>JAPVLV010000006.1:20000000-30000000 GCA_029168935.1 Oxyria digyna
TCTGATAGCTTTCTGACTCCATCTGCTTGTTCAACAATGCTAAGAAAGATTCCAACCTTCTCTATAATGGTTGTATTTCTCGAAGGGTGTAACCCATAGTTGTCCTCCAACTCATGACACAAGATCATAAACACATGTTTTTCCATTCTAAAGGCATTAAAACATCTTACATCTGATGGCGAGTCTAACAATTCCCTCATCCACTGATACCCTGTCAACTTGGAAGTAAAACAAGGGATTTTATGGACAAACCTCATGTAGTAAGCATCTTGAAGACGTAATTGCATTGTCAACAACATTTGTAGAGATACCAGTCTTGTCAATTGTGAGTTTGGAACTACGTTTCCTTCTTCATCAATGAACTCACATCTCTGTTCGCTTTCCTCTTCATCCATGACTGAAATGACATCAATTACTTAAAAGAAATAGAGAATATTTGAATTATATAAAATTCAGATGCATCATATATATAAACTAATAATATTGTTCATGCAAAACATATTAGAGTTTTCACATATGTCAAGGAAAAACACATAAACAACTAAGTCGGGATCTAGCAAAAAAATGAAACAACATCAAAGAAAATAATCTTGCAGGTGCATCATAGTCATTTCGGTAACTTATTCACCATCATTTCATACTCATAAGTCAACCACGCAATCTTGTCATTGTCATCTTCCATAATCATGAATGTTCGACGTCTCTATTCCTTTCCAAGCTCAGTTGCTGCATAACACCAAAGCCCTGATTGTTTGACTATTAAGTTAATACTCACTAGCCTCATCAACTCCTTAAACGCTTCAGAAAAACCTGGCGTTGGCTCGTTGGAACCTCCAGAATCGCCCCTCATAATGGACAACATTTGCTTACTTGTCTCACTAACTAATGCCATATTTTCCACGTAAGCTGCACTTGCAGGTGTTTGCTTCCTACGCTTCTTTTGTAAAACTTCTGGGGTCGTAGACCTACGCTTTCCATACGAACTATGTGCCAGCTGGGAGGAAGGGCTTAAGAATTCTTCTGGGGTGTTGTCAACAAGTGCATCCTTCTCTAGTTGTTTTTCCAATGAATCTTCCGAGTTCACTTCGTCATCAAGTTCTACAACTTCATCCACGGTCAGTGGCGTAGCATCAGGATCCATAGAAGGAGCAACAACATTCTTCCCACTTGCAACTATTTGGCCAAACACATTGTCCCACAAGTCACTCAGATCAAGAGAGGGAGCTTTCTTTCTAAACTGATAAAATTCCTCCTAAAACAAGAATCATAAAGATGAGAAATACAATTCAATATTCTATACAATTTAAACCAAAGCTATGAGCAACATACCGCCTTTTACCGCCTCAGTTTTTTGCAATTCCATACGTCACGTATGGTTGCAATCCATGCGTCACACATGGAAGCAGTCCATACGTGACGTCTGGTTGTGCACAAAACTGAGACACCAAAAACTTAGGCCTTAAACTGAGGCACAAAAATGTAAACAAAATGATATAAAATGCAACACAAATACCTGGTCCTCCCTCATTGCATCTAGTTCAGCTTTGTAGTTTCGTGCTTCAGGGTCGTAGTTTGGCAACACTCCCTCTGGTCGAAACCGAAACGCATAAGGATGTTCAGGCGTCCAATCACGATTGTACGGAACACTAGTTGTGAAGGATGGGAAGTACGTGTATATCCAAGGCTAAAATCCAAAAAATGCCAATTAGCATTAAAACCATAGAAATAAGTTAGGGTTGCTAAAAAATGTAGTTCCTAAATAATTAAATACTTACTTGAAGGAGAGTGAAACAAAATGACATCAAGGCACATTTTTGGCGTGAACAGATGCCCATTTGGCGATAGAAATATGCTAGCGCCGCAGATCCCCATGACATACTTCTTGCCTCTTGAACACTCCCTAGAAATGCACCAAATCTCACAGGGAGTTTGTGTTGTGACTTGTCTGTGAAGATTGTGGAAGTCAACAAGTGGAATATATAGCCCATCTCTTGTACTTGAGGATCGTCTAGGATCTCAATGTGCTTCTTAAAAGTTTTCGCACTAATCCAATAGTCGTCAAGCATTCCAGGTTCAAGATGAAAATTGGCTCTGCCCTTTTCACCAAACGCGTTCTTCTTGGTAGTTCTCCCGAAACTAGCGGCGCTGGGGTCGGTCACCATAGGATTCCCGTGAATAGGAAGCAACATCAGCTTCTTGATGTCGAGCAACATCACCGTCATCTCCGAAAATGGCATGTGGAAGCTGTTGGTTTCGGGATGCCACCTTTCAATAAAGGCGCAGATGAGCGGATAATCAATTTCATCGTAGATCAAATGCCTGAGATGAGTCAGTTGGGTTGCAAGTGCATGATGACCCCATGTCGCCTCACCATCAAGTTCCCAATCTCTCAGCTGTGATTGTCTGGTCTGGTGATCGAGTACGCCTCTCTCCTGTAAATTGATTACGTAACACAAATCATTTCCATAACGCATAAATATTTTCCAGAAACTGCATTTTCACTCGTTCTGTCATACAGAATGCAAAAACTGGACATTCTGTGAAATGAAATTCCACACGTGACGTGTGGACATAAACCATGCGTCACGCATGAACATAATCCACATGTGACGTGTGGATACAATCCATGCGTCACGCGTGGAATTTCATTTCACAGAATGTGCAGATACCAGTTTCTACATTCTAGATAGAACACCATAACCAAATTTTCAACAAAACTACAAATAGTTCAACAAACAATCCATCAATTTAACTAAATCAATTCATACATTAACAAATTTAATATCACAACACAAAGTGGTCATACATACATAAAAATAAACATACTTCATGCTTCATATAATCAAGTAATGAACTAAATGTATTTTTTTCATTTATTTCAACCATTTATCCTAACAATAAATTCATATTGATTTAGTTATGATAAGTATTGAATCTAAAAACCAAATTCTAATTACATACCTTTCCTTTTTGCACAAAAAAGGTTGTATGAGCGGGAAAGCTTATGAGCAGCTCCGGATTGTGTGGACCTCCGGGAGTACCCTCCTTTAAGTGAGGGACGTATACATCTTTGACCGGAGGTTGTCGTCGTCGTCGTCGTCGTCTGGGTTGTTCCTCTTCCTCTTCCTCTTGCTCTCCCTCTTCCTCTTCTTGATGTTCTTCATGAACATTCTCATGTGTTTGATCCTCTTCCTCTTCCTCACCCTCTTCCTCATAATCAGAATCAACATTTGCACCCCCAGCTGATGGCCCTGCACTGCTAGAAGCAACCGTTAGTGCGTAGCAGTCACCACCCAACCGAGGGTTCTGAAAGTTATGAGCTTGGCTAGCCACTCTCATCATCTCCACAAATGATTGCTCTTGTTGTGGAGGCATAACAGGATAGCCCGGGAACTGTGTTTGTTGTGGAGCCACATGATGATAGCGCGGGAACTGTATTGGTTGTGGATGCAGAAGAGGATAGCCCGGGACTTGTGGGACCATAATGGGGGTGCCGGGAAAATAATGAGGGGAGCCCTGGGGCATGAAGCTTCCACCAGACAAACCTTGTTGCTGTTGTTGCTGCCTCTCATCAGAAAACTCGACGAGGAGGGGATTCTTGTCTCTTATTCTTCTTCCCCCTTGGTTTTGGAACTATGGGATCTTTTTTCTTCGCTTCTCTAACTCTTTGACGAGTATCGCGTCCAGGTCGACGATCACCATCCATATCTGCATCACAAAATTAATCATTCAGGACCATGATCATTATAAACAAATGTGCAATTCCACAAAATTAATCAGTTTATCGAATTTAATCAGAATATCATCAAAAACTCAATCTGTATATCATCAAATTCAATCTGAAACTGCAGAACACAAGCTCTGGAATTTGCAATTCCACACGTCACGCATGGTTGCAATCCATGTGTCACGTATGGTTGCAATCCATGCGTGACGTGTGGAATTGCACATTCCAGAGCCCTAATTTCTTTTGTTTCTGCACTCCGACTGTTTTAAAACCCTAATCTCAACAGTTTTTCCAAAATTCAACAGTTTTTCAATAATTTCATTAAAACCATACCAAATTTCAACAACCTAATTCATAACCCTAATTCACAAAACCCTAATTCAATATCAAAACCCTAATAACACTATCTACACAACAAAATATCAAATTCAACAAGAAACTCTCAACAACCTACATACAATCCACTCATATATTACAAGTTTAATCCTTTCTAATCAACTAATTAACATACACATTGGATTTTGAAGTAAATATCATAAAAACAACATCAAAACCTCATATATACATCAATACCATACCATAACAATGAAATCTTAATGTTTACATACCTTATATGCAAAAAGTTGATGAAAATGATTGTTTTTGGGGTAAAATGGTGCGTTGGGGTGAAGGTGTCGCCGTGGGGGTTGTTGAGGAAGATGATAAAATGGTAGGGTTTCGGTTTTGAGCCTTTTATAGGTAAAAAAAAAACCATGCGTCACGCATGGTTTGTGTCCGTGCAATGCGCATGGTTTAATTCCGTGCGTTGCGCATGGTTTAATTCCGTGCGTGGCGTGTGGATGCAAACCATGCGTCACGCATGGATTATAACAATGCGTGACGCACGGGGCCTGGGCGGTAAATAGAAAAAAGGGTGGGCGTTAAACAGTAAGGGCCAAATTTTTTGCTTGCAATTGATTTAGAACCCATCTCTTGCTTGCAGATCCGAATGTAGTCCCTGGTGTCAAGATAGATAAATTAGGGTCTAATTCACTCTGAAACATCCACCCAAAATGCTTGAAAAAAGTATTGATTAATCTAATAGACATACAAACCTAGATTCATATTCCAATTTCATTAATTTGGAAACATAACAAAAACCGAGAGTTATCTTCATTTTTTAACGGGAAAAACCCGCACCACGAAAAAACTCCGCATCCGGAAAATTATAACTCTCACCCACTCTTGGGCGTCTCCCTATTGCGCCCAAATCTTTTATTAAAAACCCGGTTTAGTTTTGGGCGCACCTAGGATGCGACCAAAACTAAACCGGATTTTCAAGCATTTTTTAACTGATCTGGGTTTTTTGGGCGCGTTACGGATGCACCCAATGGAGTATAATTTTTCAGGTGCGGGGTTAAACGCCCTTTTTTAACGAGAGAGAGGAGGAAGAAGGCATCTCTTACAAATTTCATTTATTTTTTACTTTCTTTGTCTTTTTTTTAATTTATTTTTGTTTTCTTTGAATAAAAATGTCACGTATAACGATTATTATAAGAGTTAGACAAAGGTGATTGTTGAGTAACGAAGGGTATGATATGAGTGGTTTTCACTAATTTTTTAATACACTGGTGATTGTAAACAAAGTGACCTATTATACGGGTGTTTTTCGGTAAAAAAAACTATTATTCTTTGTTGATATTTTTTGTAGAAAATTTCATAAAACCGCCTCTTAAATTAAGCAATTATCCACAACCACCCCGTAAATTAGTAATTAAATACAACTTCCTTATAAATGAATTTTGTTAGCAATCAGTCACCCCCTCTTCTATTTCACGAGGGTCAGAATTTTGGAACTTGTCTCGATCTTGTCGTTCTTTGGTGGGGGAGGAGAGCTTGGAGTCAGATCCGAATGGAGAAAAATCCAAAGCTACCGTTGAGCATGAGGACTTCAAATTTCTTCTGAGAGAAATTTTTCCGCTTAAGATCGAATCGTAATCACCCCGTGACGTGTGTGTTTTTGGTCGATTTGACGAACGTGAAGTATCCGGTCCAAAACGGTTTGGAATTAAATAAACTCAAAACCTAATTTAATTGGCATAAATCGGTCAAATCCGATCAAAGTAAAAGGGATGGTTGATTGCTAGCAAAATTCATTTAAAAGGTGGTTGGGTGTAAAATTGTCTATTTAAGGGGTGGTTTTATTAAATTTCCTCTTTTTTCCAATCCTCTTCAAGGGGTCCGGTGCCAAAATCCTTCGTGCAATTGCAGGAGTCATGGCTGGGTATGACAAGCTTCAGATGTTGTTTTTCTTTAACTGTGATCAAGCAAATAAGTTTCATGAACAAACCAAGACTTCAAAACAACCCTATTAAAAATTCGATATTTAACAAATCCATAATGATACAAAGAACCCTACCTAATGAAAAATTCAGAATGCTTGGTCTATTTTCTTGATGCTGTGAATCCACTGAATTAGGATAACCTCCTGCACCCATTCTATGGGGATGGTCATCCCTTGATCTGAATTACAGCCCATCTGTCAGGTTGATTCGAGTATCCATGAACACTGATACAATCAAAATACAATGTTAAATCCATGTTATCATGAAAAAACTATGACAAATGAATACGAATTACAAGCTTCACTGCTCAAAAAGAAAGAATAACAAGCTTCGGCTAACAAATTTTGGCTGAGTAACAAGTCTGGAAATCTTTTACATTCATGATACAATCACCTTTTAAAAGAAAATACGGAAACCCAGAGCAATGTAGTTGCAAAATGACAATTCATTGGTCTTTAAATTTGCATCAAGATTCAAGCATACAAAAGCAAACACAAATGTAGAAATTAATTAAGAGAAAAAAAGGACAAAATAGCAAAATGATAAAAAGAAGCAGACCTCATTGCATCCCAAAAATCTCCTCTGGAGGATCATACACGTGGCTTTCCGGGAATATCTCCTCATAATCCTTTTTCACTTTGTTTCTCAAAAGTGGATGCGGCAAAAGCCCCTTAAGTAATATTCTGAAGGGCAGTTCCTCTGGTGGTTCTGGAGACTTCAACATATCCTCATATACATTCATAGCATCTGCAGGAGACCCTTGCCTCAAGAATCCTCTAATAACTTCAGTATATGTTTGTGAATCTGGAAAAAGGTCATCCTTTCTCATATCTTCCCACAATTGCATCACCTCGTCCATTTTTTTACATCTTGCTAATGAAACAATCAAGTCTTTGTATAAATAAACATCAGGCTCGTACCAGTCCTCTTTTTGGATAACGCTGAACATCTACATACAAACATTTTTCATAAGCTTCAAGACATTATAAAGTTAAATAATTTTGAAAAGCTTGTTATATAGTAAATCTAATCTCTACAAATTTCATCTTCCATTAACATAATCAGCAAGTTCCCCATTTTAGGATAACAAAACATGATGCTATTTATTCGGAAAATGATACCCCACTTCCTCCTCATTCCAACGGAAACTTGTCCCATATGTCAGCTATGATCAATAATTCAATATTTCAAAGCTAAACTAAATTGGAGGAATCATCTCTGTTCTAATAGGCTGAATGTATGGGACAGTTAGCATGTACTAAAGACATCGACCATCAAAGATTAAGCTATTTTGACTGGTCAGAGATCATCTTTAGAAAAGGATAGCTTTACCTACAAAATCAAACTATTCCTGTACAATTACAGAGATTTCTTACAAAGAGCCAAGGGCTTCTTTTTACATTTGATTTGATATAACCTATCTTACTTCTAGAAAATAGAGTTCAACTTACACAAAGCTATACACATGATGTTCTCACAGCGTGTTGATATACCCTACTATATTTTGCTCAACGAAAATAGAACCCACCTATGTTCAGCTCTTTCAGGATGCGGATTAAAGATATAAAACATTACAAAGAAACTTCCAGAAGCAGCAACAATTCACATTAGTCCACATCCCAAAATTCAACTATCTACCATCATCCTGCAGATTTTGAAAATGATATCAAGCTTCTTTCTCTATTCCAAGTCAACCCCTTAATCCAAAACAACTGACCACAAACCTATAAACCCTACCAAAGTATACAGCATTGCACAAAAAAGACAAGTCATTAATAAAATGGTAAGGCATTAAAAAAAGCTTCAAAATCCAAACTAGTAACAAAAAATTAACGAGTTGAGAGATGAAAAGAACAACCTTGAGCGCTAAAGCCACCTGCTCCTGCCTCTGAAGCTCGGTGAGAACGGCAATCTTATCCAACTTCAAAAGCCTCAAAACATGATTCTTGACGAACTTATCAAGCTTCTCCTCGTCATCCTTGAATCTCTTCATCCCTAGAATCACAAAAAGCGCCTCTTTCCCAATCAGCTTCTTCCCCCTCCACAACGGGCCTCTTGGTCTCCCATCGTGGTACAGTCTCCATCTCGAACCACACCAACCGCTCAAGACTTTCTGAGATTCAACCTGAATGGCGCTCGAATTTAGTCCTAGCGCTAGGGTTCCTAAAGGCTCTCCGGCTGCTAGGGTTTTACTTAGGCATTGAACGACAATGGAAGCGCAATTTGGAAACTTCGTTCTCGAAATTGCTCGAGCAAACATCGGCGAATTCACTCATACAATGATTACAAACACAAAGAGGGACTGCAGACCGAATGGGTTGTTGTTCACTTCACTTCACTTCATTGGAGAACAAAATCGGAGCTCCACTGGGGTTGAGACTTGAGAGTAGGGAATGACTGTAGAATTGAAATATACAGATTGGGTTGTTACGCTTACGATAGGTTAGGGCATTGTTAGACGGAACTTTGGGCTTTACATAAATTCGGCCTTTTATATTGGGCTTTAGTTTGAAAGGGATATATTGTTGGAACTGATTTCCGACCCAACTTCGGGGCACTTTTTCGGTGGGCTCCGGTCACCGGTTGTGCCGGAGTATAGATTGGCTTCGTCTACGCGAGCACTACGCCGTAGTGTACTTACACGTCGAAATCGGATTTCGTTTGAATGAGAAATTAGAGCTCAAACTTGGTTGCTAGTGTATGTACAAAGTAACATTTTGGGTTGAAATAGATGTTGGTTTTTCTCTTACATCGAAAATTGGGGATGAAATTGAAGAATTTATATAACCCCAACACCCTAGCCTTGGTAAAACCTTGGGAGGTATGGAGAGAAGACCTTGACCCCCCTCGTGCGTCGTCCGTCCGGGTCGGGGCGTGGGCTCGTGGCTCGTGGTAAGCTTCACTTTGGAGCTGAGTTGGGCCGGATCTGGAAGTTGGGCTTCCAGATTTGAATTTTGAACTGCCTCATTGTGGACGCCCAACAGAGTCCAAAAATTGCCTCCACGATCTGCTCCACAACAGACTCCACCTCGTTGGTGTCGTCAGTTCCGAGATCTCCTCCTCCACTAAAAACTCAGAAACTCTTTTTAAGGAGAGTTCTGACTCTCATTCTGAGACATCCGAAATCTTCCATCTCTTCTCTTCTAATTCTCTGAGAGTACACACATATCTGGTTTGTTATCTTTTGTTCTTTGAATGTGCAAACCAGAAGAGCTCGCAGTTGTATCCTAGTATTCTCAACGCCGGTAACAGTCACATATATTAAGCATTATAGAATGAAGGATAAAGATTCTTTCTCGCCTCTGCGCACCAGTTTCGTAACACAAATTCGGTACAATTCTTCCTTAATTTTGTTCTTCGTTTACATTCCTTACAGATTGTTTATTTCTGAGTTTACAAGTCCTACAATCTTAATTTTGTACAATTTTATCCTGTTACTAATAATCTGTTTGAGTTTTTAAGGAACAGAAAGTTGCATTCGAGAAGAAAATTGTTGTTTGTACTCGGTACAGTTTCAGATGGGTGTTCAGATTCGAGTAAAAACAAAAAAAATTATTTCGATAATTTTAAGGTTTCTGTTGTATTACAGAACTGGTTTACAAACCGTCAATCTGTTTTTTTCAGATTTCTGGTTCTGTTTTACCGTTCGCAGATTTCTAGTTCTGTTTTACAGTTCGCGGATTTTTGGTTCTGCGTTTACAGTTCGCAGATTTCTGGTTCTGTTTTACAGTTTGCGGATTTCTGGTTCTGCGTTTACAGTTCGCATATTTCTTGTTTTGTTTTACAGTTCGTAGATTTCTGGTTCTGTGTTTACAGTTCGCAGATTTCTGGTACTGTTTTATAAATCGCAGATTTCTGGTACTGTTTTATAAATCGCAGATTTCTGGTTTTGTTTTGCAATTCGCAGATTTCTGGTTCTGTTTTACAGGTCGAAGATTTACGAACAGAAAATCTGTGTTTATAGTTTCTTATAATTCAGATTCAAAAAATCTGTATTTCAGGGTGAATTTTTTTCTAAGTCATACTATATTTGTTTGCCTTGTTGAACAGATACAATGGAAAACGGAAATGAGAAAATCGCTGCTGACGCTCAAAAAACTAGTGAGTCGACGCCCCGGATTCAGTTCGGGAGTGGTCCACCACTTGTGGATCTGCCTCTGGATCAGGTTCAGATAACTAATAAGAGTCCGCCCAGGGATCAGACCCCGGTCGTTCCGATACCGGTGGCTCAGGCTCAAACGAGTCAGCATATGGACTTGTCTGAGGTTCAGTTACCCCATGTGAGGGTACCCTACATGCCTTATATGACTAGTATGCCAAGTGCATTTGATGCTGGGTTCTGCCCGACAAATTTGACGGGAAAGGATTCAGGATATGGTCTCAGAAGATGCATTTCTTCCTGAGCATGATGAATCTGGACAGATATCTGACGGAGGAGAAACCTAAGTTCTCCCCGGATGACACTGACGCTCTTGCTGATTGGGTCAAAGGGGACTATGCCTGCAGACGTTATGTGAATACCCGCATGATTGACTCGTTGTACAAAATCTATTCCAACCATGAAACAACCAAGAAATTGTGGGAAGCTCTGGTCAAGAAGTACAAGACTCAAGACGCTGGCTCAAAGAAAGCGGCGGTAGCAAAGTTCTTGAATTACAAGATGGTAGATTCAAGGTCGGTAGTGGATCAAGTTGAAGAGCTGCAACTGATTGTCCATGAAGTGATCTCTGAAGGCATGAACATCTGCAAGGCGTTCCAAGTAGGTGCCATCTTTGAGAACCTTCCTCCATCATTAGAACAATTCAAGGTCTACTTGTTGCTAAAGCAAAAGGCAATGAGGGTTGAAGACTTGATTGTGAGGCTTCGGGTTGAGGAGAGCAACAAGAGGGCCAATGGGGTTGGACCTTCTAACAAGACGAACCCGGCAGAGCATCGGGACAAGGGGAAGAACAAGAAGTTCCAACACCAAAACACCAACAAATTCAAGAAGCAAGGAGCTAAGAAGTTCAGTGGGAAATGCCACAACTGTAACAAGATTGGGCACAAGGCGGATGAGTGTCGGAGTAAGGTCGACACAAGAAGGGACAAAGGAAAGAAGTCCCAAGACAACCTAGCTGAAGACTCGCTCACAGCAGACGACTTGTGTGCGGTGATGACTGAAGTGAACATGGTTGGGAGCAATCCAAAGGAGTGGTGGTATGACACCGGTGCAACTAGGCACATATTCTCGGATAGGAGTCTCTTCACGACTTATAAGAAGAGCACCACTGAAGAGCAACTCTTCATGGGAAACTCGGCCACTTATAAGGTTGAGGGATATGGGAAGATCGTGATGAAAATGACTTCCGAGAAGGAGTTGACCCTAAACAACGTCATTCATGTGCCGGACATTCGCAAGAACCTGATTTCAGGAACTCTAGCTACTCTCCAAGAACGGTTTCATGATCAAGTTCGTGTCTGACATGTTGGTTCTCTCCAAGAAAGGGGTCTATGTGGGTAGAGGCCGGTTATGTACAGGATGGACTGATTCAAAATGAATGTAATGACAGTCCTCCCAAATGCTATAGTAACCGATGTTTCAATGAATAAGAATAACCCTATTGCTTATGTTGTTGAGTCTTTTAATATTTGGCATGAAAGATTGGGACATGTTAACTATAAGTCTATAAGTAGATTAATAAGTTTGAATATGATTCCAAAATGCAAAACGAGTAAAGACAGATGTGAAGTATGCGTTCAAGCGAAACTCACAAAAACGCCATCACCCATGTAGAGAGGACAACCGAACCTCTAGGATTAATTCACAATGATTTGTGTGACTTAAAGTTTGTGCAAACTAGAGGCGGTAAAAAGTACTTTGTGACCTTCATAGATGATTGCATGAGATATTGCTATGTGTGCTTGTTACGTAGCAAAGATGAAGCTTTAGAAAAGTTCAAAAAGTACAAGTTGGAAGTTGAGAACCAACTTAGTAAAACAATTAAAATCGCAAGAAGTGATAGGGGAGGTGAATATAGTGAACCTTTTAATGCGTTCTGTAGAGAACATGAAATTGTTCATCAAACTACCGCGCCTTACTCACTTGAATCTAACAGGGTTGCGGAACAAAATAACTGAAATCTTAAAGAAATGATGAATGCAATGTTGCAAGGTTCTGGGTTATCCTAGAACATGTGGGGGGAAGCGTTGCTAACCTCCAACTACATTCTCAACAAAATACCGCATAAGGTGACTGGAAAGACGCCTTATGAGTTATGGAAAGGTAATGTACCTTCGTACAAATACCTCAAAGTGTGGGGGTGCATAGGAAAAGAGGCGGTGCCACCTCCTAAAAAGGTCTCAATAGGACCATAAATCGAGTATGGACACAATACTAGTACATATCGTTTCTTGGTATACAAGTCTAATATACCGGATATACATGCAAATACAATAATGGAATCAAGAAAGGCATCCTTCTTCGAAAACGTGTTTCCGTGTAAGGATAAAGAAAATATGAAACGGACTCGTGAAGAAGGTGAAGCAAGCACATCTGTTCAACCAACAGAAGAGGACAATGATGAACCTAGACGTAGCAAAAGAGCTAGAAAGAAGAAATCATTCGGTCCTGAATTTGAAATGGCCTATCTTTTGGAAAATGAGCCTAGAATATTCAAAGAAGCCATGTCCACACCGGATGCACCTACTTGGAAGGAAGCAGAGAAAAGTGAAATCGACTCCATTATGCAAACCCATACATGGGAGTTAGTTGAGTTGCCACCAGGCTCGAAAGCTCTCGGGAGCAAATGGATTTTCATAAGAAAATTGAAAATCGATCGCTTGATAGAGAAGTACAAGGCTATGCTTGTGGTGCAAGGATTTAGGAAAAAAGAAGGCTTGGATTTCCTTGACACCTATTCTCCAGTAATGAAAATATCTTCAATTAGAATGCTAATAGCCATTGCAGCTATACGCAATCTAGAAATACATCAAATGGATGTAAAAACGACTTTGCTAAATGAAGAGCTAGAAGAGGAAATTTATATGAAACAACCTGAGGGTTATGTCGGCCCTGGATAGGAACACAAAGTGTGTAGACTTGTGAAATCTTTATATGGACTAAAGCAAGCTCCTAAACAGTGGCACGAAAAAATTGACCAAGTAATGATGTCAAATGGTTTCAAAATAAATGAATGTGACAAGTGCATCTATGTCAAGGAAACTCCAAAAGGATACATTTTGTTGTGCCTATATGTGGATGGCATACTCATCATAGGTAGCAACAATGACATGATCAAACAAACCAAGAACATGTGATGAGGCTAAAGTCGTAGTGCCAAATCAAAGAAATAAACTCTAAACACTAACTAGAGTATAGCAAGTAAGTAGAGGTCGAACCCAAGGGAATCAAAACACCAAATCAATGCAGTCAAGTGAAATACCAACTAACGAACAAGTAACAAGTAACCAAGGGGGGGGGTTTGATTGTATGGAACACAAAAGTAACAAGTATCAAGCAAAGAAGGTTTGGTTGTGAATATGATGAGAAGGGGTTTTACCTAGCAAGTATCCACACAACAGTCAATCAAGTTGATCATAGATTTATCTCAAGTTCTTATCAATCCTAGGGAATGTTCCTATTCCAATCTTTAATATATCAGCAGGTCAACCGGTCCTGGTAATACTTACTATTCAACAATCAGGGAAACCTCTCAAGATTAGATGAAATAGCAGCAAAGGGCACAGGAATTATAAGGATGCATGCAATAACTTACAACCGTCAAGTATTAACATACAATCAATTCTCTTTCATAAAAGCAATCAACTACCAGATCATGCAGATATGAGCGCTACAATGACAAGGAATTCCACCGTATATTCCTAGTCTAGCAATAGAAAACTATCAATCAAACTAGGTGATCAAGCTAGCAAAACTAATAGAAATCAATAGATGAAGTGCAAGAGAATTAATACAAACCCAAAGGAAAAGAACAAGAGTTTAGAAATCTCACAACTTAATAACTGAAGGTTTCAACCGCTAGGTAAAACAATGGAGATTAGTTTCTGCTCATGGTTGCAGAACTAAATTGTCTGATGGAAAAGATGATGATCAGATCGAAAGAACTAGGGTATATAAAGAGTCTAACCCTAAAAATATAGAAAACGGATCTGGTGAGAATATATTATATGTGAGAATTGAGAATACACATGGGCCGTTCAAAAAATCAATTCAGCTGGACTACACGGTCCATCAAGGTAGAAGCCCAGCAAGAGAGGTTTGGAAACACGCGCTTGATTTTACTATTTTACTGTGTTGCATACACGCGCTCAATAATGAAGCTTCATACTTCCAAAACTATTCCGTTGCAGAAACCGTAATATCAGTCTCTTCCCAAATCTTCTTTCAAAATTCAGAGAATCCTCCGGTAGAATTCCAACAAACACGAACACGAACCCTAGGTTTTACACGAACACAAAACCTAGATTACAGCCAAAATCCATCAAGTTATCAAGGTAACACTCCAAAATCAAACAAGTTTCCAGAGAAAAGATGGAGAATCCAACAGGAAATCCACTGGAATCACAAGGTAACTCTCCAAATTTCTGAGAATATTCCTCATAAATATGCTCGTCGTTCTCAGTTTAATGTGTATCAGTTAAGGTGATGAGGCTAATTTTGTGATCAATTTGATTGATTAGAGTGTGTGTCTTTTGGTTTTCACAATGAATTTGATAAAAAAATTGACACAAACTGCGTCTAGACATATGAATGTGTTCTTGTTGATTTTAACTCTTGAGCATGCATATCTACTAGATCTAAAATTGACAAAAATTGACACACTGCGTCTACACATATACGTGCTTGATTATGAGAGAGGATGGTCATCTAGGATGTGTGCTTGAATCTGAGTGATTATGTGCATGTGGATATGTTAAATGTGATGTTAATATGACTGAAAGTGCATGTAGTTGAAGGTGTATTTACTTGATTTTGGAAGAAGAGGTGCCAACTAGGATGTGTGCTTGAATCTGAGTGATTATGTGCATGTGAATATGTTAAATGTGCATGTTAATATGACTGAAAGTGCATGTAGTTGAAGGTGTATTTACTTGATTTTGGAAGAAGAGGTGCCAACTAGGATGTGTGCTTGAATCTGAGTGATTATGTGCATGTGGATATGTTAAATGTGCATGTTAATATGACTGAAAGTGCATGTAGTTGAAGGTTTATTTACTTGATTTTGGAAGAAGAGGTGCCAATTAGGATGTGTGCTTGAATCTGAGTGATTATGTGCATGTGGATATGTTAAATGTGCATGTTAATGTGACTGAAAGTGCATGTAGTTGATGGTGTATATGTTAAGCATACTTACTTAAAAACTTTCCTATATTGATAGCTAAATGTAAAGCAAAAAATAATAAAGTAGCAGCTTCAAAAAAACAGAAAAAAGATCAAGAAAAGGATAGCACACCTAGAGTAATACATTTCTGGGACGCTACCATGACTATTGGGGAAACAACTTTGCATAGAGGTCCAACTTTGATAATTTAGTACTTAATCTATGTCTTCCTATGAAATATTGTACTACGTTCATTACTAATCTTATATTGTTTTTGTTCAAGTAGCAAATCGAGAAGGCAGGACAAAGAATGTACAAGACACCAATGTCACTGATACTGTCATGGGTGTTGTATCAGACTTGGAAAAAGAAATAAGTGAAGTTCCAAACACAAGTGAACAACCAAAAGATCCAAATCCAATCACAACAAATGAAGCGCAAGGTAAAGTAGATTTCATATAAATGTACTCTATATTGTTGTGCATGAAATTTATGTTGGGAGAGCATCAAATTTTGCTTGTGTGTGAATATGATTGATAAAGGAAAAGGTTAATTACTAGTCCATGTATTTTCTCTGGTAATGATAATGTGTGTGCATGTAAATATGCATATTGTGCATGTGTATTCACATATGGTGCACGTGAATTCCCATATTAAGACATGCACAGAAAATTGCAATTTTACAGGATGTGCATGTGTATTTACAAACTGTGCATGTGAATTTCATATATGTGCATGTAATTCTCTGATTTGTGCATGTATTTCTATGTGTTTGGGAAGTTGTAACAGCTGACTAATTGTTGATTTATTTCTGAATTTTACAGTTGTAAAGGTAAAGAAAGTAAAGCAAACAGCAATGAAGAACAAAAAACCAACATCAAGACCATTGGTTATAAGAGAAAGAACTAGGACGAGTCCTAGATTAGCAAAAGCTTCGATTACTTCAACAGGAAAAGGTAAGGAACCAATGGTTCATAAGGACAAGGATCCTGTGGAAAAAATTATGAAAAAGTTTCAAAGGCAAGAAGGTTCATCAAGACAGGATGTGGGGAATCCCAAAAAAACAAGAGTTGGAATTAGAGAGCTGAAATCTGGATACGAAACCATCAAGACAAGAAGTTCACCACTATTGTTGGTTGAAACAATTAATAATCTTGAACCAGTACAAAAGCAAGCCATTAAGGATATGGGTTTCGGGTGCATGTTGGAATGGAATATTGGGAAAATTCCTTGGAGAATGTCATATTGGATATTAAGCCAATTCAACCATGTTGCTTCTTCAATAAAGATTGGAGATGAAGGAAGTATTATCCGGATAGAAGAGGATGATGTTCAGACGTACTTAGGCTTTCCTCACGGTGATACTAAAATTAACATTCCTTCTGCTGTAACTGATACAGAGTTGCTTAATGGTTTTATAGAGCAGTTTGACCCTATTGAAGATCCCAAGAGTGGAGAGAAGAAATTAAGGGATGTAAAGAGTCTTACACCAACCGATCTCAGCTGTGTTCTGCTTAAAAACAAAACGGCGGATGTTTGGTTTAGAAGGAACATCATCACCCTTATGTACACACTGGTTGTATAGTGTAACCTATCCGGAAAACTGAACACAAGAATCCTAGATGCCCTGAAGGACACTAGCAAGATAGGTGAGTACAATTGGTGTGAGCTTGTGATGAGAAACTTAATTAATCACACTGAGGTATGGGTGAAAACTATGGAGGGAGGTTTCCGAGGTCCAGTTCTATTACCACTGGTAAGTGACTAAAATTATAATTATGTATGTGTTTGCCTCAGTTTTGCATGTTATTGTACAATAATTGCATGTCTTTGATCACAGTGTGCATGTGATTGTACTTGTTGTTTTCCTTAAAAATATGCATCTAATTTTCTTCTTCTTATTTTATACAGATGATGTATGTTGACAGAATGTTGATTAAGAATCAGAAACCAAAGAGGGAGTTGCCTATAATTAAAAACTGGGACACAAAATCTTTGAGAAAAAGAGAAACGGATGAGATTATGATTGGAGGATTTGGCTTGGGATATGTTCGAGAAAGCCCGCAAAAAGAAGATAAAAAACAAGAAAATCCTGAAGAACAAAAAGGCAAGGATAAGCCTACAGAACAACCAAGAACTGAATCAAAGGAAGATTTACTGGTAAGATATTCACATGCACATATTTGCTATTCACATGCATATGATCACTATTCACATGCACATATTCATATATTACATTAATGTGCATGTATATACATCAAATGTGCATGTCAATTACATTAATGTGCATTTCAATTTCATGAATGTGCTTGTCAATTTTAATGTGGACAGGGATTTCTTTGTAGCGTAATAGAAGAAGGCGAGGAGCTTGCAAAGTTCATAAGCAGGTACCTAGAGAGAATTAAGGCAGCCCCTGCACAATTAGCCAACAACACTTTGTTTGTTAAGGTTTATGAAGCTCTAGAGAAGATGTTAAATTTGAAATTGAGTCCACTTGGCACTCAAAAGCAACCAGAGGAGGCTGTAGAGACATCAACGGAGCAAGAATTCTGGGAGGAGGCTGAAAAGTGCATTGAGGAAATTGAAAGGACAATAAAGCTTAAAGAGTCTTATGCTGGACCATTGTTTACCTTGGGTATTCCTGGTGTATGTCCAAGCGGTTTCCCGGATCCAACACCATACACTGAAACATTTTGGGATGCACAAACAGCTAGAGAAGGTGTGCCGGACATACGACAGACATATACCAGAGCTAAAAACAACAAAAGAAAAAAAAGATTTGATGAAGCTAGATTTACAGCTGAAGAAAACAGTGAGAAGAGAACTAGAATGGAGGAAAACATCAATATAGCTCAGGTATAGGTTGAATCATTGTTCATATATTTTCAGCTGTCATGATGAATTTTAATATGTTCTTTATTTTGTTCATGTCTTTATAATGTTGATAAGGGATCAAGTGTGGATGAAGAAACCATGATTCAGGATAAGGTTTATTTCTGATCATGTCTTAATAATTGGTTGTGCAGGTCAATATGGATGATTGTTCATGTATTTCTAACATTTTATTTTGAAATATTTTTGAAGGATGGAGCATTGAATCAATCTAGTAATGCAGAAGACATTAATCAAGGAAAGAAAATTGAAAAAAACGTTCAAATTGTGCAGCCGGAATATGGAACAAGAGAGAAGAGGCAATGGAAACCATCTGAGCACCACAAGTCACCTTGCAAGCCAAGAGCGATAAATTTGAATGTCAAAACAACGGCTACAGAGAACAAATTGTATAATTGGTTAACTGAAGACTCATCCAATGCCAAGTAAGTTATTCACATGCATATTTTCAGTATCCACATGCATGTTCTCAGTATACACATGCACATTCTCAATATTCACATGCATATTCTCAGTATTCACATGCATGTCAATTTTCAGGGAATTGGTGGTAAAGCTTGGGAATGTAACTGCAACAAAAGAAGACTTTAAATCAATGAAGCATGGGCAATATATAGATTCAAACATAATTGACTTGTGGACAGATGAGTTGAATATGAATGAACAATTCAAAAGTGATAAAAAACCTCGAAGGTTCTTCGTCAGAATAGAAGTTTCGGTATGCATTAACTATATTGTATAGTTTAAGAGATCATAAACTAATTGTTCACATGTTAATGTTATGTTAAATGATTTGCAGAACTGGTCAATTTTAGTAGATGAACCATTGGAGGATAGGTCTAGTTTGTTCAACAGCGAAATGGAAAAGGTTATGAAAGAGTATTCATTTTCAACAAAGGAAGCAATTGATTTGGTAAGTACAATATATATTTAGTGTGCATGATGTTACTTTTGTATGTGCATGTTATTAAATAAAATTGTGCATGTCATTCCTTGTTTTGTGCATGTCATTCCTTCTCTTGTGCATGTCATTCCTTGTCTTGTGCATGTCATTTCTTGTTTTGTGCATGTTATTCTTGGTTTTGTGCATGTCATTCATGGTTTCTAACTTTCTGATTCTTGTATTTTCTACAGTTTTTATTTCCAATATGTCACTCTGAACACTACTATGTGATTGCCATAAATGTCAAGAACCCGAGATTTGATATCCTAGACAATTCAGCTGTTGATGTTGGTGTACAAGAGAAGTATGGAAAAGTACCATCCAAATTGGTGAGATTTTTAATAAATAATCACATGTACTTTCTATTCTACTAAGAATGGATCATTAATTGTTTATTATTTCTTTGGAATGCAGAGAGAGTTGTTTGTGAACTACTTAATGTCACACAAAATGGATAACGTGGCTGCAGTCTTAAGAGATGAAACCCAAGTGCCTACTGTAAGACTGGAAATGCCATGGAGAAGCAATGCAAACAAGATTGACTGCGGGTTATTTGCATTGAGACATATGGAAACTTACTTTGGAAATGGTGTGGATGATTGGGACAGTCAACTAAAGAAAGAAGATGCAAAGCAAATAGAGACTATGAGGATTAAGTATTGCACTTCAATCATTGATAATCATTGGAATTCAGAGAAGAATAAGGTTGTAGCAATGGTCTCGAAGGCAAAAAAGAAGACAACATCTGATTGAATACATGTTGGAGTATCAAGACTAATATGATCATGTATTGTGTTATTTTGGAGGAAATATTACTTGTTGGATGTTATTTTGGATGATATGTTTTTAGAACACTGTAATTGAGTGGTGTGTTTTTACAGTGGGGTATTTGCAAATGAAATGTTTTTAGAGTTATGAAAATTATGATGTGCGTGCATGTTATTTCAACAGGATGTGCATGTGAATTCACATAATGTGCACGTGAATTCCCATATATGAACACTTGGACAGAAAAGTTGCAATTTTTAAGGATGTGCATAAGAATTTCCAAAATTTGCATGTGAATTTCATAAATGTGCATGTAAATATGCATATATGGGCACTTGTACAGAAAGTTGCAATTTTACAGTATGTGCATGTGAATTTCCAATATTTGCATGTCAATTCCATAAATGTGCATGTAAATGAAAGTGTATATCATTAACAGAAAAGTAAAACAACTGTCACACGTATACCAAATTCAACAAAAATATCATGAAAATAATTGTTGTTTTGAATAATAGAAATAAATTTCAAACAACCGGAGTATCCTTCTTGCATGTTCTACTGTTGTGCCCAATCTCATGACATATTGTGCAACGCCTAATCTCCTTGGATGCATTGTCTCGGATTGCCTCTGCAACACCAACTAAGCGAGTAGATTTTGGTCTGCCCTTTTTCTTGGTATGTGGAGGAGGAAGAATATTAATAACCTCGGGAACCGGACCAACAAACTTCTCAAATCTACTTTGTGTTGATCTACATGCAAGTGTAGAATCAGGAAGCATTGACTTTTGGAACAATTCCTTCTCACGTCTTACCACACTCAATAGATGATTCATGGCAATTGGATTATCCTCAATAAGATTGACACAACCATGCATCTAAGAAAGTAGTTGAGAGACAAGCACCTTGTTTTCATCCATATTTAAACCTTGATTGTAGATGGCACCATCTATCTCAAATGATGGCTGAATCATTGACTTCTTCGTCCACCTAGACTTGATCAAATTGCTAGGGAAGTCTTCAATATTCATACTTCTTAAAGCTGAAAACATATGAGAACAAGGCATTCCAGTGGTTATTAGCTTGTTGCAACCACAACTCACTTCTTTGATGGATAAAGCATAATGCACATCATAAACTTGCCCACCACATAGAATGCTGCAAGTTCTAACATCTCCATCCAATGATTGACAGACAGGAATGCAATTATATATAGCAGCCCATAGTACATCCTGGATATCATAAAAGACATTGATAGTATAAATCTTTGCAAGTTTTTTCTCCAAAAGCAACGGAGTCTTAAATGTTGGAAGACTTGTAGATGATTCAAGGTCAAGTCTTCGTTGAGTATGTCTCTGAGAATCAACAGCATTCTCATACTGTAACATGAAGACGACTAGTGATGAACTTCTTCCAATGAAACCAGAAAAGAAGGCATTCTGACTTTCAGACCTAGAAGTTGTCCTAAGCATACTTCTCATGCAAACATCTTGAAAGAAGGCAGGGATCCAAAACTGACGTAAATCAAACAAATTTGCCAACCATTTGTTTGACTCAAGGTTGTAGTCATCGATTATATGCATCCAAGCCTCTTCAAACTCATCTTTCTTCAACTCATCACTCCACACAATCTCATTGAACCTTTTCTTGAACTCCTCAGTTTCTGATGGTGAATTAAGATGAACCTTCACAGGAACCTTGAACATTATGTGCCACATACAAAATCGATGAACAGCATGACTGAAAACTTGTTCCACAGCACTTTTAACAGCAGCGTCTTGATCAGTTAAAATGACATGTGGCTCATGACCCATTGCTTTCTTGAAGTTCTCGAATAACCACACATATGATGGGATATCTTCATTCAAGAGTAAACCAAAAGTGACTGATTTCTTGTTATTATCAACTCCGGTGAATGGGATGAAAACCATATCATACCTAAAAATATGTTAATAAACAAAAAACAGAAGGTGAGTATAGCTAGTCATCACATACAAACTTAAGGTGCATGTAATTTGAACATATGTGCATGTGAATTACTCAATTATGCATGTGAATAAACAAACCAGAATAACTGGGCATAGGTATGCATCACTAACAAACTTAAGGTGCATGTAATTTGAACATATATGCATGTCAATTACTCAGGTATGCATGTGAATAAACAAAACAGAATAATTGGATATAGGTATTAATCACATACAAACTTAAGGTGCATGTAATTTGTACATATGTGCATGTGAATTACTCAAGTCTGCATGTGAATGTGATTTTATTGTACATACCTATTAAACTGGTATGTTGCATCGGCTGAGACAACATCACCGAAGAATGAATAACTTTTGCGACTGATGGGATCAGAGTAAAACAAACGGCTCAACTCATTCTTTTCATTGACAGCATAATTGAAATAGAACGCCTCACACATTTCCTTCTTACGAACCATATTGTCAATTATCATTTGACCATCACAACCAATCATATACGAGTTCAAATCCCTCTTGAAGTTTTTGAAGTCAATCATTGTAGCACCAATATCGGAGTATGTACCAACAGAATTCTTGAGCAGCTTGTATGCTTGACTTGTACCAAGATTTGACTTTAAACAGTTAATAATGAAGTCCTGGTGGAATGGAGTCAGTTTTCGATTGTTCTTCAAGAAATGTTGATGAGATTTAGGAACCATATCATGAGTGTGAGATTCCACAAATCTCTTTACACAATAGCCATCACGTCCACCATATCGAAGAGCTATCTTTGCTTTGCAATCGCATCTGTCTGAAGTCCTTTTTCTTTTCTTTGACATCTGGGAACTTGGGGTTAAAACACGTGTTTTTGTGAATCCTTCCTTGCTACAAACCAAATAGTTCCAGAGAACTACTTTACTGGAATCATTTGCTTTTGTACGTGTACCCATACGAACATTAAATCCACATTCATTTGCATAGTTTATATAAAACCGAACCCCTTGATCAAGTGAAGAAAATATTTGACCAATAAAAGGCTTAGCAACATCATTGCAAACAGGAATGCAATTTCCTGAATATCAACAAAGCAACAACACAAAATATCAAATACAGAACAATGGAAAAATACTGATTAATAGCTAAAAGACCTAAAACCTGGAATCAATTGCAAGCAACTACAGAAAGTCGAAATTGAAGCAACAATCATACATAGGAATACTAATAAGATGAAATCAACACTGAAATCACTGAAATCAATCAAAGGGATATCTCGTACCCAATAATTCAGAAAAATTCAACAACAGATAAACAAACAATTTGAAAAACGAGAATGAAGCCTATTTAAACAAATTAACCTGGTTCCATGACGCGAATTGATGTTCAACGAGCTAAGCACACCTGCAACACATGAACAAAAACCAAAAATCAATTTCAAAACAATAACAGATGAAATCAAGAGAAATAGAGAACGATAAGGAGAATGGAGAATGGAGATTAAAACGAACGAGGAAGGAGAAGAGGAGGAGGAGAAGAGGAGGAGAAGAAGAGGAGGAGAAGAGTAGGAGGAGAGGAGATCGACCGCAGAAAAGAAAAGCGCGAGGAGGAGGAGAAGAGGAGAACGACAATAACAGAAAGAATTTAATACAGTGAAAGAGAGACACGCTCTAGCACACGCGCGCGATGTGAGCCGTCCGATTGCTTTAAAATGGAGGGTGAAGATTCATTCCCAATTCTCACCATATAATATATTCTCATGTGATACTTTTCCAAAAATATATAGTAAAAGATATATCCTAAAACTAATTAAGGAAAATAAGAAAAAGAGAAAGAAATAAAGGAAAAGGAATAAAAGGAAAATAAAAGAAAGAAATCAAAAGAAAGAAAAGAACGTAGCAAAGCAGCACTCGGCAAGCTTTGAGCTGCTTGCTTCCAGTGGGCCCCATCTTCTTCTAATTCATATGTGGGCCGGCCTGCTTGGTAATAAATCCACGGCCCGTCTCGCGCACGAAGGAGAATTCAGCATATTACCCGCGATCGCGGATATTAATCCGCGATCGCGGATATTAATCCGCGATCTGTTGTTCCACCGCGATCGCCACTGATCTACTGCGATCGTCGTCGGTGATTTCTTCAAGTCTTCAATCTTCTTCGGTTCTGATCTCAATTTCTTCACTTCTTAATAAATATCTCAGAACATAATAATGACTCGAAACACATATAATAATACTCCTAAACTAATGTAATAATCCCTAGTTACGCTATACCAAGTGCTGCGTATCAAATACCCCCATACTTAGACTTTTACTCGTCCCGAGTAACTTACAGAAAAGCTACCCATACAATAAAATACTCAAAGCCTCAGGAAGTACAAGAGTATCTCCTAGTGATTACATGACCAATAAGCTCCTCCAAAACATACAAAACAACAACATCAAGAATAATGTGATAAAATAAGCACATACCCAGAACTACACCTTATTCCTCCAAGTGGCCTACCCGAATCCTCCTATACGCCTTCTTCTTATGTCTCCATACGCCAAGATGATAAAGATCCTAAAACACTCAATTTTAAGTTTTTTTTTATAACACTCATCTTGCTTGGGCGCCCTTTCGGGTTTTCATCCCAACCACTCAATAATTGTTCCGAGCTCACCAACTCACATCTCTCAAGACTTATTTTTGCCCCAGCCTAATGCCGGTCAAGCCACCTTCTTATTGCATAGATCTTGCTATCCAAGGATTTTGTATGCCTTTTTTCAATTTTTGTGGCTTTTTCATACAATATATATTCAATAAGTTCATGCAGATACAACCAACACCTAAATAAATACATGTGAATACATTCTCCTCCCCCATACTTAAACATTGCATTGTCCTCAATGAAATGGAAGACATAAAAACGAACCCAGGGAAGGAGACAGAAGACTCACATACAAGGTCGGATGACCTTCCTCCAATAAAACTCAAAGTGTGGTAGAATGAGAAACTAGATGAGCACTAAATGTAATCCAATAATGCATAGCTCATCTAAAGCAAAAGAAAGAATACCTCCAATGTAGAAAGTGACCAAACAAATCAACTCCTTGCAAAGAACATGGTCACCAACAAGCTAAGCTCCAACGAATGTAGATCTAGAATGATAGTACTAATGAAACCAAACTTGATGTAATACAACTCCTTACTTTCTTTTCTCTCATATTTGTTTTTTCTCTATTTTTTTCTGCACTCTATTTTTTTTTTTTTTAATCCGATATATTATTTTTTCTCGGAATGATTTTCGGATTTTTTTTTTTTTTTTTTTTACGAACGGGAGAGAAGACTTACAGCGAGATTGGCTACTGACTGTAGCGGACCCTAAGCTTCGGTGATTTCCTCCTGTCCATAGAAAAACTAAAAAGAAAATTAAACCGAACAAAAACAAATAAAAACAAACTCAAACCTCGGGTTGCCTCCCGAGTAGCGCCTTATTTTATGTCGTGGCTCGACATGAAACTCAAGAGATTTAACTAACGCCATTTGGCTTTGTGAAAACCGTCTCTTGTCTGAATTCTCTCTTGAACCACTCATGGAACGCTTTGAATCTCGTTCCTCTTACCTTAACCACCTTGTCTTTAGAAATGAAGGTGGTTTCATTCACTTTATCCTCCTTGACCATATCAGGCGGCTGTTTAAGCTCAATGTCAAGTGCCTGCACACTAGACATCAATGGTATCTCGCCTGGCGAGGTCAGTAATGGAGGGCGATTGCCCAAAGGATGTGGAAAGAGCTTACCTTTAGGCTCTTGCTTAGCCTGACACTCCTGCATGTTAGTAGATAAAACAGCATCTACTTTTGGGGGCTCTAAGAGATTCTCTAAAACAGGTTGCAATTCATCCTTACAAGTAGGATTAATCACATCAATAGCACATAGAGAATTCTTATCAATGGGATCCATGTCATAAATATTATATTCTACCTTATCCCCATCAAACTCCATAGAGAGAGTCCCACTATTAACATCAATTTTCGTTTGTGCAGTTTTCATGAAAGGTCTACCTAACAGTATAGGTGTGACATTATTAGCATGCTCCATATCTAACACAAAGAAATCAGCAGGAAAAATCAGATCACCAACCATAACAAGAACATCTTCAACAACCCCTTTCGGGTACACAGTAGACCTATCAGCAAGTTGAATAACAGTTCCTGTTTTATGCAAGGGTCCTAAGCCTAGTGATTCATACAAAGAGTAAGGCAAAACATTGATTGATGCACCTAAATCTAGCATGGCTTTGTCAAATTTAGTTTCACCAATCACACATGGAATGCTAAATATGCCTGGATCACCACATTTCTTAGGCATCACTACTAGAAAACGCGTTGATTTGCGACGCTTTTTTGATGGGTTTTCGACGCCTAAAAGCGTCGATAATAAACATCCTGGCGCTTCAAAAAAGCGACGAGATTTTCAGCGTCAGTAATTGCAACCTCGACGCTTTTTTGACGACGCTTTTTTACGACGACAGGGTCGACGCTTTTTGCTGTCGATAAATTGTTACCGACGCTTTGTGTTATTTTTTTATTGACGCTTTTTCGACATTTTAAAGCGTCGAGGACGTGTAAAAAGCCGACGCTTTACATTGTCGAGATATCTTCTCGACGCTTTTAGGGAAACAGTTTATCTGCGTTGAGTTCTCGACAATATAAAGCGTCGATAAGTGTCGACGCTTTATTCTGACGCAAATTATGTTTTCCGCGAGTAGATAATTGGTATTCGACGCAAAAAAGTGTCGGGAAATTTAACATTGTCGACGCTTTGATTATAAAGCGTCGAACGACCTGCTAATCCATGTATTTCACAAAAAATCACCTCTATTTCAGCAAAAATCTAGATATATACAACATCAAGCTCTTAAATCAAAAGACAATCATATATTAACCAATGTCATCGCGCAACACAATAGCGTATTCAAAGGCGAAAAACGAAGACAAAACAAAACTTACACAATCATACCACAATGATATTCTATAACCTACCCATAACAATTTCCTTTATCCAAATTCAGCAACAAAAACTAAAAAAGAATCAACTATTGGGTATAAGAAAAACAAAACTTAATTTGTCAATATGTTTGAACAAACTCTTCATGTAAAACCAAGTTGTACCTATATTTCCTCTGTGAACACAGCCAGATACTGATGTTCATCTGGGACATTGGTAAGACTCAGGAAAATACTTCAGCAACAACCAATGCTTCATCTTGATCACCAAGAAGAAGAGTCCGAAGCAAGGAAAATGCATTATTCCAACTGACGAGTACCTACATAAAACAGATTAAACCGATCAGACATTTTTCGGTTTCGTCTTGCAGGAAGCTTCAAAATGAATGGTACCATAATGGAGCTAGATTCTTGGACATGTCCAAGAATGGATATGGCCACCTGAAAACAGAACACAATAAAATGAGTCATTAAGTTTTTTTCAGGTTTTTTAGATTAGAAGAGGATTGAATCTGAGACTCACCAGAGGTGTATGCAGGCATGGAGAATCCATTGGAATATGACGAAGAACGAAGTCCAGAGGAAGAAGTAGGCGATTCGGAACCATGGGAACCGCTAAATTACATTCAAATTGATGAAACTTAGAATCAAGAAACGTAGAAACTAAATGAAAATGGCGTTTTAGGCTTAAAAAACGTCGATAAAACTTACTAGACAGTTCATTACAGTGTCACCGAGCAAGAAGACAGCGTTGATTGTATGCATATTTACGATCAACTGTCATTTTTAACAAGCAAGACACCATAGTTAAACAATTTGAATGCTTAATTTTCAATAATTTTCGTGTTTTTCCTTGACTTACGAAGTTGATGTCGTAGTTTTTCGTTGCAAGGAACGGGAGAATGATGAACCAAAAGACGCAATCTGTCAGCACAACCGCCCCTGCATTCATCTGAAACAAAAACTGAACACCAGCAAAAACTGAACACCAACAAAAACTGAACACCAGCAAATTATCCCTGCAAATAAACATTTTAACTGAACACCAGCAAAAACTAAGTACTCAGAACAATTCCAGCAAAAACTGAACACCAGCAAAAACTGAACACCAGCAAATTATCCCTGCAAATAAACATTTTAACTGAACACCAGCAAAAACTAAGTACTCAGAACAATTCCAGCAAAAACTGAACACCAGCAAAAACTGAACACCAGCAAATTATCCCTGCAAATAAACATTTTAACTGAACACCAGCAAAAACTAAGTACTCAGAACAATTCCAGCAAAAACTGAACACCAGCAAAAACTGAACACCAGCAAATTATCCCTGCAAATAAACATTTTAACTGAACACCAGCAAAAACTAAGTACTCAGAACAATTCCAGCAAAAACTGAACACCAGCAAAAACTGAACACCAGCAAATTATCCCTGCAAATAAACATTTTAACTGAACACCAGCAAAAACTAAGTACTCAGAACAATTCCAGCAAAAACATAACAACATCCAAAAAGGAGAAACTCAAGAAGAAACTCAGAACTGAACACCAGCAAAAACTAAGTACTCAAAATCCAGCAAAAACTCAGAGTTCCTCATTAGCAACTTTGAGTATGAGCTACAACCAGCATAGAGTTCCTCATTAGCAAACTTCAATAACTTTTCATATTTGGTATTTTCTGTATCATTAACCTGCTCTGCATTAACATCATCAGCGAATTCCCTCTCTTCTACTTGTATGGGGTTATCATAGTTGTCAACAAACGGAGGAATGTTTTGGCCAAAGGTAGCGTCTAATAGATCTCTCATATCATCTTGAACTACATTTACAGGTTGGTCACCGTTGGTTGCTTGACTAGTACTTTCAGACACATTCCCAAGATTCATGGAATCTTTTCCATGATAAATCCATTTCTTATATGACTTGTAAAACCCTTTGAATAAGATATGTTGTTCTACTTCATCTATAAACGCCCACTTATTCAGCTTACACTTCTTACATGGACATCTAGTTTTACCTTCTATAAGGTTTTCCTTAGCCAATTTTATAAAATTAATTACTCCATTGATATAAGCTTCGTGAGTATTTGGTAGTTCAATCCAACTTGTATCCATACCTACATATGATCAAGGCTAGGCTTGTTATATCATGCTTCACTTCAGTAAGAATATATCACTAGAAGTCCAAACATCAATCCAGTAAAAAGATCATTTTCAAATCCCTGATAGGCTTCTCCATAATCAAGTAAAATAAGCATTCTCCATTATTCCCAATCTTCCATTCCACCATTAAAAAAATACTATAGCCAATATAAAATTACATATTTGGATTTTCATATACCTATGCACACAAAACTACACACCTTCACCTCTCACCGAGCCCAACTTTGTCCATTTCTACAAGGACAAGCTCAGTCACATAAAAACCGAATCATTATAATGAATATCTGAATCATTATAATGAATTTGGAAAATATGCTTTATATCCCTTATAATGACAATTGTAACATAAAAACTGAATCATTATAATGAATATCTCTTAGGCTGTTAATTGGAGATTGGGTTTTCCTGATGGTTGATTGTGTACAGGTGAGGACAAATATGTTGTACTTGTATCAGGATTAAGTGTTGGAAGTAGCGCTTGTAACCCTCTTCAGTTTCAGCTTCTTGTTGATCACATAACAGGGCATTTAGGAGATGAAAAGGTCTGTAATTAATATAGGTGGCTAGGCTGAACACTGTTGCATATGCTTATGACTTTATTTTTATTAATCAGGAACAAGAAATGGCTGCAGAGATAGTTCATGTTGTAGTTGCTGGAAACTCTTTGGAAATGCCTCATGAACATCTAAGCGGACAGGTACTGGATCTATCTCTTTGAAGGCTGTGGACTGTAGGAGTTTCTTACACTACTATTGGCAGCATTCATATCTTCTATCATAATTAAGTTCATTTTAGCCCCTATTGAATATTCCTTTCAGCCGAACTTTGACAACTGAAAACTATAATCATTGTTTAGAAACCTATGTTATGACCAGGTAGTTGGCATTCGAGAGCAAGTTTATTGATGTTTAAAAAAATTAAAATAGTGTATGGCACTAATATTTAGCTTTCAATAGTATCTATGAAGCTGAAGAAATACGTATTGTATTCTCAGTAAAAATTGTCTTCATTGTAGAATTTGACCTCAATGTTTATCTTTATTTGTATACATTCCCTAGTAACCATATGATATCATTCAGCCTTTGCATAGATGCCTCTTCCCTGGGGCCTCAGAATACAACACTTTTAAATCCTGTCCTAATCCTCATTCATTTGAGCTTGATAATATCAGGTAAAGTGGATTTACTAACATTTTTTACTTAGCTAGGACTTACTTGGTTACTCAAACATGTCATGCATTTCTCAGGTTTCTCGGAACTTCAGGTCAGAATATTGATGATATGGATAAGTATTCAGAAGCAGAAGATAAGCTTGAATTCATGGGAAGGACGCTAAGATGGAGACATCTAGCGCCAACTGCACCAAATACTCTCGGTAAGCTTCCTGTATATTATCAATTTTATTGAATTGAACAAATGTTTCATAAACAACTTTGAAGCTCAGCATACTTCTGTTTATCAATTTGAAAGTTTACCTTCCAAGCTCTAATGTTTTCCCCCCCAACGTATCTCTTATTTAATGTTTCAGGCTGTTATCCATATACAGACAAGGATCCTTTTCTTATTGAGAGCTGCCCTCATGTTTATTTCGTCGGTAACCAAAAGAAATATGAAACACGCTTGCTAAATGGTATATTGGGAGTATCCTAACATCATCCCTTGGATGTTTATGTAGACAAAATTTCAGCAACTTAAAATCTTAACACACACAACAAGAGATAAAATTTCAGCCAACACCGGTTACAAGAGATAAAATCAAAGCAATCAAATCAACGCAAACTCGAATCAAAGCAATAAACTCCAATCAAAACACACAGACAGCAACTCAAAGAGAAAGCGATGAGGAATATCAAAACACACACAACAAAAAATTGGTTGGCGGCGTTGAGGAATATCAAATCACAGTGACATACCTAAGATCAGAAGGGGAAAGCGATGAGGATTTGTTCAGGTTGTTGTCGGTGTTGGCTGTAGCTCCTGTAACCGGACTGTGAAAGTCGAACTTCTTGGAAAGCCAAATTGGTTTACGAAATGAGAAGGAGATTCGTCGTAGCTAGAGAGGAGGGAGAGGACAGAAGCAGCAAGAGAAGGAGCGACAGAAGCAGCGCGGTTGACGATTCGCTTTCCGAAGGTTGCGACTCCCCTGGTAGCACTGGAATTGGCGGCCATAAAAGGCGGGAAAGAGAGGTTTTGGCGATGGAGGAGTAAAGAGAATGAAGGACATGGAAATAGCGGCAAGGGCTCAGGAAGAGGGAGAGGGAGAGTAGATGAACATAGCGGGATCACAATTTTCGGCACAGAGGAGTACATGAAAGGTTTTTACATTAGGGATTAAAGTAGTTTATTTTTAAAATTAATAATCTGGTAAAAATTTCGACGCTTATTTATCCATATCGACATATTTAAGCGTCAGCAGGGTCGACAATAATAAGCGTCGAGAAAAAGTGTCGGAAATTGAGGCGCGGAGCTAGATTCGCTCGACGCTTTGTAAAAGCGTCGAGCCTAAAGCGTCGAAAATACACGCATTTTCTAGTAGTGCATGCGTTTTTGAAACACTGCAGAAACTTGTTCACTTATTTCAACTTTCTTCTTTCCTTTAAGTTTTTGATTTCTTTTAATAGTGCAAACTTCTTTCAAAAACTTAGCAAATCTAGGAATACTCTTAACAAGTTTGAGCAAAGGAATGTTTACCTCACACCTACTAAAGGTTTCGAAGATTTCGTTGTCGTTCTCCAGCTTTCGAGTATCCTTCAATGCCTCAGGAAAGGGAGCAACAGGCTTCTGAGAGAATAGAGGTGGAAAATTCGGGCGAACATAATTATCAATATATGCAGGGGTCTCCTGGCGATCGCCATCAATAACTGGCGATCGCGGTCGCGGATGATTTTGCACCTCAGCTTCTGGAATGGAATGGCGATCGCCATCGCCATATGGCGATCGCAGTCGTGACGCAGACCCTGTGTTGCTCTCTGTAATCTCATGGCGATCGCCACTCATATCTGGCGATCGCGGTTTTGGCACAGAACAGTCATTTAAAGTTTTTCTGCTCCTCAAGAACACTGCACTGACGTTCTCTCTCGGGTTTCTTACTGGTTCCCTGGCCTCTAATTTACTCACAGCTTGAGCAATCTGTCCTAACTGATTTTCAAGATTTTGGATACTCGATTATGTTTTAGCATTTTGTTGCATCACAGTTTGAGCTAAGGACTTGATCATATCTTCAACAGTCATAGAATTCTGAGGTCTAGGTTGCTGATAATTAATATTATGAGAATCATACCTTGGCCTTGGTTGCCATCCACCAACAGCGTTTACCTCAGCATTCGGCTCTTGGAGTTGTTGACCACCACTTTGCAGCATAAAAGCCTTCATCATATCTTTCAGTTCATTCATATCACTTTGAATTTTAGCGGGATCAAGTGAACTTACTGAATGTGTTCTTTGCCTGCTACCAAACTGCCTTGAGCTCTCAGCTAATTCCTCAAACATTTCAGTAGCCTGAGGTATAGTCAATCTTAAAAAATTACCTCCACAGGATGCATTCACCATTCGACGATCCTCATCAATCAGCCCACTGAATAAGTACATAAGAAGATCATGGTCAGTATAACTATGGAATGGGCAGCTTGAGCAAAGCTTCTTGAATCTCTCATAATACTCATAGAGACTCTCAGTTGAATGTTGTTGAAGATTCGTGATCTCCTTCTTCAAGCTGCTCAGTTTTGTAGCGGGAAAATATTTCTCTAAAAAGACCTTCTTCATCTTAGCCCAGGTATCAATACTCCCCGGAGCTTGATAATAGAGCCAATCATTTGCAGCGTCTTTCAGAGTAAATCCAAAAGCTCTCAGCATGACCTGCTCCTCAGTAACACCTCTTGGCTTCATACTAGAACATATGGCATGGAATTGAGCCAAGTGTTTGTTGGGATCTTCTCCTGCTAAGCCATGGAAGTGTGGAAGCTCATGAATTAAACCAGCTTTTAATTCAAAATTCACACCTTCTTCAATCTCAGGGAACCTCACTGCCAAAGGTTGTTGGTTTAAGTCTGGGGCAGTGAGTTGCCTCATAGTAGGCAATGGTGGTCCATGTCGATCACCCATCTCGTTATCTTGGTTCAGAGCTGCTCTTTGGTTCCGAAGGAACGTCCTTTCAATCTCTGGGTCAAAGGAAACAAGAGATGAATCAGTAGCACGGGTCTGAACCATAAAGGTTCACACCAAACAGTTGATAATTTCACAATTAGCACAAAATTGGAATAATTCAATTCCCCGGCAACGGCGCCAAATTTGATGAGGCTAAAGTCGTAGTGCCAAATCAAAGAAATAAACTCTAAACACTAACTAGAGTATAGCAAGTAAGTAGAGGTCGAACCCAAGGGAATCAAAACACCAAATCAATGCAGTCAAGTGAAATACCAACTAACGAACAAGTAACAAGTAACCAAGGGGGGGGGGTTTGATTGTATGGAAATCAAAAGTAACAAGTATCAAGCAAAGAAGGTTTGGTTGTGAATATGATGAGAAGGGGTTTTACCTAGCAAGTATCCACACAACAGTCAATCAAGTTGATCATAGATTTATCTCAAGTTCTTATCAATCCTAGAGAATGTTCCTATTCCAATCTTTAATATATCAGCAGGCCAACCGGTCCTGGTAATACTTACTATTCAACAATCAGGGAAACCTCTCAAGATTAGATGAAATAGCAGCAAATGGCACAGGAATTATAAGGATGCATGCAATAACTTACAACCGTCAAGTATTAACATACAATCAATTCTCTTTCATAAAAGCAATCAACTACCAGATCATGCAGATATGAGCGCTACAATGACAAGGAATTCCACCGTATATTCCTAGTCTAGCAATAGAAAACTATCAATCAAACTAGGTGATCAAGCTAGCAAAACTAATAGAAATCAATAGATGAAGTGCAAGAGAATTAATACAAACCTAAAGGAAAAGAACAAGAGTTTAGAAATCTCACAACTTAATAACTGAAGGTTTCAACCGCTAGGTAAAACAATGGAGATTAGTTTCTGCTCATGGTTGCAGAACTAAATTGTCTGATGGAAAAGATGATGATCAGATCGAAAGAACTAGGGTATATAAAGAGTCTAACCCTAAAAATATATGGTAAAAGATATATCCTAAAACTAATTAAGGAAAATAAGAAAAAGAGAAAGAAATAAAGGAAAAGGAATAAAAGGAAAATAAAAGAAAGAAATCAAAAGAAAGAAAAGAACGTAGCAAAGCAGCACTCGGCAAGCTTTGAGCTGCTTGCTTCCAGTGGGCCCCATCTTCTTCTAATTCATATGTGGGCCGGCCTGCTTGGTAATAAATCCACGGCCCGTCTCGCGCACGAAGGGGAATTCAGCATATTACCCGCGATCGCGGATAGTAATCCGCGATCGCGGATTTATTAAATATTTCCGGCTCCTCTCTGTTGCTCCACCGCGATCGCCACTGATCTACCGCGATCGCCGTCGGTGATTTCTTCAAGTCTTCAATCTTCTTCGGTTCTGATCTCAATTTCTTCACTTCTTAATAAATATCTCAGAACATAATAATGACTCGAAACACATATAATAATACTCCTAAACTAATGTAATAATCCCTAGTTACGCTATACCAAGTGCAGCGTATCAACATGCTTAATGGAAATTTGACATGAAAGATTTGGGACTAGCAAATGTTATCTTATGGATCAAAATCTTTAGACATTCTGATGGAGTAGTCTTGTCTCAACAACATTATGCCGAGAAGGTACTTGAGCGATTCAAGAACTATTCAAATGGGATTGCAAAAAGTCTGGTGGACCCGCATCTCAAACTGAAGAAAAACTTGGGTAATGGCATATCACAGTTAGAGTATGCTCGTGTGATCGGAAGTCTTATGTACTTGACAAATTGTACAAGACCAGACTTAGCACATGTTGTCAACATACCGAGTAGATATACCAGTAATCCAGGACATAATCACTGGAAAGCGATAACTCGAGTATTGAACTACTTGCGACATACTCGGAGTTATGGGCTGCACCATGGAAGATATCCAACCAAGTACAGAGGAGCAAGGGGAAATGATCCAAGGAGAAGTTGGCAAGATGATTGTCAGAAGCATTAGGCCAAAGAGAACGGCCCTCCACATTAGTGAAAACTCTATCAAGCCTCTTGGCCACCCTCGTAGAGGAGACATTGCCACGACTCCACGTAAAATCGGGTCCAGAATAGCCCAAATCCAAAAGACCCAAAGTATTCACGCAATCCAGAAAGGTGCCAGAATCAGAGTGAAGACCCCCACTCCCTCATTGACTTTCGAAAGAATGAAGGATACAATTAAAATCACCACCGACAATGCTAGGACCCTGGGTAGTTCTAGTAGCATCCTCAAAATCCCTTCAAAAGTTGATACGTTGAGTTATAGTGGGAGGATCATAGATGGCAAACACATTCACCAACGTAGAATTTGCTCGAATAGTGGCTTGAATGAAGTTCCTAGTGGACTTGATCAGTTGAAGATCCACCACATTGGAGTTCCAAAGAAGCCAAATATCCCCCTGCAAAACCTTGAGCTTCAACACGAAAATTGTTAGAAAACTTAGACCGAGTACATGCGCTATCCACTTGTACTCCCGAAACTCTAGGCTAAGAAAGAGCAACAACATTAGAGGCATGATGATTACGAATATATCTAAGTGCTCTATGAAAACTGTCATTTTTTGCACCACAACAATTCCAGAAAGTGGTGTTCATCATAAGGAAAGTATAAGGAGAAAACCCGACTAGGCTTGGTTCATTACAACTATCTCGGAATCGTTCAGAGCATCCGTCTTCATGGTTATATCTCGGTTTTGAGAGGTCGAAGCTTGTGCTTGCTCATGGTCACCATGCGCCACGGCCATCGCCTCGCAACTCATCTCAACCTTCGAAGAATCTTGTTCCCCGTCTTTTTCCTGCAAAGTCGAAGATACACAATTAGTAATTGTAATTGACTTTTGCAAGGGTAGAGGAGTATCATCACGTCGTCTTTTCATAGGTCCTTTTTTTCTGGGGAATGGTCTAGATCAGATATGTCTATCTGCTCTGATGGAAGGCTGTTGTTTTAGCCTCGGTTCATGGACCTGGGCCTATTTCTTTTGGCATAATTGGACTTCCTAGCAAGAATAGAAGCCTCAGTTTCTAGGCCCAATTGATCATGGCCCAAATTCTTAGTCTGGCCCGAAATAGAAGCTAGGTTCCCCTTATGACCCACCATTAAACCTTCTTCCCCATTAGCCTTCACGCTACATTGAGCAGAGAAGACAATTTTCTTCTGCATGTCGTTCGCACTATTCATCGATGTGGAAGGTTTACCTCCAGCCAAACCCTTCCCCTTCGATTGGGCCCCACTGCTATTGTTCTCAGGTTGTGCATTCTCCGCTACTTCATCCTCCACCATTCTAGCCAGCACTTCAAACCTGTTTCCACCCATTGTAACTGAATCATGACCTACATGCTTCTTGCCTGTCCTTTTCGGATTCTTCAGGGGTGTTAACCTTCTCCTCCTTTGAATTTGTAACCGTAACAGTGTCTGACGTAGCTCAAATGTTTTCGGGCCTTCCATCCTTCGTTACACCACCTCCATGTCCGGTCCATCCAAGACCCGTGTCGGCCCGCTAAACCGGTGGCACCATCACTAACCCCTTCGTTCGTCTTCTCCATCGAGGCACTTGAGTTGACCCCCTCTGTTTCAGCACCCTCCTTGTTACCAGATTTAGTAAGGGAACTGAACCTTCAAATGTCCATGACACCCGCAACTGTGGCATATCGTCGGCAACCCCTCATACTCCACCAAATACCGATTTCCATTAATGACGATAGTCCTTTTCAACGGTCTTTCGAGATCGACTTAGACGCAAATACAAGTGAAACAGCCTCAATTCGTATAAAGTGTATGATCGTCCACCTTAACCGGCGATCCTAGACCCGCAGCGATACCGAGTAAAATTTTCTCTTCATACAAGGTAATGGGCAAATCTAAAATCCTAATCCATGTGGGAGTTGTCTTCAAAGGATCAGAAGGTCTAAAGGTTGGTGTCCAACTCCTAACCACCAAGCATCGGCCGAAGATCGTCCACGGGCCTTTTGTCATGGCCGCCGTGAATTCTTCATCCAATCCGAAGCGCACCAGGAAACAACCTTCCGCTAGGTCGAGAAGTTGCATCCTTGTGGAGAAGTGCCACAGTTCCCGCAGTTTCCGTTCCATAAGTTGGAAGGAGATCGACTTGCCTAACATCTTCACCACCACTGACCATCTCCATACGGAATCAAGGGACGATATTAGCTCGAGATCGATAGCGATGCATGGATCTTCGTCCTCGCCATCCAGGAAGGTGACAATGATCTTCCCCTTCAAAAACTCTTCATCAACCAACTTCCTTTGTCGAGAGATACCTTTAATCACAACGTCAGAGGTTAGCACTCCCTTCCATGGTTTCTGTGAAAATTAACTATAGTGTTCCTAAATCATATTCTTCCCATAAGACTCAATTTTTTGAAGTCTTCTCTTTCTTGCATACATCTTCAAATTATTCAGTAGGAGTATCGAAAGCTCTTTCGTTTCTCGGTTATTATTCCAGTACAATAGAGACAACTAGATACGAATACAAGAACCTCACATAAAATACCATTTGCATAGTCTTTCATTAGACTAAACAACCACATTCTTTCCTTGCATGGTTGGCTGGTGTCATTCGTCCCTATACGGCACATCAAGTAGTGTTTCTCAGAAATGAAGAATCAAGTCTCCGACGTTGAAGGCAACTGTACGTAAAGACATTAGTTTTAGTTTTTCATTATAACGCTTCCGCATTTATAATCTTGTTAAGTAATATATTATGATTTCTGTTATTAATGCTTCAGCATTTGTAAATTTATTTGAGTATTAAATGTACATATGAGTAACTATTTTGTTTTGCGATACATACTGTAAAGCCTTGAGTGACATCGAACATTCAAAATCTTAGATCACTGACGATAATGTTCCCAAGATAATTTGAGGTGTTACACTAACTACATCCTTTATATATGTGGTAATCGTGTAATTCAAGATCATACGATTCATGTTATATAACACATTACTTTCACAAATACAGAATAAATATGAAGTTTTACAAAAGCAAAGTACACGTATATATTATATATATGAGTTCCGGTGTAACAAGTATTGTGGTGTAACGGTGTAACGAGTATTTACCTTCTATGGTATTCGGGTTTGTTAAGGTTGATATTCAACTTTATGTAGATTTATGTTATATATGCACTAATCGCATTCTCATATGTTTGTGCCTCTATTCAATCTTTTACACTATTTATTCATGTTTATTTAGTTGAATATCTACCCTATATTGATATAGGTAAATTAAGTTTAATATCAACCTTAAAAACCTGAATACCGTTAAGGGTGAATACTCGTTACACCGTAAGAGGCTGTTACACCAGAACTATGAATGATTACTAGCTTTAGTATAGCTAGGCACTCTTAAATTAACACATTTATTCTGATATTATATATGTGAAACCCTTCTCTTATTTCCTCGATCTTTTTTTTTATAAATTATTTCCTCGATCTATTTGTTGCAGCATCAAATATAAGCTCAAAAGCTTGTTCAATGCATGTTTTAAACTCCTTCAAATCCATATAGTTCTTCTCACCCCCAATGCCAATCCTTAATGTTTGCATATAGCTCACAACTGTAATCGTCAAAGTCTGCAACAATACAACTGTAACAGTTAGACTCTAAAAGAAAAAAAATTCAAGAAAAGAGACCCATGTAATTTTAAAAGTCAATCAACTTTGCTCAAGTTTTCACATGTATTTGTCTCGATTACAAAATGAATCTACATGTGTTATGTTGTACAAGTTTCACATGTGTTTCATTTTATATAAGCCGTGTACAGAAGTCTTAGTTGGATTTTTGAAAAATCAATTAGTAATACGAAGATATTATATTTTAGGTTTTCATATTCGATCGACATATACTGTTATACTATCCATAATGTTTTCATGTTCTTTTTCATACATAGATGGAGTTCGTTATATTGGATGAAACTATTCTCATCATATAAAATATTTTAAAAAAAATTGAATGGTTTTGCTATATCCAAACTACTATAAATGAGAGAAGTTTTCCCCCTTAAATTGATACTACATATAAGCTTATCCGACGTTTCTAAATCCATCCAAGTCAGCGTTTAAACGGATCCAACGCCCCAATTTTTTTGTTTCAATTTGAGGATTGTCTTTTATTTTTGAAAGCGGATTTTTTTTGAGTTCGCGGGTCAGAGAAATGCCTGAAATGGATAGTGAATTTTCTCGCGGGTCGGAATGTCTAACTACACTGGGTTTTTTCCGCAGGTTATCCGGATATGGGTTTTATGGGCTAGGTTTTTCGATGGGCTTGGCCCAACTTGTGAGGATGGTTATCAGGTGCAGGGATACACCGCTCCAAGTGAGAATGTTCTCGATTGCCTTTGGAGCTCAAGTACTTCCACCGCTTTTCTTCCATTGCCTCCCTCAATTCCTATAATTTCTCCGACTCCAGGGAGTTAGCGACTCGAAGCTTCACCTCCTTTGAGCCTTAATTTCTTCAGGTATTTTCTTCATCCACCAACTTCTATAAATTTCACTGGATTTAGTTTCTTCGTGTTATTAAAACCTCTCATGTTTATCTCTAGAACTTCTCGGCTTCATAGCTTCCTGGTTGGTCAAGCTTATTCTCCAGCGCGGCTACACTTCAGAGTCTCCGTTAGTGACCCTGGTTTGCGTCCTTTCTTTTTTCCTTTCTCATTATGTTTAAGGTTCCATCTGAGCCACTCCAATTTACCCCTCATTCTCAAATGATTCAATCTTTGTTTTTCCCAGGTTCTTCGTTTCTGAATTTGCACAATATCGTGTCGCCCTTTTTGCTTTCTCAACTTCATCTTTGTCTCTTAACATGTTAACATGTGTGTTTCTTGTTTTATTTTTACAGAAATCGTTAATGGTTAATTTCTAATGTTGCTACTAGGTTGATGAAGTGGGTTGGTCATTCGAAAGCAACTCTAAAATTTTGGTCGTCGGATGATGTTTGAGAGTGCTAAATGGTTGAGATAAGCTTGGGATTAAGCCTTACTCCGTGGATGTTTTTCCCAATGACGAGCTTCTGATTTTTTAACTCTTCTAATATAACTCTATACAAGATCTCTTCTTCCCTCTCTGTAAGAGGGTTTTGCTCTTTAATCACTCAATATTTATGGGTTTGTTCTCTTTCTTAAGGTATCCAGTTCAGTAAAATTTCCATCATCCCTTTGTACCCATTACTATTCCCTCTCTTGCTTTCACTCTATCCCATTAAGTGGTACAACTGATATATATTTCTACTTATTTCAGTAGGTTACTGAGGTTAACAATGATAATGTAGTGTGTCTGGGTAATAGATTTTGTTCAGTTGGAAGATTGATGCTATAAAAAATTTCACATGTTTCAAGAGTACAGGTTAAGATTCTTCCTCTCTGTGGTGTATAAACTTAATTGATTTCTTATGGGTGCTTTAATATCTCTGTGGGTGCTTTAATATCTCTGTGGGTGCTTTCTTAGGCATTGGATGTTACTCACTCTTTCAAGATATGATTGGAATGTAACACTGCCTTTTTCTTATACCAGTCTTCTAACAGTTTTTTAAATAATCTCTACTTTCTTGTTTTTATTCAGTGGTTCTTAAGGATGTCATCATCTTTAATAGTTGTTGAACAAGTCAGGTTCCTGTTGCTTAGATAGCGATAGAGCGAGTGTGCTTATATGTTTTTTGGTTACAAGTTGAATTTATAAGCTACATGTAAGATTGTAAGTAGATATGTTCCATATATTCAAAGCAGACCTTGGAAGATAGTAATCTCCTGAAATTATATTTGAATTAGCAGGCATCAGAAGTGGCTTCAAGCTGCAAAACCACGAATTGAAGTGTTTCATGATACACCATATAAATTAAGTTGCACGTTCCTAATTCCAATCGTATCACTGCTCACATACCCCTCCTCCATGAATTTCTATCAAACATTAATAAAGGAGTTTTCAAGAGTTTAGACTTCAGACACAATAAAATGGATAGAGGCCCTCCGCACGACGAATCAGACTGAAAATCTTCCCATCCAAATTCTCGGTAAATTTTCCAAACCTCCACAATATTGAAGCCTGCAATGGGCTCATATTCGAGACAAGAGACTGGGCCAGAACTAGAGACAGTGAAGAACTAGAGACAGTGAAGGAGTGAAGGGGAAGAAAACAATCTGAATGATTGACCAAAATAGTGGATCACTACCCTTCTGTAGAAATGTAAACCATAATAATGTTTTATCTTTAGTTAATTTTATTTAGGTTCATTACCTTAATAATGTTTTTGCAACATTAACGTCTACTCTTTCATTCACTCTATTTCTATCCAAACATTTTATATTTCACGGTGTGAAAAGTTACTTAACTGACATCCAATTTACGAGACAAGTATAATTAAAAGGCTGAAGACTTAGTAGCCAAAATATATTGTTCAAACGCTACAGTCACTCAAATTTTTCATGATATCAAAGATTCTATGGATGCATGCAGGTTAGGGACAGAAATACAAGTGATAAAAGGTTAACTATATCAAGTCACAATATAGGTTGCGTTTATATAAACATCGAATATAAACGCGCGTCTTATAAAATATTTGTATACCCCGTGTGAAGCACGGGCACTCGCCCTAGTATCTTAAATGGAAAAATGGTTATACTATGTAATTCATGCAATGCAATTCAGCGTGGTGAGATACACAAAATAATGAGAGAACGTATGCCTGAGGAGAACCGGCTAGCATGAAATATAGGCCTTTTATTGGATGATTAGCGACTGCCATCTTTTCAACTGGTCCCACCATATTTGTGAGAAGCATGCTCGAATATCTCATTGTCTTATGTATGTAACCAGCCGCAGCCTATACTTCCACACGTAATTAAATCAACACCATATATCAATTTGTTCAAATTGTGAGATCAAAGTATTAGAGCTAGGTTAATTGTATTTCGACCAATATGCAATGTTTTATACTATTTGACCATCTATTATTAAAAAATGTTTTCATATGCTTATATTATATATCCAATTTTATTTAATGTGCATATATATATATTTCATTACCTTGTATGTGTATACACATTTATGATCGACATTGTTTCATGCAAGCTCTCTTTATCTTAAATGTACGAATAAATTTTCTTCGCGTGATACAATCGAATTTTTATAGGAGTCTCTTCCTAGTTTATATGAATACATAAACAATCCTTAAGAATACTTAAATTATGATAATATATACATAAAGAATTAAAGATAAATACCTCTGGACCTGCAAACCACCTTATTATCTCTATCGTTTGAGCTATGAGTTTGAATGCTAAGGAATTCCTCTTCTTTTGGATGACTCTATTAGCCTCAAAAACAAACTCGAGTGGCTCAAGAAGTTGATCATCATCAAGGGAATTTGGTATTGGTGTGTGCAGGAATGCAAATTGGTTTCCCCATAACTTCTTTTCATTGCTCTTATCTGTCTTTAACATCTCTGAAACCGACTTATAGCCTTCAATGCTTCTTGTATTCATCAGCACCAAGATTGTGGAGTTTGAGCTTGCCCAATTTTCACTCCTTCCTCGCATGTAGAGTCGCACTCCCTTGCAAATTACCCCCACGATTATGTCGTTTATCGTCTATGTACATTTGAAATTATGAGGAATAAATATTAGTGTCGTTTTTTCATTTTTTGTTGAAGTGCATATATATATGTACATGCTTTCTATTTAACGCCCACCCTTTTTGCTATTTGCCGCCCAGGTCATCCATGCGTCACGCACGGATTGCACATTCCAGAAAACGCATGGATGATATCCGTGCGTCACGCACGGATTGTATCCATGCGTCACGCACGGATATCATCCACGCATGACGCACAGATTGTATCCGTACGTCATGCATGGATTTGCACATATGAATCTAGGGTTATTAAATGTATTCAATGTATTTCTAGTTAAGTGTGCAAAGAAACACATTTTTATTGTCTTTTGTAAGGCGATAAAGCCCAATTCGACAAAAACGTCATCGAAACTTTGTTTCAATCCTTATAATGTCTATTTGATCATGTGTGTAACTTGAAAATCAAATTTATACCTTTGTAAGTGAAACATAGTTTGAAAACCGAACGAGGTCGCAATATGTATGGCGCACCATATACAATTTGAAATATAATAAGCTGAACATTCGTCAACATAACAACAATATAAGCATTCTAAATTTAACAATAAGATTTTGCAACATAAAACCATGCGTCACGCGTGGAATGCATCCACACATCACGCATGGTCTTACACCATACGTGACGCATGGTCTTACACCATACGTGACGCATGGATTTTCATATGTTTTTTGTTTCTTATGTGATCCATGTCAATGTATTCAATGTATTTGTAGTTATGTCACGCAAAATAATTCATTTTCCGTGTTGTTTTTAAAGGCTTTAAAACCACAATTCGCCATAACGTCGTCGAAACATCATCGGAATGGAATGAAACTTGTTTACAATGCCTATTAGAGATATTTAACCATGTCCGTAACTTTACATCAAAACCTTTTGTTTTTAGAGTAACACGCTCTTTGTAAAACATCAAACTACTCACCACAAGCTTAACTTGTTGCAATATATATGGTCGCAACATTGATGTTCACGTATGTTTGAAAAATTTATACACAAATGTGTTATAAGGCATATAAAGTCCCAATAATGTCTCACACATACAAAACGGGATTCAAAACTATGCCAAAACGCTAAAACCACTAAAAACGGCTTAAATGGACTTAAGGCGGTTTTTGGCGAAACGACACACGAACGATGTCCGAATGTAATGAAACTTGTTTTCAGTGGCTATTATGGATATTTAACCATGTGGGTAACTCCCAATCACAACTTCTAACTTTTAAAGTACCGCCTCCTTTGTAAAAAACATACTAGTCGTAACTCTCTAACTTGTCGCAATATGTATATTCTACAACATTGACGGTGATTATTGTTGAAAATACTATACAACTTACTCTTATTAGGGATATTCAGTAGAAACAAGGTCTCGCTCACACGAAATGAGGCACGTAAACGCTAAAACCACTAAAAACGCCTTAATTGGACTTAAGGCGGTTTTTGGCGAAACGACACTCAAACGATGTCCGAATGTAATGAAACTTGTTTTCAATGCCTAATAGGTATATTTAACCATGTGGGTAACTCCCAATAACACCTATTAACTTGTACAGTAGCATATCCTTTGTTTAGACTTCTTACGTGGCCTAAATGTCCAACCTTTGACAATATGTAATTTTATTTTGATTGGAAATCATGCACACATCAGTGTTACTAAGAATCAAAGGGATCATGTGTCATTTTGTGCATCACGAATGGAAGAGAACCGAGCGTCACGCGTGGATTATATCCATGCGTCACGCGTAGACATTAACCATGCGTGACGCACGAATTTTATTTTCAGAACTCATGCCAGCACGTACGTCTTGTCTCACCTACTGTAATAACTCCATTAATATTTTTACTATTTCCGTAACACCTACATTAATCCCTATTATCTTCCTTTCTTTCCATATTTCAAATGTCAAAAACCTTTGAACACCATTGTTGAACATTTTTTAGAGCAAAACACCATTTTTAACTATCTTCCTTTCCTTCTATATGGAGAATGAAGAGGAATGCACCAATGAAAGAGGTGGAGAAGCTCCATTTTCAAGTTACAACCTTAATAAGGTAACATTTGTTGTTCATAATAATATTTTTTAAGGTGTTGACTTGTTTTAGGGTTTGTATTAGTTAGGTTTAATGGATTTTACATGTTGAAGGTATTAGTTGTATGACTAAACATGTTGATTTGTGAATTTATGTTGATTTATGATATTTAAAATGTATTATAATATTACTTTTTAAGGTTTTGACTTGTTTTAGGGGTTTGTATTATTTAGGTTTTATGGATTTTACATGCTCACGGTATTAGTTGTATGACTAAACATGTTGATTTGTGAATTTTTTTTTACTTTAGTGATTATGATGTTTGAAATGTATTATAATGTATGACTTGTTCGTTAAGGGGTTTGAAATGTATGACTTATGGCAATTCCACACGTCACGCATGGTTCAATACCGTGCGTCACGCATGGAATGGATCCACACGTGACGTGTGGATTTGCCATACAGAAGCTTAACTGGTTTGTTATCTGTGTGTTTGTGCATAGATGAACTTTTCTGTGTTTACTGGATTAGACAAGATTACTCTTAATGACTGCCCACCTCCGTCATACCTCGACTACATACCTTCGTTTGATTTGGGCATTGATTTTACAACATGGGAGCAACCGCAATCACAGTTTGGTGATATCAACACTGGATCTTTTGGAACCGGTTACGGTTTGTCGCAATGGCCTTCGCATTTGATGAGGCCACTTCCAGACACAAGTAGCTTAAATGTGTTTGGTCCTTTGCGTACTGCACCACAATTTGATATTGAAGTTCAAGAAGAACAATATGTCTCTGTTGATTACTTAGAGTTGTTTGAAAATGACTTGGTATTCGCCTCTAGACAACAGGGAGTGAGTTGGGCCGTTAACATTGCACAAGCCAACAACTTTTGCATAGTCAATGGAAGGAGTAGAGCACCTACCGAAACAAAATCTGGAAAACTTCATCTTATCTATGATAGAGGAGGAGTGAATTACTCAAAAGCTAAGGGAGTGAGGAAAAACATCAAGACGAAAAAATGTAGATGTTGGTTCGAATTAAAGCTTCGAGAGGAGCATAGAGGGGCTTGGAAACTTACTGTAATGTTAGATACCCACAACTATCCTATTGGTAGTAGCTTGTTTGGGAATGCGTTTGCAGGCAGATTGACGCCTGATGAAGTGTGTACAGTAGTTGAAATGACTAGGGCTCATTGTAAACCAAATGAGATTTACACTATGCTGAACAAGTCTCCCAAGAACCTTACAAAAAAAAAACAAGTTTACAATTTGATGGCCAAGACGAGGATCGAAAACATGGAAGGAAGAACTGTTATCCAAGAGTTTTTCTACAAATGCAAACAGAGCGACTATTTCATAGAGTATAGGACAATCAAAGATGATGCGTCTATGATTGGTGATATGTTCTTTGCGTCCCCAGAATCAATGAAGCTCTTGAAATCATTTCCCTATGTACTTATAATGGACTCCACATATGCCACAATCAAGTAAGTTTTGTGTGATTATTGACCATTACATATGATTTTCCATAACATTGCAATAATATTATTTCAAATTATCTCTTTACAGGTACAAAATGCCATTTTTCGAGATTGTTGGAATCACGTCTACATGGAGGAACTTTGTAGTTTGTGGGGCATTTCTTGAGGCAACAACTTCAAGAGATGTATAGAAGAATTGGAGCAACGCCGACTTGCATTGTCACCGACCGTGAACAAGCTTTAATGAGTGCAACGGATCTTCTTTTTCCAAATGAAAAGTTTCTTCTATGTAGACGACATATAAGGAAAAACATAGAGGCCAAAGCTTCGCTCGAAATGAGATCGAAACTAAAGGGAAAAAACTTATCCAACGACTACTACAACTTGTTCGCGGAAACCACCGTAGAAGGATATGAAAAAAAGTTGGATATTATAGAGAGAGCTTGGAACGCGCATATTCCCGTACTGCAATATGTTAGAGACAGTTGGCTTGGTCCTTTCAAAGAAAGATGTGTGTCGGCATGGACGGATGACGTGTTTACTCTTGGAAGCAACACGACAAACAGGTAATTTATCTATAATTGCAGTTACACAACTATATTCAGTTTTCTGTGCATTTAACCAGTTTCTATAAACTGCACATCCATGCGTCACGCGTGGATTAAATCCGTGCGTGATGCACGGATGTGTTCCATGCGTCACACATGGATGTGCAGTTTACAGAAACTGCAGAAGCAGATTCCTGTTTGAACACCTTAATAAAAATGCAGAGTGGAAGGAGCACATTCCTGTTTGAAGTCATATTTGAGTGGTGGACAAGGTAGGCTCGACACAGTGTTTGAGGAATACAGTGACATGGCACGAAACCAGCTGAAATAGATATTAGGTTCATTTAACGAGAGCCCAACAAAGACGTATAGACTTGTTCACCAAACATCTTTGTTTGTACATTTGAAGTGCAAAGTTTTGTACAAGGCAATGGAGCTCTTAATTAAAGAATACGACAAAGGTCTACAAGGCATGTACAATCCACAATATTGCGATTGTGCAACCAAGGTCAGAGACGGGATGTTGTGTGTCCATGACCTTGCGACTTGTGTGAAGAAACAAATGCCAATTCAGCCCGTGTCTTTGCATCCTTTTTGGAGTACGTTGTCTTTGGAAGAAGTGGATACACAGTGTCATCTTGAAACTAAGAAAAACGTGGCAAGACGTTTATTTGATGAATTTTATGAAGAAACATGGAACACCTTGTCACCACATGATCAAGAGAAGTGTATTGAATCTGTCAGAAAGATAGCTAAAGTGGATACACCTCTCAAAGAGCCGCCTATTTCGAAACACACCGGTGGTCGTCCCCAAGGAGCTCCTAACAAAGTGCCTAGATCTACACAAAGAAAGAAGTCTGCATGGGAATACACCGACCAAGAGATGAGGTCTAGAGCTTTGGAAGAAACACCTCCCAAGAAGCAAAGGGTTCCTAAACCCTTTGGTGCCCCTCCCGCTCCACAAAAAATGTATGCGCCTTCTAAGTACATTAGAAAGATACCAATGTGCATGCGACCATATGTGGAGGGTTGGTTTGACATCAGAGCCGATGGAAACTGCGGGTTTAGATCTATTTCTATGGAAACAGGTGACCGATATTATCTTCACTCTAATGTACACTTTATCCAAAATATTCCGTCACTCAATCTGTTTTTGAGAGTCATGTAACAGGTGGGACCCAAGAGCATTGGAAGTTCATACGAGAAGAGATGATAAGAAAGGCTAAAGAGATTTGGCATTTACTTAAAGGCACGTGGATTGGTGGAGAAGTAAATCCAACATTGGAGTCCGCTATACATCAACTTACATGGGAAAGCGATTACTACCCAGCTCCAAGGGATAAGTGGCTCACCGTACCAGAAATGGCATGTTTGGTGGCTTCGGCATGTAATTGTGTCTTTGTGTGTCTAGGCGAGCAAATTAAACAGACATTCCTACCTCTTAGACTTCCGACTTGGTATGCTCAACCTGGAGCCAAGATGCAAGTTGTTTGCCTATTACTACTTACACAGAAGGAACATTTCATCCCGGTATGTTTTTTTCAATTGCTATTTACCTAGTGCATTACATGTAAATTTAATTATGCAATTCCATAAAATCTATCTCAGATTCGCCTGAAGGATGGATGTCCACTACCACCTGTTTATAATCTTTGGGAGCGTAATTGTGAAGAATCTGCTGCGGACTTGTATGACGAAGTGTGGCAAAGATGTGGGGCTTACACACCCCCGAAAAGAGGAGGACATCAATCGTCCAAACAAAGCATCACAATTCCAGACGATGATGATGACGAATACTAGTTCAAGAGTTATTGTCAGTCCTGACAATGTTGTAATGTGTATTTTATTTCGAGTTTCAAATGTCCTTCTAATGTTGTAAGGTTGTATCATTTGATGCACATTTCAACCATTGGAATTTCTGCATTCTGTAAGAAAAATGCATTTCCATGCGTCACGCATGGAACAAAACCGTGCGTCATGCACGGATTTGTTCCACGCGTGACGCATGGAATTGCATTTTTCTTACAGAATGCAGAAATTCCATTTCAGCTTTACTTGTCAAAAGCAACACTTCCGAATTGTCTTGTCAAAAGGAGACATATGAGTTTTCTTGTCAAAAGGAGACATATGAGTTGTCTTGTCAAAAGGAGACATATGAGTAGTCTTATCAATAGGAGACATATGAGTTGTCTTATCAAAAGGACACATCGGAATTACAACATAAAACAGATATATTACAACATAAAACAGATACGTTACAACAAAAAACCGATACATTACAAAATAAAACAGATTCATTACAGCATAAAAAAGACTCATTCTTGAAACGTAAATTAAAACGAACATAACGAAGACAAAACACCAAGACACTTCACATTACATCTTAAAAGGAACGAAATACTAAGACCACTACGCATCATCAGAATCAGCTGGTTTCTCTTCAAAATCCTCATAGAGCTCCTTCACCCACCATTTAGCCGTTTCCAAATCTTTCTCTTCGTTAAAGATTTTCAGTTTCATGGCTTATGTCCGGTTTTCCTCCAACAATTTCGTCATAACACGGAGATGATGACGGTCATACTCAGGATCAAGAAACACCCACCTGAAGTTACATTGGCATGTAAAAAACCTTCGGCCATACTGGTCTGGTCTCATCTTGTCATTAGCGCTGAAAACCGTGATAGACTTCCTACACCTCTTATTTGGGCACTGAATGATGCTGCCTTCTCGTGGTATTGAAGATGATGATGAGGATGATGCCATGTTGGTTTCCAATCTGTAATACAATGTAAGAAAACAAGTGAGAAAGTAAGGAATAAGATGTGGAATATGAAGCTTCAAAGAAGAACTTCAAAAATCAACTTACAGGATGAGGGAGTGAAAAGGAGAGATTAATGAGTGGAAATGGTATGCTGAGGGAGTGAATTTATAGGCGATTTGAAACTAGGTTTACACTTCCATGCATCACGCATGGAAGAGAACCGTGCGTGACGCATGGAATGCATCCGTGCGTGATGCATGGTTTTGCATTTGACCAACAGAATGCGGATTTATGTCTTGTGCGCCCTAAACAAATAATCCAACAAATTCAACAACGCTAACCAGAATTTAAAAGTTCAACAACGTCATAACAAACAATCCTTACGAAAAACGGACAATCCTGAAAATCCAAAAACAAACAGGTCATAAAAAACAATCGAACCCAATCCAACGAGATCACCACCGATGTTGTTGATACATAGTTGTCCATGGCTCAATATCTTGAAGGACCTCGGTTATGGCTCCATGCATTGCAGAAACATCATAGGGATCAGGCAAGGTTGCATATGGTGACAAGTGATCGTAGACCCTGTCAAAAACCTACAAATAAAATAAAATATTGAAATCAGATATTTGCATAATGTTTACCTTAAATCAAACTTAAAGAAAAATCAAGATCTCAAGTTACATGAGATAAATGTATTACCTGCTGTGCTTCCAAGCTAGCGTGTCTGCCGGGTATCAGAAATCGATGAGTGCGGGGGATGTACCACACAAGATACTCCGGAGCTTCTTCAAAACCTGTCTCCGCAGGTGGTCCCATCTGCTCAAGGGTTGCTCTGTGGATATCCATCCCCTCCCAACTCCACGCCATTCTATCATAATTCACCACATATGACCTAGGGCTGATGAGCCTATGGGCTTTAAGGGGTGAAATTGGAGGCCTGGGAATCATCTGCACCCTACCAAACTGCCTAGGCGACCTATCGGGATGGTGGGGCTCGGTTATGTCCATGCAGCTCAGCACCCCGAAAAAAAGAGCAGGAGCATAGGCAGGATCATTGAAGTCGATTTCACCATACGGGTTCCAATTAACCTAAAAACGATATCAACGTCTTGCATTATTCAAACAGTAATTTTACACCTTAAGGTACCAAAACTGAGGTAAAAAATAGTACGCATTTTTTTTTGCAATTCCATGCGCCACGCATAGAATCAAGCCATGCGTGACGCATGAAACAGATCCATGCGTGACGCATGGAATTGCAAAAAAACTGAGGTACCAAAACTGAGGCTTAAAAATATAAACAAAATGCAACACAAATACCTGATCTGCCCTCATTGCATCTAGTTCAGCTCTGTAGTTTCGTGCTTCAGGGTCGTAGTTTGGCAACGCTTCCTCTGGTAGAAACTGAAACGCATAAGGATGATCAACTGACCAATCAGGATTAAGCCGAACACCAGCTGCTAAGGATGGGAAGTATGTGTATATCCAACCCTACCATTTAAAAAATATAGTTAGCATTAAAACCATAGAAATAAGTTATGATTGCTAAAAAATGTAGTTCCTAAATAATTAAAAACTTACTTGAAGGAGAGTGAAACAAAATGAGATCAAACCACAATTTTGGCGTGTAGCGATGCCCATTTGGCGATAGAAATATGCTAGCGCCGCAGATCCCCAAGACATACTTCTTGCCTCTTCAACACTCCCTAGAAATGCACCAAATCTCACCGGGAGCTTATGTTGTGACTTGTCAGTGAAGATTGTGGAAGCCAACAAGTGGAATATATAGCCCATTCCATGAACTACGGGATCATTTAGGCCCTCAATGTGCGCCTTAAACTCTTTCGCTCTAATCCAATAACTATCGAGCTGTTCATTTTGAAGATGAAAATTTTGCCGTCCCTTTTCACCAAAATAGTTCTTGTTCGTAGTTCTCCCGACTGAAGCGGTGGGGTCGGTCACCATAGCTTTCCCGTGAATAGGAAGCAACATCAGCTTCTTGATGTCGAGCAACGTCACTGTCATCTCAGCAAATGGCATGTGGAAGCTGTTTGTTTCAGGATGCCACCTTTCTATAAAGGCGCAGATGAGCGGATAATCAATCACATCATACATCAACATCCTGAGATGAGTCAGCTCCGTTGCAACTGCGTGATTACCCCATGGCAAGTCAGAATTAAGTTCCCAATCTTTCAGCTGTGATTGTCTGGTCTGGTAAGGGAGTACGCCTTTGTCCTGTAAATTGATTACGTAACACAAATCATTTCAATAATGCATAAATTTATTCCAGAAACTGCAGAAACTTGACATTCTTTGAAATGAAATTCCATGCGTGACGCATGGTTCTGTTCCACACGTGACGTGTGGAACATGTCCATGCGTGACGCATGGACATGAACCATGCGTCACGCATGGACATGAACCATGCGTCACGCCTGGATTTGCATTTGACAGAATGCAAAGAAACCAGTTTCTGCATTCTGTACAGAACAACTTAACCAAATTTTTAACAAAACTACAAATAGTTCAACAAATAATCCATCAATTTAATCAAATCAATTCATACATTAACAAATTTAATATCACAACACATAATCAATTCATAAATAAAAATAAAAATAAACATACTTCATCTTTCATATAATCAAATAATGAACTGAATGTAATTTTTTCATTTTTTTCAACCATTTTCCTAACATTAAATTAGTTATGATAAGTATTGAATCTATAAACCAAATTCTAATTACATACCTTTCCTTTTTGCACAAAAAAGGCTGTATGAGCTTCAAAGCTTATGAGCAGCTCCAGAATTTGTGGACCTCCAGGAGTACCCCCCCTCTAACTGAGGGACGTATATGTTTTTGACCGGAGGTTGTCGTCGTCGTCGTCGTCTTCTGGGTTGTTCCTCTCGCTCCTCTTGCTCTTCCGCTTCTTCATGTTCTTCATGAACATTCTCATATGTCCGATCCTCTTCCTCACCATGTTCCTCATGCTCATGCTCCTGCTCATAATCAGAATCAGAATCAGCATTTGCACCCCCAGCTGATGGCCCTGCACTGCTACAAGCAACCAGTGCGTACTGGTCATCACCCGTCTGAGGGTTCTGAAAGTTATGAGAACCAGTAGCTTGTCTCATCATCTCCACAAATGATTGCTCTTGTTGTGGATAGCCCGGATAGCCTGGAAACTGTGTTTGTTGTGGAAACAGTGTTTGATGTGGGATCAGAATGGGGGTGCCAGGAAAGTAATGAGGGGAACCCTGGGGATCGAAACTTGCAGCAGACAAAGCTAGCTGCTGATGTTGTTGTTGTTGTTGATGCTGTTGTTGTTGCTCTTGTATCTGCTGTTGTTGCTGTTGTTGTTGCTGTTGTTGCATCTCACCAGAAAACTCTAAACGACGAGGAGACGATTCTTGTCTATTCTTCTTCTTCCTTGGTTTTGGAACTATGGGATCTTTTTTCTTCAGTTCTCTGTTTCTTTGACGAGTATCGCGTCCAGGTCGACGACCACCATCCATATCTGCATCATAAAATGTGCAATTCCACAAAATTAATCAGTTTACTGAATTTAATCAGCATATCATCAAAAACTCAATCAGTATATCATCAAATCCAATCTGAAACTGCAGAACACAATTTCTGGAATGTGCAATTCCACACGTCACCCATGGCTTCCATCCATGCGTGACGTGTGGAATTGCACATTCCAGAAATTGTTCGTCAACAGTTTTTCCATGTTTTAAACCCTAATCTCAACAGTTTTTCCAAAATTCTAACAGTTTTTCAATAATTTCATTAAAACCATACCAAATTTCAACAACCTAATTTCATAACCCTAATTTACAAAACCCTAATTCAATATCAAAACCCTAATAAACTATATACACATTAAAATATCAAATTGGTCAATAAATTATCAACAAAGTACACAATCCATTCATATATTACAAGTTTAATCATTTCTAATCAACTAATTAACATACACATTGGATTTTGAAGTAAATAACATCAAAACAACATGAAAACCTCATATATACATTAATATCATACCATAACAATGAAATCTTAATGTTTACATAGCCGCCGTGGAACAATGTTGAGGAAGATGATAATGTGGTAGGGTTTCATTTTTGGGCTTTTATAGGTAAACAAATTCATGCGTGACGCATGGTTTGTGTCCATGCGTCACGCATGGTTTTATTCGGTGCGTGACGTGTGGATTTAAACCATGCGTCACGCAGGGTTATAATCCATGCGTGACGCACGGCGCCTGGACGGTAAATAGCAAAAAGGGTGAGCGTTAAATAGTAAGGGCCTATATGTATTAAGAGGAAGAAAATTGTAATGGATCTTACCACAACAACACCAAGCTCCATTTTAATTTGTTTGACTTTGTCGAGAGATAACTCCACCGTAGATATATCGATCGGCTTGTGCTCCAACTTCTCATTTGCAGATCTTATTGGTGTCTTATCATCTTCAATCAAACTACTCTTGAGCATGCTCCATCCATAGTCAGAAAGTGTATTATGAGCAACATATATCGCTTTGGATACACTTGTGATGATCCTTGCATGCCACCCAATTGAGTTCGTCGACTTTGGACAAGACACCGGAAATGTCAAGGGAAGGGACGGATTATCAGCTCGTTGCAAGCACGAAAGAAGAGTACGCATGAGAGAGTAGCCATCTCCTGAGGCATGGTGAAAGTTGAAGATGATATGACCTAATGCATTGCTCGTTGGATACTTCACCATATGGACTCCCCACAATGGTTTATCTTGAGGCAATGGATCCATTGCTATTTTTGTTAGATACTCTTTAAAACAATTGTCGTAATGTTCTATCGACAAGTCAGATTCGAAGCTTGGAATGCTGAGATGATCTTCAAGGTTTACTTTCACTCTGTTCCATTGTTTCTCTCCATTTTCGCCACTAACCTGCAATATATATATCATGATAAACATTTTACAAATATAAAAATTGAGTGTTCATAGACATGTAGAAATGAGAAGGGTAAAATAACCATAGACAACCAGTTTCTTAAAATCGTTAAAGAATACCATTGGTGCACATATTTTATTTTAAAAAATATGCAAGTAACCGTGTGTAACCTATGTTAAAATTAGTTAAGTATGATAGCCATATGAATTAGTACACATGTTATAATTAGTTAAGCATCACGCCATATGAATTAGCATTGTATATATATTCTCGAGAGAGAAAGATTTCGGTAAGAATAAATCTTACGGTAAGCTAATATTCATAATTTAGGCGGTCATGTTTATAATATGGTGATCATGTCCGTCCAGGTCATTTTAAAAAACAAAAATAAAAACAAAGTTTACAGAAATTAAAAAATTACAACCGCGTGACTCAATTAAAAAGTTCAAAATTGTCATCGTCCTGATTATGATCATTATCATCCAGAATATGAACATTTACATGTAATTTATGAACGTGATCGCTTCACATTTCGTACCTTGACTTATTTCTTATCGGAATCTTCCTCTATATTGAATTGTATAATATATACTAGGGTCGTCACATACCAAAAAAAGTCTTGATCCCTTACTACTAGGTCCGTCACAGACAAAAACTAGGGCAGGTACGTCATGAATGAAAAATATAGGTCTATCACATACTAAAAGGGATGGTTCGTCACACGCCAAATTGTTTTTGATTTTTTTCCATAATCTGTTAGAGAATTTCAATACGAGTTCGTACATATAAAACTTGTCCAAAACATATATCGTTTACCTTTACAAATGCCTCGAAAACAAAATAGTCCTCTTCGAACTTAACGCAACGACTGTTTATATAAATTTATTATTTATATATTCGGTTTTTCTATCCTATGCCCTTAGGTTAAGCATACTTCAAATGGAAATTGTTTTCCTACATGGCAAAAATATAAATCCATCATAATAAATAATATAAATTATTTCCATTATGAGCTTCTTATTCTATGCCCTTAAGGCATACATTAGAAAAATAGTATTATAAATACTACTCCCCCCGTCCCTTAATGTTTGCGACATTTCCTTTTCAGGCGTCCAAAAATGTTTGCAACATTTCTTTTCTATCCATTAATTTTTTCCAATAATACCTTACTTTATTTATTTTATTCATATACTAACAACAAATTATCAATCAAATCAACCATCTACATTATCTTCTCTATCTATTTTTCACCATACTTTTACTCAATATTTTATTTTTCTTCTCTATCTAAAAACATTTTATCAATTAAATCAACTATCTACTCAACTTCACTTTTTCTTTTTCTCTTCACTTTTTCACTTTATCTTAATAATTGTGCAAATCAATGAGACCAATTAATACAATTTCAAAACTATGAGCATGTGTAGACCTGGCCAAATGCGGGCCTGGGTCGGGACAGCGACGGACTGAGGTCGTTTTCAGCCCATTTTCACGGGCCGGGCTAGCCTGAGGTCCAGATGTAGGGCCTAACACCTTGTTCGTACCCGGCCCTCCATCCGGGCCGGGTAGCCCGACACGGTTTTTAAATGAAATTTAAAGAAAAAACTTATTAAAAATGCTTAAAAACAATGCAATAAACTTGTCCAAAATACTGTATTGAGAGTGAAGCTAGCTAAGGAGGTGGAAGGAAAGTGATTCAATTAAGTTAGACTCAAATGACGATTGTACCAAATTTTTATTTTTTTAGTTAGACTTTTGGTATATATTTTTTAATTAATTTAAATTTAATTATATATAATACGGGCCGGCCTACCGGCCCTCCAGGGCTTGAGGTCCATACCATACTCGACACTCCAGGGCTTGAGGTCCATACCATACCCGACCTTCGTACCCTTACGGGCCGGGCCTCTCGGTCCGAAAGGGCTTTATCTAATGTCCGCAAAGTTAGAGGGTCAGGCGGACCGGGCCGGGCGGGCCAACCCTTGTTTGCCCAGGTCTAAGCATGTGTCATATTTCGAGAATTTTCACCTTTTTTATGTGATGTTTTCAGCTTTTTTTCCCTACAAAATTGTACCTCATATCTCATTTTAATATCTCATTTGCAAAAATATTTATTAATTTTAATGTTTGCAAATATACCCCAATGACATTAATTTTTATAAAAATGACATTTTTTGTTCAGTACTTATGCTTTTGCAAATTTTGCAGTAATTACAAGCTTAGTATGTCATCGCGTCCCTCACTGAAAACGCTCAAAAAATTTATGGTTTAGATTATAAACATTATCATGCAGAATATAAACTTTGACGTGTAATTTGTGAACGTGAACTGTTCATTTTTACTACGTTAAAATTATTTGCAGGGGGACTTTGGTGAAAAGGTATATATACATGCAAATGGGTATTTGGCATGCAGGGTAAGACGGGTCTGGATTGGCCCTTGGTTTTAAGGATTCATATACAGTGTATTTCGTAAAGGTGGGTTAAGAAAGAAATTGGAATACCATTATGGAGGAAAAGCGCGGGGAGGAAGACGTCGCGAAGAAGTTCCATGGCTGGCAAGTCATGAATCGGAACTTCCAACTCCAACACAACTAGAATGCTTAGCGACATTCTACCAAAAAAAAGAATGCTTATCGACAAGGCTGAGCTGTTCCCGTATTGTGCCGTAGGGCTCACTGCCTCTTTCTTCCTTGCCTTGTTTATCTATCAACCTCGTTTTTATCTTCAAATCCTCTTTACCTTCTTCCTTCCTTGCCTTTTTTTTTTTTCAAAATATTCTGAAACATAATGCATTTTGAAACAATTATTGAATAGCTATTCTGTTTCATAATGCAAATTCTTAAGAAATTCCTTCATATGCACTATACAAACAAATCCATAATGCAATTTCAACACTTAAGCAAATTTTACAATAAATAAACCTATCAATTCAACTACAGCAATCCACAAAATACAAAATTCAATATCAAATCCTTAATTATACAATATAAATATAAAAATCACCAAATCATCAATATATACTCAATAAAAATTCATAATCCATCCAAATAAGATCAATTTCATGCTTTCTAATCAAGTAATTGACATATATTTTCAATTTCGAAATAGATATCATCAAAAAAACTATCAAAATATCATATTCACTTCAATATCATACCATAACAATGAAAGAATGGTGTTTACTAACCTTTAGGTGCAAATGAAGTTGAATTAAAGCTTGAAATTGAAGAAAGAAGACAAAAAGTGGATGGCAATGGTGTTGCCGCAAGGATGGCGCCGTGAAAAAACCAAGAGAAGATGTGAAAGTGACTAGAGTTTCTGATGTTGGCTTTATATAGAAAAAAATCCTTACGTCGCGTAAGGATTTTTTTCCTTATGTCGCGTAAGAAAATATTCCTTGCGCGACGTAAGGAAACCCTAGTCGTTAAATAGGAATTAACCTCGGGCGTTGAATAGCAATGGCCTAAATAAAGTAACCCAATCTAATATTAACATATTATCTCCTTCCTCCGCCTCCTATTCCATCTCCTCATTTTCAGATCAGTTCATGGCGGAGCCTCCTTCTTCGTCGAAGTAGTGGGTGGCAGGTGGAGGTCGAGGAGGACGGTGCCCTTGCATTTAGGGCATCTAGGGTCCACCTCCAACAACATAACATACATCAGACACCTCGGACATCCCACAACGACCATTGATGTTGTCTCAGGACTACTTGAGTACTTCTAGCTATCTTCTGATGACATGCATGACCTCGCCAGAGAAATTATGTCATTTGTCTTCCAACCTCCACGAACTACTCCTTTGCCTCTCTGTTGTGACAGTTTCAGATCCACTCCGATGTTGTTGTTGCGAGCGTTTTTCCTGCTCATCGTTGATTGATTGATTGATTCAGTTGAAATTGAATTTTCAACCCTCTACATAGTTGGATTTTATCTTGGCGACGACACAATTGGATTTTAGACCCTCCTAACCTAACCTACTCACTTTTATTTGGAAGGCTTGCATCAATAAGTCACTCTCTTTCAAGGGCAGGAGGCGGCGTCGAAGGTAGCGGAGGAAGAGCGGAAGAAGGCGAGGATGACGTCGGTTATGGAGAGGGGGAGGATTTTGATCGTTGATGGTTCTTGTCATCGGATGGCAATTTCTGTCCTCATATGACAATTTCTGTTATTAATGTCAATTTCCGTCACCGATAATTTTTCCTTCATTGATGACAGTTTATTTTGGACCAAGACAATATTAACAGTAGTGATGACAAAATCAGTAATCAAATACGACATTAACGCAAACTGTTATCATCCCAAATTGTACAACGAAAATTGTCAAACTTTCATCATAAGAAAGTGCCATAAGTTATAACTGCCTTACTGCCATCAACACAAATTGTCATCAAGACAGACTGTCATCTACACAAACTGTCATCAACACAAACCAAATTGTATTCAACACAAATTGTTACCATGTACAAAAGGGTTTATAAACACATTAGAAACTTTTTAAGGTTAGAAAATACAAATTAATCTGCAAAAGGGTTAGTTAGCCTAAGGAGGGTAGAGGTCGACTACCTCTTTAATAACCAAGATCTCATACTATTTAATTTTATTAATAATAAATATATAGTAAATATGATATTATATTTTGATAAACAGTTGAGCCTGCTACTTCTTGGTGATGTGGCGGTGAAAAATTGGTATTGGTTAATCTATCTTATATATTAAAGCTAAAACTTTTTAAGCCGTGAGAGTGATTTTAGCGGAGGTTGATAGCTACCTATTTTATTAAAATAATTATTAATTTTAAAAATTAAACAATCAGTAAAAAGATTATTATTATTAATTAAGTGTCATACTACTATTTTTTAAGTTTAATATATTGAATTGTGTAAATATTTTATTTACCTATTGAAAAGCTAATTAACTATTTTACAAGCACATAATTTTGAAAAAAAAACTTACCTGACATAAAAACTTATTGAGGTTGTAGTCGTAGTAATACAAAATAATATAAAATATGTCAAAATTGATTATTAAATATTATTAACAAATTTTATAAACATATCCCTGTGCCATGCACGGGGCACTACGCTAGTGATATGTTAAAGGCCTCTACTTCATAGTGATGGGTCGATGCTCCTCTGGTATCCTTCTTGTACATTTTTTGTACACATAAACTTGTCAAATTGCGGGATTGGTTTCAACTTTTTATAACACTTGTTGGGCTTCGCGTGCGCACGCAAACGTTGAAAGTCTAACTGGTCTCTATAGACTCATCTTAAATTTGGAGAAGCTAAGACGTCAAACTATCATATATGTTATACTGGATAGACCAATATTATAAGTTGTACAATTAGGACTCATACACTATTACACTTCCTTAATTATATCATATCTCGCAGAATTTCTTTTTATTCAGCTTTTCTTTTATTCGTCATTTTAAAGGGGGGAACTTTTGGCTTAAAAAAGGAGAAGAGAAAACTTCTCCATAGCAACAATGATGAATATGCATGCTACTGAATCCAGTTGAATCCTACATAATCCATATGGTATTTTCAGTCACCTACGTGTCCATGGGTTGCTGCTGAATCCATTTAAAACCTCCATAATCCATATGGTATGTTCAGTCACTCACTTCCTTAATATGCATGCTAAGATCAACATTCTATTGTTGAATCTTCGCATCTACCTTAGCTTTATTTCCATGTTATATAAATTCAAGGGGTTGCCGAGAAGCTTGACCACCACGGACCATTTCAAAATGGAGGATAACGATGTAATAAAAACTTAGAATATTTAAATCGTCAAAATATTTCTAATAAAAGATTTTTTTCCATAATTATGTTTTAAATTATGAGATGGAATAAAAACTTGTTACATAAAAATTGTAAAATACTAGACCCGGGACCCCGCACTTCGCACGGGACAATTACGGATTTCGTATACAGCTTAATATCAACAAAGTTAATTAGTGTAATATCAACAAAGTTAATTGAGGATAATCATATTAGCAATCTTCTAATATTGCATGTAATATCAACAAAGTTAATTAAGGGTTTCTTATACGGTTCAACATTGTTAGATATATGTCCCAAAATTATATTGAGACTAATCATATCTGCAATCTTCTAATATTGCATGTAATATCAACAAAGTTAGATTTATAAACGTAATCAATCAAGAAAATGACCAAACACATAATGATTTTAGGGGTAAGAAATAAAAGAAATGGGACCTACATAATTAATTAGTATTAATTACCATTACATTCTGCTAAAACCAACCAACTTTTATATATATATATAGATATAGATTGTCATACATGAATGAAACTTATGATTATTAAACTTAGAATATTTATATCAAACTAATTAACAAATTAGTGTTAAGATTTAAACATCGTAAAATCAATATGAAAGTATTAGTGAAATAATCTTAACCTATGTACACCTTAGTAACTTTATTTTGGTGTTAAAATAATTATTATAAGATTTGGATAATTTTCATACTTTCTTAAAATTGAATAAGGGCGTTTTTTCCATAAATCTAAACGTTTGAGTTTTGTTGTAATTACTTAAAATTGGATTAACCTAAGTTACACTGTAACTTTATTTTGGTGTTAAAATAAAGGAAAAAAGATTATTTGAGAATGATTTTTATCCTAAGAATTACGAATACATACACACCTTTCTTTATTCACACGTACATTCATTTACATTAACATGCACATTCGTAGATGTGTGTGTGTCTTTAACAATATATGAAAAATACATGCACATGTCTATGTGCGCATGTGATTGTGAATGAATGTGCATGTGAATATAAAAGGGTGTGCATGTATTCGTATATTCGCAGGTGAAGTCTATTCTCACCGAATTCAACTCATAAAATACATATTATAATTCATTTATATGATTTGGGTAATTAAAATACTTATTCGTAGGACAAGACCATCCTCAAATTCAATTCGCAACTAACTAAAATCTTCAATCTCCGACATTCTAATTAAATCTATATCCTTCAAAGAGTTGGTTAAGATTTGGATTTATTTTCCGATTGAAATATAAAATGAGATACCCTAAATTCTATTTTTCTCCATCAAACAAACAGAGCTTCCCTTGTTGTCCATCTCATGCATCTTCATTCTTCCTTCGTCATCCCACCTCCTTTCTCTGGTTTCTCTGCAAAATCGAGAATCAAACTCCAATTTCGTCTTTCTCGTTCGATCAACCGAGCCCTCGTGCGTCCTCTCTTATTGACGAAATAAGATCTTCCTCCTCTTTGTCTTGCTCGATGCACCTAGGAGTCAAATGTTCTCCATTAATTCTTCTTCATCCTTTTATTCTCTCGCATTCGTCCTCCTTTTTGTCTAGCCGTCACCCCCACTCTTCGTTGTTCGTTTACGACATGTTTCTCCTCATTCTTCAAAGGTGAAAGTTATGGATCTGGTGAAAGGGGGCAGTGAGCGATTATGGTTTGGACATAAAGATTTAAGTTTTAGTCCCGAAATTGAATCAGAATATGAATTTCTAAGTCCAACTCATGGTGCTCTTCATTCTTGCATCCTGATAAGTATTTCAAGATTTAGTACTTTAATATTCGTGAACGGAATTTAGGACAAAAGGGAAAAGGTGGAATTAAGATAACGTATTGATTTTGAGAGTAAAATAGTAATTTCATATGTCAATCTACCTAACTACAATATAAGGGAGAAGTCAAGTGTTCCCAATATATTTCGCCGCCTCAGAGCCACCTCATTATTTTTGTCAAAGAAAATGTGAAATTTAATCCATCAAAATCGTAAAGAAAAAAAACAGAATTTCTCTCATTCTCAACAAAAGATGAAAATTATTCACTTCTCGATGAAGCTCCTCCACGATGCCCTTTTTACCCCACTATTTCATTCCAAATCGCTACTTTCTCTCCATAACTCATTTCTTATTTAACCCAAATCCTCTTTGCTCCTCCACGATTCTCATTATTATACCTTCTTCTCGGATATAGCTTCCCGTCATTTAAGGTTTTTTCCCTATTCTTCATCCGTTAACAAAAGAATAGAACTATGGTTTCAAACGACGAAGGTAGAAACTTGTAGGCGATTCTCTATCCCCCAATGTTCTCTCTTCCATTTCGCTTTTGACTCCACTTCGGTACCCTGATTTTATTTTATGTCTTCTCTCGTCAATAATTTTGCAGATGGGATTGAGCCTCGATCGAGACGACCAGAGAGACCCAGATGATGAAGTAGTGGATGAAGGTGTTGAGCGCACTGGCGTTGATGAGGATTACGAAGAGGAAGGTGTGGGTTTTGTACCTTTCATGTACTCCGTAAGTCCGTATTAGTCGGAGTTGAGTATAGATTTATTGTAGAAAAACCCCTGTTGAGGCGGGCATGCAAAAGAGGAGGCTGCAACAAATCAATACTTGTTGAGACGGGCAAATGTTCACCTCAACCTCAACAAGTCACTTGTTAAAGCTGTAAAAAATGTGCCCGCCTCAACAAGTAGGCAAATAATGCCTCAGATTTTTAACGGCCGCCTCTAATTTTAATGCCTATTGAAGCGGGGCATTTGCCCGCCTCTAATGTCTTGTCTGCATATTGAAAGATTCTCTAATGTCTGCATATTGAAACTCTAATGTCTTGTCTGCATATTGAAACTCTAATGTCTTGTCTGCATATTGAAAGATTCTCTAATGTCTGCATATTGAAAGATTCTCTAATGTCTGCATATTGAAAGGAAGGTATGAACAAATTGAAACAATAACGAAATAGCATCAATGAACCAATAACTCAACGAAGGTATGAACAAATTAATTTATTAAAAGATTAAGACAATACATGAACAAATAAAAAAAAGTTACATAAACGTAAAACCTAGATCTGATTTACAAGAACATGAACGTAAAACCTAGATCTGATTTACAAGAACATGAACAAATAAATATACTATATGAACAAATCTGGTTCAATGGAGCCGATTAGGGTTGCGGTGGTTCAGAACTGGGTTAGCTCAGATCTGGCGAGGAGGATCCCGTAAGAAGACGATGAGATGTTGAGGTGAGGTTGAAGAAGAACGACGCTCAGATCTGGTGGAGGTTGAAGAACGACGCCTGAAAATTGCCCCTCAGCGAAGGATCTGGAAGTGAAATTCGGCTCAACAGCGCCTCCAGAAGCGGATGAATTGCAGCTATCGGTGGAGATTCCGGTTTCGAAGAAGGTTCCGGCCATGATTTCGTCGCCGGTTGGTAAGTTCAAGAGGTCTCCGACTAAGAAATCGGGGGTTTCCATTTTTGAGACTAGGGTTTTTTATGGATTTGACGGAAGTATCAAGGTCGACGAAGTGTGGCGAGGTCGACGGAGTATCGAGGATGAGGATGAAGTGTGGAGGAAGAAGCAGCTCCGTCGCCGGATAAGGGATGTGCAGAGGGGGGAGAATGGTGGTTAAGCGGGAAGAGAGGGTGGTGGAGGATGCGGCGGGGGAAGGTGGAAGCTATGGCGGAAGTAGTGAATAGGAGTAGAATGAAAATGAAGTTTAGATCTGAAACGGCTGCATCTAAAATGATGAAGAGCTTTTTACGGTTTTTTATGGATTTGACGGTGAATCTGAAATGGTTAATTAATCCAACGGTTATAAATGATTATCCATGTATATTGCTAGGCTTTTTAGTGACCCTTGATTAAATTGATTCAATGGTTGAAAATAGAAAGACTTTTTAGGGGTTTTTAAGATGAGTTTGTTGAGGCGGGCATTATATTGTACGCCTCAACAAGGGCGTCTCAACAGGATCTGTTGAGGCGGGCAAAACTCCGCCCGTCTCAATAAGTCCAATTTTTTGTGGTTGTTGAGGCGGGCAAACAGATGTTTGTTGAGGCGGACAGAGTTTTACCCGCCTCAACAAAGTCGGTGCAACAATTTTTTTTTCCACTAGGATAGGTTATGAGAGTCTTTGAGTTGATGTTTTCATTTAAATCTGACACAAGGTTAATTGGTTTGCTAATTTGTGTGTAGGTGTACCGCTTGGTTCGGGTATGTTAATATCTTTTCTATGAAGGTAGCTCTTTTACGGATGTCATTTTTTATTTATGGATGCATTTGCATAATCCATTAATTAAGCATGTGCATATCTATCGAAACGTTGAACAATGGGAACAATGAAATTTTTGTTTGTTGAGGTATCTCCATGATGTGCTGCAAAGTGTAAAACCTATTACTTAAATAATACTCATGCTTTTATCTATCTTATATATTAATGTAAAACCTATTACTTAAATAATACTCATGCTTTTATCTATCTTATATATTAATGCTGAGCCTTTGGAAAGCTCTTAGATTGATTTTGATTGGTTTGTTACACCATTATTATTATTTTTAATTTCAATTATTAATAGATTGGACAATTATATTAACAAATAAATCTTAAAAAATTATCATTCCTTTCAACAACAAATATACAAGCTATTTTATTGAGAATAAATTATTATGTTGAAGGTTAATATATATTCTTACGATAAATTTAGGATTATTTTCGATAATAAAAATTAAGTCAAACTACATACATAACCTTCATGAAATAAAATATAATTTTATAAATAGTCTTTAAAAGAAAAAAATTAATCTTAATTTTTTGACGAACTTAATTAAAATGATATACAATTTTCATATGAATAATATAAAATTTTCCGTGCATGGCACGGGTCACTACACTAGTCATAAGTAATCCAAATTGAAATTCTCTGCTTATTTCATGCTTGCTTACCTTGTAACCATGTTTAGAGCATTTGATCTATATTATGTGGCTGATTGTAACCCTCAAAGTAGATTGAATAAAATAACTCTACGAAATTGAGATCGACAACACTCTATTTCTCTTTCCACATCCTGGTTGCTTCATATTACCGTCTACAGAAATTTAGCAGAAGCAACCAACACAACGCTCGAGTGCAAGGAAATGAGTTATTTGTTAGGTACAATAAGAAAGCTAAATAGGCATATTCCTTCGCGGGAATGCCACTATCTTTGTTGCAAGGTCTACTCTATGTTTTTTCTCCATTCTTTAAATAGTTTCTTATGTTTCTTTTTAAATTGATTTCATTTATTTCTTAAGTCAATTAAAGACATCAATTATGTCATTTTCATGGTGTTATTTTTTATGAAATACTAAAAATTTATAAAGATAGACTGCTTTATTCTTGGTTGATATTGTTCTGCATCTACCAAGTATGTGCCTTATGTAGAGAAGAATTGTCTAACAGTTCACGATCATAGTACAGACCAACAATTTCTCCTATGTATTTGACATATTAATATATTCTTCTCCTTGAACTTGGATATTATTCAAGATTTTAATGCAATTTTCCAATCTGAAAATCCGATGACAGCTTGAGGAACTTCTGTTTAGTTTGGCTTATGGTCTCTTCCAACTGGCAATCAGGTAATTTGCAAGTTTTATTTAGTTAAATGACTAGAAAGTTGATCAATAAAGTTATTGATATTGTTAGGCTCTATAATAGATGAGTTCATGATGACTAAACTTTCAGCGTCAGTGCGATATTCTTGCTTCTTAGGCAATGCCCGCGAGTACTTGCACAACCATTGTGATGTAATTGGCATATAAAATGTGAGATAAGACGTTACAAAGATTATGCTAGCATATAAAAATTAGTCACTAATGAGTATGATTGCTTCTTAGCCATCGCCCACGATTCATGCTTCCACTAATTTAAGTGATGTGTACAGGATAATCCCTACCTTAATTCCAATGCTTATTTGAAAAGGGAATCTGGAGTTGCTCGTGAGGTGACCTTTTTCTTGAAAATGTAATAACGTGCAACATGTAGTGTAAAAAATAGTTGGGCTAAATTGAGCTTCGGTACATTAAGCATCAGTATATGTCTTTTTTTTGTAAAAAATCTATCATATACATGTATTATGTATCAATTCTCTTAAAAAGTACATCAATATAATTTTTCTTATAAAAAATATCATCCATAACAAAAGACATGTAGAAATTGTGTATAAGGCAAGCTTGCCTTTTTAAGTAGTAAAGATTGTTTGAAGTTACCTTGGTCGTTTTTTAAATCTCTGCGGAGTGTGCAAATAATTGTGGGGTTTTTCCAGTAAACCACAGGCTATATGCCTTTTTATTATTGTTTTTGCTTTGAAAAATGATTTTTAACCATTTTACCCTTTGATTAATTTGTTTGTGTTTTAAAAGTATAAGGATAAAATTGTCATTTCATTTTATTAACGGAAATGATGACGAAATCTGTTAAGGGGTGGTTGATTGTAAAAAAGTTTAACAATTTGGGTGGTTAAATATAAATACCCTTATAACGGGTGATTTCTTGTAAAAACCGACATATCTTTTTTGGTAGAAAATCGGGCATAACCCGATGGGTGTTTTATTAGCCATTTAAGATAATGTCCCTCCTAGGAGACATTCTATCGAGATCAAACAAAACTTGTAAAGAATATGGAATTACAGCAAAATTAACAAAAGGAACAGCACATTGAAAAGATAACCGAGCAAGGCCATCGGCCACTTTATTGTTGATCCTGCGGGTGTGTTGGACTTGCACACACCGGGAGCTGTCATCGAGCATAGTCCAGCACCGCTGAATCAGGTAGTAGTGTCCATGAGTAAGCATATGACGAGTCTTGAGGAGTCGGCCTGCCTCAAGAGAATCGGTTTCGAGGATTAATTGGCTAGCTCCCAATTCTAATCTTTTTTCCAGCCCATAAGCAATGGCACATAATTCAGAAAAGAGAGCAGACCCGTACCCTTCAGATAACATGAAACCATGTATGAGAGTCCCATTTTGGTCCCTAAACACCCCTCCACCACCGGTCGGACCGGGATTTCCTGAGTTTCATGTGCTGTTTTATATAACTGTAGTTGAGACACTACAATACCCGAGAGAGAGGAAATGCCATCATATCCTTTGCAGGCGAGTCGATTACGACATTTCCATGTGAACCATGTCATGACAGCAAAGAGGGAAGCCCATTCATCTGATTTCTTGATATTACTGTGCATCCAATCCTTCACCCCTGAATTGAAAAGAAAGCAGAAGCCAGAGCATTACCTGCAAGTGCTTTCCAAACTTGTGCCACAGCATTGCAGTCTCTAAGGACATGAAGGACCGATTCTTCAACCCCACATCTAGGACAAGTTGCATTATCCGTCAAATGACATCGAGCTCTAGTAGCGTTGCACATAATACTTTCTTGAGCGACTAAGTACAGGAATTGTTTGGTTCGTTCCTGCGCCTGAACTTTCCAAATCTCCTTCCAAATAGACTCGGTTGGAGTATCCGGATTAATTTCACGTATAAGCAAGGCAGTCGACTTTGACGTGAACAAACCCAAAGCGGATCTCCCCCAGTAAATCTTGTCCGGTGCAGTTGGGCTCGGATTGAGACTTACAGAAGCCAGACGAGAACATATTGTCGACGGTAGGAATTGATGGAGAACCGGCCCATTCCATCCGCCATTAAGCCATAATTCAGCCACAGTGGCACCCTCTAGTTCCAAAGGGAGAGGCTGCGTGATTTTATCTAGTAGCTTGTAATCATCAAACCAAGGATGGGACCAAAACAAAGTCGTGGTTCCGTTGCCAACAACCATACGAAGACCTTTTCTAAGGGTTTCAGCGCCATGGGTGATTCCCTTCCACGTTCGTGAGCACTTTCGAGGCCTTTCAAACATGTCGATATCGACCCGACCATGACAATATTTGCTTCTAATAACCCGAGACCAAAGAGTATTCGGCTCTTGCAGGGTCCTGCAACCCAATCTAGCTAAAGAGATGGAGTTACGTTGACGCATTGGTTGAAGTCCGAGACCCCCTTCACGTTTTGGCTTAGCAAATTTTTCCCATCCGACAAGATGAATGCGACGACGTTCACTCGTAGATCCCCAGATGAAGCCCCGTATCATTCTATCCAGATCATCACAGACTGAGCGGTGTAGGAAGTTCGATTGCATGGAATAAACCGGAATGCTGGACAATACCGAATTTGCGAGTGTGACTTGCCCCACAAAAGACAAATGTCTTCGTTTTCCAGCCACTGAGGCGCGCAGCTACTTTATCCAGCAGAGACTGATATTTGTCCTTTGTCAACTTGCCTATTGTTGTTGGGACCCCTAAATAATTACCGAAATCATCATTGATCTCAACGGACAGCAGCCCCGCAATTATCTGTTGCATATGCGGTAGAACTGACTTGGAGAACAGCACACAACTCTTCTCATAGTTAACTCTTTCTCCCGAGGCTGAGCATAAACTCTCAAGACACTCCTTAATCACCAGCGCTTGACGAGCATCGGCTTTGGCAAATAATACAAGATCATCCGCAAAGAAAAGGTGTGACAACTGAACTGTTCCAACAGTAATGGGTTCCCATCGTCCATTGTCGACTGCGGCTTGTATGATATGAGAGAGCCGTTCCATGCAAAGAACGAACAAATAGGGAGATAAGGGATCTCCTTGTCGGATACCTCGGGAAGGCATGACACAACCTGCTCGAGCCCCATTCCATAGCAGATTCGTTTCCCCCTGTGTCTGACAAAGCATAATTATCTCAACTAGGTGATTAGGCAAGCCGGCTGCCTGTAGTGTAGTTCGGAGGAAGGTCCACCGGATACGATCGTAGGCCTTAGATAGGTCGATCTTTATAATCATCCACCGATGCGTCTGAGATAAATTCATAGAATGAAGCACCTCTTGCACAATAACGACGTTGTCGATAATTTGTCGCCCGGGAATGAAAGTCGCTTGTGCTGGGGAAACAAGAGACGGGAGGATCGGTTTTAGCCTATCCACCACGGCTTTAGTTGCCATTTTAAATGTGACGTTAAGCAAAGAGATGGGTCTCAGATGGGAAGGACTAGTAGGGTTTGAGACTTTTCGCAGCAACACCATAAAAGCATCACCAAACCCTGCCGGAAAAACGCCATCATTCAACAAATTCATAATCGTTTGTGCCACTTTATTCCCGACTGATACGCTGCACTTTGTATAGCGTAACTAGGGATTATTACATTAGTTTAGGAGTATTATCATATGTGTTTCGAGTCATTATTATGTTCTGAGATATTTATTAAGAAGTGAAGAAATGAAGATCAGAACCGAAGAAGATTGAAGACTTGAAGAATGAAGATGCTTCTGCAACGCCAACCGCGATCGCCACTACCATCCAGGTGATCGCCATCATTCAACAGAAGCCATTCGAGAAGAAATCAGCGACCGCGATCGCGGGTGATATGGTGGCGATCACGGGTATTGCACTGATGCAACTGGTGGGCCGTACGTGGATCAAGAAGCCAGTTGGGCCCAAGTTGAGAAGCTGCACAATTGGAAGCAAATATGTTATTTGGTTTCACCGAATTTGCTTCCTTTTATTACTTTTGTTTTATTTCTTTTCTTTTCCTTTTTCCTTAATTAGTTCTAGGATATTTATCTTTTACCATATATTTTTAGGGTTAGTCTCTATTTAAGAACCCTAGTTCGCATCATCTTTTCTATCATCATCTTTTCCATCAGACAATTTAGTTCTGCAACCATGAGCAGGAACTAATCTCCATTGTTTTACTTAGCGGTTGAAACCTTCAGTTATTAAGTTGTGAGATTTCTAAACTCTTGTTCTTTTCCTATGGGTTTGTATTAATTCTCTTGTTCTTCATCTATTGATTTCTATTAGTTTTGCTAGCTTGATCACCTAGTTTGATTGATAGTTTTCTATTGCTAGACTAGGAATATACGGTGGAATTCCTTGTCATTGTAGCATTCATATCTGCATGATCTGGTAGTTGATTGCTTTTATGAAAGAGAATTGATTGCATGTTAATACTTGACGGTTGTAAGTTATTGCATGCATCCTTATGATTCCTGTGCCCTTTGCTGCTATTTCATCTAATCTTGAGAGGTTTCCCTGATTGTTGAATAGTAAGTATTATCAGGACCGGTTGGCCTGCTGATATATTAAAGATTGGAATAGGAACATTCCCTAGGATTGAATAGAACTTGAGATAAATCTATGATCAACTTGATTGACTGTTGTGTGGATACTTGCTAGGTGAAACCCCTTCTCATCATATTCTCACCTAAACTCCCTTTGTTTGATACTTGTTACTTTTGTGTTTCATACAATCAAAACCCCCCCTGGTTACTTGTTACTTGTTCACTAGTTGATATTTCAATTGACTGCATTGATTTGGTGTTTTGATTCCCTTGGGTTGGACCTCTACTTACTTGCTATACTCTAGTTAGTGTTTAGAGTTTATTTCTTTGATTTGGCACTACGACTTTAGCCTCATCAAATTTGGCGCCGTTGCCGGGGAATTAAAATTTTTCTGATTCTGTGTTAATTGTGAAATTATCAACTGTTTGGTGTGAACCTTTATGGTTCAGACCCGTGCTACTGATTCATCTCTTGTTGCCTTTGACCCAGAGATTGAAAGGACGTTCCTTCGGAACCAAAGAGCAGCTCTGAACCAAGATAACGAGATGGGTGATCGACATGGACCGCCATTGCCTACTATGAGGCAACTCACTGCCCCAGACTTAAACCAACAACCTTTAGCAGTGAGGTTTCCGGAGATAGAAGAAGGTGTGAACTTTGAATTAAAAGCTGGTTTAATTCATGAGCTACCACACTTCCATGGCTTAGCAGGAGAAGATCCCAACAAACACTTGGCTCAATTCCATGCCATATGTTCTAGTTTGAAGCCAAGAGGTGTTACTGAGGAGCAGGTCATGCTGAGAGCTTTCGGATTTACTCTGAAAGACGCTGCGAATGATTGGCTCTATTATCAAGCTCTAGGGAGTATTGATACATGGGCTAAGATGAAGAAAGTCTTCTTGGAGAAATATTTTCCAGCCACAAAACTGAGCAGTTTGAAGAAGGAAATCACAACCATTCAACAACATTCAACTGAGAGTCTCTATGAGTATTATGAGAGATTCAAGAAGCTTTGCTCAAGCTGCCCATTCCATAGTTATATTGACCATGATCTTCTTATGTACTTATTCAGTGGGCTGATTGATGAGGATCGTCGAATGGTAAACGCATCTTGTGGAGGTAATTTTCTGAAACTAACTATACCTCAGGCCACTGAAATGTTTGAAGAGCTAGCTGAGAGTTCAAGGCAGTTTAGCAGTAGACAGGGATCTCACTCAGTCAAAGCAATTAATTCAGATCAATTACAGACTGACATGAATGAGTTGAAAGAGATGGTAAAGGCTTTGATGCTGAAAAATGCTCCCCTTCATGATCCCAATGCTGAGGTAAACGTTGTTGGTGGATGGCAACCAAGGCCAAGGTATGATTCTCATAATATTAATTATCAGCAACCTAGACCTCAGAATTCTATGACTGCTGAAGATATGATCAAGTCCTTAGCTCAGACTGTGATGCAACAAAACGCTAAGACGGAATCAAGCATCCAAAATCTTGAAAATCAGTTAGGACATATTGCTCAAGCTGTGAGTAAATTAGAGGCCAGGGAACCGGTAAGAAACCCGAGAGAGAACGTCAGTGCAGTGTTCTTGAGGAGCGGAAAAACTTTAAATGACTGTTCTGTGCCAAAACCGCGATCGCCAGATCTGAGTGGCGATCGCCATGAGATTACAGAGAGCAAAGCAGCATCTGCATCCCGACCGCGATCGCCATATGGAGATGGCGATCTCCATGACAGTCCAGAAGCTGAGGTGCAAAATCATCCGCGACCGCGATCGCCAGTTGTTGATGGCGATCGCCAGGAGCCCCCTGAGTACATTGACGATTATGTTCGCCCGAATTTTCCACCTCTATTCTTTCAGAAGCCTATTGCTCCTTTTCCTGAAGCATTGAAGGATACCCGGAGGCTGGATGACGACAAAGAAATCTTCGAAACCTTTAGTAGGTGCGAGGTAAACATTCCTTTGCTCAAACTTGTTAAGAGTATTCCTAGATTTGCTAAGTTTTTGAAAGAAGTTTGCACTATCAAAAGAAATCAAAAACTAAAAGGAAAGAAAAAAATTGAAGTAAGTGAACAAGTTTCTGCAGTGTTTCAAAAACGCATGCCTAAGAAATGTGGTGATCCAGGCATATTTAGCATTCCATGTGTGATTGGTGAAACTAAATTTGACAAAACCATGCTAGATTTAGGTGCATCAATCAATGTTTTACCTTACTCTTTGTATGAATCACTAGGCTTAGGACCTTTGCATAAAACAGGAACTGTTATTCAACTCGTTGATAGGTCTACTGTGTACCCGAAAGGGGTTGTTGAGGATGTTCTTGTTATGGTTGGTGATCTGATTTTTCCTGCTGATTTCTTTGTGTTGGATATGGAGCATGCTAATAATGTCACACCTATACTGTTAGGTAGACCTTTCATAAAAACTGCACAAACGAAAATTGATGTTAATAGTGGGACTCTCTCTATGGAGTTTGATGGGGATAAGGTAGAATATAATATATATGATATGGATCCCATCGATAAGAATTCTCTATGTGCTATTGATGTGATTAAGCCTACGTGTAAGGATAAATTGCAACTTGTTTTAGAGAATCTCTTAGAGCCCCCAAAAGTAGATATTGTTTTGTCTACTAACATGCAGGAATGCCATGCTAAGCCAGAGCCTAAAGGTAAGCTCTCTTCACATCCTTTGGGCAATCGCCCTCCATTACTCACCTCGCCAGGCGAGATACCATTGATCTCTAGTGTGCAGGCACTTGACATTGAGCTGAAACAGCCGCCTGATATGGTCAAGGAGGAGAAAGTGAATGAAACCACCTTCATTGCTAAAGACAAGGTGGTCCAGGTAAGAGGGACGAGATTCAAGGCGTTCCATGAGTGGTTCAAGAGAGAATTCAGACAAGAGACGGTTTTCACAAAGCCAAATGGCGTTAGTTAAATCTCTTGAGTTTCATGTCGAGCCACGACATTAAATAAGGCGCTACTCGGGAGGCAACCCGAGGTTTTTATTTGTTTTTGTTCGGTTTAATTTTCTTTTTAGTTTTTCTATGGACAGGAGGAAATCACCGAAGCTTAGGGTCAGCTACAGTCAGTAGCCAATTTCGTTGTAAGTCTTCTCTCCAGTTAAAAAAAAAAAAAAAAAAAAATAGAGTGCAGAAAAAAAAAATGAGAGAAAAGAAAGTAAGGAGTTGTATTACATCAAGTTTGGTTTCATTGGTACTATCATTCTAGATCTACATTCGTTGGAGCTTAGCTTGTTGGTGACCATGTTCTTTGTAAGGAGTTGATTTGTTTGGGTCACTTTCTACATTAGAGGTATTCTTTCTTTTTCTTTAGATGAGCTATGCATCATTGGATTACATTTAGTGCTCATCTAGTTTCTCATTCTACCACACTTTGAGTTTTATTGGAGGAAGGTCATCCGACCTTGTATGTGAGTCTTCTGTCTCCTTCCCTGGGTTCGTTTTTATGTCTTCCATTTCATTGAGGACAATGCAATGTTTAAGTATGGGGGAGGAGAATGTATTCACATGTAACTATTTGAGTGTTGGTTGTATCTGCATGAGCTTATTGAATATATATTGTATGAAAAAGCCACAAATATTAAGAAAAAGGCATACAAAATCTTTGGATAGCAAGATCTATGCAATAAGAAGGTGGCTTGACCGGCATTAGGCTGGGGCAAAAATAAGTCTTGAGTGATGTGAGTTTTGTGAGCCTGGAACAATTATTGAGTGGTTGGGATGAAAACCCGAAAGGGCGCCCAAGCAAGATGAGTGTTATAAAAAAAAAATTGAGTGTTTTAGGACCATTATCATCTTGGCGTATGGAGACATAAGAAGAAGGCGTATAGGAGGATTCGGGTAGGCCACTTGGAGGAATAAGGTGTAGTTCTGGGTATGTTATTATTTTATCACATTGTTCTTGATTATTGTTGTTGTGTTTTGTGTGTTTTGGAGGAGTTTATTGGTTATGTAATCACTAGGAGATATTCTTGTACTTCTTGAGGCTTTGAGCATTTTATTGTATGGGTAGCTTTTCTGTAAGTTACTCGGGACGAGTAAAAGTCTAAGTATGGGGGTATTTGATACGCTGCACTTTGTATAGCGTAACTAGGGATTATTACATTAGTTTAGGAGTATTATCATATGTGTTTCGAGTCATTGTTATGTTCTGAGATATTTATTAAGAAGTGAAGAAATGAAGATCAGAACCGAAGAAGATTGAAGACTTGAAGAATTAAGATGCTTCTGCAACGCCAACCGCGATCGCCACTACCATCCAGGCGATCGCCATCATTCAACAGAAGCCATTCGAGAAGAAATCAGCGACCGCGATCGCGGGTGATATGGTGGCGATCGCGGGTATTGCACTGATGCAACTGGTGGGCCGTACGTGGATCAAGAAGCCAGTTGGGCCCAAGTTGAGAAGCTTCACAATTGGAAGCAAATATGTTATTTGGTTTCACCGAATTTGCTTCCTTTTATTACTTTTGTTTTATTTCTTTTCTTTTCCTTTTTCCTTAATTAGTTCTAGGATATTTATCTTTTACCATATATTTTTAGGGTTAGTCTCTATTTAAGAACCCTAGTTCGCATCATCTTTTCTATCATCATCTTTTCCATCAGACAATTTAGTTCTGCAACCATGAGCAGGAACTAATCTCCATTGTTTTACTTAGCGGTTGAAACCTTCAGTTATTAAGTTGTGAGATTTCTAAACTCTTGTTCTTTTCCTATGGGTTTGTATTAATTCTCTTGTTCTTCATCTATTGATTTCTATTAGTTTTGCTAGCTTGATCACCTAGTTTGATTGATAGTTTTCTATTGCTAGACTAGGAATATACGGTGGAATTCCTTGTCATTGTAGCATTCATATCTGCATGATCTGGTAGTTGATTGCTTTTATGAAAGAGAATTGATTGCATGTTAATACTTGACGGTTGTAAGTTATTGCATGCATCCTTATGATTCATGTGTCCTTTGCTGTTATTTCATCTAATCTTGAGAGGTTTCCCTGATTGTTGAATAGTAAGTATTATCAGGACCGGTTGACCTGCTGATATATTAAAGATTGGAATATGAACATTCCCTAGGATTGAATAGAACTTGAGATAAATCTATGATCAACTTGATTGACTGTTGTGTGGATACTTGCTAGGTGAAACCCTTTCTCATCATATTCTCACCTAAACTCCCTTTGTTTGATACTTGTTACTTTTGTGTTTCATACAATCAAACCCCCCTAGTTACTTGTTACTTGTTCACTAGTTGATATTTCACTTGACTGCATTGATTTGGTGTTTTGATTCCCTTGGGTTCGACCTCTACTTACTTGCTATATTCTAGTTAGTGTTTAGAGTTTATTTCTTTGATTTGACACTACGACTTTAGCCTCATCAAACAAGTCCCAATTATTCTGATAAAATACTGCCTGAAAACCATCAGGTCCCGGCGATTTGTACGGGTTCATCTGTTTGAGTGCAGCCCAGCTATCAGAGTCAGCAAACGGCGCAGCTAAGCAATCCTTCTCAGAATCAGATAGGGGCGAAAACAAGTTATTTCGGATTGTAATGTCTGCAGTAGCAGTCAGTTCTTGCTCTGCAGTATATAGCGTAGCAAAAAAATCACGCACTAAGCTTTGTAGAGGAAGATCAGTGACCCAGTCGTCATTCACATTCTGCAGCGTCTGGATTTTGTTCGCTCGTCTTCTAATGATAGTAGAGAGATGATAAAACCGTGTGTTACGGTCACCATCGACGAGGAAATTGGTTCGGGACTTTTGGAACCATAATAATTGTTCCTGATGGAGAACTGTTTCAAGCTGCATTTTCAGATTCCTTTCTAACACCAGGCAAGCAGTAGAGGGACGCACAACAATCCTTTGCTGGACATGTTCAAGACGAGCCCTAATGAAAATATTGCCAAACACCTTTTTATTCCATAGTGATAAATCCACCGCGAGCTTCTCTAGTGATGACGATAGAGTTAAGTCATCCTTCCAAGAAGAGGCAATGAAATTCTTGAAACCCTCATGAGCGAGCCATGCTGCCTGAAAACGAAAAGGGCGAGAACCGCCCATGTCTCGAGCCGACGAGTCCAACTGAATACGTAATGGAAGATGATCAGAATGTGGAGCGGAGATATGACGTACTCCCGCCTCCAGGAAGCGGAGACGCCATTCAGGAGAACACAGAGCACGATCTAGGCGAGCCCCGTGAAAAGTATGTATCGTCCGACCTGTTGTCCAAGTATACGAAGGTCCAGAGAATCCAAGATCCACCAAGTCAAGATCATTAAAGAAGTCCCGAAATTGTTGAGAAGCTCTGTTAGAACCAACCGAAGAGGAGGATCGTTCAGAAGCAGCCAAGGTAGCGTTGAAATCCCCGGCGAGTAACCATGGACGGTTATTAGTTGCAGCAAAGTCCTCAAGAGCACGCCAAAGATCCATCCGGGTCGAAGGATTCGGCGCTGCGTAAATCGCACTTAGGATCCAGGGATCCTCGGAAGGACGAGCCACTTCTACAGTCAAGTGTTGAGGGTGTCAAATCAGGGGCGTGACTGTCACATCAGAAGACCTCCAAAGTAACCAAATACCCCCAGCAAACCCTTGAGCATCCATACGAACAACACCATCGTAACCAATTCTATCACAGACCTCATTGGCCCTAGTCCCACTGATATGTGTTTCAACCAAAACCAACAAAGACGGACGGTGAATCCGGATTAATTCATGCAGGGCATCCAGGAAGTTACGCGACCCGTCCCCCCGAGTGTTCCAGACTAATGTACTGAGTTCCGACATATTAAACTGTTGAATAAAAGAACCAGGATTATGATCCACGTAGGCATTAAACACATCGGCAAAGCGATGTATGGCGTCACTGATGATCTGGGGCACTGAGACCCGGCATAGGAGCGGTTGAGACTCCGTTATCAATGGAAGCAATTCCACTATCATTCTGTTTGCCATTACCGGAAGATGCAGACTGAAGGGTCCTGTCCGGTGGTTCGAAACCAGCACACTTTGACGGCTGTTGACCCTTATGGGGCGGCCTGCTACTGGGATCTCCTGTTCCATTCAAACCAGACGGTGGAAGCTGTTTAACTGAATTCTGTTGAGTAACTTGGCCGTGAGATAGGGTTTGCATAGTCAAGGGCTTATTGATTTTCTTTGCTGTCCTGCAAAAATCTCAATAATTGTCTTAAGCTATATGCAAACTTTAAGAATTAAAGGACTTCATAGATTGCAGGAGTTCAAATCATGTGTTGAGAAAGCTTTTGAGAAGATATTTAATGCTACGACAAAGAAAAGAATATGAGGAGCTCAAAGTAGATCACACAGTGTAATCGTGCAAGAATATGAATAGCTTACGACATTTTCAATAATAGTTTTTGCTATGAATGGGGATAATAGTTTTATAGCAAAAAAGCAAACACCATGCTTTAAATTTTTAAGTCTTGGCTAAATTTTGCAATTAAAATATCTTTTTTCATAGCAAAATTGATGATGCGTCAAAAGACTATTTGATATTTATTTAATAAATAAACTAACATAATACGTAAATGTTGAAATTAAGCTAAAATAATAACAAAATTTTAGCATTTGCTATTTGAATTGTTTGACTTGGGAAAAATAGGATTTGTTAAAATGTATAATTTTCATGGTCAATTGGTCATACAGAGTGGAAGTTACATAACAATCTAATAAACCGTGCAATAAATGATGTGTCTTGAGCCTTATAAAAACAAATTGTACTTTATTTTTGAACTGATATCAAAGAACTACAAATCAAAATATTATATTCATATATAAACATATATTGAGAACATTTATTTGAAATTGGAACAAAAAAACATAGAGAACATTCAAGACTCCATCGATGTAGTTACATAATACTGCAATTCTGCTGTCCCTCCAGCATCTCAGGTGACCTGAAAGGCATTTCGGAAGTTAAGCATATCTAAGCAGAAATCATGGGTAAGAATTCAAGAGATTATAAAGCATACTTACAGCTGTCCAAACTGGGAAAGATCAAAGTCCGGTGCAAGCTCTTGCACAATATCATTTGGAGGATGCCCACATTCCTGCATTTTCTGCATCAGCTCAACAATCTTGGTAAAGTTATTGGGATTAGTCTCATAGACTCTCTTCAACTCTTGTATGAGTGTATGCTGGTAAAAGTAACGGTTATAATCTTCTTCGCTTAAGGAAGTTTTATGATCCTCCAACCATTTTGGATAACGCTCCCCAATTTCTTTCATGGGTTCATACAGGATTTCTTTGGATAATAGCTGATGCATCATTGTCTCCACAATTGACTCCATGTCCTGAACATTTTAACCACGTGGAAGGGGATAAAACAATCAGGAAAGAAACCAAGGCGTTATGTGCATTCCTTCTCAGACTTAGAATATAAAAATATCTGATCCTTGAATACCTAAACTAGAACATCAGCTTTATACTACCTCTGACGATTCTTGTTTTCAGTGTTCAGAAGTGAATTTTGTTTCCATTCAACTCACAACGTAGGTTTCAAATTTGTTATTCATGTTTGTTGAAAACAATAAAGGCTTTTAAACATTATAGAATGAGTAATTTGATGGCCATATCAGTGTGCTGTTCTGTTGCTTTAATAGGTCAATTAAAACCATTGTGATGGGTCAATGCAGCTTGTCAGCATCTACTTGGGAGTTGGGATACTAAGGGATAGAGGGAATTTGGGATGTTAAGATTTTGATATTGCACCTATAACACCATACAGCTCTTTTCCCGATTTAGCAGACTATCAAACTGCATTTACTATGGTTTCATGAAATATGATGTATCAAGATTGCTACCATGGTATGTATTAGCTGTTAAGCTCTTTCGGATAAGGCTTTTTTTCCAAAACTTATGATTCAACATAGAATACTAAATACTGTCTTAATAAAAAATGAGGGATCAAGATTGCTACCATACTATGACTAGGTACGAATGTAGTATGACTGTATGAGACAGCATACAGAGGAAATTCTAACAAAAAAAGAAAAAAGTTCAAAGAATCCCAAATAATTCAAATTACACTCCTCATTTCCTATAAACAGACCATAGAGAGAAAGTGGCGTACTTTGTGAAAAATATCAGAAGGGAACTTTTAAACATTGCTTGAAATTTAAAGTAGGAGATAGGAACTCCATTCTCGAAGCATGTACAAACAATACTGAGGACAACACTTTTGCAATTGAAAGGTTCTCAAAATGATCAAACATCGAGTCAAACATCAACAGTTAAATGTTTTTTTATCAGAGTCTATATCAGTATTTTCTTCTTTCTTTGGCTAAGTATAGGTTTAATCTTATACAGTATCTTATTTGCCACATTTAGTATATTACAAGTAAAGTTAATAGAGTTTCCATAGTTTAAACTTTTCATATTGTAAACTTTAAGGCAACAACAGCATTAACTAGATCTTCTGTAGTTTGGTGTAGTTAGACATTTCACACCAGAGTTTTATCCAGAATCCGTATTTAACTACGCCAATGTGCACATGCTTACAGCATCAAACTACCACTTCACTAATCAAGTAAGGAAAGAAAATCTAACAGTCGAAAAGACATGTACCTGAGAACCAGTGAGTTCCTCAAACTGCTTCACCCAATCCTCCAAGTTTTCAGTATTTAAATCCGCACCTTCTCCGGAAGTGGCCTCCAACCCCCTTACAGTTTCTCTGGTTTGCTGCCTAAGCTTGTCAAGTGTCTCAGAGACATGTGCATTCTTAGAAGATGTTGCTGCTATCTTCTGCTTTCCTCTTTTCCTTTCTTTCAAATCTGGCAAACCCAAACCTAATCCTCGAATGTTTGTGGGCAATTGTTTTCTATCATCCCTCTCATCTGATTCATCTGATTTATCTTGTTTACTAAGAAAAACAGCACCAACTCAGATAACTTAATCAACTGCAATCCGGAATAGAGGTGGAAAGCATTACAGAGAGATACCTCGAAGAAGGTTTAAGATTCAAAGTTTTAAAATCATCCAAGGCGCCTGCGAAATTGAAAAAAAAAAACAGATCTCAGATTTTGATCAATCTAGTAAAGAACCAAACACAGAGAGAGAAAGTTCACTGACTATCTAGGAGCTCATCAATATCATCACTGTGAGCCGTCATCCCGTCCTTTTTCTTCTTCAACAAGGATGAAAATGATGATGAGGCGCTCGATCCTTTTCCCAGCAGAAGAGACTAGCCGTTAGTGATGACCTGCCTTGCGCCAGTCAGCTCGCTGTTCTCAAATCGCCATGGGAAAATTGAAGCTCTCGAATTGAACCCTAATTTGGCATCGTTGTGGATGAGCTTTTTTTATGTTAGTTTTTGCACAACAATTTTATAATTATATACACAGAGGAGGGTTAGACCTGGCCAAACTAAGGCTTGGGCCGGACCAGGGCAGAGCCTAATTCCAAATTTTACTCATTTATCAGGGCCGGGCCAAGCCCTCTCATTTAAAATGGGACAATTCTGCTACTCATATCCTCCCATTAGGGCCCTTAGGGCGACCCTCAAATACTTACACAGAAAAATTAAATATCAAAAACCGTGCTAAACCGTGTTACTAAAACATTCAAAACCAATTTAGTGCTTACAAGCAATTCACCAACAAAAAACGCATGCTAAAAACTAAAAAGGTCCAAAATGCATGCTTACATAACAATCCTCAAAACCGAATTCAACAAAAAAAATCCAAAAACACATAATAAAAAAAAATATGTCGTGGTAATAGTACTCGCATCTGATCCATCTTCATCATATATATATATAATATGGGCCGGGTAGGGCCGGCCTTCAGGGCCCTAATCCGATACCATATCCTCCCACTTTAAAAAAGGGCCCGGCCACTTTAAAAAAGGGTCGGGCAGGGCCGGCCCTTATGGGTAAAATCCCTTACCCATATCCTCCTAAATTTTAGGGCGGGCTGGGAGGGTCGGGCGGGCCGGCCCTAGTTTGGCCAGGTCTACGGTGAGGACATATCATTGAGTGAGGACGTGCGGACACTTCTCAGCCTTTAGATCAAAAATTCAACGCTCTAGATTAAAAGAGAGTAATGATCCAATGTGTTTCACGCGCTGACACTCATTTAAAGATGCGGTGGCAAATTTTGAAACTTTGATAAAATTTTAGGGGCAAATGAGTCTTTTCTTCCCCCCTCGTTCTCGCTTAATCCAGGGATGAATTCGATCCAGACGCTAGCTTTTCTTCGTCTTACGCCTCCCCTTCTTCACCATGCTAGATCGAGCTCTCTGTCGCTGCAAAGGAGGAGACGTACAACTACTTCGACTTCTCCCTCTCTCGTGTCGTAAGAGTAAGGAAATTAGGGTTCGTCCGTGAATTCGGTGTTGGTGGCGACGGATGGTTCACTGATGGAGGACCATCCTTAGAAGTCACACCAATGGAAGCACCATCCATAAAAGGTCCAATCACAAGGTCAAAAGCTAAGCAACTACAAGAAGACTTAACCATTTTTGTCACTCAATTCAGCCTTCAAGGCAACACTATGGAACTTGAGGACTCAATGGTTAAAGCTAGGACTCTACTCACATTTGAGTCCAAGGAGATCGCTTGAAGACCTTGCTTATCATTTCCCTTTTAGTGCATTTTATGACACTTGCATTTCATGACATTTTGGTTGCATTTTTAAACCTTTGTTTAGCCATGTCAAGGGCTTCTTTTCAAGACTTTTTGTGCGTGTGGTTTTAAAGTCAAGGGGCGGTTATTTGTCTATTTAAACCTCCTTGACACCCCACGCCCAAAGCAGTTCAAGTTTATCAACTTTGTTGTTTTCTCCTTTCAAAGAGAGCTTTGAACTCAAGTGTGTGATCGAGCGGATTGCTTGTCTTACTCTAGATGTCTTGTCTATGTCAATCTCATTAGAATTGGTGTTTACAAGCTTCATAGAACTCCTCCTTGTGCCTCCTCCATGTGAAGGTTGTGTAGGGTTGTAGGATTGAGGTTTTGCACTCCATTACAACCTGGTTTTAGGCCATTAAAGCCTTTGGTCTTGTTGTTGTTTGTGCTTGGTTTCGATCATTCATCATCTCGTAGATATCCCATTGTTATTTCCTTTGTTTCATTGCATTTCAATTCTGATTTTCAAAGGGCTTTCGCCATTGTTGTTGTTGATTGATCTCTTGTGTGTTCATGGTTGTCTAGATCGGCTTCATAGCTCAAGCAAGGCTATATCAAGTGGTATCAGAGCTACTTGACTCCATACACACCATTCCGACTCATTCGAACATCAATCTAAGCTTTTCTTGGCTGTGTTCTTGAGTTTCTTGTTCAAACAAGGTGTGATCTCTAAAATTGCGAGTTGTGTGCAGGTTGAACACCAAAGAGGACGGCTTGCATTGAGAGAAGGAAGGGTAGTAGGCGTGGTCTTGTCCTTGTCAAATCCATTGCCTAAACACATCCATTGATCTCACAAAACTCAAGGAAGAAGAAGAAGAAAACGGCTGAACTTTGTTGTTGTTCTTCATGGTTGTTCTTCATGTTCTTCATTGCTGAATTGGAGTATTGTGAAGGTTGTGTAGGGTTGTAGGATTGAGGTTTTGCACTCCATTACAACCTGGTTTTAGGCCATTAAAGCCTTTGGTCTTGTTGTTGTTTGTGCTTGGTTTCGATCATTCATCATCTCGTAGATATCCCATTGTTATTTCCTTTGTTTCATTGCATTTCAATTCTGATTTTCAAAGGGCTTTCGCCATTGTTGTTGTTGATTGATCTCTTGTGTGTTCATGGTTGTCTAGATCGGCTTCATAGCTCAAGCAAGGCTATATCAAGTGGTATCAGAGCTACTTGACTCCATACACACCATTCCGACTCATTCGAACATCAATCTAAGCTTTTCTTGGCTGTGTTCTTGAGTTTCTTGTTCAAACAAGGTGTGATCTCTAAAATTGCGAGTTGTGTGCAGGTTGAACACCAAAGAGGACGGCTTGCATTGAGAGAAGGAAGGGTAGTAGGCGTGGTCTTGTCCTTGTCAAATCCATTGCCTAAACACATCCATTGATCTCACAAAACTCAAGGAAGAAGAAGAAGAAAACGGCTGAACTTTGTTGTTGTTCTTCATGGTTGTTCTTCATGTTCTTCATTGCTGAATTGGAGTATTGAGAGGGTGGTTACAAGGCCAAAATTACCAAGAAAATCAAAGTAATTCCCAGCCATTCATTCCCCACAAATCAGGTAACTATCTCACCCACTCCTCCCTACAAAATCAGACTACCTCACCCACTCTTCCCTACAAATCAGGCTACCTCACCCACTCCTCCCTACAAATCAGGCTACCTCACCCACTCCTCCCTACAAATCAGGCTACCTCACCCACTCCTCCCTACAATTCAGGCCATTTGAACGTTCAACTCACTTGGAATGCAGCCTGCCTTTGCTATTTTTTTTGTTAGCTTATTTTGTTGCTTTTCTTTTATTCTTCATTTAAAAACTCCAAAAAGAAAAGAAAAACAAAAGCCAAAGTCCAAAATATAAAAATCAGGCGGACTAAGTTATTAAAAGAAATCGGAGTTATTAAATCGGTTCAGTAGTCTTTTAATCCGGCTCTTTGTTTAAGTCCGGTTTCTTAAGTCTAGAAAACCCATTGTATCAGCTCGGTTCATTAAAGTCCGGGTTCTTAAGTCATTGTAATAGATCGGTCTAAGGAGAACCGTGGTCTAAAGCTACAATTCACAGCCAAACAAAACGGCTTAGCTAGACCCGGGGTATTAAGCCTCTCCGAATCACAAGTTGAAGAAGGAGAACAAGGGATTGCCAAGAGCCCTTGAGCCAACCCATTGACCTTAGCCACCTAGTCCCGAAACCCATATCACTCACAGTTTGACAAGGCTAGACAGTCCGAGGTCCTTCTTGACTCAATTCGAGCTTGACTTGAAGGTAATCACCTATTCTAAGGCTTAAATTGTTCTTAAACACTAGGTTGCTTTTCATTCTTGCAATCTGAGAGTTGTGATTATTGTCTTGACTTCAAAACTGGTTTTGAGTTTCTTTGTAGTGAATAGACACTAAGTTGAAAGGATTGATCTTTACAAGTCAATATCAAGTTAGAGAAGTACAAGCAACAGGAGAGTTGTGTGAACAAACACTTGGTTTGGGAAACACTTGAGAGTTGTTATTATTCAATCTAACTTAATCAATTTCAGTGTTTGTTTGCTTGATCATGACTAACTCTAGGCATGAAGACGAGAGGGGCAATGACCATTCCGACACTAGGAGTCCTTCACCCCTACAACCTGAGGTCCATAGCATCCTTAAGAGCCTTACCGATAGTATCACGTCCCTCACAACTGAAATGAACACCATTAAGGGACAATTAGCCACTAGACCTACTCCTCTAGGAACCCACATGGAACATGGCCAGACTTCTAACCTCAATAGCCAAGTCCCTCTTCCTACACAAAGAGAAGTCTATGAAGAAGCTAGAAGGGAAGCCATCCTTAGAACTCAGAATAGAACCAACCCTAATCCACCACCTAGGAGAAATCCATTACCTCCCATACGTACCCCTAGACCAATGAGGGAAGAACATTCTAATCTTTCTTCTCCTAATTCTTTTAGACAAAATGAGTTTGTTGATGAATTTCAGGATGAAGAAGAAGGCATGGATGAGTACGAGGAATGGAGAAGAGAACGCAATAGGAGGTTTCAACCTAGGAGGCGTGAGCAAGAGCAAGATGGACTAGGAAGGGTGAAGGTGCAGATCCCACCCTTTGAGGGCACAAGTGATGCTGATTATTACATGGAATGGGAGACCAAGGTAGAGAACATATGGACTTGTCACAATTTCCCCGAGCAAAGGAAGGTACAATTAGCTACATTAGAATTCAAAGGATTTGCTTTAGCTTGGTGGGATAACTTAGTAAAAGAGAGAGTTAGAAACCTTGATCCACCAGTCCATACATGGGAACAAATGAAAGTGTTGCTTAGGAATAGATTTGTACCACCCTACTACACTAGAGAACTTAGACAAAGATTAGAGAATCTTAGACAAGGAAGTATGAGTGTAGAAGAAGCTTATAATGCCATGCAACATGCTATGCTTAAGGCTGGGGTAAGAGAGGATGAAGACTCCACCATTGCTAGATATCTTAGGATACTTAACTCTAACATTTCCTATGAAGTAGATATGTATCCTTGTAGTACAGCCGTGGAATTACTTCATAATGCCATCAAGATAGAGAAGAGACTCAAGTCAAAGAGCTCATACACCTCAGGCCGTGGGCAATCAAGCAATGCAAATTGGAAATCAAGCTCCAAGAATGCATCATATGGCCGAGAGCAAAACAAGGAGCATTCTGCCCCTAGGAAAGAAGTTGGTGCAAGCAACACAAGCAACACTAATCAAGGCCAAACCACTCGGCCTCCATTCACAAGTCAAGGACAAAAAGGGAATGCCTCTAACTCTACTTTTCCTATTAAGTCTAGTCAAATTGAATGTTTTAAATGTAGAGGCAAAGGTCACATGATGAAAGATTGCCCTAATAGGAGAACTATGATTGTAGATCACCTAGGACAATATGATTCTTGTAGTGATAATGAAGAGATTCCTTGCATTGAAACTGAAAATGAGCATGCTAATGACTTAGATTTTGGTGAGGAATTAGAGTATGAGCATGGTGATAGCTTAATTTGTAAGAGAACTTTGCATGTGCTAGCAACTAAAGAGGAAGCTAATCAAAGAGAGAACCTATTTCATACTAGGTGTCTTGTTAAAGGAAAAGTGTGTAATATGATCATTGATGGTGGAAGTTGTACAAACATAGCTAGTACTATTTTAGTGTCTAAGTTACAACTACCAACAATTTCACATACTAGGCCTTATAAGCTAAGATGGATGAATGAATGTGGTGAATTGAAAGTCACCAAGCAAGTGAACATAGCTTTTAAGATAGGCTCCTATCAAGATACTTTGTTATGTGATGTAGTTCCTATGAATGCATGTCATCTTTTACTAGGTAGACCTTGGCAATTTGATAGGAAAGCTATTCATGATGGCTATACTAACAAGCACACATTTAAGTTCCATGGCAGACCTATTACCTTGTGTCCTATGACCCCATTGCAGGTTGCCGAAGAATTTGAGAAGTCCAAGATGAAGGACAAAGAGAAAGAAGAAGAAGTGAGCAAGGGGAGTGTGTTGTTGGCGTCCACATCAGATTTGCACGAGTTGTGTCTTCCTATAGACACAAGAGTCATGACATTGCTCAAGGACCAATGGCGTGCACTTACAAGTGCCGAAGGCAACAACACTATCCCTCACTCCATCCAAGTTGTGCTTGATGAGTTTAAAGACATGTTTCCGGAAGAGCTTCCATTAGGACTACCGCCCTTTAGAGGGATTGAGCATCAAATAGACCTAATTCCGGGAGCATCATTACCAAATAGGCCAACTTACAAGATGAATCCTCAAGAGAGCAAGGAAATTGAGGATCAAGTGCAAGAGCTACTTCAAAAGGGTTATGTGCGTGAGAGCAAGTCACCATGTGCAGTTCCGGCCCTCTTGGTTCCAAAGAAGGACAAGACATGGAGGATGTGTGTGGACTGCCGTGCTATAAACAACATTACAATCAAGTATCGTCACCCTATCCCTAGACTTGATGATATGCTTGATGAATTGTATGGTGCTACTTTGTTTTCTAAGATAGATTTGAGGAGTGGATACCACCAAATTAGGATGAAAGAAGGGGATGAATGGAAAACAGACTTTAAGACCAAGTTTGGCTTGTATGAATGGCTTGTCACGCCATTTGGTCTTACTAATGCTCCTTCGACATTCATGAGGCTTATGAACTATGTTCTAAGAAGCTACATAGGGAAATTTGTGGTGGTCTACTTTGATGACATCCTCATCTATAGCAAGTCCTTACAAGAGCATGAACAACACCTTAGGGAAGTATTATCCACACTTAGACTTAATCATCTTTATGCTAACATTAAGAAGTGTGATTTTTGCACTAATGAAGTGATTTTTCTAGGGTTTGTGGTCAGCTCAAGAGGATTGGAGGTTGATCAAGAGAAGGTGAAAGCCATCAAGGAGTGGCCTACTCCTACTAATGTTGGACAAGTCCGAAGCTTTCAAGGTCTGGCCGGTTTCTATAGGCGATTTGTGAAGGACTTCTCCACCATAGCTTCACCACTCACGGAGTTGATAAAGAAACACACACCTTTCACTTGGGGCAAGGCACAAGAGGCGGCATTTGAAGAGCTCAAAACCAGATTGACGAATGCTCCTCTCCTGATTCTACCAAATTTCTCAAAGCCATTTGAGGTAGAATGTGATGCTTCCGGGATTGGAATTGGTGGTGTGTTGATGCAAGAAGGAAGACCAATAGCTTTCTTTAGTGAAAAGCTCAAAGGTGCGTGCCTCAATTACTCTACTTATGATAGAGAACTCTATGCACTCTTTAGGGTCTTAAAGACTTGGCAACACTATCTTTGGCCAAGTGAATTTGTGTTACATACGGATCATAAGTCATTAAAGCATCTAAGGGGTCAAGATAAACTAGATAGGCGTCATGGTAGATGGCTGGAATTCATAGAGACTTTTCCTTACATTATCAAGTATAAGAAAGGAAAAGATAACATTGTAGCCGATGCTTTATCTAGGAGACATACATTGCTTATTCAACTTGATTCTAAGGTGCTAGGGTTTGCTTACATTAAGGAACTCTATGATAATGATTCTGATTTTGGGGATATCTATAGACAATGCTTAGATACGGGTTCATGTGATAAGTGTTTTTACTTGTTTGGTGGATTCCTTTTTAGAGCTAGTAAGGTTTGCATACCTAAGTGCTCTTTAAGACTCTTGCTTGTTGAGGAATCACACAAAGGAGGTCTTATGGGTCACTTTGGGCGTGATAAGACCTATGCCATGCTTAAAGAACATTTCTACTGGCCTCACATGCTTAAAGATGTTGAAAATGTGCTTAAAAGATGCTTAGAGTGTTTAAAAGCTAAGTCTAAGGTGAAACCCCATGGTCTCTACACACCACTGCCCATTCCCTCTTCTCCTTGGTTAGATATAAGTATGGACTTCATTGTTGGACTACCTAGGACTAGGAAGGGACGAGACTCAATTTTTGTGGTTGTAGATCGGTTTTCTAAGATGGCTCACTTTATACCTTGTCACAAAACTGATGATGCTTCACATGTTTCTATTCTTTTCTTTAGAGAAGTAGTTAGATTGCATGGGATTCCTAGGACAATTGTTAGTGATAGGGATACAAAGTTTTTGAGTCACTTTTGGCGTTCTCTTTGGGGACAACTTGGTACTAAACTCTTGTTTTCTACCTCAAGTCATCCCCAAACCGATGGCCAAACTGAGGTCACCAATAGAACACTTGGTACCCTCCTAAGGACACTCATTAGGAAGAACTTAAAGTCTTGGGAAGATTTGTTGCCACATGTAGAATTTGCATATAATAGGGCGCAACACTCTTCTACAAACTTAAGTCCTTTTGAATGTGTCTATGGTCTTAACCCCTTAACCCCATTAGACCTTGTACCGTTTCCCAAGAAGGAACGAGTAGATTTTGATGCAGATAAACAGGCGGAGTTCATAAGGGAGTTACATGAAAAGACCAAGCTAAGGTTGGAGCAACTAGGACACGACGTGGCTGCTAGGAACAACAAGGGAAGGAGAAGGGTGATTTTCAAGCCGGGCGACCTCGTATGGGTGCACTTGCGCAAGGAAAGATTCCCAACAAAGAGAGCATCCAAGCTAGCTCCAAGAGGTGATGGACCCTTCCAAGTCCTAAGGAAAGTAGGTGACAATGCATATGTTGTTGACCTACCGGGTGACTATGGTGTTAGTGCTACCTTCAATGTGGCTGATCTTACACTCTATGAGGACCATGAGGACAGTCCTAAAGATTCGTGGTCGAATCCTTTCCAAGGAGGGGAGGATGATGGAGGACCATCCTTAGAAGTCACACCAATGGAAGCACCATCCATAGAAGGTCCAATCACAAGGTCAAAAGCTAAGCAACTACAAGAAGACTTAACCATTTTTGTCACTCAATTCAGCCTTCAAGGCAACACTATGGAACTTGAGGACTCAATGGTTAAAGCTAGGACTCTACTCACATTTGAGTCCAAGGAGATCGCTTGAAGACCTTGCTTATCATTTCCCTTTTAGTGCATTTTATGACACTTGCATTTCATGACATCTTGGTTGCATTTTTAAACCTTTGTTTAGCCATGTCAAGGGCTTCTTTTCAAGACTTTTTGTGCGTGTGGTTTTAAAGTCAAGGGGCGGTTATTTGTCTATTTAAACCTCCTTGACACCCCACGCCCAAAGCAGTTCAAGTTTATCAACTTTGTTGTTTTCTCCTTTCAAAGAGAGCTTTGAACTCAAGTGTGTGATCGAGCGGATTGCTTGTCTTACTCTAGATGTCTTGTCTATGTCAATCTCATTAGAATTGGTGTTTACAAGCTTCATAGAACTCCTCCTTGTGCCTCCTCCATGTGAAGGTTGTGTAGGGTTGTAGGATTGAGGTTTTGCACTCCATTACAACCTGGTTTTAGGCCATTAAAGCCTTTGGTCTTGTTGTTGTTTGTGCTTGGTTTCGATCATTCATCATCTCGTAGATATCCCATTGTTATTTCCTTTGTTTCATTGCATTTCAATTCTGATTTTCAAAGGGCTTTCGCCATTGTTGTTGTTGATTGATCTCTTGTAGGTAAAGTATGCTACACAACAAGCCCGAGATGTATGTATTCTCTTCTCCAACTGATTCTGTTCTAGGTACTCGTATTCTATTCTAGGTAGTGCGCTCTCAATTGCTATGATGATGGAGTCTCAACTCGACGAATACACCACACTCAAAGGTTGTGTTCAGCTGGAAAACTCAAATCCGAGATGTATACAACAACCGATCCAGTCAAGGTGGTGGGGACTGAGGTGGTTGTGAAGGGAGAAAGAAGAAGAAGCGTAAGTAGGAGGAAGTGGATAGTAGCGTTGTTGCTGATGCAGCTAAGAAGGTTAAAGTTGAGGATGCTGAAATTGTGGAAGTTGAAAAGAAATCTGAGAAGAAGAAGAAGAAAATGAAGGATAAGGAGGGAGAGGTTGAAGCTGCAGCTGCGTCTCCTGCTGAAGAGAAACCTAAGAAGGAGAAGAAGAAGAAGGATAAAGCAAAGGATGAAGCCAAGACATCAGATGACGAGAAATCCGAGAAGAAAAAGAAGAAGAAAAGCAAAAGGCAACTCACAACACTAGTGTTTGCTTTACTGGAATATTTGTATAGAGTAAGGTTGTAACTGTCTGTTTGTGTTGGTAATTTGGTACTCACTTCACTTGTGTTTTATGTAAACCAAAAGAAACAAAAAACTTATGTGTAGAAACAGTAAGCACTATCTTTCTCTCATGTTTGCATTTTTTTACTAAGGAGTTCACATGTCTTTCTTTATTTTTAGATTTAAAACAAACTTGATATCAATGACTCAAAAGTATTGTTTTCTCTGTAAAGCATTCGTAAACGGTATGTTCATCAAATAAATACATATTTAGGGATTTAGGGGTTCATGAAAATATATTTAGGGGTTAATGAAAATATACCTAGAGGTTCATGAAAGTATGCCTAGAGGTTCATGAAAGTATGCCTAGAGGTTCATACTGATAGTCATGCAGGTTCGTGAATATTTTTAACCCGGTTTTCTTTATTAGTAAAACATTGAACTTAAATGCCTTAGGTTCATGTCGATAGTCATGTAGGTTCATGTCGATAGCCTTACAGGTTCATACTAATAGTCTTGCAGGTTCATGTTGATAGCCTTACAAGCTCGTACTAATGCTTAGAGGTTCATGAAAATATGCCTAGAGGTTCATGGAAATATGCCTAGAGGTTCATTAAAATATGCCTAAAGGTTCATTAAAATATGCCTAAAGGTTCATGAAAATATATCTAGAGGTTCATGAAAATATGCCTAGAGGTTCATGAAAATTTGCCTAGAGGTTCATGTCGATAGTCTTGCAGGTTCATGAGTGTTTATAGCCAATATTTTTTGTTACGAACACAATGTACTAACATTCCTGAGGTTCATGCTGATAGTTATGTAGGTTCATGAATTTTCTTAGCCGAATTTATTTGTAATGAGCACATTGCACTAAAAGGCCTTCGGTTCATATCGATAGTCGTGTATGTTCATATTGATAGCCTAGCAGGTTCATGCCGATAACTTTGCAGGTTCATGATTTTTTTTTCATTCATTATTTTTATGAATACATTTAGGTTCATGCCGATAGTCATGTAGACTCATGTCGACAACCTTGCAGGTTCATGCCCATAGTCTTGCAGGTTCATGAGTGTTTTTAGCCTAATAGTTTTTGTTACGAACACCAGGCACTAAGATCCCCGAGGTTCATATCGATAGTCGTATAGCTTCATGAATTTTTTAATCGGATTTATTTATGATGAACACATTGCACCAAAAGATCTTAGGTTCATATCGATAGTCTTGTAGGTTCATGTCGATAGCATTGTAAGTTCATGGCAATAGCCTTGCAGGTTCACACTGATGGTCTTGAACGTTCATGAATATTTTTAGCTCATTTTTTGTATTATGAACACATTGCACTAAAAGGCTTAGGTTCATGTTGATAGTCGTGTAGGTTCACGTCGATGACCTTATAGGTTCATGTCAACTAGTCTTGTAGGTTGGTGAATTTTTTTAGCTTGATTTTTTTTGTTATGAGCAAAATGCACTAACATGGTCTAGGTTTATGGAGATATCCACGTAGGTTCTTAAAAGTATGCCTAGAGGTTCATGAAAATATTCCTAGAGGTTCATGAAAATATGCCTAGAGGTTTATGAAAGTATGTCTAGAGGTTCTTAAAAGTATACACTTAGTTTTATGTAAAATATACACTAAGGTTCATAACAATAAACTCAAGTTCATGAAAATATGTCTAGAGGTTCATGAAAATATGCCTAGAGGTTCATGAATATATACACTTGGTTCATACCCATAGCGTTGCAGGTTCATGCCGATAGTTTTGCAAGTTCATGAATATTTTTAACCTGGTTTTCTTTCATGAAAATATGCCTAGAGGTTCATGAATATATTCCTAGAGGTTCTTGAAAATATACCTAGAGGTTCATGAAAATATGTCTAGAGGTTTTCATGAAAATACACACTTGAAGTTCATGAAAATATGCCTAAGGTTCATGAAAATATACCTAGAGGTTCATGAAGGTATACATTAGGTTCATAGCAATAAACTTAGGTTAATGAAAACATGAGATACATGAAAAGTATGCCTAAAGGTTCAGGAAAGTATGCCTAGATGTTCATGAAAATATACATTTAGGTTCATGAAAGTATACACTTAGGTTCATAGCAATAAACTTAGGTTAATGAAAATACGAGGTTCATGAAAATATGCGTAGAGGTTCATGAAAGTATGCCTAGAGGTTCATGAAAATATACTCTTAGGTTCATGAAAATAAACTTATGTTCATGGAAATATGCCTAGAGGTTCATGAAAATATGCCTATAGGTTCATGAAAATATGCCTGGAGGTTCATGAACGAACGTGTAGATTCATGTTGATAGTCGTGTAGGTTCATATCAATAGCCATACAGGTTTATGCTGGTAGTTTTGCAGGTTCATTTAGCCTAATTTATTTTTAATAAGCACATTAAACTAAAAGACACTAGTTTCATGTCGGTAGACGTACAAGGAATATCTCTTATGAGGCTGAATCACCAAAAGAGTCAGCCTTTGTCATTGCAGCTAGAGAATTCGGTTTTGAATTTCATAAGAGGACTCAAACCTCTATCTCATTGCACGAGTTTGATCCTCGACTCAAACCTCTATCTCATGGCACGAGTTTGATCCTCGATTAGGCAAGCAAGTCGACATGTAATAATATATTTGCTCAAGAGAAGTAATTATATGATAAAATTCTCATATCATTTATAACTTCACTCGCATAGGACATACAAAATTTTGAATATGTTGAAGTTTAACAGCACGAGAAAACGAATGTCTGTCATAGTAGAAACTAGAAACCGAGGAAGGAAAATTACTGCTACTCTCTAAGGGTGCTGACAGGTTTGGACCTTCTGGATCATGCATTTCCTTCCATTTACAAAAGTTTTATACTAAAACCATTAGCATAGCGAAGTATGCATATGCAATGTGATGTTTACATTGCTAGCCAAGGTAGGCGCACCGTTTGAAGAGAATACCAGGGAACACATCCATGAATATGCTGATGCTGGCCTGAGGACGTTTGTTCTTGCTTACCGTGAGATCAATAAGGAAAAATACAAGCAGTTCCAATTCAAGTTTTCTGTTGCAAGGAACCTGTGTTACAAGGACACGACATATTATTGCTTATACCCGGGTCGACACGTACATGCAGGCCCATATGTGAATTGTGGGCTGACTAGACCCACAAAAAATCTAGAGATTTCACCTCTTTTTATATAGAAGGATGACCTAAGGAGGTCATGAAATTGTCGATGTGGGATACCAAGGTTTTTATTTTCAACAGCTGAACATCCCAACTCCCACAGTCTAAACACTGATTTGGCCCTCTGAATTCTTGTGGGATACCAGATACTTTATTTTAATTTTATTTATTTATTTATTACCGCCTTGCCGTGTCCCGGTACCGGTGTCCAAATTCCGGACAGTGTCCCGGTGTCTAAATTTTTTACATACCGGACCCTCGGATCCATACCCGTGTCGGATACTCGTACCCGTGTCCATGTAACATAGCAAGGAACACACTTAATGCAGATGCAATGATTAATCAAGTGACGAAGACAATTGAGAAGGATCTGATTCTCCTGGGTGCTACTGCTGTTGAGACAATTGAGAAGCATAAGAGCCAGGACCATAGAAAAGGGACCCTTAGGAGCTCATTCTAAGGGCTTGTACCCAGTCATGATCTGCCAAGAGAGTACTGATCTCCTGCACCAGACAAATGTATAAGTGTACGCCATGTAAACACAATGAATGGATAGATGATAGAAGGAATTCAAAAGAGTAGCCTAAAAAGAGAAGCTATCAGTGTCTGTTGAGTGCTAACAGCTTGAGCTCACTATCAAAATTTCCACTGCAAATTAAAATCACTAAGAATCATACCTGCAATCTCAAGTCGTGAGCCACTCTCGCATCTAATTCGAAGTCGTGAGGCCTTGCAAACATCTGTCTCTCTCCATCCATGAGCCTCAAACGCTGCAAAACTTTGCTCTTGTACCTTATAGATAACCTTGGTTGACAGTTCCACTAGCCATCCTTAAATCTCTTAATCTACTATCATGAATGAATGTATGATTCTTTAGTTCAAGAGAGGATATATTATATTGCATCCCTTTCAATCAGATTTATACTAGTCTCCTATTGGCTTCTACTTCTATAATCAAGAGAGCTAAATCAGATTTATACTTTAGTTTCCTACTGGCTGCTACTGCTTTATTTAAGAGAATGAGCTCATATTACATATCCTTGTTCTATGCACAACTTCAACATAGTCATCATCTTATTCATCCTCGCCGTCAGATGATAACAGAGAAGATCACATCGATGTATTGACGCCTTCGGTCATAGGCCTCACCACCATTTGAAGGTCAAAAACCTTTCAATTTTGCAGCATCTCAGAATTCCCCAGTTATCAAAAGAAGAATAGTTAATACCATTTATTGATGGTTAATGCCATTAAAACAGAAAGAGAGATATGGATACTTACATCCAATTGCTTCTGTTCATATTTAGGTCTCTTCATGAGTTTTCTGGCGTGGCGTCTTCTAATCAGTTCCACGAAATCCTCTTCAATCTCCTGCCTTGAGAGAGAAACGGAAAATTTCTCCCTCTCTCGCTTCTCTCCTCTCACCAGTTTCACAGGCGTCGGATCCTCACATACAGCTGAATCACCTATGAAATTCATTATTTCCAAAGCCCATTCAGGAATTTCATCAAACACTTGGCGGGTCTCAAAATTTTGCCCACTAAACACAACCTAGAACAAATTTCAGCTCTAGAAATTCACAGATTGTCGAGATGGAATTTGTCAGACAAGCAAAACATCTATCCTTAATTCCTTTTATGGAATTTGTCAATAAATTTCAGCTCTAGAAATTCAACTGAAATCTGAAGTTCAAGCACTGATACAAATATACTCTAGGGGAAAGGAACCTGGGACCTCCAACTCATAATCAAACACCACGGGAAATCTAATTTTGTAGTTCAAGCATTTATCTAACAATAAAACACTAGAAGATAGAAAGATATAACCTGGGACCTCCAACGAATTCTTCAATTGCAGAGAAGCACATGAATGGAGATCGCCGACGGAGGTCTTCGAAGGAGGTGGCGGAAGGAGGAAGAATGATTTAGAACGAAGGCGAGGTATTCCGAAATCGCGAATCGCAAGGAACTAGGAGGGAGGGAGACGAAGTTGTAGAATGAGAATGGCGAGATGACTAAAATGCCCCTCCGTGTTTTATTGTACAGTAAAGATCTGAAATACGAGAGCCGTCCGATTAAACGAGATGAACGGTCAGATCTTTGTCCTCATGTCCTCACGGGATGGACTGTCCTCATATGATCCCATCTCTATATATATAATTTATAAGAGAGACTTGTGAGCACAAAACTTATGGTGAGGACATGAGACGGATCTGTACCCTTAGATCAATCAACCTACGGTTGAGATTAAAAGGAAGAGATGATTCGGTGCTTGGCACGCGCGTGGGCTTAGCTTCTACCTGCGGTGGTAAATTTGCAAATTTAAAACAAAACATTTCGGAAAGACCATCTTGCCCTCGTCTTCAACTGCAATGAATGAAGACGCCTCCTCCGCCACCCCCACCGAAGCCTTCTTCCTCCCTTCGATTTCTTCCGCTTTCCTCTTCCATGGAGGAGACCAGATCTTCTTGGCTACTCGTCTTCATCCCAAATCCAACACAGTCGCTTCCTGTCCACCGCCTTCTTCGTCATCAGTTCGAACCCTAGATCTTCTAGCAATGTGATTCCCCTCTTTCTCACCTATAATTACAAACCCTAGGGAGTCCCGACGGCGACGGCGTCGAACAACAAATAGATATTAAGTGGCTACCATGATCAGAAGTTGAACGACGAGGAGATAGGTTAGGGTTGATCCAGATCTGATTTCGCTCAGAAGTTGGATCTTGCTGGTTCTGTTGCTGAACAGCCGGAGTATAATCTTCTATCTAGGCATAAGGTGAGGGTTGATCCAGATCTGATTTCGCTTGATTTGAATGATTCGTTAATCAATTTGTTTGTTTTCTATGCAGGTGGAATCGGTATTCTAGCATCTGTACTCAAATCATGGAATCAGACTCACGACATGGAGTCCTCTTTCTTCTGATATTCTTACTGGGAAATATACCAAGGGAACTGTTCCAGCTTCGTGAAAGGCATTTTACTTGCAGCTGGCCTCTTCCATCTGGGGATCAAACCAGGTGAAGTTGTTGCAATCTCTTCTTTCGACGGGTACAAAATTATACACCTTAATTATACTATGTCATACAATTTTTGAAGGAATGGTGGTTTCATATACCAAGAAGACATGACTTGGAAATAACTGAACTTGTTATTTGGGAACTTATAGTCCATCAATTCGCAGTAGAATCTAATTTCCAATCTCAGTTATTCAGTTTTTAGTGTTTGAATATAAGTTCATCCCATATCGAAAGTGGTTTGATATCAACAACTCAGTTATTCAGTTTTTATAGGAGTTCACCTGGAATATTGTGGTTTATGGGTATGCCTATCATGGGAGATTCGTTAAAGCTGAGAAGATTTTTTATGAGACTCCAAATAAGAGTTGTATCACATGGAATTCGCTCGTTTCGGGGTATTGTTGTCGACATGGGCGTGAAGATGAAGCTCTTAAACTGCAATGTCAAATGATGTATGATGGATTTAGGCCCACTCAGTTTACTCTTGGAAGTGTGCTTGGAATGTACTCTAAGCTCGGTTTACTCGAACAGGGCGAACAAGTTCATTCCTTCGGCATAAAGACTAGTTTAGACTTGGATTCCTATATTGCTACTGCACTTGTCGACATGTATGCGAAATGCGACTGTATGTTTGAAGCGGAGTGTTTGATTGAAATGGTTGATGACAAGAACAATTAGATTTTGTGGACTGCTTTGCTTTCTGGGTACTTTTGTAATGGATATTCAAATGAAGCAATGCAGTGTTTCAAGAAAATGGTTATCCTAGACATTTAGCTGAATCAGTCCAGCAGCAAGTTGCTGGTTTCTTGGAGTTGGAAGACGACTCTGCTGTTGTTGTTGCTGCTCTTTCCACACCCCCAATCATTGTCCTCATTGTACTCCTACTGCTCAGCCACCCGCTCCTCTTCCCTATCAACCTTGCTCCAGCGAAGCTCAGTTGGCCTGTAGGATTCATGTACTTTATTAGGGTGCTGCCTGTTAATCCGGCTGATAACACCTTTCTTTTTTCTTGTTTTTTATATATACTTTCTTGGTTTTTACACACTAAGGGGAGACAAAATACTTCTGCGAATATATACATACAAGTACGTAACTATCCATGTTTGATTTGAATGGTTTAAGTATAAGGAGACGTGGGCATTTCTAGGCTATTAAACTCACTAAATTATACTATCAATAATGACAAGTCATTTATTTTCCGTGTGTGCAAGTATGTTTTTCATCGTCTTCATTGATAACATTGATTGAGAGTTTAAATATATTTTTGTGCAAAGGCATACTGGACTGTTGATAATGGGCTTGTCAACTGATGTAGGCTGCTAGATTTCATATTTTTTTAGTCTTGCAATTGTTGTCGCATAGGATCATGAAAATATACATTAGGTTCATGGTTTATGAAAATATGTCTAGAGATTCATAAAAATATGCCTAGAGGTTCATGAAAATATGCCTAGAGTTCATGAAAATATACATGTTCTTGAAAATATGTTTAGAGGTTCATAAAAATATGCCTAGAGGTTCATGAAAATACACACTTAGGTTCATGAAAATATGCCTAGAGGTTCATAAAAATACATACCTAGGTTCATGAAAATATGTATATAGATCATGATAATACACACTTAGGTTCATGAAAATATGTCTACAGGTTCATAAAAATATGTCTTGAGGTTCATTAAAATATATACACTTAGGTTCATAGCAATACACTTAGGTCAATGAAAATATGCCTAGAGATTCATGAAAATATGTTTAGAGGTTCATGAAAATACACACTTGTGGTTCATGAAATTATGCCTAGAGGTTCATGAAAATACACACTTAGATTTTGAAAGTATACACCTAGGTTAATGAAAATGAGTCTAGAGGTTCATGAAAATATGCCTAGAGGTTCATGAAAATATACACTTAGGTTCATGAAAATCTGTCTAGAGGTTCATGTAAATATACACTTAGGTTCATACAAATATACAGTTAGGTTCCTTAAATATGCCTAGAGGTTCATAAAAATATACACTTAGATTCATGAAAATATGCTTAGAGGTTCATGAAAATATGCCTAGAGGTTCATGAAAGTATGCCTAGAGGTTCATTAAAATATAAACTTAGGTTCACATCAATACACTTAGGTTAATGAAAATAAGCCTAGAGGTTCATGAAAATATGCCTAGAGATTCATGAAAATATGCCTAGAGGTTCATGAAAATATGTCTAGAGGTTCATGAAAATCTGTCTAGAGGTTCATAAAAATACACACTTAAGAGGTTCATGAAAATATACCTAGAGGTTCATAAGTATTATATGCAAGGTTCATAAATTTTATTCTAGAGGTTTATGTTACTTTTGAACATAACTAGTATAAACAAGAAGGTTCACAAAATTAATATATTAAGTTCATAAATATTATGCGTGGGTTCATATATAGTGATCTTACAGGTTCATACATGTTACTTATGAACTTGACTAGTATAAACGAGAAGGTTCATAAATATTACAATTGAGATTTATAAACTAGTTCAAACCCGTAAACTTGTTGTATGAACCATAAACCTGCTCCTTAGTTCTCATGAACCTACTCGTTCAAAACCATGAACCGACTCGTAGGTACCCATGAACCCACTTGTTGGTATGCATGAACCTACTCGATTAAACCCATAAACCCGCTCAATGAAATCCATGAACCTTCTCGTTTGTACGCGTGAATTTGTTACTAAAATTTATCATACATACATGATGATCATTAAATATACATTGAGAAGCACTAGGGATGAGCATCGGTCCAAACCCGGACCGGACCGGACCGACCCGGACCGGAATTCCGAAAATGTGTGACCCGAAACCCGGACCGGAATGGACCGGTCCGGTCCGGTCCAAGATCCGGTCCGGTCCGGTCCAAGATCCGGTCCGGTCCGGTCCAAGATCCGGTCCGGGTCGGGTCGGGTCCGGGTTTGGATCGGAATTTATACTTTTTGCAAATTTTTTTTAAAAAATTAATAATATTAATAAAAATTTAAAAAAAAATATTATTTATAAATATATTGAAGAATATTAGTATAGAAATATATAATTTTATTAAAAAATATTTATAATTTATATATAATATATAATATATTAATTTTTATATTAAAAAATAAAAAAACCGGGTCGACCCGGACCGGACCGGATTTTGGACCGGACCGGACCGGACCCGGATTTTCATAAACATGTGGACCGAAACCCGGACCGGAATGGACCGGTTCGGTCCGGTCCAAAAACCGGGTCGACCCGGTTTTTGCTCAACCCTAAGAAGCACATTCATCTTACGCTTTTTAGTTGTGCAATGACTATTACAAACTAGTATTTCTCCTTGGTGCAATTTATCTCCTAAGTGGCAACATGGTGGCCTCTTCAGTACATAATTTGCATTTGAACGTGCCCAAATTCTCTTGATTTATCTACATATCATTCATTCTCCATTCTAACAACAACATGACATGTGGCTATGTAATTTCAGTTTCTGAGGTTGAGGGCAAGTCCTCTTGCAGAACCCCAAAATCCTTGATTTCCCTGCAAAACAAAAAATCAAAGAACCAATTGTAAGGCATAATGATTGTAAGGGTAATTTCCATTAGTTTGGTTATTAGCCATTTATCAGATCATGTGTACTTAGGCTTACTTAGGAAACTCGATTATGTTGTAATGGGCTTATGTTGGTCCAGTAGAAGAATAGGCCCATATTTGTACCAGATGCCCAAGACGTAACCCGAGCCGCTTGGAGGAAACCGGGGCTCCTCGTGTCTTCACAGAAGCTTGGGTATATAAGCTTCTAACCCTATTCTCTATCCTCACTTCTTACTTGTTTCGTCACTGTTCATCTGAGAGGCGAGAGAGAGATCTGAGAGAGTTCTTGGAGGAGTTCAACGTTGGCTTGATTCTTCTTCTTCGCCGAAGCAAATCTCTTGCTATTGGTGTTCCAAGCTAGAAGACGGTGGTCTTGGCTAGTGGAGAAGCTCTGAGATCGCAGCCTCGGGTGCTCAGCGGGGGCTAGGGTTTGGAGTCTTGACGGTGACTGTTCAGGGGGTTCTTCTATCTCTTGCTTGCTTCTTGTTTCTGTAGTTGTAAGCCTTTGTATAAAGATCTGTTGTATGCTCTCTGTAAGACCTTCACCTTTTACATAGTGGATTTGGCTTCCTATCTTGAGGTCACAGGGATGTAGGCTGAGTCCGAACCTCGTTAACAATTCCCTGTGTTCATTACGATTACTTGTGTGTGTTCTTGATTTGATCTGTCACCAATCGATCTCACAATGATAATAACAGAGACTAAATTGTTTAGTGAGGGAGATGAGAATAATACCAGAGAGCAACTTCTCTTGCAGCATCACCATCTTCTGCCTTCTCACTTGTCTTTTTTTTGGATGACTTCCAAAGTAACACCAGCAATGGACCTTGAGTATGGCTTCTTGGTTGCCCTACGCCTTTTATTCACCTGTAGTTATAGACATCATAAAAAATGTAAGAATCATACTGTAAGATATTGATTACAATTCATAAAGTCTGAGAAATGAAAAATGCACCTTCTTGTGCTGCTTCCTGTAAACAACAGTCCAACAAAGCTTGGCAGGCTTGAGACGGTTGTGAAAGTACCCTAGCAAAGAGGAAAACCTAGTAGGAAAGATAATCAACAAGTTAGGAAATCATCTTGAGTCGTCAAATTACACATCATTTTTATTACCAGGCAAAATAAGCACCTGAGAATCTGATCGGATGAACTTAATACTGCTGACTAATGTGGAGCGACTTGTCCTTTCTCAAGAGAAAAAATGATTTGCTTTGATCCTTTTGCAGAAGGAGGAGCTATAAGTTCCACCGAAAAAAGGAGGAGCTATAACAACCAAACTATTTCTAAGTCTGAGAGGCAACACAAATTAAGGGAACTTCTTAAATCTGCAACCAATTAGACATTTTGTCGAACACTTAGGGGGCACTCCAACAAAGTTGATGAAGACTCATGAAAAAACTTGGTTCAATATCTTCAACAGAGAGCATAGAAATAAACCTTTCAAATCCATAGGATCGGACGACCGGTAGAGGAGAATAACGCTATTATAGGAAATTTGTTAACAATCACCTCTCGGAAAAAGCTAAACGCTCAAAATTGAGTCGATAATGACCAACGAGGGTGTTCTCGAACCCAGACCTAAACAACGCAACTATGGAGTAGATAATGACCAACCTTGATGGACCACATGTGGTTCGAATTACATGGCTTCGATGATTGACTTCGATTTTGACCTAGAATTTGACGACAATGATGAGAAATTGACGTTCTCTAGCTTTGCTTCGAAATCAGGAGAGGAAATGTGGGAATCCATTGGAGACAAGTAAGGAGAGGAGGCATGAAGGAGGTGTTGTTGATGATGTTGACGATTGTCGCCATGGAAGACGTGCGCAGGGAGAAGAAGAACGACAATTCGGGGAGAGATGGGTAAAAGTGTAACTGACGAAAATGCCCTTGAAGTATAAAACATATTAAAACGCCCCTGTAATCGTAGCCGTTCGATGATGTAGATCTAACGGTCCTGATCATGTCCTCATGTCCTCACTAGAAGGTTTGTCCTCATATGATCCCATCTCTAATTTATAAACATATATTTCACCAAAAGTTAATTTATAAATACATAGAAATAAAATTAATAAAAATAAAAATATATATTATATAATTATATTTATTTTAATTGATTTTTAAATTAATGTTATATAAATAAAAGAAATTTCAATTTATTTATAATCTTAAGTTAATTTTAATGGTAGCCAACTACTTCAAAATCTATTAGTAAATCTCACATACTCTGCAACTTGCGCTCTCCCCTCTCTCTTCTTTATCTCTCCTATATCTTCAGATCTGATTCCTTATATTGGGGCTTTGGCCCCTTCGTCTTCCTCCTCCCTTCTCTCTGTTTTTCCTTTCTCTCCCTCTTTTCCTACATGCAACCCTAGAAATCTGAAATTGAACCCTACTATGACAATGATCTGGACAAATCTTGACTTGAATCTCCTTTAGAAGACTCCATTGGCTCCTGGAAACATAGATCTGGTGAATCTCTCCCTTAACTCTCTCTTTAATTTAATTTTCAGCTTAGATCTTGATTATTGGTCGACTGCTTGCAACCACCTCAGACTCGCCTCAGACATTGCATCCTTTGCAATCATCCACCTAGCCTCCCTACTTCTGGATGATGAACCATTAAATGGTATGTTGCACGCTTCCGCTCCCTTCGTTTCTCTCAATTGGCTGATTGTCCAGGGCTCGAAGTTTCTATGGGCCTTAATCTGCGTATCTCTGACGTTGCCTTTGCCACATCGGATTGCATGCAGGATTGAGTTTACTCGCCTCCTGCTTACTGGTTGTCTTGAATTGCATATATGCATTTTTTCTTTGAAGGAGACATGAGAATTGAGATTCTGAATTGCATATAGGGAACTTGGCTTTTGAATATAACGAGATTCTGAATTGCATATAGGGAACTCTTCATTTAATGGAGTCAGGTGAATTGATATTTATGAATTACATAGAGGGAACTTGGCTATTGAATGTATTGAGATCTTAAATTGCATATAGGGGAACTTTGTTTTTCAAATAAACAGGTGAATTATGATTTTGGAATTTAGAGTCTATCTAATTCTTGTTGCAGAAACAAATGACATCCATATCTCTCAAGGGGGCACAATATATTACATACCTGTTTGTAGAAATGAAATCAAACAAGTTGGGATTGTGTTTAAAAACATAGACACGATAGTGAAGTTCTATAATAATTATGCCAAGGAGTGTGGCTTTGAAGTAAGGAAAAGCACAGACAAAAAGAAAGGCGGGTTAACAGTATGGAAATATCTTCTATGCAATAGGGAGGGCTACAAAAAGGTTTCACCCATCCTAGCAGAAACACCAAAAAGAACCAAAGCAAAAAGACGTAGGGTAACAAATCGTTCCAGATGCAAGTCAAGGATAACATTGAAAGGGAATGAGGAGGGACAATACAAGATTCATGGATTTGTAGAACGCCATATGCACCCGATGATGATAGACAGAGAATAGTAGTTTGCAAAATTAAACATAAATATAGGTGCTTTTGAAGCTAATTTAATTCTCAAATGTGAAAATGTGAATGTAGGAGCATTGAAAGGGTCAAGAATCTATAAAGAATTAGTTGGGACATATGGTGGTATAGGAGCTAGAGTAACAGATTTTAAAAATCTAAAGAGGGATCTGAATTCTTATATGGAAGGCTATGATGGAAAAATGATCATAGACAAACTAAAGAAGAAGAAAGAGATTTGTGAAGCATTCTATTTTGATTATATTGTTGACAACGAAGATCAACTAGAAAGGCTGTTTTGGGCAGATCCTATCTGTAGAAAGAGTTTCTCATTCTTTGGAGATGTAGTTTAGGCGGACGTAGCATACAACAAAAACAAGTAAATTTCTGAAAGCAAAATTTATTCAGTTGTTGGTATCTTGTAGATAGAGTTTCTCATTCTAATTGTTGTGGTTATATAATTTTTTTAATTACATATAGGCATCTTTTCTTATGAAGGAGACATGGAAATTGAGATTCTGAATTGCGTATAGGGAAATTGACTTTTGAATATAATAAGATTCTAAATTGCATATAAGAAACTTGGCATTTGAATACAATGAGATTTTGAATTGCATATAGGCAACTTGGCTTTTAAACATAATGAGATTCTGAATTGCATATAGGGAACTCTTCATTTGAAGGAGTCATGTGAATTAATATTTCTGAATTGCATATAAGAAACTTGGCTATTGAATGTATTGAGATTTTAAATTGCATATTTGTTTTTCAGTTGTTAATATAGAGAATATAATTGATGTGGCTTATATAATTTTTTGAAAATATGATTACAGGTATGACATGGTATTTATACCATTTACTGAAGTGGGTAATCACAAGAAATTTGTGACATTCGCAGCGGCTTTGATTTTGAAAGAGAACACAAAATATTACGTGTGGTTGTTTGACAACTTCAAAAAGGGAATGGGACACGAGCCATACGTGATACTTACTGATCAAGATGCAGCAGTAATTCAAGCAGTAGAACAAGTTTTTGACAATGCAACACATCAGTTGTCTATGTGGCATATCATGTTCAAGTTTGCAGACAAAAGTGGAAAGCGGAATATTCAACACACTGGAATTCAAACAAGCGATCAATGCTTTAGTTTGGGATAAAGATATTACAAATCTACAGTTTGAGCAAGGGTGGAGTGATTTTATTGAAAAATATGAACTAGAGTCCAATGAATGGTTGAAGAGAATGTTTGACTTGATGAGATATTGGATCCCTGCATTCTTCAATGATATAAGGATGGGAGGAATGCTCAGAACAACATCGAGGTCAGAGAGCCAAAATAGCTTCTTTAGCAAATTCCGAGGTCAATCTTCTTCTTTAATCCAATTCCATACTCAGTTTGATAGTGCATTAGATCAATAGAGACATGAACAACGCATGTTGAATGCATACACATCAAGAAGCTTTGTCAATATGAAGACAGATTGGATTGTTGCAGTCTATCTACAACTCGATCTACATATGCATGGTAACAAGCATGATGAAGGAAGGTATTGTGGCAAAGTATGAGATTGAACAAGAAAATGGGAAAAAGTATACAACCACTGATTTTGATAGTTTGGATATATGTTGCACATGCAAAAAATTTATGCGTGTTGGAGACAACACATGTTTGTAGTTATGAAGAAAAAGGGACTTAGGGAAGTGATAGAGAAGTATATTGTAGATGTTGGACAAAGGAAGCATCATTACATCCAGTGTTCAAAATTGATGGTTTGCTGTACAAGGGAAGTACTGAAACAAAAGAGAACAAAGTGGTAATGATACATCTCTTGGGAGAAATGCACAATTGCATCAATTTAATTGAAAGCGAGCCAGAATACATGAAGGAGTTGTTGGACACAATAAAGCAAAAAAATGAATATTTTTCAGAACAGATGGGAGGAAGCTCAAATGGATCAGTCTACAAAGTGAATTTTGAGAAATATGTAGGACCAACTCCTACTGAGGTTCAAGTGTTAGCACCAAAACAAGCAAAGAACAAGGGGACAAGAAAAGGACGAATCATTAGTGGAAAAGATTTAGGCATTAGAATAATTGTAAAGAAGAAGAGAGGCTGTGAATTATGTAGTCAATATGGTCATAACAGGGCAACATGTGGACAAAGAGAAGGTAACAAATAAATTCAGTTTATATTTAAACATTCAATCACTTACCAATTACACATTCATGTAATGCAAAATAATTGTTTTTGATCTTTCTATGAAGATTAAATGAAATTATGGAACAAACAACTAGAGCAAAACAAAGATACTCAAGATATGAAGTAGTCAAGATATAGAGAATTCTTTGCATAATTTAACATACTTGTTCTATTTGCATCTAATGTAAAAATACTTTCTAGTATCCTGGTCGTGGCAACCAGGGGCGGAGTCTGTCATTTCATGAAGTTTTATGAATATATAAGTAGGCTTTTTTCTCTCCAACGTGCATGGCATGCTGAGTTGTTTCGATTTCCATAACTTGCTTTGTGTCTATTCCGAAGAACTTGTCGGACGTGTCTCTCAACACGTTCGTCTACGAGCCGAAGGCCGTGGTGAAATACCGCGCCGGGGAGGTGCTTCGTCATGACTGTGTTAAAGGCTCCATCTGCACGTACATGACGTCGGCCAGAACCAATGCCCCTCATTGCCAGTTAGCGACGTGTGGCAACTACTGAGAGGGATGATGATGGATAGAATCGGGAAACAACTCAAGAACAGTAAAACACAACTAAATCTTTGATTCAAGTAAGAAAACAAGATAAATCTTAATAAGGACACACCCCTAAAGAGCCCACCTCAAAGGAGAAAACTCTCCAAAGATTCTCAAGGCATAATGCTCGAATTTCCCTACTAATTTCGGGATGAAACCTAGAGTGATTCTCTCTTCCTCTAGTTATATCTCTACCTTCTTGACATATAGCTTTCTCCCACCAACAGAAACAGAATTCTGACAGAATAACTCTCATACACAAATACCATCTTACCCCTGAGTTGCATCTAGGCCTAGTCCTAACAAAGCCAACCTCCTTCAAACAACCTTGTCCTCAAGGTTGCATTTAGTTAAATTGAACTGAACATAGGTGGTTGTGATGGAAACAGAACATAGTGTCTAGTTCGTTGGAGTTGTAAACTCGCTTTCCAAGACCGGTTGGCTGAGATCTTGTACAAAGATGCAACAATGGCTGATTTCACCTCTTCAAAGTTAGTGTGGACCTGTCTATCGAGTGGAGATATGATCTTAGCTAACACATAACTAGTAGCCTCAGCTGAGAATGTCTTAACTATTGATAAATCCTCAGTTATTAACTCCCATTCAACAAGGATCTTGCTCTCTTTAATCAATTCAGTGAGCGTCCGACAGTGGCTGTGCGGAGGCATCGTAGAATTTTCAGCCGACTTCCATGTTAACCCATTCCTTCTAAGTTTAGGAAGATGTGGATTCCTCAAGCATAGTGAGAATGAAAAGTCCCATGGATTGTGGCTCGCAACATCAACAAGACCCATTAGAAGAACATGAAGATAGTCAAGAGTTGTCTGAATGAGAGCTGCACAATCAATTCTTATACTTCTGGATCAGAATCCCTTGAAATCAACCTTGACCTCAAGGCTATGTTTGAAATAAAAGCCAAATGCAAACGAGTGTGAAACTTGATTAGGTCGGCTGTCACCAGGGTTATTTCTGGTTGTTAACTTGTTCATGATGCTGGGAGATGTAGGAGACGGAGTGCTAAAGGCTGCACCATTAGCAAGCTTGAGCTCTAAATGGTAATCTGCACTGCATACTCCTACTTGGTTATCATCCTGATGTCCATTTGTGTACAAGGTCCAATAAGTAAATGCAGCGAGAGTTGTTTGGTAAGATGGGGGGTCAGGAGGAAGTTGTAGAACACAACCCAATTCATCTTCATAGCTCAATTTCTCTACACAAGCCCCTAGTGATAGCATGGCCCTTTCCAACCCCTTACAATAAGCCTTGTCCTTAAGGCTAGCTATGAAATCCAACACCAGCAGTACCATTGCCAAATCATAACTCGTTAGTTGATTGAGTCTAGGATGGAAAATTTGTCCATAGGCCCCAAGGCCATAGATTCTAACAACACATAATGGGATGAAGTACACATTTACAATGGCTTCTAAGATGAAGTACACATTTACCCGGACCATGGGTTGCAACTTCTTCTCTTTCATTCAGCTTCTTGTCATTCCCGTTATAAACAAGAAAGACAAATAAAAAATTACTTGATTGGTGTTGTGGAGGCTTTGTTGGTAGATCAAATCCCAAGTTTGCCACATCCTCCTCTTTCCTAACAAGTAGCACTGCTCTTGCCCGACCCAGTAAAACAGCCTTGCCCTCAAGGCTAAGTGAAGCTAGGAATTGAAGAATTCGCCTGTCACCAAGGTCGTCACTGAAAACTTCAAACTTCCTGTTGACACGCAGAAAGGAAGGGCAAAAAGTGACAGTGGCTGATAACACCTAATTTATACATATTTTAGGAGTCTAGATGCATATTAGTTTAGACCATTCTCATGCATATTTCTTTTATTTTATAGTTAGTTTTGCATATTTTTGTATTCGGAGTCTACACTCGTTTTTATAAGTATTTCAGGACTATTTTATATCCATTCGAAGCTGATTTGAAGATTTATGAAAAAATGGACTTGTGAGAAACTAATGATCAGATTTTAATCCAATTGGACAAATGAAGAAGCAGCCCAATAAGAATATGAAGACGGATGGGCTATAGAGCTGGAATTCGGTGGCCCAAACTTTTGGAAGTGGACGTGGACTATTGTTAAAAAATTTGGATGACATGGCATTAATTGGAAGAGTGGACTTTTTGGTGAGAGGGGATTAATTTGAATAGGGTGGAAGGTGGGGGGTGGTCGTTACTTCTTGTTTTTTGGGTTAGTTCTAGTTTTTAGGTAGCTTTAGTTCTTGGTTTTTTAGCCACCGCAGACAAGTTATTCACGCTTGAATTCTTTACCTTTGTTTGATTCGAAGACGGTGTTTATTGTTCTAGCTTTCGTTTGGATTATTTCATCATTGAGACTAAATTTTCTTATCCCTTGTTTTTATTGAATAATTCATATATGTGGTTGGCTAGTTTAATCTGTTTTGTATCTTTGATCATGCTTGGCTAAATTCCTAGTTCTAAGGTTTTGGTGATCCAAACATTGCGTATGTAATTATAATTATATGTTTGCCTGAATTGAAATAGTATTTGATTCGTTCCTAGATACTTTATGCCCATAGTAGTTTATGCGAATTGGATCCTATTAGGGTTTGAGACTGAAAGGTGAAAACGCTAATAGGTAGTCAGGTAGGGTTTGAGACTGAAAGGTGATAGCTTTTACCGGGATCCTAGGAATTGAACCTGAGTGTTATTTGTGCGAAAGCGACTTAATTACTGTTGAGGATTGATGTGGCTAAAGTCGTAGTGCCAAATCAAAGAAATAAACTCTAAACACTAACTAGAGTATAGCAAGTAAGTAGAGGTCGAACCCAAGGGAATCAAAACACCAAATCAATGCAGTCAAGCGAAATACCAACTAACGAACAAGTAACGAGTAACCGGGGGGGTTTTGATTGTATGAAACACAAAAGTAACAAGTATCAAACAAAGGGAGTTTGGGTGAGAATATGATGAGAAGGGGTTTCACCTAGCAAGTATCCACACAACAGTCAATCAAGTTGATCATAGATTTATCTCAAGTTCTATTCAATCCTAGGGAATGTTCTTATTCCAATCTTTAATATATCAGCAGGCCAACCGGTCCTGATAATACTTACTATTCAACAATCAGGGAAACCTCTCAAGATTAGATGAAATAGCAGCAAAGGGCACAAGAATCATAAGGATGCATGCAATAACTTACAACTGTCAAGTATTAACATGCAATCAATTCTCTTTCATAAAAGCAATCAACTACCAGATCATGCAGATATGAATGCTACAATTGACAAGGAATTCCACCGTATATTCCTAGTCTAGCAATAGAAAACTATCAATCAAACTAGGTGATCAAGCTAGCAAAACTAATAGAAATCAATAGATGAAGAACAAGAGAATTAATACAAACCCATAGGAAAAGAACAAGAGTTTAGAAATCTCACAACTTAATAACTGAAGGTTTCAACCGCTAAGTAAAACAATGGAGATTAGTTACTGCTCATGGTTGCAGAACTAAATTGTCTGATGGAAAAGATGATAGAAAAGATGATAGAACTAGGGTTCTTAAATAGAGTCTAACCCTAAAAATATATGGTAAAAGATAAATCCTAAAAGGAAATAATAAATAAGGAAATAAAATAAAACAAAACAAAAGGAAGCAAATCCGTAACAAAGGAGAGCTCGACTAAATTGATTTGAGCTGCTTGCTTCCATAAATGGCCAGCAACTAGCTTGATTTAATTAAGCCCAATCCATCGGCTCATCACTTCAGCCCAACAAGTGCAATACCCGCGATCGCCACCATAACACCCACGATCGCGGTCGCTGATTTCTTCTCGAATGGCTTCTGTTGAATGATGGCGATCGCCTGGATGGTAGTGGCGATCGCGGTTGGCGTCGCAGAAGCATCTTCATTCTTCAAGTCTTCAATCTTCTTCGGTTCTGATCTTCATTTCTTCACTTCTTAATAAATATCTCATAACATAACAATGACTCGAAACACATATAATAATACTCCTAAACTAATGTAATAATCCCTAGTTACGCCATACAAAGTGCAGCGTATCAAATACCCCCATACTTAGACTTTTACTCGTCCCGAGTAACTTACAGAAAAGCTACCCATACAATAAATACTCAAAGCCTCAGGAAGTACAAGAATATCTCCTAGTGATTACATAACCAATAAGCTCCTCCAAAACACACAAAACACAACAACAATAATCAAGAACAATGTGATAAAATAAGCACATACCTAGAACTACACCTTATTCCTCCAAGTGGCCTACCCGAATCCTCATATACGCCTCCTTCTTATGCCTCCATACGCCAAGATGATAAAAAAAATCCTAAAACACTCAATTTTTTTAATAACACTCATCTTGCTTGGGCGCCCTTTCGGGTTTTCATCCCAACCACTCAATAATTGTTCCAGGCTCACAAAACTCACATCACTCAAGACTCATTTTTGCCCCAGCCTAATGCCAGTCAAGCCACCTTCTTATTGCATAGATCTTGCTATCCAAGGATTTTGTATGCCTTTTTTCAATTTTTGTGGCTTTTTCATACAATATATTCAATAAGCTCATGCAGATACAACCAACACCCAAATAATTACATGTGAATACATTCTCCTCCCCCATACTTAAACATTGCATTGTCCTCAATGAAATGGAAGACATAAAAACGAACCCAGGGAAAGAGACAGAAGACTCACATACAAGGTCGGATGACCTTCCTACAATAAAACTCAAAGTGTGGTAGAATGAGAAACTAGATGAGCACTAAATGTAATCCAATAATGCATAGCTCATCTAAAGCAAAAGAAAGAATACCTCCAATGTAGAAAGTGACCCAAATAAATCAACTCCTTGTAAAGAACATGGTCACCAACAAGCTAAGCTCCAACGAATGTAAATCTAGAATGATAGTACTAATCGAAACCAAACTTGATGAAATACAACTCCTTACTTTCTTTTCTCTCATATTTTTTTCTGCACTCTATTTTTTTTTAATCCGATATATTATTTTTTTCTCGGAATGATTTTCGGATTTTTTTTTTTAGACGGGAGAGAAGACTTACAGCGAGATTGGCTACTGACTGTAGCGGACCCTAAGTTTCGGTGATTTCCTCCTGTCCATAGAAAAACTAAAAAGAAAATTAAACCGAACAAAAACAAATAAAAACAAACTCAAACCTCGGGTTGCCTCCCGAGTAGCGCCTTATTTTATGTCGTGGCTCGACATGAAACTCAAGAGATTGAACTAACGTCATTTGGCTTTGTGAAAACCGTCTCTTGTCTGAATTCTCTCTTGAACCACTCATGGAACGCCTTGAATCTCGTCCCTCTTACCTTAACCACCTTGTCTTTAGCAATGAAGGTGGTTTCATTCACTTTCTCCTCCTTGACCGTATCAGGCGGCTGTTTAAGCTCAATGTCAAGTGCCTGCACACTAGACATCAATGGTATCTCGCCTGGCGAGGTGAGTAATGGAGGGCGATTGCCCAAAGGATGTGAAAAGAGCTTACCTTTAGGCTCTGGCTTAGCATGGCACTCATGCATGTTAGTAGACAAAACAATATCTACTTTTGGGGGATCTAAGAGATTCTCTAAAACAGGTTGCAATTTATCCTTACACGTAGGCTTAATAACATCAATAGCACATAGAGAATTCTTATCAATGGGATCCATATCATATATATTATATTCTACCTTATCCCCATCAAACTCCATAGAGAGAGTCCCACTATTAACATCAATTTTCGTTTGTGCTGTTTTCATGAAAGGTCTACCTAACAGTATAGGTGTGACATTATTACCATGCTCCATATCTAACACAAAGAAATCAGCAGGAAAAATCAGATCACCAACCATAACAAGAACATCCTCAACAACCCCTTTCGGGTATACAGTAGACCTATCAGCAAGTTGAATAACAGTTCCTGTTTTATGCAAAGGTCCTAAGCCTAGTGATTCATACAAAGAGTAAGGCAAAACATTGATTGATGCACCTAAATCTAGCATGGCTTTGTTAAATTTAGTTTCACCAATCACACATGGAATGCTAAATATGCCTGGATCACCACATTTCTTAGGCATGCGTTTTTGAAACACTGTAGAAACTTGTTCACTTATTTCAACTTTCTTCTTTCCTTTCAGTTTTTGATTTCTTTTGATAGTGCAAACTTCTTTCAAAAACTTAGCAAATCTAGGAATACTCTTAACAAGTTTGAGCAAAGGAATGTTTACCTCACACCTACTAAAGGTTTCGAAGATTTCGTTGTCGTCATCCAGCCTTCGAGTACCCTTCAATGCCTCAGGAAAGGGGGCTACAGGCTTCTGAGAGAACAGAGGGGGAAAATTCGGGCAAACATAATCGTCAATGTACTCTGGGGACTCTTGGCGATCGCCATCAACTCTCGGCGATCGCGGTCGCGGATGATTTTGGACCTTAGCTTCTGGAATGGAATGGCGATCGCCATTGCCATATGGCGATCGCGGTCGCGATGCAGATCCTGTTTTGCTCTCTGTAATCTCATGGCGATCGCCACTCAGATCTGGCGATCGCGGTTTTGGCACAGAACAGTCATTTAAAGTTTTTCCGCTCCTCAGGAACACTGCACTGACGTTTTCTCTCGGGTTTCTTACCGGTTCCATGGCCTCTAATTTACTCACAGCTTGAGCAATCTGTCCTAACTGATTTTCAAGATTTTGGATGCTTGATTCCGTCTTAGCGTTTTGTTGCATCACAGTCTGAGCTAAGGACTTGATCATATCTTCAGCAGTCATGGAATTTTGAGGTCTAGGCTGTTGATAATTAATATTATGAGAATCATACCTTGGCCTTGGTTGCCATCCACCAACAGCATTTACCTCAGCATTGGGATCATGAAGGGAAGCATTTTTCAGCATCAAAGCCTTGACCATCTCTTTCAACTCATTCATGTCAGTCTGTAATTGATCTGAATTAATTGCTTTGACTGAGTGGGATCCCTGTCTACTGCTAAACTGCCTTGAAATTTCAGCCAGCTCTTCAAACATTTCAGTGGTCTGAGGTATAGTTAGTTTCAGAAAATTACCTCCACAAGATGCGTTTACCATTCGACGATCCTCATCAATCAGGCCACTAAATAAGTACATAAGGAGATCTTGGTCAGTGTAACTATGGAATGGACAGCTTGAGCAAAGCTTCTTGAATCTCTCATAATACTCATAAAGACTCTCAGTTGAATGTTGTTGAAGATTCGTGATCTCCTTCTTCAAGCTGCTCAGTTTTGTAGATGGAAAATATTTCTCTAAAAAGACCTTTTTCATCTTAGCCCATGTATCAATACTCCCTGGAGCTTGATAATAGAGCCAATCATTCGCAGCGTCTTTCAGAGTAAATCCGAAAGCTCTCAGCATGACCTGCTCCTCAGTAACACCTCTTGGCTTCATACTAGAACATATGGCATGGAATTGAGCCAAGTGTTTGTTGGGATCTTCTCCTGCTAAGCCATGGAAGTGTGGTAGCTCATGAATTAAACCAGCTTTTAATTCAAAGTTCACACCTTCTTCAATCTCAGGAAACCTCACTGCCAAAGGTTGTTGGTTTAAGTCTGGGGCAGTGAGTTGCCTCATAGTAGGCAATGGTGGTCCATGTCGATCACCCATCTTGTTCTCTTGGTTCAGAGCTGCTCTTTGGTTCTGAAGGAACGTCCTTTCAATCTCTGGGTCAAAGGAAACAAGAGATGAATCAGTAGCACGAGTCTGAACCATAAAAGTTCACACCAAACAGTTGATAATTTCACAATTAGCACAAAATTGGAATAATTCAATTCCCCGGCAACGGCGCCAAATTTGATGTGGCTAAAGTCGTAGTGCCAAATCAAAGAAATAAACTCTAAACACTAACTAGAGTATAGCAAGTAAGTAGAGGTCGAACCCAAGGGAATCAAAACACCAAATCAATGCAGTCAAGCGAAATACCAACTAACGAACAAGTAACGAGTAACCAGGGGGGGTTTAATTGTATGAAACACAAAAGTAACAAGTATCAAACAAAGGGATTTTGGGTGAGAATATGATGAGAAGGGGTTTCACCTAGCAAGTATCCACACAACAGTCAATCAAGTTGATCATAGATTTATCTCAAGTTCTATTCAATCCTAGGGAATGTTCCTATTCCAATCTTTAATATATCAGCAGGCCAACCGGTCCTGATAATACTTACTATTCAACAATTAGGGAAACCTCTCAAGATTAGATGAAATAGCAGCAAAGGGCACAAGAATCATAAGGATGCATGCAATAACTTACAACCGTCAAGTATTAACATGCAATCAATTCTCTTTCATAAAAGCAATCAACTACCAGATCATGCAGATATGAATGCTACAATGACAAGGAATTCCACCGTATATTCCTAGTCTAGCAATAGAAAACTATCAATCAAACTAGGTGATCAAGCTAGCAAAACTAATAGAAATCAATAGATGAAGAACAAGAGAATTAATACAAACCCATAGGAAAAGAACAAGAGTTTAGAAATCTCACAACTTAATAACTGAAGGTTTCAACCGCTAAGTAAAACAATGGAGATTAGTTCCTGCTCATGGTTGCAGAACTAAATTGTCTGATGGAAAAGATGATAGAACTAGGGTTCTTAAATAGAGTCTAACCCTAAAAATATATGGTAAAAGATAAATCCTAAAAGGAAATAATAAATAAGGAAATAAAATAAAACAAAACAAAAGGAAGCAAATCCGTAACAAAGGAGAGCTCAGCTAAATTGATTTGAGCTGCTTGCTTCCATAAATGGCCAGCAACTAGCTTGATTTAATTAAGCCCAATCCATCGGCCCATCACTTCAGCCCAACAAGTGCAATACCCGCGATCGCCACCATATCACCCGCGATCGCGGTCGCTGATTTCTTCTCGAATGGCTTTCTGTTGAATGATGGCGATCGCCTGGATGGTAGTGGCGATCGCGGTTGGCATCGCAAAAACATCTTCATTCTTCAAGTCTTCAATCTTCTTCGGTTCTGATCTTCATTTCTTCACTTCTTAATAAATATCTCAGAACATAACAATGACTCGAAACACATATAATAATACTCCTAAACTAATGTAATAATCCCTAGTTACGCCATACAAAGTGCAGCGTATCAAGGATACTAAGTCATCATAGATGTTCTAGGTTTAGGTTGATTTAGAGGAGCGCGATAGCGAATGTTATTTTAGTTTATTTCTAGACTCTAAGAGCGTTAATGGGTTTGAATGAGATTAGCTCTGCGCGACAGCGATTGTTAGTTAGTTCAAACACGTTTACTATCGTCTGAAAGGAGTTAGTAGATTACCCTAGATGACTTACCTTCAATTAATTAGACTAGATTCAGGCAAAGTGTGATTTTATTTATTGAAGCATTGTTGCGGTGATCCTTAACCTTAGACACATTTATCCATATATTTTTATCTGTTTTATTTATTTCTTGTTAGCTTAGTTATAGTTTATCCAATCCATATCTGTTCGACCTAATTAGCGTTTCAATTGATATTACATTGGGCTCTGTGGGATCGACACTTGACTACTACAACTGACCCCGTACACTTGCGGGTCCCCGCAATAGAAGAATTGATTTCTAACCTCTAAAGCCTCGGAGGAAGGTCAGGTGGTTGTGGAGGTGGCTTCTCCGGTGGCGGAATCAGTGGCAAAAAACTCTTCTTCTTAGGGTCGTGTTTGGTCAAGCTAATGGAAGGTTGAAGAAGACTAACAGTTTGCCTCTCGTTAGCGGACCAATGAATTGTGGTTTGGAGTCTAGCAACAAGCTCGTGTTTCCATCCTAATTCCTTGCATCTTGGATTGGGCCAGTGAAATAGGCCAATGAAATTCAGCCCAAAAGCTTTAAAAGAAGATTCAGGCCAGGTTGGTGGACCTAAATCTTCCAGAGCTGGTTCGGATTTGAACCCGATTTCATCCTCACCCTTTTTCAAAACAAATACGGGTTAAATTATGTTTGCCCTTCTCAGCCCTAAAATCCAAGCTGCCTCTCCCGTCTGCACTTCACGCGCCGCCTCTTTCACTATCCTCTCAAATTCTCCTGCAAGACTATTTTTGTTCTCATTCACCCTAACAATGGCGTGTTTCTTCGTCCCTGAGCGATTCACATATGGGTGCTCGAACATCTCCTCATTTTGATGATCTGCTCCTATCTCGATCTCGTGTAGCCCAATTTCAGCCTCATCATATGCAAGTTCATCATTATGCTCCCCAGCAGAATCACGGCCTAAAATGATGGCTCCCTGGAATTCGCTTCCATCACTTTGGCGGTCTTCTCCCTCGAATGATTTACAGGCTACTATCTCCTGATACAACTGCACCTGAGAGACCCAAAACCTCATTTCAACCATGTATGAACTGATTTCCCTTGATCTATCTTCATAATTCTGGCCTCGTTCCTCCTAAATTCCTTCCCAAGCTACCTCTAAACATGTTCCCAAATGTTCTGCTTGGAATTTAACCTCATTCCCTGAAGCTTTGGATCTGCTTCTACCCATTGAACTCCATTGAGAAGCCGACTCCCTTACTTCTCCAACCCAATTTCGAACGAAATTCAGAAAGTCTTCCCGATTATTCTCCATCATTGAGCCTCTCAATGAAAGCACCAAATTGATGGATATAGAATCGGGAAACAACTCAAGAACATTCAAACACAACTTAATCTTTCATTCAAGTAAGAAAACAAGATTAATCTTAATAGGGACACACCCCTAGAGAGCCCACCTCAAAGGAGAAAACTCTAAAAAGAGTCCCAAGGCATAATGCCCGAATTTCCCTACTAATTTATGGATGAAACCTAGAGCTATTCTCTCTTCCTCTACTTATACTCCTTCTCTACCTTCCTGACACACAACTTTCTCCCACCATCACGAACAAAATTCTGACACAAAAATCCTCCTAGACAAATACCAACTTGCCCCTGAGTTGCATCTAGGCCTAGTCCTAATAGATGGAAGCCCGGATAGCAGGATAGAGCTGAGTCTACCTAGGTGCATTGAAAACCCCCATTTTCGGCTACGCTTACCCGGAAAAAAAGAACTAGGTACGTGTTTATAGCGAAAGTACTAACGTGTTAATACTCAAGCAACTATAGTGGTTATGATCAAACGTGACGGTTATAATCTCAACACTCAAGAACACAATGGAAAATAATGCTTAGAACTTGAACTTAGTTATACTCTCGTGGAGGCTAACTTGATTACAATGAAGGTGAAAGCCCTTTAAATAGGTTAACCCTAGTTCTATCTGTAAGGAAAGAGAATAATATATTTTCCTTCTATCTTCTACTCGATTTAAAACATAATAAAAGATATTCTTTTGATATCTTTTACTATAACTTTTACTATTTACATAATGAATATTAAATAAAAGACTTAAATATACTCGTCTGACTTTATCTTGATCTGGACGACATCTTCGTACGAGCCAAAGGCGATTCTCAAGGATCTGGATTGTCGATCATCCAGGCTCGTGACGTCGAGCGACTTAACTGGCGAACTTATCTCCTGAGCATGAGATCGAGATCCCAGCTAATGGGTCTATGTTGACGCTCACTGATCGGGATGGATCTCGGTCTACGAGTACCCTTTTCTTGTTGGGCATAGGTTTCCGTTTTCACCCCTGGTGAAGGCGTTCATGCTGGTACAGGGCATTGCGATGTGGCAACTTCTTCCCAGCGTGTGGCGAATCTTCGGAGCTTTGGACGGCGTAGTGGCAAAATATGGCGTCGTCATTTCCGTAGGCGATCTCGTCCATTTCTTGGTCATTTCTACTAAGATGGCTGGTCGAGTTAGCTTCAAATCTAAGCCCAATGCGTCCCGTATTGCTTTCGAGGGGAGCACGGCTGATCGCGGCTGGGTGGACCACTTCTACTTCATGAAGACGTCGACCCTTGGCGAGGAGAACGCTTGGCTCATCTAGGAGTGGAAAGCTACGAGTACGTTCTTCATTCACCTTTTTATACTTAGTCTTTAAAAAATTCATTTCTCTTTAATGTACGCGTTGACGCCTTTTCTTACGCGTAACTTTGCGTGTTCACAGTCAACGCCGACGTCGTTGCTCCGGGGTCAGAGACCGGAAGGGTAATGGCGAGACTTTTGGAGATACCAGAGGCCGATCGAACCTTTCTTGGACACGACAGGAAAGGTCATCGCCCTGTTCCTGCACCTTTGAGTGGTAAGTTGTCTCACTTCTTTTCCTTTCAACTTGTATTTTTTCTTTTCATGAATTTCTGTCGATTCTTATTCTTCTTTAGGTGTTCCTCTCAGCCGTCGCTTCTCGCGTTCGTGGATGTGAGACTTCCTCTGAGCTTATTGCGGAGAAGAAAAGGCAAAAGCTTGCTAAGGAGTCTTCTTCTGCGACTCCTATTGACGTTGAGCCTATTATGATAGTGATCTCCAGCCAAGACGCCAAAGACGAGGAAGGGCAAGGCTAAGACGACTATGACGTCGTGCTCGGGGTATTCAGATGTGGATGACTTTCCTGGGGCGATTTCACGCGTCGTTATTCCGGGGAGGGAGCTACTTGAGGCCTTGACTGGGCTTCTCTCTCCAAGGAAGATTGATCACTACGCGTCGGTCGACTCTGCCGACGTGATGGGAGAAGCCCACGCCGCCCAGTGGCAAGTAGGGATTCTTCTTTCTAACTAATTGATTACAAAGTGATAATGTTTCGATCATCAAGTTATAGCAGCAACGCGTTGAGATTGAAAGAAGGTGTTGAAGGAGTGAAGGTGTTTCCTTGAGTCAGTGCTAACGTCAGCAAAACACCTTAGGGGTATTGTTTGTGCTTAAGAATGGTAAGGAGGTCTCGACGTGTTCGTTGGATCAACGCGTTGGAATGGAAATGAAGACGGGGAGACCAAGATAAGACGTCTTATCCGGCCACACGATCGTCGACATCGCGAAGTTCAGCACAGAGTACTCATTTGACTCTTCTTGTGGTTTTTCCGATGAGGTTTTCCTAGAAGAGGTTTTAACAAGGCTCCATGGGTCATTCATCACTATGACACCCTTGACGTGGTCCCCGATATAACCGAGTTGATCGTTAGCTCCATCGACGCTATCGTCGACAACCACGACATGTTCCTAGATCATCGTCGCGTTCCCACTCGACATCGTGTGCCAAGGAAGGATGGCGATTTGTTGCTTCAAGAATCGTTCGGGGCTCATAAATCTTTGGAGTCACCATTGAAAGATTACAATAAATGACTTGAAAGAAATTCGAGAATGAGAAGATAGAATCTGGGAGTGTGAAGAAATCGGAGACACAATGATAGTATTTGTGAAAAGAAGAGATCGAGGGGATGCCAAGAATTTTGGAAGAAGATTGCAACAACCATATTTGTTTGAAATTGAAATTCAAAGTTTGAGAGGTCCAATTGATGAGGGTGGTTGCCACAGATTGATGTTTGCAAGGGCTCGAGAGAAGCAATGATAAAGATGAAGAAGGGATGCGAAGAAAGATTTGAAATGGATGCGTAGCACAGAGGTTGAAGGTGTTTTCGTGACATGCAAGAGATGTCAGTAAAACACCTCAGGGGTATTGTTTGTTCCTATAAATACTATGATTGTCGTAACGCGTTCCTTGGTCTCGACGCGTCGGAGCGAATCGGAGACGAAGTGAAGATGAAGGCATCGGAAGTAATGTCGGTGGAGATATTGCCTTTCCTTTTATGTATTTGTTTTAGGAATAATGTATATGATAAAGAAATATTAAATAATATTAAAAATATGTATCTTTTTGTCTAATTTAGTTATTTAAGATATAAGGAAAACATATCTTTTATACGGAAAAAGGATATATTTTCCACTTTTCTTAGAGAGAGAACTAGGCTTAGCCTATATAAAGGGCTCTCATTTCATTGTAACTATGTTTTTTCCTAGAAACAATACAAGAGTTCGAGTTTTTCATCAAGAGATCTTCACAACGTAGAGTTGGAACTATAAGGTTGGATCATAAACCCACTTCCTTGCTTAAGTATCAAAATGTCAGTATTTTCTCTACAAACAACGCCTCTACTGAATCACGTGCGTAGCACGGTCTGTATTTTCTGACGCCCCTCGCAGAATAGAGAGAAAATCAACGAAACTAAAAGCGAAGGTGACCACAGCCATTCAATAAGCCTTGCAGCCACAGAAACACAATCGACACCGTGCACAAAAAGCATTACTTTTTGCGGTGTAAAGCTTTCGTTCGTTTTGCGCCGTTGTTATCCACCGCCTATCGCACACACAAGGTTGCATGCATGTCCAATTTTGCGCCGCCTCTCATAAATCCAATAAAACATCGCACATGTAGTTTCTTATATTGTGTTAAATTTCCATGATCCTCTCATGCGTAGCACAGACGTGGTCCCTATTTAGAGACAAATTGCGGGAAACAAGACTACGTTTGTTGGGGCATGTGTTGCGAAAGCAACTAGATGCACTAGTTCACAATTGCGAGAGACTAGATTTTGACTTATTTAAGAGAGATAGAGGTCGTCCAAAAAATATTAGGACTCTAAAACCCTAATCTGCCCCTTTATTTGGAAGGATAAGATTATTTGGAAGGATAAGATTGGGGTTTTAAAATCGTAGAGAAGTAAGGAGGGAGCCTCCTTTCGAACATAATTGGTGTTTTTAGTCTTTCTCCCCCTTTATTGTCTCTGTTAGACCTTGTATATGTCTTCTTCTTTTTCTTGGGTGCCCCATTAGGGCATCTCTAATGGTAGGTTAAAAATGAAAATTGCAAACTTTTAGCAAAATCACACCCTAATACCAAGCTAAAAATGACAAAATGAGGAATATTATCTTAGAGATTTTTCATTTTTCCAAGACCAAAGCTAAATATAGCAATCCAAATAACAATTCATATAGAATTTTTGGTGATGTGTTAAAAATGTATTAAATTTATTTAACTAATAAAACTAATATAGAATAATAAGTTCAAAAATTAGACTAAAAATGGCAAATTTTAACATTTGTTGTTAGGATTGTGTTAAAATAGTTTGTTCTTCCCCTTTCGAATAGTGTACACTATTCACGATTGAAGAGAATCTTCTCGTTTTGTCTTGATATATAAGAAAATATATAGTCATGTGAGGTCTTGTTTGATTCGTATTAATCTGTAGTTGTATTAACATACAACTAGAGATATTAAAGATACAAAACATACCTCGATAAATGTGTCGTTGAACATTATGAAACGGAAGGATTGTTTGCTAAAAAGTACCATTTGAAAAAATGCTGTCTACATCCGACTCCACGCCCATAAAGATGGGATCGCACCAGTGGATTGTTATTGTTTGCATTATGACATCCGACCCGATGTTAGCCAGATTTTGGGATCTATATATAATAAATTAAGAATAAAATAGTCACTATGATCCTACCTTAATAATATGATAATTATAAAAGTCGTTGCCTCTCCTCGATCTATCCTTCTCCGACCCAATTACTAATCTCTCCAATTACTGATCTGTCGCCAATTCCTTGCAATTTGTATGTTTGGGGGACGTAAGCATGGTATTAAGGAAATATGATCTGACAGTGTTTGTGGTGGTGGTGGGTGTCGTGTTGGTGGGAACGACGTCGTTTGGGGCGATGGAAGGGCAAAACGAGGAGTTGAAGAAGAAGAATGCATACGCTGCGATGATGTACATGGGAACGCCTAGAGACTACGAGTTCTACATGGCGACACGTGTCTTGATGAGATCGTTGGCGATGCTCCACGTCGACGCCGATCTCGTAGTCATCGCCTCCCTCGACGTTCCCCTTCATTGGGTCCATTCTTTGTAAGCTCCATCTCTCTTTCTCTTAATCCTTGACATTGAAGAAGTAGTAGGTTTACCAAAACTTAGGATATTTAGCTTCTCTTTTTAAGTCATTACACTAGGAGGGGATTCGAATACATAATCTAGTAACCATTGTGCTTAGAAATTAAACTAATAAATATTGATAGAAATCTTTAGCTTTTTCCTAATGAAAATTAATTCTACAATTTGTAAGAAACAATGTCATAAGCAAAATAGGTATAGTTTGAAGCAAAATATACTATGTGAAATCTACTTTAAAAAGACTCCTACATTCAAATTTCTAAATTTGTAAAATACGTGATTAGCTCAAAAGAGAGAGACGATGATCAAGATTTAGACATGATATGATGTTTTTGTTGGAACTAAACTGAACTGAATTTATGGTAACTTCCGTGTAACTTTTCGGTGGGCTCCAGCCACCGATTGCGCCGGATTATGGGAGCGTTGACTTCGTCTCCGCGAGTACTATCTTGTAGTGTGTTCCTATGCCTAATTAGGTTCTGAGTGAATATGAAATTAGAGCCTAAGGATGGGTGCTTATAATGCAACAATACCCATGAAACATAAGTATTTCGAATTCGATCCATCAAACATAAGTATTTGATCGACTAGATTTGAGTCCATCAGATCCGAATCGAATCGGACCGGTCCGGGTCGATCCATTGATTTGGAACAATATCCATGAAAAGGAAAGTCCTCTTGACACGTATTTCGAATTCTTCTCTTCTATGGTTGCGTATTGTTTCTAGTAGGATTCTTCCCCTTACTATAGACACAAATTTTCTGTATACAGTATTGTTTCTAGGATTTGTTTGGATAGAGAAAGATGTGTTGTTTGTATGTGCTTTGTCATATCATCTACTCATCAATAAACTATGCCATATCATCTACTCATCAATAAGTTATGTCATATCATTGTCATTTTTTTCAAAGATAAAAAATAAAATATATATATATTTAACGATAATTAACTTAATTCTAATGAATCATTTCCTTATTTGAACACAAATTCAATCAAATATATATATACATATATCATTTTCAAAAAAAAAATATATACAAAGATCACTATCCTAAATCTATTAATATCATTTACTTATTTAAATGCATATCAATATAAAAGATTACAAAACAATTAAAATTTATCCAACCGTTTTGGATGGCTATAACGATGTTAATTGGATATCGGATTCAGAGAACTCAAAACCCACTAGTGGGTATGTATTTACCCTTGGTGGTGCATCTGTATCCTGGAAATCCTCGAAACAAACGCTACTGGTCAGATCCACAATGGAATATGAGTTCATTTTTTTTATAAGGCAAGACACTGGACTCCCTTGTAACAGGCGGGTCCCTCTCCCACTCAATTAAATTGAGGGGGTCATACCGCTCTCGGGGTTTGAACCCCTAACCTGTGGATAAGAAGCACTAGCCTCTCCACCAGGCTACAAGAGCTTTGACATGGAATCTGAGTTCATTGATTTAGACAAAACAACTAAAGAAGCAAAATGGCTCCGAAACTTTATAAAGGATATTCCTTTATGGGAAAAATCAGTGCCAACATTATATGTACACTGTGATAGTCAAGCGGCTATTTCTAGGAGAATGAAGAGAGGCTTCTATTCATGTAGAGGATTGTTGAAACTGAATTTTTGGCAACTTTCGGGAAACTTTCTGGATAGCTCCGACACCGCTTGTCCCGAATTATGGGAGCATTGGCTTCGTCTCCGCGAGCACTCTCTCATAGTGTGCTCATATGCCTAATTCAGGTTCCGGGTGAATGCGAAATTAGAGCCCAAAGAGGGGTGCTTATAATGCAACATTTGAGTTTTTCATTTTGGAAAATTTTGTCCCACATCAAAAGTATGGAGACAAATATGGGTATATATACCCCATATTAACTAAAAGAGATGTGTTATTGAGTGAGTGGAGACTCTCTTGAGAGAGATGGGTCCTTCAAGATCACCCGCGTTATTCAGATTGGAATGGGGAGGGTCGGTACGGCTTGAGGCTCGAGGAATGGGCCTCTAGGCCCAAGTGTATGCTCTATTAATTCTTATTGGAACGAGGCCTAAATAGCAACTGACTTTTGGGCTTCTTATTTTCCAGACCCAAACTGCTCCCACTTTGTAATTAACGAAGCGGTTAGCAGACCTAGTCGTCTGCCTCCACGCTTTTCTCCACTTCCCTTTTTGTTAGTGCGGAGAAGTGTCTTTTTACATCAATCTCCTTTTTGTTAGCAGACCTTCGTAATCAACATCATTGTTTACATCAATCTCCCTAAGTTTCTAATCCTTTCTTTGTCTACTTTCATTGAGTGTGAGAGAACAAACACAGGTAAGAGTTCATTGTCTTCTATTCCGAGTTGTGCGAGATTAGAAGAATTTTAAAGTTGGATTTTGGGATTCAGAACGCTGGTAACCATCACACTACAAGGTGTTTTCAGAATTAAGGAAAGATATCAGTCTCGACTCTACATCGCTTACTTCGATTCGGTCATATACGCTTTAAGAAAAGTTTGAAATTTGAGTTCCTTAATTGAATACTATTCAAATTGTTTAGTTTTGGAATTTATGCACGTACAGTTTTATGGTCAACAACATGATCGAGCGTACGGGATTGCCAATTGATTAACAGTTTAATTAGCACGCCTCTAGTATTTAGGCCTATTCAACTGTTTGGTCGCATCCATTTTTGTTTTCAGCAGAAAGAAGAATACTTCATTATGTTAAATCAAACAATAACAAGCTATAGAGTCGATACGCTTTTGGCGTACTATTTTGAAACCTTGTAATCATGCATATATCCAATGAATTACATACATGTTGTACCTTAAACAAACTCTATTAATTAACTCGATCATCCGAAATTGGACGTTTTGTGTTGGGATGTAGGGAGCATGGAGATGGTGTAAGAGTTATAAGGGTGAAGAATCTGCAGAATCCATACAGAAATAACCACAGATTCAAGCAGACAATGAACAAGCTCTACGCTTGGAGCTTGGTTGATTATGATCGAGTTGTGATGCTCGATGCTGACAACATCTTCCTCCAAAATGCCGATGAACTCTTCCAATGTGGAGAATTCTGTGCAGTCTTCATCAACCCCTGCATTTTCCACACCGGCCTCTTTGTCTTGCAGGTAACTAGAACAATATTAATTGTGTACGTACATACTTAAGAAGCCCTCAATCGTATTCTTTATCTGAAATTTGTTGCAGCCTTCTGCGGTGATTTTCAAGGATATGATGCATGAACTTGAGATTGGGAGGCCAAACTCAGATGGGTTCGATCAAGGTTTCATCGGAGGTTACTTCCCAGACTTGCTTGATAGGCCAATATTTCATCCTCCTATGAACGACACCAAGCTTAATGGGACGTTTCGCCTTCCACTAGGCTACCAAATGGATGCTTCATACTATTGTAAGTACCAAATGTGCACCTTACTTGTAGTATAGTATAGCCAAGTACAAGTCTTTTAAGTGTTTGAATTAGTTAATGCATGTGGTAGACCTCAAACTCCGGTGGAACGTTCCATGTGGGCCAAATAGTGTCATCACTTTCCCGGGTGCAGTGCTCCTTAAGCCATGGTATTGGTGGTCTTGGCCCGTCCTTCCTCTCGGTCTCTCATGGCATCAACGGCGACGCATTACTCTAGGGTACGTACGCACCTACAATCAAAGACCATTCGTATAGTTGATATTCATACTACTGAATTTGAGAAATTGATTTTAATAGGTATGAAGAAGAGATGCCAATGGTGGTGATTCTATCAGTGGTCTACCTAGGACTCATTATCATCACACGATTAGCTTTAGCTCGCCCCAAGATCTGCCAACGACGCTCAGATAGGAGCTTCTTTTTGCAAGACGCTATCCTAAAAATCGTAGTCATAACCTCAATCCTGGTATCATACACGCTACCCTTTTTCTTGATCCCGAAAACCGCCCACCCAATAGTCGGTTGGAGCCTCTATCTATTTGGCTCGTTTGCTCTCAACAATGTATCCATGCACATCTTCATCCTCCCAATTTCAGCCGTGCTTACGCCTTGGTTAGGCTTTCTCGGGGCGTTGCTAGTCATGGCTAACCCATGGTATCATGATGGGATTCAGAGGGTGTTGGTTATTTTTTTTTACGCCTGTTGTTCTTCTCCGTTTATGTGGTTTGCCTTTGCTCGAATCTTGGCATCTCTGCAACGATCCCCTGATCGTGAAAGAGACCTTGACCGCTAGAACAAGATCAAGTTTCCATATACAATATTGCACCTTAGTTTTTAATCTCACTAATGGTTTATAGGCCGTGCTACACACGACCGTTGTCCTTTGATGATATTATTTGTTTTCTGGCATACTGAAGTTTTGTTTTTGTTGTGTGCAATGTCGTTTCTTCTGAACTGGTCAATCATCGTTTCTTCTGAACTTGCCAATCTATAACGTTTGCAAAATCTATTTAAATGAAATATAAAGTTGTAGAAAATGAAATGTTTGTAAATTGAAATATTTTCATGTAGGGTGCTTCCTTGCTTGTAATAGGGAGGGGGTGATTTAATTGTTGGTAGTATGTCGTTTTGTCCATCCTTGGCGTTGGTGCACCTGGTTTGAGTCGTTGGCACCACCTGCTTCTGCATTGTTAACATTTGTAATAATGTATTGAAGGTTTAACTACTTTCTTATCCGGTTTGTTATGTTTTTTCATGTGGAAAGAATTTGAACTTATTTATGTTGACCTGACGATGTGTCTTATTATAAGTTGTGCACCCATCTTCCATGACGTGTTTGCCGATTTCATTTTCCGCCCGAATCTGTAAACCAATTCTCTCCCATGTCTCTCATAATGGCAACCATTTCTGCAAGATGATGTCAACTAGTTGTTTTCCTGTTCTTTACAACTGTTTGTCCCGACATTAATTCATATGTCCAGTAGTCGGACCCCTGACAACGTTCAACAACAATGTTCTTGGTGCGTTTATCGTACTTATTTGGTCGTTTGGGTAGTACTACATTCAATCCTTTCGGATATGCGACTCTAGAGAAAGTGATGCACGACCTCTGTGTGAGAACGTTCTTTTGGTTCTCACTATTCAAGTTTTCCAATTCAGAAGTCATGTGCGACCATGCGAGAGGTTAATATATTTTATTATTAATTTTTTTTTATCAAGAGTCATGTATTATTAAATGTTTTTATCAAGAGTCATGTATTATATTAAATGTTGGTATGTTAATTGATATTTATATATGTTTACTAAAAATAATTATGAAGTAAAATATAATCAAAAACATCATTGTTTAAATTTTATAATGTAATAAAGAGAAATAGACCTAAAAATTAACACATGAAGTATAGAAAATATCAGTATATAAGGATCGGTTTAGAATGCATTAATGTCTTGACGTCATAATGTAAATATGTTGACCATTTGTGGCTCAATTGCGGGATTTTTTCTAAATGTGAAATTGTGTTTTTTTCCTTTGCATATTACACCTGACGTGTCCAACATTGATTTTTGATTTTTCATCTCGCTTTCGACCTCCGAACATGTTACTCACTCTTCTTCCTCGCTTTTTCGTCTCGCTTTCGATCTATGAACAAGTTACTCGCTCTTCTTCCTCGCTATCTGTTCAACTGCTATTCTAGCTTGATTTTAATCTAATAACCTATAAACTTAACTTGTAATACTTCAACGCTAAAAAAAATGAATAGCTTGTGAGTGTTAAGTTACTCGCTCTTGTTCATTTCTTTCTTCTCTTTTTTTGTTCTAGTTAGTAATAAGACATGTGAGTGTTAAATTATGAGTTTCAAATAACTCCAACTAGAGTTAGGGGTTCCACACACACATTCTTTATTTTACCTAGCATCGGACAATTTTATTCCAACTCTAGAGGATTATAAATAAATGAATAGCTTATTTCCTTGAGATTGAGCTTCTCTGCTTCTCCACCATCGATAAACTCTGGTTTATTCATCTGAACCTTATGGTAGATAGGTGGATCCGACATAATTCTTGATTCATTTAAGTCGTCTTCTTCTGGTCCTTCTCACACCATCTTCTTAACTCTCATTCGATGGCACCTTTGTTCACCTCAACCATCTCCGCTTGATTGAGCACCGCCTAGGTAGTAGTCTTTATGTCTTCTATCTCCATTGTAGTCTCCAGCTTCTTGAGTGCTTCATCCGCACTGGATGTCACAATTTTTTTTGTGCCCATCAAAGTTGATAACTTTAACTGCTTCGTCTCATATGATTTCTCTGGATTCTTGATGAGAGACTTGAATTTTTCCCTCGAGATAGCGATCTTGCCACCTAAGTGTGTAGTGATACTTCTCTCTAATATGATCTTGATTTTTCTGAAGAACACTTTCAATCACTTTGAGACATAAACTAATAAACAATTAACTATATTCCCTTTTTTAAACAATAACAATCCTTGACCAGAAGCTAGTTTTTGCACATTTGGCCAAAATTTCTTTACATCAATCAACTATTTTTAAGACCTTTTGGATTAGCTCACGTACATTAATGATGTTATAAGCCATGCTTACCTCAGAAGCAGAAGAGTTGGATACTTTAGAAAAATGTCAAACTTCAGGATAATGTGAAATTGCGGATGCCCACATTAATTAAAGAATGAAATTGATATAGTAAAATGTAAAAACTTGAAAAAGAATTATTCATATGATTTACCGTCTGGTTATAACAATGTGATTTCCAATGATACGATTATTATTATTCTGTTATAAGATACAATAGTCTAACATAGCATGGGTTTGAAATGGTCTTCCAGAAAAGCCCCAACCAATTATTATAGACCTAAATAAAATTCAAAGGTTTCAAAATTAAACACAAAATTTCACACCAACAGTACCAAAATACCCCAACAGATTAAAATAAACAGGACTACAGTATGAAAATTGGATCTCTCTTTGCATGCATGAAACTTATTTCTTTTTGCTTAAAAACATTTCTAGCTTGAATCATCTGTGAGAGATGATGGTTTGAGTTGAACACCTTTTTTTCCATCAATGACCAAAGAAACACTTCTAGTTTCAGTGAGACCGACAACTTTATGTATAGCCGCATTCCTAAGTTTGTTGACACTTCACATATAGAAGCAGTTTAATGATTGCCAAAATGAAAAGTGATATGATATGATATTCTGTCAACTTCAATAGTACACATAAGATGAAGTTTCCAAAATAAACAGATGAGTGTGCAATGTTCAGTTCAAATACTTGATTAAGTTTTATTAACATGCGCATAATTTAACGATATACCGACTCAATTTGGAGTGTATAAAACACCAAATCAATTTTCTTCCAAACAACCACAATTTTGCTTTGTCATTTTGAGTTGTTCCAATGCTCTCTACTGAATATATATATAAAGAAATTTGTAGTAAGCAACTACAGATGACATCAAATAATCAATTTAAAGACATAACAGATTAACATGACATATATCAAGAAGATCCGTGGAACATTTAGTGACAAATTATAAGATTAGGTTAATCAACACCTTTCCAAATTAACTATTCACAAACAATTATCTTAATACAATTATGTCCAAATAGCACTTTGTTATGCAATTTGGCTTAAACAATTTGGACGATGCAAAGGTAAGACTTAAGTTTGAGTATATCTCTGAATTCCAAGTCAAAAAGATCCCAAATCCTTTCTGTTTCTTCACAAATCTATTTCATCTCTTTGGTGCACAAAAATTGATGAATATAAAATATAATTCTTACCACCAGCTTGTTTCCTTGCTCAACGATATCAATTTTTCAATAAGTTTCTTCCTTCTTCAAATCACACACATTCTCAACGATATCGATAACCCCATACTCCGAGCTGTGGCCACAAAACAATAAGTTTTCATTTCCACTATAATGAAAAAATGGATTTATGCAAAAAAAATCACAATCAAAACAAACTACTTTCTTCTTTGAGCCTTAGCCACGAAGGTAGAGAGACTGAGAAAGGAAACACAAGTAAATCAGAAACTCAAATTTTCAATCCTTATTAAGGGTTTAGCGTATTCAGTTGAAAAAGAGATTTCCAATTAAAATCAAACCTCAATATGCATATACATACCCGGAAGCTGTAACGTTTTCCGCTTCGTAGCCGTCACCACCGCAACTCATCTGCACCTCTTACTCCTCGTTCGTCATCGGGTCACCATTGTTTTTCGAATTTCAACCGTAATTTAGGGTCAATCGTATTAGATTAGAGATGTAATAGATTAGATGTTTGCCCACGTGGGAAAAAATAACATGTTTGTTTTTGAAAAAAACTCATATTGATCAATCTGATTACTTAACTTCTTTTAAAAACTCATCATACTAATCCCTAATTAGCACCCATATTAGAATTAATAATTTCATAAGAAACCAACATCAAAGAAAATCAACATATAGAAATAAATAAATGCCATGGCTCGATAATTAGTTGTAGAAAGGAAGATCAGTCTAATCAATAGAGACATGTCCATTCTCGTAGACGTAAGCCCTAACCACTGGCTTACCATTGTCATGGTAACCAAACACACACCTTAGACAGATCGAAGGTCGAGTACAGATCTCACGTCTCCTTACATCCATAATAAGCACAATTGACATCGATCTTACTCATCTGATCGTCGTTAATCGTCCTCCAAACCCGTAATCGCTTGAAATTCTTGTTAGCAAGGAAATCAACAGCTTGGTTCGCCTCTCTGAAACTATGTTTAAGATTAATCATATATATCATCATTTACCAAAAAACATAAATCCATCATTCTTTTTTCACAAAAAGATACTTTCCAAAATTCATAGCTATATAAATGTAGCTAGAGGAAAGTCATACTTATAATCTAAATTTCAAAATAAGTAGTATATATCATACATCTAAAATTAACATATTAATCGAATCATAGAAGTAGAAAAGCTGATGTACTTCTTGTCATGTAAATTCTACCCCATTCTTCACCAAACCTAAAAAATAAGAGAGCACATCAATGCACCAAATCAACAATGATGTAGAGATGTTCATACTCACTGCCGTAGACAATTGATTCTCACTTGACAACACATGACAACTTCTCACATAAACAACAACAACATAGTGAATCATATAGTTGATCCAACAACAACTTCAATATTGCATATTTACCAGGCATCATATACTCATATTTACATCACTCGACACGAATTAAGCGGCTTTCTATCTAATAACCTGAATCTGGAAGCTAACTAACCACCACAATAATGACTAAAAAACATTGATGCATACCACACAAGTCAAATGAAGTTTCCAGTTAAATTGGGCTTTCTAGTTAAAATTGATGCATACCACATGACTAAAAAGCAAATCTTTTTCAATATAAAATTGGGCTTTCTAGTTAAAAATGAAAAAACTAATGCTCTCCAATAATGGCTAACTCAGTTTAAGTAACCTCAACAAACGCACCAAGTCAACAGAAAATCAACAAATGCACCACATTGTAGCAACACACTACATCGATCAACAATGCATTAGAAAATAAGCAAATGGACTAATATCAATTCAGCAGATTCACCACATCACCAATGCACAAGATCTACAAAGAAGAAAGAAGAAGAATGTACACTTGAACTATTGATACAATTCAGAAGAAAGTGACTTAGTTTACTTACTATAATGTTCACTTGAGCTATTAGAGTATATTAGTAATGTGGGGACCAGCAAAAAACAAAGAAAATCAGCTATTGATTTACCATGTGTTAAGGAAAAACCAAATGAAAATAAAGCATCATTATCAAAGAAACAATTATTAGCCTTGGTTTGGTTGTGCAGGTGAACTGGAGCTCAAGACCTTGAAGAACAAGGAAGGAAGACGAAGTTCGATCGAAAAGAGATTGGATTTTCAAGTTGTTTGTCCGGCAACGAAGTCCTCGGCAAAGTAGAAAAAGATCATAAACTGGCATGCCTCAGGAGGTGTTGACCGCAAGTCTAAACTTTTGGGCTCCAATAGGAGTTTTAGTTGTCTCTGATTGTGATTCACTTTGAGTTCAAAAATTTGGCGTACTGTTCCCGGTTCAGAGTTGCGAAAGTTCATAATCGAGCTGATAAGTCATGCATGTACGAGTGAAGATAAATAAAGTAGTATATTAAGTATGGTGGATGTTGCTTCTTTGTGTTGATTACCAGTTTGTTTCATCGACCAGAGTCACTCTAAGTACAAATCAGGGTAGTGTTAGGTAACAAAGTGACAGACAACTCTCAGTTCAATCTTATACGGAGTACTAAACATCCAAAATACATTCATACAAGAATTGGACTCAATTCTTTTGTTACAAGGGATGGGTTACATTTTGGGCGGATTAAGGACCTCGTAGTAGAAGGGGGTCAAGGAGAGTATGCACGGTGGCAAGGATGAGTAAAGCGTAGGCTGCCGCTCCTATGAAACCGGCCACGAGGGCTGCAGTGACGCGGTCGCAAAAGCTCGACACGAATCCGCAAACGGGCGGATAACCCGTGTACAGATTTCCATTCCTCAACATAAGACCCACAGCCAAAGCAGCAGCTATGCTTGAAGTCAGCATCATTGTAATCACCTGTACTATATAAGTTTCACTCATTAATACATTATAGATTTATAGATAAGCTCAATGGGGTTCCACCCTAAAACCAATTGGCAATAGGGGAGTAATCCATAAGCTTATATACTAGGCTTCTTTATTCTCAACTTGGGATACTATTCTCAACAATTTGAAGTATGCTTAACCTAAACCGATACATTATTACTAAAACCAACAACAACAAAACTAATTAATTCAAGAAGTTGTACATAAACAGGAACGAACCGCATCAATGGCGAAAACCAGTTTCCATAGTAAACTATGGGATGGGAGGAATAGCACTAGAAGACTGTACACAGCCGCAACTCCATTCACCACAAAGAAGAACCTGATCCATCATCCATCAAAGTCAAAACAAACACAACTTAATTCATTTCCATCTCATATATAAAAGTGATCGAAATAATATCTAAAGAGTGTCGTCTCTATTTCTAACCAATAAAATACTTACTGAAAGGCGGGGATATGAGAGTACTTAATTCCGAAAGCAAACACCAAGAATTGGGTCTCTTCACGGCTAGTAAACATGATAACCGCAGCACAAGCGGTGGCCAAGAACCCTATCGCTCTCAGCACCATAGCTCCTACTCTCTTCGACTTCCCCATTGACTTGTGCTTATAAGAGTTTTCCTATCAGGTTTGAGTCGCTCTAGAAATCGAATCCTTGTGTTGAACAAAGAAGATGGAGGAATTAGTGTTCTTGAGGTTACATGAAAGTGTGAAGATTTATAATGGAAAAATGGCAGGGCGGAAGCATAAACCAATTTGGTACTTATTATAGTATATGAGCAGATCATCTAACGCTTTACCATTGAGGCTATTGCCACAAACTTTTAAGGGGTAGATTCAGTTTGTTGAATTTCTCAACAATCCTCTACCATCTTTTGACAACATTTTATTTATTAATTTTAGCAAGCGTATATAATGGATTTGATTGGAAATTAATTAAATAGTTTTGGGTATTTTATTTTCCCGCTGTTTCTGGCTTTGATTACTTGAGAGAAACACATTATATAATAGACCTTTTAGTGATGCAATTGGAAATATGGGAGGTAAGGTAGGAAATATAAGTAGTTAAGTAGGGAGTGTCGGTGCGGTGGATGTGGAAGAAACATAAAGCAATGGGTTCGCAGATAGCAGTAGGAAAGTATTTTATTAGGTTGCAGGCAGAGCAATACCAAAGAGCCGTAACTCACAAACAGATTCAATCAAACCACCAGAAGGATGGAGGTTGGTTTTGAAATGACATTACTTCATCAGTGGAGATTGACCATTTGGTCCATCCAATTTCGACACTCATACAGGAAGGCTAATGAAGTTGACGGTAGATTAGTCTATTGCTTTTTTTTCGTGATATTATTCACAAACCGGGAGAATCTTGTAGATTCCTCCTAATATATAAGAAAAAACATAGCCATGTGGGGTCTTGTTTGATTCGTCTTAATGAGTACTTTAACAATATTAAAAAATTATAATTTTTATTAACATATAACTAGAAATATTAACGATGCAAAGCATGTCTCGGCATATGTGTCTGATTGAAATGGGACTAACAAAATGGGACAGAGGGAGTAGCAAATATTGACTATGCACAAAAAAGTATGTTTCACCAAAAGCTTATTGTATGATCCTTATTCTATGCTCGATTGACATATTTATAGGAGATCGTGGAGGGGGTGGAAGATGGTCGAAAAATAGATTTTTTATTTAAAAATTTGATTAATTAATTATTTGCTTTAAAAAAATGATGACGTGGCGCTGAGGTAGCACAATTTTTTTTGAAGACATGACTTTTCCCTTATATTGTAGTTAGGTATATTACGCTTGTCAAAATTGAGCAGGGATGGAGAATCCCCATTAAGAATATTAAATGAGAATAATTAAAAAAGACAGAGATCCAAATTCTAAATGGAGATGGGGATGGTAATGATTCCCCTCACCACAAACCCGGCCGCTCCATTGTCATTCATGGATATATGAGAAGACTTGAAAAATTTATTTAATAAAAGATAAAAGTCCACAACATATAAAAGACCTTAAATAGAAAATACTAACTTTAGGGCCACTAACAAGGCAACCCCAAATTAAAGCCGAAATTTAATCTAATATAAAATTAAAGAAAATATTAAAATGTTGTTTTGAGGCCTTAAATGAACTCGATCATCGAAAAAGCCCATAGATCATAGCATAGCGGTTAATTTGACTTGTTGAATCGTTTCCTTATGTGAAATGGTATAATAATAGTCAATCCAACACCGAACAACAAATCGAAAAAAACCGTGAAACGCTCTTCCGACGTTCAACTTCTTCCTCTATGTGCGTGGCCTAGCTTAGTAGTATACCATCACATCATCTCAAATAACAACCTCACTGCTATTACTTGGTTCTACTTCTCCATCATTAATGTATACCTGACATTATTCCATTTATTTAAGAGTTCGAAATTCTAAACTCCACCGATTAGGTCATCCACAATGGAGAAATCTTGAGTTTCTTATATAATTTATAAAAATAGAAAAATAAAATAAATTTCAGAATTGTGTAAGAGAAACCCTACTTGATTCTTGTGCAAGTTCTTGGGAGAAACTTGTTTCTCTTGCACAAAATTAACTTTCTTAGCTTTTTTTTAAAACTAAAAACATTAAAATTTTGATAGTGGGTGTTATCAGTCCACACGATCCACCATTTTATGATGTAAGCATGACAAGTAAAGAGACTTTAGATAAATTTTTACATTGTGGGGAAAATGAGATTAATTTTTTTTAATAACATGAAAGAAAAAATAATAATAATAATACAATTAGAAACTCAAATAGAGTATCTCTATTGTGGATGACCTTACTGGTCAACCTATTTTTCAAAATCCATAGGTGTGATTTTCTCATCTACTTTTCCTTTAAGAAAGAGTTTTAATATTTGTCTTGTATATAAAAACCATAAAAATTAGTTTCTTCTTGTCCATGCTACGCACGGCCAAATAAATTTATAAGAAAGTACGTAATATTTGTAAAATTGTATTAATATTTAGTGATAATGTCGGTATATTTAATTTGTTTTAACTTGTACCGGCTACCATCATATGCCCTATATTAGTATTAATTGCGTTCAACTTATTTATCGTATTCTAAGTAATACATAAGTTTTTTTTTTTGGTCGAATAAGTAATACATAAGTTGATGTTTATAGAACTAATCTCTTATAAAACATATATTTTAGTGTCAAATCATCGAAAGTCTGTCATTCTAGGTATTTCTAACCCGTATAAAAGATAACTTATAGTTTTATCATAGATCAAATGTCTCGTATAAAAAATTGACGAGAATGGTCTGCTTTTAGAGTAATTTGGAATGATATTTACTTCATTTTATCAATATTTTCCATATTAAATAATGGAAAAGTGTCGGGTGAGAATAACTTTTAAAATACGAATGTGAGAATAGTGCATATTAGTAGTAAATTGGTGAAAATTTAGTATTAATTTGGTGCACAATCGTTGGCGAACTTAAAAACATTTAAAATTTGAAAACATTTTTTTTTTAAAAAAATTATTGAACATTAAGGTAAAAATTAGAATTTTTTTCTAAAGTAGGCTTTTTTTTAGAAAACATTCTCGATATGGGCTCGTTTTGAAACTAAAGTTGGGAATTAGTTTCAAAACCAGCCCATATCGGGAATTGTTTCTAAAAAAAGCCTACTTTAGAAAAAAAAATCTAAAAATTATGTGTATCACTTTTTTAAAGGATGTAAATCAAAAAAAATAATGCAAATTTAAATATATTTTAATGCAATTAAATATTCCCACGTTCTCATTTTAAAAAAAATTCTTACCAAAACCGCACCTTTAAATAATACAAATTAATCATTTTATAGTCATCTACTTATACGTTACTCCCTCGGTTTTACTTGACATTTTAGGCTATTTGCTTTTGAGAAATACTTGTCACTATAAATAATTTAACATGAAAAATCCCACATGAAAAAAAAGCAATAGACTAATCTACCGTCAACTTCATCTACCGTCAATTTCAACGTGATTCCAAGCAATTTCACGGAGATTTCAACGACGACAACACAAATCAACAACAACAACAAACAAAACAGCAACAATGAGGTCAAAAATAGAATCTGGAACCCCAGGTATAAACTCGACTTAAGAATTTTGGTTGTAAACTCCATTTGTTAATCACTTCATCATATGTTTATGGATTTTATACAATATGCATGAATAGATCTAGAATAACTGTGTATAGATCCTTGAAATTGCATGTGTTGTCACTTTGATATAATGTTTATGCATTTTCTTTAACAGATATGAGGCGTTGATGCATCGAATGTGTTGTTGAAACATATAATTGGTTTTGGTGCATCATCCACTGTGTTTTGGTGCATCGTCCAATGTGTTTTGGTGCATCATCCAGTAGGTTTTGATGCATCATCCACTGTGTTTTGGTGCATCATCCACTGTGTTTCCGTGCATCATCCACATTGTTTTGTTGCATCATCCACTTTGTTTTGGTGCATCATCCACTTTGTTTTGGTGCATCATCCATTGTGTTTTGGTGCATCGAATGTATTTTGTGCATGGTATGTGATTACTGAATTACTCCATCTTTCGGATGGAGTAAATCCTTATTCCTTCTCTAAGGGGGCGTCCTCACCGGAATTGCGTCCGATAAGATGAGATCTACATTTTGAGACAAAGAAAGTGATATATATGTATATATTTTGTTAGAGTTGATTTTTTTTTCAATTATAACAAGAAATATTTTACTTTTATAATATTAGACTTTTTTATAATATTAGACTTTATAATATTGGACTGTTTTATTAGTGTAGACTTTTGCTTGATTCATCCGAAAAAAATCTAACTCAAAATTGATATGTTTATGAATATAATGGGTGAATCTTTTTCAAAATCCTAAAAAAATATATATTATACTTATGATTATGATATCATTGGTAAATGCTCGTATGATTTAGTGAGTAAAATAATACTCTCTCGGCGACATATATAGAAACTCATATTGGAAGAGGAGTCACGAAACATCAGTCCATAGGTATGGAACAAGTTAAAAATTACTTTTTTTTTTGCCAATGGTAAATAAATATATTGATGGCAAGTATTTACACACTAGTTCGAATGCAATCTGCTAATCATAGCTCTACCCCTTCTACCACTAGTTCGCAACTTACAAATCATGCGAAACTTACAAACATCAATGATTTCTCTAATGACATCCCTAACACAAACTATCTTGTTATTGAAAATAACATCATTCCTAAGCCTCCACACATGGTAAACACAACCCATAAAAGCATTCAAACGCCCCAAATAGATATTGTTACGACGATGGCTACTATCATCAAACCAACTCCACCACTCTAGTAGACCCCGACGCATCGTACCAATGCCTTGCCAACGCATGACTCCGTCTATAATATCTAGCACAATCGGGCAGGAAGTCCAAACGTGCAAGGCTGTCTCTGGTGCTGAGGAGCATAAAACGCAACAATCATCTTGCACAAGACCCCATCTACGCAAGGAAGAACGCATCAGGAGCCGATTCAGGGTCGCCAACCAGCATACAAAAGCCCACTTGCTCGGTTGGATCCCCTTCCAAATGACACTAGCCCACGAAATAGACGACCTCGGACCAGCAAAGCATTCATAAACAGCCGCAGAGATCATCTTCCCTCCGGACCTGCTGAACGGATTCAAATCTGCACTATCCGCTGAATCACAAGCCAAAAACGCATCCCGCACTATAATGACTTGCTTCCACAGACTCGAACTCAGCGCATTGCTAGTAGCATGCCAAATATCTCTCCCCTTCAACAAATTTCTGGACGCCCACATAGTCCACAAGCTCACTCTATCGTGCTGGATGTCAAAGACGAACTTAAACATGAGCGTTTTGTTCCAAGAAAGCAACTCCTTAAAACCTAGGCCTCCACAATCTCTAGGCTTACATACTTTCCCCCAAGCAACTAATGCGCGCCTATTACCAGTTTCACCAGTCCAAAGATAAGACCGAAACAATGCCTCAATCTTCCGAATCACTCCTTTCGGAAAGATCATAATCTGCATCCAGAAGGTAATAACACTCTCCAAGACAGACTGAATAATCTGGACTCTACCAGCATAAGAGAGATGACGAGCCTGTCTACAAGAAATAGCACTCTGAATGCGAGAGAAAAGCTGCTGAAAATCACCATACCTGAGCTTCCTAGAGTGAAGAGGAATGCCAAGATAACGAACTGGGAGGTGTCCAATTCGAAAACCCATAAAATCAGCCAACTCTGCCCTTTTGCTAGCTTCAACTCCACCAAAAAACATAGACGTCTTACTAGCATTCGCGACCAGCCCAGACTCCATAGCAAAGCCTTCCAACACCCCCTTAACAATCCGAAGAGAGGAAAGAGCAGGTTTACAGAAGATAAGCAGATCATCAGCAAAAACCAGCGTCGTCAACCCCAGTTGCTTGCACCTCGGGTGGAAGAAGAACCCTCTACTAGCACTAGCACTCTGCATCCTCCTGGTAAACATCTCCATTACCATTACAAACAAAAACGGAGACAGCGGGTCACCATGTCTAAGCCCACGCGCTCCCCTGAAAAAACCCTCCACCTCCCCGTTAATAATAATGGAATAAGACGGGGTGGACACACACTCCATAATAAGCTGAATCATCTGGTGGGGCAGATTAAAATACTCAAGAGTATGTCGCAGAAATTTCCAACTAACACAGTCATAGGCCTTCTGAATATCAATCTGCATAAGGCATCTCGGGGAAATACCTCTACTATCATAACCCTTTACCAGGTCCTGAGCCACCGCAATATTATCGGAAATACGACGGTTAGGAACAAACGCACCTTGATTCAAGGAAATGATAGACCCCAACAATGGTCGCAACCTTGCAACAAGCATCTTCGTAATCACCTTAAAGATCGTGTTACAACAGGCAATCGGCCGAAACTCCTTAACAAGAAAAGGCTTATCAACCTTGGGAATAAGAGCAATAAAAGTGGCGTTAATCTGACGAAGAAGACGCCCCCTAGTGAAAAACTCTCGGACAGCAGCACAGAAGTCATCCTTGACAATACTCCAACAACATTTAAAAAAGAAGCTACCGTAACCATCCGGCCCAGGCGATTTAATGTTGTTAATTGCACTTAACGCATCCCATATCTCCGAATCAGTACACGCCCGGCTGAGTTGGACATGGCAATCAGACTCACTAATGGGCCCTTTACACGCATCAAAATTCGGCTGCACAGTGGGCATTTCAGATCCAAAAAGCCCTGAGAAAAACCCCACAATCTCCTTTGCAATATCCTCCTTAGCGCACAGCTGTACACCCGCATCAGAATTGATCCTGGAGATAGTAGTTCGGCCTTTCTGCTGCTTGATACCGTTAAAGAACGCAGCTGACCGCTCCTCACCAAGAGTGATCCAGTCCTTTTTCGTCTTTTGAGAAATAAAGCTCTCCAACTGACCTGTGCGCCTATTGAACTGATCTTTAGCATCTTTCACTTCCTCCTGCAATCGCAGGTTCATGAAGTCCTGTTGCAACTCATCCTGCAGTTGTTTAAGGCGTGACCTGCTCTCCTCCACCATAATTTCCAGGTTGCGAAACCTTCCACATTGCCACTGTTTTAAGACCAACTTCAGCCTCTTCACCTTAGCCATTAAAACATACTGATGATTCCCAGTGACCGGAGGCAGCCAATTCTGTCTCACCAATTCAACGAAATCTGTCTCCTCTGCCCAAAAGTTCCGAAATTTAAACGGTATACGTTTAAAAGCAGCCGACGGATTAACCTTAAGAAGCCCAGGTGAGTGATCAGAAAACGCAGGAGAATCAAAAAACACCGTGGACTGCGGAAAGCTCACATTCCACGCGGTATTGATCAATACACGATCCAGTTTACACGCAACACGACGGCTCCCATCTTGTTTATTACTCCAGGTGAATTGTGCCCCCGAATACACATGATCCTCAATAGCCGCCCCAATCATAAGGTTGCGCAAATCCACATCGATATCACTCAACTGGCGATGCGCAGACAGCTTCTCATCCGCCTGGATGATGCAGTTAAAATCACCCAGAACCACCCACGGCTTAGTAATACTCGCACTCAGTGCCAAAATGTCCGCCCACAAGCTCCTGCGTTCTACAGCTTCATTACTCGCATATATCATAGTGACAAGCAAATCAACACTGCCGTCCATGCTACGAACATCCAGATGCACATACTGTCGTTCAATAACAATGGGATTAACATCAACAAGACCACTATCCCAGGTAACCCAAATCCGACCTTTAGACGTAGCCGTACTATTAGTTACATACGGCCAACCCAACCGCAATCGGCGACTAAACAGCTCCTCATTCTCCTTACTAATTTTTGTTTCCAAAAAACCCGCAAGCGTAATTCTATTACGCTTCAAGAACTCTGACAAGAGCCTCCCTCTAGGGGCAGAGTTACACCCCCTAGAGTTCCAGGCAGCAATAACGGTGTTACTCATTGACCCTGCGCCCTCGTAGGGCCGCCGCTTCTCAAATTGTGGTTATTCTGATTAGTCCCCCCTTGGTTCTTATTGTTCTTAGGAGGATGTCCCCTCCCTTTCTGCTTCGTTTGCGGCAGAGGTGGTTTCAATGGAGTATTCTGCTTGTTCTTATCAGTACTTGGTGTGCTTTGCTGCTGAGTGCTTGGCTCTGGAGTAGACTCATTATGCACTATGACTGGTGTAGCCTCAACGTCAGCATTCTTTCCCTGCTCAGTTTCCTCCTCAGTAACAATAGTAGATGGACTCTTAGACCCATCCTCACCTTTAATTTCCTGCCCCCAGCAGCCGTAATAGTACCATCAGCCACCCCTTTATTACCTTCGTTCATAGCAGCCTTCTGAAGCTTGCACTTTGTGGAGAGTGCCCAAACACAGCACAATGATCGCACACCCACGGTACCCACTCGAACCATACCCGTTGATGATACACCGTGCCATTGGGATCTCTCAATGTCAACTTGCCATCTAATATATCCCTGGGCGTTACTTGAATCAACAAACGGGCACACTCTATAGATGTCGCATATGCAGTAGCATTATCCATAGCAAGGGGAACTCCAATCATGTGAGCCATCACACTTATCATATGCTTAGAACTAAATAAGTGGTTTAGATTACGAAGTTGAACCCATGCCGGTACAGAATCAAATTGGGACCAAGACATAGGCATACCTTGTTCCCATCGAGTTAGGGCTATCGGAAATTTCCCCGCAAAAAGCCAAGGTCCTTCGTTGAGTGCCCGCAAGCAATGATCTTCACACTCAAACCGAAAGCACCAGATGCCATTTTTCTTGACGCTTACCTCCGGCACAAACTCCGCCCAAGCAGTTTTAACAAACTCAACCATGTCCAGTAAGTCGCATCGCGGTCCAAGAACACCGCCAATGAGGGTATATTTGATCCTTTCCATCTCTCTCCCCACCTCCTCAAACGAGAAATCATAGATCCTGCGATCTTCATTAGCAAACTCTATCGGATCAATTTTATGCAGGGGAGCAATCAGAGTATGAGATATGGTTTTCTTTTGCTTCGGCCCTAAACCACTAGCCGCCACCGGCGAAGCCTCCTTCTGGCCTGACTCAGCCGAACCAGACGTAGCATCAACATTGTCAGCCATCAAAACAACCAGCCCTAGCCGACAATCAAAGTGCCCTAGAAAAAAACAATCGTGCCCTAACCCTATCGTGGACCAGACGCAACCACAAAACCGAACAAGAACCACGCAAGACTCCCCTCGTGAACACGAGACACACTTCCTGCCGGAAAACCGACGACGATGACAGGATCGCGAGGTGCGGCCGTCACGTATGTATTTTGCAATACCTTCGTCACGTATGTATTCTGAAATACCTTCGTCACGTATGTATTTTGAAATACCTTCGTCACGTATAAACACTAAACCTTCGTGACGAATGTCTTGATTTCTTTCGTGACGAAGAAACATAATACATCCGTGACGAATGTAGCTACATCTGCAAAAGTGAAGCTATTATGTCTAATCCACACCAACTACATTTAATTACCATCAACATATCCGAACCAACTTCATCTTCAACCTTTTTCACTTCATTTTACCCACATTTCACCCTAAACACTCCCATTCAAACACAATATTCAATTGAAAATGTCAAATTGGGATGATTACATACACCAAAATGTTGATGAAGATGGTCCATCATGGGGGAACTACAATAAGGTATGTTATAGTTGTTTTTAGTAATGTTAATGTTAGGGTTTGTAGGTAAAATATATGTTTTTTTATGAAATTGAATAGTTTGAAGTTAGTTGTTTGTGTTGACTGTGTGAAAATCATGTTGTAATATAGAGTTTGATAGAAAATATGTGTATGTTAGGTGTTACATACAAGGAGCATGATTTGTGTTTGTGTGGAAATTGTAATATAATGTTGAAGTTAGGGTTTGTGTGGAAATTTGTGTTTGTGTTGGAATTTAGGGTTTGATTCGAATTTAGGGGTAAAAAAGTGTAAAAAACATTTTGAAATGGGGTAAAATGGACATTCGTCACGTAACTAAAGGAAACCTTCGTCACGTAAGTATAGCAAACCTTCGTGACGAATGTATTTGCAGAAGAAATGTGCAATTTGTTTCGTCACGCAACTAATTATTTTATCCGTGACGAATGTTAACACTTTATTCGTGACGAAGGTAGGAAAAACAGGTTTTTGAGTGTTGTTTTGTGTATTTTGTTGTTTTTACAGAATAATAGTCCACTGTTCAATCGTTTACGAAACTTATCGATCAATGCCGATATTCCTTTGGGACCCGATGGAGTGCCTTCGTTTGATCTTGGTTTGGATTTTGATATTCCGCCAATAGTCTCTCAGCTTGATCCTCCTCCATATCATTCCCATCAAACTGATTGGTCTAATGTTCCTGAATACCAATCTTTATCGCAACCATATCAAGACATTGAGTATTTCCCGAAATTGAAGACAGTACCACAGTTTGACAGTGTTGTGCCTTATGAGGACCCACATATATCATCAGATTATTCAGAAGTTTTTGTCACTGATAAGATCTTCAGCTCAAGAGCAGAAGCAGAACAGTGGGCAAGAGATATTGGAAAAACTCATAACTTCATGTTGAAGGTTGGTAGAACTGACTTGAAAGGGAAGTTAGGAAGGTCTTGGCTTAAATTCGAGCGCAGTGGACATTACATTCCTGATTCAGTTGGGAGAACTAGGAAATTCACCCACACGAAGAAATGTGGTTGCAAATTTCAGATTTCATGTAGAGAGACTGAAAAAGGGGAATGGATCATAAGGGCTGATCATGGAACTCACAACCATATTATTGGTCAATCCTTACACGGTAATGCATTTGCTGGAAGACTTACACCTGAGGAGGAAAAGGTGTTACTAGACATGAGGAAGGGAAATGCTAGACCAATACAGATGTACACAAGGCTCAATGAATCTCCTGACAACATGACTAAGAAGTCACAAGTGTACAACTTTTGTAACAAGTTCAGAACAGAGAGGATGGAGGGAAGAACTGTGGTCCAAGAATTCTTCTATCGTTCGTAGGAGTTGAACTACTTCGTAAGACACAAGAGCGACGAAGTGACAAATAAGATCACAGATGTGTTCTTCGCAAGCCCAGAGTCGATGAAACTGCTTAAGGCGTTTCCATACGTAATGTTGATTGACGCAACATACAGCACAATTCAGTAAGTATAATTAAGTTAAAAAGTCTGATGTTTGTTTTTACTCTCTAAATTCTTATAGTAATGTATTATCTTGCAAAGGTACAACATGCCCTTCATAGAGATTGTTGGAATAACATCAACGTGGAAGAACTGTGTCGTTGCTGGAGCATTTGTGTCAGAAGAGAAAGAAGAAAACTATGCGTGGTGCATGTATCAATTGGCTGAGTTGTTTAGGGTTGTTAAGATGACGTCAACTTGCCTAGTCACAGATCGAGAGAAAGCTTTGATGAACGCTTTGGATAGGATCTTTCCAGATTCTACTTTCCTCCTATGTAGGCGGCACATCCAAAAGAACATTGAGGACCATGCTAAGCTAGCAATGCGGTCACAAGCAAGGGGGACCCATTTTGCAAGTGACTGTCTTAACTTATTCAAACAGTCGACAGATTTGGCATACAACATTCAGCTGGGGCGTATTGAACAAGATTGGGCTGAATATCCATCTGAGATTAGGTACCTGAAGAAAAATTGGCTAAACCTCTACGGCAATAGATTTCTTTCGATCTATGTGGATAAAATCTTTACATTAGGTTCCAACACCACAAACAGGTTAGTAATGTGATTACGTTTGAAATTGTTTTACAAATTATGTTAGCTTTATATCTGTTGTTAAAAAAAATTGTTTTGATTGTGCAGGGTTGAAAGTGAACATTCTAGCTTCAAAAATTATTTGTCACTGCCAAGCCAGAAGATAGACACTGTGTTTCAAAGATACAATGCGAAGATGCGCAATCAGTTCAAGGAGATCTTGGGTACTTTCAATGAAAGTCAGCAGAAGACTGTAAGTAACATTACAGACGTTGATCTCTTCAAGCTTCTTAAATACAGAGTGTCTTATACTTGTTTGAGTCGCTTGCTAACTAAATACAAGAAAGGGGAATACGGCATGCATCTTGATCATTGTGAATGCGTAATAAGGAAGAGAGATAGATTGCTATGTGTGCATGACATTTATGAATATGTGAGGCGTCAAGAACCAATTCCAGTTGAAGCGGTTCATGCCTTTTGGAGGACATTGACTTTGAAAGAAGTAGAGACTGAAGACGAATTAAAAGTGCGGAGGGTAGTAGCCAGAAACTTGATGGATGAGTTTATGGCTGAGCAATGGGAGGGAATGTCACCTTATGACCAACACGAGTGTGCAATGAAGTGTTTGGCAATAGGTAACCCTCAAATGACCAACCTCCAGGAGCCAGCTCGTGTGAAAAGGGGGAAGGGACGACCTCCAGGAGCTCCAAACAAAGAGTACAATCCAATGAAAAGACAACCTTCACATTGGGAGCACACTGATGCAACACTTGAAGAAACGCCTCCAAAGAAGCAAAAACCGGCTTCATACGGGAAGGGTAAGAGTGGGCAGTGGGCTTTGCAGAAGCTTACAAAGTATAATGCTCTCGTACCTCCATGCATGCGTCCCTACGTGCAAGGTTGGTATCCCATTGTCGCTGATGGAAATTGTGGATACAGAGCTATAGCACAACAATTAGGGTGGGACCAAGATAATTGGAGGAGAGTTAGATCTGAAATGGCTCAAACGACATTTGCACATTGGAATAATGGGTTGCAAGCTTGTTGGGTATTGCCAGTTGAAACACCTAATGTTCAGATAGCAGTTACAAACCTAGCTTGGACTGGACCAGGAGAGATGGCACCCGAAGAGACATGGTTACAAGTCCCGACGATGGGGTGTGTAGTAGCTACGACTTTTAATTGTGCATTAGTTGTGCTTGCGAAATCAATTTGGCAAACATATTTGCCTATAGTATTGGACGACAACATCGCTCCGGGAGAGAAATTGCCCATATGTTGCATTGCCCTTGTTGAAGATGAAAGACACTTCATTTCGGTAATTTCTAACTCGCTCTATCAATTTGGTGTTTATTTTTTTAAATCAATACCTCGTACATTTGTCCTGTAAATCATTTGCCTTATTGTAGATGCCAATTGCCGATGACTCTCCATTACCCGAAGTTTATCATATGTGGCATCGTCACTGTTCACCGACAGCTCGCTCCTTGATAGACCCTTTTACTGAGCAACTAGCGGCGTACAAAAGGCCTAGAGCCCCAGCAAGAAACAAGAAAGGCAACAACGTAATTAATCTTAGCCTTTAAGATTCAGTCAAAATGGATTGTTTAGGATTTGTAATGACTAAGATTTTTAATGTTTGCATGTATTTGGACTCACTTCGAGAAGTAGTTGGATACAAGAAACTGGAAAGTGATCGAACTTAAACAAATAACAACTTAAACAGACAACAACTGAAGCGAACAAGAACTTAAACAAACATTAAACTACTTAGTTAGTCCCACTGGAACTTGCTCCAAACTTCTCATCAACTAAGGCCTGCTTCTCTGCGGCAAGTGCAGCATTTTCATCCATGAGCTCAGCATTTTTCTCCTGAAGTTCTGTTACCTCGTCGTTTAGGCTTTTTGACATTGCCCTCAGCATTTCAGTTAGCTCCTGCAGTCCACCAGCCTCTGTAGAGTGAAACAAATTATCCTCATTCAGCTGTTCTATAACCACCCTTGCTCGACCTGAGTATGGACGGTCGATCCAATGCCTGTATTTGCACCCACCATCGTCATCGACCGAGTTCCACGTCCTATCAGGGCATCCCCAATATCTTCTCCTGTAGTTCACCTTATCATGATTGAATTGCTCAGTACAAGACTGTTCAGTTGGCACTTTGTTGCACCAACAGAGCTTCCCTCCTGGATCCATAATTTTTTTTTCTGTATGAAGTTGAAATGTGTTGCTTATTCCATGCTGAAACATCCTTCATATAGAGTTGAAGGTAAATGGGTTACAGCTTGCAACAGCTGTAACTCACTTACCCCATTTAAGTGAGTTACAACTAGCAACAACTGTAACTCACTTATTGCCTTCAGTGTGCAACAGCGAGTAACAGCTGTAACACACTTACTTGTCCTGAGTGTGTTACAGTTGTAACCCACCATCTTCTGATCTACGTTTGATGGGCCGGATATTGATTTGGATTAGATAATGGCGTTTTGGGCCGGACATTGATTTGGATCAGACAATTGCAAACAAACCAAATAACAAGTAATTCGTTCAAACACTACAAAGCATGTTCTTAAAACTCAAGCACAAACTAAATCCAAAACCAACATCAATCCAATCTACTCAAGGAAAGGATAGAACCCATCCAAAGTGTGACAAACAGCGTCTTTCATACGGGAATACTTCTCCTCATTATCTGCATCCCGATACGGCTCCAAATTGTACACAGAAGTCCGAATTGCCTACAGTGAAGTGCAAAATTAATTAAGGCAAACATTGATTATGTTATACATTTATAGAATTTGAAGATTAATTACATACCTGCAGGAGTTGCTCCTTAGTATAAGGAGAGATTATTGGATGAGTATGAGCCAAGTACCACTCCAAGTAATCATCAGTGCAGAGAGATGGAGGATCTGCTTCTACACCCATTTCCCATAAGCTTACAGAGTTGTTCTCCCGTTGCTCCCAACTCCAGTTGGTGGGATCATACTCCACTACGTACTTACGATTGTTTCCACACCTTCTAGCTTTAATTGGTTGAATGGGAGGGATTGGCACACCTTGAACTCGACCAAATTGTCTGCAAACTCGAAGTGGCATGTGCGGCTCGGTCTTGTCCAAAACATGCAGGATCCCATGAAAGAAAGCCGGCCGAAGTTCTTCCCTACGAAAATCTAGGCGTCCATATGGTTGCCACTCAACCTGTTGTACATAAATCATTAAAACAAGTTCAAAAGTACAATAACAAATTAACAGCTAATGAAAAAATAATCATACCCCTTCTACGCTCATATTGTCTAGCTCCTCTCTGTAGTTGCGACGATTGTCCGGTCTTTCAGACAAATCAAATTTGGCTGCATATGGCATTGTCTCATCCCACTCATAGTTTTGTGGAGGGGCAAAAGCAGGAAAGTACAAATAGATCCAACCCTACATCATCAAACAAAACTAAGGAAAACAAAAGAAACAGTATTCAAATCAAAACAATTAATTAAAGACAAACATACCATCAACAAGGTGTAACAGAAAGACATCGTTGCACAATCTCTGCGGGAGTATTTACCCAGTTGTCCATACAAAGCACACAACGCACCCGAACCCCAAGACACACCATGGATATTTGCCATATCATTAAGCCATTCATGGTGAATCAACTTGATCATGTACGACGACTTGTCAGGAAACAATGTCATTCCCAACAAGTATGTCAACCAACCCTTAGCGATTGAGACTTGATCCATTTCAAAGTTCCCCTCATTATCCACTGCCATGCATTGTTCCCTCAAAAGCTCCGGTGAAACTTCATTACCAGCTTTGACTCTTGCGTCAAGTAAATCTATACCAAAAGCCTTCTTTGATCTGTTGACCATTACAGCCTTCGTGTCAGCTTTTCCAACTCCATCAGCAGATGTGCGAAATCCCATGCCCTTTCCGTTTATAGGGATACCCAAAATCTTGTGCACATCTAATAGGGTGATTGTCATTTCAGCAAATGGCAAGTGAAAAGAATTTGTTTCTGGCTGCCAGCGCTCAACAAATGCATTGATCAACCCTTGGTCGTGGTTGGGATACATGAGGGTCTGCAAATGTGACAAACCAGAAGCCCTAGCCAACGAAACCCAAGGATAGTCGCCCTCTAACTTCCATTTTTTCAAACCTTCTTTTCTGACCGTATTTCTCAATTGCGGTCTCTCCTATTTATCATATTTCAATTTTTTTAAGTACATTTAAATCAATTAACAAATCATGTCTAAATTAACGAAGCATGGAAATTACGCAATTAACAATTCAACCAAAGGTGATAGATTTACTTACATGTCCTTGCCAAACCATATAAGCAGTGTGCCCGCTGAAGCTATGCAGCAAGTCTATCTCCTTAGGACCTCCAGGCACAGCCCACTGTAACTTCGGGTAAATTTCGTCTTTTTCATCGCCATGTTCATTAAGATCGACCCCCCCGTAATGGCCCTCAAACTGTCCTTCAGCCCAGGAAGCAGTTGGACCAGATTGCCATTCTGGTGCTTCTGGCTGAAAGGCCTGTTGACGGCCTACTGCTTCATCCCATGCGACTTGTGGAGAAGAGGGGGGAACCCATGTAGGGATCTATTACAAAAAAAATTGGTTATTAGTAAAATGTACAACTTTCACTCATAATCGACTATATATTAAATTTTAAACTAATACTTACAGCACTCTGCGGACTCCAAGTTGGATAATGTGCCTCATAGGTTGGAGTCATCGGGATTTGCTGTTGTAATAAAATAAATTTCATAAATTATTAATTTAATAAAAACAAAAAACAGTAATATAATGTGAATTTCAGATTAACTAACCATGTTCTCGTAAAGGTTCGAATATGCACTAGGGTCAGCTAGCTGTTGTTGTTCATGCTAAGAAGGTTGTGGGACCTCTTCAGTTGCACTTGTACCCTCGTCAGCTCTTCCACGCCTCTTCCTCGGCTTCGCCTGATAAGCGGGCCTTCCTCCAGCCTCGATTTCTTCTCGAGTTTGATTACGGGCATTCTTCCGGGCACTTCTAGAAGACGGATGCATCTACACTAACATAATATTTTGTAAATTTACGCATGCATACCAAACCAACAACAAAACAAAAAAACACCACAGAAATGCAAAAACATTCGTCACGCAGGTCCAGTATACTTCCGTCACGGAACTTTACTAAACCTTCGTGACGGATCTCAGCATAACTTCCGTCACGAAGAACCAGTAAACATCCGTGACGAATGTTCAAAGAAGCTTCGTCACGTATCTTCTAAAAACCTTCGTGACGAAGGTTTTTGCACAAATGCAGAAACGCAGAAGTGCCAACATATCCGCTGACGAATGAATTTGCACAAAATTTGCACAATTTCAAGCAGAAAAACAGTTTATGAAGCTATCCAAACACATTAGCCCCTAAATCATTTCATTCCATAAGTTTCTTAATCAAAATGTCAAACCCTAATTCATGAGTTCATCAATTTTGGGGATTACATCTAAAATTTGAAACAACTCTAAATTAAACATAAACATACACCAATTGAACTAAAAAAACATGCTTAATACACATATCAATCTAATTTAATCACACCATTTCAATGGTTTTGACATATCTTCATCAAACATGGAAAATTAATGCAAAAGAGAGTTAGAAATTACCTTATCGCTTGATTTGTTGATTATTGTAGTGAAAGAGATGAAGAATGGTGTTGTGCTGGGTTTTTTGCTGCGCCGAATATGAGTAAAATGGAGAAGAAGAAGTTACATTAGGGTTGGGTAAAAAATCTCTTTTATATCTGCAAAATTGAGACCTTCGTCACGGATGTCTGAGCAACCTTCGTCACGTAGGTTTTGAAAACCTTCGTCACGTATGTTTTACATACCTTCGTGACGGATGTTTATAAAACCTTCGTGACGGATGTATTCAATAGTTACGTGACGAATGTTTGGGTGTGCTATATAAAATTTTAGGGTGTTCTAAATAATAAGGGCCTATTAATATTACAGAAATTATTGACTACATTTTTCTTTGGTTAGAGTTGCTATCGTGTGACTTGAAAGTTCAAAATTATCATCGTCCACAATATTAATATTACCAATCAGAATATAAACATTGACATATCTTTATTATTATAAAAGTGAATGATTAATACACTTATCTTGCTTGCAATATGAGTTTTTTTATTGTCGACGTGGTGCAACATCATGCCACGTTGGATTTTGCAGGTATCAGAGTCTCATGCGCGTTTGGGAATTTTCCGAATCGATTATTTTTTTCCGGAATCTAGACGGCTCAATTTGCGTCCATGTTGAGATGGAAGGATCACACAGTGGCTTTTTCCCCCGCTTTTTCACTTATTTTTTCCCTTTGTTCGCACTTACGGTATATTTTTAAACTTTTGTTCGCACTTACGATATATTTTTAAACTTTTATTCTCGGACCGCCACGTTACGCCCTTTTTACTTCTTTTTTTTATTGTTTATTGACTTTGTTTCCACTTGCAGAATTTTTTATATAACTTTTATTCTCGAACTAGTGTACTCATTTTTGGGTTTTTTATTATTGTTTTCACATTTCTCTTTTGCTACTACCTTTTTTTCTTCTATTTTTTTTATGCGGTCTATTTTATTTTGTAGTTTTCTTATTTTAATTTTCTATTTCAATTTGCTCTTTTGCTATTAGGCTTTTGTCTTTTTAATTTTTTATGGAGAGTATAGTTTGCTTATTTAATGAACTTTTCATTATTGTTTTCAATTTGTTGTTTTGTTGTTACCTTTTTCTCTTTTTATTTTTTTTTGATGCATTCTATTTCATTTTTTAGTTTACTTATTTTAGTTTCCGATTTCAATTTGCTCTTTTGCTACTACGATTTTGTCTTATTTAATTTTTTTTTACGGAGATTGTAGTTTGTTTATTAAATTTTCTATTTTAATCTTGAGATCAAAAGTATAATTTGCAGTTTCGTACTACCCTTGTGTTATTTCGTTTTGCAGTTTGTTTATTTTTAAGAGATTTTTACCGAAAATCACTGTAAAATATCATATATTGCTCAAAACCACCCCATTAATTGAATATTATCTAAAACCATCCATATTATGTCCTAGGTTAGCCAAACGCCACCCTTTCCTCGATTCCGTCTGAAATTCTGTCAACGCGTTAACACGCAGGAGTTTTCCATTTATTTATTATTATTATTCTATATTTTTAATTCAAAAATAAAATAAAAAAACACAAAAAAAATGTAAAATTGAAAGAACTATCCCCAAATCTAAACCGTACCGGCCACCTCTTCCTCCCCCACCGAAAACCCTAAAATATTTTAATTCTGCTTTAATCCAAACACAAATCAAGCCATAAAATCGATCCTTGGAATCAGCCATCTCGTTAAGCAGAGATCAAATGGTGAACAAGGTAGGGTCGTTGTTGCTGCCTTTTGATGATGGTGTTGGAGTGCTGTCGCCGCTACGGCCTGGGCGAAGCCTTCATGGTCTTCTTCGATCTTCCTCCTCGGACAAGGCGGGGAAAGGCGGTCGAAATTTTAACAAGGCTGGCTTGAAAAGGGAGAGGCGAGATCGAACGGGAATGTCGCATAAATTTTGAGATCGATTTTGCCCGAAACTTGTCAATCGATTTTGCCCTAAACGGTTTCAGGGTTACGTACCCACCTCTCTGACGACGACCTTTACCCCTTGCGCTCCCCATTCGACCCGCTGCTACCGTCGTTTGTCTACTCCGAGTCCCTCGGCCTATAGACGATGAAGACACCTCGCAGAAGAAGCTCCGCCGTCAATTGGATCTGAGTGATGGATGTATGAAAATGGCATTAATTTGAAAATTTGATGGATATCTAGGGGTATTCTGGTCAATCCAAAAATAGTTTATAATTTTCAAAACTAAAAAAAACCAGAAAAGTCAATCAATTTCTTGTATAATATTAAAATGGTAAATTTACACATTTAACATACTTTTAGACGGAAAATGATAATGGGTGGCGTTTGGCTAACAGAGGGCTTAATATGGGTGATTTTCGGTAATATTCAATTAATGGGGTGGTTTTGAACAATATACGGTATTTTACGATTGGTTTTCGGTAAAAACCTCTTATTTTAATTTCCGCTTTTAGTCATTCTCCAATTTAAGGCTCTGTTCGGGAAGGATATAATAAGCTAGCTTATTTTTTCAAAAAGCTTGAAATCCTAGCTTATTGTTTTCATAAACTAGCTTATTTTTCTTTGAAATTAAGTATAAAAAATGATTTGCCGAACAGGCATTTAATCCTTTGATGGAAATTATATTTTGTTGGGGCGGCTTGATTTGTGTACACACTAAGATGGCAAAATCGGACGACTCGATTGCTATTTATTTTAAAAATGATGGACGGCTCGATTGCTATTTACATGTAACCCAGGGATCTGACGTTCCCAATTTTATTTGATCTTCAGTTTGTTCTTTTCTTCTTTCACCCACTTGGGCATTAACTGTACAACATTGCATGGATTAAAACCATACGTCGCGCATGGATTAAAACCGTACGTCACGTATGAATTTTTTTTATTTTTTGCTTGTTTTTTTCCATAATCTTGTAGATAATTTCAATACGATGCGTGCATATAAAATTCGTCCAAAACGGACATCGTTTGCCCCTTCAAAAGGCCAAAATACAAATTTATCACACATAATTTCTTGTATCAACAAGTCCGTTAAAACTCAACACACCATTTTTCAATTTTTTTATAATATGGTAGATAACTTAGCAAAGATTTTATTTAGTGATGGTAATACTTAATTTCTTTGTCGAGATGTGGTGTTCAGTGTTTAAAGATCGAAAAAAAAGTGTTTTCTTCTTTAAGTAAGTTAGTTGATCGAGGAACCTCTGCCCAATAGAGCAACGCCCGAGAGACGAGTTCTCCAGTGTGGACCGAAAGGGTCTCGCGAAAATAAGGCTTTCGGAGACCTTCTTCCGTCTACCCTTCGCCTAGCGGCTAATCTCGGAGACCAAAATTCGACTAAGCGCTTTGAGACGGCCTAAGAGAATGAGTGACTTAACGCTCTAACGGCCGGGACAAAGCCATATCTTTCAATCTCGTATCTGACGGAAGTGCCTGAACTCCTTCTTTGGTTTCGAGAAAATCCACAACTACAATTTATAAGTACGAAGTAGTAGATTTGTTACACTTAGTCATAATTACTCCACAGTTCTTTGTTTTTTGACTATTTGAAGGGGCAAACGATGTCCGTTTTGGACGAATTTTATATGGACGCGATCGTATTAAAATTATCTACAAGATTATGGAAAAAAAACAAGCAAAAAATCAAAAAAATCCATACGTGACGCATGAATTTTTTTAAAAAACAAATTTGTGCGTGACGTATGGTGTTAATCCATGCGCGACGCACAAAAACTGGACGGTAAATAGCAATTTGAGTGGGTGGTAAATAGAAATTATGTTTATGTATCGTCTTTGGTAAGTTAACAATGGAGAGTTGCATTTAATGCTCTAGTTGTACATGTGGTTATGCTATTCTAGTTTTAGTTGTTCTCTTTTTCCCATTTTTCTATCGTCTTTGGCAACTTACTCCCTCCGTCCCCAAAATTCTTCTCATCTTTAATTTTGACACTATTTATGTTTTAAGAAAATCTTCGACATATCTTCCAATATATAGAAAAAAATATAGTAATATGGGGTCTTGTTTGATTCGTCTCATCAAGAGCTTTAACAATATCAAAATTTTATAATATTTATTAATGTGTATTTAAAGATATTAATGTTACAAAACGTGTCTCGGCGAATGTGCCGGAAAGAAATGCGAAGAACATTAAGGGACGGAGTAAGTATTATTTTTTAATTGTGTCATGGCAAGCCATTAGTGATGACGTGGCTCTTCATTGTCTTTCATTGCCTTTTTTGCCAAAGTTGTCTATAAAAGCACATTTCTTTTTCGTTCTTGCCTGTTTGCTCTCTGATCCATATCCATTGTCGTTGGCGTGCTCCTCGGTTTCTTCTTTGTACGGTTTGGTTTTCCAGCTTTTTTCAGTGTTTTTTGTTTTGTTTCTTCAGTAATCGTGGCATAGCTTTATTTTCTGTATTATCTTCATTGCTGTATCCTGGCGGTTCTGGTTTTTGTCTATGTGTCCTACATCGTTGCTGCTACTTTTACCCGATCTTGTTATAGCTTTATTATCTATACTATGTTCGTTGTTGAATAATGGTGTATCGAGTTTGTGTCTATGTATTTTTTGCAAATCGCATCCACTAGTTTTATCCGGTTATCCTGGTATACTTTTCTTCTTTGATTGTTTCTTCGCGCGAATCCACTGGTCTCTTGTGTTTTATACCGTCGCCGCTTCTTTTATCCGGGTATACATATCTTCTTTGATTGTTTATAAGCCTTAATCTTGGTATAGCTAGTAACGCATGATATATATAATGTAATGTAATGTCTATTATATGATATTAGAGTAGAATAGTCTAGAACCTAGACAGTTGTCTCATACAACAACTATGTATATATTCAATGTTGATGAATAGAAAGGTGGAATACAACAAATTCTGATTTCATACAATGGTATCAGAGCAGATAAGGACAAACGTCCGTTAGCTGCAATCCCAAAAAAAAAAAAAACCTATCCCTAACCTTCTTCTCCACCTACCCGCCGTCAAAACACCTCAGCTGCCATGGATGTAGCTTTATCCTCCTCAAATTCCACACCATTACCCTTCTTTTCTCATTTCATCACCGTAAAATTAACCCAAACAAATTTCCCCTTGTGGCAAGCTCAAGTCACACCCTATCTAAAAGCTCACCAGCTTTTCTCCCATGTCGATGGCTCCTCCCCATATCCTCCACGATTCTTGGGTAACCTTCCCAACCCTGCTTATGTCAAATGGTGCGGCCGTGACCAGCTCATTATGGCTATCTTGAATGGGTCATTGTCTGAGCAAGTCCTTGCTCAAGTTCTGGACTGCTCCTCTTCTGCCCAGATCTGGCGTTCCCTCCAGCAGCTGTTCTCGGCACGGTCCAGTGCCCAAATCGTCCAGACCAGGCTACAACTAGCCTCGTTGAAAAAGGGAGCAGAGACGATATCAGAGTACTTCACCCAGGCGAAGGGCCTTCTCTCTGGTCTTGCTGCAGCCGGTCACCCCATCTCTGACGATGAATTCTCAACCTATCTCCTCGCAGGTTTGGGCCCTGACTTTGATTCCATCTTCACTTCTATTACTACCCAGATAGCCCTTCCAAACCCTACCCAAATCCTCTCCTACCTCCTCACTCATGAATCCCGCATCAATCGACAAACTCACTCTCTTCAACAATCCATCTCTGTCAACACCACTACTACCCAAAACCCACCTGAGCTCAACTATACCAACACATCTAGGGGACGCTCGCGTTGGAATCGGGGTCACCATCAAAACAGAGGAGGCAGCAGGGGAGGAAATGGACAAGGACAAGGACGTGGACGCATCCCCACTACTTTCTCAGGAGCACCTGACAATCGTCCTATTTGTCAGTTGTGCAACAAATCTGGCCATACCGCTATGAAGTGCTGGCACCGCTTCGACCAAGCTTTCCAAGCTCCTCCACCACCAAGTTTCCAGGCCAACAACACATCGGTCTCTTCGTGGTATCCAGACACTGCGGCCACACATCATTTTACCCCGGATCTCTCCAACCTTCACATCAGCTCGCAGCAGCAGTACAATGGACCTGAACAAGTGATTCTTGGAGACGGCTCCCAAGTGCCTATTCAGACCTACGGTTCCACCACTCTCTACTCCTCCTCTCATCCTTTTAAACTTTCCCATCTTTTACATACGCCCTCCATTATGAAGAATTTGTTATCTGTAAATAAGTTTTGCTCCGACAATAACGTTTTCTTCGAATTCCACTCATCGTTTTTTCTTGTGAAGGATTCCAACACCCAGGCGGTACTTCTTCGGGGTCTCTCTAAGGAAGGGTTGTATGAGCTCCCGGCCACCACCGCTCCGCCGTCACCATCTCCGCAGCTCCACCTCTCTGCAGTTTCTTCTTCAACAATGTGGCATCGCAGGCTAGGGCACCCCTCTCACAGAGTGTTTTCGTTTGTAGTCAATTCCCTTGCAACTTCAACAAAAGGCTTCCAGCCCAGCCCTGATCGTTGCCCAGACTGCTCGTGGGCCAAAGCCCATCAGCTTCCTCACTTGCCCAGTTCTAGCACATCTGATAGGCCCCTTAGATTACTTTTCCTTGATGTTTGGGGCCCAGCCCATACTCTATCAATACAAAACAATAGATATTACTTATGCATTATTGATGACTTCTCTAAATTCATTTGGCTTTTTCCCTTGAATGCTAAATCTCTTGTACCCCAAGTTGTCACCACTTTCATATCCTTCGCCACAAAATTTTTCAACACCCCGATTTCCCACATTCAAACCGATGGCGGCACAGAATTTAAACCCCTCAAAAATTTCCTTCAAACCATGGGCATCAACCATAGATTGGCTTGTCCTTACTCTCACCAACAATACGGAAGTGTTGAGACTCGACATCGTCGCATCGTCGACATGGGCCTAACTCTTCTCAAACACTCCTCACTTCCCCCCTCCTTTTGGGATTACTCTTTCCTTACCGCCACCTACGTCATAAATCGCCTCCCCACACCTATCCTCAAACACAAGTCCCCTTACGAACTCCTCTTCTCCACCCCCCCGGACTACTCCTTTCTTCGTGTTTTTGGGTGCTTATGCTTTCCAAACCTTCGGCCCTACCAAACCCATAAACTTTCCTTCCGCTCCTCACCCACAATTTTCCTAGGGTATGCTAGTAACTACAAAGGGTACCTTTGCTATGATTGGAAAGCCAAACGCACATATATTTCAAGGGATGTCATCTTCCACGAAAATACCTTTCCTTTTTCTCAACCACCTATCCTACCAAATCCCACCCCACCCATTGCTATTTTACCAGCCATCCCCTCTCTGCCTCACGCACAGACTGATCCGTCTCCATCTGGGCCTCCATCTCCCTCTGGGCCTCCACCCACCAGCCCATTTTCACAAACCAATTCCTCTCCCGATTCATCACTTGGGCCCTCTGCTACCGATACCCACTCCTCACATGAGTCTGCTATCGGTCCAATCCAAACCCCACAAAATGACCCACCCTCTCAGATTGTAACCCGATCCAAAACAAATACATTCAAGCCCAAAACCAGAACAGATGGCATGATTCCTTGGCCCACGCCTTCGTGCTCTGCTTCTGAGATCTCCATCCCTGATGAACCCAAAAATCACACTGAAGCCCTTAAATTCCCTGAATGGCACAAAGCCATGTCTGATGAATATCAGGCTCTTCTCGACACCGAAAACTGGAAGCTTGTCCCTCCTTCAAACTCCACCAATGTTCTCGGTGTAAAGTGGGTTTTCAAGACGAAGAGACACGCCAACGGGTCAATTGAACGGCGCAAAGCACGTCTCGTTGCTAAGGGCTTCCACCAAGTTCAAGGGATCGATTGCGAAGAGACGTTTAGTCCGGTGGCCAAACCCTCAACAATTCGGCTCCTCCTCTCATTGGCGGCGATGCAACGTTGGTCGGTGCGGCAACTCGATATACACAATGCCTTTCTTCACGGGACCCTGACGGAGGACGTCTATACAACCCAGCCACCAGGTTTTGTTAACCCTCAATTCCCCTCTTTTATTTGTAAACTCCAAAAATCCCTTTATGGTCTTAAGCAGGCACCTCAGGCTTGGTTCTCCCGTCTCAGTGAATCACTTGTCAGCATGGGTTTTACCTCCTCAGTTGCCGATACATCATTGTTCACCTACCGTGAAGGCTCTGAGCGCGTATTTGTTCTCGTCTACGTAGATGACCTATTGGTTATTTCCAGCACTGATGCATTAGCAAGCTCCTTTATCACGTCTCTGTCCGGTCAGTTCCCAGTCAAGGGCCTTGGACCTCTCCATTTTTTCTTAGGCATTGAAGTGCGCCGTGATGATTCTGGAATTTTTCTTTGCCAGACGAAATATATCCGAGACTTACTCCACAGGGCAGGAATGACGGATTGCAAACCAGCTGCCACCCCTATGGCCACATCTTTTCTCAGCTCCTCTGACAATAGCCCTCCATTCCCCGATGGCTTGAAATTTCGGAGTATTGTTGGTGGCTTACAATACCTAGCATTCACTAGACCCGATATCTCTTATGCGGTGAACATCCTATGTCAAAATATGCATTATCCTTTGGACAAACACTGGCAAGCTGTTAAGCGAGTTCTCTGATACTTGCAAGGCACATCCGGGCTCTGTTTCTTCATTTCTGCACAACCCAACAATGATCTATCTACATATTCTGATGCTGATTGGAGTGGTGATTGGGTAGACAGCAGATCCACTGGCACTCACTGTGTATACTTGGGTTCAAATCTTATCTCTTGGGCATCCAAGAAACAACCCACTGTCTCTCGTTCCTCCACGGAAGCCGAATATAGAGCAGTCGCAACAGCCACGTGTGAAACATTGTGGATCCAATCCTTGCTTGCTGAGCTGCAATTCGCCTTGCCTAACCCACCTACTCTTTGGTGTGACAACATCGGAGCCACATACTTAGCGGCCAACCCCGTTCTTCACCATCGGATTAAGCATATCCGTCTTGATTATCATTTCGTTTGTGAGCGCGTGAAGAACAAGTCTCTCTGAATTGCTTTTGTGTCCTCCAAAGATCAAAAGGCAGACCCGCTCACAAAGGCCCTCCCGACTGCTCGGTTTGTAGAAATGCGATCCCAACTTTGTCTTCAACACGTTCGGATTGACTAGAGTAGAATAGTTTAGAGCCTAGACAGCTGTCTCATACAACAACTATATATACATGTATTCACTGTTGATGAATAGAAAGGTGGAATAAAACAAATCATGTTTTGTTTTTATAGCTTTATTTGCTTTAGTATTTTCATTGTTGTATCATGCCAGTTCAAGTTTCTATCTCTGTGTCCTATACCGCTGCCATTGTTTTTATCTAATCTTGGTATAGGTTTATTTGCTATATTATCTTCGTTGTTGGATCCTGCCAGTTCGGGTTTGTGTGTTTGTATTTTTGGGAAATTGCAACCGCTGGTTTTATCCGGTTATCCTTGTATACGTCACTTCTTTGATTGTTTCTAAGCGTGAATCTCGCGGTGTGTCTTCATTTTTGTTGTCTTTGTTTCATAATATCAAATGAGCCATCTTACATTCTATGTGATGACTGCAGCAAGGTTGGGTAATCAGTTTAATGTGTGAAGTTATTGTCGAATAACTATCGGTCTGCTCGCCCTCCGTAAATAGTATGTTAATCGATGTTTTATTTATTGTCGGAGGTCTACTTTATATTTATATTATTCGTTATTTGCGTTAACCTAGGTTTTAAATAAAGGAAGAACGTCGTAGCTTTTTGGTCGCCTGGATTCATCTTTGTATGATGCTTTGTCCCCGTAGCCTATGTCTTCTCTCCCTAAGAAGGAGGTTTGATTTTTGTTTGGGTGTGTGCGTTTTTTCTTCTTCCATTTCCTTTTTTCATTTTGTGGTTTTGCCTTATTTTGTAGTGGCTTGGCATTCCTCCTTATGACTTTACCTAATTGCGGTTGTTGTTGCTTTTTCCAATGCTTCGACGTCATATCATACTGTATGCCAGTCATTTGGGTGTATTGTGTGCGGGGAGAGTTGCGATATGCCATCGGGTTCAACGTTCCTTTGTGTCTTGAACTTGCACTCTGTGTTTTCGTTGTTGACGCCTCTTGTATGGTTATCGTGGTTGCGTGCTCCTTAGCGGCAGAGGCCATGCTTGGTTTGGAAGGGAATACCTACATTTTGCAAGATGCCAAGGTTGGTACTAGGTCTCTTTTGTTTTTTTATTATAAACCTTCGATTTCAAGTTATGTTTTGTTGAGCGGCAGGATCGAAATGTGTGGTTGCACAGTCTAAAACGCCATTTTTAAAATCGGTCATTCGCGACGAGGTTGATGTGACGAGGGAGGTGGTGTCGGATGGGAGCTAAAGTATTTGGAGAGCGTTTAGTTTTGCTTTTTTGGTGTCTCTTGATTGTGTTGTTTTGTTTATTATATCCTATATATGTTTTACTCGATAAACGTGTAAAGTGATTTTTGTAATATTCAATCAAATCCTCGATGACTTTATTACGTGTATATTGGTGCAATGACATTTTTACACGTAATTTAGTTGACGAGTATTCAGTTACACGCAATGCCTAGCTTTTGCAGGAAACCACCCGTTATTTGTCGAAATTTGCAGGTAACCACCTGTTATAAACGTATTTATTCTAAACCACCCAAATTCTATGCTTTTCTTACAATTCACCACCCGTAAACAGTTTCCGTCCAAGTTGCCGTTTCAGTCTGTGAAATGACCATTATACCCCTTATATTTTAACGAAATAACCGGATTTGCCAACCCATTCCCAACCCGGTTTCATTATATCGCGAGAAATTGACGATTGAAACTTTTAACGTAAATTCAAAAGTGCTTTTTACAGTTTACCGTGTTTCAGTCTGGGAGATCGATTTGGGGATCGAATTGGGGATCTAGGGTTTCATCCGAGTTCTTGGCGTTCGATCTCGTCGAGATTACGAAGGGAGATAGGTTGTGCGAGCTCAGAATCTGTCGAATCTGGGATAATGTTGTGATTTAGGGTTTGAAAGGGAAGAGCGATGAAGATGGCGATTTAGGGTTTCAGAAGCCAGTGATTGAGGGTTGCGATTGAGGGAGAAGACGATCGCGAATCTGGGATTGGATTGCAAAGGGAAGAGTTAGGAATTAGGGTTTGTCTAACAAAGTCGATCGATGGTGATTTCTGGAGAGAGAAGGGAAGTCGATTGAGGGAGAAGAGAAGACGATCGCGAATTCCGGAGAGAGAAGGCAAGGCGAGGCCATTTCTGGAGGTTTGAGCTTCGATTGAACAACTACAACAAGCAAGCGTGTTCTACAGAGTTGAATAACTACAACAAGGTAAGTCTCTCTCTCTCTCTCTCTCTCTCTCTCTCTCTTTTGGAAATTAGTGTTTGCAGAGTTGAATAATGTTGTGATTTAGGGTTTGTTTCGGAAATTTTCAATTGAATGGTTGTTGGAATGGTTGTTGACTGAATTCAATGTTTTGGATACTAGTGGTTATGGAATATTTTCGGATATATGTGCCAATATAGTATAAACAAATCATGGAAATCCTATGCCTTAGTTATTATAGTATAGATATGTATAGTTATTAAATGTTAATTGTTTATTGTTTGTCTTATGGCTCCAGATGAGTGTTAGCATCAAGTTCTTTTATGATGGGACATTTTATTTGGGTCCAAATATGTCTCAAGACAGATTGTCTTATAGGAGAAATAAGATTTATAAGAAGGATAATGTAGATCCTGATTTAATTTCTAAGATTGAACTAGAGGATTTCATTAAGGAGGCTGTGGGAGTTGAAGATATTAAGGAACTATGGTATGCAAGGTCTGGTATGCCACTGCAAAGGGGGATCAAACAGATCATAGGAGACAATGATATATTGCAGTGGTGTGAATCTGTAGGGAATGATCATACTTTGGAAGTGTATGTCATTCATGGGGCAGATTTAAGTCCATTAACTGTAATGGCCCAGCCTTCTAATATGGGTAGTCCATCAAGGAGCTATGGAAGGCCCATCAGTGTTGGCCCAACTGAGAACCCTATTTCATCCCCAATTATTGATCAACCTCCCAATCTCAGCCAAAGCCAAGTATCCTCTCGAGCTATACAAGCCCCCTTAGGCACTGAAAGCCAATTTACCACCAGATCTGCCCCTTTCAGGAATCCTTTCCAAGTCCCTTTTGAAACCACATATGTTGAAGATGACTCAGGAGATGATGATGTTGAGCTGTTAGGAGAGGAGTCCTCGGATGATGATGATGTGGTTTATGAGAACAATATCTTTGGGGATTCAGATGAGGACAATGTTGCCTTTGAAGCAAATGTAGACAAGGATGTCTTTGATGAGAATATCAACACTGAGGTGGGTGCAGATGATGGAGAAGATGTCTTTGACATCATAGTTGATGAGGACACCTATGTGACCTCCAGTTCTGATGAAGATAAGGTTCCCAAAGCTAAGTTTCCAGAGTTTAATCATTTAGTTGATTTCAAGCACAAGATATGTCTCAAGAAACAGATGACATTTGCATCTAATGAAGTTTTTAGAAAAGCTTTAAAACAGTATGCCTTGGAGAATGGTTTTGACTACTATTACTTGCATAATGACAAGTCTAAAGTTTCAGCTTATTGTTTGAATAAGTGTGAGTGTGGGTTCAAACATAGTAGGAAAAATTGCAAGTGTAAAGTTTCATTGTGTGGGTTCAAAGCAGCAACAAGGAGGATGGGAACTGATGGAAGTTTCCAACTCAAGACTTGGGAACCTGAACATCAGTGTGGTTGGCAGGATAAGAACACCAAGATGGATGCTATTTGGCTTGCTAAGAGATATCTTGAGCATTACAGAGAGGATCCACAATGGAGGATCAGACAATTTATCCTCACAGTAAAGAGGGAGCATAGTGTGAACATTTCTTATCACCAGGCTTGGAGAGCTAGACTTAGGGCAATCATGTTGACACAAGGTTTTGCACCTGAACAATATGCAAGAGTATGGGATTATGCAGCCACAATTATTAAGTACAATGAGGGCAGCACAGTGTATGTAAGGCCTGAGCAGAATACAGAGAATCCAGAGAAGCCTATCTTTCAGAGGATGTATGTTTGTCTCCAAGCTTGCAAAGAGGGATTCAAGGCAGGTTGTAGGCCAATTATAGGACTAGATGGGTGTCATTTGAAGGGAGCTTATACAGGACAAGTGTTGTCTGCAGTTGCACAAGATGGAAATGAAAACATCTTTCCAATTGCTTTTGCAGTGGTGGAGTCAGAAAAGAAATCTACATGGTGTTGGTTCCTGGAAAATTTGCTAAGAGATATTGGTGGTGAGCCATTGACTTTCATGTCAGATAGGCAGAAGGTAAATGATCATTCTTTTTATTTTTCTTGGTATTTTTAAAAATAAAGGAACATAATAACTGATTATGTATTTGATATTGCAGGGTTTGCTTGAGGCATTGAAGTTGGTTGCTCCTAATGCTGACACACGTGTATGTGTTAGACATCTTCAAAAAAACTTTGCCCAACAGTGGCCTGGGAAGTCATACAGAGACTCTGTTGGTGCATCTGCAAAGGCTGCCACTCTACCTGATTTTGAGATGGAAATGGAGAAGATAAAAGACATGGATGAGAAGGCATATAACTACCTTATGAGACAAGACCCATGTACATGGTCTCTACATGGTTTCAAGCATTATGTGAAGTCAGATATGCTACTCAACAACTCATGTGAGTCATTTAACAGTTGTATCTTGCCTGCCAGAGAGATGTCTATCCTTAGTATGTGTGAGTGGATTAGGAGAAAACTCATGAAGATGTTTATAAGCAAGAGAGCCAAAATGAATGCACACCAGGGATATCTAACTCCAGAAGCTGCAAAGAGGCTGAATGCTCTTAGAACTGATAGTTTGTATAGGTGCAGATGCTATGGGGATGCAGATTGCTATGAAGTGGACTGTGGTGGAAAGACATATGTGGTTGATCTGGTTAGGAGGAGCTGTGGATGCAACATGTGGGACATAACTGGCATGCCTTGTACACATGCTATTTCCTGCATTTTAAAGAGGAGACACAAGCTTGAAGATTATGTGTCACATTATTATACAAAAGAGACCTACATGAAGACATACAGCTTATCTGTGAATCCTATGCCTGGACAAGACCAATGGGAGAAGACAGTTTACCCACCACTTCAACCTCCTAAGCTAATCATACAAGCTGGAAGGCCCAAGAAATCCAGAAACAAAGAACCTGGAGAGACTGGAAAACAGACAAGATTAAGGACTAGGAAAAATAAGTGTGGTAATTGTGGAGAAGAAGGCCACATCAGGAAGACTTGTAAAAACCCACCTAAACCACCTTCAACTGAGATTCCTAGGGCTAGAAACACTGGAGGAAGACCACCAAGTAATAATGCCATGCCTGTTAATCCAAGGAAAAGAAAGTACACCAGGAAGCAGGTAATGTTGGTTGATCTGGGATTATTTCATAAATTTTTGAATGTATAATGTTTCTTAACACACTGGTAGGATTTTTGTTTGTTATAGCTGAGGCTAGATCCAGCATCACCTGCAAGAGCAACTCCAGTCCCTGATGAAACAGTGCAGATGAGTAATGTTGAAGATTATGATGTGGTAATTTCATTGCTTACTATGGTTCCCAATACTTCATTGTTTTGGTTGACCATTACTTTATTTTATTTTGGCAGGATGCACTCCTTCTCCAAGAGATGACACAACCTCCATCTACACAGTCATCCCAAGCACCAACTTCTAATAATGTGAGTGCCATTTTGAATTTTGCACTGATTTTCCTACTTATTTCATTGTTACTGAGGCCTACTTATTTATCGCAGTTGATGCTCTAAGACCTACTACTGCCAGGAAGTTCCATCCTCCGAGACATTCTAAGAAGCCTACCACTGGAACTACAACAAGATCACAAGTTGCATCCAGGTCTGGAACTACAACAAGATCACAAGTTGGCACATCGACAAGATCAAGCTCACGTGGAACAAAATGACCATATCTTAGTTTGGAAAAAATTTCAGTGTTGAATTATGTCAGACTACTTTCTATGTCATTTTGGTTTGATTAGGTGAAATATCTGGAATACATTGCTAGACTACCACTTGAACACTACTATCTATGTCAGTTTGTTTCAAGTGAATTATGGGGTTTTAATTTCAGGGTTTCATATTTCATTAAATCAACATTTTGATTGCTCATTTTGGTATATCATGACTGTCGGATTCTTGCATTGACATTGAAAACAAACCATTGTTGCATTACCAGGCTTACATTAAAAAAACAAACCATTGTTGCATTACCAAGCTTACATTAAAAAAACAAACCATTGTTGCATTACCAAGCTTACATTAAAAAAACAAACCATTGTTGCTAACAAAGCACACTTAAAAACAAGCAGAGAAACACCTAGAAGGATAGAACACCCAATTGTTCAAGACTTGAAGATCTTGACATCATAGACAGCACCGTCATGTCCTACGCCCAATAGCTCAAACAGGCACGCATCATCCTTGCGCATGTTGTTTTCTTCAACAAAAGTCCTCCAGCCTTTTCCCAACCTATACGCATTGTTGCTATGTTTCACAAGTACATGCCAATGATGATAACCATTTGATAGCTTGATTTTTTTGAATCTCTTCATAAACCTATCTGCATGCTTGTAAGGGAGTGGCTGCACACAACAAAATAATGTCAATATCAAACAAGTATAACACCAATTTATAAGACAAGAGATAAGAAAGTACTAGTCGACAATCGTCCTCGACAAACGATTTCTTCATTGAAACAATGAAACTCTTCTTCTTGTCACATGGGCAACTGCGTGCTCTTTCAAGTGCTGCTTCGCCTCCACCTCCTACTTCAACTATATGTCGATTTTCTGGATTGTTGATCTCCTCAACATCAGAAGACTCCTCTGTTGAACTCCAATCAGAGGACTCATCAGATGATGAATTGTTTGGACTCAATACAATCACCTCAGGATCAACATTTTGAGCCATTTCAAAAAAACTTCAGCAAACCCAACCTCTCTTCCCCTTGAGCTTGTTCGAACAAGTCACACAATGAAACCAAACTTTAGAAACTTCAGCAAACTCCTTATATACAGTTAACAACTAGGGTTACAAATGTGCATTAACTATTTTTTGGTCAAACAATAACTAATGCACCTGAACATCAGTATGTGTGCATTAACCTACTTTTGACCAAGCAAAACCCAATGCACCTGCAGCTTACCAGTGCACCTGCAGCTTACCAGTGCACCTTTTCATGCAACCAATGTACCATTTTATAAGCCAAATTCAAACTTGCAATCTGATGCAATATTAAGACTTACATAATTCATAAATTGAAACTTAGATAAGACTTACAAATAAGATTCATACAACATTTTGTCATGTCTCAAAGATACTAAGATAACACATTAGCCCTACTTATAAAACCTAAAAAATACAATCTCAGCAACCAATACAAATACAAGCAACCACAACCTCCCAATCTGCTTATCTTTGGCCTTCACTGTTGCTTTGAGCTGCAGATTCTCCTCTTCCAATTTCTGGATTATCTCACTCACATTCGGCTCCAATGGAGCATCAATCCATTGAAAAAATTTGCAGCATCTTGATGGACATCTTAAAAATTTCCTTCCATAATTCTTTACAGTGTAAGCTGTAAGAATTACATGCCTCAAATTGCAATCACAAAATATGCTACCATTGTTTGACGAATAGGATTGGGATTGAGATTGAGATGACATGATCCTGCACATTATGAGATGACATAAATCCCTAATTCGAATCCAATCCATAATTCATAATAAATCCCTAATTTGAATCAAAACCCTAATTCAAATCCAATCCCTAATTCGAATCGAATTCCTAATTCGAATCAAAACCCTAATTCGAATCGAATTCCTAATTCGAATCGAATTACGGATTCGAATCAAAACCCTAATTCATTCCCTAATTGAAGACTTACCACGACTCCAGCGAGGACAACTTCGATCTTCGATTCCTGATAGGAAAGCTCCGATCTTCGACTCGGAACTCCCTTTGATCAATCTCCAATCGCCAATCGACGCAGGTTTCCAAATCTCTCTTCGACTTCGACTTCGACTAAGCCTAATAACGACTAAGGGGTATAATGGTTTAACTTAAAGATAAATTGAAGACCGAAACGAGAAATTGAAAATATCTTACAAATTCTCGTCAGATTCATCTGATATTACATTGACATTTTTGCCCTTCATTTCGTTAAAATATAAGGGGTATAATGGTCATTTCACAGACTGAAACGGCAACTTGGACGGAAACTGTTTACGGGTGGTGAATTGTAAGAAAAGCATAGAATTTGGGTGGTTTAGAATAAATACGTTTATAACGGGTGGTTACCTGCAAATTTCGACAAATAACGGGTGGTTTCCTGCAAAACCCCCTTTTTTTTTATTGTGATGCGTATATTAGCTTTGTGTTTGTCATCAATAAAAACGTTGTATTTAATGTTTTGACTGCAATTTGTGTACACCAGAAATAGTATCTATTGTTATTAAACGCAATTGTAACATGGATGTCGTCGGGTGGATTCCTTGGAGGGCTTGCCGCTAGAAATTACTCTGATAAAGCAACAGCTTCGCCTTGTTTTACAACCACGTCGCAAGCGGTGCCACTTGTTATCTCCATGAAACTTAGAGCATTAACATTTTTTATCCTAGAAAAGGACGAGATCGAATATATTCGAATGCACCGTAGGATAATCATATTCCTAATTCTAAATCAAGTCCAGTATCGCAAATTATTTAATATTGAATTCTTCTGACACATGTAACAAAATGTTTGCCAAATTTTTAGGGAGGTTTTCCGACAACGGTCCCCCAAACAGGCCAGACTAACCCCCTTTGGAAAGTGCACAAACAAATGATATTTAACTTTCAGCAACGTCCAAAGTTGTGATGAGATACAATCCACGAGTGAAGCCCTTTTCAAAAAAAGGGGGGTTTGTTAAGGAAATTCTTCCCTCTAGCGCGCAAATCCGTTCGTCGAATAGACCAACAAACGGTATTCAGGGTCCGACAGAGTCAAAAGTTCTTCGGGGCGATGATGTTCTTGACGAAGCATAAACGGTAGCAGAATCTCATTCCAAGAAGAAGCGGTCTCGTCATGGAATCGTGTCCCCTACGAAGCAAACTCCACAACAAAAACAAGCTCATCTTTCCAACGAGGACCAAACAAACGATATGATTGCTATTTCTGATGGAGGTGATTCTGGAGTTAAAATGTTGAATCATTCTCTTGAAGATGGCGAAAAGAGTTTGTCTCTATCAGGAGGAAAACTAAGTCGTCTATTATTTACGGTACAACCACAAAGATTATATGTTGTTTTGGTAGAGCTTAACCTCCAGACTTGTACAAAAATGTGTCTATTATACTAAGCAAGATAGGTGTTATACATTGGAAGAAGTCAAGGATATGCAGTCTTGCTTTAACAATTGCGTGAAAGATTTTATCATCGTTGCACTTGAGAGATTGATGCTACTTTGAGAGACACTATAACTTATAGGGAAATAGAGATTGAGCGGTTACGTCACAAGAATAACAATATGTGTGGAAAACTTAAGGTGGCAGGGAAAGCAATGACTCATGCTGCAACGAATGAGGATCGTTTTTCATAGCTGACCCGACAAGCTTTAACGGTAGGGAAAGAGAGAGACACGACCATTAACCAATTAGCAAAAAAGGAGAAAGCATTGGCGCAACATAGGGAACTGGAGGCTAAATACAAATATGAGTTTGAGGGTAGGCTTAAAAGGTATTCCCATAAATAGATATTTTTTTGCTCGGAAATCTCATGTAATTTGACTGTACTTGGAATTTTTTTTATACCGGACTCGACTGTTATTCCTTTATGTTAAGAATAATGAGTTGAAATTCACGGTTGTTTGTTGCGTCTTCTATGATAAGATGGACTGAGAATGTGTTGTGTGGCTGCTATATGTATATTTCCCTTTGTTATATAGATTGGACATCGCGACATCGTATATGTTTTCTTCTAATTTTGTGTTGTTTGACAGTGTCCTTTGTTGTTATTTTGCCCACTTCAACGCTTTAAATGTATGTGTTTTGGATAACTTGTGGCGCTATCATTTTGCGTGAACACGCCACAAAAAAGTTTTTTTTGTTATTTTAGCCTCGCGAAGCGTAGACGCAATAACCCCATTTCGTGACCACAGTGTCATGTTTTTACGGTGTGCATCAAAGTGTCTTAGTGACAACGTCCATAAATAGCCCTTTTGCGCTTTGAAACTTGGTCCCACATTATATTATATTTGTAATTAAAATTGGTCGGTCCACGTGACAATTTGAAAAGAGTGTATCCCAAGTCCAACCTTTTCGATAAGCGGCACGTGAAATTGATCGCAAAGTTGTATTTGCGCTTCACTTTCTATATACAACAATGTGTTTCATTTTCTCATAATGTGAACGATGTCTTTTAATAATATAGTGCGTTGTGTTTCGAAATGCCTGCGACGCTGCTTTTCACCCGCTATACATGGCGATGCATTCTGTTTGCTAACAGTGCGAGCGTTGTCTTTTCTAATATAACACGTCTAGATTCGAAGTACTCGTGATGCGCTAGCGTGCCTTAGAAGTTGCACTTTCTTAAATCTTATCCTCTGCACTCGTGACTGTAGCGTATCTCATTATAGTTGTCTCTTTGAATGGATGATGTGGCGCCTTTTGCATGTGCTCTAGAGTGAAATAGACGTTTCAGATCATGTCATATTAATACGTAGTAAAATATTTTATGGACACTTTGTTTCGACACGTGTTATCCATTTTTCAAAATGAATGGTTAGGTGTGAGTTATTATGCACGCTTCTTTTGTTAATTAAATAAACGTTGTGCAAGTGACGCGCTATAATGTCACAACAATGCGTTTCATTTGCTGGCGAATGTGAACACTGAATTCTCATAGCATAGCGCGTATTTGAATAGCCCGTGACGCATTAGCGTGCCCTTGAATCTGCGACTACTTTAAAAGTTATCCATTGCGCCTCTACACCTCTTCCTGTAGCATTTTTTGTTCTAGTTGTCTCTTTAGATGGACGGTAGAAGTGGCTCTTGCATGCGCTCCAAAGTTGAATGGAAATTTCTAATGATAACAGGCTATTAATACATATACATGATGATGAAGGATCATCTGAGCATCAACCAACGCCGGTGGTTCCCGAGTTTGAAGGAGCATTAACTCGCTCGAGAGCTAAGGAGGTCCAACAAGAGTTAGACAAGTTAGTGGCTTTCTTCATGTCTAAAGAGCTAAGCATTACAGAGGAACCCTTGGAAACACCATTGAAGATTATTCTAGTAGTTGGGGTTCGAGAGGAACGAGATCCGAGCGAAGGAGGGAATTACAGCAGCGAATCCGCGCTCGTGGCTCCAAATCCGCACCCGCGGAAATAAGATTAATTCATTTAATTTCCCAAGTCGCGAGCAACGCACGGGATGTGCGTTTTTTCGCTCAGGCCACGCCCGCGGATCGTGATGCAAGCCTACCGAGACTTCTTTGTTTTAATTCATTTTCGGGATTTAATTCTTTCCATTGGTTTTATCTTTTAAGGATATACTTTTATTGTTTTTATTTCTTTTATCTTTAGTTGACCACCTTATTGACTCTATATAAGGTTTTCCCTAGTTATTATTTTAGGCTCCCAGACTTTGATATTGAATACAACGTTTATCGTTTTTCCTCCCAAAAGAGTGCTTTTGTGAGTAGAGTGACATGTGTGCATTGTTGTTGAACTCGCCCTAGTTGTACTTGCGTGTGTCAATCTCTTCCATACGGTTGGTGCTATCGGGACTCCATAGAGCATCCTCCAGGTGCCTTGGCCTACCATAGCCATTGTGTTTGGTTGTAATCCATTGGGGTTTCTTCATCATTCGGTAAGGTTCTTGTTCCTAAGTTCAAGGGTTTTATCGTTGTTTGATCTGGTTCCAATTGGCCTATAATTCGACTTATCCTTTTTTCATCTCATTCTAATTTCGCCTATCTTCTCTGTTCGAGTTTCTGTTCGAGGTTTGGTGTCTAGATCGGACAACAGCGGCTTATCCCCGCATCAAATTGGTATCAGAGCTGTGTTGACACCATCCTGTCTTCACAAGAACGTTACGAGACCCCTATTCAGAAAATCACAAAAAGAGTCTGCTAGTTTCGATCATAGTGCTAGGAGCCTGCTAGTTTCGATCTATTGGGTTTTTGATTCACACAAGGCAATTCATCAAGAAAAGCTTGTTACAACAACAATTGAGAGAGAGTGCAGAGGAAAACATACGAGAGTAAACACTTGCGAGTTGTTTTTCATTTACACTCACTTAACATTGTTCTGTGTTAGTCTTTTCTTTGATAATGGACAGGTCAGTTTCTCCCGGCAGGAGAACTCCGGTGGACCGCACAACCCTCCTCGGAGTCCCTTACCAACCCAACGGGAAGTATATGAGGCTGCTCAAACGAGTCGGGAAGCTAGAGAGGCTGCAGATGGGTTTCGCAACGAACCCCGAGGCAGGACCACACCAAGAGCTGACAACCGTCAAGATCGAAGAGAGCGTTTCTATAACTCTCATACACCTCATCATAATAGATACAATGCTGCTAACCGTTTTAATGATAGATTTCAGGCTCTAGGTGATTATGATGACGATGAAGAGCATGAAGAAGAGTATGACGAAGAAGCAGCAGAAGTAGTATGGCGACCACCTCGTCAACAAGGAGGGTACCAGGGGACAAGAAGAGAACCTGAGCAAGATGGAGTTGGGAAGATCAAGGTGAAGATCCCAAGTTTTGAGGGCAAGTGTGATCCAAATCTCTACATGGAGTGGGAGACGAAGATTGAGCAGATCTGGAATTGTCACAACTTCCCCGAACATAAGAAGGTGCAACTTGCATCTTTGGAGTTTAATGGTTATGCTCTAGTGTGGTGGGAAAACTTAGTAAGAGGAAGAGGTTCTAATGGAGATTATCCCGTTGCTACTTGGGATCTAATGAAGAGAATGATGAGAGCCCGATTTGTTCCCCCACATTTTACTAGAGAGCTTATACAACGGCTTGAGAATTTGAAACAGGGATCTATGGGAGTAGAAGAGACCTTCAATGCTATGCAAATAGCCATGGTCAAAGCCAATCTGGTTGAGGATGAAGAGACGATGATGGCCAGATATCTTCGTATCCTCCACCCATATGTGGCTAATGAGATTGAGATGTTTCCCTACAATTCTATGACTGAGCTGTTGCACTTGGCAATCAAGGTGGAAAGGAAGACAAAGGCTAGGAATCAGGGAAGCAGAAATGCAGGCGGGTCTTCCAATAGCTGGAAAAATCAGCAGGGGAGATCTTCTTATCCATCAGCCCGAGACGCCCCTTCCAAGGAAGATAGTGGTTCACGAAGGAACCCACCACCAGCTACCCAAGTGCCTACAAAGACGACAATTGTCCCTTCCAATGGACCCCGAGGGAGTACTTCTAACCCTACTTCTAGAGCTAGGGATATTGAATGTTTTAAATATAGAGGAAAGGGTCATATGATGAAAGATTGTCCTAATTCTAGAGTCTTATTTGTTAATCAACTAGGTGAATATGAAAGTGAAAGTGATAAGGAAGGAAACCTAGATGAAAATCATGACGAGGATGATCTTGAGGATGAAATTGGTTATGAGCATGGTGATTCTTTGATTTGTAAGAGAACTTTGCATGTACAACCCGCCCCTTGTGAAGATAACCAGAGAGAAAATTTGTTTCATACTAGATGTTTGGTTCAAGGGAAGGTTTGTAATATGATCATTGATGGGGGAAGTTGTTGCAACATTGCTAGAACTGAATTGGTTTCTAAATTGCAAATTGCTACTATTTTCCACCCTAGGCCATATAAATTGCATTGGATGAATGAATGTGGTGAATTGAAAGTTCAAAAGCAGGCTAGAATAACATTCACATTAGGAAAATATGAAGATACAATTTTGTGTGATGTTGTCCCTATGCAGGTGACGAGGCGGATTTGTCGTGTGCCAAGTCAAGTAATCCTAACATGCAAACTGAGTAATATAGTGCGCAAGCAAGGGTCGAATCCCAAGAGAATCAGTTTATCAAATTCTTAAGTTATCACAATGACTAACCAATAAACGTAACCAAAAAGGGTTTTTTTTTATGGTTTTGATACGAAGTATCGAATGTCAACTTGGTTATAACAATATTAAGCGAAGTGTTCCACTTAGCGATTATCCACAATTAGATTAACAAGTTGATCTTAGAATCCTTTTCATCCCTATGTCAAGTTCTCAAGTGATCGTTCTAATTCCTGTTCTTGAATAGTTATTAGTCCAACTAGTCCTAACAACCCTTACTAGATTATAACTTTGAAACTATCAAAGTTCAATAACAAAGTAGCAATGCATTCAGGAATAGATAGATACATGCAATATCATGGACAACTAGTCGGATACTGGACATGTACTCAACTCTCTTCTCTAATAACAATCACAACTAGTTCATGCAAATAGATTGTGCTACACAACAAGTATGATAATTCAACTAGAAGTATCAAACTCTAGCAATATGAATAAGATAAGACTAACTTAGGTGATCAATCTAAAGTAGTAAATCTAGTTCATCGACAATACAAACAAGAGAGTTGAGACAATCAAAGAGTAGACAAAGGGAAAGGATAAACTCACAACTTGTTGAATCCAAAAGCTTCAAACGCCAAGTGAAACAAAGAACTTTAGCAACTCATAAGTTTGTGAAAAACTCTCCAAAAACTTAAGCAAAACAAAAGGTAAGATGATCAAGGATGATCATCCACAACTTAAATAGCATTAAGCTATTGTAACAGCCGAATTAAGGTTAACAAAGCGTGTAGAAAGTTACATAATTGAACACAAATTACTTCAAATGACAAAGACATCAATTTGATTCTTCTGTCGAGGAACCGCACCCGCGGGTTGATAGCCGCGGGCGCGGTTTTGGATTCTCCAGATTTTCAGGATGGCAGAGGGCCGCGGGCGCGGCTTGAGCTCTCTGGGATCCTTGGCTGAGGATGAAACCCACGGGTGCAGCTTGAGACCCGCGGGTGCGGCTATGTTGTCTGAGGTAGCAGCTACTGATTTCTTGAAGTCTTCGTCTTCGTCTTCATCTTCGTCTTCATCTTCAGCAGCTTCTTCCTTATGCTTCAATGCTTCCAATGCTTCGTATCATCTCGTATGTAAATCTTCTCTCGAACAGCTCCATGATACAGATTACATAGAAACAAATAACATAATCCTATACAAAACTAGCTAATAATCCATAGTTGCGGTATGTAAAACACCGCTTATCAAACTCCCCCATACTTAGACCTTGCTCGTCCCCGAGTAAGCTAAAAGAAACTTACTCTTTTACAATAATCACTCAAAGATATCAGGAAGTATGAAAAAGAAAGAAACTACAAATCACTAACACATTTAGTATACAAACAATATGATGAGAAAAATATCTATCAATTTGGTCTTCCATAGTGGTTAACATGCAAAAAATTTTGTCCTAAGACACTCATTTCACTCATTTTGCCTAGGCGCCTCGAAAGGTTTTCACCTAGCCACTCATTTCATTTTCAATCTCACCATTCCTTACCGCCCTCAAGTCCTTTTTTGCCAAGCCTAATGCAAGCCGAACTACCCGCTTATTGCATGGATTTTTCCATCCCATGATTTTCATTTGCCTTTTTTCGTATTTTTGTGGCTTTTTCTGTTTTTAATTCCATGCAAAGTACAAACCAAATTAAATAAAACCGAAGGGAAATAACAAGGAAATGAAACTACTCTAGGATAAGCAATGAACTAATTTCCCTCCCCCATACTTGAAGTGCACAATGCCCTCAGTGTGTAAGACATAGAAAAATAATGAGGAAGAGAGAAAGAAGCTCACTGATCCGGGTCATCCCGGTTTGGATAGTCGGGCCAACGAGCCTGCATGTCAAGCCGTAAGTCATCCACCGACTGCTGCAGCCTCTCAACATTTTGGTTCACCGTCTGAACCGACTGGTAGACAAACTCAATCCGCTCGAAAAGACGCTGCTCCCAAGGTATGTCAGCAGGAGCTGCTGATGATGAGCCTTCGCCCCATTGCCTCTGAGGCTGAAAACGAGGGGCAGGCTCCTGGAAGTCATCATCATCCTCAAGGTCAACTGGCTGCTGATCCGGCTGCTGAACCGGCTCCTGGATGCTGATCCCACCGCGAGCTCGTCGTCGAGCAGCTGCACGAGGGGGAGCGGGTATGAGGTTGATCCTGAAACTGAAAGTATGTGCTGGCCCATAAGCAAAATCCTCTGTGAGAGCAATCTCGGGAGGACCGATCCAAACCCACATACGCTTGTCCGCATTGACTGTAACAGACTTGAGCCACCGAAGTCGAGTCTGCAGAAATGTGGCATCCAGCAAATAGGGACCCATTGAGGGGTCCAGACTACCTACGCAGTCAAGATTCTCCCATTCGGGGACGACAGCCTCTAAGATGAGGGTGATCATGCCACCCAAAGCAATCTGACCCCTTGGTTTCGAGCGGGCTGTCTTGCAGGAGTGAACAAAAAGTGAGAGCCAATCGGGAATCACCTGACATTCCGGCATAAGAGCATATAGATACTTCAGCTGGTATGCAGGCACCTTATTCACCTCAGAAAGCCCAAAGAAGGCCATAGATAGGGCCCGCTGTGTCAGGCGGAGACATGGATGGGACATCTTAGCATTATAATCATTACCATGGGTATCCCGAACTTTTCCCGTCCATGTGTACCAGACCTGTGTAGGGCTGTCACCAACTGTAGTGTCATAATCTGCAGAGGGAACCTGAGAGATTCCCAAGATGTGGCGCAGCTGTTCAGCCTAAACCGTAAAGGATCGTCCATTGTAAATGAACTGGATGGCCGAGATGAAGGTGGTCTCCGAGACGGTCTTGGACTTGAGGCTCGCCAGAAACTGATAGGTAGCCTCGGCATGAGTGGGAGCTGACCTGAACAAGAAACCATGCAACCCTGCGTGCTCAAGCATGGCCTCAGTGCATGCAGTCATACCCAAATCATCGAGCGTACGTCGATGGAAAAATTTCGTGGCTATACACTGCTTAGCCCTTAAAAAGGCTAAGTTTGCCTGAACCTGTTGTTGCCACAAATCATTTTTGTGGCCTCGAGACGTCCCTGCTGCCGCCATCAAAATGTATACACAAACCAAATGCTACCACAAATCCGCACACAACAAAGATACCAAGCAGCAGCAGCAAAATAGCAAAGCCCTCCCCGAGGCGTAAGAAAATCAACAACGATGAGTGCGGTTGTCGGAAAAACTTACCAAAATCAGGAAAAATGGACGACAGAGGCGAAAGCCGCGGGCGCGGGTTGGAAGCCGCGGGTGCGGTTTTTGCGTTTTCTGATTTCTGGCGAGGAGGGAGCCGCGGGCGCAGGTTTGGAGCCGCGCGTGCGGTTTCTGCGAGGCGGAGAACTGCTTGGCAAGACGAAGCCGCGGGCGCGGGTGTTGAGCCGCGGGTGCGGGTGCGGGTTCGGCGAGGCGGAAAGCTTTTTGGCAGGGCGAGGCCGCGGGTGCGGGTTTTTGAGCCGCGGTTGCGGTTGGATTCCGGCGGTGGTCGCGGTGGACGGAGGTGCGGCTGTGGAGGAGGGCTTGGTGGGAGGATGTTGGTGTTGGGAAAGAGAAGGGTTTGGTGGGAGGATTTTGGTGTTTTGAGAAAGAGAAGTGGGAGGTAGGGTATGATTGGAGGGATGGGAGGATTTTTATGTGGTGGGATGTAGAGAATGAAATCCGAGATGCAGAAGGGTAGAAGATGAAATCTAAGATGGAGAAGGGTAGAAGATGAAATCTGAGATGGAGAAGGGTAGAAGATGAACCGTCAATTCCTTTTTCTTTTCTTTTTTTTTTTTTTTTTTTTTCGATAAACGAAAAGAAGAACCGTCAATTCCTTTAGTAGCAAACGACCATCGTCTTCTCGTCTTGAATTCCTAGAAAATAGAAAACAAAACAATTAAAAAGAAAATGAAATTCAAGGGAAAAGAAGAATACCATGGGTTGCCTCCCAAGCAGCGCCTTGGTTAGAGTCGTGGCTCGACTTGGTTTCCCGTCTTCAATTTTCAAAAGTTGGCTCTTCTAGAGCCATTTCATCGAAAGACACTTTGGTGAATCCCTCATGGTAAGGTTTTAACCTTTGACCATTCACCTTGAAGACGTTGTGGTTGTCTTTGTCAAACAACTCCACGGCGCCATGAGGAAAGACGCGAGCAACAACATACGGGCCATTCCACCGGGATCGCAACTTACCCGGAAAAAGTTGAAGACGAGATTGGTAGAGCAAGACCTTGTCTCCCACCTTGAAATCTTTCCTCAAGATGTTCTTGTCATGCCAAGCCTTCGTCTTTTCCTTGTAGATCACCGCATTCTCATACGCATCCCGGCGTATCTCTTCAAGCTCTTGGATTTGCAACTTCCTAAAGTCGCTTACCTCATCCAACTCCATGTTGCATTTTTGCACCGCCCACCACACCTTGTGCTCTAACTCCACCGGAAGGTGACAAGCCTTCCCAAACACAAGTCGATATGGGGACATTCCTATTGGAGTTTTGTAGGCGGTCCTATACGCCCAAAGTGCATCATCCAACCTTAGACTCCAATCCTTTCGATTAGGAGCCACCGTCTTTTCCAGAATCCCCTTGATTTGCCTATTGGACACCTCAGCTTGTCCATTGGATTGGGGGTGATAAGCAGTTGAGACTCGTTGAGTGACATGGTACTTCTTTAAAAGTGCACTCACCGTCTTGTTGCAAAAGTGAGTACCTTGGTAACTTATAAGAGCCTTTGGAATCCCAAAACGAGAAAAGATATTCTCCTTCAAGAAACCTGCTACCACTCGGGAATCATCAGTTCTGGTGGCCTTCGCTTCCACCCATTTGGAAACGTAGTCCACCGCAAGTAAAATGTATAAATTCCCAAACGAACTAGGAAAGGGTCCCATGAAATCAATACCCCAAACATCAAAAATCTCACAAAAGACTAATGGTGTTTTTGACATCTCATTTCGTTTAGAAATTTTCCCGACCCTTTGGTATCGGTCGCAAGCTTTGCAAAAGGCAAACGCATCCCGAAAGATGTGTGGCCAATAGAAGTCGGCGTCCAATACCTTCCTAGCCGTTTTATTAGCCCCAAAATGCCCCCCACATGCATGAGAATGACAAAAAGTAAGGACAAACTGTACCTCGTTATCCGGGAGGCATCGTCGGATTACCTTGTCAACACAATGTCTCCAAAGGTAGGGGTCATCCCAAACGTAGAAACGTGATTCCCGCTTGATCCTATCTTTTTGAGCTTTTGTGTAGTTCGGCGGGAATTCTTCGCGAACCAGGTAGTTCACGATGTCGGCAAACCATGGTGTGAAAGACCGGAGGGCGAAAAGCTTGTATTCGGGGTCAATTTCTGCAAATTCTGTATAATCTGTTGCTGTCAGAAAACCGCGATCGCGGTTATTGAGACGCGGTCGCGGCTCTCCTTGCAGTGAGACTTCTGGCAAACACAAACCGCGAGCGCGGGTTTCGAGCCGCGGGCGCGGTTCTCCCTTTTCCGAAAATACTTGAGAGCACAAACCGCGGGCGCGGTTTCCGGGCCGCGGGTGCGGCTTGTTCTCAGCAGAAGCAGAATTTATAGAATAAATTTGATACAAGTTTTCATCCGGGAACGTACCTTGAATTTGAACCTGTAATTTACCGTCCTCTTGCACAATCCGGCTCAAATGATCAGCTACGGAGTTTTCGACTCCCTTCTTGTCCCAGATTTCCACATTGAACTCGCTTAAGAGCAAAACCCATCGAATGAGTCTTGGCTTTGATTCCTTCTTCTTCATGAGATAACGAAGAGCAGCGTGGTCCGTGTGGATAATCACCTTCGTGCCCAAAAGATATTGCCGAAACTTTTCAAGGGCAAACACCACGGCTAGCAACTCCTTTTCCGTGGTGGAGTAATTCCTCTGAGCTCCGTTCAAAGTCATGGAAGCATAGTAGATGACGTGCATTGCTCTTCCGACTTTTTGACCAAGAACGGCTCCCACCACGTGATCACTAGCATCACACATGATCTCAAAGGGTAGAGACCAATCGGGTACTTGGATGATTGGTGCTTCGGTGAGGTGGGCTTTCAGAGTGTTGAATGCCTTCTTGCACACATTCGACATGTCAAAAGTAGCTTCCTTTTTCAAAAGCTCACATAGGGGCGTGGAGATCTTAGAGAAGTCCTTGATAAACCTGCGATAAAAACCTGCATGGCCTAGGAAAGAACGCACTTCACGCACATTAGTAGGATAAGGCAACGATTGAATGACGTCAATCTTTGCCTTATCGACCTCAATACCCCTAGCTGAAATTATGTGCCCCAATACTATCCCTTGTTCAACCATAGAATGACACTTTTCAGAATTCAATACTAGATTAGTATCTACACATCTTTTAAGCACGAGTGACAAATGATTTAAACATGCATCAAAGCTATCCCCATGTACCGTAAAATCATCCATAAAAACTTCTATGAAATGTTCAATGTATTCCGAGAAGATACTTACCATACATCGTTGAAAGGTCCCGGGTGCGTTACATAATCCAAAAGGCATCCTACGATATGCAAAAGTGCCAAAGGGACATGTAAACGTCGTCTTCTCTTGATCTTCGGGTGCAATAGCCACCTGAAAATACCCTGAATACCCATCTAGAAAGCAATAATACGGACGACCGGCAAGTCATTCAAGCATTTGATCAATAAAAGGGAGGGGGAAATGATCTTTTCGGGTTACCGCGTTCAGCTTGCGGTAGTCAATGCATACTCTCCAACCCGTTTGAGCTCGGGTAGGAACCATCTCACCTTGTTGATTCTCTACCAATGTTATGCCCCCTTCTTAGGGACACATTGAGTTGGACTCATCCATTGGCTATCCGAAATGGGGTAGATCATGTCAGCTTGAAGAAGTTTCAGCACCTCCTTCTTGACCACCTCCATCATAGGTGGGTTCAATCTTCTTTGGGGTTGCCTAGAGGGTTTAGCACCTTCCTCAAGAAGGATCCTGTGCATACATGTGGAAGGGCTAATTCCCTTGATGTCAGCAATGGTCCACCCAAGAGCGGTAATGTGTTCTTTCAGCACCATCACCAACCTTCTCTCTTGTTCACCTGTCAACTTGCTTGAAATGATTACCGGGAGGGTATCATTTTCCCCAAGAAAAGCATACTTCAAGTGCTCGGGTAATTGCTTGAGCTCTACAACCGGTGCCTGCACAATAGAAGGAAGAAGCTTTCCGCTCTCCAAAGTTAGTAGCATGGGCCGACCGGCCAAAATTATACCCGAAGCGTCTAGACGAGCTAGAACACTTTGAATCTCAGGTGGAAGAGACAAATCAAGTGTTGGTGAGTGAACGATGTTGTGTTCTAATACACTTTGTAATTCATCTAAGCCAAAGATATTGAAAACATCTTGGACTATAGGATCAATTACATCAATTGAACAAATAGACGCAGCATCTTCGACGGGTGTTTCATAGCATCAAAAATGATAAATTGAACTATTTCCCCATCGAAATCTAAAGTAAGAGATCCACTAGCCAAATCAATCTTTGTGTTAGCGGTTCGCATGAAGGGCCTCCCAAGCAAAATAAGAGCAGCTTGCCCATCATGTTCCATGTCTAACACAAAGAAATCAGCGGGAAAGAACAAATTATCCACCATAACCAAAACGTTTTCAACTACACCTTTAGGATACACGGTGGACCTATCGGCTAGTTGAATAACAATTCCGGATTCATGAAGTGGACCCAACCCAAGAATCTTATAGAGAGAGTAAGGCAACACATTTATCGACGCACCCAAATCGAACATGGCTCGTTCAAAATGTGTGTCACCTATACGGCAAGGTATGCTGACCATGCCCGGATCGCTGCACTTCTTAGGCATTCGCCTTTGAAATACAGCGGAGACACGCTCGCTTACTGTTACCTTTTGTTGCCCTTTCAACTTTTGATTCCTCTTGATTGTGCAAAGTTCTTTTAAAAACTTTGCATATCGAGGAATGCTTTTATTTAACTTGAGCAAGGGGATGTTTACCTCACATTTGCTGAACGTCTCAAACAACTCCTTGTCGTTTTCCGGCCTTTTGGTGTTCCAAAGGGCATCGGGAAACGGGGCGGGAGGCTTGGTGGAGTCGAGAGGTGGAAAGTTGGGGCGAACGTAATTGTCCTGTCTCAACTGGAAATCCCCCCGATCCTCCACTTCGGTTTTCGGGCCGCGGGCGCGGCTCTCGAATGTCCTCAGAAATCAACTTTTCTGCAGAAGCCTCAACAAGGTTTTTGGTTTCCCCTAAAATCTTACCACTTCTTGTTGTTACTGCACTTACATTTCTGGTTGGATTCACCACCGTTTGGGACGGTAGAGAATTGAAATTTTGTTGTGCAATGGTGGTTACAGCTTCAGCCAACTGCCCAATTTGCTTCTCCATGTTCTTGATGCTCGACTCGGTTGTTTGAACATGAGTTGTGAAGTGTTGAGTCAAGGATCTCAGCAGCTCCGCAGTAGATGGTCCAGCATTGGGTCGAGGGCCTTGAGCTTGTTGTTGGGGCTCATTTGGATCACGCCATCGAAAATTGGGATGATCTCTATACCTCGGGTTGTAGTTGTTTTGTTGATAACCACGAGGTCGTGGGGGTCCATACCCACCACCAGCAGCATTGACTTCAGCAACGTCTTCACCTTCAAGCTCAGGGCATTTATCTGTAAAATGAGAAGGGTCAACACAAATACCACATACCTTTACTTGTTGTTGTTGTCCTTTTTGCAACTGGGAGACCATCTTTTTCAACTCTACAAGCTCAGCTACAAGAGCGGGATCCCCTGAACTTGCTGCGTGCACTCCCTTTTTGGTGTATGTCCTACCAAAACTCCTTGTGCTCTCAGCCATATCTTGCAATCTCTCCGTGGCATCCTCCGGCGTCATGTTGAGAATATCTCCCTCGGATGGACCTACACTGCACAACTGTCTTCCATTCGACGTAATCTTATGTCTCATGAAATCCAGCAAGACTTCTCTTGTTTGTGAACCCACTAATAAACATACTCATGCAGTGAATTAATGGTGCCAACAATTCAATTGTAATACATTTGCAAGAAAATTGAATCAATCAAGACATGAAGAAACAAATAAGTCAAATCAATGAAAGACTTGACAAATCTCATATAATCTTACATATAGCAATTGACTAACATTCAGACTTCAGCCAGTCATTGGGGGTTTAGGAGTAGACAGAATTATTCGAGAGAAATCATACCAAGTTCCAGACGAAGTCTTTCAAAGGGTTCCTCGTTTAGTGCCTTGGTGAGATATCTGCAATTTGTTCCTCTGTTCGAACAAGTTCCATTGTTACTAGTCCCATTTCAACACAATCTCGTAGGAAATGATGTCTTATCTCAATGTGTTTAGTTCTAGAGTGTTGCACAGGATTCTTAGAAATATTTATAGCACTGGTGTTATCACATAGAATAAGAAAAGAATTGAGATTGATACCAAAGTCACTTAGCTGTTGTTTGAGCCATAAAAGTTGTGAACAACAAGCAACAACCACGATGTATTCAGCTTCGGCGGTGGAGAGAGCAACAATGGTTTGTTTCTTTGATCCCCAAGAGACAAGACATGGACCTAGAAATTGAGCCATACCAGATGTGGACTTACGATCTACTCTATTTCCAGCAAAGTCAACATCAATGTATCCGACGAGGCTCAAGTTTCCTCCCCTGGGATACCATAGACACAAGTCATATGTTCTGTTTAGATATCTTAAGATTCTCTTGACTGTTGTAGCTTGAAATCTTGCACATAAACACACACTATAGATTATGTCAGGTCGACTAGCAATCAGATACAGTAGAGATCCTATCATTTCTCTATAAAGATATTGGTCTTCCTTGCTCCTAATTTCATCCTTGCCAATCGTTTGGGGAGATTGGGGTTGCATAGGGTTTGGAGTTCGAGATCCCAAACTTCTTGACTACTTGTCTGAGATATTTCTGTTGAAGAACTCTAGTACCGTCCTCACCTTGCACAACTTGTAGACCAAGACAAAATTTAAGCTCCCCAGCCATGCTCATCTCGAATTCGCTTTCCATAAGTTTGACAAACGTTTCAACCAATATGTTGTTTGTTGAGCCAAAGATGATATCACCCACATAGACTTGCACGACCAGAGTATCCTTTCCCTACCTCAACAGGAATAGTGTTTTGTGCACCTCACCTCAAACATAACTGTTGGAAATCAAAAGTCGAGATAGCCTTTCATACCATGCTCGAGGAGCTTGCATGAGGCCATAAAGAGCTTTGTCCAGTACGTACACCTGGTCGGGTGAGAAGAATAAACAAACCCATGTGTTTGCTCAACATAGACTTCTTTTTTCGGTTCCCCATTAAGAAAGACATTCTTTACATCCATTTGTTGAAGTTTGAAGGCATGATGCGTTGAGTATGCAATTAGTAGACTTATGGCTTCTAGTCTGGCAACAGGAGCAAACGTCTCATCATAGTCTATCCCTTCTTGTTGATTGTATCATTTGACAACCAGTCTTGCTTTGTTCCTTGTGACCTGACTCTTGTCATCTAGCTTGTTTCTGAATACCCATTTAGTTCCTATGATGGTCCTGTAATCAGGATTAGGAACAAGTCTCCACACTTTGTTTCTCTCGAACAGATGAAGCTCGTCTTGCATGGATTTGACCCATTCAAGATCCTTGAGAGCTTCGTCGATTGTTTTTGGTTCTGCTAAAGAGACAAAGAAGGTGAAAGCACAAAATTTTTTTGAGGGTAAGGGAGATGACAAACCTTCACTGGAATTGTTCTCTGTTGTGACCGAAGGCGAGGGTCTTTTATTACTGCATTGCATATGTATTCATTCAACCAACCTTGTGACCCAGCGCTTCGAGAGGCACGTCTTGTTTCGGTGAGATTTTCTTCGTTTGTGGCTTCCTCTGGTGTGTTCCCTATTGGAGAACTGATGACTGGATTTTCAGGAAGGTTGTTATTTTCCTCGTCACTTCCATCCTCTGTTTCTTCTGAGGAGCTTCCATGTGTTCCTTCTGAGTTGTTTTCAGGAAAGCTTATTCGTTCTTGATTTGGAGCCAGAATTGCTCCATTTGAACTTTGCTCTCAAATATTAGTAACTTCTACTAGGTCAAAGTTGTCCTCCTGAGTGTAGGGCATACTATCTCCTTCTTGCACAGATTCACCGGCCATGGTGAACTCATCAAAGATTACATGAATGCTTTCTTCGATTTATCTTGTTCGCTTGTTGTAGACCTTGTAGGCTTTTCTTTGGAGAGAATATCCTACAAATGTCCCTTCATCGCTCCTTGGATCCAACTTTCCTGAGTTTTCCTTTCCATTATTGTGAACAAAGCATCTACACCCGAAGACCTTGAAATGAGAGACATTTGGTTTTCTTCCATTCAGAATCTCATATGCTGTTTTGTTGATGAGAGGTCTGAGAGTAGCTCTGTTTAGCACATAGCATGAGGAGTTGAGTGCTTCAGTCTAGAAGCTTCTTGGAAGATTGCTAGAGATTAGGAGGGTTCTTGTCATAACTTTTAATGTTCTGTTCTTTTTCTCCACAACTCCATTCTGTTGAGGAGTTCTTGGCGCTGAGAAGTTGTGATTTATTCCTTTGTTCCTGCATAAGGAGTGAAACTGAGAGTTTTCGAACTCTGTTCCATGGTCAGTACGAATAGAAACTAAAGGCTAGAGTCGTCGTGCCTAATCAAAATAAACCTTAAACACCTAACTAATGTAGCTTTGGTAAGTAAGGGTCGAATCCCACAGCGAATCAAGTTATATATCCTATTTGTAAAATCATTCACCAATTGATAACAAAGACGAAAGGGGGGATTATTGTGGTAGTCAATCTAACTAAGAAAACAATAAAAGATAAATAGTATGGCTAGACAAATATCCACTTTCAGTTTGTCAGGTTGATCATAGATATCTCAAGTTCATTCAATTTTATGGTTGTTCCTATTCCAATCTTTAATATATTGGCAGGCCAACCGGTCCTGATAATACTTACTATTCAGCAATCAGAGAAACCTCTCAAGATTAGATGAAATAGCAGCAAAGGGCACAGAAATTATAAGGATGCATGCAATAACTTACAACCGTCAAGTATTAACATGCAATCAATTCTCTTTCATAAAAGCAATCAACTACCAGATCATGCAGATATGAGTGCTACAATGACAAGGAATTTCACCGTATATTCCTAGTCTAGCAATAGAAAACTATCAATCAAACTAGGTGATCAAGCTAGCAAAACTAATAGAAATCAATAGATGAAGAACAAGAGAATTAATACAAACCCATAGGAAAAGAACAAGAGTTTAGAAATCTCACAACTTAATAACTGAAGGTTTCAACCGCTAGGTAAAACAATGGAGATTAGTTCCTGCTCATGGTTGCAGAACTAAATTGTCTGATGGAAAAGATGATAGAAAAGATGATAACTAGGGTCCTTAAATAGAGAACTAACCCCAACATATATGGTAAAAGAAAGATCCTAAACGAAAATAAGGAAAAATAAGAAAATAATAAAAAAAATAAAAACAAAACAAAATAAGGAAAGTCCGGAATATCTTCGGCCTTGTTGTGGCGATCGCCATAGATTCCTGGCGATCGCCATATTCATTTAAATCTCCGTCGTGTCTATGTTGCCCCATGGCGATCGCCATAGAGTCATGGCGATCGCCATGCTCTCTCGAACTCCTGAAACACTCCTGTTGTAGAATGGCGATCGCCATAGTGATGGTGGCGATCGCCTCTGCTCCGCAGAATGTCACAACCAAATACAAACGAAAGCTTCAATTGTCTAGCCAACTCTTAAACAAAGGAAAAGGGAAAAAGGGTTCAGAAGAAGACTCCCCTTCAAAACTAGGTCTAAAACAATATATAGAAATCTAACCCTAAAAATATATGGTAAAAGATAAATCCTAAACGAAATAAGGAAAATAAGGAAAAAAAGAAATAAATAAAAGAAAAGGAAAAGGAAATAAATCTAACGTCAAACATGAGTGCTCGGGTAACTAATTTTTGAGCTGCTTGCTTCATCAATTTTGGTCCAGCTGCCTGCTTCCGCCAATCAACGTGGCCCAAATGATTCAGGCCCAAATTCGGCCTAGCTGTAGTCTTCATGTGCTTCCTCCAAGCGGGCCACTGGCTCTTCTCTTCAATATATTAACGTGGCTTCTGCTGCTGTAAGGTAGCGATCGCCATGGTTTGATGGCGATCGCGGTCGCTTCTGATTCTAAACTCGTCTCTTCGTCTTCAACTCTTCTTGACTCCAGTTCTTCACTTTATATCTTCTAAGTCTTCATAATAACTCCAATGATCCATAATATAGAAATGTCTCTAAACTCATATGAATATACTCCTAATATAATGTAATAATCCCTAGTTACGCTATACAAAGTGCAACGTATCAGGCATACTATCTCCTTCTTGCACAGATTCACCGTCCATGGTGGACTCATCAAAGATTACATGAATGCTTTCTTCGATTTTTCTTGTTCGCTTGTTGTAGACCTTGTAGGCTTTTCTTTGGAGAGAATATCCTACGAATGTCCCTTCATCGCTCCTTGGATCCAACTTTCCTGAGTTTTCCTTTCCATTATTGTGAACAAAGCATCTACACTCGAAGACCTTGAGATGAGAGATATTTGGTTTTCTTCCATTCAGAATCTCATATGCTATTTTGTTATGAGAGGTTTGAGAGTAGCTCTGTTTAGCACATAGCATGAGGAGTTGAGTGCTTCAGTCTAGAAGCTTCTTGGAAGATTGCTAGAGATTAGGAGGGTTCTTGTCATAACTTTTAATGTTCTGTTCTTTTTCTCCACAACTCCATTCTGTTGAGGAGTTCTTGGCGTTGAAAAGTTGTGATTTATTCCTTTGTTCCTGCATAAGGAGTGAAACTGAGAGTTTTCGAACTCTGTTCCATGGCAGGAATATGGTCCAAGTGTACCTAGCTAGAGTACTCATCCACAATTACAAAGACATACCTATTTCCTCCACGGCTTTGTGTACGCATGGGTACACATAAGTCCACGTGGATCATTTCTAAGGGACGAGACGTACTTACCTCTTTCTTGGATTTAAAGGAGGACCTTACTTGTTTTCCCCTTATGCATGAGGTACACACCATATCCTGGATAGCTTCGACTTTCTGTAATCCTTTTACCAGGTCCTTTTGATGCAGTTTTTGAAGGTGTGACAGGCCAGCATGACAGAATCTTTTGTGCCACATGAGGGAATCCTCTTTTACTATTGTAAATCACAAGTCTTCCTCAGGAATGAAGGTGGAGTCTACCTTGTAGATGTTGTTGGCACAGATGCCTTTGAGAATAACTTTTTGAAGTACTTAAACTCTCAACTTGACAGTCATTAGTTGTAAAGACAACTCTATTTTGTTTCTCTTTGACACAGATGAGCTACGCTGAACAAGTCAAAACCAAGGTTGTCTACTAAATTCACATTATTGATAGAGAGTTTGTCAGAGATACTTACCTTGCATGTTCCTAAGACTTCTCATTTTCTTTTATTTCCGAAGGTGATGGAACCTTCGTTTTGGATGTTTAGTGTTTGAAACCATTCTTTGTTCCTTGTCATGTGGCATGAACATGCACCGTGTCTCCTTCTGATTCTGTATCTTCCCAGGTTGCCATCATTGCACCTTTCTCCTCAGAAGAGATCGGGGGTTCTCCAACCTTTTTCTTGTAGCAATTTCTGGCAAAGTGTCCTGCTTTTTTACAGTGATAACAAATGACTTCTTTCGAATCCTGGCTTCCTTCAGTGGGATGCAGTGTTTCTTTCCCACTTCTCCATTCTTTTCTGAAAGCTCTTGTGATGAGGGCAATTGTATCATCTTCTTCGAGACCAGGGTCTTCCGTCTGAGATAGATCGAAAGCCTTTTCTACCTTCAAGGCAATTGATTTTCCTTTGTCATCTTCCTTCCTTGCTAGGAGTTTTCTTTCAAGAATTCCTGAATGACTCTTGAGTCGACAGACAAGGTCTTCTAGAGAGATTTCCATGATGTTGCTTTGTGCTTGAAGAGCATTAATGAATCCATCCCATTTGACATTTAGTGCTTGCATGAATTGATAGGTGACTTTCCATTGGGGGATCTCTTCACCTAGAAATTTTATCTAACTTACATATCCTTCAAACCTAGCATGGAAGTCTTCCAAGGTTTCATATTTTTCCTGAACAGCTTGTTCGTAGTCCTTTTGAGTAGCCAGAAGTCTGTTATTTTTGACATCGTTGCTTCCAGAGTACGTTCTCTGTAGAACATCCCAGATTTCCTTGGCCGTCTTGTACTTCAATACCTTTCTAAGATCATCAGGGCTTAGAGCCATTTGAAGGATCTTTTCAGCCCTGATATTTTTTTCAAGGATTTTGTAGTCTGCGTCACAGTAGTCAACTCTCTTCTTCTCCTTGGTTTTGTCATCATCATTGAGGTCAAGAATGATGAAGTCACCAAATTCAATTACTTTCCAGATCTGAGCATCAAGAGATTGAGTGTGTCACTCAAACTGAATAGCCCACCAGTCATATTCACCTGGCTTCAGCATTGGAGGTTTCCAAAATGAGTCATTGATTGAGTTGTTTTGAGACATTATTCCTTCAAGTAATCTTCAAACAATCTAGAAACCAGACTCTGATACCCATGACCAGACTCTGATACCCATTGTTGGATCGACTAGTAACAAATACATTGGAACAAGACTTTGTTCCCTGATAAGTAAAACAGTAAGAAAGTAAACAACCTATTAGAGAATCAAACCTTGACACAATGATGTATAGTGAAAACACCTCAAATACCAATAAGTACTTTGAAGTGAAAAATCACTCCTCTCTAGCTTTCACTAGAGAGAGTTTGAACGAGTCTACTTGTGTTATTGATTTCTTGATTACAATAGAACTTGAATCACTCTTCTAGATTTCCCACCCAGATCTCGGATCACTCTTCTCACTTAAATCTCAATCTCTAACACTCGTAGAACAACTCTAAACAATGCACTAGGGTTTCGCTCTTCAAAGTCTTGCTAAGCTAGGTAAATCCCTTTCAATATATAGCAAACTAAATAGCTCTAACCTAATACAATATTTAGCTGTTCTATCTTTTTCCATAAATATTATCATAAGAATATAATATTCTTTCCTAATGAAATCTCTTCCTAAGCAATATTATTTCCTTCCGTTTGATATTCCAACTTGTTCAACAAGTCTTTCAACTTTGATCTTCAAGTAGGTGTGCCGTCTCTTATGCATAATGAAACATTATCTATAAGGAAATATTCCTTATAGATATTATTTCCTGATTTCTTCATTCATTTAAACACGCACTCTTCTCCAAGACTAAAGTCTTCAGTGAGTTGCTTCTTTCCTTATTTGAGAAATCTTCTTTCCTTATTTTTAAATCAACTCTTCCTTATTTCTCCAAGGTCATCCTCCATAATATCTTGACCAATATTCTTCATCGGATGGACCTACACTGCACAGTTGTCTTTCATTCGACGTAACCTTACATCTCATGAAATCCGGAAAGACTTCTCTTGTTCTTGCAACCACTAGTAAACATACCTATGCACTCAAGTAAATCATTAGTGGATGTTTGTCATTTAATCAAAACTTATTACATCTCAACACAACTATTATATAACAATATAAATTATAAATATATTATACAATAACTAACCATCTAAATCATAAAATCAGAAAAAACATTTTGACATTGATTTATTTGTATTATCTACATCATATGTATATACGTATTGAGGAAAGTTCGGGTGCAAATAACTCTTAACATAGGAAAAACGAACAGATCGTGTTCACAGATTACCCGTCAAGTTCATAAGGATCTATCCTCACGAGATTCTATCTATAAGGAAAAGATTGCTCCTTGGAGCCTAAGATACAATATATAAGGAAAAGATTGTTCCTTGGAGCCTAAGATACAATATATGCTAGAATAAAGATATTCCTAAAATATCTTCAATAACATGAGATAAAATGTGTGTGCATTAACGTTAGCGTTTGTGTGCATCATCCATAGTCCTTATCTAAGGATCTATCCTCACGAGATTTTTTCCCCTAATTTTAACGTGTATCCATACGTATTTATATTAGTGTGTATTAGCAAATTCAATTTTCATAATTTATAAACTAAAATATATTTGTTCATAAGTGTTTTTCATAATAATAATAATCTTTATTAATAATTAGCAAAAAATTTAAGTCAGCAATTAGAGAAGCCAGATACAAAAGGGTCGAACATGTTGAGTTCGGGTTAAACGGGTCGATTAAATTTTGGAGTTGAACGGGTTCGGGTCGAGACGACCCAGTCGATATCAAATGTTCGGTTTTTTTTTGCAATAAAGAAAATAAAATTCAAACAATGTTTTTGTAATAAAATAGTATAAATATAATATAATTTTATAAAAAGATTATTATTTTTAATTTAAATAAAATAAATATATTAGAAGTGGGTCCTTAACGATTTTTGGATCGATTCGTATTGACCCAATGAATTATGGATCGAAACAGGTTCATATCACCGAATTTCGTTAAATTTTTAAATCGGATTGAATCAAATGTTTTCTGAATCGTGTCGATCAACAAATTAGATAAGCTTTTAATAGATACTAGTAAAGTCCCCGCGCCTTAAACGGTTAATTACTTAGCGTTTATATATAATATAGTTTATATGCAACAATCTATGATATTATAAAAGAAATAATCTTACTATCAATTTCTTCAACTAAAGTTCATAAGTGGTTTTTTTTATAACGAAATATTTGGACATAATTTTTTTTTTTTATAAAAATGCAAAGTAAAAACGTCTTAGTATAAAAACCATGACATAAAAGAGTAAAATATATTAGACTTATAATTTAAATATTTTGAATTAAATTTGAAGCCTACAAAATAGTTAACAAACTACTATTTTTTAGAATTATAAAAAAATCAAAAATTAAAAATGATTTATTTTTAAAAGATTAACAACAAAATGACACATAAGCTAAATGAAGCTATAATTAAGGGGAGAACTTCAAATCACTTTCCTTGAATATATATATAGATTAATCTCACAAAAGTAGCGTTCGACATTTTGGTGAAGCTGTTCACCAAATTAGCAGCGGGAGGAAGCCAAAAAGAGGTGAGCTCAGCTGTTCAGCAGTCAGAATCACTAACTTGGTACAATTCATTTTCCATAAAAGCTTAAAGTGAGATGACAAAGATTGAGTTTCATCCCAAAATCATAACAAATTCAACCATAATTCTATCTTGAATGTTCCCGTCAAATGCAAAAAATAAAATAATGAAGGTTCTACCGAGACTTGAACTCGGGTTACTGGATTCAGAGTCCAATGTCCTGACCACTAGACCATAGAACCTTTTGGTTTTTAATTGTGTACACTTTAATAAGGAGTCTGGTTATTTTCGCATTCAAAACTTGAAGGTACCTTCCTACAAGGGCGGTTTTGTACGGGCTTGGATGTATTGAGTGCACCCACTACCCATGCAGAATCAATGAAGACAACAATTGATTTGTTGATTGGTGTAACAGCGACTATAGAATTTGTATGACATGTAAGATATTTCTTATGTTTTGCATGGCATTCATGTATACCAAAACCAAAACAAATTGCACAACGAAACATTATATGTGGCAGTGGACTAACACCAAATTAATTATTACTCGTACAAATAACAATGATAAAGGTAATTGGTCTAAGGCTGTGTATGAGCCATGCGCGAGAACTGATTACTCACGTGTAAAGATCATATCAAACCCTGAACCACCACAAGAAATGATCAGTACTAACTTGGCTGATGAAGGGAGAAAAATAGAAGCAGGATGAAGATCACCATGTGGAATGTTCGTGGCATCACGTAAAAACATTTGAACCGACATTGATATATTTAGCAAAATTAACCATATTCAAATGATGGGATTAGTGAAAATAAAAGCTGAAAATTATCGGAATGAAAAACTATGGCGAAGTACGGGTTTTGACCAAATTGCCATCTCTCCTGCTAAAGGTTTGTCAGGGGGTATTCTCATTGTTTGGAAAGAACATCAACTGAGAAATGAGACAATAACAATTCATACAATTGAAGACAGATTCATCGCTTTGAACTACTCAGACCATGAGAATAAAACTGAAAGCCATATTATATTTGCATACGCACCACCACAGGCACAAGAAAAAGGCGTTTTTTGGAGGAACCTCAACAACTTTCTAACAACTATTAATTTACCATTTATTATTGGTGACCTGAATGAAATTTTAACAAGCCAGGACAAAGAGGGCGGTATTCCACCTAATCTACAAAAACTTAAAAGACTGACTGAATTTGTTGACCAACACGATTTGGCCAACCTACCAACAAGCGGAAATCTATTCACATGGAGAAAATCCCGTACAATTAACAATACTATCAAAGAGAAACTAGATAGGGTTCTTGTCCACCAACAGATTCTGGGGTGGTATCAAAATCTTACCACGCATAACCATGCTTTTACTTCATCAGATCACTGTCCAATTTCTCTGGATATCTCCATAAGTAGGTCACACCAAGCACAACCATTTAAATTTGAAATTATGTGGACCCAAAGGAAAGATCTAACTAATTTGACTGTACAAACATGGAGAACCCAAGTTAATGGCCAATGTATATATAAATTAACAAGAAAAACTCAAATCCTTAAACAAAAATAAAAGATTGGAATAAAACTAGATTTGGCAATATCTTTGAGCAACTAAAGAAGGTTGAGGAGGATCTGGTGGCTATTCAACAAATGCCACACGATTCCTGCCCAGATAACCTTGTTATTAGAAATAACAACCTTATTCATAAAAAACAGTGTTTATTAACATTCCAGAAAATGTACTGGAGTCAAAGAGCCAAACTCAAACACATTAAACTAGGAGATTCTAATACAAAATACTTTCACGGAGTAGCAACGGGACGACGCAACAAAAAGAACATCAAAGTTATTACAACACAGGAAGGAACTAGTATTGTTGGCTATGACAATATCCGGGAGGAAATTAAAAAGGATTTTTCTAAAAGATTTAACAAAGAACACATTGACCAAGTAAAAATAAATAAACTTCTTGAAGATATTGAACCAAAAATAAAAGATAATGATAATCAGGAACTCTGTAGTAATGTCACAAATCTGGAAATCCATACATCACTTAAAGAAATTAGAGAGGATAAAACCCCAGGCCCTGATGGTATGCCATCAAGCTTTTATAAAAAATACTGGGACATTGTGGGCCCAGATGTGATTGAAGCTACAAAAAGTTTCTTTCATTCTGGAAAAATGCTCAAGCAGATTAATCACACCTTTATTACATTAATCCCAAAAGTGGATAACCCACAATCAACAAACCATTATAGACCTATAAGTGTTTGTAACACAATCTATAAAATTATATCTAAAATCATTACAAATAGGCTCAAGAATGTAATGAATAAAATCTTCCACCCTCTCCAAGGAGCCTTTGTGGAGAACAAATGTATTCAAGATAATGTCCTCGTGGCACACGAAATCTTTCACTCCTTCAGAAAGAAATCTGGGAAAGATGGTTGGATGGCTCTAAAACTAGACATGGAAAAAACATATGATAGGGTTGATTGGACCTTCTTATTGCAAACCTTGAAGAAATTTGGTTTCTGTGGCAAATTCATCGCATGGATTAAGGAATGTACCCAAACAGTCTCCTTCTCGATACTTGTTAATCAAGGACCTACTGACCAATTTCACCCAACGAGAGCGCTTCTTTAAGGGGACCCCCTATCACCATTTATGTTCATTCTTAGTGCGGAAATACTAACTAGAAACCTACAAAAAGTAGCGAACGACAAAAAAACCCAATAGGAATAAAAATAGTTAGGGAGGTACGAGGATTCCATTTCTGGCCTTCGCATATGATATCATCATATTCTCGGACACCAAACAAACCACCTGCAAAAAAATAAAAAACATTATTGATGAATACTGCCAAGTCTCTGGCCAACTCGTAAACTTTCATAAATCCGCATTCCAAGTTACAAAAAACACAAGCAATAATACTATCCAACAACTTACCCAACTACTACAAGTTAGTCAATCTATGTCACTAGAAAAATACGTGGGATGCCCAATTATAAATGTCTTGGAAGCATCTCTTAAGTCTTTTTCTTTGGTTGCTTGTTTGTATTGCTTGTTTCTTACTTACTATACTTGCTTATCATGTCTTGACTTTGCGTGTATTTATGTGTTCAAACTTGTCATATTTTCAAAGAAGCAATTAGCTAGCCTTAACCTACCTCACGACATAGAACCCTTGCTGGAGTACTTGAGTCAAGTGTGACTTGTCTCATTTTCTTGTTTGCTTTGTGCCTTTTTCTTGTGGAATTTGATCCTTGCAATGCCTTACATTTTTAGGTACTAACATGGCAAGGAGACACTCGGATTGGCATCCTTCTTGGAACGTTGAGGACGAGGACACTACGTCAAAAAACGTCTAATATCACGTACAATATAACCCGGGCGTTCAAGTTGTGGGATATAAAAGATGTGCCAAAAAGGTACGATAACATATAACCCCGATCTTTCTACATCCGGGTTATATGTGACGGATAACATAACTTAATAACCCGTCACCTTAGAGATCCGGGTTATTTGGTATTTTTGAAAAAATATTTATAAACGCCCGTGATATTTGATAGACGCCTGAGAATTATGAGATCCGGTTTAAATCTACAATATATTGGTGTTTACAAAAATCTAAAGTTGTCTTAATTAGAAAACCCTAAATCAAACAGCCTCCTGTGTGCATCTCTTCAATCTGCCTTCTCTCCGTCTTTCTCTTCAACAGGAGATTCCTCTGGAAACATCCTCGATTGTTAACAACAGCTCCTGATTCCCAATTTGAACTTGAGGGGATGGGTGGCTCGGAGCATGAGAACGACAACAAGGCAACAATGACAGAGAACGAGAGCAACCTTAAGAATGAAGACGAGCCCATCGTAGGGCCAGGACCGGCTCCCCAGCGTTGCCCTAAAAGTTCGGTTCAATCAAAAATGGCTTATCTCGATGCTCTCCCTTCCGCTAACATGTGACTTCCTCTATCTCTTACTATTCTCATATGTCGTTTGCAGTGTTTAGGGTTTAATGTGCAATCTATCAAGAGTTTAGGTTTCTGCTCGACTGTGAATTGAGCATCTGGGTGAAGAAATATGTTCAATTTGGGGGTCAAATTGAAGTTTTTCTGTTCTTTTATGTGAGATTGAGGTCATGATACTTGAATTTGTGTGATATCAGGTACGAGAAGAGTTATATGCACCGTGATGTAGTTACTCATGTAGCAGTCTCGCCTGCATACTTCTTTATTATTGGCAGTTGTGATGGTCATGCTTCGTCTTCCATTTATTCCTGGAGCTGTTGAATGGGTTTATAAGTAGGGAGATGTCAAAAGTAAGCTTGCAATAAGTGATCGTAATTATTCATTTGTTACATTTATGATGTGCTAGCTAGGAAAAATGAACCACTAATTTCTAAAGAGGTAACTGACATATCTTAATTCTCATAGCTGGAAAATATAATGCTCACTAAACGTCTATTAGCATTTTGTATATTCAATTTTCCTTTCCTACAGATACAAATGGAATCTGTCAAAGTAATGAAGTACAACCCCGTCTTTGACTCTGTTATATCTGTTGAAACCAGTGGAATGATAGAGTATTGGAGCCCTAAAACTCTGAAGTTTCCGAGATTGGGTATGTCTTTAAACTCATGTTTATTATCATGCTCTTGTTTTTTTTACTGCTTCAATCACTCTTAGTGACAGGATTACTAATTTATCATACTAAAAAGAAAAGTTAAGTTTATAAGTTTCTATATTATCAGGTTATTTGAAGGGAAGCAATCACCATTGAAATGGCAGGAAAGCTTCCATCGATCACAGTTCAGAAGATAGCCGCCAACAACCATGAGGTAGTACCAGATAATTACCTCGACAAAGAGGGATACCCTCAATCAGGCGTTGCTTCTGTTCTTTATATTGATAATTTGGTGGTTGACTTCTCTCTTCTCTCACCATCTTCATCTTCTCCACAAGCTGTTGAGCAAGAATTGGTTAAGCTTCATCAACCACTCAACAAATGGGGTTGCTTTCAGGTCTACTCCTTTTTCTTCTTATTTTTCTGAATGTTTTGACTTGATACTCGATTGAATCTTATGTCTTTTGTTGAAATAAACTTCATTTGTATCAAGAACTATGTCTCTAAGCTGTTGATTGCAGGGTTTCTCTGAGATACAAGAGGATTTAATTACATGGGTTGAATGTTTAGGATAAAATTGCCATAACAATGTATTCTGAGTAATTAGGGAATTCAGGATTGAATCATGTATTTGTTAAGTTTTCTTGTTATTAGGTTAATCAGATAATGGATTGATGCTTTGTTGTATACTAGTTTTCAATACACTTATGATAAAGCTAGCTCTTTCACGTCACTTGGCCAATCTTGCTCGAAAGATATGTATGTTGTAAACATAAGATGGATATAAAAACCATGTGGAAGTGGAAACCAGTGCCTTTTAATGATTCATTAAGAAATAAGAACACAAATCTTTTATTATGTTTCAGTGAAATCTCAGGCTATAAATCATGGAATCAGTAGCTCACTCCTTAATGAGGTCTGCAGAGGAGAAGCAAAAATGTGCCAGATCCATTGCGGCCTTGGAAGGTTATGGAAATGATATATACTATTGTTTCTGATCTTCAAACTCTTGATTGGACTGATCGGCTTTATCTAATGACTCACCCCGAAGATCAGCTTGAGCCCAACTTCTGGCCAGAAAATCCTCCTGCATTCAAGTAATTTCTCCATCTTTTACTTGCTCATACATGAAAAATCTGCTCTTAGGAATATTTTGGATTTGTTGCAGGGAAATTGTACAAAGTACAACACAAAGCTGAAGAATTTGTTTGAGATTCTTATGAAAGCAGTAGCACGTTCCTTGAACATAGAGGAAAACTGCTTTATGAATCAACACGGGGAGCTTGTCATGATGGCATGGAGGTTTAATTTCTACCCTCGTTGTTAAAAGCCTCACAGTGTGCTTAACGGCACGCTGATGGAACCAGGTTTACCATGCTTTTACAAGACAAAGAAGTTCAAGGTCTTCAAGTTCTGAAAGACAATCATTGGTTTCGAGTTCCCACCATTCCTGATGGTCTTTTGATCAATGCTGGTGATTTAATAGAGGTAAATCATATTTTATTACCAATACTCTTTAGAGCTTTTATTAACATTTATCATGCTCTTGTTTTTTTTTTCTACTGCTTCAATCACTAGTGACAGGATTACTAATTTCTCATACTAAAGAGAAAACTTCGGTTTATAAGTTTCTATATTATGTTTTTAATCTAGTCTATTAGCTCAAAGGGAGAGCAATGTGTAATTACACATGATGTGGGTTCGAATCCCACATAGATTGCAATAATATGAGCTTTGTTGAACATGTTTAGCTTCTACAAGTCCGGGTTAATAGATAAATCCTATTCAACCGTCATTTTCAATTTATCAAATAACCTGTATGTTGAAAATCCGGGTTATTAGATAAATCAAATATCACGGACATATTGGTTTAACAAACATCTCGGATGTGCTAAAGCCCGTGTCCTTTTATGATCCTGGTTATTAGATCGATATCAAATATAGCGAAAACCTTTATCACGGACAAGATCCGTGATATTAGGCAGGAAACGCTCGGGTTATTTGAGGTTTTTTGTAGTAGTGGGAAGAATGGTGGAGTGTCGAGGAGGTTCGTAAGAAGCTTGATTGGTTACCACCACCATGGTCACTCATCCATCAAGCAAGTTATGCTCCAAGATATAATAGAGATGGCACAAGGGAGAGCGTTACACTTTACGCCGACGTCACTCTTCCCCAACAACCGTAGAGATCTATGGGTACACTTTCGGGCGTTCCTCGAGATTTGCGGGCGTTCATGGCTCCAAACATTATGAAACTCATGCTAATGCTTGCCCCAAATGCAACATGAGCAAGAACGCTTGGAACGCATTGGAAGGCGTGTTTTTCGCCCCAAACAGCGCCCAAGCACAAAACATGCCCCAACACCACCTCAAGTGGACCCTTCTTTGTCTAAAATGGACAATATTCTGAAAAGAATTGAAAGCATGGAGGTTGAACATGAGCAATGACATCAAACTATGGCGCCACAATAACAAGGGCTTATGGCAACCTCAAATGGAGTCACTAAGGCCAACTAAAGTCGTCTAAAAAATGGCTCGCGCAATTAAGGTAATAAATCGAGCCTTACCATCAATTTGACTCCTCTCCTCAATCTAAAAGGGGTGCTCAAGACTCTTCGAGTGCCCCGCCAAATCTCCCTTGCTATCTTGAAAAGAATCGCGGCACCGGAAGATATATATAGGAAAGAGGGTTCTCGGGAAAAATCAATTGGAACTCCCACTTCCAAGAAGGGAAGCCAAGACGACGATGCGAAAGACAAACCAAGCCAAATCTCAAATGGTTCGAGCAAATCCAGTTCCTTCTTGGGCCCTCATCCTTAAAATAGGATCCCAATATGTACTCAAAGTGGAGCTCAAGAAAAGTTGTCAAGTTCTCGGACATCTTCTTCCATTCTCTCCATTGAGGACACAAACGATGTCGCTGAAGGAATAATGAGTCAAACTGAAAATGGCTCGTGCAGATCAACTTCTGTTTCGAGCAATCCTCATGAAGTTAAGAGGATACACCTGGTCCAAAGTGTGCTTAAGAAATTATGAGTGAAAATCACACTTCAGGATTTAGAGGCCAAAGCGACAACATTGATGCCTTGTTCAAAGATCAAAAATCCAACCTCTGCCAAATGGAACAAAATTTTGAAAGAAGACCAGAATTATGATTAGAAGGGAAACACAATCGGAACGGATAAAAAATACCAAGTATTGCTACTAAAGCTCTGAGGACCAATGGTGTTGACAAGCCAAACCCACTCTTGCTGCACAATTTGACTCAAGGTAAATTCTTGCAATTCTGTCTCAGAGCTTACTACTCTTTTGACTTGTTTTAAGTCGCACGAAAAATTGGCTCGAGCAAAATCATCAAGTGCTCGACCAACTGGAAGTGAGGAACATCTTCCCGGCACTCCAAATTTTCAGGGAAGTTCACTTGTCTCTTCTTTCACATCACAATTTTTCATATTATTAATAAAGAACAAGTTGATCTCCCCTATGTTGTTTCTCATATCTTGTAGGAGCACTTTGAGGACACACATGGCCAATTGACAATCAACTCGTGCTCGCTCAAGTCGTTGCAAAGTGCTTCGACATTTGCTTGCTTCCCCGGAGAATTTCTAAGTTCGACCTCAAGCCTTCGCCTTCGATTGATTCAAGAAGTGGTCGACACCTATCCCGGGCCGCCTTATTACTTATCATTTACTACGACACCCAAGGTGAAGCTCGATTGGCCTTACAAATCTAAAGGTATTCTCCAGCCACATCATCTTCATTGCCCATGATCAATGCACAAGGACGCCTAAGAAAACTTTTCTAAGCGTGAAACGGGGACGTTCACATCCAAGAGAAGGGAAATGATGCGATCTCACCATGGGCTTCACTCCCATCAAGCCACACATGTCATTTTGTTCGTGACGAACCTTTGTTACATTTGGTTCTTGACGGACTTCTGTCGCACTTGGTTCGACGGACCAACTCTTTTGATCCATGAGGGACCAGGTGGTAAACGGTCCGTAAAGATAGGTTTGTTTTGGTATGTCACGAACAAATTCATAAATTAAACCGTGACAAACGTAATATCAATTTGATTCGTGACGAACTTGAGTGTGTGTTAAATAACAATTTTGGTATTAAATAGCACACCTCAATTTATATATTCACTCTTTAATGTTTATGGTTGAAATAAAAAGGTTATCTCCTGAGTTCTGAGACTAGTTTTTTTTTTAATAGGAAAGCGATTAGGGGGGTCCATCTAGCGAGAATGAGACCGCCCTAGAGCATCCTGAAGGATGAGATCAGAGAGATCTGGAAAGGCTGCTAAATCGGGTTGAGTTGGCAAATGATAAATTTTGGCTATAAGATCATAAACTTCATTCTCTCTTGAAAAATATGGGAAATTTGATAGTGATTAAACTTAATAAGATCCATAATAATATCAGTCACTATTATCCCAATTTCCCATGGGCAGGCCCAATTGCCGTTTATGGCATTCACTAAGCGAAGGTTATTGTTTTAAATCTCTACAAAGGAGAGACCAAGTTGATGAGCCGCTTTAATGCCATAACGCAAAGCGAGGGCCTCGGCCATTAAGGGGGAAACGTTACCAACGTTTCCATTGAGCATTTGGATAGGTTTACCTGCATCATTTCTGATAATGCATCCAAAGGACGCATGTCCAGAAGGTGGACAAGACGCATCAACATTGATTTTGAAGTAATTGGTCCTCGGTTTACTCTATCTAATGTTTTTCCTCTTGCTTCTAGTCATTGTTGGTTTGTGCTTTACTTGTATCTTTACCTATTTCATCCTCCTTTTTTGCTATTTCCAATTCCGAATTTGCTGATTTATAAATTGGTGAATGTTAGGCAATGAATTGTATTCTTCGAGGTCAAAATTCTTTTTGTTGCGATAGAACCAGAGGGTCCACCAAATTGTTGCAAGTTCCTCAATTTGGGCCTTAGACATTCTCTCCCTTAATGAATTTAGAATGTTTAGAGGATGGCCATCTTGAACTTGAGCTTGTTCGATTATATTTTTTATTCTAGATTATGTTTTTGTATTGTTTGTTTTGTTCTTGGACACTTGATGGAAAAATGGAAGAAATCTTCATAGTGATTATTGCATCCATTACACTCTGTTGTTATAGGTATATGTCTTTCTCTTAGTTTAACTTTGGTTGGTAGGCTATTTTTTGTATTTTTCCAAAGGAAACTTTTAATTTTTGGAGCGAGGTCTAGTTTACAGATCCAGCCGCTATCCCATTTTGTAAAGTTTCTTTCTTTGTATATTAAATCCATAGTGCTATTGGTGGAGAACCAACCATTCTTGATGTTTTTCCAGTAAATATGATCTTAGAAAAACCAATATAAACCAATAATCATGCAAGCACAAGAAAATCAATACAACTAGATAGAAAGATGAACAAGAGTAGAAATCTCACAAACGATTATCCGAGTGCTTCAAACGTCAAGTGTAACAATGGAAACTTAGTACTTCATAGCAACTAGAGAGCAAACTATAATCTTGGTGGAAAACGATCTTACCTAAAACGCTCTTAAACAAGAGTTTTTGTACTAAAAGAAATAACCTAGAAGATAAAAAAAAAATGGAAAATAACCAAACTTGATTCACAAGTTTCTGAATAAAACATAAAAGGAAAATAAGTAAAAGAAGGAAAATCCAGGAAACAAATCTGGGTGCGGGCAAATCCACCGTGGGTGCGGTCAACTTTCCAGAACAGCGACACTTCCGTAAAATCATCATAACTTTGGATTGTCAATTCGGATTATGCTCATCTTTTGAGGAATTCTAGTAGACTTCAAGATCTAACTCCTCGAGTTGGAATCACTCCATTTGGTTGTTGGAATAGATCGAACGAACCAATTGAAATCAGCACATTGTTCTTCTACTTTTCTTCCAGCTCCTAAGCTTTTCCAATGCATCTTCAAATGTTGCACCACCATGAGTGTGATGGCCTTGAACTTGTATCTCCATGAAATCTTCATCTTCGATTAAATCTTCAGTACAAATCTTGTAAATCCCACGATATCTTCACTTCTCGCCCTTTCATCCAGATTACAAAAATACAACTCAAAACTACTCAAAACAACTCCTAAAATGTGTTAACTACTCCTAGATACGCCATATGAAACGTTGTCTATCACTTATCCAAAGTTAGACAGTATTTGTACTTACCGATGAAGGTCTATCCCACAAGCTGCAGTCAGAGTTTGAAGATATATGGAATGGTGTGGGCTACATAAACTAGTACATATCGGCACGATTTTCACTAAAGTATTTGCGTTTTCACTCAAATTTCTTGATGCCTAATATATTATTTCAGTTTTAACATTAAGGTGTGTCTTAGAGAAGATTGTTCGGTACCATACGTCCCTGAAGTAAAGTTTGGCGCATGTTCAAGGATCCTAGTGCGAATGGATTGAATCGTGGGTTCGAGTTGAGGATGCAACAGTGGAAAGACTATCGCATTAGTTATGGTAATACAAATGTTGATCTCTAGTGAATTGCAATGTGTTAAATGTTCGCCTTTTGTAACTTTAAATGACTTGTCTTGTATACTTTTGAAATTGTAGCTAGTTTTATTGAATTGGATTTAAAATCCATTGACATGTTAAATGTGGAATGGGCTGAATTAGGGTTTTTAAAGTGGTCCATATTGCATTATAGTTGAATCCGGCCAACTGCATTGCAGTTGTGATCCATTCAAGTGGGATGAATTACGGCTGAATCCAGCTACAATGCCTTGTCTGCTTTTGACAAAGTTATCGTCTTGTCTGCTTTTGACAAAGTTATCGTCTTGTCTGCTTTTGACAAAGTTATTGTCTTGCCTGCTTTTGAATTTTTAGTTGGGTTAAGTGAAATGAAATCATTTATATTACATAAAAGAGATTTCACATAAACTAAAAGAGATTTCACACAAACTAAAATAGACTAAACATAAACTAAAACAGACTCAACAGAAACTAAACACCTTACAAGACACATAACATTACATCTTAACATAAGAAACATAATAACACTAATCGGAATCAGAAGCAGGAGCAGAACCATCACCATAATAAAGATGAACAAGATATTTGGCCATTTCGTGAGAGTTTTTGTCACTCGTAAGGATAGGCATGAGCATGGGTTGGGCCAACCCTTAAACCCGCACTGAACTGACCCGCAAAACCCAAACCGAACCCAAACTACAATATTCGGATCGGGCTGCGGGCTGAGCATTTTAAGAATTTTGGATACAAAATAAGCTCTAAGGGAGTAAGGGTAACTGGGTTGGAGGAGTGTTGGACTGTAAATTAAAATTGGGCCAAAAAACAATTATCCACGAGCTATGGGAGTATGGTGAGTTGATGACTACACTGATGAGTCTATGTCATTATGGTATTTTTTAAATTTAAGCATCAAATTTGAAGTTTTAAAGAACAATTTGAAATGGGATAGTTCGGGCTAAAACCCGACCCGCACCGAACCGATCGAAACCCGACCGCAATATTTTGGTTCGGGTTTCGGTCCTGATTGTTTTGAGTTTCAAGGTTTTGTGGGTTCGGGTTGGGTCGGGTTCTGGCCCGTGCTCAACCCTACATAAGAATGTTCACTTTGTGTTGTTGCGTCTCTTTGGCAGCCAACAAAATTTTCATGATACAAAGATGATATTGGTCATATTCTCATTATTCTGGCTCAATCCACACCATTTGCAGGTTAAACCTTGACTTGTTCGCTACACCTCTTGGTCGGGCACGTTATGTACGTGCCTTTTTCTGGTACTTATGATGATGATGCCATGTTGGTTGTTGATCTGTAAATACAAGTAAGAAAACAAGTTAGAAAGATGAAAAAAGCTGAAATCAGTAAGAAGAAACTTAGAAACATGAAAAACCCTCTGTTGAAGAGTTGATGGGGCACAGCTTAAAAAAGATATTAGGGTTTTGCTCAACTTGTCTATTTATAGACGAGGCAAAACGTTGTTGAAGAGTTGTGCGTCGAATTAGGGTTTTAAAGCCTGTTTCCTAATCCAGCCCAACTACAGAAGAAATGAATCACAATTGTGATTCATAACTTATGTCCATTCAAGTAGGCCATATTGCCTTCCAGTTGAATCAAGTAAGAAAATTTAGAAAATGGACTTAAAACGACTAATAGCGCAAAAATCGAGAAAAAACGATTTAAAACGAATAATAGCGCGAAAATCGAGAAATTGGTTTAAGCTGGGTTAAGTGATGAAAATGTCAAAAATAGAGTAAAGATTTTAGAATGAGTTATATAAGAGGTTTCAACTTTATATTGAAACAAATGGAGATATGAAAATTGATGAGATAACTTGGTTATTTGGCCTAGTTCTTTTAAACGTCAACAAATGATAAAAACGTAATTTCAAAGTCGTAAAATGACACCAAATTATGCCCTTGGTCATTAACATTGGTCGGAAACGGGAAAAAGAGCAACGTACGGGTCAATGGGCCTAATAAGGCCCAATGATGCCCAAATGACATAAAACAACATAAAAAGCTTAAAACGACCTTAAAACGCAAACAAAACTGAAAAATAAAAGTAGTAATTGACCATTAGCAATATAACTCTTTCATTTATACAAGTAATGAACAAACTTAACAATTCAAAATATATAAACAAACATTTCCACGTAATAACGAGAAACTCTCAAGTATACAAGTAATATTATTATACTTGTATATATGAAATAACACTTCGTTAATCACATAAAGTGTATATAAAACTTTCATTAAATCTTATGAAATACAGAAATCATTCTTAATAACGGTTATTTACATCTTGGTTATGTGAATATTGTTTGATTAAACACATATAAGTACTACCACATTACTAATGCGTTTGTAATAATATGTGACAATCAGTTGATATCCGCATAAGGAAGATGTAATTAATCGTTATTTAGTATGATTTGAGTATTTCATAAAATTTAATGAAAGTTTTATATATACTTTATTTGATTAACGAAGTGTTATTACAACTAATTCAAAAACACTACGATTTATTTTAATCGTTATTTATCGATTAACATTACACGTTAATCGAGTAATAACGACTAATTAAAAAACGCTACATTGTTTTCTTTTAATCGATGTTTCTCGATTAATGCTATAGAGGCTAATCGAGAAATAACGACATTCAAATACTATACACGATTTAAATTAGTCGTTTTTTCTCAGTTAACGTGTACACATTTCTTCTTGTACGCCCATTTTCAAGGTATGAAAATGTAGCGTAGTTAAAAAATGTAGTCCGCAAACCTTAGTTTATTTAAGATTATGCGCACAAATTATTTAGCCTCCAACCAATACGACTTTTGTTTCAGAGTGACGAGAGATGTCATCCTTCTCCCTAGAGATGTTCAACATTTTGCGTAAACCCTGAAACTGGCGGATTAAAAACCATGTGAAATTGTCTTAAACTGGAACCGAACGTAACCAGAACCGGGAAAAACTGTTTAAGTTCGGTTACGGTTTCGGTTCATGATTTCATGGAACTGTGAAACCGGCTATTTGACTGATTTAGAACCGACGGTTCCAAACCGATTCAAACCGCCACTTTTAAATAAATTAGGTAGTGAAATTTCCCTATAAAAGTAACAGACGTCGGTTTATGATTTTGTAAAACGGTAAGTGACGGTTATGAAACCGTAACGGACGGTTCGACATCCGTGAACCTCTCTAGAACTTATCCCCTCATTTCTGGGGAGTGATTTAGACACCCCATGGGTATTTACCCTTTGTTTTTTATTGGTCAATTAATATTTTATTATAAAACCCTACACCAAGACAAAAAGATAAACCCTTAATTGTTAAATCTATAGCCAATCAAAAATTATACAGCTCATGAGGATATACGGTCCGGATCCTCTGTTTCAACCATGTGTTTCACTTGCTGTTTCAATTCTGTTTTTACTCTATTTTTATAAAGCTGCTTCTTTTATTAATTAGTGCTCTTATCACTTCAAAATCATATTGATTCCAGATCGATCTACAATGGCATTTAAGATTTTCATATGTAAACATACAATTGCAATTTACTCCCTCCGTCCCTAAATTTCAGTCACATTTCCTTTTCGGATGTCCTCTAATTTGAGTTACATTTCTATTTCTATCCATTAATTTATTCTCATAAAATACCCTTATTCAATTTACTTTATTCACACCCAACAATACTTTTTAGGGGTAAAGTTATCTTTACATTGTAATAAGTTTTCTATTGGTTGAATTTTATGGTTTTTTGTGTCATTATTTACACTTTTACCTTGATTAGACTTGTCTTAATATTTGTGGAAAGTACCAAATGTGACTCAAATTTAGGGACGGAGTAACTATATAGTTTTGAAACCCATCTCCAAATTGATTATTGAATGAGCAGAGAGAAATGGGATAAGCTTCACCCCTCAATCCAAAAAAGTTAACCTAATTTTTACCCTCAATTGGAAGCAGAAACTCAAGATCGGAGTAAAAAAAGCGGAAGCCCCGGTACAGGAGACTAGGGTGACCACCTGTGGTAGGGAAAGAGGACGAGGAAGACGTTTTTGTTGAGTGTGCGGGGATTTTTCTGGACTGACTTGTGCAATTTACTTGTAATTTGGGTTTAAGGTTTAACAGTGGCAGGTAGAAGAAGAATTGAAAATCAAGAAGAGTAGCAGGTAGTAGAAAAATTGAAAATCTAGATGAGTAGCAGTATAATCAACGGAAAGGCTTTCAAATTTATCAGATCTCCTTTCACATTAATCAATTTATTAGATCTTTCGAGGGATCTTTCGAGCCACACCGATTGCGACAGTGTTTCCATCTAGATTCGACTTCTGTAGACCGGAGAATTTACGGATATCGGTAGGTTAACTTTTTTGAAAGCCTTTCCGTTGATTATACTGCTACTCATCTAGATTTTCAATTTTTCTGCTACCTGCTACTCTTCTTGATTTTCAATTCTTCTTCTACCTGCCACTGTTAAACCTTAAACCCAAATTACAAGTAAATTGCACAAGTCAGTCCAGAAAAATCCCCGCACACTCAGCAAAAACGTCTTCCTCGTCCTCTTTCCCTACCACAGGTGGTCACCCTAGTCTCCTGTACCGGGGCTTCCGCTTTTTTTACTCCGATCTTGAGTTTCTGCTTCCAATTGAAGGTAAAAATTAGGTTAACTTTTTTGGATTGAGGGGTGAAGCTTATCCCATTTCTCTCTGCTCATTCAATAATCAATTTGGAGATGGGTTTCGAAACTATATAGTTACTCCGTCTTTAAATTTGAGTCACATTTGGTACTTTTAACAAATATTAAGACAAGTCTAATCAAGGTAAAAGTGTAAATAATGACACAAAAAACCATAAAATTCAACCAATAGAAAACTTATTACAATGTAAAGACAACTTTACCCCTAAAAAGTATTGTTGGGTGTGAATAAAGTAAATTGAATAAGGGTATTTTATGAGAATAAATTAATGGATAGAAATAGAAATGTAACTCAAATTAGAGGACACCCGAAAAGGAAATGTGACTGAAATTTAGGGACGGAGAGAGTAAATTGCAATTGTATGTTTACAGATGAAAATCCTTAAATGCCATTGTAGATCGATCTGGAATCAATATGATTTTGAAGTGATAAGAGCACTAATTAATAAAAGAAGCAGCTTTATAAAAATAGAGTAAAAACAGAATTGAAACAGCAAGTGAAACACATGGTTGAAACAGAGGATCCGGACCGCCATATAGTACTGGTCTAATCAAAGGATGCGGAAGTGGAGCGGTCCGGATCCTCTGTTTCAACCATGTGTTTCACTTGCTGTTTCAATTCTGTTTTTACTCTATTTTTATAAAGCTGCTTCTTTTATTAATTAGTGCTCTTATCACTTCAAAATCATATTGATTCCAGATCGATCTACAATGGCATTTAAGATTTTCATATGTAAACATACAATTGCAATTTACTCCCTCCGTCCCTAAATTTCAGTCACATTTCCTTTTCGGATGTCCTCTAATTTGAGTTACATTTCTATTTCTATCCATTAATTTATTCTCATAAAATACCCTTATTCAATTTACTTTATTCACACCCAACAATACTTTTTAGGGGTAAAGTTATCTTTACATTGTAATAAGTTTTCTATTGGTTGAATTTTATGGTTTTTTGTGTCATTATTTACACTTTTACCTTGATTAGACTTGTCTTAATATTTGTGGAAAGTACCAAATGTGACTCAAATTTAGGGACGGAGTAACTATATAGTTTTGAAACCCATCTCCAAATTGATTATTGAATGAGCAGAGAGAAATGGGATAAGCTTCACCCCTCAATCCAAAAAAGTTAACCTAATTTTTACCCTCAATTGGAAGCAGAAACTCAAGATCGGAGTAAAAAAAGCGGAAGCCCCGGTACAGGAGACTAGGGTGACCACCTGTGGTAGGGAAAGAGGACGAGGAAGACGTTTTTGTTGAGTGTGCGGGGATTTTTCTGGACTGACTTGTGCAATTTACTTGTAATTTGGGTTTAAGGTTTAACAGTGGCAGGTAGAAGAAGAATTGAAAATCAAGAAGAGTAGCAGGTAGTAGAAAAATTGAAAATCTAGATGAGTAGCAGTATAATCAACGGAAAGGCTTTCAAATTTATCAGATCTCCTTTCACATTAATCAATTTATTAGATCTTTCGAGGGATCTTTCGAGCCACACCGATTGCGACAGTGTTTCCATCTAGATTCGACTTCTGTAGACCGGAGAATTTACGGATATCGGTAGGTTAACTTTTTTGAAAGCCTTTCCGTTGATTATACTGCTACTCATCTAGATTTTCAATTTTTCTGCTACCTGCTACTCTTCTTGATTTTCAATTCTTCTTCTACCTGCCACTGTTAAACCTTAAACCCAAATTACAAGTAAATTGCACAAGTCAGTCCAGAAAAATCCCCGCACACTCAGCAAAAACGTCTTCCTCGTCCTCTTTCCCTACCACAGGTGGTCACCCTAGTCTCCTGTACCGGGGCTTCCGCTTTTTTTACTCCGATCTTGAGTTTCTGCTTCCAATTGAAGGTAAAAATTAGGTTAACTTTTTTGGATTGAGGGGTGAAGCTTATCCCATTTCTCTCTGCTCATTCAATAATCAATTTGGAGATGGGTTTCGAAACTATATAGTTACTCCGTCTTTAAATTTGAGTCACATTTGGTACTTTTAACAAATATTAAGACAAGTCTAATCAAGGTAAAAGTGTAAATAATGACACAAAAAACCATAAAATTCAACCAATAGAAAACTTATTACAATGTAAAGACAACTTTACCCCTAAAAAGTATTGTTGGGTGTGAATAAAGTAAATTGAATAAGGGTATTTTATGAGAATAAATTAATGGATAGAAATAGAAATGTAACTCAAATTAGAGGACACCCGAAAAGGAAATGTGACTGAAATTTAGGGACGGAGAGAGTAAATTGCAATTGTATGTTTACAGATGAAAATCCTTAAATGCCATTGTAGATCGATCTGGAATCAATATGATTTTGAAGTGATAAGAGCACTAATTAATAAAAGAAGCAGCTTTATAAAAATAGAGTAAAAACAGAATTGAAACAGCAAGTGAAACACATGGTTGAAACAGAGGATCCGGACCGACTATATGGCAATTTAAGCTTCCACGTCTCGATCCTCTCTTCCGTTGATCTTATGATCGATCCGACGGACGAGACTCCTTTTCCGTTGTTATTCAGCTTCACCTTCTAGCTCGATTCTGGGAGCTTGAAACTCATCCCGCTCTCTCCCCCCTCGATCTCTCTGTAGAAACAAGGATTTGATCCGAAATGCCAGAGCAAGCTACTGCCACCAGCTCCTTCGCTGCCAACTCTCAGCCTTCTAGTAGTGAGAGGTCTTCCAGCTCCGCTCTTCACGTCGAAATCAAAGAAGGTGAATTCGAGCTTACAAAATCTCTGATCAATTTTGTCAATCTAGCATAGTTTAAGAGTTTGTTCTGCAAATTTGTGTATGTTAATAATGGTTTTAGCTGAATCAAGTATGTAAAATTGATTAGTTGATAGTTGAATCTGTTCTAATCTTCAAGCACAGAACTTCGGTAATGAATTTTGTCAATCTAGCAAAGTCCAGAGTCTATTGTTCAATTCTGTTTGAAATTGGTCATGATTGACTGCGCATCACACCTGTTATGTTAATATTAAGCATCAACAACATTGGGGCCTCTTACAGGACTAGTTAATATGCGCTCCTTGAATAAAAAGAAGAAGGTTAGTTATTGTGTTGTGTTTGATATGTCATTTTCATCCTCATCATGAATGCACATCTGCTGGTGTAAAATTGAAGGAATGGAGAGTGATGACGAGATCGGAAGAGTACCAGAAATGGGCGGCGAACCAGCTGGCACCTCAACCTCCGGTAGAAATACAAATTGTACCGCTGGTCCAAACAGGTCCCACCAAGCTTCCAGCGAAAGCCAGAGGAAGAGGGGACGGAGTCCAGCTGATAAAGAAAACAAGCGCTTGAAAAGGTACAAAAGAATGAGGGGAAAACTATATGCTTTTGTTTAATTAGGTTTGGTGATAAATGGTGATGATGTTTTTGCGGGGCAGGTTGTTGAGGAATAGAGTGTCTGCACAGCAGGCGAGAGAGAGGAAGAAGACATACTTGATTGAGATGGAGGGAAGAGTGAAGGATTTGGAGAAGAGGAACTCTGAGCTGGATGAGAGACTCTCCACTTTGCAAAATGAAAATCAGATGCTTAGACATGTATGCCCCTTCATTTATCAGATGTTTCCATTGGATGAACAAGTCAAGAAAAGATGCACTCACATATACTTGAATAGTATTAGCGCTGAGTCTTACGTTCAGGTCTTCAACTTAGCTTACCTTGAACTTGTGTTATGGATGCAGATACTAAAGAACACGACAGCAGGCAGACGAGGTACTAGTTCTAATGCAGATGGATCGCTCTGACACACAAGAATTGCAAGGATAAATTAAACCCTAACTTCACATCTATCTATCTATGTATAAAAATTTGACGGGTTTCATAAAGTAATGACAATTGTGACTAATTAATGTTTAAATTTAATTTTACCTTTTTCTTTTTATCTCCTATTATCCAATGATAATTGAGAGTATTAAATGTCTAATAAAACCATAATTATGTGCTTAATTGGTTAGTATTTCCATCATTTTAATCTTTTTTTTCTTCGCTCTTCACCTCTAATCCGTACGACGATGAAGAACATTTTCGAGCAACGGAAATGACTATGTGATTTGGTACATATATAAGAGATATTCAATTCATTTTATTATAATTTACTAGAAAATACATATATGCAAATATATATTAAGTATATGAATATAGACAAAAACAAAATGTATTTGGCTCGCGCAAAGCGCGGATAATGACCTAGAAAGTTGTCATTAAGTCGTCCTTATTTTGTGGCCTCTTGAATTCCTCTTCTGATTTCAACTTTTGATCTTCCGACTGAGATTTCTTATTGAATTTCTCATCAAGTCGTTGTTACTCTACTGGATATTGTATTCGCCGTTACTCATGGTTATTGTCAATTTGTAATTGAACAAATCAATTTGCTATTTTTATCACTTCTATTGTTCGTCTATTTTTGTGTTGATGTCTTGATGTGCAGGTTAAATTTACTTTGGCTTGAATTGCATAAAATTATGCCCCGAAAAAAATTGTAAATATATAATTAGTTCAATCCAATTTTGAGATGAAAAACCGTAATTACCCCGCGCTACCGCGGGTGTCTGATTTTAGTCTCTATATAAAAACTCATGGCTTTGCAGCAGTAATGACAATTGGTACCGGGCCTGTATCGGGCCGTTCATTAAATCTCGGGCTTTTGGGCTTTTCTTTTTTTCAACTTTCTTAATTAAAAATAGCAGACGTTTTAATCCAATTCACGTCTTTTAGCCTTCTCTACAACATATTCCTCCTCTCCTCCTTCAATGCATATTCTTTTCTCCGGCTGCAAAACCCTCCTTCCGAGCCTTCTTCGTCGCAGCTGTTGTTCAACCTTTTCATTGGCCGTTGCCTTTTGAACAACTGTATCTAAAATGCCTCGGTGTCGACACGATCAAGCCGACTTTCATGCCTCCTCCGCTTCTAACGATGACTTTGGTGAATATTAGATCCGACCTTCAAGCTGCCCTACTCAGTCGATCGACACACCATTATTAAGCGAAGGATGTCTCCCTTTGGTAACCGCGACGACGAGCATAATCCTTAATTTCCAATCTCTATTTTTTGGATCTTTGTTGAGTTATTAACTTATTTCCGTTCTCTATTTTTCCTTTCATGCTCAATTTGACAGGAACGAGAGCTTGGTACCCGGTAATGGCACCAGATCCACCGCCGTCATGTAGTTTATGGAAAACCCTGACAAACGATTCATTAAATGGTAAAGTTTGCTCTTTTCTCTCCTACGCACAACTAAATTTGATGTAGAAGGTTTTCCCTTTACCCTCTATTTAATTGAGAAATTCTTGATTGTTGAAAATTTTAGGGTTGATGTGCTTGGTTAGTTTAGATTGGATAGTAGTTATAAGGAGATTAATTCAAGTAAAGTATTCATTAGCCTTGATAAGGAAAATCTGTCTTGAGGGTAAGGTGTGGAAATTGTGACTTTGGTTTCCTGTAGTGGTTCTCAAACTGAGCTTCCGTCGTCAAGCAAGAACATATGATAAAGCAATGGCTGCACATTCCAACAAGGAAGTAAAAGTTTCATGGACAAAATACTTCTTTTGTCTATGAAAGACTGTTTTTATTGATGATACGGAAAGTACAATATGTAATTATAAGTTTACAGAGACATCAAATTTTTCTTTTACATAGTATATAAATGGTGAGCATAGTATTTTTCTAACACTTAAGATTAAGGAACCAGCACTACAGGGGCAGCAGCAAGGCGACACAACCACAAAAAATTTGGCCCGCCTGCCTTTTTAAGCTTCTGCATTTTGGATATTATGTTCTTAATAGAAGTTTCCTGATCTTTGCTTTTCTGACCAGAGATATTCTTTTTCCTTCGAAATTTATTATAACAAAAATTTCCAGTATCAATTTTAGCCGTAATAGAAGTCTGTTAACTTATATATTTAAATTGTGCATAGTCCAAATCATGTAAGACGATGATGAGTAGGCAGCTTCTCATGTTTGCATGTGTATGTTAGTCACATGTTAGCAACTTGCATGTAGTAATTCTTCTCAAAGTGAGCTCAGTCAGACCTTATATATTTGTTCCATGTATTTAGGACTGAAAAGATTGCTCTGTTGGATGTAAGTTTGGGCATGGTTTTCCTGGGAAGCTTGATGCTGTATTTGGCCAACAAGATAATGGAATTGCTAATATTATCTATCTATATCTATATAATAATCCATGAGTTTGCAAAAGTAATGGTGAATTGTACCGGTCGATGGAATCTTCATTACGATTGAATTCACAGCTTCACTATCAATCGACATTATCAAACAGTTTTTTCATTGCGTTTGCGAGGCGGTTCGGATCTGCCCTTTATGGTGAACGACTCTTTGGTTTCTCCGATAATGGTAAATCGTCTGAGTTTTCTTTCTCCGTTATTCACCGCTTGAGCTTTCACACTGAATTCCCATCAATTCATCGTTACTGATGCGCGTTCTATATAAATCGGACTTCCGGAACGCATTTCCGTGTAAGTTCTATTTGTGATTTTGGTCGATTGGTTTTGTTTGTCATTTCTCTGCTCTTTTTTGCAATAGTTTCACTTCAAATCTCTGTCGTCGGTAATGCTATCAGGAGGTCGAAGTCATCTTCAAATAAGCAGAGTGTCGAGGATGGTAGTGACAACGTTGTGTCTCCGGGTTTGTCTAAGAATCCGAATCAGATTTTCATGGCAATGGTAGGTCGTCGTTTGGATACACTTAACGGGAGATACATTGGCACTGAGTTCCTTCTATCTGATGCAACAGTAGGTTTCTCTTTCCCTGGTCATGTTTCAGTATACATGTATTGTAGATTTTGTTTGAGCTATGTGGCCTTAATTTTGGATCAGGGAGTGAAGTTCGAATTTACCCTCACTCAGTTTTCTTCTATCATTGAAAAGTGAGATGAATTACACAAAATGATCAGGAACAGAGATCCTAATCCGCCTTATAAATGAAATGTTTGTAATATTTTAAACTGGTGAAATTGCAGGTACAGTTTGAGCTACATCCCATTTGCAAGATCCATGGTGACCAAGATCATGGTGTCTTGCTTTGATACAGATATTTATTACAAATTGTGTCTGTTCTTTTGGTGATTTTGTCCATTGTAAAGGGTCTGATGGTGTAAATATTGTTGTGTGTATCCTGTAGATGTGTGATAGGATATATTTCAGATCTTATGTTCATTGAAGTAAGCTCAAATCCCCTCCGCAGAAAGGGTTTGAAGATCACTTGCCTTAGTTTAAATCACACGTAAGCTCTGCCATTTTTTATTATTAGTCCTGCACTTTTATCTAGCAATATATTGTTTACCTTGTATTGACAATATCAGTTTCTCCTTTTCAGGATGTGGTTTCACCAAAATGTAAAAGCTGATGACTGGATCTTGTTTCTGGTAAGTTCTAGAGAATATTGGTACCTTTATATTTGTGGAAAGCGGTACAAATCTGTTAGTTTGTCATAAAATTTATGTGTAACTTGATGTTGGACGAAGGTGATACGACAATGAATCAACTTTCGTTAGGGTGTGAATCTTTTCTGCACTTTCCCTTATGGTTCAGTGCAGAGGCCACACCTCATAGGATTGCAGAAATTGAAGGATACAATACAGGAGAAAGTGGCTGCTTCCTATGGGACTCATTCAATATACACGACTCAATATACAGTACAGTAGAAAGTGGCTGCTTCAGGTTGTAGATGCAAAGAGAAAATCAAAACTTAGACAGGATTTGTATGGAACGAAGAAATTAAAAGCTCCTTCTTTGAATACTTGATGCAGTATACTGGAATCACCTAAGCTCAAGAAGTTGCACGGAAATGGTCAATCTTCCAGAAGTAGACAGCAATCAAAATTGCCAAATCCATATGCTGGGTCTCAAACAGAATTGAAGAGATAATCATATAAATTTTATGAAGAAGGTGCTAGCAACTTCAGCATATATAGAACAATGCCTTGTAAATCCATTCCTTAAAATCATCAATCCTTATGACATACGAAATCAGCCAAAAAAAGATTAAAACGAAATCATCTTTTGTATATCTTCATGGCTTTATTGTATTTAGGAGATTAGAGAGTTATAATTTGAAGAGTTAAAAGATTAAAACGAAATCAGCCAAAAAAACCTTATTTATGATTCTTCATGAACGTGGATTAATGTAGTGAAACTATAAGTTTTGAGATATGCATAAAACTTTAGTGAATTATCAAGATATGTGTCGTCGCTCATCAAAATCGTTAGTTTTATATATATGACTTTGTTGGGTTGTTGTGGCTTGAATTATTATTAAGTGTATTATCGTAATATGGTACTTTCTGTTTGATAGTTGGTTTTGAATGTGCAGAGTTGGCTTCACAAATGTAGTTGGTGGACGTGGATTATACGTCATTTTAAAGAAAAAACAAAAAATATTGTTCATATAAATTACAAAATTATCACCACGTACCATACTTAAAAAGTTTAAAATTGTCACCTCCCATCTTTTGAACATTGATGTGTAAATTGTAAACTCAAACGGTTTGTATTTCGTACCGTAACTTATTTAATACAAGCCTAAAAAAAATTATAATTGAATTTCAACTATTATCATTCTAAATTTGGCTTAGCTTTAGGACTTGGTAGGTGTATTCTTTAAATTTTACAAGAGTATAAAATCTTTGGTATATGGATATATATTCACATCCTTTTCCTCATATTAGTGTTATTTTGTTTAGATTGTTTAATAGTCTCATTATCAATTCAAATAAGAAACTTTTGTTGTTGCATTTTTTAGTTTGACCAGTCATTTTAAATCAATTTGAATAATTAGTCTCAACAAGTACAAATAATTAATAGAATTACATTTGTTCGTTAGTGTGAACTCAATAACTAATTAAAGAAAAAAAGTCCTTCATCGTCTCCTTTATCTGAAGATCTCCGTCTTCTAGTCACCTCCACTGTCGTCTGCCGCCTATCTACACCCTAAATCACTTATTTACAACATTATGTCGTATACGAAAATCCGTTGCGGGTCCGCTTCTAGTTTAATTATTAAAGCTTGATTTCTTAATTTTAGAGCTAGGTAAGGTAAATGATTATTATGACACTAAGATTGTGGAGTCTTGCTGAACCGATGGACTTCATTCATGTTTAACGTACTGACTCGGAAATTCTCCATTTGGTTCAGAGTTTCACACTGCAGATATGTAACATCAAAAGTTTCCATTATACAGGGCGCTTGGTTAAATATAATATTGGCTTCAATTGCATGAAATTCCCGGTCAGGAAAAAACATTACAACATGCATTTAAGTTCGTCAATGGTTAGTGTGAATGAGCATGATTTAAATTAAATTGCTACATCATAGTGAAAGTAATCACATAAAGTGACAGGTTTGCTGTAAGAATTCACTTATGATAGGGTCACTCTTAAATTTTATTAGAGTTTCACGTTTTTGTTTTTAGTCGATAAAAACATGATTGACTACAAATAATCCTTAATTAAAATCCGTAGTCTTAAAATGACTCTCAAGTAATTTTAATAATATCTATTTTAGTATAGTGACATGTGTCATGTACGGAAAATTATATATTATTCGTCTAAATTTTATATCGATCTTTTTATATGAATTCGTCCCAGAATTAAGTTTAACTTTCATCAAATAAGAGAATTAAGTTTAATAAGCGAATTAAGTTTAACTTTTTGCTTGTGAAGACTATTGATAAAGATATAATTTATTTCATAAAGGTTATGGCCCTAGTTTGACTTAATTTTTATTATAAAAAGCATCCTAATTTACTCTAGAAAAATATGTTAACTTTCAACGTATTTTTTATTTTTAATGGAATAGTTGTATTTTTGTTGTTGAAAAAAATGATAATTTTGTAAGATTTATTTATTAATTTAATCATGGAATATATTAATCATTAAGATAAAAATTACAATTATCTAATAACATGAGCCTGAAATCACTATTTAACTTCTAAAAGTGTTAGCTTTAATATATATAAGAAGATAGATTAGTCAATGAGATCGGAGGCCTCAAAACTTACTTTTCCGGTGCTTCCGATTCCAATCGCGACATCCTTCTCATCTCCGTCGTATTTGATATTTAATCTCGCTTTCTCTCACCTTATCGTCTTCGAATTTGCAATTCTTTTTTAGGGTTAGCTAATGATTGATTTCATGTGTTGTATATTTCGTTGTATCAGGCTCACCTATAATGTTATAAGATACTTTGTATGATACAAAAATGTTATAAGAAATGAATTCATAATAAGAATTTCCATGACTGTGTCATTGAAGTTTCCATAGAGGAACAGATGAAATCAAAGCATTTATGATATTTCATGAAGGTATAAATAAGTACCATGTCTGTTGGAGCCCAGATGTTCGCGACCTCGCAATCAACACCTCGCGAGGTCTGACCAGCTAAAATCTTCAATCTGCTGGAGACCTCCTTTACGTCAACTGAAGCAACAACTTGAATTCCATCTTCGTTTGGATCAAAACTCGCCTTCTTGTGCTGTTCTTCGTGTTCTTGAGTTCCTGAGTACCTGCGCAACCAAACCGGAAGGATGAACCCCCAGATTTGGCTCTCCGACGCCCATTTCAATATTGATCACGACTGAATAAGAGTAACGAGCACAATAACACCAAATAATGACCAAAGAGAAGGAAATGACTATCAATATACACTTTCAAGCCATGAAACCTCACGAACCAGACCAATGGAACAATGAATAATGAATCTCAACCAAACGCGACAATTCTCACATCAATAGCACGAATACGATACCGAGAGTCATAATCCAAGTACCGATCATCCAATCCTCTATGATTTGAGATAGATTGGGGAAGAAGAAGACGATTCCAGAATAGAGCTTCGTCTCCTTTGTGTTTCTCTCTTGCTCAAGGGGTAAAATGCCTCAGATGCCAAAAAGATGCTTTCTCTCTCCTTTCTGTTACCCTTTATACTTAGATCGCGGGCCCCACTTTATCCGATCTCGCTCTACTCGCTTATTGGGCCTCATTCTCCCGAGTCTCTCAACGTCGTTTGGGCCTTCGTTACACTTTGGGCCGTCGCGGGCTTGTTTGGCTCACGACCTGAGAACCGGGTCCAACAATGTCAGCAAGTGATATGTTTTTCATGCTTAGTGCCACTTGAAAGTTGAAACCCCTCCCGTCATACAGAGATCAACAAGGAAATTCAAGTAATCGCTATTAACAAACGACACTTTATGGTATGCCAACAGATAATTTAGTAACAAACATCATTGTATATTAGGTGTTTGACATGTTTGATATGTTAGGTGTATCATGGAAATTCTTATTATGAGTTCATCTCCTTTCAAGGTATTTCAATTTGTGTAACTGAGCTTTTGGCCGTTCGATTTTCATCTTCATGAGATGCAGGAGAAGTTGGGTGGAGTTAAAGGGAAAAGGGGTTTCGAAGCTCGTCGTCATAGAGCGGAAGTAGCTTCTGAAGGCGCTGCCGAGGTAAAAGTACAGCAAGAAATGGAGAAGGGGACTGTCCAAGGTAGGTAGAGATGTTCACGGTTGCGGAACCGCCGGTTACGGTTTAATAAAATCATAAACCGGCATCGAAATCGAATTTAGGCGGTCTCATCCGGTTTTTCGGTTCCGGTTACGGTTTTGGTTCCTGTTTTTAACGGTTTTGATCCGGTTACGGTTTCAAACGGAGGAAAACCTTCTATGTAAGAAAAAAACAAACTAAAAAACGAACATTAAAGTTGACATAACATTTATCGTCCGATTTTTTCATTAATTTAGTATACACTAAATTTTCTAACTATTAAATATAATAATTATTTGTCTGAATAGATAAACTATAAGGAAAAAATTGATAAAGATTTAATCTAATATTCAATTTTTCTACTTAACTATTCCGACTTGAGAAGTCAAAGACATGCAATTCTATTACTTTTACTAGAATCGGACCCCCACGCTACGCGCGGGGTAATTACGGTTTTTCGTCTCAAAATTGGATTGGGCTAATTATATATTTACTACCTTTTTCAGGCATAGTTTCATACAATTCAGGGTAAAGTAAATCTAACTTGCAGACCAAGACATCAACACAAAAATAAACGAATAATAGAAGTGATAAAAATAGCAAATTGATCGGTTTAATTACAAATTGACAATAACCATAGTAACGGCGAAATACAATATGCAGAAGAGTAACAACGACTTGATGAGAGAATTCAATACGAAATCTCAGTCGGAGAAGTCGGAAGATCAAAAGTTGAAATCAGAAGAGAAATTCAAGAGGTCACAGAGTAATGACGACTTAATGACAACATTCTAGGTCATTGCCCGCGCTTTGCGCGAGCCAAACACATTTTATTTTTGTCTATATTCATATACTTAATATATTTTTTCATATATGTACGTATTTTTTTAGTAAATTATAATTAAATGAATTGAATATCTCTTATATATGTACCAAAATCACATAGTCGTTTTCGTTGCTCAGATTGCTCTTCATCATCATACGGATTGGAGGTGAAGAGCAAAGAAAAAAAGAGATGAAAATGGTGGAAATAATAACCTATTAAGCACATAATTATGGTTTTATTAGACATTTAATACATCTCAATTATCATTGGATAATAGGAGATAGAAAGAAAAAGAAAAAAATTAAGTTTAAACATTAATTAGTCCCAATTGTCATTACTTTCTCAAACTAGTAAATCTTTAAAATTTGTAATAGTAAGGCAATGCATTTATTTTATTTAAAAATCCACATATATCATTAAATGGTAAAGATATATTAATTGCTTTATATGCATTTATTATCTATGCACGGTAACTAACTTTCCTAATTTGATTTTGAAAATCAATAAAGTAATTTATCCCAAATTAAATTACAATTTATATACATAGATTTAAGCTCCTTAGAAACCAACTCTTATAGTACAACGAAGTTAACGACTTGTAGGCGTTGGATCAAATATAGAGGAATGGCAAGGATTCACTCATAATTTTCAATTATAAAAAAAGTTTTAATATTCACCTAATTTCCCTAAATCCCGTATCAATCTCAACCCTCTCTCTCTCCTCCCTGATTCATTCTCTCTATCGTTCTCTGCAAATCCCTCGCTCGCCGCCTCCTTACCCTAGTAGGAAGCTTCATCGCCGCCGCCGTAAGATCTTCGCCAGAGCCGGCGGGGACACTCTTCCGTCCGAAATCTTCCTAACCGGTAATCTAGCCCTTCCTCCTCCTTCCTCTCTCGGTATCTCGTTAAAATTCTCTACCTCCTTTAATTCTCTTCCGGTAATCTAGGCATCGTTGCGCTGCCGTTCCTCCTCTCGTTTACCTTTTGATTTCTTCTCCTCGTTCACTCTTCTATCTAATCCCTAATTCATAAGCCTTCTTTGAATTTCGAGGTTAGTACGTTATCAACAAATTGTTTATTGACATTGATAGTGTTACGGTGAATGAATGTTTCATTCTGCTTTGTTATTGCCGATATGAAACCTTAAAATGATTGTATGAGACCTGTTTGCTGTTGAATTCTCTGACAATCTCCATTTATTTGCAGTCTAAGCATATGACTTTCTTCTGTATAAATTATAGATGGTTTCAGTTTTCCATGGAAATCCTTTATAATCTCATAGGTTTTCTCCCTCATTTCAGGACATTAACTTTAATTTGTTATGTATTTTCAGTTATATTGAAGTGAAAGGGACATCATTATGTTGTTAGATTGCTCTTCATAGAAAAGTATGTCAAAGACTCTTATTGCTCTCTTTTTTTTTGGGTGAAAACTCTTAGTGTTTGCATTCATCTTATTTCCACGTAGGTTTTTCAAGCCACATACATCTTAGAGTGGTATCAATATTTGGCAAGAAGAAGCAATGGCTGTACATTTCTTCCCTGAAACACCTCAGAATAATTTTAGTATTCCTTCATTTTAGTACACTTGTGATGCTAAATTTGTTGAGTTTGGTCAATACAATAGTCCTTTTTATGCTAGGATTGATTCAATAAGAGAGAGAAATGAACCGAGAAAAGGAAATACTAGGAACTGGAAACGAGTAACTGTGATGTATATTGTTATTGAATCTATTGGTTCAGGGAAGGAAATCGGGTTTTGGGATATTCCTTTATTCTCAATATATTGCACTAAGTCCATCTATGAAATTTTGTTGTTTCCTTCTATCTATCTTGTGCTTCATTTTACAAGAGAGGCTACAACTAATACTTGATGAAATTGTTCTAATATGTACCCGAGATTTGTTAATGATGATATGGAGAAATTTAAGGGATTCGCCAAGGAAAGTTTGGCTCCTTTTAGAGAAAGATTGAAGATTATTGCTGGAGTGGTCAATCCTAAAGAATTCTCCTTGAGTTCGATTGAGAAGAAGATTATGCAGGCTTACAATGAAAAGACTGTACTTTCTCGCCCTCGACACAATTTTTATAGGGAGAGTGCAGCTTTTTTTCCAACTCTATATAAAAAATATTGGAGTCTTTGGCTGGAATAGGTTAACTACCTATTTTGACTGCCTAGAAATTTTCTAATTTATATGAACCATTGAGACCTTAACTTACTCACTTAGTGAAGATAATTATTGAAATCCGTTTTGTGGTTTTTGATTCCAAGGTGACAATTACTTGGAAATAGACTTGGAATCCATATAGTGCATTGATATTCACTTGTTTGTGTGTGATATGCACACTATTTTTTACATACTGCAAATCGTATGTAGTGTTTTTGAAGTGCATTCTTAATATGATGTATTTGATGAACAAACGATTTAGTGCATATCGCGCTATGCGCGCTTCGTATAATTATTATTCTTACGAGGCGCGCATAGCACGCTTCGGTTTAACAATTTTTTATTGTTTTGGTATCGTCAAAAGTTTTGACAAGGTACACCAAAATATAATCAATTAAACCATTACTGAGAAATTGATCATGAACCTACTTGATCAAAGGCAGGAACCTACATGTTCAAAACCATGAACCTTCTTGTTAGAACCATGAACCTTCTCTCATTTTGAATAATAAAAAAATTAATTAATTTCCTTCCTAATATATAGAAAAAATGGTTCCACTTCTCTCATTTTCCACTCCACCATCACCCCTAGCGCTCAACCTTCTCTCCAAAATTTCACACGCTCTCAACTTCTTCCTCTTTCTCCCAACTTCTTCCCCTAGCGCTCAAACCCTATTAACGGCAAAAAGAAACAAGAGAAGAAGGAAGGACATCAATGGATTCCAGAAAACTATCCGGAGAAATGAAGAAATGTGCTCAGGAAACCAGTCAATTTGGGAAAACGAGGGAAGACAAAGGTAAATAGAAAATCTTCAACCAATTTTTATAGGGTTTAAATAAAAGTAATAAATGGTTACTTAATATTCGAAATTTGCATCAATATGAAAACAAAAATCTGGTTTATTTAGAACATGAAAAAAATCAATTTTTTAGGGTTGATGAAGATATAGATAGAACGAGATATAGGAAAATAGGATGAACTTTATTTGTTGAAGAAAAATAGTAATAAAAAGTTAAGATTTAAAAAAAAAATACAGAGTTCATCATATATGAATGCAGGTTCATTGATTATATCTTAATGATAATGCAGGTTCTTCAGAGAAAAGACATAAAACAAATGATGATTTCAAATAGATTACCTCTATGACTTGGATGACGAAGATGCACCGATCACGTTATCTGGGTTTTCACTTTGCCCTAAAAAGAGCATTCCTCTGAGAGGTCCGTCAGGGCAACGTCCTTCATCTCATATGCAGAAAATAATGGAAAAAAAAACAAGATGGAAGAAGCAGGTAAATGATGTGGCATATGAGGCTTCTGTACTTTAAATTACAAGGAGAATATGAAAATATATTTTAATGAACTTGTTCTTTGGACACGATACCAGGATCATATATATGTGAGTGTAGGTTCATTGATGAACTCTTATTGATAATGCAGGTTCTGATGACCCTGATCCACCAATCACATTATCTACATTTGTACTTTGCCCTAAAAAGAGCATTCCTCTGAGAGGTCCGTCAGGGCAGCGTCCTTCAACCCATATGCAGAAAATAATGGGAAAAAAAACAAGATGGAAGAAGCAGGTAAATGATGTGGCATATGAGGCTTCTGTACTTTGAATTATAAGGAGAATATGAAAATATATTTTAATGAACTTGTTCTTTGAACACGATACTAGGATCATATATATCTGAGTGTAGATTCATTGATGAACTCTTATTGATAATGCAGGTTCTGATGACCAAGATCCACCAATCACATTATCTACATTTGCACTTTGCCCTAAAAAGAGCATTCCTCTGCGAGGTCCGTCAGGGCAGCGTCCTTCAACCCATATGCAGAAAATAATGGAAAAAAAGAACAAGATGGAAGAAGCAGGTAAATGATGTGGCATATGAGGCTTCTGTACTTTGAATTATAAGGAGAATATGATAATAAATTGGGATTATGAGTTCATGTTCAATGATTGTTGATAAGATTCACACAACCAATAATTATATTAATATGAACCTATTAGACATAAATGCTTATATTTGATTGATCAAATGCAGGAAAAAAGAGGATATAGAAGTGATTGATATATCATCAGAAGAGAATGATGAAGAAGAACAAGAATCCCAAAAAGAAGTAGGAGGGGATTCTGATGTTGATTGGAACGAAGAATGTGATGAACTACAATCGGAAGAAGAAGAAGAAGAAGAAGATGAAGGACAAGCACAAGGGAAATGGACAAGGAAAAGAAGGTTCAAAAGGGAGATGATGAGAAGCACAATAGCAGCTGAATAGATGAGGAACTAGGTTCAAAAGGAGGTTCAAAACATTGACTGGATTGACTGCACTAGAAAAATTAAAACTATTTTAGACATGTGTTTTGTGTTTTAGATGTTGGTTTTAGACTTTTAAGATTTGAAAAAGTTTGTAGAATGACTATGATTTAAAGGTGTTGTTTTGTTGTTCTATATTTAAAGCTTCACTCAAAATTAAGTGTGAGATTCATCAAAATAAAACAACAAAGTTCAACAAAAAACACAGAGGTTCAATAAAATACAAAGACAGGTTCACCACAATACCCAGTATGGTTCGACCAAATTCACAGTGAGGTTCATCAAAACATGAACAAGGTTCATCAAGATACATATTGAGGTTCAACAGAATATACGGTAAGGTTCAAACAATAATAGACAGTAACTTCAAAAGTTTTGACAAGGTTCACCAAAATTTAAATTAAACCATTATTGAAACAATGTTGATGAACCTACTTGATCAAAGGCATGAACCTACTTGATCAAAACCATGAACCTACTTGTTTAGATCCATGAACCTAGCCCTGCCATAAATGAATGACGTAGTATACACAAGAAAGGGTAATAACATAGCAGGTTCAAACAATTTGGGTAGCAAGTTCACAAAATAACATAGCGGGTTCACACAATTTGGGTAGCAGGTTCAAAGACAAAATAAATATGTTGAACAATATTTTTATTATTATAATTTAAAAAAATGAAAATTATTTTCCTTATATAAAAGGAAGACGGTTCCACTTCCCTCATTTCCCACTCCACCATCCCCACTCGCGCTCTCCACTTCTTCCACTCCAAAAATTCAACCGCCTTCAACTTCTTCCTCTTTCTCCATAAATCAAACCCGAATCACAACACAAATGAAGCAACTGTTAACGGCAAGAAGAAAAAATAGAAGAAGCTCATCAATGGATTCCATAACACTTTCTGGAGAAATGAAGAAATGTGCTAAGGAAACCAGACAATCCGAAAAAACGATGAGAGGCAAAGGTAAATACCAAATCTTCAACCAATTTGTCTAGGTTTTCATCAAATGTGTGAAACGGTTACATTAAATAGGAATACTGCATGAATTCAAAAACAAAAAACTGGTTTGTTTAGAACATGGAAAAAAATCAATTCTTTAGGGTTGATGAAAAAATAGAAAGAACGAGAATTAGGGAAAATGTGATGAACATTATGTGTTGAAGTAAAACAATCATAAAAAGTTAATATTTACAAAAAAAAAACAGGTTCATTATATCTGAATGTAGGTTCATTGATTAACTATTTTTCATACTGCAGGTTCTTCAGAGAAAAGATATAAAGAAAGTAATAACACCAAAAAAGATTATGTCTATGACTCAAATGACGAAGATCCACCGATCACGTTACGTGGATTCGAACTTTGTCCTAAGAAGAGCATTCCTCTTAGAGGTCCCTTTGGGCGGGGTCCTTCCCCACATATGAAGAAAATAATGAAAAAAATAATCAAGATGCGAAAAGCAGGTAAATGATGTGGGATGTAGAATTAGTGGCTCATAGGTTCATTACAAGTTTAAAGTTTATAAGTACAAGCATTATATCTGAATGTAGGTTCATTGATTTTCTGTTTTTGATAATGCAGGTTCTTCTGGAAAAAAGGATAAAGAGAGTGATAACTTGAGTAGAATGGAACAAAGAACCAAGATGCGAGAAGAAGGTATATAATGAGTCATATGAGGCTTTTGTACTTAGAATTATTCAAATTCCACTATTAATATAGGTTCAATAAATGGAATTAGAGGTTCATGGGGTTCAATAGAAGTAAAGTTTAAACATTCAACCATTTTTATAGTGAAGGTTACGATTTAAGTAACAAAAAGGTCAAAAAGATGTGCTTTAGGTACTATAACCAATTCCTATGTTCATAATCATTAGGTTCATGACTATAAAATATGTCTGAGATAATATTCATTGTCATTATGAGTTCAGGTTCATAGGATTCAAACAACCTATAAGTATTCTTATTATGAATCTAATAGACATAAATGCTTTTGCAAATGCTAACCAATTCCTATGATCAAATGCAGAAAAGAAAAAGGAAAGAGAATTGATTGATATATCATCAGAAGTGGATGATGAAGAAGAACAAGAACCAGAAAAGGAAGAAAGAGTGGATTCACATGCTAACACTAAATGGAATGAACCAGAAATGGAACAAGAACAAGAAGATGAAGAACAAGCACCAGAGGAGGAGAAAGGAAAGAAAACACAGAGGGAAATGAACAAGGAACCAGAGTCTGAAGAAGATGAGGCTAGCACTGGAGAGGAGGTTCAAAGAGATGGCAATGAACCAGAGTCTGAACCAGAGACAGTAGAAGGTGAGGTTGGCACAGATGAGTCTCTCTCAGAAGCATATGAGACAGAGGAAGAAGAACCTCCAAGAAGAAAGTTAAAAGCTAGAGTAAAGAAGGAAACCAAAATGAAAGCTCCAAAGAAAGAGAAAGCAGGTAAGGGCACATACAAATTTATGACCAGAAATATCCCAATAACTTTTGTTGAAGCAATTGAACCAATGAAATTCAACAAAGATAAAGTAACAAAAAAGCTGACTCCCAGAGTGATGCGGGAGCATCTGAGCTATCATCAAGGACGCCCCGTCCTAAATCTAAAGATGTGCTAACCACTGGAGCTAGGGCTAAAGATCGCTATGAGCCATCATTCAAGTCATTGATAGTAGCCCGAGCTCGTATTGTAGCCATTCAAGCTCGTAGAGATCCGGTTCGAGTCAAGATGAGAAGTCAAGTACTGAAGATAAATTATACTAGACTTCAAGACGAAACTCTAGGCTTTGGAATCGCTCAATTCCGACCTCGGACGAGAGAGAACGAGCTGTTTCAAAAAGAGCTGTCGGCGACATGTCTACAACCGCGCCCGCGGCTCCATAACCGCACCCGCGGCTCATTCGCCAATCCGCGCCCGCGGCTCCATACCCGCGCCCGCGGCTCATTCGCCAATCCGCGCCCGCGGCTCCGTACCCGCGCCCGCGGCTCATTCGCCAATCCGCGCCCGCGGCTCCATAACCGCGCCCGCGGCCAGGAACCCTTCTGAAACATTATTTTCGGATATTTATTTGTTTTTCGGATTATTATTTTAGGATATACTTTTTATTGTTTATTTCTTTAGTTGGCATCCTTATGAACCCTATATAAGGTTGCCTTAGTTGTTGTTTTAGCCCCCCCCCCAGACTTTGATATTGAATACAGCGTTTATCGTTTTTCCTCCCAAAAGAGAGAGCTTTTGTGAGAAGAGTGCCCCGTGTGCATTGTCGTTGAGTCGGCCCTAGTTGTGCTTGTGTGTGTCAATCTCCTCCATAAGGTTGGTGCTATCGGGACTCCATAGAGCAACCTCCAGGTGCCTTGACCCACCAAAGTCATTGTGTTTGGTTGTAATCAACCGTTGGGGTTTCTTCATCATTCGGTAAGGTTCTTGTTCTTAAGTTCAAGGGTTTTATCGTTGTTTGATTTGGTTCCAATTGGCCTATCATTCGACTTATCCTTCTTTCATTTCATTCTAATTCCGCCTTTTCTTCTCTGTTCGAGTTCCTATTCGAGTTTGGTGTCTAGGTCGGCAACTGCGGCTTATCCCCGCATCAAATTGGTATCAGAGCTGTGTTGACACCATTCGTCTTCACAAGAACATCAAGAGACCCCCTATCCAGAAAATCACAAAAAGAGTCAGCTTTTATTTTCTTGTTTGTCAGTTTCTTTCAGAAATTGATTTTGAGTCTTCCATTGCTTTGATATTTCTTGTTGAGTCATTACAGGTTGTGTGCAAGAAGCTTGGATCGATTAGTGTTGGTGGAGATCGAAAGATTGGAGTTTGGAGCACCCTTGTTCCCAAAATCCATTCAGCCCTTCATCCATCTCAAAATCTATCCACCCCTACCAAAACGCAGCCATCAGAAACCCAAAAGAATTGCTGGAATTTCTTTCCTTGAAGCCAAACAAGATCTTCAAAGAAGGAAATCTTATCTTTCTACAAGGGAATCTTATCTTTCTACAAGGGAAATCAAGTTAGTTGTTATTTTTATTTATTTTCAATTTTGCTGAGATTAATATCTCACATCAAGTCTGTAATTTCGTTTTGTTTAGTTGAGACCAAAAAAAAAAAAAAATCAAAAAAAAAAAAAAATACAAAAAAAAAAAAGAATCGAAAAGTCTCAAAGTCAGTAGTTTATTTTACGTTTTGTTGAGTCAAAGTCTAGTGTGATATTGTTTAAGTCGGATCTCAAGAACGCAAAGGAAATCGGGTTGAACAAACCCGAACGGAAGCGAGAAACCACCAGGCCGCGACAAAAACCGCGCCCGCGGCCCAGTAGCCGCACCCGCGGTTCAAGCCGCACCCGCGGAATTCAGGCCGCGCCCGCGGCTCAGCCTCAGAAGTCCCTGTTTGCCTTTCCATTCCTTTCAGATACGAGCCTCAAATTATTACCTAACCCTCCCGACTCCGTCTTCGAGCCTTCAATCAACATCAGTCGGGACAAGTTAAGGTACGCTTCTTTTTGGCTCTTCTTGAAATTCGAAGCTTAACTCATATCTCTGTTTTGCATTTTCATTCTTGCAAAACGCCTTCGAGTCTTATTTTCTTTCGTTCATTGAGTCAGTCTTTTGTTTGAGTCAGAACCTTACAGTCGAAACCCCGCACTACGCTAGCCATCTCCATCTCTACCATCATTCATATATTGCTAGGAGTTAGGTAGTTTCAACTTAGTGGGTTATTGATCCATACAAGTCAATTCATCAAAGAAAAGCTGGTTGCAACGACAATTGAGAGAGAGTGCAGAGGAAAACATACGAGAGTAAACACTAGCGAGTTGTTTTCATTTACACTCACTTAACATTGTTCTGTGTTAGTCTTTTCTTTGATAATGGACAGGTTAGTTTCTCCTAAAAGGAGACCTCCAAGAGGATATCAACAGGAGTACATGGAGAGTGAAGATTGGCAACTATACCGAGATGTCCCAAGGGACCCGACGACCAGCCCTGTCACCCCGGAGTTGATGAACTTCTTGGACAAGTTTAGTGAAAGGTTTGTTAGTGGGCTTACTACAACCAACAGACAGGAGCTTCATCATAGACGCCAACATGGTACCCCCAGGGGTGTTGAAATTCCAGCTCCAAGGGAGCGATATAACGCTCCTAATGCTCCTTTACGTCATTCTAATAGATACAGTGCTACTAACCGTTTTGATAGATTTCAGGCTTTAGATGATGGTGCATATTTTGAAAAGGAGTATGATGAGAATGAAGGATGGCGATCCTATTGCCAACAAGGAGGGTACCAAGGAAGGAGAAGAGAGCCTGAGCAAAATGGAGTTGGGAAGATCAAGGTGAAGATCCCAAGTTTTGAGGGCAAGTGTGATCCAGTTGTCTACATGGAGTGGGAGACGAAGATTGAGCAAATCTGGAATTGTCACAACTTTCCCGAGCATAAGAAGGTGCGACTTGCATCTTTGGAGTTTTATGGCTATGCTCTAGTTTGGTGGGACAAATTAGTGAAAGCTCGAGTTGGAAATGGAGATTATCCCATTGCTACTTGGGACTTAATGAAGAGGAAGATGAGAGCTCGATTTATTCCCCCACACTACACTAGAGAGCTTCTACAGCGACTTGAGAATTTGAAACAGGGATCAATGGGAGTAGAAGAGACCTTCAATGCTATGCAAATAGCCATGGTCAGGGCCAATGTGATTGAGGATGAAGAAGCGACAATGGCAAGGTATCTTCGTATTCTCAATTCATTTTTGGCTAATGAAATTGAAATGTTTCCATATAGTTCTATGGCTGAGTTGCTGCACTTAGCCATCAAAGTGGAAAGGAAGACTAAGTATAGGAATCAAGGTAATAGGAATGCACATGGTTCTTCCAACACTTGGAAAAATCAGCAAGGACGTAAGGATTCTTATTATGGACGAGATGCCTCTTCCAAGGAGCTACAAGGAGATAGGGATAGACCAAGAAGTGACGCCCCTCCGGCTGCACCACGAGCCAAACTTGGACCCAAGGGAAGTACTTCTAACCCTTCTACTAGAGCTAGAGATATTGAGTGCTTGAAATGTAGAGGGAAATATCATATGATTAATGATTGCCCTGATATGCTTATTCACCTAGAACAAATTGAGATTGAATATGAAAAAGGTGATAGTATTGATGATGTTGTTTGTGTTGATGATCTTAAAACTGATTTAGATAATGAAGTTGAAATTGAGTATGAGCATGTTGATTCAATTGATAGGAAAGATTTGCATGTACAAACTGCTTATTGTGATGAAATTATAGGAAAAACTCATTGTCTAGGTAAAGTTGAGGATTGCAACATGAAAATTGATGAAGGTTATTGTAGTGAAATTGCTAGCATGGAATTGAATACTACATTGCAACTTACTACAAATTTCTACCCTAGTCCTATAAAACTGCATTGGATGAATGATTGCATAGGCACAACATCACATGAAATAGTATCATCATAATGTCCTAATGTCATGACTTTCTTAGCATGCTTGTTCAATTTCACATTAAAACAATCATTCATCCAATGCAGTTTTATAGGACTAGGGTAGAAATTTGTAGTAAGTTGCAATGTAGTATTCAATTCCATGCTAGCAATTTCACTACAATAACCTTCATCAATTTTCATGTTGCAATCCTCAACTTTACCTAGACAATGAGTTTCTCCTATAATTTCATCACAATAAGCAGTTTGTACATGCAAATCTTTCCTATCAATTGAATCAACATGCTCATACTCAATTTCAACTTCATTATCTAAATCAGTTTTAAGATCATCAACACAAACAACATCATCAATACTATCACCTTTTTCATATTCAATCTCAATTTGTTCTAGGTGAATAAGCATATCAGGGCAATCATTAATCATATGATATTTCCCTCTACATTTCAAGCACTCAATATCTCTAGCTCTAGTAGAAGGGTTAGAAGTACTTCCCTTGGGTCCAAGTTTGGCTCGTGGTGCAGCCGGAGGGGCGTCACTTCTTGGTCTATCCCTATCTCCTTGTAGCTCCTTGGAAGAGGCATCTCGTCCATAATAAGAATCCTTACGTCCTTGCTGATTTTTCCAAGTGTTGGAAGAACCATGTGCATTCCTATTACCTTGATTCCTATACTTAGTCTTCCTTTCCACTTTGATGGCTAAGTGCAGCAACTCAGCCATAGAACTATATGGAAACATTTCAATTTCATTAGCCAAAAATGAATTGAGAATACGAAGATACCTTGCCATTGTCGCTTCTTCATCCTCAATCACATTGGCCCTGACCATGGCTATTTGCATAGCATTGAAGGTCTCTTCTACTCCCATTGATCCCTGTTTCAAATTCTCAAGTCGCTGTAGAAGCTCTCTAGTGTAGTGTGGGGGAATAAATCGAGCTCTCATCTTCCTCTTCATTAAGTCCCAAGTAGCAATGGGATAATCTCCATTTCCAACTCGAGCTTTCACTAATTTGTCCCACCAAACTAGAGCATAGCCATAAAACTCCAAAGATGCAAGTCGCACCTTCTTATGCTCGGGAAAGTTGTGACAATTCCAGATTTGCTCAATCTTCGTCTCCCACTCCATGTAGACAACTGGATCACACTTGCCCTCAAAACTTGGGATCTTCACCTTGATCTTCCCAACTCCATTTTGCTCAGGCTCTCTTCTCCTTCCTTGGTACCCTCCTTGTTGGCAATAGGATCGCCATCCTTCATTCTCATCATACTCCTTTTCAAAATATGCACCATCATCTAAAGCCTGAAATCTATCAAAACGGTTAGTAGCACTGTATCTATTAGAATGACGTAAAGGAGCATTAGGAGCGTTATATCGCTCCCTTGGAGCTGGAATTTCAACACCCCTGGGGGTACCATGTTGGCGTCTATGATGAAGCTCCTGTCTGTTGGTTGTAGTAAGCCCACTAACAAACCTTTCACTAAACTTGTCCAAGAAGTTCATCAACTCCGGGGTGACAGGGCTGGTCGTCGGGTCCCTTGGGACATCTCGGTATAGTTGCCAATCTTCACTCTCCATGTACTCCTGTTGATATCCTCTTGGAGGTCTCCTTTTAGGAGAAACTAACCTGTCCATTATCAAAGAAAAGACTAACACAGAACAATGTTAAGTGAGTGTAAATGAAAACAACTCGCTAGTGTTTACTCTCGTATGTTTTCCTCTGCACTCTCTCTCAATTGTCGTTGCAACCAGCTTTTCTTTGATGAATTGACTTGTATGGATCAATAACCCACTAAGTTGAAACTACCTAACTCCTAGCAATATATGAATGATGGTAGAGATGGAGATGGCTAGCGTAGTGCGGGGTTTCGACTGTAAGGTTCTGACTCAAACAAAAGACTGACTCAATGAACGAAAGAAAATAAGACTCGAAGGCGTTTTGCAAGAATGAAAATGCAAAACAGAGATATGAGTTAAGCTTCGAATTTCAAGAAGAGCCAAAAAGAAGCGTACCTTAACTTGTCCCGACTGATGTTGATTGAAGGCTCGAAGACGGAGTCGGGAGGGTTAGGTAATAATTTGAGGCTCGTATCTGAAAGGAATGGAAAGGCAAACAGGGACTTCTGAGGCTGAGCCGCGGGCGCGGCCTGAATTCCGCGGGTGCGGCTTGAACCGCGGGTGCGGCTACTGGGCCGCGGGCGCGGTTTTTGTCGCGGCCTGGTGGTTTCTCGCTTCCGTTCGGGTTTGTTCAACCCGATTTCCTTTGCGTTCTTGAGATCCGACTTAAACAATATCACACTAGACTTTGACTCAACAAAACGTAAAATAAACTACTGACTTTGAGACTTTTCGATTCTTTTTTTTTTTTGTATTTTTTTTTTTTTTTGATTTTTTTTTTTTTTTGTCTCAACTAAACAAAACGAAATTACAGACTTGATGTGAGATATTAATCTCAGCAAAATTGAAAATAAATAAAAATAACAACTAACTTGATTTCCCTTGTAGAAAGATAAGATTCCCTTGTAGAAAGATAAGATTTCCTTCTTTGAAGATCTTGTTTGGCTTCAAGGAAAGAAATTCCAGCAATTCTTTTGGGTTTCTGATGGCTGCGTTTTGGTAGGGGTGGATAGATTTTGAGATGGATGAAGGGCTGAATGGATTTTGGGAACAAGGGTGCTCCAAACTCCAATCTTTCGATCTCCACCAACACTAATCGATCCAAGCTTCTTGCACACAACCTGTAATGACTCAACAAGAAATATCAAAGCAATGGAAGACTCAAAATCAATTTCTGAAAGAAACTGACAAACAAGAAAATAAAAGCTGACTCTTTTTGTGATTTTCTGGATAGGGGGTCTCTTGATGTTCTTGTGAAGACGAATGGTGTCAACACAGCTCTGATACCAATTTGATGCGGGGATAAGCCGCAGTTGCCGACCTAGACACCAAACTCGAATAGGAACTCGAACAGAGAAGAAAAGGCGGAATTAGAATGAGATGAAAGAAGGATAAGTCGAATGATAGGCCAATTGGAACCAAATCAAACAACGATAAAACCCTTGAACTTAAGAACAAGAACCTTACCGAATGATGAAGAAACCCCAACGGTTGATTACAACCAAACACAATGACTTTGGTGGGTCAAGGCACCTGGAGGTTGCTCTATGGAGTCCCGATAGCACCAACCTTATGGAGGAGATTGACACACACAAGCACAACTAGGGCCGACTCAACGACAATGCACACGGGGCACTCTTCTCACAAAAGCTCTCTCTTTTGGGAGGAAAAACGATAAACGCTGTATTCAATATCAAAGTCTGGGGGGGGCTAAAACAACAACTAAGGCAACCTTATATAGGGTTCATAAGGATGCCAACTAAAGAAATAAACAATAAAAAGTATATCCTAAAATAATAATCCGAAAAACAAATAAATATCCGAAAATAATGTTTCAGAAGGGTTCCTGGCCGCGGGCGCGGTTATGGAGCCGCGGGCGCGGATTGGCGAATGAGCCGCGGGCGCGGGTACGGAGCCGCGGGCGCGGATTGGCGAATGAGCCGCGGGCGCGGGTATGGAGCCGCGGGCGCGGATTGGCGAATGAGCCGCGGGTGCGGTTATGGAGCCGCGGGCGCGGTTGTAGACATGTCGCCGACAGCTCTTTTTGAAACAGCTCGTTCTCTCTCGTTCGAGGTCGGAATTGAGTGATTCCAAAGCCTAGAGTTTCGTCTTGAAGTCTAGTATAATTTATCTTCAGTACTTGACTTCTCATCTTGACTCGAACCGGATCTCTACGAGCTTGAATGGCTACAATACGAGCTCGGGCTACTATCAATGACTTGAATGATGGCTCATAGCGATCTTTAGCCCTAGCTCCAGTGGTTAGCACATCTTTAGATTTAGGACGGGGCGTCCTTGATGATAGCTCAGATGCTCCCGCATCACAGAGAGTGTTGGCCTCAGAGGGAGAAGTGGATTGAGGAATTGGGATTCAAGTTACTCTTGGGTTTGAAGGTTATGAGCTTGCTAGGGTACCTATCAAATTGGGTGTTGGAGAAATTTGATGCACACACATGTTCCATTACTCTACAAAATGGAACAGTGCTAAAGATCACAGAGGAAGAGATTCAGCGTGTTCTTGGATTACCTAGAGGAGAAATCAGAGTAGTGAGGCCAACCAAGAATATAAATGGTAGGAAGCTGCTACAGAGGTGGAAGAACTATTTGGGAAGAGGAAAATATACAACAAAGCTTGTTGCAGAAAGGTTGAACTCATCTTATGATGAGATATGGTTCAAAAGGTTATTCACAACCTTGGTCATATCTTTATTGATTGAATCAAGTCAGAAGGGGACAACTTTGCAAAAATTGTGGATGGACGGGGTTCAAGATATCCATAGGAAAAACTAGTGCAAGTTCTTACTTGATTCTCTGATTGAGACAAAGCTCGAATGGCGGGAGAACAAAAACAGATTCTACAGAGGACCAATTTTGTTCCTAGTGGTAAGATGTAATTAATTATGATTTTCAAAGTTCAATAACGTACAGCTATAGGACAATGAACCTACAGTAGAAGATTCATGAACCTACAGCAGTAGGTTGATGAACCTACAGTAGAATATCTATGAACCTACAATAGAAGGTTCATGAACCTACGGTTGCACGACGATGAACCTACAGTAGGATATTCATGAACCTATGGTAAAAGGATCATGAACCTACAGTAGAAAGTTCATGAACCTATAATAGAATGTTCATGATCCTACGGTTGTATGTTGATGAACCTACAGTAGAAGGTTCATGAACCTATGGCTGTATGCTGATGAACCTACAGTAGAAAGTTTATGAACCCACGACAGTAGGTTCTTCAATGGATGAACCCATGAAAGTAGGTTCTTCAATGAATGAACCCACAGTAGAAGGTTCAGGGATCCTAATCTTTAATGATCATTGATGAACCTACTCATAGGCTAATGAACCTACTATTATAGGCTAATGAACCTACAATTATAAGCTAATGAACCTAAATCAGTGACTTTGTGATATCCCAAACCTTACTTTTTTACTTGTGTATAGTTGTTTTATGCTGACAAGGAGAAGAAGAATGAAGGTACAGATCATGTGTTTCTTGGATGGGACTCAACAACACTAGGAAAATTCACTCGAAAGCAAATCCAAGAAGGAAAGTTGAGCTTTGATTTTAACACACCAAACCAAAAAAAAAGAGAAAGTTGGAAAAAGCTAAGGAGCTAGAAAAATCAAAAAGAAAGAGGTCATCTGGACAAAGCAGTATGGAGAAAGCTAAGGAACCAGTTAAAACAAAGAGAAAGATTTCATTTGGACCAAGTAGTATGGAGGTAAATATTATTCTACATAAAAAAATATAGAATCTTTACCCCTATACTGAAAATTTCTTGATTTGATTGTTAATTCTGAATTTTGAAGGGCTGGATCACATCTTTTACCAACAAAAGGGAATATATGACAAAGGAGATCCATGAGATGGCTAGCTTGCTGAGCTACACACCAGAAGAGATGGAGGATGATCCCGCTGTAATACTGATGAAGTCAATTGTAGAGAAGCTTAAAGAAGGAAATGGAGATACAGATGCTGAAGCAGGGCCATCACGAGTAAATTCACAGATGGGAGAATATTCTGAAGAAGAGGAAGAACAAAATGAAAATGTAAATTGAATTATGAAATTAAACACTAGTTAATTTGAATTCATGATATTATAGATAACATAAAGAACCAAGGTTCTAATATTTTTAAAAATTGCAGATTGTAGAGGATGAAGGCAAGACCAGGGCTGAATTCCATAAGACTGAGGAGTTAACAGAAGAACAACATGATTGCTACAAGTATATGATGAAGAACATGGAGGAATCAGATGATATTGATGATTGGTAAGTCAAACAAAATCTGGGATTTATAAAATATATAGTACAAGGTGCATTGACGAGGCGAATTTGTCGTATGCCAAGTCAAGTAATCCTAACAAGCTCACTAACAAGTATAGTAGGCAAGCAAGGGTCGAATCCCAAGGGAATCAGGTTATCGGTTCTTAAAATTATAATAATGATTAACGAGTGTAAGTAACCAAGGGGGGGGGGGGGGGGTATGTTTGAAGAACACAGTAACGAAGGTTGATTTGGATTGTAAATATATCAATGGAAGGTGTTTCACTTGAAAATTATCCACTAACAGATTAACAAGTTGATCATAAACTCCTTTTAATCCTATGTCGAATTACTCATAGGATCGTTCTAATCCCTGTTCCAATGTAGTTATTAGTCCAACTAGTCCTAATAACCCTTACTCAACTATAACCTTGAAACTATCAAGATTCAACAATAAAGCAGCTTTAAGTTCAGGAATGGATAGATACATGCAATACCATAGACAACTAGTCAGATACTCGACATGTACTCAATTCTCTTCACAATTGACATTCACAACTAGTTCATGCAAATTGTGTGTGCTACAAACAAGTATGGTATTTCAACTAGAAATAACCAAACAATAGCAATATGATTGACATGAAACTACTTAGATGGCCAATCTAAATGAGCAAATCTAATTCAATAACAATACACACAAGAGAATAGAGACAATCATAAGAGTAGAACAAAGGAAATAAATCTTACAACTTAATCAATCCAAAAGCTTCAAATGTCAAGCAAAACCAATGGACTTAGCAACTCATGAAGTTCTTGAGCAAAACTCTCAAAACATGGAAATGGAATGTGGAAGATGATAGAGGATCATCAACACCTAAAACCTATAAATCTCTGCAGAATTCAACTGACAAATTGAAGGTAAAAACGTTATAAAAACGTTACAAAACTTAACACAACATACTAAATCGGGCAAATGAAGAAAGTCTTCTCTGGCGGATTTCCGCGATCGCGGTTTTGGACCCGCGATCGCGGATTTTGTTCTGTAATCTTGGCTTCTTCAGATGGAATTTCCGCGATCGCGGTTTGGGACCCGCGGTCGTGGAATGTCTTCTGTGATCTTGGCTGGTCCAGTAGGTTTTCCGCGATCGCGGTCGCGGATTTGGCTTCTGTGGCTTCCTTGGCTTCGTCTTCAGCTGCTTCCAATGCTACCTGTGGTCTTCTTCAGCTTCGACTCCTCTTCTTATGCTTCAATGCTCCGCATCATCTTCTGTAATCTCATGTGTAACTCATCTTCCTTGGCTTCAATGCTCCCAAACATAGTAGTGTGATTCCCACTTGATCTTGTCTTTTTGAGCTTTGGTGTAGTTCGGCGGGAATTCTTCGCGAACCAGATAGTTCACTATGTTGGCATACCAAGGCTTGAAAGACCGGAAGGCGAGAAGTTCGTACTCGGGATCCCGGTGAACAAATTCACCGTCCAGAATTCCGCGGTCGCGGCTTGATGCCCGCGATCGCGGAAAACTCTCTGTTGGAATTCCGCGATCGCGGATTGGGTCCCGCGGTCGCGGATTGCCTGCTGTAGAAATCCGAAACAGATTTTCATCCGGGAACGTACCTTGGATATGAACCCGTAACTCACCATCTTCTTGCACAATCCGACTCAGATGATCAGCTACTGAGTTCTCGACTCCTTTCTTATCCTGGATTACCACATTGAACTCGCTCAAAAGTAAGACCCATCGAATGAGTCTCGGCTTGGATTCCTTCTTCGTCATGAGATAACGAAGAGCAGCGTGATCAGTGTGGATAATCACCTTTGTGCCCAACAAGTACTGTCGAAATTTCTCAAGGGCAAACACCACAGCTAACAACTCCTTCTCTGTGGTGGAGTAGTTCCTCTGAGCGCCAAGAACAACTCCCACCATTTGACCATTTGACCATTTGACCATTTGACCATTGCTCTTCCAACCATTTGACCAAGAACAACTCCCACCGTATAATCACTAGCATCACACATGATCTCAAAAGGTAGAGACCAATCGGGTACCTGAATAATGGGTGCCTCAGTGAGGTGGGATTTCAGAGTGTCGAATGCTTTCTTGCACTCGGTAGACATCTCAAAGGTCACTTCCTTCTTCAAAAGCTCACATAGGGGTGTGGAGATTTTTGAAAAGTCCTTAATAAACCTGCGATAGAAACCTGCATGGCCTAGAAAAGAACGTACTTCACGCACATTAGTAGGATAAGGCAATGATTGAATGATGTCAATCTTTGCCTTATCGACCTCAATACCCCTAGCTGAAATTATATGACCCAAAACAATACCTTGTTCAACCATGAAATGACACTTTTCAGAATTCAACACTAAATTAGTATCTACACATCTTTTAAGCACAAGTGACAAATGGTGTAAACATGCATCAAAGCTATCCCCATGTACTGTAAAATCATCCATGAATACCTCAATGAAATGTTCAATATATTCCGAGAAGATACTTACCATACATCGTTGAAAAATCCCAGGTGCGTTACATAATCCAAAAGGCATTCTACGATATGCAAAAGTGCCAAAAGGACATGTAAAGGTTGTCTTCTCTTGATCTTCGGGCGCAATGGCCACCTGAAAATAACCTGAGTATCCATCCAAGAAGCAATAATAGGGACGACCGGCAAGTCGTTCAAGCATTTGATCAATGAAAGGTAAAGGAAAGTGATCCTTTCGAGTCACCGCATTCAGCTTACGGTAGTCAATGCATACCCTCCAACCTGTTTGAGCTCTAGTGAGAACCAACTCACCATGTTGATTCTCTACAACTGTAATGCCCCCCTTCTTAGGGACACATTGTGTTGGACTTACCCATTGACTATCCGAGATGGGAAAGATCATGTCAGCTTGAAGAATTTTCAGCACCTCCTTCTTGACCACCTCCATCATAGGTGGGTTTAATCTCCTTTGGGGTTGCCTAGAGGGCTTAGCTCCTTCCTCAAGTAGGATCCTGTGCATGCAGGTGGAAGGGCTAATTCCCTTGATGTCGGCAATAGTCCACCCAAGAGCTGTGATGTGCTCTTTCAACACCATCACCAATCTCATCTCTTGCTCCTCTGACAACTTACTAGAGATGATTACTGGGAGGGTATCATTCTCTCCAAGAAAAGCATACTTCAGGTGCTCTGGCAATTGCTTAAGCTCAATCACTGGTGCCTGCAAAACAGAAGGGAGGAGCTTCTCGCTCTCCAAAGTCAGTAACATGGGCCTGCCGGCCAAAGATCTACATGTCGTGTCTAGCTGAGCTAGAACCCTATGAATATCATGAGAAAGAGAGAGATTAACTTGTGGTGGGTGAATGATGCTGCTTTCCATAACACATTGCAATTCATCTAATCCAAAGATATTAAAAGTATCTTGAACTATAGGATCAATCACATCAATAGAACAAATAGAAGCAGCATCTTCAATGGGGTGCTTCATAGCATCAAAAATATTGAATTGCACAACTTCCCCATCAAACTCTAAAGTAAGAGACCCACTAGCTAGATCAATCTTTGTGTTAGCGGTTCTCATAAAAGGCCTTCCTAACAAAATAGGTGCAGCCTGACCATCATGTTCCATGTCTAACACAAAGAAGTCAGCAGGAAAGAACAAATTATCAACCATAACCAAAACATTTTCAACTACACCTTTAGGATAAACAGTTGACCTATCAGCTAGTTGAATAATTATTCCGGTTTCATGAAGAGGACCTAAACCAAGCATCTTATACAGCGAGTAAGGAAAAACATTTATAGATGCATCAAGATCAAGCATAGCTCTCTCAAAGTGAGTATCACCTATACGACAAGGAATGCTTACCATGCCCGGATCGCTGCACTTCTTAGGCATACGCCTTTGGAATACAGCGGAGACACGCTCGCTTACCGTCACCTTCTAGTGTCCCTTCAACTTTTGATTCCTCTTGATGGTGCAGAGTTCCTTCAAGAATTTAGCATATCTAGGAATACTTTTAATGAGTTTGAGTAAAGGGATATTTACCTCGCATTTGCTGAAGGTTTCGAACAGCTCTTTGTCATTCTCCGGCCTTCTCGTATCCTTTAGAGCATCGGGAAAAGGAGCGGGAGGTTTGGTTGAGTTGTGGGAAGTCGGGGCGAACATAGTTGTCTTGTCTCAACCGGAATTCGCCCCGGTCCTCGACCTCAGCTCCAGCATCGTTTGCACATTCTCCCAATATTGATTCGCCAGGAGCATTTCCGCGATCGCGGCTGTCAGCCCGCGGTCGCGGATTTTCACCTGTTTCCTCAGAAGATATTCCGCGATCGCGGATTTCATCCCGCGGTCGCGGAATTCCCACTGTTTCTCCAGAACAACTTCCGCGATCGCGGATCTCGTCCCGCGGTCGCGGTTTCTCACCTGTTTCAGATTCTGCCTTTTCAGCAGCAACATTTTCCAACACTTTTCCACTCCTTGTTGTCACAACACTAACATTTCTGGTCGAATTCACTACTGTTTGAGATGGTAGAGAATTGGATTTTTGTTGTGCAAGAGTGGTCACAGCTTCAGCCAACTGCCCTATCTGTTTCTCCATGTTCTTGATACTAGACTCAGTAGTTTGGACATGGGTTGTGAAATGCTGAGTCAATGATCTCAACATATCTGCAGTTGAAGGTCCAGAATTGGGTCGTGGGGCTTGAGCTTGAGGTTGGGGTTCATTCTGATCACGCCATCTGAAATTTGGATGATCTCTATACCTCGGATTGTAGTTGTTCTGCTGATCATTTCGAGGTCGTGGAGGTCCATATCCACCACCAGCATTGACTTCAGCAACATCATCGTCTTGAAGCTCAGGGCATTTGTCTGTAAAATGAGAAGGGTCAGAGCAAATACCACATGCCTTTACCTGCTGTTGGCCTTTGTGCAGCTGAGAGATCATCTTCTTTAGCTCAACGAGCTCGGTCATAAGAGCGGGGTCTCCTGAGCTTGTGGCATTCACCCCTTTCCTAGTGTATGTCCTACCAAAACTCCTAGTGCTCTCAGCCATGTCTTGCAACTTTTCCATGGCATCTTCTGGTGTCATGTTGAGAATACTCCCACCACAAGCAGCGTCTACCATTCTCCTTTCATGATTAAGGAGACCATTGCAAACATGTAGGACCAGGTCCTCGGTATCATACCCATGAAAAGGGCAACTAGTACACAATCCCTTGAAGCGCTCAAGGTAATCATAGAGAGTCTCATCTTCACCTTGCTCAACATGGGCAATTTCCTTCTTAAGAGCATTTGCCTTTTTAACCGGAAAATACTTACCCAAGAACACCTTGTGCAACTTCTCCCAGCTATCTACGGAACCGGTAGGCAAATGATAATACCAGGACCTAGCACCATCTTTTAAAGTGAACCTGAAGGCTCTCATCTTGATCTGCTCCTCAGTAACATTTGGTGGTTTGGTTGTCATGCAAGTGTCATGGAATTGGTTCAAATGCATGATCGGATCCTCACCAGGCAAACCATGGAATGTGGGGAGCAGATTGATCACCCCTGACTTGAGCTCAAAAGTCACCCCCTGAGAAAGGGGTGGAAGAACCACAGCTTGAGGTTGTTGTGTCAGATTGGGAGTAGTACGCTCCCTCAATGTGCGGACGAAACCGCCGTCTCTTAGAGCATTTGCATCTTGCTGCGCCTCAAGCAATGCCCATTGGGCATTAACAACTAACTGAATTTCAGCCAATTGACGTTGGGTGTCAGCCAGAGCTCTTTGCTCGGGAGTCAACTGAGCGCCTTCCATTGCACCTGTATCAGTCTCAACTATGTTCTCTCTCTGATTTCGATGGAAAGTCCTCTCGATTTCTGGATCAAGAATAAAAAGAGACTGATTAGTAGAACGGGTGTTGACCATTTACTAGTCAACACTAAGGTCAATCAAAATAAGAACTTTAAAGAAAAGAAACTTTGATTCCCCGGCAACGGCGCCAAATTTGACGAGGCAAATTTGTCGTATGCCAAGTCAAGTAATCCTAACAAGCTCACTAACAAGTATAGTAGGCAAGCAAGGGTCGAATCCCAAGGGAATCAGGTTATCGGTTCTTAAAATTATAATAATGATTAACGAATGTAAGTAACCAAGGGGGGGAGGGGTTTGGTATGTTTGAAGAACACAGTAACGAAGGTTGATTTGGATTGTAAATATATCAATGGAAGGTGTTTCACTTGACAATTATCCACTAACAGATTAACAAGTTGATCATAAACTCCTTTTAATCCTATGTCGAATTACTCATATGATCGTTCTAATCCCTGTTCTAATGTAGTTATTAGTCCAACTAGTCCTAATAACCCTTACTCAACTATAACCTTGAAACTATCAAGATTCAACAATAAAGCAGCTTTAAGTTCAGGAATGGATAGATACATGCAATACCATAGACAACTAGTCAGATACTCGACATGTACTCAATTCTCTTCACAATTGACATTCACAACTAGTTCATGCAAATTGTGTGTACTACAAACAAGTATGGTATTTCAACTAGAAATAACCAAACAATAGCAATATGAATGACATGAAACTACTTAGATGGCCAATCTAAATGAGCAAATCTAATTCAATAACAATACACACAAGAGAATAGAGACAATCATAAGAGTAGAACAAAGGAAAGAAATCTTACAACTTAATCAATCCGAAAGCTTCAAATGTCAAGCAAAACCAATGGACTTAGCAACTCATGAAGTTCTTGAGAAAAACTCTCAAAACTTGGAAATGGAATGTGGAAGATGATAGAGGATCATCAACACCTAAAACCTATAAATCTCTGTAGAATTCAACTGACAAATTGAAGGTAAAAACGTTATAAAAACGTTACAAAACTTAACACAACATACTAAATCGGGCAAATGAAGAAAGTCTTCTCTGGCGGATTTCCGCGATCGCGGTTTTGGACTCGCGATCGCGGATTTTGTTCTGTAATCTTGGCTTCTTCAGATGGAATTTCCGCGATCGCGGTTTGGGACCCGCGGTCGCGGAATGTCTTCTGTGATCTTGGCTGGTCCAGTAGGTTTTCCGCGATCGCGGTTTGTGACCCGCGATCGCGGATTTGGCTTCTGTGGCTTCCTTGACTTCGTCTTTAGCTGCTTCCAATGCTACTTGTGGTCTTCTTCAGCTTCGACTCCTCTTCTTATGCTTCAATGCTCCGCATCATCTTCTGTAATCTCATGTGTAACTCAACTCTCCAAAACTCCATGATTACAAAATACATCATAACATCTAGCATAATCCTATACAAAATGAGCTAATAACCTATAGTAGCGCTATGTAAAATACCGCTTATCATTCATGAACCTACAGTAGTAGGTGGATGAACCTATAGAAGTAGGTGGATGAACTTAGGTTTTGATGTATTATATACATGCTATCTACATATAGATGTGAACCTAGTGTACTAGAATTAAGAAATTTACGATTTTGCTACATAAATGCATGATTTTATGGAAAATTATCTTGATGAACCTAGTTCAATTAAAAAATGAACCTACATTAGTCCGACATGAACCTACAGTAGAGATTAAATGAACTTACTATATATTAATATATAAAATACATCTTATGTGCACATGTAAATAAGCCTAGTATTCTGGAACCATGAACTTTATTTTTTTACTACATAAGAAGCATTAGGTTTAGGGATAATTACCTTGATGAACCTACTGCTACTGACTATGAGCCTACAGTAATAGGTTCATGAACCTAGTGCAATTTCTAAAAAATAGATGATAGACTAAATGATATTGCTAACAAATTGTTCGATTTGGACAGTGAAATAGTTTTTAAGAATGGAAAATTTAATACTTCAAGAGGAGAGTTGAGCTCAATAGAAAAAATATTCCACTACAAGGTGATGGATACATGGAGTGTTGTGCTGAATCACAAAGAAGGCAAGAAGCCAAAGTATGATCCATCAAGATTATTCTTAAAATGTTTGGACCTGGTAACATCACTATTCGTATACCAAAGATTTAATTTGTATAACTTTATTATATCTGAGGTTATTAAATTGTAATTAATTTTATTTTGGAATGCAGAGTTATGAGAAACACAGTGGAAAGGAACTCTTTAAGACGTATGTTTTGGAAGCTATGAAAACAATCAACAAGAAGAGGATAATAGACATTGATATGGTAAGAAAAATAAAATAGCTCCATATTTTTTATGCTTAAAACAGTTACAAACTAACAATTTGCATTACAGCTGGTTGCCCCAATTGTTGAACGCTCAAACCACTATTACATGATTGTCATGCATCTCAAAAATTGTGAATTCCATATATTAGACAGCAACAAAAAGATGACTCCCCAACACGAGTACACAAACAGTATGAATAGGCTGGTAAATCTCTATACTGCTGTGACATATGTTTAGAAATCAATATCTAAAAACGTAACAAATTCTGATTTAAATGTGTGTAGTTGACTGATCTGAGATATGTTCTTACCCTCAACCATATGATGTGCGTGTCTTTGGATTGGGTCCTAAGTAATGCAAAACAAGTGGAGCTTCCTTGGACAGAATCTAGTAATGTTCAATTATCTGGTTTGTATACTATGAGGCACATGGAGATGTACTTGGGAGATGAAAACAAGGAGTGGGATATAAGCATTGAAGAAGATGCAGTGGAAGAGAAAGAGAAGATTCAGAATAATCTGAGGGTAAAATATACCCATGCTATGATTACTTCAGCAGCAAACATGCTTAAAGCAGAAATGATGAAGAAATTCTAGCTACAATTGTGGATCATTGCTAGTGATTATAGGTTCATAGGTAAAACAATGTTGGTTCATGGTTTTCTGTTTTCAGGTTGAAAGATTTGTTAATTTCAAGTTTAAATGTAATGACATTATCTTAATGGTTTGTAGGATGGTTTATATGAAATCACTTTGACTGTTTATACGATCCATATTATCATATTTTTAGCAAGGTTCATTAGCAAAATAAAATCATCATGTTCATACAAAATACAAACCATTATATTTTTAGCCAACGAAGCGCACTATGCGCACTTCATATGTTTATTATTCTTACGAGGCGCGCGTAGCGCGCTTCGTTTTAACACTTTGGTGTTGTTTTGACAAGGTTCATTCAGAGGCTCTCAACTTCTATGACTTTCACTCAAAATCTTAAACGAATCCCTCCAGTAATTGAAACCACTCTTAACGGCTAAATTTTTTCTCAGTTTCAATAATTAATATATTGAGGATCAACAGAATACACAATGAGGTTCATAACATTACACGCATAGGGTCACCTTAAATCCAGTTCAGGTTCACAAATTTAGAACTCTAGGTTCATTAATAATATATGATTCAACGTGTTCTCTTCAAGGTTCATTAATAAAATATGTAGGTTCATTTATAATATAAGAAGGTTCATGAAAACGGAACAAAGGTTGCAAATAAGATAAGAGTGATGCCCAAACTTCAAACAATGCATAAAAGAAGTTCATTACAATAAAACATAATAGATTCAGCATACAAAGTCAGTGATCTTCCTGTGGGTAATCACATTGATCTTAAAGAAACTTAGGATGCTTTAAAAACATGAACAAGAAAAAAGAAATGATGGGGAGATGCATCTTGAAAGGCACATGCATCATTGACTTTCAGTTGATTTGCTTTTGCAAATGCTCTCCAACCTTTGCCAAGCCTGACAATATTTCCTGATTTTAAGACAGCAACCTTCAAAAAAGTGTCTGAGCCAAATGTCTTTAGAACAACTTCAGAAGTATCAGGAGAATCCCAGAATTTCTGAGCATAATTTGGAGGAATAGGCTGAATTGAAAATATTAACATTAAATATAAGAACAAAGTATGAGTAGTATAATATGAAGGAAGGAAATCTTACAATGCGGAAATCAGTTTCCACATAATTCTCAGTCATTTCAACAACAAAGGTATTACGCCGTCTACTGGCATGAAGACGAGCTCTCTCTACGGGCGTAATAATAAAGGATATATAACTCTGACTGAGGAATCAGAATACACACTATCATCTGAGATATCTTCATTGGAAGGCACATGCACAATATCATCGGAAAACACTTCATCTGAACTCTTGTAAGAACTTGAATAAAGACTTGAATGGTTGGAGCTTGAGTCTGAGTCAGAGCTCACAACAATAATGGGGTTAACCATCCTATAAAATAGAAAAGACAAAGCAGGTTCAAGACATTAACCAATCAGGTTCAGAAATATTGAAATAAACCAAGGTCATCACAGTAATAGAAGGTTGGATAAAACACAGTAAAAAATAAGAATCAACAGTAAGAGACCAGGTTCTGGGATTTGGATATATTAAGTTCAAAGATGGTCCAAATAGAGGAAAGGTTCATAATACAGTAATAAAAACATGTTCATAATACAAATTAACGAGGTTCACATTACTAAAAAAAGAACAAACACACAATAGCAGCAATTTCAAACACTAAAGCTAAAATGTCGATTTTAGGTTCATGCATTTCAATATATTAGGTACATACATGATAATACAGATATTATTGAAACTAATAGGTCTAAATAAAAAGGAGGTTCACAACAGAAAAAAAATAGGTTCATAACACAAAATAGCCGGTTCACAACAATAAAAATGCACAATCGACACAGAAGAAGAAATTCGGTATACCAACACTTCAATGGCGATTAAATGATAGACCGTGAGAACATTGAAAAGAATGAAAGAGTATAATCGAAAATATATTGTACAACTATAAAATCTGCAGAAATTAATAGGTTTGCAAACCTGGAGAAAGAGGAGCACAAGCCTTCGAAATCGTTCAAGGTAGATGTGGAAATGGTTGAGAGAAAAACCCTAGAAATTATGAGAATCCGAGAGGTGAAAGTTCACCTAGCTTTACTGGCTTTACTTACAGTTATGCTTTTTCAAAAATATTTAAAAAAGGAAAAAACAAAAAAGCCACGTTGGTATAAATAGGCACAACAGAAACTCAATTCTCATTTACAATTTCTGGAGACCGACAAAACCAAAAAGAGAGAGATCAAATTGACGTAGAGGCAAATCCAGATCAGAAGAAATTCAGCTTGAATCTACTTATCAATAACATCTACAGATTCATTTTATGATGCTGAGGATGAAATCAACTCACACAGTTTAGGTGCACAAATTTCTTCCTTAAATTTCTTCCTTAGATTTCTTAGTATGATTTAATGAACCTAAGTTAGTAGATTGAAGATCGTACAGTTGTGGGTTGATGAACCTAAAGTTGTGGGGTGATGAACCTAAAGTTGTTGGTTGATGATCCTACAGTTCTGGGTTGATGAACCTATAGTTGTGGGTTGATGAACCTATAGTTGTGGGTTGATGATCCTACAGTTCTACGTTGATGAACCTACCGTAGTACGTTCATATTATAGGGTAAGTTCATCAGATAATACAAATAGGTTCATGGGGTTCATGGATAGGGACTTATTTCTGTAATATGTGAACTTACAGTTGTGGGATGATGAACCTAAAGTAGAAGGTTGATGAACTAATTTCTGTTCAAATGCATAGGTTCATCAGGAATAAAAATAGGTTGATGAACCTACACCTGAGGGTTGATGATCCTACTGTTCTGGGTTGATGAACCTACAGTTGTGGGTTGATGAACCTACAGTTGTATGTTCATATTAAAGGGTAAGTTCATCAGATATAAAAATAGGTTCATGGGGTTCATGGATAGGGACTTATTTCTGTAATATGTGAACTTACAGTTGTGGGATGATGAACCTAAAGTAGAAGGTTGATGAACCAATATATGTTCAAATGCATAGGTTCATCAGGAATAAAAATAGGTTGATGAACCTACAGTTGTGAGTTGATGATTGTACAGTTGGGGGTTGATGAACCTACAATTGTGCGTTGATGAACCTACCGTTGTGGGTTGATGAACCTACAATTGTATGTTCATATTATAGGGTAAGTTCATCAGATATACAAATAGGTTCATGGGGTTCATGGATAGGAACTTATTTTTGTAATATGTGAACTTACAGAATTGATAATTTTCTTATGTGTACAGAGACCTTAAGTATACTGATGCATAGGTTCATCAGGAATAAAAATAGGTTCATAAGTTATACTGATGATTTTTAAATGCAAGTTTCAACTGTTAAAATACAGAATTGATAATTTTCTTATGTTTGTATAGAGACCTTAGGTATGACAAGATTGTTGCTCACAAAGGGCACAAAATCTGATGAGGGCAACAATATAGCTAGTGATGAACAATATTCAAGTGAGCTCAATATAGTTCAAACTATAAAGGTTGGGAAGAACAAGTCCGTAGCTGTCAGAGGGCCAAGGAAAAATGGACCATGAAGCAAAAAACAGAGACTAAGACTGTCCAACAAAGAAGGTTCACAGGACAATCTATTTGTTATCAGGAACCTATGATTATGCAAGGCATTTTGAGCTCATCAGGATGTGCAAGCAACAACACTACCCAGAATGACAATGACAGATTCAAGACAAGAAATTCTCCTAAGTCATTCGCTGCATTCGTGAAGGCAATAGAATAAGAGAACACAAAAAAGGAATGGGTGCAAGAGTTAGGATTTGGAAGCATGGTTCACATGAAAATAGATTCTATTCCTCCTAAGCTAGCTTGGTGGGTGGTTGAAAACTTTGACATATCAAAGTGCTCCATCAAAATGGAGGATGGAACTCTAATTGAAGTTAATGAAGAAGAAATCCAGCGTGTTCTTGGCATACCTAGAGGAACACGGTCTTTGAAGAAGGAAACTAAGTCTTCTATAGCTCATCTGAAGAGCTTCTTTGACACTGAATCAACCCTTATTGGATGTAAAGCAATTATGGAAAAGTTGAAGACATGCACTGACAACGAAGAATTCAAAGATCTATTCATCATGCTCTTCATATCTGTTCTGGTGTACAGTACACAAAAGGGTACAGTATACCAAGAAAATTTACTAACTGATTTGGGAGATGTCAAGACCATAAACTGGTGCGAGCTCATTATGAAATTTTGAAGCTTATTATCTTAGTGAACCTAGTTGTATAGGATAATGAACCTACAATAGTAGGGTCATGAACCTATAGTCAATATCCAGGTTCACAAAACTGAATTTATTAAAATATAGGACAAGATTGATGAACCTACAGGATATGATAATAAATACATCTTATCTCCAATGGATGAACCAACAGTATATAGGTTGATAATTATTTGCATGAACCTAGATGTATACAATAATGAACCTGCTGGACTAGGTTCATGAACCTATTCATATTCCCTATATATAAAAATTGTGTTGGGTTGTACAGTTGTTGTATGTTGACGGAGTGAAGATAATGGGGAAGCAAAATCCAGAAAACACACTGGTTTTCGTGGGATGGACAAAAATTCTCTGGAGAAGAGGGAGATTGAAGAACTGAAACTCAGAGGATTTGGACTGGGCACAGTTGAGCCAACAAAGAAGGATACACTAAACCAAAGAAAAAACACTTTGGTCCTAGTAAATTACAGGTAAGAAAAAATCCAATAAGTTCAACTGTTTATGTAAGATGGTTCATATCCTCTTACTTCAAGTTCATCCTAAGATTAGAATGTTCATATAACAAAATTAGAAATATAAACAGTATATTGTTGAAGAATGCATGAATGGTTGAGAGCATTTACTGAGAAACAATATAAAGTGGCAAATGAGATTCTAGAACTAATGGAAATGGTTGAAAACATTCCAGAGGAGTTCAAAAAATAACCATCTGTCCAAATCAAGATAATGACAGCAAGGGTGCTAATGGGACAGAAAAGAGAAGAAGGGGAGAAAATGAAGCAGTTCAGAAAGATGTGGGACAATGAAGATGACCCATTCTGGAGTGATCCACAATTGATTGAGTGTATAAAAGCAATAGAGAAGGCTGAAGAGATGAAACTAAAAATGAAAATTACAAACAATCAACCTTTGTCATAAAAAAAAAACAGATTCTGATAAACAAAAACCGAAAACAACAACTCAGGAGAAAGACCAACCTGAAGAAATGAACATAGACACTGATTTCAAAATCAAAGAAAAGCTACACACTTTGAAACTTGATGGACCTATACTAGTAGAATGATGAACCTAGTGTAGTACGTTGATGAACCTACACTAGAAGGATTATGAACCTACACTAGTAGGTTCAATATTTTGAAGTTTGATTTTATCTAAATCAAAATAACATACTATGAGTTTACAAAATGAAGGAGAGGTCTCTAAAAGCTAAAGGAAAACAAATACAACAAACAATGGATGTGGATCAAAAGGAAAGTAAACATCAACATGTAGAGGTATATCTACAAAAACTTTACTAGGTTCATGGTGTTACAATACTTAAGGTGTAACACTATTTTGTTTAATATAAGATGCAGGTTCGAAGTTCTGGGAGTTTGAAATTTTTTGATGGACAAGAAGGGAGAAGTGCAACCATGATCACTGGGAATAGAGAGCAGGAGGTCAAACAAAAACAAAAACAGCCACAAGAAAAAACATATAAAAAACTCAGCTTACAGGTGATTTTATATACACTTACAGGTTCATTACTTGAATCACATAGAGAAAAAAGATTCTAACATATATAATGAACAGATGAAAAGAGAGGAAACAAAAGACAAAGCACAAAAAGAAAACAGCCAAGAACTTCAAATTAAATGAACAAAGATGAAGTAGCTCTAATGAGGGATTATATGTTTTTATGTTTCAGGTGGAAAAAAAATACACACCAATAGAGATAATCAACCTAGACCCTGCATTTACCGTGGTAAGAAAAGTACCAACCCTGTATTTACGAGTTTTCAAGTACGTTCATTACCATAAAAAAAGAAGTTTGCCCCTGTGAAGGATGTAGGTTCAAACAAAAATATAGTTTCATCAAATTATAGAGTAGGTTCATTAATACTGAAATGAATTTAAAAATAGGTTCAACATATATAGAGTAGGTTCATTTACATTGAAATGAGTTCAAATGACATGTAGTAGGTTCAATTACATCAATATAGGTTGAACATATAAAGAGGATACTTTGAATAAAGGAAACAGTGACACATATTCAGTTGACATTTCCTTTATATATCTTTTATTTATATTTTCATGTAATTCTGAATATTAACCACATTCATTCAACAAATTCAGATAAAAAGGAAACAGAGCCCCATTTTCATAGATCTTGAAGATAGAACGGATCAAAACAAAGCAGTGGTGTTAAGAAGAAACCAAAATTCAGTTGACATTTTGAAAGAGGCAACCAATGAGTTGAAGATGTATGAACGCTATATATTCTTAAAGTCTGGAGAAGAAGAGTAAGTATACAAACATTTAGTTTAATATAGAAAACAATATAACAAAGAATTAAATAACAATGAAATTCATGGACAGGGAAATAGTATTTGATGATTCAAAGCACAAAATTATGAGGTACGAGCTCAGAGCATTTGGATTGGATGGGGAATTCAAAGGAAGTGATGCTTGGTCTTCAGTTCTAAACTTCAACCAAAAAAACGGGAGTGATAACGTGCCAAATAGAGTTTTTCTTGATGTACAATCCAATTGGTCTTCAGTCTAAATTAAAACTAGTCCAAAAAAACTAATTTCAATTGGACAAAGTAGGAGAGTATAAGAAGTTCGTAAGTAGTCTCAAGTATGGACTAGGACAAGTGCAAGGAAGAAAATATCAGATGCTGACTTGGTAAGACAGATATGCTATACAAATGAGATTTGATAAATTACTAACACAAGGAATTTTGGAATATTTCAGGTTCTAATTCATGTCCTGGACGCAGATGAACATTACTTTCTGATTGGTGGAAATTTAACAAAACCAGAAATTCAACTGTTGGACAGCATACAAAAAAACAACAAAATATCTGAGTACAAGCCAAAATTATATACTGTGGTAAGTATATATTTTATTTTATATTATTACAAGTTCAAGAAACTTGACATACACGTTCATTATATTGAAACCAAAAACTTCCCTGATTTAATTTAATTAAAATGTGTTGCCTTGGGATTATGTATGCAGCTTGGATATCTAGGAAAATACCTCAACAGCATAAAAATGGGATTTAAGAGAAACTGTGTGATGACTGTTATTTCAAGCACAATCGTGATAGACCTACCTTGGAAAGTAGAAGAGGACACATACAGTTCTGGCGTGTTTTGCATGAGACTTATGGAGATGGTCATGGGCATGGACGAGCCAACAAATAAATGAGAAACTCAAATGATAAAAGAAATCAAGAGGGAGTGCATCAAGAAAATGAGGGTGAAATATGTGCATGCCATTGTAAACTCAGCTGCAAACAAATTGAGAAATTTGGTTGAAGAATATGTATTTCAAACTCAGCTGAACTCCTGAGATTACTAGAACCAGGTTCATTAGGTTTTGGGTTCATAGACATATTACCAGGTTCATTGGGTTCATTAGGTTTCTGTTTGTAAGACAAGGTTCAACAGTACTGTAAAATCGATTTTTCCAAAAGTATTGCTCTGATTATTACATTGTTATTAATTAACTTTAATACATGGTTTATCAGAGAAACAAATAAAGTTACAGGTTCACAAATAAAGTATTCAAGGTTCACCAGGTTCATCTGCATACTGTTACAAGTTCACAAATAAAGTATTCAAGGTTCATAAAAAATATAATAAAGTGCGCTATGTTCAAAAACGAAGCGCGCTATGCGCACTTCGTATGATTATTATTCTTACGAGGCGCGCATAGCGCGCTTCGTTTTAACACTTTTGTATTGTGTTGGTAATTTCAAAAGTTTTGACAAGGTTCACCAAAATTTGAATTAAACAATTACTGAAAAAATTATCATGAACCTGGGAACAAGAATACAAGTTTCAAGCAGGTTCACTACCATTAATAAAAGAAGTTCACTCTATGAAGTATGTAGGTTCAAACAGCAGTATAGGTTCATCAAAATATAGAGTAGGTTCATTAATACCGAAATGAGTCCATAATAGGTTCAACAAATATATAACAAGTTCATTTACATTGACACAAATCAAATGACATAGAGGCTACTAAGAATGAAGGTCTTCAGTACAAGTGCGGGCATTGTGGGTGGCAAACTGCTTACAGCGACCACAACGACGCTGTCCTGAAGGACCACGAGCTTGAGAAATTTCTATTGAACTCCGAATACGTTTCCCACTTCCTTTGTTCTTAGCTTGGGGTGGTGGATGGATCTCAATGGAAGAAGGCACCTCAACTCCTGCATAAGACTCCAACTGGGCAAGAGTGGATGGGCCAGCAGAAGATGACAGACCTGAAGCAGCCAACAATGATGTGCGTTTCTCTTTCAAGTGTGCACAAAACTCTTTCATTTGATCCGGTTTGTCATCGAGCAATCCAACGCAGCTGTAGAAGTCAGATATCAACTCATTCAGGATTGACTCACCCTCTTCTAGAGCGTTGCACTGATCTACAAGAGTATTGTCAACTGTAAACACAAGGGAGATGGTGGCATCCTTTGTCCAACGAGTGAGAGTATACTTTTCTGGAATCCTATCAAATCGAAGATTTCTGAAAACATATAAGAAGTGGCAGCAAGGGAGACCCACACGTTGAAACATACGGCAGTTGCATAAGAAGTCACCTTCAGCTACATGATGTTGAACTGAGAAAAGGTTAGAATAACAATCCATTACTGAATATGTGTGAACATGCTCTTGTGTATTATCATTGGGCATACTAGCCATGGAGCAAGATAAAAAGGCCTCAAGCATCTGATCTTGAACAACTTTAAAAGTCGACAGCGTGTAGACCTCAGATGCATGTTTTTCAAACGGAAACTGAGTCTTCAACTCTGGATATAGTGTAGCTGAGTCATAATTAAGCTTGGTCTGCTTATGTCTCTGACTATCCATAGCAATATCAAATTGCATGACAAGCTCAACTAAATGGTAGTACCTATCAGCAAAACATGCAGGTTCAAAGAAAATAAATAACAAGTTCATCAGAGAAAACGTTCAAACATAAGACCCAACATCCACTTGGAAGATCAATCCAGCAGCAAAAGCGACACTCGATTTATGATGATCCAAGCCGGTGAAAGGGATGAAACAGAGATTGTACCTATAAATTTAAAGGTTTTGAGTTCGGTTCATAGAAAGCATGTTCAAAGAAATTAAAAACAAGTTCATCCACACAAAACGAGCAGGTTCAAAGAAAATAAAAAACAAAGTTCATCCAACAAATCCAGCAGGTTCAAAGAAAATAAAATAGAAGTTCATCCAACAAAACATGCGGGTTCAAAGAAAATAAATAACAAGTTCATGTGATAAAACGTGCAGGTTCAAAGAAAATAAATGGATGGAACAAGTGAACAATATAAACAGTTCTAGTTTCTCTAGAGGAATCAAGGATGCCGAGGGTGCAAAGCAAACGCTAGCTCCCACCGCTTGTCAGAGAAATTTCCACTTCGTCGTTGCCGGTCGGAGCAATTACTGCTCCCGACATTGAAGCATTCAAATTGAGATGGTTCCTAGCTATTTTTTGCCCCACCGAAATCCATTTGTCTCCTACTGAAGGTTGTTTTACCAATTTAATTCCCTGGCTTTTGGATTCAGCGGCTGGAACTAAGTTTTCCTGTTTTGAGATCTACCAGATTCATCTAGAGAAACCACTACTTTTCTCATAAAAACCTATTTATCATCCACAACCTGTTTATAAACAGGTTGGCCAAACAGACCATTAGCAGACGCTCGCAGCAGCCTTGCATCATTATTTGAGTTGTCTAGATCTCGCTGGCTCGAGTCGGCGGCTCCAGCGACCAGCCGCACCAGGTAATTACTCCTCGGCTCCAGCGACGACCCGCAGCAGTCTGCAACATATTTGATTTGATTTGCTTGCTTTAGCTTTTCAGATTTGCTTGCTTAAGTGTTCAGCTGCTCCATTTGATTTGCTTTTATTAGTTATTAGACAAGTTTGCACTCCAACTGCTCGATCAAATGCTTGTGTGAGAGGAAATTATTTTTGCTAACAAGAATCTATGTTTTTGTTATCAGAAGCTGATAAAAATGCTCTGTCGAAGATTTAAATAAGTATGCAGCAGTGCTTAATGTTGTTAGTGCAGTCTGATAAATATACAGCAGTGCAAATAAATATGTAGCAAAGCTTTTCCAGTGCAAATAAATATGTGTTTGACTGGTTGCTTACTTGCTTTGCTTATCTTAGTTTTAGCAGTGATGTGAATAGAGCTTTTTTTTTAGCCAAACCAGCCCCTACTGACCAGAAATCCTGGTCCGCCACTGTACCCAATTATCTGCTGTTTTACAACTCAAGTATTGTTCTCTGGTTAACTTAATTTTGTGATTCTTTGTTCTTGATTTTATTGAGCTTTTATTTTAAAGGCATGCTTCACTTCACTTTCCATAGCATTGCTTGGAATGGAAGTGAATTGTTTGATTACACCCTTTGTTTTACTTTAGCGTATGCCATTTAGGAAAAGTTATAATTTTTTCTTACCGTCTCTGTATTGTAGGATTTGTAGCCTGATTTACTCCTGCACAGGACGGAGACCAGAAATCTAGTGGAAGTGCAACATCGAATATGAATCTGAGGCAACTGTTTGCGCGACCAGTATTCCACCGGAAATGCATATCCTGGTGTTCCATTTCGACATCCACTTCAGATTCTCTTCCCTTGCTGGTCACAACCAAGTTCGACCCGTCTGTCATAGAAGGCGAAACAATAAAAACAGTCATGAATATTCTCAACAAAGATAATCCTATTGAGTCTTCCCTTGAACCGATAGCTCAGAATTTATGTGCCAAGATTGTCTCTTGGGTGGTCCAGAATCCACCAAATCCCCAATTAGGTTTCCGTTTCTTCATCTGGGCAACGAGGTGGAGGCAGTTCAGGACCTGGGAGCTCCAGGAATTTATCTTTAGCATGCACCTTCAAGAGGGTGCATTCGATTTGTACTGGAAGACGCTCGAGGAGCTCAGAGATGGTAAGATTTTTATTTCCTCAGATGCTTTTAGGGTTTTAATATCTGGATACTGGACAAATGGAGATGCAGAGAAAGCTGTGGAGATATTTGGTAAGATGAGGGAATTTGAGTGCCATCCCGATGTGTTTGCTTATAATGTCATTTTGCATATTATGGTACAGAAGGATGTGATTTTGCTAGCTCTAGCTGTATACAATCTAATGCTGAAGTCCAATTGCAGTCCAAATATTGCTACGTATAGCATTTTAATTGATGGGTTGTGTAAGAGTGGGAAGTCTCATGATGCACTTAATCTGTTGGATGAGATGATAAAAAGGAGTATATCCCCAAATAATTTTACTTACAGCATTCTATTGTCTGGTTTATGTCAAGCTAACAGGGCAGATGATGCTCACTTGTTGTTCTCTAAGATGGCAGACAGTGGCTGTCAACCTGATGAAGTTACCTATAATTCGTTGCTTAACGGTTTGTGCAAATTGGGTAGGATGGATGAAGCTTTCATGCTTTTGAGGTCGTTGAGGAACCAACGATATGATCTTGGTATCAAGGGATATAGCTGTATAATTGATGGTTTTTTCAAGGCTGGGAGGTTCGAGGAAGCAAACAAGTGGTTTAGCAAATTTTTGGTAGAAGGTAGAACTCCTGATCTTGTACTGTATACTATTGTGATCCGGGGTTTCTCTGAGGTTGGCAGGATTAAAGATGCTTTGTATTTTATGGAGGAGATGAGTAATAATGGATTGGTCCCTGATACACTGTGTTATAATGCATTGATCAAAGGGTTTTGCAAATTGGGCCTTTTGGACGATGCTCTGTCGCTAAAACTTGAGATCTCAAAAAATGATTGCTTCCCAAATGCCAGCACATACACTATTCTTATATGTTCCATGTGTGAACATGGACTCGTTCAGGATGCCACTAAAATTTTGGAGGATATGGAGAAATTGGGGTGCTCTCCTTCTGTCATAACATTTAATTCTCTTATTCATGGGCTATGCAAAGCTGGGGAGCTTGAGGAAGCCCGTCTTTTGTTTTACAAGATGGAAATAGGAAAAAACCCTTCATTGTTTCTTCGCCTCTCTCAAGGAGTAGACCGTGTTCTTGATAGCGCAAGTTTTCAAAAGTTGGTTGAGCGATGGTGTGAATCAGGATTTTTTCTCAAGGCTTACAGGCTTCTTACAAAGCTGGCTGATAGTGGAGTTGTGCCCAACATTACTACATACAACATACTTATTCATGACATGTGCAAGAGAAAGAACATTCAAGGAGCTTTTAAACTATTGAAAGAATTGCAACTTAGGGGACTGATCCCTGATTCTGTCACTTATGGAACATTAATAAACGGCCTTTGCCGGGTGGATAGGGAAGAGGATGCCATAAGTATGTTAGGTCAGATAACTGACAGTGGAATTTTGTCCAGTTCATCTCCCTACAAATCATTAATGACCTGGTTATCTCGCAAGGGAAAGGTTTCAGCAAGTTTTGCTCATTGGCTGAAGTATTTAAGAAGCCTCAAGAAGTGGGATGACGGATTAGTAAGGACGCTTGAAGATCATCTTGAGAAGGGTGACTTGGTAGAGGCAATTGGTAGTATGCTTGAAACGGACCTTAAAATGAAAGAGTTTGACTTGGGTCCTTATACCATATGGCTTATTGGATTGTGCCAAGCTGGAAAAGTAGAAGAAGCTTTGGAGGTATTCCGTGTTCTTGTGGATCACAAGATCAACGTCACACCTCCAAGTTGTGTGGCGTTGATTCGGTCCCTCTGTAGTGAAGGAAAACTAGACCGTGCTGTGGATGTTTTCTTCTATACTCTTAAAACGGGTTTGATACTGAACCGGAAAATTGGAAATTTGCTTGTGGCTTTCTTATTGCGTTCACCGAGCACAAGGAAGCATGCCTTTGATCTCCTGAGTAGAATGGAATCCAGTGGCTATGATGTCAATGCCTATCTTTATGACACTACAAGGTCTAACTTAAAAGACTACATGAGCTCCATGGATTCCGTAGTGGTGAATCAGGACAATGCACCCACACTAATAGCATCACCCAGATGAGTTGAAGGAGCTTTGGCAAGTTTCTTGATCTTTTTTCTCTTTCTATGTTGTATTAGTATATTTTTCATGTTTTCCACATGTTTCACTTAATAATTACTTACTTTTGCAAGTATAAAAAAAACATGCTACATTATCAGAATCCTACATTCCTATTGAGTGTCCATACTTAAATGAATCATGCTCATCTTTAGAAATTATATTCTCCCTCTATTTGTTTCGTTTTTTTATATTGGTTTGTGATACAGGCACTTAAACATCTCAATGTTCGACTTTAGCATACTGAAAAAACCATAGATGATTTTTTAAAAGTTACCAACATTGACTCACGTGACACACAGGTAATGTATCCTTTATTTGATCCTTACATTACTTTGATTTTGTTTTCTTATATCCACAATGAAAATTATTGTGCCAGTATATAAAGTCATTTTGAACAAAACTAGGGCCAACTGCTAAGATCTTTTCAGGGAAGCTATGGAGTATTTGTGGTGTAAATTTGGTAATATTATAACGCACATGTTCATCATTTGGGACTGACTCAAACAATCCTGGATTGAGTGATTAAACAAAAACATTTTAGTGTCTTATATTTTCTTATCTAATTTGTCTGACATTGAGCATCTAACACTAATGATAGCATCCTTATTTACATAATAAGCAAATTATTACGAAGATTACATATGACTGGCATGCTATACATTCACAACAATAGTACAATGGCAACCATTGAATTCCCAAATATGCATTGAAATTTGAAGACATATATACAATAAGTTGACTGACATGATTCATTTGGTTTGATTACCACAAGATCGTTACATTATTCTTGACAAAATATGAATTAATGTGGTCTTGTCAGTGTTGTAAATGTTTTGTGCACATTGACTCTTTAACGCGTACTTTGCATCCTTGTTAATTCCAGCTTTTAATATCGGTTTCATCTTAAACTGCTGCAGCCATATCTTGATCAGGGAGAACTGTTAAATTCATCTGAAACTGGTGCTCATTGGAGGCTATAGAACTGTAAGGATTTTGTTTTTTTCAATTTGATATCAAACTTATCTGTTATGGCCGTCTTTCTTTATCCATTTTAACGCACTCTTTTGTATTCACCTGATTATTACAGGCATGTGGGCTTCTTAAAAAAGCAGGTGAAGATGTACCAATTGAGCCTTTAAACAAACAACATTGGTATTCTTCATCTTGAGAAAGGAGAATTACAGGTTTGTATACTTGTGATTTGCTGAAATGGTTACTGTTAGAGTCACAGATGAGTTTGGTATGTCTTTATGGTGTTGTAAATTGTTAAGGTCTCAAAAAACTGGAAAAAATAAATAAATAATTCAGGGAAACAAGTCTGGTAATTCATTCTACTGATGATCAGAACGAAAAAAGTATAAGTTTCCACAATCTTTTTAAACAACAAGCCTTCAATTATATACCAAAGTAAATCCTATTCTTATAATTATCTTTTTTGCAAAATTTAAGGTAACTGATTAGATCATGTAGAGCAAGCATTCATGGACGCCTTAAGTGATGGTGCATGTGAAACCTGTGCAACGTTGAAACAATACAAGGATGTACAGATCGTCACCATCTTGAGGAAGATGGTATTTCTGACTGTTCCCGAATAAAGTTTGAATTAGTTTCTAACTTGGGTTGATTACTTAGGAGATGCACAAGAGTCAAACTGCGATTGTGCTTTATGGCTTGATAGTTGATATTGTACAAGGTAATTCTTTATTTCCGTATGTATCATCTATAAGGCTGATGTATGATAGGGGGGTCACAAAGATTACTTGTGCACCAGTATTTGAGTATTGATTTTAATAAAGTATTTTTTGTACTAAACCACATTGAGGACAAAGAAATAGTGCCTAAAAACTTTATGGATGCGGCATGTATCATGAGGGCATTTTGGAAATTGTTGATAATGATCCTGTTTGAGAGGGGAATAGAGTACAGAGTATTATGATTTCATATGTGGGATTATGTCTTTCCTATATCTTTTGTCCTTGGTTAAACAACACAGTCTGTATGTAGTATTTAGTTTTTACTCCTTGGGTTTATAATATTTTGATTGGATTTTAATATATTCCATGGAAGCAAATGCTCTGTTTTGACATCAATAGAGTAACCAAAAGAACCACACACTTTAATAGAACAAATATAATTTGAGTATGAAATGTTTGGGTTGGATGTAATTTGTTGATACTCATTTTAATGGAGTCATCATCTACGTATTTGATTGTAAGTTTTGTGTATCTGCCTATACCTTCCTCCTCTCCATTAAGTTTAGCCAGTATGGCAGGATAATCTTAGTTGCTGAGATGCACAAGTAAGTACTTGAAGATGTTAACAAGAAATAGGAAGCATGGTGCACCCAACTGCTTGAAAATGAAACCAAGCTTAGTGCAGGAAGCATGGTAATACTGGAAGCCCTTGTTGCAACAACCTTTGTTTTGTAATTTGTATAGGTGAAGATGAATATACATGATAATATAGTATAAAGATTGAAGAGAGGTAGAAGCAGAAGAACATATATAGTTTGGTAGATGAATGGTGGAGTAATCAAGTATCATAAGTACGACACTCGTCGGTCTCTGGGTTGTCCTTACAATACGCCTCGAGTGGGTCAGAGTTCTCCTTCTTCCTATCCCGAGCATGGCTTGCAGCAGCACTCAGCTCTTCGACCTCGTCCCATGCAGCAGCACACTCTCCGCTCTTGGGGTCGTCAGCGCACTTCTCCTCGGCCTCCTTAACGCTCTCCCCCACCTTCTCAGTCAGCCTATCCGGAGCAGCACTGCTGCGCATCCACCTCAACCTCACTCGAGACGTTGGCATCAAAATCGTCCTTGGCTTTACCGCGCCTCCGATACCTGCTGGCTGCATCATTCCTGAAAGTGTACTTGCCATTTTTCTGGGTTGCTTAATTTCTCAACGATATTATGATCGGTGGGGTTGATGGGCTTTTCAATTTATGACGGATCTCCCATCCGTTTTTGTACACACGTTTCTTATCACTTTTTCCTCCACCCACCTCTCCTTAAAATATCTCCATCACTACATAAAATCCTCCCAAATTCCCATAATAAGCTTCAAATTAGTTTTCAAAAAATAACACGGGGTGCTAGTAAGTGCACGCGTTTTAGTTGGTAACCTAGGGAAATGGCAAAATCAAGCAAGTTGGAAATAATAGGCACTTTCTATTGCTCGATCACCTAAATTATTAATAACATCCATCCTCATGAAAAATTACGCACCAATCTAGTTTGTGTTAAGCATGATTTTTTTTCTTTTAACTTTTCTTTGAAGAATTTTAATACGCATACAAATTTTGTCTAAAATGGACATTGTTTCTCCCTACAAAAGACCAAAAGACAAATACATCATACATGCAATATTTTTACGACCTTTTTACATAATATTGTTAAAACCTTAATGACAAGTTCGTACATATATAATTCATTGAGCATTTTTGTGGAAGAGACACCGATTCTCTTAGGATAGACTCAAGTAACATACTCAAATTTTCAACAACTTAATGCTTGTTTGGTTGATAATTTTCAATTATGATAAAACTAGTCTCGGAAACCCATGCTTCGCGCGGGTATGATTTTGTATACAGTATTTATCCTTGTGTGTTATTGAACGAACCATTTGTGGTCTTTTTAAATATGTATTTTGTTTTCCTCAATCTTTCATAAGTCTTTTTTTTTGTTGCGAGTTGTTGAATCCTCTCTTTTGTTCTAATGGATTATGGTGCTATTTATGTATGGTTGGTTGACGAAAAAAAAGTATTCCATTTGTTTCCTTACGCAATTGTGTCCCTGATTCAACTGGTAGTTATAGTTTGCGGTTATTACGCATGTCACTTGTAAGTTATTACTCACTATTATGTTCAATATGCATTTCGTTATTTCTTTCATTTGTAATGTAATTTATATTTTCTATAGATGAAGAAGGAGCTAGCCAATGTGACATACAGTATTGCAATGCGACAGTTAAGCGTGATTGAGTCATGGAGCGTTGTGGTCTTTGATTTCCACTGGTCTCTTGCAAATGTGAGTAGTTGTTCAATGGTGCCTTCCAATTCGAGGGTAACCTGCATCTTTATTATATGTAGGATGAATTGTGCGGTGGTATATATATATATATATATATATATATATATATATATATGTAAATTAATATATGTAGGATGATATCTAAGTGATTGGAAAGTTAATGATGGAATGCTATGAGTTTAGAAAACGAAAAGAACAAATAGGAAACGTTGGAATCAAGGTTTGAATGGGAGGAATTGATAAAGCGTGATGATTTAAGGCTTTCTTCCCTAATGATAAAAAATGAAATTGGAACAACGTTGAAAAACACCATGGTCAATAATCCAATAGTGTCGGAAAGAACAATACGTGAGGTAATTTACTTAAATTAACTACTAAATCCAATGGTATATTTTTTTTGGGTAAACAAATCCAATAGTATATTGAATTTATACGTGTTTTATTTTCTGTTGTAGTTGGAGGAGTCATTGTTCCAGACCGACGAAGATATTGATTTGATGTATAAGATTGGTAGTGTGCTCGTACATGTTTTGAAAGGAACATAAACGTTTTTTCAAAAAAAAAGAAGAAAGGAACATAAACGTAGGTCATTTGGATACAAAGTGATTTCACATTCATTCATAATTAAATAAAAGGGTTGTTGTTATTGGAATAATGGTTGTGTAGCAGGATCCTTAAATCAAGTCAAGCTTATTTTTCCACCCTCTCCGATCTTCATATTAGAAAGGGTATAAAGCCACAAAGTGTCATATACAGAAAATATGATGCTAATTGGCATCCAAAATGTATAGCCTTTTTTAAGAGTTTCATTGACAAAATTAAAGACTATTTTCTAGTCAGCCACACAAAAATCAACTCTGTAATCACTCCTAAATTTTTTTTGCAATGCTCTGATAACATCCTTTTATACATATTTTAGGTGTCTAGTTGCATATTAGTTAGGATCATTTTGCATGCATATTTTATATATTATATAGTTAATTTTGCATTATTTTGTATTCGGAGTCTACACCCTATTTTTATGTGTTTCAGGTATTTTTAGGCGGATTAGTACGAGACGAGAGCTACTGTATTTGGACCGTATTAATTAGAAAGTTGTGATGGACCAACCCATATGGAGGAGGACAACAACAAACTTAGTGGGCCGGCCCATATGCACAAGTGATAAAGGAGAGGAGCTGACATTTGAGGGGGCCATTAGAGGAGGTTACGTAGACTTCTGCAAGAAGTTATTAGGTTGGGTGGCAAGTTTCTTTTAGGTTTTTGGTTTTGGGAGTTTTTTAGTTCTAGTTTTTAGGAGTTCGACATTTTCCACCGCAGACAAATCTTCAAGAGTGAATTTTCTTTTGCCTTCGTTTGATTCGAAGACGGTGTTTATCGTTCTAGCTTGGATCAATTTGGATTATTTTCATCATCGAGACTAAGTTTTCTTATCTCCTTTGTTTATTGAATAATTCATATATGTTGATTGCTAGTTTAAATCTTTCGGATATGTCTTCGATCATGCTTGGCTAAATTCCTAGTTCTAAGGTTATGGTGATCCAGATAATGCGTATGTAATTGGAATTATATGTTTGCCTGAATTGAAATATTATTTGATTCGTTTCTAGATGCTTTATTCCCGTTCTAGCTTAGGCTGATTGGAATCCTGTTAGGGTTTGAGACTGAAAGGTGATAACTTTAATAAGTAGTCAGGTAGAGTTTGAGACTGAAAGGTGATAACTTTTACCGGAATCCTAGGAATGAACCTGAGTGTTATTTGTGCGAAATTGACTTAATTACTCTTGAGGATACTAAGTCATCATAGATGTTCTTGGTTTAGGTTAATTTAGCGGAGCGCGACATCGAATGTTATTTCAGTTTATTCCTAGACTCTAAGAGCGTTAATGGGTTTGAATGAGATTAGCTCTGCGCGACAGCGATTGTTAGTTAGTTCAAACACGTTTACTATCGTCTGAAAGGAGTTAGTAGATTACCCTAGATGTCTTACCTTCAAATAATTGGACTAGATTCAGGCAGCGTGTGATTTTATTTACTGAAACATTATTGCGGTGATCCTTAACCTTAGACACATTTATCCATATATATTTATCTGTTTTATTTGTTATTCCTAGTTAGCTTGGTTCGTCCTTATTCATATCCATTCGACCTAATTCACTGATAGCGTTTCAATTAATATTACATTGGTCTCCGTGGGATCGACACTTGACTACTACAACTGACCCCGTACACTTGCGGATACGTTTTAGCCACATCAAGTTTTTGGCGCCGTTGTCGGGGACCAATTTGTTAATATTAGTTGTTATCTCTATTGGTGTTTCTAGGTCTTTATTTTTGCTTTGATTTTTTTTTCCCTTTGTTTTTCTTATTTGAGGCTATTTTAAGAAGAAGTCGAACAAATGGATCCAGGTATGTATGATGTAAAATCCTATCAATTTTCTTCATCCGAGCCTTATACAAGTACTCAGAGGTATGATTTTGAAAATTATAATTTGGGTTATGGCCAAAACCCAACATCTTTTAACCTCTTATGTGAGAATTGTGGAGCTGAAGATCATGACAAGACTAATTGTCACGCTAGTTTTGGAGAAATAATTGCGTGGAAAACACAATCTTCTAATCCTAGCTTGATGACAACCCCACGTATACCGCTCCAGGCTGAGACAGGTCTACCCATGCAAGAGAGCAAGCTTGATGAATTCATCCAACGACATGATAGGGAAGTTGAGAAAGTTTTTCTTGTTCTTACAACTATGTTGGATGATGTGCTTAAACCTTTATTAACCCAATTTTATTCACTTTCAGGATTGGTGGACTCTTTGAAGATTCAAGTAGATGATTTAACCACAGATCGAAAATCAAAAGATGAAGGATCAGATTGCTGAGTTGGTTATCTCAAATTTTCCTACAGAGCCACATGAAGAGCCCTACTTAGAACGGTGCACTTCTGTTATGATTGGGGTTGATAAACAGTGGAATGAGCCACAAATTGATAGGAAAGGAAAGACCCAAGAGACCAAGGAGGACCTTAAGATCGATGAATTTGAGCTATCAAAGACTGCTACCCCGACCCCTACTACAATCACTTCATGCGAGGTGGAAGATAATTTCGAAACAAAAGGTCGGAGTAGGAAAAAGAAAAGACAAAGACGCTATGCGGACCGTGCTCCTGTAGAATTCAAGCGAGGGGATCATGTGATTCTCTATCATCATAAGTCGAGCATGTTTCCGGGAAGCAAGAGTACAAGATGGTCCGGTCCATACTACCTGAACCGAGTTCTTCAAAATGATTCTGTGGAGCTATGGCATAAGAACTCGGGGTATTTTCTAGTGAGAAAGATTCGACTAAAGCCTTACATAGAGCCTGACCTGATCAAGTTAGGTGTCACCGATCCACCTGATCCGAGCACATGACACTGGTGAAGGTCAAGCTATGACCATAAACAAGCGCTTCTTGGGAGGCAACCCAAGGTAAGTTTTTCTAATTTTCTTCACTTAGTTAAAATAAATTTGGGATTGCAAAGAAACACTTATGGAGTATTGCATCACGGGTAAAGCTTCTGCAAACTGACAAACCGTGCCTATGGGTCATTGTCCGTGCCTTTTCTCCGGAGTAGCTTCGGAAAAGTGGCACACAAACCGTGCCCCTATTTAATTTATTTATTTTAAAATACAAAAAAAAGAAGAAGAAAGGGAAGCAGCGTTGTTTCTCCATCCTCCTTCCCGACTCCCTCTCTGCCCTAACACCACCATTCTTTCTCTTTCTCTCTACCACCACTCCCGCCACCCCGTCCTTTTTCTGTTGCTGCGCACAAACCCGCCCCGCACTGCTGCGCCTTCAACCGCTGCTCTTCCATCACGACCCCGCAGCCTCGCGCCACACCCCGTAGCCCCCTCTTTTTCCGCTGCTGCCCGCCCAGCACTCCCTCCTCACCATACCCAGCACTCCCTCCTCAACTTCTTAAATTTTATTCTCTATTGATACGAGATTAATATTTGCTTGAAAATGTTACAAATTGTGTTCATGCCTACTAACTACAGGTTTGTGTAGTCTTGTTCTTTGGTTTGCTTGGTATTTGTTATATGCAGTGTAAATCGAAGAGGAAATTAAGCTGATGGAATTTTCTGCACTTGTACTGATTGTTGCGATGCCGAGCCAATTCAAATGTCTAAATGCCTCATATCTTTCCTCAGTTTCTCTCCCTTTATTCTTTTATTTCTATCATTGGGGACAATGTAGAATTTAAGCTTGAGGGAGAGATAATTCCATGTGTAGACTTCGTTTGCATTCTAGTGTTACTATGCATTTTAGTGTAAGTTTGCATATTTGTTTTTCGTTTTTCTTTATTCTTTCATTTTTTCTTTCACCTTTTCTCATGCATTGCATTGCATACGTGCATATGGATGTTTGATATGTTCTCCTGTTTATTCCTTTGTGGGTCATTATAACGGTACATGATTGTGTCTCTCCTTAATATGCTTTGGTTGTTTCAATACGGAGGAGGACAACAACAAACTTAGTGGGCCGGCCCATATGCACAAGTGATAAAGGAGAGGAGCTAACATTTGAGGGGGCCATTAGAGGAGGTTACGTAGACTTCTGCAAGGAGTTATTAGGTTGGGTGGCAAGTTTCTTTTAGGTTTTTGGTTTTGGGAGTTTTTTAGTTCTAGTTTTTAGGAGTTCGACATTTTCCACCGCAGACAAATCTTCAAGAGTGAATTTTCTTTTGCCTTCGTTTGATTCGAAGACGGTGTTTATCGTTCTAGCTTGGATCAATTTGGATTATTTTCATCATCGAGACTAAGTTTTCTTATCTCCTTTGTTTATTGAATAATTCATATATGTTGATTGCTAGTTTAAATCTTTCGGATATGTCTTCGATCAGGCTTGGCTAAATTCCTAGTTCTAAGGTTATGGTGATCCAGATAATGCGTATGTAATTGGAATTATATGTTTGCCTGAATTGAAATATTATTTGATTCGTTTCTAGATGCTTTATGCCCGTTCTAGCTTAAGCTGATTGGAATCCTGTTAGGGTTTGAGAATGAAAGGTGATAACTTTAATAAGTAGTCAGGTAGAGTTTGAGACTTAAAGGTGATAACTTTTACCGGAATCCTAGGAATGAACCTGAGTGTTATTTGTGCGAAAGCGACTTAATTACTTATGAGGATACTAAGTCATCATAGATGTTCTAGGTTTAGGTTAATTTAGCGGAGCGCGACAGCGAATGTTATTTCAATTTATTCCTAGACTCTAAGAGCGTTAATGGGGTTGAATGAGATTAGCTCTGCGCGACAATGATTGTTAGTTAGTTCAAACACGTTTACTATCGTCTGAAAGGAGTTAATGGATTACCCTAGATGTCTTACCTTCAAATAATTGGACTAGATTCAGGCAGCGTGTGATTTTATTTACTGAAACATTGTTGCGGTGATCCTTAACCTTAGACACATTTATCCATATATATTTATCTGTTTTATTTGTTATTCCTAGTTAGCTTGGTTCGTCCTTATTCATATCCATTCGACCTAATTCACTGATAGCGTTTCAATTAATATTACATTGGTCTCCGCGGGATCGACACTTGACTACTACAACTGTCCCCGTACACTTGCGGGTACGTTTTAGCCACATCATGCTCTCAGCTCTCACCGGCAACATGAGTTAAAGAAAATGATGTTTAGTTAAACAGACAAAACTTGAAACAATCAAACTGAGATGATGTAATGTATGGGGATATAACGGAATGTGTACAGGAGTTCATGTGTTTGAACTATCAATTTTATACTTATTAACTCTGACTTTTTAGGTAGAGTCGGACTATTCTGTCCTAGCAGCAACAGGGAAGCAAGTGACCAATTTTATACTTATCAACCTACAACTTCTTTTAATGAACAACGATGGTTGTGGTAATATTTCAGCCTACTCCTTTTCAGCTCCATCTCTCAGCCTCCTTAAGATTAGTGTCTTCAACATCACCACCTTCTTGTTTTCTTGTGCGAACTAAAGCTACCACTCCCTCTACTCATTGTTGGTATTTCGAGGTTGCTTATACCGCCATTTTCATAGCTCGTAGATCCTTCAATGTAAACTTAGCTACAGAACCTTATAAAACAGAAACTGCAAAGAGATGTGACAATTGTCAACAAAGCAAATCAAATTCTGATGTTACAAAAACTGAACATCAAACCAATTCGAAGAAACCAATACGTTAATCTAACAACACTATTTGTGTTTAGTTCTTGAACAAATAAGCCAAAGACCTACAATTTCTATAGACCAAAAGATACTTATTGACTATATCAATAGCACTCGGATCTTCTCCACGTGTGAAAATGAAGCACAATTTATCAACATCAAACTAATATATATTATATAAAATCACTCACAAAACCAGAATATGCATAGTAGATCATTATATCAATTTTGACTATTCTTCGCTAGGAAAGGGAAGAAAATCTTTGTTTTACAACAATATTGATGAAAACGATAGACATCAAAACAACGCAACATAATTTGATTTTATATACCAATGAATTAAGAGATATTGGTGCTAAATGTACCAGATAACAGGTCTACAAAAATAAAAAAAATCAGGAAAACGATTGTGAATAGAAAGAGTTACCGTTTCACGGAAAAATCACCATGCAAATACTGAAGAACGTCAAGAAACTCATTGAGCAACAAATTGTCGTAGTCAATTTCCTAGCAAAAACAACAGAGAAGTCGAAGTTGGTGTTTGCTTTCTTAACATTCGCTCTATAACCCTTCTTAAAGGCCTTTGTAGAATGACATAGCGGTTCGTCCTCACCACATATGAAGCTGTGTCATTGTCATGTTTTTAGAGAATGACAGGTGGTTATCAGGACTGATATAAAGAGAAGATATGTGCAATTATGATCAACACTGATGTAAAGAGAAGATATGTGCAATTATGATCAACATTGATGTAAAGAGAAGATACATGCAACTGAATCAAGCCCCTTGCAATTCAAGAAGATACATGCAATTAAGATATGTGCAATTATTATGAGGAAAAACAACATATGGATTCGATTCAGTTGTGTCTATAGATTGATTTTATTATGTTTTTCCAGTTAAATACACTTCGCTCATGTCATTGTGTTTGTCAAGAAGATGCTGAAGTCCATCTTTCACATAGAAAGTTTCTAAGAAACAAAAAAAACACCAAATTAGAGAGTGAGAAGATAAACCTGTAAATTCTAAGTTGTTAACTACAATCTAAGGTGTTTTTTTTACATGAATTAGCATTCAAAACCGTCAGATTGATATGACAAATTTAAATGAAAAGGATCAAACTCACCGAAAATGACCGACCTTGCTAATCCGAGACGTAGCCTTCTTGGAGGAACCCAATCCAATGCTTTCCCTATTCTGTCATTGTAGTCGAGATTCTGCCTGCTTGAATTGGAAGGGGCTTGAGAAGGTGCAGAATACGAAAGAAAACATTAGGGTTTTTGCTTGAAACGACTGGGGAGGAGAAGAGGTATTATTTCTGCATCCAAATTCGGACAATCATGGCAGACTTTAAAGCTTTTAGTTAAGTGAGTCACATCTGTTGTATTCTGCTTATGAAATCAGGTTTATCACTAAATAATGTTTATACTAAAACAGTCTCTAAGGTCGACTGTGAAATGCATCTTACATTTTTATCTTAAGGCTTCTAAGCTGCACTACTAATCATAATAAGAATAACATATGCAACTGACATCTCTCTCATTTATGAAATAAATATTTCATATCAAATACCGTTCAAAGAACTAATTCTAGCAGGCAGTAGAACACAGTAACTAAATCAGTAATTAAAATTATTCTCTATTCATGTTATAGAAGTAAGCTTACCAGCAATGGAGAGGTGATGCACTCTTCAACATCCAGACAACACCTTTCTTAAGTCTTAATCCCAATCGAAGTGGAACCCAACTGCGTCCAAATCCATTCGAAACATCCATACAATATAAATTGACATATCCAAAAATCAATATTCGAAGACTACCAAAATTACAGAACAATTAAGTACCAAAATAGTATTACCTTGATACCTTCAATTGCATATTCAGCCTGAAACATTCTGTCATCAGAAGAGAAGGTATTGACTCCTCTATGTAATGATCCACCTAGACTGAGAGAGAAGGTTCCGCCCGTAATGTGCAGTTCCATGACCAAATCCTAACCAATTTCCACATATAAAGCATAACTATGAAAGAATTAGAACTCAGGAAATAGGTGAAACCTTGCTTGCATCATTTAAAAAAAATTGCAACTGCAAATGATTATGTCCACCCCATTGGTTGCTTGTGTTTATGACATGTTCTTAACGTTCTATTCCGATCTGCATTGTTTTCCAAAGAGTGACATCGTTGCTCCTCATCTACATCATAGATGAAAACCAGTAGATATAAACAACTAACCAATTTATGATTCTATTTTTTTTCCAAATACAAAAAGTAAAATATAATCATGGTGTCTTGTATTATTACAGGTACCAAGAGTAAAAAATGTAATTCGCTTGATCATCCATATTTTAAGAAAAATCAAATTCTAGAGAGCACTTGTAAGTGGATATCATGTAAGTCCTTTAATTGTTCATAGCAACCAATTCAAATTCAACTTCAGAGGAGCATTCTTGAAGAGAAACCCCTTAAGTATAACCTTATAACACACACATGCAAAGAGAGAAGAAGAGACATAGTCATTCCTGAAACTTGATAACAATTCACAATCTCAAAGTTCTTGTAAGTATAACCCATGAAATTGAGGTCCTTTGATGACAACATATGTAGGATCAATAACAAAAATTGGTAAGATAAGCTCACAGACGAAGGAGATAAGAGAGGAAGTGTTTATAAAGAAAAGATGAAAACATCAAGTCATCTCCAGCAAGTTGCACACATAAATAAGACTATAGATTTAGTTATCAAATAAATAATACATTACACTAAATATATGCAAGCCTCGATCTATGTTGTTGGATACATCATACGTATAAAAGTGGGTCATCAAAAAGAATGATCCACTAAAATACTGTAACAATTTTTTTTACTTTGGGGTGTTTTAATTGATTATATGACAATGGTACTTAAATCAACCAATTTCAAGAGGAATCTTTTAGAAGATGACTCAACTTGCACATAAAGTTCTTAATTAGATTATGGAACTACACATAGAATTTTTTGCTACATTTATAAAGCAAACGATGAATAAAAATGCAAAACACTTGTACAATTTATACATAATCTTACCTTCCTGTAATCTGCATGAATAACATAACCACGATTTGCATGAATAGTTGACATTCCAACTTCAGTAATCAGTACAAATGTTGCAAAGATCAACCCCCACTGAATCCCTACAATAGAATGAATTTTTTTTAACATCTCAAAAAGCATTATGTATGCAAAAAAGAGTAAGTGTAGATCCTTAGATATTTCTACGATGGCAAACTTTACAGTTGCTTCATAGTCTATCAAAACAAACAACATATAGTTCAGGGAAATAAACTCCATAAAAAGCCAAAAACGTCAATAATTAATTATGGATCAAACTCAGCTAACTAAACATAATAACAACCCTAGACATGGTTTTAACTTGTATATGATGCTCTATACCCTACTTGTAAATAATAAAGAGGCGTCTTAAACATCTTGCACCGGTTTATTTGTCTAAAGTAGAGAAAGGAAGGTTAAAAGTGGATGAGGTAAGCCACAAAACCGTCAAAACTGCACACCAAACCATTAGAGAAGAAAAAGAAATCTGAAAGTAAACATAGACATTTCCCTACAAAAACCATCATTTTAAAGCAAGCTGTTACAACCATATAGCACATTTTTTGGCGACATTCTTGGTCAAGATGAAATATTTCATCAATGTTTTCTACACTTGCGTAACTACGACGATGGGACTCAAGATGAAATACCTTCTTCCTAGTTCAGAATAATATTGATGAAATTATGATTCAACTTTTCTTACGACAAAGGTTATGTTAATCAACAGACGGAAGAAGAAATTGACACCAAACATCATAGAATTTAAAGTCAATGAAATACAGTTTAAGCAAAGGAGCAAAATTTAAAGTCAGTGGAATACTGTTTTAATGCTTTGTACATATACGATGAACATTAGAGCGTGTCGTAAACATAATATTAGGATCTATAAAATCAACTCTAGAGAATTGATACCCAAGCATCTAAACTTTTAAACCACTCCAATTACAGATAATATATGAACTTTTACCAATTGAACTATCCTCCAATGAGACTTTTAAACCTCTGTACGTCATATTTTGCATAGAATTTTACCAACTGAACTATCCTCCAATGAGAGATTGCATTCACCATCATTTCCCACCGTGAATACAAAACCAAAAATTAAGATACGGGGGTCTATAAGATCACAGATCAAAGAAAATGTATCAAAACCAATACAAAATAGAGATAAGACCATATCACTTCATATTTTGCAGAGACTTTTACCAACTGAACTATCCTCCAATGAGAGATTGCATTGACCATCATTTCCCACCGTGAATACAAAACCGAAAATTAAGATATGGGGGTCTATAAGATCACAGATAAAAGAAAAATGTATCAAAACCAATACAAAATAGAGATAAGACCATATCACTTCTTAGCACATAAACTCTAAGAAACATAAGAGTCTTCTAAGGAGTGGCCTACATAAAACTTCATGAATGTCTGGATGTTTATGAGAAATTTTGAATAGAACAACAATAATATGATTAAACAAAACTCACCTTGATTAGGGAATGTATTAACAACAGTGGTGAGATCATCCTTTGAACTTCCATCTTCCTTGTACATTCTATAAATGATGTTCATGATATCTTCACGGGTGGTTGTCTGTCAATCATCAAACATTAAACACACAAACCCGTGGCCTCCAACATCAATCTGATTCCAGCCAATAGAAAAATCAAAGGAAAGAACGAACAACAAATCCTACCAAGACGAAATCACGGCTGCAAAATTAGAGAGCAATAGAATGAAATTCGATATTATACGTCCCTGCATAATTGGCATCAAGTTTATGAAATTAGGCTCTTTGGGGTTTCAGTTTGACTAAATTGAAACAGTAAAGAGAAACCTACCTTCCCCCATATCAACAAGCGAGGCATTGGTAGGAAAAGGAGGCGTGAGCAGAGATCGACAACCAATTCAAGTTTCTGAGAGGATTTAGAGTTGTTGAGAAAAGGGGAAAAAGGCAATCACAGGATGTCGGAATACTGGAGCGCAGCCATAGGGAGTAGACAACGTCATTTTTAGCAGGAAATCGGCTTGTGTACTTCAAGTCACTGCTAGAGTCGACAAACTCGAGGCGAGATTGAGAGAGGGGAGAGGGGAGAGGGAAGAGGATTGATTCTGCTGCTGATAGAAAACGATGAAATATATGGAAGGGGAAACGATTTACGGAAGAGGAAGACGAAGAAGAACACTAGGCGTCTAGCTAAGAGAGAAGAGGGTGAAACCTAATCCAATTCAAGTCGAAGACTTGAAGAGGCCACATCCATAACGCATGCCGGCCCATTGACACCAACAGGGCCCGGTGTTTAATTATGAGGCCCGATACGAATTGCATAACTTTCTCAAAACCCATGGATTTTTATATAGAGATAGATATGTGTATTCGGTTGAAATATTTTCTTTTGAAATCATGGGCATTCATTTTTACTAAGATATTCATTTTCTCCATTACCTGGGAATTCATCCTACCTAACCGTAATTCCATTTCCTCCATTTCTACTCTTAAAATCTCAAATTTTCAATTATAACCTATCTATTACAAATTTTAATCAAACACATTTTCATTAAATCACCCTATCACTAAATCACATTAATTTGATTCGCATAAAAAATATCCCTTTAATTATAATTCTCCCATCCAACAAAACACCAAACGAGTAGTAGACCTCTGACCAGAGAAATTCTCCAAAACCCGATGACTTAAAATCCGAAAGACCTGAGAGCCGCCGGTTAAAATCCGGGGAAAAACCCCGCACCCAAAAAATTATAACTCGCACCACTTTTGGGTGCAATAAGGATGTGCCCAAATCTTTTTAAATTAGACCTAGGCTGTTTCCATAACCGATCCGATTTGTTTGCGTGTGTTAAGGATGCGTCCAAAACAGGTGTGGGTTATAATTTTTTGGGGCGGTTAAAGGGCCTTAAAATCGGAACCAATTGAGAATCCGTTAGAGGAGGCATTTAAAATCACGTCAAAATAACAAATAGCGCCGGGTTTAGAAAGTGGTGTTAAAATGGGTTGGTCGAATCAAAGCAGGCGACCTGTTTAGAAACTCGGAAACCAAAAGCACACCTACCCCCTTCATCATCTCTCTTCTATAATTAATTTAATTTCCCCACACACTCTTACACTCCCTTCATTTTGTCCGCCTAAAATCGACAGCAAGCAAGCAAGCAATAACCATGGGTGGTTGCTGCTCCACCAAATGTGTGTTGCTCTTCCTCCTCTTCACCGCCATCCCACTCTCCTTCCTCGTCTCCCTCGACATCCGCGCCTCACGCGCCTCCTCCTCATACTCCTACCACAGCTCAGGCTTCATGCGCGAGTGTGTCAAATGGGATCATCTCAACCACAGATTCCTCGTCTCTTTCATGGAAGGCGGCCTTGCTCAGATCAACCTCTCAACCCAAGTCCAAGTCCAAGTCCTCGTTAAAGAACCTGATCTTGCCGGAAACGCCTCCCTCGGGATCTCTATCGATTATCCCAGAAATAGACTCCTCGTTGCCGTCGCTGATGTCATCCGACATCGTTACAGTGCCCTCGCCGCTTACGATTTGACCTCCTGGGACCGCCTCTTCCTCACCCACCTCTCTCCCTCCCATGGTATCACTCACTCCTAACCTTGGATGGATATCTGCACATTTTACCTAATAATAAATCTCCTTCCATTTTTGCTCATTTCTCTTTATTTATGCTACCACAACTATGGATGCTTTCATGCCTTAATTACTTCTCAACTATGGATTACAATTTTATCCATAAAATATCTAGTAAGCTCTTCCGGTCAAAATTGATTTCTAGGACAACTCTTTGCATTCTGTCTTATCCAAGTTTAATGAAAAGGTAATGTCTTCTCAAAACAAACTATATAAGGTGTAGATTGTACAGGCTGATTGCTTAGTAATGGTTACCTATTATTATCAATTTTGTTTAATGTTTCGTTCTGATGATTTAGGTATTATGTGTACTTATGAAAGAAGTTGAAATATTATCAGCATTTAGGCACGTTTTCATCGATCTATAATGCTTATGATCTTCCTTTCAGGCGAGGAGAAGACCTTTGCTGATGACGTAGCGGTGGACAAGAACGGGAACTCGTACGTGACAGATGCAAAGGGCGGGAAGTTATGGAAGGTAAGCCCAGAAGGGAAGCTGTTGTCGACTATAACAAGCCCGCTCTTCCAAGCCCAAGAGTGGTACGAAGGCCTAATATCCCTCAACGGGATCGCCTACCATCCTGATGGCTACTTGCTCGTGATCCACACGATGTCGGGCCGCTTGTACAAGATCGGCGGCTTGGAGGAAGAAGGGAAAGAGTCGGTTAAGTTAGTTGAGGGAGTCAGACTCCGATTTGGAGACGGGATTGAGTTGTTATCAGATACGAGGCTTGTGGTGGCTGCTTCCTACCCGTCTGCAAGGCTTGTTGAGAGCACCGACGGGTGGGGAAGCGCGAAAGTTGTGGGGCGGTTTGTGGGTCCCGTGCATAGGGTGGCGACATCTGCGACTGTTAAGGATGACAGGGTTTTCTTGAGTCATTTGTTTGGGTTTGGGTACCCTAAGAAGAAGCATATGCTTGTTGAAGCTGTGTTTTCTTCTTCCTCATAGATTTTCAAGTTTTTTGTTACAGGTCATGTGTCTGTCTGGATTTTGGAATTGAATCTTGATCAAAGGCAAAAGGCTAGATTTTGGTTTAGCTTGAGAGCAGAAATATTCATTGGTTATCATGTCAATGACCATATCTTAATTAAACACTCCATGTTAGACACTTTTCAGGAGAATAGATACCGATGTTTCAGGAGTGTTATGCACTATGAATTCCAGCTCTCGCTATAACAATGCTCAGGTAACAGCTAACAACATAACACTATCAATGAACACAACTATGAAGAAGATGATGTAACTGATAACCCTCTCCGGCCCTTGTTTTTTCTTGTTCGTAAAAAGCTCTATCCCGTCAAAAGAAAATATATAAAAATTTGTGGCGGCTATAAGTACGTTGCTATTTGTCTATAGGGTGTGATTCCCATAATAAGAATGAATCTAAGTCATTTGATGTCTTGTAGTGAAGGTAGTTGTGGTGGTCCGGAGGCCTCCCGGCGACCATCCGACGACTTCCCGGAGACCATCCGGCGGCGGTCCGGCGTGGCCCGGTGGAGGTCCGACGGTTATCCAATAATAAATGAAAAAGTTAAAAGTATAAAAATAAATGAAAATTTAAGTCTAATTCAAATTGGTGAACATTTAAGTATAATGTGATGAACATTCTGTTGATGAACATTTAATTATAATGTGATGAACATTCGTGAACATGTAAGTAAAATATGATGAACATTCAGTAGAGTATATCAAATGAACGTTTATCAACATTTTGATGAACATTTATGAACAACTTGATGAACATTTAAGCTAATTGTAATGGACTTTTGAGTAATGAACATTTTATTAAATGCTTGTGAACATTTAAGGATGTTTGATGAACATTTAAGTATGAGATGATGAACATTAAGGTAATTTTTGATGAAGATCAAGTGTTTTTTTACTCAAAATTAATTTAAAGTGGTGTTCCACATAAGTGGTTGTCCGGTGGTCCGACGGTGGCTTGATGGTGGGTTAGTGGTCGTGGTGGTCTGGTGGTGGTCCGGCGGTGGTCCGCCGTTTGTCCAAATAACATAACCATTTAAGTGTAATAAACTTGGTGAACATTTAAAAATAATTTGATGAACATTCAGTTGATGAACATTCAAGTATAATGTGATGAACATTCAGTTGGTGAACATTTAAGTATAATGTGATGAACATTCAGTAGAGTATATCAAATGAACATTTATCAACATTTTGATGAACATTTATCAACATTTTGATGAACAACGTGATGAACATTTAAGCCGATTGTAATGAACATTTTATTAAATTTTTGTGAACATTGAAGTATGAGATGATGAACATTTAAGTATGAGATGATGAACATTTAGGTGATTTTTGTTGAAAATTAAGTGTGTTTTTAAAAGAAATTATATTAAAGTGGTGTTCCACATAAGTGGTGGTCCGGTGGTTGCTTAATGGTGGGTCAGTGGTGGTGGTTCGTCGTTTGTCCAAATAACATAAACATTTAAGTGTAATAAACTTGGTGAACATTTATATATAATTTGATGAACATTCAGTTAACATTTAAGTATAATGTGATGAACATTCAGTTAGTGAACATTTAAGTATAATATGATGAACATTCAATTGGTGAACATTTAAATAAAATGTGATGAACATTCAGTTGGTGAACTTTTAAGTATAATGTGATGAACATTTAGTAGAGTATATACAAATGAACATTTATGAACAACGTGATGAACATTTAGTAATAAATAATTTTGTAATATTTGTGAACAATTTTATACATCTTTGTGACAATTTTATTCCGGCGAGGCCCAAAGGTGGTCCGGCGGTGGCCCGCCGGAGGCCGGAGGTAGTCCAACGGTGGTCCGGTGGTGGTCCGACGGTGGTCCGGAGGTGGTGACAAGGGATGACAAGGGTTGTCACGTGTCATCATATAGGCTCTTGGATCTCTCTTGATCCAAGGCTCCACAATCATTCTCATTTATCATTTTAACAACTATTATTACATGACACTTTTCCTTTGTCTATATGGACGTGTACGCGTGCGTATAAGATAGGTGTAAGACTTCTATATATCTAGGCTATGCGTAAGTCATCTTCATGGGTAACTCTGGAAGAAAAATGGAGAATCTGGCAATCTCACAAGATGACTTTTTACGTTTAAGTTAGGCATATATAAGACATCTTACGAGTAAGTTTGGAATAGGCTCCTACGAAAGGAGGTATTATGCATGTAAGACCTACCGATTAAAGAAGAAGAATTTAGGATCATGTCGTGTCTTCCTGTGGACTGATCCAAGATATGAATAGAAGACAAGCAAAATATGCCTTAAACATTAAAGCAGAAGTCATCTCTGTTTAAAAAAAATGCGCCACTTGGCTTCTTCTTTATGTGACATTTGGCTTCAGTTCTGATTAACGCGTGTCCCTTTTCTCTTTTCAACTCTTTCCATTTCCCCACCTTCATGAAACTGCGGCTAAAAACCTTCGCTTTACTCTCAACACCATCTCCTTTGAAACCTCTATTCCAATGTTGTGGCCGACACATGTTGGATATGAAGCCTTCAATGGGAACTTCGTTCACCCATCACCACTGCCACCCTAATCTTTTGTGACAATGTCAGTGCTGTTTATTTGTCTTCAAATCCCGTCCAACATCAACGAACCAAACACGTTGAGATAGACTTGCATTTTGTTCGGGACAAAATCGCTCTTGGTCAGGTTCGTGTTCTCCATGTACCATCAACGCATCAATTTGCGGATTTGTTCACCAAAGGGTTGCCCTTTCCACTATTCTCAGATTTTCGATCCTAATGCGGGGATAAGCCGTTGTTGTCCGATCTAGACACCAAACCTCGAACAGAGAAGATAGGCGAAATTAAAATGAGATGAAAGAAGGATAAGTCGAATGATAGGACAATTAAAAGAAATGAAACAAATAAAAGTATTGCCAAAACTATTCTCAAAACAAATAATCCCGAAAACAATTCATTATGGAAGCCTCGCACACTTCTGCCGCCTGGAAGATGGCGATCGCCATCGAATTCCCGCGATCGCGGTTTTAAGACTTTAGCTACGGCTTTTGGTGAATTAATTCACACGAGCAGAACTGTTGGATGGCGATATGGACGCGATCACCATCTAAGGCGTGCGATCGCCATCGAATTCCCGTGATCGTGGTTTTAAGCGTGTCACCGACAACTCTTTTCGAAACGGCTCGTTCTCTCTCGTCCGAGATCGGAATTGAGTGATTCCAAATCCCAGAGTTTCGTCTTGAAGTCTAGTTTATTTCATCTTTAATACTTGACTTCTCATCTTGACTCTAACCGGATCTGTACGAGCTTGAATGGCTACCATATGAGCTCGGGCTACTATCAATGACTCCAATGTTGGCTCATAGCGGTATTTAGCCCTTGCTCTAGTGGTTAGCACATCCCTAGATTTAGGACGAAGTGTCCTCGATGATTGCTCAGATGCTCTTGATGGTAGCTGAGATGCTCTCGCATCAGATCCAGTCTTCGCGTTCGACAAGCTACCACTGCAACTGAGGGGGATGATAGTCAACGTAATTAGTGGTAGAACACGTAATCTTGTATCTTATATGTGAACGCAAAAGCTTCGTTTTTTCTATGTTAAGCTTTGTTCTCACTCGAACTTTATCAAAAGTTAAAAACCCCAAAATCACTCAACGTATACGGAGTAAAATTAAATTTATTACCCAAGAGTTAATTAATTTCTATATAATTACTAAAGCAAAAGACTTTTCCTTAAATTCTATATATGCCAAGTGACATACTTTTGGCAATGGGGCGGGGAATCCCCAATACCAGCGGGGAATCCCCAATACCAGCGGGGAATCCCCACACGGGGAATGGGGATGGGGATTTTTTTGGGGGATTGGGAAAAATAATATCCCCGATCCATCCCCATCCCCATTGGAGATCCCCACGGGAATCCCCATTCTCGCCCCTGTTTGGGATCCCCGTCCTCATTCCCGTCATCTTTGGGGATCTCATCCCCGTATTTAATATGTTTAAACTTTGATATATTTTCTATTAAAAATATTTTGATTTAGTTATTGTTATTTATACATGTATATGAATAATGAAATTTAACGGGGATACGAAATCCCCATTGGAGAAATTAAATGGGAAAAATTAACGGGGATGGGGATTCCCCAATGGAGACGAGGATGGGGCGGGGATGGGGATGGGGCGAGTTTTTAGAAGAAAAAAAACGGGGATGAGGATGGGGATCATAATATTAAACGGGGATGGGGATGGTAGGAGTATTTCCCGCCCCAGACTCGCCCCATTGCCATCCCTACTTTTCTTTCAGGCCATTAATTTGTCGTTATTTCATTAGTCACGATTTTTTACTACTTATTGTAATATTCTTTAAAAAATTGATTAAATTTGGAATATCATGTGCAAAAATATCACAAAAAGATTGCTTAAGATCTTTTAGATTACAAAAAGATTTTTATGTGTTAATTTTTTGGATTTTGACCTCCCAATATCCTATTATGTTATTTTACAAATTTATAATTTTATTATTATGATATGACATATCACAAAAATGTTAATAATATTTTTGGTATAAAAACTCATTTATATTCGTTGTTATTATATTTAAAATTTTAAAACTTAATTATATATCAATACCATTTTAAGATATCAACTTATTTAATTTCATATAAAATTATATATTACATAATACTACTTATTAACTATATGGAGTTATAAACTCGCACATGTCGCGGGAAATAGGCTAGTTAACTTACAAAATAAATTTGATTAAAGTAAATAAGGAGATGGATTTTAAAAGGAAGGTAATCTCTTTACATCTAATGAAGCTCAGGTTTCCAATTCACATCAGAAGATCCATATTTGTGAAAGTTGTAACTGCAAGGGAAGTGAATTAACCACAGAAGATTTTCACGTCATTGATTTTAACATTTCTTCACTAAGCCTGAGAGTCCTCGCATCACAGCCTGCTCTTATACAATTCCAACCTCAACTGCTGGTGATCCAATAGTTTGAAATTTTGTTTAATCTACTAGAAATAATGTATATCATCTGGGATGGGTTAGGTTTGACTTGCATGTGTAGCATATTTGGATCATATTTCTAGCAGATAGAATTATGTGCTTTACGTCTCGTTTGCTATATTGTTTGAAATTGGATAGGAATTAGAAGTTGGAATTAAATTAGGAATTCTATATATATGTATATGGGGTTTTTTTACCGGAAACCACCCGTATAATGCCCTATATTGCTCAAAACCACCCTTATGTTGCAATATTACCGGAAACCACCCTTATGAACCCCGCCGTCACTCAACGACCACCCGTCTCCAAATCCGTTTACTTTTCCGGTTAACGCGCTATACGCGCGAATATTATATTATTTTATTTTATTTTCCTTTTTTACTTTTTTTTTTGGAAACGGAAATCATCATTTTAATTAAAGATCCAGCGCCGCCAAGGCGAGAATACCTGCGAGAAAGTCATTACAAAGAACTCGCTCACCAACACTCGAAGGAAGTAGATGAGCAGCAAGATGAGCTACATTACCCACTCTCGAAACATGTGAGAAGGAAGAAAAACAGAAAGGGACTAATAATTGCCTAATATCTGAGAACAACCTACCCAAATAAGAGAAATTTACTGCATTCGAATGAACACCAGTGATCACATTGAGTGCGTCGCTTTCCAGTTGAAGCTTATTAATCCCTTTTGATGCAGCGAGTTCCAGGCCATATAACGCAGCTTGAGCTTCAGCCATCTCTACGATCCAACGAACTCGAATAGTCCGTGCAGCAACCAGTAAAACAGCACCATTCGAGTCTCTGAAAATCACACCAAGGCCAACCGTATCATGTGAGAGCATCGCAGCATCTGTGTTGATTTTCACAACACCCACTGGAGGCGGAGTCCACGAGCTGAGTGAGGGAGGAAGAGCACTAGGAATAAGTCGGTAAGAAGTATGTAGTTTGTATTCCTCTGTCATTTTCCCAAAGCCAATCAGCAGAGCCATCTCATTCCCCCCAATACCACGGAAAATGGCATGGTTTCTCACCGTCCAAGACACCCAAGCTGTAAGGAGAAAAGCTTCGAATTCCGAAATACCTGAAGCATCAATAACCCCTCGAGCCGCATCCGAAAAAGACATAAAATTTCCACCATCTAGCAAGGCATATAAGGAGAACGATTGCCAAACAATCCTCGCACCTGCACAAGGGAAGAGACCGTGCCAAATCGTCTCAGGCTCCAGTCCACACCGATCACAGAGAGGGGAGGTAACCACATTTCTGACATGAAGACCACTCTTGACACTCAAAGAACCGGTTAATGCCCGCCATGAGAAAACCTGCATTTGGTTGGGACTTTCAGCTTCCAAACAAAGTTCCACAACAAATTTGACGATGGGGAGTAAGAACTTGCACTTTGCAATCCCAAACAACCATACCAATATCCCGACTTAACCGAGTATAAACCGTTTCATGTGTGAGACCAACATAGGCGGTCATCCTGGGGTGTACGACTCAATGGGATACTCAGAATAAGGGCAACATCTCTAGGATCAAAAAATTGTTGAATTAAGTCCACTCGCCATTCCGGAACCGTCGAATCAATCAAGTGCGAGACATAGAGCATAGGATCCAAAACCGGGCCACTGTGGGGAATCCGAAAGCCATTACCATCAGGGATCCAAACCGAGTTCCAAATGGGAATGTTCCTACCCGAGCCTACACTCCAGTGTAGTCCTTCAAGGAGGAGGGCCTTAGCACCCCAAATGCTTCGCCAAGTGTAGCTCGGGGAGTACCCCCTATAAGAATCAACAACGTCGCAATTCCGAAAATACCTTGCCTTAAGAACTCTACCAATCAGAGAGTCCAGATATTGTAGGAGACGCCAACTTTGTTTCGCAAGCAAAGCTTCATTAAAAACATGAAGATTTCGAAAGCCCATACAACCATCTTTTTTCGGCCGACACAAAAATTCCCAAGACTTCCAGTGTATCTTTCTCTCATGATCTTTGGCACCCCACCAAAACCGGGCTAGCATAGAGTGCATCTCGTCCACCAAATCTGTAGGCAGTTGGAAAATACTCATCACATATAGGGGGATTGATTGCAAAACAGACTTAATAAGAGTCGCTCTCGCAGTGATACGCTGCACTTTGTATAGCGTAACTAGGGATTATTACATTAGTTTAGGAGTATTATCATATGTGTTTCGAGTCATTATTATGTTCTGAGATATTTATTAAGAAGTGAAGAAATGAAGATCAGAACCGAAGAAGAAGAGTCGAAGACGAAAAGACGAGTTTAGAATCAGGAGCGACCGCGATCGCCATGGTTTGATGGCGATCGCTATATGGCGATGGCAGCAGAAGCCATGTTAAAATATATTGAAGAGTTGGGCCATGATTATTTGAGACGAAGCCCACGAAGATAGGGTGAAGGCCGGCCCGTATCGGTGAAGAAATTGAGGAAGCATGGACTGCTGTGTTGTTGGGCCCATTATTGAAGAAGCAAAGACCAACCCACGAGCAAGTGAAGCCCACGTGAAAGATTATGGTGCGCTGATGTCATCGTGACATCACGCTGATGTAAGCGGCTGAAGTTGGGCTTGGATTGAAGTTAGGCTTGGAAGTTTTGGGCCGCTCGTGACGGGCTTTGCAAGCCGGTGATGTCGACTAGAGGAAACAAATAGGTGAATTGATTTCACCGAATTTGTCCCTTCTTTTATCCCTTGTTTTATTTCTTTTCTTTCCCTTTTTCCTTAATTAGTTTTAGGATATTTCTTTTACCATATATTTTTAGGGTTAGTCTCTATTTAAGAACCCTAGTTATTATCATCTTTTCGATCAGACAATTTAGTTCTGCAACCATGAGCAGGAACTAATCTTCATTGTTTTACTTAGCGGTTGAAACCTTCAGTTATTAAGTTGTGAGATTTCTAAACTCTTGTTCTTTTCCTATGGGTTTGTATTAATTCTCTTGTTCTTCATCTATTGATTTCTATTAGTTTTGCTAGCTTGATCACCTAGTTTGATTGATAGTTTTCTATTGCTAGACTAGGAATATACGGTGGAATTCCTTTTCATTGTAGCATTCATATCTGCATGATCTGGTAGTTGATTGCTTTTATGAAAGAGAATTGATTGCATGTTAATACTTGACGGTTGTAAGTTATTGCATGCATCCTTATGATTCCTGTGCCCTTTGATGTTATTTCATCTAATCTTGAGAGGTTTCCTTGATTATTGAATAGTAAGTATTATCAGGACCGGTTGGCCTGCTGATATATTAAAGATTGGAATAGGAACATTCCCTAGGATTGAATAGAACTTGAGATAAATCTATGATCAACTTGATTGACTGTTGTGTGGATACTTGCTAGGTGAAACCCCTTCTCATCATATTCTCACCCAAACTCCCTTTGTTCGATACTTGTTACTTTTGTGTTTCATACAATCAAAACCCCCCTGGTTACTTGTTACTTGTTCACTAGTTGATATTTCACTTGAGTGCATCGATTTGGTGTTTTGATTCCCTTGGGTTCGACCTCTACTTACTTGCTATACTCTAGTTAGTGTTTAGAGTTTACCTCTTTGATTTGGCACTACGACTTTAGCCTCATCAAATTTGGCGCCGTTGCCGGGGAATTGAATTATTCCAATTTTGTGCTAATTGTGAAATTATCAACTGTTTGGTGTGAACCTTTATGGTTCAGACCCGTGCTACTGATTCATCTCTTGTTGCCTTTGACCCAGAGATTTGAAAGGACGTTCCTTCGGAACCAAAGAGCAGCTCTGAACCAAGAGAACGAGATGGGTGATCGACATGGACCGCCATTGCCTACTATGAGGCAACTCACTGCCCCAGACTTAAACCAACAACCTTTGGCAGTGAGGTTTCCTGAGATTGAAGAAGGTGTGAATTTTGAATTAAAAGCTGGTTTAATTGATGAGCTACCACATTTCCATGGCTTAGCAGGAGAAGATCCCAACAAACACTTGGCTCAATTCCATGCCATATGTTCTAGTATGAAGCCAAGAGGTGTTACTGAGGAGCAGGTCATGCTGAGAGCTTTCGGATTTACGCTGAAAGACGCTGCGAATGATTGGCTCTATTATCAAGCTCCAGGGAGTATTGATACCTGGGCTAAGATGAAGAAAGTCTTCTTGGAGAAATATTTTTCAGCCACAAAACTGAGCAGCTTAAAGAAGGAGATCACGAATCTTCATCAACATTCAACTGAGAGTCTCTATGAGTATTATGAGAGATTCAAGAAGCTTTGCTCAAGCTGCCCATTCCATAGTTATACTGAACATGATCTTCTTATGTACTTATTCAGTGGGCTGATTGATGAGGATCGTCGAATGGTAAACGCATCTTGTGGAGGTAATTTTCTGAAACTAACTATACCTCAGGCCACTGAAATGTTTGAAGAGCTGGCTGAAAGTTCAAGGCAGTTTAGCAGTAGACAGGGATCCCACTCAGTCAAAGCAATTAATTCAGATCAATTACAGGCTGACATGAATGAGTTGAAAGAGATGGTCAAGGCTTTGATGCTGAAAAATGCTTCCCTTCATGATCCCAATGCTGAGGTAAATGCTGTTGGTGGATGGCAACCAAGGCCAAGGTATGATTCTCATAATATTAATTATCAGCAACCTAGACCTCAGAATTCTATGACTGTTAAAGATATGATCAAGTCCTTAGCTCAAACTGTGATGCAACAAAATGCTAGAACGAAATCGAGTATCCAAAATCTTGAAAATCAGTTGGGACAGATTGCTCAAGCTGTGAGTAAATTAGAAGCCAGGGAACCGGTAAGAAACCCGAGAGAGAACGTCAGTGCAGTGTTCTTGAGGAGCGGAAAAACTTAAAATGACTGTTCTGTGCCAAAACCGCGATCGCCAGATCTGAGTGGCGATCGCCAGGAGATTATAGAGAGCAAAACACGATCTGCGTCCCGACCGCGATCGCCATATGGAGATAGCGATCGCCATTCCATTCCAGAAGCTGAGGTCCAAAATCATCCGCGATCGCCAGTTGTTGATGGCGATCGCCGGGAGCCCCCTGAGTACATTGATGATTATGTTCGCCCGAATTTCCCCCCTCTGTTCTCTCAGAAGCCTGTAGCCCCCTTTCCTGAGGCATTGAAAGATACTCGAAGGCTGGAGAACGACAACGAAATCTTCTAAACCTTTAGTAGGTGTGAGGTAAACATTCCTTTGCTCAAACTTGTTAAGAGTATTCCTAGATTTGCTAAGTTTTTGAAAGAAGTTTGCACTATCAAAAGAAATCAAAAACTAAAAGGAAAGAAGAAAGTTGAAATAAGTGAACAAGTCTCTGCAGTGTTTCAAAAACGCATGCCTAAGAAATGTGGTGATCCAGGCATATTTAGCATTCCATGTGTGATTGGTGAAACTAAATTTGACAAAGCCATGCTAGATTTAGGTGCATCAATCAATATTTTGCCTTACTCTTTGTATGAATCACTAGGCTTAGGACCCTTGCATGAAACAGGAACTGTTATTCAACTTGTTGATAGGTCTACTGTGTACCCGAAAGGGGTTGTTGAGGATGTTCTTGTTATGGTTGGTGATCTGATTTTTCCTGCTGATTTCTTTGTGTTGGATATGGAGCATGCTAATAATGTCACACCTATACTGTTAGGTAGACCTTTTATGAAAACAGCGCAAACAAAAATTGATGTTAATAGTGGGACTCTCTCTATGGAGTTTGATGGGGATAAGGTAGAATATAATATTTATGACATGGACCCCATTGATAAGAATTCTCTATGTGCTATTGATGTGATTAAGCCTACTTGTAAGGATAAATTGCAACCTCTTTTAGAGAATCTCTTAGAGCCCCCAAAAGTAGATATTGTTTTGTCTACTAACATGCAGGAGTGTCATGCTAAGCCAGAGCCTAAAGATAAGCTCTCTCCACATCCTTTGGGCAATCGCCCTCCATTACTGACCTCGCCAGGCGAGATACCATTGATGTCTAGTGTGCATGCACTTGACATTGAGCTTAAACAGCCGCCTGATACGGTCAAGGAGGAGAAAGTGAATGAAACCACCTTCATTGCTAGAGACAAGGTGGTCAAGGTAAGTGGGACGAGATTCAAGGCGTTCCATGAGTGGTTCAAGAAAGAATTCAGACAAGAGACTGTTTTTACAAAGCCAAATGGCGTTAGTTAAATCTCTTGAGTTTCATGTCGAGCCACGACATAAAATAAGGCGCTACTCGGGAGGCAACCCGAGGTTTTTATTTGTTTTTGTTCGGTTTAATTTTCTTTTTAGTTTTTCTATGGACAGGAGGAAATCACCGAAGCTTAGGGTCAGCTACAGTCAGTAGCCAATTTCGCTGTAAGTCTTCTCTCCCGTTCTGAAAATAAAAAAAAAAAAAAAATCCGAAAATCATTCTGAGAAAAAAATAATATATCGGATTAAAAAATATAGAATGCAGAAAAAAAAAATGAGAGAAAAGAAAGTAAGGAGTTGTATTTCATCAAGTTTGGTTTCATTAGTACTATCATTCTAGATCTACATTCGCTGCTTAGCTTGTTGGTGGCCATGTTCTTTGCAAGGAGTTGATTTGTTTGGGTCACTTTCTACATTGGAGGTATTCTTTCTTTTGCTTTAGATGAGCATGCATTATTGGATTACATTTAGTGCCCATCTAGTTTCTCATTCTACCACACTTTGAGTTTTATTAGAGGAAGGTCATCCGACCTTGTATGTGAGTCTTCTATCTCTTTCCCTGGGTTCGTTTTTATGTCTTCCATTTCATTGAGGACAATGCAATGTTTAAGTATGGGGGAGGAGAATGTATTCACATGTAATTATTTGGGTGTTGGTTGTATCTGCATGAGCTTATTATATATATTGTATGAAAAAGCCACAAAAATTGAAAAAAGGCATACAAAATCCTTGGATAGCAAGTTCTATGCAATAAGAAGGTGGCTTGACCGGCATTAGGCTGGGGCAAAAATAAGTCTTGAGTGATGTGAGTTTTGTGAGCCTGGAACAATTATTGAGTGGTTGGGATGAAAACCTGAAAAGGCGCCCAAGCAAGATGAGTGTATTAAAAAATTGAGTGTTTTAGGACCATTATTATCTTGGCGTATGGAGACATAAGAAGGAGACGCATAGGAGGATTCAGGTAGGCCACTTGGAGGAATAAGGTGTAGTTCTAGGTATGTGCTTATTTTATCACATTGTTCTTGATTATTGTTGTTGTATTTTGTGTGTTTTGGAGGAGCTTATTGGTTATGTAATCACTAGGAGATATTCTTGTACTTCCTGAGGCTTTGAGTATTTTATTGTATGGGTAGCTTTTCTGTAAGTTACTCGGGATGAGTAAAAGTCTAAGTATGGGGGTATTAAATTTGATGAGGCTAAAGTCGTAGTGCAAAATCAAAGAAATAAACTCTAAACACTAACTAGAGTATATCAAGTAAGTAGAGGTCGAACCCAAGGGAATCAAAACACCAAATCGATGCACTCAAGTGAAATATCAACTAGTGAACAAGTAACAAGTAACCAGGGGGGTTTTGATTGTATGAAACACAAAAGTAACAAGTATCGAACAAAGGGAGTTTGGGTGAGAATATGATGAGAAGGGGTTTCACCTAGCAAGTATCCACACAACAGTCAATCAAGTTGATCATAGATTTATCTCAAGTTCTATTCAATCCTAGGGAATGTTCCTATTCCAATCTTTAATATATCAGCAGGCCAACCGGTCCTGATAATACTTACTATTCAACAATCAAGGAAACCTCTCAAGATTAGATGAAATAACAGCAAAGGGCACAGGAATCATAAGGATGCATGCAATAACTTACAACCGTCAAGTATTAACATGCAATCAATTCTCTTTCATAAAAGCAATCAACTACCAGATCATGCAGATATGAATGCTACAATGAAAAGGAATTCCACCGTATATTCCTAGTCTAGCAATAGAAAACTATCAATCAAACTAGGTGATCAAGCTAGCAAAACTAATAGAAATCAATAGATGAAGAACAAGAGAATTAATACAAACCCATAGGAAAAGAACAAGAGTTTAGAAATCTCACAACTTAATAACTGAAGGTTTCAACCGCTAAGTAAAACAATGAAGATTAGTTCCTGCTCATGGTTGCAGAACTAAATTGTCTGATCGAAAAGATGATAGAAAAGATGATAATAACTACGGTTCTTAAATAGAGACTAACCCTAAAAATATATGGTAAAAGAAATATCCTAAAACTAATTAAGGAAAAAGGGAAAGAAAAGAAATAAAACAAGGGATAAAAGAAGGGACAAATTCGGTGAAATCAATTCACCTATTTGTTTCCTCCAGTCGACATCACCGGCTTGCAAAGCCCGTCACGAGCGGCCCAAAACTTCTAAACCTAACTTCAATCCAAGCCCAACTTCAGCCGCTTACATCAGCGTGATGTCACGATGACATCAGCGCACCATAATCTTTCACGTGGGCTTCACTTGCTCGTGGGTTGGTCTTTGCTTCTTCAATAATGGGCCCAACAACACAGCAGTCCATGCTTCCTCAATTTCTTCACCGATACGGGCCGGCCTTCTCCCTATCTTCGTGGGCTTCGTCTCAAATAATCATGCCCCAACTCTTCAATATATTTTAACATGGCTTCTGCTGCCATCGCCATATAGCGATCGCCATCAAACCATGGCGATCGCGGTCGCTCCTGATTCTAAACTCGTCTTTTCGTCTTCGACTCTTCTTCTTCGGTTCTGATCTTCATTTCTTCACTTCTTAATAAATATCTCAGAACATAATAATGACTCGAAACACATATGATAATACTCCTAAACTAATGTAATAATCCCTAGTTACGCTATACAAAGTGCAGCGTATCACGCAGCCTGAGAAAGGAGCTTCTCCTTCAAACCGTGAACCTTTTTCCACATACGCTCCTTCACTGCAGCAAAAACAACCCTAGAAATTGCCTGATTTCAATTCGAGATCTCGAGCTCTCTTCTTCTCTTTTCTTACGATTGACGCGAGGAAGATGATAAACTGAAGATTCTCTACATTGCGAAGCCTTAAATCTGTAAGTATGCCCTAACCCTAGAAGTATTCTGATTCGATTTGATTGTGAATCCCTAATCTTCTCTTTTATGATTTTTGGGCTAGGTTTGAAAATGTCAAACTCAAGCTCTTCATTAATTAATTCTCAACAATGATTATTCAAGTGTGGTTATCCATCATCTGAAGCAACTTTAAAAACTGAATTCAATTTTATGAGAAGATTTTGGGGTGTCGTTTTTATGGTACAGAGACAAGGAGTTGCTAACTTGTTTTTGTGGAGGGATGATGAATATAGTGGAAGAGCCACATATGTGATAAACAAATTGTTGAAAGAGAAGAAGAAAATGAAAGTCGAAATTGTGAAGCTTCAAGATGCAGTTACAGATTTTTCAGATTGAGAAGGAATCACCCAAGTTAGCAGTGGCTATGAACCCTAGAAAAATCAGTTGTAATGATGCAGTAGTTGTCTTAATTTTTCTCATAATCTTCTTGTTTGCAAATGTTTTAGTTTTGAAATGGGCAATGTAATGCTATTTTAGGTGATCTGAAGTGATGTTTTAGTTTCTCAAAAGTAATGTAATGCTGTGTTGGCAATGCAATGCTGATGTTGTTTATGCAAGAGTAAAGTGACACCAGGAAACTGATTTAACACCAGGAAACTTACTTAACAAAGTGCAACACAAACAACATAATGACACCAGGAAACTGAAATACTAAAACCAAAGTGCAAAACAGACACCAGGAAGCATAAATACTGAAAACAGACACTAGGAACAACACCAGAAACCCGAGTTCACAACACCAGGAAACTCAAACAAAATAGACAGTCAGTTCAGCTTTGAAGATGATGACCTCGTAGATTGGTTTACTAACTATCATATCCATTTGAAAGAGACAAACATCATCTTTGACTAGGTCATTTTCTTTGACAAAATCTCTCCATCCTTCGCCAAATTTGTATTTGTTGCCACTGAATTTCAGAAGTACTTTCCAAGTGTGTTCACCAATGAAAAGTGTAACTTCATCATCTATGAAAGGCTTCAAATGTTTGTTTGCATAGTCGAATGGAAGAATCTGCTTGGAAGAAATTTGATGAATATTAGCCATTGGAAGAATCTGCCCAAAATACAACTAGGTTTAAAGATAAAGGAGAGTACTTGCACTTACCATTCGACAGTCTTTCTCTACAAATGATGCTTTCATTTCAGAGTAAAATCTTAATTTTGTAGGGTGAGGGTAGTTTCGAGCCATTTCTAATGGAGTTTGAGGGTTGGATTCCCTGCATTCTTCACATTTGCAGTCAGGAGGTGGGTGACATGAATCACAAATGAAGTGGGGTTTCTCTTCTTCATCATTTTCAGAGGAGTTTGAAATTTGGGTTAGGTCAATGACGTTATGGGCCATGGAGTAGGAAGTGTGATGGAGGTGAGCTCGGTGGAAAAAGATTGAAAGGAAGAGATAGAAGCTGTGATGGAAATGTGAAGAATGCAGGGAGCTATTTATTGGTGAACCATAGGCGTTTTAGGTGAAGAAGTAATGACCATTGACCACATTGATGACAATGGTAGGTGAGCAATTGACCACAATAAATGTGGTCATGACCGGCTTACAATGTGACATAGACATTGTGCAGAAAATCTGTGAAATTTGACCAAATAATGTGCAAAAAAAGTGGTAGAAATCATGTTTCATACATAATGGCAACACCTGTTTGAACATAGGTCACAACCAAATCAAATCCTTGAACAAAATAGTAGACTGCACACACCTTGACTCATGCTTATGTCATGCTGTGTATCAAAAAACAAAATATTTAGTGCAAATTCAAGAGTAGGATAAATTTAGAAGAAGTCTTATGCAATACCTGAGATGCAACATATGATCCTTGATGGGTAAAGTTTCTACCATGACTTGCACTTGGAGCTTCACCTTGACTTGCAATAATCTGTCCACCATGACTTCCACTAGGAGCCCCAGTTGCATTTCCTTGTTGGTTTCCCCCATGACTAGCACTTGGATTTCCTTGTTGGTTTTGAGGCACCTAATATGAAAGTGAATTAGAATTAATGAAATTGAATTAGCATCATCAAGTACATGCAAAAAATGAGTTATTTACCTTCTTTGTGTACTTCCTCTTTTGAGATCCAATAGGTACTGTCTTAGTACTCGTAGGCCTTCCCCCTCTGTTTTGTTGAGTTGGAGGTGGATTCTCAGAGGTTCTTGGAGCAGCAGTGCACTTGTTCTTGTAATGGTCATGGTTGCCACAGTTAGTGCACTTCACTAGTCCCACAACTCTGATTCTCTTGTTACTGTTAGGCACTTCTCCAACTTCTCTTCTTCTAAACTTCTTAGGCCTCCCTGGTTGAACCATGTATGTTGGTGGAGCCGGATGAATGTGAGGTGTCCTCTCCCATTGTGATTCCCCTGGCATTGGGTGAATGATCTCCTTATATGTCATTAGATATGCCTCCTTTGTGTAATAGTGATGCACAAATAGCTCAAGTTTTCTCCTATCCTTGACAATGCAACACATTGCATGAGGGCATGAGATTCCAGTAAGATCCCATTTGTTGCACCCACAGCTTTTGTTCAGCAAATCCACCACATGAGGGCATTGAAACTTTCACAGACATTGTTCAACACCATATCAGATTTGCTAGCATGGCTGAATCCATGTCTAGACCAAGAGTTTGGATTCTGCCTCATCAAGTAGTTATAAGCTTCCTCCTTCATATCTCTAACCTCTTGTATCGCTGCTTCAAATTCTGATCTAGTACATGCCCTTGCGGCTGCCCAGATACAATCTTTGTATGCTTTGCCTGGCCACATTTTTTTGAAGTTGTTGTACATGTGTCTAACACATGAAGCCCTTCTTGCAAGCATCAAAGCAAACATACAATCTCTGAAATACTGGTTGTTGGGGATTGCCCAGACTAACCTTCACATAAGTGGAGCTTCCAGGATTCCACTTTCTCACAGTAGAGGCATAATCCCAAACCCTTAATTCCATACTGCAACCTAGCATCTCCCTGAGTCATTATCAAAGCCCTAAGTCTTCCTTTCCAAGCTTGGTTCACTACTAGAAACACGGGTCATTCTCGACGCTTTTTCTCACCATTTTCGACGCTTTAAAACGTCAACAAACGTGTCCTCGACGCTTCGGGAAAGGGTCGAAAATGTCAATGCCATTTATTTTCGACGATTTTAGTCGTCGGTAATTCTCGACGCTTTAAAGCGACGAAACAGACGCTTTAAAGCGGCGTAACAGATTTTTGACGCTTTAAAGCGAAGTAAACAGATTTTTGACGCTTTTTTAGAATTGCGGGAAACCAAAACTTCGACTAAAAAAAGCGTCGACAATAACCAAAAAACGTCGACAATAACAAAAAAAGCGTTGACAATAACAAAAAAAGCGTCGAAAATAACAAAAAAAGCGTCGAAAATAACAAAATCTGTCCTTTTCCAACGATATATCCAATTAGAAACAATATCATCATAGAAGGGAGAAGTTCACAAGTGAGACAAATCAAGCATAACGACTACTATCCCTATTATTAAACTCTTGGAGATAAAAATTAGCGGAGTGAGAGGGTGGGGGGAAGGGAAAAAGCCTAAGAGCTGAAATATGATTCAGGATACATACCTGATTGGACACTTAAGGCTTATCTTTGAGGATCCCTCAACAACTTCAGCTTCTTACCAAATTTAATGAAAAGAATCAATCATATCCTCATTGACAAAGAAATGTCTAATGACGAGCCTTTAGAGTGTGGAAGATATTAAGTTACACAAGAGCATGAATGTTGGTTAATACCTTCAAAAATACAAGGTCCATAAAAGACAATTCCCCAACCATTCCCCCTTGGACAAGGGCGTCTGCAACTCCGAAAGAACCGCACAAGAAGCAGAGGAAGACGTAATCTACTATATGCCCTTTTCCATGTATAGCCAAATCCAACTGCAAGTCACTCAAATTTAAGTAAGATTTTGGCTCAGATTAATAAAATTAAAAGTCGAAATTTGAGAAACCGACTTCGAAAAATCTCCAAAAGTGTATAAACAGTTGTTAGTGTTGTAAGATACAACACAGAACTTATACTGACCACTAGCAACAGGAAAGAACTTAGAGTGAAAAGCATGTATCCAACAATATTTCGCTTTCGGGTGTCAATTCTTGACTCGTTCCAAGCTAGATATATCATAGTACAAAGTGCACATGGCTGGTACATGAGTGTAAGGACTCTTGATGGATGATATTTCTACAAAAAAAGAAAAGTCAGTTTAGCTTTTGGTTTGAAAAGTCAGATCCGTATACCGATTTTATACACATATAACAATTTAGTTCCACATAATTGAAAGAAAAAATTATGTGAATGAAGTACTCAAATCAGGGTATGAACTATGCAGGGTTACAAAGTTGATACAAGAAAGATGAGCAATAAGATATGGAGTTGTATCATGGACATACAAAAACTTGGTAATAGTAATCTGAAATGGTTAGAATACTGTTCCACGCTAGAAGAGAGCCAAGTCCAAGAAATCAACAACATATGGTAGCAAAATGCTCCCCCTGCCATCCTGGTATGATGAATTATGATTCAGGATACATACCTGATTGGACAGTTAAGGCTTATCTTTGAGGGTCCCTCGACAACTTCAGCTTCTTACCAAATTTAATGAAAACAATCAATCATCAGGAATGTATGTGTAGCATAGAAAGATTATATGATGTTACGAAATAGATAGGGGATTTTAATATCCTATATAAAATAAATTTCAGAAAAGAACACTTTTCAGAAAAGAACAACTTTGGGTTGAATCTGCTGAGCTTCCATCAATAGGACTAGCTTTTGTTTATGCAGCCACACTGATGTAGTCGATTTCTTGTTTGCAAAGTCCTGTCATTGTTGCCTCTGGTCCATATACATGCAACAAAACAACAAAGGAAGTTATATATGACCAAAACTATAATGCAAAGGTGCATCCTTGAAGCTTTTAGCTTGGATCCTGTTAAGCCAATCTAAGCCAATCCATCAGGAGATGGTTGGTCATTTTTCCTAAGGTCAACATTTTTGCTTGAAAATTGTAAACTGATAGCAGGAGAACTCATTTACCTTTTCCCTCAGTGCTCGGATAATTCCATTGAATGTAGCAGCAACATCAGTGAAGTTGGCAATACCTCCTCCAATAACAAGGGCTCTTTGGCGACCATCAGGATCAGAAGTTGCACACTGTTAAACCATCATTGATTAGATAATCATTCTATTCAAATGAAGTTTAAAAAAACACAAAGCAAATTTTCACATACGTCTATCACAACTCTGGCATACTGCAAAACCTCCTCTTCATTAGGTGCACCACTGTATTCTGCATAGTTTCCAAGCTCTGGCAAAACCAAGATCACCAATCTAACAAGAGGAAAAGCTTCAATAAACCTTAGGGAACTAATGAAATCGTGTATATGGACAATCTAAATAACTGAAGTCCCAAATTTTAGCAGAATAATATGCAAATGGTGTTCAAATCTAATATCTTCACATATTCAGAATAATATGCAATTGATGTTCACATATTCAAAATCCACTTTTGGATTGCCAGACAATGGTTAAACTAGAGCAAGACCACCGAATTTAGCAGCAAAATCAAAACTCAGAGGTCTCTATAGCCATCAATGGAGTCAACAGAAGAGATAGGAAATAAGAACAGTTCCAATTGAAGTAAAGACTAGATGAAAAGGAATTTCTCTTTCCTCCTCTTTCACTCAACTCACTAACCCGATACCAAAATTGAACACAAAAACCTCAATTCTAACTAATCCGAGTCAAATTACTCTCAGAAGAGGAATCAGGTTCTCCAGATTCGGAAAAGATGAAGCTCGTATCCCTCTAAATTGAAAATGAAAAATGGAACTTTCAGAGATTCTATTCGGTGGCAACTTTACCTAATTGTTTAAGCTAAGCTAAGCGATGCGTCACTTTTGGATTGTTAGACAATGGGATCGGAAGGTGGTTCAATGTACTATTTAGTCGATCAAGAGGTGGAAGGAGGGATTGGAGGCGGGATCGGTCGTACGAACTGGTCGTACGATTGGAGGCGGGATCGGGATCGAAAGAAGGATTTGAAGGCGGGCTTATTGCTAACCCTGGGCAATCGATCTGATAGAGCTAAAGAACAAGCGGGGAATTGGGCTATAAATTTTAGGGTTTAATATAATCGACGCTTTTACAACATATTACGGTGCATTTAAGGGTAGATATTTCTCGACGCTTTTAAGTGTCGAAAAAAGCGTCGCTTAAACCGACGTGGTGTATTCTCCCCTTGACGCTTTGCTAAAGCGTCGTTTTTGTGCCTGATTTCTAGTAGTGGTTGTATGAGATGTGGAAATTGTGATCTCTCTTTACATCACTTATAAATGCAGAAAGCTTCCATGATGGGTCGTCTCTGTAGTGCTCAATGTATCTTTCAACAAGCCATATGGAGGTCAGCTTAGTGTTCTCATGCTGCCATCCACATTCATGTTTCTCACAAAAGCTTTTCAACTGAAAACTCCCATCACTTCCCATCTTCCTAGCAGTAGCCTTAAACTGACAGTAGATATTCTTACAAACACACTTCTTCCTTGAGTGTTTCATAGAACAGTCACACTTCTTCCTACAGTAAGCTGAGACCTTGCTTTTGTCATTGTGCAGATAATAGTAATCACCCCCATTCTCAATAGAAAACTGCCTTAATGCTTGTCTGAACACATCATTAGAGGGAAAGATCAAGCCACTCTTAAATACAATCTTCTTCTTGAAATCCACTAATGGATTGAACTCTGAATATCTCTTCTTTTTCCCACCTTTACCATCAGACTCACTAAGACTCCTCAATGCATCAGAGTTGTTTTCATCCTCCAATCAGAAACATCATCCAATACACCATCTCCTAAATTCAGACATCCATCCCTCAAACCCTCTCTAAGCCTAAAGTCATCTACACTTGAATCAACATTATCCTTGAAGATATCATCATCTTCATCTTCACTCTCTGAGAAGAACTCTTCGCTGTTAGAGGAAGATGAATCATACCTTAAATTTGCATATGGGTCTTCATCTTCTTCTTCAACCGAGGTGAACACCAATCTCTTAACATTTGCCTTTAGATCTTCATTCACAACACCCTTTCCTCGAGCACTGTGGTTTTTGGTTGCCTCTTTGGTGGTGCAATTATTAGACCTAGGTTGTTCCACCTCATCCCTCTTATATCCTTCTCTTGTTGGATTTTCAGTGACACCAGACCTTTCTAATGTGGGCTGAGAACTTGGGCCTTCTTCCCTCAAAGTTTTTGGACTAACTTCTTCTCCTTGAACAACATACAAGTGCATTAAGTTGTCCTTGCCAACTTTGTTCACCATAAGCATAAGGCCCATGTCACTATCTATTAGTTGGAGGCCTCTCTCAATTGACAATCCAGGAGTTAAAAACCACATCTCTTTTATGTCCAAACCCACATCTTCACATAGCATATTTTTCAGCACTACCTTAGAAAGGAAATCCGGATCCACATCCATATAATAGTGGATCTTGCTTTTCTTGTACATAAGATGATCATTATCTTTTGATTTGAAAAAGATACCATCATACATCACCCTAATATTAATTTGAGTGAATACCATACCTACCACAATGACAGATATTCAAACACATCAACAAACAACAATTATATCACAGATTCTGCCCTATATAAGCATTTTCAGACACCAACAATAAATTACATACCTATATTATAAGCATTTTCAGACTTATATAATGCAGTCAATTCATCAAGTCACATGAACCCAAAACTTATAACCCCACCATGCAATAAATAACCCTAAAGTTTGTCCATATACTAAAGCTTTACCACAAAACGAATCTCTGATATCATTCATGCCGAAAAAGGGAAGAATCAACAGTGAAACATCATTCCAATGCTCAGAAAGCATCTCGAGAAATCCCCAACAAAAGCCCTGAATTCCCTTTCGAAAACACTAAACCCTAATTCCAAAATTCAATCAATTACACATCAAATTAAGCTTAGAAATGCCCAGAAATCACTTACCTCAGCTAGTTATAAGGAATCGAGTGTAGAAATCGCCCAGAAATCGACTTCTTCGCAGTCGAATCACAATCACTCCCAGAAATCGCCTTCTTCGACTATACAAGACGCCACAGCTAGCCAATCGCTCCCAAAGCTACCCAATCGATCTCGGAAACACTAAGAGACTCCCACACCTTCCCAATCGAACACCAAATTGGGATTAAAATTTAGGGTTTGAGGGAAAAAAAAAAGAACAGCAGGTGAAAACTTTGAAATAAAAGTTAATGAAATTAACTTTATTATGATAAATTAAGTAAAAAAGAAAAAGAAAATATAATAATATAATATTCGCGTGTGTAGCGCGTTAATCGGAAAAGTAAACGAATTTGGGGACGGGTGGTCGTTGAGTGACGGAGGGGTTCATAAGGGTGGTTTCCGGTAATATTGCAACATAAGGGTGGTTTTGATCAATATAAGGCATTATACGGGTGGTTTCCGGTAAAAAAAAACTCTATATATATGCTCATCTAACTCTAGAATTTTGTGATTGAATGGTGCGTTCCATGCTCATAACTCATCTAGTAGTTGATTTAGAATGTATAAGATACTTTATAGAATCTACTATATACAATGTTAAACCTAAAGCCATGTCTTCACAAAAAATTGCGCCACTTGGCACAATTTGAGTGGAGACATGCTTCAAGGTTTTCCATTGTAGAAAATTAAAACAACCCACCCCTCCACTAAAACCACTCCCCCACTAAGCCCATAAAAATCTAGCCCACTCATCCAAATAGGTTGTAAGTTTAATTTTTCCATCATTCAAAATTGCATTTCTTGTGCTGCCACTTCAATAGCCACTCTCCTTCATTCCTCCAAAATGTAGTTACTGGATCACAATTAGAAAATTTGATTAATTTATTGGATTTTAACCGCTCAATCAATCCACTATCACGTACAATCATCCCTCTCATCTCTCTCTTAATCAATCAATATCTTCCATGTTTACTAATGTGAATCAAGGATCGGGTGTGACACGGTGCAAGGAATCGTCAAGCAAAGCCCAGAAATGGACATCTCGAATAAGCTCTCAAAAACGATGTTATTTGATGTGCTTGAAAAAGGGAAAGATATAACTCTCAATGTTGAATCAAAGAGAGTTTGGGATAGGCAGATCAATTCAACATAGGATATAACGCACCTTAGAGAATTGAAATGAATGGATAAGCACCTAATACTCTTGTGGATATGACTCACCACTCAAGTTTAGGAGAGATCGAAATTCAAGAGATATGACTCACTCTTGAAACAAGACCAACGATTGTTCTTGAGTTCTAACTTTGGATATGACGCACCAAGGGAAGAACTAAGAGTTTTGAGAGTTTGATATTACACACAAACTCAAGATAAAAGTGAGCTTTCAACGATTCTCAATAAGAGGTTTTTCATCAAGTCAAAAGCTGAAAATTACAAAGGAAGAGGTGGCCTTTTATATTGTTTTTGGCCTGCCTCCTAAGGTAACTTTCTAAGGATTTCAAAGCCTGAATTAACACATAAAAAACGTCCAAAATAAAGTCTAAAAACATCTGCCTTAAAGGTGTTCAAGGCTGAATTAAAACAATACCATAAAGGAAAAATGCAAGAAATGAATGTTGGCATAAGTGTGCCTAGGATTCCATTTTTGATGGGCTGACTCTTCAAGGCTCTTCCTTGGCTTCCAAGGGTGTATATGGGTTAGGTTGGATGTGGGAAGGAAGCCCATAAGTGTGTAGGCCTTTCTTGAGTTGGGCGCCCAATTCTTTGTCCTTGGCGTGAGTGATCCGCCTAGGCATGTCTTGGTCTTGAGGCGCTGACTCTTCTTGGGATTTGCTTATGTCCTTGACTTGGAGATGGGATGGAATCACATCATCCTCCCTCCCTTCAAAATGATTCGTCCTCGAATCTAAGTGCCCTACAAGAATGACAAAAAAATGAAACTCGAGCATGGTCATCGATCGGTTGGTTGGATTGTGATTCATCACTCCTTTTCGAAACCTCCTTGCGTCGCTCTGATACCAGATAATGTGAATCAAGGATCGGGTGTGACACGGTGCAAGGAATGGCTTCAAAGATCTTCAAGGAATCGTCAAGCAAAGCCCAAAAATGGACATCTCGAATAAGCTCTCAAAAACGATGTTATTTGATGTGCTTGAAAAAGGGAAAGATATAACTCTCAATGTTGAATCAAAGAGAGTTTGGGATAGGCAGATCAATTCAACATAGGATATAACGCACCTTAGAGAATTGAAATGAATGGATAAGCACCTAATATTCTTGTGGATATGACTCACCACTCAAGTTTAGGAGAGATCGAGATTCAAGAGATATGACTCACTCTTGAAACAAGACCAACGATTGTTCTTGAGTTCTAACTTTGGATATGACGCACCAAGGGAAGAACTAAGAGTTTTGAGAGTTTGATATTACACACAAACTCAAGATAAAAGTGAGCTTTCAACGATTCTCAATAAGAGGTTTTTCATCAAGTCAAAAGCTGAAAATTACAAAGGAAGAGGTGGCCTTTTATATTGTTTTTGGCCTGCCTCCTAAGGTAACTTTCTAAGGCTTTAAAAGCCTGAATTAACACATAAAAAACGTCCAAAATAAAGTCTAAAAACATCTGCCTTAAAGGTGTTCAAGGCTGAATTAAAACAATACCATAAAGGAAAAATGCAAGAAATGAATGTTGGCATAAGTGTGCCTAGGATTCCATTTTTGATGGGCTGGCTCTTCAAGGCTCTTCCTTGGCTTCCAAGGGTGTATATGGGTTAGGTTGGATGTGGGAAGGAAGCCCATAAGTGTGTAGGCCTTTCTTGAGTTGGGCGCCCAATTCTTTGTCCTTGGCGTGAGTGATCCGCCTAGGCATGTCTTGGTCTTGAGGCGCTGACTCTTCTTGGGATTTGCTTATGTCCTTGACTTGGAGATGGGATGGAATCACATCATCCTCCCTCCCTTCAAAATGATTTGTCCTCGAATCTAAGTGCCCTACAAGAATGACAAAAAAAATGAAACTCGAGCATGGTCATCGATCGGTTGGTTGGATTGTGATCCGCCTAGGCATGTCTTGGTCTTGAGGCGCTGACTCTTCTTGGGATTTGCTTATGTCCTTGACTTGGATATGGGATGGAATCATATCATTTATATTACTGTATCTATCTGTGTTGCAATATCGAGGAAGAGGAAGAGGAGAAGGAAGTGATCAATTTCGAAGAGGCTACTCAGATTCGCAACACCAATTCGTTAATGGAGATTATAGATTGGGCTCTTCGAGGTCTACAAAATGGTAGGTTATGTTTGGGATGTTTTTGAGTTTTGAGTAGTTTTGAATTGTGTGGCTTATTTTGTTGATCTCTGATGGAGTTAGAGGGTCTAATGGATGTTTTGTAGCGGTTGTTAGAAGTAGATAGCAATTCAGGGAGAGGATTAATAGAGATTGATACGATGAAAAGGCGATCATGGCGATAAATTGAAGGATGGTTTTGTCTCTTCAAGAATCCCCTCTTCGATCAAAAAACCATCCTCAAGATATGGAATATCAACAAAGTAAGAAGTGAAAACTATGTTAGAAGTTTTCCACTTTGGTTCAAAATCTTACATTTTGTTGATGTTGTAGTATGGAGGAGTGGTTGGAGCTTTTAACTGTCAAGGAGCAGGGTGGGACCCAAAGGAAAAGAGGATCAAAGGATACAAGCAATGCTACAAGAAAATGGAAAGGAACAATTCATGTGACTGACATAGAATGGGACCAAAATATAGAAGCATTAGAGATGGGTGCTGCTGAAGAATATGCCCTCTATTTAAGTGAGGCTGGCTCCCTTTTCTTGATGGGTACGAAGTCAGACCCGATGAAGATAGAAGTGAACCCGACTACATACGAGATTTTCACGTTCGTGCCGATCGAGAAGCTAAACGGAGGTGTGAGTTTCGCTCCCATTGGTGTAACGAGCATGATCAATAGCGGTGGAACTGTGCAGGGATTGGAGTACAAGAATGATGCAGGTGGGTCAAGTGTTATGATGAAGATTAAGCGAGGAGGAGGATTTTTGGCTTACTCGAACCAGTCGCCAAAGAAGTGTGTGGTGAATGGAGAAGAGGTTGAATTTGAATGGGTGGAACAGAGTAAGCTGATGTTCAATGTGGCTTGGATTGAAGAGAATGATGGAGTTGCTGATGTGGTTGTTCACTTCTGAAATTCCGTGGCGGTTAAGTTAGTTTTCTAAGTTATTATTAATGGGAGTTGCTTCTGAATAATATTCTAGGATTAAGAACTCGTTTGTTTTATTGATTTGTTTCGGTTTGAATAATGTTAAGGTATGGAGATTGATTCTTTGTTATCGTTTGATTTATAATTCCGATTTAATCATAGTTTTATCAGTTTGTTTTATTTATAGCTTCTTAGTACTTTAAAATTATTTATAATAATTGTTGACCTTCGAATTATAAAAAACTTCAGAATATAATAAATCTAATATTTTTCAGAAACAATCGACTTGAGGAAATTTGAGTAGAGATATGTGTAATTTTTTTTATTTCTCCATTTAAAATAAATTGAACAAACTATTTTATTAAAATATATGAGTACCCACTATCTCACCCCATATGGTAATCCATTATCGAGAAACTAAAACACATAAGTTCTATTTGATAAACTAAGTCATCATTTTATAGGGATTTATTACAACTTGGCATTTTCATTGTACAAGTGTTTAGACTCTATTTTCGAAAAACAAGTGCATTAACCATTTAATTATAACTCTATTTTTCTTAAAAAACAGAAAATATATTATGGAATATACTTATAGCTTATTTAAGAAATATGATGGTGTGACTTTAGACAATTTGGTTGTGTAAAATTAAAATTACATTATAATTACATTATAAATTTACTAATTTATCTTTATTTTTTCCAATTGAAAAAATATATAACTCTGTTGTTGATAAATTTCTCATATCTTTTTTTGATATCAAATTTTATTCTCACTAACACACTAAATTGTATCATTTTGCGTACTAAATTGTAGCATTCTCCGTACGTCGTACGGGACAAACAGTAGTTTATGAATGGAATTAAAAAGAAGAAACCACAAAAATACGTAGATAGGAGATGGAGGGAGGAGGAATACCAAATTAGCAATACAACTCTAGGTTTGTAAAGTAGTATAAGTAGATTCAAACTTGAGGTTCGTCCTCCACACCCACAGCGACACACAAAAAACTCCTTTAAAAACCGTAGCCATTCCTATACTCAGTGTCAAATAATATAACCACCATCCCAAGAAATCAGCATTATTTAACTTGTCCACTTCATCCCTCAGCCTTAACCACCACAATCCCAACAATTCTCTCCGCCCACCTCTCATCCCTCGAAGTCCAAACGACGTCGTTCACCACCGGCCTCACCACATTCCTACTCCAACACATCATTGTCTCATCAACTCCAACGTCATAACAGCATTATTTAATTTGTGCATTCTGTAAATTGTTTTCCTACCAAGTAAATAACTATATTTTTCAACAAAAATGTCTTCATGTATAAGCAACTCAAGTTGGTGAATCTCATCACTACTGAACAACTTCTGGCCCAAAAAAACGCTATGACCAACTTGGAGTTTAAATTTCCTTGTCAACTAACTTGATTTTGATGTCTCGGCAACCAACTTTATATATTAATTTAACGCAATTTAAAATACTTTACTAGTTTTAAATTAATCAGAGATGGCATTATTTGCTAACTAATTATTCTTCTGCGTTTTAATTATTTAAATTTGATATACACCTACGAGAGTTTGAAATCCTTGCATACATTATTTGGATTAGTCAACCTATCCGTTGAATGATGAGATAAGAGCTGCATTTATCTTTTTTTCTGTATCATAGTAAAGTATGTTTTTAGCTAAAAATGAAGTCCTTGGTTTGGAGACCTTTCTTGAGGTTGATGTTTGGATGAGTGAAGTATGTAATACAGCTTCGGTTTAAAGGCCTCTTATTTCTACCAAAAAAATGCACTTTCTTATTTCTACACAGATGTTATGTGCACATTGTTAATTTAGGTGATGTACACAAGACTTAATAAAAGCCTCTATGCTAACGTCATCTTAGAATCTTAAAAGGAATCAACATTTCAAATTTGTTAATATTTCAGTGTTACAAATTACACTTTAGATGTTCATCATACAACAAAAACGTATATACAATATACGTACAAGATCTCACATTAACCACAACATGGAACAACACATGATAGTTTAAGCCCTACTGTAACAAGTCTCGTAACAAGCATATGTATGAAACTTTCTCCCTCCTAACTAAGCAAAGATCATCTTCCTTCATGAAGATCCTCAGAGAACATGGCGGTTCGAGATACATTTTCGTTGTCAAAGGCACTTAGGCCAGAGAATGGGCCAGACGAGAACATAGAAGAGGTTCCATCAGAGTCAAAACCGCATGATTGCCTCAGATTCGGCCTGATGCTAGTCGGATCTTGATTCTCTGTCACACGCTGCACCATTTTAAGGGATTGCACTACTTCACTCATTGTGGGCCGTTGGTGTGGCTCAGGAGACACACATGCAGCTGCTATTGTGCATACTCGATCGAAATCTTCCTTCGGGTAGTTCCCTTGAAGCTTTGGATCAACAAGCTCGTCTAGACGCTCTTTGTCTCTTAGTATAGGCCTTGTCTGAAAGCCAATGGACAGTAGCAAGAACTCTAAGTAACAAGTCATTAAATATAAGCACCATTTTCCAAACCAAAATATTTTAGGATTCTATTACTTTTTTTTGTGATGGGTTTATCCTTCCCATAATAAGCTTTTGTTTCTAAATCCGGATTCTTAATAGGGCAAGACAAATAATATAACAAAGTGAGTCATGCTACAAAATTATACTCACCCAAGTCACAAGGTTTTCCTGCCCAGAAGGTTGAGACATGTCCACTGGCTTTCTTCCTGTTAGTAACTCGAGAAGAACAACTCCGTAGCTATAGACATCACTTTTTACTAGAAGATGACCAGTCATAGCATATTCAGGAGCTACATACCTGGAAAAATAAAGCAATAAATATTAGAAACGAGATTCTGACAAGAAAATTTCAATATGATTTGAATGGACAAAGAGGAACACCAACCCAAATGTTCCCATTACTCGTGTAGACAAATAGTTAGCTTGGCCTTCAGGGGCTAGTTTGGCGAGCCCAAAATCAGCAACCTTGGCATGGAAGTTGTTTTCGAGCAATATATTTGATGCTTTGAAATCTCGGTGGATAACACATGGCTGCGAGTCCTCGTGTAAATATGCAAGTCCTCTAGCTGCATCGAGTGCTATCTTCATTCTTGTATCCCAGTCCAAAGGGCAGTTTACTCCTAATGGGCCTGATCAGGTAAATTTAAAAAGCTCAACTTTTTGTATAAAAACAAATTAAACTTCTTTTTTCCTTGAATCTGAGGCTGAAAGTGTCAAGAATTTTCACCGTGAAGCCATGATTCTAGACTGCCACTTGACACAAGCTCATAGCAAAGCAGATTCTGAGAGGAGTCACGGCTAGAATAGTAACCCACAAGTTTAACAAGATTTCTGTGGTGCAGCCTGCTAAGCATTTCAACCTCAACCAAGAATTCCTTGTCTCCTTGCTGTCCTCCATTAGTAAGTCTCTTAATTGCAACAGCTGTGCCATCACTTAGAACTCCTTTAAAAACTTTTCCAAATCCTCCTTCACCGAGTATACTTGCGGTTTCAAAATTGTTAGTTGCTTGCCTGAGCTCTTCATATGACAGAAACCGTGTACTGGAAGGGTGAGGAAAAGAGTATCTTTCCGGAGCAGCATCTACAGCTCTCGTCTTCGCTGAGATTTCAAATGAAGAAGAAAAAGGTCAATAACCCTTCAAAAGGTTAATCACACTAAATAAGACATTTCTACATAAGGCCCACATGATAAAAAAAAAAAGTATACATTATTTATCACATGAATTTGCAATACACAATTAAGCTTTAATGATCGGAGACTCAACCAAAACAAACATGTAACTGAGGATGGGCAATAGTCCTCACATGTCCTATACATGCATCATGCATGAATACATGTTTCAAATACAGAAGACATAACTATCAATCTATCATCTTGAACTTAGTATACACTAAAAACGGTTTTTCTAGCCTATGCCCTAAGGGCACATGTTAAGCTTGCTTAATAAAGAAACTGTTACTCTAAATTGGAAATGATAAACCCCTCACAACAAATCATATAATTCCAAAATCACTAAATCTCATCAAACATCAGAATTTTAGAAGAGGAATGAATTGATCCTAAAGCAATAGCTGGATCTACAGTAGTATACCTGGTACTTCAGAAAGTAAATTTGACTTTGTTGGATGAGTTGAGCAAGAGCAGATAATCAATACCACTACAATGGCACTAACTAACAGAAAACCACCAAGTATAATAACGAGAATTAAAGTTTGATGCCCTTCTTTCTTTGGAACAACAGTTGAATTAGAAGTTGGGAGCTTCACAGAAGGTGCTTTAGCAGGTGTAGATACTACCACAGGAGCTGCATAAAATAAAATGCTGACAGTTGAAAATTTGACAAAAAATGACTTCACGGGAAAGTGGGTAATAAGAATTTCAAATTAATCTGTTTAAATATGTATCCGGGTAGATAAACTCAAGAAAGCCAGATTAATATCTCACAAAGTTACCTGGTGATGGAGCAGGGGCTTCAAACCAAGTCATATTGAGAAGCTTGTAATCACCAACACGTAATAATTTAGTGTCTAGATTGAGCTTATGCATAGATAGTAATGAGTTTATGGAAGATGCGTTATGGGCTGAAAAACTGTTCCCGGTAGATGGTGTAATGTCTACTGAAATATTTAGACTATTTAGGGTAAGCCAATAGAAGTCAATCAGTTGGATTTGAGAACTACGCAACCCCAGACCAGAGGCGAGTTCTTCGAGGAAAAGCTCATAATTTGGACTCTGAGATACATTGGTAAGGAGAAGATCAATTTTGATTGGATATTTACAGTTACAATCCTCACTGCCCCTTATGAACACCATGTTTGGTGCACAACAACCTGTTAAAATAAGCAGAAAAGAGTCAAATGTTTGTTTCAAATTGCAAAATAAAATAAAATGACAGCCCACAGTTACAATAACAGCCATGGATAGTTCATGGAATCATATCAGTATACTGGATGAGTAAACAATTTTAGAACCATTCTGTACGTAATGAATAAGTCATGAGAAAAGATGCATTGACCAAATTATGCATTTGAAATGTGTAAACTTAAACTTCATTATTTAATTTGTTGCCTAAGCATTGAGTTATCATACTTGAAACTTGAGGTGACAATGCTGGCTGCGGTAATCTGGAGCGTCCTGGCAATGTATCAGCCAAGTTCGGGGGCAAAAGGTTGGCAAGGGGCGGTGCTGCCTCACTCCTCTTTGTTGGTGATCTTGTCAATTGTGAACTTGAAGGAGGCTGACTAGTTACGAGTGGACCGTGTTTAGGACTTAGTGTTGGTGACAATGCATGTACCGATGAATGCTTAACCGCATGTGTGTTAGATTCAGCACAAGTTATGGGCAACAAATAGCAGGATAAAATTAACAAGGTGAAAGTCAACCATTTGGATGCTCCAGAATTACCTGTAGATTTATATTAAGGTCACAATCTAGTGTATACCAAACAAAGAAATTATACAATATTATCAGCAAAAGAAGTTGTTTCCAAATAAAGGAATAAAGCAAAATGGCTCATTTAAGTGTCTATGCTTATTATATTGTGAAGTAGTAGTCGGACTATGCAACTTTTGACGCAATCTTCACTTTGGGTCATCGAAAACAACCTCTTTGTTCTCTTAACACAGGGTTTGGTTGCGTACATCCGACCCCCCCCCCCCCCCCCCCCCATCACCCTGCTAATAAGCGGGAGACTTTTAGGACATCTGGGTAATGTGGTTGTTGTTTCCAGATAAAGGAACAAGGCACAGAATCAAAAGACATATAGCAGCACTTTCTATTTTCAACTGTCTACCTCCATTAGTAAGCTAAGCAATAGTGACCAAATTTATGTTACTCCCACTTGCAATTTCATTACATTTTGTTTAGAACAGTTGAGTTGATGCATATGTAAGCAGATTTGCTAAAAGTGGAATTTCCAATTTGAATAGGTTTCTTCTCTCATAACCTCAGATCCTAATAGCAAAAGAGCTGGATCGACCAAGTCTTCTTCTATTTTTGGCAAGGAAATGCAGTGCCTAACAATGTTTGTCAAGAAATTCAGCTTCTCAACAGGCAACAAAATTTGATACATTTCGCAGCTTGAATCCCCCAATTAAAGATTCCCACACCCCACTAATACATCAATCAAATAACGGTAGGAAGTAAACAATACAGATGTGGCAACTATCAGACAATGATGAAATGAAAGATTAGATTAATCACCGGAGCGTTTGAAAAACGAAACCATTAGCACCGACACGAACACCACCGACGGGCGACACTGCTGTTCAGATCTGAGAAATATCTGGCGGGAGTATGAAAACAGGTGCAGAGATTGGAAGGAGTGTCAACAGTTGGAGAGCAAAGCAAAGGAAGAAAGGGCATAAACTAAGAAGAAGAAGAGGAGGCGGAGGAGGAAGTGAAGCAGCAAGAGTTGGTTATGGAGATGAGAGCAAGTTGAGCATCGAAAAACAGTGATGGAAGGCTAGGTAGTGCAAGAAAGTTGTAGGTCTGAAACTGAAATACCATTTTTGGAGGTGGAGAAGAGCTGAGAAGAGCGGATGGAGATCTATAGGGAGCGGATTGGGCTCCACTGTAGCGCCGTACAGAGAATTGTTTGAGATATAACTTATAGAGAGAGGGCAGACTTAGATTTTCAATCACCATTTTTAAAAGAATCTAAATTTCTAAATAGGTTTTGAGTTATATTTTTTGATGTGATAAGTTTATATTTTTAAGTGAAAAAATAGTTTCCATTTAAATTATGTTTAACTGTTTTAATAAACCGGGTGAGAGATATTAGGGGATGGAGGGAGTATTACTTAAAAGTCAGGACATTTCTAATGAACAGTAACTTTAGTTAGGACAAAATTATATTTCTGCCCTTTAATCAAAATCCTACCTTTCTACTTTCCACCTCTCGCCCAAACTCTCGTTCTACTTTTCCTCTTTTTTAATACTTATGTAGTTCAGTTTCCCGTGCGAGATACGAGTTTTATAAAATAATAAATTTAATTTTAATACATAAATAATTTAGGCTAAATTATTTTATCAAATAGATTTAATACATAAAATATTTATTGAAGACGTATACAAACAAGGATGAGATATTTTTCCTTTGGTGGACCATTTGAATGTTAGAATTGCAATTCATTAAAAGTTAATTTATGGAAATTGAGTTAATATGATTTGTAATATGAGAATTTAGAGAAAATGTATTTGATTAAAATTTAAAATAGATAAATAAAAATTTCATGTATAAAAGCGAGAAATTAATAATCTGAAAGTGTATTCTCATAATTTTAATAAAAAATCCAACCAGATTTTTAATTATACTCCGTATTTTGCAGGTAGAGACGTAGAGTAGTGTGAGAGCCTAGATTTGCCAGTTTCCAGTTTTAAAGAAAAAAACAAATGATGAGAGACAAAACGTTGAGCTGCTGACCTGACCTAGTAATCTAGTACAGTATATCATGGCCCTTGCTAAATACCGCCCGGGCGTTTTCTAAATAACGCCCGGTCCCTCGCGTTCTGCGAGAGTGCGTCCCCTCGCAGAACGCGAGAGTGCGTCCCCTCGCAGAACGCGAGAGTGCGTCCCCTCGCAGAACGCGAGGGTGCGTCACCTCGCAGAACGCGAGGGTTTTTTTTTCCCTATAAAAGGGGAAAAACCCTACTCGGCCCATTTTTACAGCCACCATAAAAAAATTCCGCCGCTCTCTTCTCATTTTACCATCTCCCTCAATTTCAACCTACTTCTTCTTCCTCTTTTCAATTCAAATCTCCATATAAGGTATGTTTCTAATACTCTTATGCTTTTTAATGTTGTTTTTAGATGAATATATGTTGTTAGTATAGAAAATTGCATATTATATGATGTTTTGATATTGAATGTTGATTTAGAAATGGTTGTATAATGGATGAAAGATGATGATTTTGAATTATGGTGGATGAGTGGATGTTGTTTTATGTTGAAATTCATTAGGGTTAGGGTTTTTGATTAGGGTTGTTGATTTTATTTAGGGTTTTGATGTTTATTTGGTAATTTACTTAAATTGATAGGTATTTTAGCTAAAATATTGAATTTTCGTCGGAAAATCTCGCCGGAAACTGTTGCCGGAAACTCATGATTGTGCAAATTGACGCAGAACGCGAGGGGTGTAGTATACTCGCAGAACGCGAGGGTCATGGTACTCGCAGAACGCGAGTGTCATGGTACTCGCAGAACGCGAGTAATTGACAAAATTGGAAATTCTTTCCTCTTCTGCAGATTTTTATTATATACTGATTTTACTTTATATAATGTTATATTTATATACTGATTCTACTTTACATTTTTTTAGGTAATGGATCTTCCTGGACGTTCAACCCGTCGAAGAAATAGGAACGCTGTGAGAGAAAATCCACCGGTTGAAAATGCAAAAGGGAAAAGGAGAGCAAAGAATACAACACCGGTAGAGCTCTTCCCCGAGGGGCTCCCCGACGTTGATTATCGCCCCATAGAGCGGTACAGTGGTGTCCATAGTTATGCCGGGGAAGACTGTTCTGTGCCTAGTGGGATAGAACGAGCAGATACATATCAAGGGTATCGAAATGATGATTGGGACCTTTATTCTCAAGAGTCAGTTTCATGTGCACAACCGTCAACTCAATGGGCACCCCAATCAACTCCATATGAACAATCGGGAAGCTGGGACAATTTCATTCCTCAGTATGCTGTAGTGGAAGTTGGACAAGGGTGGGGTGGACAAAGTTGGGTCGGTGGACAAGGGTGGGGAGGTGCATTTGGTGAGGGAAGTGTTCCTGAAGACATGGGTCAAGGAAGTGGACAAGCTTGTTCTTCTTCTTACAATCCTCAACCAGAACCGATGGAACAAGAGTACCAGGATGAAGGTGTTGGGGAAGAACACGAAGAAGAAGGTGATGATGATGATGATGATGATGAAGAAGAAGAAGAAGAAGAAGAAGAATTGGTCCAGAAACCAACAAGAAAGAGGAAGTCCAAGAAGAATGAGCCAAAGTATGATCCTGAGCTCACTCATGCCACACCTGGCGGTCCAGAAGATCCCGAGTTGCTTAAGGGATTTGAAGCACATGTGGCGTTCCACATCCAGAAAGGGGAGGTAATTTACTAATTTATTGATTTTCTGCATTTTTAATACATTAACAGAAATTCTGCAGAATGCACAGAAAATGCAATTTCTGTGCATTTTCTCGCAGAACGCGAGGAGTGGCATACTCGCAGAACGCGAGGGTGTTACTCTTCGCAGAACGCGAGAAAATGCTTGGTTTCTGCAGAAGCTTGTAATTCTGCAGAAACTGTATTTTTTGTAAATTTGGTCTGCAGTGTGTAATGTGTAACTCCTCGCGTTCTGCGAGTTCATACATTGTTCCAGGATCTTTGCATTCGAAAATGCATCAACACTGAATCAAGGAATTTACTCGCGTTCTGCGAAATGGTATGCCCTCGCGTTCTGCGAGGTGTGCATTACAGAACCTCTTTTTATCATATGTAGAAGGTAGACATAAATAACAGAACATACCTGTTTGTTGTGTTATTCCCGAGAGTGAAGACATTATCCGTCCATGCTGAAACAAGTCTTTCTTTGTAACGGTTTAGCCAATTCGTTCTCACGTACTTCAATACGGTTGGATAAGCTCGCCATTCGTCCTCAAGTTTCTTCAAAGTACTCTTGTAATCTTCTTCAGTGGTTTGTTCGAACACGTTATAATAATCATTTGAAATATGAACCCCCAATGCTTGTGTGCCCATAGCTATCTTCGCTCTCGCCTCTATGTTCTTCCTTACATGTCGCCTACATAATAGAAACTTTGCATTTGGCCATAACTTGTCTGTTGCATTCATAAGAGCCATCTCACGGTCAGTGACGAAGCAAGTAGGCGATGCTCCTATTCTCAAATACATCGTCTGCAGCTGCTGCAACGCCCATAAATAACTATCCTCGCTCTCAGCCTCTAACCATACCCCGCACACAACAAAATTCTTCCATGTAGAAGTCAAACCGACTATCTCCAGGAAGGGAACATTGTACCTGGAACCAAAATACAGTAAGATAAATACAACATAAAAACAGAATGATAAATACTTACCTGTTCGTGCTATAAGTCGAGTCCATCAAAAGGACATATGGAAACGCCTTTAAGAGTTTCATTGATTCGGGGCTAGCAAAGAACAAGTCGCCTATTATCGAAGGGTTCGTTGCACTTGGCCTATACTCCATGAAGTAGTTGCTCTCTTTGCATTGGTGAAAGAATTCTTGAACCACGGTTCTACCTTCCATTTCCTCTTCCCTTATATGTCTTACCAAATTGTACACTTGGTTCTTCTTTGTGCAACTTCCGGGATCCTTGTTTATCTCAGTGTAAATCTGATTTGGAGAACAATGTGAAAGTACCATCTCACGAACCTTTTTCTTTTGATCCGGGGTTGGCCTCCCGGCAAATGCATTCCCGACCAAACTATCTCCAATAGGATGGTTGTGCAAACCACAAACAACCACTAATCTCCAATTCTCTTCAACCCGGTTCTCCATGAGCTTCAACTGAAATTTACACCCCGTTTTCTTGCTCTTTGTGTTTGATCTAACACCGACACCTTTAGGCCTATGGCTTCCCCCTTTCTCACAAATGATTTGAATCTTACCACTTTGCCCCAGTTTAGCTGGTACAGTCCTTCCAATAGAGATCATAAACTTGTGTTGCTTTGCAACATTCAAAGCCCACAAATGACCAATCTCCTTAGAGGCAAACACTTGCTCCGTAGTGAAATATTCCGAATAATCCCTAGAAACAACCTCTTCCTCACATACGGGACTATCAAACTTTGGTGCAGTGCGTAAAGAGGGAAGAAAACACATCTCCTCTCCTACGTTTGTTGGTGGGTTAGCAAATTGTGAATCAAACGCATCATAGCTTGATGGCACCTCATATGTACATGGCAATTCATAAGTAGATGGCACGGGCAACTCATAAGTAGATGGCACAGGCAATTCATATGTAGATGGCACATGTTGTTCATATAAAGATGGTTGATGATAATATCCAAAGTCGTCAATCCCTAAATCAAATGACGGTGGCGAAACGGGCACCGTATTCCGCGAGGGGTAGGTGTAGTCATTCAACTGGATTGCATTCAATCCAGTGAACAAAGAAAAATTCACCTATACACAATGCTTCTGTTAATACTCTGTAATGTGCAACTTCTCGCGTTCTGCGAGGGAGGCACTTCTCGCGTTCTGCGAGTGGCTTCCTCTCGCAGAACGCGAGAAGTTGCTATTTCCTGAAACTAGTTATTGAACGGGATAATTTAACATAACATGAGTTCCTACATTCAAAACCATAAAAACCCTAAAAACATGAACACATCTAAGTTTTTGACATTATATGCAAAAGTCATCTCTTCAACACTTACCACTACTACTAGATTTAACATGAAATACAACATAATAAGTTCATTTTAGCTCTTAATGGTGCAAAACAAATTAAAATTCAAAAATTAAGTAAGAACATTACCTCATTTGAATGGTAACTTGATGAACCACCATCTTCATTCCCTCCTTTGTTGAATTCCTCTTCATCTTCCATTATTTTAGGTGTTTTTAGAGTGTTTTGAAGTTTTAAGGTTTTGAAAATGGGTTTTAATGGAGGGTGAAAGAGGTGAAAGATGATAAAAAGAGGTGTTAGGGTAGGGTTAATAGGTGTTACAGAATACTTAAAATAAGGGGGTAGTTATTATAGTTAGGTGGGGACAAGACATGTAGTAATGGCGCACAACAACGTCAATCTGACATGCTAAGCTCGCGTTCTGCGAGGACACGTACACTCGCAGAACGCGAGGACACGTGCACTCGCAGAACGCGAGGACACGTGCACTCGCAGAACGCGAGATTAACATGCATGTAATTAACCTAATTTTTTGCTAATCTCGCAGAACGCGAGTGCACGGGTCCTCGCAGAACGCGAGTGACCCAGCGTTGTTTGAATAAAGTGTCGGGCGGTATATAAGAATCCTGTATATCATCTATCCTTGATTCACTCCAACCAATTTGGGAACAACTCTTCCTCCTCCCTTTTGCTTCTTCTGCAACTATGGCGTATTCGTCACCCCACTGCCCCATCCCTTCCGGCTCCAAACCCTATCAACCCCTTCCCTTCTCCTCCCCTCGCAACACCACCACCCTACAAAACAACCACCATCCTCTTCCTCCTCGCTTCACCGCCAAACCCTATACTTCTAAGCCCCTCCCTTGCTTCGCCAACGACTTCTCCGGCAAAAGGCCAACGCGGGTCGTCTCCAAGCTCCACTGCAATCGCCCCAAGGCTTCTAATTCAGCCAGGCACACGGCCCACGCCGAGGAAGCACTCTATCTGGCTACTCAGTTGCCTAATTCCGATTCACCCTCCATTGAAAGACTCTTGCTTGAGTTTCAGCACAAGCTTCGAGGCCCAGATGATTACTCTTACCTTCTCCGGGAGATGGGGAATCAGGGTCACTCCTCTAAGGCCCTACAATGCTACGGATTCGCTCTTCAGAGGGAGAGCAGGGCGGTTGAGAGAGGTAAACTCGCTAGCTCTATCATTAGTGTGCTGGGTAGGTTGGGGAAAGTCGAATTGGCTAAGAATGTGTTTGATGATGCTCTCACTCAAGGGTTTGGGAATACTGTTTATGCCTACTCTGCTATGATCAGTGCTTTTGGCCGGTCTGGGCGTTGCGAGGATGCGCTTCACCTGTTTCGGATGATGAAGAATCGCGGGCTGACCCCGAATTTGGTTATTTATAATGCTGTCATTGATGCCTGTGCTAAAGGGGGTGTGGATGTCACCAGGGCTATGCAAGTATTTAATGAAATGTTGAGTTCAGGGGTTAATCCCGATCGAATCACGTTCAATTCGCTACTGGCTGTTTGTAGCAGAGCAGGGCTGTGGGAGCTGGCTTTGGAGCTGTCGTTGGAGATGGTAGATAGAAGGATTCAGCAGGATCTGTATACGTATAATACTCTCATTGATGCGATTTGTAAAGGTGGGAAGTTGAATTTGGCACTTGAAATTATGTCCGAGATGGAACTGAAGAATGTCATGCCAAATGTTGTCACTTATAGTACAGCTATCGATGGCTATGCTAAAGCAGGTAGACTGGACGAGGCACTTAAATTATTTGACAAGATGAAGCTTTCTGGTGTCAGTTTGGATAAGGTTTCTTACAACACGAAGCTTTCAATCTATGCGAAGCTGGGACGGTTTGAGGATGCATTGAACGTTTGCAGGGAGATGGAGAGTGCAGGTATTAAGAAAGATGTTGTAACTTACAATTCTCTGTTAGACGGGCTCGGAAAGCAGGGGAAATATAATGAAGTTAAATGTGTTCGAGATCAGATGAAGGTGCAGCGTATTACACCTAATTTATTGACTTATTCTACCTTGCTTGATGCATATTCTAAAGGAGGCTTGTATCAAGAAGCTATTGAGGTTTTCGGAGAGTTTAAACAGACTGGGATGAGAGCTGATGTTGTCCTCTATAGCGCCCTCATAGATTCGTTCTGTAAAGGAGGTCAGGTTGAATCAGCAGTGTTTTGGCTAGATGAGATGATGAGAGAAGGAATTAAGCCGAATGTGGTGACCTACAACACTATAATTGATGCACTTGGTAGGTCAGCTGCGTCGCCTAAATCTCCTAAGGAATTAAAGGCGGTGACAAACGGAGGGGATGGATCTTGCAGCACCATTCAGATTTTTGGTCAGCTTGCTGCTGAAAAATCTTCATATGTGAAGAGACATGACACGAGTAAACAGGAAATCTTGTGCATCTTAGGAATTTTTCATAAGATGCATGAGATGGAGATAAAACCTAATGTTGTAACCTTCTCAGCCATTTTGAATGCTTGTAGGTGAGAATTGTTTTGATCCTTTTTTTGTTTTTTGGTTATTGGGTAAGTTAAAAAGTATAAGCTACTTTGCATAAAGTTTTGATGTTTTTTCTTCAAATTTATTTGCTTGTTAAATGCAGACTTCTTTTTACTAATTGCATCTGCAAGTTTATTTTCGCATGTTGAATTTGTTTTCTAGTTGAAATGTGTATTAGTAAATGTAAATGCATTTATGTACCAAGCCTCCTATTGAAGTTATAGTCACTATATTCATTTTGCAATGTTTGTTTCACTTCTATAATATACTTTTCTGCTGTAAGCTCATATATATGGCTTGATTTTTGTTTTCCTTTCAATGCAGCCGATGCAATTCATTTGAAGACGCCTCTATGTTACTAGAGGAGCTCAATTTATTTGATGATCAGGTTTATGGTGTAGCTCATGGACTGCTTACAGGCTATAAAGAAAATGTCTGGCTTCAAGCTCTTTCTCTTTTTGATGAAGTTAAAAAGATGGATTCCTCAACTGCATCTGCTTTCTATAATGCCTTAACTGATGTGCTTTGGCATTTTGGTCAGGTATCCTCTTCTTTTCCTCATTGTTCAATCAACCCCATTACTAAATGTTAAGTTTTAGTTTACCCTGAAAATGTAAGTATATCAGAGAACTTTTCATTCTGCTAACACCGGTAGGAATTTTAGCTTACCGTATCATGCTACTAGATCAAAATGTGCATTTAAATTTCAGTTTGTCATGCTAACCTGTTGCGATCGCTCTGAATCCTCCATCAGAAACAAGGTGCACAGCTGGTTGTGCATGAAGGAAAAAACCGAAACGTGTGGGAAAACATATGGTCTCCATCTTGCCTTGATCTACACCTGATGTCATCTGGGGCTGCCCGGGCTATGGTCCACACATGGTTACTTGACATTCGCTCAAACATATTCGAAGGACAAAAGTTGCCAGAACTCTTGAGGTCAGTTTTTTCCTTACATTCATTCAACCATTTTATTCCAATGATAGGAGATGATAATAAGGCAGACTCATTTTGAACAGCATTCTGACTGGGTGGGGAAAGCACAGCAAAGTGGTAGGCGATGGTACACTCAGAAAAGCTGTTGAAGCTCTCCTGAATGGAATGAATTCGCCCTTTAGGGTTGGCAAGTCGAACATGGGTCGGTTTGTGTCACAGGGGACATTGGTGGCTTCTTGGTTGAAGGATTCTGATACACTGAAGCTGCTGATTCTCAAGGATGATAGAATCCATCCTCGGACCCAACCCATAAATATTGGTCAGAATTCCCATTTGCAGCTTCTTCCTGCATAGAAGAGGTGCTTCTGCCGCCATCTGTGTATTGTTATTTCATCAGTTTTTATGATGCTTTCGGATTTTGGATTAGGATAAGGCTTTTATGGTTCAGGATTCATGGCCTTTGTTTAGGGCCTAACGTGAATCCGATGGTCATATGCTATACCCAATTCCAATGTCATCATCAAATCTAGAACTGTGTCACCATTCAGTCCCATTTTTGTGAATATTCTATCATTTTGTGGGATCCCTTCAAAACATTGCTGATTCTACTGGATTTGGATGAGTTTCTTTGTTGATTCCATCCACATTGTTGGAATGCTGGTCAGTAGTATGTGTAAATTGAAACCTGCTGCGTTCATTAATGATGAATTAATAAAACCTGGATGATGATGATGATAATTTACCCTTTCTTACTTGTAAGCATGAGGGTAAATCTCGTAAAATCATGCCAAAATATGTAAAATGACAGAAATAATGTATTACTCCTGTATTGAAAGACTGAATAAACTACAGAACACAAGCTACATATATTTCCAGTAGCATGATCCGAGTACTTAAATTATAGAGTACTATAGACTTAGTGGCAATGACAAAAGGGAGTAGAATGAGAAAAATCTTGTGGCATCCCTATGTTGAGCTTTAGATTGGTATGAGTAAGTCTGATATGATGGTTGATCTGCTGGTTCGACAGATTTATTTGATCCCATTTATCAGCCAGTAACATATATAGGAGATTGTATGAGGAAAGGGAAGATGAGGAGGAGAAGGATCGTAATCTGGGGAGGGGAAAAGTTGAAATGAACAGCATTCCTGCAAACGAGGTCATAGTCACGCTGAAGAGAGTCCAGGCAATTCTTCATCCCGACGCTGCAGAAGACAATTTCAAAAACATGGCTATAGCAGCTCTTGTAAGACTTGCTTACTCCAAACCCACAAATCTCTCATGCGGTCAGCTTCATCATGTGGATGGTTAATTAAGAAGCAGAGCAAATTAACCATGTTTGTTGCATGGCTCTTTCCCTTCCTAAGCATGTTTGTTTCTTCTCCTCAGAATGTTGCATGGCTCCTGCTAGTTTTGCCGAAAGGTGATCACGTGGTCACAACAGTAACTTAAGATGCAGACGAGGCTGCTCAATTCAAGAAGATACGAGATCGCTAACCGTGTTGTTGCAACTCCCAATAGAAAAATGACACTAATCTCACGAGGCTGTTCATGACAACAAAATCTAACACTAATCTGATCATCTAGCACTAGCCAGACATACAATTGAAGAAATAAACACAAATCAGCACAATACCAAAATGACTAATTAATTACCATATCAGCCCAATCACATCGTATCAGTCCCTATCTTCCGGTTCAGTCAATCAAGCATCCATGAGCCAAGTTCAAACAACCACATACACAGCAATGAACCCACCATCTCCAAAAAAAAACTCAGCAGCACATAAAAAGAAACATCAGTACCAACCCAACAATACAGTCAATCTAATAAACACGGCTATGACCAAGCAAGAAAGCCTTGAAACCAATCCAAATGAGATGGCCCCCACGAGCGTGATCAACACGTGCAAGGTGGGCTACCGCATAGGCCCCAATATTACTAAAAAAAATACTAATATAATTAGAAAATATTATTAGATATCATAGTAACCTCATAGTTCAATTGATAAATTTCCTTGAAATTGAGTCAACTTCAGTATAGACCCTTTATGTTCCTTTCTTACTCACAATTCTTTTTTCCCAGTGATTGAAGATTCTTGAAAAAGAATGGAGCTTTTGGTCCCATCTCTAACAAATACAAGCTAGTTTAGAAAGTCATGCTAAACAACCCCTTGGTATTTTCTTCTGAAAGGAAATGTATTTGTATTCATAATACATCAGTATCCACAAAGCACAATGTACAGGTCTACATGAAGATTTTAGCTTACAAGGAATATAAAGCTGAATTTGCTTGTAATAGACAATTTAAAATTTAAAATTATATTTGAGAAGTTAACCGGACACCTGTTAGAAACAAAGAATGTGTATAATACTAGTCTTACATATCTTGATATAAACAGAATCCAAATAATAAGAAGAAGATGCTACTGTCTACGTGCTTCAGGAGGAACCTAGAATGAAGATGAGGAAAAAACATTAGCAACTATTTTTAGTATGGAAAAATGTAAAGGGTGCAAATTCAAGTTTTAAAGGGATATAACAAAAAGAATGCATTTATACCTATGACTGAAGTTACAAAGGCCAACTGCAAACTTGAAAGCCTTCAAGTCTTCCAAACCTGCAAATTTTGAGATACGTCAGAGCAACCTAATAATCACAGAGCTAGGAATAGAAGGTTCAAAAAATAAAAATGTAGTCATATGGGTTCATCTCGATCTTTCTTAATGCTAATTCAAAGGAATGGATATGAATAGTTGCTTTGACAGTTTACGAATAAAGACTTAAATCAAGGCAATGAGGATATACTACAATCAGCCGAACAACTCGAGATGAGATACTATGAAAGCCACAGGTGGAAAGAGTAGCAGTTCAACAAGATGTATCTTTTCTACACTAAATGAATGGGGTGCAACAACTTTGTGATTTTATCAAGGGAAATTGGGAAGTAGTATAAGCATGTAGTTGTACCCATATGTGCATATACCTGATTTTGAGTGGGTGGAGCTTTCGTTTGGATAAGGTGCTGATCTATACGAATTTCATGAATGTGAGATATGAGATGCCAATCACACCCTGTCTCTTCCTCACACCTTTGACTTATCTTAGGACACCCATCAATCTCCAATTCTCGAAGAGATTTAGTAGCATGCATGTTCTTTGGCAAATGAATCAAACTTGGGCAACTAATCAAGCTTAGCTTCAGAAGAGAAGTGCAAAGGTGCAGCTTGTTTGGCAATGTCCTCAAACTGTAACATCGTTCCATTCTAAGATACTGCAAAGAGCAAGCAGCAGACTCAATACCGTCTGGAAACATCGACAATTTTGGAAGCTCTCTAAAGTCTAAATACTTGAGGCTTCTTAATCCTCGCAAACCTTCCCATCCATTCAAATCAAGACTTCTACAATCAAATATCCTTAACTCAACAAGATTGGTGAGATATTTCATGTCATCTGGAAGAGAGCCAATCTTGGGACAACCAACTATCAGCAGATACCGAAGGTTTTTCAGGTTTCCAATCCCTTCTGATAAAGATGTCAAATGTAGACAGTACCACAATTTTAAATGTTTCACGGAGAACAATCCATATAAACCTCTGTCACTGTCAGGTAATGATTTCGATGTCACGCTCAGAAACCGCAGACTCATTAATTTGTGGATATCCTTTGGAAGTGCTTCCAATTGTGTACATCTGAAAAGTTCTACTGATTGAAGATTTACAAGTTTAGAAGTTGACTGAGGAAGTCGCATAAGTTTTGAGTTCCAACCAAGATTAAGGAACCTTAAGTGCTTCAAATCCCCAATCGAGTCAGGTAACTCCTCAAAGTAGAATGATTAAGGTTAAGGACGCGTAAGCACTTCATGCTAGACAATAGTCCCTTGAGAAAATTCTTACTTACCAAGCCCATTGGGTGAACAAATGCAAGTAGTCTTGCCTTACTCGCCTCAAAGAGGTGCACAGGAAATTCTTTCCTTGACAAGTCCTCATGATCCCACACAATATACCTAACCCGGGGTGAAATTGCTTGTGTATAAGAAGTCATCATGACAGAATCCTCCTTTGACACATATGCAGCTAAGTCATGCATTAGATCATGCATTTCAACAAAGACGAACTTATCATCAATTTGGAAAATTTCTTTTGCAACTAAATCCTTACTCTTGACTAGGCCGTTCTTGAACAAATGTGCAAGAGTATTCCACAAACTCCATTCATCAAACACTTCCCCATAACTTATCATAACTTTCTTCACCACAACATAGCCTGGAGTCTGGAAAAAAGACCTTGATAGAAGTTCGTTCAAATACCGATCTCCAATCACTTCCGCATCTTCACCTCCTTCATTTGTCTGTAAGAGTCCCAGTGCCATCCACATATTGATCAAATTATCTCTAATAAACGGATAACCTTTTTGAAAAGCACAAAAGGCAAAACATGATCTGAGATGGTATGGGGTTTGATCATAACTCACTTTTAAGGCAGGCAAAATATCATCAGGTCCCTGCTCGATCTTCCAAAGATCACTTTCTGCAATTCTCTTCCAAGTGCACTCATCTCTCTCCCCGTGCAACACACTGCCTAAAGTTTTTGCAGCCAAAGGAACTCCCTGACATCTTTGAACCAATGATTTCCCAATCTCCACTAGTAATGGAAAAGCTTCCTCTTCATCTTTCTTGAATGCAAATTTGCAAAATATGGACCAACAATGATCATTCGAAAGCCCTTTTAGCCTATATGCTTTTGTTGTCCCGGTGATAGAGGCCACCCTTTCCTCACGTGTTGTCACTATTATTGTGCTCCTTGCTGATCCCATAACCAACAACTCTTTTAGCTCAATCCATAGCTTAGAATCTCTAACCCACACATCATCTAGAATAAGGAGATAAGTTTGACCATCTAATTTCTCACGCAACATGTTCTGCAGAGATTCCATATTCATGTGTGAGAAGTTCATGCTCGTGGCACTTTCAAGAATGTTGAGTATCAAAGTTCTCAATACGAATTTGTTTGCGACATGAGCCCACAACCTCAAATTAAACCTTGCAGCCATTGCAGGGTCATTGAATATCAATCTTGCTAGAGTAGTTTTACCCAAACCTCCTATTCCGGTTATTGGAATGACAGATAAGCATCCAAAATCAGGACTAGAAGAGCTTAGCAAACTGATCATCCTTGATTTATCTTCTTCTCGCCCGATAACATCTGATCCACACACATAAGAATATGTCTCTCTCTGGACAAAAGTTGCAACTTGAAGAGGTCGCTCCTCAAAATTAAAACACCTCCGGTTGAATTCAATCACGTCCAACTTTTGACGAATCACCTTCAACTCTCTACCGACGTCGTAATTTGTAAACAATCTAGAGATCCTCCGAAACAAGCTTCTCCCATTCGCCACGAGCTCCAAATTCTGAGTTGAGATGAGGTCGAGCACATCCTCTATATCATAGGCAACAGACCTGAGATTCTGAAGCCAATGTCTCATAGACATGCTTGTGGATTGTTGCTCTTGGGCATCAAGAAGAACACTGTTAATTGCAAGCAAGGTTTCCTTAATCCTGTGAAGTTCATCATTGACCCCAGAGATCCAACCAATCTCCTTTAGAGCCAAGGATCCTAGATTCTCAAGAACTCGAGCAACAACCTCGGAAGCTTGATCAGCCATATTTTGGCTGAGATAATATAAGGTAATAGGATTAGTACAAGTTGGTAACTGAACACAAAAGTTTATGCTCAACTGACAGCAAACCAGTTTTATATGTTAATTGATCAGCTTACAAAGACTCGACGAGACGGTAAGATGGCGAAGCTGAAAATTGGAAGTTCCAATTTTAACTCATGAGTCGTTCCATCTAGAAATCAACACAGCATACAATTTCAGTATATTAAGAGCAGACTCGAACTGAATAAAATAGGTAGGTGTAATCGATGGTTGAGGAAGTGAGAAAATGAAATTAAGGAAGAATAAGAGGGGATGCGGCTGACCAGTGAGCAGGTTGCCTTGGCGGTGATTCAGCCGTTGCCTCGGTGGTAACAGCTAATGCGCGGCATCGGACCTAAAAAGTCTGAATTTGGTACTTTGAAGTCAAAGTCAAATCGTTAGATTTTTTTTCGCATAAATGTATGAATTAGTATCTATAAATATGAATTAGTAGTTGTAATATTGTCTCATATGTTTAACATATATTTTTATTTTAAATCTATATTATTATTTTTTTAATCTATTATTGTGTTCAATTACTGTTATATATATAAAAGAATTAAATACAATATAAAATATATTATATAAATATTAATGTTATATTCATACATGATGATTATCTTTGCGGAAAAGAATTTATTATCTTTTTACCATCTAAATATTCTATCAAGTTATCTTTCATGAAACCACACTTGAGTGTCCAATAATGTTGAAATATAATCTTTTTTGTATTTAATTTAAATATCTACGTAATCCTAATAATAAATCTTATTATTAGGATATTAAAATCCTTACAACATCCTTTAATAAGTGAGCATATTTTATCCTTAAGAGCAAAGAGAATGTAAATTATATTTAAAGGATACTAAAATAATAAGTTTTATATCGTAAATAATATCTTTATATATATATATATATATATATATCTTTAATAGGTGAGCATATTTTCTTTAAATTTATCATGGTGTCAATATCCTTTAATATAAGATTTATATTTTATCATATATCTTGAAGTGTAATTTTTATCATTTTTATCATTTTTTCTGTAATGTTTTTTTTTCGGTGGCTCAACCAAAATTGAATATATTCATGAATATCTTGTTGAATATTTTTCAATCACCCCTAAAAATTATATATATTAGAATTAGCATTAGGATTGGATTAGGATTAGGATTATGATATATTTCATTCAACTTTAATAATATCAAAATGTATGTTGTATATTGTATATTGATGTATGGTAATATGATATATTAACATTGTCTTTTTTAATCCAAAAGAGAATTTTGTATATTTTATACAATTTTTCGGAAAACTGATATAAAAATAAATTTTTATTATATAAAAATATGGAGCTTTTTTCAGTAGGCTAAGAAAATGCTCAAAATTTATGATGAATATATTTATGAAGTTCGTTGCGAATATATTGGAGAAAAACCTAGTAACCATAATGATATAGTGTCTCTAATATCTATTTTGGGTGAATATTTTTCTCCTATCCAAAAATTATATATTATTATATGATGATATATTATGATGATCATCATAATATGTTTTTTTATATGCATGTAGAAGATTATTTGATTGTCATTTGAGTGTATCATGAGATACGAATTCATATCATATTTATAAATGATGGAATTTTTTTTTTTTCCTTTTTAAAATATATTGTTTTATAGGATAAGATTGTATATTTAACTTTAAATTTTTCTAACTAAAAAATGTGTATGTATTTAATATTGATTTTTTTTAGTAGGCTAATAAAGAATAAACTTTTTTCCTTTTTGATAAGATTTTTATTTGATAATATCTGTAGAGAATATAAAATTCATGAGCAAAGGATAAAGTAACATATTGTACAATATAACGGTATAAAAAATATTATTTTATCAAATTTAATATAACTTAAGTATGTTATTGCAAAAATGTAGTGTAATCTCCAACTACAAACTGACAATCTATGTAGTGTAAAAAATATTATACCTAATATATTTTATTATCTTTTTTCAACTAAAATATTTTTCAGTATATCTTATAGGTTTGATATTTTTCCAATTATAAAAAGAAATATTTGCTTTTTAATATTGGACTTTTTTCTCGTTAGGCCAGGCAAAAGCTCAACCCAAGATGATAGGATAAGATTGTTTATTTAACTTTTAATCTATCTAACTAAAAAATATGTATGTATTTAATATTGAATTTTTTTAGTAGGCTAATAAAGAATACACTTTTTTCCTTTTTGATAAGAATTTTATTTGATAATATCTCTAGAGAATATAAAATTCATGAACAAAGGATATAGTAACATACTGTACAATATAACGGTATAAAAATATTATTTTATCAAATTTAATATAACTTAAGTATGTTATTGCAAAGATGTAGCGTATTCTCCAACTACAAACTAACAATCTATGTAGTGTAAAAAATATTATACCTAATATATTTTATTATCTTTTTTCAACTAAACTATTTTTCAGTATATCTTATAGGTTTGATATTTTTCCAATTATAAAAAGAAATATTTGCTTTTTAATATTGGACTTTTTTCTCGTTGGGCCAAGAAAAAGCTCAACCCAAGATGAATATATTGATAAACAAATTTGTGAATATATTGATGAATATCTTTGTGAATATATAATATATAAATATCTTTAATAACATATTTTTCCCATTTTATGATGAATATTTCGTTAATAAAATTAATACATTTATAAAATACTAAGCACAAAAATATTTTTTCAATTATATAAACCTTATAAAAATAATTTCGTTTTTAAATTAATAAAAGATAAAATATTTATTAGAAAATAGATTGATGTAGTTTCTTAAAATATAATCTTTTATTTAATAATAACAGATTTGTTTGAAAAATATAGGTGGATTTTTTTTAAAACATGTGAACTTTAATAATGGACTTTTTTCCGGTGGGCCAAACAAAAGCCTAATCCAAGATGAAGATATTCATGAATATCTTGTGTAAATATTTTTCAACCACCCCCAAATATTATATCTTTGTGAATACATTATATACAAATATCTTTAATAACATATTTGTACCATTTTATGATGAATATTTCGTTTATAAAATTAATACACTTATAAAATACTAAGCACACAAATATTTTTTCAATTATATAATCCTTATAAAAATAATTTCATTTTTAAATTAATAAAAGATAAAATCTTTATTAGGAAATAGATTGATGTAGTTTCTTAAAATATAATCTTTTATTTATTAATAATAGATTTGTTAGAAAAATATATATGGAATAGTTACTTAAAAGATAATCTTTTATTTAATAATTATGAACTTTTATAATGGACTTTTTTCCGATGGGCCAAATAAAAGTCCAACCGAAGATGAATATATTCATGAATATCTTGTTTGAATATTTTTCAACCACCCCCAAGGACACAATCCGGTGAGGACGCCCCCTTAGAGAAGGAATAAGGATCTACTTCATCCGAAGGATGGAGTAAGATCCAAGGGCCAACAACTAAGGAGGATCGTGGTGGACCCATTTATCACGCGCGATATAAAAGCCTCGAAACAACCGCCATTCTCACATTCTCACTCAAACAAACCGTTCATCTTCTCCAAAAACCTCCCTCGCTCTCGCCATTGCTTTCTCTGCCGATCGAAGGCGAAATTTGTCCATTCTCACTCGCTTTCTCTCGCTCTTGCTCTCTCTTACCAGTTCTCGAGCAGATTCCACTCAAAAACCCTAGAACGAAGACGAAGCAATTTCCAGTAGTCGAAGGCGATTGGAAGGCGATTTCGGCGTCGATGTCACAAATCATCAACAACGACATAAAAAAAGCAACAATGAGGTCTAAAATTGCATCTGGAAGCCAAGGTATAGATTCAACTTAAGAATTTTGGTTGTAAACTCCATTTGTTAATCATCACGCCGTATGTTTATGGATTTTTATACAGTATGGATAAATAGATCTAGAATCACTGCCTCAAATGTGTTTTGGTGCATGTTTGGTCATTTGATATAGTGTTTAAGCATTTTCTTTAACATATATGAGGTGTTTATGCATCGAATATGTTGTTGAAATATATATACAGTGTTTTGGTGCCTCATATGCACTATGTTTTGGTGCATCATCCACTATGTTTTGGTGCATCACCCACTGTGTTTTGGTGCATCATCCAGTAGGTTTTGGTGCATCATCCAGTAGGTTTTGGTGCATCATCCACTGTGTTTTGGTGCATCATCCACTGTGTTTTGGTGCATCATCCAGTAGGTTTTGGTGCATCATCCAATAGGTTTTGGTGCATCGTCCACTGTGTTTTGGTGCATCGTCCACTGTGTTTTGGTGCATCATCCATTAGGGTTTGGTGCACCATCCAGTAGGTTTTGGTGCATCAACCACTGTGTTTTTGGTGCAACATCCACTGTGTTTTGGTGCATCATCCACTGTGTTTTGGTGCATCATCCACTGTGTTTTGGTGCATCATCCAGTAGGTTATGGTGCATCATCCAATGTAATGTGGGACACCCCTTGACATTGACAGAGGCACAAGTGGAAGAGATGTTGAGTGTTCGTTCAAACGGACCAATTACGAGAGCACGTGCCAAATCCATTGCTCAAGCAACTACGAGCATTGTCGCTAAGGCATTTGCAAGAAATGGAGCGTCTTCTAATCACACACCATCCTCCGTCATGTTATCAATGGCTACTTTTAGTGAAGAGACGTCCTACACCTACACGTCCTAAGATCCAGCATGATACTAATGACAACTTGCACTGAAGGGACGTCCTAGGACTTAGACGTCCGTCTCCATAATTGTTTTCTATTGTTTTTAAAGTCTTTCTCATTACTTACTATCTTTAGCATTAGCAAGTTATTATATTTGGTAACCCTAGTTAAGAGTCCTATATATATGGACTTCGAACCAAGAGTTGTTTTTACGTTGAATTTTATAGCAAGCCTAGTTGTTGAGATTTTCTCCACCCCTTTCTTTCAACGCCAACCCTAGTTCGGGCTCGAACCTCCACGAGCCAGTTACCCAATCATTGTTACTCAATTCAGGTCGTCGCCATTGCCACAGTTCCGAACCCTAGCCGCCGCCGTCATCTCCATCAAACCCTAGCCGCCGCCGCCGCCCTTCCAAACCCTAATTGACGTCATCTTCTTCCAGCCACCATTTCATTGTTCCAGCGCCTCATTCCACTTCACAAACCTTCAATCATCATCCCTTCATCAAATTGTTTCCGCCGCCACCATTTCTAACCCTAACCGTCGACGCAGATCCGTCCTAGGACGCCGTCGACGTACTACTCAGATTCTCAGCCGCCCATCTTGTGAGATCAGTCTTTGACCTAAGTCAAGCAAGTACTGCGTCCCCAAGAATTCTCCAGCCACGCGTCCTGCCTAGATCCGTCCCCCACGAGCCTTGCAAGAGGTTTACACATCAACTGGTATCAGCTTCCAGGGGTACGACGTGTGGTAGATTCTTCTCTTGTTTTCAATTTCTCCCTCATTTATTGTTATTACCTATAGTTTTTTCATCATTTCATTATCTTCCATCAGTTTGTCTAAACAAAAATACAAAAAAAAAAGAGTGACCGAAACCCTAGGGGATTTGTCTTGCACCTCAAGTTTGAATCAAACCGAGCGTTTGTTTTTGTTTGTGAGTAGCCTCACCTCCTTGTTTGCAATAATTTATCTTGCTTTGTCTATCTTGCTATTGTGCTTGTGATTATTTCGTTGCATCATATATCTTGCATGTATGATAAGTTCGTGATTGTTGCATCAAGTCCATAATTCCTCTCTTGAACGTACAGGGTTGCATTTCACGAATAAATCTCTCTTCTAGTCTAGCACAATCTATAAAAGACCTTATCTTGCATCGATACTTTCTTTGATTTAATCATCTTAGGACGATATTGCTTGCTTGATTTGGCTTGAGAAGGTTATTGCATACGAGTTCACTTCCTTGCCTTGACCTCCCTCACGGATTGCCTAAACTAGATATCGGGAGACTTTGATTCTTGAGTTGAGTTCTCTGCATATTGTAGCTCTTGTTGTCGCTTCCTTTTGTTGTTTAACCCGTTTGCTATGTCTGTGCATGGGGAGGACTACGAGGCGACAACCGCTGAATTGTTGGAGACAAAGGAACTACTTGCTAGGAAAGAGGCAGAGCTTGCAAGATCAGAGGCAGAGCGCCTTGAGGCAACCGATCGCCTTGCTCATTTGACGCGGTTGATGGACGCTCAACATGGTCCTACGACCGTAGTGGTAGATACACCGTCACGTGCTAACAATGGCCAGATCACTTCTCAACCTTCTCGCTTTGACAAAGGCAAAGACATTGTGTCATCATCCCAACATAATACTGAGTCTCAGCGAGAAAATGGAAGGTTAAGATCAATCATTGAAAAGCCGACGAATCAGCCATTTGAGGATAGATGGGAGCCGCGATCCCACTCACGGGACCCTGACGACACTGACCACTATTCGGACCAGGTCGACACGCAACGCCAACACAATCACTCTCATGACAAACCAAGGTATGACAACTGGAACCATGATCCTTATTATGTTAACCGTCATACGGCTGTTGCAGGACTCCCGTCTAGACAACGACAGGGTCAACCCCGCCAGGGTCACAGAGCACCATCTAGACCATATTCTATACAAGCCTTCAGTGAATATGACGAGGAAGGGATGGACTGGTCAAGTAAATCCAGGGAATTTTCATCCACCGCTAGCCGAACCTATCGAATATCAGACACATCCGGCTGGATGGATACCGCGTAAGATTCCTACTCCTTTGTCCTATGATACTAACCCCAATGACTATGATGAGTTTGATCAGGGACGTCCCAGACGTCGTAGGGGACATAATGGAGGTCGTGGCAATGCTCATGGTTTCCATGGAGAGCGAGCACGAGAAGAAAGACGCCAAGTCCAACCTAACCACAACTCTAGACGAGACATTAAGGTAAAGATCGAACCTTTCCTCGGTGAATACAATGCGGCTGTCTTTTTGGATTGGTTGCAAGGTACGGAACATGCACTTCAGCATTGCCACTATACCGAAGAGGAGAAGGTAGAAATTGCAACGTTACATTTCCAAGGAGCCGCACGTTCATGGTGGCATAGAGACATGACGAACAGGGCACGTCTGGGACACGACCCCATTGAGCAATGGCACCAACTTGTCTTCGTCATGACGCAGAAATACGTCCCTCTGGAATACAAAAACGAGATGCGCTTGAAGATTGCTCTTGCACGCCAAGGTACGAGCACACCTCTTGAGTTTCTTGCTCACCTTGAGGATTTGTACTTCAAGACGGGCATGAGCGTCACCCCAGCGACGATCCAGACGAAGTTTCTCCATGGGTTGCATGTCGATCTATGGGATGAGGTCGATGTGTTTCCTATCAATGACTTGACCACTCTTGCACATGCTGCTCAAAAAGTACATCAAAGACTTGTGCGCAAGAAGGTCTACCCATGGCTCTCGACATCAGCGTCGCGAAGGTATGATCCTAAACCAAATCCTATTCTTTCTACTAACCAAATTGTGAGTGCGCAGCCTAGGTCCCAACCACCTACTTCGAGCCGACCTCCTCTTCGTTCAGAAGCTCCAAAGTTGCCCACGGCTCCACCTCATTCAAAGACGGACGGTCACCACAAGAAGACCAGCGATCGCGTTTGTTTCAAATGTGGCGGTCGTGGTCATTTCATTCGTGACTGCTCCAATCCCAGACGAGTTTTGTTCTCCCAAGCAACTGGATACGAGTCCTTCGAGGATGATGAGAACACCGAGGACGCACCACAAGTTGTGTATGACGACTATGACGACGATGAGCCATATGAATGTGGTCCACCGAACTTGAATGAGGGCACACCTCTAACCCTAGTTGCTCGTCGTGCTTTGACAGTGAAAGACGCATTGATAGGGGATCAGCGGGAGAACTTGTTCCACACTCACTGTATTATGGGCACGTCCTCCTTGAGTGTAATTGTACACAGTGGTTCATGTTGCAACATCTTAAATGAGAAGGTGGTTCAGGTCCTAAGCTTACCTACTTCTCCACATCCACAACCATATAGTCTACAATGGATTTCAGAAGGTAACGGTGATGTTGTAACAAGGCAATGCCACATTACCTTCTCTATTGGTAATTACATTGATACAATTATTTGTGATGTTGTTGTTATGGATGCCACTCACCTCCTTTTAGAACTACCATGGCAATTCGACAAGAAAGCGGTCCATGACGGTTTCTTGAACACTTATACATTCCAAAGTAATGGACGTCGGGTGACACTGCTGCCTATGACTCCACAAGAAATCATACATGATAAGGTGGAAAGAGACCGAATCAAGGCAATAGAGAGGGCAAATGCAGCAACACAAAAACTGAAGCCTTCCGACCAGACGAACCCGCCCAGGACCAAGGCATCCAACAAGGAGGATACGTCGTCCAACACAAACTCCTTACAGCTGGTTCCAAAGACCATTGAGCAGCCTATGGCTCATACTAGACCCGGAGAAAATGTTTCTAAGATGCAACCAACACAGCAGCGATCCGGTCGCACAGAAACAAATCTGAGTCGCCCGACAGAAGTGGGTGACGCAGGACATAGAGATCCTGCGTCCAAGGATCCGACTAACACGATCCAAGGTCGTTGTTAGCGTCGTTTGCTCATTGCTCGTTCACGGGATATCACTCCAATTATTCAGGGACGTTCTCCTTGCTTTTTATTGATTCCATCTGCGTGTTTTACTGTTACCGAGAATGTCGACAAACTACCCTCGTCTGTGTCATCTCTTTTGCATGAATTCGCGGATGTCATGCAAGATGAGATACCTGACGGACTACCTCCTTTGCGCGGAATTGAGCACCAGATCGACTTGGTACCGGGTGCCTCTTTGCCTAACCGGGCGGCATACAGGGCAAGTCCAGAGGAAACTAAAGAGCTGCAAAGACAAGTCACCGAACTCTTGGACAAGGGCTATGTTCGAGAGAGCCTAAGTCCGTGTGGTGTTCCAGTGATATTAGTGCCAAAGAAGGAGGGATCGTGGAGAATGTGCATGGACTGCAGGGCTATCAATCAAATAACGGTGAAGTACCGTCATCTAATTCCTCGCCTCGACGATATGCTAGACGAGTTACATGGTGCCGTGCTCTTTTCCAAGATTGATTTAAAGAGCGGCTACCACCAGATTCGCATGAAGGAAGACGATGAATGGAAGACGGCATTCAGGACGAAGTATGGTCTCTACGAATGGCTAGTCATGCCGTTTGGACTCACCAACGCTCCGAGTAATTTTATGAGGTTAATGAACCACGTCCTTCGTCAATTTCTGGGGAAATTTGTGGTTGTATACTTTGATGATATTCTAGTTTATAGTAGGACGTTGGATGACCATGTTTCACATCTTAGACAAGTTCTAGATTGTCTTAGGACCGAGCGGTTGTATGCCAACTTGGCAAAGTGCGTGTTTTGCTCGGACACTACGATTTTTCTAGGATTTGTAGTTTCTAAGGATGGGTTGCGGGTAGAAGAAGAAAAAGTCCGGGCTATCGAGGAATGGCCTACCCCGACGACACCGACTATGGTCCGATCCTTCTTGGGGTTGGCCAGATTTTACAGGCGCTTTGTGCATGACTTCAGTTCCATAGCTGCGCCCCTTCATGAATTGACTAAGAAGGGCAACACCATTACTTGGGAGCCAAAGCATGAGGCAGCCTTCGAGAGCCTTAAAGACCGTTTATGTCACACACCATTTCTACAACTGCCAGACTTCAACAAAACCTTTGAGGTTGAGTGCGACGCATCCAACATCGGTGTTGGTGGGGTTCTGATTCAGAATCGTCAACCACTGGCGTACTTCAGTGAGAAATTATCAGGTGCGACACTCAACTACTCTACATTCGATAAAGAATTGTATTCTCTTATCAGGGTGTTGAAGACTTGGCAACATTACTTATGGCCGAAAGAGTTCGTCATCCATACTGACCATGAGGCTTTGGCATATCTCAAGCACCAGTCTACTCTAGGCCGTCGGCATGCTCGATGGGTAGAATTTATGGAAACATTTCCATATGTGGTGATGCATAAAAAAGGTAATGAGAATGTGGTAGCCGACGCCCTTTCTCGCAGGTATGTTCTCTTAACCTCCCTTGATGCTAAAGTCTTCGGTTTCTCTTTGATTAAGGAATTGTATTTGCATAATACTTTCTTTAAATCTATTTATGAGACTTGCGCATCTCAGGGGACCGTAGATACCTATTTCCTTGACCAAGGGTACCTATATAAGGGTGGAAAACTATGCATCCCATCGTCATCAATTCGGGGGCTCTTAGTTAAGGAAGCACATGAGAGTAGGGCACATTTCGGCATAGCCAAAACTGTAGCAGCCCTTAAGGAACACTTTTATTGGCCACACATGACTAAGCAGGTAACAAAATTTTGCAATGCCTGTGTCACATGCCATAAAGCAAAATTTAGATCGAGTCCCTCATTGTACACTCCCTTACCTATACCTAATGGCCCTTGGGAGGATATATCCATGGATTTTGTGATGGGGTTGCCTAGGTCTAAGAAGGGGAGGGACTCTATTTTTGTAGTGGTCGATCGGTTCTCCAAGATGGCGCATTTTATACCATGTAAGGGAACTAACAATGCTGCAGAATGTGCTTCACTTTTCTTTGAGCATGTGGTTCGTTTACATGGTATACCGCGTTCTATTGTTAGCGATAGAGACGTGAAATTTGTTAGTCACTTTTGGAGAACTTTATGGGGTAAGTTAGGTACAAACCTCCTATTCTCTACTAGCTACCATCCACAGACAGATGGTCAGACCGAGGTGACCAACCGAACCTTAGGGACCTTGCTCAGGACCATGCTTAGGACCAACCCGCGCCGTTGGGAAGACTTACTTTCTTTTGTTGAGTTCTCTTATAACAGATCTGTCCATTCAGGGACAAAGATGTCCCCGTTTGAGGTGGTCTATGGGAGGAACCCGTTGTCACCCCTAGACCTTGTACCACATCCCTTGAAGGACGGTGATCACATCCGTGGAGCTGCTCCAGCGGAGATGATTCAGGAGCTGCATAATAGGACCAAGGTACAGCTGGAAAGGAGAGCCCGACAGCTGGAGCAGAGAGCCAACAAGGACAGACGTCGCATCACATTTGCACCCGAGGATCTAGTCTGGCTGCATTTGAGGAAGGACCGATTTCCCGCTAGACGACGATCCAAGCTGAACCCAAGAGGTGATGGTCCATTCAATGTTTTGGACGCATATGGCCCAAATGCATACAAGTTGGAGCTCACAGGCAACTATGGCGTCCATGCGACATTCAACATCGGCGACCTATCACCTTACACGCCTCCAGATTTTGACATTGACGAATCTGGGACGATTCGAGGCCAAGAAAGGGAGAATGATGTGGGACACCCCTTGACATTGACAGAGGCACAAGAGGAAAAAATGTTGAGTGTTCATTCAAACGGACCAATTACGAGAGCACGTGCCAAATCCATTGCTCAAGCAACTACGAGCATTGTCGCTAAGGCATTTGCAAGAAATGGAGCGTCTTCCAATCACACACCATCCTCCGTCATGTTATCAATGGCTACTTGTAGTGAAGAGACGTCCTACAGCTACACGTCCTAAGATCCAGCATGATACTAATGACGACTTGCACTGAAGGGACGTCCTAGGACTTAGACGTCCATCTCCATAATTGTTTTCTATTGTTTTTAAATTCTTTCTCATTACTTACTATCTTTAGCATTAGCAAGTTATTATATTTGGTAACCCTAGTTAGGAGTCCTATATATATGGACTTCGAACCAAGAGTTGTTTTTACGTTGAATTTTATAGCAAGCCTAGTTGTTGAGATTTTCTCCACCCTTTGCTTTCAACGCCAACCCTAGTTCGGGCTAGAACCTCCACGAGCCAGTTACCCAATCATTGTTACTCAATTCAAGTCGTCGCCATTGCCACAGTCCCGAACCCTAGCCGCCGCCATCATCTCCATCAAACCCTAGCCGTCGCCGCCACCCTTCCAAACCCTAATTGACGTCATCTTCTTCCAGCCACCATTTCATTGTTCCAGCGCCTCATTCCACTTCACAAACCCTCAATCATCATCCCTTCATCAAATCGTTTCCGCCGCCACCATTTCTAACCCTAACCGTCGACGCAGATCCGTCCTAGGACGCCGTCGACGTACTACTCAGATTCTCAGCCGCCCATCTTGTGAGATCAGTCTTTGACCTAAGTCAAGCAAGTACTGCGTCCTCAAGAATTCTCCAGCCACGTGGCCTGCCTAGATCTGTCCTCCGCGAGCCTTGCAAGAGGTTTACACATCACAATGTGTTTTGGTGCATCATTCAATGTGTTTTGGTGCATCATCCAATGTGTTTTGATGCATCATCCAATGTTTTTTATGTATAAAATGTAGGAAAGAAACAAAATGATAATGCAATAGTCAAGGAGCTAAGATATGGAACACTAATCATTAGTGACCCCCCACATATTAACACTGGTATGAGTGATTGTTTATTTGTGCATGAGCTAATGTATTGGTTACTAGTTATTCATGATATATGTCTTTGTTTTAACAGAGGAAGCAGAAGTGGAAATCCCAACCACATCATCTGATTATCATGGAGAAACAACTACAATTGATGGTAAACACTAATCTTTTTTGCATTTTTATTAATAATATGTTTGAGTTGGTGCAACACCCAGTGGGTGTTGGTGCATCACCCAGTGGGTGATGGTGCATCACCCACTGAGAGATGGTGCATCACCCAGTGGGTGATGGTGCATCACCCACTGAGAGATGGTGCATCACCCACTGGGTGTTGGTGCATCACCTATTTAATAATGGTCAATCAATGATACAATAATTGTCTGTCATTTTATTAATTATCTCTGTTTTATTTTGAATCATAACAGAAAGTGGAGAAGAACTTGAGACATCCCAACAAGGGAAGAGAAAGAAATCAGTAGCTGTTGGGAAGAAAACTTTAAAAAAACAAAAGCTAATGGTGAAAGAAGACTCTCACTATGAAGAAGATATGGAGGGTGAGAGGTTGGTAAAGCTCGAAAGGGAAGAATTAGAAAAGGGGACAGGGAATAAGGATGTAGACAGAAAGGGAAAGAAGAAGATGGAAAAGACTAATCCTAAGAAGGGGGAGAAGGTCTTTGTAATGAAGTCCAAACTCCAAAAGCCCGGGAACAAAAAGGGTATTATGAAGTTAAGAGATGATTTTCCAAAATTGAAGTGCAGAACATCGTCCGCCCTATTCAGAAACTACATTGTAACAAGCATATTCACTGACAACCATAGGCTCGCTGTTGAGGAAATGGGATTTTCATGTGTCAAAACCTGGGATATCAAGGAAATGCCAGGACGGCTAGGACATTATGTGTGCAGCAATTTCCACCCATTGAATTCTACAATCAAATCAAAGGCTGGAAGGAAGATTGTTGTTACAGAAAATGATGCGCATGAATACTTGGGAGTTCCAAGAGGTGTAGCTGAAATTGTTGAGCCTAAAAAACTCACAAATCCAGGGATGAGGCAGAAACTGCAGGAAGATTTCCCTGGGAAAGATTTAAACAAAATCTCAGCAGGTGATATTTATGAAAAAATGATATCTCTTGATGGATGTGCATGGTACAAAAGATATTTCATTCTTCTGTTTGTCAACACAATGGTACAATCCTATGGGAGTGGGTACGTCAAAACTTCCATTCTTGAATTGCTTGAAGACGTTGATAAAATAAAGGACTTCAACTGGAGCTCATACCTCTACAAGACCCTTATTGACTGTGCACTTGTGTGGGGGAACAAACAAGCTTATAGTTTCAACGGGAGCATGCTCTTACTTGAGGTAATATATATATATTCCTTTTTCTGCCATTTTAGTTGAATTAGTGCATCACCCAGTTAGTGGGTGATGGCGCATCACCCACTGTGTTTTGGTGCATCAACCACTGTGTGTTGGTGCATCACCCAGTGAATGTTGGTGCATCACCCAGTGTGTTTTGGTGCACCACCCAGTGGGTTTTGGTGCATCAACCACTGTGTGTTGGTCCTTCTAGTAGTTAGGTTTGCTACATCATCTAGTTAAACTAATTCACTCTATTTTTGTTATACACAGTTAATATATGTAGACAGATTGAGATGGAAAGGTCAAACTGTACCAAAGAAGTATCCCATTATCTACAACTAGACCACCAAGATGCTTAAAGATAGGGAGGATGATGAAATAATGCATGGTGGGTTTGGTAATGGGATACTTCTGGGCCGACCAAGCTTTAGCACGTGTGTCAATGTGAGGGAAGAGGAACATGAAGAAGAAGAAGCTGACATCCAATCTCTACCAGAGCCTGCAGTGGAAACAGATGAAGAGTTGAGATCATACATGGCTCGCTACATGACAAGAATTGAGAATATTGCTCAGAATGTGAGGGAGCTTTTGTTGCAAAAGGAACAAATGCCCCAGAGGCTGAAGAGAAGTGCAGCATTAAAATCTGTGAACCATGAGGCTCAGAAAATTATTAATGTCAAACTGAAGCAAGAAGCTATGGATGAGGAGGATGAAGAACAACAACAATCCCAGAACACGGAGTTCTGGGATTTAGCTGTGAAGTGTATAAAAGAAGTTGAGAAAACAATTGCTCAACAACAACAACACAACAACACAACAACAACACAGACATGCCGAGATTTTCAGATTTGCTCCATCAAATCTCAAAGATGCTGAGGTTTTGGGAGTAGCTAGTTCCAGCAGTCCTGCAAAAGAAGCTGCAAAAAAACCTGCAAAAAAACCTTCAAAACAACCTACAAAGACTACTAAATACACAAGGAGAAGGAATGTAAGTGATTTTAAAAGTTAATGTGGTAAACAATAATTCTTTTTCCATTTTTTTAATAATGTGTTTACCAGTGGGTGTTGGTGCATCATCCAGTGTGTTGGTGCAACACCCACTGTCTGTTGGTGCATCACCCACTTTTTGTTGGTGCATCACCCAGTGGGTTTTGGTGCACCATCTAGTGGGTGTTGGTGCATCACCCAGTGGGTTTTGGTGCACCATCCAGTGGGTGTTGGTGCATCACCCAGTGGGTTTTGGTGCACCATCCAGTGGCTATTGGTGCATCACCCAGTGGGATTTGGTGCATCACCCAGGTGATTTATCTTAGGTTGTTGTTTTTGCCATTAGCTAACAACTGGTTTTTTTTCTTTATAATTACAGATGGGTCCAAAAATTCCTAGTTTTGACCTAGGGTTTTCACCCTTGAAATCGGAAGCTATAACAAATGTTGAGGGATCTTCTGTGGAGGTGCAGGATGCAGCTGAGAGTGTTCTTGAGAAGGAAGACACAGTCGCTGAAAAAGAGGGACCAACTGAGACTGTTGAAAAGGAAGATGAGACTGTTGAAAAGGATGAGTGAATGTTGAAAAGGATGCGGAACATGTTCAAGAACACATTGAAGAGGGACCAACTGAGAAGGAGCAAAAAACAACCGAGGATGTTCTTGAAACTGAAGCAACAGGCAATCAACAACAACAACAAGAAATGGGAGTGGAAGAAGAAGCTGAAAAGGAAGGAAATAACAAGGAAGCATAAGAGGTGACAGACAAAGGGGACAATGTCCCAGAAAAAGAGAAGGAGGTTTCTGAAGGAGTAGAGGACATAACTGAACAACAAAAGGAACCTGTGGCTGGGACGGAAGTGGAGGTTGTTGAAAATTTGCTAATAGATGTTTCTACTGATAAAGGAAAGGGGGTAGATAAGGAAATGGAGGATGAAGATCAGATGGAGGTGGATACAACAGAGCAAGACAAATCTGCCCAACCAAAAAAGGTATAAAAATTCAAATATTGTTTATGTTGGTGCATCACCCAGTGGGTTATGGTGCATCACCCAATGGGTTTTGGTGCATCATCCAGTGGATGCTGGTGCATCACCCAGTGAATTTGGTGCATCACCCAGTGTGTTTGGTGCATCACCCAGTGGGTTTTGGAGCATCACCTAATGGGCTTTGGTGCATCATCCAATGAATTTTGGTGCATCACCCAGTGTGTTTGGTGCATCACCCAGTGGGGTTTTGGTGCATCACCTACAGGGTGTTAGTGAATCATCTAATACTTCTATTTGTCAGGTGAGATTTACATTCAAACCAGATGCAGAGGCTGACGCTAAGAGGGAGAGACTTCCTTCAGCAAGCACAGTCTCGCCTTTTAAGGAAAGACAGTGTAACATTTCAGCTCCACTTACAAGCAATGAAAAAAATCTTTACTTCTGGTTGACCAGTGAAGAAGGCAATGATAGGTAACATGCATATTTTCCTTAGTATTAAAATTTTTTCTATAATATGAAGGAAGTTAACAAATTGATTTTTTTGTTATACAACCAAGAGAATCTTTTCCATATACACAGTACAAGTCTAAATAAAATCAACTTCAAGTGCATGAAGAAAGGTGAAGAGCTAGACAATGAAATGGTGGATACAACCAAGAGAATCTTTTTGCGACTGTAAGTCAATATTTAGAACAACATATTCAGATTATTATTTTTGCAAAATATTTATCTCAAAAAATTTATTTTAACAGGGTTTTCTTATAGACACTGAGATGAGTGATTACAGTTTGGAAGAAAGATATAATCTATTCGCCCAAACTGCCAAGGAAACCTTTAACAATGTCAAAGCCTTTAACAGGAGAGGATACAAGCTTAGCGACGTTGATGTGGTAAGACACTGATATTTCTACTGTGTTGGTTGGTGCATCATCCAGTGTTGGTTGGTGCATCATCCAGTGTTGGTTGGTGCATCATCCAGTGTGGTTGGTGCATCACCATTGATTTGTGTTATTATTAACTTATAAACTGATTTTTCTCACTTGCACAGTTTTTCTTGCCAATTCTCAGAGAGCATCACTATTATTTGATATCCATTAATGTCAACAAGCCAAGTTTGGAGATCCTCGATAACTCATCAGACGGGGAGATGGATAAATATGCTCATGTACCAAATACCATCGTAAGTCCACTTTTAAAAATATAATTGATGCATCAATGTAAAGTCATTGGTGCACCATTGAACAATAAGTGTTGCAACACTTATGCGATTGTTTATTCATGTAGAGGACAATGATGATCAACTTCTTCAGGGATAATGGAATGGAATCCAAAGCTGCCTTGATTACAGACGTGCTGTTTGAAAGACTCGAAATGAGTTAGAGGGATGACGAAAACAAAAAAGACTGTGGAGTCTTTCTACTAAGGCACATGGAGACATACAAAGGCAATGGGCTGGCTACTTGGAATACAAACTTGAAGAAGAAGGACTTGAAACAGTTGGCCAATCTTAGAGTAAGATACTGCCATTTACTTCTCACAAGCAGCTTCAATTCAGCAAGCAAAATAATTGAAGATTTAATACATGTACTGAAAGTTTGCAAAGCACAAGAAGCAGCTGAGAAGGCAACTGAGAAAAGAGTTGAGAAGACAGCGACTTCTGGACGTGGGCGTGCCGTGGGCGTGGGCGGGCACGTGGAAAGTAAAAGGCAAAAAGAAATAGGAAATATTTGGTTGTGAACAATTTCAATGTTTGTAAACAGTTTGGTTTTTAGCAAGACGTATTTGGTTTAGAAACAAGTTTGGTTTTTTAGGTTGTAAGACAAGTTTGGGTTATAAGGTATTTGTGGTTTGCACATGAAAATGCATGAGAAGTCCAAATTGGTGCACCACGTGCATCACGTAGCCATATTTGGTGCATCACTCAGGGATAATAAAATCAAAGCTAATTCAGTCAAGCAAACATGTTGCATCACTAAGTGATAATTGGTGCATCACGTAGCCATATTTGGTGCATCACTCAGCCATAATTGGTGCATCACGTAGCCATATTTGGTGCATCACTCAAATATAATCAGTGCATGAATAAGCTACAGATAAGAAATCAACAAAAGGTGCATTGTTAATTAAAGTTGGTGCATCACTGAGATGCAATTGGTGCATCAGTCAATAATAAAAGGTGCATTACTAAAATATCTGGTTAAAAACTCATTACAATGAAAAGCTCAGAGAAACTAATGGACATATTGAGGACAAGTAGTGATGTTGTGTCCCGACCTCTTACAAATTTTACAAACCCTTTTCTTCTTCTTGGAATTTTCAATTCCAACTTCTTGACCACCTTAATTTAATACGCCTCTTTTTGAACTTGTTCTTTGCCATTTAAGGAGGATGGATATTTACTTGATCAGGTAACGGTCCTACAAATTTCTCAAACTTGTAGTTTCTAGCTGGTGTTAAGGAAGAAGGATCCACTACTCCAGATCTTGTAAATGCAGCCTTTTGATCTTTTAAAATAGCTAAAAACTCTTTCAATATATCCATGTCATCACCAACAACGTCAACACATGAATACATTTTTGTCATCACTTCAGCCAACAGACGCTTTCTCTCATCAATCTCAACACTAGCATCATACACTGCACCATGTACTTCAAAAATTAGTTGTAGAATAGCTTGCTTGGTCTAGCGAGTGTTAATGAGGCTAGGAGGCAAATTAGTAACATGGGAATTCTTTTAAGGCAAAGAAAATGTGTCGGCAAGGAAACCCCAATTTTTGAAAATTGTTGCAAGAACAAACATACTCATTCCTTGCAACAACATGTTGTACATCACAGATTCTACCAAATTCATCTTGAACCCTAAAGTGATGAGTATCAGACTCTTTTCGCAGTTCATCAAGGGTGCAGTGATACGTACCACTTACAAACGCCTCTTGGACATCATAAAAGGCATTGATAGTGTAGATGGCTGCAAGATTCTTTTCAAACTGATAAGGCGTCTTCATACGTGGAGTGGAAGTACAAGAATCCATATCACACTTTTTCTGACTGTGCCGTTGAGAATCAATGGCCTTACTATACTACATCATGAAAAGCACAAGGCTAGATTGAGATCCTAGAAAATTTTCATAAAAACTGTTTTGACTCTCAGACCTTGATGTCGTCCTCAACAAGGATGACATTCTCACATCTTGGAAAAAAGTTGGGATCCAGTAACGTCGTAGTTCAAACATTACTCCTAGCCATTCATGCCCTTCCAAACCATATTCTCCAAGAATCGAAAACCACTCATTTTCAAATTCAATAGGAGTAAGTTCATCATCCCAAACAATATTCTTGAACTTCTTTTGGAACGCATCAAAGAAGGAAGGATTTGAATCTGGAGGGAATTTAACCTTCATCATTATATGCCACATGCACAACCGGTGGACAGAATGAGAAAACACTCGTTCAAAAACAGTCTTGACGGACGCAACTTGATCGGTGATAATGACATGCGGTTCATGCCCCATCGCCTTCTTGAAATTCTCAAATAACCACACATAAGACTTAATATCCTCATGCAAAAGCAGAGCAGCAACGAATGTTATAGACCTTTTATGATTATCCACTCCAGTAAATGGCACAAACACCATATTATATCTACAAAAATAGAGTACAATAGTTTAGCATTAGATGCATCACTGGAAGAGGATTGGTGCATCATCGGTAGAGGATTGGTGCATCACTAGTGGAAGATAAGTGCATCAGAGGTATAAGATATGTGAATGAGTAGTATGACTAAAAGGTGCATCATCCACAACTAAAAGGTGCATCATCCACAACTAAAAGGTGCATCATCCATAACTAAAAGGTGCATCATCCATAACTAAAGGTGCATCATCCATAACTAAAGGTGCATCATCCATAACTAAAAGGTGCATCATCAATAACTAAAAGGTGCATCAGTTGTAGAGGATAGATGCATGACTGAAAAAAAATAAGTGCATGAATTAGTAAAGGTACATATGATTTACCTGATTAATTGATATGTAGCATCAGCCGACACCACATCACCAAAATAAGAGAAACTCTTGCGATTTATAGGATCACACCAAAACAACCGACAAAGCTGGCCCTCCTTGTTGAGATCATAATCAAAGTAATATGCACTACAACATTCTTTCTTCTTAACAAAGTTATTGATAACCATTTGAGCATCACTACCTTCCATGTATGAGTTCAACCCCCTCATAAAGTTCTTAAAGTCAACAACAGTGGCGCCTACATTAGCATACGAACCAACTAGATTCTTATACACTTTGAAACTCTTACTCACTCCAATATTGGATTTAATACAGCTCATCATGAGTTCTTGATGGAATTGATTAACTTGCCTCTTCCCTTTTGAAAATACCATATGGGACATCTCCAACATAGAATGCGTGTGACCATACTCAAGTTTCGTAACGCGGTAACCATCCATACCTTCATACTTGAGCCAAAACTTAGCTTCACATCCACATCTATTAGAGATTCTCCTCCTCTTCACAACATCTCCATCTGTCGGGACATCATGGTTGAACTCAGAATATGGGGATACAACTATATATCCTGCTCTGTTACAACAAAGATACTTCCAGAGAACAACTGGTGGTACACATTTCTTATCTCTCTTGGTCGAACAACAATGAACAGTGAAACCACATGCCAGGGCATAAGCTTCATAAAAGGTGATGGCATCATGAAGAGTTTGGAAAAGCTGACCAAGATAGGGCTTCAATGAATCATTACACGCGGGAATGATATAGTCAGCATTAATGCTTGGAGAAATGGATATAATAGTAGGGATACTCTGACTACCACTCCCTGACAAAAATGAAATAAGGTGCATCAGTCAAAGTGAAAAGGTGCATCAACCAGTGAACATTAATGCACTATTTACACAAATCATCAATGTTTCTCAACTGGTGCACCAGTCAAAGGTAAAAGGTGCATCAGTCAAAGCTAAAAGATGCATCATCTAAAACTAAAGGTGCCTCAACCAATGAACATTAATGCATTTTGAATACGAATCATTAAAATTCTCAAGTGGTGCATCACTCAATATTAAACGGTGCATCAATCAATGATAAAAAGTGCACCACTCAAACTAACACATATCTAAATCAACCAAATCACATACATAAATCCAGAAATATGAGATATTATATTGATACTGTAATGAAAACAACAATGAAATCAAACACACAAATCTATACCTAAATTAGGAGAAGCATTAGCCATATCACGGAGGAAACTGGATTTGGCCGGCACAAACGCAAAAACAGAAGGAATAAGGACGAAGCACCACTGTCGAACACAATGCGGCTCGTAAACACCAGGAACAGCCACAAAACAACAACGGTGGCGAGTAAAATGAGCAGAAGAAATATCCGATGAGAAGAAGAAACTACGGCGAGTGAACGATGAGAAGAAGCAATGGCGACGAATCTGTTTTGGAGAAGAAGGCGAAGGCTTCTGTTATATCGATCAAAGAGCCGAAAAAAAAGGAAAAAAGAAAGGAAAGGGAACGGCCAGGATTAAATGACTATGGAAAAAATGAGCGTCCAGGATTCATCCTCATTCCTTCTCCATAAGCCCATCCTCACCGGATCTTTTTCCAAAATTATATATATTATGATTAGGGTGAAATTCGCGTCCAATGGATAGGATTATTAGGAGAAAGTAACGATAGTCTCCTTCGCTTGCTTGCTTTTGTTGACGTAACATTCAAATACAGAACGCAGGAGATTTTGAAGATGCCCTAAGAGCTCTGAGTTAAACCTGCAACATTACAATCAATTTCTTGCATTTTCATGAATAGTCATGAAAACAAAACAAAAAAAGTGAGAATCAGTTGTTGATGCGGAGTTGCACTCGGAGATGCAGGGTCCCGTCGACGAAATACACACTTTTGTCTCTCAATAAATCTTTCCACTTGAACACCCACTCCCCTTTTGCCTTTTGCGTGTCTGTGATATTGATTTGATCTATTCGTTCAACAACAAAACCGACAGTTCTCAAACCACAATCAATTCGTTGAACAAACAAGTTAAGAATCTGAATGCAAGGGGACACAAGGTATGTTCACGCGGTTCGGTAATCCAAAATCCGCGGAGTCTCAGTGGGGAGACTCGGCCCAATCAATGCACTAAGAATCTCAGGGAGTTCGCACAGAAGTTACAAAGCAAGGCAAGAACGGCAAATCACAGAATACATGCAAGATCTAACTCAGATCTAACAGAGAGATAAGTAAGAGAAGGAGTTTGGGATTCGGCCCCCAATAGGCTGTTGTAGCTTCAAGGCAGAAGCTACACTGAGAAACCAAGTCTTCAATCTTCAGAAATCACCACCCTAGGATCTCCGCAGAAGCACTTCAAGATCTCTCTCTCTTTCTCTGTGATCTCTCTCTTTTCTGTAATGAAATGCAATGAACGGCGAGCAAAAACTTAGGGCAAGCTTCTTCTTCACAGAAGCTTTATATATCTCGTCTTACCAGATGGCTCAAGTGGGATTCGTCCACTTGATCAACAGATACGGCCCAAACAAACACAGCCCAAGAACAATAGCCCAACTTACAGATATAATCCAATACCAAATTTTGCCTTCCAACCGGTTACCCGGGGCTGCAAAATTATCCGGTTTCAGACTTAATCTTAAAGCTAGAACTAAGTCCTAAACTATCTACCAATTCCTACACTTAAGCTTTGTTATACTAATGTGCAAACTACTTAGGTCATACATGAACTTAGGATTATAACACTTACAAATGCCCTCCTAATCCAAAGTCCATTAACCTCACCCAAGAAATCCTAATGCATTGTTGAACCCTTCTCCCCATGTCATCATTGACCCAATCTCACACCTCAGGTTACATCATCGATGTGAAGTGCATTCCTGCAGAAAACAAACTTGTTAGTAGGTACAATTTTGGTTCCAAAATCAGCAGGATTCACATCACCTTTGATTTTCTCCACATCTATAACCTTATTCTCAACCAAATCTCGAATAAAGTGTAACCTTACATCAATGTGTTTGGTTCTCTCATGGTATACAGGATCCTTACAGAGAAATAAAGCACTCTGACTATCAGTATAAAGTATAGGTAGATACTCTTTACCTTCAATCTCTTTCAGAATACCTTTCATTTTGTAAGACTCTAATGACTCTAATGACACCGTCATGCATCCTAAGTGGAACCTTTCCTACTCCTTTTATAGGTAAGGAAGTGTGATCACCTAACATGACCTCACCTCCATCAAACAGTTGTAGGGAGCAAAAATATTTCCTATGAGGGGTAGCATGCATAGTGCACCCTGAATCAAGGATCCAGGAGTCACTTTCAGACAAAGAGCTCACAACAAGAAGTTCAGAATCATACTGAGGGTTATCTTCTAACACATTAGTGTGATTAGGCTTGTCTTTATTCTTTTCATCCCTTTTCTTTTTATGACAGTCAGAGGCATAATGACCCATCTTATTACAGTAGAAACACTTAACATTAGTAGTGTCCCTGTCATGTTGTTTTTCAGGTTTAGGTCTACCACCTTTACCTTTATGCTTATACTTGCCTTTAGTCATCATTACCTCATTCTTAGAGTCAGTTCTAGTCTCATATTTGGTGCCAATTTTAAGTTTGAAGACCTTAAGGGTGTCATTTTTCTGAATTATGGACTCAATTATCTTAGACAAGGTAAGTTCATCCCTATCATACTGAATTACATCTTTTAAGGTATCAAATTGACTAGGCAGAGAATTAAGCAACAAAACAGCTTGGTGGGTTTCTTTTATCTCATCATCACATCTCTTAAGGTCTTGTGTCATTTTTAGAAAAACATCAAAGTTTTCTTGCACAGTGGCATACACATCTATCTTAAAAGTAAACAACTTACACAGTAAAGATATTCTACTAGGCAAAGATTTAGAGAGAAATATGGACTCCAGTCCATCCCAGAGAGCTTTAGGTTGAGTAAAACATACCACCTGACGAGCCACGTCGTCAGCTAACCTTATCATTATCTCTAAGTGTGCAAGATCTTGCATGTCCTTCATTTCTGCACTGGTGATCCCAATTGGCCACTCCTCAGATACAACTTTGAAGCACTTCTCCCTAATCAGGATTGCCTTCATCTTCACTTTCCACATGGCAAAATCACTGTTGCCATCAAAGGGCTTGAGTCTTGCGTTGTCAGACATATCTTCTGTCAGACAAAGCACTTCAGGTTAGACTCAGAATCAAGCTTGAGGAAAAATAAAGAACTCAAGAAACAAGATTCAACACAAGAAACCCTAGGTCTAGCTCGAATGCTTCAAGAAACGAGAAACAAGAACTAGGGGTCAAATAAGATTGGCGCAGCGGAAGCAACCAAGAACAAAATCAATATCAGAAGCCCTAACCTGGCTCTGATACCAATTTGTGATATTGATTTGATCTATTCGCTCAACAACAGAACCGACAGTTCTCAAACCACAATCGATTCGTTGAACAAACAAGTTAAGAATCTGAATGCAAGGGGACACAAGGTATGTTCACGCGGTTCGGTAATCCCTAATCCGCGGAGTCTCAGTGGGGAGACTCAGCCCAATCAATGCACTAAGAATCTCAGGGAGTTCGCACAGAAGTTACAAAGCAAGGTAAGAACGGAAAATTACAGAATACATGCAAGATCTAACTCAGATCTAACAGAGAGATAAGTAAGAGAAGGAGTTTGGGATTCGGCCCCCAATAGGTTATTGTAGCTTCAAGGCAGAAGCTACACTGAGAAACCAAGTCTTCAATCTTCAGAAATCACCACCCTAGGATCTCCGCAGAAGCACTTCAAGATCTCTCTCTCTTTCTCTGTGATCTCTCTCTTTTCTGTAATGAAATGCAATGAACGGCGAGCAAAAACTTAGGGCAAGCTTCTTCTTCACAGAAGCTTTATATATCTCGTCTTACCAGATGGCTCAAGTGGGCTTCGTCCACTTGATCAACAGATACGGCCCAAACAAACATAGCCCAAGAACAATAGCCCAACTTACAGATATAATCCAATACCAGATTTTGGCTTCCAACCGGTTACCCGGGGTTGCAAAATTATCCGGTTTCAGACTTAATCTTAAATCTAGATCTAAGTCCTAAACTATCTACCAATTCCTACACTTAAGCTTTGTTATACTAATGTGCAAACTACTTAGGTCATACATGAACTTAGGATTATAACACTTACAAATGCCCTCCTAATCCAAAGTCCATTAACCTCACCCAAGAAATCCTAATGCATTGTTGAACTCTTCTCCCCATGTCATCATTGACCCAATCTCACACCTCAGGTTACATCATCGATGTGAAGTGCATTCCTGCAGAAAACAAACTTGTTAGTAGGTACAATTTTGGTTCCAAAATCAGCAGGATTCACATCACCTTTGATTTTCTCCACATCTATAACCTTATTCTCAACCAAATCTCGAATAAAGTGTAACCTTACATCAATGTGTTTGGTTCTCTCATGGTATACAGGATCCTTACAGAGAAATAAAGCACTCTGACTATCAGTATAAAGTATAGGTAGATACTCTTTACCTTCAATCTCTTTCAGAATACCTTTCAACCATATAGCTTCTTTTGAAGCTTCAGTGGCTGCTATATACTCAGCTTCTGTGGAAGACAAAGCCACAATGGATTGTTGTTGACTTTTCCCGGAGATACAATTACATGCCCAGGTGTAATAGAAAGCAGTAGTGGATTTCCTGGTGTCCTTATTACTCCCATGATCAGAGTCTACATATCCCTTCAACTCATTTCTGGAATCAAACTCAGAATAAACAAGACCAAGATTGTTAGTCCCATTAATATATCTAACCATATACTTCATGGCGCGTTGTGCAAAGAAAGAAAAACATCGCCCACCAAGGCAGAATGGCTCGGAATAGATTCGTTGCAATAGATTCATAGCAACACACTCTTGATTCGTAATGTCAAAGTAGACAACACGATGATGTTTGACACGCTTTGGAAAACCACAGGTTGCTAGGACGTCGTTCGTGAATAGAGACCTATTCATTGGCACAGATTTATGGCCCTCGGGAAGTTCAATCTTGCAAAAGAGTGCATTGATCACCAATTTTGACACTTTTTCATAGTCAAAGTCGGGGCAAACCAAAACTTCCTTCAACTTCAAGCAACTGATGCATGGGAAACAAATGAACCGAACCAAGTGCTTGGTCAGGATATCCCGACGCTCTTCCAGTTTGGGATAACAGTTTGGGATAATGGGCAGATTCTAATGACATGGGCAATTTAACCAACAAATCAATACAATGTTTCACGCAAGAAGTGACCTCAAACTTGTTAGCAGCCATCAACACATCCACCAAATCAGGCGCTGAACTTGAATTATACGGAGTAGAGGTTTATCGTACATAAAGTTTAGTAAGTCCATAAAAGCTGCTTCCTCTGTTGTTTATCCATATAATTAAGAATTAATATAGAGTTATACTCACAAATCAAATTCTACAGTTGATGATTATACTACCTGATGCATCAATTTTAAAGATTATCTCACCCTTCTTCTGCGACTCTTTCATGCCATTTTTGAATAACTACACCATCCGCACAATCAATTAGAACTTAGAACTTGCTATTGTGCAGAAAACTGTTAAGAGAAACAGAGAAGGAAATAAACCTTGTACAAAAACAGACTTTTTGAAGCTAGTACGAGAGAACAGATGTTGAAAGTTTTAACTTGGTGATCAGAACAAAACTCTTGTGATTCATCATCATCTTGAATGGAGGAAAACCAGTTGAGATATTTCTCTCTTCCCCTATTCTTGTTGGAAGCTAATGGTGTGATATGAAGACGGAGGACACGATCGGAGAAATCGACGTCGTTGAACCCAAGCCCTAAATTCGCCTCATTCTCAGTCCGACCGGACGTGGTCGTACTCGAATCTCCCATCTTGAATCTCTCCCTCAAATTGTGGTTACAGCACTCAAACGGCAGAAGTTGAGGTAAAAGACTTATCTAGGGCTTGTTTTTTCATGGAGGATGCAAATTCAAAAACCGCAAATACCATTCTTCTACACTTCTACGGTCCCTCAACTCCATACAAATCCTGTAGTCTTATTTCATGCTTTAATTGTTATGATCGGTTAAAATGATATTAAAAAAAAGTTATATAACTATTTAGTTATTAAAAAATAAAGGAAAAATATTTATTTGAACCAATCAAAATGAATGGATCATTAAATAAACTATCATTTTAGACTAGAGGATCTCTACCGCTCCAAATCCACCCTTTTTCTTTCTTTCTTTCTTACTCCCTTCGTCCCATAATATAATGTCCAATTTTTATTTCGGGTGTCCCGAAAAGTTCTTCCCATTTTCCATTTATAGAAATTTTTTATACTAACTTTATCTTCTTCATCTAATACACTTTTTCATTTCCAGTCAATCACTTTTACTTTCCTCTCTATCTCTCTCCTCTTATCATTACATTTTTACCTTTTCTCTCTCCATTAATCATTTAATTCATACATTCCTTAATTCCCGTGAAATTTCGGAAACGGACATTATATTATGGGACGGAGGGAGTACTAGCTTAACTAATATAATTCTTAAGTCATGCACCTTTATATAATACAATTTATAAATAGATAAAATTATCTTTTATATAGTTTTATCTAAGAATAATTTTTCCTACACTAACAACGATTAGTCCAAAAGCTTAATATATATAAAAGATTCGTATACATATATCGTATTTCTTTTAGAACAATTTTTTTTTTGTCACCTCTTTTAAAACAATATATCATCCTTTGTTAATTGTTATGCATATTAAGCATTTACATTCTAAGTATAATTTTTATTCCTTATAAATGGCAAATATATATGTATAATATTATAAGTGAATAGTTTCAAAATGTGTAATTTGATTTTTTTTTATGTTAAGAAAATCTTTGAAAATAATGTAGTTTGTTAGAGATTTGTTTGTTGTATATTTTTATAAAATAACCTATATATATATATATATATATTATAGGAGAAATAAGTTGGGTCAGAAATAAGTTACTGAAAGGGGAAGATTTGTGGAGAAGAGATGAGAAGAGTGGTGACTCTTGGATTTGGAGAGTTCTTATCCGTATTAAGAATGATTGGAGATCTAAGTTTATGCCTAATAACTCCTCGGTTGGGGGCTATAGTGAAAGACTTATTAGTCTTGATGACATCAAGAAGAGAAATGGTAAGATGAATTGTAAGGTTTTGTATGACAATGTTAGGGAGAGGAACGTTACTGAGGGGAAATGGAATTTGATTTGGGGAAAGAGGCAGACTAGGAGATGATCCTTCCATTTGTGGCTAACTTTGAAGGAGAGATTGCCTGCGAGAGCTAGACTTTATGGGTGGGGGATTAATATTCCAGATATGTGTGTCTTGTGCAATTGTGAACTTGAGGCTGAAGTTCATTTGTGATGGACGTGTAGCTACACTAAGGAGGTGTTGACTAGATTGTTGCAGTGGCTCAGAGTTGGTACTTGGAAGGATACTCTTGAGGATTGGTTTATTTGGATTGATAGTAGCAGAGATAAGAAGTGTTGGAGAGTGCAGGGCTTGGTTATGGTGATAAGCGCTGCTACTTATCATACTTGGAGAGTCAGAAACAATACTACCTTCAAGGGTAAGCATGAAAGTGTGATGGATTGTGATAATATGGCTTTGAATGATTATAGGGCTCAGATTGCTTTGAAGTGTAAGGAAAGTAATAGGAGGAATTACTCTTATAGAAGAATGCTTAGACTGTAATTGTTCGCTTGTGTTTTTGGGCTTTGTGTTGTTGTGGTTGTAGGGAGTGTTGGTTTTTGTTACCCCTTAGAGTCCTTGACGTGTAGGATCCTAGAGGGGGTGGGCGTTATTGTTTCTCCCCTTTAGGCCTCGTATGTATGAGGTTCCTTGGAGGAGTGGGGGATTGAAGTGCTTTCCATGAGACCTTGACTTGTGAGGTTCCATGAGAAAGTAGAGGTGAGGTTAGAGTTAGTCTTGTATAAAGATTTGTCCCTATTTTGGTAATATACTTACTTTTATAAATATATATATATATATATTAAAGGAGAATGCATCAGAGCTCTTCCCTTAATTTTAGCTTTATCTATCTTATATGACATTTTGTGGTAAATCCTCTAAAATGAAATCATTAATAATTTTTATTTTAAAAATTCTCAACAACAAATAATAGTTAGTTACCATATTTATAGGCTTCAACTTTAATCCAAAATTGTATAATTTTTTATGTGTTTTGTAATGTGATTTATAGTAGATGATTAATACTCCACTTTTTAGTTTTGTTTATATTGCAAATCGTATTAACATATTAGCACAATTATATCTCGACCGAGAAAAGCAATGTCATTTCAAAATCCAGTCTGGTGCCGGGTCCACATATTTGAGAAATTTCGGGTTCCGATCTTGTCCAGTCCATGACTTTTCCGATCCGGTAAAATTTAAAAAAAATATTAAAGAAAAATTGTAAAATTGTACAAGTTTTATATATAGAAAAACCCGGTCCGGTCCAGAAATGCCCGGAAATTTCTGGTCCGGTGTCTGGTCCATGGGTTTAAAAAATTTCGGTCTACCAGTCCGGACTTACTCGGAAAATTCCGGTCCGGACCGCTTGTGCAACCCTATTTGAAACATATTGACTACTTACACTTACACTATTTGATTTATTGAAACTCAGTTTTTTCACTTATAACCTATTTCAAATTATATAGTTTTATATGAGAAAAGAGTTCAAATCAATATATAAATTCGTTAAAAATTGAATTTTGATAATTTTGATAAATTCATTAAAAATTGAATTATGTAACGGTATCTTTTGAAAACTTATATACGAGATTATTTATTTACTGATTAATAAACTAAATAAACCCGTGCATGGTGCGGGGAATAGACTAGTTGAATTAATAAAAAAAAAGTAAAAATAAAATTAATAAGAAAATGATAAATAGGATGAATGAGCTAAAATAAAGGAGAGAGCTTGAAATCAATCTCCGTTAATATATACTAGTCTATTTCTCGCGACATGCGCGAGTAATGTTTTAGCGTTTATATATATTATATAATTATATGCGATGAATTATGATATTTTAATTTTTAAAATTTTTACTTTTATCACTTTTGTAAACTAAAGTTCAAATTTAATTTCTTCTATTGATAAATTTGGGCATAAATTACAAAAGTCAGTAGCCTTGTTAGCACGGAAAAAGATCCCATGAGGAGCTTAGACTAAGATAGGAATGAGGATGCATTAGGACCGTTGATCTTGTTTTCTAGGTTATAATCTCAGTCGTCCACGCACATCTTCTTGTTCTCGCTCTCCCTCTCGCTTTTATTTCCTGATCTCCTTCCCGCTCTCGCTTTCACTTCTGTTTTGCGATCTCCTTCTGCTCTCCTTCAATCCTTCTTGTTCATGTGTGACCTTCTATCTTTCTTCCTCCCTCACGGATCATATGTGTTCTTCGTGCTCGCTTCTTTGCTTCAATCCTCCTCGAAAAAGGTAATCTCTTATTTTGATCTTTGATTTGTGTTCAATTTGATTATTTGATCTATTTGGAAGTTTTTAATCCTTTTTTTTGTTTTTGTTTCACTGTATGTGTATTTTGAGCTTTGACCTAACTTTATTTTTGTTTGACAGATATTCTCACTTTGATTTTAATGGAATTTCTTCCATTGCTTACATTGATTTGGTTGTGTGTTGTAGCTTAAAGTTGGAGGTTGTTGCTTGAACATTTCCGTCTAAGTACAATCGTTTGAAAACCAGATTGTTATGGATCAAGGTAATTGTCGATATGTGAACACACATGTGTTAAGGCATGAACACATATGATTTGACAAATGAACACATGAGTTATTTTGATCGTTTTTCATGTGGAATTACTTTTTGAGATGAACGAAATGATTTCTCGATTTTGTTTGGTTAGGTAATCTTCGCTACTTTTGTAATTTGATATGTCTTGTTCTTCATGGAAATTGTATTTTCCACTGATTTTGCCATCTAATTGGAAGTTCTTAATGTTTGATTTGTGTTTTTTGTTTATTGTATCTTTTTGTTGGAAGATGTGGATTGATTTGTTTGGTCACTTCAAAAAATTGAATTTGATCACAATTAGCTTTTTGATCTTTTTCATTTGCAATATAGCTAGTCAGAATTTCCTTTGACTGTGTTCTTGTGTGACTTGTAGAAATTAACACATGTTCTTTGACATGAACACATTTTGACTTACAAATGAACACATCTTTAACACATCTCTCTTCTACGAATATGTACCATATGAATACAATGATGAGTAGGAATGAACACAAATTCTATTAGAAATGAACACAAGTTGTTTTAGGAATGAACACACTTATACAAAAACTAATCATAGGATTTATCTTGTTGTTAGCTAAGTGAATTTGTCTTCTAGCTATTTCTCCTAGCATGAGCGCTCAACATTATACCTTTGTGTGTTGACATTAATACTGAAAGAGTTGTTGCGTGTGATCAAGGAACAAAAGGGACTACATGTAAGTTCAAGAGTAGTTGAGCCTCTACTGAAACCTCAACAAGAAAGTCTATGTTTCAGAAATTTGTTGGATCAAGTTAATGTTCATCCTTCTCAACAAGCAACCAAAGAAGAGACAATTAGGACTGACCAAGAAGTTGGAATTGCAAACTCAGCAAAGCAACGTCGAACATGTTTCATTTGTAGTCAGCTTGGACACAACTGCATTGCACGCCCGCAGTTAGTCGCTATATTTTCAGTTTTTTATTTGGTGTTTTTGGTTTTGATGTAATGAATCAGGGTACCAAAACTGTATCAAATAATTTTCTTTATGTTACATTTTTATACATTTCTATTATAATTTTCAACCATTGTATGAACACACAAGAACTTATTCAGGAACATAAAGTTTCTGAGCTTCAAACATTTTACTTTTGAGTTTTGATGCTCATGAACAGAGATGTTCTCAATAATCAATATGAACACATATGCCCAAACATATGAACACATTTTGCTTACGAGATGAACACAAATAGTAACAAAGTTATATTCCATTTTTGATATTCATGAACACATAAGTTCTTCTATCTAACAGACAAAACCATATGGCTAGACATATGAACACATATGGCTAGATATATGAACACATTGGTTTGAAGAAGAACATAACAACATTTAATAATGAACAAAGTTATATTCGAGTTATGATATTCATGAACACATAGATTCTTCTATCTGAAAGATGAACATATATGGTTTGAGAGATGAAAACAAGTATAATTAATGATTAACAAAGTTATAATCCACATGTGATATTCTCAGCCTGATTGATGAACCCAAATGGATAGACATATGAACACATAAGCCTTAGGCAATGAACACAAAAAGAGTTAATGATAAACACATTTAAGTGTTAATATATACAGACTACTACAGATCGTATTCATCTCAAAAGTAATTCCACACCACAATACAAACATTCAAATTATACCAGTGATGTCTCACAAAATAACAAACCTAATTTTTACATCGCTTGTCTACTAAACTCAACAATCAAACCTCTTATTTCTTGTTCCTAACAATTCCCGTATTAATCTGAATTTCTTCCATGATGATCTCTACTCTTTTCTTGAAGTTATAAATAACTTTTGCTCGAAGAGGGAGTTGATGTTTTGCTCTTTTCAACTTTGTCTTGTACATATTTGCTTCACAGGTCCCATATGATGTTGAAATTGTTTTATCACCAGTGGATATTGTCCCATGAGCTAAGTTCATCTTTGATTTATCACCTACAATTGATAAACATCAGGGATACAAAAGAGTTAGCATATGAAAACATGGACATGTACAGAAGAACACATTTCCATTCACTCATGAACACACACAAGAATGTTAATGAACACGAAATGTATGACATCCACACATACATATTAAGTTCAATGTGCACACAAAAGCATTATTATTTGAACACATGTGCTTTCGCCATTGAACACATGTTTCTTAGATGATGAAAACCTATTTTTCATATGAACTGCACACATACATGAATTAGTTGATGAACACATACATATTCTCTGATGAACACATATGGCTTACATGATGAACACATGTCTTTCATACTAACAAAACATACATGACCTAGTTAATGAATGCATACATATAGTTTAATGAACACATACATATTAATGCACATAAAGAATTAGTATATGAACACATGTGCTTTCACCAATGAACACACATGTTTTAGATGATGAACACTTGTTTTTCGTATTATTTGAATATACAGGAATTTGTTGATGAACACGAATATATTCTTTGATGAACACATATGACTTACATGATGAACACATGCCTTCCATATTAACATAACAAACATGACCTAGTTCATCACATACATATAAATTGATGAACACATACCAATAAATTGATGAACACATACATAAATCGGTGTTAATTATCACAAGATACCTGAGATTTACACTCGCATTAACCAAATACTTTTGTCAATATTTTCATATGAACACATACAAATTAGTTATCCACACAATCAACATGAACCACTAGTCATCATGAGATTCACATGCTTCTTAGTAAACAAAAGCACGAACACGTGAACTTTCACCGAACAAACATTACCTAGTTCATGAACACATACATATAAATTGATGAACACACACACATAAATTGATGAACACATACATAAGTCGGTGTTATTTATCACAAGATACACACGATTCACACACACATTAACCAAATATTCTTATCAATCTTTTCATATGAACACATACGAATTAGTTATCCACACAATCATCACGAATCATTGGTCATCATGAGATTCACATGCTTCTTAACAAACATGTGATTAATGACTTGAATCTGGACCTTGTTAGGGTTACTAGTATGAAATCGAAAGACTAATACCTTTAATCTGGACCTTGTTCGCACCATGCTTTGTCATCTTACGCTTCTAAATTTGATTTTGTTCTAGTTAGGTATGAGAACTTGCAAACCTAGCGGCATTGAGTGTAAATTGTGAGAAATCGTGAAGAAATGCACAAATCACCGCTTCTTCTCTCAGATCTGAGCAAGCGACTTTGAATTGCGTTGAATGAGAGTGGAATTCGGTTGAAATTGCTAGTATCTCAGCTCTCAACTCGCATGGAGATCTGACTTCAAATTTTGTATACGGGGAAGAAAGTGAGAGGGAGGAAGGGGGCTTTTATAGTCGCGTGGAAGAGCTAGAAGCTATGTAGGGAGCTCTTTTGTGATCCTTATTCTTAACACTAAGGGGCATCCTCATGTGAATCAAACCCATATTACACCTTAATTAGTATTTATTTTATTTTAGATTTGTTAAGATTTTATAATTTAAATGAAATTAAAAAACCTAATTAGAATGGAGAAGTTTTAGGAGAAAATTACACCTATGATTGGCGGGGCCAAAGTGAAGGAGAATGCTTGAAATAACTTTTTTTATATATATATATAAGTATTAAAAAAAATACTAAATTATTTTTTTACGGATTTGTATAATTTCTAAAATAAAAATTCATTTAGGTTTTATCTTAATAATTGATACAATTAATATTTAGGCAAAATTTGATTTAACCATTCGTTATATAGACAATATAATTCTAAACCACCGGCTTTATTGAAAATTAATTTTAAGCACTCACAAAAACAACACAATAAAGAATTAACCACTCATCGTATTCATCAACATTTTCCGTAAAAAAAATCGTTCTAGGCGGGAAAAATAACTTTCAATAGAACAGGTGGTTTGAGGGAATATCGTCTATATACTCGGTGGTTTAATCTAGATTTAAAGTAGTCAATCAGATCGGTCAAGTAGGTTCGATCATTCATGTTCAAGTGGAGAACGTATAGGATTAATTCTAGTAGTCGGTTAAACTAGCTAGGTCTTTCAATACAGATTAGAGGACAGTTTAGGTTACCTACGCAATTTTTTATTTCTTAATAATGCAATACAAGTTATTAAAAAATACATAAATTTATTTAATAAATTTATTAACATACTCTACTTTTGTTAATCAAGTCAGATTCGGGACGCATATTCTCGTGTTAGTTCGGGTTCGATAATTTCACGTTAGGAGCATTTTCGATCAGAAATTAAAATATGTCATTGTATACAATCTAGATAAATTAGGAAGGTAAAATTTATATTTAAAACTGTATAAATTGATAAAATATTATCATTTGAGATATTAAAATTACAAATACTAATGTATATTGAAAAAAACTATATAATATCATTTGATATTATACATATTTGTTTACCTTTTACTCTTTAATTGTTTACCATTTTTCAATATTTGTTACTTTTTTATTCTTTTTAGCTTATTTAAAACTATAGAAAATATATATGAAAATCAAGAGGGTGGTTCAGGTGAGGAACGAACAATCAGTGAGGACATAAGGACAGATCTAAGCCCTTAGATCAATCAACCTACGGTTGAGATTAAATGGGAGAGATGATTCGGTGCTCCGCACGTGCGTGAGCTTGACTTCTACATGCGGTGGTAATTTTTGCAAATTTAAAACAAAACATTTCGAAAAGACGATCTTTCCCTTGTCTTCAATTTCCTTGTTTCAATGAACGAAGAACAAGATCTGGAAAATGACGCCTTCTTCCTCCCTCTTCTACCGAAGGCTTCTGACTAAAGACTGCGCCGGCAACTACCTTTCTGGCCTCATCTCGCCTTTTCGAAGAGCTTCCTTTCCAGATCCATGTCGTTAGTCACCTCCTGTTGCACTCGGCTCCCTCTTCTGCCTCGCATCCTTTGATTTCTTTCGCTTTCCTCTCCCATGGCAGAGACCGGATCTTCTTGGCTACTAGTCTCCGTCCCAACTCCAACACGATCACTTTTCGTCCACCACCTTCTTCATCATCAGTCTGAACCCTAGATCTTCTAGCAATGTGATTCCCCTCTTTCTCACCTCTAATTACAAACCCTAGGGAGTCTTGACGACGAAGGCCTCGAACAACGAATAAATATTCAGTGGATACCATGATCAGAAGTTGAACGACGAGGAGAAAGAAAAATGAAGCAGATCACTGAGGCATGGAGTGTCGCTCAGAAGTTGGATCTTGTTGGTTCTGTTGCTGAACAGCCGGAGTATAATGTTCTGTCTAGGCATAAGGTTAGGGTTGATCCAGATCTGATTTCGCTTGAATTAAAAGATTCGTTGATCGATTTGTTTGTTTTCTATGTAGGTGGAATCAAAATTTCAGCCTTTGTACTCGAATCATGGAATCGAACTCACGACATGGAGTCTGCTTTCTTCTTGTGTTCTTACTGGGAAATATACCAAGGGAGTTGTTCCAGCTGAGATGGTAACAACTATGTCACCTATATCTCTGGTTCGATTGCTTGGCGAGGCTGCGTTCGAGGGCAATAGTAAGAGACATTTTTGTTTGTTCTCATTTTGTTTGTTGTTTTTCTGGCATTATTTTCTTGTTTGTGGTTGATTGAATATCATAGTGCAGAGTCCACTTTGGAAGTCTACATTGTTGGAGCCGGTTCTCGGGGCCCTCACGAGGCTCAAGAGAGTCAAGCCCAATTGGAGCACGCGACCCATGCTAAACTCAAGACCGGCCCATACGGACGGAAGTGGGCCATGAACGTGTGAGGCCCAAAGTGGAAAGTCCGATAAGATCAGGTTATGGAAGGGTAAAATCGTAAATAACTCGTATGGGACCCAGATGGAGGTATAAAATCCTAACTGAAAGGAGAAAGAAAACACAGAGCATCATTACCAGAAAATCTTCTCCTTCTTCTTCCTCTCGAGAGTGAAAAACACAGAAGTTCTCCATTGCTTCAATTCACCCATTCGACCTTATTTCCGAGGCGTTTGGACGATCGACACTTGGATTCCGACTCTCGGTGCTATGATCATGCTTTTGTGATAAGAGTGAGTGAATTCTAAGGTGATTTGAGTAAGGGATAAGAATGAGCTTTTGGAGCTTGTTTAATGGAGTTTGAGAACTAGCATTTCCCTTCTTTCATTCTATGTCCTCTTCGTTTGTGTCATTTTGCTTCGTTCTTTGTTGCTCTTTTTTACACATTTGCTGACTTGGGCGTCGGAGAGCCAAATCTGGAGTCTCCCCCCTCCTGATTTGGTTGTGCAGGTGTTACGGAGCACAAGAACAAGCGATTTGCCCAAGGAGAAGATAGTAAGAAGTGGGGTTTGATCGAGCGAGACGCATTCACTAAGTTGTTTGCTCAGAAGTGTGGAAGAGGTCCTCAGCATTTGTTTGAAGATTTGTTCTCCCGTTCCTCGCGAGGTGTTGTGTCGCGAGGTATCATTTTATGGGCTCCAACATACATATCCTTAATACACATAATCCCACTCAGTCACTGTGATTGATTAACTTCCATTGACATCATTCACGCCAAGTCTTGTTGTGGTGGGAAGCCCGTGTCATTGTTTTGTTGTAGTTTACATTTCCTTAATTAACTACACAAAATCTACTTATTGCTTTCATTACTGACCATAAGAATCTTTTTGAGAGGGTATTTTTCCTTGTTTTTGTTGCATTGCACCAACATCAGAAAGGGGGTTTCATCTAGATTTTTGTATCTCCACGAAGGATGGGAGCAAGTTGTAATTCACAGAGATGTAAAGTCGAGTCGCGTATTGTTGGACAACAACCTCGGCGCTAAACTAGGGGACTTTGGGCTAGCAAGAATGCATGACCACGACGCTGATCTCACCACAACTAAGGTGGTGGCGTGGGCACATTAGGGTACCTTGCGCCCGAGCTTGCGAAAACAGGCAAGGCTACAACGAGTAGCTTGGCATTCAGGACGTTTATGTTCGAGGTGGTTTGTGGGAGGAAGTCGATAGAGCCGAAGGTGAAACAAGAGGAGACGGTGCTTGTGGATTGGGTTTGGGAGAAGCGGATGGAGGGAGAGACCCGAAGCGTGGAGGAAGATTCAACAAAGAGGAGTCGACGATGGTGTTGAAGTTAGGGCTTATGTGCTCATGTGATGCGCCACGTGGGAGACAAGTGGTGACCTACTTGAAAGGGGAGACGAAGCTGCCGGAGGTGCTGCAATCGCCATATGGGATGGGGAATGATGATCGAGGGAAGTGTGGGGTTTTCACACTCGTTTAAATCTTCCAACTCTGATATTGTGACAAGCACCAAATCCTGGAAACACGGGGATGTTCCCATTGACATCGAGGATGTTGAGTCTCCTCGCCCACGTTTGATATCATCTCATCAAATAATAAGCATGAAAATATACTTAGGTTCATGAAAACATGCCTAGAAGTTCATGAAAATATGCCTAGAGGTTCATAAAAATACACACTTAGGTTCATTAAATATGCCTAGAGGTTCATGAAAATATGTCTAGAGGTTCATGAAAATATGCCTAGAGGTTCATGAAAATACACTCTTAGGTTCATGAAAATATACACTTAGGAACACATTGAACAAAAAATCTTTAGGTTCATGTCGATACTCGTGTAGGTTTATAACAATAGTTTTCCAAGTTCATTAATTTTTTAGCTAGATTTTGTTTTGTTACGAACACATTGCTATAAACAACATTAGGTTCATGTCGATAGTCGTGTAGGTTCATGCGGATAGCCTTGCAGGTTCATGTCGAGAGCCTTGCAGGTTCATGTCGATAGCCTTGCAGGTTCATGAACCTTTTTAGCCTGATTTTTTTTTGTTAGGAACACATTGCCCCAAAAATCCTTAGGTTCATGCTGATACTTATATAGGTTCATAACGATATTCTTACATGTTCATGCATTTTTTAGCCCGATTTTTTTTGTTACGAACACATTGCTATAACCAACTAAAGGTTCATGTCGATAGCCGTGTAGGTTCATGCGGATAGCCTTGCAGATTCATGTCGATGTCTTTGCAGGTTCATTAATTTTTTTAGGCCGATTTTTTTTGTTAGGAACACATTGCATCAAAAGTCCTTAGGTTCAGGTCGATACTCATGTAGGTTCAGTAGCTCGATTGTTTTTGTTACGAACACATTGCTATAAACAACATAAGGTTCATGTGGATAGTCGTGTAGGTTCATGCGGATTGCCTTGCAAGTTCATGTCGATAGTCTTGCAACATTGCAAAAAAATCTTTAGGTTCATGCTAAACTCATGTAGGTTCATAACGATACTTTTGCATGTTTATGCATTTTTTTAGCGCAATTTGTTGGTACACATGGTAAATATACCATATGGACATCTCCGTTGGTACACATGATATGTATATGCTCATATTTTTTCTTTCATTTGTAGCCTATAAATGTACGGGGAAAAATCTCACACCCGGAAAATTATAACCCGCACCCACTTTTGGGTGCATCCTAAATGCCTCCAAACCCTTTTTTTTTAAACCCGGTTCAGTTTTGGGCGCACCTAGGATATGCCCAAAACTAGACCGAATTTTTGAGCATTTTGAAGGAAAAAAAAAACAGAACCGACCCGATTTGTTTGGACGCGTTAAGGATGCGCCGAAAACGGATGCGAGTTATAATTTTTCGGGTGTGGGGTTAAACGCCCTAAATGTAAGACTAAAACCCCAGATATGGACAATGTACCATATATTCATCAAAAAAATGGTATGAACTTGTTTGTTAATACGTATGAACTCGCCCGTTGATAACACGAATTCGTTGATACACATTAATCTGCTCATTTATACAAATAAATATATACGTAATAAATATCCACCAACTTTATAGTAGAGATTTACTATATTTAATACAATTGTTCAACAAATTTATACTAAATGTTCACATGCATGCATGTTCATTGATGATAGTTTTATAAGTTCATGTTAGTAGTCTTGCAACTTCATGTCAATGGTCTTAGGAGTTCATAAACCAAATACAAGAGGTTCACAAACACAATATTAGATGTGTACAATGGTAAAAGTTTAGAAAGTATTGTAGGTTTACGTCGTAGTCTTACATGTCTCCCCAATAGTAGTACAAGTTCATATCAATAGTCATGTGGGTTTATAAAGATTTTTTTTAACAAATTTGTACTCGACTTGTAACTTGTTTAATCTTTTCCAACATGCACTATAGAACATTCATTTACATTGAAATATTAAAACTTGATAATGTCGATGATAAGGAATATATAATTCAATCATTAGAAAAGAGAATACAATAACATGAAAATTTGTTGCTATGTATAAAATGTAGGTTTTTAGATGCTTTAAGCGGAATTGCAGAAAATGATTTCCTAACATCTAAACGAAAGATTTATTGCATAAACTAGTTGGATTGAGAAATAGAAGAAACAATTACCTCTTGATGCGTGTTCAATCACTCGAATGGAGAGAGCCTAACTTGAAACTTCTCTACTTAGTCCACCCCGAGCAAAGAACTGGATCCCTCGAACTCAACTGCTAGATTGAAGATGAAAGGGTTTTGAGAGAGAAAAATAAAGCGTAAAAGTGAAAGTGGAGAGTTATTCAATTAAGGTTTCCAATAAACCATTTTTTATAATTAACCCATTAATTAACAATTTCTCTTTTATCTTTTAATCAATAATAACACTTTATTATTATTAAACTCTATCTCAAAACTACATCTTATATAACATTATATTATGTATTTTATATAATAATTCTCTTAATATATCTCGTTCATAAACTCTTATGTTGTGACCTTATATGACCCAATTATAATAGCAATAAACTTTATAACATAAAGTTCATAAATTATAGTTGGCTTCTAGCAAAGCACTATGACTACCTAAAATAACTGGATTATGAATCTCCATCAATAATTCAATTTCATAATAAGTAATGAACGTAATTTCTTCATAAAATAAGGTAGAAGGTTCAATTTCATGCTCACCGGTTTCCCCTTCAAAAGATTGCTAGTGCTTTTACCTAGCATATATTTTTACCTAGCATATATGCGTTGCAACATTGGATGAATGAAGTACATGAAAGTGGATTTGAAGGTTCACTACCTGCAACTACGTACATTCAAGCCCTTTAGGTTGTAGTACTGTTTTCTTTTCTTTTTATGAACAAAATTCACTAACCCGCGCTTCCAAGTTAATGTTAATAGTCTTATATGTTAATAAACACTATACACGAGGTTCATGAACCTTGTAATGGAGGTTTATAAATTTGAGGTTCATGTTGTCGATAGTCTTGTAGATTCATAAATTTTATACGAATTCTTTTATTAATTTTATATGAGAGGTTCATAAAATATATACTACAAGTACGGTTCACAAACTTTATATAACGGTTCACAAACTTTATACGAGAGGTTAATAAAATATATACTACAAGTTCATAAACTCTGTATGAGAAGTTCATAACAAGTTATACAAGAGGTTTGTAAGCTTTATACGAGATATTCATAAAACATATATTACAAGTTCACAAACTATATTTGAGAGGTTTATAAAATATACTACAAGTACATAAACCCTATTTGAGATGTTCATAAGGGAGGTTCATAAAAGGTTCATAAACTTTATATGAGATATTCATAAAACATTTATTACATGCTTACTAACTCTATTTGAGAGGTCCATACACTTTATATTAGTGGGTTACAAACATTATAAATGAGGTTCGTAAACTATATACAAGAGATTCATATACATAACACTAGTGTTTCACAAATCGTTTTATAGAGGTTCATGCTAATAATTTTGCAAATTCATATATATGATCTTGTAGGTTCAGGTCGCCGACGTGGAAGAAGAGGGCCAGCGAGGTTTCCCTTGTCTCCACATACACGCTTGACGGGAGAGAGGAGGAAGACAAAAAAGTAGGGGTGAGCAAAAATATCTGATCCGGCCGATCCGATCCGATAATCCGCCGATCCGATCCTTAAAAATCCGCATCTGAAAATATCCGATTAAGTTTTATCCGAATCCGGTCCGATCCGGGCGAATTTTCCGGATATTTGGACCGGATACGGATCGGGATATTTAGCTTACGGATATCCGAAAATATCCGGTACTATTATTTTAATATATAAATATATTTTTATAGAACTAAAATATACTTTTATAAGTGTAGATGATTTAATAATTATTTTTATACATTTTTAAACAATAGGATATATTCTCTCAACACAAAAATTCTCTTGTATATAACATAACTTTTATTGTTGTTCTCAAAATTTAATTTTTAATTGCTTATTTAAATTGTTGATTCGCTAAATGAATCAAATATATTAATTTTCACATCTTAATTCCTCTATATAATATATATAATTATATATTTAACATTTATTTTATATTTTGTGAATTTTAATTTTAATAAAAATAAAAAGTTTAATTTAATTTTCATATACCTTCTAGAATTCGGATATCCGAGTCAAATATCCGATCCGATCCGGACAATATTTACCGGATATCCGCTCCAAAACGAACCGGATACGGATCGGGGTTTTGTGGAAAAAAATTTAGCGGATATCCGGCTTACCGGATCGGATCGGATAATCCGATTGCTCAGCCCTACAAAAAAGAAGAAGCAAACGGTACTAAAATACCCCTGTGTCACTTAAATGGGTATAAAAGCATGATTAATCTCAACCTCGGAGGAAAACAATCAAACAGTTCCCATTTGTCCACATATCTTCACTGAATCAAGTGTCCTCTCATATGCTTCTAATTCTGACAATCAATTGTTTACTAATTTGTGATATTTATATTTATTTTCGTCTTATTTATAAATTAATAGGTTTATGATTCAAACTTGGAACATAATAATATTTGAAAATATTGCATGCAATATCATCGTAATATTTGTTTGTACTGATTTTCCTAATGTTTCATATCTGAGAGATTTTATCGTGATATCGTTTGTCTTTTTTTCTATATTTAAAATATATATTGTTTTGAAAATAGAAACGATAACCAATAGGAGACCGACAGGTGGATTTTTCTAATGAAGGTTGCCTACAGGACATAACTAGAATAAGAGGAAGCGGTTTTTCTTTAGTAATTATATACAGATTACAATGTATTAATAAAAATAAAAATACGAGTATGTAGGTAAATTTATCATAATTAATTTTTAAAATATAAAAAGAAAATTATAAGATTTATGATTATGATTGATATGCAATCTTGTTACTTGATTTTTTTATCAAATAAGGAAAGCATAACTAATACTCTTTCATTTACAATTTTATATTTGAAAATAAAGAAACTAGAGAAAATGACACGTGACATACGGAATAAGAGAAAGCCACGTGGCAAATTCAATACAAAAATATCATGTGGAAAAGCTAGTTTTACTTTAATGTATATATAGGCCCTTACTAAATACAGCCCGCCTTTTTTACCAAATACCGCCCGGTTTCTCGCGTTACGCGAGGGAGAGACATCTCGCGTAACACGAGAATTAAAAAAAGCTCTTACGAGAGATGTACATTTCTCGCGTTACGCGAGAAGCACGTCCCTCGCGTAACGCGAGATTAACATTTTAAATTTATACTACTTTTTGCAAATCTCGCATTACGCGAGGGACGTGTTTCTCGCGTAACGCGAGGGACGTGTTTCTCGCGAGAAACCGGACGGTGTTTGGTATTAACTTACTGAACTGAAAAAAGGCTATTAAAATGTCAGCCTCTTCACGTTTAGGTTCGATGAAACAAGATGTTATAGTAAAACAATAGTATCAATAATATTTGTTGGATGAAACATGATCAGTGACGGATCCAAGATTTCCGATCACTAGGGGTCTGTTTAGCTAAAATAAATTGGATGGTACGAGACAAACAATGATAAATTATTTTTACGTAAACTCTCAACAAAAATTCTGCTTTTGGTGGTGAGTTTGTCAACACTTAAAAAGGAATTTTTTCCTATGTAGACACTTTTTCGGAAAATCCCGACTTACGCTCGTTTTGAACAATATTCCCACAATAAGCGTTCTTTCCTGCTTTGAAAATAGTATATGATTCGTAACCAATTTTATTTGAAGCCAATCTTTCCAAAAAGTGCATACATAGGAAAACAAATCCTTAAACATTTTTTTTTTTTTTGGGATAAGAAACAACCAGTCAAATAATTTTTGTAAATATTAGGAAGGTCCTATATCATACAAAATAATTTCTATAAATGGGTGAAACTTAAATAAATGAAACTAATCATTATTTTAACTCACTAAAAAATATTCTTAAGAAATTTTTATCATAACATTCCTATTCTATTTTATAAATGCAACATCATCACTTTGCATTACAATCTAGAGTTCAGATGAGGACAAGGCTATGGACATGCGGATGCGATCTCAACCGCTGATCATAATCAATCTGACGCTCTAGATTAATTGACACAATTGACTAGGTTAATAAGGGACGGGGGTATTATGGTGAATTCACCTTTTGTTCTAACCCTTCTCTCTTCCTCGCTCCTTTTTTCTCCTCCACGTGACGCTGAACTCTCCCTCCTCCAAATCATCACCCTCTTCCTCTGTTCCTTCGATTTCGTTGTTGATCTCTGTTGGATATTGTTCTTCTTTGTTAAGGATCGGTAGTTCCTCACTCAAATCATGTTTTCTTGTGGTGATTCGAGTAAGTCCCGAGTTTCTGAATTCAATGTCAAATTTGCGAATTCAATTTTGATTGTTGCTTTGTTGTTTGTCGATTTTATTAGTTTATCAGTTTATAGATGTTGTTTGTGCTATTTCGCGTTCTGGTTGATGATAAATTCCATCAATTATGTTGTTATTCAAGTGTACTGTCAATCTAGGGTTTGTTCTTTCGTTCTTCTGAGTTTATCTTCTTCTTTTTTGCATCTGTACCTGCTCATCCATGATTGTAATATTATTTTCCTGTCCTTTTTACCTGTGATTGTTCCTGTAATCAATATAGATCTCTTGATGCATTGATTTAAATTTTGGTTGAAGACATTATCTTAATTCATTCAAATACAGTGATGTTGCACTTAATGTTTTTTCTATTTACATTGAACTTTTTGATGCTTTAATGCTTATAGATTCCAAATCATTGGTTATGCCTCTTGATTTACTTTGCATTTGCTTATGATGATGATGATTGTGTGTAATGTGCATATCTGAATAAAACTTAATGAACCTTTAAGTCAGAATTGATGAATATGTATGTGTATTTTTGATGATACTGTAAGTGTTAGATCATGAACAAATGAAGTCTTTGTTCTGTTTTAACCTATATTCATTTTTCTCTATATTTACCTTTGATTAATTAATTGAATTAGTTTGATAAACACTTGATCTTAGTTTAATATATGTTGTTGTTTATTTTACAAATTATAGCTTCTCCTTCTGTTGCACTTGAAATTTGCGTTATATCAAGTTGCGAAGATGTGCCGGTTGTGCTTCTTAATTTTGAAGAACATAATGAAACTATAGTGTCTTAAGGTGGTTCCCTCACTTATGTCCCTTCTTGTGATGATGCTCTCAAACCTGCATTGGGAATGGTCTTTCAATTGTTTGAAGAAGGTATAGCATTTTCAACATCAGTGGGCACATCATAATGGTAATAACTCTGTTCGTGTTCCTCAACATCATCCAGAAATTCAACCTCCTCAACCTTGACATGGTCTTCATATTCTTCATCATAAAGATTGACAAGGTCACAACTTTTATGCATGCTTGGTTGCATAAATAACAACATCATCCTCTTCATCGTCATTAATTAATGACACAATCTCAGGTTTACTGACTTTCTTAGCTTTATTAAAAAACCACTTACTAACATTCTCCGCATTTTGTTTCTCTCCACCTTTCACAGACATCCGGACACACATCTCATCCAATCCTGACACATCTTCACCTAATAGATCAACATCTACTATGTCACTCAACATGTGATCCGACATTCTCTTTAGGACTCTTACATAATAAGAAGATCCACCAACATTTTCAGGATGAGATATAGGTTTAGGTGCACTAACTTTAACATCCATGATCTCTTCTTCTTCTTTTGGAATCAACATAGGGTTTTCATTTGAAACCCAAGATTTAGCTACCACGACAGAATGCAAAGCAATTGACCAAATTCTATCTTTACAGTTTGACATGTTCAAGAAGATGAATGTTTCTGGATCATCCTTATCGCAAATATCAAAAGGAGGAAAATGAGGATTTTGTGGAGGCATATAGCTAAGCTTCAAGTCAAACCTGGTAAGATCAATTTTCAAGTTTTTCTGCAACCATAGTCTTCAACCCTTCATAATCCATCTCCTCACTAACCATCAAACCCTTGGCCTTTTTAGTGTTTTCATAAACCAAAATTTCGTTCTTTGCCTTCCACTTTCCTCCACCTATTAAAGAGAACATATGTGTTTGTGGTGGTCGGCCTGAACAAGCTAAAACAAGAAAAGATAATCAATTTCTTAGTACCAACACACACAAAAAACGTGTGCATTTAATATGTCAACTTACCCATTCATTGTTGTATATGGTGGAGAGATATCAAGACAATGAGAATGTTAAGAGAGGGAATCAGATGGCTGGCAGGATATGAAGAAAATGACAGAGAAAGAAATGAAATCTAAGAAAAGCAGATGAAGTTTAATACAGGGAATAGAAAATTCGGACTTAATGAGGAAGATGAAGTTAAGATAAAGCAATTTACACTAATTTTCGAGCAAAACATTGCTCTAACTGAGTTTAGCACACGTTTTGGCGGGAAATTGTACGGACACTGTCAGGTTTGTGTGGCAGGAAATAAGCCAGCATGCTTTTGGAGGGAGTGAACAATATTCGTAGGGTTGCTGTCAGATTTTTAGTGGCTGATCCAATTTTTTCCTGACGCCTTTTCTCTTTTAGCTATCCACTTTACATAAAAACACTAGTGGAAAAAACACCTGTTGAGGCGGTCAAAAACCCCCCTGTTGAGGCGGTCAGGGGTCGCTGCAACAGGGGGGGCTGCAACAGGTCATGAGCTGTTGAGGCGGTCGGGAGGGTGACCGCCTCAACAGAGGGGGTCTGTTGAGGCGGGCAGAAGGGTGACCGCCTCAACAGAGGGGGTCTGTTGAGGCGGTCACCCTTCTGCCCGCCTCAACAGACCCCCTCTGTTGAGGCGGTCACCCTTCTGCCCGCCTCAACAGATGGGACAAATGATGAATCTGTTGAGGCGGTCATTCTTCCGCCCGCCTCAACAAGTGTTTTTTTTTTAAAATATTCGGTTTGAATTTACAGTAACCAACCTGTACGAAACAAAATAAGCAACCTGTTTCAATCATTCTGAACGTCTAGTTCCACTTGCAGATACATTTCACATACAATATGTGTTCAGTTTCAACAGAATATATGCAAGCACAAAACCTATTATTCAAATATCCAAAACATACGCTTAAACTAATAGATATTTGGTTGTAAAGAACTTAGCCCATTGTTCACGAACAACATCGAGTTCCTCACTTGTATAAGGCGCACTCCTCTGATCTGGTATCACTCATATAAGGTAAAGAGCTCTCTACCACCAATTAACATGGAATAGCAACAACCATCCAGTGTGATATCCCAACTGTTTTTTCTTGTGTTCTTGGCAGAAAATCACAGAAATCAAAGGCCAAATAAATAAAGAAATCAGAAATGACAAAAAAAGGCCAATAGCATATAAAATCTCAAGGATCAAAAGTATTAACAGACTTTCAATTATTTTTGAGTATGTAAATGAACGTGTTCAAACAAAAAAAGTACAGTATGATTGCTTTAATTACACACTAATAAATTTAACAGAGAATAAACAGAGTGGCGAACTCAAGCCAGTTTTGGGGTGGAATCATAAACAGGAAGGGAAAAAAAGATTAGACATCAGCTGCAAACCTAATTTTGATAGATAAGCAAGTTCTCGGTTGAGTTGGATAAATTTCCATGCAAATCAGCGACGTACAAGGAGCTATCTGAGTTCTTCTTGATTAAATTTGTTCCAAGCTTCCTGCATTTTTGTCAATGCAGTAAATGAGAAACTGCCATGTTTAGATTTATCAAATACCTATAATTGAAATTTTGTTGTATCAACAAGTCATAATTAGATAATATGCAAACTCTAACAATGCTGGTGCTCATATAAATATATACATGGGCATTTCGAATGGCATGTCAGTAACTTCAACAATAAGTTTCCTTTCTGGATTTTTTTGTCAAATAAAAACCGAGCAAAACATAGGCAAGAATAGGAAGATGTTAGGTCAATCAAGCACACAAGACGATATGTGTTCAAGAGATATGAAATTGAAAACCAAACATAAAAGTGGAAAATTAAATGTGTCACCTTCAGTAAATCAAAAACCTTCTCTGCGACATACTTTTCCTGAGCACCTTTCTGCTTAACTTTATCTGGATGAACATACAAAGCTGCCTTCTTATAAGCAAGTTTAACTTGTCCAGAAGTGATTAAGTCAGCCAAAGAGAGTGTCTTCCAACCACATTCAGGCCAAAGCACCTAGATGGCAGATGAAATGAAGAAACAGTGAATGAAAGCCTTCACAAAAGATTATATATGCATAGTCCAGCTTGATATTATTTTTAACTCTCCATGTACATGCAAGGAATTTAATATGAAGAATAGGAAAGTAGTCTATCATCATGTTAGTTCTAAGACACTGTCAGTATCTAAGAAAAAATCAGATAGGCTTTACCGAAAATGAAGGAAAGCCCAAATTATGTGGAAAGGCTGATCTCTCATGGAGGTGCAATTGTGCACTAACTGAACTTGTTTGGCTAATAAGTTTTCCATTCTGACAAAAAATCCCTACCTAGCTACCTGCTTTTAGCATCCGAAATATATTGTTAAATGAACTCATGGAAGCAGACCGGGTAAGAGTACTTAGCCCAGCCCTGCTTTTTTCACAGCTCTAAGGAAAAGCACCACCACATTCAAAGATGCATCCGTATGATGAAAGTAAAATGACATGAAAGCATATATATAAAGGTAAAATAAGCAGTACGCACCTGATCCAAGGATGATAGAAGTGCTCGCAAGTTTCCTTCCTTGCCTGCAGCCCAACGTTTCATCTCCAAATCCTTAGTTTCAGAACAATATGTCAAGTCCAAAATTAGGGAATTGACTTTGTACTGAGAACACTATAAAAAAAACTCAGAATCACTCACATGTCGCTCTTCCTGCTCCTGCTAAGCCTGGAATTCACGGCTATTCATGTCTGCTAATGCTTGTGCCTGAAGACATACGTATGAATTCTCTTTTAGTGAAAAATAAAAAAGTAATCTTAAGAGAATGCTAAACCAACTATGGACAACAGAATTCTAGAGAGACGTGTCTACAATCTACATACAATTCGTGCCTCAGTCTTCAGGTAGCGCTCATATCTTGCCCTTCTCCGATCATCATCTTCTCCTTCAATTTCCTGAAAAACTGCAGATATTGTAGAACCACCTTCCACACAAGAACACATAAAAGTAATTAATCAGAAATGAACAAAAGCTCTTCAAAGAATAGAAATAGAGTTGCAGAAGAACAAGAAAAATTCATAAATAAATTACCTCCAAAGAAATCAAAAGCTCTTTACCTTGTATAAGGCGCTTAAACTAATAGAATTTTTTGTATGGATTCTCTCTTCAATTTTAAACAAGCTGCATATTAATACAAATCTCCCAGAGGGGGAAAAAAGACCATTTTTTCTGCAAAAATATTTTCTTAAAGAACTAAACTATTGTGCTAGGAAACCTTCAGAAACACTTGCGAAAGGCCGCACTGGAAGACAAGAGAATGTAGATTTACAGCAACAGGAAGAGCAAGAGGAACAAACACAACTAACCCTAATTCCAGGATTTCTCAGATGTGTAAAATTCATCTCTCCGCTCAAACCTCTCAGCACAAACAAACGCCCAAAAACGTCAACAAGGCATTCAATCCAATTCCTTCGGATGTTTGCAGAATTCATATCAAATTTTGCAAAAACTAAAGTTCCTCCATAATTACCTTATAAGGAGCGACAAATTACTGACGAGGCAGCGACTAGGCCAGAACAGGCTCGACGACAGCGACGAGCTCGACGACAACGACGAGGCAGCGACGAGGCCAGAACAGGCTCGACGACAGCGACGAGGCAGCGAGGCGAGGAGGCGAGTTGGAGGAGGTGGCGAGGAGGAGGAGGCGGCGCAGCGAGATGGTGGTGGCCGGCAAGGAGGCGAGTTGGAGGAGGCGGCGCGGCGAGAGAATTTTGAGGGAATAGAAATGTCGAGACAAATTCGCCCAAGTTAATTATGTTTCTGATAATTGTTTGAGGCGGGCGGATAGTGACCGCCTCTAATTCTCTTTAAAAGGAATGTTGTTGAGGCGAACGTTTTTTGCCCGCCTCTAATGTTTTTGAGACGACCGATTTTGAGGCGGGCACTTACTGCCCGCCTCTAATTATGTTTGCGACGAGGGCTGTTGAGGTGGTCCGTTCGTGCCCGCCTCAAACTTTAGAGGCGAACGCCCCGGTGACCGCCTCAACAGGTCAAAAACACACATATTTTTGAGGCGAACGAAAATTTGCCCGCCTCTAAAGCATCTGTTGCAGCGAATAAAAAGACTGACCGCCTCAACAGATAGTGGAAAAAGGTTTTTTGCGGCGGTTTTTAAACTGACCGCCTCAACAGGGGGGCTGCAACAGGTGTTTTTTCTACTAGTGAAATTCTGACACATTATACTTTCAAACTACTTCTTCTTCTTTTATTTTCATCTGATTTATTTGTTTTCTTTTTTCCTCTTTCAGATATTTTTACTTTATTAAAATAATTTATTTTACCTTTATTTCTTTATCCATTTTCATTTTCATTATCAAAAAGAAAAGGCAAAAGAAAATGCAGTATGAATATTTTTAGCAATTTTTTCGGAACTACTTTTGCAAGTTTTTACATTAGGGTAGGGTATTGGTATCGATATCTAGATTTCAGGTATGTGTATCAAGATATGAGCATGAGATATCGGGTATGAGTATCAGATATCGAATATAGGTATAAGTGTGAGTGTGAGTGATCTTTGTAATACCCATTTTTGAGGATATAAAAAACACACTCTAAAATAATTTCGATATTTATACCTGATATACTTGACTCACACTAAACACAAACACAGATATGAATATGAGTGATGTCTGATACGGATAGCTGATTTTTCGATATAACATTAAACGGCTCTGACTAACCATTGCAAAACAACATTCAATCCCTTTCACTACCTCACCTAATCCAATCACAAGCTTAGATCTTGACACGTTACTCTCAACTTTAATCAATAAATGAAAAATGAAAAAGCAAAACGGTGGAAAATGAAAGAAGCCGCCATCATCAGCCGCGTTGACACATTCAACAGCCTGGCGTTCCATCATCATTTTTTTCCATTAAAAAATGGCGTCTTCTGTTCAAGTTTATCCATTTAGGAGTTGCCCCTCAAACCTTATTTTCAAGTTTGTAACTTTGTACTAGCAAATTACAGTGAGTTTTGCTCTTCTTGCCAATCGCTATTGATTCAGATTCACAGTAATCGTACCCTAATTTTGGGGCTCCAAAATCCCCTCATCAAACCCTAGTTTCTCTGTCTTCCTGTGATCTAGGGTTCTTCTGTTGTTCCTTTCTCAGGTTGGTTCTTCTTTATGTACATTGTTTTATTTTCCAATAATCTTCTTCATTTATCTGTTGCTGGTCTTCAAAGATATTAGGGCTTGTTAATCGCCGATCCACGATATTTGGGTAAATGTTCTTCTTCATTGCCGGTTGCTCATGATATTCTTGTTTCTACAACATTTCTTGCATGGTATTGCTCTTCTTTTCACCCAGAAAACCGTAAATTTTGCAAATTGCAATTGGGTACATCTGCTTAATCCTTTTATAACTTGTGTCGACCTTTACTTCAATTCTTCAAGTGGTGTGTTCCTACAAAAAAGTATTCTCTACCAGAGATAGGTAAGGGTTAATGTTATGCAAGTTTGATTATTTATTCTTTTAAGATAAGACTAAACCTGTAGGTGAACTTCTGTTTTTTGTTATATGTTTTGAACACTCAATTTGTCTTGTACAGGTTCTTTCTTGCTGCTGTTTGAAGTTTCGGTTTTTTGCTGTATCAGCTGTTAAGTTGGTTTATCCTAAGTGGATTTGGTGAAGTAGACTAGAGAAGTAACACTGACGGGGCAATCTAGTATTCGAATATGGGTTCAATGGACAGCAATGTAGAGGTCGATATTGAAAGTGGCGACTTTCCTCTTGAACTAGAAAGTTCAATCTCAACTTCTAGTAGATCTAGTGAAGAATCAAAGGCTACCTGCAAAGATGTACATGTTGTAATAGAAAGGAACTCCGAGTGTGGAGAACATTTGGATTTTGAAGAGAACGGTTATTCAAAAAAGAAGCGTACGAGGCCCTACTCAAATAAGCATTGCAAGCCACCACGACCTCCGAAGGGTCCGTTGCTGGATGCTTCTGACATGATGTTAGTGAGGAAGATTACTGAGATTGCTGCTAAGAAACGTGAAAGGATTGAAAGGACAAGAGCCTTAAAAAAGATGAAAGGGGCAAGAAGTTCATCATGCGGTTGCAATGTCGTAGCTATGGTCATAACTGTTCTCTTCTTAATAATCATAATAATCCAAGGTACTTTCGTTTACTATTTTGACTTATATATCCCCATAGAACTACATCTACGGAAGCATCATGTTGTTTAACACTCTGATCAGTATGATTGTTTTTTGCAGGCTTATGCTCAAGAGACAGCCTTCAACTCGGATTCCAGGGTTCCCCCAAGCCTTCAGTTGCAAACAAGGGGCTAATTAATGTGCAATTCTACGGCAAACCACCTGCAAATGAGATGAGCGGGCCCATTAACAGATATACCAAGTAGGTTTCACCATTCATAAATTTTTTTATGTGCTATACAGCCTATACTCGTGGTTATGAAAGTGAAGAGTCAGTTCTCATTTTCTCTCTTGAATGCAGCTCTGAAGAGCCGGCTTCTGGATCAGGTCCCCTGGCACAAGAGGGAAGAGATGTTCAATAATGAGTGTCTTGCGGGGTTTTAGGCAGATGAGCATCACAATTTCTTTATTATTTTTATTTAATTACTTCGATTCCTAGGTAAATATGAGCTTCATTTCTTACTTACATGTGGCTTGTTGTTACTCTTGCTGTTCATTTGTCCAAATTTAGATTGTATATGCATAGGAGACGTTCTGATGAATCTGATCTATTCACATGGTTGGAGGATCTTGGAAATATCATTCCTTTGATTTATGAGTAACAGCATCTTCCCAGATTTCTTGCTTTGTCATTTTCGCAGTACTCATGCATTGCTATGATCATAGTTAGATCTTATTAATTTAGCATTTGGTCTAGGTAGTGTGAAATTCAGAATCCAACTAGTACACTGTTTAAACATAAAACCACATTGTAGCTACATCAAATGCAGCGTTGTGAACTCCATATTCAGCTTGAAGAAGCTGGATTGATCCTACCTTCTGCCAGAGCTTGATACAACTTATCAATTTCGTCCTGCAGTGATAGAGGATGATGTAAAGATAGTGTAAACAACACTTCTTGATTGCAAAAGAAATCATGTTAAGGCTTTTTGAAGGAGTGAACCGAGTCTCGTTACCTGATAATGCTTCAGCATTGCGTTTCTTCGCTTCTTCATTGTGGGTGTGACCAGACCCTCTTGTGTCTCGAATAGCCGAGGCTCCAAGATGACTCCTTTGATGCACTCAAACCCTCTCAGCTGAAGACCAAGGACTCGGAGAATCAAAATGAGATAAAGCCAAAAAAAAGAAGATATATGCAACAAATGATAAGACAGACCTTGTTACGTTGAGCTGCTGATTTGAGCTCCACTACGATGTGACTCTTAAGCTCCTCGATCAAGCACAGTTGCTCAAGAGAACCTGTATGCCCGTTAACATTAGCCCACTTTTTTGTGTAGTCTTTGCTTGGAACAACCACCGCAACTAACATTGCCTTGAAGCTGTCTCCATAGACCCAGATCTATAAAAAGCAAAAACAAGAAAGAGGCTTCATCAATGGAGGTAGAGTTGAGGTCTTATGCAAAAACTGAAACTATTGCTTTGCTCACGTCTTCTACTATCGAGCAAACGCCATAGATCTTCTCAAGATGCTCTACAGCTACATACTCGCCCTGAGAGAGTTTGATGAGATTCTTCTTCCTATCAATGATCTTAACAATTCCATCAGGGAGCATCTCACCGATGTCACCTATTATAATGAGGTACTCAATTAGCATTGGAATCGACCAAGAGACATGGACAAATAAGAAGTGAAGAGAAAATGTTAAGGTACCAGTGTGAAACCACCCGTCTCGAAAGGCGTCTTTCGTGAGCTTTGGGTTCTTGTAATATTCAGAAAACACAGTCTTGCCTCGAACACATATCTCACCGCGTGGTGGGTTATCGAGCGGATGGTAGCCCATTTCTGGGACTTCTTCCAAGCGCAACTCTGTGTAAATGGTTACTCCTCCAACTGCACCGACCATGCACATCTCGTCCGGGTGCCCATAGGTGACCAATCCGCATGTCTCTGTCAATCCTTTGTACACAAACCCAAGTGTATAATTTATGCACGAGAGATAAACAACAACAATCAAGTAAGTGTGATCCCACAGTAGTAGGGTCTTAGTCGTGACGCATGCATCCCTACCACAAAATGGTCGAGAAAAAGTTTCCCAAAAGCTTCCAAGGGACCCAAATCAACTAAGACATAGCAATAAAAAAGACACCGGAGAACCAAATACACAACTTGAGAGGATTTTCTTACCATAGCCTTGGACTACAAAGCAACAACATGTGACTCGTAGGAACTCTTCGACTTCTCTGCTCAAGGGCGCAGCTCCTGAGACTATAAGGCGAACACGGCCACCTATGTTATCCCTCACCTTAAGAGGAAAGAAACGAGATAAGAATGGTATCGTGGGATGAAAGTATTTTATGAAGACATATATAAGACTATGAGAGGGGAAACAAGATTGGTTCTACCTTCCTGAAAGCTAGTAGATCAGCTAATGGTGAAGCGTTCTTCTGTTTACACCCCATGTTCATCCATGCAAGTTTGCTGTGTTTTACAATATGGTTAGGGTGCGCTTGGACTGCAGCCCATAATGCATTACAAATTCACCCTTAACGCTAAAGATCAAGTGTTGAAAAGCTTACTAGTTGTAAAGAAGATTAAAGATCATCCTTCTTCTTGGATTGAGTTCCTCAATCGTTTTCTGAATCCCTAACCAACAAGAGAAAATGAGAATAAGAGGCAAAATTGTCTGCTAAAAACCAGCGTAACCTGGATCATTATGTTTAGAGTTTCAGTTATGGTATCCTGCCTTCATACACTTTTTCGAAGACTCGAGGTACCCCTGCAAAGAACGTCGGTTTCAGCTCCATTAAATCATCTCTTATTTCGTTAATGTTCTGCAATCAAGAATCGACAATGGTTAAACAAAGAAGGTATCAAGAGTGGAAGATACAAGTTCAATACCCCATGATAGTATCCAACTGAAGCACCCTTCTTAAAGAAATACTCTTCAATGGCACGATCCAGAATATGCGCAAGTGGTAGAAAGGATAGGTATACGTCGTTCACTGTCATCTATCCAAGGTAGAAACACAATCAGGCAAAAGAAAATGATAATATAAGAGAAAGATGGAGGCTTTTCATTCATCTTATACCTTGTCTTCAAATTGATCCATGAAAATGTCTAATCCTCTTATGAGCAATGCAATGTTCTCGTGCGTGATCACAACACCTTTCGGCTCTCCGCTGGTGCCGCTAGTGTACATGATTGTGCATATGTGAAATGACTGAGGAGCCGCAGGCTCAACAAAGTGTTCCTTCCCCTGTTATAATATGGAATATGTTGCAGAAATCATTTGGATGATAAAACAGAGAATTTCAAACCTAACAAACAGATGCTTGTCTTCACCATTTTGATGAAGTATGTCCATGAGAATGCTCTTATTCCTCTACTCTCTACTTTACTCTTGTCATCTTCTTCAAATGATGTCAAGCAAACCATTGCTGTTCACAAATACATGACGACAAGTAATCCGTGAACATTAAAGTCTAGTTGAAGTACTGAATCGAAAGAGCTTACGGTTTCTTCAGCTCTCACATTTAAGTCGTCTGGATGAAGAGCAATCAGGGCTAAGTACCTGCAGCGACAAGGACGGATAAATCTTGGTGATCATTGATCAATATAGAAACTAGGATTTTGGCTTTCTTACTTCTTTCACTTTCTTGTCTTGCACAAAAACAAAATCAATCTCAGCATGGTCTATGACAAAGTTCACAGCACCAGGGCCTATATCCAAAACAGGGATTAGACTACGACAAATTTCACAACCTTAAGTATAAATCATGTAGATATATACCTAGTGTATCATAAAGAGGAACACAAATCAAACTATGAGCTGCACAAGCCTGCAGGAAACTAACCAACTTCAGGCATAATAGTCGACAGAGAAAGTGTGTTTTTTAGTTACAAATGAGGTAAAACCTCCATTGCAGCAACCCACTGAGGGCAATTGGCGCCATAAATCCCAACTCGAGCACCCTGCAGACGACACGAACTTCACAACTCTGTTACTGAAATCAATGGTTAGGAAGTAGGCTGGGATAAGAAAATCATGCTTACAGGCTCAGCACCACACTCTCTTAATGCAGATCCGATACTTAGAACTTCATCATATGCTTGTTTGTAGGTTTTCCACACATAAGGCCCGAACTATACAGTTAGCGAGATAAATGTTATCTAAAGTTTCTTGATCATGAAACAAAAAAAGTTGATGATCATATTAAAAAATTTGAAGTTTTTGTGGAAAATCTACCTTGCCATTGACAAGCTCTCTCCAACCAAGCATCTTATTGTCTGGATACTTTTCAACTGACAATCTGAATATGAAGAATAAAATGTACCAAGATTATCAATCAGCTTGTTGCATATTCTTCTTCTTTTAAAAGGCTATGAAATTTCAAGTTAAGACTTTCAACTGGATGTATCAATACAGATTGAATTAAAGCTTGACCTGAAAGAATCCCAAGCAGTGGAGATGTCAGGGTCAGGTGGTGGAAAACCATGCTCGGAGATTGGATTCCGGTAGACGGGACCCACTGCTGGCTGCCCACCTTGGCCTTCCTTTGCGCCTTCCACTTGAACTGAGAATCTCTTCATCTTTTGCCTCTCTCTGTACTTTAACTAATCAATTCTGCAAATAAATCACAACTTAGTTAAGAGCTAATGGTTGTTTCATCTTCTTCCTCTTTAATAAAACACGTAGTGGCAGAGTGAAGCAGAAGCAGAAGCAATCACACATGACAGCAAGTAAGAAAATTAAAATGATATATGCAATATATCTCTTTTTAATTCTAAATTTCCACCTTTTTTTCTTAAGTTTGTTTAAGCATTAATAGCTCTCAACATATATGCAGTCAATTAGGGCTAATATTGGTCTGTTGTTCTTACTGTTCAAGTATAAACAGATTGGCAGAGTGCAGCAGAACAATCGCAGATACATATATTTCCTCCATTTTTAAGTTTTTTAGGCATTAATAGGTCTGCAACATACAGCTAGTATTAACTCTTAGTACCATCAACCATGAAATAAAGAAAAACAACCCTTTTTACCCTGATATGCTGAAATTTAGAAGATAGCTACAAATCAATCATTTATTACTTGCTTTTCTTTTCAGTATTTCCAAGAATTCTCCTACAAGAACAACAGTAAGTTCAAAAAAAAAAAACACTTGTATTTTACCTTGAAAATTGACAATCCCCTTGTAAACTCTCAACAAGCTCTTTCTTCTCTACGAGCCTAAGGAAAAACGGAGAGCTAAGGAAAGGAATATTAATTGAAATGAAAAACAAGATGCAGGCAGCAAAGAAAACGTGAAACCATGAAAACAGGGAATGAAAAAACAAGAAAAGCAATGAGCGTAGAAGATGACAAAAGTCGGAAGGAGGGTTACACGAAAGAAAGAAAGAATGGTTGAAAATGGTGAAAGAGAGATATACGATAGATTATGTAGATGTTTAGTAGCGAGTGCAGGTGGGAGGACTAAGGCAGCAATGATTTATGAGTTGGAGTTAGTTGAGAATGGGAACACTGTAGTGTACAATAAATACACCTGATACACTATTTAATACTACGTTTATCACCATTTTTATTGGCCAGCTCTTTATTGTCAGAAACATAAAAGTGTTGTTCGTGAAGAGGTGCTCCAAAATATATTTGGATTTTTGTAATCTTATTGACTGATTCGATCTAAACTATTCTATGTCTACACCTCCAAAATATATCGGTTTGAACGGTCTGGGTTATTCTTGCTTTTTTCCCCATGATTTTTTGTTTTCTCTGCTTCGGCCTAATGAGATTGGTGTTCACAAGTAGTTTTATTCTCATGTGCGTGTTTCTTTTCCCTTGTAAAAATTGGCATTTATGTTGTATGTGCGTCTCGCACAACAACAGTCGTATTGTTGGAGGGTTCGGTTATTGTCCGCCTCCACCCCTGACATAAACGACTTGGTTAAGTTGTCTATTTCTTTTTATCATTTCATTTCATAGTATTTTGCTTTTCTCTTTTGATATGCGGTGTGGCTTATCGCATGCCTCCACCACTGACGCAGGTGACATGCATCATGCATTTTCATTTTAAAAATTTGTTGTTTATGATATTGACTCGATGCGACAGACACTCGTGCCAGAATCGATAATTGATATTGCGTCTTTGTTTTGTGCATCTTGGTGATCGAAAAGATGATTGGATGGGTGTGGTTAGGGTGTTTGAAGCTGCTATGAGTACTGTTGGATCGGTTAGCACAGTTACTTCCTAGGGAACAATAGGTATTGTTCCTCAGGAGGTATAGCAGCGGAATAATAATATGCAAGAAGTAAACTTTGACACAAGATTTAGAGTGGAAACCTCAACCGATTTGTGTTGAGTAAAACCACCACCTTCAAGCTTCTCACTTGAAGGATTTAGAAGGGTGTACTTATCTTATTGATTTCTTGTTCGTTACAAAAGAGAGCTCGGATTACGATCACGAATCACTCCTCTCACTCGAGCCCGAACTCAACCGCTAAGCCTAAGGATCACTCTTCTTCTTCTTCTCTGAATTTCTCAGCCGTGTAACTTCAATCAATGCGTCGTTTAATTCCTATGTCTAAACCTAGCTTTTATACTAAGATAGTCTAGGTTAAAAACAAGGAAATAAATCTATAAGGAAATAATATCTTTTAGGAAAAGATAATATTTCCTTCCATAAAAACTTATCCGCCCAACTGCCAAGATTACAATCTTCTTCGAATATATCTTCAATCAGATCTTTCCTTAAAAACTCATTCCTTTATCTCGCTCTCTTTCCGATCGAGCTTTCCTAAAATAGAACGCCGCTGTGTAACGTTCCTTTCTCAGCAACGATCCTGAAACACTCAGACAATTCATTAGCAGAATGTTTGTTTCCATTCAAAACATGAAGGAGCCTCAACAAATTCCCCCTTTTTGATGGTGACAAACATTCTCTTCTTTAAGGCATATAGACACTTAAGATATAAGACACGAAAAGTGTATTCACAATATACACATAAATAGTTTCCCTTAGGATTGTTACTCGTAGAGAAAGGATCTGATATTCCCCCTAAAACCTTGAACTTCCTTTATTTTCCCCCTTTTGGCATCATCAAAAAGCTAACTTAATCATATAAGAACTTAAAGCAAATGAAGTCAGGTCACAAAACAAGCGTTCCATTGATTAATAAGCGTCTAAGGAGCTGACGGTGGTACACAGTCAAACAGGGAAAAGAAAACACAAGCAAAGCAGACAAAAGAAAGTCAAGCAAATTAGGCAAATGGTACAATAAAGCATATAAGAGAAGAGGTTGATGTGCTAGGGAACAGAATGTGGGGGTCAGATGTAAGGAAGGAAGGGTGCATGGCAGCGTCTTGATACTGCGAAGGGTTTAGGGTTTAGGGTTTAGGGTTTAGGGTTTAGGGTTTAGGGTTTAGGGTTTAGGGTTTAGGGTTTAGGGTTTAGGGTTCAGGGTTTGAGGGTTCTGCAGGGTATTCAATGGCAACTCCTATGGCGGCCAGAATTCTTCTTATGGTTTCAGGGCTCTCCTTGCCTGTGAGAGAGATGGAGTTAGAGTTCACCATTTTTGAGAGCTTTTGAGGTTTGAGGGTTTTATCTTGAGAGGATTTGAGGGCGTGAAGAAGACGACTCAAGATTATTCTTCTTTTATAGTCAGACGTCTGCAGAAGCAATCTCTTCAAATTTCAAATCTGCAATTTTCCTTGTGTGAATTTATTTCCATAAATTCGCCAGTTGGTTGCCGCAATTTTCTCCAATAAAAAACCTTCCATTTTCATCATGAACCTTGGGAGAAAAACTACCATTATTGATCTGTACCTCCTGTCATTTCATACGGCGCTAATAACCATAAAGTTCTCACTTGCAGATTTCAGAACACAACCTTTTCACCTTTCCTTCCTTATCTGATGTCGATGGTGTGTGATGGTTGGGGTAATGTTACCAGAAAGGGTACAAAGAGAACATCACACGAAAATAACACAGATAGCATGAATTTTAATAATTTTATATCATGGCGAGTGAGTCCAGTTGTGAATGAATAAACAGGGCTCATAGGACTATCATCCATGAAGGCTAAGGGTGGCTGTAGATTTCCTCTATCCTTTGGGCTTATATTGTGGGTTCAGTACATCAAGATGAATCTTTTGGGCTAGAAATAAGACCTTTGCTCAAAATAACATGACATCAATTGGATACAGTGATTGACAACTTTCCTAAGCATGAATAGTACTAGCATGCGGCACAAAAGACACGAATTCATATCATAGGAAATCAAGAGTGACCATGCTTCAAAAGATCAAGTGCAGAATGAATAAACTAGCTAATTTCTCCAATCATTGGGGGTTTTATAGAAGAGCAAGATCATTCGAGAGAAATCATACCTAACCCTAGTCGTAACTTCTCGAAAGGAGTTGCAGATGTAGTTGATCCTCAAACACGAGGTGGACGTGCTCCACGCGGAGGATGTGGTCGTCGTGGGGGTCGTCCAGTGCTCCAGCGGTTGCTCGTATTCCAGCGCCTCCTCTTGATTCGTCGAGCGGTGACATTCAGAGACAAACACGTTTCATTTGCCACTTGGAGAGATTGGTCCTACACTTCACGACGTGGTTGAGGTCTTATCGTTGCCTATACATGGGAGGATTTGTTCTTCAGATTTGACTAAGGAGCAGATTAGCACTTTGGTTGCTGGGATGCTTGGGGTAGAGCAGACGCAGGTGGAATTTCGGTATAGCGATGGAGGCATTTATATGGATTATCTCAAGATGAGGCTAGAGACCATGATGGAGATGGAGGATGGGAAGAGGAATGAGGGCCTCATTGCCTCTATGTACTTATTATTGCTTCTTGGAACGACAATTCTAGTGGACAAGTCGACTACTGATGAGGCTAAAATCGTAGTGCCAAATCAAAGAAAATCCTAAACACTAACTAGAGTATAGCAAGTAAGTAGAGGTCGAACCCAAGGGAATCAAAACACCAAATCAATGCAGTCAAGTGAAATATCAACTAGTAACAAGTAACCAAAGGGGGGGGGGGGGTTTGATTGCAAGAACACACAAGTAACCAGTAACAAGAAGAGGAAGTTTGGGTGAGAATATTATGCGAAGGGGTTTCACCTAGGAAGTATCCACACAACAGTCAATCAAGTTGATCATAGATTTATCTCAAGTTCTATTCAATCCTAGGGAATGTTCCTATTCCAATCTTTAATATATCAGCAGGCCAACCGATTATGATAATACTTACTATTCAGCAATCAGGGAAACCTCTCAAGATTAGATGAAATAGCAGCAAAGGGCACAAGAATCATAAGGATGCATGCAATAAATTACAACCGTCAAGTATTAACATGCAATCAATTCTCTTTCATAAAAGCAATCAACTACCAGATCATGCAGATATGAATGCTACAATGACAAGGAATTCCACCGTATATTCCTAGTCTAGCAATAGAAAACTATTAATCAAACTAGGTGATCAAGCTAGGAAAACTAATAGAAATCAATAGATGAAGAACAAGAGAATTAATACAAACCCATTGGAAAAGAACAAGAGTTTAGAAATCTCACAACTTAATAACTGAAGGTTTCAACCGCTAAGCAAAACAATGGAGATTAGTTCATGCTCATGGTTGCAAAACTAAAATTGTCTGATGGAAAAGATCATGAAAAGATAGAAAGAACTAGGGTTCTTAAATAGAGACTAACCCTAAAAATATATGGTAAAAGATATATCCTAAACGAAATAAAAAAATAAGGAAAAAGAAATAAAACAAACAAAGGAAAATAAGGAAAGTTCGGAATGTCTTCGGCCTTGTTGTGGCGATCGCCATAGATGTCTGGCGATCGCTGTCTTCATGTAAAGCTCTGACGTGGTCTTTGTCGCCCAATGGCGATCGCCGTAGAGTCATGGCGATCGCGGTCGCTGATTTCTTCTCGAATGGCTTCTGTTAAATGATGGCGATCGCCTGGATGGTAGTGGCGATCGCGGTTGGCGTCGCAGAAGCTTCTTCATTCTTCAAGTCTTCAATCTTCTTCGGTTCTGATCTACATTTCTTCACTTCTTAATAAATATCTCAGAACATAATAATGACTCGAAACACATATGATAATACTCCTAAACTAATGTAATAATCCCTAGTTACGCTATACAAAGTGCAGCGTATCAACTACATCTGTGAAGCACTGGTGGTTAGCTCTTTTGGCAGACCACAACAGCACTGGACGATATGCTTAAGGAGCTGGAGTGTTAGCTCATCTGTATCGTAACCTTGAATAGGTTTCGAGACGATTGGCTATGTGAATATCAAGTTTTTGCCTTCTGTTGAGGGTAAGTATTCAAATAATGATAGGCTTTTTTGTTAAGGGGTTATGTTTAGGAAATGTTATAACACTTGATTTTATTGGCAGTCGTGAATTTGGGCTTATTTTCCACATTTTCGTGGACATTTTGTGACGAATCCAACTTTCCATGCACCATATAGTAGCAACTATTAAGGAGGCCGGAAAGGTGCCATATGGTATGAGCCTTGATTGCTTGGTTTGTATACGTGGCATGCTTGACTGTGTCTGCTATGAGGAGGTAAGTCATTTAGAATGCGTGGTTTCGTTATATTATGTGTATGTAATTAATACTAACCTAGATTTAATGTCTTGTTGCATGTTAACTGGTTTCCATTTTCATCTCGGGATTTGAGTCGTCCAGAGTACGCCCCGTCTATGTTTGAGGGCATTTTATATTGTATGGATATTGAGGAGCTCTATCAGCCAAGCCGTATACTTCGACAATTTGAACATGTGTAGGGAATCCCAGATCATCCCCCGCAACCCACCCAGGTGACCTGTTCCAATAGGCTGACTCATTATTCGGTTTCATTTACCAAGGAGTTGTTAGATATGTGGGATTAGGTGCCCAGAGCTTTGTTACAGATTTAGGAGCCACGAGCGACCTACTATTGGGCGGTCACAAATGATTATATTGATTGGTATGATTGGGTTTCTCATCCTCTGGTGGATCCCAGATCAATTAGGCAGGATCATCCTGTTGTCCCTCAGCGTATCCCACCTTCTGTAGAAAGTTTGGCGGTACGTTTATATTTTTAATCTTCATTTCAATTTAAAATTATTATATTTTACTAACATTCTGATTTGTTATTCATATAGCGCTCTCAGCTCGTCACTTGCGAGATCCGAGCTTTCTTGGAGACACCATTGGATAGGAGGCCTACGGATATAGATGAGTTTATGAGGCATCTGCTTGGATTTTTTTACTAACGAGGCTCCACCTCCGGTTCGTCAGTCTCAGCTATTTCAGGATTCAGTGCACGAGGAAGGGCAAAGTAGTGGGAATCATAGTCGTGATGAGCAGTGATATACGGTTTCTAGCCATATTTTATGTAGTGTGTTTGGGTATGTAAATACATGCTGATGACAATATTTGCTGATTTTGGTAATGTATTGGTGAGACAAGTAGTGGAGCAAATAACAATAAAAAACGACTAGAAACGACAACAGCGTGAAAACGCAAAAAACAAATAAAAACCGACTCTAAATAACCAATAAAGCTAAAAACGACTCAAAATGAACAATAACGCAAAAAAGCGCTAAAAATGACTCAAAATAACCAATAACGAAAAAAATGCTAAAACAAACGACTCAAAATGACCAATAACGAAAAAAAAAACGTTAAAAACGAATCAAAACAACTCAAAATGACTAATAGCGCTAAAGACGATAAAAATGACTCAAAACAACTCAAAATGATTACAAACAACTAAAAAAAAACTCAAAACGACAAATGAGGCGAATTTGAAACGGATGCCTAAATGAGGCCAAAATGATGCCAAAATGTAGCCAAAAGGAGGTCAAAATGATAAAATTTGACAATTACTCAATATTTCTAAATGACCATTTTTTTAAATTAAGGGGTTATAAACTTCACTTATGAGATGAAGGGTTATAAAACTACATAATGCAACAAATGGGCTAATGAAATGAGATATTTGATGGCATAAGTGGTTATATGGGCCGAATTCGTTTAAACACCAAGAAACTCGAAAAACGTAATTTCAAAGTCTTGGAATTAGAGTAAATAAGACATGTGTTCATGAAAATTCGTTGAAAACGGGAACAAATAACGTAAGGGTCAATCCGCCTACTTGGCCCAATAGCCTTAAAACGGCTAAAACACCTTAAAACAACCTTAAAACGCAACAAAATTCTTAGGATGTATAACTTGGATTAGTATAACTTGAATTTTGATTACAACTTTGATTAAACATATAACTGTTTACTCTTTCTAACATCAACTTACATGATTATAACTTTGAATTTGAGTAATGCAATAATGATTCCATCATATTACATTAGTATAACATGATATTCAGTTATAATGTTATGATTTCATCGTATTACATTATTATAACACTTCAATTGTTATCGTATAACTCTAACTTACCTCATATTACATTAGTATACCATGAATTTTAAGCATATAACTCTTCATAATCTCATATTACATTAGTAAAACTTGGTTTTAGATTCATAAAGTCTTAATAACGTCATATTACATTAGTATAACATTATTTTGGATCATAAAACTCTTAATAACATCAAATTACATTAGAAAATAACATTAAAAACCCAATTTAAAGCATATAGGGCTTGTACTATAACATTTACCCCACAAACCCTACAACCTTAAACCCTTGAAACCCCAGAAACCCTTGAAACCCCATATACCAGTGCGTTAATTGTGAACACACCACATCTGTGCGTTAAGATTTAACGCACATATGTGGTATATGGGCTTCAGAAGCGCCCAGAACTTGGACCAAGATTGTGCGTTAAATGGGCTTCAAAAAATGATGGGTTTTTTTTGCATTGGCCCAAGACTTGAAAATAACCCATTAAAAATTCGTCTATAAATACAATTCTCATTCTTTGCTCATTAAACTTGCGCTGTAAATAAATAATGGTTTAGGTTGGGATTGTGATCCAAAGTCGAACGACACTTGACTTGCTTCCTTTTTAGGACAAGTTTGTCGTTTAGTTTGCCGATTTGCCTTCTCATTGCGACTTTCTGCGCATTCTCAGTATTTGTTAAGTCTTCTCTTACGTACGCGTGCTAACTCTTTCCCTTTTTTCTCTCGGAGGAGACTTCCCCTTTGGCTCCTTCTCCTTGTTCTTGGATCCCGACGGCTTTCCCTTTCCCTTCCTAAACAAGTTTGTTGGCTCTACCAAAGAACTTTCTTTCGGATGCTCCAAGTCAATGTACAACTCACTTAATCTGAGTAGAGTTTCATTTCTAAAATCCCCACTTAACATTTTTGCCCACATTTCACGCATTCTGATCTCTGAATGGACATTGGACGATTGTCGTCAGGTAAGGACATATTTATTCCATCAACTTCCCATATGAGTTCCTTCCAAAAGTCATGAAAATCATCTGGCATAAGAGGTGTCTTCGTAATGATTGCCCTACCAAGATCGCATACGCATGGCATCCCAAGACAATCTCGAACCCAATAATCATCACATTCATTTGAATACTCCTCTTTTAATATCTGCTAATACATTTCTGACAACAACAGAATACACCGATAACAGCCTTGAAAACAACATTCGAATTTAAGGAGGAAAGTTTGGGTCATCAATAACCATTAGCCTAGTGCTAAGTGTTTGGTTCTTTGTCACCCTAATCAAGTCGAGTTGAATTATGACCGCATGGTGGATCCTCACGATCACTCTATTGAAGCTGCTCTACTAGAACTCACAATTTCTTTCAACATCTTATGCATCCCCTCGACCCTAAATAAACACAAGTTCTACATGTTAGTAGGAATAATATGGTGGTCGAAATTACCAACTAAACAAACAAAGATACATGTTTGTAGTCCTTGTGTGAAAGTGAAGAGTCTAGTTGGTCCACGTTCTAACTACGAACTTCTTGTATGAAGTGAGCCAATACTTTTCAACGTAACCAACAATGCCCTTCTTCCACGAATCTCTCATCTTACTTAGCCTCTGTTAGTAGATTTCTTCAGTGCTCGAGCAAAATATCCCCCAACATTGTGTAACAAAGTTTTCCGCCCTTTCACTCTTTTTATCACTTTTTCTGCGTGTGACTGGATATTGTGCTTAATTTGCACCCTAGTTGTTTAACTTCAGTGTCTTTGAACACAAGCTTGATTGTTCTCAAAGAGCCTTCCCATAATCAGTCATTATAGCCTTCGACATTACTCCCAAATTTCGGCACATCATGAACGCACATCATCACAAACTTGTAATGCATTTCTGTTTCCTGAACCACGAATGCATATGCAATGTTGAATGTCTTGTGCGTGCAAGTGAAACCAACCATCTCCACTAAAGCCATATCATACCTATTTGTCTTGTATGTGGATTCCATGATAATCACGTGAGGAAACTTCCTGAACAACCGCATCGACTCCGGGTTAGCAAAAAAAAGGACTTCAGCCTCATTCGTCTTCGTATTCCTCAGAGGTTGAAAAAGATACTTGTTCTCGACCAGAAAATTTAGAGACCACTGCGTAAATGTGTATTCCTCAAGATCTTCAAAATTGATCTTTTGCAAAAAATTGGCAATCTGCTTCATGGATGTGACATTTTACGGGTCTCTTTTCCTCAACTCAATAAGTATGTTTTTTGGCGTCTTGCGATCATCGCTCGCTTCCCTTGCTATTTTCTCATCCTCTTTGTCGCATTCCCATTAAATCTAGTAGGAAGGGTGTGGTTGTGACGACCTTCTATATCATCCACGATCCATTTATAACTACATGACCCTTCTTGGATACGAACCTCATATAACTCGAATGTACAACCACATTTCTTCGATTTTCGGTCACGAATCCTCAGAACCGGCAATTCTGGATTTCTTAAGTTTTCTTTCGGCCTACCCGATCTAGGTTTTCCAAACCTATCGCATACTAAATCAACGCAGTATTTTCTAGATGTACGATGTACCAAAACTATCATCAAATCTATTGTTCTTTGTTTCTTCCATTCCATCGTCCCTTCCTTACTATCGCACACTTGCCCAATACTAAAATGTGGTCCAACGTTTTCTTCCTACAATTATTAAACTATAATGATTAAACTACGTTACTTAGAAACTAAATTTTAACTAATTAACTTAAATTTTAATATTTTATGCAATACAAAACTAAATTTTTATTCAAAATAATAAATAGTAAATACTAACCAAAATCGGTAACGGATTCCAATTGTCTATATTTGATACATTTGCTTCGTCTTCTTCGTCCACTTCGTATACTTTTTCCACGACCCCCGATATCCAGTTGTCGTTACCATCATCTTCCTCATTACTCTCATAATTATAAGACATTATGGTGTGGATTGCAAAACTTGAATGAGAGCCCCGCTTATATACAAGCCAAAATATGCTCTTTGGAATTACCGTTGGTGCGTTAACGTTTACCGCACCAACGGTAATAAAATTCCAACGACCACTTTTTTAAAATCTGAACTTGTGCGGTAATATTTACCGCACAAATTAATTTTAAAAAAATACAATATACATGTGCGAAAAAGATTACCGCACAAATTTTTTATTTTTAAAATATTATAATAACTGTGCGGAAAAATTCACCACACAAGTTTTTTTATTTATAAAAAAGTTAAATACTTGTGCGGTAGTTTTAACCGCACAAGATTATAAACCAAATTATTATTTTTTAATTAGTTTTTAATCTCGATTACAGTTGTGCATTAAATCTTAACACACTATTCCTAGCGTTACGATTTAACGCACATGATTTATATGGATTCACAAAAATTCCGCATTTCCCCCTAAAACCCTCTATGCGTTAAAAATAATCACACTTTTGTGAACTGCAATTGTTAACGCATAGAAAAGTGTGCATTTAGCAAAAATAAAAGTGTGCATTTAGCAAAAATAAACCCTCTATGCGGGTTTCAAATATTCGTTTTTTTATTGTAATAAAGAAAATAAAATTTTACATTTTTTTATAATTAATTAGTAATATTATATTGTTATTTAATAAAATATATTGTTAATTTTAAATTTAAATGAAATGAAATATGTGAAAAGTGGGTCCCTCCATGAGTTTCGAGAAGTTCGGGTCGGTCCGGGTTTGGCCCAAACGGGTTGGGGTAAAAACCAGGACACAAACGGGTTCATGCACTTTTTGAATCAGGTTCGGTCGAGTATTTTTCGGGTAGGGTCGGATCGATCCAGCGGGTTGGGTCAGCTTTAAGAGGTCTAATTTAGCAGATTCTCCAAAATATTAAAATGAGTATTTTATAAAAAAAAAGCCATTATAAATGATAATGACTATGAAGAAAACAAACCTGGTGACTTGATAAAACCTTAAATTTTTTTTAACAAGCAAACAAAAGACTTAATGTTATAAACATTCAAGCCTCAATCATCTTCGCGGATGATCTTAATAAAATCTTTCATAGGAAAGATTCGAGAATTCCTTTGGAGGATCAACTTCTGGAGTTGTTGTAATTCTTCCGATGGGGAAGCTCTTCAATATCAATGTTGCAAGAAGCTAAATAGTCAACAACTCTATTGCAATTACGACGAATATGGAAAAACCTACCAGAATCAAACAAGACAGAAATAACTCTAATGTCCATAATGATAGTCCTTATTTTCCATGGGGGAGCTTGTGAGCTATTGATACATTTAATAACAGTTAGACTATCACTTTCTATAATAATATTTTTTAATATTCAGTCGATGGGATGCTTTTAAGCCTTCAAGGACAACAACCGCTTTTGTAGTAAGAACAGAGGAGTCGAGAATATGAAGATGTTCCACGAAGAAAGCAAGAGTTTCCGCGTTACGAATAATAAAACCAATAAAAGAATATGAGTTGGCTCGTCTAGAGCCATCACAGTTTAGTTTGAAGTAACCATGAGGTGGTTTAGTCCATCAAGTTTTCCTCTTTGTGGGGCGACGTAAATAATTCGCTTCTTGTTTTATGTAGAAATTTAGACAGTACTAGCCCTACGGAGGCCGTGTGATGCACGACCCTTGTCTGATAGCGCTTCAGCAAGAATACAATTTTTAATTTTGGTATTTTAGGTTTTGTAACCGCTGTAACTATCATGCAAATTAATATTAGTTGTACTATAGTCTATTGCTTGTGATACGAGAAAACGATAGAAGATGAACAATCATAATGTCTGTAATTAAATATCATATATCATTTCAACAACAATAACAATAGTATAGTATACGACGTTTTCTAAGAGGGTAGTTTGGAAGCTCAGATTTTTGGAAGATTACGACAACGTTTACTCTGTTTCACTAGTAGAAAAAACACCTGTTGCAGCCCCCCTGTTGAGGCGGACATCTTAAAAAACGCCGCAAAAAACCATTTTCCACTATTTGTTGAGGCGGTCACACGTTTTGTTCGCTGCAACTGACTCTTTAGAGGCGGTCAAATTTTCGTTCGCCTCAAAATTTTATGGGATTTTGACCTGTTGAGGCGGTTGCGTAGCATTCGCCTCAAAAATCCATACCTTTTGAGGCGGGCAGTGTTTGTTCGCTGCAACATCAATACGATTTGAGGCGGGCCGTGTTTGTCCGCTGCAAAATGTTCAATCTCCCATCTTACAAATTCACACGGATCATTTACTATAACCGTTGGATTCCATCTCCCATCTTTAATCCAAGACGTTGATTTATTACTTATTTTCAAAAAAAGAAAAACCGAATTCCATCTTCCATCTCTCTTCCAATCTTCCACGAACAAAAAAACCTAACACTGCGCCGCCTCACCCATTTCAAACCCATCTCTCAAATCTTTCTTCGTTCAAACCCATCTTCTTCCTCAGTTTTCTGGCACTAATCTCGGTTTCTCCATCTCTCAAACCCATCTTCTTCATTCTCCCATATCTCTCCTCTTCTTCCTCAGTTTTCTCCGCCTCAAATCAACGCTGCGCAGCCTCGCCTGATCTCGGATTTGCGCCGCGTCGCTCGGATCTGCGCCGCCTCGCTCGGATCTACTCTGCCTCGCTCGGATCTGTGCCGCCTCGCTCGGATCTACACCGCCTTGCTCAAATTTGTGTCGCCTCATCGTCTTCACGAAGTCGCCTCGCCTCGCCTCGCCTCGCTTCGCCTCGCCTCGCCTCGCTTCGCCTCGCCTCGCCTCGCCTCGCCTCGCTTCGCCTCGCCTCGCCTCGCCTCGCCTCGCCTCGCCTCGCTTCGCCTCGCCTCGCCTCGCCTCGCCTCGCTTCGCCTCGCCTCGCCTCGCCTCGCCTCGCCTCGCCTCGCCTCGCTTCGCCTCGCCTCGCCTCGCTTCGCCTCGCCTCGCCTCGCCTCGCCTCGCCTCGCCTCGCTTCGCCTCGCCTCGCCTCGCCTCGCCTCGCCTCGCCTCGCCTCGCCTCGCTTCGCCTCGCCTCGCCTCGCCTCGCCTCGCTTCGCCTCGCCTCGCCTCGCCTCGCCTCGCCTCGCCTCGCCTCGCTTCGCCTCGCCTCGCCTCGCCTCGCCTCGCCTCGCCTCGCCTCGCTTCACCTCGCTCAACCCTGAATCGCCTCGCCGTGTTCGTTCTCCCATCGTCTTCACAACCCTGTTCGTTCTCGAGGTCGGAGAAGGCTCGTGCTCTCAAATCAGGTTCCCAGGTTTTTTTTTCGCATTCTCCTTCGCTGTCGTTCAGATTAGGGTTCACAACCTCCGTCGAGGATGATTCTGGTTCGCAACCTTCATTCCACCATCTCTCTGGTCCGGCCCCAGCGAATCAAGATTAGGGATCTAAGTCGTTCAAATTTAGGGTTCTTAATTAATCTGTAAATCGAGATTTAGGGTTTGATGTAAATCAATTTTTTTTTTGATGTAAATCGAGATTAATTTTGTAAATTATGATTAGTTTGATGTAAATCGAGATTAGTTTGTTCATTCTGATTATGATTATTTTATACGGACTATTTGAGAATAGTTAAGTGAAATTAAATCTTCAGCAAACAATTAATCCAACCTTAAATTTTGAGGCGGGCGGAAATGTTAACTGAGGGCCATTCTGCAGAAATTAGAGGCGGGCAATCATCTGTCCGCCTCAACAGCTTGGTCTTTTGAGGCGGTCGTTTGGAATTGAAGGCATAATTTTGCCTATCTGTTGAGGCGGTCACTAGAGTGACCGCCTCAACAAGTATTTATTTGTTGCAGCTCCCCCTGTTGCAGCGACCCCTGACCGCCTCAACAGAGGGGTTTTTGCCCGCCTCAACAGGTGTTTTTTCCACTAGTGTTTCATCGATATCATCGTCGTGCAAATCCTGAAGGATGTCAAGAAACCAATCAAGCAACGAAGCGTTTACTAAAAATCAGAGAAAAAGAAAATTGATTACCTTAGTCTCGTTTTTTTCCTAAAAATAAAACATTATTATGAATATTGAGTAAGAAATCTAGAAGAAAAGCAATCCCTCTATTCAATAAAGCATACGTAAGAATAGAGTAAGAGTACATGATTCTGATTGTAAGCGAAGTAGAATCAGGATTATGTAAGATCTATCACGGTTATAATCTACGTGAGATGTCCTTAAATATATAAGATATGCATACATGATTACATGTGACTTATGATGTCTTTTAGGTACCCTATCAAAGAGACATTTTTCTGTATAGTCTCTCGTCTAGCTCGAGAACACATACCAGAAGAAGGGCCACCCCTGCCAAGAATACAAAAGGATTAAGATTAGTTGCTAGAATGACACAATAAATTTCAAGTATATTTAAAATTCTATAAAATAGTGTACTCGCTGAACCCACCTGAAATTTTGCTCATAGTTTGTTATATGCTCTAGAAGCATAAGGAATTGGATTGAAGAGAATAAAGAAGGTAAGGAATAGATTATCACACTAACATGGTTATTGATTAAAAGTAAAACCACAACTTGTTGTCCATTTGGACTGATGCGCCCCTGAAATAGTTACCAATCAACTTTTTAGCATCTGCAAATCGAATAAGTTGGATTCACGTGAATTGTATGAAAGTATAAAGATACATACAGTCTAAGTCATGAGAATAAATACTTAATAGATTTTGAATAACTATACTACTAACAATTGATTCTATCATCAAACACGTGGATGCAAACTACAAATAAATTAAACATAACGAAAGCAATTTCCGTGTAGTAATCGAACTCTCTCTGGAAGCCATCACCGTCATGTGAGGGACTGAATGTGGTGGAGCTAGGGTTTTGGAGAATATCGGTGTGAGAGAACTGAACAAATCAATTTCAAATAAAAGTAAGAACTTCGTACATGAAAGAGGAGAACACATGGATTCTTAGTCTTTAGTTATCGGATCGTAATTTGTGAAACCTTCAATGGGTTTGGTCTTATTCAAAGCTATTGGAAAAACTCACCTAATTACAACACTAAAAGCATTAAATGCTTAACCAAAATGTCAAATTTATATTAGACTAGATACGGGCCTCGCGTTCCGCGCGAGAAAATTACGGATTTTCGTATAGTTATACATTATTTGTTAATATGTTGTTGTTGTTATCAAATTTATTAATATTTGTAAATATAAGTATTTTTTATTTCCTTATATTTATGTTTGAAGTAGTTTTAAAACATAATATTAGAATAAGTTTGCACTGTCATAAGAGAAGCTCACACATTAATTTAATTTGTGACTTAATCAAGTAGACTATAAATAAATATAACATAGAGATATAAGAAAGATATTTAAATACATGCTCAAAAGTCTAATATGAGGTGATTAAGAAATGAGTAATGCATTAAATTGGTATCAATTTCATTCAATTTTGACAATGGACAACCAACTTTTATATAGATAAGATAAGATTAGAAGATTAGAAGATAGAAGATTAGAAGAATAGATTAGATCTACTATATACAATATTAAAGTTGAAGCCATGTCTTCACAAAAATTTGCGTCATTTGACAAAATTTGAGTGGAGACATGCTTACTTCTCTTTTTATAATAAAATGAATAAATATTTTTTTACCTACTATCTCACTATTCCACTAACTCACATCTAACCTCTACTAACTCTACTTAGTAAAGCCACTATACCACTAACTCCAAATTTCTCTCGTACTTTTATTTTATAACGGATAAAAGTGTTCATCTCTAATTTACATCAAATTATGAATAGTTTTATTAAGCTCTACAATTTCTACCTTTTGACAAGTACAATCAGTAATTATGTGGAAATGCAAAACGTAAATAGACACCATAAACGCGGTTGGGTTTGGGTTTGGGTTGGGTAATATCTGAAACGCAGAAGCCGTCGAACGATGGCCATCGCAGGGGCGATAACAAGCTTGGCTTCATCTCTACCTCAAAACCGGTTATCTTCAAGCCACCATTTCAATCTTCAAACGCTTACAACTTCTTCCACTCTACTCTGTCGCAGTAGAAGATGCGATTCAAAGAGACGACTCGAATTGAGAGCTTCCAAATCAACCGCAAGTGAGCCATCGCCGGGACTCTACTCCGCCAAGCAGTTCGATCTCACCCTTACAAATGTCGATTTGGTTCTTGAGGACGTCAGACCTTACCTCATCTCCGACGGCGGCAACGTCGAGGTTGTCTCTGTCCAAGACGGCGTCGTTTCTCTCAAGCTTCAAGGTCTTTTCTATCACCTTGCCCTCTCCTTTCGTCTTGTATTTAATTTCTCGCTGTTCAATCATCGATTCATGGATTTCGGGATTCTCTTGCCTTTTAGATAAGAAAATCGGAGGATATATGTAATACTTATGTATTGTGGATTGATAGAATCAAAATTGATAATCAATTATTGAAAATGAAGTTCAGGTAGGGCTTCTCCCTGCAGGATTAACAGAAATCATTTATCAGTGTGAAGACTGAGGAGGAAAGGACCTTCGTTTTATGATTTTCTGCTCTTAATATGACTATTAATGGGATACTTGAATAAGTGGATTTTTTTCCCCAAGTAGGCTTAGTCGTCAACTTAATACCCGATCTAGAATGAATGAAATTATGAGAATAGGCGGTTTAAGCCGTTGTTGGTAACAACATTCTACCCAAGCTGGTCAACTGGCAGAAAACATAAAGAACCCTACGGTTGTAATGGTGAAAAGTGAAAGCGAAACAATGTTTTTATGTTCTGAACACCTTGTCTTTTTTAGAGAGGCGCCCACGCTGATACATTACGTTTCAATTTTATTTTTATTTTAACTTTTTTTAAGGTGTCTTTTTTTGGTTTTCGTTGAAATGTTGTTTAGTTCAGCGTTTCTTCTTTACAAACCCGTTGTTGAGAACAATGTCTCTATTCAACCCTCCTCCAGTCAGCCTATTCTAGGAATTTTCCTTTACTACCCAGCCTAGATCGGAATTAAGTTCAAGAACAAGCCTACCTTGGAAAAATATTCGAATTAATGTGTGAAAGTGATGCAATTGAAGTAGTAGTGTTTGTGAAATAACAGAGGTCAGTGGAAGGCTAAAAGGCATGCAGTGTGTTTCTGTAGTCTGTACATTTAACTATGATAAAAAATTGATAGAGCAATGTGCTTTTTTATAGTCTTTAGAGAGAACTATGATCAAATACTTCTGGTATTATCTGATCATTTAACTAGCTTCCACATTTTGGGTGGGCGAGCATTTGACTATTTTCTGATTGTTTGATTCTATGAAATAGCTAAGACAGTTTCAGAATGTTGCTGGTGCTACTTCTTCTTTTTCTGTGCATTTTTTATTCTTCTTAGTTCAGAGAGCGGTTGTCTTTCCTTCTGCATGGTGTTTGCATATATGGAAAAGTAACATTTGTGATCACTAGACGATGCCAATAATGTTCTTAGAGTTTCATGTTTATGTAAATTGATAATCTAGTCTTCTACAGAGGTAGAAGAGTTTGATGCATTTGCAAGGTTTTAGATGTGAAGTTTGACCCCTCTTTCTCTAATTCCTTGGGTCGAAACCTTAACATGTATAATGTTTGTCCATAACACATAGTTTTCTAGCACAAATGTTAAAAGGTGTCCTAGGGTCGTTTCTGATTAGTTTATAGATACTTTGCATGTCACTGTGTTAATTAAAGGGTGTTTGAATTTACATGCATGTCAATCATCTACAGTTTTTTGTACTCAAATTCACATTCCATGTTTAGGGTTGAAATTTCAAAAAACCACATTTCTCAACCCATAAGGTATCAATACATGTCTAGATAAATCTAATTGCTGTTCAATGTTCTTTTATTAAGTTATGATGCATATTATTGCGCCCAATGTAGTGCAATTGAATTAACGTGGTTTCTTTTCTTGTGTTTCGGTTGCACAGGAGCATGTGAAAGCTGCCCAAGCTCAACTACGACTATGAAAATGGGGATTGAACGTGTATTAAAAGAAAAATTTGGCGATGCCATAAAGGATATCCGCCAAATCTTTGATGAACAAATTAACGAAACAACTGTTGAGGTCATACGAGTCATTTCATCTTGAACACGTTCAGAGATTGAATTTTTTCCGTTTAATCTGGCCTTATCTAAAGTGTCAACTCCTGTTTTGTTTTCCAGGCGGTGAATCGTCATCTTGACATATTAAGACCAGCCATTAAAAACTTTGGAGGAACTGTGGAAGTGATGTCTGTTGATGGAAAGGATTGCTCTGTGAAGTATGAGGGACCAGAAACAATCGGCTCTGGAATTAAAGCAGCCATTAAGGAGAAGTTTCCGGATATAGTTAATGTCGTGTTCACCACCTAAATCACAGATCAAGTTTCGAATGTCACGATGTTTGCAGTTTCTGAACATTTATCCTTATCCCTCTTAACTAGAAGGTGTGTATAATGTATTACAGTCAGAGTTTATAAGAAACATCTCTGTTGCCATTTTCCGATACAGAAATGAATTTTGTGAATATAAGGTTCATCGCCAGAACTTGAATATATCTATTTTCCATTGTCAAGTTCGGATCAGCTGACCATTCAACTGCCCGGAAGTTTCTGTGGCTGGTTTTCCTTACTCTTGTTCATTTGTGTTATGAATAGAGTGCTAACATTGTGTTAGAGGGCGTGAGGCGGCCACTTCATGTGAGAAAACAGGTGCAGAGAAGGAACAGAGAAGAGAAAGAAGAGAAGGAGAGAAAGTTTGTTATGTGTATTGATTTTGTTACTAAGCATCTGTTACAGATAGTGTATTTATAGTGCTTACATCCCCCCGCAAGTTAGAGGGTGATTCAAAGGGAATCAAACCCAACTTGGGTATTGCACTAGTATGTACAGATGAAGGCAAATCCTTAGTAAAAACATCAGCTACTTGAAAAGTAGTGGGAACATGAGATAAAAGAGATTAGACCTTCTAACAATTTTGTCCTAACAAAATGACAGTCTATCTCTATGTGTTTAGTACGTTCGTGGAACACAGGGTTCTTGGCAATGTAGATGGCAGATTGTGAGTCACACTTCACTGGAATAGGTTGCACTTCAGAAACTCCTAGCTCATGTAACAGCCTGCTAAGCCAAGCTAGTTCAGCTGTGACCCTTCTTAGTGATCTGTATTCAGCTTCTGCAGAAGAGAGTGATACTGTGACTTGTTTCTTGGACTTCCAAGATAAAGGAGCTCCACCAAAGCTGATGTAGAAGCCACTAATAGAACGTCTGGTTGTGGGACAAGCTGCCCAGTCTGAGTCACAATAAGCCACCATATCAAAAGTAGGAGAAGAAGGAAGAAGAAGGCCAAGATTAGCAGTGTCTCTGAGGTACTGAAGTGTATGCATAGCAGCTCCCCAATGTATAGATGAAGGTTTCTGCATAAATTGACAAAGATGATGCACAGAGAAAGCCAAATCTGGTCGAGTGTTAACTAGAAAATTTAGTTTTCCAACTAACTTTCTGTAGGAAGTAGGATCAACTAGAGGGATGCCTTTGTCATCACTTCTGAGTTTGATAGAGCAATCAAGTGGACTGTATACATTCTTAGATAGATAAGGACAAAAATCATGTAACAATTCTTGTATGAACTTCCTTTGAGAAATAACCAAGCCTTTTTCTGTTGGAAGAAATTCCATGCCAAGAAAGTAGTTGAGAGATCCCAAGTCCTTGATACTGAAAGTTTTATGCAGGAACTCTTTGACAGAAGCAATATCTGAACTCTTGTTGCCAACAATCAAAATGTCATCAACATATATCACAAGATACATGACCGAATCTGAAGAATTCTTGTGAAATAAGTTGTAATCATTCAAAGATTGAGTGAATCCCTAAGAGAGCAAAGCATCTGAAAGTTTGCTATACCACTGTCCGGAGGCTTGCTTTAAACCATATAAGGACTTATTAAGCTTGCAAACCTTATTAGGATGAAGATGAGCCATCCCTAAAGGAATTTTCATGTAGACTTCAGTATCAATGTCTCCATGAAGAAAGGCATTGTTAATGTCTAACTGTGACATTAACCAACCCTTTTTAACTGCCACTGTGACTAGTGCTCTTATGGTTGTCATCTTAACAACTGGAGAAAAGGTCTCATGAAAATCAATACCAGCCCTCTGAGTGCACCCTTTAATCACCAGCCTTGCCTTGTGTCTTTCTAAAGTTCCATCAGCCTTGAACTATAATTTGTATATCCACTTGGAGCTAATAGGCCTTTTTCCTTTGGGAAGATCCACAATATCCCAAGTGTGATTAGATTCCAAGGCAGCTATCTCAGTATCCATAGCTTTGATCCAGTCACTAGATTGCACAGCTTCTTCATAAAGTAAAGGTTCAAAAGCATGATGAAGGTTGGATATAAGATTTTGAGAGGAGGTGGATAATGTTGTGAAGGAAAAGGAATTTGTAGGATATAGGTTGAAGTCAGAAGTGACAAAGTTGCAAAAATAATCTTGCAAGTAAGAAGGTGGATTGGTGGATCTAGTACTCCTTCTTATTTCAGGGACAGGGGTAGGTATAATAGGAAGAGGAGAAGGAATGATAGGTGAGGAAGCTGGTGATGGCATTTGTGGAGGTGAGGGTGTGGGAATATGATCTGTAAAATCATGATCATGGATAGGAATGTGTTGGGGAATAGTAGAGGTCTCAATATAAGGGTGGGTAAAAGGATAGGAATTTTCATGAAAAGAAACATCTCTAGAGATGAAAATCTTATGTGTATTGAGGTCAAGTAGCTTGTATCCTTTGATTCCAAAAGGGTATCCAAGAAAGACACAAGCAGAAGCTCTAGGCATCAACTTATCCCTGCCAGGCTTAGGAGTACTTGCATAGGCCAAACAACCAAAATTTCTTAGATGAAGTAATGAAGGAGATGTGCCATGTAGTTTTTTCAGAAGGAGACATGCCTTTCAAGACTTTAGAAGGATACCTGTTAATAAGGTAAGTGGAAGTAAGCAAGCAGTGACCCCAGTATTTGCGAGGTACCTTAGACTGGAATAAAAGAGCACGAGTGGTCTCCAAAAGATGTTTATGCTTCCTCTCAGCTACTCCATTTTGTTGAGGAGTATGAATACAAGTGAGCTGGTGTATGATTCCTTTGGAAGAAAAGAACTTAGTGCCTGCTTGACTAAGCCCCAATTCTAGTGCATTATCTGATCTGACTATCTTTACTTTGTTGCCAAACTGTTGCTCCACCAATGCAATGAAGGATTGCAACAAAGAAAAAACAGTGCCCTTAGTCTGCATCAAATGAGTCCAGGTGACTCTAGTGTAGTCATCAACTATGGTTATGAAGTACTTATGACCATCATGTGTACTAGTATGAAAGGGCCTCCATGTATCAACATGAATTAATTCAAAAGCATAAGAAGTAGTGATAGAACTTATAGGAAAAGGCTTTCTCTGTAATCTAGCCTTAGCACAAACTTCACAAGAATGTATATCACTAGTACTGTCACCATTATTACAAAGTTCAGGGACAATATTTCTGAGTTTGCTAAGAGACAAATGTCCTAGACGAATGTGCCAAAGTAACAACTCTTTGGACTTAACAGATTTAGAAACAACATTATTGGAAGCTAGCAATGAAGATGAATTAGCTGAGCATAGAACATATAGCCTGTTATGCAGACTACCAAGCAGCATTGGGTCCCTCAAAGCCAACCCCTGCAACCAACATTGATCAGAATCAAACACAGCCTTGCATTGCATCTGTTTACAAAGTTTACTTACTGAGAGCAAACTGAATCTAAACTGAGGCACATAGAGCACATCATGTAAGACAATCTCATCAGTTATCTTGACTGAACCAGATAGCTTGACATCAAGAATAAGACCATTAGGCATAGAAATATGAATAGGCTGAGCTAAAGGGGATAGGTTATGAAAGAAAGCCAAGTTGAAAGACATGTGGTCACTAGCTCCAGTGTCTATGATCCATGTATCTTTGGCAAATATAGTCTTGGCAAAATTAAGAAAGGTATAAGAGTATGGTATACCAGCAAGGTGAGCATTGGATGAAGAGGAAGATCCAACATTGGTTTTCTGGAGTAGGCTAAGAAGCTGAGCATACTGATCATTGGTGATGCTTTGCAAATTCATGGAAGAAGAGCTCTCAGATGAAGCACCAACAGCTTCAATATCAGCAACAGAATTGGCTTGAGAATTCTTTGAATTCTGAGGAAATCCATGAATTTTGTAACATCTTTCAACAGTGTGTCCTGGACGTTTGCAATGAGTGCAAAAATAAGATCTACGACCACCACGGCCATTGCCAGAATTCCCTCCAGATGGTCGATCAGATTGAGCATTGCTAGAATTACTAGAATTGTTAATTCTTGGAGGATTAGTTGAAGCAACAAGTGAAGAAGACTCTAATAAAATGCGAGAAGAAGATTGAACCTCCCTCTGTCGTTCTTCTTGCAAGAGAATCGAATAAGCTTGAGAGATAGATGGCATTGGATCCATCATGAGGATATTACCTCGTGCTCTGCCAAAAGAGTCAGTAAGCCCCCATCAAGAATTGAAGAAGACGTTGTTCATCTTGATGACGACGAATTGCTTCAGAGAGTCCACAAGAACACGCAGGGAAATTCTTCATGGAATCTTGCTCGTCCCATAAAGATTTGATTCGATTGAAATAACTCGCAATTCCATCAGATGATTGCGAGATGTTGGAAATTTGCTTTTCGATTGCAAATTTCTGTGCGCTACTCACCTGGGAATATCGAGTATTGATATCCAGCCAAATTTGACGAGCGTCTCCTGAGAGAAGAAACATACCACTGATCTGAGGGATCATGGAATTGAGAAGCCATGCGAACATCATATTGTTTACTCTTTCCCATCGACGGTAAACAAGAGAAGATTGCTCTGGTCTGGTGATTTCGCCATCAACGAAACCAAGCTTGTTCTTGGCTGAAAGTGCAATCACCCTGGATTGGCGCCAAGCATAGAAACCAGATCCATCGAAGAGCTTGTTGACAAGAATCAACCCGGGGCCATCAGATGGATGTAAGAAGAGAGGATCATTGAAATCTGATCCAGGAATTTTCCATGGATTCTGATTAGGCAAATTCCGGAACTCAGTGTTGTTCTGGCGATTAGGAGTGAATGCCATGAAGAACAAAGAAGAATCAGAGATTCAGAAAAGCGGAAGAAGATGATCGGAAGAATCGATCAAGCTCTGATACCATGTGAGAAAACAGGTGCAGAGAAGGAACAGAGAAGAGAAGGAGAGAAAGTTTGTTATGTGTATTGATTCTGTTACTAAGCATCTGTTACAGATAGTGTATTTATAGTGCTTACACTTCATATCTTCAGCTTCTCAGGCTACTCTTATTAGGTAGTGTCTTGAATGATTTTGTGCAAAATCTGTCAAGCGGCCCTTTTTTTCCTTGTACGGTATCATTACTCTATGAACTTGTGACACAGATTGCGCTTTCGAACCTGAAAATCCCGCCTTAAGGTAGTCTTAGGTGACTTTGTGGAAACATGTGGGGCGTGCCAGAAACTTCCGTAATACTCCCTCCGCCCCACTATATAAGCCTCATTTGACCTCGGTGCGGATGCCGATGTACGTTTTGTTTCGTTAATATCTCTAATTGTTTATTAATAAAAAATATAAAAATTTGATATTGTTAAAGTAATCACTGAGACGAATCAAACAAGACCCCATATGACCATATTTTTCGTTATATATTGGAAGAAATCGAGAAGATTCTCTCAAATTATGAATAATGTTGAAAAAGCAAATGAGGCTTATAAAAAGGGACAGAGGGAGTAGAGTAGAACATTACATAGTCTTCTAGAAAGCTCCGGAAGTGTGTAGTGAAGTTTGGGTTTCTCTGGAGTCTTCTCGAGAAGTGGAGAAATCTCTTTTTGCATCTCCATAAGTCTTTCTTAGTCTAGGAAATTCTATAATTCTCTTGTCTAGATCCACAACAGGGTTTTGGCATGTATATATCAAGCCAACCCCTCTGATTTATATTATCCAACAATCACCAAGCAACCAAGCATTGTAAGCTATCTTGTAATCTCTTTCTTTCCAAGTAATATAAAGCTCTTTCGCACAAAACCTTTCGGAGGACTAAGACTTGGATTGAGATAGAAACTGGGATTGAGATTTGGATTGGGAGGACATTTTGGTTAGAATCCAATCGGCGGTGGAATCGACTGAGTGGCCTTAAATAGGGCACTATACCCACAACCGCCCCTTAAATAGGAAATTGTTCTTTGGTGGGGAGGAGAGGATGGAGTCGGAAATCCGAATGGAGAAGAATCAGAAGTTGTCGTTGAGCCCGAGGACTTCAAATTTCATCTAGAAGGCGGTTTTGCCTATAGGATCGGATCGTAACCACCCCGTGAGACATGTATTTTAGGTCGATTTGGCAGGTGTGGATTATCAAGTCAAAACCGGTTTAGAATTAAATAAAATAAAATCTAATTTAATAAGCATAAACCGGTCAAAACCCAATCAAAGTGAAGATGGGTGGTTGATTGCAAGAATTCATTTAAAGGGTGGTTGTATGTAATTTCTAGTTTAAGGGGTGGTTGTGGGTAAATTGCTATATTTAAGGGGTGATTTTATGAAATTCCCTCTTTTTCTTAAGTAATGATGAGGTGGCATATGATGTGATAAATGAGGTGGTATAGCTTAGGGGCCGATACATAGACGAATTGAACATAAATGTCGACATGTGTTAAAGGCCTAAAATTCTCTAATGTTTCAGCTTTGAGCGAGAGTTATTTTCGCCAAAATATCTAACTTCAGCTTTTTTCCATCAAAGTCAACCCATCTATCTTATATATTAAAGCTAATGTTTTTCTAGCCTTGAGAGTGATTGTAGGAGCAATTTGTTAAGTTATTAATTTTTAATTTTTAAATCTATTATAATGAGTAACTATTAACATTAAATTTAAACAAATTTTGTTGTGGTCCACTAAATTAATACATTAAATATCGTATGTACTTTAATCTTCATAATTTTTTTATTTGAAAATTTTCAAGGTCTTAAAATACCACTTTTTGCAAATTAAGAAATAAAATCTATCTTATATATTAAAGTTAATGTTTTTCTAGCCTTGAGAGTGATTGTAGAAGCAATTTGTTAAGTTATTAGTTTTTTAATTTTTAAATCTATTATAATGAGTAACTATCAACATTAAATTTAAACAAATTTTGTTGTGGTCCACTAAATTAATACATTAAATATCGTATGTACTTTAATCTGCATAATTTTTTTATTTGAAAATTCTCAAGGTCCTAAAATACCACTTTTTGCAAATTAAGAAATAAAATGTAATTTCATTCATATCTAAGCAAATTAATATTATTAATATATCTTTATTGTATCTTTTTATTTTGTATTTTAACAATATTCCACATTAATTCTTAAGATAGATCATAATTTCATAAATAAATGTTATAAATACATTCCCGTGCATGGCACGGGGTATTACACTACTTTATTTTGTTAAATTAGAATCGAGTTTACTCAAACCGGTTGAAAATCGTATTATTTTTTAAATATTATAAAAATCTTGATTTACAAAATTTCAAAAAGTCCCTTTTGTTGAGCCACAAATCCCACAATACTTTTCGTCAAACACGAAAGTGGGTTAAAAAACCATGATTTTTCTTTTAAACCACATTGATTTCGGAACAAAAAAAATCTGGTTTTTTAAAAGTACTAGCACAGTTCCCGCGCCATGCGTGGATGATTGTTTAGCGTTTATATATAAGGAAAAAATTTAGATACAAATAGTTTTTATTGTACGAATGGAAAATTCACGCGCACAATTTTTCACATTGACATGCACATACAGATGTAAATACATTCACATTTGCAGATGTGTGCATGTCTTTGACAATATATGGAAAAACCTGCACGTGAATGTGAAGGAATGTGCATCTGAATATTGAAAAAATGTGCATGTATTCGTATATTCGTACAATAAGTCATTCGTGCCTGATCTTTGTCCTATATATAAGGCAATTTATATGCAATATTCGTATCAACTATTTTATACTCAATTTAAAAATTGACTTCTCTATTGATAAATTTGGACATAAATTCCAAAAATTAAAACATAAAGAACAATGATGAAATAAATCAATCCTCCTAATTTATGTTGATAATTATGCAAGCCGATAAGTCTGTGCTCCGTAATAATTTGTAGGTTTGAAAAAATCACAATTTCATTAAATTATGACTCCATGGTTTTGTTTGAATTATTGAGCATAAAATTATTGAAAAAAAATAATAATCACAAAATGACAATGAGACTAGGATTAGATGAATGTGATAGTTATAAATAGCTTTCTTTTAATTTATATATTTATATATATACATTTAGGTTGTTATGAAATAGCGTAAAGTTTAATCTCTTAATTAATTGTTGATATTTGTAAATGAAAATTAGTTAAAGTTGGTCAATTAAATTAAATGGAAATTATCAGTATATTGAATTTTGAATGTAAAATCGTATCTCAAATGTTCAAATCTTAATAAGGTTGGTAATAATATAATATAGAAAGAGAATAAAAGTTTATTTCTTTTTAAAAATTCTGTATTTAAGAAGCCATGTACGTGAATTGTACACCAATTTGCGGAATTTTTTTCTAAAATGGGTTTTTTTTGAAAAAAAAATTCCCGACGTAGGCTCTTTTCAAAAGAAATTCCCAATATAGGCACTTATGCCAGCTTCGGATTTTTTTTATGTGTGAGAGAACCAGCGTCTCTTATACATATTTTTTTTTAAAGCGTCTCTTACACGTAAAAAAATTTTTTAAAAAAATTTATTTGTATAAAAAGCATTTGTTATTTTTTTTTTTTCAAAGTTTATATATATACTATTATACATGACTTACTCGTGTTTGGATGACTCGTATGGGCTCGTTTGAAATCGGAATCGATCACGACCGATTTCGTTGGGTCCGTATTGATCCCAGCTTTCACCAGATATGTCTCTCGCTCGATTCTGATTTCGAACGACCCCATACGAGCCACCCGAACAAGCGTAAGTCTCGTGCGTACCTTCTACTGTAAATGGATATTTACAAATCCGTTCCTCCATATCACGCAATGAGAGACATATCTGGTGAAAGCTTGGATCAATACGGACCCAACGAAACTGGTCGTGGTCAATTCCGATTCCGAACAAGCCCATACGAGCCATCCGAACAAGCGTAAATCTCGTGCATACCTTCTTTCACCAGTTCGGAATCGGAATTGATCACGACCAGTTTTGTTGGGTCCGTATTGATCCCAGCATTCACCAGATATGTCTCTCATCGCGTGATATGGAGGAACGGATTTGTAAATATCCATTTACAGTAGAAGGTACGCACAAGACTTACGCTTGTTCGGGTGGCTCGTATGGGGTCGTTCGAAATCAGAATCGAGCGAGAGACATATCTAGTGAAAGCTGGGATCAATACGGACCCAACGAAATTGGTCGTGATCGATTCCGATTTCAAACGAGCCCATACGAGCCACCCGAACAAGCGTAAGTCTCGTGCGTACCTTCTACTATAAATGGATATTTACAAATCCGTTCCTCCATATCACGCGATGAGAGACATATCTGGTGAAAGCTTGGATCAATACGGACCCAACGAAACTGGTCGTGGTCAATTCCGATTCCGAACAAGCCCATACGAGCCATCCGAACAAGCGTAAATCTCGTGCATACCTTCTTTCACCAGTTCGGAATCGGAATTGACCACGACCAGTTTCGTTGGGTACGTATTGATCCAAGATTTCACCAGATATGTCTCTCATCGCGTGATATGGAGGAACGGATTTGTAAATATCCATTTACAGTAGAAGGTACGCACGAGACTTACGCTTGTTCGGGTGGCTCGTATGGGGTCGTTCGAAATCAGAATCGAGCGAGAGACATATCTGGTGAAAGCTGGGATCAATACGGACCCAACGAAATCGGTCGTGATCGATTCCAATTTCAAACGAGCCATCCAAACACGAGTAAGTCATGTATAATAGTATATATATATAAACTTTGAAAAAAAAAAAAAAAAAACAAATGCTTTGTATAAGGCGCTGTTCTCCCAGCGCCTTATACAAATAAATTTTTTTAAAAAAAAATTTTACGTGTAAGAGACGCTGGTTCTCTCACACATAAAAAAAATCCGAAGCTGACATAAGTTCCTATATTGAGAATTTCTTTTGAAAAGAGCCTACGTCGGGAATTGTTTTTGAAAAAAAACCCATTTTAGAAAAAAATTCCCAATTTGCGTGTACCTATAATTAATTTACAGAATATCAAACATGTAAATTAGTTGAAATGTGTACGTAGTCAGGTAAACAATATCATTTCGAAAGATTAGGAAGTTGTTGCTACAATTTTAATGACAAAATGACACGTAAAATTTGTAGGGCATTCGTGGTCAAAACGAATGAGAGAACTCTAAATAGCTCTGTTTTAATATATATATATATATATATATTTATATATATACTTCGTCCAGAGGCACATGCATTGGTTAAAGTAAACCATTGTGCGGTCTATTGGAGAGTTTTTTTTTAAAAAAAAGGGCATATTTTTGAATAAATTCCCGTTATAGGCTGAGTATGAAACAAATTCTCAACATAGACACCTTTATCCGGTTCATAAATTTGCAACAAAGGAGAGACGTTGATTTACTGCTAATCACTTTTGGTCCCAAACCTTGAATATCGCCTCTTTCCGAACCAAGTTTATTTTATTTTAATAAAGCTTTCTCATGTGGCGATGTTATATGAAGGCCAAAAATTTTTGCCTTTAAGCGTCTTTGTTTTGTTATTTTTTTTAACATTTGGCATACTCACGCGCGGGTTCGGTGACTCGTTAGGGCTCGTTCGAAATCGTAATCGAGTGAGAGACATATCTGATTAAAGATGGGATCAATACGGATCCAACACAACTGGTCTCGCTTGATTTCGATTCCCGTGCATTGTACGAGAACTAATCTTGTATATAACTAAACCAAGAAGACCTAAACTTTAATAGAAGAGTCATATGAAAAAAGTAATGATACTTAATTACGTACTCCCTCCGTCCCATAATGTTAGTCTCATTTCTTTTTGTGACACTATTCACAAACCGAGAGAATTTTGTAGATTTCTTCTAATATATAAGAAAAAACATAGCCATGTGGGGTCTTGTTTGATTCGTCTTAATGAGTACTTTAACAATATTAATAAATTATAATTTTTATTAACATATAACTAGAGATATTAACGATGCAAAACATGTCTCGGCATATGTGCCTGATTGAAATTGGACAAACAAAATGGGACAGAGGGAGTATGTCATATATGATGATCTAGGTTGAATTACAGTAACGATTGGCAACCTAACTCTTTCCCAATTAAAAGAAAAAACAGTGCCCCTATTTTTATTAATTTAATTGATTAGAGTAAGTAAAAAATAAGAGAAAAAAGGGAATGCAAATTGTGTTGGTTACAGTTTATTTTCAGTTGTTGTGCAGGTGAGCAGGTGAATGGTTGTCCAACGCTTCTTGACCAAGAAAGAGCTTACCATGCAAGAAATGCATGTGTTGTTGCAACAACTTCTTAACGTTTCAAGTCATTCACGAAATGTGCAAGGAGTTAGAAAGAGGAATTATATGCTAAAGTTTTAATTATGCAGAAACGACAGCAAAATATCTGAATATATGCATGGCTTCACTTGTATTGCTTGTGCAAGCTCTAGTGGGTTGCTGCCACCGGAGTGAGGCTTATTCCATGACGGAGGAGTCTCATCGTCGGGTCCAGATGAAGACGATAGGCACCGAATCTCGTGGAAAACGAAGCCGAAGTTTGGATGATTCGTTCGTTTCAACCCTTGCGAATGAAGACGAGCTCTTGCTGATTAAGCAGACGTGCAAGATAGCCGAGTCTTGCGTTTGGCCTTAGAGGAAGACTAGTATGGTCTTGTTTTGTTCATATTTAATCCTATTGTTTGCAATAATCATCAAAGAAGAGAGGAGACTTCGATCTGTATTATAAAAGAAGTGATGGCATGCTCCAGCCACCGATCGATGTTATTCACCTAACCACCGAGTTACTAAAGGTTAATCATTTGATTTTCTTTCTGTTTCATCGGCCAGAATCACTCTTATATTAGTTAGTGTATTATTGTCACATTAAAACTACTAGAAAACACGGACAAAAATCAGACGCGCTGCAAACTCGGGAACTTAACTGCTGATGGAACTCGAATTTGTTGGAACCTCGTTCCAAGGGAAGAGTATCCGGCAACACTGTCTTAATCGTTCCTTCTCCTCGCGAGTTCTCTAGACTCACATGCTATTAGTCTCGCAAGCCTTCAAGGCTCTCTTGTTGCAAGGCTCGTAAGCTTTCAAGGCTTCTTATTTCCAAAGGAAATGTCTCCAAGTTCCTGCAAAAGCCAAACCCGGAGATGGAGCTCTTCGAGAAAGGCACTCCGCCGCTCAAATCAGTAATCATATAAATGATATATTAAGCGAATGAACGAATGTAAAGAGTCGCGAGAGTACAGGTATTCGTGTCTGGACGATTTACCTCATAAGGGTTTTAATACCCCAATATTAATGCCAATTATAAGAGTCGTTTAATATATATATATATAGAGGGGGGCTCGGGTGAGGATGAATTACCCCGTGAGGACGTGAGGACAGTTCTGAGCCCTTAGATCATTCAACCAACGGTTGAGATTAAAACGGAGAGATGGTTCTGTGCTATGCACGCGCGTGCGCTCATCTAAGTGAGCCGGTGGTAATTTTGCAATTATGAACAAAATTATACTAAAAGACAACCTTGCCCTCGGCAAGTTCCGCGTGTTTCCTTCTCAGTTTCATGGACGAAGGACAAAGATCGAAGAAGACGACTTCTGCAGCCTTCCTCCTTCTTTCGTTGATCCATGGTGTCGTCTTCTTCGTCGTCAATTTGAACCTAGTTCTTGAAGCTACGACTTGTCTACTTTCATTGCAGTGATAACCAAGCCCTAATTTAGCGTCCTCAATCCAGATCTCCAGATCCAACGATCTGCAACCGAAATTCAAGGTGGGGAGTCGGTGGTGGATGCGGAAGATGGGAGTGGGTGGTGGATACGGAAGCACTTCTTCCAAGTTGAGGAAAGTTGTGAGAAAGCTCGTTTTAATGCCTTGTGCCTTGTTCTCTTCTTCTTCCTCCAATGTCGTTTCCGCCGCCGTTTCACCGGCTTTCGACCCTTCTGTGAGTGATCTCTTTCGTTGTTTCATTTGATTGCACTATTTTTTGATTGAATTTGGAAGCCTCTGATTTCTAGGGTTTCTTGATGTAACTCTTCTTTTTTGAGAGAACAATATATTCTTACATCCTTTTTGCTGATTGATTGTGCAACCACTTGCAGTTCATTGTATTAATTCTGATTGAAAAAGCGAAATTACCAATTGGTGTATAGCTCCCCAGTTATGTGTTATTTCAACTTCAGGCTGCTAATTTCAGAGTGCATCTGCTTGAGTTCATCATATATGCTGAGAATTGTCTTATTATGGGTTCATTGGATGTATATAAGCTTTGTGAAGCGATTGTTATGTCAAATTACGCCGAGCAGTGATTATCTATTTAAGTCTTTGCAGAAATGAAATTAATCAAAATTAGCTGTTAATTTCTACTTATTGTTAAAGTTTGTTTACCATGCCGTTTCTTCTTATCTCTAGTTTAATTATTAGTTTTGTTTGTTTCATGTGTCCATACCAATCCTGCAAAAGTTGCTGCTCAAAAGCTCAAAATCCTTGTCATATACATGGTAAGCTGTTAATAATATCCACTCAATTTGCATGATAGGTTGTTTGAATTCCACTTGCTGATTGAGTATCCTGCTTGTTCTTGTAAATACTTGGTGTTTTCCTCTTGAGTATCCTACATTCATCCTAGTTCCATGTACTCAAAAATTCCTGAACATAGCTCTATCATTTGTTCACAGAGTAGCTTGTAGCTCAATTATGTGTCTTATTCTTTTGGTCTCAAGACTTCTGTTTTATGTGCAGGTGTTACCATGTTAGGGTTAGTCAAGAGTTGCATTGGTACAAAATTCACCAGTTAGTTTGGGGATCTGATAGGTGTAAGTGCTCTATTAAACATAATTTGTAATGTTCTCGATTGTTAGTCCTCGCATTATACTTCTCGATTGTTCCCTCGAGTATAAAAAAGGTGAAAAACAGACAAATGCTGAGATGATGGAGGAAGATTAGGAAGTCTTGCTAAAAATGGAGGAAGAATACATTGAGAATATATGTATGCAGATACTGAAATTTAAGCTTGACATAGTAATAACAGAGAAGGGGCTCAGTGATTTAGGGTGTCACTACTTTAGCAAGGTTGGTGTAAGTGCAATCAGGAGATTGAGGAAGACAAATAACAATAGAATTGCTAAAGCATGTGGAGCTGTCATTGTGAATAGGCCCGATGAGTTACATGAATGTGGGGTTGTCATTGTGAATAGGCATGCTCTGTTCTTTTTGGTATTTTAGGGTTCATTTTGCATAGAGATTTTTGTTTACATTATTCAAGTTCTTACTGAAAAATCATGCATATTCTTCCCTCACATGACAATACAATATATGAGTTGACTATGCATTATTCAAGTTCATGCCAATTTCTAAGTCCATACCAAGATCTAAACCACAACCAAACAACTCATTAACAACCAAGTATGCAGCTTACAAACTAATATACGAGTTCAGAAACTCTTATAAAAAAGAGGTCCATAAAATTTTCACCCAATATAATAAAAATGCCTAGGTTCATATATTTTGCCTTATAGGTTCGTAAAATATATACTAGAGGTTCATGTTGATAGTCTTCCGGGTTCATGAGTGTTTTTACCAAAAAATGTTTCAGGCTCTACATCATCTTAGGTTCATGTCAATATTCTTGTAGGTTCATGTCGATAACTTTGCATCGTATTTTCATTCAATGCATTCCCACAAGGGTATTTTATCAAGAGAGCACAAAACATAAGAAATCACAATACATTTGTAGGGTGAATGGTGAGTTTTATGTTCCTACATTTGCAGGGTTGGTATGAGTTGAATTTTAATTAACATTAAGACATCTATCGTAGGTTCATAAAAGAACAATATAAACTTGCTCGTAAGTATAAATGAACTTGTCTGATAATATGCATGAAACTTATCATTGATAAATATGAGCTAGTATGAAAATACACACTTAGGTTCATGAAGAAATGTCTAGAGGTTCATGAAAATATGCCTAGAGGTTCATGACAATATGCCTAGAGGTTCATGAAAATATGATCGACTAGAGATTCATGAAAATATGATCGACTAGAGATTCATGAAAATATGATCGACTAGAGATTCATGAAAATATGCCTAGAAGTAGGTTTATGAAAATACACACGTAGGTTCATGAAAATATGTCTAGAAGTAGGTTCATGAAAATATACCTAGAGGTTCATGAAATACACACTTAGGTTCATAAATATTATGTGTGAGGTTTACAAACGTTATTCTAGAGGTTCATGTTAATAATCTTACAAGTTCATGTTACTTACAAACCTGACTAATATAAATATGAGGTTCTTTGGTCACCTTTCTTCATTATTTTTTAGATATACTGTAAAATCAATCTTGATTTTTAGGTGGAAATGATCGATTGAATGGTTCTTATGCAGCCAAATTAGGTTAATACCACTAGGCTTTTCCACCAATAAATACGTTTGATTTTTGAACAAATCATGTAAGCAAAACCTTATTCATCTTCACCAAACATACATGACACAATCAAACACAACAGAAATGCTTTAGATTCATGTAGATAGTTCTGTAGATTCATGTCGATAGCCTTACAGTTTCATGTTGATAGTCTTGCAGGTTCATTTGGGCTAATTATTTTTTAATGAACACATTGTACTAAAATGTCTTAGGTTCATATCGTTAGTCGTGTAGGTTTATGTCGATATGCTTAGAGGTTCATGAAAATATTTCTAGAAGTTCATGAAAAAATATAAACTTAGGTTCATGAAAATATGCCTAGATGTTCATGAAAGTGTATAAATATACACCTAGGTTAATGAAAATATGCTTAGAGGTTCATGCAAATATACACTTAGGTTCGTGAAATATGCCTAGAGGTTCATGAAAATACACACTTAGATTCATGAAAGTATGTATAGAGCATGAAGCACTTAAGTTCATAGGAATACACTTAGGTTCATGAAAATAAGCCTAGAGGTTCATAAAAATACATACTTAAGTCCAGGAAAATACACACTTAGGTTCATGAAAAAATGCCTAGAGGTTCATGAAAATATACACTTAGGTTCGTGAAAATACACACTTAGGTTAATGAAAATATGCCTAGAGGATCATGAGAATACACACTTAGGTTCATGAAAATATGTCTAAAGGTTCATGAAAATATGGCTAGAGGTTCATGAAAATATGCCTAGAGGTTCATGAAAATATGCCTAAAGGTTCGTGAAAATATGCCTAGAGGTTCATACCGATAGTCATGTAGGTTCATGAAGGTTTTTAGCTCTTTTTTTTTGTTATTAACACATTGTACTAAAAGGCTTTAGATATGTCTAGAGGTTCATGAAAATATCCCTAAAGGTTCAAGAAAATATGTCTAGAAGTTCATGAAGATACACACGTGGGGTTCATGAAAATATGTCTAGGGTTCATGAAAATATACCTAGAGGTTCATGAAAATATGCTTAGTGGTTCATTAAAGTTTGCCTAGAGGTTCATGAAAGTATGCCTAGAGGTTCATCAAAATATACACTTAGGTTCATGAAAGTATACACTTAGGTTCATAGTAATAAACTTAGGTTAAGGAAAATATGAGCCTCATGAAAATATGCCTAAGGTTCATGAAAATATGTCTAGAGGTTCATGAAAATATGCCTAGAGGTTCATAAAAATATGCCTAGAGGTTCATTAAAATATACACTTAGATTCATAAAAGTACGCACTCAGGTTCATAAAAATGAACTTAGGTTAATGAAAAAGATGCATGAAACAAGGACAATATTCAGGAATGCTACCAAAAATGCAATAAAAATAGTTGGAGAGTTTCACATAGCCTCTGATTCTACCCTTATCTCAAAGAGATTATGGATCAAGTCACTTGGTGAAATCATATCTTGGAAACTGAGATGATAGCCTTTTCCTTAAGGCGTTTAAAGTGTACTTAGCATCATTTGCCTTTAGGTATTATTGATCAGTGTTTTAATGAATTCGCCACCCAGCATGTAGGCCTTGTATAAATTCTTTAAATATAACTACCAGTGAAAGACCTTCAATTCGCCACCCATCATTTGCCTTTAGGCGTAGTTGATATAGAATGGATTGGTAATGTAGTCATACAAAAGAGTTCCTTTTCACAAGTCATACAAACCTCGGTGAATGCCTCGTATCCCTTCAAAATCTTCAAGATAATAACCTTCCCTTGCGACCTCCCAAATAACTTTCAACTCGGAAACAACAGAGCAAAGACTAAAACATTTTACAAGGGACATAGTACTTGCAAGAAAAAGAAGGTAACTAGTGATCACACCCTGCAACAGGTAATAGGAAGAGGAATACCAACCAGAAAATCACAGCAATCTACAAACAACAATTAAGCATGAGCTCAGAAGCACAACGACGTATGCTGCAAACAACACGAAGAAGAAGCGGTAATGCAGTTTAATCGAGGAGCAACAATTGACAACAATGAGCGGCAACAACGGTAATAGTAAACATTCAGAAATAAAAATCAATATGCACTGAAACCCAACGTCCAAACCTAAGTGATCTTCATGTCAAATTACCCATTGAGATGAAAGAGCACACAAATGCCAGTATTATTTGTTTCAATCATCTTCTAAATATGACACAACATTGGAATCCCGAAAATATGAAACACGCGGATCAACAAGCCTTGAAAACATCCGCATATCTGAAACTCCAACTAAGAGTTAGGGTTTTCAGTTTTTCATTCGAATCAACTAGGAAAAAAAATTAAAAGGGAAATTCAGAGTGATTATCAACGACTAGATTACCGGCGTCGGTTCCGAAGAAGAAGGCTGCCATCGGCGAGTGAAGAGGAGATCGAGTGAGGTTTACCAGAAGAATAAGGTCGCCTCCATTGAAATGGCGACGGGAGAGAACGAGAAAGAGAGTAAGAATTTTTGGTAAATTTCCAAAAATACCCCTAACCACTTAAATGGATCATAAAAGCGCGTTAAATCTCAGCCTTACGATGAAAACGATCTGACGGCTCTAATCATGTCCTCATGTCCTCACCCAAAGACATGTCCTCATATGATCCCATCTCTCTCTATATATAACACCTTGTTCTAAAAAAAATACCTTGATCAGCCAAATGACCTCCGCGTGCCATCGGTCAGAGCATGAGTGATCGTGGCCCATACTTAACATCCTAACGATATACAAACTAGAAAAAACGAAGTTTTCGCGTTCACAGATAACAAGTTAATGTTCATAATTTGAGCGGTAACGTTCATCTTCTAGGCGATAATTTTTTTTGATGTCATTTTCAGAAAATAATTAAAAAAAAAATCAAAGTTTGTAGTAATTAAAAGTATGCCACCGCGTCCCTCACTTACAACGTTCAAAAAATTTTGTGTCCTATATTATGAATACTACCGTCCATAATATGAACATTGACGGGTAATCTGTGAACATGATCTGTTTGTTTTTCCTACGTTAAGAGTTATTTACACCCGAACTTTCCTCAATACTATGAGGTGAGTTTCAAGGAGAACTTATCTTAAGATAAAAACTAAGAACTTATATAAGCCATTAATCTATTATCGTCAACGGTTCAGAAGAAACCACATAATTAAAAGGATAAAAGGAAGGTTGGTGACAATTTTGTAAATAGTTAGAAAAAATTAGGAAAATGAGTTAGATTACCTTCCCTAAAAACCAAACTATATCTTGCAAATTCTCGTGCTCTGCAATGGCGATCCTCAGTTCCTCTGCAATGGCTCCTATTCGGTATTTTTTCCCACAGATTCTGATAGCGTCTTGCTTTTTGAAGCCATGCTGTCTGCATCAGTGCTCGATTGAGTACTTTTGAGGATTCGGAATAGGAGAGCGAGTATGGATACGTTCGTAAGGTTTGATTTTCACTTTGGATAATCCCGATGATTGTGGATAATCCTGATGTTCCGAGCTACCAGCCGTATGTGCACGGGTGTTGCACTCCTCCTGCGCTGATTCTGTTGCATATGTATAGGATGGAGATGGGGGTGGAATGTCATCTGGATATGGCGTTTGTGATTGTGAGTGGGAGATGGAGATTGCATTGTGTGACTGGGAATCGAGGCTGTGATTGTTGCCTTGCGAATGCGATGGGAGAGCAGGTGAATTCGATGATTTCTTGCTTCGTATCTTGTTGTTTATAATTGTGTTTGCTGAATTATGATTCGGAAGCTCTTCAATCTACCAATTTTACTTGTTAGGGTTTACTGTGGTGTAGTAGTGTTGTTAGTTGCCTGAATTGAGTCAAATTAGTGCTTGTTGTTGCTAGCTCTTCTCTTTTGCTTCCTTTGATTATGTTAGACGAGGAGTTAGATGTGAGGACTGCGGATATTAATGTTGCTTGTGGGGTTAGTGTTGGTGGGATTGATGACTATCAGAGTACAACTAACACAAGAAAAATTAGTGTTGTCCCAATATGGAAATGTACCTGCCACTGAGATATAGTTGAGAAATTATCTTATTTTGGGAATGCATATATATTTGGTAAGGTTAGGAAAGTGTATCTGTGTATGGATTTCGGGTGCTTAGTACGGTTAGTTTGGTTGTCTATGGGGTACAAGGATCTGACAGAGACCAGAAAAGGGGAACTAAGTCTTCTATGGTGTCTGAACGAACTCATATAGCTTGCATTATTACTTTTTGAGTATAGAAATGATGAATAAGTTGAGCGTGAGTTTGGCTAAAGGCAAAATTATCTTTGTGAATAACATGACAGTAGATCCTAAAATGTTTTAGAGTCATCTTATTTTGAATAGACAATATCGGCCCTTCGATTTTTACACCAGTCTGATGGGGTGGATGGTGGATTTAGGTGAATGGTGGGTTGTAAGTATCAATTAAAGCCCGGTGGAGCCAGAAGTTACTCTATCATGATGGTCAAATCAGCTTGTGTTTACCATATAGTTTCCCGTTTGATGTCACTCCACCTGGAAAGATCTCTAAACGAGAAAAGATACTATTGAATGTGAATTCTGGCACTGAGACACAAATTTTATGCAAAAGCAGCAACCATCCTTTGAAGGTATCAATCGTATCACATATTACCCAATTACTTGTTAATGTTAATTGTGAAGTAATTTATCATTGATACTGATTTTGTAGGAGCTGACACGTCAAGTTGACAAACTGGGCTTCTCATATGAAGGAAAAGTCCTCACTTGGTCACGAACTGACTTTGAACTTTCATATGTTGTAAGAACCTTATACATGTCCATCTTTCATGTCGTTCCCTATAACTTTTGATGCTACATTTAACAATCTCTTGTCTTACTAGCTATCCTCGAGCAGCATCTTTGGCAGACTACTTCTGTGGTCGCCGATATTAAATGATTTTGATCAGAGAGAAAATTTTTAGCCTTCACCTGTTTTCTGGAACTACACAAAATTTGAAGGTAAACTTAAGCAGCAGTCGTATTACAGCTACATTTTGGGTCCGAGTAACTTGTCATGGTATGTTGTACTGACGCTTATTTGTAACTCCAACAGGTCTTCAAAAAAAAAGAGTGATATTTCTTGTTGACATAGTAGAAGCATGAAAGGAGCTAGATCTGCAGAGATCAAGTGAAGGGTCTAAATGGGTCAAGACAAATTATGAAATTTTTGTTCATCTTAGTTTGACTAATCGGTTTCTTTTGTTCTAGCACGGAGAGGAGCTCTGGGTTAATTAGATGCTGATGTGTTTTTTCCTCTTGGTTATTGCAGACATTGTGCTAGAGATATAACTCCCCTTTCTACATCATCACTTATAACTTAGACAAGAGGAAAAATCTCCATTCATGCACTCTTTAAAGCTTTTTTCCTATTTATGAAATCTGTCCTAACTTGTCTGAATGTCAACTTGGAGATTAGAATGAACCAAATAATGAAAATATTCATGATCAAAATTGGGATTCGGCAAGATTCTCGGATAAATAAAGAGGGGAAAGATTGATGCTTGAATCCAAAGCTATAGAAGTTTGTTCTTTTAGTAGATATTTTATCTTGGAGACCTGTTAGCTGGATAAAGTCTCCAAATTTTCTTCCCATTGTTATTTTTGACACTATTCACTTTACAAGAGAATCTTCGATATATCGTCTAATATATAAGAAAAAACATAGTAATATGAGATCTTGTTTGATTCGTCTCATCGAGAACTTTAATAATATCAAAATTTTATAATTTTTATTAACGTATATTTGGAGATATTAACGTTACAAAACTTGTCTTGGCAAATGTGTCAAAAGTAAATGAGAAGAACATTAAGGGACGGAGGGAGTACAATATAAAGGTGTACGACAATGACATGACAAGTTAAGTCGGCTAAAGATTCAAGAAACTTATTAGGGATGTTATAGCTTCGTTTAAAAGAGTAGTGTGCAAAAATGATAGGGAATGCATGGAAGTAAAGGGCACTTCGGATCATCTGGTGCCTTTGTAAAAAATGTTATATTTAATAAGTTTTTAATATATAAAAGTTATTATATGAGGGATGTGGTTTATAGTTTAGGGTTTGGGGTTTATAATTTTGGGTTTAGGGTTTATTATTTTAGGGGTAGGGGGTATGAAATTGGGTAAAAAAAACAATAAAAAATTTAACTCTCTCTATGGCACAGTACAAGCTGCACAAACAGCTTCAGAAGATTCGATCTGAGTAAAGGGAACCATTGGAAAGATACTTGTCTTCCCAAGGATGGTGTTTTCTTACACACTTGCCTTTTTGTTCAAATTTGTTGTGATTGTTACAGTGATTGCTTGTATGACAGCTACAACTCATGATTGGGAAGAGCTTAGGTGGTCTCTCTTTGGGGCCCTGAAACCGCTTCTTTACTTTTTTTAGTAATCCCCTAAATCTGATACCTTATCAACACTTCCCTACATGTTGTCCTATTAAGTAATACTCTCTCCGTCCCTTAATTATATTCCAATTTCCCTTCTTTGCACGAGAATTAAGGAGATGAGAGAGATGAAAATAGGAGAGAGAGAGTATTGGGATGAGAGAATGGTGAGAGATGAGAAATTAAAGGGTTAGGATTGAGTGAGAAAATAATGGGAGAAAGAAAAATTAATGTGTATTTTGGATTGTTCTGATTTTGGGGAAAATTAATGAGTTTTGATGAGGGTATATTGGTAAAGATTTGTGGTTAAAAATAGAAATGAGAACATCAAATTGGGACACCAAAAATGAGAAATGAGAACATAAAAAAGGAACGGAGGGAGTAAGTAATACTGTAGGTGGGCTTGCAGATGTAGAAGGTATGCAAAATTCCAGTTCGTTGGTATAGTTTCAATGAAGATGGTTTCTGCTCCCTCCCTCTGTCCCTATTTGTTTGTCTAATTTTTTTTTCGGGTGTCCCCTTTTGTTTGTCCACTATTCCATTTATGTTACTTTATTTTACCCATTTTATCTCTACTATCAACCTATAATTATCACATTTTCACTTTTTCTCTCTCCCAAATTCCAATCTTATTTACTTTATCTACTCTATCTTTCTCTTCTAACCATTCACTTTATACTTTTCTCTCTCCTATAATCATTATATTTCTACAATTCCTTAATTCCCGCGAAAATCGTATTTGTGGACAAACAAAAAGGGACGGAGGAGTACATTGTATTCTACTCTACTTTCCCGATTAAACATATGTATCTAATGTTGGATTTGAAATGCATTAAACATGTATGAGTAAAATGTTGAACCCGTAAGAGTAAATGTTTGAACTTGTATGAGTATATTGTTGAACCTGTAACAGTAAATTACTGAACCTGTATGAGTACATTGTTGAACCTGTAATAGTAAATCAGTGAACCTGTATGAGTACATTGTTAAACCTAAAACATTAAATCATTGAACCTGTAAGAGTATGTTGTTGAATCTGTAATAGTAAATGAGTGAACCTGTATGAGAAAATATTTAAACTTTGAATTTGATAAAATATTGAATGTATATTACAAAATAAGTAAATTTGATATACAAAATTAGTGACTTATAAAGTGAATCCGTATTCTAATGAATTTCATATATAAAATTCCGCAAGGCTATCGTCACGAACTTGCAAATATACCGTCGTGAACTAGCGAGAATATCAATATGACCTTTAGAATAGGATTTATGAACCTATAATTAGTATAAAGCTAGCATAAAGTTTATGAACCACCCGTTAATGTTCGTGAACCGAAAATATAAAGTAATAAACCTGTATGCCTAAATTAATGAACCTGCACGATTTCTCATTTATGAATGTCGTGTGTAGTGTTTACGAACCTCCTCTTGTATACGATCATGTCATGATATATTTTTATTAACTTATGGTAAATTTCTCATGAACCTTGATAACCACACGTACCATTATATAACCACTTAAGTCGCACCATTATCATAACCACACGCACTACGAGCCAAACCACACGAACCATTATATAACCACTCGCACCATAGTGTCCAACCTTACGCACCATTATATAACCACTAGCACCAGATGGCATGAATCGAAAAGAATGATGGAAAGATCGCACCATAATCTGTCACAGTCACGCCAACATCCAATCAACTTGCACCATTATCATAACCACACACACCAGATGGCATGAATCAAAAACAGTGACGGAAAGAGGAGGAAAGAGGAGAGTGAGAATAGTCGAACTTGGGACCTCATATGCTAGAGAATCATATCAATATGATTGTAATATTAATAATACAATCGGAAAATAGATGGAAACAGAGAAGAGTAGAACTTAGGACGCACCATTATCATAACCACACACTACCAGCCCAACCACACACACCATGATATAACCACTCGAACCATAGTAGCTCGCAACATCATCATAACCACACGCACTACCAGCTCAACCACTCGCACCATTATCATAACCACAAGCACTACCAACCCAACCACATGCACAATTATATAACAACTCGCACCACTAGCACCAGATGGCCTAAATCGGAAAAAATGATGGAAACATCATCTCAACCACTCACACCTTAGTAGCTCGCATCTTCATCACAACCACTCGCACCACTATCATAACCCCACGCACAGTAATATAACTACTCGCATCACTGGCACCAGATGGCATGAATCGAAAAAAATAATGGAAAGATCGCACCATAATATGTTACAATCGCACCACCAACCCAACGACTTGCACAATTATCATAACCACACGCACCAGATGACATGGACCGAAAAGAATGATGGAAAGAGGGGAGTGGGAAGAGTCAAACTTAGGACTTCATGAGTAAGTAATGGGGGTGAAACCACTACGCTAAAGAATCATATCGATATGATTGTAATATTAATAATACAATTTTTTGGAAAGAGAGAAGAGTAGAACTTTGGACGCACCATTATCTTAACCACACACACTACCAGCCCAACCATATGCACCATTTTATAACCACTCGCCCCATACCAGCCCAACCACTCCCACCATTATTATAACCAAAATCACTACCAACCCAACCACAAGCACCATTATATAACCGCTCACACCACTGGCACCAGATGGCATAAATCGGAAAAAATGATGGAAACATCATCACAACCATTCGCACCATAATAGCTCGCAACATCATCACAAGTTCACAACTACTTGCACCATTATATAACCACTTAAGTCGCACCATTATCTTAACCACATCCACTACCAGCCCACAAGCACTACCAACCCAACCATACACATCATTATATAACCACTCGCACCATAGGGCCCAACCACACGCATCATTACATGACCACTGGTACCAGAGGAGAGTGGAAAAAGTCGAACTTGAGACCTCATGAGTAAGCAAATCCCCCAGCGAAACTGTAAAAGAAAGAACAACTCACAAGGAAAAGCAAAACGAAACCAAGGTCGTCCAAATCCCTACCATTTACACGCAGACCGCAATTGAACCGTCCAACAATTATGAAGACAAAAGACAATTCCATAAAAGGCTTGACGCTGGTAAGCCATCGATTTTGGTAAAATCAGATGTGACTCACTCCAACACCGTCCACTTATATGAGATTGCGAACAAGATAAATGTATCTCATCTTTCACTTTTGTTTTATATTAAAGATATATTTCCTTTTATATATATATATATACGAAACGCCTACATGCACGCGACTTTTTCACTATATGCACACGATTTGGTGCGCATAGGTTGGTGCGCTGTTGTATTGCGCACAGGGGTATTTTCGGGATAAATTTGAAAATTCTGGCAATGGCTGACAAACTCGTGCGCATGACACCAGCGCACATAAAAGGTAATGCGCAAACGTCCAGCGAACAACTTCGGGAATCCGAAACGTCGTGCGCTGAAAGATGTGCGCATTTGGCATGCGCACAGAAAGATGTGCGCAGATCCAATGCGCATATAAGGCCTTTTAGCGTTTTTGCGTATTTTCAAGCCACTTTTTGTGACGGGGAGACCTTATACGCACTTTATATGCCTAATAACACTAATTTGTATAAGTTTTTCAAACATAATCAAATATTGAAAATAAAAATGACATTGGATAAGGGAAAAAATCTTCAGTGTGTCGATAGCTCAAATAAATTAGGTTGGGTTGAAGATGAGTGTCCAAGATCAAGCTTGTTCAAATTAAGAGGCAATCCATCAAGCTCATTCATCCAAGGGTTCAGCTTGTCACACCCTTCAATATCCCTCATCGCTCTCCAAACAACACTAGCACAAATGAACCCCCTTTTTAATTTTACCTTTGGCCTCCTTGTACCCTAATCCGTACCAGACCGAACTGCTCGAAGTATTCCCAAAACGATACAACGTCATCCTCGAGGCCACATGGCGGTCAATTTGGCGGTTGGAGAGGAGGATGGCCGTAGCGCCAACGCGGAAGATGCAGTTGGGCGGAAGATGCACTTGGCGACTGTGATCTACCAAGGAGAGGAAACACTTCGACCATGTAGTTTCATTGTTTAAATTTATTTTAAAATTTGTAACTAATAAGCCCAACATTCATATCATTTCCAGATGTATTAATAGAATTCTTAAACAAAATAAGAACTCACGCGTAGTAAGGGCAAATCCTTCCTAGTATCAAATAAACATTGTTCAAAAGGGAGTGATGTAATCATTATTTTTGTATTTTCATTTAGTGGTCAATTAAATATTTTTTTCTTTATTCCACAATTTTATTTGGCGATCAATGATCAGGGATTCTTCGAGGTAATCAATGGCGGCGACTAATCGAGAGCTTTGAGTAGTGTTCTTGTCCTCCACCATTTATCATTCAAGCCTCTACTTAAAAAAGCAAAAACTCAATGATGGAATTATTACATTGGCGGAGACCATTTTACTATTTACTAATTACACAAATTATTTATCGTGTGTGTTGGTCAAACCTCTCAGAATTGGGTCCTTCCTCCCCTCAATTTCCTTTTATGATGCAAAGAAAAAGCATGGCAATTGATTATTGTCTTCATTCGGTTGACAAAGAGACATCAAATACTTTAATATACATAGTTTATGTTCATCTTCCACCCAAGCTAATTGTTATTTTTCACCCACCCTCGGTGCTTCGCATGAAGGTTTCCTCCGCGAGGGTGCTTCGCATGCAGGTTCCCTCCATAGGCGAAGCATTGAGAAATTACTTTATATATCAAGGAATTATTTTCACAAATTATCTACACTTCTAAATTTATCATGATATCAGCTTAATCGATCCATAACACATACTTCAGTAATTGCCCCTCTTTATTGCCATAATTCTTAACCATCGTCTTCCCTCTTTTCACCTTCCTTTCGTCGGTCTAGTTCACCAATGGCTACCTATACTATCACCAATTTAATTCATCGATGTCAACTATCCTTTATCTAACATGGATGATCCGAAAGTACTAATAAGCTTCTCGACACCTTACTCCAGGCACTATGCACACACATGTTTTTAAGCGTATGAAGATTCATTCTCATGTGCACTAAAAAACCATCTTTGTTTGTAAATATCATGTACACACAAAATCATTATTAGTTTTCATGCACACATACATTAGTTCTCACCCACACATCTATTTACTATATAGGAATTATTACACGCACTCATGTATTGTTTCATATCAACACATACGTTAAGTACATATAGATACGTTGTTTTACATGCAGATATGTTTTTCATATTTAAACATAGTATATTTTTTATCCACAAAATAGTGTGTTATCATGTGAACATACAGTAGTCTATTGACATGCATACAATTAAGTGTTTTAGGTGCAACGATGTTGCACCCAAGATGATACGAAAACTTTTCGCGCTATCCTTCTTCTTGTTTCATTTTCAACCCTCTTTTACTCAAATGATCTCAACCCTTTTTACTCATATGATCTCAACACTTTTTTACTCAATGATCTCAACCCTCTTTTACCAAAACACTTATGTATAAATTCCGATAAAATTATATTGTCTTATTATATTTTCGGGTTATACCCAATAAATATTTAAATTTCAAAAGATTCTTTATAAACGAAAAAATACATAAAAAGGTGTATAATTTTTTTAAAGGTGGTGTTTTTTAGTTTTTATTAAAAGTCGAGTTTAGGTGTGAAATTACTCAGGAATGGACGGAAATCACTATTAAAGATGACATTGAAGAAGAAAATGTAACTCTCATAGCAAAGGAGAGTTTGGTACGGGAAGAGATTCCCCCACACTCACATTCTTAGTTGTTATTTATTACACTCACTTTTAACATGTACTATTACCTCACATACTCTTCCCCTCCCCTCAAACTTGTTTTGGTGGACAATCAACAAGGCCACTTTGGAAGACAAAAAATGATGAGAAACTTCACCTTAATCCTCAGTCCACTCATGGAAGACAGGATCACAAAATTGTGTTGAGCATCCTTATTATCACAATGAACAAATAAATCTCTTTGTAACCCACGCATCCTCATGAGTTCACTATTAGTGTAAGACATACTTATCTACTCGGATTCAACAAATGACTTAAACACAGTTTTCTGTTTCTTTGCCTTCCAGAAAACCAAAGAAGTGCCAAAGAACACACAATATCCACTGACTGGCCTAGAAGTGAATTTGGAATTTCCCCAATTTAATTTGCATCAGTGTAGTTAAAGTATAATAAATTGAAGAGGAATTTGCGCCAAATCACCCGTTATTTGGCACATTTTGCACCGAACCACCCCTTATATAAAATTTTGCACTGAACCACCCCTATATCTACTTCTGTTAACATTTTACCACCCCTCTCATTTTTCCGTTTGGTTATCCGTTAAAATTGGGAAATTACATTTTTGCCCTCATTTTTTTTAATAAAATAAGGGCAAATCTGGTATTCTGTTCACCACGAGATATTGCAAAATCTCGTCACTTTCCCGGATTAATTTCTCGATCCCTAATTTCTCAGATCCCTAATTTCATCCACTAACCTTAACTCTCTTTGAAGTCGATTACGAACATGAGGAAGGCGATTTAGAGGAGATTCGATTGCGATTGCGATTAGGGTTCTTCGAAGTCGATTACGAACAGATTAGATTTCGAAGAGTTTGAAAGAGGAAGACTATTTGAGGAAGCTCGAGACATTGGCTGTTTGGGTGGGTGCGAACAAAAGCTCGAGACATAGGGAGACGAAGAGGAAGCTTCATCCGTCTGAATTGTTGGACAAAGAGGAGGAGGAGTGCTTGATGTGGCTGCGAACAAAACCAAGGTATGCCTTTCTCGATTTAGGGTTAGCTTTTCTCGATTTCAAGACTAAGCTTTTCTGGATTTAGGGTTTGTTTTTTCTGAGTGAAGTTGTTGGGTTTTGGTTTTGTTGAGAATGGATTCGTGAGTAGTAGTATAAAGGATGACATTGATATGTCAAATTAAAGGATGACATTGAGAATGGACAACTTGGACATATTTTACTATTTTTTGCTTTCATTGCATGTGACAATATTCTTTTCTTTTGCTTTCATTGAAAGTTGGGAATCTAGAATTGGTAAAGGATGACATTGATGACAAAAAATGGTGGTGGCCCATATGTCCACATGCCATTAATAATCAGATGAACAATACTTGCTGAGAAAAAACAATACTTGCTGACAAAAAATGGTAAAGGATGAAATTAAAGGGACATGACAACTTTGGGCCCGACTGGATGAAATTGTTTGTATGGATTGCTTTGATTTTGACAATGTGGTTGAATACAATACTTGCTGTTTTTTGACAGATTATTTAATATGCTTTGTTTGCTGTTTTTAATGATTTAATAATATTTGTTGACACATTAAATATTGTTATCTTTACAGATGAGTTTAAGTTTGGAATTCTTGTATGATGGCTTGTTTTATTTGGGTGGTAATAGACTCACATACAACAGAAATCGAGTTCATGTGATGCATAAAATTAATCCTGATTTGCTGTCTAAGATTGAGTTAGAATCATTTCTAAAGGATATTTCTGTTGACAATGTTAGAGAGTTGTGGTTCTGTTTATCTGGAAAGACATTGCAACAAGGGTTGAGACAGATTGTAGGAGATAAGGATATAATAGAATTTTGCAATTCAGCTGGGAATGGAAAGCTATGTGTTTATGTTGTGAGGGGAAATGAACTAAGTCCATGTTCTTTGTTGAGTGGGTCAAGCAGTTCTAAGCTGAGTAGGCCATTAAAAGTGTTGAAGCCCATAGTTTTAGGCCCATCTAAGTCTAAGAAACTTACCCACAACTATTCCAAATCAGTTGTATCTACCACCAGCAACATTAAAGGGTTCCAAAATCCTAAGAGCCTCAGTATTTCTGCACAATGGACTCTACCTACCACAAAATATGCACAAGGGTTGTTAGGTCACAAAAATGATGGAGTGGTTGAAGGTGTCTCAGATAGTGGAATAGGTGAGTCAGATGAAGGAGAAATACCTGGCTCAGAGACAGAGAGCTCATCAAGTGATGAAGAGGTAGTTCCTCCTGCAGTTGTTTTTGGTGAATCATCAGAAGGTGAAGGTGTAGGTGAAGGCTCAGAAGCTGATGACATTATTTTTCATAAGAATGTTGACAATGATGGGATTGATGAGAATCTGCTCCTGGAAGATGGGAATCAAGTTCTGGAGGATGTTTTTGATGTTATAGTTGATGGTGAGGATTTCAGGAGTCTAAGTGATTCAGATGAAGCTCATAACAGTGTAAGGTACCCTGTTTTCAATCCTCTTGTTGATTTCAAGAATAAGATTTGTTTCAAGAATGGAATGAAATTTGCCTCAAATGAAATATTTAGGAAAGCACTAAGACAGTTTGCAGTGCAATCTGGTTTTGATTACTACTACTTGCACAATGATAACAAGAAGGTTTTAGCTTATTGCATGAATAAATGCAATTGTGAGGTTCAACACGGCATGAAAAGGTGTGTGTGCAAGGATAATCTGTGTGGGTTCAAAGCCTGTGCTAGAAGAATGGGGTCAGATGGCAGCTTTCAGTTGAAGTCTTTCAATCCTGAACACCAATGTGGATGGCAAGACCAAAACACAAAGGTGAGTTTTATATGGTTGGCTGAGAAGTATTTGGAACATTATAGAGATGACCCACATTGGAGATTAAGAAACTTCATCCAAACTGTCAAGAGAGATTATAGTGTTACCATCAACTACCACCAAGCTTGGAGAGGTAGGGTGAGGGCCATATTCATGACTCAGGGGTATGCACCTGAACAATATGCAAGGGTTAGAGATTATGCTGCCACTATATTACAGAGGAATCCGGGTAGCTCAGTGTATGTGAAGCAAGAGAATATAGAGATGCCTTTGTTCCAGAGGATGTATGTGTGTCTTGATGCTTCTAAGAAAGGATTCATTGCTGGATGTAGGCCTATAGTAGGTCTTGATGGTTGTCATCTGAAAGGGGCATATACTGGACAAGTTCTTACTGCTGTAGCACAAGATGGGAATGACAACAATTTTCCAATAGCATTTGCAGTGTGTGAGTCAGAAACAAAGGAGACTTGGGTTTGGTTTTTAGAGTGCTTACTTAATGATATTGGAGGAGGACCAATGACATTCATTTCAGACAGACAGAAGGTCACAATCTCTTACCCTTGTGTCATTTTTTTGTATGGTATCATTTCATTGGATTGCTAACATTTCCTTGTATTATGTGTAGGGTTTGATTGAAGCATTGCACATGGTTGCTCCCCATGCAGATGTAAGGCATTGTGTTAGGCATATGCATAAGAACTTTAAGAAAAAGTGGCCTGGACAATCATTTAAGGATGCTGTATGGGCAGCAGCAAGAGCTGCAACTACACCTGATTTTGAGAAGGCCATGGGGGTGATCAAGGAGATGAATGTTAATGCACATGACTACCTAATTGGCAAAGACCCAAGAAAATGGTCTCTACATGCATTCAGGTACTACAGCAAATCAGATATGCTTCTGAATAATGGTTGTGAGTCCTTCAACAGTTGTATCTTGGAAGCCAGAGAGATGCCAATTCTATCTATGTGTGAGTGGATAAGGAAATGAAAATGTTCATTAGCAAGAGGAACAAGATGAGAGCTCACCAGGGGAACTTAACACCTGAAGTCACAAAGAAATTGAACACTAGAAGAGCAGATAGTGCATGTAGGTGTAAGTGTTTTGGGGATGGAGACTTGTATGAGGTTGATGAAGCTGGAAAGACATATGTAGTTGACTTGCAGCAGAGAAGTTGTGGTTGCAACCTATGGGATTTAACAGGATTGCCATGCACACATGCTATATGTTGCATTCTGAAGAGAAGACTAGTAGTGGAAGACTTTGTGGATAACTACTACACCAAAGAAACATATTTGAGAGTGTATGAAGGCTCAGTTATGCCAGTTCCTGGAGAGGATCAGTGGCTAAAAACTGGTGAGCAACCACTACTACCTCCTAAACTTGTTGTGCAAGCTGGAAGGCCTAAGAAAAATGCTAGAAGAAAGGAACCTGGTGAGGTGCAATCTATCAAAGAAACTAGGCTGAGGATTGGGAAAAACAAGTGTGGCAACTGTGGGATAGAAGGTCACACAAGAAAATCTTGTACAAATCCCACCAAAACAAATGAACCAACAAGGAATCCTAAAAGAGGTGGAAGACCTCCAAGTAAAACAACTATGCCTGTACAACCTAAGAAGAGGAAGTACATCAGAAAACAGGTTTGGTGTTTACAAATGTTAGTTTTGGAGTTTGTTTAAGAAATGATGAAGTTTTTTTTATTTTTTAATGATTAGGTGCACAATTTTGGAACAGCTGAGTTTGGAGATGATAGTGTGCAGGGGGCAACTCAAGAAGATTATGATGTGGTATTTGATTATTTCTCTTCATTCTAATTCTTCATTCCTTGTTGGTCCAGTTTACTCAAAACAAGGGCCTCCATTTTACAGGATGCTATGATTGTCCATTCCTTGAACCAAGCTGATGAGAATGTGGTCATAACTCAAGCTTCACAAACACAAAGTTCTGTTGTGGTAAGGCTCATGTTATTAATGGTGATGATTGCCCATTCACAAACACTGGTTTAGTCTAATATGAATGTCGATTTAATGGTGATGATTTCTCTATATGTTTGAACAGGACAATGAATCCAGTCAACATGGACATCTCAGAGCTCTGACATTGAAGAAGTACAACATCAGACAAACTGCATCAACATATAGGAGGAACGTCTAAGAAGTAATGGTGAAGAAGTATCTCTTTTTGGTGTTATTTTGTGTTACTGCTTCTTTAAAACTTAGGTGGTAATGGTGATGAATTCTCTTAAAACACTTTGTAAGTTTGGAAGCAGCTTTTGAAACATCTGAATTTATATCCGTTTGGAAGCACCTACCATGTTTACTTATGCATTTGTAACGTTTGAAGTTGGTCAAACAATGGCCATAAATGTGCACCTACCATGTTTACTCATGCATTTGTATCCGTTTGGAAGCAGCAGAGAATTTATTGCTTTGCTTGTTTTGACAAGCAAACACAATGCACATATGTTCCCCCAAACAAGCAACCTACATGCATCGGTTAATTTAAAAAAATTGGTCAAACCCTAACCTCTATATAAAGCATAACAACTTCCATTTAACACCCACCAAATCTACTTCTCATTTCATCCTCCAAAAAATCACTTCCTTCCCCTGCATACCACAATGGCCGATGTTGAGGTGATTGTGTTGGACTCATAATCCGACGGCGAACTTGACAACTCTTTTGATCATAAGAGCTTCTTTGCCGAAATGAAGAAAAGCTATGTAGAGGGGGATTGTCGTCTTGTAAGTTCACTCGTCTTTTCTTGGTTTTTATGATCAAATGTACCCATTTAAATGTTATGATTACAATGCTGCAGATTCTCCCAACAGTCCATGGTGACAAATATTTGAAGGCATACAAAGATTGTCCTATCACCCTTAAGGTTCGAGACAAAACTTGGGAAGTCACTCTCAAGCATACCAACGGCGCTTACCGCTTAGGAAAGGGTTGGAGGGCATTCGTTGAGGCACATAAACTCAAGGTTGATGATGATTGTCTCTTCGAACTCGAAAGTGATGGAAGTGATGGAAGTGATATCGTCTATGATGTTCAAGTCTATAACTATGGAAGTGATGTCGTCTATTTCTGTTAAGTTCATTTCATGCATGCTTGGTTTTAGTTTTTTAACTTGCTTATGTTTGCTTCTACTTGATTGCTTCTGTTTGCTGTGTGTTTCTGTTCTATTTGCTTCTTGTAATGTGTACTATGGCTATGTTTTAATGTGGAAGTGTTTTATGTTTTAATATGCTACTGCCATAGTGCTCAAACAAGCATGAAAAACTGTCATAAAAACCCAAAATGTGATACAAAATGTCATTACAAGCCAATTGTCATAACAACTGAAAATGGGATACAAATTGTCATAACTAACATACTGTCCTAACTCCATTTGACAGCCACCATACCAAACACAAATAAGGCTACTACAACCACAAGCTCTAACCTACATCTAGACTGCACACTTCCTAACTCCATTTCTTTTGCCTTTAATGCTACTTCAAGCTTCATGTTTTTTTCTAACAAATCCTTCTTCTCAATAACCAAGGCATTGATAATACTTGTTGCATCTGCTTCAAATGGAGGATCAATCCACTGAAAAAACTTACATCCTTTAGAGACTTTTGGTTTATACAATGTACAACCAATGAATCTTCTGCCATAATTATTTGTTTTGTGAGCTGTATAGATAGTAGGCCTTACATTGCAAGGACAAAGCATCCCCTCATTAGAATACAAGGATGATCCACTTGACATTTCCTACAACAAAAAATTCCAATTAATTTCCACTGCAGAAAAGCCTCAATTCGAAACCCTAACCCTAAAATCAAAAAATAGGATAGAAAGCCCCAATTCGAAACCCTAACCCTAAAAACATTACAGAATTAAAAGCCCCAATTCGAAACCCCCAATTTCAGAATAAAAACCCTAAATTCCAAACCCTAACCCTAACCCCCAATTTCAGAAAAAAAAAACCCAATTCGAAACCTTAACCCTTAAATCAAATCAGAATTAGAATCCTAATTTTGCAAACCCCCAATTACAGAACCCTAACTTTAGCAAAGAACCGTAATAGACCGACATTTCATCGCGAGTCTCCTTCGTCGTCGAAAATCTAAGCTATTCAACCGCCTTTCCTCACGAGTCTCCTTGGCCTCTTCAATCGCTTCCCAATCGCCTCCAAGTCGCCTCTTCAAATCGCCATCCAAGGGCCTCACATGGAATCTGAGAAATTAATCTGAGAAATTAGGGATCGAGATTTTGCAATATCTCGTGGTGAACAGAATATTGCCCTTATTTTATTAAAAAAAATGAGGGCAAAAATGTAATTTCCCAATTTTAACGGATAACCAAACGGAAAAACGAGAGGGGTGGTAAAATGTTAACAGAAGTAGATATAGGGGTGGTTCGGTACAAAATTTGATATAAGGGGTGGTTCGGTGCAAAATTTGTCAAATAACGGATGGTTTGACGCAAATTCCTCTAAATTGAATAAGATAAACCCAAATTGGGAGTGCCTTTGAGATACCTTATAACATGTAAGGTTGTTCGAAGATGTGGTTCTATGGGAGAATGTAAGAAATGACAAAAATTCATGTTGTATGGAAAAGGGATATCAAGGCATGTGATGTTGAGATAAAGTAATCTACCAACCAATCTCCTATTATAAACTAAAGGAATCGCAAAGAGAGCCCATTTACCACTTGATAAGTCAACGCCACTAGGAAAACTAAACCTTGCCGACTTGCAATCTAACATGTTAACATTTGTTAATAGATCAAGACTGAATTTCCTTTGATTGATATCTGTTCCAGCCTTTTATCTTGCAACTTTCCAATCCATGACCCGCGATTCGATCCTATCCGCATAATCTATATAATTTTTAACATATATAAAATATTTTATATTTCTATAAATTTTATAATATATAATTTATATGATAAAAAAATAAAAAAAACTCTTCAAAGTTGTAATTTAACTGTAACATTAATGTTTTATGTCATGGTCTCTTAGTTCTCTCCGACACCATAAACATCCTCCCTCATCTTATACCTATTAACCACCATACTACAAAGAGAAGGTACCATATTAAACAAGCCACAATCCACCACCAATATTGCCACCTCGTTCGCCTCCACCCCCGTCTTCTCCAACAGCCTATCAACCACCTCAAAAACCGTCTCCTCTGCCTCGTTCAAGCATATGCTCGGTGGATGCATCAATAGTCCGGTGGATAGATACGAGAACTCGCCTACACCAGATTTACTTGCCATCTTCTCCATGAGTTGGAGTGTTTCTTCTTTGAAGCTTGGGATATGAGTTCTTAAGTGGTTGATCCAAAACTTTGTCGACACTCTTTGGGTTTCTTTTGGCTTGTAGCATGCAAAGTCTACCAAATAAACCGCCTTTGAGTTGGAATTTATAATAGCTCTAAGTAGTCTTAGGAGGATTATCAACAGGAGTAATATGGTGGCTAGGCTGGTGGCTGTTTTGACGAAGCGGCTCTCGGCGATTGAACTGTTAGGAAATTTAGTGGTCTTGTGGAGGAGAATTTCCAAAACTGACAACATAGATAAAGCCATGGCTAAGTGCTATGTTGACATACAGCAGAATTCTATTTGTATGGAATTTTCATTGAGAATGACCATTTCCTAAGTTGACAGGTCAATTTTATTTTTTTATTTTGGATCAAGCAAACACCGGAACTCATTTATAAGAAGTCAGTTTCTACCCGCAATTTATTAAATAGGGGTTATACCATCTCTAGGTTCGAATCTGGATTGGTACAAGGGATAAAGCCTACCATAAGTCGTTAAGGCTTTGGTTGAGAGGTCAATTTTCGTTTTTATATTTTGGTAAGAAACATTTTAATCACAATAAATTTGATTAAATATAGGAGTAATGTTCACATACATTTCATCCTTATCTATATATATATATATAAAATTTTATGGGTTTGAGAAAGTAATGATAATTGAGACTCATTAATGTTTAAACTTAAATTCTTTCTCTTTTTTTCTATTTCTCATTATCCAATGATAATTGAGACTTATTAAATGTCTAATAAAACCATAATTATGTGCTTAATTGGTTAGTATTTCCACCATTTTCATCTTCTTCTTTTTCGCTCTTCACCTTCAATCCGTATGACGATGAAGAGATATCCGAGCAAGGTAAATGACTATGTGATTTTGGTACATATATAAGAGATATTCAATTTATTTTATTATATTTACTAAAAAATACATATATGAAAAAATACATTAAGTATATGAATATAGACAAAAATAAAAAGTAAAAAGTGTTTGGCTCGCGCAAAGCGCGGGTAATGACCTAGAAAGTTGTCATTAAGTCACCATTATTATGTGGCCTCTTGAATTTCTCTTCTAATTTCAACTTTTGATTTTCCGACTTCTCCGAATGAGATTTCGTATTGAATTCTCCCATCAAGTCGTCGTTACTCTTCTGCATATTGTATTTCGCCGTTACTCATGGTTATTGTCAATTTGTAATTGAACCAATCAATTTACTATTTTTATCACTTCTATTGTTCGTTTAGTTTTGTGTTAGTGTCTTGATCTGCAGGTTAGATTTGCTTTGGCCTAAATTGGATAAAATATGCCCTAAAAAAGATTGTAAATATATAATTAGCCCAATCCAACCTGCAAATCAATTTGTTAAGCTAATAGGTTTTTGTATTTAAATCTATTGTTATAAGTAATTGTCAACATATAATTTCAACAAATTTTATTTCGGTCCACAAATAAAACAAATATGTATATATTTTAATTTGCATAACTTTTTTTATTTACTCGAGACTCTAAAATACCGCTTATTGTAAAATAAGAAATAAAATGTAATTTCATTCATATCTAAGCAGATTAACATCATTAATATTTTTTTATTTTTTATTTCAGTAATATTTTATATTAATCCTTAGGATAAATCATAATTTTTATATAGATTATTATTATAAAAATAATTTAATTATAAATATATTCTCGAGCATGGCGAGTATTACACTAGTGTAAAATAAAATAAGTGTCCTTAGGTGATAGAGACGGAGGGTTAAGATAAAAAGATGGCATCAATAAATTAATTTTTATTCGAGTTTGGGTGCAGTTAAACATGTCTAGTAAATCGGATTAGGTCTTGCTATTGGTTTCAAATTTTCGTATTGTCTAGTTTCGACATATTACAAATGCAATCAGATATGGTCTATATATCTATATAGACGTGGTTTTAGGTGAAAATATATCTTACAAAGTTAAATACGAACTCACCTTATTTGCGTCAAGACATTTTCTTGAATTGTATTTATCTTCGTAAATGTTATACGGATAGATTGTCGTCCACTTTTAAATGGAAAGGATTTGGACACTCGTTTTTTGCTTTTGTTTTTTTCAGTTATTGTTTTTCTTCTTGTTATTCTCGCGCGTCCACTTGCGGATCGATTTAAACAGATCGATTGTTGTCCATGTGTAAGCGGATCGATTTATCTTTTTCAGTTATATGGACAATTCTGAATCGCTGGGTGGTGGAAGTCATTTTCATGCGTATGTGGTTTTGATGGGCGACAAATATTGATTTTTGTGGTTGTACAAGATGAATGTCTAGGTGCATTCCTGTGATCCACCTCCTTTCGCTCCTGTTTCCTCTAAATAGCTTTCTTCAAAGCGCTTTTTTCTAATGCGGGTCTACCTTTGTTCTATGTTACTCCGACTAGCGTTCGTCATCTGTTTTCCTGGGCTTTTTCGATAGGTTTTATGCATTCAATCGACATTTCTTTTTGCTGCTTTAACTTTTGATTTTTCGGAGGTCCTTTCTAGGCAGCTTTCTGTAATGGATGATTGTCATGTGTGATGATCAATCCTTATGTGTTTTTTGTTCAGATCGTTTATGCATAGTTAGGATAGAGGTTTATAATCTGTAATTGGGCTTGGCCCATTGGAAGAGGCCCAAAAGCCAGCTGTGATCCAGGTGCTCGACCTGACCCGTTTTGAGGTAGCTGGAGCTCCGCGTTTCACTTGTTGGGCTGAGGTATATAAGGCTTTAACCCTGGTTTTCTCTCCCATCGAACTCATTCTTCTTCTCCGCCTCCATTTGTGAAAGAGAGCTTGTGCTAGGGTTTGGGTTTTCTGAGTGTTCTTGACTGTGGATCGAGAGCTGGATCTCGACAGAAGCAAATCTTTTACTTCCAGAGATAACTTCGAGTGGATTGTGTTCTTGCTTGAAGTTGGAGGCCTTGACGAGTGGTGAAGCTAGCAGATGCTCGACGGAGTTGAGGTTTAGAGGAGATCTGGTCATACGCTTGGTTTAGGGAGTTTCTCTTCTCTTGCTTTTACAGATTGTTGTTATCTCTGTTCTTGTGTATTTGATCTGAACTTAGAGTTGTGCTCTCTTGTATGTTTGTGACCTACTTAGTGGATTTGGTCATTAATCTTGAGGCCACGCAAAATAGGCTGAGTCCGAACCTCGATAACAACTCACTGTGTCATTTACATTCTGCATTTGTTCTTGCATGCATTTGATAATCTGATTCGATCAAGTCAATCTCACAGATTGGTATCAGAGCGAGGTTCTTGATTATTGCTATATATGAAGTCTTGTGTGATTTGTGTAGATATTTGCATAATTAGGATCTATCATTGCTCTGTGAATGATCTTGGCTCATTGCTTCCGCACCTCTTGATTCAGATTATCTTTGTAACTGTTTTTAGTCTTGATCTGTGTGATCTGGACCTAGGAACTGCAAATCTTGCTTTTATTTGCTCAAGATTTGCTATTCCAACTTCCTTGTTGTTCTGTTTTATTTCTGTTATTCTTGAGACTTACTTGTGTGTTTGGTTTCAGGGGAAGTAAAACCATGGGAGACAACAACATAAGGATGAAAGCCTTTGATGGAACTACAGACTTTGCAATGTGGCAAGTGAAGATGAAGGCCATATTAGTAAAGGAAAAGTGTAGCAAAGCTATCAAGCAAGACTATCTTGTAGAAACCTCTCCTGCTGGAAGGATGGAGATGGATGAACAAGCCCACTCAGAGATCCTCATAAGGTTATCTGATGATGTGACTCGACAAGTGGTAAATCATACTACCACTAAATCTCTCTGGGATTCTTTAGAAGCTCTTTATCTTACTAAGTCTTTGCCCTCTAGGATTTCTTTGCTCTGCAGATTGTTCACTTTTAAAATGGACACTAATCTGACTTTGAGTGATAACCTAGATAAGTATCTTAGGATGACTCAAGACTTAGAAAGATGTGATGATAAGATAGAAGAAACTCACCAAGCTGTCTTGCTTCTTAATTCTTTACCTTCTCAGTTTGATAACTTTAAGGATGTTATTCAGTATGGTAATGAAACTTTGACTAAACAAAAGATCATAGATTCTGTTACTGAGAAAAATGAAACCTTAAAGGTGTTTAGGACTAAAAATTCTGAAAAAAAGACTGAGGTGAAAGCTGAGGCTTTAATGATGAATGATAAGAATAAGAAGAAGTTTAAGCCTAAGAAAGAAAAGAAATATGAGTCTTCTAACTCTTCTGATAGTGATAAGAAGAGAAAGTGCTTCTACTGTAATAAAACTAGCCACTTTATTAAGGACTGTCATAAAAAGAAAAAGGATGAGTCTAATAAGGAAGGCCATGATAACTCTGCCTCTTTACTTGAATCACAGGATTATGAAAATTGTGAAGTGCTTATGTGTTGTGATTCCCCTGTTGATTATGACTGGATACTTGATTCTGGCTGCACTATGCATGCCACTCCTTACAGAAACTTCTTTAGCTCCTTAACTGAGTGTGATGGAGGGAAAGTTATGTTAGGAGATCATAGTGCTCTAGCTATTAAAGGATTAGGTAAAGCCCCACTATCTATGCATGATGGAAAGATTAGGATCCTTCAAAATGTTAGGTGGGTTCCAGAATAAAGAAGAAACTTATTATCTGAGTCAGTTTTTGATGACCTTAAGTGTCAGATTATTACTCATAATGGTATAAGGGAAGTCATCAGAAATGGGACAACTCTTATTAAGGGAATTAAAAGGGGTGGGTTGTATCATGTTATAACTACACCTGAGTTAAATCTCTCCAAAATGGATAATGTTCTGACCTTAGACCAAACAAAAGCTTGGCACAATAGGATGGGACACATAGGTAATAAGGGCCTGAACTATCTGTATAAACATGGTTTAATTGATAAAAAACCAGTGGACTTAAGTTTCTATGAAGATTGTATTTTTGGAATGAAAACTAATAATTCTTTTTCTAGATCTTCTTATGTAGCCAGCAAACCCCTGGAGTATGTGCACTCCGATTTGTGGGGTCCAACTCAGGTAAGTACTGTAGGTGGTAAGAGGTATTTTATATCTTTTATTGATCACTACTCTAGGAAAGTGTGGATTTACTTATTAAAAACTAAGGATGAAGCATTCTCTGCCTTTAAGAACTGGAAATTTGTTGTAGAAAAACAATCTGACTTGAAACTAAAGTGCCTTAGAACATATAATGGCCTTGAATTTTGTAATCACGTGTTTAATGATTTCTGTACTCAAGAAGGGGTCAAAAGACACTTAACAGTGCCTGGAACACCCCAACAAAATGGTATTGCAGAAAGAATGAATAGAACTCTATTAGAAAAGGCTAGATGCATGCTAATAAGTTCAGGATTAAAACATTCCTTGTGGGGAGAAGCTGTCACAACAGCCTCCTACCTCATAAATAGATCACCCTCTTCTGTTATTGATTTTAAGACTCCTCAAGAAATGTGGACTGGCAGAAAACCAAGTATATCTCATTTGAGACCATTTGGTTGTACTGCCTATTCACAAATTTCTCAAGGAAAATTAAAACTAAGAGCTCAGAAGTGTATCATGTTGGGTTACCCTGAGGGAGTAAAAGGATATAAGCTGCTTATAATTCAACCTCATGGCTATAAAGTGATCTTGTCTAGGAGTGTCACATTTAATGAAAAAGATTTTCATTATAAAAATATTCTAACCAATGTTACCAAGAGTATAGGTATCAAAGAAGCAGAAAGTGTAGAAGTGGTGACTAGAAACCAATTCTACATACCTGAAGGACCAAGTGAAGTCCCAGGAGAGGAGGAGTTCGACCTAGGACACCCCTCTATGAGTCAAAATGAATCTGAAGAAGATCCAAGGGCAGCTGAACCAGGCTCAAACAAAACCAGCCTGGAAGTTGATAGTGACACAAACAGCAACAACCCTCAACATTTAGGGGAAGGAAACAGGGAAGTATCCTCATCTAGCATTAATATTCCTTTACAGTCTTCTGATGTGCACAATGAAAACACTGTGGTGTCTGAGAATGATAACTCTAATAATGTGCATGACTTGAATGAATATCAACTAACTAGAGATAGAGCTCCTAGACTGAGGATTCCAAATAAAAAGTTTTCTGTGAATAATGTTGAAGTTGTTGCTATGTGTACTGGCCTTGTTGACTATGCCTTTATGACTGCTAATGTGATCAATAATAACTATACCCCTGATACTTATGAGCAAGCTGCTAGGTGTTCAGAATCTAAGAAATGGCTTAGTTCTATGAATGATGAGATAGAGTCTATGATGACTAATAAAACTTGGACTTTAGTGCCCAAACCTGAAAATGCTAGGCTCATTGACTGTAAATGGATTTACAAAATAAAAGAGGGTAATAGTTCTAAGGATCCTCCTAGATATAAAGCTAGATTAGTGGCCAAAGGATTTACTCAAAGAGAAGGCATAGACTACAATGACATATTTTCTCCTGTAGTTAAGTATAAGACCATGAGACTTTTGCTTGCTATGTGCACTATTTTTGATTGGGAACTAGAACAAATGGATGTTAAGACTGCCTTCTTACATGGTGAATTGGATGAAACAATTTACATGAGACAACCTAAGGGTATTATTGACACTAAAAATCCTGATCATGCTTGTCTGTTAAAAAGATCTATCTATGGGTTGAAACAATCACCTAGACAGTGGAACTTAAAATTTGATGCTTGCATGAAACAACTAGGTTTTCACAGAAGCAGTTATGACACTTGCCTTTATTTTAAGGATGTTAAGACTAGTTCTCCCTTGTATGTGCTTCTTTATGTGGATGACATTCTTCTTATTAATAACTCTAAAGTTTCTATTTCTGGTGTTAAGAGAGACTTAAAGTTGCATTTTGACATGAAGGACTTAGGTCCTGCCCAGATGATTCTAGGTGTTAGAATTGTTAGAGATAGGAAGAGTAAGCTCATGAGATTATCTCAGACTGAGTATGTTCAGAAAGTTCTGGATAAATTCAGTATGGATAACTCAAAGCCCACCTCTATACCCTTAGGAGGGCATCTGGAGTTAAGTAAGAATAGTTGTCCTACTGATCCTAAAGAAATAGAGCAAATCTCTAGTGTGCCTTATGATGTGGCAGTGGGATCTGTCATGTATGCAATTTTGTGTACACGACCAGATCTTGCTTTTGCAATCAGTGTGTTAAGCAGGTTCATGTCCAATCCAGGTAATGACCACTGGTTGGCCATGAAATATGCTCTAAGGTATATTAGTGGGACCAAAGACTTGTGTCTAGTGTATGGTGAACATACATCTAGAAATGAATTGTTTGGGTATGTGGATTCTGACTATGCTAGTAACAAAGACACTAGAAAGTCCACTACCTCCTACTTTTATACTTGGGCAGGAAATTGCATTTCCTGGAAAAACACAGCAACAGTCAGTTGTGGCACTCTCCTCTACTGAGGCTGAGTACATAGCTGCTACTGAAGCTGCTAAGGAAGTTGTGTTGCTAACTGGAATATTGAATGAAATCCAGTGTGCCACTTATGTACCTGTATTACATATGGATAGTCAGAGTGCCTTGTACTTATGTAAAGATCCTGTTTATCATGAAAGGTCTAAACACATTGATGTGAGGAATCATTTTATTAGAGATCTAATTGAGAAGAAACAGATTGTGGTTACTAAGATTAAAGGTGACTTGAATCCTGCAGATTTTGGTACTAAGATTGTGACAGCTGACAAGTTTGCATTTTGTAGGGACTTCCTGCACATTTGGAGTGTTCCTTGATGAAGTGTGAGCATTGTTCGACGATGGTAGATGTGCCAGAATCCACTCCTAGTTTAGAACGGTTGTGTGTTACAGTTAGAACTAGGCTGAGTAGGTCTTATGACAATCAAGAGGGCAAATTGTAATGGATGATTGTCATGTGTGATGATCAATCCTTATTTGTTTTTTGTTCAGATCGTTTATGCATAGTTAGGATAGAGGTTTATAATCTGTAATTGGGCTTGGCCCATTGGAAGAGGCCCAAAAGCCAACTGTGATCCAGGTGCTCGACCCGACCCGTTTTGAGGTAGCTGGAGCTCCGCGTTTCACTTGTTGGGCTGAGGTATATAACGCTTTAACCCTGGTTTTCTCTCTCATCAAACTCATTCTTCTTCTCCGCCTCCATTTGTGAAAGAGAGCTTGTGCTAGGGTTTGGGTTTTCTGAGTGTTCTTGACTGTGGATCAAGAGCTGGATCTCGACAGAAGCAAAGCTTTTACTTCTAGAGATAACTTCGAGTGGATTGTGTTCTTGCTTGAAGTTAGAGGCCTTAACGAGTGGTGAAGCTAGCAGATGCTCGACGGAGTTGAGGTTTAGAGGAGATCTGGTCATACGCTTGGTTTAGGGAGTTTCTCTTCTCTTGCTTTTACAGATTGTTGTTATCTCTGTTCTTGTGTATTTGATCTGAACTTAGAGTTGTTCTCTCTTGTATGTTTGTGACCTACTTAGTGGATTTTGTCATTAATCTTGAGGCCACGGGGAATAGGCTGAGTCCGAACCTCGATAACAACTCACTGTGTCATTTACATTCTGCATTTGTTCTTGCATGCATTTGGTAAACTGATTAGATCAAGTCAATCTCACACTTTCTACCTTCGATTTATGTCGCTCATTGTTTCTGCAGTTATTATTTTGTAGTTGTTCTAGGTTCGATCTAAACTGCTTATTGTTGCTCATGTTTTGAAATGTTGCTGTTCTTCTGAAAAAGGGTCGTCTTGGATTCAACTTCTTATTTTTTGTTATGGGTTTCGTCTACGTTGTTGATTGTTGCAATGGTTATTATTTTGTTGTTGTTCCGAAGAAGGCTTTCCTTTGGTTTGCATCCTCATGGTTTCTAGCTGTCATTGCCGCGACTTTAATTCTTCGGATAGTTTATGCATTGTCGTTTTTTTCTTGCGCTTATCGTTTCATCACGCACCGCCCGTTTATGATGTCATCTAAGCATATTCTGTTTGTTTGTTTCCGTTGGCGGTGTACCTTTTTTTTCGTCGATTGGTTCCGTCATTATCTTACCTCGGTTTTCATGCTCTTTCTTTGCGTTTTTCGTTCGCCTGCTGTTGGAGGTCGTACTTTTAGTTTATACAAACTTTTTTTTTATGTTTGTTACAGTTCAGAACCCCGAAAAGAAGGGTTATCGTGTGTTTTCCACCCGAGATGTATGGTGGGATTTGGATGGTCTGAGTTTATCTAGCTTTTTATGTGATTGTTTTTTGTTTATCCTCATGCGTCCAATTACAGCCTGGGGTTCTATTAATTTTTATTGGTTTATGCTATCTCTTGCGACGGGCCTTGAAGCGTTTGTCGACCAAAGGAGTTAATCCTTGCCGAAAATTAACGAGGATTACTTGCATATTTTTCCTTGTCTACTGAGCAGGTTCCATGTATTAAACACATTTTTAATTTATTTTGAGTACTTGAGGATATGCATTTTTTGTTTTCTTGGTTGGTAAGGCTCCTTTTGATTGAGATCTAGAAGGCACAACAAAGGGGGATGAGTTTATATTGTTGATTTATTTGTTTATATATTTGTCTTTAACAATATATTTAATATTTACTTTTTATATAATAATTCGCTAGGTATATTATAATTGGTATGAGTAGAACGTGCAAATATCAATTTGTAAATGTAATAATGCTCGGAGATTCACTATTGAAGAGATTGGTGGAAGAGATAAATTAGTCAGTGCCTTCTTTAAAGGAAGTAACCGTGCGATGGTCTAACAACATATGGTAAACATGATGGATTGGGCTTATGATCTTTTGTTTTCCAAAACATATTAGTGGTGTTGTGCTAATGTCTACATGGAGGAAAAACGAAGCACAATCTAGATCTTTTAGCCGAAAACATCGAATAACAAGTAATTATAAATCCCCCTATATTTACGAAACGCCTGTATGCACGCGACTTTTTCTCTATATGCACGCCATTTGGTGCGCAGATATTATGCGCATAGGTTGGTGCGCAGTTTTCTTGCGCACAAGGGTATTTTCGGGATAAATGTGAAAATCCCGACGATGTCTGGCAAATGTGTGCGCAGGACAAAAGCGCACAGAAGAAATAATGCGCAAAAGTTCAGCGCATGACGTTTCGGATTCCCGAATGTGTGCGCTGAACGTTTGCGCACAGAATTAGTGCGCAGAAGAACTGCGCACAGGGTCTTTTAAACCCTTGCGCAGCTTCTTCTTCCTCCTTCTTTCTCTTCTTTTCTGCGTGTTTAACATCGACGGCGCCGACCAAATTTTTTCCATTTCCGAGCGTTTCCCTCGTCTAAACACAATTTCGTCAATGGATTCTGAACCCCCTCATTCTTCCGGTCCCGACCACACCACTTTCGTCCCAATCCCAACACCTCCGGTGACTTCCGTCCCAACAGAGCCACCTCCGGCGACCTTGTCCGACGATGAAGCGTTGGTGGATGGAGGCGGCCGGCGGTATGCGACTCGAGCGGCGTTGGCAGCGGCAAATGCTCCTCCGGCGACTATTCTGGCGAACATTCCGGCGACTCGGGTTCCAGCGACGACGACTACGGATCCGGAGACACCGCACGAGCTTTATTCGGTATAAAATTTCTAAACCCGCTTTTTTCAAATATTTATCGTATTTAATTTTGGAAATTTATTCGTAATTTTTTTTTGTAATAATTACGATTAAATTTAAGTTTTTTATGAATTAAATATTAGAATTCGTATCTTAATTGTAATTTAATCGTAATTTTTCATAATTACGTTTAAATTTCAGTTTTTTATGAATTAAATATTAGAATTCGTATTAATTGTAATTTAATCGTAATTTTTCATAATTACGATTAAATTTCAGTTTTTTATGAATTAAATATTAGAATTCTTATTAATCGTAATTTTTTATAATTACGATTAAGTTTCAGATTATTATGCATTAATCGAATTATTATGAATTCGTATTAATTGTAATTTTTTAGTAATAGTAGTGATTATTATTTCGTATTAGTTGAGATGTTTATTTTTTAGTAATTATGAATTAAATATTAGTTTTCGTAGATATAAAGACTCGAATTTGATTACGAAGTTGCAATTTATTTCCGAATATTTTAGTATGAATTAGCCATACTAAAAATGTAAAAACATGTAGACTATACAAGCCGTCATGGATCAGACGGGTAACACGATGCCCGCACCAGTAGCGGAACGGCTTTCACGTCGACATGATGTGGCAGCCGGTGTGCGATTAGACTTTGAGGCCCTCGAACGATTTTTCGGCACCGGATCACCTGAGCGTCGTGAGCCAGAGAATGAGTACGACGAGGCACAGCTGCAGCAGCAGGAGATAGATGGTTCGCATATGGAGATAGATGGACAGACAGGAGATTTCCATGACAACGTAGATTATCCTGGTCGATATCTTACTGCGTTCGACCCTATCGAACCCACACCAGTACAGGCGCAGGTGACCACAGATGACTATGATATCCACGACGCACCTCTGTTTCAGGATGCTGTACCTCGCAGTTCAGAGCATACAGAGCAGGATTTACCTGCAGTGACAGATGCAGGAACGTCGACATCTTCTCCTCCTACGGTCGCATCTGCAGAGCCAGTCGCATCTTCAGAGCCAGTGTCGGGAGATTTAGACGACGATGACCATGTCGTAGCGACCTTTTTTTCCTTGGCTCGGGGACTCGATGCAGGACATTTGTCGTCCACGTGCGCCTCACCTACTGTGTTCTTATGAGACGCATATAGCGAGATGGATATGGTCGCGTGGTCCTCTTCCAGGGCCTGCTCCCGATGTACCATTGGTGCCCCCGGTGCAGGTTAGGAAGCGTGCCCGTGCGGGGGAAGCTGTAGGCCGAGGCAGAGGCCGAGGTGGTGGTGAGGGTGCTGTAGGCAGAGGCCGAGGTGGTGGGAGAGGGAGAGGGAGAGGTAGAGGGAGAGGGAGAGGGAGAGGCCAGGAGGGTGCTGAGGGAGTTGGTGGTGAGGGTGTTGCTGCTGAGGGAGTCGCTGAGGGGGCTGCAGTTGAGGAGGTTGTTGTTGAGGAGGTTGCGGCTCCAGTTAGAGGTGGTCGTCATCCCAGGCAGAGACGACGAGTAGGAGATATTCAGCCAGAGGATGAGCCAGAGGATGGGGACGGGGATGAGGCCGAGGCTGATGCGGCTCCGTTAGATCCGGTATGTTCAATAACATTGATCTGAATGCTTATAATAAGTTATACGTTTCATATTTACTAACCGGACGCAATTTATTTTCTGTACTTATTTAGGCTAGGAAGCTCCTGAGGGTGATGTACAGATCTGCACAGGTTCATGATTATGAGAATCATATTTCAGCTGAGGAGGGTACATGGTTCAGGCTTGCTGAGCGTTCTGGGCTGACAGAGCTGCGCCGAGTGGGAATAGCGTCTCAGATCGATGCTACATTGATTTCTTCTTTTGTGGAGAGGTGGCATCCAGAGACCAACACTTTCCACATGCCATTTGCTGAGATGACAATCTGCCTACATGACGTGATGCAGATCCTCAGAGTCCGTATACATGGTCGTAGCTGCAATTCACCTATGACAGATGACCAGATCTATGCGGCGCTTGCAGACGCTATGGGTCAGGAGGCTGATGACATGAAGGCATGTTATAGCTCAGGTGGCATTCATTTCGGTGCCCTCAATGCTCGGTTGGAAGTTTTGTTTGATGCGCCAGTCAGGAATGAGAGTCACATTGCCACTCTGTATCTTCTTTTGCTTCTGGGCTCGACTGTCTTGGTGGACAGGTCGACAAAGGGTGTCAAGGTCCAGTACGCGGCGCTTGTTCTCAACCATGATCATACAGGGGACATTGCATGGGGAGCCGACATACTTGCGTTAGTGTATCGCAATTTAGGGTCTGCATCTAGAGTCGAGACGGCAACCATTGGTTCATGTGGGATTCTTCTGAGGGTAAGATCTTGTCTTTAACGTCTTGGTGAATAACTCTTAACTATTAACGTAGTTTTACTAATAATCTGTAATTGTTTATATGTAGTGCTGGATCTGGGCATACTTTCCTCATTTTCGTGATCACTTTGTCACGAACCCTGCATTCGCCCATGGAGATGTTGTTGTAGGATTGTATACACCACTTAGCTCGGATACTGGGCGTTTGGTTGCCATCCGTCGCATGCTCGACAACATGAGATATGAGCAGGTTTGGATTTAATTTCTTATATTTTTTATTTCATTACCGCAATACGTGTCTAATTTGGCTTGTTATTTGTTTCAGGTTAACTGGCAGTCATGGAGAGATTTGGACTTCAACTCACTAGAAGTTTCTCCTACGAGATTTGAGGGCGTATTGAGCATCTGGAAATTTCATGAGGCCTACAACCCTAGGAGAGTCCTGCGGCAGTTTGGGCGAGCTCAGCCCGTTCCCGACCCACCCATTCAGCCGTTGTCATTTAATCGACCCATGGGTTGCACGAGGTATGACGTCGTTTATGCATCTGAGCTTCTTCTTGCATGGGACGCAGAGCCGAGGCCTCTGATCGATCTGGATGGGCCGGTTGCAGAGCCATCTCCCCCACGTGCATCGCGGATGCCACCACCACCACCACCTCCTGTTTTCCGAGATTCTGTTCATGAGAGGGGCCAGGGGAGTGGATGCGGCACTCAGGATGATACGACTCAGGAGGATGCGCACCAAGATGATATGACTCAGGGTGATGTGCCTCGGGAAGATGCTCCGCCTTATACTCAGGAGACTCAGGATTAGACGCTCGACTTCTGTTTTTGTTTGATGGATGTTTTATGTACGATTGATGTTTTATGTATGCCTTTTTCTTGTGTGATGGTTTTAAATTTTATGTTTTGCGTGTTTGAATATTCAAAACGACTCCGAACAATAATGCAAATACAAATCTGAACAACAAGACGTGAAAAACTATATTGATTTGAAAACGAAATACAAATTTCAACAACAACACTACACAAAGAGATGGTGAGGAAGACCAACCTATCAAGATCCCCAAACCGATGATTGGTTTCGATGTTCGGAGTCGGCAATATGTACCAACTAATAACCAGTTTCCAAACTCTTATTAGTTCGTACATTTTGCTAAATCCGAACATCGAAACCAATATCGGTTGGGGATCTTTATAGGTTGTCCCTCCTCAACTTCTCTTTGTCTAGTGCTATGCTTGTTTACTAACGATTACAACAATGACTTAACTAACGATTACAACAACCACTTAACTAACAATTACAACAACGAACTAACGATTAAAACAACCACTTAACTAACGATTGGAAGCCAGGGTCGCCTTAAGATCGGCGTTTTCCTCCTCCAACGTACGTATCTTCGAGAATAGATCTCTTATTGCAGCTAAGGAGTAACAAGGGTGTGGTGGATCGATCCACTCACGGAATTCACAAATGTAACCACCAGTACCAGCGCATGTCCAGAACCTTCGAGCGAGGTTTCTTCGAGATTCTGAACTCCTCATTACCGCTGGTCGATCACATTTACAATAAAAAAGGGCAGCGTTGCTTGATGATGAACTGTGCGACATAGCGAGTGTTAAGAGACAAATGGTGAGATTGGTGAGGTTAAGAGAGAAATGGTGAGATTGGTGAATTGAGGTGAGTGCAACCCCCCTTTTATAGCTTCGTTTTTTGCTGTTGAAATATGACCGTTTCGTGCGCAGATGTTATGCGCACGAAACGGTCATATTTTAACGGTCTTCAACCGTGCGCAGATCTAATGCGCAAAGAATCACGGTCAAAATGCGCAAAGAATCATGTGCGCAGATCTAATGCGCATATAAGGCCTCCAAGGCGTTTTCGCGTAATTTCGATCAACTTTTTGTGACGGGGAGACCGTATACACACTTTATATGCCTAATAACACTAGTTTGTATAATTTTTTGAAACATAATCAACATCGATGTACTAGACCCTTTATATCTCAACTATTTCGAAGAATGAAAGACTAGTGAAGGTTTACAAAGGAGGTGTTACTCGAAGAGCTCGAGTTTTTGACTCGAAGTTACCGACAAGGTTAAATAGCTATAATATGCATTGAAAACAAGTTTCATTGCATTCCGACGTCGTTTGGGCATCGAACCGCCTATTCTCGACCTTAACAGGCCATCAGGACCGATAAGGGTTTTTTTTGCGTTTTCGCGTAATTTCGATCAACTTTTTGTGACGGGGAGACCGTATACACACTTTATATGCCTAATAACACTAGTTTGTATAATTTTTTCAAACATAATCCACATCGATGTGCTAGACCCTTCATATCGCAACTATTTCGAAGATTGAAGAGTATAGTGCGCAGTGGTAGAACGCACAGAAATTTCAGCCATGCGCTAAGGTAAAGCGCACCTATTCTGTAACTTTTTGAATCTGTAACTTTTGGTGCACAGGTGTAACGCGCACAGAAATTTACCGTTAAAAATTTGTGCGCAGCTACATAGCGCACTTTTAGTTACCGTTATTTTGAATCGGTAACTCCCTGTGCGCAGAAGCAACGCGCACCATATACATAAACTCCTATAAAACCAACGGTTTGAAGGTGGTGATTTCTTCATCCATCTCAACTAGAGCAAAAATCGAAGTTTCCCTACTTAATCGGTAAATTTTTCTTTTGTTCATTTTTGTATATGCTTTGTTTTTTGTATATGCTTTCATGTTTATAACTAAAGTTTTTTATTATTTACTTATTTGGAAGAACATAACTACGAATATGGCATCATCATCATCATCACCAAGACGTGTGAAGCCTGACCCTCCACAGATAATGTGTACTGGTACAAAAAGGTGTCGCCAAATGTGTAATGTTTACGTTAGCAATGAAGAAGACATGCCTGACCAGTATGGACGAAGGCATTATGCATGCAATTGTTTCTTCGGAATCAGGTTTATTGATCCAGAGCATACCCCTACTGCTTTACGTGCTATCACGAAATTAATCATCAAGAAAAAGAAGAGTGACAATAGAGTGAAGGTCCTGATGGAAAGGTTTAAGATTAAAGAAAAAGAATTGCGGTTGATGGTTTGTAGTTTCGTCTATGCTTCCGACTCCTCTTCCTCTTCTGCCGACGACGCCTAAATCGTAGACATCTAATGTTATGAGCATTGTGTACTTTCGTTGTGTACTTTCATTACGTACTTTCATTATGTACTTTCATTATGTATTTTCATTGTCGCTTCTTTGTCTCTCGAACGTGTTAAGAAATTCCAATGCAATCTGATCCATTCATTGTTATATAAAGCACAATTACACTACTACCAAAATAACAAATACGAAACATTAAAAACCAAGGCATTACAAACTAAGAAATTCCAATGCGTCTTCTAATTATTACATGACAATCTCACTCAGTCAGATATGTGAACGGGTTCGGTCCCTCCTTTATACATGAATGGATCTGGTGCCCGACCATTTGAAATGCGGTACTCTCGATACATCCTCAAATTGTCCCCATATGTTTCTTCCCACCATTGAATGTTTGGATCTACGTGTTTCTTCCACGAACCGGGAGTATGCGGTAGTGGCGAACCAACCATCAACACCACCTATATAAACACAATCGACTTAAGATATTAAACAAAAAACAATGATTACACAAGTATCAAGTACAATTGTTTACTTTACCGGTATGAAGTGGTCACGGTTGCCTACGTGTGCCATGCCGAAAATCTGTCGTGGAGGATCAGCGTTTTCTGTTCTACACCTTAGCGGTAAGCAAAAGGTCGGAGCATCCCAACACAATAACACGAGGCCAACTTGGTATAGGGTGGCAAACACTAAGCCCATCAGTGGAAAGTGCAACCAGTACAGTTCTGAACAAGGGCTTCTGCAATGGTTAACTTGGAGAATAAGATCCTCCCAAGTACTCGGACGAAGACTACGATGAATAGGCTCGTACAATTTTCGGTTCTGAAGCAGCTCCGTTACCAGCTCACGCCGAATGTTTCCGTACTCTTGTTCTTTTCTTCCCAGAAGTAAGGCCATCGACCTATAACCACAATGTCCGTCAGAACGTACCTGTCTAACATCTGTGATGTATGGAAGCCAAAAATCATCCAAATTGTCAATGCCAAAGTCAACCCCCCTATGAATGAGAGGAACACCAAGTTCTTCAGGGCACTGATCGAAGTCAGTGTAGTTTGATCCTTCAGGCTGTGATAGGTCGGGCATGGGTTGAGAATGCAACTCCTCGGCCTCAATGACCACGGGAAGTGATGTCGTTGTTTGCTCTCTAGGACGACCTGGTCGTTTTGCTCCTGTATTGTTTGCCTTCTTCTTTCCTTTTGATTTCTGCTTTGCCTCCTCCTTCTCATACTTCTCCAGCTCTTCTTGTTTGTGCTCAAAATAACTCTTCTCTCTCGATTCCTCCTTGTCATTTTCACTATCATCCTCCTCCTTTTTAGGACGACCTGGCCGTCTTGCTCCTGTACTCTTCTTTCCTTTTGATTTCTGCTTTGCCTCCTCCATCTCATACTGCTCCATATCTTCTTGTTTTATGTCATCCTCCTTGTCATTTTCACTGTCAACCTCCTCCTTATCCTTGTTCTTTGCACCCTTTGGCCTGCCTTTTCTGCTCACATTTGTCGGTTCTTTCAAGGTAGTTAGTTCAGGATGCTCCAAGTCCTGATACAACTCACCTAGCTGGTATGCCGTGCTTTTCTTCAAGGTTCCAAGTTCCAACTTGGTGAACATTTCATGGAGTCGCAACTCTATAATGTTCATTCGGACCTTCAGATTTGGGTCGTCTTCTGTTTCAGGAGTGTCATCCCAATGCAAATCCCTCCAGAACGGGTGAATGTCATCCTCAATCAGGGGTGTGTTTGAAATGATAGCGTGTGCAATTTGATGGACGCACGGCAACCCAAGACAGTTCCTCACCCAATGGTCGGTGCATTGTTCAGGAAATTTCCCCATCAACATGATCTCATAAGTAGCCAACAAATGATCAAAACACCTGTATGACACTTTGTAGAATAGTCGGGAAAAAATAGCCCTTCCAAGCGGATGCATGTTTGGATCATCAAAATCAGTTGGTCGTTTGGAGAGAGACATGTTCATGCTCGCCCTAATTGAATCAATCTGAAGGAGTACTGAATGATGGATCCGTACGATCACTCTGTTAAAGCCCCCTCTGCTGGAACCAATAATATCTTTCAAAACCTTGTGCATCCCTTCAACTCTAAAAAACAGTTAAGTTGGTAAGTTCAGAAAGTACGCCGTTATGATATAATCGTCTTTAACTAAAAAATATCAATATTTACCTGTTTGAAGTCCTCGTAAGGAAATGAAGCTTATGATCTGTCCAAGCCCTCACTATACTTGTCTTGTGAGGATTAAGCCATGTTCTCTCGACGTATCCCACAAGGCCGCTCTTCCAAGATCTCTTCAACTGTTCGAGCCGCAGTTCATAGGTCTCTTCAGTAGCTGAGCAAAATAGTCCCCAACATTGTCCTGCAAAGGCTTCCACTTTAATTTGTCTCTTTAGGATGGTCAAAGCATGTGCCTCAATTTTGTGTTTGATATGCACCCAACACAACAGATGTTGAACTTCGCTCCCGAAAACAGTCTTTATCCCTTTTATCAGCGCGTCTTCGCAATCTGTCATTATAGCCGTTGGCATCACTCCCAAATCTATGAATAATGACTTCAATTGAATCATTATCCATGTGTAATGATAAATCCTTTCCGCTTTAGTGAATGCATACGCGATGTTGAACGTCTTGTGTGTACTGGTGAATCCAACGATCTCTACGAGCGGCATTTCATATCTATTGAAACATTAACATATATCACTACAGAACATATATCATTATCCGAACTAAATATCGACCAAGGTATTGTAGAGACTTACTTGTTTGTCTTGTACGTCGCATCGATAATTACCACGTACGGGTACTTCTTCAACAAATGCAACGACTCTTGGTTAGCAAAGAATAATATTGCAACCTCTCCGTTTGTCGTGTCTCTATGTGGGTGAACTACGTAGTCGTGGTCTCGCAAAAACTTAAGCGACCACTGTGTCACGTTTAGCTCTCCGCGATCTTCGTAATTCACCTTCTGCAAAAAGTTTGCAACTTGTCTCCTTGAAGTAACATTACCAGGGTACTTCTCCCTCAATTTAGAGATAATTTCTTTTGGCGTCTTGCGTCCAGTTCCATCTCCCCACCGCCTAGCACAAAGCTCTTGCTCCTCCGTCATTCGACCCATGAATGCATTCCCATGAAAACTAGCAAGTAGCACATGGTTATGCCGACCTTCTATCACACCTAAAATCCATTTTTCTCCTGCGACCCCGGGAATGTTTTTCTTTCGCACTGCCAGTAGCTGAAATCTACACTCACACTTCTTCGACTTCGACTTTCTAAGCCTAGGAACAGCCAACTCTGGATTCTCTTTGTTCACCTTTGGCCTCCCAGATCTTGGTTTTCCAAATCTATCGCACACAATACTTATTTGGTACGGACTTGAATTACGCGTTACCAAAGCTATCACTAACTCCTTTCCTCTATCTCTCGCCCACTCATACAATTCTTGCGGAGTATCCCAATATTGTGCGGTTCTAAAATAATCCGAATAATCTTTCCCCTATACGTAATTGTAGAGCGACAATTACACTACTACCAAAATAACAAGGCAAAATACGAATCATTACTTTAAACTAATTAGGATATCATATGAAACTAATTAGGCTAGCATATGAAACTAATTATGCTAGCATATGAAACTAATTTGAAACTAATGAGGCTACCATATGTTTCAAATTATAACATATTATACTAACCACAAATTCACCACTCGGATCCCAGTCGCCGAACTCTTCGTCTTCTAAGAAACCATCCAACCATTCGTCGTCGTTCGGGTCGTCTTCCTCTTCTTGTGATCCGCTATCCCAATCGTGTTCTTCATCACTATCTTCACAACTTTGATTAATCAACTCTAACATACGAGAGTTTTGATTACGACGAGACATTTTGAATGAATTTGTTGGAAAACGAAGAGGTTTTGAATGAATTTGTTGGAAACGAAGAGATTGTGGCTTTATATAGGAACATTTATGACCGTTGTGGTCCAAATGGATGGATCCTAAACTGTAAAGACCCGTGCGCTAACCATCCGCGCACAAACCCAAACCCTTAAGCACCTGTGCGCAGAATGTAAGCGCACCCTTTTACATTTAACGGCTACTTTTTTCAAAGATTTCAACGGCTACTATGTTAGAGTAGTGCGCAGAAACAGGGCGCACAGATTCTCAACCTGTGCGCAGTATGTAGGCGCACAAGTTGTTACAGACTCTGAAAATTTACGAAAAGTACCTGTAATACCCCGTAAAACACGTATGTGCATAAGAACTGCGCACAGATGCGTGCGCATAAGTTGCGCGCACAGAATCGCGTGCATATACACCTCGATTCGCGTGCATATAGCAATTGCCTATATTTATGTGAGCATGTCCGCTATGAATAGTATGATATCGTAGTCGTTAGATTTTGTTCTATTATGTAGCATGGATAGCACGACCCAATTTTTTTAAGTTTGTATAAAGCTCCAATACTTTTATTATTATTTACACAAATGATTGCACGCACTTTTGATACACGTAACACTAAAAGCCGCAATATCTTTTTCCGTCAATATTTTCATAACATGTGAAGTCATTGCCTGATTGCGTATTAAAAAATTGTTGTGTGATTCTCTTGTCTCTTGTACAAACCCAAAATAACCTCATACACTATAATTTTCAACGTTAGATAACGCCTACTTTTTTTAGGCCCTTGCTAAATACAGCCCGGGCGTTTTCAAAATAATGCCCGGGCCCTCGCGTTACGCGAGGAAGCGTCTCCTCGCAGAACGCGAGGGTGCGTCACCTCGCAAAACGCGAGGGTGTTTTTCCCCTATAAAAGGGGAAAAACCCTACTCGGCCCATTTTTTACATCACACACAATTTTCTACCGCCGCTCTCGCGTTTTCTCTCGGTTCAAACTTCTTCTTCTTCCTCTTTTCACTTCAAATCTCCATATAAGGTATGTTTCTTATACTCTTATGCTTTCTAATGTTGTTTCTAGATGAATATATGTTGTTAGTATAGGAAATTGCATATTATATGATGTTTTGATATTGAATGTTGATTTAGAAATAGTTGTATAATGGATGAAAGATGATGATTTTGAATTATGGTTAATGAGTGGATGTTGTTTTATGTTGAAATTCATTAGGGTTAGGGTTTTTTATTAGGGTTGTTGATTTTATTGAGGGTTTTGATGTTTATTTGGTAATTTACTTAAATTGATAGGTATTTTAGCTAAAATATTGAATTTCCGCCGGAAATTATCGCCGAAAACTGTCGCCGGAAACTGAAGAAAGTGCAAATTCACGCAGAACGCTACATCCCTCGCGTTCTGCGAGAATCATGTCCCTCGCGTTCTGCGAGAGTCATGTCCTTCGCAGAACGCGAGGAGTTGCCATAACTGGCAATTCTGTTTGTTCTGCAGAATATATGTTTGTGTTTTTTGGTTGTTTGTTCTGTTTACTGATTTTATTTTCTGCGTTCGTTTATTTATTGATTTTACTTTGTATTGTTTTAGGCAATGTATCGTCCTGGTCGTTCTACTCGTCGGAGAAACAGAGATGCTGTTAGGGAAGAACCCCCGGTTGAAAAACCAAAGGAGAAGGGGAAAGCAAAGAAGAGTCACCCCGTACAGCTCTTCCCAGAGGGACTCCCCGACGTTGAAGAACGTCCCAATCCCAATTGGTCCCAAGGTAGTTATTCAACTGGACAACCGCGTAGTAGTTGGGAGTCATACCCAGTTGGCTAGGACCTTGTTTCCCAAGATAGTTATTCTACTGGACAACCGGGTTGCTGGGACCAGTTTTTTGAACATAATGCAGTTATGGAAGTCGGACAGGGGTGGGCGGGAGGCAGTTGGGGCGGTGGAGAAGGGATGGTTGGACAAAGTTGGGGCGGTGGATATGCCGAGGGAAGTGGACAAGCTGGTTCTTCTTCACACAATCAAGCCCCAGAACCGATGGAAGCAGAAATGGAGGATGAATTTTTTGGGGATGAAGAAGAGGAACAAGAAAAAGAAGGTGATGATGTTGAAGAAGAAGAAGAAGAAGAAGAAGAAGAAGAAGAAGAAGAAGAAGAAGAAGAAGTGGTCGAGAAACGCAAAAGAAAGAGGAAGTCCAAGAAGAATGAGCCAAAGTATGATCCTGAGCTCACTCATGACACACCTGGAGGTCCAGAAGATCCCGAGTTGCTTAAGGGATTTGAAGCACATGTTGCGTTCCACATCCAGAAAGGGGAGGTAATTTAATTATTTATTTATTTTCTGCATTTTCAATACGTTGCACATATTCTGCAGAATTATCAGAAAATGCAAGATATATGCATCTTCTCGCAGAACGCGAGAAGTGGCACACTCGCAGAACGCGAGGAAATGCACATATTATGCATTTCCTGATAAATCTACAAAAACTGAATTTTTTGAAAATTTGGTCTGCAGTGTGTAATTTTTGTATTTTTCTGCAGTTGAAAGGTCCGATGAAGGCACAACAACGGACAAAGCAAAGCAGTGATTGGCCATTGGACAACAATGACTGGTCAGAGATTCCCGGTGCAGTTGGACTGTCAGATCTACCTGACATGATGTACGAAGAAATCGACTTTCCGTTGATTGAAGCGTTCATTGAACGATGGCAACCGGAGACAAATTCATTCCACCTCCCTTGTGGTGAGATCACTATTGGCCTTCTTGATGTACATATGATTTTAGGCCTACCTATAGAAGGGAAAGCAATGACGACATGTAAGAAACTGGGTGCCAAGTTTAGTCATGATGAGATTCTAAAATACTATGGTAGGAAGGGGGCGGAAATTTCTGGAATAGATCCTCATACTTTAGATTCTGGGAGGGTGAAAGCTGAATGGTTTAAAAGGCATTGTGAAAACCTAGGTCCAGAGCGAAAGGGTTTAGGTTGGGTGTTGTATACTGCTTCCTCGCTCTTATTTCCGGACAAGTCACAAAACTTGATTCGGCTTAGATATGGGCCTTTTTTGGAAACCTATGCCCATGCTACGGGCATATCGTGGGGTTCAGCTGCTTTGGCCCATCTGTATAGGCAGCTGGGGATATGCACACGACAGGGTTGTGCCCAGATGTCTTTCTGTTACACCTTGTTGCAGGTATTATACTTTCTAAGCGTTTAATTTACATACTTATATATATTTTCATATTTAACGTACTTTGTATTTCTTAGGCATGGATCTACAACTACTTCCCACACTTTCGACCTACTGAACGTCCTCTGTGGAGAGCGGAGCAACCATGGGCATACCAGTGGATGCCTAAGAATGTAAAGCTGAAGAAGGGGCAAGTCGGAAGGGACTATAGGGGAGCGCTCGATATTCTTATGCCAGAGATGGTAAGTGTCTGCATTTTCTGGGCTTTCTGCATTTTTGAGTACGCAGCAGTCATTTGTTTGATTACGCAACATTTTCTCGCAGAACGCGAGTTTATGGCTCCTCGCAGAACGCGAGGATGCACACACTCGCAGAACGCAAGAAAATACAAGTTTCTGCATTTTGTCCTAGTTTCTGCATTTTGTCCTAGTTTCTGCATTTTCTGTTGTTTTACAGACTTCACCAGGCGTTTTTCTGTCATTTTTTTAGGTATGTTGGAACCCGTATGGAGCACAAGACTTCACCGATCCTGAGCTTGCTCCCGCTCTATTTCACGGGGTGCTATCCTGCTGTGACATCACCGAACCACACATGCCTGATAGGTGTGCGAGACAATTTGGGAGAGTGCAGCGTATTCCTAGGCCAGTCATCGAACCGCTCAAAGCTCATAGGTTAAAAAACATTAGGTGTTATAGTGTTTTTTATGACGCCAACCAATGGCTTTGGGAGTCAAGAGATGTTCACTCTTTGTCTCTCGATGATATGGGGCCAGTTGCCTTTGCACCACATGAATGCTCCCATGATTACATGGATTGGTACATCAAGAGGACCCATAGGTATATCCGTCCTGCAATCCCTGGGATGATTACTGAGAGACAGGTAATATTAATTGTTTTGGTTTATCTTGCGTTTCTAGTCTTTGTTTGTCTCTAATATTAACATAGAATGAATGTTTACTTGCGTATAGGTGATTGGCCGGGTGTACAATGACATGGACCGGTATCGCTTTGCCACTCCAGAGGATTTTTCTTCAATTCACGCCAATTTGCTACTATGTATGTCAAATCTCGCTCCCTTCCGACCACGAGAAGACGAGTAGCCTTTTGTTTTGTGTTTTGGATAATTTTGTTGCTTGGATAATTTTGTTTTGTGTTTTCAATTCTGTTCGGTTTTTGCATAACCTCGCAGAACGCGAGGTGTACACCACTCACAGAACGCGAGGTGTACACCACTCGCAGAACGCGAGACGAACCTATAGGAAACAGGGTGCTCCTGGAAAATGTCATTCCTCCTGTTTAAGAATTTAAAAAACCATCTCCAGTTCAACATTACATTACAAATTCAGCGAATAAAACATAACTTCAACATTACATTTCAAAGGCGGCACATCGATGTGACACAAGATCGTGCAAAGAAAAAACATCTCTTTCAGCGTTTCGCCACCAAGGAGTAAACACATGAGGTAATGGGCAGTTTTCTTCAAGACGCAACTACAAGAAAACAACAACGTTAGGAAGTTGCATATTAGATAGTAATTCATAAGTAGATCCAAAAACTTACCGGAACAAAATGTCTCTCACTTGAATATAGAATAAGCAGAACGTCGGAAGTGTGTCACCATCTTCTAACCAAGTAGGACGTTGTAGAGGAAGGTAACTGTAGTTAGCATTTTTTCCCACCGTTACGAACACTATGTTGAATGTGGATGCCACAAGGCATCCCATTTCCGGGGTAGCTAGCCAGTGATCTTCTGGAGCCCTTCCTATTCCTTCCCATGTAAGTTGGTGTAAAGCGCTCTCCAAAGTTGCTTGTTGTGGAGGTCCAATCCAAGTTCCTTGAACTAGGTGCCAAATCTCTTTGACCTTAGCTATCATCAAATCTCTTACTTCCCTCCATAAGTGTTGGTTGTCATGCAATTCATGAGCTATTGCTCTAAATCCACAATTTCCATCTCCATTTACCTCAAACCAACCATTCACATGGGTGCGCATTGACGCGAGTATGTGAGACTTGTACTTGCCAATCACCTTAATCTTTGGTTTCTTGAATGTTTCAGAATTAGAAGCATTTCTTTGCTTCTTTGGGGGTGTTTCTTCCAAATCTCTAGCATCCATCTCAACATTAGTGTGCTCCCATGCAGACGGTCTTCTTTGCGTTGACCTAGGTTGTTTGTTAGGAGCTCCGACTGGACGACCTCCGGTGTTCTTTGAAATAGCCGGCTCTTTTAGAGGAGTATTTACTTTCCCAGTGTCTAAAACAGTTTGTGCACACTTTTCTTGATCATGGGGGCACAATTTTGGAAACGTTTCCTCATAGAAAGTCTGAAAAAGACGCCTTGCCACCTTACTCTTAACTTCCAGTATGCCGGGAACATCAACTTCTTCCAAACTCAAAGTACTCCAGAAAGGGTGCAACTCTGATACTCTTAGTGGTCTTTGCTCCTTCCAATGTCTTACAATCTGATGAACACACATCAACCCATCTCTAATCTTGATCCCGCAGCTACAAAACATATTAAAGTGCGCACCTAATCTCTCCCCCTTCGTGTATTCCTTAAGCAAAAATTCTATGCATTTGTAAGAGACTTTGAACTTCAAGACTTTAAACAAGTCGGCCCCTTCAACAACTGTGAAGCTCTTATTCAAACTCTCGATGAAAGACACAGTAATCTCCTTAAGTTGGTTCTCCGCCATTGTTTTGTATTCTTTGAACATTGTGTCTAGCCTAGCATTTCCACTTGACAAGTATGACTTAAGACATGAATGTGCTCCTTCAACTCTAAAATGTTCGAAAAACAATAAAATGCAAATACAAATCAGAACTTGTGGATCCTTCTGTAATGTGCAACTCCTCGCGTTCTGCGAGGCCTGTACACCTCGCGTTCTGCGAGTTAATACATTACTCGCGTTCTGCGAGGTGTGCATTACAGAAGCTCTTTTTATCATATGTAGAAGGTAGACAGAAATTACAGAACATACCTGTTTGTCGTGTTATTCCCGAGAGTGAAGACATTATCCGTCCATGCTGAAACAAGTCTTTCTTTGTAACGGTTTAGCCAATTCATTCTCACGTACTTCAATACGGTTGGATAAGCTCGCCATTCGTCCTCAAGTTTCTTCAAAGTACTCTTGTAATCTTCTTCAGTGGTTTGTTCGAACACGTTATAATAATCATTTGAAATATGAACCCCCAATGCTTGTGTGCCCATAGCTATCTTCGCTCTCGCCTCTATGTTCTTCCTTACATGTCGCCTACATAAGAGAAACTTTGCATTTGGCCATAACTTGTCTGTTGCATTCATAAGAGCCATCTCACGGTCAGTGACGAAGCAAGTAGGCGATGCTCCTATTCTCAAATACATCGTCTGCAGCTGCTGCAACGCCCAGAAATAACTATCCTCGCTCTCAGCCTCTAACCATACCCCGCACACAACAAAATTCTTCCATGTAGAAGTCAAACCGACTATCTCCAGGAAGGGAACATTGTACCTTAAACCAAAATACAGTAAGATAAATACAACATAAAAACAGAATGATAAATACTTACTTGTTCGTGCTATAAGTCGAGTCCATCAAAAGGACATATGGAAACGCCTTTAAGAGTTTCATTGATTCGGGGCTAGCAAAGAACAAGTCGCCTATTATCGAAGGATTCGTTGGACTTGGCCTATACTCCATGAAGTAGTTGCTCTCTTTGCATTGGTGAAAGAATTCTTGAACCACGGTTCTACCTTCCATTTCCTCTTCCCTTATATGTCTTACCAAATTGTACACTTGGTTCTTCTTTGTGCAACTTCCGGGATCCTTGTTTATCTCAATGTAAATCTGATTTGGAGAACAATGTGAAAGTACCATCTCACGAACCTTTTTCTTTTGATCCGGGGTTGGCCTCCCGGCAAATGCATTCCCGACCAAACTATCTCCAATAGGATGGTTGTGCAAACCACAAACAACCACTAATCTCCAATTCTCTTCAACCCGGTTCTCCATGAGCTTCAACTGATATTTACACCCCGTTTTCTTGCTCTTTGTGTTTGATCTAACACCGACACCTTTAGGCCTATGGCTTCCCCCTTTCTCACAAATGATTTGAACCTTACCACTTTGCCCCGGTTTAGATGGTACACTCCTTCCAATAGAGATCATAAACTTGTGTTGCTTTGCAACATTCAAAGCCCACAAATGACCAATCTCCTTAGAGGCAAACACTTGCTCCGTAGTGAAATATTCCGAATAATCCCTAGAAACAACCTCTTCCTCACATAAGGGACTATCAAACTTTGGTGCAGTGCGTAAAGAGGGAAGAAAACACATCTCCTCTCCTACGTTTGTTGGTGGGTTAGCAAATTGTGAATCAAACGCATCATAGCTTGATGGCACCTCATATGTACATGGCAATTCATAAGTAGATGGCACGGGCAACTCATAAGTAGATGGCACGGACAACTCATAAGTAGATGGCACAGGCAATTCATATGTAGATGGCACATGTTGTTCATATAAAGATGGTTGATGATAATATCCAAAGTGGTCAATCCCTAAATCAAATGACGGTGGCGAACATGGCCTTGTATTCCGGGAGGGGTAGTTGTAGTCATTCAACTGGATTGCATTCAATCCAGTGAACAAAGAAAAATTCACCTATACACAATGCTTCTGTTAATACTCTGTAATGTGCAACTTCTCGCGTTCTGCGAGGGGGCACATCTCGCGTGATGCGAGTGGCTTCCTCTCGCAGAACGCGAGAAGTTGCTATTTCCTGAAACTAGTCATTCAACGGGATAATTTAACATAACATGAGTTCCTACATTAAAAACCCTTAAAACCCTAAAAACATGAACACATCTAAGTTTTTGACATTATATGCAAAAGTCATCTCTTCAACACTTACTACTACTAGATTTAACATGAAATACAACATAATAAGTTCATTTTAGCTCTTAATGGTGCAAAACAAATTAAAATTCAAAAATTAAGTAAGAACATTACCTCATTTGCATGGTAACTTGATGAACCATCATCTCCATTCTCTCCTTTGTTGAATTCCTCTTCATCTTCCATTATTTTAGGTGTTTTTAGAGTGTTTTGAAGTTTTAAGGTTTTGAAAATGGGTTTTAATGGAGGGTGAAAGAGGTGAAAGATGATAAAAAATGTGTTAGGGTAGGGTTAATAGGTGTTACGGATTACTTAAAATAAGAGGGTAGTTATTACAGTTAGGTGGGGACAAGACATGTAGTAATGGCGCACAACAACGTCCATCTGACCTGCTAATCTCGCGTTCTGCGAGTACCCATACACTCGCGTTCTGCGAGAACACGTACACTCGCGGAACGCGAGATTAGCATGCATGTAATTAACCTAATTTTTTGCTAATCTCGCGTAACGCGAGTGTACGTGTTCTCGCAGAACGCGAGTGACCCGGCGTTGTTTGAATAAAGCACCGGGCTGTATATAAGAAGCGTGTTTTTTTATTCGTTTGGAATGCACACTACTTTCTTTTCCAGACTGTTCTGCGCATCATTCCGAACCTATAGCCTGATTTTCCATGTGCGTAGTACAACGCCTGGGCTCTGGACCATAGTTGTTTTAAATAATGAACACCAACTCGTTGCTCGGCTCTCAACCAACTTTTTATAAAATTCTTGACATTTCATGATAATGAAATGTTGTAGAGTAATAGAAAGGGCATATAAAAAATTGGTTTAATAAGTTATTAAATAGTTTTGTATATTATTTAATTTATTTTTAACAATTTAATAACAAATAAAATCTTTCAAAACCAACATATAATGTTGTTGGTTAATACAAATCGTCCACTAATCTGTAATGGATCGATCAGTCTTAATTTATTATCCGAATTAACCTGATCATTCTCAATCCAACCAGCGTATTCCCCGCTCCATGTGCGGGTTTATATAACTTGAATCCCTAAATTATAAGACCGTTCTCGTATAACTTGAATTGGTAAATTATTTCTTATATATAATTTTTCGAAGATTAATTAACATATTTAAAATGACATTTTTATGTAGAGTTTTGAAATTATGTTGCCACAAATTATATTTAACATTTTGAAGAAAACTTAAATGATCTCATAAGTCATAACTTGATTCGATTATATTTTAAATTTTTTTAAATAAATAATTAAACAACAACATATTTAACGCCAATCATATTGCACATGTAAATTTCTGGAATTTCACCATCAAATGACAAAATTATTGTTAAAAAATTGAAATTTAGGTGTGATGTGAGACACATATCTCTGTCTTTGACGGGTTAATCAACTGGGTTGTTGTTGTTTAACTATATAAACTCGTTTTTCTACAATTTAAATGAAATTACTTAGAATTTGAAATTAATTTTCTTTGCCAAATATTTTGATCACTTCACTTATTTTTCATATAAGATATAATTTTTCTAAAGTAATTTTTCTTATTAATAATAAATAATTATGTTGATATAAAATTTGTTCTAAATCTTTAAATATAATCATTATTGGATTTTTCTTATGTTATATGTTTCTAGACAAACATGCTTTGTTTTAAATGAAATAAATTTATATGTAAGATGGAAAATATGGTTCACATACTTAAAATCTGATTTTATTTTACTTTTTTGATGTAGTAATGAATTGTTAAAAAATAATCTAATTGAAGATTTGTTAGTTGTATATCTAAAATTATCTATTTATCTATATATATAAGTGGGGATCAAATGAGAACTCCGCTTAAGATGAGAACTCCCTTAAACTAAGAACTATTTTTTTGAACTGTTCGATCATTTTAATCAGAAGGTTGGAATGACACGCGTGGAGTTATATTGTTTTAAACTGACAAGGGTATTTCCGTCTTTGAAAGAAAACAACTTTCCCTTTCGTTCTTTCTTTTAGCTCTCCCATGGCGTTATCTTCGCTTCTCAAATCCATCAATGGCGGGTTCAAAGATTAGTTTGTGTCGAAAGTAGAAGATTTGAAGATGATCTAAGCTCGCTGATGAGCTTTGCAAGTTCACTCTCTCAAAACTCCACAATTATTTTCACTTTCAATATCCTTGAACCCTAGAGATTCGAGCTCAGTGATTAATTGGTTCGTCTCTGCTTGTTGAATCCTTCCTTGTGATTATTTTGGTGTTGTCTATAAATCTTGGAATGCTTCCATTCTATCACAATTTAACAATTTCCTACACGCCATCTGCACCGCTAATACTCCCGCTCAGTTCAGACCACCCCCTGAGCAAGAGAGAAGGCTTAACTCATTAGAATTCGAACGTGGGATTTTGTTTTGATAGTACGAAATTCTGGAGGCAATGTTTGTGAACGTACTGAATTAAAAACCATCCTCTTATGGTAGGTGTTGGAACTCGGATTTGTTGGAACCTCGTTCCAACGGAAGGGAAACCGGCAACACTCCGGATTCCCGAGTCTGTCTTTTCTTCTTTCCACAAGCTCTCAAGGCTCTCTTGCGATCAGTTTCACGAACCTCCAAGACTCTCTTGTTTCAAGAGGAGATGTCTCCAGGTTCCTGCAAAAGCCAGACCCGGAGCTGGGACTCCCCGGGAAGGGCACTCCGACGCTCAAGTTAGTGATCATATAAATAATGTATTAGGCAAACGAGCAATTATAAAGAGTCATGAGAGATCAAGTGTCCGGGTGTGAACGACATACCTTAGAAGGGATTTCACCTCCTTATAGATCAAATATACTCATCTACTAATTAGTAATGTAATGGGCGATATATCATCCAAGCATGAACAATGTGAACCATTATTACATAGCATAACCTATTAACCCGTAAATACATATATGCAAAGCCTAATCAGCCAAGTCATCTGCATAAGCATGCATTTACCCAAATCATGCTCAGGGAACTTGTGATTCTCCACCATCCGAGACTAGATCTCGATCTGTGCTTATTTCATCATTTCATTCAATCATAACTTTACCTTAATCATTCAGACTATCAGTAATCATGCGTTTAAGGCCATCAAGCTAAGTATTATGCATATAAATCTTCCCATCAACCTGTATATATGTATATCTAGACCAAACACCCTATTGATGGCTTCAATCCATGATTTCATTAATCAATTGCCAGAAACGTACCAAACTCTTGTATCAATTTGGACTTGTTGTAATGCTAATTAGGGATATACTTAACATATGGTTAAGGGGTGGAGAATTGAAGAACCATACCAAACCTGGAGTAAGTAATGGTTATGAGCATACAAGGAGGTCACATTTGACTCGCCGAAGCTCGGCATCGGTTTGTTGGTCAGCGATGGAAAATACGAGACCATGACGGTGACGGAATTTGTCCGGAAGTGCACGTATGCGACAACTAAGACGGGACGATCGACAGTAGAGTTTAGGTGAGTGGAGATGAAGTCCAGGACGTGCTCACGAGCCGAGATATAGCTCAGTCGGGGGTCGACATTGGTCTATTAGCCTTGAATGCTTCTCGCGTGTCCTAGCCGAGGTTGTTTGTGTGATGGTCGAACTCCATTTCTGCCATTAATGGTTGAAGGGATGAAGGGTGAGGTGTTAGGTTGAAGAGGAAGTTGTATGTCCCTTCCTTTGCCCTCTACCTTCCCTCTTTTCCCGATTTGTGCCTCTCTTACTTTCTTATCACTATTCATTTATATATATACCATCACTTCTGACCTAAGATATGATATTGGGCCTATTTCCAAATGGACTTTGGGCTTCTATTTACCCGGGTCCAACACAGCTCCTCAAGCTCTTCGTTGTCCCAATGAAGGCTTGGTTCATTGGACCTGTAGTAGGTATTACACTCGTTTAGTGACCTCGCGAGTATATATTATCGGTCGTTCGCTTGACTACTTCATACATATAACTAACTTGTATAAAGTCACAAAAGTACTCGAGTTTCGCGTACCCGAGACTTTAAGTCTTAGAAACTACTTTAGAGTTTTGAAAATGAATTTAATGAATGGGTGCGAAAGCCCCAAAAGCTAACTTTCTGAATTTCGAGTATGAACTTGAAGAACAAGAACAAACTTATTAGATAGTCGTTTGTATGCTCTTTATACTTTTGCTCTCAACCTTGCATCTCATGCATCATTAGTTATACTCTAGTTCACTTATAGTCCTAATTTCAACTCTTTACAACTTGTGAAAGATTTTCACAAGGGAGTGAATCCCAAGAATGAGGAAGAAGGGATATGACCTTCATTCCTAGCATTCGTGGAGAAACCATCTAAAATATACATCATCCACGAATGAACACAGGCTTACGGGATAGAGCTCCAGCGTTTTAGATTTTTCAGGGCTCGCGAGAGATCTTTCTGAAGAATTCAAAGTGCTTTTAAACTTCTTTAGAATAATGATTTCATTATCTGAGCTTGGTTGCGGTAGTGCGAGATGGTGATCTTGAGGATGAATCGCGTCCAACCTCCCCTCGATTTTCCTCTTTCACACCTAATAGCCTCTTTATTTATTTATTTTATTCTAAGATGAGACTCGAGAAGAGAACTCTCTTGGCTCTCTAGCCGTCAATCCCACGAGCTCTCTTGCGAATAAATGAAGCTAAGGGAAGCTCTAAGCCTAATGCGATAAGCAAAGGCTAAGGGAAGCTCTCGAGCTTAAGGGAAGAGACACCCTAGGCTTGCTAGCCTCGCGAGCGATCTTGCGAGTAAACAAAGCTAAGGGAAACTCCAAGCCTAATGCAAATAAGCAAAGTCTAAGGGAAGCTCCCGAGTTTAAGCGAGGAATCAACTTAGCTTTGCTAAGTTTTACCGCTCGCGAACACTCTAGCGTATGAATAAAAGGACTTCGCGACCTGAGCGAGAATACTTGGCTCTCGAGCTCCAGATTCACGGCTTCGCGACCTAGGTGAGTGTATACTCACTCTAGTGACACAGATTCATGGTCCGGATGAGGATACTTGTCACTCAACCTCGCGAGCTTTCTAGATTCTTTCGCTCGTTACAAACTCTTTGAGTGTTATTTTTCCCATGCATCATACCGATGATCTTGTATCACGTGCATAGGTTCTAAATTCTTTTCAAGCCCATAATGTTAGTTTCATGTGTCCTAGCCACAAGCCATGAGGCATGGAGCCCTAAGTGTCACCTTAGAGTTCGAGAGTAAACTCAACCTCGCGAGCTTGTCAAGGGGAAAACCCAATGACAAGAAAACATAAAAGTAGTCTTTGCCTTAAACGCTCGCGAAGAGACGACGAACAAGTTTGACTCTCGCGAATGAAAAAAGGTCATAGGAGAGGTGGGGAGCCTCAATACTTAGCACTCCCGGATCTCGTGAAAAGACTTCGCGAGTATTTTCAAATCTCTTAATGAGTGTTGCTTTAACTTTGCTCAATACGTCTTTCTTAAATGTGTATGGAAGCTAAATTCTATATAAGCTTCATACTATTATTCTCACGATCTCGTTCTTCTTTTGTGTCGTTCATCACACAAAAGGCTTTATGTATGTTCTCGCTCTCAACTTGATTCAACTCAAGGCTTAAAAGATCGGATGCAAAGAGAGAGAAGACTAGTCAGAATATTAATAACGAGGTCATAAAACCCCGATAGAGTCGACACCACATCTCTCCCCTTGTCTCTTTCAATTCAAACTAACATAAATTATGTGAGGTGAATAGGAAGAGATATGATGGTGGTGTCTCTATTTTGTTGGTTCTAACACCTTCGTGAAGTGCAGAATACAAGTTGTAATCCTTGCTAAAACATTACTCATGAGTGAGGTTTGGGAGAGGTACCCGAAGGAATATCTACATAATAGAAGATGATGTGTGAAACTTTAAGGGCCTCGTGACGAAACAGGGCCGGACACTAGCCTTAAAGGTAGGTTTTCTACTACAAGGGTATTTCCTTCAACGAAAGAGTAGTATAAAGCTTAGCAAGGAAATGCCTTAGTGTGAGGGTTCACATGAAAACATTATTTTCTAAGCGACAAATCCTTACGATGTTTCTCATTAGTGAATATGTTTAACACTCGAATTGATAAGTGTTGAGAACAATCCATTTTTCAACAACGCAGCCTGTTTTTAGGTGATTTAAGTTTGTGACCTTTCACGGAACAAGGAATTCTCATTGCACAACGGTAGCTAAAGAAAACAAGCTAATTGAAACGAGGTAAAAGTGAGTGAAACAAGTGAAGTCAATGCTTCTTGAGAAAGATGCTTCACAAAGACGGGCAAAGCAATTAATACTGGTACTTCACAACACTAAGCAAGTAAATACTTCATGACGCGAATCGAGACCTCACGACACAAGTCGAGTGAGTTCAAGGCTTCAAGAAATCAAGCAACATGAGTGAAGGCAAAGCTTTGCACATGAAAATGAAGCGAGAGAGAGAGTAAAGTCTTACAAAAGTGGTTAATAAGAGTGAAGACAAAGCTTAATGAAAGTAAGCAACTCTCGCCACACAAATGACATCCATGTGTATGGGTGTTAATACTTGTTAAACCTCATATACCTGATCTCGCGTGCGGGTAGAACAACTTCGCGCCTAGGTGAGTGCAATACTCATCCTAGCGTCACGACATCATGGTCCGGGTGAGAATACTTGCCACTCAGCCTCGGTCTCATGGCTTCGCGACGGGAGTGAGAATACTTGCCTCTCGAGCTCCAGCGTCACGGCTTCGCGATCTAGGTGAGGGTATACTCCCCCTAGTGACACGGCTTCATGGTTCAGGTGAGAATACTTGCCACTCAACCTCGATCCCACGGCTTCGCGACCTGGGCGAGAATAATTATCTCTCGAGCTCCAGTGTCACGGCTTCGCGACTTAGATGAGTGTACACTCATCCTAGTGTCACGGCTTCGCGACCCAGGAGGGCTTATAGCCCAGCCTGGTGACACGGCTTCGCGACCTGAGCGAGAATACTTGCCTCTCGAGCTCCAGCGTCCCGGATTCGCACCTAGGTGAGTGTACACTCATCCTAGTGTCACGGCTTCGCGACCCAGGAGGGCTTATAGCCCAGCCTGGTGACACGGCTTCGCGACTTGAGCGAGAATACTTGCCTCTCGAGCTCCAGCGTCACGGCTTCATGGCCTAGGTGAGTGTACATCTCACCTAGGTCACGGTATATTTTGCGTGCCCGGTGACTAGCCCGATGCCGCTTATCGCGTACTCGGTACTATCCCGATGCCGCTAATTGTAAGCAACTCATCAAACAGAAGAAAGCCTAAGTAAGGCAAAAGTCACACAAGGTGCAATGTAAGGACTTTCTGTAAAGCAAATTGAAGCATGATCCACTAATCAAGTATTATCATTCATGCAAGACTAAAATGAATGGACTCTCCGTAAAACAAAGTACGAGTCTAGCGGGACTCACCTGGCCCTTTGCCTTTTATTTTTTGTTAATCTTGTGATTCGTTTTTCATAGAGCAAGAATAGAAATCTCTCGTCATGACGAATGTCAAACTGGTTGTGTGAGGAAAGTTCCCACAGACGGCGCCAGTGTTGGAAATCGGATTTGTTGGAACCTCGTTCCAACGGAAGGGAAACCGGCAACACTCCGGATTCCCGAGTCTGTCTTTTCTTCTTTCCACAAGCTCTCAAGGCTCTCTTGTGATCAGTTTCACGAACCTCCAAGACTCTCTTGTTTCAAGAAGAGATGTCTCCAGGTTCCTGCAAAAGCCAGACCCGGAGCTGGGACTCCCCGGGAAGGGCACTCCGACGCTCAAGTTAGTGATCATATAAATAATGTATTAGGCAAACGAGCAATTATAAAGAGTCATGAGAGATCAAGTGTCCGGGTGTGAACGACATACCTTAGAAGGGATTTCACCTCCTTATAGATCAAATATACTCATCTACTAATTAGTAATGTAATGGGTGATATATCATCCAAGCATGAACAATGTGAACCATTATTACATGGCATAACCTATTAACCCGTAAATACATATATGCAAAGCCTAATCAGCCAAGTCATCTGCATAAGCATGCATTTACCCAAATCTAGCTCAGGGAACTTGTGATTCTCCACCATCCGAGACTAGATCTCGATCTGTGCTTATTTCATCATTTCATTCAATCATAACTTTACCTTAATCATTCAGACTATCAGTAATCATGCGTTTAAGGCCATCAAGCTAAGTATTATGCATATAAATCTTCCCATCAACCTGTATATATGTATATCTAGACCAAACACCCTATTGATGGCTTCAATCCATGATTTCATTAATCAATTGCCAGAAACGTACCAAACTCTTGTATCAATTTGGACTTGTTGTAATGCTAATTAGGGATATACTTAACATATGGTTAAGGGGTGGAGAATTGAAGAACCATACCAAACCTGGAGTAAGTAATGGTTATGAGCATACCAGGAGGTCACATTTGACTCGCCGAAGCTCGGCATCGGTTTGTTGGTCAGCGATGGAAAATACGAGACCATGACGGTGACGGAATTTGTCCGGAAGTGCACGTATGCGACAACTAAGACGGGACGATCGACAGTAGAGTTTAGGTGAGTGGCGATGAAGTCCAGGACGTGCTCACGAGCCGAGATATAGCTCAGTCGGCGGTCGACATTGGTCTATTAGCCTTGAATGCTTCTCGCGTGTCCTAGCCGAGGTGTTTTGTGTGATGGTCGAACTCCATTTCTGCCATTAATGGTTGAAGGGATGAAGGGTGAGGTGCTAGGTTGAAGAGGAAGTTGTATGTCCCTTCCTTTGCCCTCTACCTTCCCTCTTTTCCCGATTTGTGCCTCTCTTACTTTCTTATCACTATTCATTTATATATATACCATCACTTCTGACCTAAGATATGATATTGGGCCTATTTCCAAATGGACTTTGGGCTTCTATTTACCCGGGTCCAACAGTAGGTATGTGTTGATCTTATTCTAGAAGTACACTTTTGATGAATTGTCTGAATGAAAAATCAACACAATGGTTTGCATATTACATGAGCAGGATAAACCCGCATTACCACTCAAACTGGATTTTGGCATTTCCATGTTCAGGTTAGTGATGTGCGCTTGTATCCTACGTACATCAGATTGGATAGTCACCAACAACAACCGTAGGGGAAAAAAAAGATCCATAAGTAAACTGCTAATTAAAAGATAATGCTCATACAAGATCAGTACAAGTACTCAGTACAAAGAACAACAACGAGAAAGATAAAGGCACAACTCCTCATATACGAAAACCCTAACTTTATCCCCATTAGTAAATTGAACTCTACACTTGGATCAAGACACATTAATCTCAATTGGTTCCATAGCCAAACTCCATAGTAGCACAATAAGCAAAAGAAGTAAGCAATTAATGATAATTCTAAGATAGGTTAATGATAATATCATTCCAAGTCTAGAGTCAGTTTCTTCCTACTAAATTGTCGAATCTTCAGAGGAACAATATGAACCTGGAAAATTAACAAATATATAGGTCATAATACTGATAATAACACTGAGTATGCGTAGCTAAACAAACACATCAATTTCAATATTAGTAATCATCAGTAGAATCCAAAAAAAAATCAAACACATATGTACAAGCAAATAGATTTTGATTTGGAAAATTGGCCAAAATAAGTAACTATCATCGCTGCCAACAAAAAAAGATATGAACTTGAGTTAAAATCAAAACCAATGTTAGAGAAAAGCCAATCCAACACTCAAACACATTCAAAATAGGTTTGCGGGACGCCTCTCGGAGCCGGCAGAATTCTAGTGAGCTCCAATTTTGCCTAACAGATTATTGTCTTTAGTCATCGAAAGCTCGCCTTTGAAAACCTGGATAAGAACTTCGGCCTGATTATGAGCAGTATTAATCTGCTCATAACACGATCCAAACATCAGTGACAGACAAATAGAGTATATTATGCATAAATCATTGTTACTCTGAACCTCTATGTAAACCACAGTGAACCTAAACTCGTTGTACTCTGAACCTCTATGCAAACCACAGTGAACATAAACGATATTGATCAAGATTTCCTATGAGCAACAAGCAAAGCCCTCTTTCCAATGCAAAATCTTCTTTCCAATATAGTAGGCATTCCTAGAGATACAATCTGCAAAAGATGGATACAACTTCATCATTTGATAAAAACACAGTTCAAGCTCATAATCAGTAGTTTAGTACTGAGTATTACATTCACTTGATGAGTTCATGATTCATACCTCCTGCTTTAGCTTGACTCTAACATGATCCTACCTAAAGGGTGAATCTTCCCAGCTCCAACAGGAGAAATGCTAGTGTGTCCATGGTGAATAGCTTCATCTTCAGGAGTCACGGGTGATTCAATCTACCTCAGACCCTTATGACGGTTATCAGACTTGATAAAGTCAAGGAAATTTTCAATTGATTCGCGTGTACCACAAATGCTACCATTTAGGCCTCGTTTGGTATCCATATACTAGTATATCAGATATCAGGTATGAGTATGGATATCAGATATCAGGTATGGAGAATTTTTATATACCTTCAGGTGCAACGAGCAAAGCCGCAAACCGATCAAGCTATAGTTTCTTCTCAGTCAGCTGACACCCCCACCGTTCACAATTCACATGAAGATCTTCGTCCATGGACTCGGCTGGGCCACCACCCCCAAAACCCTAAACATGCCTTTCTCGCTTCACAAACTCGAATACTATTGAGGGTAAATACTCGAATACCATTGAGGGTAAATACTCGTTACACCGTAAGAGGTTGTTACACCGGAAACTAAATCTATATAGAGGTGAGTTCTGGTGTAACGAGTATTTGAAGCCCCCTTAATTCTAGCTTCTAATGCTTATGTGTGATTTTGCCATTAATTCTACACACAAGAAATTATTGATTTTGTTTATACTTGTGTGTAATCTCCAACAAAATTATTAAACTTTTTCTTCTTCTCTTTGATACAAATGGGTATTAAAATGAATTTTTAACATTTTCGCTCCTTACTCCTTAGTACTTACCCCTACACACTATATCATTCTTTAAAATTAAATTTTTAATATTTTATCTAATGACAATGCTTCAAATTATATGATTTTATGTAAGAAAATAATGTAAATAAGTATAAATTTATTATAATCTGGTTATAATCTTGTTTAGGATTGTCCGATCCGGACCGGAAAACCGGACCAGATCGGACCGGACCGACACTATTCCGGTCCGGTCCCCGTTCCACAATATTTTCTTATTCCAGTTCCGGTCTGGTCCAAAACCCAAAAAAAACCGGCTTGGACCGGACCAAACCGGTTTTGTATATTTTAATATTTTTTATATAAATAATATATATAATAGTATTAAAAGTTATAATTTTAAGAAAAATAAATTAATATAATGTTAAACTATACAATATATTAATTAAAATATATATAAGATTGATTTTTTAATTATTAAAATAAAATAACTTAAATGAAATAGAAATTCTGGTTCAAGACCGGATCGGACCGGAACCGGATACCGGTCCGGTCCGGTCTCCGGTCCAAGGTTTCAAATATTTTGGTCCAACTGAACCGGATGTACAGCCTTATCACTAACCTTTTTTTGACATCTCACTAATTGTTTGTAAGGTTTGATTAGATAATATTGTTTAATTATTTAATATATTTTACCAAATACGTACTCAATGGGCTCATTATTTACAAACTTATACATAAGAACTTCTACGTTTTGGTATATTAAAATGGTTACATAATTTTTTATTAACTAACTAATTTATAATGTTGTAATTTAAGTAGAAATATTTTTCATGTATTTTACATGATTATCAAGATATAGTAAATGTATACATATGTTTTGCTAGGATTTTAATTTTGTAAATTTGTTATTTATTATTTATTATGTTGTTGTATATATGTTTTGTTAAAGTTTTAAAACAAATTGTATAGTAACTCCAATTAAACCGAACAAATCATTATTCATATAAAATAATATACGAAATAATGTTAAAACCCGCACATGACGCGGAAACTAAACCATTAAAAAGTTAAAACTAAGGAGAATCTGAAATATGGGAATCCTAATCCTTTCCAACCAATACATCCACATGGGGGGGATTATTATATCACTTTGTATATTGCACGTTCTATTTCCTTTTCTATAATTAATTATACTCTCTTCTCATAATATAAGATCTATTTATATTTTCAACATTATTCACCAATCGAGAGAAATTTCTTTTCTTTTTTCAATATATAAAAATAAATATAGTCATGTGAGATCTCCCTTAATTCATCTCAATGAGTACTTTTATAATATAATCATCGTATATTGTGAGATATTAACGTTAAAAAACATATATCGATAAATATGTCAAAAATAAATAAAAAGATTAATATGCGACGGAGGGAGTAGTTAGTCGGTCAGTAACAAGTATAGGCGCTTGTTATTCACCGTCCACTCAAATATTTATTTACCGCTCAGTCTCGTGCGTCACGTATGGATTAAAACCATATGTCTTGTATCGATTGCATTTTTTCAAAAACCAATCCATACGCCGCGTAAGTATAGCCTGATTTTCTATCATTTATTACTCCGTAGAAAATTCATGTGTCGGCAGTTCGGCAAGGCCACATGAACGAAGGTGGTGTAGGAAGTAGAAACAGTTAGCCTCGACATAGCCAATCAGTTTTGACCGCTTTAAATGTCCAATCTACCTCAACAAACAAATCTAATCAATCGAGAGATGGCAAGGCTACCTTGATAGGAAGTGACTCGTTCAATTCCACCACATTTTTAGACAAATATATTATATCGCCGATAATTTTATTTAGGGATGACAATAGATCGGGTGAAAGATGCATCATCCACTTTAATCTATCCAATAATCTGCGGGTGATCGAGTAAACCGAGTGATTTCGGGTGGAAATTATATGAAAAATTGAAACAAAAAAGAGATATAATTATGTGAAAATAAAATAAAAAGAAATATAGTCCAGATTTCAAGTCTAACAAAACAGTAAACATTGTTAAATACATCAAAGATCTAGTTTAGTTCATGAATTTTTTATGAAAATATAAGTAGATATCATGGTAATCTTGATTCTTCATCCACAAATTCGTGTACTCCTCGGTCCTCTCCTCGTAACTGCTACATATCATTAAGTAAAGGCTAATATGGTACACATTTTGAACACTTCGGAAAGCTGAGTGGAAATTGAGAGAGTGATGGACCGAGATTGAAGGAGTGGAGGACGGAGCAAGACTCTTGAGTCCAACGGAGGAGTGACCGGTGGAGACCGTGGACTGGTGGGCGACTTAAGTTGGAGGAGTAGAGAGACGAAACTGAGAAGTGAATATACATAAACGATGGAGACAGTCATGAAGGTTAATGAAGAGTGACCGAGTGAGATAACGGGTGAGCGGGCTGATGTGGCAAAAATCGACCTTAGCTAGGTATGGCAAAAATCGACCTAACCTGATGACCCGACCGAACCCGACCCAGATATATTGGGTTGAAACCCAAAAATGTTCAACCCAAATCCGATCTATACCTGAACCCGATCAACCCGATGATTTCCGGGTAGGCTCGACTCCGGGTCAGGTTGACCCGTCGGGTCAAACACACATTCCCATTAAAGTAAGTAACTTTCGTAGGAGCCTCGTAAAAAAATATTGCCCCAGGCCTGTAAAATGTTAGGAACGGGCCTGTCCACGAGCATCTAAACACTAATTTGAACGACAGCGGCTTCGGCAAGACGAAGACGTTGTATAGCATGTGGCACTGTGGTGCGACTAAGTACAAAACAATTCGATATACTCTATAAAAATTTTGGCTTGTTCGAAAGAGGAAGAAGATGTTGTGTACTTAAGATGCAATTTCATTATTTTAATAGGGGTATAAATGGTATAATTGGAAAATTATACTTTGACGATGCTTTGTATTACCCCCATCCGTTCCTTATTCTTATTGTGTACTTTGTGTTTAGATTAAGGCAAGTATAATAAGAGTGTAAGTAATGACACGTTAAATCATAAAATCTAACCAATAAGAAAATTTATTAGATGGAAAAAGATTGATTTGATTGATAAACTGTTGTTAAGATATGAATAAAATAAATAAAGTAAGGGTATAATGAAAAGAAATTAATGGATAGAAATAGGAAGAACTTAAGGAAACGCCCGAAACAAAAATAAGAAAAACTTTTAGGGACGGAAGGAGTACAATATATACTTTATACCACTTGTATAATTTCATTCCTCCAATAACATGAGTACTATACTACTACTACTACGTATTACCCCTTGTATTGACTAGTTGAGCTACGCGTGCGCTTGGTGACTAATCATGATTTCATCACTTGATAAAAATACGGAAAACGTTTGGTACTTGAGTTAATGAAGTATTTCTACATCTTCTAGCTTGTGTCTTCTTGAATTTGAGACATCCAATATAAGAGATGAAATAATCTTCAACGAGGTGGAAGACGAGAATTACAAATCAATGTTAATATAATTTAGCAACTCATCCCCATTTCCTCATCTAAAAGAGAGAGAAATAACATCAAACAATAGACACAACAATGAAATTTTTATGTATGATATAATTATCAGGAAAGTTGCGAATGGGTATTGGTGACCTTCTTGAAAAAATTGGCTTTGATTTAACCACATCATCCGTGGCTGCGTACGTGAGGAAATGCTTTGCAACAGATAGCGCCTACTCCAAACAACATCTTACAACCTAGAAATTCAAAAACATTAGCATTTTCATTTCTTACGAAGTATAAACACATAGTTGGTGTGAAAATCAAAAACATTTGTTGGATACATGATTCTAGCACTAATGACATCTTCATAACGATCTTTGTAGAAGCATTATACCTGTATCTTGGGTCACTATTACAAGAATCTACATACAACTTGAGTTTCTATGACAAAACTAAAATGTGGAAAAAATAGAACTATATACCTAAAATGTGAAAAAATTAAGTAATATAGTTAAATTTCCTAAAATTAAGTAATTAAAGTTCTATATGAAGTGAATATATACTTTTATGCCACTCAATAATTTACATTACACGAGAAAAATGAAGATTTAATCACTTCACATAAAACAATATAAGTAATGTCACTTGAGTAAATTTTAACTGGATCTTATGATACACGATTTTATACGATTTTACACGAGTTTAACCTGATTTATACCCGCAACTTACATAACTTATTGTCATTGTGAAACTGAATTGGAACTACTTGAGGAGAAAGAAGCTACCTCTTCTAATTCTTTTTTTTTTAATTTGATTTCAAGTTAAATTGAATGTTACAGATCGAGATTTCCATACCCCAATTTCCATTGCCATAAGCTTATGACTCAAGCGCCAAAAACCCAATAAAAGTCGATTTCAGAGGGATCCACATTTCTTCGAACACCTGGAGGGAAAAGAACTATTTCACGACCTTTATCTCGGGAGAGATCAAGCTGTTGAACATGGTGGCGTTGCTCGTCTGCGTGTTCGCTTTTAATTTTTGTGCCGAATTAACCGTTTTTGATCGATTGATGAAGCGGATTCGAAAATGGCAGAGGATTTTCCTCCTCGCCTTGCTCTTATAATCTATTTGCGTTGATGTTGCATGGGGGAAGAAGATTGCTCGGTTTCCTTTTCAATCAGAGATGTAGACGGTGAGCTACAGAGATGCGAAACCGGACGACCTTTCTGGTTCCACGAAGACGATGTAGCCCTCAGAATATTCTCCTCCGACAACGTCGACTCTATTGAAAGGGGTGTGGAGATGGAGGAGGAACTCAAACCGAACGAGCGACCGTCCGACGTAACTACAAACCTGGAGATGCAAACGAAACGTGCCATAGCGCGAAGTAACGCCAAATTGTGAAGGGGAACGACAACCCCAATCAATCGATCCCTTCCATTGTTAGGTATAATTTAGTGAAGAAGCGTTACGACAACGCTTTGACACTCGCACAACCCCAACGCCGTCAAACTTTTCTGTTGGTGAGGGGTTAGGGCAACACATTCTCAGAGCTGGGGAAATATTTGAGCCAAGGGATGATGGGTTGGTCGGATACTGGGCCTTATCAGATGCTTTTAGACAATACTTAACTTAAAATCAGAGGGAAGTGTAATTCATTTATTGTCTAACCAATCAAAACACTTCGGACTTCAATGCTAAGCATTCATTTGTTTTGTGAAAAACGCAAATTATATAGTAGATTAGAAGATTAGAAGATTAGAAGATTAGATTAGATTAGTTTAGATTAGATAGATAGATAAATAGATTAGATTAGATTAGATGATACTCCCTCTGTTTCAAAATAATTGTCATTCTAGACTCTCAATTTTGTTTCAAAATGTTTGTCATTATAGAATTTCAAGACAATTAATACCATGAAAATCATAAACTTGTGTATCGGAATTTGATACTGTTGATTTTCACTATTCATGTATTGGTTGTAAAAGAAGGTGAGTTTTTATTTTGAGAAAAAAGTTAAATTTTGAAAACGTAATTAATCATTTTCTTAATATGTGTGAATGGTAGGTTTTGATGATTGTAGAATTCTCCTCATGTCATTCATCCATCTGATACTAAAATATACTCCCTCCGTCCCTTAATGTTCTTCTCATCTCTTTCCGACACATTCGTCGAGACACGTTTTATAACGTTAATATCTTTAAATACACATTAATAAAAATTATAAAATTTTGATATTGTTAAAGCTCTTGATGAGACGAATCAAACAAGACCTCATGTTAATATATTTTTTCTTATATATTGGAAGATATGTCGAAGATTCTCTTAAAACGTGAATAGTGTCAAAATTGATGATGAGAAGAACATTTGGGGACGGCGGGAGTATACAAAGCTTTGGACCCTTAGATCCTTGACACTTGTCTCAATCCTAATATCCTAGTACAATCATTAGGACATTCTAGAATTACAATGACTCAGCAAAGGAATAGTAGCTTCTAGACTACAACTGGCTCTTCCTTCTCGTCTAACGGTAATATGCTTGTACCCCCTTTCTATCCATACGTGGCAAAGCACAGTCTAAATCGTAACAAACGGAACCAGGCAGAAGAGAGTGGTTTAGTGAGAAGGTCAGCAACTTGGTCCTTTGTTGAGACAAATGCAACTTCAAGGGTCTTGGCCTGCACACGCTCATGCACAAAGTGATAATCTAAGGAGATGTGCTTGATACGATGGTGGAGTACCGGATTAACGACAATGTAGGTAGCTCCGAGGTTGTCACACCAAAGCTATGCGAACTATGTGTCAATCAAGTAACCAAAGGGGGTTTTGTTTGTTTTCTACTCGTAGTAACCAAGCATGCAAATAAGTAAACACGTACAAGATGATGGAATCAGTAATTTGGGAAATAGCTCACCAAACAAACATCCACACTTTGTATGACAAGTTGATCCTAGATAACCATTCAATATCTCATGTAATTAATTGAAATTCCTATTCCTTTTCTGAATTAACTAAAAGCACAACCAAATACTATTAGCACTAACTGAATAAACAACCATGAAACTATCAAGATTCAGTTAAACAACAACATTAAGACCAGGAATATACTCAGGATACATCAGTATAAAACAACCAGCTTTTATCCTAGATGCAAATCAATTCTCTCTACACAAGACTAGCACAACCAAATACTAGTACGATACAGTTGCTACAATGAAATAGATATGCTGAACCAGTAACAATCTAATTTAGCAATAGATCAATAAGGACGATAACTAGATGATATGGCTAGAAACAATCGATATCAATCATAAACGATCCAAGAAAGAGAAAGATAACAACAACAACAACATCATTCCCCATTTTATCCCGAAGAACGGGGTTTGGGGTGGTCGGGATTGATATTTCCTTACCCCAACAGGTTGGGAGGAAGTAACCGATATGACCAAAAAGTACATGAGCCTCCAACAAGACTAAAAACAGAGAGAAACAAAGAAAAATAGACTTTATCAAAATGATCCAAGCAAGAGAAAGATAAATTACATACAATTGATAAGGAATGAGAATCTCACAACTTTATCAAAATGAATGCTTCAATTGTCTGACTACGCAAAATAGACTTAGTTCTTCATAACAAGAGTATGGTCACGATATGAAATATGTAAACGAGGTCTTCTCTAACCTAAATATATATAAAGATTTAATCCTCAAAGGTAAAAACCGTCCTAAAAACATAAAACAAATAGGTAAATGTTTGGAGTGAAGACGACATGTGGAGAAAATAAGGAAAAAAAAACAAGGAAATAAGAGATTAATGAAACGGATCTAACAGAAACGGCTGTGGATGCCTTATCGGCAGCGGTCGCCGCTGCAATCTTCTCAACTCTTCACGAATAGGCGGCAGTCGTCGTAATCTAGGCGGCGTTCGTCGTTGTTGACTTCTTCTTTTCTTCTTTCTTCTAATCGGCGATCACTGTAAGGAGGGTGGCGGTCTCCGCCCTTCACATGAACGATCTTCTACAGCAAAAAGTCTCTAAAATCAATACGAAAGCTCCACATGTCGTCTTCACTCCAAATGCACAAATATGCTCCAAGACGCTCCTAAAACTCATTAATCCCATACTAAAACTCTATACTTACACACTATAGAATCGTGTGTATCAAAAGGCAAAGTATATAGAGTTGAAGTTAGGCCAGCGTTGTTGTATGTGGCAGAGTTTTGGAAACGAAGGGTCAAGAACAGAAGATGGTAGTAACAGATGAGGATATGTGGTCATACCAGAGGGGATAGAATAAGAAATAAAGTCATTAGAGAGAAGGTCGGTGTAGTCGGCGCGCATCAAGGAAAAACTGCGGGAAACTTGACTTCGTTGGTATGGGAATATGTATAGGAGACAACCAGACACACCAGTCTGTAGGTGCGAAATGCTAGATTTCGGCGTGCTTCAAAGAGGTCGGGGTCGTCTAAAGAAGAGTTCGAGAGAGATGATAAAGAAGCACTTTGGCGCTTTTAGCTAAAGAAGGATTTGTGGAGAGAAAAGATCAAGGTTGTGGAATTATAGAGAGGGTAGAGTGAGTGCCTATTTTAGGGATCTTATCTCTTTGAGAGTTTCAAGCTCTTAGGCCAGAGATTTCAGTTTCTTGTTTTTGTAGAGTCTTGGATTCAATTTTCGTATATTTACTCTTAGCTGCATCTTGGTGTGCAGTACACATTCTCCCGACAAGTGTTGGGATAGGGATTGTCCACATCAAGCGTTCCAGGCCCCACTCCGGTGGGAAAAAATTGGGTTGATTGTTGTTGTTGTATTCTAAAAGTGAAGGATTGATACACTTATCATGCGTGCAATCTGTTTTTTTTTTCGGATGGTTATGAAGAACACCATATAGTGCCACATAGCACCATGTCCATTTTCCCGAAATCTATGATTTACGCACACCATGCCTTTTCTGGAATTGAATTTTATTTTCGTAGAATCTGGACGACTCGATTACCTTCTATGTGAAATTGAAGGGATTATCGGTCGCTTCTTTATCTAGTGTTTTAACTCATTGGTTTTTATTTTATCGGTGGGCTATCCAGTTGCGCATTATGGTATAACATTTATTCAGGGACCCCTACATGTTCCCACAAACGAAGTCTATCTTGCTTTTCTTTTTTGTCCTTCAATTGGACGATCTTTTCTTTATTTTTGTTCTAAATTGCAGGATGACTCGATTCCAGCCCACGTGTAAATGAAAGGGATTTGATAACGATCGCTTTTTTGTTTGGTTTTTTCGCTTATAGTTTTTTCTTCTTTCATTGGGACGTGCTTGTGCATTATTTTATAACATTTCTTCTCGGACCGCCGCATGTTTGTTAGTTAGGCCGTTAGGCAGTTAGAGTGCTTTACAAGTTTGTTAAGAGACATTGCCTATAAATGCCACTCCTCTGTAATCCTGTAATTCATTCAGTGTAATCACAACAACTTTCACTCTCTTTCGATCCCTCATTGTCAACATGGTATCAGAGGAATTTCGATCGAAATTCTCTTCTCTTCCGCAAATCTGATCATCTTTGATCTTCCTCCATCTTCTCTGATTGTTTCTGTTCTTCAATTCGTCACGATCAAGGATGGCTTCTCCTCGTCCCAATGGCCATGGTCATGGTGATTTTCCCCCTTTGAACCCTAATCAACCATGGAAGAATCAAGAGAACAACGATCCGTTGTTCCTCAGCAATTCTGATGGTCCTGGTCTCCTTCTCACCTCCAAACCTTTCGATGGAACTGGTTTCTTTGCCTGGAAGCAGTCTATGATCATCTCCCTCTCCACCAAGAACAAACTCTGTTTGGTTGATGGCAAATTCCAGAAATCTCCTCGTTCATCTCCAAGCTATCGCAGATGGGAGAGGTGCAACAACATGGTGATTTCTTGGCTCTTGAATGCCATGATCAAACCTATTGCTGACACCTTCTTGCTTTCTGGAGATGCGCGTCAAAACTGGTTAGATATCACCACCAGATATTCATAGGTGAATGCTGCTCAACGCTATGCTCTGGAGAAGGAAATTGCAAATGTTTCTCAGTCCTCAGATTGTATTTCTGATTATTTCACTCGCATTAAACGCCTATGGGATGAGCAAGATTCGCTCAAAGATTTCCCTTCTTGCACTTGTGGTTTAGCTGAATCAATCCATAAGTATGAAGCTGATCATCGCCTTCTGCAATTTCTCATGGGATTGAATGAATCTTTCTCTACTGTGCGAGGTAATATACTGATGATGATCCCTACTCCTTCAATCCATCAGGCTTACTCTATTCTCATTCAAGAAGAGCGCCAGCGTGAGATCCACGGCTCTCCTAGATTGTTTCTTGACTCATCTTCTATGAGTGCTTCTGGTCCTTCACAGACTAAACCTAATCCTAGTCCTTCCAGAGGAAAAAGTCCCTTCTGTAATCATTGTAAGCGACCAGGTCATACTGTTGAGAAATGCTACAAGTTAGTTGGTTATCCAACACCTAGAACTTCCAATGGCAATGCACATTCTGTGATTGATTCCACACCAGGCACAGTTGATCAATCTCTCATTCCTGGATTATCCACTCCTTCAGGATCTGTTGCTAATTTGGCTGGTACTTCATACTTATTCACTTCTCTTAATAGTGTCAGCATTTCTTTTCCTAAAAATGCTTGGATTATAGACACCGGGGCTAGTGATCATATGACCTTTAATCTTGATTTGTTCTCTGATATAAGAGCTTTGCAGAATCCTATATCTATCTCTCTACCTATTGGTCAGAATGTGACAGTGAAACTGATTGGTTCAGTCAGACTTTGTGATGATTTGGTTCTTCTTGATGTGCTTTTTGTCCCAGATTTTAAGTTCAGTTTGTTGTCCGTGAATAAATTGGTTGCTCAGTTCATGTGTACTGCCTTATTCGACACTGAAAAATGCTGGTTGCAGGGCCCTTCTCTGAAGAAGCCACTTGAGCTTGGTAATGTGCTCAACAGGCTTTATGTGTACAACATGGATCCCTCTAGAGTTTCTGCTGTCAACTCTTGTCCATCTTCTGCTATTCCTTCTGTTTCTGAGTGTAAATATAAGCCCAAAGATGTTAAACTTTGGCATTCTCGTTTAGGACATCTCCCATTGTATAAACTGAGCAGTGTTTTACATTGTGATATTAATAAAGATGTTCTTCTTGGTTGTGAAATTTGTGCTCAATCTAGACATCAGAGGAGTTCTTTCTCTAGTAGCTCTATTTCTACTAGTGCAGCTTTTGAGTTAATTCATGTGGACACTTGGGGTCCCTATAATACCACTACACATGATGGCTACAAGTATTACTATTGTTGATGATTTCACCATAATAACATGGACACATTTAATGAAGACTAAGGGCAGTGCTTTCACTCTTCTTCAAGCTTTTATACAAATGGTGGAGACTCAGTTTCAGCTCACTGTCAAGACAGTCAGGTCTGATAATGCCTTTGAACTTGGTCTTAGCAGAGTAGGCATCCAGTTCTTTGCTTCTAAAGGCATCATTCACCAGAGAAGTTGTGTGTATACCCCTCAACAGAATGGGGTAGTTGAAAGAAAGCACAAGCATTTGCTAGAGACAGCCCGGGCACTTCTATTTCAGTCTTCTCTTCCTAAGATATATTGGGGACATTGCTTGCTCACTGCCACCTATCTCATTAATAGGTATCCTTCCAGACTTCTCAACCATATATCTCCTTATGAAAAACTTTTCCAGAAGCCTCCTTCCTATTCTCATTTAAAGACTTTTGGTTGCCTGGTATATGCTTCTTCTTTGAAACCAGACCGTGATAAATTCATGTCTAGATCCATCACTTCTGTTTTCCTAGGATATCCTTATGGCCAAAAGGGATATACTCTCCTAGACATGAACACTGGCAAGATTTTTGTATCCAGGGATGTTACTTTCCTTGAGTCCATATTTTTTTGTATGCTTTAATGGCAAGATTTTTTTTTCTACCGGTCTCGTTTTTTTTTTTGCTTTAATGGCTCCGGTATTTCTTTATGCGTTTTATTTCCCTTTGGTATGCTTTCAAGAGTTTTGATAACGCTCTGTTTATCTCGGTTGGGATCCTGATTTTTTGTATTTTTTGTTGTTGCATTGTTCTTCTTAGTAGCATGTGTCGGTTTTGCTTTATTTCGGAAACACTCGAGAGAATTTTTCTAACAGCAGAAGGTGTGGCTTGATTATATCGTGTTTCTTTCTCTGGAAAGGTTGTGTTTTTGTGTGACCTGCTCTATGATTCGTTGTTTCTTGGTTTCTATTATAAATATAAGTCTGCTATTTTTTCGGCGTGTTCTTTTGGCACAATGCAGTAGGATACAGTTAACTCTATTGGGGGATTTTGTCGACACATATAACGACATATTGCAGGAGGGTGATATAAATGTCAGATGATATAGTTCACGACAATGATCGTGCTTTTGCTTCAGATATACTTCTATAGGTACACTCTTCGTCTTTGTTTGTTCCTGTGGCATGTCGTCGGACATTCATTTGCATGTCGTTTTATGACTATCTTGGCGGTGAAAAGGCATGAGTTACTCTGACATAAGGTTTTGATTTGTACATGTTTATTCTTTTATATTTACAACCCTTTTATTGTTCTATTCTATGATAAAGTTGTTTTGCCTTGTCTTTAGACCATATTGCGATTGTTTTGAGCATCAACCCGCTCTAGGACATACGTAGTCAAACCGGGGATGTCGTTGATATGTGTAGGTTGTTCGTCACTGATAAAAGGTACAATATATCTTCTAGTCCTTCTTGTTACGGTTTGGTTCTTCTTGTGGCATTTATTGTATTGTATGTTTTGTAGCTACGAGTTTGTGGTGTCGATGGTGTTATGGGACTCTACTGCTTGACAAGATAGGGACACAATTACGACAATTGGCAGTTTAACATGAATATTTGTTTTCAAGGCCTTATGAAACACATGTACTGTGGTTAGCATGCAAACATCGTATTTTTATTTAATTATTGTATCCACTTCAATCATGTTCATTAAGACGTTTTTCGATCTGGTTTATAACCACGAGAGTTGTCTTTTAGTTTACTGGTTGATTCTCATATATGTGTGGCTCCTCATATTTCTCGAGAGGTTGAAGTACGAAGATGGTATGTAATATGTTATTCTGTTTTCGATGAGCTCCAGGTTGCTTTGGTTTTACTTTACTGTGTTTCCATAGTTTACCAAATTTTTATTGTATAGGTATGATGAAAATAACGCTATTATTAGTCCCCATTTGGCTATATTGTCATTGGATTATCCCACAAAACCATGTTTGCATGCGCGTCATATTTGTTTGATTCTTTCTTTGGCGATTTGTCTCTTGACTTCGCCTGCCCGATTACGTGGTCTTATTAGTTTTATATTATAGTTTTGTTATTTCGGGATAATGGCGTTGTGATTCTTTATGTTTTAGGCATGCTATGTGGATCCATCCAGTGCAATGTATGTAGATGTCGCCGCACACCGTAATCTATTGCGCCACTCATTTTGGTGTAGCCATTATAGGATTCTGATGTTACTATTGTACTTCTATGTCCCTCTATGTTTGCAACACACAGGGATGCGCACAAAATTTAATAAAAAGTGAGATTAGTGGAGAGAAGAAGAAAAGTGAAGTTGGGTAGATGGTTGATTTGTATGATAAAGTGTTTTTAGATTAAAAAAAATAAAATAAAATATTGAGTAAAGGTATTAATGGTGAAAAATAGATAGAAAAGATCATATAGATGGTTGATTTGATTGATAAAGTGTTATTAGAATATGAATAAAATAAATAAAATAAGGGTATTATGAGAAAAATTAATGGATAGAAAAGGAACGTTGCAAACATTTTGGGACGCCCGAAGGGACGAAGGGAGTAGTAGATTGGTGAGTTCTATTGCCATGTATAATTGTGTGCCATTGTTGGGCTTTTGTGTCCTATGTTGATGCTTTGTCTTAGTTGACCTTTTATATATGTGGTCATGAAGAGACAATGTTTTCTTTATGGTCGTTGATGAGTTTGTTTCACTTCCGGTTTGAACCGCGACCGCGGCTGCGACCATCGCACCTGCGACCGCGGCCTGAGGATGGAAAAATCCGGATCTACTGGAATGAAACCGCGATCGCGATTACGGTCCTGTTAGTTTTGCAAGAATTGTTTGTTTTTGGAATATTTTGAATTATTTATTATTTCCGTTTTCGTCATTTTAGGAAACTCATTATTTAGTTTATTTCCTTTCATTTTTGACAACCTTTTTAATCCTATTTAAGGTTTTCCCTAGTTATTGTATTAGGTTATCTGACTTTGTTTTTTGAATTGACGTTTATCGTTTTGCCTCCCAAAAGAGAGCTTTTCTGAGAACAGTGAATTTTTGTGCATTTTTGTGCATTGTTCTTTACCTTGCCTAGTTGTTCTTGTGTGTGTCAATCTCCACCATAAGGTTGGTGCTATCGGGTCTCTGTAAAGTTGTTTCCTTGTGTGTGTCAATCTCCACCATAAGGTTGATCCACCACCACCATCCAATTTTTTCCCTCCCTAGTAGAAAACGCAGTCGTTACGAAACCCTAGAATTGTTGAAAAGTTGTTTCCTTGCAGCCCAAGATGAAATCTTCACACAAGGAAATCACATCTTTAAGGAATGGAATCTTATCTCCAACAAGTTAGTTTTGTTTTATTTTTATTTTTTATTTCAGAGATTAATATCTCTAATTGAGTCTCTATTTTTATTTTGTTGAGATAAAAAAATAGAAAAGAAAAGAGAAAAGAAATAAAAGAGAAGAAAAGTCTCATTATTTCAACATTTATTTTACATTTTTGTTGAGTCAAGTCAAGTGTTGTATTGAGTCGGAATTCAAGAAATTGGAGGAAACGGGATTGTCACGATCCTGTACGAAAACGAAGAAATACCCAGTTGGCACCAAAAACCGCGACTACGGTTTAACGACGAATCTTATCCGACTTCCAAAGAAGGAAACGCGGCCGCGGTTTGCCCCTGTTTGTTTTTGCGTTTCTTCGGCAACCCGAGCCATATCCCAACCTATCCTAGCCTCTCGACTCCATCTTTGATCTTCATTGACACCAGTTGAGACTAACTAAGGTACGCTTCCTTTTTGTCCTCGTGAATTCAAATTTGAGTCTTGTTAGTTGATTGCATTCACATTCTTGTAATTGTTTTTGAGTCTTTGTTTCTTTCTTTGGTTGAGCGTTTTTGTTTTGAGTCAGAACCTTGAGTTGAAACCCCACCCCTACACTACCCATCTCCATTACTACCATCACTCATCTCAGTGCTAAGAGCTTGCTGGTTTCAACCTATTGGGTTTAATGGTCCAAACAAGGCAATCTAACAAAGAAAGCGTGTTACAACAACAAGAGTAAAACCTTGCGCGTTGTTTTCGTTTTCACTAACTTAACATTGTTTTGTGTTAGTCTTCTCTTTGACCATGTCTAGGTCGCAGAGTTCTCGTAGGACTATCCATGAGTCCTCACCCATCACATCTGAGGCGATGATGAGCATGTTCAAGCAACTTTCTGACTCGATCCCCAACCTGAATAACAATATAACGACACTCGGGTTTAGGGTGCCTCCTCCACATTAGACCCGCGGGCATATTGGGGTTTCCCATGACGCTCCAAAGAGGGCTTTGCCTGACCTAGAAGAAGTGTATGAAGTTACTCATAACGTCTCCCATAGGTCTCCCCGAGTTGCTCATCGTGAAGCTCCAAGAGAGCGTTTTTCTAACTCTCCTATACATCGTCCTAATAGATATAATGTTGTTAACCGTTTTGATGATAGATTTCAGGCTTTACGTGACGATGAAGGTCTTGACGAAGAGTTTGATTAGGAAGAAGATGACGATTGACGTCCACCACCACGTAGAGAGTTCCAAGGTAGCAAGGAAGAGAGCCTGAGCAAGATGGAATTGGGAGGATCAAGGTGAAAATCCCAAATTTTGAAGGAAAATTCTATCCCGACGTCTACATGAAATGAGAGACGAAGATTGAGCAAATTTAGTTTTGTCATAACTTCCCTGAACATAAGAAGTTGCAACTTACAACCTTAGAACTTAACGGATATGCACTAGTTTGATGGGACCAGCATGTAACATAGCTTTTCTGATATGTTTTAATTCGTGGGGTTTTAAGCAGCTATCATGTCAAAGAACAGCAAGCAATTAAAATGCGGAATTACAAGTATAAATTACTTCAATTATTATCATGTCTGAGTTTTCTGAGTGTTTTGATTTACATTATTTACAAAGTATGCAGAGATGTAAGCAAACATACGCATCCCTTAGACACTTGAAGATGTGACACATTCTTTGTTTAGAGATAATTCACACATGTTGAATATCACAGCCAAAGGTCTTCTCGCTACTATAGAACATGTAGAGAAATCCATCTTCGTCCTTGAAGGATTCGTAGAGGGAGTTCAACAAAGAGCCTGCAAACATGAATGAATGGATTCAACATGTGGATAAAAGTTTCAGTACAAATGAAATTCGATAAAAGATCATTACTCGTTTGTGGTAGCGTGTTATTCACAAATATAAAGAGTGCTTTCCCAGGCGGTAGATGAAGCCTGCTGCTCAATGTATGGATAAAGTGTCCTATAGACATGTCTCTTGGTACTAAAAACCTGGTTCAACAAATGACTACAAGATTAGTGTGATAAACTCCAGATTAGTGAGAACCTATGTAGCACAGAAACAAAAACGGGGGCAGGAAACGGCAGGACACTGGGAAGTTGCAATCCTAAAATATACAAAATTCGGAAACGGCACAATATATATTATATATCATTTTAAATCTCTTCAATAAAACAATAGATTGACATTACTAAAAGAACATAAATCATAATCTAATGGAATAAAAATGATTAATTGTCATACAAAATTAATTGAAGGTTTTTAGATTATGATTGACTAATTTAATCAAGTTTCATAGATTTCCCCACGTTTCCGATGCCTGTTTCATTGACTGTTTTTGACACGTGGTTTGACCATTTTATAAAGTTTCGCTTCCGCGTGTCGAAACATTTCGGAAACGGAACCGCTCTCTTTCTAGAGGTTTCCGTGCTACATAGGTGAGAACAGTCATATGCAGCAACACTATATGGTAATTATATCACATGGAACTATGGAAGGCAATGTGGATGCTCTTTGTATTGGTTTATTCCTGATCAGTGACAGCAACCATAAAGGCATAAACATGCTGCATAATATCTTGCAGAAAGCAAAAGCAGCATAAACAAGGGCATACTACACCTTAGGTACATGCAGTAGCAAGATAACAACAGCATCATACATCTCGAGAACAGAAATACAAAATGAAACAGTGCAGAAGTTTAAGTGATAACATTACATATTTGATATTTATGATATAAATTTTGCAAGAAGAAAGACTTACTTTCTCTTTTCCAAGTCCGGAAGGTCAGTTCTAGAATATCTTTCCACAACCACCTAAAAAGATTAAGCTTAAGATTGCAGGTCCTCTCTCAAAAGACAAAAAACAAACTCTAACATATTCTAGATAGTGCCATTTGCTTTTATACAGCTTGCAGTGGTAATTGTAACACTAAAGATTTGGTGCATGTATATTTCTCACTATGAAGATGAGACGGTATAGTTTATAGTCAGTTTTTAGTGCAAATTCCATTGAAATGATGGAAATGGAACCTTGAAATAGTATAATTTGTAAATTGAGTCAATAGATTTTTGTCAAAATGCAAAACATTTTGAGTCTAGAAGAGATGCAACAGAATGATGACGATAGAGTAAGTCAAGATTAGAATTATAAAAATGGAGAACATTCATTTCTATTCCTTTCGCATGTCACTTGGGCAAGATGTGTGTGAGCATGGATACATGAAGCAAGAACTTTGCTAAATCGCAAGACTCTTCCGTTACCAACCTCAATCATAGTGTTCATGTATAGTACTAAAATTCAAATAATCCAATTCTGTTTGAAATCACCCAAAACACCAGCTTTTATCCCAGGCTTCTATGTCTTCATCTAACTTGCAATAATGTACTGATTTTCTTCTTGAATGAAGGCAATTCGATCATATTATTTAGTTTTGATGTTAACACATTACTATGACCTTTTATACAAGTAAAGTAGACTTATGGTTTTGATAAATTGTCTTTTCCCATCAATAGGACCTCATCCAAATTTTATATGAGCTCAAAGCTCCAACATATTTGGCCCGATAGACTAGAGGACATACTAAAACCAATTGGCAACAGGAAACTAATTCATTGACTAATATACTATGTTTTGTTTAATCTCGTTTGAGATTCTATTTAAATCAGACAAGGAAAAGCGATATGAACTTTAATTAGACTACAGATTTCAATTGAGGAACATAAATTGCAGCTACAGCAGAGTAATTTGATTAATAATAGGGACACAAGAGAGTTACAGGTACTCGATCGGGGAATTTGGCGATGATATCGGCAGACTCCTTAACTCGTTCCTCTGCAATATTCATATTCATATCCATACAGATATTTCAATTTGAGAATGGTGGATGATCAAATGGCAAGGAGAATACGAATCATCAAATAACAAGTATGGAAGAAAAGAATACCGAAAGTGTACTCATCCTTGAAAGGCATAATCTTTCCCATATTGTTGCTGATTGAGAAGGAAGATGAAGATGATGAGGAAGACGTATATGGAACACCTGTTGAGAGATATGGATGATCTGTTCGTGTTCGATTGAGGAACAAGCCAACAACCTAACTAGTACACGAAACTTGGTATTTGACTTCTGAGAAATTCCGCATAGTCTGAGACCTTTTGCATATTACGCCTATTAACCACAACTTTTCAAAATTACGTACAATAACCTCATATTCTGAGATTTTTTGATATGTTATAAAACTAATGAAATATGCAGTTTGTTTATAGACTATTGGAGAAAAATAAGAAACATGAACATATTAGATATTAACTAGCCTAGTTCTCGCGCCACGTGCGGATTTATATAATTCGATATAGTTAATAAGTAGTACGAAATATTATATAATATATAATTTGGAAAAGTGTCATGTAATAATATTTGTTAAAATGATAAATGATAATGAATGTGGAGCCTTGGATCAAGAGAGATCCAAGAGTCCATATGATGACACGTGACACCCCTTGTCACCACCGCCGCACCTCCGTCGGACCACCTCCGACCACCACCGGATCATCTTTGGGTCTCGTCGGAATAAAATTGTCACAAAGATTTATAAAATTGTTCACAAATATTACAAAATTATTTATTACTAAATGTTCATCACGTTGTTCATAAATGTACATATGTACATACTCTACTGAATGTTCATCACATTATACTTAAAAGTTCACCAACTGAATGTTCATCACATTCTACTTAAATGTTCACCAATTTTTGATGAACATCAAGTGTTCATAAATGTTCATCACAATTCATAAATGTTCATTTGTACATACTCTACTGAATGTTCATCACATTATACTTAAAAGTTCACCAACTGAATGTTCACCTAAATGTTCATCATCTCATACTTAAATGTTTATCATCTCATTCTTCAATGTTCACAAGAATTTAATAAAATGTTCATTAGCCAAAGGTCATTACAATCGACTTAAATGTTCACCACGTTGTTCATAAATCACTAGTAGAAAAAACATCTGTTGCAGCCCCCCTGTTGAGGCGGACATCTTAAAAAACGCCGCAAAAAACCTTTTTCCACTATCTGTTGAGGCGGTCAGTCGTTTTGTTCGCTGCAACAGATGCTTTAGAGGCGGGCAAATTTTCGTTCGCCTAAAAACTATGTGTGTTTTTGACCTGTTGAGGCGGTCACTTGACGTTCGCCTCAAAAAGTCTACCTCTGTTGAGTAGGGATGAGCATCGGTCCAAACCCGGACCGGACCGGACCGACCCGGACCGGAATTCCGAAAATGTGTGACCCGAAACCCGGACCGGAATGGACCAGTCCGGTCCGGTCCAAGATCCGGTCCGGGTCGGGTCGGGTCCGGGTTTGGACCGGAATTTATACTTTTTGCAAAAAAAATTTAAAAAATTAATAAAATTTTAAAAAAATTAAAAAAAAAATTATTTATAAATATATTGAAGAATATTAGTATAAAAATATATAATTTTATTAAAAAATATTTATAATTTATATATAATATATAATATATTAATTTTTATATTAAAAAATAAAAAAACCGGGTCGACCCGGACCGGACCGGATTTTGGACCGGACCGGACCGGACCCAGATTTTCATAAACATGTGGACCGAAACCCGGACCGGAATGGACCGGTCCGGTCCGAACCGGTCCGGTCCAAAAAACCGGGTCGACCCGGTTTTTGCTCAACCCTACTGTTGAGGCGGTCAATATAGGTTCGCCACAAAAAAATTATGAAGGGCAACAATTAAAGGCGGGCACTAACTGCCCGCCTCAACAGATATGTCTCAAAAGATTTAGAGGCGGGCGTTTAGTGCCCGCCTCAACAACCATCGTCACAATAGCTTTTTGGATGAGTAAATAGTAATCAAATGAGTAAATTGTTGCATCTCCCCCGGATCACTATTTTCCACCCTTGGATGAGTAAATAGTACAATTAGATCTAATGGCTTAGATTGAGTGTGTTTCTTTCACACTCATTCAACTCGTCCGTCTCCTCCATTCACTCCTCCATTCTCTCTCTCCTCCTCCTCCTCTCCTCCATTCACTCTCTTCTTTCCATGGCTCCTCTTCCCCGTTTCCATGGCTCCTCTTCCAGATCAACTCGTCCGTCTCCTCTTCCCCGTTTCTCTTACTTTAACAAATCTCTAACCCTCTCGAAAATCCCCAAACCCTCCTGATTCCAGTTCTGAAACCCTAGCCACAACCTTCCCGATTCCAATTTTTCTGAAACCCTAGCCACCGATGAACTGAGGCGAAGATGGAGGCGGATCTGAGGCAAAGATGGACGCGGATCTGAGGCAAAGATGGAGGCGGATCTGAGGCAAAGATGGACGCGGATATGAGGCGGCGCTCTCATAATCAGATGGAGGCGGATCCGAGGCGGCGATGGAGTTTGGAGAAGAGGAAGACGAGACAGATACGTGGAGATGAAGTCTGAATCAGATCTGAGGCCGACAAAGGAGCTTGAAGTAGAGGAAGTAGAGGAAGATGATGCGGATCTGAGGCCGTGGAGATGAAGTCCGAATCAAATCTGAATCTGTGAATTGTTCTCCACCTCTCTGAATCAGATCTGTGAATTGTTTGCTAGGGCTGGAGGAGAACAGGCGGCGGAATTTGGATCTGAATTCGAATGAAGGTCATTTGGATCTGAATCGCGCCTCAAATCTATGAATTTGGATATGTGAATCGTTTGCAGTCAGAGGTGGAGCAAAAGACGAGTTCGTAGTTAGAGGCTAGGGTTCGTCAGAGGTTAGGGTTCGTCAGAGGTTACATTTAGGGTTAGGTTCTGATAAATCTTCTTCTAATTTCTTCATAATCTTCTGATAAATTTTTTTCAAATTTGTTCTCAATCTCAGTATGTACAAATTTTGTTCATAATCTCATAATAAAATTATATTCAAATTTGTTGGTTCAATTGTTGGTGTCGATATTGAGACTGCAAATCCATATTCTGATAAATTTTAAAAGAGTCGATATGGATTTGAGGGAGAGTTTTCTTTTTTCTTTTTTTTTTTGCTTTTGAGATATGCATTTGAGGCGGGCAGTCTGTTGTTCGCCTCAATTGCCTACGGAGAAAATCACATTTAGAGGCGGGCAGACATTATTTTTTGCTACTTGTTGAGGTGGGCACTTTTGTGACCGCCTCAACAAGTATGTTTTAGAGGCGGGCAGGCTTTATTTCTTCGCTATTTGTTGAGGCGGGCACTTTTATGACCGCCTCAACAAGTGAGTTTTAGAGGCGGACAACAAATATTTACCTGTTGCAGCCCCCCCTGTTGTAGCGACCCCTGTCCGCCTCAGCAGGGGGTTTTTGTCTGCCTCAATAGGTGTTTTTTCCACTAGTGAATGTTCATCAAAATGTTGATAAATGTTCATCATCTCTTACTTAAATGTTCATCAAACATCACTTTAATATAATTTCGAGTAGAAAAACACGTGATCTTCATCAAAAATTACCTAAATGTTCATCATCTCATACTTACATGTTCATCAAACATCCTTAAATGTTCACAAGCATTTAATAAAATGTTCATTACTCAAAAGTTCATTACAATTAGCTTAAATATTCATCACGTTGTTCATAAATGTTCAACAAAATGTTTATAAACGTTCATTTTGATATACTCTACTGAATGTTCATCACATTTTAATTACATGTTCACCAACAGAATGTTCATCACATTATAATTAAATGTTCATCACATTATATTTAAATGTTCACCAATTTGAATTAGACTTAAATTTTCATTTATTTTTATACTTTAACTTTTTCATTTATTATTGGACCACCGCCGGACCTCCACCGGACCACCACCGGACCTCCACCGGACCACCACCGGACCTCCGTCGGACCGTCATCGGACGGACCTCCGTCGGACCGTCATCGGACGGACCTTCGTCGGACCGTCGCCGGACCTCCGTCGGACCGTCGCCGGACCTCCGTCGGACCGTCGCCGGACCTCCGTCGGACCTCCGCCGGACCTCTACCGGACAACCACCGGGTGGTCGCCGGAAAGTCGTCGGGTGGTCGCCGGAAGGCCGCCGGACCACCACAACTACGCCCACTACAAGTGGAGGTAGCTAGTTTAATCTAAGCCATTGGATGGCATCCAATGGCTTAGATTCATTCTTATTTATCTCTATAAGAGGGTTTATTATGGCATTCACACCCATATAATTTTATATGAAAATAAGTTAATATGTTAAAATGATATTGATATATAATTAAGTTTTAAAATTTAAAATATAATAAACAATGAATATAAATGAATTTTATACTAAAAATCTTATCTGATCAAATTATCATAAGTCAATTTTTAACAAATTTGAATAAATTAATTTCAACGTATATAGAACTATATAATTTAATACACTACGATAACACAAAAATATAATCTTTTCTCTAATTTATTAAGAGAAAACTATATCAATCTTTTTGTGATATGTCATATCATAAAAATAAAATTATAAAATTATAAAATAACCTAATAGGATATTGGGAGGTCAAAATCTAAAAACTTTACACATAAAAATCTTGCTGTAATCTGAAAGATCTAAAGCAATCTTTTTGTGATATTTTTGCACATGATTTTCCAAATTTAAGAAATTTTTTTAAGAAAGTTCCAATAAATGGTAAAAAATCGTGACCAATGGAATGACGAAAAATGGATAGATTGAATGAAGAGTATGCCACGTGGCATAGCTAATTAAAATTAGAGAAAAGTGTTTTGCTTTAGTAGTTTTATAGAGATTACAAGTCGCTGTATATTTCAGGGTATTATCTTTGTTTTAAATGATATATATAGATGGAGGTTTGGAGATGTTTTTTTTTATTAATCTCTTGTTTTTGTCTGGAAAAAAAACATATACACAGAAAACAAAATAGAATGACTTTTTCTATTTATCATCCCGAATAAAATAAAATGATTAATATAGTAACTTATTCAAACAAAAACTTTAAACTATATCTTTCTATTTATCTCTAATCAGTAAAATTATATATTTAGAAGTATTATATATAGGTAAACTCGTTAGAAAATAAACCATAAATGAATAAATTATAAACATGTTGCCAAAAAAGTACTATTTTTTACGTATGATTCGTAGTCCAGGGACTACAAATAGAAAAATCCGAATAGAATAGTTCTTTCATGCGGACTCTTCTAACCCACGTGGGAAACAAATAAGAAAGAGAAATTATCCCAAGAGGAAGCATCTCTATGTAAAGAATGAAGAAAAATCTCAACCGCTAGATCAAAAACAACAATATCCTCATCATGAATGACATGTGCTCCTCGACGTCCCCGTTGTCTGAATGGAGGAAGAGCACGGGGAGCGTCACCCTGACCATGAATCTCTGGTGCGGGGGATCAACAATTGTAATCTCGTAAATAGCCCTCACAACGTGTGTCAAAGGACCTCCTCTCATCCAAGGTACGACGGGAGGTGCAACAGTAGCAGTAGGAGCAGGAGGTGGTGCAACAGCAACATTAGAAGGACGAGTTGCATCTAGAGAAGGATTTGCAACTAGAGGAGGATATGCATCTAGAGGGGAGAAATCATGGCCAACAGGAGATGAAGGCCCGCACCAACAAGGTCATTTAAAATAATAGGAGGGTCCTCTCTCCTTTGTTGTCGGTCGGTATCATGTAAACAAATATAATATAAGTTATACCTAAACCCTCACCGTCGCCCAACTAATCATCATCTAAATCTACAGTTGTAGCATCGACGTCCATATCACCATCCTCAACATCACATTAGTCCTCATCATTTGTCGGTGGATCAACTGATAGACCAACATATCTTAACTGCCCCTGTAACTCTAAATGGTGTCTGACTAGAAGCTAAAAATTGCTCTCGCACACTAGTAAATTGACGACATATATCTGAAGTTATTTGCGTCCTTCTGACACGTTTTGTAGCTACAAAAGCCTGATGTGCTAATCCATTGTACGACATAGCTTCTTGCACACCCTAATGTTCTTTTTATAGCGTAACGTTACTATGAGGAGGTAACTCTTTTAGAATGCGTGGTTTCGTTATTTTATGTGTATATAATTAATACTAACCTAGATTTAATTTCTTGTTGCAGATTAACTGGTTTCCATTTGAATTTGTGAATTTTACTCGTCCAGAGTACGTTGCGTCTATGTTCGACGGTATTTGGCGGTGTATAGATATTGAGGAGGTTTATTGTCCTGGGCGCATGCTTCGATAGTTTGGACATGTGCACGGAATCCCAAACCCTCCCCCTGAGCCCACCTAGGTGACACGTCAGAACAAGTGGACACATTATTCAGTTTCATTTTCCAAGGAGTTGTTAGATGTGTGGGATCAGGTGTCCAGATCGTTGTTACAGATTCGGGAGTCGCGAGTGACCTAATATTGGGCGGTCGCAGACGACTATCTGGATGGGTATGATCGGGTTTCCCATACTCTGGTGGATCCCAGATCCATTAGACGGAATCGTCCTGCTGGCTCTTTGAGTATCCCACCATCTGTCGATAGTTTTGTGGTACGTTTATTTTATTAATTTTGATTCTTATATGAAAAATATTTTATTTTACTAACATTCTAGTTTGTTATGTATATAGCGCACTCAGCTCCTTACTTGCGAGATCCGGTCTTTCTTAGAGACATCGTTTGATAGAAGGCCTAATGATATGGATGAGTTCATGAGGCATCTTCTTGGATTTATGACTCACAAGGCTCCACCTTCGATTCATTAATCTCAGTTGTTTTGGGATTCTGTGCACGAGGAAGTGCAGGGAAGTGGGAGTCAGAGTCATGGAAATCAGTCACTTATGTTTTTTAGATACATTTTGTGTAGTTTATTTTGTGTTTCTAGATATAATTTAATGATATTATGTGGTTAATTTGGTAAGGTGTGGGCGTAACGAGTAATAGCGTGAAAAAACGACTAATATCGCAAAATCGAAAAAACAACTCAAAACAACTAATAGCGAGCAAAAACGAGTAAAAACGACTAATAATAGGTAAAACAATTAACGAGAAAAACGTCAAAAATGACAAATACGCACAAAACACCATAAACCACCACAAAATTGCATTTAAACATGCAGTTTTGGCCTTAAAAACCACTTAGAACCAGTCCGGAATCTGGGGCGCTGGATTTTCCAAATTCTGGACTATGCGTTCATATTTAACACACCACTCTGGGCTTCTGAGTTTCACAAGGTTTTGGGGTTTGAGGGTTTGATGGGGTTTGGGTTTATGTGTTAAAACTTAAGGCACAAGCCCTAATTTTTTTATTTGAGTATTCTATCATATAAACATGTGTTTTATGTTATAAAAACACGTTATATATGCTAAGTTAATATGATAAAATCATGTGTTTAGTTTCATATTAACATGTTATACTAAAGTAAGTTGATAAAATCATGTTTTTTATGATTGAAAAACATGTTATACTAGGTTCATATGATACAATCATGAGTTTTTTTTATTGAAATATATGGTATGCTAAGTTAATACGATAATATCATGTGTTTTAGATCATATTAACATGTTATACGAAGGTAAATATAAGTCTTTATAACATCAACTTACATTAGTATAACTTGGTTTTTGAGTTATTCCCTAATAATTTCATCAACTTACATTTGTAACTTGATTTTGAGTTATTCAATAATGATTCCATCATATTACTTTAGTATAACATGGTTTTGGATTGTATAACTCTAACTAACCTCATATTACATTAGTATACCATGATTTTTTACCATATAACTCTTGATAACCTCATATTACTTTAGTATAACATGGTTTTTGATCGTACAACTATAACTATCCTCAATAACATTAGTATCACTTGATTTTTATCATATAACTTAATAACATTGTATTATATTAGTAAAACATTGTTTTAGATTAATAAACTCTTAATAACCTCATATTACATTAATATAACATTGTTTTGGGTCATATAACTCTTATTAACATCATATTACATTAGAAAATAACACTAAAAACTCTAATTAATTCATGTAGGGCTTGTACTATAAAAATTATCGAACAAACCCTAAACCCTATCCCTTCAAACCCCAAATTCTTTTGAAACCCATAAATTACATCTCTCTTTAAGATTTAATACACATATTCTATGTGACAAAAATTAACGCACATATGTGATTTCTGGGTTTCTAAAGGGTCAGTTTCTAGGCCTGCTTTGATTAGGTTTTTGGGCCTTCTTCTGCATTGGCCCAAAACTTGGATAAATATTTTTGTAGTTTATACATACACCATTTCAGAAACCCTATTATCTCATTCTCCTCTCATTCAACCTGCGTCATAAATTAAAAAAGGTTTTTCTAGTTCTCAACACAATTCAAGTTCTAAATTCTTGTCCTTCAACATTCTTTGGTAAGTTTTACGTTCATTTTAGCCCCGTCTAGTGGTAACCAATTTATCAACACAATGCATGTCCAAAGTTGTGTGCTAGTTGTAACACGCTCACCTTGCGTGTATTTGTTTCTTCAAATAAACCAATGGAGTCGTCATGGGGGTGTGTATGTGTAAGAAACGGGTAATTGTGCGTAAGTGTACTGAACAATTCTATGGCATAGGGACAACTAAAGGAGAAGGTATTGGGGATATGGAGATTAAGATGGAGGGTGCATCTATAAGGTTTGGAAGGATTCTTCATACAAAGATCGTGCAAAAGAAGTTATAGTCCAATTAAATGAGGATAATATGTATCACTCTTCGACGGTTGGTGGACGAGAGGAGACGATCAAGCTGATGAGGGAAATGACAACACTCCAAAACAACACAATAATGGAACTTGAGGCCCAAAATACTGAACTAATGTAAGAAAATGTTGCACTTGTTGCAGAAAATAAAGCCTTGATTGTTGAGAAATATGGAGGATGTTCAAGTACAACTAGCTAGTATTACTGAGCTTCTGTTAAGATGTCATGTTATCTCGAGGAACCTGATCAGGGTTTTATGTGTCTTGTAAGCTGTTTAGTTTCTGGATTGAGTCTTTGCAGTTTTTGTTGAGTCTGTTTTAGTTTTTGTTTAGTCTGTTTTAGTTTCATTTAAGTCCGTTTTAGTGTATGTTGAATCTTTTGTAATTTGTTTTAAGATATCAATGAATTTAGTTCACTTAAACTCAACAAAAACATTTTGACAAAAGCAGACAAGAAATTACACCAACCAGATTCAACCAGTTTAAAAACCCTAAGACAAGACATTACACATTTTGAAACAAGTCCAATTGAACCATGCGATATTGACTCTATTGCATACCCATAAGTAGAGCCATAGAACGATATCCACAATGTATATCTGAACGCACATCTTTCACAAAGCTCATGTATGAAATCCGGAAGTAGTCAATATTATTCACCCCCAAGTTCAACCCCATATAAATTATGGGTTCTTCTAGTTCTTCTATCTCTTATTCATCTTCTTTTTTCTCTGTTTCATTTGCACCTGGATGGCAAGCTCTCACATTCTCAGCATACATCTTTTCATCTTTTTGCCTTCTCATTTGCGACTTTCTGCGCATTCTCAGTATTTGTTAAGTCTTCTCTTACGTGCTCGTGATAACTCTTTTCCCTCTTTTCTCTCGGAGGCAACTTCCCCTTTGGTTGTTTCTCCTTGTTCTTCGATCTCAGCGGCCTTCCCTTTCCCTTCCTAAGCAAGTTTGTTGGTTCTACGATTGAACTTTCTTTCTGATGCTCCAAATCAATGTACAACTCACTTAATTGTTCCATCCTTCAAATCCCCACTTAACATTTTCGACCACATTTCACGCATTCTGATATCTGGAATGGACATTGGACGATTGTCGTCACGTAATGACATATTTATTGCATCATCTTCCCATTTAAGTTCCTTCCAGAAGTCATGAAAATCATCTAGCGTAAGAGGTGTCTTCGTAATGATTTCCCTAGCAAGATCGTGTACGCATGGCATCCCAAGACAATCTCGAACCAAATTATCATCACATTCATTTGAATACTCTCCTTCAATAGTCGTTGATACATTTCGAACAACAACAGAAAACACTAATCCGACACTTTGTAAAACAGTCTGAAAACAACATTCGAATCGCAGAAGAAAATGTTGGGTCAGGAAAGAACATTTACAGAGTGGTAAGTACATGCTTGATTCTATGTATGCTCAATCAAGTCGAGTTGAATATGATCGCAGGGTGGATCCTCACGACCACACTATTGAAGCCCCCCCTACCAGAACCCACAATTTCTTTCAACACCTTATGCATCTCCTCGACCCTAAATAGATACAAGTTCTACATGTTAGTAGGAATAATATGGTGGTCGAAATTACCAACTCAACGAACAAAGATACTTGTTTGTAGTCCTCGTGTGGAAGTAAAGAGTATAGTCAGTCCACGCTCTAACTATGAACTTCTTGTACGAAGTAAGTCAATACTTTTTAACGTAACCAATAATGCCCCTCTTCCACGAATCTCTCAGCTTACTTAGTCTTTGTTCGTAGAATTATTTAGTGCTCGAGTATATATTCCCCAACATTTCATAACAAAGTTTTCTGTTCTTTCACTCTTTTTTATCACTTTGTTGGCGTGTGACTGGATGTTGTTCTTAATGTGCACCTAACACAATAGTTGTTTAGCTTTAGTGTCTTTGAACACAAGCTTCATTTCTCTCAATAGAGCCTTCTCACAATCAGTCATTATAGCCTTTGACATTACTCCCAAATTTCGACAAACTCATGAACGCACGTCATCACACACTTGTAATGCATTATTGTTTCTGGAACCATGAATGCATATGAAATGTTGAATGTCTTGTGCGTGCAAGTGAAACCCACCATATCCACTAAATCCATATCATACTTATTTGTCTTGTATGTGGCGTCCATGGTGATCAGGTGAGGAAACTTCTTGAACAATCGTATCGACTCCGTGATTGCAAAAATCAAGACTTCAACCTCATCCGTCGTCGTATTCCTCAGTGGTTAAAAAAATACTTGTTCTCGGCCAAATAATTTAGAGACCACTGAGTAGCCGTCAATTCCCCACGATCTTCAAAATTGATCTTCTGCAAAACAAAAAAATTGGCAATATGCTTCATGGATGTGACATTTTGCGTGTCACTTTTCCTCAACGCAATAAGTATGTTTCTTGGCGTCTCGCCCGCTTCCCTTGATATTTTCTCCTCCTCTTTGTTCATTCTACCCATGAATGAATTCCCATGAAAGTTAGTCGGAAGGGTATGGATGTGACGACCTTCTATAACATTCATGACCCATTTATACCTTCATGACCCTTCTTTAATACGATCCCCATATAACTCGAATATACAACCACATTTCTTCGATTTTCCGTTACAAAGCCTCAGAACCAGCAATTGAGGATTTTTTAAGTTCACTTTCCTGATCTAGGTTTTCAAAACCTATCGCATACAAAATCAACGCAATATTTACTATTGTACGATGTAACAAAACTATCATCAATTTCTTTGCTCTCGGTTTCGTCGATTCAATCATCTCATCCTTACTACCCCACACTTGCCCAGTAATAAAATGTGCTCCAAGTTCTTCCTCCTAAAATGTTTAAACTACATTACTTAGCCGCTACATTTTAACTACTTAACATAAATTTTAATATTGTATGGCATACAAAACTAAATTTCTATTCAAAACAATAAATACTAAATATTAACCAAAATCGGTAACGGATTCCAATCGTCTACTTCATTTTCTACGTTTGCTTTGTCTTCTTCGTCGACTTCATTTGCTTCGTCTTCTTCGTATGCTTCTTCTACGGCCCCTGATATCCAATTGTCGTTACCATTCTCTTAGAAATAAGGAAAAAAATATTGAACCAACAAGTTTAAATTCATGAACCAAGAAGACAAAAAACAGGAACCTCCGAGATAAAATGTGTGAACTTGAAAGATAACCACAACTAGGTTCAGGTAGAAAAGAAAATAACAATAAAAGAAAAGATGAATCCTAACAGATTCTAGGACATTTGAAACCGTAATTTTTATACATGCAAGAGAAACATACAAATAACTGAAATATAGGTACTGATTGTAACTAAGTTCATGGTAGAACTTAACCAGTGAAGGATCCAAGACGTTAATGGCATACAATCCAAAACCATCATCAGGCACCACAATTTCATGAACCAACTCAGCTGAATGAATTAGCCACCCAGAATTGAATAAATAGAAAATCAGTGAGCATCAATAAAACAAAAGCAACTTACTAAGCATTTGAGTAAATAGAACATCTCCAAGCCACCCAGAATTGAACTGAACTGCATCAGTAATTCAGCGGAAAACGAGCACCTTTAGACTTAGTTTATACTCATTTTTCATACATCCTTAACTCAGCTATTCACTACGAGATTCAACCAAAGTAGTTAATGAAATCAGACTCAAACAAAGTATGAAAAACAAAGTAAGTTCACACAACAAGTCATACGGTTCCAACATCCCTCGACTAATTGTAAGACCAATACATGTTCATTCCTATGATGTTTCCATGAGGCTTTATACATTTCTATGACGTTTCCATGAGGCGTTGTACATTTCTAGGGATACGATCTGCTAGAAATTCATTATGAGCATCCATGGATGAAACCAAACTAGACTGTAAAGATTTACTTAATGGGCCAGTTAAACTCTAAAGCATAAACTAAAGTAATAGTAGAATTCTGATATGTTAATGAGCCCAAAAAGTTGGAAATCCAAACCACATTTGACATTAGCAACCATTTTCTAGAGAAAGAGAACAATCAAAAAGCATTCATCTCAACAAAACCTAGCTCAGTGAGTTTGAATAGTTAAAGACTCCATCTCAACAAAACGAGCCATGTTGATTATTATAACATCGCCAATTGAAACTAGGAGCTCATTTCAAAATCATCTGAACCCTAATTTTGCACATTTCAGAATCACCCAAACCCTAGTTTGCACAAACAAAGAGGGGCGAGGAGCAATTCACACACAGTAGAGTTGATACAACTACTTGTCGGCGAGGAGGAAATCACTTGTCATCTCAGAAGAGTGCCTTGAGCCTGGAAGCAACGAGGCCGGTCGAGTCGAGGGAAGCCTTGTGAAAGAGTACTCTCTTAATATGGCTAATTCGAAAGAGACTTTTGCTCATCCTCGAGGTAGGCGTTGTCCTTCAAGATCTTTCACCTCTGATTGAGCGAGTACGAAGGACCTTCTCTGCCGCCTGCAGAACCTTCATCGATCACCTCTAAGCAACGAGGATTGCATAATTTTGATTGCACTACTTATGTTTTTGCTTTTATTTATATCTTTATACTAGGTAGATAAGATTAAAAACTAATATAAAAATAGCTATCAAATAAAAAGTAATGAGATGAACTCCAATTTGGGTTGCATATCATACAACTAAAACTAAAGCATGAGTTAGTTGCATAACCAAATATTAAAATAATAAATGCAACCCTTATTGTGGGGGAAAGAAATGAAGGAGAAAAAGACCAAATTTTCCCTCTGTGATATAATCTACTTATTATATATTAATTAAAACAATCATTCTTTCTTTCCACATGGCACATTTACATTTAACTAGTTTAGTTCCCGTATCATGTACGAAATTTGTATAAAGTTTACATTTTATATAATGGGTCAAAATCTGGTCATAACAGCCCCTTAAGTGATAAATGAGAATGAACGGGGACCGTTCATTCGAGTTGATCTAACGGCCCAGATCTCTCTCACCTCCCACACTGGCAACTTCCTACTCGCTAGCTTTTTGTGTGAAACACACGCGATACATCGTTCCAGCGTGATTCAAAATTGGAGCGAAAACCGTCTCTTCCCATTCTTCTCAAAACTTCCACAGAAAACCTCTCTCGCAAAGGCGATCAAACTCTATCCTCCTACTCGCTTGCTTTTTCTTCGATTTCTCAACGAAATCACTTCGTTTTCTCTCGCCTATCATCAAAAACTACATACTCCTACAGATTTCGCGATGTCTGGCTCACAGAAGAACAGCGAAGGAAGAGGTATGGTGTTTAATCCCTAATTTTAGCTTATACGATGCTTTTTCCTGTGATTTCTCACTGATTTCTCTTCATTTCACTCCGTCGTTCACCAAAATCCATCAACTCGCTACTTAAAATGGCAGAATCTCAGAGAAGCCAAGTACCAAGAGGTATGGAGTATAATCTGGTATTTGGAGTTAGGTTTTTGCTTTGACATGTTAGATTTCGCTACATGCATGTTTTATTTTAAGGTACTGAGTGTGAAAAGTATATTTGTATGTACTGAGTGGTCATTATTTTGATCATGACTGTGTTTTTACTCTATATTCACCAGATCTTGTATATATGTTCATCAAAGTTCCTAACAAAGTTCATCAAAATACATGTTCATCACAGTACATCTAAATGTTCATCAAATATCTTGTATTTGTTCATCGTATCTTGTATATACGTTCACCAGATTTCTTTTCAATGTTCACCAAAAATTTTGTGATTGTTCATCTCATTGCCTATAAAAGTTCATCATATGTCTTAAGATTGTTCATCAGATTTCTCTTATCTGTTATCATAAATCTTGTTATTGAATATTATCCTCTTTATAAACTTTGTATTTTTGCACAATATATAACTTGTATGTTCAATATTACAGAGATAAGAAGCAAAAAATCAAATGACAGATCACAAAGAAATTTGTCATCCCAAGAACAACAACAGGAGGAAGAAACAGTTCATGGTAACTAATGTTCATCAACTCTTTTTTCTTTGTTCATCACAATTCTTCATAATGTTCATCAGAATGTTTAATAATGTTCATCATTCCTCTCATATATAGTTCATATGTATGTTTAATAATGTTCATCATTGTATTTCAATATGTTCACCATCTTGTTTGATATTGTTCACCATGATCCTTAATTTTGTTCATCGGCTTTGTACATGTCTTTATACTAATAAGTTACTTTTAATGTTATAGCATCCCCTAAACATAAGATGGCAAAATCCAAGAAAGTAGTTGCTACAACAAGCAAGAGAAAAAGAAGTAGCCAAAGGATACACTGTTCTCAGACCAAGGGAAAAGAGATTCAGTTGTACAGCCCAGAAATTCCTGTAACACAAATAATGAAGAACTTGAAAAGGCCTAGCGGGGGAATTGTAATAAGAGATGTTGAAGACCAACCAGAACAAGCATCCAGGACAAACAAGTCTGAAATTGTGCAGTCAAGGAAAGGGAAAGAAAAAGTGACTGAAAGCATCAAGAAGCAGTTCCCAGCTCAAAAATGTAGAAGTTCTCCAGCGCTTCTGGTTTCAACTTTGGCTAGAATGAGTCCAATTCAAAAAAGCTGCATAGTAGAGTGTGGATTTGGATGCTTGCTTAAATGGAAAGTGGACAAACTTCCAGCTAAAATCAGTCACTGGTTGTTGAAGAACTTTAATGTCGTATCCTGCACAATGAAGCTTGCCAAGTCAGTGAGGCACAAAATTACAACGCAAGATGTTCACGACTACCTTGGAATTCCTGTTGGTGGGATGCAAATAGAATTGAAGAGAACATTTACTGAACATGAGGATTTACAATATCAAGATCTTCACCGAAGGTTCAGGAATCAATTTCCACTGGAAATCGACACTGAATTGAATGATGTCAAGTTGCGTGACGCCTCAAAGATTCATGCATCACATGTCGCAGAGCTTTTGATAAAAACTGTAGTACCTGGAGAGTGGTTCAAGAGAAATTTCATGATGTTGCTTGTTGCAACCATTATGGACAGTCAGCCAAATGGTGGATTGAATTATAATATTCTTCATTACCTTGAGTGCACCGAGATGATTAATCACTACGACTGGTCAAAATTGCTAGTTGACCTTCTGATAAAGACAAAGGAGTCTTTTGATAGGACAACAAATGCTAGTTTTTTCAGAGGACCAATCCTTCTACTACAAGTTAGTGTTCACCAATTTTAGTCATTTTGTTCATTATCATATCATTATATGTTCATCAAACTAATATATACTCATTTACTTTATTTGCTTGCAGTTGATATATTTTGATCGTGTTATTCTCAAGAATGTTGAACATGAGAGAGAGTTTCCAATAATTGTTAATTGGGATGCAGCCATGCTGAGGGCTAGGGAGGCAGAAGAGATCAAGACTGGTGGATTTGGAAAGGGTTATGTCAGAGATCCTCCAATTTTTACAGAAGATGATGTGAACAATGATGCAAACATAAGAGACAGTCCATCCGCCTTATATCATTCACAAGAAGAAGCAACTGAAGATGCAAGTTTACTGGTAAGATTTCAAATATGTGTTCATCAAATTCCTTATGAAAGTTCATCAACATTGTTTTATATGTTCATCAGATTGTCTCTATCTGTTCATCAAATTTTGTAATAATGTTCATCACATCTGTGAACAATGTTCATCAAACTTCTGAAAAATGTTCATCAAATTTCTTAACAACGTTCATCAAATTTCTGAACAATGTTCATCAAGTTTCTAAACAATGTTCATCAAATTTCTGAACAATGTTCATCAATTTTGCTTTATTGGTTCACTATTATTTATTTTCTTGTTCATTAATGTTTCATTGTTTAATATTGAAACAGGGTTTCTTAGAGGACCATATAAAAGAGGGACAAGAACTTGCTACCAAGATTAGAAACTTCTTGGGAAGAATTGAGCAGGCTCCCTCACGTATAGCAAGTAATAGCTTGTTCAAGAAGGTGAATGAAGCTATTGAAAGAATGCTAAATATGAGGGATGATGAAGAAAATGCAGAGCAACCACATCAAACAGAGGAAGACGAAGAGACATTGACCCAGCAACAGTTTTGGCGCGAGGCATCTAAATGTTTGGAAGAAGTGGAGAGAACTATGAAGGCCAAGAAGAGTTATGTTGTGAAAGCTGAAGATGAAGTTCCAGAGAAGACACCAGATGAAGTCATTGGTGAGACTTGTCGAAGCATTGCTAGAGATTACATTTCAGATATTCCATCTTTCTCTTTGGGAATATTCTCCCAATCACCTGAGAGGCCTACAGTGGTAGTTGATCCGCCAGAAGAAACTACAAGATCACCTGAGATGCCTCCAGTGGTAGTTGATGTGACAACAGAAACCACAAGACAGTACAAGAGGAAAATTTCATTCAAGGTAATATACAAGGCTTCTTAACTCTCAGTTACTATCTATGCTTTTATGTGTAATAACTTGTTGTGCTTTATTTCAATTGTAGATTCCTAAATCTGTGGTTGAAAGACAAAAGAGGTTGGATGCAGCTACCACGCACTCTGAAGATATCGTTGAAAGTACTCCTGTTGTTAACAGCAATGTTGATGAGACAGTCGAGGAAATTGATCCTATAGGTGATGAGGTGAGGATGGAAGAACAAAGAATTGAGAAAGAGAATGAGGTACATATTTTGCTTATAAATGTTCATCAATTGTTCTATCAATGTTCATCAAATAATTGAATTATGTTCATCATTATTTCTAATTACAGATAGAGAAAGAACAAGGAAAGGAACCAGAAAGTGTGGAGGTGGAAAGGATGGAACAAGGGAAGGAAATGGAAACACAATCTGAGGACAGGGGCGGGAAAGAAGGAGTTGAGGAACCACAACTAAAAGAAAAGGAAAGTGTACAAGTTCAAGAGGTGGTTCCTGTTCAAGAGGAAGAAATAGAAGCCCAAGATGTGAGGCAAAATGATGAGGAGAAGAGGAAAGAAAAGGGAAAGGACAAGGTGAAGAGTGAAGGAAAACAGACAGAGGAGCAGGTTGAGAAGGTGATCTTTATCATCATTTGTTCATCAACTTTCTTATACATGTTCATCAAACTTCTCACTTATGTTCATCAAACTTCTCACATATGTTCATCAATCATATTCAGGCACTAACTGAGAAAACAATGTTTGTTTGGAAGACGGGGAGTGAGAATGACCCAGAAGTAATCAAAAGAAAGAGACTAATTTCTTGGGCAAACAAATCTCCATACAAGCAAAGGATTGTGGACATCAAAGAGAAACCAACTGCTCTAGAAATGAAACTCAGCAGCTGGATGTTGGAAGATTTAACACACCTAGAGTAAGAAAAGTTTAATTAGTTTTCTTCTAAAGTTCATCACTGGTTTTATAAATGTTCATCACCTTGTCACATTTTGTTCATCAATTCTGTTCTAGATGATCTTCATTTTTTGTTTCAGGGACATTGTTTTCAGCGTGGGGCATTTAAATTTCAAGAAGAATGACTTTCTGAGCATGCAAAACAATCAATATGTTGAAAGCAATGTGATTGACGCATGGGCACACTTGCTTAATCTCAAAGAGGAAGAAAGAGATGAATCAAAACCTCTTAGATTCTTTGCTTCAATTGATACAACGGTAGGAATTTTTTATATGAACAATTTTGTCATTAACATGTGGAAACATAACTAACGGAATCTTTTGATATTTTATAAAAGTCTGTCCCGACTATGGTGGGTTTTGAACTAAAAGATTCAATCACATTCTTCAATGGTGAAATGGAAACTCAGTTAGCAAGACTGCCACTTCACAAATTGAATGATATTCAGTTGGTAAGTATTCTATTAAACTTATCTATAAAGGTTCACCACTCTATAGACAAATGTTCACTGTGTTGTTTAAACTTGTTCATAAGACTATCTATACATGTTCACTATATCTTTTAAACTTGTTCATCAAACTAACAAAGGAAGTTCACTGTGCAGTTTGTCTTCCCAATATACCAGAGTGAACACTATTACTGCATTGTTTTCAATCTCAAGAACCCAAGAATAGATATCATTGATAACTCCAGTGTTCAAGGCAAGAAGCTTGTGAAATATAACAACGTTCCTAAAGTGATGGTAAGTTTTAATACAGTATATTGTTCTTCTGTTTATTTGGTAATGTTCATCATTATATTTCAGTATGTTCATTATCATATAACTGTATGTTCATCATCATATAACTGTATGTTTTAAGTATGTTCATCATTGTTTTTCAATATGTTTGATATTATTGTGTTTTTATTTTACAGAGAGCAGTGTTTGTGGAATTTCTAAGGAAGCATGGCATGGATGCCAAAGCAGCTCTATTCGAAGACGAGAAAAAGGTCAAAGCTGAACGTCTTTCAATGTACTGGAGAGATGACAAGAACAAGCAGGATTGTGGTATATATACCATGCGACACATGGAAACGTACTTTGGGGAGGGGCTGACAAATTTTACAACTTCTTTGAAGAAAGGTGACAATAAGCAAATGGACATGATAAGGGTCAAGTACATTTCAGAGTTGTTAACCAACAGATTCAACAATGCTTACCCACAACTTATAGAATGGGTAAATGGAAAATGCACAATGTAGAAGTTTGACAATGAGTACAAGGATTCTTTTGTTCATCTATATATTACAGAATGTTCATCAAATCACTGAACAATGTTCATCAAATCACTGAACAATGTTCATCAGCTTAACTGTGAATGTTCATTGAATATTTAGCCAAAGTTCATCATATTAACACTGAATGTTCATTGACGTTAATCTCAAAAGTTCATCAATATGATAAATAATTTTACTTGTCTTTTTCACAAATATTCATAATATTAATAATGAATGTTCATCGAGCTTAAATACAAAGTTCATCAAATTAACACAACAAGTTCACCACATTAACAGAGAGAGTTCATCTAATTTGAAATCGATGTTCATCAATTTTACCCATGTTGTTCACCAGATTATATATAATTGTTCACCAAGTAGATTACAAATGTTCACCAAAACTAGATTTACACATAAAGACCTAAATGATAGTTTTAGAATTATATCTAACTTCAAACACTTGTTGAAGTATTCTCAGGACATGTAGAGCGATTGTGTCCGGATTTCAAACATATTGAACAACACTTCTTCACCTTGTTAGAATTCAATCTAACTTTCTCAATTGTACTTTTCAAACGTGATGTTTTTGGCCTTACTTTGTTCTTTGATTGTGGAGGTGGAAGGACAGATATTGTATTTGGTAAAGGACCAACAAACTTCTCAAATCTTGCCTCTCTGCTTTTTGTAGGAGTCTTGATGTTACTCATAGAAGACGACTCAGCCTGAATGGATGAACTGTACAACTCACGCTTCTCCTTTAGAACAATCAACAAGTCTTTCAATTGATCAGAATCATGCTCAATTTCATTGATAATACTATGTATCTCAGACATAACATCATACACTAAAAGCTTCTTCTCATCCATCTCAACAGATTCTTTAAATACTAAACCATCAATCTCAAAAGTTGGCTTCAATGTTGTGCTCTTACTCCATCGTGGTAATATATATTGGTCAGGCATTTTCACATCCAAAGGTGGACCAACACATCTGATTACCAATATCATGTGACAGCATGGAAGACCTATCTGCAAGAACCTATTACAAGAGCACTTATATTCATTTGTGGATGGTAAGTGCTGAACCACAAATGATTTCTCAAAATGTCCACGAACACGATAGTAATGGACATCACCCTCTGTGAGAGAATTAACCAAGGCACAATCATAGGCAGATGAGAGAAGTTGAGTTTGCAAATCATCAAAAATAGGCAGTGTATAGACGTCACAAAGCTGAACTTCCATTTGGGTCGGTGTCTTGAGAGTAGGACGGCGAGTGGAAGATTCAAAGTCATGCTTACGATGAGTATGTCTTTGAGAATCAATTGCATTTTCAAATTGCAACATGAACACTATAAGGGATGATGATGAGCCAATGAAATGTGAGAAGAAGAAGTTCTGAGATTCAGACCTCGAAGTTGTTCTAAGCAGGCCACCCATATGGACATTTTGAAAGAAAGCGGGAATCCATAAGTGTCGTAGATCAAACATTGTCTTGAGCCAAACATTGTCTTGAAGATTGAAATCATCTATAATACCATGCCAAAGCTCCTCAAAATCCACAGGAGTAATCTCATCACTCCAAACAATAGCATTGAATCTATCCCTGAAATCTTTATTTTGCTCTGGTTCAACCTTAATCTTACCGAGCACTTTGAACATTATGTGCCACATGCAAAAACGATGAACACTTGAGCTAAAAACCTCCTCAACAGCAGCCTTGACAGCAGCATCTTGATCAGTCAAAATAACAAAAGGTTCATGTCCCATTGCCTTTTTGAAATGATCAAACAACCACACATAAGATGGAATATCTCCGTTCAACAATAAGCCAAATGCAAAGGTGATTGAGCACTTGTAGTTGTCAACTCCAGTGAAAGGAACAAACACCATATCATACCTGAAAACAAAAAGCGAAAACTCATAATGTTCATCAAAACTGTATTATTTGTTCATCAAATGATTGAACAATGTTCATCATTACTGATAACAATGTTCATCAAAACTGGGATAAGAATGTTCCTCAACTGGTATGAATGTTCATCAATAAATCTAACAGTGTTCATCAAAACTTGTATGAATGTTCATCAATAAACTAGCAATGTTCATCAATAAATTTTTATATGTTCATCTATAAATAAAACATAGTTCATCACAACTACAATGATTGTTCACCAAAACAAATAGGAATGTTCATTAATAAATTTAACATTGTTCAACATAACTACTTAGAAAAATTCTCCTAAACAGGTAAGAATGTTCATCAACATACCTATTTGATTTGTATGTTGCATCAGCAGTCACTACATCACCAAAGAATGAAAAACTCTTGCGTGCAATCGGATCAGCCCAGAATAAACGAGTTAGTTGATTATGCTCATTGACATAGTATTCAAAATAGAGAGCCTCACATCTCTCTTTCTTGCGAAAAAGGCTATCAATTACCATTTGAGCATCACAACCAACCATATACGCATTGAGATCTCGGTTAAAATTCTTGAAGTCAACCAGCGAGGCACCAACATTTGCGTAAGATCCAACAGAATTCTTGAACATCTTAAATGCTTTGCTAGTCCCAATATTGGACTTGATACAATTCATAATAAAGTCTTCATGGAATGCAGTCAATTTCCGGTTACTCCTGGCAAGATGTCGTTGTGATTCATCAACCATATAATGTGTATGACGCTCCTCAAAAATCTTAACAGAATAGCCATCATGACTAAGATAGCGAAGTGCTAATTTAGCAACACAACCACATCTATCTGAATTCCTCTTCCTTTTTGATGAAGTGGAGTCATCTGTAGTATTTCCATCTACTTTCATATATCCCTGCCTACTGCAACAAAGATACTTCCAAATTGGAACTTTGTTCACATCTTTAGTGCTAGTCCCTGACATGATACATACACTAAAGCCTGCCCTGATGGCATATTTTTTATAGAATTCAATACCATCTTCAATTGAAGCAAACACTTGACCAACATATGGCTTGTAAGAATCTTCACATAATGGTAAAAAGTATTTCGTATTTCCAGGAGAAATAGAAACTACACCATTGGCATTGGATTGATCAACACCTAGAAAAATGTTAATCAGATATTAAACATATGTTCATCAAACTACTTATCAATGTTCATCAAACTACTTATCAATGTTCATCAAACTACTTATCAATGTTCATTACAAATCCTGAAAATGATCATTACACTTTAAAATGCTGTGAATAATCATCACATCTAGAACAAAGTTCATCAAATCAGTATTAAAAGTTCATTAAGACTGCATTCAACGTTCATCACATGTTTTATAAAAGTTCATCACAAATACTGTCTATGTTCATTATATGTCCAATAGAATGTTCATCACTTCTATTACTGTTGTTCATCAAATCCGTTATAAATGTTCATCAAATCCGATATAAATGTTCATCAAATCCGATATAAATGTTCATCACAATTCTTCTAAATGTTCATCCCATCACTAAAGATTCATCTTCAGTTTTTAAAATGTCCAATATATGTTCACTAACAGTATTATTAACGTTCATCATATGTCTTGTAAATGTTCATTAATTACCTCGGAAGTATGATATTAAGCTTTTTCAAAGCTTAAACATAATCAACAATAGTTCATCGATGATGTTCATCAAATTTGAGATACAAACTGCTTCATTATACACGAATCATCGTAATACTTCAACAAATAAGCTCAAATTGGAGAGAAACAGGGGGATGAAGGAGAAACAAAGAAAATAGAAGCAAAACCTAGATCCATAGGTAGAATGAAGGAGAAACAAGCTAACGAATGATAATCGATGTGTTGGATTAGCGAACAGAGCAATCAAGAGAACAAGAACACCTGAATACAAAAAATCAACAAAATCATCTCACGCAAAAACAAAGGATATAGAAACGTAAACAAGATGAGGAAAACAAAATAAAATACGAATGCGAGAAGAAGAAGAAGGAATTACGCAGCAGAGAAGAGAAAGCAAGATCCAAGAAGTTTTGTTGAAAAAACTTGGGGGAAAAGAAAACGAAGGCGAGAAGAAGAAGAAGGAAATTTAGGAGATCTGTTGAACGCGCTTGTACACGCGCCCAAAAGTGAATTATCCACATCCGTCCGATCTGGCGAAATCAAACGGCCCATAATCATTCTCATTTATTACTGTAGCAACTATTATCACCGGACACTTTTCCTTATATAATATAATATGAAGTGTATATATGATTTGAATACCTTTTATGTAATTATGATTCAATCTTTTATTATACTAATGGATTTAATTTCTCATAAATTCTTAATAAAGCTACATATGAAATTACGAAAGTTATATCATAGTATGCTTCATATAATCATATCATAAGTCATTAATCACGAAATTAGTACAAACAAACAAGCAATTAACCATTTTATTTCTATATATATTATATTAAAATGTTCAAAGGAAAACATATAGTAAAAGTACTTTAAAAAAAATTAGAGAAAGTAGTGTAGTATTCTACTTATCTTTTATTTGTAATTAAGAAAATTTGAATTTGATTTTAGAATACTTTAATATATTTTTTGTTATAGTTTTGAGTAGTAATCTTTTTATTAAGATTGTGTCTTTAATCATGAGATCTTCTTGTGATATTGTTTCCTTTTTTCAAATTTAACACATTATTAGAAAATTATAATAAAAATGGGAACCAATAATATACTGAAATGTCGGTGGCTTAAAATGAAGGAAGCCACATGGCATAGCTAGAAAGAGAGATAATGTATTTGCTTTAGTAGTTATATAAAGATTTGCCACATGACAACCTCTAATTTAATTTGCCACATGTCATTTTTCCTTCTTTTATTTTAATTTTTTTTAATTATATATTAAGATAACTATCCTTAATCTATTATTATTATTTCCTAATTGAAATATGAATTCATTACAGATCTCACTATTTCCTTATTGAATTAAATATAATTATATATTAAAATTTTGTATATGAAAAACAATGAAAATCTTATATATCAATAAAAAATATGATAATTCAACTATTATAATTTTATATTAGTAATTTTATTAATTTATTTATATTATATCAATCTCGTGCACGTCACGGGAAATTAAGCTAGAAGAGTTTAAATGATGATTTAGGCTCTGTTCGGGTAAAGGCAAAAAAACAGGTATGCCGAACAGCATGTTAATCTCAACCCTTGGATGAAGATCTAACGCCTCAAAACACGGGAAAAAGATCTCGTAAGGATGAATCTTTAGATAAGGACTAAGGGTGATGCTCACAAACTCTATAATTAATGCACACACACGTTATAACTCATGTACACAATATTTTGCGATGCACACAATCTATTACACATGCACACAATGTGTGCATTAGTTATAACTCGTGTGTGCATGAGTTATGACGTTTGTGTGCATCATCCTCATTCCTCATCTAAGGAACCATCCTCACGGAAACCAAACCCTCAAAACACTTCGCTGTTTTTACTTTAAGGCTCATTTAAGCTAGTAGTGTTTACATGAAGATTTAATTCTAATTCCTTGGATGAAGATCTAACGCCTCAAAACACTACGCCGTTTTTACTTAAAAAGGCTCATTGGTATTTGATCCGTTCTCTATCTACCTATATAACATAATTTGTGATGTGTCAAAAAGAAATTAAATCTATTTAATAAATAAAATTTATATACTAAAAATAACAAAATTTTAGGATTTATTATTGGTATTGTTAAACTTTGTATAAAAGTAAAATTTGAAATTATATAGGCTGCGTCTATATGCACACGTTTTTTTTGCTAAATGCACACTATTCTGTGCGGTAAGAGTTGCAGTACACTTCTGTGCGTTAAGGATTACCGCACAAAAGGGCTCCGGGGCATTGTTGGAATGTTTTCTGAAACGTATATGAATCTGGTGCGGTAATTCTTACCGCACAGATATGTGCGTTAACAATTAACGCACCACGTTAATACGAGATTAACAAAAAAAAACAGATTTTGATTAACTTAAACACCTGTGCGGTAACTATTACCGCACAGGATTTGTTATTTTTTTAATTAATAATTTTTTTTTTAAAAGTATTTAAATAATAATATCTTGTGCGTTAACTCTTACCGCACAGATCTGTGCGTTAAGATTTAACGCACGGGATTAAAAAAAAATTTTAAAAAAATTTAAAATTTTGATTAAAAAAATTCTTGTGCGGTTGCACAGATTTTTTTTTTAATTTTTTAATTTTTTTTTTAATTAATCGCGCAGATTTTATTTTAAATAAAATATATCTGTGCGGTAAATATAACCGCACAGATCTAATAATTATCGCTTCAGTCTCATTGCTCTAGTGGTAAGGCATTGTGCATCCTTTGTAAGGTCTCAGGTTCGAGTCTCAACTCCAACACTAAATCTTTTATTTTATTTGTGAAAAATAAATAAAAAAAGAGGGTGAGAAGGATTGAACTTGAGACCTTATGCACAAATATTTGGTGAGAAGGATTGAACTTGAGACCTTATCCACAAATATTTGGTGTGAAACCACCACACTAATGAGTTCTCATGATATGTTTGTAATTTTATTATTACATGTTACAATAGAACTTGGTTCCATCTTATTTTATTATTAATTTTTTTTTATCTTGGTCCCATATAATTATTGAATTAATTATAATAATAAATTCAAAAAATATTATTATTCAAATAATCAGATGTTTTGTATTATTATTATTTAGCCTTTTTAATATATATTATTATTTGAATATTTTTACTATTTTTCATGTTTTGATAAATCTTTTTATATAAAAATACTACAATTACAAAACAATAAAACTTATATTACTTTTTAAGATAAAAAAAAGTATGATAATCAGTATTAATCTCAATTTAATCTTTCAATAAATTCTAGACATGGCAAACGACCCAAACGTTAAAAGGCCTTAAATGGGCTTAAGGCCCTATTTGACAAAACGATGTCGGAATGGAATGAAACTTGATTTCAATGCCTATTAGAGATATTTGACCATGTGGATAACTTCCAATCACAACTTCTAACTTTTCAAATAGCACCTCCTTTATAAATATCAAACTAGTGATAACTCTCTAACTTGTCGCAATATGTATGGTCTACAACATCGATGATGATTATTGTTGACAAAATTATAAAACTTAGTCTTATTAGGCATATAAAGTACCAATAAGGTCTCGCTCAAACAAAACGAGGCTCGAAACTATACGTAAACGCTAAAAGGCCTTAAAAGGCCTTAAATGGGCTTAAGGCCCAATTTGACAAAACGACGCTCAAACGATGTCGGAATGGAATGAAACTTGATTTTAATGCCTATTAGAGATATTTGACCATGTGGGTAACTTCCAATCACAACTTCTAACTTTTCAAATAGCACCTCCTTTGTAAAAACCAAACTAGTGATAACTCTCTAACTTGTCGCAATATGTATGGTCTACAACATCGATGATGATTATTGTTGACAAAATTATAAAAATTAGTCTTATTAGGCATATAAAGTACCAATAAGGTCTCGCTCAAACAAAACGAGGCTCGAAACTATACGTAAACGCTAAAAGGCCTTAAAAGGCCTTAAATGGGCTTAAGGCCCAATTTGACAAAACGACGCCCAAACGATGTCGGAATGGAATGAAACTTGATTTAAATGCCTATTAGAGATATTTGACCATGTGGGTAACTTCCAATCACAACTTCTAACTTTTCAAATAGCACCTCCTTTGTAAAAACCAAACTAGTGATAACTCTCTAACTTGTCGCAATATGTATGGTCTACAACATCGATGATGATTATTGTTGACAAAATTATAAAACTTAGTCTTATTAGGCATATAAAGTACCAATAAGGTCTCTCTCAAACAAAACGAGGCTCGAAACTATACGTAAACGCTAAAAGGCCTTAAATGGGCTTAAGGCCCAATTTGACAAAACGACGCCCAAACGATGTCGGAATGGAATGAAATTTGATTTCAATGCCTATTAGAGATATTTGACCATGTGGATAACTTCCAATCACAACTTCTAACTTTTCAAATAGCACCTCCTTTATAAATATCAAACTAGTGATAACTCTCTAACTTGTCGCAATATGTATGGTCTACAACATTGTTGATGATTATTGTTGACAAAATTATAAAACTTAGTCTTATTAGGCATATAGAGTACCAATAAGGTCTCGCTCAAACAAAACGAGGCTCGAAACTATACGTAAACGCTAAAAGGCCTTAAAAGGCCTTAAATGGGCTTAAGGCCCAATTTGACAAAACGACGCCCAAACGATGTCGGAATGGAATGAAACTTGATTTCAATGCCTATTAGAGATATTTGACCATGTGGGTAACTTCCAATCACAACTTCTAACTTTTCAAATAGCACCTCCTTTGTAAATACCAAACTAGTGATAACTCTCTAACTTGTCGCAATATGTATGGTCTACAACATTGATGATTATTATTGTTGACAAAATTATACAACTTAGTCTTATTAGGCATATAATTTACCAATAAGGTCTCGCCCAAACAAAACGAGGCTCGAAACTATACGTAAACGCTAAAAGGCCTTAAAGACCTTAAATGGGATTAAGGCCCAACTTTGCAAAACAACGCCTAAATGATGTCGGAATGGAATGAAACTTGGTTTCAATGCCTATTAGAGATATTTGATCATGTAGGTAACTTCCAATCACAACTTCTAACTTTTCGAAGAGCACCTCCTTTGTAAAAACCAAACTAGTGATAACTCTCTAACTTGTCGCAATATGTATATCGACAAGTTAGAGAGGTAAGAGATGTTTGGTATTACAAAGGACGTGTTACTTGAAAAATACGAAGTGGTGGTTGAGAGTAACCCACATGGTCAAATACCTCTAACAGTCATAGAAACCAAGTTTCAAACCATTCTGACATCGTTTGGGTCGTTTGCCAAGTCAAGAATTTATAGAAAGGTTAAATTAAGAACAATATTGATTATCATAATATTTTTATCTTAAGAAGTAATATAGGTTTTATTGTTTTATAATTATAGTATTTTTATATAAAAAGATTTATCAAAACATGAAAAATAGTAAAAATATTCAAATAATAATAAATATATTAAAACAAGGCCTAAAATAATAATAATAAAATATTAAACATCTGATTATTTGAATAATATTTTTTTTTGAATTTATTATTATAATTAATTCAATAATTATATGGGACCAAGATAAAAAAGAATTAATAATAAAATAAGATGGAACCAAGTTCTATTGTAACATGTAATAATAAAATTACAAACATGTCATGAGAACTCATTAGTGTGGTGGTTTCACATCAAATATTTGTGCATAAGGTCTCAAGTTCAATCCTTCTCACCCTCTTCTTTTATTTATTTTTCACAAATAAAATAAAAGATTTAGTGTTGGAGTTGAAACTCGAACCTGAGACCTTACAAAAGATGCACAATGCCTTACCACTAGAGCAATGAGACTGAAGCGATAATTATTAGATATGTGCGGTTATATTTACCGCACAGATATATTTTATTTAAAATAAAATCTGCGCGATTAATTAAAAAAAAAATTAAAAAATTAAAAAAAATTCCTGTGCGGTAAAGGTTACCGCACAGGAATTTTTTTAATCAAAATTTTAATTTTTTTTTAATCCCGTGCGTTAAATCTTAACGCACAGATCTGTGCGGTAAGACTTAACGCACAAGATATTATTATTTAAATACTATTTAAAAAAAAATTATTAATTAAAAAAATAACAAATCCTGTGCGGTAAGAGTTACCGCACAGGTGTTTAAGTTAATCAAATTTTTATTTTTTTTTGTTAATCTCGTATTAACGTGGTGCGTTAATTGTTAACGCACATATCTGTGTGGTAAGAATTACCGCACCAGATTCATATACGTTTCAGAAAACATTCCAACAATGCCCCGGAGCCCTTTTGTGCGGTAATCCTTAACGCACAGAAGTGTACTGCAACTCTTACCGCACAGATTAGTGTGCATTTAGCAAAAAAAACGTGTGCATATAGACCAAGCCATTATATATTATAATCTTGAATGGCTATATGTAGTAGAGGTAAGTTTCGATAAGAACAAAGCTTAGCGTAGGAAAAACGAAGTTCTCGCGTTCACAGATAACAAGTTAATGTTCATAATTTGAGCGGTAACGCTCATAATATAGGTGATTAATTTTTTTGAGGTCATTTTGAGAAAATAATTAAAAAAATCAAAGTTTGCAGTAATTACAAGAATGCCACCGCGTCCCTCACTTAACGTTCAAAAAATTTTGTGGCCTATATTATGAACACTACCATCCAAAATATGAACATTAACGGGTAATCTGTAAACACGATTTGTTCGTTTTTCCTATCTAAATCTAATATAAAGTTAGCATCTATATCTATATATATATAAAAGTTAGTTGGTGTTTGGCCAAAGTAAATGTAAAATGTACTTGATTAATGCATGATTCAAGATTATCAATTCTCATCTTGGACCCCAAGTTTTGATGAATTTTCGTTTTGAGTTTGCCGATTGGTCTTCGGTGTCTTTATTGCATTTGACAGGGGGTTTGTCAAAATTAATAATGCAATTTGTAGTGATTAAATGATAAAATCCTATCAAACTCCTTTAACCTCGCACCTCCATTACACATCTCCTATCCCTCTCCGATTCTCCTCTTGGCTCTTCAGTTTCCGGCTCTCCCATGTCGCTCGACGCCTCCTCATTGAACCCCCTCATCTCCTCCTCTTTCTTCGTCAGCCTCCGCTTTGCATTCACTTAGTAAAATCCTCCACCACTCCGCAGTTATCTCATTGAATATCTGCACTTTCCGATCCAAATTCACTACGATAGAAGTGGGGAGCTCTTCCTCGCACTTGCCCAGTTTCAAGTTTTTTTAGAGGAGGCGATCCAGCCCGAGATTGGGAGCGGGACCGAGACCGATTTAGGGACGATCCCGATTTCCACCAGGGTCGACACCGTCGTCCTTGAACACACCTCTCGATGAGGAACTACTCGACTACCTGATTTACAATCACACTCCAACTTATTCCGAAAAAGACGGGTAATCCTCAAACCCTAAAACTAAATCCACTTGAACATACACAAAAAATGCAGCATTTTCTTACAGTTAGTTATAGTGCATTTTGATGGCAGGTATGAGTTTGATGAGATTTACATCTTTGCAATTTATTCTAAAATTTGATCTGGATATTGCGTATGGAGGAATGCAGACAGTTGGTGGAGCAGAGAAGGAGAGAGATGACTAACATGTACTGTCATTCAACCTTTATGATTCCTTTGGTCAAGGGCGGTTTTGATTTATTGCAATATGCTATTAAAGTTTTCATTCAAACCACCCCATTGATGACTCCTTCAATTCGTTTTGATTTATTCCTATTTGGTCTTTTCTAATTAAATTTTGGTCCTATAAATTTGGTGTCCATCTTGCATTTCCCATAACCCCACACTTTGTGATTGGGATTTTGCTCTCCTGATGGCTTCAACGAGTGAGTTATCCAGGTTTGAAACCTTTGTTGTAAAGTATCAAATTGATACCATATGTTCTGTGTTTTGCGTAATAGATTGATCAAATTGGTTTACTTTTTGTGGAAATTGGTCATTGGCAATGAAATTCAGTATTTTCCATGGTTGAGATTCTGAATTAGTTTCTCTGGGTTGCAATTTCATTGGTCAGTGGCAATGAAATTCTACGTCTTCCAAGGTATGCTGTCATTTTAGCGTGTATCATTGTTTATGTGAATGCTTGCTCTAACTGGTTTATTTCTAGGATGTAATTTTATTGATGGATATAGCTTTCGTCTTCAGATAATATATGTGTTTTTGTTTCATTCTTCTAAGTTATGTTGTAGAATTCTGAGTTTTGTTTGCTATTTTTTGTGCCATTTTTCCTATTTCTTTCTAGGTGAACAAAGTGCTTAAGTGGAGAGTGGATTGAGAGCATTGCATTATATGGGATTACTGGATGAAGAAAAAAGCTCAAATGGAATAGATGTATGTTGATTTTTTGTTGGCCCATTTCAGTATTTATATTATTTATTCTCTATGATTCTGCAGTTTACTTATATGTTTTTACTTATTAGGTATGTGTCATCATCTGTGTAGAGATTGGAGGTGAATCTGATAATAACAGACTACTCCATGCCTGGAATGACAGGGTATGAGCTCATGAAGAAGATCAAGGTCAGATAACTTTTCTTTTATTCATGGTTCAAATTACAACTGTCTCTTTACCCCAAAAAAGATACTGAATATTGTCAGTGATCTTCTTTGATCAAGTTCATGTTCTTAGTTTGGAAAAACAGGTTCACTACATACTGATTTAAATTGGATGGACTCTAATTTCTTTGCAAATTAACCCTTCATTCAAATGGCCACTAAGAAATCCTTTTCTTCTTCTTTGAAGCAGGAATCGTCGACTCTGAGGGAAATCCCTGTGGTGATTATGTCTTCGGAGAACATTCTAGCGCGTATAGATAGGTAAATTACATTTTGATTTCACATTTAACTTCATACATACTCTCAAAGTATAAGTTTGCTGAATTTTGTACAAAAAAAAAAGATGATCTACAACCTTAAGTTTTTGAATTTTATAGGATTTTAAACTGGTCTTGTATGATGCATATGGTGATTTTCGAGGTTATGTTTGTCTAGGCTAATGGCATGCACGAATGCAGTCAAGTTTTAAAACCCATTTGTGTTGTATAAGATTATTCAAATGCCTAAGATCTTGGTGAAATATATTCTTAGATTTTGTAGCTTCTAAACAATTCATCAGTCAAAGACTTGGTTTTGTTAAATATATCCATGCCTGAGAATGAGAGCATGTAATTCATTTATGTTTCATATATTCAATTGACCTTATAATATAAGAATATGATCATAGATATTCCATGGAGATATCTGCACAATAAACAATGGAGCACCAACATGAATTTTCTTGCAGAATATTCAGATCATAGATAGAACACTAAATATAATATAAACTACCATTCAGCATAAACCCATCCTCCATTTTTGTTGATTGAGTCATAGCTAATGGCTACACTCTCCGTTGTTTGTTAATGTGTTTGGTTTATGTCTATTTGTTGAGCTAATGGTCCATGACATTAAGTAACCACGCCTTTGCCTAAATTAACCCTTTTCAATTTAGTGTCTTAATCTCAACAACTTTTTGAAAGGAAAATAGTTTTTTTGAAAGCGTCCACAAAACTTTATTTTAATCACACTAAATTTTGTGTTTATATTTTTTCCAGATCCTGCAAAAAAGTGGTCGTAATTATTCATACTGATGGATTGTGGGAAGCTGTTTCTGGTAATGATGACCATAATTTCCAAACTCACTGAGGCTCTTCAAGGAAACTCAGGTCAGCCAGCTGCTTCTGGATTGCCAAATGACCCATGTGTTGTTTACGATCTCATTGAGTGAATGTTTTAGTATTTTGAATTTTATTTAGAATGTGGAATCCGCTCAACTCATGATTCAGATGGATATATGTGTGTGTGCTTAATTGCTCTTTGTTAGTATTCAGTTTATTGTAGTAGAAAAGGGTTTAATGATTCCATTCAGGCCATGTTGAATGTGTTCTTACTAATAAAATGATGCTTTCTTATACTATAAAGATACTTGCTTAAGTTCACGTTTCTCTGTAGTAATGTCTTTAAATCAATCTAACAAGTCTGTGGTGAGAGAATGAGATAAATTTCTAATGAAATTCCTTTTTGGTCATTTGCAATCAATATTCCCGTCCTATAAATTAGGTGTTCGTCTTCCATTTTTCATACGCCACATTGTAATTCTGAATTTTCTCTCCACTTTATTCTCTGCCTCTTTTTTCCTGTACAATAGTTTCTAATTCATCCCTTCAAATCTCTTATGCGGATAATGCTGTCAGGAAATCGAAGCCAAGATGATGTATGGGCAATGTTTTTTTGTTAAGAGTATTTTTATATATTTTTTCTATTCATAGGTGATGAAGCATGTTTTTTTTCTACAGAGCTTCAAAGATTTATAAATTTATTTGTTGTCTATGTTAGCTTAATAAAGTTGTCAATTATTTTTTGAGAAAATCTGAATTTAAGCGTATGAAAAGATTGAAACAAAGTTGATTCTAAAGAAAAGAAATCATGAAAATACATTGATTGGAAGTTGAAAAAAATCGAATTCGTTTTGTTGGCTTTAGCCGAATAAACAATCTTACTATATTATTGTCTTCTCATTTAATCAGTGTATTCTCATTTATATTTTGAGGCTATCCACAATTTTGAGTTTGGGGCGATGGTGTGACATTGGCAAAATCCCTCTTTTCTTCTTTTGACTATAAAATATACATTACCGAAATTGTGTACTGTAAAATATTCATTGTCGAAATTGTGTTTCCTTAGGGTTGAGGCATTGGTTGTATAAATTCAATTTTACCTGCACTATTCTCTGTTTTTATCTTAATTTAGAAGAAAACTCAACATTTTAAAACCACTATTGATATCTATTTTTTATGGAATGTCTGCTTTCAGAATGTGATCACTGCAAACAATGGCATCTAGGAGTCCAAATATGAGGTTTTAAAATTTTCAAAGCAAGAGACACAAATAAAAAAGGCATGACACCAAAAAAAATATAAAATGATCTTCTGCTTAGCAACTGAGTTTCTCCATTTTTCTCTTGAATTTTTTAAGTGTTGTTGTTGACTTTGCAAAATACACCAGTTATTCAACGAGAAACGAGATTTTTAAAAGCCGTTTGTAAATATTCCAATTTTTGGGTTTTATATATTTCTTTGCAAATGTTGTGTTTATAAATTCAATTTTCTTGCTTATAAGATGGAAATGGATTTTCTATTGAGTATATTTTGAACTTTGGATGTTAAGAATTTTAATCTCACTTTTTTGTTGAATGCCTCTTCTGCTTATATTAGTCAAGTTTTTAACTTTCTGTTATGTGTGCATTTGAGTAGACACTAATGGCACTAATTGAAATAGATGCGGGTTAAAAAGTTTGTAAGAGCATATCTTGATCCTGCAAACCTGTGGGCAACAATTTCGCTATACATTCAAATTATGCAGCAAATAACTATATATATGCTCTTCTTTAAATTACTCTGTTATTACTATGGTTTATTGAGATTAACAACATATATTATGTATTTATATCCTCTAATTACGAAGGCTAGGGCGTGTACCTCTGTCAATTTGTTGATCGATTCTCTTTATAAACTCTAACTTTGTTAAGGCTGTAATGTTGTATTGGAAGGTTGTAAATGTAATTAGTCCTAATTATATTTTAGACTTCTGTCTAACAATGTTAAACTGCATAAAAAATCCATATTTAACAACGTACATAATTCGTAATTGGCGGGATCTCGGGTCTAGTGGTACAAAAAAGTTGAATGCTATTCATTAATCACATTTATTGAAGACTTTAATTATTTCTCCTCTCTTAATTCATTTTTCTCCTCTCCTCATCTAAATGCAACTTTATCTTTTTAATGTTGATTGCCCTATTAAAAAAATAAAATAATTGACAATTTTGTAGGGTAATAGAAATTAGATCACCTCTTTGGTCCAAATATTTTTGATACAATTCAAAGATATTAGACAAACAATAAACTCTATTCATATATTAAACTAAGCATAAAATTAGGACATTCTAAAAATTGAATATATAATATCGTATCTTATACTGTCAAAGTGTCGCGCGTAGCACGACGTTTAAAATTCTAGTGTTAAGAGTTATTTGCACCCGAATTTTCCTCATAAGTAGTATCATTTTAGTTTTTCGGTGAAGATATCCTTATAAGGATTTTCTTTGTCCCATAAATGTCATCAACATGTTGATATGAATACCGGCTGGTGGTAGGTTATAAGTAAACCCGGTAGAAAATAACTCGATTCGTAAATCCGACTTTACTCAACCCGAAATTTCTGTGTGTTATAACTCGCCAAATTTAACCGATCCGTTTTTCGTCTAATCAGATTGACCCGAAATTCCTGGGTAAAAATCGGGTTGACCCGCCCTAATCCGAATCCGATCTGCCGGACCCGATTGCAGGTATGGTTATAAGGAATTCATATCAAGAAAGTGGGGGTAGGGGGTAGCATCATCCTGATATATAAATACCGGCTGGTGGTAGGTGATAAACCTGCATTTCCCGGTAAACCCTAAATTGATTTGATCGACAGCCAATCCAAGTGTCGGTTTCAGTCAATCTCACCAACTTAATGTATAGTGACTGACGCGCAAATGTATAGTCTCACCAACCCCTGACCGATTAAGCCGGTAGCAGGTAACATTTTCTTACAAGCGGAATTTCGCCCACTATAAGAACCCTAGATCCAGACTCTGAGTTCCGTCGCTACCTACGCTCGATCGCTCTGCAACAATATTCTTCCCTTTGTCGGACTCCCTCTTCATCTTCCGTGTTTCCCGGATCTGGTAACTTCCATTTTCAAACTTCTCTCTCGTTTTCTCTTTCTGTATTTCTCGTTGGGATTATTGAACCATCTGCATGGATCTGTGTGGATCTGAAATTGTGTAGCAATTTGTACTTGTGTTTTGTTCGATTTTGACTTGAATAACTCAATATCCTTATTTGCGTAGCATTTCGTACCAGCCTTTTTGCCTAGTTTTGATTGATTTGAATAATAAAATGTACTAAGCTGCACCTACCAATTCTCCACTTTTTGCTTTATATGTAGATCTGAAATGTCTACTTCCTGCTCTTTCAACTCATGTGGAAGTATCAGATATTTATTGTTCTGTAAATGAAATGAAGTCTGTTTTTGTTGCATCTATTGTTCTGTATCTTGTACAATGGATCCTCTGTACTCTTCACGGTTTTAACTTTCCTGATTAAGTAAAAAGAATTGGAGTCTGTTTGTCAAACATAAAACGTCCCTTTACTAGTATGTTTTTGTTGTTAACAGTATGAAAAGGATTGTATGTGCATGACATGGGAAACAGAGTTTTTTTTAACATGGTGTGTTGTCCTGAAAACTTAATGTGCAGTTTAAGAAAATGGCACAGGAAACCTTCCTGTTTACCTCTGAGTCTGTTAACGAGGGACACCCCGACAAGCTCTGTGACCAGGTCTCAGATGCAGTGCTGGACGCTTGCCTTGCCCAGGATCCAGAGAGCAAGGTTGCTTGTGAAACATGCACTAAGACCAACATGGTCATGGTCTTTGGTGAGATCACCACCAAGGCTAACATCGACTACGAGAAGATAGTGCGTGACACGTGCCGTGAGATTGGATTCACATCTGCTGATGTTGGGCTTGACGCTGACAAGTGCAAGGTTCTTGTCAACATTGAGCAACAAAGCCCTGATATTGCTCAGGGTGTACATGGACACCTCACCAAGCTCCCTGAAGAAATCGGTGCTGGTGATCAAGGTCACATGTTTGGATATGCTACCGATGAGACCCCTGAGTTTATGCCGCTTAGCCATGTCCTCGCCACCAAGCTCGGTGCTCGTCTCACTGAGGTTAGAAAGAACGGAACCTGCTCTTGGCTTAGGCCTGATGGTAAGACCCAGGTTACTGTTGAGTATTTCAATGAAAATGGAGCCATGGTTCCTGTTCGAGTCCACACCGTCCTTATCTCGACTCAGCATGATGAGACTGTGACAAATGATGAGATTGCTGCTGATTTGAAGGAGCATGTTATCAAGCCTGTTATCCCTGAGAAGTATCTTGATGAGAAGACAATCTTCCACTTGAACCCATCTGGTCGGTTTGTGATTGGTGGACCCCATGGAGATGCTGGGCTCACAGGCCGTAAGATCATCATTGACACTTATGGTGGCTGGGGGGCCCACGGTGGTGGTGCTTTCTCAGGGAAGGACCCGACCAAAGTGGACCGGAGTGGGGCCTACATTGTGAGACAAGCTGCTAAGAGCATTGTTGCAAGCGGGCTTGCTAGAAGGTGCATTGTGCAGGTCTCGTATGCTATCGGTGTCCCCGAACCGTTGTCCGTTTTCGTTGACACGTACGGAACTGGAAAGATTCCTGACAAGGAAATTCTCAAAATTGTTAAGGAGAGCTTTGACTTTAGGCCTGGGATGATTGCAATTAACCTTGATTTGAAGAGGGGTGGAAATGGCAGGTTCTTGAAGACTGCTGCTTATGGTCATTTCGGGAGGGACGACGCTGACTTCACGTGGGAGGTTGTGAAGCCACTCAAATGGGACAAGCCACAAGCCTAAGAATAAATACATTTAGAAGTAATGAATCATCTATTTTGCTACTCTTGGAAAAAGATAATTTTCTTCTGCTACTGTCGCTCATTTTGATTTTTTGCTTTGGCTTTATCTGATTTGTTTTTTTTCTTTTATTATTGATGATTGCAATGTGGGAAGAACTAAACTTTTGATATCAATGAACAAGCTTTGCTCCGAGTAAGGACCATTCTATCAATCTTTTGTATGGCTTATGTCTGGCACATGTTAGCAGGCAGTTTCTCAAAATCATGAAAATGCAAGACATGATTTACTTTCCTTGTTGAAAGGGTGTTGCTTTTGTTCATGTGTTTTGTGCTCTAGTGGTTAGTTCATTTGTGGTATTAGTTGTGTTTTGGATCTTCTCGAATACATCTTCTGAACTAGTTTGGGAAATGAATGAGTAAACCTGATTCCCCCCCAGACTCTGTTCGAACAGGTATACACTAGGCATTATGTTTTATTAAGTCATTTTCTGGTTTAAATTGAACCATGTGCTGTTGAAGTTCAATAGTTGTAGTTGCAGGTTTCCAGCGGCAATAAATATTCAAAATGCTTTACATCCCTCGTTCAATAGAACTGCAATGTACTGATACAGCGCCAAGAAGAAAGTTAGTAAAAAGGATTTTACACTTATTTGGTTCCAGACAACAGAAAAATATAATCCTGGTATTCGGAATAATATATATAGTTGTTTCCCCATCTATGCCATTACCACAAACACGAAGAAAGTTAGAGAAATAACATAAACGAGAGAGACTTAGATGGAGCCGAAATCAACCGACTCCCAGCGGAAAGGTTCAACAATATATACAACAGGCGATGTCTTGAAGAAGAGGGCGACACAAACACAGACAGCAGCAATAGCAACCATTGATAGCATTGCAGGCCTGTAAACCCGAGCAGCTCTCCCTGAAACTCCATATGTCAGCTTCTTTTCACAGGCTTGGCAGCTTCGTCCCATGTTTCGTGACAAAGCTGTTGCTATCTCAAGACTTTGCATGTCGACCACCACTGAACCATTTAATGGCTTGTCGCTTGTTTTCCTCTGGACTAGATGGATGTATGCGTAGTGGCCTCTCAAACGTGCATAGTCTTCTGGAGTTGAGCCTGTGCTGTCACGAGCACTTTTCCATGCTTCAATTCCAACCTGAAGCAACCATTTGAGTGCAATGTGTTAAATACTTGAGTGCAAATTAGGAACACTCGTCAATACAATTTTCTTCTACTCTCTTTTAGTTTCTAATACTAATCAAATATCAGTTTTTCCATCCTATGCTTGAACGACACATGATAAATATAAAGAATCCCAAATTAGATATCATAAATCTTAAATAGAACAGATAAACTCGGCACAAAAAGTTTAATAATCCTAAAAAAATTAGGTATAATGGGAAGCATGGAGGCTGTCTTGAAAAACCATTTCTATATAAATTTGCTTATCTAAAAGTTACAGGAGAGAAAGCGAGAGAACATACCTTCTCTGGATCATCCGTAAGAGCATCCAGTACAGCTTCGGAACCATCTATGCCAGCTGCAATGTGAAGTGGGGTCAATCCAGCTGGACCTTTGACATCGGGTCTGAACAAAAAGTTGTCCTCACTAAACTCTTGTGAAGATGTGACAGGAACGTATCTCAGCAAGAGGTCTACAAGGGCCCTACAGTTTCTACGTACTGCCCTATGAAGGAGGCCCATATCAGACAATGCGACATTTAGAGAAGGATGCTCTCCATATCCCACATTTCCATCAAGAAAAACGTCTATTAGTTTTTTAACGACAGCACACCAGTCGTGGTCCATGGAAAACTCCATGAGCCACCTGAACCTTTTGAAAGAAAACAAATCCGCATTTGGATTATGAAGACCCAGCCTCGACCTCATCTGACATCTATGAAGAAGCCATCCCATTTCATGTATGAAGTTCATGGCTAGATGTTTGGCTTCCAGTTTTTCATTGGTTTCATGACTGTTTGTTGAATCGAGTATAGACTCCAGAATACGAATCTCGGAGCAGACATCTTTGTCAGCGACGATGAAAGGGAAAAAGCTGCTGCTAAGACCATTATCTTCAACCTGGATATGATACAAAGGAACCTAGCTCAGACCCTGAATCTTAACTTGATATTGAAAAAATGAATCTTTTGGAACCTTAGTCAATTAAAAAGAACAAATGAAGCTTTAGTAAAGGTTTAGAATGGAAAAAATACTCCTTTTGAACAAGGAAATGGTCCGTAAGGAATCGAGTATAAGAACATCTTAACAAAGCTAGGTTCAAAGAAGAAAAAGATTATATGGTCAAGCGAAAATGTAATCAGCAAGGATCAGTGAAGTAGCAAACATATTGATGTTTCCACTCCAACTTGGATATTTAGACAACAACGAAGAGAGTTCACTTCTAGATAGAAATGATATATATGTATATAGAAGTGAACACTCTTCGTTGTTGTTATTTAAATACACAAGTTGGAGTGGCAACATTAATATGTTTGCTACTTCGCTGATCCTTACTGAAGATTACATTTTCTCCTATGGGCTATGGCATATAATCTTTTCTTAGACATGAATGATCTTTCAAAAATGTTTAACTAACTCTCTTCTGTAAACTTCCTATACAATAAATCAATAATCAACTTAGGTTTTCCAATACAAAGCCAAATATAGTGAAACATGCTTGTCGGTCTCTTCGCTAAGGGTTTGAGCATCAGCAAGTGGGATGAAAATATATTATCCCGGAAACCAAAAAGTGAAAGTGTGAAACTAATAACAGGATATTGCAGTCTACCTCAATAAAGCCTCTGCCTGACAAGGAAGGGACGGAGCAAGAGAAGTCCACACATTCAATCTCATTAACCTCCACAAGGCTATCTTCGTCAGGCGTTAGATCTTTATGAGCTTCCTGGGCAAGATACTTCCCTTCTATTGCACACAGTAATCTGCACATATTTTAAGTTAGAGAAACAAATAATTGGGTAAGAGGGGTCTTTTTCCAGATGGAGAGAATATTCATAAATTTTCAGACTATACTTGTTAGGGAAATTCTTAATACCTTGTAGAAGATCTGGACAGGTTGGAACCCTTGATTTGGAACTGTACTAGTTCCGACATACAAACAGCTATTGGTGTCACATTCATAATCTTACTGCAATAACTATTTTGGCTGGGTAGAGATGAATCTAGTACAATCTGACCTGAAATGTGAAAATATATATATATATAAAAAAAACGAATGAAAATTTGATGAATATTTCCTTGTTAAAAGATGGAAAGTACGAAGGGTGTGAACAAGTCAGACAACGTTATGAAACGTACCATTGTAGGAAAATACTATTTGATTCTGCACCCTTGTATATGCCCATCCAGTTCGCCAAAAAGAATCATCGGCAATGTCCAAAAGGCGGGATATGCTGGAGCCAAGGTCAGATGATAGCTGTGCGTGGAGATCAAACATAAACTATTAATTGTCTTACGAGTGAAATGCTCAACCGACACATATTCTTTAAGAAAATCGGTACCTCCTCCCAAATAGGCTCAGCCAACCGAAGATATACTGTGAGAATAACACAACCAGGTCTGATATAACTTTCCATGTCGGTAGGGGTATGAGTTAGCCAGTCAAGAATCTATAAAGTGGAAATTTGAAACAATTAGAGCTTTGGAAAAAGGAAACAACCATATATAATATGTTGCCAACCATATATCATGTTCACCTGTCCTCTCATCACCATAGGAAATTCACTTGGTTCTTTGCCAAATAGTTTGAAAACAATCCGATCAGTACGACTCTGGACAAGTAGCAAGGAAGAAAAATAGTCAGAATAAGCTGCATATGAATTTAGATAAAGAAGGTATGTTAACTAATACAGAGTTCATGCACTAGATCCGAATTCAGAATCGAGTTTCAAAAGAATATGCGGAGCTGAGCGCGACAAACATTGTAGTACCTGAGCTTCTACACTAGAACTTGAAGGTGATTGACCAGAAGCTGAGTCCGAATTTCCACTTGCTTGAGGCGGGCTTGACTGTTGAACCCATGATGAGCATCCAACAGAACCGGTACCAAAGGTCACAGTCTCAGGTGACCTTTCAACATCTTCAAACCCGTCATCTGAATCAACATAAATGTCATTCAAGTCAAAATTATTCACCTTTGTCCTCTCTGGAGGACTATCTCTGATTTCTGAGTAAGACGGCGGGCTATCCTTCGAGGAAACACTCTCGGGTTTTTGGGAGAAGGCTGACTGTGTATTCCCACCCCTGCCACCAGCTGAGTGTATCAGTTCATGCATTACCTCAGAAGAAGGCATTCTAACATGAGTACTTATGGGTCTTGGAGGACGTGGAGGAGTAGCAGACATAAATGCTGCAATTTTTGCAGTGTTTCCTCCAGCAAATCCACTATTTATTAATTTCTGAGATTCATGAACCAGCCCAGCTAAGTCGTTCAGCCCAGGCGAGCCAGGCTGGTTGGCAAGACTCCTCAAAAGATGGGCAACGAGATCCTGATCAACGGCTGGGTCCGATCTATCATTAGCTGCGAGAAGATTACTTATAAATTAAATCTCACTCCAATCTAACAGGTGAAAATAGAATATAATTAATAAAGGTTGAAGAAAACAAAACGACAATCTAGTCACATATTTTTATGTATTACTAGATATTTTGGGCCCGCGCGTAGCGCGGGTTTTACGGGCTATACAACTTCATAATAAGGCGTTGCGGAATCGAAGAGTAGAAGATGATGATATGTCTCATGCGTATCCATTATAGACATATGTTGGTGGGTCAAAATCATCATTTGGGCGACATATTCGTAAACGTAGGAAAAAATGAAAAATAAATCAAGAAAATTATAAATTAAAAACAGAGCATTAAATGCGGTGTGATTAATTTGGGGGAACCCCTAATTTTATATTATATATTAAGATTAAGATATTAAGATAAGAAAGATGCACTTAGAACTTAGAATTTTTTTTTTTCGGCTACATGACTTAAATGCTACTATAAGATGCAAAATATATCATTTTAGATTCACACAGAAAAAAAATCCAACATCAATACACAACCAAGGTATTTGTAAAGGAAAAATAAAGCACATAACTAACAGCTTCTTGAATTCAGCCAACCTAATACTACAGCAATCCCCCAGTTACTCCAAATAACTAAATATAAGAGCACGTGATTCTGCATTAATAGTTTGCTCCATGTGCAGATTTATGCACATGGACCAACATAGAATGCATAAATACATTGCATCCTGTTCTCCTTACAAATTTATAAAAAAAAAAAAAGGAGTATGATAATGCGGGGGACGAGAAGAGAAAGAGTATGGGTATTCTCATTCCTGACGGAGGAAATGCAAATAACACTAACCAGGGAGAAAATCATCCTGCATATCTTGACAATACTTCAGCTTTCATCATCACAATCGACAAAATAAACAGAAATTCATATGATATTTGCAATCAGCTGCCAAGGATTCTAGACAAAAGGAACTCTTGCACTTAAGCAAAGTAGATATTATAGATGAAGTAACTCACTGTGCATATTGGAAAGTATCCTCATAAGACTCATTAAGATGTAATTGTTGGCCTGTTCGTCATTTAAAGGCTGTCCACTGATAACAGGTTCAGGCTGTGTCTTTCTTCTCCTCTTATTATGGCCTGCCAAACGTCTTCTACAACTTCTTTTACCTTCATCAAATTCTTGAAGAGCATGGAACCTACCAACAAAAGATCACAATTGATCAAACCAATAACAAAATTAGTGCCTCCGCAACTTAGCTTAAATCAAAATCAGACCCAAAACACCAAATCAATTAGATCTAGCAATACTAAAAGCTCATATGAACAAAATATTTCACAGTTTCATAGTTGATCAAACAAAGATGTACCTACTACACTGCTGGCAAAAGCGTTGCATAACATTCCCAACAAGGGCTTTGGTGGCTTTAGAGTGCAACTCACAGACCTTGTGTCGCCTGTGATAGTCCTTAGCATTACTGAGATCAGCACCACAGCATTCAACCTGGCAAACTGCGCCTTTAAAAGATCCAGCAGTCAATTTAGTCTTCTTTCCACTGTTGCCCTCCAAGTCCAGTTGGGATTCAACACCAAGCTTCAGAGATAAAGTGCCAGGTTCATCATCAATTTCAATTACCCTTCTTTTTCTGTCCAGATCTCTTTGTGGGTGTAGATCCTCAGAGCAGGAGGATGAAGTGTTGGATGAATTACCAGCAACTGGAATTGGAACAAATTTCTGACCTTGGAAATTGCAAGCTGGATCTACTTGCCTGGCGATGAAAAGATCTCCATCCCACTTCCAAGTATTCAAATCCCACTCTGAATTCCTCTTCCCCATGGCTTTTATGCCATACAGCTGCTGAGCTTGTTCCATTTATATCACCTGACTAGACCCAGAACACTCAGTTGCTGAAAAACAGAAAGAAGAAAGCAGCAAGCAAGCTTACTCTAGAAATTTAACCGCTTATCAATAGGAAAGATTGCCATAACACAGAAGAAGAAGAAAGGCAGTGAAAAGGGAAGATGAGGAATTAATAAGAGTTTAGTAAAGGTGGAGATGAGCTTGGTCCGGACAATAATGGAGGAAAGAAAACCCAAAGGCAAGTGGGCAACAACTTAACAGAGATGGCGAAAGGTTCGGAATCGGAAGGTGGGGGGAAGAGAGAGAAGAAACAACAGCGTATAGTACAGAAGAAACAATAAAAGAGTATTACAATTCACATGGCATATCACCCAAATGGACAAAGTTGAAACACGCAAAGGGGGATTAAAAAATGAAGAAGAACAGTGCAGTACAAGAGTTGAAATTAATCGAAGATGGAAGATGAAAATGGGAAAGTGGAGAAGGAGGGAAGATGGGAGTGGGGTCCACTTTACCACTGCGTGTCTCTCGCACCTTTCGATTCCGATTTCCACCACTCTTTCTCAACATTAATTGTAACCCATAACCGTAAGTAAGATCATATGATTCGTAATCACTCAAATTTACTACTTCCAAATGCTATAATTGATCACTAGTTCACTACTGTTTGCAGTTCAAACTACCATTTCACTTCAAATAAAAACAAACAAACAATTCTAAGTTCACTGTATGTCTCGTATAATCATATCATAAGTTATTAATCACGAGATTCGTAAAAACAAACAAACAAATAAATAAACCATTTTATTTATATATATTATATCAAAATTTTCAAAGGAAAACATATAGTAAAGTGATTTTAAAAAAATTAAAGAAAATAGAGTAGTATTGTACTTATCTTTTATTTGTAATTAAGAAAATTTATATTTGATTTCAGGATGTTTTAGTATATTTTTTGTTATAGTAATCTTTTTATTAAAATTGTACCTTCAATCTTGGAATCTTCTTGTAATATTGTTTTCTTTTTTCAAACTTAACGCATATTATTAGAAAATTACAAAAATTATAATAAAAACGGAAACCAATAATATGCTGACACGTGAGTGGCTTAAAATAAGAAAAGCCACGTGACATAACTAAAATGATAGAAAATGAAATTTCTTTAAAAATATAAAGATTCTTTAGCGCGTCGAAATTTTGTTACCCGTGAAAAATGAAGTGAGCAAATGTTGAATTAGGGGGGAAATCATGTACTTTAGTCGCTCGAGAGCGACCTTCCATGGTTTCCAAAACCCATGTGAAGGTATGTTTAGGGTTCACATCTATCTTTTAGGGCATGTTTCTCTATACACAAAGCTTCAAGGGATATTTAGCGGCGAAAAACCCCGCACCCACTTTTTTATAACTGGCACCCGCCTTGGGCGCAACCCGGATGCGTCCAAAATGTTTTTAAAAAAACCCGGTTCAGTTTTGGGCGCATCCAGGATGCGTCCAACTTAAACCGGGTTTTTTAAATTTTTGACGGCAAAAAAAAAAAAAAAATTTTTTTTTTCTTGGGCGCAGCCAGGATGCGCCCAAGAATGACCCGGTTCAAAAAAAAAAATTTGGACGCACCCGAAATGCGCCCAAGACGGGTGCCAGTTATAAAAAAATGGGTGCGGGGTTAAACGCCCATATTTAGTTATCGAGATTAGGATGTTATATCGCTGGATTGTTAACGATGCATTTCGTTTTAATGAATTTATGCAACTAAATAATAATGTAAAAGGGTTAATGACAAAATAAAACATCGTGAGGGAGGTCATATTATCAAAAAAACACCTGCTATATATGTCTATTGTGCGTGTTGTGGAACATGCCCTTTGTTAGCTTAATGTCACCCACTTATTCCTTTCGATTCCTCTTTTCTCTCTCCCGAAGCAGTGAACCCTAAATTCACAATTGTCAGTCGATTATCATTCAATTTACATCTAATCAACTCGTTTTTGGCATTAGAATCGAAATCTCCTATCAATTGATACAAAATTTTTAAAAATGGATCCTCCACAATTCATCCAAACCCATGTTGACTTCATTAGAAATAAGAAAATCACCCTATCTATGTTCTTTAACTTAAAAGAAATATCGTCTTTCAGATTCCACCGTCTTTCCTAGTCATATGGCAATGGGGAGGGAGATTCCCATCTCCAACGAAAAATCCCCGCCGCGGGACGAGAATATGGATTTTATACAAGGATGGGGGAAATTATATCCCCATCATAGTGAAAATTATATCCTCGTTGTGGGGTTGAGGACGAGATGGGGGATGATCATCCCCATTAGAGATCCTGCAACCTTCCACACTGGGGACCCCGAAAGAGAAATTTATGTATAATTTTTTCAAAAAATCTCTCTATATTATTTAGTAATTATTTGTATTCTGCACAAAAGTTATGTTCTAAATGAAATATAATTGGACTTTGGTTCTATTTCGAGGACATGTTTTTTTTTCTATTGTAATTTAATAATAATATTATTCAATTGTTTGATATAATTGAGAAAGTATATGAAATGTTTAACTATTAACTTAGATTTCATTTATTTGAATAGTATAGTACTTGGTTAACTCCACTTATAATTTGAAGTTATAAGTCCATAATTTCCCCTAGTCAGTTTCATTCTACTCCCTCTGTCCCTTTAAGTTCTTCTTAGTGTGTACTTTACACAGTTTTTAAGAAAATTACTGCACATAACAGTGCATATGAAATGCTACCCAAACCCATTTTTAAGCCAATGAAAACCATTTACTTACTTTCAACAGCCAATCACAATTCAGCATTAACCTTCACACGGATTGCCATATTAGGCTAACAAAAATAGACCAAAATACCCCTAAGATTAAAACCATTCAGATGCTATAAAAGCTGTTAACACACTGCAGAGAAATTCAATTCATCCTCTGCTTACAGAAAAAACCAACTGAAATTACAGTAAAAAAGTGAGAAGAAGCTTGAAATTAAATTGTGGGCATCATTTCCTGAGGAGGATGGCTTCAACATTTAATTTGAATGAACCTCAAGTCCTTGATGATGATGGCTACGGTTATGAGGAGATGGGGGGCAGGAGCAGAACCTGAATTTGATTTCGATCTAAACCAGGAGCCAACAGCATCAGAACCAGAGGTTCATGGACAGGCAGCACAACTTCTCACTCTTCTTCTCACTAGACTTTCAGAGGGTTCACTTCCATATGGAGCCATCAAAGAAGCTGCAGCACTGTTCAAGGTGTCAACAAGAACAGTTAGTAGTATCTGGGGTATAGCCAAGAAACAAAGACAAGAAAATCTTACATACAATGTGGCCACATTGTATCATAATGGAGGAAGGAAGAGAATTCAAGTTGATCAAGAAGCAATATCATCACTTAGCATGGGGGACAAAACATGCATAAGAGACTTAGCAAGCAAACTAGGTATTCCCAAAACAGTATGTCATAGAATGATCAAGAGCAAGCAAATAAGGCCACATACAAATGCACTACATCCTGGATTGAAGGAAGCACACAAGATGACAAGGATGGAGTGGATTCTGAATCTTATCACAGGCAACACAGTGTATGAAAAATCAGATTACCATCCAATGTATGATTTCGTGCATATTGATGAGAAATGGTTCTTTCTTTCAAAGAAGACACAAAGAGTTTATCTAGCTAAACATGAGAGGTTCAACACGGATGGAGAATGCACATTTGATGGAAAGATTGGTATCTTTCCATTCACATACAAAGAACCAGCTAAGAGAAATTCAGTAAAGAGACCAAAAGGGACAATTACCACAAAGCTTGTGGAGTCAATTAACAAGGAAGTTACTAGAAGAATGTTGATTGACCAGATCATACCAGCAATCAAGGCTAAATGGCCAGAAGGAGGACAGAGGGTCATTTACATACAACAAGACAATGCAAGGCCTCATATTACTCAACAAGATCCAGAATGGCAAGAGGTACACAAACAAGATGGCTTCACTTTTATTTTAATTCAGCAACCAACTAACAGTCCTGATCTAAACATATTAGACCTAGGATTTTTTAGAAGCATACAATCACTCGTGCACAAGAAAATGCCAAAAGATATTGACAGCATGCTAGAAGCAGTTTTTGATGCATTTAATTAGTTGGAACCCACTACTCTAAGAGATGTTTGGATTACACTTCAACATATAATGAATCAAATCTTACAAGTAAAAGGAGGGAATGACTATGATATTTCACATATTAACAAAAAAAACTGAGGGCACAAGGACTTCTGCCAGAGATAGTCAAAGCAACAGCTTCGGCTGTCATACAAGTATGGGATATTGTTTATGGGGACAGTGAAGCACAAAATCAAGCAAATCATGAAGGACACAGTGAAGCAAATGACTTGGAACACAGTCAAGCCAATGTTGAAGGGGACAGTGAAGCAAATGACTTGGAACAAAGTCAAGCAGATGTTGAAGGGGACAGTCAAGCACAACATCTGATAGACAACCAAGATGATTTAGGGGACTACATAATCATGTAAACACATCAAGCATAGGGTAATGATTTTTTGGGTTTAGCTAAGACAGTATGACCACTGTAAGCATTCATAGACCAGTTTTTGTACGGATGCTTACAATATTCATATTTTTGTAAGCCAAGGAAATGAATATCATGAAGGAAAGATTTTGATTATGGTTGTTGAAAAAAAAAATCTCAGGTGTCCCCTTAGCCATCATAGAAACAATCCCATCTCCAAAAACTTTACACACTTGGCCTCATTCAGTCAAAATTGTCACTGGCTTCCTAGAGTAATGCTAAGATTGCCTTAGCATTACAATGGCGTGCCAGAGTGACATTTTTTCCTGGTTTCCTGGAGTATGTAAAGCAATTGAGATATCTTACAAGAACTGCATCTCAGTTTAAAAGGATTCATCATTGATTATAAAAAAAAATCTCAGGTGTCCCTATACCATCATAGACACAATCCTAATCTCCAAATGGATTACACACTAGGCCTCATTCAGTCAAAACTGTCACTGGCTTCGTATTGTAATGCTAAGATTGCCTTAGCATAACAATGGCGTGCCAGAGTGACAGTGTTGACTGGTTTCCTGGAGTATGTAAAGAAAATGAGATGGTCAGAAGAATTGTGTCTCAGTTTATAAGAACTCATCATTGATAAAAGAAAAAAAAACAGAGGGACATTGAGTGAGGGACTAACTCAGCTAACACAGGGCCAACAACATTCAACTTAACTCAACAGAGGGACAAAGTCAGGGACTAACTCATGTCAACATAGAGCCATCAACATTAACCTCAACTCAACAGATATTCATGCTCATGTCAACAGATATGCAACAAAGAGGAACTCATCCTCAACTCAACAGATATGCAACAAAGAGCAACTCATCTTCAACTCAACAGATTCAGCAGAGAGGAACTCAACCTCAACTCAATTGATTCAGCAGAGAGGAACTCATCCTCAACTCAACATAAATGCAACAGAGAGGCACCCAGGGTCAACTCAACAGATATTCAGCATAGAGGAAGTCATCCTCAACTCAGATCTTCAACATAATTCCAAGAAAATATCCAGTAAAACCCAAAATATAACAAAGTCCACAGTTCATAGTAACAGAGTCTACAATACATAAGCAAAACAACAACCAAAGTCCATAATAACAGAATTCCCAAAATATATAGCTTCAAACAGAGGGACTTAGCTAGATTGTGTCCGAGCGGGAGCGGAAGGGGGAGACAGAGACAAATGGAGAGTCGGGGATGACAATAAGCTCCGGCGTCGGCATGGTCGCATCAAACGACACCTCAGGCGTCGGAGTGTCTGGGATCACGATGATCTCCCGGGGACGAGACAACACCTCATTTTCAGAGAGCTCCGACGACCACTTCATCTCCATGGACTCCTTCTTCTGCTCCGGTGACCAGAGCATGTTGATGTCGATCTCCTCGGACGGGACGTGGCTCCAGGTATGGTCTCCAACACATTCTGGACCCCAATTGCAAGGCGGGGACAACGAGCAACCAGATCGACTCTATGTGGCAGAGGGATCGACATCTGAATCATCTTTGAAAAACAGATTCAAAGCTTCTTCAGAGTCGTTGTTGATGAGGTTTTCAGAGATGGATGGAGACTGAGGATCAACGGAGAGAGGGGAGCTCGGATTCGAGACAGAAATGGACACCCGTCTGGTGGACAACGACGGTGTTCCGCTCTTGGTGAAGCTCTGAGATGGTCGGGTATTGGTGGAGGAGTCCATTGGAAGAGATGAAGAAATTAGGGTTTTCAGAGAAAGAGAGCAGCTAGGGTTTGTGGAGAGGAGGCGAGATAGAGCTGAGATTGAGAATGAGAGGGTTTTATCGGGTAGATTAGGGTTAGAGTTTTGGGCTGGGTTTTGGGCTGGATTAGGTTTATCTGGGTTGGGTTAATCCGAATTAGGTAGATTAGTGGGTTAATTGTGGATTTAATACACAAATCTTAAGCTTTGTTATGGTAAATTAAGAAATCGGTTATGTAAAAATGGAAGTAATTTAATGGAGATGAAGGTGGTTGATGATTTTAATGGTGAAAATTAAATAGAGAAGATGATGTAGATGGTTGATTTGATTGATAAAGTGTTGTAAGAGATATGAATAAAATAAATAGAATAAGGGTATAATAGGAATAAGTTAATGGATGGAAAAGGAAATAGGAAGAACTTAAGGGGACGCCCGAAACGGAAACAGAAAGAACTTAAAGGGACGGAGGGAGTAGTATAAATTACGCATGTAAAAATTTAGCGGGGACGGAAAATCCCCGTTGGGGATTTTAAATAAGAGAAAGTTAATGGGGGCAGGGGTTCCTCGACGAGGACATGGATGGGGACGGGAAAAAATTAAAACCATAAACGAGGATGAAGATGGGACATACATTCCCCGCTCCAAATCCTCCTTATTGTCATCCCTAGTGTAGGCTTCAGTAGCATTTTCAATGGTTCTGAAAGGGTTAACAAACGAATTTGAAGCTACTCCAGTACTAGTGGCGGCTTGATTTGACTTTGACGAATCACCATGTGTTACGACAGAGGTAGGAGCTTCTTGACTTGTTGGATCTGTGTTTTTAGAACCAAAAGAGTTATTAGAGGGAATGATACAATTGTTGTCCTTCGTTATTCTCTCGAGGATCAGCAAAATCATTATTTGAATTCTCCCTTTGCGTTGGAGGCATATCACCGTCAATATCATCAGGGTGGAGCAGTGTGTTATTCTTGATGAAAGAGAAAAATATTTTTCCATCAAACACATTGTTGATGTTCTCTTCAATCTTCCTATTTCTTTTGTTGAAGACTCTTAGGCCTTGATCCCTTTCACATAACACAGAAAGACACCTCAAACCAAAAGCATGCAAATGGGAACTTTGGTTTTGTGACCCCTGATTAGTTCATAAGGAGTTTTATGGATCAATGGATGAAGCATGGCACAAGATTAAGGATATAACAAGCAATGATGATTGCTTCATCCTAGAAGACATGAGAAAGATTTCTTGAAATGAGAAGAGGAAGTCCCCGAGCTTATCACTATCCCTCGGGAGCAGAACGAGCTTTTTGCCGCCTGGATAGCGCAAGGCGCCCCGATCGCTCCAAATACAGCTAACCAAAGGGTCGAACCTCTTAACAACCAGGCCAATCGCGACGCGCGAGAGATTAATCGAGAAGAAGAAGTAGCTGAAATTGTCCCGGATGACAGAACATCGGTTTCTAGGAGACCGAGGGAGAGAAATGGTACTCGCGACGTGGGTCAGGGAAGGTTCGACTTGAACCAGGCCCCAATGAGTCATCAGGAGCACTACAACTCTCAACACGATGTTCATTATGACGAGAGGGGTCGAGCATACTATCCCGTGCAAGACCAGCGCGAACGTCAGGGAGCACCCCACTATAATCGCGAGACATCCCAGAACCCTCCTCTTGACTTTTCAACAATGTTTGGCCCCACAGCTTTCGCAGAGCACATCATCAGGGCCCCTCCGCTACCAGATTTTAGATTCCCAACTATCAAGGAATACACTGGTAAGGGAGACCCTAAGGAACATCTTACCCGATATAAGTACGCCATGATCGCGAGGGGTCCGGATGAGGCCACCCTGTGTAAGGGATTCCCAGGAACGCTCGCGGACACCGCCATGACATGGATGTTAAATCAACCACCCGGGAGCATCTCTTGTTTTGCAGATATTGAAAGGGGATTTTTGTTGCATTTTGGCTCTTCGAAGAAGAGGAAGATCACCATGCAAGAAGTGGTCGGGATCAAGCAAAAAACAGGCGAAAGTCTGGAAGAATACGTAAAAAGATTCTCGCTGATGGTTTTGGAAGCTGATGACTTCGATGATAAAACCGCCAGGGTCGCGTTCTTAAATGGGTTGGCCGACGGGAGTGAGTTCAAAAAGCACCTATACAGAAAGCAGGAAGGGTCCTATCAGGCCATGTTGGAAAGAGCTTATGTCGAAATTCAAGTTGAAACTCACTCAAGCACGCCCGCGGAGGGTGGAGGTCAGAACAAACAGAACCAAAACCAAAACCAGAGCTCTAGAAAAGGCAATCAGAATTGGGGGAACAAAAGACAACAGTTTGACCAGGGCCAGAGTGATTCACGAGCTCCAGGTTTAGTAACTCAGCGTCAGAATCGGGATCAATATCAGGATTACAGACAGAATACGGACCAGAACCAGTTCCAGGAACAGAATTTGATGAACCAGAGGGATGACAACTCCGGCTACAGAGGTCGCGGCCGAGGCAATGGAGGCCGAGGTCGAGGTCGCGATGGAATGTGGTGCGCCAACCACAACTCCACTACTCACAACACGGATGAGTGCAGGAGTGACCCAAGAATGAACAATGAACCCGAACAGAGAGCCGTCCTCATGAATTAGAGAGGTGGAGGAAACAATCAAGGCAGGGGTGGTAGAAACCCTGGCCGGGGGCCATTCAGAGGGGGAAACAACAATGGTGGGCGAGGAGGGGGACGCAATCAGCAGAACGCGAATGATCCTCATCCACCTCAACGCAACCAAGATTTCCCGCGACCAGACGGTCATGTAGGGACCATAGCCGGGAAACATATCCCTATACCCCCAAACAGGCGTGAACAACGAGAGATGATTAACGCACCGCTCCCTCGCGGGCTCCCAGTTATGAGCATCGCGAAGCCCCTTCCCAGAGAACCATATCAACTTGTCTTTTCTAACGAGGAGATCAACGAGTGGGCAGTCTCTTCTGGTGACCCATTAGTTATACATCTACAGATTGGCACGAAACTAGTCAGCCGTATTCTGGTAGACACAGGCAGCTCTACCGAAATAATATATCTGGATGCTTTCGAAAAACTAGGGGTTGATCCACGGATGAAGAGACCGACGCGAACAACCTTAGTAGGCTTCGCGGGAGAGAGAGTCACTGCTCTAGGAGTGGTGAGTTTAGATGTAGTGATGGGAGATGAGACAGGATCGCGAGGTCGCACCAGGGGCCTATCGACTGAAGGATAGCTCTGGCAATCACGTTGCAAATTCCTGGAACGTGATGCGACTACGCCGCTATTACGCCTAGCCTACTCCCCCCCACAGGTATGAATTCCCACGTTTTCATAACATGTCTGCATACCTCAGATGAATATTTCATAGAAAACGATAAAATCGCAATATAAAACGTTCTAACAAGTTGTATGCAGGCGAAAGGACCGATTGAGACTAAACATTAGCAAGAATCTATCATCGGGTTACCAAAGGAATAAATACTTTTGCCAGAAAGGGGGACGTGATCTCAGAATAAAAGGTACGTGCACATCTCGAGAATTCAGGATGCCGCATAAATCCCGTGACGCTGGGCTGGGGCCAAGAGCACCCACCCAGGTCGCGAAGCCGTGACGCTGGGCTGGGGCCAAGAGCACCCACCCAGGTCGCGAAGCCGTGACGCTGGGCTGGGGCCAAGAGCACCCACCCAGGTCGCGAAGCCGTGACCGTCCGAGAGTGAGTAACGACATTCGTCCTCACCTCGACCACGAAGTCCTGACCTTGGTGGGATAACAACCCATCAAGGCACGGAACTCAACGAGTGACACTCCTGAAAAAAGTCAATCATGAAACTATATACTTAGCATGGAAATATGCAATACAAAACGCTAATGAATCCCCATCTGTTTTGACAGACACTCCTGCACTAAAGAAACGAACGATCATAGGCATGATCGCGAACGAAACAGAAAATGGCAGTTTGTGATGAAACTGGCGCTAAAACTCCAATTATCCGCGAGCATGGATTTCCCAAGGCATCAGGAATACCTTAGCTAAGGTATGATGAGATAAACACGCGAGCTACTTTGCTTTGTCACAAGAACGAAGAATCTGATTCCAATTCATTATAGGAAATCACATTCTCAAACACAAAGACACTCATAGGTGCACGAAAAACCCTACTACTGGCTCATGCGCATGCAGTAGTCAGGTAAGAACACACTCTTTATCACATCACAGGTCACGACATATGAATAATATATACTTACGCGATCGATTTTCTCGCAGGGTTTTTCGTAAGACCAACAGAAGAATCTTTCCTGACGAAAGATGTTGAAGAGTGTCCTATTTATGATATTAAGTATTCTCGTTTTCGAAACATTTTTAAGTTCTAAAGTCTATTAAGTGAGACGCATACTTTTAATCACGATGGCACAGAGATGCACATTACATTTTGAGTTCCAAAGTTTTCCCGATAATCCCAGTCTAATTCATTCATAAACCCTCGTTCATTCTCCCTCCTTTTTTCACACATAGGGCTCGCGAGACTGTAAACATCCTCACGAGCACTATGGGGGGAGGGGAAGAGGAGGAGAAATCACCATACAAACACAGAATAAAGAGACATTAAAAAGCACTAAGCCTAGAGAGGAACGACGACCTTCACTTGATACACCACAGTCCGAACGGGAACTTCAGGTGGATTAGCACGCCACATGGTGAAAGTCACCTCATCTCCCTCACGAAGATCATTCTCATACGCAAACTCACTCCAACCTTCGCCCAAGAAGAAAGAACTCCCAGCCTTGTTCAGAGTCACGTCCCAAGGTTCGAAATTGACGCAAAGGACAAGACTCTTACCACCGAAATGGCTAAGGTGTTGATCACAATGTTCCTTCGGGAAACGCTATACGTAGAGAAGAGGAGTCTAAGAAACGAACAAGCAGAGAAATGCAAAGTAAAAAGGATATTTACCAAGCATCTGCCAGTAATGGCAGAGGAATCCATAGTAATAGTGAAAGACTCATCCAGAGACCCCTCTCGAGTTCGTCGTGTCCTGGCCATGTCGGTATTCTTTGAAAAAGGCAGACAAGGAAGGAGAAAGCAGGAAACGCTATTTATAAAAGAAATACACCTAACCCACAGTTAATGCATTGAATGAAAAGGCAGAAAAGTAGTTGGGAGAACAAAAGTAATAAACACAAAAAACATGCAGAGAAATAATTGTACGGTCTCCTCACGAGACCCAAAGAAAATCGTCTAACCTACATTTAGACTCGCGATCACATTCCGATCCACGGGCCACAGAACCAAATAACAAATTGTATATAACACCAGCCCAAGAGTTTGCAGACAAACGCATGAAAAGGAGTTAAACTTCATCAGGAAGATCCAGATACCCATCAGCCTCAACCAGCGCGGAATCGCGAGCCCCTCTCGCACCACCAACGCCTTTGGCCGACGCGATGTTTTCTCCAACAGCAGTCTCCTCGCTGTCAATATTCACAACATCGTCCCCACCATCCACATCAGACAATCTAGCACAAGAGCGAGTCGAAGAGTCCGCTGTTTTCTTCATCCTTTCCTCCGAGTAAATTACTCTTTTAGGCACTTTAGGAGCTGGGACTAAAGGAATGTGAGACTCCATCCCTCTAACGACCCCTTCGCCTTTAGGCAAGAAGGGTTCGACGACCCAACCTTCAAGAAGGCTCGCGTCGTCATCAATAAAGGTCCCAAGAGGAGGAGAGGTATACGCGGGGAGCTCGACAGGAAGGCCACAAAGATCCGTAGGATCATAGGGAAAGTTAGCCACTTTGTGTTTCCTGAGCTGACGCTTGAGTGCGGTAATCACCAGTGTGTCACGAGCCAAGCTGATAAAATCAATACGACATTTCTCACGATAGCTAGAAGCATACTGCTTGGCACCTTCGCGACGACCCTTGTCAAAAGCTTGGTCTTTCTCTTGTCGGAGCAAAGATAACTTTGTATGATGATTGCGCTCCATAGTCCTGGCCGAAAGCTCCAAATCACTTATCTTCGCCGTCAGTTCATTTACCCTGTTCTCCAAAACAACATTCCTCTCTTTCTCCTCTTTTAGTTTTTTCTTCGCGGCCTCCTTGACATCTCGGGCTTTATTAGCAAAATCGACCATCTGGTTATAGTCCCCCTCCATCTGGACGTAGCCATCTTCAAGGGCGATGGCATATTGCCCCGATGCCTCGTTAAGAAGAATCGACTACAATAAGCAAAATATACTGGTTAAAATTAGCTACCGACAAGAAGGAAGAAAACCACTAAGAAAGAAAAGGAGGGAAACCCACTGCCAAATTGAGTCTCGAGAGTCCTACTCTACCCCGAGCAATGCCCTCTAAGAATTCAGGCATCTTTGGGAAACCTGGTCGATCGCGACGAAAGAACGTCCTCACCACCTCTTCCTCGGGAAAGAGCTCAGCCAGGCCCTGAGAAGGGGTATCTTGGCCACCTTCAAGGGTCATAGGCTGTTTACCCTTGGCAGTCTCCGAGGCCCTCTCTGCAGGGGTTGCTCGGTGCGAAGTAGGAGTCCCGCCGGCCCCTAAAGGAATTGTCGGACCAATCAGGGATTGGTCGTTTAGAGGCTCTGGCACGCGAGTCTCGGTCTCCACAGCTTGAGGCACGGACTCACAGATGTTAATGCCACCAGCAGAGGTTTTCTTCTTTTTAGAAGGAGCCTTGTTCTTGTTCGCCAGTTGCTTTCGGCGTTTACTCTTTTGTGGGGCAGGAGCCTGTTCATCAATAGGCTCTTCGTCAAAAGAGTCATCAGAGCCCTCAATGGTCGGGAGACGAGAAAAGTATCCTGTCTCTGAAAAATAAAAAAAATATATATAATAAAAAATCCATAAGCATATGACATCGCGAATCCGTAACAAAAATAAACAATAAAAAAAATGATAAGTAACAACATGCAAGAAAATCATTAGACGAGAGACATAAGAGATACCATAATGGTGCTTAAGACTAAGTCCACGCTGGGCTAACACCTCGTGGGTAATACACTTCAGGAATATGCGCGTTGAGACGAGATCAGGGAAATTGTGGAATTTACGAGAAAGACAATCTTTCTTAGGCTGAGACCAGTTACCAGATTTGGGTTGGGTCGCGAGCATCGATATCTTGGTCGAGATCCCAGAACCCGGAGGAGGTCGTACCAAAAACCAGTCGACCTTCCACTTCGGTATGCGGGGAGGACCATCCCACTCCGACTTACCATTCTTTACGGCTGTAAACATCCCCATCTCCTCAGGAGCCCTTCGCGTGGAGAACACAAGGAGAAAATGACAAGGATTGGGTTTTACCCCGATATCTTGGCACCTCATCACATAAATAACCAAGGCCCTCCAGAAGTTAGGATGCATCTGAGCTGGGCTGTAGGTCAGCTCTCTCAGGAGCATTTTAGTAAAGTTGGAGAAAGGGAGCCTAAAGCCTAGTTTGAGAGACGATATACTCAAAGGAAAGAAAGTGCCATACTCATCAAGGGAAGTTCCACCCGAAGATGGAAGAGCAAAAATTGTACCTTCTGGGAAGGGATAAGCATCTGCGATGGTGAAAAGATCGCGAAGGGTAAGATCAAAAGGAAGGGCCGTAAACGGGTTCCCGAGGTTCTTGACCTTTTTATAACGGACGCGGCGAGTCAAAATCTGTACGCGACCCGCCGGATTATTGAAAATATCTTCGATCTCCAAGCGAGGAAGATCGCCTCGCCAGGAGTAAAACTTCTCATAGTCCTCACGACCGATTATTACATCCTCAGATTCCTGAGGAAGATCTTTATTACCATAACCCGCATCTGGTCGCGAGGTAGAAGGAACTTCATCGCCGTTATTTCTAACAGGGTTCCCTATGGATGATTAAGAAGAAAAAGATTGAGAGTTAGTTTTCCAGGGCAAGAGTACGAAACGCGAAGGCTAGAGAGAAGCTTCGCGAGCCATGGGAATGAAAAACAAAGAAAACCCTAGAAAACGAGAAATATAAGATCTAAGTGGGAATCAAACAGACTCCAGGCAGGCACTCTAAGGAATGGCGGGATGAGTAGTTCAGAAGCCATGAGAGAAAAACTGACTTTAAAGAACGATGAGAATTCCGACAGCCTAAAATGGCTTTTTAAGGAAAGAAGAGCGCCCATCAAACAGGAGAAGGAAAAAGGGGCACCGCCCAGTAAATAACCAGAAAAGGTGCGGAGAAAACCCGCCTGACCGCCATGAAAACCAGGGAAAGCTTCGAAAGAACACAAAACATCAGAGATATAAATACCGAAATCATGTATAAAGGTAATGGAAGAAAACAACAAATAAAGAGCGAATTCGAAATAGAACTTACCAGCCATTTGTAAATCTGAAGATTGTCTGAACGAGTGAAGGTTTCTCGAAATTTTATTAGAAATAGGATTTTACAGAGGAACACGAACAGTTGAAGTAAAGAGGAAGGGAAGAATATGATTTGACAGCCTTATATAGGAAGGTGGAAAACATCCCAAAAAGTCACCACGTGTTGAAATGTGTCAGAGCGCGGGAAGACGAAGCGTCTCGAATTTAAAAAGATATTCAAAATTCAAAACAAGCGCGATGGAATGAAAAGGTGTCGCGAACAAATTATCTTCAAGGGACTCCCCGAGAACCCGGCTTCAATTATTACCCAAGCCTTACCTTCGCGAAGGCAAGGACTTGGGGGGCTGGCTGTTGGACCCGGTTCTCGCGAGTCGTGACACAAACCCGGTTCTCGCGATTTGTGATACGAACCCGGTCCGCGACTGAGAAATAGACCGCGAGCCCATAAGGTCGAATAACTAAATCAAGAACGAGAGGCCCATTAAGAAGCCCAATAGGTAAAGGGAGCAACACCAGATTGTGTGGGACCCAACGTCCGATTATAAATCCTAACGGCAAGGAGAGAGAAATGGGGGCGATTAAGAGCATCTTCCTTCCCCTCTTGAAAGAGAGAGAAAAACACACAGGGCGATTACTCATTTCCGAGCTCGTCTCTTTGATCCCGATTCACCTCTTTTAGTAGGAAATCGGATGATCGGTACCTGGATTCTGACTCTCGGTATCGTTATCGTGCTTTCGAGGTGCGAATCATCACGATTGGTTGAGTTTCACCATTTGTTGTTTCATTGAGTTGGTTCACGAGGTTTCATTGATTTGGTCATTACTTCGATCGTTATCTTCTCTCTGTTTTACTTCATTCTATTGTTGTTTAAGGCATTGTGTTCATTTATCTGTCGCTATTACTGACTTGAGCGTCGGAGAGCCAAATCAGGGGGTCCAACCTTCCGGTTTGGTTGTGCAGGTACTTTAAAGGGTTGAAGAACACAAAGAACAGAGGAGAATGGCACATTTTGATTTGGATGAAGATGAGTCGTAAGTTGTTGCTCCAGTTTGCGTAAGGAAGGTCTCCAGTATTCGAAGATTCACTGAAGGTCAGATCTCGCGAGGTGTTGATTGCGAGATCGCGAATATCTGGGCTCCAACACCACCCACTTTACTTTGGTTGTTTCACACGATTGAAGTTTGGAAACATCCTCCACACTTAGGGCATTTGTGAATCACATGATTGACTAGTTTTGTGATTTATCATCTTTTATGGAGACTCGATAGGAATTGTGTATCTTGATATCTTTGCGATTTATGTAATCATGTTTATACTTTGTGCATGCATTCATCTTGCTTGTGTCGTGAAGCTGGTACGATAGCTCTTATTTCAACAAAAAATAATCGATCTAATCTATTGAACCCTCATTATAATCCGAATGGATGATTGATTATAGGTCATCTCTACTCAGTCTTCTCTAGTAGTTCCATATGAGCCTTTTCTATGAAACCTACACCTGGGATCTGTCTAGTTTAGTGTCAAAATTGCCCACCAAATATTTGCGCCTGGCTTATATGCACGTGATTCCCCCCTAAATGCACGTGAATCTGTGCGCAGAACATATGCGCACAGATCTTTACAGTGTAAAACCTTGTGCGCACAAGTTATGCGCACATATTCACGTGCAATTAGGGAAAAAATCGCGTGCATAAAACCATTGCCAATATTTGTCTTGTTTTTGGATGTGTACTCTTTATTATTTTGTATACCTATCACGTAAATGCATCGAAAGCCTTACTTATGTGTTACTTAAGACCGAACACATGGGGAACCATGTCTGTAAAAGTGATTTGCTCTATCAGCTGCCTCAAGCTCCGTGTATTTTCTCACTAGGCAAATCCCACGGTCTCCACGTTTAGAGGTTTTGTAATGATGAGACTTTGATTGAATTGAATATTTGTCAACGTTGTGGATTTGATTTAGAAAGAGAATAAATTTGGAAAAAGATATATATTTGGTTTGAGATCTTCTGACTTGATATTGTGAAAATCTTGTCTTGAAAGGAAATTTGTTATATAACAACATTGTAAACCCTAAACTAAGGATCACCGCCATACCTTCTGCTCAAATCTCTTGCTCTCTCAAAGTATTCATTTCAAAGCTCTCATCTTCTTTCAAAGATCGCGCCTTTTCTCCATGGCTGACCAACTTAATTATTAACGTTAAAGACATTTCAAATAAATTGAAACTAGTCATCAACAAATATGAATCATGCAATAAACATCAGAGATAAAACTGAATCTGAAAAAAAATAGTAATTTAAATTGACAAAAATAATAATCAAACTATAACTCCAAAGTTCCATCTTGCAATCCAAGTTGTACTACCGTCACAAAACTCAACAAAAAAACAAAACCTAAAATCTTACTCTTTGCGTAATCTCCCCTCTTCTCCTAATAATATATGAGAATAATGTCGCAAATGCCCAAGATTTTTACCAATATTACACATATGCCCAATTTCATATGAATATTACTGTAATATCCATATGAGGGTTATAATAGTCTAAAAAATATTTTTTCTATTAAAAAGAAAAGATTTATTATAATTTCATTTATCTTTATTTTTTTAACTGAAATGATTATTTTAATATTATCTGAAATTAAGAAAAAGGATAATGAAATTAATAAATAAAAAATAAAAGGAAATTAAATTATATAATAAACACTTTAAAAACAAGAAAAGGAAAAATAAATTAATAAAAAAAGGAAAATTAAGAAAAGAAAAGGGAAAAGGATAATGACGGTTTTGAAATTAAAAAACGTTAACTCCTTTCTTAAGCATAATTAACTTCCATTAATCATCTCAACCATTTCCCCCATTTTTTTTTCAACTTCTCTCTCGTTTTCACAGTCTTCTTCCTCCTTTCACCAAATTTTCAAAATTTCACCATTTTCACTCTCTCCCTCTCGTTCAACCTTCAGCCTCACCATTTCTCAGACGAAATCGACGCTCGCAACCTCTCTCGCAGCCTTGCTAGCCTCACTTCCGTCTATCTCCGTCTTTCTCCCTCGCAACCGCTGCAGTTATGGCCCCCTTTACCAGAGCTTCCGCACCCCAGAAAAGAAAGAGAGACTCAAAGGGAGACTCTAAAGGGAGAAAGAAGAGGCAGACCGAGAAAACCCCCAAATCTAAGAAGGGGTCGTCGGCGAAGTCGGCGTCGGAAGTGGAGAGACCAGTCTCCCAGAAGAAGAAGGAGGTATTGAATCTCTTGGACAAATGGAGAACCATGGAGCCTTTGCCTTTTAAGGAGAATGTAAGTGAAATTTGTGATATTTTGATTTTCAATTCGAGTCTATGAGTGAAATTGGTGAATTTAGGGTTGACTGAAGCAAATGCATGTAAATTTGACATTCTCCCAAAGGAATTTTCACTTGTAATTGGAGTTGAGAACAAAGTTGTGAATACTTTGATTATTGTTTAGGGTGATCCTGTCATACTCCTTACTGTGTCCGGGCATACAGTTATCTTTGTCCTGACATCCTGTTGTCTGTGTCCAGACATTTGCAATTTGTTTTTGTGTAGCTTATGTGTATTCAGGAGTGGAACCAGTTTATGTAGATTCATTTCTTCATGTGTATTATGAATCTTGATACCTCTTAAAATAATTCCTGTCATATGCATTGTGAACCAGTTTATGTAGTGGAAGTATTTGGATTTCAGTTTCTGAATATTGACAGTTTTTAAGGAAATGCATGTACATTGGATGTATTTGGATAGTTTATAAGGAATTTCATTTCTTCATGTGTATTATGAATCTTGACACATCTTAAAATAATTCACGTCATGTGCATTGTGAACCAGTTTCTGTAGTGAAAGTATTTGGATTTCAGTTTCTGAATATTGACAGTTTTTAAGGAAATGCATGTACATCCTCTTCTCCTCACTTGTTCTAGATTGTTTAGTTTTATCCTGATAGACTCTTCACTGTGTCCTGACATATTCTTATCTGTTTCACCACACTTGAACTTTGGTTGTGTAGCTTATGTGTTATCCTGACAGACTCTTGACTGTGTCCTGACAGTTTTTTCCTGGGATCCTGACTTATTACTAATATTTTCCTGTCATCTTATGTTTCTGTAGGTGATGTATTCCTACTACAAGGGAGATGCATTGCATGGACGTGTAAATATCAACTGCAGGAGGAAATATTTGAAAGATATTGAGTCTAAGCTGACTTGCCAAGACTGGAGAAGGATCTGTGGCAGCCCCTTTGGGGATGTTGTCAAGATGGTCAATCAAGTGACCTTCTCTTCTCAAACCGTCCATTCAGTTTTCTTCAAGCAGTTGAAGAGTGAAAAGAAGTGGGAGACATGGTATGAGATTGTTGGTCAGCCATTGAGATTTTCACTGCAAGAATTTGCTTTGATAACTGGCTTGAATTGTGGCCCTCTTCCCAAGGAGATAAAATCATCTAGGAAGCAAGACAACCAAGTGATGGACAATTTTTTTGGTGGTCCTGATGGTTCAAAAACTTCAGTGCAAGACCTTTATAAAAGGTTCATGAAGCACAAAGCCTTGGACAACCACAAGTTCAAGTTAGCAGTCTTGCTGATTGTGGAAGGGATAATTCTTGGAGGTGATAAGAAGAGACTTGTAAAAGTTGAACATGTGAGGTTAGTGGAAACAATTGACAAGTTCTGGAGGTATCCATGGGGAAGAGTTGTCTACATGGAGCTGCACAAGGCACTGACCAGATCAATGGCAAGAAGAATGATATCCATGGAGAAGTCTATCAAAGTCTCAGATTGTGGTAGGATACCATACAACCTTCAAGGGATGCCAGTGGTGTTTCAGGTATAGTAGTACATTTATGACAGGATATATATTTAAGTGTGAAAGGATATATATTTAATGGTTTTGTTTGTTTGTTTGTTTGTGTAGGTGTGGATTTGGGAGTGTTTACAGTCTGTTGGAGTCAAGTTTGCCTCCAAGATTAGTGAGACCCAAATCCCTAGAGGAGTGCGTTGGTCTGCAACCCAATGCCCTGAGCATGGATTCCTAAGGCTGGCTTTTGAAGAAGAAGGTCTTGAAGTCTTGCCTCTACTTGTTGCAGATGAATCTGAGAAGGAGTTGCTTAATGGTTGCACATTCTCAGATGAAGTAGAGGACCCCTTATTTGACCAGATCACATCTGAGTTTATGTCAAAGACCAAGGACAGTGAGCCTACACAAGTAGAGGACCTCTTCAAAGACCAAGGACAAACTCAAGGACAATCCACTGGGGATCAAGGTCTTAGCAGAGATGTCCTGAAGGCTTTGTTCATGAAGTTTGACAAGTTGGAGGCTGCTGTTTGTCAGAGCTTTGAGAGGCTGGAGAGAAGGAACTTTGTTGCAGAGGAGGAGGAGATCACCAAGAAAAGGATGGGAAGGAAGAGAGTGAAGAAAGATGTTGTTTCTGAGGAGGAGGAGGAGGAGGAAGAGTCTGAGGAGGAGGAGGAGGTCCCTAGGAAGAGATTGGCAAGGAAGAGTGTGCCAAGGAAGAGTGTCAAGAAACCAGCCGGGAAGGGTAAGAAGAAGGTTGAAGTTGAAAGTTCTAGTGAAGAGAGTGAAGAAGTGAGTGAAGAGTATCAAGAGCCGTCTGAAAGTGATGAGAGTGGTACTGAGGAGGAGAGCAAGGAAGAAAAGGTGGATACAGGAGTGGAAAATGATGGAGAAAGTGAAGAATCTGAGGATGAAGAAGAGATTGACAATGATGGGGATGACAATGGAGGGAATGGTGATGATGGAGATGGAGATGATGGGTGTGAGAAAGTTGAGGCAAATGCTGTGACAATTGAGAATGAGGTATGTACACTATGCTTGGATAATTTTTGAATAATTCAGGATAATTTTAGGTTATGACAGTATAATGTTAAATCATACTAGGATAGAATGTGAAATATGACAGGATAGGTTATGTTGTATGTCAGGATATTTTCTAAAGATTGAAATCTAGGATTTAAGAACTTGAGAGGACTTATTATTTACCATGAACCAGTATTTGATTTTGGTAATGCTGAGGAGTTGGAGGACCAAATGTTTTCACAAGGTAATGCTAAGGAAGTTGTTGGGAATGTTGAGGATGTTGTTGACAATGTTGAGGAAAGGGCTGAGGAAGTTGTTGGGAATGCTGAGAAAAGGGCTGAGGAGCCAGTGGATAATGTTGCTGCTCCTTGTGTGAATGTGAATGAGGAGTTGGTAAGCTCCAAAGATTCCAGTGACAATGAGGTATGATTAGGATATTGGTGTCTAGGATATGTTTGTTGAATATGACAGGATATATATGGATATATGACAGGATTATTTGCAGGGTCTCGAAGATTTTCAGTTTGTTGGTGTTGGTAGAAGAGAAGGTGATGTGGTCATGAATATTGTTGTTGAGCTAGCTGAGAAGGCAACTGACAAGGATGAGAGCGACCCTAATGTGCAAGATGAATTGAAAGATAATGATCTTGTAGATGCACTAAGGGAAGAGCTCACCCAGTAGGCTACAACTGAGGATGAAAAGGCTGAGAAGGAATCAAAGGTTGAGGAGGAGAAAAGGGCTGAGGAGGAAGCCAAGGATGAGGAGGAGGAAAAGAAAAAGGCTGAGGAGGAAAAGGGCAAGGCTGGGGAGGAAATGGCCAAGGCTGGGGAGGAAGCCAAGTCTGAGATGGAGATAGATGAGGAGGAAGCCAAGGGCGAGGAGGAAAACACTCAGGAGGGAAAGGATGTGGCTGAGGTGGAGAAAGGTGAGGAGGACAAGGCAGATGATTTTGCCAAACCCAAACTGGTGTTTAGCAACAGGGTGAAGCATGTTAGTGGCCGTTCTCCAAACAAGGTGTCTCCACAAAAGCAGAGGTAGTTTTAGGAAAATGACAGGATATTTTTTGTTATATGACAGAATTGGTTTTTGAATAATACATGATAGTTTATGTTAAATGGCAGGATTGTTTTTTGTATATGACAGGATAGTTTCTTGAATTTGACAGGATTGTTTGTTGAAATAGACAGGTTATGATATTTTTTGAGTTCACTGTGGTTTTGCAGGATCATGCCCAAGCGTAATACAAGGCCTTCTAGTTCTCTCAGCTCTCCTTACACAACCAACACCACCAAGAACACCACCAAGCAAAACACCAAGAAGGACACCACCAAGGACATTCAGGAGAAGAAGAAGGAAGTCTACACAAAAGCTTTTTGGAAGAAGATAACCAAGAATACAGCTGTGAAAGAAATGACAGAAGGAATAACATGGTACATTGACGAAAGGTACTTGAGTTAAATGGTGTAACAATATTGTGTTTTATGTTGATTACAATGAAATATTAAACTCCTATATTGTGTTTAATGTTTTAGCTCTGAGGAGTTTGAGGGCATGAGTGGAGTGGTTATTGACAAGGCCTTCCATGAGGCAATTCTTGAACCAAGACACTGGTGGGATAATTTGATAAGTGTGACAGGACATAAATTTGATTTCTTATTTTTTCAATCTTAAGTGTAATTGTGTACTTGTATTGGCAGCACATCGATGAGGTCCTTTGCCACGTGAGGGCTGAGCTGAGGAAAAAACCATCTGATGATCACAAAGCTGCCATAATGGATTGTCCATGGTCTGAGGATTACAAGGACCAATACAAGAGTGAAGGTCGTGGAGATGAAGTAGCATTAATTCAAGATCGTGTTGTCAGGTATTTGAAGGGAAGTCTTCCATTCCTATTTGGAAAAAACTGGGAAGATGTGGACTTCATTTATGCACCCTTCTTCGTTCACTAGTTGAAAAAACACCTGTTGCAGCCCCCCTGTTGAGGCGGTCACCTTAAAAACCGACGCAAAAAGTCTTATTCTACTATCTGTTGAGGCGGTCAGTCGTTTAGTTCGCTGCAACAGGTGCTTTAGAGGCGGGCAAATATCCGTTCGCCTCAAATAATATTTGTGTTTTTGACCTGTTGAGGCGGTCAGAATTTTGCCCGCCTCAACAGGGTCTGTTGAGGCGGGCAAAACTTTGTCTGCCTCAAAAAACATAAAAAATCGGACCTGTTGAGGCGGGCAAAATTCCGACCGCCTCAACAGGTCCAATGTATTTAAAAACTTAACAAATTTTACTCCTTTAGTTTTATACAAGTCCACGGATCGCCATCTCAACCGTTGAATCACTAAACATCCAACCGTTGTTCCGCTTCCGCTTCAAGGGTTTCGTTTACCCAGATTCAATTCGTAAAAAACCCAACTTCCAATTCATCCATTAACACCACTTTCTACCCTCTCCTCTTCGATTAAACTTCTACCCTCTCTCTCGCTTACCCAGATTCAAGGTTTCTAATTCATCCATTAAACTTCTACCCTCTCTCTCGATTAAACTTCGATTTCCACTTTGAAGCTTTCGTCTCCGGTGTTGGTTCTTCGTCGCCTCAGATCTCAGGTTCTTCGTCGGGTTCCCGCCGCACAACCGGTGTTGGTTCTTCGTCGCCTCCGATCTCGCCTCATTCTTCGCCGTCACCTCAGATCTCGCCTCTTTCGTTGTCGTCGCCTCATATCTCGTCGCCGTCGTCGTCGCCTCAGATCTCGTCACCTTCAACGTCGTCGCCTCAGATCTCGCCTCCTTCGTCGCCATCGCCTCAGATCTCGCCTCCTTCGTCGCCATCGCCTCAGATCTTGCCTCCTTCGTCGCCATCGCCTCAGATCTCGCCTCCTTCGTCGCCATCGCCTCAGATCTTGCCTCCTTCGTCGCCATCGCCTCAGATCTCGCCTCCTTCGTCGCCATCGCCTCAGATCTTGCCTCCTTCGTCGCCATCGCCTCAGATCTCGCCTCCTTCGTCGCCTCCCTCGTTTCTGCAGTCACCATCGCCATTGTTTTCAGAATCCCAAGGAGAAGACCGAACAAGGAGAATATTCTTCAATGATGTCCGAACTAGAAATTGACGCAAGAAGAAGAAGATGATAGTCGTTCAGGTTTCGTTTCCAGATCTGGTTATTTTGTTATTAAGGCTAGTTGTTCTTTCGTTTCCAGATCTGCAATTTCATTGTTGAATTTCCAGATCTGGTTCTTTCATTTTTCCTGTTGTAAATTTGATGTTCTGTTGTTTCCTGTTGTAAATATCAGTGTTGAATTTTTAAAAATTCGATTGAAGATGAGTGTTATTGTAATTGTTGAATTCTAAGAAATTTCAGTGTTGAATTCGAAGAACTTCGTTTCCTGTTGAATTTCAGTGTTGAATTTCCAGGTCGATTTTGATTCTCAGGTTTCTAAAATTTTAGAGGCGGGCGCACAAATTTTAAGTCGTGTGAATTTAGAGGCGGGCACACAAAATTCGCCTTAACAGTGCACTCTTTTGAGGCGGGCAGTACCGCTTTTAGGCATATTTTTGCCTACTTGTTGAGGCGAACATTCCCCCGCCTCAACAAGTTTTTACTTGTTGCAGCCCCCCCTGTTGCAGCGACCCTTGCCCGCCTCAACAGGGGGGTTTTTGCTCGCGTCAACAAATGTTTTTTCCACTAGTGGTTGGAGGCAACCATTGGGTGGCAATTGAAATAGACCTCCGGAAGTGGAAGCTAAATATGTATGACTGCAACACCAATCTGAAGCCAGAGCGGGTAATAGAAAAAGAGGTGGCCCCAATCCTAAAGTATTTGCCGAAGTTTTTGAGCAATCACGAGGCTCTGTCCACAAAGTACGCAGATAGACTTCAGGAGGACCTGACTTATGAAGGAAGGATTGAAGGCTTACCACAAAATAAGAGAAGGTAATATATCCCTCCACCCTTCTGTTATTTACCCTCCACACTTTATAAATATGTTACTAAATCTTGTTTTTGTTTACAGTGGTGATTGTGGTGCATATACTGTGAAGTACATTGAGTGGTTGTGTTTTGGAAATAATGATCTCTCCCAAATCTCGGACAAGACAATCGACATGCACAGATTAGACATTGCTACCAGCCTGGTTCGTGACAAATGGGTGAGTAGGTTGAATAATGTTGATGACGTTGTTACACAGTAAGAATAATGGTTTGTGTTGTGTTTTATGTTTCTGAATATTCGGTTTTGGTTAGTGTGAATATTGGTTTGGTTTTGTTGACCTATGTTGGTCTGGAACAATGGCTTGCTTGTAATACAAATATGTGGTTTGAATGCAATTTTTTAGTCTTACCCCTACCACCTATGTCAACTCAAAATGTTAGGATGTGACAACTGCAAAAGTGTACCAGTTGCACAGTGACAGGATGAAAAAGTAATATTGTCAAGAAATAGTTTTCGAAATCGTATAAAAGTTTCAAATTTTTAAAAAACCCCGCCTTCATATTGTGTTACACTTCCTACAAATTTCTAGTTTGAATGCAAGTTTCTAGTCTTATCTGTACCAGCTATGACAACTCAAAGTGTACCAGTTGTAGAGTGTCAGGATAAAGTTTTCAAACTTGATTTTAAAATTTCAAATTTTAAAATAACCCCGCCTTCATTTTGTGTTACACTTGAAGTCTATAAATAACATAGTTTCCTACCGAATATTGTCATGCTCTCAGTCCATAAATTAACAAAAATATGGATCGCGTTATGGATTTCACAAGAGTCTATAGTGAAGTTTACCATGGTGGCTCCCTTGTCCCCAGCAGCGGAAGAATGGCCAGTGTGACGAGCCACATCTATGAAGGTGGTCTTTGCGAAGATTGGGCTCCAGCGGCAGATAGTGTGAGGGACATCAATTGGCTAAGAGGACAGCTTTGGAACCTCAACAACCGCCAGCATCATGAGCATTATTTCTTTGAGATGGTTCATACTCATGGAGGGAGGAACACTATAAGAGCCTTGCAGCACTCACGTAATGCCCATGCCCTTGCAGATCTAGCAAGGTCCGTTGCTCTAATCAAAATCTTCATTCTCACTGCTGAACACCCCTTGGAGCTCACCAAGAGGTGGAGGCGTGACTTCTTACCCCCGGGTCTCGACATACCACACCATGGAGATGAAGACTCTAATGTTATGTAATTTATGTAGCTCGTCAGGATGTCCGGGAAAGTGTGGCGGGATATGTTCTAGTTTGTGATCTAAGTACTATTATGTCTGCTTTTCAGTTTCTATGCTTTAATATTCTGTTTTAATGAAAAATTATCTTTCTTCAGTGTGACTTATGAGGATTAAAAGTTGTAGTTTGTGGTTGCATTCATCATAGTCAGGATGAAAGTGAACATATAACAGGATAATACAGAAAGGGTGGACGGAAAGTAATACCAAATTCATTAAATTCTTTTATGGAAACATAATACAAGATAGAAGGAAACAACAGAGAAAAGGAAACTGAAATGAACGAAATAACATGAAATGAGACAACATCAATAGTTGTACACTTCAATATCGTACACGACACCATTGGAATCCGCAGTTTGTAGGTCGAAGAGGCACTCATCATTGTACTTGAGCTTATTGTCTTGAACAAAAGCTCTCCAACCCTTGCCCAGGCGGTAGACATTGTTGTGGTGTTTGAGAAGAACTTTACAAGTCTGAAGTCCTACTCTAAGTGTTATTTCACAGTTCTTGAAGTCTTTCAAGAACTTTTCTCCATGACCAATGGGAATACATAGACGCCAGTCCCCATGAACGTATGACCGTTTCATTGTGACGAAAAAACTTGTTCTTTGGTAATTTTCGTCGAGAAATGGGTCTACGACGTGATAAGCAGCCATGAAGGAGTTGAGAGAAAGAGAGAAACAAAGGCTTGGTAGTAGAGAAAGAAAGGAATGAGTTATGTTCGATAATGAGAAAGAGTGGCCTTTATATATAAGAAAAAATTCACCAAAACTGAGTAAATGTGGTAAGTAAATGTTCTGGGTAGGTAAATGTGTTTGACTCCTTTTTCCTTGAAAACATGTACTGACGTTAGTGCAGAGTAAAGGCAAATTTGAATGCATTTATTATGTGGAGTTAGGTGACGGGATGGTAAATTTGAGGTGTGACAGGATAAAACAGAATAGACGGAGGGAAAACAAAATAAAACTTAACAAAGCAAACAAAAAAAGCATTTAAACATTCATACTAACAGAATTTCAACATCCAACCCAAAATAATATGACATATGAAATTAAGTATAACAGGATAAAACCGTTGTACTGTCAGGATATAACATCATTATCGGAGGGATTGATGTTACAATTGTTCATTTACCAAAAAGTTAGCATTGTTCACATACCAAAAAGTTAAAACCTTGTTGTCTTACCCTTGTATCCTATGGTCTTCGAGTTGCCTGTCCTCCCCTTGCAGCCCGGTAGCACGTATTGTGAGTATGGCCAGGCATACCACATCTTGCACATCTCGTGGACACTCGTTTGTAGGGCCTCTCCCACCTAGACTTATATCTATTCAACCTTGGTCTTCCAGGTCCCCTTTTCCATGGTGGTGGCAAACAAGGAAGAGAGGAGACTGATTGTGGAACATCCCATTGGTTGGGTGGAGGGATCAAATGGATGGTTTCCTTGTAAACTTCTTTCAAGGTGTTGTTGGTGTACAAGTGACTAACAAGAGTAGAAATGTCAACTCCCCTGTCCTTTGCTAATGCCAAAGCATGCCTATAAGGAATCCGATCTCTTTGAAAGACATTGCATTGGCACCGTTGTTGGCGAAGATTCACCTCGTACTTGTTCCTTCCATCAGTCACCTCTGCTTCAATATCACTAAGCCTATTGATGCTCATGCTCACAGATGCCGCATACCTATTATCAATGGTCTTGGTCACTGCCCTAGTAGTCACCTCACACCATGTATTAGCCGACTCCCTCCTTTCACAGAACCAGGTGGAAAAGGTAAGTAATATAACATCAAACAATGCTACAATAGGCCAGGTACGCTCCTGTTTAAACACCTTGTTTATACATTCTGCATTGTTTGTAGTCATGATGTTGTACCTCTCAGCTGTGAAATATGCCCTAGACCACTTTTCAAGAGGCACTTTGAGAGCCAGATTTGCCACAACTGTAGTTCTGTTTTGAAGGATCTGAAGCTCAGTCCTATACTCTTCTACGGTGTACGCTTTTGCAACCTTAAACCACTGGTCCTGCAAACCTGCCCAACTGCACTTTTGCTTGAAGTTTTGCAGCATATGATAAATGCAATATCCATGTTGTGCAAGAAGGTAAATTTTTCTCAGAGCGGCTTTAATAACAAGGTGACGATCAGACACAAAAACCACATCCACACTATCTACTACAACAGTCGTCTTCAACTCTTCAAAGAAGAAGGACCAAGAATCCTTATTCTCATTGTCTACTACAGCAAAAGCCAAGGGATAGATCTGTTTGTTTCCATCTTGGGCAGTAGCAAGAAGAAGATGGCCATTGAATCTCCCTCCCAAGTGTGCTCCATCAACACAAATCACCTGATACATCATATAACCTGTCATAATTTATAATATATCCCGACATGTAATTATATCTATTCTTTTGACATCATATCCCTCCACTACTTATCCTTTATCCCTCCACACAGTACCATTTATCTGGACAGATAAAAGATATAGTTTAAAAAGATACCTTTCTCAAGTGAGGAACAACCCTGATACAAGCACCCAATGCCCAGAAACAGTACTTAAACCGGTTTTAAGAATCCAATATTAAGCTTGTATATGATCCAGGATTGACTTCTTTCAACATATGAAGCCATGGGTGAAGTTGACTATAACCTTGCTCGGGAGACCCTCGAATGATGTCCTCTGCCTTTTGTCTTGCTCGGTTTACTTCGGAATAACTGGTATCGACTCCTAGCTCTTTCATGACAACTTGTATCTCTTTTTCCCTTGGTGCGTCCTTGCGACCTTTGAACCTGTTACATGTGTTCAAAAACATCCTGACACGTTTCACACTCTATCCCTCCATATTAAATATTTGAACAAGACAGAAGCAATACATACCTATCAAGAATGCTCTTGTAAATGAATGATGAATTGGCATGTCTGCTGTGATTGTTCCTGAACAGCATCGCACATGTATGGTTTGGTTCAAGCCTTCGGACCCACCACGGACCAGTAGCTTTACCACCCCTCGTTGAAGCACGAAAGCCAAATGAACATGCTCCTCCATTTTTGCACTCCACAACATAAGTGGTCTTATCTGACTTCTTCACACGCATTTCTACACATTTCTCCACAGCAAATGAGACCAAAGCCCGTTGAACCTCCTCCTTCGTTGGAAAGACATATCCAACCTTCATTGCCAATGGCTGAGAGTTAGAGCACAATTCTTCTTCCTCCAAATTTTCAATATCAGCAGGAACATCATAGTGGTAAGATCCTTGTTGATGTTCCTCATCATCTCCTCCCAGATATTCATAGTCCTCAACCTTCACATGATCATCATCAAATTCTACATCAGAAAGGTTGACAAGGTCCAAACCTTGTCGCTTGGTTGCAGACATAATAAAATCCTCCTCTTCATCGTCACTGATTAGTGACACAACCTCAGGTTCAATGCCTTTCTTAGCTTTCTTTGATTGCCCTCCACATTCCAAATATATCCTGACGAGCTTATCAGAAGATCCTGACACATCTTCTTCTTCTCTAAGCTCATCATCTACTATGTTGTGTAGCATGTGATCTGACATTCTCTTTAGGAATCTTACATGGTAAGAAGGTCCACCAACATTTTCAGTCTGAGAGCAAGGTTGAGGTGCACTACCTTCAACATCCATCATCTCTTCTTCTTCCTTTGGAATTACATTAGGGTTTTCATCTAAACCAATACATATAGGCTCCAACACAGAATGCAAAGGAATTGACCATATTTTATCTTTGCATGTTAGCATGTTCAAGAAGAAAAAAACATCTACATCATCACTATCGCAAATATCGAAAGGAGGAAGATTTTGGTTTTTTGGAGGCATGTAGGTCAGCTTTAAGGCAAACCTCTTAACATCTATGGCAAGCTTTTCTTCCACCATTTTCAGAAGCCCTTCATATTTGATCTCATCATTGACCATCAAAGCCTTTGTTTTTTTAGGGTTTTCATACACCCATTGCTCATTCTCTACCTTCCAATTGCCTCCACAAATTAAGGAGAGGATATATGTTTCACCTAAACAAGCCAAAACAAGAAAAAACATGGTCATTTATTGCTACCAATACACAAAAACCGTTTGCATTTAATATAGAAACTTACCCATTCCTTCCTTCTTCTATATGGCAGGATATGAAGAAAATTGAATGAAGCAAGAGATTAAAACTAATGGCCGACAGGATATGAAGAAACTTTAATGAGGAAGATGGAGTGAAAGAAAGAAACACACTTAATGAAGAAGATGAAGTTAAGATTAGCAAAATTACATTCATTTACGAGCAAAATTTTGCTCTAAGTGGCCTTCCATCAATTTGGCGGGAAAAACTAGCGCCTTGGACTTTTTATGTGGCTGAGATTCATTCAGGAACGGGTGAACAGTGTCCCGTACGGATGTCAGAAATTTTGTGTGGCTGATCGTCGAAGTTCCTGACAACTTTCTCAATTCAGCCGTTTTTTGTTTAAAAAATTCCTGACACATGTACGGATTTGGACACTTTTTCTTTTTTCCTTCTTTTCTTCTTTTCTTCTTTTCTTCTTTTCCTGCCGAATTCCATTCTTCTTTTCTTCTTTTCTTCTTTTTCCACCTCATTATTATATTGTTATTGCATTTTCATTTACCTTTTCCCATAATTATTTTTTGATTTTTCAACTCAAAAAGAAAAGTGAAAAGAAAATACATTTTGAATATTACTGTAATATCCAAAAGGCTTTAGGCATTTTTGTTAGTTACCCTAGGGTTTTTTTTTCAAATGAGCCCTAATATATTTCTCTCATGCGTAAGTGCTTGTTTGTTTTAGATAGACCTGGCCAAACTAGGGCCGGCCCGCCCGGCCCTCCCAGCCCGCCCTAAAATATGGGAGGATCTGGGTAGGAGATTTAGCCCATAAGGGCCGGCCCTGCCCGACCCTTTTTTAAAGTGGGAGGATATGAGATCGGAGTAGGGCCCTGGGGGCCGGCCCATATTATATATATAATATAATATTAAGGTTATGAGGATTTAGATGCGAGTACTATTACCACGACATAATTTTTATATTGTGTTTTTGGATTTTTTTTGTTGAATCGGTTATGAGGATTGTTATTTAAGCATGCATTTTGGACTTTTTTAACATGCGTTTTTGGATGGTGAATTGTTTGTAAGCACTAAACAAGTTTTGAATGTTTTAGTAACACCATTTAGCTCGGTTGTAAGTAGTCGAGGGCCGCCCTTAGGGCCCTTATGGGAGGATATGGGTAGAGGAATTGACCCATTTTAAATGGGAGGGCTTGACCCGGCCCTGATAAATGGGTAGAATTTGGAATTTGGCCCTGCCCTGGCCCGGCCCAAGCCCTAGTTTGGCCAGGTCTAGTTTTAGAGCATCTATATAAAGATGTTATGAGGGCAGTTCCCGTGAGGACAAGCTTTATGGTGCGGACGTGAGGACGTGTTTCAGACCGTCGGATTATAAATTAACGGACCAGATTCAATCAGGAGATTGGGTAATGTAGTGCGTGGTACTGTGGATCCGCGGTGGCAATTTTGCAAATTTAAAGCAAAGCCTTTGATATGACGATTCTACCCTCATCTTATTTTTTGTGTTTCAGACACCCTAATCTGAAAAATCCCCCAAATTTCTTGACCTACCTTCTTCCATTCCTTGTCGTTGATCCATAGATCATTTGTTCACCAACTCGGAGACCATTTCCAGATCTCTCTTCCCTTCTCCTTCTTCTTCCTTGCGATCTACAGTCTACCAATTCCAATTGTAGTGTTTACATTCTAGCAAAATGAATGAGATCTATGCGGCATCGAGGCGGATTCGGCTGCTCCAGAGGTTGTTCTGGTGGCGCTGGTTACGAAGAAGCTGGTGGAAGAAAGAGCTTCAATCAGAGTGGCTATGGATGAGAATCTTTGCTAAATCTGTAGATTAGAGTTCATCGACGCAGGTGCAAGTTTCTACCACGACTACTGAAAACAGATACTTGCTCGCTCCTCTTCAGTTTCCAGGTTTCTTTCTCTAACACCATCTCTCTTATGCTTCCAATTCTTTCTCCGTGAGTAGTTTTTTTTTTGTTAAGTTCAAAACAAGTAAGTTATGTTTTTTTTTGTGTGTAAGAAGTAATGGATGTCTACTTTTTCTTTGTAGTTGATAAGATGTTCAGGAGGAGTCTTACTACACTTGATGCTAGTTTTTTTTTTTGTCGCAGGCTGATAATGCTAGTTAGTAGTTAGTGAATTGATTTGGTTTCTTTGTTGAAGGGAAATTCAAAGACACATGAAAGAAACTGCAAGGCTGCGCTGGTAGGTGGGATAGGTTGTCATATATACTATTGGTGTTTCTGTTGAAATCAACGTTTCCTACTTGGATTATGCTCTTGTTCATGTATGTCTTTGTTTTAAATTGTCTAATTTTCAAGTGTATCATGGAGGTTATTAATAAGTACTAGGCTTAGATCTAATGCCTTGTGCCTTGTTCTCTTCTTCTTCCTCGAGCCCAATCAGGCAAATTCCCTTTGCCAACCCAGAATCTCACTCTCTATCATCCCTTTGTCTATGCCACACCCGCGACAATGCTCAGACTTGTGTCCTTGCACGCACTACTACACCGAAGCCACTTACATGTCAATAAAAGTAGCACCAAAACAAGCCATTCATTTGGTGCTAGTGGCGAGCCCAAATGGGTTCCACTTGAAGCTTTTAAAACAGTGTATGGCTCTTGCGGTGTTTTCTCTTCGACCAATGGACCCATTGGCGATTGTGAGTTACTCTTCGGCTGCTGCTCGTATTTTCCCGCTCCGCCGAAAGACGGACTATGGTCAGTGAGCTGCACCTCAGGTAATCGATCGGTTGCTCTATACTGGACATGCTGATCCGATTGAAGGCATCAAAAAAGGGATGAAGGTTCTCAAGGATCGGGTTCATCTGAATCCACATTGTTCTATCTTGCATCTTTATGACAACCCAACGAGAATCAGAGGGCCATTACACATGGAGATGCAGATTCCCGTTCATCAGTTCCACGTGTCTGCATCAGGCTCCATCTTACATGAAGTCGAAGGGTTCTTGTGCATTCGAACGGGAGAGGTTGTGGTGGCTAGTGGTGAAGGGAGGCAAGTTCATGGTCATTCAGTAAGTGAAAATGCAGAGACAACTATGGGCGGAGGACGAGCTGTTTTGAGAGTTGGAATTACCATGACCCGTACATGGCTAGAAGGTAGGCGAAGAGGCTTCATGGAAGACAAAGGTTCTGAAACTCATGCCAGAACAAATTAAGTGCTTTGTCCCTTTATTCTTTTTGCTTTTTTTGCTTCTTGTTAATCATTTATTTGGCCTCTGCCTTTGTGTATTAAGCTTTTTGTGATTTTGTCTGTCTTGTATCAGGATTTCAGAATATATCAGTAAATTAAGTGGTTAATCCTCGTAAAAGTATAAGTGAGTCTGTTTATTAAAGGTTCAATGCATTTATATATACAGGTTCATCCATTCACGCATACTGGTTCATGCATTCACACATACAAGTTCATTCATTTACACGTTTTATCAAAAGAATATTCCATTAAAAACGATCATGACAAGCTCATGATTTTCATATGTTCAATGATTTCCAATAAATATTTTTTGATTGATTTAATCATAGATTCATCCATTAACAAAAAGTTTCATTGATTTTTTAAACATTTTAATTAAAGAATAATCCATTGAAAAACGAGTAATGCATACAAAATCATAAGAGAACAAGTTCAATGATTTACGAGCGGTTCATAAACCCAATCAAAGAAAAAGATATAAATTAACTACACAACAAAATGGAAATAGACGAACAAAAAAGGAATTTCCATCCACCTCGTGAAAATATGTCTAGAGGTTTATGAAAATACACACTTAGGTTAATGAACATATGTCTAGAGGTTCATGAAAATAAGCCTAGAGGTTCATGAAAATATGCCTAGAGGTTCATGAAAATATGCCTAGATCACTAGTGGAAAAAACACCTGTTGAGGCGGGCAAAAAAACCCCTGTTGAGGCGGGTAGGGATCGCTGCAACCGGGGGGGGCTGCAACAGGGAAATACTTGTTGAGGCGGACAACTTTGTGCCCGCCTCAACAAATAACCCAAAATAAAGCCTTCGGAACGTATGCCCGCCTCTAAAAGTCACTTGTTGAGGCGTACAACTTTGTGCCCGCCTCAACAAATAGCCAAAATAAGGCCTCTGACAGGCCACTGCCCGCCTCTCAAATTGGTTCTCCATAAGCAATTGAGGCGAACAGGCCACTGCCCGCCTCAAATGCATGTCTCAAAAACAAACAAACAAAACTCTACGCCTCAAACTTACATTTGCAATATTTACCTGCAATGCTTTACAGTTGCAATATCCACACCAACAAATTTGCAATATCCACACCAACAAATTTGAACAATTTTATTATGAGATTATGAACAAAATTTGTACATACTGAAATTTGAGATTGAGAACAAATTTGAACAAAATTACTCTTCTTCTTCAGTCGTCTTCTTCTTCAGACTTGATTCTGGATCTGGAGCTTCCGGCGAACCAAAAAACGACAAATAAAGAAGAGGATGACGGAGGAGGAGATGGAGCGGCCTGGAGCTTCTGGATCTGGAGCATCGATGGGAATGGCGAAGATCGATGATCAGGAGCAGTGGAGACGAGTAAGGCGGCGACGAAGGTGTTTAGGGTTCGTCTTTACCGACTTCAACAAAACCTAATCTGGCGCAGTCTTCTGTGACTCTTGCTTCTCTTCTTCGACTCTTGTTGTGGTTGTCCAGATCTGAAGAGGCAAATCGGAAAATAGGCGAGGGTTTCTGTGAAGAGTTGTTGTTGACGATCGAAGAGGAGGAAGAGGAATGTTGAAGAGGAGAGGATGAGAGGATGTGATTTTTGTTAACGGAGGAGAGGTCAGAGTGTTGAAGAGGAGAGGATGAGAGAGGATGTGATAGGATGAGATCTGAATCTCAGAAATATTTTTGACGAGAAGAATTTAATGGGTTTACTCTATTTTCATAAAAAATGATAAGTTGTTGATTATGTGAGCCGTTGGATAAAGAATGATCTAACGACTGATATGACAATCCGTGTGACTTTAATAAAACTAATAGTATAGGAGTAAGTTGGGCTAAGGAATCGGTGACTTTAAACATTTTGAGGCGAACATATTTTTGTGCGCCTCAAAAAGTCAAGACCTGTTGAGGCGGACAAAGTTTTGCCCGCCTCAACAAACATCTGTTGAGGCGGGCAGAGTTTTGCCCGCCTCAATAAGGGCGCTGCAACAAGTGTTTTTTCCACTAGTGGATGTTCATGAAAATACACACGTTAGTAAACATATGCGTAGAGGTTCATGAAAATATGTCTAGAGGTTTATGATTTAAGTTCATGTCGATAGGCGTGTAGGTTTATGTCGATAGCCTTATATGTTAATGCTAATAGTCTTGCAGGTTCATTTAGCCTAATTTAATTTTTAATAAACACATTGAACTAAAAGACACTAGGTTCATGTCGATAGTCGTGTAGGTTCATATCGATAGCCTTATAGGTTAATGCTAGTAGTCTTGCAGGTTCATTTAGCATAATTTAATTTTTAATAAACACATTGAACTAAAAGACACTGTCGATAGCCTTATAGGTTAATGTTAATAGTCTTGCAGGTTCATTTAGCCTAATTTAATTTTTAATAAACACATTGAACTAAAAGACACTAGGTTCATGTTTATAGTCGTATAGGTTCATGTCGATAGCCTTACAAGTTCATGCTAATACTCTTGTAGGTTCATTTAGCCTAATTTATTTTTTAATGAACACATTGAACTAAATGTCTTAGGTTCATGTCGATAGTCGTGTAGGTTCATGTCGATAGCCTTACAAGTTCATGCTAATATTCTTGTAGGTTCATTTAGCCTAATTTATTTTTTATTGAACACATTGAACTAAATGTCTTAAGTTCATGTCAATAGTCGTGTAGGTTCATGTCAATAGTCGTGTAGGTTCATGTCGATAGCCTTATAGGTTCATGCTGATAGTCTTGCAAGTTCATTTAGCCTAATTTAATTTTTAATGAACACATTGAACCAAAAGACACTAGGTTCATGTCGATAGTCGTGTAGGTTCATACTCATAGCCTTACATGTTCATACCGATAGTTTTGCAGGTTCATGAATATTTTTAACCCAATTTTCTTTATTAGTCAAACATTGAACTAAAATGTTTTAGGTTCATGTCGGTAGTCATGTAGGTCCATGTCGACATCCTTAGAGGTTCATGTTAATAGTCTTGCAGGTTCATTCAGCCTAATTTATTTATTAATGAACACATTGAACTAAAAGACATTAGGTTCATGTTAATAGTCGTGTAGGTTCATGTTGATAGCCTTACAGGTTCATGCTAATAGTCTTGCAGGTTCATGTTAATAGTCTTGCAGGTTCATAGCAATGCACTTAGGTTCATGAAAATATGCCTAGAGGTTCATGGAAATATGCCTAGAGGTTCATGAAAATATACACTTAGGTTCATAGTAATACACTTAAGTTAATGAAAATATGCCTAGAGGTTAATGAAAATACACACTTACGTTCATGAAATCAAGCCTAGAGGTTCATGAAAATATGCCTAGAGGTTCATTAAAATATCCCTAGAGGTTCATGACAATACACACTTAGGTTCATGAAAATAAGCCTAGAGGTTCATGAAAATATGCCTAGATGTTCATGACAATATGCTAGAGGTTCATGGAAATATGCCTAGAGGTTCATGAAAATATGCCTAGAGGTTCATTAAAATGTACACTTAGGTTCATGAAAATATACACTTAGGTTCATAGCAATACACTTAGGTTCATGAAAATATGTCTGGAGGTTCATGAAAATATGCCTAGAGGTTCATGAAAATATGCAGGTTAACTTTTCACTAAAAGGCATTAGGTTCACGTCGATAGTCATGTAGGTTAATTTAATAGTCTTGCAGGTTCATGAATTTTTTTAACCGGGTTTATTGGTTATGAACACATTGCACCAAAAAGACTTAGGTTCATATTGATAGTCGCATAGGTTCATGTCGATAGCCTCGCAGGTTCATGACAATATCCTTGCATGTTCATGATTTTTTTAGCCTCGATTATTTTTTATGAAAACATTGCACAAAAGACATTAGGTTCATGTCGATAGTTTTGTAGGTTCATGTCGATAGCCTTGCAGGTTCATGGCAGTTTTTTTCCCGATTTTTTTGTTATGAAAAAATTGCACTAAAAGGTTATATAGGTTCATGTATATAGCCGTGTAGGTTCATGTGGATAGTATTGCAGGTTCATGCCGATAGTCGTATAGGTTCATGTCGATAGCTTTATATACTCATAATGGATGTAGACGCCAATTCAAATTGGATGAAGAATTCACTTTATAATTCTTCGCAACAACAAACCATTTGCCAATCATAAAATTGCTACTAAGACTTCATTTCAGAGTAAGAATTGATTAAAACTGATAAAGAAGAAAGCTTATAATTTTGATCATCATCAATGAAAAACAAGCACTTATTTTTCTCATCCATAAGGCTGCATAGTCTGGTCTTATACTTGCAACAAAACAAGAATGACATGAATACATAGAATCAATAGTAAAGAAGCCATAAAAATGTGTTCGCCTAGTGGGATTAGGACACACTCCTTGTTTGACTAAGATTGGGGTATGGGATCATCAATACATAACATACACCTCTAGCAACCAATGAGCATCTGATAGGAAATGACCAGATAACATTGGTGACCACTATGCATCATCTTCCAAGTCTATTTCAAAATCCGATCACACTATTCTCTTTGTTGCACTTGATAAAAATGGTGTCAACTCCTGCATCGCCCAGAACCGCCTTCGACAACATTGAACAACCTCCGAAGTCGATCCTATCATGCAGAAAATAAGCCAAACGACACCCCTAAGTGCTAAATAGCCAAGAATTAAGGAGCTATTGCTGGCATCGAGACATCTTGGATGACTCTCTTTGATGTCAGGAACATAGCTGCATCAAAACTAAGTAATTCAGATCACACCATTTCAATGTATCTTCTCCTAATTCTTCCAATTCATTTACTACATTATCCGAATGAAATGCCTGCATTGCAATCAAGAATCAATATATTAATAAAAATCTTACATTTTCTTTGTCACATAAAATTCTTGATCGGTTGTCACTTGTTCCATGAATTCTGTTTGCAACAACAAATACAACTACACCATTTGAATTCCTGCATATCCATGAACCTACTATATCCCTCATCACTAAGCATGGTATTCTGGGATGAGATCAATTTGTTCTTCACCTAAACTTCCTGATCAAACACAACCAGCTGAGTCAAAGAAATTATAGAATGTGCAATAAAACGGTGTGACACTAGCTTATCTCTCAGCAAAAGCGAGCTAAGAAGGCCAAGATCGAGACAAACTTATATAACTAACTTTCAATCAACTTAGAGGAAATTATAGAATGTAATACTAGTGTTGCGAATATGATGCATATACCTAATTCAACAAAGCAAATTCAAAATTGTTTCTTTTTCTAACAAGTATTGCAATTCAAGCTAAGTTGTAGAACTCATTCCTCATTCTAATTCGTAGAACCAAAATAAACTCTATTCTAATCATCCAATTGAATTAAGTAAAGGCACAATGAGTTCATCTTATACATCGTAGCAATATGCAAGAGGAGCAAACATTAGTCTACTCTATGTCGGAAACCCTCATGTAGAATAGAGATTAGAGATTTGGGAAGGTGAAAAAGGGAAGAGATTTGGGGGACCTTTTATGCGATTCAACGACCATGGAAGCGGAAGCGCGGACCTCCGACCTCCTCGACCTAGAATTGGCGGTGTCTCTTCAGAACAATGAGCAATAGAAGGTGGTGACGGATCCACTTCTGAAATAGGAAATCGTGGATGTCGAATCGCCATGAGAGAGAAGGCGGCGACATCCGCTGTCGAAGGAGAGGTTATCGCCATAAGAGACGCGAAGGGGAAGAAGAGGAGATATGGGATGAACAGTATAAGACGGAAATGCCCCTCCTAACGTTAAAAGGCTAAAAAGCGAGTGTTTCTTCTGGACCGCACGATGAAAATCAATCAATGGACGAAAATCTATCCGCATGTCCTCACGAGGAGAGCTGTCCGCATATGATGCGTAGATGTTATTCATTTTGAGTAACATAAATTTTCTAATATTTTTTATCTTTCATATCAATCTTTGTTATACTCTAAATCTTACAATGGTGTTATTTCACTCAAATTTCATATATATAGTTTATTTTGATGAAAATTGTGGATTGGTTGAATTGAGGTCTATTTACCAAACAATGTAGAAAATGACTAACAAGAGTTGTTATTTTACCTACAAAGTTAGTGTACTAGGCATGATAATAATCAGATCCGACAAATTGGGAGTTCGGTTCTTCGTAGTCTTGTTGAGGTGAGATATATGTAAAACCCTAGTGCTCTCTGATCCCTTTAAACCTTGAAATACAACATACCCTCGTCCTAAATTTTTATGGATAAAAAGAGGCCCTTACTATTTAACGCCCACCCTTTTTGCTATTTACCGCCCAGGCGTCGTGCGTCACACATGGATTATATCCGTGCGTGACGCATGGTTTTAATCCACACGTCACGCACAGAACAAAACCATGCGTGACGCATGGACACAAACCATGCGTCACGCATGGATTTTTTCCCTATAAAATCCCAAAAACATCAAACCCTACCATTTTGTCATCTTCTTCAACAACTTCAACGGCGGCTGAAGCTCTTTTACGCACGGATTTACCCCATTTTCAACAATTTTCATCATCTTTCTACATATAAGGTATGTAAACATTAAGATTTCATTGTTATGGTATGGTATTGATGTATATATGAGGTTTTCATGTTGTTTTGATGATATTTACTTCAAAATCCAATGTGTATGTTAATTAGTTGATTAGAAATGATTAAACTTGTAATATATGAATGGATTGTGTACTTTGTTGATAATTTATTGACAAATTTGATATTTTCATGTGTATATAGTTTATTAGGGTTTTGATATTGAATTAGGGTTTTGTGAATTAGGGTTATGAATTAGGTTGTTGAAATTTGGTATGGTTTTAATGAAATTATTGAAAAACTGTTAGAATTTTGGAAAAAGTGTTGAGATTAGGGTTTGAAACATGGAAAAACTGCAGAACACAATTTCTGGAATGTGCAATTCCATGCGTCACGCATGGCTTGAAACCATGCGTCACGCATGGATGGAAGCCATGCGTGACGCATGGAATTGCACATTCCAGAAATTGTGTTCTGTAGTTTCAGATTGTATTTGATGATATACTGATTGAGTTTTTGATGATATGCTGATTAAATTCAGTAAACTGATTAATTTTGTGGAATTGCACATTTTATGATGTAGATATGGATGGTGGTCGTTGACCTGGACGGGATACTCGTCAAAGAAACAGAGATCTGAGGAAAAAAGATCCCATAGTTCCAAAACAAAGGAAGAAGAAGAATAGACAAGAATCGCCTCCTCGTCGTTTAGAGTTTTCTGATGAGATACAACAACAGCAATAACAACAACAACAACAACAACAACAACAACAACAACATCAACAACTAGCTTTGTCTGCTGCAGGTTTCGATCCCCAGGGTTCCCCTCATTACTTTCCTGGCACCCCCATTCTGATCCCACATCAAACTATGTTTCCACAACAAACACAGTTTCTAGGCTATCTGGGCTATCCACAACATGACCAATCATTTGTGGAGATGATGAGGCAAGCTACTAGTTCTCATCACTTTCAGAACCCTCAGACGGGTGATGACCAGTACGCACTGGTTGCTTGTAGCAGTGCAGGGCCATCAGCTGGGGGTGCCAATGCTGATTCTGATTCTGATTATGAGCAGGAGCATGAGCATGAGGAACAGGGTCAGGAAGAGGATCGGACCTATGAGAATGTTCATGAAGAACATGAAGAAGCGGAAGAGCAAGAGGAGCGAGAGGAACAACCCAGAAGACGACGACGACGACAACCTCCGGTCAAAAACATATACGTCCCTCAGTTAGAGGGGGGTACTCCTGGAGGTCCACAAATTCCGGAGCTGCTCATAAGCTTTGAAGCTCATACAGCCTTTTTTGTGCAAAAAGGAAAGGTATGTAATTAGAATTTGGTTTATAGATTCAATACTTATCATAACTAATTTGGTTTATAGAATTTGTGATAATAAATTTGTTAATGTATGAATTGATTTGAAAATTTGGTTGAAAATTTGGTTAAGGTGTGCTATACAGAATGCAGAAACTGCTTTTTGCATTCTGCATTCTGCTTTCTGCTTTCTGCATTCTGTGTCTGAAAGTGGCCTCATCAAATGCGAAGGCCATTGCGACAAACCGTAACCGGTTCCAAAAGATCCAGTGTTGATATCACCAAACTGTGATTGCGGTTTCTCCCATGTTGTCAAATCAATGCCCAAATCAAACGAAGGTATGTAGTCGAGGTATGACGGAGGTGGGCAGTCATTAAGAGTAATCTTGTCTAATCCAGTAAACACAGAAAAGTTCATCTATGCACAAACACACAGATAACAAACCAGTTAAGCTTCTGTATGGCAAATCCACACGTCACGTGTGGATCCATTCCATGCGTGACGCATGGTTCCAACCCATACGTGACGCATGGTTACGTCCAATACGTGACGTGTGGAAATACAACATGCAGTTTCATTCATCTTTTGTCATGGTTCGTATGATTCTGTTAACCACACTATGTTTCATTAACATTTCAAACATCATACATCATAAATTCAAAAGTCAACATCTTTTGTCATACAACTAATACCTTTAACATGTGAAGTCCATAAAACCCAACAAGTCAAACCCCTAAAACAAGTCAACACCTTAAAAACTAATATTATAATACTTTTCAAACATCATAATCACTAAAGTAAACAAAAATTCACAAATCAACATCTTTAGTCATACAACTAATACCTTGAACATTTGAAATCCATTAAACCTAACTAAATCAAACCCTAAAAGAAGTCAACACCTTAAAAATTAATATTATGAACAAGAAATGTTACCTTATTAAGATTGTAACTTGAAAATGGTGCTTCTCCACCTCTTTCATTGGTGCATTCCTCTTCATTCTCCATATAGAAAGAGCTTTTTTGGGATAAAATGGTGTGTTTTGCTCTCAAGAATGTTCAACAATGGAGTTAAAAGGGTTTTGACATTTGAAATATGGAAAGAAAGGAAGATAATAGGGGTTAATGTAGGTGTTACGGAAATGGTTAAAAAGTTAATGGAGTTATTACAGTAGGTGAGACAAGACGTACTTGCTGCATGAGTTCTGAAAAGAAATTCCGTGCGTCACGCATGGAACACATCCGTGCGTGACGTGTGGTTTGCAACCATGCGTGACGTGTGGTTTGCAACCATGCGTGACGTGTAAAATGGCACATGATCCCTTTGATTCTTAGTAACACTGATGTGTGCATGATTTCCAATCAAAATAAAATTACATATTGTCAAAGGTTGGACATTTAGGCCACGTAAGAAGTCCAAACAAAGGATATGCTACTTTACAAGTTAATAGGTGTTATTGGGAGTTACCCACATGGTTAAATATCCCTAATAGGCATTGAAAACAAGTTTCATTACATTCGGACATCGTTTGAGTGTCGTTTCGCCAAAAACCGCCTTAAGTCCATTTAAGGCGTTTTTAGTGGTTTTAGCGTTTACGTGCCTCATTTCGTGTGTGCAAGACCTTGTTGCTACTTAATATCCCTAAAAGAGTAATTTGTATAGTAGTTTCAACAATAATCAACATCAATGTTGTAGAATATACATATTGCGACAAGTTAGAGAAATACGACTAGTATGTTTTTTACAAAGGAGGTGGTACTTTAAAAGTTAGAAATTGTGATTGGGAGTTACCCACATGGTTAAATATCCATAATAGTCATTGAAAACAAGTTTCATTCCATTCGGACATCGTTCGAGGGTCGTTTGGTTGATTTGGGCCTTAAGTCCATTATGGCCTTTTTAGGCCTTTTAGCGTTTACGCATAGTTTCGAGTCCCGTTTTGTATGTGTGAGACCTTATTGGGACTTTATATGTCTTATAACACAATTGTGTATAAATTTTTCAAACATACAAAAACATCAATGTTGCGACCATATATAATGCAACAAGTTAAGCTTGTGATGAGTAGTTTGATGTTTTACAAAGAGGGTGTTACTCTAAAAGCAAAAGGTTTTGATGCAAAGTTACCGACATGGTTAAATAACTCTAATAGGCATTGTAAACAAGTTTCATTCCATTCCGATGATGTTTCGACGACGTTATGGCGAATTGTGGTTTTAAAGCCGTTAAAAACAACACGACAAATGAATTATTTTGCGTGACATAACTACAAATACATTGAATACATTGAAATTGATTACATAAGCAAAAACATATACATTGAAATTCCATGCGTCACGTATGGAATTTTTTGCCTATAAAAGGCTCAACATCGAAACCCTACCATATTGTCCTCTTCCTCATTCTCTTCACGGCGCAGCAGCAGCACAAACGCACGGATTTACCCCAAAATCAACAATTTTCAACAACTCTTTGGATATAAAGGTATGTGCAAATTAATATTTCATTGTTATGATAAGATATTGATGTATATATGAGGTTTTGATGTTGTTTTGATAATATTTACATATGTAGATCCAATGTGTATGTTATACTTTGATTAGAAGAGATTAAACTTGTAATATATGATATTTTCATGTGTAGAATTTGATATTTTCTTGTTGAATTTGATATTTTCATGTGTAGATAGTGTAATTAGGATTTTGATACTGAATTTGGGTTTTGTGAATTAGGGTTATAAATGAGGGTGTTGAAATTTGATATGGTGTGGTTTTAATAAAATTATTGACAAACTGTTGAATTTCAGAAAAAATGTTGAGATTAGGGTTTGAGAATAGATTCGAAAGCAGTACTGAAGTTCTGGAAGTGGCAATTCCATGCGTGACGCATGGGTTATAACCATGCGTGACGCATGGTTAGTGACCATGCGTCACGCGTGGAATTGCCACATTCAACATTAAGACTATGCAGAAGTTAATTGAGTATGTAACTATAATTTGGTTATGTTTGTGATTATACAGATGTCCTATTCCGATCAAGAATCTGATATTTCCGATATTAGTACGGCGTCTAGCATGGCAGACAACTTTGATATGCTTGAACGGGAGAGACGTGAACGGGAGAGACAAGAACGTGAGCGACGTGAACGGGAGAGACAAGAACGTCAAAGGGAGAGAGGGGAACCATCCACTAGACCAAGGATGACCGCACGAGAATACAGGAACCTCTTCAGGCCGTTCAACCCTCGTCGTTAGATCTACTTATTATGTTGAACCTTATTATGTTGAACCTTATTGTGTTGCACCTTTGAAGTGTTGAACCTTATTGTGTTGCAAGAACTACTTGTTTTTCTTAAGAGTGTCTATTTTGTTGGTATTTTAAAACATGTCGACTCGTTTCACTTTCAAACTAGGTTTCACATTTCAAATATCATAAATCAACATAAATTCACAAATCAACATGTTTAGTCATACAACTAGTACGTGCTGGCATGAGTTCTGAAAAGAAAAACAGTGCGTCACGCACGGTTTATGTCCACGCGTCACGTATGGATATAATCCACACGTGACGCACGGTTCTCTTCCATGCGTGACGCACAAAATGACACATGATCCCTTTGATTCTTAGTAACACTGATGTGTGCATGATTTCCAATCAAAATAAAATTACATATTGTCAAAGGTTGGACATTTAGGCCACGTAAGAAGTCCAAACAAAGGATATGCTACTTTACAAGTTAATAGGTGTTATTGGGAGTTACCCACATGGTTAAATATCCCTAATAGGCATTGAAAACAAGTTTCATTACATTCGGACATCGTTTGAGTGTCGTTTCGCCAAAAACCGCCTTAAGTCCATTTAAGGCGTTTTTAGTGGTTTTAGCGTTTACGTGCCTCATTTCGTGTGAGCGAGACCTCTTTTCTACTGAATATCCCTAATAAGAGTATGTTGTATAGTATTTTCAACAATAATCACCGTCAATGTTGTAGAATATACATATTGCGACAAGTTAGAGAGTTACGACTAGTATGTTTTTTACAAAGGAGGCGGTACTTTAAAAGTTAGAAGTTGTGATTGGGAGTTACCCACATGGTTAAATATCCATAATAGCCACTGAAAACAAGTTTCATTACATTCGGACATCGTTCGTGTGTCGTTTCGCCAAAAACCGCCTTAAGTCCATTTAAGGCGTTTTTAGTGGTTTTAGCATTTTGGCATAGTTTTGAATCCCGTTTTGTATGTGTGAGACATTATTGGGACTTTATATGCCTTATAACACATTTTTGTATAAATTTTTCAAACATACGTGAACATCAATGTTACGACCATATATATTGCAACAAGTTAAGCTTGTGGTGAGTAGTTTGATGTTTTACAAAGAGCGTGTTACTCTAAAAGCAAAAGGTTTTGATGCAAAGTTACGGACATGGTTAAATATCTCTAATAGGCATTGTAAACAAGTTTCATTCCATTCCGATGATGTTTCGACGACGTTATGGCGAATTGTGGTTTTAAAGCCTTTAAAAACAACACGGAACATGAATTATTTTGTGTGCCATAACTAAAAATACATTGAATACATTGACATGGATCATATAAGCAACAAAAAAACATATGAAAATCCATGCGTCACGTATGGTGTAAAACCATGCGTGGTGTGTGGATTAATTCCATGCGTGACGCATGGTTTTATGTTGCAAAATCTTATTTTTATATTTAGAATGCTTATATTGTTGTTATGTTGACGAATGTTCAACCTTATTATATTTCAAATTGTATATGGTACGCCATACATATTGCGACCTCGTTCGGTTTTCAAACTATGTTTCACTTACAAAGGTCTAAATTTGATTTTCAAGTTACACACATGATCAAATAGACATTATAAGGATTGAAACAAAGTTTCATTCCATTTCGGTAAAGTTTCGATGACGTTTTTGTCGAATTGGGCTTTATCGCCTTAAAAAAGACACTAAAAATGTGTTTCTTTGCACACTTAACTAGAAATACATTGAATACATTGAATAACCCTAGATTCATATATGCAAATCCATGAATCACGCATGGATACAATCCATGCGTTTTCTGGAATGTGCAATCCGTGCGTGACGCACGGATGACCTGGACGGTAAATAGTAAAAAGGGTGGGCGTCAAATAGAAACTATGTAAAAAGAACTAGACCCCTAGTTTGAGTGCGGCCACCATCAACATAATAGTCCAGATTTACAATCCACTTCCTCCTCCTTGTAAATTGTAATGGGACAACCGGTCATAACCCACTTGAAAATATTCAGTCTTCATTATAAATAGGCTTCACAAAATATTCACGTCGACTTAAATTCCAATAGCTTACTCAATTAACTTAACAGGAAGACGAATAAACTCTGAATAAAAAGTAATAAAATATTAATTATATAAAAGATACTATAAAACATGCATGAAAATGATCTAATCTAATTTAATATATAATAAAATCTTAAAATACCTAAAAATTAGGTGTTATTATTGTCAAAGAATATAAGTTTTGTTTATAAGAATGAGTTATGTTGGTTTTGAAGGCCTAACAACTTGTTTGTTTATGCTTTTTGGTATCTCAATATTAATGTGTTTTCTATATCTCATAATTGAAGATGTCTTTGGCAAATAATAATCACCTCGTGTTATATTATGTTTTTTTAGTGTTGCTTTATTACAACGACGATAAATACGGTATGGAGTGTGTTGATCTTAAGTAGAGCCGATCATTTCAATGTAATGTAAGTAACGTATAAAGTGTGTTTAAGTGTGTTGATCTTAAGTAGAGTCTTTTTCATTTCAATGTATGTAAATCATGTTTATTGTTTCACCAAAAAAACTCATGTTTATTGTATGTACACGGTGTCTCTATATAACATTATAAAGGGATCGTATTTACACCATCCCGAGAATTCTGATTTGTGGCTTGAATATTGTCGGACATAAACATGATAAGAATTTATTTGGCAATTATTGTGTTCTTATTTGAGCATGAAACGTAACACATAATTAGGTGTACTTTAATTATGTTGGACATCTTGTGAGCCACCACGATTGATGACTAGATTGCCAGAAAGGATCGGAACGGTGAACCTAAAGACGAGGAGGATAGGAGGCGACGACAACTGTTATACTAATAAAGGAGGCGTCAACAACAAAAAAAGTTGAAATTTTTTACGTACATTAGATTAGAATGGTTGACTTACAAAAATCAAGGCATTAAAACATGCACATGACAAAGAAGGCCATGATCAAACACATGGGGGAACAAAGAGAATCAAAATGAAACCCAAGATCAAAGAACAAAAGCAGAGCGTCAAGAGTCCAGGATAGTGTTGTTCCCCTTCCAATTCACTTGAATTACTTGCTTGATTCAGTGGGCGATGAATTGAGCACAAAGTTGGACACTAGCAGAGGCCCCATTCAAAATGATGGCATTTCTAGTAGACCATGTATGGTAGACAAAAGATGTGATAGTGGAGCACCTGGTGATGCGGGAGCATCCAAACTATCGCCAAGTACATCCGAGCTAGTATTAAGGACACCTCGTCTTAAATCAAGAGATGTTATCATCACTAGAGCAAGAGCTAAAAACCTCTATTAGTCATCATTGAAGCTATTGTTAGTCATCCGAGCTTGTATAGTAGCCATCCACGCTCGTAGAGGTCCGGTTCGAGTCAAGATGTGAAGACGAAGTTTCTGTAGCACCAAACACGCGCATGCGGATCACCCGCAGATCCCCACTCGCGCCCGCGGATCACCCACCCGCTCCTATGTATTTCATGTTGTTGTTTTTCCGAGAATTTTTTCATTTTTTATTCTTTCAGGATTATTTATTTTAAGTTTTTTTTTACCGGAAACCACCCTTATGAACCATTCCGTCACTCAACAACCACCCCTCTCTAACTTCCGTTAAATATTTATGCCACGTGTCATTTTATATTATTTTTTTATTCCAAATTACCGAAATTACCCCTTTAAAATCTTATAATGACATTTTATCTTAAATTTTTGGGTTGTTTATGTAATTTTTGAAAAAGTAATCAAAAACTGAAAATCCATCGTCTTCTCCAAATCTAAAAAAACCTAAATTCCAAAACTCAACAATTTTTTTTTCCAAAACAAGCCAAAATGCAGAATTTTCATAGTAGATTCACCCAAATCATGCAATCAAACACAAATTCAAGAGCCACTATCAAATATCACCCATAACATCTTTCCATTCAAATCCTAGGGTTTATTACTCTTAAGGTTTCCATTCAAGCACCCAAATTCCAGAATTCGATGCTTCTGGTGGTGGACGAGATCGATGATGCCACAAGACGAGAAGCTTGGGGAAGAGCAACATCAGCCACGGTGGTGGTGCTTTGTTGTGGGGTGGAAGTTGAAACGAGATCTGGAATTTGGGGGGAAAATAAAAGATGAGGAGATTGGAGAAGGGGCTCGGTCTGGTGTGTAACAGTGGCGGCTCGGTCACCAAGGTAGCTCACGCGAGGTGGCCGGTGGAGGCGAACTATGGGAAGGACTGCGGGTCGGAGGCGAAGAGGGCTAAGAAGTGGCAAGGCGAACACGCCGACGAAGGAGCAAGGCAGATCTTTCAATTAAGAAAAGGCACAAGTGGCAAGGCGAACAGCGTGTGCAGAAGTGGCAATGAACACATAATAAGATCTCATCTCACCTGTTCACGATTTCATTAAGAAAAGGCACAAGAATGGACAACGAAAAGGAGCAAGGCGAACAAAGATACTAAGCAAACAGGCAGATTGGGGTTAGAGTTTTTGGGTTGAGTTTTAGATTTGGGGTTAGAGTTTTTGGATTGAGTTTTAGATTTGAAGAAGATGATGATTTAGAGGGTTTGATTACTTTTTTATAAATTACATAAACGGCCCAGATATTTGAAGGAATAGAAAAAATGCCATTAAAAGATTTTTAAGGGGTGATTTTAGTAATTTCAAATAAAAATAATTATATAATATGTCACGTCGCATAAGTATTTAACGGAAGTTAAAGAGGGATGGTTGTTGAGTGACAAAGTGGTTTATAATCGTGGTTTCCGGTAATATTGTAACATACGGGTGGTTTTGAGCAATATAGGCCATCATATGGGTGGTTTCCAGTAAAAAAACCCTTATTTTAATTAGTTTATTTCCTTTATTTGGCAGCCTTTGAACCTTATTAAAGGTTTTCCTTAGTCATTGTTTTAGAGACCCAAGATGATTTTATGAATTGAGAAACGTTGCTTTTTGTCCTCCAAAAAAGAGCTTTTGTGAGAAGAGTGCTTGAGAGCAATGTTGTTGAACTCGCCTAGTTGTTCTTGTGTGTGTCAATCTCCACTATAAGGATGGTGCTATCGAGTCTTCATAGAACATTCTCCAGGTGTCTTGACCTCCCATAGTCATTGTGTTTGGTTGTAATCCTTTGGGGTTTCATCATCACCCTGTAATGTTTTTGTTCCTAAGTTCAAGGGTTTTATCGTTGTTTTATTTGGTTCCATTTGACCTATCCTTCGATTTATCTTTCTATCATCTAATTACGTCATTCTCTTTGTTTCGATTTCCCGTTCAAGTTTTGGTGTGTAGATCGTCATCAATGACTTATCCCCGCATCATATTAGTATCAGAGATGTGTTGACACGAACATCGTCTTCACAAGAACACCATGAGTCCACCTTATCAGAAAATCACAAAAAAGTTAGCAGTTTTAGTTTACTGTCTTTCAACTTCTTTCAAAAATTGATTTTGAGTCTTTTAGAGTTTTGACCTTGCTTGTTGAGTGTGTTTCAGGTTGTACAAGAAGCTTGGATTGATTTGTGTTTGTGGAGATCAAAAAATTGGAGTTTGGATCCCCTTCGTTTCCAAAATCCACTCAAACCATCACCACCACCACAACATCGGTTGAACCACCACATCACCACCACTTCCGCCACCCATAAACACCAATGAACCACCCACCATCACCATCCCATTCAGTTCAGTCCTATCCTCAAGAAAACGCAGACGTCATGAAACCCTAAAGTTGTTGAAAAGTCATTCCCGCACCATAAGACGAGATCTTCAAACACGGAAAATTCTATCCTCAACAAGGCAATCTTATCTCTTCTACAAAGAAAGTCAAAGTCAGTTTTTATTTTATTTTAATTTTAATTTCAGAGATTAATATCTCTAATTAGTGTTTATACTTTTATTTTGGTGAGAAAAAAAATAGAAAAGAAAAGAAAAGAAGAAAAATACAAAAGAAAAAGAAAAGTTCCAAATTTCATCGTTTATTTTACATTTGTGTTGAGTCAAGTCAAGTATTGTTTGAGTCGGAATTCAAGAAATTAGCGGAAATGGGATTGCCATGAACCCCAACGAAGACGGAGAATTTTAGCCCGCTGAACAAAATCCGCGCCCGCGGATCACCCACGTATTCGTGACGAACTTCTTTGCAGACCAAACATCTGCGCCTGCGGCTCCCTATCCGCGCCCGCGGGTTTGGAACCTCTCTATCTGCGCCTGTGGATTAGTAAATTCATGGTTTGTTGTTTCTGCCTCTTCGAGCCAATCCGAGCCATTCCCGAACTTACCCTAGATCTCTCGACCCCGTCTTCGATCTTCGTCGACAGAAATTGTGACACGTTGAGGTACACTTCCTTTTGTCCTTCTTGAGGTCAAATTTGAGTTGTATTAGTGATTCGCATTTACATTCTTGCAATCGTTTGAGTTTTCGTTTCTTTCTTTTGTTGAGCTTTTTGTTTTGAGTTTGAACCTTGAGTTGAAACCCCGTCCCTACAGTAGCCATCTACAGGACTACCATTACTCACCTTAATGCTAGGATCTTGTTAGTTTCAATCTATAGGGTTTATTGGTCCGTACAAGACAATCCATCAAAGAAAGCTTGTTACAACAACAATTGAGAGAGAGTGTAGAGGGAAACACACGAGAGTTAGCACTTGTGAGTTGTTTTTCGTTTTTCACTAACTTAAAATTGTTATGTGTTAGTATTCTCTTTGATCATGTCTAGGACATCGAGCTATCCAATAACGATCACTAAGTTTCGACGACTCCCTACTGACCGTCAATCCTCAAGAGGTTAACAGAAAGAGTACATTGAGAGTGCGGATTGACAACCATATAGAGACGTCCAAAGAAGAAGAGGACGTGAATTAGAGCAAAATGGTCTTGTCAAGATCAATGTGAAAATCCCAAGCTTTGAAGGAACAAGTGATGTAGTTGTGTATATGGAATGGGAAGAGAAGGTACAACTTGCTTCTCTTAAATTTATCGGCTATGCACTAAAATGGTAAGATAACCTTGAGAAAGAAAGGAGAAGAATACTTGATCCAACCATGTCCACTTGGACGCAAAGAAAACCTTGATGAGAGCTCGCTTTGTGCCTCCACATATCATACGTAAGCTAAGGCAAAGGTTGGAAAATTTGAAGCAAGGAACCATGTCAGTCGAAGAGACATACAATGCAATGCAAGCTGTTATGGTTCTAGCTAATGTGCTTGAAGATGAAGAGACTATTATGGCTAGGTACGTTCGTATACTTAACTTTTATTTAGCTAACGAAGTAGATTGTATTTTTATTCTTCCATGGAAGAATTGCTACACTTAAGCATCAAAATTGAGAGGAAAAGGAAGGCAAAGAAGCAAGCTGAAGAGGCGAAAGAGGCTAAGGAACCAACCCCTGTCCCGCAGCTCGTGGTTGGACGTCTGCGCCCGCTGTCCCGCAATTGAAAGGCTCGCTCCCGCCGTTGACACTGCAAAACCAAGTTGTTAACCAAGGGAGAGAGAGATCTAAGGAGTGATGATCAACCAACCCCTCCACCACAAGAAGTTAACCAAGGGAGTACTTCTAATCTTTCTACTATAACAGAAGTTGCTTTGTGCTTAAATTGTCAAAGTAGAGATCATATGATGTTATGCTTAATCACCTAGGTCAAGTTGAGATTGAATCTGAAAAGGGTGATAATGTTGATAATGTTGCTTGTGTTAATGATCTTAAAACTGGTTTAGATAATGAAGATGAAATTGAGTATGGGCATGTTGATTAATTGATTGTTCGGAAAGATTTGCAAGTACAATCTGACAGACACACAAAGCCATTGAAGCACAAGATTCAGAAAAAGTTGGTGAATGAGCAGTTCATCCAAAGATATATGATCCTCGGGTTTGAGCCCAATGTTACAAAATGTGCAAAAATTGCACAGATAAAAGTTGAATCTGACAGACACTGAAACCATTGAAGCATAAAATTCAGAAAAGGTTGGTGAAGGAGCGATCCATCCAAAGATGATCCTCAAATTTGAGCCCAATGTTACAAAATTTTCAAAGATTGCACAAAAAAAGAGTTGAATTTGACAAACACGCGAAGCCATAACAAATTTGGTGAAGAAGCAATCCATCTAAAGACGATCCTCGAATTTGAGCCCAATGTTATAAAATTTGCAAACCTTGCAATTGACGATGCGTTTAAGGGAAGTTAGCATGCAAATGAAGTTGTGTCGGGGAAGTGCATACCTCCCCAAATACTAGAGCACCAACTGAGTGTGGAATGGTGACCATGAAGCTCTGAGTAGATATTTTTAGTGGAGTATTTAACTGCCGAAGAGGACATGAGAGCAATGAGAGTCTTGGTTAGAGTTAGCAAGAAGCTCGTTTTTCTGTAAGAATCTTGAACTCGTCTTTCATACGATACCCATGCAACTCAAAGCTAAAACCACACTTCTTTTATTTATATTCACGAATCCTTGGACCCTTTAACCTAGGTTTCGGGGGGGCCAAATTTATCGCATGTCAAAGTGACTGCATACGGACTTTTGTGAGCTCTCACCAAAACAATCAACAACCCTTTTGCTACGCCGCTGACCCATTTAACCATTTCGACCAAACTATCCCAAACTTGGCCTGTACGGAAGCTATCTCCATAATCTTCCCCCTTTTATAATGAAGTTTTTAAATTAATTATTAATTTAAATTCATAACATACGAGACAAAATTAAAGCCTATAATTTCCCATTTCTAAGACAGAATTAAATTCATAACCTATAAATGCCATATCGCTTCTAATACCGAAACTTATACACAATTAAGACAAAATCAAATACGTCAACGCGTATTAAGCAAAACTAACACAATTTTGTGTGTTGGCTCGCCTCGCAGAACCGCCTCCCCACTCGTGCACGTATGTATCGCTGGGGTGGAGTCGACTCGCCGGAATGCGTCTTGTGTGGTGCTGGAATTGAGACCGCCGATCACCTTTGGTTTGACTGCTCCGTTACTTGTCGTATCCTGGATGTTGTTCTGTTGTGGCAGGGGATTTCTACTCGAAAGACGAACCTCCGGCGTTGGTGGGACTGGTTTCTTGATTGTGATAAGCGCTCGAATAGCGTCTTCCTCGTCCGTCTTCTTTCCGTCATGAGTGTCGTTTATTATACTTGGAAGTTGAGAAATGATGTAATTTTTAATGCCAAGTCTATTGATGTAGATGGTGTGGGTAGAGAAATAATCAATGCTTGTAAGTTTAGGATGATCCATAAGATCAAGACTAATACTAGGAGAGGGAAAGCGATGATGAAGAGACTTCTTAGGTGACTTGTATGTCCTTGTTTTGGTGTTTGCAATATAATTTCTTACCTCGTGGCAAAAAAAAAATTAGAAAAGTTAAGACAAGAGCAAATTCTATAATGACTTATCATTTCTAATTCAAAATTTAGACAAAATTAAAACAAGAGCAAATGTGTCTACTCGTATTAAGAAAACTAAGATAATTTCTAATTCTTAAATTTCATAACCTATATCAACTTTTTTATTTCTTATCTATAAATGACCTATCATTTCTAATACCGAAATTTAGACAAGATTAAAGCAAAAACAAATAACCTATAAACTTTTTATTTCTTTACTACAAAGGGCCTATTATTTCTACAATCGAAATTTAGACAAAATTATTAATTTAAATTGTAACTAACACAAAATATCACTAGTAGAAAAAACACCTGTTGCAGCCCCCCTGTTGAGGCGGTCACCTTAAAAACCGACGCAAAAAGTCTTATTCTACTATCTGTTGAGGCGGTCAGTCGTTTAGTTCGCTGCAACAGGTACTTTAGAGGCGGGCAAATATCCGTTCGCCTCAAATAATATTTGTGTTTTTGACTTGTTGAGGCGGTCAGTAAGGCGCCCGCCTCAACAGAGCCCAAACATTAGAGGCGGGCAGTAAGACGCCCGCCTCAACAGATGCGTAAAAACAATTAGAGGCGGGCAGTCATGCGCCCGCCTCAAAATATAACAACAATTAGAGGCGGGCAGTCATGCGCCCGCCTCAACAGATGCGTAAAAACAATTAGAGGCGGGCAGTCATGCGCCCGCCTCAACAGATGATTAAAAAAAATTAGAGGCGGGCGCATATTGCCCGCCTCAACTGCTTCTAATTAAGTTGCAGTCGTCGACTGCTTCCTTCATTTTTGCTCCACTGCTTCTAAACGTTTCAATTCAGTCCACTGCGCCTCCTCCTCGCCGCCTCCGCCAACTCGCCGCTTCCTCCACGCCTCACTGTCGAACTCGTCGACTGCTCCTCCTCGTCTCCTCCTCCTCCTCCAGCTTTCGTCCTTCGAGTCATCGAGGTAGGTGAAGCTTCCTCCTTTGCAAATTGTTTTCGGATTTTGATGTGCATTGATTCCTTTTGTGGTATGAATGGTTGATTTTTGTTGTTGTGGGTGATTAGTCCCTTATTTGGTGGAATTTTGATTGATTATGTTGTTTTGGTTCTTTAGGAAATTTTGATGCACTCCAAGTGTTTGGTAAAATGCCTAAACGAAAATTTAATCTTAATCTTGTCAATTTTACTAGTTCTTGTTAATACCTTTCATGTATGTTTAGGATTATGCTCTACCTATTGTCTATATAGTCAATTCATATAACTAAACTTAATTTTGTCACTTTTTAGCATGACTTGATAAAAATTGTAGGAAAACAAATGAAATATGTCGATGAGTGATTTTAATGAGTTTTGCATGAGATATTGTTTTGTTAGCTAGATATCCAAATAATTTTATTTTATTTCAATGAGTGTTTTCAATGTTATGTATGTATTGGTCTTTCTACAGTTTTCTCTAGTTATTAGAAATGAGTCGTCGTTGGATGTACGGTGATCATACTACAGCTGAATATTTGAGTGGGGTTGGGGAGTTTATTAGATGTGCTTTAGCCAACCAACAGAGTACAAAAGCCGAAAAAATCTATTGCCCCTGCCGTGATTGTAACAATGTAAGGAGGTTAGCAGACATTGATGAGATTGAGGATCATTTATTTCGTCGTGGGTTTAAGCAAGATTATCATGTTTGGTTTTGGTATGGAGAGAAAATACCTGATCGTCCAAGTTCTAGTGTAAACGAATTTGATCTTCAGGTAGACAGTGATGAGAGTGATGATAACATTTCTGAGAATTATGAGATGGATGATGATGATGATGATGAGCAAGAGGATGAAATGAATGAGATGATGGATGGGGTGAGAGATCGCTTGGATGAACGACCTAAGGTGTTAGAACAACTAACAAAGGCTTCTGAGACGCCTTTGTATCCTGGGTGTACAAAATTTACCAAGTTAGAAGCTTTGTCAGTGCTATACAACTTGAAATCGAAGAGTGGCTGGACTGATTCGAGTTTCACGACCTTATTGGAGTGGTTAAGTGAAGTTTTGCCGGAAGGCAATGAGTTGCCCACCTCTACCTATTATGCCAGGAAAGTGATGTGTCCCTTTGGCTTAGAGGTTGTCAAAATAGATGCTTGTCCAAACGATTGTGTTCTTTACAGAAAAGACCATGAAAATTTGGATGAGTGTCCAAAGTGCGGTGTATCTCGTTACAAGCGTAAAGGGGTAAATTCCGCTAAGAAGGGGCCGCCGGCTAAAGTTATGTGGTATCTTCCAATCATAGATAGATTTAAGCGTTTGTTTTCATTAAAGAAACAAGCAAAAAATCTGAGATGGCATGCAGAAGGGAGGAAGAAAGATGGACTCCTTAGACATCCTGCTGATTCTCCTCAATGGAGAAATATCGATAAGAAATATCCTGAATTTGGCAAGGAGGTTAGAAATCTGAGACTTGCTCTGTGTACAGATGGTGTGAATCCTTATGGCACTCTAAGCACTCAGCACAGCACATGGCCGGTTCTTCTTGCGATTTATAATCTTCCTCCATGGTTGTGTATGAAGCGCAAGAATATCATGTTATCACTCCTCATCTCGGGGCCTAAGCAACCTGGAAATGACATAGATGTGTATCTAGTGCCACTCATAGAGGATTTGAAATTATTGTGGAATGAAGGTGTTTCAATGTACGATGCACACACCAACTCAGACTTCACACTGCGAGCTATGGTTTTTTGTACCATAAATGATTTTCCAGCATATGGAAACTTGTCTGGGTACAAAACCAAAGGAGAACAAGCATGCCCAATATGTGAAGAAGACATGGAACCCACATACTTGAAACATTACAAGAAAAATGTGTTTGTAAAGTACAGGAAGTTCCTTAGTCGGTATCACCCTTATCGTAAGAAGAAGAAAGAGTTCAATGGTCACACCGAGGAAGGAGTGGCTCGTGGACCTTTAACGGGATCGCAGGTTTATGAACGTATTAAAAATGTTGAAACCAAATATGGCAAGTTCATCAAGCCCAAGTCTTAAAAGGGTGTTTTATGGAAGAAATTATCTTCACTATGGGATCATCAGAGGAGTGCGCCTTATACAAGTGAGGAACTCGATGTTGTTCGTGAGCAATGGGCTAAGTTCTTTACAACCAAATATCTATTATAGTTTAAGCGTATGTTTTGGATATTTGAATAATAGGTTTTGTACTTGCATATATTCTGTTGAAACTGAACACATATTGTATGTGAAATGAATCTGCAAGTGGAACTAGACGTTCAGAATGATTGAAACAGGTTTTCTACCTCTGTACAGGCTGGTTACTGTAAATTCAAACTGAATATTTTAAAAAAAAAAACACTTGTTGAGGCGGTCGGGAGGGTGACCGCCTCAACAGATGCAACGTTTTCTACCTCTGTTGAGGCGGGCAGAAGGGCGACCGCCTCAACAGAGGGGGTCTGTTGAGGCGGGCAGAAGGGCGACCGCCTCAACAGATCCCCTCTGTTGAGGCGGTCACCCTTCTGCCCGCCTCAACAGACCCCCTCTGTTGAGGCGGTCGCCCTTCTGCCCGCCTCAACAGAGGTAGAAAACGTTGCATCTGTTGAGGCGGTCACCCTCCCGACCGCCTCAACAGCTCATGACCTGTTGCAGCCCCCCCTGTTGCAGCGACCCCTAACCGCCTCAACAGGGGGTTTTTTGACCGCCTCAACAGGTGTTTTTTCCACTAGTGTATTAACACAACACGTTTACAATATTTTATTAAACACTAAAATATTGTCGATCAGATCTCAGAATATTGCTTCGTCACCGACTTGAGCTTCAACACCGACTTCCGCTTCTTGTCCAATTCTTCATCTTCATCTTTCGAGCTTGTTTCCGATCGTCGTCTCAACTCTCTAACAAGGTGTGACTTTCATCATTCAGATACTCCATCTTGTAAGAGGATAATATGATTCTTTGGATTTCTATCAATATACATAGACGAAATTGTTATGCCCGTTTTTTCAAAAGGTCATATTTCAAACGGAAAAAAGTCAAGATTAAGTAAACATTGCGCCTAAACTAGACGTCCAACTTTTAACGGTCACATATTGCACGCCTACACTAGGCTAGCAAAATTTAATTTTCAAATTTTTAGCATATGTAGTCGTTTTGCAAATTTTTTTTTTTTTTTTCAATAAAGTGTAACTTTTACTAGTTTTTACTAGCAAAGTTTAAATAACACTTTTTGCGCGCCTAGATTAAGTGTTCAATTGTCAAAACAAAATTCGGTTTTACCCTTTTCATCATTGTAGGCCAAACTTGTTAGTGTATAATGTCATTTCTGTAATTAGAATGAACCATGTGTCCACGTGTCTTTCACCTGCGTCTGAATTAGGTACAAATGACACTGGCATGACTCTAGTGACAGCTAATCAATTCTGTAACCACATTCTGTTTTCCCTCTCGAGAGCTTCAAAGAAGTCTCTAAATGGAGTCTTGCTATTACGCCTCCTGTCAATACTCTTGATTCTTACATGGTATTAGAGCACGATCTCAGTTTCTCCTGTGCCTCATAATTCTGTGAGCATTTGCGATCATCAAAGCTTCGATGACTGGCGGCAATGGCGATAACGAGACTCGACGGAATCGGAACGCTGATCAATCTGATCCTTTCTATATTCATTCCTCAGACAGTCCAGGTATGCTTCTGGTTTCTAAAGTCTTTGATGGAGATGGCTTTATGGAATGGAAATGGGATGTTCGAGTAGCGTTATCTATGAAGAACAAAGTAGGTTTTATTGATGGAACCCTAGGTTCACCTCCGTTAGATTCTACGGATTATAGAGCTTGGGAGAGATGTAATGATATGGTGATGTCTTGGATTGCTAGTTTTGTGAGTAAAGAAATTGAAGGAAGCATTATTTTTGCAAATTCCGCGCAAGAAATGTGGTTAGAATTGTCGACAAGATTCGGCCAATCTAATTTGGCTCAATCTTTCTCTATTACTAAAGATTTGTGCAACATTTCTCAAGGAAGTGACTGAAGGAATTGCGTCCTTTAATCGGATGTGCAATTACTTATTATGAAATAAGACTATTGATAGAGATTCATAATCCAGTTATTTTAGGTAGTCATAGTGCTTTCCTAGAAGCCAGCTATGATTTGTGGACTTTATGTTATAAAGTTTATTGCTATTATAATTGGGTCCTATGAGGTCACACCCTAAAAGTGTATGGACTGGATATATTGGGAGAATTATTATATAAAGTATATAATATAATCCTAATATAATATAAATTTGGATGTTTTAGCTAATAAATTCCAATCCCCAACTCCATAAATGCTCTTTTTAAAAACTTCAATCAACCATTCCATTCAAAAATTGTGCCAAATTCATAATGCGTAATGTATATGGGTAGTCTTTGGAGTGGGTCAGCCGATCCATATGCTAAATTTTACCTTTACCTTTGAGATTTTTACCGTGTATAGATAATAAAATGTTAAAGAAAAAAAAATAGTAGTGTGTTTACTTGCTCCAACAAAGTTGTGAATAGAAACTAAGATCAATTTAAGTGTGCAATTTTACACTTCCCTCCAAAGTCTCAATTAACAACTTAGTGTAAATAAAAAATATACTTCCAATTTTTTTTACTCATAACATGTTTTTTTAGCACCACGTACAAACATGTTTATAATCAAAAGAAGGATAGTTCTCATCTTTTGATGGCGCACTTGATAAAGACCGCTTGCATTTTTTAAAAAATCGTCGACTAAAATACAGAAATATTGACAATTGCACCTTCACCTTTAAATAAAATACAACACATTTATATAATACAATACTCAAATAAAATTATGGAGTATCAAATGTTAAGATTGAAAAAACAAATGTATATGTTTCCTCGTTTCATTTAAAAAGATGGAATTAGCGAAATGTTAAAGCCGTTTTAAAACCCGCGCTACGCGCGGGCCGAGAAATCCTAGTGTTATATAAGATATAATTTTGAGATAGAGTTTAATAATAATAAAGTGTTATTATTGATTAAAGGATAAAAGGAAAAATGTTAATTAAGGAGTTAATTATAAATAAGGGTTTTGGAAACCCTTACTAGATAACTCTCCATTTTTCCAAGCATTCTCTTTCTCACCCAAAACCTTTCATCTTCAACCTAGCAGTTGAGTTCGAGGGATCCAGATCTTTGCTCGGGTGGACTAAGCAGAGGAGTTTCAAGTGAGGCTCTCTCCATTCGAGTGACTGAACACGCATCAAGAGGTAATCGTTTCTTCTACTTCTCAATCCAATTAGTTTATGCAATATATCCATTGTTTAGATGTCAGGAAATCGTTTCCTGCAATTCCGCTTAAAGCATCTAAAACCCTACAGGGACAGCATGAATGCGTATTTCACAAGAATCAAGGGATTATGAGATGAATTGGCAATGCTACAAGCTGCTGCACCTTGTGTTTGTGGATTAAATCAAAATCAATCTGTTGTTCAGCAAGAACAAAGGCTGATCCAATTGCTTATGGGACTGAATGACAATTATCTTGCTGTTAGAGGAAGCATCTTTCTCATGAATCCTACACCGTCTGTTGCTCAAGTCTTTTCTATGCTGATTTAAGAAGAGAGGCAGAGAGAGATTAAGTCCAACACTCAGTTCATGGGAGATTCTTCAACTATGAATGCTCAGGGCCAGAGGAATGGGAGAAGTGAACCTGGAGGAGGAAGAAATGGGAGACAACAAATAGCTTGCACACACTGTAGGAGAACTGGTCATCTTGTTGATTCTTGCTGGCAACTACATGGAAAACCAGAAGGCACTTTACCCTCTAGGAGAGCACCTGTTGTGTGTCAGCATAGTAAGAAGACAGGACACACAATTGATCATTGCTATAAAATCATTGGTTTTCCTTATTCTCGAGATCAACCTACCAGGAAAATGGCAGCACAATCCTCTGGAGAACCTGAAAGCTCCAGCTCCCCTGCTATCCATGGCTTTTCTGCTGACCAGTTTGCTCGACTTTTACAGCTGCTAAACACTAATGAGCAAGCATCAAGTTCAAGTTGAGGATATGATTTTGCTGGAGGAGCTATGGCAGGTATGGACCTATCCTCTATAACTAAGTATTGTGGCTTAAGTACCAAGTTAAATTCAGTTTCTGTTGATCAATTTTGGATTTTGAATAGTGGTGCAATTAACCATATGTTCTTCTTGCCTACCTTATTCACCAAGCTAAACACCCTAGCCATTCCCTACAAAATTGCCTTACCTAATGGTAACAACCTTATTGTTAGACAGTCAGGATCCATACCCATATTGCCTAATCTCACTCTTCACAATGTTCTGTTTGTGCCTCAGTTCAAATTCAATCTTTTATCCATTAGCAAACTCACCAAGCAAACACATTATGATGTTCCTTTTTCCACTAATATGTGTTATCTCCAGGACTGTTCAGTGAAGACCCAAGTGGTGCTTGGTAAATATGACAAAGGCCTATATCTTCTACACAGAACCTGTCAAGAAAATGCAGGACAAGCCCCACATAGAAAACCTTTACATTCTTCTTTACCTAATTCATGTAATTCCCTTTCCAATGTTGCAAACAGTGCTTTGTTATGGCACCTACGTCTAGGGCACATGCCTTATAATAAGATGAAACAATTATCATCTATTGAAATGTCTACTCATGTTTTTCCTAATGAGTCGTGTGATGTTTGTCAAAATGTAGACAACACAAGAAACCTTTCCAACTCAGCTCTATCTCCACAACCAAACCCTTTGACCTTGTCCGTATTGATCTATGGGGACCATATCATACTCAAACATATAATGGGTTCAAATATTTTTAACCATAGTTGATGACTTTAACCGCTGTACTTGGACTCATCTTGTCAGTGTAAAGAGCAATTCTTTTTCCCTTATTCGAGCCTTCATCCAAATGATTCATACTCACTTTGGGTGTTACCCCAAGATTATTCGCACTGACAACGCTTATGAAATGGGGTCTAGCAAAGAGGGTGTTGAAGTTTTCTTGTCCAAAGGTATAATTCACCAAGCCTGTTGTCCCTATACTCCTCAACAAAACGGGGTAGTAGAGCGAAAACAAAAACACTTACTTGAAACCTCTCGTGTTCTCCTTTTTCAGTCCAAACTTCCTCTCAAATACTGGGGAGAGTGTGTTCTCATGGCTACTCACCTAATCAACATGTATCCCTCAAAAGTCCTTAAGGGCTAAACCCCATATGCTCTCCTCTTAAACAAACTTGCCCCACTTACCAACCTTAAACCTTTTGGGTGTCTTTGTTATGTGTCTACTTCTGGTGTTGGGAGAGACAAATTTCAGCCCAAATCTCAAGCTTGTGTCTTCTTGGGATTTCCTGTTGGAAAGAAAGCCTTTAAGTTGTTGAATATGGCTACTTATAAGGTCATTGTGTCTCGGGATGTCACCTTCTATGAACACATATTTCCTTATCAAACACATGACTATTCCTCTGCAGACCCATGTCTTCCAATACCCTTTTCTGACAACTCTCTACCAACTCTCATTCCTGATATTCCCGCTCCTCTTTCTGCAGATACACCATCCCTCAACATTAATCCTCCATCACCTACTCCTACACCTACAATCACCCCTATTACCAATCATTCTCTGACGCTTCGTCGCTCTAATAGATCACCTGGTCATCTCCAAGATTATGTGTGTAACTCTGTTTCCCCTCCCTTTTGCTTTAACACAATCACTAATCTCCGTGCCTACACCGACACCTCTTCTTTTCCTTCTTTCTGCGCCACTGTCCTATCTCCTAATGATTAACAGTTAATGAATTCTCTAACTTGTATACGAGAGACTCAATCTTTTGTTGAAGCATATAGGTACCCTGCTTGGAGGGATGCAATGCACAAGGAATTCCAAAACCTTTCCAACTCAGCTCTATCTCCACAACCAAACCCTTTGACCTTGTCCGTATTGATCTATGGGGACCATATCATACTCAAACCTATAATGGGTTCAAATATTTTTTAACCATAGTTGATGACTTTACCCGCTGTACTTGGACTCATCTTGTCAGTGTAAAGAGCAATTCTTTTCCCCTTATTTGTGCCTTCATCCAAATGATTCATACTCACTTTGGGTATTACCCCAAGATTATTCGCTGTGACAACGCTTATGAAATGGGGTCTAGCAAAGAGGATGTTGAAGTTTTCTTGTCCAAAGGTATAATTCACCAAGCCTGTTGTCCCTATACTCCTCAACAAAACGGGGTAGTAGAGCAAAAACACAAACACTTACTTGAAACCTCTCGTGCTCTCCTTTTTCAGTCCAAACTTCCTCTCAAATACTGGGGAGAGTGTGTTCTCATGGCTACTCACCTAATCAACAGGTATCCCTCAAAAGTCCTTAAGGGCTCAACCCCATATGCTCTCCTCTTAAACAAACCTGCCCCACTTACCAACCTTAAACCTTTTGGGTGTCTTTGTTATGTGTCTACTTCTGGTGTTGGGAGAGACAAATTTCAGCCCAAATCTCAAGCTTGTGTCTTCTTGGGATTTCCTGTTGGAAAGAAAGCCTTTAAGTTGTTGAATATGGCTACTTATAAGGTCATTGTTTCTCGGGATGTCACCTTCTATGAACACATATTTCCTTATCAAACACATGACTATTCCTCTGCAGACCCATGTCTTCTAATACCCTTTTCTGACAACTCTCTACCAACTCTCATTCCTGATATTCCCGCTCCTCTTTCTGCAGATACACCATCCCTCAACATTAATCCTCCATCACCTACTCCTACACCTACAATCACCCCTATTACCAATCCTTCTCTGACGCTTCGTCGCTCTAATAGATCACCTGGTCATCTCCAAGATTATGTGTGTAACTCTGTTTCCACTCCCCTTTGCTTTAACACAATCACTAATCTCCGTGACTACACCGAAACCTCTTCTTTTCCTTCTTTCTGCGCCACTGTCCTATCTCCTAATGATTAACAGTTAATGAATTCTCTAACTTGTATACGAGAGCCTCAATCTTTTGTTGAAGCATATAGGTACCCTGCTTGGAGGGATGCAATGCACAAGGAATTCCAAAACCTTTCCAACTCAGCTCTATCTCCACAACCAAACCCTTTGACCTTGTCCGTATTGATCTATGGGGACCTGACGAGGCGAATTTGTCGTGTGCCAAGTCAAGTAATCCTAACATGCAAACTAAGTAATATAGTGCGCAAGTAAGGGTCGAATCCCAAGAGAATCAGTTTATCAAATTCTTAAGTTATCACAATGACTAACCAATAAACGTAACCAAAGGGGGGGGTTTTTGGGGTTTTGATACGAAGTATCGAATGTCAACTTGGTTTTAACAAGATTAAGCGAAGTGTTCCACTTAGCTATTATCCACAATTAGATTAACAAGTTGATCATAAAATCCTTTTTATCCTTATGTCAAGTTCTCAAGTGATCGTTCTAATTCCTGTTCTTGAATAGTTATTAGTCCAACTAGTCCTAATAACCCTTACTCGATTATAACCTCGAAACTATCGAAGTTCAATAACAAAGTAGCAATGCATTCAGGAATAGATAGATACATGCAATATCATGGACAACTAGTCGGATACTCGACATGTACTCAACTCTCTTTTCTAATAACAATCACAACTAGTTCATGCAAGTAGATTGTGCTACACAACAAGTAAGATAATTCAACTAGAAGTATCAAACTCTAGCAATATGAACAAGACGCAACTAACTTAGGTGATCAATCTAAAGTAGTAAATCTAGTTCATCGACAATACAAACAAGAGAGTTGAGACAATCAAAGAGTAGACAAAAGGAAAGGATAAACTCACAACTTGTTGAATCCAAAAGCTTCAAACGCCAAGTGAAACAAAGGAACTTTAGCAACTCATAAGTTTGTGAAAACTCTTCAAAAACTTAAGCAAAACAAAGGTTAGATGATCAAGGATGATCATCCACTACCTAAATAGTCTCAGCTGATGTAACAGCCTAATTAAGGTCTAAAAAACGTATGGAAATTTACAAAATTAAACACAAATTACTTCAAATGGCAAAAACTTCAATTTGATTCTTCTGTCGAGGAACCGCACCCGCGGGTTGAGAGCCGCGGGCGCGGTTTTGGATTTCTTCAGCTTCTTCTGGATGGCAGAGGGCCGCGGGCGCGGCTTGAGACCCGCGGGCGCGGCTTGATCTTTCTCGAATGGGTTGGCTGAAAGTGAGAACCGCGGGTGCGGCTTGATACCCGCGGGTGCGGTTTTAGCCTTCCCGAATCCTTGTCTGAGGATGAAACCCGCGGGTGCGGCTTGAGACCCGCGGGTGCGGCTTGTTGTCTGAGGCAGAATTGCTGATTTCTTCAAGTCTTCGTCTTCGTCTTCGTCTTCAGCAGCTTCTTCCTTATGCTTCAATGTTTCCAATGCTTGTATCATCTCTTGGAATCTCGTATGTAAATCTTCTCTCGAACAGCTCCATGATACAGATACATAGGAACAAGTAACATAATCCTATACAAAACTAGCTAATAATCCATAGTTGCGGTATGTAAAACACCGCTTATCAAACTCCCCCATACTTAGACCTTGCTCCTCCCCGAGTAAGCTAAAAGAAACTTACTCTTTTACAATAATCACTCAAAGATCTCAGGAAGTATGAAAAAGAAAGAAACTACAAATTACTAACACATTTAGTATACAAACAATATGATGAGAAAGAAATCTATCAATTTTGGTCTTCCATAGTGGTTAACATGCGAAAATTTTTGTCCTAAAACACTCATTTCACTCATTTTGCCTAGGCGCCTCGAAAGGTTTTCACCTAGCCACTCATTTCATTTTCAATCTCACCATTCCTTACCGCCCTCAAGTCCTTTTTTGCCAAGCCTAATGCAAGCCGAACTACCCGCTTATTGCATGGATTTTTCCATCCCAGGATTTTCATTTGCCTTTTTTCGTATTTTTGTGGCTTTTTCTGTTTTTAATTCCATGCAAAGTACAACAAAATAAAAACCGAAGGGAAATAACAAGAAAATGAAACTACTCTAGGATAAGCAATGAACTAATTTCCCTCCCCCATACTTGTAGTGCACAATGCCCTCAGTGTGTAAGACATAGAAAAATAATGAGGAAGAGAGAAAGAAGCTCACTGATCCGGGTCATCCCGGTTTGGATATTCGGGCCAACGAGCATGCATGTCGAGCCGTAAGTCATCCACCGACTGCTGCAGCCATCAGAGTGTATACGCAAAACAAATGCTACCACAAATCCGCACACAACAAATATACCAAACAGCAGCAGCAGCACAATAGCAAAAAGCCCTCCCGGAGGCGTAAGCAAATCAACAACGATTAGTGCGGTTGGGAGAAGAACTTACTGAAATCAGTAAAATGGACGCAGAGGTGGAAACCGCGGGCGCGGGTTGGGGGCCGCGGGTGCGGTTTTTGCTTTTGCTGGAGATTTCTGGCGAGGAGGGAACCGCGGGCGCGGTTTTGGGGCCGCGGGTGCGGTTTTGTGCGAGCTGGAGATTTCTTGGCAGGGCGAGGCCGCGGGTGCGGGTTTGTAGCCGCGGGTGCGGTTTCGTCGAGACAGAATCGTCTGGGCAAGGTGATTTTGCGGGTGCGGGTGGTAACTTTTGAGCCGCGGTTGCGGGTGGATGCCGGCGCGGGTGCGGGTGCGGTTGGTGAGGAGGATTTGGTGGGGGTGTGTTGGTGTTGGGAGAGAGGGGTTTGGTGGGAGGTTTTTGATTTTTTTTTTTTTTTTTTTTTTTTTTTTAGAGGTAGGGTATGTGGTGGGAAGTGGGAAGAGAGGCTTTTATGTGGTGGGAAATGAAAATGAAATTTGATGTGGAGAAGGTTAGAAGATGAAGTTTGATATGGTAGGGGGTAGAAAATGAAATTTGATGTGGAGAAGGTTAGAAGATGAATTTTGATATGGAGAAGGGTAGAAGATGAACCGTCAATTCCTTTTCTTTTTTTCTTTTTTTTTTTCTTTTTTTTTTTTTTTTTTTTTATAAACGAAAAGAAGAACCGTCAATTCCTTTAGTAGCAAACGACCATCGTCTTCTCGTCTTGACTTCCTAGAAAATAGAAAACAAAACAATTAAAAAGAAAATGAATTTCAAGGGAAAAAGAAGAATACCCTGGGTTGCCTCCCAAGCAGCGCCTTGGTTAGAGTCGTGGCTCGACTTGGTTTCCCGTCTTCAATTTTCCAAAGTTGGCTCTTCTAGAGCCATTTCATCGAAAGACACTTTGGTGAATCCCTCATGGTAAGGTTTTAACCTTTGACCATTCACCTTGAAGACGTTGTGGTTATCTTTGTCAAACAACTCAACGGCGCCATGAGGAAAAACGCGAGCAACAACATACGGGCCATTCCACCGGGATCGCAACTTACCTGGAAAAATTGGAAAACGAGATTGGTAGAGCAAGACCTTGTCTCCCACCTTGAAATCTTTCCTCAAGATGTTCTTGTCATGCCAAGCTTTCGTCTTTTCCTTGTAGATCACCGCATTTTCATACGCATCCCGGCGTATCTCTTCAAGCTCTTCAACCGGTGCCTGCACAATAGAAGGAAGAAGCTTTTCGCTCTCCAAAGTTAGTAGCATGGGCCGACCGGCCAAAATTTGACCCGAAGCGTCTAGACGAGCTAGAACACTTTGAATCTCAGGTGGAAGAGACAAATCAATTGTTGGTGAGTGAACGATGCTGTGTTTTAATACTATAGGATCAATTACATCAATTGAACAAATAGACGCAGCATCTTCGACGGGGTGTTTCATAGCATCAAAAATGTTAAATTGAACTATTTCCCCATCGAACTCTAAAGTAAGAGATCCACTAGCCAAATCAATCTTTGTGTTAGCGGTTCGCATGAAGGGTCTCCCAAGCAAAATAGGAGCAGCTTGCCCATCATGTTCCATGTCTAACACAAAGAAATCAACGGGAAAGAACAAATTATCCACCATAACCAAAACGTTTTCAACTACGCCTTTAGGACACACGGTGGACCTATCGGCTAGTTGAATAACAATTCCGGTTTCATGAAGTGGACCTAACCCGAGAATCTTATAGAGAGAGTAAGGCAACACATTTATCGATGCACCCAAATCGAGCATGGCTCGTTCAAAATGTGTGTCGCCTATACGGCAAGGTATGCTGACCATGCCCGGATCGCTGCACTTCTTAGGCATTCGCCTTTGAAATACAGCGGAGACACGCTCGCTTACCGTCACCTTTTGTCGCCCTTTCAACTTTTGATTCCTCTTGATTGTGCAAAGTTCTTTTAAAAACTTTGCATATCGAGGAATGCTTTTAATTAACTTGAGCAAGGGGATGTTTACCTCACATTTGCTGAACGTCTCAAACAACTCCTTGTCGTTTTCCGGCCTTTTGGTGTTCCTAAGGGCTTCGGGAAACGGGGCGGGAGGCTTGTTGGAGTCGAGAGGTGGAAAGTTGGGACGGACGTAGTTGTCCTGTCTCAACTGGAAATCCCCCCGATCCTCCACTTCGAGGTCAGCATTTTGTGAAGGAAAATCTGGAATATTTACCTCGGTGGATGAGCCGCGGGTGCGGTTCTCTACCCGCGGGCGCGGCTCGTCAGTGCACTTGTCTTCTGGCGAAGTAGCAGAGCCGCGGGCGCGGTTTTCAACCCGCGGGCGCGGCTCTTCAGGAAGACTGATTTCTGGCGTAGTGGAGGAACCGCGGGCGCGGCTGTCAACCCGCGGGCGCGGCTCTTGGCTATCCTCAGAATCTGATTTTTCTGCCGAAGCCTCGACAAGCTTTTTGGTTTCCCCCAAAATCTTACCACTTCTTGTTGTCACTGCACTCACATTTCTGGTTGGATTCACCACCGTTTGGGACGGTAGAGAATTGGAATTTTGTTGTGCAATGGTGGTAACAGCTTCAGCCAACTGCCCAATTTGCTTCTCCATGTTCTTGATGCTCGACTCAGTCGTTTGAACATGAGTTGTGAAGTGTTGAGTCAAGGACCTCAGCAGCTCCGCAGTAGATGGTCCAGCATTGGGTCGAGGGCCTTGAGCTTGTTGTTGGGGCTCATTTGGATCACGCCACCGAAAATTGGGATGATCTCTATACCTCGGGTTGTAATTATTTTGTTGATCACCTCGAGGTCATGGGGGTCCATACCCACCAGCAGCAGCATTGACATCAGCAATATCTTCACTTTCAAGCTCAGGGCATTTATCTGTAAAATGAGCAGGGTCAGAACAAATACCACATACCTTTACTTGTTGTTGTTGTCCTTTTTGCAGCTGGGAGACCATCTTCTTCAACTCTACAAGCTCAGCTACAAGAGCGGGATCCCCTGAACTTGCTGCATGCACTCCCTTTTTGGTGTATATCCTACCAAAACTTCTTGTGCTCTCAGCCATATCTTGCAATTTCTCCATGGCATCCTCCGGCGTCATGTTGAGAATATTCCCACCACACGCAGCATCAACCATCCTCCTTTCTTGGTTAAGGAGACCATTGCAAATGTAGAGCACAAGATCCTCGGTATCATACCCATGAAAAGGGCACGAAGCACACAACCCCTTGAAGCGTTCAAGGTAGTCATAGAGCGTTTCGTCTTCACTTTGCTCGACATGGGCTATCTCCTTCTTGAGAGCATTTGCCTTCTTCACCGGAAAATACTTGCTCAAGAACACCTTGTGCAATTTTTCCCAATTATCAACCGAACCGGTTGATAATTGGGAAAAACTAAGTAATATAGTGCGCAAGTAAGGGTCGAATCCCAAGAGAATCAGTTTATCAAATTCTTAAGTTATCACAATGACTAACCAATAAACGTAACCAAAGGGGGGGGTTTTTGGGGTTTTGATACGAAGTATCGAATGTCAACTTGGTTTTAACAAGATTAAGCGAAGTGTTCCACTTAGCTATTATCCACAATTAGATTAACAAGTTGATCATAAAATCCTTTTTATCCTTATGTCAAGTTCTCAAGTGATCGTTCTAATTCCTGTTCTTGAATAGTTATTAGTCCAACTAGTCCTAATAACCCTTACTCGATTATAACCTCGAAACTATCGAAGTTCAATAACAAAGTAGCAATGCATTCAGGAATAGATAGATACATGCAATATCATGGACAACTAGTCGGATACTCGACATGTACTCAACTCTCTTTTCTAATAACAATCACAACTAGTTCATGCAAGTAGATTGTGCTACACAACAAGTAAGATAATTCAACTAGAAGTATCAAACTCTAGCAATATGAACAAGACGCAACTAACTTAGGTGATCAATCTAAAGTAGTAAATCTAGTTCATCGACAATACAAACAAGAGAGTTGAGACAATCAAAGAGTAGACAAAAGGAAAGGATAAACTCACAACTTGTTGAATCCAAAAGCTTCAAACGCCAAGTGAAACAAAGGAACTTTAGCAACTCATAAGTTTGTGAAAACTCTTCAAAAACTTAAGCAAAACAAAGGTTAGATGATCAAGGATGATCATCCACTACCTAAATAGTCTCAGCTGATGTAACAGCCTAATTAAGGTCTAAAAAACGTATGGAAAGTTACAAAATTAAACACAAATTACTTCAAATGGCAAAGACTTCAATTTGATTCTTCTGTCGAGGAACCGCACCCGCGGGTTGAGAGCCGCGGGCGCGGTTTTGGATTTCTTCAGCTTCTTCTGGATGGCAGAGGGCCGCGGGCGCGGCTTGAGACCCGCGGGCGCGGCTTGATCTTTCTCGAATGGGTTGGCTGAAAGTGAGAACCGCGGGTGCGGCTTGATACCCGCGGGTGCGGTTTTAGCCTTCCCGAATCCTTGTCTGAGGATGAAACCCGCGGGTGCGGCTTGAGACCCGCGGGTGCGGCTTGTTGTCTGAGGCAGAATTGCTGATTTCTTCAAGTCTTCGTCTTCGTCTTCGTCTTCAGCAGCTTCTTCCTTATGCTTCAATGTTTCCAATGCTTGTATCATCTCTTGGAATCTCGTATGTAAATCTTCTCTCGAACAGCTCCATGATACAGATACATAGGAACAAGTAACATAATCCTATACAAAACTAGCTAATAATCCATAGTTGCGGTATGTAAAACACCGCTTATCAGGACCATATCATACTCAAACCTATAATGGGTTCAAATATTTTTTAACCATAGTTGATAAATTTACCCGTTGTACTTGGACTCATCTTGTCAGTGTAAAGAGCAATTCTGTTCCCCTTATTCGAGCCTTCATCCAAATGATTCATACTCACTTTGGGTATTACCCCAAGATTATTCGCAGTGACAACGCTTATGAAATGGGATCTAGCAAAGAGGGTGTTGAAGTTTTCTTGTCCAAAGGTATAATTCACCAAGCCTGTTGTCCCTATACTCCTTAACAAAACGGGGTAGTAGAGCGAAAACACAAACACTTACTTGAAACCTCTAGTGCTCTCCTTTTTCAGTCCAAACTTCCTCTCAAATACTGGGGAGAGTGTGTTCTCATGGCTACTCATCTAATCAACAGGTATCCCTCAAAAGTCCTTAAGGGCTCAACCCCATATGCTCTCCTCTTAAACAAACCTGCCCCACTTACCAACCTTAAACTTTTTGGGTGTCTTTGTTATGTGTCTACTTCTGGTGTTGGGAGAGACAAATTTCAGCCCAAATCTCAAGCTTGTGTCTTCTTGGGATTTCCTGTTGGAAAGAAAGCCTTTAAGTTGTTGAATATGGCTACTTATAAGGTCATTGTTTCTCGGGATGTCACCTTCTATGAACACATATTTCCTTATCAAACACATGACTATTCCTCTGCAGACCCATGTCTTCTAATACCCTTTTCTGACAACTCTCTACCAACTCTCATTCCTGATATTCCCGCTCCTCTTTCTGCAGATACACCATCCCTCAACATTAATCCTCCATCACCTACTCCTACACCTACAATCACCCCTATTACCAATCCTTCTATGACGCTTCGTCGCTCTAATAGATCACCTGGTCATCTCCAAGATTATGTGTGTAACTCTGTTTCCACTCCCCTTTGCTTTAACACAATCACTAATCTCCGTGCCTACACCGACACCTCTTCTTTTCCTTCTTTCTGCGCCACTGTCCTATCTCCTAATGATTAACAGTTAATGAATTCTCTAACTTGTATACGAGAGCCTCAATCTTTTGTTGAAGCATATAGGTACCCTGCTTGGAGGGATGCAATGCACAAGGAATTCCAAGCCTTAGAACTGAACAGGACTTGAGATCTAGTTCCATTGCCAAAGGTAAGAAACCCATCGGTTGTAAATAGGTATATCGCCTCTTGTCAATACTCTTGATTCTTACTTCCTCCGTCCCTTTTTGTTTGTCCACAAGTACGATTTTCGCGGGAATTAAGGAATTGTAGGAATATGATAATTATAGGAGAGAGAAAAATATAAAGTGAATGGTTAAAGGAGAGAGATAGAGAGAAAGAGTAGATAAGATTGAAATTTGGGAGAGAGAAAAAGTGAAAAAGTGGTAATTATAGGTTGATAGTAGGGATAAAATGAATAGAATAAAGTAACATAAATGAAATAGTGGAGAAACAAAAGAGGACACACGAAAAACAGGACAAACAAATAGGGATAGAGGGAGAGGAAATACATATAGACGTGATATCTTTGGACGCCTAACGTAACCGTGGGACCCTTTTTGGTAGGCTGTATATGAAGGGTGGAAATTTGAATCCGGCAGTGGGGCCTTCTGAATCACCATTGCTGTTGCCAATCAAGCAAAAAGCCAGAAAGCAAACGTCTTCTGAATCCCTTTCTCTTTCTGACAATATCTGCATTCCCCTTTGCCACAAAATCTCCACAATTTCCCTCATCATTTTCGTCTTCCCTACTCAATTTCATCTCTTTCGAACTTCTGTCACAGTCTGACTTCGATTTTTTAGGGTTTTGTCTGCTGCGTTTTCGATTTTGCTCCACCCAGTGGCTGTTTCTTGACGAAGGTATTTAATTGCCAATTTTAACCCTTTCTCTGCAGAATTTTTCGATCATATCTTTTGTGTAACTACAGTATTGGAGTTAGATGCTTTCGCCTGACATTGATGCTCTTGAGTTAAAAGGCATCGAGTCTAGATTCTTTCACTTTATTTGATTAAGTGTTGCAAATGCATTTTTTTTCTGTTTGGTAATCTGTTGCATGTGGAAGGTGAATCCTACATAAGTAAGTTACATTTATGGAAATTGTGTCGAAAGATCTTGTAATTGATACTCATACAAGTATTCCGAACATATGACCATCTCTGGTCTTAAATAATTGACTACGGCTAGCTAACAAATTTTATCTGTCTGCTGATGTAATTTGCCTCTGAGACCTGGGTGCTTCGAAATTTTTAATCCTGTACTTCTGTTATTTTAATTGTACTTTTTAGTAATTGACAATGTTTTTCAGCCTGGGAAGTGGTTTAATCAAAGAAAAGATGGGATGCTTTAGCTGTTTTAGAGGAGGACATGGATACAAAGCTACCGAAAATGGAGGTGATCCTGTGATGAAAAGTGGAGATGGTAATTCTACTTGTTAAAACTCGTACTGTGTCCTAAAGTGAAACTGTTACATGTTTTTTCTGATTCCTATCTGCCTTTTATGTATATGAGCATGTTCAGTTTCCTGTTAGTTAGTTTTGTATTCTTGTACATATGGAGAATCATTTTTACATCAGCAGATACAAACACTTTTGTTTATGAAACAAGACGTTCTTTCTTACCTTTTGAAATAATATATATCTGCTATTGTTTATCTAATAAGATGGTCCATAAATATAACTATTGAGAAGTCAACACAACATGTTAGTAAGTAGAAGATGAAAGAGATGGCTAGTAGTAACATGAGAAGAAAATCAGTGCGAGGAAAATACTTGAGATGGTGAGAACAAGGCGTAAGAAGAGAGGAGGGAGAGAAAGATTGAAAGCGAAAGAAGTTTTTTGTAAAGATTACCCAATTTCATCATCCTTTGGATCATATATGACAAAGTATTGCCTTGTTGTAGTATTTATATTACCAATAATACAATTATTGCTTATTAATAACTTTACTTGGGTGATCATATATGGCTACAAGCTCTAGTGCTTTATGTAAAAGAGTCCTCCCTGGTGTAATTAGTGAGACTGCTGCTAGTTTATATATCTTGCTTCCTTTTTTTAACAGTTATATATATTATGCAACTATAATCCAACACTTTATACCTGTAAACTAGTCTGACTGTCTGAAGAGAACCTTTTTTCACTTCTTCTGTCCAGCTTCTTGTCAAGGGGGCGATTATGCTTAATAGTTGATAAGAAAAAGTTAGCATTGGTTTTAATCAAACCTGTTTTTCCTTAACACTCATAAAGGGAAAGAAGGTGGTTATCAAGTGCCGCAGGATGTACCAAGCAATCAAGCTGTTGAAGTCCAGCCTATTGAGGTCCCATCTATTTCTGTTGAAGAACTGAAGGAAATTACAGATGATTTTGGGACAAATTCTTTGATAGGAGAGGGCTCATATGGAAGAGTATACTACGGGGTCCTTAAAAGCGAGCGAGCAGCAGCTATAAAAAAGTTGGATGCCAGCAAACAACCAGATGATGAGTTTCTAGCTCAGGTCCAGGCATGAACTTATTATGTCAGCTTTCGGTCTTTCAAGGCATGATGATCAGCTCATCTGTTTCTTTTTCAGGTCTCTATGGCTTCACGTTTGAAACATGAAAACTTCGTTGAATTGCTTGGATATAATGTAGAGGGAAATCTTCGTGTTCTTGCTTATGAGTTTGCATCCAATGGATCTCTTCATGATATTCTTCATGGTATGTCCAACTGCAAGACAATTTATGTGAGACTAGATAAGTTTCCTACTTTGGTTTATATGCCCTTTTTCTAATCTGTTATACTGATCATTCTATAATTTTTATATTCAGGAAGGAAAGGAGTCCAAGGAGCACAACCTGGCCCAGTTTTGTCTTGGGAACAACGGGTTAAGATCGCTGTAGGGGCAGCAAAAGGGCTTGAATACTTGCATGAAAAGGCAGATCCTAATATAATCCACCGTGATATTAAGTCCAGCAATGTATTGCTCTTTGATGATAATGTGGCTAGGATAGCTGATTTTGATTTGTCTAATCAAACACCGGATATGGCAGCACGGCTTCATTCAACTCGAGTCCTTGGAACCTTTGGCTATCATGCACCAGAGTAACTAGCTCTATATCCCCCTTTTCCTTTTTTAACAAATTATGTCTTCTGTTCATAAAATTGTCAGCTTTTGGTCAAACTGGCTTCAGAATTTGACTCATAAAACAATGGCTAACACACACCATCGACCTACCTGAATGATTTACGTGTTCCACCAAATCATCTTCCTATTAGTACAAAAAAGTTTTAGTTGATGAGTACAATTAATACCATGTTGTGCGGTCTGTGATGGTGATTATGTAAACAGATACGCTATGACTGGGCAGCTAAATGCCAAGAGCGACGTATATAGCTTTGGCGTTGTGCTGTTAGAGCTTCTCACGGGACGTAAACCTGTTGATCACAACTTACCTCGTGGACAACAGAGTCTAGTGACTTGGGTACTGTTTTTTTCTTGTAGTTTCAGTAATTTTTGTGCACTATTTGTAAACGATATTCGACGGACATGATTAAGAAGAATCCAAACAAGTCCTAAAAGGCAGTTAGAAGTGCAAGTAGCGGAAAAGTCAGTAATTTATTTGAAGTTTTTTTTTATTAAGTATAAAAAATAGGACTAGCCCTAGAGGACACTTATCGAAAGAATAGAGAAGTATTCGGGCGTTTTGCCTTGGGCTCTTAGGAGGATGGTCTTCCTCTGAGATTGGCTCATTAGGGGAGTGTCCCTCTTGAGATTTATTCTTGTTTACTAGCATTAATCTGAGTTATTAGTTGGATCCTATAGTGTTTTCCTGTTCTTGAGTTGTTTCTGATTTCTGCTCCGTCATATTCTGTCAGGCAACACCAAGACTAAGTGAAGATAAGGTGAGGCAGTGTGTTGATCCCAGACTAAATAGCGAGTTTCCCCCAAAAGCAATAGCCAAGGTACAAGTCTTAAATTTCTATTCTGCTCGGTTTGGTTCGTTTGCTTGGACATTTGCAAAGGCGTTTGTTTGTTATTGATACAGATGGCTGCAGTAGCTGCATTGTGCGTGCAATACGAAGCTGATTTCCGACCAAACATGGGTATTGTTGTCAAGGCTCTGCAGCCTCTGCTTAATACTCGAGCTGCACCTGCTATCAGTGTACCTACCTCATGATACCCTTCAAATACGGCCTCTTCAGCTAATAGTGTAATTATCATGACTTTATCCGCGGTGTGAACGACTCGATCAACCTTGAGTTTGACAGAGAAACTTCTTTTAAATTGATTTTCAGATATGTTTTCTTTATCAGAGTTCATGATTTTGATCTTTGGAATTTGAACTGTATTTATTTATTGGTTTTTGTTGATGGAAAAGATTCAGGTGAAAATAATTATTAGTGTGCGAATATACGAATGAATGCATGACATGCACATTTAAGCCAGCGACATGCACTATTGACAGATTTGCATGTCATTGATAATATGTGAAAAGTACATGCACACGCGGGGGTGTTTGCATGTCATTACTGAAGAAAGTGCATGTCGCTGACATATTCGTACAATAAATATACTCATCTGATCCGGATTCTCTGTTGATAACATCTTCTATTGTGGTCTTTATAAAATGGCTTTCACATCTCCGGTTCCTTCTCATTGGATGCTAAGCAGGGAAGTATTAAACTCACCTTCTGATACAGCTTCATGATTAAATTAGTTAGATGATATTCATATCATTAAGGGTTGATGCCTTGGTAGTGGTGGTCTTCCAAGGATAAGATATATGAGTTGCACCATCTTTCGTACAAACAATTACGACTCAAAGACTTAATAAATACTACTCCAGAGTTTTCAGTATAGCATCTCCTAGACAGTTAAATAGTAAAAACACTCAACATACGAAGGAAGATATATGCATGGTTATGGAATCTCAAAATACCTTCGAGATATCAATTTTCATTATGTAATGCAATTTTAGATAATCTTCCAACCATCCAAAGATAAAATAAGTTTCATCCCGTTGTTCCCTATGCAATGGTTCCCTCGAATCACAAGAACATTTTTTCTGCCAATGTCACCATACAATATCAAAGATACAAAAGTACGAAAATCTAATCGGCTGTTCATTTAATATACAACAGAACATACCTTTTACTCAAAACTTGCTAAATATTATTAAAATGTATCAAAAGGATAAAAACAAGATAAAAGCCTTAATTTTCCTTTGGTAGTCTCTATGGATACATAGGAACTCCGTTGTTTTTAATAGATTGAATCACCAATTTAAGGATCTTGCAAGGATAGCTTGTGAACAATTTAAATTTTGGGAATCTACACAAAACGATATTAAAGGGCCAAAATCAAAGAAACGAAGAAATAAGAATAAATCTATACATCGATTATGGATTAAGCCGTCTCCAAATTGGATAAAAATCAACTTTGATAGTTCATATCATTCCATTCAAAGTTCCAGTATAGGAAGTATAGCTCGAGACAACAAAGGAAAAGTTGTTGACCTATAAGAGAAAAACATTCACTCCCCTTCTCCACTAGTAACAGAAGCACTAGGAGCTTTACATGCATTTAAACTAGCTATAAAATTAAAGGCTAAAAATATCATTATCGAAGGTGACAATCTTACGGTCATCAATTCTATTAAACACATTTGGAAAATTCCTTAGGAGATTAGAAATATTATTATAGATATTCAAAATATTTTAAAATCTTTTGATAATATTAAGATTTTTCATTGCTTCAGAGAAGAAAATATGGCGGCTGATTACTTATCAAAGACTGATATCAGCCCACACTTCCTAAAAACCGTCCTTAATTGCAATCAGGACGACTCACTATCTAATGAATATATCAAAGGCGTGCTAGGGTGAGAGTAGTCCTGGGATGAGTGACCTCCTGAGAAGTTCCCACGTTGACATGGGGATAGCGCTTCTAAGGCTTGGGGCCTTACAAATGGTATCAGAGCCGACTCTGGGTTCCGAGTGGGCTTAGCTATAGTGTAGTCACTCGACCTAGAGGGTGTTCTTTGGGCTTGACGGGCCTTGACGAGGTCATCAAGGGTTTAAGTGGGGGTGATTGTAACACCCCGTGTTTGTAATCCGTTATAAGAATTAGATTTCTATCTATGTCAACAAGAGCTCTTCCTTTTCCTGGTTCGAGTGAGGACAAAGAACTAGGAAGTTAAGCGTGTCAGGGTGGAAGTAGTCATGGGATTGGTGACCTCCTGGGAAGTTCTCACGTTGACATGGGGATAGCGCTTCTAAGGCTTGGGGCCTTACACACTATGTAGCATTGCAGTGCCATAAGTGATAAGCCCAATATTCTAAATGTAATTCCATAGTTTACACGATATATGTTAGGAACCGAGTTGTCTGAAAGGGAACTGCAATAGAACGACGCATCTTCGATGAATTGATCAATGATTACTTTATTCGGATAAGATTTGAATCGTGATTGAACACTTTTCGAAATCAGTATCCCCCCTCCCCCATTAAGCCTCGATGATACCACAAAATCTGAAGTGAGATATGACAAATCTTATAGTTCTTATCGTGGCTTTTGACAAGAACTAAACTATAGAAATTAAGCTGTTTTTGGATTATAACTTGTGCTAGAAGTTCAGATATTTCATTATTCACAACACAAACTCTCATCAATCCTTTATATAGGCATTAGAGAGATTATCAAAACGGTTATACAAAAAAACTGCTACAATGCAGTTCCTGACAGATATGACAATTACAAACATCTACACATGATTGACCACGCTTATCAGCGGTTACAAGTTGTTTCTACCGAAAATGAATGTCATATAACCATTTCATCCCCAAGGGGATACACCCGAACTTAAGTTCTAATGAAATAATTTTCATGGTGTCACATGAGTTCGAATTACACTAAATGATAACGATGTCACTAAATCACCAACAATATAATAACGTTAGTCTTAGCTATTATTTCAACTTCACTCCGTACTATATTATATATACAATTTTTCAGGGTTGGTGATCCCCTATTTTGCACTCAAGAGGCATTATATTCTTTTTCCTTGACGTGGAATCTAGTGCAATAATTCCTCAGATGTTTTTTCGGATATATGAGTCGGATATATTAACAAAAGTTTCGAATAATTTATATAAGTATTTATTCATCTATTTAAATATATATTAAAATAGAGTATTCTTTATCACATCACATTCAATTTAACTATGTGTCGTCGATCTTTTGAGCTATGTTACTTCCTCTTCAATGTCCTTTCTACGTCATATGCCTTTAAAAAAATATTGATATTTTATTTTATTATTATATTCTTTTCAAAACTATTTCTTCTCAAAAACAATTTTTTTTGTGATATTAAAATAATATCTTATTATTTCTTTCTTTTCATGAAAATATATTTTCCATGACTTAAAAAATGTCCTTCATTATGTTATCATATTTATACTATAATGAAATAATATTTCATGAATTCAAGAATTTGATTCCGAGTTCTAATTATTTTAATCGTTATTAAATGAATTAAAAATTAAGATAACACATTTTAATATATAAATTAATCTAAAAAAATTATTCATCTTTGATATTATAAAATGTAATCATATTATTAAAACATTTTTTTTAAAACATTTTGGTATATAGAGGAGAGAAGAATTTACATCTCAAGATCTCAAAATTGTAAGTAAGTTTAGGCTAGGAGCCAAACTCTCAAATCAAACTAGCCAAATTAACCACTATCTAGATAAAATTTAAGAACAAATAAGCAACGATTCTAGTCTAGAGAAGTAGCCAAGGCATTTAAGTAAGCCAACCATCACCCTGATGAAAATCAGTCAGGTTAGGTATTGATCCACATTTGTCTATTGCACTGTCTTGGGTTTGCTTGGAGTTTCCAGCCATTCATCAAAGCATTGTTTATCGGAGTTGCACAATCACTTGCAGTAGTCACTTTGCCTTGATATACTTTCCAGTTGCACACCACCCAAATATGATAAACAAACACTACTAGAAAATTCTCATATACTCCTCTGTCCCATTTTGATAGTCCCATTAGATTTCGACACATATACCGAGACACGTTTTGTATCGTTAATAACTCTAATTGTATGTTACTAAAAATTATAATTTTTTAATATTGTTAAAGTACTCATTAAGACGAATCAAATAAGGCCTCACACGACTATGTTCCTTTTTATATATTGGAAGAAATCTACAAGATACTCTCGGTTCGTGAATAGTGTCAGAAAATCAAATGGGACTATCAAATTGGGACGGAGGGAGTAGCTATGTAATTTATCCATGGTACAGCTACGGATTGCCCACACAATTAGCCATGAAATAGCTACGAAAACCCTTTAGCCATGACCATAGCCACGGCTAGAGAGATACATGGCTATATCGGTCGTAGAAAAATACGGGGACGGAAGTTCCGTGGCTATTTGGGACGAATTTTCGCCACGGTCACAATCATGGCCATTTAGCCACTGTTAGGTAGTGGCTAAAGTCGTCCCTAATTCCAATGCATTAGTCATGGCTTATCCATGACTCTTCATTTCATAGATATTTAATAGGTAAAACATTTACTTTTATTTATATTTGAAAATCAGCATTTTAAATATATAAATCTTTTTATTTTTTTCGGATTTAAATAAATAATTATTTATGTTTTTTTCGGATTTAAATAAATAATTATTTATGCTTTTTCGTTATTCATTTTTTAATTATTCATTTTTTAATTATTCATTTTTAATTTTAAACCTGATTTCCTGTTTTAATGAGTAACAACAATACAGTTACCTACTATTAAATTCAATTAAGAACCATAAACCATAATTAAGATAAATCATACATAACATTAATCTAAGCATTCCATACAAAATACAATGCTATCTAGATTCAAGCAAAAAAACTGTATAGTTTATAGATACTTTTATATAACCTATAACCTAGCACTATATTTCACATCTCCATCCAAAAAGAGACTTCCATCCAAAAAGAGACTTTTCATCAACATTCTTTCCCTCACTTATGACCATCATCATCATCTTTATCTGCAGCAAACCCCAAAGAATATCTCAGTATTAAACCAAAGTGCTGCAGAACCATAAACCATAATAGATAGTGCTGCAGAACTATAAACCAAAGTGCTGCAGAAATTTAAACCAATCTCCAATTCTTATAAACATATCAAAAATAAAATAGATACTTTCTCTTGCAAATAAACATCTCACCTTCTAAACATTGGAGTCTAAGTTCCTGGAAGACGAACCACCTCCGGAATCACTAGGAATGTTGCGTGTCACAAATGGACCACGTGGAGGGTCCGACCGACCAAACATGAAATTTGAATGCAAGAGATTTGTAAAAGAAGTAGGCACCTCACCAGTAGGAAGCGTTGATCCTTGAAATTGAGTTGGATGATATGGAAACTGATTTTGCGTAGATGAAAACTGATTTTGCATTGCCGAAAACTGTAACTGAGATGAGTAACCTTGAAGACCTCCTAAAGAATGAAGTTGTGACCCCATAATCTGGACCATATTCATCAAACTAGACATCTTTTCAGCCATGTCAGTTTGAAGAACGTCCATTTTGTGTTGTACCTCATCACGAAATTCATGAAAAGCTCCTTGAGATTGGAAGGATTCAGATGTGTGGACTCTTGCAAATGAATATTTCTCAAGCAACTCTGACGGGACACCACTTGTATGCGATCCAAGACAAAAAATCCTTCCACGTTTTACTCCACCAACAGCTTCTACCCACAACTTCATGCGGTTTACTTCCCCATCCCCTTCTTCTTGTGCTTTTGACACTAGTTCATTGAAACATACCTATAATCAGCAATAGATAATTAATAATAGATAATCAACACCAGCTAATGTGCATACCATAAAATAAATTTCATGTGTAGAGAAATTACAAGAGTCTCGAGTGGTCTAGTCCCGCTCCACTGTCCATTCTTCTTTTTGTAGGTCAACTCTAAGAGCTCTTCTATGGTTGGTTCTCTATCATGTTGGCTCATCTACAAATAAACAAACAACTGTAAATATAGCACAAATAAATTATAATATCAAAAATATTCGATTTAAATGTAAAAAAGACATCAATCATATAGTGTTGTGTAGATGACAAAAATATTCGATTTAAATATATATTTGTAGGTGGATTTGTCTTATATATTGATGAATGATATAATGTATGCTAAATTAAGTTATTTCTGTCATAAATTATACGGTTAGAGAAAGCTAGGATCCTAATTCATATTGTTATCATAATATTAAACCCATGTCAATCCATATTTTCCATATGACATTAGAAGATCAGCTCGGTAGCTTGTGTCAAAATTAAGCACTAGCTAGCTTGCATCATCTCCTTTGTTATCTACATAATCCTTTGTCATCTAAACAACACTATATGATCGATATCTTGAGATTATACTTACAAATGTTTAAATGTCAAAATTAAGCACTAGCTAGCTGCACTATCACATGATGATTAGATATAGTATATATAGGACACACAACTCTATTGAGATTATACTTACAAATGTTTTGATATGATTTCGAACCGATTTCGAACCTCCGGCAAACGCAGCAGACCCGTGAGGACTTTCAGATGCTCGGTTTTTTTTTGTTGGTCTTTGACTGATTCTGAAATCTCCCACTCTCATCCCATTTCTTCTTCATAATAATCCAATGTTCTTCATTAATCCAAGGAGGCTTTTTATTTGCCTCTCTAGCCTTGAATAATATACCCCTCAAGTGTTCACTAATTTTCATCTTCCAAAGTGAATGAACTACATGATCTATTGATTCATCCCACCAATACTTTTTCTGCACATCAATCAAAATATAAACACTTAGGTACGTAACAAGCTCTACCCCTTATAACTAATCAAAAAATTAAAAGCAAGAATAAATGTTACCTTAAACTCTAGAAACCAAACCCTCCTAATATGAGGTGGTACTTCAGAGAAATAAATCCACCCTCCTTTATAGTGACAATGAACAATATCTCTAGCCTTTGCCATTGCTGACTCAGGTTCAAAGCTAAGTCAACAGAGACAAACACAAATAAATAAATATACTCCATGTATACTTAGTTTATATTACTTAATCTATGTATACTTTGAAAAATCAGAGACAAACTAAAATAAATGAATAAACTCCATGTACTTAGTCTAAATAAATTCCATGTATATACAGAGACAAACTCAAAAAATCAGAGACAAACTCCATGTATATTACTTAATCTATATAAACTTCTAGTTTATGCATCTTTCCCAATCTTTCCCCATGGATCCCTAGACTAACAACACTGTCAAATGACTAAATGTAGCCGTTATTATTTGCAACAAACCTCTATGTGATTAATTCTAGACATAAACTTCCAGGGAGATTTTCTTTCAAAACTTCCAGGGAGATTTGCTTTCAAAACTTCCAAGGATGAAAACATTACTGAATATGATAGTAAGTGTATAAAGACCTCATTAAATATCAAAACAGAGGTAAAATAATTTTTTAAAAACTTACTCCTTTCCATCAGTAACTAGTTTTATACGGTTGTGTAGCTCAGAATTGTGCCCTATGCTCTATGTGCCAACCCCGCATGCAACTTCTTCTTGGTCTGCTTCCACTCCATTCATATCTTCATGCCCTAATTCTCTCCCATCAATATTCCTAGATGATATACCAGGCGAATATGAGGTACCTCCAAGAGATTCATGGGGGCTTCCACTGAGAGAAGCACGCCGATTACCAGAAAAGTTACTCAAACTTATTGGAGGTCGAGGCATCTGTAAAGCAAAATGATTAAGAGAGATTGAGAAACTAATTTTTAGGGTTATACTGACGTTAGGGTTCAAAGACATACCTTTCAAACTCGAGAGCGTTCTGGAAGATATGGAAGAGAGATAGCCCTAAATTACCCATATACACTCCGTACGAAACAAGAAGAGGGCGGAATAAAATCAGAATTTCCACCAAAAATCAAAGAAAAGCGCGAGATTTGACTTTGAGCTCGCTTCGTATCCCATAAGCATGCTTTGCCATTATTGATTTGACGTGAATTGATGTTGCAGAGAAAGAAATCGGGCAAGCATAGCTGTTTTGCTACTCCATATAAGAAGTATTGTATTTTATTTCTTTTAGTGTTAGAAAAGCAATCTTTCATAGAGTATAGGCGGCGTGTGTACAGATTTCTTTTCTTGAAACTTGAAAGCATGATATAATTTATTATATTTTAACTTCTTGAAAGATATCTTTTTATTATTTTGGCCAAAAATGCATCATTTGATATTTATTTTCTTTAAACCACTTAGTTTAAGTTTGATGCACGAGATTTAACCTAAGTTTGTTACTTTAATTTTTAATAATTCAAAATCCTATATACTTTAATACTATATCATTGGATGGAAAAAATATAACACAAATTATTAAGTGGTGGAAAAACATACGGTTTAAAATACATGAGTTCTTAAAGTATATACATTAATTAATAATATCTGATTGCAAGACAATTCAAATATAACTTTTTCAATAATCTTCAAAGTCATCTTCATAGTCCACTACATCATTTTCATTGTCACTGGCTTGTATTGTCTCGGTTTCATCCTCGTCTTGCTCGTCGTTGGCATTGGCACAATCTGTTTCATCTTCATCTACTAGAACAATACCTTCACTTAAATCTTGTAAATTATCGCCTATGACATCATCAATTATAGGAGCTCTAACTTCCTCTGCGGGTTGGTAAGCAATTTGAAGATTTTCCCATCGTTTCTCAACTGTGTTTCGCGGTTTTGTTTTACAAACTGCTTGCCAATTAGCTTTAACATGTGCTTTGTTACCATGCTCAGCCATTTTCTTCAAATTAAAAAGATATCTGCAAATATTTTAATCCTCTAACTCAAATTAAAACTGGTATAAACAAAATTATATATATAGTTGATATATTGAATAAGGTAAAGGTTGTGACGAATGTATTACCTCTCAAACGGGTACATCCATCGATATTGGGTTGGTCCCCCAATTATGGCTTCATATGGCAAATGAATAACTAGATATTCCATAGAATCAAAAAAGGATGGAGGAAAAATTCTTTCTAGCTTGCACATAATGAGAGGGGTTGCCTCATGTAAAGCTTGCATTTCTGTAACTGACAAAGATGGAGAGCACAACGATCGAAACAACTGACTTAATTCAGCAAGTGGCCCCCATATAAAGTCAGGTAGCATCTCTCTAAGAGCTATAGGAAGCAACCTCTGCATAAATATATGACTATCATGACTTTTCATGCCAATCAGCTTGTACTCATCCATCTTTACACATCTACCAATATTAGAAGCATAGCCATCTGGAAACCTCAAAGAACAAAGCCACTCACACAATATCTTCTTTTGCTCTCTTGTAAGTGTATATGCTGCCTTTGGTTTTGTACCAGTGTGGTTTTCATCTACCTCCAGCTCAGGGCGATGACAATACAACTTCAAATCTTTTCTAGCATTGATTTTGTCCTTTGATCTTCACTTGTCGTCCATTATCGTATGGAAAACGTTATCAAAAACGTTTTTTTCTATGTGCATGACATCAAGGTTGTGACGAATCAGAAGGAATTTCCAATATGGAAGTTGCCAAAATATACTCTGCTTTGTCCACTTATGGTACTCACAATAACCAGGAATCTTTGAATGTGGCTCTTCAGTTACCATTGGCAAATGTTTCACTCGCTCCCATAGTTCCTGACCTGATATAGTATATAAAATATTGTCATACATATAAATAACATTCTATACGTACATAATTTAAGTTGATGGTAGAAACTTACCTGTTAGACGAGAGGGAGGAAATGACTTCTCAACTCGGCCTTTGTAAAATCCTTTCTTGTCCTTTCTGAAAGGATGATCACTCGATAAAGAACATTCGACTACAGTCAAACCATGTAAGCTTTTTACTGTACTCTAACCGAAAGGCTTTAGTATTTTCCATACACGTTGGACAACCCATTTTTCCAGCTATACTCCATCCAGAAAGCATTGCATAGGTAGGAAAGTCATTTATCGTCCATAATAAAGCAGCTCGCATAAGAAACATTTCATTTCTAGAAGCATCAAATGTAGGAACACCATGAAGCCACAACATGAGCAACTCATCAATCAAAGGTTGTAAGCAAACATCTATTAACTTTTTCGGGCTACTGGGACCAGGAACAATCATTGACAGGAACAAGTAAGGAGTTGTCAAGCACATCGAGGGAGGAAGATTGTATGGAGTCAGAATAACAGGCCAACATGAATAAGGCCTTCCTGATTGACTAAACGGTGCAAAACCATCAGCGCATAAACCTAATCGAACATTACGAGATTCTAATACAAAGTCAGGATATGTTCGATTCAAATGTTTCCAAGCTTCACTATCAAAAGGATGAGACATTACTCCTTCTTTTGGTTTATGCTCTGCATGCCACCTCATATGCTCAGCTGAAGCTTTTGATGGATACAATCTCTGCAATCTTGGAGTCAAAGGCAAATAATGCAATTGCTTATAAGGAGATATTGATGACCCGTCTACACTTTTGTACCTTGGATGATTGCAGTGCTTACGTGAATCTCTATTGACATCATCTTTCCAAAACAACATACAATTGTTTGGACATATGTCATATTTTATCACAGGCAGCTCAAGCTCTTTTACAAGTTTTTCTGACTCATAAAAATTTCCAGGAAGTTGATGATCACGAGGCAAGCATTCTCCAAATAACTGCATTACTGAATCATAGCAAGCTTCAGACATATTAAACTCTGACTTAATGTTCAACATCCTAGAAACTGCAGATAGTTGAGTATGGCTTTCACAGTTTGCCCACAATGGTTCATCTGCAGATTTTAAAACATCCCAGAACTTTGCAGATAATGCTATCTCTTCATTTCTATCATTAAATACATCATGGATATTTTCACGGTTGCTTGAGGAAGGGTTACCGTCTAGAGGAATGTTTGTGTTTTCAAATGAGAACATCCCTTGCATATGAGAATTTTGCCCTTCATCTGTCCAATAAGGAACAAAATTTGGACCAGCAACATCGAACACCATTCTTTGTTGTGGGTTTAAGTAACCTTGTCTGAAACTTGTTGAATGATTTTGATTCACATGTGAGTTGCTCGACATACAATTTGTCTCTATCTCATCATAATCAGCTGATTCCCCATGACAATTCCAGTAATAGTAATCATGAGTGAAACCTTTTCGATATAAGTGTTCTTTGATGGTTTCTACCTTCTGAAATCTTTTATTTCCACATTGATAGCATGGACATCTAATTTCACTTCCAAGATCTTGAGACAATACAAAATTCAAAAACTCATTAAGCCCATCAAAAAATTCATTCCTAACTCCGGCACGACGAGGAAATTTTTCTTATACATCCAACTCCTTCTAAACTTTTGCTCCTGTGGATATGTATTTTTCACAAAATAATGTGCATAACACTAATTTTAGTTTCTGTTTTTATTTCTATTATATATAAATAAATGCATCTAATAAAAAAGCCAATAGAAAAATAAAAAAATTAACAACAAACTATAATCAAACATAACAATAATGTATAGTGTACTAAGAAATTACCTCTAATCCCATTGTTAAATGTAGTATGGAGTATGTAAATAAGAATAAATTAAAAAATTATAATCAAACATAACAATAATATAGATACATCACTAAAATAAAAGTTAAATCATACCAAGTGAAAACTCATACCTTTATTACTTTTTCTATAAAAATGGAAGCTTCATCTTCCTTCTTCCTCTTCTCTCTAAACCACAATTTTTTTTGTAAGATTTGTAAAAACTTCAGATGGGAAAATGGAGCAATGTAGAAGATGACCACCTACGTATACTCTCTCAATTGAATTAATGAGATTCAACAACCAACCAAACTACCAATCTGACTTCAATTACCTTTTTCTTTATTTTTTAAAATTATTGAAAATAGTCACGGCTCTTCCGTGGCGAAATGTTAAAGCTAATTATTTAGCCACGGAAAAGTAGTTGGTATAAGTCATCCCTAACTTAGCCATGACCTATCCGTGGCTATATATGCATAGCTAAATTTCAGCCACGTTAGCCACGACATATCCGTGGCTATATATTCATGGCTAGAATTCAGCCACGTCCATTCCGTGGCTGAACATCGTCTCCTCTTCTCTCGCCATGAATTATCGTTTCCGTTCCTAATTTCATGCCTATTTAGCCATGTATATGTACCGTGGCCCCAAATTCCATGCCTATACGAGATTTTTCTAGTAGTGAAAGGAGGAAACCGTTGTTCTTCTAAAGTGTTGCATGTCTTGGTTATGTCTTGCATCGTTGTTGATCCATTGTATGCAGTCCTACAAGTTTGTCCAATTGCTCCAATACCAAGCCAACTCTTAAGTTCCTTCATGACATTCTTAGCTCTCACATATTAGCTATGGGGCTTGCTGGCATAAATTGCAAGCAGGGTCTGAAATCACGTTAGCTCCCTCATCTGAGTTGACCATTTCTGATTTATTAGTTTAATACAGCAAGTACAAAGGTTATTCAATAATAAAATCGTTGCATCCATGAACAATATTCCAAGCTGCTGTGTCCAACATAAACATTTTCTATAATTATATTGTGGGGTTATAAGTCTCATTGACAAAACGAAGAAGTAAGGAAATTTAACCAACCAACGATTTTGGGAATCTTATACGTGCATCCATTCCTCTACAATATCATTGCCCGTATTATAGACGTGCTTGAATATAACATTTGCTATCACATATATCTAGGCTAGGCAAGATCAAAACTGACGTGATAAATTGTTGCTTTTCTATCATAAGTTATATTCAACCTACACTCGTGAACAGTTATTTGCCGAAGGCCTTACCCGTCTTGATGCAAGTTAATCCGATTGATATAACGAGAGAATATAAACAGAGAAAAGTTCGGGTAGGAAGAAGGCTTAACGTAGAAAAAAAACGAAGTGTTCGCATATACAAATAACAAACTTATGTTAATTAACTGGATGATAATGTTCATAATCTGACGATGATTTACATTTTGGACATTTAAAAAAAAAAGTTCATAAAAATTTCAAAATTCACACAAAATGTGAACGCGCACACTTCGTTATTTTACGTTAAACCGTCTTCCTACCCGAACCTCTCACTATATAGTCATAGGTTTTATTGGTTTTGTCAAATAAATTTAGGTACATATCCATATGCGTTATTCTAGGATCTGTATGTTAGTATCAAGGGAACTGTGACAAAGAGTTGTCCAGTTCCTAGGCACAGCGGAAGTAATTGAACAAGTTATCAACACAATTACTTAAGGTGGAGACCCTAGATAACCAAATAGTTATCTTTGGATGAAAATCACCCCTCTTTCGAGGATTTAAAAGGTCTACTTGTATATTCAATCAATGAGTTTAGAGAAGAACGAGATTATAAACTTATTGCTAAGTACTAACCTAGTTCCTATCAGAAACTCTTAGATGATAATACCAGTGAACTTACTTGATGTTCTTTTGCAAGAACACTTCTCTCTTTTCTTATTCTAGTGCACTTCAAGCTCCGTCAAAATACATAAGTCTAAGAACATAAAGATTATCATATATATAGGAAAGAAGCCTGTCGTATAAAGATATTTCAAGAATATATTATACGTCAAACTACTTTCCTAATTTATGACAATCTTTATGGCTTACAAGTTAACCTAATTAACTCGAGATCTTCTAAATATTACATAGACAAATTACAACCAACTTTAGCAATATCCTAACAAGGAAAAGATCTTCTACAAGATTCTTCTAGGCTCGCCGCCCACGCTAGGGTTGGAAGTAACACGGATGTAACGTAGTTCCCTCTGGCTTCCCTTAATACTTCATCAACTTCAAATCTTCAATCTTTTCATTTGAAATATCAAGATAAACTATACCATAGTATATGATAAGGTTGTCATCGTCAAAACATAGAGTAATAGAGGAAAAGAACCTATTGAGGAACCAGAGTTCCTCAGGTCCCTATTCCAACAATTTCCCCCTTTTTGATGATGACAAAATCATATAAGTGTAATCACAGAGACAATAGGCAAGTAGGAATATAAGTCTCAGGACAAAGATACTTAGACCAAAAGCTTCAAAGAGTTCCCCCTTAACGTTTGAATTTTCTAACAAGTTCCCCCGAAACATGATACCGGTCCTATTGGTTCCAAGATTTCAGAGTATATTCCCTCTTTTGACATCGTCGAAAAGATATGAAGATAATATAAGGAACAATGATGCGAAACATGAATATGCAAGACTCACAAGGCATAGATCACCAAAATATTATTATTTTCATTCACGAGCCCAAAGACAATTGCGACTCATACAAGCAAACACAAAAAAAAAGACAAAAACCATGAAGCAGAGAGAACAACAAAAACAGAAGGATTGATGTGCTGGGGAACCCTAGGGGAGAACTATGCCAACTACATAGGAGGAACTGCTAGAGGGACCCTATCCTCTCTGTACAGTGAGAGCTTCGGCGAGCTTGAAGAAAGCAGAGCTGAGGTCACGAACAACAACCGTAATCTCTCTCAGTTCCTCAACAATCTTAGAGGAGGCCTCCTCTTGATCATCTGCAGGAGCGGGTCGAGCACGTAACTTTCTGGAGGGCCTTGACTTCTTGGTGACCGTCTCCTCCACCTTGAGACTGTTGATGTAGGAGCCATCCATCTTGTGGGAGAACGACGTCTCTCCCTCTGTTGTCGGGTAAATGTCAAGTCTCTCCAAGAGAGCCTTGATGATTGTAGAGAACGACAGGGAGTGGGATGGATGGTTGTGGCAGGCCTGCATGTGATGCATGATAATCTTCGGCAGGTCTAGCAACTCCCCAAAGATTATCTTATCCATGAAGACAACATCAACAATGAGGACAATACTCCTCTTTTCCTGGCGAGGAACCAGGTTGTTGATGAGGAAGGCGTGAAGCATCTTCATGGACAAGGAGAGGAACCTGGTGTTGAGTTCCTTTAAGTCCGGGTTCCCAAAGACGGTCTTGGCATAGTCGCTTTTCTTTGTGGGCCAACGCTTTTTGTGGATAGCAAAGAACCCAGTTCCTGTTGGAATGCCAAGGACCGAAGAGATCATCTCTGTGGTGATCTTGTACAACTTCCCCCGAATATTGACCACTATATCCTGGGGATCCTCAACCTCTGACACAGAAGCAAAAGACATGGAGGAGTAGAAGGATCTGATTACGTCCTCATTGACGCTTTGGGGAGCGGAGAACAAGGATTCCCAGCCTTGGGAAGTCAAGAGGGAGCGAAAGGTGTCAACTTCGCTCAGTTCCGAGTTCCAGAGCTCGGGGTCCACAAACAGAGGACCTAAGATTCGCCTCTCTGCAAATTCCGGTTTGAGAGAGGTGGTGGCGGTGGCGAGGGAGCTGGAGGAGGAGACTGTCGTCATAGCAGATCTGGTGCGAGCGGCGAAAGTATTGGGCTTGGGTTTCTTAGCCTGACGACCACCGTGAGTGGTGGTCTTGGTGATGAGAGACTCATCATCATCAGCCTCTTCCCTGAGGCGCTTGAGGGAAGCGTTGCCTACGCTCTCCGGTTCGGGGACGGTGAGAGGTTGGGAGGGATTTTCCATAGAGTGGGGAAAGGAGTGTTGTTGGGATTTGGTGGGGGAGTGAGTGGAGGAGTCACTCTTGGCAGGGCTGGGGATGGGTTTTGTATAGCTCTCTGGAGGAGGAGGAGATTTAGCCGGAGATGTGGGGGGAGAGACGTAGGGGATGATGGCCATGGCTATGGGGTCAGGGGAGGGTGATTTTTGTTTGGGTGGGGAGGCCGTTTTTGTGGAGGGCAGTGGGGTGGAAGAAGAGGAGGGGATGTCGGCTTGTATGGCTTCTTCCGAAGGCAGAGCGGAGGCCGATGGAGTTTCCTTCTCCACCTGTAGCATGAACAACTTGAAGAGTTCCAACTGCTCGTCAGTAAGTACCACAGGTTTGTTTTGTGCGGCCATTGGAGAATTTGAGAGATTAGGGTTTGAGATAATTTAGAGTTTGTGAGGAGGCAAGAGAGAGATAAAATCAGGGGAAGGGAATTAGGTTTAGAGCATCCCTTATATATATTTCTCACGCAAAGATCACAAGCAAATCCCTCAAACAGTCACCAAAATTCTTCCCTAATTACCGTTGTTTCAAACGGTCACAAAATCCCTAGGTACTCCGCCGAAATTACCATAATCATTCCAGCCCCAACATCCATATTTCACATTCAATTTTTACCACAAAATCAATCATCATTACCCTGCAAAAATCGGCACAAGGAACTAAGCGGAAAAAGCAGACTGTCAGGCGGCTTCGCGTGTTTCCGAGGCAGAAAAGCAGGCGACAGAGGAGAAGCGATGGGGTTCCTTTCACAGTTCCGTTGCAGTAGTTGGCAAGGATGGGTTTGGATGCATTTAAGTGATAGGTAATAAAATAAAACAAGAGTACACATCCAAACAATAGAAATTAGGGAGGGCCAATTTTGACACAAACATAAACAAGTTCCAGAGTGGTGCTAATATAAAAATGATCATAGGAACAGTTTATGTAACTCAAGCTAGGGAGGGTCTATAATCAATCTTCATTTCGGCTTATAATGCGGGTTCAAATAGATCCGATTGATTATTTTGTGTTCAAAGAAGTACGATTTTGTCAAATTATCATGAGTGAAAGCAAAGTCCGTATATTATGCACGTCACAAAGATAATAACACATTTAGAATGAATATGACTATAGAATCAAGGACCATGTAAGCAAACAAGGAACCATAAAATCAATCAATCATTTACTAGTCAAGACAGGGAAATATACAAGGGAACTCATAACCGCTAGTCAATGGCAATCATGCCCAGGAGTAACCTAAAGTATTCAAAAGGTTCTTTGTTTAGGGCTTTAGTAAAAATGTCAGCTATTTGGTCCTCAGTACGACAATGTTCCATGAGAATGATACCCTTTTCCACATTATCTCTAAGGAAGTGGTGCCTTAGAGTGAAAGACAAGATTCATAGATATACTAATGGTGCTAGTGTTATCACAAATAATTTTTAGAGGACCATAGGACTTACCAAAGTCAGCAAGTTGTTGCTTGAGCCATAGGAGATTTGCACAACAAGCTGCAGATGCGATGTATTCCGACTCAGTGGTTGAGAGGGAAATGGAGGATTGCTTTTTAGATGTCCATGACACCAGGCAGGGACCAAGGAACTGAGCCATCCCAGAGGTGCTTTTCCTATTCTTGAGATATCCTGCATAGTCAGCATCAGTGTAGGACAATATTTCAAAATCATCACTTTTAGGATACCATAGGCACAAATTCGCAGTTCCCTTAAGATCTCTAAGGATATGTTTGACGACAACCAAATGTTTGACTCTTGGATCTGCTTGGAATCGTGCACATAAGCACACGGAGTTCATGATATCTGGGCGACTAGCCGTCAGGTATAGAAGGGAACAAATCATTTGCCTGTAGAGAGATTGATCAGCCTTGATATCTGTGGGAACCAACGTCAGTTTGGTGGTTGGAGAGATTGGAGTGGAGAATGGCTTAGACGAGCTCATTTGAAATCTATCCAGGAGTTCCATGACATACTTTTGTTGATGAATTTGAGTTCCTGTGGGAAGTTGATTAATTTATTTGCAATCCCAAAAAGAATGTGAGTTCCCCAATCATACTCATTTCTTCGAAATGAGTATGATAAATTTATTTGCTTGACATATACTTCTTCTTGAAGAAATCCATTTAAGAATGCAGTCTTGACGTCCATTTGGAATAGCTTAAATCCCTTGTGAGTAGCAAAGGCGATCATGAGACGAATGGCTTCCATTCGAGCAACAGGGGAAAAGGTCTCATCATAGTCAATGCCTTCTTGTTGACAATACCCTTGGGCGACAAGTCGCGCTTTATTTCTGGTGACCATCCCTGAGTCGTCAAGTTTGTTTCTGAAGATCCATTTTGTTCCAATGATGGTTCTGTCTAAAGGACGAGGAACCAACCTCCAAAATTTGTTCCTTTAAAATTGATGGAGTTCCTCATGCATGGCATGCACCCAGTCGGCATCATTGAGGGCTTCCTTGTAGTTCTTAGGCTCAAGGACAGAGAGGAACGCCGTGAAGGCACATAAGTTGTTCAAAGAAGATCGGGTGGAGGGACATGTCTTGTCAAAAGGAGAAATAATTTGATCAACTGGATGAGATCCCTTGTATTTGTAGTTGACTATAGGAATGGATGTTGAAGATGGTTCGTCCTGAGGAACCGTGTTGACATCATTCTCATTTGAGTCTAGGTTCTCTAACGGAGGATCTGGAGCTGAATTAGAGGAACCGGGAACAATAGGAGGAGGTTCTTCATTTTGCACAGGGGAATTGGGTCCAGAATTTTGAGTGGGATTTTCCTCAGGGTGCTCATTTATGATTCCGGTAGGATCTAAGGTTAATTCTGGTATTGAAGAGGAACCTGGAGCAGAAAGATCCTCTTCTTCATTAGCATTATTGTCACATGTGGGAAGAACCTGTGAAGACACATGAAAAGCAGATTCATTGAAAACAACATGAATGGATTCTTCAAACTTGGAAGTCCTCGTGTTGAACACTTTGAAGGCTTTGCTGTTTGGAATGTATCCCGAAAAAATCCCTTCATCACTCCTGGGATCAAACTTCCCAACGGGAGATTTGCCATTGTTGTGGACGAAGCACTTGCACCCAAAAACCTTGAGATGAGATATGTTGGGAACTCGTCCATGAAGGAGTTCATATGAAGTCTTCTCAATTTGGGGGCGAAGCATGGCCGTGTTTAGAATGTAACATGCAGTGTTGACAACCTTGGCCCAAAATCTTTGAGAGAGGCCAGCTGAGATGAGCATAGTGCGAGCCATATCTTTAAGAGTCTGATTCTTTCTTTCAACCACTCCATTTTGTTGAGGGGTTCTGGGCGGGGAAAAATTGTGAGTAATCCCTTTTTCCCTGCAAAAGGTTAGAAACTTTGCATTTTGGAATTCGGTTTCGTGATCGGAACAAATAGCCTTAATTTTGTGTCCTAGTGACATTTCGAGAGTGGGAACTATTTCACAGAATCTATCAAACACCACGTCTTTCGATTTTATGAAAATAGTCCATGTGTATCTCGAGAAGTCATCTACAATCACAAGAATGAATCTGTTACCTCCAATACTTTGAGTACGCATAGGACCACAGAGGTCCATATGGATCAGTTCCAGAGGTTTGGAGGTACTTATGACAGTTTTAGGTTTAAAGGAACTACGTACCTATTTGCCTCGAACACATTCAGAACATAAATCAGATTCATCTACCTTGATGGAGGGTAGGCCGTGGACCAGTTCCTTTCTTTGAAGTATGTGAATGAGATTTAGACTTGCATGACCAAGTCGTTGATGCCACAAAGTGGATTTATTCATCATTGTGGCAAGGCAGAGCTTTTCTTAAGGAGAGTAGTTATGGTCGACGATGTAGACATTATTGAATCTCTTACCTTTAAGGAGAGTCTTCTGAGACTCAGGATGAATCACGAAGCACTCAGAGGGAGTAAATAAGACATTGTTCCCTCCTTGGTCACACAGCTGTGACACACTGATTAGATCAAAACCAAGATTATCGACACTATGAACGTCACTTACCTTAATGTTTTCAGAAAGATCTACAGTTTCAGTTCCCAGTATTGCTCCTTTCTTCTTGTCACCGAAGGAAATCTTTCCTCCGTTGTACCTCTGAAGTGAATGAAGTTGCTCTTTATTACCTGTCATGTGACATGATGCGCCACTGTCGATGTACCACTTAGCAATATTCTTCACTTCAGCCTCAATAGTTGGTGACTCATTTTCAGGTTGAGCCATGAGACAAACTTATGTCATATCATCCTCAGAGTCACTGTCTCCCCCATATGGCCTCTGGTTTCGAGACTGTCATGAAGCATACCTTTGATGGATTTAGATCCAGTTCCTTGTCAGAGTCACTATCACCCCAAGTTGTGGTAGCGACCAAGGCCTTTTTCTTAGCAGGAGCTTTTTCCTCTTTGGGCTTTTCTTCATTCTTAGGACAATCTCTAGCACGATGCCATGGTTGATCACATTGATAGCATCTGAGTTCCCTCTTTTCCTTGCGATTTTCATTTCTGGGGAACTTGCCTTTATGAAATTTCCTCACAGTGCTTGTAAGCAATGCAGTCATTTCATCGTCATCATCATCAGAGTCAGCTCCAGTGGAGAGTCTTTCCAGGACTTTGGTTAAGGCTAGCGCAATGCCAACCTCAGTAGAGCTTTTCTCATTTCCCTTCATTTTATCTTCATGACGTTGAGCTTGCCCAACGAGTTCCTCTAAAGGGAGTTCCCTAATGGAAGGGGTCTGAAGCATGATATCTTGAGTAATAGCAAATTTTGAGTTTAATCCATTGATAAACACCAAGGATTTTGACCATTCCTCAAGCTTTACTCCACAAGCATGAAGTTTGTTGCAAAGTATCTCCAGACGACCATGATAAGAAGAGACGTTTTCAGTTTCAAGCATCTTGAACTTGTGATATTCTCCTTGTAGATCAAAATTTCTGCTATTTTGGAGATCCTCACTTCCAAGATTGAAAGTTTCAAGAGCTTTCCACATATCTTTAGCATTGTCGATGCCCATAACCTTATCCTGATCAGATTTGGAGAGGGCATTCAGAATGTATTGTCTGGCTTTGGCATTCTTCTCTTGTTGAGAGAGATGTTCAGTGGTCCATCGCTTGAAGTCAAGATCTGACTTGTTATCAGCCGGATCTTTTGGGACTTCGTAGTTTCCATGCTCAACAATTCTTCAGCATATCATGTCATTGGTTTGGAAGAAACCAGTCATCTGTTCCTTCCACCATTGAAATTGACCAGGTTTCAACAAGTATGGCTTGTTTGTTGAGATACCTAGTTCTGGTTCGTTTGGACGAGACATGTTGATAACCTGCGAGTAACACACAATCTAGAGCTCTAGCTCTGATACCAATTGTAGGATCTGTATGTTAGTATCAAGGGAACTGTGACAAAGAGTTGTGCAGTTCCTAGGCACAACAGAAGTAATTGAACAAGTTATCAACACAATTACTTAAGGTGGAAACCCTAGATAACCAAATAGTTATCTTTGGATGAAAACCACCCCTCTTTCGAGGATTTAAAAGGTCTACTTGTATATTCAATCAGTGAGTTTAGAGAAGAACGAAATTACAAACTTATTGCTAAGTACTAACCTAGTTCCTATCAGAATCTCTTTGATGATAATACCAGTGAACTTACTTGATGTTCTTTTGCAAGAACACTTCTCTCTTTTCTTAGTCTGATGCACTTCAAGCTCCGTCAAAATACATAAGTCTAAGAACATAAAGATTATCATATATATAGGAAGGAAGTCTGCCGTATAAAGATATTTCAAGAATATATTGACGTCAAACTACTTTCCTAATTTATGACAATCTCTATGGCTTACAAGTTAACCTAATTAACTCGAGATCTTCTAAATATTACATAGACAAATTACAACCAACTTTAGCAATATCCTAACAAGGAAAAGATCTTCTACAAGATCTTCTCGGCTCGCCGCCCACGTTAGGGTTGGAAGTAACACGGATGTAACGTAGTGTTCTCTGGCTTCCCTTAATACTTCATCAGCTTCAAATCTTCAATCTTTTCATCTGAAATATCAAGATAAACTATACCATAGTATATGGTAAGGTTGTCATCGTCAAAACATAGAGTAATAGAGGAAAGGAATCCAGGTCCCTATTCCAACAATTATGTGTATCTGTAAGGTGTAGTTTTTCCTTGGTTATGTGAAAATGTTACTGTTCCTTAATTAGGTTTTAAGAATTCCTTCAATCATTCAATAGCTATTGTTTGTTCCATAAGAATAATTTTTATTGTGAATGCACAAATTGAGGCTCCTTTGGAATTCTAAAGATAATGTATTAAACTGTTTGTTAAGAGAGGAAAGAGGGGACTTGACCCAAAAAAGAGAGGAAAAGATGGAGAAAACAAAATGGTAAAATTGTAACTGAATTATATTGATGGACGAGCTGTGTAGCCTGTGTATATATTCGTATAGTTACATCATAACCAACTGAATATGTTCGGTAAGATGTACTCATGCTGTAGTGTTGGTAAGATCTTTGTCAAGACATGGACAAGCTGCTCAGTGCTAGATATGTGTGAAAGGGTGATCAAACCACGAGTTGGAACTGAATTGTATTGATGGCAATCTATATCAATATACTTTGTTCGTGTTGGAACCGAATTTTCCGGGCACTGTTGGTGTCGGATAATGGGAGCGTTGGCTTCGTCTCCGCGAGCACTATTTCGTAGTATGCTCATTTGTATAATTCGGGTTCCGTTTTAATGAGAAATAAGGCAGTTACATTTAATGTAACTAAGTTAAACTTTTAAGAAAATGTGCATCCCACATTGATTAGGAGGAGATAAAACTCACTAGTATATAAACTAGGAGTGTATTGTAATGGATGTGATTGGGCCAGAGGAGGCTATCCTGGTGGGCTTGAGCCTTCGAAGACCACACGCGCGCGGTTCGGATCGGCTCGGATCGTGGCTCGTGGGCTGCTTGGTCTCATTGGATGGGCCGCAGGGCTTCGTTCAAATGAGTTTGTTCAAAAGTCAAATCTGACCGCATTCATTACACGCGGACTGGATTAATGGCACGTGGAGAACCCGAGGCATTTATGTCACGCGGTGAATCTGGGCATTGAAGTCACGCGGATCAGCCCATTAAATCCACGCAGATTGGGCTTGATCTCTCCCGAGAGGCTCCTCCAGCAGCCTATAAAAAGGCCTGCAGAGCTCACAGTTTAAGACACATTCTAAAGCTTCTCATTCACCTTCCTCCACTCGTTTTTCTCTATTCACATATTCCTCTTATTTTGTTCGAGTCTGAGAGTACACACTATAAACTAGAGTTCGTTGGCTTCCGTTCTTTGAGTTGTGCAAATCAGAAGTGTAGCAGTTGTATCCTGGGATTCGGAACGCCGATAACCGTCACACTACGGGGCGTTTTCAGAATTAAGGAAAGAGATTCCGTTCTCGACTCTGCTTAAGTTCGACCGTACGGTTTGGTATTGGTTCGATAGTTTTTCTCTTCTCCTTAATACTGATTTATTCTTGTATTTTATACATATTTATAAGTTGTAGAAAATAGGATTCCTACAATCTTAATTCTGAAAAAAAATTCCTACGCTTCTACGACTAACAAATTTGTTTTTTGAGTAAACAGGTTAAGGCAACTTGGAAAATTGTTCTCGTTTGTGTACGAGAAAATCCGGAAAAAATATTAATTTATTATTTCGAATTTAATCTGAATTGGTTAAATTATTTATATATTTATTCGAGTTAAATATATGGTAAATCGGTTTTGAATTTATTAAATTAAATTAAATTCGTAAATAATTAATTAATTAAATTAAACTCGGTTAATTAATTAATTAATTAAATAAAAACGGAAATAATTTTTATTTTATTTCCTATTGTTTCGTTTTTGCATTTGTTCTAATCTGTTTCAATTTTATTTGGTCTCAGATTTGAAAAATGACTAACGGAAACGACAACGTTGTGGATGCTACCGCTACAACTAACAGTGGTGAGTCGACACTCCAAATTCAGTTTGGAGATGGTCTGCCATCAGTGACTCTGGAACAGAATACTGTTCAGAACCCTGAAGTGACTAAGGTCAATGACCCACCTGTGGTCGAGAACCAGGCTCGGGTAATACCGAAACTGGGTGGACAGTCTCAAGCAAGCCATCTGTAGGACTTTTCGGATGTTCACATGCCCCATGTGAGGGTACCGGAAAGGTCATACACGGCTAGTATGCCGAGTGCATTTCACGCTGGAGTCTTGCCCGATAAGTTTGACGGGAAGGGATTCAGGATTTGGTCTCAGAAGATGCAATTCTTCCTTAGCACAATGGGTCTGGACAGATTTCTGACGGAGGAGAAACCAAAGTTCTCCCCGAACAACACTGATGCCCTTGCTGATTGGGTCAGGGGAGACTATTCATGCAGAGGCTATGTCAAGTGCCGCATGATAGACTCGTTGTACAAGGTCTATTGCAACCATGATACCGCCAAGGAATTGTGGGACGCTTTGGAAAAGAAGTACAAGACTCAAGATGTTGGGTCGAAGAAGGCAGCAGTGGCTATGTTCCTGAACTACAAAATGGTAGATTCAAGATCTGTAGTGGAACAAGTTGAAGAGCTGCAACTTATCGTCCATGAAGTCCTCTCCGAAGGCATGAACATCTGTGAGACGTTCCAGGTAGGTGCCTTCATCGAGAAGCTTCCTCCATCATGGGAGCAGTTCAAAGTCTACTTGTTGCTGAAGCAAAAAGCAATGAGGGTGGAAGACTTGATTGTGAGGCTCCGGGTTGAGGAGAACAACAAGAGGGCCAATGGCTATGGACCTTCGAACAAGGCGAACCTGGCTGAGCATCAGGACAAGGGGAAGAAAAGGAAGTTTCAACCCAACAACTCCAACAACTTCAAGAAGCAAGGGGCTAAGAAGTTCAATGGAAAGTTCCACAAGTGCAACAAAGTTGGACACAAGGCGAATGAGTGTCGAAGCAAGGTCGACACAAAGAGGGACAAAGGCAAGTCCCAAGCCAACCTAGCTGAAGGGTCGCTCACAGAGGACGACTTGTGTGCGGTTTTGACTAAAGTCAACATGGTGGGCAGCAACCCAAAGGAGTGGTGGTATGACACTGGTGCAACTAGGCACATATGCTCGGATAGGGGTCTCTTCACGACCTACAAGAAGAACCACACCGAAGAGCAACTCTTCATGGGAAACTACGCCACTTTTAAGGTGGAGGGATATGGGAAGATCGTGTTGAAGATGACTTCTGAGAAGGAGCTGACGCTGAACAACGTCCTTCATGTGCCGAACATCCGCAAGAACCTGATTTCGGGAACTCTACACTCCAAGAATGGGTTCATGATGAAGTTTGTGTCTGACAGGCTGGTTCTCTCTAAGAAGGGGGTCTATGTGGGTAGGGGTTATGTACAGGATGGACTGATCAAAATTAATGTAATGACAGTCCTCCAAAAAGCTATTATAACTGATGTTTCAATGAATAAGAATAACCATATTGCTTATGTTGTTGAGTCTTTTAATATTTGGCATGAAAGATTGGGACATGTTAACTATAAGTCTATAAGTAGATTGATAAGTTTGAATATGATTCCAAAATGCAAAACAAGTAAAGACAAATGTGAAGTATGCGTTCAAGCGAAACTCACAAAAACACCATCACCCCATGTAGAAAGGACAACCGAACCTCTAGGATTAATTCACACTGATTTATGTGATTTAAAGTTTGTACAAACTAGAGGAGGTAAAAAGTATTTTGTGACCTTCATAGATGATTGCACAAGATATTGTTATGTATACTTGTTACGTAGCAAAGATGAAGCTTTAGAAAAGTTCAAAGAGTACAAGTTGAAAGTTGAGAACCAACTTAGTAAAATGATTAAAATCGTAAGAAGTGATAGAGGAGGTGAGTATAGTGAACCTTTTAATGAGTTCTGTAGAGAACATGGCATTGTTCACCAAACTACCGCCCCTTACTCGCCAGAATCCAACGGAGTAGCGGAACGAAAGAACCGAACTCTAAAGGAAATGATGAATGCAATGTTGCAAGAATCTGGGTTAGCCCAGAACATGTAGGGGGAAGCGTTGCTTACCTCAAATTACATTCTCAACAAAATACCACATAAGGTGACTGGTAAGACGCCTTATGAGTGTGGAAAGGTAACGTACCTTCGTACAAATACCTCAAAGTGTGGGGGTGCCTAGCAAAAGTAGCAGTACCACCTCCTAAAAAGGTCTCAATTGGACAAAAAACCGTTGATTGTATTTTCATCCGGTATGCACATAATAGTAGTGCATATCGTTTCTTGGTATACAAGTCGGATATACCGGATAAACATGCTAATACAATAATGGAGTCAAGAAACGCATCTTTCTTTGAAAATGTGTTCCCTTGCAAGGATAAATAATATCCTAAAAGGACTCGTGAACAACGAGATGCAAATGAATTTGCTCAAGAAGCAAGCACATCTATGCAAGAAGCGAGCACCTCTATGCAAATAGTGAGTACTTCTGTCCAAGAAACAGAAGAAGAGAATGATGAACCTAGACGGAGCAAGAGAGCTCGAAAGGAAAAATCATTTGGCTCAGATTTCACAATGGCTTTTCTTCTAGAAAACGAACCTCGAACGTTTAAAGAAGCCATGTCAATGCCAGACGCACCTTCATGGAAGGAAGCGGTCAAAAGTGAAATAGACTCCATTATGCAAAATCATACATGGGAGTTAGCTGATTTACCCCCAGGAACAAAGGCGCTGGGATGTAAATGGATTTTCAAACGAAAATTGAAAATCGATGGCTCAATAGATAAGTACAAGGCAAGGCTTGTAGTACAAGGATTTAGACAAAAAGAAGGTCTAGATTTCTTTGATACTTATTCGCCGGTAACAAGAATTACTTCTATTCGATTGTGGCTCTACGTAATCTAGAAATACATCAAATGGATGTAAAAACAGCCTTTCTAAACGGAGAGTTAGAAGAGGAAATTTATATGAAACAACCCGAGGGGTATGTTGTGTCTGGACAGGAACACAAAGTGTGTAGACTTGTGAAATCTTTATATGGATTAAAACAAGCACCTAAACAATGGCATGAGAAATTTGACAGTGTTATGATGTCAAATTGTTTCAATATAAATGAATGTGACAAATGTATTTATGTCAAAACAACTCCAAAAGGATATATCTTGTTGTGCCTATACGTTGATGACATGCTCATTATTGGTAGTAACAAAGATATGATCCAACAAACTAAGAACATGCTTAGTGGAAAGTTTGATACGAAAGACTTGGGACTAGCAGATGTGATTCTAGGAATAAAAGTCATAAGACATTCTGAAGGAATCATTTTAACTTAAGATCATTACGCTGATAAGGTACTTGAACGTTTCAAGAAATACTCAAGCGGTAATGCAAAGAGTCCCGTGGATCCTCACCTCGACTTAAAGAAAAACTCGGGTGATGGCATATCTCAAGTAGAGTATGCACGAGTGATTGGAAGTCTAATGTACTTAACAAATTGTACAAGACCAGATTTAACACATGCGGTGAACGTTTTAAGTCATTACACTAGTAATCTAGGACATGGTCACTGGAAAGGCATAACAAGGGTATTGAACTACTTGCGATATACTCGAAATTATGGATTACACTATGGACGATATCCAGCAGTGATGGAAGGTTATAGTGATGCTAATTGGATATCAGACTCCAAAAACTCAAAATCCACAAGCGGGTATGTTTTTACTCTAGGTGGTGCGGCGATATCCTGGAAATACTCCAAACAAACTCTACTGGCTAGATCCGCAATGGAATCTGAATTCATTGCCTTGGACAAAGAAGCAGAAGAAGCAGAAGAAGCAGAATGGCTTCGAAACTTTCTGGAGGATATACCAATGTGGGAAAAACCGGTGCCGGTTATGAGTCTCCATTGCGATAGTCATTCGGCAATAGCTCGGGCACTAAGTTCAATGTATAATGGTAAGTCTCGTAACATTAGAAGACGACATAAAACCATAAGACAATTGCTCTGAAACGGAGTGATCAATGTTGATTACATCCGATCGGCTGACAACCTAGCGGATCTGTTTACTAAAGGTTTGTCTCGAGAGCAAGTTGTGAAATCATCGAGAGGAATGGGTTTAAAGCCTATGACATAAGATGACGTTTGATGGTAACCCTACTTACGTGATTGGAGATCCCAAGATGTAAGTTCAAAGGGACAACGAAATCAAGCTAAATCTAAAGAGCACTTGGAGATTAACATCTTCTCCCAGTTCCTAGGATGATAAAAGTGCGTTGGTAAACTATAGGTTAAGTCATAAAGTGCTGGCTTTTAATGATTCCATAAGCTTTGAAAATCAAAGTAAAGTATAATGGTATACTACTTATGGTAAAATCACCTTATGAGTGTGAAATGGGGCCGTTTCTAGGAGAATTAACCGAGGCTGAATTGTCTAAGCTCATTCATGAATAACCAGGGATGTTCACGGCCAAAATGAACACAATCAGAGAACCTAGTTCTGTGAGAAGATGAAACTGTGTGATAGTCGTTGTCTAGGTTTACATCAAAGTCCGGGTGGTTCAAGACATCACGTTCACTACCTGGTCGAGTAAATCCGATGGCTACTCACTGTGGGTGGTTCAAGGCTGAAAAAATGCTACCAGCCCAAATGCAGTGATTCTTCGACGTACTCTCAAAAGTCTTTTTGTCGAGTCGTTTTTCACGTGTTTAGAGTCATTTCTATTCATGTGGGGGATTGTTGGAATCGAATTTTCTGGGCACCGTTGGTGTCGGATAATGGGAGCGTTGGCTTCGTCTTCGCGAGCACTATTTCGTAGTATGCTCATTTGTATAATTCGGGTTCCGTTTGAATGAGAAATAAGGGAGATACATTTAATGTAACTAAGTTAAACTTTTAAGAAAATGTGCATCCCACATTGATTAGGAGGAGATAAAACTCACTAGTATATAAACTAGGAGTGTATTGTAATGGATGTGATTGGGCCAGAGGAGGCTATCCTGGTGGGCTTGGGCCTTCGAAGACCACACACGCGTGGTTCGGTTCGGTTCGGATCTGCTCGGCTCGTGGCTCGTGAGCTCGTGGGCTTATGGGCTCGTGGGCTCCTTGGTCTCATTGGTCTCATTGGATGGGTCGCAGGGCTTCGTTCAAAATTCAAATCTGACAACATTCATTACACGCGGACTGGATTAATGGCACGCGGAGAATTCGAGGCATTTATGTCACGCGGTGAATCTGGGCATTGAAGTCACACGGATCAACCCATTAAATCCACGCGGATTGGGCTTGATCTCTCCCGAGAGGCTCCTCCAGTAGCCTATAAAAAGGCCTGCAGAGCTCTCAGTTTAAGACACATTCTAAAGCTTCTCATTCTCCTTCCTCCACTCGTTTTTCTCTATTCACATCTTCCTCTTCTTTTGTTCGAGTCTGAGAGTACACACTATAAACTAGAGTTTGTTGGCTTCTGTTCTTTGAGTTGTGCAAGTCAGAAATGTAGCAGTTGTATCCTGGGATTCGGAACGCCGGTAACCGTCACACTACGGGGCGTTTTCAGAATTAAGGAAAGAGATTCCGCTCTCGACTATGCTTAAGTTCGACCGTACGGTTTGGTATTGGTTCGATTGTTTTTCTCTTCTCCTTAATACTGATTTATTCTTGTATTTTATACATATTTATAAGTTGTAGAAAATAGGATTCCTACAGTTCGCTCGTGAAAAACTGGTTTGCGACCAATGAGAATAGCATAGTTATTGTTACAGTACAATTGAACTGCAGGTTGCAAGTTAGAAACACCCATATCTTTGAGCAATTGAATAATCCAATTCACTTCATAAGAAGCTTGAGCCATTTACCTATCTACATTCAGCTTCATAAGAAGCAGTGGAGTGTTTCTTGCTTTTCCACGAAATCAGAGAGCCACCCAGCATAAGAAAATAACCAGTTACTGAACGGCGCGTGGTAGGGCAAGCTGTCTAGTATGTAAGAGAAAGCTTGAAGACTCAGAGTAGTGTTACCTTGGAACATGATGCTTTGCCCAACTATATCGACCTTGGGGTTCAAATGAAGCCCACCGCAAGTGTAGTCGAGGCCCATTATGGGGCCAATCTACACACAAATGAATGAAATGAGGAACAACTATCTTAGATGAGGATTAATGGGAGTGGAGTAATGGATGAGATTGGAACTTAATATCCCCAACAATCTAGAACTATAGTATTAGAATAGGATTAAGATAAGATTGTGATGTATTTACTAGTTACTAGATTTATGTATTGAAAAATATCATTTATTTCAATCATTTGCACAAAAATTGAATTCAAAATTGTCCTAATTTTTTATCTTTATTTTCCTAACATTCACAACTATTTAGTAACTCAACAAAATTAACTTTGGCCTACATTGATATGGAGAGTAGCGTATATATGTGTCGTTTACGTGGCGCTAGATAGCTGTAGATTAGTTGTCACTGATGTGGCATTTAGTTTGTCAGCTCACCGCACAACTGTATATAAATGTGATATGTACATCTTCTGTTGCTTGACAGAGAAACAATAGAAAGGAATTAATATTCCCAAATCATTCTCTCTCTTTTCTACATTGTTCTTCATGGAAATCTGGAGTATATCCATCGATTTCTGTTTCATATTGAGTAATTCTACATGGGATCAGAGCGCAATGGACGATCTTGATTTTGTGAGTTATTGTTGGCGTTTTTTCTGATAAATATGATCGTTGGTGCAGATCTTGGTTGGATCTGTATCGCGGCTGTTTACTTCCAGTGATCGGTTTGATTACGTTGAAAATCCTCTTTTGTGTCAATTACGGTATTTGCAAGCATCTATGGGGGGATGATCTGGCACCTGGAATTGAACGAGATGGAGCTCGTGGTCGTGATGGATATCATCGAGGCGGAGAAGCTCAGACTCAAGGTGCTTCCAAATTTGATCCATATTTCCTCTCTAATTCGGATCATCAAGGTATGCAATTGGTCTCTGCACATTTTGATGGAACAAATTTTACTAGTTGGTGTAGAAGCGTGAAATTTGCTTTAGGATCAAAGATGAAACTAGGTTTTATCAATAGATCGATTGAAAAACCAGATGGAACGTTGTGATTTTATGGTCATGAGTTGGATTCTTAATTCTATGGTGAAGGAATTATCACAAACCTTCGTATTTATGAATTCTGCATTTGATCTCTGGAATGAAATACTTGAACGATACAAGGAATCAAAGGAGTAATTGATTTTCAATTGCACATACAGTTAAGAACTATTAGGCAAGCAAATTTATCTGTAGCTGCATATTACGGGAAACTGAATATTGTTTGGGATGAGTTACATGCAATCAAAGGTGTTGAGACTTGTACTTGTGGAGTTTATAAACAATGCTCATGTGCTTTGCTTAAGCGAATTGTAGATAAAGAGGCTAAGATGAGACTAATGCAATTTCTCATGGGGTTATCTTATGTATATGAGTGTTAGGACAAGCATCTTATCTACTACTCCTTTACCACTAGTGTATAGAGCTTTTCACATTGTTTTGCAAACAGAAAGGAATAAAGAAGTGACAGGTTTTGGCATTCAATCTCATGATGCACTGGCAGTGAATAGGTATATCTTTTGGACAATGCAAGTAATCTTACTTCTTTCCATCATGAAAATGATGGTATATCTTCTGGACAATGCACCTGGATTGTTGACTAAGGTGCAACTGATAATGTGACATTTGATAAAGGATTGCTCATCAACTTTCATCCATTAGATAAACCTATTAGAATTGGTCTACCTGATGGAACTACAAAGTTGGTTGAGTATCATGGAGTTGTGCAATTGACACCAGAGTTGCATTTGCACAATGTCCTTTACATGCCTGCTTTCAAGCACAATTTGATCTTAGTATCCAGATTGCTGACTGGTGAGTATAATGTTTTTGTTTTTGGCACACATGGATGTGTGCTGTAGGACCTTTCAACTAATAGGATATTGGATAGAGGAAGGAGAGTTGGAGGCAGATATCAAGTCAAGGATAATGCTGGAGTGGACTTGAGGATTCAACAATCTAATTTTCATTTGTACAATATTCAGAGTCATGGTTGTGTCACTGTTTGTAATAAAGATAATTTGGATGATTTGCTACATGCTCGGTTAGGGCGTGTATCCTACTCTGCAATGCATAACTTGCAAGGCTGCAAGTCTGTTTCTAAGAAATTGTTTGATTGTGACATTTGTTCTATGGCTAAAATGCACAAGTTAGCTTTTGTTCGAAGTATTTCTATTGCTTCTACTGTTTTTGAGTTACTACATATGGATCTTTGGGGTCCCTACAGGACACCTATTTACTGTGGTGCAAGATACTTTCTCACAATAATGGATTATCATTCCAGAAACACTTGGACATTCCTAATGAATGGCAAGGACCAGGCTTTTCGGTTGATTGATCATTTCTTGAGAATGATATCTACTCAGCTTGATGCTAAAGTCAAGATTATTCGTACAGATAATGGAACAAAATTCACTCAAAAGAAGTTTAGTGAACTCTTGGCCATTAGAGGCATTGTACATCAAAGATCAGCTTGGTGAAAACTTGGTGAAAACTGGGCGTGTCGAAAGGAAACATAGACACTTGGTGAAAACTGCTCGAGCGCTTCGTTTGCAAGCCAATCTTCCTATGAGATTTTGGGGTGATTTTATTCTTATAACTACTCACTTAATCAATCTTATTCCTTCTTTTGTGTTGAACTGGAAAACTCCCTATGAGATTATTCATCATAGATTGCCATACTATGACTCTCTTAGGATGTTTATGCTAGTCTCTTTCGTCTAAACAAAACAAGGGGAAGTTCGATGCATAACCTGAGAAGTGTGTTCTCTTGGGCTATCCACCTGCACAGAAAGCATACAAACTTTACAGTCTGGACTCCAAGAGATTAATGGTTACTACGCATCTAACATTTCAAGAGAATGTTTTTCGCTTCCGAAGCAAAAATGCCTCTAGTATCATTCACTTTTCTCTCTCCTTACCTTTTCTTCCTATTGTTACTATTGGAAACGATTACTCAAATCCCACAGTTGAAGAGCATATCTCAGTGACTCCTACACCACATCTTGTTGATGAACCACATATCATTCATGACATTCCTATTGGTCAGGTTGCAGCCAGTGATCCTGTTTCTTTTGGTCATGATATTCAAACTTCATTGCCTCTTATTCCTAAGAAGTTTGTCAGAGTTAGTAAACCACGAGAAAGGCTTGATGATTATGTTTGCACTGTTCTTCCAACTGATAATACCTATTGAGCATGATATTCAGATCAGTGGAGACTCCTTTTCTCAAGCTTTTAATGTGGTTTCTTTGGCTGATTTCAAGGGATAGACATCAGGATATATTCAATCACTTTTTAATGTGTTTCCTATCATTGAACCCACTTCTTTTGCACATGCGTCACCTGATAAGGACTGGGTGGTTGATATGCAAAAGGAATTGGATGCTTTGGAGCTTAATGATACATGGGAGCTCACTGAATTACCCAAAGGGAAGAGAGCTATAAGATCCAAATGAGTATACAAGGTGAAGTTTCAATCTAATGGAGAGGTGGAAAGACTCAAGGCAATGCTAGTAGCTAAAGGGTATAATAAAGTCAAAAACAAGGATTTCAAACACACATTTTCACCAGTGGCCAAGTTTACTACAATTAAAACTCTATTATCTTTAGCTGTCGCTTATTCCTGGCCACGCCACCAGCTTGACATCAACAATGCCTTCCTCCATGGTTATCTTGATGAAGAGGTGTACATGCTTCCTCCCCTGGCTATACAAAGGCGCCATCTGGTCAAGTTTGTCATCTAAAGAGATCCTTATATGGGCTTAAACAGGTTAGTAGGCAATGGAACAAGGAACTTACCAAGCCTTTGCTTCAGTTGGGATATACTCAATCTCACCAGGATTATTCACTGTTTATCAAGCATTCGTCAAACACAATCAATGTGGCCTTGGTTTATGTTGATGACATGTTTCTTGTAGGGGATAATTCCCAAGAAATTATCGATACAAAGGTTGCCTTGGATAAAGCATTTACTATTAAAGACTTGGGTTACCAAGGTATTTCTTAGGTCTTGAGATTGCTCGATCAGAGGAGGGAATTTGCCTACATTAGAGAAAGTATGTGTTAGATCTTCTCAAGGATGCGAAGATGCTGAATTGTAAATCTTCTGTATCTTACACTTTCTCGGCCTGACATTACCTTTGTTGTTCAACAACTTAGTCTATTTCTTGCCACTCCTCGTCGCCCACACATGGATGCAACCTTATATTTGTTGAGATACTTGAAGGGCACATTGAATGTGTCTCTGTTTTACTCCAAGGGTATGATATGACAGTTCAAGCTTATTGTGATGCTGATTATGGGAATTTTCACTTTTCAAGTCGTTCAATTACAGGGTAGTGCGTGTTCCTGGGAACTTCATTGGTCTCTTGGGAAGCCAAGAAGCAGTTAACTGTGTCTAAATCCTCTACAGAAAGTGAGTACCGTAGCATGTCACATACTGCTAGTGAATGGGTTTTGTTTGAGGGATAATGCGGGACTTCAAGATTAAACTTCCAATTCCCATTCCTTTACATTGTGACAACAAGGCTACAGAGCAACTTGCCGCGAATCCTGTTTTGAGCAAACGAAGCACTTTCGTGTCGATTATCATTTTATTCGTGAGATGGTGAGTCTGGGTTTATTACCACGTTTCATGTTCCTACCCATCTTCAAGCAGCAGATATCCTCACTAAGTCATTGGGAGCTCAACAACACTTTTCTTTGTTGCAAACTTGGCCTAGTTTTCTCCTAGTCCCGGTTTGAGGGGAGTGTACGGAGAATAGTGTATATATGTCGCTTACGTGGCACTAGCTAGGTGTAGATTAGTTATCACTGACGTGGCATTTAGTTTGTTATATATGTACAGTTTCTATTGCTTCACAGAGAATCAATACAAAGAAATTAACATTCCCAAATCATTATCTCTTTTCTACGGTGTCTTTCATGAAATCTGGATTATATCCTTCTATTTCTGTTTCATATTGAGTAATTCTACACATAAACCAAATAAAATTTATGTTATTATAATTAATTGTTACGTGAGTATATATGATAGTTTAGGAATTTTTTTCTAAAATGGGCTTTTTTTCAAAAAAAATTCCCGACGAAGGCTCTTTTCAAAAGAAATTCCCAATATAGGCACTTATGCCAGCTTCGGATTTTTTTTATGTGTGAGAGACGCTGGTAGAACCAGCGTCTCTCGTCCGAAGCTGGTAATTTTTTTTTTGAATTTTTTTATGTATAAGAGACGTTGGCCGAACCAGCGTCTCTTATACATATTTTTTTTTTAATTCCCCGTGCGAACCAGCTTCTCTTACACGTAAAATGTTTTAAAAAAAATTTATTTGTTTAAGGCGCTGGAAGAACCAGCGCCTTATACAAAGCTTTTGTTAATTTATTTTTTTTCAAAGTTTATATATATATATATATATATATTATTATACATGACTTACTCGTGTTTGGATGGTTCGTATGGGCTCGTTTGAAATCGGAATCGATCACGACCGATTTCGTTGGGTCCGTATTGATCCCAGCTTTCACCAGATATGTCTCTCGCTCGATTCTGATTTCGAACGACCCCATACGAGCCACCCGAACAAGCGTAAGTCTCGTGCGTACCTTCTACTGTAAATGGATATTTACAAATTCGTTCCTCCATATCACGCGATGAGAGACATATTTGGTGAAAGCTTGGATCAATACGGACCCAACGAAACTGGTCGTGGTCAATTCCGATTCCGAACAAGCCCATACGAGCCATCCGAACAAGCGTAAATCTCGTGCATACCTTCTTTCACCAGTTCGGAATCGGAATTGATCACGACCAGTTTCGTTGGGTCCGTATTGATCCCAGCTTTCACCAGATATGTCTCTCATCGCGTGATATGGAGGAACGGATTTGTAAATATCCATTTACAGTAGAAGGTACGCACGAGACTTACGCTTGTTCGGGTGGCTCGTATGAGGTCGTTCGAAATCAGAATCGAGCGAGAGACATATCTGGTGAAAGTTGGGATCAATACGGACCCAACGAAATCGGTCGTGATGGATTCCGATTTCAAACGAGCCCATACGAGCCACCCGAACAAGCGTAAGTCTCGTGCGTACCTTCTACTGTAAATGGATATTTACAAATCCGTTCCTCCATATCACGCGATGAGACACATATCTGGTGAAAGCTGGGATCAATACGGACCCAACGAAATCGGTCGTGATCGATTCCGATTTCAAACGAGCCCATACGAGCCACCCGAACAAGCGTAAGTCTTGTGCGTACCTTCTACTGTAAATGGATATTTACAAATCCGTTCCTCCATATCACGCGATGAGAGATATATCTGGTGAAAGCTGGGATCAATACGGACCCAACGAAACTGGTCGTGATCAATTCCGATTCCGAACTGGTGAAAGAAGGTATGCACGAGATTTACGCTTGTTCGGATGGCTCGTATGGGCTTGTTCGGAATCGGAATTGACCACGACCAGTTTCGTTGGGTCCGTATTGATCCAAGCTTTCACCAGATATGTCTCTCATCGCGTGATATGGAGGAACGGATTTGTAAATATCCATTTACAGTAGAAGGTACGCACGAGACTTACGCTTGTTCGGGTGGCTCGTATGGGGTCGTTCGAAATCAGAATCGAGCGAGAGACATATCTAGTGAAAGCTGGGATCAATACGGACCCAACGAAATCGGTCGTGATCGATTCCGATTTCAAACGAGCCCATACGAGCCATCCAAACACGAGTAAGTCATGTATAATAATATATATATATAAACTTTGAAAAAAAATAAATTAACAAAAGCTTTGTATAAGGCGGTGGGTCTCCCAGCGCCTTATACAAATAAATTTTTTTTTTAAAACATTTTATGTGTAAGAGACGCTGGTTCGACCAACGTCTCTTACACGGGGAATTAAAAAAAAATATGTATAAGAGACGCTGGTTCGGCCAGCGTCTCTTATACATAAAAAATTCAAAAAAAAATTACCAGCTTCGGATGAGAGACACTGGTTCTACCAGCGTCTCTCACACATAAAAAAAATCCGAAGCTGGCATAAGTGCCTATATTGGGAATTTCTTTTGAAAAGAGCCTACGTCGGAAATGTTTTTTCAAAAAAAGCCCATTTTAGAAAAAAATTCACGGTCAACGTCTACCAACCAAAAAGAGGTCATACTCAACATGCATTAGATAGCGTTACTTATACGCCATCGAACTTTAATATTTTGCATAAGTTAGGCTTAAATTTTAATTTAGAGAGGTCCTTGAATCCAGTTTTCGGTTTGTATGTTACGTAAGACCCCCCTCCCCGCTGTGTCCAAAAGTCAAATTTCATGCTGTTGCAGGCATTTAAAAATCATTCACCAACTTAAAATTTGTGATGTATTAGTTGTGGGTGGGAAATCTTAGTAGGTAGGGGATATGAACTTATATAATACTGTAGAAATATATGAAATCGTATGTCTGAATAAAGATGTTTTTTTAAGACACAACAAATAATTGACTAGACCCGAAAAACATAACCCAACCCCAATTTTTTGAATCACAATATGTAAAATTGATTTTGAAACTCGAACACTAGATCTAATGTCCCTTTCAAAAATTGTTTTATAGCCGGAAATTTGATGATTTTCTAGCATACCCGCAGAGTAAAAAAGAAATTATTTCGGGTTCGATTCCTGATTTTTCACACGAATCCGACAATATCCGAACCGATATTTTCTCGGTTTCTGTATACGGTTCCTCGGTTAATTTATAAATCTTAGAAATTGCATAAAATTGAACTTCTAAGCCATGTTTCAGGCTCAACGATAAGCATATTCTTAAGACTTTGTTCAAACTCCACACACACATTGACACACATATTAATTGTAATTTTTGATTATTTTAGACTTTTTGTTGATGTACATAATTCATATGAAGTAGAAAAAACCCAACAACAGCACATCAACACTTGATAGTTGATTCACTTGCCTCAGTTCAACAACAATAAAACTCTTCAAAAACAATAAAACTCCATCTCAAAATAAGACTGGACAACAACAACTTGATAAGATGGACTCAAGAACATTAAAATTTCAACAATAAATTCAATAGTAACTCAACAAATCAAACAAGTGCCCCCAACAAATTCGTTCAATATTTGCAATTTTAAATTTTGAAGTTGAGATTGACCAGATTAAACAATTCGTACTTGAGGCTTGTTCCTTTGTGAAGAATTAGAGATTTATGCACTTCCAAATTAGGGGTTGATGCATACGCCATTAGGATTGAGAATTCGATTTGGGGCTTTTAAATTAGGTCTTGAAATAATTATGAATGAGAACGAGGATCGAATCTAGGTTTAGAATGAACAATTAGTGTTTTTTCGACTCGAAATTGGGAGATCGGGAGAGATTAAGAGATTAGGGTTAGGATCGACAGGGAAATCGAGGATGGTGGTAGGTTTAGAATTAGAATCTATATCTATATAAAAGTTGTTGCCTTTGACAAAGTAATGTCAAATGGTACCGAGTTAATGCACTGAGTTAATGTGAAAAACATAAGTTAATGTAAACAACATAAGTTAATGCATTGAGTTAAGACAATTTAATGTATTGAAAAAGTTGATATTAAGAAAGGTTTGACATAAATTATAAAAATCCATGAAAAAAAAAGTAATCAAAGCTTGAATCAACAAGTTTATTCGATCTTCGTTTAAGACGCGTTACTCAACTATTCATATTTAGAGGGGATAGAGTAGGAAAAAAATCGTCGAAAAAATCATCTGTCATTTTTTTGATTGATTCGGTTTACAAATTTTAATTTATTGACGTTACATTGTTGCATTTAACGGTTATGAACATGATTATCCTCAATTCAATTTTAGAACGTATATTTAATAATGTTAAGCCGTATAAAAAACCCTTTAATTTTCCCGCGCGTAGCGCGGGGGTCCGGTTCTAGTTTGACATAAATTTATATTAGGGTATATATTAATTATTTTTAATTATTTATTAGTATTTTGGTTTTTCGGTTCCTTGACATAAATTTAAATTAGGGTATATATTAATTATTTTTAATTTTTTATTAGTATTTCGGTTTTTCGGTTCCTTGCTCAATCACAATTTCAGGAACCGTACCCGAACCGCGATTCTGACCTAGGAACCGACCTGCGATAAATGTATGATTTAAATTCATGTACCCAAACCGAACCGCACCTAAATCCGCGATTCGGTTCGGTTCTTCGGTTTCTCGGTTACAAAGTCCCAGCCCTAGTAACTGTTAGAAGAAACGTCGTCAAATACTTTATAAAAGTGTTATCATATGTAAAAGGGTTAGTTAACCCATCATAATTTTTTAAAGGTTAGAAAATACACATTTATATTTAAAAAGGGTTCTTTACCCTAAAGAGGGTATAATTACGGCTATTCATTATTAGATATCCGATCCGATCCAGCGTTTCGGGCTGGATATCCACAAATGAAAAATCTCAATACTGTGATCTGTATCCATATTCGAAATCCCCGGATATCTGGTCCGAAATACCTAGATCGGATCGAATATCCATCCCGGATATCCGAAATACACATGAAGCCTATTTTTAAATATATTTTTTTTAAAAGAAATATTCTTTACCCTGAAAGCTCATGGGATTTTCCGGATTGTCGACGACACAGCGGGTCCTCCGGCGACCTTACTAGTTGCAACAGAAGGCGGCGAACCCACTGATAACGCGGTGTTCCTAGAGTGGCAGAGCAAAGACCACCTTGTAATGGCCACACTGACCTCGTCCTTAACAAAGGCGGTACTGGCACAAGTTTTGCATTGCAACTCGGCGGCGGAGATATGGCGCAACCTCCACCAGCTCTTTTCTTCCCGGTTGAGCGCCCAGCTGATTCACACCAGGCTCCATTTTGCCTCGCTCAAAAAGGGAGCCGAGTCTGTTACCGAGTACTTCAACAAGGCAAATAACCTCTCTCAGATGCTTTCCACCGCCGGCCATATCATTTTTGATATGGAGTTCATTGGGTATGTGCCTTCGGGTCTCAATCAAACTTATGAAGTTGTCATTACCGTTGTTTCGACCAAAGCAAATCTGCCCTCTCCAACTATCATTTCGTCTGATCTCCTCACTCATGAGGCGTGCATCAACATGCAGACTCAGTCTCTGAATGCCCAGATCTCTGTCAACAATACATCCCTACACCACGCCTCATCCAATTACACATCGTCTTCTTAGGGAGGACGAGGATATCACAGAGGAAGCAACCATCGTGGTGGGAACAGAGGCAGGAACCGAGGGAATTTTTATGTAGGAGGCAGAGTTAGGGGGCTCCACCTCAAAATTTTATTGGGATGCCTAACACTCGTACCATATGCCAGGTGTGTGCCAAGTCGGGCCTCTCAACATTAAAATGCTAGTATCGGTATGACCATGGCCCCCAAGCACCAACTCCCACTTCGATGCAGGCTCATTACACTGCACATCCCATGGTCTCCAATGGTTGTCCAACACACAACAACTTCTCCACTTGGTATCCCGACACCGCCTCTACGCATCACTACACTCCCAACATATGCAATTTGAGACTCGAAAATTTCCATTATGAAGGGATCGATACGGTTTCTCTTGGCGATGGTTCTGAAGTCCTTATTATCAATCACGACACCAATTCTTTTTCTACTCCTAATCGCCTCTTTAAACTTACCAATCTTTTACATACTCCTAAAATCTCTAGAAACTTACTTCCCGTTCATCGTTTTTGTGTCGATAATCATGTGTTCTTTGAATTACATGCTGATTTTTTTTCTTGTGAAGGATATCCCAACCAAAGCTGCCCTCCTCCGGGGTCCCGTTTGAAATGGTCTCTATTAATTTTCCACCGCCGCTCCACCAACGTGTTCATTGTCGTCACCACACCTCCACAACACCACTATTCTTTCGTCCTCAACTTGGCACTCCCGCTTAGGTCAACCTGCCCATCCAGTTGTTACTTCAATTCTTAAGTCCATTCGCCCACTTCAACAAAACAGTCGGCCCAACCCAGAGAAATGCACTACTTGTTCTTGGGCAAAAGCCCACTCCCTTCCTCACCCACTTAGTGATAGTAGATCGTGTTCACCTTTTTCCCTTTTTTTTTATGGATGTATGGGGACTTAGTCATGTTATCAATCAAAGGAAATTCTTACTATCTTGTTATCGTACATGATTACTCTAAATTCTTATGGCTCTTTCCTTTTACTACAAAAAATCCCGTTTCAAAAATCGTTTCCACCTTTATCCCCTTCATCACCAAATTCTTCCACACTACAATATCGTCTATCCAAACCGAATGGGGGTACGGAAATGAAACCCCTCCAAACCCTCTTCAATTCATTGGTTATCTCTCACCGTCTCACTTGCCCTTACTCACACCAACAAAATAAGAGCATTGAAACCCGACAAAGACGGATTGTTGACACCGGACACACTCTTCTCAAACACGCTTCTTTGCCACTTAAATTTTGGGACTGTGCCTTTGAAACCGATACCTACCTTATTAATCGTCTTCCCACTTCTATCCTCAAACACAAGTCTCCTATTGAACAACTCCTTAAACAAACCCCGGACTACGAAAATTTTTGGATGCCTTTGCTTTCCCAACCTTCGCCCATACCTTTCTCACAAGCTCAACTTCCGCTCCACTCCCACTCTATTTCTTGGGTATGCAAGCAATTATCGGGAATACATTTTCTAAGATTGGACCACAAAACGTTCCTACATCTCTCGGGACGTCATCTTTCATGAAAATATCTTTCCGTACAAAAACTCAAGTTCACCCACCATCCCACCCACCTCTTGTTCCATTACCATCTTTACCTCGTCTACTGTCCAATTCCACTCATCCATCTATTGCCACTAACGAGCCCACTCGCACAAAACATCCCACTCTATCCTCCTCTCCAAATGTGTCGGCCCAATCTTCCTCTCAATCCACAACACTCCTCGTCTCATTCTTTACAGGCCAGCCCATTACACCCACACTTTGACAGTGACCTTGCCTCATTTGATCACTCTACACCTCATCCCACTCATGCCATGCAAACCTCTTCCAAAAGTTACATTTTCAAACCATTTTGTTGCACTGATGGCACCATTCCTTGGTCTAGTTGCTCCATTGCCACATTAATTCCGGATGAGCTCACATCATTTACCGAAGCCAATAAATATCTAGAGTGATGAGATGCCATGTCTCAAAGAATTTCAAGCCCTCCATGCCACTCAAACTTGGTCCCTTGTTCCCCCCACCTCCTCCACAAATTTCCTCAGGGTCCGATGGATTTTTAAAACTAAACGCCATGCCAATGGATCCGTCGAAAGACGTAAAGCTCGCCTTGTTGCCAAAGGGTTCAACCAAGTCCATGGCCTCGACTATAGGGAAACCTTTAGTTCTGAGGTCAAACCCTCCACTATTCGTCTCCTTCTATCCCTTGCGGCAATGAACAATGGGTCGGCGCGGAAACTTAACATCCAAAATGTGTTTCCCCACAGGACCTTGACGGAAGAGGTATTCATTTCTTAACCTTCGGGATTCACCAAAAAAACTTTTCTAAACACATTTGCAAACAAAATCGCTTTCTATATGGCCTGAAACAAGCTCCCCGAGCTTGGTTTTCCCGCCTAAGTGATTCTCTAATCACTATGGGCTTCTTACCCTCCAAACCCGACTCATCTCTTTTTCTCTTTCACCAAGGAAACGATCGTGTCTTCGTCTTGGTTTATGTAGATGATTTAATTGTCTTATCTAATCGTAATGTGTTAGCTAACATGTTTGTAGAGAACCTTTCCAAGCAATTCCTGGTGAAGGATCTTGGTCCCTTGCATTACTTTCTTGGGATAGATGTTCGGCACACTTTGAAAGGCTTATCTCTATGCCAAAGCCATAATATAAAAGATCTTGTCAAGCGAGCCAAAATAAAGAACTCCAAGCGTGTAATCACCCCAATGGACACAAAGTTTGGCACCTCAGACAAACCGTCCCCGACTTTCCACGACCAAACTTTTTACCGCAGCTTGTTGAGAGGCCTTCAATACCTCGGTTTCACCCGTCCAGATATTGCCTTCGGTAAATCGGCTTTGCCAAGCCATTCATGCTCCCACCGAGAGGGACTGGGTCGGTGTCGAACGTGTGCTCAGGTACATTAATGCTATAGTGGACCTCCAATTCACTATCTCTTCGGCTCCGAGTTCTTTCCTGGCCGCCTTCTCTAATTCCAACTGGGGCCAGCGCTTATTGCATTTTTCATGGGGGTAATTTGATCTCTTGGACATCCAAGAAACAATCCACGATCTCCAAATCACCATCGAGTCGGAGTATCGAGCTCTTGCCTATGCCACATGTGAAACAATTTGTGTATTCCCTTACCTAGTCCTCCAACATTGTGGTGTGACAACCTTGGTGCGACATATCTCACTGTCAACCTCGTTCAACATCATCGGATCAAGCATTTGAGCTTTGACTACCATTTCGTCCGAAAGCGGGTTCGTAGTGGCTCCTTGAAAGTGGCATCCTTCTCTTGTAACAAAATATAAGTCTTTTAAGGTGTTTTGGACAAATTTTCTCTATTTCACCCTTCAATTGTATGGACAAATTCTACTTAGAACAAATATATATTGGATGATGCTAAATTCAGTAAAGAAATGAAGGATAGTTTAGTCAGAAATTATAATTGTTAATTTATATCTCAAAGGTTCTAAGAACTTATATTACTATAAAGAGGGAGTATGTTTTTCCTTATACGTTGGTCAGAAATCGAATGCTTCTGTTCGACCGTGAACAATGTCAAAATTCTATGCAGAAAGAACTTAAAGTGACAAGGGAGTAGTATATATAGCACATTAGATAACATGAACTTGAGTATTAAGATCTAATATTTTGTTTTTTTTTACTTGGTTTGTTATTTCATTGTCTAATACATTTTGGAAAAAAGATCTCTTGGGGATAAATTCTTAGATAAGACCGAGGGTGATGCACAAAAAATATTATAACTCACTCGTGTGTGCATGAGTTGTAACATGCACACAATATTTTGTAATGCACACTATTTGTGACAACTGCATACGGCATGAGTTATAACATTTGTGTACATTAGTTATATATATAGTACGTTTGTGTGCATCATCTTTGGTCCCCAATTAAACACACGTATTCACCAAAACAAGACCATTATTTATTTATTTATTTATTTATTAGCCTTTCATTTTACCTAACATAATTATGTGTGTAAATTACATATCTATACAATTTTAGAAAATAAATCTACATTAGAAGAATGTTATCTTTTAAGAATAAACTAGTGTAGTGACCCTGCCATGCACGGGAAATTCCATATTATTTGTATGAAAATTGTATATCCTTTTAATCGAGTTCGTCAAAAAATTAAGATTAACTTTTTTCTTGTAAAGACTATTTATAAAAATATATTTTATTTCATGAATGTTATGTATGTAGCTTGACTTAATTTTTATTATTGAAAATAATCCTACTTTTATTATAAGAATATATATTAACCTTCAACATAATATTTATTCTCAATAAAATAACGTGTATATTTGTTGTTGAAAGGAATGATATTTTTTAAGATTTATTTGTTATTATAATTATCCAATATATTAATAATTGAAATTAAAGATAAAAAATAATAATTGTGTAACAAACTAAGCCTAAATCACTCTCAAAGATCTAAAAGAATCAACTTTAATATATAAGATAGATATATTAACATACAAATAAAAGAGGATAATTAATTCAAACTAAATTAATCATGCATGATTAAATTTCCTTTTTGTGTACCATCTCTTCTTCTCGCTTTTTATTTGTTTTTTAATATCTTGTTGTTTAGATAAGTTTATTCCGATATGATAGTTTTTCTTTTGCAAAAATATATTTTGTTTATTTATTATAGTCAAAAGATCTCTGCAGGCTTTAACATTGAGCTTCTATTTTGGTGGACTAAGCAAAAACCCAAAATTATGATGAATATATTGATGAATATCTTTAATAAATATCTTTATATTCCTGTTTTTTACTATCATGTTGTTTAGATAAGTTTATCCTGATATGATAGTTTTTTTTTTTGAAAAATATAATTTTTTTTATTTATTATAGTAAAAAGATCTCTGCAGACTTTAACATTGAGCTTTTTTTGTGGGTTAAGCAAAACCCCAAAATTATGATGAATATCTTTAGTGAATATCTTTCTCATACCCCAAAAAAAATATATATATTAGGATATCCTTCTAATGAATTATAAAAAGTTGGATGAGAGCTTAACAGCTAAATGAGCTGCAAAACCTTTTTTAAAGCTAAACCCATCCTCTAAAAAATGAAAGACTGAATATTAACATTGGTTGCATGGCTCTGAGCAACACGTGTGACCCTAGAAAAAATCGAGAGCATCACCCCTAGTTCCCTAAAAATGGAGAAGGCAAAAGCAATAAAATTGTAACCATTATCAATGCTCTAAGATTCATTCGTTCTTCTTGTTCTTCATTCTAGCAACAACGTTAAGAATAACAACTACAGACAAAAGCAACAACTTCAGCACCTGTGAAGAGAGAAACACCTGTAACATCCAAACACAATCATTCCCTTTGTCCCAGCATAAGAAAAAGAGATTTGCTGGCCGAAGTTCCTTCTCGTCCTCAGACAAAACCCAAAGACACCTCTTTTCCCACCACAACACCAAACTGATTATAAATATCACCCTAAATATCTCAGACAAAATTTAAGGCCTGCATCATTGCTAAATGCAATTCCCGAAATAATCCATAATTTTAAAAAGCAACCTGCAGGTCAAGTAAAATCAACACAAAAGATGAAATAAAAAAAATCCAAAAATCTAACATATAACAAAAATTAAATACAAAGTCATAAAAAATAAACATACAACGAAAAAATCTTCACATAATTCATCATACTATATATTAAATCTGCCCGTGGTGGGTACAAGACTACAAGTACATTCATATAATCCATCATACAATATACGGAGTATATTATTTCACGAGTGATAAAATCATATATCATATATACTGAATTATTCGAGCGTCTAAATTAATCACACTAAAAACTAAGTAATAAATAATAAAATATTGAATTAATGACAGCAAGTGTGCATAACTGCATATGGAGTTGTTTGTATGATTAGAAGACTTACAAGAACACCATAAACAACGCTTTTCATTGTATTTTTCAAAGGAAGAAGAGTAACAAGACGGCATCCCAGATCGCAAAACGCCGTCGTTTGGGTTGCTGGGGTTTGTAGCCGTTGATCTACTGCCCATTTGGTGAGTTCAAACTTCCAATTTTTCTCCCTGTTGTTAATTTTCGGTTCTTGCATCTCATTCATGCTTCAAACTCAATTCATAAGGATCATATTATTTATAAAGATGAAGATCAGTTTCATTGATACAACTGAATTAGTTTTTTTTTTTTCCGAAAGGATACAACTGAATTAGTTTGTCCTTGATGAGTGTAGAATAATACGTCAGCAGCTTCATTTGAGATGGAGGAAGAGAGTTTGAATCGACATGAAACTGAAAAAGCAGCAGCCTCATTTGAGATGGAAATGGAGAAGCCCTCCTCAAAAAAGGATCAAAGTCATGAATCAGTCCCCTATTTTAAGCTCTTCTCTTTCGCAGACACAAACGACAAACTTCTTATGATTATCGGCTCCATCGGTGCTATTGGCAATGGCTTCTGCATGCCTCTCATGACTGTAATCTTCGGTCAACTCATCGATGCTTTCGGCCAAAACCAGAAGTCCAAAAGTGTTATTCACGCCGTTTCCATGGTACTAATCTAACTTCTTAGTTATGACGATCCTTAATGTTTCAACTGATACAATTTGTTTTTGTTTTTGTTTTCTCAGGTGTCCCTCAAATTTGTCTACTTGGCTATTGGAGTTGCAGTTGCAGCAACTCTTCGTAAGTTTTCATTTAATGCATTTTTAGAGTTTTATAATCTTGGTGAGATGGGATTGTTGTTGAATCCTTGTCCTGTTCTTGGCAGAGGTGGCGTGTTGGATGGTCACCGGAGAGAGACAATCAGCAAGAATAAGAAATTTGTATCTTAAGGCAATACTAAGACAAGATGTCGCTTTCTTTGACAAAGAAACAACAACTGGAGAAGTAGTTGGTAGGATGGCTGGAGATACCGTCCTCATACAAGACGCAATGGGCGAAAAGGTAACAAAATTTCTAACTCTGTTTGAGCTATGTCGCGTAATTCAGATCTCAATGTTTTTATCCTATGGAATCTAGGTTGGGCAATTCGTGCAGCTGTTTGCGACATTCGTTGGAGGATTTATCATAGCCTTTTACCAAGGATGGCTCCTCACCTTAGTCATGCTAGCTTGTATTCCTCTTGTTGTTGCTGCTGGTGCAGCAATGGGTCTTACTGTCTCCAAAACATCAGCAAAAGGACAAACTGCATATGCAAAGGCGGCTGTCGTTGTAGAGCAGACGATAGGTTCCATTAGAACTGTGAGTAATATTGATATATTTTTGCTTGTTTTTCTTTTGGTGTTGTCTCTCTAATATATTTTTGGATTGTGTATATCTAGGTTGCATCATTCACAGGGGAAAATCATGCGGTTGTAAAGTATAATAACGCCATTGTAAGTGCCTATAAATCGAGTGTTCAAGAAGGATTGGCTACCGGGGTAGGCCTTGGATTTCTAATGTGCGTTATTTTTGGAAGTTATGGTTTCGCTATATGGTTTGGCTCGAAATTGATTATCGAAAAAGGGTATACTGGGGGTTCTGTCCTCAATGTCATCATTGCTGTCTTGACTGGTTCAATGTGAGTTCATCTTATCATTCATTTTATCTATGTTAATATCCATGTCTTCATGTTGGATTACCGAAAAAGAGTATGATGATTTCGTGTCATTTTAGGTCCTTGGGCCAGATATCTCCATGCTTGAGTGCATTTGCAGCAGGAAAAGCTGCAGCATACAAGATGTTTGAGACCATCAACAGAAAGCCAGAGATCGATACGTCTGACTTAAGAGGGAAAGTAGTAGACGACATCCATGGTGATATCGAGTTGAGAGACGTTTACTTCAGCTATCCGGCTAGACCAGACGAGCCAATTTTCCGAGGATTTTCACTCACCATCCCTAGTGGAACAACTGCTGCTTTGGTTGGACAAAGTGGGAGTGGGAAATCAACAGTTATAAGTCTTTTAGAAAGATTTTATGACCCACAAGCTGGTGAAGTTGTCATTGATGGTATAAACTTGAAGGAATTCCAACTCAAATGGATTCGCCAAAAGATCGGGCTTGTCAGCCAAGAGCCTGTTCTGTTTGCTTCCACCATTCGAGAGAACATTGCATATGGAAAAGATGGGGCAACCGACCAGGAAATAAGAGTTGCAATTGAGCTTGCAAATGCTGCAAGATTCATTGACAAACTCCCTCAGGTTAACAAAAGCACATATGAATGAGTACTTGAGTTTTGTAAACAATACATCATAATTTTTCTAAAACAGAATGTGTTCACTATTTTGTAGGGGATCGACACATCAGTTGGAGAGCATGGAACTCAAATGTCAGGCGGGCAAAAGCAGAGAATCGCCATAGCAAGAGCTATCTTAAAAGACCCAAGAATTTTACTTCTTGATGAAGCCACGAGTGCACTTGACGCAGAATCTGAAAGAGTTGTGCAAGAGGCATTAGATAGAATAATGGGAAATCTAACGACTGTCATAGTAGCTCATCGTTTAAGCACAGTAAGAAACGCCAACATGATTGCTGTTATTCATCAAGGGAAGGTTGTTGAGAGAGGTAAGTTCAATACTGATTATAATTTAATTATTAGAGTTATTTCACCAAATTTAAAATTGTAAAATGAATTGAATGAATGATTCAGGGACACACTCAACACTGCTAAGTGATCCTCAAGGTGCATACTCTCAACTTGTAAGACTGCAAGAGAACAAAAAAGAGTTGGAGCCATCAGAAACATTTAGATCCTTTAGCCAAAAGCGAGCACCTTCGATGAGATCATTAAGCAGAGGCTCGTCAGTGAGATCAGGAAGCACACGGCGAACAATAGCACATTTGTTTGGTATGGGAGCTGATCTTGGAGACACCATGACAGGAGAACCGGATGAAACCGAAAACGATTCACCTGAAGGAAGCGAAGCTCATAAAGAAGTATCAATTATGAGACTTGCAACTCTCAACAAACCCGAGATTCCCGTTCTTCTTGTTGGTACAGTAATTGCCATACTAAATGGATTCATTTTTCCCTTGTTTGGACTCCTGATTTCAAGTGCAATCAAGATATTCTACGAGCCACACGACAAACTCAAGAAGAATTCAGCGTTTTGGGCAGTCATGTTTTCACTTCTTGGTTTTGCATCATTGTTGGCACATCCTGGTAGGAAATACTTTTTTGCTGTAGCCGGTGGAAAGTTGATCCAAAGGATTAGATTAATGTGTTTTGAGAAGGTGATTAACATGGAAATTGGTTGGTTTGATGAGCCACAAAACTCGAGTGGTGCCATTGGTGCGAGGCTTTCAGCTGACGCTGCAGCTGTTCGTGGTCTCGTAGGGGATGCTTTGGGCTTGCTTGTTGAAAACTTAGCAGCAGCTATTGCCGGTTTGGTCATTGCTTTCACATCCAATTGGTTGCTCGCGTTGATTATTCTCGGTATGTTGCCACTCATTGGACTCAATGGCTTTGTCCAAATGAAGTTCATGAAAGGATTCAGCGCAGATGCAAAGAAGAAATACGAAAGCGCAAGCCAAGTTGCAAATGATGCGGTTGGAAGCATAAGAACGGTTGCTTCATTCTGCGCCGAAGAGAAGGTGATTTCACTGTACGAAAGCAAATGTGAAGGACCAAGGAAATCAGGAATAAGGCTCGGTTTGATTAGTGGTGTAGGTTTTGGTGTCTCTAATGCATTGATGTTTTTGGTATATGCCCTCGTTTTCTATGTAGGAGCTATACTTGTTGGTAAAGGAAAAGCCACATTTGCAGAGGTTTTCATGGTAAGTAGTTCTTTTCATGACATCTTATGATCAAACTGATCAACTGCACTTTTCTTATGTATAGTATATTTACTTGATTGTAGGTTTTCTTTGCTTTGACAATGTCGGCGGTAGGAATTTCACAATCAAGCTCCTTTGCCCCAGACTCTAACAAAGCAAAAGCCGCTGCAGCTTCAATATTTGCTATTCTAGACCGCGAAACACAAATAGACTCGAGTGATGAATCAGGAACAACTCTGAATGAAGTGAAGGGTGAGATTGAGCTAAAACATGTAAGCTTTAAGTATCCCACAAGGCCTGATGTCCAGATCTTCCGCGACATCAACTTGACTATTCGTGCTGGCAAGGTAACGCATTAAGTGTGACATTATGTTAATTTGTAGTGGAGATAAAATTAAACTTGGTGTTCTTAATTGACATGTGTAGACTATTGCTCTTGTGGGAGAAAGTGGGAGTGGGAAATCAACTGTTGTATCTTTACTGCAAAGGTTTTACGATCCTGATTCCGGTGACATCACTCTTGATGGAGTTGATATTCAAACCCTCAAGATAAAGTGGTTGAGGCAACAAATGGGTTTGGTTGGGCAAGAGCCTATTTTGTTTAACGAAACCATACGCGCCAACATCGCTTATGGAAAGGAAGGAAACGCCACTGAAGCAGAAATCACGGAAGCTGCAGAGATGGCTAATGCTCACAATTTCATCAGTGGGTTGCAACAGGTAAGAAAAGACCAACACACTTTATAAAACACCTCTTTTAGTGCTTGTTTGTTATTCATACTAATATCAATTGATATGGACAACACTTGCAGGGATACGATACATTAGTGGGTGAAAGAGGAACACATTTGTCCGGAGGACAAAAACAACGAATAGCCATTGCACGTGCCATAGTGAAGAGCCCAAAAATCCTACTTCTAGATGAGGCTACGAGTGCACTTGATGCCGAGTCTGAGAAAGTGGTGCAAGACGCACTTGACCGAGTTATGGTGAACCGGACTACAATTGTGGTAGCACATAGGCTGTCCACCATTAAGAATGCGGATCTTATTGCAGTCGTCAAGAATGGAGTAATTGTAGAGAAAGGAAACCATGAATCTCTTCTTCGTATCAAAGATGGTGTTTATGCATCCCTGGTGTCTCTTCATAATAGTGCTTCCTCATAACTCATCCTACATTCCCATTTTGTTTCATTCTTCATCTTAATTTCTTCCACACTCCCTTTTTTCCTGAAAATGTTTTTTTTCCTATTGTGTGGCATGTAATCTATACATATTGTATGAGCTTAACCACATAAAATGCAATGCATTGGCTTAATTATACAACTGAGAAAAACCCCGCACCCACTTTTTTATAAATGGCACCCGCCTTGGGCGCAACCCGGATGCGTCCAAAACATTTTAAAAAAAACTCGGTTCAGTTTTGGGCGCATTCAGGATGCGCCCAACTTAAACCGGATTTTTTAAACTTTTGACGGCAAAAAAAAAAAAAATATGACCCGGTTCTTACCAAAGATGGATTACCAACCAAGGCTAAACTCCAAAAGAGACAGATGGATATAACAACAGAATGCCTAGGGTGTAATTTTCCAACTGAAGATCTGAAACACCTGCTCTTTGAGTGCCCAAGAACTAACCGCATTATTAGAAACTTTGATAGAAAAATTCACGCTATTATCAACTCCCTAGTACCACAAAATAAGACAAATATTGAACTATTGAACGATATAAAAAGTAAAGTCACTAACAAAGAAATGGAGGATCTTCATCAAAATAAGACAAATATCCGAAATGAACAAGGTGAACCAATTAAAATGGAGAACGGGTCCCTAGGTCCCGTCTCTCCACTCATGGTTGAAGCTCTCGCTATGCGTTATGGCATTAAGGAGGCAATTCGGTTGGGTCTCACTCATGTTGAGATCGAAGGCGATAATCTTTGCCTTATTAATGCCATAAACGGCGTTTGGGACTGCCCTTGGGAACTAGACTTGATTAAGACTGATATGTTAATGGATCTCCGATCCTTTGTGGAAAATCGAGTATCCCATATTTTTCGGGAAACAAATGGTGCAGCTGACCTTATAGCTAAAATGTACCATTTAACACCTCATCCTCAATTCGCAGCCTGTCCAGATCTCTCGGATCTCATCCTTCGGGATGCCCTAGGGCGGTATCATTCTCGCTAGATGTGCCCCCCTAAACGCTTTCCTTATCAAAAAAAGAAAAAGAAAAAAAGAATGACCCGATTCAAAAAAAAAAATTGGACGCACCCGGGATGCGCCCAAGATGGGTGCCAGTTATAAAAAAAATGGGTGCGGGGTTAAACGGTCTTATACAATGGGATGGTAATAATTTAAAGTTTTTTTAAACATAACACAAATTATCACAAACTAGCATAAGATTAGCATATTTTATATTTCAAAATATTCTCCTAAATGATCAGTTGTCTCTGTAATATTAATTCCATATATAATGTAGCTTGAGCATCAATGACAACAAGAAGAATTTCACGATCCAATATTTCTTTTTGTCATGATATCAGAGATCCATAGGATCAACGTCCACCCAACTCGTGTTCTCCTTCCTCTTTACTAAACACAAATACATATCCTAAGTACGTAGTTCACACAGTTAGTATAACAAGACTTAAATGTAGGAGTTTAGCTTGGTAGAACATAGGTGAATCGGGTTTGATCTCAGGTATAGAATTTTGGAACCGGATAATATTGAGCAACCACGGGTAACCAAGTTGGATGGCTCATTATCTGGTATAAGGTTTTCTATCTTGAGTTTGGGCCTTGTTTCTTAGACTGTGTTGATTGGGCCTTTAAGTTGGATTAAGTGAAGTGTGTCCACTTAAGCTTCTGGTCTTCACCGCTTATGTGACCTAGCTATATAAACTCTATTGTTATGAGCTTGCCATAGTTTGATGTGTGGCGCTTGTCTATTCCAGAGAGAAAGAAAGAGAGTATTCCGAGAAAGAGAGAAGAGGGCTTTTGAAGCTGCTCATATCTAGTGTTGCAGAGTCCTTCTTGTGTTCATTCCTGGCGATTGAAGTCTTCAAGTTCTCAGAGTTTCTTCTTCCTTGAAGCAACTTCAGCTTATTGGGGTCGAATCCCAATCTTCTTCTCCTTCTCTTCTTCTACGTTTGATCTTGTTAATCTTGCTTGTTCTTTGTGTTTTGTCGTTCTTTTCTAGTCTTGTAACTGTATATGAACTCCTTTGGAAACTAGTGCATAGTTGGGGTGACTCTCCGCACCGAGACTCCGCAGATTAGAGTTCACCGAATTGCGTGAATATTTTGGTGTGTCCAATTACTTTCGATTTCTTTAGTTTACCTCTGTGCTAATCAATTATGGATTGAGAACTATCGTTTTTGTTGGAGAACAACTTAATCAAATTGATATTACAAATTGATATTAAAGCCAGGTTGTAGCTTTGGTATCGATTGGTTCTTTACTTCTTTCGCTGCTTATCTCATTTGACTTTGTGACCTGAGTTATTTTTTCTCGTTTCAATTTGTATTCGAGCAAGAGTTAGGGTTTCTGCGTAAGATCTTGTTTCTTGGGATTTCTTTGTTCTCAAGCTTGATTCAGAGACGAACTATGCACTCTGTTTGACAGGTACTATGTCAGACCACGCAAGACTCAAGTAATTTGATGGTAATGGAGACTTTGCAATGTGGAAGGTGAAGTTGAAGGCAATTCTGATTAGAGGGAAGTGCTACAATGCAGTATCTGATGAATGGTCGCTTGGGATAACCAGTGCATACATGAAGGATATGCAAGATCTCGCGTACTCAGATATCATGATTAGGTTGTTTGATGACGTGGATCGTCATGTGGTATGTTTTACTCCACCTAAACACTTTACCTCTCTAAATCTCTACCTAGTAGAATTTCACTGCTTTGAAAATTGTTTACTTTTAGATGGTTGTTTTCATGACTGTGCAAGAAAACTTTGATGCTTTTGTGAAAATGAAACAAGACCTTCAAAGATGTGAAGATGAGATAAAAGAAACTCACTAAGTTGTTTTGTTGCTTAACTCCTTTCCTAGTAAATTTGATACCTTAAAAGATATGATTCAGTATGGTAGAGATGAACTTACCATTTCTAAGATAATTGAGTCCATAATCCAAAAAAATGAGACTCTTAAGGTTTTTAAACTGAAAAATGGGACTAAATCTGAGACTAAGACTAGTTATAAGAATGAGGAGATGATAGATAAGGGCAAGTAAAAGAACAAAGTGAAAGGTGGAAAACCTAAACAGGAAAAACAACTTTATAAAGACACTAATATCAAGTGTTTTTACTGTAACAAAATGGGTCATTATGCTTCTGAATGTCGTAAAAAGAAAAGGGATGAAAAGAATAAGAATAAGCCTAATAATTTGCAGGGTCGAGAGATGCATGACCGACGGACGCATCGTCATACAAAAATCAACGTGGTTTAAGAAACAAAAGGGGCTCGTTAGATTCCTACAATTTTAACGTGGAAGCACATCCAGCCGTCCAGATTCAAGAAAGGTAAATATCAATTCCCAAAGGGCATGTAGTTTATAAATTGTAGGAAGCTAGCCGTGCATCGTTTTGGGTCAATATTTTAATGTCATGTCAATCTTTTCCCGGGAGCGCTTTAAGCAAATTGCGTCGTGGTTTTGACAGGCACATAATAACGCCATAGGGAGTATTAGTTTCTTTGTTTTCCAACTCGTTTCGCGTTTCGTAGCTGTAAAACAACATTTGAGTCTATTCATAAAAAAGGTTGCAACTTTTTATTCTCTTTCCCTATTGCGCTTATTTTATGGATATGACGAGCGCGTCTGTCTTCGCTACCACTGTTAGTTTTTTCACGTCTGTTATTGGTTGTTTGGAAGGCCATATGTTGATGATATATTGCTTATTAATAGCTCTAAGATTGTCATTGTTGGTGTCAAATATGATTTGAAAAGACATTTTGACATGAAGGAGCTTGGTCCTACACATTAAATTTTAGGAGTCAAAATTGTTAGAGACAAAAAAAAGAAAATGATGTTTCTTTCACAATTTGACTATCTGAAAAAGGTTATTGATAAACTCTTTATGTCTCAGTCTAAGCTTGCTCCAATACCCTTAGGAGGGCATATGGAGTTGTCTAGAAAAGAATAGTTGTCTGTGAGGCTGGTCATAAACAAATGGAAAATGTTCCTTATGATGTAGTTGTCAACTCTTTAATGTATGCTATATCATCTACATAAGTTGAGTATATAGCAGCTAAAAAAGCTTCTAACAAAGGCTATGAGGTTAAAAGGTATTTCGAAAGAGATTGAAGGTAAAGAGTATCTACCTATAATTAATACTGATAGACAAAGTGTTTTATTTATTTGTAAGGATCATGTGTACCATGAAAGGATAAAACTTATTGATGTGAGACTACATTATTGGAGACTTGGATGAAAAAGAGGTTTTAGATGTGAAGAAAATCAAAGGTGATGTGAATCATGAAGATTTTGGAACCAAAATTGTGCTTTTTGCAAGGATGCACTTCACATCGATGATGTAACCAGAGGTGTGAAACCGGGTCAATGATGAAATGAGGGAGCCAACTTTTGATGATGCATTAGTATTCATTGAGTGAGGTTAGTAAACTTGGATTTGGAGGGCATTTGTAAATGTTGTAATCCTAGCTTATACATATCCTAAGTTGTTCACATAATTAGTACAACAAGACTTAAGTGCAGGAGCTTGGTAGAACATAGGTGAATTGGGTTTTATCTCGGGTATAGAATTCTGGAACCGGATGATATTGAGTAACCCTGCGTAACCGGTTTGGATGGCTCATTTTCTGGTATAAGGTTTTCTATCTTGAATTTGGGCCTTGTTTGTTGGACTGTGTTGCTTGGGATTTAAGTTGAATTAAGTGGAGTGTGACCACTTAAGCTTATGGTCTTCACGACTTAGGTCACCTATCTATATAAGCTCTATTGTTCATGAGCTTGCCCTAGTTCGATGTGTGACGCTTGTCTTCCATTCCTGAGAGAAAGAAAGTGGCACTTCGAGAGAGAGAGAGAGAGAGAGAGAGAGAGAGAGAGAGAGAGAGAGAGAGAGAGAGAGAGAGAGAGAGAGAGAGAGATATTGAAGTTGTTCATCCATGGTGTTGCAGAGTCCTTCTTGTGTTGATTGTTGGCGATTGAAGTGTTCAAGTTCTCAGAGTTGCTTCTTCCTTGAAGCAATTCAGCTTATTGGGGGCCGAATCCCAATCTTCTTCTCCTTCTCTTCTTCTATGTTTGATCTTGTTAATCTTGCCTGTTCTCTGTGTTTTGCCGTTCTTGACTTGTCTTGTAACTGTGTGAACTCCTCTGGAAACTAGTACATCGTTGGGGGTGAGTTTCCATACTAAGACTCCATAGATTAAGGTTTACTGAGTTGCGTGAACATTTTGTTGTGTCCAATAGTTTTCGATTTCTTTAGTTTACTTATGTGCTAATCGATTGTGGATTGAGAACTATCGAATCTGTTGCCGAACAATTGAATTGACATTACATCTCATAACAGAAATCCAGAAATCCAGAAAACCAGAGCGTCAAAGCATCTATAGCTCTCGCCATTCCTATCCAAAACATTCACCTCACATCCTACGTATCTACGAAGCTATCACATGAGAATTTCCCTGTCTAACATACTCAATGTGAAACTATCACATGAGAACTTTCCTCTCTTCGTGCTCGGGTTTCCCCATACGTGAAAGCACATAATTTCTTTTGATTCATCGACACACTTTAATCTCTTCATCAACTACCATTAATGGTGCTCTAGTTCCTGCCTTTTTAGTTTTGAAAAGAAAAGACCAATTGATCATGGATATTCTGACTTCTTGTCTAACCGAAAGAGTTCTCGCTCGGGTGATTGAGTGTTCCTCCTCTACGGCGATTTGGAAAATTCTGTTGAAAGTCTTCCCAGCCTTTCAAGTGCACAAATCGCTCTTCCTCGCCTATAATTGGCGTCCCTCAAGAAAGGCACAAAATTATTGACCGAATTCTTCAACAGAGCCAAGCACTTGTCTCAACAACGAGTATGACGTCATGGTGACTTCTCTATCCACTCAATTAATTCTACAGACCCTGAATTAGGTTATCTCTCATCTCTTAGTTCATTAGTCTTGACTCACTTATATTTCTCACAATCTCTTGTCCCAGATTTCAGTCAATAACACCCAACTGAAAAATTCATATGCTCATTACACCACATCAAACAGAGTTCGTAGAGGCAGATGACCTCCTCGTGGTTAGGACATAGCTTCATATTCTCAAGGTCGTGGTTGTGGCCGTCCTACTACACTTTCCGGCATTCTATAGACACAATATGTCTTCCAAATTTGCAACAAATTCAAACACACCATTGTCAGGTGTTGACACGTATAAGTATGACAAGGTCGTACAAGCACCACCATTGTCTTCATTTCGAGCCAATTTCACCATTAACACATCCTGGTTTCCAGATACGTCCACAACACAGCAATACACGCCAAATCTAGCTAAACCTTGGTTGAAACATATGGCTCCAACTCTTTCAATCCCAAATCTATATAGAAATTGGACCCGGACTTTCTTCTCTTGAGGAGCTCTGAGTAAGTCACCGTCGCACATTTTCAAACTTAATAATCTCCTTTACACTCTTTTACTTAAAAAAAGCTTCTACTTGCTCATCACTTTTGTGTTCATAACCATGTTTGTTTAAATTTCACTTTAATTTCTTTCGTGTGAAGGATTCCTATAGTAGGGCAGCCCTTCTTCGAGGCCCTGCTAAGATGTCGTCCGTTTCACCACAACCACCATTGTTGCCACAAGCCCTCTAACACCCCCAAAAATCACTTGGGAACATAAACACAAGGGACCTCAAATTTTGATGTTCGATGCCACCCAAGGCTTATCGTATGCATCACAAAAACAAAATAGTAATTGAAATGCGTTTAGTATTAAAATATACTCAAACGAGTTTATAAATGTGAAAGCGTTCAACGGAAAAAGAATAGCAACGTTACTACATAATGTACAATGGAAGACATAATATAAATATAGGAATTACATAATAGGTCTTAAACCCTATTACAAACCTATAAATCTTAACTTTATTAAAACACTTAAAAGAAACGCCAACTGCCTTCAACGTCGAAACTTACTTCTTTACTTGTGAGAGCCACCACCTGATGTGTTGTATATGGATTGTTGACACCAACCAACCATGCAAGGAAAGAAAGTGGTTGGTTAGTCTAATGAAAGATTATGAAAGTGGTATTTAATGTGAGGTTCTTGTATTCATTTCTAATTCCCATATCCTCTCTCGAATGATAGCCAAGAAGTGAAGGGTGTTCTATCCTCATACTGAATTATTAGAAAATCGGAATCAGAAGCAGATTCCTCGTCAAAGAGCTCTGAAACAAAATATTTTGTCGTCGACAAATCTTTTTCTATGTTAAAGATTCTCAGCTTCGCTTTCATCCCCTTGTTTTCCTTCAACAATTTTGTCATGACATGGGGATGATGTTGGTCATATTCTGGGTCAAGAAACATGTGCCAGAAGTTACATCCGCATGTAACAAACCTCCGTCCATACTCGGAAGGTTTCGTCTTGTCATTAGCAGTGAAAACCTTGACTTGTTGGGAACACCTATTCATCGGACACTGGATCCAGCTGCTTGTTGGTGGTACTGAGGATGATGACGTGATGCCATGTTGGTTTTGAATCTGTAATAAAAAGTAAGAAAGCAAATTAGAAACATGAAAAATAGCAAACCAAAGTAGTGAATATGAGAGCTTGAAATACAAACTAAGAACTTGAAACCTTATTTGGTTTACGGTGCAGTAAAAATGAGAGCAGAATGAGATAAAAAGATTTGCTGAGGCAGTGAATTTATAGACTATGATTTATTACGGTTTTTTTAGTTTTGGGTCGATGTAAAAAAATGCCCAAAAACCTAACCAAAGCATACCCATTTCAAAATCCAGTCCAACTAGAAGATCTGTTAGGTGAGTTTAAGTGGTTGAATACAGAATACGTATTTGATGATAGTTCTGTTTTTGACAAAATGTTTTAGTTGCGTTTAAGTGAATAAGTAAATTAAAGACATTTATATATTAAAACATATTACAAAAGACTCAACATAAACAAAAACAAACTCAATTTAACATAATGTAACGGTTCATCAATAACATAATAATAAATCGTTGCATTATGTTAAACCACGACAATAAGAGTTACACGTTAATTGATATTTCTCGATTAGCGTGTAACGTTTCTCGAGTTACACGTTAATTGAGAAATAATGACTGAATAAAAAACTATATTATTTAATAAATCATTTTCTTTTAGATACAACATTTCTTTTCTCGATTAACGTGACGTTAATAGAGAAATAACGACTAATTCAAATAATTATGTTATTTAATAAATCATTTTATTTTATTCGTTATTTCGCAATTAGCGTGAAACGTTAATCGATAAATAACGCATAATTAAAAAACGATACAACAATTCTAAATCTTTATTTCTCGATTAACGATACACGTTAATCGAGAAATAACGACTAATTCAAATAACTATATTATTTAATAAATCATTTTCTTTTCTTCGTTATTTCTCGATTAGCGTGAAACTTTAATCGAGAAATAACGAATAATTAAAAACGATACAATTTTTTAATCATTATACTATTTCTCGTTTAACGTTACACGTTTTACGAGAAATAACGACTAATTCAAATAAATATATTATTTAATAAATCATTTTATTTAATTCTTTATTTCTCGATTAGCGTGAAAATATTAATCGAGAAATAACGAATAATTAAAAAAAAGTATAACATTTTTAATCGTTATTTATCGTTTAACGTTACACATTACAATACACGATTTCATTTAATCGTTATTTTTTGATTTTCGTGTACACGTTTTGCGAGAAATAACGATTAAATAAAATAACTAGCACGTTAATAACTATTTTTAATTAGTCGTAATTCTACGATTATTTTTGAAATGCTAAATTACGCACCTCGTAAATGTTGAACGTTTTTTTCGAAGATTCTTAAATATCCTTTTTTTTTATTTCGTATGCCTCCGGACCTCCTCCCCCCCGCCTCAGCTCCTCCTTTCTGACCACCTCTGCGACCTCCACCACCGCGTCGTCCACCACCACACCCACTACAAACCACTTCTCCACCTCCAGCCACCTCGCCGCCCTCTCCTATGCGCCACCAGCACCACCTCCAACACCAGCCTCTGCGCCAACACCATCTTCCCGCCACCACCACCTCCTTTCTTCCGCCCACCACCCTTCACTTTCGCCTTCCCAAAACCGCCGCACACTCCAGCACCTCCGACGAGACGTCGAACACCACCACCAACCTCCATTGTCGTCGTCATCGTCGCTGGATTTGGTTCGTTAGGGTTTGAACCCGAAATCGATTGGGGATCCATTTTTGGAATGGTTTTGTATCAATTTGAATGGGATTGGATTCTAATGCCAAAAACGATTAATATCTTGAGAATGGGCGAGATCAAAGAGATTTGTGAAAAATCTCGGGAGAGAAAAAAAAAGAAGGGGGAGGAAGAAGATGAAACAAAGTTATATAAACCTCACATACGTTGGTTCTCAGGGTACGTGCAGAATATTTTTTGTATGAAATAATAGGTTGTAAGCTGAGAACAAACGAGATTATATAAACCTCGTATATTTTGTATTTTTTAAATGATGTACGTATATCCTGAGGAGAATAGGGATACATATAAATGCTTGTACGCCCAAAATCGTTGTAGTTTAAAAAGTTGAATTTTGTAGCCTAAGGCGGACGTAAATCCTCCGGTTTCATTTCGCTTAATAAAAATTACACGGTTACGTACCCCAGTATATATTTTGAACTGTGCAGTTTCAGTGCAACTCGTGAGAAAAAAAAGTTGCGGCGACGAGGAGGCGAAGAAGGCGTAGAAACGGCAATTGGATACGGCAGCACCAAATCGCCGGACTCCTTTTCCACCGTATTCTCCGATCCTCGCCTTTTCTTCTTCCCGTCGACCACTCGCTCTACAATGATGATGATGATAAGGGGTTCCACCGCCGTCCTCGCTTCTTTCCTCGCCGCCTCCACGCTCGCGCTTTCCGATTCTTCTGCCGCCAACCACGTCGTTTCCGATTCTGCTCAGGTACACCCCTTTCTCCCATTACATTCACCCATTCACGCTCTATCTTCCATTTTGGTTTTGACCTAGATCCCTAATTTTGCTTTTAATCAGTAAATTAACAGAAATTGAAATTCTCAATCAATTGTGGTTGTTCTATTTAACAATTGGATACTGACGGATTTACAGTTGCAGAGGAGCTCTCCTTCTCCTGTCGGGGCGGGGAATGAACGCCTTTCTTCTTCCAAAGAAGATAAATTTGCTCCCAGATTTGATGGATTGAGGTTCATTGAAACTTTGGTCACCGCCCATAGGTGATGGATTCAGCTTCATTCTGTACCATGTATCATGGCCAATGCCTCTGATAGAAGCAAATTTTGTGCGGGAATTTATTTGAGTTTTTTTTGTATTCTTTTTTAAGTAGATCTTCTGAGGAACCTTCTTTGTTTTTGATGCAAAGGGTTGGGGTTTACCCAAATTTATTCAATAGTAGGCAATTACAAAACTTCATAAACAGATTCTAATGGAGAAAGTTTTGACAGTTTCTTACCCTAGTTTGCTTTGATATGATTATGCATTTTAGTATATACTTGAAGGCTGGTTCTTGCACTTCTGGCAATTGATGTATACCTTCAGTTTTCTCAGTGTCATTGTTCCTATTTAAATGTGTGTAACCTGCAAACAAGACTGTAAGACCTCTTGGGGCTTGACACATTACAGTTTTGTTTGAACCGATGTATATATTGCCAGGTGGATGCAAGTCCTGACCAATGCAGTTAGAGCTAGCCTAGTGATATTGATAAGCCAAGCCTTGTTATCAGAAGATGCTTTTGTATATCCTCGTGAATGTGTTTATTTGTCTTAGAATCTATCCTTTATGTTCGAGCGTTCACCACTCATCTAATCCTTCTGTCAGTTTTCCCCGTTACTTTTTGTGAAAATACTAATGACCCCCACTTATAATTTTCAAGGGAAAATTTCTATTTTTGCAGCTCAATGATATTTTATTTGGGGTTTTTTCAGGAAACCATATGTTATTTGTTTACTTTTGCACAAAACCACCATTTAGATCTTTAGTTATATAAAATCACCCAATTTGTGTATATTGTTTACAAATTAGCACCCTTAAATTGATTGTCTTAATTTCCGCTAGTGAAGTAAATTGACGAATTTACCCTTTTGTTTTTAAAAGCAAGTAAAAAATATAAGGGTAATGGTCAATCCATCTTCTTCCTCCTCTCTATTCCAACTTCATTCTGTCATTTTCGCCTAAAATTGAGAGGCTCCTCGTTTTTCTTTCAGTACAAAACGACTTCAATCTCCGTCAAAGCTTACGGTCGGTCTCCGCCTTGCTTCCTACCGGCGGGCCGGAGGTCGATTGAAGGAAACTTCATGGAGAGGAGGAAGAGAAAGATGGATTGACCATTATACCCTTATATTTGATACTTTTCTTTTAAAAACAAAAGGGTAAAATAGTCAATTTACTTCCTAACGGAAACTACGACGAAATTAGTTAAAGGGTTGTAAAAAACATACACAATTTGAGTGGTTTTATATAATTAACGATATAAATTGTGGTTTTCTGCGAAAGTCGATAAGTAATGGATGATTTTATGCAAAAACACCAAATAAAATATCATTGAGCTGCCAAAAGTGCAATTTTGCTCTTGAAAATTATAAGAAAGTTGGGGTAAAATAGTATTTTCACAAAAACTAACAGACAAACTAACGGAAGGATGAGATGGGTGGTTCGAGGTTAACGGAACAATGGTTCGACGTAAATTTGGGTACATAAAGAGTGGTTTGACGCAAAAACTTCTTCGATTATCGAAATGTTCAGTCAAATTTGATCAGGTTTAAATACGGTTCGGTCATATCAAATTTTTGGATTCACTTATTTTTTAGCAGCTCGATTCGGGAAAATACCTGTGCCTTCCATATTGTTAATTGTTTGCCTAACGATCGAAGTGTAACTTGAAAAAGTATGGTTTTGACTTTGGCTGTTGCAACAGCCAACAGCATCTGTATTGCATCAGCAGATCTATATATGATAATCCAATTTATAGAGATAACTACTCCGTATAACTATAGATTGTGAATTATGCCTGCATCTCACAAGATTGACAGTGACTTGATTCAGCCAATAACTTGGTCAGAAAATAAATACAGTAATTTACTTGCTCCTTGATTCCTGGATATAAAATTTCATGCCCTGATTCATGTGACGCATCTTATTGCCGGATCTGAATCTTTCTTGGTTGATTGATGACATTTAAAAGGGAAAAAATTATGACGTGGACGATGCACACGCTCATACACATATATCACGAATGATGGAAAGGTGGAACAGATCATTTTCTGCTGAGTAGTTGTTGCAAGTTGAAACTTAAATGAACCTTTCTTATGATCGTACATGATCGTACATGATCGTATTATATAGTTGACCAGTTATATATGGTAGTGCCAGTGGGGTTCTGAACCAGTTCTTTAGCCTTTTGAAGAAGCTGGTAGGCCAAAGAAGATGACAACATCTTTTTTGGTAATAGATTACTCATTATGATAACATTTAATTTTTAACCAACTTGCTTGCTGATGTATGTGGGTGCATTGTAAAATTTGTAATGATGATTGCAGACGTTGAACTTGTGGTTAAAATTGAGTTGGAAAAATATATAGGAATTGCTATACCATCTCCTGACAAAATCAGAGGAATTGCTATACATATATCCCTCCCCAAGATGGACGTCGGTTTAGGAATTCCAATCTTGGAGACCAGCACGTTGAAGCGAACTCATGAAGTGAAAAACTTTAGTAGCAACATTTCAATTCTTATTTAGTGACCAAAGGATATATTAGTGCTGAAGTCATCCAAATTGCAAATTTGACGGAATCTCTCTTGATACTCTCAGAATCTCTCTTAAAACTCTCTATTGGTTGGATCTCTTAATGTCTTATTCAAAACAGACAAAGTACCACGATTGCATAAAGAAGTGGTGCAGCTCAAGCATATAGTATTAATTAGCCCTTTGCAAGATTGAAGCAGCCATTAAAAACTAATCAAATATAAATTAAACAGAAAGAAGGCCGAGCACAAGAGTGAAAAGTCAAGAATACAAAGCAGTATATAAGAAGGTTGAATTGGGTGATGATGGATAAAAACAAAAACACAAGAGAAGTAAAAATGGGATCATCAGAAAGGAAGTTCGCCCTAGAGGTTGATGAGGAGCACAAGGCAACGCAGTTCAAGCTATTCTCAGTAGCCAACCCCCACATGCGCGCCTTCCATCTCTCATGGGTTCAATTCTTCTGCTGCTTCGTGTCCTCGTTCGCCGCTCCTCCTCTCCTCCCCATCATCCGCGACAACCTCGGCATCACCGCAACCGACATCGGTAACGCGGGAATCGCCTCAGTCTCCGGTGTCGTTTTCTCGAGGCTCGTAATGGGAAGCGCGTGTGATCTCGTGGGACCGCGTCTCGCCTCCGCCCTCCTCACCCTCATAACAGCCCCTGCAGTGTACTGCACCTCGGTAGTCGACTCTGCCCTCGGCTACCTCCTCGTCCGGTTCTTCACCGGCTTCTCCCTCGCCACCTTCGTCTCCACTTCCTTCTGGATGAGCTCTATGTTCTCCCCCAAGCTCGTCGCCCGAGCGAACGGGATTGCGGCCGGGTGGGGGAATCTTGGTGGAGGCGCCACTCATCTCCTCATGCCTATTGTGTATGACATTTTACAAAAGATGGGCTCCACAAACTTCACCGCCTGGAGGATCGCCTTCTTTATCCCTGGTGTCCTACAGATGCTCTCTGCATTCGCTGTCGTCGTCTTCGGCCAGGACCTCCCCGATGGAAACTATAAAGATCTAAAGAAAACTGGGGAGATGCAGAAGGAGAAGTTTACCAGTATCGTCTTCTACGCCGTCTCCAACTATCGTGCATGGATCACCGCTCTTTGCTACGGGTAACTAACATTACTGCCGCTCTTCTTTCACCCCAACAAATTCCTTTCCCGCCTTCTTGTTTAAAACTTTGATTTTTTAAACCGCGGTTTTATACTCCGGTTTTGAAAATTCCGGCATAAAAACGCTGTGGCATTTTTCACAACCGTGATCAAAAGTATTGATCTAAAGTATTTCTAAACACAATTTTGTATATTTAAACGCTATCACCTGCGTTTAATATATTAATTCGAGACTTTAGATGTTTCAAAGAAGTATTAAAACCCGCCTTTTTAACCCTTTTGTTTAATGGATCGGGATATAAAGTGGGCTATATAACCCGTAATTCTTAAAACCGGGTTATAAAGTTTATTTTTAAATGTCACGGGGTGTCGTGTTAACCGGTGGGGAAAATCAATTTTTCCAACTAAAAATTAACACAAATAGCAGGACATCAAATCTATAACAAATTGAACATGAATGTGTATATTGATAGGTACTGTCTTGGGGTAGAGCTGACGGTGGACAACATCATAGCCCAATACTTCTACGACAAGTTCAATCTGAAGTTGCACACTGCAGGAATCATCGCGGCGTCATTCGGGTTAGCCAACTTCTTTGCCCGACCTGGAGGAGGATTCTTATCTGATTACATGAGCAAGGTGTTTGGAATGAGGGGGAGGCTCTGGTCTTGGTGGATTATCCAAACATTGAGCGGTGTCTTTTGTATCGCGCTCGGTCGCCTCGATCACTCTCTTCTTGGATCCATTTTCGTCATGGTCATCTTCTCCGTCTTCATCCAAGCTGCTTGTGGCCTTACATTTGGAGTTGTTCCTTTTGTTTCCCGAAGGGCACTAGGGGTAGTATCAGGAATGACAGGAGCAGGAGGAAACATTGGAGCTGTGTTAACTCAATACATATTTTTCACCGGATCCAAATATCCGACTGAGAAGGGGATAGTGTACATGGGAATCATGATGATTGCTTGTACCATACCAATTTGCTTTATCTACTTCAAGCAGTGGGGTGGCATGTTTTGGGGTCAAGTCGAAGGCTACACTGAAGAAGACTACTACTTCGCCGAGTACACCAAGCAAGAAAGAGAAGACAATAAACATCAAAAGAGCATCCAATTTTCTATCACCAGCAGGAATGAAAGGTATCTCAAGCCTATTATTGATAATGCCTCTGCCTAACCACGTTTCGGTTGTATTTATGTATTTCATGTGTGTGTGTTGTATTTCCTTCATTTCTTTCAATCTTCTATGTATTTGAATTATCACAAAGTGGCCTAACCACGTTTCGGTTGTATTTATATATTTCATGTGTGTGTTGTATTTCCTTCATTTCTTTCAATCTTCTATGTATTTGAATTATCACAAAGTGTAAAATTTCCAACTCTTCTTGCTATATGATATTAACTTTTGAGTCAAAATAAATAATTTTTGCGTCAGATAAAACACTATGGGTTTGTTTGGTTTTTTAGTTTATAAACTACAAAGTACTTTTTATGCACGACTTTTTATGTATGAGGATAACGTTTTTCGAGAAAAAAACAGTTTATAAACAAAAATCAGTTTATAAACTAATTGCCAAACAAACTCTATAAGATAGCTTAACGAAGTAGTCTTTATATTAGGGTTCATAAAAAATCGGTATAAGGTCTATCACATATCTGAAAAAACGGTGTTATAAAGTTCACTTTAAATCCTGGAGTCTAAAATCTCGGTATAAAATCAAATTTTAAAGGCCCTCTCATAGCGTTTTGTAATACCCCGACCTGCTACTCTGGTAGTTTAGGATAGCAAGAAAGGAAGGAAAAATATGAGATATACAAACATAGTTTCTATTCACCGCCCACCCAAATTGCTATTTACCGCTCAGTTTTCGTGCGTCGCATATGGTTATAATCCGTGCGTCACGCATCGATTGCACCATTTCAAAAAAAAGTCAACACGTCACGCATGGATTGTAACCATACGTCACGCACGAATCAAAGCCATACGCAATGTGTGGATTTGCATATGTTGATTGAGATATATGTAATCATATCTAATGTATTCAATGTATTTGTAGTTAAGTGTGCAAAATAACACATTTTCAGTGTCTTTTTTAAGGCGATAAAGCCCAATTCGACAAAAACGTCGTTGAAACTTTATCGAAATGGAATGAAAACATAGTTTCAATCCTTATAATGCCTATTTGATCATGTGTGTAACTTGAAATCAAGATTTCTTCCTTTTGAAGTGAAGCCTAGTTTGAAAACCCAACGAGGTCGCAATATGTATGGCGCACCATATAAATAAAGAAATATAATAAGGTTCAACATTTGTCAACATAACAACAAAATAAGCATTCTAAATATAACAAGTAGTTCTTGCAACATACATCCACACGTAGAGCGTGGATCTACATATGTAATTGAGATATATGTAATACATTTCAATGTATTCAATGTAGTTGTAGTTATGTCACGCAAAATAATTCATATTCCGTGTTGTTTTTAAAGGCTTTAAAACCACAATTCGCCATAACGTCGTCGAAATTTCATCGGAATGTAATGAAACTTGTTTTCAATGCCTATTATAGATATTTAACCATGTCGGTAACTTTGCATCAAAACCTTTTACTTTTAGAGTAACACCCTCTTTGTAAAACATCAAACTACTTATCACAAGTTTAACTTGTTGCAATATATATGGTCACAACATCGATGTTTTCGTATGTTTGAAAAATTTATACACAACTGTGTTATAAGGTATATAAAGTCCCAATAAGGTCTCACACATACAAAACGGGACTCGAAACTACGCGTAAACGCTAAACGGCCTTAAATGGACATAAGGCCCAAACTAGCCAAACGACCCCGAACGATGTCCGAATGGAATGAAATTTGTTTTCAATAACTATTATGGATATTTAACCATGTGGGTAACTCCCAATCACATCTTCTAACTTTTAAAGTACCGCCTCCTTTGTAAAAAATATACTAGTCGTATTTCTCTAGCTTGTCGCAATATGTATATTCTACAACATTGACGTTGATTATTGTTGAAACCATGTGGGTAGCCCCCAATCACATGGTCTCTCTCACACGAAATGAGGCACATAAACGCTAAAAGGCCTAAAAAGGCCTTAAATGGACATAAGGCCCAATTTGGCGAAACGACACTCAAACGATGTCCGAATGGAATGAACTTATTTTCAATGCTTATTAGGGATATTTAACAATGTGGGTAAATCCCAATAACAACTTCTAACTTGTAAAGTAACATATCCTTTGTTTGGACTTCTTACGTGGCGTAACTGTCCAAGCTTTGACAATATGTAATTTGATTTTGTTTGAAAATCCTATACACATAATTGTTACTAAGGATCCAAGGGATCATATGCCATTCGACATGTCACACATGGATGAAAACCACACGCGACGTGTGGATGTATGCCTCTTGTCGCATGGACATCATCCATAGCCGACGTGTGGATATACATATGTAATTGAGATATATGAAATCCATTTCAATGTATTCAATGTAGTTGTAGTTATGTCACGCAAAATAATTCATTTTTCGTGTTGTTTTTAAAGGCTTTAAAACCACAATTCACCATAATGTCGTCGAAACTTCATCGGAATGGAATGAAACTTGTTTTCAATGCCTATTAGAGATATTTAACCATGTCGGTAACTTTGCATCAAAACCTTTTACTTTTAGAGTAACACCCTCTTTGTAAAACAATTTACATCAAACTACTCATCACAAGATTAACTTGTTGCAATATATATGGTCACAACATTGATGTTTTCGTATGTTTGAAAAATTTATACACAACTGTGGTATAAGGCATATAAAGTCCCAATAAGGTCTCACACATGTACATACAAAACGGGACTCGAAACTACGCGTAAACGCTAAAAGGCCTTAAATGGACTTAAGGCCCAAACTAGCCAAACGACCCCCGAACGATGTTCGAATGGAATGAAACTTGTTTTCAATAACTATTATGGATATTCAACCATGTGGGTAACTTCCAATCACATCTTCTAACTTTTAAAGTACCACCTCCTTTGTAAAAAACATACTAGTCGTATTTCTCTAACTTGTCGCAATATGTATATTCTACAACATTGACGTTGATTATTGTTGAAACCATGTGGGTAACTCCCAATCACATGGTCTCTCTCACACGAAATGAGGCACGTAAACGCTAAAAGGCCTTAAATGGACATAAGACCCAATTTGGTGAAACGACACTCAAACGATGTCCGAATGGAATGAAACTTGTTTTCAATGCCTATTAGGGATATTTAACAATGTGGGTAAATCCCAATAACAATTTCTAACTTGTAAAGTAGCATATCCTTTGTTTGGACTTCTTACGTGGCGTAACTGTCCAAGCTTTGACAATATGTAATTTGATTTTGTTTGAAAATCCTATACACATAATTGTTACTAAGGATCCAAGGGATCATATGCCATTCGACATGTCACACATGGATGAAAATCACACGCGACGTGTGGATGTATGCCTCTTGACGCATGGACATCATCCATATGCGACGTGTGGATCTACATATGTAATTGAGGTATATGTAATACATTTCAATGTATTCAATGTAGTTGTAGTTATGTCACGCAAAATAATTCATATTCCGTGTTGTTTTTAAAGGCTTTAAAACCACAATTCGCCATAACGTCGTCGAAATTTCATCGGAATGTAATGAAACTTGTTTTCAATGCCTATTATAGATATTTAACCATGTCGGTAACTTTGCATCAAAACCTTTTACTTTTAGAGTAACACTCTCTTTGTAAAACATCAAACTACTCATTACAAGCTTAACTTGTTGCAATATATATGGTCACAACATTGATGTTTACGTATGTTTGAAAAATTTATACACAATTGTGTTATAAGACATATAAAGTCTCAATAAGGTCTCACACATACAAAACGGGACTCGAAACTATGCGTAAACACTAAAAGGCCTAAAAAGGCCTTAAATGGACTTAAGGCCCAAACTACCCAAACGACCCCCGAACGATGTCCGAATGGAATGAAACTTGTTTTCAATGACTATTATGGATATTTAACCAAGTGGGTAACTCCCAATCACAACTTCTAACTTTTAAAGTACCGCCTACTTTGTATAAAACATATTAGTCGTATTTCTCTAACTTGTCGCAATATGTATATTCTACAACATTGACGTTGATTATTGTTGAAACTATTATACAACTTACTCTTATTAGGGATATTAAGTATCAACAAGGTCTCGCTCACACAAAATGAGGCATGTAAACGCTAAAAGGCCTAAAAAGGCCTTAAATGGACTTAAGACCCAATTTGGCGAAACGACACTCAAACGATGTTCCGAATGGAATGAAACTTGTTTTCAATACCTATTAGGAATATTTAACCATGTGGGTAACTCCCAATAACAACTTCTAACTTGTAAAGTAGCATATTCTTTGTTTGGACTTCTTACGTGGCGTAACTGTCCAAGCTTTGACAATATGTAGTTTGATTTTGTTTGAAAATCATATACACATAAGTGATACTAAGGATCCAAGGGATCATATGCCATTCGACACGTCATGCATGGATACAAACCACGCGTCACGCATGGAATGAGAACATACGCGACGTATGGATGGAAACCATACGCGACGTATGGATTTTCTTTTCAAAACTCAGGCCTTCAGGAACGTCTTGTCTCACCAAACTGTAATAACTCCATTAATATTTTAACCATTTCCGTAACACCTACATTAACCCCTATTATCTTTCTTTCTTTCCATATTTCAAATGCCAAAACCCTTTTAACTCCATTGTTGAACATTCTTGACAGCAAAATACACCATTTTATCCCAAAGAAGCTCATTCCATATGGAGAATGAATAGGAATGCACCAATGAAAGAGGTGGAGAAGCACCATTTTCAAGTTATAATCTTAATGAGGTAACATTCTTGTTCACAATATTATTTTTTAAGGTGTTGACTTGTTTTAGGGTTTGATTTAGTTAGGTTTTATGGATTTCACATGTTAAAGGTATTAGTTGTATGACAAAAGATGTTGATTTGTGAATTTTTGTTTACTTTAGTGATTATGATGTTTGAAATGTATTATAATATTAATTTTTAAAGTGTTATTTTGTTTTAGGGTTTGATTTAGTTAGGTTATAAGGATTTCACATGTTAAATGTATTAGTTGTATGACAAAATATGTTGATTTGTGAATGTGATGTTTGAAATGTTAATGAAACACAGATTTTCAAACAGAATCATACGCACAATCCAGTAATGTTAAATGTATTAGCTATATTTCCACACGTCACGTATAGACTGTAACCATGCGTCACATATGGTTAGGTTTCATACGCGATGCATGAAATGCAGCCATACGTGACGTGTGGAATTGCCATACAGAAGCTTAACTGGTTTGTTATCTTTGTGTTTGTGCATAGATGAACTTCTCTGTGTTTGCTGGATTAAACAACATAACTCTTAATGACTACTCACCACCTCCGTCATACATCAACGACATACCTTCGTTTGATTTGGGTATTGAAGAGTTTGGGGAACCTCAATATGAGACCGAAAATGCAACAACATGGGAACAACCGCAATCACAGTTTGGTGATATCAACACTGGATCTTTTGGAACCGGTTACGGTTTGACGCAATGGCCTTCACATTTGGTGAGGCCACCTTCAGACACAAGTAGCTTAAATGTGTTTCGTCCTTTGCGTACTGCACCACAATAAGACACTATGTCTTTGTTGATTACTCAGAGTTGTTTGCAAATGACTTGGTATTTGCCTCTAGACAAGAAGGAGTGAGCTGGACAGTAAAGATTGCAGAAGCCAATAACTTCTGCATAGTCCATGGAAGGAGTAGAACACCTACTGCAACAAAATCTAGAAAACTTCAGCTTATCTCACTGGATTGAGATCTGTAGAACGCGCTAGTACACGCGCCCGAAAAGCCATTCTTCCCCATCCGTCCGATCAGGCGAGATCCAACGGCCCAGATTCAATACCATTTATTACTGTAGAAACTATTATCACCAAATACTTTTCCAATTAATATATACTCCCTCTGTCCCTAAATATAAGACCTGTTTTCTTCTTTAACACTATTCACGGTCGAAGAGAATTTTTCGATTTCTGACTATTGTATAAGGTAAATACCCGTTTGCTTCTTTAACACTATTCACTAGTCATGAGTGGTCTTGTTTGATTCATATCAATGAGTACTTTAACAATATCAAAATTCCACAATCTCTGTATAACTACTAAAGCAAATCACCTTTCTCCAATTCTAGCTATGCCACGTGGCATATTGTTCATTCAGGCCATCCACTTGTCGTCATTCCATTGGTTACGATTTTTTACTATTTATTATAATTTTCTCAAAAAAATTGATTAAATTTGGAAAATCATGTGCAAAAATATTACAAAAAGATTGCTTAAGATCTTTCAGATTACAAAAAGATCTTTATATGTTAGTTTTTTAGATTTTGACTTCTCAATATCCTTTTATGTTATTTTACAAGTTTATAGTTTTATTTTTATGATATGACATATCACAAAAGATTGATTTCTTAATAAATAAGAGGAAAGATTATAATTTTGTGTTATGGTAGTGTTTTAAATTATATAGTTTTATATATGTTGAAATCAATTTATTTAAATTTGTTAAAAATTGACCTATGATAATTTGATCAAATAAGATTTTTGGTATTAAAAATTTATTTATATTCTTTGTTTATTATATTTAAAATGTTAAAACTTAATTATATACCAATAGCATTTTAAGATATCAACTAATTTTCATATAAAATTATATATTACATAATACTCCGTACTACTTATTAACTATATCGAGTTATTGACGAAACAAAATGTGCATCGACAAATGGCACATCAACATGGTGGTGTCAGAGTGAAGAAGAGAGCTTCAATACATTATGTTTTAATATACATGTACATTACAACCGCACAAGATCTTCCTCTTGGTGAGTTTGCTATTCTAGTTTGTGATAGAAAATAGAAAGCAAGAGAATAAGAGTTTTCTATTCTTGTGGATGGTGATTAAAGATATAATCACTAATATATAAGAGAGAAAAGAGAGGAGAATTAACATCTTCTTCAGAAACACATAAACACAAAAGAGATAATACAATTTCATCTGCGAAAGAGAAGGGTAAAACACAAAGAGAGGTTAATATTTATTTGTAAGGGTATTTACTCTTTTACGACAAGCTTGTGGTTTTGTACAAGTTGTCGGGTATTTCCTTCATATAGTAACAAACGTATCACCCCGAGGACGTAGGCAATTAGCCGAACCTCGTTAAATTCTTGTGTGTTCATACTACTTTATTATTCCATCTTAGTCGAAGCTTCCACGGCTACTCAACAATTGGTATTAGAGCTAAATAAAGATCTAAGGCAGTAAAAGTCTGATTTTGGAAACAATGGCTTCTAGTAGTGGAATAGTAAAAGTGGGTAAGTATGAGATTGAGATATTCAATGGGAAGAATGACTTCTCTTATTGGAGGATGCAGATGAAGAATCTGCTAATTTCTCAAAAGTTGCACAAGGCATTATTGGGTAAGGATAAGAAACCTGCAGATATGAAGGTTGATGACTGGGATGAGCTCGATATAGAAGCACGTGTCACCATAATCTTATGTCTTAAGAGAGATGTTGTATTCATGGTGGACGACGTGGAAACTGCGTCAGGCATGTGGAAGAAGTTGGAGTCAAACTTCATGACGAAGACTCTAACGAAGGCATGTGGGCGAGACACTGACCATGGCATGACTAGTGCAAGCAATGAACAAGCACAAGGTTTGTTTGCAAGAGGAAGGGGTAATGACAGAGGAAATAGAAAGAGGGGAAAGTCTGGATCAAAGCCTAGATCTCTAGCGGAAACTCGTTGTTATAAGTGTGGTGAGCTTGGACATTGAAAAAATGATTAATCTAATAAGAAGGTACAATGGAAGAACAAAAACAACAAGTATAAGGGAGATCAGAATGTGAAGCACGAAGCTAGCATCGCTTCAAATGAGTGTAGCGCGGAATGTTATTCTGTTACATATGAACATTCAAGCAATTGGATTCTTGATACTCGATGCTCTTACCATATCTGCCCAAACAGGAAGTGGTTCACTTCTTATAAGGCCATGGATGGTGGAACCGTTTTGATGGGTCATGATCATGGTTGTAAGACGGTGGGCATTGGTACAATTAGAATCAAGATGCATGATGGTGTTATTAGTACGTTAATGGATGTACGATACATGCCCGATTTACGGAAAAATCTGATTTCTCTGGGTGCGTTAGAATCAAGAGGTTGCAAGTTGATCGGTGAAAACAGGGTTCTAAAAGTTGTTAATGGTTCTTCGTTGGTGATGAAGGGAATTCATCATCAAAACTTGTATCATCTTTCTGGCAATATAGTTACAGGTGATGTAGCAATTGGAACCAGCGGAAGTAAGAAAAATCCAATGGAGTATACTAGACTTTGGCATATGCGCCTTGGACATATGTCGGAAAAGGGTCTAAGTTTTCTTGGTAGTATAAAGGTTTGTTGAAGTACATTAAGAAGCCTTGCATGGAGTTTTGCGAGCATTGTGTGTATGGAAAAGCACACAGGGTTTCATTCTCAACAAGCAACCATAAAAGCAGAGGGATATTAGACTATGTGCATACAGATGATTGGGGTCTGGCTAAAGTTGCTTCCAAAGGTGGTTCCAGGTACTTTGTCTCATTTGTAGATGATTACTCAAGGTATGCTTGGGTGTATTTTCTTAAGCATAAGAATGAGGTATATTCGAGACGTTCAACCAATGGAGAGCAATGGTTGAGATCAAAACAGATAGGAAGCCAAATACCTTGAGATCTGATAATGGTACATAGTATACAAATGGCGCTTTCAAAAGATTTTGTGATGAAGAAGGCATTGTTCGACATTGGAAAGTTAGAGACACAACACAACAAAATGGAGTCGTAGAAAGACTGAACCGTACACTACTTGAGAAGTCTAGATGTATGCGCTCCAATTCTGGGTTAGGACGTGAATGGTGGGCAGAATCGGTTGCCACGGCTGCTTATATTGTGAACCGGTCTCCACATTCGACATTAGATGGAGATACCCCTTTCAGGGTGTGGTCAGGAGAACATGCAGATTATGGAAAGCTTAGAGTGTTTGGATGCATAGCATATTATCATGTCAAAGATAACAAGCTTGATAATATGGCCAAGAAGGCAATTTTCTTGGGATATGCAAGAGGAGTCAAGGGCTATCGTCTTTGGTGTTTAGAGGATTCTAAGTTTGTAATCAGCAGGGATGTTACTTTTGATGAGAACTCCATGGCGCCTTTATCAAAAGCAGATGTGCCTAAATGTGGTGATGTTGCAATATTAAAATCTCAAGTAGTTGAAATAGAAGAATTTGAAGATCAACCAGATTCAATTCATGATCAAGAGGAATCTCATGGTGAAAGATACGGTCAAGATAATGATGAGCTTGAACACGAGGAGGTTCAGCAGGAAAATGCACAAGTACTACAATAGCAACAACAAGAGTCTTTGGCTTCCACTAGGCCAAGGAGAGCTTATACACCAGTCCAGAAGTACGGGACTGACGAGCCTTTGAAACATTATGGTTATGTAAACTATTTAGAATATGCACTCTCGGTGGGGGATGATGAGCCGATCACCTTCAAACAAGCAATCAAAATGTTGATAGAGAGAGATGGTTGGTCGCAATGGAGGAAGAGATGGAATCTCTCCATAAGAACAAGACATGGGAGGTCGTCTCATTGCCCAAGGGAAAGACAAGACAAGATACAATGAGATATTTTCTCCTGTGGTAAAGGCATACTTCTATTCGGGTGCTTTTGAGCATTGTTGCTCATGGTGATCTTGAGTTAGAACAACTTGATGTGAAGACAACCTACTTGCACGGTGACTTGGATGAGGAAATCTACATGTATCAACCAGAAGGGTACAAAGTAGAGGGAAAGGAGGGTCAGGTATGCCGCTTGAAGAAATCCTTATATGGGTTAAAACAGTCGCCTCGACAATGGTACAAGCGATTTGACTCTTTCATGTTAAAGCATGGATTCTCCAGAAGTGATTATGATTGTTGTGTCTACATTCAAAAGCTTCGTGGAGGTGACTTTATTTATCTTTTATTGTATGTGGATGACATGCTTATTGCTTCAAGAAGCATGGTGGAGATAAATAAGCTAAAGGTCATACTTGGTAAAGAGTTCGATATGAAGGACATGGGCGCTGCTAGGAAAATACTGGGTATGGAGATCAGAAGAGAACGGAAAACTTGTCAATTCTTCTTGAGTCAGAAAAGTTACATCGAGAAGGTTATTGATAGGTTTGGTATCCAAAATGCTAAGTCGGTGGTGACTCCATTGGCACAACATTTCAAACTCTCAAGCAAGAAGTCTCCTATTACACCACAAGAAAAGGCACACATGAATGGTGTACCCTATGCTAGTGCAATTGGAAGGTTGATGTACGCTATGGTGTGTACACGTCGAAATATTTCACAAGTTGTCAGTGTTGTTAGTAGGTTCATGGCGAATTCTGGTAAGGCAAATTGGGAAGCAGTAAAGTGGTTATTGAGGTACTTAAAGGGTACTATCAATGTTGGACTATGTTTTAGTGATAATACATGTCGAGTTAGGGATTTTGTGGACTCGGACTATGCAAGTGATATTGACAAGAGAAGATCTACCACTGGTTATGTTTTCAAGATATATGGTACTCCGATTAGTTGGAGATCAATGCTACAAGCTACAGTTGCACTCTCCACAACAGAGTCTGAATATATGGCTATGGCAGAGGGAGTGAAGGAAGCATTGTTGTTGAAAGGTCTTTTGTATGACTTGGGAGTGACGCAGGATAGCGTGGATTTATGGTGTGATTGTCAAAGTGCGATGCACTTGGCTAAAAACCAAGTCCATCATGCTCGTACCAAGCATATTGATGTAAGGTATCATTTTGTTCGAGATGTCATAGAGGATGGTGATATTTCTCTTATGAAGGTGCACACAAATGATAATCCTGCAGACATGTTAACCAAAGTTGTGACAAGCGGTAAGTTCCAGCACTGCTTGGAATTGCTTCAGATTGGTCCATGCTAAATCGCCCGGAAGGGGCATAGTCCTTCGGGACGGTTACAGGTGAGGTGGAGACTATGTGGAGGACATGTAAAACTACGGTCCACTTGATCTCAGTCAAAGGGGTACGTAGACAGTCATGATTAAAATGACGCAACCTAGATAGTGAAGTCTATTAAGGACTATTCTCATATTCGTCCAAAATTTGAGGTTTTTTCAAATTATGTACGAGGTGCATAATTGTGAGCTTGCTATTCTAGTATGTGATAGAAAATAGAAAGCAAGAGAATAGGAGTTTTCTATTCTTGTGGATGGTGATTAAAGATATAATCACTAATATATAAGAGAGAAAAGAGAGAAGAATTAACATCTTCTTCAGAAACACATAAACACAAAAGAGAGAATACAATTCCATCTGCGAGAGGGAAAGGTAAAACACAAAGAGAGGTTTATATTTCTTTGTAAGGGTATTTACTCTTCTACGACAAGTTTGTAGTTTTGTACAAGTTGTCGGGTATTTCCTTCTTATAGTAACAAACGTATCACTCCGAGGACGTAGGCAATTAGTTGAGCCTCGTTAAATTCTTGTGTGTTCATACTACTTTATTATTCCATATTAGTCGAAGATCATTTGAAATGAGAAGATTAAAAAGGGACGGAGGGAGTAAAAAAGTATTCAAACAATGACACATCAACATGGTGGTGTCAGAGTGAAGAAGAGACTTCAATTCATTTTGTTTTAATATATATGTAGATTACAACCGCACAAGATCTTCCTCTTCCTTCAAATGTTTCCAATTTTACCCATGAAAATTCTTATATGGTAAATGTTAACGCACGGATTAGTGGATTTAATTACTAATACATGTATGTATACATAGTGTTTTATGCTTAGGACCTTTGTCCATATCCATACTTGTTAGATTTTCATAGGATTGTTGTTAACAAGTTAAATTATGTTTCATAAAAAGGAAGAAAAGAAAGAGCAGCAAAATTGGCAGGAGAGAAAGGAATACTAAAAAGAGTAGAAGAAAAGCAACAAGCAACAAAAACTGCATACGATACCTTGTTGAATGCTCTGCCTTCTCGTTGCTCCGCCTTTGCTCTGTAAAGTACGTACCACTTCAATTCCCTCAACAAATAAGAACAAATCGTAACACAAACTCTTTTTGTTTTGTATATGAATCTTCCTACAAGCCGAAAAACTGATCAACCGCCCTCCTCAAATCTTCATGGCTAACGATTATCGATATCTCCTCATTCTCTCAGGTACTAGTACTAGTACTACTGCACTTGACACTTGTAGATTCTCACTATATAACTCCTACTCAATGTCTCACATTTCCTCTTATCCTCTTGCTGAAATCCAGTAGTTGCTCTGCTTCCTACTATGGTGTTATCCGTGGGAATCAATTACGGTCAGATCGCCGATAACCTTCCTTCACCGGAGAAGGTAGTTCCACTAATAAAGTCTCTGGGCGCCAGGAAGGTGAAGCTGTATGACGCCAACCCAGCCATTCTCAAGGCATTCGCAGACTCCGGCGTGGAATTCATGGTCTGCATTCCAAACAACCTACTCTCTAAAGTCAAAGATCCAAAGCAGGCGCGGGAGTGGGTGAAACGCAACGTCCAGACTCACCTCCCGGCCACAAAAATCACGGCGATCGTAGTGGGAAACGAGGTACTGACCTACAACGACACCGTTTTGACGCAGAGTCTCCTCCCTTCGATGCAAAGCGTGCATTCCGCTCTGGTTTCACTAGGGATCGAAAAGCAGGTTGCTGTGACGACTACGCACTCGCTCTCCGTTCTGGAGACATCGTATCCTCCCTCATCCGGCGGATTTCTGCCTTCCCTCTCGGATTGCTTCACCGAGATCTTGAGTTTTCATTCCAGAACAGGGTCTCCGTTTCTGATCAACGCGTATCCGTTCTTGGCGTACAAGGCGAACCCGAAGGAAATCCCGCTGGATTACGCGCTGTTTGAAGGGGGGGTTGTTGTGGATCCTAATTCGGGGCTCCGTTACGATAACATGCTGTTCGCGCAGATCGACGCGGTTTACACGGCGCTCGCTTCGTTGGGGTTCACGAAGGTGCAGGTTCACATATCGGAGACCGGATGGCCGTCGAAGGGTGACGCTGACGAATTCGGAGCATCGGTGGATAACGCGAGGAAGTACAACGGGAATCTGATGAGATTGGTGGAGCAGAACAAGGGGACACCCATGAGGCCCGATTCGGATCTCAACATCTTCGTATTCGCGCTCTTTAACGAGAATATGAAGCCAGGTCCGACTTCGGAGAGGAACTACGGCCTCTTTAAGGCCGACGGAACGCCCGCCTATTCGCTTCGACTTTCCGGAGTTCAGGCGGTCGGCAATTCTACTGTATCTTCTGGAGATGGAGGGGATGACGAACAAGGACGACAGCCGCCGCCTCCACCGCCGGTTATCCCATCCTCGATGGGGTACCTCTCGATTTCCGATGCAACGGTGAGTTAGTTTATGAGAATTCAGACATTAACATGGAAGGGAGTTTTATCGGCACGGCACCCTAAAAATTAGGGATTTGGCATATAATTAGGTTACACTAATTAGATTGGAATAAGATCATAGAATTTAAAAATTATAATAAGATGGAAACGTATTGAGGCTAATCCAATCAAATCTGGACGTATTGTTTAAATTATCGATTTTTTTTTAAAAATAACTGGTTCAACTTTGAATTATATCCTAGTGGATTTGAATTATATTGCAGGAGAGAGGTTCACGGGGAGCGATCTTCTTTTTCATCTGGACGGGGCTGATTTTGTTGACTGTTCGTTGATTTCTTTTAAATTATTTATGTACGGTGATTTAATTTAATTGATTAATTGATGCATTTTCTAATCATTAAAGTCACATAGAGTATTTTGACCCCAAAAAATGTCATGAGTATTTGGTAAGATACAGAATTACTGTACTCAGGTAAAGGCGAACTATTTGCGCCCAAAAACAACTTTCTTTACTAAAGTGTATGTTTATACACTCTCCCATTAAGTTTTCAGTTTATACCCCAACTCCACCTTCACACACCCACACGCATCCAACCTTCCTTCCACCTTCAAGCTCGTTGCACCGAAATCCCCATCCCGTAATGCAGCGTGTGGTCGTCTGCCGATACTCAAATTTGAAGTGTTCAAAGGTAGAATCACAAACCCTAGTTTACTCTCCCAGTTCAATTTTCTTGCTATTTGTGTCACATGCGGGAGTTTTCTGTCAGTTCAGCTCGCTTTGCTGCTTGGACTAGTGCCTAAGCATCCTTGTTTGCTTTTTGCAGGTGCAATGAACTAAATATCGGACATTGTTTTATGAGATTCAAGATGAGTTAAAATAATCAGCAAATCTTGCGTTTACTTATCTCTACTTGCTCATCTACATTCTACTCTCCGGAGTCCGGATTATACTGTATAATAAGGTAAGTCTGTACATTTCTACTGGAAATATTACTCTAATTCTTGATTTATGCTTTGTTCTACTTCATACATTCTACTCCAATGCAAGATATTGCAAGATCTTATATAATTTATAGTTTGTGATCCTCATTGACTTGCCAAATAATCTATTGAGTAGATTACTTTAATGAATTTTCTTTTTAAAGCAATAAGTTGAAAGTGTAATTTATAATTCTAATACGCAGTAGTGTTCTCATGGATGCTAGTTCTTTGCACCTTCTATTGATTTAGTATTCACATAAGAGTTGTTTTCTTGTTCTTGATCTTGGTTGAACTGATTGAGAATTATGCCTCTGGATGAAAAATGAGGTAGAACTTTGAGCTTTTCTAAATAAGTTGCAAAGGTGAATTGGCATTATAGTAATTAATTGAAAGTGGTGTTGACAATTTTCCTGGTGTGTTGATAATTTATCTAGTGTGCTGACGGTTTATTTAAGTGTATTGACATTCTCATTCCAGTGCGTTGAAATTTTTTTAAATGTGACAATTTATGTAGTGTGTTGGCAGTTTTATTCAGTGTGTTGACAACTTTGTTATGTTGTTGACAACTTTGTTATGTTGTTGACAAGTTATAAGGTGTGTTGACATATTATTATTCATGGTGGCGGATTATTATTCGTGTTGACAACTTAGTTAGTTATTACACAATGAAGCTAACAAATCGAATACTTCCCCTTCTATAAAGCTGAATAGAATACTTCCCCTTCTATTTTTTAAAACGCTTCTTGTGTCTTGAATATTTTCGAGTGTGTTTTTACTTGATAGATTTTCATTCCTTCAAAGCAAGCTTACTTCCTTTTTTTCTTCTTTTTTTCCTTTTGAAGAAGAAAGAATTTAGGGGGATTTACCTATCAAGAATAAATCGCTCTAGAGCATCCCGAAAGATGAGATCATAAAGATATAAAAAGTTAATTGCAAAAACAAGTAATGGTGGCACGGAGTGAGATAAAATAATAAGGTTCGTCGCAACATTATCCACACCAAAAAAGAAACTAACAAATCAGTGAGTAGAGCTCTGCACACCGGGATGGAGAGAGAATGGACACGAGCACGGCTTGTACTAAGGCCAACACAGGCGTTGTGACATCGGGTAGCAGAAAACCATCATTCTTCTGGTTGTGTGATGCAACTATGCAAGTATATAACTCCTGGAAGTGCTTCGTCTCAATCAGACAATCCAAACCACACATCCATGACTGTAGTCTCATCCGAAATGACATTTCATCACGAGAGCCGATATAATACTTTTCACAAGGAGATGAAAGTAACTTAAATGACATTAAGGGCACGATAAAGACGAATTATTACTTTTATCTTTGGTGAAAGGTTTGGTTTTTGAATTTCCTTTTTTTATTCTGGTTTTAATAAGCGTATTCACGCTCTTCAATATATTAGATTATTATCTTTGTTAATGTTTTTTTTGGTGGAAACAACCCATATTTTTGTTATTATTTTGTACGGATTTCACACGAGAAGCAACCCATATCTTGCAAAGCAAGCTCCGGATCTAGGTTTTCAAAAATTAGGATACGACGTCAAATCTCAATCCAGACAGAGTCGACCAAAGGCTGGTGAGTTAGTAAGGCTGTAAGGGTAATTGGGTGGAATAAACCGTGAAATTCGACGGATCTCAAGCAGTTCAATCTGCAGGCCCTTGGTGTTTTCCGTTGATGTCGACTTAACAAACTACGCTTCGAGGGTGATTACTCATCCAAAGCGAGACGCATCTAGTCGGAGGTTAAGCTTGGCAAAGATGGGTTAGGCGACCAGCCCATGAGCCATTTGTTGGAGGTTTAAGTTGACAGGTTTGTAGAGGTTGTTTCAGAAGTGAAAATCTTCTCCTTCATTATTAAGATTAAATGATTAATTTTGTTCAAAATTGCTTTTAGATCCAACTCCCTCCACGGAAGAGAGACAAAGAATTTTTGTTAAAAGTTCGAACAAGTTCAATTTGGTAGCTTTGTGCTGGATACATAAAGTGGCGGACCCAGGATCTACGTTCAGTGGGGGCACAATTTTATATGTATTATTAAATATATTTATTTTATAATAAGTTTAAATACATTTTTAACTATTTAAATATAATAAAATGTAGATATTATAATTTAATATTATTATTTTCTTTGTGAAAATAATTTAATATTGATTGAATCTATGTCAAAAACTATATATAATGAAAAGTTATAACAATGATAATATTATAGAGAAAAATATAGAAAAAAAGAAGAAAAACATTTTATTTTAAGAGGTCGGATCTGGTGAGAATGATTTATATGGTACGAATATACGAATGCAAAATTCGCATGCACAACCTTATATATTCACATGCACAACCTTCTATATTCACATCCACAACCTTTCACATTCACATGCACATGCTTGCATGTGCATGTATCTGCATGTGCATGTATCTTTCATACATTGTCAAAGACATGCACACATGTGCGGATGTGCATGTGAATATAAAGGATTGTGCATGTGAATATAAAGGAGTGTGCATGCGAATTTTATATTCGGATATTCGTACCATGTAAATCATTCTCACATAAATCTTTTCCTTATTTTAAACCACTATCAAACTTAATTTTTGTAGAATTGAAATAATCATAATATTACTATCATCTCGAATCAAAGTAAATACAGATTATTAGGTTATTTATATATAGTTTAATATGGCCCATCTAAAAAAAAATCTAAACTTACAAAATAAGTAAGTAGGATTTGATTCGTATGAAAATGAGATAAAGGATGGATACAAAAAAGAAAAATATAAAGAAGTAGGAGGAAGTCGGATTCGAACGCGGGCGTATAGGCAAAATAAAGGTAGCGGTCCTAAAACAAGCCCAGCTGACCAACTCGGCAAACAAAACAAATGGCTTTCTACTGCAAAGTTTCATAATATAGTGTAAATATTTGTTTTAACAATAAAATACAAAAATCAAGCGGGGGCACAGGCCCCCACTGATCCTTATGGGGGTCCACCACCGGATACATAATCATATTGACAGACGGAGCAACCTCAGTCTGTTGAGAGAGTTTTTGTTTTGTTTTTCACTTGTTTAGAATAAATTTGATTTTGAATTTGGGGATCTATGTCTTATATGGTCAGTTTTAACTTTAGTATTATGGCTGGATGTAGCTCTCCATCTAAATCTTACTTCATATATGGTTGTTCTCTGAGTCCTTAGGGTCTGTTTGGCACCCGGTTTATAAACTGTTTTTTCATTAAAACCTGGTTTTATTTCAAAAAGTACTTTTACTGATTTAGAAAATTGTGCCAATAATTTCCATTTTCTAATTTCCTAAATCTTCATCCCCATTTCCGATTTCCCGTCTCCCTCCTTGAATCCAATCTGGTTCTTAACCTTTCCGCCAAAGTTCATGAATTTCTCTTACTCCGCCCAATCGTCTCCATTCCCCACCACCGCTCCACCACTGAATCTGCGCTTTCCGACTTCTACACTCCACTTCTTACTCCTTGATTTTTGATTTTTGGGAGGGAAAGAAAATCAGTGTAATGTTGTGATAATACATGTCAAAACAAAATGGAATTGATGTGAATCGTGGTGTGAATGAAGTATCTGTATGAATCGTAGTCAGCAAATCTCAAAAGGTAATGGGTGATCTGAGAAATATTGAAGGTGGTAATGGAATTGGGGATTGATTTTAAATAAAAAATATTTATTATGAAAAGGAAGGTCAAACGTCATTTTTCATCAAAACCTGTTTATAAACTGGTTTTAGTTTATAAACAAGTTTACCAAACAAACCCTTAGTAAGATGTGTGTTGTGAAAGCTATTTGTAGCTTGTTAATGTTGTAGAGTATTGTTAAAGAAAATAATCCTTCGGTTGATAACTTTTGCTAAATAATGTTGTTGTTAGATTTTACTGAATGATGTTGTTGTTAGATTTTGCTGAATGATGTTGTTGTTAGATAAAGAGAAATACTCTTTCTATAAGATCCATATGCTTTGTTGGTAGTGATGGTTCTTTAATTTTGTTGATTGGTGTCGTATAGGTTGAAGGGGATTTTTGGGTTTTTGGTGTTTAGAGAGGGGAGAGAGTGTTTCTTTCTCTTCTGAAAATGTTATGAGAGTATATTAGCAAAGCTTACTTTCTTTGATTGTGTCGAAAGGCAATTATGTAATATGAAGCCTATTTTTTGGCTCTTACTAAATACAGCCCAGGCGTTTTCCCAAATAACGCCTGGCATCTCGCGTAACGTCTAGATGAATATATGTTGTTAGTATATGAAATTGCATATTATATGATGTTTTGATATTGAATGTTGATCTAGAAATGATTTATATAGTATTAGGTTGTTTGGAATGGATGAAAGATGATGATTTTTTATTATTGTTGATGAGTGGAGGTTTTTTTTATATTGAATAGGTCAAATTCATTAGGTTAGGGTTTTTTTTATTAGGGTTTACATTTTATTTAGGGTTTTGATGGTTATTTGGTAATTTACTTAAATTGATAGGCTTTTGAGGTAAAATATTGAATTTAAGTTGATTTTATGTTGAAATGTCGCCGGAAATTGACCGGAATGAATGAGATGACCGGAGAAGAAAGTGTGACGTCACGCGTTACGCGAGGTTACGTGCTCTCGCGTAACGCGAGGAATTGCCATAACTGGCAATTCCCTCTTCTGCAGAACATGTGCATTCTGCACATTTTTATTCTGTGTTTTTTTCTGCATTCGTTTATTTATTGATTTTACTTTGTATTGTTTTAGGTAATGGACCACATTCCAGGACGTTCGACTCGTGTGATAAACTGAAATGTAAGAAGGGAAGACCCACCGGTTGCAAAAGGAAAAGGGAAGAGGAAGACAAAGGGGCCAAAACCCGTTGAGTTGTTCCCTGAGGAACTCGTCCTCCCACAGGAACCCATCCAACTCAACTACGAATACGCGGATAGGCACAGTTTTGGAGGGGGGGGGGGGACGTTCCTCTCCCTAGTCAGGAGATGCCACATAACGCCTCAATCACGTGGCCTTACCCTACAAATGGTTGGGAGTTCCCATTGTCACAAATGTCATCTAGCAGTTATTTTGTTGGACAGATACCGCCCGGTGACTGGGACAATTTAGTTCCACAGGGTACCATAGTGGACTATGGACATGGGTGGTGTAGAATGTGACGGTGGATATGGCGAGGGAAGTGAAAATCCAAACATGGCTCATGGATATGCCGAGGGAAGTGGACAAGCTGCTTCTTCTTCTCACAATCAACAACCACAAGAGATAGAAGAAGAGGAAAATGAGGATGAAGTTCTTGGGGATAGAGATGAAGAAGAAGAAGAGGAAGAAGAAGAAGAAGAAGAAGAAGAAGAAGAAGAAGAAGAAGAAGAAGAAGAAGAAGAAGAAGAAGAAGAAGAAGAAGAAGAAGAAGAAGAAGAGGAAGAGGAAGTGCAACCAAAAAGAAAGAGGAAATCAAAGAAGAACAAGTCAAGATATGATCCTGAGCTCACTGTAAGTGTAGCTGGAGGTCCAGAAGATCCCGAGTTGCTTAAGGGATTTTAAGCACATGTGGCTTACCACATCCAAAGAGGGCTTGTAAGTCATTTTTTTTTGCATCATATTCCATTGTTCTGTTTGCACAGTTTCTGCAGAGAGTGCAGAAACTGTGCATTTTCTCGCAGAACGCGAGAGTGGGCATCCTCGCAGAACGCGAGGATTTGCACATTTTCTGCATTTTCTTCCCTCTCTGCAGAAACTGTATTTTTATGCTAATTTTTCCTGCAGAATCTAATATGTATTTTTTCCTGCAGAACAAAGGTCCGATGAAGCCACAACAAAAGACAAAACAGAACAGTGATTGGCCATTAGAAGACGACACCACTGGATTTAGATTCCTGGTGCACTTGGATTGTCAAATCTCCCTGACATGATGTATGACAAAATCGACTTCTCGTTGATTGAAGCGTTCATTGAACGATGGCAGCCGGAGACAAATTCATTCCGCCTCCCTTGTGGTGAGATTACTATTAACGTTCTAGATGTTTATAAGATATTAGGGCTCGCTATAGATGGGAAAGCTATGGCACCAACAAAGAAACTGGGTCAAAAGTTGGGTAATGATGAAATAAAAACATACTATGCCAAGTGGGGGCGGCAATTTTTGACATAGAATGGGAAACGTGCGATTTGGGGAGGGTGAAAGCCGAGGGGTTTAGGAGTCATTGTGAAACCCTTTCAAAAGAACGAAAGGGATTAGGTTGGGTGTTGTATACTGTTGCCTCGATCTTATTTCCCGACAAGTCCCAGAACTTGATCCGACTTAGATACAGGCCCTTTGTGGAAACCTTTGACAAAGCTTCGAACGTCTCGTGGGGCTCGGCTGCTTTGGCACACCTGTATAGGCAGCTGGGGGTATGCACACGCCAGAACTGTGCCCATATGTCTTTTTGTTACACCTTGTTGCAGGTATTTGCTTTCTAAGCATTTAATTTACCTACTAATTTATGTTTTTGTATGTAACATAATTTGTATTTCCTAGGCATGGATCTACAATTATTTCCCACAGTTTCGACCTGTTGCACGACCTCAGTGGACGTAAGATATGCCATGGGTTTACCGTTGGATGCCTCATAATTTAAAGCTGAAGAAGAGGCAAGTCGGAAGGGACTATAGAGGCGAGCTCGATATTATCTTAGCAGAGATGGTAATTATCTTAATCTTTTTTTTTCATCTGCATTAGGTTGTGTACAGTTTCTGCATTGGTGCATATTCAACAGCTTCTGCAGAGAGGGAGAAACTGGAGAAAATGGGCATTTTCTCGCAGAACGCGAGGTGTGCCACCAGGCGTTACGCGAGAAAATGCCCATTTTTTTGCAGGAATGGCCTGCAGAAACTGTGTTGTTTTGAGATAAGTTTCCTTCATTTTCTGTCTGTTTTTAGATATGTTGGAACCCGTATGGAGTGGTAGACTTCTCCGACCCTGCGCTCGCTCCCGTTCTATTTCATGGGGTGCTATCGTGCGTCGACGTCACCGAACCACACATGCCGGATCGGTGTCCGATGCAATTTGGGGAATGCAGCGTATTCCTAGGCCAGTGATCGAACCGCTCAAAGCTCATAGGCTACCCAACATTAGGAGTTATATGGTTTTCTATGACGCCAACCAATGGCTTTGGGAGGCGAGAGATGTTCACTCCATCTCTCTTAATGATATGGGGCCAATTGCCTATGTACCACATGAATGTTCCGAGGATTACATGGATTGGGACATCAAGAGGTCCCATAGGTTTAGCCATCCTGCAATTCCTGGGATGATGATTGAGAAACAGGTAATATTATTTGTTTTGGTTTATCTTGCATTACTAGTCTTTGTTTGTCTATAATATTTATATACCTTATTTGTATACATGCGTGTAGGTGATTGGTCGGGTCTACAATGACATGGATCGATATCGGTTTGCTACTCAAGATCAATTTCCTTCATATCACGCTCAAATGCTACAATCTCTTCAAGATCTCTATCCCTTCCGACCACAATAAGATTGTTTTAAGTTGATGGATAATTTACGATTGTGTTTTGGATTGTTTATGTTTTTGGATTGGTTTGTTTGTTGGATTGTCTATGTTTGTTGGATTGTTTGAATTTGTTTGTTGGATTAGTTGTTGGATAATGTTGTTGGTTTATTTTAGTTAACATACTCGTAGAATTACTTCGTGTAACACTATAAAAAACCATAGGTTTATCATTGAAAACCATGGTCTAAAACATCAGAAGAAACCATATGCAACGTCTCGCGTAACGCGAGGTTAGTGCATCCCGCGTAACGCGAGGAAATCCATAGCTAACTTCTCGCTCTCAGTGAAGATGGACGGTCTCTTGCACGGTTCCTGTTTCAGAATAGAAAAAACCATGCTCCAGTTCAACATTACATTACAAATTCAGCGAATAAAACATAAATTCAACTACGTTAAACTAAAGGCGGCACATCGATGTGCCACAAGATTGTGCAAACAATGAGCATCATATTCCGCGTTTCGCCACCAAGGAGTGAACACAGGAGGTAATGAGCAGTTTTCTCCATTTACGTCAAACCAACCATTCACATAGGTGCGCATTGAGAAAGGTACCTGAGCCTTGTACTTGCCAATCGCCTTAATTTTTGGTTTCTTGAATGTTGTAGAATTAGAAGCATTTCTTTGCTTCTTTGGAGGTGTTTCTTCCAAAGCTCTAGCATCCATCTTGGCATTAGTGTTCTTTGCGTTGACCTTGTCTCTTTGTTAGAAGCTTCGACTGGACGACCCCCGGTGTGATTTGAAATAGCCGGCTCTATTAGAGGAGTATTTGCTCTCCCAATGTCTAAAACAGTTTGTGCACACTTCTCTTGATCATGGGGAGACAAGTTCAGAAACGTTTCCTCATAGAAACTCTAAAAAAAACGTCTTGCCACCTTACTCTTAACTTCGAGTACTCCGGGAACATCAACTTCTTCCAAACTCAATGTACTCAGAAAGGGTGCAACTCTTATGCTCTTAATGGTCCTTGCTCCTTCCAATTTTTTCCAATCTGATGGATATACATCAACCCGTCTCTAATCTTGATCTCACAGCTACAAAACATAGGCGTGTACAAACCATATCTCTCGCCCTTCGTGTATTCCTTAAGCAATTCCTCTATGCATTTGTAAGACACTTTGAACTTCAAGACTTTAAACAAGTCGGCCCCTTCAACAACTGTGAAGCTCTTATTCAAACTCTCGGTGAAAGACACATTAATCTCCTTAAGTTGGTTCGCTGCCATTGTTTTGTATTCATCAAACATTGTGTCTAGCCTACCCTTTCCACTTGTCAAGTACGACTTAAGACACGAATGTGCTCCTTCAACTCTAAAATGTTCGAAAAACAATGTCAATAGTGAATGTGCATTAATCTTATGTAATGTGAAAATTCTCGCGTTCCGCGAGGTGTATTCGTCTCGCGTAACGCGAGGCACCCGTTCTGGCATTACACGTGAATGTGCATTACATAAGCTGTCTATGCAAATTTACATTTAAAAAGAAAGTAGACATAAAAATTAGTGAACATACCTATTTGTCGTGTTATTCCCGAGAGTGAAGACGTTATCCGTCCATGCTGAAACAAGTCTTTTCTTGTAAGGGTTTAGCCAATTCTCTCTCACGTAGTTCAATACGGTTGGATAAGCGACCCATTCTCTCTCAAGTGTCTTCAACTTTTTGTTGTAATCTTCTTCAGTGGTTTGTTTGAACAAGTCATAATAGTCATTAGAAATATTAGTCCCCAATGCGTGTGTGCCCATAGTTTTCTTGCCTTTTGCCTCTATGTTCTTCCTTACATGTCGTCTACATAAGGGAAACTTTGCATTTGGCCATAACATGTATGTTGCATTCATAAGAGCCATCTCACGGTCTGTGACGAAGCAAGTAAGCGATGCTCCTATTCTCAAATACATCGTCTGCAGCTGCTGTAGCGCCCACAAATAACTTTCCTCACTCTCGGCCTCTAACCATACCCCACAAACGACAAAACTCTTCCATGTAGAAGTCAAACCGACTATCTCTAGAAAGGGAACATTGTACCTGTGACCACATATATTAAATTTTTCATGAATTTAAAAAGACAACATAAAAACAGAATGATAAATACTTACTTGTTCGTGCTATAAGTCGAATCCAACAAAAGGACATATGGAAACGCCTTTAAGAGCTTCATTGATTCGGGGCTAGAAAATAACAAGTCGCCTATTATCGAAGGATTTTTTGCACTTGGCCTATACTCCATGAAGTAGTTGTTCTCTTTGAGTTGGTGAAAGAATTCTTGAACCACGGTTCTACCTTCCATTTCATCTTCCCTTATATCTTTTACCAAATTGTACACTTGTCTCTTCTTTGTGCAACTTCCGGGATCCTTATTTAACTCAGTGTAAATCTGATTTGGAGAACAGTGAGAAAGTACCATCTCACGAAACATTTTCTTCTGATCAGGGGTGGGCCTCCCAGCAAATGCATTCCCGACCAAAGTATCTCCAATAGGATGGTTGTGCAAACCACAAACAATTGTTACTCTCCAATTGTCTTCAATACGGTTCTCCATAAGCTTCAACTGAAATGGACACCCCGTTTTCTTGCTCTTTGTGTTTTTTCTCACACCGAGACCTTTAGGCTTATAACTTCCCCCTTTCTCACAAATGATTTGAACCTTTCCACTTTGCCCCGGTAAAGATGGTGCACTCCTTTCAATAGAGATCATAAACTTATGTTGCTTTGCAACATTCAACGGCCACAAATGACCAATCTCCTTAGAGGCAAACACTTGCTTCGTGGTGAAATATTCCGAATAATCCCTAGAAACAACATCTTTCTCACATACGAGACTATCAAACTTTGGTGCAGTGCATAAAGAAGGAAGAAACCACATCTCCTCTCCTACGTTTGTAGGTTAGCAAACTGTGAATCAAACGCATCATAGCTTGATGACACTTCATATGTACATGGCAGTTCATAAGTAGATGGCACGAGCAATTCATATGTAGATGTCACGGGCACTTGATAAGTAGATGGCACATGCACTTCATATGTAGATGGTTGATGATAATCACCAAAGTCAATCCCTAAATCAAATGACGGTGGCGAAACTGGCACCGTATTCCGCGAGGGGTAGGTGTAGTCATTCAACTGGATTGCATTCAATCCATTGAACAAAGAAAAATTCACCTATACACAATAAAGAGTTAAACTCTGTAATGTGCAAATTCTTGCGTACTGCGAGGGTGCCCTGACTCGCAGAACGCGGGAATTTGCAATGGTGCAAACACAGTTCTACGGGGTCATTTAAAATAAACATGAACAAAACTAAATTTTGTACATTAAAAACACTAAAACCATAAACCCTAAACAAAATAAGGTTCAAGAACAAATCTTTTGGACATTATATGCAAAAGTCATCTCTTCCACACTTACTACTACTACATTTAACATGAAATACAACATAATAACTTCATTGTAGCTCTTAATGGTGCAAACACATAAAATTTAAGTAAGAACATTACCTCATTTGCATGGTAACTTGACGAACCACCATCTCCATTCCTTCCTTTGTTGAATTCCTCTTCATCTTCCATTGTTTTTAGGGTTTTTAGAGTGTTTTGAAGTTTGAAGGTTTTGAAAATGGGTTTTAATGGAGGGTGAAAGATGATAAAAAGAGGTGTTAGGGTAGGATTAATAGGTGTTACGGTTTACTTAAAATAAGGGGTAGTTATTATAGTTAGGTGGGGACAAGACATCTATTAATGATGCACAACAACGTCTTTCGGATAAAAACCTCTCGTGTTACGCGAGAGCACGTAACCTCGCGTAACGTGAGATTAGCATTTAAATACTTTCTTAATTTTTGCTAATCTCCCGTTACGCGAGGTTACGTACTCTCGCGTAGCGCAAGTGGTCGGGGTTTTTTGGTATTCTAGCATCCGTGTATTTTTTTTATTCGTTTAGAGTAACTCCAAAACTCATTGTTTTCTTTCTCATACCTTTCCATACTTCATTGGACCTATCTATTCCCGTGCTGCACTTATGATACATGTAACTATGTAAGATTGTTTTAATGTTTTTTAAGTTTCTGCACCACTTTTTTAAGTTATAATAAAATACCCTACTATATAAGTAGTAAAAAACATTAAATTTTCATTCACCTTTACTCAGCTTCTTCCCCAAAATCACAGTTCCCGCCGCCGACATCTTCTCATCACCGTCTTCATCCTCCGCCATCTTCTACAACGAAATTCTCCATGGATTCTCGATAATTGATCTCTTACAATCTCACACTCGTTGCCGGCGCCTCGATCGGAAGAATTTTCTCGATACAGCTCGCGCCTCCAACCTTCTGCATCTTCTTCTTCCTCGAATTGTCAAACAAACAGCGAAAACTGAAATTCTAGAACAAAAACGCAGCGAGAAGAAGATTCAATTCAGGAAACAGAATAAGAGATTACAGAGAGGTAAAAAACAGAGGCAGACAAAAAAACGCAATCGATTCTCTGGAAACATATACAAAAAGAGACATATCTACTGCAAACACAATGCTAAGCGCCGAATCTGTAAACGACACCAGCAAATCCATCGAACAAGAGGTAAAATCATGATAATAATGATATGGAACTTATTTGGTTGACAGATTATGATATACATATATAGTTTGATGACACAGAATGAATTACATTAGGACTTTTATGATTTTTGGGAGATTCCATCAAGGATTAAGAAACACAGCTTTTGTTGACAAGTTTTGACAATGTATTGTTGTAAGATATTACTGTGGATGATTTTATTGGTTGTAGACATATGTTATATAACATGATTATTTAGGTTGTTAAAATATTTAGGTTGTTGACATATTTAAGTTGTTGACAGGTATATGTTTATTGATTAGATTTTATTAACACGTAAGTGAACGAGGCGCGTAGCGCGCTTCGTAAGAATAATAAACTTACTAAGCGCGCTGAGCGCGCTTCGTTAGTAATTAGGAATATACATTTGGACCTGATTGAATATTGCTGACAGGTAAAAGAGAAATGTTTATATTCCATAGACAAAATGTTGACAAACAGATTAGTTATACTTGTCTAAAAAAACTTTATTAAATATATTTGCAGATAAAAATGCACATTCTGACAGTCTCCTATGGCGAAGAAATACAAATCAGAGATGGCGTTATGGTGTCTGATGGGGGAATCATATCGAAAGCATTTTTAGTTGATAAGAACATTACTCTACAAGCAATGAAATCCTTGATTATTCAACGGTTCAAACTAGAAACAGAGGAAATGAATCTCCAACTCTGCCATCTTAATCCGTTCCAGAAGATCAAAGTCAAATATAGTGTTGAAACAGATGATGATCTTGCGTCATTCATGGAAATTAATGACACAACACAAGTGGAATGGACTTGTCCACTATATGTATCAAAGGAATACAGGATTTATGAACAAAAAATAGCAAGAGAGAATGGATGCAGTAGTATAGTGGCAGTTAACATGGATGAAGACATGTTTTTACCTATGGAATATGAAGTGCCAACACAAGGGAATAGCGAAATTATGGATTGTGAATCTGCAAGCAAGATAATGACAGTAAAAAAAACAGGTGAGGATGAAATGAGTCACAGTGGAACAGATGTAGACTTTGTCCATGTGGGAAAACTATTTGACACAAAAAAGAAGTTGATCGAAGCTTTGAAAAAGTTGGCAATGACTGAGAACTTTGCTTACAAAGTTAAAAAATCAGATCCAAAGCTTCTAATAGTGATGTGCATAGATACAAGCTGCAAATGGAGATTGAGGGCAATTGCATTACAAGACACTCCATTCTTTGAGGTGAGAAAATTTCAAAGAGAACATACATGTTCCTTTGACTTTAGATGTCAACATGAGTGCAAACCAACATACAAAATGATTGGGGTGCAAATAAAGACTAGTTAATGTGTATAAAAGTTTCTGTATCATAATATTAATATATTAATTGCTTGAACCAAAACAGAGAACTAATATTAATATGATAAACATGCAGGTTTGAAGGTGTTAAAAATGGACCAATACCAAAGAGCATTTGCAATGATATGAGGAAGGAACATTACATGGATGTTAGCTATTGGAAGGCATGGAAAGCAAGAGAACATGCACAAGATCTAATACGAGGAATACCAGAAGAGAACTATGCACTCTTGCCCATGTACTGCCACATGCTCAAAGAAGTCAATATAGGATCATACACATGCCTAGAAGTTGGTGAACATGACGACTTCATATTCGTGTTTGTATCTATTAGAGCATGCACAAGAGGATTCCAAATAATGAGAAAGGTATGCCAGATTATAATTGCTGAGTAAACATAAATTAAATGAAATATTGATTAATACAATGATTTATTGTTGCCAAATTAAATTAAACATATGATGACAGAATAGAAAATGTAAACATTAGGTCTGCTTTTGACATTTTAATTGTTGTTGACAACTTTCATTAATAAATTAGAAATCTAAGATAAAAAGATGGAACAACATATTACAGTGTTGACATAAATATATATTTGATTTATAAAATAATACATTCAATTGGTTTTGACAGGTAATCATGGTAGATGGGACTCACTTGCATATAAAACACAAAGGACATATGCTTATTGCTACAGCTCAGGATGCAAACCAGCAGATCTATCCACTTGCATATGCTGTAGTTGATAATGAAAATGACATATCGTGGACATTCTCTACCAATATGTCATACCATGTACAAAAGATTTGGTAATAGTGTCAGATAGACATCTCAGCATTGCCAACGCCATTCAAAGAGTGTACACAACAGCAACTCATGTTGTGTGCAGGAGACATTTAAAGAAAAATCTGTTGACACTGTTGAAATTTGATGTTGACGGGTCTTTCCAAGTTGTCGCTCTACTAGAGTTTCTGCGAGATGTGTTGTCAAGGTGGTTTAATGAGAGGCGCACAGAGGCTGAAAAAAACAATAGCAAGATGACACCAAATATCTGGAAAATACTGAAGTCTAGGTACCAAATGTCAAAGGGGTATGAGGTGAGAAAGCTAAATCAAGCTCAATATCATATACTTGGTGGAGATTTCTTTGGGGTGGTCAATCTAGTAGAAAGGAAATGCACTTGCAAAGTCTTTGATGTGGACCACATCCAGTGTTTGCACGCTATAGCTGCAATACAGAAAGCAAAAGCAACAGTGACAGATTTTGTGACCGACTACTATAAAACTGAGGCTTGGACAACAACATATAGAGAAACAATCTACCATGTGCCAAGAGAGACCGAAAATAGTGTATCGAAAGAGGTAACGGATACAATCTGCATGCCACCGATTGTGCAGACAGATAAGGGAAGAAGAAAAAAGAAAAGATACCCATCTGAAGGTGAGTTCCCAAACAGAAGCAAGAAGAGAAAAGGAGCAAGAAAGCCAGGAAAATGCAACCTCTGTGGTAATATGGGACACAACAAGACTTCTTGCCAAAAAAACTTTGCTGACAAGATCGGGACAGAGTTATCAGTGTGGACAACATTTGAGGATTTTAATTTTTAATTTTTTACTTTAATTGAAAGGAATAATAGTTTTATATCCTGTCAACATTTATATTCATACTGTAAACAGGTTTTACACACAAAACCATTTTGGGTTTTGAGATAATGTCAAAAATTCTAATTCTGAGAATGATGTATACAAGTTAATGTTGAGAAGTTGACATTGTGATAAAAAAATGTTGACAACATTGTGTTTATAGATTTGTTGACAGGTTGTGAAAACAGATTGACACATTGGGTTGACAAAATGTGATGATAGAAATGTGTTGACACGCAAACCAAATGGTAACAAGTGTGGAATATTGACAGATTGTGTTGAGACGATGAAAAGTTTATTACAGAGGTGAAATGTTGACATATTGTGATGACAAAGTTTTGGAATGTTGAAAAGTTATGCTGACAGGTTGTAACAAGTTATTTAACAGTTAGGTATGTTAACGAAGCGCTCTAAGCGCGCCTCATAAGAATAATAAACTTTCAAAGCGCGCTGAGCGCTTCGTTGCACCTGAGTGAGCATTGTTGACAGACAAAGAGAAAATGTAATATAACCATAGGCAAAAATAATACAAAACCTGACAAGCAATTCACTATAGCACAAAAACTGACTTGCACACAAATTTGCTTGCAACAAACTGCATTCACCACAAAGTGTTGTGGTAAACATAAATTGTCTTACAAAAGTGGAATGGAAACTGTCTCACACAACTGAAACCAAAAGTTGTCCTAAAAAACCATTAAGTCTGAACAAAATCACTGTCATACACACATAGCAACAACACACATATTACATGAAAATTTAACATTCAAGTTCAAGCTTCAGGTGTGTTCTTCTCAGATGGCAATGACTTGAACTCCCATTTCTCATTAAAGAAGTCAATCATCATCTTCTCTCGATGAGCCCTCATGTGTTCGTCATCCAGATCATCCCAGCTGGTGCCAATGGCCAAAGACTCGATGAACTTGAGACAGTATACACCACAATTCCCACTGAAAATCAACCAAAAAAAAGAGAGGAATCAGGAAATGAATAACAGAGGAACAATAAAGATAGAAAAATCTAAAAAAATGATATACTTACATCATCCCATCCTGAGGAACATCGTTGCGCCTTGACCATGAGAAATCCTTGTCCAAAGAATTGAGATGGCCAAACAAGTTGGACTTTTTCATAACAAGAGGGAGCATACGGCATAAACTTTTAATTCTATTTCCACAATAAATATCATTGTTGATCTGCAGGCTGGAATCAAACACAGTGACATGCCACTTAGCTAGGTCTATCTCCAAGGCAACCCAATGCTCATTTTCAAAGTTGAAGGGGGTATACACCCTTGTCACAGATTCAGACCAGCACCTCCCATCATGTTTTGGATAGAGACCTATGAAGTACTTCTGGAAAAACAGAAGCTCCTTTGCATCATCTTTCTGAATAAGAGCTTCCCTATCCTGATTGGATGCCCATACCAAATCCAATCCATGATGACAACATCCTTGAATTTGTCACTGTTTTGGTTTATATGCTTCCGGAAGAAAAATAATGCTTCAGAGATGTGCTACATAACAAAAAACAAAAGAAATAGAATAAAGTTAAAAGAGAAATAAAAAATAAAATAAAACTATACAATAACAACACCAATAATAAAAATCTGCAAACTGAAAGTAGAAGAAATAATACAAGACTGACAACACAAATATGACTGATTGAATACAGGACAACAAATATTCAAAACTTTTAAAATGTTGACAGGACATATACAAAAAAATTAACTTAAACAATCATTTAGCCACTTGGCTTTTCCAACAGAACTTGTGCTTTTCAACAACAATTTGTTAAAGAAGTCCTTCGTGAAGTCAAAATCATGTTCCTTACGCCTAATAACCGTCTTCTTACCACTGCAACAAAAAGAAGAAAATTAGTAAACACAAATATGAAAAATATAGAAAACATACGTCAAAGTAAACCATTCGTAGAACTTTCTGCGATCATCGATTCCATAGAATGAATAAGGTGGACGACTAGGCATGGAAATTTTCTTCTTCTTCTCAGCAGTGAAAGGGCTTTGAACAAGAACACTTGGGGTTGGGACCCTGGAAGACTTCCTCACTTGTTCTCCAACATCAACAGTATTTTTAGGAGACTTCCTCGGTTGCTCTTCTGACTCAACATTGTTCTAGGAAACAGGAAGCATTGTATCCAAAGTGTCTTGAGAAAGACTGATTCCAGAAGAGATGAGTATAGGATCCTTCTCTAAAAATCCAGGGATGCTGTCAAGATACTGATCACACCCACTGTCATCAAGATATTGACTAGAAGCACACACAACATCAAAAGTGTCAACACCTTGTGCATCAGGTAAGCTGTCAACATCTGGCCCCAGTGTCATGTTGTCAGCATCTTGCACCACTTTCATGCTGTCAACATATTGCCCCACTGTCAAGCTGTCAACATCTTGTCCCACTGCATTGCTGTCAACTTTAATGTTGTCAACTTCAATGTTGTCAACATCTTTGGCATTTGAAGGAGTGTCAGCAATGTCTTCATTGGGCTCTACAGATTCAGCTACTGGCAGATATTCAGCACTGTCAACTTTGACATCCCCATCTTTCGCCACAACACATCCACCAACTACAACATCAGACATAAAAGGACTTTCAACACCTCCAGCTTCACCCAGGTCCCCTTACTTCTCTGGAGCTCTATCTTCCTTCTCAGAACGGTCAGTTCCATCAAATATTGAAGAAGTCACCAAGCTGTCAACATTCTCATGTGTGCTGACATCTACAAAATCTTCAGATTCATATTGGGTGCTCTTATCTTGGAACGAGGCCTTGATGTTGCTCTGCATCAGACTAGATAGGTAGTGCAGCTTCTTTGCCACTTGAACCAACGTCAAGCCATGTTCTTTGGTGGAAGATTGAACTTCGGACATGGCATCACATAGAAGTTCAATTTTTTGGCTCAAAACTTCAAACCGTACAACCCAAGCAGCATCGTTTCCTTCTATGTCAGCTGAGGGACGAACAGACGCTGTCCTCTCACTGTCAACATAATCAGATGCAGGGCCATCTTCATTTGTTTCCATGTCAACATGAAAAGAAGAAGAGGGCGGTTGAACAGATGATGGCTTACCACTCTCAGATGAGGACAAGAATTGAACAATAGGTGGGGCATCTTGGGGGGATAGATCTGGGATGTCTAACCTCAGCTTTCTGATTATGTTGTCAACATCAACTTTGACAGGGTCGTACACAACAAGGGTCTTCACAGATTCCTGCTTTGCCTTCTTCAATTCTGGCTCAGAACCATTAAATTTGAAAATGACCTTGGGGCAAGCAGCAGGCGGAGACTTCCTCTTCTTCGATACAACTTTTAGATTAGCAGAATGTTGTTCATCTCCAACCTTACCAGCAGATCTTGTTGCTCTTCTGGGAGACAAATGTGAAGGGACAGTAGAAACACCAGCAGAATGCTTTCCATCTCCAACCTTCTCAGGAGACATTGATGCTCTTTTAGGAGAAGAATTTGCAGGGACTGAAGAAACACCAACAAACACCTTAGAAACAACAACATTGTGCTTGTCGGGCTGATTGCTCTCACCTTTACATAATCTTGGAGATTTTCTTAGAGAGTGTTCAGAAACAAGGATTTTTCGATTTTGTTTGGTGAGCCTACGTGTATAAGTTCTGACAACTAGAGGGGAATCTGTCAACAAAGTATAAAGAACTGTCAAAAAACAGAAAAAAAATGTCAACCAAACAAAACATGTGCAATAGAAAAAACCAACAACATGTCAACACTGTAAAAAATTGCCAAACATAACATAGTTGGAGTGCTGACAGCTTGCTTCCTCTTAACAACAGCTTTGTCAGCCTTTGACACATTAGAAACTAGATTGCTGACAGCTTGCTTCTCTTTGCCATCAGCTTTGTCAACCTCTACAGCATTATGAACTGAACTGCTGACAGCTTCCTTCTCTTTGTTGACAGCTTGGACAACCTTCGCCGCCTTTTGAACTGGCTTCTTCACATTCCTTTTGGGGGCAGTTTTCACTGGCTTAGACGCAACCTTCTTGGCAGTCTTATCTGGTCGCTCAGATATTACCGTGTCAGAAATAGCTTGCTCTGAATTCTCACGAGCAGTGACAAGAACTTTTTCAGCATATGCATCAAACAAATGATCTTCGACCTCGTCGACAAAGTTCAGGTGCCGAAATGTAGAATGTTCAGAGTATGGAGATAGTCTGCACAACTAAAATAATGAAAACAAAACAAAAGAGTTATATAAATATGATGTCAACAAAAAGAGTTAAATACAAAAATAAAACAGATAAGACAAAAAATGTATAATAAGATATAAAATAATACCAAAGGATGATGATCAAAATGATCTGAGACAGAATGATACCAAGCAAGCTTGGAATTATCTCTTGAGAACCAACGATCGCCATATGGAATAGTCTTAAGAGACGTAGTAGCAGCTCCAATAAAATCGCGAAACTGATGGAAATTTTCAAGCACCCAAACCTACAAAAACAAATTAAGGATTAAAAAGGAAAAGCGATAAGAATGTCTTCAAACAACTAATTGAGATAGAGAAATGATAAAATAAATACCTGAAAAGCAAGAGGATAACCATGCAGAGTATACCAAACTCTATCGTTTGAAGAACCACCTCCTGTACGTTTTGCATTGACTGGAGCATCTTGAAAAGCCCGGATAGTCTCTAGATATACTTCCCTACCCCAAGGGTAGTTCACAAAAGCTTCAAAGTTCCTAGCAAGCTTTAGAAACTTCAATCTGACAGCAGAGCCTTTCCTCTGAGGCATCAGCACACCTTCAACAATAATAAGGTGTGCAAGAACCATCTTGCGCTGACCAGTCGAAATGGCAAACTCTGCAATAATGTCGTCAATAGTGACCTTGCTTTTGGATCCAAGAGAACATTGAAAGACAGCATCTGGGATGACGTGGCCTTCAAAATCAGTGCACTTCAAACCCGTGATTGCAGCAAAGTCTTGAAGGGGAAAAGAAAGAGCATTGCCTTGAATATTAAACCACATTTCGTACTTCTTCTCTGTCTTAACCGCACGCATTAAAGCGTAATGAACTAAGACGTGCGAATAGCTGAGCTGAGATGTCATGTTTAATATGGTTTTGAAGACACCGTAGAAAACAACATATTACTGACATCATCAAACTGCCCCTCAATCTGGTCAATAACAGAAAATCTGTGGTATGTTGTAACCTTGGGAGCCACAAACAAATCATTGGAAGCAAGAAACTGTAACTTAGACACATCCATGATACCCTGTCAACAAAAATAAACAAATACAGAGTGTCAAAAAATATATCACAAAAAGAGATAAGAGCAGAGCAAGGTGTCAACCATAAAAAAAAAAGATGTTGGAAATCTGAACAAGTTGTCAACATGAACAAGTTGTCAACAATAAAATCTCCAGACACCAAAAGCTGTCAGCATGCCATATTCAAAGTTGTAAATATGAACAAGCTGTCAACAATAAGCTCTCGAGACACAACAAGATGTCAGCACGCCATATTCAAGATGTCAACATGAACAAGCTGACAACAAATAAGATCTCAGTACACAAACAAGCTGTCAGCATGCCATATTCACAACATAAACATGACAAAAATGCCAACAATAAAATCTCCAGACACCAAAAGTTGTCAGCATGCCATATTCAAAGATGTAAATATGAACAAGCTGTCAACAATAAGCTCTCGAGACACAACAAGTTGTCAGCACGCCATATTCAAGATGTCAACATGAACAAGCTGACAACAAATAAGATCTCAAGACACAAACAAGCTGTCAGCATGCCATATTCACAACATAAACATGACAAAAATGCCAACAATAAAATCTCCAGACACAAAAAGTTGTTAGCATCCCATATTCAAGAACATAAACATGAACAAGCAGTCAACAATTACATCTACAGACACAACAAGTTGTCCCCCATGAAAAATTCAACAACAGAAACTAAAAAACAGTAAAGAATCAACAAATAAAGTGGAATATTCAAAATAAAACACAACATGACATATTCAACACACATTTGCACAATGCAAATGCTCTGAATTTGTCAGCAAACTTAAAAACAGTTTATAAAACCCTCTCGATAAAGAGATATACATTAATTAAAATGAAAAACCTAAAAAACACACAGATAAAGATGCATGCAACTAAACACCAACATAAAAATCTAGGTTTCGAACCAAAACGAACTCGATTTTGACTTCAAACAGGGGAACGAACACAGAATCCCAGAAATCATCCAAAATAAACAAATATAACAACAAATAGAAGAACGAGGGAGCTGGATACCTGATTTGATTTGAGAAACCGCCTGAAAAACTGGAAAATCGGGATGAACTGATGAGAACTCGAGCAGGCGAAATCGGAGGAGAACTCGAGCGAACAAACAGAAGCAACGAAAAGGAAGGAGGAAGATGCAGGGAGGAAGAATCGGAGGAGAACTCGAGCGAACAAACAGAAGCAACGAAAAGGAAGGAGGAAGATGCAGGGAGGAAGAATCACGGCGAAATCGAGAGGGAGAGGAGAAGATGAACGGTTGGTTTTTTGATTTTGGGAGTGAATGAGGGGAGAAGAAGGAGAAGAATGAAAGTGCTCGTGTTTTAAAAAGTGATCTGGAAAACCAACTCGTGTATTTGGGTGGGGGTAAAAACTAACTACTTAGTTTAGGAGTGCACTTCTTAAAACTATATTCCTAACCATCTTTAAAAGAAAGAGGACGGAGGTGAATGAGTGAATCAAATACAAAATTAAAATAATGGAAGATGTACCCCACACAACCACATCAATCGTGAACATGGCCTTACAATAAGGTGTATCCCATGTGAGAAATAACCCTCTTCCCCCTTTTCCTCCCCTAAACTCCTGCACAACCCTTGTCCCTCCAAGCCAACTCACTTTATGGAAACACAACTCTATTCTTAACAATGTATAATACTACCACGGTATCCTATTATAAACTCGTTTTCAATTTTAAGTGTTTCGAAATATATTTTCAGATTTTTTTTATATCTTTGATCTTATTATCAACTTCACACCAAACTACACTTTTTTTCTTTTTTTTTTCACATCAAAACTCAAATCAATTTACTTAAAAATTTATATTCACTCACAATCTCTCATCTATTTATTTTTCCGTTCCTTAATTAACCTCGATAATGACAAACATAATCTATAATAGGTACTGAAAGTAACCTAATCCCAACCGGAGTGACTCGATAATAGGTCTAATCTCTGTAAGTTGAAAGTCATTAAAAATTCAACTCTTGTGGGTATCGGCACTGGCAGCACCTTCCCTACTTCTCCCAAACTTAATTAACTCTCTGACATCTTGGATATATTTAGAAAAGTCCCCATAAAATCATCATGACCTAACACAAATGGAATCTCTACTTCACTAGTCAAAACAAAAAAAAATGGAGGAGACAATGGTTTCCGCAGCTTCGAAACCATGGAAGCTCTACCACAACCCCTTATACTCTCCACATCCAGACCCCTCAATCTCGCATTGCACACATATCTCCTCTTCCCTCTCAGATCTCACCAAATCCATGGAATCAGATCTACAAGAGGCAAAGGCCGAGATCAACTTCCTCAAATCCGAGCTCGAATTCGAGCGCACATTGCGAATGAAGATCTCCGACGAGATTGAGGAGGAAAGAACACGAAGAGAGGCCGTTGACCGGGTCAACGACGAGGAGAAAAAGATGATGAGGGTCGCCGAGGTTTTCAGAGAAGGAAAAGAAAAGCCGAATCTGAATATATCTCCGATTTCAGTACTGAGAAGATCGGCGTCGCCGGAGCCGGAGAATCCGCATATCAAGAGAGGAATAAAAGGGTCGGTGGAGTTTCAGAGAGTTGTGAAAGCGATGTGCAGTACTAACAAGAGCAATAAACAGTTGAATAGTACTGGTAACTACAAGCTTGAGTGTCAAAAGGCTCAGCTCAAGATTCTGTTAAGACAGAGGAGTCCTGTTCATCCCAACAGCTATTTTATCACCTAAGCTCTTCAGATTGCATTTGATTTCTCATGTATTTTTCTGGGTTATACTGTAGTAGTTTTTAAGAAAATGTATAAGATTCCAGCAAGCTTGAATCCGGTAATGAGTTTTGCAGTTCATAGAACAAAAGCAGAAAAAGGAAAATTAGCCTCATACTCCAACTTGGATCTGTATTTGTGTCAGATATATAAATGCTGATGTTCTTGGAATCTTGATCTTGAGATTTGAAGACATTAATTTCTCCAATTTCCAGTTTATTCAATTCAACCCCATTGATCTTGTGAAATGGAGTAGCTTTGTACCTTGCTTGCTCTTTCTTCAATTTTTTGAGGGCGTGTGCTGTTTACGTACTTGTACATCGATGAGTTCGAAGTACTATATAAGTCTACATTAGCCTCAAGAGCATAACGAGGGTGATGGATGAAGCTTTTCGAGGTTGCTTCATACATACCTATTATTTAGTTTCTATTTTCCGCTCACTCAAATTGCTATTTACCGCCCAGTCTTTGTGCGTCACGCATGAATTAAAATCATATGCGACGTATGAATTGCTTTTTTTTTAAAAATTCATACGTCACGTATGATTTTTTTTTTTCCATAATCTTGTAGATAATTTCAATACGATCGCGTGCATATAAAATTCGTCCAAAACGGACATCGTTTGCCCCTTCAAAAAGTCAAAAAACAAAGAACAGTGGAGTAATTATGATTAAGTGTAACAAATCTACTACTCCGTACTTATAAATTGTAGTTATGGATTATATTTAAGTATTACCATCAATAAATAAAATCTTTGTTATGTTATCTACCATATTATAAAAAAAAATTGAAAAATGGTGTGTTGAGTTTTAAAGGACTTGTTGATACAAAAAAATTTGTGTGATAAATTTGTATTTTGGCCTTTTGAAGGGGCAAATGATGTCCGTTTTGGACGAATTTTATATGCACGCGATCGTATTGAAATTATCTACAAGATTATGGAAAAAAAACAAGAAAAAAATAAAAAAATTCATACGTGACGTATGGTTTTAATCCATGCGTGACATATGGATTTTTTTTGAAAAAAGCAATTCATACGCGACATATGGTTTTAATCCATGCGTGATGCATAAAGACTGGGCGGTAAATAGCAATTTGAGTGGGCGGTGAATAGTAAGGGCCTAAATAAGGTAGAATTTATTCCCACTCCAAAATTTAACTTTTGCCACTACATTTACTTACGTGAAAGTCAACGTACAGAAAAAATCAAAAAAATATTATGTGAAATAAAATATGGAATATGTGAAGCAGATTAAAAAATACGTAAATTGTACACGTTGGAAACCCACGTACATTGGGTTTCAACGTACATGTATAATTTGAAAAAGTAGTCGTTGAAAATTTAGACGTTGGGAAAAAAAGTTATTGTACGTTGAAAATTTACCTTGTATGTGGGACGATAGTGGCGAAGAAGAAGGAGACTTCGACGCCGATGATTTTTCGGTTAGTGATTTATTCTGTATTAATTGTTTTCTCTCTATTTAGGTGCATATAAATTCGTAGAATTGGTAGTTGTGATTCATGTGGATTAATAAGATATAGATGCGATTCTTATTGTAGTTTGGATTAATTGGGGTTAGCCAAAATTAATTATAGGGTTTGGATTACTCGGATGCGTTTGAAACCGAAGAAACGTTTCCTACTAAGGAAGATTTGAGGCATTGGATTCAGAGTACTTGTAGAGAGCTTATGATGGTATTAGTGACTAGTCATAGTAATATACGTCAGATGAATATAATGTGGGAGCATTCAGGAGTGTATAGATCACGGAAAAAGAAAGTGGAATTAGAAGAAGGGAAACAAAGGTGGTTGTTGAGACACAACGGGAGAGTATGGATAAGAGGACGAGTTGTAAGTTTGAGGTCAGATGATACGCTACACTTTGTATGGCGTAACTAGGGGTTATTACATTAGTTTAGGAGTGTTATCACAAGTATTTGGAGCTATTGTTATGTTCTGAGTTGTTTATGAAGAAGTGAAGAAATGAAGACCAGAACCGAAGAAGAAGAGGATCAAAGATTGAAGACTTGAAGACATTCTGCGGAGCAGAGGCGATCGCCACTACCATCCAGGCGATCGCCACTACCATCCAGGCGATCGCCATCATTCAACAGAAGCCATTCGAGAAGAAATTAGCGACCGCGATCGCGGGTGATATGGTGGCGAACGCGGTGGATCAACAGAAGGCGCGAACGAAGAGTTTCTGAAGACCGCGACCGCGGATTACAACCCGCGATCGCGGGTATTGCGCTGATGCGTGGACTGGGCTGGATGTTGTGGCCCATTTAATAAGAAGCAAGCAGCTAAAATCATTAAGCCGAGCCTACGTTTCCTTGCTTGTTTGTTTTTGTTTTATATTATTTCTTTTCCTTTTCTTTTATTATTTCGTTTAGGATATATCTTTTACCATATATTTTTAGGGTTAGTCTCTATTTAAGAACCCTAGCCATCATCATCTTTGCCATCAGACAATTTAGTTTTGCAACCATGAGCAGGAACTAATCTCCATTGTTTTACTTAGCGGTTGAAACCTTCAGTTATTAAGTTGTGAGATTTCTAAACTCTTGTTCTTTTCCTATGGGTTTGTATTAATTCTCTTGTTCTTCATCTATTGATTTCTATTAGTTTTGCTAGCTTGATCACCTAGTTTGATTGATAGTTTTCTATTGCTAGACTAGGAATATACGGTGGAATTCCTTGTCATTGTAGCACTCATATCTGCATGATCTGGTAGTTGATTGCTTTTATGAAAGAGAATTGATTGCATGTTAATACTTGACGGTTGTAAGTTATTGCATGCATCCTTATAATTCATGTGCCCTTTGCTGCTATTTCATCTAATCTTGAGAGGTTTCCCTGATTGCTGAATAGTAAGTATTATCAGGACCGGTTGGCCTGCTGATATATTAAAGATTGGAATAGGAACATTCCCTAGGATTGAATAGAACCTGAGATAAATCTATGATCAACTTGATTGACTGTTGTGTGGATACTTGCTAGGTGAAACCCCTTCGCATAATATTCACAAGCAAACCTTCTTTGCTTGATACTTGTTACTTTTGTGTTCCATACAATCAAACCCCCCCTTGGTTACTTGTTACTTGTTCGTTAGTTGGTATTTCGCTTGACTGCATAGTGATTGGTGTTTTGATTCCCTTGGGTTCGACCTCTACTTGCTTGCTATACTTTAGTTGGTGTTTAGAGTTTTCTTTGATTTGGCACTACGACTTTAGCCCTATCATCAGAGGTTATAATTTCAAGGATAGGGATGCCAGAGATGGATGGTATTTGAAGGTAAAACACGGTCAACACAATCATAAGATTTGCACTGGCTTCATTGGTCATCCGTACATGGGTCGAATGACACCGGATGAGGTGAGCTTGGTGACGTTGTTGGCGAATGTATTCACTGCTCCTACTGTTATTAGTCTTCAGTTGAAAAAGAAATTTCTTGGTAATGTAACATCCACAAAACAAATCGCAAACTTTATTCAGAAGTTGCATTTTGAGGATCATGGGGATTTGAGTGTTACGCAGTGGACCTTGAAGTTTCTGAAGGAGCGCAGCTATGTAGTGCATCCCCTTTGCAGGAAGAAATCACACGAGGTGGACATCTTGTTTTTTCCCCATCAAGACTCGTTGTACTTGTTGAAGATGTTTCCGTACGTCGTAGTTATAGACGCCACCTACAAGACGAATAGGTATATAATAGTGTACGTATGTCTTATTGTTTAATGTCCCCTTGCGTCATTAATTTTTTAACTATATTATGCAGGTATAAGATGTCTCTTGTGGAGAATGTCGGGTTCACCTGCACGCATAAGACATTCAACATTGTGTATGCATTCACGCATAAGGAGGAAACAATGCACTACTTGTGGATAATTCAGAGGCTTAAAATGTTGTTTGATAATGCTGGAATAATGCCGACTGCAATAATGACCGATCGAGAACTAGCTCTCATCACTACAATCAAGATAGTGTTCAATGATCTTCCGGTTCAACACCTCTTGTGTTGGGTGCATATCAAGCACAACATCGAGGTAAATGCTACCAGAATCTTGAAAAACAAAGAATCAGTGAAAAGGTTGTGCGGGGAAGTATGAAGACTTTTTCTATCAAGAACGGAGGAGGTATACGAGGAGAGGCTGGTATGGTTGAGAACATCTTGGGGAAGCGGAATCGTTGGATACCTTGATAAGGTATGGCTTATCCCTTACAAGACAAACATTGTTTGCGCGTGGACGGAACACAATCTTCACTTGTTCACGAGGACCTCAAACAAGTATGTTATAAATAAACATTTCATATTTGTTTATTAGTTGATTAGTTAATTGTTGTCTTACATAAACACGCCCTTAAATGAATAAACCATAGAGTTGAGGGAATGCATAAGGTGTTGAAGAAGATAAGGGGTTCAAGCACAAGCGGTTTTAACCGAATGGTTGTGAGGATCAATGCAGCCATCAAGGGCCAGATTGTGAAGGTGAGGGCCAACATGGAAGAGGATCGGATCAAGACACCCGGGATTTTCATAAATATGAATCCACAAGTCAAATTGATCTTTCAGCATCTATTCCATAATGTGTCACATAGAGGGTTGAAGAAGTTGTTTGTGATATGGAAGGATATAAAGGAGAAGAATTTTGAGGTACATTGCGATGATTACTGGATGCGAGAATGCCATGGCCTATCGTGCATCCACGAGATAGTCCAACATATTATTGATGATAAGCCAATCAAGCTGAACGAGATCCACAGATTCTGGAGGCAACTACAATGGGATAGAATTGAACTTGATAGCAGAGAGATAGAGATTGGTGTACCGAAGATCATGTGGCAGTTGAGATTCATTGAGCTCAACGAGAGATGGAAAAAGGGGGAACTTTCGGAAAGTCAGTAGTCTTAGATAGCAAACTTGTACACAATGTTGGAGTATCTGCATCAAACTATTGTGGTGGAGCCGACGGGCATCAAGGATTCTTGCAGACCAAGAGGAGCCGTAGGAAAGAAGTAGGGAACCGAGAGAGAGAAGATCAGGTTTGAGTGCGGAAGGGAAGAATTAGAGAAAAACGATGCGGCAAAGGCAAAGGCGAAGAATAAGAAGGTTAGGGGAAAGGGAAAGGGAAAAGGAAAAGAAAAGGCGACACAACCTACTTCCACTGAATGTACTATAATTGAGGAGTTTGAAGTTGTTGGGTGGACCGCGGGAGAGGCGTTCAGTTATTCAGGTGGCACTGCGAGAGAGGCGTTCAGTTATTCAGGTGGCACTGCTGGAGAGGGGTTCGGATTATCAGGTTGCACTCTTACAGATGAGTTCCCTTAACCAACAATGACGAAATGTGGGGTAGACTTCGGGGTTGACAATGTTGATCTCCTCATGTTTCCATACATTGTAGATGCGAAAGACGTAAGGGAAGATGGACATTGTGGATATCGGTCTCTAGCTATGTTGTTGGGGTTCGACCAGTCTGAGTATCATCGCATTCGCTTTGAACTGGCGACAAAGCTGTTACAGAACAATGATATATACAGACAAGTGATGACCAGACTACTCCCGGATTTGGCAAACAACTTCGTATCTCTTGTTCAAGAGGTCAACTATTGTCCCGACAAATACTGGTTGAGTATGCCCATGATTGGATTAGCATTTGCCACTCGTTTTCAAGTTGGTTTAATATACTTATCCAAAGCCCGGTCATATTTCTGCTTACCGATGAGGGTGTATCAACAAAGCTCCAGTCATGGTTTGAAGATATATGGAATGGCTCGTGTGGGCTTAGCAAACCACTACATACCGGTATGATTTTCACTAAAGTATTTGTGTTTTCACTCAATTTTCTTAATGCTTAACATAGTATTTATGTTTTAACATTTAGGTGTGTCTTAGAGAAGATTGTCTGGTACCATCTGTCCCTGGAGTTTGGCGCATGTTCAAGGATCCTAGTGCGAATGGATTGGATTGTTGATTCGCGTTAAGGATGCAGCATTGGAAAGACTATCGCATTAGTTATGGTAGTATAGATGTTGATCTCTAGTTAATTCAGATGTGTTGAATGTTTCACCTTTTGTAACTTTAAAGGACTTGTCTTGTATGCTTTTGAGATTGTAGTTGATGACTTGTCTTGTATGTTTGTTCTGCTTTTAATGACTTGTCTCCTTTTGACAGAGGTATTGTCTTGTCAGTTATTTTTTAATTTTTTAGATGGGTTAAATGAAACAGATCCTGATAAACTACAAGGGATTTCAAATAAATTAAAACATACAATCCATAAACTACAACAGACTTAGCATAAATTAAAACAAACATTCAAGAAACTTCAACAGACTCAGCATAAATTAAAACAGACTCATTCTTGAAATAGAAACTAAAACAGACTTAACAGACTCTAACGTACGTTAAAGACACATAACAACATTACATCTTAACAAAAGAAGCTATAAAGACACTAATCGGAATCAGAAGTAGGAGCAAATTCCTGGGGAAAGCTAAAATTAACAAAGTATTTGGCTTTGTCCAAATCAGCCCCCCTGTTAAAATTCTCAATTTAAATTTCATGTCATTGTTTACCTTCAACAGTTTTGCCATGACTCGGAGATGACGACGGTCGTATTCTGGATCAAGATACATGATCCTGAAGTTACAGTCGCATGTCACATACCTTCGGCCATACGTGGCAGGATTGTCCGTTTCTTTAGCACTGAACACCTTCATTGTTTTTGAACACCTTCTTCGCACACTCGATCAAGCTGCCTTCTGCTGGTATCGAGGATGATGAAGATGACGCCGTGGTTGTTTTGAATCTGTAATACAAAGTAAGAAAACAAGTAAGAAACTGTCAAGATAGCAAACAAAATCAGTAAAAATGAGAGCTTTAATTCAAATACAGAGTAAGAACTTCAAACCTATTTCTTTTATGGCGCAGTGAAAATGAGAGCTGGATGAGATAATAGGGTTTGTTGAGGCAGTGAATTTATAGACGAGGTTTTACTAGTTTGGGTCGATGTAGACAAAAGGCCCACAACAACAAAGGCCCAATAACCTAATTCGGCCCATCAAACTTAGTCCAGAATTGACTTACATCTGTGTGCTAGCTGTAACACACTCAAGGCAAATAAGTGACTTATAGTTGTGTACTAGCTGTATAACACTCAAGCCCAGAAGTGATATCAGCTGTGTAACTTAGATTTGGGCCAATGTAGGCAAAAGGCCTAATAACCTAATTCGGCCCATCAAACTTAGTCCAGAGGTGACTTACACCTGTGTGCTAGCTGTAACACACTCAAGGCAAATAAGTGACTTACAACTGTGTACTAGATGTATAACACTCAAGCACAGAAGTGATATCAGCCGTGTATCTTAGATTTTGGCCGATGTAGACAAAAGACCCACAATACCAAAGGCCCAATAACCTAATTTGGCCCATCAAACTTAGTCTAGAAGTGACTTACAACTGCGTGCTTGCTGTAACACACTCAAGACAAATAAGTGACTTACATTTGTGTACTAGTTGTATAACACTCGAGTAAAACAACTTAAAACGAGTAATGACACAAAAATCAAGATAAACGGGATTAAAACGAGTAATGGTGCGAAAACCAAGTAAAACAGACTTAAAACAAGTAATGACGCAAAAATCGAGAAAACGGGCTTAAAACGAGTAATGGTGCGAAAACCGAGTAAAACCTAGTAAAAACGAGTAATGGCGCGAAAACCGAGTAAAACTGACTAAAAACGAGCAATGGCGCGAAAAACGAGAAAAACGGGCTTAAAACAAGTAATAGCACGAAAATCAAGTAAAACCGACTAAACCGAGTAATGGCACGAAAATCGAGAAAAACGGGCTTAAAACGAGTAATGGTGCAAAAACGAGTAAAATCGACTTAAAACGAGTAATGATGCGAAAATCGAGTAAAACCAACTAAAAACGAGTAATGGCGCGAAATCGAGAAAAAAAACTTAGGGTTTAGGGTATTTAGCTAATATGTAAAATGATGTGATAAGTGGATAGTTTGGGCCCAATTCGTTTAAACACCTTCAAACGATAAAAAACAAAATTTTGAAATTGTAACATGACACCAAATATGGCCCATAATCGTTTTCATTTGTCGGAATTGGAAAATAATCATCGAAAATGTCAACAGGCCTAATAAGGCGTGATGAAAATTTAATGAGGCCCATTATAAAAAAAAACGACATAAAACGGCTTAATAAGACCTTAAACCGCAAAAAACTTGAAATGTAAAAGTAGTATTTGAGCATTACCAATATGACGTTTTCGTTTTTATAAGAAATTAACAAAATTAACACTTCGAAATATCTAAACGAACACTTTCACCTATCAACGAGTTAATCTCAAGTACATAAGTAGTATATTATGCTCATATATGTGAGATATCACTTCGTTACTCAAATAAAGTTTATATAACACTTTCGTTAAATGTTATGAAATACTCAAATCATCCTAATTAATGACATTTCACATCTTCGTAATGTGATTATTGTTTGATTACACAATATTAATACAAATACTATAGTAATGTTATGAAATACTCGTATATATGTGATTAATTAAACGATATACACTATCCACTATCCAAACCCTAAACCTTATACCCTAAGTCCGTTTTTCTCGATTTTCGCGCCATTTGTCATTCTAAGTCTGTTTTTCTCAATTTTCGCGCCATTACTCGTTTTAAGTCCGTTTTTCTCGATTTTCGCGCCATTACTCGTTCTAAGTCCAATTTTCTCGAATTTCTCTCCATTTGTCATTCTAAGTCCGTTTTACTCGATTTTCGCGTCGTTACTCGTTCTTAGTCTGTTTTTCTCGATTTTTGCGCCATTTGTCATTCTATGTCTGTTTTACTCGATTTTTGCGCCATTTGTCATTCTAAGTTTGTTTTTCTCGATTTTTGCGCCATTTGTCATTCTAAGTCCGTTTTACTCGATTTTCGCGCCATTACTCGTTCTAAGTCCATTTTTCTCGATTTTCGCGTCATTTGTCATTCTAAGTCCGTTTTACTCGATTTCCGCGCCATTACTCGATCTAAGTCTGTTTTACTCAATTTTTGCGCCATTACTCTTTCTATGTCTGTTTTTCTCGATTTTCGCGTCATTATATTCTATGTCCGTTTACTCGATTTTCGCGCCATTACTCGTGTAAGCCCGTTTTCTCAATTTCCGCGCCATTGCTCGTTCTAAGTTTGTTTTTCTTGATTTTTGCGCCATTTATTATTTTAAGTCCGTTTTAAGTCTGTTTTCCCTAAGAATTGCTAATAACATATAAATACATATAATACCTAAAATCCAAAATATTGCGACAATAACAAAATAAAAACTCTGCTACACATGCTCATCCTCATCTCCTGCAGGTGCTACTGGTGCCTGAGGATCAACACTAGTCAACGTTCTCATCCATCCCCTCATCATTGTTGCTAAATTTGTACTAATGGTGTCACCATACCCCCTCAAAAATCTAGCTATCTCGCCGGTGACGACGTTACTCCTCTACAAGTTAATAAAATACAATATAATTTTACACAAATAAAATAACATTATAACATTAATAATTACAATATCAAATATTGACTGAAATACATACCAGAACTAGAGAGGATCCTGCAGGTAGCTGCATGGGCTCAGCACGATGGGGAAGCGGTCTATGTGGATCATGTCTCAGAGATCTTGAATCCATGTAAGGATGTTACATCAAATCGAACCAAGGCATATAGCCTTCCTTGCAGTCCCATGGATAGTCTCGAAGTCAACGTTTATCCCGCTCGTCTAACTCAATCAGATTGCCCGACAAGTGAAGAGAATTTCAAGTGCAGCTCCCATCCTCGAACTCCGCCTTATATGTCGAGGCTTTACCCTTCCTAATAGAAAGGAAAGGGGTAATCAGGGGTTCGAGTACGCCCTGCACATACCCGAAATGCCTAAGACATCGGTCAGGGTTGTACTCCTCTTGAATCTCAAAAGCCTCTAAAGGCCCCCAAAAATGAGCAAGCATATACTGGGGGTCGTTGAGATCCAATTTCCCCTAGGGGTTCCACTTAACCTATTTTGATTTGTTTAAAGGCGAGACATAATTAAAATTTAATTTAATTAAATAACAAGACATAAATTGATTTGCTAAATATTACTTACCGCTGCAAACGTAATATGTGTCACGTAATGTAACTGATTGAATATAAGAGAAGAGAAAGGAAAGAGAATAGAGTGGGGGAAGAGGAAGACTTGTGTATTATTTCTGGATAACCATTTCCGATTAAGCTCTTAGGCTTATATCAGAATATTTACAATGGTTTACACAATAGGCCCTTTGGGCTCAATCTTCGTAAGGCACCACAACCCATATACAACTAAGGCCTTTGGCCTATTCTAAGGACATGACAATACTCCCCAACAAAAGAATGAAGCTTGTCCTCAAGCTTGGTCAACAAAGTCTGGAAACTGACTTATAATATGCCCCGCAGGCTCCTAGGTGGCTTCTGAGACATCAATTTTTTTCCAATGTATCAACCATCCTGTCATAGGGTCACCTGCAGCAGAGTGTGTTACCCTTGTATCTAAAATAGCAGTAGGTTCCACCATAATCTCACCATTAGAAGTCAACAATGGTGGTGCCAAAATTGCCGACTGAGTTGAACTCAAACAACGTTTAAGCTGCGAAACGTGAAACACCGGATGTATACGAGATCCCGAAGGTAAGTCTAACTGATAGGCCACTGCACCAATTCTCCAACACCGAATAAGGGCCATAAAACTTGGAGTAGAGCTTCAGGCTGCGGCGAATGGCTATCGAAGTTTGGCAATAGGATTGGAGCTTCAAATACAATTGATCGCCGACTTGGAATTGACGGTCTGAGCGATTCCGGTCTGCAAACGGTTTCATACGGGACTGTTCTTTAATAAGATTGTCCCTAAATTGAACAATAGTTGCCTCTCGATCATGGAGCCAATCACCGACTACCCCTGTCGTTACTGCTGAGGTCTCTGCGGGGGTGGGTAACTGTAAAGGGCTTAAAAGGGAGTCAGTTGTAGAGAAGTGTGGAAATAGGTATTATACCACCACTCTGCCATTGCCAACGATCTATACCACTGTTGGGGCTTATCACTCGCCATAGCTCGGAGATAATTTTCGAGGCATTGGTTCACCCGCTTAGTTTGACCATCGGATTTTGGATGATAGGTTGATGTCATGTGCAAGGAAGTGCCCAAGGCAGTGAAAAGCTCACGCCAAAAATGGCTTGTAAAAATGTTATCTCGATCATAAATTATAGTACTTGGCACTCCATGAAGTTTAACCACAGTGTCGACAAAAAGTTGGGCCACCTTTGTTGTTGTGAATGGATGTTTCAATGCTACAAAATGGGCGTATTTTGTGAGTCGATCGACTACTACCAATATTGTGTCAAACCCTGCAGACTTAGGTAGAGCTTCAATGAAGTCTAAGCTGACTGCATTCCACGCAATAGTTGGCAAGGGAATGGGCTGCAATAACCCTGGGTATTTCACGTGCTCTAACTTGTTGCGTTGACAATTATCACAAACCTGGATAAATGCTTCTACCGATTTCCTCATATTTGGCCAGTAAAACAAAGATTTCAACCTCTGATATGTACCTTGAACACCCGAGTGGCCACCCACAGGAGAGTCGTGTAAGGCAGTGATCAATTGTTGTTGCAAGGGTAAGCAGTTGCCAATATAAATGCGACCCTTGAAACGTACAACTCCTTGACTCACCTTGTAATGACCAGTCGAACACACCAAGGTTGATGTCAAGAGTTGTTGTGCAGCTGGATCGGTGTCATAAAAGGCAATCACCTCTGTAATCCAACGAGGTTGGACAGAAGAAAGAGCACAAACGGAGGCTGCAATCTCTTCATCTCGCCTAGACAATGCGTCAGCCAGTGGCGGAGCTAGGGGGGTGCTTGAGGGTGCTCAAGCACCTGCTTCATCATCAGGAGCCGTCGGGATTAGCTTTATTTTCAAAAAAACTCCATGGGAGCACCTGCTATCAGGGCCGGCTACTGTGGCTTATACTGTGGGTGAAGAAAGAAAGAAGAAGGGTTCCTTTACTAACTACAGCATTCAAACGATGTCGTTTAGTTAGTCACGTAACAACTAACAACAAACTGGTCTTTGTGATGGGCCTAGCCCAAATCTAGAGTAAGTGTGATGGACCTAGCCCGAATCAGATTCTAGTAGTATATAAAACTTTGTTAGTAAATTTCTCTTTTATTATATAAAGCCTTAGACAATTGATTATTAGGATTTTTTAAATTATAAATTTTAAAATACTATGAAGACCTTAAATAGATATAGAAAATTATTTTTTCATATTGTTTCGTGACTTTTGTCTCCATATTTTATTAGATTTTAGCTTAAGCATTATAATATAACTACTCATCTAGATAAATAAAATAAAATTTATTTTAACATAATTTTTCAATATATATAAATAATAAATTATAATGATAACAATAAATTATTATATTTTTAATTATATTTAATTTAATTTAAAATAAATTATTAATAACGCTAATAATATATAAAATTGAGCCCCTGCTTCAAAACATTTCTGCCTCCGCCACTGGCGTCAGCCACTGTATTATCCACACCCTTCTTATAAGAAATTGTATAAGAAAGCCTAAGCAATTTTCTTGTTGCCTTTTTCTGAAGATGAGTCGTCAGTTTCTGATCTAAGAGATGGCGAAGTGGCTGATGATCTGTCTTGATATAGAAATGGTTTGCCTCTAGATAATACCTCCATTTATCAATTGCTAAAAGTATAGCCAAAAGCTCCTTCTCATATGTTGACAACAGCAAACTAGTACCTTTCATGGCTTGACTGATATATGCAATAGGGTGTCCTTGCTGCATCAAGATAGTCCCAATTCCCACATCGCATGCATCGGTTTCGAGCACTAAGGGTAGAGTAAAATCTGGTAATCTAAGGATCGGAGTAGTTGTCATTAACAACTTGAGCTTCTGAAAAGGCAGTGTCTGCGGTTAGGGACCAGTGTAGCTTATCAAATTTCAACAACTCAATTAACGGGCGAGCAATAACCCCGTAACCAGGTACAAAACGTCTGTAATAACCCGTGAGTCCCAAAACCCTCGGAGACTCTTGATTGAAATCGGAGTTGGTCACTCTTTCATTTCTTCGATCTTGGTTGGATCTGTTGCTACCCCAACACCAGAAATGAGATGTCCCAAGTACTCCACTTGTGACTGGGAAAAACTCCACTTCGACTTGAAGCAATTCCAAAACTTGACGAAGATGGTCTGCATGATTTTTTACTGAATTGTTGTACACCAGGATGTTGTCAAAGAAGACTAGTACTGATTTACGCAATAGAGGCTCGAAAACAGAATTCATTAGGGCCTGAAATGTAGCTGAAGCGTTTGTCAATTCGAAAGGCATGGCTTTAAACTGATAGTGACCATGATGTGTGCGAAACGCAGTCTTTGGAATATCCTGATCAACTACTCTTACTTGATGATATCCTGCCCGTAAATCCAGCTTTGAAAAACATGCAGCCCCATGCAATTCATCCAAGAGTTCCTCAATGTTTGGAACTGGAAACTTATCTTTAACGGTTGCTTTATTTAGCCGACGATATTCGACACAAAAACTCCTTCTTCTTCACCAGTAAAGTAGGTGAAGCGAACGGGCTCTGACTTGGCCGGATAATGTCGGATTGCAACATTTCAACAACTTGCCTCTCGATCTCATTTTTTTGCAAATGTTGGTAGCGATATGGCCTGGTAAAAATTGGTGAGGTAAGGGGTTTCAATGGAATTGAACGCTCAAACCCCCGTTCTGGTGGCAACTCCTTTGGTTCAGCAAATACATCCTTGAATTCTTCTAATAGTTGTTGAATATATAGATGAAGGAATTTCACCTTCCTTGCCACTGACAGCAAACAGACGAGCAACCTGAGTGACCAGTATAGGAACTCTTTTCCTTAGAAGCTTATGTAATTTCAATCCAGCCATAATTTTGAGATTAGCCTCTTCCTTAACACCACTAATTTCTATCTTTCTACCCTCCTTCACAAAGGATATCTTGAGTGCCTTAAAGTGGAAGAGAACATGATTGAAATCTCGCAACCAATCCCCTCCTAGAACAAGATCACACCCACCCAGTTTCAGAATTCTTGGCCCAAAACTGAATCTATTTCCCTGCATTTCCCATTGAAACTTCTTGCATACCTGATGGTTGTACAGCTTGTGCCCATTGGCCACTGAGACTTCCATGACCGAGGCCTGATGGATCTCCAATCCTACTTCCTTAATGATACAAGGATCCAAGAAACTGTGTGTGGCGCCACTATCGATTAAAATCATAATGCTTCGACCTGCAACTGAACCTCATATTTTTTTATTGTGGTGAGAGGACTACTACTTGTTATTGCGTGATCATAGATTTCTAGCTCATCTTGGCCATCTTCTTGAACCAATCCGTCCACACAAACCTCACTGGAATAGTGATCTGACTCCATCTCAGCTTCTTCTGGCACTACCAACAAACTGTGTAATGACAAGGATTTGCAACGATGCCCCAAGAAATATTTCTCCCCACATTTGTAGCATAGTCTCGCAGCTCATCGTGCCTTCCTTAAATCTGCTGGCGAAGTAACTGAGCCTTGCGGACTCAATTTAGTTGACCCAGTCGTTGAAAGACTATGAGATGCTGGCAAGACTGATTTGGTATGTGAGTTAGACTCCGCATTGCTGAATCTATAACCTGGATTTGGAGGTTTCCATACAGGTCGACCCAACTGCATAAGTGCCTGTACAGACTGATAATGAGACCTTGCCAAATCGAAAGTTGCAGTTAAGGAACATGGCTTCCCCATTTTTACCAATGGCTTAATTTCCATCTTCAATCCGCTGATATAGCTTGAAACGAAGTAAGTATCTGGTAGTTGGGGATTCCGAAGTAGCATACTCGTGCGCAAATCTTCAAACTGCTCAGTGTATGCATCAAGATCCTCTCCTTGATGTAATTTGTTAAAATCTTCCACTATATATCAGAACCATGTTCATTTCCAAATCTTGCTAGTGTTGCGTCCCTGAATTCTACCCAAGATTGAGGTCGATCTTGCAAGAAAAGCCCCTGCACCCAAGCATTTGCCCGACCGTTGATGTGCATAGCTGCTAAAACATAAGGGTCAAAATGTTATAAAAAATTAACATATTATTTTCAACTCAAGTATTAATACGACTATTACCTTAAGAAGGTGTGGACACCCAACGAACCCCTTGGACTCTGAACGAGATGCCTGACCCAACTGTCGATACAGTTCAGCCAAGACAGTTGAACCCCAAGCGTAGGACCCTGTGTGGTTGTGGTCGAGGAGGATGCTGAGATATATGTGCTTCACCCTCATCCCTTACCTGTCTATAAGAATGGTACTGACCAACAAAGAGAGCAAGTACAGCGAAGCAATTTTGCTCTCCCGCTGAGGAGTCCTGAATTAACAGAGAAAGGATGATTTGTTAACGTCAATACACAATTACAGAGTGATTCATATAGGTGGGAAAAGAAACCACTTTTTCACCTGTCCTGTATAGCAAATAACTCGTCAAGCCGGGTGTGGATCGTCCTCATGCCTTCTGCGTCGTGGATAGTCAGACCGCCCTCTAAAAATGTTCATAAGTAATTAATTCCACGTTATTAACATTTAATCGAATCAACTAAATGAACATTTATTGTATAAGTAATAAATTATACGTACGTCCGCATAGCGCCTTGGCATCCCCGCGACTTTCTAACCTGAAGATACGCTGAACGTGGTTATAGACAAATGAATCTATATCCCGTTCAATAGATCTTACAACGACGCCATGGATCAGAAGCTCAAAGATCTTCAGCACGTCGATCAGTGTGGGAGTCATCTCACCAAAAGCGAAGTGGAATGTGTTGGTCTCAGGATGCCAACGCTGCACAAACGCTGAAATCAGAACCGGGTCTATAGTCCTGTACTCCAGTCGAGGATCAGCAAGGGTGTGCAACTGGCTCTGCTGAACGAGTTACCACCATAAACCAGGAGCATCTGTCTTGTGCACATCAAACTCGCTAAAATAAGGTTTGCGCGTATATACAACAAGCACACTCCTGAGCTGAGATGCGAAACAGAAAAACAAATTTTAATATTAAAAATGACTTATATTAGATATTTGGGTTAATAATTTATTAAGGGGGATAGGAATACCAACGATGAAGGTGGTATCACGTATGCGAGGTATCTGGCAAGGTCCCCAACAAGCAGCTCCGTCTGGGTCCATATGACAGGTGCAAAGTGAGTGTTGTAGTCCACCCGAAGTAGCGAGCTAACTGGACCTCCAAGCGCCCCCAAATAATCCGGATCTCCTGGAACCAGAACACGAAGACCATGAGCCGGCTCCTGAGCGGCCTGTTGATCGGGGTCCTGATCGGCCTCCTGAGGTATCTCCTGATCGGCCTCTTGAGCGGCCTCTCGAACAACGTTACACGTTTTACGAGAAATAATGACTAATTCAAATAAATATACTCCCTCCGTCCCACTTTGTTTGTCCTATGACGAAATTTGACACTATTCACCTATTAACGCAATTTGCTCGATTATTCTCAATCTTTGTGTATTAATATAGTCATGTAGGGTCTTGTTTGATTCGTCTCATTTAATACTTTAACAATATCAAGATTTTATAATTTTTAATAATATGTAGTTAGAGATATTAACGACGCAAAACATGCATCGACAAGTGTGTAAACGCGTAAGAGGACAAACAAAGTGGGACGGAGGGAGTATTATTTAATAAATCATTTTCTTTTATTCGTTATTTCTCGATTAGCATGAAACGTTAATTGAAAAATAACAAATTATTAAAAAACAATTCAACATTATTTAATCGTTATTTCTCGAATAACGTTACACATTAGTTCAAAATTATTTAATTAAAATGTACACGTTTTTTCAACGTGTACATTTTACTGCAAAATATAATAAAAATGCATCAAAATAGGATTATACTTTCGATGACAAGATTAAAATATGACATTAAATAAGCAAACTATACTCTCCATAAAAGAAAAAAATACAAAAATCTAATAGAGAATGAGCAAATTGAATAAGAAAATTAAAATAAGCAACCTGAAAAATGAAATAGAATGCATTAAGAAAAATTAAAAGAGATAAAAAAAACACTAAATAAGCAAACTATACACTCAATAAAAAAAAAGGCCAATAGAAAAACATCAAATCGAAATCAGAAATTCAAATAAACGAATTACAAAATGAAATAGAAACTCGGAATGCATCAAAAAAATTTAGAGAGATAAAAGGTATTAGCAAAAGAGAAAGTTGAAAAGAATAATAAAAAATCCAAAAGCGCGTATACAGTGGCGGCCCAAGAATAAATTTTTTATTGTGCAAGTGGGAACAATGAAGAAAATAAAAAAAAAAAAAGCACAAAAGCGCATACACGTGGCGGCCGGAGAAAAAAAAAGTGGAATGAAGCAAAGAAGAATAAGTGAAAAAGCACGTAAAAAACAACCGTTTGATCCAATGTTGCATGACGTGGTGACAGGTGGCACGCTCCTAATGAAATAGAAGACGGATGGTGTTTGGCTAATAGAGGGTTCTTTGAGAGGAGATGGGCGATTTACGACAATATGACTTATTAATTATAAAGGTGGTTTTCGGTAAAAAAAAGACCTTACAAAATGTTTGGAAAGAGGAGAAAAAGTTGTAGGGTGTGTTAGGATTTCATTATAATGTCATTATTATGTAAAATTTAATATTAACTAAGAACTTATAATATCATATTCGACATTAAATATAACATCATAACATCAAAATTTGCATTATAAATAGTTTTTTTTTACTGAAAACCACTCATATTATGCGTCTATTGCTTAAGACCACACATGTAATCTAATATTACTGAAAACCCGCCTATTTAATAACTCTGTTACTCAACCACCACCGGTCCCAATTTCGTTTAAAACATTGTCTATTCTGACTAGGGATGAAAATTGTTCGTGGATGTCCGATCCACCCGCAAACCCGATTGGAATATACGGATTCAAATCCTAAGATAAACGGAGGATAATGGATCAACAAATTGATGGATGCATCATGGAGAGGATATGGATTGAGGTTCATCCAACCCACAACTCGATCTTACCCGTATAATCCATATAATTTTATATTTACAAAATATTGTTTATTTGTATATAATATATAGTTTATATGATAAATATTTTTTTTTATTAGTTCATCTAGTGTATAAAGTAAATCCTTTTATGTTGAATAAATTATATAATTGAATTTAGTTTTGTTTATTTCTTGTTTTCTAGAATTAAGAAGTGGATATATCATATATCGCTATCTCAACTTATGAAGATGATGGACTTTTAGGTTTATGTTTTCGAACCATGTATTTTTACTTTTAAATTGTATCATGTGTGATGTGGTATATTGAAACCACAAGGATTATTATTTACGATTTTATTGTAAAACAATTTGTATGATTATATTTTTGGTTTTATATGCTATTTACATTTTAAGATACAATGTAAGGCAAAACCAGCAAGTTCATGTTGGTAGCTAAACCAGCAAGTTCATGTAGAATGTTAGGCAAGCTCATGGTGCTAAACTAGCATGTTCATGTATTAACATTAGTAGGTTCATTCAAGTGAAACTCAAAACACAACAAAAAATTAAAACGAAACAGTTGCATAACAATAGCAAGCACGCAACACGAACTTATATATATATAGAGAGAGAGGCCGGTTCCGGTGTAATGGATTTTGTGGTGTAACAAGTGGATTGATTAGGAGCGTTGGATTGGATTAAATCAATGACTTGAATTAATCACGGAAAAAAGGAAAATAAATAAATTTAAATTCGCAACCGGATTTGTTGGCATCAACGCTTCTTCAGGAGTTTTTTGATTTTTTGATTTTAAATTTAACAGTTAATGTGTAATTGATAAGAGAGAGAAATCTGGAAAAATCTGGAAAAATCTGGAAAAATCTGGAAAAATCTGGAATCTGGAATATTCAGTTTTGGTTACTATGTTGTTCGACTGAAATCTGGAAAAATCCCTTCTTATGTGGCGCAATATATATTCGATTTTGTTTAATTGATATTCATGTTTATAATACAGTGTGTATTCGTATTCTAATGTGAGATATTCATCTTCTCCGTAGTTGTATTCGCTAAGAGAGATAAAATTAGAAGTTTGAAAACCATGCTTGTCTCGTGTATGTATTCAAATGTTAATCTTTGTTATTCGTGTTCTACTGTTGAATATTCAGTTATAGGGTTTTCATTATGAAAGTAATTAATGAAAGACATAAAGAAGACGATATTCTGATGTTCATCTTTGTTATTCGTGTTCTACTGGTGATATATTATGTTCTAGGGTTTCCATTACGAAAGACTTTTGTTCCTACATAAAGAAGACGATATTCTGATGTTCATCTTTGTTATTCGTGTTCTATTGTTGAAGTATTCTGACATAGGGAATCCATTATGAAAGGATTTAATGAAAAACATAAAGAAGACGATATTTTGATGTTCATCTTTGTTATTCGTGTTCTACTGTTGAAATATTCTGACATAGGGAATCCATTATGAAAGGATTTAATTAAAAACATAAAGAAGACGATATTCTGATGTTCATCTTTGTTATTCGTGTTCTACTGTTGAAATTTTCTAACATAGGGATTCCATTATGAAAGGATTTAATCAAAACATAAAGAAGACGATATTCTGATGTTCATATTTGTTATTCGTGTTCTACTGTTGAAATATTGTGTTATAGGGGTTCCATTACGAAATGCATTTGTTCCTACATATAGAAGACGATATTCAGTTTTCTACTGTTGAAATATTCTTTTATAGGGGTTCCATTGTGAAAGGACTTTTTTCCAGTTTTGAACACCATCTTATAAACGAATATAGTGTACTTCATTGTACAAAAGGGGTTCCATTACAAAATGTTATTCTTTTTTGCCCAGGTAAAAAAGGGGTCGATGAATGGTCTAGTATGATTTGGTGACTGACTATTTAGGAGATGATATGGAGGTTTGCGAAACTGGAATAACAGACGTTGATGAAGAGGAAGAAACTGAATTCGATTATGAAACCGATTGTATTGTTCATAGTCCTACAAAATTAAGACGATATTCTGATGTTAATATTTGTTATTTGTGTTCTACTGATGAAATATTCTGTTATAGGGGTTCCATTATGAAAGGGTTTTGTTCCTACATAAAGAAGACGATATTATTATGTTAATCGTTGTTATTCGTGTTCTACTGTTGAAATATTATGTTATAGGTGTTCCATTATGAAAAGTTGTTTTCCTACATAAAGATTAATCTTTGTTATTCGTGTTCTACTGTTGAAATATTCTGTAATAGGGGTTCCATTATGAAAGGTTGTTGTTCCTACATAAAGAAAACGATATTCTGATGTTAATCGTTGTTATTCGTGTTCTACTGATGAAATATTTTGTTATAGGGGTTACATTATGAAAGGCTTTTGTTCATACATAAAGAAGACGATATTTTGATGTTAATCTTTGTTATTCGCGTTCTACTGTTGAAATATTCTATAATAGAGGTTTCATTATGAAAGGTTGTTGTTCCTACAGAAATAAGACGATATTCTAATGTTAATCGTTATTATTCGTGTTCTACTAATGAAATATTCTGTTATAGGGGTTTCATTATGAAAGACTTCACTTTGGAAAATTCACCTTGTGCTTGAGCCTCTTAAACCTCAACAGTCAGACTGAAATCAGTCTAATCAAAATATAGTCAAATATCTCAGTCTTGTTTTCTCGTGCAATCTGGAATTCGTTCGTAATTGATATACACATGAATATGTTGATGCTTCTTTTGTACTGTAGTATCTATTTTAAACACACTTGTACTGTAGTATCTATTTTAAACACACGTGTCTTGTCTTTATTTATGGATTTCTTATTTGGCTGAATCTTTAATATGTAATCATAAGGTGGAGTTTATAAACACTTTATAAAACCAAAACTTGTTTTTTTCCAACCTTGCACAAATCCCTATACCTCAAAAATTTCAAATGTCAAAACCTCCTTTTTCAAAAATTAAATAAATTATAAACTATAAACTCCTTCTACCAAACAAACCCAAAAATGCATTGAAATGGTTTTATTTTGGAATATCTACTAATGCTGATGCTTCTTTAATATTTAATCAAAAACTAAACCCTGAATACTTCACTTTGGACAACCTATGCATTATACACCAATCTAACTCCTAGAGGCTAGAGTCGGCACCAGGTTCAGCATGATGCATGAAATTTTCTAGCATTTGTTTAAATAGATCAAGAATATTTCACTTGCACTCTGAATTCTAATGTTAACTCGACTGTTGACTACAATTTTTGGCAACAAGTGGTGGATACATTGTTGATGCACTAACACTTGCACTCGGAATTGGAGACCAAACAAAGCCTTCAACCTCATTTTGTAGCACCGCCAACAACAATTTCCAGCCCCATATACTTTGTTTGTATTTGCAAATCCAGCCCTGCATTTATCATTATTAATGAGGATAGCCCGAACCCTGGTTACGGGTTACCTGCACAAATTCGTTCCCCACACCACACGGCTGATTTATATTCGATCCATTTGCACCTCTCACATGGAACACGCTAGCCTGTAGTGAATAGACACTTACAGATGCAGTGTCTCTTCGATATAGAATTGATAAGCTAGCTTATTTTCTAGAAAAGCTTGTTATTCTAGCTTATTAAAACCAATAAACTAGCTTATGTTTTGGTAAAATGTAAGTTTTGCCGAACAGACTGGTACTTTATTATAATGTAATTCGTTCAATAAGTTGATCATAAATTAGAAAGAGTGCAAACGAAGCAGAATCTGTAATGAAGCATAAACCTTTAGATACGAAGCAATGAAAACAGTAAAACATTCATTTATGTTCTCATCAATTCTGTTGAACCTAAAATCAAACATGCAAGAGATAAATACTGAATTAGGGGTTCAACAACTAACAAGTTCCACAATAATCATGTTTTCATACAAAAATCCAAAGGAATCTAATTCTCCAAAATTAGGGTTTTTCAACAGTCGACTTCTAATTAGGGTTTATTAGAAATGCAGAGAAAAATTGAAATCAAAGGGTAAACTTACATCTTTGGAGGTTGAATGGAGGAAGGAGATGGAGAATTTCAAGTTGGGCTTGCGACATGGGGCAAGGAGGAAGACGATGTGCTGAAACGAGGAATTGTCGGCTCCGACTTCCACTTCTGTTGACAAATTGATGAGGCTAAAGTCGTAGTGCCAAATCAAAGAAAACCCTAAACACTAACTAGAGTATAACAAGTAAGTAGAGGTCGAACCCAAGGAAATCAAAACACCAAATCAATGCAGTCAAGTGAAATATCAACTAGTAATAAGTAACCAAGGGGGGGGGGGGCGTTTGATTGCACGAACACACAAGTAACCAGTAACAAGCAGAGGAAGTTTGAGTGAGAATATTATGCGAAGGGGTTTCACCTAGCAAGTATCCACACAACAGTCAATCAAATTGATCATAGATTTATCTCAAGTTCTATTCAATCCTAGGGAATGTTCCTATTCCAATCTTTAATATATCAGCAGGCCAACCGGTCTTGATAATACTTACTATTCAGCAATCAGGGAAACCTCTCAAGATTAGATGAAATAGCAGCAAAGGGCACAGGAATTATAAGAATGCATGCAATAACTTACAACCGTCAAGTATTAACATGCAATCAATTCTCTTTCATAAAAGCAATCAAATACCAGATCATGCAGATATGAGTGCTACAATGACAAGGAATTCCACCGTATATTCCTAGTCTAGCAATAGAAAACTATCAATCAAACTAGGTGATCAAGCTAGCAAAACTAATAGAAATCAATAGATGAAGAACAAGAGAATTAATACAAACCCATAGGAAAAGAACAAGAGTTTAGAAATCTCATAACTTAATAACTGAAGGTTTCAACCGCTAAGTAAAACAATGGAGATTAGTTCCCGCTCATGGTTGCAAAACTAAATTGTCTGATGAAAAAGATGATGATAGCCAAACAAGGCTGCTAGCGTAAAAAAAGAGTCTAACCCTAAAAGTATATGGTAAAAAAAATATCTTTAACGAAATAATAAAATAAGGAAAAAGAAATAAAACAAACAAAGGAAAATAAGGAAAGCCCGGAATGTCTTCGGCCTTGTTGTGGCGATCGCCATAGATGCCTGGCGATCGCGGTCTTCATGTAAAGCTCTGCCGTGGTCTCTGTCGCCCCATGGCGATCGTCGTAGAGTCATGGCGATCGCCATGATCTCTCGAACTCATGTAACGCTTCTGTTGTAGAATGGCGATCGCCATAGTGATGGTGGCGATCGCCGCTGCTCCGCAGAATGTCTTCAAGTCTTCATGTCTTCAATCTTTGATCCTCTTCTTCTTCTTCGGTTCTGGTCTTCATTTCTTCACTTCTTCATAAACAACTCAGAACATAACAATAGCTCCAAATACTTGTGATAACACTCCTAAACTAATGTAATAACCCCTAGTTACGTCATACAAAGTGTAGCGTATCAAATACCCCCATACTTAGACTTTTACTCATCCCGAGTAACTTATAGAAAAGCTACCCATACAATAAAATACTCAAAGCCTCAGGAAGTACAAGAATATCTCCTAGTGATTACATAACCAATAAACTCCTCCAAAACACACAAAACACAACAACAATAATCAAGAACAATGTGATAAAATAAGCACATACCCAGAACTACACCTTATTCCTCCAAGTGGCCTACCTGAATCCTCCTATACGCCTCCTTCTTATGTCTCCATACGCCAAGATGATAAAGAACCTAAAACACTCAATTTTTTTTTATATATATAACACTCATCTTGCTTGGGCGCCCTTTCGGGTTTTCATCCCAACCACTCAATAATTGTTCCAGGCTCACAAAAATCACATCACTCAAGACTTATTTTTGCCCCAGCCTAATGTCGGTCAAGCCACCTTCTTATTGCATAGAACTTGCTATCCAAGGATTTTGTATGCCTTTTTTCAATTTTTGTGGCTTTTTCATACAATATATTCAATAAGCTCATGCAGATACAACCAACACCCAAATAATTACATGTGAATACATTCTCCTCCCCCATACTTAAACATTGCATTGTCCTCAATGAAATGGAAGACATAAAAACGAACCCAGGAAAGGAGACAGAAGACTCACATACAAGGTTGGATGACCTTCCTCCAATAAAACTCAAAGTGTGGTAGAATGAGAAACTAGATGAGCACTAAATGTAATCCAATAATGCATAGCTCATCTAAAGCAAAAAAAAGAATACCTCCAATGTAGACGGTGACCCAAACAAATCAACTTCTTGCAAAGAACATGGTCACCAACAAGCTAAGCTCCAGCGAATGTAGATCTAGAATGATAGTACTAATGAAACCAAACTTGATGTTATACAACTCCTTACTTTCTTTTCTCTCATATTTTTTTTTTCTGCACTCTATTTTTTTAATCCGATATATTATTTTTTTCCTCGGAATGAGTTTCAGATTTTCGGATTTTTTTTTTATTAGACGGGAGAGAAGACTTATAGCGAGATTGGCTACTGACTGTAGCTGACCCTAATCTTCGGTGATTTCCTCCTGTCCATAGAAAAACTAAAAAGAAAATTAAACCGAACAAAAACAAACTCAAACCTCGGGTTGCCTCCCGAGCAGCGCCTTATTTTATCTCGTGGCTCGACATGAAACTCAAGAGATTTAACTAACGCCATTTGGCTTTGTGAAAACCGTCTCTTGTCTGAATTCCCTCTTGAACCACTCATGGAACGCTTTGAATCTCGTTCCTCTTACCTTAACCCCCTTGTCTTTAGCAATGAAGGTGGTTTCATTCACTTTCTCCTCCTTGGCCGTATCAGGCGGCTGTTTAAGCTCAATGTCAAGTGCTTGCACACTAGACATCAATGGTATCTCGCCTGGCGTGGTCAGTAATGAAGGGCGATTGCCCAAAGGATGTGGAGAGAGCTTACCTTTAGGCTTTGGCTTAGCCTGACACTCCTGCATGTTAGTAGATAAAACAACATCTACTTTTGGGGGCTCTAAGATATTCTCTAAAACATGTTGCAATTCATCCTTACAAGTAGGCTTAATCACATCAATAGCACATAGAGAATTCTTATCAATGGGATCCATGTCATAAATATTATACTCTACATTATCCCCATCAAACTCCATAGAGAGAGTCCCACTATTAACATTAATTTTCGTTTGTGCTGTTTTCATGAAAGGTCTACCTAACAGTATAGGTGTGACATTATTTGCATGCTCCATATCCAACACAAAGAAATCAGCAGGAAAAATCAGATCACCAACCATAACAAGAACATCCTCAACAACCCCTTTCGGGTACACAGTAGATCTATCAGCAAGTTGAATAACAGTTCCTGTTTTATGCAAAGTTCCTAAGCCTAGTGATTCATACAAAGAGTAAGGCAAAACATTGATTGATGCACCTAAATCTAGCATGGCTTTGTCAAATTTAGTTTCACCAATCACGCATGGAATGCTAAATATGCCTGGATCACCACATTTCTTAGGCATGCGTTTTTGAAACACAACAGAAACTTGTTCACTTATTTCAACTTTCTTCTTTCCTTTTAGTTTTTGATTTCTCTTGATAGTGCAAACTTCTTTCAAAAACTTAGCAAATCTAGGAATACTCTTAACAAGTTTGAGGAAAGGAATGTTTACCTCACACCTACTAAAGGTTTCGAAGATTTCTTTGTCGTCATCCAGCCTTCGAGTATCCTTCAATGCCTCAGGAAAGGGGGCTACAGGCTTCTGAGAGAACAGAGGCGGGAAATTCGGGTTTACATAATCATCAATGTACTCAGGGGTCTCCCGGCGATCGCCATCAGCTCTTGGCGATCGCGGATAATTTTGCACCTCAGCTTCTGGAATGGCATGGCGATCGCCATCGCCATATGGCGATCGCGGTAGGGATGCAGACCCTGTTTTGCTCTCTGTAATCTCATGGCGATCGCCACTCAGATCTGGCGATCGCGGTTTTGGCACAGAACAGTCGTTTAAAGTTTTTCCGCTCCTCAAGAACACTGCACTGACGTTCTGTCTCGGGTTTCTTACCGGTTCCCTGGCCTCTAATTTACTCACAGCTTGAGCAATCTGTCCTAACTGATTTTCAAGATTTTGGATACTCGATTCCGTTTTAGCATTTTGTTGCATCACAGTCTGAGCTAAGTACTTGATCATATCTTCAACAGTCATAGAATTCTGAGGTCTAGGTTGCTGATAATTAATAATATGAGAGTCATACCTTGGCCTTGGTTACCATCCACCAACAACGTTTACCTCAGCATTGGGATCATGAAGGGAATCATTTTTCAGCATAAAAGCCTTTACCATCTCTTTCAACTCATTCATGTCAGTCTGTAATTGATCTGAGTTAATTGCTTTGACTGAGTGGGATCCCTGTCTACTGCCAAACTGTCTTGAGCTCTCAGCTAAACATTTCACTAGCCTGAGGTATAGTCAATCTTAAAAAGTTACCTCCACAGGATGCATTCACCATACGACGATCCTCATCAATCAGGCCACTAAATAAGTACATAAGGAGATCTTGGTCAATATAACTATTGAATGGGCAGCTTGAGCAAAGCTTCTTGAATCTCTCATAATATTCATAGAGACTCTCAGTTGAGTGTTGTTGAAGATTCGTGATCTCCTTCTTCAAGTTGCTCAGTTTCGTAGCTGGAAAATATTTCTCCACGAAGACTTTCTTCATCTTAGCCCAGGTATCGATACTCCCTGGAGCTTGATAATAGAGCCAATCATTCGCAGCGTCTTTCAAAGTAAATCTGAAAGCTCTCAGCATGACTTGCTCCTCAGTAACAACTCTTGGCTTCATACTAGAACATATGGCATGGAATTGAGCCAAGTGTTTGTTGGGATCTTCTCCTGCTAAGCCATGGAAGTGTGGTAGCTCATGAATTAAACCAGCTTTTAATTCAAAGTTCACACCTTCTTCAATCTCAGGAAACCTCACTGCCAAAGGATGTTGGTTTAAGTCTGGGGCAGTGAGTTGCCTCATAGTGGGCAATGGCGGTCCATGTCGATCACCCATCTTGTTCTCTTGGTTCAGAGCTGCTCTTTGGTTCCGAAGGAACGTCCTTTCAATCTCTGGGTCAAAGGCAACAAGAGATGAATCAGTAGCATGGGTCTGAACCATAAAGGTTCACACCAAACAGTTGATAAGTCACAATTAGCACAAAATTGGAATAATTCAATTCCCCGACAACGGCGCCAAATTTGATGAGGCTAAAGTCGTAGTGCCAAATCAAAGAAAACCCTAAACACTAACTAGAGTATAGCAAGTAAGTAGAGGTCGAACCCAAGGGAATCAAAACACCAAATCAATGCAGTCAAGTGAAATATCAACTAGTAATAAGTAACCAAGGGGGGGGGGGGGGGGTTGATTGCAAGAACACACAAGTAACCAGTAACAAGCAGAGGAAGTTTGTGAGAGAATATTATGCGAAGGGGTTTCACCTAGCAAGTATCCACACAATAGTCAATCAAGTTGATCATAGATTTATCTCAAGTTCTATTCAATCCTAGGGAATGTTCCTATTCCAATCTTTAATATATCAGCAGGCCAACCGGTCCTGATAATACTTACTATTCAGCAATCAGGGAAACCTCTCAAGATTAGATGAAATAGCAGCAAAGGGCACAAGAATTATAAGGATGCATGCAATAACTTACAACCGTCAAGTATTAACATGCAATCAATTCTCTTTCATAAAAGCAATCAACTACGAGATCATGCAGATATGAGTGCTACAATGACAAGGAATTCCACCGTATATTCCTAGTCTAGCAATAGAAAACTATCAATCAAACTAGGTGATCAAGCTAGCAAAACTAATAGAAATCAATAGATGAAGAACAAGAGAATTAATACAAACCCATAGCAAAAGAACAAGAGTTTAGAAATCTCACAACTTAATAACTGAAGGTTTCAACCGCTAAGTAAAACAATGGAGAGTAGTTCCCGCTCATGGTTGCAAAACTAAATTGTCTGATGGAAAAGATGATGATAGCCAAACAAGGCTGCTAGCGTATAAAAAGAGTCTAACCCTAAAAATATATGGTAAAAGAAATATCCTAAACGAAATAATAAAATAAGGAAAAAGAAATAAAACAAACAAAGGAAAATAAGGAAAGCCCGGAATGTCTTCGGCCTTGTTGTGGCGATCGCCATAGATGTCTGGCGATCGCGGTCTTCATGTAAAGCTCTGTCGTGGTCTCTGTCGCACCATGGCGATTTCCGTAGAGTCATGTCGTCTACATAGAAGAAACTTTGCATTTGGAAAAAGAAGATCCGTTGCACTCATTAAAGCTTGTTCACGGTCGGTGACAATGCAAGTCGGCGTTGCTCCAATTCTTCTATACATCTCTTGAAGTTGTTGCATTGCCCACAAATAATGCTCTTTAGTCTCGCCCTCAAGAAATGCCCCACAAACTACAAAGTTCCTCCATGTAGACGTGATTCCAACAATCTCGAAAAAGGGCATTTTGTACCTGTAAAGAGATAATTTGAAATAATATTATTGCAATGTTATGGAAAATCATATGTAATGGTCAATAATCACACAAAACTTACTTGATTGTGGCATATGTGGAGTCCATTATAAGTACATAGGGAAATGATTTCAAGAGCTTCATTGATTCTGGGGACGCAAAGAACATATCACCAATCATAGACGCATCATCTTTGCTTGTCCTATACTCTATGAAATAGTCGCTCTGTTTCATTTGTAGAAAAACTCTTGGATAACAGTTCTTCCTTCCCTGTTTTGGATCCTCGTCTTGGCCATCAAATTGTAAACTTGTTTTTTTTTTGTAAGGTTCTTGGGAGACTTGTTGAGCATAGTGTAAATCTCATTTGGTTTACAATGAGCCCTAGTCATTTCAACTACTGTACACACTTCATCAGGCGTCAATCTGCCTGCAAACGCATTCCCAAACAAGCTACTACCAATAGGATGGTTGTGGGTACCTAACATTACAGTAAGTTTCCAAGCCCCTCTATGCTCCTCTCGAAGCTTTAATTCGAACCAACATCTACATTTTTTCGTCTTGATGTTTTTCCTCACTCCCTTAGCTTTTGAGTAATTCACTCGTCCTCTTTCACAGATAAGCTGAAGTTTCCAGATTTTGTTTCGGTAGGTGCTCTACTCCTTCCATTGACTATGCAAAAGTTGTTGGCTTGTGCAATGTTAGCAGCCCAACTCACTCCCTGTTGTCTAGAGGCGAATACCAAGTCATTTGCAAACAACTCTGAGTAATTAACAGAGACATATTGTTCTTCTTGAACTTCAATATCAAATTGTGGTGCAGTACGCAAAGGACGAAACACATTTAAGCTACTTGTGTCTGAAAGTGGCCTCATCAAATGCGAAGGCCATTGCGACAAACTGTCCGGTTCCAAAAGATCCAGTGTTGATATCAGCAAACTGTGATTGCGGTTGCTCCCATGTTGTAAAATCAATGCCCAAATCAAACGAAGGTATATAGTCGAGGTATGACGGAGGTGGGCAGTCATTAAGAGTAATCTTGTCTAATCCAGTAAACACGGAAAAGTTCATCTATGCACAAACACACAGATAACAAACCAGTTAAGCTTCTGTATGGCAAATCCACACGTCACGTGTGGATCCATTCCATGCGTCACGCATGGAATTGAACCATGTGTGACGTGTGGAATTGCCATAAGTCATACATTTCAAACCCCTTAACCAACAAGTCATACATTATAATACATTTCAAACATCATAATCACTAAAGTAAAAAAAAAGTAATATTATAAAATCCATAAAAAGTAATATTATAATACATTTTAAATATTATAAATCAACATAAATTCACAAATCAACATGTTTAGTCATACAACTAATACCTTGAACATGTAAAATCCATTAAACCTAACTAATACAAACCCCTAAAACAAGTCAAAACCTTAAAAAGTAATATTATAATACATTTTAAATATCATAAATCAACATAAATTCACAAATCAACATGTTTAGTCATACAACTAATACAAACCCTAAAACAAGTCAACACCTTAAAAAATATTATTATGAACAACAAATGTTACCTTATTAAGGTTGTAACTTGAAAATGGAGCTTCTCCACCTCTTTCATTGGTGCATTCCTCTTCATTCTCCATATAAAAGGAAAGGAAGATAGTTAAAAATGGTGTTTTGCTCTAAAAAATGTTCAACAATGGTGTTCAAAGGTTTTTGACATTTGAAATATGGAAAGAAAGGAAGATAATAGGGATTAATGTAGGTGTTAAGGAAATAGTAAAAATATTAATGGAGTTATTACAGTAGGTGAGACAAGAAGTACGTGCTGGCATGAGTTCTGAAAATAAAATCCGTGCGTCACGCATGGTTAATGTCTACGCGTGACGCATGGATATAATCCACGCGTGACGCACAGTTCTCTTCCATGCGTGACGCACAAAATGACACATGATCCCTTTGATTCTTAGTAACACTGATGTGTGCATGATTTCCAATCAAAATAAAGTTACATATTGTCAAAGGTTGGACATTTAGGCCACGTAAAAAGTCCAAACAAAGGATATGCTACTTTACAAGTTCATAGGTGTTATTGGGAGTTACCCACATGGTTAAATATACCTAATAGGCATTGAAAACAAGTTTTATTACATTCGGACATCGTTTGATTGTCGTTTCGCCAAAAACCGCCTTAAGTCCATTTAAGGCGTTTTTAGTGGTTTTAGCGTTTACGTGCCTCATTTCGTGTGAGCGAGACCTTGTTTCTACTGAATATCCCTAATAAGAGTAAGTTGTATAGTATTTTCAACAATAATCACCGTCAATGTTGTAGAATATACATATTGCGACAAGTTAGAGAGTTACGACTAGTATGTTTTTTACAAAGGAGGCGGTACTTTAAAAGTTAGAAGTTGTGATTGGGAGTTACCCACATGGTTAAATATCCATAATAGCCACTGAAAACAAGTTTCATTACATTCAGACATCGTTCGTGTGTCGTTTCGCCAAAAACCGCCTTAAGTCCATTTAAGCCGTTTTTAGTGGTTTTAGCGTTTTGTCATAGTTTCGAATCCCGTTTTGTATGTGTGAGACATTATTGGGACTTTATATGCCTTATAACACATTTGTGTATAAAGTTTTCAAACATACGTGAACATCAATGTTGCGACCATATATATTGCAACAAGTGAAGCTTGTGGTGAGTAGTTTGATGTTTTACAAAGAGCGTGTTACTCTAAAAGCAAAAGGTTTTGATGTAAAGTTACGGACATGGTTAAATATCTCTAATAGGCATTGTAAACAAGTTTCATTCCATTCCGATGATGTTTCGACGACGTTATGGCGAATTGTGGTTTTAAAGCCTTTAAAAACAACACGGAACATGAATTATTTTGTGTGACATAAGTACAAATACATTGAATACATTAACATGGACCACATAAGCAACAAAAAAATACATTGACATTCATGCGTCACGTATAGTGTAAAACCATGCGTGGTGTGTGGATGCATTCCACCCGTGACGCATGGTTTTATGTTGCAAAATCTTATTGTTAAATTTAGAATGCTTATATTGTTGTTATGTTGACGAATGTTCAACCTTATTATATTTCAAATTGTATATGGTGCGCCATACATATTGCGACCTCGTTCGGTTTTCAAACTATGTTTCACTTACAAAGTTATAAATTTGATTTTCAAGTTACACACATGATCAAATAGACATTATAAGGATTGAAACAAAGTTTCATTCCATTTCGATAAAGTTTCGATGACGTTTTTGTCGAATTGGGCTTTATCGCCTTAAAAAAGACACTAAAAATGTGTTTCTTTGCACACTTAACTAGAAATACATTGAATACATTGAATAACCTTAGAGTCATATATGCAAATCCATGCATGACGTACGAATACAATCCATGCGTCATGCATGGATTCTAACCATGCGTCACGCATGGATTTAATCCGTGCGTGACGCATGGATACAATCCGTGCGTTTTCTGGAATGTGCAATCCGTGCGTCACGCACGGATGAAATGCATGCGTGACGCACAGATGACCTGGGCGACAAATAGCAAAAAGGGTGGGCGTTAAATAGAAAGTATGTTTATTTACGCCCTTACTATTTGACGCCCACTCAAATTGCTATTTACCGCCCAGTTTTTGTGCGTCACGCATGGAATAAAACCCTATGTCGCGCACGAATTTTTTTTTCAAAAAAATCCATGCGTGACTTAAACCATACGTCACGTATGGATTTTTTTTTGTTTTTGCTTGTTTTTTTCCATAATCTTGTAGATAATTTCAATACGATCGCGTGCATATAAAATTCGTCCAAAACGGACATCGTTTGCCCCTTCAAAAGGCCAAAATACAAATTTATCACACATAATTTCTTGTATCAACAAGTCCGTTAAAACAACACACCATTTTTCAATTTTTTTTATAATATGGTAGATAACTTAGCAAAGATTTTATTTAGTGATGGTAATACTTAAATACAATTAATAACTACAATTTATAAGTACAGAGTAATAGATTTGTTACACTTAATCATAATTACTTCACTGTTTTTTGTTTTTTAGCCTTTTGAAGGGGCAAACGATGTCCGTTTTAGACGAATTTTATATGCACGCGATCGTATTGAAATTATCTACAACATTATGGAAAAAAGCAAAAAAACAAAAAAAAATCCATACGTGACGCATGAAAAAAAAAATCGTGCGCGACGTATGGTTTTATTCCATGCGTGACGCACAAAAACTGGGCGGTAAATAGCAATTTGAGTGGGCGGTGAATAGAAAGTATGTTTATTTATAGGACCAACAATCCACCCTTGAGGTCTTTTTTAAATAATACTCTCCCTCTGCTTCATATTGACCTTTTCATTTCCTTTTGCAACATTTATCGATACATGTTTTATAACGTTAATATCTCTAAATATATGATGATAAAATTATAAATTTGTTTTTATATACCTGGAGAAAAAGAGAAGATTCTCTCCGTAAGTGAATAATGTCGAAAAACTAAACCGGCCTTATATCATGTATATAGAAGAAAAGGACACTCGGATTTTAAAAAGTTGCGGTGCTCATCCAAGGAACGGGAAATTGGGTGGGTCCTTCATGACATAAACAATTAAACACCCATTTATTACATCCTCGATCGACTATCTTACGTTGTACTCGTTAATAAATTAATACCGTTTCTATTCGACACCCAAGACGATTGATATTTATCGTCCTAGATATTCTTACGTTGCGTAAGGATTTCTTACGCGACGCAAGAAATTCATAATTTCACAAATATAATTCTTACGTCACGAATGCTTGATACCCATGTGCGACGTAAGGACGATATTTGTACGTGACGTAAGGAACCCATACGTCACGTAAAGATTCTTACGGACATTGTTCCGTCAAATTGGGCCTTAAGACCTCATAAGACCTTTTTTGGCATTTTAGCGTTTACGTGCCTCATTTTTTGTGAGCAAGACCTTATTGGTACTTAATATTCATAATAAGAGTAAGTTGTATAATATTTTCAACAATAATCAACATCGATGTTGATTATTGTCTGATGTGCTAAATGCCGTATAATTATCAGATTCTTGATCAGAATAGGACATCTCTATAATCAAAACATAACCAAATCATCGTTACATACTCAATGAAATTCATAATCAATCCAAACAACAACATTACATGCTTTTAATCAGGCCATTACTAAATACAGCCCGGTGCTTTATTCAAACGCCGCCTGGTTTCTCGCGTTCTGCGAGAAGCACGTCCCTCGCGTTACGCGAGAATAACAAAAATATTAAAAATTTAAAATTGTATTCTCGCGTTCTGCGAGGGACGTGTCTCTCGCAGAACGCGAGGGTTATCCGGTACCGGATAAAGTTATCCGGATCTCGCGTTCTGCGAGGGACGTGTCTCTCGCAGAACGCGAGGGTTATCCGGTACCGGATAAAGTTATCCGGATCTCGCGTTCTGCGAGGGACGTGTCTCTCACAGAACGCGAGGGACGTGCTTCTCGCAGAACGCGAGAAACCAGGCGGCGTTTGAATAAAGTACCGGGCTGTATATAAGAATCGTGTTTAATCAACATTCTACTAAAAAAAATAGTAATCATAATATTCTGGAAAAAAAAATTGCATATTAAGCTTAAGTGTAAGGATGTGCATTTTGTATATGCAATAAAAAATGGAGTTCATATTTCAGATTAACACTCCATCAATTTTATTAACAAATAAACCTATAATTCAACTTATTCAATCCGTAAAATTCAAAAACCAATATCAAATCTCTAATTATACAATATAATTATAATAATAACAATATCATCAATACATACTTAATAAAATTCATAATCTATCCAAACAAGTTTAATTTCATTCTTTCTAATCACGTAATTGACATAATCCTTTCAATTTCGAGCTACATATCATCAAAAAACAATCAAAATATCATATTCTATTGACGACGAGATTGGCAAAGAGGGAAGCTAAAAGGAGGACTTCGAGGAAGGAGATAGCGAGGAAGGAAAGGGAATGGGTAGGGGAGGAGGAGGTGATAAGGGAGATGCCCTTTCAGGCGAGAAACTGATAGAAAGAGAAGGCGGAAAGAGGGAGAGAGATGTAGAGGAGGGCGGTAGCAAAGGTGGCGAGGAGAGGGAGAAAGTTGTGATAGAGAGAGGAGAGGGTGGTGACGAGCTTGACGGGGCGGACATGGAAGCCGTGGAAGGAGGAGTAGGTGAGGGCGGCGACGGTGGAGAGGAGGAAAAGGAGAGATGAAGGCTAGGATTTTGAAGGGATATGAAAGTGGGGGAAGAAGTGGTTGTTGTGGCGGAGGGGTTGGACACGGATGTTGTGAGTTTATCAAACAAAGACTGGCTTGATTCACTGTAAATAGGGGCAAATTTCAGTAATTTTAAAGGGGCAAATTCATAATTTCACATATCTTAACGGCCAATTTGACGGAAACCGTTCGTGGGTGGTCATTTGTATGTTTTTGAGCTCTTTTAGATGATTTAAAATCATTGAATGAAATACGGGTAGTTTCTTATAAATTTTGATACAGATGACTTCAGGCAAAACTAGGGGTGCCTCCCGGTCCGGTCCGGTTCCGGTCCTCCGAAATCCGGAACCGGGAAAAACCGGTTCCGCCGGTTACGGTTCTGGTTCCGGTCCGGTCCGGTTCAATCCGATTCTGGACCGGTTCCGGTCCGGTTCGGGCTGAACCGGACCGGTTTTTTATTTAAAATAAAAAAATACACCGGTTAACCGGCGGTTTTGTTTTTTTTAAAAAAATTTATAAATTTATAAAACTGAAAAAAAAACCTAAAAAAATGTAAACATAATTTTTAAACTTAAAAAAAATGATTATAAAAAAACGCTATTAAAAAAGAATGTTTTGTCATTTTTTTTAAGTTTAAAAATTATGTTTAAAAAACTTAAAAAAAATGATTATAAAAAAACGCTATTAAAAAGAATGTTTTGTAAAACATTCTTTTTAATAGCGTTTTTTTATAATCATTTTTTTTAAGTTTTTTAAATTAAATATGAAGGAACAAAAAAATTAAAAAAATTAGGCTTGCACTTAACAGTGACTTACTTGTTAAGTTGCCTACGTATCCTCTCGGGTTAGAGGAATCAAAGCCCACGTAGTTCTTTACCTTTTTTCAAAACCCGTTACCTAAGTCGAATCTTCGGCGGATGAATCGGTGCGTATCGTAGTAAAATCTCCAATCCACTCGTCTTCCGATGACTCGATAATGTTACGTTGTTGCCTAATTGCGGCTCTCTTCCAATCGCAAACACAACATTGCGCCTCCAATGACTCCGGTGCTAAATTTGATCTCTTCCTCGTTAAAGTGTTGCCTCCTGCACTAAAAGTTTGTTCAACCGCCACGGTTGAAGCGGGGACGGCAAGAACTTGAGCCGCAATCTTCGCAAGCGTTGGAAACATGCTCCTATGATCCTCCCACCACTTCAAAGCATCTAAAGTTTCACAACTAACAAACTCAAAGTGGGTGTTAAGATAGTTATCAATTTCCGCATTCGTGTTTGTAACTCTTGGTCTTTTACTAAAATACTTAGCTCCAAAGGCCCCCAAGCTAGTAGAGCCCGAAGAAGCCGGAGGTAATTGTGAAGTAGTCGGAGAATCAGAAAAATGAGTAAATAAAGTTTCAATGTTTGTTCTAGTTCTAGAAACCATACCTAAAATATCCTCTAGTTCACCTTCGGCTAAAATATATGCATAATAGTCATTTAAAAGAGCGTGTAAACTGGATAATTTAAGTCTAGGATCTAAAACACAAGCAACAAGAAAACAATCGGGAATATATCTATAGTAGAGCAACCACTTACTCCTCATGCTTGCAACGGATTCCTCAATGTCGGGAATTTTAGGTCCCTCACTTAAACCACACATAACATTACAAGCTTCCAAGACAAAAACATTACTACTTGGTGTATAAACATAACTAAATCTTTTTGTTGCATCATTAAAACATTTTAAAAACGTTGCAATACTTTGACATATATCCCAACCTGATTCGCTAAAATAGAAAGGAGAGCCAGAAAGGTTTTGAGAAACAAAAGACGTTAAAACTTGTTTATATTCTATACATTCACATAGTAATATGTAAGTAGAGTTCCATCGGGTACCCACATCTTTTGAAAAACGTTTTGGGTGCACCCCGTTAGTTTTACAAAAGGTCATCCAATCTCTTGTAACTTTAGGATGCCCCCAAATATACTTAATAACGTTCTTAATTGGATCAAAATGAAAACTCATAGCACGTAAACCATCTTGAACACATAAGTTTAAAATATGACAAGCACATCGAATATGAAAAAATTTCCCACCAAATAAAGGTTGACACATTTCTTGTAAATCTCTAATAGATGCGGTGTTAGCAGATGCATTGTCGAATCCAATTGAAAAAACTCTATTAAGTAGTCTATATTCTTCTAAAATTGCACGAATCATCATAGCAATATTTTGTGCGGTATGTGAATCATCAAAGACTCTAAATGCCAATAAACGTTTTTGCATTGTAAAATGATGATCTACAAAATGACATGTAACACCCATGTAAGAATGGGTTTGAGTATTATCACTCCATATATCACTACAAATAGAAACATGCATATCATTTTGCGAAAAATAAGAAACTAATTCGGCCTTGCGTCTTTTATAAGCCTTAATTACGTTTTTCTTAATCACTTTCCTAGATACGGATTTAAAAGCGGGTTGTGTATGATCTTTAATATACTCATTAAATCCTACATTTTCACTAAATCAAAATGCTAAATGATCAACACAAATAGCTTCGGCTAATGCTACACTATTAGCTTCATGATCAAAACGAAATAAAGGGTATAGTAGAAGATGCAAATCCGCCGGAAATTTGTGTTTGTCCCCCTAGCATTCCCATCTCGGCGACGTGTTTGTGCTCCATGTGTCGTTGAAGGGTTCCATATCCTTCACTTTTCTTCCATTGGAATGTCGCCTCGCAAAAGTTACAAGAAAGAATAATTAGATCGGGATCATAATCCTCGGCCTCGAGTTCCTCGAGACCGGGTTCTAATTTAGTAAACCACTTTACAAAAATATGAGATGTTAGTTTCCGGGATTGGTTCCCGGAGGACCCGGACCTCCCCCCCTAGGCCTAGGGGCCCTAGCCGGCCTCGAACCGCTAGCTTGCCCTTGAGGCCTAGCGGTCCTACCCCTACCGGACCTAACTTGGGAGGTGGGAGTGGGAGAAGTGACATTATCACTCTCTTGGGTGTCAAAATGTTCCGCCATATGATTAAGAACAATTAAATAATATGATTAAAAACAATTAAAACAATAAAACAATAAAACAATAAAACAATAAAACTTAGAACAATATAATAATGTGATTAAAAATGTAAAAGCAATAAAATATTGAAAGACAAAAGCTAATTAAAAGGAAGAGATTAAGAGAGATTGTTGATGGAATTTGAGAGATTATAAGATTGAGATTTGAGAAAGAGAAGAGAGATTGTTGTTGTTGGATGTGTGATTTGAAGATTGTATGGTATGGTATTTATAGGGGTTTGATATGGGTTATTTTAATATTAAAAAATTAAATTTTTTTTTTTAAAAAAAAAAAAAACCGGCGGTTCCGGTTAACCGCCGGTTTAGTTTTTTTTTTTTAGGCCGGTTAAAAAAAAATTTTAAAACAAATTTTAAAAAAAATAAAAAACCGCCAGTTTTGAAATATGTTTTTCGTGGACCTGAACCGGACCGTGACCAAACCGGTTCCTACCGGTTCCGGTTCGAACCGGCGGTCCCGGTCCGGTCCGGCCATCTCTAGGTAAAACCCTCAATTTAATATGTCACTCGGCACTCACTACATAAGTCGTGAAATGTTTTTCGATATAGCATAAACTTCAAAAGGATTCTTTGAAACGATTAATATATAATTAAATTACATAAGTACTATAAGGGCTCGTTTGGTATCCATATAATAGTATATCAGATATATCAGGTATAGATATGAGTATCGGATATCAGGTATGGGTATGACATTCATATCTGATATCTGTGTTTGGTATAGTTTTTTCAAATATGAGATATCGAAATCCGAGAGATATCATATAAATATATATGTCATTGTGGGGGAGAAGAAGAGAGAAGAGAAAATGAGTGTGTTTATTAAAATGAAGGATATATCAAATTGATAACCTTTGAAAATGGGGATATCAAACTTATTTAAAAGTCAGAAGTCAGATATTAAGATATCAAATTAATATTCATATACTGATATACCAAACACGGTATGAATATGAGCTATTTTGACGTATATAAATACCAATCAAATCCTAATGTATCCGTTGTCGCTTCCGTGTATTAGCACTGCTCTTTAATTAGTTTCTAGATATTGTAGGTAAAATGTTAATTGTGCTTTGAAATTATTTTTCAAGTATCAGGAACAGGAAGAAGATCCTTTTCTTCAAAATCACATGAATAACGTTCGGTTCATTTTATAAAGCATGTAGATTTTTATTATTAATTTAACTAAAAAAAATGATATACATGTGTAGGAATTGAATAAGGATAAATCAGTTTTCCATATGTACAGGGATTGCGCCGCAAAATAAGCATATATGAAATTTATGGCCAATTCTAATAGACCTTTCTTGTGAAATTGTATATTTAATATATGGTAATATGTATATTTCACAAATCATTTTCTTCTAGTGTGAACTCTTTCTCCAACTCCGACTCATTGAGAGAAAGTTGTGCAAACTCTAGATCCAAATTCGTCACCTCCAACATCCCACATTTTATAAGAACTTTAGTAATCTTTACGACTCCTTGATAAAAGTCGAAGGTTGTTGTGTACAGAAAAAAGGTCTTCTGCACAGTTTTTCATTTGTGAAATTTAATCGAAGACAAAAATTGTATATTTAATATATGGTAATATGTATATTAGCATAGTTTTTTTTGAAGGACTTATTTTGCTTCTATAACTTTATAAACGATAGAGCTTCTTTTCTTTTTGATAAGAATTATATAACAATTTTTTCTCCTAAAATCTATACTATATATTTCATTCAACTTTAATAATATCAAAACGTATGTTGTATATTGTATATTGATGTATGGTAATATGATATGTTAACATAGTCTTTTTTAATCCAAAAACAAATTTTGTATATTTTATACAACTTTTCATAAAACTGATATAAAAATAATTTTTATTATATAAAAATATAGAGCTTTTTTCCAGTAGGCTAAGCAAATGGTTAAAAATTATGATGAATATATTGATGAAGGTCATTGTGAATATATTGGAGAAATGCCTAGTAACTATAACGATATAGCGTCTCTAATATCTATATTGGGTGGATATTTTTCTCCTATCCAAAAATTATATATTATGATATAATGACATATTATGATGATCATGACAATATGTTTTTTTTATGCATGCAGAAAATTATTTGATTGTCATTTGAGTGTATCATGGGATATGAATTCATAGCATATTTGTAAATGATGGATTTTTTTTTTCTTTTTAGAAGATATTGTTTTATAGGATAAGATTGTTTATTTAACTTTTAATCTGTCTAACTAAAAAATGTGTATGTATTTAATATTGAAATTTTCTTAGTAGGCTAATAAAGAATAAAAATATTTCCTTTTTGATAAGATTTTTATTTGATAATATCTCTAGAGAATATAAATTAACTATAACGATATAGTGTCTCTAATATCTATATTGGGAGAATTTTTTTATTATAACGATATATGTGTATGTATAAAATTTTCCAATTATTAAAATGGGTGAAAATGTTTGATAAATTTTTTAACTATAACGATATATGTGTATGTATAAAATTTTCAGTATATCTTATAGGTTTGATATTTTTCCAATTATAAAAAGAAATATTTGTTTTTGAATATTAGACTTTTTTCTCGTTGGGCCAAGCAAAAGTTCAATGCAAGATGAATATATTTGATGAACAACTTTGTGAATATATTGATGAATATCTTTGTGAATATATAATAAACAAATATCTTTAATAACATATTTTTCTCATTTTATGATGAATATTTCGTTTATAAAATTAATGCATTTATAAAATACTAAGAACAAAAATATTTTTTCAATTATATAATACTTATAAAAATAATTTCGTTTTTAAATTAATAAAAGATAAAATCTTTATTAGGAAATAGATTGATGTAGTTTCTTAAAAGATAATATTTTATATAATAATAATAGATTTGTTTGAAAAATATAGGTGGAATGTTTAAAAAAAAAATGTGAACTTTAATAATGGACTTGATTTTGAATATCAGACTTTTTTCTCGTTCGGCCAAGCAAAAGTTCAACGCAAGATGAATATATTTGATGAACAACTTTGTGAATATATTGATGAATATCTTTGTGAATATATAATAAACAAATATCTTTAATAACATATTTTTCCCATTTTATGATGAATATTTCGTTTATAAAATTAATGCATTTATAAAATACTAAGAACAAAAATATTTTTTCAATTATATAATACTTATAAAAATAATTTCGTTTTTAAATTAATAAAAGATAAAACCTTTATTAGGAAATAGATTGATGTAGTTTCTTAAAAGATAATCTTTTATATAATAATAATAGATTTGTTTGAAAAATATAGGTGGAATGTTTTTAAAAAAAATGTGAACTTTAATAATGAACTTTTTTTCCGCTAGGCCAAGCAAAAGCTCAGCCTAAGATGAATATATTCATGAATATCTTGTGTGAATATTTTTCAACCACCCCCAAAAATTATATATATTATGATGATTATGATTGTCGAATAAATAATGCGATTTTATTAAATCTAACAAATTTCTAGAAATTCGACATGGAGTAAAATCATATACAAAATAGCAATCAATCATCCCTTAAATAGAGCACTTTATCTACAACCAACCCTTCAATTAGTAATTACATATAAGAGTTTTTTTACCGAAAACCACCCGTATAATGACTCATATTGCCCAAAATCACCCCTTTAATTAAATATTATCGAAAATCACCCAAATAAAGCACTATGTCACTCAACAACCACCCCTTACTAACTTTCGTTTGAAATTTATGACACGTGTCAAATTATAAATTTATTATTTGAAATTACTCAAATCACCCCTCTAAAATGTTCTAAAGGGCATTTTTCTCATTTCTTCAAACTCTTTGGACAGTTTATGTAATTTCTACAAAAGTAATTAAAAGCCCCAAACTCCATCTTCTTCCCCAAATCAATCGAAGAACCCTAAATAAAAAAATTCAATCGAGTTTGGTGCTGCTTCATCCTCCGAAGTTTGTGGCATGAGCAACACATCTTGAATCCCATGAACAGTGAGTCGATCACCATGATAGATGTCAGGGAGTATAACAAAAACAGTGAAGTGAGTGGCACCTTCGTCGAATTGCAACCGCTGAAGATCAAGAAAGGATGCCATAACTGAGAAACCTTGAGATCTGATGTTGTCAGCAGCCTCTGTAAAACCAACATCGCTAGAGTACACCAGACACTCGAAATTAGGGCTAGGCGGCTGAATATTGGGGCTAGGGCTTGGAATTTTGAAATCATCCGTATCAAAGAAGTCGGCGATGCCGAAGACGATCAAGCTCCCGTCGTCGTAGATGGGGGATCCATGGATCTTGAGATTATTGATCGAAATGTGATCGTCGGAAGGAAGCGTGGTGACGATGAGAGAGCGGGCGGGGGAGAGAACTGGAATCAAAGACCCGAACGGGAGAAATTGGAGGTCAATGAAGGAGTAGAAGAGAGGGGGGGGGGGGGGGGGGGGGGGGAGAAGTGGAGGTGTAGGAGGGATAAGGAAGATGTCCGGAGAAGGAAAAGCCATCGTCAGAAGGGGAGAAGAGGGTGGCAAAGGAGGCGTTGGAAAGTAATGATGCACTTTGGGAAAGAAGATGGAGTTTGAGGTTTTTAATATTTGTAGAAATTACATAAACTGTCCATAAACTGTCCAAAGAGTTTCAAGAAATGAGAAAAATGCCCTTAGAATATTTTGGAGGGATGATCAGTAATTTCGAATAATAAATTTTAGATAATATGACACGTGTCATAAAATTCAAATGGAAGTTAATGGAAATTAGTGAGGGGTGGTTGTTCAGTGACATACTGCTTTATTCGGGTGGTTTTCGGTAATATTTGATTATAGGGGTGATTTTGAGCAATATAAGCCATTATACGGGTGATTTCCGGTAAAAAAAACCTTACATACAATCACCCTTTAAATGAGTTATGTTAGCAATCAAACACCTCTTTTCACTTTGATCGGGTTTTAACCGGTTTAGGTTTATTAAATTGGATTTTGAGCTTTTTTAATTCTAAACCGGTTTTGACCGGATACTCCACACCTGCCAGATCGACCCAAAACACATGCGCCACGGGGTGGTTACGATCCGATCCTATAGGCAAAAACGCCTTCCAGATGAAATTTGAAGTCCTCAGGCTCAACGGCAACTTCATATTCTTCCCCATTCGGATCTCCGACTCCGTCCTCTCCTTCACACCAAAGAACAATTGGATCGAGACAAGCCCCAAAATTTGGATCTTCTTGAAATAGAAAGGGTGATTGATTGCTGATAAAATTCATTTAAATGGTTGTTATATGTAATTACTAGTTTAAGGGTGGTTGTGTGTAAATTGCCCTATTTAAGGGTGATTTAATTTCCTCAATAATCACATGTTTTGGGTTAACCCTTAAATGCCCTGCATGTGAACCTATGTTTTATCCCGGATAACCCTTACATTTTGTGCATCGTTCAGTTTTGTTATATAGTGACGTGGAACCGGTTAGCCATTAAATAAAAGTTGAAGAAGACCTACGCAGAGAAGGGAAACAAAACAAAATGGAAGACTTAGGAAAAGCACAAACATCTAGAATACTATTTATTTAGCCAAAATATGATCCATAAAACTTGAGCTGAAAGTTGAAAGAAGTAGCAACCGCAATAATTGAGGCAAACATTTAAGCCAGGAAGGACTAGGGGACTAGAAATAGAGGAAGTGATCAAGAGATAGGAGGACAAGTGAAGGCTGGAGGAGGAGTTAATCCGCAAGTGGCGAGCACCGAAAGCGCAAGAGGAATGAATATGTTGAGGTTAAGCAGCTTCACTCTTAATGCGGTGCAGAGACAAAGCGCGGCTTCTAGGTCGAGCAGCCCTTGAAGCAGCGGGCAACACGTGTTCTCCACTGGGCTTCCGAGCCCGACGTGGACTAGCCCTCCTAGCACGTCCACGCACGCGCCTAGCTTCAACGCGTCGATTGGGCACGTTCCACCAGCTGGCGGTATGACGCCACCTGGGGGGCACGGGATCGAAGGAGAAGGAGAAGAAGGTGGAACTGGACGAGGAGGGTTTGGCATTGGTGGCGGTGGAACTAAAGGCGGTCGACGTCCTCCACCTGATCCACCACCACCACCCCAACCGCCGCCACCACCACCACCACCACCTCCACCTCCTCCTCCTCCTCCACCACCACCACCACCACCACCTCCACTTCCGCCTCCTCCACCGCTATGAGGAGGAGGAGGAAGATAGGGTTTTCCGCAGTAGCCGCAGGCGAGCAATGGAGGCAAGGAGACTAGCATCAACAACATGCATATCAAAAGTGAGGCTGTCAATTTTGGAGCTACCATTGCAATGTTTAGGTTAACCTCTTAGGGTTTCAGGGTATGGTGATGAGGTTTTTTATAGAGGAGGCTAAGCAACCCGTGATCATCACATTGTGTTGCATGCATGATAGAGTCAGGGTACAAGACGTAAGCGTACGGGGTGTTGACAAAGAAAGGATATTTGCTTGCAGTTGTTGTTGTTTGTCTTCATCTTCAGCGCATACTTTAATGTACAGTCCGTGACCAAGAAAGCTTTGTTGTCATCCAACTCCAGCTCAGCAATTCTTTATATTGCCCTGTAATGTGTATTCTCACTTTTACTCTCTTTTTTGTCTATACGTTTTTCTTATTTTTGTAATTTCCCAATTCAGCTTAATTTTGGCTCACATATATGATCGTAATGTATCTTCAGCAATGTGACCGCCCGATGAATATTTAGATCACATTGAACATTAGTCCGACATTGAAAAAGTTACAATCTCTGGAGATTATCTTCAAACATTTCTAGACATTCACTAGTAGAAAAAGGGGTTTTAACCACGGTTATTTGGCAAAGTTTAGCACGGTTGTGAACCGTGGTTAACTTGCATGTGGTAAACATGTTTACCACGGTTACATGTTTACCACGGTTCATAAACCGTGGTAAATAAAACAACCGTGGTAAATTAGCATATATTCTAATTTAAGGTGAACCGTGGTAAACTTGACAGTGGTAAAATTGTTAAACCGGGGTAAATTCAAATGTACAAAAATTTTACAACCGTGGTAAAATGTACTTTTTATAACCGTGGTAAATTAGTTGATTAGTTTGAATTTTTTGAACCGGGGTAAATTGATCGAACCGTGGTGATCCACCAAATTTACCTGATCCATTCCCAAAAATTCATATATTCACCTGATCCATAATATATATAAGATATCATATATCAATACCTCAATTTTTCATAGATTCAAAAGGTTAAAGAAGTCTTACAAACACAATCCAAAAAATATAGGCAATACTAATTCTATTATGTAAATTACTTGCAAAAGGTTGCAAAGAAAATATGAAGTGTTTAACCAATGTATTAGTTACTAACTACTTTAGGAATGATTGCACAAATGTTGCCCATTGATCTCGAATCTCATCTATCTTGTCTTGTGAATATGGTACGGTACCATCAAATATTGCAAAATACTATATATAATATATAAATTTAGATTAGAAGTATAAACAATATCAACATAAAATGAAGAATTTAAAATAAATATACCTTTTCGGGAATAGAGTCTTGTTCTTTACTAATGATCTCATACATGTAACGAAGAACATAGTATCCACAATCTATATTATTGGTCTGCTTAGCACACTACAAAACAAAATACGTAAATGTTATACTTAAAGAAAGAGTTAATAAATATTACTTATCTCTAATGAAAATTACTTAAGGAAATAGTCATTAATGGAACAATAAAATTACAATAAAGTTAGCCATTCATTCTGAATGTTTACACATATCTAAAATATTTAAGAGAATTGAGTATCAAATTAATTATTAGATTAACTTAATCACTAGAAAGGGTTACTTGTACAAAATTAATTACTAACTTAACTTCAAATTCACTACGTCTTATATATCTAGTTCAACACGCTCAAATTTTAAAACAATACATATATACGAAGAAAAACATCCACAAATTGTATTATTGCAACAAACCTTTATCTCGAGCCACTTAATCGATTTGTTGGGTCTGTTTGGATTATATTCAGCAGTCCACAACTTAATAGACCTGTTTAGAGACAAGTACATATACAACTATCAGAACATTGTCATTAACTAGTGATATAGAAACTATAAATACAAAATACTTACATTTCAACAATATGTTTTATATCCTTCCTTACTTTTCCTCCAATCGGGTCAAACCAAAATACACATTGTTTAAAAGGATGAATAACACATAACATCCAGTGATAACTACATGATAAGAAAATAAAAGTCATAGAGAGAAGCAAAAGCATATGGAAATCAAATATGCTACATATTACATATTTAAATAAAAGAGAAGTTGGATTAACGTACTTGGAATTATATGGAGCAAAAAATAACTGATTTTTCTTTTCATTTCTCATTGTTGTTAAGATATATCGTGCCCGTTCTTCTGAACTTGTTGTTTTATGAGCCCCAACATGTTTTCCTTGTCTTGATTAAATTGCAAAGAAATTTCAGATATATGGTCCAGACACATAAAACCAAACCGATCTAATTGGTGCTTATCTTGACAAGTGCGCATCAAAAACCTAATCAAAGAAAATAATCAGACATAACCAATGATATATTTGCATGTAACAAGCTAGCTCCTCTAGAATTTCGCAACAGATTTAACTTCAAAAGAAGTAAAAGAATATCAAGAGTTACAAGTGTACAAAATAAAGATTTCACAAGAATCAAATAAAAATGTAATTGAATATAAATAGACATGTATGAAATAAAGATCAAGATAACTTACCCAATGTAAGAAGATATATGTGTTGATTGAATTTCTTCCTGATATACCCATTGATAGATCAACTCCTTAGTAACCCACAATATACCATCATGGCCGAAGTCTTCCTGAATAGGAATTGAGATGCTTTCTATAGTTCGAGCCATGAAATGAAACATCCGCATGATTGGAGTTGTGAGTTTCTCTAATTGTTCAGTTGTGTCTAATCCACCGCTTTGTGCTTTACTTGGGTTACCCTTGTTACTAGTGTTAGATGATTCTGAATATGCATTCGAGTCCACACTCTTTCTCTTCCTTTTACCACCATTTGGTTGTTGTAGTCCCTTCAACATTAATAAAACCATAAACAAAATAGTTAGGTATTTTATATTTGACAACTTCTAAAATTAAATTTAAATTTTACCTTCTCTGTAGCAATTAAATCTTGTGGCCATTGGACAAAAGAACCCTCTGCTTCAAATACAACACATGCATCCGATGTAGGTACTGGAAGAGGCTCTTCAAGTAACTTTGCTTCAGTTATCTCAACTTTCATGTACCGAGGCTTTAATGGTACATCGTGAACTACCATGGATTGCATGTCAGGGGCATAAAAAACCTTTCATATTGCTACTATTGGATGTCCAGGACTGGAAGAAGCCAACAAACATTCAGTCCATCCCTATTCAACATTGAAATATAAATGATTCATTAGGTAAATAAAGAAAACACAATCCAACTAAGCTTGTGACATTTTTTCTGCAGAAATGACAAGTAAAAGACAACACTACAAAAAGATTTAACAACATATGACCAGATTCTTATAAGAGTTTCTAGCATGACAATGATAGTAAACCAACAAAACCAAGTCAAACTTACAAATATATGGGAAATTCAAGTATGTTAAATGTTACCTCCGGGAAATCAAAACTTGGAAAACTTTCTTTTTTGCTTTGCGTTTCAACTTCTCTTTCATGGTTTTGATCCCTTCGACCTTCTAATTCCGCATTCTTTTTCTTTAACAATTCATTTCCAGCTCTCAGTTTTTCATATGCATCATTTTGTTGATGATCTTTATGTTCTTTCCTTCCGAAGTATTTGGTGATAGTCATCCCTGTTCCCGCCGGCAAAACACGACCCGAATGTTCTTTTCTTCCTAGTGTTGTAGCTAACAAGTCATTTCTTCCAGAAAGACTAACTTCACCTTGAGAAGCTCGTTGTGATACCACCTCCTAATATTATAAAAAAATATTATAGATCACATTTGCATACCCAGGGAACACACTTGCAAAATATACATATTACAAAAATATGTTAGAAATAAACATATTCGAATAAACGTATCAAAACAACATACTTACCATCTGATCTACAATTCTATGAACAAATTCATCCAAATTTCCATTTACACCTTTCCTAGCTGCTATCCACAATTCATCTCGTGTTATTATAATTGAGGATACATGAGGCACAGGTTGACCAGCCTCTTCAAGTTTTTTTTGAACCGCTAAAATCTACACCACATAGCACATCAGTTTAGAATATAAATGCCAAAGGAAACCATAGGTAAGTTGCTCCCTTACCAATTCCAAATAAAGACCGACATATCCCTTACGAGATCCTTTATAAGGATACTCATTCTTCATGGCAACTTGTCGATGTTGTTCACTTCCCGCCTATATATACAAAAAAGAAATTCATATAAAATCATATATGTATAAAAGAAAATAACAATTAAGAAAATAACTATCTTAAACTTTGGACTTAGTCTAGAAGCTATAAATATGTCCCACGTCTTTTGATCAATGTACGTGTTTTGCTTGTGATGCAAATATGAATGGATCTTCTTTATGGCCTAATTTGCTGAGTTCCACAAGTTTAAAACCTAACTCATCATCTTTGACTGCACCATTGTTATCAACCCATTTGCAACCAAAAATTGGAACTTTGAAATTGGTGTACTCCAATTCAAAAATTTTCCCAATCACCCATAATATTGCATTACCGCATAGACTGGATTTATATCTTTAGCGCTTGAAACATGGAGGGCTTGCGCTACAAGATTGACCCCACTGTTCTGCATTGGGCTTTTATCATCACGGTCCTCTGTGTAGAATGTATAACCATTCATTATGTATGCACTGTAATGAAAAGCTTCCATATTAGGCCCATAGGATAAGCATCTTAATTTTTCAGACACATAATCTGGCGAGTTAACTAATTCTGCAACAATCTTTTGCTCAAACCATGAGGTAAATGTGCGGTTGTGCTCGTTCAAAATCCATCTTTCATTTCTACCCCGGTTTTGGCCCCTCAAAGTGCTCTTGTGCTGCTCTACATACGGCCCGGTTTCATCAAGATTATGAAGAACATAAAGGTGTGCTTGTTGACGCATACTAGGACACATGCTAATTAGTTTGGCTCCTGAAATCCCATGCCCTTCTTCAGTGTCTTCTCGTTGAGCTTTAGGGAGACCAATAGGCTCAACATTAGATAAATATTGGCTACAAAACTCCACCGCCTCTTCTACTATATACCGTTCCGCAATCGATCCCTCGGGATGATTTTTGTTCTTCACAAACCCCTTCAACACTTTCATATACCTTTCAAAAGGATACATCCATCTCATAAAAACTGGACCAACTAATCTCACCTCTCTTACCAAGTGAACGACCAAATGGACCATGATGTCGAAGAAATTGGGCGGAAAATACAATTCAAGCTCACACAAAGTAATAATAACATCATTCTGCAGGGAATTCAAATGAGCGGGGTCAATTACCTTGCTACAAATTGCTTTGAAGAAAAACATAGCCTGGTTATTGCTAGTCGAACACCTTTAGGCAAATTCCTCGTAGAGCTACCGACAAGATCTCTTGTATTAAAATATGGCAATCATGAGACTTCAGACCAACTAACTTCAGATCCTTCATTGAAACCAGACTTCTAATATTAGAAGAATACCCATTAGGAACTTTAACTTTCGACAGAAAATCACAAAACATCAACTTTTCTTCTCTATATAGAGTATGACACGCTGGAGGCATATAAGTGTGTTTCTCCCCCTTGACTGGATGTAATTCTGGCCTTATTCCCAATTTCTGTAAATCAAGTCTAGCTTGGTAGCCATCTTTTGTCTTGCTAGGAATATTAAGAAGTGTGCCAATTATACTATCACAAACATTTTTCTCAATATGCATCACATCAAGGCTATGTCGGACAAACAAAAATCTCCAATATGGGAGGGAGAAAAAAATTGATTTCTACTTCAAACCATTGATGGCTTTTGGTTCCTTCTTCTTTCCAAATTCATCAAAATTTCCAAAACTACAGTTTATATCTTTCGCTCTTACATAAACTTGTTCACCAGTTAGAGGAGTTGGAGCAATCTTTTTCTCTACAGATCCATTGAAATTCTTTTTCTGCCTACGGTAATGATGACAATCATCCAGAAATGTGCAATTTCCCATATAGACCGTCTTGTTTGTAAGCTGATCAAAGTAAGTATCCGTCCCACAGATAGGGCAAGCATGATGTCCTTTGGTAATGCAACCAGAGAGATTCCCGTAAGCTGGAAAATCATTTATCGTGCCAAATAACATAGCTCTCAAATTGATTGTCTCTTGCTTATGTGCATCAAAAACTTCAACACCTTTCTCCCACAATAGCTTCAAATCTTCAATCAGAGGTGCCAGGTAAACGTCAATATCATTTCCCGGTTGCCTTGGCCCCGAAATCAACATCGACAACATCATATATTTTCGTTTCATATATAGCCAGGGAGGTAAGTTATAAATTGCAGTCAAGACAGGCCATACACTGTAAGTGCTACTAAGAGTACCATACGGACTCATTCCATCCGTGGAAAGTGCAAAGCGTAAATTCCTCGACTCTTTAGCAAATTCAGGATACTTTGAATCAATAAACTTCCATTGAGGGGAATCAGCTAGGTGTCTGAGCTTACCGTCCTTTACTCTCTCTTCCTCGTGTCACCTCATATTTTCTGCATCTTCTGGGATTCTAAACATGCGTATCAGCCTTGGTATTATTGGAAAATACCAAAGAACTTTTGCAGGAATCTTCTCCTTTTTATATCGTGATGCCTTACAAGTCGGACAACACTCCAACATGGCATAGTCTTTCCGATACAAAATACAGTCATTAGGACAAGCATGAATCTTCTGGTAACACATTCCCATCTGTGACAAAATCGTTTCGCCTCATAATTACTACTCGGAAGAACATTATCACTTGGCAGCATAACTTTCAAAAGCTGTAATAAAGAAGTAAAGCTTTTATCACTCCATCCATTACCCGCCTTGAGGTTATATAACTTCAAAACTGTTGACAATCTTGTAAACTCAGAGCAACTAGTATACAATGCCGTTTTAGAATCTTTCCGCAAGCCATCAAATCCTTCTGATGAGCCATCTACGGGGTCTTGAATAGCAGCATGTATCATATCTTCTAGTCTATCATCCTCGTAATCATCATCATTGTCAATTTCAAAGCCATCATCATCTATCTCACCATGTTCAGTCCATCGCGTGTAAGTTCTATCAATCCCAGTCATGATCAAATGTTCTTTTACTCGAGCAATGTCAGAATGTAGAATATTGCCACAATTTGTACAAGGACAAGGAATTTTTTCACCTTCTTCAAAATGCATAAGTGCTTGATTAATGAAGACATCAACTCCATTCTTATATTCTTTCGATACTCGACTTGCAAACATCCAACTTTTATCCATGATAATGTCTAATCTGTACATTAAGAGATCGATTGAGTAAATTGAATAACGAAAACAAAGGTAGAATGAGAGATTCAAGATTAGATAAATACCATGTACACTTGGAAGAGAATTGAAGATTGGTAATCGAAGAATAAACACGCCGGAAAACAAAAACACTGCTTTTGAATTGATCGATTATAGAAGAAACTTGAAAGTCTGTTTAGGTTTAGAATTTGGTTAGAAGAATTAAGGAATATATATTATCATATAGCATCCATGATTAAGGAATAAAAGAAGATTCACGATCGGAAATTTTGACGTTGGTTAAAGATTGTGTTTCCAAAACTTTATCGGTTAGAATTTTAAATTCGGTTTAAAAATTAGGTTCATTTACCACGGTTATTGTAAAAACCGGGGTGTATATGTCAGGGTAAGAAAACCGGGGTAAATTAACAGAGTCTTTCACCACTGTTTCACAGTAAACCGTTGTACAAACACGAGTCTACTTATAACCGTGGTAAAATATCCGTGGTGAAAACCCCCTTTTCTACTAGTGATTTGGACTAAATTTATTTCCTCGTATAAATACTACAAAAGCCCTAATCAAAAGATAGATCAATATTCAGTGTAGCACTTATTTTTGCGACCACTCAATCGTCACCTCCAAGGAGGAGATTGTGAGCATCGTCATTAAGCACTTTGAAAATCATATATAGCGGCTTGGGCGGAACACAGCTCCAAGACCCAATGGTTTTAATGCCTTCTTCTATAAGGCGGTTTGCAACATTATGTGGAATGAGGTCATCGCCGCTATCTAGATTTCCTTATTTCTAGACCAATGTTGAGGGAAGTAAACCACTCTTTTATTGCTCTTGTACCAAAGAACAAGGCCCTTACCACTGTCAATTGTTTTCAACCCATCTCATGTTGCCCAACAATGTACAAAGCTATTGCGAAATTCATTGTTGGGAGCATCAAACCATCTTTTAATCTGATCATAGGCGGCTACCAATGTGCTTTCGTCCCAAATAGATCAATTCGTCATAATAGTATACTTTGCCAGTAACTTTTGAAGCACTATGATCGGAAAGAAAATATCTCATCGGTGCACAATTAAAGTGAATATCATAAGGGCATTTGATTCTGTAAACCAAAACTTCATCCTCCAAGCTCTCTCTTCTTTTGGTTTTGAAATCAATTTGATTCAGTGAATTCGCGCTTGCATCACCACGGCAACATCAACGAGTCTCAAGAGGGGTTCTTCAAAGGGAATAGGGGCATGAGACAGAGTTGTCCCCTATCTCCTTACTTATTCTTTCTCACAATGAATACCTTTCAGTAATCATTGGAGATAAAACCCAAAATCCTAATTTTAACTTCCATCCCTGTCGAGGTAGCCATCTCACTCATCTTTGTTTCTCCGATGACATCATCTTCTTTTTCCGTGGTTACTTTGAATCGGTCTGGTTCCTCAATGATGCACTTAAGCTTTTCAGCAACAACTCCGGCCTCCACTGTAACTCCTCCAACATATTTCATGTCGGCTCCCTGCCAATGACTTACTTGGGCCTCCCCATGAGCTAAAAAAACCCAAAGCAACCTCATACCCTCCACTCCTTAATCGTACCCTCTCACACTTCCAATCCTAGACGCCAAAAACCTGTCTTATGTCGAGTGGTTACAACTAATCTCTTCTATTCATATCAACTTGCATTTACCGATGCTCCGCTCTTTTCATTCCTTTGTCAGTTATGGAGAAAATTCAAAAGATCATTCCCAACTTTCTTTGGATGGGCAAGGAAAATGGTCGGTGTAATTTTGTTGCCTAGTACATCGTGTGTAATCCAAAAAATTGTGGTGGTCTCAGAGTCAAGGAATTTCTCTCTTGGAACAAATCAAGCATCTCTCAATCTATCTATGAGATCATCAATGATTTTCCTAGTCTTTGGTTCTCTTGGATCAAGGAAAATCATCTTAATGGAAGGTACTTTTGGCTCATTCTCATCTCTCCCAATGTAAGTTGGTGGTGACACCTTTTTTGTTTGTGGGGAGCTCTTGACACTCAAAGGATATGCTCATGAACTTGAGGATCTCATGGTTACCACTAATGGTTAATACTTTGTTGTTGATGTTTATTTTGTCTTCAAGCCTGAGCCTCCCGTCTCTCCATCCTTTTCTTCCTTTTTAGGTCATCTCAACTCTCTAAGGTGCAACATTATCACGTGGATTGTGCTTCACCGACGTCTCCCAACTCTCAGCAAGGTCTCCCTCTTTGGGTATCCTGATTAACAATCAATGCTGATTTGCAAAGCAGCTTCGAAAACGAGGATCACATTTTCTTCTCTTGTTCATTCTCCAAAGTTATTATTATTGATTATGTCCTTCTATGGCCGAGGATCAACAATCGGTTCACCGACATCAACAACTGGCTCTCTTGGCTCTCCTCCTCCACTCATCAACACGCTTTTTGTGTCAAATTTCGGCCTTCATTTGTCATTACTTCAGTGTACTACACGGCTAAAATCACTGATGCCTATCAAAGAAAACCATAGAAACCTAACTAAGTATAGCATGAGAGTAAGAATCGAACCCAAAAGAATCAAGTAATCTATTCCTAAGCAAGTCCCAAGAGTTTGTCTTCCGAGCCTGGAACTCCTCGATCATGTCGATCTTGCATTGAATGGTGAAGAACATGCCAACGTCCTAGATAACTTCACCACTCTTCTTCGTGAGCTTCGACATCTACATCTCCAGCTAGACAATTTTCTGCTTGGACTCTTGAACTTCTGATTCCAGCATCGACCGTCTAGTTTTGCTCGACTTGAGGAGAGCCTTCATCTCCCCCGACTTGGATTCAGCAAGGTCGGTCTTTGCTTTGGCATCGGAGAGCATGCAGTCGGTTTTAATATGTGCAGAACGAAGGTGGCTAAGGATCGACAAAAGAAAGAAGGGACAAAGATTAATTCCAAAACAAGACAAGAGTCTTGTAGACCAAGATTATATAAATACCTCCCAAGCACCATTGGTGGCCAAGTTCAAATTCTCCATGGCTGGGATTTGCGCGACGACGTCAGTAATGGGGAGGATTGCCAGTTCAGTCAAATTAGAGTTCCTCTTGCTTTTCTTCTCCGTCAGATCCTCATAGACGACATGAGACTTCCTCTTGATAATTGACGATGGCTTAGGAGGGAGAGAAGATGAGGACGCTTGACCCCAACGTTTAAAGTCTAGGAGTTCTATGGCAGAAATATGGATGAAGGCCCTCTCACTTCGGGTAGACGCAACTGTCAAGCAAACACATTGGCCTCATGGTCAATACTCATCGACAAAACATCACTATTTGCAAGAAGACATTAAAAACGAAGGCCGAAACTTACACTTAGCAGGAGAAGCAATTAGAGTCACCATGATGAGTGCTTGAGGGATGACCGACGGGCGGATGATTTTGTTTTTATAGGTTTTGTCACACTCCGAAGTGTCAAAAAGCTTCTTGATCTTCTCTTCCAGCAGGGTATCCAACTTAGGGTGGACGAAGACAGGCGCTACAAAAACCATGTAAGATAATGTTAACAAGGGAAGATATTTAATGCAGAAGGAAGAAACAAACCTTCAGAAAGCCACTTCGTCCTCAAGAAAGAACAATCACCCCAAAACCCTAGAGATGTCGTCTTCACATGGAAGAACTGTTTCTTCCAACCGCGATCATTGACGTTAACCTTCAGGGAAAGTGGTTCTCTATCAGGGAGAGGACGGAAACTAAATTGGCAGGACTTGGCAAAGAAACGATAGTGGTGATAGTCAAAGGTCTCAAAATCAAAGTCTAGGCCATAACACTCTACTAGACGGTCTATAATCTTGAGGAGACGCCAACCACTAGGCGTGATTTGACACACAACAAGGCCATAAAATGATAAAACATCATGAGTAAGTTGAGAAAAAGAGAAAGAGTGGCCTATCTTGAAGGGATATTCATAAAAACAAACACAACCTCCGTGACGAGTTTCGACCCTTTCGTTGGGATAAGGGAGTCGAGCCTCGGTGGACGGAGGAAAGCTACCATCTTTAAGAACCCCGTCAAGATTATAAGCATCCATATCGTTGGACGGCGCGCCCTCACCGGTAAGAATCAGTTTGTGGGCGATTGCCTTCACTTGTTGAGGAAGAAGAACTCGACGACGCCATGGGAGAGTCTGAAGAGGAAGATGAACAAAAGCAAGGAAAAGACGTTTACTTTGGGAAGAATAACTGCCGCATGAAAGGAATGATGAAAGGCATACACCTATATTTCTGGCAGTTAAGGTAGTTTGGGCTAATTTGAAATGCAGGGTTGAGATTCATCCACGTATGACTCAAGGAGAGGAGAAAGAAACCGCCCTATTTCATAGGTTCAGCCGAGATGTTTCTTTGGATGCAATTGTTGGGCCCAAATTTCGACGGCCCAACTTGTCCAAGACGCCCAACAAAATCAATCCAGAAATTCGGCCCAAGTAACCGGTGATCCAAAAAGAGTCGTTGGGGTTTGATTTAAGTCGAAAGGAGTCAATGGGATTGGGTCCTGATTGGGAATGTTAGTAACCGTTGTGCCATTAATACAAAATCCCATGAAGTTCGCCGAGATTTTTGCCGGATATCTCTCCGTCCACACCGAAGCATTTAAAGTCGGATTTGGGCGAGACCAGGATGATGTAAAGAGAAGAGCATCAGAGGAAGATGACACACGTGAAAAACAAGAGCTTACACTTAGAGGTACTTTGTCCTAGTCAACATTGTTATTGTCTTAATTTTCATTATATTCGATCAAATCAATAAACATCACAATTCTTTTCCTCTACTTTTTCTCTAAACTTGTCCTTAGTCTCATTCGTAATTCTATCCATCTAAGATTTTTTTACTCGCTTGACGACTTTGTGTTCGATCGACTTGGCGCCCTACTAAAAAAGGCAATTTAGGTGTTCTATCTTTTTGCCCAAAACACCAACAAAAATAACTTTTTCCAATTTCAACAATGGATAAATACACAAAACCAAATGAAAGGACCATCAGAAACTAGGAAACGAAATAGGAAATTAGCTAATAATTAGATATGGAATACCCCTCCAACGGATTGGATCAAAATCAACTTTGATGGTTCTTTCAGTGGTTCAAATGAATCTTTTATCGGGTGTATAGCAATGAACTGTGATGGTAAGATTCTATTTGTCGATAACAGGCCAGTGAAAACTTCGTGAGTACTTATGACTGAAGCGCTAGCTGCTCTTAATGCAATTAAAACCACCTCTATATTCAATTATAAAAATGTAATTGTAGAAGGCGATAATCTTACAATAATTAATTTCAAAGTATTAAAATTTTAGATTGCTATAGAGAGTCTAATCGAGCCACTGACCCTCTGGCAAACCCAATTATTAATAATATTGTATTTAAAAGGGATTTGATGAACATTCATCAACCAAACATACTTAACGAATTATATCAGGAATTCACAAACATAATTACAACATGTTGGAGAGTTTCTTCATTTACCAACCTTCATGAGAACCATATAATCGGATGGTTTGACACATCCTTTAATACGGGAAGGAGCTCCGGCCCTTCTGTTAAAACTCCGGTCCTTATGTTAAAAAAAAGGCTCAAATACTGAAAATCACCCCTTAAATAGGTCAATTTGTCGAAAACCACCACTAATTTTGTTTTTAGCGAAAACCACCCCTTAACTAGTTCTGTTTGTCAAGAATCACCCCATGCCATTATTTCGTTACACTTCCATTAGTTTTATTATTTTATTTTATTAAACTTTTAAAATTCAATATAACCGATTCATCTTCTTTTCCCAAAATTCTCAAATGAACCCCTAATTTCCAAGATTTTCAAATAAAACCCTAATTCCCAAATGAAACCCTATTCCCCAATTCCCAAATGGAACCCTAATCCCCAAAAGAATTGCGACATTAAGGACGGAATTGAGACTCCAGGCGCCGAATCCATTACAACCACCATTGAAGAAATGCATTGCGAGGACCCTGACCCGACATGGCGCACCAGATTGCATCCAAATAGGATGAACTGATAGGTGACGACGAAGGGGAAGCAAGCGGCGGGGAGTCCGACGGTGGTCCAGAAGCAGTAGCCATAAACGAGGTAGGAGACGAGCGTGCATACGATACCCAGAACCTGATTGGACTGATGATGAAAAATGACACGACGATGAGGATGAAGTGGTTGAAGAGGTGGAACCAGGAGAGGCGGCGACGTAGGATGGAGAAGTAGGTGCGGAGGAGGCGGGAGAGGTAGGGTTAGGGTTCCATATGGGAATTGGGGATTAGAGTTCAATTTGGGAATTGGGGATTAGGGTTTTATTTGAGAATCTTGAAAATTAGGGATTCATTTAAGAATTTTGGAAAAAGAAGATGAATGAGTTAAATTGAATTTTAAAGTTTAATAAAATAAAATAATAAAACTAACGGAAGTATAACGAAATAATGACATGAGGTAATTCTTGACAAATATTAAGGGGTGGTTTTCGAAAAAAAAAAATTAACGGGTGATTTTCGACAAATTGACGTATTTAAAGGGTGATTTCGGTACGTGAGCCTAAAAAAATTAGTATAGTTTGCAGAAACGTCAATGGCCACCGTTGAGCCTACAGGTACGATTCCCAATAAGGAAACGCAGAGAGTTGGTTCAACCACGCGAACGGCTAAAGGAAAATTCCACGCGCCACTACCTAAATCTCTGCGCGGCTGCGCCTACTATATCTCCTCACTCCCACCTTCTCTTCAATCCGACGTTTTCTCCCCCAAGAAATGAGTCCCCTCTCTCTTCATCCTTCTTCTTCGCATCTCCTCCTCTCGCCTCCTCACTCCTCTTTCCCCAAGCTCTCCAATTTCCAGGCAACCTCTCTAACTCCACTTATGCTTCTTGCTTCTTTACATTCATCCTGTTCTAACAGCTTTGTGTCTTCGCTGCAGTGGAAAAAGGAGCTGATTTTAGGAAGGAAGCGACACAGAGGAATATGCCGGGTGGAGCTTTCACAAGACGCACCGTTCGCCATCGCTATAGGCACTTGTATGCTCAACTCCCTTGTTTTCTCCGACATCGGAGGCTCTGATGAGGACGAAGAGGACGCTGTTGTCGGAACTACTGATGCAAAATTTGCTGTTATGAGCATCATCAGCTTCATACCCTACTTCAATTGGCTGGTGGGTTTGATTTTTTTCTTCTTTTTTTCTCCGATGCTGCAATGACTGTGGGGTTAGTTGATTTCGTTGGGATTTGTTTGTGATTTGCTGGACAGGCCTGGGTTTTTGCTTTGATGGATACAAGCAAACGTCGTTACGCTGTCTACGCCATTGTATACTTGGCTCCCTACTTGAGGTTTGTCTTTTCTTCCGAGATAAAATTGATTCTTGCTTATCAAATTGCATCTTGTTTTTAGGTCTTTAGAGGTAATCAGTTTGTATATTGCAGTAATAATGTTTGAAAAGGAAAGGGAGAAGTAATTCATAGTTCATGGGAGTATATGCAATAATTTTGTAGATATCAGTAAGCATAGCTGATGTAACGTGTCATCTTGTGAGGGAACTATGTACTAACAGAAAACGGAGTATGCAATAATTACTTCAGAATCCAGGCCGTTTGAGCCGTGCAGCCCCAGTTTTACTTGGTAGTGCTTTTCATTCTTCTGCGGCTCAGACATTTTTTTGGTGTCTGTGTGATTCTTAAGAAGGTTCTTCAATGGTTTTTGCATTGTGAAGCTTGTAGCTTTTCCCAGCTATTCTATAATGATCAAGGTTATACTGTAATGTTGATTGGTTCATTTAGCACAAAGTAGAGGTGTGTTGCCCCATATGTTAGAAAGGATTCCCACATCGGGTTTGAGTTATAAAGATTGCCCACTATATAAGCTAATGGATTACTCCCCCTATTGCCAATTGGTTTTAGGGTGGAACCCCGTTGGGCTTATCTATTGGGCCTAATGCGCATATGCGCTTGTGTTGTGCGCGCCCCCAGTCCAGTCCGTGGTTGTCCCTACGGGCCCACAAAGTTTCACACCATATAGCTTCTTTGTGTACTGCTGAGAAAACTTTGATTGCTAATGATATTTTATTAGTGTCCATTGACCATGGTCAATCTGATTATGAACACGAGGCATCAGTTTGCGGACGGAAGAATAATTAAGAGAACAGAAGTTGTGACAAGATTATACAGCTTTTTGTTCTGGAATTGGGTTGTATGTATCGAAAATAGTAGGTCCTTTTATACCTAGTTTATTGAAATTCTTGGATTCAGTCAATGGATTGGAAAGTATTATACTGAAATTTTGCTTATTTGCTAATATCTGTAAGCTAGTACAGGCATGGGTATTTAAATGCATTGTTGCGTCTTGTTTTGCAGATCGAATTTGTCACTTTCTCCGGATGAGAGCTGGCTGCCAATTGCCAGCATTGTTCTCTGCATCATCCATATACAAGTATGTAGCTATCTCCTCATGCTTTAAAGGCGTGTCATGGTCTTAAATGATGTTATCTCTATTCTCCGACATGTTATAACATTGATTAGTGTGTGAGCCATTTTATTATCCGTTGATTTTGAAATCGTACGTATTGATAGATAGAAGCAAGTATTCAAAGTGGTGATCTTGCTCGCTTCAGATTCTTCAGTGAAGCTTTTAGGCGCTTTTCTCCTGCTGCAAGAAGAAAAGAATCAAAAGATAAGCGAGACCATCACGAGGTAGGACTGCTGGCTAACTTGTGGCACGATTAGGTGTGTGACAAGGTGTGCATTGTCACTTAAGGTTTATATTCTAAGACCTAACTCGTAACGACCACGTATTTATCTTCATGTTTAGATGAGTGAACAAGATCGGATTCACCTGCATTCTAGTCAAGATCGTTTAAGGGATGAGATTCGGAAATTTGGCATGCCCCGGAAGCCTTTCCTTGACACCGAACATAAAAACCCAGATGATGTTGATGAAGATGAGGAATAGGAAGCCTGATTTGATATTCCCTTCTCTTTTGCGAGCGGCTGTTGTTTCAATAGAACATAGAGACAGATCTTTATTTCAATGAGCTATCACGGAATGGGAATAAGTAAAAGTGTTGCATGGGCAGAGATTTTGGATTCTTGTTTCAATTTGGAACGGGAGATATCGAAATATTGTTTTGCAGTTCTGCTTGTATTTTTTGTAGATGGATGCACCAGCAAAATCTGAAAGTATATGGAATGGTTTACAAGGAGCTGTTGGAATAAATATGCTTTTGACCTGGAATTAACTCAGGATCGGCCGTTCCGAGGATTTGAGGATTTTGGAGGACGGTGCAAAAAAAAAATTATTATATTTTATAATACAATAACTAATTTTCAGATGCATTAATTTTTGATCAATTCTCTTTTACAAAATTTTCATATAAATATAGATGGTTGTATAATAAAATTCTTTTTTTCTCTTATTAAATATAATGATAAAACTCTTTTTCAATTATGATATTGATTTTTTTTATCAAATTCGCTTTTACAAATTTTTCATATAAATATTTATTTATAGATGGTTGGATAACAAAATTCTATTCTTTTCTTATTAAATATAATGATAAAACACTTTTTAAATTATAATATTAATTTTTTACAAACGTTGTATAATTTGTAATTTTAAACTTGTAAATCTCAATATAAATTGTCTTGTAAAAGTTTGAGAATAAATAAAATGGAGCTGCTAGGATTCAAATACGAGACACCCTCCACATTTGGTGAGCATCTTACCACTAGAGAAGGAGAAACTTTTTGTTTATTTTCATACTTTAATTTTAATATATAGAAGCTTTCGAAATTTGGGGCCCTTAAAATTTAGAGGTCCTGTTCCGTTGGGCCTAATGGAACACCCTTCGGGCCGGCCATGCTCAGGATCCAGTTTGGACATGCTACAACTTACAAGCTATGATACCCGAAAACTCCTATGACCGAGCGTATCCCGCGTCGGACACTTTTGGACACTCGGAAACGACCGAAAACGTCTCCAAATGCTCGTAAACGGTCAACTTGTCCGTTGACTTATTAATAGTAAACGACACTCAAAAAATGGAAGAACACACGTTTCCTAAATTTTTTAAAGAAAATAAAGATAAAAAAATGGGAGTAAAGTAAAATTTGAAACCCTAAGTTACCGATTACAGTCACTCCGCTTCCCGTATGTTGAAACTTGCAAACAAGTAATTAATGAGTATGCTAGCTTTTCACTTAAGACTAGTCTATTTTCAGATTTAGTGATTATTTCTATGATAGATCACGAGGATCCTCGCATTTGGTGGGCAAACTTTGGTTCATTCATACCTTTGCTTCAAAGTTTGTAATAAAAAGTACCTGCACAACGTACTTCTTCTTCATGATGTGAGAGAAATTGGAGTACTTATTCCTTCATTTATTTTTGAAAAGGAATAGGCTAACTCCAAAGCGTGCAGAAGACCTTGTTTCTATTCACAACAACCTTTGACTTTTATAAGGAGTAGTAAAGATTACTAAAGTTCTTGTAAAATGTGGGATGTTGGAGGTGATAAATTTGGATCAATTGAAGGGACTGGATTTCTAGAGTTTGTGTTGTAACAGAATCGAAACGAGAACAATAAACATAAGAAAGACACAGTGATTTACGTGGTTCACCAAAATGACTACGTCCACGGGAAGAGGGAGATTAGATTGTATTAGAGACGGATTACAGAGATTTCGGTATATTTTAGGGTTTACATATAAGCGGCTATATATAGCGCTAAACAACCCTAAGCCCAAGAACAAAACTGATAGGCCCATACAACAAAGATCGTATACCGTTTGGACCGTGCTACCTGTCGCAATGTGTGATTCAGATTCAAGGCATTCTAACAGTTTGCACAACTTTCTCTCGATGAGTCAGAGTTGGAGAAAGAGTTCATACTAAAAGAGAATGATTTGTGAAATATTTATGGTTGTTGAACTTGGTTTTGTTGTTGAATTTGACTATGTTGTTTGGTACTCTATTTTCCTTAATTAGTGAGTTTTGCAGATGTTGAGCTTAATTATGTTATTCAGAATTACATATATTGTTAAGTTATTGTATTTGACTTTATATATCAGATTTAAGTGCTAAAATGAAGAAGCCATAATACATTATTTATCAAGCAAATGAAGAAGCCATAATACATTATTTATCAAGCGAAAAATCCGTTCAATATAAGTACATGTCCACCCACATTTAAGTGCTAAAATGAAGAAGCCATAATACATTATTTATCAAGCATAACTAATTGTTGATTTGTTGACATGGAGAAAAACTCATTTAGGCTGCTTGTTGAGCCATCTTCCGCCACTCCAAGCAAAAGTGGTTGTTTGAATTTATTGCATTTTTCATCCAATTCCTTTCTCTCCGGGCTCTCCAAATCCATAAACTTACTCACCATTTCCGAAATCTTCTCCCATTTAACCAATTCTTGAAAATTGTTCTTGACCCTCCATCCAATCCCCCAATCTTCAACCATCAGTTTGCTATTGAGCGTCTGATCAATACCGATAGGAAAACTAAGTGCAGGAACACCGGCAAAGGCAGCCTCAAATGTGGAGTTCCACCCACAATGTGTAAGAAAGCCTCCAATAGATGGATGCATTAAGACCTTCATTTGATCACACCAACTAACCACCTTTCCTCTGTCTCCAAGAATCTTACTTACATGAGAGGCTCGCTCCCGCGCCACCCATAAGAACGGAACACTTGATTCTCTTATACCGCTTGCCACCTCATCAACGTGTTCCGTCAAAGTCGAAAGACAGGTTCCGAGGGAGATGTAGAGAACCGAGCTCGGTTCTTGTGTATGTAGCCATTTGATGTAATCCTTGGGGGGTATTGTTTGGCGTTTGGTCCACATGATTTTGTGTGAAGTAGGGAATTGTTGGACCGACTGCGTATATAGGAATCCAGATGTGGGTTCTCAAGGCGGTTAACGCTGCTTCTTCGAGCTCATTGGTTGTTCTGAAGATGATGCATTGCGCCTCTGTTGCTCTCGTTACAGTGGTGCCGATCATACTCAACACTTGTTTGTCGTTGGTTTGGATTTCGCCTGGAAGATCGGCTAAACGAATTGAAGGTATTCCCGGTATCCAATCTATCCGCTCTTCACCTGTTTTAACAAACCCACAGTCCAATTGAGGTAATTGAACGTAACACCTAGAAATACTCAAGTTAAGTGCATACCATAGAGGTGATGATCAAGTGGGAAAGAATGAGATTCGAAAATGAGGGGTTGATTTAAGGCAACCGAGAACAAAGAAGCAGAAGCCGGCCAAAACGAAGCAACTGCAACACTCCTCGTCTTCCCAAGTGCAACAGCCCAAGCCAAGAAGCCATCAGCCAATATCAGATCCGGTGGCGTCTCAAGCTGGTCAAGTAGCTGCTCCACCATCTCCGTCTTGACGGCGTCAAGAAACTCGTGGAGGTCAACGGCGCCTTCAGCAGCTGGTGGCAGGGCATTATTCGAAAGCGTCACAAACTTTATTCTTCCGCTCTTGTCTAGAGTCGTCGAAGACGAGGCTAGCCGAAGCCAGTGTTCTGTTACGACGAGAGTCGCGTGGAGGTCAGGCTTAGCCACAAGCGTGGTCAAGAAGCTTAGCATCGGATTGACGTGGCCATGGAGATCTCCTAATGGGATTCCAACCACGTGCTTCCCCCGCCGATTGCTTTGTTTGGTGCACGAGCTGCTGCTGCTTGGATTCATCATTTCATTCATCGAGTTTGGGTGGTTCATCAAAATCACCAAGATTCATCGAGTTTCCTACCTATATCTAATTGTTTAAACAAGAAATTCATGTGGTGCGTCATGAGTAATTTTTTATTTGGAGAGTTGATATCTTCAAATTATTGGCCTAAATTAAACTAGTCAAACTATTGTCCCAAATTATTGACCTAAATTAATAATCTTGTTTTTTTTAACAAAAAAGGTGTCTAAGTGTCAACTTAATTTCATTTAATAAATCTATAAATCTTCGTAGAGGCCTCTAGAAATCAGAGAAAAACTAGAGAAAGAGAAATGTAGAAGAATGGAATGATCTCTGATTGATTGTCAAGACTGTTACAACTTGTGTTTTTATATTGTACAAAGCTACTAAACTACAGTTGTCAACTACTATTACATCACGTGTTCTATTTCTACACTACGCAGTTGTAACTAACTCTTCTGCCAGCTGTTATGTCTAATTCCCCCCTCAAGCTGAAGGAGGTATCACCAACTGAAGCTTGCCAAGAAGTTCCTGATGTCGGGGTCCTGGGAGAGACTTGGTTAACACATCAGCAAGTTGCAGTTTGGTGGAGACATGAGAAAGAGAGATCTATCCTACTTGGAGCTTATGTCTAATGAAATGGCAATCCAAATCAATATGTTTGGTCCTCTCAGGGAAGACATGATTGCGAGCAATGTGAACTGCCGCTTGACTGTCACACTTGACAGGGATAGGAAGGATGTCAGGAATGTTGAATTCATGAAATAACCAAGAAAGCCAGGCCAATTAAGTTGTAAGGCGTCTCATAGATCTATATTCAGATTCAGCAGAGGAAAGGGAAACTGTGGTTTGCTTTTTTGCCTTCCAAGAGATTGGACAACCTCCAAAAGTGATGAAATATCCACTAACGGATCATCTTGTGTTGGAACATGCTGCCCAATCTGCATCACAGTAGCCTAAGAGTTTGAAATCAGTGGAATTGTTGAGGAGAAGTCCCAAATTGTCATATTGAGAGAGATATCATAAGGTATGTGTGGCAACTTTGTAGTGCTCAACAGATGGAGAATGCAAGTATTGACTTAGAAACTGCACTGTATAGGCAAGATCAGGGCAAGTGTTTGTAAGATAATTCATCTTACCAATCAGCTTCCGATACAAAGTGGGATCACGGAAAGCAGGAGCAGATGGAGAGAAGTGCATATTTGTTGGTAATGGAGCAGAGACAGTGGTAGGAGGAGGTGGAAATTCCTGAAGAAGCTCATGAAGATTTTTTTTTTTTGACTCATGACATAACCATTGGGAATGCGTATGACTTCAATCCCTAAGAAAAAATGTATTTGTCCCAGATCCTTGGTTCGAAACTGATCATCCAGAAAGAGTTTCGAATTGGAGATGGCAGTAGTGTCATTCCCAGTTACTAAGATGTCATCAACATAGATGGCAGTAAACATCATTGAGTTCCCTATTTTTCTGGAAAACAAAGAGTAGTCGTTTGGCAGTAGTGTCATTCCCAGTTACTAAGATGTCATCAACATAGATGGCAGTAAACATCATTGAGTTCCCTATTTTTTTGGAAAACAAAGAGTAGTCGTTTGGAGAGTGAACATACCCTTGAGAGGAGAGATCTTGAGAAAGCTTTATGTACCATTGGCGCGAGGCCTGTTTTAAACCATAAAGAGATTTGTTGAGGCGACAAACCAAAGATGGATCACTTACTGCCAAACCAAGAGGAAGCTTCATGTAGACCTCTTCATTTAATTCTCCATGTAATAATGCATTATTGACGTCCAACTGAGCAATAGACCATCCTTGTTTAGCAGCCAGAGTAACCAAAGTTCTTATTCTTGTCATTTTGATTACCAGGGAAAATGTCTCTGTATAGTCAATGCCCTCTTTTTGGGTAAAACCCCAGACAACGATACGAGCCTTATGGCGTTCAATGGTGCCATCTGAGCGCAACTTCATCTTGTAAACCAATTCGCAACTAATCAGGCTTTTTCGAGATAGCAAAGGAACAAGGTCCCATGTGTTGTTTAAAGTCAAGGCATTGAACTCATTATCCATAGCAGGGTATCTAACTGCATCATCATAGGAAACAGGTTCATGTGAAACAAAGAGTGAAGATAACAAATTCTGATTTTCCTTAATTAAAATGGAAATTAAGGTTGATCTAATCACAAAGTCTTGTTTATCGTATCTGTTTTTTCTTCATGATAGCTTGCACATCTAATCATATCTGTACATTTGTAAATCTATAAATAAACAAATCTAATCGTATTTGTTTGAACAATTTAATCAAATCAAGCATGGTTTTGTAAATCAATTTAGTTTCAAACAATTCTATTAATTTTTTCTTGATGATAGCTTACACATCTAATCGTATCTGTTTTGTTTATCAATTTGCGTTTACAAATTTGAGAGAAATCTACCAGTTCGAGCGAGTTGTGGACAAATGATAGATATTGAAAATTGGAGGCTTGAGAAATCTACAAGAAGTCTACAAGAAAGCAGAAAGTTTTATGTATTTTAGTCAACTATTTAGTACCCTTTTCTTATTGAGAGGATTGTTCAATTTTTCTTTGTTCTATTAGGCTAGGTTCATGATTGTTGTTTTCAGGATCTGATATTTAGAACTGGTTGATGTTAATATATTCAAACCTCCTTCAGAAATTGTAGGTATAATGCTGGTAGATTCGAATAGGATTCTATTAATTCTTCTTCATGATAGCTTGGAAGTCTAATAGAACTTACCCTGATTTACGAAGCTTAAGTATTTAACTTTTGGCCTTTGTGATATTATTTTGATGACTTAATATATATGGTTCTCACATCGATTTACATAAGTGACATACTCTACAAACACCCATTTTATTTCAGATGCTTTAAGATACTCAAGATATGAAAACAGTTCTTTTGGACGTTGCTTCCCTTGAAAAACAGTTGATGGTTAGCAATTCCAGACACTAAACTCTTGCCATAAATGATTGCTGTTTTTATAAATATGTAAAAGAAAAAGCTATCTTCGACCCTTGGATTTCCATTTATATGTAGAGTGGCTTCTTTAAAGATAAAGTCATTTGTTTTTAGAGGTGATTTTGGATTAGTTCTATCATTTGTTTTTAAAGATTTTTCTTGAGCTAATCTCTAATTGTTGCTAGATGCATGTAACCTTCTCTGTTTGACAGCCAGCGAGAGCTAAAAATAAATTCAACGAGACTTCCCCTAGGGTTCGTCTCTCTCATTTTCTCTTCTTTATATCTCTCATTACACTCTTGCTTGCATTCTATTTGAGTTTCTTTTACCAAAGTGATTTAAGGCTTCTATTGATTTGGATTTCTGGAGACTGGATCTTCCTATCACGGTTTGTTAGATGGTGTTTGCAATATATTGAGCATTGATTCCTTTTGAATTGGGGTTCGTCTCTCTCATTTTCTCTTCTTTATATATCTCACGACACCCTTGTTTGCATTCTATTTCTACACTACGCAGTTGTAACTAACTCTTCTGCCAGTTGTTATGTCTAATTCCCACAGCCCCCCCCCCTCAAACTGAAGGAGGTATCACCAACTGAAGCTTGCCAAGAAGTTCCTGGTGTCGGGGTCCTGGGAGAGACTTGGTTAACACATCAACAAGTTGCAGTTTGGTGGAGACATGAGAAAGAGAGATCTATCCTTCTTGGAGCTTATGTATAATGAAATTGCAATCCAAATCAATATGTTTGGTCCTCTCATGGAAGACAGGATTGCGAGCAATGTGAACTGCCGCTCGACTGTCACACTTGATAGGGATAGGAAGGATGCCAGGAATGTTGAATTCATGAAATAACCTAGAAAGCCAGGCCAATTCAGTTTTAAGGCGTCTCAGAGATCTATATTCAGATTCAACAGAGGAAAGGGAAACTGTGGTTTGATTTTTTGCCTTCCAAGAGATTGGACAACCTCCAAAAGTGATGAAATATCCACTAACTGATCATCTTGTGTTGGAACATGCTGCCCAATCTGCATCACAATAGCCTAAGAGTTTGAAATCAGTGGAATTGTTGAGGAGAAGTCCCAAATTGTCATATTGAGAGAGATATCATAAGGTATGTGTGGCAACTTTGTAGTGCTCAACAGATGGAGAATGCAAGTATTGACTTAGAAACTGCACTGTATAGGCAAGATCAGGGCGAGTGTTTGTAAGATAATTTATCTTTACCAGCTATTGAAAACCCCATACCACCACAAATCTCCACAGTTGTACCAAATTCTACACCCGTATCCACTACTGTAAGCCCCACACCACCACCAACTTCCGCGCCTGTATCAAATTCTACGACCGTACCAGCTACTGAAAACCCCATACCACCACAAATCTCCGCGTCTGTATCAAATTCTACACCCGTATGCACTACTGTAAATCCCACACCCCCACCAACTTCCGCACCTGAATCAAGTTCTACGACCGTACCCACTACTGCAAATCCCCCACCACCACCACCTTTGTCTCGTATTTCCCGACCAACAAAGCCATCCACCCTCCCCCGGGACTTCCATGTTGAGGTAACTTTACCATCTCGCTCATCCAATAAAACGTCTTCCTCGAATCAGGTTCTTTTAGGAAAACCCCACGATCTCTCTCATGTCCTATCATATCATAAATTGTCTTCCAATTATAAGCACTTCATCTCTAACATTATGTTTGAGAAAGAACCTAGAACTTTTCCCAGGCTGCTCGATTCCCGCAATGAAGGGAGGCTATGGCGAAGGAACTCCAAGCTCTTGAGGATAACCACACTTGGAGCCTAGTACCACTACCTCCAAACAAGCGTCCTATTGGGTGTAAATGGGTGTACAAAGTCAAGCATAATCCCGAAGTCAAAATCGAACGACATAAAGCACGCCTTGTTGCCAAGGGTTACAATCAAGTCGAAGGGATTGACTACCGCGAGACTTTTGCACCCGTCGCCATACTCACTACGGCTCGTGTCATCATCAGTCTTGCTGCCACCAACGGATGGTCATTACATCAACTAGATGTTAATAATGCTTTTCTAAATGGAGATCTCACGGAGGATGTCTACATGCGGCTTCCCCCGGGATTTCATGCCAAAGTTGAGACTCGCGTATGCAAACTTCATAAATCTCTATACGGTCTCAAACAAGCGTCTCGACAATGGTTTCTCAAACTCACCTCAACCCTCAATCAAGCTGGATTTCAGCACTTTCAAGCTGACTACTCTATGTTCATTCGATATCAACAAGGTAAGTTTACAGTTATTCTCGTATATGTCGATGATGTTATTATCACTGTCACTAACTTGCAGGATATTGAGGACACCAAGCCCTTCCTTGCCACTCGATTCAAGCTCAAAGACATGGGACCACTCAAATACTTCATCGGCATCGAAGTTGCTCGTTCTAAACAAGGGATTGTTCTTTGCCAAATAAAATATGCTCTTGAAATTCTTGACGACACAAGATTTCTCGGAGCTAAACCGACCACTATTCCTCTTCCAGAGAACCCGGTTCTCACGGCTTATGATGGCAACGTATTCTTACCGACCCCTCCATCTACCGGCGGTTGGTTGGCCGCCTCATTTACCTCACCATTACAAGACCCGATCTCACCTATGTTGTCCACATTCTAAGCCAATTCACGGCTTGTCCACGCCAGCCCCATCTCAATGTTGCTCACCATGTCCTTCGATATATCAAGGGTACTCAAGGCCATGGACTCTTCTTGCCCGCTCATGGGCGCCTCCATCTGACAGGCTATTGTGACGCCAATTAGGCACGATGTCGTGACACACGACGCTCCACAACCGGATATATCATTTTCCTTGGCGGTTCTCCGATCTCTTGGAAGACTAAAAAGCAAGCAACTGTCTCCCGCTCTAGTGTCGAAGCTGAATACCGATCCATGGCGAACACTTGTTGTGAACTCACATGGCTATGTGCCCTTCTCCAAGATCTTCGGGTCCGTCACCCCCAGCTGTGCACTCTCTATCGTGACAACAAATCAGCACTCCACATTGCCTCGAACGCCGTATTCCATGAACGCACAAAACACATCGAAATTGATTGTCATGTTATACGCGAAAAGATCCAAAGAGGCGAGGTCAAGACTTTTCATATCTGTACCAAAGACCAGCCCACCGACATCTTTACAAAGCCCCTCGGTCCACGTACATTCACTTCACTATTATCCAAGTTGAGTGTTTGCAACATACACTCCACTTGAGGGGAGTATTGGAATTCACATTCAACATTTATTACCTCCTCATTTCCAACTTGTAATTACTCCAAATAGAGTTGTTCCTCTCTCTTCTTCCCACACAATAGAGATGTTGTTTTTATGCTATATAAGAGCCTTGTTGCTCCTCTTTGTAATACACAATTCCAGTAATACAATATTACATACAACACTTGTTTCTTACATTCTCTCTTTCTATACGAACCCCACAAACCTCGACGACGCATGCGCAACATAGAACCCAAACGCAAACCAACCAGTCCCACCACGACCTTGTTTATCAGTTTGCAAACTGTACTGCACCGTCAAGTTAATGAGACAGTATATGCCATTTAAAGAAATGAAATTAAATGCACATTTAAAGAAATATTCACTCCGCCATCAACTCGATTCGACCACACAAACACTGATAGCTTATTGATTTTGGCCTAAAAAATATATCAGAAGGAATAGTGGTTTAAAGTAACGCAATACACTAGCATATAGAAACTCACACTTCATGTGAGAATGTATATATTTTAAATAGGTGTCACTGATGTGGTAGTGCTTGATTGGTTGTTGACAAAGTCAACCTTGTATATATCTCTCAATCAGCTTCCTTTTACTGATTGAGAAGGTTAATACAGAAAACACCAAATTCCCAAATATGGCTCTCTCCCTCTCGTTCTCTCTGATGTGTTCGCATTTCAATTTTTCGATCCTTCATTCTTCATGATCTTAGATTTCTCTATCTGATTCGATCTCTAGTTTTGATATGGTATCAGAGCGCAACCGATCTTCGCTCTCGTTGATTGCGCATCAGTCTTGCTGAAGTGCGTGTCTGGTTCGAGAAACCTAGGGTTTCATTCTCGTTAGTCAGGATTCTGGCGATAGTCTTCTTCGATCATCTTCTCTGCTTGTTTAGTGATCTTCGTTCTCTTTATTACTCACTATGGTGGATGCGGAATCAGGTATCTGTGGAGGTGACAATTCTCTCCCCGGTGATGCTCGACTGCCTCCTGGAGGCAAGAGGTTCAATCCTTTCTTCTTAGCTAATTCAGATCATCCTAGTATGACTCTTGTCTCTGCATAATTCGATGGAACTAATTTTTGCAGGTTGCGTAAGAATATTATTGTTGCTTTACGATCTAAGATGAAGCTTGGATTTATTAATGGCTCTATTGTGAAACCTGATGTTACTGATGAACTGTTTGAGATATGGGAGAGATGTGACTCTATTGCGATGTCTTGGATCATCAACTCTATGATCAAGGAAATTTCTCAAACCTTTGCATTCTCTAACACTGCTTTAGACTTATGGACTTAGTTAATTGAGAGATATGCTTAGTCTAATGCTCCCTTGATATATCAACTGCGTAGGGATCTAAGCAATTTTCATCAAGAAAATATGTCAGTTTCTATGTACTATGCTAAACTCAAGAATTACTGGGATGAATTGGATAATATAGATGGAATTCCTCTTTGCACTTGTGGTGTCATACAACAATGTTCCTGTGTTTTGTTGAAGCGTGTGTTTGATAGCCAAGGTCATGCAGTTTCTTATGGGACTTACTGAGGCATATGAGATAGTCAGGAGTTCTATTTTATCTACCGAACCACTTCCTAATCTAAATAAGGCATATCATTTGGTCTTGCAAATTGAGAGACAGCAAGAGATTACTGGTAAGACTATTGTCACTCATGATGCTCTTGCTATTAATAGAAACCAACAGTCCAGACAGCAAAACACTAGGCAATATCCAGGATATGGAGCCAATACTGGTTACAATCGTAATGGTAGTGCAGGAACTGGTTCTCGGTATGAATGGGAAGGAAAGAAACAGAGGTTTGATAATAGGAAATGCTCTAATTTCAATGAATCAGATCATACTCGTGACAACTGTTTCAAGCTTGTGGGATACCCTGATTGGTGGAAGGGACAGAAAACTGACAGCTGGGGGAGTTTGGCAGTCCTCTTGACAGTGATGACTCAGGTCACAGCAAGCCTGAGACTGCATTGATAAATGCAGTAGTTCTGGAAGTGATGAAGCAGATTCAATCAAGAAATAATGGAGAGGAAGGCACTAGTGGTGGTCTACAACATTATACCCACTTTGCAGCAGGTACACATACTCTCTTTTCTCATGATCATACTTCTCTTGGGGTCCCATGTACGTGGTGGTTGACTCAGGAGCCACGAATCACGTGGCTTACAACAGAGAAATGTTCAATGAATTGAAAGATTTGTGTAAGCCAATTAAGATTGGTTTACCAGATGGTTCCATCCAGCTCGTCAAGCAATATGGATCAGTGGCTGTTACATCTGATCTTGAGCTTGCAAGTGTGTTGTACATGCCTGAATTTAAGCACAATTTACTATATGTTTCTAGACTATTAGAGGATGATGCTCTTGTGTTCATTTTTGGGGCACATAGGTGTGCTCTGCAGGACCTTATCACCATTAGAATTGTTGCTGGTGAAAGAAGAGATGGGGGACTATAAGATTGGATGCTAAAGAAGGTGATTCTAGCATGGTTCTTGGAGATTTAAAGGTGTCGTTGGTGGTATCCACTTTGGTTTCACAAACATTGAGTTCTATATGTAATACGCATGGCACGACTGATTTACATCATGCCCGGTTAGGACATATTTCTGTGTCAAAGATGCGTCACCTTGACATTAATTGTAATGAATTGCATAATTTTACTTGTGATACTTGTGATTCGGCAAAGCATCACAAATTGCCATTTGCTAACAGTTGCTCTATAGCTACTCGCAAGTTTGAGTTGGTTCATCTCGATTTGTGGGGCCCGTACCGCACAACTACTGTACCTGGGGCCAAATATTTCCTCACAATAGTCGATGACTACTCGAGAGGTACTTGGACCTTTCTCCTAAATAACAGGGCTCGGGTTTTTGGGTTGATACAACAATTTTTTGCTTATGTCACTACTCAATTTGGAGTTGACATTAAGACGATTCGAACCGATAATGGCACGAAGTTTGTTAATAGCAATGTGGCTCAATTCCTACATTCTAGAGGGGTTGTGCATCAACGATCAGCTCCGGGTGTGCCGGAACAAAATGGTCCGGTGGACCGTAAACATCGACACTTGGTCGAAATGGCACGTGCACTTCGTTTACACGTTGCCCTTCCTAGCAAATTTTGGAGGAGTTGTATTCTTGCTTCTACTCACCTCATTAATCTCTTACCATCATCTATCCTCAATTGGGAAACACCCTATTTCCGACTATATGGGAGAAATCCGGAGTACTCTCATCTTCGTGTTATAGGATGCCTTTGCTATGCATTGGAACCTAAACATTCGCGAGCAAAATTTGATGCGACTAGTAGACGTTGTGTGATGCTTGGGTATCCTAAGGATCAAAAGGCATTTAGTTTATATTATTTGGAGGCAAACAAGGTAATCACTGCTCGTCATGTTATATTCAGGGAAAATGTATTTCCATTTAAAATGGGAAATTCTGCCTATGTTCCAAGATCGCAACAATCTCTTCCAATTGTTTCAATTGGAGTGGATCAATTTTCTGAGCCCATTATATATGAGAATTCAGATTCATTATCTGGGCCTTCCCCCGCTGGCCGAATTTCAGACTCAAATGGGCCTAATATTGAGGTTGGGCCTATTGAGCCTCAGATTATTGCTGGGCCAGAACCTACAGATCCAACCTCTTCACCACCTAATATTACTGAGCCTACACCCCCACCTTTACCTAATCTGGATCATGTGCCTCGATGTCTTACTCGTATTGTCAAGCCACCACCTAGACTTGATGAATTTGTTTGTGGGCAACTCCCCACCAGAACTACACCTCAAGACCATATTGAAGATTCCTTTGCCCAAGCATTGCATGCTGTTACTCTCCAGGATCTTCAGTATTATCCAATGGATTATATCCATTCTCTATTTCATGTATTCGGTGAGGTTGAGCCATCTACCTATCATCAAGCAAAGGTTCATCAACATTGGATACAAGCCATGGATCTTGAGATTGAAGCTAGGATTTGACAGTATTACCTCCAGGGAAACGTGCCATTGGTTCAAAGTGGATATACAAAATCAAATTCAAACCGAGTGGAGAGGTGGAGCGATAGAAAGCACGTTTAGTGCCAAAGGGGTATAATCAGATTAAGGAAAAGGATTATAAGCACACATTTTCCCCAGTCGCTAAGTTTACAACGGTAAGAACTCTTATTGCTCTTGCGTCAATCAGAAAATGGTCATTGTATCAACTTGATATAAACAATGCATTCCTTCATGGGTTCTTGGAGGAAGAAGTGTATATGGAACCACCCTTGGGGTATTCTCAGGCTAAACCGGGACAAGTATGTCGTCTTCGTCGATCACTTTATGGCTTGAAGCAAGCGAGTCATCAGTGGAATCTTGAACTGACAAAACATTTACGGAGTGTGGGTTTTGTGCAATCAAAACATGACTACTCCATGTTTGTCAAAAACATCTCTTCTTCCATGACCATTGGACTTGTCTATGTTGACGATATGCTGATCACTGGCAATGATGAAGTAGAAATTGCTGCAGCCAAGAATTCCCTCCACAAAGCCTTCACTATTAAAGATCTCGGGTTGGCAAGACACTTCTTGGAACTTGAGATTTCTCGCACAGCTGCAGGGATACAGTTGAACCAACGAAAATATGTGCTGGATTTTCTTACAGATGCAAGCATGTTGGAGTGAAAACCAACCATTTTTCCTATGCAGCGAAATCTTAATCTTCGGCCAGATAGAGGTACTCCAATACCTGAACCAGAAGTTTACCGACGATTAGTTGGTCGACTTTTATATCTCAGCTTATCTCGGCCTGACATCACATATAGTGTGCATCAATTAAGTCAATTCCTAGCTGTTCCACGAGTTCCGCATATGCAGTATGCATTGTATCTCCTCCGGTATCTGTGTGGCACCATTAATGCTTCTCTTTTCTACCCGGGAGCTTCAAGCTTGAGTTTGGTTGCCTATTGCGATGCTGATTGGAGTACAGACGAATACACTAGTAGATCCATCACAAGATATTGTGTTTTCCTGGGTGCTTCACTCTTTCCTGGAAATCAAAGAAGCAACTGGTGGTGTCTAAATCTTCAGCGGAAAGTGAGTATCGCAACATGTCAAATGCAGGTAGTGAACTTGTGTGCTTGAAGGCTTGATGGAGGATTTAGGCATATCAGTTCCTCGGCCCATTCCTTTGCACTGCGACAATACAGCAGCCAAACAACTCGTTGAGAATCCCGTGTTTCACGAGCGTACGAAGCATATCCGTATTGACTATCATTATACTCGTGAACTTGTTGCAGAAGGTCTCATATCCATTCTTCATGTGCGTACTCATATGCAATTGGCTGACATCTTTACAAAAGCACTTGGGGCACAACAACACTAGTTCTTATCGCACAAGTTAGGATTGGTTTTACCAAGTCCTACTTGAAGGGGGTGTGTGAGAATGTATATATAGTAAATAGATGTCACTGATGTGGCAGTGCTTGATTGGTTGTTGACAAAGTCAACCTTGCATATATACCTCAATCAACTTCCTTTTACTGATTGAGAAGGTGAATACAGAAAACACCAAATTCCCAAATATGGCTCTCTCCCTCTCGTTCTCTCTGTTGTGTTCGCATTTCAATTTTTCGATCCTTCATTCTTCATGATCTTAGATCTCTCTATCTGATTCAATCTCTAGTTTTGATACTTCATTACCCTCATTTCCCCCTTATTCACCTAATCTTCCTTATAATAACTATTATTTAATATGGACATCAAATTTATCACTTTTTCTCCCATAAATTAACTACTTACAATTTCTGTAAAAAAAACATAAAAAAACATATATATAAATTAAATATTTTATTAAAAAGCACATAATAGGTCAAAAAAAAAAAAATCATAAATCACAAACACATTAGAATTTTTAAAAAAACGGCGTATTACTATAAAATACCGGAAACGACGTATACTTATTACCTTAAACATAAAAATGTTGGGGGTATGACTGTAAACATGGATACGAAGGTTTATTAAAACAAAGTACTAAAATGACAACAATAATGTTACAAAACCAAACAATAACCAAACATATAGCGCAGGGCTAAAGACCTAGTTGAATAGAAAGAACCAATATGTGCAATTTACATTATGAATAAGGGTAAAGATCAAATGAGAAATTAATTTTAAAATGAGAAATGAGAAGTAATCCTAGCTAGGAAATTCAATGGCTAGGATTACACTCTTTTAGGGTTTTGACCAAAGTAATTGACCATTGACCAGGTTTGACCGGAATTGACCATTGACCGACGTTGACTTTTTTTTTTAATTTTTTTTTTTTTTTGGGCCAAAAAAATATTTTTTTTAGGCCGGATTTTGTACTTACAAAATTAAGTGATTCAAAATGCCTGAAATGTGCTACTATATGGTTGAAATGTGCTACTATATGGTTGAAATGTGCTATGATATTTTAGGCCAAAATTTGAACTTGCAAAGTATGTGGTACCACAAGTGTTATGTGCTTCTATATTACTGAAATATGCTACGCTTTTGCCCATATGTGCTTCTATATAGCTAGCCGAACCGTGCTACAATATTGCATATATGTGCTTTTCTATGCTAGGTAAAATGTGCTACACTTTTTGCCTAGATGTGCTTCTTTATTGTTGAAATCTGCTACGCTTTTCGCCTATATGTGTTTCTCTATTGCTACCTGAATTGTGCTACACTTTTTCCTATATGTGCTTCTCTATGGCTAGCTGAAGTGTGCTACGCTTTTGTCTATATGTGCTTCTCTATATGTGCTTCTCTATGTTAGGTGAAAGGTGCTACGCTTTTGCTTCAATGTGCTTTTCTATGACCGAAATGTGCTACACTTTTTCGCCTATATGTTCTTCTCTATGGTTAGGTGAAAGGTTCTACGCTTTTGTCAGGATGTGCTTCTCTATTGTTGAAATGTGCTACACTTTTCGCATACATATGCTTCTCTATGTCTGAAATGTGCTACACTTTTCGCCTATACGTGCTTCCTTATGGCTGAAATGTGCTACACTTCTCAACTATACGTTCTTCCCTATAGCTAGCTGAAGTGTGCTACACTTTTGCCTATATGTGTTTCTCTATGGTAGGTGAAATGTGTTACGCTTTTGCCTCTAAAAATATAACACTTTTACTTACAAAGCATAACACTTTTTCTTACAAACCATAGCAAAAAAAATTGGTAGAAAAAACATAACACTTTTGTTTATAAATCGTAGCAAAAATATTTGGTAGAAAAAAAAAACAAAGCATTATTCCTTACAAAGAATAACACTTTTACTTACAAATCATAGCACAAAAAAACTGAAACGGAAAAAATCCGAAAAAAAACTGACATTTAAAAAAAAAAAAAAGTCAACGGATGGTCAACGGCCGGCCAAAGGGTGGTCAACGGCCGGCCAACGGGTGGTCAACGGCCGGTCAATGAGTGGTTAACGAGCGGTCAACTCCAAGGAGGAGGGAGGAGGAAGGAGGAGGAAGTTCTCCTTCCTCCTTGTTTCTTATTTCTCATCTTAAGGACATTTTTCATAGGATTTGAAACTATCAATAACTTATCAATAACTCATTACCTGTAGCTCAATAATTTAAGGCTAAACCTTACAATCTGTTATGAAGAAAAGCAGTATCTCTACAAACTCTGGCATACTTTAAACTAAGATCTGAACGAGTCAACGGCCTTCGAACGTTGTTGATAACTCAGTATTTGAGTTACTAGTTCCAAACTTACTAGATGAAGAGGAAGCTGTTTCTAAGGGAGGCCTTCTCACAACAAAAACCGGCTGGGTTGGATGGGGAAGAGTCATTTTGTCACCCGCACCAAGCATTAAGAGCACGGTCGACATGGTTGGTCGATCACTCGGGTCTTCTTGTACACACAAAAGCCCCACATTGATGCATCGTTTCACTTCAAAACTATCACATGAATCTTTAATTGATCCATCCACTAACTCCAGAGCTTCGTCTTTATCCCACAATGTCCACGCCTATGAATGCCAGAATATAATCACAAATTGAACAAGTATAGAGTTCTAGAAGATTTAAAATAAAAGTTATAAAGCACTTACATATCCAATCAAGCTTATCAGAATGTTCTCTGACTGAAATAAGCTTGTGGATTTCCTTCCACTGATAACCTCGAGAAGGATAATCCCGAAGCTATATACATCAGATTTGATGGAGAAGTATCCATCTAATGCATATTCTGGAGACATGTAACCGCTGCATTGAATTCATAAAAGCTTGTAAGCAATTTAATTATCCAAAAGTTATACTTTCATTGTATAAGTTATTGTTGTAACAGAATCGAAACGAGAACAAAGTAAACGCAAGAAAGACACACAGATATACGTGGTTCACCAAAGATTGGCTACGTCCACAGGAGAGGGAGATCAGATTATACGGAGGCGGTATTACAGTTTTCGGTACAATTAGGTTTACACATAAGCCGCTATATATAGCGCTAAATAACCATAAGCCCAACAACAAAACTGATGGGCCCAAATAAGCCCATACAACAGATATTGTATACCGTTTGGCCCGGGGGCGACTCCGCCCCCCCAGACCCCCAGGCCAGGGGGCGCATCGCCCCCCTGGACCCCCCGACTCGCTGACCGGTCAGCGAGACCCCTGTGCTACCTGTCGCAGTGTGTGATTCAGATTCAAGGCATACTAACAGTTATTCACTTACTATGTTCCAACTATTCTAGCAGTTCTAGTGGCTATCTCATTTCCTGCAACAATCCTGGCTAAACCAAAGTCAGAAACTTTAGGGTTCAACTCTATATCTAACAATATGTTGCTTGGCTTTAAGTCTCTATGGATGATTCTTAATCTTGAGTCTTGGTGAAGATAAACAAGCCCACGAGCTATACCCAATATAATATTGAAGCGTTTTGTCCAGTTCAACAGAGGGGGCGTAGTTTGATCTGACATGGAGAAAGCATATGAGTTGATATTGCATAGAGTGATCAACAGAGTGGTGTTAGTAGTCCACTCACTCTTTAGCATCGGGTATATATGTATTCATGGTTTGTTACTTACCAAAAATAAAGGAGCTGAGACATTTATTGGGCATGTACTCGTAGATCAGAATCTTTTCATCTTCTTTCATGCAATATCCGAGAACTCTGACGAGGTTACGGTGTTGAAGCTTAGCTATTAGTATCACCTCATTTCTGAACTCTTCAATTCCTTGTAGTGATACTGCTGATAGCCTCTTCACAGCAACTTTAGTTCCATCTGGGAGCTTTCCCTAAAAAACAATTCCACCAAATTTATTTATAAGCCAATTATACCAAGCACATGAGTAAACTGATTATAAGAAAATTACCTTGTAAACTGGGCCAAAGCCTCCAGCTCCAAGCTTATTTGAGACGGAGAAGTTGTCGGTAACAGCTAGTATACTCTGATAATCGATGAATGGAATGTCAATATCTTCAATGTCATCTGTCTTGAACTGATCAACAAGGCCTATACATGTATGAATGACCCAAAAATGTTAGCTTGCCAGAAAAAATGTTTTTCTTTCACGGAAGAAGTGGAGCATTCCAGTTACCTGCTCTTTGTATTGCCCTTTTCCTTTGAAGATGAAGAATGAAAAAAAAAACTGCACAGAAGAAGAAGCACTATTCCACTTGCAGTTGCAACTCCAGCCTTTAGTAACAAAGGAATGTGCTTGTGATGGACTACTTGTGGTAAAATGGTTCAGATGAATAACAATGAGTAAAATAATCAAACAAAACTACTAAGTAAGGGTATGGCTGAAAATGCCCAATTGGGGATCGTTTATGCTATAAGCATGTTCTTACTAAGGGTGCCCTAATGAAACATGTGAGAATTAGGCTAGAATGTAAGACATGCTCGATTTTATATACCTTTAGTGCAGTTCATATTTACGGAATCCCAATAGAGTCCCTTTGTGCACATACACACATTTTTTCCATTCCCATCCTCTGCACAAGTTGTTTCAGGCCAATCTGTGCAGTCAACTGATGATTTACATGCCGGTGGAGGCGGTGGTTTCCATGACAACACGACGTCAACTACTTGTTTACTGTATCATTCAGAGGTACAATGCTGCAGTTTGTCACTCTGAATGGGGAAGTGTAGTTGAGATTAAACACCTTGGACTCAATATTTGCAGTACTGCAAGTGCCTGAAGTGCTCGTTGTCCCTAATTGCACGAAAAAGCTTTTCCATTTTGGATTGATAAGAGAGACTTTGTAGATTTCACCACTTGGTGCCTTGAAGTAAATCTGGCCATTGGTCGTATTGCATTGAAAGCTGAAGTAGGTCGGATCGCCACAATTCTGTTTGGTGCTCAAATTAGTCCCACAAATACTACAAGTTCTTGGCCCTAACTCTGCACAACATCAACCATTTATCTAATATAGTCAAAACAGATGATCAATCCTATCCTAATTCCTAATAAATTTGTTTCATATGCAAGTTCAAAGTATTCATTTAATAATAGATTGATAATTCAATCAACCTGAATTGAACAATTGCAGTCTCACCATCATAACATGTAGTTCACAGTTGTTATAGACGTGTTTCTAGTAGGAATTTGAATACGAAGCATGATTCAACATACCTATATCGGACTGATTGACTCGGATGTGAAGTGTTTGACCGTCTGTACTCTCCTCTTGTATATGAGTTAGTTCACTGGTCCAAATCAGGCATCTGGATTCATTTGCATTGAAAGAGACTGCCCTACATACACAATCCTGTAGGCATACATTCCTGCAAGAGCTGTTTCAGTAGTCACTTGTTTCTGAGAATAGTCCGGATCAGGAGGCAGTTTGACCATAGGCAAGCTTAAGAGCAGTTGACCACACGGCTCATTGGTTCTTGTTGGATCGGTTAGCACAGTTACTCCCAAGGAAACAATAGGTATTGTTCCTCAGGAGGTATAGCAGCGGAATGATAATATGCAAGAAGTAAACTTTGACACAAGATTTAGAGTGGAAACCTCAACCTTTTTGTGTTGAGTAAAACCACCACCTTCAAGCTTCTCACTTGAAGGATTTAGAAAGGTGTACTTATCTTATTGATTTCTTGTTCGTTACAAAAGAGAGATCGGATCACGATCACGAATCACTCCTCTCACTCGAGCCCGAACTCAACCTCTAAGCCTAAGTATCACTCTTCTTCTTCTTCTCTGAATATCTCAGCCTGAGTAACTTCAATCAATGCGTCAAAACGTTTCTATGTCTAAACCCTTGCTTTTATACTTAGATCGTCTAGGTTAAAAACAGGGAAATAAATCTCTAAGGAAATAATATCTTTTAGCAAAAGATAATATTTCCTTCCATAAAATCTTAACCGACCAACTGTCGAGATCACGATCTTTCTTGAATATCTTTTCTTCGAGTATATCTTCTTCGAATATCTTCTCTCAGATCTTTCCTTTAAAAACTCATTCCTTTGTCTTGATCTCTTTCCGATCTAGCTTTCCTAAAATAGAACACCGCTGTGTACCACTGTGTAACGTTCCCTTCTGAGTAACGATCCTGAAACACTCAGACATTTCATTAGCAGAATGTTTGTCTCCATTCAAAACACGAAGGAGCCTCAACAAATTCCCCCTTTTTTGATGGTGACAAACATTCTCTTCTTTAAGGCATATGGACACTTAAGATATAAGACATGAAAAGTGTATTCACAGTATACACATAAATAGTTTCCCTTAGGATTGTTACTCGTAGTGAAAGAGTCTGATATGCCCCCTAAAACCTTGAACTTCCTTTATTTCCCCCCTTTTGGCATCATCAAAAAGCTTTACTTAATCATATAAGAACTTAAGGCAAGTGAAGTCAGGTCACAAAACAATCATTCCATTGATTAATAGGCGTCTAAGGAGCCGACGCTGGTACATAGTGAAGCAGGGAAAGAAAACGCAAACTAAGCAAACAAAAGAGGATCAAGCAAATCAAGCAAAGGGTACAATAAGGCATAGAAGAGAAGAGGTTGATGTGCTAGGGAACAGAATGTGGGGGTCAGATGTAAGGAAGGAAGGGTGCACGACAGCGTCTTGATACTGCGAAGGGAACCTTACTGGTTTGATTTCGTCCATCGACGGATCTCATCCTTCAGGGCAGTGATCTCCTTAGCTAGCCTGTGTTGTTGTTCAGACAGGAGTCCAACAAGCGTGCACAATTCCTCCAACTTATCACTGTGATAGACCATAGTAGGCGCTTCATTCTGTTCCTCTTGAGGGTCTTCAGACAAGGCATCAATCTCAATATTGTCTAAGGCCCTCACCCAAACACCATCACCTTCTTGTCAAATCTCATCTTCTTCAAGTTGGCCTCAACAAGTTCTCGTGCATGCACAGCATCAGCAGGCCCAGACTCATACACCTTTAAATATTCTAAGACCTTTTTCACGATTCCAGGGAAGGGAAGACCATGCCTGTCATTCTTCCTGGCATGAGCCATGTGCAACATGATGATCTTGGGCAGATTGATGGCTTTCTTGAGGAGCATTTTATCCATGATTAGGAAGTCCTGGATCAGTATTGTGGTGCGCTTCTGCTCTCTGGGGGTAATGTTGCTGATGACGTAACTGTGAAGCACTCTATTCACGATTCCCATGGATGCTGTAGACATCTCCCCTACCACCTCAGTGTTGAAGTCCTGAGAGACACTCTGAATAGCAGCCAAGCTCACCTCCTTAGGCCACTGACCTTTAACATACTCCTCAAACCCACAGTGAGGGACGCCAAGAATTAATCCTAATTCAGTACTTGAAAAGACATGAGTTTCCTTACCCAGTTTGAAGGAAGCTTGCACAGCGTGAGGCTTTTCAGTGATTGTGAGGGATGTGTAGAATTGACGGAGCAGATGATCATTTACCTGTTCAGCGGAGCAGAACAGTTTTCCCCAGCCTTGGAAGCGAACCATATCAACCAGTGCTTCCATTCCATTGTTGATCAAGAATTGGTCGTTGAATATCAAGTCCCTGATGATTACCCTCTTCCCCAGAGTCTTGCCTTCGGCAATCGATTTTGGAGCTTTCTTGGCTCTGGGCGGTTTTGCTGCAAGACTTCAAGTGCGAGGGCGAGAGAGAGAGATTTCAACTTTTGCTCTTTTGAGGGAGGGCTCATCAGATTCCTCAGAGACGACGGTTGACGACCGTCGAGGCGTAGATCGTGCCTTTCTTTTGATGATTGGTTCATCCTCGTCTTCCATTGTCAGGTCTGTTACATCCAGACCTTTTTCTTTCTCCTCTCTTCGACTCTCTTCCTCTATTTCCTCAAGAACTCCTGTAACACCCAGATCTGTTGGTGTTGTGGCGGAGGCGGTGCCTTCAGATGTGGCTTTTTGTGGGCTTGGCTCAGGCACTGCTAATTTCGGAGCAGTGATGGGGTCAGGGATAGAGCTAGGGTTTGACTTTTGTGGTGAGGGCTCTGTGGAAAGAGGCGGACTGAGGAGCTTTACCGTGGAAGGGGTAGAGATTTTTTCTGTGGAGGTGTTGGAGGTGGTGTGAATAGGTGTGACTGGAGGAGTTTTGGATTTGGCCGGAGATGGTGTGGGTGTGGTTGGTTTGGCTGGCTTTGGTGAGAGAGATTTTGATTTGGTTGGAGATGGAGATGGTGATTTTTCTTTGATCTGAGTTGGAGGAGTTGATTGGGTTTCTGCAGGATATTCGACGGCGACTCCAATGGCGGCCAATATCCGTCTTATTGTTTCTGGGCTCTCTTTGCCTGTGAGAGAGATGGAGTTTGAGTTCACCATTGCTGAGAGCTTTTTGGGGATTGAGGGTTTTAGGGTTCTGAAGGTTTGTTCTTTGAGAGGATCTGAGGCGTGAAGAGGACGACTAAAGGAGATTCCTTTTATAATGAGACGTGTCCAGAAGCAAAAACTCTTCAAATTTCAAATCTGTGATTTTCCTTGTGTGAATTTGTTTCCATAAATTCACCAGTTGATTATTGTCGCAATTTTCTCCAATCAAAATCCTCCCCTTTTCATCGTGAACCTTGGGAGAAAAACTGCCATTATTGGTCTGTACCTTCAGTCACTTCATATGTCGCTAATACCCATGAGTTCCCACTTGCAGATTTCAGAACACAGCCTTTTCACCTTTCCTTCCTTATCTGATGTCGATGGTGTGTGATGGTTGGGGTAATGTTACCAGAAAGAGTACAAATAGAACATCACACGAAAATAGCATATATAACATGAATTTTAATATTTTTATATCATGGCGAGTGAGTCCAGTTGTGAATGAATAAACAGGGCTCATAGGACTATCATCCATGAAGGCTGAGGGTGGCTGTAGATTTCCTCTATCCTTTGGGCTTATCTTTTGGGCTAGAAATAAGACCTTTGCTCAAAATAACATGACATCAATTAAATACAGTGATTGGTAACTTTCCTAAGCATGTATAGTACTTGCATGCGGCACAGAAGACACGTATTCATATCATGGGAAATCAAGAGTGACCATGCTTCAAAAGATCAAGTGCAGAATGAATAAATTAGCTAATTTCTCCAATCATTGGGGGTTTTATAGAAGAGCAAGATCATTCGAGAGAAATCATACCTAACCCTAGTCGTAGCTTCTCGAAAGGGGCCTTATTTAGTGGCTTTGTGAATATGTCTGCGATTTGATCCTCAGACCGAACGTGCTCCATAGAGACGATTCCCTTTTCCACACAATCACGTAGAAAGTGATGTCTAATATCAATGTGTTTGGTCCTTGTGTGCTGCACAGGATTTTTAGAGATATCATTAGCACTTGTGTTATCACATAGAATAGGAACGTTACCTAGGGTAATACCAAAATCACTTAGCTGTTGTTTGAGCCATATGAGTTGAGAGCAACAAGCAGCTGCGGCTACATACTCAGCTTCAGCGGTGGAGAGAGCAACTGTGGTTTGTTTCTTGGAGGCCCATGACACGAGACATGGACCGAGAAATTGAGCCATCCCAGAGGTGGATTTCCTGTCTGGTTTGTAACCATCGAAGTCTGCATCTGTATAGCCTAGTAGTTCAAGACTTCCTCCTCTTGGGTACCACAAGCAAAGATCATCTGTTCCTCTTAAGTACATCAAGATTCTCTTCACTGCAGCAACATGTGTTTCTCTGGGGCTTGCTTGAAACCTAGCACAAAAACACACACTTTGCATAATATCAGGCCTACTGGCGGTTAGATAAAGCAATGAGCCTATCATTCCACGGTAGACTTTTTGATCAGCTTCCTTCTTGTCTGCATCAATTCCTATTGTGTCATTTGGAGACATATGAGTGGAACAATCCTTGGCATCTGTCATCCCGAACTTTCTGATGCATTCCCGGAGGTACTTTTGTTGATGAACCTTTGTTCCTTCTTCAGTTTGGATCACTTGTAGTCCCAGAAAGAACTTAAGTTCTCCCACCATGCTCATTTCAAATTCACTTTCCATCAGTTTAGTGAACTTTGTAACTAGTTGCTCGTTGGTGGAACCAAAGATAATGTCATCAACATACACTTGCACAACCAGAGTGTGCTTACCTTCCTTCAGTAGGAATAGAGTCCTGTCGACTTCCCCTCTGACATAACCATGGGATAGGAGAAACTGAGACAACCTTTCATACCATGCTCGAGGAGCTTGTTTGAGACCGTAGAGTGCCTTATCAAGGATGAATACGTGATCTGGATTGGAAGGATCTGCAAAACCAGGTGTCTGCTCAACATATACCTCTTCTTTGAGAACACCATTCAAGAAGGCAGTCTTTACATCCATTTGTTGCAACTTAAATCCATGATGAGCAGAGTACGCAATCAAAAGACGTATGGCTTCCAACCTTGCAACTGGAGCAAAAGTCTCATCATAATCAATTCCTTCTTGCTGGTTATACCCCTTTACAACCAGTCTAGCTTTGTTCCTTGTTACTTGTCCCTTGTCATCCATCTTGTTCCTGAAAACCCATTTGGTACCGATGACGGATCTGTCCTTAGGTCTGGGAACCAGTCTCCACACTTCGTTTCTCTCAAATTGATGAAGCTCTTCTTGCATAGCGTTTACCCATTCTGGATCTCTTAGAGCTTCTTCAATTGTCTTTGGTTCTACTACAGAAACAAAAGCACAAAAAGCATGAAATATAGGATTTAAGGTTAGGATGGAACAATCCTTCAGATTAGGATCAGGTGATGCATCAGACGTTGAAGCAGAAGCACAGTTGCACACGTAGTCCATGAGTCTTGATGGAGGACCATGAATACGAGTACTTTGACGAGTTCCTCCTACTTGAGGTTCTTCAACACCTGTTTGTTCCTCGTTAGGGATATGTTCCCCCTGAGATCCAGATACTTCCTCCAATACGTTTTCTGTCTGAACTTGATCATTGTTTGTTTCTGTAGAGAGGGTTTCTTGTACTTCGTTGACTTCTTCACTGGGATTTTGTACATGATCTTCCAAAAGTTGAAAATGTTCCTTGTCATCTTCAGTTAATGGAAGAACATTTGAATCCTGCACAAATGTACCAGCCATAATACTTTCATCAAAGACTACATGTATACTTTCTTCAACCTTCTTGGTTCTCCTGTTGTACACTTTATAAGCTCTGCTTTGAGGTGAGTATCCAACGAAGGTTCCTTCATCACTTCTTGGATCAAACTTTCCCAGACTTTCCTTCCCGTTGTTGTGTACAAAACATTTGCAACCAAAAATTCTAAGATGAGAAACATTAGGCTTTCTTCCCCTAAACAGTTCATATGGGGGTTTCTCTATCATGGGCCTTAGCATCGCCCGATTGAGTACATAGCAAGCTGCATTCAGTGCCTCAGCCCAGAAGTTCCTAGGAAGACCACTCGCAATCAGCATTGTTCTTGTCATGTCTTCCAGTGTTCTGTTTTTCCTCTCAACCACTCCATTTTGCTGTGGAGTTCTTGGAGCAGAGAAGTTATGATTAATTCCTTTGGTCCTGCACAGGGACAGGAACTGAGAGTTTTTGAACTCCGTTCCATGGTCAGTACGAATAGACTTTAAGAGAAGACCTAACTGATTTTCAACAGCATGCAACCAATACTTAAACTCATCAAACACATCTTCCTTAGATGCAAGAAAGATTGTCCATGTGTACCTGGAATAATCGTCCACTATGACAAACACATATTTGTTTCCTCCACGACTCTGAGTACGCATAGGCCCACACAGATCCATGTGGATAAGTTCCAGAGGTTTAGAAGTACTTACCTGCTTCTTCGATTTGAAGGATGATCTTACCTGTTTTCCTCTTGTACATGCTATGCACACCTCTTCAGCTAGACAGTCTATCTTTGGTAGACCTACCACTAGCTCCTTGTTGTGAAGTTTGGATAGAAGTCTGAGGCTAGCATGCGCAAACCGTTTGTGCCATAAGTTAGATTCCTCAGTTTGGACAGTTAGGCATAGTTCCTCTTCTGGGATGAAAGAAGGATCCACTTTGTATAGATTGTTTTCAGTGATGCCTCTTAGAAGAACCTTTCCTGTCTTAACATTCTCGACCAAACATTCATCAGTAGTAAAGACAACCCTATTTTGACCATCCTGGCACATTTGACGTACACTCAACAGATCAAAGGTAAGGTTGTCTACAAGAGTAACGTTATTCACAAAGAGTTTGTCAGAAATTTTTACCTTTCCCACTCCTACTACTTCACCCTTACTGTTGTTCCCAAAGGTTATAGAACCCTTGGTTTGTGGATGGAGAGATATGAACCAGTCTTTGTTCCCTGTCATGTGAATCGAGCAAGCGCTATCTATATACCAAGAACATTTCTTCCCTCCATCCTGCAAGTAAAAGATTAGTTTTTACGAACCCAGGCAAGCTTAGGCTTACCTGGATTAGAAAAGACCCTTCTATTTCTTGGTTCATTACGGACAATTTTTATCCTAGGAGTGTTCCTAACATTGGATTGTTGCCTAGAATGGTAAGCTCTTTCATCATCTTCCCTTTTAAGATTACAGTTCTGTTTGTAGTGGCCTGCTTTTCCACAATACCAGCAAACTTTGTGATTCCATAGATTCACATACTTGCTTTGACCTGGCCAGATAGGTTTATTGTTAATCCTTGATTGAAAGTCGATTTGTACCGGCTTGATGTTCTGAACCTGTTTAAGCCACATGTGGTAAGCCTTTTGTCCATCGAACCAGACCTTCTCCTCACGGACTTTGAACCTTTCTTCCCCCTTGGATCCACTGTGGGAGCAACCAGAGTTGGATCCACCACAATGTTCCTTGGAAGGAGAAGGACTTTGAGATCCGGAGGGAATGTTACTAGTTTGGGAATCAAAGGACTTACCGTAGCCGAGTCCAGTACGGGGTACAAACCGCGTGGAGAAGTCAACCTTCTCCTTTTCAATCTTGGAAGCAACATACTCATCTAGCCATACTTTCTTTCTTTCTTCCTCACTTCCCTTTAGATCTACTGCTTCTTTAGTTAATTTAGAGTTACTCAGTCTTAACATAAGAATTTCTGATTCAAGCTTAGTAACTTTACTGTCAAGGGAAGTGATGGTAGATTGATAGGTAGGGCAGGATTTGCATACATCTGGGGAAGGGAGTGAAACTTTCTCGAGTTTGGTGACTTTTGAAACCCAAAGCTTGTTTTCTTCAACCAAGTTAGAGATAGTTTCATTCTTTTCTTCCAGAAGTAAGTTTAGATTTCCATTTTCCTCCCCTAAGGACTTTATAGCTTTTATGATCTGAGATTTGGTTCTAGTAAGTAAAATGGAGTCGAGTTCGGAATCAGTTACCTCATCATCAGATTCTCCTCCAGCGGCCATAAGACACGTTTCCTTTGAGATATATGTAGAGTCATCATCTGAGTCAGATGCACCCCATGCAGCAATCATGGCTTTCTTTCTTTCCCGAGCAGGGACAGGTGTTTCTCCTGCCTTCTTCTTGAAACAGTTCCTTGCAAAATGTCCTTTCCTTTGACAGTGATAGCAGACAATGTCTTTGGCATCTTTGTTCCCATCAGTGGAACGTTGCATGTTGCGACTTCCTCTCCAGACTTTGCGAAATGCCCGTGTGATAAGGGCAATTTCTTCATCACCATCTTCATCCTCATCATCTTCCTGAGCAAGATCGAAAGCCTTTTCAACCTTTAGAGCAATGCTTTGTGATTTTTCAGATTTTTCACTTTCTCTTCTAAAGACTTTGCTTTGTTGAATGCCTGCATTACTCTGAAGTCGGGCAACCAACTCCTCTAGAGTAATGTTCTTAATGTCATTTTGTGCCTGAAGAGCCAGAGACAAGGCATCCCACTTTGCTGATAATCCCTGAAGAAATTGATGAGTAATCTTCCATTCAGGAATTGTTTCTCCTAGAAACTCCAGTTGACCTACATATCCCTGAAATCGAGAATGAAACTCATCAAGAGATTCATTCTTTCCTTGAACAGCGCTATCATATTCCTTAGTGAGTGCAAGAATCCTGTTCTTCTTAATATCTTCGTTTCCTTCATACATCCTTTTGAGTGCATTGAAGATATCATGGGCAGTTTTGTAGCGGAGGACTTTTCTTTGATCAGAAGGACCTAGAGCTGCGAGCATGACTTTCTTGGCTCGCATGTTGAGTTCCAGCACCTTGTAATCAGCGTCTTGATAGTCAGCCCTCGACTTTAATTTGACTCCAGAGGGATCAGTAGGATCAAGAATTTTGATATCACCAAACTCTACCACTTTCCACATCTGTCCATGGAGCGAACAGATATGCGACTCGATCTGTTCCACCCAATAAGAGAATTCTCCGAACTTGAGCACCGGGGGTTTCCAGAACGAATCATTGATGGCAGTTTGTGAACCCATACTTCCTGCAAAGCTAACAAAAATCTAGAGACCAGGCTCTGATACCAATTGTTGGATCGGTTAGCACAGTTACTCCCAAGGAAACAATAGGTATTGTTCCTCAGGAGGTATAGCAGCGGAATGATAATATGCAAGAAGTAAACTTTGACATAAGATTTAGAGTGGAAACCTCAACCTTTTTGTGTTGAGTAAAACCACCACCTTCAAGCTTCTCACTTGAAGGATTTAGAAAGGTGTACTTATCTTATTGATTTCTTGTTCGTTACAAAAGAGAGCTCGGATCACGATCACGAATCACTCCTCTCACTCGAGCCCGAACTCAACCTCTAAGCCTAAGTATCACTCTTCTTCTTCTTCTCTGAATATCTCAGCCTGAGTAACTTCAATCAATGCGTCAAAACGTTTCTATGTCTAAACCCTTGCTTTTATACTTAGATCGTCTAGGTTAAAAACAGGGAAATAAATCTCTAAGGAAATAATATCTTTTAGCAAAAGATAATATTTCCTTCCATAAAATCTTAACCGCCCAACTGCCGAGATCACGATCTTTCTTGAATATCTTTTCTTCGAGTATATCTTCTTCGAATATCTTCTCTCAGATCTTTCCTTTAAAAACTCATTCCTTTGTCTTGATCTCTTTCCGATCTAGCTTTCCTAAAATAGAACACCGCTGTGTACCACTGTGTAACGTTCCCTTCTGAGTAACGATCCTGAAACACTCAGACATTTCATTAGCAGAATGTTTGTCTACATTCAAAACACGAAGGAACCTCAACAGTTCTCTTCGAACAACCACTAAAAAAGTCTCCAGATTCCCACTTCACCGGATCAGTGGGATCATACCCTGGCAAACACTTGCACCTAAACCTGTTTCCAGCATCACATACGCCGGAATTCCCACAAGGGTCCAACAGATCACACCGATCTCTTGGAGTTGTCCAAATGATTGACCATGTTTTGTTGGTAAGCTCCCATAGTTGAAGACTCCCTGTAAAGTTCATAACCAACCTCCACGTCAACGAGTTCCCTGTCATGTTGTTCCACAGAAATGAAGTCAAGTTTTGATGAAGAGACGAATAGGTGCTCGCCCAGTAGATTGCAGAAACATTGTATATGAAGAGTGTGAGATTAGCTAGATATGAATCAGATTACCATAAACACACAAGAAGAACTACATGCAGAAAGTAAAAGACTCAAGGAAGTGTTAACGAGGTTCGGACTCAGCCTATTCCCTGTGGCCTCAAGTTTGATGGCCAAATCCACTAAGTAGGTCACAATCTTACAAGAGAGCAAAGCTCTATGTTCAGATCAAATACACAGAACAGAGACAACAAGAATCTGTAAAGCAAGAGAAGAGAAACTCCCTAAACCATGCGTGTGACCAGATCTCCTCAAGACTTCAACCCGTCGAGCATCTGCAAGCTTCACCACTCGTCAAGGCCTCCAACTCCAAGCAAGAACACAATCTGCTCGAAGTTATCTCTAGAAGCAAAAGCTTTGCTTCTGTCAAGATCAAGCTCTCGATCCACAGTCAAGAACACTCAGGAAAACCCAACCCTAGATTAAGCTCTCTTTCACAGATGGAGGCGGAGAAGGAGAATGATTCTGATAAGAGAGAAGCACCAAGGGTTGAGAGCTTATATACCTCAGCCCAGCAAGTGCACGCGGAGCCCCAGCAACCTCAGACGGGTCGGGCACCTGGGCCACAGCAGGCTTCTGGGCTTCAAACAAATGATCAAGCCCAATTACAGATTAAAGCCCAATTACACTTGGGATTAATCATCAACAAAACTGACAATCACCCATTACAATTTGCCCTCTTGATTGTCATGAAACCTACTCAGCCTAGTTCTAACTGTAACACACAGCCGTACTAAACTAGGAGTGAATTCTGGCACATCTACCATCGTCGGCCAAGGCTCACACTTCATCATGGGCAGCTGCAGATATGCAGGAAGTCCCTACAAAATGCAAACTTATCAGCTGTAACAATCTTAGTACCAAAATCTGCAGGATTTAAGTCACCCTTAATCTTAGTAACAATTATCTGCTTCTTTTCAATCAGATCTCTAATAAAATGATGCCTCACATCAATGTGTTTAGACCTTTCATGATAAACAGGGTCTTTACATAAGTATAAGGCACTCTGACTATCCATATGTAAAACAGGTACACAAGTAGTACACTGGATTTCATTTAATATCCCAGTTAGCCATATGGCTTCTTTAGCAGCTTCAGTAGCAGCTATGTACTCTGCCTCTGTAGAGGAGAGTGCCACAACTGACTGTTGTTGTGTCTTCCAGGAAACACAATTCCCAGCCCAAGTATAAAAATAGGAAGTAGTAGACTTTCTAGTATCTTTGTTACTAGCATAGTCTGAATCCACATAGCCAAATAACTCATCCCTAGATGTATGCTCACCATACACTAGACACAAGTCTTTGGTCCCACTAATATACCTTAGAGCATATTTCATAGCCAACCAGTGGTCATTTCCTGGATTGGACATGAACCTGCTCAATACACTGATTGAAAAAGCAAGATCTGGTCGTGTACACAACATTGCATACATTACAGATCCCACTGCCACATCATAAGGCACACTAGACATTTGCTCTATCTCTTTAGGATCAGTAGGACAACTATTCTTACTTAGCTCCAAATGCCCTCCTAAGGGTATAGAGGTAGGCTTTGAGTTATCCATGCTGAATTTATCCAGAACTTTCTGAACATACTCAGTCTGAGATAACCTCATGAGCTTACTCTTCCTATCTCTAACTATTCTAACACCTAGAATCATTTGGGCAGGACCTAAATCCTTCATATCAAAGTGAAGTTTTAAGTCTCTCTTAACACCAGAGATTAAAACCTTAGAGTTACTAATAAGAAGAATGTCATCCACATAAAGAAGCACATACAAAGGAGAACTAGTCTTAACACCCTTAAAATAAAGACAGGTGTCATAACTGCTTCTGTGAAAACCTAATTGTTTCATGCAAGCATCAAATTTTAAGTTCCATTGTCTAGGTGATTGTTTCAACCCATAGATAGACCTTTTTAATAAACAAGCATGGTCAGGATTTTTAATGTCAATAAAACCCTTAGGTTGTTTCATGTAAATTGTCTCATCCAATTCACCATGTAAGAAAGCAGTCTTAACATCCATTTGTTCTAGTTCCCAGTCAAACACAGTACACATAGCGCAAAAGTCTCATTGTCTTATATTTAACCACAGGTGCAAATATATCATTGTAATCTATGCCTTCTCTTTGGGTAAAACCTTTGGCTACTAACCTAGCTTTGTATCTGGGAGGATCCTTAGAACTATTACCCTCTTTTATTTTGTAAATCCATTTACAATCAATGAGCCTAGCATTTTCAGGTTTGGGCACTAAAGTCCAAGTTTTATTAGTCATCATAGAGTCTATTTCATCATTCATAGCACTAAGCCATTTCTTAGACTCAGAACACCTAGAAGCTTGCTCATAAGTATCAGGGGTATAGCTATTATTTATCACATTAGCAGTCATGAAAGCATAGTCAACAAGACCAGTACACATAGCCACAATCTCAACATTATTCACAGAGAATTTTTTATTTGGAATTCTAAGTCTGGGGGCTCTATCTCTGGTTAATTGATATTCATTTAAGTCATGCACATTATTAGAGTTATTATTATTATTCTCAGACACCACAGTGTTATCATTATGCACATCAGAATATACAGAAATATCAGTGATAGAGGGGGATACTTCCCTGTTTCCTTCCCCTAAATGTTGATGGTTGTTGTTTGTGTCACTCTCAGCTTCCAGGCTGGTTTTATTTGAGTCTGGTTCAGCTGCTCTTGAATCTTCTTCAGATTCATTCTGACTCATGGAAGGATGTCCTAGGTCGAACTCCTCCTCTCCTGGGACTTCACTTGGTCCTTCTGGTATGTAGAATTGGTTTCTTGTCACCACTTCTACACTCTCTGCTTCTTTGGTACCTGTACTCTTGGTTGCAGTTGTTAGAATATTTTTATAATGAAAATCTTTTTCATTAAATGTTACACTCCTAGACAAGATCACTTTATAGCCATGAAGTTGAATTATAAGTAACTTATATCCTTTTACTCCCTCAGGGTAACCTAACATTATACACTTCTGAGCTCTTGGTTTTAATTTTCCTTGAGAAATTTGTGAGTAGGCAGTACAACCAAATGGTCTCAAATGAGATATACTTGGTTTTCTGCCAGTCCACATTTCTTGAGGAGTTTTAAATTCAATAACAGAAGAGGGTGATCTATTTATGAGGTAGGCAGCTGTGGTAACAGCTTCTCCCCACAAGGAATGTTTTAATCCTGAACTTATTAGCATGCATCTAGCCTTTTCTAATAAAGTTCTATTCATTCTTTCTGCAGTGCCATTTTGTTGGGGTGTTCCAGGCACTGTTAAGTGTCTTTTGACCCCTTCTTGAGTACAAAGATCATTAAACAAGTGATTACAAAATTCAAGGCCATTATCTGTTCTAAGGCACTTTAGTTTCAAGTCAGATTGTTTTTCTACAGCAGATTTCCAGTTCTTAAAGGCAGAGAATGCTTCATCCTTAGTTTTTAATAAGTAAATCCACACTTTCCTAGAGTAGTGATCAATAAAAGATATAAAATACCTCTTACCACCTACTGTACTTACCTGAGCTGGACCCCACAAATCGGAGTGCACATACTCCAGGGGTTTGCTGGCTACATAAGGGGATCTAGAAAAAGAATTATTAGTTTTCTTTCCAAAAATACAATCTTCACAGAAAATTAAGTCCACTGGTTTTTTATCAATTAAACCATGTTTATACAGATAATTCAAGCCTTTATTACCTATGTGTCCCATTCTGTTGTGCCAAGCTTTTGTCTGGTCTAAGGTCAGACTATTATCCATTTTGGAGAGATTTAACTCAGGTGTTGTTATAACATGATACAACCCACCCCTTTTAATTCCCTTAATAAGAGTTGTCCCATTTCTGATGACTTCCCTTATACCATTATGAGTAATAATTTGACACTTAAGGTCATCAAAAACTGACTCAGATAACAAATTTCTTCTTAATTCTGGAATCCACCTAACATTTTGAAGAATCCTAATCTTACCATCAAACATAGTTAGAGGGACTTTACCTAATCCTTTAATAGCTAGAGCACTGTGGTCTCCTAACATAACTTTCCCTCCATCACACTCAGTTAGGGAGCTAAAGAAGTTTCTGTAAGGAGTGGCATGCATAGTGCAGCCAGAATCAAGTATCCAGTCATAATCAACAGGGGAATCACAACACATAAGCACTTCACAATTTTCATAATCCTGAGACTCAAGTAAAGAAGCAGAGTTATCATGACCTTCCTTACTAGACTCATCTCTTTTCTTTTTATGACAGTCTTTAATAAAGTGGCCAGTTTTGTTACAGTAAAAGCACTTTCTCTTCTTATCACTATCAGAAGAATTTGAAGGCTCATATCTTTTTTCTTTCTTGGTCTTAAACTTCTTCTTATTCTTACCATTCATCATAAGAGCCTCAACTTTCACCTCAGTCTTTTTGTCAGAATTTTTAGTTCTAAACACTTTTAAGGTTTCATTTTTCTCAGTAACAGAATCTATGATCTTTTGTGTAGTCAAAGTTTCATTACTATACTGAATCACATCCTTAAAATTATCAAACTGAGAGGGTAAAGAGTTAAGAAGCAAGACAGCTTGGTGAGTTTCTCCTATCTTATCATTACATCTTTCTAAGTCTTGAGTCATCCTAAGATACTTATCTAGGTTATCACTCAAAGTCAGATTAATATCCATTTTGAAAGTGAATAATCTGCAGAGCAAAGAAATCCTAGAGGGTAAAGACTTAGTAAGATAAAGAGCTTCTAAAGCATCCCAGAGAGATTTAGTAGTAGTATGATTTACCACTTGTCGAGTCACATCATCAGATAACCTTATGAGGATTTCTGAATGGGCTTGTTCATCCATCTCCATCCTTCTAGCAGGAGAGGTTTCTGCAAGGTAGTCTTGTTTGATGGCTTTGCTACACTTTTCCTTTACCAGTATAGCTTTCATCTTGACTTGCCACATTGCAAAATCTGTAGTTCCATCAAAAGATTTCATCCTAATGTTGTTATCTCCCATAGTTTTATTCCCCTGAAACCAAACACACAAGTAAGTTTCAAGATTAAGAATAAAACAGAACAACAAGGAAGAAGGAGTAGCAAATCTTGAACAAATAATAGCAAGATTTGCAGATCCTAGGTCCAAATCACACAGATCCAGACCAACACAGTCACAGAGATAATCTAAATCAATAGATGCGGAAGCAATGAGCCAAGATTATTCACAGAGCAATGATAGTACCTAATTGTGCAAATATCTACTCAAATCACACAAGATTTCAGATATAGCAGTAATCAAGTAACTTGGCTCTGATACCAATCTGTGAGATTAGCTAGATATGAATCAGATTACCATAAACACACAAGAAGAACTGCATGCAGAAAGTAAAAGACTCAAGGAAGTGTTAACGAGGTTCAGACTCAGCCTATTCCCCGTGGCCTCAAGATTGATGGCCAAATCCACTAAGTAGGTCACAATCTTACAAGAGAGCAAAGCTCTATGTTCAGATCAAATACACAGAACAGAGACAACAAGAATCTGTAAAGCAAGAGAAGAGAAACTCCCTAAACCATGCGTGTGACCAGATCTCCTCAAGACTTCAACCCGTCGAGCATCTGCAAGCTTCACCACTCGTCAAGGCCTCCAACTCCAAGCAAGAACACAATCTGCTCGAAGTTATCTCTAGAAGGAAAAGCTTTGCTTCTGTCAAGATCAAGCTCTCGATCCACAGTCAAGAACACTCAGGAAAACCCAACCCTAGATTAAGCTCTCTTTCACAGATGGAGGCGGAGAAGGAGAATGATTCTGATAAGAGAGAAGCACCAAGGGTTGAGAGCTTATATACCTCAGCCCAGCAAGTGCACGCGGAGCCCCAGCAACCTCAGACGGGTCGGGTCGAGCACCTGGGCCACAACAGGCTTCTGGGCTTCAAACAAAATATCAAGCCCAATTACAGATTAAAGCCCAACACTGCTCTACGTACAAATGATCTGAACATTACACTTGGGATTAATCATCAACAACACTGACAATCACCCATTACAAAGAGAGCATTGGGTGCGTTGGATTTGGGGTCATCGTCTTTTTGGAAGGAGTATTCCCCCTGAGCTGGATCTCCGGGGCTTCTCCAGGATGCTAAAGCCAGGCCAGTCTTAGTGATGTCCATCCCAGGAAGGAAAGTGTCTGTTGGGTTGTCAAAGCTTTCCCATAAAAACCCTCCGTTATCTCCTCTTTCTCTATCCACCAAGATCAGATTCCCATTTTCTCTAAGCTGCAAAACCATCTGCTTGGCGCTTGATGGTTTGGTGGAGTAACTAGTCGACCAGTAGGAATGGTTGTTTGAGTCATAGAGCCTGGCGTTTCCGTCGTCGGATATACGGAAGTAGTAGTTTCTTGGGGTTTGGAGAGAAATTGGTTTATTCCCGTTAGCAACCCACACGATTTCTTCATCTGGGCTCGTGGTGGCTCCGTAGCCGATACCGAGGTAAGCCTTGTTCCCGCGCTCAAACAAGCCGAGATGAAATGTTCCATTTTTGGATATCAGATTCATCGCGTCTTGCCCGTAGCTGATGGAATCTTGAGCCGCTCGGCTGCAATTGGTGTTTGTCGTACAAGTTCTTTCCCTTTTACCTCTTCTTCTTCCTGGAGGATAAACTGGGAGTGGAGGTGCATAAGCAGGAGGAAGAAGAGATAAGGTAGAATCAGCTCTTGTGTTGGCCGCGTAGCACTGGATTGCAAGAAAGAGGAGCAGGATTGAGAGGGAAACGGGCATTTTTACTTCAATTTCCAGTTCACCAATAAGCTCAGGAGCTGTGGCTATGAAATCTGTAAGCTACGGAGTACACTACAGTATATTGTTTCTTTTTTCCGTGTGGGTCAATGGTTGACTCATTATGCAAATATGATCATTTTTCCACATTAATTTAACGATTATAATGGCATAAATATGCACTTCTGGAACCAATGATATATCTTGAGTCTTGCTTAGACCGTGTTACATCACTAAATTGAGGCTGCCCCTAGGACGTTATATTTCTCCAATCTGGACGCGAATTTGTGCGCCTAACTTAAGCGATCAGGGGCAAAATCGTCAAGTTTGGAAAATATACAAAAAATGTGCACGCCTATATTAGCCGCGCTAATAGAAAATGGTTTTGAAACAAAAAGATAAATATAATGGCGAAAATATTAAAAATTCAAAGATTTGCACGTCTAATATAGGAGTGCAAAGTTAAGGTGATTTCAAAAAAAATAATTTTTTTTTAAGGAAATATTAAATCAGCGCTTCTAAGTTAGGTGTGCTATTTGTAGCGCTTTTAAGGTAAAAAAGTTTTTTTTATCTTAGTCCTCACATATTTATTAAATTAATTATTCTAATAATTTCAAGAAAAATTTATTATTTAAACTAATTATTTTAAGCTTTATTTTAATATATTTATTATTATTTTAATATTTCTATTATTTTTCATGTTTTTATAAAAATATTTATAATTATACAACACGTACTAAAACCTATATTATTTTTTAAGATAAAAAATTATGAGAATCGATACTATTCTCAATTTAATCTTTCAATAAATTCTAGACTTGGCGAAACGACCCAAACGATGTCAGAATAATTTGAACTTGGTTTCTATGACTATTATAGGTATTTGACCACTTCCATTACATATTGTGACAATTTAGAGAGTGATGACTAATTTGATATTTACAAAGGAGGTGTTACTTGAAAATGAAGAAGTTTTGATTGGAAGTTACCCACATGATCAAATATCTCTAATAGGCATTGGAACCAAGTTTCATTCCATTCCGACATCGTTTGACCCTCGTTTTGCCAAATTGGGAGGCCTTTTATGGCCTTTTAGCGTTTACGTATAGTTTTGAGCCTCGTTTTGTGTGAGCAAGACCTTATTGGTACTTTATATGCCTAATAAGACTAAGTTGTATACTTTTTTTAACAATAATCAACATCGATGTTGTAGACCATACATATTTCGACAAGTTAGAGACTTATCACTAGTTTGGTTTTTACAAAGGAGATGCTATTTGAAAAGTTAGAAGTTGTGATTGGAAGTTACCTACATGGTCAAATACCTCTAATAGGCATTGAAACCAAGTTTTATTCCATTCTGACACCGTTCAGACTTCGTTTTGCCAAATTGGGCCATAAGCCCATTTAAGGCCTTTTAAGGCTTTTAACGTTTACAAATAGTTTCGAGCCTCGGTTTATGTGATCAAGACCATATTGTGACTTTATATAAATAATGTGACTAAGTCTTAAAAAAAATTCAAACATAATAATACATCGATGTTGTTAACCATACATATTGCGACAAGTTAAAAGAGTGATGACTAGTTTGATGTTTACAAAGAAGGTGTTACTTGAAAATGAATAAGTTTTGATTGAGAATTACCCACATGGTCAAACATCTCTAATAAGCATTGAAACCAAGTTTCATTCCATTCCGACATCGTTTGAGTGTCATTTTGCCAAATTGGGCCTTAAGCCCATCTAAGGCCTTTTAGCGTTTACGAATAGTTTCGAGCCTCGTTTTATGTGAGCGAGACCTTATTGTGACTTTATATGCCTAATATAACTAGGTTGGATCCATTCCAACACTGTTTTGTGTGAGCGAGACATTATTATGTAACCTGAGACCTCAAGGAGTTTGCATAGTGCCTTACGACTAGAGCAACGAGGTAGTAATAATATTACCGCACAGATAAATTTTTTGTAAAAAAAATCTGTAATAAAAAAATAATAAAACATGTGCGGTTTAATTAAAAAAAATTAAAAAAAAATTAAAAAAATTAAAAAAAACCATGTGCGGTAGCACTCCTATATTAGGCGTGCAAATCTTTGAGTTTTTTTCAAAACCATTTTCTATTAGCGCGACTAATATTGGCGTGAAATTTTTTGGTATATTTTCCAAACTTGACGATTTTGCCCCTGATCGCTTAAGTTAGGCGCGCTATAATTGCTCGGCTATGTTAGGCGCGCAAATTCGCGTCCAGATAGGAGAAATATGGCGTCCAGATAGGGGGAGCCTAAATTGATAAAAACCAACCACAAAATTGGACCGAGAGTGTTGGAGCCCGGATTTATGACCTTACGACCAACCCCTCCTGAGATTTGGCATGCTCGTAGTCTTCCTCTTCAAATGCCAGGGACCTCGCGTGCACAGTAGGACAAACAACTTCAGCTCTAATCTTCTCTCGATCTTGCTTCGTCTTCCTCCTTGTTCTTCGTGTTCTTGAGTTAGAGTCTTCACCTGCGCAACCAAACCAAAAGGTTGGACCCTCGGATTTGGCTCTCCGACACCCAAGTCAGTATTCAGAAGCAAACAATGAGTCAAAAGACCCTAATCAACACCAAAATGTGAGCTAGAACAAGCAGAAAGAGAAGAAACAAGCTCAAACAACATAACACCATAGCTTCTTACACATCTTTAACTGTCTCACACGCGAACCTCACCCAAATGGGCCGATTCCCACACCAAAAGGACGATAAAGACATCGAGAATCACAATCCAAGTGCCGATCATCCGAATTCCTGTCAGAAAGAGGTAACGCGGGAGATCTGAGAACGAACTCGAGAGAGAGTATGTTTTTGCTCCCCAAATCTCTTGAGGAAGAAAGCTATCAAAAAGATATGATCTCTGTTTCTCTGTCCTTTCGGTTGCGCTTTATAACCGTCTTACAGGCCCCACTCTATTTGTTTGCTGGATCATTTACTACATCAGTCCTTTTGGGCTTTGTTGGGCTTGCTCTTCCGTTGGGCTCAGGCTCGCGTTTTGGGATTCTTTCCCATATGCACCTCGCGAGTCTTCGACGACCCAAAGCTCCCAATAATCGGCTCCAACATCCAGCCCCCAAGTCCTTATCTCGCCAGGGGGGGTAAGGCTTGGATTCTTTATTGAAGTCGAGTTCTCTTCATCTTATTGCTTTTGTTTGGTCTTTCTTGTGAGGCTCGCGAGCCTTAGTGTCATCCTCGCGCCAGTATGAGAGTTCAAAATGCTTTGAATTCCGCGCCTAAAACCTTTTGACATGTGGTGGTCGAATACTACCACGACTCTTCGTATTCCCGCCTTATAAATTTGATTTCTCTTTCCTAATTTCGTCTTCTCCATCTATTCAAAACTTCGAAAAACCTCTCTTTCTTACTCTTAGTGTCTCAATCGTTTCTTCGCTCCTTCAATCAAATAATCGCCATGGCAGGTTAGTTTCTTGCATCTATTTTGGTCTTTTTGTTGTTATCCAATTTATGGGTCTCATGATTTGGTGTTTTTGAGTATGATTTACACAATTTTGAACTATTTCATTCAAGTTTTGGGTCTTTAACCGCTATACGCAATGATTCTCAGCCGCAGCTCCGCCTATAATCCTCGCTCTTGATGGTGGAGTTCGGGATTGCTTTTGCCTTTTTCATAATGTTACCACCTTATTTCCTCCTCTTATACCCTTATTCTCAAACCCTAATTTCTCTTCTACTTTAGACCATGTTCATCCATCCAGACGAACTAATTCGAGTTCGTCCTCACCTTTTCAACTTTTTTTCTCAGATCTTCTTTTCTGCAGCTTTCCAGGGATTTTCTTGTTTCTCCTTTTCCATACCTCACAAGGTCTTTTTGCTTCCGAGTCACTTTTTCTTTCCAATCTATGGAAAACTAATTCTTTACCTTTATCTTACACAGGTTCTTCTAGAAATAAGAACGAAGATAATGAGCCCTCGACGTCGCGAGCGGCTACTAATAAACCTAGGGGTCCCGCCAGGGGTAGGAACTTCCGACCTCCGCATGCTCAAAATCCTAATAACCCGGAAGACTATGGCGAACCTTACTACCGATTCTTCGCCTATAGGGCCGACCTCTCATACATTATTGTCGAGGATCAATTCCGCGTGGAGGCTAAGGCTGTACAAATCCTCACTCGCCGTATTAAAGGCACTCCGACAAAAAATCTTGGTAACTCGTTCACGGGCCAGAAAATTGAATTCACTCTGGCTCGTCTGAAACAAGTAGCTAAAGATTACCCCTTCTCGTAAGGTACTATGCTAGCCCTCCCGGATCCTAAAGACACCTCTCTCGGCCAGTATGGTCTCTTATTTGCTATGTGCGAACCATCTCTCCAAGCAGGCTTTCGGCTTCCTTGGACTTCATTTCCCCATGAGCTTATGACAGAGTTAAAGTATAGTCCCCCCAGATGCACCCTAATTTTTGGAGGGCGGTGGTCATTTTCATTATGCGAGCTCAGGACATTGGGGTGGTCCTGAATCTTGATCATCACGCGTTGACCTATATCACGTGGAAATGTACGCACGAGGAAGGGATGTACACCTCTCAGACCAAATGTGCTTGTGAGTAGGAATTCCCTAATAAGGTTGTGAACTGGAAAGTGGATTGGTTTCTAATCCGTCTGCCTCCCGGATCGAACATCTCTGCGACGATCGAGAATCGCCCTGCGATGCCATTCTCTCCCGCGTGGGTTCACGAAATTGTTAATAAGTTAAAAGATAAGTACACGGACTTCCCAAACCTCGGGACCAAACGTGTCTACGACACCCTCGTGACACAAGAACTCTTAGAGGAGAGGGGTTTAAATTTGAAGTCAGTCAAAGGTGGCAATGCACTGCAAGGCCCATATTTCACTTGTTTTATCTTTTTTCTTGTCTTCCCTTTTTACGTAGATACTAACTTTTTCTGTCTTTTCTTCGCAGGTAACGACTACTACTCAGAGCTCGCGAACCTGAACAACATTGACTTTTCCGACTTTGAGATTGAGGATCTGCTCCCGAAGGTGAAGGCTACCAATCCCAAGGCCACCAAAAATAAGGACAAGCCAAGCCCTGTAAGGGACGCGGGAGCGACTGCATCAAAAACCTTAGGAGGAAATCCTTCTTCCCCAAAACTCTTGAAATCCTAAAAAGATGCTGCCAGAGCCTCAAAATCTCCCGCCACTTCTCTCTACCTAGGTGGCCAACAAAAGAGAGACTCCCACTCTTCCGCCAAGAAGAAAACCCTTCCTAACCAGCGCGACAAAGGAAAGAAACCCGCACCAGCGGAAGGTTCCCGGGATCAAGGGAAAGAGTTGGTGTCGGCTAGCAACTCCTTGGATAAGGGAAAAGGTCATCTGATTGACCTAGACTCTCCCGTAGAGGAAAGGAAAAGAGTTCCTATCTTCCATGCTAACGAGACTGTGCGAGAGTTCGTGGAGTCTGAGCAAGGGGTATTTCCTGATACTCCCCCTGTTAACTACAGGGCTCTTGACAAATATGGTTGAATGTCTTCCGTGGCCATGACCGTAAGTCTTCCGCTCTTTCGTACTCCTTAACTCTTCTATGTTTTCGTAAAAATGTCTTTCCCTTTTTCTAGTGCATGCTTGCTCTCTCGGCGTTGGCTCACCAGGCTTACGAGGTGGAGGAGGAGAATAGGATTTTGGAGAAGGATGGTGACTCTATTAGGAAAGAGGCGGAGTCTCTGCAGGATCAACAAAGGTCCTTCAAAAGCAAGCTCCTTACTGAGAAGAAGGAGCTGCAAAGTAAAATTGTTGAGTATCAACTGAAGAACGAGGAGCTCCAGAAAGAAGACCGAGATCTTAAAACTCAGCTCTCGAATGAGGTTAAATTTCATGTCAAGGACATTGGAACTCTCCAGGGTCGGCTAGCCAGTGACGTCCCTAAAGCACGTTAGGAGGTCGTGGATGAATATTGTGCAAACTACCGAGGAGGTGGCAGCATGAACTTCTTCTGCAAAGCTCGCAACACACTCCTAATATGCGGCTTCAAGGGTCAACTTCATCTTAAGGGCATCAAGAACTCTGAATATGATCCTGGAAACCTTTGTGACTTCTCTCCCGATCTTCCTGAGTACGTTCCACCACCTCTCGGCACATACATTGATGATGGGGATAACCCTCGCGATAGCTGGGGTCCTCTTACTTTGAAAGAAGGTGGAGTGGTCGAGGGCAATGAGCATTTGGTCCCGTCGGTTCCTCTCCCTAAAAGAGCTAAACGGAAAGTGCTTTTTCCTCAAGAAGTGCTTGAAGAGAGTGCTCTCTTCATTGCATCTTCCTTTGATTCCTCTGCGAAATGGTTCCAATCACGGAGGTTGAAGAGTAGGCGTTCTTTATTGAGATGGGTGCATCAGATGTTCTTGAGGGTGTTTACATGGTATTTACCTTTGTGTTTGAGTCTGTTGGTTTGATGCGTTTCATACCTATCTGAATTTTCTTTTTGTTGGTTATTCCTGTAGTCATTTCCTAAAGCTCATTGCGATAAGTACTTACAACCCTTTGATGGTCATCCCTTTATTCTTAAGATCGGACTAACGCTCTTGAAGCATCTTTTCCGTTTTGGCTCGCCGCTGTTTCTTTCTATTATTCTAGTGCTAGGTTGGCTCTTTTAGACTATTTCAAGTGTGGATGTAATGATCTAATGACGTTACGGTGTAATGGTTTGGTCGATTTATATAATAACCTCACTCTCCCCCCCTCCCCTCCATGTCGTTCGCGAGAGTCTTCACTCTTGCGAAAGGTATGCAAAAAAGAGTTATTTGCGCAAGTGTAGGAACAACATTATCCAAGAGTAATATATGCTAAAAAACGAACTTGCGACTTTCATATATTAAAGTAGATGTGTTTTTCAAAGTAGGTTACATATATAATGCTTTATAAAGAAAAGAGGTCTTCGGGCGTGCCTCACTCTCCCCCCCTCCCCTCCATGCAATTTTATCTTTTTCACCACAAGAGACTATCGTCTCGCGAGTTTACCTGGTCAGTGCGTGTGCGCTAGCCAGGGATAGGGTTTTTTCTCCTCTTTAATTTTTCGTGCGAGAGGTTCCTGAGCGCGTAAAGGTTTTGTTAGAGAAATTTACGACCATGTTTAGTTTGATTTCTCAACTGATAGATGACACTCTTGGGCTTAGGTGCGTTCTTGCCCCAAGAATATCTACATGCTCTTTGGGTTCATGATTGCTTCACAAATTTTTCTCTTCCTACGTACTTCAAAACGTCGTGAATTTAAACCGCGAGGGTTAGTCTGCAACATAATGATTACGAGTGTTATACGCGTTTTCTCTTTTGGTAGCTCTCACGAGCTATTTATGTATGCACATACCTAGGCAGTAAGTGTCTTCTTGCCCTAGGCTTCCCTCGTGAAGGCTACTTCCACTTCTCTTTTGTGCTACTTGAACATTGCATGATACATAAGAAATTTCTTTAAAATTCTTGCCTTATAGTGACCCAGGCGGTGTTTTTAGGTCACATTTGTTCGTGATCTGGTGGGGGCTCACGACCCCCAACCTACGATCTTTTCAAAGTTTGGCGGGAGCTCTCGGCCCTCTGCCTTGGTTTTTTTATGATCTGGTGGGAGCTCTCGGCTCCCAGTCCAACGTCATTTATCATGAACAGATGGGAGCTCTTGGCTCCCAGCCCAGCGTCATTTTTCATGAGCTGGTGGGATCTCTCGGCTCCCAGCCCAACGTCATTTTTCATGATCTGGTGGGAGCTCTCGGCTCCCTGCCCAGCGTCATTTTTCATGACCTGGTGGGATCTCTCGGCTCTCAGCCCCACGTCACGACTTCATGCTTTGGGTGATGATCTTGCCTTTCACATCAGAATCATGGCTTTGCAACCTGGGCGAGACTACTTTCCTCTAAGGCCCCGACGTCACGGCTTCATGCCTAGGTGAGTGTACACTCATCCTGAGGTCATGGCTTCATGGTCTGGGTGAGCCTACTTTCCGCTCACCATCAGTCCCACGGCTTAATGGTCTAGGTGAGAAAACTTGCCACTCAACCTTAGTCCCACGACTTCCTGACCCGGGTGGGTGTACATCCCACTCCGGAGACACGGCTTCACGACCTGGGTGAGAATACTTTCCCCTCAGCCCAGCGTCACAACTTCACAACCTGGGTGGGTGCTTCTTAGCCCCCAGCCTAGTGTTATGACTTCATGCCTTGGCGAGTGCGCATTCGTCTTAAGTTCACGTCTTCACTACCTAGGTGGGTGCTTCTTGAACCCCATCCCAGCGCCATGACTTCGCGACCTGGGAGGGATCTTCTTGGCTCCCAACCTAGCGTCACGGCTTCGCGCCTAGATGAGTGTACAGCTGAGCCTAGTATCGCGAGATTATTTCAACATTGTGGTCTGAGTGAGAGTGAAGCGCTACCTGTTTATATGGATTCACCGACTCTTTAAGACGAAAGCATTTTCTCTTTGTAACGCGGCGTATGATATTGCTTTTCTAAATGTCCGATTCTTTCGCTTGTTGAATCAACTTTAGAATAAAAATTTCCATAATGACTCGCATGATGAGTTTTTACAATGAGTGAGCGAAATGTTTATTTTTAGAATATATACTTGAAGTCGAGAAGTGGCTAGGGGTAGAAACGACGAATCTGCATCACGTTCCATGAATTGGCGACGTGATTCCGGAGTTGTCTTTGAGATGGTAGGCTCAAGGAGCGACTTCTCGATTCAAAATATAAGGCCCTTCCCAGCCAGGGTCTAGTTTTCTTCCTTTTGTCTTTCTCAAGACTAGATCTCCTTTACAAAGCTCCTGACTTTGACATTCTTGTTATAATACTTTGCAACTCCCGCTTTTTTAGCCCCCGCTCTGATCATGACCATTTCTTGTGCTTGTTTGCGGAGTTGGAGCTCTAATTGCATCTTTTTGTTATTGGTGTCTTTGTCATAATGAATGATCCTTTCGTTCGGGAAAAAAAATTCAAATGGCACTACCGCCTCCACACCATAAGCGAGAGAAAAGGGACTCTCGCCCGTTGCCTTCTTGACAGTAGTTTGATTCTCCCAGAGGGTTAAAGAGAGTACTTCCACCCATCTCCCCTGGGCACCCTCTAGCCTCTTTTTGTGATCCATTACAATGCTCTTGTTTACAGATTCGACTTGGTCATTGCAGTGAGGATGGGCTATGATACGCTGCACTTTATATAGCGTAACTAGGGATTATTACATTAGTTTAGGAGTATTATCATATGTGTTTCGAGTCATTATTATGTTCTGAGATATTTATTAAGGAGTGAAGAAATGAAGGTCAGAACCGAAGAAGATTGAAGACTTGAAAACATTCTGCGGAGCAGCGGCGATCGCCACCATCACTATGGCGATTGCCATTCTACAACAGAAGCATTTCATGAGTTCGAGAGAGCATGGCGATCGCCATGACTCTACGGCGATCGCCATGGGGCGACAGAGGCTACGACAGAGCTTTACATGAAGATGGCGATCGCCATGGGGTGAGTTCGAGAGATCATGGCGATCGCCATGAATCTACGGCGATCGCCATGGGGTGACAGAGGCTACGGCAGAGATTTACATGAAGATGGCGATCGCCAGGCATCTATGGCGATCGCCACAACAAGGCCGAAGATATTCCGGACTTTCCTTATTTTTCTTTGTTTTTATTTCTTTTATTATTTTCTTATTTTCCTTATTAGTTTTAGGATATTTATCTTTTACCTTATATTTTTAGGGTTAGTCTCTATTTAAGAACCTTAGTTCTTTCTATCTTTTCTATCATCTTTTCCATCAGACAATTTAGTTCTGCAACCATGAGCAGGAACTAATCTCCATTGTTTTACCTAGCGGTTGAAACCTTCAGTTATTAAGTTGTGAGATTTCTAAACTCTTGTTCTTTTCCTATGGGTTTGTATTAATTCTCTTGTTCTTCATCTATTGATTTCTATTGGTTTTGCTAGCTTGATCACCTAGTTTGATTGATAGTTTTCTATTGCTAGACTAGGAATATACGGTGGAATTCCTTGTCATTGTAGCATTCATATCTGCATGATCTGGTAGTTGATTGCTTTTATGAAAGAGAATTGATTGCATGTTAATACTTGACGGTTGTAAGTTATTGCATGCATCCTTATGATTCCTGTGCCCTTTGCTGCTATTTCATCTAATCTTGAGAGGTTTCCCTGATTGTTGAATAGTAAGTATTATCAGGACCGGTTGGCCTGCTGATATATTAAAGATTGGAATAGGAACATTCCCTAGGATTGAATAGAACTTGAGATAAATCTATGATCAACTTGATTGACTGTTGCGTGGATACTTGCTAGGTGAAACCCCTTCGCATAATATTCTCACCCAAACTTCTTCTGCTTGTTACTGGTTACTTGTGTGTTCTTGCAATCAAACCCCCCCTTGGTTACTTGTTACTAGTTAATATTTCACTTGACTGCATTGATTTGGTGTTTTGATTCCCTTGGGTTCGACCTCTACTTACTTGCTATACTCTAGTTAGTGTTTAGGGTTTTCTTTGATTTGGCACCACGACTTTAGCCTCATCAGGCTACCGAAGCAATCTTCATTCTTACGCCCATGTCGTCACACCACTTGAGTAGTTGGGGAGAGTTGGACTGGGGACATTCATTTGTGACTATTTCATGCGGGAGGCTATACCAGCATATAATGTTTTTCCACATAAACATCTTGACAACCGGCCCGGTGGTGGCCGCGAGCGCCTCCGCCTTGACCCACATGGTGAAATAGTCCACGACGACAATAATGAATTCAAGTTGTCCGGGAGCCTTGGGTTTGAAAGGTCTTAGAAGGTCCAGACCCCACATGGCAAAAGGGACGAGACTGCTCATGATTTGAAGTTCGACCCCTGGTTGATGTGAGGCCGGAGCATAGTACCGGCACGCTTTACATGCTCGCGACATATCATACAACCCAACGTTTAGCTCTTCCAAAAATGACTTGAAATTGTATTCCCCCATACACTTTAACTCACTGGGACCTCCCCCCTTTTGTATAGCTCCCACAGTTGATGTAGAAGCGGGCAACCTTCTTTTTCAATTGCAGAAGCTCTTTAGGGTCGTAAGGTCCTCTTCCATTCTACATATAGTCAAGGATTGGTTGACGCCAATTGTTTGTAGCGAAATTACCTACGAGAAGATAACTAAGCAATTGTAGGGCAAAGATGAAAGAATACGGTATAATCTCAACACTCAAGAACAAAGTAGGAAATTAGGGTTGAAGCTTGATCGTAATGGTGGCTGGATGGTTACAAAGTAGGCGTTAGCCATTTATAGGCTAACCCTAATAGTATCTTTAAGGAAACGAGATCTTATCTCTTCCTTTTATCTAAATAACGATATAACAAACAAGGTAAAAGATATTCTTTACCGTATCTTTTACCAATTACAATAATATAATAAGGAATAAGATAAAATATACTCGGCCGACCTAATCTTCAAGATAAACGAGACCTCTGCCACGTCTCGTCACGTCGACGACATCCTCATTCTCTCTCGTCGCGTCGACACAGTCTTCCTACGTGTAGCTCTTCACGCGTTCCACACTCGTCGTATTTTTAGGCACAAACAATACCCCTAAGGCGTCTTACAGGACTTAACGCCTTAGTAGAACTGGGAGACGCCTTCTCTCTTCAACGAATACGTCTTCATTGTAATAGGAACGCGTTGATGATTACGTCACTTGAATTTTTAATATCGTCGCTGAGCTTCAATCATCCTTCTTCTTCAATTATTCCCATGTGGCAGGCGAGGAGCTTCGTTATCTGTGCCGATAACGTTCAACCACAATGGCTAGTTTCTCAACGGCTATAATGCCGTTGAACTTTCTCCCGTATTCTTCGCGATCTCTTTGGTTATATAAAGAGAGGATCTTCATTATCTTCCTACTTCCTCTACAACTCATCTACTCCGATTATCTCTTGTTTTCCCGCTTGCTTACGCTCAAAAAGATCATTTGCTTCTCCTTTCTTCAGATTTCTTCTTCACTTTCTCTTTTAATCTTCTAGAATGGCTTCTTTCTACGTACCAAAATTCATCTTGAAGGATTCCGATTGTAAATCGTAATAGGCACGCGACGTCGAGAGATTGAGATCATTGGCGAATCTTGGTCCCGAGGTGGAGATTGAGATACCTCCTCAAGGGGTATCTTCCGACGCACATCGCCCAGGGTGGATTGCGGTATATGAGTACCCTTTCCTTACCGGCCATCGGTTTCCTTTCTCGCCGTTGATGAAGGCGTTCATACTCACGCTAGGGGTCGCCGTAGGTCAACTTTTGCCGAGCGTCTGGAGAATCTTTGGTGCTCTAGATGACGTGAAAGAGAAACACGGCGTTGAGATTGCCGTCGATGACCTTGCTTATTCTTTCAACATTCAAACTAAAACGGTTGGAAGAGTGGGTCTTAGATCGAGACCTAAGGCGGCTAAGATCGTCATCGAGGGAAGTCAGGCTGAACGTCACTGGGTCGACTCCTTTTATTTTGTCAAAAAATCGACTCTTGGCGAGGAGTGTTCTTGGTTGATCGAATGCTGGAACCCTACAAGTGAGTTTGCTTTTTCTTTTTGGGTCTCTGTTGTATACGTCGTCAATCGTTGATGTCTTACTTTATCTCATTCTTCCTTGTAGTTAACGCGGATGCTATCATGGTGAGGCGAGAGACTAAGAAGGTTATTGACAGACTTCTCGAGATCCCTCAGAGTGATCTAACTTTTCATGGGCACGACGGGAAGGGTCATCGTATTGCCTCTACGACCTTGACTGGTAATGTATCCACGCTCTTTTACTTTGTTTTCATATTTCTTTTGCTTTGAGGGTCCTAAGCCTTCTCCTTGTTGATCTTTTAGTATCCGCGGATCTTTCTCGCGTTCGTAGCGGAGGACAATCTGCGTCTTCTCTCATCGCGTCGCGGAAGAGGAGTCGTATCGGAGATGGAACTGCTTTCGAGGTTCCCATCCATATCACGCCAATGATTTCTCTCGTCTCGTCTCCATCTCCCTCTTCAATTCCGGCGAAGAAGTCGCGTAAGGGTAAGGAGAAGGTTGTTGAGAAGTTGAACTTAGACTTCGAGACCGTGGACGACTTTCCGGGAGTTATCTCTCATGTTGTTGCGCCTGGAAGGTCATTTTTGCCCGCCATGAAGGGGTTTCAAAATCCTCCATCGCTCGACTACTATTTGCCGATGGAGACGGAAGATGTGATAGGAGAGGCTCTTGCTACACAATGGCAGGTAGGTTTTCTTGCTTTTTACGCCGAGTCCCTTGTCTTTGATTCTATTTTGACCTCTTTATCTTCTCTTTTCTTAGGCTTTTCAATCATGGTTGTGCATCTATGGCCGTTTCTCTGATTTTGTCAATCAGATGAAAGCTATGGAGGCCAAGCAATCGACCGACGAGGCGAAGATTAAGGAGCTTAATGAAACGATTGAGGCGTCGCGTAAGGCGGAGAATGAAGCTCAAGGGAAGGTTGCAGCGGCGCTTAAACTTCACGTCGATCTTGCCAAACAGGTTGAAGATTCGAAGGCGAGGATTGCTGCCCTGGAGGACGAGAAGGCTAAGGTGGAGAAGAAGCTTACTTCCGAGCTCAAGGAGGTGAAGGTTTATTGGTCTTGGCTTTCTTGTGTGGAGGTCATTGAACAGTATGCTGTTGGTCAAGGAAGGACCTACGCCTATGAATCCTCCGGTGAATCCTCACGTCGTGGAGGATGATGTCCCTCATCTTAACGAGGTCGATCCTAACAACGGCGTCGAAGATGATGAGGGTGTTGGTGAAGAAGACGTCGTAGAAGACTCTGAGGAAGAGGGCGGGGATGAACGTGAGTATGAGGACGAGGATGGTTCCTCATCGAGCTCTTCTGAGTCTGATAGCGATTCTTCTTGATTTTCCGGGGTCATTCTTCCCTTGGGGTTCTTGTAAATTCCTTTTTCTTTTTTTTTTGTTTACGCGTCGCCGATCTTCGAGGCGTTTTCTTGTAAATACCTCCATTCTTGCCCTTCATGACGGGCCTCTATAATATAACTTTTTGGAATTACTTACTTGTCGATGAACTTCTATGTTTTGAGTATGTCGTTGCATCCAGTCTTCCTTCTGTTGGCGACGGTGTATTTGTCCATGAGTTACGCGAGTGACTTTTGGATCCTCTTTGAATCGACCTTTGTCTTTCCAATTTCTTTATCTTGGGGGTGCTCCTTGACTTCCTTATCTTCTTACGGGCAGGTGGTCTCGGTCTTGTTTTGACGTGTATCCTATGCACTCCCCGACTTTGGGTGTGTTTTCATGTCTCCTCGAGTAGTCCTACCCTTTTTGCTAGGTTTGACCTAGGCTCCTTGTAGACTAGGTTAGAGCTACCAAAGATTCTTGGACTCTTCTTTACTTATTGTATTTCGTACTTTGTTTCTTGCATCTTACGCGTCATTCTTTGCGTTGCAGACAACTTAGGAGTTTACCCTTTATCTGGCCTTGATATCTTACGTAATTTGCTTTGGTGCGTGCATCTTGCTTCGCGTGGGTGTAGAACCTTTTTCTTATTGACTTTTAACTTCCGTGACCCCTTATGCGTAGCTCGTTTGTGAGTACGTAGGTTTGGTCCTTTGGCTTTTTCTTTTGCTACTTTATCTTTTAGGGTGTGGTTTTCTACCCCTAGTGTGATACTTTGTTCGTGGTGAACGCGTTAGAGGGTTTTTTCTCACTTGATGGGGGCGATATGGTCATTGCGGCTGCTTTAGTTACGTTGCCGACTTACATGAAGGTTGGGTCCAGCATTTCCTCCGAACCCTGAAGCGAGTGGTGGACATAGGTCAGCGTGTGATTTTATCAGCTTGCACGTTACCCCTTACTTTTAAGGTGGGTCCGTTGCCTCACGCAAGCGTTAGGTCGACGTCGAACTCTTTTAATCGACGAGCCTATTCATGACGTAGCGTCCGATTTCTAGATTGTTAAGACTTACGATGCCGGTGGACGCATCCCTGCCGGTTTAGCATTTTGCCTGTGGATTCATGACTCTCAGAGGGGTCGTGGAAGGCGCAAGTATGCGTTCCTGGAGAATGGTCGTTGCGATAGGTTTCCCTTCTTCGCTCAGAGAGCCGTGCCGGTTACGTGAGGTGTCGGGCTTCATTCCCCATGACCATTTCCACACGTCGCTAACAATCATGGGAAGCGTCGACTCAGAGTCGGCGGTTTGGGTAACGTTGTCTACGCGTACATGGAGCCTTTAACGCGTAGGCTAACGAAACTCCTCCCCGGCGCGGATTTTCGCCGCGGCCTTATTAAGCTTGATGTTACGTCATAGACAGAGAGCAAGTGATTTGGAAATGGAACAACTCGGCATACTTTAACACGTCGGAGAAAAAAGAGCGTACTCATATATTAATAAAGAAAATGCATCATGAACTGACAGACTTCGACACCGACGCTTACCCCTTGTCGCTACGACCCCTTGTCGCTTCGACGCTAAAATAACGACGCTAAATTTATTAATAAATTTAGCGTCGTTATTTTAGCGTCAATAGCGTCGTTATTTTAGCGTCAACAGATAGTAGAATAAGACTTTTTGCGTCGGTTTTTAAGCTGACCGCCTCAACAGGGGGGCTGCAACAGGTGTTTTTTCTACTAGTGATTGAAACTCTTGAAAGAAACTAATCCTACTCATGCAAGAAAGAACACATAGGAAATAATGCTAGGAAATTTGGAAATTCATATCACTTCTTTAGACTTATGGTGGATGGTGCTTCAGGAACATGTAGCTTAAGTTGTTGCTCTTTACTTGGACTTTTTGCTCGTACTTACTTGGTGGATTGGTATCCTCTTGCTTGTCAGACTTTGCTTTTCTCATCGTGTCAGGGACCGACTTTCCATCCCTAGCTTTTCCTTTGTGATTCCTTGATTGCTACGCTTTCTTTTCTTTGCCTAATGATGACTTAGTGGCTTTTTTCATTCCAATGCTATAGCATTCTCTCGCGACTTGAAGCTCGTCTTTGATATCTTGGATCCCCCATGGAGATGGGAATTTTAAAGATTGATGATACGTAGAGGGTATAGCTTTCATGTCGTGTAGCCAAGGTCTTCCCAGGATAATGTTGTAGGGTGACTCGATCTGCATTACTGCAAACTTCGCTTGTATATTGATACCCCTTGCGTAGGTTTCCAATGCTTGTTCAACTCATTTCTTCCCATTGCGTCGGGGATTGACTTTCCACCCCTAGCTTTTTCTTTGCGATTCCTTGATTGCTATGCTTTCTTTTCTTTATCCACCGATGCCTTAGTGGCTTTTTTCATCCCAATGTTGTAGCACTCTCTCGCGACTTGAAGCTCGCCTTTGATTTCTTGGATCCCCCATGGAGACGGGAATTTCAAGGATTGGTGATACGTTGAGGGTATAGCTTTCATGTCGTGCAGCCAAGGTCATCCCAGGATAATATTGTAGGGTGACTCGATCTCCATTACTGCAAACTTGGCTTGCATATTAATACCTCTTGCATATGTTGCCAATGCGATCTCTCCCAACATGCTTGCCACTTCGCCACTGAACCCCACTAGAGGGACATGCTTCTTTATGACGTCGTCGTTGGATAGTCCGAGTTCCTTTATGGCGGACGCAGTGATGATGTTGGCGGAGCTCCCGTTGTCTATGAGAATCCTCTTTACTAGGCAATTGCTGACGGTGAGGGAGATGACTAACCCGCGGTGATGCTCCACCGTCTCGTTTGGCTCTTCGAACGTGATTGAGTAATTCCTTCTGATAGGGCGGATTTGGTAAACCCTCGTCATGTCGTTGTCGTCGCGTAGGATCTTGATATTCCTTCTGGCGGCGGACGCAATATAGCCACTCGTGGAAGAGCCTCCGATGATGGTGTGTATAGTCCGGGTATGACTTGACGGAGGTGGAGGTGGAGTAGGGGACTTCCTTTCTCTCTCCACCCCTTCAAACGCGTTCCTTCCTTCTTTGGAGAGTAGGTCTTTTAGATCTCCTCTTTTTAGCAACCTTAACACTTCTTTTCTCAGGGTGTAACAACCATCCGTCGTGTGACCTGTATCGTTATGAAACTCGCAGTACCCCTTCCCTGTTCCGGGTCTCCTTCCGGGATTCGGCTTTCTCGACCATTGTACGTCACGTAATCCTTCCATCGCGCTCATGACTCGCAACACGTCGGTCTTCATAGAGATGCCTTTGTCTACCATGTAGACGCTATCGACCTCGCTCACAGCATGCACCGTCTGCGGTTCTCTTTGGAATGGCTTGTTTCTCCTGTCATGACGTTCCCCTCGCTCTTGATGCTGGTCGTTGTGTCGACGTTGAGGAGAGTTTCTATGCGGAGGAGTTCGCCTACGTGGAGATCGAGAATTTTCTTCGTTGTACCTTAGGAGATCTTCTTCCAATCGTATGACTTCCATGGCTCTTTCCCTAGTCGAGACGAATGACTCGGGACGAGTCTTCGTCAGTTCTTTATACAAATCACTATCTCGGGGAGTGCTCGCCTGAACGCGTCGGCGGCGGTGGCTTCAGTACAATCTGGGATCGTAATCTTTTCGTCATTGAAGCGTTTCAAGAAGGCCCTTATGGTCTCGCCCTTATTCATACGCATGTTATGGAGATCTGAGGGTTGTTTTGCGAACAACTTACTGCTGGCGAATTGCAGCCGGAATTGGTTGGAGAGCTCGGCGTAGGAGGAGATACTTCCCTTGGGCAAGTTGATGAACCACGTCAAAGCTGGACTTTTTAGCGTTGAGCTGAAGAACTTGCACATCATTGCTTCCTTTAATTCTGGTTCGATCGGACTTGTGGAGAGCTTAGCTTTGTAGAGAAAGACGTGTTCTTCCGGGTCGTCTGACCCATCATAGACGGGGAGGTCCGCGACGGTGATTTTCTTGGCGATCTTCTTGACGGCGATAGCGGCAACAAACGGGCTTTCCTCGAATCCGAATTCGTCTTCAGGGATTATGGATTTGGGGGCCCCGGGCTTCAACATCATCTCTTTCCTCAAGGCTCCGACTTGTTGTGCTACGAGCCCAGCGACGGTGTCTGAGGTTAAGGACTCTTCAGATTTCTTTTTCTGGGTTTGTTCCTTGGGGAAGACGTAACCATGGTTTTCTTGGGGATGGTATACGTCGTCTTCTTCGATGGTTGCGTCCATATCGAGGCGTCGAACGATGCTCTAGCCGCGAACGTAGGTATGTTGCCCCGTGGAACCTGCCTTGAGTTCCTTGATTATGGAATTCAACCTCTCGTTCTCCTTGGTGAGTTCCGACGCCGTCTTCTCGCTTGCCTGCATGACTTCGTCTTGAGTTTTTTCAAAGGACTCGATCTGCGCTCGGACGGTGGCCACATTGGTTACTTCACCATCTATCCCTTATTTTTCTATGGGGGCGCTTTCTTTTGGTGTGCTTGGGGTGATTTCGAGAACTTTTCTTGCGTCTTCATTCACCGGAGCCAGAGGAAACGTTGTGTGATCCTCTTCTTCGAACCTCTCTTCACCATTGCGCGGGCTGTTGGTCGGACTTGTCATGATTCCCTGCAAAAAAAGAAGCTCTTTTCGTATGGAAAGACGATACCTTTTTTATCTTGCCCCACGGTGGGCGCCAATTGTTTGTAGCGAAATTACCTACGATAAGATAACTAAGCAATTGTAGGGCAAAGATCAAAGAATACGGTATAATCTCAACACTCAAGAACAAGACATGAAATTAGGGTTGAAACTTTAGCTTGGTATTACTCGAATGACGGCTCAGATAATTACAAAGCAGGCGTTACCCTTTATTTATAGGCTAACCCTAACAATATTTTTAAGGAAACGAGATCTTATCTTTTCCTTCTATCTAAATAACGATATAATAAACAAGGTAAAAGATATTCTCTACTGTATCTTTTACCATTTACAATAATATAATATAGAATAAGATAGAATACACTCGGCCGACCTAATCCTTGAGAAGAACGAGACCTTTGTCACGTCTCGTTACGTCGACGATATCTTCCTTTCACCTCGTCGCGTCGATGATGTCCTTCTACGCGTAGCTTCCACGTGTTCCACACTCGTCGTATTTTTAGGCACAAACAGAACTCACTAAGGAAAATGAGAGGTTGAACTCCATAATCAAGGAACTCAAGGAGGGTTCCACGAGGCCACATACCTATGTCCGCGGTCAGAGTGTCGTCCGACGCCTTGATATGGACGCAGCCATCGAAGAAGACGACATATGCCAGCCCCAAGAACACCATGGTTATGTCCTCCCTAGAGAACATATCCAGAAAAAGAAATCTGAGGATATCTTGACTTCAGACGCCGTCGCTGCACTCGTAGCACAACAGGTCGGCGCCCTAAGAAAGGTCCAGCCCTGACGTGGTTCATCCACTTACCCAAGGGAAGTATCTCCTCCTACGCCGAACTCTCCAACCTGTTCCGACTACAATTCGCCTGCAGTAAGTTGTTTGCAAAGCAACCCTCAGATCTCCATAACATGCGTATGAACAGAGGCGAGACCATAAGAGCCTTTATGAAGCGTTTCAATGACGAGAAGATTACAATCCCAGATTGTAGCGAAGCCACCGCTGCCGACGCGTTCAGACGCGCACTTCCCCGAGATAGTGACCTGTACAAGGAATTGACGAAGACTCGCCCTGAATCATTCGTCTCAACTAGGGAAAGAGCCATGGAAGCCATACGCTTAGAGGAGGATCTCCTAAGATACAACGAAGAAAGTTCTCGAACTCCACGTAGGCGAACTCCTCCGCGTAGGAACTCTCCTCAACGTCGACACAACGATCGACATCAGGAGCGAGGGGAACGTCACGACAGGAGAAATAAGTTGTTTCAAAGAACAAACAAATGGTGCATGCTGTGAGCGAAGTTGATAGCGTCTATATGGTGGAAGAAGGTATCTCTATGAAGACCGACGCGTTGCGAGTCATGAGCGCAATGGAAGGGTTACGCGACGTGCAATGGCCGAGAAAGCCAAATCCTGGAAGGAGGCCCGGAACGGGGAAGGGGTACTGCGAGTTCCATAACGATACGGGTCACACGACGGGTGGTTGTTACACCCTGAGAAAAGAGGTGTTAAGGTTGCTGAAAAGAGGAGATTTGAAAGATCTACTCTCCAAAGAAGGAAGGAACGCGTTTGAAGGGGTGGAGAGAGAAAAGAAGTCCCCTACTCCTCCTCCACCTACATCAAGTCATACCCGGACTATACACACCATCTTCGGAGGCTCTTCCGCGAGCGGCTACACCGCATCCGCCGCTAGAAGGAACATTAAGATTCTACGCGGCGATAGTGATATGACGCGAGTTTACCAAATCTGTCCTTCTAGAAGAAATTACCCGGTCACGTTCGAGGAGTATTCCTTACTTGGCGTATTAGTATTCCTTTGCTTGTTCAACTCATTTCTTCCCATTGCGTCGGGGATTGACTTTCCACCCCTAGCTTTTTCTTTGCGATTCCTTGATTGCTATGCTTTCTTTTCTTTATCCACCGATGCCTTAGTGGCTTTTTTCATCCCAATGCTGTAGCACTCTCTCGCGACTTGAAGCTCGCCTTTGATTTCTTGGATCCCCCATGGAGACGGGAATTTCAAGGATTGGTGATACGTTGAGGGTATAGCTTTCATGTCGTGCAGCCAAGGTCTTCCCAGGATAATATTGTAGGGTGACTCGATGATGGCATTGTACGAGGAACTTGTCGATGTAATAACAAAATCAATCTTCTCTGACCTTCTCGATCCTGACTCCTCTCCCATTACGACGCCTAAGGTTACGACTCTCAGAGCAGTCACGCGGTCTCCCGCGAACCCTACCAAAGTGGTGCAAGTTGGTCACGAGAGTGAGGGATCAAGTCCCATTATCTCATAAGCATCAAGATCCAAGATATCATCCGAGCTCCCGGTGTCGACAAGGATACGGCTTACGAGCTTAGTTCTTATTTGGAGATGTATGACAAGGGGATCTCCGAAAGATACCGCCCATTCGTCAACTTCCTCATTTGTAAAGGTCAATTGATAAGGTTTTCTAGGTGGGGGTGGCAACGCTCATAACATAAATTCCGTAAGGTAGAGGGCGTTTTTCATTCTCCTCAGCTCGCGTCTATTAGGGAGGATTGGAACATGACGGCCCGCGATTGTCCCGACATTGCCGTTTGATCTCGGGAAGTTTGGAGATGATTGCCTTGGGGAGGATTAGGGGCTCTCGCTTGTTGTTGATTTTGTACCCTTCCTCTTCCGTAATTGTTATATCCCCCTTAATTATGTTCGTGACCGGGGTTTCCTCCCTCTCTTCCTTGTGGATTCCCACCTCCTCGGTTGTTAGTAAGGACCGTTCTTTGCTCTGGCTCAACCTCAAATCTTGGGACGTTATGGAAGTCTTTCGTGTTATGGGTATATGGGTTTTGATGGACACACCACATGCCGTCGCGACCACGACCTCTTCGGCCATTTCCACGGCCGTGACCCCTGCTTCGATCATCTCTCTGATTCATAAGGTCTTGTGCCTGAAACTAAAACTGATTCTGATCCTGACCATGACCATGATTCTAATACTGTCCTTGGCTCTGATTCTGAGTCGACAGTCCTAGAGCTCACGAGCTGTTCTGATTCGAATTATTCTGCCCTTGATCATTCTAGTGTCTTTTATTTCCCCAACCTTTGTTTCCTTTCTTATTGTTCTGGTTCTGCTTGTCTGAGTTGTCGCCGACGGAAGGTGCAACGGTGTGTGTTTCCACCAGAATTTTGACATAAGCTCTTTTGAGCATAGCCTGGAATGTTTTCTCTTGGTTCCGATACAAATGCTTCTTGAACTCGCTCCCGTCGAGCAGACCATCTAGAAATGCAACTCTCGCGGTTTTGTCATCGAAATCATATGCTTCCAAGATCATTCCCGAGAATCTTTTCAAATAATCCTCAAGTGTTTCACTAGACTTCTGTTTAACACAGTCGAAGGTACGTGGCTCTTACAAATTTTGGGGATAACATGCACAAGAAAAGCGAATGGAGAGCAGTCTACAGGGAAACTCTGCACCTAGTTCCTAAACGTGATCAATGGACCGTTCTAAAATATGTGCAAAACATCATATGCAATTCACCTTTTTACAAGCGTCTTCTTGGAAGACTACCAAGTAGACAAGTTATAGGGCGTTGGGAAGCTTCGAGTAATTACAAGATGAGAAGGTGTTCATACTGCACTCTCCAAGGGCACGTGGAGGCTTATTATAGGAGGAGAAAGATAGATGCACGAACATTGTAAGTGGAAGTAGATTTATGGAATGCGTAGTTTTCGGTTGCAAGTATGAACATTTAGTTTTTTGGTGGAAAACACTGATGGTTTATGATGGCAAGTATGAACCTATTAGGTAAACTATCGCCATTTTGGAACGAAAAGACGTATGGTTTAACGACGTCGAGGTGGTAGCGCTCGACATCGTCAAGGGTAAGCGCGGCATCGAGCCTCAGATTGGGCTCCGCTAGTATGTCCAAGTTATGTCCTCCACGTGGACGTTAATGAAGGCTCAGAGTTGCAATGGTTGAGTCCAAGGCGCACCTAATAACAAGGCGTTGAAGGTGTCAACGATGCACGAGCTTCACGTATTCTGGCAAGGCAAGGCAATGGGCGAAGCATGATAACCTCAAGTTGGAATAGTGCCTCACATCGGGTTCTGAGGTGTTGTGGCTCGCCAAAGGTCGAGTTAAGCTTAAGTTGGAATAGTACCCAACGTTTGGACTTGAGGGTTGAGGCGCTTGCGCCTAGAAAATGAGGCGTTGGCCAGGTGTTGGTGTTGCGCTTGAGTTGAATCATGGTTAAGCCCCAAGCTAAGCAAGGGCACATCACTCAATCTTGCCTCACCAAATTGAATGGCTTGATCAAGTCATGATAAGATGGAATGGGGCCATGCTGGCGAAAGCACTCTTTGCAATCCTCAGTTGCTTCAGAAGAATCGAATTCGGGGTGCTTGAACTTGGAAAGGAAGAGTTGATAGTCGAAGATCCCATTGATAGTGGAGCGCGCTAGAAATCATTTGTCTTTCCAGTTCCCGGTGTTGGGACGATTCTCATCCTCTGTAGAGTTGAGAAACTAGTGTATCTCATCGCACTAACATTGTAGAGACGCATAGCGTGTGGTGTGATCCCATACTCTTGACATCTCATCGTATATACAACGAAAAGACTCCATGCATTGGGATACAACTGTGTTGGAGCAAGTGAATCAGCATGAAGAAGTCTCAATAGTGATTGACAAGTTGAAAACGCAACTGTTTGTAGCGAAAATACCAACACTTTGATACTTAAGCAAGATGCATGATAAGATAAAAAAGGGACGGTGAAATCTCTCCTAGAAAACGCAACGGAAATGGGGAAGAGTATGGATCTGAATTGCTTGTGTATTACTTGTAGAAAACGACTTTGAGTTACAACTCATAGGCAAGCCATATATAGATAGGTTCTCTTATCGATCTACAAGGACATAAATTATATCTCTCACAATAAATAATGAGAAGATATATTTTCCTACTTACCTTAAATAATAAACTAATTATATGATAAAGAAGATAATCGTTTAAATGTTTATCTTTTATCTCTTTACCACATTTACATAATATCTACTAAAGATACAAGGAAATAAGATATGCCTTTATTCGGAGAGCCGTACTTTGATCACGTCTGATGCCATGATCTTGAAACGCGCCGAGGTGGCCAAAGATGGCGTAAATGGTGCTAACGATCGCGTCGGTGGTGCCGGGACCACATCAAGGGTGTCATAGTGATGAATGACCCCGAGGGCTTCTTTAAAACCTCTTCTTAGGAAAACCTCATGGGAAAAACCATAAGAAGAGTAAAAAGAGTACTACGGACTGACCCTCATGATAGTCATGTGGAAGGCTAAAACGTCTCCTATGGTCACCCAGTCTTCATGTGCATTCCAACGCGTTGGACCTACGAACATGTTGCGTCCTCCAAACCATTTTAGGCTCAAACAAAAACCTCCTTCCAAACTTGTGATGTGAACGACTACGCAGTTTTTGTAGCGCACGATGAACGAGTCATACTCCTCGAGAAGGCACACCTCAACACCTTGTGGCCAAGGGATTTGATGCGCTAATATCTCAAGGTTCCCAAAATTGAGGGTGGAGTTCTCTCTAAGATGACTCGTCCTTCCCCTTTTGGGGTCCTCTTCCATGGGAACTCGCTCGTAATTTATGGTGGCAATTGGTTGGGGAATCTTGAACTTAAAAGTCAACGACTATCTCATCGCGCTCTTTGGAAGATTAGGACCCAGTCGAAGATGCTTTTTTCTCTAATTTAACTCTAGGACCCGAGACCGTGGTAACCTTCTCTTTCCCTTTGACAAAGGTGGAGGCCTCTTTCCTTACACACAATATTAGGCGAGATGGTTTCCTTCTTCTCACTCTCTTATTCATCAGAGCCTTCCGAGGACGTAAAGATCACCTCGTTTTCTGAAGAAGACAGCGAAACATGTTCCATCGATGCTTCATATACGCCACGCACTACTCTCGCGTAATTTTATGAATCTTCTCCACTTGACAAGGCGAGGCGTGTTAGAGAGCGCGCTCAGTGCTCCGAAAGACACAAGAAAAAAGTCCATACCAAGAAACACAAGAAAGAGCGCGCTCATAAAAAAGGACAAAAGAAGAGGGGAAGAGATGAAGACCAAGAGAAGTGTCGCAACATAATCAAACAAAGAAAAGAAAAGATAAAGCAAAACTAGTAAAAAAGACGGGAAGGATGTAGAAATGAAGAGATGAAGAAGAGTTAGAAGCAAAGGAGAGGATGAATAACCAAGGGCATATCTTGTTGAGAAATCTAGACGGAAGCCACATGAGAGGAAAAAGTGGCAAGTGAAGCCTACAACAACCAGGAAACCCAACTGTGAAGCCGCGATTCCACCACCGTGTCATCTCATATGTCGATCCTTTGCTCAGAAACAACCATAACTCGTATATGCCACTGTCACCTACTATTAAGACTAGAGACCACCCAAAATCGCAAAGAGAACCCCGGAGAAAACCTAGCCCCTGTAAACCCCCAAAATCGATAAGAAAAAGGGGACATGGCGAAATCAGAGGAAGAGAAAGGAGTATCAGGTACCTGGAAAACGATTTGACGACAAAATCGGTCCGAAAAGCATGGGCGAAGAAGATGAAGTGTGGGGGAAGTCGATGCATCATCAATTATTCTCACTCTTGTGATTTAAAATGGAGAAGAAGAAGAAGTTAAATTGAGTCCCTCCCGATGAAACCTTTTATACATGAAATTATTGGGCCGACTCAATCCACCGTCAAACAACCACGCCTAAGAAGACCGCTCGAAGTTGCGTGGAAAAGAACTGTGTCATCCATCACACTCTCTATTTGTAACGAAATTACCTACGAGAAGATAACTAAGCAATTGTAGGGCAAAGATCAAAGAATACGGTATAATCTCAACACTCAAGAACAAAGTAGGAAATTAGGGTTGAAGCTTGAACTAGGTATTACTCGTAATGGTGGCTGAATGCTTACAAAGTAGGCGTTAGCCTCTATATATAGGCTAACCCTAATATTATCTTTTTAGGAAACGAGATCTTATCTCTTCCTTTTATCTAAATAACGATATAACAAACAAGGTAAAAGATATTCTTTACCGTATCTTTTACCAATTACAATAATATAATAAGAAACAAGATAGAATATACTCGGCCGGCCTAATCTTCAAGATAAACGAGATCTTTGCCACGTCTCGTCACGTCGACGACATCCTTCATTCCTCTCGTCGCGTCGACACAACCTTCCAACGCGTAGCTCTTCACGCGTTCCATACTCGTCGTATTTTTAGGCACAAACAATACCCCTAAGGCGTCTTACAGGGCTTAACGTCTAGTAGAGCTGGGAGACGCCTTCTTTCTTCAAGGAATACGTCTTCATTACACTAGGAACGGGTTGATGATTACGTCACTTGAATTCTTAATATCGTCGCAAAGCTTCGGCCATCATTCTTCTTCAATTATTTCCATGTGGCAGGCGGGAGGCTTCGTTATTTGTGCCGATAACGTTCAATCGCAACGGCTAGTTTCTCAACGGATATAATGTCGTTGAACTTTCTCCCGTATTCTTCGCGGTCTCTTGGGCTATATAAAGAGAAGATCTTCATCTTCTTCCTACTCCTTCTACAACTCATCTACTCTAATTATTTCTTGCTTTCTCGCTTGCTTTCGTTCAAAAAGATCATTTGCTTCTCCCTTCTTCAGATTTCTCCTTCATTTCTCCTTTCAGCTTCCAAAAATGGCTTCTTTCTACGTACCAAAGTTCATCCTGAAGGATTCTGATTGCAAATCGACGGAGGCACGCGCCGTCGAGAGACTGAGATCGTTGGCGAATCTTGGTCCCGGGGTGGAGATTGAGATACCTCCTCAAGGGGTATTTGCCGACGCACATCGCCCAGGGTGGATTGCGGTATACGAGTACCCTTTCCTTACTAGTCATCGGTTTCCTTTCTCTCCGTTGACGAAGGCATTTATGCTCGTGCTAGGAGTGGCTTTAGGGCAGCTTCTTCCGAGCGTCTGGAGGATTTTGGGCGCTCTGGACGATGTGAAGGAGAAACATGGCGTCGAACTTGCCGTCGACGATCTTGGCCATTCTTTGAACGTTCAAACCAGAACGGTTGGGAGGGTAGGTCTTAGATCAAAACCCAAAGCGGCCAAAATCGCTATTGAGGGAAGCCAGGTTGATCGTCACTGGGCCGACTCTTTTATTATGTAAATAAATCAACTCTTGGTGAGGAGTGCGCTTGGTTGATCGAATGCTGGAATCCTACGAGTCAGTTCGCCTTTTCTCTCTTTAGAATCTTTACTATACGCGTCATTAATCGTCGACGTCTTACTTTATCTTGTTCTTCTTTGCAGTTAATGCGGACGCTATCGTGGTGAGGCGAGAGTCCAAGAAATTCATCACTAAACTCCTCGAGATTCCGGAGAGCGAACGAACCTTCCACGGTCACGACGGAGAGGGTCATCGCATTGCTTCTACGACCCTGAAAGGTAATGTATTTACGTTCTTTTACTTGGTTTTCCTTTTTCTTTTGCTTTGAGGGTCCTAACCCTTTTCTTTGTTGATCTTTTAGTGTCCGCTGATCTTTCTCGCGTTCGTAGCGGAGGACAGTCTGTGTCTGCTCTCATCGCATCGCGGAAGAGGAGTCGTATCGGAGATGGAACTACTTCCAAGGTTCCCATCCATGTCACACCAATGATTTCTCTCGTCCCGTCTCCATCCCCCTCTTCAATTCCGGCGAAGAAGTTTCGTAAGGGTAAGGAGAAGGTTGTGGAGAGATTGAGTTTCGACTATGAGAGTGTGGACGACTTCCCGAGAGTTATCTCCCGTGTCGTCGCGTCTGGAAAGTCGTTTTTTCCCGCCATGAAGGGACTTCAAAATCCTCCGTCGCTCGACTACTACGTGCCGATGGAGACGGAAGATGTGATAGGAGAGGCTCTTGCTACGCAATGGCAGGTAGATTTTTCTTGCTTTTTACACCGAGTTTCTTGTCTTTGATTCTATTCTGACTTTTTTATCTCCTTTCTTTTAGGCTTTTCAATCCTCGTTGTGCGTTTACGGGCGTTTCTTTGATTTTGTCGATCGGGCGAAAGCTTTGGAGGCCAAGCAATCGGCCGACGAGGCAAAGATTAAGGAGCTTAATGCGACGGTTGAGGCGTCGCGTAAGGCGGAGAATGAAGCTCAAGAGAAGGTTGCAGCGACTCTTAAACTTCACGTCGATGTTTCCAAACAGGTTGAAGATTCGAAGGAGAGGATTGTTGTCTTGGAGGACGGGAAGGCTAAGGTGGAGAAGAAGCTTGCTTCCGAGCTCAAGTAGGTGAAGCTTTATTGGTCTTGGCTTTCTCGTGTGGAAGTTATTGAACAGTATGTTGCTGGTAAATACGATGGTTGGGATCCAGTGAAGGAGCAAAGGGAGTTTCAGGAAGCATTCACGGAGCTCCCTGAAGGCGTCGAGGCAGAACCTAGGCCTATGAATCCTCCGGCGAATCCTCACGTTATGGGGGATGATGTCCCTCATCTTAACGAGGTCGATCCTAATGATGGCGTCGAAGATGAACACGAGTATGAGGACGCGGATGGTTCCTCATCGGGTTCTTCTGAGTCTGATAGCGATTCTTTGTGATTTCCTTTTTTGTTTACGCGTCGCCGGTCTTCGGGGCGTTTTCTTGTAAATACTTTTCGTTCTCGCCCTTCATGATGGGCCTCTATAATATAACGTCGTATTTTGGAAATGCTTACTTGTTGATGAAGATGTCTCCGAGATCTTTATGTTTGGAGTATGTCGTTGCATCTAATCTTCCTTCTGTTGGCGACGGCGTATTTATCCATGAGTTTCCTCGAGTGACTTTTGGATTCTTTTCGAAAAGATTTTGTCTTTCCAATTTCTTTATCTTGGGGTGCTCCTTGACTTCCTTATCTTCTTACGGGCAGGTGGTCTCGGTCTTGTTTTGACGTGTATCCTATGCACTCCCCGACTTTGGGTGTGTTTTCATGTCTCCTCGAGTAGTCCTACCCCTTTTGGTAGGTTTGACCTAGGCTCCTTGTAGACTAGGTTAGAGCTATCAAAGATTCTTGGATTCTTCTTTAGTTATCGTGTTTCGTACTTTATTTCTTGCATCTTACGTGTCATTCTTTTGCTCGTAGTGAACTCGTTAGAGGGTTTCACTTACTTAATGAGACTGTATGGTCATTGCGGATGCTTTAGTTACGTTACCGACTTACATGAAGGTTGGGTCCAGCATTTCCTCCGAACCCTGAAGCGAGTGGTGGACATAGGTCAGCGTGTGATTTTATCAACTTGTGACGTTACCCCTTACTTTTAAGGTGGGTCCGTTGCCTCACGCTAGCGTTAGGTCGACGTCGAACTCTTTAAATCGACGGGCCTATTCATCGTGTGGCGTCCGATTTCTAGATTATTAGGACTTACGATGCCGGTGGATGCATCCCTGCCGGTTTGGCGTTTTGCCCGTGGATTCATGACTCTTAGAGGGGCCGTGGAAGGCGCAAGTACGCGTTCCTGGAGAGTGGTCGTGGCGATAGGTTTCCCTTCTTCGCTCAGGGGGCTGTGCCGGTTTCATGAGGTGTCGGGCTTCATTCCCCATGACCATTGCCACACGTCGCTAACAATCATGGGAAGCGTCGACTCGGAGTCGGCGGTTTAGCTAACGTTGTCTATGCGTAGATGGAGCCTTGAACGCGTAGGCTAACGAAACTCCTCCCCGGCGCGGATTTTCGTCGGGGCCTTGTTAAGCTTGATGTTACGTCATAGACAGAGAGCAAGTAATTTGGAAATGGAACAACTCAGCATACTTTAACACGTCGGAAAAAAAGGAGTGTACTCATATATTTAATAAAGAAAATGCATCATGAACTGACAGACTTCGACACTGACGCTTACCCCTAGTCGTCACGACCCCTTGTCTCTTCGACGCTAAGATAATGACGCTAAATTTATTGAAACTCTTGAAAGAAACTAATCCTACTCATGCAAGAAAGAACACAAAGGAAATAATGCCAGGAAACTTGGAAATTCATATCACTTCTTTAAACTTATGGTGGATGGTGCTTCAGGAACATGTAGCTTAAGTTGTTGCTCTTTGCTTGGGCTTTTTGCTCGCGCTTACTTGGTGGATTGATATCCTCTTGCTTGTCAGACTTTGTTTTTCTCATCGTGTCAGGGACTGACTTTCCATCTCTAGCTTTTCCTTTGTAATTCCTTGATTGCTACGCTTTCTTTTCTTTTCCTGATGATGACTTAGTGGCTTTTTTCATTCCAATGCTATAGCATTCTCTCACGACTTGAAGCTCGCCTTTGATCTCTTGGATCCCCCATGGGGATGGGAATTTTAGAGATTGATGATACGTCGAGGGTACAACTTTCATGTCGTGTAGCCAAGGTCTTCCCAGGATAATTTTGTATGGCTATTCGATATCCATCACCGCAAACTTCGCTTGTATATTGATACCCCTTGCATAGGTTGCCAATGTAATTTCTCCCAACATGCTTGCTACTTCACCGCTGAATCCCACTAGAGGAACGTGTTTCTTCACGACGTCGTCGTTGGATAGCCCGAGCTCTTTTATAGTGGATGTAGTGATCACGTTGGCGGAACTCCCGTTGTCTATGAGGATTCTCTTGACCAGGCAATTGCTGACGGTGAGGGAAAGAACTAACCCGTCGTGATGCTCCACCATCTCGTTTGGCTCCTCGAACGTGACCGGGTAATTTCTTCTGGAAGGGCGGATCTGGTAAACTCGGGTCATATCACTGTCGTCGCGTAGAATCTTAATGTTCCTTCTAGCGGCGGATGCGGTGTAGCCGCTCGCGGGAGAGCCTCCGAAGATGGTGTGTATAGTCCGGGTATGATTTGACGAAGGTGGAGGAGGAGTAAGGGACTTCTTTTCTCTCTTTGCCCCTTCAAACGCGTTCCTTCCTTCTTTGGAGAGTAGATCTTTCAAATCTCCTCTTTTCAGCAACCTTAACACCTATTTTCTCAGGGTGTAACAACCATCCGTCGTGTGACCCGTATCGTTATGGAACTCACAGTACCCCTTCCCTGTTCCGGGCCATTGAACGTCGCGTAACCCTTCCATTGCGCTCATGACTCGCAACGCGTCGATCTTCATAGAGATACCTTTGTCCACCATATAGACGCTATCAACTTCGCTCACCGCATGCACCGTTTGTGGTTCTCTTTGGAATGGCTTATTTCTCTTGTCGTGACGTTCCCCTCGCTCCTGATGTCGGTCATTGTGTCGACGTTGAGGAGAGTTTCTACGCGGAGGAGTTCGCCTACGTGGAGATCGAGAACTTTCTTCGTTGTACCTTAGGAGATCTTCCTCCAAGCGTATGGCTTCCATGGCTCTTTCCCTAGTTGAGACGAATGATTCAGGGCGAGTCTTCGTCAGTTCCTTGTACAGGTCACTATCTCGGGGAAGTGCGCGTCTAAACGGGTCGGCAGTAGTGGCTTCGCTACAATCTGGGATTGTAATCTTCTCGTCATTGAAACGCTTCATGAAGGCTCTTATGGTCTCGCCTCTGTTCATTCGCATGTTATGGAGATCTGAGGGTTGCTTTGCAAACAACTTACTGCTGGAAAATTGTAGTCGAAACAGGTTGGAGAGCTCGGCATAGGAGGAGATACTTCCCTTGGGTAAGTGGATGAACCACGTCAAGGCGGGACCTTTCAGCGTTGAGCTAAAGAACTTGCACATCATTGTTTCCTTTAATTCTGGCTCAATCGGACTTGTGGAGAGCTTGGCCTTGTAGAGTAAGACGTGTTCTTCCGGGTCATCTGATCCGTCATAGACGGGAAGATCGGCGACGGTGAACTTCTTGGCGATCTTCTGGGCGGCGATAGCAGTAACAAATGAACTTTGTTGAAATCCGAACTCGTCTTCAGGGATTATAGATTTGGGAGCTCCGGGCATCAGCATCATCTCCTTTCTTAGGGCACCGACCTGTTGTGCTACGAGCGCAGTGACGACGTCCTACGTCATTTTTTCCTCGGGTTTGCTTCTCTGAATCGTTTCTCTCGGGAGAACGCGGCCATGGTGTACTTGAGGCTGGTATACGTCGTCTTCTTCGACGGCTGCATCCATATCAAGGCGTCGGACGACACTTTGACCACGAACGTAGGTATGTGGCCCCGTGGAACCCGCTTTGAGTTCCCTGATTATGGAGTTCAACCTCTCGTTTTGTTTAGTGAGTTCCGATGCCGTTTTCTCGCTCGCGCGCATGGCTTCAGCCTGGGCTTACTCGAAGGACTCGAATTGTGCTTGGACGGCGGCCACGTTGGTTACTTCAACGTCTGCCCCTCATTTCTCTATGGGAGTGCTTTCTTTTGGAGTGTTGGGGGTGGTTTCGAGACCTTTTCTTGCGTCTTCTTCCACCAGAACGAGAGGGACTGTTATATGCTCTTCTTCTTCGGACCTTTTTTCACCATCACGCGGGCTGTTGGTCGGGCTTGACATGATTTCCTGCAAAAAAGAAGCTCTTTTCGTATGGAAAGACGATACCTTTTTTATCTTGCCCCACGGTGGGCGCCAATTGTTTGTAGCAAAATTACCTACGAGAAGATAACTAAGCAATTGTAGGGCAAAGATCAAAGAGTACGGTATAATCTCAACACTCAAGAACAATTTAGAACGAGAGAAGAATTTAAGGTTTGAAGCTTGAACTTGGTATTACTCGTAATGGTGGTTGAATGATTACAAAGAAGGCGTTAGCCTTTATTTATAGGCTAACCCTAATAATATCTTTAAGGAAACGAGATCTTATCTCTTCTTTTTATCTAAATAACGGTATAACAAACAAGGTAAAAAATATTTTTTACCGTATCTTTTACCAATTACAATAATATAATAAGGAATAAGATAAAATATGCTCGGCCGACCTAATCTTCAAGATAAACGAGACCTTTGCCACGTCTCGTCACGTCGACGACATCCTTCATTCCTCTCGTCGCGTCGACACAGTCTTCCTACGCGTAGCTCTTCACGCGTTCCACACTCGTCGTATTTTTAGGCACAAACAACACTCCCTTGCTATTTGTGGTTCGCCCTTGATCTCTTGAATTCCCCACGGAGATGGAAACTTCAGGGATTGATGGTACGCTGAAGGTATAGCTCTCATGTCGTGTAACCACGGCCTTCCCAGGATTATGTTATAGGGCGACTCGGCCTCCATTACCACGAATTTGGTTTGCATATTGACCCCTTCCGCCAGAGTGGTTAGGGTGGTTTCTCCTAGCATATCGGCGACTTCGCCACTGAAACCTACTAGAGGGGTGTACTTTTTTACCACGTCGTCGCTAGATAATCCGAGCTCCTTGATCGTGGATAAGGTGATGATGTTGGCCGAGCTTCCGTTATCGACGAGAATTCTTTTACCTTTGCAATTACTAATGGTTAAGGAGATAACTAACCCGTCATGATGGTCTACACTCTTGTTGGGTTCCTCGAACGTGATTGGGCAATCTTTCCTAACGGTTCTGACGTGGTAGATTGGCAAAGCACTTCCTTCGCCGCGTAATGCCTTGACGCTTCTTTTGGCGGCGGAGGCGGTGTAGCCACTTATGGGGGATTCTCCGAAGATTGTGTTGATTGTCTTTGAACTATTCGATGAGGAAGGTGGTGGCGTTGCAGATCTTTTTCCTTTTCTTGCTCCTTCAAACGCGTCCCTTCCCTCTTTGGAGAGTAAATCTAACAAGTCGCCTCTTTTTAGGAGACGCAGAACTTCTTTCCTCAGGGTATAGCAATCATTTGTCGGATGTCCTGAGTCGTTATGGAACTCGCAGTATCCTCTTCCTGATCCTGATTTCTTTTCAGAATTTGGCTTTTAAGGCCACTTCACGTCATGGAGCTTTTCCATTGCGTTCATAACTCTCAACGTGTCGGTCTTCATGTATACACCTCTTTCGACCGCGTAGACGCTATTGATTTCGCTCAGGTTATGCACCATGGGAGATTCTCTATGGAACGGCTTGTTTCTTCTATCGTAACGTTCTCCATCTTTCCGTTGGGGGGAATCTCTGCGCGGAGGGGTACGTCTACGTGGAGATCGAGACTTTCCTTCAGCGTGACTTAGGAGGTCTTCTTCAAGGCGTATGGCTTCCATAGCTCTTTCTCTCGTCGAGATAAATGAAGTAGGGCGAGTCTTCGTCAACTCCTTGTATAAGTCACTATCTCGGGGGAGTGCTCGTCTGAACGCGTCGGCGGCGGTAGCCTCGCTACAATCTGGGATCGTAATCTTCTCGTCATTGAAGCGTTTCAAGAAGGCTCTTATGGTCTCGCCTCTGTTCATACGCATGTTATGGAGATCTGATGGTTGTTTTGCAAACAACTTACTGCTGGCGAATTGTAGTCGGAACAGGTTGGAGAGTTCGGCGTAGGAGAAGATACTTCCCTTAGGTAAGTGGATGAACCACGTCAAGGATGGACCTTTCAGCGTCGAGCTAAAGAACTTGCACATCATTGCCTCCTTTAATTTTGGCTCAATTGGACTTGTGGAGAGCTTGGCCTTGTAGAGTAAGACATGTTCTTCCGGGTCATCTGACCCATCGTAGATGGGGAGGTCGGCGACGGTGAACTTCTTGGCGATCTTCTGGACGACAATAGCGGCAACAAAAGGAATTTCTTGAAATCCGAACTCGTGCTCAGGGATTATGGATTTGGGAGCCCCGGGCATCAACATCATCTCTTTCCTTAAGGCTCCGACTCGTTGTTCTACGAGCGCAGCGACGACATCCGAAGTCAAATTCTCCTTAGATTTTTCTTTCTGGATCGTTTCTCTCGACGGGATGGTGTTTTGATGCTCTTGGGATCCGTAATCCCCTCCTTCTTCAGCGACGGCATCCATATCTAGGCGGCGAATGACGCTTTGACTACGAACATAGGTGAATGGCTTTGCTGACTCTGCCCTAAGCTCTTTTATGATGGAGCGTAGTCGTTTGTTCTCTTTGGTGAGTCCCGACGTGTTCTCTTCGCTGGCGTTTTTAGCTTCTGTCCACTTCTTCTCGAGGGTGTCGAAGTGGACTCTGACAAAGGTTACGTTGGTCACATCGCCGCTCGTCCCCTGCTCCTCTGTGGGGGCGTTGTTCTTCAGAGCATCAGGAGTGTTCTCGAGATCTTTTCCCGCATTTTCTTCCACCGGAACGGGAGGAATCGTTACGTGATCTTCTTCTTCGGACCTTTTTCCACCATCACGCGGACTGTTGGTCGGACTTGTCATGATTTCCTGCAAAAAAGAAGCTCTTTTCGTATGAAAAGACGATACCTTTTTGATCTTGCCCCACGGTGGACGCCAATTGTTTGTAGCGAAATTACCTACGAGAAGATAACTAAGCAATTGTATGGCAAAGATCAAAGAATACGGTATAATCTCAACACTCAAGAACAAAGTAGGAAATTAGGGTTGAAGCTTGAACTTGGTATTACTCGTAATGGTGGCTGAATGCTTACAAAGCAGGCGTTAGCCTCTATATATAGGCTAACCCTAATAATATCTTTTTAGGAAACGAGATCTTATCTCTTCCTTTTATCTAAATAACGATATAACAAACAAGGTAAAAGATATTCTCTACCGTATCTTTTACCAATTACAATAATATCATAAGAAACAAGATAGAATATACTCGGCCGACCTAATCTTCAAGATAAACGAGATCTTTGCCACGTCTCGTCACGTCGACGACATCCTTCATTCCTCTCGTCGCGTCGACACAACCTTCCTACGCGTAGCTCTTCACGCGTTCCATACTCGTCGTATTTTTAGGCACAAACACTCTCCATTTGTATTTGTCTTGTCAACATTGCAAGCAAGGCTGCCAAGACATAGAGTTGTAATGGAGAGCACTATTTCGTTGCACGAGCGATATAATATGTCACGACTAAACAACCAGCCAAATATAAGGAAAATTTTCAATAGAAAACACGCTAAGAGCAACCCATTTGTAAAGTCAAGTTCGTATTCGTCTAACACACTGGCTACCAAAAGGTTCATCGACAATGTTAGTTCTAGGCTCTGCAAGAAGTATCATCACCTGCTACGTTCCTCCAATCAAGGAGTTGCACCTTTTCCTTGCATGCCGCACTTTTCAACCAATCAAAGGTCACGTGGCGCCATCGTCTCAAGCACATCTCCTTTACTATAAATACTTCTTCCCTCCTCAGGAAAGGGACCAAACTTTTAGCCCTCAAAATTTGGGATCTATGAGCGAGATCATTTGTATGGATACAGAGGTTCAAGATCGAAGGGAATTGCAACCCGATCGTCCTGGCATCCATCTCTCCAAGTTGTTCATCGCTATGTAAGGAACTAGGATAGAGATGTTTAACACAATAATGTAATACTTCTTGTAGTAGCGTGTTAATGCGCTACACTGTAAACCATGTAAGCTATAATAATAAAGAGAGAGACTCAATGTACTATTAATATAAAGAATTCAACTCGGTTTAGTTTCTCAATGTCTAATTAGCGCGTCAGAGTTCTACCAAGATCTCAAACATCTCATCTTCTCGACCTCGTTCTCCCGTCGTCGTTAATGACAACATTCTCTCATTACCTCATTGGTTGTCATTCGCATTCTAATAGGTAGATAATCTGAGATTTTATTAATGATTGAGAATAATCTTTGATAGTACCGTTTAGATTATTGAGAGGGAAGAGCTTAGAGATGTATTATTGCACGGACATCGCTTCTCTCTCTCACACAAGAACTTGGTCATCATCGTCTTCTTCCAAAGCGAAGGATATATAATTAAACCCTCTGAACAGTAGTGAAGCCTGAACTGAGCCTCCCCTGGTCAAAGTTAACGTTAATTTACACACTCTATCTATCCCGCTTATCGTTGGGCCTGAACCCTAGCCACCGTCATCCGCCGCCTCGTCTCATTGGCGATTGAGATCTGTTTTCAATCTCATAAACGCCACTCTCCAGGATCGTCTTCAATCGCCTACTCTTCTTGCTCTGCTGGTCCGTAATACATACTATTTCGGTTCGATTTAATCTGCCTCGTCTTCTTACGTCTTTCTTCCTTCTGTTGGTTGAAAGATTGGAGGAACGCTTAATTATCTGGTGTTTTATCTTCTTCTGTTTGAATCAATTTAATGAGTTTTGTTGGTTAATTGATCGCATTTGGGGTTGCAATTGATTGATTTTAATCTGTACTTGATTTACGTTTCGTTTTTGCTTTAGATTTAGGTTGCAAATTTGAGGAGTCCGACTAATGCAATATGCACGTTTAGCAATGGGATATTTCAATAGGAAATACTTTTGTATATGCATTATTTCACTTCTTTCCCCTTATGTGTGAACATTTTTTAGGAAATTTCTCATCTTCCAGGGTTTTCAAATCATATCTTTTTTGAATATATTAAATGTTCTGTGCAAACTGAGTAAAACCATTTGGATTGTTTCTGTAGGTGTATGCATTCATTTGTGAGATGGGATCTCGTGGAAAGCCGGTGTTTGATCTTAACCAAGCCCCCATGGACAACGTTGAAGAATTTGGTGAGATAAAGGCTGATCTTGATACATCTGAAGTTTCTACAGATCTACCTTGTGTGGCAAATAACATGGCTTCCTCTTACAAGTCCTTACCTTCAGGATTTCAGCCTTTTGTTAGGACCAAACTTTCGCCTAGCTTAGAAAATAATGATAATCTGAAAACTTCACGAGGTGGAGATTCTGATGCTCCATCATTCCCTAAATTTAACAGTAATGGAATTAAACTATCAACTTTAGATTCAGGGTCCACATGTACTCAGTCTGTGGAAAGGGAAGAAGGTGAATGGCCTGATGGTGAATTAATTGCTGATTTGGCTGGAAGTATTAACCGCGGACATGCAGTACATTCTACTCAAAGTGGTAAAACACTGAAGAAGCAAGGAATTTCTGGTCCAAGGGACCAGTCTTCTGTTGGGCTTCCTGCTGAGAAAAGCTCTTTGACTAATAGTGTAAATGAACTTGCCAGGATTGAAACTAATATTTCATCTGCAGGATCAGATACGCACGTACAAGATCCAGGAGGTGGTGTTGGCTGCAATGCTGAAGGAAACTCTAAAGCTAATTTCTCTGGAGATGGGCATAGGGATTCTAGTGCAGTTACTCAAAGAAAGGAAGTTAAGGGAACCGAAGCTAGCTATGCGCTGAAGTGTGCAAATAGTATTGGAAAGAAACACAAACTTGATGAGCAGAAAGAAGCTATGCTTGGTAAAAAACGGAACAGGCAAACTATGTTTTTGAATCTAGAAGACGTGAAGCAAGTTGGAGCTGTTAAGTCTTCAACTCCTAAAAGACAGAGTATACCGCCACCTAGCAGTCGTACTATTAGGGGAAGTCGGTCCATCCCTTCACCTGCTGAAGATAATGGAGAAAACCAGAATGATTCTAGAACCAAAGATCAAAATCAGGGCGATCTATCATGTAAAGAAGAATGCAATTCCATGGAATCTAGTGATTGTAATTCTGAAGGCTACATTGACTCTAATGCAGGGCTTCTAACTAGGTCTAGAAGGTTAAATAGCTCAAGTGATCGTTCTATGGAAGTTAATAATGGGGCCAGACAAAATTTATTGAAACAACCGGCAGAAAATATTCAGGCAAAGAATGCACATATTTCATTTAGGAAGCCAGCTTTGACCAGTCATGGATCAGTTGGTCTCAATTTGGGAGGCAATAAGAAAAACCCTCCAAAGAAACAAACTGGATATAACAGCCAGTATCAAGACACATCAGTGGAGCGACTTCTACGAGAAGTGACCAGTGAAAAGTTTTGGCATAATCCAGGTATGAACCTATTTGTTTTATCTTTCATGCTCAGTAGCAAGGTCTTTCTGTTCCTGGGTTGTAAGGAACTAATTCTCAATGCAATTTTTCGCATCAAACATAATATATCATATGCCATGTGATAGATCATAGGTGTTTGGAAAGTCGGAAGTAAGAGGAAAGTATGAAACATCAGGAGAAAGTACTGTCGTTATATTCCTCATGTCAGGTCCTGTCAGGAAATTTATCATCATTTCACCTTGTTGAAATTTTGCATCCTTGTCTAACAAATTACACAAGTTTAATTGGTCACAGACTGAACTAACCTACGTTACAGTTGGACTCACTATCTTGGAGAAAATTTATCATTCAATTTTATGTTAAGCTGTTTCTTAACTATGCTCACAAGGTGATTGCTTATGTATGCTGTATCTAGGATTTGTGTAAATCAACCCTTTACAAGCAAAATTTTGGTTGGCCCTGTTATATGCAGCTTTTCCAAGAATAAGTTTTTAAAAAAAAAAAATCTTATAAGGACTCATGACTAGTGGCCTTATGCACATAGAGCTTCCAAGAACTTTGTTCTTGTTGTGTGTGTAGGGTAAGATCAAGTTATGTATCTGTCAAATTGATATTCAGAGTAGCTGAGCATGGTATTTGTATTTGTAATCTGTATTAGTTCCTTTATAGAGATCCATTCTGCTGTCTTTTTGAATATGGTTTATGGAGAACTTGTTATTTTCTACATGGTCATAATTCCTTTTGTTTTTGCAGAGGATACTGAGCTGCAGTGTGTGCCTGGTCAGTTCGAGTCTGTAGAAGAGTATGTTAGAGTGTTCGAGCCTTTGCTTTTTGAGGAGTGTCGAGCACAGCTTTTTAGCACATGGGAAGAATCCACTGAAGCATCTTCTAGAGATTTACAAGTAGCCCGTATAAAAGGTGTTGAAAGACGGGAGAGAGGTAATTTCACTATTTTTTGTTGTTTATGTACACATTATAACCACCAACATTGTAGGTACATTCTCATAGTGCATGGCATATAATGTGAATGGTAGTTTCCTTCCCTGGTTTATTGATATTCAAATTTGTGCTGCCAGGCACTAAAGCATTGTTCTCTGAACTGGCTGGAATTTTATGAAAGCTTTAGTGCCATTGAACCGATATGGCAGCAAATCCGCAGGTGGTTCAGATGTATAGGACTTTCTATTTATATTCTTACTATCTCATGCCATTAATTGAAGCAATCCTCAATTTTAAGATCTCACGGTTCTTGGTAAAATCACGCATGATTAGAATCTTCCTATTCTTTTTTATGAGCTTATTCCTGTTACTTTATTTTTTCTGTATTAGGATGGTTTGATGTGATCATTCTTCCAGTAAATGAAACTAAGTGGATGTTCAAGGAGGGTGAAGTTGCAGTTCTTTCTTCTTCAAAACCTGGTTCAGGTTCTGCCATAAAAAATCTGAACATGAGTTTTAAATTTTTCTTCTAGCGGTTGATTAGATAGAATTAGGACATTTGATTTCTTACACTGCAACACTTTCGCTTATTTGGATGAACAGTTAGAAATAGAAGAAATACAAGCTCAAGCACCGAAGAGGATAAGGAGACAGAGGCAAATGGGCGTGTAATTGGAACTATCAGAAGACATATACCAATTGATACACGTGATCCTATTGGTGCAATCCTTCATTTTTATGTTGGGGATTCATATGATAGAAATAGGTAATTACAAGCTTTGAATTTTACTCTGCAGATGCGTTTGTTTTCTTACAATTTTGTTTGGCAAGTGAACTACAAATGATTTGAAAAATGGAGTAAGAAAAACAAGTTCATAGCATGTGCACTTTAGTCATACATATGATTTCTTCTCGACAGCAGTGCTGACGATGATCACATCTTGAGGAAACTTCAGCCAAAAGACGTGTGGTTCTTGACCGTACTTGGCTCTCTTGCTACAAGTCAACGCGAATATATTGGATTACATGCCTTCTGTCGTCTTAATGAACAGGTGAGTGCTTTTTCTTCCTAAAAAATGAATAACTTTTGGATTAGTCCCTTATCTTCCTCCCTAGTCATAATATACACTTGATGACGTTATGCTTTTTTATTGGTAGATGCAAGGGGCAATTCTTCAACCGAGTCCTGAACATTTCCCGAAATATGAGGAACAGACTCCAATTATACCTGAATGTTTCACACCTAGTTTTGTTGAACATCTGCATAGGACATTTAATAGCCCTCAGTTAGCAGCTATACAATGGGCTGCAACACATACGGCAGCTGGTACTAGTAATGGGATGGCCAAGAAGCAAGATCCATGGCCATTCACTCTGGTGCAAGGACCTCCTGGAACTGGAAAGACGCATACTGTCTGGGGAATGCTGAATGTCATTCATCTTGTTCAATACCAGCATTATTATAACGCATTGCTTAAAAAACTAGCACCAGATAGCTATAAACAAGCAAATCAAAACACTGAAAATGTGGTGTCAGGATCAATTGATGAAGTTCTTCAGAATATGGATCAGAATCTTTTCCGGACTCTTCCAAAGCTCTGTCCAAAACCCAGAATGCTCGTCTGTGCACCTTCGAATGCAGCCACTGATGAGTTGCTATCACGTGTACTTGACCGTGGGTTCATTGATGGTGAAATGAAATTATATAGGCCAGATGTGGCTCGAGTCGGAGTTGAATCACAATCCCGAGCGGCACAGGCTGTTTCTGTCGAACGAAGAACTGAGCAGCTTTTGGTGAAGAGTCGCGACGAGGTTTATGGGTGGCTACAACAATTAAAAGTCCGAGAAAATCACTTGTCTCTCCAGATATCTAACTTGCAAAGACAACTCGTCGCTTCAGCTGCTGCTGGGCGTTCTCAGGGTTCTGTCGGTGTAGATCCCGATGTTCTTATGGCCCGGGATCAAAATCGGGATGCTTTATTGCAAAATCTTGCAGCAGTTGTTGAGGGAAGGGACAAAGTTTTGGTTGAAATGTCACGCCTTCTCATTTTAGAAAGCAGATTTCGTCCCGGTAGTGGCTTTAATTTAGAAGAAGCTCGTGCAAGTCTGGAGGCAAGCTTTGCCAATGAAGCTGAGGTTGTATTCACTACTCTTTCCAGCAGCGGACGCAAGATCTTTTCACGCTTAACTCACGGTTTTGATATGGTTGTGATCGACGAAGCTGCACAAGCTAGTGAAATGGCAGTCCTTCCTCCACTTTCCCTTGGTGCAGCTCGTTGTGTTCTTGTTGGTGATCCACAGCAGCTTCCTGCAACTGTCATTAGCAAAGCAGCTGGAACCTTGCAATACAGTCGAAGTCTTTTCGAACGGTTTCAGCAAAATGGCTGTCCTTCAATGTTATTGTCTGTGCAATACAGAATGCATCCACAAATAAGGGATTTTCCTTCAAGGCACTTTTATCAAGGACGTCTTACCGATAGTGAAAGTATTGTTAACTTACCTGATGAAAAATACCACCAGGATTCATTGCTAAGGCCATATATTTTTTATGATATTAATTATGGAAGGGAGTCTCATAAAGGTGGATCAGTCTCATACCAGAATGTGCGTGAAGCACACTTTTGTCTTCTTTTATATGAACATCTTCAGAAAACTGTAAAATCTTTCGGATTGGGGAAAGTCTCAGTTGGCATCATAACTCCATATAAGCTGCAACTTAGATGTCTTCAGCGAGAATTTGAGGAAATTCTTAAGTCTGAAGAGGGACGAGATTTGTATATTAATACTGTAGATGCTTTTCAAGGACAGGAACGTGATGTCATTATCATGTCATGTGTACGTGCATCAGTTCATGGGGTTGGTTTTGTTGCTGATATTCGCCGGATGAATGTTGCTCTTACTCGTGCCCGGAGAGCCCTTTGGGTATGTCAGCTTCTATCTTAAATTTTACACAACGGAGTTGACAATGCTACCATAAAAACTTTTTGTGTTTTGTTTTGTTAAATTTCTTAGCAATTCTAAAATTGTTTTGACAGGTGATGGGCAATGCTAATGCTTTGGTTCAATCTGAAGACTGGGCTGCATTGATAGCTGATGCGAAGGGCAGAAACTGTTTTACGGACATGGATTCCCTTCCCAAAGAATTTCAGATATCTAAAGGACCCTCTTATGTTCCATTTTCTAGTAGTTATTCTCAAGGTGCAAGGGGCACAAGATTATCAGGAGGGCCTAGACCACGACTAATGGATATGTCAGCAGAGTTCAAACCTGGATCATCATCTGAAAGGTCTCCTATAGAAAGGAATGAGAGCCACCGGTTCATAAGGCCTAATTTTGAAAATGGAACGAATGGTTTTGGTCATTTGGGTGATAGGTCAAGAGATAGTAGACCATTGGGGGCTATGCAAAAGAGGCATAATTTTTCTAGGCCTGCAGGGAGAAGAGAATCTTAAGTCATTTTCTGGGACTGCAACGACAAGATTTGCTTGTTGATCGTTGTCAATTGTCATTGAATCTTTGGGCTGTGAAGCAAACTTCTCACAGTTCTCCAGGCCTCAATCCGTCATCGGATGACAAGTGGGTCTTTTGTAGATCTTGAAGTTAGTTCCTGTAGTGTGTGACAGTGCAGGAAGAACACAGTTTGAAAAGGGGAAGACTGTTTACATCAGATGATGCAAATTCTATAAATGATCTGTTATTCTTTGTCTGAAGGTGCTATATGGTTTAGCTTGCTGGAAAAGAGAGATAAGTTCTCCTTGTGTATATCAAAGAAAAAAGGAAGTAGATGAGTTGTACAACAGAAAGTTCATAAGTTGGGTTTTGGAGGTTCTCTGTTTGTACATAGACATTTAGAGATGAATGAAATTATATTTTCCAACTCCTGATTTCTTCTATACTTGCCCAAGCCTTGTGTAAATATGTGTTGTTTAATATCTAGCTGCCGTTTATTACTGATACTAGTGGAGGCTGCGTGCTTCACACGCGGAAACTGATGTTCATTAATTCTGTGTGGGAATAATTAGGGCTGAGCAATCGGATTATCCGATCTGGTAAGCCGGATATCCGCTAAATTTTTTTCCAAAAAACCCGATCCGTATCCGGTCCGTTTTGGAGCGGATATCCGGTAAATATTGTCCGGATCGGATCGGATATTTGACTCGGATATCCGAATTATCCGATTTCTAGAAGGTATATGAAAATTAAATTAAACTTTTTATTTTTATTAAAACCAAAATTCACAAAATATAAAATAAATGTTAAATATATAATTATATATATTATATAAAGGAATTAATATGTGAAAATTAATATATTTGATTCATTTAGCAAATCAACAATTTAAATAAGCAATTAAAAATTAAATTTTGAGAACAACAATAAAAGTTATCTTATATACAAGAGAATTTTTGTGTTGAGAGAATATATCCTATTGTTTAAAAATGTATAAAAATAATTATTGAATCATCTACACTTATAAAAGTATATTCTAGTTCTATAAAAATATATTTATACATTAAAATAATAGTACCGGATATTTTCGGATATCCGTAAGCTAAATATCCCGATCCGTATCCGGTCCAAATATCCGGAAAATTCGCCCGGATCGGACCAGATTCGGATAAACCTTAATCGGATATTTTCGGATGCGGATTTTTAAGGATCGGATCGGCGGATTATCGGATCGGATCGGCCGGATCGGATATTTTTGCTCACCCCTAGGAATAATGCTCAACACTTCGGAAAACTGATGCTCGACACTTTGGAAAACTTATGTTCATTCGACACTTCTATGACGGATGTTCAGCTCTTCAGATGTACTTCGTAAATCTTCATGAGTCATCTTTCATCATCACCTTTATTTAAAAAATATATAAAATAATACGTCAATAAGTATCTAAACAATCAGTGATTCATGATAAGTTGAGTATGTGGTTTAGAAAGTTGTTTACTTGATGATAAGGATCTAGAAAAGTGATGTTGAGGGTGTGTGTTTGCGCAAACCCAAACTATACAAATGAATATCATCATATCACCAAAACAACAACAATATAACAATAATATGTATAGTGATCATAATACAATCCAACCAAAAACTTTAGATCATTGATATAGAATAACTTATACAAATCTTGAATATTAGTGAGAAATGTTATGACTCTTCTCAAGTCTTTGTTTCTCATCTTCTTTATAATTTACGTGCTATACAATGTGAGCCAACCTTGTGAGTGCATTGCAGTTGCTTATTTATTGGACAACAATTGAGACACTCCAGCTTAGATGTGACTTTAATGACAATACATGAGTACTCCATGAAAGTTGTCTTCAAGACCCTTTGTGATTGTTAAATTCTTCTCATGCTAAATACAACACCTTGAAATAGCCTATGCAAATAGTGCCACCAACAGCTCTGAATAACTAAGCTTACCAATTGGAAAAGAACCAAGTGCAAGTGTAAAATGTGACAAACACAACTAAAGAATACCTTAATTTTAACATGTTGGTGGAAGCTTTGTAACTCTCAAAGGGAACTGGAGGTGCCCAAGTACAAACAAATAAACTACAATGACAATGGGAACAAAGATTAACTATTCTTTATCTTCATAACTATATGGAATAGAACAAACTGACTCATTTAACTGTCTATGCTTTTTATTTTGTGAAATAGTAGTCATACTATGCAACTTGTGACACAATCTTCATTTTGGGTCATCAGAAACAACCTCTTTGTTCTCTTAATACGGGGTTTGGTTGCGTACATCCGATTCCCCTCTCACCCTGCTATAAGCGAGAGCCTTTTAACACATGGGTATTCTCAAGACAATATGGCAGCCAACCTCGTACTTCCTAGCTCTGAGTCACTTTCTAGTAGTGACTCGTAAAGTTCTCTTAGTTGTTCACTACTCTGCAAATCAAGTTTATCTGCATCAACTTATGTTCAAGAAATTTTTTTCCTCTAGTCTTGATATCACATCCCACATTCCAATACCCTATTAAGAATGACAACACACTCAAATTGTTATTTAAGTGGGAAGATGAACTTGAGATAGAGTGCAACAACAATTGCCTCTATACAATCAAAAGGCAAATCAGATTAAGCTTTTCTTATACTTACCCTCCTAGTATTTCTTTCTCTTCATAAAAAATGGAAATGCCCCGCAAACTTGATATGAACCGCACTGCAATTATGGAAGGAAACTTCCAGTAAACATTGATCTCATCCGATTGACGAAAAATAAATCATTTCATACTGATGTAGAACCCATTTTAAAACTTTTCTTAACTTGTGACATAACTCTATGGAAGGAAACTTCTAGAACTCTTCTAGGGTTGATAAGTATTGAATCTTTCGATTCAACAAGAACTCGATGTCTTGAGAGTACACTCAAGATATGAACGAATTCAATCGGTTGGCTTGATGACAGTTCGCTAACGAGAACAAGTCCGGATCCAATCAGTAGAATGACGTCGAAACAAAGGAAGGAGATTCAAACTCAAACTTAAGCTTTTCTATAAAATTCAACGTAAGAAACAACAATGGGAAAATGTTCAACTTATAAGAGAGGCTGTTACTAACATTAAACCTAATTTCGCAGCCCTAAACCGAATTAAACGCAAAACAATTAAAGAAAACGTCTAAAAAAGGAGAATACGGAAAACTGCAGGATAGGCAATGGCGATCGCCATATAAAGGTGGCGATCGCCATCAGGCTCTCAGACAAATCCGAGTGCTCTCTGTTGTCCTGCCGCGGTCGCTACATCAGGATGGCGATCGCGGTCAGACTCGGGCTCAGTTGGTTGCTTCTGATGGATGGCCGCGATCGCCACCATCAACATGGCGATTGCCATCGGTGCTCTGCAACACTTGCTCCGGCTCGTTCGAGATGGTCGACTGACCCGTGTGCCGACCCTTGACTAATGAGGCTGGATTGAAAGTCAGCGTTGCTTCGCCAAGTGTCCGGTAGTCATCCACCTCTTCGAGTGTTGTCAAGCTCCACGTTCTCTCGGTTGCACTGATGTCGCCATTTTTGGCTAAGCCTTTAGTGACCATTGATTGAGTAGCCTTGGCTACCGCTCTTCCTCTAGCTCGGGTCACTGGCCCTAGTGAGTGTATGCTCATGAGTTCCTCTTTTTCAGCCTCTGCATATGTCTTGTCCGATATCGTTTCATTGAGATTGTTACCGTTAAGTTTGATCTTTTCCCTACAATTGCTTAGTTATCATCTCGTTGATAATTTCGCTACAAACAATTGACGCCCACCGTGGGGCTAGATCAAAAAATTTCCATCTTTCCACGCAAATCGAACATTTTTCTCCAAGAAAACCATCACTAGCCCGACAAATAGCTCGTTGCCCAGCGAGAAGAGATCCGAAGAAGAAGATCTCGCGACGACATCTCTCGTTCCCGGCGGCGAAAGGATAGAGAAAGCCCGCGAAGAAGCTCCCGACACTCCAAAGACCAAGATCACGAATGATGAGCGCGAAGAAGATGGCGAAGTAACCAACGTAGCCTCCGTCAAAGCGCAACTAGACGCCTTCCAGAAAACCTGGGCTAAAGATAAGAGCGCCAGTGAGAAGACGACGTCGTCGCCGAAGAAGACGAGGTTTATGGGTTCCAGGGGTATCAAGACGGTATCCCCTCCAAGGAAACGACGCCAAAAGAGAAGTCTGAGCAAGACAGGACGCCAAGCACCATCGCTGCGTTGGTAGCGCAAAATCCATAGTCACGGAGATGCTATTGATGCCCGGAGCACCTAAATCCATAGTCCCCGAGCACGAACTAGGATATCAAGAAAGTCCTTTTGTCAACGCCATCGCCGCCCAGAAGATCGCCAAGAAGTTCACCGTCGCCGATCTCCCCGTCTACGACGAATCCGACGACCCGGAAGAACCTATCTTGCTCTACAAGGCAAAGCTATCCACAAGTCCCATCGAGCCAGAGTTAAGGGAAGCGATGATGTGCAAATTCTTTAGTTCAACGCTGAAAAGCCCAGCCTTGACGTGGTTCACCCATCTCCCCAGAGGAAGTATCTCATCTTATGCTGAACTCTCCAACATGTTTCGCCTACAATTCGCCAGCAGCAAGATGTTTGCAAGACAACCTTCGGATCTCCATAACATGCGCATGAAAAAAGGCGAGACTATAAGAGCCTTCATGAAGCGTTTCAATGACGAGAAGATCACCATCCCGGATTGCAACGAGTCTACTGCTGCCGACGCGTTCAGACGAGCCCTCCCGCGAGACAGCGACTTGTATACGGAGTTGACGAAGACTCGACCTGATTCCTTCATTGTAACCAGGGAAAGAGCCATAGAAGCTATGCGCCTCGAAGAGGATCTCCAGAGGCATGCCGAGGATAACTCCCGCTCTCCGTGTAGACGAACCCCTCCGCGTGGAAATTCTCCTCAGCATCGGAACCATGAACGTCAAGAACGAGGAGAACGCCATGATAGGAGAAATAAGCCATTCCAAAGGGAGCCACCTATGGTACATAACGTGAGCGAGGTCGATAGCGTCTATGTGGTCGATAGAGACATCCATATGAAGACCGATGCGTTACGAGTGATGAGTGCGATGGAAGGACTACGTGATGTGCAGTGGCCGAAAAAGCCAAATCCTGGAAGGAGGCCTTGATCGGGGAAAGGATATTGCGAGTTTCACAATGATACCGGCCACACCACGGATGGTTGCTACACCTTGAGAAAGGAAGTGTTAAGGCTTCTGAAGAGGGGAGATCTCAAAGATCTACTCTCCAGAAAAGGAAGGAACGCGTTCGAAGGGATCAAGAGGGAAAAAAAGTCCCCCACTCCACTTCCACCACCATCAGGTCACACCAGGACCGTCCACACTATCTTCGGAGGCTCCTCCGCGAGTGGCTATACTGCGTCCGCTGCCAGAAGAAACGCCAAAACTTCACGTAGATAAGGTGACACGTTACGAATCAATCACGTCAAGTCCATCGAAGTGAACTATGCAATCACGTTCGAGGAACCAGACGAGATTGTGAAACATCATGACGGGTTAGTTTTCTCCCTCACCATCGGTAATTGCAAGGTTAAGAAAATTCTCGTTGACAACGGAAGCTCCGCCTATATCATCACCTTGTCCACCATCAAGGAACTCGGACTCTCCAGTGACGACATCGTGAAGAAGTATGACCCCCTAGTGGGATTTAGCGGCGAAGTGGAAGACCTGATGGGGGAAATCACATTGACGACCCTAGCCAAAGGCATCAACATGCAAGAAAAATTTGTGGTGATGGAAGGAGAGTCGCTTTTTGTGCCTAAAAATACGACGACCATGGAACACGTGAAAGCTACGCGTAGAAGGATAGAGGCGACGCGACGTATGAGACGGAAGATGGCGTCGACGTGACGTTATAAAGAAGAACGTGTCATTAAGCTATGGAAATTAGGTCAGCCGCCACTTAGTTACCTTGTTCTATATTATATTCGTGTAAATGGTAAAGGATAAGATGAAAGAATATCTTTTACCATATTTATTATATCGTTAGAAGGAAAAGGAAAAGATATTATTTCCTTAGTAAGATCCTAGGGTTAACCTATATAAAGATCAACGCCAACCTTTTGTAATCATGGTACTACGTCGTAATATCAATACCACAAGGAAGTTCAAGTTTCAATCTTATTCTCTTAGTGTTAAGATTATACAGTTCTCTTTGATCTTTGCCCTACAATTGCTTTGTTATCATCTCGTTGATAATTTCGCTACAAACAATTGGCGCCCACCGTGGTGCTTGATTAAAAAGGTGTCATCTTTCCACACAAAGGAAACTTCTTTTTTGCAGGAAACCATGACGTCTGCAACTAGTAGCCCTCACAACAACAGGGATTCAGAGGCCGAAGAACGTGCGAAGGATCCCCTCACTCCCAGGGATGAGAACGTTGAGAAGAACCTCGAAGTCACCCCCAACACTTCAACACATAACGATCCCGCTGAAAAGCAAGGGGTAGACGGAGAAGTTACCAACGTAGCCGTCATCCGAGCACAAATCGAGTCCTTCGAGAAGGCCCAAGCCGAATCCTTGCAAGCAAGTGAGAAGACGGCGTCGAAACTCGCCAAAGAAAACGAAAGGTTAAACTCCACCATCCTAGAACTCAAAGCAAACCAATCCGGACAATACACTTACGTCCGCAACCAGAGCTTCGCTCGACGCTTAGATATGGATGAAGCTCTTGAAGAGGACGACGCCTACCACCCCAGAGAACACCATGGGTTCACCTTACCCAAGGATTCCGCGCGGAAGAAGAAGTCCGAAGAAACCCTAACTCCGGATACCATTGCCGCTATCGTGAAACAACAAATTGGGGCCTTCAAAAAAGAGATGATGTCGATGTCGGGAGCCCCTAAATCCATAGTGTCGGAAGAAGAACACGCGTTCGAAGATAGCCCGTTCATCAAGAGTATAGCCATCCAAAAGATCGCCAAGAAATTCACTATCGCGGATCTTCCAGTCTACGACGGATCAGGTGATTCTGAAGAACACATCTTGCTCTACAAAGCTAAACTTTCCACGAGCCCCATTGATCCGCGATTCAAAGAGGCAATGATGTGCAAATTCTTTAGCTCAACGCTGAAAGGCCCCGCCTTGACATGGTTCATTCATCTACCACAAGGGTGCATCTCGTCCTACGCCGAGCTCTCCAACCAATTCAGGTTACAATTCGCCAGTACCAAGCTCTTTTCAAAGCAGCCATCAGACCTCCATAACATGCGCATGAGCAAAGGCGAAACCATAAGAGAATTCCTCAAACGTTTCAACGATGAGAAAGTCACAATCCCGAGTTGCACGGAAGCTACCGCCTCCGACGCGTTCAGATGCGCCCTCCCCAAAGATAGCGACTTGTATAAAGAACTGACAAAGATGTGCACCGAATCGTTCGAAATAACGAGGGAAAGGGCAATGCAAGCCATAAGATTGGAAGAGGACTTGAAGCAATACAACGAAGAGGTTGCCAGAAGGGAAACCTATCGCCACCACCCATCTCCAGGTCATAGGGATTGAAGCCCGGTACCTCACGAAACCGGCATGGTGCTAGGGATTGAAGCAATGGTCATAGGGATTGAAGCCCGATACCTCACGAAACCGGCATGGTGCTCTGGGGAAGAAGGGAAACCTATCGCCACCACCCATCTTCAGGAACACGTATTCACGCCTTCCACGACCCCTCTGAGAGTCATGAATCCACGGGCAATTTGCCAAACCGGCAGGGACGCGTCCACCGGCATCGTAAGTCCTAATACTCAAGAAAACGGACGACATACACGATGAATAGGCCCGTCGATTAAAAGAGTTCGACGTCGACCTAAACACTAGGGTGAGGCAACTGATCCACCTTTAAAGTAAGGGGTAACGTCACAAGCTGATCAAAATCACACGCTGACCTACGTCTGCCACTCGCTTCTAGGTTCGGAGGAAATGCTGGACCCAAACCTCATGTAAGTCGGCAAATAAGCTAAAGTAAGTCGCATTGACCACATCTCTCGATCAAAGCCAATAAACACATATCAAGCACCCAAGTCACGAACATGAAGTACCATACAAAAAGATCAGAAAGCCGAAAGAAACCTCTACGCGTTTGCGAGATTAGTCAAAAAAAAAAAGGAACAACAAGGTATATCAAGTTAAAAGTATACAAGACTTCTTTAGTAGCTTTAAACTAAGCCTACAAGAAGCTCATATCAAACCTACCAAAAGGGGTAGAGATACGTAAGAAAGGAAAAGAACTTCCCAAAGGAACGTATAAACGTCATAAGAAACCGACGACGCGTTAATACATGTCGTCGCAAGAGAGCTAGGAGCGAAAGCCTGTTACGTCAGAATTTGGAGAGTAACAGTGATCGGAGGCTTCGATAAATAGCCCATCATAAAAAGGCAAAATTCTTTTTACAAAAGAAAGAGAGAGAGAAAAAGCTACACGTACATGTACAAATGTACAAAAGAAGATTCAAAGAAAGTAAATCAAGAAGATTCATTGCTAGAAGAAGGATCTCCGTCTTCATATTCACAAGCATCCTTCTCAGAATCCTCCGCGACGACATCCTCGTTGCCGCCTTCATCGTCCTCGACGCCGTCGTTGGGATCAACCTCGTTGAGATGAGGAGAAACATCTTCTTCAATATGGGGCTCAGCTGGAGGCTTCATCGGCGTAGGTCCCACTTCAACGCCCTCGGGACGCTCCGGGTACGCGTTGTTGAATTCCCTTCGCTCCTTCACCAGGTCCCATCCATGAGTATGACCAGCAGCATACTCCTCGATGACCTCCACGCGAGATAACCAAAACCAATACTCCGCAACATTCTTGAGGTCGGAAGCCAACCTCAACTCCACCCGGGCCTTCTCAATCTCCAAAGCACCAATCTTGGCTTGAAGATCCTTGACTTGCCCAGAAAGATCTTCACGAAGCTTGGACTCTGCCTCCACCTTCTCCTTCGCCTCGTTCTCCGCCTTCTGTGACGCCTCGACCAACGACGTAAGCTCCTTAATATTTATCTCGTCGGCCGATTGTTTAGCCTCCATAGACCTCGTCCGATCAACGAAATAAGAGAAGCGCCCATATGCGCATAAAGAAGCTTGAAGAGTCTATAGAAAGAAGACATTCAAGTACGTATATTACAGAGAGCGAGAACAAAAGCTCGAGTAAAAAGAAAGCAATTCAAATTGAAACATACCTGCCACTGCGCCGCGAGAGATTCGCCCATCACGTCCTCAGTTTCCCTCGACAAGTAGTAATCAAGGAAAGGAGGATTTTGAAGTTGTTTCATGGCAGGGATAAACGATCTCCCAGACGCGACCGCACGAGAAATCACCCCCAGAAAGTCGTCTACAGACTCGTAGCCAAAGTCCAACTTCTCGACTACCTTTTCTTTGCCCTTACGCGATCTCTTCGCCGGAGTAGACGAAGGAGACGGAGATGAAAGCAAAGAAATCATAGGGATGGCCTGAAGCGTGGTCCCTGAAGCCGCCATCTCCTCGGCGCGACTCCTTTTACGCGACGCTACCAAAGCCGACGCGGACAGCCCTCCACCACGGACGTGAGATAAGTCCGCAGAAACTGAAAGAACCAAAAGAACACGTATAAGAATCATGAGAAAAAAGAAAGAAGAACCGAGTAACACTCAGATGAACGAACGCGTTACCTGCCGGGAGTACGGAAGCAATTCGACGCCCTTCTCTGTCATGACCATGGAAAGTCCGATCCGCTTCAGGAATGGCAAGAAGCCTATCGATCACCTTCTGGGTCTCTCGCCTTACTATAATAGCATCCATATTCACTACATAAAGGAAGAAAAAATAAGATCCAGGCCTTGAACACATAGTGCGAGTTTCAAAGAAATCAAAGTTTACCTGTAGGATTCCAGCAGTCAACCAACCAAGCACAGTCTTCGCCAAGAGAAGACTTCTTCACAAAGTAAAAGTATTCGGCCCAGTGACGATCGGCCTGACTCCCCTCGATCGCGATCTTAGGCGCCTTCGGCCTAGACTTAAGGCCTACTCTTCCCACCGTCTTCGTTTGGACGTTGAAAGAATAAGCGATATCCTCGACGGCTAGATCGACGCCATGTTTCTCCGCCACATCGTCTAAAGCACCAAAGATCCTCCAAACGCTTGGCAGGAGCTGCCCCACTGCAACCCCCAAAGCGAGCATGAACGCCTTGACCAACGGCGAGAAAGGAAAGCGATGTCCAGTAAGAAAAGGATACTCGTACACCGCAATCCATCCCGGCCGGTGCGCATCAGCAAATACCCCGGGAGGAGGTATCTCGATCTCCACCTCAGGACCAAGATTCGCCAGAGACCGTAACCTTTCAACATCACGTACCTTTGTTGATTTACAGTCGGAGCCCTTCAAGATAAACTTGGGAACGCAGAAGGAGGCCATCTGGAAGTAATAAGAAGAAGTTTGGAAGAAGGTACGAAGAGAAAGAATGAGCAAGAAAGTTCGGATCAAAGTAAAGAGGAAGCAAGAAGACGATAGTGAGTAATCAGATGGGAGCAGAAAAGTAAATGAGATTGGAGATTCACCCATTATATAGCCAGAGAAGGTCGCGAGAATCAAGGAGTATTCAACGACATTATAGCCATTGGGAAAACTAGCCGTTGCGTTTCGACGTTCCCGGCACAGGAAACAAAGCTTCTCCCCCGGCACGTGTTAAGAATTGAAGAAAAATCCTGATCGAAGCTTAACGACGATGTCGAGAATTTTGATGACATTATCATCAACGCGTTTCGGTAATTTTGAAGACGTGTTCTACAAAGAAAGAAGGCGTCTCCCAACTCTTCTTAATATTAAGCCCTGTAAGACGCCTTAGGGGTATTGTTTGTGCCTAAAAATACGACGACCATGGAACGCGTGAAAGCTACGCGTAGAAGGATAGAGGCGACGCGACGTATGAGACGGAAGATGGCGTCGACGTGACGTTATAAAGAAGAACGTGTCGTTAAGCTATGGAAATTAGGTGAGCCGCCACTTAGTTACCTTGTTCTGTATTATATTCGTGTAAATGGTAAAGGATAAGATGAAAGAATATCTTTTACCATATTTATTATATCGTTAGAAGGAAAAGGAAAAAATATTATTTCCTTAGTAAGATCCTAGGGTTAACCTATATAAAGATCAACGCCAACGTTTTGTAATCATGGTACTACGCCGTAATATCAATACCACAAGGAAGTTCAAGTTTCAACCTTATTCTCTCGTCTTGTTCTCTTACTGTTAAGATTATACCGTTCTCTTTGATCTTTACCCTACAATTGCTTAGTAATCGTCTCGTTGATAATTTTGCTACAAACAGTCGCCCTACAACGTCATCCTGGTAAGACCATGGTTGCATGACATGAAAGCCATACCTTCGTCGTACCACCAATCCCTGAAGTTCCCATCTCCATGGGGAATCCAAGAAATTAAAGGCGAGCCCCAAGTCGCGAGAGAATGTTACTGCATTGGGATGAAAAGCACCAACAACATGCCTTTGGATAAAAGAACCAAGGCGTAGCAATCAAGAGACCATGAAGAGCCAACAAGGTACGTAAAGCGCCAGCTCTACCCGTTAAATAATAAGATTTGCCAAGCAGAAGACGAAGAATACGTGTTGGAAGTCAGAGTCTGCGCTCTCCGACAAATTGAGAAAAGAAAGGCATCTTCATGGTCTGAAACTTCAAAAGATAAGGGGTCGAAGCATCATAGGTCCCGTAAAGATCAAGGAAAGTTCAAGAGTAAATCTAGGGGTAGAAGAGTGGCCCCCGACGCGTCAGAAAAGATCTAATCCATAAAACAAGGTAAGAAAGGCCGCAGTAATCCACGAGATAAGAGCGTCAATAAGAACGACGCGTCTTTGCACAAGTATAAGCAAAGTCTCCGAGCCCAAAGATGGCGAGAATTCATGGCGAAGAATGCCAATCTAAGCTATATGTTCCTGAAACACCACCCACCATAAGTAAACTCCATCGAAGCGATAAGAATCTCTATGCTTTCTGAGTTGTCCTTTGTTTCTTGCATGAGTAGGATTAAATTTCTTTATGTTCCATTAAAATAATATCGTCATCTTAGGATCAAAGCGACAAGGGGGTGGAGGCAATCAGGGGTAGACGTGGATGTCATAGTTTATTGTTCCATGATGCATCTTTTATTAATATACAAGTAGACTCTTTTCTTCTCCGACATGTCAAGCATGCTGAGCTGTTTCATTTCCACTTACTTGCTCCATGTCTATGATGCAACAAAAAGCACAAGAAGGCCGCGGCGAAAATCCGCGCCGGGGAGGAATTTCGTTAGCCTATGCGTCCAAGGCTCCATCTACGCGTAAGCGACGTTATCCAAACCGCCGACTCCGAGTCGACGCTTCCCATTATTGTTTGCGACTTATGGCAATGGTCATGGGGAATGATGCCCGAAACCTCACGAAACCGGCACGGTCCGCTGAGCAAAGAAGGGAAACATATTGACATGACCACTCTCCAGGAACGCGTACTCGCCCCTTCCACGGGCTCTCTGAGAGTCATGAATCCACGGGAATATACGTTATTCTCTACCCGGTTAGGAGGCGTCCGCCGACATCGTAAGTCCAAACAGTCACGAGATGGATGCTACACGATAAACAGGCCCGTCGATTAAAAGAGTTCGACGTCGACCTGACGCTAGCGTATGGTAAAGGATTCACCGTAAGTATGAGGTGACGTCACAAGCTGATATAATCACACGCTGACCTACATCCGCCACTCGCTTCAGGTTCAGAGGAAATATTGGACCCAACTTTCATATAAGCCGGAAAAAGAACAAAAGCCGCAGCAATGACCATACCAACCTATCAAGTAAGTACAACTTTCTAACACGTTCGCTACGAACAAAGTGTCATACTAGGGGTAAGAAAGTCACACCCCAAAAAACAAAGTAGAGAAAACGAAAGCCAAGGATCAAACCTGCGCACTCACAGATGAGATACGCGTAAGGGGTCACGACCAAGGAAAAGTTCTATACGTACGCAGAGAAAATTACGCGTAATAAAGCAAAAGCACACGAAACATCAAAACCGAAGAACAAGCTCCCAAGACGTCTCCGACGCGACGAATAACGCGCACGACACAAAAAAAGCAAAAGCGCCAGACGCAAAAAAGCGAAACAAGCACAAAGGTCTTTGGTAGCTCTAACCTAGCCTACAAGGAGCCTAAGCTAAACCTACCAAAAGGGGTAGGACCATCGGAAAAACAAAAACGGCAGAACCAACGTGTTCACCCCGCCAAGAAAATCGTGTTCCAAGCCACGAGATAAGAGAATTTCCACAAAGACAAGGACAGAAACAAGAAGTTCGAACACGCCAAGGATCAAAGAATCCACAAAGAAAAAGTAAAGCCGAAAATTACACGGCAACCCAGGAAGAAAGGCACGCAGAAGTATATGAGCACAAAAATAAGGCCAATGCATTATAAACTCCCGCATAGAGAGAGTAAGGCAACAAGTGTTCGTAAAAGCGCCCTAAAGATTAGCGACACGTAAGCAAAGGGTTACAAAAAATATATCAATGAGAAAAGAAAAAACTATGAGGAGTCGCTTTCGCCCTTAGAAGAACTAGACGAAAACCCATCTGCATCTTCGCCCTCGGAGTCCTCCACAACAGTCTCCTCACCGGCACCTTCGTCGCCTTCAGCGTCACCTTCAGGGTCGACATCGTCAAGATCAGGAGCATCCTCCTCCATAACGCCAGGACCCACCACAACGCCATCAGGAATCTCCGAGTACGCCTCCTCGAACTCCCGTCGTTCAGACTCTGCGTTCCAACTGTGATGCTCCCCAGCACCATATTGCTCAAGAATATCAACCCTCGATAGCCAAGACCAATAAATCTTCGCTTCACGCAACTCCGAAGCATGCTTTTCCTCTCTTTTCGCCATCTCGTCCTTCAAAGCGGCGACACTCGCCTTTGAATCTTCAACCTTCTTGACAATATCGTCGTGAAGTTTGAGCGTCTCCGCAACCATCTTGCGGGCCTCATTTTCCGCCTTACGCAATGTCTCGACGTACGCGTTAAGTTCTCGAATCTTCGCCTCGTCAGTCGATTGCTTCTCCTCCATTACCTTCATCCGGTCGACGTACTCAAAGAAGCGCCTCCAGAGGCATAAAGAAGATTGAAGCACCTAAAAGAAAGAGAGAATTAAAAACAAGCCGAAGATAAGAAACGAAACGAAAACACGGAGAAACCGTATGATGACAGACGAATCTGTAGGATCGATTATATAAGGTAGAAACGCTCTCTTGGGGGTGAATGTGATGAAGTAGATGTTGAGATGACTTCGAGAGATCGTGGTGAAAGACGATCTATCAAACCTTGGTCTTCGGCAAGTGCTACCTTCCTTGACTCAGTCGTCGATCTAGGAAGATTAGCTTGACTCGGACACGATAAGCAAGTGACGTCTTCCTTGACTCAGCCGTCGATCTAGAAAGACTCACTTGACTCCAACTAAACCAAGGAGTCCACCTAGGATTCTTTCAAGGTTTGGAGATCGAAATATGTGTCAACAACAGATCGATCTCACAGGATAATATCAAACCAAGTGCTTTCGTCTTGCAATTCAATACTAAAACCAAAACTACAGCTAAAGACGTCAAACCAACGTCAAAACGGAAAAACGTAAATCTCAATCTCAATTTGTCTAATCTGCCTAAAACCCTAGAAAAACACACATTAAATAGTCTTCCTGAATGGCTTGATCCCCAAGAAAGGAAACCCTAGAAAAGCCCAAGTCTCGATCTTGTTCTGATCATGGCGGCTTTGTCCAATCTCGAATGGGCCTCAAATTTGGAGAAAAAGAAGATAAGCCCAAGTACTGAAACATATCCAAATGAGAGCTTAATCGGATCATTCGTTTGCCCAAACGAACAAAAACAAATTCGGATCTTGCAACAGTCATATCTTCTTCATTGGGCCTCTGTTGGGCTTCAACTTTGGACACAATCAAGATAGGTCCAAGAAGTATAATCTGACCAAAGATCTTCTCAAATGGACGTTCGAGCCGTCCATGCCAATCTGCCCTAGTTCCAGCCCATGTTTGACAACATCGCCTCTTATACTCTTCCCGACCTTCAGCTCGGCTACGGGATCGCATCACGGGTTGTTCTGGGAGACGCTCCAGCGTACGTACATCACCGTACCTGCCACTGCACAGCGAAAGACGCTCCTACCACATCCTCCGTTTCCATCGGCAGGTAATGATCAAGCGTCGGCGGAGACAAGAGCCCTTTCATGGAGCGAAAGAACTCGTTCCCAGGAGCAATTACGCGAGAAATGACTCCAGGAAAGTCGTCGACGGTTTCATACTTGAAGCAACAACGGATGCTGAAAAATTCCAAAGAGAAGTTAGAACCCTCAACACAAAAGAAAAGATAAGACGAGATACAAAGACGCCAAAGACGACATACCAGTTGAAGCCCTAGGAACGATGCGGTGACCCTCCCCGTCGTGACCATGGAAAGTTCGTTCACTCTCCGGGATCTCCAGAAGCTTAGCAATGACCTTCTCAGTCTCTCGCCTCGCCACGATAACATCCGCGTTAACTAGAAGAAAAAACGACGCAAAGTCATTCATAAGTAAGGCGTCGGCGTAAAGAAGAATATATGAAAACTCGAAAGAAAAGAAAACTTACTCGCGGGATTCCAACATTCAATGAGCCAAGAACACCCTTCGCCAAGCGTAGATTTATTCACAAAGTAGAAGTAGTCGGCCCAACGGCGGTCCGCCTGACTCCCCTTGATGGCAATCTGAGTCGCCTTAGGCCTCGACTTGAGACCCACTCACCCAATTGTCTTGGTAGAAATCATCAGGGAGTGGACAAGATCTTCGACAGTGAACTCGACGCCGTATTTCTCCATTACGTCGTCCAATGTGCCAAATATCCTCCAAACACTTGGCGGAAGTTGTCCGACGACAACCCCTAACACAAGCATTAACGCCTTCGTCAAAGGCGAGAAAGAAAATCAAAGCGAGGAATGGGTACTCATATACCGCTATCCATCCCGGGCGATACGCGTCAGCGGATACCCCCTTTTGGAGGTATCTCAATCTCTACTTCAGGGCCCAGGCCCGCCAATGATCTCAGTTGTTCGACGCTGCGCGCTTCAGACGATTTACAGTCTGAATCCTTGAGGATGTTCATTGGCACGTAGAAGGAAGGTCTAGCCATCGTAAATATTGGAAGAAAAGTTGGAATAAGTACTTGATTGGAGAAAGAAAGAGCAAGAAATCTGATAAGCACGAGAGAGTGAGGAAGCAAGGAATATTCGGAATAGACAAAGTTATCAAAGGGTGAAGACGAAGACAAAGTCCTCTCCTTATATAGGCAAAAGATAGCGTGAAATGCGGTGCAGATTGAGCTCTAACGACATTATAGCCGTTGAAAAATTAGTTGTTGGAGAAAATAGACGTTGCCGACACAAGTTACAAAGCTCTCCATGGATGCGTAGAAATGATGAAGGAGAATGATGATCAAAGCCTTGCGACAAAATCAAAATTCTAGGTGACGTTATCATCGACGCGTTCCAGATTTGATGAAGACGTATTTCATGAAGGAAGAAGGCGTCTCCCAGATCTATTGAACGTTACGCTTTGTAAAACGCCTTAGGGGTATTGTTTGTGCCTAAAAATACGACGAGCAAGGAACACGTTATAAGCTACGCGTAGGATGATCACGTTGACGTGACGATAAAGAAAGGAAGTTGTCGTTATAGCGAAGACAAGGTCGGCCGAGCATATTTTATCTCTTTATTGTTTATTTCTTATGTAATTAGTAAAAGATATTAGAAAGAATATCTTTTACCATATTTTTATATCGCCATTAGATAGAAATGAAAGATAAGTTCTCGTTTCCTTAAAGATAGAACTAGGGTTAGCCTATAAAAAGAGGTTAACGCCTGCATTGTAATCATTCAGCCACCTCGAGCAATAATACAAGTATAAACCCTTAACCCTAATTTACATTGTGTTCTTGAGTGTTGAGATTGTTACCATTAAGTTTGATTTTTTTCCTACAATTGCTTAGTTATCATCTCGTTGATAATTTCACTACAAACAATTACATCTTGCAAATTTCAAACCAAAGAGAGCCATTGAACAATGGACTCGTACCTTATAAAAAAAAGCAATCGAATTAAAATCAACATGAACTAAATCAAACACCTTGGCCTCATCTAGAAACAACCCAATTTAGGTATTGCATAAAGATTGTAAGCCTAGAAGAAATCACCAAATATATAAGCGGATTTTTTTCATTCTAAAATGGACAATATTTTGCAAATAAATCCCATTATAGACGTCATTTGAAATTAATTCTCGAAGTTGAAAATATTTAAAATATATATATATCTCGTTCACTTTTTTTTTAACAAAAAATTCAGGTAGCTACTTCCTTCATCTTCCATAATTTTCTTCAATTTTTTGCATTTGGGATACATACGCGGATTCGGGTGGCTCGTTCGGAATCGAGAGAGACCAGTTCGAGTGGCTAATATGGGCTCGTTCAGAATCGAAATCGATCAAGACCAGTTTTGTTGGGTCCGTATCGATCCCAACTTTCACCAAATATGTGTCTCGTCGTCTGATATAGAGGAAAAATTCTTTACATCTCCATTTAGAGTAGAAGGTATGCACGGGACTTACGCGGTTCGGGTAGCTAGTTTGGGATCGTTCGGAATCGGAATCAAGGTAGACAAGTTTTGTTGGATTCGTATCGATACCATCTTTCACAAGATATGCCACGCTCGATTCCGATTCCGGACGAGCCCGTACGAGCCACCCGAACCCGCATATGTATCCCAAATACAAGAAAATTGACGAAAAATGTGGAAAATTAAGGACTTAGCAAAGTCGTTGTTTATGACACAAACAACAAAGTGGCATACCTATAAAACAAACTCAGATCCACCGAAAGAGTGCAGAGTGGAGATTAACCATGACTTTTTGTAGGCATCGCCACAACAACAAATTCAACAACAAAAATTTTATTTCAAAGAGCAATGAATCAAAATCTCAATAAAAAGGGAATATAAAAAATCGAACCCAGAAACTTACACAATACAACTGTTTTCGGCAATAGAAGAAGGATTAAACAATCCCCACACAATCGTTCATTTGAATAAAAGAATTAAAAGACAATTATGAAGATTCACAAGCTGGTTTAATCTACTATATATATATTAATTAATAAAAAGTCTCTTCTTACCACATGTTTTTCTTATATTAAATTTGTCACACGTCACTCTAATCTTAGTTTTTTCCACATGTCATATATAATATATATAACATTTCATATTTATGTAAACTTCAAATAACATAGTAGAATACACAAATCAATCATTCATAACATGCTCCCTATCTAATAAAACTATAGACGATAAGGAAGTTTACAAAATATAAAAACAATGAAAATTTATATATTAATAAAAAAATATAATAATTCAACTATAATAATTTATTTTATTAATTTTATTAACTTATTTATATTATATCATACCCGGGAAAATTAAGTTATAGTTAGGAGGAAAAAAAGAGTTAGAGGGGGTGGTGGGATCGGGAGGAAGAGAGCAATTGGAAATGCAATATCTTTTTTGTTGTGATGGGTTTACTTATTTTTCTATGAGGGTGTAGGGCTTATATATTTCCTTTTTTAGTTGTTTACTAGTTGATGTGCAAGCGCCCCTGCACGAGATTGAGCTTATTTTATATTTAAAAAAAAATAATATAAATTGCAATATTTAAAATATTTTGTTATTTTATATTAGTGTTTGTTATATATGTAATACTATAAGAAATATCAAAATAATCACCTATATATTTGATCGAATTATTTCACTTCATTAATTTTGAAATTTTCTTGAATTATATAATCAAATAAGAGCAAATTTGATTTTGTATTTTGACAAACTTGATTATTACCGATTAAGACCTTTAATCCATTTATGCTCGTTACTCTAGAAAATACAATATATAGATATCAATGTTTTGGAAGAAACAAACTACTCGAGAGAGTGAAATTTAATGATTTTTGTTGATAGTAATTGCAAAACAAACAACCACCACAAATTACCCCTTTAAAATCCAATAAGAATTGCATATTCGATGGTGTAAGTATCATATGTGAAATCCATTTTTGATATCTAATATTGCTTTCAGAAATTATTACAATGGATTTGATTTGAAGATTATGAAAATGATTACTTGATTAAAAAGATTAATACAAATTATATAAATATGAGTTGCTAATAGGTCTAAATTTAAGAACTTTGGTCTTAATTAGGCTTTTTTTTATAAATAATTTTCTAAGGAGATAAGGTGAAATACATAATATATAAAAAGTAGATAAAAAATATGTATACATACTTTTTTCCTATTAAGATAGAATGAGTTAAAGATCAATTTATTCTCTAATTAAAAGTTAAAGGAGAGTAAATTAATTATTAGATAGAATAAGTTATCCACATACATCTTATCATAATATGTATAAATATTTTTCTATTAAAGATAGAATGAGTTAAAGATCAATTTGTTCTCTAATTAAAAAGATAATGTTTTTTAAAGGAGAGTAAATTAATTATTAGATAGAATAAGTTATCCGCATACACATTATACGATGTATCATATAGTATATGAAGTACGTATTGTTTAATATGAATATAGTGAAGTTGAACCATATAATACGAAGTGTTGAGATTATTTATCATTAATTTATATTACGTATGATTGAGAAATTGAACAATGTAGTATACGAAATATATATTATATAATACATATGTAACAATATAGATTCAAGATCAAATATTGCATGGAATAAGTTGACTAAATTTATTATATTTGGCTAGTATATGGAAAGTAGATAAATTTTCTAGTAAAGATAATTAATTAATTTAAGATTTTTTGGATTTTTCTAAATGATGTGGCAATTTTTTTTTAAAGTCATGATGACGTGTCAGATGACATGATGAATGAGGTGGAATAGCCGAGAGAATGACACGTAGGCTAATTGAACATGAGAGTGACACGTGTCAAAACACCGTTCTGTTTTAGTATTTGTATAGATAGATAGATTGTGTGCCCATGGGCACACATTAGACAAACCCGTTGTAATTATAGACGTTTGTGAAAAGGACTACATATATACACGTGGAGAGGAGGAGAAATAAACTCAGTGGCTTACGCGTAGACCGGGGAAAAAATGACCCGAACGCACACGATTTTTTGTGCTCTTAACCCGTTAAATTAAACCCGAAACCCGATTTTGACCCGACCTGATGACCCGATATTTTACTGGGTAAAAAACGGGTCGGGTCGGGTCAACCCTCCGGGTCAAACCAAAAAGCAACTAGAAAACAGAAACATGAAAGAAATATGAAAAAATGATAGGAAAAAATATGATATTCTGCTGCTATGTTATAGATAATAGAAATTCGGTTGAAGCCTTCACACCCCGTTCCATTAAATAAAAATTAGGTTGTTTGGGCTTAAATAATATATTGTTTTGCTTATTATGGGCGCTTTAAATTTTAAAAGCCCAATCAACAAAACATACCCAAATTGAATTGTAAGAAGTGATCATCATGTATCAACCTTATATACACATCTAGAGGTTCAATTTTTTCAATTTGGTTGATGAGGGACGGGTTGGATTTATAAGGTAAAAAAAGCAAGATTATTTATATAAATTTAAATAGAGCAACCAAGCACTTAATTCTTAATGAAATTTATTAACATGAAATTTATTAACATGAGATTTATTAATTCTTCTAGTTATTGTTTAAATGTTTAAATTTTGTATAATCAATAATCATCACTAGTTTACGATATTCTAGCCAAATATTAAATGAAATTGTGAGTTTTAATCCTTGTATGGATTGTTTAATAATTGTTTAATGTTTACATAAATTTTATTATACGGAGTATTCTTTAATAAATTAAGAATTTATCATGAAACTAGAGTTTATGTTGTAGACTAGAATTTTATGGATGATTGTTTAATAAAGTATAATATAGTTTTATATATTGATATTAGACTTAGATGGTATTGATTGAACACTATACATTGTTATATGTCTGTTAGTTTGAACAACATGACACAAAGTTCAAATATAAGAAAATAAGTCATTTTATTTTATACAGTCTAGACGATGGACTTTCCTTCACCGTACTGCTCCCATTTAGCGTTTTTTAGAATACTGAGTTCAGGTCATTGTTGTTGTAGAACACGGTGTCAGACCGGATACAACTTAGTCTTATTAGGCATATAAAGTCACAATAAGGTCTTGCTCAAACAAAACGAGACTCAAAACTATGTGTAAACGCTAAAAGGCCTTAAAGCGCAATTTGGCAAAACGACGCCCAAACGGTGTCGGAATGGAATGAAAATTGATTTCAATGTCTATTAGAGATATTTCACTATGTGAGTAACTTCAAATCACAATTTCTAACATTTCAAATAGCATCTCCTTTGTAAAAATCAAACTAGTAATAACTCTCAAACTTGTCGCAATATGTATGGTCAACATCATCGATGTATTATTATGTTTGAAAAAAATTATAAACCTTAGTATTATTAGGCATATTAAGTCACAATAAGGTCTCGCTCACACAAAACGAGACTCGAAACTATGCGTAAACGCTAAAAGGCCTTAAAAGGTCTTAAGGCGCAATTCGGCAAAACGACGTCAAACGGTGTCGGAATGGAATGAAACTTGGTTTCAATGCCTATTAGAGATATTTGACCATGTGCGTAACTTCTGATCAAAACTTCTAACTTTTCAAGTAAAACCTCCTATGTAAATATCAAACTGGTCATAATTTTCTAACTTGTTGCAATATGTATGTTCTACTCCTTCCACATCATCGATGTTGATTATTGTTGAAAAAATTATACAACTTAGTCCTATTAGGCACATAAAGTAATAATAAGGTATCGCTCACACAAAATGAGGCTCGAAACTATGCTTAAACGCTAAAAGGTCTTAAGGCCCAAATTGGCAAATTATTCATTGAAAAAATATAAAGAAGAGATAAATGTTCAACGATTTGTTTAGCCAATGCAAACTTATTTATAAATAAGTATAAAAGGAATAAAAAATTGCGCAATCAGACCCGATTGGTTGATCTGAACCGGTGATAAACCTGTCGTAACCCGACCTGTTTTGACCGGGTAAGTTTTAAACCCGAAATGATCTGACTCGAAATATACTAAATCCGATGTACTCTGACACGAACCTGACCCACCCGACCCGTTTCCCAGGTCTAACGGAGTCAATAACGATGTGAAGTTAATGTATGTAGATAAGCATTTTCTTTCTTTTATTGACTGATATACGAAGTGGATTGCTCGCTTCTTCTATAACCTCTTATATCTAACCTGAGTTATCAGTTGTTCTCAAGTACTGCATTCATACTGCAAGCGTAAAAGCTCATTATTTTTATTAGTACGTTAACAACATATTAATCTACTATATATATATATATATATATATATACTTAAGAAACAGATGTGCTATACTTTTGCCTACATATGCTTCTCTATAGCTAGCTGAAGTGTGCTACGCTTTTGCTTATATGTGCTTCTCTATGCTAGGTGAAATGTGCTACGCTTTTACCTAGATGCGCTTCTCTATGGCTGAAATGTGTTACGCGTATCGCCTATATGTGCTTCTTTGTGGCTAACTGAAGTGTGCTACGTTTTTGCCTATATGTGTTTCTCTATGCTAGGTGAAGCGTTCTACGCTATTGCTTATATGTGTTTCTCTATGCTAGGTGACATGTGTTACGCTTTTTTCCTAGATGTGCTTCTCGATTGTTGAAATATGCTACGATTTTCGCCTAGATGTGCTTCTCTATGGCTAGCTGAAGTGAGCTACGCTCTTGCCTATATGTGTTTCTCTATGGCTGACTGAAGTGTGCTACGTTTTTGCCTATATGTGTTTCTCTATGTTAGGTAAAAGGTGCTACGCTTTTGCCTAGATGTGCTTCTCTATACCTGAAATGTGCTACACTTTTTGCCTATATGTTCTTCTCTATGGCTAGGTGAAAGGTGCTACGCTTTTGCCTGGATGTGCTTATCTAAGGCTTAATATTGCTACACTTTTCCTCTAGATGTGTTTTTCTATGGCTGAAATGTGCTACACCTTTCGCTTATATGTGGTCAAGGGCCGGTCAACGAGTGGTCAAGGGACGGTCAACGGGTGTTCAACGAGCGGTCAACTGTCGGTCAAAGTACGGTCAACGACCGGTCAACTCCTAGGAGAAAGGAGAAAGGAGTTTCCTCCTTCCTTCTTATTTCTCATCTTTAGGGCATTTTCTCATGGGATTTGGACTCATATACTTAACAACATATTAATCTACTATATATATACACTAGGTAAAATACTCTAACGGTTTTACTTTGCCAATATTTGCATAAATAGATACTATTTTCATGTATATAATTATGTAGTAATTTTAATAAAATAAATAAATGTTCTTATTTAAGTAAATATATATCTTCTAACATATTTTATGATATTTGTATTTTAACATAAGATATTAGTACTGTAATAAATAATGTATAGTTACTAATTTTTGCTATTATAGTTTATTTGAATTTATCAACATAAGAAAACTATAAGGATTGGAGGCTTGGGCGGTGGGATTGGCCGGTGCTCCGGTTGTTCTCCATAGCTATAAGAATTTGAGGTGAAAGACGAAGATTGAAGTCGAAAGATGAAGAAGGTGAAAAAGGTGGAAAGGAGCGTAAGGTAGAAAAGATATAGAGTTTATAGGACATTTAGTGAGTCTCAGGTACATTTATTTTTAGCCAATACCTAACAACTTTTATATATACTAGTTCATTTCCCGCGCTTCGCGCGTGCCTAACACGTTTATTTTTATCGTATTTATATATTTCGTATTATTTTCACATATGTATTTATGCGGTAACTTTTAATAAAAAATAGATATTTTTAATTAATTAAATATATAAATTTTAACATATTGATTATTAACGAAATGTGAAATATATATTTACTAATTAGTGAAATTTTAAAATCATTATCTACATAATAACAACCTGGTGAAAGCGAATCTCAAAAGATAACCATAATGTCCAAGGAGAATCTCAAAAGACATGCGCATGAAACATATAAAAATCAATGAGGGAAATACGATAAAGAAACGAACATACACTCAAAACATAACTAAAAGACCCAAATTAGGAGATTAAACAAAAGGAAGAGCAACTGACAGAAACGAACAGACGTGAGACGACTACTGTAGGAGCCTAATTAAATGTGATATTTTTTAAATGTATTAACTCAATGCATTAACCTTTCAAAAAAATTCAATGCATTAACCAAGTACCAATTATCTTACTTCATCAAACCCAACAATTGTTTTTAGATATAGATAGATAGGTCATTGTCCGAGCTTCGCGCGGCCAAACTTGTTTTATTTTTGTCGATATTTATATGCTTAAATATACTTTTTTCATATATGTATTATTTAGTAATTTTTACTTTTTAATAAAAAATAGAATATCTCTCATATATGTATCAGCATCACATAGTCGTTGCCGGTGCTCGATTTGCTCTCCACCGCCATACGGATTGGAGTCGAAGAGCGAATAGAGAAAAAAGATGAAAAAGTGGGAATACTAAAAAATTAAGCACATATTTATAATTTTGTTAGACTCATAAGTATCAATTGTCATTGGGTAAATGGGAGATGCAAAGAGAGAGGAAAATTAGATTTAAACATTCATTAGTCAAATTTACATTACTTTCACAAAAGATCAATTTTTATAATATATATATATATATAACATATAAATAGATTAAAAATATCTAATTAACTCATATTAATTTTTAACCGGGGTAGGAGGGGGCACCGAGATGAAACGAAAAGGGATTGATGATGTGGCTAAAACGTACACGCAAGTGTACGGGTTCAGTTGTAGTAGTCAAGTGTCGATCTCACAGAGACCAATGTAATATTAATTGAAACGCTACTAGTGAATTAGACCGAAAAGATATAGATAAGGAAACTAGAATCAAGCTAACTAGGAATAACAAAAAAAATAGATGATAATATATGGATAAATGTGTCTAAGGTTAAGGATCACCGCAACAATGCTTCAGTAAATAAAATCACACTCTGCCTGAATCTAATCAAATTATTTGAAGGTAAGACATCTAGGGTAATCTACTAACTCCTTTCAGACGATAGTAAACGTGTTTGAACTGACTAACCATCGCTGTCGCGCAGAGATAATCTCATTCAAACTCATTAACGCTGTTAGAGTCTAGGAATAAACTAAAATAACATTCGCTGTCGCGCTCCGCTAAATTAACCTAAACCTAGAACATCTATGATGACTTAGTATCCTCAAGAGTAATTAAGTCGCTTTCGCACAAATAACACTCAGGTTCAATTCCTAGGATTCCGGTAGAAGTTATCACCTTTCAGTCTCAAACTCTACCTGATTACATATTAGTGTTTTCACTTTTCAGTCTGAAACCATAATAGGATCCAATCAGTCTAAGCTAGAATGGGCATAAAACATCTAGGAACGAATCAAATACTATTTCAATTCAGAAAATAGATCAATTCTATCTAAATACGCATTGTACGGATCACCATAACCTTAGAACTAGAAATTTAGTCAAGCATGATCGAAGAAATCAACACATTTAAACTAGCCAACAACACATATGAATTACTCAATAACAACGAGAGAAAAGAAATGCTAATCTCAATATAAGAAATAATCCAAATTGACAAAGGGCTAGAACGATAATACCAATCTTCAATCAAACGAGGCTAGAAATTCCTCTTGAAATCCTTGTCTGTCGTAAAGTCCAAAACAAGCACCAAAAACTAAAACTAAAACCTAAAATAACAAAACCTCCGAAATCCTCCTCCAAAAACTCCCAGCCAAATCTCCAAAGTCTCTGGCTCCCCAGTCTACGTAACCTCCCCTATTCCAATCAATGCCATTTCACCAAAAAGTCCATGTGCTTCCCTTCGTTCAACTCCACAAAAAGAATGTTTGGGCCACTGAGTTGCCGGCCGAAGTCCAGCTCCATAATTCACTCGTCTTCATATTCTTAGTGGGCTGCTGCTTCATTTGATCCAATTGGATTAAAATCTGATCATGAGAAAATAGTCCTGAATGGATATAAATCTTCAAATCAGCTTCGAATGGATATAAAATAGTCCTGAAATACATATAAAAACGAGTGTAGACTTCGAGTACAAAATAATGCAAAATTAATTATTAAAGATATGAAATACGAATGAAAATGATTTAAACTAACATGCATGCAACTAGACCCCTAAAACATGGACGAAGTGGATGTTATCAATTGACGAACGGGATTAGATGAGAATGAGTTTGGACGTTGTGGTAGAGGAAGGAGGCGAAGAGAAATGTGTTTTTAGTTGGTGATGAAATTAGCATTTAAGACAAGAGATAATTAGGGTAAAGATTTAAAATATCAACATTTATTAGGTACAAATTGCTTTTGCTTTATCAAGACCATCATCAATATATATATATATATATATATATTGATAGAAATAAGATATTTATATTCATCGCCCGCCCATTTTACTATTTATCGCCTGGTGCGTTGTGCATGAGCTTACATACTTTTTATTCATTGTTCACCCATTTTACCATTTATCACACTACTTGATTTCAAAATCATGCTAAACTTGCATCACAGACATGGATGCTCCGGTTTTAGGCCGACATAAAGGTTGTTCAAGCTATCTTGACTGTCCTACACCAGGAAAAATTTAGTCGGTGGAGGAGGCGACGGTCTTGCTACGTTCAGGTATGAATTTTGTCCTAATTCCAACTTATTAATTATCAATTCTTGTTTTTGAATGTTTTAATTTCAATCGATAAGTAACAAAAATTACCCACTCTTTTTGAAATTAAAACATTCAGAAACAAATTAAGGGAAAAGTCATACCTGAACACAACAAGACCATCGCCTCCAATAACAACGACAAACAACATCGTCGTTGTTACCTCAACACCGGCGCCGTTGTCGCCTCCGCCACCGACTGTATTTTTTGGTGTAGGACAATCAAGATAACTAGAACAACCCCTTCTGACGGTAAAAATCCGGAGCAAGTCTCTGACGAACTCTAACGCCTTGCCATCTCCTATATTTGGCTCCCCTCTAATGAACCCATCGTCGTTCATTCATCCTCCTACTCCAACATCACCATCCTCCTTAAAAATCCGATCCCCTCCGTTAATGGAAATTTCCATCTCCGCTATCTTTGTCGGGTATGACGTCCTCGGCTACGACGCCTTAGGGAGGAGATGCAAGGACGGATAATTAGGAAGAGAGAGAATTAAGAAGGGTTCCAAAAATCGTACGTCATCGGAGCAACAAAGAGATTGTCGAATCCAAATGGTTTGAACAAAATAAAGGGAGAATTAGAAGGGTTCCAAAATCGTCATCAGAGCTTTGAAAAAACCTAGAAACATGAATCACTTCTTCATCGAGCGGAAGGTAAAACGTAAGGAAGCAGTGAAATCCAATTGAACAAACTGCGTTATTGAGAATTGAATAGGAGGTTACTAAATGAGGTCAAACTCAAAACCACCCGTATAATCAATAATTACCGAAAACCACCCACATATCGCCCTCCGTCACCACACAATCACCCGCTCTCATATTTGGTTTGAAATTTCGTTAGATACTTACAAATTTAACCCGAACTTTTTATTTGAGTTCATTTCTCCACACCTTTAAAACTTGGGTAAAAATTATAATTAAATAAAAAATTAGGGTCATCTTCTTCAATCTTTCAACCCCTCCAAAACCCTAACCCCCAATTTCACTCTACGGAGATGTCGGCGGCGGACCAGCGGGGAGGTGGTTTGGAGGTGTCGGAGCAGCTGAATGAATAATTTCAGGCCTCCATCCAATTCGGCTTTTAGCTCATTGTTCTTCTTCTTTTTTGCATTATTTTGGGCTTCCATCCAATTTGTAGGCCATTTTCGTGTTGGGATGGATAATTTCGAATGCATTGACACGAAAATGACACCAACACATTGCAGATTTGCAGGCGAAGAAGACAACTAATTAATTAACACGTGAAATAGAGATCCGCAGATTTTAACAGAGAAGTTAAGGCCTTCGCCGAGGAAGAGGTCGGGGGAAGTTGAGGCGGGCGGAGGTGCCGCAAAGGTGGTAAACGGCGGTGTCGTAGGCGCGGGCGCCGACAACAGGGGTGGAGTAGGATCCCAGCCATATCCGTGAGAGTTTGTTGGGATCTCTGATTTCAGCCACCCATTTTCCCCATTTCCGCACCCTGATTCCCTTGTACGGTTTCTACGCCCGATCCCGCTTCTTCGTCGTCGTTACGTCGTCGCGCTCCATCTGAATGTTGTTGAAGAAGCCATTGGAGAAACAAAGGGAGTGTTTGCGGAAGATGAATGTAGACAGTGGCGGAGCCAGAATTTTTATGAAGGAGGGGCGGGATTGCTTAACAAAATCTAAATTCATAATCAGTTTCCAAAGTTTACCCTTAATACTGTAAACCTTCGAAAAATAAGTTTTTCACGGAGCTTTCTCCATTTACTAATACTCCCTCCGTTAAAATTTACTTGCCCTTCTAGCAATTGTATGGAAAATTTATTGGTGATAATTTTAGACAAGTATACCCTTCATAGTTTAAGTAATAGTAGAGGGAATAAAAGAAAGAATAGTGAGAGAATAAAGGAAAGAATCAATAACAGTAGATTAAATTTGTAAAAAGGGTGTAAAATTATGTTAAAAGACAAGTAATTTTTAACAAATGATTTAGGCTAGAGTGACAAGTATTTCTTAACGGATGGAGTATACAATTTTGACAAACGGGGGCCTGATTTTAAACGTTTTCAAATTGGGCTCAGTGAAAGATGGGCCTAACGTACAAATTTTTTGACACTCTTTTATAAACAACGTCGTTGTTCAACATATTTAAAATTAGAAAAATAGGTTATACCATCCCTTCTTGATACGCTGCACTTTGTATAGCGTAACTAGGGATTATTACATTATATTAGGAGTGATTCCATAAGAGTTTAGAGATATTTCTATGTTATATATCATTGAAGTTATTATGAAGACTTAGAAGATATGAAGTGAAGAAGTGGAGTCAAGAAGAATTGAAGACGCAGTTGAATTAAGGCTACTGGAGCGAAACCGAGTTCTCCATCTAAATCCCGCGATCGCCATGTCACAACAGAAAGAAAAGAGTAAAAAATAATGCCGACCGCGATTGATCGCCATGGTGAATCTGGCGATAGCTACATTACACTTGAAGAAAAGAAAGCCCACGTGATGCAGCTGCTTTGCCGGATTGAAGATTGGGCCGTGCAGGACTGGGCCTAATTAATTCAAGCAAGTTGTTGGGCCTAATTAATTCAAGCAAGCTGCTGGGCCGATTTATGGAAGCAAGCTCCTTAATCCCATGGAGCAAGTGGGCTGATGGACTTATCGAATTATTCGAAGCAAGCAACTCAAATTTGAAGAAGCAAGCCGACTTGGCTTACGTTGGATTTATTTATTTCCTATTTCTTTTGCTTTATTTATTTTTTCTTTCTTTTATTATTTGGTTTAGGATTTATCTTTTAGGATATTATTCTAGGGTTAGACTCTTTTATACCATGGCAGCTTTCTTTTGTTCATCATCATCTTTTCCATCGACAGTTTTAGTTTTGCAACCATGAGCGCTTAGCTGTTTAAACCTTCAGTTATTAAGTTGTGAGATTTCTAAACTCTTGTTCTTTCCCTTTGGGTTTTGTATTATTTCTCTTGTTCTTCATCTATATGATTTCTATTGGTTTAGCTAGATTGATCACCTAGTTTGATTAGTAGTTTTCTATTGCTATACTAGGAATAGACGGTGGAATTCCTTGTCATTGTAGCATCCATATCTGCATGATCTGGTATTTGATTGTTTATATGAAAGAGAATTGATTGCATGTTAATACTTGACGGTTGTAAGTTATTGCATGCATCCTTATGATTCTTGTGCCCTTTGCTGCTATTTCATCTAATCTTGAGAGGTTTTGCTGATTGTTGAATAAGTAAGTATTATCAGGACCGGTTGGCCTGCTGATATATTAAAGATTGGAATAGGAACATTCCCTAGGATTGATAAGAACTTGAGATAATCTATGATCAACTTGATTGACTGTTGTGTGGAAACTTGCTAGGTGAAACCCCTTCGCATGTTATTCTCACCCAAACTTTCTCTGCTTGATACTTGTTACTTTCGTGTTTTATATAATAAAAAAAAACCCCTGGTTACTTGTTACTTGTTCGTTAGTTGATATTTCGCTTGATTGCATAGTTATTGGTGTTTTGATTCCCTTGGGTTCGACCTCTACTTACTTGCTATACTCTAGTTTGTGTTTAGGGTTTACTTCGATTTAGCAACCACGACATTTGCTCTATCACTTCTTCTCCATTCCGTTGCGCACTTGCGCCTCCGTTAACGCATACAAAATTTCGTGCAGGTGCGGTATCTACCTAATTTCAAACTCCAGGCCTGAAATACAAGTTTCTTGTGGGTGAAGGGGTGCGGTCGCACCCTCAAACACCCCCTGGATCCGCCACCGAATGTAGAGTAGAGGTTGTGGCGATAGGGTTTTGAGAGTGAAATTGGGAATTAGGATTTTGGAGGGATTGAAAGATTGAAGAAGGTGACCCTAATTTTTTTATTTAATTACAATTTTTCCCAAGTTTCAAAGGAGTGGAGAAAACGAACGAAAATAAAATGTTTGGGGTAAATTTGTAAATATCTAACGGAATTTCAAACTGAACATGAGAGCGGGTGGTTGTTTGGTGACATAGGGCGATATGTGGGTGATTTTCGGTAATTATTCATTATACGAGTGGTTTTTGACAAATAACCCTATTCGATAGGTGATTTTCGATAACTGACCCAATTAAATGTGGAGATTGGAATTTAATATCCCCAAACATCTAAATTTTTAATACAATATATTAGGATTAAGATATAATAAGATTAGGATAAAGATTATAATCAAGATTAGCATCCATGTCTGCATAATCTGGTAGTTGATTGTTTATATGAAAGAGAATTGATTGCATGTTAATACTTGACGGTTGTAAGTTATTGCATGCATCCTTATGATTCTTGTGCCCTTTGGTGCTATTTCATCTAATCTTTAGAGGTTTCCCTGATTGTTGAATAAGTAAGTATTATCAGGACCGGTTGGCCTGCTGATATATTAAAGATTGGAATAGGAACATTCCCTAGGATTGATAAGAACTTGAGAAAATCTATGATCAACTTGATTGAGTGTTGTGTGGAAACTTGCTAGGTGAAACCCCTTTGCATATTATTCTCACCCAAACTTTCTCTGCTTGATACTTGTTACTTTCATGTTTTATATAATCAAAAACCCCCCTGGTTACTTGTTACTTGTTCTTTAGTTGATATTTCGCTTGACTGCATAGTTATTGGTGTTTTGATTCCCTTGGGTTCGACCTCTACTTACTTGCTATACTCTAGTTAGTGTTTAGGGTTTACTTTGATTTAGCAACAACGACATTTTCTCTATCACTTCTTCTCCATTCCGTTGCGCACTTGCGCCTCCGTTAACGCATACAAAATTTCGAGCAGGTGCGGTATCTACCTTATTTCAAACTCCAGGCCTGAAATACAAGTTTCTTGGGGGTGATGGGGTGCTGTCGCACCCTCAAGCACCCCCTGGATCCGCCACCGAATGTAGAGTAGTGGTTGTGGCGATAGGGTTTTGAGAGTGAAATTGGGGATTAGGATTTTGGAGGGATTGAAAGGTTGAAGAAGGTGACCCTAATTTTTTATTTAATTACAATTTTTCCCAAGTTTCAAAGGTGTGGAGAAAACGAACGAAAATAAAATATTCGGGGTAAATTTGTAAATATCTAACGGAATTTCAAACTGAACATGAGAGCGGGTGGTTGTTTGGTGACATAGGGCGATATGTGGGTGATTTTCGGTAATTATTCATTATACAATGGTTTTTGACAAATAACCCTATTGGACAGGTGATTTTCTATAACTCACCCAATTAAATGTGGAGATTGGAATTTAATATCCCCAAACATCTAAATTTTTAATATAATATATTAGGATTAAGATATAATAAGATTAGGATAAATATTATAATCAAGATTAGCATCCATATCTGCATGATCTAGTAGTTGATTGTTTATATGAAAGAGAATTGATTGCATGTTAATACTTGACGATTGTAAGCTATTGCATGCATCCTTATGATTCTTGTGCCCTTTGCTGCTATTTCATCTAATCTTGAGAGGTTTTGCTGATTGTTGAATAAGTAAGTATTATCAGGACCGGTTGGCCTGCTGATATATTAAAGATTGGAATAGGAACATTCCCTAGGATTGATAAGAACTTGAAAAAATCTATGATCAACTTGATTGACTGTTGTGTGTAAACTTGCTAGGTGAAAACCCCTTCGCATATTATTCTCACCCAAACATTCTCTGCTTGATAATTGTTACTTTCGTGTTTTATATAATAAAAAAAAAACCCCATGTTACTTGTTACTTGTTCGTTAGTTGATATTTCGCTTGACTGCATAGTTATTGGTGTTTTGATTCCCTTGGGTTCGACCTCTACTTACTTTCTATACTCTAGTTTGTGTTTAGGGTTTACTTCGATTTAGCAACCACGACATTTGCTCTATCACTTCTTCTCCATTATGTTGCGCACTTGCGCCTCCGTTAACGCATACAAAATTTCGTGCAGGTGCGGTATCTACCTAATTTCAAACTCCAGGCCTGAAATACAAGTTTCTTGGGGGTGAAGGGGTGCGGTCGCACCCTCAATCACCCCCTGGATCCGCCACCAAATGTAGAGTAGAGGTTGTGGCGATAGGGTTTTGAGAGTGAAATTGGGGATTAGGATTTTCGAGGGATTGAAAGATTGAAGACGGTGACCCTAATTTGTTTATTTAATTACAATTTTTCCCAAGTTTCAAAGGAGTGGAGAAAACGAACGAAAATAAAATGTTCGGGGTAAATTTGTAAATATCTAACGGAATTTCAAACTGAACATGAGAGCGGGTGGTTGTTTGGTGACATAGGGCGATATGTGGGTGATTTTCGGTAATTATTCATTATACGAGTGGTTTTTGACAAATAACCCTATTGGACAGGTGATTTTCTATAACTCACCCAATTAAATGTGGATATTGGAATTTAATATCCCCAAACATCTAAATTTTTAATACAATATATTAGGATTAAGATATAATAAGATTAGGATAAAGATTATAATCAAGATTAGCATCCATATCTGCATGATCTAGTAGTTGATTGTTTATATGAAAGAGAATTGATTGCATGTTAATACTTGACGGTTTTAAGTTATTGCATGCATCCTTATGATTCTTGTACCCTTTGCTGCTATTTCATCTAATCTTGAGAGGTTTCCCTGATTGTTGAATAAGTAAGTATTATCAGTACCGGTTGGCCTGCTGATATATTAAAGATTGGAATAGGAACATTCCCTAGGATTGATAAGAACTTGAGATAATCTATGATCAACTAGATTGACTGTTGTGTGGAAACTTGCTAGGTGAAACCCCTTCGCATATTATTGGGGGCTATGCAAAAGAGGCATAATTTTTCTAGGCCTGCAGGGAGAAGAGAATCTTAAGTCATTTTCTGGGACTGCAACGACAAGATTTGCTTGTTGATCGTTGTCAATTGTCATTGAATCTTTGGGCTGTGAAGCAAACTTCTCACAGTTCTCCAGGCCTCAATCCGTCATCGGATGACAAGTGGGTCTTTTGTAGATCTTGAAGTTAGTTCCTGTAGTGTGTGACAGTGCAGGAAGAACACAGTTTGAAAAGGGGAAGACTGTTTACATCAGATGATGCAAATTCTATAAATGATCTGTTATTCTTTGTCTGAAGGTGCTATATGGTTTAGCTTGCTGGAAAAGAGAGATAAGTTCTCCTTGTGTATATCAAAGAAAAAAGGAAGTAGATGAGTTGTACAACAGAAAGTTCATAAGTTGGGTTTTGGAGGTTCTCTGTTTGTACATAGACATTTAGAGATGAATGAAATTATATTTTCCAACTCCTGATTTCTTCTATACTTGCCCAAGCCTTGTGTAAATATGTGTTGTTTAATATCTAGCTGCCGTTTATTACTGATACTAGTGGAGGCTGCGTGCTTCACACGCGGAAACTGATGTTCATTAATTCTGTGTGGGAATAATTAGGGCTGAGCAATCGGATTATCCGATCCGATCCGGTAAGCCGGATATCCGCTAAAAAAATTTCCACAAAAACCTGATCCGTATCCGGTCCGTTTTGGAGCGGATATCCGGTAAATATTGTCCGGATCGGATCAGATATTTGACTCGGATATCCGAATTATCCGATTTCTAGAAGGTATATGAAAATTAAATTAAACTTTTTATTTTTATTAAAATCAAAATTCACACGCGTCGTAGCATTAAGGCTCCTGTGCTCCAACCCATGACGGTCATGGATCTACCGGATCGTGATTCCTACACCTTTTCGTTTGAAGAAGTGGGCAAGGAGATTGAACGTGCCAAATTCACTCTAGTGGGTGGCGTTATGGGTCCGGGTAGTAATCTGGAAGGGATGAAGCTATTTGTGGAGACATTCTGGGACTCGTTCCGGCCTGAAATCAGTCGCTGGCGGAATGGGCTATGGTGTTTCCGGTTTGACACTGAGGAGCATTGCAATCTTGCATTGAATGGAGGCCCATGGTTCTATGATGGCCGCCTCCCATTTGCGTTGATCAGATGGACGGAAGGAAGTCCGATGTCGTGGTCGCAGTTTGACTCGGTGCCTGCGTGGGTGCAGCTCCGGAATATACACCATTATTTCTCCTCTCACCACATGGTAAACATCATGGCTAATATGGTGGGCACTCCTTTGGCTATGGATGGTAGCACTGCACCGGGAGTTTCAATTGAAAAGGCACGCATTCTTATCCAGGTAACACCGAATGATATCTTGAAAGAGAAGCTGGTTTTGAAGGACCCTGATGGTCGTGAGTATTATCAACGTGTATGGTACGAGTGGGTGCCGTGTTTATGTGAGAAGTGTGCTAAGTTTGGTCATACCACTAAACAATGCAAATGCAAGATTGCTTGTGAGCAGGCTGTTGATGAACAGGTTGATTCAGAGGGGCAGTCAGACAAGCAAACATCTTCAAGTAATGCTGAGAATCATGAGGCTGAGCAGACTAATACTACATCGGCTGCGTCTTCGTCCAACAGTGAGGATGCAGGTACAAGCCCCAAGGACGGGTCGGATGTGGCAGCTGTGCACTTACGGGAGAAAGAGAAAGGTAGTGCTGAGGCTCCGAACATGGTGCATCCCCCACCACCTGATCCTAAACCCAAAAATTAGAAGCAACATCCGCAGAATAATCAGAAAAAGCAACGCAATGCGACTACCACCGTTCCCAATGATCACAATCTTAGAAGCAGCGGCCCGGGGAGGGCGCAGGGGAAATGAGTTGCACCAATCTTGTTGCCTGGAACTCTAGGGGGTGTAACTCTGCCCCTAGAGTGAGGCTAATCTCAGAGTTCTTGAGGAAGAATAGAGCTACTATGGCTGGCATTTTGGAGACTAAATTAGACAAGTCGAAAGAGGAGTTGTTCAGTAAGCGATTGAATCTTGGTTGGTCGTTTATTTCTAACAGCTCTACTACTGAGAAGGGTCGTATATGGGTGACATGGGATTCTTCTATGTTGGATGTTACTACGCTGCGGATTCAACCGCAATTTGTTCATTTGCTGGTTCGGAGTAGAGATGGTGCTACGCAATTCTTTGTGTCGTTTGTGTATGCGTGCAATGATATTGCGAGTCGGAATCAGCTGTGGGACGATCTTCTTAGTCTCAAAGTTAGTATTTTGTTGCCTTGGGTAGTCCTCGGAGATTTTAATTGTATTGCGCATATGGATGAGAAGATCAACTTCAATAGGCAGCTGGTTGAGGTTGATGGTGCTTTTTGCAACTTCTTATCTAGCTCTGAGCTTTCTGATCATATTTCGTCGGGTGCGCACTTTACTTGGAGCAATCAACAGGAAGGTACCCGGCGTATTGCTTGCAAATTAGACCGTGTTTTGATTTGTGATAAATGGGTTCCTGCCTTCCCGAACTCGACTGTACTGTTTGATCAACCGGCCTGTTCTGACCACTCCCCGAGTGTTTTGCGCATCAATCCGGACTGCAGCCATCTTCGTCTTCCATTTAAGTTCAAAAACTTATGGATCGAAGAGCCGGATTTCCGTGACATTGTTCTTAATTCTTGGTGTTTGGAGGCTAGGGGTACCGCACAATTTGTCCTTGCTACTAAGCTGAAGCGCGTGAAAGGCGTCCTCAAACGATGGCAATTTGGCCGTTTCAGAAATCTGGAGTTACTGGTCGATGAGAGCCTTGCTCGTCTTAAGGATTCTCAGGCTGCCTTGCAATTTGATTATGCAAATACACAACTTCAGTCTGCGGTCCGTGACGCTAAGGAAATGCTTGATCGCCGTACAGCCCAGCTCCAGAGCTTCATTGCACAGAAATCTAAAGTCGATTGGATTACCCTTGGGGAAGAACGATCTTCAGCCTTTTACAAAGGAATGCAGCAAATCAGGAAGAGAAGTTCTATTAGCTGCCTGCAGGGTCGGGATGGTAGTACAGTAAACTCTCGGGATGATATATCGGCGGAGATTGTTGACTTCTTTACAGGCTTGTTTGGCACCGCAGCTACTACTACTGATCCTTGCTTCTCTAATCTCACTGGCCCCATGATTGAGTACTCTGAACACACGGATTTGTGCAGGCCATGTTCTGACTCGGAGGTTTGGGCGGCCCTGCAAGGGATTGGTAATCTCAAATCACCTGGACCCGACGGTTTTGGCAGCCTGTTTTTCAAACATTGCTGGGATTTTATTGGTGATGATGTGCGTGCAGCGGTGCGTGAGTTCTTTATTCGGGGGCGTCTTCTCAGGCAAAATAATGCTACTTTTATTAGCCTGATTCCTAAGGTTGATTCTCCCTTTCTTGTGAAGGATTTCAGGCCCATTGCTTGCTGTAACACTGTTCTTAAGATCATTTCGAAAGTGCTTGTTACGAGGATAAGACCTATGCTTGCTACTCTTGTATCGACTAATCAGGGTGCCTTTGTGCCGGGGCGCCGTATTTCTGATAACATTGCAGTTGCACAAGACCTAGTGCGTGGCTATGACAGCAGATTCACATCTCCCCGTTGTCTCATGCAGATTGATCTTCAGAAAGCCTACGACTGTGTTAGTTGGAAGTTCTTGTGCTCTACTCTTGAGTACTTCAACTTTCCTGTACAGATGGTCAACTGGATTATGGAATGTGTCACTACCCCTGCGTATTCCATTATTATTAACGGAGAGGTTGAAGGCTTCTTTAAAGGCCAGAGGGGGCTGCGACAGGGAGATCCTCTCTCCCCATTTCTTTTTGTGTTGATCATGGAGATGTTTACTCGTCGCATGGCTAGAGCGAGTTCTAGGGGTGGGTTTGCTTTCCATCCGCGGTGTAAGCAGCTGGGTCTTACTACTTTGGTGTTTGCTGACGATTTGTTGGTATTCTGCAAGCCGTCTATGTCTACCCTGCGTGTCATCAAACGGGAACTTGAAGCTTTTGCGGCTGAATCAGGGCTTTCTGCGAACACAAGCAAGACGTGTATTTTCTTTGGGGGAGTTGAGGCGCAGACAAGAGCTGATTGTGCTGATTTCATGGGGTTCCGTATCGGTAAGCTCCCTGTCCGATACTTAGGCGTCCCTCTCCACTCAAAGCGGCTGCGGTATGGTGATTTTCAGCCCCTTCTTAGTCGAATCCAAAGTGCCATTTCGAGTCGACAGGCCCGTCACTTTTCGTATGCAGGAAGGGTTCAAGTGATTAAGTCGGTGCTTGGAAGTGTCATTAGCTTCTGGATGCAAGTCATTAGCTTTCCAAAAGGTGTTATAAGGAAGATCGAAGCTCTCTTTCGCTCATATTTGTGGACCGGCGACATTGGTAATAAGCGTGCGTTGGTGGCGTGGAGCAAGGTTTGCAAACCGAGAGGTTGCGGAGGCCTCGGGTTTAAAGAGTTACTATCATGGAACAAAGCCCTACTATTTAAGTTTGTGTTTGATCTTCAGGTTAGCCGTGACAGCCTTTGGACGAGTTGGGCGAGCAGAAATCTGCTCAAAGGCAGGGACGTATGGCAGGTCAGGGCGTCGAACATCAGCTCCACCTTATGGAAACACATTGTGCGAGTAAAAGACGACTTTCTGCGCTGTTTATCCCCGGCTGTCCTGGACGTTGATTTGCTGACCAAAAATTGTGGTAAGGTTGACACCGTTGCTGTCTATAGTGTGTTTGCGAAGCCTACGACCCCGCTGCCATGGTGTGAGGTAGTTTGGACAGGGATTCAACCGGCTAAGTGGTCATTCTTGTGTTGGTTAGCGACTCTCAATAAACTCCCCATGAAATCAGCCTTGCTTCGTTGGGGTTCTGTCACGGATGATCAATGTGTGCTATGCAATGCCGGCTGCGAAACTGCCCGCCATATATGGTCTGATTGTCGGGTTTCGAGCGAGATTATCAGCGGGGTTATGCTTTGGCAGGGGATTACCATACGTCGACGCAGTCTCATGGCATGGTGGAGTTGGTTTGTTGAATGCAAGCAACGACGAAACAACGTCTATCTAGCTCGTCTTAATGCCTTCATGGGTAGTTTGTATCATGTTTGGAAGCTTAGAAATGATGTCGTTTTTAACAATAAGGTAGTTAATGTGGGGGACATTGTAAGGGATATTATTGAGATTTGTAAGTTCCGTATGCTTTGTAAGCTTCGGGTCACGGGGAGACGTGGGAGAGCTATGGTTAGGAGAATGCACTCGACTTAGGTTGTATACTTTTTCCATTCAATATAATTATTTACCCTTTGGCAAAAAAAAAATCAAAATTCACAAAATATAAAATAAATGTTAAATATATAATTATATATATTATATAGAGGAATTAATATATGAAAATTAATATATTTGATTCATTTAGCAAATCAACAATTTAAATAAGCAATTAAAAATTAAATTTTGAGAACAACAATAAAAGTTATGTTATATACAAGAGAATTTTTGTGTTGAGAGAATATATCCTATTGTTTAAAAATGTATAAAAATAATTATTGAATCATCTACACTTATAAAAGTATATTCTAGTTCTATAAAAATATATTTATACATTAAAAAAATAGTACCGGATATTTTCGGATATCCGTAAGCTAAATATCCCGATCCGTATCCGGTCCAAATATCCGGAAAATTCACCCGGATCGGACCAGATTCGGATAAACCTTAATCGGATATTTTCGGATGCGGATTTTTAAGGATCGGATCGGCGGATTATCGGATCGGATCGGCCGGATCGGATATTTTTGCTCACCCCTAGGAATAATGCTCAACACTTCGGAAAACTGATGCTCGACACTTTGGAAAACTTATGTTCATTCGACACTTCTATGACGGATGTTCAGCTCTTCAGATGTACTTCGTAAATCTTCATGAGTCATCTTTCATCATCACCTTTATTTAAAAAATATATAAAATAATACGTCAATAAGTATCTAAACAATCACTGATTCATGATAAGTTGAGTATGTGGTTTAGAAAGTTGTTTACTTGATGATAAGGATCTAGAAAAGTGATGTTGAGGGTGTGTGTTTGCGCAAACCCAAACTATACAAATGAATATCATCATATCACCAAAACAACAACAATATAACAATAATATGTATAGTGATCATAATACAATCCAACCAAAAACTTTAGATCATTGATATAGAATAACTTATACAAATCTTGAATATTAGTGAGAAATGTTATGACTCTTCTCAAGTCTTTGTTTCTCATCTTCTTTATAATTTACGTGCTATACAATGTGAGCCAACCTTGTGAGTGCATTGCAGTTGCTTATTTATTGGACAACAGTTGAGACACTCCAGCTTAGATGTGACTTTAATGACAATACATGAGTACTCCATGAAAGTTGTCTTCAACACCCTTTGTGATTGTTAAATTCTTCTCATGCTAAATACAACACCTTGAAATAGCCTATGCAAATAGTGCCACCAACAGCTCTGAATAACTAAGCTTACCAATTGGAAAAGAACCAAGTGCAAGTGTAAAATGTGACAAACACAACTAAAGAATACCTTAATTTTAACATGTTGGTGGAAGCTTTGTAACTCTCAAAGGGAACTGGAGGTGCCCAAGTACAAACAAATAAACTACAATGACAATGGGAACAAAGATTAACTATTCTTTATCTTCATAACTATATGGAATAGAACAAACTGACTCATTTAACTGTCTATGCTTTTTATTTTGTGAAATAGTAGTCATACTATGCAACTTGTGACACAATCTTCATTTTGGGTCATCAGAAACAACCTCTTTGTTCTCTTAATACGGGGTTTGGTTGCGTACATCTGATTCCCCTCTCACCCTGCTATAAGCGAGAGCCTTTTAACACATGGGTATTCTCAAGACAATATGGCAGCCAACCTCGTACTTCCTAGCTTTGAGTCACTTTCTAGTAGTGACTCGTAAAGTTCTCTTAGTTGTTCACTACTCTGCAAATCAAGTTTATCTGCATCAACTTATGTTCAAGAAATTTTTTTCCTCTAGTCTTGATATCACATCCCACATTCCAATACCCTATTAAGAATGACAACACACTCAAATTGTTATTTAAGTGGGAAGATGAACTTGAGATAGAGTGCAACAACAATTGCCTCTATACAATCAAAAGGCAAATCAGATTTAGCTTTTCTTATACTTACCCTCCTAGTATTTCTTTCTCTTCATAAAAAATGGAAATGCCCCGCAACCTTGATATGAACCGCACTGCAATTATGGAAGGAAACTTCCAGTAAACATTGATCTCATCCGATTGACGAAAAATAAATCATTTCATACTGATGTAGAACCCATTTTAAAACTTTTCTTAACTTGTGACATAACTCTATGGAAGGAAACTTCTAGAACTCTTCTAGGGTTGATAAGTATTGAATCTTTCGATTCAACAAGAACTCGATGTCTTGAGAGTACACTCAAGATATGAACGAATTCAATCGGTTGGCTTGATGACAGTTCGCTAACGAGAACAAGTCCGGATCCAATCAGTAGAATGGCGTCGAAACAAAGGAAGGAGATTCAAACTCAAACTTAAGCTTTTCTATAAAATTCAACGTAAGAAACAACAATGGGAAAATGTTCAACTTATAAGAGAGGCTGTTACTAACATTAAACCTAATTTCGCAGCCCTAAACCGAATTAAACGCAAAACAATTAACGAAAACGTCTAAAAAAGGAGAATACGGAAAACTGCAGGATAGGCAATGGCGATCGCCATATAAAGGCGGCGATCGCCATCAGGCTCTCAGACAAATCCGAGTGCTCTCTGTTGTCCTGCCGCGGTCGCTACATCAGGATGGCGATCGCGGTCGGACTCGGGCTCAGTTGGTTGCTTCTGATGGATGGCCGCGATCGCCACCATCAACATGGCGATTGCCATCGGTGCTCTGCAACACTTGCTCCGGCTCGTTCGAGATGGTCGACTGACCCGTGTGCCGACCCTTGACTAATGAGGCTGGATTGAAAGTCAGCGTTGCTTCGCCAAGTGTCCGGTAGTCATCCACCTCTTCGAGTGTTGTCAAGCTCCACGTTCTCTCGGTTGCACTGATGTCGCCATTTTTGGCTAAGCCTTTAGTGACCATTGATTGAGTAGCCTTGGCTACCGCTCTTCCTCTAGCTCGGGTCACTGGCCCTAGTGAGCGTATGATCATGAGTTCCTCTTCTTCAGCCTCTGCATATGTCTTGTCCGATATCGTTTCATTGAGATTGTTACCGTTAAGTTTGATCTTTTCCCTACAATTGCTTAGTTATCATCTCGTTGATAATTTCGCTACAAACAATTGACGCCCACCGTGGGGCTAGATCAAAAAAGTTCCATCTTTCCACGCAAATCGAACATTTTTCTCCAAGAAAACCATGACTAGCCCGACAAATAGCCCGTTGCCCAGCGAGAAGAGATCCGAAGAAGAAGATCTCGCGACGACATCTCTCGTTCCCGGCGGCGAAAGGATAGAGAAAGCCCGCGAAGAAGCTCCCGACACTCAAAAGACCAAGATCACGAATGATGAGCGCGAAGAAGATGGCGAAGTAACCAACGTAGCCTCCGTCAAAGCGCAACTCGATGCCTTCCAGATAACCTGGGCTAAAGATAAGAGCGCCAGTGAGAAGACGACGTCGGAACTCGCCAAAGAGAACGAGAGGTTGCGTTCCGTGATCAAGGAACTCAAGGCGGGATCTACAGGACAACATACCTACGTTCGTGGTCAAAGCGTTGTCCGACGCCTTGACATGGACGTCGTCGCCGAAGAAGACGAGGTTTATGGGTTCCAGGGGTATCACGACGGTATCCCCTCCAAGGAAACGACGCCAAAAGAGAAGTCCGAGCAAGACATGACGCCAAGCGCCATCGCTGCGTTGGTAGCGCAAAATCCATAGTCACGGAGATGCTATTGATGCCCGGAGCACCTAAATCCATAGTCCCCGAGCACGAACTAGGATATCAAGAAAGTCCTTTTGTCAACGCCATCGCCGCCCAGAAGATCGCCAAGAAGTTCACCGTCGCCGATCTCCCCGTCTACGACGAATCCGACGACCCGGAACAACCTATCTTGCTCTACAAGGCAAAGCTATCCACAAGTCCCATCGAGCCAGAGTTAAGGGAAGCGATGATGTGCAAATTCTTTAGTTCAACGCTGAAAAGCCCAGCCTTGACGTGGTTCATCCATCTCCCCAGAGGAAGTATCTCATCTTATGCTGAACTCTTCAACATGTTTCGCCTACAATTCGCCAGCAGCAAGATGTTTGCAAGACAACCTTCGGATCTCCATAACATGCCCATGAACAAAGGCGAGACTATAAGAGCCTTCATGAAGCGTTTCAATGACAAGAAGATCACCATCCCGGATTGCAACGAGTCTACTGCTGCCGACGCGTTCAGACGAGCCCTCCCGCGAGACAGCGACTTGTATATGGAGTTGACGAAGACTCGACCTGATTCCTTCATTGTAACCAGGGAAAGAGCCATAGAAGCTATGCGCCTCGAAGAGGATCTCCAGAGGCATGCCGAGGATAACTCCCGCTCTCCGTGTAGACGAACCCCTCCGCGTGGAAATTCTCCTCAGCATCGGAACCATGAACGTCAAGAACGAGGACAACGCCATGATAGGAGAAATAAGCCATTCCAAAGGGAGCCACCTATGGTACATAACGTGAGCGAGGTCGATAGCGTCTATGTGGTCGATAGAGACATCCATATGAAGACCGATGCGTTACGAGTGATGAGTGCGATGGAAGGACTACGTGATGTGCAGTGGCCGAAAAAGCCAAATCCCGGATGGAGGCCTGGATCGGGGAAAGGATATTGCGAGTTTCACAATGATACCGGCCACACCACGGATGGTTGCTACACCTTGAGAAAGGAAGTGTTAAGGCTTCTGAAGAGGGGAGATCTCAAAGATCTACTCTCCAGAAAAGGAAGGAACGCGTTCGAAGGGATCAAGAGGGAAAAAAAGTCCCCCACTCCACTTCCACCACCATCAGGTCACACCAGGACCGTCCACACTATCTTCGGAGGCTCCTCCGCGAGTGGCTATACCGCGTCCGCTGCCAGAAGAAACGCCAAAACTTCACGTAGCGAAGGTGACGCGTTACGAATCAATCACGTCAAGTCCATCGAAGTGAACTATCCAATCACGTTCGAGGAACCAGACGAGATTGTGAAACATCATGACGGGTTAGTTTTCTCCCTCACCATCGGTAATTGCAAGGTTAAGAGAATTCTCGTTGACAACGGAAGCTCCGCCAATATCATCACCTTGTCCACCATCAAGGAACTCGGACTCTCCAGTGACGACATCGTGAAGAAGTATGACCCCCTAGTGGGATTTAGCGGCGAAGTGGAAGACCTGATGGGGGAAATCACATTGACGACCCTAGCCAAAGGCATCAACATGCAAGCAAAATTTGTGGTGATGGAAGGAGAGTCGCTTTTTGTGCCTAAAAATACGACGACCATGGAACACGTGAAAGCTACGCGTAGAAGGATAGAGGCGACGCGACGTATGAGACGGAAGATGGCGTCGACGTGACGTTATAAAGAAGAACGTGTCATTAAGCTATGGAAATTAGGTCAGCCTCCACTTAGTTACCTTGTTCTATATTATATTCGTGTATATGGTAAAGGATAAGATGAAAGAATATCTTTTACCATATTTATTATATCGTTAGAAGGAAAAGGAAAAGATATTATTTCCTTAGTAAGATCCTAGGGTTAACCTATATAAAGATCAACGCCAACCTTTTGTAATCATGGTACTACGTCCTAATATCAATACCACAAGGAAGTTCAAGTTTCAACCTTATTCTCTCGTCTTGTTCTCTTAGTGTTAAGATTATACAGTTCTCTTTGATCTTTGCCCTACAATTGCTTTGTTATCATCTCGTTGATAATTTCGCAACAAACAATTGGCGCCCACCGTGGGGCTTGATTAAAAAGGTGTCATCTTTCCACACAAAGGGAACTTCTTTTTTGCAGGAAACCATGACGTCTGCAACCAGTAGCCCTCACAACAACAGGGATTCAGAGGCCGAAGAACGTGCGAAGGATCCCCTCACTCCCAGGGATGAGAACGTTGAGAAGAACCTCGAAGTCACCCCCAACACTTCAACACATAACGATCCCGCTGAAAAGCAAGGGGTAGACGGAGAAGTTACCAACGTAGCCGTCATCCGAGCACAAATCGAGTCCTTCGAGAAGGCCCAAGCCGAATCCTTGCAAGCAAGTGAGAAGACGGCGTCGGAACTCGCCAAAGAAAACGAAAGGTTAAACTCCACCATCCTAGAACTCAAAGCAAACCAGTCCGGACAATACACTTACGTCCGCAACCAGAGCGTCGCTCGACACTTAGATATGGATGAAGCTCTTGAAGAGGACGACGCCTACCACCCCAGAGAACACCATGGGTTCACCTTACCCAAGGATTCCGCGCAGAAGAAGATGTCCGAAGAAACCCTAACTCCGGATACCATCGCCGCTATCGTGAAACAACAAATTGGGGCCTTCAAAAAAGAGATGATGTCGATGTCGGGAGCCCCTAAATCCATAGTGTCGGAAGAAGAACACGCGTTCGAAGATAGCCCGTTCATCAAGAGTATAGCCATCCAAAAGATCGCCAAGAAATTCACTGTCGCGGATCTTCCAGTCTACGACGGATCAGGTGATTCTGAAGAACACATCTTGCTCTACAAAGCTAAACTTTCCACGAGCCCCATTATTCCGCGATTCAAAGAGGCAATGATGTGCAAATTCTTTAGCTCAACGCTGAAAGGCCCCGCCTTGACATGGTTCATTCATCTACCACAAGGGTGCATCTCGTCCTACGCCGAGCTCTCCAACCAATTCAGGTTACAATTCGCCAGTACCAAGCTCTTTTCAAAGCAGCCATCAGACCTCCGTAACATACGCATGAGCAAAAGGCGAAACCATAAGGAATTCCTCAAACGTTTCAACGATGAGAAAGTCACAATCCCGAGTTGCACGGAAGCTACCGCCTCCGACGCGTTCAGATGCGCCCTCCCCAAAGATAGCGACTTGTATAAAGAACTGACAAAGATGTGCACCGAATCGTTCGAAATAACGAGGGAAAGGGCAATGCAAGCCATAAGATTGGAAGAGGACTTGAAGCAATACAACGAAGAGGTTGCCAGAAGGGAAACCTATCGCCACCACCCATCTCCAGGTCATAGGGATTGAAGCCCGGTACCTCACGAAACCAGCATGGTGCTAGGGATTGAAGCAATGGTCATAGGGATTGAAGCCCGGTACCTCACGAAACCGGCATGGTGCTCTGGGGAAGAAGGGAAACCTATCGCCACCACCCATCTTCAGGAACACGTATTCACGCCTTCCACGGCCCCTCTGAGAGTCATGAATCCACGGGCAATTTGCCAAACCGGCAGGGACGCGTCCACCGGCATCGTAAGTCCTAATACTCAAGAAAACGGATGACATACACGATGAATAGGCCCGTCGATTAAAAGAGTTCGACGTCGACCTAAACACTAGCGTGAGGCAACGGATCCACCTTTAAAGTAAGGGGTAACGTCACAAGCTGATCAAAATCACACGCTGACCTACGTCCGCCACTCGCTTCTGGGTTCGGAGGAAATGCTGGACCCAAACCTCATGTAAGTCGGCAAATAAGCTAAAGTAATTGCATTGACCATATCTCTCGATCAAAGCCAATAAACACATATCAAGCACCCAAGTCACGAACATGAAGTACCATACAAAAAGATCAGAAAGCCGAAAGAAACCTCTACGCGTTCGCGAGATTAGTCAAAAAAAAAAAGGAACAACAAGGTATATCAAGTTAAAAGTATACAAGACTTCTTTGGTAGCTTTAAACTAAGCCTACAAGAAGCTCAGATCAAACCTACCAAAAGGGGTAGAGATACGTAAGAAAGGAAAAGAACTTCCCAAAGGAACGTATAAACGTCATAAGAAACCGACGACGCGTTAATACATGTCGTCGCAAGAGAGCTAGGAGCGAAAGCCTGTTACGTCAGAATTTGGAGAGTAACAGTGATCGGAGGCTTCGATAAATAGCCCATCATAAAAAGGCAAAATTCTTTTTACAAAAGAAAGAGAGAGAGAAAAAGCTACACGTACATGTACAAATGTACAAAAGAAGATTCAAAGAAAGTAAATCAAGAAGATTCATTGCTAGAATAAGGATCTCTGTCTTCATATTCACAAGCATCCTTCTCAGAATCCTCCGCGACGACATCCTCGTTGTCGCCTTCATCGTCCTCGACGCCGTCGTTGGGATCAACCTCGTTGAGATGAGGAGAAACATCTTCTTCAATATGGGGCTCAGCTGGAGGCTTCATCGGCGTAGGTCCCACTTCAACGCCCTCGGGACGCTCCGGGTACGCGTTGTTGAATTCCCTTCGCTCCTTCACCAGTTCCCATCCATGAGTATGACCAGCAGCATACTCCTCGATGACCTCCACGCGAGATAACCAAAACCAATACTCCGCAACATTCTTGAGGTCGGAAGCCAACCTCAACTCCACCCGGGCCTTCTCAATCTCCAAAGCACCAATCTTGGCTTGAAGATCCTTGACTTGCCCAGAAAGATCTTTACGAAGCTTGGACTCTGCCTCCACCTTCTCCTTCCCCTCGTTCTCCGCCTTCTGTGACGCCTCGACCAACGACGTAAGCTCCTTAATATTTATCTCGTCGGCCGATTGTTTAGCCTCCATAGACCTCGTCCGATCAACGAAATCAGAGAAGCGCCCATATGCGCATAAAGAAGCTTGAAGAGTCTATAGAAAGAAGATGTTCAAGTACGTATATTACAGAGAGCGAGAACAAAAGCTCGAGTAAAAAGAAAGCAATTCAAATTGAAACATACCTGCCACTGCGCCGCGAGAGATTCGCCCATCACGTCCTCAGTTTCCCTCGACAAGTAGTAATCAAGGAAAGGAGGATTTTGAAGTTGTTTCATGGCAGGGATAAACGATCTCCCAGACGTGACCGCACGAGAAATCACCCCCAGAAAGTCGTCTACAGACTCGTAGCCAAAGTCCAACTTCTCGACTACCTTTTCTTTGCCCTTACGCGATCTCTTCGCCGGAGTAGACGAAGGAGACGGGGATGAAAGCAAAGAAATCATAGGGATGGCCTGAAGCGTGGTCCCTGAAGCCGCCATCTCCTCGGCGCGACTCCTTTTACGCGACGCTACCAAAGCCGACGCGGACAGCCCTCCACCACGGACGTGAGATAAGTCCGCAGAAACTGAAAGAACCAAAAGCACACGTATAAGAATCATGAGAAAAAAGAAAGAAGAACCGAGTAACACTCAGATGAACGAACGCGTTACCTGCCGGGAGTACGGAAGCAATTCGACGCCCTTCTCCGTCATGACCATGGAAAGTCCGATCCGCTTCAGGAATGGCAAGAAGCCTATCGATCAGCTTCTGGGTCTCTCGCCTTACTATAATAGCATCCGTATTCACTACATAAAGGAAGAAAAAATAAGATCCATGCCTTGAACACATAGTGCGAGTTTCAAAGAAATCAAAGTTTACCTGTAGGATTCCAGCAGTCAACCAACCAAGCACAGTCTTCGCCAAGAGAAGACTTCTTCACAAAGTAAAAGTATTCGGCTCAGTGACGATCGGCCTGACTCCCCTCGATCGCGATCTTAGGCGCCTTCGGCCTAGACTTAAGGCCTACTCTTCCCACCGTCTTCGTTTGGACGTTGAAAGAATAAGCGATATCCTCGACGGCTAGATCGACGCCATGTTTCTCCGCCACATCGTCTAAAGCACCAAAGATCCTCCAAACACTTGGCAGGAGCTGCCCCACTGCAACCCCCAAAGCGAGCATGAACGCCTTGACCAACGGCGAGAAAGGAAAGCGATGTCCAGTAAGAAAAGGATACTCGTACACCGCAATCCATCCCGGCCGGTGCGCATCAGCAAATACCCCGGGAGGAGGTATCTCGATCTCCACCTCAGGACCAAGATTCCCCAGAGACCGTAACCTTTCAACATCACGTACCTCTGTTGATTTACAGTCGGAGCCCTTCAAGATAAACTTGGGAACGTAGAAGGAGGCCATCTGGAAGTAATAAGAAGAATTTTGGAAGAAGGTACGAAGAGAAAGAATGAGCAAGAAAGTTCGGATCAAAGTAAAGAGGAAGCAAGAAGACGATAGTGAGTAATCAGATGGGAGCAGAAAAGTAAATGAGATTGGAGATTCACCCATTATATAGCCAGAGAAGGTTGCGAGAATCAAGGAGTATTCAACGGCATTATAGCCATTGGGAAAACTAGCCGTTGCGTTTCGACATTCCCGCCACAGGAAACAATGCTTCTCCCCCGGCACGTGTTAAGAATTAAAGAAAAATCCTGATCGAAGCTTAACGACGATGTCGAGAATTTTGATGACGTTATCATCAACGCGTTCCGGTAATTTTGAAGACGTATTCTACAAAGAAAGAAGGCGTCTCCAAACTCTTCTTAATATTAAGCCCTGTAAGACGCCTTAGGGGTATTGTTTGTGCCTAAAAATACGACGACCATGGAACGCGTGAAAGCTACGCGTAGAAGGATAGAGGCGACGCGATGTATGAGACGGAAGATGGCGTCGATGTGACGTTATAAAGAAGAACGTGTCGTTAAGCTATGGAAATTAGGTCAGCCGCCACTTAGTTACCTTGTTTTGTATTATATTCGTGTAAATGGTAAAGGATAAGATGAAAGAATATCTTTTACCATATTTATTATATCGTTAGAAGGAAAAGGAAAAAATATTATTTCCTTAGTAAGATCCTAGGGTTAACCTATATAAAGATCAACGCCAACCTTTTGTAATCATGGTACTACGCCGTAATATCAATACCACAAGGAAGTTCAAGTTTCAACCTTATTCTCTCGTCTTGTTTCTTACTGTTAAGATTATACCGTTCTCTTTGATCTTTACCCTACAATTGCTTAGTAATCGTCTCGTTGATAATTTTGCTACAAACAGTCGCCCTACAACGTCATCCTGGTAAGACCATGGTTGCATGACATGAAAGCCATACCTTCGTCGTACCACCAATCCCTGAAGTTCCCATCTCCATGGGGAATCCAAGAAATTAAAGGCGAGCCCCAAGTCGCGAGAGAATGTTACTGCATTGGGATGAAAAGCTGCCTTTGGATAAAAGAACCAAGGCGTAGCAATCAAGAGACCATGAAGAGCCAACAAGGTACGTAAAGCGCCAGCTCTACCCGTTAAATAATAAGATTTGCCAAGCAGAAGACGAAGAATACGTGTTGGAAGTCAGAGTCTGCGCTCTCCGACAAATTGAGAAAAGAAAGGCATCTTCATGGTCTGAAACTTCAAAAGATAAGGGGTCGAAGCATCATAGGTCCCGTAAAGATCAAGGAAAGTTCAAGAGTAAATCTAGGGGTAGAAGAGTGGCCCCCGACGCGTCAGAAAAGATCTAATCCATAAAACAAGGTAAGAAAGGCCGCAGTAATCCACGAGATAAGAGTGTCAATAAGAACGACGCGTCTTTGCACAAGTATAAGCAAAGTCTCCGAGCCCAAAGATGGCGAGAATTCATGGCGAAGAATGCCAATCTAAGCTATATGTTCCTGAAACACCACCCACCATAAGTAAACTCCATCGAAGCGATAAGAATCTCTATGCTTTCTGAGTTGTCCTTTGTTTCTTGCATGAGTAGGATTAAATTTCTTTATGTTCCATTAAAATAATATCGTCATCTTAGGATCAAAGCGACAAGGGGGTGGAGGCAATCAGGGGTAGACGTGGATGTCATAGTTTATTGTTCCATGATGCATCTTTTATTAATATACAAGTAGACTCTTTTCTTCTCCGACGTGTCAAGCATGCTGAGCTGTTTCATTTCCACTTACTTGCTCCATGTCTATGATGCAACAAAAAGCACAAGAAGGCCGCGGCGAAAATCCGCGCCGGGGAGGAATTTCGTTAGCCTATGCGTCCAAGGCTCCATCTACGCGTAAGCAACGTTATCCAAACCGCCGACTCCGAGTCGACGCTTCCCATTATTGTTTGCGACTTATGGAAATGGTCATGGGGAATGATGCCCGGAACCTCACGAAACCGGCACGGTCCGCTGAGCAAAGAAGGGAAACATATTGACATGACCACTCTCTAGGAACGCGTACTCGCCCCTTCCACGGGCTCTCTGAGAGTCATGAATCCACGGGAATATACGTTATTCTCTACCCGGTTAGGAGGCGTCCGCCGACATCGTAAGTCCAAACAGTCACGAGATGGATGCTACACGATAAACAGGCCCGTCGATTAAAAGCGTTCGACGTCGACCTGACGCTAGCGTATGGTAAAGGATTCACCGTAAGTATGAGGTGACGTCACAAGCTGATATAATCACACGCTGACCTACATCCGCCACTCGCTTCAGGTTCAGAGGAAATGTTGGACCCAACTTTCATATAAGCCAGAAAAAGAACAAAAGCCGCATCAATGACCATACCAACCTATCAAGTAAGTACAACTTTCTAACACGATCGGTACGAACAAAGTGTCATACTAGGGGTAAGAAAGTCACACCCCAAAAAACAAAGTAGCGAAAACGAAAGCCAAGGATCAAACCTGCGCACTCACAGATGAGATACGCGTAAGGGGTCACGACCAAGGAAAAGTTCTATACGTACGCAGAAAAAATTACGCGTAATAAAGCAAAAGCACATAAAACATCAAAACCGAAGAACAAGCTCCCAAGACGTCTCCGACGCGACGAATAACGCGCACGACACAAAAAAAGCAAAAGCGCCAGACGCAAAAAAGCGAAACAAGCACAAAGGTCTTTGGTAGCTCTAACCTAGCCTACAAGGAGCCTAAGCTAAACCTACCAAAAGGGGTAGGACCATCGGAAAAACAAAAACGGCAGAACCAACGTGTTCACCCCGCCAAGAAAATCATGTTCCAAGCCACGAGATAAGAGAATTGCCACAAAGACAAGGACAGAAACAAGAAGTTCGAACACGCCAAGGATCAAAGAATCCACAAAGAAAAAGTAAAGCCGAAAATTACACGGCAACCCAGGAAGAAAGGCACGCAGAAGTATATGAGCACAAAAATAAGGCCAATGCATTATAAACTCCCGCATAGAGAGAGTAAGGCAGCAAGTGTTCGTAAAAGCGCCCTAAAGATTAGCGACACGTAAGCAAAGGGTTACAAAAAATATATCAATGAGAAAAGAAAAAACTATGAGGAGTCGCTTTCGCCCTTAGAAGAACTAGACGAAAAGCCATCTGCATCTTCGCCCTCGGAGTCCTCCACAACAGTCTCCTCACCGGCACCTTTGTCGCCTTCAGCGTCACCTTCAAGGTCAACATCGTCAAGATCAGGAGCATCCTCCTCCATAACGCCAGGATCCACCAGAGGAGGACCCACCACAACGCCATCAGGAATCTCCGACTACGCCTCCTCGAACTCCCGTCGTTCAGACTCTGCATTCCAACTGTGATGCTCCCCAGCACCATATTGCTCAAGAATATCAACCCTCGATAGCCAAGACCAATAAATCTTCGCTTCACGCAACTCCGAAGCATGCTTTTCCTCTCTTTTCGCCATCTCGTCCTTCAAAGCGGCGACACTCGCCTTTGAATCTTCAACCTTCTTGACAATATCGTCGTGAAGTTTGAGCGTCTCCGCAACCTTCTTGCGGGCCTCGTTTTCCGCCTTACGCAACGTCTCGACGTACGCGTTAAGTTCTCGAATCTTCGCCTCGTCAGTCGATTGCTTCTCCTCCATTACCGGTTGACGTACTCAGAGAAGCGCCTCCAGAGGCATAAAGAAGATTGAAGCACCTAAAAGAAAGAGAGAATTAAAAACAAGCCGAAGATAAGAAACGAAACGAAAACACGAAGAAACCGTATGATGACAGACGAATCTGTAGGATCTATTATATAAGGTAGAAAACGCTCTCTTGGGGGTGAATGTGATGAAGTAGATGTTGAGATGACTTCGAGAGATCGTGGTGAAAGACGATCTATCAAACCTTAGTCTTCGGCAAGTGCTACCTTCCTTGACTCAATCGTCGATCTAGGAAGATTAGCATGACTCGGACACGATAAGCAAGTGACGTCTTCCTTGACTCAGCCGTCGATCTAGAAAGACTCACTTGACTCCAACTAACCCAAGGAGTCCACCTAGGATTCTTTCAAGGTTTGGAGATCGAAATATGTGTCAACAACAGATTGATCTCACAGGATAATATCAAACCAAGTGCTTTCGTCTTGCAATTCAATACTAAAACCAAAACTACAGCTGATAAGCGGTGTTTTACATACCGCAACTATGGATTATTAGCTAATTTTGTATAGGATTATGTTATTTGTTTCTATGTAATCTGTATCATGGAGCTGTTCGAGAGAAGATTTACATACGAGATTCCAAGAAATGATACAAGCATTGGAAGCATTGAAGCATAAGGAAGAAGCTGCTGAAGACGAAGACGAAGACGAAGACGAAGACGAAGACTTGAAGAAATCAGCAGGTTCTGCCTCAGACAACAAAGCCGCACCCGCGGGTCTCAAGCCGCACCCGCGGGTTTCATCCTCAGACAAGGATTCGAGAAAGCTCAAGCCGCACCCGCGGGTCTCAAGCCGCACCCGCGGGTTTCACCTTCAGCCAAGGCTTTCGAGAAAGCTCAAGCCGCGCCCGCGGCCCTCTGCCATCCTGAGAATCTGATGAAACCCAAAACCGCGCCCGCGGCTCTCAACCCGCGGGTGCGGTTCCTCGACAGAAGAATCAAATTGATGTCTTTGCCATTTGAAGTAATTTGTGTTTAATTCTGTAACTTTCTATACGTTTTTAGTACCTTAATTCGGCTGTTACATTAGTGGATACTATATAAGTAGTGGATGATCATCCTTGATCATCTAGTCTTTGTTTTGCTTAAGTTTTTGGAGAGTATTTCACAAACTTATGAGTTGCTAAGGTTTTTTGTTTCACTTGGCGTTTGAAGCTTTTGGATTCAACAAGTTGTGAGTTTATTCTTTCCTTTTGTCTACTCTTTGATTGTCTCAACTCTCTTGTTTGTATTGTCGATGAACTAGATTTACTACTTTAGATTGATCACCTAAGTTAGTTGTGTCTTGTTCATATTGCTAGAGTTTGATACTTCTAGTTGAATTATCATACTTGTTGTGTAGCACAATCTATTTGCATGAACTAGTTGTGATTGTTATTAGAGAAGAGAGTTGAGTACATGTCGAGTATCCGACTAGTTGTCCATGATATTGCATGTATCTATCTATTCCTGAATGCATTGCTACTTTGTTATTGAACTTTGATAGTTTCGAGGTTATAATCGAGTAAGGGTTATTAGGACTAGTTGGACTAATAACTATTCAAGAACATGAATTAGAACGATCACTTGAGAACTTGACATAGGGATAAAAAGGATTCTAAGATCAACTTGTTAATCTAATTGTGGATAATCGCTAAGTGGAACACTTCGCTTAATCTTGTTATAACCAAGTTGACATTCGATACTTCGTATCAAAACCACAAAAACCCCCCTTTGGTTACGTTTATTGGTTAGTCATTGTGATAACTTAAGAATTTGATAAACTGATTCTCTTGGGATTCGACCCTTACTTGCGCACTATATTACTTAGTTTGCATGTTAGGATTACTTGACTTGGCACACGACAAATTCGCCTCGTCAACAGCTAAAGACGTCAAACCAACGTCAAAACAGAAAAACGTAAATCTCAATCTCAATTTGTCTAATCTGCCTAAAACCCTAGAAGAACACACATTAAATAGTCTTCCTGAATGGCTTGATCCCCAAGAAAGGAAACCCTAGAAAAGCCCAAGTCTCGATCTTGTTCTGATCATGGCAGCCTCGTCCAATCTCGAATGGGCCTCAAATTTGGAGAAAATGAAGATAAGCCCAAGTACTAAAACATATCCAAAGGAGAGCTTAATCGGATCATTCCTTTGCCCAAACGAACAAAAACAAATTCGGATCTTGCAACAGTCATATCTTCTTCATTGGGCCTCTATTGGGCTTCAACTTTGGACACAATCAAGATAGGCCCAAGAAGTATAATCTGACCAAAGATCTTCTCAAATGGACGCTCGAGCCGTCCATGCCAATCTGCCCTAGTTTCAGCCCATGTTTGACAACATCGCCTCTTATACTCTTCCCGACCTTCAGCTCGGCTACGGGATCGCATCACGGGTTGTTCTGGGAGACGCTCCAGCGTACGTACATCACCGTACCTGCCACTGCGCAGCGAAAGACGCTCCTACCACATCCTCCGTTTCCATCGGCAGGTAATGATCAAGCGTCGGAGGAGACAAGAGCCCTTTCATGGAGCGAAAGAACTCGCTCCCAGGAGCAATTACGCGAGAAATGACTCCAGGAAAGTCGTCGACGGTTTCATACTTGAAGCAACAACGGATGCTGAAAAATTCCAAAGAGAAGTTAGAACCCTCAACACAAAAGAAAAGATAAGACGAGATACAAAGACGCCAAAGACGACATACCAGTTGAAGCCCTAGGAACGATACGGTCACCCTCCCCGTCGTGACCATGGAAAGTTCGTTCACTCTCCGGGATCTCCAGAAGCTTAGCAATGACCTTCTCAGTCTCTCGCCTCGCCACGATAACATCCGCGTTAACTAGAAGAAAAAACGACGCAAAGTCATTCATAAGTAAGGCGTCGGCGTAAAGAAGAATATATGAAAACTCGAAAGAAAAGAAAACTTACTCGCGGGATTCCAACATTCAATGAGCCAAGAACACCCTTCGCCAAGCGTAGATTTATTCACAAAGTAGAAGTAGTCGGCCTAACGGCGGTCCGCCTGACTCCCCTTGATGGCAATCTGAGTCGCCTTAGGCCTCGACTTGAGACCCACTCGCCCAATTGTCTTGGTAGAAATCATCAGGGAGTGGACAAGATCTTCGACAGTGAACTCGACGCCGTATTTCTCCATTACGTCGTCCAATGTGCCAAATATCCTCCAAACACTTGGCGGAAGTTGTCCGACGGCAACCCCTAACACAAGCATTAACGCCTTCGTCAAAGGCGAGAAAGAAAATCAATGACCAGCGAGGAATGGGTACTCATATACCGCTATCCATCCCGGGCGATACGCGTCAGCGGATACCCCCTTTTGGAGGTATCTCAATCTCTACTTCAGGGCCCAGGCCCGCCAATGATCTCAGTTGTTCGACGCTGCGCGCTTCAGACGATTTACAGTCTGAATCCTTGAGGATGTTCATTGGCACGTAGAAGGAAGGTCTAGCCATCGTAAATATTGGAAGAAAAGTTGGAATAAGTACTTGATTGGAGAAAGAAAGAGCAAGAAATCTGATAAGCACGAGAGAGTGAGAAAGCAAGGAATATTCGGAATAGACAAAGTTATCAAAGGGTGAAGACGAAGACAAAGTCCTCTCCTTATATAGGCAAAAGATCACGTGAAATGCGGTGCAGATTGAGCTCTAACGACATTATAGCAGTTGAAAAATTAGCTGTTGGAGAAAATAGACGTTGTCGGCACAAGTTACAAAGCTCTCCATGGATGCGCAGAAATGATGAAGGAGAATGATGATCAAAGCCTTGCGACAAAATCAAAATTCTAGGTGACGTTATCATCGACGCGTTCCAGATTTGATGAAGACGTATTTCATGAAGGAAGAAGGCGTCTCCCAGATCTATTGGACGTTACGCTTTGTAAAACGTTTTAGGGGTATTGTTTGTGCCTAAAAATACGACGAGCAAGGAACACGTTATAAGCTACGCGTAGGATGATCACGTTGACGTGACGAGAAAGAAAGGAAGTTGTCGTTATAGCGAAGACAAGGTCGGCCGAGCATATTTTATCTCTTTATTGTTTATTTCTTATGTAATTAGTAAAAGATATTAGAAAAATATATTTTACCATATTTTTATATCGCCATTAGATAGAAATGAAAGATAAGTTCTCGTTTCCTTAAAGATAGAACTAGGGTTAGCCTATAAAAATAGGTTAACGCCTGCATTGTAATCATTCAGCCACCTCGAGCAATAATACAAGTATAAACCCTTAACCCTAATTTACATTGTGTTCTTGAGTGTTGAGATTGTTACCATTAAGTTTGATTTTTTTCCTACAATTGCTTAGTTATCATCTCGTTGATAATTTCACTACAAACAATTACATCTTGCAAATTTCAAACCAAAGAGAGCCATTGAACAATGGACTCGTACCCTATAAAAAAAAGCAATCGAATTAAAATCAACATGAACTAAATCAAACACCTTGGCCTCATCTAGAAACAACCCAATTTAGGTATTGCATAAAGATTGTAAGCCTAGAAAAAATCACCAAATATATAAGCGGATTTTTTTCATTCTAAAATGGACAATATTTTGCAAATAATTCCCATTATAGACGTCATTTGAAATTAATTCTCGAAGTTGAAAATATTTAAAATATATATATATCTCGTTTACCTTTTTTTTAACAAAAAATTCAGGTAGCTACTTCCTTCATCTTCCATAATTTTCCTCAATTTTTTGCATTTGGGATACATACGCGGATTCGGGTGGCTCGTTCGGAATCGAGAGAGATCAGTTCGAGTGGCTAATATGGGCTGGTTCAGAATCGAAATCGATCAAGACCAGTTTTGTTGGGTCCGTATCGATCCCAACTTTCACCAAATATGTGTCTCGTCGTCTAATATAGAGGAAAAATTCTTTACATCTCCATTTAGAGTAGAAGGTATGCACGGGACTTACGCGGGTTCGGGTAGCTAGTTTGGGATCGTTCGGAATCAGAATCAAGGTAGGCAAGTTTTGTTGGATTCGTATCGATACCATCTTTCACAAGATATGCCACGCTCGATTCCGATTCCGGACGAGCCCGTACGAGCCACCCGAACCCGCATATGTATCCCAAATACAAGAAAATTGACGAAAAATGTGGAAAATTAAGGAGTTAGCAAAGTCGTTGTTTATGACACAAACAACAAAGTGGCATACCTATAAAACAAACTCAGATCCACCGAAAGAGTGCAGAGTGGAGATTAACCATGACTTTTGGTAGGCATCGCCACAACAACAAATTCAACAACAAAAATTTTATTTCAAAGAGCAATGAATCAAAATCTCAATAAAAAGGGAATATAAAAAATGGAACCCAGAAACTTACACAATACAACTGTTTTCGGGAATAGAAGAAGGATTAAACAATCCCCACACAATCGTTCATTTGAATAAAAGAATTAAAAGACAATTATGAAGATTCACAAGCTGGTTTAATCTACTATATATATATATTAATTACTAAAAAGTCTCTTCTTACCACATGGTTTTCTTATATTAAATTTGTCACACGTCACTCTAATCTTAGTTTTTGCCACATGTCATATATAATATATATAACATTTCATATTTATGTAAACTTCAAATAACATAGTAGAATACACAAATCAATCATTCATAACATGCTCCCTATCTAATAAAACTATAGACGATAAGGAAGTTTACATTACACTTTTCTATAATAAATAAATTATATAATACATAAATAATTATTATTAAAATAAAATATTCTTATATTATGAATTATATTAATTTTTGCCTTGAAATATATTTTCATTAGATATATATTTTCATTTACAAAATATAAAAACAATGAAAATTTATATATTAATAAAAAATATAATAATTCAACTTTAATAATTTATTTTATTAATTTTATTAACTTATTTATATTATATCATACCCGGGAAAATTAAGCTATAGTTAGGAGGAAAAAAAGAGTTAGAGGGGGTGGTGGGACCAGGAGGAAGAGAGCAATTGGAAATGCAATATCTTTTTTGTTGTGATGGGTTTACTTATTTTTCTATGAGGGTGTAGGGCTTATATATTTCCTTTTTTAGTTGTTTACTAGTTGATGTGCAAGCGCCCCTGCACGAGATTGAGTTTATTTTATATTTTAAAAAAAATAATATAAATTGCAATATTTAAAATATTTTGTTATTTTATATTAGTGTTTGTTAGATATGTAATACTATAAGAAATATCAAAATAATCACCTATATATTTGATCGAATTATTTCACTTCATTAATTTTGAAATTTTCTTGAATTATATAATCAAATAAGAGCAAATTTGATTTTGTATTTTGACAAACTTGATTATTACCGATTAAGACCTTTAATCCATTTATGCTCGTTACTCTAGAAAATACAATATATAGATATCAATGTTTTGGAAGAAACAAACTACTCGAGAGAGTGAAATTTAATGATTTTTGTTGATAGTAATTGCAAAACAAACAACCACCACAAATTACCCCTTTAAAATCCAATAAGAATTGCATATTCGATGGTGTAAGTATCATATGTGAAATCCATTTTTGATATCTAATATTGCTTTCAGAAATTATTACAATGGATTTCATTTGAAGATTATGAAAATGATTACTTGATTGAAAAGATTAATGCAAATTATATAAATATGAGTTGCTAATAGGTCTAAATTTAAGAACTTTGGTCTTAATTAGGCTTTTTTTTATAAATAATTTTCTAAGGAGATAAGGTGAAATACATAATATATAAAAAGTAGATAAAAAATATGTATACATACTTTTTTCCTATTAAGATAGAATGAGTTAAAGATCAATTTATTCTCTAATTAAAAGTTAAAGGAGAGTAAATTAATTATTAGATAGAATAAGTTATCCACATACATCTTATCATAATATGTATAAATATTTTTCTATTAAAGATAGAATGAGTTAAAGATCAATTTGTTCTCTAATTAAAAAGATAATGTTTTTTAAAGGAGAGTAAATTAATTATTAGATAGAATAAGTTATCCGCATACACATTATACGATGTATCATATAGTATATGAAGTACGTATTGTTTAATATGAATATAGTGAAGTTGAACCATATAATACGAAGTGTTGAGATTATTTATCATTAATTTATATTACGTATGATTGAGAAATTGAACAATGTAGTATACGAAATATATATTATATAATACATATGTAACAATATAGATTCAAGATCAAATATTGCATGGAATAAGTTGACTAAATTTATTATATTTGGCTAGTATATGGAAAGTAGATAAATTTTCTAGTAAAGATAATTAATTAATTTAAGATTTTTTGGATTTTTCTAAATGATGTGGCAATTTTTTTTTTAAGTCATGATGACGTGTCAGATGACATGATGAATGAGGTGGAATAGCCGAGAGAATGACACGTAGGCTAATTGAACATGAGAGTGACACGTGTCAAAACACCGTTCTGTTTTAGTATATGTATAGATAGATAGATTGTGTGCCCATGGGCACACATTAGACAAACCCATTGTAATTATAGACGGTTGTGAAAAGGACTACATATATACACGTGGAGAGGAGGAGAAATAAACTCAGTGGCTTACGCGTAGACCGGGGGAAAAATGACCCGAACGCACACGATTTTTTGTGCTCTTAACCCGTTAAATTAAACCTGAAACCCGATTTTGACCCGACCTGATGACCCGATATTTTACTGGGTCAAAAACGGGTCGGGTCGGGTCAACCCTCCGGGTCAAACCAAAAAGCAACTAGAAAACAGAAACATGAAAGAAATATGAAAAAATGATAGGAAAAAATATGATATTCTGCTGCTATGTTATAGATAATAGAAATTCGGTTGAAGCCTTCACACCCCGTTCCATTAAATAAAAATTAGGTTGTTTGGGCTTAAATAATATATTGTTTTGCTTATTATGGGCGCTTTAAATTTTAAAAGCCCAATCAACAAAACATACCCAAATTGAATTGTAAGAAGTGATCATCATGTATCAACCTTATATACACATCTAGAGGTTCAATTTTTTCAATTTGGTTGATGTGGGACGGGTTGGATTTATAAGGTAAAAAAAGCAAGATTATTTATATAAATTTAAATAGAGCAACCAAGAACTTAATTCTTAATGAAATTTATTAACATGAAATTTATTAACATGAGATTTATTAATTCTTCTAGTTATTGTTTAAATATTTAAATTTTGTATAATCAATAATCATCACTAGTTTACGATATTCTAGCCCAATATTAAATGAAATTGTGAGCTTTAATCCTTGTATGGATTGTTTAATAATTGTTTAATGTTTACATAAATTTTATTATACGGAGTATTCTTTAATAAATTAAGAATTTATCATGAAACTAGAGTTTATGTTGTAGACTAGAATTTTATGGATGATTGTTTAATAAAGTATAATATAAAAGTATAATATACTTTTATATATTTATATTAGACTTAGATGGTATTGATTGAACACTATACATTGTTATATGTCTGTTAGTTTGAACAACATGACACAAAGTTCAAATATAAGAAAATAAGTCATTTTATTTTATACAGTCTAGACGATGGACTTTCCTTCACCGTACTGCTCCCATTTAGCGTTTTTTAGAACACTGAGTTCAGGTCATTGTTGTTGTAGAACACGGTGTCAGACCGGATACAACTTAGTCTTATTAGGCATATAAAGTCACAATAAGGTCTTGCTCAAACAAAACGAGACTCAAAACTATGTGTAAACGCTAAAAGGCCTTAAAGCGCAATTTGGCAAAACGACGCCCAAACGGTGTCGGAATGGAATGAAAATTGATTTCAATGTCTATTAGAGATATTTCACTATGTGAGTAACTTCAAATCACAATTTCTAACATTTCAAATAGCATCTCCTTTGTAAAAATCAAACTAGTAATAACTCTCAAACTTGTCGCAATATGTATGGTCAACATCATCGATGTATTATTATGTTTGAAAGAAATTATAAACCTTAGTATTATTAGGCATATAAAGTCACAATAAGGTCTCGCTCACACAAAACGAGACTCGAAACTATGCGTAAACGCTAAAAGGCCTTAAAAGGTCTTAAGGCGCAATTCGGCAAAACGACGTCAAACGGTGTCGGAATGGAATGAAACTTGGTTTCAATGCCTATTAGAGATATTTGACCATGTGCGTAACTTCCGATCAAAACTTCTAACTTTTCAAGTAAAACCTCCTATGTAAATATCAAACTGGTCATAATTCTCTAACTTGTTGCAATATGTATGTTCTACTCCTTCTACATCATCGATGTTGATTATTGTTGAAAAAATTATACAACTTAGTCTTATTAGGCACATAAAGTAATAATAAGGTATCGCTCACACAAAATGAGGCTCGAAACTATGCTTAAACGCTAAAAGGTCTTAAGGCCCAAATTGGCAAATTATTCATTGAAAAAATATAAAGAAGAGATAAATGTTCAACGATTTGTTTAGCCAATGCAAACTTATTTATAAATAAGTATAAAAGGAATAAAAAAATTGCGCAATCAGACCCGATTGGTTGATCTGAACCGGTGATAAACCTGTCGTAACCCGACCTGTTTTGACCCGGTAAGTTTTAAACCCGAAATGATCTGACTCGAAATATACTAAATCCGATGTACTCTGACACGAACCTGACCCACCCGACCCGTTTCCCAGGTCTAACGGAGTCAATAACGATGTGAAGTTAATGTATGTAGATAAGCATTTTCTTTCTTTTATTGACTGATATACGAAGTGGATTGCTCGCTTCTTCTATAACCTCTTATATCTAACCTGAGTTATCAGTTGTTCTCAGGTACTGCATTCATACTGCAAGCGTAAAAGCTCATTATTTTTATTAGTACGTTAACAACATATTAATCTACTATATATATATATATACTTAAGAAACAGATGTGCTACACTTTTGCCTACATATGCTTCTCTATAGCTAGCTGAAGTGTGCTACGCTTTTGCTTATATGTGTTTCTCTATGCTAGGTGAAATGTGCTACGCTTTTACCTAGATGCGCTTTTCTATGGCTGAAATGTGTTACGCGTATCGCCTATATGTGCTTCTTTGTGGCTAACTGAAGTGTGCTACGTTTTTGCCTATATGTGTTTCTCTATGCTAGGTGAAGCGTTCTACGCTATTGCTTATATGTGTTTCTCTATGCTAGGTGACATGTGTTACGCTTTTTTCCTAGATGTGCTTCTCGATTGTTAAAATATGCTACGATTTTCGCCTAGATGTGCTTCTCTATGGCTAGCTGATGTGAGCTACGCTCTTGCCTATATGTGTTTCTCTATGGCTGACTGAAGTATTTTAACATAAGATATTAGTACTGTAATAAATAATGTATAGTTACTAATTTTTGCTATTATAAAGTCATTATCTACATAATAGTTTATTTGAATTTATCAACATAAGAAAACTATAAGGATTGGAGGCTTGGGCGGTGGGATTGGCCGGTGCTCCGGTTGTTCTCCATAGCTATAAGAATTTGAGGCGAAAGACGAAGATTGAAGTCGAAAGATGAAGAAGGTGAAAAAGGTGGAAAGGAGCGTAAGGTAGAAAAGATATAGAGTTTATAGGACATTTAGTGAGTCTCAGGTACATTTATTTTTAGCCAATACCTAACAACTTTTATATATACTAGTTCATTTCCCGCGCTTCGCGCGTGCCTAACACGTTTACTTTTATCGTATTTATATATTTCGTATTATTTTCACATATGTATTTATGCGGTAACTTTTAATAAAAAATAGATATTTTTAATTAATTAAATATATAAATTTTAACATATTGATTATTAACGAAATGTGAAATATATATTTACTAATTAGTGAAATTTTAAAATCATTATCTACATAATAACAACGTGGTGAAAGCGAATCTCAAAAGATAACCATAATGTCCAAGGAGAATCTCAAAAGACATGCGCATGAAACATATAAAAATCAATGAGGGAAATACGATAAAGAAACGAACATACACTGAAAACATAACTAAAAGACCCAAATTAGGAGATTAAACAAAAGGAAGAGCAACTGGCAGAAACGAACAGACGTGAGACGACTACTGTAGGAGCCTAATTAAATGTGATATTTTTTAAATGTATTAACTCAATGCATTAACCTTTCAAAAAAATTCAATACATTAATTCAATGCATTAACCAAGTACCAATTATCTTACTTCATCAAACCCAACAATTGTTTTTAGATATAGATAGATAGGTCATTGTCCGAGCTTCGCGCGGCCAAACTTGTTTTATTTTTGTCGATATTTATATGCTTAAATATACTTTTTTCATATATGTATTATTTAGTAATTTTTACTTTTTAATAAAAATTAGAATATCTCTCATATATGTATCAGCATCACATAGTCGTTGCCGGTGCTCGATTTGCTCTCCACCGCCATACGGATTGGAGTCGAAGAGCGAATAGAGAAAAAAGATGAAAAAGTGGGAATACTAAAAAATTAAGCACATATTTATAATTTTGTTAGACTCATAAGTATCAATTGTCATTGGGTAAATGGGAGATGCAAAGAGAGAGGAAAATTAGATTTAAACATTCATTAGTCAAATTTACATTACTTTCACAAAAGATCAATTTTTATAATATATATATATATAACATATAAATAGATTAAAAATATCTAATTAACTCATATTAATTTTTAACCGGGGTAGGAGGGGGCACCGAGATGAAACGAAAAGGGATTGATGATGTGGCTAAAACGTACACGCAAGTGTACGGGTTCAGTTGTAGTAGTCAAGTGTCGATCTCACAGAGACCAATGTAATATTAATTGAAACGCTACCAGTGAATTAGACCGAAAAGATATAGATAAGGAAACTAGAATCAAGCTAACTAGGAATAACAAAAAAAATAGATGATAATATATGGATAAATGTGTCTAAGGTTAAGGATCACCGCAACAATGCTTCAGTAAATAAAATCACACTCTGCCTGAATCTAATCAAATTATTTGAAGGTAAGACATCTAGGGTAATCTACTAACTCCTTTCAGACGATAGTAAACGTGTTTGAACTGACTAACCATCGCTGTGGCGCAGAGATAATCTCATTCAAACTCATTAACGCTGTTAGAGTCTAGGAATAAACTAAAATAACATTCGCTGTCGCGCTCCGCTAAATTAACCTAAACATAGAACATCTATGATGACTTAGTATCCTCAAGAGTAATTAAGTCGCTTTCGCACAAATAACACTCAGGTTCAATTCCTAGGATTCCGGTAGAAGTTATCACCTTTCAGTCTCAAACTCTACCTGATTACATATTAGTGTTTTCACTTTTCAGTCTGAAACCATAATAGGATCCAATCAGTCTAAGCTAGAATGGGCATAAAACATCTAGGAACGAATCAAATACTGTTTCAATTCAGAAAATAGATCAATTCTATCTAAATACGCATTGTACGGATCACCATAACCTTAGAACTAGAAATTTAGTCAAGCATGATCGAAGAAATCAATACATTTAAACTAGCCAACAACACATATGAATTACTCAATAACAACGAGAGAAAAGAAATGCTAATCCCAATATAAGAAATAATCCAAATTGACAAAGGGCTAGAACGATAATACCAATCTTCAATCAAACGAGGCTAGAAATTCCTCTTGAAATCCTTGTCTGTCGTAAAGTCCAAAACAAGCACCAAAAACTAAAACTAAAACCTAAAATAACAACACCTCCGAAATCCTCCTCCAAAAACTCCCAGCCAAATCTCCAAAGTCTTTGGCTCCCCAGTCTACGTAACCTCCCCTATTCCAATCAATGCCATTTCACCAAAAAGTCCATGTGCTTCCCTTCGTTCAACTCCACAAAAAGAATGTTTGGGCCACTGAGTTGCCGGCCGAAGTCCAGCTCCATAATTCACTCGTCTTCATATTCTTAGTGGGCTGCTGCTTCATTTGATCCAATTGGATTAAAATCTGATCATGAGAAAATCTCACAAGTCTATTTTTGCATAAATCTTCAAATTAGCTTCGAATGGATATAAAATAGTCCTGAAATACATATAAAAACGAGTGTAGACTTCGAGTACAAAATAATGCAAAATTAATTATTAAAGATATGAAATACGAATGAAAATGATTTAAACTAACATGCATGCAACTAGACCCCTAAAACATGGACGAAGTGGATGTTATCAATTGACGAACGGGATTAGATGAGAATGAGTTTGGACGTTGTGGTAGAGGAAGGAGGCGAAGAGAAATGTGTTTTTAGTTGGTGATGAAATTAGCATTTAAGACAAGAGATAATTAGGGTAAAGATTTAAAATATCAACATTTATTAGGTACACATTGCTTTTGCTTTATCAAGACCATCATCAATATATATATATATATTGATAGAAATAAGATATTTATATTCATCGCCCGCCCATTTTACTATTTATCGCCTGGTGCGTTGTGCATGAGCTTACATACTTTTTATTCATTGTTCACCCATTTTACCATTTATCACACTACTTGATTTCATAATCATGCTAAACTTGCATCACAGACATGGATGCTCCGGTTTTAGGCCGACATAAAGGTTGTTCAAGCTATCTTGACTGTCCTACACCAGGAAAAATTTAGTCGGTGGAGGAGGCGACGGTCTTGCTACGTTCAGGTATGAATTTTGTCCTAATTCCAACTTATTAATTATCAATTCTTGTTTTTGAATGTTTTAATTTCAATCGATAAGTAACAAAAATTACCCACTCTTTTTGAAATTAAAACATTCAGAAACAAATTAAGGGAAAAGTCATACCTGAACACAACAAGACCATCGCCTCCAATAACAACGACAAACAACATCGTCGTTGTTACCTCAACAACATCGTCGTTGTTACCTCAACACCGGCGCCGTTGTCGCCTCCGCCACCGTTGTCGCCTCCGCCACCGACTGTATTTTTTGGTGTAGGACAATCAAGATAACTAGAACAACCCCTTCTGACGGTAAAAATCCGGAGCAAGTCTCTGACGAACTCTAACGCCTTGCCATCTCCTAGATTTGGCTCCCCTGAACCCATCGTCGTTCATTCATCCTCCTACTCCAACATCACCATCCTCCTTAAAAATCCCATCCCCTCCGTTAATGGAAATTTCCATCTCCGCTATCTTTGTCGGGTATGACGTCCTCGGCTACGACGCCTTAGGGAGGAGATACAAGGAGGGATAATTAGGAAGAGAGAGAATTAAGAAGGGTTCCAAAAATCGTACGTCATCGGAGCAACAAAGTGATTGTCGAATCCAAATGGTTTGAACAAAATAAAGGGAGAATTAGAAGGGTTCCAAAATCGTCATCAGAGCTTTGAAAAAACCTAGAAACATGAATCACTTCTTCATCGAGCGGAAGGTAAAACGTAAGGAAACAGTGAAATCCAATTGAACAAACTGCGTTATTGAGAATTGAATAGGAGGTTACTAAATGAGGTCAAACTCAAAACCACCCGTATAATCAATAATTACCGAAAACCACCAACATATCGCCCTCCGTCACCACACAATCACCCGCTCTCATATTTGGTTTGAAATTTTGTTAGATGCTTACAAATTTAACCCGAACTTTTTATTTGAGTTCATTTCTCCACACCTTTAAAACTTGGGTAAAAATTATAATTAAATAAAATATTAGGGTCATCTTCTTCAATCTTTCAACCCCTCCAAAACCCTAACCCCCAATTTCACTCTACGGAGATGTCGGCGGCGGACGAGCGGGGAGGTGGTTTGGAGGTGTCGGAGCAGCTGAATGAATAATTTCAGGCCTCCATCCAATTCGGCTTTTAGCTCATTGTTCTTCTTCCTTTTTGCATTATTTTGGGCTTCCATCCAATTTGTAGGCCATTTTCGTGTTGGGATGGATAATTTCGAATGCATTGACACGAAAATGACACCAACACATTGCAGATTTGCAGGCGAAGAAGACAACTAATTAATTAACACGTGAAATAGAGATCCGCAGATTTTAACAGAGAAGTTAAGGCCTTCACCGAGGAAGAGGTCGGGGGAAGTTGAGGCGGGCGGAGGTGCCGCAAAGGTGGTAAACGGCGGTGTCGTAGGCGCGGGCGCCGACAACAGGGGTGGAGTAGGATCCCAGCCATATCCGTGAGCGTTTGTTGGGATCTCTGATTTCAGCCACCCATTTTCCCCATTTCCGCACCCTGATTCCCTTGTACGGTTTCTACGCCCGATCCCGCTTCTTCGTCGTCGTTACGTCGTCGCGCTCCATCTGAATGTTGTTGAAGAAGCCATTGGAGAAACAAAGGGAGTGTTTGCGGAAGATGAATGTAGACAGTGGCGGAGCCAGAATTTTTATGAAGGAGGGGCGGGATTGCTTAACAAAATCTAAATTCATAACCAGCTTCCAAAGTTTACCCTTAATATTGTAAACCTTCGAAAAATAAGTTTTTCACGGAGCTTTCTCCATTTACTAATACTCCCTCCGTTAAAATTTACTTGCCCTTCTAGCAATTGTATGGAAAATTTATTGGTGATAATTTTAGACAAGTATACCCTTCATAGTTTAAGTAATAGTAGAGGGAATAAAAGAAAGAATAGTGAGAGAATAAAGGAAAGAATCAATAACAGTAGATTAAATTTGTAAAAAGGGTGTAAAATTATGTTAAAAGACAAGTAATTTTTAACAAATGATTTAGGCTAGAGTGACAAGTATTTCTTAACGGATGGAGTATACAATTTTGACAAACGGGGGCCTGATTTTAAACGTTTTCAAATTGGGCTCAGTGAAAGATGGGCCTAACGTACAAAAATTTTGACACTCTTTTATAAACAACGTCGTTTTTCAACATATTTAAAATTAGAAAAATAGGTTATACCATCCCTTCTTGATACGCTGCACTTTGTATAGCGTAACTAGGGATTATTACATTATATTAGGAGTGATTCCATAAGAGTTTAGAGATATTTCTATGTTATATATCATTGAAGTTATTATGAAGACTTAGAAGATATGAAGTGAAGAAGTGGAGTCAAGAAGAATTGAAGACGCAGTTGAATTAAGGCTACTGGAGCGAAACCGAGATCGCCATCTAAATCCCGCGATCGCCATGTCACAACAGAAAGAAAAGAGTAAAAAATAATGCCGACCGCGATTGATCGCCATGGTGAATCTGGCGATAGCTACATTACACTTGAAGAAAAGAAAGCCCACGTGATGCAGCTGCTTTGCCGGATTGAAGATTGGGCCGTGCAGGACTGGGCCTAATTAATTCAAGCAAGTTGTTGGGCCTAATTAATTCAAGCAAGCTACTGGGCCGATTTATGGAAGCAAGCTCCTTAATCCCATGGAGCAAGTGGGCTGATGGACTTATCGAATTATTCGAAGCAAGCAACTCAAATTTGAAGAAGCAAGCCGACTTGGCTTATGTTGGATTTATTTATTTCCTATTTCTTTTGCTTTATTTATTTTTTCTTTCTTTTATTATTTGGTTTAGGATTTATCTTTTAGGATATTATTCTAGGGTTAGACTCTTTTATACCATGGCAGCTTTCTTTTGTTCATCATCATCTTTTCCATCGACAATTTTAGTTTTGCAACCATGAGCGCTTAGCAGTTTAAACCTTCAGTTATTAAGTTGTGAGATTTCTAAACTCTTGTTCTTTCCCTTTGGGTTTTGTATTATTTCTCTTGTTCTTCATCTATATGATTTCTATTGGTTTAGCTAGATTGATCACCTAGTTTGATTAGTAGTTTTCTATTGCTATACTAGGAATAGACGGTGGAATTCCTTGTCATTGTAGCATCCATATCTGCATGATCTGGTATTTGATTGTTTATATGAAAGAGAATTGATTGCGTGTTAATACTTGACGGTTGTAAGTTATTGCATGCATCCTTATGATTCTTGTGCCCTTTGCTGCTATTTCATCTAATCTTGAGAGGTTTTGCTGATTGTTGAATAAGTAAGTATTATCAGGACCGGTTGGCCTGCTGATATATTAAAGATTGGAATAGGAACATTCCCTAGGATTGATAAGAACTTGAGATAATCTATGATCAACTTGATTGACTGTTGTGTGGAAACTTGCTAGGTGAAAACCCCTTCGCATATTATTCTCACCCAAACTTTCTCTGCTTGATACTTGTTACTTTCGTGTTTTATATAATAAAAAAAAACCCCTGGTTACTTGTTACTTGTTCGTTAGTTGATATTTCGCTTGATTGCATAGTTATTGGTGTTTTGATTCCCTTGGGTTCGACCTCTACTTACTTGCTATACTCTAGTTTGTGTTTAGGGTTTACTTCGATTTAGCAACCACGACATTTGCTCTATCACTTCTTCTCCATTCCGTTGCGCACTTGCGCCTCCGTTAACGCATACAAAATTTCGTGCAGGTGCGGTATCTACCTAATTTCAAACTCCAGGCCTGAAATACAAGTTTCTTGGGGGTGAAGGGGTGCGGTCGCACCCTCAAACACCCCCTGGATCCGCCACCGAATGTAGAGTAGAGGTTGTGGCGATAGGGTTTTGAGAGTGAAATTGGGAATTAGGATTTTGGAGGGATTGAAAGATTGAAGAAGGTGACCCTAATTTTTTTATTTAATTACAATTTTTCCCAAGTTTCAAAGGAGTGGAGAAAACGAACGAAAATAAAATGTTTGGGGTAAATTTGTAAATATCTAACGGAATTTCAAACTGAACATGAGAGCGGGTGGTTGTTTGGTGACATAGGGCGATATGTGGGTGATTTTCGGTAATTATTCATTATACGAGTTGTTTTTGACAAATAACCCTATTCGATAGGTGATTTTCGATAACTGACCCAATTAAATGTGGAGATTGGAATTTAATATCCCCAAACATCTAAATTTTTAATACAATATATTAGGATTAAGATATAATAAGATTAGGATAAAGATTATAATCAAGATTAGCATCCATGTCTGCATAATGTGGTAGTTGATTGTTTATATGAAAGAGAATTGATTGCATGTTAATACTTGACGGTTGTAAGTTATTGCAAGCATCCTTATGATTCTTGTGCCCTTTGGTGCTATTTCATCTAATCTTTAGAGGTTTCCCTGATTGTTGAATAAGTAAGTATTATCAGGACCGGTTGGCCTGCTGATATATTAAAGATTGGAATAGGAACATTCCCTAGGATTGATAAGAACTTGAGATAATCTATGATCAACTTGATTGAGTGTTGTGTGGAAACTTGCTAGGTGAAACCCCTTTCCATATTATTCTCACCCAAACTTTCTCTGCTTGATACTTGTTACTTTCATGTTTTATATAATCAAAAACCCCCCTGGTTACTTGTTACTTGTTCTTTAGTTGATATTTCGCTTGACTGCATAGTTATTGGTGTTTTGATTCCCTTGGGTTCGACCTCTACTTACTTGCTATACTCTAGTTAGTGTTTAGGGTTTACTTTGATTTAGCAACAACGACATTTTTTCTATCACTTCTTCTCCATTCCGTTGCGCACTTGCGCCTCCGTTAACGCATACAAAATTTCGAGCAGGTGCGGTATCTAGCTAATTTCAAACTCCAGGCCTGAAATAAAAGTTTCTTGGGGGTGATGGGGTGCTGTCGCACCCTCAAGCACCCCCTGGATCCGCCACCGAATGTAGAGTAGTGGTTGTGGCGATAGGGTTTTGAGAGTGAAATTGGGGATTAGGATTTTGGAGGGATTGAAAGGTTGAAGAAGGTGACCCTAATTTTTTATTTAATTACAATTTTTCCCAAGTTTCAAAGGTGTGGAGAAAACGAACGAAAATAAAATATTCGGGGTAAATTTGTAAATATCTAACGGAATTTCAAACTGAACATGAGAGCGGGTGGTTGTTTGGTGACATAGGGCGATATGTGGGTGATTTTTGGTAATTATTCATTATACGAGTGGTTTTTGACAAATAACCCTATTGGACAGGTGATTTTCTATAACTCACCCAATTAAATGTGGAGATTGGAATTTAATATCCCCAAACATCTAAATTTTTAATACAATATATTAGGATTAAGATATAATAAGATTAGGATAAAGATTATAATCAAGATTAGCATCCATATCTGCATGATCTAGTAGTTGATTGTTTATATGAAAGAGAATTGATTGCATGTTAATACTTGACGATTGTAAGCTATTGCATGCATCCTTATGATTCTTGTGCCCTTTGCTGCTATTTCATCTAATCTTGAGAGGTTTTGCTGATTGTTGAATAAGTAAGTATTATCAGGACCGGTTGGCCTACTGATATATTAAAGATTGGAATAGGAACATTCCCTAGGATTGATAAGAACTTGAGATAATCTATGATCAACTTGATTGACTGTTGTGTGGAAACTTGCTAGGTGAAAACCCCTTCGCATATTATTCTCACCCAAACTTTCTCTGCTTGATACTTGTTACTTTCGTGTTTTATATAATAAAAAAAAACCCCATGTTACTTGTTACTTGTTCGTTAGTTGATATTTCGCTTGACTGCATAGTTATTGGTGTTTTGATTCCCTTGGGTTCGACCTCTACTTACTTGCTATACTCTAGTTTGTGTTTAGGGTTTACTTCGATTTAGCAACCACGACATTTGCTCTATCACTTCTTCTCCATTTTGTTGCGCACTTGCGCCTCCGTTAACGCATACAAAATTTCGTGCAGGTGCGGTATCTACCTAATTTCAAACTCCAGGCCTGAAATACAAGTTTCCTGGGGGTGAAGTGGTGCGGTCGCACCCTCAAGCACCCCCTGGATCCGCCACCAAATGTAGAGTAGAGGTTGTGGCGATAGGGTTTGGAGAGTGAAATTGGGGATTAGGATTTTGGAGGGATTGAAAGATTGAAGAAGGTGACCCTAGTTTTTTTATTTAATTACAATTTTTCCCAAGTTTCAAAGGAGTGGAGAAAACGAACGAAAATAAAATGTTCGGGGTAAATTTGTAAATATCTAACGGAATTTCAAACTGAACATGAGAGCGGGTGGTTGTTTGGTGACATAGGGCGATATGTGGGTGATTTTCGGTAATTATTCATTATACGAGTGGTTTTTGACAAATAACCCTATTGGACAGGTGATTTTCTATAACTCACCCAATTAAATGTGGATATTGGAATTTAATATCCCCAAACATCTAAATTTTTAATACAATATATGAGGATTAAGATATAATAAGATTAGGATAAAGATTATAATCAAGATTAGCATCCATATCTGCATGATCTAGTAGTTGATTGTTTATATGAAAGAGAATTGATTGCATGTTAATACTTGACGGTTTTAAGTTATTGCATGCATCCTTATGATTCTTGTGCCCTTTGCTGCTATTTCATCTAATCTTGAGAGGTTTCCCTGATTGTTGAATAAGTAAGTATTATCAGGACCGGTTGGCCTGTTGATATATTAATGATTGGAATAGGAACATTCCCTAGGATTGATAAGAACTTGAGATAATCTATGATCAACTTGATTGACTGTTGTGTGGAAACTTGCTAGGTGAAACCCCTTCGCATATTATTGGGGGCTATGCAAAAGAGGCATAATTTTTCTAGGCCTGCAGGGAGAAGAGAATCTTAAGTCATTTTCTGGGACTGCAACGACAAGATTTGCTTGTTGATCGTTGTCAATTGTCATTGAATCTTTGGGCTCTGAAGCAAACTTCTCACAGTTCTCCAGGCCTCAATCCGTCATCGGATGACAAGTGGGTCTTTTGTAGATCTTGAAGTTAGTTCCTGTAGTGTGTGACAGTGCAGGAAGAACACAGTTTGAAAAGGGGAAGACTGTTTACATCAGATGATGCAAATTCTATAAATGATCTGTTATTCTTTGTCTGAAGGTGCTATATGGTTTAGCTTGCTGGAAAAGAGAGATAAGTTCTCCTTGTGTATATCAAAGAAAAAAGGAAGTAGATGAGTTGTACAACAGAAAGTTCATAAGTTGGGTTTTGGAGGTTCTCTGTTTGTACATAGACATTTAGAGATGAATGAAATTATATTTTCCAACTCCTGATTTCTTCTATACTTGCCCAAGCCTTGTGTAAATATGTGTTGTTTAATATCTAGCTGTCGTTTATTACTGATACTAGTGGAGGCTGCGTGCTTCACACGCGGAAACTGATGTTCATTAATTCTGTGTGGGAATAATTAGGGCTGAGCAATCGGATTATCCGATCCGATCCGGTAAGCCGGATATCCGCTAAAAAAATTTCCACAAAAATCCGATCCGTATCCGGTCCGTTTTGGAGCGGATATCCGGTAAATATTGTCCGGATCGGATCAGATATTTGACTCGGATATCCGAATTATCCGATTTCTAGAAGGTATATGAAAATTAAATTAAACTTTTAATTTTTATTAAAATCAAAATTCACAAAATATAAAATAAATGTTAAATATATAATTATATATATTATATAGAGGAATTAATATGTGAAAATTAATATATTTGATTCATTTAGCAAATCAACAATTTAAATAAGCAATTAAAAATTAAATTTTGAGAACAACAATAAAAGTTATGTTATATACAAGAGAATTTTTGTGTTGAGAGAATATATCCTATTGTTTAAAAATGTATAAAAATAATTATTGAATCATCTACACTTATAAAAGTATATTCTAGTTCTATAAAAATATATTTATACATTAAAATAATAGTACCGGATATTTTCGGATATCCGTAAGCTAAATATCCCGATCCGTATCCGGTCCAAATATCCGGAAAATTCGCCCGGATCGGACCAGATTCGGATAAACCTTAATCGGATATTTTCGGATGCGGATTTTTAAGGATCGGATCGGCGGATTATCGGATCGGATCGGCCGGATCAGATATTTTTGCTCACCCCTAGGAATAATGCTCAACACTTCGGAAAACTGATGCTCGACACTTTGGAAAACTTATGTTCATTCGACACTTCTATGACGGATGTTCAGCTCTTCAGATGTACTTCGTAAATCTTCATGAGTCATCTTTCATCATCACCTTTATTTAAAAAATATATAAAATAATACGTCAATAAGTATCTAAACAATCACTGATTCATGATAAGTTGAGTATGTGGTTTAGAAAGTTGTTTACTTGATGATAAGGATCTAGAAAAGTGATGTTGAGGGTGTGTGTTTGCGCAAACCCAAACTATACAAATGAATATCATCATATCACCAAAACAACAACAATATAACAATAATATGTATAGTGATCATAATACAATCCAACCAAAAACTTTAGATCATTGATATAGAATAACTTATACAAATCTTGAATATTAGTGAGAAATGTTATGACTCTTCTCAAGTCTTTGTTTCTCATCTTCTTTATAATTTACGTGCTATACAATGTGAGCCAACCTTGTGAGTGCATTGCAGTTGCTTATTTATTGGACAACAGTTGAGACACTCCAGCTTAGATGTGACTTTAATGACAATACATGAGTACTCCATGAAAGTTGTCTTCAAGACCCTTTGTGATTGTTAAATTCTTCTCATGCAAAATACAACACCTTGAAATAGCCTATGCAAATAGTGCCACCAACAGCTCTAAATAACTAAGCTTACCAATTGGAAAAGAACCAAGTGCAAGTGTAAAATGTGACAAACACAACTAAAGAATACCTTAATTTTAACATGTTGGTGGAAGCTTTGTAACTCTCAAAGGGAACTAGAGGTGCCCAAGTACAAATAAATAAACTACAATGACAATGGGAACAAAGATTAACTATTCTTTATCTTCATAACTATATGGAATAGAACAAACTGACTCATTTAACTGTCTATGCTTTTTATTTTGTGAAATAGTAGTCATACTATGCAACTTGTGACACAATCTTCATTTTGGGTCATCAGAAACAACCTCTTTGTTCTCTTAATACGGGGTTTGGTTGCGTACATCCGATTCCCCTCTCACCCTGCTATAAGCGAGAGCCTTTTAACACATGGGTATTCTCAAGACAATATGGCAGCCAACCTCGTACTTCCTAGCTCTGAGTCACTCTCTAGTAGTGACTCGTAAAGTTCTCTTAGTTGTTCACTACTCTGCAAATCAAGTTTATCTGCATCAACTTATGTTCAAGAAATTTTTTTCCTCTAGTCTTGATATCACATCCCACATTCCAATACCCTATTAAGAATGACAACACACTCAAATTGTTATTTAAGTGGGAAGATGAACTTGAGATAGAGTGCAACAACAATTGCCTCTATACAATAAAAAGGCAAATCAGATTTAGCTTTTCTTATACTTACCCTCCTAGTATTTCTTTCTCTTCATAAAAAATGGAAATGCCCCGCAACCTTGATATGAACCGCACTGCAATTATGGAAGGAAACTTCCAGTAAACATTGATCTCATCCGATTGACGAAAAATAAATCATTTCATACTAATGTAGAACCCATTTTAAAACTTTTCTTAACTTGTGACATAACTCTATGGAAGGAAACTTCTAGAACTCTTCTAGGGTTGATAAGTATTGAATCTTTCGATTCAACAAGAACTCGATGTCTTGAGAGTACACTCAAGATATGAACGAATTCAATCGGTTGGCTTGATGACAGTTCGCTAACGACAACAAGTCCGGATCCAATCAGTAGAATGGCGTCGAAACAAAGGAAAGAGATTCAAACTCAAACTTAAGCTTTTCTATAAAATTCAACGTAAGAAACAACAATGGGAAAATGTTCAACTTATAAGAGAGGCTGTTACTAACATTAAACCTAATTTCGCAGCCCTAAACCGAATTAAACGCAAAACAATTAAAGAAAACGTCTAAAAAAGGAGAATACGGAAAACTGCAGGATAGGCAATGGCGATCGCCATATAAAGGTGGCGATTGCCATCAGGCTCTCAGACAAATCTGAGTGCTCTCTGTTGTCCTGCCGCGGTCGCTACATTAGGATGGCGATCGCGGTCGGACTCGGGCTCAGTTGGTTGCTTCTGATGGATGGCTGCGATCGCCACCATCAACATGGCGATTGCCATCGGTGCTCTGCAACACTTGCTCTGGCTCGTTCGAGATGGTCGACTGACCCGTGTGCCGACCCTTGACTAATGAGGCTGGATTGAAAGTCAGCGTTGCTTCGCCAAGTGTCCGGTAGTCATCCACCTCTTCGAGTGTTGTCAAGCTCCACGTTCTCTCGGTTGCACTGATGTCGCCATTTTTGGCTAAGCCTTTAGTGACCATTGATTGAGTAGCCTTGGCTACCGCTCTTCCTCTAGCTCGGGTCACTGGCCCTAGTGAGCGTATGCTCATGAGTTCCTCTTCTTCAGCCTCTGCATATGTCTTGTCCGATATCGTTTCATTGAGATTGTTACCGTTAAGTTTGATCTTTTCCCTACAATTGCTTAGTTATCATCTCGTTGATAATTTCGCTACAAACAATTGACGCCCACCGTGGGGCTAGATCAAAAAAGTTCCATCTTTCCACGCAAATCGAACATTTTTCTCCAAGAAAACCATGACTAGCCCGACAAATAGCCCGTTGCCCAGTGAGAAGAGATCCGAAGAAGAAGATCTCGTGACGACATCTCTCGTTCCCGGCGGCGAAAGGATAGAGAAAGCCCGCGAAGAAGCTCCCGAAACTCCAAACACCAAGATCACGAATGATGAGCGCGAAGAAGATGGCGAAGTAACCAACGTAGCCTCCGTCAAAGCGCAACTCGACGCCTTCCAGAAAACCTGGGCTAAAGATAAGAGCGCCAGTGAGAAGACGACGTCGTCGCCGAAGAAGACGAGGTTTATGGGTTCTAGGGGTATCAAGACGGTATCCCCTCCAAGGAAACGACGCCAAAAGAGAAGTCCGAGCAAGACATGACGCCAAGCGCCATCGCTGCGTTGGTAGCGCAAAATCCATAGTCACGGAGATGCTATTGATGCCCGGAGCACCTAAATCCATAGTCCCCGAGCATGAACTAGGATATCAAGAAAGTCCTTTTGTCAACGCCATCGCCGCCCAGAAGATCGCCAAGAAGTTCACCGTCGCCGATCTCCCCGTCTACGACGAATCCGACGACTCGGAAGAACCTATCTTGCTCTACAAGGCAAAGCTATCCACAAGTCCCATCGAGCCAGAGTTAAGGGAAGCGATGATGTGCAAATTCTTTAGTTCAACGCTTAAAAGCCTAGCCTTGACGTGGTTCATCCATCTCCCCAGAGGAAGTATCTCATCTTATGCTGAACTCTCCAACATGTTTCGCCTACAATTCGCCAGCAGCAAGATGTTTGCAAGACAACCTTCGGATCTCCATAACATGCGCATGAACAAAGGCGAGACTATAAGAGCCTTCATGAAGCGTTTCAATGACGAGAAGATCACCATCCCGGATTGCAACGAGTCTACTGCTGCCGACGCGTTCAGACGAGCCCTCCCGTGAGACAGCGACTTGTATATGGAGTTGACGAAGACTCGACCTGATTCCTTCATTGTAACCAGGGAAAGAGCCATAGAAGCTATGCGCCTCAAAGAGGATCTCCAGAGGCATGCCGAGGATAACTCCCGCTCTCCGTGTAGACGAACCCCTCCGCGTGGAAATTCTCCTCAGCATCGGAACCATGAACATCAAGAACGAGGAGAACGCCATGATAGGAGAAATAAGCCATTCCAAAGGGAGCCACCTATGGTACATAACGTGAGCGAGGTCGATAGCGTCTATGTGGTCGATAGAGACATCCATATGAAGACCGATGCGTTACGAGTGATGAGTGCGATGGAAAGACTACGTGATGTGCAGTGGCCGAAAAAGCCAAATCCCGGAAGGAGGCCTGGATCGGGGAAAGGATATTGCGAGTTTCACAATGATACCGGCCACACCACGAATGGTTGCTACACCTTGAGAAAGGAAGTGTTAAGGCGTCTGAAGAGGGGAGATCTCAAAGATCTACTCTCCAGAAAAGGAAGGAACGCGTTCGAAGGGATCAAGAGGGAAAAAAAGTCCCCAACTCCACTTCCACCACCATCAGGTCACACCAGGACCGTCCACACTATCTTCGGAGGCTCCTCCGCGAGTGGCTATACCGCGTCCGCTGCCAGAAGAAACGCCAAAACTTCACGTAGCGAAGGTGACGCGTTACGAATCAATCACATCAAGTCCATCGAAGTGAACTATCCAATCACGTTCGAGGAACCAGACGAGATTGTGAAACATCATGACGGGTTAGTTTTCTCCCTCACCATCGGTAATTGCAAGGTTAAGAGAATTCTCGTTGACAACGGAAGCTCCGCCAATATCATCACCTTGTCCACCATCAAGGAACTCGGACTCTCCAGTGACGACATCGTGAAGAAGTATGACCCCCTAGTGGGATTTAGCGGCGAAGTGGAAGACCTGATGGGGGAAATCACATTGACGACCCTAGCCAAAGGCATCAACATGCAAGCAAAATTTGTGGTGATGGAAGGAGAGTCGCTTTTTGTGCCTAAAAATACGACGACCGTGGAACACGTGAAAGCTACGCGTAGAAGGATCGAGGCGACGCGACGTATGAGACGGAAGATGGCGTCGACGTGACGTTATAAAGAAGAACGTGTCATTAAGCTATGGAAATTAGGTCAGCCGCCACTTAGTTACCTTGTTCTATATTATATTCGTGTAAATGGTAAAGGATAAGATGAAAGAATATCTTTTACCATATTTATTATATCGTTAGAAGGAAAAGGAAAAGATATTATTTCCTTAGTAAGATCCTAGGGTTAACCTATATAAAGATCAACGCCAACCTTTTGTAATCATAGTACTACGTCGTAATATCAATACCACAAGGAAGTTCAAGTTTCAACCTTATTCTCTCGTCTTGTTCTCTTAGTGTTAAGATTATACAGTTCTCTTTGATCTTTGCCCTACAATTGCTTTGTTATCATCTCGTTGATAATTTCGCTACAAACAATTGGCGCCCACCGTGGGGCTTGATTAAAAAGGTGTCATCTTTCCACACAAAGGGAACTTCTTTTTTGCAGGAAACCATGACGTCTGCAACCAGTAGCCCTCACAACAACAGGGATTCAGAGGCCGAAGAACATGCGAAGGATCCCCTCACTCCCAGGGATGAGAACGTTGAGAAGAACCTCGAAGTCACCCCCAACACTTCAACACATAACGATCCCGCTGAAAAGCAAGGGGTAGATGGAGAAGTTACCAACGTAGCCGTCATCCGAGCACAAATCGAGTCCTTCGAGAAGGCCCAAGCCGAATCCTTGCAAGGAAGTGAGAAGACGGCGTCGGAACTCGCCAAAGAAAACGAAAGGTTAAACTCCACCATCCTAGAACTCAAAGCAAACCAGTCCGGACAATACACTTACGTCCGCAACCAGAGCGTCGCTCGACGCTTAGATATGGATGAAGCTCTTGAAGAGGACGACGCCTACCACCCCAGAGAACACAATGGGTTCACCTTACCCAAGGATTCCGCGCGGAAGAAGAAGTCCGAAGAAACCCTAACTCCGGATACCATCGCCGCTATTGTGAAACAACAAATTGGGGCCTTCAAAAAAGAGATGATGTCGATGTCGGGAGCCCCTAAATCCATAGTGTCGGAAGAAGAACACGCGTTCAAAGATAGCCCGTTCATCAAGAGTATAGCCATCCAAAAGATCGCCAAGAAATTCACTGTCGCGGATCTTCCAGTCTACGACGGATCAAGTGATTCTGAAGAACACATCTTGCTCTACAAAGCTAAACTTTCCACGAGCCCCATTGGTCCGCGATTCAAAGAGGCAATGATGTGCAAATTCTTTAGCTCAACGCTGAAAGGCCCCGCCTTGACATGGTTCATTCATCTACCACAAGGGTGCATCTCGTCCTACGCCGAGCTCTCCAACCAATTCAGGTTACAATTCGCCAGTACCAAGCTCTTTTCAAAGCAGCCATCAGACCTCCATAACATGCGCATGAGCAAAGGCGAAACCATAAGGAATTCCTCAAACGTTTCAACGATGAGAAAGTCACAATCCCGAGTTGCACGGAAGCTACCGCCTCCGACGCGTTCAGATGCGCCCTCCCCAAAGATAGCGACTTGTATAAAGAACTGACAAAGATGTGCACCGAATCGTTCGAAATAACGAGGGAAAGGGCAATGCAAGCCATAAGATTGGAAGAGGACTTGAAGCAATACAACGAACAGGTTGCCAGAAGGGAAACCTATCGCCACCACCCATCTCCAGGTCATAGGGATTGAAGCCCGGTACCTCACGAAACCAGCATGGTGCTAGGGATTGAAGCAATGGTCATAGGGATTGAAGCCCGGTACCTCACGAAACCGGCATGGTGCTCTGGGGAAGAAGGGAAACCTATCACCACCACCCATCTTCAGGAACACGTATTCACGCCTTCCACGGCCCCTCTGAGAGTCATGAATCCACGGGCAATTTGCCAAACCGGCAGGGACGCGTCCACCGGCATCGTAAGTCCTAATACTCAAGAAAACGGACGACATACACGACGAATAGGCCCGTCGATTAAAAGAGTTCGACGTCGACCTAAACACTAGCGTGAGGCAACAGATCCACCTTTAAAGTAAGGGGTAACGTCACAAGCTGATCAAAATCACACGCTGACCTACGTCCGTCACTCGCTTCTGGGTTCGGAGGAAATGCTGGACCCAAACCTCATGTAAGTCGGCAAATAAGCTAAAGTAAGTCGCATTGACCACATCTCTCGATCAAAGCCAATAAACACATATCAAGCACCCAAGTCACGAACATGAAGTGCCATACAAAAAGATCAGAAAGCCGAAAGAAACCTCTACAAGAAGGTATATCAAGTTAAAAGTATACAAGACTTCTGTGGTAGCTTTAAACTAAGCCTACAAGAAGCTCAGATCAAACCTACCAAAAGGGGTAGAGATACGTAAGAAAGGAAAAGAACTTCCCAAAGGAACGTATAAACGTCATAAGAAACCGACGACGCGTTAATACATGTCGTCGCAAGAGAGCTAGGAGCGAAAGCCTGTTACGTCAGAATTTGGAGAGTAATAGTGATCGGAGGCTTCGATAAATAGCCCATCATAAAAAGGCAAAATTCTTTTTACAAAAGAAAGAGAGAGAGAAAAAGCTACACGTACATGTACAAATGTACAAAAGAAGATTCAAAGAAAGTAAATCAAGAAGATTCATTGCTAGAAGAAGGATCTCCGTCTTCATATTCACAAGCATCCTTCTCAGAATCCTCCGCGACGACATCCTCGTTGTCGCCTTCATCGTCCTCGACGCCGTCGTTGGGATCAACCTCGTTGAGATGAGGAGAAACATCTTCTTCAATATGGGGCTCAGCTGGAGGCTTCATCGGCGTAGGTCCCACTTCAACGCCCTCGGGACGCTCCGGGTACGCGTTGTTGAATTCCCTTCGCTCCTTCACCAGGTCCCATCCATGAGTATGACCAGCAGCATACTCCTCGATGACCTCCATGCGTTGTTGAATTCCCTTCGCTCCTTCACCAGGTACCTTGTTTGTGCCTAAAAATACGACGACCATGGAACGCGTGAAAGCTACGCGTAGAAGGATAGAGGCGACGCGACGTATGAGACGGAAGATGGCGTCGACGTGACGTTATAAAGAAGAACGTGTCGTTAAGCTATGGAAATTAGGTCAGCCGCCACTTAGTTACCTTGTTCTGTATTATATTCGTGTAAATGGTAAAGGATAAGATGAAAGAATATCTTTTACCATATTTATTATATCGTTAGAAGGAAAAGGAAAAAATATTATTTCCTTAGTAAGATCCTAGGGTTAACCTATATAAAGATCAACGCCAACCTTTTGTAATCATGGTACTACGCCGTAATATCAATACCACAAGGAAGTTCAAGTTTCAACCTTATTCTCTCGTCTTGTTCTCTTACTGTTAAGATTATACCGTTCTCTTTGATCTTTACCCTACAATTGCTTAGTAATCGTCTCGTTGATAATTTTGCTACAAACAGTCGCCCTACAACATCATCCTGGTAAGACCATGGTTGCATGACATGAAAGCCATACCTTCGTCGTACCACCAATCCCTGAAGTTCCCATCTCCATGGGGAATCCAAGAAATTAAAGGCGAGCCCTAAGTCGCGAGAGAATGTTACTGCATTGGGATGAAAAGCACCAACAACATGCCTTTGGATAAAAGAACCAAGGCATAGCAATCAAGAGACCATGAAGAGCCAACAAGGTACGTAAAGCGCCAGCTCTACCCGTTAAATAATAAGATTTGCCAAGCAGAAGACGAAGAATACATGTTGGAAGTCAGAGTCTGCGCTCTCCGACAAATTGAGAAAAGAAAGGCATCTTCATGGTCTGAAACTTCAAAAGATAAGGGGTCGAAGCATCATAGGTCCCGTAAAGATCAAGGAAAGTTCAAGAGTAAATCTAGGGGTAGAAGAGTGGCCCCCGACGCGTCAGAAAAGATCTAATCCATAAAACAAGGTAAGAAAGGCCGCAGCAATCCACGAGATAAGAGCGTCAATAAGAACGACGCGTCTTTGCACAAGTATAAGCAAAGTCTCCGAGCCCAAAGATGGCGAGAATTCATGGCGAAGAATGCCAATCTAAGCTATATGTTCCTGAAACACCACCCACCATAAGTAAACTCCATCGAAGCGATAAGAATCTCTATGCTTTCTGAGTTGTCCTTTGTTTCTTGCATGAGTAGGATTAAATTTCTTTATGTTCCATTAAAATAATATCGTCATCTTAGGATCAAAGCGAGAAGGGGGTGGAGGCAATCAGGGGTAGACGTGGATGTCATAGTTTATTGTTCCATGATGCATCTTTTATTAATATACAAGTAGACTCTTTTCTTCTCCGACGTGTCAAGCATGATGAGCTGTTTCATTTCCACTTACTTGCTCCATGTCTATGATGCAACAAAAAGCACAAGGAGGCCGCGGCGAAAATCCGCGCCGGGGAGGAATTTCGTTAGCCTATGCGTCCAAGGCTCCATCTACGCGTAAGCAACGTTATCCAAACCGCCGACTCCGAGTCGACGCTTCCCATTATTGTTTGCGACTTATGGCAATGGTCAGGGGAATGATGCCCGGAACCTCACGAAACCGGCACGGTCCGCTGAGCAAAGAAGGGAAACATATTGACATGACCACTCTCCAGGAACGCGTACTCGCCCCTTCCACGGGCTCTCTGAGAGTCATGAATCCACGGGCATATACGTTATTCTCTACCCGGTTAGGAGGTGTCCGCCGACATCGTAAGTCCAAACAGTCACGAGATGGATGCTACACGATAAACAGGCCCGTCGATTAAAAGAGTTCGACGTCGACCTGACGCTAGCGTATGGTAAAGGATTCACCGTAAGTATGAGGTGACATCATAAGCTGATATAATCACACGCTGACCTACATCCGCCACTCGCTTCAGGTTCAGAGGAAATGTTGGACCCAACTTTCATATAAGCCAGAAAAAGAACAAAAGCCGCAACAATGACCATACCAACCTATCAAGTAAGTACAACTTTCTAACACGTTCGCTACGAACAAAGTGTCATACTAGGGGTAAGAAAGTCACACCCCAAAAAACAAAGTAGCGAAAACGAAAGCCAAGGATCAAACCTGCGCACTCACAAATGAGATACGCGTAAGGGGTCACGACCAAGGAAAAGTTCTATACGTACGCAGAGAAAATTACGCGTAATAAAGCAAAAGCACACGAAACATCAAAACCGAAGAACAAGCTCCCAAGACATCTCCGACGCGACGAATAACGCGCACGACACAAAAAAAGCAAAAGCGCCAGACGCAAAAAAGCGAAACAAGCACAAAGGTCTTTGGTAGCTCTAACCTAGCCTACAAGGAGCCTAAGCTAAACCTACCAAAAGGGGTAGGACCATCGGAAAAACAAAAACGGCAGAACCAACGTGTTCACCCCGCCAAGAAAATCGTGTTCCAAGCCACGAGATAAGAGAATTTCCACAAAGACAAGGACAGAAACAAGAAGTTCGAACACGCCAAGGATCAAAGAATCCACAAAGAAAAAGTAAAGCCGAAAATTACACGGCAACCCAGGAAGAAAGGCACGCAGAAGTATATGAGCACAAAAATAAGGCCAATGCATTATAAACTCCCGCATAGAGAGAGTAAGGCAACAAGTGTTCGTAAAAGCGCCCTAAAGATTAGCGACACGTAAGCAAAGGGTTACAAAAAATATATCAATGAGAAAAGAAAAAACTATGAGGAGTCGCTTTCGCCCTTAGAAGAACTAGACGAAAAGCCATCTGCATCTTCGCCCTCGGAGTCCTCCACAACAGTCTCCTCACCGGCACCTTCGTCACCTTCAGCGTCACCTTCAGGGTCGACATCGTCAAGATCAGGAGCATCCTCCTCCATAACGCCAGGATCCACCAGAGGAGGACCCACCACAACGCCATCAGGAATCTCCGAGTACGCCTCCTCGAACTCCCGTCGTTCAGACTCTGCGTTCCAACTGTGATGCTCCCCAGCACCATATTGCTCAAGAATATCAACCCTCGATAGCCAAGACCAATAAATCTTCGCTTCACGCAACTCCGAAGCATGCTTTTCCTCTCTTTTCGCCATCTCGTCCTTCAAAGCGGCGACACTCGCCTTTGAATCTTCAACCTTCTTGACAATATCGTCGTGAAGTTTGAGCGTCTCCGCAACCTTCTTGCGGGCCTCGTTTTCCGCCTTACGCAACGTCTCGACGTACGCGTTAAGTTCTCGAATCTTCGCCTCGTCAGTCGATTGCTTCTCCTCCATTACCTTCATCCGGTCCACGTACTCAGAGAAGCGCCTCCAGAGGCATAAAGAAGATTGAAGCACCTAAAAGAAAGAGAGAATTAAAAACAAGCCGAAGATAAGAAACGAAACGAAAACACGGAGAAACCGTATGATGACAGACGAATCTGTAGGATCGATTATATAAGGTAGAAACGCTCTCTTGGGGGTGAATGTGATGAAGTAGATGTTGAGATGACTTCGAGAGATCGTGGTGAAAGACGATCTATCAAACCTTGGTCTTCGGCAAGTGCTACCTTCCTTAACTCAGTCGTCGATCTAGGAAGATTAGCTTGACTCGGACACGATAAACAAGTGACGTCTTCCTTGACTCAGCCGTCGATCTAGAAAGACTCACTTGACTCCAACTAACCCAAGGAGTCCACCTAGGATTCTTTCAAGGTTTGGAGATCGAAATATGTGTCAACAACAGATCGATCTCACAGGATAATATCAAACCAAGTGCTTTCGTCTTGCAATTCAATACTAAAACCAAAACTACAGCTAAAGACGTCAAACCAACGTCAAAACAGAAAAACATAAATCTCAATCTCAATTTGTCTAATCTGCCTAAAACCCTAGAAAAACACACATTAAATAGTCTTCCTGAATGGCTTGATCCCCAAGAAAGGAAACCCTAGAAAAGCCCAAGTCTCGATCTTGTTCTGATCATGGCGGACACGTCCAATCTCGAATGGGCCTCAAATTTGGAGAAAATGAAGATAAGCCCAAGTACTGAAACATATCCAAAGGAGAGCTTAATCGGATCATTCGTTTGCCCAAACGAACAAAAACAAATTCGGATCTTGCAACAGTCATATCTTCTTCATTGGGCCTCTGTTGGGCTTCAACTTTGGACACAATCAAGATAGACCCAAGGGGTATAATCTGACCAAAGATCTTTTCAAATGGACGCTCGAGCCGTCCATGCCAATCTGCCCTAGTTCCAGCCCATGTTTGATAACATCGCCTCTTATACTCTTCCCAACCTTCAGCTCGGCTACGGGATCGCATCACGGGTTGTTCTGGGAGACGCTCCAGCATACGTACATCACCGTACCTGCCACTGCGCAGCGAAAGACGCTCTTACCACATCCTCCGTTTCCATCGGCAGGAAATGATCAAGCGTCGGAGGAGACAAGAGCCCTTTCATGGAGCGAAAGAACTCGCTCCCAGGAGCAATTATGCGAGAAATGACTCCAGGAAAGTCGTCGACGGTTTCATACTTGAAGCAACAACGGATGCTGAAAAATTCCAAAGAGAAGTTAGAACCCTCAACACAAAAGAAAAGATAAGACGAGATACAAAGACGCCAAAGACGACATACCAGTTGAAGCCCTAGGAACGATGCGGTGACCCTCCCCGTCGTGACCATGGAAAGTTAATTCACTCTCCGGGATCTCCAGAAGCTTAGCAATGACCTTCTCAGTCTCTCGCCTCGCCACGATAACATCCGCGTTAACTAGAAGAAAAAACGACGCAAAGTCATTCATAAGTAAGGCGTCGGCGTAAAGAAGAATATATGAAAACTCGAAAGAAAAGAAAACTTACTCGCGGGATTCCAACATTCAATGAGCCAAGAACACCCTTCGCCAAGCGTAGATTTATTCACAAAGTAGAAGTAGTCGGCCCAACGGCGGTCCGCCTGACTCCCCTTGATGGCAATCTGAGTCGCCTTAGGCCTCGACTTGAGACCCACTCGCCCAATTGTCTTGGTAGAAATCATCAGGGAGTGGACAAGATCTTCGACAGTGAACTCGACGCCGTATTTCTCCATTACGTCGTCCAATGTGCCAAATATCCTCCAAACACTTGGCGGAAGTTGTCCGACGGCAACCCCTAACACAAGCATTAACTCCTTCGTCAAAGGCGAGAAAGAAAATCAATGACCAGCGAGGAATGGGTACTCATATACCGCTATCCATCCCGGGCGATACGCGTCAGCGGATACCCCCTTTTGGAGGTATCTCAATCTCTACTTCAGGGCCCAGGCCCGCCAATGATCTCAGTTGTTCGATGTTGCGCGCTTCAGACGATTTACAGTCTGAATCCTTGAGGATGTTCATTGGCACGTAGAAGGAAGGTCTAGCCATCATAAATATTGGAAGAAAAGTTGGAATAAGTACTTGATTGGAGAAAGAAAGAGCAAGAAATCTGATAAGCACGAGAGAGTGAGGAAGCAAGGAATATTTGGAATAGACAAAGTTATCAAAGGGTGAAGACGAAGACAAAGTCCTCTCCTTATATAGGCAAAAGATCGCGTGAAATGCGGTGCAGATTGAGCTCTAACGACATTATAGCCGTTGAAAAATTAGCTGTTGGAGAAAATAGACGTTGTCGGCACAAGTTACAAAGCTCTCCATGGATGCGCAGAAATGATGAAGGAGAATGATGATCAAAGCCTTGCGACAAAATCAAAATTCTAGGTGACGTTATCATCGACGCGTTCCAGATTTGATGAAGACGTATTTCATGAAGGAAGAAGGCGTCTCCCAGATCTATTGGACGTTACGCTTTGTAAAACGCCTTAGGGGTATTGTTTGTGCCTAAAAATACGACGAGCAAGGAACACGTTATAAGCTACGCGTAGGATGATCACGTTGACGTGACGAGAAAGAAAGGAAGTTGTCGTTATAGCGAAGACAAGGTCGGCCGAGCATATTTTATCTCTTTATTGTTTATTTCTTATGTAATTAGTAAAAGATATTAGAAAGAATATATTTTACCATATTTTTATATCGCCATTAGATAGAAATGAAAGATAAGTTCTCGTTTCCTTAAAGATAAAACTAGGGTTAGCCTATAAAAAGAGGTTAACTCCTGCATTGTAATCATTCAGCCACCTCGAGCAATAATACAAGTATAAACCCTTAACCCTAATTTACATTGTGTTCTTGAGTGTTGAGATTGTTACCATTAAGTTTGATTTTTTTCCTACAATTGCTTAGTTATCATCTCGTTGATAATTTCACTACAAACAATTACATCTTGCAAATTTCAAACCAAACATCTTGCAAATTTCAAACCAAAGAGAGCCATTGAACAATGGACTCGTACCCTATAAAAAAAAGCAATCGAATTAAAATCAACATGAACTAAATCAAACACCTTGGCCTCATCTAGAAACAACCCAATTTAGGTATTGCATAAAGATTGTAAGCCTAGAAGAAATCACCAAATATATAAGCCGATTTTTTTCATTCTAAAATGGACAATATTTTGCAAATAATTCTCATTATAGACGTCATTTGAAATTAATTTTCGAAGTTGAAAATATTTAAAATATATAGATATCTCGTTCACTTTTTTTTTTAACAAAAAATTCAGGTAGCTACTTCCTTCATCTTCCATAATTTTCCTCAATTTTTTGCATTTGGGATACATACGCGGATTCGGGTGGCTCGTTCGGAATCGAGAGAGACCAGTTCGAGTGGCTAATATGGGCTCGTTCAGAATCGAAATCGATCAAGACCAGTTTTGTTGGGTCCGTATCGATCCCAACTTTCACCAAATATGTGTCTCGTCGTATAATATAGAGGAAAAATTATTTACATCTCCATTTAGAGTAGAAGGTATGCACGGGACTTACGCGGGTTCGGGTAGCTAGTTTGGGATCGTTCGGAATCGGAATCAAGGTAGACAAGTTTTGTTGGATTCGTATCGATACCATCTTTCACAAGATATGCCACGCTCGATTCCGATTCCGGACGAGCCCGTACGAGCCACCCGAACCCGCATATGTATCCCAAATACAAGAAAATTGACGAAAAATGTGGAAAATTAAGGAGTTAGCAAAGTCGTTGTTTATGACACAAACAACAAAGTGGCATACCTATAAAACAAACTCAGATCCACCGAAAGAGTGCAGAGTGGAGATTAACCATGACTTTTGGTAGGCATCGCCACAACAACAAATTCAACAACAAAAATTTTATTTCAAAGAGCAATGAATCAAAATCTCAATAAAAAGGGAATATAAAAAATGGAACCCAGAAACTTACACAATACAACTGTTTTCGGGAATAGAAGAAGGATTAAACAATCCCCACACAATCGTTCATTTGAATAAAAGAATTAAAAGACAATTATGAAGATTCACAAGCTGGTTTAATCTACTATATATATATTAATTAATAAAAAGTCTATTCTTACCACATGTTTTTCTTATATTAAATTTGTCACACGTCACTCTAATCTTAGTTTTTGCCACATGTCATATATAATATATATTGAAATGCCCCGTAAATTATTGGATTCGTATTATTTAGTGGTATCGACAAGCTTATATGTGGCGGTTATAAATGTGCCGAACTTGATTTTCGTTGGAAATTCTCGGATTCATAACTACCTTTTTCAGCTAGTAATTTCGGACCCCTTTTCTATTTCAAATCATTGGATAATTATCGATCGTCGAAATTTACCTCTTTTATCGGGATTTATTAAGAACCCGACGTATTTTATCCCTACATCAAGAAAAATATACCCAAATAAATTTAACCTTTCTATCTAGAATTTGCTACAAGCCACTTTTGGGCCCCACCTTATTCTTATTCACGCTCTTTTTCAAGCTTGTACAACTAGCTTCTTCATTGCATTCTTCATGTCATCTCCTTCCCAATCTCACACCTCCTCCCGACCTGAACAGTTCAGCTCACACACAGCAGCAACGTAGCAGCTCCTCCGCCAAGCTCAGCCGCGCGCTCGACCCCACAGCCTGACCTTACTCTCATCTTCACCTTCCCCGCGCAGCAGGTCTTTCCTAACTCTTCCTCTGTGCAGCAAGCTCGTGGCTCGTCTCCGTCTTTGTCACGGAGACAACCACCTCGCAATTTGTTGGGACGCCGGTGAGCCACCCCCACCTTCATCCATTTGACCTCTTGTGTGAAATCCCTAATTCTTTAGAACCCTAGTTTTTCAATTTGTGGGTTTATGTTAAAATTGTTGTTTGAGCTGAAATTGATGGAAGTAATGGATGATCTAGGTTGTTTGAAGTTGAGATTTGGAGGAATAAGGAAGGATTTGAGTTTTGGGCCATTAGGTAAACTTGCTGGAAATTCTGGGCAAAATTCGTAATTATTGGGAAGTTGTGGCTGACTTTGTAAGGTGAGAAATCTCCCTACGAGTTACGGTTTTTGATTTGGATGTATATGTGATAAGTTATGGCATTTTTCGTGAAGGTTCGACTTAGGCGACTGTTTCGTAAACCTTGCGACATCTTTTTACGACAAACGGATTACTTGTGTTGATCGTCAATTGAGGCAAGTTGTTTATAAGCGTTTGTGTGTCGTAGGCTAAGTTTAGGATATCGAATTATGCATTTCATCAAACTTCTAAATGGTATATGAACTTTAACCTTAATGAAGTATGGAAAATGAATGCTATATTAGTGACTACATTTGTTGTGATTACATGATTATATGTTTTGATGTGTTTACATGATTATATGTTATGTTGAGCATGTCTTCTTATGCGAGAATCTTGATGATATGTTAATCCTTGTGATTGTGCTTATATGCTTGAGATGTGATTATGTGAAGTTATCGGTGTATACGCATTGTCCATGTGATTTATTCGTGGGGTAAGGATTGTTCCGATCCCTCACTTGATTGCAAACGGTTTTATGTCGTAACACCCTCGATTATGGCTCTTCTGGAAGAGTGGGTCGTTGGTGGGCCTTGCCAATTGGGTAGACCGGATCACTTGGCCCGTGATTCCGTTCCCTATCCTTTGGTATAGGAATGATTTCGCCCAATGTACGGGCAAGAAGGTACCTTCGGGATCAAGACAGACTTGGACCTGTTTTCGAAACGTTTTCGTAAATTGTATTTCGATTGGATTTCATTTGCTTGATGTACTTGCTTGTGTGCTTCTTGTGATTGATCGCTTGTTTATTGGTGAATTCGTAAGTAATCGCTACTGGTGCATGATATGCATTTATGAGTACGGACATTGGTGATACGGTTTATCTGAATTGATGACATGTTGGAATAAGATATATGTACCTTTCTTTTCATATCTATAAGCATATAAATTGATGCCTCATGGACGATCATTGCTAAAAGTATAACTGGGTTTGCATGTATGCTAATCTGTGATTCCTTTACTTGCCCTATTACTCGTATTCTCTTATAGATAACTTGCTAGTCTGGTTGGAGACTAACCCCCATTTCGGTGGGGGAACAGGTTGTGTTGTTGACTTGGTCAGGTACCCAGACTGTTTGTTGCAGAGTATGGAGGAGGTCATGCGACTTGATGCAAGCTAGGATGGGTTTATTTTGGTTCACTCTTATTTTGGTTTAAAAATATAAAACTCTCGTTAAACTATCCATCTTTTGGTTTTTGGATGCGCTTGTAGCGTTTGGGCTAAACTTGGTTTGATAGTTCTCTTGAAGCATGTTTTTGGCATTTTGATCGTATGAACATGTTAGGTCTTCATCGATGTACTTGTATGGATCTCTTGTGAGGCTATCTACTTGTTTTCATTTTGAATTGTTCTTTTATAAAGTTTTTCAGTTCCTTTAAACTGCATGTGGGGATTCCAAGCACGGGATCCTTGGCGCTGTACCACTCCTCGGTTTTGGGGCGTTACATATATAACATTTCATATTTATGTAAACTTCAAATAACATAGTAGAATACACAAATCAATCATTCATAACATGCTCCCTATCTAATAAAACTATAGACGATAAGGAAGTTTACATTACACTTTTCTATAATAAATAAATTATATAATACATAAATAATTATTATTAAAATAAAATATTTTTATATTATGAATTATATTAATTTTTGCCTTGAAATATATTTTCATTAGATATATATTTTCATTTACAAAATATAAAAACAATGAAAATTTATATATTAATAAAAAAATATAATAATTCAACTATAATAATTTATTTTATTAATTTTATTAACTTATTTATATTATATCATACCTGGGAAAATTAAGCTATAGTTAGGAGGAAAAAAAGAGTTAAGAGGGGGTGGTGGGAGCAGGAGGAAGAGAGCAATTGGAAATGCAATATCTTTTTTGTTGTGATGGGTTTACTTATTTTTCTATGAGGGTGTAGGGCTTATATATTTCCTTTTTTAGTTGTTTACTAGTTGATGTGCAAGTGCCCCTGCACGAGATTGAGTTTATTTTATATTTTAAAAAAAATAATATAAATTGCAATATTTAAAATATTTTGTTATTTTATATTAGTGTTTGTTAGATATGTAATACTATAAGAAATATCAAAATAATCACCTATATATTTGATCGAATTATTTCACTTCATTAATTTTGAAATTTTCTTGAATTATATAATCAAATAAGAGCAAATTTGATTTTGTATTTTGACAAACTTGATTATTACCGATTAAGACCTTTAATCCATTTATGCTCGTTACTCTAGAAAATTCAATATATAGATATCAATGTTTTGGAAGAAACAAACTACTCGAGAGAGTGAAATTTAATGATTTTTGTTGATAGTAATTGCAAAACAAACAACCACCACAAATTACCCCTTTAAAATCCAATAAGAATTGCATATTCGATGGTGTAAGTATCATATGTGAAATCCATTTTTGATATCTAATATTGCTTTCAGAAATTATTACAATGGATTTGATTTGAAGATTATGAAAATGATTACTTGATTAAAAAGATTAATACAAATTATATAAATATGAGTTGCTAATAGGTCTAAATTTAAGAACTTTGGTCTTAATTAGGCTTTTTTTTTTATAAATAATTTTCTAAGGAGATAAGGTGAAATACATAATATATAAAAAGTAGATAAAAAATATGTATACATACTTTTTTCCTATTAAGATAGAATGAGTTAAAGATCAATTTATTCTCTAATTAAAAGTTAAAGGAGAGTAAATTAATTATTAGATAGAATAAGTTATCCACATACATCTTATCATAATATGTATAAATATTTTTCTATTAAAGATAGAATGATATAAAGATCAATTTGTTCTCTAATTAAAAAGATAATGTTTTTTAAAGGAGAGTAAATTAATTATTAGATAGAATAAGTTATCCGCATACACATTATACGATGTATCATATAGTATATGAAGTACGTATTGTTTAATATGAATATAGTGAAGTTGAACCATATAATACGAAGTGTTGAGATTATTTATCATTAATTTATATTACGTATGATTGAGAAATTGAACAATGTAGTATACGAAATATATATTATATAATACATATGTAACAATATAGATTCAAGATCAAATATTGCATGAAATAAGTTGACTAAATTTATTATATTTGGCTAGTATATGGAAAGTAGATAAATTTTCTAGTAAAGATAATTAATTAATTTAAGATTTTTTGGATTTTTCTAAATGATGTGGCAATTTTTTTTTAAAGTCATGATGACGTGTCAGATGACATGATGAATGAGGTGGAATAGCCGAGAGAATGACACGTAGGCTAATTGAACATGAGAGTGACACGTGTCAAAACACCGTTCTGTTTTAGTATATGTATAGATAGATAGATTGTGTGCCCATGGGCACACATTAGACAAACCCATTGTAATTATAGACGGTTGTGAAAAGGACTACATATATACACGTGGAGAGGAGGAGAAATAAACTCAGTGGCTTACGCGTAGACCGGGGAAAAAATGACCCGAACGCACACGATTTTTTGTGCTCTTAACCCGTTAAATTAAACCCGAAACCCGATTTTGACCCGACCTGATGACCCGATATTTTACTGGGTAAAAAACGGGTCGGGTCGGGTCAACCCTCCGGGTCAAACCAAAAAGCAACTAGAAAACAGAAACATGAAAGAAATATGAAAAAATGATAGGAAAAAATATGATATTCTGCTGCTATGTTATAGATAATAGAAATTCGGTTGAAGCCTTCACATCCCGTTCCATTAAATAAAAATTAGGTTGTTTGGGCTTAAATAATATATTGTTTTGCTTATTATGGGCGCTTTAAATTTTAAAAGCCCAATCAACAAAACATACCCAAATTGAATTGTAAGAAGTGAGCATCATGTATCAACCTTATATACACATCTAGAGGTTCAATTTTTTCAATTTGGTTGATGGGGGACGGGTTGGATTTATAAGGTAAAAAAAGCAAGATTATTTATATAAATTTAAATAGAGCAACCAAGCACTTAATTCTTAATGAAATTTATTAACATGAAATTTATTAACATGAGATTTATTAATTCTTCTAGTTATTGTTTAAATATTTAAATTTTGTATAATCAATAATCATCACTAGTTTACGATATTCTAGCCCAATATTAAATGAAATTGTGAGCTTTAATCCTTGTATGGATTGTTTAATAATTGTTTAATGTTTACATAAATTTTATTATACGGAGTATTCTTTAATAAATTAAGAATTTATCATGAAACTAGAGTTTATGTTGTAGACTAGAATTTTATGGATGATTGTTTAATAAAGTATAATATAAAAGTATAATATACTTTTATGTATTTATATTAGACTTAGATGGTATTGATTGAACACTATACATTGTTATATGTCTGTTAGTTTGAACAACATGACACAAAGTTCAAATATAAGAAAATAAGTCATTTTATTTTATACAGTCTAGACGATGGACTTTCCTTCACCGTACTGCTCCCATTTAGCGTTTTTTAGAACACTGAGTTCAGGTCATTGTTGTTGTAGAACACGGTGTCAGACCGGATACAACTTAGTCTTATTAGGCATATAAAGTCACAATAAGGTCTTGCTCAAACAAAACGAGACTCAAAACTATGTGTAAACGCTAAAAGGCCTTAAAGCGCAATTTGGCAAAACGACGCCCAAACGGTGTCGGAATGGAATGAAAATTGATTTCAATGTCTATTAGAGATATTTCACTATGTGAGTAACTTCAAATCACAATTTCTAACATTTCAAATAGCATCTCCTTTGTAAAAATCAAACTAGTAATAACTCTCAAACTTGTCGCAATATGTATGGTCAACATCATCGATGTATTATTATGTTTGAAAAAAAATATAAACCTTAGTATAATTAGGCATATAAAGTCACAATAAGGTCTCGCTCACACAAAACGAGACTCAAAACTATGCGTAAACGCTAAAAGGCCTTAAAAGGTCTTAAGGCGCAATTCGGCAAAACGACGTCAAACGGTGTCGGAATGGAATGAAACTTGGTTTCAATGCCTATTAGAGATATTTGACCATGTGCGTAACTTCCGATCAAAACTTCTAACTTTTCAAGTAAAACCTCCTATGTAAATATCAAACTGGTCATAATTCTCTAACTTGTTGCAATATGTATGTTCTACTCCTTCTACATCATCGATGTTGATTATTGTTGAAAAAATTATACAACTTAGTCTTATTAGGCACATAAAGTAATAATAAGGTATCGCTCACACAAAATGAGGCTCGAAACTATGCTTAAACGCTAAAAGGTCTTAAGGCCCAAATTGGCAAATTATTCATTGAAAAAATATAAAGAAGAGATAAATGTTCAACGATTTGTTTAGCCAATGCAAACTTATTTATAAATAAGTATAAAAGGAATAAAAAATTGCGCAATCAGACCCGATTGGTTGATCTGAACCGGTGATAAACCTGTCGTAACCCGACCTGTTTTGACCCGGTAAGTTTTAAACCCGAAATGATCTGACTCGAAATATACTAAATCCGATGTACTCTGACACGAACCTGACCCACCCGACCCGTTTCCCAGGTCTAACGGAGTCAATAACGATGTGAAGTTAATGTATGTAGATAAGCATTTTCTTTCTTTTATTGACTGATATACGAAGTGGATTGCTCGCTTCTTCTATAACCTCTTATATCTAACCTGAGTTATCAGTTGTTCTCAGGTACTGCATTCATACTGCAAGCGTAAAAGCTCATTATTTTTATTAGTACGTTAACAACATATTAATCTACTATATATATATATACTTAAGAAACAGATGTGCTACACTTTTGCCTACATATGCTTCTCTATAGCTAGCTGAAGTGTGCTATGCTTTTGCTTATATGTGCTTCTCTATGCTAGGTGAAATGTGCTACGCTTTTACCTAGATGCGCTTCTCTATGGCTGAAATGTGTTACGCGTATCGCCTATATGTGCTTCTTTGTGGCTAACTGAAGTGTGCTACGTTTTTGCCTATATGTGTTTCTCTATGCTAGGTGAAGCGTTCTACGCTATTGCTTATATGTGTTTCTCTATGCTAGGTGACATGTGTTACGCTTTTTTCCTAGATGTGCTTCTCGATTGTTGAAATATGCTACGATTTTTGCCTAGATGTGCTTCTCTATGGCTAGCTGATGTGAGCTACGCTCTTGCCTATATTTGTTTCTCTATGGCTGACTGAAGTGTGCTACGTTTTTGCCTATATGTGTTTCTCTATGTTAGGTAAAAGGTGCTACGCTTTTGCCTAGATGTGCTTCTCTATAGCTGAAATGTGCTACACTTTTTGCCTATATGTTCTTCTCTATGGCTAGGTGAAAGGTGCTACACTTTTGCCTGGATGTGCTTATCTAAGGCTTAATATTGCTACACTTTTCCTCTAGATGTGTTTCTCTATGGCTGAAATGTGCTACACTTTTCGCCTATATGTGCTTCTCTATAGCTAACTGAAGTGTGCTCGCTTTTGCCTATATTTGCTTCTTTATGCTAGGTGAAATGTGTTACGCTGTTGCCTAGAAAGAATATAACACCTTTACTTATAAACCATAACACTTTTGCTTACAAACCATAGCATAAAATATTGGTAGAAAAAATCATAGCACTTTTGCTCATAAATCGTACCAAAAAATATTTGGTAGCAAAAAAAAACAAAGCATTTTTTCTTACAAAGAATAACACTTTTACTTATCAATCATTGCACACACAAAAATTCAAACTAGAAAAAATGTGATAAAAAAAACTGACCTCAAAAAAAAAAATTAAAAATTAAAAAATTTAAAAAAAAAAAGAAAAGAAAAAAAGTCGACTCTCGGTCAACGTGTGGTCAAGGGCCGGTCAACGAGTGGTCAAGGGACGGTCAACGGGTGTTCAACGAGTGGTCAACTGTCGGTCAAAGTACGGTCAACGACCGGTCAACTCCTAGGAGAAAGGAGAAAGGAGTTTCCTCCTTCCTTCTTATTTCTCATCTTTAAGGCATTTTCTCATGGGATTTGGACTCATATACTTAACAACATATTAATCTACTATATATATACACTAGGTAAAATACTCTAACGGTTTTACTTTGCCAATATTTGCATAAATAGATACTATTTTCATGTATATAATTATGTAGTAATTTTAATAAAATAAATAAATGTTCTTATTTAAGTAAATATATATCTTCTAACATATTTTATGATATTTGTATTTTAACATAAGATATTAGTACTGTAATAAATAATGTATAGTTACTAATTTTTGCTATTATAAAGTCATTATCTACATAATAGTTTATTTGAATTTATCAACATAAGAAAACTATAAGGATTGGAGGCTTGGGCGGTGGGATTGGCCGGTGCTCCGGTTGTTCTCCATAGCTATAAGAATTTGAGGCGAAAGACGAAGATTGAAGTCGAGAGTTGAAGAAGGTGAAAAAGGTGGAAAGGAGCGTAAGGTAGAAAAGATATAGAGTTTATAGGACATTTAGTGAGTCTCAGGTACATTTATTTTTAGCCAATACCTAACAACTTTTATATATACTAGTTCATTTCCCGCGCTTCGCGCGTGCCTAACACGTTTACTTTTATCGTATTTATATATTTCGTATTATTTTCACATATGTATTTATGCGGTAACTTTTAATAAAAAATAGATATTTTTAATTAATTAAATATATAAATTTTAACATATTGATTATTAACGAAATGTGAAATATATATTTACTAATTAGTGAAATTTTAAAATCATTATCTACATAATAACAACCTGGTGAAAGCGAATCTCAAAAGATAACCATAATGTCCAAGGAGAATCTCAAAAGACATGCGCATGAAACATATAAAAATCAATGAGGGAAATACGATAAAGAAACGAACATACACTCAAAACATAACTAAAAGACCCAAATTAGGAGATTAAACAAAAGGAAGAGCAATTGGCAGAAACGAACAGACGTGAGACGACTACTGTAGGAGCCTAATTAAATGTGATATTTTTTAAATGTATTAACTCAATGCATTAACCTTTCAAAAAAATTCAATACATTAATTCAATGCATTAACCAAGTACCAATTATCTTACTTCATCAAACCCAACAATTGTTTTTAGATATAGATAGATAGGTCATTGTCCGAGCTTCGCGCGGCCAAACTTGTTTTATTTTTGTCGATATTTATATGCTTAAATATAGGCAATGGCTATATGCACGCGAATCAATGCATATATGCACGCGATTCTGTGCGCGCAACTTATGCGCACGCATCTGTGCGCAGTTCTTATGCGCACGCATCTGTGCGCAGTTCTTATGCGCATACGTGTTTTACGGGGTATTACGGGTACTTTTCGTAAATTTTCAGAGTCTGTAACACCTTGTGCGCCTAACTACTGCGCACAGGTTGAGAATGTGTGCGCCGTGTTTCTGCGCACTGTTCAAACATAGTAGCCGTTGAAATTTTTGAAAAAAGTAGCCGTTAAATGTAAAACTGTGCGCGTAGGTTCTGCGCACAGGTGCTTTAGGGTTTGGGTTTGTGCGCGGATGGTTAGAGCACGGGTCTTTACAGTTTCATTTGGACCACAACGGTCATAAATGTGCCTATATAAAGCCACAATCTCTTCGTTTCCAACAAATTCATTCAACACCTCTTCGTTTTCCAACAAATTCATTCAAAATGTATCGTCGTAATCAAAACTCTCGTATGTTAGAGTTGATTAATCAAAGTTGTGAAGATAGTGATGAAGAACACGATTGGGATAGCGGATCAGAAGAAGAGGAAGACGACCCGAACGACGACGAATGGTTGGATGGTTTCTTAGAAGACGAAGAGTTCGGCGACTGGGATCCGAGTGGTGAATTTGTGGTTAGTATAATATGTTATAATTTGAAACATATGGTAGCGTAATTAGTTTCAAATTAGTTTCATATGCTAGAATAATTAGTTTCATATGCTAGCCTAATTAGTTTCATATGATAGCCTAATTAGTTTCATATGATATCCTAATTAGTTTAAAGTAATGATTCGTATTTTGCCTTGTTATTTTGGTAGTAGTGTAATTGTCGCTCTACAATTACGTATAGGGGAAAGATTATTCGGATTATTTTAGAACCGCACAATATTGGGATACTCCGCAAGAATTGTACGAGTGGGCGAGAGATAGAGGAAAGGAGTTAGTGTTAGCTTTGGTAACGCGTAATTCAAGTCCGTACCAAATAAGTATTGTGTGCGATAGATTTGGAAAACCAAGATCTGGGAGGCCAAAGGTGAACAAAGAGAATCCAGAGTTGGCTGTTCCTAGGCTTAGAAAGTCGAAGTCGAAGAAGTGTGAGTGTAGATTTCAGCTACTGGCAGTGCGAAAGAAAAACATTCCCGGGGTCGCAGGAGAAAAATGGATTTTAGGTGTGATAGAAGGTCGACATAACCATGTGCTACTTGCTAGTTTTCATGGGAATGCATTCATGGGTCGAATGACGGAGGAGCAAGAGCTTTGTGCTAGGCGGTGGGGAGATGGAACTGGACGCAAGACGCCAAAAGAAATTATCTCTAAATTGAGGGAGAAGTACCCTGGTAATGTTACTTCAAGGAGACAAGTTGCAACCTTTTTGCAGAAGGTGAATTACGAAGATCGCGGAGAGCTAAACGTGACACAGTGGTCGCTTAAGTTTTTGCGAGACCACGACTACGTAGTTCACCCACATAGAGACACGACAAACAGAGAGGTTGCAATATTATTCTTTGCTAACCAAGAGTCGTTGCGTTTGTTGAAGAAGTACCCGTACGTGGTAATTATCGATGCGACGTACAAGACAAACAAGTAAGTCTCTACAATACCTTGGTCGATATTTAGTTCGGATAATGATATATGTTCTGTAGTGATATATGTTAATGTTTCAATAGATATGAAATGCCGCTCGTAGAGATCGTTGGATTCACCAGTACACACAAGACGTTCAACATCGCGTATGCATTCACTAAAGCGGAAAGGATTTATCATTACACATGGATAATGATTCAATTGAAGTCATTATTCATAGATTTGGGAGTGATGCCAACGGCTATAATGACAGATTGCGAAGACGCGCTGATAAAAGGGATAAAGACTGTTTTCGGGAGCGAAGTTCAACATCTGTTGTGTTGGGTGCATATCAAACACAACATTGAGGCACATGCTTCGACCATCCTAAAGAGACAAATTAAAGTGGAAGCCTTTGCAGGACAATGTTGGGGACTATTTTTCTCAGCTACTCAAGAGACCTATGAACTGCGGCTCGAACAGTGGAAGAGATCTTGGAAGAGCGGCCTTGTGGGATACGTCGAGAGAACATGGCTTAATCCTCACAAGACAAGTATAGTGAGGGCTTGGACAGATCATAAGCTTCATTTCCTTACGAGGACTTCAAACAGGTAAATATTGATATTTTTTAATTAAAGACGATTATATCATAACGGCGTACTTTCTTAACTTACCAACTTAACTGTTTTTTAGAGTTGAAGGGATGCACAAGGTTTTGAAAGATATTATTGGTTCCAGCAGAGGGGGCTTTAACAGAGTGATCGTATGGATCCATCATTCAGTACTCCTTCAGATTGATTCAATTAGGGCGAGCATGAACATGTCTCTCTCCAAACGACCAACTGATTTTGATGATCCAAACATGCATCCGCTTGGAATTTCTTAACACGTTCGAGAGACAAAGAAGCGACAATGAAAATACATAATGAAAGTACGTAATGAAAGTACACAATGCTCATAACATTAGATGTCTACGATTTAGGTGTCGTCGGCAGAAGAGGAAGAGCAGTCGGAAGCATAGACGATACTACAAACCATCAACCGCAATTCTTTTTCTTTAATCTTAAACCTTTCCATCAGGACCTTCACTCTATTGTCACTCTTCTTTTTCTTGATGATTAATTTCGTGATAGCACGTAAAGCAGTAGGGGTATGCTCTGGATCAATAAACCTGATTCCGAAGAAACAATTGCATGCATAATGCCTTCGTCCATACTGGTCAGGCATGTCTTCGTCATTGTTAACGTAAACATTACACATTTGGCGACACCTTTTTGTACCAGTACACATTATCTGTGGAGGGTCAGGCTTCACACGTCTTGGGGATGATGATGATGCCATATTCGTAGTTATGTTCTTCGAAATAAGTAAATAATAAAACTTTAGTTATAAACATGAAAGCATATACAAAAAACAAAGCATGTACAAAAATGAACAAAAGAAAAATTTACCGATTAAGTAGGGAAACTTCGATTTTTGCTGTAGTTGAGATGCATGAACTAGTTGAGATGGATGAAGAAATCACCACCTTCAAACCGTTGGTTTTATAGGAATTTATGTATATGGTGCGCGTTGATTCTGCGCACAAGGAGTTACCGATTCAAAATAACGGTAACTAAAAGTGCGCTATGTAGCTGCGCACAAATTTTTAACGGTAATTTTCTGTGCGCGTTACACCTGCGCACCAAAAGTTACAGATTCAAAAAGTTACAGAATAGGTGCGCTTTACCTTAGCGCATGGCTGAAATTTCTGTGCGTTCTACCACTGCGCACTATACTCTTCATTCTTCGAAATAGTTGCGATATGAAGGGTCTAGTACATGGGTGTTGATTATGTTTTTAAAACTTATACAATTATGTGTTATTAGGCATATAAAGAGTGTATAAGGTCTCCCCTTCACAAAAAGTTGATCGAAAATACGCGAAAACGCAAAAACGCCTTATCGGTCCTGATGGCCTGTTAAGGTCGAGAATAGGCGGTTCGATGCCCAAACGACGTCGGAATGCAATGAAACTTGTTTTCAATGCATATTATAGCTATTTAACCTTGTCGGTAAGTTCGAGTCGAAAACTCAAGCTCTTCGAGTAACACCTCCTTTGTAAACCTTTAAAATATGACCGTTGCGTGCGCATAACATCTGCGCACATGATTCTTTGCGCATTAGATCTACGCACGATTGAAGACCGTTAAAATATGACCGTTTCGTGCGCATAACATCTGCGCACGAAACGGTCATATTTCAACAGCAAAAACCGAAGCTATAAAAGGGGGGTTGCACTCACCTCAATTCACCAATCTCACCATCTCTCTCTTAACCTCACCAATCTCACCATTTGTCTCTTAACACTCGCTATGTCGCACAGTTCATCATCAAGCAACGCTGCCCTTTTTTATTGTAAATGTGATCGACCAGCGGTAATGAGGAGTTCAGAATCTCGAAGAAACCTCGCTCGAAGGTTCTGGACATGCGCTGGTACTGGTGGTTACATTTGTGAATTCCGCGAGTGGATCGATCCACCACACCCTTGTTACTCCTTAGCTGCAATAAGAGATCTATTCTCGAAGATACGTACGTTGGAGGAGGAAAACGCCGATCTTAAGGCGACCCTGGCTTCCAATCGTTAGTTAAGTGGTTGTTTTAATCGTTAGTTCGTTGTTGTAATTGTTAGTTAAGTGGTTGTTGTAATCGTCAGTAAACAAGCATAGCACTGGACAAAGAGAAGTTGAGGAGGGACAACCTATAAAGATCCCCAACCGATATTGGTTTCGATGTTCGGATTTAGCAAAATGTACGAACTAATAAGAGTTTGAAAACTGGTTATTAGTTGGTACATATTGTCGACTCCGAACATCGAAACCAATCATCGGTTTGGGGATCTTCATAGGTTGGTCTTCCTCACCATCTCTTTGTGTAGTGTTGTTGTTGAAATTTGTATTTCGTTTTCAAATCAATATAGTTTTTCACGTCTTGTTGTTCAGATTTGTATTTGCATTATTGTTCGGAGTCGTTTTGAATATTCAAACAAGCAAAACATAAAATTTAAAACCATCACACAAGAAAAAGGCATACATAAAACATCAATCGTACATAAAACATCCATCAAACAAAAACAGACGTCAAGCGTCTAATCCTGAGTCTCCTGAGTATAAGGCGGAGCATCTTCCCGAGGCACATCACCCTGAGTCATATCATCTTGGTGCGCATCCTCCTGAGTGCCGCATCCACTCCCCTGGCCACTCTCATGAACAGAATCTCGGAAAACAGGAGGTGGTGGTGGTGGTGGCATCCGCGATGCACGTGGGGGAGATGGTGCCAAAGGTGCCTGAGGTGCCTCTAAGATTGCAAGCCAGCCACGAATCACATCTTCAGTGGCCCAAGGTCGATCCGAGATAGGGGTGTCTAGAAAAGAGTGCATCATGGCTTGAAGGATCTGACAACGCTGCAAACAAAACGTAAATTTAATCGTTAGTTAAGGTCTAAAGCTAAGTTTTGTACAAACTTTATAAAATTTTACATACCGCTAATGCATCGATAGGCACCGGGGTATATCCATAGCGAGGCGTGCGATCATGTCTCTCAGAGGATGGATCGACGACGGGATGTGAGAACTCGTCCAGCCAATCCATATAGTCATCAGACATCTTCCATGCTGGCTCTGCAACCGGCCCATCCAGATCGATCAGAGGCCTCGGCTCTGCGTCCCATGCAAGAAGAAGCTCAGGTGCATAAACGACGTCATACCTCGTGCAACCCATGGGCCGATGAAATGACAACGGCTGAATGGGTGGGTAGGGAACGGGCTGAGCCCGCCCAAACTGCCGCAGGACTCTCCTAGGGTTGTAGGCCTCATGAAATTTCCAGATGCTCAATACGCCCTCAAATCTCGTAGGAGAAACCTCTGGTGAGTTGAAGTCCAAATCTCTCCATGGCTGCCAGTTAACCTGAAACAAATAACAAGCCAAATTAGACACGTATTGCGGTAATGAAATAAAAAATATAAGAAATTAAATCCAAACCTGCTCATATCTCATGTTGTCGAGCATGCGACGGATGGCAACCAAACGCCCAGTATCCGAGCTAAGTGGTGTATACAATCCTACAGCAGCATCTCCATGGGCGAATGCAGGGTTCGTGACAAAGTGATCACGAAAATGAGGAAAGTATGCCCAGATACAGCACTACATATAAACAATTACAGATTATTAGTAAAACTACGTGAATAGTTAAGAGTTATTCACCAAGACGTTAACAACAAGATCTTACCCTCAGAAGAATCCCACATGAACCAATGGTTGCCGTCTCGACTCTAGATGCAGACCCTAAATTGCGATACACTAACGCAAGTATGCCGGCTCCCCATGCAATGTCCCCTGTACGATCATGGTTGAGAACAAGCGCCGTGTACTGGACCTTGACACCCTTTGTCGACCTGTCCACCAAGACAGTCGAGCCCAGAAGCAAAAGGAGATACAGAGTGGCAATGTGACTCTCATTCCTGACTGGCGCATCAAACAAAACTTCCAACCGAGCATTGAGGGCACCGAAATGAATGCCACCTGAGCTATAACATGCCTTCATGTCATCAGCCTCCTGACCCATAGCGTCCGCAAGCGCCGCATAGATCTGGTCATCTGTCATAGGTGAATTGCAGCTACGACCATGTATACGGACTCTGAGGATCTGCATCACGTCATGTAGGCAGATGGTCATCTCAGGAAATGGCATGTGGAAAGTGTTGGTCTCTGGATGCCACCTCTCCACAAAAGCAGAAATCAATGCAGCATCGATCTGAGACGCTATGCCCACTCGGCGCAGCTCTGTCAGCCCAGAATGCTCAGCAAGCCTGAACCATGTACCCTCCTCAGCTGAAATATGATGCTCATAATCATGAACCTGTGGAGATCTGTACATCACCCTCAGGAGCTTCCTAGCCTAAATAAATACAGAAAAAAAATTGCGTCCGGTTAGTAAATATGAAACGTATAACTTATTATAAGCATTCAGATCAATGTTATTGAACATACCGGATCTAACGGAGCCGCCTCAGCCTCGGCCTCATCCCCGTCCCCATCCTCTGGCTCATCCTCTGCCTGAATATCTCCTACTCGTCGTCTCTGCCTGGGACGACGACCACCTCTAACTGGAGCCGCAACCTCCTCACCAACAACCTCCTCAACTGCAGCCCCCTCAGCGACTCCCTCAGCAGCAACACCCTCACCACCAACTCCCTCAGCAGCAACACCCTCCTGACCTCTCCCTCTCCCTCTCCCTCTACCTCTCCCTCTCCCTCTACCTCTCCCTCTCCCTCTCCCACCACCTCGGCCTCTGCCTACAGCACCCTCACCACCACCTCGGCCTCTGCCTCGGCCTACAGCTTCCCCCGCACGGGCACGCTTCCTAACCTGCACCGGGGGCACCAATGGTACATCGGGAGCGGGCCCTGGAAGAGGACCACGCGACCATATCCATCTCGCTATATGCGTCTCATAAGAACACAATAGGTGAGGCGCACGTGGACGACAAATGTCCTGCATCGACTCCCCGAGCCAAGGAAAATATGTCTGTGGGGCATGGTCATCGTCGTCTAAATCTCCCGACACTGGCTCTGAAGATGCGACTGGCTCTGCAGATGCGACCGTAGGAGGAGAAGATGTCGACGTTTCTGCACCTGTCACTGCAGGTAATTCCTGCTCTGTATGCTCTGAACTGCGAGGTAAAGCATCCTGAAACAGAGGTCCGTCCTGGATATCATAGTCATCCGTGGTCACCTACGCCTGTACTGGTGTGGGCTCGATAGGGTCGAAAGCAGTAACATATCGACAAGGATAATCTACGTCGTCATGGAAATCTCTCTGTCCATCCATCTCCATATGCGAACCATCTATCTACTGCTGCTGCAGCTGTGCCTCCTCGTACTCATTCCCTGGCTCACGGCGCTCAGGTGATCCGGTGCCGAAAAATCGTTCGAGGGCCTCGAACGATAATCGCACACCGGCTGCCACATCATGTCGACGTGAAAGCCGTTCCGCTACTGGTGCGGGCATCGTGTTGCCCGTCTGATCCATGACGGCTTGTATAGTCTACATGTTTTTACATTTTTAGTATGACTAATTCATACTAAAATATTCGGAAATAGTTTGCAACTTCGTAATCAAATTCGAGTCTTTATATCTACGAAAACTAAATTTTTTAATATAAATTGTTAGAAATTTAACAATTAAGCCATAACTAGTTATGACTGTTAAGTTTCTAATATTTAATTCATAATTACTAAAAAATAAACATCTCAACTAATACTAAATAATAATCACTATTATTACTAAAAAATTACAATTAATACGAATTCATAATAATTCGATTAGGCATTCGATTAATGCATAATAATCTGAAACTTAATCCTAATTATAAAAAAATACGATTAATAAGAATTCTAATATTTAATTCATACAAAACTGAAATTTAATCGTAATTATGAAAAATTACGATTAAATTACAATTAATACGAATTCTAATATTTAATTCATAAAAAACTGAAATTTAAACGTAATTATGAAAAATTACGATTAAATTACAATTAAGATACGAATTCTAATATTTAACTCATAAAAAACTTAAATTTAATCGTAATTATTACAAAAATAAATTATGAATAAATTTCCAAAATTAAATACGATAAATATTTGAAAAAAGCGGGTTTAGAAATTTTATACCGAATAAAGATCATGCGGTGTCTCCGGAACCTGAGTCGCCGGAATAGTCGCCGGAGGAGCATTTGCCGCTGCCAACGCGGCTCGAGTCGCATACCGCCGGCCACCTCCATCCACCAACGCTTCATCGTCGAACAAGGTCGCCGGAGGTGGCTCCGTTGGGACGGAAGTCGCCGGAGGTGTTGGGATTGGGACGAAAGTGGTGTGGTCGGGACCGGAAGAATGAGGGGGTTCAGAATCCATTGACGGAATTTTGTTTAGACGAGGGAAACGATCGGAAATGGAGAAAATTGTAACGGCGCCGTCGAGCTCTACAGTAGAAAAGAAAGAAAGAAGGAGGAAGAAGAAGAAGCTGCGGCGCAGGGTTTAATAAACCCTGTGCGCAGTTCTTCTGCGCACTAATATGTGCGCACAAGTTCAGCGCACTAATATGTGCGCACAAGTTCAGCGCACACATTCGGGAATCCGAAACGTCGTGCGCTAAACTTTTGCGCATTATATCTTATGTGCGCTTTGTTCCTGCGCACACATTTGACAGACATCGTCAGAATTTTCACATTTATCCCGAAAATATCCTTGTGCGCAAGAAAACTGCGCACCAACTTATGCGCATAACATCTGCGCACCAAATCGCGTGTATATAGAGAAAAAGTCGCGTGCATATAGGCGTTTCGTAAATATACTTTTTTCATATATGTATTATTTAGTAATTTTTACTTTTTAATAAAAAATAGAATATCTCTCATATATGTATCAGTATCACATAGTCGTTGTCGGTGCTCGATTTGCTCTCCACCGCCATACGGATTGGAGTCGAAGAGCGAATAGAGAAAAAAGATGAAAAAGTGGGAATACTAAAAAATTAAGCACATATTTATAATTTTGTTAGACTCATAAGTATCAATTGTCATTGGGTAAATGGGAGATGCAAAGAGAGAGGAAAATTAGATTTAAACATTCATTAGTCAAATTTACATTACTTTCACAAAAGATCAATTTTTATAATATATATATATATAACATATAAATAGATTAAAAATATCTAATTAACTCATATTAATTTTTAACCGGGGTAGGAGGGGGCACCGAGATGAAACGAAAAGGGATTGATGATGTGGCTAAAACGTACACGCAAGTGTACGGGTTCAGTTGTAGTAGTCAAGTGTCGATCTCACACAGACCAATGTAATATTAATTGAAACGCTACCAGTGAATTAGACCGAAAAGCTATAGATAAGGAAACTAGAATCAAGCTAACTAGGAATAACAAAAAGAATAGATGATAATATATGGATAAATGTGTCTAAGGTTAAGGATCACCGCAACAATGCTTCAGTAAATAAAATCACACTCTGCCTGAATCTAATCAAATTATTTGAAGGTAAGACATCTAGGGTAATCTACTAACTCCTTTCAGACGATAGTAAACGTGTTTGAACTGACTAACCATCGCTATCGCGCAGAGATAATCTCATTCAAACTCATTAACGCTGTTAGAGTCTAGGAATAAACTAAAATAACATTCGCTGTCGCGCTCCACTAAATTAACCTAAACCTAGAACATCTATGATGACTTAGTATCCTCAAGAGTAATTAAGTCGCTTTCGCACAAATAACACTCAGGTTCAATTCCTAGGATTCCGGTAGAAATTATCACCTTTCAGTCTCAAACTCTACCTGATTACATATTAGTGTTTTCACTTTTCAGTATGAAACCATAATAGGATCCAATCAGTCTAAGCTAGAATGGGCATAAAACATCTAGGAACGAATCAAATACTATTTCAATTCAGAAAATAGATCAATTCTATCTAAATACGCATTGTACGGATCACCATAACCTTAGAACTAGAAATTTAGTCAAGCATGATCGAAGAAATCAACAGATTTAAACTAGCCAACAACACATATGAATTACTCAATAACAACGAGAGAAAAGAAATGCTAATCTCAATATAAGAAATAATCCAAATTGACAAAGGGCTAGAACGATAATACCAATCTTCAATCAAACGAGGCTAGAAATTCCTCTTGAAATCCTTGTCTGTCGTAAAGTCCAAAACAAGCACCAAAAACTAAAACTAAAACCTAAAATAACAAAACCTCCGAAATCCTCCTCCAAAAACTCCCAGCCAAATCTCCAAAGTCTTTGGCTCCCCAGTCTACGTAACCTCCCCTATTCCAATCAATGCCATTTCACCAAAAAGTCCATGTGCTTCCCTTCGTTCAACTCCACAAAAAGAATGTTTGGGCCACTGAGTTGCCGGCCGAAGTCCAGCTCCATAATTCACTCGTCTTCATATTCTTAGTGGGCTGCTGGTTCATTTGATCCAATTGGATTAAAATCTGATCATGAGAAAATCTCACAAGTCTATTTTTGCATAAATCTTCAAATCAGCTTCGAATGGATATAAAATAGTCCTGAAATACATATAAAAACGAGTGTAGACTTCGAGTACAAAATAATGCAAAATTAATTATTAAAGATATGAAATACGAATGAAAATGATTTAAACTAACATGCATGCAACTAGACCCCTAAAACATGGACGAAGTGGATGTTATCAATTGACGAACGGGATTAGATGAGAATGAGTTTGGACGTTGTGGTAGAGGAAGGAGGCGAAGAGAAATGTGTTTTTAGTTGGTGATGAAATTAACATTTAAGACAAGAGATAATTAGGGTAAAGATTTAAAATATCAACATTTATTAGGTACACATTGCTTTTGCTTTATCAAGACCATCATCAATATATATATATATATATATATATATATATATATATATATATATATATATTGATAGAAATAAGATATTTATATTCATCGCCGGCCCATTTTACTATTTATCGCCTGGTGCGTTGTGCATGAGCTTACATACTTTTTATTCATTGTTCACCCATTTTACCATTTATCACACTACTTGATTTCAAAATCATGCTAAACTTGCATCACAGACATGGATGCTCCGGTTTTATGCCGACATAAAGGTTGTTCAAGCTATCTTGACTGTCCTACACCAGGAAAAATTTAGTCGGTGGAGGAGGCGACGGTCTTGCTACGTTCAGGTATGAATTTTGTCCTAATTCCAAATTATTAATTATCAATTCTTGTTTTTGAATGTTTTAATTTCAATCGATAAGTAACAAAAATTACCCACTCTTTTTGAAATTAAAACATTCAGAAACAAATTAAGGGAAAAGTCATACCTGAACACAACAAGACCATCGCCTCCAATAACAACGACAAAAAACATCGTCGTTGTTACCTCAACACCGGCGTCGTTGTCGCCTCCGCCACCATTGTCGCCTCCGCCACCGACTGTATTTTTTGGTGTAGGACAATCAAGATAACTAGAACAACCCCTTCTGACGGTAAAAATCCGGAGCAAGTCTCTGACGAACTCTAACGCCTTGCCATCTCCTAGATTTGGCTCCCCTGAACCCATCGTCGTTCATTCATCCTCCTACTCCAACGCCTTGCCATTTCCATCTCTGCTATCTTTGTCGGGTATGACGTCCTCGGCTACGACGCCTTAGGGAGGAGATGCAAGGAGGGATAATTAGGAAGAGAGAGAATTAAGAAGGGTTCCAAAAATCGTACGTCATCGGAGCAACAAAGAGATTGTCGAATCCAAATGGTTTGAACAAAATAAAGGGAGAATTAGAAGGGTTCCAAAATCGTCATCAGAGCTTTGAAAAAACCTAGAAACATGAATCACTTCTTCATCGAGCGGAAGGTAAAACTTAAGGAAGCAGTGAAATCCAATTGAACAAACTGCGTTATTGAGAATTGAATAGGAGGTTACTAAATGAGGTCAAACTCAAAACCACCCGTATAATCAATAATTACCGAAAACCACCCACATATCGCCCTCCGTCACCACACAATCACCCGCTCTCATATTTGGTTTGAAATTTCGTTAGATACTTACAAATTTAACCCGAACTTTTTATTTGAGTTCATTTCTCCACACCTTTAAAACTTGGGTAAAAATTATAATTAAATAAAAAATTAGGGTCATCTTCTTCAATCTTTCAACCCCTCCAAAACCCTAACCCCCAATTTCTTGGTTTAAAGAGGGACGGTACCCTCGGTTAAATTTTATAAATATGACCCTACAAAAGAGGGTAACGAAACAGTACACAAATCAGTTCAAAGCAATAAACAAAACACACTTGGAGAGACACGTAGGCCTTCCAAACTGTGTGCAAGGTGCATATGGGTAGGCAAACAAGCCATCCTATCTACACAAACCAAGATAAAGTGCATATGGAGAGGCAAACAAGCCGTCCAAGCTACACAAAAACCAAACCAGGTGTATATGGAAGCGTAAACAGACCCTCCAAACTACACAAAACAAAAGCACACAAAATATCAAAGTAAACAAAGTCCAAACAAACACAAACAAACAAACAAACAAAAACGAACAAACAACCAAATAAACAAACTACAAACCCATAACCATGCAAGGCGGGAAACGTTCATGCAAAAGTCTAAAAACACTAACAAAAATCAAGCGCACAATGTCCTCCCGAGGAATCTGGTTGCCCTGAAAAATAAGAGAATTCCGAGCATGCCATAAGTAATAAACAGTAGAGGAAAGGGAACATACCTGAGCATGGGCGAGACAGTCACGAGTAGAAGCGCGCCTCCGAAGCCAGCGAAGAGAAGACTTGATCGACGAAGCAGTAGCCGGTATCCCAAATCTGACTCTGACCTCTCTCCAAATGGTAGCTGAGTAAGGGCAATCGAAGAACAGGTGCTTATGGTCCTCCAGAGCAGCCCCACACATCCGACACCCCGGGTGAACGTCCAGGAACGACAGGCGATCATACGTAGACAGCTTCCCGAGGTTAGCCAACCAAAGAAGGAGCATATGCTTGGGCGTGTTGTGTCTAGCCCACACCTCTCTATACCATCTGACAGTAGGCTGCTTCGTGCGTAGAGCCTCATACGCCAAGGAAACCTTAAAGTGGCCGAGCTTGCACCACTCTAAGAGAGACTCCTCGACATTGAGAACTCTACTATCAAGCTGAACAACCATGTCCCGAGCATGCAGAATACCCTTGATCAACAGAGAGTCACGCTTGTGCACAGTCCACTCAAGTGGCCCAACAACCCCTAGGTATCTATGATGAATCCAGCGAGTCTACATACTATCCCTCTGGCTAAGGATGTGCCAAAAGTGCTTGATCATGAAACACTGGTTCCAAATACCAATATCAAGGAGACCGAGGCCCCCTTCCTTCTTTGGCTTGCACACCTCATCCCATCTCCCCTTAGGCCTCCTCCACATGAAGCCCCGACACATGCTAATCAGACTCTTCCGAACACCCACAGGAATGGGCAAGATAGACAACCAGAATCCCTCGACCCCCTGTAATACCGACGCAATCAGCTCCCGCCTCCCAGCAAAAGAGATAGACTTTTTAGTCCACGCAGTGAGGTAGTTACTGAGACCATGGGGGTTGATAGGGATCCCCAGATACCTGAACGGGAAGGTACCAACTCTGAAACCAGAAGCCTCAATCAGGGAAGAGCTCACATGATCCTCAACCGAAGCCAAGAACATAGACGACTTTCCCACATTCACACTCAGCCCAGCCATAACCTCAAACTTCCGGAGGCAGCCCAGAAGCACATCAGTAGATCCCGTATCTCCCCTACAGAACATGACCACATCATCAGCGAAAGTCAAATGAGTGAGCCTGGTGCTCTCACAGTGCTGATGGAAGTGGAAAGAACTACAGGAGGTCTCCTTCTTGACTAAGCGGGAGAACATCTCCATGCATAGGACAAAGAGGAGAGGGGATAAGGGATCCCCTTGCCTAAGGCCCCTTTTACCCGGGAAGAAACCATGAATGCCCTTATTAACCTTGATGGAGTAGGTGGGAGAGCAAACACATTCCATCACCCAAGAAATAAACTTGGGCGGGAAACCAAGATGGCCAAGCGTGAAGCGCAAGAAGTCCCAAGAAACCGAATCATAAGCCTCGGCGAGGTCCACATTAAGGAAGCACTGCGGGGTGTCCCTAGTCACATTGTAGCGTCTGAGCAGCTCCTGAACCAGAAAGATGTTGTATGACATGAGTCTTCCCCCAACAAAAGCACTCTGAGCCTGATCCACCAAAGTCCCTAAAATCATACTAAGGCGGGAAGTAATAATCTTGGAGATGATCTTATAGACCACATTACAGCAGGAAATGGGCCTAAAATTCTCCACACGATCTGGCTCCTCCACCTTAGGAATCAAAGAAACGATGGTGTGATTGAACGACTTCAGAAGCTTCCCCGAAGCAAAGAACTCCTTGATCGCCGCACAGACCTCAGCCCCAGTGATGTCCCAAGTGGTCTTGAAGAACTTGGCATTGAAGCCATCGGGCCCCGGTGCCTTGTCCACCCCAATAGCCCAAATAGCCTCCTTGATCTCAGCATTGGACACAGCCCCAACCAGCATAGAAGCCTCCTCAGCACTGACCAACGGTCCCTGGGCAAAATCAGTGGCACTGGGAAGCACCACCCCAATCTCAGAACCAAAAAGACTCTTGAAGAAGCCAATGAACTCGTCATGAACTTCTTTAGAGGACTTGGTTCTGGTCCCATCAGCCTTGCAAATAGAAGCAATGTGGTTCCTCTTGCCAATTCGCTTTCATAAGCGAGTGGAAGTACCTAGTACACCGATCCCCATGGAGGGTATACTTGGCCTTGGCCTGCTGGCCAAGGAAGGAAGCCTCAGCCTTGTTAAGCCTCTTGGCTTTGGCCTTGGCCTCCTCAACCTCTCTCCTGCCATCCACAGAATCCGGAGACTCACTCAAACAAGCAATGACCCGAGCAAGCTCCCTATTGGCATCACCAGCCTGCCTGGAAATGTGGCCAAACTCCTTGTTGTTGAGCCCCTTTAGAGGTCTCTTCAACCCCTGCAGAAGCTTCGCCAACCTGAACTGGAAAGTTCCTCTCTCAACCGTAGTCCAACCCTCCTCAACCACCTCAGAAAACCTAGGGTGATCAGCCCACATATTGAAGAACTTGAAGTATTTCTTCCCTTTCCCCAAATCCCTCAACAAAGACACAACACCCACCTTATGGTCCGAGATGTACCACTTCTCAAGGAAGCTGGAGCGGCAATGAAATCCAGAGTTAACCCAAGACGAGCTAGTCAGAACACGATCAATACAGCTCCACACTGTGTTGTTCGTCCAAGTGAAAGGACTAGAACTAGTGCTCGGCGCGTCCACAAGCCCATGTCTCCTACACGCATCAATCATATCCTTGCACTCATAGTGCGAAACTGGACGCCCGTTAACCCTCTCATGCTCAGCCATGACACAATTGAAGTCCCCCATAATCAGCCACGGTAAATCATGCAGCTCAACCAACTCAGCAACACTGTCCCAAATGCCCCGGCGCGCCACCACACTATGAAGCCCGTAGACAAAGCAGACCCCAAACTTCTCACCAGTCGTCTTGCATGTCATAGCACACCCAATGTGTTGAACAGACATGGTAATGACACTCAAATCAACACACAACGGATCCCACATAACCAAGATACGAGCCCGTGGGTCCAGGGCAAAATTGTCCACAAAGTCCCATCCCGGAGCAACCCGGCTAGCCACACTCTCAATGCGGACACCCCCACACTTGGTCTCAAAAATCCCACACACCTTAGCATCAACCTCACGAATGACACCTCCAAAGCCATTTTCTTTCAGGGCTTGGCAAAGCCCTCGCACATTCCAGGAGACGACAATCATTGGGACACCTTGGGCTTGTGTCCCCGGGTCCTCTCAGAGTAGCGGGAAGGAGCAGTCGTCTTACTCCACTTCTTCTGCGCTTGTATAGCACACAACACGTGTCTACGAAGCTGGTTGCTTACCTTAGCGAGAGCCTTCGCCTTCCTCAATTGGGATCTAGAGTGGAACTCCACAAAATCCTCTTCCACACCCACGTCCTCCTCGGTAGCACTCATATGATCCTTGGTCTCTATCTCTCCCTCTTCCATCTCCCCGCCATCTAAGGAGTCCTCACTAGCCTCCCCATCCCCAACCGAACCCTCACCCTCCGACTCCTTCCGCTCACTCTCATCAGAACCCACCTCCTAAGCACCACCCTCGGAACTCTCCTCACCAACCCCGGGGTCACCCCCAAGCCCAACCTCATCATCACCGTCCACTCCCTCACCCTCCGAGCTAATCCCACCATTCCCGGAACCAGCCCCTAATCCCTCCTTCCCCTCACCTACCACTCCCTCAACACCCACCATTGGTTGCTCCTTAGATCCTCGGGCTCCCGAGACTCCACCACCCTCAGCCACCCTAGGTCGAACGGCCTCCCCAATGGTATTGATTCCACCGTCCTTAACACCGGCTACACTCACCCTCTTAGTCCTAACCGCCTTCACCCCGACGCCCTCTTTCTTCTCCCTAAACTTGCACTCCTCCACATTGTGACCGAAAGAGCAACATCCATGACAAAACTTAGGTTCGTTCTCAATAACGAACGATAAGTTGACCTTGTCACCGTCGTCAAAAGTCACACATAATTCCCTTGGGAATGGCATAGCAAAATTTAATTCAACAAGAACACACGCATAAGCGCCCCTTTTCCTAGAGTCCGTTACCGGATCCATGAATAGGGGGGTACCAATGTAAGAACTAATGCGACTCAATATATCGGACGTCCAAAAATTCCTAGCTAGGCCATTAATACGAACCCAAAGGGGTATGGTGGCTATATCCTTACGGTTGAAAGCAAATTTATCCGGTATGTTTTTTAGAATCATAGGTCGATCATGAATAAAATAAGGTCCATTTTTAAGTACGTTATCTTTATCTTCTTCGGTTTGAAAATAAAATATCATCCACCCGCCCTCTTCCTTATAAGTCGTCTTAACCCCCCACGCCCTAACCATGGTGTTAATCATGAAATGACCCGGGTGATAACCTACATATTGCCCTAAAAGACTCCATCCCCACACATCATGCATAGATAGACCCTCAGAAATTTTAATAGTAAGCCCTTCGGGCGAAGGAGGGGAAAAAGAAAGCTTACCTCCGATGCCGGAATTCATGAAGACACGCTTGGATTTATTTGCCCAAGCGTTTTGTCGAGGAGGCTCCGGGTTCGGTTCCATGATTCCCGAGGCCTTTGTGTCCTTCTTCTCCGGGTCCGCTTCCATAGGCACCGCTTGCTTGGCTCCTTCCTCTTCCGGATTAGCACACCTAGACGACGTGGTCCCGGGCGCAAGGACACTTTGTCATGGAGCCGTTAGAAGAGTGGTCCCGGGCTGCTTACCTTCTTTCTCCATGCAGCCATGGCACCCATTCTTGAGAGGTGTGGTCCCGGGTAAAGGACAAGCAACCACCTTAGGACAAGGAGGAGGTGTGGTCCCGGACAGCTTGTCCTTTCCAAGAGAAAGGACAAGCTGCACTGACATTATTTTGGGCTTTCGCACTGACAAGGATTTCAAGAGGAATTTCTAGCCATGGCACCCATTGTTCTTCTTCCCTTTTGCATTATTTTGGGCTTCCATCCAATTTGTAGGCCATTTTCGTGTTGGGATGGATAATTTCGAATGCATTGACACGAAAATGACACCAACACATTGCAGATTTGCAGGCGAAGAAGACAACTAATTAATTAACACGTGAAATAGAAATCCGCAGATTTTAATAGAGAAGTTAAGGCCTTCGCCGAGGAAGAGGTCGGGGGAAGTTGAGGCGGGGGGAGGTGCCGCAAAGGTGATAAAAGGCGGTGTCGTAGGCGCGGGCGCCGACAACAAGGGTGGAGTAGGATCCCAGCCATATCCGTGAGCGTTTGTTGGGATCTCTGATTTCAGCCACCCATTTTCCCCATTTCCGCACCCTGATTCCCTTGTACGGTTTCTACGCCCGATCCCGCTTCTTCGTCGTCGTTACATCATTACGCCGACAAAGGGAGTGTTTTCATAATCAGCTTCCAAAGTTTACCCTTAATACTGTAAGATATTAAGGCTACTGGAGATATGAAGTGAAGAAGTGGAGTCAAGAAGAATTGAAGACGCATTTGAATTAAGGCTACTGGAGCGAAACCGAGATCGCCATCTAAATCCCGTGATCGCCATGTCACAACAGAAAGAAAAGAGTAAAAAATAATGACGACCGCGATTGATCGCCATGGTGAATCTGGCGATAGCTACATCACACTTGAAGAAAAGAAAGCCCACGTGATGCAGCTGCTTTGCCGGATTGAAGATTGGGCCGTGCAGGACTGGGCCTAATTAATTCAAGCAAGTTGTTGGGCCTAATTAATTCAAGCAAGCTGCTGGGCCGATTTATGGAAGCAAGCTCCTTAATCCCATGGAGCAAGTGGGCTGATGGACTTATCGAATTATTCGAAGCAAGCAACTCAAATTTGAAGAAGCAAGCCGACTTGGCTTACGTTGGATTTATTTATTTCCTATTTCTTTTGCTTTATTTATTTTTTCTTTCTTTTATTATTTGGTTTAGGATTTATCTTTTAGGATATTATTCTAGGGTTAGACTCTTTTATACCATGGAAGCTTTCTTTTGTTCATCATCATCTTTTCCATCGACAGTTTTAGTTTTGCAACCATGAGCGCTTAGCAGTTTAAACCTTCAGTTATTAAGTTGTGAGATTTCTAAACTCTTGTTCTTTCCCTTTGGGTTTTGTATTATTTCTCTTGTTCTTCATCTATATGATTTCTATTGGTTTTGCTAGATTGATCACCTAGTTTGATTAGTAGTTTTCTATTGCTATACTAGGAATAGACGGTGGAATTCCTTGTCATTGTAGCATCCATATCTGCATGATCTGGTAGTTGATTGTTTATATGAAAGAGAATTGATTGCATGTTAATACTTGACGGTTGTAAGTTATTGCATGCATCCTTATGATTCTTGTGCCCTTTGCTGCTATTTCATCTAATCTTGAGAAGTTTTGCTGATCATCCAAATCCCCATGTTTAATGAGAGAGAGGTTCGTTTTGTAGAATAGTCTTGATTTTAGGGTTCATGTTTGATTGTGAATTTTAGGGGTTTTGATTATCATTTGTTTCTGAAATTTTAGGTTTATAAAATCTCAATTGGGGCTGCCTGCAACTTGTCTTGGCCGGCGGATCGTATGGTCATTCAAGTGTTTGATGACTCCATTGATCAGGTTATCAAGGTGAAATTAAGTTATAAGCACTGTTTAATTTGGGCCTTGATTTCTTTCTTTAAGTAGTCTTAGGGATTTGTAAGGGCCACTTATTTTAGCAACCTACTCTCTGCTGATAAATTTGCCCAAAAGTAGCATTTATTTTGTTTGTTTGTTGTTTTCGTGTCCTCTTTAGATTACTGCATTTCATTGTTAGTTGCTGGATCTCATAATTACCTTGTATTATGTGTTTTATTCCAGTTTAGTATGAAATGAATGTTGCATTTGATGGTTCTTGGTCTTGATCTCATAATTATCGTGCAATTCAAGGACATGTATGGGATATGATTGCATTTTATTAAAATATGTGTTGCTACTATGTTACCACAGCCACCTGTGTGTTGATCTAATTGTGGAAAGTGTTTTTAAGCTCACGGAGAGCCTTATATGAATTATATGTTGTACTTGTTAGTGGTGCAGGAGCAGGCAATTAGCAGAAGCATGGGTATTGAGTTAAGAGTATAAGAGCCTGTGAGTATAAGAGCCTAGTGGAAATGGAATGTTCGTATTGTGATTTCATATGTAGATGGGACTATTACTAAGTGAGTTTTGCTTAAATGTTGTTCCGTTTCAGCATATTATTGTTGAGATTTAAGTTCATGTTTTCTGTGATTTTCATTTACATAAGATGTCTTGGCACAGATCCGATGTTCTGGGACATTTCAGTTGAGATTTAGTTGAGATTTAGGAGTTCTTGATATAAATCATCATGTATAAGAAATTTGTTCTTTTATTATTTCACTTTTCCATATTAGTTCTTGATATAAGGGAAGTTTTAAACTAAAGGTTTTGCAAATGTTGTTTCACTGTTGGTGAAAGTTTTGATAATGCACCACACCTAAATTCCACCAACTTGATACTTGATTGCTAACTCTCTTCAATAGCATGGAGTTGTTAGTTCCAATCTACTTTCATTGCTGACCTCCTAATCAATGTTTTTTTTCCTTTGTCTATCATTAATTTAAAACTGTGAACCATCTCATGCTTAATTAAACACAATTATTTTGCATTTTTCTTCTTCCTCTTCAGTTTTAGGTCTAGTGTGTGAACTGTGAACCATCACAGAATTGGATATTTTTCTGCAAGTGTTTCTTCTTCTCTTTTCTCTGTTGTATTTATGCTTTCAAGTTAAGCAAATTCCTTTTCTTATTTGGATTCAGAGATTAATTTTTTACATTTCTTGAGCTAATGGTTGAACCCGCGCATGCAGGTTGACGTTCTTCTATGATCTATGGAGCCAAGAAGAATGTGAGTTTAGGTAATATGTACTGGTTCCTACTTCTCATCTGTAGTTTATTACTATTTAGGAAGCAAAATTAATAATAGAAAACTGATAAACAATTAAAATTGCAGACACCTTCCTTTTCTCTGAATCCAGAGAAAAGGAAGATGTGAAACAGCAAAGCAAAGAAGATCCAATCAAGCCTAAGGAGGTGGAGGAGAAGAAGGAAATGAGAAGTTATGGATGAGATGAAGTTGTTAAAAAATACCCAAGTAAGTTTACTTATTCTATTTATTTTATGTTTTAATGAACCTAATTTCGTAGTTCTGCAATTATCTGTTAAACTGTTTATCATTATCTCTTTTAATTTATTCGGACCTAAGTAAGTTTCCACTGTAAATGTGGACTGATGTAGAACTTTTTGCATTTAAAATTCAACAGTATATTTCAATTGGAAATAATTTTTTTACAGCTTAAGATAATACTAAACATCATCAAAGGTCTGAATCTTTACATTAATTGTATATCTTGGCCAGCATGTTTCCAGATTCACAAATCATCATTGCTTACAACACTGAATTGTATAGCTTGGCCAACATGTTTCCAGATTCACAAATCATGCTAACTATCTACTTGAATTCCATGTGACTTATATTTTGTAATTTGTACAGTTGAGGAAATCCTGCATGTCAGAAGGAAGGAACCCTGTTTTCAAACTAATCTCAGTAAACCCCTGAGTTATGTCTGGTGCTCTATTGCTTTTTGCACTAAAAGAACACTTGTCCATTTTCTTATGTGCTTTCTATCCTGTAGACGGTTCCAGTGGAAGATCATACAACTCTTCATCTATCACATTCTGGTGCTCTATTGCTTTTTGTACCAAGTAAGTTTGCTGCTGAAATCTACAATAAAATCAATTACTTTGAAGAGTATCACATGGACAATGAATTTGTTAACTTATAAAATTCAATATGCAGAGGGGAGATGTGAATCTGGGTTGCAGATTGCTTAGACTTCAGAATAAGATCATCTAAAGGGGAGCAAGTAATGCAATTTACATGTTGAGAAAGTAATTTAGACAGTCAACCAAGTAAGTTTGCTGCTAAAATTAATTATGAATCAATTACATTTTTAAAATATTAAATAAAAAAGGGAATGATGTTGCATGATAAGAAGATTAGATATAGATACTTTGCATGATAAGCAGATTGGATATAGATAAAGAAAAACTGAAAAGTATAGCATATTACTGAAAAAACTTATTCCTTGCATGATAGGGTATAATAATCTTAAAAAGTAATTATTGAAAAACCAAAAGTGATAAAAATCCTCTAAAAACTGAAAATAATCCGGCCATCTAATCCTTCTTCTCCTTCTCGTCCATCTTTTCCTTTTTAACTTCTATGAGCTGCTTCTTAGTTGATGAATACTCCCCCTCCTCATGTTTGCTAGAACTTGGTTCATCATCAATAGACATAAATGATCTTTTTGACGGGGTACTCATGTCATTAGAAGAAGTTTTTGATGATTTTGATATCACATCAATGTCAGTAATTGTAGTTTCCTCATTTTCCTAAAACAAAAATTTGTAATAAGTAGACTATATTTCATAAATAATGAATTGATTTGACATATATATTAAACTTATTCAATAGGTTAAGTAATATTACCTCATAATGTAATGATAAGGTCTCAAACTTTTTAATCAAATGTGCATCATTTGAGATGTGTGTCACAGTATATGCTGATGCCATTGGTAGGTTAAGTATATTGTATTCAGAAATGAGAACCTTGAATAGAAATTTCCCGTTTAAGAATATCTTCAATTCTTCAGGAATCTCATTATCATCGTCTTCCTGTAAATAGGATATAAAAATATTAGAGAAGTTCAAGATTGTATATATTAGCAAAAAGCAATAAAAATCACCTCTTTTCTTGATTCCAGAATGTCAGTAACACTTTTTTGTAAGATTTGTGAAGCTTCTTTATCAAAAATTGTTAATTGACCGTTTCCTGTTCCATCAATTACTAAAACTTGTATTGCAAACCTAGGTATTGGAAAAGTGACTATTTTTTCACATTTCTTGCACCAGTGACCCTCCTCTGAGCCCGGTTTAACTTTACTCTTGCACTTTTTGCATGAGTTATAGTACCAATCGTACGTCATCGGAGCAACAAAGAGATTGTCGAATCCAAATGGTTTGAACAAAATAAAGGGAGAATTAGAAGGGTTCCAAAATCGTCATCAGAGCTTTGAAAAAACCTAGAAACATGAATCACTTCTTCATCGAGCGGAAGGTAAAACGTAAGGAAGCAGTGAAATCCAATTGAACAAACTGCATTATTGAGAATTGAATAGGAGGTTACTAAATGAGGTCAAACTCAAAACCACCCGTATAATCAATAATTACCGAAAACCACCCACATATCGCCCTCCGTCACCACACAATCACCCGCTCTCATATTTGGTTTGAAATTTCGTTAGATACTTACAAATTTAACCCAAACTTTTTATTTGCGTTCATTTCTCCACACCTTTAAAACTTGGGTAAAAATTATAATTAAATAAAAAATTAGGGTCATCTTCTTCAATCTTTCAACCCCTCCAAAACCCTAACCCCCAATTTCACTCTACGGAGATGTCGGCGGCGGACGAGCGGGGAGGTGGTTTGGAGGTGTCGGAGCAGCTAAATAAATAATTTCAGGCCTCCATCCAATTTGGCTTTTAGCTCATTGTTCTTCTTCCTTTTTGCATTATTTTGGGCTTCCATCAAATTTGTAGGCCATTTTCGTGTTGGGATGGATAATTTCGAATGCATTGACACGAAAATGACACCAACACATTGCAGATTTGCAGGCGAAGAAGACAGCTAATTAATTAACACGTGAAATAGAGATCCGCAGATTTTAACAGAGAAGTTAAGGCCTTCGCCGAGGAAGAGGTCGGGGGAAGTTGAGGCGGGCGGAGGTGCCGCAAAGGTGGTAAACGGCGGTGTCGTAGGCGCGGGCGGCGACAACAGGGGTGGAGTAGGATCCCAACCAGATCTGTGAGGGTTTGTTGGGATCTCTGATTTCGGCCACCCATTTCCGCACCCTGATTCCCTTGTACGGTTTCTCCGCCAGATCCCGCTTCTTCGTCGTCGTTACGTCGTCGCGCTCCATCTGAATGTTGTTGAAGAAGCCATTGGAGACAGAAAGGGAGTGTTTGCGGAAACTGAATGTAGACAGTGCCGGAGCCAGAATTTTTATGAAGGAGGGGCGGGATTGCTTACCAAAATCTAAATTCATAATCAGCTTCCAAAGTTTACCCTTAATACTGTAAACCTTCAAAAAATAAGTTTTTCACGGAGCTTTCTCCATTTACTAATACTCCCTCCGTTAAAATTTACTTGCCCTTCTAGCAATTGTATGGAAAATTTATTGGTGATAATTTTAGACAAGTATACCCTTCATAGTTTAAGTAATAGTAGAGGGAATAAAAGAAAGAATAGTGAGAAAATAAAGGAAAGAATCAATAGCAGTAGATTAAATTTGTAAAAGGGGTGTAAAATTATGTTAAAAGACAAGCAATTTTTAACAAATGATTTAGGCTAGAGTGACAAGTATTTCTTAACGGATGGAGTATACAATTTTGACAAACGGGGGCCTGATTTTCAACGTTTTCAAATTGTGCTCAGTGAAAGATGGGCCTAACGTACAAAATTTTTGACACTCTTTTATAAACAACGTCGTTGTTCAACATATTTAAAATTAGAAAAATAGGTTATACCATCCCTTCTTGATATGCTGCACTTTGTATAGCGTAACTAGGGATTATTACATTATATTAGGAGTGATTCCATAAGAGTTTAGAGGTATTTCTATGTTATATATCATTGAAGTTATTATGAAGACTTAGAAGATATGAAGTGAAGAAGTGGAGTCAAGAAGAATTGAAGACGCAGTTGAATTAAGGCTACTAGAGCGAAACCGAGATCGCCATCTAAATCCCGCGATCGCCATGTCACAACAGAAAGAAAAGAGTAAAAAATAATGCCGACCGCGATCGATCGCCACGGTGAATCTGGCGATAGCTACATTACACTTGAAGAAAAGAAAGCCCACGTGATGCAGCTGCTTTGCCGGATTGAAGATTGGGCCATGCAGGACTGGGCCTAATTAATTCAAGCAAGCTGCTGGGCCTAATTAATTCAAGCAAGCTGTTGGGCCGATTTATGGAAGCAAGCTCCTAAATCCCATGGAGCAAGTGGGCTGATGGACTTATCGAATTATTTGAAGCAATCAGCTCAAATTTGAAGAAGCAAGTCGACTTGGCTTACGTTGGATTTATTTATTTCCTATTTCTTTTGCTTTATTTATTTTTTCTTTCTTTTATTATTTGGTTTATGATTTATCTTTTAGGATATTATTCTAGGGTTAGACTCTTTTATACCATGGCAACTTTCTTTTGTTCATCATATCTTTTCCATCGACAGTTTTAGTTTTGCAACCATGAGCGCTTAACAGTTTACACCTTCAGTTATTAAGTTGTGAGATTTCTAAACTCTTGTTCTTTCCCTTTGGGTTTGTATTATTTCTCTTGTTCTTCATCTATATGATTTCTATTGGTTTTGCTAGATTAATCACCTAGTTTGATTAGTAGTTTTCTATTGCTAGACTAGGAATAAACGGTGAAATTCCTTGTCATTGTAGCATCCATATCTGCATGATCTGGTAGTTGATTGTTTATATGAAAGAGAATTGATTGCATGTTAATACTTGACGGTTGTAAGTTATTGCATGCATCCTTATAATTCTTGTGCCCTTTGCTGCTATTTCATCTAATCTTGAGAGGTTTTCCTTATTGTTGAATAAGTAAGTATTATCAAGACCGGTTGGCCTGCTGATATATTAAAGATTGGAATAGGAACATTGATAGGAGCATGTTATATGGTGATAACTAGCGACTATTAGCATAGGATTAGAGGAGTTTAGGTGCTTGTCGAGTGTTATTTCCGGAATCCGGTTGGAGTTGTTATTATGGATTTGCGGGAAGCTCGAAAGCGATTTTGGTGGTGGAGTTAGGAGATTCCGCTTGTATCCTTCATTGGTACTTGCGGGATGGAGCTTAGGAGGAGTACACACCACACTTGCACCAGAGGAGTGGTCGAGAGGCGAAGCCGAGCTGCCTCGAGACCAGAAGAAGACGGAGAGAAGAAGCTGCAGACAACAAATCGCGGTCGAGATTTCCATTATCTCGGTCGAGATTTTGCCATTTTCCAGCATCGGGATTCTGTTGATTCCACGTCATTCCACGTCAGCAGGTGCAAATCGCGGTCGAGATTTCCAACATCTCGGTCGAGATTTTCTATCCGGAGAACATTGAATTGATGGCATTGGATGCTAGACCTTCCTCTTTCCACTTGATTTGTAACTCCGAAACAAGTTATGTTTATCTTTAATTTGCTGCATTAAGACTTGGTTTTTATTTATTTTTCTTGGTTTTTCTAGGGAGAAATTATATAAACTCTTCTCCTTCTCCCTAGAGTTTTTATCTTGGTTTTTAGTAAGAAAACTCCATTGTTGAGAGCTTCCATGACTATGTGTAACTAAATCTCTATTGTTCACTTTGAGGTTTGAAGCCTTCTTTCATTGGAGGATTGTGAGTTTCCTACATCTTATATTCTATTTCAATTGTTGTTTTATTTTATAATCTCTTGTGCCTCAATTTGCTATTGAGAGATATTGGTTTAATCTAGGTTGCAAACTAGGTTTGATTTCTATCTTTTATATTGCTAGACTTGATAATTCTTGTTGAAGAGTCTTGTCCTTTGGTAGCAATCCTTATCTACATGAACTTGTTGTGATTGTTTATAGGGTAGAGATTATAAACTTGTGTCAAGTATCGGCTTGTCGCCAATGGTATTGCACAAGCCTACTTATCTTTGAGCTCAATGCTATTTGATTATTGAATCTTAGTTGTTCTAGGGTTATAATCAAATAAGGGTTTCTAGGACTTGTTGGACTAGTTACTTTATATGAACAAAGAGTAGGATAAACCAATTGAATGTTCATGAATATATGATGTTAGGTTTCTATGATCAATTCTCCTTGCATGATTGATGTGCTAATAACCGAGAAGTGAACTTCTTTCCATCAAACTACTTAATCTCAACAATTGCGTGTTTGTTTACTTCCTTGATCTAAACTACATACAAACCCCCCCCCCCCCCCAATTTGGTTACTTGTTAGGAACAAAATTGTGATTTAAACTGTATTCCGACTCTCTTGGGATTCGACCCTTGCTTCCCACTATACTAGTGGATTTGAGTTAGGTATTCTTTGATAGGCATCACGACAATCGCCTCATCAAATTTGGCGCCGTTGCCGGGGAGTCTAATTTACAGTCTTTATCTCATTTTTTTTGTTTCTAACCTTGGTGTGGATCATTCGTATGGTCCACACTCGTTCTACTAATCAAGCCTTGTTTCCTTTTGATCCAGAAATCGAGAGAACTTTCTTACGGAATCTCCGAGACGGTATTCACGAGATCGTAGTGGAAAATATGGCGGAACAAACCTTGCGGCAGCTGACCGATCCGGATTTGAATGTCCAACATCTTGGGATCACTTATCCTGCCCTCAATGAAGGAGTTCACTTCGAGCTCAAAACAGGATTCATCAACTTGCTCCCGAAGTTCCATGGCTTGAGTGGGGAGGACCCAATCATGCATTTGAGCGAGTTCCACGACATTTGCAACTGTAGCAAGCCAAGTAATGTTACGGAGGAGCAGTTGAAGATGAGAGCCTTCGGATTGACTTTGAAAGATGGGGCTCGAAGGTGGTACTACTTGCTTCCGGTGGGGACTATTGACACTTGGGCCAAGCTGCATAAGGCTTTTCTTGAGAAGTACTTCCCATCGAAGAAGGCGGTTGCTTTGAAAAGAGCGATGGCAAATGTTGAGCAGGCTGATGATGAAACGCTCTATGACTATTGTGAGCGTTTCGCCCGGTTGTGTGCTAGCTGCCCGTTCCACGGGTTTGAGGAGAAGGATTTGGTGACCCACCTCTATAATGGGTTACTAGATCATGAGAGGAGGCTCATAGACGCCGCTTGCAATGGAAGCGTCTTGAATTTGACTCCTGCTGCTGCCCGAAACCGGATCCATGAGATTGCGGAGGGAACAAGAAGTTTCGGGCGAACTTATACAAAGAAAGGAGTAAGTGCAGTGAGCTCCGAGAATACCGAGCTGAAAGAGGAAATTGCTGAGTTGAAGAGCATGATCAAACAAATCACAATTGGCAATCAAAAGCCGGGGGTCGTTTGTGGGATATGTACTCAAGAAGGGCATCATACTGATCAATGCCCCCAGCTAGAAGATCCCGCTATTGCTGAAGTTCATGCTTTGGGAGGTTACGGACCTCCTAGACCTCGTTATGATCAGAACAATGCCAACTACAATCAACGAGGGAATGATCATCCGGGCTTCCGATGGAGTGATCCGGCAGGTGCTCAGAATTTCAATCAAAACCGAGCTCCTTATGCACCCAAGCCTCAAGGCCCTTCCACCGAGGATATGCTGAAGTCCTTGGCTCAACATTTCACCACTCATGTCCAAACCTCTGAATCCGGCATGAGGGATCTCAGGAAACAAGTTGGGCAATTGGCGGAATCGGTAACTAGGCTTGAACAGCGTATCTCGTCATCCTTGCCTTCTCAAACGGTGGTGAATCCGAGAGAGAACATAAGTGCTATCCATTTGCGCAGTGGTAAGGTTCTTGAGGGAAGTTTGGAAGAAGAAAAGTTGGTGGAAGGCCAGTCGATTCCCGAGCTCCAAGCTGATTCGGACAGAAAAGATACAGGGGAAAAATCGCGGTCGAGATCCCAAAATCGCGGTCGAGATTTTGCTTCTGGAGACGGTGATTGCATTTCCGAAAAATCAACAGAGGGAAATCTCGGTCGAGATATGGGAATTCGCGGTCGAGATTTACTTTCTGGAAGTGGATCTCGACCTGTTGGTGACATTCTCGACCGAGATCTGGAAAAGGGGGGTCCTAAGCCTAAAACCACACATCCAAGACCCGAAGAGGAGTACGAGGATAGAGGAGACTTTGCTTTGAGGCAAGAGGACTATGTGCGCCCCAGTTTCCCTCCCTTATACTCCGAGAAGCCTCCCGCTCCCTTCCCAGAAGCTCTCAAGGACACAAGAAGGCCCGCCAACGACCAAGAGATCTTTGAGACGTTTAGCAAGTGTGAGGTAAATATCCCTTTACTTAAACTTGTTAAAAGTATTCCTAGGTATGCCAAGTTCTTGAAGGAGTTGTGCACCATCAAGAGGAATCAAAAGTTGAAGGGCAAGCAAAAGGTCCAGGTGAGCGAGAGAGTGTCTGCTGTGTTCCAACACAAGGTCGCAAAGAAGTGTAGCGACCCAGGTATGGTTACTATCCCTTGTGTGATAGGTGAGACTAAAATTGATAAAGCTATGCTTGATTTGGGTGCTTCCATCAATGTTCTTCCTTACTCATTATACAAGTCGTTAGGACTAGGACCCCTGAATGAAACAGGGATTGTTATTCAATTAGCCGATAGGTCTACGGTTGTCCCGAAAGGGGTGGTTGAAGATGTATTGGTCATGGTTGATAGTCTCATATTTCCTGCTGATTTCTACGTGCTAGACATGGAACATGATAATCAGGCTGCACCTATCCTTTTGGGTAGACCTTTTATGAGAGCAGCGAACACTAAAATTGATCTAGCTAGTGGGGCGCTTACACTTGAGTTTGATGGGGAAGTGGTGAGCTTTAACATCTATGAAGCTATGAAACACCCCTCACGTGATAATTCGGTTTTCTCTATTGATGTTATTGAGCCTATAGTGCAAGAGACTTTTGACTTGTGTGCTATTGATTCATTGCGTTCTGTTTTAGAGAATAGTTTGACTACTTCTAGTGAGCATGATTTGGTTGTCACTTCGGATATGTATGAGGACTTGGCTCAGTTAGATGCTCCAGATATGCGATTGGCCAGTGGGCCCTTGTCACTAACTCTTGAGAGCGAGAAATTGCTCCCTTCTATTGTGCAGGCACCCACTATTGAGCTCCAAGAGCTGCCTTCGCATTTGAAGTATGCTTTCTTAGGGACAGGTGACACGTTGCCGGTTATCATCTCGCGCATCCTCACTAAGGATCAAGAGGACCGGTTGGTGCAAGTGTTGAAGGAAAACGTCACGGCATTGGGATGGACCATTGCCGATATCAAGGGCATAAGCCCTTCGACTTGCATGCACCGAATCCTCCTAGAAGAAGGGGCAAAGCCGAGCCGTCAACCGCAGCGACGATTGAACCCACCTATGATGGAGGTGGTGAAGAAAGAAGTGCTTAAGCTGCTGTCCGCGGACATGATCTATCCAATCTCCGATAGCCGGTGGGTTAGTCCTACTCAAGTTGTCAAGAAGAAGGGAGGGATCACAATCGTGGAGAATGACGCAGGAGAGATGGTGCCCCAAAGAACTCAAAAGGGCTGGCGTGTCTGCATTGATTACCGCAAGCTGAACGCGGTAACTCGTAAGGATCACTTCCCTCTTCCTTTCATTGATCAAATGCTAGAACGCCTTGCAGGTCGCCCTTATTATTGCTTCCTTGATGGCTATTCGGGGTACTTCCAAGTAGCCATAGCTCCGGAAGATCAGGAGAAGACCACCTTCACTTGTCCCTTTGGCACTTTTGCTTATCGTAGAATGCCATTCGGCTTGTGCAACGCACCCGGTACTTTCCAACGATGTATGGTGAGTATCTTCTCCGATTTTGTTGAGAATTTTATTGAGGTCTTTATGGATGATTTCACTGTGCATGGGGACTCATTTGATGCTTGTTTACTTAATTTGACACGAGTACTTCAAAGATGTGTTGAGACTAATCTTGTCTTGAACTCGGAGAAGTGTCATTTTATGGTAAACCATGGCATTGTTTTGGGCCACATTGTGTCATCCAAAGGGATAGAGGTTGATAAGGCAAAGATTGACGTGATTCAATCTTTACCTTATCCTACTAATGTGCGCGAAGTGCGTTCTTTTCTTGGCCATGCAGGGTTTTATCGCAGGTTCATTAAGGATTTCTCAAAAATCGCGACACCCCTTTGTGATCTCTTGAAGAAGGATGTGACTTTTGATCTCACCGACAAGTGCAAGCTTGCATTCGATACTTTGAAGTCACACCTCACAGCCGCACCCATTATCAAGGCTCCGGATTGGTCTCTCCCATTCGAGATCATGTGTGATGCTAGCGATTATGCGGTTGGAGCCGTTCTAGGTCAAAGAGTGGGGCGAGCTTCACATGTCATTTACTATGCCTCTATGACCTTGAATGGGGCTCAAAAGAACTACTCCACCACGGAGAAAGAGTTGTTAGCCGTGGTCTACGCCTTGGACAAGTTCCGGCAATACTTGCTAGGGGTGAAGGTGATCATCCACACGGACCATGCAGCTCTTCGTTATCTAATGACGAAGAAGGAATCGAAACCTCGACTCATTCGGTGGGTTCTCTTGCTAAGTGAGTTTGATGTTGAGATTCGTGATAAGAAAGGGTCCGAGAACCCCGTAGCGGATCACCTTAGCCGGATTGTTCATGATGGAGGAGAAGAAGCGAGACCAAGGCTAGGCTCCTTCCCGGATGAATCTCTTTTCCGGGTTGACATGGGTCCTCCTTCTCTTTCGGCTGCTCAACTCTTAGCTCTTCGGTCCCTTAAGCCATGGTATGCTCATATTGTGAACTATCTTGTGCGGGGTGAATTTCCGCCCAATTACACCAAGGCTCAACGGGAACGGATCAAGAGTGAGGCCCGGTTCTATGTGTGGGATGACCCATACTTGTGGAAGCATTGTGTTGATAAGGTTATCCGAAGATGTCTCCCGGATAGTGAGGTACAATCGGTTCTTTCCTTTTGTCATTCTTATGCTTGTGGGGGTCATTTTGGGCCTAATAAGACTGCTAGGAAGGTTTTAGATACCGGCTTCTTTTGGCCTCACATCTTTCGGGATGCGCACGCTTTTTGCAAAGCTTGTGATCGGTGTCAAAGGGTTGGTAAGATCTCCCGGAAAGATGAGATGCCACAAACATCGATGATCTTTTGTGAGGTTTTCGATGTTTGGGGGATTGATTTCATGGGTCCCTTTCCTAGCTCTTATGGGAATCTTTACATATTGCTTGCGGTGGACTATGTTTCCAAGTGGGTGGAAGCAAAGGCCACTAGAACTAACGACTCGAAAGTAGTGTCTACTTTTTTGAAAGAGAACATCTTTTCTCGGTTTGGGATTCCTAAAGCTCTTGTGAGTGATAGGGGAACTCATTTCTTGAATAGAACGATGAGTGCTCTTCTAAAGAAGTATGGCGTTACCCATCGAGTTTCTACCGCTTATCATCCCCAGAGTAATGGGCTGGCCGAGGTGTCTAACCGGCAGATTAAGAGTGTCTTGGAAAAGACGGTGGCACCAAACCGAAAGGATTGGAGTCTCCGCCTTGACGATGCACTTTGGGCCTACCGGACCGCTTACAAGACGCCCATTGGAATGTCTCCCTATCGTCTTGTGTTTGGGAAAGGATGCCACCTTCCGGTGGAACTTGAGCACAAGGCGTGGTGGGCTGTGAAACAATGTAATATGCGGATGGATGAAGCCGGTGAGTCCCGGAAGCTGGAATTGCATGAGCTTGAAGAGATACGTCGAGAGGCGTATGAGAATGCGGCTATCTATAAGGAGAAGACGAAGGCTTGGCATGACAAGCAAGTCTTGCGGAAGGAATTCAAAGTAGGAGACAAAGTCCTCCTATATCAATCCCGTCTTCAACTTTTTCCGGGCAAGCTACGATCGAGGTGGAGTGGGCCCTACGTGGTAGCACGTGTCTTTCCTCATGGAGCGGTTGAGCTCTTTGATAAGGGAAGCCACACCACGTTTAAAGTGAATGGTCAAAGGTTGAAACTTTACCATGATGGTTTTTCTACCAAGGTTGTTGAGGAGTTGGCTCTTGAGGAACCCGAGTCCGCTACTTGAGTTGCAAACTCACGTCGAGTCAAGACGTTAAAAGCGACGCTTATCGGGAGGCAACCCGAGGGGTATTCCTTACCCTATCTTTCTTTTCTATTTTTTTTTTTCCTTCCTTTCTTTCTTTTGTGTTGAGGGACTAACTTTGCAGGTCCGATCTCGGAAATTCGCTCCCGCGTATTTTTCTAAGTATGGGGGAGATGCTGACAAGTGGTGGTTTGCAGAAGCAAAATCTCGGTCGAGATTTTGACATCTCGGTCGAGATTTTGCTGACCCTTTTTAAAAAAAAAAAAAATCGAAAAAGAGATAAAGCTGAAGACAAAAAAAATACGTAACCCTTGTTGCTGGCCCTCATTCTCTTTCCATTCCCACTTCATCTTCCTCAAACCCTCACCCCCATTTTCACACAAATCTCAAGCTTTCACTCTCAAATCTCACCACATTCACCCATCTTCTCCATTCTCATCTCCTTACTCTCCCACTCACTCCCATTCCTTCATTAAACCATCCACCATCTTCACAAACCCTAACCCCCAAATTTTCACCTTCCATCTCCATTGTCACCAAGAAGAAGGTTTTGGGCCAGATTTGAAGAAGATTCGGGTTTGGTCTTTGATTTCCGCGGTCGAGAGGTGATTTTCGCGGTCGAGGGTTGTCCAACTTTGAAAATCGCGGCAGATCTGGAGTTTTTCGGGGTCGAGATTTGACGGGTTGAAGGGCTGACATACCTGTTTTCCAGCGAGAAAAATCGCGGTCGAGATTTCTTGTCTGCAGCTACTGCTGTTTCCAGAACAAAAATCGCGGTCGAGATTTGGTCATTCGCGGTCGAGATTTATTGTCTGGCAGCTACTGTTGTTTCCAGAACAAAAATCGCGGTCGAGAGGGGCACTTTCGCGGTCGAGAGTTTTCTGTTCTGGCCAGCTTTTGCTCCTCGTTGCTCAGGTATCCTCCTCGGGTCATTCTTTTCCTTTGGCGGTGCCCGCCTTGAATTTGTGTTTTGCTAGTGTTGGATAATGGCTTCTTCATCCAAGCGCTCTAGAGCTAGTCATGATCCTACTGATCCAAAGACTATTGTGGCTGATAAGAACATTGAGGTTACTAAGTTTGTTGATCTCCCGATTCTTGACAAGTTGGGTTTGGGAAGAGTTACGAGGGAGATGTTTGATAAAGCTGGTTTGGGAGGATTTCTTGACCAATTTGCCGAAACTCACCCTAATTTGACTAGGGCCTTTCTCACCACCATGAAGCCAGTGTATTCTGAGGGAAAGTATGTTCAGAGTCTCAGTTTCACGTATCAAAAGAGAACCTACACCGCCACTCTTGAGCAAATGCGTGATGCCTTCGGGGTCACCAAGCAGGAAAATTGGGATGATTGGGTGACGAATGATGTGGTGACTGATTGGTGGGAAGATATGACAGGTATTCCGTTTGATCACAAGAATGAGACGGACACTAAGGTGAATTTCCCTCCTCTCCGGATTATCCATAAGATCATTGCCATGTGTTTTGCCGGAAAGGGGGAGACAAATAAGGTCTCGAAGGTGCAGCTTTTCCTTATGTATCCTTTTGCTCTGGAGTGCAACTACTATCCGTGTTGGGTGTCGGAATTTGTAAAATCTTGTGTTGACTGCCGGACACTAAAAGGGGGTGATATTTCGCAAGGTGGGATGATCACCCTTGTTGCTTTGGCTGCAGGGGTTCCGCAAACGGTTCTCGATCGTGACCCTCCTCTTGTTGGTAAGATTGCCTATGATGAGGATTGGTGGTATGGTCATGGTTGGTTGAAAAGGCGGGAGCCGGTCAAGAGACGTTGGTTGTACCGGTATGGTCTCAAGTTCAAGTTTGGGGTGTGGTACCCACGTTCCGAGGAAATACGTTTGCTGCCCTCCGGAGACATGCGGATTGAGCCGGATGTGCTTCCGAAGTATGCTGAAGCAGACGGGTATGAGGCTAGTGGATCGAGGAGGCGGCCTCGAGAGGATGATGTCCCGATGGACGATGCGCCGACGGGGGGTGTGCCGTTGGTTGATGTGCAACCTGAGCAGGATGAGCCTCGGAGGGAGGATATTCATGAGCTTGCGGCCCGGTTGGGTCGAGTTGAGGTTAGTGTGCAGTCATTGGTGTCCTGGTCGGGCGAGTTTGATCAGCGCCAAGAGGCGCATTGGGCACAACAGGTTCAGTGGCAGCAAGCTGCGCAGGCGCACTGGACTCAGCAGGCGGACGATCACCAGGCCCAGGCGGCATATTGGGCTCAGCAGGCAGCGCGGTGGGGCAACCCATCTCCACCTCCTCCCGGGATGGACCAGTGATTGTATGTCTTCTCTTCCTCTCCTACTATGAATTGTTCTCTTTTGCTGCATTGGGGACACTGCGCTGTTTAAGTATGGGGGAGGTAGTCGAGGCATGCTCTTACGAGTTTATTGCTTTCTAGATTAGTTTGTTTTTGATTGAGTCTCCTTTGAGTTTGTGATTGAGTCTGTTAAAAAAAAAAATTAGAAAAAAAAAAAGAAAAAAAAAGAAAAAGAAAGAAAAAAGAAAATTGTGCTCATTGATATTCTATCACCTCCATTTCACCTTCACTCCACCATTCCGCTTCTTTCATCCATACCTAAACGTCGTCGCCTCCCCGAGTAACATCGATCTAGCGCCGACGACGTCACCACATTCTCTACCTCCATGTCACTCGGATCGTTGCTCATTGCAATCCCGAGTGTCACACATTCGATTCACCATTCCGTTTCATGGTTACTTTTCCCAAAAAAAAAAAAAAAAAAAAAAAAAAAAAAAAAAGAAAGAAAAATTTGACGTCTTGAGAAGGGAGGTGAAAACCCGAAAGGGCGCCGAACTTAATGTGTTGTGATTTGTTTGACTTCATTGTTGAAAGATTTGCACTTTTATGGCGTTGGAGACATAAGAAGGGAGTAGAAGGATTGTTTCGGGTTTTAGGATTCACCATGGAGGGATAAGGAGTTAGATTTGTTTTTTTTCTCTCATTGATCTTTATTGCATACCCATGATCATTTTACTATCTCTTTCTTTGATTTGAGATTTGTTTTGGTACATCTTTGGCGGTTGTGATAGCTCTAGGATTAGGTTCTATTCTTGGAGTTTGATGCATATTGTTGTGGTTGTACTATGCAGATTTTTTGTTTTAGGATTGGTGGTTGATGTGTTGATTGGATATTATATAGTGGTTTAGGACATCAAAAGAAGAGGAGGAATAAGAAGTGTGTTAAGCGAGTGGGTGACTCGGTTTTATTTTTATATTATTGCCCATTATTTTTCCCTTAGCCTTAGAGGAGATTAGGAGTCCACTTGTGCTTATTGCACGTCATTTGGTTCGATATTGGTTACTATTTTGGAGTGGCGTCATATGAAGTGGTGATATAAGGAGGGAATTGGGTAGGTCACCTCGGAGTGATAAGAAGCTAGTCAGGAGCTAGGATTAGAGTTACTTGCTTACACACGGAGTTTGGAGTATAGTCGCTAGCAAGCTTTCCCATGCTTTTGTGACCTTTGTGCTTATTGGAGGAGTTAGCATCACTTTGCTTTCTCGGGGACGAGCAAGGTTTAAGTATGGGGGAGTTTGATAGGAGCATGTTATATGGTGATAACTAGCGACTATTAGCATAGGATTAGAGGAGTTTAGGTGCTTGTCGAGTGTTATTTCCGGAATCCGGTTGGAGTTGTTATTATGGATTTGCGGGAAGCTCGAAAGCGATTTTGGTGGTGGAGTTAGGAGATTCCTCTTGTATCCTTCATTGGTACTTGCGGGATGGAGCTTAGGAGGAGTACACACCACACTTGCACCAGAGGAGTGGTCGAGAGGCGAAGCCGAGCTGCCTCGAGACCAGAAGAAGACGGAGAGAAGAAGCTGCAGACAACAAATCGCGGTCGAGATTTCCATTATCTCGGTCGAGATTTTGCCATTTTCCAGCATCGGGATTCTGTTGATTCCACGTCATTCCACGTCAGCAGGTGCAAATCGCGGTCGAGATTTCCAACATCTCGGTCGAGATTTTCTATCCGGAGAACATTGAATTGATGGCATTGGATGCTAGACCTTCCTCTTTCCACTTGATTTGTAACTCCGAAACAAGTTATGTTTATCTTTAATTTGCTGCATTAAGACTTGGTTTTTATTTATTTTTCTTGGTTTTTCTAGGGAGAAATTATATAAACTCTTCTCCTTCTCCCTAGAGTTTTTATCTTGGTTTTTAGTAAGAAAACTCCATTGTTGAGAGCTTCCATGACTATGTGTAACTAAATCTCTATTGTTCACTTTGAGGTTTGAAGCCTTCTTTCATTGGAGGATTGTGAGTTTCCTACATCTTATATTCTATTTCAATTGTTGTTTTATTTTATAATCTCTTGTGCCTCAATTTGCTATTGAGAGATATTGGTTTAATCTAGGTTGCAAACTAGGTTTGATTTCTATCTTTTATATTGCTAGACTTGATAATTCTTGTTGAAGAGTCTTGTCCTTTGGTAGCAATCCTTATCTACATGAACTTGTTGTGATTGTTTATAGGGTAGAGATTATAAACTTGTGTCAAGTATCGGCTTGTCGCCAATGGTATTGCACAAGCCTACTTATCTTTGAGCTCAATGCTATTTGATTATTGAATCTTAGTTGTTCTAGGGTTATAATCAAATAAGGGTTTCTAGGACTTGTTGGACTAGTTACTTTATATGAACAAAGAGTAGGATAAACCAATTGAATGTTCATGAATATATGATGTTAGGTTTCTATGATCAATTCTCCTTGCATGATTGATGTGCTAATAACCGAGAAGTGAACTTCTTTCCATCAAACTACTTAATCTCAACAATTGCGTGTTTGTTTACTTCCTTGATCTAAACTACATACAAACCCCCCCCCCCAATTTGGTTACTTGTTAGGAACAAAATTGTGATTTAAACTGTATTCCGACTCTCTTGGGATTCGACCCTTGCTTCCCACTATACTAGTGGATTTGAGTTAGGTATTCTTTGATAGGCATCACGACAATCGCCTCATCAAACATTCCCTAGGATTGATAAGAACTTGAGATAATCTATGATCAACTTGATTGACTATTGTGTGGAAACTTGCTAGGTGAAAACCCCTTCGCATCTTATTCTCACCCAAACTTTCTCTGCTTGATACTTGTTACTTTCGTGTTTTATATAATAAAAAAAAACCTTGGTTACTTGTTACTTGTTCGTTAGTTGATATTTCACTTGAGTGCATAGTTATTGGTGTTTTGATTCCCTTGGGTTCGACCTCTACTTACTTGCTATACTCTAGTTAGTGTTTAGGGTTTACTTTGATTTAGCAACCACGACACTTGCTCTATCACTTCTTCTCCATTCCGTTGCGCCCTTGCGCCTTTGTTAACGCATACAAAATTTCGAGCAGGTGCGGTATCTACCTAATTTCAAACTCCAGCCCTGAAATACAAGTTTCTTGGGGGTGAATGGGTGCGGTCGCACGCTCAAGCACCCCCTGGATCCGCCACCGAATGTAGAGTAGAGGTTGTGGCGATAGGGTTTTGAGAGTGAAATTGGGGATTAGGATTTTGGAGGGATTGAAAGGTTGAAGAAGGTGACCCTAATTTTTTATTTAATTACAATTTTTCCCAAGTTTCAAAGGTGTGGAGAAAACGAACGAAAATAAAATGTTCGGGGTAAATTTGTATATATCTAACGGAATTTCAAACTGAACATGAGAGCGGGTGGTTGTTTGGTGACATAGGGCGATATGTGGGTGATTTTCGGTAATTATTCATTATACGAGTGGTTTTTGACAAATAACCCTATTGGACAGGTGATTTTCGATAACTGACTCAATTAAATGCGGAGATTGGAATTTAATATCCCAAAACATCTAAATTTTTAATACAATATATTAGAATTAAGATATAATAAGATTAGGATAAAGATTATAATCAAGATTAGCATCCATGTCTGCATGATCTGGTAGTTGATTGTTTATATGAAAGAGAATTGATTGCATGTTAATACTTGACGGTTGTAAGTTATTGCATGCATCCTTATGATTCTTGTGCCCTTTGCTGCTATTTCATCTAATCTTGAGAGGTTTCCCTGATTGTTGAATAAGTAAGTATTATCAGGACCGGTTGGCCTGTTGATATATTAAAGATTGGAATAGGAACATTCTCTATGATTGATAAGAACTTGAGATAATATATGATCAACTTGATTGACTGTTGTGTGGAAACTTGCTAGGTGAAATCCCTTCGCATATTATTCTCACCCAAACTTTCTCTGCTTGATACTTGTTACTTTCGTGTTTTATATAATCAAAACCCCCTGGTTACTTGTTACTTGTTCGTTAGTTGATATTTCGATTGACTGCATAGTTATTGGTGTTTTGATTCCCTTGGGTTCGGCCTCTACTTACTTGCTATACTCTAGTTAGTGTTTAGGGTTTACTTTGATTTAGCAACCACGACATTTGCTCTATCAAATTTGGCGCCGTTGCCGGAGAATTTAATTATTCTATTTCTGTGCTAATTGTGACTTATCAACTGTTTGGTGTGAACCTCTATGGTTCAAACCCGTGCTACTGACTCATCTCTTGTTGCCTTTGATCCAGAGATTGAAATGATGTTCCGTCGGAACCGAAGAACAGCTCTGAACCAAGACGACGAGATGGGTGAACATGGACCGCCATTGCCTACTATGAGGCAAATCACTGCCCCAGACTTAGACCAACAACCTTTGGCAGTGAGGTTTCCTGAGATAGCAGAAGGTGTGAATTTTGAGCTGAAAGCTGGTTTAATTCACGAGCTTCCACACTTCCATGGCTTAGCAGGAGAAGATCCCAACAAACACTTGGCTCAATTCCATGCCATATGTTCTAGTATGAAGCCTAGAGGTGTTACTGAGGAACAAGTCATGTTGAGAGCTTTCGGATTTACTCTGAAAGACGCTGCAAATGATTGGCTCTACTATCAAGCTCCAGGGAGTATTGATACATGGGCTAAGATGAAGAAGGTTTTCTTAGAGAAATACTTTCCAGCCACAAAACTGAGCAGCTTGAATAAGGATATCACTACCATCCAACAACATTCAACTGAGAGTCTATATGAGTACTATGAGAGATTCAAGAAGTTGTGCTCAAGTTGTCCCTTCCATAGTTACACTGACCAAGATCTTCTTATGTACTTGTTTAGTGGCCTGATTGATGAGGATCGTAGAATGGTAAACGCATCCTGTGGAGGTAATTTTCTAAGATTGACTATACCTCAGGCTACTGAAATGTTTAAAGAGTTAGCTGAGAGTTCAAGGAAATTTAGTAGTAGACAGGGATCCCACTCAGTGAAATCAATTGATTCAGATCGAATGCAGACTGACATGAATGAGTTGAAAGAGATGGTAAAGCTTTTGATGCTGAAAAGTGATGCCCAACATGAAGCGAAAGCCATTCATGATCCTAATGCTGAGGTAAACGCTGGTGGTGGATGGCAACCAAGGCCAAGGTATGATCCTCATGTGAATAATTATCAGCAACCTAGACCTAGGAATTGTATGATTGCTGAAGATATGATCAAGTCCTTAGCTCAGACTGTGATGCAACAAAGCGCTGAGACGAAATCAAGCATCCAAAATCTCGAAAATCAGATAGGACAGATTGCTCAAGCTGTGAGTAAATTAGAGGCCAGGGACTCGGTAAGAAACCCGAGAGAAAATGTCAGTGCAATATTCGTAAGAAGCGGCAAAGTGCTGAATGACGATTCCGGAGGTTCTGCTTCGCGACCGCTATCGCCATATGGCAATGGCGATCTCCATGTCTTGACAGATTCATCAATTCTTTCTGCTTCACGACCGCGATCGCCACCCACAGATGGTGATCGCCAGGTCAGTGCAGAGAGCAATTCTTCTCCCGAAGCAAGGACGCGATCGCCTCCCCCCTCTGGCGATCGCGGGAAGGCTGCAGAGTTCAAAGACGATTATGTTCGTCCAAATTTCCCTCCTCTGTTCTCACAGAAGCCTGTAGCCCCTTTCCCTGAAGCACTGAAGGATACTCGAAGATCGGAGAATGACAAAGAGATCTTCGAAACCTTTAGTAGGTGTGAGGTAAACATTCCTTTGCTCAAACTTGTTAAGAGTATTCCTAGATTTGCTAAGTTTTTGAAAGAAATTTGCACTATTAAAAGAAATCAAAAACTGAAGGGAAAGCAAAAAGTGAAAGTGAGTGAACAAGTTTCTGCTGTGTTTCAAAAGCGTATGTCTAAAAAGTGTGGTGATCCTGGCATGTTTAGTATTCCATGTGTTATTGGTGATACGAAATTTGAGAAAGCCATGCTTGATTTAGGTGCTTCGATTAATGTTCTGCCCTTTTGATTGTATAAATCACTAGGATTAGGACCTTTGCATGAAACAGGAACTGTTATCCAACTTGCTGATAGATCTACTGTCTACCCGAAAGGGGTTGTCGAGGATGTGCTTGTTATGGTTGGTGATCTGATTTTTCCTGCTGATTTCTTTGTGCTGGATATGGAGCATGCTAATAATGTCACACCTATACTGTTAGGTAGACCATTCATGAAAACTGCACAAACGAAAATTGATGTGAATAGTGGGACTCTCTCTATGGAGTTTGATGAGGATAAGGTAGAATATAATATATATGACATGGATCCCATTGATATAAATTCTCTATGTGCTATTGATGTCATTAATCCTACTTGTATGGATGAACTGCAACCTGTTTTAGAGAATGTCTTAGGAGACCCACAAGTAGATATCGTTTTGTTTACTAACATGCAGAGGTGTCAGGCTAAGCTAGAGCCAGAAGGTAAGCTTTCTTCACATCCTTTGGGCAGTCGCCCCACATTACTGACCTCGCCAGGCGAGATACCATTGATGTCTAGTGTGCAGGCCCTTGACATTGAGCTGAAACAGCTGCCTGATACGATCAAGGAGGAGAAAGTGAATGAAACCACTTTTATTGCCAAAGACAAGGTGGTCAAGGTCAAAGGGACAAGGTTCAAGGCGTTCCATGAGTGGTTCAGGAGAGAATTCAGACAGGAGACGGTTTTCACGAAACCGAATGGCGTTAGTTAAAATCTCTTGATGTTTCATGTCGAGCCACGACATAAAATAAGGCGCTGCTCGGGAGGCAACCCGAGGTTTGAGATTGTTTTTATTTGTTTTTGTGTGTTTTGTTCGGTTTAATTTTCTTTTTAGATTTTATATGGACAGGAGGAAAGCACCGAAGTTTAGGGCCAGCTACAGTCCGTAGCCAATTCCGCTGTAATTCTTCTCTCCCGTCCAAAAAAAAATAAAAATCCGAAAATCAATCCGAGAAAAAAATAATAAATCGGATTTTAAAAAAAAAATAGAGTGCAGAAAAAAATATGAGAGAAAAGAAAGTAAGGAGTTGTATTTCATCAAGTTTGGTTTCATCGTTTCATCATTCCTATCATTTATGGATCTACATTTGTTGGAGCTTAGCTTGTTGGTGACCATGTTCTTTGCAAGGAGTTGATTTTGGGTCACCATCTATATTGGAGGTATTCTTTCTTTTGTTTTAGATGAGCTGTGCTTTCTTGGATTACAGTTGGTGCTCATCTAGTTTCTCATTCTACCACACCTTGTGTTTCATTGGAGGAAGGTCATCTAACGTTGTATGTGAGTCTTTTGTCTCCTTCCCTAGGTTCGATATTTTTGTCTTCCATTTCATTGAGGACAATGCAATGTTTAAGTATGGGGGAGGAGATTGTATTCACATGTCTTTATTTGGGTGTTGGTTGTATCTGCATGAATTTATTGAATATATTGTTTGAAAAAGCCACAAAAATTGAAAAAAGGCATACAAAATCCTTGGATAGCAAATTCTATGCAATAAGAAGGTGGCTTGGCCGGCACTAGGCTGAGGCAACAATAAGTCTTGAGTGATGTGAGTTTGTGAGCCTGGAACAATTATTGAGTAGTTACGATGAAAACCCGAAAGGGCGCCTAAGCAAGATGAGTGTATGAAAAAGAAAAAAAATTGAGTGTTTTAGGATTTTTATCATCTTGGCGTATGGAGACATAAGAAGAAGATGTATAGGAGGATTCGGGTAGGCCACTTGGAGGAATAAGGTGTAGTTTTGGGTTTGTGCTTATTGTATCACATTATTCTTGATTGTTGTTGTTGCGTTTTGTATGTCTTGGGCTTATTGAGTATGTAATCACTAGGAGGTATTCTTGTACTTCCTGAGGCTTTGAGCATTTTATTGTAAGGGTAGCTTTTTTGTAAGTTACTCGGGATGAGTAAAAGTCTAAGTATGGGGGTATTTGATACGTTGCACTTTGTATAGCGTAACTAGAGATTATTACATTATATTAGGAGTGATTCCATAAGAGTTTAGAGATATTTCTATGTTATAGATCATTGAAGTTATTATGAAGACTTAGAATGTATGAAGTGAACAAGTGGAGTCAAGAAGAATTGAAGACGTAGTTGAATTAAGGCTACTGGAGAGAAACCGCGATCGCCATGTCAAACAGAAAGAAAAAAGTCAAACATAATGCCGACCGCGATCGCCATGGTGAATCTGGCGATCGCTAAATTACACTTGAAGAAAAGAAAGCCCACGTGATGCAACTGCTTTGCCGGATTGAAGATTTGGCCGTGCAGGACTGGGCCTAATTAATTCAAGCAAGTTGTTGGGCCTAATTAATTCAAGCAAGCTGTTGGGCCGATTTATGGAAGCAAGCTCCTTAATCCCATGGAGGAAGTGGGCTGATGGACTTATCGAATTATTTGAAGCAAGCAACTCAAATTTGAAGAAGCAAGCCGACTTGGCTTACGTTGGATTTATTTATTTCCTATTTCTTTTGCTTTATTTCTTTTTTCTTTCTTTTATTATTTGGTTTAGGATTTATCTTTTAGGATATTACTAGATCAGTACTCGTGCCCTCCACGAGATTTGTTTATATTTTGTATTTTTAAAAAAGTTTTAAACTAAATGAATTTTATCTCTATATAATAAAGCCACCATTTAGATTGACATAACTAAATGACATATTATAATGGCAGAAAGAAATGCAACTCTGTTTAATAATTTTTTGAAAGTAGAAGATCTTGACGACATTATTTAATAACAAAAATACATGTGAAGATAAAAATAAGCTAACATCAACTATTTACTTAAATTATTTATTATTTATTTTATCTTCAACAATAAATATAAATAGATAAATTTGGTTTTGATGGTCTCTCTCCTTAAGGAAACCCTAATTTCTATTCACTCCTCCGCCTCCACTCATTTCCTTCTTCTCCTACATTTCAGATGTCTTCTCCTGCTCGATTGCCTCAGATCTGTACGAAGCCCTCATCCACTCTCAAACCCTCGATTTGGTGCTCAGATCCCGACTTCTTCGTTCAGATCCTCTTCTCCTTTCTCTGCTCAGATCTGAACGAAGCCCTCCTTTCTCTGCTCATCCTCCTCAAGTTCCTCTTCTCCTTTCTCTGCTCAGATCTGAACGAAGCCCTCCTCCACTCTCAAACCCTCCTTTCTCTGCTCAGATCTCGACATCATGATTTGGGCCTCTCCGCCATCGATCTTTCACAAACCATCAATACCAGAGCCTCTCCGCTCTCAAACTCTCAAACCCTCCTTTCTCTGCTCAGATCTGAACGAAGCCCTCCTCCACTCTCAAACCCAAATCATGATTTCATTATTTAGATCACCATTTTAAACTTTCAAGCAAACAAACTCACTCCAAAGTTTCGAAGATGAGCAAGACAGAGATCCAAGACAACATCCCACCACCAGGTCGGTCTCTGTTTCTATCTCAAACTCAATTCAGTTTCTTGTTTTCTGTTAGCAACTTCTTCAGCTGAACATGATAATATATGCAGGGTACCCATGTCGCTTATGCTGTTCATGGAGAGGCTTTACATGGGAGTTTTCATTACTCTTGTGAAGATCTTTTTGAAGAAGCCTGAGAAGAGATACAAATGGGAGCCTCTTCCTGATAATGTTGAGATGGGTAGCTCACACTTTCCCTCTGTACTCATCCAAATCCCCATGTTTAATGAGAGAGAGGTTCGTTTTGTAGAATAGTCTTGATTTTAGGGTTCATGTTGGATTGTGAATTTTAGGGGTTTTGATTATCATTTGTTTCTGAAATTTTAGGTTTATAAAATCTCAATTGGGGCTGCCTGCAACTTGTCTTGGCCGGCGGATCGTATGGTCATTCAAGTGCTTGATGACTCCATTGATCCGGTTATCAAGGTGAAATTAATTTATAAGCACTGTTTAATTTGGGCCTTGATTTCTTTCTTTAAGTAGTCTTAGGGATTTGTAAGGGCCACTTATTTTAGCAACCTACTCTCTGCTGATAAATTTGCCCAAAAGTAGCATTTATTTTGTTTGTTTGTTGTTTTCGTGTCCTCTTTAGATTACTGCATTTCATTGTTAGTTGCTGGATCTCATAATTACCTTGTATTATGTGTTTTATTCCAGTTTAGTATGAAATGAATGTTGCATTTGGTGGTTCTTGGTCTTGATCTCATAATTATCGTGCAATTCAAGGACATGTATGGGATATGATTGCATTTTATTAAAATATGTGTTGCTACTATGTTACCACAGCCACCTGTGTGTTGATCTGATTGTGGAAAGTATTTTTAAGCTCACAGAGAGCCTTATATGAATTATATGTTGTACTTGTTAGTGGTGCAGGAGTAGGCAATTAGCAGAAGCATGGGTATTGAGTTAAGAGTATAAGAGCCTGTGAGTATAAGAGCCTTGTGGAAATGGAATGCTCGTATTGTGATTTCAGATGTAGATGGGACTATTACTAAGTGAGTTTTGCTTAAATGTTGTTCCGTTTCAGCATATTATTGTTGAGATTTAAGTTCATGTTTTCTGTGATTTTCATTTACATAAGATGTCTTGGCACAGATCCGATGTTCTGGGACATTTCAGTTGAGATTTAGTTGAGATTTAGGAGTTCTTGATATAAATCATCATGTATAAGAAATTTGTTCTTTTATTATTTCACTTTTCCATATTAGTTCTTGATATAAGGGAAGTTTTAAACTATTGTTTAATTATAAGGGAAGTTTTAAACTAAAGGTTTTGCAAATGTTGTTTCACTGTTGGTGAAAGTTTTGATTATGCACCACACCTAAATTCCACCAACTTGATACTTGATTGCTAACTCTCTTCAATAGCATGGAGTTGTTAGTTGCAATTTACTTTCATTGCTGACCTCCTAATCAATGTTTTTTTGCCTTTGTCTATCATTAATTTAAAACTGTGAACCATCTCATGCTTAATTAAACACAATTATTTTGCATTTTTCTTCTTCCTCTTCAGTTTTAGGTCTAGTGTGTGAACTGTGAACCATCACAGAATTGGATATTTTTCTGCAAGTGTTTCTTCTTCTCTTTTCTCTGTTGTATTTATGCTTTCAAGTTAAGCAAATTCCTTTTCTTATTTGGATTCAGAGATTAATTTTTTACATTTCTTGAGCTAATGGTTGAACCCGCGCATGCAGGTTGACGTTCTTCTATGATCTATGGAGCCAAGAAGAATTTGAGTTTAGGTAATATGTACTGGTTCCTACTTCTCATCTGTAGTTTATTACTATTTAGGAAGCAAAATTAATAATAGAAAACTGATAAAAAATTAAAATTGCAGACACCTTCCTTTTCTCTGAATCCAGAGAAAAGGAAGATGTGAAACAGCAAAGCAAAGAAGATCCAATCAAGCCTAAGGAGGTGGAGTAGAAGAAGGAAATGAGAAGTTATTGATGAGATGAAGTTGTTAAAAAATACCCAAGTAAGTTTACTTATTCTATTTATTTTATGTTTTAATGAACCTAATTTCGTAATTCTGCAATTATCTGTTAAACTGTTTATCATTATCTCTTTTAATTTATTCGGACCTAAGTAAGTTTCTACTGTAAATGTGGACTGATGTAGAACTTTTTGCATTTAAAATTCAACAGTATATTTCAATTGGAAATAATTTTTTTACAGCTTAAGATAATACTAAACATCATCAAAGGTCTGAATCTTTACATTAATTGTATATCTTGGCCAGCATGTTTCCAGATTCACAAATCATCATTGCTTACAACACTGAATTGTATAGCTTGGCCAGCATGTTTCCAGATTCACAAATCATGCTAACTATCTACTTGAATTCCATGTGACTTATATTTTGTAATTTGTACAGTTGAGGAAATCCTGCATGTCAGAAGGAAGGAACCCTGTTTTCAAACTAATCTCAGTAAACCCATGAGTTATGTCTGGTGCTCAATTGCTTTTTGTACTAAAAGAACACTTGTCCATTTTCTTATGTGCTTTCTATCCTGTAGACGGTTCCAGTGGAAGATCATACAACTCTTCATCTATCACATTCTGGTGCTCTATTGCTTTTTGTACCAAGTAAGTTTGCTGCTGAAATCTACTATAAAATCAATTACTTTGAAGAGTATCACATGGCCAATGAATTTGTTAACTTATAAAATTCAATATGCAGAGGGGAGATGTGAATATGGGTTGCAGATTGCTTAGACTTCAGAATAAGATCATCTAAAGGGGAGCAAGTAATGCAATTTACATGTTGAGAAAGTAATTTAGACAGTCAACCAAGTAAGTTTGCTGCTGAAATTAATTATGAATCAATTACTTTTTTAAAATATTAAATAAAAAAGGGAATGATGTTGCATGATAAGAAGATTAGATATAGATACTTTGCATGATAAGCAGATTGGATATAGATAAAGAAAAACTGAAAAGTATAGCATATTACTGAAAAAACTTATTCCTTGCATGATAGGGTATAATAATCTTAAAAAGTAATTATTGAAAAACCAAAAGTGATAAAAATCCTCTAAAAACTGAAAATAATCCGGCCATCTAATCCTTCTTCTCCTTCTCGTCCATCTTTTCCTTTTTAACTTCTATGAGCTGCTTCTTAGTTGATGAATACTCCCCCTCCTCATGTTTGCTAGAACTTGGTTCATCATCAATAGACATAAATGATCTTTTTGACGGGGTACTCATGTCATTAGAAGAAGTTTTTGATGATTTTGATATCACATCAATGTCAGTAATTGTAGTTTCCTCATTTTCCTAAAAAAAAAATTTGTAATAAGTAGACTATATTTCATAAATAATGAATTGATTTGACATATATATTAAACTTATTCAATAGGTTAAGTAATATTACCTCAGAATGTAATGATAAGGTCTCAAACTTTTTAATCAAATGTGCATCACTTGAGATGTGTGTCACAGTATATGCTGATGCCATTGGTAGGTTAAGTATATTGTATTCAGAAATGAGAACCTTGAATAGAAATTTCCCGTTTAAGAATATCTTCAATTCTTCAGGAATCTCATTATCATCGTCTTCCTGTAAATAGGATATAAAAATATTAGAGAAGTTCAAGATTGTATATATTAGCAAAAAGCAATAATAATCACCTCTTTTCTTGATTCCATAATGTCAGTAACACTTTTTTGTAAGATTTGTGAAGCTTCTTTATCAAAAAGTGTTAATTGACTGTTTCTTGTTCCATCAATTACTGAAACTTGTATTGCAAACCTAGGTATTGGAAAAGTGACTATTTTTTCACATTTCTTGCACCAGTGACCCTCCTCTGAGCCCGGTTTAACTTTACTCTTGCACTTTTTGCATGAGTTATAGTACCAACCTGTAGGATTATCAATATGTTCTATGGTGACAACTGTAACAGCTCTCAGTACCTATAAAATAATTCAGAATTAATAATTGTAAAAATTCATTGGAAATAAACTTTTTACAGCTTACAGATTTATTTTCAAATAGATGCTCATGAAGCTCTTCCAATGTTCTCATGTCATTGGCCTTTAGGAAAATATCAGCCGGTAATTTTGAAGCCTCATTTGAAAGCTGAACAATATTATCAACTTGTAGCCCTTCTATTTCTTTGAAATTGTATGAAATTATTAAAGAACATAGTTTAGTTCAAATAGTTTTCTGCATATCAATATCAAGTTTGTATGGGTTTCTAATATTAAAAGGATTAGATTTGACTATTTTTCTGCACATAAATTCCCTAGGATTGATAAGAACTTGAGATAATCTATGATCAACTTGATTGAGTGTTGTGTGGAAACTTGCTAGGTGAAACCCCTTTGCATATTATTCTCACCCAAACTTTCTCTGCTTGATACTTGTTACTTTCATGTTTTATATAATCAAAAAACCCCCTGGTTACTTGTTACTTGTTCTTTAGTTGATATTTCGCTTGACTGCATAGTTATTGGTGTTTTGATTCCCTTGGGTTCGACCTCTACTTACTTGTTATACTCTAGTTAGTGTTTAGGGTTTACTTTGATTTAGCAACCACGACATTTGCTCTATCACTTCTTCTCCATTCCGTTGCGCACTTGCGTCTCCGTTAACGCATACAAAATTTCGAGCAGGTGCGGTATCTAGCTAATTTCAAACTCCAGGCCTGAAATACAAGTTTCTTGGGGGTGATGGGGTGCTGTCGCACCCTCAAGCACCCCCTGGATCCGCCACCGAATGTAGAGTAGTGGTTGTGGCGATAGGGTTTTGAGAGTGAAATTGGGGATTAGGATTTTGGAGGGATTGAAAGGTTGAAGAAGGTGACCCTAATTTTTTATTTAATTACAATTTTTCCCAAGTTTCAAAGGTGTGGAGAAAACGAACGAAAATAAAATATTCGGGGTAAATTTGTAAATATCTAACGGAATTTCAAACTGAACATGAGAGCGGGTGGTTGTTTGGTGACATAGGGCGATATGTGGGTGATTTTCGGTAATTATTCATTATACGAGTGGTTTTTAACAAATAACCCTATTGGACAGGTGATTTTCTATAACTCACCCAATTAAATGTGGAGATTGGAATTTAATATCCCCAAACATCTAAATTTTTAATACAATATATTAGGATTAAGATATAATAAGATTAGGATAAAGATTATAATCAAAATTAGCATCCATATCTGCATGATCTGGTAGTTGATTGTTTATATGAAAGAGAATTGATTGCATTTTAATACTTGACGGTTGTAAGTTATTGCATGCATCCTTATGATTCTTGTGCCCTTTGCTGCTATTTCATCTAATCTTGAGAGGTTTCCCTGATTGTTGAATAAGTAAGTATTATCAGGACCGGTTGGCCTGCTGATATATTAAAGATTGGAATAGGAACATTCCCTAGGATTGATAAGAACTTGAGATAATCTATGATCAACTTGATTGACTGTTGTGTGGAAACTTGCTAGGTGAAACCCCTTCGCATATAATTCTCACCCAAACTTTCTCTGCTTGATACTTGTTACTTTCGTGTTTTATATAATCAAAACCCCCCTGGTTACTTGTTACTTGTTCGTTAGTTGATATTTCGCTTGACTGCATAGTTATTGGTGTTTTGATTCCATTGGGTTCGACCTCTACTTACTTGCTATACTCTAGTTAGTTTTTAGGGTTTATTTTGATTTAGCAACCACGACATTTGCTCTATCAAATTTGGCGCCGTTGCCGGAGAATTGAATTATTCTATTTTTGTGCTAATTGTGACTTATCAACTGTTTGGTGTGAACCTTTATGGTTCAAACGCGTGCTACTGATTCATCTCTTATTGCCTTTGATCCAGAGATTGAAAGGATGTTCCGTCGGAGCCGAAGAACAGCTCTGAACCAAGACGACGAGATGGGTGAACATGGACCGCCATTGCCTACTATGACGCAACTCACTGCCCCAGACTTAGACCAACAACCTTTGGCAGTGAGGTTTCCTGAGATAGCAGAAGGTGTGAATTTTGAGCTGAAAGCTGGTTTAATTCACGAGCTTCCACACTTCCATGGCTTAGCAGGAGAAGATCCCAACAAACACTTGGCTCAATTCCATGCCATATGTTCTAGTATGAAGCCTAGAGGTGTTACTGAGGAACAAGTCATGTTGAGAGCTTTCAGATTTACTCTGAAAGACGCTGCAAATGATTGGATCTACTATCAAGCTCCAGGGAGTATTGATACATGGGCTAAGATGAAGAAGGTTTTCTTAGAGAAATACTTTTCAGCCACAAAACTGAGTAGCGTGAAGAAGGATATCACTACCATCCAACAACATTCAATTGAGAGTCTATATGAGTACTATGAGAGATTCAACAAGTTGTGCTCAAGTTGTCCCTTCCATAGTTACACTGACCAAGATCTTCTTATGTACTTGTTTAGTGGCCTGATTGATGAGGATCGTAGAATGGTAAACGCATTTAAGACAAGAGATAATTAGGGTAAAGATTTAAAATATCAACATTTATTAGGTACACATTGCTTTTGCTTTATCAAGACCATCATCAATATATATATATATATATATATATATATATAGGTTCAAGTGTAATAGGCTTTTATGGTGTAACAAAGGGATTCATTAGTAGCGTTGGATCTTCTCTAAATCTATGGCCTAGAATTAACCTCGGATGGTACATAGAGCTGCACACAGGGGATCCCTTCTTTTACCGAAATTGCTGGGATTTTAAAAAACAAAATCCAAAATTATTTCCTAAAAGCAAATCCCGAATATCGTCTTCTCATTCTCTCCCCAAAACCATCTCCCCCAAAATCTTCTCACCCTTCATCTTCTCGGTCGCCATATCTCTCACCATCTCTCCCGATTCTCAATCTCTCTCTCGCCATATCTCTCACCATCTCTCTCTCGCCATATCTCTCGCCCTCTCGAACTCCCCTCTCTCGCGCAGTGGATTCTTCATCGGAAGTGGAAGTCGGAGCCGTCGGAGACTCGTTTCAGCAGATCCTCATCGGAGCCGACGATTATGCCAACGATTCGTTCCAGCCCAACTTGAAATTCTTCATCGCCTTCCTCCATTCAACCTCCAAGGATGTAAGTTTACCATTTGATTTCAATTTTTTCTCAGCAGAACCCTAATTTTGGCTATCCATCATCTAGGCCGCTAAATTTGCGTTTTAATTTCACCATCTAGGCCGCTAAATTTTTTCTCTGCAGAAACCCTAATTTTTTCTCAAACTGGATGTGTTGAAAAAGGTTTGTCTAACGCCTTGTTACACGAGGAAAGATAATGCAGTCTTAGTCACCCTTCGTATTCCTGTACTTGTTGTGCCTATCTGTAATTTGTTACGGGTTTGCAGGTTGGATTAATATTGCCTCAAAGAGTCAGTGGAAACAAACATGGAGTTCACAATGAAAGGGATGGCTCTTCTTACCTCCTTATTTGGCATCGTCTCCTTCGTATGTGGAGTTATTGCTGAAAATAAAAAGGTAACTTCTTTGTTGTAATGCACTAGTGCTCTATGTTGTGTGAAAGTTCTAGAATTTAGAGATTTAACGGGTTTGGTATGCTCCTGAATTAATATTGTGTTAGTATAATCTTTATGGCTACATCCTAATTAGTTAATTTCTTGGATAGAAACACTATCTTGTTTAAGGTGAATTTTAGTATTATGAAACAATTGATATTTTGACTGTTGTATACCAAACATTCTTCCAGCTTATGGTACAGTTCTTGAATCTGTTTAAGATCCATTACTCTATGGTTGCAGTGTTTATATATGTTTTTCGTTTCCCCTTCTTTGTAGCTTTACTCTTTATTCAGGCATTCCATGTCTCGTCTTCATAATGTCTAAATAGATCGTATAACTTCTGATAGCTTTGTCTATATCCCTGGTTGTTGATGTGTTGTTATGTGTCACTTGAAGCCTGCGTCTGGAACAGTAATTCAGGGGAAAGATGTGGTCATCTGCAAATATTCTTCAGATCCTATGCTATATTTGGGATACATCTCTTTTGGGTTTCTCTTACTCTGTACCATTGCTGGGTTTAAATCTATCTCGTACCCGTACAGGAAGAAATCGGTTCCTTACTCCGCTCTATTTGGTACCAAGACCATGTATGTCTTCTTCAGTATTGCATGGTAAGCATTTAAGTATTATTGGACCCTATTAACTTCTTTCAGCGACTTCTTTTTTCCGCTTCTGGTTTGTGATATAATAGTTCAAGGTAGTTGTAAGATAGTTGTTTCTTCTCGTGCTAATGAAACTTAGTTTTTGCACAAGAATCCTTCAAAAGTGTACTTATTGGAATTGATGTTTTATTCCGAATGATCTCATATTTTGCATGTTATCCACTGTTGAGAGAAATATGCTATTTCTATCTGCTGATTGTGAGTGTGACCTAGATGGCTGTTATGCATGTTCTACCAATACTTTCCAGTTTGTCCATTTATTAAAATTTGAACAAGGTGATGCAAATAGATTTGCTTAATAAGAAAACTAGGTAAAACAATTTGACAATTTCAGATGTGTCCTATTTTTTCAGCTATGCCTTCATCTGCTGCATATTAGAGTTTCACTTTAGTCTTCTTTCGATGATTTAAAAATAAATTAATTTAGTTTTCAAACAAAGAGAGTTTTAACCACCACATACATAACCAACCTGTGAGACTAGCTCCTAGAAGTTACTTCTGCCTTCGTCAATTATAAGATTAATAGGGAAAGATTATACCGACATGCCTTCATATGCACAGTATCATTACTTAGTAGATTACTTTTGGTTTTATTTAATAAATTGTTTCACCTAGATGATGCATTTAAAATGATCACCTTTGTTTTGTATCTTGCAGGCTGACTGTGGGTCTGGCTGCAGCACTTATTTTGTGGCCAACCATTACAGAACAACTCCACCACACGAATAATGTGCACAAGAATCTCGACTACACATGCCCAACTGCAAAGACGGGAGTAATTGGCGGTGGTGCCTTTGTTTCCCTCAGCTCCTGCCTTTTCTGGCTCGTTTGCCTCATGTTGGCTGACAACGCAAGGGAGGATTACTTTGATGAGGTGGAAGAGGCCAGTAAGGGAGAGAGGACCGAAATTATCAATGTCGAATACGATGCCCTTGCTTCTGGAAAGCTCTAAAAAAATCAAGAGAAGAAAAGACGTGACTCGAATGCAAAATAATTTGCAGGCGCGTTTGCAGAAGAACTAGACGCTGAATCTGTACATACTTTCTATTATCACTTTGGTATTAGATTGCACATTTAAAACTTACTATAGTATGGTTGGTTATTTGATATTGATCATGTTATTATGTGTTGGACACTGTTTTTCGCCATGACCTGCTTATTTAGAGTAGAAATAGATCTTTAATGTGATGAATTATTTGGGATGTAATCGACGAAGGTATGTGGCTTTTCATTGTGATGCTAGTCAGGTACATTTGAATGTCATTGAGCAGGAAATAGATATCATCGACAGAGCACAGCATTCATGAAAATGAAATAAGTCTTTCTTCTTAGTTTATAGGTTAAGTAACTGATGTGGTAAAATTATTTGAAATACGAAATCTGCAAAAATCAATGGCTTATGTTGCGCAAGAGATATTCGATTTTGATTAATCGATATTCATGTTTACAGTACAGTTTGTGTATTCGTGTTCTAATGTGAGATATTCATCTTCTCCGGGTGTTCTAATAGTTATATATTAGGTTTTAGGGTTTCCATTACGAAAATAGACGGTATTCCATTATGAACTCCTATAACTGACTAGCATCACAATGAAAAGCCACATACCTTCGTCGATTACATCCCAAATAATTCATCACATTAAAGATCTATTTCTACTCTAAATAAGCAAGTCATGGCGAAAAACAGTGTCCAACACATAATAACATGATCAATATCAAATAACCAACCATACTATAGTAAGTTTTAAATGTGCAATCTAATAGCAGAGTGATAATAGAAAGTATGTACAGATTCAGCGTCTAGTTTTTCTGCAAACGCGCCTGCAAATTATTTTGCATTCGAGTCACGTCTTTTCTTCTCTTGATTTTTTTAGAGCTTTCCAGAAGCAAGGGCATCGTATTCGACATTGATAATTTCGGTCCTCTCTCCCTTACCGGCCTCTTCCACCTCATCAAAGTGATCCTCCGTTGCATTGTCAGCCAACATGAGGCAAACGAGCCAGAAAAGGCAGGAGCTGAGGGAAACAAAGGCACCACCGCCAATTACTCCCGTCTTTGCAGTTGGGCATGTGTAGTCGAGATTCTATTAGGGATTTAATTTTTCTCCCCATAAAGGGTTTTTCTTGACTTGGAAACCTAGGTATCCAACACTTTGAATTACGGTCATCGGGATGAACAATACAATCGGTTCCATAATAGAATTCAGCTTCTTCCTCTTCATCAACGTCTGTTATTCCAGTTTCGCAAACCTCCATATCATCTCCTGAATTGTCAGTCACCAAATCATCACTTGACCATCCACTTTTTTACCTGGGAAAAAAGTAGAACACTTATAACTGAATATTCAACAGTATACCACGAATAACAAGGTTGAATATCGGAATATCGTCTTCTTTCGTAATGGAAACCCTAAAACCTAATATATCACTATTGGAACACGAATATTCTACAGTCGAACACGAATAAAAAAGATAAACATCAGAATATCGTCTTCTTTATGTTTTCATTAATTTCTTTCATAATGAAACTCCTATAACTGAATATTCTACAGTCGAACACGAATAACAAAGATGAACAACAAAATATCGTCTTCTTAATATTGGAATACCGTCTTCTTTCATAATGGAAAACCTAAAACCTAATACTTCAGGTGAAGAACACGAATAACAAAGATGAATATTAGAATACCGTCTATTTTCGTAATGGAAACCCTAAAACCTAATATATCACTATTTGTACTGAATATTCTACAGTCGAACACGAATAACAAAGATGAATAACGGAATATCGTCTTCTTAATATTGGAATAAAAGTCTTTCGTAATGGAAAACCTAAAACCTAATACTTCAGTGGATAGGCTGAATATCAAAGTTGAATAAAAGTCTTTCGTAACGGAATATCGTCTTCTTAATATTGGAATAAAAGTCATTCTATCTCTCTGTTTAACCGTCATTCTATCTCTTTCTCTCTCATTTTTAACGTTTAAAATTTAAATGAAAAAATCACAAAATCCTACAAATACGTTAATTGCTAACCATTACATACTCTCTCTCCTATTAATTTCTTTTTCTTTTTCTTTTCCACCATTAATCCAAGCCATTGATTTAATCCCATCCAACGCTCCTAATCAATCCCCTTGTTACACCACAAAATCCGTTACACCGGAACCGGCCTCTCTCTCTCTCTATATATATATATATTGATAGAAATAAGATATTTATATTCATCGCCCGCCCATTTTACTATTTATCGCCCGGTGCGTTGCGCATGAGCTTACATACTTTATATTCATCGTTCACCCATTTTACCATTTATCACACTACTTGATTTCAAAATCATGCTAAACTTGCATCACAGACATGGATGCTCCGGTTTTAGGCCGACATAAAGGTTGTTCAAGCTATCTTGACTGTCCTACACCAGGAAAAATTTAGTCGGTGGAGGAGGCGACGGTCTTGCTACGTTCAGGTATGAATTTTGTCCTAATTCCAAATTGTTAATTATCAATTCTTGTTTTTAAATGTTTTAATTTCAATCGATAAGTAACAAAAATTACCCACTCTTTTTGAAATTAAAACATTCAGAAACAAATTAAGGGAAAAGTCATACCTGAACACAACAAGACCATCGCCTCCAATAACAACGACAAACAACATCGTCGTTGTTACCTCAACACCGGCGCCGTTGTCTCCTCTGCCACCGACTGTATTTTTTGGTGTAGGACAATCAAGATAACTAGAACAACCCCTTCTGACGGTAAAAATCCGGAGCAAGTCTCTGACGAACTCTAACGCCTTGCCATCTCCTAGATTTGGCTCCCCTCTAATGAACCCATCATCGTTCATTCATCCTCCTACTCCAACATCTCCATCCTCCTTAAAATTCCCATCCCCTCCGTTAATGGAAATTTCCATCTCCCCTATCTTTGTCGGGTATGACGTCCTCGGCTACGACGCCTTAGGGAGGAGATGCAAGGAGGGATAATTAGGAAGAGAGAGAATTAAGAAGGGTTCCAAAAATCGTACGTCATCGGCCAAATGGTTTGAACAAAATAAAGGGAGAATTAGAAGGGTTCCAAAATCGTCATCAAAGCTTTGAAAAAACCTAGAAACATGAATCACTTCTTCATCGAGCGGAAGGTAAAACGTAAGGAAGCAGTGAAATCCAATAGAACAAACTGCGTTATTGAGAATTGAATAGGAGGTTACTAAATGAGGTCAAACTCAAAACCACCCGTACAATCAATAATTACCGAAAACCACCCACATATCGCCCTCCGTCACCACACAATCACCCGCTCTCATATTTGGTTTGAAATTTCGTTAGATACTTACAAATTTAACCCGAACTTTTTATTTGCGTTCATTTCTCCACACCTTTAAAACTTGGGTAAAAATTATAATTAAATAAAAAATTAGGGTCATCTTCTTCAATCTTTCAACCCCTCCAAAACCCTAACCCCCAATTTCACTCTACGGAGATGTCGGCGGCGGACGAGCGGGGAGGTGGTTTGGAGGTGTCGGAGCAGATGAATGAATAATTTCAGGCCTCCATCCAATTTGGCTTTTAGATCATTGTTCTTCTTCCTTTTTGCATTATTTTGGGCTTCCATCCAATTTGTAGGCCATTTTCGTGTTGGGATGGATAATTTCGAATGCATTGACACGAAAATGACACCAACACATTGCAGATTTGCAGGCGAAGAAAACAGCTAATTAATTAACACGTGAAATAGAGATCCGCAGATTTTAACAGAGAAGTTAAGGCCTTCGCCGAGGAAGAGGTCGGGGGAAGTTGAGGCGGGCCAAGGTGCCGCAAAGGTGGTAAACGGCGGTGTCGTAGGCGCGGGCGGCGACAACAGGGGTGGAGTAGGATCCCAGCCAAATCCGTGAGCGTTTGTTGGGATCTCTGATTTCGGCCACCCATTTTCCCCATTTCCGCACCCTGATTCCCTTGTACGGTTTCTCCGCCCGATCCCGCTTCTTCTTCGTCGTTACGTCGTCGCGCTCCATCTGAATGTTGTTGAAGAAGCCATTGGAGACACAAAGGGAGTGTTTGCGGAAGATGAATGTAGACAGTGGCGGAGCCAGAATTTTTATGAAGGAGGGGCGGGATTGCTTAGCAAAATCTAAATTCATAATCAGCCTCTCTCTCTCTCTCATGTTTAACGTTTAAAATTTAAATGAAAAAATCACAAAATCCTACAAATACGTTAACTGCTAACCATTACATACTCTCTCTCCTATTAATTTTTTTTTATTTTTTTTTTCCACCATTAATCCAAGCCATTGATTTAATCTCATCCAACGCTCCTAATCAATCCCCTTGTTACACCACAAAATTCGTTACACCGGAACCGTCCTCTCTCTCTCTCTCTCTCTCTCTCTCTCTCTATATATATATATATATATATATATATATATATATTGATAGAAATAAGATATTTATATTCATCGCCCGCCCATTTTACTATTTATCGCCTGGTGCGTTGTGCATGAGCTTACATACTTTATATTCATCGTTCACCCATTTTACCATTTATCACACTACTTGATTTCAAAATCATGCTAAACTTGCATCACAGACATGGATGCTCCGGTTTTAGGCCGACATAAGGTTGTTCAAGCTATCTTGACTGTCCTACACCAGGAAAAATTTAGTCGGTGGAGGAGGCGACGGTCTTGCTACGTTCAGGTATGAATTTTGTCCTAATTCCAAATTGTTAATTACCAATTCTTGTTTTTAAATGTTTTAATTTCAATCGATAAGTAACAAAAATTACCCACTCTTTTTGAAATTAAAAACATTCAGAAACAAATTAAGGGAAAAGTCATACCTGAACACAACAAGACCATAGCCTCCAATAACAACGACAAACAACATCGTCGTTGTTACCTCAACACCGGCGTCGTTGTCTCCTCCGCCACCGACTGTATTTTTTGGTGTAGGACAATCAAGATAACTAGAACAACCCCTTCTGACGGTAAAAATCCGGAGCAAGTCTCTGACGAACTCTAACGCCTTGCCATCTCCTAGATTTGGCTCCCCTCTAATGAACCCATCATTGTTCATTCATCCTCCTACTCCAACATCTCCATCCTCCTTAAAATTCCCATCCCCTCCGTTAATGGAAATTTCCATCTCCGCTATCTTTGTCGGGTATGACGTCCTCGGCTACGACGCCTTAGGGAGGAGATGCAAGGAGGGATAATTAGGAAGAGAGAGAATTAAGAAGGGTTCCAAAAATCGTACGTCATCGGAGCATCAAAGAGATTGTCGAATCCAAATGGTTTGAACAAAATAAAGGGAGAATTAGAAGGGTTCCAAAATCGTCATCAAAGCTTTGAAAAAACCTAGAAACATGAATCACTTCTTCATCGAGCGGAAGGTAAAACGTAAGGAAGCAGTGAAATCCAATTGAACAAACTGCGTTATTGAGAATTGAATAGGAGGTTACTAAATGAGGTCAAACTCAAAACCACCCGTATAATCAATAATTATCGAAAACCACCCACATATCGCCCTCCGTCACCACACAATCACCCGCTCTCATATTTGGTTTGAAATTTCGTTAGATACTTACAAATTTAACCCGAACTTTTTATTTGCGTTCATTTCTCCACACCTTTAAAACTTGGGTAAAAATTATAATTAAATAAAAAATTAGGGTCATCTTCTTCAATCTTTCAACCCCTCCAAAACCCTAACCCCCAATTTCACTCTACGGAGATGTCGGTGGCGGACGAGCGGGGAGGTGGTTTGGAGGTGTCGGAGCAGATGAATGAATAATTTCAGGCCTCCATCCAATTTGGCTTTTAGATCATTGTTCTTCTTCCTTTTTGCATTATTTTGGGCTTCCATCCAATTTGTAGGCCATTTTCGTGTTGGGATGGATAATTTCGAATGCATTGACACGAAAATGACACCAACACATTACAGATTTGCAGGCGAAGAAAACAGCTAATTAATTAACACGTGAAATAGAGATCCGTAGATTTTAACAGAGAAGTTAAGGCCTTCGCCGAGGAAGAGGTCGGGGGAAGTTGAGGCGGGCCAAGGTGCCGCAAAGGTGGTAAACGGCGGTGTCGTAGGCGCGGGCGGCGACAACAGGGGTGGAGTAGGATCCCAGCCAAATCTGTGAGCGTTTGTTGGGATCTCTGATTTCGGCCACCCATTTTTCCCATTTCCGCACCCTGATTCCCTTGTACGGTTTCTCCGCCCGATCCCGCTTCTTCTTCGTCGTTACGTCGTCGCGCTCCATCTGAATGTTGTTGAAGAAGCCATTGGAGACACAAAGGGAGTGTTTGCGGAAGATGAATATAGACAGTGGCGGAGCCAGAATTTTTATGAAGGAGGGGCGGGATTGCTTAGCAAAATCTAAATTCATAATCAGCCTCTCTCTCTCTCTCATGTTTAACGTTTAAAATTTAAATGAAAAAATCACAAAATCCTACAAATATGTTAACTGCTAACCATTACATACTCTCTCTCCTATTAATTTCTTTTTCTTTTTTTTTTCCACCATTAATCCAAGCCATTGATTTAATCCCATCCAACGCTCCTAATCAATCCCCTTGTTACACCACAAAATCCGTTACACCGGAACCGGCCTCTCTCTCTCTCTCTCTCTCTCTCTCTCTCTCTCTCTCTATATATATATATATATATATATAGAGAGAGAGAGAGAGAGAGGCCGGTTCCGGTGTAACGGATTTTGTGGTGTAACAAGGGGATTAATTAGGAGCGTTGGATGGGATAAAATCAATGGCTTGGATTAATGGTGGAAAAAAAAAAAATTAATAGGAGAGAGAGTATGTAATTGTTAGCAGTTAACGTATTTGTAGGATTTTGTGATTTTTTCATTTAAATTTTAAACGTTAAACATGAGAGAGAAAGAGATAGAAAATTTATAAACAGAGAGATATAATCGATCAGGTTTTCTCCATTGCATCCTCATGTTCACAACATTAACGCTCTTGCTCTTCTTCCAGATCTTCATTCTTCTTGAAGTTTTAAATTCTTTTTCCATTGACGCTAAAAGTTACAATGTCTACGGAAGATGTTGATCGTAAAGGTTAGTTCTTGAGAATTAGGGTTTCTTAGTATTCAGTTATGGTTACTTTGTTGTTCGACGAAATCTGCAAAAATCAATGGCTTATGTTGCGCAAGAGATATTCGATTTTGATTAATCGATATTCATGTTTACAGTACAGTTTGTGTATTCGTGTTCTAATGTGAGATATTCATCTTCTCCGGGTGTTCTAATAGTTATATATTAGGTTTTAGGGTTTCCATTACCAAAATAGACGGTATTCTAATATTCATCTTTGTTATTCGTGTTCTTCACCTGAAGTATTAGGTTTTAGGTTTTCCATTACGAAAGAAGACGGTAATCCAATATTAAGAAGACGATATTCTGTTGTTCATCTTTGTTATTCGTGTTCGACTGTAGAATATTCAGTACAAATAGTGATATATTAGGTTTTAGGGTTTTCCATTACGAAAGACTTTTATTCCAATATTAAGAAGACGATATTCCGTTATTCATCTTTGTTATTCGTGTTCGACTGTAGAATATTCAGTACAAATAGTGATATATTAGGTTTTAGGGTTTCCATTACGAAAATAGACGGTATTCTAATATTCATCTTTGTTATTCGTGTTCTTCACCTGAAGAATTAGGTTTTAGGTTTTCCATTACGAAAGAAGACGGTATTCCAATATTAAGAAGACGATATTCTGTTGTTCATCTTTGTTATTCGTGTTCGACTGTAGAATATTCAGTACAAATAGTGATATATTAGGTTTTAGGGTTTCCATTACGATAGAAGACGGTATTTTGTTATTCAACTTTGTTATTCGGTTCTTCCTGTATTTGTATTAGGTTTTAGGTTTTCCATTACGAAAGACTTTTATTCCAATATTAAGAAGACGATATTCCGTTGTTCATCTTTGTTATTCGTGTTCGACTGTAGAATATTCAGTTATAGGAGTTCCATTATGAAAGAAATTAATGAAAACATAAAGAAGACGATATTCTGATGTTTATCTTTTTTATTCGTGTTCGACTGTAGAATATTCGTGTTCCAATAGTGATATATTAGGTTTTAGGGTTTCCATTACGAAAGAAGACGATATTCCGATATTCAACCTTGTTATTCGTGGTATACTGTTGAATATTCAGTTATAAGTGTTCTACTTTTTTCCCAGGTAAAAAAGTGGTCGATGAATGGTCAAGTGATGATTTGGTGACTGACAATTCAGGAGATGATATGGAGGTTTGCGAAACTGGAATAACACACGTTGATGAAGAGGAAGAAGCTGAATTCGATTATGGAACCGATTGTATTGTTCATCCCGATGACCGTAATTCAAAGTGTTGGATACCTAGGTTTCCAAGTCAAGAAAAACCCTTTATGGGGAGAAAATTTAAATCCCTAATAGAAGCTGAGGAATTCTATTACGAATATGCCAAGGCGGCGGGATTTGACGTTCGAAAGGGCACTCTTCATAGGTTCAAGGATACAACAACGGCATCGCATAGGTACTTATATTGCAACCGCAAAGGAGAGAAAAATACAACCAATAGTACCGGGAAGCGTAAGACAACAACCAACCGTGTTGAATGCGGGGCTATGATCAAATTTCTTTGGAAGGTTGGTGATGTTTACGTTGTTAGTAGGCTCATCGAGCATCACAATCATGATATGGTGCCTAAAATAACAAGGCACTTGCTGAAGTGTAACAGGAAGTTGGATATTGGACACCAAAAGTTCATGCTCAGTTGTGCAAGGGCAAATTTAGGACCGGTCAAATCTTACAAGCTTCTAAAAGAGATGGTTGGCAGTTTTGCGCACATCAATGCATTGGCTATAGATTTCAAAAACTTCAAGAGGGATTTAATGAAAGGCATAGATGCAGCGGATGCACAAATGGTCATTGATAGGTTCAAAAAGAAGAAGGAACAATGTAGTGGATTCTATTTTGAGTATTTTCTTGATAAAGAGAATCGGTTGACTAGGTTATTTTGGGCAGATCCAATCTCAAGGAGAAATTTTGCAGCTTTTGGTGATGTAGTATCGTTTGACTCTACCTATAGAACGAACAGGTGATTGTTTTATGAAGTGTTCGAATTGTTGACTATGATATTCAATCTGTGATGTTACAGTGTTCATATATTGTCTCTATGATGATTTTCAGTATTTAACTTAATAATCTGTATATTCAGGTACTATATGGTGTTTGCGCCTAGTTATATATTAGGGTCATCTTAGGAACTAGTTCCTGGAAATATATAAGCTTTAAGCTTGACAAAGAGAGAAACATCAGGAACAAATGTTCACTTCTGTTTCTGTCATCAACATTCATACAAAATGCAAACAAATGAAACCAGGAAATGTCAGGTCAAGTCAATCCAATCATCAGCCACACACAATTTTCCGAAGCACAACGGTAATGAAGACTAGACACAGACTCAAATAGAGCTGTAAAATTCTGGTTTGCAAAGTATACAAATATTCTAATACCATTCTACTAAAGCATAGTAATGTAGATAGAGTGCTCCTAGTTATATATTAGGGTCATCTTAGGAACTAGTGCTGAAGAACACTGTAACCTTCTAAGCATTCCAGTAATCTGCATTTTGATTCATGTATAGGATGAAGATTATAATTATAGTCTTTAAAAAATAAGCTTTTAACAAAATATTTTTGGAAACTTAAATCTAAGATAATGTCACACTTGTCAGCACCACCATTCTCCTTACACTTACACCACCAAAAAACTAAAGTAAACCAAGAGTCATTACTTACTGATTTATGGTACAAATATCTAAAACAGTACAATTCTTTAATAATATCAGTAGAGAGGGTGTTAATGATCAGCATCCATTTGTAGAATCGGAAATTCAACCAAAACTGCTTAAGCTTGAAACAGCAGTACAAACTTATTTCTACTTTGATTGACACATAATGATAAGTATACCAAGTGACAGCCTCAAGGCACACACATTTGTTCTGATAATAGTTATTACTCAAGTCTATATCCCAATTTGACATGATCTTCAACTTCCATACATTTAAAGCTCCCAAATATTTACTGTCACAAATATAAGAATTTGAGAAGCACAGTTTTAACCAGCTATCCCAGTAAACATAAACATTGAAATAAAATCTTGAGTTCCCCAAATCTTCTTGATCCTGCAAAATATGTTCAGATACTACACAAGCCCAAACATGAAAATATTTAAACAGGATAAGAGGATACCATAAGAGAACACCAACACCAAAACTATTTTTATCCTTACTGTGACTATTAATGAGTACCCCAGTGCCTTCTATTACAATAAAACAATGATTGCACATATATTTCTCATGAAGTAAAACACATACTCCAACTGCCTCACATATGAAGCTAAAATCAATCAGATAAGATATACAATGGCTCCAGACATAGTGATCAAGAAAAGCCATGTAGAACTCATCAAAATGATAACTCAACCCACACCAGTGGTTGAAATTATCCTCAGTTGTGTTCAGCAAAGATAAGTTTTGAGAATTCCAAATATAAGGTTTGTTATAACCATCCAATTCCAAATACATAAGAATGACAAACCCATTGGTATCATAATCTCATATGTAACAAGCTATGTTTCTATCCTACTCCGACAAGATGTTCATATATATGTGTCACAATTACTTCGGTAAACTTGTGTCCACTGTGTTGGATTCTCTTTGACAGAAGATATCTCGTAAATAGACTTGTAGCAACGAAAAAGACTACAATCAAACATGCAATGGGTGAATCGATGAGGAAGACGAAGAAAACGTACCACTTCGAAATTTAGGGTTTAAACAAATTGGGGAAAACAAAAATTCATACAAACTTACATTCTCTGGGGTGAATCGAGGAGGAAGACGAAGATAACGCCGACACTAGGGCAATATCAACGACGCAACACCTTCTGTCTCTTCGCCTGCGAGTTCGGGGTTGAGTTCGAGGGGGTGAGAGAGTTCGAGGTTGGAATCGTCTGCGACAGAGAGGGTGAGAGAGCGATTGTGAATCGGGAGAGAGGATGTGCTGGGATTTGGAAAGCTTGACCGAGAAGATGAAGGGAGGGGGGGAGATTTTGAGCGAGAACGGTGAGGATGAAGGGAGGGGGGGAGATTTTGAGCGAGAACGGTGAGAGAAGGAGAATATTATGAGGGTTTTTAGATTTTGTTGATTAATTTGGGAATGAATTTTATTTTCAAATCCCAGCAATTTCGGGAGGGAGTGGGATCTGGTGTATGCAAGCCTATAATGCTATATGTACCATCCGAGGTTAAATCTAGGCCATCGATTTAGAGAAGATCCAACGCTCCTAATGAATCCCTTTGTTACACCATAAAAGCCTATTACACTTGAACCTAAATCTATATATATATATATTGATAGAAATAAGATATTTATATTCATCGCCCGCCCATTTTACTATTTATCGCCTGGTGCGTTGTGCATGAGCTTACATACTTTATATTCATCGTTCACCCATTTTACCATTTATCACACTACTTGATTTCAAAATCATGCTAAACTTGCATCACAGACATGGATGCTCCGGTTTTAGGGCGACATAAAGGTTGTTCAAGCTATCTTGACTGTCCTACACCAGGAAAAATTTAGTCGGTGGAGGAGGCGACGGTCTTGCTACGTTCAAGTATGAATTTTGTCCTAATTCCAAATTGTTAATTATCAATTCTTGTTTTTAAATGTTTTAATTTCAATCGATAAGTAGCAAAAATTACCCACTCTTTTTGAAATTAAAACATTCAGAAACAAATTAAGGGAAAAGTCATACCTGAACACAACAAGACCATCGCCTCCAATAACAACGACAAACAACATCGTCGTTGTTACCTCAACACCGGCGCCGTTGTCGCCTCCGCCACCGACTGTATTTTTTGGTGTAGGACAATCAAGATAACTAGAACAACCCCTTCTGACGGTAAAAATCCGGAGCAAGTCTCTGACGAACTCTAACGCCTTGCCATCTCCTAGATTTGGCTCCCCTCTAATGAACCCATCATCGTTCATTCATCCTCCTACTCCAACATCTCCATCCTCCTTAAAATTCCCATCCCCTCCGTTAATGGAAATTTCCATCTCCGCTATCTTTGTCGGGTATGACGTCCTCGGCTACGACGCCTTAGGGAGGAGATGCAAGGAGGGATAATTAGGAAGAGAGAGAATTAAGAAGGGTTCCAAAAATCGTACGTCATCGGAGCAACAAAGAGATTGTCGAATCCAAATGGTTTGAACAAAATAAAGGGAGAATTAGAAGGGTTCCAAAATCGTCATCAAAGCTTTGAAAAAACCTAGAAACATGAATCACTTCTTCATCGAGCGGAAGGTAAAACGTAAGGAAGCAGTGAAATCCAATTGAACAAACTGCGTTATTGAGAATTGAATAGGAGGTTACTAAATGAGGTCAAACTCAAAACCACCCGTATAATCAATAATTACCGAAAACCACCCACATATCGCCCTCCGTCACCACACAATCACCCGCTCTCATATTTGGTTTGAAATTTCGTTAGATACTTACAAATTTAACCCGAACTTTTTATTTGCGTTCATTTCTCCACACCTTTAAAACTTGGGTAAAAATTATAATTAAATAAAAAATTAGGGTCATCTTCTTCAATCTTTCAACCCCTCCAAAACCCTAACCCCCAATTTCACTCTACGGAGATGTCGGCGGCGGACGAGCGGGGAGGTGGTTTGGAGGTGTCGGAGCAGATGAATGAATAATTTCAGGCCTCCATCCAATTTGGCTTTTAGATCATTGTTCTTCTTCCTTTTTGCATTATTTTGGGCTTCCATCCAATTTGTAGGCCATTTTCGTGTTGGGATGGATAATTTCGAATGCATTGACACGAAAATGACACCAACACATTGCAGATTTGCAGGCGAAGAAAACAGCTAATTAATTAACACGTGAAATAGAGATCCGTAGATTTTAACAGAGAAGTTAAGGCCTTCGCCGAGGAAGAGGTCGGGGGAAGTTGAGGCGGACCAAGGTGCCGCAAAGGTGGTAAACGGCGGTGTCGTAGGCGCGGGCGGCGACAACAGGGGTGGAGTAGGATCCCAGCCAAATCCGTGAGCGTTTGTTGGGATCTCTGATTTCGGCCACCCATTTTCCCCATTTCCGCACCCTGATTCCCTTGTACGGTTTCTCCGCCCGATCTCGCTTCTTCTTCGTCGTTACGTCGTCGCGCTCCATCTGAATGTTGTTGAAGAAGCCATTGGAGACACAAAGGGAGTGTTTGCGGAAGATGAATGTAGACAGTGGCGGAGCCAGAATTTTTATGAAGGAGGGGCGGGATTGCTTAGCAAAATCTAAATTCATAATCAGCTTCCAAAGTTTACCCTTAATACTGTAAACCTTCGAAAAATAAGTTTTTCACGGAGCTTTCTCCATTTACTAATACTCCCTCCGTTAAAATTTACTTACCCTTCTAGCAATTGTATGGAAAATTTATTGGTGATAATTTTAGACAAGTATACCCTTCATAGTTTAAGTAATAGTAGAGGGAATAAAAGAAAGAATAGTGAGAGAATAAAGGAAATAATCAATAACAGTAGTTTAAATTTGTAAAAAGGGTGTAAAATTATGTTAAAAGACAAGCAATTTTTAACAAATGATTTAGGCTAGAGTGACAAGTATTTCTTAACGGATGGAGTATACAATTTTGACAAACGGGGGCCTGATTTTCAACGTTTTCAAATTGGGCTAAGTGAAAGATGGGCCTAACGTACAAAATTTTTGACACTCTTTTATAAACAACGTCGTTGTTCAACATATTTAAAATTAGAAAAATAGGTTATACCATCCCTTCTTGATACGCTGCACTTTGTATAGCGTAACTAGGGATTATTACATTATATTAGGAGTAATTCCATAAGAGTTTAGAGATATTTCTATGTTATAGATCATTGAAGTTATTATGAAGACTTAGAAGATATGAAGTGAAGAAGTGGAGTCAAGAAGAATTGAAGACGCGGTTGAATTAAGGCTACTGGAGCGAAACCGAGATCGCCATCTAAATCCCGCGATCGCCATGTCACAACAGAAAGAAAAGAGTAAAAATTATGCCGACCGCGATCGATCGCCACGGTGAATCTGGCGATAGCTACATTACACTTGAAGAAAAGAAAGCCCACGTGATGCAGCTGCTTTGCCAGATTGAAGATTGGGCCGTGCAGGACTGGGCCTAATTAATTCAAGCAAGCTGTTGGGCCTAATTAATTCAAGCAAGCTGCTGGGCAGATTTATGGAAGCAAGCTCCTTAATCCCATGGAGCAAGTGGGCTGATGGACTTATCGAATTATTTGAAGCAAGCAACTCAAATTTGAAGAAGCAAGCCGACTTGGCTTACGTTGGATTTATTTATTTCCTATTTCTTTTGCTTTATTTATTTTTTCTTTCTTTTATTATTTGGTTTAGGATTTATCTTTTAGGATATTATTCTAGGGTTAGACTCTTTTATGCCATGGCAGCTTTCTTTTGTTCATCATCATCTTTTCCATCGACAGTTTTAGTTTTGCAACCATGAGCGCTTAGCAGTTTAAACCTTCAGTTATTAAGTTGTGAGATTTCTAAAATCTTGTTCTTTCCCTTTGGGTTTGTATTATTTCTCTTGTTCTTCATCTATATGATTTCTATTGGTTTTGCTAGATTGATCACCTAGTTTGATTAGTAGTTTTCTATTGCTAGACTAGGAATAGACGGTGGAATTCCTTGTCATTGTAGCATCCATATCTTCATGATCTAGTAGTTGATTGTTTATATGAAAGAGAATTGATTGCATGTTAATACTTGACGGTAATAAATGATTGCATGCATCCTTATGATTCTTGTGCCCTTTGCTGCTATTTCATCTAATCTTGAGAGGTTTTCCTGATTGTTGAATAAGTAAGTATTATCAGGACAGGTTGGCCTGCTGATATATTAAAGATTGGAATAGGAACATTCCCAAGGATTGATAAGAACTTGAGATAATCTATGATCAACTTGATTGATTGTTGTGTGGAAACTTGCTAGGTGAAAACCCCTTCGCATATTATTCTCACCCAAACTTTCTCTGTTTGATACTTGTTACTTTCGTGTTTTATATAATCAAAAAACCCCCTGGTTACTTGTTACTTGTTCGTTAGTTGATATTTCGCTTGACTGCATAGTTATTGGTGTTTTGATTCCCTTGGGTTCGACCTCTACTTACTTGCTATACTCTAGTTAGTGTTTAGGGTTTACTTTGATTTAACAACCACGACATTTGCTCTATCACTTCTTCTCCATTCTGTTGCGCACTTGCGCCTCCGTTAACGCATACAAAATTTCGAGCAGGTGTGGTATCTACCTAATTTCAAACTCCAGGCCTGAAATACAAGTTTCTTGGGGGTGAAGGGGTGCGGTCGCACCCTCAAGCACCCCCTGGATCCGCCACCGAATGTAGAGTAGTGGTTGTGGCGATATGGTTTTGAGAGTGAAATTGCGGATTAGGATTTTGGAGGGATTGAAAGGTTGAAGAAGGTGACCCTAATTTTTTATTTAATTACAATTTTTCCCAAGTTTCAAAGGTGTGGAGAAAACGAACGAAAATAAAATGTTCGGGGTAAATTTTTAAATATCTAACGGAATTTCAAACTGAACATGAGAGCGGGTGGTTGTTTGGTGACATAGGGCGATATGTGGGTGATTTTCGGTAATTATTCATTATACGAGTGGTTTTTGACAAATAACCCTATTGGACAGGTGATTTTCGATAACTGATCCAATTAAATGTGGAGTTTGGAATTTAATATCCCCAAACATCTAAATTTTTAATACAATATATTAGGATTAAGATATAATCATATTATGATAGTATAATCAAGATTAGGATTAAATATAATAATAAAATAATAATAAAGAAAAAGAAAATAATCTACTTTAACTTCTTTCTTCAAGTTTTTATTTATCTCAACTTCACATTTGATTCAAGTTACACTTTAATGCAACATTAATCAGTACGATTTACAAAGCGGTCAGATTCGAATCATCTATTTCTCGATTAGCTTTTTGGTAAATTTGAATGTTAGATCCGTTCGAATCAGAATTTTACACGTCAATATTGATTTTTAAATTGAGTAATTTCTTATACGTCTATTCACAAAGAAAAGTTTCACTAGACAATAAATTACTATACAAAATGCGAAACGTTTCCATTTATAAATTACACGTGGATATTATGATAGGCAAGTTTGTAAGCGACTCGGGTCCCGGGAGGACAATTTTGCAATTGAGCATTTCTTTTAATGACACCGGAACTTTCTCCTATTCACAAGTAACTACTGACTATCAATTGCATATCTCGGTAGAAGCTTTTGAGATCCGCAACAGATATGGCGGATAGATTGTTGCTTCCTTGTTTATGCAAACCTTTTCTTCCTTTTCCCCATTTTCCATCTCTTAAACCTCTCTCCGTTTCTTCACCTACAATGGCTTCCCCGCGCTCTTCCCTTTCCCTTTCCCTTCCCAATTCCGACTCCTCTCCTCCTTCTCTCCTCGTCTTCTCAGGTACCTTCTCTCTCATTCGCTTTCATCCCATATCAAACTTTCTAACTTTTTTTTGAAGAGCTGCAATGTCAATTACTTATTAGTACTGTCTCCGGCTTTAGGTGGCACAGCATTTAATGGTGTTGTTGAAGAGCTGAAGAAATTGACTACACGGGTTGCACATGTTTTGCCAGTATCGGATGATGGTGGGAGTACAGCTGAGATTGTACGTGTGCTTGGTAAAGCCCAACAACTTGTTATCTTTTTATATTGTTTTTTTCTTTTTAATATCTTATCGTGTTGTGTTCTTATTATACTGCAGGTGGTTGACCATAACTGAGTAGATATGATGTACACTTTAGGTTAGGTAGTTAAGCTTATAGACATGTTATTTTGGTGAAGATAACTAGTCATAGAAACTAGTGTAGTTATTTACTTCAACTAAGGAAGCTTTTCTGGCAACGAATCTAAAGATGTATGGTTTAAAGCGATGCTGATACGATCTATGGTTTGTAACTGAAGGGAAGATATGCATATATTTATACTCTCATGTTGTGTGCTTCATTGCCTAAAACGAAATTGCCTAAAACGAAATTGCCTTCTGCATTTTAATCAGCACTTCGATAAGATGTTAATGTTTTATTTGATATTTGATATTTGATGTACAAAATAATATATAATTATGTTGCCATTTCTTTGTCACAATCTTTCCCATAATTTCTAACAATTAGTGTGTTTTCATGAATAAAATGTATATCTGTCTCTCTGGTTCCCTTTGCTCTTCGTGAAATGTACCTTATTTTTATGCAGTGTCTTTTACTTTCGGAAATTTGTGTTCCTGATAGTTAGTAAAGACAGTTTTGGTGTGGATATATCAGGCGGTCCAGCTGTTGGTGACATACGCTCTAGATGCTTAAGGCTGTCTGATGAAAGTACTTCTGAAGCTGTTGCTGTTCGCAGATTACTTGGTCACCGTTTATCACTCCATCCCACACATGCAAAGTTAGAATGGTGCTGTAACAAAATGTTCCTTTATTATGCTTATGGCCTTTGAATAGTTTTTTGCATCTTCTTCTGTAGTTAGTCAACAATGACCAATCTTTGAAGCTGATTTCAAGTGTGCTTGAATTAGCACACTTGTTTAGTAGGTGACATGTTTGCTCAGTTGTTATAGGACTTTCATCTTTCACAATGAACGAAGGGTAGATTTTTTATTCTTGTGAACGATCATTTATAACTGAAAAGTCTTAAATACACTTCATTTGGCACAAACTCCTTTTATACATCATAAGGAGGTTGTACTGTTTTAGCACGGATAAGTATATATGTGCTCAAAAAGTACTTATGCTTATAAAGTAAAAGGACTTTGTGACAAACAAAGCCATAGCGATCTTTGAATGTAGGAATATAATCAACATATGCATACCGGTGACTTGTATCTTCATTTTCTATGAATGCCTTTTATTGGATCAGATTGTTATATTCATGTAATGTTTGTTTGCTATTTGTGTGCTGGATTTTCTCAAATCCTTAAACACGGTGCTGAGCTGTCTTATTGGTTGTATTTTGAAATCTGAAATCTTTTTATTTGCTTGCTAGGTGCTTCTGTACGCATACTGAGTTCCAAATTTTGCAGGTATAAGATTGTAGAAGGCAATGAAGGAGAGGAGGAACGAGAACATTCTTTATGGAGTGGAGTATCAAAGTCTTACAAGGAAACAATTCGAGCATTCTTAGTTTATTTCCAGCATCAAGTATGAACCCCAAGCATTTTAGGTTTTGTTATCATTATTACCATTATCCAGTAACTGCTCTTAAACTTCTGGTTTCTGGTTAAACTTCTTGTTAATTTTGGAAACTCTGTGAAAGGAATCATGCAATGTGTTGTTGCTAATTCCTCATCTCCATTGTCATTTTTAGCATGTGTTTTTTTCTTCTTCCTTCAGTGAACTGTAATGGTGATTATGGTGTTAAAGTTTACATTTCTTATTGTCCCTGGGGTGGAGGATAATCTTAAGTAAGATGTTTTCTTTTTCCTTTATTACATATTATGTATGGTGATTTAAAGTCTTGTTTTCCTCTCTCTGTTTTTTGTACGTCTTTGGTTACACTGATGGTCACAAATATGAAAATAATTGCAATTGCAACTGTATCTATCTCATGTTCTCATCATTAATTTACTATTGCATTAATAATTACATTAATAGTTGCATTCTATTTTGTATCTTACAATATAGTATTGCTGTGCTTTCCTTTTCATGCTTTAATGGCTAACAGTGTCAATCATAGGTAAAAGTGAAAGATCATGCAGGTCATTTGGCACTAAATGGTTCTTTTGTTGTTTCGATAGGTCCTCATGAAGTCCGAAGAAGGTTTTTGTTTCAGCAACGGCAGGTACACCTTTCTTTGTTCCACACTTTTGCTTGTTTCAGTTAGTTTATTGTATATATGGAACTGTAATAGTAGATTTGATTTGTAACTCTATGTCAGTGTTGTCTGATATGGCTCCTTGCTACCAAAATGAATATGACGCAAGTTTCATTGAATATTGTTTGTCTTAAAATTTTAATCTCTTACTTGGAAACCCAATTCTTATAGAGAATCATTAATTTATGCTGTTCGGGCGTGAAATGAATTGGTTGAATATGGGACATTAGTGAGCTGTGCACTGGGGTGGACCACTGAGGGTCAGAGTTGTGATTCTAGGCTGTTAGGAAGATTATCTTAAGTCACCTTATGATTACATATATAAATACGGGCATTAGGTCCTCGGGAGGGATGGTACAATATGCAAGATATTTTGTCTAGGGCAAGTGCCTGTTTGGCCCAGAGAGGCCTGCTCAATGCCATACATTTAGTTTTGGCCAGATTTCTGAAGCAATCGATTTGGTCAGGGGTTTTTTCCTTCAGAGGGTTCACATTCGTGCATTTGATTTGAATTCACTTTTTATCTTATCAATGCATTCGCAACTCACGTTCAACTAATATGATGAAAGAGTACATTAGGTAATATGGAATTTCTTATCCTCTCTTGATGCTAACTTTGTGAAAGGGACATTTGAGTTGTATGCTTTGAAGTATTTTATCTTATCAATTAATTTTACACCACCTTTGTACCTTTTTCTTTGAAGCTTCTATATTTGTGTTATTTACTACATGTTAGTAAAAGTCTTGTTGTATGCTATCGTTGATATAAAGGATTTGTTTTGATGGGAAATAGCTTTGTTAGTTGATTTTCTTATTTTTATTTCAATGCAGCATAGGAAATTTTTTCTTTGCAGGAGCACGCATATTCTTTCAGTCTCTTGATGCTGCAATATTTTTGTTCTCACGCGTCTCAGAAATTCCTAAGGAAAGCCTTGTTCTCCCAGTGATTTCAACAAATGATAGATTGACATTGGGATGCGAACTCTGGGTATGGTTATCTTCATTTGATGGTATTTTGGTCTCATTAACCGTCGTTCTACACCTTTTATTCGCTTTCAATTAAGTTTTGAAGGCTCTTTCTGAAAGCGTTTTCCATTCAGGGTTTTACCATTTTCCTGTAATATTATGTTACTTTTTCCCAGGAGATGAGGCATATACCATCTAATGCTGAGAACATCATATTGAAAGTTTGTTATGTTAATAACACGTGGAAAGAGGGTGATCAGTCGTAGCATAATTGCAGATGGAAGCAGTGAAACTTTTCTTATTTGAAATTGATTTGCTAAACCTTATTGAGTGAAGTTTTCAGAAACAGTGAAACTTTTCTTTTTTGAACTTGATTTGCTAAAACTTATAGTTGTTTGAATATTCTGAAAAAATGTCTGACATGTCATGTTCATACAGTACTTTCTGCTGACAAGGCTGGATGAGATAGCTAATAAGGCCTGATAAGACAAAAACACGCTGAAGAGTTGTCTTTTTCCATGATAAATGCCCTAGTTCCGATTTTGTGTAGTCTTTGTTAACTCCTTTTTTTAGTAATAAGTCAAGCTATGGTACCATCCCCAATATTTACTGCTAAAATATGAGTAATAATATTATTATCTATTATGCTTTTCAGTCTTTTCATCCCACTGCGAATCCAATTTGAAATACAATAACATCTGTGTGAAATCATTTGAAAGTATGATATCTTATGTAATAGAAGGTATATGTTTTACCCATTTTCTTTGTTTTATACAGAAATCCATCTGTGTTTTCTTTCATTGCAGTGGTATTTATAAACCTTTTTCTTCAGAACTATGATCACTAATCTGGCTTTCCTTTCTTTCACTCCGCTCTGACATTATTTTGACATCCACTACTTCAACATAAGGATGGAATAATTATTCGGGGTCAGAATGAAATATCTCATCCAACCTGTGGATCCATGGGACCAGTAAATAAGGTGAGCCACATTTCTTATACAAGATTTATTTAAGTTTACATATTGAGCAATTTTGACTTATTTTCTTCTTAAACTGCTCTTTTTTATGTCAGGTTAGTCTATTTCATCTGTTATAGTTGTGCAATAGGGTAGTAATCAAATTGTTCTGCATATCAGTGATGATGCATTTATCCCATTTATGCTTTGTCGTACTAGTTAGTTTCCTATGTTGATTTCTGTACCTGTCTTTATGGCCATGGAACTGAAATCGGCTTTATGGTGATGAAACCAATTTTATGGAAGACCAGAACACGATTTTAATTGTTCTACTAATTATTTTCTATTGCTAGATAGATATCATTTTTCCTGAAACGAGAAGAGCAACTGCGATCTTAAGACACTATTGTCAATAAAAAGAATGGACACAAGGAAATCACATACAAAAAGAGCAAATACCAATTCCCAGGGGAATGAACATGCCTCCAGGATATCCTCCACAATTATTTCACCACCAGAGGTCCTGAATGTCCCAAATAAGGCATGCCGTAATTAGAAAGTTGGACTAGTATCTACTAGCAGACTACCCTTGCTTATATTCAAGCATCAGCTCCAATAGCCTTATCAGTTAGCAGAACCCAAGTAACAGACTCTATTCTCTCACTGACCCAGTTCTCTGTTTTTTCCTTATGTAAACCAATGGTGGTTGCTTCGTAATTACACACTATGAGGACCTTGTAAGAGTACTTGTATTACCTTATAAAAGATAAAAACAGTGTATTTAGGGCAGAGTATAAACATTAGCTTGATAATCGCCAGTTTTTATTTTGCAGGGAGGATTGACATGAACTGAGTGATTGTTTAAGCTAAATGTTGTACTAATTATTTGCAACATAGTTGTGTTTATATTTGACTTTTTTTGATGTACTTATTATGATGAACAGGATTGCAGTTCAGCTCCACCACTTCCTTCAAGAATCAGGCGGGTGTTCTACATGTCTAGCGAGGGACAAAATTTGTTGCATGAGGTGATTCCTAGCCGCGTTCCATGAAACTTTGCTGGACAGTAATTTTATTTTGTTTCATCGGTTCTAATCAATGCTAGTCTTGAGTTTTCTACTTCAGCACTCCAAAAGTGTAAAATGCCTGAAAAAAGAGAGTAATAGACAACAAACTAAGACATGCACCTTGATTGTTAGCCACCAAGAGGACAATTTGGTCTTTATCTTTAGGTAAAGGAATAGATGTGTCAAAATCTGTTAGATGAGAGAGGCAGAATAGAATGATGAGACGGTTATGCATAGTGGGTATAAGAAGGGAATGTATGGGGAAGGTAGTCGTTTATCCAGAAAATAGTGAGTGTAGTCGGGCATAGCTTTGGGCTCTTTGGTAGGGTTTTGTGCACCATTGAGTGCGATTTCTGTATTTCCTACTTATATCAATATATTCAGTGTTATCTGGGGTTGAGCTCTCCTATTCCAGCAGAAAATATGTAAGTTATTTATGGTACAAATAGTCAATCATATCAAGCGTCATGTGCACTTTTATTTGTGAGCTTCAATTATCCAGCTTCCGATTTGGTTGCTGATGGTTTTTTAATTTGAATTAAGCAACCAAAGCACTATGATCAGTATCTTGCTTTTGGCCTCTCTAGTGCATTCTGCTTATCCTTCATTATGTCTTGGGTACATGATCAGTGATTAGCCATTTTATCAAGTAATATTCATCATTTATGCAAGCTTATAACCTTTTTATACATACATTTGTGTCTTCTTTGAGGTGATGCAGTTGATTTTTTCTCATGCCACAATGTTCATATAACTTTTATGTTGAACAGGTCTTCCCAAAAGCCAACCCAGCTGTTCTGACCCAGTTACGGAGTGTAGACTGCATTGTTTATGCAATGGGGTCTCTGTTTACCTCTATCTGTCCCTCTCTGGTACTCTACTTATTTCAATCTGCTCTAGTCTGTAGCAACCTATGTTTGATATCGGATAATAGAATAGAAAATTATGTTCGTGATGCTTAATGATGGGTTAGTAGATTTTACAAAGATTGCTGATAAAGTCGTACTTGTTGTCTCCATCACCTTTTGTCCATGCAGTTTTTTAATATTTGCTCTTTTCGTTGTCACTCCTCACTTCTGAATTACTGATAATATGCAAAGTGAAACACACCATTATAAAAGAAATAGAAGATAAATCATAAATGACAAGGAATCTTGTGTTTAAAAGGAAAGGAGTGGTTATTGCAACATAAGATGAGAACAGAGCATATATATTATGTGTCTCTCTATCGTTTATGTTATTCTTCTTAATCATCCAATAGAGCTTACTGGGGACATTGAATCGGGTTATACATAGCTATAAATTTTATAGAGTTTCTACTGTAAACTTGTGGTCTCTTTTCCAGGAGTCTAGCCCTCACAATGAACCACTACTAATTATCTGTTGCTGCATTTCCTCCATCTTTTCACCTAAACCGTCATTTCTTCCATGCTACCAAAGCTTGCTTCTGACTCCAGTAGATATTTAGTGGCTGTCATATGTCGGAAACCATTCAATCCCTTTCAATAATGACATCTCTGCGCAAATAATGGATTTCTAGTTATCATTTGTGTAGATTTCTTTTTCGCTCTTCCCATTTTGATATTGTACTAGTTTCTGTAATTGTTAATTTATGTAAATATGATTTTGCAAAAGTGGACACTATTTAATCTGCATGTACTGCTTATTTTTCTTATTGTGTGCTCGGTCATCTTGTAGGTATTAAATGATATAGGTGAAACCATATCTTCAAGGTTATGTCCCAAGGTGCTTTCTAAAAAATATACTGGCTCCCCTTTTCATGTATGCGAATGTTTTTTTTAGCACTGCTCTTATCAAGAAATGCTTTACAGGTACTTATTTTGAATGGTAAACATGATCGTGAAACTAGTGGGTTCTCTGCTTCATGCTTTGTGACGTCCATCACTGATGCCCTTAATCGCATCTATGGTAAACCAGACAATTGTCTGAAGAAAGCTGTAAGTCAATCCTCGCAAATAAACTTGAATCTCTTTTGATGGTCTATTGTTGTTACTTGTTTCTCTATGGTGTGCACCAGATGCTGATTGCTTTACTGCTTCCCTTGTGCTTCTCCCCCTTAACTAACCTGATTCACTTTCTGCGGTTTCCTTTTGCCTATTGCTTCTTTTTCATATTATTATTTGTTTTTACCTGCATAGAGCCATAGAGACACATTACTATATTATACCAATATGATTGGGCATTTAACCCCGCACCCACTTGTTTATATCTCGCATCTGTTTTGGGCGCATATGTAACGCGCCCAAATGAACCGGGTTGATTTTGGGCGCACCCAGGGATGCCCCCAAAACTGAACCGGGTTTTTTGAAAAAAGTTCTGGACGCATCATTATTGCGCCCAACAATGGGTGTGGGTTGTAATATTTCGGGTGCGGGGTTTTTTCCAATGTGATTCTCATACTTTTATACAGCTGGAAGAACATAATAATTTCCTGTGCAGCCAAGTGAGTATGTCAATGCAATTTTGGTTCCAAGAGATGGTGCAATTCATGTTGATCTTGAGACCTTGGCAACCCAAGGCATCTCTATTGTGGTAACTGTCTTTAAATCTTTCTTTTCATTCTCGAACCGGAAAAATACTAGTAGAAATCCGTAAATTTTATCGCTCTAATGTAAACCGTGTTGAACTTGAATAGGTGACCGTTGATTCAGTGCATGATCCAAAGGTGGGCGTAATTTTTGATCCGAATGCATTGATACAGACTTTGGCTAGCTTGATAAGGAACTGGCCGAGTAAGTGCATACCTGAGGCGAGTGGAAGAGATCAATGATCCATCAAACTGAAATCCCTTCACTGTAAATATTCAGCCATTTTATTTATGAACGAACATGGTTCAAGTCACCACATTAGATTATGCATTCAAAATCCATTATATTCGTTATACAGATGCAATGGTTCTTGATTAGATCCGCAAACAAAACATTAAAATGGTGTTCTTTAACAACACGGAATTTTCCAGAGGAAAACCAGCACTACCACATATAATGCTACGTTTATGTTTCATAGCCATTTATTTCATGTACCTGAACGTTGTATTTGAAACTAGAAAGACGCACAAAGCCGACATGTTTAAGTTTGTTGATTAGGGTTCCAGCTTCATTGAGACCACTCGGCATTGTCTGTGCGCTTAGCTGCATTGCCAAACACTCGAGATAGACAAGATAAGTCCCACCAAGGCCTTTAAATCTTCTGCCCTCCCTTGAAGCAGGCAACTGGAAATGGGGATAGAGGCGTCATGCATGTTAGAAGACGAGAAGAATTGATAGGAAAAGGGTAAGGAGAAGAGAGAACCTTTTTTTTTTTGGTCCGAAGAAGAGAGAATCTTTAATACGATCTAAGGGCCCGTTTGATATCCATATACTAGTATATCAGATATCAAGTATGAGTATGTGTATCGGATATCAGGTATGGGTATGGGTATCGGATATCTGATATTTGTGTTTGGTATAGTTTTTTCATATATGATATATCCAAATCCGAGGGAGTTCTTATATTGATATGTTATTGTGGGGGAGGAGAAGGGAGAGGAGAAGATGAGTGTGTTTTTTAGAATGAAAGAGATATCAAATTGATAGCTCTTGAAAATGGGGATATCAAATCTATTCAAAAGTGAGATATCAGTATATCAAAGATATCAAATTGAGATCCATATACTAACATACCAAACACTAGTACCTGATATCAGTATATGGATATCAAACAAGCCCTAAGTTCCTTGCATATTGTAATGAAATCTCTCCATTTCATGTGGCAGCGCCTTATAAACCGAAGTATCTTCTCAGTAGTGAACATGGACATTCCCTCCAAGTACTCACCATTAACACCATTTTCCTTGAAAATCTCACAGTAACTGCAAAGATTTATATCGTCCAACCAAATGTCAAGATCCTGGAAAAAAAGATGAAGATTCAGTTCACATGCAGCAAGAGAGCATATATTGTTATCAATTGAGATGCAGAGAAATAGAAGCTAGCTTCAACATAATCAAAGATGTAGAAACGAGAGGGTCTCGATTCCTAATCCTTGCCTCGAATTCTCAAGACACTGCCTGAGATCTCTTGTATGGTGGTGAGTCACAAATCGAGCTCTCATCATTGCCCTCGTTTGATCCCAAGTAGTAACGGGCAAGTCTTGTTTGTAGCGAAATTACCTACGGGAAGATAACTAAGCAATTGTAGGGAAAAGATCAAAGAATATGGTATAATCTCAACACTCAAGAACAGTTAAAGCGAGAGAGGAATTTAGGGTTTGAAGCATGAACTTAATATTACTCGTAATGGTGGCTGAATACTTACAAAGCATGCATTAGCCTTTATTTATAGGCTAACCCTAATAATATCCTTAAGGAAACGAGATCTTATCTCTTCCTTTTATCTAAATAACGATATAACAAACATGGTAAAAGATATTCTTTACCGTATCTTTTACCAATTACAATAATATAATAGGGAATAAGATAAAATATACTCGGCCGACCTAATCTTCAAGATAAACGAGACCTTTGCCACGTCTCGTCACGTCGATGACATCCTCCTTTTCTCTCGTCGCGTCGAGACAATTCTTCTACGCGTAGCTTACCACGCGTTCCATACTCGTCGTATTTTTAGGCACAAACAATACCCCTAAGACGTCTTACAAGGCTTAACGTCCAGTAGAGCTGGGAGACGCCTTCTTTCTTCAAGGAATACGTCTTCATTGCACTAGGAACGCGTTGATGATGATGTCACTTGAATTTATAATATCGTCGCAGAGCTTCAATCATCATTCTCCTTCAATTATTTCCATGTGGCAGACGAGGAGCTTCATTATCTGTGCCGATAACGTTCAATCGCAACGGCTAGTTTTCCAACGGCTATAATGCCGTTGAACTTTCTCCCGTATTCTTCGCGATCTCTTTGGCTATATAAAGAGAGGATCTTCATTTTCTTCCTACTTCCTCTACAACTCATCTACTCTGATTATTTCTTGCTTTTCCGCTTGCTCACACTCGAAAAGATCATTTGCTTCTCCTTTCTTCAGATTTCTTCTTCACTTTCTCTTTCAGTCTTCTAGAATGGCTTCTTTCTACGTACCAAAATTCATCTTGAAGGATTCCGATTGTAAATCGTCAGAGGCACGCGACGTCGAGAGACTGAGATCATTGGCGAATCTTGGTCCCGAGGTGGAGATTGAGATACCTCCTCAAGGGGTATCTGCCGACGCACATCGCCCAGGGTGGATTGCAGTATATGAGTACCCTTTCCTTACCGGCCATCGGTTTCCTTTCTCGCCGTTGATGAAGGCGTTCATACTCACGCTAAGGGTCGTCGTAGGTCAACTTTTGCCGAGCGTCTGGAGAATCTTTGGTGCTCTAGATGACGTGAAAGAGAAACACGGCGTTGAGATAGCCGTCGATGACCTTGCTTATTCTGTCAACATTCAAACTAAAACGGTTGGGAGAGTGGGTCTTAGATCGAGACCTAAGGCGGCTAAGATCGCCATCGAGGGAAGTCAGGATGATCGTCATTGGGCCGACTCCTTTTACTTTGTCAAAAAATCGACTTTTGGCGAGGAATGTTCTTGGTTGATCGAATGCTGGAATCCTACGACTGAGTTTGCTTTTTCTTCTTTTTCGAGTCTCTGCTGTATACGTCGTCAGTCGTTGATGTTTTACTTTATCTCGTTCTTCCTTGTAGTTAATGCGGATGCTATCGTGGTGAGGCGAGAGACTAAGAAGGTTATTGACAGACTTCTCGAGATCCCTGAGAGTGATCGAACTTTTCATGGTCACGACGGGAAGGGTCATCGTATTGCCTCGACGGCCTTGACTGGTAACGTGTTCATGCTCTTTCACTCGTTTTTCTTTTTGCTTTGGGGGTCATAATTCTTTTTCTTGTTGATCTTTTAGTATCCGCGGATTTTTCACGCGTTCGCAGCGGAGGGCAATCTGCGTCTGCTCTCATCGCGTCGCTGAAGAGGAGTCGTACCGGAGAGGGAACTGATTCTGAGGTTCCTATCCATATCACGCCAATGATTTCTCTCGTTTCGTCTTCGTCTGCTTCTTTAATTCCGGCGAAGAAGTCTCGTAAGGGTAAGGAGAAAGTTGTCGAGAGGTTGAGTTTTGACTACGAGACCGTGGACGACTTCCCGGGAGTTATCTCCCGTGTCGTCGCGTATGGAAGATCGTTTTTGCCTGCCATGAAGGGGCTTCAAAATCCTCCATCGCTCGACTACTACTTACCGATGGAGACAGAAGATGTGATAGGAGAAGCTCTTGTTACGCAATGGCAGGTAGGTTTTCTTGGTTTTTACGCCGAGTCCCTTCTCTTCGACTCTATTTTGACCTCTTTATGTTCTTTTTTCTTAGGCTTTTCAATCTTCGTTGTGCATCTATGGGCGTTTCTCTGATTTTGTCAATCGGATGAAAGCTATGGAGGCCAAGCAATCGGCCGACGAGGCGAAGATTAAGGAGCTTAATGCGACGGTTGAGGCGTCGCGTAAGGCGGAGAATGAAGCTCAAGAAAAAGTTGCGGCGGCGCTTAAACTTCACGTCGACCTCGCCAAACAGGTTGAAGATTCGAAGGCGAAGATTGCTGCCCTGGAGGACGAGAAGGCTAAGGTGGAGGAGAAGCTTGCTTCCGAGCTCAAGGAGGTGAAGCTTTATTGGTCTTGTCTTTCTCGTGTGGAGGTCATTGAACAGTATGCTGCTGGTCAATCCCACGGTTGGGACCCAGTGAAGGAGCGGAGGGAGTTTCATGAAGCGTTCGCGGAGCTCCCTGAAGGCGTCGAGGCAGGACCTACGCCTATGAATCCTCCGGCGAATCCTCACGTCATAGAGGATGATGTCCCTCATCCAAACAAGGTCGATCCAAACGACGGCGTCGAAGCTGACGAGGGTGTTGGTGGAGAAGACGTCGTAGAAGACTCTGAGGAAGATGGCGGGGATGAACGTGAGTATGAGGACGAGGATGGTTCCTCATCGAGCTCTTCTGAGTCAGATAGAGACTCTTCTTGATTTTCCGGGGTCATTCTTCCCTTAGGGTTCTTGTAAATTCCTTTTTCTTTTTTTTTTGTTTACGCGTCGCCGATCTACGGGGCGTTTTCTTGTAAATACCTCCATTCTTGCCCTTCATGACGGGCCTCTATAATATAACTTTTTTGCAATTACGTACTTACTTGTCGATGAACTTCTATGTTTTGAGTATGTCGTTATATCCAGTCTTCCTTCTGTTGGCGATGGCGTGTTTGTCCATGAGTTACGCGAGTGACTTTTGGATCCTCTTTGGATCGACCTTGGTCTTTCCAATTTCCTTATCTTAGGGGTGCTCCTTGACTTCTATTTGTAAAGAAATTACCTACGGGAAGATAACTAAGCAATTGTAGGGCAAAGATCAAAGAATATGGTATAATCTCGACACTCAAGAACAATATAGAACGAGAGCAGAATTTAGGGATTGAAGCTTGAACTTGGTATTATTCGTAATGGTGGCTGGGTCTTTACAAAGAAGGCATTAGCCTCTATTTATAGGCTAACCTTAATAATATCTTTAAGGAAACGAGATCTTATCTCTTCCTTCTATCTAAATAACGATATAACAAACAAGGTAAAGGATATTCTTTACCGTATCTTTTACCAATTACAATAATATAATAAGGAATAAGATAAAATATACTCGGCCGACCTAATCTTCAAGATAATTGAGACCTTTGCCACGTCTTGTCACGTCGACGACATCCTCCTTTTCTCTCGTCGCGTCGACACAGTTTTCCTACGCGTAGCTCTTCACGCGTTCCACACTCGTCGTATTTTTAGGCACAAACAATACTCCTAAGGCGTCTTACAGGGCTTAACGTCCAGTAGAGCTGGGAGACGCCTTCTTTCTTCGAGAAATACGTCTTTATTGCACTAGGAACCCGTTGATGATTTTGTCACTTGAATTTTTAATATCGTCGCAGAGCTTCAAACATCATTCTTCTTCAATTATTTCCATGTGGCAGACGAGGAACTTCGTTATTCGCGCCGGCAACGTTCATCTCCAACGGATAGTTTCTTAGTGGGAGATGTTGTCGTTGGAAGAATATCCTTCCTTAGATCCTCGCGATCTCCTTCTTATAAATAAGCGAGGGTCTTCCCTTTCTTCATACACTTCTTCTAATCTTCATTTCTCTCGAAACATTTCTTTGCTCTTCTCCTTACTTAATTGCTCTATTACACCGTTCCTGTTTCTTCTTCTTTTTTCAATGGCAACCCTAGTGCTATACGAACCAGGAAAGGTGCTCTACGAATCGGATCGCCATTATTCTGAAGCCCATGACGTTAGCCGTTTGAGGACCATTGCTGAACTTGGCCCGGACGTGAAGATCGAGATCCCTCCAAAGGGGGTTTGTGCGGATGACCATCGGCCGGGGTGGATAGCGTTCTATGAGTATCCGTTTCTGGCGGGGCTTCGATTCCCGTTCTCGCCTTTGGTCAAGGCTTTTATGCTTACTCTAGGCCTGGCGATGGGTCAACTTCTCCCCGGGGCTTGGCGTATTTTGGGTGCTCTTGATGATGTCATCTAAAAGCATGGCTTGGATTTCGTCGTGGCGGATCTCGCCAACTCTCTGACCGTCTCGCTCTCCTCTCCAGGTAGAGTTTACTTCAAGATTAAACAGAAAAAGGTTAGGATAGCTTTTGAGAAGAGCACAACCGACCGGGGTTGGGCCGAGGTCTTTTACTTTGTGGAGAAATCTTCCCTCAGAGATGCGTGGTCTTGGCTTATCGAGGAATGGAACCCCGAGAGTAAGTTTCTTTACTTCATCTTAACAGCTTTTTTTCTTTTCATAGGGATGTATGTTTTGCTCGTCGATGTAACTTTATATGCTTTCCAGTTAACGCGGAGGCTCTTAAGACAAGAGCGAAGTCAAAAAAGGCTGTAGCCGCGCTCTTGGCGATTCCTGATGTTGATCGGACCTTCTATGGTCATGACGGAGAGGGTCATCGTTGCGGCCCTACGACGCCATCTGGTAAGTTAGTTTCTTCTCGTTTAGTTTTCATCGACTTATTTCCTCATACTTGTGCTATAATTGTTTGCACTCTGTTGGTGGTGCAACTTCAATTTCTCGCGTTCGTGCTCGCGACGAATCTGCCACTGATCTCGTGACGTCGAGGAAGAGGCAGCTTGCCATAAAAGGATGTTCGTCCGCTGCTCCCTTGGACGTTGATCTCATGGCTACATTGGAATCTACGCCATCTCCTTCTCCGGATAAGGCGACGCGTTCACGGAAGGGAAAGGAGAAAGTGGTCGAGGTTCCCGAGGAGAAATACTCGTCTGTGGATGACTTCCCCGGTGTGATTTCAAATGTTTTCGCTCCGGGAAGGGAGCTTCTGAAAGCTTTGATGGGGCTTCGTTCTTCGTCGTTTGTTGATCATTACGCGTCGATGGATCTAGCCGACGTTATGGGAGAGGCTTTCGTTGCTCAATGGCAGGTAAAATTGTAACTTCTATTTTTTCTGATGATTTTCTCGCGAGCTTCCTTTCTTATTTTTCTCGTTCGTTCTTTCAGGGGATTCAGGCGTCGCTATGTGCTTGGACGCTCTTATCTACGTATCCAGAACAGATGGAGGCGTTGGAGAAAAAGGCGTCTGATGCTTCGTCGGAGGTTACGCGTTTGAATGGTTTGTTGGAGAAGTCTCGTGACGCGGAGAAGGTGGCAAAGGACAAGGTTACTGAAGTTCTTACTCTTAATGAGATGATCACCAAGCGGTTCGAGGATTTGGTGGTGAAACTCAGTACTTTGCGAGCGGATGTGGAGAGGAACGAGGCACAACATGATAAGGATTTGGAGGAGGTGAAGGTCTATTGGTCTTGGTTGTCCAGGGTGGAAGTTTATGAGGAGTATGCTGCTGGTAAGCACAAAGATTGGGATCCGGTAGGCGAGCGTGCTGAGTTTATGGAGGCTTTCCGGAACCTCCTACAGGTGTTCATCTCGACGTTGCAAATGCTGAAGGCGATGAACACGTCGACGAGAAGGAGGTTGCGGCTGATGAAGAGGAAGGTGATAGTCGCGCATCCGGCTCTGGGTCGTCTGAGGGCGAGTCCAAATCCTTGTAATTTTTGGCTTTTTCTTTGCGTAGCGTATTTGTATGTGTTGCTTGTAGTTGGGACGCTTCTTTCCTTTTCAAACGTTGTTATCCTTGTTCTTTGCCGTTGGACTTTCTCTTCAATATACTTGTTCTCCTGTTTTCTTGAATCCTTTGCGTTGCTTTGGTGATAGTGTTTTATTGCTGCCAACTTTCTTGTTCTTACATTATTGCTATCTTTTAAGCACTTCTTATTCTTTTTTGGCGTAATCCTACTCCTTTTGGTAGGTTTGACTTAGACTCCTCGTAGACTAGGTTAGAGCTACCAAAGATTTTTATGCTCGCTTTACTTGTTATACCTTGTACTTCGTTCTTTGCGTCGGGGACGTCTTGGGAGCTCGCCCTTTATCCGGCTTTGATATCTTGCGTATTTTGCTTTGACACGCGTATCTTGCTACGCATAGGTGTAGAACTTATTTCTTGAGTATTTACGACTTAGTTCGTATCTCGTTTGCTTTGTATTAGGCTTGAACTTCCGTGACTCTTTACGCGTGCCTCGTTTGTGAGTGCGTAAATTCTATCTTTGGTTTCTTGCCTTTTTCTATTCTATCTTTAGGGTATAACTCTCTATTTCTGATATGATACTTCGTTTGTGATGAACGCGTTAGATGGTTTTTACTTACTTGATAAGGTGATATGGTCATTGCGGTTGCTTTAGTTACGTTGCCGGCTTACATGAAGGTTGGGTCCAACATTTCCTCCGAACCCTGAAGCGAGTGGCGGACATAGGTCAGCGTGTGATTGTATCAGCTTGTGACGTTGCCCCTTACTTTTAAGGTGGGTCCGTTTCCTCACGCTAGCGTTAGGTCGACGTCGAACTCTTTTAATCGACGGGCCTATTCATCGTGTGGCGTCCGAATTCTAGATTGTTAGGACTTACGATGCCGGTGGACGCATCCCTGCCGGTTTGGCGTTTTGCCCGTGGATTCATGATTCTCAGAGGGACTGGAAGGCGTGAAAACGCGTTCCTGGAGAATGATCGTGTCAAATAGGTTCAACCTTGTTTGCTCAGAGGATCCGACCGGCTTCGTGAGGTACCGGGCTTCATTCCCCATGACCATTGCCACACGTCGCTAACAATCATGGGGAGCGTCGACTCGGAGTCGGCGGTTCGGATAACGTTGCCTACGCATAGATGAAGCCTCGAACGCGTAGACTAACGAAATTCGCCCCCGGCGCGGATTTTCACCGCGGCCTTCTTGCTTCTTATTTGGTACGCCGTACTCAAGAGGCACGTTCTCTTAATAGACATAGAGCAAGTTGTGGAAATGAAACAACTCAACATGCTTAACACGTTGGAAAGAAAGGTCTACTTGTATATTAATAAAAGATGCATCATGCTATAACAAACATTGACTTTGACGCCTACCCCTAGTCGTCGCGACCCCTTGTCACTTTGACTTGATGATAACGACATATCCTTATTAAAAACTTAATCCTATTCATGCAAAGGGAAATAAAAGGGAATCAAAAGACGCATAAAAATATCTCAAACTCTTTCCTGATGGTGTCTTTACGGTGGATGATGTTTCAAGAACATGTAGCTTAAGTCGGGGTTTTCCGCCATAAATTTCCTCCACTTTTGAACTCGGAGATTTTGCTTACGCTTTCGTAGAGACGCGTCGTGCTTATCAACGTCCTTGTCTTGCTTCTTAGATTGTTTTTCCTTTGATGCATCGAGGGTTAAGTTTCTACCCCTGGCTCCTTTCTTATACTTTCCATGACTTTTCTGTATTCTTGAGCGTTTTGACTCTTTACTATTCGGTGATTCAGACCATGAAGATGCTTTCCTTTTTTCCACTCTTCGGATGGCATAGGACTTGACTTCTAGGATGTATGTCTCGTCGCCTACCCGGGCAATTTCTTCCTTTACCTCGTAGAGTCTTCATTGAGTGTATCTTACTTGTTCTTCATGGTCTTTTAATTGCTATGCCTTGCTCTTCTTCTCTAGGGATGTGTTAGTTGTATTCTTCATTCCTATGCTGTAGCACTCCCTTGCTATCTGTGGTTCGCCCTTGATCTATTGAATTCCCCACGGAGATGGAAACTTCAGGGATTGATGGTACGTTGAAGGTATAGCTCTCATATCGTGTAACCACGGCCTTCCCAGGATTATGTTATAGGGCGACTCGGCCTCCATTACTATGAATTTGGTTTGCATATTGACCCCTTCCGCCAGAGTGGTTAGGGTGATTTCTCCTAGCATATCGGCGACTTCGCCACTGAAACCTACTAGAGGGATGTACTTTTTCACCACGTCGTCGCTAGATAATCCGAGCTCCTTGATCGCGAATAAGGTGATGATGTTGGCCGAGCTTCCGTTATCGATGAGGATTCTTTTAACCTTGCAATTACTAATGGTTAAGGAGATAACTAACCTGTCGTGATGATCTACACTCCCGTTGGGTTCCTCGAACGTGATTGGGCAATCTTTCCTGACGTGGTAGATTTGCAAAGCGCTTCCTTCGTCGCGTAATGCCCTGACGCTTCTTTTGGCGGCGGAGGCGGTATAGCCACTTATGGGGGAGCCTCCGAAGATCGTGTTGATTGTCCTTGAACGATTCGATGAAGGAGGTGGTGGCGTTGCAGATCTTTTTCCTTTTCTTGCTCCTTCGAACGCGTCCCTTCCCTCTTTGGAAAGTAAATCTAACAGGTCGCCTCTTTTCAGGAGACGTAGAACTTCTTTCCTCAGAGTATAGCAATCATCTGTCAGATGTCCTGAGTCGTTGTGGAACTCGCAGTATCCTCTTCCTGATCCTGATTTATTTTCAGGATTTGGTTTTTTAGGCCACTTCACGTCATGGAGCTTTTCCATCGCGTTCATAACTCTCAACGCGTCGGTCTTCATGTATACACCTCTTTCGACCGTGTAGACGTTATTGATTTCGCTTACGTTATGCACCATGGGAGGTTCTCTATGAAACGGCTTGTTTCTTCTATCGTAACGTTCGCCATCTTTCCGTTGGGGGGAATCTCTGCGCGGAGGGGTACGTCTACGTGGAGATCGAGACTTCTCTTCGGCGTGACTCAAGAGGTGCGCGTCGAGATAAATGATGTAGGATGAGTCTTCGTTAACTCCTTGTACAAGTCACTATCTCGGGGAAGTGCGCGTCTGAACGCGTCGGCGGCGGTGGCTTCGCTCCAATCTGGGATTGTAATTTTCTCGTCATTGAAACGCTTCATAAAGGCTCTTATGGTCTCGCCTCTGTTCATACGCATGTTATGGAGATCTGAGGGTTGCTTTGCAAACAACTTACCGCTGGCGAATTGTAGTCGGAACAGGTTGGAGAGTTCGGCGTAGGAGGAGATGCTTCCCTTGGGTAAGTGGATGAACCACGTCAAGGCCGGACCTTTCAGCGTCGAGCTAAAGAACTTGCACATCATTGCTTCCTTTAATTCTGGCTCAATTGGACTTGTGGAGAGCTTGGCCTTGTAGAGTAAGACGTGTTCTTCCGGGTTATCTGATCCATCGTAGACGGGAAGATCGGCGACGGTGAACTTTTTGGCGATTTTCTGGGCGGCGATGGCGGCAACAAAAGAACTTTCTTGAAATCCAAACTCGTGTTCAGAGATTATGGATTTGGGAGCCCCGGGATCAACATCATCTCCTTTCTTAAGGCTCCGACCTGTTGTGCTACAAGCGCAGCGATGGCGTCCGACGTCATCTTTTCCTCGGGTTTGTTTTTCTGAATCGTTTATCTCGGTAGGACGTGACCATGGTGTACTTGAGGCTGGTATACGTCGTCCTCTTCGACGGCTGCATCCATATCAAGGCGTCGGACGACACTTTGACCGCGAACGTAGGTATGTGGCCCCGTGGAACCCGCTTTGAGTTGCCTGATTATGGAGTTCTGTCTCTCGTTTTCCTTAGTGAGCCCCGACGTCGTTTTCTCTCTTGCGTGCATGGCTTCAGCCTGGGCCTTTTCGAAGGACTCGAAATGCGCTCGGACGGCGGCCACGTCGGTTACTTCACCATCTACCCCTCGTTTCTCCACGGGAGCACTTCTTTTTGGAGTGCCAGGGGTGTTTTCCAGACTTTTTCCTGCGTCTTCTTCCACTGGAACGAGAGGAACCGTTACGTGATCTCCTTCTTCGGACCTTTTTTCACCATCACGCGGACTGTTGGTCGGACTTGTTATGATTTCCTGCAAAAAAGAAGCTCTTTTCATATGGAAAGACGATACCTTTTTGATCTTGCCCCACGGTGGGCGCCAATTGTTTGTAGCGAAATTACCTACGGGAAGATAACTAAGCAATTATAGGGCAAAGATCAAAGAATATGGTATAATCTCGACACTCAAGAACAATATAGAACGAGAGGAGAATTTAGGGTTTGAAGCTTGAACTTGGTATTACTCATAATGGTGGCTGGGTCTTTACAAAGCAGGCGTTAGCCTCTATTTATAGGCTAACCCTAATAATATCTTTAAGGAAACGAGATCTTATCTCTTCCTTCTATCTAAATAACGATATAACAAACATGGTAAAAGATATTCTTTACCGTATCTTTTACCAATTACAATAATATAATAAGGAATAAGATAAAATATACTCGGCCGACCTAATCTTCAAGATAAACGAGACCTTTGCCACGTCTCGTCACGTCGACGACATCCTCCTTTTCTCTCGTCGCATCGACACAGTTTTCCTACGCGTAGCTCTTCACGCGTTCCACACTCGTCTTATTTTTAGGCACAAACAACTTCCTTATCTTCTTACGGGCAGGTGGTCTCGGTCTTGTTTTGACGCGTATCCTATGCACTCCTCAGTTTTTGGTGTGTTTTCATGTCTCCTCGAGTAATCCTACCCCTTTTGGTAGGTTTGACCTAGGCTCCTTGTAGACTAGGTTAGAGCTACCAAAGATACTTGGACTCTTCTTTACTTATCGTATTTCATACTTTGTTTCTTGTATCTTACGCGTCATTCTTTGCGTTGCAGACATCTTAGGAGTTTACCTTTGTCTGGCCTTGATGTCTTACGTACTTTTCTTTGGTGTGTGTATCTTGCTTCGCGTGGGTGTAGAACCTTTTTCTTATTGACTTTTGACTTCTGTGACCCCTTACGCGTAGATCGGTGTGAGTACGCGGGTTTGGTCCTTTGGCTTTTGCTTTTGCTACTTTATCTTTTAGGTTGTGGTTTTCTACCCCTAGTGTGATACTTTGTTCGTGGTGAACGCGTTAGAGGTTTTTTTTACTTGATGGGGCGATATGGTCATTGCGGCTGCTTTAGTTACGTTGCCGGCTTACATGAAGGTTGGGTCTAGAATTTCCTCCGAACCCTGAAGCGTGTGGCGAACATAGGTCAGTGTGTGATTTTATCAGCTTGTGACGTTACCCGTTACTTTTAAGGTGGGTCCGTTGCCTCACGCTAGCGTTAGGCCGACGTCGAACTCTTTTAATCGACGGGCCTATTCATCGTGTGGCGTCCGATTTCTAGATTGTTAGGACTTACGATGCCGGTGGACGCATCCCTGCCGGTTTGGCGATTTGCCCGTGGATTCATGACTCTCAGAGGGGCCGTGGAAGGCGCAAGTACGCGTTCCTCGAGAGTGGTCGTGGCGATAGGTTTACCTTCTTCGCTCAAAGGGCCGTGCCGGTTTCGTGAGGTGTCGGGCTTCATTCCCCATGACCATTGCCACACGTCGCTAACAATCATGGGAAGCGTCGAATCGGAGTCGGCGGTTTGGCTAACGTTGTCTACGCGTAATGAAACTCCTCCCCGGCGCGGATTTTCGCCGCGGCCTTATTAAGCTTGATGTTACGTCATAGACAGAGAGCAAGTAATTTGGAAATGGAACAACTCGGCATACTTTAACACGTCGGAGAAAAAAAGAGCGTACTCATAAATAAAGAAAATGCATCACGAACTGACAGACTTCGACACCGACGCTTACCCCTAGTTGTTACGACCCCTTGTCGCTTCGACGCTAGAATAACGACGCTAAATTTATTGAAACTCTTGAAAGAAACTAATCCTACTCATGCAAGAAAGAACACAAAGGAGATAATGCTAGGAAATTTGGAAATTCATATCACTTCTTTAGACTTATGGCGGATGGTGCTTCAGGAACATGTAGCTTAAGTTGTTGCTCTTTGCTTGGACTTTTTGCTCGTACTTACTTGGTGGATTGGTATCTTCTTGCTTGTCAGACTTTGCTTTTCTCATCGTGTCAGGGACCGACTTTCCATCCCTAGCTTTTCCTTTGTGATTCCTTGATTGCTACGCTTTCTTTTCTTTGCCTAATGATGACCTAGTGGCTTTTTTTATTCCAATGCTATAGCATTCTCTCGCGACTTGAAGCTCGCCTTTGATCTCTTTGATCCCCCATGGAGATGGGAATTTTAAAGACTGATGATACGTCGAGGGTACAACTTTCATGTCGTGTAGCCAAGGTCTTCCTAGGATAATGTTGTATGGCGATTCGATATCCATCACCGCAAACTTCCCTTGTATATTGATACCCCTTGCATAGGTTGCCAATGTGACCTCTCCCAACATGTTCGCTACTTCGCCACTGAATCCTACTAGAGGAACGTACTTCTTCACGACGTCGTCGTTTGATAGTCCGAGTTCTTTTATAGCAGACGTAGTAATGATGTTGGCGGAACTCCCGTTGTCTATGAGAATCATCTTGACTAGGCAATTGCTGACGGTGAGGGAGATGACTAACCCGTCGTGACGCTCCACCATCTCGTTTGGCTCCTCGAACGTGACCGGGTAGTTTCTTCTGGAAGGACGGATTTGGTAAACTCGCGTCATATCACTATCGTCGCGTAGAATCTTAATGTTCCTTCTAGCGGCGGATGCGGTGTAGCCGCTTGCGGAAGAGCCTCCGAAGATGGTGTGTATAGTTCGGGTATGACTTGACGGAGGTGGAGGAGGAGTGTTTGTGCCTAAAAATACGACGAGTGTGGAACGCGTGGAAGGTACGCGTAGAAGGACATCATCGACGCGACGAGGTGAAAGGAAGATATCGTCGACGTAACGAGACGTGGCAAAGGTCTCGTTCTTCTAAAGGATTAGGTCGGCCAAGTGTATTCTATCTGATTCTATATTATATTATTGTAAATGGTAAAAGATACGGTAGAGAATATCTTTTACCTTGTTTATTATATCGTTATTTAGATAGAAGGAAAAGATAAGATCTCGTTTCCTTAAAGATATTGTTAGGGTTAGCCTATAAATAAAGGCTAACGCCTGCTTTGTAATCATCTGAGTCGTCATTCGAGTAATACCAAGCAAAAGTTTCAACCCTAATTTCCTGTCTTGTTCTTGAGTGTTGAGATTATACCGTATTCTTTGATCTTTGCCCTACAATTGTTTAGTTATCTTCTCGTAGGTAATTTCGCTACAAACAATTGGCGCCCACCGTGGGGCAAGATCAAAAAGGTATCGTCTTTCCATACGAAAAGAGCTTCTTTTTTGCAGGGAATCATGACAACTCCGACCAACAGCCCGCGCAATGGTGAAGAGAGGTCCGATGAAGAGGATCACACAACGTTTCCTCTGGCTCCGGTGAATGAAGACGCAAGAAAAGGTCTCGAAATCACCCCCAGCACCCCAAAAGAAAGCGCCCCGAGAGAAAAACAAGGGATAGATGGTGAAGTAACCAATGTGGCCACCGTCCGAGCACAGATCGAGTCCTTCGAAAAAACTCAAGCCGAAGCCCTGCAGGCAAGCGAGAAGACGGCGTCGTAACTCACCAAGGAGAACGAGAGGTTGAATTCCATAATCAAGGAACTCAAGGCAGGTTCCACGGGGCAACATACCTACGTCCGCGGCCAGAGCATCGTTCGACGCCTCGATATGGACGCAACCATCGTAGAAGACAACGTATACCATCCCCAAGAACACCATGGTTACGTCTTCCCCAAGGAAAAAACCCAGAAAAAGAAATCTGAAGAGACCTTAACCTCAGACATCATCGCTGCACTCGTAGCACAACAAGTCGGAGCCTTGAGGAAAGAGATGATGTGGATGCCCGGGGCCCCCAAATCAGTAATCCCTGAACACAAATTCGGATTCGAGGAAAGCCCGTTTGTTGCCGCTATCGCCGTCAAGAAGATCGCCAAGAAATTCACCGTCGCGGACCTCCCTGTCTATGATGGGTCAGCTAAGCTCTCCACAAGTCCGATCGAACCAGAATTAAAGGAAGCAATGATGTGCAAGTTCTTCAGCTCAACGCTAAAAGGTCCTGCCTTGACGTGGTTCATCCACTTGCCCAAGGGAAGTATCTCCTCCTAAGCCCAGCTCTCCAACCAATTTCGGCTGCAATTCGGCAGCAGTAAGTTGTTCGCAAAACAACCCTCAGATCTCCATAACATGCGTATGAACAAGGGAGAGACCATAAGGGCCTTCTTGAAATGCCTCAATGATGAAAAGATTACGATCCCAAATTGTACTGAAGCCACCGCCGCCGACGCGTTCAGGCGAGCACTCCCCCGAGATAGTGATTTGTATAAAGAAGTGACGAAGACTCGTCCCGAGTCATTCGTCTCGACTAGGGAAAGAGCCATGGAAGCCATACGATTGGAAGAAGATCTCCTAAGGTACAACGAAGAAAATTATCGATCTCCACGTAAGCGAACTCCTCCGCGCCGAAACTCTCCTCAACGTCGACACAACGACTAGCATCAAGAGCGAGGGGAACGTCATGACAGGAGATACAAGCCATTCCAAAGAGAACCGCAGATGGTGCATGCTGTGAGCGAGGTCGATAGCGTCTACATGGTAGACAAAGGTATCTCTATGAAGACCGATGCGTTGCGAGTCATGAGCGTGATAGAAGGATTACGTGACGTACAATGGCCAAGAAAGCCGAATCCCGGAAGGAGACCCGGAATGGATGGTTGTTACACCCTGAGAAAAGAAGTGTTAAGGTTGCTGAAAAGAGGAGATCTAAAAGACCTACTCTCCAAAGAAGGAAGGAACGCGTTTGAAGGGGTGAAGAGAGAAAGGAAGTCCCCTACTCCACCTCCACCTCCGTCAAGTCATACCCGGACTATACACACCATCATCGGAGGCTCTTCCACGAGTGGCTATACCACGTCCACCGGCAGAAGGAATATCAAGATCCTACGCGACGACAGCGACATGACAAGGGTTTACCAAATTCGCCCTATCAGAAGGAATTACCCAATCACGTTGGAAGAGCCAAACGAGACGGTGGAGCATCACGATGGGTAAGTCATCTCCCTCACCGTCAGCAATTGCCTAGTCAAGAGGATTCTCATAGACAACAGGAGCTCCGCCAACATCATCACTGCGTCCGCCATAAAGGAACTCGGACTATCCAACGACGACGTCATAAAGAAGCATGTCCCTCTAGTGGGGTTCAGTGGCGAAGTGGCAAGCACGTTGGGAGAGATCACGTTGGCAACATACGCAAGAGGTATTAATATGCAAGCCAAGTTTGCAGTAATGGAGATCGAGTAACCCTACAATATTATCCTAGGAAGACCTGGGCTGCACGACATGAAAGCTATACCCTCAACGTATCACCAATCCTTGAAATTCCCGTCTCTATGGGGGATCCAAGAAATCAGAGGCGAGCTTCAAGTCGCGAGAGAGTGCTACAACATTGGATTGAAAAAAGCCACTAAGGCATCGGTGGATAAAGAAAAGAAAGCATAGCAATCAAGGAATCGCAAAGAAAAAGCTAGGGGTGGAAAGTCAATCCTTGACGCAATGGGAAGAACAAAGTTGAACAAGCAAAGGAATACTAATACGCCAAGTAAGTACGAGCAAAAGATCCAAACAAAGAGCAACAACCCAAGCTACATGTTTCTGAAACACCATCGCCATAAGCCTAAAGAAGTAATAAGAGCTTTCGAGTTTCCTAGCGTTATTTCCTTTATGTTCTTTCTTGCATGAGTAGGATTAGTTTCTTTCAAGAGTCTCAATAAATTTAGCATCGTTATCTTAGCGTCGGAGCGACAAGGGGTCGCGACGACTAGGGGTAAGCGTAGAAGTCGAAGTTTGTCAGTTCGTGATTCATTTTCTTTATTAATATATGAATACACTCTTTTTCTCCGACATGTTAAAGTATGCTGAGTTGTTCAATTTCCAAATTACTTGCTCTCTGTCTATGACGTAACATCAAGCTTAATAAGGCCGCGGCGAAAATCCGCGCCGAGGAGGAATTTCGTTAGCCTACGCGTTCGAGGCTCCATCTACACGTAGACAACGTTAGCCGAACCGCCGACCCCGAGTCGAAGCTCCCCATGATTGTTAGCGACGTGTGGCAATGGTCATGGGGAATGAAGCCCGGCACCTCACGAAACCGGCACGACCCTCTGAGCGAAGAAGGGAAACCTATCGCCACGACCACTCTCCAGGAACGCGTACTCGCGCCTTCCACGGCCCCTCTGAGAGTCATGAATCCACAGGCAAAATGCCAAACCGGCAGGGATGCGTCCACCGGCATCGTAAGTCCCAACAATCCAGAAATCAGACGCCACACGATGAATAGGCCCGTCGATTAAAAGAGTTCGACGTCGACCTAAACGCTAGCGTGAGGCAACGGACCCACCTTAAAAGTAAGGGGTAACGTCACAAGCTGATAAAAATCACACGCTGACCTATGTCCGCCACTCGCTTCAGGGTTCGGAGGAAATGTTGGACCCAACCTTCATGTAAGCCGGCAACGTAACTAAAGCAGCCGCAATGACCATACCATCTTATTAAGTAAACGAAATCTTCTAACACGTCACTACGAGCGAAGTATCATACCAGGGGTGGGAAAACCACACCCTACAAAGATAAAGTAGGAGCCAAAGAACCAACCCTACGTACTCATAAATAAGCTATGCGTAGAAGATCACGAAGGTCAAAAGCCAAAGGTTTTGCACACACGCAAAACAAGACACGCGCACCAAAACAAAGTACATAAGAGATGAAGACCATAAAAGGGGTAAACTCCTAAGATGCCCGCAACGTGAAGATTGACGCATAAGATGCAAGAAATAAAATACGACATACAATAAGTAAAGAAGAATCCACGAGTCTTTGATAGCTCTAACCTAGTCTACAAGAAGCCTAGGTCAAACCTACCAAAAGGGGTGGGAGTACTCGAGAAATCAAGAAGCACCCCCGAGATAAAAGATCGATTCAAAAAAAGGATCCAAAAGTCACTCAAGTAACGTATGGACGAGTACGCCGTCACCAACAAAAGGAAGACTAGATACAACGACATATTCGAGTCACAGAAGATCTTGAAGACGTCTTCACCAACAAGTAAGTAATTCCAAAATAAAGTAACTATATTATAAGAAGCCCATTATGAAGGGCGAGAATGGAGATATCTACAAGTAAACGCCCCGAAGAACGGCGACGCGTAAAAAAAGGAAAGAAAAAAGGAATTTACAAAGACCTCCAAGGGAAGAACGACCCCGGAAAATCAAGAAGAGTCGCTGTCAGACTCAGAAGAACTCGATGAAGAACCATCCCCGTCCTCATACTCGCGTTCATCCCCTTCCTCGTCTTCAGTATCGTCCACGACGTCTTCTTCACCAGCATCTCCGTCATCTTCGACGCCATCGTTAGGGACGACCTCGTCAAGATGAGGGACGTCATCCTCCACAACATGAGGACTCGCCGGAGGATTCATGGGCGTAGGTCCCGCGTCGACAGCTTCAGGAAGCTCCGGGAACGCCTCCTCAAACTCCTTCCGTTCCTTCACCGGATTCCAACCGCGATATTTACCAGCGGCATACTGTTCGATGACTTCCACACGAGAAAGCCAGGACCAATAAATCTTCACCTCCTTGAGCTCAGAAGCAAGCTTCTCCTCCACCTTAGCCTTCTCGTCCTCCAGAGTAGCGATCCTTGCCTTCGAGTCCTCGACCTGATTGGAAAGATCAACGTGAAGTTTAAGCGCCGCCGTAACCTTCTCTTGAGTCTCGCTCTCCGCCTTACGCGACGCCTCAACTGTCGACTTAAGCTCCTTAATCTTCGCCTCGTCAGCCGATTTCTTGACCTCCATAGCTTTCACCCGATTGACAAAATCGGATAAGCGCCCATAGACGCACAATAAAGATTGAAAAGCCTAAAGGAAAGAAGACAAAAAGGTAAGAATAAAATCAAAGACAGAATATTCAACATAAAAAGCAAAGGAAACCTACCTCCCATTGCGTAGCAAGCACCTCTCCTATCACGTCTTCCGTCTCCATCGACAAATAATAATCAAGCGACGGAGGATTCTGAAGACGCTTCATGGCGGGCAAAAATGACCTTCCAGATGCGACGACACCGGAAATAACTCCTGGGAAGTCGTCCACGGTCTCGTAGTCGAAGGTTAACTTCTCAACCACCTTCTCCTTACCCTTACGTGACTTTTTCACCGGAGTTGAAGAAGGAGATGGAGACGAGATGAGAGAAATTATCGGCGTAATATGAATAGGGACCGCGGAAGCAGTTCCCTCTCCAGTACGACTCCTCTTCCGCGACGCAATAAGAGCGGACGCAGATTTCCCCCCGCTACGAACGCGAGAAAGATCCGCGGACACTAAAAGATCAACAGAGAAAGGGGTTAGAACCCTCAGAACAGAAGAAACAGGAAAACTAAGTAAGAGAGCGTGAATGCGTTACCTGTCAAGGCTGTAGAAGCAATGCGGTGACCTTATCCATCGTGACCATGGAAGGTTCGTTCGCTCTCCGGAATCTCGCCTCACCACGATAGCGTCCGCATTAACTACAAAGAAGAACAAGATAAAGTAAGACGTCGACAATGATGCGTATAGTAAAGATTCAAAAGAGAGAAAAGGCGAACTCACTCGAAGGATTCCAGCACTCGATCAACCAAGCGCATTCCTCACCAAGAGTCGATTTATTTACATAATAAAAGAAGTCGGCCCAATGACGATCAGCCTGGCTCCCCTCAATAGCAATCTTGGCTGCTTTGGGTCTTGATCTAAGACCTACCCTCCCGACCGTTCTGGTCTGAACGTTAAAAGAATGAGCAAGATCGTCGACGACAAGGTCAACGCCATGTTTCTCCTTCACGTCGTCCAAAGCGCCCAAAATCCTCCAAACGCTCGGCAAAAGCTGCCCTACGGCCACTCCTAGAGCAAGCATGAACGCCTTCGTCAACGGAGAGAAAGGAAATCGGTGACCAGTAAGGAAAGGGTATTCGTATACCGCAATCCACCCTGGCCGATGTGCATCATCAAATACCCCTTGAGGAGGTATCTCAATCTCCACCTCGGGACCGAGATTCGCCAACGATCTCAATCTCTCGACGTCGCGTGCCTCCGTTGAATTACAGTCAGAATCCTTCAAGATAAACTTGGGTACGTAGAAAGAAGCCATTTTTTAAGAGTTAGAAGAAGAGATCTGAAGAAAGGAGAAGCAAATGATCTTTTTTGAGCGTAAGTAAATGAGAAAGCAAAAGATAATTAGAATAGATGAATTATAGAAGGAGTAGGAAGAGAATGAAGATCTCCCGTTTATATAGCCCGAGAGATCGCGAAGAGTACGGGAGAAAGTTTAACGGCATTATAGCCGTTGGAAAACTAGCCGTTGCGATTGAACGTTATCGGCACAGATAACAAAGCTCCTCGCCTGCCACATGTAAATGATTGAAGAAGAAGGACGATCAAAGCTCTGCGACGATAATAAAAATTCAAGTGACGTAATCATCAACGTGTTCCTGGTGTAATGAAGACGTATTCAATGAAGAAAGAAGGCGTCTCCCAGCTCTACTAGACGTCAAGCCCTGTAAGACGCCTTAGGGGTATTGTTTGTGCCTAAAAATATGACGAGTGTGGAACGCGTGGAAGCTACACGTAGAAGGACATCATCGACACGACGAGGTGAAAGGAAGATATCGTCGACGTAACGAGACATGGCAAAGGTCTCGTTCTTCTCAAGTATTAGGTCGGCCGAGTGTATTCTATCTTATTCTATATTATATTATTGTAAATGGTAAAAGATATGGTAGAGAATATCTTTTACCTTGTTTATTATATCGTTATTTAGATAGAAGGAAACGATAAGATCTCGTTTCCTTAAAGATATTGTTAGGGTTAGCCTATAAATAAAGGCTAACGCCTGCTTTGTAATCATTTGAGTTGTCATTCGAGTAATACCAAGCTAAAGTTTCAACCCTAATTTCCTGTCTTGTTCTTGAGTGTTGAGATTATACCGTATTCTTTGATCGTTTCCCTACAATTGCTTAGTTATCTTCTCGTAGGTAATTTCGCTATAAACAAGGAGTAGGGGACTTCTTTTCTCTCTTCACCCCTTCAAACGCGTTCCTTCCTTCTTTGGAGAGTAGATCTTTCAAATCTCCTCTTTTCAGCAACCTTAACACTTCTTTTCTCAGGGTGTAACAACCATCGGTCGTGTGACCCGTATCGTTATGGAACTCGCAGTACCCCTTCCTAGCTTGTTCTGGGCCTCCTTCCAGGATTTGGTTTTCTCGGCCATTGCATGTCGCGTAACCCTTCCATTGCGCTCATGACTCGCAACGCGTCGGTCTTCATAGAGATACCTTTGTCCACCATATAAACGCTATAAACTTCGCTCACAGCATGCACCGTTTCTGGTTCTCTTTGGAACGGCTTATTTCTCCTGTCGTGACGTTCCCCTCGCTCCTGATGTCGATCGTTGTGTCGACGTGGAGGAGAGTTCTTATGCGGAGGAGTTTGCCTACGTGGAGATCGAGAACTTTCTTCGTTGTATATTAGGAGATCCTCCTCTAGGCGTATGGCTTCCATGGCTCTTTCCCTAGTTGAGACGAATGATTCAGGGCGAGTCTTCGTCAATTCCTTGTACAGGTCACTATCTCGGGGAAGTGCGCGTCAAAACGCGTCGGCGGCGGTGGCTTCGCTACAATATGGGATTGTAATCTTCTCGTCATTGAAACGCTTCATAAAGGCTCTTATGGTCTCGCCTCTGCTCATACACATGTTATGGAGATCTGAGGGTTGCTTTGCAAACAACTTACTGCTGGCGAATTGTAGTCGGAACAGGTTGGAGAGTTCGGCGTAGGAGGAGATACTTCCCTTGGGTAAGTGGATGAACCACGTCAAGGCTGGACCTTTCAGCGTCGAGCTAAAGAACTTGCACATCATTGCTTCCTTTAATTCTGGCTCAATTGGACTTGTGGAGAGCTTGGCCTTGTAGAGTAAGACGTGTTCTTCTGGGTCATCTGATCCATCGTAGACGGGAAGATCGGCGATGGTGAACTTTTTGGCGATTTTTTGGGTGGCGATGGCGGCAACAAAAGGACTTTCTTGAAATCCAAACTCGTGCTCAGGGATTATGGATTTGGAAGCCCCGGGCATCAGCATCATCTCCTTTCTTAAGGCTCTGACCTGTTGTGCTACGAGCGCAGCGATGGTTTTCGACGTCATCTTTTCCTCGGGTTTGTTTTTCTGAATCGTTTCTCTCGGGAGGACGTGACCATGGTGTACTTGAGGCTGGTATACATCGTCCTCTTCGATGGCTGCATCCATATCAAGGCGTTGGACAACACTTTGACCGCGAACGTAGGTATGTGGCCCTGTGGAACCCGCTTTAAGTTCCCTGATTATGGAGTTCACTCTCTCGTTTTCCTTAGTGAGCTCCGACTCCGTTTTCTCGCTTGCGTGCATGGCTTCAGCCCGGGCCTTTTTGAAGGACTCGAAATGCGCTCAGACGGTGGCCACGTCGGTTACTTCACCGTCTACCCCTCGTTTCTCCACGGGAGCACTTCTTTTTGGAGTGCCAAGGGTGTTTTCGAGACTTTTTCATGCGTCTTCTTCCACCGGAACGAGAGGAACCGTTACGTGATCTCCTTCTTCGGACCTCTTTTCACCATCACGCGGACAGTTGGTCGGACTTGTCATGATTTCCTGCAAAAAAGAAGCTCTTTTCGTATGGAAAGACGATACCGTTTTGATTTTGCCCCACGGTGGGCGCCAATTGTTTGTAGCGAAATTACCTACGGGGAGATAACTAAGCAATTTTAGGGCAAAGATCAAAGAATATGGTATAATCTCAACACTCAAGAACAGTATAAAGCGAGAAATGAATTTAGGGTTTGAAGCTTGAACTTGGTATTACTCGTAATGGTGGTTGAATACTTACAAAGCAGGCATTAGCCTTTATTTATAGGCTAACCCTAATAATATCCTTAAGGAAACGAGATCTTATCTCTTCCTTTTATCTAAATAATGATATAATAAACAAGGTAAAAGATATTCTTTATCGTATCTTTTACCAATTACAATAATATAATAGGGAATAAGATAAAATATACTCGGCCGACCTAATCTTCAAGATAAACGAGACCTTTGCCACGTCTCGTCACATCGACGACATCCTCCTTTTCTCTCGTCTCATCGAGACAATTCTTCTACGCGTAGCTTACCACGCGTTCCATACTCGTCGTATTTTTAGGCACAAACAGGTCTCGATTCCTAATCCTTTCCTTTACCTAGTTATCCCACCAAACTAATGCATATCTATTAAATTCTAAGGCTGCAAGTTCCACCTTCTTATGCTCAGGAAAGTTACAACAAGACCAAATCTGCTTTATCTTCATCTCCCATGTAGACGTCGGGATCATATTTTCCTTCAAAGTTTGGGATTTTCACCTCCCAATTCCATCTTGCCCAGGCTCTCTTCCTCATCTATCCTCTACGTGGCGGTGGACGCCAATCGTCATCATCATAAACAAACTCCTCATCCAAACCTTCATTGTCATCTAAATCCTGAAATCTATCAAAACCTTGCATTTTCCAAGGCCGTTAAAAACAATGTTTCCATATATCCTCTAAAGAAGAAATCAGTCCATCTTCATCTTCAATTGCAACATCAATTAACCTTTCTTTTGATTGTAAAACTTTGCTAACAACATTAACTGCAGATAACAAATCATGCCAAATGACAATGGACACTATAAATTCGAAATCACCAAGCTCATTTTGTGCCAAATATTTAGCTTCACTCCGTATTTTTGAATCATTATCAGAATCAACTACATCAAGAAAAGCTGCTCGTACTTCTAGAATTTGAGTTCTTATAGCATTGACACTACCAACACGACTTTCCCAACGAGTAGCAGACAAGCATTTTAAAGTCAACTTTGGAACATTAGCTTTTAAAATCTGCCATCTTTTAGTCGAATTTGCAAATATAGTATAAATGCGTTGTATAATTCCATAAAATCTCTAACTTTACTACAAGTATTACTGTATTAGCTATATTACACAACACCAAATTGAGATTATGTGAAGCACAAGATGTATAAAAAGCAAATCTAACATTTTTTTTGAACTCCTTGATGTTTCCCTTTCATGTTTGATCCGTTATCATAACCTTGCCCCCTCACATTATCTATATCAAGATCAAGAGATTTCAACTCATTTTGTAAGACATCAAACAACCCTTGACCGATTGTATCATTCACTTTAAAAAATCCTAAAAAACATTCCTCAATACGCAACGAGTCCACATCCACATATCTTAAGATTAAAGTCATTTGTTCTTGGTGACTTATATCTGGAGTGCAATCAAGAATCACAGAAAAATACTTAGCTTGTTTCACTTGATTAATAATATGAGATTTAATTTTTAAAGCAAGCAATAAAATCAACTCATTTTGAATAGAATGACGAAGATAATGTGAATGAATATCCTCATTGGTGATGCGTTGAACATGCTTCTGCATAATATGGTCAAATTCAGCTAACATTTCAATCAAACCAAGGAAATTTCCATTACTGTTTTCATGCAACCTTTCATTAGTGCCACGAAATGCTAGATTATGTATTGCAAGAAACATCACCATAGAAACAATTCTTATCAACACATTCAATGATTTTTTTCTTTTTCTAATTGTTCTTGCACCACTTTATCAATAGTTTAATTCTTTTGAAGTCTTAAACGTAGATCATACCAAGTTGTCATGTTCTTACAATGTTCCATGCTTGTTTCATGCTCCAACATGTGACCAATTCCCAAAACCTTCATTTACTAGTTGGCCTTTTACATTCCCGTTTCTAAATATCTCGCAACAAAAACAAAATATTCTATCAATCTCTTTTGAATACACAAGCCAATCTCTATCAAACTTTTCACCTTTTGATAAAATTCTAGTGTAAAATGTAGCCGAAAATCGTCTAGATATTCTATCCTTAGGACCCTTCTGAATAGATAGATCTCTTTTAGGACCCTTTGCTACAAGAACATCTATCATTTCAGAATTAAGCCCATCTCAAGCTCTAGGATCATATATATTAATGCTATTTCTAGGAAAAGAATCATCAACACCATCAAAATCATTTGAAATGTTTACAATAGCATTTTCATTTGTTTGAGCATCCAATGCATCAGCAGAGTCTATATTGGCATTAGAAACATCAATATTTTCAGGGGTATCATCCAAACAATCAATATTAGTAGCAACACAGTTTTGTTGAATATCATCCACATTATCAACATTAGTATTGTCATGAACAGTTTGATTATCAAGAGAAATTGGTGATTCTTTTGTAAAAAACCGATCTAGAGCTCCTCTTTGAGATTGAATTAACTCATCAGTTTTTTGTTTCTTTTTACGCTTTTGAAATCCAGAAGGGCATTTTCTAATAGAAGACATAACTAAGATTAATACAAGGGACAAACCAACCTAGCTTGAAGACTGGATTGAAAGCTCCTTCAACATCAAAATCCAAGCTCCAAAATGCCTAAATTAAGTGCACCTGTTAGTAGAGAATATTAGATTAACCTTCTTCTGTACCAATTTTATTTAAATTAAACCAAATCAACAAGATAAAGGCAATACAGTAAACTGATTTCTGAATCAACAAACACAGGTTTTGATTTACAAGATTAAACTGATTCCTTAAAACAAATAATTTCTTATTAAAAGTTCAATAACACTAAACTGAATATCAAGTTCGGAGATTGAATCAAACTGATGTTAATTATCAAAATTAACAATATAACTAGCAATAGAATAGTAGAATATTGTCTGAATATTGAAGGAGAGCAACTGAGCAAGCAGACCACTTCAGACGAAATTTTGCACTCCAGGCTAATTAAACACTTCAGGCTTCAGACTCAGGCGCTCAGCCAAGAAGGAGTGAAACGAAATTTTAGGGATTAGGGTTCAATTGAGCAATGACAGTGAGCACTTCAGCCTTCAGACGACTTCAAATTGAGGATGAATTTCTTAGGGTTTCATCCCGATAGAATTTATAGACATGGCCATGAGAAGAGAAGAGAGAAAAGATCCAACCGTTGAAACAATCGAAATCATCAATCCCGAAGCACGCGGGTGGAGAAGACGAAGAGGCGAACTCTTTGCCATGAATTTCGTCTGAATGGTCTGAGGCAGAGAATTAGGGAATCATACAATTAAGGAAAAAAAAACAAATAATACCCCTATATACTAATGGGCTGAAAAATATTTGGGCCCCTAAAATTTTGAGGCCCTGTGCAATCGCCCATGTTGCTCCTGTTTATATCTGGCCCCTGTATCTCTTATTTATAGATGTTAGGGTTATTACAAAAACTACAATGCTATTGTAAGTATAGTTTATTTTAGCGGACAAAGTTGAGAATAGATTCAAAATACATGGGAATTTGGAGAGTAAAGGAGTTACTGAAAATAATAGTATTCAATTGGATGGATTGTAAACAATTTTAACTGGTTTAAGATGAGCACAAGTGGGAAGACAATGCCCACTTTAATGCTATGATTTATTTGAACTCAAGAACTGAGTTTCTTGGAAATTTTGAAAGGCACCTCACTGCAAAAGACTTATAGAGAGGCCTTTTGTCCCAATTATCAATATGTTTAAGAATTTGAAGTTCTCAGGATAATTGGTTCCCTATGTATTGTTGAGTGGAGTGAAAATCAAAAGGAAGTTTGAGACATGGTATGATCTAGGGGGCAAACCATGATGTTTTTCACTTAAAGAGTTTAGAATATTAACATGAAAAAATGTAGGATCCCTATGTACGATGACCTGAGAGATGATAAGAATGCAAAATTTATTTGGTGTTAAGCATTACAATCACCAGTTTGCACAACCCAATTTTGACTTCTCATGATGACAACATGTTGAAAATGAAGATGACCATATTGCTAATACTGTAGGGTGTGGTACTTGGAGGCACAAGAAGTAGAAAAATTAAAAGTAGTTAAGTAGTTAAAAGTAATTAAAAATTAGCAAAAGTAGTTAAGAGTCATATTAACTTTTTTGCACCACATTTTTTCTTTTATTAAATTAGGATAGGATAGGAGAGAAAATTTCGGATGAGAACAAGACTTAACATAGGAAAAACAAAGTTTTTCGCGTTCACTGATAACAAATTAATGTTCATAATTTGGGCGATAAAACTTTTTGAGGTCATTTTAAGAAAAAACAAAAAATCAAAGTTCGCAGTAATTACAAATATGTCACCACGTCTCTCACCAAAAATGTTCAAAAAATTTCATGGCCCGAAGTATTAACATTACTACCTAGAATATGAACATTAACGTGTAATCTATGAATATGAGTTGTTCGCTTTTTCTACGTTAAGACTTGTTCGCACCATAACTTTTCTATGAATAGGATTAGGATATAAGGATAAGATAATTAATTTATAAAAGCAATAAAATATTAATGAATCTATAATATAGGCTGCGTCTATATGCACACGTTTTTTTTGCTAAATGCACACTATTCTGTGCGGTAACAATTGCAGTACAGAACTGTGCGTTAACTCTTACCGCACCAGAAGACTCAGGGGCATTGTTGGAATTTTTTCTGAAACCTATACGACGCTGGTGCGGTAAGAATTACCGCACAGATCTGTGCGTTAACAATTACCGCACCAGATTAATCCCAGATTAAGCAAAAAAAAAACAGATTTTCATTAACTTAAACCCTGTGCGGTAACAATTACCGCACAGGAAATGTATTTTTTTTAATTAATAATTTTTTTTAAAAAGTATTAAAAAAGTATTAAAATAATATTAAACCTGTGCGGTAATTGTTACCGCACAGGTTTAATAATATATTAAACCTGTGCGGTAAGTGTTACCGCACAAAATGGTGCGGTAATTCTTACCGCACCAGGTTACAGCTTTAAAAAAAAAAATTTCCTTCTCCCCGACCTTCTTCCCCCTTTCTGCAAAAATCCGCCGCCGCAAACCCTTAATTTCGCCGCCGGTAATTCTCCCTTTTCCCACCTATTAAACCATCAAAAGCTTCAATCGACGATGGATTCGAGTTGCCCCGACCATGGCGGTTCTTCTGGCCCCCAAAAACCGCCGGAAGTCCTCCCCGCAGAATACCCGCCGTCCTCTCTTCCGTCGACGACGACGACGACTCCGACGCCATGGCTGGCTGTGGAGGAAGAAGAAGAGGAGGAAGTGGAGGTGCCACTGAGGTACAGTGGTGGTGCCCGGATCCCGCCAAAATCCCGAGCCCGACCCGACCCGATACTCGATGCCCGACCCGACCCGACACCCGATGCCCGACCCGACCCGACACCCGATGCCCAACCCGACCCGATACCCGATGCCCGACCCGACCCGACCCGACAAGCAGCCCAACCCGCCCCGATACCCGCACCCGAACCCGCTCCGAGGCCAAGAACCCGAAAGCGACGCGTCCAAAACGTCGGTCCCGGGTACGCCACTCGAGCAAATAGAAGGTTGAATCCACAAACCGGGGCTCAAACCGAGGCGCAACCGGAAGTTTTTTCGACTCCCGTAGATCTACATCAAGTATGTATTTTTATTAAATATTCTATAACTTTTGTAATGTTTTTAAATAGTTTAATTATTAAATTGTTAATGTTATGAAATAAGTTATTCAATTTCATAACGTTATCAATTTAATAATATTTGATAACGTTATGACATTTTTAAATAAATTTCGTAACGTTATCAATTTATTTAATTTAATTAATTTATTAAATTTATAACGTTATGAAATTAGTTATTTAATTTCATAACGTTATCAATTTATTTAATTTGATTAATTTATTAAATTGATAATGTTATGAAATAAGTTATTCAATTTCATAACGTTATCAATTTAATAATATTTGATAACGTTATGACATTTTTAAATAAATTTCGTAACGTTATCAATTTATTTAATTTAATTAATTTATTTAATTTATAACGTTATGAAATTAGTTATTTAATTTCATAACGTTATCAATTTATTTAATTTGATTAATTTATTAAATTGATAATGTTATGAAATTAGTTATTTAATTTCGTAACGTTATGAATTAAGTAATTTATTGCGTAACGTTATGAAATTAAGTAATTTATTGCGTAACGTAATTAAGTAATTTATTGCGTGACGTTATAAAATTATATTATTTGGTAACATTATGAAATTAATTAATTTATTCGTAACGTTATGAAATTAATGAAATTTTATAACGTTATGAAATATAATAATTTCATAATGTTATGAAATATGACATTCTATATTGTAAAAGTAATGAATTAATTATTTTATGAAATATGACATTCTTCTCTTATTTTGTAACGTTATGAACTATTAGTATATAAAGTATTGAAATTAGGCGAATTATAACGTTAATTTCGTAACGTTATGAACAAAATGTTTAGAAATTAGAGATGATTTTGATTAGGATTGACGTTACAACAACTGTTTGTAACGTTACGACGTCATGGAAAAGACGTTTTTGAATTTGACGTTATTTTTGTAACGCTATGAAAATAACGTTACGCTATAACAACAACATTAGGGGGTGCGAGATACGATGGCCTCTAGTGGTTTTGTTCCGGGGGCTCCTGTTGCTGCAGAGCGTGTTAGGAGGACGCAGATTACAGCGTCCATACGTCAGAGTTTTGCTACTGCTCGAGATCAGCTGAATGCTTCTAGTTCGACACCCACTGGCGAGGCTCGTGCACTTACAGATACTGGGGCAGTTAGGGATTGTGGTCTGGATGTTGATCCGTGTGCTGATGATGAGGGTTACAGTGAGAGTGAGGAGGAGGGTATGGACGTCGATGATACAGCTGCTGATTTGGATGATGATATGCTGGGAGACGGTGAGGGTTTAGGTACAGATTATATTGTATCTCATCTCGATATACCGACAGATCAGCTTAGGAGAGACGACCCTCCTACAGATTTAGGTCCTTCATCGCCAGCTCCTACAGATTTAGGTCCTTCGTCTCCTACGCCAGATGTACCACCTCCGCCGACTGATGATGTACCGCATCCGGCTGCTGCACCTCATGTACCACCTCCTGCTGTACCTTGGATGCCCGGAGGTCCTTTTACAAAGGAGTTGCTGAAGAGTTATGAGACGCACATCGCCAGGGCTATTTATGAGCTTACAGTTGTTGATCCTCCCGCACTTGTGATTCCAGCTGGCCCCCGTCCTCTTCCTCCATTTATACAGAGACAGCGAGGAGGCCGAGGAGCTCAGGCAGATGATGATGTTGCTGATGCAGACGCTGCTGATCCTCCAGCACGAGGTGGACGCGGTCCACGCGGAGGACGAGGACGAGGACGTGGACGTGGACGTGGACGTGCTGCAGATCATGCTGATTTTCCACAGCCTGCTGATCTTCCAGAAGGCGAGGCTCCTCTTGATTTGGTATGTATTTGAACTATAATGTTCATATGTGAAATATGAACGACATTCTGTAGAAGTAACTGTGTTAATTTTTTACTTTTTTTCCAGACACGGAAGGTCGTCAAGGTTCACTTCCACACCGCCTACTGCACTCCACTAGAGGCGTTTAGGAGACCTGGTCCAGATTCGTGGTTTCAGCTTGCAGAGCGATCTGGATTGACTGATCTACGCTATATCGGGTCCGGTCCTGTCGATCATGTGTTGGTTTCTGCTTTCGTCGAGAGATGGCACCCAGAAACCAACACATTTCATTTGCCATTTGGAGAGATTGGTCCTACACTTCACGATGTGGTTGAGATCCTGTCGCTGCCTATACATGGCAGGAGTTGTAGCTCAGTTTTGAGCAGGGAGGAGATCTTCACTTTTGCTGCTGAGATGCTTCATGTAGAGGAGGCACTGGTGAAGACTTGGTATAGGGATGGAGGCATTCCTTTGGGTTATCTTCAGCAGAGATTGAAGGATATGATGCGGATGGAGGATGGACAGAGAGATGAGAGCCTCATTGCGTCTATGTACTTACTGTTGCTTCTCGGCACTACAGTTCTAGTGGACAAGTCGACTACAGCAGTCAAGCACTGGTGGTTAGTTCTTTTGGCCGACCACGACAGCACTGGCCGATATGCTTGGGGAGCTGGAGTGTTAGCTCATCTGTATCGCAACCTTGGACAGGCGTCGAGGCGATTGGCTATGGGGATGGGGAGTTCTGGCATTCTTTTGCGGGTTAGTACGCAAACAACTATAGGATTGGCTATGTTTAGGAAGTCGAGTTCTAATTATCTTTTTTTTGCAGTCGTGGATCTGGGCATATTTTCCACATTTTCGTGGACATTTTGTGACAGATCCACTTTCTATGGACCACGCCGCAGCTGCTATGAGGGAGGGCAGAGAGGTGCCACAGGGGAAGAGCACGGATCGTTTGGTTGCCATTCGTGGCATGCTTGACCGTGTTCGTTATGAGGAGGTCAGATTTTTAATCACTATATGCTTTCGTTATATTGTGTGAATGTAAACTATACTAACTGTTTTGTAATGTTTTGTTGCAGGTTAATTGGTTTCCCTTTGCAAATGTGGATTTCAGACTTCCGCAGTACGCCCCGTCTTTGTTTGAGGGCATTCTCCGTTGTCTGGACATCGAGGAGCTCTATCAGCCAGGTCGCCTGCTGCGACAGTTTGGACATGTGCAGGGTATCCCAGATCCTCCCCCAGAGCCCATCCAGGTAACACGTAACAACAGGCTGACGCATTATTCAGTTCACTTTGCGGAGGATCTGCTTGGTGTGTGGGATCAGGACCCCAGGCCTTTGTTACAGATTCGGGAGCCACGAGCGACGTACTATTGGGCAGTCACAGATGATTATCTCGATTGGTATGATCGAGTTTCTCATCCTCTAGTGGATCCCAGATCACGTAGACTCGATCGTCCAGTTGGTCCGCTGCGTATTCCACCTTCGGTTGACAGTTTTGCGGTACGATTATAAATTTTATTAGTCATATTCATTCAATTAGTATATTTGATAGTAATGTTTTGATATGTTGTTAATATAGCGGACCCAGCTAGTGACTTGTGAGATTCGAGCTTTCTTGGAGACACCACCAGAGAGGAGGCCTGCAGATATGGATGAGTTCATGAGGCGTCTCCTTGGAGTTTTGACTGACGAGGCTCCACCGATGGCTCCAGCTCCGGTTCGTCAATCTCAGCTTGTTCGGCATTCAATCCACGAGGAAGGGCAAGGTAGTGGGCAACGTAGTGGGAATGATGTATAGTTTGTTTGGATACTATGTTTTGGTAATGTTTGGTTCACTTTTGCTTATTTATTTTGGGCTTTTCTTAAAAACGCGAGAAAATGGTCACAATCGCAAATAATAATTAAAAACTACTAAACGTCAAATATTGATAAATGGTTCAAAACGTCTCGAAACGTCTAAGAAACTCGACTTTTTTGAAAAAGGCGAAAAACGACCAAGTACGTCAAATATTAATAAAAATGGTTCAAAACGTGTCGAAACGTCTAAGAAACGGAAAAAATCGACTCAAAACGATATAAAACAAGCCAAATCGAAATATGGAGGATTTCCGAACAAGTTGTAAAAAACTGTAAAAATGTGGCCAAAATGATGGCATAATATGGCCAAAATGAACAAACCTTAGCGAAACTCGACTTTTTTGAAAAAGGCGAAAAACGACCAAGTACGTCAAATATTAATAAAAATGGTTCAAAACGTGTCGAAACGTCTAAGAAACGGAAAAAATCGACTCAAAACGATATAAAACAAGCCAAATCGAAATATGGAGGATTTCCGAACAAGTTGTAAAAAACTGTAAAAATGTGGCCAAAATGATGGCATAATATGGCCAAAATGAACAAACCTTAGCGAAACTCGACTTTTTTGAAAAAGGCGAAAAACGACCAAGTACGTCAAATATTAATAAAAATGGTTCAAAACGTGTCGAAACGTCTAAGAAACGGAAAAAATCGACTCAAAACGATATAAAACAAGCCAAATCGAAATATGGAGGATTTCCGAACAAGTTGTAAAAAACTGTAAAAATGTGGCCAAAATGATGGCATAATATGGCCAAAATGAACAAACCTTAGCGAAACTCGACTTTTTTGAAAAAGGCGAAAAACGACCAAGTACGTCAAATATTAATAAAAATGGTTCAAAACGTGTCGAAACGTCTAAGAATCGGAAAAAATCGACTCAAAACGATATAAAACAAGCCAAATCGAAATATGGATAATGGATAATGGATAATGGATAATGGATAGTGGATAATGGATAATGGATAGTGGATAATGGATAATGGATAGTGGGTAATGGATAATGGATGTCATATGTGTACAGTTTGGGCCCATATCGTTTTAACGCCTTCAAACGATGAAAATCGAAATTTTGAAATTGTAACATGACAACAAATACGGCGAATAGTTATTTTCATTTTTCGGAATCGAAAAATTATTATTGAAAACGTCAACGGGCCTAATAAGGCCTAATGAAATTTGAATGAGGCCCAAACACAAAAAACGACAAAAAATGACATAAAACGTAAAAGTCAAGAAATGTAACATTAATATTTGAGCATTACCAATCAAACGCTATCGTTTTTATAAGAAATTAACAACTTTAACACTTAGAAGTATGTAAACGAAGACTTTCACCTGTATGCTACTACTCTCAAGTATATAAGTTGTATAGTTATACTCATATGTATGTGATACCACTTCGTTACTAAAATGAACTTCATATAATGTGTTTATTTCATCATATAACATTAGTTTAACACTTATTTGTTATCGTTTGACTCAACTGACCTCGTATTTCATTAGTATAATATGATTTTTTATCATATAACTCTTCGTAATCTCATATTACATTAGTAAAACTTGATAAAATTATTCACAAAACTCTCAATAACGACATATTTCAGTAGTATAACATTACTTTGGGTCATAAAACTTTTTATAATATCAAATAGTATAAGAAAACAACATAAAAAATAAATTTTTATGTAATTAGGGTTGGTACTACAACAGTTACCGCACCAACCCTAATACCCTAAACCCTACAAACACCAGAAACATTTGATTCTGGGTAAAAGGGCTGGTGCGTTAACAATTAACGCACAGAATCTGTGCGTTAATTGTTAACGCACCAGATTCTGGTGCGGTAACAATTAACGCACAGATTCTGTGCGTTAATTGTTAACGCACCAGACTCTGCTGCGTTAACAGAAGATGTGGAAGACTCCAGTCAAGCGGCACGGTTGGATACAAACCGTGCAGGATTGCTTCAAACCGTGCAGATCAGCAGAAGATGTGGAAGACGTCCAGTTAATCGGCACGGTTTGCTTCAGACCGTGCCGATTTGTTACAAACCGTGCGGAAACGCTGTTAATGTGTCTTTTCTGTTGGATCTTGACGAAGTTCTGTTATCAGTTGTGCGTTTATTGCTAACGCACCACCATATTTTGCTTCAGTGTGTTACAGCTACCACACAGCTGTAAGTCACCTTTGGATGACCGAATTACGTTATTGGGCCTTTGTTGTTGTGGACCTTTTGTCTACATCGGCCCAAATCTAAGTTACCCTAGTAAAACCTCGGCTATAAATTCACTGCCTCAGTGAACCCTATTATCTCATTCTCACTGCGCCGTCAAATAATTAGGTTTCAAGTTCTTACTCTGTATTTCAATTAAAAGTCTCATTTTTTACTGATTTCGTTAGATATCTTCATTGTTTCTAACATGTTTTCTTACTTTGTATTACAGATTCAAACAACCATGGCATCATCTTCATCCTCCCCAGTTCCAGCAGAAGGCAGTGAGATCCAGTGCCCGAGTAGAAGGTGCTCAAGAACAATCAAGGTGTTCACTGGTAATGACAAGAACAATCCCCATACGTATGGACGAAGGTATACCACATGTCAGTGTAACTACATGATCGTGTATCTTGAGCCAGAATACGACAGTCATCATCTCCGAGTCATTGCAAAACTGTTGAAGGAAATAGCTGACCAGCAGTTGAAGCTGGTATATTTTCACCAGGCTAAGAGTATTGAAGCAGCCAAACACTGGATACAACAGAGGTTTCCCAATGACCCTGTTCCTAGTTTTTATGACAGTGACTCCGATTAGGGATCTGGGTATCAAATCAGTGAATCTCCGTTAAGTCTGTGTTTAGTTTAAATTTCAAGAATGAGTATGTTGTCTTTCCTTAATGAGTCTGTTGTCTTTCCTTAAAGAGTCTGTTGTCTTTCCTTAATGAGTCTGTTGTCTTTTTAATTTATGCTGAGTGTGTTGTAGTTTATGGATTCACTGATTTCACTTCACTGTTTCACCTACCTCATCTAACTCTACTGAAAACACTATTTAAAGCAAACAAGACAAGTCATTACATATTTCAAAGCAGACAAGACAAGTCATTACATATTATAAATCAATTCCAATCGAAGTCTAAAGATCAAGGCTACTAAACTATTACAAATCAAGTCATGTAGTCCATACGCTTTCCAGCAGTGAAGCGGTATTGTCGAAACAAGTCCACTTGGCCAGCATATATCCCTTCCCACCACTTGATGTTGTCATCTGCAAATCTTCTCCACGAACCGGAACAACGTGGCAATGGTGCCCCATCACGGAGCCAAACCTAGATATACAAAGAAAATTAATCAATAAGTATAAATGATTTCGACGTTTCATGACGTTTGTTTAGATTACCACAGATTCTTACCGGTATCCAGTGATTACTGCATCCGACAAGAGCTATCCCAAATATCTTCTGTGGAGGACCAGGGCTCACTGTAGACTGCCTTATTGGCAAGCATAAACACGGCGCATCCCAGGACAGTTGCACTAAACCAACATTATACACTGTGGCAAACACCAAACCCATAAATGGCATGTCCATCCAAAATGGTCTCTCACAAGGACTTCTCATGTAGTTAACTTGAGCAATAAGATCATCCCATGTTCCTACCCGTAGTCCACGTCGTATGGGCTCCCATGTCTCTTTGTTTCCAAGAAGCTCCGCTGCCAACGCAGCACGGATCATACGATATTGACTCTGTTGCATACCCGTAAGTAGAGCCATTGACCGATACCCACAATGTCCGTTTGAACGCACATCTTTCACAGAAGTCATGTAGGAAAGCCAAAAGTAGTCAATATTTTTCACCCCCAAGTTCACCCCCATATAACTTATGGCTTCTTCAATCTCTTCTTCATCTTCTCCTTCCTCTGTTTCGTTTCGATCTGGATAGCAAGCTCTTAGGGGCACGGCATTCATGTCTTCGTCTTCTAAATCGATGGTCTCTGAAAACAATGGTTCAGGTTGGGACTGTGATCCGAAGTCGAACGACACTTGACTTGCTTGCTTTTTAGGACAAGTTGGTCGTTCACTTTGCCTATTTGCCTTCTCCTTTGCGACTTTTTGCGCATTCTCAGTATTTGTTAAGTCTTCTCTAACGTACTCGTGGTAACTCTTTTCCCTCTTTTCTCTCGGAGGAGAATTCCCATTTCGCTGCTTCTCCTTGTTCTTTGATCCCGGCGGCCTTCCTTTTCCTTTCCTAAACAAGTTTGTTGGCTCTACCAAAGAACTTTGTTCCGGATGCTCCAAGTCAATGTACAACTCACTTAATCTGAATAGAGTTCCATCCCTCAAATCTCCACTTTCCCATTTCGCCCACATTTCACGCATTCTGATCTCCGGAATAGACATTGAACGATTGTCGTCGGGTAAGGACAAATTTATTGCATCATCTTCCCATCTCAGTTCCTTCCAGAAGTCATGAAAATCATCCGGAACAAGAGGTGTCTTTGAAATGATTGCCCTAGCAAGATCGTGTACGCATGGCATCCCAAGACAATCTCGAACCCAATGATCATCACAAACATTTGAATACTCCTCCTTCAATATTTGCTGGTACATTTCCAACAACAACAGAAAACACCTATCTGACACTCGGTAAAATAGCCTTGAAAACAACATTCGAATGCCAGGAGGAAAGGTTGGGTCATCAAAGACCATTTCCCGAGTGGTAAGTGCTTGGTTCATCGTCGCCCTAATCAGGTCCATCTGAACTATGACCGCATGGTGGATCCTCACGATCACTCTGTTGAAGCCTCCTCTACTAGAACCCACAATTTCTTTCAACACCTTATGCATCCCCTCCACCCTAAATAAACACAATTTCTAATCATTAGCATTAATAATATGGTGGTCCAAATTAACAACTAAACAAACAAAGATACCTGTTTGTAGTCCTTGTGTGAAAGTGAAGAGTGTAGTCCGTCCACGCTCTAACTATGAACTCCTTGTACGGAGTAAACCAGTACTTTTCAACGTAACCAACAATGCCCTTCTTCCATGAATCTCTCAGCTTTCTCAACCTCTCTTCGTAGATTTCTTCGGTGCTCGAGCAAAATATCCCCCAACATTGCGTAACAAAGTTCTCCGCCCTTTTAGTATTTTTAATCACTTTTTCTGCGTGTGACTGGATGTTGTGCTTAATGTGCACCCAACACAATAGTTGCTTCACATCAGTGTCTTTGAACACAAGTTTGATTGCTCTCAACAAAGCCTTCTCACAGTCGGTCATTATAGCCTTCGGCATCACTCCCAAATTTCTACACAACTCATGAACGCACATCATCACAAACTTGTAATGCATTACTGTCTCCTGAGCCATGAATGCATATGCGATGTTGAACGTCTTGTGCGTGCAAGTGAAACCAACCATCTCCACTAAAGTCATATCATACCTATTTGTCTTGTATGTGGCGTCCATGATAATCACGTGAGGAAACTTCCTGAACAAACGAATCGACTCCGGGTGAGCGAAAAAAAGGACTTCAACCTCATTCGTCCTCGTGTTCCTCAAAGGTTGACAAAAATACTTGTTCTCTTTCTGAAAATTTAGAGACCACTGAGTAACTGACAATTCACCACGATCTTCAAAATTGATCTTCTGCAAAAAATTGGCAATCTGCTTCATGGATGTCACATTTTGCGGGTCTCTTTTCCTAAGCTGAATAAGTATGTTTTTTGGCGTCTTGCGATCATCCCCCGCTTCCCTTGCTATTTTCTCCTCCTCTTTGCTCATTCTACCCACGAATGAATTCCCATGAAAACTAGTAGGAAGAGTGTGGTTGTGACGACCTTCTACAACATTCACGATCCATTTATAACTATAAGGCCCTTCTTTTATACGAACCCCATATAACTCAAATGTACAACCACATTTCTTCGATTTTCGGTGACGAAGCCTCGGAACCGGCAATTCTGGATTTTTTAAATTCACTTTCGGCCTACCCGATCTAGGTTTTCCAAACCTATCGCATACAAAATCAACGCAATATTTGCTAGATGTACGATGTACCAAAACTATCATTAAATCCCTTGCTCTCTGTTTTGTCCATTCCATCATCTCTTCTTTACTATCCCACATTTGCGCAGTACTAAAATGTGGTCTAAAGTCTTCTTCCTATATTGATTAAACTACATTACTTAGATACGCAATTTTAACTAATTAACCTAAATCTCATGCAATTAAATACAAAATTTAAATTGATAATATACTAACCAAAATCGGTAACGGAGTCCAATCGTCTAATGCAATTGATACATTTGCTTCGCCTTCTTCCTCTTCTTCGTCCACTTCCTCATCGACTTCTTCGTCTTCTTCGTCCACTTCCTCTTCTTCATCGACTTCGTATTCTTCTTCCACGACCCCTGATATCCAATTGTCGTTACCATCATCCTCACTACTCTCATAATTATAAGACATTGTAGTGTGCATTGCAAAACTTCAACAAGATAGCTCAACCTATATATACAACCAAAAAATGCCCGTTGGAATTTTATGCCCGTTGGTGCGTTAACTATTACCGCACCAACGGGCATAAAATTCCAACGGGCATTTTTTCAAAAAAACCTGTGCGGTAACACTTACCGCACAGGTTTAAAAAAATAGTTACCGAAAAAAATATTAAACCTGTGCGGTAACGCTTACCGCACAGGTGTAATATATTATTAAACATGTGCGGTAACACTTACCGCACAGGTTTAATATATTATTAAACCTGTGCGGTAAGTGTTACCGCACAGGTTTAATATTTTTTTAATTCTTTTTTAATACTTTTTAAATAAAAAATATTAATTAAAAAAATTACATATTCCTGTGCGGTAATTGTTACCGCACAGGGTTTAAGTTAATGAAAATCTGTTTTTTTTTTTGCTTAATCTGGGATTAATCTGGTGCGGTAATTGTTAACGCACAGATCTGTGCGGTAATTCTTACCGCACCAGCGTCGTATAGGTTTCAGAAAAAATTCCAACAATGCCCCTGAGTCTTCTGGTGCGGTAAGAGTTAACGCACAGTTCTGTACTGCAATTGTTACCGCACAGAATAGTGTGCATTTAGCAAAAAAAACGTGTGCATATAGACGCAGCCATAATATATTAGGTACCAATTGTATTTACTTTCTCAAACACCAACCAACTTTTTATTATATACCAGACTCGGAAACCCACGCTTCACGTGGGTATGAAACGCGTTTCCTCGTACGCTATAAGCTTTTCTTGTTTAGATGTTTTGTCCGTCGTGTTTGTTGCATCGTTTTTAATGTTGTTGTGTGTGAGTTCTCACCCAAAATTTGGATTTGTGGGTAGGTATGTGATCTCCATTGATATGTTTTTTGGTTTCACTGGTGGACGTGTGGGACGTGTGGGACCTTTGTGAGGGCGATGTGATGGATTTGTGGGTAGGGTTTTTTCCTTATTGTTTTACCATGCCTTGTGTTTTTTGCTGATGTTTGTGTTGTTTATTACTTCTTTGATTCTATCTCCATAGTATCATTTAACTGAGTTCCACATCTAGGTTGCATTGCGTGTGATCTGTTTCTTTTTTTTTGTTTCTCCTTTTGGTATGTGTGTGTTACTGATTTATTTTGCTTTTTTTCCATGTGTTGTTTGTTCTTTCTCTTCTGGTTGTGTTGGTGATTTTGTTTGTTTCTCGGTGACTTGTAATTTGTTGTGCCTCTGATTTGGCTATGCGAATTGTGGTGGGTGTTATTGTTTTTTGGTTCTTTTTCCTTCTTTTCTGTTTTCTTGATTGGTGAGCTGTTTGTTGAAAGGGTTTTTTCAACGTTGTTTTGCTTTATTTTGTGTGTTTGACTTGTTTTTTTTTTTGAAGTTTCTGTTTTTCTATATGGCTTTGGTCTTACGGTTTAGGAATGTCGGTTCTGTTCCTAGGTATGCCATCTGCATATCGTCTGATACGGACAATGGTTGTGACTGTGTAAGCGATGCTTCGTCTGATACACAATGTTCAACCGTTGAGGGTGTGGAAGTGATTGGATCGTTTTTCAAGGTCCTGATCGAGAAGGATGTGTTAAAGAGACTGGTTTGTATGTGCTTTTTTGAGTTTTCTTCCCCAGCAAGGACCTGGATCATTAATAGTTTCAAGGGAGATCCGACAAGAGAGTATAAAGCTTTCTTAGTGTAGATCGGTGCATGACCAGAGGTCGTTTACGCATCAGGACATGCTTGCCTACATATGTAGCAATGACGACTTTTTTAACCTACTTTCCCAATTTTTGGAGTTTGAATTTCAAACTCCAAAAATACAACCTTTCTCCCTTTGTGAGAAATAACCTTTCTCCCTTTGTGAGAAATAACCTTGTTCTCAATCCCAACACCATGCACAAGTGGATGTATCTCTATGCAAATGTCATGATGATGTGAAAATGAAAAATACAACCTTCCTTCCTTTCTGAGAAATAACCTTGTTCTCAATCCTCACACCTTGCACAAGCGGAAGTATCTCTGTGCAAATGTCATGAATGATGTGTAAATTGTCATGAATGATGAAGAAGATGGTAAAACACTATTTTTTCCTTCTAATTTTGCAGTGTGTTAGAAGCATATGGAAGAACAAAGCTATTTTTTTTATTGATATGCAAATAGGTCTTTCTAACACACATCAGGCGACAATTCTACCCAATCTTACACAATGACCATAAAAAGTGTTTATGCCCATTATTCTAAAGATAAATAGTATATACAACAATCAAGCATCCCTCTTCCCTGCTAAACCATAGTCATTTTAGGTAGAAGCAACCGTGTCATAAACTGGTTTGTGTTTTTCTTTCGGGTTGCTTTCTTGGCAAGAGCTAACATCCATGTTATCTGGAGTTCTCTGCTCACTTGAACCAGTTTCAGGACTTGGATCAGTTGGTCCATCCTTTTTCTCCTCGCCTTTCTCCTTTTCAGAAATGGCTGTGTTGTCTTGAGCTACTTCGCTTTGATCAGGCATGTTAGAGTTTTTACCACCATTTGGCTCAGACGATGTACGCAAAGAAGACTGTTTACCTTGTGGGAGTATTGTTCTAATTGGGGGTATGTCATGGATATGCTTGCCTTCGTACGAAGTAATGACGACTTTTGAATCATGAAACGCTCTCTCTACATGCTTTTTGGCCGGACATCCAGGATTAGAACACCTGTAGTAACTCCTACAGGAAAGAAGCAGTGCAAAATTACATGTTAGCTACAAGAAAATTAAGAAGAGCATATACGACAACCTGATCATACAAATTTTCACAGAACAATTTTAGTAGAATTATCAATGCCAAGATCCATGTTAGCTAGATATAATGTCTGTAGGTGCTCTTTTTCTTCCAAGATGATAAGGGAATATAGAGGGACAACAAATTAATTTTATCCCCACAAATTACTGGGTTTCTAGCACAAAAATATCAAATCAGGCAGGGAGGATTCATACTCTCTCATTGACAGACAATATCATATAACACCAATACATGTTTATACAATGTACCAGAGTTATTTCATAAATAACATAACCAGCATATGACGAGAGGGATCTTTTACAAGTATACCTGGGATGTTGATTACCCTTAACAAGTTTCTGCCCGTACTTTCGCCATCTGTACCCATCATTCACAATATCAACCGCACTTACAGTCTCCACAACATGGCATGATTTGTTAAATGGTTTATCAACAATGGGTTCAGCATCATCACTGCTCTTTTTCCTGTCGATATATTTAGATTCAAATGGGAAAAGTTGAGGACCAAATACACAAAACACGGATTATAAAGTGAGGTGTTGATGAAACAAACATACCGCCGTTTTAGTACCATTTTATTGTCTTTATTCTCTTCATCTTTTGTCTCACTTGGGGGTGGAAGAGCTTGATGAGCAATTATTGCAAGCTTATTGGTGTCCTCCGGCTCCACTTCTTCAATAATTAGGGGATGTGCATTCAGTGACTTGTCTTTCAACCAATAAAATGGATGAGACAATTAAGGTGAAGTACACGCAGTCTAGAATTTATAAAAAAAAGAGGTATAAATTATACCTTTAGCAACAGTTGATGAACGACTATCTGTTAATTGAACTTTGACAGAAACAGAAGGAACTGTCACTGGGAGATTATTTTGAGGTTTGGGATGATCATGCTCCCCAAAGTAAGTGGTGTCTGTTATCCGCCCATCATGAGCATGCTCCACTTGTTTCTTCACTTGACACTTTAGATATGAACATTTGTAGTAGCTTTTAATATATTCATTTCTTTTAACATTCTTTTGCCCATATTTTCGCCAATTATAGCCATCCTCAGAGGGCTTTTTGGGTGTTGTAGGAGTACTTCCTTCATGTTCAAAATTTGAAGCTTTCTCAGGAGAACGATGGCTTTCATTTTTCACTACAATGGCGCCCGCTAAAGCTTCCTCTGCAGTAACCATCTGACAGTGTACAGATGAAGGGTAAAGAAGCTGATATAAGCCATTTTGAATGTCAACGTCTAGCTGCAGCTATTAAAGAATATATATCTATTGATCTCTCTGGAAAAAAAGGTAAGGATTCTTGCAGTTGGAAAGTTATAAGGGGATCAAAGGTTGACTGCTAGAAATTCATCAAAGCTAAAATTATCAAGAACTTATCAAGCAAAGAACCAGTGAATGTGGCGCATAACACAAGCAAGTAAATAGCCTTTATTCATTATGAATTCAAATAGTACAACCATATTCCACATATTGAGTAGCTAGTAAAAATTTAACCACAAATCATGAAGATAACTTTAAACAAGCATGCTTCACGTAAGACAATTTTTTTTTTATCCTTCCCTGCCTCCTGGAAACAAAATGCATATGATTTAAATGTAATGCAGATGCTGGGCTTTAAATTTTTTATATAAAACTATTTTTGTGTAGTCGAGTAGATAACTACATCTTTCACAAAGAATACATATGATTGATTGCATTACTTCTTCTTTTTCACTCTCAACCCCTGATCTGTTGAAGTGAACTACCCTTTGTTAATTTTATAAATTTTAGCTACAATTAAGCTATAAACATGTAATGATAGAATATTGGACAACATGTTCAGAATTATCACCAAGCCCATTGACTGTCAATGGGAAATTATTTTAAATACAACTTAGAGAAGTAGCAGTATGCAACAGTAAACAACTAGCTTTCGTGGCATTTAATCATTGATGTGGATCATATATGACTCTCAAACTTCCTCACATGGGAGAAGCCTATCAAGGATTAGCACTCCAAGTCCGATATTATCATGAAATAAAATATACTGAGTAAGAGATTCTATAATTTCTTGATATATTAGACTAACTGACATAAGTACCCCTAACACGTGGTTAATTCTGTATTTGGACACTCCTTAAGTTCACATCCTAATTGACTCAGGAGTTATATTCCATCTAGAAACTACTCACAAACATATTCTTCATATCAACCCACACAATCAGCTTAATATCTTAATTAACCCACCACTCAAACAAAACAAAACAAAAAAAATGAAATTTTGATCCTCTCCTTAGAACTTAGACCTACGTGCACCAGAGAAAGACGAACACCGCACAATTGACACCATCTGTAAGCTGAAGCATAATCACTCCAACCATACCAAAATCCATACGCAGTTAAACCAAAATTGCCAGAATTAATGAGCCTAACAAAATGAAACTGCAACGCAACACGATAGAAACAAGGAACTTAAAATTAAAAGCTTTGGAGAGGAATAGACAAGCAGGAAATTAAACCGCAACTGATAAAAATAAACAATACAATAAAAAACTGAAGAAATTAATAATTAAAGATCATATCTTTCACCTACTCAGAGAGAGGAGAGGCGCTGTAACATAGAGTTGGGAATTATCGGAGTTCTACTATGCTTAAGGGGAGGAACAAAAACCCTAAGAGAGAGAGAGAGGTGGGTGTGTTTGATGATCAGGTACAATTTGTTAGCAATAACGAAAGACAGAGCTATCGTACGCTATGATTCTTGTTTTGAAGAAGCAATCACAGCCGTTGGATCAAATGATTCTGCTTTGGGCGTAGGAGGAGGGTGCTGCTGTTTAAGTCAAAAGCTCACTCACTGCAAAGTTGATTGGGATGGATCATGTCATATAGTATTTTATCAAGTTGAAATAGTATTTTTTAGCAAATATTATTTTTAGCAAGTAATACAACACTAAAAACAAATGCTAAAAATTGTTTTCTCTTAGACTAATTTTCAAACTTGTCTTTCTATATTAATTTTATTTATTAAATAAATCTAATACCTTTTTGACACATCATCAAAAATGCTATATACAATGCTATTTGGATTGCTATATTAAGCTTTTGACTTAGATAAATAGAGAATTTCTGAGAGAATATTCTTCATTTCTTCATTTTTAACTTGCTATTGGGGAATGATTTTGCTATAACTTTGTTATAGTCATTTTTAGCATACCATTGGAGATGCCCTTATATGGAGTATAAAGCTTAAGGCTATCAGCAATTGAGGTTGTATGATTTGGGTTGCATAGCTTATTTTTTGATTTTGATTTTGATTTTTATGTTACATAAAATTAAAATACACTATTAAATTAAGGAAAAGTGTCATGTAATAATAGTTGTTAAAATGATAAATGAGAATGATTGTGGAGCCTTGATCAAAAGAGATCCAAGAGCCCATATGATGACACGTGACACCCCTTGTCACCCCTTGTCACCACCGCCGGACCACCTCCGACCACCGCCGAACCATCTTTGGGCCTCGCCGGAATAAAATTGTCATAAAGATGTATAAAATTGTTCACAAATATTACTAAATTATTTATTACTAAATGTTCATCACAATGTTCATAAATGTTCATCATAATGTTCATAAATGTTCATTTGTACATACTCTACTGAATGTTCATCACATTGTACTTAAAAGTTCATCAACTGAATGTTCATCACATTCTACTTAAATGTTCACCAATTGAATGTTCATCATATTATACTTAAATGGTCACCAACTGAATGTTCATCACATTATACTTAAATGTTCATCAACTGAATGTTCATCAAATTATACTTAAATGTTCACCAAGTTTATTACACTTAAATGTTTATGTTATTTGGACAAACGGAGAACCACTACCAGACCACCACCGCACCCCCATTGACCCACCAACAACCAACCACCGGACCACCACTTATGTGGAACACCACTTTAATATAATTTCTTTCAAAAACACACTTAATTTTCAACAAAAATCACCTAAATGTTCATCATCTCATACTTAAATGTTCATCATCTCATACTTAAATGTTCATCATCTCATACTTCAATGTTCACAAGAATTTAATAAAATGTTCATTAGCCAAAGTTCATTACAATCGACTTAAATGTTCATCGCGTTGTTCATAAATGTTCATCAAAATGTTGATAAATATTCATCAAAATGTTGATAAATGTTCATTTGATATACTCTACTGAATGTTCATCACATTATACCTAAATGTTCACCAACTGAATGTTCATCACATTATACTTAAATGTTCATCAACTGAATGTTCATCAAATTATTTTTAAATGTTCACCAAGTTTATTACACTTAAATGGTTATGTTATTTAGACAAACGGCGGACCACTGCCGGACCACCATCAGACCAACACGACCGCACCACCACTAACCCACCATCAAGCCACCGTTGGACCACCGGACCACCACTTATGTGGAACACCACTTTAATATAATTTCGAGTAGAAAAACACTTGATTTTCATCAAAAATTACCTAAATGTTCATCATCTCATACTTAAATGTTCATCAAACATCCTTAAATGTTCACAAGCATTTAATAAAATGTTCATTACTCAAAAGTTCATTACAATTAGCTTAAATGTTCATCACGTTGTTTATAAATGTTCATCAAAATGTTGATAAACGTTCATTTTGATATACACTACTGAATGTTCATCACATTTTAATTACATGTTCACCAACAAAATGTTCATCACGTTATAATTAAATGTTCATCACATTATATTTAAATGTTCACCAATTTGAATTAGACTTAAATTTTCATTTATTTTTATACTTTAACTTTTTCATTTATTATTGGACCACCGCCGGACCTCCACCGGACCACGTCGGACCACTGTCGGACCGCCACCGGACCTCCGTCGAACCGTCGCCGGACCTCCACCGGACCTCCGCCGGACCGTCGCCGGACCTCCGTCGGACCTTCGTCGGACCTCTATCGGACAACCACCGGGTGGTCGCCGGGAGGTCGTCGGAAGGTCGTCGGACCACCACAACTACCCCCACTACAAGTGGAGGTAGCTAGTTTAATCTAAGCCATTGGATGCCAAGGGATCCAATGACTTAGATTCATTCTTATTTATCTCTATAAGAGGGTTTATTATGAGATTCACACCCTTAAATTAACTACCAAACAAAAAAAGTGTGATGCAACTCTCATTTGGATATGCAACCCAAGCATGAGTTGCATAGCAAAAAACACTTTTTGCTATGCAACCAATCATACTAGTGTATCTCGCTCATGTATACATTATTCTCTATATAATTTTACATGAATAATGAATTATTCTATATTTATATTTTTAAAACAATATATATATAACAACAAAGCAAGTAACAAATTTAAATTTGATAATAACATCCGAACTAAAATCCTAACAAAATGTATGTATACATTTACTTCTTGATAATCATGTAAAAGTATATGAAAATATATGTTTTCTAATTAAATTACAACAATATCATAGTCTATTTATAAAAACATAATCTATGAAAATACGTTATACAAAATCGTTTCAAATGTTTGAGAGTCATACAATTTATTGCGCCTCTTTTATAAGTTAGTTAGTTAATGAAATATTAAGTAACTATTTTAATATATCAAATTATAGAATTTCGTACGTATAGGTTTGTAAACTATGAATGTAGTGAGTTCATATTTGGTAAAATATATTAACTATTTAACTAATATTAAGTAATCAAAATCTTTAAAAAGTGTTATTGAGATGATTATATCAATAGAGTATTCGAGTAACCCCAAATAAAATTATACTAAACAATAATTTTATCATTGTTGGTGAGTTTAATATATTGCTTTGCAAATCATATTATTTTGTACTAATATTATTATAAAAAGAATTTATTAATAATCATATGACATATAGTTGTTTGTAAATTAGGTATTAATAAACAAATAAATAAACAACAAATAAAGTAATATTTTAAATAATTAAAAATATGTACAAATATATTAGCCTAAGAATTAGGTAACAAACAACCTAATTAATGATATTTATTGATAATGTAAAATAATTAAAAAATATTAAAGAAGATTAACCACAAAATGACACATCAACATGGTGTAGCCACAGTGAAAGAGAGAACTTTAATTCATTCTGTTTTAATATATATACTAGTGTCGGCCTCGTGAGTATCACGTGATTATAAATCCACATTAATATTTATAGAATGCTTATAATTTTTATAGAAATAGTATTAAAATAATAAATAAATTATAGTAATATTTGTAAAAGATAAATAGTGATAAAAATGTAATATATGTTTACATTGTAAAATATATGTATGTAAAAAACAAAGTGAAAAATACTGAATAATCCACCTCCAGTATAAAATATACATCAACCTATAGTATAGTTAACTAAAATTCAATTAGATGGTCTTATCTAAGCATAAAATAATGACCAAATTACCAACAAAATAATATTGTAAACATAATCGTTCAACATCATACTCTCTGAAGTATCATACTCTTTGAAGCTTGAACTTTTGAGTTCAATGATCAGTTTTTCTAACCTAGGGTATAGGATAAACATATTTAAATAAGAAAGTACCCCTACAAGTAAATGCATAAACTCATTACCAAAATCACTAAAATGACAATATCTAATCACTAAAATGGTTATTGGTAACACTTAATCATATCTATCTTATCTTATATATTAAAGCTGAAACTTTTTAAGCCTTGAGAGTGATTTTAGCAGAGGTTGTTATTTACCTATTTTTAAAAAGAATTATTAATTCTTAAAATTAAAAGCCAATAAAAATGTTATAATTATTAATAAAGTATCATACTACTATTTTTTAAGTTTAATATCTTGAATTGTCTAAATATTTTAATTTTGAAAAAAAACTTTATTTGATATAAAACTTATTGAGGTCGTAGTAATACAAAATAATATAAATTATATATATAGAATATGTCAACATCGATTATTAAAATATTATTAATTATTATTGATAAACATATCTCCGTGCATGGCATGGGGGCCCTACGCTAGTTTTATATATTAAAGTTGAGCCCTTTTGAGATCTTAGAGTGAGTTTAGGAAAGTTGTTAGCTTATATATTTATTATTTAAAAACATTATTAATGTATTAACAAATTACGTTAAGAAAAATAAAAAACATTAATTTGGAGCAAATTATTTCCTAGGTTTAAGTAAACTTAATCTATCTAATTATTATTCATCTATTTTACTTTTGAAATATAACGAAATTTGAAGTAGATATAAAACTATAAATATCTAACCACTAAAAATTTGATAGTTAACCAATGAAAAAACACATAAATATATTTTATTTGTTATAGATATTTATTGAGGTAGTAGCAATATAAAATACTATAAATTATAAAAAATATATTTCAAAATTGATTATAAAATTATTATTAAGTAATTATATAAACATAACTCCGTGCATGGCACGGGTCTTGCACTAGTATTTCTAAAATTAACCTATTAAGAGGTTAATTTTAGAAATGAACAAATCTTATTGCATGTTCCTTATTGTATGCTCCTCCTAAACATGATTAATAAATGACCAAAGCTTTTCAAATGGAATATTTGTAGGAGATCATGAAGGAGGTGGAAGATTGTGGAGAAATGAGTTTTTTTATTTAAAAAATTTGATTAATTAATTTTTAATGTTTTTTTTAAATGGTGATGTGGCGCTGAGGTGACGCAATATTTTGTGAAGACTTGACTTCTCCATTATATTGTAGTTAGGTAAATATATAGGGTACGGATCTGGTGAGAACCCTCCTTTAGGCGAGAACCGGTGAGAACCAATCTCGGTCGTTTGTTTTTTTAAGGGCTTAGATTAAAGGAGAAAAAAAAAAATCTCGCTCCTCAATCTTGTTGGCTCAGGACACTCAATCGCACAAGGGACACCAATTTCGCCGATTTCGCACAATCTTATCTCCGACCTCCTCCGTCAATGTATCTCCGACCTCGATCAGAAGTCAACAACGATAGGAATCCACTTCACGAAGAGCCGAAAAATAAGTAGAATTGGTTCAAGATCGCGAAATCCTGCATCGTCATCCTCTAATTTTGCACCATCTTCAGGGTTCACGCATTTGCCTCCTTCATGGTTCACGCATCTGATAATCCTTTCTTATTTTTTTAAATTTAAGCTCTTGCTTAATTTGTTCGCTTGCCTAATATCGTAGGTTTGATTGTTTGCGATTTGCATTTGTTGTATGAATTCAGGAATTAGGTTTAGTGTAATTTTGTTGCGAATCACCTCAAATTGTGATTGAATTTGTTCATACTGGTTACTGTTTGCAGCTAGATTACCGACGTAGTGATAACTAAGCAATTGTAGGGTGATGATCAAACTTTACGATAACAATCTTAACACTCAAGAACACGACGAGAAATTAGGGTTAAAGGCTTATACTTGTGTATTGCTCAAAGAGGCGGAACTTAATTACAAAGAAGGCGTTAACCCCTTTAAATAGGCTAACCTTAGTTCTATCTTTAAGGAAATAAAATAATATTTTTCCTTCTATCTAATAATGATATAAAACATAGTAAAAGATTTTCTTTCTAATATCTTTTACTAATTACATAAGGAATATACAATAAGTAACTTAAATATACACGGCCGACACTGCCTTCGCCACATCTACATCTTCGTCTTCTCTTCATCTCGTCGACGTGGTCTGCTACGCGTAGCTCTGTGACGCGTTCCTTCATTCGTCGTATTTTTAGGCACAAACAGTCACAATTCTCAGTCTTGTGATATTTTGTGCTTTACTTGGACTTTTGCGTGAAATTGGTAATTGATGTGCTAATCTGGAGTAGTTCACTAGGCTAGAAGATGAATATGGAACCCCAATTTTCAAGTCCAACATTTGATCTTAGAAACTAAGAACCATGCTTTTTGAGGATGATCAAACTTGTATATGTTGGATCCGGTTCTCAGGTCGTGAGCCCATAAGGCTCGCGACGGCCCAAAGAGTAACGAAGGCCCAAAAGATCATGAAAGGCTCGGGAGAATGAGGCCCAAGAAGCAGGCCCAATAAGCGAGGAGAGCGAGATCGGATAAAGTGGGGCCCACGACCTAGGTATAAAAGGTAACCGAAAGGAGAGAGAAAAACATCTTTTTAGCATCCAAAGCTTTTACCCCTTGAGCAAGAGAGAAACACAGAGAGGAGGAAGCTCCCTTCCGGAATCGTCTTCTTCTTCCCCAATTCATCTCTGTTCATAGAGGATTGGATGATCGGTACTTGGATTATGACTCTTGGTACCAGATTCGTGCTATTGAAGTGAGAATAATCGCGTTTGGTTAAGATTCGTTGTTTACTGTTCAATTGGTCTGGTTCGTGAGGTTTCATGGCTTGAAAGTGTGTTTTGATTGTTATTTCCTTCTCTTTGGTCATTATTTGGTGTTATTGAGCTCGTTACTCTTATTTGGTCGTGATCAGTACTGACTTGGGCGTCGGAGAGCCAAATCTGGGGGTTCATCTTTCCGGTTTGGTTGCGCAGGTACTTTGGAGCTCAAGAACACGAAGAACAGCGCAAGAAGGCGAGTTTTGATCCAAAAGAAGATGGAATTCAAGTTGTCGTACCAGTTGGAGTAAGGGAGGTCTCCAGCAATTGAAGATATTTAGCTGGCCAGACCTCGACAGGTGTTGATCGAGAGGTCGCGAACATCAGGGCTCTAACACTGGCGCCGACAGTGGGGACCTCCTCGCGCAGCTAGTTCTATTTGAAACCTTGAGAATCGGACTGTGAAGTTCAACACAATGGATGAGACAGACAAAAGCGGTACAATGAACAACACTCTATTGCAAACAGGCCCTCTCACTCAGAATTCTCCTAATCCACCACTTCCTCGCGTTGATGAGGAGGAGACTCGCGACCGTATCACTACCCTGCGAGAGAATGTTGCGGCCTTCAATACTTGGCTGAGCCTTCAAGAGGCACCGGGGAACCAGAATGCTGATAATCAAAGGGTGGAGCCTCACGAGACGCGAGGTAATCGCGAGTACCAAGAAGCTTATTTAGAGGAGCAGGGTGCGGATGTTGCCCCGGATGACAGAGTTTCAGTCTCCAGAGTGCCAAGGGGTAGAAATGTCGCGAGAGAAACAAGGCCAGGAAGCTTCGACCTTAATCAGCCCCCCGCGAGTCATCAAGATCACTATTATTCTCAACATGGTGGACGCTATGATGAGGGGACCATGCGTACTATCCCCTGGATGAGCCACGTACTCCGCGCAACCATCACGGAGTGCCTTACTATCCTCGCGACGACTATCAAAATCAGGTGTATCCTGCCAACCCTCCTCTCAATTTCCCATCTATGTTCGTACCTACCGCGTTCGCGGAGCATATAATTCGTGTACCCCCATTTCCGGATTTTAGGTTCCCAACCATCAAAGAGTACATAGGAAAGGGAGACCCCAAAGAGCACCTCTCCCGTTACAAGTATGCGATGATCGCGAGAGGTCCCGATGAGGCCACAATGTGTAAAGGCTTCCCTGGGACATTGGCAGATACGACAATGACCTGGATGCTGAATCAACCCGCCGGAAGCATCACATGCTTCGCAGACCTGGAAAGGGGATTTTTATTACACTTTGGCTCATCAAAGAAAAGAAAGATCACGATACAAGAGGTAGTAGGAGTAAAACAGAAGGTCGGGGGGATTCTGGAAGAATATGTGAAACGATTCTCGGGAATGGTGTTAGAAGCTGATGACTTTGATGACAAAACCGCAAGGGTCGCGTTCCTTGATGGTTTGCTAGATGGGAGTGAGTTCAAGAAGCACTTGTACAGAAAGAAGGAACAGTCCTGCCGAGCCATGCTTGAGAGGGCATATGTTTAAATCCAGGTTGAAACTCACTCAAACGCTCCCTCTTCGGGAGGGGGTCAGGTCAAACAGAATCAGAGTCAGAATTCTAAGAAAGGCAATCAAGGCTGGGGAAACAAGAGACATCAGTATGATCAGAATCAGGGTCAGAACCGCTCGCGAGCACCAGGTCTAGCTACTCAGCATCAGAATCAGGGACAATATCAGGACTATGGTCAGAACCACGATCAAAATCAGTTTCAGGCTCAGAATCTCATGAATCGAAGAGATGATAATGGCAACAACAGGGGTCGTGGCCGTGGCAACGGTGGAAGAGGCCGCGGTCGCGATGGAATGCGGTGTGCTCACCATAATTCCACAACTCACAATACCGAGGAATGTCGAAATGGCCCCAGAATGAATAACGAGCCCGAGCAAAGAGCAGTTTTAATGAATCAGAGAGGTGGAGGAAATCAACAAGGCAGAGGTGAGAGAAATGCTGGACGAGGTCAATACAGGGAGGCTACAACAATGGAGGGAGAGGAAGGGGACGTAATCAGCAAGCCGCGACGGACCCCAAGGAAATCAACAACATAATTTTCCAAGGTCTGACGGCCATGTCGGAACGATAGCAGGAAAGCACATTCCAATTCCTCCTAACAGACGCGAGCAGAGAAAGATGAACAATGCTCCTTTGCCTCGCGGCCTCCCGGTCAGGAGCGTCGCGACCCCACCACCTAGAAAACCTTATCAACTTGTATTCTCCAATAAAGAAGTTAATGAGTGGGCAGTCTCCTCGGGGGACCCACTAGTCATACACCTCCAGATAGGAACGAAATTGGTGAGTCACATATTAGTTGATACCGGAAGCTCCGCCGATATTCTGTACCTGGATGCCTTTGAAAAATTGGGAGTCGATCCTAAGCTGAAGAGACCTACCCGGACCACTCTAGTGGGATTCACGGGGGAAAGAGTAACGGCTTTGGGCGTGGTGACGCTCGATGTTGTGATGGGCGATGAAATAGGGCCGAGAAGGTCTGAAAATATTAACTTCGTAATCATCCCAACAAGCTCATCGTACAACGCTATCATTGGGAGAGGCACTTTGTGCAAATTCGACGCGGTGGTGTCGATGAGCCATTTCTGTCTAAAGTTTCCTACACAATCAGGCACAGGAGTCGTGACCAGGGTAGAGAATGAGAGCATCTCGTGCTATATTAAATCTGAAAAAGGGGGCGATACGCCTTTGCTCGCGAATCAACTCTTTGTGCCCGAATTTCCTAACATCGAAGAAGAGGCCGAACTAGACGTTCCCGAGCCTCCAAGGCCCCGAGGGCCTGAGGAGGAAGAAAACAAAGTGAAGTTCACCGGCTTTGAGACACAAGAAATCACTCCTTTTGGTAATAAAGAAGAAAAATTGTTTGTAGGAGGAAACTTAGATCCCATGGTGATGGGAGAGGTTGAGAAATTGTTATCAGAATCGCGAGATGTGTTTGCATGGTCACCGAAGGACTTGAAAGGAATTCCACTCTCCGTCATCACCCACTCTCTGAACATCAGTAATGAAATGATCCCAAAAATACAGAGAAAAAGGAAGCAGGCAGGACCAAAGATTGCGGCCGCGGCCGTCGAGCTCGCGAAACTCTTGAAAGCAGGATTCGTAAGATCAGTGCAATATCCGGCTTGGCTTTCCAATGTTGTCATGGTCGCGAAGAAAGGAACTGGGAAATGGAGAATGTGTGTGGACTTCACTGATCTCAAAAAGCATGTCCGAAAGACAGTTATCCTCTGCCTTCCATCGATCAACTAGTGGACTCAACCGCGGGGCATGAAGCGTTGAGTTTCCTTGATGCTTACTCAGGCTACAACCAGGTAATGATGAACCCTTTAGACTCAGAACACACATCATTCATAACAGATAAGGGGACTTTCTGCTATAAGGTTATGTCGTTTGGTCTCAAGAACGCGGGGGCTACATTCCAAAGGCTCGTTGATCGAATCTTTAGTGGCCAGATAGGGGACACTGTTGAGGCATATGTCGACGACATCGTCGTTAAGAGTAGGAGGCAATGTGATCATGCTCGCGATCTCGCTGAAGTTTTCGCGACTCTGAGGAAATACAGAATGAGTTTGAATCCAGACAAGTGTGTCTTCTGAGTGACGGAAGGAAAGTTTCTGGGTTTCATGATCAGTGTGCTACGTGTGGAAGTCAATCCAGATAAAGTTAAAGCAATACTGGATCTACACCCACCTAAGTCGACAGATGAGGTCCAAAGATTTGTCGGTAAAGTGAATTATTTGGGGAGATTATGCGCTAAACTAGCTGAACGCAACCTCCCATTCTTCGAAATTCTGACTCCGGAGTGCGAACAGGAATTCGCGAGCCTCAAAGAGCATTTGTCAAAACTCCCAATCCTGGCTTCACCGGTCCCGGGTGAGACCCTTCAGTTGTACCTCGCGGCGAGTTCCAGAGCTGTAAGTGCAGTACTAGTTCGCGAGCAAGAGATACTAGTCTATTTTGTCAGCCGCGTGTTATTACCAGCTGAGACCAGGTACTCCCCAGTAGAGAAATTTGTGCTTGTCTTGGTAACCGCCGCTCGAAAAATCAGACCATATTTTCACGCGCATCCCATTGAGACTTTGACAGATTTGCCGCTACATGGATTTATGACAAAGCCAACAGTAGAAGGAAGGCTCGCGAGATGGGTCATAGAAATGTTAGAATTCGATGTTGTTTATTGGCCTAGACCCGCGATCAGAGCTCAGGCGCTAGCCGATTTCATCGTTGAGACAAGTTTCAGAGAGTTTGAAAACGAAAATCTGTACAGTGAGGAGCTGATGTGGATCATGCATGTCGATGGTGCCGTGAATGATGAGAGATGCGGGCAAGAGTAGTACTCACCTCGCCTACAGGTGACGAGATAAGTCATGCCATCACCCTCAAGTTTAAGCCCACCAACAACGAGGCCGAGTACAAAGCTTTAATAGCTGGTCAAGAGTTGGCCATTGGTACTTCTATCTTTGTGCTGGCATGTCTGAGTGACTCAGAGATTGTGGTAAACCAAGTCCAGGGAATCTACGAGTCAAGAACCGGAAATTTACCAAAGTATCATGCAAGAGTCGCGACGCTGATTTCCTTGTTCAGGCACTTTGAAATTCGGGCCATTTCAAGAGAAGAGAACAAAAAAGCTGATGAGCTCGCGAAAGTGGGTGCCAGTTGGCAGGGCCCTAAAGACGAACGCGAGAAAAGATCAGGTTTCATTGTAACTAAATCTGCACCACAAAAATATTTTTTCCTTGTCAAAGAAGAAAGTGCAATCATTCGCGAGATTGAAATGATGGAAATTAACAACACCAGCGAGGATTGGCGTCGTCTGATCATTGATTATTTGAAAAACGGTTCCGGACCGTTTGATCCTAAAGAGCTTCAACAGTTAAAGAGAAAGGCCACACAATTCTAGATTAACAGGGGAGAGTTATACAAGAGAGGGGGAGGCCCCAGTGAACTGAAGTGCATGGCCCACTACGAGGTGAAATCATTTTTAGAAGAATTGCATGCAGGGCTGTGTGGAACTCATGAAGGATGGAGGCCTTTAGTTTATAAAGCCCTGCGCCAAGGTCATTTCTGGCCCACCATGAAGCAAGACGCACAAGACCTATCGCGAGCTTGCCAAGCTTGTCAATATTTTGCCCCCGCCTCTCATCAACCAGGAGTTGAGCTTCAGATCATGAGCAGTCCTATACCGTTCGCGATGTGGGGTTTGGATCTTCTTGGTCCATTCAAACCAAAAGCTCAGGGACAGCTTGAGTATATCATTATGGCCGTAGACTACTTCACCAAATGGGTCGAGGCCGAAGCCCTCGCGTCCACAACAATACCAATAGTGAAGAAGTTTCTGTGGAAAAACATCATTTGTCGTTACGGCCTTCTTCAGGAAATAGTCACAGACAGAGGCCCTCAATTCAACTCTCCCCAGCTACTGAAATGGTGCGACGACATGGGTAAAGATCGCCTCTGTCGCGCACCTACATTGTAATGGCCAAGTTGAGGCTGTCAACAAGAGCATCATGATGGACCTCAAGAAGACACTAGAAGGTGCCAAGGGGAGGTGGGCTGAGGTTCTCCCTCTTACCCTTTGGGCCAATCGCACAACTGTCAATAAAGCAACGGGGGAAAGCCCCTTTGCCCTCGCGTATGGTGTTGAAGTTGTAGTTCCTGTGGAATTCTTGATTCCGAACGAAAGAATTCTTCATTATGACAAGGACACCAATAATGATAAAATGAGAATGGAGCTTCAGCTTCGCGAGGAAGCGCAGGAAATGGCGGTGATCAGAGCAGCCGCGCACAAAGCTAGTGTCGCAAAATATTATAACAAAAATGTCAAGATAAGAGGTTTCGTGAAGGGATATCTAGTCCTAAGAAAGACAGAAGGAGGAAAGTTAAACCCCGACTGGAAAGGGCCCTACATAGTGGATCGCGAAGTCGCACCGGGTGCCTATCGATTGAAGGACAGCTCCGACAATCACGTTGCCAACTCATGGAACGTGATGCGACTACGCCGCTATTACGCCTAGCCCATTCCCCCCACAGGTATGAACTTCCTCCAAAGTCTTTTATAAAACATAAAGTATCTATCGCGAGTAAAACACTTGCGAGCAGACTGGCTAACAAATTTTGTGCATGCGAAAGGACCGAATGATTTGAAACGACCAAAACTATAGCCGGTTACAAAGAGAATAAATACTTTCGCCAAAAAGTGGGAACGGCAGTCCTGAATAAAAGGTAGGACTACACACCTCAATTCGCAAAATGCAGATAAAATCCCGTGACGCTGGGATGGGGGCCAAGAAGCACCCACCCAGGTCGCGAAGCCGTGACGCTGGGCTGGGGGGAAAGAAGCACCCACCCAGGTCGCGAAGTCGTGACGCTGGGCTGGGGGCCAAGAAGCACCCACCCAGGTCTTGAAGCCGTGACGCTGGGCTGGGGGCCAAGAAGCCCCCACCCAGGTCGTGAAGCCATGACGTTGGGTTGGGGCCAAGAGAGCACACCCAGGTCGTGAAGCCATGACGTTGGGTTGGGGCCAAGAGAGCACACCCAGGTCGTGAAGCCATGATATCGGATGAGTGCGCACTCACTGAGTCGTGAAGCCATGACGCTGGGCTGGGGGCCAAGAGCACCCACCCTGTCGTGAAGCCATGACGTTGAGCTGGGGGCCAAGAGCACCCACCCAGGTCGTGAAGCCATGACGCTGGGCTGGGGGCCAAGAGCACCCACCCAGGTCGTGAAGCCGTGAAAATCAAAGACGAGTAACGACCTGAATCCTCCTCGCTTTGATCACGAAGTCGTGACCTTGACGGGCCATCAATCCGCCAAGGCATGAGGCATGATGACTGATTGATTCCTGCACATAACAGTTTCAACTCAGTCGCGTGGCCAACGAAATCATTTGCTTATATCGTGATTCGCAAAATTACACAACGATCTAACGGCAATCCCGTTTCTTTGCATGATACAGAGGGTTCTCACCCAAGTGACAAATAGTCTTGAAAATGCTCGCGAGGTTTAACTGGGGCATCAAAGCCACCACTGTCCAGGTTAGAGATGGCTGAACCGGGACCGGACCGGCGGTTCGAACCGGAACCGGACCGGGTCAAAACCGGTCAAAACCGGGACCGGACCGGAACCGGACCGGAACCGGTAGGAACCGGTTTTGACCCGGTCCGGTTCCGGTTCGGGAAATTAAAAGTTTCGAACCGGCGGTTCGAACCGGCGGTTAACCGCCGGTTAACCGCCGGTTATTTATTTTTTTTTTTAATTTTTTTTAACCGCCGGTTAACCGGTTAAACCGGTTAACCGGCGGTTTTTTAAAAAAAAATAAAAAAATAAACCGGCGGTTAACCGGTTAAACCGGTTAACCGCCGGTTAAAAAAATTTAAAAAAAAAAATACAAAACCGGCGGTTAACCGGGAAAACCGGTTAACCGCCGGTTATAACGGCTAGTAAACTAGCCGTTGCCGGTTAACCGGCCGAACCGCCGGTTAACCGGCGGTCCTAACGGCTCCTAGCCGTTAGGAAATTAAAAAAAAATAAAAAAATAAATTTTTAAATATTAAAAAATCCATATCCAACCCCTATAAATACCATACCATACAATCTTCAAATCACACATCCAACAACAACAATCTCTCTTCTCTTTCTCAAATCTCAATCTCATAATCTCTCAAATTCCATCAACAATCTCTCTTAATCTCTTCCTTTCTTAATCTTCCTTTTAATTAGCATTTGTCTTTCAATATTTTATTGCTTTTACATTTTTAATCACATTATTATATTGTTCTAAGTTTTATTGTTTTAATTGTTTTTAATTGCTTTTAATCATATTATTTAATTGTTCTTAATCATATTATGGCGGATCATTTTGACACCCAAGAGAGTGATAATGTCACTTCTCCCACTCCCACTCCCACCTCCCAAGTTAGGTCCTCCGCTAGGGGTAGGACCGCTAGGCCTCAAGGGCAAGCTAGCGGTTCGAGGCCGGCTAGGGGTAGGGGGGGGAGGACCGGGACCGCCGGCGCCGGGTCCTCCGGGAACCAATCCCGGAAACTAACATCTCCTGTTTTTACAAAGTGGTTTACTAAATTACAACCCGGTATCGAGGAACTCGAGGCCGAGGATTATGATCCCGGACTAATTATTGTTTCTTGTAACTTTTGCGAGGCGACATTCCAATGGAAGAAAAGTGGAGGATATGGAACCCTTCAACGACACATGGAGCACAGACACGTCGCCGAGATGGGAATGCTAGGGGGACAAACGCAAATTTCCGGCGGATTTGCATCTTCTACTACCGGTAACCCTTTATTTCATTTTGATCATGAAGCTAATAGTGTAGCATTAGCCGAAGCTATTTGTGTTGATCATTTAGCATTTCGATTTAGTGAAAATGTAGGATTTAATGAGTATATTAAAGAGCATACACAACCCGCTTTTAAATCCGTATCTAGGAAAGTGATTAAGAAAAACGTAATTAAGGCTTATAAAAGACACAAGCACGAATTAGTTTCTTATTTTTCGCAAAATGATATGAATGTTTCAATTTGTAGTGATATATGGAGTGATAATACTCAAACCCATTCTTACATGGGTGTTACATGTCATTTTGTAGATCATTATTTTACAATGCAAAAACGTTTATTGGCATTTAGAGTCTTTGATGATTCACATACCGCACAAAATATTGCTATGATGATTCGTACAATTTTAGAAGAATATAGACTACTTAATAGAGTTTTTTCAATTGGATTCGACAATGCATCTGCTAACACCGCATCTATTAGAGATTTACAAGAAATGTGTCAACCTTTATTTGGTGGGAGATTTTTTCATATTCGATGTGCTTGTCATATTTTAAACTTATGTGTTCAAGATGGTTTACGTGCTATGAGTTATCATTTTGAGCCAATTAAGAACGTTATTAAGTATATTTGGGGGCATCCTAAAGTTACAAGAGATTGGATGACCTTTTGTAAAACTAACGGGGTGCACCAAAAACGTTTTTCAAAAGATGTGGGTACCCGATGGAACTCTACTTACATATTACTATGTGAATGTATAGAATATAGACAAGTTTTAACGTCTTTTGTTTCTCAAAACCTTTCTGGCTCTACTTTCTATTTTAGCGAATCAGGTTGGGAAATATGTCAAAGTATTGCAACGTTTTTAAAATGTTTTAGTGATGCAACAAAGAGATTTAGTCATGTTTATATACCAAGTAGTAATGTTTTTGTCTTGGAAGCTTGTAATGTTATGGCTGGTTTAAGTGAGGGAGCTAAAATTCCCGGCATTGAGGAATCCGTTGCAAGCATGAGGAGTAAGTGGTTGCAATACTATAGATATATTCCCGATTGTTTTCTTGTTGCTTGTGTTTTAGATCCTAGACTTAAATTATCCGTTTTACACGATCTTTTAAATGACTATTATGGATATATTTTAGCCGACGGTGAACTAGAGGATATTTTAGGTATGGTTTCTAGAACTAGAACATACATTGAAACTTTATTTACTCATTTTTCGGATTCTCCGACTCCTTCACAATTACCTCCGGCTTCTTCGAGCTCTAGTAGCTTGGGGGCCTTTGGAGCTAAGTATTTTAGTAAAAGACCAAGAGTTACAAACACGAATGCGGAAATTGATAACTATCTTAACACCAACTTTGAGTTTGTTAGTTGTGAAGCTTTAGATGTTTTGAAGTGGTGGGAGGATCATAGGAGCATGTTTCCAACGCTTGCGAAGATTGCGGCACAAGTTCTTGCCGTCCCCGCTTCAACCGTGGCGGTGGAACAAACTTTTAGTGCAGGAGGCAACACTTTGACGAGGAAGAGATCAAATTTGGCACCGGAGTCATTGGAGGCGCAATGTTGTGTTTGCGATTGGAAGAGAGCCGCAATGAGGCAACAACGTAACATTAACGAGTCATCGGAAGACGAGTGGATTGGAGATTCTACTACGATACGCACCGATTCATCCGCCGAAGATTCGACTTAGGTAACGGGTTTTGAAAAAAGGTAAAGAACTACGTGGGCTTTGATTCCTCTAACCCGAGAGGATACGTAGGCAACTTAACAAGTAAGTCACTGTTAAGTGCAAGCCCAATTTTTTTTAATTTTTTTGTTCCTTCATATTTAATTTAAAAAACTTAAAAAAAATGATTATAAAAAAACGCTATTAAAAAGAATGTTACAAAACATTCTTTTTAATAGCGTTTTTTTATAATCATTTTTTTTAAGTTTTTTAAACATAATTTTTAAACTTAAAAACAATGACAAAACATTCTTTTTTAATAGCGTTTTTTTATAATCATTTTTTTTAAGTTTTTTAAACATAATTTTTAAACTTAAAAACAATGACAAAACATTCATTTTTAATAGCGTTTTTTTATAATCATTTTTTTTAAGTTTTTTAAACATAATTTTTAAACTTAAAAACAATGACAAAACATTCTTTTTTAATAGCGTTTTTTTATAATCATTTTTTTTAAGTTTAAAAATTATTTTTATATTTTTTTATTTATTTTTTATTTATTTTTTTTAAAAAAATATTATTTTTTAAAAAACCGGTCCGAACCGGTCCGAACCGGACCGAACCGGATGAACCGGAACCGGACCGGAACCGGATGAACCGGTCCGAACCGGACCGAACCGGATGAACCGGAACCGGACCGGAACCGGACCGGAACCGGTCCGGAACCGGATTGAACCGGACCGGACCGGAACCGGAACCGGAACCGGTGGAACCGGTTTAAACCGGTTCCGGTTCCGGTTCCGGATTCCGGAGGACCGGAACCGCCGGTTCCGAACCGGAACCGGACCGGACCGGACCGGGAGCCAACCCTAGTCCAGGTACTTGTCGTTCCCATATGCAATTGACCCTTTAAGGACTGGTATTCTTTAGGCCACTAAACACTCAGCTACGAATCAAATTACAGTTCTACACCGCGAGCGATCTATAACTCAAACTTCATCGCACCACCAGAAACAACCTACAAGCTCCAATTCACGAGCTCAGAATTACTGAGGCACCCAACACGCCTTAGCTCAGGTATCATAATAAGAATATACAAATTATCTCATGTGGTCGCGATGACATAAATGTAACATCACTGGACAACCACATACGCAGGAAATTCTGGCTCGCTTACATCAAACAGGGGTCGCGAATGTCATAAGCCCTATTACTGGCTAGTACGCACGCAGTAATTAGGTATGAGCATGATTGTTAAAACTCTAACGCAAAAATAACGCGAGAGGCTGACAAACGCTTATATGACTACCATTCGCAGGGCTTTTCTAAGGAGCGCATACGACTTGGAAGACCTCCCTTTCGTTAATGTCTCGTTATTTTTTCTCGCCTTGTCCGGATATTTAAATGTTATGTAATGACTCTGTTACCAAAGAAACATGCATGCTCGTTTTTGTTCACGAGCATATCGCCAATATATATATTAAAAGTTGTTTCAGAATCCATTACATGTTGTCTACCACATCCAAACGTCCATCGCGAAAAGATAAAACAAAACAAATTAAGAGTTTAACAAACGCTACTACACTCACTCCCTCTTTTTATTACATAACATCCCCAAGGATGCAGGCACCCTCGCGAATGCTATGGGGGGGGGAAAGGAGGGAATTGTCAAACAACATACATAGTCGTGAAGGAAATAACACGGAGTCAAAGCGCTAGACAGGGCAAACAATCTTCACCTAATAGACCGCGGTCCGAATCGGAACCTCGGGCGGATTAGCACGCCACATGGTGAAAATGACCTCGTCTCCCTCCTTTAGGTTGTGAACCTCGACAAAATCACACCAGCCTTCGCCCAAGAAATAAGAGCTCCCGACCTTATCCAACGTCACGTCCCAAGGCTCAAAGTTAACGCAAAGTATGAGAGCATGGCCACCAAAGTGACTAAGGTGCCTGTCACAATGGTCCTTAGGAAAACGCTACACACAATATAGAGAAGAAAAGAACTAAGGCACAAAAGGCATCGACAAAGTATAAGACACTTAAGTAAAGAGCACCCACCAGGCACGCACCCGCTGAAATAGTGGACGAATCCATCTTGACAGTAAAAACTTCGTTGATAGGCGCCATGACGATTCTTTCACAAAGAAAAGCAGCAGAGAAGGAGAAGGGAGAAAGGCCATTATATAGAAGATCGGATCAACTAATCCACCATTAATGAGAAAAGTAAGTGGAAGAGAATTAGGTAAGAAAGTAAGAAAGTAAGTGCAGAAGTAAATGCGAAAAGTAAATACAGAGATAAAGGAGAAACACCAAGCATAAGACAAAAGGTTTTGCCTTCCAGGAGGCCAAAGTGTTATACGAGGACTCGCGACCACATACGGTTCGCGACCCTCCAAAAATGGTAACCATTGTACGCATTACAGACCTAAAGACTAACATAAAAAATTCACAAATGTCACAAAGAAAATTAAGGCTGATCATTTGCATGCTCCGAAGGAACGTTGATGGAGTCGTCAACGTTGTCGACTGCCTCCTCGCGAGCACCCCCTTCCTCCCCAGCATCCTCGGTTGACGCGATGTTCTCGGCTCCAACAGTCTCATCGCTGTCAATCAACACGGTCTGGCCGCGAGCTCCCTCCTCTAAAGTATCGGTTTGAAGACGCTTAAGCGGAGACCCAGTTGCTAAAAGCCTTTCCTCCGAGTAAATCACATCCCTCTTCCTCTTAGATTTCTTTGGAGCAGGAACTATCGGAGCTTGAGCCTCCTTCCCCTTAGCAATCCCCTTATCCTCCTTCAATGGACCCACCGTCCAACCTTCAAGGAGGGATGCGTCGTCGTCCACATAGGTGCCCACTGGAGGAGGAACATACTCGGGAAGAACCCCCGAATAGCCACAGAAGTCAGAGGGGTCATAAGGAAACTTGGGCACTTCATGTTTCTTAAGTTGAGCTTTAAGTGAGTGCATTAAGAGGACACTACGAGCCGTGCTGATGAAATCAATGCGGTCTTGCTCGCGATAACTTGAGGCATATTGGGTTGCACCTTCGCGACGGGTGCGAGTTGTGGCCTCGGAGAGTTCCTTCTTCAGATTGCCCACCTCCAACTCGCGGCTGCGTTTCTCCACTTTAGCCGCAACCTCTAGCTCGTGTTGGTGATTTTAGTAAATCAACGTTCGTTTTAGTGTATCGGGACTCTCATATTGCTAACGGGATATCGAGTCGTTAGAACATCGGTTAGGAGTGTGTGGAGTACACACCCATGTAAATGAACTTTGAATCCAGATTCATATTTTGGAGTGTAAGGTTTGAGCATATGATCCGAGATATTAATCGGGTTTGAAGAGTTATGAACATGTTATTTGATATTAAGGTAATATGTTAAAGCAAGGTATATAACCCGGACATGGTCTGTCCGTGTTATTTATGTGCTAGAGGAATAAGGGCTTATAACCCGGTCCTGTCAGTCGGGATAATATCCTGTGTTGTAAGTAACAACTTCAGAATATACCCCGGATCAGAGAAGATCCGGGTTATAAAGTGTCAGCGTGAAATATTCCACAAATATGCTCTTTGGGCGGTTGTAACCGTTTTTAACCGCCATTTTGTCTTCTCCAAGACATGAGGGACGACCCATACTCTATATATAGAGTCTTTGGGGTGTTGGCAAGGGCTTACGAACTTCATCAATCGATTTTACGTAATCAAAGTCACAAGTACAAAACACACATGTAAACTTCAAGTGTTTCTAGTTGATTGCCTTGATCTTCTAGAGTTTGCAACGTCTTATCTCACTCCAAATTTCGTGTAACCCAAAGACAAGTGAATAGGGTCGAAATATTGGTTTCGGAAAGTGTGTTTAGCACGATTCGTTTGCTTATCCAAGCACCAAGATTGATCAACGATACACCCCTTATACAACATTCGAAACCAATATCTCCTTGTTGATCAAAGGGTGGTCTTGGAGCGAAGGTAGACTTCCATTCCATGATCGGAAGATCTTGGGGACCATGCTTTTGGTGGTGATAGATCATGTTATGTTCATAAGGCTTAAAGAAAATTTTAATCTTGTTGTCATCAGAATTTTGATGATGGGTTTTGATATATGTTATCTTATATGTCAAAGAAGATATACCATTAATCTTGGATGAAGAATGGTTTGTACGGCCGGTTATCAATATCGTACTTTCTTGGTCATTTCTTTAGCGGAATTGGAGCAAAAGAAGACATCCATGTTCTATGAGTCGAAAGAACCATGGGATCGGAGCCAAATTTGGTTTTGATGGATCATGTTAGTGATCGGACTTTGTAAAATCTAGTCTTTCTTATCATCGAGATTATGATGATGGTTTGAAATTAACTATCCTTTTATATTAAAGGAAGTGTATCGATAATTTTTTATACAAGGAAAAAGAAAGTGAGTCCATGAAACTGGATGAAACGTCTCCACCGTTCATTTGATTGCCATGCTTAATTAGTTTTGAACAACCGGTTACAAGAGGTTATACTCCGTAAGTTAATGATCTTGGCTGTTTATTTGATTGAGTGGGGAGAAACTGATTTGGATATATTGCGAATATATATTAATTTCATCGGTTGAACATGTGTTTGGAAGAATACATGAGTATATGGCATGGGTAGTGTATCTACAGCCCACGTTCATTGAATTTTAAATGATGGCCACATGTATTACTCATGCTGGTGGTTTGATCATGATTGTGATCACAATGATCACTGTTATAAGAAGGCATAACTTTCATATGTGATCATGAAAGGTTATTTTAAAACGAATTTCGTAGCCATTGGATTCTGCATAACCGCAATTTATTTACGGTTGTGGTCATACAAGAGTGCATGCATGGGTTTACTTAACTAAAGGGAAATCATGTCTTGCACGTAAATTGTATATGACTATAAATGACTGATCGGTCATGAAGTCTAATTTAATTGGACTTGTGATGAAATGGGTGATCAAGTAATTGTGGATCTCACGCCAGACGGCTAAGGGAACGTACTGATGTGTGCAAGATCATGCCGGGTTTGATGATTTCCCACTATATTTGGGTGTTATAAACCGGTAATTACTCATTTTATTTTATGAGTGGATGAGAGGAAAATAGAATTTTCTCTTGTGTTTATGTCTACATAGGATGATCGTATTTTAATATGATTATATTTTTTCGTTGGTCTAAAACGAAAGATGTGAGAATGGTGATAATCGTTCGGATTTGGTCTCAAGAGACTTAAGGAAAAGTATCTCATGATATAAGTGAGATCTTATGAAATTGATGGGTCTACTATACTTTGTATAGACTACTCATGATTCTAGATTACTTGATTCAAGTCTATTAGATTGACTAGACTACCTCGTGTCTACTAGTCATGTGATGCCCTACAATATTTTTGTACCGATTGGCTTTAGTTAATTAGATTACTTTTAAGTCTACTAGTGATCATGTGATGTCCTACGATACTCGTTTGTTGATTGACTATAATTGACCCTACTATACTTTGTATAGATTGGTCGGTAATTTATAAATGTTATTTATATTGTATTATATATGAAATGTTATTTTTACGAAACGCCTATATGCACGCGACTTTTTCTCTATATACACGCAATTTAGTGCGCAGATGTTATGCGCATAAGTTAGTGCGCAGTTTTCTTGCGCACAAGGGTATTTTCGGGATAAATGTGAAAATTCTGACGATTTCTGTCAAATGTGTGCGCAGTAACAAAGCGCACATAATATCTAATGCGCAAAAGTTCAGCGCACAACGTTTCGGATTCCCGAACGTGTGCGCTGAACTTGTGCGCACATATTAGTGCGCAGAAGAACTGCGCACAGGGTTTATTAAACCCTGCGCGCAGCAGCTTCTTCTTCTTCCTCCTTCTTTCTTTATTTTCTACTGTAGCTCGACGGCGCCGTTACAATTTCTTCCATTTCCGAGCGTTTCCCTCGTCTAAACACAATTTCGTCAATGGATTCTGAACCCCCTCATTCTTCCGGTCCCGACCACACCACTTTCGTCCCAATCCCAACACCTCCGGCGACTTCCGTCCCAACGGAGCCACCTCCGGCGACCTTGTCCGACGATGAAGCGTTGGTGGATGGAGGTGGCCGGCGGTATGCGACTCGAGCCGCGTTGGCAGCGGCAAACGCTCCTCCGGCGACTATTCCGGCGACTATTCCGGCGACTATTCCGGCGACTCGGGTTCCGGAGACACCGCATGATCTTTATTCGGTATAAAATTTCTAAACCCGCTTTTTTCAAATATTTATCGTATTTAATTTTGGAAATTTATTCGTAATTTATTTTTGTAATAATTACGATTCAATTTAAGTTTATGAATTAAATATTAGAATTCGTATCTTAATTGTAATTTAATCGTAATTTTTCATAATTACGTTTAAATTTCAGTTTTTTATGAATTAAATTAAATATTAGAATTCGTATTAATTGTAATTTAATCGTAATTTTTCATAATTACGATTAAATTTCAGTTTTGTATGAATTAAATATTAAAATTCTTATTAATCGTATTTTTTTATAATTACGATTAAGTTTCAGATTATTATGCATTAATCGAATGCCTAATCGAATTATTATGAATTCGTATTAATTGTAATTTTTTAGTAATAGTAGTGATTATTATTTCGTATTAGTTGAGATGTTTATTTTTTAGTAATTATGAATTAAATATTAGAAACTTAACAGTCATAAATAGTTATGACTTAATTGTTAAATTTCTAACAATTTCTATTAAAAAATGTAAAGACTCGAATTTGATTACGAAGTTGCAAATTATTTCCGAATATTTTAGTATGAATTAGTCATACTAAAAATGTAAAAACATGTAGACTATACAAGCCGTCATGGATCAGACGGGCAACACGATGCCCGCACCAGTAGCGGAACGGCTTCCACGTCGACATGATGTGGCAGCCGGTGTGCGATTATCGTTCGAGGCCCTCGAACGATTTTTCGGCACCGGATCACCTGAGCGCCGTGAGCCAGGGAATGAGTACGAGGAGGCACAGCTGCAGCAGCAGGAGATAGATGGTTCGCACATGGAGATGGATGGACAGAGAGCAGATTTCCATGACGACTTAGATTATCCTGGTCGATATGTTACTGCGTTCGACCCTATCGAGCCCACACGAGTACAGGCGCAGGTGACCACGGATGACTATGATATCCAGGACGCACCTCTGTTTCAGGATTTACCTGCAGTGACAGATGCAGAAACGTCGACATCTTCTCCTCCTACGGTTGCATCTGCAGAGCCAGTCGCATCTTCAGAGCCAGTGTCGGGAGATTTAGACGACGATGACCATGCCCCACAGACATATTTTCCTTGGCTCGGGGAGTCGATGCAGGACATTTGTCGTCCACGTGCGCCTCACCTATTGTGTTCTTATGAGACGCATATAGCGAGATGGATATGGTCGCGTGGTCCTCTTCCAGGGCCCGCTCCCGATGTACCATTGGTGCCCCCGGTGCAGGTTAGGAAGCGTGCCCGTGCGGGGGAAGCTGTAGGCCGAGGCAGAGGCCGAGGTGGTGGGAGAGGGAGAGGGAGAGGTAGAGGGAGAGGGAGAGGGAGAGGTCAGGAGGGTGCTGAGGGAGTTGGTGGTGAGGGTGTTGCTGCTGAGGGAGTCGCTGAGGGGGCTGCAGTTGAGGAGGTTGTTGGTGAGGAGGTTGCGGCTCCAGTTAGAGGTGGTCGTCGTCCCAGGCAGAGACGACGAGTAGGAGATATTCAGGCAGAGGATGAGCCAGAGGATGGGGACGGGGATGAGGCCGAGGCTGAGGCGGCTCCGTTAGATCCGGTATGTTCAATAACATTGATCTGAATGCTTATAATAAGTTATACGTTTCTTATTTACTAACCGGACGCAAATTTTTTTCTGTACTTATTTAGGCTAGGAAGCTCCTGAGGGTGATGTACAGATCTGCACAGGTTCATGATTATGAGCATCATATTTCAGCTGAGGAGGGTACATGGTTCAGGCTTGCTGAGCGTTCTGGGCTGACAGAGCTGCGCCGAGTGGGCATAGCGTCTCAGATCGATGCTGCATTGATTTCTGCTTTTGTGGAGAGGTGGCATCCAGAGACCAACACTTTCCACATGCCATTTGCTGAGATGACCATCTGCCTACATGACGTGATGCAGATCCTCAGAGTCCGTATACATGGTCGTAGCTGCAATTCACCTATGACAGATGACCAGATCTATGCGGCGCTTGCGGACGCTATGGGTCAGGAGGCTGATGACATGAAGGCATGTTATAGCTCAGGTGGCATTCATTTCGGTGCCCTCAATGCTCGGTTGGAAGTTTTGTTTGATGCGCCAGTCAGGAATGAGAGTCACATTGCCACTCTGTATCTCCTTTTGCTTCTGGGCTCGACTGTCTTGGTGGACAGGTCGACAAAGGGTGTCAAGGTCCAGTACGCGGCGCTTGTTCTCAACCATGATCGTACAGGGGACATTGCATGGGGAGCCGGCATACTTGCGTTAGTGTATCGCAATTTAGGGTCTGCATCTAGAGTCGAGACGGCAACCATTGGTTCATGTGGGATTCTTCTGAGGGTAAGATCTTGTCGTTAACGTCTTGGTGAATAACTCTTAACTATTCACGTAGTTTTACTAATAATCTGTAATTGTTTATATGTAGTGCTGGATCTGGGCATACTTTCCTCATTTTCGTGATCACTTTGTCACGAACCCTGCATTCGCCCATGGAGATGCTGCTGTAGGATTGTATACACCACTTAGCTCGGATACTGGGCGTTTGGTTGCCATCCGTCCCATGCTCGACAGCATGAGATATGAGCAGGTTTGGATTTAATTTCTTATATTTTTTATTTCATTACCGCAATACGTGTCTAATTTGGCTTGTTATTTGTTTCAGGTTAACTGGCAGCCATGGAGAGATTTGGACTTCAACTCACCAGAGGTTTCTCCTACGAGATTTGAGGGCGTATTGAGCATCTGGAAATTTCATGAGGCCTACAACCCTAGGAGAGTCCTGCGGCAGTTTGGGAGGGCTCAGCCCGTTCCCGACCCACCCATTCAGCCGTTGTCATTTCATCGGCCCATGGGTTGCACGAGGTATGACGTCGTTTATGCACCTGAGCTTCTTCTTGCATGGGACGCAGAGCCGAGGCCTCTGATCGATCTGGATGGGCCGGTTGCAGAGCCAGCATGGAAGATGTCTGATGACTATATGGATTGGCTGGACGAGTTCTCACATCCCGTCGTCGATCCATCCTCTGAGAGACATGATCGCCCGCCTCGCTATGGATATACCCCGGTGCCTATCGATGCATTAGCGGTATGTAAAATTTTATAAAGTTTGTACAAAACTTATCTTTAGACCTTAACTAACGATTAAATTTATGTTTCGTTTGCAGCGTTGTCAGATCCTTCAAGCCATGATGCACTCTTTTCTAGACACCCCTATCTCGGATCGACCTTGGGCCACTGAAGATGTGATTCGTGGTTGGCTTGCAATCTTAGAGGCACCTCAGGCACCTTTGGCAGCATCTCCCCCACGTGCATCGCGGATGCCACCACCACCACCACCTCCTGTTTTCCGAGATTCTGTTCATGAGAGTGGCCAGGGGAGTGGATGCGGCACTCAGGAGGATGCGCACCAAGATGATATGACTCAGGGTGATGTGCCTCGGGAAGATTCTCCGCCTTATACTCAGGAGACTCAGGATTAGACGCTTGACGTCTGTTTTTGTTTGATGGATGTTTTATGTATGATTGATGTTTTATGTATGCATTTTTCTTGTGTGATGGTTTTAAATTTTATGTTTTGCTGGTTTGAATATTCAAAACGACTCCGAACAATAATGCAAATACAAATCTGAACAACAAGACGTGAAAAACTATATTCATTTGAAAACGAAATACAAATTTCAACAACAACACTACACAAAGAGATGGTGAGGAAGACCAACCTATGAAGATCCCCAAACCAATGATTGGTTTCGATGTTCGGAGTCGGCAATATGTACCAACTAATAACCAGTTTTCAAACTCTTATTAGTTCGTACATTTTGCTAAATCCGAACATCGAAACCAATATCGGTTGGGGATCTTTATAGGTTGTCCCTCCTCAACTTCTCTTTGTGCAGTGCTATGCTTGTTTACTAACGATTACAACAACCACTTAACTAACAATTACAACATCGAACTAACGATTAAAACAACCACTTAACTAACGATTGGAAGCCAGGGTCGCCTTAAGATCGGCGTTTTCCTCCTCCAACGTACGTATCTTCGAGAATAGATCTCTTATTGCAGCTAAGGAGTAACAAGGGTGTGGTGGATCGATCCACTCGCGGAATTCACAAATGTAACCACCAGTACCAGCGCATGTCCAGAACCTTCGAGCGAGGTTTCTTCGAGATTCTGAACTCCTCATTACCGCTGGTCGATCACATTTACAATAAAAAAGGGCAGCGTTGCTTGATGATGAACTGTGCGACATAGCGAGTGTTAAGAGACAAATGGTGAGATTGGTGAGGTTAAGAGAGAGATGGTGAGATTGGTGAATTGAGGTGAGTGCAACCCCCTTTTATAGCTTCGGTTTTTGGTGCTGAAATATGACCGTTTCGTGCGCAGATGTTATGCGCACGCAATGGTCATATTTTAACGGTCTTCAACCGTGCGCAGATAAAATGCGCAAAGAATCCTGTGCGCAGATGTTATGCGCACGCAACGGTCATATTTTAACGGTCTTCAACCGTGCGCAGATAAAATGCGCAGAGAATCATGTGCGCAGATGTTATGCGCACAAAACGGTCATATGTATAAGGTTTACAAAGGAGGTGTTACTCGAAGAGCTCGAGTTTTCGACTCGAACTTACCGACAAGGTTAAATAGCTATAATATGCATTGAAAACAAGTTTCATTGCATTCCGACGTCGTTTGGGCATCGAACCGCCTATTCTCGACCTTAACAGGCCATCAGGACCGATAAGGCGTTTTTGCGTTTTCGCGTATTTTCGATCAACTTTTTGTGAAGGGGAGACCTTATACACTCTTTATATGCCTGATAACACATAATTGTATAAGTTTTTGAAACATAATCAACACCCATGTACTAGACCCTTCATTACCGCTGCTACTTCGACTATTTCGAAGAATGAAAGACTAGTGAAGGTTTACAAAGGAGGTGTTACTCGAAGAGCTCGAGTTTTCGACTCGAACTTACCGACAAGGTTAAATAGCTATAATATGCATTGAAAACAAGTTTCATTGCATTCCGACGTCGTTTGGGCATCGAACCGCCTATTCTCGACCTTAACAGGCCATCAGGACCGATAAGGCGTTTTTGCGTTTTCGCGTATTTTCGATCAACTTTTTGTGAAGGGGAGACCTTATACACTCTTTATATGCCTGATAACACATAATTGTATAAGTTTTTGAAACATAATCAACACCCATGTACTAGACCCTTCATTACCGCTGCTACTTCGACTATTTCGAAGAATGAAAGACTAGTGAAGGTTTACAAAGGAGGTGTTACTCGAAGAGCTCGAGTTTTCGACTCGAACTTACCGACAAGGTTAAATAGCTATAATATGCATTGAAAACAAGTTTCATTGCATTCCGACGTCGTTTGGGCATCGAACCGCCTATTCTCGACCTTAACAGGCCATCAGGACCGATAAGGCGTTTTTGCGTTTTCGCGTATTTTCGATCAACTTTTTGTGAAGGGGAGACCTTATACACTCTTTATATGCCTGATAACACATAATTGTATAAGTTTTTGAAACATAATCAACACCCATGTACTAGACCCTTCATTACCGCTGCTACTTCGACTATTTCGAAGAATGAAAGACTAGTGAAGGTTTACAAAGGAGGTGTTACTCGAAGAGCTCGAGTTTTCGACTCGAACTTACCGACAAGGTTAAATAGCTATAATATGCATTGAAAACAAGTTTCATTGCATTCCGACGTCGTTTGGGCATCGAAACGCCTATTCTCGACCTTAACAGGCCATCAGGACCGATAAGGCGTTTTTGCGTTTTCGAGTATTTTCGATCAACTTTTTGTGAAGGGGAGACCGTATACACTCTTTATATGCCTAATAACACTATTTTGTATAAGCTTTTCAAACATAATCCACATCGATGTGCTAGACCCTTCATATCGCAACTATTTCGAAGAATGAAGAGTATAGTGCGCAGTGGTAGAACGCACAGAAATTTCAGCCATGCGCTAAGGTAAAGCGCACCTATTCTGTAACTTTTTGAATCTGTAACTTTTAGTGCGCAGGTGTAACGCGCACAGAAAATTACCGTTAAAAATTTGTGCGCAGCTACATAGCGCACTTTTAGTTACCGTTATTTTGAATCGGTAACTCCTTGTGCGCAGAAGCAAGGCGCACCGTATACATAAATTCCTATAAAACCAACGGTTTGAAGGTGGTGATTTCTTCATCCATCTCAACTAGTTCATCCATCTCAACTTGAGCAAAAATCGAAGTTTCCCTACTAACCGGTAAATTTTTCTTTTGTTCATTTTTGTACATGCTTTGTTTTTTGTATATGCTTTCATGTTTATAACTAAAGTTTTATTATTTACTTATTTCGAAGAACATAACTACGAATATGGCATCATCATCATCCCCAAGACGTGTGAAGCCTGACCCTCCACAGATAATGTGTACTGGTACAAAAAGGTGTCGCCAAATGTGTAATGTTTACGTTAACAATGACGAAGACATGCCTGACCAGTATGGACGAAGGCATTATGCATGCAATTGTTTCTTCGGAATCAGGTTTATTGATCCAGAGCATACCCCTACTGCTTTACGTGCTATCACGAAATTAATCATCAAGAAAAAGAAGAGTGACAATAGAGTGAAGGTCCTGATGGAAAGGTTTAAGATTAAAGAAAAAGAATTGCGGTTGATGGTTTGTAGTATCGTCTATGCTTCCGACTGCTCTTCCTCTTCTGCCGACGACGCCTAAATCGTAGACATCTAATGTTATGAGCATTGTGTACTTTCATTACGTACTTTCATTATGTACTTTCATTATGTATTCAAGGAAAAAGAAGAGTGACAATAGAGTGCAGTTTTTGCCGACAAGACTTGCTTTTTATTCAAGGAAATAAATTAAGAAATCCAATATGCATGGTGTACTATTGCACTGTCACTCTATTAATCGAGAAACTCAGAAGCTCTTCATGTTCACTCGAGCTTTGAGGTTAGAGTTTTCTACCTCTTTCTTTCATCTCATCGACTCCTATTTTCTCATATTCCTTAGTCATACTTGCCTTTTTTTACTTTACTGAAATATGTGTTCCATTGCCTTTTTTACTTTACTAAAATAACAATGCAATCTGATCCATTCATTGTTATATAAAGCACAATTACACTACTACCAAAATAACAAATACGAAACATTAAAAACCAAGGCATTACAAACTAAGAAATTCCAATGCGTCTTCTAATTATTACATGACAATCTCACTCAGTCAGATATGTGAACGGGTTCGGTCCCTCCTTTATACATGAATGGATCTGGTGCCCGGCCATTTGAAATGCGGTACTCTCGATACATCCTCAAATTGTCCCCAAATGTTTCTTCCCACCATTGAATGTTTGGATCTACGTGTTTCTTCCACGAACCGGGAGTATGCGGTAGTGGTGAACCAACCATCAACGCCACCTATATAAACACAATCGACTTAAGACATTAAACAAAAAACTATGATTACACAAGTATCAAGTACAATTGTCTACTTTACCGGTATGAAGTGGTCACGGTTGCCTACGTGTGCCATGCCGAAAATCTGTCGTGGAGGATCAGCGTTTTCTGTTCTACACCTTAGCGGTAAGCAAAAGGTCGGAGCATCCCAACACAATAACACGAGACCAACTTGGTATAGGGTGGCAAACACTAAGCCCATCAGTGGAAAGTGCAACCAGTACAGTTCTGAACAAGGGCTTCTGCAATGGTTAACTTGGAGAATAAGATCCTCCCAAGTACCCGGACGAAGACGACGACGAATAGGCTCGTACAATTCTCGGTTCTGAAGCAGCTCCGTTACCAGCTCACGCCGAATGTTTCCGTACTCTTGTTCTTTTCTTCCCAGAAGTAAGGCCATCGACCTATAACCACAATGTCCGTCAGAACGTACCTGTCTAACATCTGTGATGTATGGAAGCCAAAAATCATCCAAATTGTCAATGCCGAAGTCAACCCCCCTATGAATGAGAGGAACACCAAGTTCTTCAGGGCACTGATCGAAGTCAGTGTAGTTTGATCCTTCAGGCTGTGATAGGTCGGGCATGGGTTGAGAATGCAACTCCTCGGCCTCAATGACATCGGGAAGTGATGTCGTTGTTTGCTCTCTAGGACGACCTGGTCGTTTTGCTCCTGTATTGTTTGCCTTCTTCTTTCCTTTTGATTTCTGCTTTGCCTCCTCCTTCTCATACTTCTTCAGCTCTTCTTGTTTGTGCTCAAAATAACTCTTCTCTCTCGATTCCTCCTTGTCATTTTCACTGTCATCCTCCTCCTTTTTAGGACGACCTGGCCGTCTTGCTCCTGTACTCTTCTTTCCTTTTGATTTCTGCTTTGCCTCCTCCATCTCATACTGCTCCATATCTTCTTGTTTTATGTCATCCTCCTTGTCATTTTCACTGTCAACCTCCTCCTTATCCTTGTTCTTTGCACCCTTTGGCCTGCCTTTTCTTCTCACATTTGTCGGTTCTTTCAAGGTAGTTAGTTCAGGATGCTCCAAGTCCTGATACAACTCACCTAGCTGGTATGCCGTGCTTTTCTTCAAGGTTCCAAGTTCCAACTTGGTGAACATTTCATGGAGTCGCAACTCTATAATGTTCATTCGGACCTTCAGATTTGGGTCGTCTTCTGTTTCAGGAGTGTCATCCCAATGCAAATCCCTCCAGAACGGGTGAATGTCATCCTCAATCAGGGGTGTGTTTGAAATGATAGCGTGTGCAATTTGATGGACGCACGGCAACCCAAGACAGTTCCTCACCCAATGGTCGGTGCATTGTTCAGGAAATTTCCCCGTCAACATGATCTCATAAGTAGCCAACAAATGATCAAAACACCTGTCTGACACTTTGTAGAATAGTCGGGAAAAAATAGCCCTTCCAAGCGGATGCATGTTTGGATCATCAAAATCAGTTGGTCGTTTGGAGAGAGACATGTTCATGCTCGCCCTAATTGAATCAATCTGAAGGAGTACTGAATGATGGATCCGTACGATCACTCTGTTAAAGCCCCCTCTGCTGGAACCAATAATATCTTTCAAAACCTTGTGCATCCCTTCAACTCTAAAAAACAGTTAAGTTGGTAAGTTAAGAAAGTACGCCGTTATGATATAATCGTCTTTAACTAAAAAATATCAATATTTACCTGTTTGAAGTCCTCGTAAGGAAATGAAGCTTATGATCTGTCCAAGCCCTCACTATACTTGTCTTGTGAGGATTAAGCCATGTTCTCTCGACGTATCCCACAAGGCCGCTCTTCCAAGATCTCTTCAACTGTTCGAGCCGCAGTTCATAGGTCTCTTCAGTAGCTGAGCAAAATAGTCCCCAACATTGTCCTGCAAAGGCTTCCACTTTAATTTGTCTCTTTAGGATGGTCGAAGCATGTGCCTCAATGTTGTGTTTGATATGCACCCAACACAACAGATGTTGAACTTCGCTCCCGAAAACAGTCTTTATCCCTTTTATCAGCGCGTCTTCGCAATCTGTCATTATAGCCGTTGGCATCACTCCCAAATCTATGAATAATGACTTCAATTGAATCATTATCCATGTGTAATGATAAATCCTTTCCGCTTTAGTGAATGCATACGCGATGTTGAACGTCTTGTGTGTACTGGTGAATCCAACGATCTCTACGAGCGGCATTTCATATCTATTGAAACATTAAAATATATCACTACAGAACATATATCATTATCCGAACTAAATATCGACCAAGGTATTGTAGAGACTTACTTGTTTGTCTTGTACGTCGCATCGATAATTACCACGTACGGGTACTTCTTCAATAAACGCAACGACTCTTGGTTAGCAAAGAATAATATTGCAACCTCTCCGTTTGTCGTGTCTCTATGTGGGTGAACTACGTAGTCGTGGTCTCGCAAAAACTTAAGCGACCACTGTGTCACGTTTAGCTCTCCGCGATCTTCGTAATTCACCTTCTGCAAAAAGTTTGCAACTTGTCTCCTTGAAGTAACATTACCAGGGTACTTCTCCCTCAATTTAGAGATAATTTCTTTTGGCGTCTTGCGTCCAGTTCCATCTCCCCACCGCCTAGCACAAAGCTCTTGCTCCTCCGTCATTCGACCCATGAATGCATTCCCATGAAAACTAGCAAGTAGCACATGGTTATGCCGACCTTCTATCACACCTAAAATCCATTTTTCTCCTGCGACCCCGGGAATGTTTTTCTTTCGCACTGCTAGTAGCTGAAATCTACACTCACACTTCTTCGACTTCGACTTTCTAAGCCTAGGAACAGCCAACTCTGGATTCTCTTTGTTCACCTTTGGCCTCCCAGATCTTGGTTTTCCAAATCTATCGCACACAATACTTATTTGGTACGGACTTGAATTACGCGTTACCAAAGCTATCACTAACTCCTTTCCTCTATCTCTCGCCCACTCGTACAATTCTTGCGGAGTATCCCAATATTGTGCGGTTCTAAAATAATCCGAATAATCTTTCCCCTATACGTAATTGTAGAGCGACAATTACACTACTACCAAAATAACAAGGCAAAATACGAATCATTACTTTAAACTAATTAGGATATCATATGAAACTAATTAGGCTATCATATGAAACTAATTAGGCTATCATATGAAACTAATTAGGCTAGCATATGAAACTAATTATTCTAGCATATGAAACTAATTATTCTAGCATATGAAACTAATTTGAAACTAATTACGCTACCATATGTTTCAAATTATAACATATTATACTAACCACAAATTCACCACTCGGATCCCAGTCGCCGAACTCTTCGTCTTCTAAGAAACCATCCAACCATTCGTCGTCGTTCGGGTCGTCTTCCTCTTCTTGTGATCCGCTATCCCAATCGTGTTCTTCATCACTATCTTCACAACTTTGATTAATCAACTCTAACATACGAGAGTTTTGATTACGACGATACATTTTGAATGAATTTGTTGGAAAACGAAGAGGTGTTGAATGAATTTGTTGGAAACGAAGAGATTGTGGCTTTATATAGGCACATTTATGACCGTTGTGGTCCAAATGAAACTGTAAAGACCCGTGCGCTAACCATCCGCGCACACACCCAAACCCTAAAGCACCTGTGCGCAGAACCTCAGCGCACAGTTTTACATTTAACGGCTACTTTTTTCAAAAATTTCAACGGCTACTATGTCTGAAGAGTGCGCAGAAACACGGCGCACAGATTCTCAACCTGTGCGCAGTAGTTAGGCGCACAAGGTGTTACAGACTCTGAAAATTTACGAAAAGTACCCGTAATACCCCGTAAAACATGTATGCGCATAAGAACTGCGCACAGATTCGTGCGCATAAGATGAGCGCACAGAATCGCGTGCATATATGCATCGATTCGCGTGCATATAGCCATTGCCTATTTTTATGGTAATATTATATTGTTTTATATTTTATAATGGATACTATGCAATTGATAGTTTATGTATGACCATGTGTTACTCTATGGAGAAAATCTTGATCATGAATGGCACACTTGTTATGATGGGGATATGTACTAAGATTTTGATTTATTTCAATTTCTAAGGTTATGATTCATGTCCTATTGCTCGGAAAAGATTAGGCACATAATGTGTATATAAATGTCGAGTTGTGCCTAGTCGAGCAATGGTGTGTGCTAAGAGTACACATGTATAGAAATGGGCTTTTCTATGTTTTCTTACTCTAAGAGTAAAGTGACAAATATGGGTGAAGTCATTTTTTGGCTTGATATTGATAAAATATAGTCCATATAAATGGAATATATTAGACCCATGTGAAATTTGGTATAAAGGTGACATAGTCTAAATGATCAGATGATATTAGATGTATGGTAATCATAGGTTTGCCCTAGCCCATGTGAAATATTTTGGTGGTAAAGGTAATGATTACAAATGTTAGACATTATGAAATGTTCTAAATAAAGTTCTTAAGATAGAACTAAATGACTCGGTTGAAGTGTTTATATGTTTGAGTCATGCGGTGTAATGATAACACCTAGCTTCTTAAATGCCTAAACCAAATGGCTTGTTTCTAATGTAAATTAGATCAAGGTTATAGATGATTTGGGTGTGATACCCATTTGAGATTAGTCACTTGGATCCGTGAGGAAAAGAATGTAATGTCATTTGATTCTAAAGTCCGTGTGATTTGGTAAAGGATCAAGGATTGACACGAGTTATGTATATGGATTCTCCACCAAGGTTGTTAGCTTATGAGCTATGAAAGTACCTTTAACAAATAAGACGAGTGTCTTTGTAAGATTCTTAAAAGTATTGGAACTAGGACCAATTTTGGATAATCAAGGTTGATATCCATGGGTCGGTTACTCGGATCTCCTAAAGTGGAAAAGGCTAATGAGTAAACCGTGAGTTTCCTATATTGGAAATAAGGGAAATTAAGGTGCATGTTGGTCAAGTGTTATAAGAGTTAAGGTGATTTCAATGTCAATAAAATTGTATAGTGAAACTTTAGTCAAAACTAAAGGTGAAGTATGTCTATATAAAGGTTGCGATTCATGTTATGAGTCGTCTTGAACATTGTCTTGTGACATGTTGGTGTTTGATAAAGCACATGTTTATTAATTGAGATATACTTGTAATAGGAAAACCATGAAGGACATGGGGGAGATGTGTGATCCTTGATAATAGGACATGGGAGAGGTGCGTGTAGAGGTACATAAGAAACGCTCCCTCATAATAAGCACACTCAAGTTGTGGGCTTGAAAGTTTATACCTAGTAATGGTGTAATGACATCTTAAGCTCGGATATTCATGGTTAAATGAATATGTTTATTAGTGTTATCTAATGATTTATTTAAGGTGGATATGCCTTGAGAAAGACCATTGATTATGGGCTTTGGTATTGTCATTTTCTCTCGGTATTAGAGAGATTTATGGATGCTAGATGATTGCATAATAAGTGTGACAATGGAATGAAATTCCTAGTATTGGTCAATGCCGGTATAGAGGTGGTGTGACTAAGGAACTCGAATTTTGAGATCTCGGTTTTCTAAAACAAGATTATCCAAGTTTCGTTGTTGATGTGCACATAATGACTTGGGCTACTTCTTAGCCAAGTGAACAATGAAAGGAAAAACGCATTTGGTGTTGGAGGATTAATTGTGGTAAGACGATTACTCAAGAGTTTATTTGTTTTAAGTTTGTACGTACATGTTATCTCAAGTTGACCCACTTGTTGATAGGGGTTAGCTAGGGACTTGGTTGACAAGTCGATTTAGGGATGGGTTAAGCCCGTTTGAAATCTCTAATGGTGGGACACCCAATTCCCCTCTAATACGACGTTAGGGGTTGAATTCAATGTGGAAAGCCCACACTTAGAGATTGGAGCACATGATATATGTATCATCCCAAAGTTGTGCTCGTACCTGCAAGAATGAGTTAGGATGAAGTTCTCTTCTTAATGGACCTTTTGAAAAAGTGCATTTGCGGGTGCATGATTGAAAAGAGTCCACCAATATGAGTGTGAAGTGGTGCCGCTTCAATTAGCATGGGCTTGGCTTTGTATGCACTCATTAATGGATTAGGACACATGGCCGTAAAAGTGTCAAGTAGCACTTGGAGTAGTGTGGAGACTTATGTGTGTTGTATCTTCAAGTATTCAAAATGGGTTGAAGGGTTCAATCCGTAGGACACCCCGATTCTCGGGTATTTGAAATGTGTATGACACTAAGGTGGAAATTCAATCCTAAGGACATTTTCATTTATGCATGAGTCTGGTACAAAGACTTGTTTTGAAAGGTGTGAGTCAAGCATTATACTAAAATGGGGGAGGAATGTTGGTGATTTTAGTAAATCAACGTTCGTTTTAGTGTATCGGGACTCTCATATTGCTAACGGGATATCGAGTCGTTAGAACATGGGTTAGGAGTGTGTGGAGTACACACCCATGTAAACGAACTTTGAATCCAGATTCATATTTTGGAGTGTAAGGTTTGAGCATATGATCCGAGATATTAATCGGGTTGGAAGAGTTATGAACATGTTATTTGATATTAAGGTAATATGTTAAAGCAAGGTATATAACCCGGACATGGTCTGTCCGTGTTATTTATGTGCTAGAGGAATAAGGGCTTATAACCCGGTCCTGTCAGTCGGGATAATATCCTGTGCTGTAAGTAACTGCTTCAGAATATACTCCGGATTAGAGAAGATCCAGGTTATAAAGTGTCAGCGTGGAATATTCCACAAATATGCTCTTTGGGCGGTTGTAACCGTTTTTAACCGCCATTTTGTCTTCTCCAAGACATGAGGGACGACACATACTCTATATATAGAGTCTTTTGGGTGTTGGCAAGGGGTTACGAACTTCATCAATCGATTTTACGTAATCAAAGTCACAAGTACAAAACACACATGTAAACTTCAAGTGTTCCTAGTTGATTGCCTTGATCTTCTAGAGTTTGCAACGTCTTATCCCACTCCAAATTTCGTGTAACCCAAAGGCAAGTGAATAGGGTCGAAATATTGGTTTCGGAAAGTGCGTTTAGCACGATTCGTTTGCTTATCCAATACAACAACTCGCTCACCTTCTTGGCCAACTCAGCATTCCTTTTCTCCTGTGCCTCCAAAGCCTTTTTCGCCTTCCCACATGCGGACTTATGCTCGCGACTCTGCTCTACTATGGCCTCATAGTCTCTCTCCAAATTTTTCTTTTCATCCTCGACGGCAAGGACATATTGCCCTATGGATTCAAAAAAGAGCATCCCCTACCACCAAAGTAGTATAGAAGAATTAGAAACACAAAGTGAAGAAAATAAAGAAAGTAAAAAAAAAAAGCAAAAAACTCACCGCGAGGGAGATTGTAGAAATTCCCGCACCACCGCGAATGACGCCCTCAATGCACTGGGGAGTCTCAGGAAGGCAGGGACGATCCTTGCTAAAGAACTTCCTCACCGACTCTTCATCGAAGAAGACCGAATCCCCTAAGGACGAGCCCCGGGGAAGAACATTCTCTTCTTCCCCGCGACCCATCGGCTGCTTTCGCGGCCGCTGATGCCCGTTCCATCGCGACTCCGAGGCTCGGAGCAGGTGTTCCCTTGGACCTTGAGAAAAGGATGGTTGTCGTTTGAGGGGAAGCTCCCGCGAGAGGGGTAGTCTGACCAAGGGGAGTGTTGTCGGCCAGAGGTTCATTCTCCCCAAGAGATGGCTCTTGAATGTGGATTCCGCCAGCAGAACCTTTCTTCTTGCGCTTGGTCTTGGAGGCCTGGGCGCCACTAGGAGCAGGTGCCTTGGGTTTTGTCGCGGCCTTCTTGACTCGACCCTTACCCTTTGCAATAGGAGCCGAGAGCTCGGTCTCGGGCTCAGTGTCGAAAGAATCCTCGAAGCTATCAAGGTCGGGAAGGTTTGAGAAGAAGTTCTTGCCTGAAAAGAATAAGCATTAAACCATTAGTATGTGAAGAATATAAGAAATGTAAAGAGCAAAAACACTCGTGACTATAAAAATACCATAGTGATGTTCAAGACTTAAGCCTCGTTGGGCCAACATTTCGGGAGTGATACATTTCGCGAAGATTCATTTTGATGAGGGGTCCGGAAAGTCATGATATTTCGCGATGAGCCCATCAGCCTTAGCTTGAGACCAGTTCCCGACCTTGGGCTGAGTGGCGGTCTCAGCGATCTTGATGGAGAACCCCAAATTCGGGGGAGGACGGATAAGAAACCAATCAGACTTCCATTTGGTGATTCGAGGAGGAGCATCCCATTCAGTTGCTCCAAGTTTAAAAGTTGTGAACATCCCTTCTTCATCGGGAGCCTTACGCGATTTGAACATAAGGAAGAAGTGAAAAGGATTGGGAGTCACCCCGATGTCTTGACATATGATCATATAGATTACAACTATACGCCAGAAGTTTGGATGCATCTGGGCAGGGCTGTAACCCATTTGCTTCATGAGCTTTCGAGCAAAGCTAGTAAGAGGAAGTTGGAAGCCAACCTCAATAGAAGAGCGTCTGATCGCAAAGAAGGATCCATACTGATCAAGAGAAGTTCCTCCGGAAGATGGTAACGCGAGAACGGTACCTTCCGAAAATGGGTAGGCACCGGCTATAGCCCTAAGGTCATGCAACTGTAGTTTGGTAGGAAGGGCGGTGAACTTATTCCCGAGATTCTTGGCTTTAGAAAAACGAACGCGATGAGTTAGGATTTGTACACGACTCGTAGGTTTGGTGAGCCATTCATCAATCTCTATACGGGGGAGATCGCCCTGCCATGTATAATAGCCCCTCTCATCTCCAAAGCCGAGGTCTTCGTCTTCGGGACTGTGAATAGGAGGAGAATTATTGCTGCTCCCCGCGTCGGGTCGCGATGGGGAGGGACTCGCGACATCCTTATTTCTTGAAGAATGGCATGTGTAAAGATGAAAAAGGAGGGAAGTTAGTTCTCCAGGGGGGCAAAGGAAATTAGGGTTTGGAAAGAAAAGGGGGCGGCTCCACCCATAGAAAGGTCGAAAAGGGGGGGGGGGGGGCGCCACCCATAGAAAGTTCGAAAAGGATGCGGAGAGGCATGTCGGACCACCGTAAAAACTCAATCAAAGGTTCCAAATACAAGCAACAATGGCAGAAATATGTAAAAATCGAGAACGAATACAGTAATAGCTTAAAATATAACGACAGAGGGATTAGAAGCAATACATATCTGCCATTTGCGTTTTATTTGCTTGATCAGACGAGAGAAAAGGAAGCCTTGGCAAGATTATTACAGAAGTTTTTACAGAGGTTTTTTGAGAAGATGAAGTGAGGAAGAAGGAAAAATGCGATTCGACTGGCTTATCTAGGAAGGAGAGAAGGGCCAGATGTTTGACACGTGTCGTAAGATGTTAGAGCGCGAGAGACGAAGTGTCACTTATTTAAAATTCAAAATTCAAAGCAACCACGATGAAAAGTAAGCGTCGTGAGCAAAATCAAATAGAGAATCCCCAGAATATAACCTGAGACCCCGGCTACAAGAAAGACTACCCAAGCCTTGTCCTCGCGAAGAAAAAGGACTTGGGGGGCTGGATGTTGGATCCGGTTCTCAGGTCGTGAGCCCATAAGGCTCGCGATGGCCCAAAGAGTAACGAAGGCCCAAAAGATCATGAGGCTCGGGAGAATGAGGCCCAAGAAGCAGGCCCAATAAGCGAGGAGAGCGAGATCGGATAAAGTGGGGCCCACGACCTAGGTATAAAAGGTAACCGAAAGGAGAGAGAAAGGCATCTTTTTGGCATCCAAAGCTTTTACCCCTTGAGCAAGAGAGAAACACAGAGAAGACGAAGCTCCCTTCCGGAATCGTCTTCTTCTTCCCCAATTCATCTCTGTTCATAGAGGATTGGATGATCGGTACTTGGATTATGACTCGCGGTACCAGATTCGTGCTATTGAAGTGAGAATAATCGCGTTTGGTTAAGATTCGTTGTTTACTGGTTCATTGGTCTGGTTCGTGAGGTTTCATGGCTTGAAAGTGTGTTTTGATTGTTATTTCCTTCTCTTTGGTCATTATTTGGTGTTATTGAGCTCGTTACTCTTATTTGGTCGTGATCAGTACTGACTTGGGCGTCAGAGAGCTAAACCTGGGGGTTCATCCTTCCGGTTTGGTTGCGCAGGTACTTTGGAGCTCAAGAACACGAAGAACAGCGCAAGAAGGCGAGTTTTTATCCAAAAGAAGATGGAATTCAAGTTGTCGTACTAGTTGGCGTATGGGAGGTCTCCAGCAATTGAAGATATTTAGCTGGCCAGACCTCGCGAGGTGTTGATCGAGAGGTCGCGAACATCAGGGCTCCAACAGTATATGCAGCTCTTCCTGACCTTACTGAGAGTATGAGACCATTGAGGACCAATGTCATCGGCTTTCGCTTAAAGGTCATCTGTTATCCATTGAAGAAATGGAAGCAGTTGAAAAGATGAACTAAAGGGGATGGCGTACCAAGACCGTGTTGGTCCTGAATTTGATGCAGGTTCAGGATACTGGATGTGGAATTAACCCGCAAGAGATCCCACACATATTTGATAAGTTTTATCAATCTAAAAATGGTCGTCAGAACGGTAGTGGCTCTGGTCTTGGGCTCGCCATTTGTAAGCGGTACAAGTTCTATTTCTTGTAAGTTGTAAAGGACAAAATTGATTAGTATTTCGAAATTTTCTGATATTTGATATGAACATATGATTGATCCAGGTTTGTGAATCTCATGGATGGTGAAATTTGGGTTGAAAGTGAAGGCTTAGACAAGGGAAGCTTAGTGACCTTTGTAGGATCTGCAGGAACCCAGACAAGCGATCGATTCATTAGGTAGCAAGTACAAGCGATATGAATCAAAATAACACTGATTTTTTAGGGGATAGCTGAATGAGTTTTTCATTCAAACGTTTTGAAAAGAGCTGCTAATGTTTGTAAAAGATGAATAACTTGTATTTGATGTGTGAGATAAAATGAAACTGCTTCTGGGTAAAAGATTACCGGAACAGTTATGCTGCATGGCAAATGTCTGGAAATTGATAAACTCTACACTAGCAATTGTTTTTGTACTCACTATGCCTAGGTTTTGTGTTATAGCAAGTTTGCTTTGTAATTTTAGTAGATCAATGATTTGTCTTTCAATCATTGCCATGGATAAATCATTTGTTTCAAATGGTATTAGACCTTGAAATTTTGTGCAATCAGTTTCATATGCAAAAGGATCCACTATGTTAATCAACAACTAAGAGCAATTTTTTTAAAATTGCAGGATGTTCTATGGGCCAAACGGACCCTACGCGTTGTTTGTAGGGAAAAACGCAAGCAAAGCTCTAGCAAAGATGTCGTTCGAGAGAGGGATCTAATGGGAGACGTCTTAGGCCTCAGTCCATTAAGAAGTTCGACGAACCTTCTCATAGTGAGCTCAAGGAGCTTGAGGAGAAGAAAGGTGAATGAAGAAGATGCAGACTCTTTGTTTATGGATCCTTGATTTAGTGTAGATTGAAATCCTTTATACTTTGTGTTTGGAATAACTAATTGAGCAGTCTGAACCTCTGATTTTAAGATTGACTTTGGATTTTGGAGAATGAGATACAAATTTCAGATATAACTTTGACCTATGCCATTATTTCATTGGTCTTTGATACACACCAAAAACAATTCCTTAGATTAACTGATCACTAAGGGACAAAAACTCAATGTAATGTCAAACCTGAACTATATACTGGTGTTAAAATATGAAGACCAGTATTGTCACATGCTGACCTAAATGTATTAGTAAATGAAGCATAAGGATTAACAGTATTGTCACATGCATCAATGAACATAACTACAAGAAAATATGAATAAAGACCATTATTGACACCCAAAGGATGTTTGTGGATATAATTCAAATCCACATATTTAGTAGTAATACAATAAACATTATCATTAACTAAAACATTAGCGCTTAGTATGAAATCCAGAAAACACTTGGTATGCAATTCAAAAATAATTTAGTATGCAATTCGAAATACACTTAGTATGCAATTCAGAAAACACTTGGTATGCAATTCAGGAATCACTTAGTATGTAATTCGGAAACCACTTGATATGCAATTAAGAAATCACTTAGTATGCAATCCATAAAACACTTGGTATGCAATTCAAAAATAACTTAGAATAAAATTCAAAATTCACTTAGTATGCAATTCATGAAACACTTGATATGCAATTTGCAGATCAATTAGTATGCATTTCATGATTCAATTAGTATGCAATACAGAAAACACTTGGTATGTAATTCAGAAATCCCTTAGTATGCAATCCAAAAAACACTTGGTATGCAATTCAAATAACTTAGTATGCAATTCACAATTCACTTAGTATGCAATTCAGGAAACACTTGGTATGCAATTTCCAAATAAATTAGTATGCATTTCACAAATCAATTAGTATGCAATTTAGAAAACATCTGGTATGCAATTCAGAAATCACTTAGTATGCAATCGAGAAAACACTTGGTATGCAAGTCAAAATTCACTTAGTATGCAATTTAGGAAACACTTGATATGCAATTTGCAAATCAATTACTATGCATATCGTAATTAAATTAGTATGCAATTCAGAAAACACTTGGTATGTAATTCAGAAATCACTTAGTATGTAATTCAGAATACACTTCGTATGCAATTCAGAAATTACTTAATATGTTATCCAGAAAACACTTGGTATGCAATTCAAAAATATCTTAGTATACAATTTAAAAATAACTTAGTATGAAATTCAGGAAACACTTTATATGCAATTTGCAAATCACTTAGTATGCATTTTATAATTCAATTAATATGCAATTCAGAAAACACTTGATATGCAATTCAAAAATTACTTAGTATGTAATCCTGAAAACACTTGACATGCAATTCAAAAATAACTTAGTGTGCAATTCAAAATTCACTTAATATTTACCTGCTAACATTGAAATGGTTCTTTAGGAGGTGAGTTAGGATTATGAATTACAAGGATGTCTTAAAATAAATTGCCTGATTTTAATCATTTTCTATTTGGAAACATACATCCATGATTCCAGCCTTTAACCTGGGATTCTGGAGGCAAGATTTCTAACTATATAGAACAAAGGCTACCTAGAACAGGATAATACACACGAAATTGAATGTGCGAGGAGTTAAAAAAAGCAGTTTATAAAACAGACAAGTAACGTGTAAGCTATTTGCTGCTTCACGAATCATGAAGATCTAGTTTGAGGGCTAATCTACAAATAACATTACATATCATCGGATACAACTAATAAAACTTCTGTTCCGCCTCTATAATATGAGTGCAAGAGCATTGACTACGAGATGGAGATTGACTACGAGAATCTACCCGACGACCACGGGGTGGAACACTCTTTGTTGGAGGAGACCTTTGCACACAAGCATGTGGAGGTTTCGGGAGTGGCACGTGGAGGCATCTGGCATACTTCAGGAGTAACAATTGTAGGGCTGGGAGTAGCATGTGTGGTTCTTTCAAAATGAAGAATAAATCTCATGAAGGACAAGTCAATCTTCTTTGAAATTATTCTTCCTTCTCGATATCCTTCCAGGAATCTGTGATTTCTGAACCCTTATCCACTTCCTGAATGCTCTCAGCCGAAAGAGAGATGGCTTCAAAGCAAGGTATAATGTTTTTTCCTCCATACATGTCATATCATTCTTCACAGATGATGAAATTTATACAATGGAACATAACTGAGCACAAGGACTGATCTTACACTGCCAAATTAGAAGAAAGGAAGAAAAGGGGAGAAGCCTGATATTACGGCTATGCTTTCTTACTATTCATTGAATGACATATTACAGTATATATAAGATCTAATAGGTAAACCTAGACTGTCACTCAAGGGATGAGTGCCAAGTGTACGCCTTAGATTACATCTGATATATATAATGAAATACTCCTAACAATATCCTAACATGTCTCAATATGCCCCCTCGATCGGAGCGAGTCGAAGACAGAGCTTTGATCGGATTTCGTGGAAGCGTACTGTAGGGAGAGGCTTTGTTAGGAGATCTTCTAGCTGATCTTTGGACGACACAAAAGCTACTTGGAGAGATTTGGCTTGAACACGTTCCCGCACAAAATGATAGTCAAGTTCCAAATGTTTTATCCGATGGTGCATCACAGGATTCACTGCAAGATAGGTGGCGCCTAGGTTATCACACCAGAGAAGGGGAGTTGTCGTCAATGAGATGTTCATTTCAGATAGCAGTGATTGCACCCATAGTAGCTCACAAGTGGCGGTTGCAACACTTCGATATTCAGCCTCAGTGGTCGATCGAGAAACTGTCGGTTGTTTCTTAGATGACCAGGAAATGAGATTTTGACCAAGGAATATACAATAAGCTCCTGTGGATCTGCTGTTTGGCTTTTCTACCCCCCAATCCGAATCTGAGTAAGTAGAGAGTAGTGATGAGGAGTCGGATGAGATGTGGAGTTGAAGTTCTGCAGTAGCATTAAGATAGCGAATAATTCGCTTCACAGCTTGCCAATGTTGTTGGAGGGGAGTGTGCATAAATTGGAAAACCTTGTTGACAGGAAAAGAGATGTCGGGTCTGGTGAAGCTCAAGTACTGCAAACTGTCGACAATGCTTCGATAGAGCTGCGGATTGTCAAAGGCAGGAGAGGTCAAGGGCCATGGTGTGGTGGACATTGGCGTTGACACAGGCTTTGAATTCTGCATAGAGGCCTTGATGCATAACTCCTTGATGTAGCGGGTCTGTGAAAGGTAAAAGCCGTCGCCTTTTCACTTAACTTCGACACCAAAAAATAGTTCAAACGACCCAGATCCTTGACAGGGAAGCATGCTTGCAGAGCAGTAATAAATTGACTCTCGAGAGTGGATGTGGATGAGACAACTAGCAGATCATCTACGTAGACCAAGACAAATACCAGTATATCACCCTGGCGAAAAGAGAATAGGGAGGTATCTGCAATTGAAGGCTTAAAACTAAGACAGATCAAAGCATCACCAAGTTTATCAAACCAAGCCCGAGGGGCTTGTTTTAGGCCGTACAAGGATTTGTGTAATTTGCAAATGATGGAAGGAAAAGAGGGATCAGAAAAACCTGGAGGTTGCTCGACGTAGACGTCTTCGTTCAGATCGCCGTGAAGGAAGGCGTTTTGTATGTCAAGCTATCGGGCGGACCACCCTCTCATGGATGCAAGGGAAAGAAGAAGGCGGATGGTGGTTGGTTTGGCTACGTGACTGAAAGTCTTTGTGAAATCGACCCCATGAAGTTGATGGAAGCCCTTGGCCACTAATCTGGCTTTCTATCGTTCGATATCTCCAGTGGATGTTCTTTTAGTTTTGAACACCCATTTGACACCGAGAACATTGGACGTGGTGCTTGGGGGAACAAGAGTCCATGTGCCGGTGTCAAGAAGAGCCTTAAACTCTGCAGCTATTGCGTCTCTCCACTCTGGATGCTTGTTTGCTTCAGTGAAACTGGTGGGTTCATCGGGTATGATTTGAGAGGCGGATCAGGTCGGTGCCCAAGTAACAGTGCCATCCGACCGGGTTTTTGGTTTGACAATGGCATTACGGAGGCGAGTAGTCATGGGGTGTGTGGAGGAGGCAAGCAGCGTGGAGGCAGCTGGAGAAGTTTGCTCATTAAGTTGAGTGTGTTCATCAGACGAGGAAGGAGATAAGTCTAGTGGGGTGGTTGTGTTTGGGTCAGGTGAGGGTGGGCTAAAGGGAATGGGTTCAATTTGAGGAGGTGGATCAATGGGTTGTGGGTTTGGTAAAGGTGGGTCAGGTGGATGAATGTGGGTGGGTAGTGATGGAAGATGGGCTACAACTGGGAGTTCTAGGTTGTGTGTTTTGGGCTGGGCCGAAGAGAAGGGAAAATCTTGTTCGTGAAACAAGACGTCTATGGAGATGTAAAATTTTGACTGAGCCCAATCAAAGCAGATATATCCTCGTTGTAAGGTGTTGTACCCCAAGAAGACTGTTCGCGTTGAGCGGAATTCAAGTTTGTGCCGGTTGTATGGCCTGAGATTCGAGAAGGCGAGGCACCCGAAAACCCAGAGAAAAGAATAATCTGGGTTTTTTTTTAAAAGAAGCTCGTAGGGAGAGCGGTTTTGAAGGACGGGAGTGGGAAGGCGATTTTGTAGGTAGACGGAGGCTTCAAAGGCGTAATCCCAAAACGTGAGGGGAAGGGAGGCATGTTTAAGGAGGGTGAGTCCCATGTCGACAATCCGGCGATGTCGAGTTTCCACACTCCCATTTTGTTGGTGAGAGTACGGGCAAGTGAGACGGTGAGCAATACCGAGTGAATGGAGAAAATGTTTAAGGGGTTTAAATTCCGTCCCGTTATCCGTTTGGATGCTTGAGATTTTTGTGGAGAGATTTGTGGTTATGAAGGTAATAAAGGACTGTAATGTAGAAGAGACAATAGATTTTGTAGCTAAAGGAAAAATCCAAACGAATTTACTGAAATCATCCACTACAGACATATAATAACGAAACCCATTGTGTGACACATGTTGAGCTGGACCCCAAAGATCCACAAATAAAAGCTCTAAAGGATGGGCCGATCTGTTAAGTGTAGGTGGATGAGGAAGAGCACGGACCTTCGCCCAAGAACATGAGCTGCAAGGGAAGCAGTGTTGTTGTGGGCCGGAAGATGGGCCTTTTTGTGGGCTGGAAACTGAAGTAGGGCTAAAGGAGGATAGAAGCTGCTGTGTTATTCTTTCTGATGGATGACCAAGTCAAAAATGCCAAAGGGAGAGTGCGGCTGGAGCAGTGGTGGTGGAGTTGATTTGTGGTGGTGGAGTGGTGGTCGCCGGCAGCTTGTAAACGCCTCCTTCAACGGGTCCCTGAAGTAGAAGACGGTGCGTACGAGAATCCTTCACAAAGAAATGGGTAGCATGAAATTCAAAGTAAGTTAGATTGTCTCTGCAAAATTGTTGGACAAATAAAAGATTTTTGGAGATAAAGGGAGTGTGAAGGAGATGAGTAAGACGAAAGGTACCGTTCTGAGCGTAGAGATCTACAGCACCTTGGTTGTGAATGGGAGTGGTGTGATGCAGCTGTGTCAGGGTACCATGGGCGAGTCATCTGAGCCATCTGAGTGTTGTGGGCCTGAGGAGCATTGGAAACAGCTTGGATAGAAGGTGGGGGTGGTGCCTAGAAAGAATGGTCGAACCTGTACCAGCATTTTAGAGCAGTATGCCCTGGTTTGGCACAAACCTGGCAAGATGGTCTCGTGTCAGGGGCTCCAGTGAACAACAATTGTGGTCCCCCACGTCCTCGAGGTGGTCCCCGACCATGGTTTCGGCCAGAAAAATGACCCCGACCACGCCCACCAGTCATGAAGGTGTGGTTGATTTCAGGGTTTTGAGCCAACGTAGATGGGAGAGGAATTGCGCAGAGGAGGGGAGCGTTGCTTGGGTGGATAGAGAGGTTACGAGTGACTCATAATCTGCACTGATGCGCGCCTGTCTCCGGGAAGCCAATTGCGCTCGAATGATCTTTAATCAACTTATCTCGGGAGTTTCTTGGGGATGTCTTTTGGTGAAGGTAGGTCGATTATGGAGGTTTGGCAGCGGAATTGTTTGGATATAGACGTCAAGAATGACTTGACAAATTGGGATATGAGTGTCGAGGAGGCAACTCGGCAAACTAGGGTTTGTGGAGGATTCGATGGTGTCGATCGAGGGCTACTCGAACAAGGGAAATTTTGAGGCTAGGGATGTAGAAGATAGGGACTAGAAGATATGAGAACTTTTGGCTAGGGATGTAGACGAAAGAGGTTAGAAGATATGGTGAAGGAGACTAGAAGCAAGAGCCCGAACGATTGGTGACGCCTAGTTCAAGAAGATGGAGGAAATCTCGTCTCAACAAAGGTTCTTGAATTCAAAGCTAAACGTGAAGATTACAATGGGAGGCGAAAGCCTTATAAAGGAAATCAACAAGCAAAAGTGACGGCTAGGGTTTGCTAGGAGGGGTGGCGGCTAGGGTTTGGTTTGGGCTAGGGTTTGGACGATTGGTGAAAGCCTTATAAAGGAAATTCAAAGCTAGGGTTTGGGCTAGGTGGACCACTCCATATTTAGAAACCATCTATAAATAGAAAGTTCTAAAACTCTAGCAAAAACCGAACCTAGACTTCCCAAAATAGAAACCTGCTAATAATGAAAAGTTACTAAAAATAGAAAGTTTAGCAATGCAATTCTATCTTGGGAAACGAGGACTAAAAATAGTACTTACTATAAATAACAACCTTCTAAAAATAGTAACTGCTAAAAATAGTAACTGTTAAAAATAGCAAGTTTCCCGAGTGTGCCTAAAAGAGTCTCAAAGATGAAATAAAGATAGGCATGGAAAAACCATGGCTTGATCATACCAAGTTGACCAAGGCTTTTGTTGTGGCGCCATAGTGTCGAGCCAAGGAGGTCGCCAAGGACGAGGCATGGACACGACGCGCTGAAACGTCAAGATCTCAGAAAAGGAGCTAGAGCGGTGTTCTGAGTCTTGGAGGGGACTTTTGTCGACGCCGGCTGGACCATCTCCGGCAACCAGGTGGTTGCGCTCCCAATGAGCCAAGGAGCGCTGATAGAAGTGATGTCGGCGACGCTGTTCCAGATCTGGTGGCTTTGGTGTCGGGCGCTCGTGATGGAAGTGTAACCTCAACTCGGAATAATAGCATTTGACACAAGACAAAGCGGTAGAAAACAGGCGCCAATGGTGCTTAACCTCAAAATGATCTTCATGAAGAGTGGAGGCAGGAGACGCTCGTTGAGGCGGGCCATGACTTGGCTCTAGGCAAGGCAGGGGCGCATCACCCTCCCCCCCTTGGCTGTGAAACGTTCCCGTTTCACCATGAGTAAAGCAAGGATGTGGTAAGAATTTTCGGGACCCCTTCTCATTGATTTTTAATCGGTTTGAGTTGAGAGAAGTCATCCCAAATGTCTTGTTGTACATATCCTGGGCTAAGATGGTGTTGATTAGATGGCCGCATGTTGCCTTTGCTTTCATATGGCCAATGGAGCTCCACCTTGGGTGTCAAAATGGGTGACAAGTACCAAGGCGACCCGGGATTGGTGTCGAATTCTTCCTGATGCACACAACGAGGATGACATGAAGTCGAGCCTAGAAATTCTCCCGGAAAACAAGTGAATCCCGCTGAAAATTCCCTAGAGCATGAGTTCGTTGCCATGGGGCCACGATTGTTGTTCCGATGCTCTTGCGCGAAAGGCACAAAATAGGGAAAATCAACTTGTCCTCTAACAAATATTATTTTAAATAAGAGATAAGTTAAACTTCCCTGAAATGTAGGCACATTTTCTTCTATGTGCTCCAAAGTGTGCCCAAAGTTGTTGTAGCTCGTCATTTGAAGGTGTTGCGCACTTGTCCGGGCCCTTTTCAACTTTTCCCAAGCACCAAAGGTTTCATCTCCCTGATTTGGATTATTATGAAGATTGCTCGAAGAGGAACTAAATTTGGAGCATTGGTGCCTGGTGACCATCGCTGAGAAATTTATGTCCCGAGCGCTGGTTTCTGGCATCTTGGGCACATTCTCAGTTGGTCGAGCGTTTGCCCACTTGTCCCGAGACATATTTTCCTGAGACTTTAAACATGGTAAAATAATACTATGCTCCGAAGTAGAAAGTAGAAAATACGTACCGATTTCCGAATGGCTAGGAGAATAGGGATTTGGCTTGTCATCAATACTAGCCCTCGGATCTTTTTGAGCATCGCTTGGAATTTTCATTTCATTCCATTGCATTCATCTGGTATTGGTTCCCTGGATGTTGTGTCAAAAATTGAGTCCATTTGGGCAAGGTCGAATTTTTCTCCTTTTTGCCTTTGCCCGTTGTCGTCAGTTGGACTTTTCACTCCAGAAGTGTGATCTTCAATCAAGATATCTCGAGCACCCTTTTGAACATCTGTATTTCCTTCAGTTTGTGGATGAGCGCTCTAGACAGAAACAGTTTTGCACGGGCCATTTTCAGTTTGGCTCAATTTTGCTCTAGTGACACCATATGTGTCCTCGGTGGGGAAAATGGAACCAGATGTCCGAGAACTTGACAACTTTTCTTGTGAACCACTTTGAGGAAAGATGAGTATCCTATTTTTAGGAGGAGGGCCCAAGACGGAAGTGGATTTGGTCGAACCATTTGAGATTTGGCTCGTTGTTGCTTGCACAACGCCTTCTTGACTTCCCTTCTCGGGAACTTGAGTTCCAAGTGATCTTTCTTGAGCGCCCTCTTTCTCACGTGTATGTTGCTGCATTATTAGAGGATTGATCAAGTGAGAATGTCTAGCTTCCCCATAAAAAGGCTGGGATACCGCAGAACCTTTTGAGGTTCCTGTGCCGCGAGTCTTTTCAAGGGAGCTAGCTCCAATTGGTGGGGCACTCCAAGAGAATTCTTGAGCACCCCGTGTAGACTGAGAGAAGGAGTTCAATTGAAGAGTAGGGCTCGAAGACTTACTTGAATAACACGAGGTGTGTGCAAGTTTCCTTGATTTGGCCTTCGTGACTTCGTCGTTGGTTGTGGATAGCCTTCGATAGTCATCAACTTCTCTCCTTGAATCAGCCTTCAATTGGGCAATTTTTGGTGATCTCTCCTCAATAGTAGACTGTCGTCTTTGTGTGGTTGAGGCATGTTTTACACCTTGGGGTCTCTTGGGGCTAACATCACGCCTAGGGTGGAATGCAAGGCGTTCTGCCTCACGTTGTGAACTTCCCGTGCGCTCTCATATCTCCCCGTCTCTAATGATCCTTTCATGGTGTTTTGAACCACTAGCGCTCACAGAGTTGGAAGAACGCCCGAAATAGTATTCACGACCTCGGTGTGATGTCTTGTACCTATCGTTTCTAACCTCTGGCTTTGCTCGGTAGCTTTGACCATAATAATCTTTTTTGATGGTCTTCTCAGGGGGAATCGAATCATGCTTCCTTTGATGCTCTTTGTAGTCACTCCAAGCTTCTTCTTCTTCGTCTTCGGAGTCCCAGAGAGGATGCCCATGTGGTTGACGTCTCGCCATAGATGGTACCTATGTTTAACACTCAAGGCAAGAGATCAAGTGCACAAAAACAAGTAACAAGAACAAAGAAACCAAGCAAGTGTAACCACTTAAACAAGATCCAAACAAAGCACTCGTAGGGTGACTACTTTGGCTGGCCGTGTGGCGGTTTAGGCTGGCTATGGTCTCTAGGAATGAGCCGAAAAATATGCAAGATAGGCAAGCTAGTCACAAGCAAACTATTCAATCACAATTGCAAAGAAAGTAGCATGCAAAGACAAGATAAACAATCAAGCGACTCTAGACGGTGGAGGGATACGAAGATGGTCGAACCAATACAAGTGTAGACTCAAAGGTTACCTTATTTTGGCTAAGCTTTGGTCGAACTATGTCTTTAGGGTTACCTTATTTGGGCTATACCTAAGACGATTTGCAACTTTCTTTTGCTGATTTTTTTTTTGAACTAAAAGATCTCGATATGATATGATATGGTTCGAGATATGCAAGCAAGAAAGCAAAGATATGCTCAAGATATAGAGAGAGATAATATCGGCCAAACAAGAAAGAAATCAAGATCCTAACAAGATACTATCTTCAACAAAAGGATATGAAAAGATATGCAAGATATTCTAACAAGAAAATCTTACAACAATTTCGGCAATTCCTAAGGTCAAAGGATAACAAATTTTCGGATTTAGGGTTCAATCCCGGCGGTTAGGGTTTTTCAGCATGCACAGTTTTGTAAAAATGGCTTTTGAGGGGTCAAACGAAGTCCGTTTTTGATGTTCTTTATATGTGTGGACTCGTATTGAAAAGCTCTATCTGATTCTGGAAACATTGTGCAGAAAAACAAAAATTTTGGGCGTCGAAATCTGGACAGAAGTCGACTCGGTTTTTAGGGTTTATGATGGAATGGGTGAAGAAATTTTTTTTCTGCAATGGATCAAATGGGAAAGATGGATAACAACGAGTGAATTGAAAAGACAGTGTAAAAGACAATTAACACTTACAAGAGAACCTTGCTCTGATCCCAGTTGATGCGCGCCTGTCTCCGAGAAGCCAATTGCGCTCGAAGGATCTTTAATCAACTTATCTCGGGAGTGTCTTGGGGATGTCTTTTGGTGAAGGTAGGTCAATTATGGAGGTTTGGCAGCGGAATTGTTTGGATATAGACGTCAAGAATGACTTGACAAATTGGGATATGAGTGTCGAGGAGGCAACTCGGCAAACTAGGGATTCGATGGTGTCGATCGAGGGCTACTCGAACAAGGGAAATTTTGAGGCTAGGGATGTAGAAGATAGGGACTAGAAGATATGGAAACTTTTGGCTAGAGATGTAGACGAAAGAGGTTAGAAGATATGGTGAAGGAGACTAGAAGCAAAAGCCCGAAGGATTGGTGACGCCTAGTTCAAGAAGATGGAGGAAATCTCGTCTCAACAAAGGTTCTTGAATTCAAAGCTAAACGTGAAGATTACAATGGGAGGCGAAAGCCTTATAAAGGAAATCAACAAGCAAAAGTGACGACTAGGGTTTGCTAGGAGGGGTGGTGGCTAGGGTTTGGTTTGGGTTAGGGTTTGGACGATCTTGGGATTGATGGCCAAGAGTCCAATAGGACGGACCAAACCATGCAAGGCTGGACCACTCCATATTTAGAAACCATCTATAAATAGAAAGTTCTAAAACTCTAGCAAAAACCGAACCTAGACTTCCCAAAATAGAAACCTGCTAATAATGAAAAGTTACTAAAAATAGAAAGTTTAGCAATGCAATTCTATCTCAGGAAACGAGGACTAAAAATAGTACTTACTATAAATAACAACCTTCTAAAAATAGTAACTGCTAAAAATAGTAACTGTTAAAAATAGCAAGTTTCCCGAGTGTGCCTAAAAGAGTCTCAAAGATGAAATAAAGATAGGCATGGAAAAACCATGGCTTGATCATACCAAGTTGACCAAGGCTTTTGTTGTGGCGCCATAGTGTCGAGCCAAGGAGGTAGCCAAGGACGAGGCATGGACACGATGCGCTGAAACGTCAAGATCTCAGAAAAGGAGCTAGAGCGGTGTTCTGAGTCTTGGAGGGGACTTTTGTCGGCGCCGGCTGGACCATCGCCGGCAACCAGGTGGTTGCGCTTCCAATGAGGCAAGGAGCGTCGGTAGAAGTGATGCCGGCGACGCTGTTCAAGATCTGGTGGCTTTGGTGCCGGGCGCTCGTGATGGAAGTGTAACCTCAACTCGGAATAATAGCATTTGACACAAGACAAAGCGGTAGAAAAGAGGTGCCAACGGTGCTTAACCTCAAAATGATCTTCATGAAGAGTGGAGGCAGGAGACGCTCGTTGAGGCGGGCCATGACTTGGCTCTAGGCAAGGCACGGGCGCATCATGCACCCAAGCCTGCGAGAAGATAGACACCAAGCTCAGAGTCGGCGACATGGTGTCCTGCTGCAGCAAGAGTAGCGACGAGAGATCTTGCCTTGTTGAAGAAGGTTGTGGCAGAGTCGGAGCCCTTTTTGAGAGAAGCAAGTTGCAGGCGACATTGAACAACCTGCGCGCTTGACTGAGCTGCAAAAAGCTCATGAAGATTTGCCCAGGTTTGAGTTGCTGATGTGCAGTCCATGATTTGGACTAAGATGGCTTCAGTAAAGGATGAAGTGAGAACTGCCATGACAAGGTGGTCTTTGGCACACCATTCAGAGAACGCCGGATTCGTAGCTCCCCCAACAAGAGTAGGCGGTGGACATGGAAGAGAGCCATCAACGAAGGGAAATAGCCCTTGGGCTTTGAGATAAGGAGACACCTGAAGTTTCCAAACTGGAAAGTTGGTAGGGGTAAGCTTTATGGTAATGAAGTTGGAAAAGGAGGGCAAATGTGTTGGAGTCGCCATTAATGGCTGTAAAATTATTTTGGGAAGGTGTGTAGAGAGGAAGAAGGATCAAGTGACACTTGTCAGATGCTCTGATACCATAGAAGATAGGAAGAAAAGGGGAGAAGCCTGATATTACGGCTATGCTTTCTTACTATTCATTGAATGACATATTACAATATATATAGGACCCAATGGGTAAACCTAGACTGTCACTCAAGGGATGAGTGCCAAGTGTACGCCTTAGATTACATCTGATATATATAATGAAATACTCCTAACAATATCCTAACATGTCTCAATACAAATCCTCATTAAAGTCTAACAGAAGGTATTGGCTTTGCTGTTTCCCATAGTTCATGCCACAAATTACCTAGAGGTGAAGCAAAATTTAATGAATAAACAACTTATGCAGGCAAACATATGTGATTACCAAGATAGTAGATAGACATACGGATTAACAAAGCATTACAGAATCAACTAGGAAATAATTTTGCATATGCATCCGGCCATCCACATGCAATGGTATAACCGAACTAAATGTGAATTTAACACTCATTAGCTATGTTACATGGACACGGGTACGAGTATCCGACACAGGTACGGATCTGAGGATCCGTTATGTAATTCTCGAAAATTTTGGACACCGGGACACTATCCGGAATTTGGACACGGGTACCGGGACACGGTAAGGCGGTAATAAATATATATATATATATCATAATATATATAATTTTTGGGGGTGGTTGAAAAATATTCACACAAAATAATCACAAAGATATTCCCCATTATATTCATCTTGGGTTGGGCTTTTTCTTGGGCCACCGGAATAAAAGTCTAATATTAAAGTTTACATTTTTTAAAAAGAAATTTCCACATATATTTTTCAAACAAATCAATTACTATTAAATTAAAGATTATCTTTTAAGAAACTACATCAATCTATCTCTTAATAAAGATTTAATCTTTTACTAAGCTAAAAACGAAATTATATTTTATAAGGATTATATAATTGAAAAAATAATTTTCATGGGTTGAAAAATATTCACACAAGATATTTTAAAAAGAAATTTCCACATATATTTTTCAAACAAATCTATTACTATTAAATAAAGATTATGTTTTAAGATATTACATTAATCTATTTTCTAATAAATATTTTAATTGGTGCATAGAGCTTATTGATGCACGCTTGAATTGGGAGGAGCTGCCATGGTGTATATATGGCATGGTGAAAGAAGCATCAGTGAAGCCTGAAGAGTGACGGTGTAAAGCAGAATAGAGGAAAGAGTGACGGTGTAAAGCAGAATAGAGGAAATAGCTCGGTCTGAAAACAACAAAATGATAGAAGAAAACATTGGGTTTAATGTTGATTGAGTGGGATAAAGCCCACAAGAAAGAATTATTATTTTATTATATAATTTATTTGAACAGGTGAGGAGGCTTACGTATAAGCACTTATATTATATTTTAGTGAAGTTTGAGATTACTTGTAAGGATCCATGATATACAACAATATAAACAATATATAATATTATAGTAGTTTTTTATAGGAGAAAACATGATAATTTAAACTTCCACTACACTGATAATTTGTACAAAACATTACTTCACCTCTAAATAGATTTGAGATGGGCTATTTATCTTTCTAAAATTATATATTAATAGTTTACTTATTAATGTAGAATTATAATTTAACTAGATAATATGTTATTTTTCTTTCGTTTAGACTTTGGCCCGTGCTACAATCATCATAATATATATAATTTTTGGAGATAGTTGAAAAATATTCACCCAAAATATTCAACAAGATATTCATCAATATATTCATCTTTAGTTGAGTTTTTGCTTGGATCACCGGAAAAAAGCCCAATGTTAAAGTCCACATAATGTTTTTATTATAATAAAGGACTAAACTATATCTTTTAAAATTCTTAATTGAAAAAAAATTGTTATCAATTCAACAAGATATTCATCAATATATTCATCTTTAGTTGAGCTTTTGCTTGGATCACCGGAAAAAAGCCCAATGTTAAAGTCCACATAATGTTTTTATTATAATAAAGGACTAAACTATATCTTTTAAAATTCTTAATTGAAAAAAAATTGTTATCAAAATCATAATATATACTCCCTCCGTCCCCATTTGTTTGTCCTATGACGGAATTTGACACTATTCACCTATTAACGTAATTTGCTCGATTATTCTCAATCTTTGTGTATTAATATAGTCATATAGGGTCTTGTTTGATTCGTCTCATTTAATACTTTAACAATATCAAGATTTTATAATTTTTAATAATATGTAGTTAGAGATATTAACGACGCAAAACATGCATCGGCAAGTGTGTAAACGCGTAAGAGGACAAACAAATGGGGACGGAGGGAGTATAATTTTTGGGGGTGGTTGAAAAATATTCACACAAGATATTCATGAAGATATTCACCAATTATATTCATGTTGGGTTGGGCTTTGGGCTTTTGAGAAAGCTTGGAATTTACGAAAATAATAACAAACCGATTGGTTTAGATAAAATCTATCTCTTCTTTTTTTTGAAGGAAAATAATATATTTCTTACTTTGAAGGATTTTGACCTTATATACTTTTTATATTATAATATATATAATTTTTGGGGGTGGTTGAAAAATATTCACACAAGATATTCATAAAGATATTCACCAATTATATTCATGTTGGGTTGGGCTTTGGGCTTTTGAGAAAGCTTGGAATTTACGAAAATAATAACAAACCGATTGGTTTAGATAAAATCTATCTCTTCTTTTTTTTGAAGGAAAATAATATATTTCTTACTTTGAAGGATTTTGACCTTATATACTTTTTATATTATAATATATATAATTTTTGGGGGTGGTTGAAAAATATTCACACAAGATATTCATGAAGATATTCACCAATTATATTCATGTTGGGTTGGGCTTTGGGCTTTTGAGAAAGCTTGGAATTTACAAACCGATTGGTTTAGATAAAATCTATCTCTTCTTTTTTTTGAAGGAAAATAATATATTTCTTACTTTGAAGGATTTTGACCTTATATACTTTTTATATTTATGCACGTATATATTTTTTTATATATATGCACAGTCGGTTTTGTTATTCACCACGTGATATCTCTTCAAAGTTTGAGCTTTTATATTTTTATATTGAAGATTTTTGGATAAAATCTATCATAGTTACAAGGTAACATAAACAAGAGTATTTATAACTACTATATAAGTTATAAATACTAACGATTGTTTTCTGTTCTTTCTTTGACCTTTTAACGAATAGATAAGTAATCATAAACAAGAGATGATAGAATAGATAAAATAGAATATTATAACTTCTATCTTTTACTTTATAATTGATAGAATAGATTGAATAGATAGAATATCTATAACTACTACTATATAAGTTTCTTTTGGCTCTTACCTTCTCCTCAAACACGCATATTGAGTATCGAAAAGATCTTGGGAAGAAACGGAAAATCATTATCTGACTACTCAGAGCTGCCAATGCCAGACAAACGACTTCTTACAGATATGGATAATCGCCTAATACGAGAAGAATACTGCTACAACACCACAGAAATGAAAAAATTACATGACACTCTTTTCAAATCACTAAATCTAGAACAACTAGAAGTATACAACAAAGTGATACATGCGGTGGAAAAGCAAAACGGCAAGTTCTTCTTTGTTTACGGGGCAGGTGGGACAGGAAAAACATATCTTTACAAAACCATAATGGCACGCATACGATCAGAACGGAAGATTGTTCTCGCCGTTGCATCATCAGGTTACTCTTTGAAACTATTTCTATGTGTTTGATATTACACATATTTAGTCCACTAAATGTAAAACTTATATTAAACTTTTAAATTGCAGGTATAGCATCACTACTACTACCAGGTGGAAGGACAGCACACAACAGGTTTTTGATACCACTAGAATTACTAGATAATAGCACATGTAACATCTCCCAAAACTCACATTTAGCTCAGTTGTTGCAAGAAGTGACAATGATAATATGGGATGAAGCTCCAATGACACAAAGATATGCATTTGAGGCCCTAAACAGAACTCTGCAAGATATTCGAGGCTTGAAAGACCAAAGCAACAGGAAAAAACTATTTGGCGGCATAACTGTACTGTTAGGAGGAGATTTTAGGCAGATTTTACCCGTTATACAGAAAGGCAAGAGGCAAGAGATTGTCCAAGCATGTATCAACAACTCTCCTCTCTGGGAACACTGTCAGGTACTCACATTAACGAAGAGCATGAGAGTAAATGAGTTGCAAAGTGATGGAGGGATCGACTCAAGTAAAAAACAGTTCAATAGATGGATTCAAAGTGTAGGAGAAGGAACCGCAGAAGCTATATCCCTAGACGATGAAGATGAGGCGACATGGATTGAGATCCCACAACAATTCATAGTGGAACCCCACAATGCACCAATACAACGGCTTACAGATGAAATTTTCACGGATTTCAATAAAAACAAAACAAATCCCAACTACCTCCAGGAAAGAGCAATCCTAACCCCACTTAACGAGGATTCTGATCAAATAAATGCACATATGCTTAAGACTCTCCAAGGTAAAATCAAGTTGTACAAAAGTTCGGATGAAGTTTGTTTGGCGTCCACCGATACCGCTCCACAACAACACATGTATCCCCCAGAATACCTAAACACCCTCGACTTACCAGGTATAGACGCTTCTTATACTATTTTAAAAATTGCAAATACCAATAACTAAATGATAGTGACTAATGCTTTTATCCTATTACAGGAATGCCCCCCCATATCCTAGAGTTAAAGATAGGGCTACCTGTTATGCTGCTCAGAAATGTGAACCCCTCCCAAGGACTGTGCAACGGAACCCGACTGATAATTACACGCCTTGGTGAATGGGTCATTGAAGCTGAAATATTAACGGGAACTTGTGTTGGAAACAAAGTGCTAATTCCAAGAATAACGTTAAGTTCAACCCAATCCAAGTTGCCTTTTGTTATGAAACGACGTCAGTTTCCTATAAAACCATGTTTTGCAATGACTATTAACAAATCTCAGGGACAATCCCTAAAGTATGTAGGGTTATATTTACCTAAGCCGGTTTTCTGCCACGGACAACTCTATGTAGCAATTTCAAGAGTAACAGACCCAAAGGGCCTGAAGATAATGTTGTTGCAGAGGGGAAAACAGCCTAAGAACTACACTCAAAATATAGTGTTCCTCGAGGCTTTCAACAACGTCACATCACAGATACAAGTAAGAAACAAACACTAACAATTACACTCCTATTTCTATTGAATTATTAGCTAAGAAAATATTTCAAATATTTAGATATCGGATCATTATATAATAAGTTTTGTTCCCTACAGGCATAGCATTCAACGACAACACGAAGATCACAGAAGGCCTACAAGACAAACCTCAAGATGCTGCATATCAGATGAAAGCTTAGGCTATTTCAATAATTTAACATTTAACAATAGTTTCTCTTCTTTACATTGGCTTTCTTATTCATCTTTCTTGGTTACATCTATCTAGAGGAGGATGGTCATTCTTCTAATTATTCTTTTCGTTTCTCTTCTTTACATTGATCAAGAGAAAAACATAGAGAAATTTAATGCAACATTCACAGCTATTCTACAGAGATGAAAACAAGCAGACAACAAATGCTAACATAGAAGTAGATAAAGTAGAAATGAAAAATTCATTATATATGACCAAACAAACACAAGTTGGAATATTCAAGAAATAGGTATTGCTGTTTCAATGTTCATTTGGAGATGAACGCAAAGATCAAACAATTACGGAGACTATATCGTGAAATGAGAGACCAAAAACAGGAAATCAACTAGAAAAACCCTAGCATTCTTGCTGTTCTTATATATTAATACAGAAAAATGGAAAAGCGGCAATAATTGAATCTGTAACATCTAAATCAACAAGTAAGTATATTGTATTAAGAGAAAACACATATAACCTATGTTTTTAGCTTATAGAACCTTACACTACATCTACATCCAGGAAAATCTGCACAATCTTTAGGCGAAAAACTGACGAAACAACATATAGCACTGCACTCAAGCAGTAAGTATATAAGTTATTTCAATATAGCTTTTTCACTTTGAGAATTACTAATACATTCTCTCACTACAAATGTACAAGTTACGTATGCCAAACTTAAATCTCCAAACTTTAAACGCGGCTTTTGTAATGCAAAAATGTGGGTTGAGGAGAGAATAAAGAATTCTTCGATAGCAAGACCTACCTTTTCAATTTGCTGCAAAGAAGGTAAAGTAAGTTTTAATAAACGTTGTGATTATTAACATATTAGTTAACAGTTTCATTTTTTAAACACTTTTATAAATTAACTAATTTGAAAATCCAGCAGCTACGAGTGAACTAAGAGGAAGCAAAAACACACCAAAATAAACTTACAACTTCCATTAGGATTTGAGCTTCACTATCTGGAATGTGATGACTGATAGTTGAACGCGAGAATGTGATGTGAGCAGGGTTCCTACGAGAACAAAGAAACCAACATAGCATATTAATAGAGTATATAATAGCGTATTAATGTGATGTGCGTATTATAGTCCGAATTAAATTTGTGTGATTCTTACTTGGATAGCAAGACAAGAATCCCTTTTTATGAGTCCAATCAACAAAGTGTATAACTGTATCAAAGAGGTGTATAGAAGGAGACCAAAATCGTGATAGACCCTTTCGTAATGACATCAGTCTTCCTCAACCATGGTAGTAATTCCCTGTATGAAATTGGTGAACAGATTTAAATACGTAGGTAGACCTTGACTTTTCTCATTTACAAGTTCTTAAAGCACACTGTCATAAACATGGGAACACTTTATGCTAAAATACTGAACATTCTTTGTCTAAATATATGAAAAATATTATTTAGCTTCAAACTCGGCTGAATATTTTCTCAAGGTTCTAACCATCTACAAATTAGATTAATGTTTGTTAGCCAGGCAAGCAGTCAAAGATGTTAACTAACAAGTATGATATTTCATTTGATTGTATTATTTATTTTAGAAAGTAATTTTGTAATCTGATAGAAAAGGGATCTAAGAAAAAATAAGAAGAAGAAGAGCATGATGGAACATATAACATTCGACAAAAAGTCCCAGCAAATAAGCCAACATAATGCCTATGGTTACAGCAAACTGACCACCAAACAAAAAAATTATAAGTTAATAAATAACACTAATATACCATCAAATAAACTAAAAAAAATACAATTCAACCTGATTGACAGAAGGCCCCACTCAAATTCTGAGGTGATATTTCAGCAATGTACACAGGCACCTAAAAACAATCACAAGAAGTTCTCAATAAGATTCTGTCTACTGTAAAAATGGAAAGCAAAAGGCACAGACATATACATGGTAGGGGAAATCTTCGGACAAGCACATAGACGACCGAGTTCCCCAAACCCTCATCAAATCCTCCATTAAAAGTGCCAACAGAGGAAGTAAAGATACTGATAAACAGATTTAAACCCAATATCAGCTTAACATAAAACCCCCAAAATCAAAAAATTAGGGTTTAGGGGAAAATACTCAGAATTGGGTAATTGGAAGTGGTTTAGTTGTGGCTCGGAGGAGGCGCTAATGAGTTGTGGTTGGCCGCTGCGACTGCGCCGGAGACGACGCCCAATAGACCTAATTTCTTCCGCAATTAGAAGGAATTGATTGAACAAATTAGAGGAATCAAAACTCACCAGCAAAACATTCCAAAATTTGCAAAGCAATACGGAGATGGGAGTGATTCAGGAGTGGAACAAATTAGAGGAATCAAAGCAATGGGGTTTACCTGTTTTTAACTTCATAGCTTCGCATGGGGAGACGAGCATCAGTAACCTTGTGCCCAACGGAGGGATTCAGGAGTGGAGAGTAAAGAGTGGCGAAGAACAAAGAAATGGTCAGCTTGGTTATCGCTCAAAATCGAACCGGACCATTTGATACCAGATGTCAAAGTTTCCAATATTTAGCAGTGATAGTATTACGGAGTATATTTTAGTGGAGTTTGAGATTGTCCGTAACGATTATTGACATACAACACCATTTATATTTGTATATATAATATTGTAGTGGTGTTTTATAGGAGAAAGTATGATAATTTAAAATTTTACTTCATTGATAATTTGTACTAAAAATAACTTCACGTCACAATAAAAATGAGATGGGTTATTCGTATTATCTTTCTTTAAATATAATAATAGTTTAATTTATATTAATGTAGAATTATAATTAACTAAATAATATGTTACTTTTCTTCGGTTTAGAATCTGGCCCGTGCGTAGCACGGGCTTAAAAAGACTAGTATAATTAATAAAATTTATAAAAGTATTCTCTATATCTATTCTATATTAAATTAGATATCAATGACTTCTCGTTTTATACTAAATTATAGTAAGTTAGATATCAATCTCTGAATTTTTTTTCTGAAATAGGCTTTTTTTTAGAAAATATTTCCGATATGGGCTCGTTTTGAAAATAATTCCCAACATAGGCACTCTTATGAGGTTCGGAAATTTTTCACGTATGAAAAATGCTGGTTTTACCAGCGTCTCTCATCTGAAGCAGATTATTACTTTTTAATTCCCCCGTGAAAACCAGCGTCTCTTACACATAAATTTTATACAAAGGATTTGTTTTAATTTTTTTTCAATGTTTTTATATATATATTATTATATAAGACTTACTCGTGTTTGGATGGCTCGTATGGGCTCGTTTGAAATCGGAATCGATCACGACCGATTTCGTTGGGTCCGTATTGATCACAGCTTTCACCAGATATGTCTCTCGCTCGATTCTGATTTCGAACGACCGCATACGAGCCACCTGAACACGCATAAGTCTCGTGCGTACGTTCTACTGTAAATGGATATTTACAAATTCGTTCCTCCATATCAGGCGATGAGAGACATATCTGGTGAAAGCTGAGATCAATATGGACTCAACTACACGGGGGAATTAAAAAATAAAAATCTGCTTCGGATGAGAGACGCTGGTAAATACGTGAAAAATTTCCGAACCTCATAAGAGTGTCTATGTTGGGAATTTTTTTCAAAACGAGCCCATACGTCTCTCATTTTTTTTGTTTGGGATTTTCTTTAAAGAATAGAATAGAATTACCAAATTTAGGATAAGTAGTTGATATTCAAAGAGGCCATATGTGTAACTTGATATCAGGAAGCATGTAATATTGAAAATACTTCTTGGGTAAATATAAGAGTTTAAATTTAGGCATCTTCACATTCCACCGTGACTCCAAAACTACTTTGCAATATTTAAGCTCATACTTTCAGTTATAATTTGGATTCACAAAGCTCATACTTCCTTAAAATATTTTATAGATTGTAATGGCAATATATGACCAAATATTGACTAATGAGCTGTGTTACAAGGACACGACAATTTTTGGCTCATACCCAGGTCGACCCGACCCGACACGGATCCGGGTACGGAATTCGGCCCGGACACGGTGGCCTGCACCCGGACACGGCGTGGTTGTTGGGCCATCCGTTTTCAAGCGTGGTTGTTGGGCCATCCGTTTTCAAGCGTGGTTGTTGGACCGTCCGTCTTCAGTCACCATTGTTGCACTGCTTTGCTCAAATTGAAGGAATTGAAGGAAGAGAGGAAGAGAGAAACTCTCTACTTATGAACTGAAGGAGGAGAGGAAGAGAGAACGAGGGAAAGAGAGAAATTGACCTAATATTTTGGGCCACATGGACTTTTAACCAAAATTAAAAGACCCAACACTATATAATTCCCAACAATGCAATTATAGCCCATAACACCAATAACAAAAAAAGAAGAAGCTTTGAACACAGAACAAGAAAGTTCACGAAGCAACTGAAAGCTGAAGTCTTTAACAACATTAATTACCAATTAAAGATCAAACTGAAACCTTGTTCTTCATACTTTGCAAAGATAACTTCTGTCAAGGTGCGAAACTCCCTTTCACACTCACAAATATCCAATGGAAAAGGAGGAGGTGACTTTTAATAGAGATTCGGTGTCTGTTTGCTTAGAGCAACACAATCTTTATGATAATCAAACAATACCAATCTATTTCATCACTTTCAGACTAAGACATACTTTCTTCACCTAGATAAATCAACACTATCTTCTTCCTATTTAATATTTTTACCGTATTTGGATGTGAATTAAACACTAAATTGTCGTGATGAAATTCACCAAATTACACCCAATGTCCTTGCTTACATAAATACAATCCACTCACTTCCACCATTCCAGACCATTCTTATCTGCTCTTAAAAACCTAAACCCTCTCTTATCTCTTTCTCTATCTTTTCTCTCCTCGTTCTCATCTTTTCTTTGCGTCGTCAAGAACCCAATATTTTTTTATCTTGCTCTCTCGTTCGAACTGAGTTCCATCTAATCTCCCTCTATTCTTCATAAAATTACTCTATTTTTGTGTTTGAAGCTTCACTTTTCCCCCTTTTTATTTGCAAGTTTGAACCCTGATCTATCTCCTTGTTGCCTCTCCTTCAATATTCTAAAACCCTAGATCTAATCTCCTCTTTTTTTTCATCATGAGCCAATCTGATGATTCATTCTGGAAGGATTCTCAAGATGATGAGGATGTATCTGAATCCTATGTTTGCTCCGATGTGAAATGTGATGGGTCAACTTCTTGTTATGAGAATCACACCTATAGCCTCAATCGCGAAAAGCAAGAGTCAGAATCTGTGGATGGGAACTGGCAGGTTCCTCTAGAAGTTGTTGATGACGTTGTATCTTTGGAGGATCCCTCGAAGTCCCCCAAGGAAAAATGGTGTTCAAGTTGATGATGGTGTTGTGGTGAAAGATTCTGAAGACGATCATTCTGGCCAAGGACTTGTTGTTCTTGATTCGGAGGAAGACAGCGAGAACGAATCCTCGCGTAGCTAAGTGTTCTTTTCATCCATGCCTTCATTGTTGTTGTTGTTGTATTGGAATTATGTTTGTATTGTTGTTGTTCCTGATTCTAAAGTTGTAATGTTTGTATTGTTGTTGTTGTTCATGAATCTCGAAGTTGTAATGTTGTTTTACTAGACGTATGGTTGTGTTAGACTTATGATATGTTGCTATTGAAGTTGTTGTCCTCTGAAGTGATTTTCCTGATTGTGCGGATGATGAGGCTATTGTTGAATCACTTAATGATGCATCTGATTTTGTTCATGGCTTATGAGATTAACTTGACATAACTATGGTTTATGGTGAACCTGTTGATGATGAGATATAACTTCTTGTACTTGTTTACTGTAATTTGACTATGCTGAGCAACCAGATGCAAAGAAACTGATGAAGGCTCCTGGTGTAGTCAAATTACTGTATTAATTAGAAGTATATCAATGATTATTAGGGACTACCACTAGTACAAAATATCTCTTTTAAGGGGGGTTTTAAACAAACCGCACAAGGGTTTTTACAGCCCCGTGAAACGCTTTCTCGGTTTCTCGGGCGGTTTTTGAAACCCTTGAGAAAAGTTGGCCATGAACGGGTGTTTTTTTTCAAAAACCCCGAGAATATTTAACGGGAGTTAAAATAACCCCCGCGATACGTTCTAGAGGGGATAAAAGGTCTCGACAAACATAGGTATCTGTAACTAATTTTCAAATGCAAGCACCATATCATAGAAACATTACACCTAACATTTATATTGCAAGGTTCAATTATCATTGACATAAAGAATATTCATGAACCTACACTTGTCCCTGGATTAGTTTAATAGCACAAAAAAAAAATAGATGCAGAAGCTGAAGCCATAAACTCACTTTATCTTCCATTCCCCACCATCTAAAGCAAGCATCTATCTTGCCAATTACACAAGAACTAAGCAACCAGCATAAACATACCTAATTCCAGCAAAGATTGTAAACTTGCAAGCAATTTACCATTCAAGCAAAACATAAACTCCAAAATTCCCGTTTAGGTATCTAGAATGGATCATGATTCATGCTACTGACTAACAATTATAATAGAAAAGCCAAAAAAAACAGAAAGATTCTCACGCATTACTCTAAAGAGCTCTTTTAATTCTCCTCCTCCAAAAATTCTTGGGATCCTTGCCGTCAATAGTGCATCCAACAGAAACACAAGTGTCGATAATCTCCTTGACTGATCCAGCCAATTCCTTAGCCATGGAACGAGGCCTCATAATCTTAGCGATCTCAATGACATCATCCATGGAGATGTTACCGTTGTGCTTGATGTTCTTAACCTTCTTCCTGTCCCTCTCCGGCTCCTTGAGTGCCTTAATGACCAAAGCCACAGCCGATGCGACGAAAGTGACCTTCGCCTGACCGTTCTGCACGTGAGCTTGACGGTGACGTGAAGGCCCTTCCAATCCTTGAACAGTAAAAACTCACTAATGTTAAAACGTAAAAGTACTAAACAGTTAGAATTCATTACAAATTACTCCTCTAGAACGTAAAAAGACAGCTAGATCTCGGTGATCATTTTTTACTATTGAAATATACAGATTATCAAATTAAAAATTATGAGACTAATTGATGAATGCAACATTTACTCTACAACATGTAATTAACAAAAAGGATAAACAACAAAGATCGGTAAAGTAAAGAACCATGAAGAATTGCAGTGATCCATACTCATAGTAGCTATAAACCTGAGATATTCTCTGCTTAGTTCCAACAACCTGTGTTTGTTGTCCTTGGGTAAATACTCCTTCAGTTAAGGTATGTCCTTAACACCAAAGAGTCAGTTGCCTTCTCAAGCCTTTTCAATGCATTGCTGCAAGTTTTTCTTGCTTCTCCATGATCTCCCCTTTGTAAGGTTTCCATGTTATGACATTGACGACAATCAAATATCTCACTGCAACACGGAGCTTTAGTTGTACATTCTTCGCTTGTAATACGAGCACTTGTAAACAACATTTACTTGTTATAAGATTCTGGGCAAAACAAGGAAGTAGGATAATAGCATTCTAATATTCCACACAACCCCTCTCTCCAGTTGCCCAGTTGTACAAGCCACACTCTGGTAAGAGCAGTAAATCTTAATATAATATAAAGTTAAATATTTGGTAATAAATTTCAAATAATAAATATGCCACAAATCAATCCAACTTTCTTTTTACTAATTACTAATATTTAACCCATACCCATCTCACATATTACCAGCCCGATACATAAGAAAAAAACAACAACACTACACTCGGCCCATATACCCTCCCTCTCAGCCCACCTCTTCTATTCACTTCCTCTTCTATTCCCTTCCGTCGGTGAGATATCCTCCGCCTTCTTGCTTCATCTCCCCCGTTTCACACCCTGCCTTCAATTCGAACTCCGCTGGCCACCTCCCGATCTTCCGTCTTCTGGCCTCTACCATTACACCTCTTCATTAATGGAACCTCCAGTCTCCTCATCTATCTCGCCGACCACTTTGAATAGATCTTTCGTCTTCTAATTACTTTAACCCTAACCCTTTCAATCTTTTTCCTTCTCCCATCTCTTCTGCCTCCAATCCACTCCTCCAGTATTTCTTTTGCACCGCCTCAAAACCTCTCCTCCATTATCTCTTTTGCACCGCCTCCATTCATCTTCTCCGATCCAGTTTTCAACATCGAGCACTACGCTTGCGAGCGTCCTCCGCAATGTCGCCACAATAGAGGTCGACGACGTGCAATCCAAGGTGGGGAGGCAAGTGAGGATATGCGCCTAGGGAAGTGAATCCAACGAAGAGGACGGGCGTATTTCGGTGGAGCGAGATCCATGGCGAAAGAGGAGGTCGGACTGAGAAGGACGAGAAGACCACCAAGACGGCCAAGAAGGTCTCTCTTCTGCAGCTCCGGACGCCTCCCACGAGAAGCGGAAACCCAAGGAAAAAGTCCACAAGTACATCAGGATGAAGAATCCGCTTTACATTCGCGTATCTAAGCAGTACAACGAGCTCAACTTGGGCTCTAAATCTCCCAGTCCCACGCCAAAGAAAGAAGAAGTTGCGGCGGAGAAGAAGATTCAAGGGAGTTTGGGGGTTGGGTTGAAGGTGATGATGATAAGGAAGCGCCTGTCGGGGAAGATGAAGTGTTGTATGGAGCCTGAGGTAGTTTATCCGGCAGCGCCGCCGGGAAGACAGCAAGATGATTTGGTATAGCAACACGAGTGGATTCAGGGCGCAATTCTGCACTGCAAGAAGTCCCTCAACGCCTCCCAAGGTAACAAAATTACATTCCTCACTTCATCAATTCGGCTGTGGGATGAATTAATTACAGTTTTATAAAAAAAAAATTGTTGGATGAAGACGACGAGTTGGAGGAGAAGACAGATGGTGAGGTAATACAAAATGACGTCGTTGGTGGTAGATGATTCGATTTAGTTCTTCCCATGAATGCTATGCTGCTATACAGAGAGTTTCTGGAAGTGGGACCAGTGGCAGAGGATGTAAATTAGGTGCCAAGTAGAGGGTAAAAATAGGAGGTTAAGTAGGAGTGTTATTTGTAGTGGTCACTCTCTTTCGATTTCAAGGTGTCTTTCAGATTTTTTCCACTCTAGGGTAAGCTTCCGGATCTTGATTCTTTTATCTATTCTAAATCACCAACATTTCTGAATTAAGTTTTTTTCCTGTAATATGATTGTTTTATGACCTGGATGTTATTCTAATAACCTGATTTATTAATTATTTCACAGGTGTGTTTCATACAATCAATAATGGCACTTGAAGGTATGTATTTTTGTTCTTTTCATCCTCGAATTATCAAAGATTTGTGCATCAAGGTGAGGTAGCATTTACAATTTTTAGTTTCATGGAATAAGGTCTGCAATTGACGGCTGATAGTGAAGCTTCTTTTCCCGATGTTGACGTTCGACGAACTAAAATTTAAAGAGGAAGAAAGTGAGGAGAAAGGTAAGAAGGTTGTGTTAACTTAAATGAGGGCTATGAATATAGAGTTAGAATTGAAGGTCTGGAAAGTCATATGATTTCTCATTCAAGTTTTTTTGTACATATCCTTTTTTGTGCTTAGTTAAACCACAATGTTAGGAATTCATGGGACCAAAGTTGAGCTTAATTCAAATTTGTGACAGAATGTGTAAAAGAACTCATTAGAGATTAGGGATTAAGAAATAAATGATGAGCATGCCATCCTTGATAAACTTCAAAACTGCGTGAGTAACTACCAACTAAAGCTTGCTGTTTTTTTCATCTGTTGGCTTAGTTTATTTTACTATTTGTTTTGGTGTGTGCTATGCAGTGTATCACATTTTCATATTTGTAGAAAAGACAATTTAGTAGTGTTTTCAAGTCTCGATGATTCGAAAGAGGTAAAGCCATACGTTGTTTGATTAATTTATCAAAGGTTGTTGAGATTTGTAGGTTTGACCGAAAACTACTTTATTGTTGTGTTGGACTTATGTAGTTGTATCTGATATATCTGTCTAGGATATTTGTTTATAAGAAGGGCACCTGCATGAAATTTCCGATCTTTACTCAACCAAATTAGGTTACGGTTAGCTACATATGCATTTTTTTAATTTAAGATGATTTTCAATATGTATATTGATCTTGCTGATTATCCACTCATGTATCCATGCTTTGATTTGTTAAAGGATTGCAACATACTAATACGATTTGCAAATTGGTTGAATTTTTTATCAAGTCTTGGGGTTTGTTGTGGCTATAGTTCTTAAAAATGGAGAATGATGATTGGTCTAGCTCCGGCATGGTTTAAGAGATTCCTACCTCTGTTTTGATTTTTTTGATAGACTTTGTGTATAAATTGTAAATGAGCTACATGTGTTAGATTCTAACTTCTATCTTTTATTTGTGTTTCGATTTTTGGAGAAGGTATTGGAGAGGCAATCATCAGAAGTCTCAAAACTTTCAAATCAATTAAAGGCCCTTCATCGATCATCAAAATATGGAACTAATTGACACACTACAACAGTTAGAGGTATGTTCCACCATGTTTTCTTCATCTATTTTCAAAATAATCTTTGTGAAAAGGGTAAATTCTCGATAGAATGTTCATGTAATTGTTTTCTATGTTTCTCTCGAGTCATTCGAATATTCATGAAATTGTTGTGCTCCTTTTCTTTAGAGATACTGAGTTGCGGTTCACTTTATGGTCAAACCAGTGGCTTGGATAACTTTCACGTCAATAGATGAGTATAGTGAGTGGATTCAGTATCAGATGATTCAACAACAACAGATGAGTAGTGTGGCTATTCAACAACCACCTGTGGTGGAGAAGACGGTTGAGAGGAGGAAGAAGAGGACGATCAAGAACCGAGAATCTGCTGCACGTTCACGTGCAAGGAGCCAGGTTTAGTTACTCAATCAATGATCTGTAAGTTTTTGAAATGATTTTTATTCTCTACTGAAAAAGTTGTCTTTGGTTTTATTTAAGGCTTACACTCAGGAATTGGAGAACAAAGTGTCCCGACTGGAAGACGATAATAGAAGGCTGAGAAGACTCAAGGTAAGATTCATTTGTATTTTCACTATCTTCTCATCAGTTTAATAAGGCTTTTTTTTGTTCCTTTTGTTAATATGGAAAGTATTTACAGCTGATCTTACAGACTTTTGTTTTACTGCTATGTTATCAAATGAATGGAAGAAATGGATGATCCTGAATTCTGATAGGGTTTTTTGCATCCCTGTAACAATCTTATATGTTTAAGAACTAACATTTTTTTTGTGTGAGAATTTCTGACACAAAATCATTTACAATTTACATGAGTTGGTTTTAAATTTACCACTGATACGATAATATTTTGAATAGTCCTTACCCTCCATGTAAATTCTGTAAATTTACATGAGTTGGGGTTTATGATTGGTAATTCTTTCCTTCAGATCTCAAAAGCTATAAGCTTACGAAAATAGGTAGTAGGTTTGGAAGCTAGGCTAAGGAATGGTTTATGCCAGGTTTAGTTACTGAATCAATGATCTGTAAGTTTTTGAAATGGTTTTTATTCTCTACTGAAAAAGTTGTCTTTGGTTTTATTTAAGGCTTACACTCAGGAATTGGAGAACAAAGTGTTCCGATTGGAAGACGACAATAGAAGGCTGAGAAGACTCAAGGTAAGATTCATTTGTATTTTCACTATCTTCTCATCAGTTTAATACGGCTTTTTTTTGTTCCTGCTTTTAATATGGAAAATATTTACAGCTAATCTTACAGACTTTTGTTTTACTGCTGTGTTATCAAATGAATGGAAAAAATGGATGCTCCTGAATTCTGATAGGGTTTTTTGCATCCCTGTAAAAATCTTATATGTTTAAGAACTAGCATTTTTTTGTGTGAGAATTTCTAACACAAAGTCATTTACAATTTACATGAGTTGGTTTTAAATTTACCACTGATACGATAATATTTTGCATAGTCCTTACCCTCCATGTAAATTTTGTAAATTTACATGAGGTTGGGTTTATGATTGGTAATTCTTTCCTTCAGATCTTAAAAGTTATAAGCTTACGAAAATAGGTAATAGGTTTGGAAGCTAGGCTAAGGAATGGTTTATGACTGGTACATAATTTTTCTGAAACTCGATTTACTGGATTGTGCTTTTTCATTGATGGTTTCTCTTGGATGCGTTTATGAGGGGGTTTTACACCTTTCAACTGATAAGCAATGCCTCAACTTTTTGATCACTTTTAATGTTTATAAGTTTTTGTCTGAGATGAATTCAGATGAAAGAATTAAGGTTATGTTCATAGAGTGATTGATAGTAGGATATGCTTTACAAGTTTTTGTCTTCAATTCTGAAGCAGTTTACAGATTAGCTTTTTGTTACTGCTAGGATCCTGTTCGCGGCGCCAAACTTTGGCTATAATCATATTCATATTAGATTCCTACTCTTGATCAAGCTAGGTTTCCTTTTTCGAATTGAAGTGAATTTGTTCCCTGTCGTGGTGGTGGTTTTGTATTGAGTCTTCTGTAAAAGAGGTAGAATGGAGGATTGACAGATGTTATAGGCTCCAGATAACCTTTGACGAGGTGTTCTTGGAGCGGATTAAGAGCTTTGTAAATACATTGCACATTCTCTTTCTATGATTCTCATTCCGTGTTGAGACTTACAATCATTTTGTTTTAGATATGGATTTTGTCTATATACATGCTCTCCGATGCTTCCATTTTTGCAACTCATTTCTTCCTCAATTTTCAATCTGAATCAGGAGCCAATCAGACAAGACTTGCACCAAAAACCATGAAATCAAGTCTTAAAGGTCCGCTTTGGGTAGAAGTTTCGGGGTCTTGAGGCAGAAATTTTGAATTTTTTCCTCCTTCATCCCTAGCTAGCATCACCGCACCATCAAGTTTCATGCCTCAATAAAATTTGTTGTTTAGTGTAGCAAGGGGCATGAGAAAAAGGTGAATTTGGATTAATTAGTATGGTAATTTTCAAATAGAAGCTCTAAATTTGCGCTTCTTCTCTTCTTTATAGTCTGTATGAATAATATGTATGTTTTCATACTCTTTTGCAGTTAGAACACGATTATAAGCTCCTTCAATGAAGGACTGTTCCAGTTCCACAACGTGATTGATGCGTGGATTGTCCAAAGCAGAGGATGTAAGCAATTCCATCTTCGTATGAAACTCAACTATTTTGTTACAAGACTAAAAACACGCGCGTAGCGCGGGCATCAAAATCCTAGTCAAATCAATTCTTATCTAGAAAGCAATTAATATTGGAGGGAAAGTTTGTAAAGTGGTCAATAGGTTAATTTCACTAAAATTCCCCAACACAGCATAACGGAACCTCAGATCAGTACCCGTGCCCTGCACGGGATTTGTTTATATTTTGTATTTTTAAAAAAGTTTTAAACTAAATGAATTTTATCTCTATATAATAAAGCCACCATTTAGATTGACATAACTAAATGACATATTATAATGGTAGAAAGAAATGCAACTCTGTCTAATAATTTTTTGAAAGAAGAAGATCTTCACGACATTATTTAATAACAAAAATACATGTGAAGATACAAATAAGCTAACATCAACTATTTACTTTAATTATTTATTATTTATTTTATCTTCAACAATAAATATAAATAGATAAATTTGGTTTTGATGGTCTCTCTCCTTAAGGAAACCCTAATTTCTATTCACTCCTCCGCCTCCACTCATTTCCTTCTTCTCCTACATTTCAGATGTCTTCTCCTGCTCGATTGCCTCAGATCTGTACGAAGCCCTCATCCACTCTCAAACCCTCGATTTGGTGCTCAGATCTCGACTTCTTCGTTCAGATCCTCTTCTCCTTTCTCTGCTCAGATCTGAACGAAGCCCTCCTCCACTCTCAAACCCTCCTTTCTCTGCTCAGATCTCGACATCATGATTTGGGCCTCTCCGCCATCGATCTTTCACAAACCATCAATACCAGAGCCTCTCCGCTCTCAAACTCTCAAACCCTCCTTTCTCTGCTCAGATCTGAACGAAGCCCTCCTCCACTCTCATACCCAAATCATGATTTCATTATTTAGATCACCATTTTCAACTTTCAAGCAAACAAACTCACTCCAAAGTTTCGAACATGAGCAAGACAGCGATCCAAGACAACATCCCACCACCAGGTCGGTCTCTGTTTCTATCTCAAACTCAATTCAGTTTCTGGTTTTCTGTTAGCAACTTCTTCAACTGAACATGATAATATATGCAGGGTACATATGTCGCTTATGTTGTTCATGGAGAGGCTTTACATGGGAGTTGTCATTACTCTTGTGAAGATCTTTTTGAAGAAGCCTGAGAAGAGATACAAATGGGAGCCTCTTCCTGATGATGTTGAGATGGGTAGCTCACACTTTCCCTCTGTACTCATCCAAATCCCCATGTTTAATGAGAGAGAGGTTCGTTTTGTAGAATAGTCTTGATTTTAGGGTTCATGTTTGATTGTGAATTTTAGAGGTTTTGATTATCATTTGTTTCTGACATTTGAGGTTTATAAAATCTCACTTGGGGTTGCCTGCAACCTGTCTTGGCCGGCGGATCGTATGGTCATTCAAGTGCTTGATGACTCCACTGATCCGGTTATCCAGGTGAAATTAATTTATAAGCACTGTTTAATTTGGGCCTTGATTTCTTTTTTTAAGTAGTCTTAGGGATTTGTAAGGGCCACTTATTTTAGCAACCTACTCTCTGCTGATAAATTTGCCCAAAAGTAGCATTTATTTTGTTTGTTTGTTGTTTTCGTGTCCTCTTTAGATTACTGCATTTCATTGTTAGTTGTTGGATCTCATAATTACCTTGTATTATGTGTTTTATTCCAGTTTAGTATGAAATGAATGTTGCATTTGGTGGTTCTTGGTCTTGATCTCATAATTATCGTGCAATTCAAGGACATGTGTGGGATATGATTGCATTTTATTAAAATATGTGTTGCTACTATGTTACCACAACCACTTGTGTGTTGATCTGATTGTGGAAAGTGTTTTTAAGCTCACAAAGAGCCTTCTATGAATTATATGTTGTACTTGTTGGTGGTGCAGGAGTAGGCAATTAGCAGAAGCATGGGTATTGAGTTAAGAATATAAGAGCCTGTGAGTATAAGAGCCTTGTGGAAATGGAGTGCTCGTATTGTGATTTCAGATGTAGATGGGACTATTACTAAGTGAGTTTTGCTTAAATGTTGTTCCGTTTCAGCATATTATTGTTGAGATTTAAGTTCATGTTTTCTGTGATTTTCATTTACATAAGATGTCTTGGCACAGATCTGATGTTCTGGGACATTTCAGTTGAGATTTAGTTGAGATTTAGGAGTTCTTGATATAAATCATCATGTATTAGAAATTTGTTCTTTTATTATTTTACTTTTCCATATTAGTTCTTGATATAAGGGAAGTTTTAAACTATTGTTTAATTATAAGGGAAGTTTTAGACTAAAGGTTTTGCAAATGTTGTTTCACTGTTGGTGAAAGTTTTGATTATGCACCACACCTAAATTCCACCAACTTGATACTTGATTGCTAACTCTCTTCAATAACATGGAGTTGTTAGTTGCAATCTACTTTCATTGCTGACCTCCTAATCAATGTTTTTTTGCCTTTGTCTATCATTAATTTAAAACTGTGAACCATCTCATGCTTAATTAAACACAATTATTTTTCATTTTTCTTCTTCCTCTTCAGTTTTAGGTCTAGTGTGTGAACTGTGAACCATCACAGAATTGGATATTTTTCTGCAAGTGTTTCTTCTTCTCTTTTCTCTGTTGTATTTATGCTTTCAAGTTAAGCAAATTCCTTTTCTTATTTGGATTCAGAGATTAATTTTTTACATTTCTTGAGCTAATGGTTGAACCCATGCATGCAGGTTGACGTTCTTCTAAGATCTATGGAGCCAAGAAGAATGTGAGTTTAGGTAATATGTATTGGTTCCTACTTCTCAGCTGTAGTTTATTACTATTTAGGAAGAAAAATTAATAATAGAAAACTGATAAAAAATTAAAATTGCAGACACCTTCCTTTTCTCTGAATCCAGAGAAAAGGAAGATGTGAAACAGTAAAGCAAAGAAGATCCAATCAAGCCTAAGGAGGTGGAGGAGAAGAAGGAAATGAGAAGTTATTGATGAGATGAAGTTGTTAAAAAATACCCAAGTAAGCTTACTTATTCTATTTATTTTATGTTTTAATGAACCTAATTTCGTAATTCTGCAATTATCTGTTAAACTGTTTATCATTATCTCTTTTAATTTATTCGGACCTAAGTAAGTTTCTACTGTAAATGTGGACTGATGTAGAAATTTTTCCATTTAAAATTCAACAGTATATTTCAATTGGAAATAAATTTTTTACAGCTTAAGATAATACTAAACATCATCAAAGGTCTGAATCTCTACATTAATTGTATATCTTGGCCAGCATGTTTCCAGATTCACAAATCATGCTAACTATCTACTTGAATTCCATGTGACTTATATTTTGTAATTTGTACAGTTGAGGAAATCCTGCATGTCAGAAGGAAGGAACCCAGTTTTCAAACTATTCTCAGTAAACCCCTGAGTTATGTCTGGTGCTCTATTGCTTTTTGTACTAAAAGAACACTTGTCCATTTTCTTATGTGCTTTCTATCCTGTAGACGGTTCCAGTGGAAGCTCATACAACTCTTCATCTATCACATTCTGGTGCTCTATTGCTTTTTGTACCAAGTAAGTTTGCTGCTGAAATCTACTATAATTCAATTACTTTGAAGAGTATCACATGGCCAATGAATTTGTTAACTTATAAAATTCAATATGCAGAGGGGAGATGTGAATCTGGGTTGCAGATTGCTTAGACTTCAGAGGAAGATCATCTAAAGGGGAGCAAGTAATGCAATTTACATGTTGAGAAAGTAATTTAGACAGTCAACCAAGTAAGTTTGTTGCTGAAATTAATTATGAATCAATTACTTTTTTAAAATATTAAATAAAAAAGGGAATGATGTTGCATGATAAGAAGATTAGATATAGATACTTTGCATGATATGCAGATTGGATATAGATAAAGAAAAACTGAAAAGTATAGCATATTACTGAAAAAAACTTAATCCTTGCATGATAGGGTATAATAATCTTAAAAAGTAATTATTGAAAAACCAAAAGTGCTAAAAATCCTCTAAAAACTGAAAATAATCCGGCCATCTAATCCTTCTTCTCCTTCTCGTCCATCTTTTCCTTTTTAACTTCTATGAGCTGCTTCTTAGTTGATGAATACTCCCCCTCCTCATGTTTGCTAGAACTTGGTTCATCATCAATAGACATAAATGATCTTTTTGACGGGGTACTCATGTCATTAGAAGAAATTTTTGATGATTTTGATATCACATCAATTTCAGTAATTGTAGTTTCCTCATTTTCCTAAACAAAAAAATTTGTAATAAGTAGACTATATTTCATAAATAATGAATTGATTTGACATATATATTAAACTTATTCAATAGGTTAAGTAATATTACCTCAGAATGTAATGATAAGGTCTCAAACTTTTCAATCAAATGTGCATCAATTGAGATGTGTGTCACAGTATATGCTGATGCCATTGGTAGGTTAAGTATATTGTATTAAGAAATGAGAACCTTGAATAGAAATTTCCTGTTTAAGAATATCTTCAATTCTTCAGGAATCTCATTATCATCGTCTTCCTGTAAATAGGATATAAAAATATTAGAGAAGTTCAAGATTGTATATATTAGCAAAAAGCAATAAAAATCACCTCTTTTCTTGATTCCAGAATGTCAGTAACACTTTTCTGTAAGATTTGTGAAGCTTCTTTACCAAAAATTGTTAATTGACCATTTCCTGTTCCATCAAATACTGAAACTTGTATTGCAAGCCTAGGTATTGGAAAAATGACTATTTTTTCACATTTCTTGCACCAGTGACCCTCCTTTGAGCCCGGTTTAACATTACTCTTGCACTTTTTGCATGAGTTATAGTACCAACTTGTAGGATTATCAATATGTTCTATGGTGGCAACTGTAACAGCTCTCAGTATCTATAAAATAATTTAGAATTAATAATTGTAAAAATTCATTGGAAATAAACTTTTTACAGCTTACAATTTTATTTTCAAATAGATGCTCATGAAGCTCTTCCAATGTTCTCTTGTCATTCGCCTTTAGGAAAATATCAGCCGATAATTTTGAAGCCTCATTTGAAAGCTGAACAATATTCTCAACTTGTAGCGCTTCTATTTCTTTGAAATTGTATGAAATTATTAAAGAACATAGTTTAGTTCAAATAATTTTCTGCATATCAATATCAAGTTTGTATGGGTTTCTAATATTAAAAGGATTAGATTTGACTATTTTTCTGCATATCAATATCAAGTTTGTTTGTTTACCTCTTCTTGAAATCTGAAATTTCTGCAATTGAGTCATCATCTAGAAAGAGTCTAGTTCCATCATAACCATTTGAGAAATTAGGCTCATTATTCCATTTTGATAGTCGTGCAAATTGAATGACTAATACAATCTTCTTATTCTCAAGTGATAATCCGAGTAGGGGTCGACACATCTCAGCATAAGCATCCCAAAGTGTAATGTCTACTGTATTGTTCCTATAAAATAAATGTAAAGTCAATGAGTTTTAAAATATATGGGTTGTAAGAATAATCATTCAACTGCATAAACTGTAGATCTGAATAATATATTAAATGGCTCAACACCTGAAGGTAAAAATGGCTGAAAATTGGAATATAAATCTACACTTTGTGAAAAGTGGCTTATTCAATAGATTTAGTAGTTATATACTCCCTCCGTCCCCTTTTGTTTGTCCTATGACGGAATTTGACACTATTCACCTATTAACGCAATTTGCTCGATTATTCTCAATCTTTGTGTATTAATATAGTCATATAGGGTCTTGTTTGATTCGTCTCATTTAATACTTTAACAATATCAAGATTTTATAATTTTTAATAATATGTAGTTAGAGATATTAACGACGCAAAACATGCATCGGCAAGTGTGTAAACGCGTAAGAGGACAAACAAAGTGGGACGGAGGGAGTATTACATAATACTTTATACTTTCTGAAAAAGAATTCATTTTATACTACTTATTGCTCATACCAGGTATATTTTACTGAAAAGTGGTTTATTGATTAACTGCTTCATGTTTCTGCAGAAAGGTGGAAGACAGGTGCAAAGAATACTACTTATTGCTCATACCAGGTATATTTTACTGTAAAGTGGCTTATTCATAAACTGCTTCATGTTTCTGTGGTTAAAATATAAATGTTTCAGATCTGCAGTATTAAAATCCAAAACCATGCCTGAAATCCATTAACTTCAAGAATAGCCTTTTTCCATCAGGTTTTTTTGCAGACCATTTGACAATATCTCAAATTCCAGCCAACAACCCAATAAGATCTGAAACAATAAATTAAAATAACAGCAGATCAGTTAGGTATGAGAATAACTGTTGCAAAAATGTGTTGATTTAGTTTATAATACTAACCATAATGGGTATTCTCATGTAGTGAATTATCATACACTTCCTCAAAATCTATGAATTTAAAGCCATGAGTAGGAATATCTTCAGTCATGCAGGGCTTTACTACTGTAAAGCGTAAAAACAATAGCTTGAATTTGTGATTTGTATATTTGTACTCTGTATCGTACATTGCAACTCCATATTTTGAGATTAGAAAAGCTTCTCCTTCTTTTAATTGTGGAAAGTTGGTAATTAAAGACTCCTTTATCACTGCATGAATTCGTTCTTCCTGAATATTAGATTAGGTATAGTTAGATAGAGAAATATAGAAACAATAAAACATGATTGAAATAATATACATACCGTTTCATCCATGAAAATTATGTTGGTGGTGGAGAATTTAGAGGGATCTGCCTTGATAGGAACTTTGAACATTCTTATGCATCTAACCTTCATAGTAAGATTGTGTTTTGAAGATGTAATATCGATAATACGTTGAACTGCTTCCATGGTGTATGATTGGAAGAATGACAGTAGGTTTAAAGTGAGAATAGGGAAGAACGTGAAAACATTAGGGTTTCATTTGGTGCATAATACTACTGCCTCTTTTTTCTGGAACAAAATTGCCATATTTAGGTACACGATATTTCATTGAATAGTTTTTAGTAATGAAGATATGCTGGCAAGAAGAAATTTGAGTTGTCTGGCAAGAAGATTGTGTAAATTGTGTACTGCCTCGTTTAAACAGTTTTTAGTAAATTGTGTATATTTTTTATGTAGATGTCTTTCCTTTCTTTCTTTCAGATTTTCTTAGCAGATTTGCTTCCAGTAAATTGTGTACTGCCTCGTACACTTCCTTTCTTGCTTTAGTAAATTGTGTACATTTTTTTAACGGTATTTCCTTTCTTGCTTTACAGATTTTCTTAGCAGATTTGCTTCCAGTAAATTGTGTACTGCCTCGTGCACTTCCTTTCTTGCTTTAGTAAATTGTGTACATTTTTTGAAAGGTATTTCCTTTCTTGCTTTACAGATTTTCTTAGCATATTTGCTTCCAGTAAATTGTTTACTGCCTCGTGCACTTCCAGATTTGCTTCCACATTTAGGGTTCTTTTTTTAATTATGCAGAAATTATTGTAATAATGTGTTCATCTTGGGTTTCATGTTTGTGTAATTTATGTAATTTCATATCAGGTCTTTAGCTTGGTTAATATGTAATAATATCTTCATTTTTCATGTGTTTCATTTTATTTTTTTGCATTACAGGTTTAAAGCATTTTCTGTTTTAGTTCATATCATCAAACTTGATTAAAATTATAGGCGTTTTATAGTAGCTTTTACGGCAACTGTTTTCAGCCTTTTAGGTCAATTGGTTAAAAAATAAATTACCAAAAAAAGTTTAAGACGTTAGTAGGCATAAAACTTACCACAAAAAACGGAATTCGGTGTTGTACAATTGCCAAATATATGAAAACAGACAGCTGTGTTACAAAAAAAAAACAATGAATTGGGTTATGACACGTGACAGACACATGGATAGGTTAAAAAGCCTTCTTGTCACGTGGTATAGCTAAGGTGAGAGTAAGACATTCTGGTTTAGTAATTATAGAGTAGATTACTCACACAACTAGATACTATATCTAAAGTCCAGACAAACAAGTGGTAGGACATGTTTTACACGTGTTTTGACTACATGAGGATTAAATCAAGTGATTTGTTTCGACAGAGTGATAAAATCTTAATCATCATCAACTTTCATCATGGATTTCCATAACAAAAGTGACTGAAATTTAATAAGATTAAAAGTGCTTATTAGAGCATTGAAACTTTGAACTATTGATCTTACACAATAACTATTACGGAAAGTGCTAATTAGAGGATTAAAACTTTGAACCACTAAAAGTGCTTGTTAGAAGATTATATGTGTAACCTCGTGCAGATTTCATCCCTGGAATAAAAAAGGGGCAACACTTCACCATGATGCATCAATGGGCAATCAATAGATTCAAAACTACTAATTTGACAAATGCTACACGAATATAGTCTGTTCTAGAGCCACTATAGAGCTTAAGATAGATTTTATTTCAAAGAAACAACAACAAATTTATTAGATTTCGAAAACATGATATAAACCCTAGAAAATATAACCATAAATTGACATAATCACATCACTGAAAGGGTAAAATAAAGTTACATGAAGAAAATACCTAGGTTTATTGATATTTGGGCACTTGCGGATCTCTGCAGCGACAAGGGAGCGAAGCTGGAGGAGTATGGAAACATCGTAGAGATTGTAGATCTCCATGACCTGAGGGAGAGATCTGCAGACCGCCCTAAAAAAGTGGAAAACTCTTCTTCGAATTTCTTCCAGATTAGCCAAATTCGGTGGAGCCCTAACTGCCCTCATCGTGATGCCATTCCGAACCTCTATATTTGTTTCTCTCACAGATTTTCTCAACAGAGATGATATGGGAAAGAAGAGAAGACTATCGTGTTGGGCATAGAAGATTACTCCGTGAATAGCATGTCATATCACTATAATGAGCCCTTTTCTCAAGGGGGTTAAATAAAAACCTCTGATAGATTTATGATATATTAAAAGAAAATCATTAAAACTCGTTTCTCGGGAGTTTTGTGGAGAGCTGTGCGCGTCTATATTTTAAGGGGTGCTTTAAAACCTCCGAGAAAATAGCCTCGAGAAATACATATTTTGTACTAGTGTACTGAGACTAGATAGTTTTTTTTGGGTTTCTCATTTAAAGTGATAATACTATGGTCAATGATGAACATTTTTATGATGAGATATAACTTCCTTAATTCATGTTCCAAAATGTCAAAAGCTTCCCCTAAAAATTACATAGATCATTCTATAATATTACATTCACGTCTTATGCTATGATGATCTATAAATCTTCAGATTGTTGTGTTTCAATCTCCCCTTGAGTTGCTTGTTGACTTCCATGTTGTGTCCCTTGAGTTGCATTGTCCCTTTTAGTTGCATCTGGTTGTGCTAGTTCTGCATTCCCACGAATAAATTCCCATGCTTGTAATACAACCCACTTAGGTGCCTTAACTTGTAACCTCAAGTTCCCTTGTGCTTCCAGTCTCCTTTTGTTTACATGTGGCATGTCATAGCCATTGCCCCCTTGTGACTTTAGAATTTCATTCATTACATATTGAAGGGTCATCCACACATTGGCTAGGGTTTTAGGGTCTAGTTCATAAAACGCTTCATGTACTGCCTCAAGCATTTTATCTACGTTCTTTGGCATCTTCTTATGCATAAGAGATTGTATGCTTCTAAAAAATCCTAGGTCTAAAATATTTAAGTTATGTGTGGATTTGCATTATCCCGCTGAATGAAAATTACTTTATGGCCACCACCTCCTGGCCATTTTGCCTTAATTGCTGGAACTATAATGTTGATGAGCATGTTTCTTAGAACTGACTTATTCATTGACTCGACTATCTTGGTTATAATTGTCCCTTTATCTCTTTTCTTTGATGATCTCTTTGCTAGTTCTTCATAAGTGAAAGGGAACATGCCAATCTTCCCATCAAATGTGCATTCTCCTTGTGAATTGTATCTTGGCCTTGCTACCACTGTTGTGAACATAACCTTTAGAATAAAATTGGATGAACTAGCTTCTCTGTATTTCCCTTTCTCTTTATGTGCTAGATATACTTTCCGTGTCTTTTATGTTAGATAAAACCATTTTTCCTCCAAGTGTACAAAATCAAACATGCCATAATACTCACTCTTTGCCTCTGGTGTGTTGCCTTGTAGTATCCCCAATATCCATGCTATTCTTGTAAGCTTGTTATCATTCTTCAATCCAGGATGCAACGTGTTTGTATGTGGCCTTATGAGCCCCTCTTCATCATTATGTGCACTGTTGACTTTGAAAGATCTAGCTTGTTAGCTAGGTCTCCAAGACATGATATATCCCCCATTTTGAGTTGTTTGATCTGTTCGTGTGGAACTTCAATTCTTTTCCTGTCACATTTATGATATTTGGTACTAACATTATACCTTTGACCTGCTTGTCGTTGGTGCTTTGCTTGATTCCATAATCCTCTTAAGCATCGTCTTGACACACTAAATTCTGTTGCAACTGCTTGGATTGTCCCTTTTAGAAGTTTGCCTTCTGTTCCTCTGTTTAGCAACCACACTAAGATGTGCAACCTCTCCTCACTGTTGAGTTGTCCCTTGTGTGTGTTGCTCTTCTTCATGTTGAGTTGAAGACTGATGATGACATGTCCCTTGTGTGTGCTCCATTTCATCCTTTGAAGGTTGGTTTAAATCTGGAAGCATAACATCTTCCTCCATCTCTTCTGTTGCATCATTTAGATCTATGTGCATTTGCTGTTGTTCATCGCCAGGGTCTTCTTCAATAGGAAAAGGAGCAAAATTTAGATTAAAGGCTGAAGCCATCAATGCAGGCAGTGATGTTGAGATATTCTTTCTGAAATTTACTGTGTGTTTTTTTTGCTCAAGTGTGTGCTTTCATGGTAGTGAATGCTTAACAGGGCAGAAAATTGTAATGCTTCATTTATGAGCAAATTGAATGCTCTTATATAATCAATGCTTGATCTGTGTGGTTTTCTTGTATTAATTGTGAACCATTGATTAAAATTTTCAAATGTAATTTGTGTGGTTTACAATGAATGAAATTAATTACAGGGTTTTGGGTCTGTTTTTCCCTTACTCAGTTCAAATGTTCATTTATGGGACGGAGGGAGTATATATAGGGCCTTACTATTTGGCACACCCTTTTTGTCTATTTAGCACAGACATACATTCGTCACGGAAGTCCAGCGTTTATCCGTCACGAAGGTTGTTCCGTCACGAAGGTCCAACATAGTTCCGTGACGAAGGTTTTCAATACTTCTGTGACGGATGCGCACCATACATTCGTGACAAAGTCCTTTTTCACTATAAATGCCAATTTTTTTACCCAACCCTAATCTTTATCTCATATCTTCCCATACCTTCGTGATGGCGCACAACAACCCCTCCAACAACAACATTCAACATATTTTCATCTCATTCACCACAAAATCATCAAATCAAGTGTAGGTAATTTCTATTTTATTTTGCATTAGTTTAGATTAATGTTCTTTGTTTAGATGAAATAATGTCAAAATGATTGATATGTTATGATTTCTATACTCTTAAGCAACTTTGATTAGTTCAATTGTGGTTTGTTTGATTGTGTTGTTTCAATTTTGAAGATATAATCACCCATTTTGAATATATAATCACCAATTTTTAGGGTTGTGATTAAATATGATTGATTGATACATATTAAGCATTAGGGTTTGAGAATTTGGTTAAGAAAACATGTTATTTTGCTTCAATTTGGAAAACTGTTTTTTGGCTTCAAATTCACCTAAAACAGTTTGCTTAACCGGAATGCAAAACTGTTTTTTTGATTCTGATATGAAGAAGTTTTCGTCACGAAGATCTAATGAAGTTTCGTCACAAATGTTAGGTGATCCTTCGTGACGAAGGTTTGTTGATCATCCGTGACGGTTGTTAGGCAGACCTTCGTGACAGATGTTACAGAGACCTTCGTGACGAAGGTTACTAAAAGATCCGTGACAAATCTTTTTGCATATTATTCAGTTTTTGGTATGTGTTGTTTTGTTTTGTTTTGCGATTGTAATTTGACAAAAAATGTGTTTCTATAGAATGCATCCGTCTTCTAGAAGCGCACGAAAGACCGCCCGCAATCAGACTCGAGAAGAAATCGAGGCTGGAGAGAGGCCCGCTTATCAGCCGAAGTCGAGCAAGAGGCGCTGAAGAGCTGACGAGGGTAGAAGTGCAAGTCAAGAGGTCCCGCAACCTTCTTGGCATGAACAACAACAACTAGTTGGCCCTAGTGCATATTCGAACCTTTACGAGAACATGGTTAGTTATTTTGTAATTCACTTATATTAGTGTATTTTGTTATTATTAAATTATTAATTTATGTAATTTATTTGAGTACAACAGAATATCCCGATGACTCCAACCTATGAGGCACAAGATCCAACTTGGAGTCTGCATAGTGCTGTAAGTATTAGTTTGAAATTTAATTTATAGACGATTATGAGTGAAAGTTGTACATTTTACTAATCTGTTTTTTTTTGTAATAGATCCCTACATGGGTTTCCCCCTCTTCTCCGCAACTTGCATGGGATGAAGCAGTAGGCCATCAACATGCCTTTCAGCCACAAGCACCGGAATGGCATTCCGGTCCAAATGCTACTTGGGCTGAAGGACAGTTTGAGGGCCATTACGGGGGGATCAACGATGATGAACAAGGCGATGAAAAATGACGACATTTACCCGAAGTTACAGTTTTCTGTGCCTGGAGGTCCTAAGGAGATAGACTTGCTGTATAGCTTCAGCGGCCACACTGCTTATATGGTTTGACAAGGACATGTAAGTAAAGCTATCACCTTTGTTTTGAATTGTTAATTGCGTAATTTCCATGCTTTGTTAATAGAATTATTACATATGTAGAAATGATGAATTGATTGAATTCAGTCATGATTTGTTAATTGATTTAAATGTACTTAAAAAACTTGAAATATGATAAATAGGAGAGACCGCAATTGAGAAATACGGTCAGAAAAGAAGGTTTAAAAAGTGGCGGTTAGTGGGCGACTATCCTTGGGTTGCGTTGGCTAAGGCTTCTGGTTTGTCACATTTGCAAACCCTCATGTATCCCAACCACGACCAAGCGTTGATCAATGCATTTGTTGAGCGCTGGCAGCCCGAAACAAATTCATTTCACTTGCCATTTGCTGAAATGAAAATTACCCTACTAGATGTGCACAAGATTCTGGGTATCCCTATAAACGGAAAGGGCATGGGATTTCGCACATCGGATGATGGAGTTGGCAAAGCTGACACGAAGACTGTAATGGTCAACAGAGCGAATGCGGATTTTGGTTTAGATTTACTTGATGCAAGAGTCAAAGCTTGTAATGAAGTTTCACCGGAGCTTTTGAGGGATCAATGCATGAGAGTAGATGATGAGGGGGACTTTGTTATGGATCTGGTCTCAATCGCTAAGGGTTGGTTGACATACTTGTTGGGAATGACATTGTTTCCTTACAAGTCGACATACATGATCAAGTTGATTCATCATGAATGGTTTAATGACACTAGTAGAAAAAACACCTGTTCCAGCCCCCCTGTTGAGGCGGTCACCTTAAAAACCGACGCAAAAAGTCTTATTCTACTATCTGTTGAGGCGGTCAGTCGTTTAGTTCGCTGCAACAGGTACTTTAGAGGCGGGCAAATATCCGTTCGCCTCAAATAATATTTGTGTTTTTGACTTGTTGAGGCGGTCAGTAAGGCGCCCGCCTCAACAGAGCCCAAACATTAGAGGCGGGCAGTAAGGCGTCCGCCTCAAAATATAACAAAAATTAGAGGCGGGCAGTCATGCGCCCGCCTCAACAGATGCTTAAAAAAACTTAGAGGCGGGCAATATGCGCCCGCCTCAACTGCTTCGACTGTAATTAAGTTACAGTCGACTGCTTTCTTCATTTGCTCGTTTTCAATTCAGTCGACTGCGCCTCCTCCTCGCCACCTCCGCCAACTCGCCGCTTCCTCCATGCCTCACTGTCGAACTCGTCGACTGCTCCTCCTCGTCTCCTCCTCCTCCTCCAGCTTTCGTCCTTCGAGTCATCGAGGTAGGTGAAACTTCCTCCTTCGCAAATTGTTTTCGGATTTTGATGTGCAGGAGTTGATTCCTTTTGTGGTATGAATGGTTGATTTTTGTTGTTGTGGGTGATTAGTCCCTTATTTGGTGGAATTTTGATTGATTATGTTGTTTTGGTTCTTTAGGAAATTTTGATGCACTCCAAGTGTTCGGTAAAATGCCTAGTAGAAAATTTAATCTTAATCTTGTCAATTTTACTAGTTCTTGTTAATACCTTTCATGTATGTTTAGGATTATGCTCTACCTCTTGTCTATATAGTCAATTCATATAACTAAACTTAATTTTGTCACTTTTTAGCATGACTTGATAAAAATTGTAGGAAAACAAATGAAATATGTCGATGAGTGATTTTAATGAGTTTTGCATGAGATATTGTTTTGTTAGCTAGATATCCAAATAATTTTATTTTATTTCAATGAGTGTTTTCAATGTTATGTATGTATTGGTCTTTCTACAGTTTTCTTCTGTTATTAGAAATGAGTCGTCGTTGGATGTACGGTGATCATACTACAGCTGAATATTTGAGTGGGGTTGGGGAGTTTATTAGATGTGCTTTAGCCAACCAACAGAGTACAAAAGCCGAAAAAATCTATTGCCCCTGCCGTGATTGTAACAATGTAAGGAGGTTAGCAGACATTGATGAGATTGAGGATCATTTATTTCGTCGTGGGTTTAAGCAAGATTATCATGTTTGGTTTTGGCATGGAGAGAAAATACCTGATCGTCCAAGTTCTAGTGTAAACGAATTTGATCTTCAGGTAGACAGTGATGAGAGTGATGATAACATTTCTGAGAATTATGAGATGGATGATGATGATGATGATGAGCAAGAGGATGAAATGAATGAGATGATGGATGGGGTGAGAGATCGCTTGGATGAACGACCTAAGGTGTTAGAACAACTAACAAAGGCTGCTGAGACGCCTTTGTATCCTGGGTGTACAAAATTTACCAAGTTAGAAGCTTTGTCAGTGCTATACAACTTGAAATCGAAGAGTGGCTGGACTGATTCGAGTTTCACGACCTTATTGGAGTGGTTAAGTGAAGTTTTGCCGGAAGGCAATGAGTTGCCCACCTCTACCTATTATGCCAGGAAAGTGATGTGTCCCTTTGTCTTAGAGGTTGTCAAAATAGATGCTTGTCCAAACGATTGTGTTCTTTACAGAAAAGACCATGAAAATTTGGATGAGTGTCCAAAGTGCGGTGTATCTCGTTACAAGCGTAAAGGGGTAAATTCCGCTAAGAAGGGGCCGCCAGCTAAAGTTATGTGGTATCTTCCAATCATAGATAGATTTAAGCGTTTGTTTTCATTAAAGAAACAAGCAAAAAATCTGAGATGGCATGCAGAAGGGAGGAAGAAAGATGGACTCCTTAGACATCCTGCTGATTCTCCTCAATGGAGAAATATCGATAAGAAATATCCTGAATTTGGCAAGGAGGTTAGAAATCTGAGACTTGCTCTGTGTACAGATGGTGTGAATCCTTATGGAACTCTAAGCACTCAGCACAGCACATGGCCGGTTCTTCTTGCGATTTATAATCTTCCTCCATGGTTGTGTATGAAGCGCAAGAATATCATGTTATCACTCCTCATCTCAGGGCCTAAGCAACCTGGAAATGACATAGATGTGTATCTAGCACCACTCATAGAGGATTTGAAATTATTGTGGAATGAAGGTGTTTCAATGTACGATGCACACACCAACTCAGACCTGCGAGCTATGGTTTTTTGTACCATAAATGATTTTCCAGCATATGGAAACTTGTCTGGGTACAAAACCAAAGGAGAACAAGCATGCCCAATATGTGAAGAAGACATGGAACCCACATACTTGAAACATTACAAGAAAAATGTATTTGTAAAGTACAGGAAGTTCCTTAGTCGGTATCACCTTTATCGTAAGAAGAAGAAAGAGTTCAATGGTCACACCGAGGAAGGAGTGGCTCGTGCACCTTTAACGGGATCGCAAGTTTATGAACGTATTAAAAATGTTGAAACCAAATATGGCAAGTTCATCAAGCCCAAGTCTAAAAAGGGTGTTTTATGGAAGAAAGTATCTTCACTATGGGATCTTCCTTATTGGAAAGATTTGTCGGTTCGTCATTGTCTCGATGTGATGCACATTGAAAAAAATGTGTGTGATGCTATTATTGAGACTTTGCTACACATTCCCGGAAGGACTAAGGACAATAAGAAAGTTCGGAAAGATATGAAAGAGAGGAATATGCGTCCAGATTTGTGGCCCGTGAAAAAAAAGGATGGTAAAAGGACTTTTCTTCCTCCGGCGTGTTACACAATGTCAAGAAAGGAGAAAAAGACATTTTGCGAGTGCTTACATGGCATTAAGGTGCCATCGGGATATTCATCTAATGTAAAACGTCTAGTTTCTCTCTCAGACCTGAGGTTGATCGGTATGAAGTCTCATGATTGTCATGTACTGCTTAATGTTTTCTTGCCAATTGCACTTCGTGGGATATTGCCGAAACACGTGAGGCATGTTATAACAAAACTATGTGTGTTTTTCAGTTCGATATGTGCTAAGGTGATTGATCCAGAGAAACTGGATAGTCTATAAGATGATATCGTTGAAACTTTGTGTCGATTTGAAATGTACTTTCCGCCCTCTTTCTTTGATATAATGGTGCATTTAATTGTCCATTTAGTGCGAGAAATCAAGTTATGTGGCCCGGTGTTCTTAAGATGGATGTATCCCTTTGAGAGATATTTTGGGTCTTTAAAAGACAAAGCAAAGAATCCGGAGAATCCAGAGGGTAGTATAATTCGGGGAATCTTTCATGAAGAGATATGTGAATACGTAGCTGAATTTTTGTCGAGGCTTGAGCCAATAGGCCTTCCGAAATCTCGTCATGTAGGGAGGCTTGAAGGGGTGGGAGTAATTGGTAAAAAAGTAATCTCGCCTCCTTCTGAAAGGAAGAATAAGGCACATCTTTGTGTGTTGCAGCATCTTACAGAGGTCAGTCCTTACGTAGATAAGCATGTGCTTGAATTGCAACATAATAATCCTAAATTTAATGAAAGGGCATTGATGCGGGAGCATAATCGCTCATTCGTTGATTGGTTTAAGAAGGAAGTAGCTGAGGAACTAAAGAAAGGGCATGATGTTTCTGATACAGTCAAGTGGTTAGCTCGAGGTCCTCGTCTATGTGTTCGGTCTTATGAAGGGTATGATATCAATGGGTTCACATTCTACACGTCAAGACAAGATGAAAAGAGTGTGGTGCAGAATAGTGGAGTGAAGGTTGTTGCATCATCTAGGGTCTATGCAAAAGCTAAGGATAAAAGACCGGTTGATGCGACACAATCGTATTACGGTGTAATCGAAGAAATATGGGAGCTTGATTACAACAGTTTTGTGATTCCTGTTTTCCGGTGCAAGTGGGCCAACAACCATAATGGGGTGAAACAAGATGATATTTACCCGGGTTTAACATTGGTAAACTTTGACCGATTAAGTGAGAGTGACGAGCCATTCATTCTAGCGTCACAAGCTAAGCAAATTTTCTATATCGTAGACAATGTTGATCCTAGATGGCGTGCAGTTGCACAAGGGAAAAGGCATATTCTCGATATTGATGATGTTCTGGATGAAGATGAGTATGACAACTACGATGACTCACCCCTGTTATCAACTGTTGTTCAACCATTACCAGAGGAGGAAGATGCAAATAATACTAATCACATGCGCACAGATCATAGGGAAGGAATATGGGTTTCAAAGCGCAAATGAATAAGATGACTCTGCTTCTGATATGATTCCGGTTTGCTTCTGATCTGATTCTGATATGATTATGATTTGCTTCTGGCGTGCTTCAGTTTTTCTTCGGTTCTGATCTGATTTTGATATGATTCTGATATGATTCTGGTATGATTCTGATTTGCTTCTGGCGTGCTTCAGTTTTTCTTCGGTTCTGATCTGATTTTGATATGATTCTGATATGATTCTGGTATGATTATGATTTGCTTCTGGCGTGCTTCAGTTTTTCTTCGGTTCTTCCCTTGATTCTGGTTTGTTTCCCATCTTATCTATCATTGAAATATGTTGTGCTGCTAGAATCTTTAATTTATATTTAGTATCTTTAATCTTTATGTATACTCATTGTTTTCTTGCTTATGATGCAGGAGTGTATTTGTCAGTGTTAAAATGAATAACCAAATTGTTTCTGGAAATGATTCGGAAGGTGACAGTGATCCAGTTATTCCTCCTACAACAGGTGACGAATCACTGGATGCTAGCACGATTACAAAGATTGTCCGTGGTCGATCAAAAGGAGTCAAGGCAAAAAAAGCTATGTTCCTTGAGTATAATGAGCTTAATATCCCTGATGGAAAGTGGTCGGCGGAATACGGGAAGCAAGTTGGAACTTGTGCTGCTAGAATTAATATTAATGAGAAAGAATACCGAAAGATAGATGAGCAAACAAGGAAGGGGTTTTGGGAGGAGACCAAGGTAAAACGTTGGATATGATTTCACATGTTTTTAATACTATGTTCATAATTTAACAGTTTCTGAAAATTGGCAGCTTTTGTTCCACATTTATGATGATTCGAGTAATTCAAGGGAAAAATATTTTCACCATGGTGTGGCAAAACGATTTCGAGATTTCAAGAGTAAGTTGGTGCGTCGATGGATCACTAAAAAAGAAAGGATGCCGAAGACACAGTCATCCAAGATGCCTTGGGAAGTCTATGACCACATCACATAGGAAGATTGGAACACATTTGTTCAACAATACTTCATGCCGGAGTCATTGGTAAGTTATTGTTTTTTATACAAATGGTTTCTTATGCATAATGTACAAATCTGTTTTTGGTGTTGAATTTGGTTTTGAATGGTAATTGAGTTAAATTTTCTTTCAGAAATCATCTTTAACATCCTTTTTGACAGGCTCATAGTGAAAAGGCAAGGAACAGTGCGTCATTCAACAAAAGCCATCATCGCACTGGCCAGAAGGGTTATATCAGAAAACGACATGAATGGATAGACGATGGACGACTTCCACCAGAAGCAGCATTAACTTTCTCAAGTAGTTCCTCGGTGAACTCTTCTGTCACCTCAACGCTAGCTAGAGTTAAGAAATTTAGATCAAAGGAGTGAATATTGGCTCATCAAGTTCTAAATAAAGATGGAGAGTGGGAAATTGACCCAAATGATAAGGAAATTGCAGAAATTGCCAAAAAAACTATAAGAAGTGATATCTAAGTAATGTTTATTTTCTTTGATTATAAATTATGAACTAATTCTTACTTTTCTAATTGACATAGATGGAGTACATTGAAGAAGAAGAAAAAGGTAATCTTGTTTTTGAAGATCAAGAGGATGCCCTCACCAAAGCTATGGGGAAAAAAGATCATCGTGGGCGTGTCAAGGCAATGGGTGGAAATGTTTGTCATACAGTTGCTTTTGGTCCGAGAAAGAGACAAAATCAATTTGCTCATAGGGAAGCTTCTTCAGATGTAATTGAATCAATTAGAGCTTCAATGAGAAAGGAGTTTGAAGACGACCTAGATAAAATAGTGGAGAAAAGAGTGCAAGAGGCCCTCCAAAAGCAACTAGCCGCCATGGGACATATGGGCCAGTATGCCTCCCCTTCCAACCCTGTAGATGATCTCCATGGACATGCTGAACATGATTCTGCCCCTGAACCACGCAAGCTAAAGGTACAATTTAGTCTCATGTTGGCTAAAAATAATATATTACATTCTTTTACTTGTAATCAAGTAAATCTTGTTAGAATAATTCACATTAGCTTCATTATATGAAGAGTAGCTAGGAAAGGGTTCCATGTCTATTAAAAAACTGAATCTTGTTAGAGTAATCAAGTGAATCTTGTTATAATCTATTAAATAGAGTATATTTGCATCAATTTCATTATTTATGCAGGAAAGGGTTCCATGTCATCTTGCCCTTGAGGATGAAGTTTCCGGTAACAAAGTCATTGTGGCGGATGGTATGGTACAACCCTCAGATGGTGCATTGACCCAACATTTTAGATTAATGAAGCGTGGTCACTATAAAGTCCAAATTGATTTTGTTTACGAAGGGCATGTTGATGATATTCTTCCGGTACCTACTGGAGATGGTTTAACTAACTTAGGCGGTGCTCAGGGTAGTTTTGTACAATGGCCAATCCACTTAGTGATTTTCGAAGACGACGAGGTATGAATGTTTTGAACGAATATGATAATGCAAGCATTTGCTACATCTAATTGTCTACTCAATCTTGCTCATGTAATATTTTTGTAGGAGTTCACTCCACGCCTGATAAAGAAGTCTAAGTCTAAGTCACTCCAGGTATATGATTAGCTAGAACTTGTATTTTTTATTCATGACATATGTTCTATTTGCAATTTTTCTTGTTTATTAGTTATGGTAATGCACTGCTGAATGTTGTTCTTATTTTTGTTATTATTTTCATATGCAATGAAGTCTAAGTCAAACAAAGAGGTGGTGGGTAGTTGTGATCGTAAAACTCAAGAGTCAGCCGCCAAAAGCAAGAAAACGAATTTTGCAAACGATGCAATTCAAGGTCTTGGCCCGTAATGCAAATATTTGCATTTTTTCATCTCTTCAGCTCCCGGCGAAATATACGATAGTACTCCCATCAGTGATCCAAGTCTACATATTGTAAACATTTTCATCAATCTTTATGTTTTAGTTGTTAATTATTCTTTCTGTGAGATTTTTACTTTACAGATACTAATAGTGTAATCTTGCATATTTTGTAGGTATTTATTGCATGATCACAGCTGGGCATTTGAAATTTCGTCTCAGATTGGATTCTTATGTCCTGAGACGATGTCAAGCACTAGAATCAAGGCTGATCCTAATGTCCCAACAGAGTATTTAAAAAAGATTTTCGTTGCTGAAATTCAAAAGGAGAAGATGAATGATCCTAGCATAACCAAATGGTTTTTGCTTCCATATAATCAAGAGTAAGTGTGATATAGCAATCCTTCTTTCTTGTTCTGACTACATCTTTTGACTTGTTTTCTGATGTTATACAATATCTTTTATAAATGACGCATAAATCATTGGATTCTATATGTACTAGACCTACGTAAAGCCATTGTGTATATTTTCGATCCTCTCAAAGAAGCACGCAAAGAGTATGATGTATGGGGCATCTTGAGTTTGTAAGTTTTTTACTTAAAAATTGTCTTTTCAAATATTTACAAAATCAGAATTTTTGACTTGTATGTTGTTTATTTTACAGGACATACCAAGTGTATAAGTTTAATGGTGGGGTGCGTCCGAGTAAAACGACTAATTTCAAGTCTTGGAGACCCATTCATATAGAGGTATACCATCATAAATTACCTTTTTCTTTATTTTTTATATCTATTGATCTTAAAACTAAGACGATGTATTATATTGTTATTTTAGTGCGCTCAACAAAGTGGCGGAACCGAGTGTGGATATTACGTTATGAAGTTCATGTTGGAGATTGTCACGACATATCAAGAGTCTAATGAGCGACTAGATAAGGTAGTTACTTTACCTAGTCCTTTCATTTCATATATGTAAAATCTAATTTTTTTCATGTTAATTACTTCACTAAGACGATGTACTATATGTTTTTGAAGGTCTATGTTCAGAGGAGTACGCCTTATACAAGTGAGGAACTCGATGTTGTTCGTGAGCAATGGGCTAAGTTCTTTACAACCAAATATCTATTAGTTTAAGCGTATGTTTTGGATATTTGAATAATAGCTTTTGTACTTGCATATATTTTGTTGAAACTGAACACATATTGTATGTGAAATGTATCTGCAAGTGGAACTAGACGTTCAGAATGATTGAAACAGGTTTTCTACCTCTGTACAGGCTGGTTACTGTAAATTCAAACCGAATATTTTTTTAAAAAAAACACTTGTTGAGGCGGTCGGGAGGGTGACCTCCTCAACAGATCAGACGTTTTCTACCTCTGTTGAGGCGGGCAGAAGGGTGACCGCCTCAACAGACCCCCTCTATTGAGGCGGTCACCCTTCTGCCCGCCTCAACAGACCCCCTCTGTTGAGGCGGTCACCCTTCTGCCCGCCTCAACAGAGGTAGAAAACGTCTGATCTGTTGAGGCGGTCACCCTCCCGACCGCCTCAACAGCTCATGACCTGTTGCAGCCCCCCCTGTTGCAGCGACCCCTGACCGCCTCAATAGGGGGGTTTTTGACCGCCTCAACAGGTGTTTTTTCCACTAGTGTGATATGGAAAATTTCCATGGTGTGTCTTGGGGTTCAGGTGCTTTGTGTGCTTTGTATGGACAATTGGGTAAATACTCCCGCAGAGATTGTGCAACGATGCCTTTCTATTACACCTTGTTGATGGTATGTTTGTCTTTATTTATATGTTTTGATTTGAATTTTTTTCCTTTTATTTTCCTTAGTTGTGTTTGATGATGTAGGGTTGGATCTATTTGTACTTTCCTGCCTTTGCCCCTCCACAAAACTATGAGTGGGATGAGGACGTCAATGCCATATGCAGCCAAATTTGATTTCTCTGGAAAAATGGACAATCGTCGCAACTACAGAGAGGAGCTAGACATGATGAGCGTAGAAGGGGTATGATTATATTTTCATTATCTGTTAATTTTTTACTGTAATTTTAAACTTGTTTTATTGATTTGTGTACAATAGGTTGAGTGGCAACCGTATGGACGCCTCAATCTGCGTAGCGAAGAACTTCGTCCGGCTTTCTTTCATGGGGTCCTGCATGTTTTGGACAAGACCGAGCCTCACATGCCACTTCGAGTTTGCAGACAATTTGGTTGAGTTCAAGGTGTGCCAATCCCTCCCATTCAACCAATTAAAGCTAGAAGGTGTGGAAACAATCGTAAATACGTAGTGGAGTATGATCCCACCAACTGCAGTTGGGACTAAAGGGACAACAACTCTGTAAGCTTATGGGACGTGGGTGTAGAAGAAAATCCTCCATCTCTCTGCGCTGATGATTACTTGAAGTGGTATTTGGCTCATACTCATCCAATAATCTCTCCTTATACTAAGGAGCATCTCATGCAGGTATGTCATTAATCTCCAAATTCTGTAAATCTTTAACTTAATCAATGTTTGACTTAATTTATATCGTACTTCACTCTAGGCAATTCGGATTTCTGTGTACAATTTGGAGCCGTATCGGGATGCAGATAATGAGGAGAAGTACCGGAGAATGAAAGACACTGTCTTTCACACTTTGGATGGCTTCTATCCTTTCCTCGAGTAGTTTGGATTCATGTTGTTTTTAGTTCCAGTTACTGTTTGGATTTGGTTTGTGCTTGTGTTTTAAGAACATGCTTTGTATTGTTTGGACAAATAGATTGTTATTGTGTTTTGGATGCTCACTTTAATGCATAAGACTGTACTTCTGTTTTGTTTGCAATTTTTAGATTGTTATTGCGCATAACCAAATCGACTAAACAGAAAGAAGCCCAATACGCCATTATCTGATCCAAATCAATATCTGGCCCATCAAATTTAGTTCAGAAGATAGTTACAGCTGTAACACACTCAACACAAGTAAGTGAGTTACAACTGTTGCTAGCTGTAACACACTGAAGGCAATAAGTGAGTTACAACTGTTGCTAGCTGTAACACACCGAAGACAATAAGTGAGTTACAGTTGTTGCTAGCTGTAACACACTTACCTTCAACTCTATATAACTTACGTTTCAGATTGGAATGAGCAACACATTTCAACTTCATACAAACAAGAAAATTATGGATCCAGGAGGGAAGCTCTGCTGGTGCAGCAAAGTGCCAACTGAACAGACTTGTACTGAGCAATTCAGTCATGATAATTTGTACTGAGCAATTCAGCAAAGTGATATAGCTCTGTATCCACAATTTCCATCAGCCAAAATGGGATACCAACCTTGCACGTGGGGACGCATGCACGGAGGTACGAGAGTACTATACTTTGTAAGCTTCTTCAAAGCCCACTCACAACTCTTACCCTTCCCGAATGAAGCCGTTTTTTGCTTCTTTGGAGGTGTTTCTTCAAGTGCTTCATCAGTGTGCTCCCAATGTGAAGGTTGTCTTTTCATTGGGTTGTACTCTTTGTTTGGAGCTCCTGGAGGTCGTCCCTTCCCCCTTTTCACACGAGCTGGCTCTTGGAGGTTGGTCATTTGAGGGTTACCTATTTCCAAACACATCATTGCACACTCGTGTTGGTCATAAGGTGACATTCCCTCCCATTGCTCAGCCATAAACTCATCCATCAAGTTTCTTTCTACTACCCTGCGCACTTCTAATTCGTCTTCAGTCTCTACTTCTTTCAAAGTCAATGTCCTCCAAAAGGCATGAACCGCTTCAGCTGGAATTGGTTCTTGATTCCTCACATATTCATAAATGTCATGCACACATAGCAGTCCATCTCTCTTCCTTATTACACATTCACAATGATCAAGATGCATGCCATATTCCCCTTTCTTGTATTCAGTTAGCAAGCGACTCAAGCAAGTAAAAGACACTCTGTATTTAAGAAGCTTGAAGAGATCAACGTCTGTAATGTTACTTACAGTCTTTTGCTGACTTTCATTGAAAGAACCCAAAATCTCCTTGAACTGATTGCGCATCTTCGAACTGTATCTATCAAACACAGTGTCTATCTTCTGGCTTGGCAGTGACAAATAATTTTTGAAGCTAGAATGTTCACTTTCAACCCTGCATAATCAAAACAATTATTTATAACAACAATGAAAAGCTAACATATATTGTATAACCCAAATTTGAAACGTAGTGACATCACTAACCTGTTTGTGGTGTTGGAACCTAATGTACTGATTTTATCCACATAGACCGAAAGAAATCTATCGCCGTAGGGGTTTAGCCAATTCTTCTTCAGGTACCTAATATCAAATGAATATTCTGCCCAATCTTTTTCAATATGCCCCAGCTGAATGTTGTATGCCAAATCCGTCGACTGTTTGAATAAGTTAAGACAATCACTTGAAAAATGGGTCCCCCTTGCTTGTGACCGCATTGCTAACTTAGCATGGTCCTCAATGTTCTTTTGGATGTGCCGCCTACAGAGGAGGAAAGTAGAATCTGGAAAGATCCTATCCAAAGCGTTCATCAAAGCTTTTTCTCGATCGCTGACTAAGCAAGTTGGCGTCATATTAACAACCCTAAACAACTCAGCCAATTGATACATGCACCACGCATAGTTTTCTTCTTTCTCTTCTGACACAAAAGCCCTAGCAACAACATAGTTCTTCCACGTTGATGTCATTCCAACAATCTCTATGAAGGGCATGCCGTACCTTTGCAAGATAATACATTACTATAAGAATCTATGGAGTAAAAAAAAACATCATAATTTTTAAATTAATTATACTTACTGAATTGTGCTGTAGGTTGCGTCGATCAACATTACATATGGAAACGCCTTAAGCAGTTTCATCGACTCTGGGCTTGTGATACACTGCACTTTGTATAGCGTAACTAGGGATTATTACATCAGTTTAGGAGTATTATTATATGTGTTTCGAGTCATTGTTATGTTCTGAGATATTTATTAAGAAGTGAAGAAATAGAGATCAGAACCGATTAAGAGTTGAAGACTTGAAGAAATCACCGACGACGATCGCGGATTGATTAGCGGCGATCGCGGGTAGGTTGTTATTGGAATGTTGAGCAGATGGGCCGGCTTATTTGGAAGCAAGAAGCTGATTTTATGAAGATTGGGCTGGGCTCGTTGAATCAAATAATGAAGAAGCAGGCAGCTGGTGATGTGGGCCCACGTAGGAAGGACTGCTGTGTTGTTGGGCTTGCTTTGTTGGATAAGGTGGGCCGTGCACATGAAGGAAGCAGGCAGTTGACCAAATATTGAAGCATGCACCTGATTCATCCATGACTTTGCTACGATTCTTTCTTTCCTTGTTTGGTTTTATTTTCCTTTTTTCCTTTTTCCTTAATTAGTTTTAGGATATATCTTTTACCATATATTTTTAGGGTTAGACTCTATTTAAGAACCCTAGTTCTATCTTTCATCATCATCTTTTCCATCAGACAATTTAGTTCTGCAACCATGAGCAGGAACTAATCTCCATTGTTTTACTTATCGGTTGAAACCTTCAGTTATTAAGTTGTGAGATTTCTAAACTCTTGTTCTTTTTCTATGGGTTTGTATTAATTCTCTTGTTCTTCATCTATTGATTTCTATTAGTTTTTCTAGCTTGATCACCTAGTTTGATTGATAGTTTTCTATTGCTAGACTAGGAATATACGGTGGAATTCCTTGTCATTGTAGCGCTCATATCTGCATGATCTGGTAGTTGATTGCTTTTATGAAAGAGAATTGATTGCATGTTAATACTTGACGGTTGTAAGTTATTGCATGCATCCTTATAATTCCTGTGCCCTTTGCTGCTATTTCATCTAATCTTGAGAGGTTTCCCTGATTGTTGAATAGTAAGTATTATCAGGACCGGTTGGCCTGCTGATATATTAAAGATTGGAATAGGAACATTCCCTAGCATTGAATAGAACTTGAGATAAATCTATGATCAACTTGATTGACTGTTGTGTGGATACTTGCTAGGTGAAACCCCTTCGCATAATATTCTCACCCAAACTTCCTCTGCTTGTTACTGGTTACTTGTGTGTTCTTGCAATCAAACCCCCCCTTTGGTTACTTGTTACTAGTTGATATTTCACTTAACTGCATTGATTTGGTGTTTTGATTCCCTTGGGTTCGACCTCTACTTACTTGCTATACTTTAGTTAGTGTTTAGAGTTTTCTTTGATTTGGCACTACGACTTTAGCCTCATCAAATTTGGCGCCGTTGCCGGGGAATTGAAATTTTTTTGATTCTGTGTTGATTGTGAAATTATCAACTGTTTGGTGTGAACCTTTATGGTTCAGACCCGTGCTACTGATTCATCTCTTGTTTCCTTTGACCCAGAGATTGAAAGGACGTTCCTTCGGAACCGAAGAGCAGCTCTGAACCAAGATAACGATATGGGTGATCGACATGGACCACCATTTCCTACTATGAGGCAACTCACTGCCCCAGACTTAAACCAACAACCTTTAGCAGTGAGGTTTCCTGAGATTGAAGAAGGTGTGAATTTTGAATTAAAAGCTTGTTTAATTCATGAGCTACCACATTTCCATGGCTTAGCAGGAGAAGATCCCAACAAACAATTGGCTCAATTCCATGCCATATGTTCTAGTATGAAGCCAATTGGCTCTATTATCAAGCTCCGGGGAGTATTGATACCTGGGCTAAGATGAAGAATGTCTTTTTAGAGAAATATTTTCCCGCTACAAAACTGAGGAGCTTGAAGAAGGAGATCACGAATCTTCAACAACATTCAACTGAGAGTCTCTATGAGTATTATGAGAGATTCAAGAAGCTTTGCTCAAGCTGCCCATTCCATAGTTATACTGACCATGATCTTCTTATGTACTTATTCAGTGGGCTGATTGATGAGGATCGTCGAATGGTAAACGCATCTTGTGGAGTTAATTTTCTGAAACTAACTATACCTCAAGCCACTGAAATGTTTGAAGAGCTAGCTGAGAGTTCAAGGAAGTTTGACAGTAGACAGGGATCCCACTCAGTCAAAGCAATTAATTCAGATCAATTACAGACTGACATGAATGAGTTGAAAGAGATGGTAAAGGCTTTGATGCTGAAAAATGCTTCCCTTCATGATTCCAATGCTGAGGTAAACGTTGTTGGCGGATGGCAACCAAGGCCAAGGTATGACTCTTCTAATATTAATTATCAGCAACCTAGACCTCAGAATTCTATGACTGCTGAAGATATGATCAAGTCCTTAGCTCAGACTGTGATGCAACAAAACGCTAAGACGAAATCAAGCATCCAAAATCTTGAAAATTAGTTAGGACAGATTGCTCAAGCTATGAGTAAATTAGAGGCCAGGGAACCGGTAAGAAACCCGAGAGAGAACGTCAGTGCAGTGTTCTTGAGGAGCGGAAAAACTTTATATGACTGTTCTGTGCCAAAACCGCGAGCGCCAGATCTAAGTGGCGATCTCCATGAGATTACAGAGAGCAAAACAGGATCTGCATCCCGACCGCGATCGCCATGACATTCCAGAAGCTGAGGTGCAAAATCATCCGCGACCGCGATCGCCAGTTGTTGATGGCGATCGCCGTGACCCCCCTGAGTACATTGACGATTATGTTCGCCCGAATTTTCCACCTCTATTCTCTCAGAAGCCTGTTGCTCCCTTTCCTGAGGCGTTGAAGGATACTCGAAGACTAGATGACGACGAAGAAATCTTCGAAACGTTTAGTAGGTGTGAGGTAAACATTCCTTTACTCAAACTTGTTAAGAGTATTCCTAGATTTGCTAAGTTTTTGAAAGAAGTTTGCACTATCAAAAGGAATAAAAAACTGAAAGGAAAGAAGAAAGTTGAAGTAAGTGAACAAGTTTCTGCTGTATTTCAAAAACGCATGCCTAAGAAATGTGGTGATCCAGGCATATTTAGCATTCCATGTGTGATTGGTGAAACTAAATTTGATAAAGCCATGCTAGATTTAGGTGCATCAATCAATGTTTTGCCTTACTCTTTGTATGAATCACTAGGCTTAGGACCCTTGCATAAAACAGGAACTGTTATTCAACTTGTTGATAGGTCTACTATATACCCGAAAGGGGTTGTTGAGGATGTTCTTGTTATGGTTGGTGATCTGATTTTTCCTGCTGATTTCTTTGTGTTAGATATGAAGCATGCTAATAATGTAACACCTATACTGTTAGGTAGACCTTTCATGAAAACTGCACAAACAAAAATTGATGTTAATAGTGGGACTCTCTCTATGGAGTTTGATGGGGATAAGGTAGAATATAATATATATGATATGGATCCCATTGATAAGAATTCTCTATGTGCTATTGATGTGATTAAGCCTACTTGTGAGGATGAATTGCAACCTGTTTTAGAGAATATCTTAGATCCCCCAAAAGTAGATATTGCTTTGTCTACTAATATGCCGGAGTGTCAGGCTAAGCCAGAGCCTAAGGGTAAGCTCTATTCACATCCTTTGGGCAATCGCCCTTCATTACTGACCTCGCCAGGCGAGATACCATTGATGTCTAGTGTGCAGGCACTTGACATTGAGCTTCAACAGCCGCCTGATACGGTCAAGGAGAAGAAAGTGAATGAAACCACCTTCATTGCTAAAGACAAGGTGGTTAAGGTAAGAGGGATGAGATTCAAAGCGTTCCATGAGTGGTTCAAGAGAGAATTCAGACAAGAGACTGTTTTTACAAAGACAAATGGCGTTAGTTAAAACTCTTGAGTTTCATGTCGAGCCACGACATAAAATAAGGCGCTACTCGGGAGGCAACCCGAGGTTTGAGTTTGTTTTTGTTTGTTTTGTTCGGTTTAATTTTCTTTTTAGTCTTTCTATGGACAGGAGGAAATCACCGAAGCTTAGGGTCCGCTACAGTCAGTAGCCAATCTCGCTGTAAGTCTTCTCTCCCGTCTATAAAAAAAAAAAAAAAAAAATCCGAAAATCATTCCGAGAAAAAAAAAATACCGGATTAAAAAAAAAATAGAGTGCAGAAAAAAAAAATATGAGAGAAAAGAAAGTAAGGAGTTGTATTACATCAAGTTTGGTTTCATTGGTACTATCATTCTAGATCTACATTCGCTGGAGCTTAGCTTGTTGGTGACCATGTTCTTTGCAAGGAGTTGATTTGCTTGGGTCACCTTCTACATTGGATGTATTCTTTCTTTTGCTTTACATGAGCTATGCATTATTGGATTACATTTAGTGCTCATCTAGTTTCTCATTCTACCACACTTTGAGTTTTATTGGAGGAAGGTCATCCGACCTTGTATGTGAGTCTTCTGTCTCCTTCCCTGGGTTCGTTTTTATGTCTTCCATTTCATTGAGGACAATGCAATGTTTAAGTATGGGGGAGGAGAATGTATTCACATGTAATTATTTGGGTGTTGGTTGTATCTGCATGAGCTTATTGAATATATATATATTGTATGAAAAAGCCACAAAAATTGAAAAAAGGCATACAAAATCCTTGGATAGCAAGATTTATGCAATAAGAAGGTGGCTTGACCGGCATTAGGCTGGGGCAAAAATAAGTCTTGAGAGATGTGAGTTTGTGAGCCTGGAACAATTATTGAGTGGTTGGGATGAAAACCCGAAAGATGAGTGTTATTAAATATATTGAGTGTTTTAGGATCTTTATCATCTTGGCGTATGGAGACATAAGAAGGAGGCGTATAGTAGGATTCGGGTAGGCCACTTGGAGGAATAAGGTGTAGTTCTGGGTATGTGCTTATTTTATCACATTGTTCTTGATGCTGGGTTTTGTGTGTTTTGGAGGAGCTTATTGGTTATGTAATCACTAGAAGATATTCTTGTACTTCCTGAGGCTTTGAGTATTTTATTGTATGGGTAGTTTTTCTGTAAGTTACTCGGGACGAGTAAAAGTCTAAGTATGGGGGTATTTGATACGCTGCACTTTGTATAGCGTAACTAGGGATTATTACATTAGTTTAGGAGTATTATTATATGTGTTTCGAGTCATTGTTATGTTCTGAAATATTTATTAAGAAGTGAAGAAATAGAGATCAGAACCGATTAAGAGTTGAAGACTTGAAGAAATCACCGACGGCGATCGCGGGTAGGTTGTTGTTGGAATGTTGAGCAGATGGGCCGGCCTATTTGGAAGCAAGCAGCTGATTTTATGAAGATTGGGCTGGGCTCGTTGAATCAAATAATGAAGAAGCAGGCAGCTGGTGATGTGGGCCCACATAGGAAGGACTGCTGTGTTGTTTGGCTTGCTTTGTTGGATCAGGTGGGCCGTGCACATGAAGGAAGCAGGTAGCTGACCAAATATTGAAGCATGCACCTGATTCATCCATGACTTTGCTACGATTCTTTCTTTCCTTGTTTGGTTTTATTTTCCTTTTTTCCTTTTTCCTTAATTAGTTTTAGGATATATCTTTTACCATATATTTTTAGGGTTAGACTCTATTTAAGAACCCTAGTTCTATCTTTCATCATCATCTTTTCCATCAGACAATTTAGTTCTGCAACCGTGAGCAGGAACTAATCTCCATTGTTTTACTTAGCGGTTGAAACCTTCAGTTATTAAGTTGTGAGATTTCTAAACTCTTGTTCTTTTCCTATGGGTTTGTATTAATTCTCTTGTTCTTCATCTATTGATTTCTATTAGTTTTGCTAGCTTGATCACCTAGTTTGATTGATAGTTTTCTATTGCTAGACTAGGAATATACGGTGGAATTCCTTGTCATTGTAGCGCTCATATCTGCATGATCTGGTAGTTGATTGCTTTTATGAAAGAGAATTGACTGCATGTTAATACTTGACGGTTGTAAGTTATTGCATGCATCCTTATAATTCCTGTGCCCTTTGCTGCTATTTCATCTAATCTTGAGAGGTTTCCCTGATTGTTGAATAGTAAGTATTATCAAGACCGGTTGGCCTGCTGATATATTAAAGATTGGAATAGGAACATTCCCTAGGATTGAATAGAACTTGAGATAAATCTATGATCAACTTGATTGCCTGTTGTGTGGATACTTGCTAGGTGAAACCCCTTCGCATAATATTCTCACCCAAACTTCCTCTGGTTGTTACTGGTTACTTGTGTGTTCTTGCAATCAACCCCCCCCCCCCTTTGGTTACTTGTTACTTGTTGATATTTCACTTGACTGCATTGATTTGGTGTTTTGATTCCCTTGGGTTCGACCTCTACTTACTTGCTATACTTTAGTTAGTGTTTAGAGTTTTCTTTGATTTAGCACTACGACTTTAGTCTCATCAGCTTGCGAAGAACACATCTGTGATCTTATTTGTCACTTCGTCGCTCTTGTGTCTTACGAAGTAGTTCAACTCCTTCGAATGATAGAAGAATTCTTGGACCACTGTTCTTCCCTCCATCCTCTGTGTTCTGAACTTGTTACAAAAGTTGTAGACTTGTGACTTCTTGGTCATGTTGTCAGGAGATTCATTGAGCCTTGTATACATCTGTATTGGTTTAGAATTTCCCTTCGTCATGTCTAGTAACACCTTTTCCTCCTCTGGTGTAAGTCTTCCAGCAAATGCATTACCGTGTAAGGATTGACCAATGATGTGGTTGTGAGTTCCATGATCAACCCTTATGATCCATTCCCCCTTTTTCAGTCTCTCTACATGCAATCTGAAATTTGCAACCACATTTCCTTGTGTGGGTGTATTTCCTAGTTCTCCCCACTGAATCAGGAATATAATGTCCAATGCGCTTGCATTTAAGCCAAGACCTTCCTAACTTCCCTTTGAAGTCGGTTCTACTAACCTTCAACATGAAGTTATGAGTTTTTCCAATATCTCTTGCCCACTATTTTGCGTCTGCTCTTGAGCTGAAGATCTTATCAGTGACGAAAACTTCTGAATAATCTGATGATATATGTGGCTCTTCATAAGGCACAACATTGTCAAACTGTGGTATTGTCTTCAATGTCGGGAAATACTCCATGTCTTGATATGGTTGCGATACAGATTGATATTGAGGAACATTGGACCAATAATTATGATGGGAATGATATGGAGGAGGATTAAGCCGAGAGACTATTGGCAGAATATCAAAATCCAAACCAAGATCAAACGAAGGTACTCCTTCAGGTCCCAAACGAACATCGACATTGATCGATAAGTTGTTTAACCCATTGAACATTCGACTATTATACTGTAAAATAAAACAATGAAAAATTACACTCAAAAACCTAATTTTAACATCTTCGTCGCGAATATAATACAAACCTTCATCACGGATCAAAGTCCAATTTGCGTGACGAAAAAATTTGCACATTTTTTGTGGAAATACATTCGCCACGAATGTTTACTCAACTTCCGTCACGAATGTCTATCATACTTCCGTGACGAATCCCATTTTTACCCTATTTCAGATTGCTTTTCACACATTTTTACCCCTAAATTCGAATATTACCCTAAATTTCAACATGAACTTTAAATTTCTCACAAACCCTAACTTCAACATCATTTTAACATCTTCTTATCATTCTCATTGTATGTAACACTTGAAAATCACATCTTTTATATATTACATCATGATTTTCACACAATCAACACAAAACCTAACTTCAAACTATTCAATTTCATACAAAAACATAAATTTTACTACAAACCCTAACATGAACATTATTTAAAACAACTATAACATACCTCATTGTAGTTCCCCCATGATGGACCACCTTCATCAACATTTTGGTGTATGTAATCATCACAATTTGACATTTTCAATTGAAGCTTGTGTTTGAATGAGAGTGTTTAGGGTGAAATGGGGGTAAAATGAATTTAAAAAGGTAGAAGATGAAGTTGGTTGCGGATATTTGATGGTAATTAAATGTAGTTGGTGTGGATTAGACATAATAGCATTACGTTTGCAGATATAGCTACATTCGTCACGAAACTATTACATTTCTCCGTCACGGAAGTCCGCTAAACCTTCGTCACAAATCTCTTCCATACATACGTGACTGATGTCTTGCTCTATACATTCGTGACAGATGTCTTGCTCTATACATTCGTGACGAAGATCATGTGGAATACATCGGTGACGAAATTAAAAAATAAATAAATATGCAATTAAAAATTCACATAGTATGCAATTTCAGGAAACACTTGATATGCAGTTTGCAATCAATTAGTATGCATTTCATAATTAAATTAGTATGCAATTCAGAAAACACTTGGTATGCATTTAGAAATCACCTAGTATGCAATTAAGAAAACACTTGATATGTAATTCAAAAATCACTTAGTAGAAAACACTTGGTAATCAATTCAAAATAACTTAGTATGAAATTCAAAATTCACTTAGTATGCAATTCAAGAAACACTTGATATGCAATTTGCAAATGAATTAATATGCAATTCAGAAAACACTTGATATGCAATTGACAAATCACTTAGCATATAATTCAGAAATCACTTAGTATGCAATTCAGAAAACATTTGGTATGCAATTCAGAAATCACTTGATACGTAATTCAGAAATCACTTATTATGCAATTCGGAAAAAAATTAATATGCAATTCACTTAGGATGAAGTTTACTTGGAAAATCACTTGTATTACGAAATGCACATACAATGTATTATAAAATACAAATATAGTGTGTTACGAGATGGACATTAAGTGCATTTCACTTGTTTTTCAGATAATTTTTTTAGTTATCTTTGTTTTTAGAAAAATCACTTATATTATGAAATGCACATACATACATTGTATTACGAAATGCAAATACTATTTATTCCTAAATGTACACGTCTTACAAAATGTACACGGAATGTATTCCACAATCAGTTTTACAATTCTTTTGTTAACTTTCCACCTTTTGTCCTTGTTCATTGTCTTTGGCAATCCAAGGCTTTTGTTCATGCATCTTAGGTGCATCAAGAACAAATAGTGCAAGTCAGTCTCTACATGGGTTATATCTTTCCACACGAACCCACCAATATTCATGTTCCGACGTAGTGTACAAGACGCTGCAACTTGAGCTCTCTGGCTCCATCACTTAATATCTGCTAACGAAAAACACACCTACTGTAAGCTCTCTGCGATACAAACCTAAAGAATCTTGTCTCGCTCAATTCCGCTACCGTTTAGTCCATCGACAAGCCCACTGAAACTGATGCAACACTGCAAATTACACACTCGGATTGCCTCTGATGTAGCTAGAGCTTTCCTTCTCTTGTTCTTGCCATTTTTCTGATTCTGGAAAATGGATGAAGGTCCTGAAACTTCAACCTAGAGAAACTTTGTCACGTCACAAGTCTGTAGCATCCGACTTTGCGTCATTCGGACATTGTTTGAGCCTCCAACGACCCACTCAAAATTGCAGTTGAAGTGCTGACTAGGTCGCAGTTTCTTCTCAGCTGCTCTCGACTATCTGCAATTTAATAGCCACCGTCGCGATTAATTCTCTGATGCTCTATGTTGTCTTCAGTTTTATAGCCGCGGTCGTGATTATGGTGCCGCGGTGGCGGTTTATTCTTTGATGATCTTTGTTGTCTTCAATTTAATAATCACGGTTATGGTGTCGCGGCCGTGCTTTATTGTCTTATCAAATTTGCAGCAACCTTCCGACTTCCTATTCTAACCGCAATTGGTCTTGTGTGGACAAAATCTCAGTTGTGCCTTATCTGCCACGTGCTTGTGGAATTCTCTTACTCATCCAAGCGTGGATTGACTCATTGTTGAACAAGCTTGAACACTACAATGCTTCTCGCTAGATTGCATCTGGTGTGTTAGCTAACACACTTTCTCATAATGTTGTGCTTTGCTAATAGCCAATGCAATTTTTTGCTCTTGCACGAACTTCTTTTGATAGTTTGGGCTCTGTTTTTTCAAGCTTGTAGGAGTCATGACTCACCTGAAAATCACATCATTCCTTGATAGTAGAAGTACCAGTCTCATAAACATTTAGGAGTAGCCCACTTAATCAATTTTGATCAATCATCTATCATGCACACTAAATCGACAAAAAAAAAAGTATGCTCATAGGAGTGTGTCGAACATCCCCAACCTGTTGGCTAAACTATACTATATATGTCATTCTCATGGCGCTACACAACGCCACCATCAACGGTCATTTGTGACTGAACCAAGTGACTATAACCCAAGAGGGTGTTTTCTTAAGGCGTCCAAATCTTGGTGAGGGAGACATCTTCGTCATCCTCAATACTGCTAGTTCCCACGGTCATGGAGGTTTTTTTAGCAAAACAATTCCCCTGGGTGAGAGGCTTCAACCTCAATTGATGATTGTGTCCACTTAGCTTTCGGACCACGGTTCTTATCGGCGAAATGGTTGGACGTCATGTGGGAGAGCATCAATTCAGCTCGCTCGCAGTAATTAGAAGTATGTCATCGCGACTGAAAATTGAGAAGCAAAAGAAAACTATCAACATCAATAGTATGAGGAAAATTCAACAAAAGAAAACTATCGGATAGAACAAAGGCCAGAGTTGGTCAAGGTCTGAGCATACACTCAACTAAGATCTGCAAAAAACAAAATCAAGTGCAGCTAAGGGGTCTCTCAAAATTAAAATGCCACAACTTAGCAAAAACCATAAAGGAAGCACATATAAAGAAATGTAAAAAATGATCGTACTCGAAAAACCGACCTGACCGACATATATTTAAATCCAACCCGACCGGACCGAAAACTTGAATTAACCGAAACCGAAGCTACCCGGAAAATAGATTCACCGAACCCGACCGACCCGTAACCTGACCGAAGCTACCCAAAAAATAATATAAAAGTATTATTTTAGTGTTATACTACCAATTGCATTAAAATAATTAAATATAATATTATTTTAAACAGTTATTTTAATTTTTGTAATGTATTATTTAATTTACTTTTTAAATTTAAATAATAAATATAATATTTATAAATGATATTATAAACCCGTTGGTTAACCCGAACCGCCCGCTAACCTGTAATAACCCGACCCGACTTGACTTGTTATCCGAATTAACCAAACCCGTTCTCACCCCGAACCCGAAATGAACAAACCCGAACCCGACTTGACCGATCTGATTGACATCTCTACATATAATCTATACATTATCCATGCCTAAATGCAAATCTCCACATGTAAAATTTATCTTAAGTAGCACAAACGTCTCAATAAAGAGAAGAAAATCAACATAGACAGAAATCCATGCTTCTAAATAATCTCTTTCAAGTTGTCTCATCTTAAGCCTATTGATATTATTGGTTAGTTGACAATAAAACACATAAGAAGAAATCAAGAGCAATAAAAGCAAATCCTCACTCCGTGCAAGGAATGGATGAACTCGTTCAAGAAAATCACACAAATACATGACAAAGGCGGATTAGGATTTCAAATTCTACCTTGATAGACATGAAATTTGAGAGTCGGTTGGAAGCAATGGAGCTTTCCCAAGCTTAAGCGCGGTAAACACGATGATCGACAGGATTGAGAGTGGTTTTCAGTTGAGAATGGATGAACTCCACATGAGAAACTCAACCTCGTTAATTAGGGTTTTTGGCTAGACCTCTGCGAGAGCGAGGCGACGGAGACACTTTTAGAGGTGGATGAGGACTTTATCGCCGGTGGAAAAGCGAGGAATCAAGACATTGACGGCGATGGAAGGAAAATGGAGATTCCTGTCATGGCCATCGTTATCGTCTAGAGCTCAATCGCACAGTCGCACAAAAAAGAAAAGAAGGATAGGGGAGGACGAATTGACAAAACTACCCCTCCTTGTTAAAATTCTATTTACAAGTTTATTTAATATGGAGCGTCGATGATGATGATCAGACGGTTCATATAGATTCTTAGTTTTGTTTCTTAACCATAGTTCTCATCTGCGTAGGTTCATTACTCAAGTTTTTGATAAAAAGATATTCATCTATCTTAATAAGTTTTGTTTATATCTTACAAATATTATAAGCATTTTCTATGAACATCAGTTAGAAAAATCAATCATTTATTATACCAATTTTCTTAATTTTATCATTATCATCATAAAATCAGTTAAAATACCGAATTAACAATTTTACCTTCATCTTCCACTGGTTAATCATTTAAGTGCAAATACTTATTCAACTTCTTCATCAATCTCATCTTGAGTGAGATTAACTAGATTTGAATCAGATTATCACAAACATACACAAAGAACTTTAATGCAGAATGTAAATGACTCAAGGAATTGTTAACGAGGTTCGGACTCAGCCTATTCCCCGTGGCCTCAAGATTGATGGCCAAATCCACTAAGTAGGTCACAATCTTACAAGAGAGCAAAACTCTAAGTTCAGATCAAATACACAGAACAGAGACAACAAGAATCTGTAAAACAAGAGAAAAGAAACTCCCTAAACCACGCGTGTGACCAGATCTCCTCCAAACCTCAACTCCGTCGAGCATCTGCAAGCTTCACCACTCGTCAAAGGCCTCCAACTCCAAGCAAGAACACAATCCACTTGAAGTTATCTCTAGAAGCAAAAGCTTTGCTTCTGTCGAGATCAAGCTCTCGATCCACAGTCAAGAACACTCAGGAAACCCAAACCCTAGCACAAGCTCTCTTTCACAGATGGAGGCGGAGAAGAAGAATGATTCGATAAGAGAGAATACCAGGGTTAAGGCCTTATATACCTCAGCCCAACAAGTGAAACGCGGAGCTCCAGCAACCTCAAAACGGGTCGGGTCGAGCATCTGGGCCACGGCTGGCTTCTGGGCCTCTAACAGTGGGCCAAGCCCAATTACAAATTAAAGCCCAAAACTGAACTACGCATAAATGATCTGAACAAAACACTTAAGGATTGATCATCATCAAAATGACAATCATCCATTACAATTTGCCCTCTTGATTGTCATGAAACCTACTCAGCCTAGTTCTAACTGTAACACACAGCCGTACTAAACTAGGAGTGAATTCTGGCACATCTACCATCATCGGCCAAGGCTCATACTCCATCATGGGCAGCTGCAAATATGCAGGAAGTCCCTACAAAATGTAAACTTGTCAGCTGTAACAATCTTAGTACCAAAATCTGCAGGATTTAAGTCACCCTTAATCTTAGTAACAACTATCTGCTTCTTTTCAATCAGATCTCTAATAAAATGATGCCTCACATCAATGTGTTTAGACCTTTCATGATAAACAGGGTCTTTACATAAGTATAAGGCACTCTGACTATCCATATGTAAAACAGGTACATAAGTAGCACACTTGATTTCATTCAATATCTCAGTTAGCCATATGGCTTCTTTAGCAGCCTCAGTAGCAGCTATGTACTCAGCCTCTGTAGAGGAGAGTGCCACAACTGACTGTTCTTTTGTCTTCCAGGAAATACAATTCCCAGCCCAAGTATAAAAGTAGGAAGTAGTAGACTTTCTAGTGTCTTTGTTACTAGCATAGTCTGAATCCACATAACCAAATAACTCATCCCTAGATGTATGCTCACCATACACTAGACACAAGTCTTTGGTCCCACTAATATACCTTAGAGCATATTTCATAGCCAACCAGTGGTCATTACCTGGATTGGACATGAACCTGCTCAATACACTGATTGAAAAAGCAAGATCTGGTCGTGTACACAACATTGCATACATTACAGATCCCACTGCCACATCATAAGGCACACTAGACATTTGCTCTATTTCTTTAGGATCAGTAGGACAACTATCCTTACTTAGCTCCAAATGCCCTCCTAAGGGTATAGAAGTAGGCTTTGAGTTATCCATACTGAATTTATTCAGAACTTTCTGAACATACTCAGTTTGAGATAACCTCATGAGTTTACTCTTCCTATCTCTAACTATTCTAACACCTAGAATCATTTGGGCAGGACCTAAATCCTTCATATCAAAGTGTAACTTTAAGTCTCTCTTAACACCAGAAATTAAAACTTTAGAGTTACTGATAAGAAGAATGTCATCCACATAAAGAAGCACATACAAAGGAGAACTAGTCTTAATACCCTTAAAATAAAGACAAGTGTCATAACTGCTTCTGTGGAAACCTAATTTTTTCATGCAAGCATCAAATTTTAAGTTCCATTGTCTAGGTGATTGTTTCAACCCATAGATAGACCTTTTTAATAAACAAGCATGATCAGGATGTTTAGTGTCAATAAAACCCTTAGGTTGTCTCATGTAAATTGTCTCATCCAATTCACCATGTAAGAAAGCAGTCTTAACACCCATTTGTTCTAGTTCCCAGTCAAACACAGTACACATAGCAAGCAAAAGTCTCATGGTCTTATATTTAACCACAGGTGCAAATATGTCATTGTAATCTATGCCTTCTCTTTGGGTAAAACCTTTGGATACTAACCTAGCTTTGTATCTGGGAGGATCCTTAGAACTATTACCCTCTTTTATTTTGTAAATCCATTTACAATCAATGAGCCTAGCATTTTCAGGTTTGGGCACTAAAGTCCAAGTTTTATTAGTCATCATAGAGTCTATTTCATCATTCATAGCACTAAGCCATTTCTTAGACTCAGAACACCTAGCAACTTGCTCATAAGTATCAGGGGTATAGTTATTATTGATCACATTAGCAGTCATGAAAGAATAGTCAACAAGACCAGTACACATAGCCACAACCTCAACATTATTCATAGAGAACCTTTTATTAGGAATTCTAAGTCTAGGGGCTCTATCTCTAGTTAATTGATATTCATTTAAGTCATGCACATTATTAGAATTATTATTATTCTCAGACACCACATTGTTATCATTGTGCACATCAGAATATAAAGGAATATCAGTGATAGAGGGGGATACTTCCCTGTTTCCTTCCCCTAAATGTTGATGGTTGTTGTTTGTGTCACTCTCAGCTTCCAGGCTGGTTTTATTTGAGTCTGGTTCAGCTGCTCTTGAATCTTCTTCAGATTCATTCTGACTCATGGAAGGATGTCCTAGGTCGAACTCCTCCTCTCCTGGGACTTCACTTGGTCCTTCTGGTATGTAGAATTGGTTTCTAGTCACTACTTCTACACTCTCTGCTTCTTTGGTACCTGTACTCTTGGTTGCAGTTGTTAGAATATTTTTATAATGAAAGTCTTTTTCATTAAATGTTACACTCCTAGACAAGATCACTTTATAGCCATGAGGTTGAATTATAAGCAACTTATATCCTTTTACTCCCTCAGGGTAACCTAACATTATACACTTCTGAGCTCTTGGTTTTAATTTTCCTTGAGAAATTTGTGAGTAGGCAGTACAACCAAATGGTCTCAAATGAGATATACTTGGTTTTCTGCCAGTCCACATTTCTTGAGGAGTCTTAAAATCAATAACAGAAGAGGGTGATCTATTTATGAGGTAGGAAGCTGTGGTAACAGCTTCTCCCCACAAGGAATGTTTTAATCGTGAACTTATTAGCATGCATCTAGCCTTTTCTAATAAAGTTCTATTCATTCTTTCTGCAGTGCCATTTTGTTGAGGTGTTCCAGGCACTGTTAAGTGTCTTTTGACCCCTTCTTGAGTACAGAAGTCATTAAACAAGTGATTACAAAATTCAAGGCCATTATCTGTTCTAAGACACTTAAGTTTTAAGTCAGATTGTTTTTCTACAGCAAGTTTCCAGTTCTTAAAGGCAGAGAATGCTTCATCCTTAGTTTTTAATAAGTAAATCCACACTTTCCTAGAGTAGTGATCAATAAAAGATATAAAATACCTCTTACCACCTACTGTACTTACCTGAGCTGGACCCCACAGATCGGAGTGCACATACTCCAGGGGTTTGCTGGCTACATAAGAAGATCTAGAAAAAGAATTATTAGTTTTCTTTCCAAAAATACAATCTTCACAGAAAATTAAGTCCACTGGTTTTTTATCAATTAAACCATGTTTATACAGATAATTCAAACCTTTATTACCTATGTGTCCCATTCTGTTGTGCCAAGCTTTTGTTTGTTCTAAGGTCAGACTATTATCCATTTTGGAGAGATTTAACTCAGGTGTAGTTATAACATGATACAACCCACCCCTTTTAATTCCCTTGATAGGAGTTCTCCCATTCCTGATGACTTCCCTTATACCATTATGAGTAATAATTTGACACTTAAGGTCATCAAAAATTGACTCAGATAACAAATTTCTTCTTAATTCTGGAACCCACCTAACATTTTGAAGAATCCTAATCTTTCCATCAAACATAGTTAGAGGGACTTTACCTAATCCTTTAATGGCTAGGGCACTGTGGTCTCCTAACATAACTTTCCCTCCATCACACTCAGTTAAGGAGCTAAAAAAGTTTCTGTAAGGAGTGGCATGCATAGTGCAACCAGAATCAAGTATCCAGTCATAATCAACAAGGGAATCACAACACATAAGCACTTCACAATTTTTATAATCCTGAGACTCAATTAAAGAAGCAGAGTTATCATGACCTTCCTTATTAGACTCATCTTTTTTCTTTTTATGACAGTCTTTAATAAAGTGGCCAGTTTTGTTGCAGTAGAAGCACTTTCTCTTCTTATCACTATCAGAAGAATTAGAAGGCTCATATCTCTTTTCTTTCTTGGTCTTAAACTTCTTCTTATTCTTACCATTCATCATTAGAGCCTCAACTTTTACCTCAGTCTTTTTGTCAGAATTTTTAGTTCTAAACACTTTTAAGGTTTCATTTTTCTCAGTAACAGAATCTATGATCTTTTGTGTAGTCAAAGTTTCATTACTATACTGAATCACATCCTTAAAGTTATCAAACTGAGAGGGTAAAGAATTAAGAAGCAAGACAGCTTGGTGAGTTTCTTCTATTTTGTCATTACATCTTTCTAAGTCTTGAGTCATCCTAAGATACTTATCTAGGTTATCACTCAAAGTCAGATTAGTATCCATTTTAAAAGTGAATAATCTGCAGAGCAAAGAAATCCCAGAGGGCAAAGACTTAGTAAGATAAAGAGCTTCTAAAGCATCCCAGAGAGATTTAGTGGTAGTATGATTTACCACTTGTCGAGTCACATCATCAGATAACCTTATGAGGATCTCTGAGTGGGCTTGTTCATCCATCTCCATCCTTCTAGCAGGAGAGGTTTCTGCAAGGTAATCTTGCTTGATGGCTTTGCTACATTTTTCCTTCACCAATATAGCTTTCATCTTCACTTGCCACATTGCAAAATCTGTAGTTCCATCAAAAACTTTCATCCTAATGTTGTTATCTCCCATAGTTTTATTTCCCCTGAAACCAAACACACAAGTAAGTTTCAAGAATAAGAATAAAACAAAACAACAAGGACGATGGAGTAGCAAATCTTTGAACAAATAATGGCAAGATTTGCAGATCCTAAGTCCAAATCACACAGATCAAGACTAACACAGTCACAGAGATAATCTGAATTAATAGATGCGGAAGCAATGAGCCAAGATCATTCACAGAGCAATGATAGATCCTAATTATGCAAATATCTACACAAATCACACAAGATTTCAGATATAGCAGTAATCAAGAAACCTGGCTCTGATACCAATCTGTGAGATTAACTAGATTTGAATCAGATTATCACAAACATACACAAAGAACTTTAATGCAAAATGTAAATGACTCAAGGAATTGTTAACGAGGTTCGGACTCAGCCTATTCCCCGTGGCCTCAAGATTGATGGCCAAATCCACTAAGTAGGTCACAATCTTACAAGAGAGCAAAGCTCTAAGTTCAGATCAAATACACAGAACAGAGACAACAAGAATCTGTAAAACAAGAGAAGAGAAACTCCCTAAACCACGCGTGTGACCAGATCTCCTCCAAACCTCAACTCCGTCGAGCATCTGCAAGCTTCACCACTCGTCAAAGGCCTCCAACTCCAAGCAAGAACACAATCCACTTGAAGTTATCTCTAGAAGCAAAAGCTTTGCTTCTATCGAGATCAAACTCTCGATCCACAGTCAAGAACACTCAGGAAACCCAAACCCTAGCACAAACTCTCTTTCACAGATGGAGGCGGAGAAGAAGAATGATTCGATAAGAGAGAATACCAGGGTTAAGGCCTTATATACCTCAGCCCAACAAGTGAAACGCGGAGCTCCAGCAACCTCAAAATAGGTCGGGTCGAGCATCTGGGCCACAACTGGCTTCTGGGCCTCTAACAGTGGGCCAAGCCCAATTACAGATTAAAGCCCGAAACTGAACTACGCATAAATGATCTGAACAAAACACTTAAGGATTGATCATCAACAAAATGACAATCATCCATTACATAGTGGTTTTCATATGTATCATAACATTTATATTTTAAAGTAGCTCCTAATTTGACAACGCAGCATGTGCTCATAATATCATCATACGTATATATAATTCCATTTGAACTTTCGTCTTCCTCATCTCCTCATTTTTTAATTATTATACAGCCGTCTGCTTCTTTAATGTTCAAACCCTCCATCTTTCATTTATTATTATCCCCTCCACCTGATCAGCATACGAATACTAGTCGATCTCAATGAACATGGTAGCTCGTTTGCTCTTTTCCTAGCTAGCTCCCATTTCTTCACCCATAGCTAGCTCCCATTTCTTCACCCATAGCTAGCTTACTGACTATACAATTCTTGCTAATTTATACACGTTGTACGTACGTTGTTCACCCCATGTTATGCTATCGAAACCCTCATATAACTTAAACCTCTTCGATCGAATTGATGTTCTATTTTATTTCTTTAATTGACTGGGTCTCTTGTGATAGTGATAATAACCACAAAGCTAGTGGTATATAAACACAAGGTACATAGACAATTGTTCATCCACTTCTCCTACAGAAAAACTCCTTTAACAAAAAATGGTGAATATGGTTAACCCTAATTATATGATCTTGCTCACCCTACTATTTAGGATCGGTAAGGCGGCAGCGGAGTGCACGTGCGAGGCGGAGGATCTGGAATCAGGCCCTAAAAGCGTGACGCTTCCGTACAAGATAGGATCCATCTTCGCCATCTTATTGTCAAGCGGGATTGGTGTAGCCGTGCCTCTTATAGGAAGGAAGGTACCGGCTCTTCGCCCGGACGGCGATATCTTCTTCTTGATAAAGGCGTTTGCTGCTGGCGTAATTCTAGCCACCGGATTCATCCACATCCTTCCAGACGCCTTTGAGACCCTCTCTTCGCCATGCCTCACCAATCCGATATGGGGGGAGTTTCCTTTTACGGGATTCATAGCCATGCTCGCTGCAATTGCTACATTGATGGTGGAGTCGACTGCCTCAGGGTACTATCGGAGAAGGCACTTTAAGACTGTCACTGGAGGAGATGAAGAGGTCGCCCCTCAGAATGCAGGGCACGTGCATATGCATACTCATGCCGCCGTAGATACTGTCGACAACGGGAAGTTGGAGCTCATTAGGCACCGTGTCACTACACAAGTAACCACATTAATTTACTTTATCTAACCTACCTCTTGCATTTTGGTTGGTTACAAATGGTCAACGCATTCTTCTTTCTTTATAACTACAAAGTTCTACCAGTACTACGTAATTCACTTTCTTGTGTTTACGATAAAAGTCAATCATACTGTTAATACAAACTTTAATCTTATTTATAATTATATATCTGTCTTTTAATGTTTTAGATGGGTGTCGACATATCTAGTCATTCTTCTTTAAATATATATAGATGATTACGAAATTATAAACTAATCTTTCTTATCTTAAATTACCTAGCATTAATATATTATAAATTTTATTACCGAGTCAATGATATTGTTAGCACGTCGTTTACGCAACTATCTATTAAATATTAATAATAATATTAGTTTATAGTAATTATCAACTTCAACAATACTTGTGTAATAATTGTAGTTGTAGTTGTAATATTATTATGTGATTGTGATGTGAGCGAGAATGTTAACATGTTATCTTTGTAATTAACTATTAAGTAATATTTTTTATCATTTAAATATTAGATTATATAAATTTCAAATTAATCTCATAACTTTGCAAAGTTGTATTCGATTCACTTATTTATATTCCTAATTAATTGGGTTAAAAAAAGTAGTTGTAAGAGTATTCATGTATAAGTTATTAATACATGTTGTTTAGAAACATTAATCTATAAATTTTGTTCAATATAATAACTACAAATATCCTTTATGGTATCCTGATTAGTATAATTGGATAAAGATCATTTGCGGTATGCTGATTTTGTGAATCCAATGGAGTAGGTGTTGGAGTTGGGGATAGTGGTACACTCGATAATTATAGGGATATCGATGGGCACTTCACAAACACTTGAAACTATAAAGCCCCTCCTTGCTGCCCTATGCTTCCACCAGTTCTTTGAGGGACTCGGCCTTGGGGGATGCATTGCTCAGGTACTTAATTACCATATTCATCTTCCCTAACTTTCGTAGTGTTATTCTCTACCCTAGATGGTCTTTATAAAAACAATACACTCGAGACTCACTCATTGATATCACACAATTTAGAATAATGTTTGTTAGATACATATTCATTTTGGGAGAGATATAAAAGCAACATTTAATTAATAACTCATACACATACTGACATACATGTGTGAGAGATATCACTTGCATAAATAACTCTACCTGCTTTATGTTCCATTTCCAGGCGAAATTCAAATTGCAAACCATAGTAACAATGGCGATGTTCTTTAGCCTCACAACTCCGTTGGGGATCGCAATCGGGATTGGAGTCGGAAATAGCTACGATGTGAACAGCCCAACGTCGTTGATTGTGCAAGGAGTGTTTGACTCGGCAGCGGGAGGGATATTGATATATATGGCTCTAGTGGGGCTTCTCGCATCGGACTTTATGAGCCCTAGAATGCAAAATAGCCCTAGGCTCCAGCTAGGTGCTAACATCTCTCTTCTTCTTGGAGCTGGATGCATGTCTCTTTTGGCAAAATGGGCGTAAAATTATAGGTTTCTATTTGCTTTTTTGTTTGCTTCTAATACATTTGTTTGTCTTATACTATTTGATGAGCTACGTACAAAATGTATTTTAGTTTCACAAATTGTTATGTTTGATTGGTTGTGCAAGTTTTTTCAAATTGTTATGTTTGATTGTTGTTACATTCTTTGGTTCATACTTCTTGTAATATTCACACTTACGTATGTTATTTACCTTGATCACAATTTGTAATGGATGCTTGTTTTTTTATCTTGTAATTCCTATTGGTTTTGTGGTGAAGTATGTCGTATTGTGAGTTTCATTTCATTTTATGTGAATTACTATTTCGATATCATATGATTTTTGTGTTCAAGGCATTGTATGTCTGCAACGTAGCAAAATTAAAGCTTATGGCATTCAAAATATTGTCTCAAATACTCCCTTTTCGTACCTAAATTACAGATATGTTCAATTTCAAACGGATATGACTGTTATATCCATTTGAGGGTTATAATAGTCTAAAAAAATATTTTTCCTATTAAAAAGAAAAGATATATTATAATTTAATTTATCTTTATTTTTTAAACTCAAATGATTATTTTAATATATTCAGAAATTAAGAAAAAGGAAAATCAAAATCAAAAATAAAAAATAAAATAAAATTATAATAAAAAAAAGGAAAATTAAGAAAAAGGAAAATCAAAATAATAAATAAATAATAAAAGATAATTATAATAATCAAAAAAATAAAAAAAAGGAAAACTAATTGGGCAGTTTTTCAAAGACGGTTTATGCCATAATTTAAAAAGTAAGTGCTACTTAATCCCAGTTAAGTAGCATTAGGCTAAAATTAATGTCAGTTACCCATTTTCTCACTCAACTTCTCACCCATTTTCTCTCTCGTTGAAAACGCACATTCACCCATTCGTCTTCTCTTCTCCATTTTCACCATTTCACCATTTTTGTTCCCGACCCCAGCTCTCAACCGCTCTCAACCGCCCTCAACCTCTCTCAACCTCTCCGGCAACCGCTCGTAACCTCCGGCAACTCTCTGTCTTTCTCTCCCAACTCTCTCTCCGGCAACTCTTTCTCTCCCAATCGCTCTAGTTATGGTCGTGACCAGAGCTTCCGCACCCCAGAAAAGAAAGAGAGACGCACATGGAGACTCTAAAGGAAGAAAGAAGAGGCAAACCGAGAAAACCCCCAAATATACTAAGGGTTCGTCGGCGAAGTCGGAGCACAAAGGGGAAGCCACAGTCTCCCAGAGGAAGAAGGAGGTCTTGAATCTCTTAGAAAAATGGAGAAGCATGGAGCCTCTGCCTTTTAACAACAATGTAAGTGAAATTTCTGAAATTTTGTTATTCAATACGAGTATATGAGTTAAATTGGTGAATTTAGGGTTCATGACTGAAGCCAATGCATGTAAATTTGAGATAATATGTACATTTGCACTTGTAATTGGAGTTGAGAACAAAGTTGTGAATAATTTGATTATTGTTTAGGGTTATCCTGACATCCTCCTTTCTGTGTCCGGACATCCTCTTCTCTGTGTCCTGACATCCTCTTGTCTGTGCCCCGACACTTGAATTTTATTTTTGTGTAGCTTATGTGCATTTAGGAGTTTATGTAGTGGAATTATTTGGATTTGAGTTTCTAAATATTGTTAGTTTTTAAGGAATTTCATTTCTTCATGTGTATTATGAATCTTAACACCTCTAAAAATACTTCATGTCATGTGCATTGTGAACCAGTTTATGTAGTGGAAGTATTTGGATTTGAGTTTCTGAATATTGTTAGTTTTTAAGGAAATGCATGTACATCCTCTTCTCCTCACTGTGTCTAGATTGTTTAGGGTTATCCTGACAACCTCCTCACTGTGTCCTGACATACTCTTCTCTGTGTCCCGACACTTGAACTTTGGTTTTGTGTAGCTTATGTAGCTTATGTGCATTTAGGAGTTTCTGTGTAGTTTGCATATCTCTCCACCTCTGAATACTGTTTCCTGTCATGTGAAGTGTGCATCCTGACATATTACTAATATTTTCCTACAATGTTATGTAGGTGATGTATGCTTACTTCAAGGGAGATGCATTGCATGGTCGTGTGAATATTAACTGTAGGAGGCAATATCTCAAAGACATAGAGTCTAAGCTAACATGCCAAGATTGGAGAAGAATATGTGGCAACCCTTTTGGGGATGTTGTGAAAATGGTCAATCAAGTGACCTTCTCTTCTCAAACCGTGCACTCAGTTTTCTTCAAGCAGTTGAAGAGTGAAAAGAAGTGGGAGACATGTTATGAGATTGTTGGTCAGCCATTGAGATTTTCGCTGGAACAATTTGCTTTGATAATTGGCTTGAACTGTGGCCCTCTTCCCAAGGAGATTAAATCATCTAGGAAGCAAGACAACCAAGTGATGGACCGTTTTTTTGGTGGTCCTGATTGTTCTAAAACTTCAGTGCAAAACCTTTATAAAAGGTTCATGAAGCACAAAGTCTTGGACAACCACAATTTCAAGTTAGCATTATTGTTGATTGTGGAAGGGATTTTTCTTGGAGGTGATAAGAAGAGGCTTGTAAAAGTTGAACATGTGAGATTAGTGGAAACCATTGACAAGTTTTGGAGTTATCACTGGGGAAGAGTTGCCTACATGGAGTTGCACAGGGCACTGACCAGATCAATGGCAAGAAGAATGATATCCATGGAGAAGTCTATAAAAATCTCAGATGATGGTAGGATACCATACAACCTTCAAGGGATGCCAGTGGTGTTTCAGGTATAGTAGTACATCCCTGACATGATATATATTGAAGGGTGACAGGAATACTAATGGTTTTGTTTGTTTATGTGTAGGTGTGGATTTGGGAGTGTGTACAGTCTGTTGGAGTCCAGTATGCCTCAGGGATTTGTGAGACCAAAATCCCCAGAGGAGTGCGTTGGTCTGCAACTGAATGCCCTGAGCATGGATCACTAAGGCTGTCTTTTGAAGGAGAAGGTCTAGAAGTCTTGCCTCTACTGGTTGCAGATGAATCTGAGAAGGACTTGCTTAATGGTTGCAAATTCTCAGATGAAGTAAAGGACCTCTTCTTTGACCAGATTACATCTGAGTTTGTGTCAAAGACAAAGGACAGTGAGCCTAGACAAGAAGAAGACCAATCCCAAGGATAATCTACTGGGGAACAAGGTCAGCTAATGGGGGTCATGATGGCTTTGCTCATGAAGATTGACAAGTTGGAGGCTGGTCTTTGTCAGAGGATTGAAAGGCTGGAGAGAAGGAACTTTGTTTGTGAGGAGGAGGAGGTCCCCAAGGAAAGGATGAGAAAGAAAAGAGTGAAGAACGATGTAGTTTCTGAGGAGGAGGAGGTCCCTAGGAAGAGGATGGCAAGGAAGAGTGTGAAGACACTAGCCGGGAAGGGTAAGAAACCAGTAAAATCTTCTAGTGAAGAAAGTGAAGAGAGTGAAGAGTATGAAGAGGAGTCTGAGAGTGAAGAGAGTGAAGAGTATGAAGAGGAGTCTGAGAGTGAAGAGAGTGAAGAGTATGAAGAGGAGTCTTAGAGTGAAGAGAGTGTCAGTGAAGGAAGTGACAGTGGGGAAGATAAGGTGGAGACAACACAACAGAATGCTGGGGAAAGTGAAAAATCTAAGGTGGAAAGCAGTGACAATGGTGAAGATGACAATGGAGGAAATGATGATGGTGGAGATGGAGATGATGGATGTGAGATAGCAGAGGACAAGGCAGTGACAACTGAGAATGAGGTATGTATACTTTGTTTTGTTAATTTTTTTTTAAAAAAAAATGACATGATATTATTTGAGTATGACAGGATAATTTGGGCTTCATGACAGGATAGTATTAAATCATACTAGGATAGAATGTATAGTATGACAAGATAGGTTATGTAGTATGTCAAGATAGTTTGTGAAGCTTGAAATATAGGATTTAAGAAACTTTTATTGGAGGAAAGACGACTTGTTATTTACCATGAACCATTATTTGATTTTGGTAATAATGAGGAGTTGGAGGACCATCTTTTTCCAAAGGATAATGTTGTTGGGGATGAAGTAGATGTTGTTGATGAAGTTGTTCAGGGTGGGGTTGACAATGTTGCTGCTCCTTGTGGGGTTGACAATGTTGATGAAGTTGTTGTTGAGATTGCTGAGAAAAGGGTTGAGGTGCCAATGGATAATGTTGCTGCTCCTTGTGTAAACTTGAATGAGGAGTTTGTAAGCTCCAAAGACTCTAGTGACAATGAGGTATGATTTAGTTTATTGGTGTCTTTGGAGTTATTGTTTCATGACAGGATATGTATTTAAGCATGACAGGATGTTTTGCAGGGGGTTCAAACTTTTGAGTTAATTAGTGTTGGGAGAAGAGCAGGAGATATTGTAATGGATGTTGTTGCTGAGCTAGCTGAGAAGACATCTGATAAGGATGAGAGCGACCCTAAGGTGCAAGATGAGTTGAAAGATAATGAACTTGAAGATGCACCAAGGGAAGAGCTCACTCAGCAGGCTACAACTAAGGAGAAAAAGGCTGAGGAGGAGAAAAGGGCTGAGGAGGAGAAAAGGGCTGAGGAGGAGAAAAGGGCTGAGGAGGAGAAAAGGGCTGAGGAGGAGAAAAAGGCTGAGGAGGAAGCAAAGGCTGAGGAGGAGAAAAGGGCTGAGGTGGCCAAGGCTGAGGAGGAAAAGAATAAGGAGACCAAGGCTGAGGTGGGAAAGGCAGAGGAGCAAAACACTGAGGAGGGCAAGGCTGATGTGGCAATGACTGAGGTGGAGAAAGGTGAGGAGGACAAGGCAGATGATTTTGCCAAACCCAAACTTGTGTTTGGCACAAGGGTGAAAATGGCCAGTGGCCGTTCTCCAAACAAGGTGTCTCCACAGAAACAGAGGTAACTTCTGAAATTACAGGATAGTTTTTGGAGTATGACAGGATAGTTTGTGTTGAATGGTAGGATATGATATTTTTTGAGTTCACTGTGGTTTTTCAGGATCCCGCCGAAGCGTAATACAAAGCCTTCTACTTCTCTCAGCTCTCCTTACACATCCAAGACAACCAAGAAGAAAAACACCAAGAAGGAAAACACCAAGAAGGACAACACCAAGGACAACACCAAGGACAACACCAAGGACAACAAGAGCAAGAAGGAAGTCTATTCAAAAGCTTTTTGGAAGAAGATAACCAACAATCCAGCTGTAAAAGAAATGACAGAGGCAATACAATGGTACAAAGAGGAAAGGTACTTGAAAAAATTGGTGTATTAATATACTAAATATCTTTTATGCTGATTACAATGAAATTTTATACTCCTATATTGTGTTTTATGATTCAGCCCTGAGGAGTTTGATGGTCTGAGTGGAGTTGCTATTGAGAATGCTTTCTTTGAGTCAATTATTGAACCACGGTACTGGTGGGATAACACAGTAAGTGTGACAGGATAAAATTGCCATTTTTTATTTTTTCAGTCTTAAGTGTAATTAATGTGTACTTGTATTGGAAGCACATCGATGAGGTTCTTTGCCACGTGAGGTCTGAGCTCAGGAAAAAACCAGCTGATAATCACAAGGGTGCCATAATGGATTGTCTATGGTCTGAGGATTACAAGGACCAACATAGGAGTGAAGCAGATGGAGTTGAAGTACCAGTTATTCCAGATCGTGTTGTGAGGTACTTCAAGGGAAGTCTTCCATTTCTATTTGGAAAAAATTGGGAAGATGTGGACTTCATTTATGCACCACTCTTTGTTGGAGGCAACCATTGGGTGGCCATTGAAATAGACCTCCAGAACTGGAAGCTCAATGTGTATGACTGCAACACCGATTTGAAGCCAGAGCGGGTAATAGAAAAAGATGTGGCCCCAATCCTAAAGTATGTGCCAAAAATTTTGAGCAACCACGAGGCTCTGTCCCCAAAGTACGCACATAGGCTTCATGAGGACCTGGCTTATCATGGAAGGGTTCATGGCTTACCACAGAATAAAAGAAGGTAATATATCCCTCCACTACTCTGTTATTTACCCGCCACCCTTTATAAATCTGTGAGTAATGGTTTGTTTGTTTGCAGTGGTGATTGTGGTGCATACACTGTGAAATACATTGAGTGGTTGTGTTTTGGCAATAATGATCTCTCCCTAATTTCGGACAAGACAATCGACATGCACAGATTTGACATTGCTACCAGCCTGTTTGACGAGAAATGGGTCACTAGGTTGAATAATGTTGATGATGTTACATAGTAGGAATAATTTGTATCTCTGATTGTTGTGTGTTATGTTTCAGAATAATTTTAAGGTGTGTTTGTGTGAATATTGGTTTGGTTTTGTTGACCTATGTTGGTCTAGACATGATTGAAAGTAGAACAATGGTTTTATTGTCATACAGATTTCTAGTATGAATGCAAGTTTTTTGTCTTACCCTTACCACCTATGACAACTCAAAATGGTAGGATGTGACAACTGCCAAAGTAAAGCAGTTGTCCTTGTGACAGGATGAAAAAAAGAATATTGTGAGGATAAAGTTTTCAAACTTGAAAAAAGTTTTCAAAATTTAAAAAAACTCCGCCTTTAATTTGTGTTACCCTTGAAGTCTATAAATAACAAAGTTTCCTACCAAATATTGTCATGCTCTCAGTCCATAAATTATCAAAAAAATGGATCACGTTATGGATTTGACAAGAGTCTATACTGAAGTTCACTATGGTGGTTCCCTTGTCCCCAGCAGCGGAAGAATGGACAGTGTCACGAGCCACATTTATGAAGGTGGTCTCTGCGAAGATTGGGCTCCAGCGGCAGATAGTGTGAGGGACATCAATTGGCTAAGAGGAGAGCTATGGACCCTCAATAACCGCCAGAACAACACACATTATTTCTTTGAGATGGTTCATGCTGATGGAGGGAGGAACACTATAAGAGCCTTGCAGCACTCACATGATGCCCATGCTCTTGCAGATCTAGGAAGGTCTGTTGCTCTAATCAAAATCTTCATTGTCACCGTTCAACACCCCTTGGAGCTGAAAATGAGGTGGAGGCGTGACTTCAAACCCCCAACCAGGGACATGGACTTTCGTCTCGACATACCATGCTATGCAGACTCTAATGTTGTGTAATCTATGTAGGGCGACAGGATGTGTGGGCAAGAGTGGGGATATGTTGTAGTTTGTGATCTAAGTGCAATGATGTATGCTTTTCAGTTTCTACGGTTTAATCTTCTCTTATAATGAAAAATTATCTCTCTTCAATGTGACTTATCATATCAAAGATTTAATTTGTGGTAGCATTGAAAGGCATCAGGATGTAAGTGAATTTGTGACAGGATAAAACAGAATGTGTGGCGGGAAATTATTACCAAATTCATTGCATGGTAAACACAATACAAGTACAAAGGAAACAAAAGACACAAGGAAACTGAAATGATTGTAATAACATGAAATGATACAACATCAATAGTTGTACACTTCAATATCGTACACGACACCATTTGAATCTGCACTTTGAAGGTCGAAGAGACACTCATCCTTATACTTGAGCTTATTGTCTTGAACAAAAGCTCTCCAACCCTTGCCCAAGCGGTAGCCTTTTTTTGAGTGTGTGAGATGAACTTCCCAAGTCTGAAGTCCAACTTTAAGTGTTATTTCAAAGTTCTTGTAGTCTTTCAAAAACTTGTCTCCATGACCGATGGGGATACACAGACGACAGTCCCCCTCTACATATGAGCGTTTCATTTCAACGAAGAAACTTTTGATTTGGTAATCTTCGTTGAGAAATGGGTCTACCACGTGATAACCAGCCATGAAGGAGTTGAGAGAAAGAGAGAAAGAAAGGTATGGTTGTTGAGAAAGAAAGGAATGAGCAGAATACATTGTTGAGAAAGGAATGGCCTATTTATTGAAGCAAAATTTGACAAAAAATGAGTAAATGTGTTAGGTTGGGTTGGTTAACGTGTTGGGTAGGTAAATGTGTTTGACTACTTTTTGCTTGAAAACATGTATTGACGTTAGTGCACAGAGTAAATGTGTGCTTTGACTGCATTTATGTAGTGGAGTTAGGTGGCGGGATGTTAAAAAATATGAGTGACAGGATAAAACAGAATGGGTGGCGGGATAATACAATACAACTTAACAAAGCAAACTAAAATCATTTCAACATCCAACCCAAAATAATATGACTTATAAAAGTACGTGTGACAAGATAAAACTTGTCTTTTGGCGGGATAAAACATCAAATGTGGCGGGATAACATGTTACAATTGTTCATATACCAAAAAGTTAGCATTGTTCATATACCAAAAAGTTAGAACCTTGTTGTCTTACCCTTTTACCCTATGGTCTTCGCCTTGACTGTCCTCCCCTTGCAACCCGGGAGCACGTGTTGTGAGTATGGCCAGACAGACCACATCTTACACATCTCGTGGACACTCGTTTGTAGGGCCTCTCCCACCTAGCCTTATATCTATTCAACCTTGGTCTTCCAGGTCCCCTTTTCCATGGTGGTGGCAAACACGGAAGAGATGAGACTGATTGTGGAACATCCCATTGGTTGGGTGGAGGGATCAAATGGATGGTTTCCTTGTAAACTTCTTTCAAGATGTTGTTGGTATAAAAGTGACTAACAAGAGTAGAAATATCAACTCCCCTGTCCTTAGCTAATGCCAAAGCATGCTTACAAAGAATCCGATCTCTCTGAAACACGTTGCATTGGCAAGTTTGTTGGCGAAGATTCACCTCATACTTGTTCCTTCCATCAGTCACCTCTTCTTAAATATCACTAAGCCTTTTGATGCTCATGCTCAGAGATGCCGCATACCTATTATCAATGGTCTTGGTCACTGCCCTAGTAGTCACCTCACACCATGTAGTAGCCGACTCCCTCCTTTCACAGAACCAGGTGGAAAAGGTAAGTAATATAACATCAAACAATGCTACAATAGGCTACATACGCTCCTGTTTAAACACCTTGTTCAGACATTCTGCATTGTTTGTCTTCATGATGTTGTACCTCTCAGTTGTGAAATATGCCCTAGACCACTTTTCAAGAGACACTTTGAGAGCCATATTTGCCACAACTGAAGTTCTGTTTTGTAGGATCTGAAGCTCAGTCCTATACTCTTCTACAGTGTACGCCTTTGCAACCTTAAACCACTGGTCTTGCAAACCTCCCCAAGTGCACTTTTGCTTGAAGTTTTGCAGCATATGATAAATGCAATATCCATGTTGTGCAAGATTGTAAACTTGTCTCAGACCGGCTTTAATAACCAAATGATGATCAGACACAAAAACCACATCCACACTATCTGGTACAACAGCCGTCTTCAACTCTTCAAAGAACAAGGACCAAGAATCCTTATTCTCACTGTCTACTACAACAAAAGCCAAGGGATAGATCTGTTTGTTTCCATCTTGGGCAGTAGCTAGAAGAAGATGACCATTGAATCGCCCTCCTAAGTGTGCTCCATCAACACAAATCACCTGGTACATCATATAACTTGTCCTGTCACCCTCTATAATATATCCCTCCAGGTAATTATATCTATTCTTCTAAAATCATATCCCTCCGCCCGTCAGTTATTATCTCTCCACCCACTACCTATTATTTGGACATGAAAAAGATATAGTTTAAAAAGTTACCTTTCTCAAATGAGGAACAACCCTGATACAAGCACCCAATGCCCAGAAACAGTACTTAAATCGGTTTTGAGAATCCAACATAACCTTCCTCGGATTGACTTCTTTCAACATATGAAGCCATGAGTGAAGTTGACTATAACCTTCCTCGGGAGACCCTCGAATAATGTCCTCTGCCTTTTGTCTTGCTCTGTTTGCTTTGGAATAACTGGTATGGACTCCTAGATCTTTCATGATAACTTGTATCTCTTTTGCCCTTGGTGCGTCCTTGCGACCTTTGAACCTGTTACATGTGTTCAAAAACATCCGGTCACACTTCATACTCTATCCCGACAGGTTAAATATTTCAACAAGATAGAAACAATACATACCTATCAAGAATACTCTTGGAAATGAATGATGAATTGGCATGTCTATTGTGATTGTTCTTGAACAACATCGCACATGTATGAGATGGTTCAAGCCTTCAGACCCACCACGGACCAGTAGCTTTACCACCCCTCGTTGAAGCACGAAACCCAAATGAACATGCTCCACCATTTTGTCACTCCACCACATAAGTGCTCTTATCAGACTTCTTCATACGCATTTCTATACATTTTTCCACAGCATATGAGACTAATGACCGTTGAACCTCCTCCTTGGTTTGAAAGACATCTCCAACCTTGATTGCGAATGGCTAAGAGTTTAAGCACAATTCTTCTTCCTCCTCCAGATTTTCAATATCAGCGGGAACATCATAATGGTAAGACCCCTGTTCATGTTCCTCAGCATCTCCTCCCAGATATTCGTAGTCCTCTAACTTGACATGATCATCATCAAATTCTTCGTCAGAAATGTTGGCAAGGTCTAAAAAAAATGTTGACAAGGTCTAAACCTTGTCACTTGGTTGCAGAAATAAAAACATCCCCCTCTTCATCGTCACTGATTAGTGACACAACATCAGGTTCACTGCCTTTCTTAGCTTTCTCTCCACCTTCCATAGATATCCGGACACAGTTATCAAATGATCCTGACATGTCTTCTTCTTCTCTCAGCTCATCATCTACTATGTTACTAAACATGTGATCTGACATTCTCTTTAGGACTCTTAAATGGTAAGAAGGTCCACCAACATTTTCAGCCTGAGAACAAGGTTGAGGTGCATTACCTTGAACACCCATCATCTCTTCTTCTTCTTTTGGAATTAAATTAGGGTTTTCATTTGAACCAAACATTTAGGCACCACGACAGAATGCAAAGGAATTGACCATATTCTATCTTTGCAGTTTGACATGTTCAAGAAGAAGAATGCATCTACATCATCATTATCAGAAATTTCGAAAGGAGGAAGATGAACATTTTGTGGAGGCATGTAGCTGAGCTTTAAGTCAAACCTGTTAAGATCAATGGCAAGTTTTTCTTCAACCATTTTCATCAGCCCTTTGTTTGTGCCTAAAAATACGACGAGTGTGGAACGCGTGAAGAGCTACGCGTAGGAAGACTGTGTTGACGCGACGAGAGGAATGAAGGATGTCGTCGACGTGACGAGACGTGGCAAAGGTCTCGTTTATCTTGAAGATTAGGTCGGCCGAGCATATTTTATCTTATTCCTTATTATATTATTGTAATTGGTAAAAGATACGGTAGAGAATATCTTTTACGTTGTTTGTTATATCGTTATATAGATAAAAGGAAGAGATAAGATCTCGTTTCCTAAAAGATATTATTAGGGTTAGCCTATAAATAAAGGCTAACACCTGCTTTGTAATCATTCAGCCACCATTACGAGTAATACCAAGTTCAAGCTTCAAACCCTAAATTCTTCTCTCGTTCTAAATTGTTCTTGAGTGTTGAGATTATACCGTATTCTTTGATCTTTTCCCTACAATTGCTTAGTTATCTTCTCGTAGGTAATTTCACTACAAACAATTGGCGCCCACCGTGGTGCAAGATCAAAAAGGTATCGTCTTTCCATACGAAAAGAGCTTCTTTTTTTGCAGGAAATAATGACGAGTCCAACCAACAGTCCGCGTGATGGCGAAAAAAGGTCCGAAGAAGAAGATCACATAACGGTTCCTCCCGTCCCGGCGAACGAAGACGCAGAAAAAAGTCCCGGAAACACCCCCAACACTCCAAAAGAAAGCGCTCCCATAGAGAAACGAGGGGTAGACGGTTAAGTAACCAACGTGGCCGCCGTCCAAGCACAATTCGAGTCCTTCGAGAAAGCCCAGGCTGAAGCCATGCGTGCGAGCGAGAAAACGGCGTCGGAACTCACTACAGAAAACGAGAGGTTGAACTCTATATTCAGGGAACTCAAAGAGGGTTCCACGGGGCCACATACCTACGTTCGTGGTCAAAGTGTCATCCAACGCCTTGATATGGACGCAACCTTCGAAGAAGACGACGTACACCAGCCTCAAGTACACCACGGTCACGTTCTCCCGAGAGAAACGGTTCAGAGAAGCAAACCCGAGGAAAAGATGACGTCGGACGCCGTCGCTTCGCTCGTAGCACAACAGGTCGGCGCCCTAAGAAAGGAGATGATGCTGATGCCCGGAGCTCCCAAATCTATAATCCCTGAGGTCGAGTTCGGATTTCAAGAGAGTCCATTTGTTACTGCTATCGCCGCCCAGAAGATCGCCAAAAAATTCACCGTCACCGATATTCCCGTCTACGACGGATCAGATGACCCGGAAGAACACGTCTTACTCTTCAAGGCCAAGCTCTCCACAAGTCCAATTGAGCCAGAATTAAAGGAAGCAATGATGTGCAAATTCTTTAGCTCGACGCTGAAAGGTCCAGCCTTGACGTGGTTTATCCACTTACCCAAGGGAAGTATCTCCTCCTACGTCGAGCTCTCCAACCTGTTCCGACTACAATTCGCCAGCAGTAAGTTGTTTGCAAAGCAACCCTCAGATCTCCATAACATGCGAATGAACAAAGGAGAGAACATAAGAGCCTTCATGAAGCGTTTCAATGATGAGAAGATTACAATCCTAGATTGTAGCGAAGCCACAGCTGCCGACGCGTTCAGATGCGCACTTCCCCGAGATAGTGACCTGTACAAGAAACTGACGAAGACTCACCCTGAAGCATTCGTCTCAACTAGGGAAAGAGCCATGGAAGCCATACGCTTAGAGGAAGATCTCCTAAGATACAACGAAGAAAGTTCTCGATCTCCACGTAGGCGAACTCCTCCGCGTAGGAACTCTCCTCAACGTCGACACAATGATCGACATCAGGAGCGAGGGGAACGTCACGATAGAAGAAATAAGCCATTCCAAAGAACCACAAATGGTGCATGCGGTGAGCGAAGTTGATAGCGTCTATATGGTGGACAAAGGTATCTCTATGAAGACCGACGCGTTACGAGTCATGAGCGCAATGGAAGGGTTACGCGATGTGCAATGGCCGAGAAAGCCAAATCCTGGAAGGAGGCCCGGAACAGGGAAGGGGTACTGCGAGTTCCATAATGATACGGGTCACACGACGGATGGTTGACAAGGTCTAAACCTTGTCGCTTGGTTGCAGAAATAAAAACATCCTACTCTTCATCGTCACTGATTAGTGACACAACATCAGGTTCACTGCCTTTCTTAGGTTTCTTAGCTTTCTCTCCACCTTCCATAAATATCCGGACACCCTTATCATATGATCCTGACATATCTTCTTCTTCTCTCAGCTCATCATCTACTATGTTACTAAACATGTGATCTGACATTCTCTTTAGGACTCTTACATGGTAAGAAGGTCCACCAACATTTTCAGCCTGAGAACAAGGTTGAGGTGCACTACCTTGAACATCCATCATCTCTTTTTCTTCTTTTGGAATTAAATTAGGGTTTTCATTTGAACCAAAACATTTAGGCACCACGGCAGAATGCAAAGTAATTGACCATATTCTATCTTTGCAGTTTGACATGTTCAAGAAGAAGAATGCGTCTACATCATCATTATCAGAAATATCGAAAGGAGGAAGATGAACATTCTGTGGAGGCATGTAGCTGAGCTTTAAGTCAAACCTGTTATGATCAATGGCAAGTTTTTCTTCAACCATTTTCAGCAGCCCTTTGTTTGTGCCTAAAAATACGACGAGTGCGGAACGCGTGAAGAGCTACGTGTAGGAAGACTGTGTCGACGCGACGAGAGGAATGAAGGATGTCGTCGACGTGACGAGACGTGGCAAAGGTCTCGTTTATCTTGAAGATTAGGTCGGCCGAGCATATTTTATCTTATTCCTTATTATATTATTGTAATTCGTAAAAGATACGGTAGAGAATATCTTTTACCTTGTTTGTTATATCATTATTTAGATAAAAGGAAGAGATAAGATCTCGTTTCCTAAAAGATATTATTAGGTTTAGCCTATAAATAAAGGCTAACACCTGCTTTGTAATCATTCAGCCACCACTACGAGTAATACCAAGTTCAAGCTTCAAACCCTAAATTCTTCTCTCGTTCTAAATTGTTCTTGAGTGTTGAGATTATACTGTATTCTTTGATCTTTGCCCTACAATTGCTTAGTTATCTTCTTGTAGGTAATTTCGCTACAAACACCCTTCATAACCGATCTCATCACTCACCATCAAACCCTTTGCCTTTTTAGGGTCTTCATACACCCAAAGTTCATTCTCCACCTTCCACTTGCCTCTACATATTAAGGAGAGCATATATGTTTGACCTAAACAAGCCAAAACAAGAAAACATAGTCATTTATTGCTATCAATACACAAAAAAACTTTTGCATTTAATATGCCAACTTACTCAATCCTTCTTGTGTATGGTGGAGAGATATCAAAACCACCAAGGATGTAAAGAGATGGAAACAGTTGACTGGCAGGATATGAAGCAGATTTAATGAGGAGAAGTGAAAAAACGGAATTAATGAGGAAGATGAAGTTAAGACAAGAGGAATTACATTAATTTTGGAGCAAAAATTTGCTCTATGTTAGCTTACATCAAATTTGGCGGGAAAGTGTACCGCCAAAGTTGAATTGTGTGGCTGGGAATTAATCTAGTACGAGTGAATAGTGAATTGTATGGCCTGTCAGATTTTTTGTCGCTGATCTGTGTTTTCCTGACGCCTTTCCCATTTTATCCGTTTTTTTTTTAAAATTTCATGACATATGTCCTTTTATAGCAATATCATCATTTCATAAAAACTGACACATGTACGGATTTTGCTTCTTTTCCTTCTTTCCTTCTTTCCTTCTTTTCTTCTTTTCTTCTTTTCCTTCAGATTTTCTTTCCTCTTTTCACCTTTTCTCAACTCATTATTATAATGTTTTTGGATTTTCTTTAACATTTTTCCAAAAACCTTTATTCATTTACCAAAGCAAAAAGAAAAGACAAAATAAAATGAAATATGGATATTACAGTAATATCCATTTCAATTTAGGTAGGTTTGTTAGATACCCCAAAGTAGGGTATTTTTGCAAATTAGCCTATGACATTTGTTATACAAACATAAGGAAATGGTTAATTTACACTGAATAACTCATTAAATATGACCTTTTATTGGCATGAAGGAGATTTTTGTGTATGATAAAATATCTCCTATGAGATAAAGACTTTACAACTTGAATAAAATAATGAGGAGATAATTGATTAAATATATTAGTTATGATAAATAATACCTACTTAGGATATTTAAGGTGCCCAATTAAGTTATTAGGAGATGATTTTTAAAGTTCTTTGAGAGCAAGCAACCTACATTGGATGAACATTCTCATAAAGGAGAAATATTGGCTTGGTAATCTCGGGACGTAGCCATTTATGACGAAATAGGTCAACAAATCTCGTCTCTATACTCTCATTTTTATCTTTATTCTGCGGACTTTTCATCAATCAACGGTCCTATCGCTAGATTTGCTAGGCTCTTTAATTAATCTATATTGTGACAAATTATGTTACAACATTTGGCGCCGTCTGTGGGGCTAGATGAATATGGTGAACGGGAAAAGGAGTTTGTTCTTGACGCTAAAGCAGGCGTCGTCGGTGGACCGATGGAAGTCGCAATCGACACTGTTTTTTGTTAGTCTCTTGTTCCTAGATGTCAGGAAGAGTCCGATGATTCCGACATCGCTGGAACAATGCTTGTTTGTATAAAAAGTAACTACTAGTAAGAACTTAAGAAATATTGAGGTTTATGATCTAAATGGACGGTATAAATATCAATCTTAACTCTCAAGAACACTAGGTTAACAATGGTAAAACAGTTTGCTTGTACTATTACTCTCGGTGGAGAGCTTTACAAAGAGAGGGAAGCCATTTATATATAGGCAAACCTTAATTCTATTTATAAGGAGAGAATATTATTTTTTTCCTTATATCTTTAACCTAATATAAACTTGGTAAAGAGATATTCATTTTACAATAATTACTTATCTCTTTACTATTTACATGAATAAAATACTAAATAACTTAATATACATGATAATAATGCTCGACCGACTTTACTTCTACCTGTTGGACTCTCTCGTACTCGATCTTCTCGTACTTGATTTTTTCTCGTCCGGCCTACGCGTAGCTGAGAACGTGTTGCCTCCTAGTAGGATTTTTATGCATGAACAATACCGCTAAGGTGTTTTACAGATCCTCTTCCTTGTGGATCTGGCAAACGCCTTCATCTTCTTTGAAATATGTCTTCTTCATCTTCGTAACGCGTTCGTTAAATATAGTTGTAGGTTAACATATTCTTCGATTTCATCTCGTAAATCGTTTTGGATTTCGTGTAATCACATCAATGTGTCGATCCAAATTACTTTTCATCGCAACACTTGCTGGCAACAGCTTCATTCTCCAACGATCAACTTCTAATGGCTATAATGCCTTTTGGAGATTATTCTCGCCGAGATCCTTGTCGATCCTTTCACATTAAGAGCTCCAGTTTTCTTACTCCAACACTTTCCTCTGATCTCAATTTTCTCATTGTTCACTCGCACTTTTCTTGCTCTTTGCTCGATCTTTGATTCCACACTACTCGTTCTATTTCTCCAATTCCCACACACTTTCTTACTCTCACTCTTCAATCCCTCAAACTCAAATGACATCTCCAATCCTCTACGATCCAAGTTCCGTTCTCACTGGAAATGGTCGACGTCCTTCCCTGGCTCAGGACGCCGAGCGCTTTAGGGCTCTTGTCGAGTGTCTCCCGAAGTGGAGATTGAGATTCATCAGGTTGGCGTGTGCACCGACGTGTATGGTCCGGGGTGGATCTCGGTCTATGAGTACCCCTTTCTTGAGGGCCATCGCTTCCCGTTCTCACCCCTAGTGAGGGCATTTATGCTTCTACTGGGTGTCGTGGCGGGTCAATTACTCCCGAGCGTGTGGAGAATCTTTGGTGCCTTGGACGACGTCATGGTGAAGTTCGACATGGTGGTTTCCGTGGAGGACATCGTCCACTCCATCATCATCCTCAACTCTTCCACTTGCAGGGTTGGGCTGAAAGCTCGAGGCGGCGCGTTTGGCCGTCGAAGGGAGCACGGCGGATCGAGGCTGGGCTGACTACTTATACTTTGTGAAATAGTCGACCCTTGGCGAAGGTTGCCCTGGGATGCTTAAAGAATGGAAATCCGAAGGTAATATATTTCCAATTTCTCCACGCGTTCTTTCACAAATTTTTTCTTTTTCTTTTCTCGACGAGATTTTCTTTTACGTGTAACTCGTATTTTTAAGATTGATGCTAGAAGATTGTTCCAAGAGCAGAGACCAATGCAATTATGGAGGAATTACTAAAGATTCCGGAAGTTCATCAGCCTTTCCATTGTCATGACAGTCAGGTTCACCGTCATTGATGCGCCCTTGGTCTCCGGAAAGGCCAATGGTGCTCGAGGATCTTTGGTTGATGATTGAGTAAGTGTCTTGGGATGTCTTTTTGAGTTGTAGGTCGAGATGGCAGCGAAAGAATTGATATAGACGGCGAGAGGTTCGCCGAATTCGGATATGGATAATGAGTTGGGCTTTCAACAAACATGATTTGGTGAAGGGGTCGAAGGTGTCAATTGAGGGTTACTCAAAAAAGTGAACTTTTGGTTGGAGATGTAGAAGAACGAGGATAGAAGCTATGGGAACTTATGAGGCTAGGGATGTAGAAGATAGGGTTAGAGGCCTTTGGTGAAGGAGATGAGATAACAGAGCCCGAAGGAAAGGTGACGCCCAGATTTAGAAGATGGAGGAAATTCTTGTCTCAACAACGGTTCTAGATTAATTCAACTAAGCGTGATTACAAATGAAGATGGCAAAGCCATTATAAAGAAAACAAAGATGACGACTAGGGTTTCTAAGGGGTCTGGTGGCTAGGGTTGAGCTAGGGTTGGGCGTGCTTATGCTTGAGTGCCAAGAGAGCCCATTAGGACGGCCCAAACCATGCAAGGCTGGGCCACTCCATATATAGATACTTTCTATAAATAGAATGTTCTAAAACGCTAGCAAAACCCGAGCTTAACAACTTCCTAATAATGGAAAGTCTCCGAACATGGGAATGAGATAACAAATCCCAAATAGAGAAAAAAAATGTGAATATGGACAACAATTCCCAAATAAAGACAACAATTGTTTGAGACAACAAAACCATATAAAGACAACAAAAGGAGATAGGCGCGCCTTGTAAGAAAAGATCACCTCCGGGCGATCTCGGCGCGGAGAAGGCCCACCAGGACGCTGAGTCCTGATTCTCCGGCAACCCTAGGGTTGCGCTCAATATGGGCCCTTGTGCGCCCGAGCTGGATCTGCATATGAGCCTTCATCAAGGTTAGGTGATTCGGGCGCCGACGCGGTCTAAAGCTTCTCGGCGTCAGGGGTTCTGCAGGAGGCTTCCATGGGCGCTCTATGATGTTCTCGAACCCTTGAGGTGGTCCAAGGTCGAGGGCATGAGATGGCTCGACAAAAGGTGGAAAGCGCTCGGAGAAGTCCTCGAGCTTCACTTGGATGGGCACCGTTGGCCGGGCGCATGGAGCCGTTGGCCGGGCGCTGGGGAGCTTGACTCTTGGAGGGCTGGATGCTTGACTTGGGGAGCCTAGACGAGGCCTCAAGGTCATGGCATGGCAATGAGCCTTCTTGCACTTGGCTCGCTAGGATTCTCCGGGTGTGTTCAGTGAGCTTTGGAGGAGCCGCTAGACTAGTATTGGAGCTAGGCAGAGGCGCATCACCCTCCCCCACTTGGTTATGAAACTTCCCCGTTTCAGGCAAATTGAAGCTTGCTCCAACTAAGTCCTTGTCCGTCCCAAGCTGCAAGAATACACCGTTTCCCAATGAAATACGAAGTGTAAAAGTAGGGAAAAAATGCTTACCGAAAACAAAGAATTGGAGTTGAGGTTCCAGGGGTGCACGCAGTGAGGAAAATGGAGGCCAGAATGGCCGGGCGCCTTGGAAATCCCTCGAGCAATATTGGACATGCATCATGTGTCCATTGATTCGTGAGGATCGAGCGATCGAAACAGAATGGGAATCGCCTTGCTTCTCTACGATCTCTAGGTTTGGCGCCGGCATAGGTGATTTCTTTCCAAATTCTACGGCTTCCAACCTTCTTTACTCTGCATGCTCAGGCCACACCTCATCTACCATTTTCACAGGGTCGAATGACCAATTGTATTATTTTGCCATGCGCTTGAAATCTTCAACATATTCATGCATGCACACCATGGCTTGTACTTGTACCTTTGGGCGAGGCTCCGTCTCTGTTCTCCTAGTCTTAATGTCCTGCAAAATCTGGTTAGGAGACATAGGCAAAAGCCTCACACGCATATCATTATGAGTAAAAGAATACTCATTCTCATAGCCACTATGAAATACTTTTCCTATCAAATTGCCACGGCCTACCTAACAAGATATGCGTAGCATCCATTTGCACAACATCACAAAGTACTTCATCATGATAGTTCTCAAGAGAAAATGCAATCAAACATTGCTTATTAACAACATCACCTCCCTTGGAAGAAATCCATTGTAAACCGTAGGGAGTTGGGTGAGGAGTTGTAGGAAGAGAAAAGTGATTTACTACCTTGTCACTCAAGACTCCGAGCAACTACCACCATCAATTATCAAACTCAAGTTGGCTTCTTTGCCATTGACTTTCACCACGCAAGTAGATTGGAACAAATTTGATCTTTGCTCGCGGTGTGGGACTTCCTTGACATGCAGGGTGCGTCTTGTCACTAGGGCAAGAGCCATGCCATCATTTGTTGCTTGTGGATGACAAGCAAAAGCATCATAGTCCTCAGATTTAACCACTAAATTCAATGTCGTAGCCGTTTCATCATTCTCTCGGTCTTCTTCCTCTTCACAAGACTCATAGTCACCACTTTGAGTCATGAGGACGTTCTTTGGTTAGGAAAAGTGCGTCCAATATGGCCTCGTCCACCACACTTGTAGCACTCAATATCACTGATTTTGGGTGGAGGCATTGCCACCTTGTCCTTGTCTTTTGAGCTCGATCTTGGCTTTAAGACACTAGAAGAGGGATTAGTAGAAACCGAATTCAAAGGAGTACAGTCATACCTTTTAGATTGTGACGCCGGCCATGCTCTCTTTCTAATCAATTGGTTGTGTAATTGCATGGCTGCGTGCGTCAAGTTGTTGATGTCCTTGATAGGTAAGACCTGTAGTTGGTCTCGTAGAGTAGTGTTGAGACCACTCAAAAACTTCGTTCAAAGAGTTGAAGGCGATGCACTTACTCCAGCTTTGAAGTGAATATCCTCCAACTTAGCAATGTACTCCAATGGTGTCAAGGTTCCTTGTCGGCACATAGCAATCTCCATCTCCATCTTGTTCTTGTAGTCATCCGGGACATACTTCCTTGTCATAGCAAAGACAAGTTGATGCCATTGACGAATGGGAGGGAGATTGCGTCTCCTTCGGTCTTGGACAAGCCTATTCCACCATGTCCTTGCAACCCCGGTGAAATGATGTGTTGCTACTTCAAACTTCCCATACTCATCGTAATGACAATGATCTAGGACGTACTCTGTTGCCTGCATCCAATTAAGAAAGAAAGAAGGGTCGTATTCACTAGGAAAGGTTTCAATCTTTACCTTTATATCTCGACGTCCTTGGACATTAGGGCGTCAATCATCTTCTCTTGCACGTCTGACTCCTCGGAGCCTTGGGATATCATCATCACTCGCAGCATGGCGACGGTCATGTCTAGGCCTTTCTCCTTGGCGACGGTGGTCTCTAGGGTCTCCATCCTCAGAGCTAGTTGGCGGTGAGCTATCTCCATGTGGCTGGCGCCTGATGTCACGAGGCATGTGCCTCGCGCGCTCATGTTGTCGAGGCTCAAAGCCTTCTCTGGCGCCTTGACGCTCCTCAACCGGGCGCCTATAGCCAATCCCCGGGCGTCTATCACCTTGCCCCGAGCACCTATTGACATTTCCCGGGCGCTCTCTACTGTGTTGCTCCGGGGGAATGAAGTCACTACTCACCTGCAAATTCTCAATAGGATCTAATAATGGAGGATGAAATTGATGAGGATTATACTTACCTGGGTCGTCAAAGCCGTCAGAGTCAAACTCTTTGAAGGCATCCCGGGCTGAAAAACATTGGGAGTCTTCGTCACTAGGTGGTTCCCATGGAATCCTTGGACTCTGAAAATGAGCATATTGCTCCACATCAAAAGCATTTTCACACCGTGAGCTATGGCACCGGGAAGGCCCGGAGCCATCTCGTCTGCGCTCGGGTGAGCGCTCGGTGACTCAGCGTTGAGCACTTCTGAGCACTTGTGCAGGGCGCTCTCGCTCCCTTTCTTGAGCATTTTAATGCTCCCTTGGATGTGCTTGAAGGCGCTGTGCAAAAATCTCTTCTTGTTCATGGTGACCGCCTTCACTAGTACGACCCTCACTCTCAGTTTCAAGAGGTGAGCGCAAGAGTCTTAAGCGATCATCATGTTCTCGTTCTTAGCGACTCTTAATGATGGAGTTGATTCTCCTAAGGGGTTGTTGTTGAGAGCTGGAAGGCACTGCTGACTTACCTTTATCTTAGGGGTGCCGAGGTGCATGCAAGCCCCGGAAGTTGTTGTGTTGCATGGACACCTTGGTTTGTTGCTAGAGGCGGTGCAAGGGTGACTGAAAGAGCTTGATTTTCTTGCTCTAATTAGGCCATCCTCTGCCTCAAGGCTCTAGTCTCATCAAGAGTCTCAGCCAAGTCTTGCACAGTTCTTGGATTTGCGGCGTCAACTAGGGCTGTCTCATGCCCTGGGGGTTGGGGAGAAGGGGTTGTTGGATGTTGTTGTTGTTGTTGTTGCCTAAGTTGGTTTGATCCTCGGGGTCGGTGAAGGTACCTATAGAGATAGCCATGGCGAGAGATCAAGTGCACAAAAGCAAGAACAAAAGAAAGAACAAAAGCAAAGAAACCAAGCAAGAGTAACCGTCTAAACAAGTAACCAATCAAAGCACTCGAAGGTGACTAATTTGGCTGGCCATTTGGCGGTGTTGGCTGGCTGTGTGTGGTGTCTAGAAACAACCAAAAAATGATGCAAGAAATTCAAGAAAGTCAGTTAGAAAGGTAATCAATCACAAATGCAAGAAAGTAGCATGTTGTTTGTAGCGAAATTACCAACGAGATGATAACTAAGAAATTGTAGGGAAAAGATCAAATAATACGGTATAATCTCAACACTCAAGAACGATATGGAAAATTAGGGTTGAAGCTTGAACATGTGTATTACTCGAATGGTGGCTGAATGATTACAAATCAGGCGTTAGACTTTATTTATAGGCTAACCCTAGTTTTATCTTTAAGGAAGCGAGATCTTTTATTTTCCTTCTATCCTTGGACGATATAAAATTTAAAGTAAAAGATATTATTTCTAATATATTTCACCAATTACAACAATATCATAAAGAAATAGAATTATATTCACTCGGCCGACTTCGTCATCAACGCAAACAGGATCTCTGCTACAACTTGTCACGTCGACGTGGTCGCCCTACGCGTAGGTTAGAACACGTTCCCTACTCGTCGTATTTTTAGGCACAAACAATACCCCTAAGACGTCTTTCAGGGATTAACGTCTAGTAGAGCTGGGAGACGTCTTCTCTCTACATGGAATACGTCTTCATTAAACATGGAACGCGTTGGAGATTACGTCATTCGATATTTCAACATCGTCGTAAAGCTTTGATCATCATTTCTCTTCAATCATTTATGGGTATCTGATGGAAGGCTTCGTAACCTGCGCCGACAACGTTCACCCGTAACGGCTAGTTTTCCCAACGGCTATAATGCCGTTGAAATTTTTTCCGTATCTCTCGCTATCTCTTTGGCTGTATAAGGGGAATGCCTTTACTTTCTATCGACGTCTCTACGACTCATTTACTCTGAACATTTTTGCTTTTTCATCTTCTCACGCTCACCAGATCATTTACCTTTCCTTCCTTCACTTAAACTTTCCTCTTCATTTACTCCATAGCTCTTACGATGGCCAAGCCTTCTTTCTACGTACCCAAAGACATCTTGAAGGGTTCTGACTGCAGATCTTCAAAGGCACGTTGCGTCGGCCGATTAAGATCATTGGCGAACCTCGGACCTGAAGTGGAGATCGAGATACCTCCTCAAGGGGTATCTGCCGACGCATATCGCCCGAGATTGATCGCGGTGTACGAATATCCCTTCCTTACCGGCCATCGATTCCCTTTCTCGCCTTTGACGAAGGCGTTTATGCTTGCGTTAGGAGTAGCGGTCGGGCAACTCCTGCCAAGTGTATGGAGAATTTTTGGCGCTTTAGATGACGTAGCGGCGAAGCACGGCATTGAGATCCCCATTGATGATCTCGTCCATTTTTTGATGATCCAAACCAAAACGGTCGGGACGGTGAAGTCGAGACCTAAAGAAACCCGAATCTCTATTGAGGGAAGTCAGGCCGATCGTCATTGGGCCAACTTTTTTTACTTTGTGAACTAGTCTACCCTTGGTGAGGAGTGCTCCTGGCTTATCGAATGCTTGAATCCTGCGAGTAAGTTTTCCTTCTTTCTGAATTTCCCATGTGTATCTTTACACGTCGATGCTTTACTTATGTTGGATCCCGTTTTACACTTCTTTGTAATTAACACAGAGGTTATCGTGGCGAGGCGGGAGACCAAGAAGGTCATCGCTAAGCTCCTCGAGATTCCAGAGAACGAGCGAACCTTTCACGGTCATGATGGGGAAGGTCACCGTAATGCTCCTATGGCTTTGACTGGTATAGCGTTTACGTTTCTTATCTTGCTTCTTTTCCTCTCTTGTTCCGAGAGTTCTAATTTCTTTCCCCCGACATTCTTTAGTGCCTGCAGTGGCCTCTCGCATTCGTAGTGGAGGAGAATCTGCGTCTGTCCTTATTGCGTCAAAGAAGAGGCGTCGCATTGAGGAAGAGTATGCTTCTGAGGCTCCTATCCACATCGCACCCATGATTTCTCTCGTCTCCTCCCCGTCTCCTTCTCCAATTAAGGCGACGAGGTCATGCATGGGTAAGGAGAAGGTTGTTGAGAAGTTGAAGTTCGAATTCGAGACTGTCAACGACTTTCCAGGAGTCGTTTCTCGTGTTGTTGCGTCCGGGAGAAAATTTTGCCCGCCATGAAAAGGCTTTTATATCGTCCGACGCTTGACCCTTATTTGTCAATGGAGACGAAGGACGTAATGGGAGAAGCTCTCGCCGCACAGTGGCAGGTAGGTTTTCTTAGTGTTTCCGCCGCGTATCTTGTCTTTGATTTAATTCTAACCTCTTTTTCTCTGTTCTTTTAGGCACTTCAATCGTCTTTGTGCGTCTAGGGACACTTCTTTGATTTTGTTGAACGGATGAAGGTCATGGAGAATAAGCAGTCGGCCGACGAGACAATGATTTAGGAGCTCAACGCGACGATTGAAATGTTGCGTAAGGCCGAGAGCGAGGCTCAGGAGAAGGTCGCGGCGACGATCAAACTTCAAGACGATCTTGCTAAGCAGGTCGGGGACTCGAAGGCGAGTATCGCTGCTTTGGAGGATGAGATGGCCAAGAAGGAGAAGAAGCATGCTTCAGAGCTTTGTGAAGTGAAGATCTATTGGTCTTGGCTATCGCGTGTAGAACTTCTTGAGAAATATGGCGCCGGGAAGCATCTTGGTTGGGATCCAGTATCTGAGCGGCGGGAGTTTAAGGCGGCGTATACGAAGATCCCCGAAGGCATCGAGGCAGGTCCTTCGTCCTCACATCTTCCAATGGACCCTGATGTTATGGAGGAAGATGCTCTTCGACTTAACGACGTTGATCCTAACGATGACGCTGGAGATGACAAAGGCGTCGACGAGGAAGTCGTTGTGGAGGACTCTGAGGGCGAAGACAAGGGCGAGTGCGGGTATGAGGATGCAGACGGTTCTTCTCCTAGTTCCTCTGATGGGGAGAGTGAATCTTCATAATTTTTCGGAGTTTCTTTTTCTCTTTTCCTTTGTAAAAATCATCTCGTTCATTTTCGGTTGCGCGTCGCAGGTCTTTAGGGCGCTTCTTTGTAAATACTGTCATTCTTGCCCTTCTTGACGGGGGCTTTTTGTAATATATTCTCTATAATTCTTGGATCTTCTAAGCTTGAATATGTTGCTTTGTCCGAACGTGTTCCTTTTGGTGATAGCGTCTTTTCTCTTATGAGTTTCTTATTTTCAATCTTGTTTACGCGACGTTTTTGGTGCTTTTCTTCAAGTTGTTGCTATGATAGATTACTTCTTCTGACTTTTTGGGCGTAGTTCTACCCCTTTCGGTAGGTTTAGCTCGGGCTTCTTGTTGGCTGGGCTAAAGCTACCAAATACTTTCATACTACCTTTTCTTGTATGTTTTGTGGCGTTGTATACTTGGAGTATGGGCGTCTTCTCTTGTATACACGTAGGATTCTTGCAATTTCTAACGTGTAGTTTACCTATGAGTATATAGGTCCAGTCTTTGACCTTTGTTACTTACCTTTAGGGTGTGGTTTTCTACCCCTGGCGTAGTGCTTTGTTAGTTTTGTGAACGCATTAGAAGAATTCCTTGCTCGTTTGATAGGATGTTGTGGTCATTGCGGCCACTTTTGTTATTTTTCCGGCTTACATGAAGGTTGGGTCCAACATTTCCTTCGAACCCGGAGCGAGTGGTGGATGTAGGTCAGTGCGTGATTTCATCAGCTTGTGACAACACCCCTTACTTACGGTGAATCCTTTTCCACACGCTAGCGTCAGGTCGACGTGGAACTCTTTTAATCGACGGGCCTGTTCATCGTGTATTGTCCGATTTGTGATCGTTTGGACTTACGATGCCGGTGGACGCCTCCCAGCCGGTTTGGCGAGATGCCCGTTGATTCATGACTCTCAGAGGGGTCGTGGAAGGCGCAAGTACGCGTTCCTGGAGAGTGGTCGTGTCAATAGGTTTCCCTTCTTTGCTCAGCGGACCGTGCCAGTTTCGTGAGGTTCCGGGCTTCATTCCCCATGACCATTGCCACACGTCGCTAACAATCATGGGAAGAGTCGACTCGGAGTCGGCGGTTTGGCTAACGTCGTGTACGCGTAGATGGAGCCTTGAACGTGTAGGCTAACGAAATTCATCCCCGGCGCGGATTTTCGCCGCGGTTTTTGTTGAGCTTTGTGTTACATCATAGACATAGAGCAAGTAATTTAGAAACGGAACAACTCAACATACTTTAACACATTGGAGAAAAAAGAGTGTACTCATATATTAATAGAAAGATGCATCATGGACTAAGAGACTTCGACACTGACGTCTACCCCTAGTCGTTATGACCCCTTGTCGTTTCGACTCTAAGATAATGACACTACCTTATTGGAACTTTTAAAAGGAAATTAATTCTTCTCATGCAAGAAAAGGCAAAAAGAAGATAACATTAGAAGGTATGGAAATTCTTATCACTTTTGTGGGTCTTGACTTATGGCGGGTGGTGTTTCAAGAACATGCAACTTAAATTGTCACTCTTCGTTATGACTTTTTGTCGTCTCTTCACTTGGAGCTTTTTCTTGTACTTACTTGATAGATTGATACTGTCTTGCTTGACGAACCCGGTTTTTCTCATCGCGTTGGGGGTTGATCTTCTACCCCTAGCTTTCTCTTCAAACTTCACTTTACTCTTATAGGACTCTTGATGTCTTAACCCCTTGGATTTTGGAGTCTTAGACCAAGAAGGCTCCTTTCTTTCTATGACTCGTCGGGGAGTGTATACCTCGATCTTCAACATACATTCTTCGTCTCCCATCTAATCAATCTCCTCTTCCGACGCGTTGCTTTGACACTTTACGTACCTTGTTGGCTCTTTGTCGTACTTTGACTGCTACACCTCCTCTTTCTTACTCAATGCTGCCTTGGCAGCATTCTTTATACCAATGTTGTAACATTCTCTCGCGACTTGAAGCTCGCCTTTGATCTCGTGGATCCCCCACAGGGATGGAAACATTAGGGATTGATGGTTTGTTGAGGGTATAGCCTTCATGTCGTGCAGCCAAGGCCTTCCTAGGATTATATTGTAAGGTGACTCGATCTCCATAACTGCAAATTTTTCTTGTATGTTGATACCTCTGGCCATGGTTGCTAATGTGATCTCTCCCAGCATGTTCGCCACTTCCCCGCTGAATCCCACCAAGGGGACGTATTTCTTCACCACATCGTCACTAGAAAGTCCGAGCTCCTTAATAGCGGATGAAGTGATTATATTGGAAGAGCTCCCATTATCGACGAGGATTCTCATAACCAGGCAATTGCTGACGGTGAGGGAGATGACTAACCCATCATGATGCTCTACGACCTCGCTTGATTCCTCGAACGTAATTGGATAGTTTCTTCTAGGACGGACGTGATAAACTCGCGTCATATTGCTCTCATCGCGTAGGATCTTGATATTTCTTTTAGCGGCAGATGCAGTGTAGCCACTTGCGGAGGAGCCTCTGAGGATGGTATGTATTGTTCTAGTATGACTTGACGGCGGTGTAGGAGGAGTAGGATACTTCCTTTCTTTCTTCACCCCTTCGAACGCGTTCTTTCGTTCTCTGGAGAGCAAATCTCTCAAATTTCCCCTCTTCAACAATCTTAATACCTCTTTCCTCAGAGTGTAGCAATCATCTGTGGTGTGGCCTGTGTCGTTATGGAATTCACAATATCCCTTTCCCATTCTGGGTCTTCTCCCTGGGTTTGGCTTTTTAGGCCATTGTACGTCGCACAATCCCTCCATAGCGTTCATAACTCGTAACGCGTCAGTCTTCATAGAGATATCCCTATCGACCATATAAACGCTATCAACCTCGCTCACATTGTGCACCATGGGTGGCTCTCTTTGGAAGGGTTATATATCTCCTATCATGACGTTCTCCGCGTTCCTGATGGCGATCGTTATGTCGACGCTGGGGCGAGTTCCTGCGCGGAGGAGATCGTCTACGCGGAGATCGAGGATTTTCCTCTGCGTGCCTCAGGAGATCTTCTTCTAGACACATAGCTTCCATGGCCCTTTCTCTTGTTGCGACGAATGAATCGGGACGAGTCTTCGTCAATTCTTTGTATAGGTCGCTATCTCGAGGGAGAGCACGCCTGAACGCGTTGGCAGCAGTAGACTCGCTACAATCAGGGATGGAGATCTTCTCGTCGTTGAAACGTTTCATAAAGGCTCTTATGGTATCGCCTTTGTTCATGCGAATATTGTGGAGATCTGAGGGTTGCTTTGCGAACATTTTACTTCTGGAGAATTGTAGGCGAAATGTTGGAGAGTACGGCATAAGACGAGATACTTCCCTTGGGGAGGTGGATGAACCATGTCAAGGTCGGACCTTTTAGCGTCGAACTAAAAAATTTGCACATCATTGCCTCTCTTAGCTCCGGCTCGATTGGACTCGTAGAGAGCTTGGCTTTGTAGAGTAAGATATGCTCTTCCGGGTAATCGGATCCGTCGTAGACGGGGAGATCGGAAACGGTTAATTTCTTAGATATCTTCTGGGCGGCGATGGTGCTGACAAAGGGGTTTTCTTGATATCCGAACTCGTGCTCAGGGATGATAGACTTAGGTGCTCCGGGCATCAACATCATCTCCCTCCTCAAGGCACCGACTTGTTGCGCCACGAACGCGGCGACGACACTTGGGGTCATATCTTCCTCGGATTTCCTCTTCGGAGCCGTTTCTCTGAGGGGAATATCGTCACGATACCCCTGGAATCTGTAAACGTCATCTTCTTCGGCGACGGCGTCCATATCAAGGCGTCGGCGACACTTTGACTGCGAACATAGGTATGTGGCCCCGCAGATCCCGCCTTGATTTCCCTTATTATCGAGCGCAATCTTTCATTGCCCTTAGCCAGTTCCGACGTCGTCTTCTCGCTGCTGCACTTAGCTTCCATCTAGGTTTTGTCGAAGGGGTAAAATTGTGCTCGGACGGCGGCCACATCGGTTACATCGTCGTCTACTCCTCGTTTTTCGCCAGGAACCTTGGTCTTTGGAGTGTTAGGAGTCCCTTTGAGAGCTTTCTCCACTTCCTCGCTACCGGGAACGAGAAATATTGTCACGAGATTTTCTTCTTCGAATCTCTTCTCATTGTTACGCGGGCTGTTCGTCGGATTTGTCATTGCTTTCCTGCCAAAAAGGCGTTATTTTCATGTGGAGAGACGATACTTTTTTTATCAAGCCCCACGGTGGGCGCCAATTGTTTGTAGCGAAATTACCAACGAGATGATAACTAAGCAATTGTAGGGCAAATATCAAATAATACGGTATAATATCAACACTCAAGAACGATATGGAAAATTAGGGTTGAAGCTTGAACTTGTGTATTACTCGAATGGTGGTTGAATGATTACAAATCAGGCGTTAGCCTTTATTTATAGGCTAACCCTAGTTTTATCTTTAAGGAAACAAGATCTTTTCTTTTCCTTCTATCCTTGGACGATATAAAATTTAAAGTAAAAGATATTCTTTCTAATATCTTTCACCAATTACAACAATATCATAATGAAATAGAATTATATTCACTCGGCCGACTTCGTTATCAACGCAAACGGGATCTCTGCTACAACTCGTCACGTCGACGTGGTCGCCGTACGCGTAGCTTAGAACACGTTCCCTATTTATCGTATTTTTAGGCACAAACACATGCAAAGACAAGATGAACAATCAAGCGACTCTAGAAGATGGGGAGATATGAAGATGGTCGAACCAAACACAAGTGTAGACTCAAGGGTTACATTATTTGGGTTGTGCCTTTGTCGAACTAGGTCTTTAGGGTTACCTTATTTGGGCTATACCTAAGACGATTCAAACCATTCTTTTACTGTTTTTCTTTTTAATTTAAAGATCTCGAATGATATAATCTTATGATATGATATGATATGGTTCGAGATATGCAAGCAAGAAAGCAAAGATATGCTCAAGATATGAGAGAGAGTAATCGGCCAAACAAGAAAGTAAATCAAGATCTGAACAATATACTAATCTTAACAAAAGGATATGAAGAGATATGCAAAGATTCTAACAAGAAAATCAAGAAAAATCAAGCAAATTTTTTTTTTGCAATTGTTTAACAATTTTATGGCTAAAAGCCGTGAGCAACAATGGAGGTGAGAAAAAATAATTTCTGCAATGGACGAATGGAAAGATGGCGAACAACGAGTGAATTGAAAATATAGCTTGTAAAAGACAATTACACTTACAAGATAACCTTGCTCTGATACCAGTTGATGCGCCCTCGGTCTCCGGGAAGGCCAATGGTGCTCGAGGATCTTTAGTTGATGATCGAGAATTGTCTTGGGATGTCTTTTGTGGGTTGTAGGTCGAGATGGAAGCGGAAGATTTGATATAGACGGCGAGAGGTTCGCCAAATTGGGATATGGATGTTGATTTGGGCTTTCAACAAACTGATTTTTTGGTGAAGGGGTCGAAGGTGTCGATTGAGGGTTACTCAAACAAGTTAACTTTTGGTTGGAGATGTAGAAGAACAAGGCTAGAAGCTCTGAGAACATATGAGGCTAGGGATGTGGAAGATAGGGTTAGAGGCCTATGGTGAAGGAGATGAGATGACAGAGACCGAAAGGAAGGCAACGCTCAGATCTAGAAGATGGAGGAAATTCTCGTCTCAACAATGGTTCTAGATTAATTCAACTAAGCGTGATTACAAATGAAGATGGCAAAGCCATTATAAAGAAAACAAAGATGACGACTAGGGTTTCTAATGGGGCTGGCGGCTAGGGTTGAGCTAGGGTTGGGCGTGCTTGGGATTGAGTGCCAAGAGAGCCCATTAGGACGGCCCAAACCATGCAAGGCTGGACCACTACACATGGGAATGAGATAACAAATCCCAAATAGAGACAAAAAATGCGAATAGGGACAACAATTCCCAAATAAAGACAACAATTGTTTGAGACAACAAAAACAAATAAAGACAATAAAAGGAGATAGACGCGCCTTGATCACCTCCGGGCGATCTAGGCGCGGAGAAGGCCCACCAGGGCGCTGAGTCCTGATTTGCCGGCAACCCTAAGGTTGTACTCAATATGATCCGTTGTGCGCCAGAGCTGAATATTCATATCGGCCTTTATCAAGGCTAGGTGATTCGGGCGCCAACACGGTCTAAAGCTTGTCGGCGTCGGGGGTTTTGCAGGAGGCTTCCATGGGCGCTCTGTGATGTTCTCAAACCCTGGAGGTGGTCGAAGGTCGAGGGCAGGAGATGGCTCGACAAAAGGTGGAAAGCACTCGTAGAAGTCCTCAAGCTTCACTTGGATGGGCACCGTTGGCCGGGCGCATGGAGCCGTTGTCCGGGCGCTGGGGAGCTTGACTCTTGGAGGGCTGGATGCTTTACTTGGTGAGCCTAGACGAGGCCTCAAGGTCATGGCATGACAAGGAGCCTTCTTGCGCTTGGCTCACTTCCGGGCGCCTAACCTCAACATTGGTTGAGGCGTGGCGCTTTGGCTCCACACCATGTCCATTTCAGCTAGGATTCTCCAGGTGTGTTTAGTGAGCCTTGGAGGAGCCACTAGACTTGTATTCAACCTAGGAAGGGGCGCATCGGTCTTCCCACTCCTCAACCTACGAGTGGTAAGTTGTTCTTTTTATTCTCTTTAACTTGCATTTTACTTTAGGCGCTTGGCGATTTCATCCCTAGGAAAAAGAGGCAAAGGGTTACTAGAGGATCTTCCGCGTCTGCTCCAAACGTCCCATGATGTCGTCTCCAAGGTACCCGAATGTGGAAAGCTTCCCTGGAGCGATCTCGCAAGTCGTTGCTCCGGGAAGGGATCTTCTCGAGGCGATGTATGACCTACTTCATCCGGAGACGGTGGAACACTACACATTGATCAACTCTGCCGACGTGATGCGTGAAGCTTTCACTTCTCAGTGGTGGGTAGGATTTCTCTTTCTTTTATTTCTTCTTCTTTACTTTGCTTTTTACTACTTTGGTCTTTTATGGAACTCTCTTTCGTTCTCTTCAAGTCCTTCAAGCTTCACTTTGTCCTTGGCAACGATTCTCTATGTTGCCTGAGGAGATGGAGAAGCTTGCTAAGAAGGCGGCTTAGGACGCGGAGCAAATCAACACAGAGAGTTCGCCGACCGCGTAGGGACCTTGAAGAGGGACGTCGACGCGCTTAGAGTCGATGTGGAGAAAAAGATGGAGCAGCATAAGGCGGATTTGATGGAGGCCAACACCTACTACTCTTGGTTGGGGCGTGTGGAGGTTATGGAAGATGTTCGCGACGAGAAACACTTAGAGTGGGACGTGGATGCTGAACGTAGGTAATTCATGGAGGCGTATCCCATAGTGAGGACGAGGAGGAGGATGTAGCTTCGGGAAAGGGAGAAGAAGACAAGGAGGATCACTCTTCTAGCAGCTCTTTCGGAGATGGAAATGACGGGGAGGGTTTTGGTGTATTATCTCCTTCCGTCTAGTCGTTTTTATATATTTATTTCACATTTCTTGCTCTTTGGAGATTACGCCGCTCGTTGTAGGGCGTGTATTTAAACAACTTGGAGTTCCTCTACTGTTGGAACTCTTTTGTGTATGGGCGGTTTGGATCCGCATACATTTTTTCCCTCGTCCATGGGGACGAGGTATCTTAATCTTGACTTCTTCATTTACTTGCATTGGTTTGTCCTCTTATCTCGTTTACTTGCCTTTCTACATTAGAGTTTTTAGTAAAGGCGATCCTTTTGGAGATTTTACACGATCTTAGCGAACTCGTAGTGATGTCTTCTAATCGTGTTCTTTGCCTTAGACGTTCATAGGTGCTTGTTTTCTACTTGGTCTTATACTCTTTACTTGAGGTGACTTTTGCGAGGTCGTCTCGTCATTCTTAGCTTTTCTTTGTATAGGTTGTACTCGTCACCCCTAGCTTAGGTGACATGGGACTTATTCTAGTTGTTTCTTTGATTTTTTTTCAAGCATTTCCAGTTCATCGAGAACTACAATATCTCATATAGATATGAAGTAATAAATTTATGAGTAAGAACTTTTCACTGCAAGTGAGTATTTCGTCTTTAGCTAGAAATACACTAACAAAATTCACTACATGTGAATAAGTTTTATATCTAGTCTAGACCATTGAACACTTAAGAGATCACTCTATCTTTTGATCACAATATCATTGCACTCATAAACAATAATGCATGTGTGTCTAATTTCATACTTTCTGGTATTGAGACTATTGACCCAAAACATACTCTGTCATTTACAAAATTGGCTTCCTCATATTTTCATAATTACAACATAAACGTTTTTGTTTCAGGATCAATATTCTCTGCTAGACACTTCAGTGTCTTCGTAATAACAAGGGGTCTACAAAGAACGTCCTTGTTTATACTATTCATAAGAGGTTTTTGCGCCAAACCACCCTTTATTTGTCCGAATTTGCGCCAAACCACCCCGTATTTCACTTTTTACAAGGAACCACCTCTTATTTCTATTTCGTTAACATGGAACCACCCCTCCCTCCATTCCTTTAAGTCGTCCGTTTGTTGTTGTGAAATGACTAATATACCTGTTGAGATATGATGACTTTTTTATTAAATGGCAAACATCCACTAATGATTTACTTGAGTGCGTAGGTATTGTTACTAATGTGTATGCAGGAACAAAGGAAGTATGAGCAAGTACGAAGGAAGTCTTGCTAGAATCCTTGAGACGTAAGGTTACGTCGAATGGAAGACAGTTGTGAAGAATAGTCCATCCGAGGAAGATTATTGGTCAAAGATATCTTGGAGGATGGTCTTGAAGAATTATGGAAGAGTTGCATTTCAAAGAAGGAAAGAAGATCTTGTAAAAGAAGTAAAGAAGATCTAGTCAAAGAAGTTACGCTTGCCTTTTATGCCATAGGAGAGAAGTTACTTTGGATTTGAAGGAGGACCTTACTTGTTTGCCTTCAAATCCCAAAGTCGAAGCCATCCAAGACATGGTGTGCTCATACTTCCTTTGTTCCTTCGTACCTGCTCATACTCCCTTGTTTGCCTATTGAAGACTTTGCAAGCTTTACTTTGTAGAGAGTATCCCACGAATGTGCCTTCGTCTCTTCTTGGATCAAATTTCTAGGAGTTTTCCTTCCCATTGTTGTGGACAAATCATCTACATCCAAACACTTTGAGATGAGATACGTTTGACTTTCTTCCATTTAGAAGTTCATTTGTTGTCTTGTTGATGAGTGGTCTGAGAGTGGCCCTGTTTAGCACATAACATGAGGAGTTGAGTGCTTCCGCCCAGAAGTTCTTTGGAAGATTGCTAGAGATTAGGAGAGTTCTGGTCATGTCTTCTAGTGTTCTGTTCTTCCTTTCCACGACTCCGTTTTCCTGAGGAGTCCTTGGTGCTGAAAAGTTGTGGTTTATCCCTTTATTCCTACAGAAGTCATAAAACTGAGAGTTTTCAAACTCAGTTCCATGGTCGGTGCGTATAGAAACTAGGGAGACTCTCAGTTGATTCTCCACGGATTTTAGCCATGCTTCAAACTCCTCAAAGACTTCATGCTTTGAGGACAAGAATAGAGTCCAAGTGTACCTAGAATAGTCATCCACAATAACAAAGACAAAAACTCCTGGAAATTTGATCCAAGAAGAGACGAAGGCACATTCGTGGGATACTCTCTCCAAAGTAAAGCTTACAAAGTCTTCAACAGGCGAACAAGGGAGTATGAGCAGGTACGAAGGAACAAAGGAATTATGAGCAGGTACGAAGGAAGATTACAAACATCCACTAATGATTTACTTGAGTGCATAGCTATTGTTACTAATGTGTATGCAGGAACAAAGGAAGTATGAGCAGGTACGAAGGAAGTATTGCTAGAATCCATGAGACGTAAGGTTACGTCGAATGGAAGACAGTTGTGAAGAATGGTCCATCCGAGGAAGATTATTGGTCAAAGATATCTTGGAGGATGGTCTTGAAGAATTATGGAAGAGTTGCATTTCAAAGAAGGAAAGAAGATCTTGTCAAAGAAGGAAAGAAGATCTCGTCAAAGAAGGAAAGTGGCAACTCGGCTAGGATTGGGCATTGGACGCGCGTGTGGGTATTGCCAAAGAAATAAGGAAATATTACGCGCAAGGAATATTTCCTTATGCGCTTTGTTTCCTTATTTGAACAAGGCGGCGCGCCGAAGTGTAAGCCCCAATGGTGACTACTTGGAGATCAAGTAGGAAGGTCACACGGAAGGAAAGATATCTTAGGAAGAGAATTCCTTAGGAAAGTTATTTTAGGAAGACAATTCTTTGTGAAAGATATTGTGAGATTTATGGTAATATCAGAACGTCTAGATTGTTGTTAGGTTTGAGCTATTTAGTTTTCTATATATTGTATAGGATTTACATAGCTTAGCAAGACTTTGAAGAGCGAAAAACCTAGTGCTCGGTTTAGAGTTGTTCTACCTGTGTGAGATTGAGATTCAAGTGAGAAGAGTGATCCGAGATCTAGCTGGGAAGTCTAGGTGAGTGATCCAAGTTCTTTTGTAATCAAGATATCAATAAAACAAGTAGACTCGTTCAAACTTTCTCTAGTGAAAGCTAGAGAAGAATGATTTTTCGCCTCAAGGACTTTTTGGTACTTGGGGTGTTTCCACTATATGTCATCGTGTTCAGGTTAGATTTACATTGTTGTTTGTCTTTCTGCATAATCTAATTATCAAGGAACAATAACTTTTGTTCCTTGAGTTTTTATACGCTAATAGATCCAACAATACCCTTACTTATTTTTAATTTGTTAGGGCAAAAATATGATTTACCAAACATGTTCATCCGATAATAGGAATAAGCTTGAGGGTAGCACGCTGCAAGGCATATCAAACAAAGATAAAGTATCTAGGTCGAATTCGTTTGTTGTAAGTTGTTCTTTGAGCTCAGACCATCCTCTGTTTTCAAGTTCTGGTAATCATCAATCATCATCAACACTTAAGGCAATCTTCTCTAGTAACTCATCTCCCAATTTAGGTTATACGGAAGCTTAAGGCTTCTCATTACAGGATGATAAACAGAAGTATTGCGAACCCTAAAACTTCACCTCCCTGTTCCTGTACTCTTCATCTCAAGCGTTTCCAACAAACGGCAATGCTCCATTAAATAGAACAACACGTGTACTTAAAGGTTTTCGCACTGATGCTCCATGAAAGATCAAATCTTGAAGGACTTCACACCGATGCGCAACGAGTAAGGCAAGTGATTGATTCCTTCGACGGAATAGATTGATTAAATGTAACTTATACCTACATTGAAAATCTTGTTCGTTCCTTTGAACATTGAGTTCATTTCATCACTTGAACTCCTGGTCCATTCACTTGAACTTCTTGTCTGTTTAACTTGAGCTTCAAGTTTACTTAACTTGAATTTCTGACGTATTAAGATTGTATACCATACAAATTCTTAGATACTAGTTTGTTTCCTTCTCCCTTTAAAGTTGGGATTTTCACCTTGTCAAAGTGGTAATCTCAATATTGAGCAATACATAGATCACCCATATATAAGCTCTAGGTATACCGCATATTTGGATAATATTTTGTTCTCTTCTAGAAACAAGTTCCAAGTAGGAGAATTGTAAACACTCGGTCTTAGTCGAATTTATTTCTCGACATCCAAAGTTTATTATTTGATATGATCAACGACTCTACCAGGTCATGTACGTCAAATATTAGCCATTGTCAATGCAAGCGTATAACAAAAGACGTTACCTAGCCATTTGTTATCATTTTGACTGTATTATAAGCGACACTACTAGGTCGTTTTCTAAATGTATATACGCTACAAGATGCTCAACTAATACACAAATTAAATGATCACATTGTCCCTCTTAATTTGTGTATCCAATTTGTGAAGGCATCTATTATTCATTATATGATTATTCTCATTGGTCTACATACTGGTGTACTCAATCCTCATTTATCTCTTGAACCTAGTCAAGGATCATATGAAACTTGAAATATGTGGTTACCACTATTGTTGAGATATGATGGGTTTTGATTAAATGAAAAACATCCACTAATGATTTACTTGAGTGTGTAGGTATTGTTACTAGTGTGTGTGCAGGAACGAAGGAAGTCTTGCTGGAATCCATGAAACGTAAGGTTACGTCGAATGGAAGCCAGCTGTGAAGAATAGTCCATCCGAGGAAGATTATTGGTCAAACATATCTTGGAGGATGGCCTTGAAGAATTATGAAAGAGTAGCATTTCAAAGAAGGAAAGAAGATCTTCTCAAAGAAGGAAAGAAGATCTCGTTAAAGAATGAAAGTGGCAACTCGGCTTGGATTGGGCGATCCAGTTTGAATCCGATACTCAATCCCTTGATGCCCAACTATGGAAGGTCATTGAATTCGGAGATATAGTTGTTCTTGACCTTGTCGGGGAAGACAAGAGTAAAGAGAAGAAGAGAATCGATTACGACGATGCCGACTACAAAGTCTTGGAGAAAAATGTTAGGGCCAAGAAGATTCTTCACATGGCACTAAGTTCAAGTGATCTCAGAAAGGTACTAAAATATAAATCTGCAAAAGAAATATGGAATGCACTTAGTAGAACTTACTCAGGAAGTAGTGATGTGAAGAGAAATCGCCTCCTAGCGGCACAAAAGGACTATGAAAAGGCTCTCCAAGAAAAAAACGAATCTTTGGAAGATCTTCATGCCAGATTCGAAGGATATGTCAGCCAAATAGAGTTTCTCAGTGAATATATCCCCCAATGGAAGGTTACGCATCAATTCATGCAAGCCCTAAATTCCAAGTGGGATGGATTCATCAATGCTCTACAAGCACAAAGCGACATCAAAGATATATCCTTAGAAGATCTAGTCTGCCGCCTCAAAAGTCATTCAGGGATTCTCGAAAGAAAACTCCAAGGAAGGAAGGAAGTTGATAAGAGTCAATCCATCGCTCTGAAAGTTGAGAGAGCGTTTGACCTATCTCGGATGGAAGACATCGAGGCTGAAGATGATGAAACTTAGCCTTGATAACAAGTGCCTTTCGTAAAGCTTGGAGAGGAGGCATGAGTGATTCGCGTCCCACTGACGGAACAAAAGACATGAAGGAAGTCATATGTTATCACTTTCAGAGGACTGGTCACTTTGCCAGAAATTGCTACAAAAAGAGAGCCGGAGAACCACCCGCTCCAGAAGGAAAGCGAGCAATGATGGCAACCTGGGAGGATTCAGACTCAGATCAAGAAGACCAGAAAAGTGAGATGGAAGTGTTCTTTATGGCAGCCGAAGATAGCACTTCTGAAACAGAGGTAAGTCTTTCTTCCATCATCACTAAATTACAGCATGTCTAGCGCTCAATTAATACATATTGTAAGAAGACTAGGAGAAGAGAACAGGGATATACAAGGGCAATTAGAAGAAAGAGAAGAAGAAATTTCAAGACTGGTTAACGAAACTAGACTCCTGTCTGAGAAAGTTACCATTCTAGAAAGCCTCTCTTCTTCTTCTTCTTCCAACTCTTGCGAAAAATGCCCCGAGATCAAAAACAAGATCATATCTCTTGAAAGTAAGGTCTCTGAGCTCGAAAATGCAAAGACTTCTATTTCTTATGAAAATGAGAAGTTGTGTCACGATCTTGTGGCACTCAAGGAAGATAATGATTACAAGAAAAAGTTGTGGCTAGATGAGCATGCTAAATCCTACATAAATGGCCTAAAAACAGATTACTCAAGTCGATTTGTGCCCCGCAGTGGAATTGTATATGGCTCAGATAAAAACCCTAAAACTCATGTGTCACCTAACATGAATTTGGAACCCTCCAAGGAACCATCACCGGAAAATCCTTGCAAAAGGTGTGTCACCAAGGTGGAGTCCTCAGGGGGAAACAAATCCGTCGAAAGGATAAACACATGTTTCGACGGGCAGATAGCATATGCAATCTGGTTGAGCCAACTTCAAAACACAGAGCCGACACACATTGACTTCGAGTCCAGGAAAGCTAACATTCCCATCTGGTAAGGACAAAGCAAGTACGTCGATCTCAAGCAACATAGTGTTTGTTGGCGTTGTGGTAACACTGGGCACTACAAGCATGAATGTTCCCTCATAATCCAAATTGAGGAAAAGATACGTGCCCCTTATCGAGCTCAGAACGAGAGGAAATCAGAGGATACATCAGAGACTCAATCTGAGTCAAAGATGAGATCCAAAGATCAGTCCAAAGACACCCCCAAAACTAAGGGTGCGAAAGCTAAAAGTGGGATAGGATCAAGAGGATCACCAAGAAGTACCCCAAGAGTAAAGGTTGAGGTTAATCAATCTAAACTCCAAGGTACTACGAACAATAGGTTTGTCCCACAAAACTCAAGCAAGCCAAGACTTGCTTGGGTAAGGAAAAACTAACCCTTTCTCTCTGGTGAAGAGCAACTATCCTTGGTACATAGACAGGGTAAACTTACAGGGAACAAAGGATAGCTCTATGCCACTTCACCAGATCATCTAGAGGAATCTCTCTCTCTGGATCAAAGGAAGGATACAACAAAGTCAGTCAAAGGCATTCACTCATTCGTCGCTCCTTGGTATTGACTTTTTGATTCGTTCAACTGTGTCAAAGGGGGAAGATTCTACATAGACGAAATAAGTGATCAAAGGTATGCTCCCAATGAAGCAGTGTTCCCCTACAGGTATGATTCCTTTTAATTGCTTATTGTTATCTTCTGCTTCACTTCTTAGTTCTTTCTGTTTTTAGCCCCTTTTAAATAAATAAAAAATTGAGATGTCTTACCTCGAAGGGATCAAAATACCTCACACCAAAGGTTCTTGTTCTTAAATCCGGAAGTTTCCAACCCTGGTAAAAAAGGATACGTTTCTCTATCTCTTTCTATCTTTGCAATCTATCCTTATGAATACAACTTTCGTTGGATAAATCAGTCTTCCCTACCAGAGCACTAAGCAAGAGTCACCCCAGAAAGGAAGGAACTCACTATGGTATGTTTTCCCTTCTCTCTGATCCTTGTATCTCTTGAAATCCCTCAATGATTGGCTGAAACTTGAATGATCTTATATCTCTTGCTCCTAAATCTCATAGAGCTCTACAACTCTTAATTTCTATGTAAGATTGACCTTGTGTAATGTCTAAATTATGTCGCTCCTCTTTATGAACATTTACATGTTTGCATGCTTCTCTGAAACTTCATGCATGAACAAGGTCTTATTTGCATCCCAAAAGAGTCCTCTTGATGATTTGATTCCTCATTATAAGCCCAAAGGATAGAGGTGTCCCTTAAGCCTGAATCATGATTGCATATTCCTATGAGCCAATCTTATGTCATCACATCTGGAATCTCTCATCATGATTTTTAAATATCCATATTATCATTATTTTTTATGATATTCTCTTGTACCATCTCTGGTAACGATACCCCCCATATCATACATTACAATCTTTATGGATTGCCTTGGAAAGAAAAGGGTTGCTTTTGTCACGCGAGGAGTCTGATTGGGTAGAGATAGAGGTGTAGCGTGTCAGGGTCGCGTGTCTGCAGCATGTGGCATTTTCAAGGCTGAGTTGACGTGTGACAATTAAAGGTGACAGGTAATTATTATGGAGTTGAGAAAAAGAAAGGTGAAATGTGGTGTTTGGAAAGTGTGAAATCCTTGTGGTGATTATGGCGTGTGAACAAGGAAGGAAAATCTCAACAGCCAATTTACAAAATCTTCAAAGAAACGATTCGGATAACTCTCTCCCTTCTTTATTTAAACCCATATTCCCAAATCCCTAACCTCACGCTCTCAAATTTCCTGAAATCTCTCGAACCTCTCTGCCTCTCAAAACTCCCAGGCTCCTAAAAAATGGCCTTCAACTCCTCCGCTCAAAACCCAACCCTCGTCATTGCCAATGACGAAACCCTAGAAAGCCTCCTCCAGAAACTGGACGCCGGTTGGTACATGTCCCAGGAACCCCTCATTCCTAACCCTTCTCCCACCATCTTTCAAGCCCCAATTATCGACCCCATGTCTGGCATGGTGGTCTACAAAGAGCTCAACAACCCTGAACCTACCCACCCAGCACCCCAAGCCTCTCCTCTCCCCTCCAAGTCGCTTTTCCCTGCGCACATCGTGGTCGACCATGATGAGTCTCGGCCTGACGGCGACGTCTTTGAGACGGCGCCAAGGCAGGACGACACCCTTGTAGACTTCGAGAAGGAACTTGAAGCCGATGTCGTCATCCTATCCTCGCAAGGGGGAAAGAAAGGCGGCAAGAGCTCCAGCGTCACCGGGAAGAGAAAGACTCACTCCCAGATTGCCAAGGAGGCGGTCCAAATGTCCTCGGAGGAAACAATCGAGGAAGTACTCGAGTCCAAATCGCCCAAGCCAAAGAAATCAAGGGTTACTACCCTGCCGAGGAAGAGTGCTAGAAAGGGGAAGGGAGTTGTTGTGAAGAAGGAGAGTACTTTGGTAATGAACGTGTGTGGGAGGTCGATCATGAGGGAGTTGATCTTGGAAGAGGAGTTTATGAAGGAGAACGAGATGGAAAGAGTGTCTGAGCTGCTCAAGGCTCAGAAGTTGGGGCATCTGTTCGAGGAAGGAGATAGTGTCAACACGGAACTGCTTAAGGAATTCTACGGAAGCTTCTCTCTTGAGGAAAGGCCTCACACCTTCACTGGGAGGTTTACTGCTAAGGGACGGGAGTGCTCTGTCTCTAGCACTGAACTTGTCTTTATTTTGGGCGTTTCTCATGAGGGCTTTTGTTGCTACTCCAAGGGACAATTGCCTCAAGACGTTCAGCCATTGGAGTTGAAGAAGAAGATCAGCGAAGACGACAACCCACCCAATGCCGATGTAAAGACGGATTCAATGGGGGTGGTCCACCATCCCCTTCACTCCGTTCTAATCAGCAACATCACTCCAAGAGAACAGAAGATCATGCTCATGGATAAGCTGCTCAGTGAAGAAAAGGTAAACTTTGCCAAGATCGTCTTACTTCACATGGAACACGCTAGCAACAATGAGACCCATGCTCTCCCCTACCCTAGTCTCGTCAAGAAAATTCTTCAAAGCTTGATGGTGTATTTCGTGGAGAGTGAGGATGTGTTCTACAGGCATCTAGATGAGAGTAATCTGAAGAAGATGAAGTTCAAGAAAGACAGGAATGGAAGCTGGATAAGGGCTCAAAACGCTCAGTTGGAAGAAGCTGAGGATGTTTCGTCTGAGGGCCCTGAAGGGGAACAAAATGAAGCGCCGACTATGGTCTATGAATCGCAAGCTGCCATAGGGAAGTTGAGCCGCGTTGTTGCAAGTCTTTCTGATCAACAACAGCGGTTGATAGGGACCTTTGAAAAGGAGATGAGTCTTGTGAGACTCAAATTGGAGAGGATAGAGACTGCCCTTGGAAGTCTTCTGCCTCAGTCAACTCCTCAAGACGACACGGAGTAATCCTATCTTTCCCTTGCACATCTGACCCCCACTTTTTGTTCCCCAACCTTATTTACTGTCTTCTCTTTGTTTTTATTCCACTTTGTTCATGCTTCTTGTCGTTTATGGTTGCATGTTTATCTTGTTTTGGTGGTATGGAGGTCCGGTGTAAGGAGGGTGTGGCCCTATCTTGATTTTAATAGAATTATGATTTAGTTGTTCTGATTTATGAGCTCTTAAGGTGCAAGTTGATTTATTTCATTCTTTTTGATGATGCCAAAAGGGGGAAATTAGAGGATAGCAGGACTTGAGGGGGAATTCATGTCTTAGTTGTAGTTCGTTGCTTTTCTGAGGGGGAATTATTAGTGCTTTGTTCCTAGGCTAGTATATACGTCTCGGGTTTATACTCTTATTGTTAAGGATGTTTGTCATCATCAAAAAGGGGGAAATTGTTGAGATATGATGGGTTTTGATTAAATGACAAACATCCACTAATGATTTACTTGAGTGCGTAGGTATTGTTACTAGTGTGTGTGCAGGAACGAAGGAAGTCTTGCTGGAATCCATGAGACGTAAGGTTACGTCGAATGGAAGCCAGCTGTGAAGAATAGTCCATCCGAGGAAGATTATTGGTCAAGGATATCTTGGAGGATGGCCTTGAAGAATTATGGAAGAGTCGCATTTCAAAGAAGGAAAGAAGATTGATAAGCGGTGTTTTACATACCGCAACTATGGATTATTAGCTAGTTTTGTATAGGATTATGTTATTTGTTTCTATGTAATCTGTATCATGGAGCTGTTCGAGAGAAGATTTACATACGAGATTCCAAGAGATGATACGAAGCATTGGAAGCATTGAAGCATAAGGAAGAAGATGCTGAAGATGAAGACGAAGACAAAGACTTCAAGAAATCAGTAGCTGCTACCTCAGACAACATAGCCGCACCCGCGGGTCTCAAGCCGCACCCGCGGGTTTCATCCTCAGCCAAGGATCCGAGAGAGTAAAAGCCGCGCCCGTGGGTCTCAAGCCGCACCCGCGGGTTTCATCCTCAGCCAAGGATCCGAGAGAGTAAAAGTCGCGCCCGCGGGTCCCAAACCGCGCCCGCAACCCTCTGCCATCCTGAAAATCTGGAGAATCCAAAACCGCGCCCGCGGCTCTAAACCCGCGGGTGCGGTTCCTCGACACAAGAATAAAATTGATGTCTTTGCCATTTGAAGTAATTTGTGTTCAATTCTGTAACTTTCTACACATTTTGTTTACCTTAATTCGGCTGTTACAATAGTTGAATGCTATTTAAGTTGTGGATGATCATCCTTGATCATCTTACCTTTTGTTTTGCTTAAGTTTTTGGAGAGTTTTTCACAAACTAATGAGTTGCTAAAGTTCTTTGTTTCACTTGGCGTTTGAAGCTTTTGGATTCAACAAGTTGTGAGTTTATCCTTTCCCTTTGTCTACTCTTTGATTGTCTCAACTCTCTTGTTTGTATTGTCAATGAACTAGATTTACTACTTTAGATTGATCACCTAAGTTAGTTTTATCTTATTCATATTGCTAGAGTTTGATACTTCTAGTTGAATTATCATACTTGTTGTGTAGCACAATCTATTTGCATGAACTAGTTGTGATTGTTATTAGAGAAGAGAGTTGAGTACATGTCGAGTATCCGACTAGTTGTCCATGATATTGCATGTATCTATCTATTCCTGAATGCATTGCTACTTTGTTATTGAACTTTGATAGTTTCAAAGTTATAATCGAGTAAGGGTTGTTAGGACTAGTTGGACTAATAACTATTCAAGAACAGGAATTAGAACGATCACTTGAGAACTTGACATAGGGATGAAAAGGATTCTAAGATCAACTTGTTAATCTAATTGTGGATAATCGCTAAGTGGAACACTTCGCTTAATATTGTTATAACCAAGTTGACATTCGATACTTCGTATCAAAACCATAAAACCCCCCTTTTTGGTTACGTTTATTGGTTAGTCATTGTGATAACTTAAGAATTTGATAAACTGATTCTCTTGGGATTCGACCCTTGCTTGCGCACTATATTACTCAGTTTGCATGTTAGGATTACTTGACATGGCACACGACAAATTCGCCTCGTCAAAGATCTTGTCAAAGAAGGAAAGAAGATCTCGTCAAAGAAGGAAAGTGGAAACTCGGCTTGGATTGGGCATTTGACGCGCGTGTGGGAATTTCCAAAGAAATAAGGAAATATCATGCGCAAAGAATATTTCCTTATACGCATTGTTTCCTTATTTGAACAAGACGGTGCGCTAAAGAGTAAGCCCAATGGTGACTACTTGGAGAACAAGTTGGAAGGTCACACGGAAGGAAAGATATCTTAGGAAGAGAATTCCTTAGGAAAGTTATTTTAGGAAGACAATTCTTTGTGAAAGATATTGTGAGATTTATGGTAATATCAGAACATCTAGATTATTTTTAGGTTTGAGCTATTTAGTGTGCTATATATTGTATAGGATTTACATAGCTTAGCAAGACTTTGATGAGCGGAAAACCTAGTGCTCGGTTTAGAGTTGTTCTACGTGTGTGAGATTGAGATTCAAGTGAGAAGAGTGATCCGAGATCTAGGTGGGAAGTCTAGGTGAGTGATCCAAGTTGTATTGTAATCAAGATATCAATACAACAAGTAGACTCGTTCAAACTCTCTGTAGTGAAAGCTAGAGAGGAGTGCTTTTTCGCCTCAAAGACTTTTTGGTACTTGGGGTGTTTACATTATACATCATTGTTTTCAGGTTTGATTTACATTATTGTTTGTTTTTCTGCATAATCTACTTATCAAGGAACAATCGCTTTTGTTCCTTGAGTTTTTATACGCTAATCGATCCAACAATTATCCCTTAGGAGATCAAACTTCAGGTCTCAGGAGCTTCAGGTCCTTTACTTATTAAGGTAAATATCAATGATCATATGTATTGTTCACATGGGTAACCAAATTTATCATGCCACATAATATACAAGTGTCATATGAACTAGGTGTGTAGGTTGACATCTTATCTCTAGACTTGATTCAGACTAGTCTAGGAGATGAATACTCATATATTTAACGCATTTGCAAACTTGCTTAATTTCATGTCAACATCATCATGACAACCATTTTGTCAATATATATTTTCATAAATTCTTGTCTTAGTTAACAAGATAGACACTCTTCTGGAGTAATTTATGAGATTATTCACTTAGAACATAATATCCACACCAAAATTTGGATTTGCATGATCGTGGGAAACTTCTATTTTTTTTAAAATAAGTTAATGAAATTATCGACAAATATAATTTCTACCATTGTAAGCCCGCACGTGGATGATCCATTTATAAATTGGAAGATCATCAACTGAAAATCAAATAAGCCCTCACATTTGCTTTCTATAATAAATGATACCTTGAGATGGGTAAATTCATAACTTCAACTTGGACAATATTAATCACCACATATAAAAGGTGATATTGTGCATCTGTTACTCGACTATGTCCAGCTAAATTAATGTCTTCAAGAGATTGGAACTGAACCAACATATATAGGTCCACTTACTAGACATAATCAAGACCTATGGCCGCGCGCTTAACCGTAACCTCTTTCACACCCTCTTATAGAGGAGACATGCTTCTAGGATTCGAGATGTTGTCAAACTATAATATATCTTCGTATACTATATCATGTTTGGTGGTCATTGATAAATTGTCCTGATTATGACATAAACCCCATTATAATGTACTACTACTAGATTACATGATTTGTTAGGAGATCCTCTAACTCTTCAGGAGCTTATAATGATCTCTAATTGTCAATATCGAGTATTTAAAACCTCGTATAGTTGATGATAATTAAGTTCATGTATAGCACATTTATACGGGAATTTTAGTGTTGCATGTTTCTCCCAAATTCTTTTTTTCAACAACTGATTCAGTGTGGGATTTGTCAAGTGAAATTTGTGTGCGGTTCTGAAGAAAACCTTGAAGCTAGACGATTAGATAAATGAAACATTTTTCCTTCTGCAAGCACAATATCACCCAGTATAGATTGGGAATGCAACATTAAAGCGGGGACAACAGTTGATGAAACAATTCTTTACGGCTTGTTAACAAGTAAGGAAGGAAATAGCAAGTAAGTATATATTTACTTTATTGTTAGAAACATTTAATAACATTTAACATCTTAACAAATTGATTTTTTTATGTGTTGCAACAATGAGAATATTTTCGCAATGCACAAGACAAGTCTAAAGAAAAGGGACTTTATTTCAATGAAAGAAGATGTTGAGATAGATAATGACTTAATTGATGCATCTAATTTTGTGAAGGGTTATAAGAAGAAAAACTACACACTGGACAATGTTGATGTGGTAATATTCTTACACTCTTTTGTTTCCTGGTACAGTTCTTATGCCCAATTCTTTACTAGTTGGTGCATGAATAATATTGACAATAGGTGCATAAGTGAATACTGATTGGTGCATGAGATAATGTGAAGTTGTGCATGAGTTAATCCTAGTTGGTGCATGAGTTAATAAGAAGGAATACGAATGGGTGTATTAATGAGAATAGATAGTGTTTTTGAACATTGGTGCATGAGTGAATTCTATTTGATGAATGAGTAAATACTAGTTGGTACATGATATAATGAGAACAGGGGCATGAGTTGATCAACATTGGTGCATAAGTGAATACATATTGTTATTAGAATTAGAATCTGTTCTTGTGCATAACAATAAATATCAAAAAACTAAGTTTCCATATTTGTTGGATCGGTTAGCACAGTTACTTCCCAGGGAACAATAGGAATCGTTCCTCAGGAAGTGTAGCAGCGGAAATATAATGCAAGAAGAATATAATTGACAAGAGATTTAGAGTGGAAACCTCAACCGCTAAGAGTTGAGTAAAACCACTACCTTCAAGCTTCTCACTTGAAGGATTTAGAAGGGTATACTTATCTTATTGATTTCTTGTTCGTTACAAAAGAGAGCTCGGATTACGATCACGAATCACTCCTCTCACTCGAGCCCGAACTCAACCTCTAAGCCTTGATAACTCTTCTTCTTCTCTAAATCTCTCTTAACATAAGAATCTCTCTACAAAAACGTCAACCTTATTCCTAGTCTAAGCCTTGCTTAAATACTAAGATAACCTAGGTTAAAAACACAAGAATAATATCTTTAAGGAAAATAATATCTTTAAGGAAAAAGATATTATTTCCTTCCTTATTTGAGTTGGTCTTGTCTAACCACCAATATCACGTCCAACCCTCCAACAAACAAGATCTATCTTTAAGGAAAATAATATCTTTAAGGAAAAAGATATTATTTCCTTCCTTATTTGAGTCGGCCTTGTTCAACCGACAAGATCTTCGATCTTTCTGGAATATCTTCGACCCTTATATAGATAGCAACACATAATCTTCGACTGGACCCATCAAGCTCTCTCTCCGATCGAGCTTTCCTTATATAGATCACCGCTGTGTAATTCCTTTCTCAGCAACGATCCTGAAACACTCAGACATTTCATTAGCAGAATGTTTGTTACCATTCAAAACCTGAAGGGACCTCAACAAATTCCCCCTTTTTGATGGTGACAAGCATTCTCTTCTTTAACACATAAAAGCACATTTAATAAAGACATGAAAAGTGTATTCACAGTGCACACGTAAATAATTTCCCCTAGGATTATTACTCGAAGAGAAAGAGTATGAGATTCCCCCTAAGACCTTGAACTCCCTTTATTTTCCCCCTTTTGGCATCATCAAAAAGCAATATTTAAGCATTTAAGAACCGAAGACAATACAAGTCATATCACTGAAGCAAGCAGTTCATTAATATTTATAAGCGTCTAAAGGACTGACGCTCGTATGCATCCGTGCAAAGGAAAGAAAGACAAACAAAACAAGCAAAAGATAGTCAAGTAAAGTAAGCAAAGGGTACAATAAGCATGAAAGAGAAGCAGTTGATGTGCTAGGGAACAGAATGTGGGGGTCAGATCAAGGGAAGGAAGGGTGCAAGGCGTCGTCTGAATACTGCGAAGGGAACCTTACTGGTGAGGTTGTGTCCAACGACGTATCTCATCCTTCACAGCAGTGATCACCTTAGCCAGTCGGTGCTGATGTTCAGAGAGGTGTGCGACGAGCGAGTACAGTTCTTCCATCCTATCATTGTTGTAGACCATATTCAGCACTTCATTCTGTTCCTCTGGCGGGCCCTATGACATAGCATCAGTCTCAATTTTGCCCGAGGCCCGTACCCATACTCCAACATCATTCTTCTCAAACCTCATCTTCTTCAGATTAGCTTCAGCCATCTCTCTTGCAAAAACAATGTCACCCGACCCAGACTCATGGACCTTTAAGTACTCCAAGATCTTCTTGACTATCTCAGGGAAAGGAAGACCATGCCTGTCATTTTTTTTTTTTTTCTTAGCATGCGCCATGTGAAGCATTATAATCTTTGGCAGGTTGATCTCTTTCCGGAGGAGCATCTTATCCATCAACAAGAAGTCTTGAATCCGAATGGTGGTGCGCTTCTGCTCTCTGGGGGTAACGTTGCTGATGAGGTAGCTGGGTTTCCTTCCTTATACTTAAAAACCCGCAAAGTCGTCTTTTCAATTCTTCCCAATTCTACTTCTTTCCTTGCGGGATTTTATCTCCTTTAATTCACCAGTTGGTTGTTGCAAATTCCCCCAATAAAATCTTCCATTGAGACATCATGAACCTTGGGAAGATACTTACCATCATTGTTCTGTAACCACTTCCCTTCCTTGTCTAACTCCAGTCGTAACTTCTCGAAGGGAACCTTATTTAGTGGCTTTGTGAATATGTCCGCGATTTGATCCTCAGACCGACAGTGCTCCATAAAGATCATCCCTTTTTTCACACAATCACGTAGAAAGTGGTGTCTTATATCAATGTGTTTGGTCCTTGAGTGCTGCACAAGATTCTTAGAAATATCAATAGCACTTGTATTATCACACAAAATAGGAACGTTACTGAGTACAATACCGTAATCACTTAGCTGTTGTTTGAGCCATAAGAGTTGAGAGCAACAAGCAGCGGTGGCTACATACTCTGCCTCAGCTGTGGAGAGAGCGACTGTGGCTTGGAGGCCCACGACACGAGGCATGGACCAAGAAACTGAGCCATCCCAGAGGTGGATTTCCTGTCCGGTTTGAACCCGTCGAAGCCTGCATCTGTATATCATAGCAGCTCAAGACTACCTCCTCTTGGATACCACAAGCAAAGATCATCTGTTCCTCTTAAGTACCTCAAGATCCTCTTCACTGCAGCGACATGTGTTTCTCTGGGGCTTCCTTGAAACCTAGCACAAAAACACACACTTTGCATAATATCAGGCCTACTAGCGGTTAGATAAAGCAATGAGCCTATCATTCCACGGTAGACTTTTTGATCAGCTTCCTTCTTGTCTGCATCAATTCCTATTGTCATTTGGGGACATAGGAGTGGAACAATCCTTGGCATCTGCCATCCCAAACTTTCTGATGCATTCCCGAAGATACTTTTGTTGATGAACCTTTGTTCCTTCTTCAGTTTGGATCACTTGTAATCCCAGAAAGAATTTAAGTTCTCCCACCATGCTCATTTCAAATTCACTTTCCATCAGTTTGGTGAACTTTGTAACTAGTTGCTCGTTGGTGGAACCAAAGATAATGTCATCAACATACACTTGCACAACCAGAGTGTGCTTACCTTCCTTTAGTAGGAACAGAGTCCTGTCGACTTCCCCTCTGACATAACCATGGGATAAGAGGAATTGAGATAGCCTTTCATACCAGGCACGTGGAGCCTGCTTGAGACCATAGAGTGCCTCCTCCTTGCAACCGGAGCGAAAGTCTCATCATAGTCTATTCCTTCTTGCTGGTTATAACCCTTTACAACCAGTCTGGCTTTGTTCCTCGTGATTTGTCCCTTGTCATCCATCTTGTTCCTGAATACCCATTTGGTACAGATGACGGATCTATCCTTAGGTCTTGGAACCAGTCTCCTCACATTGTTCCTCTCAAACCGATGAAGCTCTTCTTGCATAGCATTTACCCACTCTGGATCTTTGAGAGCTTCTCCAACTGTCTTTGGTTCAACTACAGAAACAAAAGCACAAAAAGCATGAAATATAAGATCTAAGGTTAGAACGGAACAATCCTTCGAGGATTGAGAATCAGGTGGTGTTTCCGAGGTTGAAGCATAGTTGCACACGTAATCCATGAGTCTCGAGGGAGGTCCATGAATGCGAGTGCTGTGGCAAGTTCCGCCTTCTTCTTGTAGACTTTCAGCACTTGTTTGTTCCTGGTTAGGGATTTGTTCCACCTGAGATCCAGATACTTCTTCCTGTTCACCTTCTGTCTGAGCTTGGACATAGTTAGCTTCAGAGGTCTCTGGAGGGTGAGGAATTGAGGAGTTTACAAGATGTACTCCTTCCACTTGGTTTTCTCCCTCCAGAGGTACCTGTACGTCGTCTTCCAAGAGTTGAAAGCCTTCCTTGTCTCTTTCCGTCAGGGGAATATCATTTGTATCCTGCACAAGGGTACCAGCCATAATATTTTCATCAAAGACTACATGTATACTTTCCTCAACCTTTTTGGTTCTCCTGTTGTACACTTTATAAGCTCTGCTTTGTGGTGAGTATCCATTTAAGGTTCCTTCGTCACTCCTTGGATCAAACTTTCCCAAACTTTCCTTCCCGTTGTTGTGTACAAAACATTTGCAACCAAAAACTCTAAGATGTGAAACATTAGGCTTTCTTCCCCTAAACAATTCATATGGGGTTTTCTCTATCATGGGCCTTAGCATTGCACGGTTGAGCACATAGCAAGCAGCATTCAGTGCCTCAGCCCAGAAGTTCTTAGGAAGACCACTTGCAATCAGCATTGTTCTTGTCATGTCTTCCAGTGTCCTGTTTTTCCTCACAACCACTCCATTTTGCTGTGGAGTTCTTGGAGCAGAGAAGTTGTGATTTATTCCTTTGGACCTGGTTCTTTGATTTGAAGGATGATCTTAATTGTTTCCCCTTTGTGCATGCGATACAAACCTCCTCAGCGTGACAATCTATCTTGGGTAGACCTACCACTAGGTCTTTGTTGTGAAGCTTGGATAGAAGTCTGAGGCTTGCATGTGCAAACCTTTTGTGCCATAAATTTGATACCTCATCTTGGACAGCAAGACACAGTTCCTCTTCAGGGATGAAAAAGGGATCCACTTTGTCCAAGTTGTTTTCTGTTGCACCTCTTAGAAGAACTTTACCTGTACTAACATTCTCAACCACACACTCATCAGTAGTAAAGATAACCCTATTTTGACCGTCCTGGCACAATTGACGTACACTCAACATATCAAAGGTAAGGTTATCTACTAGAGTAACGTTATACACAAGGAGTCGATCAGAAATTCTTACCTTTCCTAAGCCTACTACTTCACCCTTACTGTTGTTCCCAAAGGTTATGGAACCCTTGGTGTGTGGATGGAGAGAGATGAACCATTCTTTGTTCCCTGTCACATGACTTGAGCATGCACTGTCTATATACCAAGAACGTTTCTTTCCTCCATCCTGCATGTAAGAGATTAGTTTTTACGAACCCAGGCAAGCTTAGGCTTACCTGGATTAGAAAAGACCCTTCTATTCCTCGGTTCATTTAAGACATCTTTGACTCTAGGAGTGTTCCTAACTTGGGAATGTTGTCTATAAGTATGTGATCTTTTCTCAAATTTCTTTCTAAGATGACAATTTTGTTTGTAGTGACCTGCTTTACCGCAGTGCCAACACACTCTATGATGCCATAAGTTCACATACTTACTTTGACCCGGCCAGATGGGTTTGTTGTCAATCCTTGATTGAAAGTCGATTTGTACCGGCTTGATGTTCTGAACCTGTTTAAGCCACATGTGGTAAGCCTTTTGTCCATCGAACCAGACCTTCTCCTCACGGACCTTGAACCTTTCTTCCCCCTTGGATCCACTGTGGGAGCAGCCAGAGCTGGATCCACCACAATGTTCCTTGGAAGGAGAAGGACTTTGTGATCCGGAGGGAATGTTACCAGTTTGGGAACTTAAGGTCTTACCGTAGCCGAGTCCAGTATGGGGTACAAACCGCGTGGAGAAGTCAACCTTCTCCTTTTCAATCTTGGAAGCAACATACTCATCCAGCCAGACCTTCTTTCTCTCTTCTTCACTTCCTTTCAAATCTTCTGCATCTTTTGCTAGCTTAGAGTTACTCAGTTTTAACATAAGAATATTCGATTCAAGTTCAGTAACTTTACGTTCTAAGGAAGTGACGGTAGATTGAAATGCATGGCAAGTATTGCAATTATCCGAGGAAAAGGACGAAGCTTTCTCAAGTTTGGAGACTTTCGAAGCCCAAAGATTGTTTTCATCAACCAGGTTGGAGATAGTTTCATTCTTTTCTTCAAGAAGTAAATTAAGGTTGCCATTCTCTTCCCCTAGAGACTTTATAGCCTTAATTATCTGAGACTTAGTTTTACTTTGCAAGATAGAGTCAAGTTCAGATTCAGTTACCTCATCCGTGGGTGTACCTCCAATAGCCATGAGACATGTGTCCTTTAAGGCATAGGCATTGTCATCGTCCGAGTCGGAAGCTCCCCATGCAGCAAACATGGCTTCCTTCTTTTCCCTAGCCGGGACAGGTGCTTCACCAGCTTTCTTCTTGAAACAATTTCGCGCTAAGTGGCCTTTCCGTTGGCAGTGATAGCAAACTACATCTTTGTTCCCATCAGAGGAACGTTGTATGTCTCGACTTCCTTTCCATACCTTGCGAAATGCTAGGGTGATGAGAGCAACTTCCTCATCGCCATCTTCATCTTCCTCATCCTCTTGGGCAAGATCGAATGCCCTTTCAACCTTTGAAGCGATGCTTTGGGCCTTCTCAGATTTTTCACTTTCTCGTCTAGAGACCTTGCTTTGTTGAATGCCTGCATTGCTTTGAAGTCGAGCAACCAACTCTTCAAGGGTTGTATTCTTGATGTCATTTTGGGCCTGGAGAGCTAAGGAGAAAGCATCCCACTTTGATGACAACCCTTGAAGGAATTGATGTGTGATCTTCCACTCAGGGATCGTTTCCCCAAGGAATTCTAATTGACCGACATACCCCTGGAAACGAGAGTGAAATTCATCGAGAGACTCATTCTTTCCCTGTACTGCACTATCGTATTCCTTAGTGAGAGCAAGAATCCGGTTCTTCTTGATATCATCGTTCCCTTCATACATCCTATTGAGAGCATTAAAGATCTCATGAGCAGTCTTATAGCGAAGGACCTTTCTCTGATCAGAAGGACCAAGAGCCATGAGTAGAACTTTCTTGGCACGCATGTTGGTTTCCAAGATTTTGTAATCAGCGTCTTGATAATCAGCCCTCGACTTTAATTTGACTCCAGTGGGATCAGTAGGATCAAGAATTTTGATATCACCAAACTCTACCACTTTCCACATCTGTCCATGAAGCGAACATATATGCGACTCGATCTGTTCCACCCAATAGGAGAATTCTCCGAACTTAAGCACCGGGGGTTTCCAGAAGGAATCATTGATGGACGTATTTGTAGCCATTCTTCCTGCAAAGCTAACACAAACAATCTAGAGACCAGGCTCTGATACCAATTGTTGGATCGGTTAGCACAGTTACTTCCCAGGGAACAATAGGAATCGTTCCTCAGGAAGTGTAGCAGCGGAAATATAATGCAAGAAGAATATAATTGACAAGAGATTTAGAGTGGAAACCTCAACCGCTAAGAGTTGAGTAAAACCACTACCTTCAAGCTTCTCACTTGAAGGATTTAGAAGGGTATACTTATCTTATTGATTTCTTGTTCGTTACAAAAGAGAGCTCGGATTACGATCACGAATCACTCCTCTCACTCGAGCCCGAACTCAACCTCTAAGCCTTGATAACTCTTCTTCTTCTCTAAATCTCTCTTAACATAAGAATCTCTCTACAAAAACGTCAACCTTATTCCTAGTCTAAGCCTTGCTTAAATACTAAGATAACCTAGGTTAAAAACACAAGAATAATATCTTTAAGGAAAATAATATCTTTAAGGAAAAAGATATTATTTCCTTCCTTATTTGAGTTGGTCTTGTCTAACCACCAATATCACGTCCAACCCTCCAACAAACAAGATCTATCTTTAAGGAAAATAATATCTTTAAGGAAAAAGATATTATTTCCTTCCTTATTTGAGTCGGCCTTGTTCAACCGCCAAGATCTTCGATCTTTCTGGAATATCTTCGACCCTTATATAGATAGCAACACATAATCTTCGATTGGACCCATCAAGCTCTCTCTCCGATCGAGCTTTCCTTATATAGATCACCGCTGTGTAACGTTCCTTTCTCAGCAACTATCCTGAAACACTCAGACAATTCATTAGCAGAATGTTTGTTACCATTCAAAACCTGAAGGGACCTCAACAATATCATTGACAACTCATCAAGCGGGACAGATGACAAGTATAAAAAAACACCGCATACTCTGGTAAATATACTTTTGTAATAACTACAAGCCTTCATGTAAGTCTCCATCTACCGTGGTAAAATTAACATTTTTTTATTGGTGCAGAGGACTATGATGGTCACCTTATTTAGGAATAATGATATGGATACCAAAGGTAAGGCAATTGAAGAAACTGCTAAAGTCCCATGCAAAAGGCTTAAAATGAAATGGAGAGATGAAGACAACAAAGTTGATTGTGGAGTATATCAACTGAGACACATGGAGACTTACAAGGGCAATGGGTTGTCAAGTTGGAAGCCTATGTTGAATAAGGGAGACAAGAGCTAGTTGGCGAAGCTGAGAATCAAGTATTGTTATGCCCTTCTAACCAGCAGGTTTAAGTCAAGGAAGGATAGAGTTGAACAGATAATATAGGCGAAGAAAGCTGGAAATGTAGAAGGTTCTAGTGCTCATGAAATCGAAAGTCAAAGAGAAACTACATCTATTCTTGGACGTGGAAAAAGGGCTAGGAAATAGAAAGGTTTCAATCTAAGAATTAGGTAATGGTTGTAAGAAGCCACAAAACATTTGTTTGTTTGTTTCTGACAATTATTTTGAAACGGAGGGAGTAAAATGTAAGAATGAGTACTCGGACAAGATTGTAAATATTTGGAGGCAATGGGTTTGTGGAGAGTATAATATTTCATCAATAAGCTACAGTTTATGGTATGTTTGTGACATACAACTGGTTTGTTTAGAACATGCCAATGTTTTGTGGTCATGTAATAAGAATTAGTATGACAAGATAAATGTTTTACTATTACATTAGAGATTACGTTAAGGCTTTTACATTACATATGCATTCGAGTAGACACATTAAATGCCTAAAGAGGATGTTGGACCATTATCTAATATAGCTAATGTAGTTTCTATTAGTGACAGAAGACAAAGAATATTACATTCATTATGTCAGATGCTAAGAAAGTGAAAGTGGTACAAGAAGGAGAAGTTGTGCTGAATAATGAACAATATAGGAGAGAGGCTGAAAAGGTGAAAGCCTTACAACCACTTGCTAAGGTGGAGAACATAACATATACTGAAGAGGTATGAATTTTTGCATATGTTGGATGCACTATATGTAAATGTAGTCTTTTTCTAAGAAACCTCCCTAATACATGCTAAACATCCTTGAGGAACTGTGTAATATTCACATTCAAACCATACATAGCATCTACTTGCTCGAATACTTTGTGGCTCGACATTTTGATCTGAGAGAAGAATTAATATGTTGTGTTAAGAAATGGATTTATTCATGAATCAAAACAAAAAAGTGTATAATGAAACCCTAACATATACCTACCTTATCTAGCTTCACCAACACTTCAATCCTTTCCTCATTTATATGAGGCTGGAAAGAATGTATTTCCATGTATCGAACATTGAGTTGCTCCAGTTCCAGTCTAAGTTTCTTATCTGTATGTTTCGACCATATAATCATGTCCTCTACCTTCTTCATTTGATTTTGATGAATTCGCAACTGGTCTTTGAAATATGTAAGGAAGTGAGTAACAAAGATGTATAAATAAGCGGTGTCAACTAAAGATTTGGTTTACCTTCTACCAAGAGAATACACAGACTCTCCTTTTTCAATTTAAGTAGCTGATATAGAACATTGAAATATTGAGATGACATTTTTTGTAATGTTGCTGAAATCTGGAATCTAAAAAGAACTCAAGTTGGTGGTAATTGGAATTTTATAGGCTATGAAATTTACAGTAGAGGTTACTGGCCAACTACCCTTAATTAATTCACTTCATTTTTGTGTTAGCATCGTATATTGTGTGTACTTTTTCAAATAAGATATTCTTCATTTTCTTGGGCTGCATAACTTTTATATACTCCGTACTTCATTTACATTGTTACTATAGTTACGGAGTGTCGTATTGTATTGTGTGTCTAATCATGGAATGATTCATTATTACAACTAGCAAATCAAAGCTCTAATATTATCCTGCAATGATTTTTTAGTTTACAAATTACTAAATATGTCTCGTCAATAATAACTTATTAGTTTGCATATATCTTCTACAATTATTTTGTTATGCAATAAGATTGAATACTTGTTACAAATATCTAACCATTGTCATGTTTTTAAGGAAAAAATAGACTCTCTACAAACCCATTTTCTTCATAAGTTCAATGAAAGACTAGAGCTTTCCTTTCCTCTTGTTCTGCTTCCCCCGAGATCCAAAAAGGTGTGCACCAGATGTTGTGCCGTACAGCAACAGCTCAAGTTGAAACTTCTAGAAGAATGTGCGCTCAAGTTTTATATGAAGTCTTAACGAACTCATAGAAGAATGTAGACCCATTGTAAATTTGGATCTTCTAAAAGAATGTGGACTCAAATGTTAAACTTCTCTATAATGGCGTGCAATATGTTCAAAATGTCATGTACTTCTTCACAATTTGCTTGCATTAGGGCTGAATGACTTGCATATTATTCCTAAATTTAAACAGATTGCTTGCACCCTAAGGGAAAATGGCTTGAACTTTAATCTAAATGGATGCACTTGTTTCAATATTGACATTCATACCGACATAATTTACATTTTCTTCTTGGTTCGTTGACATGCATTTTAATAGACGTTACATGTATTTTTATGGACACAATTACAAGTAAAAAATAATCTTACTATCCTGTCAACATTGTATAGCCCATTGTTTGTTAAGACATTTTCGACAACTAAAGTTGTCGAAATTAGTTAATTCAATGCAATTTCTACTAAGACTATTCACGAACTTACCTTAATCTAATTGATAAAACTAATATAATACATCATTGCACTCATAAATCATATGCTCTTAAGGCCTAATCAAATAAATTTATTTTTTTAGATACGACTATGTTACTCCAAATCACATGAATATATGCATCATTTTTTAAATATGCATCGAGTCGCATGCCAAGCAGTGTTGAAAGTAGATTTAAGTACTGAAAAACATGTAAACGAGACGAAGAATGATATGCTCTTACCGTATTAATCAGTGCATGTAATTTTATATTTTGGTGCAAAAAAGAGTTTGGCTAAAAGTATTTACAATCATGTCGTATTACTCCACAGTACATACTACTCCTACTTGTCAATCTTATTCTAAATGGTTTTCGACAACTAGTTTGTTAATATTGTTTGTTGTTGTTAAGTAATTTTGATTTCCTTGTATTTATGTTCGAAATAGTTTTAAAACATAATATCGGAAGTCATCACATAGCCAAAATACCGTAAAAGGGGCACATATGTTAGGACTAAAGTTTTGGTTACACCAAATTAACTGCAGAAGTCATCACATAGCAATACAAATAGCAACAAGGACAAAAACAAATGCAAAACTAGCCGTAACAAACCGTCGCCAGTTTTTCTTGCGGGCAACACATTCCAAACGAACTTTGTTCTCAGACAATAGAGTGTCTCTCTCCAAGCATAGCTGCACAATAGATGTCGCAAGGTGTGCTACATGCTCCTATAGTTGTTGGTTCTCCTCAGCCATGACCTTGGATTGCTCACGTTGTTCTTCTAGTGAACGAGCCATGTAATTTGTTTCAGTTCGAGCAACGGTTAGTTGTTGAGAAAGCCTAACACATTGGTTGTGGAGATCTCTAGCAACATGTCTTAGAAAAAAAAACTTCCATATCCTACAACAACAACCTCATTGTTAATGCCATTGTAACGATCAACGTGTTCATCCTAAAAATTTAAAACTTCTACACAAATAAGTAATGACACCAGTCAATTTAAAAACAATACTATGTTGTACAGGATGAACATAACATAAAACAAAATATGAAGACAACTTGTGACACATAAATACAGCAGGAATTGTAATGAGGACACTAATGTACAAGCGTATCACATATTTGCAGATTATGGCTATCAAAATAAAAAAGCAATATGTAAGTGGGAACAAAGAAAATACTCTAGAATATCATAACTAACACTGCAATATCATCCAAATTCAAGCAAATATAAGATATAGGCATAAACTTATGAAGTATAAGATTAAATTAAATTAGTAGTTCCACACAAATATGTTTGATGCTTTTTCTCCATAAATAAGCAAATTAGACATGTTCGGTTATTTTTTGTTCAACTCTCAATTGCTTTGCATTACTCTTAAATGCTTAAAAATGGGTAAAAAATATATGTAGGGATGCTTTTGGGTACTCTAGAATGTTGATACTTAAAATTTGGCCAAACTTCGCATTTGATACCCCCGACAAAACGACAAAAAGGAGGCTAAGAGGGTCTTCGTTGTTTTTCGTCTTCAATACTTCAAATTTAGGAAAGATGAAGCTTGTTCGTCATTCTGATCAGATCTTGATCTGTTTGTCGTTCTTCTCCATTTTTCATATTTGGATCTGAAAACGCTCCATCACCGGAAGTCAAGCGGCGTTGGGGAGAGGAAGTCGGCAATGATGAGGTTGAATATTGATCCTTCAACCTTAGCCGCCGATGAAGAAGAAATATCAGAGCTATGTTTGGTTGAAATTCGGCTTTAGATTTTGAGTGGTGAGTGTTTTTTGGAATTGTAGGAATATGCTACACAAATGCAGGAATAAGTGAAGGGGAGTTGCTTCAGGAGAGTGAAGGTGAAGCACGAGGTTGAAGATGATAGGATATAAAACTTATTAAAAAATATATTCTGGTCATTTAAACTAAATTTTATAATTTCTTAAGTATTAATAAGTGATTTTTACCGAACATACATTTACACAATAAGTCACAACAACAACATCAAAAAAACGTATCAGCAACATCATCAACAATAAGCATAAGTATCAGCAAATATCAGCATTGTTGAACTGAACATACGCTTTATACTATGAAAGTAACCAGAGACAATGTCGATGTGGTAAAATCTTACACAAATGTTATTTCTTGTACAATGCTTTTGACAAATTCTTACCTAGTTTGTGCATGCATAATATTGAGAATTGGTGCATGACCAAATAGTGCATGCCTATTTTGAAATAACTAGAAATGTACACATACAATTCGATGTTTTCGTAATCTTTCAAGTCAAAATCAAGTTGGAGGTTAAATAGAAGAACTTGAAGGAAGAGAAAATCAATTTTGAAATGGGCAAGGAAAACAAGAAGCAAAAGTTTGTAGAACTGAAGTACATATCGACTTCAGAAGTAACGAATTGAAAGAAGGGTGCATGATATTGGAAGTGCCATTAAGCTTTAGTGCGAAATTTTTTGGAAGAAGTGCAAGAATTTTTAGCAAAATACACGCCATTACAGAGAACCCAAAAGAGAGGGGGGTGTTCGGAATAGGAAGTAAAGAAGAGTATTGGGAGGCGTGTTAATCAATGATCAGTTCTAAGTATAGGAATCAACATGCATATAGTAGTTTTAAAAGCGCTTTGAAAATGTATGTAATGAGAAACTATGTCCAAGTAATGCTTTATACAACAACTTGACATCCACTTGACATGCACTTAGTATACAAAGCTTAGTTGTATGAACCGATACAGAGTATTTAACTAAAATTGAACACCGTCTTATAATACAGAGTAGTTTGTTAACCAATATATGCAAATTGACATGCCTTTTAATCCTTATTGCTATAATCCAATATATCATGCCCGTTACAATTAACTAGGTATAAAAAAGTTATCAACCGAACACAATTAACATGCCTTTCTTGTCTAGCATGTTATAAAATCAAATGCAAATTGCACATAAGCAAATAGAATTGTGAATGAACAAATGAACATTCACATAAAAACACATGCATTATCGTATTATACATAATGCAAGACAATATAAACATAGAGCATGTCATTGATTATAAAGTGGAAGCCATTTACCCTAGATATCTAAAGTAATAATAATATGCATCTAAAAGTGTACAACTGTATTCATGTACTTTTGATCTTCATTATATATCTAAGATTATTATTCAGTCCGAATGTTTTTTAGACCCGATGAATGTTGACATGAAAGTAAGTTTATTTTAATCCTTCCAATTATAGACATTAAAAAAGGAATTTGATTGGTAACAGATCATACTGCAATTACAAAAGCAATTTGAGTAGCAGATCATACTTTTTTAAGAGAAACTGGGTCCGTTGCTTGCTAAAACTATATTAAGAAAAATTTCACATGTATTTGAAGTAGTAACATATCCTCCTACTTTTCTTCTCCATAATCCTTACCTAACCCATGATTCTCTTTGCACCCAGTGTTTGCATGTCGTGTAGGAATGGGCTGTGACCCCGCATCTTGAACATATAAATGTGGATTTCTTCACCTTCTTCTCCCAAAACAATTTGTATCTTTGAGTCATCGGCCTCCCATGGCCCCTTTTCCACGGTGGTGGCCAACATGCACTAGTACAAAAGCATGGTTTGGACCCCGGTTATTTTCTTCACTGGACCCTAGTTCTCATACCGGGGTTGTTCTTGGCGAGGTAAAGCATCCGGACCCCGTTTCTTGGTAACTGGGGTGGAGATTGTGGACCACGGTTTTAAAAGTGGGGTAAATTAAAGGGGGTCTATATCAATATTTGGTCATAGTGATGCTATTTGTGATATGGATGAAGAAACAGGGACTGGGATGGCGGACCAAATGCACATTTTCCTTGTAAACTTGTCTCAGAGTATCGTTGGTGTAGAAGTGATTAACTAGAGTATTAATCCACACACCTGTTTTTTGCTACGGCCAAAGCATGTGTTCATGGAATCGTATCAACCTGAAACGCATTGCATGTGCAGGTCCCTTTTCAAAATTCACTTCAAATGTTTTATTTCCATCTGGTCACTACTGCTTACACCTGAGTGACTTTACGTACTTTCATTTTCAAACAAGTCATGTACTTGGAATATATGATCTTTGTCACTGCATCAGTGGTAAACCCAACGCATCTTACGGATGCCTCCTTTCTATCACATAACCAATTTGTAAAAGTTTGTAATACCACATCAATTAGAGGAACTATATCCATAGGCCATAGCAACTCTTCTTTAAACGTAGAATTGAGACACTATGAATTTTTTGTTGTCAGTATATTGAACCTATTAACGGGGAAATGAGCTCTGGACCACCTTTCTAGTGGTGCTTTGATAGCATGTTTTACCATAGACCGTCACATCTTGCCTAACTTATGCAGGTCAGACTCGTACTCTTCAACAATGTAGGCCTTTGCAACTTTAAACCATTGATTCCTCAAGTCTGACCTACTATTGTTTCCCTTCAAGTTGTGGAACATGTGACGAAGACAATACCTATGGCAAGCAAGTATGTAGTGTTTCTATAACATAAGTTTAAGGCTCACATTACAACCATACAAGAAGATTGTATCCACACTATCAAGCTCAACCGTTTTTTCAATTCCTCGAAGAAAAAAGACCAAGATTTTTTATCCTTGGTGTCAACAACAACGACGATTAGAGGATAAACTTGTTCGTTCCCATCTTAGACAGTATCTAGAAGTAGAGTTCCATTGAATCTTCCACTCAAAGCGTCTCCATCAATGACTATTACCTAAAATCATTCACATTTTTCTAGTTCGTCAACCAACATAACATGGCCTCCATATATTTTGAAATTTCAACAAGACATACAATTAATTTACATCTCCTTTACTCTACTACTATCATAAAGATATAGTAAATGGAGTTGGATCAGATACGAATGGGGTTATCCTACGTATATATGAATACATGCATAGTCTTCCATATTCAGATGCACATTCGTTCACATTCACATGCACACGCATGTAGTTTTCATATATTGTCATGGAAGTAAGGAAGTAAACATGCCATTTGTACTATAAATGCCTCGGTAATGTAAAAGCATAAATAATTACTTCTACATAAGCCCCCGGTTACCCCCAGGATCCAGACCTTTCATCCTTTTCTTCTTCTTATGTAGTTCAATGTTGTATTTCCTCCCACCCTCTCTGCTAAAACAAAAGAGCTGATCATCTCTCCTTTGAACCTTTATTAGGTCCCTCTTTCTGTTTTCGCCTTGCTCCTATTTGTTCGATCTTCAATACCTACTGGTTGTAGGTGGAGAATATCTATCGAGTGTTTAGATTTAAGAAGCATATTCTACCCATAGGACTTTCTTGTTATGATTTAAGCAATCTATTATACTCCTAGGACTTGCATGTTTAACTAAAAGTACTGGAATATACACATTATTTCTTATTATTTGTGTATTTATAGTCCAATACCGACCTTTACAATCGATTTTGCTCCTAGGACTTGCTCTCTCTGCTCAAGCTTTGATAATTCTTGGTGATATTTTTTTCGCAATTGTAAAGGTCATCTAGGGTTCCTATCAAGAAAATGGATAAGTGTTCATTTCTTGATTTGCTAAGCAATATTCCGTTGAACATTGTACATACGATTCTTGAACGTGTTCCAATCAAATATGCAATCAAAACAAGCATCTTCTCAAGGTAGTGGAGGTACACATGGACTAGTCTGCCTAACCTTGTTTTCGATGAACTTTCTTTGAGTATTAATCAACATGTGTGATAGGCCCACAAGTGCACGTTACTGTCAAGTAGTATAAAAGATATCAAAACAAGGGAGCACTCGTCGATCACCAATTTCACACAAACTACTAATCTAGAGAAACAAACAAAGAAGCAATATCTAAATAAAACTAAAATGAAAAAGAAATACTTGTAATAAAGGTTAGGATTGGTGTTCACCGCTAATGAGGTCATGTAATTGCAAGTAAATATATCTCTATGGTTGTGAGTAATGGCTTACAATGGTCAAATTACCAGATGTTTCTCTTACCCACTTTCAAGGCATAAGAGGACTACCTAAACTTGATTGACTCCTACTTTCATTGTAGTTATGTCAAGTTAAGATGCATTAAGATAAATAACAAATTTAAACAACCACTAGGAAATTAGGCTTACTTTCGTGGTCCTAAAGTTCCAAGCTCACATCTTGAGATCCAATGTCAAATATCATCTTTTGATGCATATCTAACATTTGATATAAGAAAAAAACACTAGCTAGACATCTTCACAAACACTTGGTGAGCAAGATTGTGAAAATCCTAGATAGGCAATTTCACAAACACTTGGTGTGCAAGATTTTAGTAGTAAACCAAAACTTATACAACCAAAGAGGTAAATTCACCAAAGTATTACACAACCATCATTGGGCTAATCTCAATCCTAACACAATCAAATAATCACTTATGGTATGCAAAGACATGGCAAAAGAAACTCGATCAACAATCAAAGACATGTATACACAAAAAGAGCAATGCAAGAGATAAAGAGAATGAGTAAGAAATACTTAATATTCAAGCAAATCTTTGCATTTCCATTGATATCATGGGAGAAAGGTGAAAGCTTGCTTCTTTTTCAAGTCTTCAATCCAAAGTGAGCTCAACAATCCAAAATGGGGACCAAAATATCATAACTACCATTAATGTAACTATAAATTTGAGTGGGAGAATGAAATCTTAGCTACATCATGGGAGAGAGTGAATTAAATGCAAACCCTAGAAAATAGAGACTAATATATAATGTAGAATTATGGCTTGATGTTCCAAAATGTCATTACAAGCTCTTTTAATATGAGCCACCAAGAGAAGAGACAAATATGCATTTTTGTTCTCGGTGACGACTACGGTCGTGGTGATTACTACGGTCGTGTCAGCTTCAGCATGTTCCTTCTTGGCTTGTCATGAAGTGCAAGTGTGTTGTCCAACACCGATGGTTCATGATCCCTTGAAGTGCATTTTTCTCCACCGAATATTCTACTCAATGCTCCTTTTGATCTTGTCCAAGCTTGAGCCATTCCAAGTTCATTCAGTTATGCTCCAATAGCTCCGAAAAGTGCTCCTACAAAACCAAAACGAGAAAAAGGTAGAGAACAAAACAAAGCAAACAAAATTAATCTTAATTGCCTAAGGGAGTGCATTTTTCATGTAGAAAGTAGAGTGAAGATGAGTCAAAATGTTGCACAAAAATCATGTTATCAAACTCCACCAAGCTTGAATCTTGTTTGTCCTCAAGTAAGAATGTATTTATGAAGATATTTTTCTCAAAAGAAATATACAGGTTGTTTCCAATCCAAATGATGTGATGAAACAAACTCACAAAGTGTCGAACATGAGATGAATGAAATCATTGAAAATATCACGTGATCATTCAACAGATTAGACTAGCATGAAAGTTCATAGACCTCACGGGAAGAAAATGTGATACACTCACTCTCATGTGTTTAAAGGACGTGTTTCACTCATTTGTATCCAGAGAAATATCAACTACCATAAGCTTGCATTACACTTAAATCTCCACCACTAAAAACTATGCACATAACACAAATCAAGAGGTCTTTTATTAGGTTGTATTGGGGCCAAGGTAATGACAAGTAGGTAGGGAGTATGTTTGGCCATGTGGTGCTAGTCGGAGGAATGTTGGAAAAATTCTATCTTGACTAAACAAAAAGATGCACCAAACATTCAAGATTTAACAATCAACCGCAACTACTTTGCTTCACTTGATTTTCGTTGAACCTCCATTTGCTTGTAACTTCTTCACTTATTTTTTCTTTGTTTGTTTCCCTTTTTTTTAACGACTTCCACTTCAATGATTTAAAGCATTTGTGAATGCAGTCGATTACTAGGTAGTGTGGAGAATGACTTTCTCATACTCAAGAACTTTACATTTGCAACACATACATAAATTCCCCAAAGCTTAACTTTCAAGCATACAAACACCAATCTTTCCCATACATTGCTTCCAAGCACCCACACAAGTCAAAATAGAATTTTCCTAGTTCCTCGGAGGAAAAAAGGCTAATAAAATAAGGCTCGATTAGATTTTGCCAAGCTTATCAATTAGAACAGATAATGAAGGGCCAAATGGCTAAACAAAGAGGATTTTGATGTAAAGGATAGTCATGGGTAAATGGGCTATCAAAGAACAAATTGCCTCAATCATTTTTGTGCATGTACAATAGTTGTGATGTGCTCTTGAAAAATAGCTCTAATGCAAGTTCTAGAGATGAAAATTCAATGGATATTTGATATTTCACACATGAAAAGAGAGGACTATAATGAAGTGCAAGTCCTAAGTCCCGAAAGAATTAGCTCACGGCTTTTATCATGAATTTCAATCTTAGTCCATCTCAAATAATAACCGCATGCAATAGTCAACCCAATGTTCACACACATTTGAACACCGAGTAATTTTGTTCAACAATCAAATATCATTTTCCCAACCAAGCCATTTCAAATGAAATACAAAAATAAGTCCATCAAAAGTCCTAAAACTATATGCAAATGCAATGTAATACTATTATACAATTAACAATAAAAAGAAAAGATGCATGCATGGTAATTTCACTCTCTCCCCCAAACTTAACAGTATGCATTGTCCTCAATGAAAAGAGAAAGTTAAGAGAGATAGGAAATCACGAAATTATTGGGGTGGCGGAGGAGGATATCCATGGGTGAGGTGCAAGTTGTAGAGCTTGGAGTGTTGTATTCATTTGCTCCAAAAGCATGTGTTGGGCACGTTGCTCCTCCTCGAGTCTAAGAATAGATTGGTGCATTGTCACTTGACTACCTTGGGGCTCTTCATGCTCTAGATCCTCATCCACATGATCCTCATTCACATGCTCCTCGGAGGGTGGTGGCTCAATGTGACAACTTTGACCATGAACTCTTTTCCTTGCGACCTTCCTCCATTTACGTGTGCATATTCTCATGGATGGTGGTTCGGTCTCGGTTAAGGAGCTTTAGAGGAGTGTCTTTGTTGTTAAACTGCAAATAGTAATCCTCCTCCTCCTTTGATATGAAATATCATAAGGATTCAATGAAGTGGTTAAAGTTACAAGATATTCTAGTGCCAACTAAAACTTCTGAAATGAAGTATTGTAAGGTAAGAACTCCAATGATGAAGAATTTATGTTGAAATTACAAAATTTTCTACATCATTTATATATACTGATAAAGAATGATGAGACTTCCATAATCATTCATATTTGAAAGATAATTTTATTTCCAATCATAAGAGATATTTGTCTTTATTTTTTTCATGTTTAAGAATATTTTTTCAACTTATCAAATAGTATACCTAAAATCAATATATTTAATCTTACATGCTTCATAGACTCGTTGTTGAAAACGATCAGTGAGTTTCCAAATAAAAAAGAGTGGGGGATGTTCATAAATTCCTTCTATATCCATTGTAAAAACTTGGATTAACACATGACATGGGCCATCTAGCTATCTTTAATGTTAGTTGAATTTTATTTTGATATCTTGACATGTTATTTTTTGTATGTGAATATATCTATATCGAATTAGAATGTCAATACATGGTTTGGAATGTCTATTTGACAATCGGAATATATTTTCTTATATTAAATTAAATTATTTTACCCCAGTTCTATGACATACCGAAGTAAACGTTGTATCTAGCTAAAAAAGAAATGAGGAATATTTACCCCGGTTAAACTTATACCCCCGTTTATTGGGGTAAACATGCATGTCAGACTACAAATAGAATAATGAAATTTACCTCGGTTCTTTTTTTCCCCAATGCATGAACCAGGGTAAAAAGGTAAACCGAATTAAACAGTTTTAACGAAGTCATATTTTCCACGGTTTCTGAACCGGAGACTTATTTCCCAAATAATTGTGGTTAAAAGATGATTTTGTATTAGTGTATCTACACCACATGTAGATGAGGAACCTATCTACACCGTGTGACGATAAATCGGTTAGCGTCGACCGAGTTTAAAATTCCAAAAATAATTTCAATCTTTTTTATTATTATTTTGAACTCGTTCCTATCGTCACGACGTAACGATAGCCATTTTCCAAAAAAATGGGTTTTGCCCTATCGTCACGGCGTGACGCACGAAAGGTGTTGCTTGTTGTAAAAACAAGCGGTTTTGTTATTGCATGCAAAGAGTACTCATAAGCAGCAACTTAGCTAGTCAGTTGTAGGTCAGGTAGGAATTTGGAACCTACTTTTTTTTATCAGAGATATTCCTTTCTAAGGAGGTAGTCCTTACCCACAATTTACTAAATTGACGTAATACACCAACCTCCAGGTTTGAACCTGGGACCTGTGGTACAAGGGATAAAGCCCCTACCACCAGGCCACTGAAGCTTTGGTTATTTGGATCCTACTTAGGAGTTTTTGTTTCATTGAGCGTTTATAACACATGGTTTAGCCATTTTATAAAGTTTCTGGAAGTTTCGGAGAGCTTGCCCATGTTAAAATGTTTCAAAAACGAAAACGCTCTCTTAGTAAATGTTTTTGTGCTACATAGCTCCCCACTCTCTCCCAATTTTATCCTCCCTCCTATACATATCAAACAGCAGAATAATTTTGTACTCCATCAAACAACACTGCTTGCCTAGTTAATTACTGTTTAGACACGCATGAACAAAAACATAATTGATACAGAGTACAGTACACTGAATACGCACACATACATATATTATACAAGCACAACTATACAATCCAACAAATAAACCCGCACGTCCACCACATATGATATATGTAGGTTGTTTTATATTAGTTAGTGGTGCAGTTGATCAAAGACCATATGGCGAGGGAGGACATCAATGCGGCCCCCAAGAAGAGGGCAAAGTAAGAAATGACTTGTAGCCTGATATTAGAGGTCATTGTCTTGCTCATGAACTCGGCAGCTATGAGATCCACAAGGGACATGTAAATGAGGATCCCCGCGGAGATGGAATCTAAGATTCCCTCGACGATGAGAGCTCCAGAACTGTCAGGGTTGTAAAAGAAGGCGATGCCAATACCAGCGGCAATTCCAGAGGGGGTGGTTATGGCAAAGAAGCATGCCATTAATACCGTCTTCAAGGGCTTGAACCGAGCCTGGGAGATGCACCCGCCCAATGCAAAGCCCTCGAAGAACTGGTGGAACGAAAGGGCCGCCACTAAGGGCCGTATCGTGCACGGGCTGTGGGATACTCCAATCGACAGCCCGATTATGACCGAGTGGGATATGATGCCCAGTTCAAGTACCTACAAAAATGAGGACATAAGAGGCCAGAAATTGTTAGGATTTGTACGTGCGAACTACGAAACCTCAAACGAAAAAGAATAATTATTACAATGCTTGACAAAAAGTAAACCAAATGCACTATCTACTTTTATTTTTGAGCATATAATACTGTAATATACATGCAAGTGTAAAGTTGAACGAGATCGAGGAAATGCATTATGCATGCCCGTGTGTATAAAGAAAGATCAAAGCTAGCGTGTGTCACACGTACTAAGATTCTCCCCACCAGAAAATGCATTCCACCTTTACTCCCTCTCTTCCATAGAGGAAAGTTCGGGTGCAAATTATTCTTAACGTAGAAAAAACGAAAAGATCGCGTTCATAGATTACATGTCAATGTGCATATTCTGGATGGTAATGTTCTTAATCAGGGCTATAAATTTTTTTGAACGTTTTCAGTGAGGGACGCGGTGACATACTTGTAATTAGTGTAAACTTTGTTTTTTTTCAAAATGAGCTCAAATAAATTTATCGCCCATATTATGGACCTTTTTAGCATGCGTTTTTGGATGGTGAATTGTTTGTAAGCACTAAACAGGTTTTGAATGTTTTAGTAACACCATTTAGCTCGGTTGTAAGTAGTCGAGGGCCGCCCTGAGGGCTGCCCTGAGGGCCCTTATGGGAGGATATGGGTAGCGGAATTGTCCCATTTTAAATGGAAGGGCTTGGCCCGGCCCTGGTAAATGGGTAGAATTTGGAATTTGGCTCTGCCCTGGCCCGGCCCAAGCCCTAGTTTGGCCAGGTCTAATTAACTTGTTATCTGTGAACACGAAAACTTCGTTTTTCCTACGTTAAGCCTTTTTCTCACCTGAACTTTTCTCCTCTTCCATAACCATATTTCATTTTTACTATTAACAATATTAAATGCATTCGAGAAAATTTTATCAATTTCGTATAATACATTACGAAAATTATAGTTATATGAAATCTTTTCTAATTGATCTCAATTATTACTTTAACAATATTAAAATTTTATATTTTAGACTAATAAATAATTAGACAGAGTAACGAAATAAATTAAATGTGCATTGACATCTATTACGGGATAAAATGGGGTGATGGAGGGAGTAATTGTTACTTGAGGCATATATATTACGGCCTGCAGTTTAATTATTTGAGTAATTAAAATTTATATATCAAGATGGAATCCTCTACTCTCTTCTATTTATTTTCTTTAGCTTGAATTTCCTTTTTTTTATCCCAAATACTAAAATATAAAATATAAAAAGCACATTCTCTATATGTTAAATCTCAAAATAGAAGATTTGAATATAATTCCCTTACACTATATCTTAAATCTTACGCTCTAAAATTCTAAACCCCTAATTTTAAATTATAAGCACAAAATTGTAATTATTAACTCTATTTTAGAATTTAGAATAAGATCCTAAAATTTTCAAGGATATATGTAGCATTTGGCTAATATGAAATTCTAACTTATACATGAGGCATATATCTTTTTCTTTTTCTTAGTGCTCGGTTGAATGTAGGAATTGTAATTCATGAGAATTGAATTCATGTGAATTGAATTAAGGTGATTTGTAATATAGGAGATTTTGAGAAAATGTGTTTGGTTAAAATTTGCAATAGGTAAATTAAAATGAGGAATTTAAAATTGCATGTGTAAAAATGGGGGAAAGTGAATTACCTAGAGGGACTAGGTAAGATCAATTCCCACATAATGGAGGAATTGAAAATCACAGAAAATCGAAATCCCATGATTTTCAAATAATTTTTTTTCAACCAACCAACCAAAGATTCACTTATATAGGGTCTGTTACGTGTGGGGAACGAACATGCAGCTACCTGTTTTTTATACTAGAAATGTAAATATTGCGAAACAAACTCTTTGAGTAAAACAAAGTTAGATGTACATAGAGTCATGAAGAGTTTAAAAGTAGTAAAGCTGACCTGAGAAATAACTACATGACGACCATGTCCATCGTCATCGTGTCCATCAATGTGGTCAACTAGAAGAACAACACCAAGGCTATGCTCATCATCATGGACGTCATTCTGGTTCTCCTTGTCATTCTTGGCTCCATGGTGCTTGCTCTGGTACAACTACGTCCCCACCATATCTGCCATGAGTGTGAGTAGTGCCGCGCACATTGCGATGAACCCCGCAAATGGGAAATCGGACCACGGGTCTGTTGCCAAGCACGTGCTCGTAAGATTCACAGACCCGTCTGGCAGCATGTGTACCATCCCTGTGGCTAGGATAACCCCTGCAGCAAATGCCTTGACCTCCACGAAAAGCTTGCTCTCGTGGCTCAGGATGTGGCTCTTCCCGATCAACGGGAGGCACACCCCTGTTACACCCGCTACAAGGATTGACCCAATTGCTATCAACTTCAGCTCCAGTGCCAGCGCGTCATCTCGACATGTGTCCGACTCGCTCGAGCTGCAGCTCGAGTTTAGCATCACCCCTAACAATACTCCAATACATAATATTTAGATACAACTAATTCAAGATTGAATCTTTATAGATAGATCAAAGTGTAATTGAGCACCTAAGCTTCTGTTTGATACTATCGTGGAATTTTTTTCTGAAATAGGCTTTTTTTTAGAAAATATTCCCGATATGGGCTCGTTTTGAAAATAATTCCCAACATAGGCACTCTTATGAGGTTCTGAAATTTTTCACGTATGAGAGACGCTGGTTTTGACAGCGCCTTATACAAAGGATTTGTTTTAAATTATTAATTTTTTAAAGTTTTTATATATATATTATTATATAAGACTTACTCGTGTTTGGATGGCTCGTATGGGCTCGTTTGAAATCGGAATCGATCACGACCGATTTCGTTGGGTTCGTATTGATCCCAGCTTTCACCAGATATGTCTCTCGCTCGATTCTGATTTCGAACGACCACATACGAGCCACCCGAACACGCGTAACTCTTGTGCGTACCTTCTACTGTAAATGGATATTCACAAATTCGTTCCTCCATATCAGGCGATGAAAGACATATCTGGTGAAAGCTGAGATCAATACGGACCCAAAGAAACTGGTCGTGGTCAATTCCGATTCCGAACAAGCACATACGAGCCATCCGAACAAGTGTAAATCTCGTGCATACCTTCTTTCACCAGTTCGGAATCGGAATTGATCACGACCAGTTTCGTTGGGTCCGTATTGATCCCAACTTTCACCAGATATGTCTCTCATCGCCTGATATGGAGGGACGGATTTGTAAATATCCATTTACAGTAGAAGGTACGCACGAGACTTATGCGTGTTCGGGTGGCTCGTATGGGGTAGTTTGAAATCAGAATCGAGCGAGAGACATATCTGGTGAAAGCTGGGATCAATACGAACCCAACAAAATCGGTCGTGATCGATTCCGATTTCAAACGAGCCCATACGAGCCATCCAAACACGAGTAAGTCATATATAATAATATATATATAAAAACTTTGAAAAAAAACATTTATACAAATCCTTTGTATAAGGCGCCTTATACAAATCCAATTTTTTTTTTTAAATTTTATGTGTAAGTTTGCCAACGTCTCTTACACGGGGCAATTAAAAAATAAAAATTTGCTTCGGATGAGAGACGCTGGTTTACGTGAAAAATTTCCGAACCTCATAAGAGTGCCTATGTTGCGAATTATTTTCAAAACGAGCTTATATTGGGAATATTTTCTAAAAAAAAGCCTATTTCAGAAAAAAAAAATTCACTATCTTGTGAATAAAACAACACCATGTAATTTAAGCAGAAAACCCAATTGATCCAGCAAACTAATTGAACAATTTTTAATCAGAGTTGATATAATGAGAAGAGAGGAACCTGGAAAAGGGACGTCATGGAGAGGCAATTGGTGTGGTAAGTGTTTTGGGCAAATAATCTCAATGGACTAAATCGCCTTAGGATGAGGTCAATCAATCGAAACAAGACTAAAAAACTATGACGTCCTAGACAATTTAACCAAATGATGAGACGAGAGTAGGATGAACTTAGATAGACTAATAAGGATTACAAATAGATGATGGGTCGTAGGATTAACACTTTCGTCGGTCGGATATCCTCTAGGACCTCGATATGACTTAAGCGATTACAATATTTGTAAAGGTTACAAAAAGATAAGTGATTTCGTGGAGAGTGTGTTGGATGTGTGTTGGATGTGTGTTGGATGTGTGTTGTTGTGTGTAGTTCTGATGTTGGAGGCTTCTTCCAAAGTCATATATATACTTGCATCAACCTTCCTAGAATATCTTTGATTTGCTCATAAATGCTCTTGATTCCGTCTTTAATGCCTTTGATTGTGCTTGATTCTCTCTTTAAATGCCTTTGACTTTCCCTTTGATTGTTGATATAATGCCGATGACAATGAATGGAGAGATATTAGGCGAGATTTCCGGCAATCTTGGTGGGATTTGATCATTTAAGTATTCTGGGCGTCCATCTTGACTTAGGACCAAATGGAGGTCGTCTTGACTTAGGACCAGGTGGACTATGGTCGTCCTGACTTAGGACCGAATGGACCATCGAAATCTAGGCCCAAAAATTGCCCCAAATTTATCTTAGTCATTGTTGCAAGGCGATGGATGAGATGAATTTTCCAATCTTCGTGGACGGCGTCGCCTGGTGATTGAAATTGTTTGTGTTGACTAGTTGTGAGACGTTTGGTGAGTTGTGTGTAAGTTATAGCCATGTAAGGCGTTTAACTTTGTAAGTATGTGTTGCGCAACGTTGTTTTGTAGTTAGGTACCGTATTTAGGGTTTGTTACTCGTATTGTGTGTTTGTCATGACGTGTTCATCCAGGGGTGAAAGCAAGTTGTTTTTTGCGTAGTTGTAGGTAGGGTGTTACCCGTACCGTATGTATTGTTTAAGGCAAGCGGTGTGCCGTTTTGTTCTATCCCCTGTGTCCAGTCGACTGTGTATGTTAGCGCTTTGATGTAGACCGAGGAGGAAAGCAGTTTGTTTGCTGCGTTTTTGTAAGGTTGTTTCCATTGTGTAAGATGGTAAAACCGTATGTCATCTCCTCCTGTACCGATCGATCGTGTAATGTAATGTAAAGGGTCGTCACCCGTGTATATGTAAATGTAACGTGACATGTCTAGTCGATTTGTTCGAAGCTGATTTTGATGGCTTGTGTGCGTCAAACTATGAAGAATCTTCATGTACCTCGTAAGACAAAAAAGACATGACAAGACTGGTGCTAGTCTTTTTCGTTAGTCCTCCAATTGTCACATTAGTAAAACTTTGCAAGACCAATTATTTTGTAATTCAGAAAGCATAATTCATGTAACGAGTGCAAGTAGTAAATAAAAATGGTAAGATGTAATGAATTACTTAGAAACGATATGGATGAAACCTATTATCCCTTCGATGACGGGTTGTCCTTTCATGGTCATCTTCATCGTGCTCCGAAAATTCCGTTTCAGCTTGCATGTCTTCTTCGAGTCAGACTTGATCCATTGCCTTAGCTTGAGCGTCCTCAAAGGTCTTGCATGGATACACTATCAAGTCTTTGTAGAGATCGCTTCTTTCGTAGAGCCCTCGACGCAACGCTTCTATAGAAGTTAGTACGTCACAGTCAAGGATCCCAACTTTCTCCCGATTGAATCGGTTCAAGTAGTCCCTTAATGTTTCATCTTGCCCCTGTATGATCTGATATAGGTCACTGGACTGTCTCTTTAGTTTGCGACTACTAGCGAATTGGTTTTTAAATAAATCAACTAATTCGGCAAAAGAGGCGATAGATCCTCGTGGAAGTAGCATGAGCCATGTGAGGGCGGGCCCTGACAATGATGTCCCAAAACTCTTGCACATAACCGCCTCTCGGGTCTCACGGGGTACGGAGATAGCCATAAGCTTGTGCTTGTAATGGGCGACGTGATCATATGGGTCGCTGGTACCATCGTAACTAACCATGTTTGGCAAGTGGAATTTCTTCTGGATCTCTGCCCCAGCGATTTCCTCGACGAACGGTGAATCCTCAAATCCATATGGGGCTTCTTTCTCGATAGGACGAGGTACACATGGGATCCGGGCAATTCGTCCATCCAAAGCCTTGAGACGCTCGTTGAGAGCTTGGTCTATCAGCATCCGAATGTCCCTGCTTGGCGGGACCTGCATTTCAGCGATAGATGTCCTAGGGTCGGCCACGAGAGTCATGTCCACGTCCCCCATATTGAGCCTGGTTTGGATGTCAGAGATGTTTGCGGTCCTTCTAGTCCTGACCACATTGGACCTCGACGACTTTACCTGCGCTCTAAGAGATAAATTTTCACTCATTAGTTTACCATTAGATGCGGATAATGCTTCATAGCGTTGGCGCTGATCGAGCATCTCCTGACGGAGTGTTTCCAAGGACTGGTACATCTGTCGCATCTCCTCCCGGGTTGACTGGGAGATTTCCTCAGGGACGATGTTGTCGTTGGACTTTGTCACCAGATCGTCCTCAGTTTGGCAAGGTGTCTCCACAATCGGAGTACCATCAGGATTGGGAACCACAGGGGCCAAACTTAGGACTGGAGTCTCGGAGATCTCATTCACCATCTTGATTGATTGCTGGATGACTTAGTTAAGACCTGAAATCGATTGATTTCCCCCACGGTGGGCGCCAAATTGTTTTGGGAAAATAATCTCAATGGACTAAATCGCCTTAGGATGAGGTCAATCAATCGAAACAAGACTAAAAAACTAGGACGTCCTAGACAATTTAACCAAATGATGAGACGAGAGTAGGATAAACTTAGATAGACTGATAAGGATTACAAATAGATGATGGGTCGTAGGATTAACACTTCCGTCGGTCGGATATCCTCTGGGACCTCGATATGACTTAAGCGATTACAATATTTGTAAAGGTTACAAAAAGATAAGTGATTTCGTGGAGAGTGTGTTGGATGTGTGTTGGATGTGTGTTGTTGTGTGTAGTTCTGATGTTGGAGGCTTCTTCCAAAGTCATATATATATTTGCATCAACCTTCCTAGAATGTCTTTGATTTGCTCATAAATGCTATTGATTCCGTCTTTAATGTCTTTGATTGTGCTTGATTCTCTCTTTAAATGCCTTTGACTTTCCCTTTGATTGTTGATATAATGCCGATGACAATGAATGGAGAGATATTAGGCGAGATTTCCGGCGATCTTGGTGGGATTTGATCATTTAAGTATTCTGGGCGTCCATCTTGACTTAGGACCAAATGGAGGTCGTCTTGACTTAGAACCAGGTGGACTATGGTCGTCCTGACTTAGGACCGAATGGACCAGCGAAATCTAGGCCCAACAATTGCCCCAAATTTATCTTAGTCATTGTTGCAAGGCGATGGATGAGATGAATTTTCCAATCTTCGTGGACGGCGTCGCCTGGTGATTGAAATTGTTTGTGTTGACTAGTTGTGAGACGTTTGGTGAGTTGTGTGTAAGTTATAGCCATGTAAGGCGTTTAACTTTGTAAGTATGTGTTGCACAACGTTGTTTTGTAGTTAGGTACCGTATTTAGGGTTTGTCACTCGTATTGTGTGTTTGTCATGACATGTTCATCCAGGGGTGAAATCAAGGTTTTTTTTTGCGTAGTTGTAGGTAGGGTGTTACCCGTACCGTATGTATTGTTTAAGGAAAGCGGTGTGCCGTTTTGTTCTATCCCCTGTGTCCAGTCGACTGTGTATGTTAGCGCTTTGATGTAGACCGAGGAGGAAAGCAGTTTGTTTGCTGCGTTTTTGTAAGGTTATTTCCATTGTGTAAGATGGTAAAACCGTATGTCATCTCCTCCTGTACCGATCGATCGTGTAATGTAATGTAAAGGGTCGTCACCCGTGTATATGTAAATGTAACGTGACATGTCTAGTCGATTTGTTCGAAGCTGATTTTGATGGCTTGTGTACGTCAAACTATGAAGAATCTTCATGTACCTCGTAAGACAAAAAAGACATGACAAGACTGGTGCTAGTCTTTTTCGTTAGTCCTCCAATTGTCACATTAGTAAAACTTTGCAAGACCAATTATTTTGTAATTCAGAAAGCATAATTCATGTAACGAGTGCAAGTAGTAAATAAAAATGGTAAGATGTAATGAATTACTTAGAAATGATATGGATGAAACCTATTATCCCTTCGATGACGGGTTGTCCTTTCATGGTCATCTTCATCGTGCTCCGAAAATTCCGTTTCAGCTTGCATGTCTTCTTCGAGTCGGACTTGATCCATTGCCTTAGCTTGAGCGTCCTCAAAGGTCTTGCATGGATACACTATCAAGTCTTTGTAGAGATCGCTTCTTTCGTAGAGCTCTCGACGCAACGCTTCTATAGAAGTTAGTACGTCACAGTCAAGGATCCCAACTTTCTCCCGATTGAATCGGTTCAAGTAGTCCCTTAATGTTTCATCTTGCCCCTGTATGATCTGATATAGGTCACTGGACTGTCTCTTTAGTTTGCGACTACTGGCGAATTGGTTTTTAAATAAATCAACTAATTCGGCAAAAGAGGCGATAGATCCACGTGGAAGTAGCATGAGCCATGTGAGGGCGGGCCCTGACAATGATGTCCCAAAACTCTTGCACATAACCGCCTCTCGGGTCTCACGGGGTACGGAGATAGCCATAAGCTTGTGCTTGTAAAGGGCGACGTGATCATATGGGTCGCTGGTACCGTCGTAACTAACCATGTTTGGCAAGTGGAATTTCTTCTGGATCTCTTCCCCAGCGATTTCCTCGACGAACGGTGAATCCTCAAATCCATTCGGGGCTTCTTTCTCGATAGGACGAGGTAAACATGGGATCTGAGAAATTCGTCCATCCAAAGCCTTGAGACGCTTGTTGAGAGCTTGGTCTATGAGCATCCGGATGTCCCTGCTTGGCGGGACCTGCATTTCAGCGATAGATATCCTAGGGTCAGCCACGAGAGTCATGTCCACGTCCCCCATATTGAGCCTGGTTTGGATGTCAGAGCTGTTTGCGGTCCTTCTAGTCCTGACCACATTGGACCTCGACGACTGTACCTGCGCTCTAAGAGATAAATTTTCACTCATTAGTTTACCATTAGATGCGGATAATGCTTCATAGCGTTGGCGCTGATCGAGCATCTCCTGACGGAGTGTTTCCAAGGACTGGTACATCTGTCGCATCTCCTCCCGGGTTGACTGGGAGATTTCCTCAGGGACGAGGTTGTCGTTGGACTTTGTCACCAGATCGTCCTCAGTTTGGCAAGGTGTCTCCACAATCGGAGTACCATCAAGATTGGGAACCACAGGGGCCAAACTTAGGACTGGAGTCTCGGAGATCTCATTCACCATCTTGATTGATTGCTGGATGACTTAGTTAAGACCTGAAATCGATTGATTTCCCCCACGGTGGGCGCCAAATTGTTTTGGGCAAATAATCTCAATGGACTAAATAGCCTTAGGATGAGGTCAATCAATCGAAACAAGACTAAAAAACTAGGACGTCCTAGACAATTTAACCAAATGATGAGACGAGAGTAGGATGAACTTAGATAGACTGATAAGGATTACAAATAGATGATGGGTCGTAGGATTAACACTTCCATCGGTCGGATATCCTCTGGGACCTCGATATGACTTAAGCGATTACAATATTTGTAAAGGTTACAAAAAGATAAGTGATTTCGTGGAGAGTGTGTTGGATGTGTGTTGTTGTATGTAGTTCTGATGTTGGAGGCTTTTTCCAAAGTCATATATATACTTGCATCAACCTTCCTAGAATGTCTTTGATTTGCTCATAAATGCTCTTGATTCCGTCTTTAATGCCTTTGATTGTGCGTGATTCTCTCTTTAAATGCCTTTGACTTTCCCTTTGATTGTTGATATAATGCTGATGACAATGAATGGAGAGATATTAGGCGAGATTTCGGACGATCTTGGTGGGATTTGATCATTTAAGTATTCTGGGTGTCCATCTTGACTTAGGACCAAATGGAGGTCGTCTTGACTTAGGACCAGGTGGACTATGGTCGTCCTGACTTAGGACCGAATGGACCAGCGAAATTTGGGCCTAACAGTAAGTTTATAGGTCTACTAGACACTTTAGCAACTGGTAGGAATTTAGGATGGGATAGTTTGGATAGAGGAATCCGATCGAGTCGTGCTATGTTTGCGTATCAACTCTGACCTGGATTCCTTAGTGAGTTTTGGGTATGTTTTTGGGAGGAAAAATGTCGACATAAATAGTTGACGTCGTGAAAGAGTTACTAAGAAAAGCTGAATCAATCAACCCCTCACGACTCTTTCACCCCTAGTTTGTGTGCTTTTGTGAACCGTGTTTCAGGATTTATGTTTTTTATTAAGAGAAAAAGCACCACTTTTGTTTTGAACACAAAAGAAATAGACATGTCAGATTTTGTGTGAAGGCCTTCTAAACATGTTAGGTTTCTCGTAGAATCGCAAGTGCACAGTGGTATTATAAAAGATTATCAAATTAAAGGAGCATTTGTTGATTACCAAATTCGCATAAATTATTAATCTAGAACCAATAAATAAAAAGAGTTTCTTCTGATTTTAAAGAGAACCTAACAAGAACCACAAATTTTACAACTAACTTAAATGATGCAAGAAAGACTTGGATTTAATTGATGGATGAGAGGTTATGATTAGGGTTCAACACTAATGAGGTAGTGTAATTGCAAGCAAATAGATCTCTAAGGTTGTGAGCAGTAGTTTACAATGGTCAAATGTCCTAATGATTTTCTTATTCTCTTCATGGCATAAGATGACTACCTAAACTTGATTGACTCCTACTTTTGTGGTAGCTATGTCAAGTTTAAGTGCATTAAGATTAATGACAATCTTAAACAAACACTAGGAAATTAGGCCTACATTCGTGGTCCTAAAGTTCCTAGCTCAAATCTTTAGATCCCATGTCAAATATCAATTTTCAATGCATATCCAACATTTGATATGATATAGAAAATATATAAGTTAGAAATTTTTACAAACACTTAGTGTGCAGGTTTGTGAAAATCCTAGTCAGGGATTTCCACAAACCCACGAAGGTGAGAATACTTGCTATCTTTTGTGAAGTTAGCATATAACACGTCCAGGCACAACGTTACCAAGTTCACGCAGTTTCAAGTTGTCTATGGTCTCTACCAAGCTCACATGGGGCACAATCAACAAAGTGTGTCAGAAGCTTAGAGCGCTTAATTTGTACAGGAACTGCTATGCAGAATAAGGGAACAACTGCAACGCCTTGCTGGGAAATACACTAGGTATCACAACAAAGGATGACGTCGCATGATCTCTTCCCCGAGTGGTCTTGTCTTGGTGAATTTGCGAAGGGAACGATTCCCTGGACTTAGCAAGACCAAGTTGCATCAACGCGGTGATTGTCCGTTCAAAGTTCTTGAGGCATATGGAGAAAACACCTACAAAATTGAGATTCCAGGTGAATACAATGTGAGCCCTTCTTTTAACGTCGTTGATCTCTCTTCTTACATTCTCCCTGAGTTAGAGGATTTGGAAGCGGGGACACTTCTCAGTCATGAAGGGGAGGGCGAATCTGCCATCGTTGACACCGTTGAAGAAGAGGAAGCCATTAGCTTTCGCTCACTTGAACCCGTGACTCGATCACTAGTCAAGCTAATCAATCAAGCCACAAAATCTTTTGTTCTTCACACCGTGGCCGACATTAGTTCCTCCCCAACAAAGAATTCTTTGAGGTTCCTAATCTTAGTTCCTTAATGACCTCGCTCATAGTATTGCCACCTCTTGTTCCTAAATCCAGTTCCCTCTGTACCATTTTGATGTGCCCCTGCCTTGCCTAGAACCAAATACCCCCTGCCTCCTCTCTTTATCAAGATCAGTTTTAGATTATGAACTTTTGACGATTCATTTCTAGCCTCGTTGGCCTCCTCGAACCTTCACGCACCAAGATTAGTGAGAAGACAAGCATCACAGGCGCCACTCCAATTCCACCGACGCTCTCGTCGGTTCTACGAGTGCCTCTTCCATGGACGACCAGCAGACTGATGTGCTCTGGAAGTAACCTCTTGGACGCCGATGACGTCCTACAATAAAACATAAAACGAGTTTAAAACAAATAAGGAAAAATCACATCTCTCAAGACTTCTCATTACCCCAGACTAGTGTTGGTCCAAGTCACCTGCTTATTGCATAGTCTTTGCTATCCTAGGATTTATCTGAATTTTTCTATTTTTGTGGCTTTTTCTATTTATATTTTTTCGTTTTTCAAATAACAATAACAAATACAATATCTAGTCCCCCACACTTGAAACAAACATTGTCCTCAATAAAACTAAAGACATAACGATATGGGGAAGTAAAGAAAGTACCACTAATGAGGTGGCGGGTGGTGCTGACCCATGAAGATGTCTTAGGACCACATCTTATCTTCTTAGATATGAATATTCTCATTCTTCTGCTACTGAATAGTCCGAAAATCAAGGGCATGATCAACTAATTGAGTAAGTTGGCATATCATGAAACTGTGCTCATCACTGAAAAATTGTTGTTGTTGATGAAACTCCCGACAATCAACTTCCATTGACTGTTGTCTCGACTCCATCCTTTACAACATCTCATACATCCTCATCTGCATTTCAACTGGACTCAAAGTAGGTGAAAGGGGGTCACGCATCTTTGTGTCCTCCTCACTCTACTCCACTGGTGTACGTGAAGGACCAGCAGCAGAGCTACCTGTAGCGCCCTCCTGAAACCTGCTCAAATAAAAGTCAACATATTGTGATCCAAATGGCCTCTCAACTCTAAGAGGAAGCTTGATCTTGTGGCTCTTCATTAGACCACAAGTCCAATAATGCTTGCCTCTTTGTTCAGACAAGACACCCACATGCCTCATCTTAACCCTGTCAATAAAAAACCCCAAAGAAACGTGTGAAGCCGCATTCGGAAATGGGATATTCAGGGACATGTCAATCAATGAAATCATCCCATAAATCATATTCTTTCCTTTCTTTTCTTCCTGAAACTTCTTACAAAACCCCAAAAACAATGACAACCAATCCTTCACTAACAAGCACTTAGGGGTCATGCTCTACACTTCCTCCAAATTTAAGTAGGGAAACTTGTTCAACTCTGATTGGCCTAAGAATGTCATCCTGATCACCTTGTGAGCCAAACGTAAACAAGGATGAGACCACTTGTAGTTATACTCTCCATGCTTCGGGTCATAGTTCGAAGTCTCGGTGGAATCATACAAAAAATCAAAGTATCAAGATTCACGTTTCCATGCTGCTTCTCTTGAGGGTGACTTGGTGATCCCTAGCACAGAGCTGAGCTCCTCATACCTAAAGGAATAATTGTTGCCTTCAAGCAAAAAAAACAGCACACCTCTCATCTTTCAAATTCTCAAAGGTGATCAAGAACTCCGTTGTCCAATTTTTAAATGTCGGTGCTTTGAGATAGAAGAACCTTCTTAAACCACCATGCTGAAAGAGTTTCTCAGTGCATTCGTAAAGTCCAAGTCCACGCAAACATGAATGATCTAGGAACAAAGTAGAAACGAATTCCTGATTCTTAAGCCTCTCTCTTCTTCTTCTCCGTGTTCTCGAGATTCAATTCTAAACGAGAACTAGCAGACCGTTCATCTTCAATCAATCAACAAAGAACCACAACAAACAACAACAACCACAAGCCACACCACAATCTCAAATATCACATATCCAAACCGATCCTCCAAATCAAGCAAAAGCATCAACAATCACCAATATTAACAAGAATCAACACCAATCAACTCTGAACAACAACCATAATGTTCAATGTCTTCCACAAATCATGAATAAAAGAGCCCAAATCCCTAGAATTCGAAATCCAAGTTCTAGGTCAAAAAAGGGGCTTACCAAACCAAAATTGAAGATGGTGGATGGCATAAACGGACTCCGGCGACCTCGAGAAATGAGCGGAATCAAGAAACAAAGGAATTTCGGTGACTGAATTTCCGGGACGGCGGCGGCGGCGGTCGCCACTTTGCTGCTGTTGGAGAGATTCTACGAAAATGGTCCTCGGTGGTTCGTGGGAGGGTGAAGGAGGGGGCGACGGTTTGTGAGAGGGAGTTTTTGAGGGCTTGTGTTTGGGGGAGAAGGGGAAAGTGAGGGTGAAGGGTGGGGGATGAAGGCTGATAACATCCATCTCTTGTTCATTCTTTATTTCCCTCGGGTTAGAAAAAGACCGGAAAGGAGGCGATCTTCATTTATGTAATTAAACGGCGGTCGCCGCAATTAATTTGCACCAAGTCGTAGCCAACTTCAATTAGCGATAGGAGCTTTTTTTTTGGGGGCGGCAGGCGCCGTAAGTTTGGGGGAAGTCGCCGCATTTTTGTCAGCGGGTGCTGTCATTCTTTTTCTCTACGAACTTCGTAGCCGTTCTTGGATTTGTGAATTAGCGGCGGCCGTCGTAAGGTTGGCGGCGGGGGCCACCTCCTCTCGTTGTTTCCCTGCAGCTTAGTCCCAAACAAGAACGTACAAAAGAAATATAGTGAGATAGAATTGAAAGGGAGATAAAAAGAAATAACTACCTATCATCGGGTTCCCTCGCGATCAGCGCCTTAGTTAGTTTCGTGGCTCGACATAGTACTCAGATGATTCAGTTGACACCATTCAACTTTGAGATAATCGTTCCTTTCTTGAATTCTTTGTTGAACCACACATGAAAAGATCTAAACCTTTTTCCATTCAGTTTGACCACCTTATCCTTTGCGATAAAAGTGATGTCCTTCTCTCTCTCATTATTGATCTTATTAGGCGGTTGTTTAAGCTCAATCTCAAGTGCTTGCACACTAGAAGAAAATGACATCTGGTCTTGCAAGGTTAACATAGTGGGGCAAATGCCCAATGGATGAGAAGAAAACTTATCGTCGGGTACTAAAATAGCCTGAACTTTCTGCAAATTAAGAGATAAAGCGATATCTACTGTTGGATCTCTTATGGCATTCTCTACAATAGGTTGCAATTTATCCAAGCATGTAGGATTAATCACATCAATAACATTCAGAGAATTTTTCTCAATAGGATTCATATCATATATATTGTATTCAACTTTATTCCCATCAAACTCCATAGTCAATGCACATGTACTCACATTAATGTTCATAATTGCAGTTTTTAGAACAAGTCTCCCTAACAGAATAGGGGTTGCATGTTTATCTTGTTCCATATCAAGCACGAAAAAGTCAGCAGGAAAACTAAAATCATCAACATTGACAAGAACATCCTCTACTATTCCAATAGGAGGAACACTAGATCGATCAACTAATTGAATAACTACTCTAGTCTCATGCATAGGTTCTAATCTCAAGGTTTCACATAGAGATGTAGGAAACATTAATGGAAGCAACCAAATCTAACAAATCTTTATCGAACTTGGTATCTCCAATTGTACATGGAATTGTACACATACCTGTATCTCCACATTTCTTTGGTAGACTCTTCTGAAATACAACTGAAACATGCTCAACGACTTTCGCCTTCTTCTTACTATTCTTGTCTTGAGCCATCTTTGTGGTGCACATTTTCTTCAAAAACTTTTCATAACAAGGAACAAATTTGATAATGTTAAGGAGGGGGATATTTACCTCAACGTTTCTAAACGCCTCAAACATTTCCTTGTCTTGCTTAAGCGGCTCTGTACGCCTCAATGCAGATGGGAATGGTGCAACAAGTTTCCACTCATGCATGATCTGCTTGAATATCCTGGCAGCAATCACCGTAAGTTTCGCGGCAGCCGCCGCTTACAGCCTCTGATGCAGATCTCTCTGGAGACAGGCGGCGGTCGCCGCAAGTTTGGCGACGATCGTCGTTTTCAGGATTTACTACCATCTCCTCTTCGAGCCTCATTGCACTCCCCAATGATATTTCAAATAATCGGATTTTCTTCAGTTTTGGATGGAAGTTTCCATGAATTCTTTGCTTCAAGCTTGCTCACCACTTGAGAGAACTGACCCATTTGTCGTTCCAAATTCTAAATACTAGATTTTGTAGCTTCTTGGAATTGAATTGTGTTTTGCATCAACATTTTCATCATATCCTTCATAGACGAAGATAGGTTCCTCCAACCTGAGCTGAAAGTGTTAGGATGAGAGTCATACCTAGGCCTTTGTTGATATCCTCCGACTGCATTCACTTCTTCTTGGAGTGTTGGGCATGCATCAGTTGGATGAAGTTCATCTAAGAAAATATCACATGCGTTAGCTTGCTGAGGTGTTCCCTTCAACTTAAGGCGTCTCACTTTTTCTTTCAGAATATCAAAGTCGGCCAGATCAACGATAGGTCGAGAACCTGCTGCTAGAACTGTTTGAGAGCCTCTCCCAATGAATTGCCTAGAATCATCAGCTAGCGTTGCAAAAATTTCTAGTGTTTCCTCATATGTCTTCTTCAAAATGTTTCCACCACATGCAGCATTGACCATCCGACGGTCATCTTCGCGAAGACCTCCATGAAGATATAGAATCAAATCAATGAAATTATCCCACAAATCACATTCTTTCCTTTCTTTGCTTACTGAATCTTCTTACAAACCCCATAAACAATGACAACCAATCCTTCACTAACGAGCACTTAGGGGTCATGCTCCACAATGCCTCCAAATCTAAGTAGGGCAACTTGTTCAACTCTGATCTGCGTAAGAATGTCATCCTGATCCCCTTGTGAGCCAAACATAAACAAAGATGAGACCACTTGTAGTTATACTCTGCATGCTTCGGGCCATAGTTCGAAGTCCCGGTGAAATCATACAAAAAATCAAAGTATCCAGATTCACCTTTCCATGCTGCTTTTCTTGATGGTGACTTGGTGATCCCTAGCGCTGAACTGAGCTCCTCATACCTCAAGGAATTAATGTTTCCTTCAAGCACAAAAACAACACACCTCTCATCTTTCAAATTCTCAAAGGTGATCAAGAACTTCGCTGTCCAATTCATAAATTTCGGTGCTTTGAGATGGAAGAACCTTCCTAGACCACCATGCTGAAAAAGTTTCTTAGTGCATTCGTAAAGTCCAAGTCCACGCAAACATGAATGATCTAGGAACAAAGTAGAAACGAATTCCTAATTCAAATGCCTCTTCTTCTCCGTGTTCTCGGAAGTCAATTTTAAACGAGAACTAGTAGTTCGTTCATCTTCAATCAATCAACAAAGAACCACAACAACAAACAACAAAAACCACAAGCCACACCACAATCTCAAATATCACAAATCCAAAACGATCCTCCAAATAAAGAAAAAGCATCAACAATCACCAACATTAACAAGAATCAACACCAATCAACTCTCAACAACAACCATAGTGTTCAATGTCTTCCAAAAATCATGAATAAAAGATCCCAAACCCCTAGAATTTGAAATCCAAGTTCTAGGTCAAAACGGGGCTTACCAAACAAAAATTGAAGATGGTGGATGGCATAAACGGACTTCGGCGACGCCGAGAAGTGAATGGAATCAAGAAACAAAGGAATTGTGGTGGCTGAATTTCTGGGACGACGGTGGGGGCGGTCGTCGTAAGCCAGGCAGCGGTTGGCGCTTTGCTGCTGTTGGAGAGATTCTACGAAAGTGGTCGCCGGTGGTTCGTGGGAGGGTGAAGGAGGGGGGTGCGGTTTGTGAGAGGGAGTGTTTCAGGGCTTGTGTTTGGGGGAGAAGGGGAAAGTGTGGGTGAAGGGTGGGGGATGAAGGTTGGTAACATCGATCTCTTTTTCAATCTCTCTCTCTTCTTCTTTTTCTTTTTTTTCTTTTTTCTTTTTCTTTTTTCATATATCTCACCATATTCTTTATTCTGCTCAAGTTAGAAATAGATCTGAAAGGAGGCGATCTTCGTTTATGTAATTAAAAGGCGGTCGTCGTAATTAATTTGCACCAAGTCGTAGCCAACTTCAATTAGCGGTGGGCGCTTCTTTTTGGGGCGGTGGGCGCCGTAAGTTTGGTTGAAGTCGCCTCATTTTGGGCGGCTGGTGTTTGGTTGAAGTCGCCGCATTCAATGGACTACTCTTGAATCCATAGCCGATTCCTTAAGAGAGAAGGAAAAGGCTCTCATCTTCATCTGATCTTCAGTGATATCAGATGGGGACATGTTGGTGCAGACCTCAGGGGATTCAGTTAAGTGCTTGTTAGGATCCTCTAACGGTAGTCCATTGAATTTCGGAAGCAAATGCATCACTCCCGTCTTAAGCTCAAACTTAACGTCGTCAGTTAATGCAGGAAATTGCACGACTCGAGGTGCTTGCACAAGGTCCGGTGTCGTCAAGGATTCAAGAGTAACAAGTATGTCATCCATCCTTTCAGCTGCCTGAAGTAGTGTACGAACAACCTTGCAAATACGGAACAGAGTTCTCTCGATTTCTGGATCTAAATCAAGAGGTAAATTAATAGTAGCACGGGTGTGAACCATAAGATAGGTTCACACTAAGAATGGCACACAAGTCACACACAAAATAATTAGAATTGTTGCCTCCCCGGAAACAACGCCAATTTGATAACAACAATTTGTCGTGCTAATTGCTCCTATGGAAGTTATCCAAACAAACCTAATATGCAATCCTAGGCAAGTAAGGGTCGAGTCTTCAGGGAGACAAATTCTAGTTCTATATGTGAACTATGTGTCAATCAAGTACACAAAGGGGGGTTTTTGTAACCAAGCATGCAAAATAAGTAACAAGTAAGAGATGATAGAATCAGTAATTTGGGAAATAGCTCAGCCAAACAATTATCCACACTTCATATGACAAGTTGATCCTAGATAATCATTCAATATCTCATGCAATCGAAATTCCTATTCCTTTTCTGAATAAACAAAAAGCACAACCAGATACTAATAGCACTAACTTAATAAACAACCATGAAACTATCAAGATTCAGTTTAACAACAACATTAAGATCAAGAATATAGTAAGGATACATCAACATAAAAAACAAGCTTTTATCCTAGATGCAAATCAATTCTCTCTACCCAAGACTAGCACAACCAGAGAGTAGTACGATGTACTTGCTACAACGAAATAGATATGTTAAATCCGTAACAATCTAATTCTAGCAATAGATCAATAAAGACGATAACTAGATGATCACACTAGAAACAATCAATATTAAACATAAACGATTCAAGCAAGAGAAAAGATAGAATCCATGCAATTGATAAGGAACGAGAATCTCACTACTTTATCAAAACGAATGCTCCAATTGTCTGACTAAGCAAAAGGACTTAGTTCTTCATAACAAGAGTCCGCCAACGATATGAAAAGTGTAAACGGGGTTAGAGAAGAACAAACTCTTCTCTAATCTAAATATATATAAAGATAGAATCCTCACAGGTAAAAACTTCCTATAATCAAACATAAAATGATTTTAAAACATATAAGGAAAAGAACAAAAACAAGGAAATTAAAGATTGGTCAAACGCATCTGACATACGCGGCGGTGGATGCCTTATCGGCGGCCGTCGCCGTTGTTGAAATCTTCATAGCTCCTCACAAATGGGCGGCGATTGACGTTGTTCGATTTGTCTTTTCTTCTTTCTTCTAAACGGAGATCGCCGTAAGGAAGGTGGCGGTCTCCACCCATCACACGAACGATCTTTTACAACCATAAGTCTCTAAAATCAACACGAAAGCTCCACATGTCGTATTCACTCCAAATGCACAAATAAGCTCCAAGACGCTCCTAAAACTCACTAATCTCACACTAAAACGCCATACTTACGCACTATATAATCGTGTGTATCACTCTCACCCATAGCTTGTCAGTCAACATCTACGTGTAGAGAATTTTCATTCCCCAACAATATCCCTAAGATGCCTTTTGCGTGTGTCCATCACGAAGAAATAAGAATCTTAACACTTTGGAAACTCTCCTTTCTCCATTAATTGCAGTTGTTGGATGAGTTCATATCTGGCTCCGAGGTCTGCGCCATTTCGAAGTATAGAAGATACTCTAACAATCCACTCTCCCAAACTTCCTTCATTTATACCCACCACACTAGTCATTCCAACCAGTCACCCTTTCTCTGCAAAAGGTAATAATTCTCCTCCTTCTTCCTCAGTTTTGACCTTGAATCTTCCCCTTCAATGGCGCCAGATTTTCAAAAATCCTCCATTTAAGAGAAAAACATTTCCTCTTCCGGCCTCGACTTGCAAACCCTAAACTCTGCATGTGGTTTCCCTTCCTCCACGAATATTCTCATCCCTTTGAAAGAGGTTTCCACTGATAACCACAAACCCGATTGGGTGAGCTTTTATGAATACCCGTTCTTCACCGGCCATCGACTTCCTTTCATCCCCCTGGTTCGAGAATTGGTTCAAACCCTAGACGTCTCTGTCGCACAACTCCTTCCTGGAACTTGAAGAATTCTCCATCCGCTAGATCGAATCTGCTCCGCTCATTCGATTGAACTTTCAGCCCATGACCTTATGTATTGCTACCTTGTCTGTTCTCCCAAGCCTGGTCAAGTTGGCCTTAAAACCAAGAATAACGCCCCACCCCTTATCCTGGACACTTCTAAAAACGATCGAGGCTGGAAAAAGCGATTCTTCTTCGTAGAAAAGTCTCCATGACATGCAAAAAGCTCTTTTTTGCGTGAATCGTGGAGGAAAGATGGTAATTATGATTAGAAAGCATTTTCTTTATCACAGACCTTTTGACTTACTTCCTTTTTCTCTGACAGTTTTGCGCGAAGGCTTGGCGGAACGAGAAGAATCTGTTGCGTTGTTAGAGCGGATCCTAGACCTCTCTCGAGAAGAACGAACTTTCTCTGAAGCTCTCGTCCTTGATCGTTAGTCCTATCGAATCCAGATCCAACACTCCGTAGTAAGTCCCCTTCTACTACTTGTTCTTTTCATACTTCTATCCGTAATCCTGACATGATCTCGCACTTTAGTGGACCACATGAAGAAAGTGAACCCTTCTGCTCTGATCGAAAGCCGGAATAAGATACTTCTCGACGCTACCCCTTCAGGTCCCTCACAACTCATGATTGATGATGTCAAGAGGCCTCGTACCGAGAGAAAGGCTGATTAAGAAGACGAGCCCATAAGACCTTCCAATGTGATGTGGGAGCTTCCTCCGATTGTTCCTCTACATCCACTCACTTGACAAGATTTCCTTCGTCAAGTTTGTAGCATGTGGACGCCTTTTTCAAAGAAGTTCTATGCCGAGAGTGGCATTTAGGGCGTGGTGGGAGAAGGTTTTCTGTCCCAATGGAAGGCAAGGAATTTTCACATTGCAATGTTGTTGTGCTTCTTGTTACACTTTTCAGACGAATAGATCTTGACGTCAATTACACGGTCTACAAGCCAACATTTCTGCAATGCAATCCCTCAAAAGCATGTCGACAGAGCTAACGTCGGCCAAGCGCGACCTTCAACGCGTCGAGGATAACTTACGCACTCGGGATTCCATGATTACCTCTGTCGAGAATGAAGCCAACAGGAGGACTCAAGAGATAGCTGAATACAGAGCTGCTACCAAGGCGTTGATCAAGAAATTGGAGACCGATCTGGAGGAATCAAGCACTTACTATGCGTGGCAGACAAATATCGAGGCTATGACCGAGTGGAATTGAGGAGAGAACACCAACTGGAACCTGGAGGATGAGAGGGTTGCACAAGTCTTCCCGTATGTCCTGGAGATATCCCCCCCCCCCCCGAGCAAGAAAGGTGTAGGAGTGGCCGAAGAGGAGGGAAAGGGTGCGGAGGACCCCATCCACCTTGTCTAGATTACTTAGCCGTGTAGGTATACAAGTAACTCCCGGAGAAGGCAACCGCAAGAAGCCACAAGAATCGGATATCAGCGAAGGAGAAGGGAGATCAGAGATCCTCCTAGGTTTACGCGAGCATGCCTTTACGATAGATCTTCAATCTTGTAATTGATCCTTCAGTAAGACATTGTTTAATGAATCGAATAGAAAGTTTTCACACGAATTCATCACTATTAATTTTCCTTTTGTGATGTCCACGTGAACAATTTATCTTAGAGTACGCTTTAGGTTTTTTCTTGAGAGCGTCCTTATTTCTCCGTGAAACCGACACTCGATGAGGGGTCTCGAGCAGAGTTGTGAACTCAATCATGCAAGGTTATACGTGCAAGCACGGTTTTAAACGAAATATTTCGAGCAAGGCTAGGTTCCAAGTCTACCAAAGTCGAATGTGAAAACGCGAGTTTGACCGAGAACTATTCGAGTAAGGCTGAGGCCAAGTCTAGCGAGGTCGAATGCGTGAATATGAGAAATGAACGAAAGATGTCGAGCAAGGCTGGAGCCAAGTCTAGCAAGGTCGAATATGTAAAAGCGAGAATGACCAAAAGATGGGCGGTCAGGATGTACGTATGAGAGAAAGAAAGATTTAGGGAGGAGACCGGACGCATAAAGCGTATTCCTTAAAGGAGACGTACAAGAGTTGGTCTGAGTTGAAAAAGCATGTGACACGACCATATAGTGTTATATAGAGAAGTGGCCTAGTTTGCATGTTGCAACACGTCTTCGGACCGGTTTCGCGAGATATAACACCTTTGTTGACGCGCCCCACTTTTCCATACTCAAGCTGATTTTTTATTAATTTTTTGGTAGCCGTCTCTACATTTATATTTGGTTCTTCCCCGAGCAAGCACTTACTACACATAGGTCGATTGTAGTTGGGCCCATGCCTAATGTGGTGGCGCGGGACTCTTACGAGTGTGGTCCCGCAACCGAGGACGCATAGAGCGTGTTTAGCGCCGATAATGGATGTTTTGTGCCAGCGTGTTTGGTAACGCATAGGTTATTTGCGAACAAAAACGGTAAATGCATAATTCGACCAGGAAGGAACATGTAATGTGTTGAGGTCCCTTCAGGTTTTGAATGGTAACAAACATTCTGCTAATGAATTGTCTGAGTGTTTCAGGATCGTTGTTGAGAAAGGAACGTTTCACAGCGGTGATCTATATAAGGAAAGCTCGATCGGAGAGAGAGCTTGATGGGTCCAATCGAAGATTATGTGTTGTTATCTATATAAGGGTCGAAGATATTCCAGAAAGATCGAAGATCTTGGCGGTTGAACAAGGCCGACTCAAATAAGGAAGGAAATAATATCTTTTTCCTTAAAGATATTATTTTCCTTAAAGATAGATCTTGTTTGTTGGAGGGTTGGACGTGATATTGGTGGTTAGACAAGATCAACTCAAATAAGGAAGGAAATAATATCTTTTTCCTTAAAGATATTATTTTCCTTAAAGATATTATTCTTGTGTTTTTAACCTAGGTTATCTTAGTATTTAAGCAAGGCTTAGACTAGGAATAAGGTTGATGTTTTGTAGAGAGATTCTTGTGTTAAGAGAGATTTAGAGAAGAAGAAGAGTTATCAAGGCTTAGAGGTTGAGTTCGGGCTCGAGTGAGAGGAGTGATTCGTGATCGTAATCCGAGCTCTCTTTTGTAACGAACAAGAAATCAATAAGATAAGTATACCCTTCTAAATCCTTCAAGTGAGAAGCTTGAAGGTAGTGGTTTTACTCAACTCTTAGCGGTTGAGGTTTCTACTCTAAATCTCTTGTCAATTATATTCCTCTTGCATTATATTTCCGCTGCTACACTTCCTGAGGAACGATTCCTATTGTTCCCTGGGAAGTAACTGAGCTAACCGATCCAACAATTGGTATCAGAGCCTGGTCTCTAGATTGTTTGTGTTAGCTTTGCAAGAAGAATGGCTACAAATACGTCCATCAATGATTCCTTCTGGAAACCCCCGGTGCTTAAGTTCGGAGAATTCTCCTATTGGGTGGAACAGATCGAGTCGCATATATGTTCGCTTCATGGACAGATGAGGAAAGTGGTAGAGTTTGGTGATATCAAAATTCTTGATCCTACTGATCCCACTGGAGTCAAATTAAAGTCGAGGGCTGATTATCAAGACGCTGATTACAAAATATTGGAAACCAACATGCGTGCCAAGAAAGTTCTACTCATGGCTCTTGGTCCTTCTGATCAGAGAAAGGTCCTTCGCTATAAGACTGCTCATGAGATCTTTAATGCTCTCAAGAGGATGTATGAAGGGAACGATGATATCAAGAAGAACCGGATTCTTGCTCTCACTAAGGAATACGATAGTGCAGTACAGGGAAAGAATGAGTCTCTCGATGAATTTCACTCTCGTTTCCAGGGGTATGTCGGTCAATTAGAATTCCTTGGGGAAACGATCCCTGAGTGGAAGATCACACATCAATTCCTTCAAGGGTTGTCATCAAAGTGGGATGCTTTCTCCTTAGCTCTCCAGGCCCAAAATGACATCAAGAATACAACCCTTGAAGAGTTGGTTGCTCGACTTCAAAGCAATGCAGGCATTCAACAAAGCAAGGTCTCTAGACGAGAAAGTGAAAAATCTGAGAAGGCCCAAAGCATCGCTTCAAAGGTTGAAAGGGCATTCGATCTTGCTCAAGAGGATGAGGAAGATGAAGATGGCGATGAGGAAGTTGCTCTCATCACCCTAGCATTTCGCAAGGTATGGAAAGGAAGTCGAGACATACAACGTTCCTCTGATGGGAACAAAGATGTCGTTTGCTATCACTGCCAACGGAAAGGCCACTTAGCGCGAAATTGTTTCAAGAAGAAAGTTGGTGAAGCACTTGTCCTGGCTAGGGAAAAGAAGGAAGCCATGTTTGCTGCATGGGGAGCTTCCGACTCGGACGATGACAATGCCTATGCCTTAAAGGACACATGTCTCATGGCTGCTGGAGGTACACCCACGGATGAGGTAACTGAATCTGAACTTGACTCTATCTTGCAAAGTAAAACTAAGTCTCAGATAATTAAGGCTATAAAGTCTCTAGGGGAAGAGAATGGCAACCTTAATTTACTTCTTGAAGAAAAGAATGAAACTATCTCCAACCTGGTTGATGAAAACAATCTTTGGGCTTCGAAAGTCTCCAAACTTGAGAAAGCTTCGTCCTTTTCCTCGGATAATTGCAATACTTGCCATGCATTTGAATCTACTGTCACTTCCTTAGAACGTAAAGTTACTGAACTTGAATCGAATATTCTTATGTTAAAACTGAGTAACTCTAAGCTAGCAAAAGATGCAGAAGATTTGAAAGGAAGTGAAGAAGAGAGAAAGAAGGTTTGGCTGGATGAGTATGTTGCTTCCAAGATTGAAAAGGAGAAGGTTGACTTCTCCACGCGGTTTGTACCCCGTACTGGACTCGGCTACGGTAAGACCTTAAGTTCCCAAACTGGTAACATTCCCTCCGGATCACAAAGTCCTTCTCCTTCCAAGGAACATTGTGGTGGATCCAGCTCTGGCTGCTCCCACAGTGGATCCAAGGGGGAAGAAAGGTTCAAGGTCCGTGAGGAGAAGGTCTGGTTCGATGGACAAAAGGCTTACCACATGTGGCTTAAACAGGTTCAGAACATCAAGCCGGTACAAATCGACTTTCAATCAAGGATTGACAATAAACCCATCTGGCCGGGTCAAAGTAAGTATGTGAACTTATGGCATCATAGAGTGTGTTGGCACTGCGGTAAAGCAGGTCACTACAAACAAAATTGTCATCTTAGAAAGAAATTTGAGAAAAGATCACATACTTATAGACAACATTCTCAAGTTAGGAACACTCCTAGAGTCAAATATGTCTTAAATGAACCGAGGAATAGAAGGGTCTTTTCTAATCCAGGTAAGCCTAAGCTTGCCTGGGTTCATAAAAGAACGGTTCATAGAACTCCTCCTTGTGCCTCCTACTGATAAGTGTGTGGTTGAGAATGTTAGTACAGGTACCTCTGGAGGGAGAAAACCAAGTGGAAGGAGTACATCTTGTAAACTCCTCAATTCCTCACCCTCCAGAGACCTCTAAAGCTAACTATGTCCAAGCTCAGACAGAAGGTGAACAGGAAGAAGTATCTGGATCTCAGGGGGAACAAATCCCTAACCAGGAACAAACAGGTGCTGAAAGTCTACAAGAAGAAGGCGGAACTTGCCACAACACTCGCATTCATGGACCTCCCTCGAGACTCATGGATTACGTGTGCAACTGTGCTTCAACCTCGGAAACACCACCTGATTCTCAATCCTCGAAGGATTGTTCCGTTCTAACCTTAAATCCTATATTTCATGCTTTTTGTGCTTTTGTTTCTGTAGTTGAACCAAAGACAGTTGGAGAAGCTCTCAAAGATCCAGAGTGGGTAAATGCTATGCAAGAAGAGCTTCATCAGTTTGAGAGGAACAATGTGAGCAGACTGGTTCCAAGACCTAAGGATAGATCCGTCATCTGTACCAAATGGGTATTCAGGAACAAGATGGATGACAAGGGACAAGTCACGAGGAACAAAGCCAGACTGGTTGTAAAGGGTTATAACCAGCAAGAAGGAATAGACTATGATGAGACTTTCGCTCCGGTTGCAAGGAGGAGGCACTTTATGGTCTCAAGCAGGCTCCTCGTGCCTGGTATGAAAGGCTATCTCAATTCCTCCTGTCCCATAGTTACGTCAGAGGGGAAGTTGACAGGACCTTGTTCCTACTGAAGAAAGGAAAGCACACTCTAGTTGTGCAAGTGTACGTTGATGATATCATCTTTGGCTCCACCAACGAGCAACTGGTTACCAAGTTCACTAAACTGATGGAAAGTGAATTTGAGTTGAGCATGGTGGGAGGACTCAAGTACTTCTTAGGCCTACAAGTGATTCAAGCTGAAGAAGGAACAAAGGGGCATCAACAAAAGTACCTCAGGGAATGCATCAAAAAGTTTGGGATGGCAGATGCGAAGGATTACTCCACTCCTATGTCCCCGAATGACACGATATGGATTGATGCAGACAAGAAGGAAGCTGATAAAAAAGTCTACCGTGGAATGATAGGCTCATTGCTTTATCTAACCGCCAGTAGGCCTGATATTATGCAAAGTGTATGTTCTTGTGCTAGGTTTCAAGCAAGTCCTAGAGAAACACATGTCACTGTAGTGAAGAGGATTTTGAGGTACTTAAGGGGAACAGATGATCTTTGCTTGTGGTATCCAAGAGGAGGTAGTCTTGAGCTGCTATGATATACAGATGCAGGCTTCGACGGGTTCAAACCGGACAGGAAATCCAACTCTGGGATGGCTCAGTTTCTTGGTCCATGCCTCGTGTCGTGGGCCTCCAAGAAACAAACCACAGTCGCTCTCTCCACAGCTGAGGCAGAGTATGTAGCCGCTGCTGCTTGTTGCTCTCAACTCTTATGGCTCAAACAACAGCTAAGTGATTACGGTATTGTACTCAGTAACGTTCCTATTTTGTGTGATAATACAAGTGCTATTGATATTTCTAAGAATCTTGTGCAGCACTCAAGGACCAAACACATTGATATAAGACACCACTTTCTACGTGATTGTGTGGAAAAGGGAATCGTCTCTATGGAGCACGTTCGGTCTGAGGATCAAATCGCGGACATATTCACAAAGCCACTAAATAAGGCTCCCTTCGAGAAGTTACGACTGGAGTTAGGTATGATTTCCCTTGAATGATCTTGTTCTTCTATAAAACCCTCAATGATTGGTGAGAAATTGTGAATTTATTCTTTATGAACTTGATCTTTGAAGTCTGGTCACACTTGCATTTCTATAATATGGATTCGTATCTTCTGTGCCGCATGCTAGTATCATACGTGCTTAGGAAAGTTACCATTCATTACATTCACTTGATGTCATGTTATTGTATGCAAAGGTCTTATTTCTAGCCCAAAAGATCCCTCTTGATGTACTGAACCCACAATATAAGCCCAAAGGATAGAGGGAATCTACAGCCACCCTTAGCCTTCATGGATGATAGTCCTAAGAGCCTTGTTTTCCATTCACAACTGGACTCACTCGCCATGATGTAAAATAATTAAATTTCATACTATATTTGATATTTCTGTGTGATGTTCTCTATTGTACCATCTTTGGTAACCTTACCCAAACCATCACACACCATCGACATCAGACAAGGAAGGGAAGGTAAAGAGGCTGAATTTGAATTCTGAAAGTGGGAACCGTGTGAACAGTTTGCACCGAGTGAACAAATTAATTATGGCAGTGGTTACAAAACAATGATGGTAAGTATCTTCCCAAGGTTCATGATGTCTCAATGGAAGATTTTATTGGGGGAATTTGCAACAACGAACTGGTGAATTAAAGGAGATAAAATCCCGCAAGGAAAGAAGTAGAATTGGGAAGAATTGAAAAGACGACTCTGCGGGTTTTTGAGTATAAGGAAGGAAACCCAACTACCTCATCAGCAACGTTACCCCCAGAGAGCAGAAGCGCACCACCATTCGGATTCAAGACTTCTTGTTGATGGATAAGATGCTCCTCCGGAAAGAGATCAACCTGCCAAAGATTATAATGCTTCATATGGCGCATGCTAAGAAGAAAAAATAAAAAAGATAAAATGACAGGCATGGTCTTCCTTTCCCTGAGATAGTCAAGAAGATCTTGGAGTACTTAAAGGTCTATGAGTCCGGGTCGGGTGACATTGTTTTTGCAAGAGAGATGGCTGAAGCTAATCTGAAGAAGATGAGGTTTGAGAAGAATGATGTTGGAGTATGGGTACGGGCCTCGGGCAAAATTGAGACTGATGCTATGTCATAGGGCCCGCCAGAGGAACAGAATGAAGTGCTGAATATGGTCTACAACAATGATAGGATGGAAGAACTGTGCTCGCTCGTCGCACACCTCTCTGAACATCAGCACCGACTGGCTAAGGTGATCACTGCTCTGAAGGATGAGATACGTCGTTGGACACAACCTCACCAGTAAGGTTCCCTTTGCAGTATTCAGACGACGCCTTGCACCCTTCCTTCCCTTGATCTGACCCCCACATTCTGTTCCCTAGCACATCAACTGCTTCTCTTTCATGCTTATTGTACCCTTTGCTTACTTTGCTTGACTATCTTGTGCTTGTTTTGTTTGTCTTTCTTTCCTTTGCACGGATGCATACGAGCGTCAGTCCTTTAGACGCTTATAAATATTAATGAACTGCTTGCTTCAGTGATATGACTTGTATTGTCTTCGGTTCTTAAATGCTTAAATATTGCTTTTTGATGATGCCAAAAGGGGGAAAATAAAGGGAGTTCAAGGTCTTAGGGGGAATCTCATACTCTTTCTCTTCGAGTAATAATCCTAGGGGAAATTATTTACGTGTGCACTGTGAATACACTTTTCATGTCTTTATTAAATGTGCTTTTATGTGTTAAAGAAGAGAATGTTTGTCACCATCAAAAAGGGGGAATTTGTTGAGGTCCCTTCAGGTTTTGAATGGTAACAAACATTCTGCTAATGAATTGTCTGAGTGTTTCAGGATCGTTGCTGAGAAAGGAACGTTACACAGCGGTGATCTATATAAGGAAAGCTCGATCGGAGAGAGAGCTTGATGGGTCCAATCGAAGATTATGTGTTGTTATCTATATAAGGGTCGAAGATATTCCAGAAAGATCGAAGATCTTGGCGGTTGAACAAGGCCGACTCAAATAAGGAAGGAAATAATATCTTTTTCCTTAAAGATATTATTTTCCTTAAAGATAGATCTTGTTTGTTGGAGGGTTGGACGTGATATTGGTGGTTAGACAAGATCAACTCAAATAAGGAAGGAAATAATATCTTTTTCCTTAAAGATATTATTTTCCTTAAAGATATTATTCTTGTGTTTTTAACCTAGGTTATCTTAGTATTTAAGCAAGGCTTAGACTAGGAATAAGGTTGACGTTTTGTAGAGAGATTCTTGTGTTAAGAGAGATTTAGAGAAGAAGAAGAGTTATCAAGGCTTAGAGGTTGAGTTCGGGCTCGAGTGAGAGGAGTGATTCGTGATCGTAATCCGAGCTCTCTTTTGTAACGAACAAGAAATCAATAAGATAAGTATACCCTTCTAAATCCTTCAAGTGAGAAGCTTGAAGGTAGTGGTTTTACTCAACTCTTAGCGGTTGAGGTTTCCACTCTAAATCTCTTGTCAATTATATTCTTCTTGCATTATATTTCCGCTGCTACACTTCCTGAGGAACGATTCCTATTGTTCCCTGGGAAGTAACTGAGCTAACCGATCCAACATAATGAAACTGTAAGATACGAAGCATAGATAACTATAAGGAGTTCAAACGGTCTGAGATAGTGTCAGAAAGAAAAGCATTGCAGAATAATACAAGGAGAATACTAGGTGACTGAAACAAAAAGAGAAAATTAAAGTTGTGCATGAAAGTTAGCGCGTTGCAAGTTATGAGCACCGAAAGAGGATGGTGCGAGTTCCATAACGACAAGGCCAACGGGGATAGGAACTCCTGATCTCCACCTCCACCACCCGGTGACGCCCGGACGGTTCACACCATCCTTGGAGGATCATCGGCTAGTGGTTGCACCACCTCTGCACCAAAAGGCACGCCAGATTTGTCAAGAGAGAGGATGACGCGATGCCTGTGTACCACGTTAGTCACAAAGCAGGATCACCCCCATCACGTTCGAGGAGCCGAGTTGGATTCTTGATCACCATGACGCCTTAGTCGTCTTCCTGACAATTGGAAATTGCATGGTCAAAAGAATCTGGGATTATAATGGGAGTTCCGCCAGCATCATGATGTTGTCAACTTTGAAGGAGCTTGGACTCTCCGTCGACGACGTGGTGAAGAAGTCCATACCTTTGGTGGGGTTCAGCGGAAGTAGTCGATCTCCACGTGCGAGGACAATCCCGCAATGGTTCGAAAGTTCTCGACATCGCGAGCGAGAGAAGGGCGTCGGTTCTGCCCGTCAAAGATAGCCTTGGGGTTGTAAAGAACTGGAGATGCCATTGGATTTGCTTGAGAGATGTAGAAAAAGATTGAGATGAAAGGATTGGAAGAGATTTAAGAGAATAACAAGAATTCGGGAACCAAGAGAAGAGCTTAGATTGAAGTGAAGAATATGAAATTAGAAGAGTGTTTATAAAGGCAACAAGACGCCCTATTTATGGATGGAGGATCACCATAAAATCTCGGTGGAAGATCTCACAACGGCATCATAGTCGTTTGAACATTTGGACGTTGCAATTTGAGCGTTGTGAGTGGAGGAAGTGTACGTTGAAGAGTGATGATGATTATAAGAATAATGATGAGATTAGACGGCTAGCGCGTCAGTCGAGACATGTATTACAAGCATAAGGTGTGTGAGTTATTCAACGATGAGGACGAACACGATCCGAGTCATAAACGTGTATTTTATGGAGATTGAAGGTGTTTTCTTGATTTATGAGGAGCAATCAGTAAAACACCTTAGGCGTATTTTTCGTACCTAAAAATACCACTAAGGTTGTAAAGTGTTCGAGTAAGTCAATGCGTAAGAGAAGAGACGTCGACGAGCATGATCTACGAGTAGAAGGCATGACCGATTGATATTATTATTTTCCTTATTGTTTTTTTTTTTTTTTTTTTTTTTGATGAAGGTTAAAATATATTAATAACAAAAATTTACAGCTCAAAGGTTCCAAAAAGATCAAACAGACCGCAAAAGCAAATGCCAACACATAAGCTTAACAAGAACAACCAACAAAATGGCGAAGAAATCGCCGGGAACTCAACGGATGTTCAAGTCACGAAGCCAAAGGAGAGACCTCGAATCTGTTTTCTTCCAAAGCACATGGACCCTCAAAGTAGTCAGCCTAATAATATCATGAGCATAATCAGTAGGGGAAGGTGAAGGCGGGGTGACGGAATCAGAGAAGACAATGTCATTTCTAGTCTTCCAAATGCTATACAAAAAATTGGTGAAGGCGAGACTACGCGTCTGGAGCTGGAATTTGGACTGACCAGACCAGGAAGACAAATGGGAGAAGCAGCCGTCAATAGAGGCGGGCGGATTCGACCATTTGACCCACAAAAGAACCCGACGAAGGGCGCGACGAACAAACGAGAAGGAGTACCAAAGATGGGCATTAGACTCATCCTCCTCTCGGCAAAGAACACACACATTACTCAAAAGGGGGACCCATCGACCAACACGGTCCATAGTAGGTAGACGACCAAGTAAAGCAAGCCAAGAAATAAACGAAGCTTTAGGTTGGTGCATACCTTTCCAGACAAGCTGATCCCAGGAAACAGAAGCACCCGAGACACGCAAGAGATCGTAAGCAGCAGAGCTACAGAACTTCCCAGAAGGCGAGACAAGCGTAGCAAACAACTGAGCGGGGTCATCAAGGAGAAGAAGAGAATCACGAATGCGCAACAAATTCTTCCAAGTCCAATTGTCCAGCAAATGCATCTGAACATCCCAAATATCATCCGGCGAGGCATAGCTAGTAGAGACCCAAGACTTCCATAGACTATGCGAGTCAGGGGAGGCCACATCAAAGATGTCCTTGGCCATAGAAGCACGATTCCAAGAAAGAAGTTCCTTAAAACCGAGACCACCCTCACTCTTCGGTTTACAAACCGTCTTCCAAGCAACAAGACAACGCTTGGAATCAGTGCAGCCAGACCAGAGGAAAGCATGCAGAATAGACTGCACAGATCTGAGAACACGCTTGGGGAAGGGGAGAATTTTGCACCAGAAATTCTGAATACCATAAAGCACAACACGGATAAGCTCCATCCTCCCCGCATAGGAGAGATGTCGGGCCGTCCAAGAATGGATTCTGCAAGTCATTTTCTCAATCACCGGGACAAAATCAGCACTCTTAGGCTTCCTAGAACCAATAGGAACACCCAGATAGGTGAGGGGGAGAGATCCCTCGGAGAAGCCAGATAAGGCGAGAATGAGCTGCTTCACCAAAGAACAGTTACCTCCAAAGTAAATACGATTTTTCGCCTTATTAGCGAAAAGACCGGACATCCGTCCAAAATCATCAAGCAAACCCTTGACAACAGCAACAGAACTGGGATCCCCCTTACAGAACAGAATGAGATCATCAGCAAAGGAGAGATGAGAAAGCTTCATCACCTGACATCTAGGATGAAACGAGAAACCCGGCTGAGCCTCCAGAGAACTAAGCATACGCGAGAAATATTCCATAACAATCATGAAGAGGTAAGGGGAGAGGGGATCCCCTTGACGAATGCCTCGTTTCCCTTTAAAAAAGCCCCGTTTCCTTATTGTTTAATTACTATAGAAATTATGTATATGGTAAAGAGATAAATAAATGTAATTAAAAGAATATGTATTTACCTAGTTTATATTATTTAGAGATATATGGAAAAGATAAGATTCTCTCCTTAAAGATAAGAATTAGGGTTAACCAATATATAGGGCTTTCTCCACATTGTAATCAAGTTTTGACCCCAAGCAATATACAAGTACTAAGAGTTTTCCATCGTGTTCTTGAGAGTAGAGTTGATACTGTCCTATTTGATCTTAAACCCACATCATTGCTTAAGTTTCTACTCGTAATTACTTTCTCTACAAACAGTGGGCGTCAATTGTTTGTAGCGAAAACACCATGGATGGGAGTAGAGAATTGATACTTGTGTATTACATGTGGAAAAAGACTTTGAAGTACAATTCATAGGCAAGCCATATATATAGAGGCTACCTTGTCTATGTATAAGGAAATAAACTATATCTCTTATCATAAATAAATGGAAATATACTCTTTTCTATTTACCTTAAATAATAAACTAATTATATGGTAAAGAAGATAATCCTTTTAATATTTATCATTTATCTCTTTACCATATTGACATAATATCTACTAAATAATAAAGGAAATAAGATATATCTTCATGTTGGTCGTCGACGTTGATCACGTCTGACGCGACGGTGATCCGGGAACACGTCGAGGTTGTCGATAGTGGCGTTGATGGTGCTAACGATCAAGTCGGTGATGTGTGGGACCACGTTGTGGTTGCCGATGCTGCTAACGATCACGTCAGTGATGTCTGAAACTACGTCGAGGGTGTCACAATGATGAATGATCTTGGAAGTCTCATTAAAACCTCTTCTGTGCTGACCTCCGCGAAGTTGACGATCGCGTGGAAGGCTAAGACGTCTTCTTATGGTCACTCCGTCATCATGTGCATTCCAACTCGTTGATCCTATGAACGACAAGACCTCCATACCGCCTTGCGGATGAATTGACGAACTATGCATACTTATTTTGCTTAGGTTATCATTTTTGCAGATTGTTCCTGGTATTGTGGGTTTGATTCTATTTGATGATGTGAGTGATTTGGTTACGTCATGTTTAGTTATGAATTAGCTCTTTCAATTTAATTAAACTTCAGAGAATACTGCAACTCTTTCAAAAATAAAAGACATTTTGTTGGGTTGGAAACTTGAGAGAAACAATTTTTTTAAGATTAATATCTTCTTGTATATACCACTTTAATCTAAATAATAGTAATTTGTTTTTCCATCCTTATGCCTCTTAGTGAGGCTCTCAACCTATCACTCGCTCACCCTCAAGCTTCTGTCCAAACTTGCTCCTGCTCCTTTCTAACCTTCTTCTTTCTCTTTTAAAATTCAATTCAACATCTCTCAAATATTTTTTCTATCTCATGGCCTGAGGATGAACTCATTTAGTGTACTAACTTTGATTAAACTAAAATTAGAATTAGACAATACTTGCTCCGTCCGTTATTGATTTTTCCATTTGCTTTTGACACATTTGTTGAGACACGTTTTGTAACCTTAATTTCTCTAAATATACGATGATAAAAATTTTAATTTTTTTATATCGTCAAAGTACTCATTGAAACGAATCAAAGGAGATCTTACATGTCTATATTCATTTTAATACGGAGTATATTGGAAGAAAACGATAAGATTTTCTCTGTTTGTAAATAATGTCGAAAAAGCAAATGAAATAATGGACCTTATATTATGAGACTGGGGAATAGTTATTACTCCCTCCGTCCAATAATATAATTCTTGTTTCTTTTTTCACATTTTTCGAGACACGTTTTATATCGTCAATATCTCTAACTATATGTTAACAAAAAATTATAAAATTTTAACATATTAAAATAACCATCGAGACAAATTAAACAAGATCCCACATCACAATATTAAAGTGTTAAATAGTGAGTAGTATAAAAAATGAAACACAAATTATACCGTAGTAAAGGAGCATTCGTTAGAAAACCAAAAAAAAAAAAAAAAAGCATTCGTTAATCGAGCATCCGTTAACCGACATCACCCAGTATGGAACATTTGCTACTTTTTGTCATTTTGTGTACTTTTGAAATGGCCCATACGTATTTCCAGATATGACGTAAGATTTATGGTGGATGGAAACCAATGGTGACACTATAATGTCACTATATGAGCACATAAGTAGACTGATCGAAGTGAAATGATTACACAATTACCACACAGTACGTTATTTGAGTACGTAGCAAAAACTATAGCACGTGCAAAGTAATAATTGTATATGGAGACTAGTGAAATGGTGACACCGTTACAACACAATGAGTAATTAGATTTCAGATTTAGGAAATAGAATATAAAACTGACCACTGAATGCATACCCTTCCCGTTTCATCGATACATCTCCACTTTGTCCAGTTCAGTTTTGATTTGAAATTTATTCTCGTGAATGATACTCCCGTCGGAGCTGTTTGGGACAGCGAGTGCACAAGTGGCAACCATCTAAACCTGTCAGGGCTGTTTTGGGCAGCGAGCATGATCACAAATCACATGAATGAAAAATCATCCCAATGAGCACAAAAGTAAGTGTCCTTTTGGGATATTTTTTTATTTGTTGGGTATGTGACCTTGCTCGCCGCCCTAGCAGCCTTGGTAAGTGAGTTTGCAGCTTTGGATCTCTATAAGTAGACCTGACATTCAGGTCGGGTTGGTCGGGTTCGGGTTACAGTGTTTTGTGTCTGTATTATTTTGAATCGAGTTATTTCGGATTTAAAATTACCGAGTCGAAACAGGTCGGGTTGTTACATGTTTATAGGCGAGCCGGATCGGTTCCGAGTCTAAAATTACCGGGTCCAAACAGGTCGGGTTGTAACGGGTTTATAGGTGAGTCGAGTCGGGTTCAGGTCTAAAACTATCAGGTCAAACAGGTCGGGTTGTTACGGGTTTATAGCCGGGTCAGGTCGGGTACAGATATAAAAGTACTGAGTCAAACTGGTCGGTTTGTTACGGATTTATTGTCGAATAAAGTCGTTTTCGGTAAAAACTTACCGAGACTAAACAAGTTAGAGAGTTATAACTCTTTGTTGGATCGATTAGCGTATAAAAACTTAAGGAACAAAAGTTATTGTTCTTTGATAAGTAGATTATGCAGAAAGACAAACAATAATGTAAATCAAACCTGAACACGATGATATATAGTGGAAACACCCCAAGTACCAAAAAGTCCTTGAGGCGAAAAACCACTCCTCTCTAGCTTTCACTAGAGAGAGTTTGAATGAGTCTACTTGTTGTATTGATATCTTGATTACAATAGAACCTTGATCACTCACTTAGACTTCCTAGCTAGATCTCGGATCACTCTTCTCACTTGAATCTCAATCTCACACACGTAGAACAACTCTAAACCGAGAACTAGGTTTTCGCTCTTCAAAGTCTTGTTAAGCTATGTAAATCCAATACAATATATAACACACTTAATAGCTCAAACCTAACACCAATCTAGCCGTTCTAATATTACCATATATCTCACAATATCTTTTCCTAAGGAATTCTCTTCCTAAAATGTCTTTCACAAGGAATTCTCTTCCTCAGAAATCTTTCACATGGAATTATCTTCCTAAGAAATATTTCCTTCTGTGTAACTTTCCAACTTGTTCTCCAAGTAGTCACCATTGGGGCTTATACTTCGGCGCGCCGCCTTGTTCGAATAAAGAAACAAAGCGCATAAGGAAATATTCTTTGCGCGTAATATTTCCTTATTTCTTTGGCAATACCCACATGCGCGTCCAATGCCCAATCCTAGCCGAGTTGTCACTTTCCTTCTTTGACAAGATCATCTTTCCTTATTTGACAAGATCTTATTTCCTTCTTTGAAACACACGTATATATATATATATATATATATACCGAGTAGGTATTAATTGAAACAATTAAGCGTGTATTGCCAGCTGGGATGTTGACAATATTTCATGTATAAGCTAGGTATGAAGATTTCACACATTTTGACGAGGCCTGCAGGCATGGAAGAGGAGTATTTCACAATGTTAATTAATTAACCGTGTAACTGGATCCATCATGACCAAATGATGTGCATATGCCAAGATCACTCAGGCGATCCATTTGGTGGAAATGAGAGTTTATGTCCTGTTTAACGGCGTAACTGCAAACTAGTACTGTTGGAGCGCGCTCATAAATACAGACCCCGCGACACAAAACTTCGCGAGATAAGGGTAAAAAGATCTTCAATAATTAGCCGAGGACCCTTCAACACGTGTGGACAAACAACTTGGAAATGAAGCCTTTCTCGTGCTCCGTCAAACCTGCGCAACAACACCAGGAGGGTTGATTCCCCGGATCTGGCTCTTCGACGCTCAAGTCAGTAGATGGGCCTCGCGAGGGTCCGAGAATCGGCTCTAACATCCAGCCCCTCAAGTTCTTATACCGTAGGGTCTAAGACTTGGGCTCGTTTCTATTGAAGTCGGATTCTCGCCTGACATTTTTCTTTCATGACCTCGCGAGGTCTGCTCTCTTGCACTATATATCCCTCTTCCCAGCGGGACACGTTTCAAATTCAAACCTTTCGTTTCCCGCGCCCAAAACATGTTCGACATGTGTCATTACCCGGGGACTCCCGCTTTTCTTATATATATACTCCTTTCATCCTCGTTTCTTCTTCTTCTCCGAACTCATTTTCTCGAACTTCTCTGCCTCTACTCGTTCCGAATAAAACTCCGCCGACAGTTTTTTTTCTTTGACTCCTTTTCCAACAATATCCGACGATCTCCATCGAATAACTCCAATGGAAGGTTAGTTCATTCTTTCTCTCTTTCTCTCAGATTTTACAGTTTTTATCTTTGGTTCTGAAATTCGAGTTCTTTGTTTTTCTTGTTCAAGTCTGTTCTTGTTCTTGACTCACCCGGAGTTCTTCAGTGTTCTGTTCCGGAGACTGTCAAGTTTTCTTTTAAAGCTTCTATCTTTCTCCTCTTTTTCTTGTTTATGAGACGATATGTTTTTTAGGATTAGTGTATTGTTCTTTTATATTTGCCTTCAACTTCCATTTGTGACCCTAAGTCTTACCTTTTTCTCCTACTTTTTCATTTCGCCATTTTTATTCTTTGGGTTCTCGAAGAACTCATCGTGTTCTTTAGACGAGTTTGTCAACGACGTTTAGACTTCCCCTTTGAACTTCAAAATTTTAGTTTTCAAGGGATTTTGTGTTTTCCTATTTTCCTTCCCTCGCGTGCATCTGTCTCGCGAGGTGTCCCACATTATATCTTCCTTCCCTGGAAAACTAATTGTTTGTAGCGAAATTAACAACGAGATGATAACTAAGCAATTGTAGGGCAAAGATCAAACTTTAGAGTGCCAACACTTCATCTAGAAAACACCATTGATAAAAGAGAGAGAACTCGAGATACTTGTGTATTAGTTGGGGAAAAAATGCCCTTTACAATGATAAGGGAGCCCTTTATTTATAGGCAAACCCTAGTTCTATCTTTAAGGAAAAAATCTTATTTTTTTTTCTTATATCTTTAACCTAATATAAAACATGGTAAAAGATATTCTTTCTAATATCTTTTACTATTTCTTTTACTATTTACATAAGGAATATTAAATAAAAGACATAAATATACCCAGCCAACTTTATCTTGATCTCGACGACGCCTTCATTCTCGTTCTTTCTCGTACTCGTCGTCGTCTACGCGTAGCTCTTCTCGTCGACGTACTTAACCTTCACGTAGGTGACCTTGGGACCTCGTAGATAATCAAGGGAACTCGTAGTTGATCTCGTAGGTGATCTCGTAGGTGATCTCGTAGAGGAGTTCATCTATCTCTTAAATGGCCTCATCTATCTCGTAGATGATGTCGGGGACCATGTTGATGGTGTCACGGTGATGAATGACCTTGGGAGCCTCATTAAAACCTCTTCTTAGAAAAACCTCGTGGGAAAAACCATGAGAAGAGTAAAAAGAGTACTCCGTGCTTAACTTTGTGATGTCGACGATCATGTTACTTGCTTGGACGTGTTCTATTGGTCACCCCGTCTTCATGTACATTCCAACGCGTTGACCCTACGAACACATCGCAACCGTAGTGGTATTTGTAGGCCCAAACAATACCCCTAAGGCGTTTTACGAATCTTATTGCCTTGCAGATCTGGGAAACGTCTTCATCTTCTTCAATGCCTTCTTTTAATCTCAACGCGTTGCTGCTATAACTTGATGCTCAGAACTCTATTGCTTCACAATCAGCTCCTTGAACTCGCGTTCTACGTTTGAACATGTCTTTTCTTTCTAACTGGCGATAGGCGATCTGGATTTTTGGGCTTCTTACGCCTTCTTTGGAGAGAATCAACTTCGTGCTTCATCGACTCTGAAATGTTCGCGGGCCGAATCTGAAATCATGGCTAATGAGGACTTCGTAAGTGAAGTCGTTGCTTCACCATAATCCTCAGCTTGGTTACTTGGATCATCCTGTCTTCAAGCAAATTTTTAGATGGCGATTTACTTCTTTCTTGTAACATATCTCCTTATTGGACCTTTGCCGCATGTTTGAATTCTCAACGTGGTACTTCTAGCATCTTCTGCTCCTTTTTCAAAGGATATCACTTTTGGAGGAAACTACTACTTCGTCACGGATGAGAGAAACAATCGACTCTTTCAACTTCTTTCTTTCTTTTCTACTGCATACTCATATCTTTTTCTCTTACGCTTGTTCTCGACCAATCGATGATTTTACTCAGGGAAGTTTTGGGGACACTTCGTCGCTCGTTCTTAGACATTGTGGAGGCTCTACTCATCACCCCTGGCTTGGGTGACGTGAAACTTTTCAACTTTCTTGATTTCTCTCCTTATGCACTTGCTTAGGGTGGAGGTACTCTTTGGAGGTCACGATGGGCGATGGCGACGCGTTCTATCTCTTCGTGTTTTCGTATTTTCTTTCTTCTCTGGTATATGCTTTGAGTTCTGGCGTCTCTTCTTATGATGCAACTTCTTAACTTCCGTGTCTACTTTGACATACTTTTTTCATAGCGTACTCTTTTTTCTCTTTGGTGATTCTACGCGTTCTCACTTTCAACGCGTCTGTTATAATTACGTCACCCCTTGCAGATGGGTGTTGGCCTCTATTTCCTGGGGTCTTGCTAGAAGTTGGAGAGAGAGATAGACTTGCTCGAGGTGATGCTTGTAGACGAGCAGTGGAGATATGTGAAGAAGAATAACCAAGTAAAAGGAGGTCTTGAGCAACGTACCCGGGATGGATAGATTGTGCTTAGTAGTTTAGGAAAGTGTTGCCATTCTTGCTCTAATGACTCAAGGATGTCGTGACTTTCTTGCTCTGATGGCGATTATGTCGTAGGTCCAGCCCCTGGTGGCGTTTTCGTGGCGGCACAACTTGATCTTCATGCGATGCTCTTAGATTGCTTCGAGTCTTAAGGAGATGTAACAAGAATGTTTCGGAGAATGCGTCGGGAGACGTCTTTGGAGAACACGTTGCACATCTGGGAACACGTTGGCTATGACACCTTGTGTCGACTACACTGACTTTTACTTAATACTTTTGGGAGCACTGCTTCTCTTGATTGTTTTTCTTAGACTTGTTCGGCGATAACCTCGACCTCGACGTGCTTGCAGTCGTACTAATGCTTCTCATGACTAGATCATGCTTGCTTCTCTCAGGAGGGTTTTTTGATATGCTTTTATTTTCTTATGGAGATGAAATTTTATTATATTCGTCGCGATGCTTTTGATCGTGTTCTTCCTCTTCTAGACGTTTTAGGCGTTCTCTACACGTAGAATTTGGGTGATCTTGGGCAACTCGTGATTGCCGTTCTCATTCATATTCTAGCTCTTGGATTTTTTCTGAACTCTTGCTTTCGATCGAGATTCCTTTGTCTCGTCTTTCTTTGTTGCAAACTCTTCCTTTTGTCCTGCGTGATGTTTTCGACTTCACATGATCTTCTTTGGCGATAGCGTATTCGTCTATGAGTTGAACGAGTAACTTTTCTCTTTGGATCGTCTCGACAGTACTTTTATCTTTCTTGTTTCCTGACTTCAAACGTTCTTTCTAGTTTCCTTATCCTTTTCTTACAGGTAGGTGGATTCAAACTTGCTTTGGCTTAACGCGTATCTTATGCGTTCCTTGGCTTTGGATGTGTTTGCGTGTTTCCTTGAGTGGTCCTACCCCTTTTGGTAGGTTTGACTTAGACTCTCCGTAGACTAGGTTAGAGCTACCAAAGACCCTTGGACTTGCTTTACTTGTTGTATCTTGCATTTTGTTTCTTTCGTCGTGCGCGTTATTCTTCGCGTTGGAGACGTCTTGGGAGCTCGCTCTTTCTTTGGTTTTGATGTTTGATGTTCTTATTCTTTAGTACGCGTATCTTGCTCTGCGTATGTGTAGAACTTTTTCTTTTTGACTTTAACTTCCGTGACCCCTTACGCGTAGCTCGTTTGTGAGTGCGTAGGTTTGATCCTTGGCTTTCGCTTTTGCTGCTTTATCTTTAGGGTGTGGTTTTCTATCCCTGGTATGACACTTTGTTCGTAGTGAACGCGTTAGAGTGTTTTATTTACTTGATAGGGTGGTATGGTCATTGCGACTGCTTTTGTTATTTTGCCGGCTTACATGAAGGTTGGGTCCAACATTTCCTCCGAACCCCGAAGCGAGTGGCGGACATAGGTCAGCGTGTGATTTTATCAGCTTGTGACGTTACCCCTTACTTAAAGGTGGATCCTATGCCTCACGCTAGCGTTAGGTCGACGTCGAACTCTTTTAATCGATGGGCCTATTCATCATGAAGCATCCGATTTCTCGATTGTTAGGACATACGATGTCGGTGGACGCCTCCAAGCCGGTTTGGCATTTTGCCCGTGGATTCATGACTCTCAGAGGGGTCGTGGAAGGCGCGAGTACGCGTTCCTGGAGAGTGGTCGTGGCAATAGGTTTCCCTTCTTTGCTCAGCGGACCGTGCTGGTTTCGTGAGGTACCGGGCTTCATTCCCCATGACCATTGCCACACGTCGCTAACAATCATGGGAAGCGTCGACTCGGATTCGGCGGTTCGGCTAACGTTTCGTACACGTAGATGGAGCCTTAAACGCGTAGGGTAACGAAATTCGCCCCCGACGCGGATTTTTGCCGCGGCCTTATTAAGCTTGGTGTTACGTCATAGACACAGAGCAAGTAATTTGGAAATGAAACAACTCAGCATACTTTAACACATTGGAGAGAGAAGATATACTTATGCACTTAAATATTCATGATGACTCGACACGATGACATTCTAAAGCTACCCCTAGTCGACGCGACCCCTTGTCGCCTCGACGCTATGACGATGGCATGATTATGCAGAAAGTAAACTTACTTAGACATGCGTAACTTGGTAAATATGCACTTCAACTTATCTAACAATCAATGAAGTTCTTACGGGTCTTCCCAGGACGTGTCGAGTTTCCCAACGCTCTTATCCTTAGGAGTTTTTCATTTCGGTGTTGGAAGATTCTTTTCTCAACTATCTTACTTGGAACACTTTTGCTTTTGGTGTTTCGATTGTAACTTCTTGTGTTGTTCTTTTTGGCGAATTGCTTTTTCTTTGCAATCTTGAGGAGGATTACTTTGATCTTACGCTCTCTTTGGCGTGGTCTTTAGTTAGCGTCTTGAGACACGATCTTTACTTTTTTCTTTCAACTTGATGAAGTATCTTTTTCTTTTCCTCAGATTAAAGTAAGATCTGAAAGGCTTAGGTTCCATAGAGAACTTACCTGGTTTTGCTGCACTTTGTACTTCTTTAGGCGACTCTTAGCGTTGTATCCGAGTTTGAGACTTTCTTGATCCGTCGCATTCTTGTATTCCACTTAGTTCGTACTTTGAACGATAGCTTGGAGATCATATAATGAGGGAGTTCTTCATGTCTAGAGACGCCGGAGAGGATGTCGTCAAGGACGTTGTGTCCATCAGACGCGTTTGGGAGAAGGCGTCGCGTTGAGGGACGGCGTTGATAACTTGATGATGTAGCGGTTGATTGGCTTCTATTGACTTCGTGATGTCGACGTAAAAGAATTGCATGTCAATAGAAGCCAATCAACAGCCAATCAGCCGCTACATCAGCAAGTTACTTGCTTGGACAAGAAAACCTCAAGGATTAATAGTTCACTTTTTATAGTCAATAATGTGCTTCTATTGACATGCTACCTCGTTAAAACCTCTTCTTAGGAAATCCTCGTGGGAAAAACCATGAGAAGAGTAAAAAGAGTACTCCGTGCTTAACTTCGTGATGTCGACGATCATGTTACTTGCTTGGACGTCTTCTATTGGTCACCCCGTCTTCATGTACATTCCAACGCGTTGACCCTACGAACACGTCGCAACCGTAGTGGTATTTATAGGCACAAACACTAACCTTGTCCAACTTTGTTTCAGGTAATTCTGACTTATCCCAGCATTCCACTCAAGCTGAATATTCTGGTCGGACAACATCGGGCTCCTTGCGAGACTCTGATGGATGTGAGCCCAACTCTCATCCACCGAAGCGTGTTCGTCTATCTGAGAAGTCTAAGAAATCCAAACGTTAAAAATCCAATAAATCCAGAACTTTTATACCTGCTCGTGTGCTTCGGGTGAAAGCAGAGTCACAACTCGGGGAGTATGAATGCTTCTTTTCATACAGAGGCCCCCTGCCATATATAATAAGAGAGAAACCTTTCCTCGTGGAGCGCGGAAAAATAAGTATCTTGATGAAACGAATAAAACATTCTCCCACGACCTTCAACTCCACAGCCCAGAGGAGTAACCTTTCTTTTAGTAGCCTTCATTCCATAGCTCTCCAATACCTGTTCTCGAAGGGTACCATCTTTTCCTTGCCGGATCGCGACGAAACTTCTCTCGATAAGTATGGTCCTTTCTTCGCCTTATGCCTTAAGTCTTTGGAAGCCTGGTTCCGGCGTCTTTAGACTTCTTTTCAGCTCAAATTAATGGAAGAGCTAGATTATATCCCCACTAGTGGAAAAAACACCTGTTGAGGCGGTCAAAAACCCCCCTGTTGAGGCGGTCAGGGGTCGCTGCAACAGGGGGGGCTGCAACAGGTCATGAGCTGTTGAGGCGGTCGGGAGGGTGACCGCCTCAACAGATGCAACGTTTTCTACCTTTGTTGAGGCGGGCAGAAGGGCGACCGCCTCAACAGAGGGGGTCTGTTGAGGCGGGCAGAAGGGTGACCGCCTAACCAGAGGGGGTCTGTTGAGGCGGTAAAAAAGGTGCCCACCTCAACAAGTAGGCAAATATATTGCGTTGAATTACATCTGCCCGCCTAAAAAAGGCTCCATATTTGAGGCGAACAGTTTGTGCCCGCCTCAATTGATCGCCTCAAATCCATATCGCCCGCCTCTATTGTTTGGCTAATTTGTCTGGTCAAATCAATTTATTGGCTCGGTCAAATCAATTTGAAAACACGAAATTAATTGTTTGTGTAATTGTTGGCCTCAATTTTTTTAAGAATCTGAACATCAGCATCACAACAATCAGTATCGCCAAAACAAAAGCATATCTACAAATTTTATTATGAGATTGCAACATATCAACAACAATCAGTGAACAAAAGATATTACTGCAACAAAAAATAGAATTGAAATCGCCAGCAACAAGCATATCTACAAACTATGAACAAAAAAGTAGAATCGAAACAAGATAATGATATCGCCAGATCTGGAACCAGAAACAATGAATTGCGACTTGAACCTTGTGATTGTAGAAACTTCAACACAAAAACAATTGAAACCAGAAAGGAGGTTAAGGTGAGGCGGAAACCAGAATTTAATCAATACGCGACTTTAGATTCGCCAGATCTACAGATTCGACTTTGCAACATCATATTCGACCTTGCGAATGTAGATCCAAACGAAGGAGGCGAGGGGATCCGGAGAAGAAGGCGAGGCTGCTAAAGGACGACAACAAGGGTCCAGTCGTCCATATTTGATTTGGAGAGGTGGAGAAGAAGGCGACTTCATCTCCGCGACCTTGGATCCGCATCATCTTCCTCTGCTTCAAGCTCCGTCGCCGCCTCGTCTTCCTCAGCTTCAAACTTCTTCTCTGGTTTGTATCTGCCTCGTCTTCCTCTTCTTCAAACTCCTTTGCCTCCTCAGATTCGCCTCCATCTGATATTAAGAGGTGACGATTGTGGTGTTGAAGAGGAGGGAGGGGAAGGTGGAGGAGATCGAGCAGATCTTGATTGTCGAGCGGCGGAGGAGATCGAGCGGCGCAGAGGTTGTTGAAGATGAGCGGCGCAGATCTGTTGAAGAAGAGCTTCAATGGAGATCTGTTGAAGAAGAGCTTCAATGGAGATCTGTTGAAGATTGGAAAAGAATGAGCGGCGCAGAGGGAGATTGGAAAAGAACGAGTGGTCGGGTTAGGGTTATAATGAGATGGGTCCCTTTTAAAGAGGCGAATTAAGACTTGTTGAGGCGGGCGCCTTAATGCCCGCCTCTAATTTTTTTGTCGCAACTGTTGAGGCGGGCGCTTACTGCCCGCCTCTAATATTTTTGGACCTGTTGAGGCGGGCGCCTTACTGACCGCCTCAACAGGTAAAAAACACAAATTTTTTTTGAGGCGAACGAAAATTTGCCCGCCTTTAAAGCATCTGTTGCAGCGAACAAAATGACTGACCGCCTCAACAGATAGTAGAATAAGACTTTTTGCGTCGGTTTTTAAGGTGACCGCCTCAACAGGGGGGCTACAACAGGTGTTTTTTCTACTAGTGCCCCTCGCAAATGCATCCTAATTTATGGAGCTCCATCGTTATTTATATCATGCGAGCCCAGGAACAGGGCGTAGAGCCCAATCTGCCTCATCACACGCTAATCTATTCATCAAAGACGAAACTTCGCGAGGTTGGAATGTATACCTCTCAGAAGAAGGCTGAGAGCGCTTGGAGTCTCCCTAGGCAGATTGAAGGATGGAAAACCGATTGGTTTTTTATACGTCCTCCCGCTGGCTCCAACATTTCGGTGGTGGTTCGGGCGAAGAAGACGGTCGCGAAGAAACCTGTATGGCCAAATCCTACTCGCGACATGCTCATTGGAGATTATGAGAATTTTCTGGACAAAGACATCCAACAGAAATTCTCAAGCGTGGTTAAGCCTCCGCTTCTTGTAGAGAAGGGGCTTAGTCTTAAGGTATATGTTCACGAGGTTTTCTCGCAATCTTTTAAAGTTCCATTTTCTTTACTGAATTGTATTCATTTTGCAGATGACGACTGCTTTTCTGAGAAACCTTATTTGGACGGTCATTACTTCGAGACCCACGACATCGCCCCGACTCCCAATGTCGCGTAGGTTTCGCGAGATCTTGCGCCGTCCCCTATGGAACATGATGTCCCGTCCAAGACTTCCACTGCTCGCAAGCATACTTATGAGAGCAAGGAAACTCCCCGACCTGGAAAGGACGCGATTCCTACTTCAGAGAAGAGCAAGGACAAGGCTGCTGAGAAGAGAGAGAAAAGCGACGACAACCGTTCTTCTCGCGATAAGAGAAAGAAGTTTGTTCCCACTGATCTGCCTCGCGACAAAGGGAAAGGGAAAGAAGTCGTTTCTCTATCGGAGTCTGAAGAGACGGAAAGCCCGCGGTCTCCCCCTTTTATCCACAATCTCAAGACAACTCGTGAGTTTTCTACTTCACGGGTGCTGTCTTTCCAAAGCCTCCCTCAGTTTATGAGAGAGTGTTGAATCGATCCGGTGGCATGTCGGAAATGATAATCATGGTAGGCATGTGAGTAGTCTCTTATGGCTTTTTAATAGTTTATCTCTTTGTTTTCTATGTCTTTTCTTATTTGGTGTCTCGTAGACAATGGTTGCTCTCGAGAATACAGGCCAGAGGGCTCTCGAGATTGAAGACAAGCTTAAAGATATCGATGCCGTGCACGAATCCGTTCGCGAGGCTAATCGTGAATTAAAGTTTCTTCATCAAGATGAGAAGAAAGCCTTGGAAGCTCAAGTCTCCCAGATGAAGGAACTCTCCGACTTTCAAGGCTTGCGAGTAAAAGACCTTGAGTCGCAACTCCAGGGGGGAAAAACTGCTCACTGCAAAGATATAGAGACTCTCAATCAACAGGTTATAACTCTTGTCAAGGAGAATGAAAACGCCCACCAAGAGATGGCAGAGAGGATTGAGAGGTGGCGTCAACTAGCCGTGGAGGAGTATTCGGCTGGGCATCGCGGCCGTGCGCGGGTGGATTTTTACAGTCTGGCACGCAACCTGTTGCTTATTTCCCTGGTCAAAGCCCAGATAAAATACATTTTTGATAAGGATTTTCCCTTCAACCCCAAGGACCTGTGCGGCTTCTACTCCGAATTTCCAGAGTAAGAGTCTCCGCTTCCAGGGACTTTTGTTGACGACGTCGATCCTCCTCTCGAGGCTTGGGGTGTGAAGAACCTCGCAAAGACGAAAGGCATCGTCAAGGGTATGGAAGGCCGAATACCAAAGGTTCCACTTCCCAAGATGAAGCCTCCACCCTTGCCAGCTTTGTCGGTTCAGTCCGACCCGCCAGTCTCTCCCAGTGCCTCGAAGAGGGGAGTCATCGCGCCCCAACATCGGCTTGACGACTACGAGCCCTCGCCTAAACGTCAACGCGTCGGATCAGCAGAAGGGTCTACTTTGGCGTCTCTAGTCGTCGTTGATGAGACCACCAACCAGGAGGATGCTCGCGAGGATGCTCAACATTGAATTTTCTAAGAATTACTGCTTAATACTCTGGTTACAAGTCTTGAAACAATGTGTTTTAGTGCGATTCTGAACGTCGCGAACATGAATGTTCTTTAAACAATGGTTTCAGAAGTGATGTATTTTAAAGTTTGCTTCCATGTTCTCTGATGCTTTTACTTTTTGTTCGCGTTGTTTGATTGGTTTGATTGTTCAGAATCTATCTTATCCCCTCCCCTTTTTTATTTTCGGGAGGCAAGAGGCTTGCGAGAATAAAAACGTTTTGAGAGATTAGATAAACTCTGGTTCGCGACGAATAAAAGGGTTAGTCTTCAATCAGGCAGAAAATAAGACTTCTCGAAACTACGATCCCTCTAGTTTATAAGTGAAAACATAGAGATAGGATAAAACGTTTGCTCTGCGATTTGCTTTGCTCCGCAAAATCCTGAAAAATGATTACCCCCGCGTGGTTAGATTCGATAGATAAGGTTGAGGGGTCATATAATGCTTTTCTCATGAGAGTCATACCTGATCACTGCGGGAATACAACCCAGCGATAGTGTTTTCTTTTTCAGGTTTTGGCTCTTTTGCTGACTCGCGAGACGTGTCCTGTAAATGTTGTATCTGTGTTTGAGTTGATAAGACTTTTATTGGCGCTGCCGTATATCAGAGAGAGCCTTACCTGGGCTTGAGAGAATGTTTGGCCCCAAGACTGCTCGCGAGAGACAAAAGCTTTTTCGTTTGTTCTCGTTTCTTTGACCGCATGTCTTTCTTGCGAGGCTTTCTCTATTAGTCAGATTGTTAAACTCACGAGTGGATTAATAGTTCACTTTTAATAGTCATAAGCTTTGTACCTGGGGAATGGGTGCATTCTACCCCAGACTTCCCTCGCGAAGTTTCTCTTAATCTTGACCTTCTTTATTTGGGAATTCCTAGCACTACATAGCGAAGCAATTTTTCTTAGCATTTGTACTTTAGTTTATTTGAGAACTTTGTAAAAGATTCTACATGGGTCGCGACTTCAAAAGAACGTACTGGTTCTCCTGAAGTCGTTTCGCATGCCATCTGGGTGGGGGCCTCTGGCTCCCAGTCTAGCGTGGCTACTCGATGGCCTCAGCCTAATAGGAGTGGTATGGTTTCATGACGGGTGAGAGCTCGATGGCACCCACCCAGCCATGCTTTCGCGACCAAAGAGGGTTTATAGCCAAGCCTTGGAAGCTGCATCGCGCCCAAAGGGAGTCTATAGCTCCTCTTTGGTGTCACGACTTCGTGATTAGGAGTGACGGCTCAAGACCTCACCCCAGTCACAGCTTCGCGACCCAGTGGAGAGTTTAGAGCCCACTAGTGACAAGGCTTCACCGTCTGGGAGGGTGCTTACAGCCCAAGCCCAGCCCAGCCATGGCTTCGCAACAAAGGAGGGATTATAGCCCAGCCTTCTGACACGGCTTCGCGACCTGGTTAGGTGTTTTAAGCGCCTACCAGTGACGCAGCTTTGTGATCTAGGAGGGTGCTTCATTGGCCCCAACCCAACCACGACTTTGCGACCAAGGAGGGCTTATATCCCAACCCGATGACATGGCTTTGCGGCCTGGTAAGGGCATTTAAGTGCCCACCAGTGACGCGGCTTTGTGGTCTTGGAGGGTGCTTCATTGGCCCCAGCCCAGCCACGATTTCGCGACCCAGGAGGCCTTATAGCCAAGCCTGGTGACGCGGGATTTCAATTTCCTGGGTAACTTAGTTCGAGACGCTACCTTTGTGGTACGCGTGATCTGAAACCCACCCAATAGCATTTATTCTTTGGTAACTATTTGTGCCTAAAAATACGATGAGTAAGGAATATGTCGTCAACGTGACGAGACGTGGCAAAGATCTCGTTCTCCTTAAAGATTAGGTCGGCCGAGCATATTTTATCTTATTCCCTGGTGTATTATTTGTAATTGGTAAAAGATACGAGAAAGAATATCTTTTACCTTATTTATTATATCGTTATTAGATAGAAGGAAAAGATAAGATCCAATTTTCCTTAAAGTTATCATTAGGGTTAGCCTATATATAGAGGCTAACGCCCGCTTTGTAATCATTCAGCCACCATACGAGTAATGCTAAGTCCAAGCTTCAAACCTAAATTCTTCTCTCGTCTTATACTGTTCTTGAGTGTTGAGATTATACCGTACTCTTTGATCTTTGCCCTACAATTACTTAGTTATCATCTCGTTGATAATTTCGCTACAAACAGTAACCCGGTCTCGCGTGCTGACAAATTTCTGGTTCTATTTCCTATGCACATGATTGAAGGTATCCCCCTGGTTAGTCTCATTTGTTCTTTCTAAAGAAATATTTTACTCAAGGAAGTAGTTAAGACGTATCACGTTACAAGAGTTGGCAACATGGTTCCCGGAATAGTCCTTCAGACGGCAGGCTCCGAGCGCGGTTTCACGATCTACAGTGTAGGTTCCCTCCCTGTTGGGGTTAAGCTTTCCTCCTTCCGTTTTGCGGAGGACCAGATCTCCTTTGACGAATCCCCTTACGTTAACATTCTTGTTGTAATACCTCGCGACACTAGCCTTGTGAGCCATGACTCTGTTTGTGGCCATCTCGCAAGTCTATTCCCTCAATTGCGACTCGACTTGCATTTTCTCATCATTCGTGTCCTTGTCATAGTGGATGACACAGTCTCTAGGGATAAAAAACTCTACTGGCACTGTTGTCTCTACTCCGTAGGCGAGTGCAAACAGGGTTTCTCCCACGGCTTTCATAAAAGTGGTTTTGTTGGACCAAAGTACGAGAGGTAGCACCTCTGCCCATCTACCCTTGGAGCCTTTAAGATGCCTTTTCAAGTCCACCACAATACTTTTGTTAACTGCTTCCACCTAGCCATTGCAATGTGGGTGGGCGACCAACGCAATCTTTAGTGCGATGCCCATTTCATCACAGCATGCGAGCAATTGAGGTAAGTTGAACTGTGGACCTCTGTCCGTGATAATCTCGTGAGGCAGTCCATATCTAAAAATGATGTTCTTCCACATAAACTTAACAACGGGGACAGTTGTGGTCGCGAGGGCTTCGACCTCGATCCACTTGGTGAAAAAGTCCACCGCGACGATGATATACTCTAGCTACCCTAGAGCTTTTGGCATGAAGGGGGCCCAAAAGGTCTAGTCCCCACATCGCTAAGGGACAAGGGCTGGTCATTATCTGTAACTCTACTCCTGGTTGATGAGAGGTCGGGGCAAAGTACTAACAAGGCTTGCAGCTCTGGGACTCGCGTTGCGCGTCCTGTTTCATATTTGGCCAGAAATTCCCCTTCCTTAGCGCTTTGAAGACCCTGTGTCTCCACCCTGCGTGTGTTCCACACAACCCTGCATATAACTCTTTATTCAGAACTTTGCTTTCTCTTTCTGTCAAATATCTGAGCTCGTTGGGACCATATCCTCTTTTGTACAATCTCCCTCGGTTCATGTAGGAACACGCAGCGTGTGCCTCTAACTTTCTCAACTCCTTGGGATCTAACGGCCCTACCCCAATTACCAAATATTCAATTATCGGGGTCCGCCAGTGTACTTGATTACTGATTCGGTCCAGACTTGAGAATGACGCTCGCATCTCCCCTTGCGTATTTCATGTCTGCATACTTGGCTTGCGAGCCAAGCTTCGCGAGGCCGTCAGCCCTCTCATTATCTTCTCCCGGGATCGCGTTTATTTCAAAGTGCCTGAAGAGAGAGATTAGTGTGGACGCCCTCGCGTGATACCTGGGAAGATTGCCAGCTCGGGCCTCATATGTCCCTTGAATTTGATGTACCACCACTTCTGAGTCGCAACAACATTTCAATACATGTATGTTACCGCTGATCGCGATCTACAACCCATCAATTGGGGCTTCATACATTGCCTCATTATTGGTGGCTTTAAACTTTAATGCCACAACGTGATCTATCGCATCCTCGGTAGGAGAAGTTAAAACCACTTCAGCGCCGCAACTCTCTGCATTCACAACGCTATCAATGTGCATGACCCACTCGGGATCCTCGCAAGCCACACCAAACTCGGTCATCTCGAGATTAGTGTGGACGCCCTCGTGTGATACATGGGAGGTTTGTATACCACATCAAACTCGTTCATCTCGATTACCCACTTTGCGAGCCTTCCATATGTAGTTGGTTTATTCATGAAGGTTGGGAGTGGTAGGTGTTTGTAGCGAAATTATCAACGAGATGATAATTAAGCAATTGTAGGGCAAAGATCAAACTTGACGGTGCAAACACTTCATCTAGAAAACACCATTGATAAAAGAGAGAGAGAACTCGAGTTACTTGGGGAAAAAGACTCTTTTATAATGATGAGGAAGCCCTTTATTTATAGGCAAACTCTAGTTCTATCTTTAAGGAAAGAATCTTATCTTTTTCCTTATATCTTTAACCTAATATAAAACATGGTAAAATATATTCTTTCTAATATCTTTTACTATTTACATAATGAATATTAAATAAAAGACATAAATATACTCAACCGACTTTATCTTGATCTCGACGACGCCTTCATACTCGTTATTTCTCATACTCGCTGTCGTCTACGCGTAGCTCTTCTCGTCGACGTACTTAATCTTCACGTAGGTGACCTTAGGAACTCGTAGATAATCAAGGGAACTCGTAGTTGATCTTGTAGGTGATCTCGTAGATGATCTCGTAGATGACCTCATCTATCTCGTAGATGACCTCATCTACGAGTACGCGTAGCTCTTCTCGTACTCGTCGTCGTCTACGCGTAGCTCTTCTCTTCGACGTACTTAACCTTCACGTAGGTGACCTTGGGACCTCGTAGATAATCAAGGGAACTCGTAGTTGATCTCGTAGGTGATCTCGTAGATGATCTCGTAGGTGATCTCGTAGAGGAGTTCATCTATCTCTTAAATGGCTTCATCTATCTCGTAGATGATGTCGGGGACCATGTTGATGGTGTCACAGTGATGAATGACCTTGGGAGCCTCGTTAAAACCTCTTCTTAGGAAAACCTCGTGGGAAAAACCATGAGAAGAGTAAAAAGAGTACTCCGTGCTGACCTTAGTGATGTCGACGATCATGTTACTTGCTTGGACGTCTTCTATTGGTCTCCCCGTTTTCATGTACATTCCAACGCGTTGACCCTACGAACACGTCGCAACCGTAGTGGAATTTATAGGCACAAGCAATACCCCTAAGGCGTTTTACGGATCTTATTGCCTTGCATATCTGGGAAGCGTCTTCATCTTCTTCAATGCCTTCTCTTAATCTCAACGCGTTGCTGCTATAACTTGATGCTTGAAACTCTATTGCTTCATAATCAGTTCCCTGAACTCGTTTTCTACGTTTAAACATGTCTTTTGTTTCTAACTGGCGATAGGCGATCTGGATCTTGGGCTTCTTACGCCTTCTTTGGAGGGAATCAACTTCGTGCTTAATCGATTCTGAAATGTTCGCCGGCCGAATCTGAAATCATGGATAATGAGAACTTCGTAAGTGAAGTCGTTGCGTCACCATAATCCTCAGCTGGGTTACTAGGATCTTCCTGTCTTCAAGAAAATTTTTAGATGGCGATTTACTTATTTCTTGTAACATATATCCTTATTGGACCTTTGCCTCATGTTTGGATTCTCAACGTGGTACATCGAGCATCTTCTGCTCCTTTTTCTAAGGATATCACTTTTAGAGGAAACTAATACTTCGTCACGGACGAGAGAAACAATCGACTCTTTCAACTTCTTTCTTTCTTTGCTACTGCATACTCATATCTTTTTCTCTTACGCTTGTTCTCGACCAATCTCTGCTTTTACTCAGGGAGGTTTCATGAGGACACTTTGTCGCTCGTTCTCAGACTTTGTGGAGACTCTACTCATCACCCCTAGCTTGGGCGACGTGGAACTTTTCGTCTTTCTTGACTTCTCTCCTAACGCATTTGCTTAGCATCGAGGTACTCTTTGGAGATCACGACGGGTGATGGTGATGCATTCTATCTCTACGTGTTTTCGTAATTTTCTTCTTCTTTAGTACATACTTTGAGTTCTGGCGTCTCTTCTTATGATGCTACTTCTTAACTTCCGTGTCTACTTTGACATACATTTTTCATGACGTACTCTTTTTTCTCTTTGGCGATTCTACGTGTTCTCACTTTCAACGTGTATGTTATAGCACCTCGGTGTGTTCTTGCGTTCAACGTGTCTCTTATAATTACGCCACCCCTTGCAGATGGGTGTTGGTCTCTATTGCCTGGAGTCTTACTAGAAGTTGGAGAGATAGATAGACTTGCTCGAGGTGAAGGTTGTAGACGAGCAGTGAAGATACGTGAAGAAGAATAACTAAGTATAAGGAGGTCTTGAGCAACGTACCCGAGATGAATAGATTGTGCTTAGCAGTTTAGGAAAGACTCAAGGACGCCGTGAACTGTCTCGTTAAGGATCGATGACGTCTCAGATAACACATTGTGGAGATAAATTAGAGGACGCATCGCTTATATGGTGTAGAAAGTAGACCCTTGAGGTTTAGTTTGGAGAGGAAGTCGTACGCATACTTTCTTGCTCTTAAGGCGATTATGTCATAGGTCCGACCCCTGGTGGCGTTATCATGGCGGCATAACTTGATCTTCATGCGATGCTCTTAGATTGCTTCGAGTCTTAAAGAGATGTAACGAGAATATTCTGGAGAACGCGTCGGGAGACGTCTTTGGAGAACACGTTGCACATCTGGGAACACGTTGGCTATGACACCTTGGGTCGACTACACTGACTTTTACTTAATACTTTTGGGAGCACTGCTGCTCTTGAATGTTTTTCTTAGACTTGTTCGGTGATAAATTCGACCTCTTCGTGCTTGCAGTCGTACTAATGCTTCTCGTGACTAGGTCATGCTTGGTTCTCTCAAAAGGGTTCTTTGAGATGCTTTTATTTTCTTACGGAGATGAAATTTTATTATATCCGTTGCGATGCTTTTGATCGTGTTCTCTGGGGATGGCGATCTTCCTACGCGTAGAATTTTTGTGATCTTGGCCAACTCGTGATTGCCGTTCTCGTTCATATTCTCACTCTTGGATTTTTTCTGATCTCTTGCTTTTGATCGAGATTCCTTTGTCTCGTCGTTCTTTGTTGCAAACTCTTCCTTTTATCTTGCGTGACGTTTTTGACTTAACATGATCTTTCTTTGGCGATAGCGTATTCATCTACGCGTCGAATGAGTAAATTTTTTCTTTGGATCGCCTCGATAGTACTTTTATCTTTATTGTTTCCTTACTTCAGATGTGCTTTCTGGCTTCCTTATCCTTTTCTTACAGGTAGATGGTCTCAAACTTGCTTGACGCGTATCTTATGTGTTCCTTAATTGGCTTTGGATGTGTTTGCATGTTTCCTTGAGTGGTCCTACCCCTTTTGGTTGGTTTGACTTTGGCTCCCCGTAGACTAGGTTAGAGCTACGAAAGACCCTTGGGCTTGCTTTACTTGTTGTATCTTGCACTTTGTTTCTTGCATCGTGCGCGTTATTCTTCGCGTCGGAGATGTCTTGGTAGCTTGCTCTTTCTTTGGTTTTGATGTTTCATGTGCTTATGCTTTGGTACGCGTAGCTTGCTCTGCGTACGTGTAGAAATTTTTCTTTTTAACTTTAACTTCCGTGACCCCTTACGCGTAGCTCGTTTATGAGTGCGTAGGTTTGGTCCTTGGCTTTTGCTTTTGCTACTTTATCTTTAGGGTGTGATTTTCTACCCCTAGTATAACACTTTGTTCGTAGTGAACGCGTTAGAATGTTTTACTTACTTTGATAGGGTGGTACGGTTAATGCGACGACTTTTGATCTATTGTCGGCTTACATGAGGGTTGGGTCCAGCATTTCCTCCGAACCTGAAGCGAGTGGCGGATGTAGGTCAGCGTGTGATTTTATCAGCTTGTGACATCACCTCTTACTCATGGTGAATATATTCTTTACCACACGTTAGCGTCAAGTCGACGTCAAACTCTTTTAATCGACGGGCTCGTTGATCGTGTAGCGTCCAGCTCGTGACTGTCTGGATTTACAATTCCCGTGGACGCCTCCTTAACCGGATGGAGAAAACGTATATGTCTGTGGATTCATGACTCTCAGAGGGCCGTGGAAGGCGCAAGGACGCGTTCCTGGAGAGTGGTCGTGTCAATAGGTTTCCCTTCTTTTCTCAGCGGACCGTGCCGGTTTCGTGAGGTTCTGGGCTTCATTCCCCATGACCATTGCCACACGTCGCTAACAATCATGGGAAGCATCGACTCGGAGTCGGCGGTTCGGCTAACGTTGCGTATGCGTAGATGGAGCCTTGAACGCGTAGGCTAACGAAATTCCTCCCCGTTGCGGATTTCCGTCGCGGCCTTCTTGTACTTTGTGTTACGTCATAGTCATGGTGCAAGTAATTGGAAATGAAACAGCTCATCATGCTTGATGTGTCGGAGAGGAAATATGCTTATGCACTTAAATAATCTTGATGACTCGACATGACGACATTCTAAAGCTACCCCTAGTCGACGCGACCCTTTGCCGCATCGACGCTATGACGATGACATGATTTTGCAGAAAATAAACTTACTTATACATGCGTAACTTGGTAAATATACACTTCAACTGGCTAACAATCAATGGCTTGGGGTGAGTGACGTTCCATGAACGCATCACTCTTATTCCCTCAGTGCTGACGGGTTCATAGGCACCACTTCATACGGGCCTTTCCAGGACGCGTCGAGTTTCCCAACGCTCTTATCCTCACGAATTCTTTCGGTGTTGGGAGATTATTTTCTTAACACTCAACTGCCTTACTTGGAATAATTTTGCTTCTGCTGTTTCGATTGCAACTTTTTGTGTTGTTCTTTTTGGCGAATTGCTTTTTCTTTGCAAACTTGAGGAGGATTACTTCGATCTTACACTCTCTTCGGTGTGGTCTTTAGCTACCGGGCTTAACGTCTAGTAGAGTTGGGAGACGCCTTCTTTCTTTATTGAATACGTCTTCATTACACTAGGAATGCGTTGATGATTACGTCATTTGAAATTTTAATATCATCGTAGAGCTTCGATCATCATTCTTCTTCAATCATTCCCATGTGACAGGCGAGGAGCTTCGCTATCTGTGCCGATAATGCTCAATCGTAACGGCTAGTTTCTCAACGGCTATAATGTCGTTGGAATATTTTTCGCATTGCTCGCGATCTCTTCGGATATATAAGAAGGGGATTTTCACTTTCCTCCCACTTCTTCTATGACTCATATACTCTGAACATTCTTTGCTTTCTCGTTTACTCACGTTCAAAAGATCATTTCCCTTTTCTTTCTTCAGATTTCTTCTTCACTCTTTCTTCTTGAAATGGCTTCCTTCTATGTGCCAAAGTTTATCTTGAAGGTCTCCGACTGCAAATCATCAGAGGCGCGTAGCGTCGAGAGGCTAAGATCGTTGGCGAATCTTGGCCCTGAGGTTGAGATTGAGATACCTCCTCGAGGGGTATCTGCCGATGCACACCGCCCTGGATGGATTGTGGTGTATGAATACCCTTTCCTTACTGGTTATCGGTTTCCCTTCTCACCGTTGACGAAGGGGTTCATGCTTCTCCTAGGAGTGGTTGTAGGACAGCTTCTGCCGAGCGTCTGGAGGATCTTAGGCGCTCTAGACGACGTGAAGGAGAAGCATGGCGTCGAAATTGCCTTCGACGATCTTGCCTATTCTTTGAACGTTCAAACTAGAACGGTTGGGAGGGTAGGTCTTAAATCAAGACCTAAGGCGGACAAAATCGCCATTGAAGGAAGTCAGGCTGATCGTCACTGGGCTGACTTCTTCTATTTTGTCAAAAAATCGACTCTTGGTGAGGAGTGTTCTTGGCTGATCGAGTGCTGGAATCCTACGAGTGATTTCACTCTTTCTTTCCTTTGAATCTTTGCTATGCATGTCATCAATCGTCGATGTTTTACTTTATTTTGTGTTTTCTTACAGTTAACGCAGATGCTATCGTGGTGAGACGAGAGACAAAGAAGGTTATTGACAGACTTCTCGAGATCCCTGAGAGTGATCGAACTTTCCATGGGCATGATGGGGAGGGTCATCGCATTGCTTCTACGGCCTTGTCAGGTAATGTGTTCACTTTCCTCTACCTTGTTTTCCTTTCTCTTTTCCTTTAAGGGTCTCAACCTTTTTTCTTGTTGTTTTCAGTATCCGTGGATCTCTCTCGCGTTCGCAGCGGAGGACAATTTGCGTCTGCTCTCATCGCGTCGCGGAAGAGGAGTCGTATCGGAGAAGGGACTGCTTCTGAGGCTCCTATCCACATCACGCCTATGATTTCTCTCGTCTCGTCTCCGTCTCCTTCTTCAATTCAGGCGAAGAAGTCGCGCAAAGGTAAGGAGAAAGTCATTGAGAAGTTGAACTTTGACTTTGAGACCGTTGACGACTTTCTGGGAGTTATCTCTCGCGTCGTCGCGTCCGGGAGGTCGTTTTTTCCATTGCTTGATTATTACTTGCCGATGGAAACGGAGGATGTGATGGGGGAGGCTCTTGCTACGCAATGGCAGGTAGGTTGTTCTTACTTTTTGCACTGAGTTTCTTATCTCTGATTTGATTCTGACCACTTTATCCTTTCTTTCTTAGGCTTTTCAGTCCTCGTTGTGCATTTGGGGGCGCTTTTCTGATTTCGTTGACCAGATGAAGGTTATGGAGGCCAAGCAATCGGCCGACGAGGTAAAGATCAACGAGCTTAATGCGACGGTCGAGGCGTCGCGTAAGGCGGAAAGTGAGGCTCAAGAAAAGGTCACGGCGACGCTCAAGATTCACGATGATCTTACCAAACAAGTCGAGGATTCGAAGGCGAGAATTGCTGCCTTAGAGGACGAGATGGCTAACGAGGAGAAGAAGCATGCCTCAGAGCTCAAGGAGGTGAAGCTCTATTGGTATTGGCTTTCTCGTGTGGAAGTCATTGAGCAGTATGCTGCTGGTCAATACCACGGTTGGGACCCAGTGAAGGAGCGGAGGGAGTTCCAGGAGGCGTTCGTGGAGCTTCCTGAAGGCGTCGAGGAGGGACCTTTGCCCATTGTTTGTGCCTAAAAATACGACGAGTAAGGAACGTGTAGGAAGGCTACGTCGACGCGACGAGAGAAAAGAAAGATGTCGTCAACGTGACGAGGTGTGACAAAGATCTCGTTCTCCTTAAAGATTAGGTCGGCCCAACATATTTTATCTTATATCCTTGAATATTATTGTAATTGGTAAAAGATACGACAAAGCATATCTTTTACCTTATTTATTATATCGTTATTAGATAGAAAGAAAAGATAAGATCTGATTTTCCTTAAACATATCATTAGGGTTAGCCTATATATAGAGGCTAACGCCTGCTTTGTAATCATTCAGCCACCATACGAGTAATATTAAGTTCAAGCTTCAACCCTAAATTCTTCTCTCGTCTTATATTGTTCTTGAGTGTTGAGATTATACCGTATTCTTTGATCTTTTCCCTACAATTGCTTAGTTATCATCTCGTTGATAATTTCGCTACAAACAATTGGCGCCCACTGTGGGGCTAGATCAAAAAGGTATCGTCTCTCCATACGAAAAGAGCATCTTTTTTGCAGGAAACCATGACAAGTCCGACCAACAACCCGCGTGAAAGCGAAAAGAGGTCTGAAGAAGAAGACCACACGACGATTCCTCTCGTTCCAGTAGATGAAGACGCAGGGAAAGATCTCGAGAATACTCCAAAAGACAACGCCCCCATAGAAGAACAGGGAACGAACGGCGAGGTAACTGATGTGGCCGCAGTTAGAGCACATTTCAACACCCTTTAGAAAACATGGGTAGAAACCAAAAACGCCAGTGAGGAAAACACGTTAGGACTCACCAAAGAGAACGAGCGACTTCGTTCCGTGATAAAAGAGCTTAAAGAAGAGGCGGCGAAACCACACACCTATGTTCGTAGCCAAAGCATTGTGCGACGTCTAGACATGAACGTCGTCGCTGAGGTGGAAGGGATCTACGAGATCCAAGAACACCAAAGTATCGTCCCGTCGAGAGAGGCGATCACAAGAAAGAAAACCGAAGAAGCCATGACGTCGAGTGCTGTTGCAACGCTCATAGCGCAGCAAGTCGGCGCCTTGAGGAAGGAGATGATGCTAATGCCCGGAGCCCCAAAATCCATAATTCCTGAACATGAGTTCGGATTTCAAGATAGTCCTTTCTTCGCCGCTATCGTCGTCCAGAAGATAGCCAAGAAGTTTCACCGTCGCCGACCTCCCCGTCTGTGACGGATCCGACGACCCGGAAGAACATGTCTTACTTTACAAAGCCAAGCTCTCCAAAAGTCCAATCGAGACAGAACTAACGGAGGCGATGATGTGCAAGTTCTTTAGCTCGACGTTGAACGGTCCAGCCTTGACGTGGTTTATCCACTTATCCAAGGGAAGCATCTCCTCCTACGCCGAACTCTCCAACCTGTTCCGATTACAATTCGCCAGCAGTAAGTTGTTTGCAAAGCAGCCTTCGGATCTCCATAACATGCGCATGAACAAAGGTGAAACCATAAGAGCCTTCATGAAGCGTTTCAATGACGAGAAGATTATAATCCCAGATTGTAGAGAGGCTACCGCTGCCGACGCGTTCAGACGTGCACTCCCCCGAGATAGTGATTTGTACAAGGAATTGACAAAGACTCGCCCTGAGTCATTCGTCTCAACAAGGGAAAGATCCATGGAAGCCATACGCCTCGAAGAAGATCTCCTAAGGCATGCTGAAGAAAAGTCCCGATCTCCACGTAGACGAACCCCTCCGCGTAGAGATTCTCCTTAGCAGAAAGGTAGCGAGCGTTATGATAGAAGAAACAAGCCGTTCCAGAGAGAACCTCCCATGGTGCATAACGTGAGTGAAATCAACACTCTCTACGCGGTCGAAAGAGGTGTGTACATGAAGACCGACGCGTTGCGTGTCATGAACGCGATGGAAAAGCTCCATGACGTGAAGTGGCCTAAAAAGCCAAATCCGGAAAAGAAATCAGGATCGGGAAGAGGGTATTGCGAGTTCGACAACGACTCGGGACATCCGACAAATGATTGTTATACTCTGAGGAAAGAAGTGCTACGCCTCCTGAAAAGAGGCGACTTGTTAGATCTGCTTTCCAAGGAAGGAAGGCACGTGTTCGAAGGAGCAAGGAAAGGGAAAAGATCTCCAACGCCACAACCTCCCTCGTCGAGTCGTTCAAGGACAATCAACACAATCTTTGGAGGCTCTCCCATAAGTGGCTATACCACCTCCGCCGCCAAAAGGAGCGTCAAGGCATTACGCGCCGAGGAAGTACTTTGCCTGTCTACCACGTCAGGACTGTTAGGAAAGATTGTCCAATCACATTCGAAGAACCCAATGGAAGCATAGATCATCACGACGGGTTAGTTATCTCCTTAACCATTAGTAATTGCAAGGTTAAAAGGATCCTCATCGATAATGGAAGCTCGGCCAACATCATCACCTTATCTGCAATCAAAGAACTCGGATTATCTAGCGACGACGTGATGAAAAAGTACATCTCCCTAGTAGGTTTCAGCGGCGAAGTTGCCGATATGCTGGGAGAGATCACCCTAACCACTCTGGCGGAAGGGGTCAATATGCAAACTAAATTCGTGGTGATGGAAGCAGAGTCGCCCTATAATATAATCTTGGGAAGGCCCTGGTTACACGACATGAGAGCTATACCCTCAACATACCATTAATCCCTGAAGTTTCCATCTCAATGGGGAATCCAAGAGATCAAGGGTGAACCGCAGATAGCAAGGGAGTGCTACAACATAGGAATGAAGAGTACAACCAACGTGTCCCTCGAGAAAAAGAGTAAGGTGTAGCAATTAAAAGGTGATGCGCGCCTGGTCTCCGGGAAGCCAATTGCGCTCGAAGATCTTTGACAAAATACCTTGGAAGTGTTGGATGGATGTCTTTTGAGGGGTTCGTAGGTAGAGATGGGAGTTTGCAGCGGAATTGTTTGGATATAGACGTCAAGTTTCCTTGACGAATTGGGATATGAATGAAGAGTAGCACTCGACAAGCTGATTGGTGAGGGTTTCGGCAATGATGATTGAGGGGCACTCAAACGAAGGGAAGTTTAGGCTAGGGATGTAGAGGAAAGAGGCTAGAAGATATGGGAACTTTTGGCTAGGGATGTAGACGAAAGAAGTTAGAAGATATGGTGAAGGAGATGAGAGGACAGAGCCCGAAGGATTGGTGACGCCTAGTTAAAGAAGATGGAGGAAAACTCGTCTCAACAAAGGTTCTTGAATTCAATACTAAACGGGCCTTTACAATGATGAAGGCAGCCAAATATAAAGGGAGAACAACAAGGTTAAAACGACTAAGACCTCGGGGTTTGCAAGGGAGAGCCGGCGGCTAGGGTTGGGCTAGGCTGGGGCGAGCTTGGTCTTGAGTGCCAAGAGCCCAATAGGATGGCCCAAACCATGCAAGGCTGGACCACTCCATATTTAGAAACTTTCTAAAAATTGAAAGTTCTAAAACGCTAGCAAAACCCGAGACGAACATCTTTCTAAAAATGGAAAGTCTCTGAACATGGGACCGAGACAACAAATCCAAAATAGAGACAACAAATGCAAATAGGGACAACAAATCTCAAATAAAAGACAACCTAATGCTTGAGACAACAAAACACGATAGAGACAACAAAACCAAAAAGGCGTGCCTTGTAATGATCTTCACCTAAGAGCAATCTCGGCGCGGAGAAGGGCCATCAAGGCGCTGAGTCCTGACTCGTCGGCAACTAGGGGGTTGCGCTCAATGTGGGCCCTTGTGCGCCTGAGGTGGAATTGTAGATGGGCCTTCAACATGGCTAGGTGGTGTGGGCGCCGGCGCGGTCTTGAGCTTCTCGGTGTTGGGGCCTTGGAAGGGGGTTTCCACGGGCGTTCAGTGGTGTGCTCGAACCCTGGAGGTGGTCCATGAACAAGGCCAGAAGATTGCTAGAAAAAAGTGGACAGACGCTCGGAGAAGTCTTCGAGCTCCACTTTGACGGGCACCGTTGGCCGGGCGCTTGAGGCCGTTGTCCGGGCGCTCGGCGTCTTGGCGCTAGCATGGCTGGAGGCTTGGCTTGGAGAGAATTGGCGTGGCCTGAGTGTCATGGCATGACATGGCACCTTCTTGCGCTTGATACACCTTGTTCATTTCAGCTAGGATTCTCTGCGTGTGTCGAGTGAACCTCGGAGGAGCCACAAGGCTAGTCTTGGAGCAAGGCAGGGGCGCATCACCCTCCCCCATTTGGTTGTGAAACGTCCCCGTTTCACGAAAAATTGAGACTTGCTCTAATGACGTTCCTGTCCGTCCCAAGCTGCAAGAAAACACCATTTCCCAAAGCAATATGAAGTGTAAAAGTAGGGAAAGAATGCTTACCAAAACCATAGAATTGGAATTGAGGTTCGGGCGGCGCACGCGGGGAGGAAAAAGTTGGCCAGAAGTGTCGGGCGCCTTGAACAATTTCCTGGGCAATATTGGACACGCCGCATGTGTCCATTGAATCATGAGAAACGCTCGAAACAGAATTCGAGTTGCCTGAGTGGATAGTGAGAACGCCTTGCGCTTCTAGTGGTGCACGCGGCTGATGCGATTGTGGCCAGCTTGGCCGAGCGCTTTTGACAATTTCTCGAGCAATATTTGGCACGCAGCATGTACCTTGGATATCATTAGGAGCGCTCGAGACAGATTGCAAAACGCCCGAGTGGTTGGGGAGAACGCCTGTGATCTCTTCTATCTCATGGTTTGGCGCCGGCATTGGTCTTGTAGTTCCAAACTCAGTGGCTTCCAACCTTCTCTGTTCAGCGTGCTCATGCCAAATGCCATCAACCATCTTAAGAGGGTCAAAAGACCAATTGTGTTCCTTGGCTAGGCGTTGGAATTTCTCAGCAATTTTGTGCATACGCACCATGGCTTGTACTTTTGGTTGAGGCTCCGTTTCTGTCTTCCTAGTCTTATGGTCCTGCAAAATTTGGTTAGGAGACATAGGCAAAAGCCTCACACGAATATCATTATGAGTAAAGGTATACTCATTCTCAAAGCCATTATGAAATACCTTCCTATCAAATTGCCACGGCCTACCTAACAAGATATGCGTAGCATCCATTTTAACCACATCACAAAGTACTTCATAATGATAGTTCTCAATAGAAAAAGCAATCAAACATTGCTTATTAACAACATCACCTCCTTGGGAAGAAATCCATTGTAAACCATAGGGAGTTGGGTGAGGAGAAGTGGGAAGAGCAAAGTAATCGACTACCTTGTCACTCAAGAGGTTTGAGCAACTTCCACCATCAATAATCAGGCTCAAGTTCGCCTTCTTACCTTTGACATTCACCACATAAGTAGATTGGAACAAATTAGACCTTTGCTCGCGGTGTGGGGCTTCCTTGACATGCAGCGTACATCTTGTCACTAGGGCAAGAGCCACGCCATCATTGGTTGCTTGTGGATGACAAGCATAAGCATCGTAGTCCTCGGATTCAGCCACCAAAGTCAAGGCCGTAGCCATCTCTTCTTGGTCTCCTTCTTCTTTTTCACATGACTCATATTCTCCATTTTGAGTCATGAGGACCTTCTTGGGATTAGGGCAATTGCGACATATGTGACCTCGTACACCACACTTGTAGCACTGAATGTCGCTGATTTTTGGTGGAGGCATTGCCGCCTTGTCCTTCTCTTTGGAGCTCGATCCTGGTTTCAAAACACTAGAAGAAGAGGGATTAGTAGTAACCGAAGGTAAGGGAGTAGAATCATACCTTTTTGACTGTGACGCCGGCCATGCTCTTTTCCTTACTAATTGATTGTGCAATTGCATGGCTTCATGCGTCAAGCTATTGATGTCCTTGATGGGAAGGACCTCGAGTTGGTCTCTCAAAGTAGTGTTGAGACCACTAAAAAACTTTGTCCTCAAAGTCGAAGGTGAAGCGCTTACTCCAGCTTTGAAGTGCATGTCCTCCAACTTTGCAAAGAACTCCAATGGTTTCATTGTTCCTTGTCGACGTACACATAGGAATCTCCTTATTCATCTTGTTCTTGTAGTCATCCGGGACATACTTCCTTGTCATAGCAAAGACAAGTTGATGCCATTGACGAATAGGACAAAGATTGCGCCGTTGTCTATCTTGGACAAGCCTATGATACCATGTCCTTGCAGCCCCGGTAAAATGAAGTGTTTCCACTTCGACCTTCTCATACTCATCATAGTGACAATGATCTAGGACGTACACTATTGCCTGCGTCCATTCAAGAAAGAAAGAAGGGTCGTAATTACCAGGATAGGGTTCGATCCTTACCTTAATATCTCGACGTCCTTGGACATTAGGGCGTCGCTCATCATTTCTGTCACGTCGATCTCCTCAGACTCTAGGAATGTCCTCGTCACTCGTAGCATGGTGACGGTCATGTCTAGGGCGGTCTCCTCGGCGACGGTGGTCTCTATGGTCCCCATCCTTGGAGCTAGTTGGAGGCGAGATGTCTCCATGTGGCTGGCGCCCATGGTCACGAGGCTGGTGCCCCGCGTGCGCGCGCTGTCTTAGCTGAGCGCCATGTCTTGCGCCTTGGCGCTCCTCTTCCTGGCGCCTATAGCCAATGCCCAGGCGTCTAGCAGCTTGCCCCAGGTATCTTGTGTCCATTCCCGTGCGCTCATTCATGGTGTGCTCAGGGGGAATGAAGTCACTACTCACCTGCAAATTCTCAATAGGATCTCGTAATGGAGGATGAAAAAGACGAGGATTATACTTACCCGCGTCTTCAAAGTCGTCGGAGTCAAATTCTTTGAAGCCGTCCCGGGAATGTGTTCCTTGGGAGTCTTCATCCTTGGTGGTTCCCATGGACTCCTTGGACTCTGAAAATGAGCACACTGCTCAACATCAAAGGCAGTGTCACGCCTGGACCTATGGCGTCGGGAGGGCCCGGAGCCGTCTCTTCTGCGCTCGGGGGAGCGCTCGGTGACTTGTGGTTGAGCACTTCTGAACACTTGTTTAGGGAGTTGTTGTTCCCTGTTTTGAGCATTTTCATGCTCACATTGTTGTGCTAGGTGGCGCTCGTCAGACCTCTCTTCTTGGTTATGATGACCGTCTTCACTTGTGTGGCCCTCGCTCTCGTGTTGAGTTGGTGAGCGCAAGGGTCTGAAGCGATCGTCAAATACTCCTTCTTGGCGACTCTCAATGATGGAGTGTAGTCGCCTAAGGGGCTGATGTTGGGAACTCGAGGGCATTGCTGACTTAACTTTGTCTTGTGTGTGCCGAGATGCATTTGCTGCATGGGAGCTTTGAGTTGCATGCCCCGGGAGTTGTTGCGCTGCATTGGCACCTTGGTTTATGACTTGAGGCGGCGCAAAGGTGACTGAAAGAGCTCGGTGTTCTTGCTCTAAGTAGGCCATCCTTTGCCTCAATGCTCTAATCTCATCAAGAGCCTCAGCCAAGTCTTGCGCAGCTCGTGTGTTTGCGTCTTCAACTTGGGCTGTCTCTGGTGGTGGGTTGGGAAGAAGTGGTTGGTTGTTGTTGTTTCCTGAGTCTGTTTGATCCTCGGGGTCAGTGAAGGTACCTGTCGAGATAGCCATGACGAGAGATCAAGTGCACAAAAGCAAGAACAAAGCAAAGAAACCAAGCAAGTGAACCGTCTAAACAAGTAACCAAAGCAAAGCACTCGAGGGTGTCTAATTTGGCTGGCCGTTTAGTTCTGGCTGGCTAAGTCTAAAGAAACAACCGAAAAACAAAGCAAGAAAATCCAGCAAGGCACTTATGCAAACTAATCAATCACAGATGCAAGAAAGTAGCATGCAAAGACAAGATGAATTATCAAGCGACTCTAGACGATGGGGGGATAAGAAATGGATGAACCAAACACAGTGTAGACTCAAGGGTTACCTTATTTGGGCTGTGCCTTGGCCCAACTAGAAGTCTTTTGACTTAACTTTTTTTTTTTTAATAGATCTCGACTTTTGATATGATCTTTGATTTTGTTATGGTTCGAGATTTATGCAGCAAGAAAGCAATAAGATATGCTCAAGATAGGAGAGAGAATAATAGGCCAAACAAGATAACAAATCAAATCTCAACAATAAACTTATCTTAACAAAAGGATATGAAAAGATATGCAAAGATTCTAACAAGAAAATCAAGCAAATATTTTTGGCAATCTCTTAGGTCAAGGGCTAAGTATTTTCGGCCAATATCTTTTATAATTTCCAAGTATTTCACAAGGAAATTATCCTAAGGCAAGTGAATAATTTTTTTGTATTTTTTTGGACAATTTAATAGCAAAAAGCCGTGAACAACAATGGAGGTGAGAAAAAAATTCAGCAATGTATGAATGGGGAAGATGGATAACAACGAGTGAATTGAAATTATAACTTGTAAAAGACAATTAACACTTACAAGATAACCTTGCTCTGATGCCAGTTGATGCGCGCCTGGTCTCCGTAAAGCCAATTGCGCTCGAAGATCTTTGACAAAATACCTTGGAAGTGTTGGATGGATGTCTTTTGAGGGGTTCGTAGGTAGAGATGGGAGTTTGCAGCGGAATTGTTTGGATATAGACGTCAAGTTTCCTTGACGAATTGGGATATGAATGAAGAGTAGCACTCGACAAGCTGATTGGTGAGGGTTTCGGCAATGGTGATTGAGGGGCACTCAAATGAAAGGAAGTTTAGGCTAGGGATGTAGAGGAAGTTTAGGTCTCCTTTAATCCCTCAAAATTTCATCGCATTTGGACATCAGACGAGAGAGATACGAGCTTTTCAATATTGTGTCGCAGTAGGCTACGTGAACCGAGAATGATTTCAGATTTTGATCTTTTTCTTTGATCTTTGAAGGCTCGTTAGGTTTTGGCTTTTTGTGAAGAAAAGATGGTTTCTTTTGATGAAAAGAAGGCAGTTTTTTTATCATGCCCCACGGTGGGCGCCAATTGTTTGTAGCGAAATTATCAATGAGATGATAATTAAGCAATTGTAGGGAAAATATTAAACTTGACGGTGCAAACACTTCATCTAGAAAACACCATTGATAAAAGAGAGAGAGAACTCCATATACTTGTGTATTATTTGGGGAAAAAGCCTCTTTTACAATGATGAGGGAGCCATTTATTTATAGGCAAACTCTAGTTCTATCTTTAAGGAAAGAATCTTATCTTTTTCCTTATATCTTTAACCTAATATAAAACATGGTAAAAGATATTCTTTCTAATATCTTTTACTATTTACATAATGAATATTAAATAAAAGACATAAATATACTCAACCGACTTTATCTTGATCTCGATGACGCCTTCGTACTCGTTCTTTCTCATACTCATTGTCGTCTACGCGTAGCTCTTCTCGTCGACGTACTTAATCTTCACGTAGGTGACCTTGGGAACTCGTAGATAATCAAGGGAACTTGTAGTTGATCTCGTAGGTGATCTCGTAGGTGATCTCGTAGAAGAGTTCATCTATCTCGTAGATGGCCTCATCTATCTCGTAGATGGCCTCATCTATCTCGTAGATGGCCTCATCTATCTCGTAGATGGCCTCATCTATCTCGTAGATGGCCTCATCTATCTCGTAGATGATGTCGGGGACCATGTTGATGGTGTCACGGTGATAAATGACCTTGGGATCCTCGTTAAAACCTCTTCTTAGGATGTCGACGATCATGTTACTTGCTTGGACGTCTTCTATTGGTCTGGCCGTTTTCATGTACATTCCAACGCGTTGACCCTACGAACATGTCGCAACCGTAGTGGTATTTATAGGCACAAAGAGTAGGTCGGTCAACATTTCAATGATATGGGCACGAAAATAGGGCTTGAGCTTGCGAGCTGCTGTAATGAGAGCAAAGACATATTTTTCAATAGGCGAGTACCTCGTCTCGGGGGACAAAAGTTATCGTCTAACGAAGTAGACTGAGATCTGCTGCTCTCTGACTAGTACTGCGCGAGTCGGCTGCAAGATAGAGATACTAATGTTGGGAGTTTCGCCAAGTGTTCTTTGAGACTCGCGAAGGCCTTTTCGCATTCCTCCGTCCACTCGAAATTCTTGGGCTTACTCAGCAAAATCTTTCAAGACAATTGACTCTTCCTACGAACCTTTGGACGTCGTGAGTAGACATGGGTGTTGCTAAGTCCAAAACTGCTTTAACTTTGTCTTGATTTATCTCAACCCCGCGAGCACTGATCTGGAATACCAAGAACTTCTCCTCCGTGACTCTGAATACGCATTTCTCTGGGTTGAGAGACATGCCATATTTTCTTAGTGTTTCAAAGACCTCTTGAAGGTCGCGAGCATGGTCAGATTGTTTTTTACTCTTGACAACTATGTCGTCAACGTAAACTTCAATTGAGTCACCCATTTGGTCACTGAATTCCATATCAACTAACCTCTAAGGTTGCCCCGACGTTCTTCAGACCGAACGACATGAACTTATAGCAGAATTTTCCTTTGTTTGTTATGAAAGTTGTGTGTCCCGAGTCAGCCGGGTTCATCATCACCTTATTATATTCCGAGTAAGCATCCATAAAGCTTAGAGGCTTGTGACTCGTATTCGAGTCGACTAACTGATCGATGGAGTGGAGTGGGTAAGTATCCTTTGGGCATGCCTTGTTGATACTTGTGAAGTCAACCATCACAACGTTCGAGAGCCACGTCCGATACTGAACTGGTTTCACGGAACTTGCTTTCAAGAGCTTCGTGAGCTCTTCTACCGCTGCTGCATTCTTAGGATGTGTCTGTTTTAGTTTCTTTTGCCTACGCGGTTTAACATCTGCACTGATATTTAGAGAGTGCGTCATTACAATCGCGGGTATTCCCTTCAAATTCTTGGGTGTCCAAGAAAGCACGTCTCGCGGGCTTGAGAGGAGTGATTCAATATCCCTCATTACCTCATGATTCAACTTCCTTGTCACATATAGCTTCTCTTCTTTATTGGGAAAAGGTGTAATGGTTTGCCTCTCGAACCCGTCGAAGCGAGGTTTGTGTTCATATTCTCCCTCTTCTGTACCTCGCAACCAAGGGGTCGCGCATACTTCTAGCTCAGCCTCTCCCATCACATGGGGCAAGCCGGGGAAGAATAAGTGGTTTGCGAAGAGGGCCTTGGTGCTCCCTTTCTCAGACGAGACATAGCAGACTCGGCTTTCTTCTACATTTCACCTCGCGATGCCTACTTCTGATGGTATCGGAAATTTCAAGTAGAAATGACAGATCGATTCTACTGTTTCAAACTTACACAGTGTCTCGCGACCAAGGATTGCGTTGTAGGATGATACTATGGGTATAACCAAAAAGTCAATCTTTTCTGACTTGCGAGGGCCAGTCTCTTCTCCAAGAACAACATCAAGGGTCACAACCACAAGAGCTTTCACTTTGTCGCCCGCGAAGTCGACAAGAGTTGTCTTCGTGGGCGTTAGTGACGAAGAGTCCATTCCCATCTTCTCGAACGTGTCCCAATAAAGAATATCAGCTGAACTTCTTGCGTCTATCAAAATTCTCTTTACAAGTTTGGTTCCCAACTGAGCATGTATAACTAGTGGATCGACGGCTTCAACAGCCTACGGGTCCACCTCTTTATCACTGAATGAGCGCAGATAGGGGTATGACTTCGGCTTCGCGACACTGTAAACAGGGAGTCTGTGGGGGGTAGGAGCATTATTAATTCCCCTCTGCACTCGCCTACTTGGAGGGATGGGTACGTGCTTTCCAACGATGGTTCCCACGTGCCCATCTAAGCGAGGGAAAGTTTGAACTTGGTTGCAATTCTGACCCTGATCTTGATTTTGAGTGTCTCTACGCGGGTTCTGCTGCCTCGCGTCCGTCTGATTTCTTCCCCTACCCCTTCCCCGAGCGCCTCCTTTTCGGTTACCTCCTCTACCAGCATTATCATTCCCTCTTTGATTCACGAGGACCATTCTCTCTTCCTCTTCGGATTGGTTACACAGTCGCGTCCGACAATCTTCCGTTCTGTGAGACGTTGTTCTGTGGAATTCACACCACAAACCTTGCGTGCCAAGTCCCCGACCGCATCTCCTTCCCATGCGATTCATGTTTGTAGTGAAATTATCAAAGAGATGATAACTAAGCAATTGTAGGGCAAATATCAAAGAGTACGCTATAATCTCAACATTCAAGAACAGTATAAGACGAAAGAAGAATTTAGGGTTGAAGCTTGGACTTAGTATTACTCGTATGGTGGCTGAATGATTACAAAGCGGGCGTTAGCCTCTATATATAGGCTAACCCTAATGATATCTTTAAGGAAAATTAGATCTTATCTTTTCCTTCTATCTAATAACGATATAATAAATAAGGTAAAAGATAATCTTTCTCGTATCTTTTACCAATTACAATAATACACCAGGCAATAAGATAAAATATGCTCGGCCGACCTAATCTTTAAGGAGAACTAGATCTTTGCCACGTCTCGTCACATTACCGACATCTTCATATCTTCCCGTTGCGTCGACGTCATCCTTCTACGCGTAGCTTACCACGCGTTCCTTACTCGTCGTATTTTTAGGCACAAACAATACCCCTAAGGCGTCTTACATGGCTTAACGTCTAATAGAGCTGGGAGACGCCTTCTTTCTCCAAGGAATACGTCTTCATCGCACTAGGAACGCATTGATGATTACGTCACTTGAATTTTTAATATCATCGTAGAGCTTCAATCATTATTCTTCTTCAATCATTTCCATGTGACAGGCGAGGAGCTTCGTTATCTGTGCCGGTAATGCTCAATCATAACGGCTAGTTTCTCAACGGCTATAATGCCGTTGGACTTTCTTCCGTTTTTCTCGCGATCTCTTCGTCTATATAAGGAGAAGATTTTCACTTTCCTCCTACTCTTTCTACGACTTATATACTCTGAATATTCCTTGCTTTCTTGTTTACTTACGCTCAAAAAGATCATTTCCCTCTTCTTTCTTCAGATTTCTTCTCCACTCTTTCTTTTAGCTTCTTGAAATGGCTTCTTTCTACGTGCCGAATTTTATCTTGAAGGGCTCCGACTGCAAATCATCAGAAGCGCGTAGCGTCGAGAGACTGAGATCGTTGGCGAATCTTTGTCCCGAGGTGGAGATTGAGATACCCCCTCAAGGGGTGTCTGCCGACGCACACCGCCCGGGATGGATTGCGGTATACGAGTACCCTTTCCTTACTGGTCATCGATTTCCCTTTTCGCCGTTGACGAAGGTGTTTATGCTCGTGCTAGGAGTGGCTGTAAAACATCTTTTGCAGAGCATTTGGAGGATCTTAGGCGCTTTAGACGATGTGAAGGAGAAACATGGCGTCGACCTTCCCGTCGACGATCTTGCCCATTCTTTGAACGTTCAAACTAGAACAGTTGGGAAAGTAGGTCTTAAATCAAGACCTAAAGCGGCCAAAATCGTCATTGAGGGAAGTCAGGCTGATCGTCACTGGGCCGACATCTTTTATTACGTAAATAAATCAACTCTTGGTGAGGAGTGCGCTTGGTTGATCGAGTGCTGGAATCCTACGAGTAAGTTCACTTTTTCTCTCTTTTGAATCTTTGCTATACGTGTCATTAATCGTCGATGTCTTACTTTATCTTGTTCTTCCTTGCAGTTAATGCATACTCTATCGTGGTGAGGCTGGAGACCAAGAAAGTCATCGCTAAACTCCTCGAGATTCCGGAGAGCGAACAAACCTTTCACGGTCACGACGAAGAGGGTCACCGCATTGCTTATACGGCCTTGACAAGCAATGTGTTCATGTTCCTTTACCTTGTTTTCTTCTCTCTTTTGCTCTAAGGTCCTTAACCGTTTTTCTCGTTGTTCTTTAGTATCCGCGGATATCTCTCGCGTTCTTAGCGGAGGGAAATCTGCGTCTGCTCTCATCGCGTCACGGAGGAGGAGTCGTATCGGAGAGGGAGCTACCTCTTAGGCTCCTATCCGCATTACTCCTATGATTTCTCTCGTCCCGTCCCCATCTCCTTCTTCAATTTCGGCGAAGAAGTCGCGTAAGGGTAAGGAGAAGGTCGTCGAGAAGTTGAACTTCGACTTTGAGACCGTTGACGACTTTCCGGGAGTTATCTCTCGTGTCGTCGCGTCTGGAAGGTCGTTTTTGCCCGCCATGAAGGGCCTTCAAAATCCTCCATCGCTTGATTACTACTTGCCGATGGAAACGGAGGATGTGATGGACGAGGCTCTTGCTACGCAATGGCAGGTAGGTTTTCTTGCTTCTTACGCCGAGTTTCTTATCATTGCTTTGATTCTTACCTTTTTATCTTTTCTTTCTTAGGTTTTCCAGTCTTCGTTGTGCATATATGGGCGCTTCTCCGATTTTTTCAACCGGATGAAGGCTATGGAGGCCAAGCAAACGGCCAACGAGGTGAAGATCAACGAGCTCAATGTGACAGTTGAGGCGTCGCGTAAGGCGGAGAGTGAAGCTCAAGAAAAGGTTGCGGCGGCGCTCAAGCTTCACGTTGATCTTGCCAAACAAGTCCAGGATTCGAAGGTGAGGATTGCTGCCTTGGAGGACGAGATGGCTAAAGCGGAGAAGAAGCATGCCTCGGAGCTTAAGGAGTTGAAGCTTTATTGGTCTTGGCTTTCTCGCGTGGAGGTAATTGAGCAGTATGCTGCTGGTCAGTACCATGGTTGGGACCCAGTGAAGGAGCGGAGGGAGTTTCGGGAGGCGTTCGCGGAGCTTCCTGTAGGCGTCGAGGAGGGACCTTCCCCCATGAATCCTCCAGTGAATCCTCACGTCATGGAGGATGATGTCCCTCATATTAACGAGGATGATCCTAATGACGACATCGAAGACGACGAAGGTGTTGATGAAGAAGTCGTCGTAGAAGACTCTAAAGACGAGGGCGAGGATGAACACGAATATGAGGATGCGGATGGGTCCTCGTCGGGATCTTCTGAGTCTGATAGCGATTATTTGTGATTTTCCGGGGTCATTCTTCCCTTGGGCTTTTTGTAAAATAATTTTTATTTTGTTTGCGCGTCGCCGGTCTTCGGGGCGTTTTCTTGTAAATACTTTTGTTCTTGCCCTTCATGATGGGACTTTATAATATAATGTTTTTATTCTTGGATCGAGTACGCGTTGATTATGTCATTGCGTCTAGACATGTTTCTCTTGGCGATGGCGTATTTGTCTTTGGGTTGAGCGGATAACTTTTTTCTTTGGATTGTCTTGACAATATTTCTATTCTAACCTTTCCTTTACTTCGGAGGTGCTTTATGGCTTTTCCTTATCCTTCCTTTTCAGGTAGGTGATCTCAGTTTTGCTTGACGCGTATCTTATACGTTCCTCGGCTTTTGGGTGTGTTTGCATGTTTCCTCGAATGGTTCTACCCCTTTTGGTAGATTTGGCTTAGGCTTCCCGTAGACTAGGTCAGAGCTACCAAAGACCCTTGGATTTTTCTTTACTTGTTGTATCTCGTACTTCATCTCTCGCGTTGTGCGCGTCGTTCTTCGCGTCGGAGGTATCTTAGGAGCGTGTTCTTTACTTGGCTTAGATGGCTTATGTTCTTTGCTTTGGTAGGTGTATCTTGCTTTGCCTAGGTGTGAAACTTACTTCTTTTTTACTTGAACTTCTGTGATTCTTTATGCGTGTCTCGTTTGCGAGTGCGTAGATTTTATCCTTGGTTTCTGGCTTTTGCTACTTTAGCTTTAGGGTATGACTTTCTACCCCTGGTATGGTATTTCGTTCATAGTGAACACGTTAGAGAGTTTCACCTACTTGATAGGGTGGTATGGTCATTGTGGCTGCTTTAGTTATGTTGTGGGCTTACATGAAGGTTGGGTTCAGCATTTCCTCCAAACCCTGAAGCGAGTGGCGGACATAGGTCAGCGTGTGATTTTATCAGCTTGTGACGTTACCCCTTACTTTTAAGGTGGGTCCGTTGCCTCACGCTAGCGTTAGGTCGACGTCGAACTTTTTTAATCGACGGGCCTATTCATCGTGTAGCATCCGATTTCTAGATTGTTTGGACTTACGATGTCGGTGGACGCATCCTTGCCGATTTGGAGTTTTGCCCGTGGATTCATGACTCTCAGAGGGGCCGTGGAAGGCGTGAGTACGTGTTCCTGGAGAGTGGTCGTGGCAATAGGTTTCCCTTTTTTTCTCAGAGGACCGTGCCAGTTTCGTGAGGTGTCGGGCTTCATTCCCCATAACCATTGCCACACGTCGCAACAATCGTGGAAAGCGTCGACTCGGAGTCGGCGGTTTGGCTAACGTTGTCTACGCGCAGATGGAGCCTTGAACGCGTAGGCTAACGAAACTCCTCCCCGGCGCGGAATTTCGCCGCGGCTTTATTAAGCTTGGTGTTACATCATGGACACAGAGCAAGTAATTTGGAAATAGAACAACTCGGCATACTTTAACACGTCGGGGAAAAAAGAGTGTACTCATATATTAATAAAAAGATGCATCATGGACTAACAAACTTCGACGCTGACGCTTACCCCTAGTCGTCACGACCCTTGTCGCTTCGACGCTAAGATAATGACGCTAACTTTATTGAAACTCTTGAAAGAAACTAATCCTAATCATGCGAGAAAGAACACAAAGAAAATAATGCTAGGAAACTTGGAAGTTGTTATCACTTCTGTCAGATTCGACTTATGGCGGGTGGTGCTTTAGGAACATGTAGCTTAAGTTGTTGCTCTTTGCTTGGACTTTTTGCTCGTACTTACTTGGTAGATTGGCGTCCTTTTGCATGTTGACTTTCGCTTTTCTCGTCGCGTCAGGGATTCACTTTCCACCCCTAGCCTTTTCTTTGTGATCCTTTGATTGTTATGCCTTCTTTTCTTTATCCAACGATGCCTTAGTGGCGTTTCTCACTCCGATGTTATAGTATTCTCTTGCGACTTGAAGCTCGCCTTTAATTTCTTGAATTCCCCATGGAGATTGGAATTTCAGGGACTGGTGATACGTTGAGGGTACAACTTTCATGTCGTGTAGCCAAGGCCTTCCTAGAATGATGTTGTAAGGCGACTCGATCTCCATCACTCCAAACTTTGCTTGTATATTGATACCTTTTGCATAGGTTGCAAACGTGATCTTTCCCAACATGCTCGCTACTTCGGCACTGAATCCCACCAAGGGAACGTACTTCTTCACGACGTCGTCTTTGGATAATCAGAGCTCTTTTATAGAAGACGTAGTAATTATGTTGGCGGAACTCTCGTTGTCTTTGAGGATCCTCTTGACCAGGCAATTGCTGACGGTGAGGAAGATAACTAACCCGTCGTGATGCTCTCCCATCTCGTTTGGTTCTTCGAACGTGATCGGGTAATTTCTTCTAGTACGACGGATTTGATAGACTCGCGTCATATCACTATCGTCGCGTAGGATCTTAATATTCCTTCTAGAGGCGGACGCGGTGTAGCCACTCGCGGAGGAACCTCGGAGGATGGTGTGTGTGGTTCGGGTATGACTTGATGGAGGTGGAGGAGGGGTAGGAGACTTCCTTTCTTTCTTCACCCCTTCGAACGCGTTCCTTCCTTCTCTGGAGAGTAGATCCTTCAAATCTCCCCTCTTCAGCAACCTCAATACCACTTTTCTCAGAGTGTAACACCCATCCGTCGTGTGACCTGTGTCATTGTGAAACTCGCAATACCCCTTCCCCGTTCCAGGTCTTCTCCCTGGATTTGGCTTTTTAGGCCATTGCATGTAGCGTAGTCCTTCCATCGTGCTCATGACTCGCAATGCATCGGCCTTCATGGAGATACCTTTGTCCACCATATAGACGCTATCAACTTCACTCACAACATGCACCATTTGCGGCTCCCTCTGGAACGGCTTGTTTTTCCTATCATGGCGTTCCCTTCGCTCTTGATGTCGGTCGTTGTGTCGACGCGGAGGAGAGTTTCTGCGTTGAGGAGTTCGTCTACGTGGAGATCGAGAGCTTTCTTCGGTGTGCCTCAGGAGATCTTCCTCTAAGCGTATGGCTTCTATGGCTCTTTCCCTTGTTGAGACGAACGATTCAGGGCGAGTCTTTGTTAATTCCTTGTATAGGTCGCTATCTCGGGGGAGAGCATGCCTGAACGCGTCGGCAGCGGTAGCCTCGCTACAGTTTGGGATTGTAATCTTCTCGTCATTGAAACGCTTCATGAAGGCTCTTATGGTTTCGCCTCTGTTCATACGCATGTTATGGAGATCTGAAGGCTGTTTTGGAAATAACTTACTTCTGGCGAATTGTAGTCGGAACAGGTTGGAGAGTTCGGAGTAGGAGGAGATACTTCCCTTTGGTAAGTGGATGAACCACGTCAAGGCTGGACCTTTCAATGTTGAACTAAAGAACTTGCACATCATCGCCTCCTTCAAATCTGGCTCGATCGGACTCGTAGAGAGCTTAGCTTTGTAGAGTAAGACATGTTCTTTCGGGTCGTCGGATCCATCATAGACGGGGAGATCGGCGACGGTGAACTTCTTGGCTATCTTCTGCGCGGCGATAGCGGCGACGAAAGGACTCTCTTGAAATCCGAATTCGTGCTCAGGGACTATGGATTTCGGGGCTCCGGGCATTAGCATCATCTCTTTCCTTAGAGCTCCGACTTGTTGTGCTATGAGCGCAGCGACGGCGTTCAAAGTCATGTTTTCCTCAGACTTCTTCTTCTGAGCCGTTTCTCCAGGGGGGGGGGCATAGTCATGGTGTTCTTGGGGTTGGTACACGTCATCCTCTTCAACGGCTGCGTCCATGTCAAGGCGTCGAACGACATTCTGACCACGGACGTAGGTACGTGGTCCTGTTAGCCCTTCTTTGAGTTCCTTGATTATCGAATTAAACCTCTCGTTCTCTTTAGTAAGCTCTAGCGCCGTCTTCTCGCATGCGTGTAGAGCCTCTGCCTCGACCTTCTCGAAGGAGTTGAATTGTGCTTTGACGGGAGGATTTTTCTTGGAGTGTTGGGGGTGTTTTCGAAGTCTTTTCCCACGTCTTCGTCTACTGGAATGAGAGGGAACGTCGCAGGGTGTTCTTCTTCAGACCACTTTTCGCCGTCACGTGGGCTGTTGGTCGAATTCGTCATGGTTTCCTGCAAAAAAGAAGCTATGTTCGTATGGAGAGACGGTACCTTTTTTATCTTGCCCCAAAGTGGGCGCCAATTGTTTATAGCCAAATTATCAACAAATGATAACTAAGCAATTATAGGGAAAAGATCAAAGAGTATGGTATAATCTCAACACTCAAGAACAGTATAAGACGAGAGAAGAATTTAGGGATGAAGCTTGGACTTAGTATTACTCGTATGGTCGCTGAATGATTACAAAGCGGGCGTTAGCCTCTATATATAGGCTAACTGTTTGTAGCGAAATTACCTATGAGAAGATAACTAAGCAATTGTAGGGCAAAGATCAAAGAGTACGGTATAATCTCAACACTCAAGAACAATATGGAACGAGAAAAGAATTTAGGGTTGAAGCTTGAACTTTTTATTACTCGTAATGGTGGCTGAATGATTACAAAGTAGGCGTTAGCCTTTATTTATAGGCTAACCCTAATAATATCTTTAAGGAAACGAGATCTTATCTCTTCCTTTTATCTAAATAACGATATAACAAACAAGGTAAAAGATATTATTTACCGTATCTTTTACTAATTACAATAATATAATAAGGAATAGGATAAAATATGCTCGGCCGACCTAATCTTCAAGATAAACGAGAGCTTTGCCACGTCTCGTTATCTCGACGACATCCTTCATTCCTCTTAGCTCTTCACACGTTCCACACTCATCGTATTTTTAGGCACAAACAATTCCCCTAAGGCGTCTTACAGGGCTTAACGTCTAGTAGAGCTGGGAGACGCCTTCTTTCTTCAAGGAATACGTCTTCATTACACTAGGAACGCGTTGATGATTACGTGACTTGAATTTTTAATATCGTCGCAGAGCTTCAACCATCATTCCTCTTCAATCATTTCCATGTGGCAGACGAGAGGCTTCGTTATCTTTGTCGATAACGTTCAATCGCAACGGCTAGTTCCTCAACGGATATAATGCCCTTGAACTTTCTCTCGTATTCTTCGCGGTCTCTTGGGCTATATAAAGCAGAGATCTTCATTCTCTTCCTACTCCCTCTACAACTCATTTACTCTGATTATTTCTTGCTTTCTCGCTTTGCTTACGCTCAAAAAGATCATTTGCTTCTCCCTTCTTCAGATTTCTCCTTCATTTCTCCTTTCAGAGTCCAAAAATGGCTTCTTTCTACGTACCAAAGTTCATCCTTAGGGGGTATTTGCCGATGCACATCGGCCAGGGCGGATCGCGGTATACGAATATCCTTTCCTTACTGGTCATCGGTTTCCATTCTCTCCGTTGACGAAGGCATTCATACTTACACTAGGAGTTGTCGTAGGTCAGCTTCTGCCGAGTGTCTGGAGAATCTTTGGTGCTCTAGACGATGTAAAAGAAAAACATGGCGTCGAGATTGTCGTCGACGGTCTTGCTTATTCCTTAAATGTTCAAACTAAAACGGTTGGGAGAGTAGGTCTTAAATCAAGACCTAAGGCGGCTAGGATCGCCATCGAGGGAAGTCATGTTGATCGTCACTGGGCCAACTTCTTCTATTTTGTCAAAAAATCGACTCTTGGTGAGGAGTGTTCTTGGTTGATCGAGTGCTGGAATCCTGCGAGTAAGTTTTCTTTTTCCTTCGGGTCTTTGTTGCACATGTCATCATTTGTTGATGTCTTACTTTATTTTGTTCTTCCTTGCAGTTAACACGGACGCTATCGTGGTGAGGCGGAAGACTAAGAAGGTTATTGACAGACTTCTCGAGATCCCTGAAAGTGATAGAACTTTTCATGGTCACGACGGGAAGGGTCATTGTATTGCCTCGACGACCTTGACTAGTAACGTGTTCACGCTCTTTTACTTGTTTTCTTTTTGCTTTGAGGGTCTTAACTCTTTTTCTTGTTGATCTTGTAGTATCTGTGGATCTTTCACGCGTTCGCAGTGGAGGACAATCTGCGTCCGCTCTCATCGCGTCGCGGAAGAGGAGTCATACTGGAGAGGGAACTGCATCTGCGGTTCCTATCTAGATTACGCCAATGATTTCTCTCGTTTCGTCTCCATCTCCTTCTTCAATCCCGGCGAAGAAGTCTCGTAAGGGTAAGGAGAAGGTTGTCGAGAAGTTGAGTTTCGACTACGAGACCGTAGACGACTTCCCGGGAGTTATCTCCCGTGTCGTCGCGTCTGTAAGGTCGTTTTTGCCCGCCATGAAGGGTCTTCAGAATCCTCCGTTGCTCGACTACTATTTGCCGATGGAGATTGAAGATGTGATAGGAGAGGCTCTTGCTACGCAATGGCAGGTAGGTTTTTCTTGCTGTTTACGCCGAGTCTCTTGTCTTTTATTTTATTCTAACCTCTTTATCTTCTCTCTTTTAGGCTTTTCAATCTTCGCTATGCGTTTATGGGCGTTTCTCTGATTTTGTCGATCGGGTGAAAGCTATGGAGGCCAAGCAATCGGCCGAAGAGGTGAAGATTAAGGAGCTTAATGCGACAGTTGAGGCGTTGCGTAAGGCGAAAAATGAAGCTCAAGAAAAGGTTGCGGCGGCGCTTAAACTTCACGTCGATCTTGCCAAACAGGTTGAAGACTCGAAGGCGAGGATTGCTGCTCTGGAGGACGAGAAGGCTAAGGTGGAGAAGAAGCTTGCTTCTGAGCTCAAGGAGGTGAAGATTTATTGGTCTTGGCTTTCTCGTGTGGAAGTCATTGAGTAGTATACCATTGGTAAATACCACGGTTGGGATCCAGTGTAGGAACGGAGGGAGTTTCAGGAAGCATTCGCGGAGCTCCCTGAAGGCGTCGAGGCAGGACCTACGCCTATGAATCCTCCGGAGAATCCTCACGTTATGGAGGATGATGTCCCTCATCTTAACGAGGTGGATCCTAATGATGGCGTCGAAGAAGACGGAGATGCTGGTGAAGTTGATGTCGTGGAAGACACTGAAGACGAGGGAGAGGATGAACATGAGTATGAGGACGCGGATGGCTCCTCGGGCTCTTCTGGGTCTTATAGCGATTCTTTGTAATTTTCTTTTTTGTTTATGCGTCGCCGGTCTTCGGGGCGTTCTCTTGTAAATACTTTTTGTTCTCGTCCTTCATGATGGGCGTTTATAATATAACGTCGTATTTTGGAAATGCTTACTTGTTGATGAAGGTGTTTTCGAGATCTTTTATGTTTGGAGTATGTCGTTGCGTCCAGTCTTCCTTCTGTTGATGATGGCGTATTTGTCCGTGAGTTACGCGAGTGACGAATCGATCTTTTTTTAATCGACCTTTGTCTTTTCCAATTTCTTTAACTTGGGGGTGTTTCTTGACTCCCTTATCTTCTTACGGGCAGGTGGTCTCGGTCTTGTTTTGACGCGTATCCTATGCACTCCTCGGCTTTGGTTGTGTTTTCATGTCTCCTCAAGTAGTCCTACCCCTATTGGTAGGTTTGACCTAGACTCCTTGTAGACTAGGTTAGATCTATCAAAGATTCTTGCACTCTTCTTTACTTATTGTATATCTTACTTTGTTTCTTGTATCTTACGCGTCATTCTTTGTGTTGCGGACATCTTAGGAGTTTACCCTTTAATTGGCCTTGATTCCTTACGTACTTTGCTTCGGTGCGCGTACCTTGCTTCACGTGGGTGTAGAACCTTTGATTTTTAACTTCCATGACCCTCTACGCGTAGCTCGTTTGTGAGTACGTAGCTTTGGTCCTTTGGCTTTTGTATTTGCTACTTTATCTTTCAAGGTGTGGTTTTCTACCTGTAGTGTGATATTTTGTTCTTGGTGAACGTCTTAGAGGATTTTTCCTTACTTGATGGGGCGATATGGTCATTGCGTCTACTTTAGTTACGTTGCCGGCTTACATGAAGGTTGGGTCCAGCATTTCCTCCGAACCATGAAGCGAGTGGCGGACAAAGGTCAGCGTGTGATTTTATCAGCTTGTGATGTTACCTCATACTTTTAAGGTGGGTTCGTTGCCTCACGCATGCATTAGGTCGAAGTCGAACTCTTTTAATCGACAGGCCTATTCATCGTGTGGCGTCCGATTTCTAGATTGTTAGGACTTACGATGTCGGTGGACGCATCCCTGCCGGTTTGGCGTTTTGCCCATGGATTCATGACTCTTAGAGGGGTCGTGGAAGGCGCAAGTACGCGTTCCTGGAGAGTGGTCGTGGCGATAGGTTTCCCTTCTTCGCTCAGAGGGTCGTGCCTGTTTCGTGAGGTGTCGGGCTTCATTCCCCATGACCATTGCCACACGTCGCTAACAATCATTGGAAGCGTCGACTCAGAGTCGGCGGTTTGGCTAACGTTGTCTACGCGTAGATGGAACCTTGAACGCGTAGGCTAACGAAACTCCTCCCCAGCGCGGATTTTCGCCGCGGCCTTATTAAGCTTGATGTTACGTCATAGACAGAGAGCAAGTAATTTGGAAATGGAACAACTCGGCATACTTTGACACGTCGGAGAAAAAGGAGTGTACTCATACATTAATAAAGAAAACGCATCATGAACTGACAGACTTCGACACCGGCACTTACCCCTAGTCGTCGCGACCCCTTGCTGTTTCGACGCTAAATTTATTGAAACTCTTGAAAGAAACTAATCCTACTCATGAAAGAAAGAACACAAAGGAAATAAATGCCAGGAAACTTGGAAACTCGTATCACTTCTTTAGACTTATGGTGGACGGTAAACTTCGCTTGTATATTGATACCCCTTGCATAGGTTGCCAATTTAATTCCTCCCAACATGCTTGCTACTTCACCGCTGAATCCTACTAGAGGAACGTGTTTCTTCACGACGTCGTCGTTGGATAGCCCGATTTCTTTTATAGCGGATGTAATGATCACGTTGGCGGAACTCCCGTTGTCTATGAGGATTCTCTTGACCAGGCAATTGCTGACGGTGAGGGAGATAACTAACCCGTCGTTATGTTACACCACCTCATTTGGCTCCTCGAACGTTACCGGGTAATCTCTTATGGAAGGGCGAATTTGATAAACTCACGTCATATCACTGTCGTCGCGTAGAATCTTAATGTTCCTTCTGGCGGCGGATGCGGTGTAGCCGCTCGCGGGAGAGCCTCCGAAGATGGTGTGTATAGTCCGGGTATGACTTGATGGAGGTGGAGGAGGAGTAAGGGACTTCTTTTCTCTCTTTGCCCCTTCAAACACGTTCCTTCCTTCTTCGACGGCTGCATCCATATCAAAGCGTCGGACGACACTTGATATGTGGCCCCGTGGAGCCCGCTTTGAGTTCCCTGATTGTGGAGTTCAACCTCTCGTTTTCTTTAGTGAGTTCTGACGCCGTTTTCTCGCTCGCGCGCATGGCTTCAGCCTGGGCTTTCTCGAAGGACTCGAATTGTGCTTGGACGGCGGCCAAGTTGGCTACTTCACCGTCTACCCCTCGTTTCTCTACGGGAGCGCTTTCTTTCGAAGTGTTGGGGGTGGTTTTGAGACCTTTTCTTGTGTCTTCTTCCACCGGATTGAGAGGAACCGTTATATGCTCTTCTTCTACGGACCTTTTTTCACCATCACGCGGGTTGTTGGTCGGACTTGACATGATTTCTTGCAAAAAATATTGATGATACCTTTTTGATCTTGCCCCACAGTGGGCGCCAATTGTTTGTAGCGAAATTACTTACGAGAAGATAACTAAGCAATTGTAGGGCAAAGATCAAAGAGTACGGTATAATCTCAACACTCAAGAACAATATGGAATGAGAAAAGAATTTAGGGTTGAAGCTTGAACTTAATATTACTCGTAATGGTGGCTGAATGATTACAAAGCAGGCGTTAGCCTTTATTTATAGGCTAACCCTAATAATATCTTTCAGGAAACGAGATCTTATCTCTTCCTTTTACCTAAATAACGATATAACAAACAAGGTAAAAGATATTCTTTACCGTATCTTTTACCAATTACAATAATATAATAAGGAATAGGATAAAATATGCTCGGCCGACCTAATCTTCAAGATAAACGAGACCTTTGCCACGTCTCGTTATGTTGACGACATCCTTCATTCCTCTCGTCGCGTCGACACAGTCTTCCTACGCGTAGCTCTTCACGCGTTCCAGACTCGTCGTATTTTTAGGCACAAACACTAACCCTAATGATATCTTTAAGGTAAATCGGATCTTATCTTTTCCTTCTATCTAATAACGATATAATAAATAAGGTAAAAGATATTATTTCTCGTATCTTTTACCAATTACAATAATACACCAGGGAATAAGATAAAATATGCTCGGTCGGCCTAATCTTTAAGGAGAACGAGATCTTTGCCACGTCTCGTCACGTTGACAACATCTTCATCGCTTCCCGTCGCGTCGACGTCATCCTTCTACGCGTAGCTTACCACGTGTTTCTTACTCGTCGTATTTTCTTGGTCAACAACAAAGTTCTGCGCGTGGAACTGCATCTGATCATGGTTCTTACCCCGGAACTGGTTCTTCCCCTAATTCTGATCCTGGAGCTCGCGAGTCGTTCTCGTCTTTGTTCTGTCCACTCTGATGCCCAATTCTGATTATCTTACTTTTGGTTTTATTGGACTTATTCTTATTGTTGCCTTTGGTCGCGTTGCCCGTATGGGCCTCAACATGTATCTATGAATAGGCTCTCTCGAGCATGCCCTGATAAGTCAATTATTTCTTGCGATATAAATATTGTTTGAAAGAACTTCCATCCGTGAGTCCGTCTGGGAACGTGAACCTTGCGGTTTTGTCGTGGAAATCCTCCGCCTTTAAGATATTTTCAAAGAATCGCTTGACATAGCTCTCGAGCGACACATTTGGGCCTTGCTTAACCCCTACCACCTCTTGCATATTTATCTTCCTCTTCTTGGAGGAGCCAAAGTGCAACAAGAAACTCCTTTCTAGATCAGCAAATGAGGTTATTCTCCCGGCCGGCTGGTTGAGCATCCACGTCATTGTTGCATCTGCGAGAGTACCCGGGAAACCTTTGCACATTGTGGCTTCATCCGGGCACCTCGCGAGCATCGCATACTTGTAGAATGCCAAATGCTCACTCGGGTCTCCCTTACCGTTGTACTCTTTTATAACCGGGAATCTGAATTCTGGCAAAGGCACATATCTGACAATATGCTTGGCGAAAGCAGCGGGGCCAAAAAGCGTTGAGGGGTTAATAAGACGGTATGCCTCATAGGCTTGGGGTGGGTATGATGCTTGAGTGAGACTCGGCAACATACTGATAACGAGGGTGGTCGCGAGCCATGGGGGCCGTAATCTCTCGCGTCTGGCCTCCCACTGTTGGAGTAATGATGCTCTTAATAGCTCGAGGGGCCTGATTCAAATCAATCTGACTCGCCCTAGGCATTCTCTCGACTTGAGGCCCTCGCGACATCAGAACTCTGTCCCCGGGCACGAACTCGGCACTTTCCTCTAGGGCAGCCTGCCCCTGGTTCACCAAATTAGGCATAGTCTCTCGGGTAGCGACTCTCTGTTGCTCTGGACACTGCAACCTCGCGGCATTCTGCTCCAATGACTTCTGAAAACAGAGAAACGGCTCAAGCACTTCTCTTGTGAGATAGATTCTTTCGTTGTCCACGCGAGGAAGGGGAGCACGTACGTTGTGAGCCTCGTGCTGTTGAATTCCAGTCAGCAATAGAGTATTGTTGACAGCACCACACCCTTCACCTCTAGTGGCCATTTTCAATCTTTCAATGGTTATCGGAATCTCGCAAGACTCTTTTATTTCCCTTACTTGCGTGAGGAGGTCCCCACAGTCGGCGCTAATGTTGAAGCGCAGAAATGCAGACCTCGCGACACAACGCTTCACAAGGTAAGGGTAAAAAGATCTTCAGTAATTAGCAGAGGACCTCTTCAACACGTTTGGACAAACAACTTTGAAATGAAGCCTTTCTCGATCAAACTCCACCTTTAACCATCTTCTTCAATTGGCTTCGCCTTGTTCTTGAACTCCGCTAAACCTGCGCAACCAAACCAGGAGGGTTGATTCCCCTGATTTGGCTCTAAAACGCTCAGAAGGGGAATAGCACGAAGGAAAATGACACAAAAGGGAAAAAACAAGCCAAAGAGAGAGTTAGAAGCATGAACATAAAACCATGAATAAGCCTCTCAAGATTATTCGATTTAGCAATACCAAACTCCTCAGAAATCACTCATTGTAACACCAAAATATTGAACTCAACACCGAGAGTCAAGATCCAAGTGTCGATCGTCCAATCGTCCACTAAAAGGGATCGATTGGGACGAACGGAGCGAGATGGAATTCACACTCGCTTCTGTGTTTTCTCTAAATTCCTGGAGAAGATTTTTTGCTCTCAAAATAATCTAATCCTTTCTCTTCCCATTCTGTTGGGATTTTATACCCTCAGGTGGGTCCCGCACCATTTCTTACCTGAGTTATTACACTTGTTGGCAAGCCTCTTGATCGTGAAGGGTCAAGTTAACGACGGGCCTGTTGATTGGAGAAAACCGTATATGCCCGTGGATTCGTGACGAGTTCATAAGTTCCTCGTCCTACGACTTGTGCTACTTGATATGGACGTTTCCATGACGCGGCGAGCTTACCGATGCTCTTATCCTCGGTGTTTGGAAAGACTTTTCTTAGTACCCAGTCTCCTACCTGGAAAGCTCTCGCATATACTCGTCGATTGTAGCTCCGGGCGGCGATTTTCTTTTGTGCCACTATTCTTAAGGCGGCATTAACTCTTAACACGTCCACAATATCTATCATGAAGGTCATCATTGGAGTATTCCTTTCTTCGGGGAGCGACCGATATCTCTCCGTTGGTACTTCTACTTCAATTGGTAGGACGCCTTCGCAGCCATAGACTAGGGAAAATGGTGTTCTTCCCGTTGCTCTCTTAGGCGTAGTTCTATCAGCCCATAGTATGGCTTGGAGTTGATCCGCCCAACTTCCTCTTCATTCTTCTATCCTTTTCTTTAGGTTATTTACAATGAACTTGTTGCTCGATACTGCTTGGCCGTTTGCCTGAGGGTACCTTGGCGTCGAGTAGACTAGGCGTATTCCTTTGCTTTCGCAGAACGAGACGATGATCTTGCTTATGAATTGCAATCCGTTGTCGCATACAATGGTATGAAGGATTCCAAATCTCATGAGGATGTTTCTCTCGATGAAGGACATGACATGGGAATCTTTGATGTTCTTGAATGCTTCGGCTTCTATCCATTTGGAGAAGTAATCTGTGACGGCGAGCATCAACGTCTTTGGGCCCAGGCTTAGGGGCATGGCACCTACTATGTCCATCCCCCATTGCCTGAACGACCAGGGGGACGTTACAGATTGGAGCATTTCTGCCGGCTGATTTGGGATTGGAGCGTGTCTCTGGCAGGCGTCACATCCCTTGACGTGGTTCATCGCGTCCTGTCTCATCGTGGGCCAGTAGTATCCCACCGAGTGCACTTTGGCTGCTAGGCTTCTTCCACCTGAATGATTCATGTATTCTCCGTTCTGCAACTCGCGTAAGATGTCTTGGATCTTCTCTTCTGTCGACAGGTTAGAAACATGCCGTTGGAGGACCATTTCAACAGTTGGCCTTTGTCTACCACGAAGGTGGTTGCTTTTTGCTTCAAAAGTCTTGCTTCATACGCGTTACTTGGGAGGCGCTTGTATTATAATCATTCATAGTAAGGCGTTACCCACGAGTCTTGGCCTCTTACAGTGAGCGTTTGCTCTGAAGTTATTTCTTTGTTTATGAACGCGTTGCTTAGGTGGAGGAAGGGGATTTTCTGGTATTCCCTGGGATCGATGGAGGATCCTAGCTTTGCCAACGCGTCGGCCCGTGCGTTAGCATCTCTGGGGATTTGCCTGATTTGGAAACCTTCGAACTTCTCGAACAAATCTTTTACTACCTTGAGGTATAACGTCATCTTGGAATCCTTAGTGGCATAATCCCCTCGAACTTGGTTAACTACGAGCAATGAATCACAATAGATTTCGAGCTTTTGAACTTGTAGATCGATAGCAACGCGTAGACCGGTGATTAAAGCTTCATACTCAGCTTCATTATTTGTTGCTTTGAAGTCGCACCTTATAGCTTGGACAACCCTATCCCCTTGTGGCGATTTTAGGACGATGCCTAGTCCTACTCCGTTTTGGTTCATTGCTCTTTCCGTGTGTAGCGTCCACTTAGCATGCTCCACTTTATTTACTTGTGAGATCGCTTCTTGTTCCAGAGTCGGGCTGAAATCGGCCACAAAATCCACTAGCGCCTGGGACTTGATTGCTTTGCTTCCTTCGTAGATGATGTCATAACCGCCGAGGTGAACTATCCACTTTGTCAACCTCCCTGATAGCTCTGGATTTTTCACTATGTTCTTCAAAGGTGACGTGGTTCTTACCACGATGGTATGAGATTCAAAATACGGCTTCAACTTTGTTGACGCCATCACCAACGCCAGGGTTAACTTCTCCATGTCGGAGTATCTCGTCTCGGACAAAGATAGCGTTTTACTCACGTAGTAGATGGGTTGTTGTTCGTCTCCTTCTTCTCTTACGAGCACGGTCCTGATGGCTATCTCGGACACCGCTAAGTACACGAACAGGGGCTCTCCCTCCTTGGGTTTAGACAGGAGCAAAGGATTTGCTAAATAACTTTTGAGTTCCGCAAATGCCTCTTCATGTCGTTCCGTCCATGAGAAAGATTCATTTTTTCTTAGCGTATCGTAGAAGAGGCGGTTTCTGTCCGAAGCTTTGGAGATGAATCTGTTTAGTGCGGCGACTCTTCCTGTCAACTTCTGGATATATTTTACACAACGCGGGGACCGAAGGTCTAGGATTGCTTTAATTTGCTCTGGGCTGGCTTCTATTCCCCGTCGCGTTACCACATATCCGAGGAATTTTCCCAAGGAGACGCCGAAGGAGCACTTGGTGGGGTTGAGTTTCATGATGTATTCCCCTAGGATGTCAAACGCTTCTTTTAGATGCATTACGTGATCTTTCGCTTGTTTGGATTTCACGAGCATGTCGTCTATGTATACCTCCATCGTATCGCCTATCTGTTCCTCGAACATCTTTTTCACCAACCTTTGATAGGTGGCTCCGTTGTTTTTGAGGCCGAACGGCATGACCTTGTAGCAATATATCCCCTGGTTTGTTATGAACGCTGTTTTTTCTTGATCGGCGGGGTTCATCTGAATCTGGTGATCCGTTGAATGCATCCATGAACGTTAACATCTCGTGTCCTGTTGTTGCATCTACCATGGCGTCGATATGCGGGAGTGGGGAAGAATCTTTGGGGCAGGCTTTGTTTAAATCAGTAAAGTCTACGCATACTCTCCACTTCCCATTCTTTTTCTGGATGACTATGACGTTGGCGAGCCAGTCTGGATATCTAGCTTCTCGTATCTTGCCCGTTTCAAGGATATTTTTGACTTCTTCATCTACAACTTTGTTGCGTTCGGGGGCGAATTTCCTTCTCTTCTGCTTCACTAGAGTAAACTTTGGGACGTTTAGCCTGTGAAGCATCACGTCTGGAGATATACCTGTCATGTCTTCGTGACTCCAAGCGAAGCATTTGGCCTTCGACTTCAAGAACGCTATCAATTCCTCTCTTACGTCTTTGGGGATATCGGTTTCTATCTTTACGACCCGTTCCGGCTTGTAGTCGTCAATAATCACGTCCTCTAACTCGGGACACTTTGGCTTAACGTACTTGGTTGGCGCCTTGGTTTGGAATTCTTTTACTTCATCTTTCTTGATCTCGGGCGTTACGGTTCCTTTCATTCCAATTCGATAGCAATCCTTAGCCGTGTACGGTTCGCCTCTTACTTCGCGTATACCCCATGGCGTCGGGAACTTCATGTATTGGTGATATGTGGATGGAACCGCCTTCATATCATGGATCCAGGGCCTCCCCAGAATGGCGTTGTAGGGCGATTATGCCTTCATCACTACGAACCTCGTCGGGATGTTAACGCCTTGGGTAGTCGTTACGAGGGTGATCTCTCCTAGCATCTCTGCCACTGAAGCCTCTCAAACGGATACGCTTTCCGACGACATCGTCGACAGAAAGTCCGAGTTCGACGATGGCGGAGAGGGCTATGATGTTTATTGAACTCCCGTTATCTACCAGAATCCTCTTGACGTCACAGTCTTTGATGATCACGGATATTACCAGGCTGTCGTGATGCTTGACTTTTTCACCTGGGTTTTCGAACGTGATTGGAAGATCGCGACTTATCGATTTGACGTGGTGAACCGGAGCGGCAGCGTCTTTCCCTTCAATGGTCCTAGTGAGCCTTTTTGCGTCTTAGGTGAGATAGGGAGGCGGACCCCCTAGGACGGTGAAGGTTCTATTTCTGAATTCCTCGATCGAGTCTGGATCGATCATGGCTTCTTGGAGAGGAAAAAGTTCCCTTTGCGTGGAAAGATGATACTTTTTTGACCCAGCCACACGGTGGGTGCCAATTGTTTGTAGCGAAATTATCAACGAGATGATAACTAAGCAATTGTAGGGAAAAGATCAAACTTGACTGTATCAATCTCAGCACTCAAGAACAACATGGAAATTAGGGTTAAGGCTTTTACTCGTATTATTGCTCAAAAGTGGTTGAATGATTACAAAGGAGGTGTTAGCCTCTTTTTATAGGCTAACCCTAGTTTTATCTTTAAGAAAACGAGATCTTATATTTTCCTTCTATCTAATGACGATATAAAAATATGGTAAAAGATATTTTTTCCAATATCTTTTACTAATTCCATTAAGAATATAAAGAAAAGAGATAAAATCTTCTCGGACAACTCTATCTTCAACTCGACGACGTCTTCGTTCTTTCTCGTCACGTCGACGTGATTACTCTACGCGTAGCTCATGACTTGTTCCTTACTCGTCGTATTTTTAGGCACAAACAACACACTCTCTAGAGAGTAAGTATTTTCATGTTATTTTTTTATAGGGTGATAGTTAGTCACAGGGTAAGTGTTCTATAGTGGCATATTTGAAATAACAATATGCGCATAAGCTATGAGTACAAAAAAGCAGAAATCTTACTTTACTGTACACTCGTAACCTATGCGTGTAGAATCAACACAAATCTAGATCTTCTTTACACTCATAACTTATGCATGTAGATAATCTGAGATTCTATATCAAGCCTTGTTCTTTTGGGGACCACTCACCAAACACATAAAACACTTTATTTTTGGCGTTTGATTAAACTGGGATTCGCTAAATTAAAAGTTAGTTTTTGTAGTTAGTGGATCCTAGTTCATCATTATAGAGGTGTTAACGAATCCCGGATCAATCAAACGCCAGAAAACAAGTACACCTCACGCATTGCTTGGACGTGTAACTTTGGTTGAGTTTATCATCCAAACCTCAGGCATAAGTAGGGCGTGTTAGGCAGGTTGAATTTTATAGAATTGTCACACGCATAATCTGTGCGTGTAGGTTGGCCTTCTCCCTATAAAAACCGATTGTTAGGCAATGGTATTGCTATTCTAACTCCTTTCAATAACTTCGGTAGTCTCGTATTTTAATAACTTTTTATATTCTTTCTGGTATTGTACTAATCTATAGTAATGTTGGTGAGTTTCATGGCGTCCTCGTCAGCACCGTTTTCCGATGAGCCAAACTTTATGGTTCGAATGTGCCAGTGCGGTTTGCCGGCTGAATTGTACACATGTGACGAGCGTGGGTTAGGTTCTACAAAAGACGGTATCATGCATGTAAGACTTATTGGGAAAAGAAGAAGTTTTCAGGATCTTGTCGTACCTTTCAATGGATTGATCCATAATATGAAGAGAGGACAAGAGACATTATCAAAGAGCTGATCTTAAGAAACATCGAACTTGAGAAGGAGATAAAGATGTTTCGTGAAATGAACGGAAAATTAGTTAATGATCTATTGGACTCCCAAGGAGTTTGATTTGTTTGTTTTCCAAAAGTTTTTCTCGTTGGGTAATTTTTTAATTATAATATCTCGTGTTCGCATAAATGATATATGTTTTTCTAACGTAATGTTCACTCTCTATTTATTACATAGAAATACAATATCAGTCAATTAAAAATACAGATCCGTCTCCATAATACATAAAAGGATTTGACGGGTGACCATTGGAAATGCGATAATCTCGATACTCCTTCATATTCTCAGCAAACACTGTTTCCCACCACAAAATGTTTGGATCAACATTTCTACGCCAAACACCTGATTTGCGGGGTAATAGTGCACCAGGAATGAGCACAACGTATACAAAAGTAAATTGGAGTAAAATGGTAATAAACAGTACGTGACTTAGGCGATACGATAATTAAATATACACAACACTTACAGTTATAAAATGGTCATGGTTGCCAACATGTGCCATCCCATATATCTGAGTCAGAGGGACATTCCCTAAAGACCTCGACCTTAGTGGTAAGCACAACGTCGGGATATCCCAACTCAACACTACTAGAGCAACCTGATATAGTGTGGCGAAAACGAAACCCATGAATGGCATGTGATACGAATATTTTTATGTGCATGGGCTTTTACAGTAGTTCACATTTTGAATAAGATCTTGCCAAGTCCCTGGGCGGAGACGGGTCCTAATGGGGTTGTACATTTCTCTGTTATGAAGTAACTCTTCAACAAGCTCGCGTCAGACTGTTGCAAATTCAGACTCTTCCCTTTCGAGAAACAAGACCATGGATCTGTATCCACAATGTCCATCAAGACGTACATCTCCAACATTTGTAATGTACGGATGCCAGAACTCATCTTCTTGTGATTCCAAAGGTATAGGTTGATATGACATCTGATCAAAATCCATCTCCACTGCACTTGATGTACTTGCTTGTTGCTTCCTAGGACTCCCTGACCGTTTTTTTCGGTGGAAAAGGTTCGGATGACATCTCATTCACCTTCACCTTACTCGGGGGTTTTGGTTTTGCCTTCGCCTTCGCCTCTTCTTTCTCATTTTATTCTAGTTCTTTATTCTTGTGCTCAAAATAGCTAGGTTCCCTCTTATCGACCTTCTCCTTCTCGTCTTTCTTATCGTCCCCCTTGTCCTTGTTTTTCGCACCTTTTGGCCTTCCTTTTTTCTTTATCTTTGTTGGCTCCAACATACTACTCTGTACTGGGTGCTCCAAGTCCTGATAAACTCTCCTAGGATGTATGCATTTCCTTTCTTCAGGGTTCCGGAATCCAGCTTCCCAAACATTTCACGAAGTTTGAGCGTCAAAGTGTCCATCCGGACGTTTTGCGATGGCCCAAAAACTATTGTATCATTGTCATCTTCCCATTCCAAGTCCCTCCATAACTCATGTACGTCTTCCCGATATCGAGCTTCCACTTTTGTTTTTTTCTTCAGGATCGACAAACTGTGTGCCTCGATGTTGTGTTTTATATCTATCCAACACAATAGGTGTTGAACTCACTTCCGAATACATCGTTGATCCCCATTATGAGTTCCTGCTCACAGTCTTTCATAATTGACGTTGGCTTCACACCCAGATCTAAAAACAATGCCTTCAACTTTCTCATTATCCACGTGTAATGAAAAATCATTTCCGTCCGTCAAATGTGTGTTGGTGAATCCCACAATCTCCGTGATGGGCATATCATATCTATGATACCAACACTAGTAGAAAAAACACCTGTTGCAGCCCCCCTGTTGAGGCGGTCACCTTAAAAACCGACGCAAAAAGTCTTATTCTACTATCTATTGAGGCGGTCAGTCATTTTGTTCGCTGCAACAGATGCTTTAAAGGCGGGCAAATTTTCGTTCGCCTCAAAAAAAATTTGTGTTTTTTACCTGTTGAGGCGGTCAATAAGGCGCCCGCCTCAACAGGTCCAAAAATATTAGAGGCGGGCAGTAAGCGCCCGCCTCAACAGTTGCGACAAAAAAATTAGAGGCGGGCATTAAGGCGCCCGCCTCAACAAGTATTAATTTGCGTCGGTTAAAAGGAAGGCGCCTCTTTAAAACCCACCCATCTCATTATAACCCTAACCCGACCACTCGTTCTTTTCCAATCTCCCTCTGCGCCGCTCATTCTTTTCCAATCTTCAACAACCTCTTCTTCAACAGATCTCCATTGAATCTCTTCTTCAACAGATCTCCATTGAAGCTCTTCTTCAACAGATCTGCGCCGCTCATCTTCAACAACCTCTGCGCCGCTCGATCTCCTCTGCCGCTCGACAACCAAGATCTTCTCGATCTCCTCCGCCGCTCGACAACCAAGATCTGCTCTGCGGATCTCGCCAACAACCAAGATCGAGCGGATCTCGTCAACAACCTCTGCGCCTCATCAACAGATCTGTTGGATCTCGTCGGAAACGACTTTGGCTTCCAGATCTGTTGGCTTCCAGATCTGTTGTATCTGTAAGGATCCATGGAAGAAGAAGACGATCCTCCGACCGAGTCTGCACCACCGAAGACGAAGACAAAGACGACCGAGTCTGCAACTGGAATCCACCGAAGACGAAGATGAGTTTTAAGAAGAAAACAAGTTCGCAATCAAAGGCGACAAAGACGAGTCTGCAACGAGTCTGCAAAGAGTTTGCAACAGAAATCAAAATTTGATGCCTTGTTCATAATCTATTTTGTTGCAGATCTGTGTACAGATTTAAGATTTATGGTTTCATTGTAAATTTGAATTGCAAATTTGTTAAATTTTTGAGTTGTAAATCTTATCTGTGTAAAATTGGTTATCGTAAAAATTAATGGGTTGCCAAAATTTGGAATTAAAATTGGTTATCGGATAAATTGGTTATCGTAAAATTATTGAAATGGGTTGCCAAAATTTGGAGATTTTGAGCGGGCATCACATATATTAGAGGCGGGCAGTATAGTGTCCGCCTCAAAAAGCCTAGTCTTTTGAGGCGGGCACGTGAGATTTAATGCTAAATTTTGCCTATCTGTTGAGGCGGGCAGTATAGTGACCGCCTCAACAAGTGACTTGTTGAGGCGGACATTTGCCCGCCTCAACAAGTATTTACTTGTTGCAGCCCCCCCTGTTGCAGCGACCCCTGACCGCCTCAACAGGGGGGTTTTTGCCCGCCTCAACAGGTGTTTTTTCCACTAGTGCAATGATTTTCAAAAAAACAAACAAGAGAATAACTATACAAACTTGTTTTAAATAAATTCAACTTACTTGTTTGTCTTGTACGTCGCGTCAATGATTACCACATAAGGGAACTTCTTCAGCGGACGCAACGAATCTTGGTTAGCAAAGAATAATATTGCAACCTAATCGCTTTCCTTCTCCCTCAAAGAATTAACTACGTAGTGGTGGTCAAGTAGAAATTTCAGGGACCACTGAGTAACCGTCAGCTTTCCACGATCCCCATAGTGCAGCTTTTGCAAGTAGTTCGCCACTTGTTTCCTTGAATTCACATTCCCGGGAAATTTCTTTCGAAAAAGGGAAACGATTTCCTTTGTTGTCTTGCTCCCATCTCCCCGTCTCCTAGCAGCTTTCATCTCTGCTTCGGTCAGTCGCCCCATGAATGCATTTCCATGTAAGCTAGTTAGAAGCTTGTGGTGTTGTCGACCTTCTACGACACCCAACTGCCATTTCTCACCATCCACCAAAGGATCTTTCTTCATCTGTTGAATCCCTATTAGCTGAAACCTATACTCGCACTTCTTCGAATGAGACTTTCTAATCTTAGGTATTGGTAAATCAAGGTTCTCTGAGTTGACCTTTGACCTACCGGATCTCGGTTTCCCAAATCTATCGCATACCAAACTAATTTGGTACGGGCTGGAGTTACACTTTATCAAAGCAATCACCATATGCTTTGCTCTATCTTCCGCCCAGTTATACAATCGTTCCTTAGTATCCCACACTCAGTCAGTCGTAAAATGTTCTGAGTAATCTTTACCCTATATAATGGACAATAACAAGAATTTTGTCATGACTAACTAAGTTCTTACTTATGAGTGTGGAATTAGTTTAACAACTAATAACAAAAGCAATTTTAAACTAACTAACAAATTGCATCATATTATAACAACATATATAATTGCAGATTAACCACAAATTGCCCACTTGGATCCCAATCGCCAAAATCTTCATCATCTATGAGTACCGCTAGCGTTGCGCCCTCCCAGCCATCGTCATCTTCTTCACTTGGAACCCGATCCCTATCCTCATCACTACTTTGATTACCTTGACCACTAACATAATCATTCAACATTTTGAAAAGGAAATTTTCTGTTTTTTGGATCAGAAACATACATACCCCCATATATAGCCTATTTTTTTTGCTTCTCGCTAGAATAACGTCGTTAAAAACGCGTATATAAGGCGTATACAATCGGTCCCCAACCAACTGCCATAAAGCAAAAGCATAGATTGAGTGTATGGATTAGGGTTTAGTATGTAGTACTATTCTCCAAAAATCTCTGACAGCGCCCACCTACGGGACAAAATTACCCTATACGCATAAGTAACGTACGCGTGCAGATTAGGAAATGTATTGCCTTTACTTCCAAACAGGTACTGACAATGTCAGTACCTTCGGCAAATTTCACCCAAACATGTGTATGCATAATATACGCGTATTATCTTGCTCAATCTTCCACCAGAATCCCTGACATTGTCAGATATTTGGACAACAACATATTTGAACAAACACTTTACGCACAACATGTGCGTGTAAATTAGGGAAAACAACATCAATTAGTGCAAAAAATTAGGGCAAATAATTACGTATCACACGCATTAGTTGAGCGTGTAAATTAGGGCAAAAAATTATTAACCCTAATTACGGCATTCCAAAAGCTTTATTTAACATGTATACTCATAGGTTATGCGTATAAGGTTTTGCAGATACCAAAATTTTCCATTTTCCACGCGTATTCCATTTTAACCTTTCATCATGCATAAGCTCAATTTATGTGTATCAAAGGTGGACACCCAACTTATGCGTGTGGATTCGCGTCCATATAGACAAAAAAGGGCGTGCATATAGCCATTGCCCATGAAATAACCAAAAACATACATGAAAAAGTTAGCTTAGCTTATATATGTTTAAAAAGAGATGAAGTCGTCGTTCCTTGTTCGTCCCTTTAGCCTGGTATGTTGCGTTTTTATTGTTTTACCTCGGTATGTTATATTATTTACGTTGGGGTATAATGTTTTTTGGGGGGTGTACACGGTTTGCTACAGTGGATCCTGAGACCGCGCTACTACGCGTTCATTGCGGGGTCTGGTCGTAAGCAAGTGGTGTTGGTAGTTGGTGATGAAAAGGGGCATGTGAACAATGGGAAGGGCGAGAAGCCATTTGTTTTCTCTAGTGGGTGGGAAGCTTTCACTGTTGGCAATGGATTGGTGGTTGGGGATAAATGCACATTCAAGCTTGTTGACCCCGTAGAACTGGAGTACAGGGTTAAAATTGAACGGGTGAGAATTAGGGGATGTTGGCGGGATATATCTTGTGTTCGTTAGCGTTTTCTTTTTGTGTGAAGACGCGTTGGTGGGATAGCTTGGCAGTGTATTTTTCCTGTGATGTGTTTGTTGTTCGTAGTGGTATAATATTTGAGTTGTTTTTTGCAATCTTAAGTTTTCTAATGTATGTTAAGAATAAAAGAAGAAATAACTAATTTCCATATTTCTTATTTTCTATTATAGTTGTGAGGAATGAGAAATTTGATAAGTATGAAACGTTACTTTGCATTAAGGCTATAAATTAATGATATGTACACATACATTTTAATTAGCACTTTATGGTAGCCAGGCCGAATTTTAAATGTTTTGAATATAACCGATACACAAAGACGTGTGTTTCGGTAATTAAGTGACTCGTTTATCAAACATTTCAATTGACCGGGTATACAAACATATTGTGAGCAAGGGTAGTTGGTGTTTAATGTGTCCTTTATTATTTTTAATTCCAGCTAAAAATTTACATAACTCCAATCCAGTTTTGATTTTATGAGCGTTCAATTAGTTATGTCTTTTTAATTGTTACAAAAATATGTGGACTGTTATATTTTTCCCTTTATTTACTTCTATAAAATTCGTGGGCATACACTTGTTTCTATTTGTAGTGTAATTCGTGACATTGCATTGTTCACTTCCACCGCAGTTGTTGCTTCAATTTTGCTGGGAATAAACTTTTGATCCATATTTTGATTGGCTTGGGGGAAAGTTGGAGAGTGATTATGTGCTCTATCTGTTTTGACGTGATGGTTAAAATGTTGATCTAAGTGGTTGGATGGTTTTATAGGGATAAACCTATAGTAATAAATATATCTGCCTCAAAATAGCCATTTGTGAAGGGTAACCGTTTTTTCCTTGGTCCATAAGTTTGTATAGCCTTTCGAAGGGTTTTAATTAGGTACCATTTTTACCATTTTGGCAAGGATTAGAGTCAATCGATTACCTAGATAAAGAATTATATAAGTTTGGTACAAACCAGTTTGACATATTTTTATTATTTGTCCTTAGGTTGAGAATCCTACAGATGACCTTCCTCTAAACATTAGTTATTATCAATTGTATTTTGCAAACTCGGTGTATCTTCCCGTTGTTATTTTGTATTACATAAAACATATTTCTAGTATATATCTGAAATGGTGATCGGATATATGTGGGAAGGGAAAACAGTACACGTTCAATACTAAATGATGACGCTTTAATGGCTCAGTGTAATTAGTTTCGGGTGTTATGGTTGGTATTCATCCGTTTCGTCCTAGTTAGTGAACATAAGCTTTGAATGCCATATTAATTTCAAATCGCTGCTTCAAATTTATTCGTATATAGAAAGCATTCCTTTAGGCGTGTGTGTTACGTTTTTTGGAATATGATTTGCTATCCGTTTTTTTAGGAATGAGGGCTAGTATGTTAACGTAAATTAAGAGAGGCATTAGCATCCCTCATTCCTAAATAAAAGTAAGTTGTTTTGGTAATGAAAAAAGTAAGTTGTTTTGGTAATGAAAAAACAATCTCCTTCAAAACTTCAAGTGACCAACTACCAAAAACAGGAAGTTTTTCCTTGTTTTTTCATTCTCCTTTAAGCTTATTTGTGCATTTTATGATGAAATTCATTTTGTATTAAAGTATTGATGAAATACTATGATTTCAAAATGAAGGCATAAGAATAAATGAGAAAATATAGAAAACAATCTCACATTCAATGCCACACATTTAAGACCTCTGGAATTTCCAACCAACAATCTTTATATATATTATAAGATAAGATGGTAGCTTGGATACATTTGACGAATTAAGATTGAGGGAGTTAACTTGCTTGTAACAGTCTCAGATTATTTATATAAGTACACGGTTCAATTCCTACTAGGTTAAAATCCTAGAGGTAGAGGTTTTCTCAAGGGGACTAATTGATCACTTGAAGTTTCCTCTCTAAGGAACGGTATTCATTTCTTTATTTCTGCATCTTACTATTTTGTTGTCCAAGGAACAACTTACTGTTCCTCGTCTAACATGCAACGTTCCTACAATTGGTATAAGAGTTTGGTAGCTCTAGATTGTGTGTTACTTGCAGTAATATTTACAAGTTGCACTGACTAATGGACTCACTAATGTGTGTCTTGGAAGCAACAAGCCTCCACTGCTCGTGTCTGGTCAATATCAACACTGGAAGGACTTGTTCCAAAAGTGGGTTGCCTCGAATGATTATCAATACTGGTTGATAATCACTCTTGGTGATCTACACATCGATGATTTGGAGATCAAGAAGAAGTATTTGGTATGGAAACAAGAAGATCTATAGAAAATGGAAAACAATTCCAAAAGCCGCCATGTTCATAACCAATGATCTAAATGAAGAAGATGTTTCTAAACTCCAATCTTGTGAAACAACTAATCCTAAGTGGGTAGCTCTTGAGCAAATGTACATGGGAAGCAAGGATCTAAGGAAGTTATATTAGATCGATTCATGGCTAAGAATGACTTCTACAAATTCACCATGATGGATGGAGAGGATATAAGAAGCTACCAATCACGCTGTGAAAAGATCATTGCTAACTTGGTGACCTGTGGATTCAAGGATATTGAGATCCATCATAATGAGAAGATCTTTGCCATCATTGATGGTCTTCCTCATCGACATGCCATGACCAAAGGAATTCTCAATGAAACAGCAAACACGTCCACCTTGACGTTCCATGAGGTATTTGGAAAGATAAAGAAATATGATGATGAGATGAAGAAAGGAAAGGCTAGGGTACACAAGGGTTTCGCACTCAAAATGGAAAAGGCTAGTGCAAACAAGGGTCCCACACGAAAAATGGAAAAGGCTATGGAATCAATAAGTGAAGAAGACACTAATGAGTGTGAAATAGCCTTCATCACCAAAGCAGTGCGATCATGGATCAACAAAACTAGCAGAGGAACTAGAAACTGTCTTGGAGAGAAATGAGACCTCAAAGACCTCACCTGTTACAACTTTAACAAAAAGGGTCACTATGAAACCTCGAAGGAACAATGGAAAATCTGGAAAGGAAGAGATGAAACCTCTCGTGGCTGACCGGAGCAATGAGTACATGGAGGATGACAATGACAACATCACAAACCCACAAAACACAGAGATGTGTGCCATGGCTCTAAAAGTTCTTGAAGACTTGCATAATCAACCATTTGAAGTAATCCCATGACTCTTACACTGAAAGTTTTGAAAATCTAGGAAAATATGGCTTAATTTCCCTTGTGAAGAATCTTTTTTATGAGAATGTTGCTAGAAGACATGAACTAAGGGACATCAACAACAAAAATACGAAATACTTGCTTTGTTTGTGTCTAAGAATTCTGATCCTGTTAATGTTATAAGTTCCTCTTGTAACAAAAGCATTGCGAAGTTGAAAATAAAAATTCTAGTAAAATTGCTCGAGCTTGTGAAGAAATTAAAAAAGAATGTGTGAAAGAATTTAATAATGATGCTAGTGTGCCAAAACGGGATCTAGACATAATGCTCGATCCATTGAAAAAGGTTCATAGTGCTTTAATGGATCTGAAACTCATGTCCTCCAAACCTTTTGTTAGACCATTATATGATCATAGCCCTAGGGAACATCATGTTGAAAGTGAACCCTCTATTGATGGGCTAAGGGAAGCTAGCAATCAGGAACTATGGAAGGCAAGGGACCGTATTGAATTTCTTGAGGGACGCGTCACTGTCCTTGAACTAGGTCTAAATGGTGAAAAGGAAAAGGGAATCTAGTACTCGAATGAAAGTACTCACAAAATGTATCTTGAGCAATGTAAGGTAAATCTCCTTAGTGTTCCTTGTCCATAAGAGCTCTAGAACGTAAGCCCTTGATTCCCAAAAAGAAATATGTTGTTCTTCCTAAGCATTTGATTTGCATGCATTGTGGTGATAGTGGTCATAAGCAAGATACTTGTGAAAAGAAAAAGAATTTCTATGAGAAAATGAAAGAAAGAATCTCTGAGTCTGAAACAAAGTATGCTTGTGAATCTTATCTCTTGTCTAAAACGAAAGGTTTGTTTGAAACTTATGATGACATTGATAGTGAAGATGATAGATTGTACCTAGATGATCTTTGTGATGATATTGAGAGTTCCAGTTGAAACCATGTATCTACAACAAATGATAATGAATATGACTGTCGTGGAACGACCATGTGAGATTAATCTCACCCGAGTCGTCAAGAACGAATCTCTCCCATGCAGGCTGAAGTGAGTAACAATGAGCGATGATATTGTCTTTGTTCCTTAAACAGGTACAGCCGTACAAGTAACTTTACTCATCTCACTTCATAAGTGGTCCTTGGGTATCCTTTCCCTTGGAAACCAAGTAATTCAAAAGGAATTTCTCACAAGTCATTCAAATCTAAAAGGTAAGTAAGGTGAGTTGTATATGTGGTTCACTCTCTTGAAAAATGTGTACATGAACATTGATGATATGTCATGCTCCTAAAACAAATCCATGTATATCATTGAAATGTTGAAGAGTCTTAGAGTATAAAGGAATAGCTTTGTTGTTCCATGTGTCTATTGCTTGATATATATATCTCATGCTCTACTCTATTCTACGCTTTCTTACTGATCTCATATCATGCACAAGACAGTCTTCATGTATTCTTTGATGAAAAAGTTTTGTTCTAATTAGATGACCTTCATGTTGTTCTTGCGGATGATACTTATTTTTGTTAATGCAAATACTACTAATATGAATTTTATAAAAAAAAGTTACTACAAAGACTTACAAATATATCTGGATTATCTATTAACTATCATAAAAGCTCTTTCCAAACAACACCCAATATATCCAATCATCAAAAACTGGTCTTAGCCTCTATTTTCAATTTACAAATAACAAATTCTATGAAAAAATATCTAGGGGTCCCTATTGTTAGAGGTTGAGTCAAAAGTTAATGTTTTGAATAGGGGTTTTTGCAGGAAACCACCCGCTATTTGTCGGAATTTGCAGGTAACCACCCGCTATTAACGTATTTATTTTTAACCACCCAAATTCTATACTTTTCTTACAATTCACCACCCGTAAACAGCTTCCGTTAGATATTCTGTTAAAACTTGTGAAATTACACTTTTACCCCTCCATTTTTACAGAAAATAACAAGTTTGAAAGTTATGGGGCAATTTTTGTAATTTCCTTAAAACGGATTGAAAACCTAGTTTATCTTCTTCTTCCCCAAATCTCAATCTCCACCTCCACCTCCATCTATGAAACCTGTCCCTACAGTTGTATGCACATACCCTTGATCGATCAATTAATAGGCACCCCCATATATGTCTATATATATATATGTTACATTCGTCTGAAAACTCTTGTCCTGAAATCCATGCCGCCATGCCTAATCTCCTCTTCTTCCTCCTCTTTACTGCTCTCTCCATCTGCAGCGCAAGAGGCGGTTCTAGGCAAAGCTTCAAGGAGGCCCCAGAATTCTACAACTCCCCAGAATGCCCTTCTCTAAATGACGCCGTTTCGGATTCGGAAGAGTTGATCTGCTCCGATCGAGCCGTCCACGCGGCGATGACACTGGACCTCACCTACATCCGCGGCTCCATGGCAGCAATCCTCTCCATCCTTCAACACTCGTCGTGTCCACAAAACATCCTCTTCCACTTCATAATCTCCTCCTCCGCCTCAGATCTACGCTCCATAATTTGCCCCATAACTTTCAATCCGTTTGGGGAAGAAGAAGATGAACTAGGTTTTCAATCCGTTTTAAGGAAATTACAAAAATTGCCCCATAACTTTCAAACTTGTTATTTTCTGTAAAAATGGAGGGGTAAAAGTGTAATTTCACAAGTTTTAACAGAATATCTAACGGAAACTGTTTACGGGTGGTGAATTGTAAGAAAAGTATAGAATTTGGGTGGTTAAAAATAAATACGTTAATAGCGGGTGGTTACCTGCAAATTCCGACAAATAGCGGGTGGTTACCTGCAAATTCCGACAAATAGCGGGTGGTTTCCTGCAAAAACCCCTTTTGAATATGCACTTCAAAACCTGGCCAAACAATTGTCTAAACGGAAAGCTAATTCAATCTCCCAAGCAGGTAGAGCCATCTTAATTCAATCAAATATACTTTCCAAAGCAAATCACCGAATGCAATGCTTCTCACTACCAACTACTGATTGTACAAGAATGGATAAAATTACAAAAGACTTCTTTTGGAATCAAGAAAATTCAAAATATCGGCCACTAACTTCATGGGATAAGATTTGCAGACCTAAATCTCTAGGTGGTCTGGGAATACATAAATCTAAAAATCTTAATGATGCCCTTCAAATGAAATTACTATGCAAATTATTTGGTGATCCTGATAATAGTTGGGTTCAAATCATAACTCAAAAATACCTGAAAACTGAAACGATTTTAACTTACAATAAACATAATAAAAAACAATCGCGACAATTCCCGCGATTACTACATCTCCGTAAAGTTTTTCAAGAAGGTATACTATGGAATATAGCAGATCTGAAAACCATAAAATTGTGGTCTGACCCATGGTTACCAAATGTGGAGTTACAAAGTTACTTTAACCCTACTTACTCAAATATTAATGAAACTGTAATTACCTACATATCAGCAAATCAATCATGGGATATACAACGGTTAAACAAGATCTTATCAAATCATATACTTGCACAAATCACATGTATATACATCCCAAAATCGGCTACAACAGATCAGGTGATTTGGAACAATTCAGGTAAATTTAGAACTACTTCGGCTAGGTCGATATGCACACAATATAATCCAAACCAATCAAACAATCCTTATGACTGGCTATGGAAGCAAAAAATACCACCTAGAATCAAAAATTTCATTTGGAAAGTCATCTCTGACAATTTACCAACAACTGAAAGGCTAAACAGATACTACAATAGGGTTCCCCTATACTGCTCTATATGTAACCATTTGTTGGAGGATAATACTCATTTTTTCTTTCACTACGCAAGCACAATTTCAAACTACAAAAAAAATTTGCCTTATTAAATATATATTTTGAAATACCTACAGACATAGAAGTTAATCAACTCATTCATGATTTAATAACTACTTCTAATAACAATATCATCGCCCCTAATGTGTTCCGTAAACAAAATAGAGACAACATATCTCCGACAGATATTGCATTCTTCAATCTCAAACAATGGGAGAACACACAAACAAAACAAACCAGACAATTAAACAACAACAAACGTAATAGACACAAAATAAAAAATACAAAATGGATATCACCCCCACAAAACTAGATCAAAATTAATTTTGATGGATCCTTATAACACAAAAATGAAGGCTACGCCTCTTGCATACAAGGAGAAATGATGGCACCATTTTGTTCGTTGATAATCAATATTTAATAAATTCATCTATTATACGTATTGAAGTTTGGATTCCCTAAAAGCAATCCAGCTTGCCAATAATCATAAATTAAACAATATCATTTTTGAAGGTGATAATCTAACTGTCATCTACTCCATTATTTGTCAGTGGAAAATCCTTTGGGAAATCTCGCCAATTATTAAAGATTGTTGGAAACTACTTCAAAATATACCAAATTATGACTTCAAACATTGTTTCAAAGAAGCAAATCAAGTTGTTGATTACCTTGTAAAAAAGGATTTAATATCCTTGTCATTAAACTGGCTTTATTCGGAAAGAACTTCACCCTACCTGATGCTAATATAAGGAATTTAAGGAGTAATATTCAGTTACATAGTTGTACACTATCACTTTTGTCTTTTCTCCAGATCGTCCTGCGTGACGATCAGGGACTGCCGATGTCGTAGAACAAGTGGGCCCGGCTCTTGCCTGATTTAAAAGAAAAAAGATTTAAATATTTAACTAATGTACATCTATAATAATAATATTATAACACATTTTCAGTTCTTGTCCCTCTAAATATTTTTTAAGATCGATTTAATTGTTCTAACTGAGAATGAGAAGTAAAATAGAAATTTAAATTGATCTAACTTGGCATTAGAAGTAAAATAGGAGATTCTAGTACCTACTATGTTGTTTCTAAAGCTCGTAGTGTATATTGAAAAATTCATTTATCATTCACGCAGTAAATTTAGCATGCTTAGCCTGGATTAGGCATTGATGTTGTTGATCTAGCATGCTTAGCCTGGATGCGACATCCTATTAGCCTGTAAATTCATTTAATTGTTCTACATTTTTAATCCGTGATGGATTCACATTTTTTTTATCTGTCACAAACCTATTTTTTTTAGGCCCTTACTAAATACAGTCCATCTTTTTAACCAAATACTGCCCGATTTCTCGCGTTACGCGAGTGAGAGACACCTCGCGTAACGCGAGAATTAAAAAAGGCACTTATAAGAGATGTACATCTCTCGCGTTACACGAGAAACACGTCCCTCGCGTAACACGATATTAGCATTTTAAATTTATGCTTCTTTTTGCTAATCTCGCGTTACGCGAGGGACGTGTTTCTCGCGTAACGCGAGAAACCGGGCGGTGTTTGGTAAAGTAACCGGGCTGTATATAGCATCGGTGTTCGAAATAAAAAAAATGGTGAGCTAGGTTCGTTCAATTCATAGGGAGAACCACCATTTCCGAGATGGATTGGCGTTCCGCGCATTCACTCTTTTGCCACCGTACACTCAGCTCGGGACTACACGGCGTGTAGTTGGTTGGAACCGATTTTTTTTTTTGAAAAAAATAGGCCAACTACACGTCGTGTAGTTGGAATAAACCGGTTCATTAGTAAACCATTTTTTATAACCGGTTTATTAATTAATTGCAAACCGGTTCAATATATGATTTAAATAAATAATTTTTTTTGGAAAACTGGTTCGGTATGATCCAACTACACGACGTGTAGTTGGCTTCTTGTCCAACTACACTACATCTAGTTGGCCTACACTTAACCATTTTAAAAATATAAGTCCAACTACACGACGTGTAGTTGGCTCCGGTCCAACTAAATGACCTGAACCGCTTCACGACATGACCCGAACCGGTTTGAACCAAACCGGTTTAATTTATTTTTTTATTAAAAATTAAAATATGAACCGGTTTTCAACTACGCGACGTGTAGTTGGGGTGAAGCCAAAAAATTTCCAACTACACGTCGTGTAGTCCCAAGTGAGTGTACGGTGTAAAATGAGTGAGTGCGCGGTTAAACGGCCTTTTTAGGCCATGTGGCCATGTTATGACAGGTAAATGCGGGGTTGGATTAAAGGTTGTGTGACGCTTTCGCAGAGTATAGTTATTTGTCTTTATTAAATTGCACTCATTTTTACAGCTGAAATTGTGTGTTCGATGTGGTCTTACAAATTTTGTGCGGTTGTTGTACACATTCGCCTAATCGAGGGTAAGCAGACTTGTAGTGGATCATCCGTTTATATGGGTGAACTCATATGTATAAAGTTCACGACACTTTCGATAGCTATGTCTTTCAATCCCCTGTCGGTTATGAAACTCGCTATCAAATCTTGTTAATTATTGTGTTTGTTTTGCAATTGGGAAGACGTCGTGCATGTTGTATTAAGTGCTCCGACTACCCGCCAGGCTAGTGGTGTAGTGTCGTTTAATGAGAATACGACTATTATCGTTGAGCCGCTTGAAATACTTGACGATATCATTTCTTATCTGAAATCCATCTCATTTGGTGTAGGAGGGACGCCCTTCTTAGTAATGAATCTTAGGATTCTTTATTATTATTACAAAATACATGACTTAATGTGTTATAGTTCGGATCTCAAAGTTATTGTTTGGTGTTGGAATATGTAATTCCCCTGGTATATTCATATTGTGCCCTATATTTAACTATATGTTGTATTATTCATTGTAGATTATTTGTATACAATGTGAGGAATATATTTAACGAATAGCAATATTTCTATACAGATTAATTTAGTATAGTGTACACATTATGGGCAATCTTACACTAGAATTATGTGTCTAACTCGCCTAACTGAATCAACATGAGAAGAAATGGACGCTTCTTCTCTCGCAAGGAAGTCAGGTATGTGAACATCCTTTCCTTGATTAGCTTCGCGTATCATTGATAAGATATAAGAGAGTTTCACATCCACTTGTTCCGCTATCGTTTTCTCCAGTTGTTGTTTTCTGCTATCAAGGACCATAGAGGGAATTATGTATTGGGTCTTAGGATCTTCCTTTTTATTCAAAGTTGACTTCGTGACACATGATCCATGCATACGCAAGGGTCCACTATGCTCCTTCTTAGTAATGACATCAAAATAAGGATCATTTTGGTTGTTTCCATCTTCACAACTTTTAAGGGCTTTCATTTTCTCCTAATTCACACAATACAAGACACATAAAACACGAGTTAGCATCTGCTAGAGATGACTTTGCACGAACATACCCATCCAGTCAGTTAAGAAAACAAACAGTGTAGTTGATACGTGCAATTGTAACTAATACTTAAGAGACTATAAAAATTTAAGAGAATGTGGCTCACAATGTTTTCTAGAGTCTCCTCATTTTTTGTGAGGTATGTGCGCCCAAGTTTTCGTTTCCTAGATTCTATGTAAAGATCTGCTAGAGATGGCTCCCGATGGTTTGGATCATTTTCTTGCTGCAATAAGATAAAAAATAAATTATTAAATCAGAATATAAATGGTTCATGGTGAAAACCTGATTAGCTTTATTAATATAAAAGTTTACCGTTTCTGCTCGCACCATGGAAAGTGATTTTGGGCCCAAAGTATGCATGTCACATTGCTTTTCTCGATTTTCTCTATTTTTCATACTTATTTCCTATTTGTAACAATATAATTGAGTAACTGATTGTTGACAATAGAAACAAAATCACAAAACTATCATCAAAAACAAAAAATGGTATTTACAAAATAGAAGAAATGCTTACTGTCCGTTTTGGTGATATCCAAAGTTTTGCCAACTCTTCGTCGGTATGTGGTTAGGCCGCTTGGCCAGAATCTGTTCCAAGGTGTCACCTTCCTCATAGTATTTGTTCTTAATTCTCGCTTTGTACACCCTCCATTTTTCATTGACATTTCTTAAAACAAATTTCTTTGCATCTTCGACATCTTCTTCCTCAAATATGAACCTTTTCTGAACCAAAAATAGATAGGATGTCAGAATAAGGCATCTAAACTTGTTATCTGACAACTCAGTAGGCTCTAGCAACATGTGTTGACAACTCAGTAGGCTCCTAGCAGAATGTGGATATCAAAGACATGATGACAATTTAGTGACATTATTTTCTCTGAGATGCATTTATTTATTTTATGCCACTCTTGTTTCAGAAATCAGGGACATTAATATAAACTTTGTATCCAGAAAATGCTTAATAATGTGTTTTAACTATTTATGCTTAATAAATCTGATCTCATCATGAATTATCAACCTTAAACATCACCTACCTATTTCTATACACATGTCTTCGTATTGCTTCCACACTTAAAGCATATGTTGCCACTCAAAGATAGATAAATATATGATCTTCAGCTACCAATTGCTTCATAGCAATATAGTTCTGTCATCATCATGACTTACCAAACTTTTAACCTCACCTACCTCTTTCTATACATATATATCATGTTCCCGGAGCTAATTCAACTTCTTAAGCAAAATATTTAGAATTCTAAATGGTCTGAAATCTAAAAGATAAATAATAAGCAACAGAAAGTAACCAATTTCTTCAAAATTTGCTGATAGGAGCTTCCTAAAATGTGAACTGCATAACCACTCATACTAATTCTACTCTTGATTGGAGCCTCCTCAAGTGATCAAATAAATGACATGTTCAGTGTTCACAAGAACAAGAAGAGAAAACAGGAATAGTGAATTGAGGAGGAATGCAAAAATTGAGGTCTGACCAACCAAAAGATACAACAATTTCTTAATCCAAAGATGTTAGGCGGAAATCAAACATTGAACAAAATGTGACTCATAATTCATGAACTCTTACGATAAGCTATGGAGTTCTAACACATATCCAACATAATATTGTAAAAATCATCTAAAACATCAATATAGATAAAATTTCCCAGATCTATATTCCAGCTCAACTCCTCCGTAGATCTGAGTTCACACGAGATACCAAACAATATACAGTAAAGAAGAAACAATTCAGATTGCAGTCTAACATCAGCACAAAGCTCAACAATCTGGCACAAACATAGCAATTAATACCGGAAATTTATAACACTGCAACTCATTTTTCTTCTCTATTTGGTGATTTACTTATTATTCCCCATATTAGAATCGACAGAGAAGGTGAGAAACTTACTAGCTGACAAGCTTGGTCGGAGGAGAGAAGAAGAAAAGGAGAGACCTTTAATTTCCATTTGTTTACTCTAAGACAATTTGTAACCTTTAATTTCTTAGCTTTTTCTTGACTTGACAAATCAAACATAGACAATAATATAAATTTGCACAAAAACGGATGAAAAAAATTACCTAGAGCATACTCTTAAATTTGTTCCTTGAATGTCAAAGGAATGTATTTTCATGTTATGTAGTTCAAAGGTGCATAGGCTGAATCTTTTGCCAAAGTTCCAAGAAAGCGAGTAAATTCACCAACTACTTCTTTTGTGAGACCTATTGGTTGGTTCAAGTGATTAAATAAGACTGGAACCTTTTTGTCACGTGAATGAACATTCTCCAAAATTGTTTTTCCTTTATGCTTCTTCGGAACTAAGTTAAGATGTAAAAACCATAAATTTTTCCAGTATAGTAATCATGATTTAATCTTATTAGAATAAAAAGTACCTGCATCATTTTCAATGGTCTCGTTGAGTGCAATTGTTATTTGATCATGGCTATGTGTGGCATTTTCTGAGACATCAATTCCATCCAACTGATCACTTACATCTATGGGTTGTTCTGGCCTGCATTTTTCCATATTACATCATTGCTTTGTTTGTCTCTTCAGCCTTGCCACCTTACATTCTTAAATTTAAGCACAGTCCCTGGAGCACAATATTGGTTTTGCTTTTTTCCTTGTTGTAAATCCTTTTGTGTATTTTGCTGTTTTTTAGTGGGTTGAACCAAAGTGTGCACTTGAGCTTCAGAAGGCCCACAACTTGTAACCTTATTTTATTCTTGGACAAAGACTGATGGCTGATCTTGTTGACTTTTCCTACTTCTTTGTTGCTTCTCTTGACTTTTAAATGCAAGAAATTCTGACATTGGTAATGTTTGAGTAAGTGGTTGTTTTGCCTTCTTAACTCTAGAAGAGATCGCTTTCTTTGAAACCTATAAATCATGTCAAGATAGTTAAAATAGAGAATGCAAATAAAAAAGAAAGTAAGTAGCATCCTTATACTTCATCAACAGCCATTGCAATTCCTTCATTTGTTTTTTGCAAAATTATATTTGCTATTTTGCCACATCCTTTCTCCTTCATGATTGCTGCATTAGATTTTAGTATCTCCAACTTCATCTTTTCGTAATCACAACCCTTTTCCTTCATGATGGCAGCATTTGACTTAGTTTTTTCCATCTATTCAGTCAAGACAAAGAACAAAATATGAGAATCTGCAGCCATATATCCTCTAGACATTCAATTCTGAGAATCTGAAAATCTGAGAATTGAGAATCTACAGCCTCCCTAGAGCATAGATGCAACAGTGATTATTTTGAGTTTTTTTAACCTTACTTTACAATTATTGATGCACTATTATGGACCTTATCATGCTATTGTATTATACAAAGGCTAAATGAGATAAATCATGAGACAATTACTTGATGTAATACAAAGGCTAAATGAGGTAAACCCAATAGTTTATTGATGGAAAAAGTACATAGATTAGAGTAATACTGTAATGTTTATACTCATAAGACATCACAAACAACCAGTTAAAGTTAAGCAAATCAGATTTTGAACTGAAAGTTAAAGTTAAGCAATCTGTTAAAAGTATGATAACATAAAGTTAAGTAATACTGTAATGGCTAAATGAGGTAAACCCAACAATTTATTCTGAGTTTTTCCTAATTTAATTCAAACTGAAAGAGTATGATAACTTAAAGTTAAGCAAATCAGATCAAGAACCTAAACAATTAGTTAAAAGTAGCCATATGCAGTACACAAAAAGACAAAGATATACATCTAACTGAATCATCGACAAAGATGTTGTCATCAAACAACCAAAATGGGAAAACATTAGGATTTTAGTGACATTATTTTCCCTAAAAAGTACATATCTAAAAATAGTCAAATAGGAAGATTTAAGATATTCATCTAGATTATTTCCCGAACTGTCAATGATTGTTGCATGTACATCCTCTCTGGTACGACTAAGCTCTACATCACACCCGCTGCTATTAAACCTCTTCCGAGTACAATGAGATTCCCTCCAATACATGTCAACAATCAACTCCTTCATCCTTAGAATTAGAATGATCTTTAGGAAGCTCCTGAACAACATAATGCCAGTCAAGTGATAGTGGGTCTTCCACATAAAAACCCTAATTAGCTTGAGAACCTAAGATGAAGGGTTCATGTTTAGAAATCAGCTTTTTACGGTTGATTCAAACAACTCCATCACTGTCTTCCTCAGATTGGAACCATAAACAGCTAAATAAGACAACACTAAAATGATCTTCATAGAAAATCTCAATAATATCTTCAATTGATCCATAATAACTGACATCTCCCATAACGGGATGTTGATCTTTAGTACTTGCAAAGCTTGGAGTTAATGCCATTAAGGTCGATCACTCCACTGTTCTCAGTCACACAATTTTTGTCCCGCCTATTAGTGTGAAACTTATAACCATTGATGAAATAGCCGCTGTATCTTTTGAAAAAGAAAGATGGACCTGCAGATAATTGTTTGATGAAGTTTGGAACCTTCTCACCTTCACCAATCTTCAGTTGAACTCTCTCTCTAAACCAATCAACAAAATCATTTCCATGGCACTGAGCTGTATCCCACTTCCTCTTCTTTTTGTTACTGATAAGTACCTCATGGTCACTGTATATACAGATCAGATTTTAAGTAATCCTTAGAAAAATATTACCTAATCTTTAGAAAAATATTAAAATTGAGAAATAAATTAGTTCTATTACCTAATGTATCTCTCAACTTCCTCATCTTGGCAATTGAATAAAACATAGTGATGTGCTTAACCCCACTTGATCATATCAATCTTGAAACGCTTTTGTTGTGTTTTGTTCGTATTCCCTTGCCCTTTATATGATGACCCATTTTCGGAAAAAACTGAAAGCATGACATTAGTCGTCGCTTGCTCATCTGAAATTGGGTGTTCATGATCCAGATATCTAGCACAAAAATTGACACATTCATCTACTAAATATGCTTCAACCACTGATCCTTTTGGGCGACTCTTATTCCGAACAAAAGACTTCAGCCTTCCAAGATATCTTTCAGTTGGATACATCCATCTCACACAAACAGGTCCCCCAAGTATAATCTCCTCAACTAAGTGGATAGACAAGTGAACCATAACATCAAAAAAAGCAGGAGGAAATATCATTTCAAACTAACACAACACCTCAGTAATCTCATATTGCAAATAATCTTATTCTTCACGATCAATAACATTCTTGCAAATAGCCTTGAAAAAGAGCTCAGCCTCATCAAAGGTTCAGATACATCCTTATGCAAGCTTGTCTTTGCAGCAATTGGAAGTAAGTATTCCATCATGAAGTGAGAATCATGGCTCTTGTAACCTGTAATCTCCTTCTCCTTCATTTGAACACATCTTGCAATGTTGGAATCACAAACTTGTGGCAACTTGGCATTCTTAATGACACTACAAAATCTCATCTTCTCATCCGGTGTCATCCAAAAGCATGACTTTGCCATTTCAATACGTTCACCATCATCAGAGAGTTTAGGTTGAAGATCTGGCATGATATCAAGTGACAGCAAGTCCATTCGTTCCTTCCAATGGTCTTTACTTTTTCGAGCAATATTCAACAATGTGTCAATAATACTATCGCATATGTTCTTCTCTATACACACCACATCGAAACAATGCCGACAAGCAATATGCGCCCAATATGGCAAATCAAAAAATATTGATTTCTTTTTCCATGGGCAGATTTCATCAAATTCCTCGTCTTCCTCTTCCTCCACCCATACTATATTCTTCTTCTTCCTCTATTACCTTAGCAAGAAAGAACAAAAAAAGGAATGGACGGAACCGGAAGGCGTTGAATGAGATCTTCTCTGCATCTTCTTATTCTTCTTCTTTTTTGCCTTTGGTTTATTCCTTCCAAACTCATTCTTAAAACCAAATAACAACTCCAGAACTTCATTTCATGACAAGCGGACTGGTGCATCTCCACTCTCACACTTCCCATTGAAGTGGCTTTATTACGCCGATATGGGTGATTTTTTTCCAAAAAACTGCGGTGTACCCATGTAATATGTCTTTTTACTATGCTTGAAATACTGCGTCTGAGTTTCGTAATGGAAGCAAGGGCATGCTAATTTTCCTTTTCTGATCCATCCCGATAACATCGCATAAGCCGGAAAGTCACTTATGGTAAACAACAAAGCTGCACGTAGATTAAAAATTTTGTTTCTGGAAGCATTGAATGCTTCTATGCCAAACTCCCATAATTCTCTCGAGTCTTTCACTAGAGGTTGCAAGTAGACATCAATGCTGTTTCCCGGTGATAAAGGTTCTGCAATAAGCAAGGCTAGCATTAAAAACACAGGCTTCATAAACATCCACAGTGGTAAGTTATAATTTCTCAACATAACTGGCCAGGTGCTATGCACAATGCTCATTGTGTTAAATGGGTTAATTCCATCACTTGCTAAACCTAATCTGACATTGCGTGGATCTTCAACAAACGAAGGATACGATGAATCAAAGTTCTTCCAATCTTCGCCATCAACCGGATACCTTAAAAGCCCGGCATTTGGACGCCCATCTGCATGCCATGTCATGTTACGGGCAATTTTTGGGCACGTAAACAGCTTCTGCAACCTCTTTTTGATGGAAAAGTATCTCAAAACTTTGGCAGGAATTCGACAAACCTTACCAGTTTCCTCGTCTTTTTCATCTGATTTCCAACGGGAAGCCTTACATTTATGGCAGCTTGTTGCTTCCGCATTTTTCTCCCAGTACAACATGCAATCATTAAGACACACATCAATCTTTATATAGTCCATACCCAATGCCTTCAACACAACACTTGCCTCATGAAATGAACAAGGCAACTTAGCATCAGGCTTCATCGCTTTTAAAAGTTTTAGCAGATCAGTGAATGCAGTGTTGCTCAGCTTATGGTCTTGCTTGTACACAAATAATCGAATCAGGAAAGAAATCCTCAAAAAATCTCTGCAACCAGGATATAGTTCTTCTTGCCCCTCTTTCACTAACTTGTAAAAAATCTTTGTATCCTCATTCAGACCATTTCTTAATGTATCATTTAACAGATCATCAATTCTATCATCACAGATGTTCATCTCTCTATTATCAGCAGCCCCCCTTCCATTATTCGGCACATCTATTTGTTCATCTGCTAGTCGACGACCAAGAGGTCTAGAAACCATATGATCTCTAACTTTCTCTCGAGATAACCAATTTCTAAGAGAACGATCTCTACAAGGACAGCGAATTTCATTTCCCTTTCTCTCAGTTAAAAAAGCTCTCTCAATATAATCATCCAGTCCTATTCCATATTCTTTGCTCCATCGAGGAAACATCCAACACTCTAAGTTACTTGTATCCATGATTATAGAATTACTCGTATCTACAATTACATAATTACTTGTATTTATTGATTGGCTAAGAAAATTAGGTAAGAGTAAAATAAATTCGTTAAGACTAACTACTTCTATTAGCATGCTGGAATAACTTGGACATCAATGGTAACTTAGCATCAAAGAAATAGTATGTTGTTAAAAAAATAATACAGGAAGCAAGCGTCACATGAAATGCATGAGAAAAGTGTAAGAACATTATTCACATACAACAAAACACAAGGGAGAAACACAAAAGAGTATGTGGTGATCATGGAAGAAGAAAGAATATGATGTAACAGACAAAAAAATAGCCTTTCTTAAACCCAGATTATATGCAACAAACATTTTAGATCAAACAAACTGCAAATTTATAGAAATTCTATAGTATAAACATGTCAAATCTGCAGGCATATGATATTGTTTGTAGATTCTTAATTCTTAACATGCTATACAGATATTATAGATTTAGCTTAAAAAGAGGGTAATGCATGTAGGACCTGTATTTCGCAGAATAACAATCTGTAAAGAATTAAAACGAAGAACAAAATTAAGAAAGAATTGTACCGAATCGTTCTTGACGAAACTGTTGCGTAGAGTCGAGATTAGATCTCTTTCCTTAATTCTGTAACGCCCCGTATATGTGACGGTTACTGGCGTTGAGAATCCCAGGATACAACTACGATCACTTCTGGTTTGCACAATTAAAAGACAGAAGCCAACGAACCAATATCTGTGCAGTACTCTCGAGGAAGGAGAAGAAGAGAAGAGATGGGAGATTGCTGTTATTTTTGGATGCAGAGAATGAGAACCAGAACTCTCTTAAGTAGAGATTCTCGGTTTGTTAGAGGAGGAGAGGGCCCCCCGTGTCCTCTCTCCATACCTCTCCCAAGGGCTTACCAAGGGTATGGGGTTTGGGGTATATAAACCCTTCATATTCCCACCCCAATTTTCGATGTGGGACAAAACCAATGTCAAAAATCAGCTCCAAAATTGTTCTTTGAACTTAGTCAAACAACCAACTTCGAGCCTTCATTTCTCATTCAAACGGAACCCGATTTTGACGTGTGAGTACACTAAGGCGTAGTGCTCGCAGAGACGAAGCCAACGCTCCCATAATCCGGCACAACCGGTGACCGCAACCCACCAGAAAAGTGCCCGGAAGTCCATTCAAAATCAGTTCCAACAATCCCCCACATGAATAGAAATGATTCTATTACACGTGCTTAGACAAGACAGACAGAAATTTTGTGAGTACGGGCGAAGAATCACTGCATCTGAGCTGGTGGCGTTTTTCAGCCTTGAACCACTCATTGTGAGTAGCTATAGGATTTACTCGACCAGGTAGTGAACATGATGTCTTGAACCACCCGGACTTTTACGTAAACCTAGACAATAACTATCACACAGTTTCATTTTCTCACAGAACTAGGTTCTTGATTGTGTTCATTTTGGCCGTGAACATCCCTGGTTATTCATGAGTGAACTTGGAGAAAGCAGCCTCTCTTCTTTCTCCTAGAAACGGCCCCATTTCACACTCATAAGGTGATTGACCATAAATGGTATTACCAATACCCTACTTTGTTCTTTCAAAGTTTATGGAATCATTAAAAGCAAATGCTTAACCTCTACTTTGCCATCGCACTTTTATCATCCTAGGAACTGGGGAAGAAGATATAATATCTCCAAGTGCGCTTCTAGATTCGACTTGAATTTGTTTTCCCCTTGAACCTATTTCTTGGGATCTCGAATCACTTAGGTAGGGTTATCATCAAACATCCTCTTTAGTCATAGGCTTTAAACCCATTCCTCTAGATGACTTTACAACTTGCTCTCTTGACAATCCCTTAGTGAACGGATCTGCTAAGTTGTCAGCTGACTTGATATAATCGATTGAGATTACACCAGTTGAGAGCAATTGTCTTATGGTTTTATGTCGTCGTCTTATGTGGCGAGACTTACCATTATAGATTGTGTTCAGTGCCCGAGAGATAGCTGATTGACTATCACAGTGTACACCTAAAGCTGGCACTGGTTTTTCCCATAAAGGAATATCCTCCATAAAGTTTTGAAGCCATTCTGCTTCTTCAGCTGCTTTGTCTAAAGCAATGAACACAGATTCCATTGTGGATCTGGCCAATAACGTCTGTTTTGAGGATTTCCATGATACAGCTGCACCACCCAGCGTGAATACATACCCACTGGTGGATTTTGAGTTCTTTGAATCTGATATCCAGTTAGCATCGCTATAGCCTTCCAGAGTGGCTGGATATCTTCCATAGTGCAGCCCGTAACTCCGAGTATGTCGCAAGTAGTTCAATACTCGAGTTATTGCTTTCTAGTGATTGTGTCCTGGATTACTGGTATATCTACTCAGTACGTTGACAGCATGTGCTAAGTCTGGTCTTGTTCAATTTGTCAAGTACATAAGACTTCCTATCACACGAGCATACTCTAACTGTGATATGCCATTACCCGAGTTTTTCTTCAGTTTGAGATGCGGGTCCACCGGACTTTTTGCAATCCCATTTGAATAGTTCTTGAATCGTTCAAGTACCGCCTCGACGTAATGTTGTTGAGACAAGACTATTCCTTCTGAATGTCTAAATATTTTGATCCCTAAGATCACATCCGCTAGTCCCAAGTCTTTCATGTCAAACTTTCCATTAAGCATGTTCTTGGTTTGTTTGATCATGTCATTGTTGCTACCTATGATGAGTATGTCATCCACATATAGGCACAACAGAATGTATCCTTTTGCAGTTTCCTCGACATAGATACACTTGTCACATTCATTTATTTTGAAACCATTTGACATCATTACTTGGTCAAATTTTTCGTGCCACTGTTTAGGAGCTTGCTTAAGTCCATATAAGGATTTCACAAGTCTACACACTTTGTCTTCCTGTCCAGGGACAACATAACCCTCAGGTTGTTTCATATAAATTTCCTCTTCTAGTTCTCCATTTAGAAAGGCTGTTTTTACATCCATTTGATGTATTTCTAGATTGCGTATAGCTGCAATGGCTATTAGCATTCTTATTGCAGTTATTCTCGTTACTGGAGAGTAGGTGTCAAAGAAATCCAAGCCTTCTTTTTGCCTAAATCCTTGCACCACAAGCCTAGCCTTGTACTTATCGATTGAGCCATCGGTTTTTAATTTTCTTTTGAAAATCCATTTGCTCCCAAGAGCTTTCGAACCGGATGGAAACTCAGCTAACTCCCATGTATGATTTTGCATAATGGAGTCGATTTCACTTTTCACCGCTTCCTTCCAAGCAGGTGCATCTGGTGCTGACATGGCTTCTTTGAATGTTCTAGGTTCATTTTCCAAAAGATAAGCCATTTCAAAATCAGGACTGAATGCTTTTTCCTTTCTAGCTCTTTTGCTACGTCTAGGTTCATCATTGTCCTCTTCTGTTGGTTGAACAGAGGTGCTTGCTTCTTCTTCTTCACGAATCCGTTTCGGATTTTCTTTATCCTTACACGGGAACGTGTTTTCGAAGAAGGATGCATTTCTTGATTCCATTATTGTATTTGCATGTATATCTGGTATATCAGACTTGTATACCAAGAAATGATACGCACTACTATTGTGTGCATACCCGATGAAGATACAATCAATGGTTTTTGGTCCTATTGAGACCTTCTTAGGGGGTGGTACCGCCACTTTTGCTAGGCACCCCCACACTTTGAGGTATTTGTATGAAGGTACATTACCTTTCCACAACTCATAAGGCGTATTTCCAGTCACCTTATGCGGTATTTTGTTGAGAATGTAGTTGGAGGTTAGCAGCGCTTCCCCCCACATGTTCTGGGATAACCCAGATTCTTGCAGCATTGCATTCATCATTTCTTTGAGAGTTCGGTTCTTTCGTTCCGCAACCCCGTTAGATTCAGGTGAGTAAGGCGCAGTAGTTTGATGAACGATTCCATGTTCTCTACAGAATGCATTAAATGGTTCACTATACTCGCCTCCTCTATCACTTCGGATCATTTTAATCTTTTTACTAAGTTGGTTCTCAACTTCCAACTTGTATTCTTTAAACTTTTCCAAAGTTTCATCTTTGTTATGTAACAGATATACATAACAATATCGTGTGCAATCATTTATGAAGGTTACAAAGTACTTCTTACCGCCTCTAGTTTGCACGAACTTTAAATCACATAAATCAGTGTGAATTAGTCCTAGAGGTTCGGTTGTTCTCTCTACATGGGGTGATGGCGTTTTTGTGAGTTTCGCTTGTACGCATACTTCACATTTGTCTTTACTTGTTTTGCATTTTGGAATCATGTTCATGCTTATTAGTCTACTTATAGATTTATAATTAACATGTCCCAATCTTTCATGCCAAATATTAAAAGACTCAACGACATAAGCAATAGGATTATTCTCATTCACTGAAACATCAGTTACAACCTTTTTGGGAAGGACTGTCATTACATTCATTTTGATCAGTCCATCCTTCACATAACCCTTCCCCACATAAATCTCATTCTTAGAAAGAACTAACTTATCAGACACAAACTTGACACAGAACCCATTCTTGTTGAGAAGAGTCCCCGAGATCAGATTCTTTCGAATGTCTGGCACATGAAGCACATTGTTGAGAGTCAGCTCCTTCTCAGAAGTCATCTTGAGCACGATCTTCCCAATACCTTCAACCTTGGATGTCGCAGAGTTTCCCATGAAGAGCTTCTCCTCTGTTCGGCTTTTCTGATAAGTGGTAAACAATCCCTTATCCGAGCAGATGTGTCTAGTGGCACCTGTATCGTACCACCACTCCTTTGGGTTGCTCCCAACCAAATTCACTTCAGTCACCGCACACAGGTCGTCTGCTGTCAGCGAGTTTTCAGCTAAATTGGCTTGAGACTTCTTCCCTTTGTCTCTTCTGTTGTCGGGCTTGCTGCGACACTCTTCTGCCTTGTGACCAACCTTATCACACTTGTGGCATTTTCCACTGAACTTCTTTGCTCCTTGCTTCTTGAAGTTTGTGGTGTTTTGAGGTTGAAACTTCTTGTTCTTCCCCTTGTCTCGATGCTCAGCCAGGTTTGCCTTGTTAGAGAGCCCAACTTGATTGGCCCTCTTATTGTTTTCCTCGACCCGAAGCCTCACGATCAAGTCTTCAATCCTCATTGCCTTTTGTTTCAGCAACAAGTAAACCTTGAATTGCTCCCAGGATGGAGGAAGCTTCTCAATGATGGCACCTACCTGGAAAGCCTCACAGATGGTCATTCCTTCCGAGATCACTTCATGGACGATCAGTTGTAGTTCTTCAACCTGTTCCACGACTGACTTTGAATCTACCATCTTGTAGTTCAGAAACTTTGCTACTGCCGCTTTCTTTGAGCCAACATCCTGTGTCTTGTACTTCTTTGTCAAAGTATCTCACAATTCCTTAGCGGTGTTATGGTTACAGTAGACCTTGTACAGCGAGTCAATCATGCGATGAGTAAGATACCCTCTGCATGCATAGTCCCCTTTCTCCCAATCAGATAGGGCGTCAGTGTCATGTGGGGAGAACCTAGGTTTCCCCTCCTTCAAGAACCTGTCCAGACCCAGCATGCTCAGGAAGAACTCCATCTTCTGAGACCATATTTTGAACCCTTTCCCGTCAAATTTTTCGGGTAGGATCCCAGCATGGATTGTGTTCGGCATAGTTGTCACATAAGGTCTGTGGGGAACATACAGATGAGGCAACTGAACATCAGACAGATACATTGGATGACCCGTTTGACCTGGATGACTTGTTTGACCCGGATAGCTCAATTGACCCGGATGACTCACTTGACCCGGATGGCTCATTTGACCCGGATGGCTCATTTGACCCGGATGAAGAGGTTGAGCCAGATGACTCGGTTGAGCCGAATGAAGAGGCACTGGTGGCAGATCCATTTGGACGACCGGAGGGGTTTCCTTGATCGGACTCTTCTTAGTCGGACTCTCATGACCCGGACTGTTCTGAACTTCAACCCTATCAAGTATCTGAGCCTGATCGAGAGGCATAGTCCCAAACTGAATTCGGGGCGACCAAGTGACCTTTCCAGCGTCAGCAGCAGTTTTCTCATCTCCGTTACTCATTGTATCTGTTCAATAAGACAAACAAATATTAGTATGACTTAGAAGTAACTCTGCAAAACAGATTTCAAAAATCTGAAAAAACACAGTTTTCTGCAAAACTGTAAACGCAGAAACCAGAAATCTGCAAACTATAAATGCAGAAACCAGCAATCTGCGAACTGTAAAAATTACAGAACCAGAATCCGTGAATCTGTTAAACTCAGAACCAGTAATTCACGAATCTGTAAACACAGAATCTGTAAACCAGTAAAAATTCCAGAAATCACGAATCTGTAAAACAGAACTGAATTCCTGCGAACTGTAAAAAATTCCAAAAATCACGAATCTGTAAAACAGAACTGAATTCCTGCGAACTGTAAGAAATTCCAGAAATCACGAATCTGTAAAACAGAACTGAATTCCTGCGAACTGTAAAACACAGATTCTGCAATCTGTAAATACAGAATCAGAAATCTTTGAACTTTAAACACAGTTTTTCGGTTCTGTAATACAACAGCAACCTGGTTCTGTAATACAACAGCAACCTGGTTCTGTAATACAACAGCAACCTCACAATTATAAAGATTAATTTTCGTTTTTTTACTCGAATCTGAACACAGATCCGAAACTGTACGCAGTACAGACAATTTTCTTCGGGATGTAACTTTCTGTTCCTTTAAAACTCAAACAGATTGTTAGCGACAGGATAAAATTGTACAGAATTAAGATCGTAGGACCTGTATTTCGCAGAATAACAATCTGTTAGAGGAGGAGATAGTGGAGGCAGATGTGGGGAAGTGGAGAAAATCGTGGAGGCAGTTGCGCTGACTCAGTTGGGCGTCCCCAACGAGGCAGTCCAAAATCTGATCTGGAAGCCCAAAACTTTCAGATCTGGCCCACTTCAAAAAGAGAAGCTAAGCTGCTGCTTGGGCCTACGGCCCATTCCACAAGACCACAAGACCACGGACCACGGACCACGGACCACGGACCAGGACCAGGACCGGACGGACGGACGGACCGCGCGAGGGCCCCCCGTGTCCTCTCTCCATACCTCTCCCAAGGGCTTACCAAGGGTATGGGGTTTGGGGTATATAAACCCTTCATATTCCCACCCCAATTTTCGATGTGGGACAAAACCCATGTCAAAAATCGGCTCCAAAATTGTTCTTTGAACTTAGTCAAGCAACCAACTTCGAGCCTTCATTTCTCATTCAAACGGAACCCGATTTTGACGTGTGAGTACACTACGGCGTAGTGCTCGCAGAGACGACGCCAACGCTCCCATAATCCGGCACAACCGGTGACCGCATCCCACCAGAAAAGTGCCCGGAAGTCCAGTCAAAATCAGTTCCAACAATGCATAGTTAAACCATATCAACTTAACTCCTATATGTGAAGTACTAACCCATATAAACACTACTTATAAAACTATAATCTTGGGAAGAAAAATATCAGGTCAAAGCGCAAAGCTGGCTTGAGTCACAGGAACTTTTACAACAGACCATTTCTTGCCCCTCTTTCACTAACTTGTAAAAAATCTTTGTATCCTCATTCAGACCATTTCTTAATGTATCATTTAACAGATCATCAATTCTATCATCACAGATGTTCATCTCTCTATTATCAGCAGCCCCCCTTCCATTATTCGGCACATCTATTTGTTCATCTGCTAGTCGACGACCAAGAGGTCTAGAAACCATATGATCTCTAACTTTTTCTCGAGATAACCAATTTCTAAGAGAACGATCTCTACAAGGACAGCGAATTTCATTTCCCTTTCTCTGAATTAAAAAAGCTCTCTCAATATAATCATCCAGTCCTATTCCATATTCTTTGCTCCATCGAGGAAACATCCAACACTCTAAGTTACTTGTATCCATGATTATAGAATTACTCGTATCTACAATTACATAATTACTTGTATTTATTGATTGGCTAAGAAAATTAGGTAAGAGTAAAATAAATTCGTTAAGACTAACTACTTCTATTAGCATGCTGGAATAACTTGGACATCAATGGTAACTTAGCATCAAAGAAATAGTATGTTGTTAAAAAAATATTACAGGAAGCAAGCGTCACATGAAATGCATGAGAAAAGTGTAAGAACATTATTCACATACAACAAAACACAAGGGAGAAACACAATAGAGTATGTGGTGATCATGGAAGAAGAAAGAATATGATGTAACAGACAAAACAATAGCCTTTCTTAAACCCAGATTATATGCAACAAACATTTTAGATCAAACAAACTGCAAATTTACAGAAATTCTATAGTATAAACATGTCAAATGTGCAGCCATATGATATTGTTTGTAGATTCTTAATTCTTAACATGCTATACAGATATTATAGATTTAGCTTAAAAAGAGGGTAATGCATGTAGGACCTGTATTTCGCAGAATAACAATCTGTAAAGAATTAAAACGAAGAACAAAATTAAGAAATTGTACCGAATCGTTCTTGACGAAACTGTTGCGTAGAGTCGAGATTAGATCTCTTTCCTTAATTCTGTAACGCCCCGTATATGTGACGGTTACTGGCGTTGAGAATCCCAGGATACAACTACGATCACTTTTGGTTTGCACAATCAAAAGACAGAAGCCAACGAACCAATATCTGTGCAGTACTCTCGAGGAAGGAGAAGAAGAGAAGAGATGGGAGATTGCTGTTATTTTCGGATGCAGAGAATGAGAACCAGAACTCTCTTAAGTAGAGATTCTCGGTTTGTTAGAGGAGGAGATAGTGGAGGCAGATGTGGGGAAGTGGAGAAAATCGTGGAGGCAGTTGCGCTGACTCAGTTGGGCGTCCCCAACGAGGCAGTCCAAAATCTGATCTGGAAGCCCAAAACTTTCAGATCTGGCCCACTTCAAAAAGAGAAGCTAAGCTGCTGCTTGGGCCTACGGCCCATTCCACAAGACCACAAGACCACGGACCACAGACCACGGACCAGGACCAGGACCGGACGGACGGACGGACCGCGCGAGGGCCCCCCGTGTCCTCTCTCCATACCTCTCCCAAGGGCTTACCAAGGGTATGGGGTTTGGGGTATATAAACCCTTCATATTCCCACCCCAATTTTCGATGTGGGACAAAACCCATGTCAAAAATCGGCTCCAAAATTGTTCTTTGAACTTAGTCAAGCAACCAACTTCGAGCCTTCATTTCTCATTCAAACGGAACCCGATTTTGACGTGTGAGTACACTACGGCGTAGTGCTCGCAGAGACGAAGCCAACGCTCCCATAATCCGGCACAACCGGTGACCGCAGCCCACCAGAAAAGTGCCCGGAAGTCCAGTCAAAATCAGTTCCAACAATCCCCCACATGAATAGAAATGATTCTATTACACGTGCTTAGACAAGACAGACATAAATTTTGAGAGTACGGGCGAAGAATCACTGCATCTGAGCTGGTGGCGTTTTTCAGCCTTGAACCACTCATTGTGAGTAGCTATCGGATTTACTCGACCAGGTAGTGAACATGATGTCTTGAACCACCCGGACTTTGACGTAAACCTAGACAATAACTATGACACAGTTTCATCTTCTCACAGAACTAGGTTCTTGATTGTGTTCATTTTGGCCGTGAACATCCCTGGTTATTCATGAGTGAACTTGGAGAAAGCATCCTCTCTTCTTTCTCCTAGAAACGGCCCCATTTCACACTCATAAGGTGATTGACCATAAATGGTATTACCAATACCCTACTTTGTTCTTTCAAAGTTTATGGAATCATTAAAAGCAAATGCTTAACCTCTACTTTGCCATCGCACTTTTATCATCCTAGGAACTGGGGAAGAAGATATAATATCTCCAAGTGCGCTTCTAGATTCGACTTGAATTTGTTTTCCCCTTGAACCTATTTCTTGGGATCTCCAATCACTTAGGTAGGGTTGCCATCAAGCATCCTCTTTAGTCATAGGCTTTAAACTCATTCCTCTAGATGACTTTACAACTTGCTCTCTTGACAATCCCTTAGTGAACGGATCTGCTAAGTTGTCAGCTGACTTGATATAATCGATTGAGATTACACCAGTTGAGAGCAATTGTCTTATGGTTTTATGTCATCGTCTTATGTGGCGAGACTTACCATTATAGATTGTGTTCAGTGCCCGAGAGATAGCCGATTGACTATCACAGTGTACACCTAAAGCTGGCACTGGTTTTTCCCATAAAGGAATATCCTCCATAAAGTTTCGAAGCCATTCTGCTTCTTCAGCTGCTTTGTCTAAAGCAATGAACTCAGATTCCATTGTGGATCTGGCCAATAACGTCTGTTTTGAGGATTTCCATGATACAGCTGCACCACCCAGCGTGAATACATACCCACTGGTGGATTTTGAGTTCTTTGAATCTGATATCCAGTTAGCATCGCTATAGCCTTCCAGAGTGGCTGGATATCTTCCATAGTGCAGCCCGTAACTCCGAGTATGTCGCAAGTAGTTCAATACTCGAGTTATTGCTTTCTAGTGATTGTGTCCTGGATTACTGGTATATCTACTCAGTACGTTGACAGCATGTGCTAAGTCTGGTCTTGTACAATTTGTCAAGTACATAAGACTTCCTATCACACGAGCATACTCTAACTGTGATATGCCATTACCCGAGTTTTTCTTCAGTTTGAGATGCGGGTCCACCGGACTTTTTGCAATCCCATTTGAATAGTTCTTGAATCGTTCCCGCCTCGGCGTAATGTTGTTGAGACAAGACTATTCCTTCTGAATGTATAAATATTTTGATCCCTAAGATCACATCCGCTAGTCCCAAGTCTTTCATGTCAAACTTTCCATTAAGCATGTTCTTGGTTTGTTTGATCATGTCATTGTTGCTACCTATGATGAGTATGTCATCCACATATAGGCACAACAGAATGTATCCTTTTGCAGTTTCCTCGACATAGATACACTTGTCACATTCATTTATTTTGAAACCATTTGACATCATTACTTGGTCAAATTTTTCGTGCCACTGTTTAGGAGCTTGCTTAAGTCCATATAAGGATTTCACAAGTCTACACACTTTGTCTTCCTGTCCAGGGACAACATAACCCTCAGGTTGTTTCATATAAATTTCCTCTTCTAGTTCTCCATTTAGAAAGGCTGTTTTTACATCCATTTGATGTATTTCTAGATTGCGTATAGCTGCAATGGCTATTAGCATTCTTATTGAAGATATTCTCGTTACTGGAGAGTAGGTGTCAAAGAAATCCAAGCCTTCTTTTTGCCTAAATCCTTGCACCACAAGCCTAGCCTTGTACTTATCGATTGAGCCATCGGTTTTTAATTTTCTTTTGAAAATCCATTTGCTCCCAAGAGCTTTCGAACCGAATGGCAACTCAGCTAACTCCCATGTATGATTTTGCATAATGGAGTCAATTTCACTTTTCACCGCTTCCTTCCAAGCAGGTGCATCTGGTGTTTACATGGCTTCTTTGAATGTTCTAGGTTCATTTTCCAAAAGATAAGCCATTTCAAAATCAAGACCGAATGATTTTTCCTTTCTAGCTCTTTTGCTACGTCTAGGTTCATCATTGTCCTCTTCTGTTGGTTGAACAGAGGTGCTTGCTTCGCCTTCTTCACGAATCCGTTTCGGATTTTCTTTATCCTTACACGGGAACGTGTTTTCGAAGAAGGATGCATTTCTTGATTCCATTATTGTATTTGCATGTATATCTGGTATATCAGACTTGTATACCAAGAAACGATACGCACTACTATTGTGTGCATACCCGATGAAGATACAATCAATGGTTTTTGGTCCTATTGAGACCTTCTTAGGGGGTGGTACCGCCACTTTTGCTAGGCACCTCCACACTTTGAGGTATTTGTATGAAGGTACATTACCTTTCAATTGACCCGGATGACTCACTTGACCCGGATGGCTCATTTGACCCGGATGAAGAGGTTGAGCCAGATGACTCGTTTCAGCCGGATGACTCGGTTGAGCCGAATGAAGAGGCACTGGTGGCAGATCCATTTGGACGACCGAGGGGGTTTCCTTGATCGGACTCTTCTTAGTCGGACTCTCATGACCCAGACTGTTCTGAACTTGAACCCTATCAAGTATCTGAGCCTGATCGAGAGGCATAGTCCCAAACTGAATTCGGGGCGACCTAGTGACATTTCCAGCGTCAGCAGCAGTTTTCTCATCTTCGTTAGTCATTGTATCTGTTCAATAAGACAAACAAATATTAGTATGACTTAGAAGTAACTCTCCAAAACAGATTTCAAAAATTTGAAAAAACACAGTTTTCTGCAAAACTGTAAACGCAGAAACCAGAAATCTGCGAACTGTAAATGCAGAAACCAGCAATCTGCGAACTGTAAAAATTACAGAACCAGAATATGCGAATCTGTTAAACTCAGAACCAGTAATTCACGAATCTGTAAACACAGAATCTGTAAACCAGTAAAAATTCCAGAAATCACGAATCTGTAAAACAAAACTGAATTCCTGCGAACTGTAAAAAATTCCAGAAATCACGAATCTGTAAAACAGAACTGAATTCCTGCGAACTGTAAAAAATTCCAGAAATCACGAATCTGTAAAACAGAACTGAATTCCTGCGAACTGTAAAACACAGATTCTGCAATCTGTAAATACAGAATCAGAAATCTGTGAACTGTAAACACAGTTTTTCGGTTCTGTAATACAACAGCAACCTGGTTCTGTAATACAACAGCAACCTCACAATTATAAAGATTAATTTTCGTTTTTTTACTCGAATCTGAACACAGATCCGAAACTGTACGCAGTACGGACAATTTTCTTCGGGATGTAACTTTCTGTTCCTTTAAAACTCAAACAGATTGTTAGCGACAGGATAAAATTGTACAGAATTAAGATTGTAGGACCTGTATTTCGCAGAATAACAATCTGTAAAGAATTAAAACGAAGAACAGAATTAAGAAAGAATTGTACCGAATCGTTCTTGACGAAACTGTTGCGTAGAGTCGAGATTAGATCTCTTTCCTTAATTCTGTAACGCCCCGTATATGTGATGGTTACTGGCGTTGAGAATCCCAGGATACAACTACGATCACTTCTGGTTTGCACAATCAAAAGACAGAAGCTCGGGCTTTGAGTATGTTGTTACGTCCAGATGTGTTTCTCTTGGCAATGGCGTTTCTTCTCGTATGAGTTCCTTATTACCTATGCGATGGCGTTATCACTTTTGGTATTTTTCTTTTTGTCGTCGTCATGATTGGTTGGTTCTTCTGATTTTTTGGGCATAGTTCCACCCCTTTTTGGTAGATTTAGCTCGGGCTTCTTGTTGGCTGGGCTAGAGCTACCAAATACTTCCATACTACCTCTGCTTGTATGTTTTGTGGCGTTGTGTACTTTGAGTATGGGCGTCTTGTCTTGTATACGCGTAGGATTTTTGCACCTTCTAATCGTGTAGTTTGCTTATGAGTATATAGGTTCAGTCTTTGACCTTTGTTACTTGTCTTTATGGTTCGGTTTTCTACCCCTGGTATAGTTATGGTCATTGTGGCTGCTTTTGTTAGTTTGCCGGCTTATATGAAGGTTGGGTCCACCATTTCCTCCGAACCCGGAGCGAGTGGCGGACGTAGGTCGGCGTGTGATTTTATTAGCTTGTGACGTTACCCCTTACTTATGGTGGACCCTTTGCCACACGCTAGCGTTAGGTCGACGTCGAACCCTTTTAATCGACGGGCCTATTCATCGTGTAGCGTCCGATTCTTGATTGCTTGGACTTACGATGCCGGTGGACGCCTCCCAGCCGGTTTGGCGATTTGCCCGTGGATTCATGACTCTCAGAGGGGCCGTGGAAGGCGCGAGTACGCGTTCCTGGATAGTGGTCGTGGCAAAAGGTTTCCCTTCTTTGCTCAGCGGACCGTGCCGGTTTCGTCAGGTTACGGGCTTCATTCTCCATGATCATTGCCACACATCGCTAACAATCATGGGAAGCGTCGACTCGGAGTCGGTGGTTTGGCTAACGTTGTATACGCGTAGATGAAGCCTTGAACGCGTAGACTAACGAAATTCCTCCCCGGAGCGGATTTTCGCCGCGGCCTTTTTCAACTTTGTGTTAGGTCATAGACATAAAGCAAGTAATTTGGAAACGGAACAACTCAGCATACTTTAACACGTTAGAGAAAGAAGAGCGTACTCATATATTAATAGAAAGATGCTTTATAGACTAACAAACTTTGACGATGACGCTTACCCCTAGTCGTCACGGCCCCATGTCGCTTCGACCCTAAGATAACGATGCTAACTTATTGAAACTCTTGAAAGAAACTAATTCTACTCATGCAAGAAAAGGCACAAAGAAAATAATACTAGAAAACATGGAAAATCTTATCACTTTTGTTGGTCTTGACTCATGGCGGGTGGTGTTTCAGGAACATGCAGCTTAAATTGTCATTCTTTGCTTGGAATTTTTGCTTGTACTTACTTGGTAGACTGGTACCATTTTGCTTGACGAATTTTGTTGTTCTCGTCACGTTGGGGATTGATTTTCCACACCTAGCTTTCTCTTCGAACTTTGTTTTACTCTCACAGGATTCTTGATGTCTTGATCCCTTGACTTTTTGACCTTTAGACCACGAAGATGCCTTTCTTTGACATATATTCTCTGCTCCTCACATGACTAATCTTCTCTCCCGACGCATCGCTCTGACACTTGACGTACCTTGCTGGCTCTTCGTGGTTCTTTGATTGCTACGCTTCCTTCTTTTTACTCAACGATGCCTTGGTAGCGTTTCTTATATCGATGCTATAACATTCTCTCGCCACTTGAAGATCGCCTTTGATCTCCTGGATCCCCCACGGGGACGGGAATTTCAGGGATTGGTGGTACGTTGAAGGTATAGCCTTCATGTCGTGCAGCCAAGGCCTTCCTAGGATGATATTGTAAGGCGATTCGATCTCCATAACTGCAAACTCTGCTTGTATGTTGATACCCCTGGCCAAGGTTGCTAACGTAATCTCTCCCAGCATGCTCGCCACTTCCCCACTGAATCCCACCAAGGGGACGTACTTCTTCACGACGTCGTCATTAGAGAGTCTGAGTTCCTTAATAGCGGATAAAAGTGATTATATTGGCGGAACTTTCGTTGTCTATGAGGATTCTCTTGACCAAGCAATTGCTGACGGTGAGGGAGATGACTAAACCGTCGTGGTTCTCTACAATCTCGTTTGGTTCCTCGAACGTGATCTGGTAGTTCGTTCTAGTAGGACGGATTTGATAAACTCGCGTCATATCGCTATTGTCGCATAAGATCTTGATATTCTTTCTAGTGGCGGATGCAGTACACCCGCTCGCGGAGGAGCTTCCGAGGATGGTATGTATCGTTCTGGTATGACTCGGTGGGGGTGGACGAGGGGTAGGAGACTTCCTTTCTTTCTTCACTCCTTCGAACGCGTTCTTTCCTTCTCTGGAGAGCAAATCCCTCAAATCTCCCCTCTTCAACAGCCTTAATACCTCTTTTCTCAGAGTGTAACAACCATCCGTAGTATGACCTGTATCATTATGAAATTCACAATACCCTTTCCCTGTTCCGGGTCTTCTCCCTGGATTTGGCTTCTTGTTCCATTATACGTCGCGCAGTCCTTCCATTGCGTTCATAACTCGCAACGCGTCAGTCTTCATGGGAATACCTCTGTCGACCATATAAACGCTATCTACTTCGCTCACATTATGTACCATTTGCGGCTCTCTCTGGAACGGCTTATTTCTCCTATCATAGCGTTCCCCTCGTTCTTGATGGCGGTTGTTATGTCGACGTTGGGGAGAGTTCCTACGCGGAGGAGACCGTCTACGCGGAGATCGAGGATTTTCTTCGGCATGCCTCGGGAGAGAGCTCTTTCCCTTGTTGCAACGAATGAATCCGGGTGAGTTTTTGTTAATTCCTTGTACAAGTCGCTATCTCGAGGGAGAGCGCGCTAGAACGCGTCAGCGGCAGTAGATTCGCTACAGTCTGGGATCGTGATCTTCTCGTCGTTGAAACACTTCATAAAGGATCTTATGGTTTCGCCTTTGTTCATGCGCATGTTATGGAGATCTGAAGGTTGTTTTGCAAACATTTTACTGCTGGCGAATTGTAGGCGGAACATGTTGGAGAGTTCGGCGTAGGATGAGATACTTCCTTTGGGTAAGTGGATAAACCATGTCAAGGCTGGACCCTTCAACGTCGAGCTAAAGAACTTGCACATCATTGCCTCCCTTAGCTCTGGCTCGATTGGACTCGTGGAGAGCTTGGCTTTGTAGAGTAGGATATGCTCTTCTGGGTCGTCAGAACCGTCGTAGACGGGGAGATCAGCGACGGTGAACTTCTTGGCTATCTTCTGGGCGGTGATGGCGGCGACAAAGGGACTCTCTCGATATCCAAACTCGTGTTCAAGGACTATGGACTTAGGTGCTCCGGGCATTAACATCATCTCTCTTCTTAGAGCTCCGACTTGCTGTGCTACGAGTGCAGCGACGGCGCTCGAGTCATATCTTCCTCGGGTATCTTCTTCTGAACCGTTTCTCTAAGGGGGGGTATAGTCATGGTGCCCTTGGGATCTGTATACATCATCTTCTTCGACGGCCGCGTCCATGTCGAGACGTCAAGCGATGCTCTGACCCCGGACATAGGTGTGTGGTCCTGCAGACCCCGCCTTGAGTTCCCTGATTATTGAATGCGGTCTCTTGTTCTCCTTAGTAAGTTCCAGCGTCGTCTTCTCGCTCGCGCACTTAGCTTCCGCCTGGGTTTTTTCGAAGGCGTCGAATTGTGCTCGGACGGCGGCTACGTCGGTTACTTCTCCGTCCACCCCTTGTTTCCCTCCGGGAGCGTTGTTTTTTGGAGTACTGGGAGCCTTTTCGAGAGCTTTCTTTGTTTCTTCGCCCACTGGGACGAGAGGGATCGTCGCAGGATCTTCTTCGGATCTCTTTTCGCTATTACGCGGGCTGTTCGTCGGGCTCGTCATGGTTTTCCTGCAAAAAAGAAGTTCTTTTCGTATGGAGAGACGATACCTTTTTGATCAAGGCCCACGGTGGGCGCCAATTGTTTGTAGCGAAATTACCAACGAGATGATAACTAAGCAATTGTAGGGCAAAGATCAAAGAACACGATATAATCTCAACACTCAAGAACAATATATGAAACTAGGGTTGAAGCTTGAACTTAGGTATTATTCGAATGGTGGTTGAATCATTACAAAGCTGGCGTTAGCCTCTTTTTATAGGCTAACCCTAATAATATCTTTAAGGAAACGATATTTTATCTCTTCCTTTTATCTTATGACGATATAACAATAAGGTAAAAAGATATTATTTCCAATATCTTTTACTAATTACATTAATAATATAAAGAAAAGAGATAATATTCACTCGGCCGACTTTATCTTCAACGTCGACGACATCTTCATTTCTTCTCATCACGTCGACCTGAATACTCTACGCGTAGCTTGTTACGCGTTCTTTACTCGTCGTATTTTTAGGCACAAACAGGATATACCAAAATCAGTAAACCTCTTTCTAGGAAGGTGCATAAATTCTGCCAATTCTCTTTTTTCATCAACTTTATGAAGTTGTAAAACTAGAGGATGCCTTGTCACAATACCTGCCCACAAAATCGTATAAGTGAAGACCGCCCAAAAACTCTGTAGCAAGTTTTAGAATGTAGAGAACACTCTATGGAGTAAAAGATAGACTAGAATGCAGAATGAACTGCAAAAAAATCTACAAAAACATCAAGAATGCATTGATTGCATCTCAGTCACTAGAAAATGATTTTGAGTTCCCCGACCCTCCTTTTTTTTGTCACTATAACAAACATTGTACTCAAGGGCCACCAACTCTATTGACAAATATCAGAATTTATATATTATAGGTTTCAAGTTCTCCTAACCAGTTTAGAATAAATCATATTTATTTTGTAAGTGCACCTTGAGTAATTGAATTATTGATGAGCTTAAACTTGAGCTTGTCACCTCTTCCTAATTTTGTAAGTGCTCCCTAAGTGCTCACTGGTCTTATTAGGAACACATCCGGGTTTTAGTGTCATATAAGACCAGCTCACTCCTGGTTGTTTTAGTAGAGCCTTGCATTAGGACACTCCCCCAAAAGCAGACGGCATTCTACCATTTACAAACGCATCAAAATTACAATAACCAATACTATATTTCAATCCTATAAAACATGTTCTTGCTCTATAGTTATTTTGGTCAATTCATAACATTTATAAATGCTTGATGAAGATCAGAATAATCCTATGTTTTTTTGTGAGAATGACTTGCTACTATATATAGTGTAATTTCTTAGATTCATCAGTCCAGCAAAGTTATTGTAAAAAAAAAAGAATCCAACAGCTAGCAAAAGCTAGACATCAAGGTAATATTATTATATGAGATAAAAGCAGTGATTGATAGATAAAAAGAACTGATTAAAAAACGGTTGATATTAGATTCATCAATACAGAAATCTGTTGTATAAACTCAGCAGCAAAAACTTGACAACACGGTAACTCTCAAAGAAAGCAACATCCAACATTAGAAATTAAGAGAAATTCCAAGCAGAACACCTTACTACTTGTAGAAGTTGTGAAAGTATGATTAAGTATGTCGTCCACTAAACTATCCTAAGGGAAAAGAAGGCTCTCCCCAAAGCCATTAGTAACAAAAGTGAACCCAAAGACAAGAGCATTGGATAACTCATCTATCAAAGGAATGGTTTTTTCGATGACAAGAAAAACATAACTAAGCTCCAAGAAAAGGAAAATGAATTGTTTCATCAAACCATCCCGACTCTCAAGCAAAACAGATGAGACTGTGAGCAAGCTATTTTCAAGAGAAGAAATAGGAAGGTTATTTCCATTCTTTACTGGTGAATGAGAAAAAATGAAAGAACATGAAAATAGAAAGTTCTTCCTATTTTAATGTTTGGTAAATGACGAGTGAGCTTTTCTATATAAGAAGAGAAAAGAGAAATTATCATATCATCTTCTAAACACAAAACACAAAGGAGAGATTATTCATCTGTAAGAGAGGAGATTAAACACAAAGAGAGGTTTATATTTCTTTGTGAGAATATATTCTCTTCTACGACAAGCTTGTGGTTTGTACAAGTTGTCGGATATTATCCTTCATATAGTCAAGAGTGTATCACCCCGAGGACGTAGGCAATTTGCCGAACCTCGTTAATTCTCGTGTCTTCATATTTACTTTATCGATCCATATTTGTCGAAGCTTTCCGCAGCTTTTACTCAACAATTGGTATCAGAGCCGTATCAAGATCGAAGACGGTGAAAGTTTGATTGTTGGAATCAATGGCTTCAAGTAGTGGAACCGCTAAAGTTGGGAAATATGAGATTGAGAAGTTCAATGGAAAAAATGATTTTTCCTATTGGAGGATGCAGATGAAAAATTTGCTGATATCTCAAAAGCTACACAAGGCTTTGTTGGGTAAGGATAAGAAACCTGAAGATATGAAGGATAGTGACTGGGAAGAGCTTGATATGGAAGCACGCGCTGCCATAATATTATGTCTTGAAAGAGATGTCGCATTCATGGTGGACGACGAGGGAACCGCGTCAGGTGTGTGGACAAAGTTAGAGGCAAACTTCATGACGAAGACTCTAACAAACAGAATCTATATCAAGTCACATTTATATACTTGCAAGATGGATGAAGGAATTTCACTTCGTGATCACATCAACAAATTTGATAGGATAATTTCAAATTTGAAGGATATAGATGTGAAGGTTGAAGATGAAGATCAAGCTCTTATGCTTTTGCTTTCTTTGCCAAAATCATATGAGAATCTTGTTCAAACATTGATGCTTGTGGGTGACACATTGACCATGGATGAAACTAGAACTGCGCTTCTAGCGGATGATCTGCGAAAGGTGGCAACTAGTAATATGACAAGTGGGAGCAATGAACAAGCACAAGGTTTGTTTGCAAGAGGACGAGGTAATGATAGAGGAAATAGCAAGAGGGGAAAGTCAAGATCCAAATCTAGATCTCTAGCGGAAACTCGTTGTTACAAATGTGGTGAGCTTGGGCATTGGAAGAAGGATTGCCGCAATAAGAGGGTACAATGGAAGGACAAAAACAACAAAAATAAGGGAGATCAAGATGTGAAGCAAGAAGCTAGTATAGCTTCAGGTGAGTGGGGCGGAGAATGTTATTCCATTACGTCCGAATATTCAAGCAATTGGATTCTGGATACGGGATGCTCTTATCATATGTGCCCAAACAGGAAGTGGTTCACTTCCTATAAGGCCATAGATGGTGGAACCGTTTTGATGGGCAACGACCATGGTTGTGAGACGGTGGGTATCGGTACAATCAGAATCAAGATGCATGATGGAATTGTCAGAACACTGACGGATGTAAGGCATGTCCCTGATTTGAGAAAGAATCTTATTTCTCTTGGTGTCTTAGAATCAAAAGGTTGCAAGCTAATTGGCGAGAACGGGATTCTTAAAGTTGTTAGTGGTTCTTTATTGGTGATGAAGGGGATTCGCCAAAGAAATTTGTACCATCTTGTTGGCAGTATTGCTACAGGCGATGTAGCGGTTGGAACAGGTGGAAGCAAGAGAAACCCAACAGAGTATACTAGGCTTTGGCATATGCGTCATGGACATATGTCGGAGAAGGGTCTAAATTTGCTTGGTAAGAAGGGTTTGTTGAAGTATATGAAGAAGCCTTGCATGGAATTCTGTGAGCATTGTGTGTATGGAAAAGCACATAGGGTTTCATTTTCAGCGAGCACCCATACAAGCAGAGGGATATTAGACTATGTGCATACAGATGTTTGGGGTCCGGCGAAAGTTGCTTCTAAAGGTGGTTCCAGGTACTTTGTCTCGTTTGTAGATGATTACTCAAGATATGCTTGGGTTTATTTTCTTAAGCATAAGAATGAGGTATTCGAGACATTCAAGCAATGGAAAGCAATGGTCGAGAACAGAACAGATAGAAAGCTGAAAACTTTGAGGTCCGATAATGGCACGGAGTACACAGATGGGGCTTTCAAGAAGTTTTGTGATGAAGAAGGCATTGTTCGACATTGGACGGTTAGAGACACACCACAACAGAATGGAGTCGTAGAAAGGCTGAACCGTACACTACTTGAGAAGGCTAGATGTATGCGCTCCAATTCTGGGTTAGGTCGTGAATGGTGGGCTGAGTCGGTTGCCACGGCTGCTTATATTGTGAACCGATCTCCACATTCGACATTGGATGGAGACACTCCTTTTAAGGCGTGGTCAGGAGAACATGCAGATTACGGAAGACTTAGAGTGTTTGGCTGTATTGCTTATTATCATGTCAAAGATAACAAGCTTGATAATAGGGCCAAGAAGGCAATTTTCTTGGGATATGCAAGAGGAGTCAAGGGCTATCGACTTTGGTCTTTACAAGATTCTAAGTTTGTAATCAGCAGAGATGTTACTTTTGATGAGAATTCCATGGTTGCTTTACCAAAAGCGGATGTATCCAAAGGTGGTGATGTTGTAACATCAAAATCTCAAGTAGTTGAGTAGTTGAGATAGAGGAATCTGAAGACCAACCAGATTCTATTCATGGTCAAGAGGAATCTCATGATGACACATATAGTCAAGAAAATGATGAGCTTGAGAATGAGGAGGTTCAGCAGGAAAATGCACAAGTGCTACAACAACAGCAGCAGGAGACCTTGGCTTCCACTAGGTCAAGGCGGGTTTATAAACCAGTTCAGAGGTATGGGTTCGATGAGCCTCTGAAACACTATGGGCAGGTAAACTTGTTAGAATATGCTCTCTCGGTGGAGGATGATGAGCCGGTCACCTTCAAACAAGCTATCAAAGATGTTGATAGGGAGAGATGGTTGTTTGCTATGGAGGAAGAGATGGAATCTCTCCATAAGAACAAGACATGGGAGGTAGTCCCGTTGCCTGAGGGAAAGACTGCTATTGGTTGTAAGTGGGTGTATAAAAGAAAAGAAGATTCATCTGAGCTCGGTGGTACAAGATATAAGGCAAGATTAGTGGCAAAGGGTTTTGCACAGAAAGAAGGTGTAGACTACAATGAGATATTTTCTCCGGTCGTAAAGCATACTTCTATTCGGGTGCTTTTGAGCATTGTTTCTCATGGTGATCTTGAGTTGGAACAACTCGATGTCAAAACAGCCTTCTTGCACGGAGATTTAGATGAGGAAATCTACATGTATCAACCAGAAGGATACAAAGTAGAGGGAAAGGAGAGTCAGGTATGTCACTTGAGGAAATCCTTATATGGATTGAAACAGTCGCCTAGACAGTGGTACAAGCGATTTGATTCTTTCATGTTGAAGCATAATTTCTCCAGAAGTGATTATGATTGTTGCGTCTATATTCAAAAGCTTCATGGAGGTGATTTCATTTATCTCTTATTGTATGTGGATGACATGCTTATTGCTTCAAGAAGCATGGTGGAGATAAATAAGTTGAAGGTCAAACTTGGTAAAGAGTTTGATATGAAGGACATGGGTGCTGCTAAAAAGATACTTGGTATGGAGATCAGAAGAGAGAGGAAAACTTGTCAGTTATTCTTGAGTCAGAAAGGTTACCTTGAGAAGGTTATTGATCGGTTTGGAATGAAAGGTGCAAAATCAGTGGTGACCCCATTGGCACCACATTTTGTCCTCTCTGGTAGACAGTGTCCAAGTACAAAGGAAGATAAGGCACACATGGAAAATGTACCTTATGCTAGTGCAGTTGGCAGCTTAATGTACGCCATGGTGTGTACACGTCCAGACATTTCACAAGCGGTTAGTGTTGTCAGTAGATTCATGGCAAATCCGGGGAAGGCACATTGGGAAGCTGTGAAATGGGTTTTAAGGTACTTAAAAGGTACTATTGACACAGGTTTGTACTTTGGTGGAGATACATGTCAGCTGAATGGTTTTGTTGATTCTGATTATGCTGGAGATCTAGATAGACGACGATCCACTACTGGATATGTCTTTGACGTATGCGGTGCTCCAGTAAGTTGGAGATCGATGTTACAAGCTACAGTTGCTTTGTCCACAACAGAGGCTGAGTATATGGCCATTGCTGAAGGAGTAAAAGAGGCATTGTGGTTGAGGGGTCTACTAGATGATTTGGGTATTCAACAAGATTGTGTGAACTTGTATTGTGATAGTCAAAGTGCCATTCATTTGGCTAAGAATCAAGTTCATCATGCTCGTACAAAACATATTGATGTAAGATATCATTTTGTACGAGATGTCATCGAGGATGGAGATATTTTTGTACTAAAGGTACATACAAAAGACAATCCGGCAGACATGTTGACTAAAGTTGTGGCAAGTAGCAAGTTTCAGCATTGCTTGAACTTGCTTAAGATTGGCTCATGTTAGTTTGCCCAAAAAGGGCATGGCCCTTCGGGGCGGTATTGGGTGAGGTGGAGACTATATGGAGGACAGGTAGAACTACGATTGGCTTGATCCCGATCAACGGGTACGTAGGCAGTCATGCGTATAATGATGCAGCCCAGATGATAATAACTGTTTTGGATGCCACAGAGTGTTCTCGTTATCGTCCAAAATTTGAGGTATTTCAAATTGTGTACGAGGTGGAGAATTGTGAGCAAGCTATTTTCAAGAGAAGAAATAGGAAGGTTATTTCCATTCTTTACTGGTGAATGAGAAAAAATGAAAGAACATGAAAATAGGAAGTTCTTCCTATTTTAATGTTTGGTAAATGACGAGTGATCTTTTCTATATAAGAAGAGAAAAGAGAAATTATCATATCATCTTCTAAACACAAAACACAAAGGAGAGATTATTCATCTGTAAGAGAGGAGATTAAACACAAAGAGAGGTTTATATTTCTTTGTGAGAATATATTCTCTTCTACGACAAGCTTGTGGTCTGTACAAGTTGTCGGATATTATCCTTCATATAGTCAAGAGTGTATCACCCCGAGGACGTAGGCAATTTGCCGAACCTCGTTAATTCTCGTGTGTTCATATTTACTTTATCGATCCATATTTGTCGAAGCTTTCCGCAGCTTTTACTCAACAGAGACAATGAACACAAGCAGGAATCACAAGAAGTCAAGGCATTTTGCAATGGAAAGTAAAGATGCACTTTTTCAATCATTGAGCATACACTGATATTAAAAATACAGTCATTGTTCCAGTAATGTAATTCAAGAGTTAAAGCAGCTGCAATATAACAAATTATATGGTACGAATATGTATTGACATTCCCAAATTTGTAGATGTTAAAGCAGTTGCAATATATTTATCCTAGCAATCATACAGTAGCTAACAGTTTCAGCACAAGGGCACAAGATTCTTAAAATTCAGTTTCCCCTTATAAAAAACTTTGTTATAAATATCTTTTGTGGTCCTTTACTTATAGGAATTAATAGTATACTGAACAAGAAGGATGAACCAAATTAAAATCATAAATTAGGATATTAAAAAATACGAATGAAGACACGATCTATATACAAAAAGTTACATCTATCCATAGCTCCTTATCATGTAGTCTAGTAAATCCACTTCGAAAACCCGATTCGCAACAGGAATACGTGGAGCATAGGCAGTAGAAGAACAAAGGGAGAAGCCAAATACCAAAAAACAAAGTTTTAAAAACTGAAATCAGAGAACCTGTAAGATTCTTGTTTGGACGGAGGCTGTAAATTAGAACGTCGATAGACCGCAGCAGCAGCGGAACCCTAACCTCTATAGGCAGCAGCAGGACAAAGCTTGAAACACCATCCCCTCGAAATCGCCGGCAACGACTCCAACAAAATGAAAAGTGTAGAACCAACCCCAAATCAAAAAACGTGTAGAACCCTAATTTCTGATTTCTGTAGAACCCCTTACCAGTGACAACCGGGCAGCACCTTTTTTACACCCGGCAACACCATCTCGTTCGGAACACCGTTCCGAACGAGAATCCCTGAATTTATTTATTTTTTAAAAACAATTTCTCGTTCGGAATGGGGTTCCGAACGAGACCGGTCTGAAAAATGATTTTTTCATTTATTAAATGCCGAACCGGTTCGTAATTTATGAACCGGTTCGACACTGAGTTTTTTTTTTTTTAAAAAAAATATTTATGACGTCATAAATCTCGTTCTGAACGGCGTTCCGAACGAGATTACCCGGTTTTTGCGTTTTTGCGTTTTTGCGTTTTTGAGTATTTTCGATCAACTTTTTGTGAAGGGGAGACCTTATACACTCTTTATATGCCTAATAACACATAATTGTATAAGTTTTTGAAACATAATCAACATCGATGTACTAGACCCTTCATATCTCAACTACTTCGACTATTTCGAAGAATGAAAGACTAGTGAAGGTTTACAAATGAGGTGTTACTCGAAGAGTTCGAGTTTTCGATTCGAAGTTACTGTCAAGGTTAAATAGCTATAATATGCATTGAAAACAAGTTTCATTGCATTCCGACGTCGTTTGGGCATCGAACCGCCTATTCTCGACCTTAACACGCCATCAGGACCGATAAGGCGTTTTTGCGTTTTTGAGTATTTTCGATCACTTTTTGTGAAGGGGAGACCTTATACACTCTTTATATGCCTAATAACACATAATTGTCTAATTTTTTGAAACATAATCAACATCGATGTACTAGACCCTTCATATCTCAACTACTTCGACTATTTCGAAGAATGAAAGACTAGTGAAGGTTTACATATGAGGTGTTACTCGAAGAGTTCGAGTTTTCGATTTGAAGTTACCGTCAAGGTTAAATAGCTATAATATGCATTGAAAACAAGTTTCATTGCATTCCGACGTCGTTTGGGCATCGAACCGCCTATTCTCGACCTTAACACGCCATCAGGACCGATAAGGCGTTTTTGCGTTTTTGAGTATTTTCGATCACTTTTTGTGAAGGGGAGACCTTATACACTCTTTATATGCCTAATAACACATAATTGTATAAGTTTTTGAAACATAATCAACATCAATGTACTAGACCCTTCATATCTCAACTACTTCGACTATTTCGAAGAATGAAAGACTAGTGAAGTTTTAGAAAGGAGGTGTTACTCGAAGATTTCGAGTTTTCGAGTTTTCGATTCGAAGTTACCGTCAAGGTTAAATAACTATAATATGCATTGAAAACAAGTTTCATTGCATTCCGACGTCGTTTGGGCATCGAACCGCCTATTCTCGACCTTAACAGGCCATCAGGACCGATAAGGCGTTTTTGCGTTTTTGAGTATTTTTGATCAACTTTTTGTGAAGGGGAGACCTTATACACTCTTTATATGCCTAATAACACATAACTGTATAAGTTTTTGAAACATAATCAACATCGATGTACTAGACCCTTCATATCTCAACTACTTCGACTATTTCGAAGAATAAAAGACTAGTGAAGATTTACAAAGGAGGTGCTACTCGAAGAGTTTGAGTTTTCAACTCGAAGTTACCGAAAAGGTTAAATAGCTATAATATGCATTGAAAACAAGTTTCATTGCATTCCGACGTCGTTTGGGCATCGAACCGCCTATTCTCGACCTTTACGTTATTATTTTAAAAAAAACCGCTGCTCCCATTCCGAACGAGATGCGGATATCCAAAAAAACAAATTATTTATAAATAATATTGACGTCATTAAAAAATTTATAAAAAAATTTCGTTTGGAACGGCGTTTAGAACGAGAATTCCGGATATTTTTTTCGATTTTTTTTTACTCGGTTTCTTAAACCGGGTTCAAATTTTTGAACCCGGTTAATCTCGTTCGGAATGGTATTCCGAACGAGAATTTAAAAAAAAAAAATTACAATCTCGTTCGGAACACCGTTCCGAACGAGAGGGGATGCCCAGTGTAAAAAAAGTGCTGCCCGGTTGAATCGCCATTTTCAAAAGCACGAGTTGTTCCATAACCCTATTTTCTGATTTTGGCAACGTGGGCAATTTTTAGTAAGCGCCTCACACCTTTCTTCATTTAGCGCATTATTTTACTAATCAAACCGCTACATTATAGTATACCAACCTCTGCAAATTAAATTTTAAATACAAAACCGTTGCAAAATCGCAATATGACATCAAACCGCTACAAGAACCGCTGCAATATCGAAACCGCTTCAAATAACCGCTGCATTAGACAAAACCGCTGCAAACGACCGCTGCATTTGCTCGTTATTGTAGTAGTGTGTTAATAATTTTTTTTTAAAAAATTAATAAATAGCCTAACAACTTTCTTAAACTCACTCTAAGAGCTCAAAAAGGCTCAGCTTTAATATATAAGATAGATAATAGCTATAATTTGAGACTATAAGATCACTAAAACAACAACAGTCCCTTGGGATTGAACTCTCAAACAATGGCTTTGTTGCTTATCTGTCACCCATTACGCTATTTAATATTTCTTGTTGTTCTATTGAATTTCAAAGTATAATATTATCCTAAAATTTGATATTTTTGCAAAAAACTTGTCGTTCTTTTTATCTAAGTATCCAATTTGCCTGTGTGTGTTGCCCTGGATGTGTAGTTTGGGAACTACCAAATTTGCATCTCTCAATAATCTCTTAAAGCACTTGGCGTGCATCTCTTGAAGCCCTTTGTGTGTTTTTCATCCAAGTGTCCAACCTGTTTTAACTTCATATGAAGAAAAACATCATGATTAGTATACAAACATATCTAATAAACAGAATTATCTTATTATACAATACTTAAAGCCACAATGAGTTTTCCATCATTCTAACCTCAAAATTTGGAACTCCTAGCCACAAAAGCCTTTCTTAATTGCAACTCCTTCCTAGCCACACAAAGCTAAGCTTTCAATGTTGAACAATCTTGTGCAACTCCTTAACCACAAAAGCTATAAGAGGTTTTTACTTTAAACCACACGTTATGTACCAAAATTTGCAAGGAACCACCCGTATTTCACGTATTGATTTTAAACCACACAAAAGAGCCAAAACACTTCCAAATGACCACCCACGAACGATTTGAAACTTGGCCGTTAAGATGTGTGAAACTACGAATTTGTCTCTTTAAAATTAATGAAATTACGGAAATTTGCGCCTGTTTAAATTGATTTTTTTTAATTATTTCTAATCTCAGATCGCCTAATCTGGAAATTGGGGTTGTTTGAATCGACATCGAATCGAGAAATTCGTCTCGGATTCGAACAATCGAAGGTAAGATTTAAGCATTTCTTTTGGAATTAGTAAATTTTATGAAGGATTGACAGAGTAGGGATTCAATTGGATCTAGTTGAGGTGTACATGGCCTGTTATTCCACATCTTCCCCCTCCACTACCGCAGGTAGCCACCAACGACGAATCTCAGTGGCAGTACCACCTCCGCAAGAAGGGCTCCGACCCCGCGAGCTATGGGACCTGGCAAGGATAGACAACCGGCGAGCTCAATACTTTGGTCTGGCGAAGAAAACGGAGAGCCAACATGACAGGTGAACCAAAGAGCTACCCTAGTTCGGTCGAAGAAGAAAGCCTTAACCTACGCAACCCCCATTGTGATTCGTCGCTGGCGAAACTCAGAGTTCCAATCGATGGCGGTAATCATGAGAGGCGGATTCTTCTCCTCATCTAATAAATCATCCCTATTATAAAATCAAACCCAACATTCACTCAAAGACTCCAATCAATGGTGGTAGTCATACGAAGAAGTCAGAGATCTCGCCTCCTTGTCGGTGGCGGCAACGACGGTACCAACAGCATCTCTGGGCCAAATCAGGCTTGATTCACTGTAAACAGAGGCAAGTTTCAGTAATCTCAATAATTTTAAAGGGGCAAATTTGAAATTTCACACATCTTAACGGCCAATGTGACGGAAACCGTTCGTGGGTGGTCATTTGTAAACTTTTGGCCTTTTGGGGTGTTTTAGACTCAATACGTGAAATATGGGTGGTTCCTTGCAAATTTTGATACCTAAAGGTGGTTTAAAGTAAAAACCTCAAACTATAAAGCAAAATAACTTTTTACTTTGATTCCTACTATATATATCTCATTAGACATTATTCAATCTTCCACATTGGACATTCCTTCTATCCCAGAAAATCATCACATTGTAGATAGCTTCGTCTTCACCAATTAATCCAAATATGCAGACATCATCTACTTGCATATCATTCTCATTCACAAAGGTTCTCCATCCTTTCCCAAATCACTATTGATTGTCACTTCTCTTCAAAGCAACCTCTGTTTCTTTGTTATAGTAAAGTCTTATTTCTTTGATTGATGGAGAGATTAGATACTCATCACCGTGAGTTGGAGGAACAACCTGCAATTATTGTTATAAAATGAAAACCTTAATAATCCAATACATTGTATTATAAAAAGTAGGTAAAAAAGAAATTACCATACGACAGTCGTCATGCACATATGATTCACACATCTAAACCACATAAGTCTTGTCAACAACCATGTACTCATTAACAAGTTGTTGAGCTCTATCCATTAAATCAATTGGTTGTGGTGGGTGGTGGGTGGTGGTGGGTGGTGGGGGTGGGGCCATATCTTCATTTTCTGAATCTTTTTCACCATCTTCATTTTCTGAATCTTCTCTAGTATCTTTACTTTCCTCCATATCATCCCTTTTTTGCATACCATCACTATCTTCACCTTTCCCCATATCATCCATTTCTTGTATACCATCACTATCTTCACTAGCTTCCAGGTCTATTGGATTCATCTCGGTTCAAGAACTTATGTAAAAGCTTGAATCATTAGACGTGTTATCAATTGAGGATGATTCATCTGAGATCAAGTTAATGTAATTCTCTCTAGCCATTTCTGCATTACACATAAACATCCTAAATTCAAAAAGAAACTTTATCATGCAGTTACAATTTTTACCCAAAACCGCTTTCTAATTTCTTAGTAGAATCTTACCAAAAATTACTAGTAACATTTTTTACCCAGAATTTCTTACTAGTATTTTATCTGCATTTGACTATATTTTTTTACCCAAAATAATTTTCTACAAGAGCATTTCTTACGGAAATGTTTCCCAAAATTAACATGCAATGTTAACATACAGTTGAATCACTTGGTCTTTACCCAAAACTAATTTGTATGTAATTTTTTTCTGAGTTAAATACACTACTATTATACACACAATCAAAGGTATGTTCACAAATAAAGTTGAAAACAATTGTTATACGCACAATCTTACCTTCAACTGTTGAAACCCTTTTTTAATTTGTGTTCTTTTTCCTTTCTCTTGATCTTATTTCCTCCCTCAAGAACAAGATCTTCTAGAATTTGTGGTTTCTCTCGCTCGAACTCTCTGTTTTTGAAGTAGTCCAATCAAAATCACCAATTCTATTTTAACCTAATTTGTTGGTAATTTTTTTTTTGTTTATATTTTACTTTTTTGTTTTTCCAACGTTGCATATTACTTGATTTTTGAATTGCATATATAGTAGTTTATTTGCGAATTGCATACCAAGTGTTTTTGAATACCACACTACTAGAATTATGAATTTCATACCACTTGAATTGTGAATTGCATACTACTTGATTTGTGAATTGCATACTACTTAAATTCGTAATTGCATACCAAGTGTTTTTGAATTGCATATCAAGTGTTTTTGAATTGCATACCAAGTGTTTTATGAATTTCATATTACTTGATTAGTTAATTGCATATCAAGTGTTTTTTCAAATGCATGTTGCTTGAATTGTGAATTGCATACTCTACTTGATTTATGAATAGCATACCAAGTTTTTTTTTAATTGCATACCTTGTGAAATGCATACTCTACTTGATTTGTGAATTGCATATCCAGTGTTTCTGAATTGCATACTACTTGAACTGTGAATTGTTTACTTTTGATTTGTGAACTACATACCAAGTGTTTGCTAAATTGCATACTACTTGAATTGTGAAATGCTATTAAGTGCTTCTTGAATTGCATATTAAGTGAATTCTTAATTGCATACAAAGTTATTTCTGAATTGCATACCAAGTGTTTTCTGGTTGCATACTTACTGATTTGTGGTTTGCATATGAAGTTTTTTTGGATAACATACTAAATGATTTCGGAATGTTTTTGTGGTTTCGCGTGCAAAGTGATGTCTAGATTGCATACTTATTGATTTTGTGGTTTGCATGTGAGGTTTATCTGGATTGCATTGTTATTGGTTTTTGGTTTGCATATGAGGTTCATCTTGATTACATACTTATTAATTCTAGGAAAGAACCATGTCAACTGGTTTGAATCCCTTCTTAAACAATAAGATTAAAAAAAAAATCTTAAACATTAGATGCAAATAAGAACAAGTATTGCAGAGAATTCTTTATATCTTAACTACTGCATATCTTGAGGTTCTTGGTTTTGAAGTCTTGTTTCTTCAATGATTTCATTAATTTAATCTGCATAGAATGATCAAAAACAAATATTTAGTGTTATATGAATGTGTAATTATAAGTGATTGAATATCTTAAATACCAACTGAATTTATTTGTTACCTTCTTTTTGTCCACGTGTTTCCCTTTTATGACAATATTGACTACAAATTCCACAACCTCTCTTCTTCTTTGCAGTTGTTTTAATGCCTAACTCTTTTGAACTAATGATTCGACCTTTTCTTATTCCTTTTTTATGTGCTTGTTTTGGTGATAACACTTGACCTCAGTTGGAGTTGGTCCTACATATTTCTTAAAATTCATTGTAGGTTGATCTACTTGAGCTTCCTCCCATCTATCCTGCAAAATATTCCTTCTTTGCTTATTTGTTTCTAACAACTCCATGTATTATGGCTTGCTTTCAATCATATAAATTGTGCACTTCTCCCAAGAGATGTATCATTAGCACTTTGTTCTCTTATGTTTCAACACTTTCCTATAGAGCAAACCATCAATTTTGAACATTGGTTGTAATGATGCTTCCTTTGTCCAACGTGTATCAATATACTTCTCTGGCACTTCTATAAGTCTTTTGTTCTTCATAACCACAAACATGTGTTAGCAAGGCAAACCAACACTCATAAATTTGTTGCATGTGCAACATATATCCAAACTATCAAAATCAGTTATTGTATATTTTTTCCATTTTCTTGTTGAACCTCATACTTTGCCACAATATCTTCCTTCCACATACTTGTTACCATGCATCTGTATATTGAGTTGTTTATGGATTGTTGTATATCATAAAAAAATAAGATTGCGTGTACCTTTGAGCATCCTTTTTGCACAATCCAATATGTCTTCATGTTGGCAAAGCTTCTTGATGATGATGCATTCAGTTTGTGTTGTTCGTGTCTCTATTGCTCTATTGCAGTGTCAGGTTGAGTATGGAACTGGATTAAGGAAGTAGATTGACCTAGGAATTTTCCAACGAAACTATTTTGTCTCTCTAACCTTGATGTTTTTCTAAGCATTCCTCCCATCCTTATATCTTTGAAGAATGCAGGGATTCAGTAGCTTCTCAAGTAATACATTCTCTTAAGCCAGTCATTCGACTCTAGTTCATATTTTTCAATAAAATCACTCCATCCTTGCTCGAGCTGTTGTTTAGTGATATATTTATTCCAGACTAAATCATTGATCGCTTGTTTGAATTCCAATGTGTTGAATATTCTGCTTTCCTCTTTGTCTGACAACTTGAACATGATATGCCACATACAAAACTTATGTGTTGGCTTGTCAAAAACTTGTTCTACTGCCTGAATTACTGTTGGATCTTGATCAGTAAGTATCACATATGGCTCCTGTCCCATTGCTTTTTTGAAGTTGTCAAACAACCACGCATAAGATTTTGTGTTCACTTTCAACATTAAAGTTGTTGCGAATGTCATAGATTTTTTGTGATTATCCACTACAGTAAATGGTATAAATACCATGTCATACATGTAAGTATATTTTTGAAGAATAAATAAGCTCTCTATAATAACAACTGGATGAAATTTGATTTAAGAAATTTTCCTGTTTTTATTTTAGGTTGCGTCTTCTAAGACTACATCTCCAAACAATTAGGTACTCTTTCTACTGATAGGAGCTTCCCAAAACAACCTTTCGAGTTGATCTTCTTTGTCAACAAAATAATCAAAATAGAATGCTTCACATATCTCTTTCTTCTTCTTTAGTTTGTCTATTATCATTTGTCCATCATAGCCTTTCATATAATAATTCAGATCCCTCTTTAGATTTCTAAAATTTGTTATGCTAGCTCCTATAGCACCGTATGTCCCAACTAATTCTTTATAGATTCGGTACCCTTTCTATGTTCCTTCATTCACATTTAACGATTCAGAATGATAAGCTTCAAAAGCACCTATATTTCTGTTTGATTTTACAAACTGTTTCTCTCTGTCTGTCATGATCGGGGTGTGTGGCATTCTACAACTCCATGAATCTTATATTGTACCTCCTCATTTCCTTTCAATATTATCCTTGCCTTGCATCCGGTATGATTTGGTATTGTACATCTTTTTGCTTTGCTTCTTTTTAGTGTTCGTGATAGAATGGGTCAAACCTTTTTGTGGCCCTCCCTATTACATAGAAGGTATTCCATACAGTTAACCCTCCTTTCTTTTTGTTTGTGCCTTTCCTTACTTCAAAGGCACACTGCTTGGCATAATTATCATAGAACATCACTACAATGTCTAATTTTCAAACACAGTTCCAACAATTGGTTTTATTTCATTTCTACAAACAAAAATATAATATGGTGTGCCCCATTGAGAAATTTGGATGTCATTTGTTTCTGCAACAAGAATTAGATTGCTTCTAAATTCCAAAATCTCAATTAACATGATTCTTTAAAAAGCAAAGTTCTCTATATACAATTTAAAATCACAATACATTCAAAAGTCAAATTCTCTATATGCAATTTGGAATCTCAATTCACGTGTCTCCTTCAGAAACAAAGTTCCTTGTATGCAAACTCAAAATCACAATATATTCAAAAGTCAAGTTCCCTATATGCAATTCGGAATCCCAATTCACATGTCTCCTTCGAAAAAAAAGTTCCTTATATGCAATTCAAAATCTCAAATATTTAAAGTCAAGTTCCCTATATGCAATTCAAAATCTCAATTCACATGTCTCCATTAAAAAATAATCTATATGCAATTCGAGTTTATTGTATGATGCAAACACCATAAATTTGTTGTATCACTTCAAATTGTTAAATCATCATGTTTGCATGTTCAGATTTTAACCCAAAATCAAGTTAGATGCAATTTGAGATAACTAATGACATACTCTGTCATTAAATTAATTATAGTTTGTTTATAATAGAATCATTCAGAAGTCTGTCTAAAAATTCCTTAATCGCAATTCAAAAATCTCAAAGATAACATAATTCATAGTTTTTTACATGTTTCTTTTTGCTGATTTGTCGAATTATTCATTAAACCTTCTATTGATGCTGAATTGTTTGCTAAGGTTTTGTTCCATTAAACTTTCTATTGATGCTAAATTGTTCTCTAGGTTTTGATTTGGTACTGTTGATGTGGACGCCAAGTTTTTGTAATAAATGTTTGAATTTCTCGAATCACTTCATTCTTTTTGTTCTTCGTCTATGAATTTCTTCCTCCAATTTTTCGATCGCGATTGGTGAAACAAGGAAGTTGCGATCGTCTTCGAGATCATCTTTCCTTCTTGCAGACACCCACGTGAGTCAACGCACTCGAGATCTTCATTTCTTTTGTTTTAATCTTGCAGACACGCACGTGGACTTGACTACTTGGGTTAGTGGAATACTGGGTTTTCACATGTTAGAATGAGATAGTGAATTAAAGAAAAAAATAAATTAAAGGGAAATACACGTCTCCACTCAAATTTCGCCAAGTGGTGCAAATTTCTGTGAAAACATGGCTTCAACTTTAACATTATATATATTAGATTTAGGTCTGGATGGCTACCCGAATATATTTATATAAAGCATTAAGTACCGGAGAAGATATAATTTTTTCAACATATTTTAGGTTTAATTTAGGTCTAGTTGGCTAACCGAACCGAACTTTCGGTTCAGTTATTTATTTGGGTTTCGGTTCGGTTTCAGCTAATAACCGAATTTTGCACAACACTAGTTTCATCACCCGGTTTATTAATCTGTTTTTGTATAGAAAATTCCCTAGCCAGGTGAGGGATTTAGCGCTAGTGCTCATGTGGCTCCTTTGGTTAAGCCAGAAGAGTATACGCCCTATTATTGTTTGCAAGATGTGGAGGAGATTCGTTTCCAATGTTGTTTTTTCTTATGTTGGGAATGCAATGAAATGGTTATTTGCAGGATTTTTAGTTTAGAGTGGGTGTTCCTAGGGTAGCGGGGTTGTTCTTCACTTTGTGATTTGTGAACATGCTTGTTAAATCTAAGGGATGTGAATTTGGGTTATCAATGCTCTTGGTGGATTTCAAAAATGATTTCAACCTTGTTGATAGAAGTGTTTGACTTCAGCAAACGAGGCTTTGGTGTCCTTCTGTTGCTCTGTTGGTTGAGTTTTGCTATTCTCGACCTACTAGGCTCTACTACAAGGACTCCATCCTCTGGTCTTGTCAAGGTGTTCAACACGGTGATCCTTTGGGTTCTCTGTTGTTCAGTCTGGTTTTGCATCCTTTGGCTTTTACCATTAACTGTGTTTGTAAGCTTTCCTTTTAGGCTTGGTATCCTAATGATAGTACTATTGTTGGCGATACCCTGATGGTTATCAAGGAGCTTGACATTATTAGTGTTGATGGGTCGTGGTCGACTTGTTTTTGAATGTGGACACAACTGATCTCGCCCATTGAGAATCTTAGAAGTAGGGTGGAGGGGGTTTTCCCACCCAACATATCTCACCCGCACAGTGGTGTCAAACTTCTTGGTGGATCAGCTAAGTTAGCTTGGATGTGGGCTTCTGTCGTGATTTAGCCTTGAAACGGGTCGCAAAAACCCTCGAGTTAATGGCGGAGGTCAACAAACTCAAGGACCCCTAGTGTGAGCGCCTCCTTATTCACAATTGTGTTAGGGTCCCGAAATTGTATTATGCTTTGAGAACTTGCTTCCCTTTTTCTTTTTTTGGATGCTTATTGAGTTTGATCAAGCTTTTCGAACCTCTCTGGAGAAGACTCGCAACTTCAAGACCTGGTTTTGGGGATATTGGCAGTGGAGGCTTGTCACTCCCCCTATTGAGTTGGGAGACCTTGGTATCTTTTCGACTGAGGATGTTATCTGTTATGTTTTTCATTCTTCTCGCCTTTAAACAAGCACACTCCAGGCCAAGATTATGTTGAACTCGGGTATTGTCTCCGTTGGTCCTTCTTTTCAGCAAACTCTTTATTATTTTAATGTTTTCTACAATGTCGATTCTCTATCTCTGACTGTTGAAGCTTATCCGCAAATGATGAAAACCCTAGCGGATTGTTACTTTGGTGTCACTGAGAACAACCTCGTTGCAAGGTAAAAGTCAAGTTGTCTTTCTTAGTTCTATTCGAGCCCTGTATGCACAAGATTTTTTGTTCACTATCTCTATTGATGCCTTGGGGGAAGACAATGAACCCTCGTCCATTTCGATTTGCTCTATGCTATAGCGTCACAATACCTTTGTTTGTAGAGGGTAGTATTTGTTCGTGTTGCAATTCTCTCAGTGGACCAATGGGGGATCATGTTGTTCATTGCTCCTAGTGAAGTAGGTGTGAAGATTAAGCATAATTTGGGGCCTGAAATTCTTGTGGACACTTGTTCCAAAGTGGGGATCACGGTGAGTAAGAAGACACCCATGAGTTTTCTTTGAGTGGTTGGGAACGATCTTATCCATGTATACCTATTACGTTTTAACTGGTTTCAAGGTAAATAATTTGTTTGGATGTGATCGTACTTCTCACTTTGCTAGTATGCGTTTGAGTTCTTGGCCTCCTAGTGTGACTCTGCACTATGTTGTTGAGAAAAAAGAAGAAGAAATATGCGTTAAAGTGTGAGGATAATGGGTATATCTTCAAATCTTCAATCCATTTGGTTTCTCTATTTTTGAAGAGTTAGAGAAAGAGGCTTTTGACACGTTTTCATGCATTATAACGGTTTCTATTATCAATTCTAATAAGGTCAAGACAGGTGCATATATCTTTCATATATTAAGTTTTTTAGTTTAAAAAGTGGGGGATCTCAACTCTTACTTCGACTCACACCCAACTTAATGTAAACATTCAAGTTTTTAGAAGATAAATTCAATTTTTATTTTGAAAAAAATAAAATGAAATCAAAATTCAAAACTGAAACCATTAGAAAAATATTAATGTGATAAAACTATTTTACAAAATCCTCTAATATAAGATCATATATCTTTGTTAAACCGAGGTCTTAATAATGATGCAAAAAATTGCATGTGTAGACTCATTTCATAAAGTTTTATTCTGGAAACGAATTAAGGGACATTAACACAAGTAGTGGCCGGATGGATGAAAAAAACTCTCTCGATGAAACCCCAAAACACCGAAACTTCTTCATCCCATGTCCAAACCTTGTCATTTCAGATCCAAACCATCTATCTCCTTTATGCCTTTCTCAATGATATTTTCAAGTGGCCATCCCAATTCCTTCATACCTTGTGTTCACAAATCTCAGATCCTTGGTCTGGAAGCCAACGATGGCCCTTGATTAAACAGATCCGGCGTCTCTCGCTCTCTATTCATCGATCCAGGAACTCCCTCTTCCACTTCGGGCTGGTGCGAAGCAGCCATGGGTGGTTTGGAAGTAAGCCCTCTTTTGTCTCTTTCTTTTGAGACCTCCTGCTCGGAATACGATCTTGGCCAAACTGAGAGCTTTTCAGCGTAGAGGTGCCTCGATTCTCCCTTTCCATCTTAGCCACCTCTTCTTTGACCTTTGGTTCTGCCAAACCGGAAGAGTTTTGAAGACGTCGAGCTCTCCGATTGATGCATGCACACCCGGCTTCAGCAACTTCCATGGTCGATGGCGTGGGGGTGGAGCTTTGAAGACGATTCCTTCTCGGGTTTAGACATGCACGCCCAGTCGGTGCAACTCAAAAGGTAAGTATCCCTATTCTCTCTCTTTGATTTGTGCATCCTTGTCTGACAAACCCCTCACCTGGTTGGCTGAGTGGCTAGATTGGGGCTTTTCGCTGGATTGGATTTTTCATCCAGATCTAGCATTACGCCCTCTGGTCTTCTCTCCCAAGAGCTGAGGCGGATGTTCTCGGCTTGGTGATGCTTGGACCGGCCTTTGGCCTTATGACCCTACACATGACCCACATATACAAATTATTACTATGGCTAAAGCACAACTATTTTCTTAAACTGAATTTCTGTTTATCTCTGTATCATCCAAAGCATAAGTTTATCTTTCAGACTTGCTTTCTGACCGAAATTATTAGAGTTCTGATGCATAATTGTTTTGATAGATTAAATAACTCTCTACTTAATCTAAGGATCAAGAGCTATTTTTGGACCTATGCTTGTGAACGTTATACCCTGGATTTCTGTCTTTATTACTTGAATGACCAGGAAGTGATTTTCACACCTCGGATTTTAATTACTAACGATATCTGCAAATTTACCATTAAGTTTTCTCTATATCCAACAGGATTTAATACTGCTATTATTGACTCCATTTGTCATTGCTCTAAGTATGATGATCTTGACTACTTGATCTGGGGTTTTGTTAAACCCTTGTATCTTCCTGATTCCAGAAAAGCTTAGGCATATATTGTGATTGTTTTATCTATGAACACGTATCTATTATTCTGATTATTCACAATCCGACTAAGAGGTCTATCTACTCGGTGACTCTGTTGATGTATTCCTTTGCTGATGACATTGCTTTTAGCAGAAAGGATGATGTTTCTATACTAGTCTTTGATCTTATAGTTGGTCTTTTTCTATACCCCTGCGTACGTGGGATGTGAAACTGCTCAACTGAACCACGAAATGTTCCTTTATGACTCTGGGTTTGATGGATGCTGTTTTAGCCACGATGAACTGTTTAATGTTAAGTTTCTTGCCAGGATATTATCCTGTAATCTTGCATCAATGAATGATTTAACCATCTTAATTAATTTTTCCTCTTTGAAGTCATGGATCGAGCCAACTTTTATTCTAGGGTTATTTATCGAAAACCACCCGTATGATGACCTACTTTGCGATTAACCACCCCTATGTTGCAATATTACCGGAAACCACCCTTATAAACACCTCCGTCACTCAACGACCACCCGTCCCCATACTTCGTTTAAATTTCCGTTAGATATTTACAGATTTAAGCCAAACTTTTTATTTTTGTTCATTTCTACACAACTTTCAAAACTTCCTAAAAATGTAATTAAATCAAAATTTAGGGCCATCTTCTTCAACCTTTTTCCAAATCCAATCATGGTGAGTCCCGATCCAACCATGGTGAGGCGACGGCGGAGTAGCTCTCCTCCACCGCAACCGGCACATCTTCCTCCTCCGATGCAATTATCCCTGTCCTCTCGCTCGATCTCAAACAATTCGAAAAATCCTAACCAAAATCCCCAATTAGCCATAACCTAAAAACTAATAAATCAGAAATTGAACGCAGAACATCGAGCTTCTTCTTACAAATTATACAAAAATCCATTCATTGCATTTCAAAATTCTTTATTTTCTTTACAGATCCGAGATCTCTCAGCCTCTCCCCCACTCCTCCTCCGTCCTCCATCGCCTCCCCTCTCTCAACCTCTACATATCTGAGATCTCTCCGCCTCCCTCCGACTCTATACTCCCGGATCCGGCGCCGATTCGCGAAAATGCAGTTCCAGAGGCGCAAATTGATGAGGAATTGGAGGAAGTGTTCAGTCAGATTCAGAGAAGCGTGAGTTGAAGAGTTGCTTCCATCTCGGTGGAGGATCTGCGGAGCCATAGGAAGCCGGAGATGAAAGGGAAGGAGGAAGAAGGGGCCTCGGGAGGAAGAGGAAGTCGATGGAGAGGAGGAAGAGGAAGACATCGAGGTTGCAGAGTTTTAAGGATGGGAAATTAGGGTTTTAATTTGGGGAAGAATATGAATGATTTTAAATTAAATTAAAAAAATTTGGTTGAAGAAGATGGCCCTAAATTTTGATTTAATTACATTTTTAGGAAGTTTTGAAAGTTGTGTAAAAAATGAACGAAAATAAAAAGTTTGGCTTAAATCTGTAAATATCTAACAAAAATTTAAACGGAGTATGAGGACGGGTGGTCGTTGAGTGACGGAGGTGTTTATAAGGGTGGTTTCCGGTAATATTACAACATATGGGTGGTTAATCGCAAAGTAGGTCATCGGTGGTTTTCGATAAATAACCCTTTATTCTAATCCCCAACTGGTGTTATATCTGTCACATTAATAGTAATCTTCATCATCATGTTCAAAGTTTTACAAATATGGAATACTTCATCTCTTGCCCTATTATTCTTCCATTTTCAAATTGTATCTAGTTAATATTACAACTATTAAAACGTGTAAGCCTTGTTCGAGATCAATCTCCAGTTTGTCCAATTCGACTTTCCATTTTGGTCGTGGCATCCCTAAAAATCAATATACCATTACTCACACTTTACATTATCCCGGTTATCACATCCTTATTGACAAAGGATTCCGATTTTTTAAATTAGGTGTTTTATGAATATTGGATACTAGAATATTCGAGGTTCTCATCGTAAAGACTTATCAATTGAAATTTCCTATATTAAAATGAAAAATAAACTAGATGTTTTATCTGTATGAACTATTTCATCAAAAATACTCATATTCTTCTTCTATTTGTCTACGCTCCTTCTAGAGAAGGAGATAAAAATGATTTTTGGAATCAACTTCGCAATACAATCATTTCTAGTACTACTTCTACTATTATCATTGGTGATTTGAATGAACTTCTTGGTCCAACGGACAAAATTGGAGGTGTTACACCATCCTCATCCAGATTCTTGAGACTCCAATCCCTCGTTACAGATCTTGATCGATCTTGTTGACACCTCCTTCATAGGTTTTCCGTTTACATGGAGAAAATCCCAAAATATGCATAACAATATACTTGAGAGACTAGACAGAGTAACTACGCATTGTTCTCTTACCTCTATTTTCCCTAACCTCTCAACTCACCACCACCCCTTTACCTCTTCTGATCATTCTTTAATTACTTTTTCTTTAGGATCTCTAAACTCCCCTATTCGCCTTCCTTTTCGATATGAACCAAACTGGTCTAATAACAGAAATTTTCAAAATTTAGTTGCCAAAGTTCGGAAATATAAAATTCAAGGTTCCTATATGTTCTGTTGCAACTCGAAACTAAAACTGCTTAAAAACTATGCCAAAACTTGGGCCCACAGAAATAGTGGTAATAATTTTACACAGCTTAGCATTACTGAAAATAAACTTCAGGACCTCCATTTACGTTTTCTTGATGATCCCACTAATAATCTTATTGTTAGACAAATTAGCATTCATTCTAAGAAATACTCGAACCTTCTTCAATTTCAAACAGATTATTGGCGACGCAGAGCTAAAGTCAAACATATTAAGGATGGTGATCCAAATTCTAAATATTTCCACGCTATAGCTAAGATGAAGGTCTCTAAACAGACCATTCTCCGATTCTGCACCAAGGACGGACTTGTTGTTCATGATCATTATAATATTTCTCAAGAATTTACTTAGGAACTCGCTTTTAGATTCCAGAATAATGGAGCTACTAGTATTAGCTCGGAAGAACTAGATATTATCCCTTGCCTGATCCTTGACAAGACAATTTGTCTCTTACTAAACCATCTACAGAAGTGGAACTTAAAAATGCTATTTTTGATACTTATGGAATTTTTTAAACTAGTTTAATTGTGCAGAACACGATTGAGGATTCACATCATTTGTAATTTAAATGAGTGTTTACACTGACTGTAACGATTTACAGTGTGTGAACAAAAAAACTTCAATACGTAATAATGAAGCTTGTTTTCACACTTTTTACAACACAAAAAAGCATCAAGGTTTCGAGAATTAGATTTTCTTTAGTAGAGTATCTGCTACGAGTTCCATTTTTTAGGGGATTGGTAAAACACGGAATTTCTCTCTACAAAGTCGGACCCCATATCCAAATGTGTTGGAAAGATGTCATTGAAGAGAATCGAACTACCATTAACCGTTGGGCTATTAACCGTTGGCCTAGCTCCTAGTTCTACAAGCTCCTAGTTCGAAGGTACGTCTTTAACCACAACAAAAACAAACACCGTAAGACTGACAATAATAATCTATTTAAACATGTTATAGAGATGTAATATACTATTGATGAATTTGAGCTCAAATAAAAATAGATATAGATTAAAAAGAAATAAAATAGGTAGAATTTAGAAGAATATAAACAACTATAAATTTTATAAAATATTAAAGAAAAAAATAATCACAACTTTCACATATACACACAAAATAATCTAGATTTTCAAGTCAACCAAACATAATCCAAATTGAATGTATGAATACAAAATTGCGCATATGATTTTCTCGATTTAAATATCGTATAATTTTATAAGGATATTTTTGTAATTGGATGTTCTGATGAGTTTTCATATATTATTCTTATTACGTGTCATGTTGAAAATGTATCAACCTAAATTCAACGAAAAAAAGTGATTTAAACTATTTTTAAATCATTAATTCTAAATTGAGAATATTTAATTGATTTAAAAATAGTAATTATATTTGATTTTGAGGTGAAATAAATATTTTAATTTTTTTAAACTAAATTTAAAGGATCTGAAAATTAAACAACTCACTTCCCTTGGTGTAAAGGCATGGCTCTCTCCTCTCTTTAGATTTTCTCTCCACCCTCTCTCTCTCTCTCTCTCGATTGAACCCTAACCCTACCGGGGCTTAGCCCCTTTCCCACCCTACTCCATGATCCTACCCCCTAATCTCCCCAACTATTTCTCCTCCTTTGGAAATCTGGAACAGATTTTTGATCCTCTTCCCCTCTGTATCTGGGTCTTTGCTCGAAAATCGGAGCCCTACCCCTTAGACCATATGTTGACTGGGATGTTGAGAGTCACCTCAGGTGTGCTTCTCCCATTTCCCGTGTGTCTCTGTCTCCTCGGATCTCCGGTTCCCCAGCTGGTACTTGGAAGTCGAGCTCTCCTCCGCGTTTGATGGCGATCAACTCTGGATCTAAGAAGATCTCATCCGACTCCTCGGATCTTCCCCTTCCATGTATAAATCTCTTCTCTTCCTTTTCAATTTTTTGCTTTCCCTGCACTAGAACCATGATGTGGTGGCTAAAAAGGCAGATCTGTACTTTTTTCTGGTGCTGGGATTTTTCTCTGCCCAGATCTGCATGTGTGGATCTTGCTTTTGAACCCCATTTTTGTGTGGTTTCTCTTGCTGGGATGAGCTTTGACCCGGCCTTAGGCCTCCTGACCCTAAACATGACCAACACTATGGAAACTTTTCGATGCATGATAGATCTGACCTTACCTTCTATATTCTGGATCATACCTCTTAATTTGGAGTTTGTACTCCTTAAGATTCTTTGGACTCTTGATTATCTGCTTGACGATTTCTCTGCTCAGACTTATGCTCTGATTAAATTACTAACCAATTTGTATCCATCCTCATCTTGTAAGAAGAATACTGAATGCTTACTCTTATATGTTTTTTCCACATATGAAACTCTTATGTTTGATGAAACTCTTATGTTTGATTAAACTCTATGCCCTGCAGTTCTTTTTCTCAAGCATAAGCTTCTGCTTCATTCTAAGGAAATCCATTCTTTAACATTATATCTGATGGAATTTTTGAGGTGGAGTGTTGAAAATAATATAAGATCTGCTCTGTTGGAAATTTTTTGTCCTAATGGACTCCATGGAATGATGTTCTTTGATGAGTGTGCTATATTCATTCAGCTTTACATAAACCATGAAGAGCTTTGTTTTTTCTTTTGTTCCAGTTCTTCTTGTTTCTGGATTGCTACTCCCCTTGCTTTGAAGAGTACGGGCCACACTCTTCTGATTAAACTCAGATTGAAACTCGCTTTCCTTCTGTTTTTGATTCTCTGGAGGTGGGGCTCCATCTCAATGGCTGAGGTGGTTTCTGGCATCCAGGTGAAGAATGGAATGGCCGAAAGCCACAATACCTACTTGACAACTTCTATAGTGACCAATTTTTCCCAGTTGATTAGCAATGTCTGTCATATTCAAATTGATTTAGATAATCTGATACCTGCTCCTGGTGTTATTTTATGCTCCTACAATTCTGTGTATTTGATACATGATTAGTGATGCTTGCCCCTTTCTTCTGCGTGGGAATTGACCCTATCAAACTGCGCCATGAACTACTCTATCTTGAACTTTGTTTTGTGGACTACTGTTTAAGACACCAGGTCATGCCTATTGTCAATCTTGTATTTAGGACAATCTTTTGCCACTTTGCAGCAATGAAAGTTGGTTTCTGTACTATAAACTTCATGGTCCTAATGTTTTATATTTACTCCTGCATGATTACAGCTTCATTTAATCTCTCTCAGTTTCCTAAATACAATAACACTGGTTTCTCAAACTCCTGAAAACGGAAAATCTATTTCTCATTCCATCTTTGCAACTGGTTATATAAATGACCATTTCCACTGCTTGATCTATGCTTTCAATTCCACACATAATTCTTTAGCTACTACATTTGACAAACGGCTACGATTGTTTAAAAATGTTATATTATGAATATTGGATACTGGAATATTAGAGGTTCGCGTCGTAAAGACTTATCCACTGAAATTGCATATATTAAAAAGAAAAACAAACTAGATGTTTTATGCCTCTCTGAAACCAAAGTAAACTCGCCCCCTACGAATAGGCTAATTGCTCGAATGGGGTTTGACAATATCATCTTTGTTCCCTCAGACGGAGTTAAAGGCGGCCTTTGGCTTCTTTCAAAGAAAACCTTCAACACCAAGGATTTATCCCTTAACCATACTAGGTCCAATATGATTTGTATGAATTATTTTGCCAAAAATACCCATATGCTCCTTATCTTTGTTTATGCTCCTTCTAGAGAAGCTGGCAAGGATAATTTTTGGAACCAACTTCGCATTTTTATCACTTCTAGTCAACTTCCTGTCATTATAATTGGTGATCTAAATGAAATTCTAGGACCTTCTGACAAGATAGGCGGGGTCACCCCCTCCTCAAGTCGTTTTTTGCGACTTCAATCTCTACTCTCGGACCTTGACCTCGTTGATACAGCTTTCACCGGCTTTCCCTTCACCTGGCGTAAATCCCAGAATATGCATAGCAATATTCTTGAGAGACTCGATCGTGTTCTTGTACACTGTTCTTTGATTTCTATGTTCCCTAACCTCTCAATTCATCACCACCCATTTACTTCTTCGGATCATTCTTTGATCACATTTTCATTAGGATCGTCGAACTTACCTATGCGTCTTCCCTTTCGATATGAACCCAACTGGTCTAATAACAGCTCCTTTCAAAATCTAGTTTCTAAAGTTTGGAAATATAAGATGCAAGGATCCTATATGTTCCGCTTTTACTCTAAACTTAAACTCCTTAAAACATATGCCAGGGCTTGGGCTCGTAAAAATAATGGTAATCATTTTACTCAACTCAGTATCACTAAAAATAAACTTCAAGATCTCCATACTCGTTTTCTTGATGATTCCTCCAACGATACTACCATTAGACAAATTCATTTTCATTCTAAGAAATATTTGAACCTTCTTCAATTTCATTCAGATTTTTGGAGGCGTAGAGCAAAAATTAAACACATCAAAGATGGAGACCCCATGATATTGCCAAAATGAAAGTATTTAAACAATCTATACTTCGATTCTGTACCAAAGATGGACTAGTAGTTCATGACCATCACAATATTACACAAGAAATTACTAAGGAACTTGCCTTTCGATTCCAAAACAATGGAGCCACTGGTATCACCTCTGATGAACTTGATATTATTCCCTGTCTAATAACTGGTCAAGAAAATTTTGATCTTACAAAACCTCCTACCGAAGCAGAATTAAAGCATGCTATATTTGACCAACCTCCTGATAAAACGCCTGGCCCGGATGGCAAATTTTAACAAAAAAACTGGAATATCATTAAGTCATCCCTTCTTAATGCACTTAAAGCCTTGCTTTATTCAGAACAAATGCTCTCTTCAATAATTCTTTTATAACCTTAATTCCTAAAAATGATACCCCTAGCACTATTAATCACTATAGACCTACAAGCCTGTGCAATTCCTCTTACAAAATAATCACTAAAATAATGGCTAATAGACTTAAACCGCTTCTCAACAAACTAATCTCCCCTTTTCAAGGTGCTTTTGTCGAAGGTCGCCTCATTCAAGATAATATCCTCGCCGCTCATGAAATTTTTCACTCGTTTCACCAAAATAAGAAAGGTGCCACTGGCTGGATGGCCCTCAAATTAGATATGGAAAAGGCATACGATAAATTAGACTGGGATTTCCTATGTAATTTTCTCGCCCGTTTTGGTTTTTGTACTAAATGGATTAACCTTATTAAAGCTTGCCTGCACACTACTACTGATGAGGCTAAAGTTGTAGTGTCAAATCAAAGAAAACTCTAAACCCTAACTAAAGTATAGCAAGCAAGTAGAGGTCGAACCCAAGGGAATCAAAACACCAATCGCTATGCAGTCAAGCGAAATACCAACTAACGAACAAGTAACCAAGGGGGGGGGGGTTTGATTGTATGAAACACAAAAGTAACAAGTATCAAGCAAAGAAAGTTTGGGTGAGAATATGATGAGAAGGGTTTTCACCTAGCAAGTATCCACACAACAGTCAATCAAGTTGATCATAGATTTATCTCAAGTTCTATTCAATCCTAGGGAATGTTCCTATTCCAATCTTTAATATATCAGCATGCCAACCGGTCTTGATAATACTTACTATTCAACAATCAGGGAAACCTCTCAAGATTAGATGAAATAACAACAAAGGGCACAGGAATCATAAGGATGCATGCAATAACTTACAACCGTCAAGTATTAACATGCAATCAATTCTCTTTCATAAAAGCAATCAACTACCAGATCATGCAAATATGAATGCTACAATGACAAGTTATTCCACCGTATATTCCTAGTCTAGCAATAGAAAACTATCAATCAAACTAGGTGATCAAGCTAGCAAAACTAATAGAAATCAATAGATGAAGAACAAGAGAATTAATACAAACCCATAGGAAAAGAACAAGAGTTTAGAAATCTCACAACTTAATAACTGAAGGTTTCAACCGCTAAGTAAAACAATGGAGATTAGTTCCTGCTCATGGTTGCAGAACTAAATTGTCTGATGGAAAAGATGATGGAAAAGATAGAAAGAACTAGGGTATATAAAGAGTCTAACCCTAAAGATATATGGTAAAAGATAAATCCTAAAACTAAAATAAGGAAAATAAGAAAATAATAAAAGAAATAAAAACAAAGCAAAATAAGGAAAGTCCGGAATATCTTCGGCCTTGTTGTGGCGATCGCCATAGATGCCTGGCGATCGCCATCTTCATGTAAAGCTCTGTTGTATCCTCTGTCACCCCATGGCGATCGCCGTAGAATCATGGCGATCGCCATAATCTCTCGAACTCACATAACTCTTCTGTTGTAGAATGGCGATCGCCTGGATGGTAGTGGCGATCGCCGCTGCTCCGCAGAATATCTTCAAGTCTTCATGTTTTCAATCTTTGATCTCTTCTTCTTCGGTTCTGATCTTCATTTCTTCACTTCTTAATAAATATCTCAGAACATAATAATGACTCGAAACACATATGATAATACTCCTAAACTAATGTAATAATCCCTAGTTACGCTACACAAAGTGCAGCGTATCAAATACCCCCATACTTAGACTTTTACTCGTCCCGAGTAACTTACATAAAAGCTACCCATACAATAAAATGTTCAAAGTCTCAGGAAGTACAAGAATATCTCCTAGTGATTACATAACCAATAAGCTCCTCCAAAACACACAAAACACGACAACAACAATCAAGAACAATGTGATAAAATAAGCACATACCCAGAACTACACCTTATTCCTCCAAGTGGCCTACCCGAATCCTCCTATACGCCTCCTTCTTATGTCTCTATACGCCAAGATGATAATGGTCCTAAAACACTGAATTTTTTAATTTTTTTAGACACTCATCTTGCTTGGGAGCCCTTTCGGGTTTTCATCCCAACCACTCAATAATTGTTCCAGGCTCACAAAACTCACATCACTCAAGACTTATTTTTGCCCCAGCCTAATGCCGGTCAAGCCACCTTCTTATTGCATAGATCTTGCTATCCAAGGATTTTGTATGCCTTTTTTCAATTTTTGTGGCTTTTTCATACAATATATATTCAATAAGCCCGTGTAGATACAACCAACACTCAAATAATTACATGTGAATACATTCTCCTCCCCCATACTTAAACATTGCATTGTCCTCAATGAAATGGAAGACAGAAAAATCGAACCCAGGGAAAGAGACAGAAGACTCACATACAAGGTCGGATGACCTTCCTCCAATAAAACTCAAAGTGTGGTAGAATGAGAAACTAAATGAGCACTAAATGTAATCCAATAATGCATAGCTCATCTAAAGCAAAAGAAAGAATACCTCCAATGTAAAAGGTGACCCAAACAAATCAACTCCTTGTAAAAAACATGGTCACCAATAAGCTAAGCTCCAACGAATGTAGATCTAGAATGATAGTACTAATGAAACCAAACTTGATGTAATACAGCTCCTTACTTTCTTTTCTCTCATTTGTTTTTTCTGCACTCGATTTTTTTTTTTTTTTTTTTTTTTTTTTGACGGGAGAGAAGACTTATAGCGAGATTGACTACTGACTGTAGCTGACCCTAAGCTTCGGTGATTTCCTCCTGTCCATAGAAAAACTAAAAAGAAAATTAAACCGAACAAAAACAAATAAAAACAAACTCAAACCTCGGGTTGCCTCCCGAGTAGCGCCTTATTTAATGTCGTGGCTCGACATGAAACTCAAGAGATTTAACTAACGCCATTTGGTTTTGTGAAAACCGTCTCTTGTCTGAATTCTCTCTTGAACCACTCATGGAACGCCTTGAATTTCGTCCCTCTTACCTCAACCACCTTGTCTTTAGCAATGAAGGTGGTTTCATTCACTTTCTCCTCCTTGACCGTATCAGGCGGCTGTTTAAGCTCAATGTCAAGTGCCTGCACACTAGACATCAATGGTATCTCGCCTGGCGAGGTCAGTAATGGAGGGCGATTGCCCAAAGGATGTGGAGAGAGTTTACCTTTAGGCTCTGGCTTAGCCTGGCACTCCTGCATGTTAGTAGATAAAACAGCGTCTACTTTTGGGGGCTCTAAGATATTCTCTAAAATTGGTTGTAATTTATCCTTACAAGTAGGCTTAATCACATCAATAGCACATAGAGAATTCTTATCAATGAGATCCATGTCATAAATATTATACTCTACCTTATCCCCATCAAACTCCATAGAGAGAGTCCCGCTATTAACATCAATTTTCGTTTGTGCAGTTTTCATGAAAGGTCTACCTAACAGTATAGGTGTGACATTATTAGCATGCTCCATATCCAACACAAAGAAATCAGCAGGAAAAATCAGATCACCAACCATAACAAAAACATCCTCAACAACCCCTTTTGGGTATACAGTAGACCTATCAGCAAGTTGAATAACAGTTCCTGTTTTATGCAAAGGTCCTAAGCCTAGTGATTCATACAAAGAGTAAGGCAAAACATTGATTGATGCACCTAAATCTAGCATGGCTTTGTCAAATTTAGTTTCACCAATCACACATGGAATGCTAAATATGCCTGGATCACCACATTTCTTAGGCATGCGTTTTTGAAACACAACAGAAACTTGTTCACTTATTTCAACTTTCTTCTTTCCTTTCAGTTTTTGATTTCTATTGATAGTGCAAACTTCTTTCAAAAACATAGCAAATCTAGGAATACTCTTAACAAGTTTAAGTAAAGGGATGTTTACCTCGCACCTACTAAAGGTTTCGAAGATTTCTTTGTCGTCATCCAGCCTCCGAGTATCCTTCAACACCTCAGGAAAGGGGGCAACAGGCTTTTGAGAAAACAGAGGGGGAAAATTCGGGCGAATATAATCGTCAATGTACTCAGGGGGCTCCCGGCGATCGCCATCAACAACTGGCGATCGCAGTCGCGGATGATTTTGCACCTCAGCTTTTGGAATGGAATAGCGATCGCAGTCGGGATGCAGATCCTGTTTTGCTCTCTGTAATCCCATGGCGATCGCCACTCAGATCTGGCGATCGCGGTTTTGGCACAGAACAGTCATTTAAAGTTTTTCCGCTCCTCAAGAACACGACACTTACGTTCTCTCTCGGGTTTCTTACCGGTTCCCTGGCCTCTAATTTACTCACATCTTGAGCAATCTGTCCTAACTGATTTTCAAGATTTTGGATGCTTGATTTCGTCTTAGCGTTTTGTTGCATCACAGTCTGAGCTAAGGACTTGATCATATCTTCAGCAGTCATAGAATTCTGAGGTCTAGGTTGCTGATAATTAATATTAGAAGAGTCATACCTTGGGCTTGGTTGCCATCCACCAACAACGTTTACCTCAGCATTGGGATCATGAAGGGAAGCATTTTTCAGCATCAAAGCCTTTACCATCTCTTTCAACTCATTCATGTTGGTCTGTAATTGATCTGAATTAATTGCTTTGACTGAGTGGGATCCCTGTCTACTGCTAAACTGCCTTGAACTCTCAGCTAGCTCTTCAAACATTTCAGTGGCCTGAGGTATAGTTAGTTTCAGAAAATTACCTCCACAAGATGCGTTTACCATTCGACGATCCTCATCAATCAGCCCACTGAATAAGTACATAAGAAGATCATGGTCAGTATAACTATGGAATGGGCAGCTTGAGCAAAGCTTCTTGAATCTCTCATAATACTCATAGAGACTCTCAGTTGAGTGTTGTTGAATGGTTGTGATTTCCTTCTTCGAACTGCTCAGTTTTGTGGCTGGAAAATATTTCTCCAAGAAGACTTTTTTCATCTTAGCCCATGTATCGATACTCCCCGGAGCTTGCTAATAGAGCCAATCATTCGCAGCGTCTTTCAGAGTAAATTCGAAAGCTCTCAGCATGACCTGCTCCTCAGTAACACCTCTTGGCTTCATACTAGAACATATGGCATGGAATTAAGCCAACTGTTTGTTGGGATCTTCTCCTGCTAAGCCATGGAAGTGTGGTAGCTCATGAATTAAACCAGCTTTTAATTCAAAGTTCACACCTTCTTCAATCTCAGGAAACCTCACTGTCAAAGGTTGTTGGTTTAAGTCTGGGGCAGTGAGTTGCCTCATAGTAGGCAATGGCGGTCCATGTCGATCACCCATCTCGTTATCTTGGTTCAGAGCTGCTCTTTGGTTCCGAAGGAACGTCCTTTCAATCTCTGGGTCAAAGGAAACAAGAGATGAATCAATAGCACGGGTCTGAACCATAAAGGTTCACACCAAACAGTTGATAATTTCACAATTAACACAGAATCAGAAAAATTTCAATTCCCCGGCAACGGCGCCAAATTTGATGAGGCTAAAGTCGTAGTGTCAAATCAAACAAAACTCTAAACACTAACTAAAGTATAGCAAGCAAGTAGAGGTCGAACCTAAGGGAATCAAAACACCAATCGCTATGCAGTCAAGCGAAATACCAACTAACGAACAAGTAACCAAGGGGGGGGGGGGGGGTTTGATTGTATGAAACACAAAAGTAACAAGTATCAAGCAAAGAAAGTTTGGGTGAGAATATGATGAGATGGGGTTTCACCTAGCAAGTATCCACACAATAGTCAATCAAGTTGATCATAGATTTATCTCAAGTTCTATTCAATCCTAGGGAATGTCCTATTCCAATCTTTAATATATCAGCAGGCCAACCGGTCCTGATAATACTTACTATTCAACAATCAGGGAAACCTCTCAAGATTAGATGAAATAGCAGCAAAGGGCACAAGAATCATAAGGATGCATGCAATAACTTACAACCGTCAAGTATTAACATGCAATCAATTCTCTTTCATAAAAGCAATCAACTACCAGATCATGCAGATATGAATGCTACAATGACAAGGAATTCCACCGTATATTCCTAGTCTAATAATAGAAAACTATCAATCAAACTAGGTGATCAAGGTAGCAAAACTAATAGAAATCAATAGATGAAGAACAAGAGAATTAATACAAACCCATAGGAAAAGAACAAGAGTTTAGAAATCTCACAACTAAATAACTTCCCGCGTTCTGCGAGAGGAAGCCACTCGCGTCATGCGAGATGTGCCTCCCTCGCAGAACGTGAGAAGTTGCACATTACAGAGTATTAACAGAAGCATTGTGTATAGGTGAATTTTTCTTTGTTCACTGGATTGAATGCAATCCAGTTGAATGACTACAACTACCCCTCCCGGAATACAAGGCCATGTTCTCCACCGTCATTTGATTTAGGGATTGACCACTTTGGATATTATCATCAACCATCTTCATATGAACAACATGTGCCATCTACTTATCAATTTCCTATGCCATCTACATATGAATTGCCCGTGCCATCTACTTATGAGTTGCCCGTGCCATCTACTTATGAATTGCCATGTACATATGAGGTGCCATCAAGCTATGATGCGTTTGATTCACAATTTGCTTACCCACCTACAAACGTAGGAGAGGAGATGTGTTTTCTTCCCTCTTTACGCACTGCACCAAAGTTTGATAGTCCCGTATGTGAGGAAGAGGTTGTTTCTAGGGATTATTCGGAATATTTCACTACGGAGCAAGTGTTTGCCTCTAAGCAGATTGGTCATTTGTGGGCTTTGAATGTTGCAAAGCAACACAAGTTTATGATCTCTATTGGAAGGAGTGCACCATCTAAATCGGGGCAAAGTGGTAAGGTTCAAATCATTTGTGAGAAAGGAGGAAGCCATAGGCCTAAAGGTGTCGGTGTTAGATCAAACACAAAGAGCAAGAAAACGGGGTGTAAATTCCAGTTGAAGCTCATGGAGAACCGGGTTGAAGAGAATTGGAGATTAGTGGTTGTTTGTGGTTTGCACAACCATCCTATTGGGGATACTTTGGTTGGGAATGCATTTGCCAGGAGGCCAACCCCGGATCAAAAGAAAAAGGTTCGTTAGATGGTACTTTCACATTGTTCTCCAAATCAGATTTACACTGAGATAAACAAGGATCCCGGAAGTTGCACAAAGAAGAACCAAGTGTACAATTTGGTAAGACATATAAGGGAAGAGGAAATGGAAGTTAGAACCGTGGTTCAAGAATTCTTTCACCAATGAAAAGAGAGCAACTACTTCATGGAGTATAGGCCAAGTGCAAAGAATCCTTCGATAATAGGCGACTTGTTCTTTGTTAGCCCCGAATCAATGAAACTCTTAAAGGCGTTTCCATATGTCCTTTTGATGGACTCGACTTATAGCACGAACAAGTAAGTATTTATCATTCTGTTTTTATGTTGTATTTATCTTACTGTATTTTGGTTTAAGGTACAATGTTCCATTCCTGGAGATAGTCGGTTTGACTTCTACATGGAAGAATTTTGTTGTGTACGGGGTATGGTTAGAGGCTGAGAGCGAGGATAGTTATTTCTGGGCGTTGCAGCAGCTGCAGACGATGTATTTGAGAATAGGAGCATCGCCTACTTGCTTCGTCACTGACCGTGAGATGGCTCTTATGAATGCAACAAACAAGTTATGGCCAAATGCAAAGTTTCTCTTATGTAGACGACATGTAAGGAAGAACATAGAGGCGAGAGCCAAGATAGCTATGGGCACACAAGCATTGGGGGTTCATATTTCAAATGATTATTATAACGTGTTCGAACAAACCACTGAAGAAGATTACAAGAGTACTTTGAAGAAACTTGAGGACGAATGGCGAGCTTATCCAACCGTATTGAACTATGTGAGAAAGAATTGGCTAAACCGTTACAAAGAAAGACTTGTTTCAGCATGGACGGATAATGTCTTCACTCTCGGGAATAACACGACAAACAGGTATGTTCTCTAATTTATGTCTACCTTCTACATATGATAAAAAGAGCTTCTGTAATGCACAACTCGCAGAATGCGAGGTGTGCACACCTCGCAGAACGCGAGGAATGTCCTTGATTCCGTGTTGATGCATTTTCGAATGCAAAGGTCCTGGAACAATGTATGAACTCGCAGAACGCGAGGTGTGTACAATTCGCAAAACGCGAGATTTTGCACATTATAGAAGGATCCACAGGTTCTGATTTGTATTTGCATATTATTGTTTTTCGAACATTTTAGAGTTAAAGGAGCACATTCGTGTCTTAAGTCATACTTTGCAAGTGGAAATGCTAGGCTAGACACAATGTTCAAAGAATACAAAACAATGGCGGAGAACCAACTTAAGGAGATTAATGTGTCTTTCACTGAAATTTTGAATAAGAGCTTCACAGTTGTTGAAGGGGCCGACTTGTTTAAAGTCTTGAAGTTCAAAGTCTCTTACAAATGCATAGAATTTTTGCTTAAGGAATACACGAAGAGGAAGAGATTAGGTGCGCACATTAATATGTTTTGTAGCTGTGGGATCAAGATTAGAGATGGGTTGATGTGTGTTCATCAAATTGTAAGACATTGGAAGGAGAAAAGACCACTAAGAGTATCAGAGTTGCATCCTTTCTGGAGTACTTTGAGTTTGGAAGAAGTTGATGTTCCCGGCATACTCGAAGTTAAGAGTAAGGTGGCAAGGCGTCTTTTTCAGACTTTCTATGAGGAAACGTTTCCGAAGTTGTGCCCCCATGATCAAGAAAAGTGTGCACAAACTGTTTTAGACATTGGGAGAGTAAATACTCCTATAAAAGAGCCGGCTATTTCAAAGCACACCGGGGGTCGTCCAGTCGGAGCTCCTAACAAACAACCAAGGTCAACGCAAAGAAGACCGTCTGTATGGGAGCACACTAATGCTGAGATGGAGGCTAGAGATTTGGAAGAAACACTTCCAAAGAAGCAAAGAAATGTTTCTAATTCTGAAACATTCAAGAAACCAAAGATTAAGGTGATTGGCAAGTACAAGTCTCAGATACCCGCGTCAATGCGCACCCATGTGAATGGTTGGTTTGAGGTAAATGGAGATGGAAATTGTGGATTTAGAGAAATAGCTCATGAATTGCATGACAACCAACACTTATGGAGGGAAGTAAGAGATTTGATGATAGCTAAGGTCAAAGAGATTTGGCACCTAGTTGAAGGAACTTGGATTGGACCTCCACAACAAGCAACTTTGGAGAGCGCTGTACACCAACTTACATGGGAAGGAATAGGAAGGGCTCCAGAAGATCACTGGCTAGCTACCCCGGAAATGGGATGCCTTGTGGCATCCACATTCAACATAGTGTTCGTAACGGTGGGAAAAAATGCTAACTACACTTACCTTCCTCTACAACGTCCTACTTGGTTAGAAGATGGCGACACACTTCCGACGTTCTGCTTATTATATATTGAGAGTGAGAGACATTTTGTTCCGGTAAGTTTTTGGATCTTCTTATGAATTACTATCTAATATGCAACTTCCTAACGTTGTTGTTTTCTTGTAGTTGCGTCTTGAAGAAAACTGCCCATTACCTCATGTGTTTACTCCTTGGTGGCGAAACACTGAAAGAGATGCTTTTTCTTTGCACGATCTTGTGTCACATCGATGTGCCGCCTTTGAAATGTAATGTTGAAGTTATGTTTTATTCGCTGAATTTGTAATGTAATGTTGAACTGGAGATGGTTTTTTAAATTCTTAAACAGGAACTCATGTCATGGACATTTTCCAGAAAATGTAATTCCTCACGTTCTGCGAGGCTGGTGTCACTCGCGGAACGCGAGTGACACCAACCGTGCCACAGACCGTGCATCTCAACTGGGAGCACCTTGTTTCCTATAGGTTACACCTCGCGTTCTGCGAGGAGGTCAAACATCGCGTTCTGCGAGGAGGTCAAACCTCGCGTTCTGCGAGGAGGTTACACCTCGCGTTCTGCGAGGAGGTTACACCTCGCGTTCTGCGAGGAGGTTACACCTCGCGTTCTGCGAGGTTATGCAAAAAACAAACAGAATTGAAGCAGAACCAACATATCCCTAAACATAATCCAACAAAATTATCCAAGCAACAAAACAGCTAAGAAAGCAATCCAAAACACAAAACGAAAGGCTACTCGTCTTGTTCTGGTCGAAAGGGATGGAGATTTGACATTACATAGTAGCATTTGGGCGTGATATGAAGGAAAATCCTCTTGAGTGGCAAACCGATACCGGTCCATGACATTGTACACCCGGTCAATCACCTATACGCAAGTAAACATTCATTCTATGTTAATATTAGACTGGAAACGCAAGATAAACCAAAACAAATAATATTACCTGTTTCTCAGTCATCATCCCAAGGATTGCAGGACGGATATACCTATGGGTCCTCTTGATGTACCAATCCATGTAATCATGGGAGCATTCATGTGGTTCATAGGCAACTGGCCCCATCTCATTGAGAGATATGGAGTGAACATCTCTTGCCTCCCAAAGCCATTGGTTGGTGTCATAAAAAACACTATAAAACCTAATGTTTTTCAACCTATGAACTTTGATCGGTTCTATGACTGACCTAGGAATACACTGCAGTCTCCCAAATTGTCGAGGACACCGATCCGGCATGTGTGGTTCGGTAATGTCACAGCACGATAGCACCCCGTGAAATAGAGCGGGAGCGAGCTCAGGATTGGTGAAGTCTTGTACTCCATACGGGTTCCAACATACCTAAAAAGAAGACAGAAAATGCAGAAAATCAAAGAAACAACTAAGAAACAGAACACTGAAATTCAATAAAATGCAGAAATTCCAGAAATTGTTGACATTGCAGAAAAATGCATTAAATTCAGAAACTTAACAGAAACTTACCATCTCCGACATAAGAATATCGAGCGTGCCTCTATAGTCCCTTCCGACTTGCCCCTTCTTCAGCTTTAGATTCTTAGGCATCCACCGATAGGCCCATGGTTGATCCGCTCTCCACCGAGGACGTTCAGTAGGTCGAAACTGGAAGAACTAGTTGTAGATCCATGCCTAGGAAGTACAAATTACGTGAAATATGAAAATATATATAAGTAAGTAAATTAAACACTTAGAAAGTAAAATACCTGCAACAAGGTGTAACAAAAAGACATCTGGGCACAACCTTGGCGTGTGCATATCCCCAGCTGCTTATACAGATGGGACAAAGCAGCTGAACCCAACGATATGCCCGTAGCCTGGGCATAGGTTTCCACAAAAGGCCCATATCTAAGCCGAATCAAGTTCTGTGACTTGTCGGGAAATAAGATCGAGGCAGCAGTATACAACACCCAACCTAAACCCTTTCGCTCTGCACCTAGGGTTTGACAATGACTTCTAAACCAATCAGCTTTCACCCTCCCAGAATATAAAGTCTGAGGATCTATTCCAAAAATTTCCGCCCCCTTCCTACCATAGTATTTTATAACCTCCTCATGACTAAACTTGGCACCCAGTTTCTTACATGGTGTCATTTCTTTCCCTTCTATAGGTAGGCCTAAAATCTTATACACATCAAGAAGGCCAATAGTGATCTCACCACAAGGGAGGTGGAATGAATTTGTCTCTTGTTTCCATTGTTCGATGAACGCTTCAATCAAAGGAAAGTTGATTTCTTCGTACATCATGTCAGGGAGATCTGACAGTCCAACTGCACCGGGAATCTCTAACCATTCATTGTTGTCCAATGGCCAATAAGATACCTGTGAGGTTCGTTGTTGTGGCTTCATGGGACCTTTGAACTGCAAAAAAATATACAAATTATACTTTGCATAACAAATTTACAACAAATACAGTTTCTGCAGAATTATCAGAAAATGCAGAAAATTATGCATTTTCTCGCGTTCTGCGAGGATGTTACTCCTCGCGTTCTGCGAGTATGTGCATCCTCGCGTTCTGCGAGGAAATGCACATATTCTGCATTTCATGCAGAAACTGTGCAATGGATTGAAAATGGAGAAAAAAAAAATTACTTACCTGCCTTTTTTGGATGTGGAACGCAACATGTGCTTCAAATCCCTTAAGCAACTCGGGATCTTTTGGACCTCCAGGTGTGCCATGAGTGAGCTCAGGATCATACTTTGGCTCATTCTTCTTGGACTTCCTCTATTTTTTGCATTTCTCGAAGACTTCTTCTTCTTATTCTTCTTCTTCTTCTTCTTCTTCTTCTTCAACATCATCACCTTCTTGTTCTTGTTCATGTTGTTCCTCTTCTTCATCCCCAAAAACTTCATCCTCGTTTTCTGCTTCCATCGATTCTGGGGCTTGATTGTGAGAAGAAGAACCACCTTGTCCACTTCCCTCGGCATATCCACCGCCCCAACTTTGTCCAACTATCCCTTCTCCACCGCCCCAACTGCCTCCCGCCCACCCCTGTCCGACTTCCATAAGTGCATTATGTTCAAGAAACTGGCCCCAACAACCCGGTTGTCCAATAGAATAACTATCTTGGGAAACAAGGTCCCAACCAACTGGGTATGACTCCCAACTAGGACGCGGTTGTCCAATTGAATAACTACCTTGGGACCAATTGGGATTGGGACGTTCTTCAACGTTAGGGAGTCCCTCTGGGAAGAGCTCTACGGGGTGAGTCTTCTTTGCTTTCCCCTTTCCCTTTGGTTTTTCAACCGGGGGTTCTTCCCTAACAACATCTATGTTTCTCCGACTAGTCGAACGACCGGGACGATACATTATCTAAAACAATACAAAGTAAAATCAATAAATAAACGAATGCAGAAAATAAAAATAGAAAACAGAATTGCCAGTTATGGCAACTCCTCGCGTTCTGCGAGAGTCATGTTACTCGCGTTCTGCGAGGGATGTAGCGTTCTGCGTGAATTTGCACTTTCTTCAGTTTCCGGCGACAATTTCCGGCGAAAATTCAATATTTTAGCTAAAATACCTATCAATTTAAGTAAATTATCAAATAAACATCAAAACCCTAAATAAAATCAACAACCCTAATAAAAAAACCCTAACCCTAATGAATTTCAACCTATTCAACATAAAACAACATCCACTCATCAACCATAATTCAAAATCATCATCTCTCATTCATTATACAACCATTTCTAAATCGACATTCAATATCAAAACATCATATAATATGCAATTTTCTATACTAACAACATATATTCATCTAAAAACAACATTAGAAAGCATAAGAGTATTAGAAACATACCTTATATGGAGATTTGAATTGAAAAGAGGAAGAAGAAGTAGGTTGAAATTGAGAGAGATGGTAAAATGAGAAGAGAGCGGCGGACGCTCCCTCGTGTTCTGCGAGGTGACGCTCCCTCGCGTTACGCGAGGGTCCGGGCGTTATTTAGAAAACGCCCGGGCTGTATTTAGCAAGGGCCTATTTATATCCTAGTCCTCCACACATGACCGGTGCAGGAAATTCTGGCAATAGCTTCCATTGCGATTGTCGAGTTTATACACAATTGAAACTTGTTTTTGATATGCATGCCTTTGAGATGTTGGTTATAGTTGTTTAAATCATGAAGGGTTGGAAAGGTATGAAGTCATCTCTTCTTCCACATTTTTCATTGATGTATGGTCATATGTTTCATTGCAATTGTTGTGTGAGACAGAACTGAAACGGAGTAGTTGAGATTCATGCCTTGGAGATGTTGTAGATCTATTGTTATTTATTAAAAAAATTCTTTCAAAAAGAGTTGTGTTGGATAGTTGATTCTAATGTGTTTTTCTCTTTCCCATAGGGACGTAATGGTGCAGCAGCAGGTTGATGGAAGAGAGAAGGATATTACTGGTTGTGGATGAATGAGATCAATTTTTCTTTTCAGTTAATGCTTAAAATGGCAAGACTTTTCGCAGGCTACTCCTTACAAAATTTACTTTGTAAGGAGGGTCAAGTCTTTGTGTGGTGTTGTTACTTTTGCATTTTAATAAATTTTCTCCCTTTCTAATTACACCCATTTTTCTACTACTTATATCCCTAATGGATACATGTACGTAAATCCTACATGTACAACGCGGTACGCTTACACTCAACAGGCATGGACACGTGTAAAACATGCTACGCGTATGCAGCGTCTACCTCTACCCATCTAATCGAATATGCTGCCTTATGCGCATTGCATAAGATACGAGTCAGAGCGCGATGAGTAGGAGCCGAAGAAGAAGTGAGCACTAGGTCTCCTCAAGGGCATCAGGGAAACGTCGAGTTGTCTCGTCGCTTATATTTGGGGAGGGACGGAGTATAACATTGTGTGCTAATTCAACGACATGTGAGCTGTCTAAATTTGCGCGTTTGTCCCCTCTAATATAAACTGGAAGGATCATGTAAGTGATGTTAATTGTGTCATTTGCGTGATCGAATGATGTTGTTTTAGAAAATGTAATTCATTCACGGGATTTAAGACGTATCAATATAACACCCTTATTACATCTTAGAATATATGGTGTGCCGAATGTACATCGACAACGTGCTCAACAGATGTAATGGATCTAAAATACTTAGCGCATGGAATACACACCACATTAAATTAAATTATGCGTACGACCAATCAGATACATGATATATGATACATGATACATGATACATGATACATGAACATCTACATCTATCCATCTATCTAATATTTTAAAGCTAATTTTTTTTAGAGAATTAGAATGATTCTAAATTTAGATTGTTAAAGCTATTGAGTATTATTTTTTATCTTCAATATTAATCAACAATTTATTAAATAATTACATTAACAAATACTCCCTCCGTCCCACTTTGTTTGTCCTGTTTGACTTTGGCACACTTGCCGATGCACGTTTTATATCGTCAATATATCAAATTATATGTTATTAAAAATTATAATTTTTTAATATTCTTAAAGTACTAATCGAAACGAATCAAACAAGACCACTCATGACTATGTTTTATCTTATATATTGAAAGATATTTAGAAGATTCTCTCGATTAGTGAATAGTGTCAAAATTTGAAACAGGACGAACAAACAGGGACGGAGGGAGTAGTAATCTTAAGAAACTACTACCCCTTTCTACAAAATAATACAAGTTATCTCTTTCGAAAAACCAAAACAAGTTATCTCATTAAGAATAGAAATTAGTTTTAAACTTAATATATAGTTTTTCTATTCATCTATTTTAAATTTATAATGAGATATTGAAGTTATTATAGTTAAAGTCAAGTTAGGTACATTTCTTTCATGAAATAAATTATTGAATTTCAACTTAAAGTCAAGTTATTATACTTAAAGTCAAGTTAAACGTAATTAGATTATTTTGTTAAAGTTCAACTTAATTTCTGACAATTTCAATCAAACAATATGGAATTTTCAAACGAACAATCCAGAACTTCTGTGCACGACATAGAGTGACTATACTAGTAGTACTAGTAAAAGAAACCGCGTCAGATCAGATAATGTAATATTAAAATTGTACATGTTTGATTCCTTGTGTTTGAATAGTAAAAAAAATCTAAGTATCTAATTAATGTGTTTTTTGAGTATCAAATGGAAAAGAGATCAGTTGCAGGAAATGGTGATGCATGCAAGAATGGATGGAGAAGGAACTATAGAAGTCTTGACTACGAGCATCAACACGGGTGCTACTCCAAATAGTCACCCTTTTGATTTTTCTGTCTTCCAACGCATCTTATGTTACTCCACCCCCACAATGTTTTTACTCTATTTTAAATTCAAATTGCTTTTTTGATTTTATGGCCAACTGTTTAAATTATTTTTTTATTAAAATAAAAATTTGAAAAATACGGAGTAGTAGGGAAATACTTGGCAAAATTGAAAAAGTGTTACTCTTAGAATGAGTAACATATTTGTGTTATGATAAGCGGTATTTTACATAGCGCTACTATAGGTTATTAGCTCATTTTGTATAGGATTATGCTAGATGTTATGATGTATTCTGTAATCATGGAGTTCTGGAGAGTTGAGTCACATATGAGATTACAGAGGATGATGCGGAGCATTGAGGCATAAGAAGAGGAGTCGAAGCTGATGAAGACCACAGGATGAAGACAAAGACGAAGCATTGGAAGCAGATGAAGATGAAGCCACAGAAGAAATTCCGCGACCGCGGGTCCCAAACCACGATCGCAGAAATGCCACCTGAAGAAGCCAGATCACAGAAGAAAATCCGCGATCGCGGAAATCCGCCAGAGAAACATTCTTCATTTGCCTGATTTAGTATGTTGTGTTAAGTTTTGTAACGTTTTTACCTTCAATTTGGCAGTTAGATTCTGCAGAGACTTATATGTTTTTAGGTGTGGATGATCTTCTATCATCTTCTACATTCCATTTTCCAAGTTTTAGAGTTTTCTCCCAAGAACTTCATGAGTTGCTGAAGTTTCCATTGTTTTGCTTGACATTTGAAGCTTTCGGGTTGATTAAGTTGTGAGATTCCTTTCCTTTGTTCTATTCATATTGATTATCTCTATTCTCTTGTGTGTATTATTATTGAATTAGATTTGCTCATTTAGATTGGCCATCTAAGTAGTTTCATCTCATTCATATTGCTATTGTTTTGTTATTTCTAGTTGAAATATCATACTTGTTTGTAGCACACACAATTTGCATGAACTAGTTGTGAATGTCAATTGTGAAGAGAATTGAGTACATGTCGAGTATCTGACTAGTTGTCTATGGTATTGCATGTATCTATCCATTCCTGAACTTAAATCTGCTTTATTATTGAATCTTGATAGTTTCAAGGTTATAGTTGAGTAAGGGTTATTAGGACTAGTTGGACTAATAACTACATTAGAACAGGGATTAGAACGATCATATGAGTAATTTGACATAGGATTAAAAGGAGTTTATGATCAACTTGTTAATCTGTTAGTGGATAATTGTCGAGTGAAACACCTTCCATTGATATATTTACAAACCAAATCAACCTTCATTACTTTGTTCTTAAAACATACCAACCCCCCCCCCCCCCCCTTTGGTTACTTACACTCGTTAATCATAATTGTTACTTTAAGAATCGATAATCTGATTCCCTTGGGATTCGACTCTTGCTTGCCTACTATACTTGTTAGTGAGCTTGTTAGGATTACTTGATTTGGCATACGACAATTGGCCTCGTCAAATTTGGCGCCGTTGCCGGGGAATCAAATTTTCTTTTCTTTAAAGTTCTTGTTTTGATTAACCTTAGTGTTGACTAGTGAATGGACAACACCCGTTCTACTAATCAGTCTCTTTTTATTCTTGATCCAGAAATCGAGAGGACTTTCCATCGAAATCAGAGAGAGAATAGAGTTGAGACTGATACAGGTGCAATGGAAGACGACCAATTGTTGACTCCCGAGCAAAGAACTCTTGCTGACACCCAACGTCAATTGGCTGAAATTCAGTTAGTTGTTAATGCCCAACGGGAATTGCTTGATGCAAGGCAAGATGCAAATGCTCTAAGAGATGGCGGTGTAGTTTGTACATTGAGGGAGCGTACTACTCCCAATCTGACACAGCAACCTCAAGTTGTGGTTCTTCCACCCCTTGCTCATGGGGTGACTTTTGAGCTCAAGTCAGGGGTGATCAATCTGCTCCCCACATTCCATGGTTTGCCTGGTGAGGATCCAATCATGCATTTGAATCAATTCCATGACACTTGCATGACAACCAAACCACCAAATGTCACTGAGGAGCAGATCAAGATGAGAGCCTTCGAGTTCACTTTGAAAGATGGTGCTAGGTCCTGGTACTATCATTTGCCTACCGGTTCGGTAGATAGCTGGGAGAAGTTGCACAAGGTGTTCTTGGGTAAGTATTTTCCAGTTAAAAAGGCAAATGCTCTGAAGAAGGAAATTGCCCATGTAGAGCAAGGTGAAGATGAGACTCTCTATGATTACCTTGAGCGTTTCAAGGGGTTGTGTGCTAGTTTCCCTTTTCATGGGTATGATACCGAGGACCTGGTCCTACATGTTTGCAATGGTCTCCTTAATCATGAAAGGAGAATGGTGGACGCTGCTTGTGGTGGGAGTATTCTCAACATGACACCAGAAGATGCCATGGAAAAGTTGCAAGACATGGCTGAGAGCACTAGGAGTTTTGGTAGGACATACACTAGGAAAAGAGTGAATGCCACAAGCTTAGGAGACCCCGCTCTTATGACCGAGCTCGTTGAGCTAAAGAAGATGATCTCTCAGCTGCACAAAGGACAACAACAGGTAAAAGCATGTGGTATTTGTTCTGACCCTTCTCATTTTAGAGACAAATGCCCTGAGCTTCAAGATGATGATGTTGATGAAGTCAATGCTGGTGGTGGATATGGACCTCCACGACCTCGAAATGATCAGCAGAACAACTACAACCCGAGGTATAGAGATCATCCAAATTTCAGATGGCGTGATCAAAATGAACCCCAACCTGAAGCTCAAGCCCCATGACCCAATTCTGGACCTTCAACTGCAGATATGTTGAGATCATTGACTCAACATTTCACAACCCATGTCCAAACTACTGAGTCTAGTATCAAGAACATGGAGAAACAGATAGGGCAGTTGGTTGAAGCTGTGACCACTCTTGCACAACAAAAATCCAATTCTCTACCATCTCAAACGGTAGTGAATCCGACCAGAAATGTTAGTGTTGTGACAACAAGGAGTGGAAAAGTGTTGGAAAATGCTGCTGCTGAAAAGGAAGAATCTGAAACAGGTGAGAATCCGCGACCGCGGGACGAGAACCGCGATCGCGGAAGTTGTTTTGAAGAAACAGTGGGAATTCCACGACAACGGGATGAGATCCGCGATCGCGGAATATCTTCTGGGGAAACCGATGCAAATCCGCGACCGCGGACTGACAGCCGCGATCGCGGATATGCTCTTGGCGAATCAGTTTTGGGAGAGTGTTCAAAAAATGCTGGAGCTGAGGTCGAGAACCGGGGCGACTTCCGGTTGAGACAAGACAACTATGTTCGCCCCGACTTCCCACCTCTCAACTCAACCAAACCTCCCGCTCCTTTTCCCGATGCTTTGAAGGACACGAGGAGGCCGGAAAATGATAAGGAGCTATTCGAAAGCTTCAGCAAATGTGAGGTAAATATCCCTTTACTCAAACTCATTAAAAGTATTCCTAGATATGCTAAGTTCTTGAAGGAACTATGCACCATCAAGAGGAATAAAAAATTGAAGGGACAGCAGAAGGTGACGGTAAGCGAGCGTGTCTCCGCTGTATTCCAAAGGCGAATGCCTAAGAAGTGCAGCGATCCGGGCATGGTAAGCATTCCTTGTCGTATAGGTGATACTCACTTTGAGAGAGCTATGCTTGATCTTGGTGCATCTATAAATATTTTGCCTTACTCGTTGTATAAGATGCTTGGTTTAGGTCCTCTTCATGAAACCAGAATAATTATTCAACTAGCTGATAGGTCTACTGTTTATCCTAAAGGTGTAGTTGAGAATGTTTTGGTTATGGTTGATAATTTGTTCTTTCTTGCTGATTTCTTTGTTTTAGACATGGAACATGATGGTCAGGCTGCACCTATTTTGTTAGGAAGACCTTTTATGAGAACCGCTAACACAAAGATTGATTTAGCTAGTGGGTCTCTTACTTTAGAGTTTGATGGGGAAGTTGTACAATTCAATATTTTTGATGCTATGAAGCACCCCATTGAAGATGCTGCTTCTATTTGTTCTATTGATGTGATTGATCCTATAGTTCAAGATACTTTTAATATTTTTGGCTTAGATGAATTGCAATGTGTTATGGAAAACAACATCATTCACCCACCACAAGTTAATCTCTTTCTTTCTCCTGTTATTCATAGGGTTCTAGCTCAGCTAGACACTTCAGGTAGATCTTTGGCCGGCAGGCCCATGTTACTGACTTTGGAGAGCGAAAAGCTCCTCCCTTCTTCTTTGCATGCACCAGTGATTGAGCTTAAGCAATTTCCAGAGCACCTGAAGTATGCTTTTCTTGGAGAAAATGATACCCTCCCGGTAATCATCTCTAGTAAGTTGTCAGGTGAGCAAGAGAAGAGATTGGTGATGGTGTTGAAAGAGCACATTACAGCTCTTGGGTGGACTATTGCCGACATCAAGGGAATTAGCCCTTCCACCTGTATGCACAGGATCCTACATGAGGAAGGAGCTAAGCCCTCTAGGCAACCCCAAAGGAGATTAAACCTACCTATGATGGAGGTGGTCAAGAAGGAGGTGCTGAAACTTCTACAAGATGACATGATCTATCCCATCTCGGATAGTCAATGGGTAAGTCCAACACAATGTGTCCCTAACATGGTGAGTTGGTTCCTACTAGAGCTCAAACAGGTTGGAGGGTATGCATTGACTACCGTAAGTTGAATGCGGTGACTCGGAAGGATCACTTTCCTTTACCTTTCATTGATCAAATGCTTGAACGACTTGCCGGTCGTCCCTATTATTGCTTTTTGGATGGATACTCAGGTTATTTTCAGGTGGCCATTGTGCCCGAAGATCAAGAGAAGACAACCTTTACATGTCCTTTTAGCACTTTTGTATATCGTAGAATGCCTTTTGGATTATGTAACGCACCTGGGACTTTTCAACGATGTATGGTAAGCATCTTCTAGGAATATATTGAACATTTCATTGAGGTATTCATGGATGATTTTACGGTACATGGGGATAGCTTTGATGCATGTTTACACCATTTGTCACTTGTGCTAAAACGATGTGTAGACACTAATTTAGTGTTGAATTCTAAAAAGTGTCACTTTATGGTTGAACAAGGTATTGTTTTGGGTCATATTATTTCAGCTAGGGGTATTGAGGTCGATAAGGAAAAGATTGACATCATTCAATCGTTGCCTTATCCCACTAATGTGCGTGAATTGCGTTCTTTTCTAGGCCATGCAGGTTTCTATCGCAGGTTTATTAAAGACTCTTCAAAGATCTCAACACCTCTATGTGAGCTTTTGAAGAAGGAAGTGACTTTTGAGATGCTGGAGCTGAGGTCGAGGCGACTTCCGTTTTGGGAGAGTGTTCAAAAGATACTGGAGCTGGGGTCGAGGACCGGGGCGACTTCCGGTTGAGACAAGACAACTATGTTCGCCCCGACTTCCCACCTCTCAACTCAACCTAACCTCCCGCTCCTTTTCCCGATGCTTTGAAGGACACGAGGAGGCCGGAAAATGATAAGGAGCTATTCGAAACCTTCAGAAAATGTGAGGTAAATATCCCTTTACTCAAACTCATTAAAAGTATTCCTAGATATGCTAAGTTCTTGAAGGAACTCTGCACCATCAAGAGGAATCAAAAATTGAAGGGACAACAGAAGGTGACGGTAAGCGAGCGTGTTCCTTTCCTTTGTTCTATTCATATTGATTGTCTCTATTCTCTTGTGTGTATTGTTATTGAATTAGATTTGCTCATTTAGATTGGCCATCTAAGTAGTTTAATCTCATTCATATTGCTATTGTTTGGTTATTTCTAGTTGAAATATCATACTTGTTTGTAGCACACACAATTTGCATGAACTAGTTGTGAATGTCAATTGTGAAGAGAATTGAGTACATGTCGAGTATCTCACTAGTTGTCTATGGTATTGCATGTATCTATCCATTCCTGAACTTAAATTTGCTTTATTATTGAATCTTGATAGTTTCAAGGTTATAGTTGAGTAAGGGTTATTAGGACTAGTTGGACTAATAACTACATTAGAACAGGGATTAGAACGATCATATGAGTAATTTGACATAGGATTAAAAGGAGTTTATGATCAACTTGTTAATCTGTTAGTGGATAATTGTCCCATTGATATATTTACAAACCAAATCAACCTTCGTTACTTTGTTCTAAAACATACCAACCCCCCCCCCCCCCTTTGGTTACTTACACTCGTTAATCATAATTGTTACTTTAAGAATCGATAATCTGATTCCCTTGGGATTCGACTCTTGCTTGCCTACTATACTTGTTAGTGAGCTTGTTAGGATTACTTGATTTGGCATACGACAATTGGCCTCGTCAAATTTGGTTACTTACACTCGTTAATCATAATTGTTACTTTAAGAATCGATAACCTGATTCCCTTGGGATTCGACCCTTGCTTGCCTACTATACGTGTTAGTGAGCTTGTTAGGATTACTTGACTTGGCATACGACAATTCGCCTTGTCATGTTACTTCTCTCCACTTATGAGGTGAATTCTATTACAACATTTTCCAAGTCATTTTAATTTTGTTTCTTAAAAATTGAGTATGTTACTCAAAGTAACATCAATGCGCATGATCTAAACATTACCTCAGCGACAGCGATAACGGTGCAGAAAAATTCATGAATCCATAATTTCTAATCAATTGAAGATTGCACTTTGTGAATCCATAATTTCTAATCAGTTAAAGATTGCGCTTTATTCCATGTAGGAATGTATATATATGTTAGTCAAGAAACACTTAAAATTCCTCGGACAACGAAAATATATATTACAACAAAATCAAAAAACAGACAATGTTTTTACAAAGAAAACCTCAAGCAACTAATTAGTCCATTTGAGAAAAACCTCTATCTCAAAACCTAGTAGGATTGAATGTCTACTTGTATTATTAATTCTAGATATTAACAACAAGTAAATTTCCTCACAATTTAGTTCACTCCTAAAAATCTAGAGTACTCCGTTATAATCCCTAGCCAAATAATACAAAAAATGTCCACAATCCTAAATAAACACTTACTAATCTTTAATCTCGTCCTTTGAAAGTCACCTTTATTCAATATGATCTGTCTTCAGTAATTTCGTCGACTTAGTCCCTTCTCCAAATGACCGAGGTAGTGTATATGTTGTGTACCAATGTAAACCTTTTAGAATTTGAAAAGATTTCGACGACTGAATAAACAAATTTTCTCCTTTATTAGATTTGTACTTCTTCTTTTCCAACACGCCATTTTCGCAAACAAGGTAACGTCACTTCCTCTAAAATTCCCCCCTTCCATGTTGCTTCACCTTCACTTCTTTTTTGATGGCTTCCTACTCCGACTTCACCCGCATCAACATTCTGGAAACCTTCGCCGCCACTAAAATCGAGAGCCTGAAGAAGCCATGTACTGACAAACATGTCAAGATTAAAAGATTTACTCAGACGAGGCACTTAAACTCTCTGGTGTTATGTGGGAGCGTCCAAAGATCATATCCAACTTTCCTCTACCACGTCAAGAGTTTCTTAGCCAAGTACAAAGCGTCATGGCCCCTTCGACAAAGTCCAACTTCTCTGGGACAAGAATGTTAGTCGTCGTCGGTTAGGGTCTCCTATTTAAATGGCAGGTAGATATGCGTAAATCCCATAGAAAACGATTTTGCAAGGGAGCAGAAGACACACTCGTGCATGCCTTGTGATACATGTCTTCGAGGTGAGCGAAGAACTCGATCTTGAGGTGTAAGACAACCTTGGCCTGCCGAGGCAATCTTCATGTGCATTGTATAGTTAAAATCTTGGGGCACATACTTTAGTGTCATGACATAGGCCAGTTGATGCCACTTGATAACTGGGGCATGACCTTGTCTGTAACCCCTCGACTTATGTTTGTAGTGCCACAAGCAAGGGACCTCATACTTTAATATCCAAAATCACCCAAGGCTTTAACCTGAGAAACATATGAATAAATATAAATATTATTTAAAACAAACGAAACAATAGAGGAAGACTTTAAGTAAATACTCAAACTTACGCTAAAATCAACTCATAAATTGAGGGATGCAAGATTTACAAATGATACGAAAATTACAGTGGAAGACTTCAATTACATATTAGTTTCATTACTAGATTGTACAAATAGTCACCTATTGGTTCCTTAAAAAAATTAAACTCTTTAATGAGAAACCTCTTCAAATGAAACTTCAGTTGCGATCCTTCTTCTTCGTCATAGTACTTCTTGGCCACTTGGAATAAAAGAGCCGATGCACTACATATGGACAAATGACATCAGTCAATCATGAAAGTTGTTGGGTGATAATAATGCTTACATACTTGATTCTATATCAGGATTATAAGGTCTCATCTTCATCCAACTAGTTGTTATTCAACCATGATATTTTTTTAGGATCTTTTGTCGGGATGGTAGGGAATTGTCATCTACCTAGGATGGATTTAATTAATGGACTTGGCTCCTTAGTGGCTCGACGGTGGACAAAAAATGCTTGTTATATTTAAGGAACTTTATTAGAAAAAAATTAAGGGGAGGTTTTGAGCAAATCGACCATTTTAATGGTCGATTTTTGGCATTTCAACTAACGGAAATGGGACGAATGGTGGTTCTCAACTTACAAAACCTTTTTAAGGATGATTTTATGTGAAAACAAATTAAGCGGTGGTTTTGGCAAATTGGCCATTTTAAGGGATGGTCAGGAATTGTCACCTAGCGGTGGCTCGACGACGGTGGACATAATTTCTCCGCCACCATGCCAGTTTTGAACAACAAGGACTTCGTCCTCAACCACAATCGTCTTTCCACACAAGCATCTTCCTCCGATGCGAAACCCTAATCCTCCTTCCATTCTATTCACGTCAGGCGATTCCATTAAAAAATATTAAGTAAAACAATTAGATAATATAATTTTAAAAAAACTTACACAAATAGAACAAAGGGTGCTGTTCGAGTAGCGATGTCTGTTTATAGGTGATTTTTTGTAAAAAAATAATAATTTTAGGGGTGGTTTTGAGCAAATCGACCATTTTAAAGGGTGATTTTCAGTATTTATAGTTTTGAACCAGTAGAAATATAACTAAAAAGGGACGGAGGGTGGTTCTAGGCTAATGAAACCATTTTAAGTGTGGTTTTCCGTAAAAAATATATATTTAAGGGATGGTTTTGAGCAAATCGACATTTTTAAAGAGTGATTTTCGGTCTTGTAACCTACTCCGTATATTTAAAGCAACCGAATTAGAAATTGACGCACTATCCAACACACAAAACAACGGGAAGTGGATTGTCGGGAGAAGATCCAAACTTTATTACGGAGTACAAAAGAAAACGGGATGATCAGTTATCAACTTATCAAAGAGTGATTTAGATACTAAAGATAATTGCTATTTGTTCTTATCGGTTGGATGTGTTTTTTTATTTATTATAAAACTTAAATGAATAAGAGAAATAAACACTTTATTATCAAGCTACATTAATCAACAATAATACACCTCATTTTTATACATATACTAAAACAAAACGATGTTTTGCCACATGTCGTCCTTACGTAAAATTGGCCTATATGTCGGCCTCTAAGCTATGTCACATCATCTGTCACATCGCAACCACGTCATAAGTTTTCATCTTTTGTTATATATATTCTTGAAAAATAGATTAAATAAGGAAAACAAAAATATCCAATAGACTATATTTTTCTAATCTTTTACCAAATTATAAAATTAAAAAATATCAATGAGATTATATCACTCTTTTTTATTTTTATCATATTATATCTTTTCTCTTATATATATATTTGTATTTATTTATTTCACTATAATCTAACCATATATTTACTATTTATCTTATTAAAACTAAAATCACGACCGCAAACTATAAATTATAAACTACTGATATAAAATATTATATAATAATAAAAATATAATTATATTATTAAAAATATTTAATACATATGACCTCGTATATGACGCCAGACACACATTAGTTAAGTCTAAGATAAACAAATCACTTTCCCAACATAGTACGTTATACTGTTGAGCACTTGAGCTACACACATTTAAAAGATAATGGTCGTAGGCGGGACACAAAAGCATTAACTGTAAACAAAACAGCAGTTGAAGCCTCGAAAGGCCCTTTACTCCGATATGCGGGAACCATGATAACATACTTTGTAATTAATTATTAAACACGAGAGAGGAGTGTGCTAGGCTCGTGTCATCCATGGGCAAGAACGAGAATCCACACTCCCTCGCTAAATAACAGTGGTACCAATTAATAAAAAAATAATTAAACTAGGTAATATGACAGGTAGTTGTCGTGAACCCATGTACAACTTATATATAGGGCCTTCATTAATGGGCCCGTGAATTTCAGTATTGAGTCCAAATATTTAAACGCTATATAGTAGCGTTCAAAAAAATCTGACCAAAAGTTAAAAGCGTTATTGTATAGCGTTTAAAAACTTCGGCTCATTAATTAAAAAAAACTGGTGTAAAAAAGAGCTTCGTATGTATATACTCCTCCGTCTTCCGTCCTATCCTCTTGGTAACAGCTTCAAATGACGCTTGTTTGAAAATCGCTCTCTTCTAAAATGAACCCAAACGAGGTCTCCTTCCTTAAAGAAAACCTTCTTCCTTCCTTTGTTGGCCTTGTTAGTAATCTTCGCAATCTTCTCTAGCAACTTAGCTCTTGTCCTCTCATGCAACTCCTAAATGTGTTCATCCTGTTCTCCTGGATTGAAATCCACTCGCTCCTTTGTATGCAATGGTATAAGATCAAAAGGGGTTGGTTTATTCAAACTATGCACACATTCGAACAGGCTCAACGACGTCAAGGAATGAATGACTCTATTGTAGGCAAACTCGACATGGGGTAGGGCTTCTTCCCAAGATTTCAAATTCTTCCTAATAATGGCTCTAAGCAAAGTGGTGAGAGAACTATTGGCTACCTCAGTTTTGCCATCGGTTTGAGGGTGACTAGAAGTAGAGAATAATAACTTACTTCTTAGATTTCCCCAAAGAGTTCTCCAAAAGTAACTTAGAAACTTCACATCCCTATCACTCACAATGGTTTTAGGCACACCATATAATATAACAATTTCCCTAAAGAACAAGTCAACAACATTATGAGCATCATCGATTTTGTGACAAGCAATAATGAGTCATCTTAGAGAAACGATCAACAACCACAAAAATAGAATTTTTTTCCTTCTTAGTCCTAGGCAACCCTATAATAAAGTTCATACTAATATCTTCCCAAGAGCTTATAGGAATAGGCAAAGGAGTATACAATCCATGTGGTTTCACTTTTGACTTAGCCCTAAACATTCCAAACATCTTTTCAAGCAATGATCAACATCCCTTAGAATATGTGGCCAATAAAAATTAGCATGCAACATTGATATGTCTTAAAGTGTCCCATTAGTCAACCCTTTTGGGCTTCCTCAACAAGGAATAATCTCAATGAACACCTAGGTATGCACATTTTATCAACTCTAAACTAGAAACCATCAAACAAGTAAAATTTATCCAAAGTTCCTTTTTCCACACAATGCTTGTAAGTCGATCCAAAATCAGCATCATCGCGATATAACTCGTTATTGTAAGTGAATCCTAAAACCTTAGAGTCAAGTTTAACAATCAATGCAGTCTCCTAGAAAGTGCATCAACAATAACATTATCTTTTCCCTTCTTGTAGTTGATGATGTAAGGGAAAGTTTAAATGAATTTCATCCATCTACCATACCTCCTATCAAGTTTATCTTGGCTCCTAAAATTCTTTAAAGACTCATGATTGATATGCAAAACAAACTCTCTATGCCAAAGGCAGTGTTTCCAAGTCCTAAGTCCTCTATACAATGCATACAATTCCTTGTCATAAGTAGAGTAATTTAGACATGCACCTTTTAAATTTTCAGAGTAGAAGGTAAGCTTACCTTTTTGCATGAGCACACCTCCTATGCCAATCGTGGAGACATCACATTCCACTTCAAAAGGCCGAGTGAAGTCGGGAAGAACAAGCAATGGAGAATTAGTCAATCTTAGATTAATCTTGGTGAAGTTTGTGGCCTTATGAAGCTAATCTAACATGCCGTCCGACTTTGCTATTGGATGACGATACTTGATGGTTATGTTAATGATTGCTCGACAATGAACACACATTCTCCAAGATTCATATCTCTTTGGTACTAACAAGATGGGGATATCACATGGAGTAAGACTTTCTCGAACATAACCCTTATCTAGGAGGTCTTGTACTTGGGTTTGGATTTCTTGACACTCCTTAGGGTTCATTCTATTGGCTGGCGTATTGGGTAAAGAGGCTTCGGAAATAAGATCTATTTGATGTTCAATACCTCTCAATGGTGATAATCCCGCTGGAATCTCATCCGGGAACACATTTCTGAACTCCTCTAAGATAGCTTGCATGCTCGTGGGTGGAGGGGGGGGGGGGGGGGTAAGCTAAATTTGGTTTCTTCACCTAACATCACAAATCTCTTGCACAATAACATCAGGGAAGTATCTAAGGGTAAGTACTCACCTTGCAACTCAGATTTGGATGCAAAAAGGATGTTTGAAGTAGAAACGTTCAAACTCAATCCAGATTCTTCAGCGTCAATCGCGAGCGCGGTTTTTGTCTCTGATGAGGTGTCTCTTGCACTTGTCCTTTTTCTTCTCGTATTCAGTTATCTGTGTTGGAGTAATAAGCTTAAGGACAATACTCTTACCATTAAAAGTGAATGAATGGCGTTTAGAGTGACCATCATGAACATCCTTTCTATCATACTGACATGGTCTACCTAACAAAATATGACAAACTTGCATAGGAACAACTTGACATATGACCGTATCCTCATAACGACCTTAATGTAAAAGTGATCTTAGCTTGATTTTGAACTTTCAGTTCACCACATTCATTCATCCAATGCAATTTGTAAGGCTTAGGCTGATAACTATTAGCTAGTTGCAATTTACAAATCAATTCGGTATTAGCAATGTTGCAACAACTACCTCCATCAATGATTATATTACAAACCTTTACCTTAACCAAACATCCAGTATGTAATAAGCTCTCTTTGGTGATCTTAACAAGGGGTCAGCTGTACATGCAAAGTTCTCTTACAAATCAAAGAATAACCATGCTCATATTTAATTTCATTTTCATAATTGTTCTCATCATGATTATCATCAAGGTAATCTTTCTTTTTATTCACCTAGATGATTAATAATTAAAACTCTAGAATTAGGACAATCATTCATCATATGACCTTTTTTTTTTGGTCGAAGCGAGGGCCAAAGCCCTCAGGGTTTTATTATCAAGAAGCAAAATTAAGGGGTAACAAGCCTGGGGAGGCAGGCTCCCGAAAATTCCTCCGAGATCATCGCACACAAGTTGTCCGATGCGTCATGTAAAATATGCAAACCAAACGTAAGACATAAGATAGAGTTTGCAAGTTTGTCGGCCAGACAATTCACCTCTCTGTAAGTGTGGAAAAGACGGACTTCCCAGTCCTTTCGAAGATAGCCATGTCATCGGGATACCAAGGGGCGAGGTAGTGTGTGTTAGGAACTCCAGTCCGGAGAAAATGGAGTGCAAGTTGGGAGTCGACCTCGACTACAACTCTGCAAAGGCCTGTAGCCCAGGGGACTTCATGTCCATGGGTGATACCCCATAATTCTACAGCTGGGGCAGAGCAAGCGCCTAAGTTGTCTGTAAAACCCTTGATCCAATGCCCATGCTCGTCCCTGATTGCGCCTCCACAGCCTGCAACCCCAGGGTTACCCTTAGAGGCTCCGTTCGAGTTTAGTTAGTGCCATCCTGGATCGGGTTTCATCCAAGCAATCATCCGAATGATTTTCTCGGGGACCTGAATGCGCCATGACTGATTATAAAGGCTTTTCAGAATCGGGTCGGCCAAGTTGGGATCCAGGAGAGAACGGAAGGCGGAATTGCAAGTGTAGGTTCCGTTTTGAGCGTGCGCCCAATTCAGGATGTCATTGTGATTATGGTCCACGGTTAAGGTGCGGGATGCCAGCTCCTGGAGACTAGCGGTCGGAATCTTATCGACAAGGCGTCCCCAGTTTCAGCCGACACCTTCCTGCCAAAAGTCACAGACTTTGGCGTTCAAGTCAGGCACCAAACTCGAGGGGAGGGTAAGAGTATTAAGAGCCGCCTTCCCGAGCCAGACGTCGTTCTAGAAGAGGGTAACCTGGCCAGAGAAAACGTTCCATTTGAGCCCTGGGATCACAACTTCCTTGAGGATGGTTAAAATACTGCGCCACACCGGAGAGCAGGTCTTCTTGCTAATACAGACGTCTCTCGCATTGAAAGAGTTCAGCTTGTACTTAGCCACTAACCTCTTGGTCCAAAGTTGGTTGGCTTCGTGGAGAATAGACCAGCCAGGCTTACCAACAAGGGCAAGGTTAGCTTTACGGGCTGACCGGATCCCCAGTCCACCATCCGATCTGGGTTTGCACAACTCTCTCTATTTGACTAGATGAATCCTGCGAGCCCCATCTACACTGCCCCATACAAAATCTCGACTGATACGATCCAACCGTTTGCATATGGAGATGGGGAGGAGGGACGTGCTCATCGTATGGGTCGGGATCGCAGTAAGAACCGCACGAGTGAGGGTTACTCTCCCAGCCATGGTAAGGAGCCTCCCCCTCCAACCATTGAGCTTGCTTTGAACTTGCTCAGTGAGATTAGTGAAGGTAGCTTTAGAAACTCTCTTGTGGAAGAGGGGAACCCCTAGGTATTTCCCTAGATCAGAAGTAAGGGCCATACCACTTTCTCTACTCAAAGCCTCAACTAGATTCGCATCGACGTTCTTCGAGACAAAGAGCTTAGACTTTTACAGACTGACTTTCTGACCAGAGGCTAAGCAGAATTTACTCAGGCACTCACGGATGACGTGAACCTGATCCAGGGAAGCTTCAGCAAATAGTAGAATATCGTCTGCGAACAACAAGTGGGAGATCTTAGGTTCGTTCCTACTGACCCTAATAGGCTTCTAGGCCTTAGTCTCCACAAGTCTCTCAATCATGTGGTTCAGGCGCTCCATACACAACACAAAGAGGTAAGGGGAAAGGGGATCCCCTTGCCTTAACCCCGAGTCGGAGTGAAAGAACCCGTCATCTCCCCGTCCCAAACGATCCTCATAGACGAAGTAGTGACACACTGCATGATCCAACTAATCCAGTTATCGGGAAAGGCCACCGCTCGGAGAGTGTCTTCGAGAAAGCCCCAGCTGATTCTATCATAAGATTTTTCAAGGTCCAATTTGAGAAGGAGTAAGCCTTCACCACTCCTCCTTTTCCTCATAGTATGAACGACCCATTGAGCTATAATGACATTGCGAGATCAAGCGACCCTTGATGAAGCGCCGTTGAGTCGGGCCCACCAAAGAAGGCATTATCGGTTTCAATCGGGTAGCAAGAAGTTTCGTGATGACCTTGAGAAGCACATTACACAGGCTTATTTGTCTAAATTGACTGAGCCTCTCCGGATTGGAGACTTTGCCGATCCGAACGAACAAGGTTTCGTTAACATTGTTAGGCAGCCTCGAGGTCGCGAAGAAGTCCAACACCATTCTTGAAACTAAATCCCCAACCTCCTCCCAACAATTTTGGAAGAAAATAGCGTGGAAACTGTTTGTAGCTAAATTGTCAACGAGATAACAATAAAGCAATTGTAGGGCAAAGATCAAACTTAACGGTAACAATCTTAACACTCAAGAACACGGCTATGAAATTAGGGTTAAAGGGTTTGTACTTGTGTTATTGCTCGAAGTGGCTGAATGAATACAAAGAAGGCGTTACCCTCTTTAAATAGGCTAACCCTAGTTTTATCTTTAAGGAAATAGAATAATATATTTTCCTTCAATCTAATGGCGATATGAAATATGGTAAAAGATATTTTTTCTAATATCTTTTAGTAATTACATAAGGAATATACAATGAATGGACTAAATATGCTCGGCCGACCTTGTCTTCACTGCATCTACGTCGTCGTCTCTTTCACGTCGCGTCGATAATGCCATAACGGCTATAATGCCGTTACGGCTATAATGCCGTTACGGCTTGATTCTCACTGTGTCTCATGCGATCTTCTGCCTATATAAGGGGGGAATTTCATCTTCTTTTACACTCTTTCTACAACTTCATCTTTCCTGAATACTTTATGTTTTCTCATCTTCTCATCCTTACTGAATCGTTTGTTCCTCTCTTCTTCGTTCAAACACTTCTTCAACTCTTCTTCCCCTATTTATAATGGTTAGACATTCTTTCTACGTGCCAAAGAACATCCTTAAGGACTCGGATTGCAAGTCTTCCGAAGCTCGTAGTGTTGATCGGCTGAGATCACTGGCGAGCTTAGGTCCTGATGTCGAGCTCGAAATACCTCCGAAGCGGGTATTTCGAGCTCGACATCGTCCGGGGTGGGTATCCGTTTCTCGCCGGCCATAGGTTACCTTTCTCGCCGGCCATAGGTTACCTTTCTCGCCGGCCATAGGTTACCTTTCTTGCCTTTGATGATGGCGTTTATGCTTACGTTAGGGGTTGTTGTTGGACAACTCCTACAGAGTGTCTGGAGGATATTTGGTGCGCTGGACGACTTGATGGCGAAGTATGGCATCGAGATCGCTGTTGAGGATCTCGTTCATTCCTTGATGATTTCTACCAAATCGGTGGGGCGAGTGGGTCTTAAATCAAGGCCTAAGGCTACTCCAATCTCCATCGAGGGGAGTCAAGCGGATCGTGGTTGGGCCGAGCAATTCTACTTTATGAACAAATCTATTGTGGGTGAAGGCTGTTCTTGGCTCATCGAATGCTGGAATCCTTCGAGTAAGTTTCTTCGTCTTCTGAATTTTCATTTTTCTTGTATGCGTCGACGCCTTACTTACGCGTGACTTTGCATTGCCTTGTCTTCTAGTTAACGCGGGTGGCATCGTCGTGAGGCGAGAAACCAAGAGGGTGATTGCTAAGCTTCTAGAGATCCCGGAGAATGAACGAACCATTCACGGTCACGACGGGGAGGTTCATCGTATCGCTCCTTCGCTTTCGACTTGTATGTTGTTCCTAACGTTCTTGTGTTTCGTTTCACCCCTTTTCTTTTATCTTATGTGTTCTCACTTTTCTTTAGTATTCTTTGGTGTCAGCTATTGCTTCTCGTGTTCGCGGCGGTGGGGAGTCTACTTCCGACCTTATCGCGTCGAAGCGGAGGCGTTATGTTGCTGAGGCGTCAGCTTCTGAAGCTCCTATCTGTGTCGAGCCTATGATTTCTTTGATTTCTTCTCCGTCTCCTTCTCCAGCTAAGGCGATGAAGTCGAAGAAGGGTAAGGAGAAGGTTGTTGAAGTGCTGGAGTTTAAGTACTAGACCGTTAACGATTTCCCTGGGCCGTTACCCGCGCTATCGCTCCTGGGAACGAGTTTCTTCATGCCATGAAGGGGATCTTATCTCCTCCAACGCTCGACTATTACCTGCGAATGGAGTCAGACGACGTGATGGGAGAGGCCTTTGCTGCACAATGGCAGGTAAGATTTCTCTGTATTTTGGTTTCTTCTTTTCCGGCTTATTTTTTCTAACTTTCTTCTTACTTTAGGGGCTTCAATCTTCTTTGTGCGTTTGGAGGCGATTTTCCGAGTATGTTGATCGGATGAAGGATATAGAGGAAAAACAGTCAAGCGACGAGGCAAAGATCAAGGAGCTTACTGCGTCTTGCAAGGCGGAGAAGGAAACTCTGGATAAAGCTGCGAAGGTGCTCAAACTTCACGGAGATCTTGCTGATCAAGTTGCGGGTTTGAAGGCGAGCGTCGCTACCTTGAAGGACGACGTGGAGAAGAGGGAGGAGAAGCATGTCTCGGAGTTGCATGAAGCGAAGATCTACTGGTCCTGGCTATCATGGGTGGAAGTTTTGGAGCAGTATCACGCCGGGAAGCACCATGATTGGGATCCGGAGTCTGAATGGCGGGAGTTTGAAGAAGCATATTCAGAGATTCCTGGTGGTTTTGTGGCAGATCCTTCTTCTTCACGTCATCCGGAGGAGCTTGACGCTATGGAGGAAGATGTTGCTGATCTTGCCGATGTCAACCCTGAGGAGGACGTCGAAGGTGATGAGGATGCTGACGAAGAGATCGCCATAGAGGACTCTGAAGGCAAGGACGAAGATGGTGTCGCCGAGAATACGTTCCTCGTCTGGTTCTTCTAAAGGCAAAGGCGAATCTTCATAGCTTTTTCTTTTTCCTTTCTTTTGCGTGGTACGCGTCGCTAGTCTCTAGGGTGCTTTGTTGTGAACACTTGTCATTTTACTCCCCTCTTGTGGGAGTGTTATAATATGCTTGTCTCGCTTTTGCGACTCTTCTGCTTACACCTTGCTTCGAGCTATTCTTCTTATTTTGCACGTAGCTTTCGACTTTACTTGGTTTTCTTTGGCGACGGCGTTCTCTTCTACGCGTTCGAACCTCTTGGCTCTTTTCTCTGAGTTGTTATGACATTATTTCTATCTTTCTGTTTGTTTTTTACTTGGGTTGGATCTCGTAACTTTGAATTTGGTACGCGGAACTTTTCTTGGCGTTGGATCTCGTAACTTTGACTTTGGTACGCGTTGGATATAGGTTAGAGCTACCAAAGACTCTTGCAATTGCTCAACTTGTTGCTTCTTGCGTTCTTTTGTTGGCGTCGTGCGCGTTATTTTTCGCATCAGAGACGTCTTGCTTTTTCTTTGTCTTTGATGTTTCATGTGCTTTGACTTTGGTACGCGGAACTTGATATGCGTATGTATAGAATCCCTTCTTTTTAACGTCCGTGACCCCTTACGCGTAGCTCGTTTCCGAGTAGGTAGGTTTGGTCTTTTGGCTTCTGAGACCCCTTACGCGTAGCTCGTTTGCGAGTGCGTAGGTTTGGTCTTTGACTTTTTCTTTTGCTACTTTATCTTTTGGGGTTTGGTTTTCTACCCCTGGTGTGATGTTTTGTTCGTAGTGAATGCGTTAGAGAACTTTTACTTACTTGATAGGGTGGTACGGTCAATGCGGCGGCTTTTTTTCTATTGCCGGCTTACATGAGGGTTCGGTCCAGCATTTCCTCCGAACCCGAAGCGAGTGGCGAATGTAGGTCAGCTTGTGACATCACCTCTTACTCATGGTGAATCCTTTACTGACACGCTAGTGTAAGACCGACGTCAAACTCTTTTAATCGACGAGCCTGTTAATCGTGTAGCGTCCATCTCGTGACTTGATGGACTTACGATGCTGGAAGACGCCTACTAACCGGATGAAAAAGTATGCCCTTGGATTCATGACTCTCAGAGGGGTCGTGGAAGGCGTGAAAACGCGTTCCTGGAGAAAGGAACGTGTCAAATAGGTTTACCCTTGTTTGCTCAGAGGATCTGTGCCGGTTTCGTGAGGTTCTGGGCTTCATTCCCCATGATCGTTGCCAAACATTGCTAACAACCATGGGAAGCGTTGACTCGGAGTCGGCGGTTCGGCTAACGTTGCGTACGCGTAGATGGATCCTTGAACGCGTAGGCTAACGAAATTCCTCCCCGACGCGAATTTTCTCCACGGCCTTCTTTCTTCTTAGTTGGTACACCATACTCAAGAGGCACGTTCTCTTAATAGACATAGAGCAAGTCATTGGAATTGAAACAACTCAGTATGCTTAACACGTTGGAGAAAGAAAAGGTTTACTTGTATATTAATAAAAGATGCATCATGAAACAATGAACTATGACGTGGGCACCTACCCTTAGTCGCCGCGACCCCTTGTTTCTTTGACCCTAAGATGATGGCATGGTCATATTGAAACATAAAGAAATTTAATCCTACTCATCCAAGAAACATAGAACAAGTAAACAACAAATAAATTCTCAACTCTTTTTATGGAGTTTGCTTATGGTGGATGGTGCTTCAGGAACATGTAACTTAGGTTGTCGTTCTTTGCCATAAACTCTCGCCATCTTTGGAATCGAAGGCTTTTCTTGGATTTGTTTAGAGACGCGTCATTCTTATCGACGCTCTTATTTCGTAGTTTGTTGCGGGTTTTCTTACTTTTTCTTTGGACTTTTCTTGATGCGTCGGGGATTGTCTTTCCACCCCTAGCTCTTCTTTTGAACTTCTCTTGATTCTTATGGGTTTTATGATGCTTTGACCCCTTGCTTTTTGGAACTTTAGATCATGAAGACGCCTTTCTTTTCTCAACTCGTCGGAGAGCATAGATTCTGACTTCCAGCATGTAATCTTCATCTACCACTTGGCAATTCTAGTTCTTTAACTCGTAGACTTTGCGTTTTACGTACCTTGTTGGTTCTTCATGGTCTTTTGATTGCTACGCCTTGGTTTTCTTATCCAAGGACGTGTTGGTGGTGCTCTTCATTCCGATACTATAACACTCTCTTGCAACTTTGGGTTCACCTTTGATCTCTTGGATCCCCCATGGAGATGGAAACTTCAGGGACTAATGGTAAGTTGAAGGTAAGGCTCTCATGTCATGCAGCCAAGGCCTTCCCAAGATGATGTTGTAGGGCGACTCCGCTTCAATTACCACAAACTTCGTTTGCACGTTGATGCCTTGAGCTAGGGTGGTCAATGTGATTTCTCTCAACATGTCTGCAACTTCACGAATGAACCCTACGAGGGGAATGTGCTTCTTCACAACGTCGTCACTGGAGAGTCCGAGTTCTTTGATGGTGGACAACGTGATGATGTTGGCGGAGCTCCCGTTGTCGACAAGGATCCTCTTAACTTTGCAATTACTAATGGTAAGGGAGATAACTAACCCGTCGTGATTGACCACTGTCTCGTTTGGCTCTTCGAACGTGATCGGGTAGTCCTCCTTAATGGACCGGACGTGACAGATTGGCATGGCGTCGCCTTCACTCCGAGAAACTTTGGCGTTTCTCTTGGCGACGGACGCGGCGTAACCGCTCATGGAAGAGCCTCCGAAGATGGTGTGCACGGTCCTCGTAACCGCTCATCTATCTAATGACGATATAAAATATGGTAAAAGATATTATTTCTAATATATTTTACTAATTAAATAAAGAATATACAATAAGATACATAAAGTACTCGGCCAACCTTATCTTCACTGCACAAACGTCTTCATCTTCTTCTTGTTACGTCGACGTGATCTCTCTACGCGTAGCACTCGACGCGTTCCTTACTCGTCATATTTTTAGGCACATACAATACCCCTAAGGCGTTTTACAGAGCTTAATGCCCCATACATCTGGGAAACGCCTTTTTTCTTCATGGAATACGTATTTAATTAGCTTGGAATGCGTTGTTAATGACGCCACCTACAATTTTTGTTTCGTCGTGAGGCTTCGATCATCACTTCTTCTCATCGTTTCTACGCGACTGACGAGCTGCTTTGTAACTTGTGCCGTCAACGTCTCTTTTTCTCCAACGGCTAGATTCATAACAGCTAAATGTCGTTATGGCTTGATTTGTTCCGTATCTTACGCAATCTTCTGACATTATAAGGATGAGATTTCGTTTTCATCTATACTCTTTCTACAACTTCATCTTCTCCGAATATTCTTTGCTTTCTCGTTCTCTCACCTTTACTGAACTGTTTGTTCTTCTCTTCTTGAATCATCTATTCCATTTACTTGATCGCGATGGAAAATACTTCTTTCTACATGCCGAAAAATATTCTCAAGGATTTGGACTACAAGTCTTCAGTTGCTCATAGCGTAGATCAGCTGGGATCGTTGGCGGGTTTGGGTCCTAATGTTGAGATCGAGATACCTCCGAAGGGGGTATTTGGTGATGCTTATCGTCCAGGATGGGTAGCGGTCTATGAGTACCCGTTTCTTACTGGCCACAGGTTTCCTTTCTCTCCGCTTATGAAGGCGTTCATGCTTACATTAGGGGTTGCAGTTGGACAACTCCTGCCGAGTGTCTGGAGGATATTCGACGCGTTGGACGACGTGGTGGCGAAGTACGGCATCAAGATTGTTGTTGAGGATCTTGTTCATTCCTTGATGATTTCTACCAAGAAGGTTGGGTGAGTGGTCCTTAAATAAAGGCCTAAAGCGACTCGAATCGCCATCGAGGGGAGTCAGGCGGATCGCCGCTGGGACGACTACTTCTACTTTGTGAACAAGTCTACACTTGGTGAAGATTGTTCTTGGCTTATCGACTGTTGTAATCCTGCGAGTAAGTTTCCTAATCTTTTGAGTGTTTATCTTTTTTGTATGCGTCGACGCCTTCTTTACGCGTGACTTTGCATTACTTCATTTTCCAGTTAACGCGGACGACATTGTTGCGAGGCGAGAAACAAAGAAGGTAATTGCTATGCTTCTGGAGATCCCAGAGAGCGAATGAACCTTTCATGGTCACGACGGGGAGGGTCATCGTATTGTTCCTTCACTTTCAACTAGTACGTTACCCTAGGCATTTTCGAGTCTCGTTTATCCTTTTTCTTCCGTCTTAAGTGTTCTAACTCTTCTTTGGTATCCTTTAGTGTCAGTTGTTGCTTCTCGCGTTCGCGACGATGGAGAATATGCCTAAGACCTCATCGCGCCGAAGCGAAAGCATCGCGTTGTTGAGACGTTAGTTTCCGAGGCTCCCATCCGTGTCGAGCCCACTTCTCCGTCTCCTTCTCCGGCCAAAGCGACGAGGTCGCGCAAAGGTAAGGAAAAGGTTGTTGAGGCGTTGGAGTTTAAGTACGAGACTGTCGACGATTTTCCTAGGGTCGTCTCTCATGCTATTGCTCTTGGGAGCGAGTTTCTTCATGCCATGAAGGGGCTCTTTTCTCTGCTAACGCTCGATTATTACCTGCCAATGCAGTCAAATGACGTGATAGGAGAGTCTTTTGTTGCGTAATGGCAGGTAGGGTTTCTTTGTATTTTCGTTTTGTTTCTTCGTTCTGGCTTATTCTTAACTTTTTTCTTCCTTTAGGGGCTTTAATCTTCTTTGTGCGTTTGGAGGCGCTTCTCCAAGTATGTTGACCGGATGAAGGTCATGGAGGAGAAACAGTCGAGCGACGAGGCGAAAATTAAGGAGCTCAACGCGTTAGTCGAGGCGTCTCGTAAGGCGGAAAACGTGGCTCGGGAGAAGGTTGTGGAGGTGCTCAAACTCCATGACGATCTTGCCAAACAAGTTACGGATTTGAAAGCGAGCGTCGCTACTCAGGAGGACGACATGGAGAAGAGGGAGGAGAGACATGTCTTGGAGTTGCATGAAGCGAAGATTTACTGGTCTTGGCTTTCAAGGGTGGTGGTTTTGGAGCAGTATGGCGCTGGGAAGCATCACGGATGGAATTCGGAGTCTTAACGATGGGAGTTTGAGGAAGCATACTCGGAGACTCTTGGTGTTGTTGTGGCGGGTCCTTCTTCTTTGCATCCTCCGGAGGGTCCTGACGCTATGGAGGAGAATGCTGCTGGACTTAACGATGTCGACCATGAGGGGGATGCTGAGGGTGCTGAAGATGCCAATGAGGGAATTGTCGTGGAGGATTCCGAAGGTGAAGATGAAGACGATGCCGTCGAAGGTTCTTCGTCTAGTTCTTCTAAAGGCGAAGGTGAATCTTCGTATCTTTTTCCTCTTTTTTGTTGCTTTTCTTTGTACCTTCTTTTTCCTTACGCGTCGCTAGTCTTTAGGGCGCTTTATTATGAACACTTGTTCCCTTGCTCCTCTTATGTGGGAGTTTTTATAATGTGTTGGCCTTCTTTTGCGAGTGTTGTGCTTAAACTTTTCCTTGCGAGCTATTTTTCTTATCTTGCACGTAGCTTTCGACTTTACTTTGTTTTTCTTTGGAGATAGTGTTTTCTTCGACGGGCTCGAGCTTCCAGGCTCTGTTCTTCGAGTTGTTGTGACATTACTTCAATCTTTCTGGCTTTTTGACTTGGAACGTGAGCTTCTTGGCTAGGCGGATGTGTTTGTTCTTATAGCTTTTGCTTCCTTGAGTGGTCCTACCCCTTTTGGTAGGTTTGGCTTAGGTTTCCCGTAGGCTAGGTTAAAGCTACCAAAGACCCCTGCACTTTTCATGTCTTGTTTATCTTGTTTTCTTTTCTTGGCGTGGAGTACGCTATTCTTCGCGTCGGAGATGTCTTGAGGGTTTGCTTTTCTTTGATATTAATGCTTTGTGTGCTTCGGATCTGTTACGCGTAGAGTTCTTTCTTCTAGACTTTTATTTCCGCGACCCCGTACGAGTAGCTCGTTTGCGAGTGCGCATGTTTGGTCTTGGACTTTTGATTTTGTCACTTTGTCTTTTGGGGTGTAGTTTTCTACCCCTGGTGTGGCGCTTTGTTCGTAGTGAACGCGTTAGAGAATTTTACTTACTTGATAGGGTGGTACGGTCAATGCGGCGGCTTTTGTTCTATTGCCGGCTTACATGAGGGTTGGGTCCAGCATTTCCTCCGAACCCGAAGCGAGTGGCGGATGTAGGTCAGCGTGTGATTATATCAGCTTGTGACGTCACCTCTTACTCACGGTGAATCCTTTACCACACGCTAGCGTCAGGTCGACGTCGAACTCTTTTAATCGACGGGCATGTTAATCGTGTAGCGTCCAACTCGTGACTTTTTGGACTTACGACGCCGGCGGACGCCTCCTAACCGGATGAAAAAGTATGCCCGTGGATTCATGACTCCAGAGGGGCCGTGGAAGGCGTGAAGATGCATTCCTGGAGAGTGGTCGTGTCAATAGGTTTCCCTTCTTTGCTCAGCGTACCGTGCCGGTTTTTTGAGGTTCTGGGCTTCATTCCCCATGACCATTGCCACACATCGCTAACAATCATGGGAAGCGTCGACTCGGAGTCGACGGTTTGGCTAACGTTTTGTACGCGTAGATGGAGCCTTGAACGCGTAGGCTAACAAAATTCCTCCTCGGCGTGGATTTTTTCCGCGACCTACTTGCTTCTTAGGTTGTACACCGTACTCAAGAGGCACGTTCTCTTAATAGACATAGAGCAAGTCATTGGAAATGAAACAACTCAGCATGCTTGACGCGTTGGAAAAGAAAAAGGTCTACTTGTTTATTAATAAAAGATGCATCATGGAACAATGAACTATGACGTCGACGTCTACCCCTAGTCGCTACGACCCCTTGTCGCTTTGACCGTAAGATGATGGCATATTCTTATTAAAACTTAAGGAAATGTAATCCTACTTATGCAGAATCAAAGAGCAACTTAGAAAGCATAGAGATTCTCAACGTTTTTGATGGAGTTTGCTTATGGTGGATGGTGCTTCAGGAACATGTAGTTTAGGTTGGCGTTCTTTTCCATGAATTCTCGCCATCTTTGGACTCGTAGATTTTGCTTATACTTACGCAGAGACGCGTCGCTTTTATCGATGCTCTTATATCATAGTTTGTTGCGGCTTTTCTTACATTTCTTTATGGATTGGATCTTTCTCGACGCGTCGGGGATTTCTTTTCCAACCCTATCTCTCCTTTTGGATTTTCCTTGATCTTTACGGGTTCTGTGATGCTTCAACCCCTTTATTTTTGGGACTTTAGACCATGAAGATGCCTTTCTCTTCTCAACTCGTCGGAGGGCATAGACTTCGACTTCCAATATGTAATCCTCATCTTCTACTTGGAAAATCTTATCCTTTAGCTCGTAGAGTTTGCGTTTCACGTACCTTGTTGGCTCTTCATGGTCTTTTGATTGCTATGGCTTGGTCTTCTTATCAAAGGACGCGTTAGTTGTGCTCTTCATTCCAATGCTATAACTTTCTCTCGCAACTTGGGGTTCACGTTTGATCTCTTGGATTCCCCATGGAGACGAGAACTTCAGGGACTGATGGTATGTCGAAGGTATGGCTCTCATGTCATGCAACCAAGGCTTTACCAAGATGATGTTATAGGGCGACTCTACTTCCATTACCACAAACTTTGTCTGCATGTTGATGCCTTTTGCCAGGGTTGTCAATGTGATCTCCCCCATCATGTCTGCAACTTAGCTGCTAAACCCTACTAGGGGGACGTACTTCTATACAGTGTCGTCAATGGAGAGTCTGAGTTCTTTGATGGTGGACAGTGTGATGATGTTGGCGGAGCTCCCATTGTCGACAAGGATCCTCTTAACTTTGCAATTACTAATGGTAAGGGAGAAAACTAACCTGTCATGATGGTCCACAGTCTCGTCTGGCTCTTCGAACGTGATTGGATAATCTTCCTTGATGGATCTGATGTGATTGATTGACATCACAACACCCCCATTACGTGAAGTTTTGACGTTCCTTCTGGCGGCGGACGCAGTATAGCCAATCATGGAGGAGCCTCCGAAGATAAGGTGGACGGTCCTGGTATGACCTGACGGTGGCGGTGGTGGAGTGGGAGACTTCTTTTCTCTCTTTACTCTCTCGAAAGCGTTTCTTCCTTCTCTGGGAGCAAGTCTTTTAAATCTCCTCTCTTTAGGAGTCTCGGTACGTCTTTTCTCAAGGTATAGCAACCATCTGTGGTGTGACCGGTATCGTTGTGAAACTCGCAATATCCCTAACCTGACCCAGGCCTCCTTCCAGGATTTGTTTTTTTCGGCCACTGCACGTCGCGTAATCCTTCCATCGCGCTCATCACTCGCTATGCGTCGGTCTTCATATGGATACCTATATCGACCATGTAGACGCTATCGACTTCGCTCACGTTGTGCACCATAGGTGATTCCTTTTGGAAGGGGTTATTTCTTCTATCATGGTTGTCTCCTCGTTCCTTGCGTTCATGATGTCTACGATGAGGGGAGTTCTTACGCGGAGAAGTCCTTCTACGTGGAGAGCGAGACATGTCTTTGGCGTGCCTTTGGAGATCTTCTTCGTTGCGCATGGCTTCTATAGCCCTTTCCCTGGTTACGGCGAAGGAATCAGGTCGAGTCTTTGTTAGTTTTTTGTACAGGTCACTGGCTCGTGGAAGAGCTCATCTGAATGTGTCGGCAGCGGTAGACTCGTTGCAATCCGGGATGGTGATCTTCTCGTCATTGAAACGCTTCATGAAGGCTCTTATTGTCTCGCTTTTCCCCATGCGTATGTTGTGGAGATCTGAAGGTTGCCTCGCAAATATCTTACTGTAGGCGGAACATGTTGGAGAGTTGGGTATAGGACGAGATACTTCCCCTGGGGAGGTGAATGAACCACATCAAGGCTGGACCTTTCAACGTTGAGCTGAAGAATTTGCACATCATGGTTTCTCTTAGTTCTGACTCGATGGGGCTTGTGGAGAGCTTCGCCTTGTAAAGCAAGATGTGTTCTTCTGGGTCTTCGGATCCGTCATAGACGGGGAGATCGGCGACGGTGAACTTCTTGGACATCTTTTGGGTGGCGATGGCGGTGACAACGGGACTCTCTTTATATCCTAACTCGTGCTCGGGAACTATGGATTTAGGCACTCCGGCCATCAACAACATCTCCTTCCTCAAGGCGCCGACTTGTTGTGCTACCAATGCGGCGATGGCGCTTGGCGTCATCTCTTTCTCGGGCTTCTCCTTTGGCATTGTTTCTTTGGAGGGGAGATCGTCCTGATACCCCTAGTATCCTTAATCTTCATCTTCCTCGGCGACGACGTCCATGTCGAGACGTCGAACAACGCTCTGACCTCGAACGTAGGTATACCGTCCCGCGGATCCCGCATTAAGTTCCTTGATCACGGAACGTAGCCGTTTGTTCTCTTTGGCGAGTTTCGATGTTGTCTTCTCGCTGGCACTTTTATTTTCAGCCCAGGTTTTGCAGAAAGCATCAAGTTGCGCCTTGACGGTGGCTATGTTGGTCACTTTGCCGTCTTCTTTGCGCTCCTCGTTCGCGACCCTGGTCTTTGGAGTGCCGGGATCTTTCTCGCTGACTTGTTCTACTCTCTCGCCGTCGGGAACATGGGGTGTCATCACGACGGCCTCTTCTTCGGACCTTTTCTCTCCGAACAACGGGCTATTTGTGGGACTAGTCATGGTTTCTTGGAAAAAGTGTTCCTTTTGTGTGGAAAGATGATACAGTTTTTATCCAGCCCCACGGTGGTGCCAATTGTTTGTAGCTAAATTACCAACGAGATGATAATGGAGCAATTCTAGGGCAAAGATCAAACTTGACGGTAACAATCTTAACACTCAAGAACACGATGGGAAATTAGGGTTTAACCTAACTTGACGGTAGCAATTGTAGAGCAATTGTGTTATTTCTCAAAGGGGCCGACTTGATTACAAAGAAGGCGTTAGCCTCTTTAAATAGGCTAACCTTAGTTTTATCTTTAAGGAAATAGAATAATATCTTTTCCTTCTATCTAATGACGATATAAAATATGATAAAAGATGTTCTTTCTAATATCTTTTACTAATTACATAAAGAATATACAATAAAGATACATAAAATACTCGACCGACCTTATCTTCACTGCACCGACGTCTTCATCTTCTTCTTGTTACGTCGACGTGATCTCTCTACGCGTAGCGCTCGACGGTCGTATTTTTAGGCACAAACAGTACCGTCAAGTAAAGCAGATAAGCGTAAAGAAAGTCCAACACATCTCGAAGTCAAAAACAAGCATACGACGTAAAGAGAAGAAAACAAGCACGCGTAAAAAGCTGGAACGCGCAAGTTGATCGGAACAAGTTCCACGAGACAAAGGAATCTCGATTAAAAAGGCATAAAACCAAGGGAGAAAGCAAGCGACTAGGAACGTCCAAGATCAAGAGTACGATCAGAAACCTCTACTACAAGTTCGCCAAGGCCGCGTAAAATTTGCACGTAGAAAATCGCCATTACCCGAAGAAAAAAAAAGCGTAAAAAGAGAGTAAACAAGACGAGAAACCAATATGTTTATAAAGCAAGGAAAGAAGGAATTTAAATTAACTCGTCCCCATGAACGAGAATAAATACAGAAGGGGTTCCCAAAAAGAAAAACACCCTACATCTAGTCACGTAGGCTCCAAAAAGAAAAACAAAAACAAAAGTACAAAGATTGGAACCCTCCTCCTCGCTCTCTTCATCCTCACCCAAAGCCTCATCCTTCTCCTCGGCTTCGCTATTCGCAACGTCACCGAAGACATTGGGCGACGATGGCCCATACTAAGATTCACCCAGATTCACTCCTTACGTTTAGCCTCCGCATCCCAATCCAGATGCTTCCCACCGCGAACGTCCTCCACCCTGCCTAGCCAAGAATAGTAGATGTTGGCCTCCGCCAAATCCGCCTTATGTTGCACCATTTTATTCTCCACATCGACTCTGAGCGCGTTGATATCCCTCTCCAAATCTCCTACGCGACTAGCAAACTCCCCACGTTGCCTGATGGCTTCGTCAGCTTTAGAACGAGCGTTCTTCTCTGCATCACGAGCCTCCTTCACAAGGTCGGAGAGCCTCTTGATTTGCTTTGCGTCCTCACACACTTTCTTGGCGAATTTCTCAAACTCCGTGGGAAACCCGACGAACCACCTCCAAGCACAGAGAGAAGCTTGGATCCCCTAAAAAGAACAAGGAGGAAAGGTAAGAAAGAAGGCTAAAGAAGTCAAAGCGAGATAAAGAGATAACGCGAAGACGAATCTTATGGGCGGCGTAGGAATCTCCCATCACGTCGGCAAAGTCGACCGACTAGTAGTGATCCATCGTCGCCGGGGAAAGAAGCCCGGTTAAAGCTTCAAGTAACTCCATACCCGAAGAAATAGCTCGCGAGATCTCCCCAGGAAAGATGTTCACATTGAAATATCTAGAACACGACGCCGAACGTTTGCCCTCGCTCTTTTTTTGTTTTTGGCGTAGCAGCTGGAGAAAGGGTGTGGGACGCCATCCTGATTGGCTCGGCATTGATAGGAGCAGTCGAAGAAGATCCCCTAGCAAGACGTTGTTTTTTCTTCATCGCAATGACCTCAGAAGCGAACTTGTTCTTTCTAGTGCGAGAGGGGACGGGTGAAAGAAGGATCGAAGGAAAATAAAATAAGATTCGCTAAACGCCTAAAGAGAAAAGTACAAGTTAAAGAAAGGAATATAACGACTTACCACTCGAAGGAGGAGGAGTAAGAAGGCGATGGTCCTTCCCGTCGTGACCATGAAAGGTCCGATGAACCTCCAGAATCTCCAAGAGTTTCGCCACAACTGCTTCAGTCTCCGCCCTCGGAACAATGGCAGTGACGTTGACTGCAAGCACGCAAGTAACGCGTAAGAAAACGCTAAACGCATAAGATAAGAGAAAAATAAATAAGTGCACAAAAATAAAAATGTTAACTAACCTTTGGATATCCATTCCTCGATGAGTCGAGCACGTCCTTTGCCGAGAGACGACTTCTTCAAGAAGTAGAAGTGGTCCGTCCAAGTTCGATCATCTATGCTCCCCTCGATGGCTAGACGAGGAGCATGGCCTCAAACTTTGAAACCCACTCTGCCAGAGGGAGTGTTGAAAACGATAAGGGAATGGACGAGACCCCCCACGGAGACCTCGACCCAAAATTTCGCCACCACGTTGTCTAGTGCTCCTTATATTCTCCACGCACTGGGAAGCAACTGCCCCGCTGCGACGCCTAAACCGAACATAAACGCCTTAACCAGGGGTGAAAATGGGAAGCGATGACCCGCGAGGAATGGGTACTTGTAGATCGAGATCCATCTTGGGTGACGTTCATCATTAAACAACCCCTCCTCCGGAATCTCGGTCTCTACTCTAGGAGATGGTTCTACAAGCGTCCTGAATCGCTCGACATCGTGAGCCAAGAAGGAGGGGTGATTGGCTTCGTTGAGGGCCGATCTAGGCTCGTAGATCATTGGTTGATCCATTTGTTGAAGTAAGAAGAGAAAGAAGGGATTCGAGAAAGTGTTTGAAGAAATGAGAGAAGAGCGAGACGAGTGAATTAAGATTTAGAATTCAAGAAAGTTCAAATGAGAAACGAGAGAATCTGAGATCGGAAGAAAAGTGCTTAATGAGGCAAAGAGCAAGCTCTTAAATAGGTAAGAATCGCTAAAGATCTCGGTATCAATACTTCTCCAATGACATTATAGAAATTGAGGAAAGTTGTCGTTGGAAAAGAGTCGTTATCTGCAAGCTAGACGATGAAGAATTATCAGATCTGATACAATAAGGCAGGTACACAGAATCCGAAGCCCGTCTGGAAGATGAAACATTAGTCGACGACTTCAGTGAACGTGTTCCAAGTTATAAGAACACGTATTCAGAAGAAGAGAAAGGAGTTTCATAGATCTACAAAGGAAGAGATCTGCAAAACACCTTAGGGGTATTGTTTGTGCCTAAAAATACGACTAGAAGGTAATGTGTCCGAGAACCTACGCGTAGACAAGACGAGTACGAGATGAAAGGATATGAAGTCGTTGGACGAGCGTATAAGTGAGGCGGCCGAGTATTTTTAGTTATTCATTATTATTGTTTATGTAAATGGTAAAAGAGATAGTAAATAATATAAAAAGAATTTCTCTTTACCATGTTTAAATTAAGATAGAGATATACAGAAAAAGATATTATTATTTCCTTATAGATAGAATTAGGGTTCGCCTATTTAAAGAGGGTTTTATCCTTCATTGTAATCAAGTCAGCCACCGAGATAATAATACCAAAGTCGAAGCTTTCACCATTGTTAACCTAGTGTTCTTGAGAATTGAGTTGATACTATTTTTTTTTTATCGTAAACCCTCTAATTGGTTAAGTTTCTACACGTAGTTACTTTCTCTACAAACAAGTGTGTCATCTAGGAAAGTTCTGTGAATAGGGTTTTGTTTATTTGGTTTGTTATCCTCATGAACCAGGAAACTTAGGTGATCAGCTATCAAGTTCTCTGCTCCTTTCTTGTCTCATATTTCCACATCAAACTCATTAAGTAAAAGAACCCAACGAATCAATCATAGCTTTGCTTTCTTCTTTGTCATTTGATAATGAAGGGTTGCACGATCCGTGTAGACAATCACCTTTCCCCCAAAGTTATTGCATGAACTTATCTAAGGCAAACACCACATCGAAAGTCTCTTTCTCAGTAGTGGAGTAGTCCCTTCTCCATTCAGATTAATGAAATCCTAATGAAACACATGAGAGGACCTAGCATCTTTCTTCCCTACAACTTTTCCAACGGCATAATCACTAGCATCGCACATAATCTCAAATGGTCGAGACTAATCGGGTGCTTGGATGATTGGTGCACTTGTCAGGAGTTCCTTCAAACAATCGATTGCCTTCTCTCACTCCTCACTTAGCTCAAAAGTCACGTCTTTCTTCAATAGCTCGCATAGTGATGGGGGGGATAAGCCGTTGTTGTCCGATCTAGACACCAAACCCCAAACAGAAACTCGGACAGAGAAGATAGGCGGAATTAGAATGAGATGAAAGAAGGATAAGTCGAATGATAGGCCAATTTGAACCAAATCAAACAACGATAAAACCCTTGAACTTAAGAACAAGAACCTTACCGAATGATGAAGAAACTCCAATGGATTACAACCAAACACAATGGTTATGGTAGGCCAAGGCACCTGGAGGATGCTCTATGGAGTCCCGATAGCACCAACCTTATGGAAGAGATTGACACACACAAGTACAACTAGGGTGAGTTCAACAACACTGCACACGAGACACTCTTCTCACAAAATCTCTCTTTTGGAGGAACGAAAACAACGTTTTCTCAATTCATAATAATCATAGTCTGTATAATTTGGGTTTGTAAAACAATAACTAGGGAAAACCTTATATAGAGTTCATAAGGGTGCCAATTAAAAGAAATAAGACCAATAAAGGTAGTTCCGAAAATGACTTAAACCGAATTAATGAAATAATCCCGAAAACGAATTAAAAAAAAAGAAGTCTCGGTATGCTGCATCACGATCCGCGGGCGCGGCCAAAGGACCCGCGGGCGCGGCCTGTGCGGAAAAACGCACAGCCCCTGCGTTGCCTTAGCCTTCTAGAGTATCGTCCAGGTGCCTTAGCCTTCTATACCCATTGTGATTGGTTGTAATCCTTTGGGGTTTCTTTATCATTTGGTAAGGTTCTTGTTCTTAAGTTCAAGGGTTTTATCGTTGTTTGATTTGGTTCCATTAAACCTATCCATCGATTATCTTCTATCATCTATTGTCTAATTCCGCCTATCTTTCTTATTCGAGTTTATGTTTGAGATTTGATGTCTAGATCAAGCAACAACGACTTTGATACCAATTTGACGCAGGGATAAGTCATTGTTTCCAAGGCACTTGGAGGATGCTCTATGGAGCCATGATAGCACTAACCTTATGGAGGAGATTGACACACACAAGTACAACTAGGGCGAGTTCAACAACAATGCTCTCATGCACTCTTCTCACAAAAGCTCTCTTTTAGAGGACAGAAAACAACGTTTCTCAATTCATAATAATCATCTTTGCTCTCTTAAAACAATAACTAGCGCAAACATTATATCAAGTTCAAAGGTTGCCAAAGTAAAAGAAATAAAGTAATAAAAAGTATTTCCTAAAATGACAAAAACCAATTATGAATTAATCCCGAAAACAATATAAGACGATTATATCTCAGAAGTCTTCAGCAGGGAATCCGCGGGGGGGGGGGGGGGGGGGGATTGGGGTCCGCGAATGCGGTTGTGCGGTAAAACTCAGTGGAAAATAAATGCTTTAGTCGGGAATCCTCGGGCGCGCACGGATACACCACCCGCGCCCGTAGGCGGAAGAACAACATCTTTTCTATGAAAGGCAAATGAATGACAACTAGCAAAAACATCATGGGAAACTCTCTTTTCATACTGCCATGGTTATTGCAATAAAAGTTGTCAAGCTTGCAAAGGCACGACATCACATAAAATAGCATCATAATTTCCTAATGTCATAGCTTCCTCGGCATTGTTCACTTTCCAATCAACACAATCATTAACCCAATGCAATCTATAAGGACTAGGGTAGCATATTGAAGTAATTTGTATTTTAGTATTCAATTCCATGCTAGCAATTTTACTACAACTACCTTCATCAATCATCATGTTGCAATCCTCAAATTTATCTAGACAATGAGGTTCTCCTAGAATTACATCACAATGAGCAGTTTGTACATGCAAACACTACTAGAAAAGGCGTCGGTTTCCGACGCTTTTACAAAGCGTCGAGAGAATTTAGCTTTGCGCCTCAATTTTGACACTTTTCCTCGACGCTTTTTATTGTCGATCCTGTTGACCCTTAAATATGTCGATATGGATAGAAAAGCGTCGATACTTATCAGATGTTATTAATTGTAAAAAGACACTATTAATTTTAATCCTTAACCCTTTCATCTCCTCTCCACGAATCCCTTCCTCGCTATGTCCATCTCCTCTCCCTGAGACTGCCATCTATAGTCTCGCTCTGTCCCTCCTCTCCAGCGACGACGAACCTCCTTCCCAAAACAGATTATTCATCTCGCTCTGTCCCAAACTCCATCGATGCGAACGAAGAATACAAGTAATCTCTCACACAACTTTCCTATTACTCCTTCTATACCTCCGAATTCAATCACTCTCCCTCCATGTCAATTTATGCACCTTCAATTTTTCAACGGGTGGCTTCATACAGCTTTGCCCTAACCTCCATTGTAATTTGCAATTCATTTGTTGCACGAAACGCTCGAAAGGCATAGCTGCGTCGCCGGCTCTTTCCTCTCTTCCATCTCTGCGGCTTTAGCGAATCCATCTTCTGTATCGTCTCTGCCGGCGTTGCCAAACCGAACTTCGCAAAGGTACTGTTTTCCTACTTCTTCTTTGCCTCTGGTTCAGTTATCTGCTGATTGCCTTCGGCCTTTCTTGAATTAATTCTCTTAGTGTTACTTGACTAGTTTGCAGCTGTTGTAAACTGCTGTTGTTACAGAATTTACTACTTTAGTGTTTCAAAATATGATTCTGTTCTCGGCCTTGGCTGGATTCAATCCCTCACAAATGTTTAGTCTTGTTTCAATCATGTTTTGAGGTGAAGTTTCGCTTTCTTCTTCTGATCTTAGGTATGTCGCTGTGATTTCTTCTTTGACTGATAAACTATTTGAGTTGTTGTGTGTCGCTGTGATTTCTGCTTTTCCATATTGCATCAATTTTTGTTATGTTAAACTGAAAACATGAACTAGCCTTCAGTAGTGAGTTCGAGTTTGCATTGGTGTGTAATCTGACTAACTCTTACTGCTTGAGAGTTTCTGAAATTGTGTTGACTAGGCTTTTTGTTTGTATCTTTAAAGTGCTCCTGAGATTGTGACGTCTTTGATGGCAGCAATGCTTTAAACATCGCCTGAAATTCATTGCACCCCTGAAGGAAGCTTTAATCTACCCTTAAGAAGCAGATTGTTGTTAGATTATACTCGATAAACGCCGGCTAGCAAAACCCGTTTATATACACAGAAGAATCTTGTACGACACAACCATAATCTGATCAAGATAGATTAGTTTGAGTTTTGATCTAGATTAATGATTTATTTTATGAAGAAAAGCAATTCATAGATGAATGTGGTGTAACCGTGTTTACAGTTGTGGAAATATAGGGTTCTGAAATTAGTTGTGTGGAGAACGTTTAATGAGCTTCAAAGATTGATTATATATTATTGACCGTGGACCAATAATATATAATGTAGTATCATTTTGGCTGTGCATTCTGAACCCTATATTTCCCTATAGTACGTCAAATGCTGAATTGTAGACATCAGTATTCATTAGTCAACATGAGTTTGGTGTTTGTAAACTATATTCGGTCAACAGCACCCGTTGTACTCAAATATTGTACTTCAAAGATTGATTAGTTTTAGTTTTGATCTAGAATAATGATTTGTTTCATGAAGAAATGTAATTTAGAATCTTATAGATGAATGTGGTGTAACCGTGTTTTACAGTTGTGGAAATATAGGGTTCTGAAACGCGGGGGCTCAAATCTAGTTGGACAAATGAGAGAATGAAAGAGAGGGGAAAATTAAGTTTAAATATTAATTAATCTAAATTGTTTTTAATTTATCAACACCATCAACTTTTTCTACCGGTTAAAAAAAATGATAAACAACTCAGCTCTAGTACTTGGTTGCTACATCACTGAATTGTTGAATTGTTGTTTGGTATATGATGATTTAGAAAATAATTCTGTTAAATTGTTGAATTGTTGTTTGCTACATCACTGAATTGTTGAATTGTTGTTTGGTATTTGATGATTCTAGTACTTAGTTGAAAATAAGATTTATAAATTCATTATTACTGAATTGTTGTTTGAATGATATATGTAACGCCTTTTTCATGAGTTTAAAGGCTGAAGTTCTATTTTTTCATGTTGAGTTTTTAGTTGAAGTGTAGCATGATATAATAAGCCTAGCCTTGATCATATGTAGGTATGGATACGAGTTGGATTGAACTACCAAATACTCACGAAGCTTATATCAATGGAGTAATTAATTTTATAAAACTGGCCCAAGGAAAACCTTATAGAAGGTAAAACTAGATGTCCATGTAAGAAGTGTAAGCTGAATAAGTGGGTGTTTATAGATGAAGTAGAACAACATGTCTTATTCAAAGGGTTTTACAAGTCGTATAAGAAATGGATTTATCATGGAAAAGATTCCATGAATCTTGGGAATGTGTCTGAACGTACTAGTCAAGCAACCAACGGTGACCAGCCTGTAAATGTAGTTCAAGATGATATGAGAGATCTATTAGATGCTACCTTTGGCCAAAACATTCCTCCGTTTGTTGACAACTATGATATCCCCATACAAGTAGAAGAGGGGGAATTCGCTGATGATGTTAATGCAGAGAAGGTTAATGATATAGAAAATACCAAATATAAAAAGTTACTATGCTGGTTGTAGCTCATACTCAAAGTTGTCGTTTCTTCTAAGCTTGTTTCATTTAAAATATATGATCATAAGATATGTAGGAAGACTATACAAATGCTTTGTTTGACAATGGCATATGCTTAAAGTCCAATCACTATATAGTGACAGGAATTCATGAGGCGCGTAGTAGTATAAATCAAGTATTTCAGCATAATACATGTGACATTAGGAATTTGTGCCATGATTTAGAAAGTATTTTCTTGGAGAATTTCTAAATTTTGACTCTATTCTGATTACACAGAAGATACTGATACTCATGTTTGTTTCTCATAACCGTAATTAGTAATGTAATTCATTTGCCATGCACACCTCATTTACCATAATATTGACAACTACATCTAAATCCTATTATTTTGATCGATGATAGAAACTTTGATCCATGTCTTTTTCATTCATTTAATAGTGTGGATGACATTGATAGTTTTTAAGTTTTCTCTAGCAAGATCGATCAAGCTGTATTACTTTAGTTGGCATTTCATTACAAGTTATCAGCACAACTCTCAATACCAACTAAGCTTAAAAAATCATCAATGTAAAATCTCTCTTTGTTGTCATCTCCTGGATTACTAAAATAAATACGGAGTATCACCTTAACATTTCACTCCGATCTTATTTTGTTCATTTACATGGATGTGCAGGTCGCTTCAGCAGCAAGTGGTAATATTACTCGCATGGATTAGATGATCTCTTCAAGTAAATCATGAATCTAGATGTTTTGATTCTATCGGTTTAGAACATTAACTGAATGCAAGTTCGAATGTTAGTACTTCTTAGACTATTTCGCCTTTGAATACGCTATGGTTTGATCAATGGGTTTAGAACATTAATTAGTTACTTGTTAGAATTATTTAGCCTTTGAATAGACTATTGTTTTGGAATTTTTGTGTTGCGCGATGATATTGGTTAATATATGACTGTTTTTTATACAAGAGATTGATGGATGTGCAATACATGTGATTTTTGGTGAAATACATGGATGTGCAAGTCGTTTTTAAATACAAGATCAACAGCTGACGCTTTATTATTAAAGCGTCGACATTGTTAAATTTCCCGACATTTTTTTTCGTCGGAGCTCAGTTTTCTATTCGCGGAAAACATCATTTGCGTCCGAATAAAGCGCCGAGACCTTTCGACGCTCTAAATTGTCGACGACTCAACGTAGGATAAACTGTTTAACTAAAAGCGTCGAGAAGATATCTCAACATTGTAAAGCGTCGGTGTTTTAAAGAGGTCTCGACGCTTTAAAATGTCGAAAAAGCGTTAATAAAAAAATAACACAAAAGCGTCGATAACAATTTAACGACAATAAAAAGCGTCGACCTTGTCATCGGAAAAAAGCGTAAAAAAAAAAGCGTCGAGGTTGCAATTACTGATGCTGAAAATCTCGACGCTTTTTCGAAGCGCCGGGATGATTATTAGCGACGCTTTTAGGCGTCGAAAACCCATCCAAAAAGCGTCGCAAATCGATTCCTTTTCTAGTAGTGAAATATTTCTTATCAATCAATGAATCAACATGCTCATACTCAATTTCAACTTCATTATCTAAATCAGTTTTAAGATCATCAACACAAGCAATATCATCAACACTATCACACTTTTCATATTCAATCTCAATTTGACCTAGGTGATTAAGCATATCAGGGCAGTCATTAATCATATCATTTCTATACTTTGACAGTTTAAGCACAAAACATCTTCAATTTTAGTAGAAAGATTAGAAGTGTTCCCTGGGTTAACTTCTTGTGATGGAGGGGTTGTCCTTAAATCCTCTTCTTGCTTCTTAGCAATATTTTGGCTTCCCACTTGTCATGACGACTCTGAAGCTTCTCACACCGGGCTAGGATCTTGGCATAGCCGTATGGATCTTGCTATATATCTTTCACTTGCTCATGTCCTCTTATCCCTTGGACGTCTCTACGATTAGGCAATGCTCTTCTTGGAGCGTCTCTACATAGCATAGGGCGCCACTCATCATCCTCAGCATACTCCTTTTCAAAATATGCATCATCATCTAAAGCCTGAAATCTATCAAAATGGTTAGTAGCATTGTACCTATTAGGATGACGTAAAGGAGAATTAGGAGTAGGATACCGCTCCCTTGGAGCTGGAATTTCAGCAACCCTAGGGGTACCATGTTGGCATCTATGAGGATTCCGGTCTCTACCAACCGAAGACAATCTATTAGCAGCTGCTCTGACATCTCGGGTGCCTCGAGCAACATCATACGCCTCTTGTTGGTCAGGAAAAGGCCTCCCTGGAGCGTCTCACGAAGTCCCATTATTCTTGTTGGCTTGTGGTGGAGGACGTAATTCTTGCCTAAGCACCGTTGTTATTCCACTGGTGAGATGTTCTATAAGTTGCTGGATCAACCTCACCATAAACTCAGGGGTGACCGGGTTGGTCTCATGGGTTGACCTGTTGGGGGTGGTGATGCGCCCCTGCCTAGCTCCATGACTCCACTATTGTCTCCTCCTAAGCTCACCCCACACACAAGGAGAATCGTGGCTGAGATGAACAAGGTGTACCTCCAAAGCACCAAGACTCAACCCAAGTTGAGGTTAGGTGCCCAGAAGAGAGTCAAGCGCAAGAAGGCGCCATGTCATGCCATGACACTTAGGCCACGCCAAAGCTCTCTAAGCCAAGGTTCCACCAATGCTAGATCCAAGACGTCCAGCGCCCGGACAACGACCTCTTGCGCCCATCAAAGTGGAGCTCGAAGACTTCTCCGAGCGTCTGTCCACTTTGCCTGAGCTATCTTCTGGCCTTACTCATGGACCACCTCTAGGGTTCGAGCGCCCCACTGAGCGCCCGTGGGAACCTCCTTCAAGGGCTCCAGCGCCGAGAAGCCTAAGACCACGCTGGCGCCCACATCACCTAGCCATGTGGAAGGCTCACCTTGAATTCCAACTCCGGCGCACAAGAGCCCACATTGAGCTCAACCACCTAGTTGCCGACGAGTCTGGACTGAGCGCCTTGCTATCCCTTCTCCGCGCCGAGATTGCTCGAGGGTGAAATTCATTACAAGGCGCCACTATATGGTTTTGCTGTCTTTATTTTGTTTTGTTGTCTCAAACATTAGGTTGTCTTTTATTTGGGAATTGTTGTCCCTATTTGCATTTGTTGTCTCTATTTGGGATTTGTTGTCTCGATCCCATGTTCGGAGACTTTCCATTTTTAGAAAGTTTCTAAATATGGAAGTGGTTCAGCCTTGCATGGTTGGGCCATCCTATTGGGCTCTTGGCACTCAAGCCCAAGCTCGCCCAAGCCTAGCCCAACCCTAGCCGCCGCCTCTCTTCTTCAAACCCTAGGACTTAGTCGTTTTCCTTTTCTTGTATTTTCTTTATAAGGTTGTCGCCTCCTCCATTGTTAGGTACGTTTAGCTTTTGAATTCAAGAACCTTTGTTGAGACGAGTATTCCTCCATCTTCTTGAACTAGGCGTCACAATTCCTTCGGGCTCTGTCTTCTCATCTCCTTCACCATTGCTTCTAACCTCTTTCGTCTACATCCCTCGCCAAAAGTTCCCATATCTTCTAGCCTCATTCTTCTACATCCCTAGCCTAAACTTCCCTTTGTTTGAGTGTCCCTCAATCTCCATTGCCGAACCCTTACCCTAGCTTGTCGAGTTTCCTACTCTTCATTCATATCCTAATTCGTCAAGTTCACTTGACGTCTATATCCAACCAAATTCCGCTGAAAACTCTCATATCTACCAGCGACCCCCAAAAGACATCCACAAAACACTTCCGAGGTTTGTTGATTAAAGATCCTTCGAGCGCAATTGGCTTCCTGGAGACCAGGCGCGCATCAACTGGCATCAGAGAAAGGTTATATTGTAAGTGTTTATTGTCTTTTACAATCTATCCTTTCAATTCACTCGAGTAATAGCCATAATCCATTCGATCCATTGCTGAATTTTTTTTCCTGCAGTCCATTAATGCTCACGCCTTTTTGCTCCTAAATTGTCAAAAAAATTATTCACTTGCCTTAGGAGATCTTCTTGTGAAATACTCGAAGATATTGAAAGATAATTGCCAAAAATAATCAGCCCTGGACCTAAGAGATTGCCGAAAATATTTGCTTGATTTTCTTGTTAGAATCTTTGCATATCTTTTCATATCCTTTTGTTAAGATAAGTTTATTGTTAAGATTTGATTTCTTATCTTGTTTGGCCGATTACTCTCTCTCCTATCTTGAGCATATCTTATTGCTTTCTTGCTGCATAATCTCGAACCATAACAAATCAAAAGATCTATTCTAAAGTCGAGATCAAAAATCAAAAAAAAAAGAAAGAAAGAAAGTTAAGTCAAAAGACTTCTAGTTCGGCCAAGGCACAACCCAAATAAGGTAACCCTTGAGTCTACACTGTGTTTGGTTCGTCCATTTCTGATCTCCCCATCGTCTAGAGTCGCTTGATAATTCATCTTGTCTTTGCATGCTACTTTCTTGCATCTGTGATTGATTAGTTTGCATAAGTGCCTAGCTGGATTTTCTTGCTTTGTTTTCGGTTGTACCTTGAGACCATAGCCAGCCAACACCGCCAAACGGCCAGCCAAATTAGACACCTTCGAGTGCTTTGTTTGGTTACTTGTTTAGAAGGTAACACTTGCTTGGTTTCATTGCTTTGTTCTTGCTTTTGTGCACTTGATCTCTCGCCATGGCTATCTCTATAGGTACCTTCACAGACCCGGAAGATCAAACCAACTCAGGCAACAACCAACAACTTCTCCTCCCCAACCCACCACAAGAGACAGCCCAAGTAGACGACGCATATACAAGAACTGCGCAAGACTTGGCTGAGGCTCTTGATGAGATTCGAGCCTTGAGGCAAAGGATGGCCTATTTGGAGCAAGAACATCGAGCTCTTTCAGTCACCCTTGCCCCGCCTCAAGCAACCAACTAAGGTGTCCATGCAAAACAACAACTTCCGATGCTTGCTACTCAAAGCTCCCATCAAATGCATCCACCTCGGTCTTCCCAAGAGAAAGGCAAATCTGTCATGCCTTCTAGCTCTCAACAACAACCCCTAAGGCGACTCAACTCCATCATTGAGAGCGAAGGCCACACAAGTGAAGGCGGTCATCAATCACAAGAAGAGCGATCTACAGAGCGCCACCAAGCACACCAATTGGAGCATGAAAATGCTCAAGAAAGGGAGCATGAGCGCCCTGCACAAGTGCTCAGAAGTGCACATTGCCGAGTCACCGAGCGCAAGCGAGACGGCTCCGGGCCTTCCCGACGCCATCACTCAAGGGGTACTTCTGCTTTTGATGTCGAGCAATTTGCTCACTTTCAAAGTCCAAGGAGTCCATGGGAACCACCTAGTGACGAAGACTCCCAAGGAACTCATTCCCGGGACGGCTTCAAAGAATTTGACTCCGACGGCTTTGAAGACGCAGGTAAGTTTAATCCTCGTCAATTTCATCCTCCTTTATTGGAACCAATTGAGAATTTGCAGGTGACTAGTGACTACATTCCCCCTAAACGCAACAACTTGACGCACCCGGGAATGGAAGCTAGACGCCCGGGACAAGCTGATAGCGCTCGGGCATTGGATATAGGAGCCAAGAGGACGAGCACCGAGGCGCAAGACATGGCATTCATCCAAGGGAGCACGCGCGCGCGAGGCCTCAGCCTCATGGTCATAGGCGCCAGCCACATGGAGATAGCTCACCTCGAACAAGTTCCGAGGAGGGAGATCCTAGAGACCACCGTCGCCGAGGAGATAGGCACAGAGATGAGCGTCACCATGTTGCGAGTGACGATGACATCCCTAGACCCCGGAGAGACCGACGTGAAAGAAATGATGAGCGACGCCCTAATGTCCAAGGACGTCGTGATATTAAGGTAAAAATCGAACCCTTTCCTGGTGATTACGACCCCTCTTTCTTTCTTGAATGGACGCAGGCAACCGAGTACATCCTCAATCATTGTCACTACGATGAGTATGAGAAGGTCGAAGTGGCAACACTTCATTTCACCGGGGCTGCAAGGACATGGTATCATAGGCTTGTCCAAGATAGACAACGACGCAATCTCCACCCTATTTGACAATTGCATCAACTTATCTTTGCTATGACAAGGAAATATGTCCCGGACGACTTCAAGAACAAGATGAAGTTGGATATTTCTATGTGTAGACAAGGAACGATGACCCCATTCGAGCTCTTTGCAAAGTTGGAAGACATGCACTTTAAGGCTGGAGTAAGTGCGTCTCCTTCAACTTTGAGGACAAAATTTTTGAGCGGTCTCAACACCACTTTGAGAGACCAACTCGAGGTCCTTCCCATCAAGGACATCAATAGCTTGACGCGTGCAGCAATGCAATTGCACAATCAATTGGTTCGAAGGAAAGCATGGCCGGCGTCACAAACAAGAAGGTATGATTCTAATCCCTTACCTTCGGTTACTACTAATCCCTCTTCTTCTAGTGTTTTGAAGCCAGGATCGAGCTCCAAAGAGAAGGACAAAGCGGCTATGCCTCCACCTAAGATTAGTGATATTGAATGTTATAAATGTGGTGGACGAGGTCACATAGGTCGCAACTGCCCTAATCCAAAAAAGGTCCTCTTGACTCAAAGTGGACAATATGAGTCATGTGAAGAAGAAGAAGATCAAGAGAAAGAAGAAGTAGCTACGACTTTGACCATGGTGGCTGAATCTGAGGATTATGATGCTTATGCTTGTCATCCACAAGCAAACAATGATGGCATGGCTCTTGCCCTAGTGACAAGACGCACTCTGCATGTTAAGGAGGCCCCACACCGCGAGCAAAGGTCTAATTTGTTCCAATCTACTTGCGTGGTGAATGTCAGTGGTAAGAAAGCAAATCTGAGTTTAATCATTGACGGTGGAAGTTGCTCAAACCTCTTGAATGACAAGGTAGTCGATCACTTTGCTCTTCCTACTTCTCCTCATCCAACTCCCTATGGTTTACAATGGATTTCTTCACAAGGGAGTGATGTCGTTAACAAGCAATGTTTGATTGCTTTTTCTATTGAGAACTATCATGATGAAGTACTTTGTGATGTGGTTAAAATGGATGCTACGCATATCTTGTTAGGTAGACCGTGGCAATTTGATAGAAGGGTATTTCATAATGGCTTTGAAAATGAGTATACTTTTACTCATAATGATATTCGTGTGAGGCTTTTGCCTATGTCTCCTAACCAAATTCTGCAGGATTAAGACTAGGAGAGAAGAGCCGAAGCCTCAATCTAAAGTTCAAGCCATGGTACGCATGCACAAAATTGCCGAGAAATTCCAGAATTTGGCCGTGAAACACAATTCGTCTTTCGAGCCACTCAAGATGGTTGATAGCATTTGGAAAGAACACGCTGAAGAAAGAAGGCTGGAAGCCGTAGAGTTTGGTACTACGACACCAATGCCGGCTCCAAACCTAGAGATCAAAGAGATCGAAGGCGTTTTCCTAAACTACTCGGGCGTTTTGCAATTTGTCTTGAGCGCTCATCCAGATTCCAATGGCACATGCTGCGTGCCAAATCTTGCTCGGGAAGTTGTGACAAACGCCCGGACAACCAGGCCACCATCGCCTCAGCCATGTGCACCAACGGAGCAAACAGGCGTTCTCACTATCCACTCGGGCAACTCGAATTCTGTTTCGAGCACTTTTCATGATTCATTGGACACATGCTGTGTGCCCAATATTGCCCAGGAAATTACTCAAGGCGCCCGGACATTCTGGCCAAGCTTAGCCGCCCCACGAGCGCCACCCGAACCTCAATTCCAATTCTTTGGTTTTGGTAAGCATTCTTTCCCTACTTTCACATTAAATACTGCCTTGGGAAATGGTGTTTTCTTGCAGCTTGGGACGGACAGAAACGTCATTGGAGCAAGTCTTCATTTGCGTGAAACGGGGACGTTTCACAACCAAGTGAGGGAGGGTGATGCGCCCCTACCTAGCTCCATGACTCCACTATTGTCTCCTCCTAAGCTCACCCCACACACAAGGAGAATCATGGCTGAGATGAACAAGGTGTACCTCCAAAGCACCAAGACTCAACCCAAGTTGAGGTTAGGTGCCCGGAAGAGAGTCAAGCGCAAGAAGGCGCCATGCCATGAAACTTAGGCCACACCAAAGCTCTCCAAGCCAAGGTTCCACCAATGCTAGAGCCAAGATGTCCAGCGCCCGTACAACGGCCTCTTGCGCCCGGCCAGCGGCGCCCATCAAAGTGGAGCTAGAAGACTTCTCTGACCGTCTGTCCACTTTGCCCGAGCTATCTTCTGGCCTTACTCATGGACCACCTCTAGGGTTCGAGCGCACCACTGAGCGCCCGTGGGAACCTCCTTCAAGGGCTCCAGCGCCGAGAAGCCTAAGACCACGCCGGCGCCCACATCACCTAGCCATGTGGAAGGCTCACCTTCAATTCCAACTCCGGTGCACAAGAGCCCACATTGAGCGCAACCCCCTAGTTGCCGACGAGTCTGGATTGAGCGCCTTGCTAGCCCTTCTCCACGCCGAGATTGCTCGAGGGTGAAATTCATTACAAGGCGCCACTATTTGGTTTTGTTGTCTTTATTTTGTTTTGTTGTCTCAAACATTAGGTTGTCTTTTATTTGGGAATTGTTGTCCCTATTTGCATTTGTTGTCTCTATTTGGGATTTGTTGTCTCGGTCCCATGTTCGGAGACTTTCCATTTTTACAAAGTTGTTCGTCTCGGGTTTTGCTAGCGTTTTAGAACTTTCTATTTTTAGAAAGTTTCTAAATATGGAAGTGGTCCAGCCTTGCATGGTTGGGCCGTCCTATTGGGCCCTTGGCACTCAAGCCCAAGCTCGCCCAACCCTAGCCCAACCCTAGCCGCCGCCTCTCTTCTTCAAACCCTAGGACTTAGTCGTTTTCCTTTGCTTGTATTTTCTTTATAAGGTTGCCTCCTCCTCCATTGTTAGGAACGTTTAGCTTTTGAATTCAAGAACCTTTGTTGAGACGAGTATTCCTCCATCTTCTTGAACTAGGCGTCACAATTCCTTCGGGCTCTGTCTTCTCATCTCCTTCACCATAGCTTCTAACCTCTATCGTCTACATCCCTAGCCAAAAATTCTCATATCTTCTAGCCTCATTCTTCTACATCCCTAGCCTAAACTTCCCTTTGTTTGAGTGTCCCTCAATCTCCATTGCCGAACCCTCACCCTAGCTTGTCGAGTTGCCTACTCTTCATTCATATCCTAATTTGTCAAGTCCTCTTGACGTCTATATCCAACCAAATTCCGCTGCAAACTCCCAATCTACCATCGACCCCCAAAAGACACCCACAAAACACTTCCGAGGTTTGTTGATTAAAGATCCTTCGAGCGCAATTGGCTTCCCGGAGACCAGGCGCGTATCAGGTGGAGGGGACCTAGACATGATCAAAGAAAATACTAACACATAACAATGTTAAGTTAGTGAAAACGAAAAACAACTAGCAAGTGTTTACTCTCGTTTGTTTCCCTCTGCACTCTCTCTCAATTGTTGTTGTAACAAGTTTTCTTGATATATTGCGTTGTATGAATAAAAAACTCAATAGATAAAAACTATCAAGCTCCTAGCACTATGATGAGTGATGGTAGTAATGGGAATTGCTAGTGTATGGTGGGGTTTCAACTCAAGGTTCTGACTCAAAGAGAAAATGACTCAACAAAAGAAATAAACAAAGACTAAAAAAACGTTTACAAGAATGTAAATGCAAAACAACTAATACGACTCAAGCTTCAACTCAAGAGGGTCAAAAAGGAAGTGTACCTTTACATCTCCCGACTAGTGTCAATGAAGGATTGATGACGGAGTCCAGAGGGCTAGGGTAAGATCAGTAATGGATCGGGGTTGCCCGACGTCACAGAAAGCAATCAGCATAGGGTGTCGCGGGCACGGGTTTGGGAGTCGCGGGCGCGGATGGGTTCTGCAGAAAGTGGTCCGCGGGTGGTCCGCGGATTTCGTACTACGGGCAAAATTCTTTCTCTTTCGTTTGGGCTCGTGGCAATCCCGAATCCTCCGATTAGTTTAATTCTGACTCAAAAAATATCAACTAGACTTTGACCTAACGAAACATAAAAACAAATGCTGACTCGATACGAGATATTAATCTCAACAAAATTAAAAAAGAATAAAATATTACAAACTTTGACTTTCCTTGTTAGAGATACAAGTCCTTCTTGTATATAGAATTTTTCTTGTTGGAAGATCTTGTCTTGAGCTCCAAGGAATGAACTTTTCAGCAACTCTAGGGTTTCGCGACGGCTGCATTTTGGATAGGGAGTTCGAATTTGTGATGGTGGTGATGGGTTGAATGGGTTTTGGGAACAAGGGTAACTCCAATCTTTCGATCTCCCTGAAACAGACTCAACAAGAAAGATCAAAGTACTAGAAAACACGAAAAAACGATATATGAAATTGAAAGGGATGAACTACTAGATGAAATATATGAAATCTAGAATCTAGAGTAAATATTTAGAGTAAACCCTTACATAGCTCTGATACCGCATAATGTATTCAATTATCAAAAGGCTATACCCTTACATAGCTCTGATACCGCATAATGTATTCAATTATCAAAAGGCTATATGTGCAAGGATCTGCTCGTCTACACACTTAAGACTTGGGACAAGGTGTTGTACTGAATGATGTTGTTAATGATGAAGGGCATGAATAAAGTTGATTATGGGGCTTGATATTTGATATTTTCCTTGAACATGACGCACCAATCTAAGAAGAACAAGTGGAAAATACGAGATGCAACACACTCAGATGTTGAGGGTGAACAATTCGATTCAACTCACGAATTGGAAGAGGATCAAAAAGACTAAATTGCGAAAATAACTATGTAGGCACTCTACCTAGCATTACATAAACCACCAAGGAACATCATTAATGGTCTTCTTAGGGAATTAAAACCAGCTACTTTAGTTTCCTGTAATGCATGAGATTTAGACTAAGCTTTTTATGTTAGTTTTTTATAAGATATTTTTGCCCGAAACCACCCGTTATTTGTCTAAATTTGCGCGGAACCACCCGTTATAAAAACATTTGCAAGAAACCACCCAAAAATTCTATTCCGTTAGCAAATCGCCACCACCCCATATTTCTGTTAGTTTTATCGTTAGTTTTCAACGAGATTTATCGCGAAATTTGACAAAAGTTTAGTTTTACTCTAATATACAGATAAACGTTTCGGTCAGAAAAACATTACGGTGCGAAATGTGAAGTTTTCTCGTTCACAAATAACAAGCTAATGTTCATAATTTGGGTGGTTGTGTTCATAATCTGGCTCTCATGACCGTTCAGGTCATTTAAAAAATATAAAAACAAAATAGTCACCGCGTGACTCATTTAGAAAGTTCAAAACTATTCCAATTCAGATTTTGAACATCATCATCCTGAATATAAACAGTTTCGTTAATTTATGAACGTGAGAGCTTCTTATTTCACACCAGAGTCCTAGACGTACCGTGACTTGACACGCCTAGGACTGTAAATAACATACCACCCTTGAGTTGATCTTGCAACTGCGTGCCTCTGGCTCGTGTGATGGCTCGTCATTTGGCTCAAAGGTTTGTCTGGACTTCGACGCCAAGGGGGTTCTTCGTTTTCGCTTGTTCGTCCGGGGCTACCACTTTTTGGTGGGACTTGGTCACGTCTATCTAGTAAATGAAAAAAATTAAGCTACAAACAGTGTAAGTTACTCAAAAAAATACGAATAAATTTTGTTTAATTTTCCTGAAAAGAACTATTAAAATATTAAGATATGGTGTGCCATGTCTCACGGACGGCGATAATTATTTAGCTTAGAATTCTCCAAATCATAAAATGGATACTTTGCACTGTAGCTGGCAAAGGAAAAGGAAAAAAAAAACATGGATCCGATGTCCGAAATAAAAATCCAGGGAGATGAAGATCAAACTCTAGTAGGATTCTCTCCCTTCTTGGCAGCTTCCCCAGGTTTGGCGTTCGGTTTTGACAACGACAATCAATACAACCCTCTCCAAATCCAAGATTTTGATGAGAGTTTCTCGTTTCCAATTGATTACAGTGTCCTACAGCAACAAGATCTCCCGAATTCAATTAATCCGGATCCCGTTCCATGTTATTACCCTTGGAATAGTAATCAGGAATTGCAGCTGGGGCAACCCGTGCCGGCAGCGGTGGTTCCTCCTCCAGTATTTCCGGTGGTGGAATTAAAGAAGAAGGAGCATCACAATGCGAGTGAGAGGATGCGCCTCAAATCCTTGTACGCTTCCCTTAGTTCAGTTCTCCCCATAACCAATATATGGTTTTTACTCTTCTTACTTTACTTTTCAAGTTTTGTCTCTCATCTCACACTTCCAAAAACTTTTTTTTACGGCCTACTGTGTAAATAAAACTGTTTATTTTATATATTATATAAATAATTATTCTATTATAAGATACCCCTTCGCATATATATATATACATAGTATTAAAGCTATCAACTAGGTTAAATGAGAAAGGGTTGAACGGGTAATCTTTGTTTATACTTTCTAGAACAACACAAACCAATTTGAAGAGATATTATGTTATGTATGACCTAACTAGATTAATCCTTATTTCTGGAAAACATTCAGCTGGTGAGATATATCACTGACTTTTACTTATACATCGATTATCGTTGGTTGAACTAATATAAGTATAACATTATACTACTACCTCTGTCCTTATATATAAGCCACATTTGAGAAAAAGCACAGATATTAAGAAAAGAGAGAAAGAGAAGAGAAGCATTAATTACTGATTGACATGTGCAGATTTGACAGGTAAATAATGATAAAATAAAAGATAAAAAGAAGAGTAATCCAGTTGTTACAATTTTAAACCAATAGGAAGTGAGTATTACCCGTCACACGGATTGGGTATAATTCCTAAACCAGAAATTACAACTTTTCACCTCTCTTAAGAGAGCATATAAACCCTGCAAGCTGAAGAGTAAATGCAAGCATTAACTCTTCAACAACCCATAAAAAAAATCAGAATCTTTAAAAACCTGAGGCATCATTGCCTGCTCCAAATGTCTTCAGATTTTGATCTTAATCAACCAGCAGCTCTATTTCCAGATGATGATGCAGACCAACAACATTTTCTAATTAGTGATGATGAAGAAATGGAAGATGGTGAGTTCCAACTTGATCTTAACCAAGAAGCTAGGAACATGGAACATCATCAACTTGACTTTGATCTCAATGCAGAACCAGATGGAGAGGCATCACTCAATGAAGAAACAGAGGCATCATTTAATGAAGAAACAGAGGCATCATCAAATCCAGAAGTAGAGCAAACAACAGAGGCAACAAATCATCACCAGACACAACGGAGCAGGCTCAGCAGTGACCAGAGAATGGACATTCTTTTGTGGCTTCTAAGTAGATCAACAAATGGAAAGCTACAACATGGGGCAGTGAATGCAGCTGCAACAAAATTCAATGTATCAAGATTCTGCATAGGAAAATTATGGGGCATAGCAAAGAGTCAAAGAAGTGCAAATCAGAGATATGATGTCACCACAAAATATCACAACTAAGGTAGAAAGAGAATCCAAATAGCATTTGACATTATTGCTAATCTGAATATGGGACAAAGGTCTTGCTTAAGGGATTTAGCAAGTAATCTTGACATATCAAAAAGCACAGCTCATAGAATGATCAAGAGGGGAGTCATAAGGCCACATACCAATCCTCTTCATCCAACACTAAAGGATGTCAACAAACACACAAGATTGCAATGGATACTAAGTCTATTACAAGGTGATACAGCAGAAACAAAGAGACAGTTTAAGCCAATGTTTGACTTTGTGCACATTGATGAGAAATGGTTTTTTTTAACCAAGAAGACACAAAAGGTCTATCTAGCACATAATGAGAAGGGCAAGTACAGAGCAGCTAGTTCAAGCAAATTCATACCAAAGGCTATGTTCACTGCTGCAGTAGCAAGACCAAGGTTCAATTCAGAGAAACATTGCACTTTCGATGGAAAGATCGGCATTTTTCCATTTACATACAAAGAGCCAGCCAAGAGATCATCCATAAACAGACCAAAAGGGACATTGGTGACTAAGCTTATTGAATCAGTAAACAAGGAGGTTACAAGGAGCATGCTTATCAACCAGATAGTGCCAGCAATCAAAGCAAAATGGCCAGAAGATGGACAAGAAAAGATCATCTTTATTCAGCAAGATAATGCAAAGCCTCATATAAGTCAACATGATCAAGAGTGGCAGCAGGTATATAAACAAGATGGTTTTACTTTCATTTTAACTCAACAACCACCTAATAGTCCTGACTTAAACATTCTAGACCTAGGATTCTTTAGAAGCATTCAATCACTTATGCACAAAAAAATGCCCAAGGATGTAGATCACATGTTAGATGTAGTTCATGAAGCGTTTTACGAGCTAGATCCTACAACTCTTAGTCATGTGTGGATGACATTACAATATGTCATGAATGAGATATTGAAATACAAAGGAGGCAATGAATATGATGTGCCACATGTCAACAAGAAAAGATTACAAGCTCAAGGAAATCTACCAACACAAGTAGAGGCACCAATGTGGGCTGTCATTCAAGCATCTGATATTGTTCAAAGTGGTGCACTACTTCTCGAGACACAAGCTCAGGAAGGACCATCAAATGCAACAAACACACAAGAAGAAACTGAAGATTATGTTATTTTGTGAATTTGCAGTAGTTACAAAAGTTTCTTCATGTGGATGTATCACATTCACAAGAAGGACCTTTTGTAAGCCTTATGATATTTTGTAAGTATGCTAGCCTTAGCAATTTTTGTAAGCTATGCTAGACCTTAGCAAATTTTGTAAGTAAGCAAGAATATGAAAACCTATTTTATCTCAGATGTTCCCGTGAAATTTGCAGTATTTGCATCTCAGATTTGACAGACTTTTTCATTTATTTTAAAGCATCCAAGGCTCAACAGATTCAGCAAGTGAACATGATTCAACACTAAATCATCCACAAAACAGCAACACAAATCATCAACAAACCACTCAGGCCACAGTATATCACAATCATCAAAATGCAGTAATCCATTAATCATCAACAACTGAAATCAACAACTGAAATCATCCACAATAAGCTTTAACATCCACAATCAACATCTAATCGACACCAACCGAAATCATAATATTACAAAGTCACAATGATAACAGTAAATAAAACATAGAGTTAGGGACTTAGCAAGCATTGTGAGCATCGGATTGAGAAGAGGGTTGGTCAAGAGCTTCATCAACATCATCCGTCTCTTCACCACCATCGAGCACATCAGGATCGATCTCTTCACCAACATCGAGCACATCAGTATCGGGCTCATCACTGTCATAGAGCACATCAGTATCAGGCTCATCGCCACCATAGGCCTCATCACTGTAATCGAGCACATCGGTATCGGGCTCATCATCACCCTCGAAGGACTTTAAGGGAGGCTGCTCAACAACTCCTTCAGCAGATTCATGGGAAGGACAAAGAGTGGCCTCAACAACTCCTTCAGCAGATTCATGGGAAGGACAAAGAGTGGCCTCAACAACTCCTTCAGGATGCTCAACAACTCCTTCAGACCCAGATCCAGAGGAAGCGAGGGGACTATCGCCGGCGAACCCGAGATCTACAGAAGTCCAACTCAAGCCGTCGTTACTCATAGCGTCGTTTTTTAGGGTTCTTGAAGAAGGGTGAAAAAAATTGCGAGATTAAAGGGAGGAAAAGTGAAGAAATTTCTTAGGGTTCTTGAAGAGAATGATGAAATCTGCAAGATTGAAGGGAGGAAGAGTGAAGAAATTTGTTAGGGTTCTTGAGATTTTGAGAGTGGCGATGGAAGGATATAAAAGATAGAGGAAATTGAGATTTTAGGGTTAAGAGAGAGAGTATGGAGAGAGAGTGTGCTGGAAAATTTGATTGTGGAGAGAAAATGTGTGCTGAGAAATTTTATTATGGAGAGAGAGAGTGCAGAAATTTAATGGGGGAAGTTGGATTGAGAGAAAGCTGGGAAGATACGTAAAAAATTTAATGTGGGTAGTTGATATTGGGTTTTGATAATGCAAAAGAAAGGAGAAGGATAGGAGAGAAAACAAAATAGAATAGGGATAGATATGAAATTGTTGAAGTTGGATGAGGGTATATTTGGAAAAAATATATAGATAAAAATGGAAAGATTTGAAATGTTATGTGTTTTTTGGGACGCCAAAAACGGAATATGGTGCTTATATTGTGGGACGGAGGGAGTATGTAATATACTGTAGTTGTGAATAAAAGGTGAAGTACATAAGCTTATTTTATTATATGTTAATTAAACTTTAGGAGGGACCGTAGTGCTCTTAATTATGTACTGAGCATGTACAATCGTACACGCACCTAGTCGATTAGCTCATATACTTTCCACGTCATATTAGAGCAGGTGAGAAGATACCGACTCACATCCGTCCATTTCTATTGCTGTTAAAGATTACCTATAATGAGTCTAAGGAGCACACTCACACCCGGTGTCCAAGTTTTAACTGGTACATCTAGCCGATCATCGGGTTGTTGCACATGCTTGAATATAATAACATCGATCCCACGTCTATTCTTCCTATTTTTTTGTATTAATGTGCTCGGAATACACAAGATCAATATCTGAGTACCATCCATATACCTCAACGTGTACTTCTTAGTTTGTCAATGTTCCTCACCGTAGTTAGACATATACGTTCTCAAAACACTGATAGCAAATGCAAAGTTTGGTCTAGTGCATAGCATAGCATACATTACTGATCCTACAACAACATCATATGGAACATTTTCCATCTTTTCATTTTTAGTTTCAGTAGTAGGACATTAAGACATGGAAAACTCTAAGTGATCACCGAGAGGGATAGGGGCAGTTTTAGAGTTTTCATAGCAAACCTATCTAGCACTTTGATCAAATAATCATGTTGAGACAAACATATCTTTTTCTTACACCTATCTCTGATTATATTAAGTCCTAGATTTTCTTGGTTGGGACCTAAGTCCTTCATGTCAAAATGTTTCTTCAAGTCATTCTTAACACCAGCTATAGCAACCTTAGAACTACTAATAAGCACAATATCATCCACATGTAGGAAAACATATAAAGGTGTTTTAGTCTCAACACACTTATAGTATAGACAAGTATCATAGTGACTTCTATGGAAACAAAGAGACTTCATACAAGCATTAAATTTCTTATTCCATTGGCTTGGTGACTGTTTTAGTCTATAGATGGATTTATTCAAAAAACATGTGTGGTCAGGTTTAGATTGGCTTGTGTGATCAAATATATAGTCTCATCTAAATCACCATGCAAAAATGCAGTTTTCACATCCACTTTTTCTAACTCCCAATCATACACAACAATCATAGCAAAAAGTAATCTAATCGTTTTGTATTTCACAATAGGTGCAAAAATATCAGTGTAGTCTATCCCCTCTTTTTGAGTAAAGCCTTTGGCTACAAGCCTGGTTTTAAACCTAAAAGGTTCAAGTTGAATTCCTTCTTTTATCTTAAAGATCCATTTGCAATCAATAAGTCTAGACTTAGCAAGTTTAGGAGAAAGAGACCAAGTCTTATTAATACATGGATTGTATTTCCTCATTCATGTCTTTAATACATTCATTAGCATGGGCACATTTAATAGCTTCTTCATAAGTCCATGGCACATAGTTGTCATATTTACCAACCACATTAGACTCAAATCTCTTATTAGGCTCCTTATCTCTGATTAATTTATAATCAGTTAGATCATTACTAGGCATGACTAGGTCATTATTAAGCATATGAGTAGTATTTGCAGTAAGACTTTCATGCTCATTATCAATATTAACATCAGAGAGATTGATATGACTTACTACCCCACCAATCTGGTGAGTTTATGCATCTTGTTGGTTGCTTGAGATTCCCACTTTATATTGGGATGCTCGCTCTTCACTGGAACTTGAGTCTTGTTGGCTAACAGATTGGCCAATGTCAAGTTCTTCTTCTGCAACTCCAGGCATGTCATTTTCCTGGAAGAACTGTCCAATGTGAATGTTTGTTCCTTCTTCATCTTCAGATATACATGTGTTCTCATTAGAGGGCATTAGTTTGGCTAAAAAAGGAAAAATTTCCTCATTTAAAGTGATTGATCTTGATGTAATGACTTTATAACCCTTAGGTTGAATAACCAAGAGTTATAGCCTTTTACACCTTCTAGCTAGCCTAACATGGCACATTTATTTGCTCTTGGTTGTAAATGACCTTGGGATATCTAGGTATATGCACTATAACCAAAAGTCTTTAAATGTGCTAGGTTAGGTTTTTTTACTAGTCCACTTTTTCTAAGGTGTAAGAAATTATGTAGTTGAGGAGGGCGGCCTATTGACTAGATAAGCAACTATACTCACAGTATCCCCCAATAGAGAACCCTTCAACCAAGCACTTATGAGAATACACCTAGATTTTTCAAGTAGGGTTCTGTTCATTCTTTCAGCAGTGCCATTCTTCTAAGGAGTGCCTGGGACGATGATGTGTCTCTTAATGCCATGCTCTTTACAGTAGTCATAAAAGATGTTATTGCGAAATTCTAGGCCATTATCAGTCTTAAGACACTTAACCTTATAGACAGTTCGACTTTCCACCATTGTTTTCCGGTTCTTAAAATTCTCAAAAGCTGTATCTTTAGTTTTCAGTAAGTAGACCCAAACATTCCTAGAGAAATGATCTATAAGGGATAGAAAATACTTCTTGCCTCCAATCATTTCAACCTGGGTTGGACCCCAAAGGTAAGCATGAATGTACTCAAGGGGTTTACTAGCCACATAGCTAGACTTGGGTAAATTGTAACCAATTTTCTTACCAATAATACAAGTTTCACAGAATTTAAGATCACAAGGTTTGTCAATTATAAAGCCATGTTTATGCAAGTAATGCAGTCTCTTAGAGTCAATGTGGCCAAGCCTAGCACGCCAAAGTCTAGTATGATCATGATTTTTATCAACATGCTTCAAAGTGGAGACATTAATTTCAGGAGTGGCTTGAACATAGTAAAGCCCTCCCTTATTAATGCTCCTTGTAAGAATTGTACCATTTCTGATAACATCTCTTATTCCTTTGTGAGTGTTGATTTGACAATTAAGATCATCAAACATAGATTCAGACAAAAGGTTCCTTCTCAAATTAGGAACCCATCTCACATTTTGTAAAACTACCGTCATGCACTTTCATATATAGGAACTCTCCCAATAACCTTAATAGTTAAAGTAGTGTGATCACCCAACATAACTTCCCCATCACATTTTGTTATAGACTCAAAAAATACTCTGTGAGGGGTAGCATGCATTGTACATTCAGAGTCTAAAATCCAAGTAAAAGAGTCATCATAGGGAGCACACATAAGCAATTCAGCAGGATATTGAGGATTGCATTCACTAACATCAGAGAAACCAAAGGACCCGTATTTCTCTTTAGCCTTTTCATCTCTAATTTTCTGATGACATTCCTTAACCTATAGTGACCATCCTTATTGCAGTAGTGACACTTAGTCATCATCATGACTAAGTGTTAGTGTTGTTACCCTTAGGCTGTTTCTGAGTTTTTTTTTCTTACATTTGCCTTTAGTCATCATCATGACCTCAAACTTAACCTCATTCTTAGCCCCATTTTTAGTCTTAAAGATCTTAAGGTTCTCATTTTTCTAGATAATGGTCTTAGTTATTTTAGACATAGTGAGCTCATCTCTACCATATTGTATAACATCTTTACGGGTTCCAAATTAGGGAGGTAAAACATTCAAACGAAGAACAACCTGGTGTTCCTCTTTAATTTTTGCATCACATCTTTTTAAATCCTGTGTCATTTTCAGAAAGATTTCAAAATTATCATTTACAGTCAGAGAAGCATTCATTTTGAAAGTAAAAAGTTTGCAAAAGAGAGATATGTGACTATGAAGAGACTTAGTAAGATAAATTGCTTCTAAGGCACCCAGGGAGCTTTAGGTTTAGTATGACTTACAACCTAACAAGCCACGTCGTCAACCAACCGGAACATTATTTCAAAGTAGGCCAAATCCTGCATATCCTTCATTTCATGTGAGGTTGTTCCAAATGGACCGTTCTTCAGAGACAACCTTGTAGCATTTTTCCTTGATCAAAATAGCTTTCATTTTGATTTTCCACATGGATCGAGTGGAAGAACACTTCGAGTAACTCAGTAATTCCCAGAGAACTTTAGTCCAAAACAAGAATGTCTCAGACAGGTTTGAATTGGTGCTTGAGGTTGACAATTTATGGAGTCAATAAACACAAAGAGACAACAAGTTAGTCCAGATCTTGCTTGAATCTAAGAAATCAAGTAACAAAAAGAAACCCTAGGTAACTAATACTTGTCATATCAAAGATAAAAAAAACTACGAACTAGGATCATAGAGAGTTGTAGCAGAAGAATAGATATCAAGAAACAAACACGTGCTTCGATGCCACTTTGATAAACCAATATGTCAACAGATCCGATCAATCTTTAGATCTTTGATTTCACAATTACACAACTAAAGGAATCACAAGAACACAAGAACACCAGAAATTTGTTGACGCGGTTCGGTAAATCCTAATTCGCGGAATCTCAGGTCGGAAGACTCACCCAAGTTGCACTAGTATGATCAAAGTCAACAATGTAGGTTATACAAGAGTCTAATCGGAAAAAGTACAAATCAAGAAGGGAATCAACAGAGAGACAAAGCCATGGAAACAAGGAAGAGTAATGAAGACGGAAAAAAAAAATTAGGCTCCCAGAGATCGCCAGAAACGTTTACAAAAGATGGAGTGGAAACGCACTGCCGAAGACCACTTCTTCTTCTTCTCTCTCTCTCTCTCTATCTCTATCTCTCTCTCTCTATCTTTCCTTTCTTTCTCTGTAAAACCCTAGCCGAACATTGTGTAAAGCTTCGTCTGTCAACAACTAGTCATAAAGAGATGCTTAAATAGCTCTCAACACCCACAAGCCAATCTGCTAACAGAAAACTGGGTCGAGTCCCATAAACACTAAACCAAGAAGCTCATAAGTATTAGCCAAGCCATCCAGCCGAGACAAAGCTCAGGGTTGCTATTTTAGGCCCACACTTATAAACATATCTAGAATATATAAATTGGGACTCTTAGCCTAAGCCTAATTACATTTGACTTCTATAAAAATATAAACTCAAGTGCAAGAATAATACTTTGGGTTAGACTTTAGCTTGGAATATACAATAGGCATAACATATTGACTAATTTTCAGTTAGGGACAAGGTAACTAATCTGTACTACATTCTTCTTAATCTAAAATTCTAAATGAATCGTCTTTAGTGATTGAAGGAGATCTTAATTGCCATCTTCTTAAATAGTGTTCTTTAAACAATTATGAATCCACATTAGGGAGCTTGTAATGGATTCATTTACTCAAAAGAGCCAAAAACTCAGTATATCACATAGTATAATAGCATGAAAACACTTGATTGGGTTACAACGGACAAGTACTTCTTACAAAAAAATCCTTGTTAATATATATGTGACACATTTTTTTGTAGAAGAAGAAGAAGAAGCAGACTGCTCCATCCACGCTTGAGTGTGTGATAAAATACATACCGGTTCTACAAGAGGAAGTGGAAACGCTTATACGAAGGAAGCACGAGTTGTCTCCTTCAACAAGTTATGCTACTCCAAGCGACACCGTTTTACCCCAATTTACACCAGCAGTTGGTTCTAGCACTACTTCTGATATGACCTTGAAGTGTAGATGAAGCTCATATCGATTTTCTTTCTTCCTATTTCTGTGTTATGGAGGAAGCATCTTCCTTTTCTACAGGTGGCACTGTATGAAGTCTAAGAAATTCTCTCTCATGTGCTACATTCTCTCTCATGCGCTTCTGATCTACATCCATAACTAAACCAGATAGGAACTAGTGAATCATTTCTTCTTTCTTGGTGAATGGATTGTGGTGAAATATTTATTTTATTTTTCTTGTGGGTTTGAATTGCAATATTAAAATGGATAGGAGGAAGGAAGTGATAAGATGGATTCAAAGTTATTAAAGAAGAAGCTCTTATCTTCGTGCCAGAAATGGGAGGAAATGTGCCTTTGGATGATAACTCAAGGAATGTGAGTTGGAGAGTATGCTAAACCTTTTGTATTTTTACAAAAAGTATTTTGTGCATTACATGTAATCTTTCAGTTCAATAGGATATAGCTCGTCTCTACTTAAAAGGAGCAAATTGTTGTTTGAAACACGGAATGGACACAACATTTCATGTGATTAAATGGGTTTTGTAATTTAGTTTTGCTATTTGCCCTCTACGGGATGACGAATATGAAACAAAAAATAGTAATTTTTCAAATAAAACTATATAATTACAAACTAAAATCCTACCATGATTGTAAACTCGTCACATCAAAGATTTATGTTGTAGGTCACATAATAAGAATGAAACATTGCAACTAAAAAAATGATAAGAGTAAACAAAAAAGGGCGTGCCTCACCCGCTCCACAAAAATGAGGATTGTGTTTCCTCGTTCCTTCATCGGGTTCCTCCAGTCGTCGCTGCTTCCAACGGGAAGTAGCAAGAAGAAACGTTAGAAATTGAAAACGTTGTCCAGGAAGATCTCGACCAACCTCAATGACTCCTACTCTCCCCAAAGTCTTATTGATTGCCTCACTTCCTCTTTCTGCTCCATTTCGCCCTCCTTCATTAAAATGGCATCGTAAACCTTGAGCCACCTAGCATAGACACCCCAAATCATTCCCCATCTTACCTCTCCCTTGCCCCGACATTAAACCTCCTTGAAATTTCCTTTACTTTCAACCCGCTTGAGTCTCGTGCCCCTTTGACGTTCCCCCGGTTGGAATTCCCGTTTCTCTTCCCAACCCTCATCCTCGGTTTCTCCGGGCGTTGTAGATCTCGTTGTCATGGTCGGCGCCCAAGAAAACTTCTCCACTTTCACTCTATGTCGTCAATTTCACCCCATCCAAACACTAATCCTACCCTCTAAAAAAACTTTCTCACCACTCTCAGAGAGCGAAAACCTAGTCCCAAACCAATCCTAGTCAAATTTGTGGCAAGCATAAAAAACTGAATCATCTAATTTTCCAAATATGACGTCACCGAATCGAACTCTTGTTGGCACCACCTTCATTGAGAAAAGAAAGTTCAAGTCTATGAAAAATACATATCAAATTGACGAGTCAACATTCGCCCCTTAGAATCATCTTGAAACAATACGTCATGTTTTTTTTTTACTTTGACGAAGAGGACGAGCTAGTATCCTTTCTCGAAGGACCTCCTTGGACTCTCATTTACAATAGACCTCTCATTCTCCGCGGAGCGCTAAGCATATATGGTATTGGACCTCTCATGCCTTGAAGATATAGTTTCAAGTTTGGGTCACCCTCCGTATGTGATCTCACAAAATGGGGTTCACTCCTATCAACCCACAAAACAACTCAAGATAAGGTTGAATCACTTGGCACCTCAAAACCAGGCGCGCGCCTCACTCAACGCCTGACCTGAATTAACCTCCGCGTTCTCGTCCTTGGAATCCCCCGGATATCATGGATCCATAGGCTTAAAGAATATCCAACACATGGCGACAACCAAAAATCGCCCAAAAGAATCATGCGCACGCCAAGCCAATCAAACTGCCCTTTCTTCGTTCCACGCCTCTCGCCAACTCCTTTGCATTGACTTTTTTGAACCAGATTAGAGGTAAACTGATTAGATGGAACAAGAAAATCTTTGGGAACATCCACATCAGAAAAAATCAGCTTGTTGCACGTATTGAAGGTGTCTAGAGAGCCCTTTGCCGAGGTTCCCATAATGGACTACTCAACTTGAATTCACACTCGATGGAGGATTTGGAGCAAACTATTGAGAAGATGACACTCTTTGGTTCCAAAAATACCAAGAGAATGGGCTTGATCTTGGAGACCGTAATACGAAATTCTTCCATACTAGCACCATTGTTCGTAGGATGAGAATGCGAATTACGGGGCTCGGATTGACGATGAGAGTTTGAAAGTTCAACAAGATCTCTTAAACCCTATGGTTGTCCAGTTTTTTAGAACCTTTATACTCTCTTACAGGCGGAAAGGAATTTTGTTCCACTTATGAGAGAGGGGTTCCCTGACATTACTGTTAAGTTGAGTGCAGATTTGGACAGAGTCCCATTCGGAGATGAAGAGTGGAAAGCTATTAAAAGTATGGGTTCTTCAAAGCTCCGGGAATTGATGGTTTTCAGACTATTTTCTTCAAGATTTGTTGCCCATTAAATGTAACTCGGTGATTGAGTTTGTGCAAAAGCTCTTTGTTTCACAGAAGATGCCCTCCTCCGTGATGTGATTACGCCATAGGCCTGCATCCCATCAAGCCAACAAACTCCCAACATGGTGTATTATGAGGTTAGTCCAAGCCAAATAGGCTCAAGAGCAAAGCACGTCAACATGGCTTGTCAGCATGCCATGAATGTGTCAAGTCTTAGCCATCTTTCAAATGACACTACTTGTCCCGGGCGCTTCCTTGACCATTGTGTTCATTGGGTCATAACAACATGTCCTAGCTCCAAAACGCCGAGTACAAGTCCCCCGAGTCAAGCCAAGAAAAGAGACGTTCTCTACGCTCGGTCACCAGCGCGCGTCAAAAACTCATCCCGGGCGTTCAAGGCCTTAGAGGCATTTCTCATGGGCGTTATTGGTTCCAGTCATCCTAAATGGTTCAAAGGAGTCAAGATCAAGTCCAAGCGCGCTCAGAAGAAGACTCGGACCCGGGAGAGACAAGATCCCCCTAATTTTGCCATCAACATTAAAGGGGATCGCATAATTCACTCCAATCAAATTCCAATCAGATTGTCAAGTCACCAATTTGTGTGAGGGTCACATGGATCATCAAAGGCAGCCACTGGATCGGCCTAATAAGTGCCTAGCACACCCCTAGTCTTTCTCCTTTTGATTTGCTCACACTTAGCATTTATTTCCTTGATTTTAGCGTCTTTATTGTTTGATTTGAAGAGTGATCCTTTTCTTGCATCATAAGGACGTCTTCCTCATTATAAATAGCCTCTCTAGGATCATTTGTAAGGCACGTTGAGATTGAATGAAAAGCAAAGCTTCTAGTTGAGTAAAACTCCTTCCTTTTGCTTCTTGGCGTCAAATCCTTCTTAGGTAGTTCAAGTCCCCTTCGAAGCCTATCTTCCCTTGTTTCTTGAGTGGTTCAACTCCCTCTCTAAAGACAAATCTCCAACCCTTCTCTAGCTTAGAATCCAAATTTGAAGCTAGCTTGACATTCACTAGTGTTTTCTTCCATATTCTTGTCTAAATCCATCGTCTAGTTCTTGATTGCTTGTTCTTTCAATTTTGCTTTCTTGATTTGCCACTTTTCAATCTTAAAAGTACAATATTGCATGCAACTTTTATTGATTGTTTGTCAAGATAAATTTAAAGCATCGAACAAGACTTGATAAAACACTTGACCGATCACATAAACTTAAGCCAAACCCTAAGTGTTTGCTTGATTATTCAAGTGTGACTTGTCTTGTTTACTTGTTTGTTCTTGCATATTGTCTTGTGCGCTTTGATCCTCGTGCATGTCACATATTGTCATAGGTACCATGTCCAAATCCGAGGAAGAAAGTGAGGAGCATAGGCAAAATGCAACTCCACCACGAGCCAACCCCGCAACACTTGAAGATTTGTTGGCAAGATTTGAACGTCTTGAGGCTGAAAATGCAAGACTAAGGGCTGATAACAAAAGGTTCACGGAAGCACCTCCAACAAATTCAGTTCGTCAAGTGCCCGCCACAAATGCCCAACAAGATCACCCGAATGGTCAAACTCAAAGGGCCATCGACAAAGGCAAAGGGGTGATGCCTTCAATTTCCCAAAACCCAAAGTTCCAGAAGTTGCCATCTATCAAGGAGAGCTTCCTTGACAATAGGAGAGGCCTAAAGGAGAAACCCACCCGAATGCGCCGACATCGCTCACCGTCAACAACCGACGAGAGCGAAGAAGGCTATTCCACCATGCGTTCTCCATCTTCCACCGGCGCTCATCGATCACGACGCCATGAAAGGCCATCCAAAGAAGAAGAGAAGTGGGAACGCGCGCAGCTTCTACTCCAAGAAGCCAAAGACACCGAGCGCCGCGCGCCATGATCTTCGCCGCAAAAGGCGCCCGAGCGCCAAGGATTATGCTATCCGTTCTCCACGCCATCATTCACGCAGAAGAGAGCTTAGTTTGGTGACATTAAATGTTGAAGAACACCTTCAACATCAAAGCCCCATGAGCCCTCACATGCATGAGTCATACGGCACCCCATCTTACAACTCCTATGGTGCCCATGATGACTTTGATGAGTTCAATGAAGACGGTATGGATCAAATAGATATGTCTAACCCTCATAATTTATCTCCTATTGTTGATCCTATAGAATTTCAAAACCATCCAACCGATTGGATCCCGGAGCCATGGCCACCAATCAACCAAGGTGCTCATCAAGGTGCACAAAACCGAGGCCATGCTAATGCTCCAAGAGACAATGGACCTCAACAAGATCGAGCTAATGCCAATGCTATTAGGCGCCAAAGAATTCCGGTGCAAGCTCCACCACCTATTGAGCGACAACAACATACTTCTCGTCGGGATATCAAGGTAAAAATCGACTCTTTTGAAGGTTTATATGATCCCGCTATTTTTCTTGAGTGGATGCAGGGAACCGAGCATGTTCTTAGGCATTGCCACTATGAGGAACACGAGAATGTCGAAGTGGTAACCATCCACTTTGTTGGTGCGGCTAGAGCTTGGTGGCATAGGCTCGTAGATGATCAAAGGAGGCGCAACCTTCCACCAATTGTGTCTTGGAATCAACTTGTCCATGTCAGGACTACAAAGTATGTGCCACAAAATTACAAGGACAAGATGAGGTATGAAATTGGAATGGCTCGCCAAGGTACATCTACTCCTCAAGAATTTTTCGCCAAATTAGAGGATATGTATTACAAGGACGGGCTAGAGTATGTCCTGCATCTTTGAGGACTAGGTTATTAAGTGGTCTTAACACCACTATAATGGACCAATTGGAGATCCTCTTCATCACGGACATCAAGAACCTTGTCCACACGGCGATGCAATTGCACAACCAAGTCATTCGCAAGCGCCAAGTATCATGGTCTTCATCTTCTAATCCAAGGTACAACTCTAACCCTTCAAATAAAACTTTGTCTACTAATCCTTCTTCTACAGATGTGCAAAGCAAGGTAGGAAATCCGTCAAGTTCAAGGACTGCCCCAAATCCAAAAGAGCCATCGAGAGAAAATCAAAGGCAAAGAGCAAGTGACCTGAAATGCTACAAGTGTGGAGGCCATGGTCATTTACAAAGGAATTGCACAAATGAGAAGTGTGTTCTCTTCTCCCAAACTGAGGGATATGTGTCCCTAGATGACGAGGCAAAAGAGGAGGAACAAACACCTCAAGTGCAAGAAGAAGAGACAGATGATGATCCATAGTGATTGATTGTCCAACAAAGGCACCGTCGAATTTGACACTAATGCAAAGACACTCTTTGGTTGCTAAGGAAGATCCATATGTTGAGCAAAGAGGCAACTTATTTGAAAGCAAGTGTCAAGTCAAGACAGCCACACTCCGAGTGATCATAGATGGGGTGAGTTGTTCAAACATCATCAACAAGAAAGTGATAACACATTTCTCACTTCCAACGACTCCACATCTATCTCCTTATGGTCTACTTGACATCTCTTCTAATGACGGTAACCAAGTCTCTCACCAATGCATAATTTCTTTTTCAATAGGTGAGTATAAAGATGACATTTTATGTGATGTTGTTGCTATGGACGCCACCCATCTCTTACTTGGGCATCCTTGGTTTTTTGACCGACACGTTCTCCATGATGGGTATCTAAATACCTATTTGTTTACACATCATGGAAAATGTATCAAGCTCTTACCTATGTCTCCAAGTGAAATTGCACAGGATGACAAAGACATGGCGGCAAGAAAGGCATTGGAGGAAGCCAAGAAAGATCAAGAACTTGGCGAGGAGAAAATGGTGAAGAAACCAAGCTTTATGGTCAGCAAGAGGACCCTCACCATCCTGCATTTCTCACCTCTAATTGATCAAGACGTGGTCCATACCAAATCTGTACCGCCTTGGTACTTGTCATCTTCAAAGACACCCAAGGTGGTGCCCCTTTGGTCCCATCAATCCAAAGCTCCTACAAACAAATGGCTAGAAAGGCTGCCATTTTTCTCAAGTAGTGCCCAAGACAAGGTTCCTGGCTACTCAAAATTGCCACCACCTCTCCCTTTGGCGCTAAGATCTCACAACTCTAATTTCAAGCCACAAGAAGACCTTCTCGGCGTCAACCTCAAGTACTCAGCGTCCTGCATAGAAGAGTCCATTTCCAAAGGCGTTCTATTGGCTTACATCACATATTTGGTGTCCCCAATGTCTATGCTAGAGAGCTCCAAGTCATCTTCAAAAGCGTTTGACATACAAGTGAGTATCAAATTTCTCATTTGCGCTCTTACCAACACTTTGGTGCCATTCTGGACATTTTCATTGCTTCAAGGTGCTGAGGCGTCATACACTTCACAAGATCCATTTCAAAGCATTCTTGAAGCCCAAAGCCGAGGTAATTTGTTAGTGCTCTTCTCCATTGATCTTCTGGCATTCAAGCGTGAAACGGGGACGTTTCACATCCAAGGAGGGGGCACTGATGTGATTACACCATGGGCATCCAAGGAGGGGGTACTGATGTGATTACACCATGGGTCTTCATCCCATCAAGCCAACCAACTCTCAACATGGTGTATTTTGAGGTTATTCCAAGCAAAACAGGCTCAGGAGCAAAGACAAGAGACCTTCTCTGTGCTCGGTCACCAGCGTGCGTCAAAGACTCATCCCGGGCGTTCAAGGCCTTAGAGGCATTTCTCATGGGCGTTCTTGGTTCCAATCATCCTAAATGGGTCAAAGGAGTCCTGATCAAGTCCAAGCGCGCTCAGGAGAAGACTCGGGCCCGGGAGAGATAAGATCCCCCTAATTTCGCCATCAACATTAAAGGGGGTTGCATAATTCACTCCAATCTGATTTCAATCAGATTGACAAGTCACCAATCCGTGTGAGGGTCACATGGATAATGAAAAGGAAGCCATTGAATCGGCCTAATAAGTGTTTAGCACATCCCTAGTCTTTCTCCTTTTGATTTGTTCACACTTAGCATTTATTTCCTTGATTTTAGCCTCTTTATTGTTTGATTTGGAGATTGATCCTTTGCTTGCAGCATACGAACGTCTTCCTCAATATAAATAGCCTCTCTAGGATTATTTGTAAGGCACGCTGAGATTGAATGAAAAGCAAAGCTTCTAGTTGAGTAAAACTCCTTCCCTTTGCTTCTTGGCGTCAAATCCTTCTTAGGTGGTTCAAGTCTCCTTTGAAGCTTATCCTCCCTTGTTTCTTGAGTGGTTCAAGTCTCTCTCTAAACACAAACCTCCAACCCTTCCCTAGCTTAGAATCCACATTCGAAGCTAGCTTATCCAAAGTCTTCTGGCTACTCCAACTATCCACCAAATTTTGCCAACACTCAACCTTGTCCAAGGTCTCGTCCATTTCCAAACAAGAAGAACTTCACACCTTGAATCTAGATCCGTGTCATATTGGCATCCACGAGGAGGCTGAGCTATCACTCCGTCAACGAGGCTATCCTTGCGATCATTAGAAAATTAATCAATCCTTAGTACATTAGCCAATTCCTCTCTATTAGTTTGTGTAATGTTGTCTACAAGATAATCACTAAGATTATTTATAGAAGACTTCAACCGATGATGAATCAGCTTATTGGCCTGACTAAAAATAGCTTCTACCGTGGACGCTCTATTATCACATAACGTCATTCTCCTCCAAGAGATTGTCCACTCTATGAAAAGCAAGCTCAACAGGAAGCAATGGATGGTCCTCAAGTTAGAACTCCATGAAGCTTTTGACCGTATCTGCTAGGATTTTGTGCTAGATGCTCTTTAGGATGCAGGGGTCTCTGATTCGTGGGTGAACAGGTTTTAGGAATGCCTCTCTTCGTCAGCCATGAGATTATTGTTGAATGGGAGACTCAATAATCCGTTTATGCCGTCACGAGGTATACGACAAGGAGAACCCATTTCCCCATACATCTATGTCCTTTGTATTGAGCGCCTCAGCCATATGATTCTCCATTACTTATGACGGAAGCAACTCCTTTTCAAATGTGTATCATTATGTCTATTATAAAGGTCTTTTGCGAGTCTTCACGAGAAAAGGTAACTTGGGCAAATCCGAGATCTTCGTGTCAAGCAATATCTCTAGAGATAGAGCTAACGAGTTGGAGAAGACTAGTGGCCTCGATGTGACGTGCAACCTTGGAACTTACCTTGGCGTGTCGATGATCCATGAACAAGTTTTGTAGCCTATGCTTCAGAAAATCCAATCAAAACTTGCAGAATGGAAGGGTAGAACGTTGAGCTTCACCAAAAGAGTAAGGCTTACTGAGTCCATGTTGAGCTCAATCCATGTGTACTCGATGAACAATCTGAGGCTCCCGCGGGTTCTTGCAAGCAACTAGAGAAAATTAACAGTGATTTTGTGTGGGGTGAGTTCGATGGTAGAAGGAAATGAACCACTTTGCATGGCCTACGATATGTTCTGCAAACGAGAGGGTGGCTTGGGAATCAGATCAACTAAGGAGATGAACGTTGTGGTCCTTGGGAAGCAAGCATGTACATTGGTCACTGGGAAGCAAGCATGTACGTTGGTCTTTGGGGTGAACTCCTGGTGGCCAAGTATGGTGTTTCCTTCCAAGGTGTCAAGATCCTGCAATAAAAAGAGTTGCAACCCTCGCATGTCTAGAATGGCATCAATTTGTGTATTGAGGAAGTGCTTAGCAAAGGCACCAAATGGAATGTTAGGAATGGTGAACACTGCAAGTTTTTCACTAATTGGTGGATTGGAGAGAAGCCATTGAAAGATATTTTCACTACGTCTATTCCTCCTACACTGCTGGATGCTAAGGTAAGTGACATGTGGGATTGTACTGCTGGCTGGAAGTGCAATGTTTTCCAAAGCACACATCTTGTGCAGTTGCTGCTCAAAATTTCTTCCATAGGACTTGTTCAAGAAGACAATGACCATAGCTTGCTAAGTTGGGGGATGATGGCTTCGGGGGAGTACTCCGTCTCCTTGGCCTATAGCCTCCAAGGGCCTTTGAGAACTCATCTCAGTAGTGTTCTGGAAGACATCATCAAATGCATTTGGAAATTGTGGATGCCTGAGCGAATTAAGTTTTTTGGTATTCTGCGTATCAAGGAGGGCTTCTCACAACCGTTGAGCGCAAACGGAAACACATGTCTAATTGTGATCTTTTCTCAAGGTGCTCTGACTAGTCGGAAATGATTCTCCATATATTTAGGGATTGCCCGAAAACTAAGAAGATTTTGAAGCATATGGTGGGTGATCAGGTGAATCAGAGCTTCTATGGGGATGATGCTCAAGTGTGGGAACTGAAAAATCTCATAAAACATTATGTCTTGGGAAGGATGTCAATGATGACATCTTGTTCGCTACTACTGTGTGGTGGACCTGGAAAGCCCGCAATGCCACCGTTTTTGCGAGTAGTGATGGTCAAAATATTAACCCATCGTTTCTTAGCTTGCAAGTCGACCGGTATTGGAGAGCAGCCATCTGAAAATCGATGAGACTCAACCCTAATGCTCGATAGGAATTTACGATTTCTTTGGCAACGCTGCCGGAGGGATGGTCCAAAATCAATACAGACGGTGCTATTTGAGGAAACTTGAGTAATGCTTCAGCGGGTGGTTTAATCAGAGGAGAGGAGATGATGGAAGATGGATTAAGGGGTTTGTCTGCAACATTGGCGCATGCTTTGTTCTTTCGGCTGAATTATGGGAGATTTCTCATGGGCTTCAGTTGGCTTGACATGTGGGCTTGTGTCAGGTGATCCTGGAGACTGACTCGGTTGTTGCTATCATGATTATTAAAGGGAGAATTCAACGTCTACATCCTTTATTCAGCCGGGTGAGGAGGTGCCAGTGCTTCATTAGTAGAGACTGGTCCGTTGGCTTGGGATGTGGGCTTTCGTCAAGTGATCCTGAAAACTGACTCGGTTGTTGCTAGGGAGAATTCAACGTCAGCATCGGTTATTAAGCCTGGTGAGGAGGTGTTAGTGCAATAGTGCTTCATTAGTAGAGACTGGTTCGTCCAGCTTCGTCACTTTTTCCGGGAAGCCAATGGGGGTAGCCGATAGGCTTGCTTCCTATGTTTTTTGCAATCCGTTGGGCTTGCTTATTTTAGAAGAAGCACCTGATTGTATTTCAGATCTTTTGATTAACGATGTATTGGGTGAGGCAACGCTCCCGATTATCCCAATCCCACCTAATTTTATATAATTATACCTAGAGTGTGGTGTACGTAATCATCATACATGAACTCTTATGTAGTAGTGCACACTGCACTACCCGTAATCAATATCCCTTTATCTTGAAGCTTAAGCAAAAATCATAACTTGATCATGATTCGTTGACATTATAATTTGATGATACGTAGGCATGCGAACCCCAAACAAAGCAAACTCTAATTCCCACCCTCCATTATTCATGACATCTCCATCAGCAATGCCTCTCCTCGTTCTCCTCCTCCTCCTCATCCGCCATCTCGCCCTAGCCACTTCCGCCCACTGCACCACCACAACCAACACCAAAACGTTCACAAAATGCATGTCACTCCCAACCCAACAAGCCTCCATAGCATGGACTTTCCACCCTACTAGCTCCACCTTAGAAGTTGCTTTCTCCGGCGCCTTTATCTCCCCTTCCGGGTGGGTAGGCTGGGGAATCAACCCTTCCTCTCCCGAGATGACCGGTTCCGCCACCCTCATCGCCTTCTCCGATCCCAACTCCGGCCAAATCACCCTCCTCCCTTTCGTCCTCGACCCCTCCGTCAAGCTCCAGCAGGCCCCGCTCGTCTCTCGCCGCTTCGACGGAATCCGCCTCCTCTCCTCCTCCGCCTCCATGTATGGCGCCAAAATGGCAACCGTCCATGACGGTGCTACGGTCGAGATATTTGCAACGCTGAAGCTGACGTCCAACAATAACAGTAAGGTGCATATGGTGTGGAATAGGGGATTGTATATGCAGGGATACTCGCCTACAATACATCCTACTGGGATCAACGATCTCGCTTCAGTTTCCACCGTCGATCTGATGTCGGGATCATCCGTTGCGGATCAAGGCGGGAGTATAAGGATGTTGAAGATCGTACATGGACTCTGCAATGCTATCTCTTGGGGAATTCTACTTCCAATTGGTAAGTTTTGTTTTGTTTTTTTTGGTAAAATTTCGTAAGTTTTGTTGATAGTGAAAGTGTTATATGGAGTATTAATTAAGAGGTATAGACCAATAATTTCAGTCGGGATTGGATAAAATATTCAAGTCTCAAGTTGTCTCAGTGATAGATTGGAGATGTTACAACTTACATAACGGTTGTTTGCAAATCCTAAAAGTTGAATTTAAGGAAGAATAACAAGTACTTTAGTATTTTATAAAGTTTGAGAAGTTTACATATTAAATTAGGGTACAAAATGCAAAAACTCGCGTTTACAAATTAACTGTTAATGTTCATGTTTTCAATGTCAACAAGTTTGGATACACGATGTTCATGTGGAAGACTACCTAAAACGTTGAGCATTCTGCCGGTGGAGTAACAACCCCCACGAGAAACCAGATCTGATTTGGGAAAACAGAACATATGCTTTCATGAACTTTGCTGGGTTAAATATTTTTTTAAATGATTTTTATTTTCCCAAGATTTGTTTTTCTATATTAGTTTAATTTTTTACCCTTGTTTTTTTAGCAAATCAAGTTAATATTTTTTTTTGGTTTCCCGCTCTAGTTCAGCGGTTGGGGTCCCTCCACCAAGTCTCGAACTCGAGACCTCATGTTGGATGGTTGTGGTCCCTTACCACCCGACCACATGCTTGTTGGTAAATCAAGTTAATATTGAATAGGCTTTATATTTGTAACTTGAACCCGTAAATTGTAGGATTGTTCGTATAACTTGAATAGGTAAATTATTGCTCGTATATAGTTATTCGAAGATTAATTGACAATTTTGTAACGCAATTTTTATTTAGAGATTTGAAATTACATTGATATAAATTATATTTAACATTTTGAAGAAAACTTAAACGATCTCGTAACTTTGAGTCAGTTAAAATATTCTTAAATTTGTTACACCAATAACTAAATAATCACATATTTAACGTCAATCAACTTGCACATGTAAAGTTCTGGATTTTCACTAGAAAATGACACTATTTTTTTGTTAAAAAATTCAAATTTATGTGTGATGTGAGAAAAATATCTATGTCTTAGACCAGTCAATCCCGTCGATTGTTGTCGCTGTTTAAACACAAAAACTTGTTTTTTTATTAATATCAACATAATGAATTTAAATGAAATTACTTAGCATTTGAAATTAATTTTATTATTTAATATTTTGACCATCTCACTTATTTTTCACATATACATAATATTTGAAATTAATTTTTCTTATTAATAATAAATAATTAAGTTGATATATAATTTGTTCCAAATGTTCAAATATATAACCTGGATTTTTCTTATGCTATTGATTTTTAGACTTTAGAGTGATTTATAATATATTTACCTAAAGAGTCAATTAGATAAATATGCTTTATTTTAAATAAATTATAAATTAAATTAAATTAGATCAAAAATGTGCTTAATTAATGCACTTCAAATCTGATTTTATTTTAGTTTTTTAGATTTAGTAATAAATTGTTAGAAAAAATATCTAGTTCAAGATTTGTTAGTTGTATATAAAGTTAATAACAGAAAATTGAGAATAATTGAGAAAATGACACATAAATATTAAAAAACTAGAATTAACGAGAGAGCTCTAAATAGCTTCCTTCAATATATTATACTAGCGTAGTGTCCCGTGTCATATATTTAGTAATTTAATAATCGATTTTGACCTATTTTGTATCTAATTTGTAATACTTTGTGCTACTAAGACCTCAAAAAAATTTATGTTAAGTAAAGTTTTTTTGCAAAATTTATGTGCTTGTTCGATGGTTTACCATCTTTATTGACTATTTAATTTTTTATAATATAAGTTTAAAAAAAATAGATATAAATAGTTTAACAAACTATGCTAAAATCAATCTAAGAGCTCCAAAAACTATAGCCTTAATATATAAGATAGATAGATTTCTCTTGGTCTAATAAGAAAATTCTTTTCATAATGTAACATCTTTTAAAATGTTTTTATTAGCTAATTTGTGGGTTTGTGATCCCCTAGATTTTTGCGTTGTTCATATTTTTTTTCATTATCATATATATTTACCATTTTTATTTTTAGAGACCAGTTCAATCTATCTTATATATTAAAGCTGAGCCTTTTAGAGCTCTTAGAGTGATTTTAGTCTTAGTTTGTTACACAATTATTATTTTTTATCTTTAATTTCAATTATTAATAGATTGAGTAATTATATTAACAAATAAATCTTAAAAAATTATCATTCCTTGCAACAACAAATATACAAGCTATTTTATTGAAAATAAATATTATGTTGAAGGTTAATATATATTCTTACGATAAAATTAGGATTATTTTCGATAATAAAAGTTAAGTCAAGCTACGTATCTAACCTTTATGAGATAAAATATATTTTTATAAATAGTCTTTACAAAAATAAGTTAATCTTAATTTTTTGACGAACTCGATTAAAATGATATACAATTTTCATACGAATTATATGGAATTTCCCGTGCATGGCACGGGTCACTACACTAGTTTATTTAAGATAATATAAGATTTTAACTTAAAACTAGCGTAGTATCCAGTGTCATGTATGGGAGTATATCTCTAATAATTTTATAATAATTTAGCATATTTCATATTTAATTTATAATAATGTGTATTACTACGATTTCAATAAAAAAATTCTTTCAAGTAAAGTTTGTGAAACAAACTATATTTGTTTGTTCGATGGTTAACTATTAGCTTTTTTGTGGATAGTAAAACTTTAAAAAATTACAGATACTAAGCATAAAAGAATAGTCAATGAAACTTTACAAATAATTGTTATATCTTTATTGACTATTTACTTTTTAATAATAATAGTATTTAAAAAATTAAAAATAAATAATGTAACATATTATGTTAAAATTAATCTAAAAGCTAGAAAAACTTGAGCTTTAATATATAAAATATAATATATAAGACATATTCAATAAATAAAGTATGCCTCATTCAACACTTGGTAAATATCCTCAAGTGTAGTGTGTTGTGACTTGTGAGTATAGTAAAAACCTTGTTTTCCGTAAATATCCCAAACTGAAATTTGTGTAACTTTTATGAATTCTTTTACAAGCTTTGAGCTCTTTAATTTTTAGCACAAAATGAGCCCTCACAAATTAATTGTTCTAGATTCGCCACTAGATGTTTATGTTTATAATCTAGCCGATGACAATTTTTGAATTTTGTAAGTCAGTCACGCGATAATAATTTTGTATTTTATGTCGTTACAAATTTATATATAACTAGAATCGCCCCCGCGCTTCGTCCTTGGCAATCACGAATTTCGTATGCAATTTGATTAGATTGGAATAAGATGGAAAATCACGGATTTCGTATGCGAGTTTGTTAGATTAGAATAAGATGGTAGGATTTACAATTCATAAAGATTAGAATAAAATGGATAATTAATAGAAAAATAGACATGAATAAATTTAGAATTAATTAAAGTATAAAACGTATAAAAATGAGTATTAATTAAGTCTTAATGCAAATCAAGCCTAGTAGGACCTGTTGATTTATGACAAATCAGGTTTTCTCATGATACTAATTGAAATTACTTTTTCAAGGGAATAATTTTTCATTATATACAGGTTACTAAGATAAAATTTATGTTTATTAGTTAGTTATGCCACATCATCATTGACACAAATTATTGTTAAAAAAATTAAAATTTAATTTATATCCTAGTTTGAATAATATTATTTCCTTATTTGGTCACAAATCAATTTAAAAGTATAAATCTTTATCCTAATATGTTGATATCAATTCTAATTTGAACATATACAAATTAACAAAATTATAAATCAATTATAAATTTCACCATTTCCTTTTATTTTTATAATATTGATTTAAAAAATCAATTAAAATAAATATAATTGTATGTACTACATATTTTACTTTTATTTCAATGTTATTTTTGTATGTTTATAAATTATATTACACAATTATAAAATTCGTTAAACAAATTCCACGTGTGACGCTGGAATAAATCTAGGTAGATGTGAATATTTTATTCCTACAAAGAACTCATTTGGAAGAAAAAACTCTTGATGTGAATGCATGAAATGGATATAAAATATGCACATTGTAATAAATATGCACATTTGACTGATAGTTGACCAACTAGTAAACAACCAATCTCCGGCTTAGACCGTCGACCTCTGGCCAATTTATTTTGTTCTTAGTTGTGCCAATTAATTTTTAACAGCTTTTTTCCCTAAACCAAAACTAAAGATATGCACTCTTTCATATTTAACTGTTTTTTCGATTTGTTAATTTTTCAAGGCAAAGAAAATAAGTTTGTTGCTACTCTATAAATAAAATATACATATTTATTAGTACAAATGTGCAATTTTGAAAAAAAATACTATGCAGTTCTGATGGGTCAATAACTTTGTCCAAAAGAAAAATAGTTTCCTTTATGAAATTCTATTCTAGAGAAAAAAGCAAATGTGCACATTTTTACTAAAGGTATTGACCGGTTAATTCCGACGTTGACCGCTGGAGACCGGTTAACAACGACGTTGAGTATTCACAATTTGAGAGATGAGATCTACACATTGATTTCATTTTAATCTAAAAGCTTATATTTTTCTTAAATACCGACGGGCACGGAAAACATCTAAAGACAAATCTATTCCTACAACTATTGTACTATTTCCTTATACTAACCTCTCAAGTTTCAATGTGTCTTGCTATATCTATAGGTATTATCACAGCACGTTATCTGAGGCACTTCCAAAGCCTAGGACCTGCATGGTTCTATGCCCACGCCGGAATTCAACTAGTCGGATTCTTTCTAGGGACGGTTGGGTTTGCTATTGGGATACGACTAGGAAAGCTATCTCCAGGGAAGGTTTACGGGCTTCATAGGACACTAGGGTTTACTGCATTTTGTTTGGGAGCCCTCCAAACCCTAACTTTGTTGTTTAGACCGAAAGCCACACATAAATACAGGAAGTACTGGAAATCCTATCACCACTTTGTAGGATATGTTTGCATGGTTTTAGGGGTTGTGAATGTATTTCAAGGGTTTCAAGTTATGGGTCTTAATGGGTCGTACGCTAAGTTGGCGTATTGCTTGTGTCTTTCAAGTTTGATAGGGGTTTGCATAGCCATGGAGGTGAATAGTTGGGTTATATATTGTAGGAAGGCTAAGGAGGACAATCTAATGAAGAGTGGTGTTATTGGTGCTACTGGTGTGCCAAAGAATGGTGGATTTCATTATGGCTAAAGTAAATGAGTTGTTCAAAATCAAGAAAGATGAAGTTGCCCCTATATTGATCTTTTGGCAATTTTTTAGTTCATCATTGACTTTTGTTTGCATGTTTCCATTAAAAAAGACTTTGCTTGTACCACGGAATTTGAAGGTCAGGTCTTCTAAAGTAAATTGGTGATGAGAAATTTATTTTGATTACATATCCATCTATATCATATTTATTTTGATTCGTCTTCATCTCTTTAGTCCGACATCTAGAATTTTATGGTATGAGTTTATTGGAAATGGAGGCGATTCAAGGACCAAATTTTCAGTGACACAAGGCCAAACAAGACTTTCCGGCATGAAAGGATCCCGACAACATCCTGGACTACACCCACATCTTCGCCGGATCTAGAGTGTAAACCATGCTTTATGAGCCTTCTTGGTAAAGAACAAATTCAAACTAAAGTTTCAAATCCAAACAAATCGCGACAATGGAGGACAACAAATTTGATTTATTAAGAGAAGGAGAACGAGAGAGAGCAAGAGTAAGCAGTGTAAGAAGAAACGAATCAACAATAACTGTAAGATCTGGGAGGGTTTAAATCAATAAGTAAATATGAGGGTTATTTAATAAATTTTATTCACTTTAGTCCATTTAACGAGATAAATCATGTGGAGTGGTTGGATTATTTTCTCCTTTTTCAACTATTTTAAGCTCTATCAAGTCACTTTCATCCCTTATATATGTTCAACTAAGCGGAGACTTTAAGCTCTTTTTTGTGTTTTATATGTTCAAAGTCGAGAGCAATTTAATTGCTGCTCTAATTGAAACGTGAGCAAATGATAAGCATGTAATAGTATTGATGCAAGAAAAAATAGAAGACAAAGGGTTCTTGTCTTACTAGTTTATCCTAATCAATTTCATGTAATGATTCAGTTAACTATAATCTCACAAAGACATTCAAGATTAAAATACACTTTACACCAATCTTATAAAGAAAATTTTCAACAATTTAATCAAGGATTAGATAGCGAAATTTGGAGGATTGAGGGGTGAAATGTGGATCGGTCAAGATTGAGTAAAGGGAGGGATTAAATGGAGGCGAAATTTGTGGGATATGGCCGATTTGATGATGGTAAAGATGATGGTGATCGATTTCTTATGACTTCAACAATGGAGTTTTTGCCAAAAACAAAGTGGAAAGTGATAAGTGCCTTAATGAAAAAAAGATGACTTACTTGAATCCTTGATGCTTTTGATACCAAATGTTAGCTTGACTTCCAATGGATGCAAAGAAGTTCTCGGGTCTAGACTCAAGAAGGCTAACTCGTCTTGATGCTGATGGAATGAGGCCTCGATGAGACTAAGTGTTGGCGAATTTGTGGATGATTGTGCAAGCGGAATACTTTGGATAAGCAAACACAAGTAGATCTTTATCATACGAATGTTTGAGAAGGTTTTGGGTGATTTTATCTTGGTAGATCTTTATCACACCAAGAGAAGGGAACACTACTACAAAAATCACATAATATCACATTGCAAATTACCTGGGCGTTCAATTTACGAGTTATATGAATGTTTAAAATAAAGGTTATACAATATAACCCGGGGGTCCACGTCTCCAGGTTATATTTTGGGAGAAGATAAGACAAATAACTCGTATCTATAAATATCCGAGTTAAATGTATTTTTATATATTCCGTGTATATACTATCCGGATTATATATAATAAGTTCTAAATAAACATGTTCGTGATATTTGTTAATGTTCTTTTTGTCCCCCTACAATCCCAAATTCTCTTGAACAAACCCTCGTTTATCTAGCCTCCAAATTTATCTTTTCGACGAGCCTGGTTCCTCCCATCTCCCTTGTACATCTTCCTCCTCCCCAATCTTCTTGCGAGATCCTTGTATCCTTCTGGTTACCATCTCTCTCAATCAACAACTCCTAATTTCTTTTTTCAAATTCACAAAACTTGGAAGTTAGGGTTTGCGAGCAGAGAAATCGAAGTACGAGGCGGAAGTGACGTCGATGTTGCTGCGCCGGACAAGTGCATAACGGTTTTCTCCGGATGTACTCGTTATGCACTTGTCCCAACAAGTGCTCGTCATCTTTGACACCATCTCGTTCACCATAACCCTTTGTTTTTTACCGACACATAAACAAAGTCTAAGATAATCAAATTTAATCACAAAATTGACACGAAATTTGTCAAACCATGGTTTCAAAGAAAATGAACATGAACATGAAGGAAAGAAAATTGATGACAATTGTTCATGAAGTCATTACAAAGATATACATTTGAAATGTTCGCACTCATTCAGGAGAGTGATAGAGAGACTATGTACAAACCTGTTTTGAAGTCTCTTCATGTGGCAATGGCTTCCCAGATTCAGATGTCACGTGTATATCGGAGCAAAAGGAAGCGACGACGAACTTTCGATAACCAGCAGAAGGAAAAACGAGAGGCTTCTGAAAGGCCAAGCTCACTAGCGCCGAAAAAGGTAAGCAACGATTAGTAATCAAGATTCCTTCAAGAATAGTCCATAGGACAACTAGAACCTTATTTATTTGCATGTGCATATATATATATCTATATATATTGTAAATGACCCATCAGTGACCCTAAATGTCCAGCTTGTTAAATAAATTTATGAGAATTATTATTATTTCAGTACTATACCCTTTGTATTTCTGAGTCAATAATGTTTGTTTCAGTTAAGTTCAGTTAGAGACTTTTCAGCATTAAGTCATGTAGTGGGAGTCAGTTTCCTTATTTCTCGTTGATTTGCAGTTAAGGGTTGTAAGCCTATAAAAGGCACTTGGATTTCCTTGAATGAATTAGATCATTCAGTTGCAAATTTGAAGTATTTGAATTACTCAACATTTAGTATCATAGTTGTGTGATTCCGGAGAACAAGTATGAGCGACGATAGATCACTCACAAAAATTCCTCATTTTGATGGTCACTATGACCATTGGAGTGAGTTAATGGAAAATCTTTTGAAGGCAAAGAGTTTATGGAGCTTAGTGGTTGACCACTTCATAGACCGGAAGAAGGAGCGAAGGTGACCCCAGGACAGAGAATTGGAGGAACTAAGAGTGAAGGACCATCAGGTGAAGCACTATCTGTTTCAAGCCATTGATCGCAATGTGTTTGAACATATCCTAGATCGGAGAACTTCGAAGATTATCTGGGACTCTTTCAAAATCATGTTTGGAGGAAATGAAAGGGTAAAGAGATCACTTCTGAATTCTCTGAGGAGAGATTTTGAAGTACTTGTAATGAAGAATGATGAAAAGATTGATGAGTACTTCGGTAGGGTAATGGAAGTTTCAAACAAGATGTGGAGTAATGGAGAGAAGATGTCGGACTCCGAAATTGTTGATAAGATCCTTCGAATCCTTACTGACAAGTTTACCTATGTGGTGATTTTAATTGAAGAGTACAAAGATACAAGGAAGATGATTGTTGATGAACTGTAGAGTTTTTTTTGTTTTTTTTGATATTAGGCAAGAACCGGGACCCCGTGTCTTAGGACACCAGCAGTCCCTGATCATCCCGAGAGACGATCCTTAAGAAAGACCGAAAGAATGGATTACAACCATGTAATCCAAAATTACTCCTAAGGTTCCTGATATTAGCACCAGGTAAAGACGGACTACTAGAAAACATAGCCAGTTTTAAAGCAAGGATGTTCACATCCTTATTACTAAGGAAATCAGCGGCTTGATTAGCTTCTCTGGAACAATGATATAATTGAAAAGAAGTAATGTTTTGAAGTAATTTTCGACAGTCGAAAATAATTGTTGAAATTGTCCAAGGAATTTTCCATTGTTGTTTAATAGATTTTATAACCGTAAGATTATCACCTTCAAAAATAATGTTATTAAGACGAAACAAATTAGTTGTTTTTATAGCATGAAAAGCACCCAGTGCTTCAATACAAAGAGGAGAATGATGATAAATTTTTAGAGTATCAACAAATATAATTGTTCCATCATTTTTCCTTGCTATACAAGATATAAACCCTTCATTACCATTTTTTAATGATCCATCGAAATTTACTTTAATCCAGTTGTGTGGAGGAGGTTTCCACACTCGATTATTTTTCTTTGATCTATTTCTTTTTTGTGGTTGTTTAGGACCTTTTTCATTGATTTGCATATTCTCCCATTGTTGAAATTTAAAGTATGTAATATCTGCCGGAAGTCTGGTATCTGTATTATTTTTCGAAAAGACAATATTGTTTCTATATATCCATAATTCATACCAAATGAAAATAAGAGGTTTAATGATATTTTTGTAATTAGAATCAACCATTAATTATGTAATGAATTGTGTAAAAGGTTTATCCTCAGGTACTTGAAATTGGATATTGAGTAAATGAAATAATTTTCTGTAGTTCTTCCTTGTATTTGGACATTGAAAGAAAAAATGATTAGTATCCTCTCGAATATGATTACAAACTGAACAATATGGTGGAACCCTGTTATAATATCTATTTAGCCTTTCTGTAGTTGGTAGATTATCAGACATGGCTTTCAAAAGAACGTTTTTAATTCTAGGTGATAAATTTTGTTTCCATAACCAGTCAAATAGAATATTGGATTGTTCTAAATTAGTACGTTCACACAACGATCTAGCTGAAGCAGTAGTAAATTTACTAGAGGTATTTAATTTCCGTATTAAACAGTCGTTGTGTGGATGTTTTGGAATATGAATACTTTGTATTTGGTCTGTAATGTGGTTAGGTAATAAAGTATTCAGACGTTGCAGATTCCATTTTTTATCATCAGTGATGGAAGTACGTACTGATTCATTAATATCAGCGTAAGCAGGGTTGTGATAACTCTTTAGGTCTATGTTAGGTAACCAATAGTCAGTCCAGAATTTAATAGATTTTCCATCTCCAAGTTGCCAAAGGAGTCCTTCCTGAAAAACTTTACGAAGATGTAATAGTCTCGAAAATTGTCAAGATTGCTTCCTATTTCTTTTTGAATATGTTAAAAGTGAATCATCTTTGAGATATTTTTGTGTAATAATTTTCACCCAAATATTGTTTGGATCAGTTAATAGTTTCCATAAAAGTTTCATCTGCAAGGCATCATTCATATGTTTAGATCTATGAAGATCAAGACCACCTTGTGATTTAGGTTTGCGGATTTTGTCCCAAGAATTTAATGGTCGGTTAGAAGAGTTGTCTTTATTCCAAAAAAATTGTTTAGTTATTTTATCCATCTTGTCACAAATATTAGTAGGAAGTGAAAAACATTGCATGAGATGATTTGCTTTTGAAAGTATATTAGATTGGATAAGTATAGTCCGTCCTACTTGGGATATGGAGTTAGCTTTCCATTTAGAAAGTTGTTTTGTCATATTTTGCATAACTTACTCAAAACAGTCACTTTTAACTCTACCTCGAACAATCGAGATACCTAAATATTTTTCCATTGCGTTTGTGGTTCGTAGATTTAAAATAGAGGCCAAAGCTTGTTTTTGTTGTGTGGGAATGTCTGCAGAGTTCTTTTTCAGTCCATGAGCAGAAGTTTAAACTATCCCAACCAGAGGAAGTTGAGCAAGCCTTGATATCAGAGGTCGTGGGAGAGGCTCTTACAGAGGACAAAGAAGGGGCAGGGGTCGCTTGTTCAACAAGGTTATTATTGAATGTTATAAGTTCCATAAGCTGGGGCACTATCAGTATGAATATTCTGATGAGAAACAAGGAGTTCATTATACTAAAGAAGAAGATGTGTTGTTGATGGCACATGTGAAAATCAAGGTTTACAGAGAAGGAATGCTTGGTTTATTGATTTAGGGTGCTCCAATCATATGTGTGGAAATCGAGGTATGTTTTCAAGTCTTGACGCTGATTTTTGTCACAAGGTGAAGCTTGGAAATAATCAAAGTTTAGTGGTTCATGGAAAGGGTTTGGTGAAGATAATGTTTTAGGACATAAGATATGTTATGACATATGTATATTATGTTCTTGAGTTGAGAAACAACTTGCTGAGTGTAGGACAACTTCAAGAGAAAGGATTAGATGTGTTGTTAAAGGAGGAGAACAGAAAACTTGTAGCCTTTTTTATCCTACAAGAGGAAAAATTGTTGAGTCTTCCATGAAAGCTAACAAGATGTATGTTTTGCTTGCTGAAACTCATGATAATTCAGAAGAGGAGAAGTGTTTTCACATTGATGTATCAAATATAGCAGGGTTGTGGCATAACAGATATGGGCATTTGAGTTTCAAGGGCCTTCATACCTTGCAAGAGAAAGAAATCGTACGTGATTGGGTTGCCTGATCTTGGCCAAACAAAGATTACATGTGAAACATGTAAGAAAGGAAGGCAACACTGTGGCCCAATTTCTCCTCCATCAAACAACCAAAAGAGGTACTTAATTAGCTTCACTGATGATTTCTCTAGGAAAACCTGGATTTTCTTTATCTTAGAGAAATCTGAAGCATTAAAGCACTTTAAGATATTTAAGTCTCTTATTGAGAAGGAAACAAGGTTGTTTATTAAGTGTTTGTGGACTGATAGAGGGAGAGAATATAGATCAAAGGAGTTTAAGGACTTTTGTCAAGAACATGGAATCAAGAGGCAACTTACAACATCCTACACCCCACAACAGGATGGAGTGGGTGAGAGAAAAAATCGAACAATCGTGAACATGGTCAGATCGATTTTGATTAAGAAAGGTGTTCCAAGGGTGTTCTGGCCGGAAGCTGTTCAATGGGGGATGTTGGAGCCCAGATATTCGCGATCTCGCAATCAACACCTCGCGAGATCTGGCCTTCTATAAATCTTCAAATACTGGAGACCTTCCTTACGCAAACTGGAGCAACAACTTGTGATACATTGTCATCTGGATCAAAACGGGCTATTCTCTTCTGTTCTTTATGGTCTTCAGTCCCTATGGTACCTGCACAACCAAACCGGAAGGTTGAACCCCCTGATTTGGCTCTCCGACGCTCAAGTCAGTAATAGCTATAGGTAAACGAACACCGTGCCTCAATAACAACAATAGAATGAAGCAACACAAAGAGAAGATAGAGATCAAAGTAATGACTAAAACAATGAAACCTCGTGAGCCAACTCAATGAAATAGTAAATGATGAAACTCAACCAATCGTGACGAATCAAACCTCAAGAGCACGATGACGATACCGAGAGTCAGAATCCAGGTACCGATCATCCGATTTCCTACTAAAAGAGGTGAATCGGGAACGAAGAGACGAGCTCGGAAATGAGTAATCGCCTTATGTGTTTTCTCTCTCTCGAGGGGGAAGAAGATGCTCTCAGTCGCCTTACCCCTTTCTCTCTCTTTGCCGTTAGGATTTATAACCAGACAGTGGGTCCCACACAATCTGATATCGCTCTCTTCACCTATTGGGCTTCTTAATGGGCCTCTCATTCTCGACCCAATTTCTGGCCTTATGGGCTCGTGGCCTGCTCCTCGGTCGCGGACCGGGTTTGCGTCATTATAATCGCGAGAACCGGGTCCATGTTATTGATCGCGAGAACCGGGTCCAACAGCCAGCCCCCCAAGGCTTTGCCTTTGCGAAGGCAAAGCTTGGGTAAGAATTGAAGCCGGGTTCTCGAGGAGTCCCATGGAGATTATTCGCTCGCGACGCCTCCTCATTCCATCGCGCTTGTTTTGAATTTCGAATTTTAAATTCGAGACGTTTCGTATTCCCGCGTTCTGACACCTTTCAACACGTGGCTCCCTTTTGGGATTTTTATCTTCTTATAAAAGGCTGCCAGACCACATTCTTCTCTTCTTCTTTACTTCAACCGCTCATATTCCTCTGTAAAACCCATCCTTAATAAAATTTCGAGAAATCTTCATTCGTTCAGACGATCTTCGAATTACAAATGGCTGGTAAGTTCTATCTTGAATTCGTTTTTCATTTGTTGATTTCTATCGCTTCTACACATGATTTCGATATTTCTGTACCTCCGCTATTTCTTGTGTTCTTTCGAAGCTTTTACTGGTTTTCATGGCGGTCAGGCGATTTTTCATCGTACCCCTACTGGTCATTTACTGGGCGGTGCCTCTTCTTCCTTCTTCTGTTCGATGGGCACTCTTTTTTCCCTTAAAGGTCATCTTAGACTGTTGAAACCTTCACTGTTCTTCAAAGTCAATTCTTTTTTCCCGCTCATGGCCTCTGAACTATTCATATCACCATTTCTTAGGGTTTCTACCAGAAATCTGTTTAACTTCCCCTTAGATCTTATATTTCTCGTTTTCCAGGGTTTTCTTTGTTTTTTATTCCCATGGCTCGTGAAGCTTCCTTCTAACCTTCGCGTTTCGTGTTCTTTCCCTGGAAAACTAACTCTCGATCTTTTTCTTCTTGGTCGTCCACAGGAAACTCTATTAGACATAACGACGCCGAAGTTCCGTCCACCTCGCGACCAGATGCAGGTTGTGGCAATAAAAATCCTCCTCAGGAGTCTGAGGATGTAATAATCGGTCGCGAGGACTACGAGAAGTTTTACTCCTAGCGAGGTGATCTTCCTCGCTTGGAAATCGAAGATATTTTCCATAACCCGACGGGTCGTGTACAGATTTTGACTCGCCGCGTCCATCATAAAAAGGTCAAGAACCTCGGGAACCCATTTACGGCCCTCCCTTCTGATCTTACCCTTCGCGACCTTTTTACCGTCGCGGATACCTATCCTTTTCCAGAGGGTACAATTTTTGCCCTTCCATCTCTGGGTGGGACTTCCCTTGACGAATATGGCACTTTCTTTCCTTTGAGTATGTCGTCCCTTAAATTAGGCTTTAGGCTCCCCTTCTCCAACTTTACTAAAATGCTCTTGAGAGAGCTGACCTACAGCCCAGCTCAGATGCATCCTAACTTCTGGAGGGCCTTGGTTATTTATGTGATGAGGTGTCAAGATATCGGGGTAAAACCCAATCCTTGTCATTTTCTCCTTATGTTCTCCACGCGAAGGGCTCCTGAGGAAATGGGGATGTTTACAGCCGTAAAAAATGGCAAGTCGGAGTGGGATGGTCCTCCCCGCATACCGAAGTGGAAGGTTGACTGGTTTTTGGTACGAGCACCTCCGGGTTCTGGGGTCTCGACTAAGATATCGATGCTCGCGACTCAACCTAAATCTGGTAACTGGTCTCAGCCTAAGAAAGATTGTCTTTACCGCAAGTTCCATAGTTTCCCTGATCTTGTTTCGACGCGCATATTCCTGAGGTGTATTACCCACGAGGTGCTAGCCCAGCGTGGACTTAGTCTTAAGCACCATTATGGTATTTCTTATGTCTCTCGTCCAATGGTTTTCTTGTTTGTTGTTACTTATCCTTTCTTCCCCTTTTTTTTATTGTTACGGATTCGCGATGTCATATGCTTATGGATTTTTTGATTATATATTTATATTATTATTATTTTTTTATTTGCAGAGACAGGATACTTTTCGCGTCTCCCGACCATTGAGGGTTCTGACGACTCTTTTGACGAAGAAACTATTGATGAACAGGTTCCCGCCCCACAGAAGAGCAAGCGCCGAAAGCAACTGGCGAACAAGAACAAAGCTCCCTCCAAAAAGAAGAAAACCTCTACTGGCGGTGTTAATATCTGCGAGTCCGTGCCTCAATCTGTGGAGACCGAAACACGCGCGCCAGAGCCTCTAGACGACCAATCCCCGATTGGTTCGACAATCCCCTTAGGGGCCGGCGGGTCTCCTTCCTCGCACCGAGCAACCCCTGCAGGGAGGGCCTCGGAGACTGCCAAGGGTAAGCAGCCCATGACCCTTGAAGGTGGTCAAGATACCCCTTTTCAGGGCCTGGCTGAGCTTTTTCCCGAGGAAGAGGCGGTGAGAACGTTCTTTCATCGCGATCGACCAGGTTTCCCAGAGATGCCTGAATTTTTAGAGGGCATTGCTCGGGGTAAAGCAGGGCTCGCGAGACTCAATCTGGCGGTGGGTTTCCTTCCTTTTTTTCCTGAATGGTTTTCTTCCTTCTTGTCGGTAGGTGATTTTAACTAGTATATTTTGCTTATTGTAGTCGCTTCTTCTCAACGAGGCATCGGGGCAATATTCCATCGCCCTTGAAGATGGCTACGTCCAGATGGAGGGAGAATATAACGAGATGGTCGATTTTGCTAACAAAGCCCGAGATGTTAAGGAGGCCGCGAAGAAAAAGCTAAAAGAGGAGAAAGAGAGGAATGTTGCTTTGGAGGACAGGGTAAATGAGCTGATGGCGAAGATAAGTGACTTTGAGCTTTCGGCCAGGACTACGGAGCGCAATCACCATGCAGAGCTATCTTTGCTTCGACAAGAGAAAGACCAAGCTTTTGACAAGGGTCGTCGCGAAGGTGCCAAGCAGTATGCTTCTAGCTATCGCGAGAAATGTCGTATTGATTTTATCAGCTTGGCTCGCGACACCCTGGTGATTACCGCACTCAAGCGTCAGCTCAGAAAGCACAAAGTGGCTAACTTCCCTTATGATCCTACGGATCTTTGTGGTCTTCCTGCCGAGCTCCCTACGTATACCTCTCCTCCTCTTGGGACTTTTATTGACGACGACGCGAGCCTTCTTGAAGGTTGGGTCGTCGAACCCTTCTTACCTAAAGGCGAAGGAGTCGTTAGAGGGATGGAGTCTCACATTCCTCTAGTCCCAACTCCTAAAGTGCCTAAAAGAGTAATTTACTCGGAGGAAAGGATGAAGAAAACAACGGACTCTTCGACTCGCTCTTGTGCCAGATCGTCTGATGTGGATGCTGGGGTCGATGTTGTGACTATTGACAGCGAACAGACTGTTGCTGAAGAAAACATCACGTCGGCCAAAGACGTTGGTAGTGCGGGAGGGGTTCGCGATTCAGCGCTGGTTGAAGCTGATGGGTATCTGGATCTTCCTGACGAAGTTTAACTTCTTTTCATGCGTTGTCTGCAAACTCTTGGGTTGGTGTTATATACAATTTGTTATTTGGTTCTGTGGCCCGTGGATGGGAATGTGATCGCGAGTCTAAATGTGTGTTAGACGATTTTCTTTGGGTCTCATGAGGAGACCGTACAATTATTTCCTTGCATGTCTTTTGTGTTTATTGCTTTTGTTCTCCCAACTACTTTTCTGCTTTAATCATTCAATGCATTAACTGCGGGTCAGGTGTATTTCTTTTATAAATAGCGTTTTCTGCCTTCTCCTTCTTTGTCTACCTTTTTCAAAGAATACCACCATGGCCAGGACACGACGAACTCGAGAGGGGTCTCTGGATGAGTCTTTCACTATTACTATGGATTCCTCTGCCATTACTGGCAGATGCTTGGTAAATATCCTTTTTTACTTTGCCTTTCTTTGTTTGTTCGTTTCTTAGACTCCTCTTCTCTACGTATAGCGTTTCCCGAAGGAAGATTGTGATCGACACCTTAGCCATTTCGGTGGTAAGAGTCTTGTCCTTTGTGTCAATTTCGAACCTTGGGACGTGACTCTGGATAAGGCTGGGAGTTCTTACTTTCTGGGCGAAGGTTGGAGTGAGTTTGCGTATGAGAATGATCTTCGTGAGGGAGATGAGGTGACTTTCACCATGTGGCGTGCTAATCCACCTGAAATTCCCGTTCAGACTGTGGTGTATCAAGTGAAGGTCATCGTTCCTCTCTAGGCTTAGTGCTTTTTAATGTCTCTTTATTCTGTGTTTGTATGGTGATTTCTCCTCCTCTTCCCCTCCCCCCATAGTGTTCGTGAGGATGTTTACAGTCTCGCGAGCCCTATGTGTTAAGAAAGGAGGGAGAATGAACGAGGTTTTATGAATAAATTAGACTGGGATTATCGGAAAAAACTTTGGAACTCAAAATGTAATGTGCATCTCTGTGCCGTCGCGATTACAAGTATGTGTCTCATTAATAGACTTTAGAACTTAAAAATGTTTTTAAAATGAGAATACTTAATATTATAAATAGGTCACTCTTCAACATCTTTCGTCCGGAAAGATTCTTCTGTTGGTCTTACGAAAAACCCTGCGAGAAAATCGATCGCGTAAGTATAGATTATTCATATGTCATGACCTGTGATGCGATAAAGAGTGTGTTCTCACCTGACTACTACATGCGTATGAGCCAGTAGTAGGGTTTTTCGTGCACCTATGAGTGTCTTTGTGTTTGAGAATGTGATTTCCTATAATGAATTGGAATCAGATTCTTTGTTCTTGTGACAAAACAAAGTAGCTCGCATGTTTATCTCATCATACCTTAGCTAAGGTATTCTTGATGCCTTGGGAAATCCATGCTCGCGGATAATTGGAGTTTTAGCGCCTGTTTCCTCGCAAATTGCCATTTTCTGTTTCGTTCGCGACCATGCCTATGATCGTTCGCTTCTTTAGTGTAGGAGTGTCTGTCAAAATAGATGGGGATTCATTAGCGTTTTGCATTGCATATTTCCATGCTAAGTATGTAGTTTCATGATTGACGTTTTTCAGGAGTGTCACTCGTTGAGCTCCATGCCTTGATGGGTTGCTATCCCATCAAGGTCAGGACTTCGTGGTCGAGGTGAGGAGTACGAATGTCATTACTCACTCTCGGACGGTCACGACTTCGTGACTTGGGTGGGTGCTCTTGGCCCCAGCTCAGCGTCACGGCTTCGCGACCTGGGTGGGAGCTCTTGGCCCCAGCCCAGCGTCACGGCTTCGCAACCTGGGTGGGTGCTCTAGGCCCCAGCCCAGTGTCACGGCTTCGCGACCTGGGTGGGTGCTCTTGGCCCCAGCTCAGTGTCACGGCTTCGCGACCTGGGTGGGTGCTCTTGGCCCCAGCGCAGTGTCACGGCTTCGCGACCTGGGTGGGTGCTCTTGGCCCCAGCCCAGTGTCACGGCTTCGCGACCTGGGTGGGTGCTCTTGGCCCCAGCCCAGTGTCACGGCTTCGCGACCTGGGTGGGTGCTCTTGGCCCCAGCCCAGTGTCACGGGATTTATGCAACATTCTGAATTCTCGAGATGTGCACGTACCTTTTATTCTGAGATCACGTCCCCCTTTGTGGCGAAAGTATTTATTCCTCTGGTAACCCGATGATAGATTCTTGCTAATGTTTAGTTTCAATCGGTTCTTTCGCCTGCATACAGCTTGTTAGGACGTCTTATATCGCGATTTTATAGCTTTCCATGAAATATTCATCTAAGGTATGCAGACATGTTACGAAAACGTGGGAATTCATACCTGTTGGGGGAGTAGGCTAGGCGTAATAGCGGCGTAGTCGCATCACGTTCCAGGAATTTGCAACGTGATTGCCAGAGCTATCCTTCAGTCGATAGGCCCCTGGGGCGACCTCGCGATCCACTATGTACGGCCCCTCCCAGTTGGGATCGAGTTTTCCCCCCTCTGTCTTTCTCAGGACCAGATCTCCTTTCACGAAACCTCTTTCCTTGACATGCTTGTTGTAATACTTCGCGACGCCCGCTTTGCAAGCGGCCGCCCGGATAACCGCCATCTCTTGGGTTTCTTCGCGAAGTTGGAGTTCCATCCTCATCTTTTCGTCATTGGTTTCCGAGTCATAGTGAAGGAGTCTTTCGTTTGGGAACAAAATTTCTACTGGAACCACGGCCTCTACTCCATACGCGAGGGCGAAAGGACTCTCCCCTGTTGCTTTTTTTACTGTGGTTCGATTGGCCCAGAGAGTAAGTGGCAGGACCTCCGCCCATCTGCCCTTGGCGCCATCTAGTCTTTTCTTCAGATCCGTGACAATGCTTTTATTGACGGCTTCTACCTGCCTATTGCAGTGTGGATGTGCGACTGAAGCAATTTTCAAACTAACTCCCAGATCGTTGCACCATGCCATCAGCTGGGGCGAGTTAAATAGAGGGCCACGATCGGTTACAATCTCGCGTGGCAACCCATAGCGGCAGATAATGTTCTTCCAAAGGAATTTTTTCACTACAGGTACTGTTGTTGATGCGAGTGCTTCCGCTTCAATCCATTTTGTGAAATAGTCGACTGCGACAATAATATACTCGAGTTGACCCGGGGCCTTTGGTTTAAAAGGGCCAAGAAGATCCAACCCCCACATCGCGAAGGGGATGGGGCTTCCCATGATCTGAAGCTGGACCCCTGGTTGGTGGGAGGAAGGGGCGAAATACTGGCATGCCTGACAAGCTCGCGTCATCGCTTGAGCGTCTTGTTTCATTGTGGGCCAAAAATGCCCTTGGCGCAAAGCCTTGTACACCAGGGGTCTCCACCCTGCGTGTGTCCCACACAGCCCAGCATGCAGCTCTTCGAGGTAGGCCTTTGTCTCGTAGTGACCCATGCACTTCAGCTCGCAAATGTCACCTCCCCTCTTGTAAAGTTCACCTCTGCTGATATAGAAACGTCCAGCCTTTCTTTTTAATTGCATGAGCTCCTTCGGGTCAGTTGGACCGCGACCATATCTGAGGTAGTCAATGAATGGGCGACGCCAATCTTCAGACGAAGTGTTGATTGCCATCATCTCAATTTCGCGACTGATGGCGCTTTCTTCTTTCACAAAAAACAGATATTTCGGGGGCCCCCCCTTTGATACCGTGAACCCTGATCTTCACTCGCGTTCTTCTTTGGGACCTTCCCATCCGGCTCCCATCTTCGCGAGTTCATCTGCTTTCTTATTCAGTTCTCTCGGGATTGCCTTTATTTCGAAATGCATGAAAAGCGAGGTCAATGTCGCGACCCGCGCATGGTATTGGGAGGTTCCCTGTTCGCGCTTCATAAAGCCCCTGTACCTGTTTTACCACAACTTCTGAATCGCAACAACATGATAGCACAGAGATTGAAAGGCCAATGGCTAACTCTAGCCCTGCGATCAAGGCCTCATATTCAGCTTCATTGTTCGTGGGTTTGAATTTCAGTGCGATGGCGTGGCTTATTTCATCTCCCGTAGGCGATGTGAGAATCACACCCGCTCCACATCCCTCGTCATTCACGGCTCCGTCTGTGTGCATTATCCACATCATCTGTTCGCCATACGGATTCACCACTTCCCCTTCTCTGAAACTTGTTTCGACAATGAAGTCGGCAAGTGCTTGTGCCTTGATAGCTGGCCTGGGCCGATATACCACATCGAACTCTGACATTTCAATGACCCATTTAGTGAGCCTCCCTGCTACGGTTGGTTTTGTCATGAAGCTATTCAGTGGCAGGTCCGTTAGGGTTTCAATCGGGTGTGCATGGAAATAGGGTCTTAGTTTGCGAGCAGCCGTTATCAGCGCAAGTACAGACTTCTCAACCGGGGAATATCGTGTCTCCGCGGGCAATAAAGCTCGGCTGACAAAATAGACCGGCTTTTCTGACTCGCGAACAAGGACTGCACTTACCGCCCTTGAGCTGGCCGCGAGATACAACTGGAGAGTTTCTCCCGGAACCGGGGAAGATAAGATCGGGAGCTTTGTCAGATGCTCTTTAAGGCTCGCGAAAGCTTGGCCACATTCTTCAGTCCACTCAAAGTTCTTTGGTTTTCTCAAAATTTCGAAGAAGGGGAGGTTCCGTTCGGCCAACTTGGCACAGAATCTCCCCAAATAATTTACTCGGCCTACAAACCGTTGGACCTCATGGGTAGACCGCGGTGGTTCAAGATCGAGAACGGCTTTGACTTTATCGGGATTTACCTCGACACCGCGAGCACTAATCATGAAGCCCAAAAATTTTCCTTCTGTGACCCCGAACACGCACTTGTCTGGGTTTAGGCTCATCCCGTACTTTCTGAGCGTCGCGAATACTTCTGCCAGGTCACGAGCATGATCACTCTGCTCCTTGCTTTTTACCACAATGTCGTCAACGTAGGCCTCAACTGTATCCCCTATCTGATCACTGAAAATGCGGTCTACCAATCTCTGGAAAGTGGCCCCCGCGTTTTTAAGGCCGAAAGGCATCACTTTGTAGCAGAAGGTTCCCTTGTCTGTTATGAAAGAGGTATGCTCTGAGTCAAGGGGGTTCATCATGACTTGGTTGTATCCCGAGTATGCATCTAAAAAGCTGAGTGCCTCATGTCCTGCAGTGGAGTCTACAAGCTGATCAATAGAAGGTAGTGGGTAGCTGTCTTTCGGGCAAGCTTTGTTTAAGTCTGTGAAGTCTACACACATCCTCCATTTTCCCGTTCCTTTCTTCGCGACCATGACGACATTTGCCAACCAAGCCGGGTACTGTACTGGTCTAACAAACCCAGCTTTTAGGAGTTTCGCGAGTTCTGCGGCCGCGGCCTCATTCTTCGGACCCGCTTGCTTTCTCTTTCGCTGTCTTTTGGGAAGGATATCGTTGCTAATATTTAGAGAGTGAGTGATCACTGATGGGGGAATTCCTTTCAAATCTTTGGGGGACCAAGCGAAGACATCTCGCGATTCCGATAGCAAGTTTTCAATCTCTATCATCACCATAGGGTTGAGGTTACCCCCTACCGATAACTTCTCTTCTTTGTTTACAAAGGGGGTGACCTCCTGCGTTTTAAACCCGGAAAACTTTGCTCTGTCCACATCTCCCTCAGAATCCTGATATCTAGGGGGCTCGCGAACATCTAACTCAGCTTCTTCTTCAACATTAGGCATGCCCGGGACAAAAAGTTGATTCGCGAGCAGAGGCGTTTCTTCTCCCTTTTCAGACTTGATATAACAAGAGATGCTTTCCTTCTCCACACCCGTCGCGATTCCAGCTCCGGATGGTGTGGGAAACTTTATGCAGAAATGGCTCATGGATACTACTGCATCAAACTTACACAATGTGCCTCTCCCGATGATTGCGTTATACGAAGAGCTTGTCGGGATGATTACGAAATCAATCTTTTCTGATCTTCGTGGCCCTGTCTCATCTCCCATCACTACATCTAAACTCACCACTCCTAGTGCAGTGACTCTTTCTCCCGCGAAGCCTACTAAGGTTGTTCGCGTCGGTCTCTTCATTCGTGGATCAACCCCTAGCTTTTCGAAGGCATCCAGATATATTATGTCGGCAGAGCTGCCCGTGTCTACCAGAATACGGCTGACTAGTTTCGTGCCAATTAGTAGATGTATAACCAATGGGTCACCAGAAGAGACTGCCCACTCATTGATCTCTTCGTTAGAGAAAACCAGTTGATATGGCTCTCTGGGAAGGGGCTTCGCGATACACATAACTGGGAGCCCGCGAGGGAGCAGTGCGTTGATCATCTTGCGTTACTCACGCCTGTTCGGGGGTATAGGGACATGCTTCCCGGCTATGGTCCCTACATGACCGTCTGGTCGCGGGAAATCTTGGTTGAGTTGAGGTGGATGAGGATCGTTCGCGTGCTGCTGATTGCGCCCCCTTCCTCGCCCACCGTTGTTGTTTCCCCCTCTGAATGGCCCTCGGCCAGGGTTTCTACCACCCCTGCCTTGATTGTTCCCCCCGCCTCTCTGATTCATGAGGACTGCTCTCTGTTCGGGTTCATTGTTCATTCTTGGGCCACTTCGGCACTCATCCGTGTTGTGAGTAGTGGAGTTGTGGTTGGCGCACCATATTCCATCGCGACCGTGACCTCGGCCTCCATTGCCTCGGCCGCGACCTCTGTAGCCGGAGTTGTCATCCCTCTGGTTCATCAAATTCTGTTCCTGAAATTGGTTCTGGTCCGTATTCTGTCTGTAATCCTGATATCGATCTTGATTCTGACGCTGAGTTACTAAACCTGGGGCCCGTGAATCACCCTGTCCCTGGTCAAACTGTTGTCTTTTGTTCCCCCAATTCTGATTACCCTTTCTAGAGCTCTGGTTTTGGTTTTGGTTCTGCTTGTTCTGACCTCCACCCCCCGCGGGTGCGCTCGAGTGAGTCTCAACTTGTATTTAGACATAAGCTCTTTCCAACATGGCCTGATAGGACCCTTCCTGTTTTCTGTATAGGTGCTTTTTGAACTCGCTCCCGTCGGCCAGCCCATTTAAGAATGCGACCCTGGCGGTTTTATCATCGAAGTCATCAGCTTCTAAAACCATCAGCGAGAATCTTTTTACGTACTCTTCCAGACTTTCACCTGTTTTTTGCTTAATCCCGACCACCTCTTGCATGGTTATCTTCCTCTTCTTCGAAGAGCCAAAATGCAACAAAAATCCTCTTTCAATATCTGCAAAACATGAGATGCTCCCGGGTGGTTGATTTAACTTCCATGTCATGGCAGTGTCCGCGAGCGTTCCTGGGAATCCCTTACACAGGGTGGCCTCATCCGGACCCCTCGCGATCATGGCGTACTTATATCGGGTAAGATGCTCCTTAGGGTCTCCCTTACCGGTGTATTCCTTGATAGTTGGGAATCTAAAATCTGGTAGTGGAGGGGCCCCGATGATGTGTTCTGCAAAAGCTGTGGGGCCAAACATTGTTGAGAAATTGAGAGGAGGGTTCTGGGATGTCTCGCGATAATAGTGGGGTGCTCCCTGACGTTCGCGCTGGTCTTGCATAGGATAGTATGCTCGGCCCCTCTCGTCATAACGAACATCGTGTTGAGAGTTGTAGTGCTCCTGATGACTCATTGGGGCCTGGTTCAAGTCGAACCTTCCCCGACCCACGTCGTGAGTATCATTTCTCTCCCTCGGCCTTCTAGAAACCGAGGCTCTGTCATCCGGGACAATTTCAGCTACTTCTTCTCGATTAATTTCTCTTGCGTCGCGATTGGTCTGGTCGTTGAGAGGTTCGACCATTTGGTTAGCTGTATTTGGGGCAATCGGGGCGCCTTGCGCTATCCAGGCGGGAAAAAGCTCATTCTGCTCCCGAGGGATAGTGATAAGCTCGGGGACTTCCTCCTCGACACGAGGGAGTGGTGCGGGATTGAGAGTGTTTTGATTGATGTGTGACGTGGTGGCGTTTACTGTTCCGCTTCTGCCGGTTTCGACCATAATGCTGTATGTCGCGAACTGACTCTCGAGATTTCAAAGGGAGCTAGCTGCGCGAGGAGATCCCCACGGTCGGCGCCAGTGTTGGAGCCCAGATATTCGCGATCTCGCAATCAACACCTCGCGAGATCTGGCCTTCTATAAATCTTCAAATACTGGAGACCTTCCTTACGCAAACTGGAGCAACAACTTGTGATACATTGTCATCTGGATCAAAACGGGCTATTCTCTTCTGTTCTTTATGTTCTTCAGTCCCTATGGTACCTGCACAACCAAACCGGAAGGTTGAACCCCCTGATTTGGCTCTCCGACGCTCAAGTCAGTAATAGCTATAGGTAAACGAACACCATGCCTCAATAACAACAATAGAATGAAGCAACACAAAGAGAAGATAGCGATCAAAGTAATGACTAAAACAATGAAACCTCGTGAGCCAACTCAATGAAATAGTAAATGATGAAACTCAACCAATCGTGACGAATCAAACCTCAAGAGCACGATGACGATACCGAGAGTCAGAATCCAGGTACCGATCATCCGATTTCCTACTAAAAGAGGTGAATCGGGAACGAAGAGACGAGCTCGGAAATGAGTAATCGCCTTATGTGTTTTCTCTCTCTCGAGGGGGAAGAAGATGCTCTCAGTCGCTTTACCCCTTTCTCTCTCTTTGTCGTTAGGATTTATAACCAGACAGTGGGTCCCACACAATCTGATATCGCTCTCTTCACCTATTGGGCTTCTTAATGGGCCTCTCATTCTCGACCCAATTTCTGGCCTTATGGGCTTGCGGCCTGCTCCTCGGTCGCGGACCGGGTTTGCGTCATTATAATCGCGAGAACCGGGTCCATGTTATTGATCGCGAGAACCGGGTCCATGTTATTGATCGCGAGAACCGGGTCCATGTTATTGATCGCGAGAACCGGGTCCAACAGGGGAAATCATGTACTTAACAGATATCCTACTCAGGTTGTGCAAGGGATGACACAAGAAGAAGCATGGAATGGTAGAAAGCCATTGGTTGAATACTTTAAAGTTTTTGGCTGCATAGGGCATGTGCATATTCCAGATGTAAAGAGAACCAAACTTGAAAACAAAAGTGTCAATTGTGTGTTCATGGGATTTAGCAGCGAATCAAAGGCTTTCCGGATGTTTGATCCCTTAGAAAAGAAAATCCACTCCAGCAGAGATGCGATTTTTGAAGAGGATAAAGCTTGGAATTGGGACATTGATACAACTGAGCAGCCTGCTGAACTTGAATGGAAGGGGGAAAATTACTATACTAAGAATGAGAACAAAGAATCTGATGAATATTGCAATGCTAATGCTCGTCCTTCACTGCCACACAATGAAACTCTGGCCCAGTCTCAAGATGCTACTCAAAACGCTGAAGTCATGACAAGAGAGAGAAGAGTCAGACAACCACCGAGTTGGACAACTAACTATATCTCTGAAACTGGGCTTTAAGATGGAGAAGAAGAAATCAACTTTTCCATTTCAGATCCAACCAGTTATGAGGAAGCTGTCCAACATTTGAAATAGAGGGGCGCAATGGATGCTAAAATCAAATCTATTGGAAAAAAAAAATCAGACTTGGATCCTAACTGAGCTGCCCAAAGGAGCCAAAAAATTGGTGTGAAGTGGATATACAAGACTAAGCTAAATGAACGGGGAGATGTGGACAAGTTCAAAGCCCGACTTTTAGTTAAGGGGTACTCTCAACAGTATGGTGTGGATTACAAAGAAGTGTTCGCCCTGGTTTCTAGGATGGGCACTGTCAGAATGATCATTACAATGGTTGCTCAGAAAGGTTGTGACGAGGCGAATTTGTCGTGTGCCAAGTCAAGTAATCCTAACATGCAAACTAAGTAATATAGTGCGCAAGTAAGGGTCGAATCCCAAGAGAATCAGTTTATCAAATTCTTAAGTTATCACAATGACTAACCAATAAACGTAAGCAAAGGGGGGTTTTTGTGGTTTTGATACGAAGTATCGAATGTCAACTTGGTTATAAAAAGATTAAGCGAAGTGTTCCACTTAGCGATTATCCACAATTAGATTAACAAGTTGATCTGAAAATCCTTTTTATCCCTATGTCAAGTTCTCAAGTGATCGTTCTAATTCTTGTTCTTGAATAGTTATTAGTCCAACTAGTCCTAATAACCCTTACTCGATTATAACCTCGAAACTATCAAAGTTCAATAACAAAGTAGCAATGCATTCAGGAATAGATAGATACATGCAATATCATGGACAACTAGTCGGATACTTGACATGTACTCAACTCTCTTCTCTAATAACAATCACAACTAGTTCATGCAAATAGATTGTGCTACACAACAAGTATGATAATTCAACTAGAAGTATCAAACTCTAGCAATATGAACAAGACACAACTAACTTAGGTGATCAATCTAAAGTAGTAAATCTAGTTCATCGACAATACAAACAAGAGAGTTGAGACAATCAAATAGTAGACAAAAGGAAAGGATAAACTCACAACTTGTTGAATCCAAAAGCTTCAAACGCCAAGTGAAAACAAAGAACCTTAGCAACTCATAAGTTTGTGAAATACTCTCCAAAAACTTAAGCAAAACAAAGACTAGATGATCATGGATGATCATCCACTACCTATATAGTATCAGCTGATGTAACAGCCGAATTAAGGTCCTAAAAAAACGTATGGAAAGTTACAGAATTAAACACAAATTACTTCAAATGGCAAAGACATCAATTTGATTCTTCTGTCGAGGAACCGCACCCGCGGGTTGAGAGCCGCGGGCGCGGTTTTGGGTTTCTTCAGCTTCTCTGGATGGCAGAGGGCGGTTTGGCTGAAGGTGAGACCCGCGGGCGCGGCTTGAGCTTTCTCGAAAGCTTTGGCTGAAGGTGAGACCCGCGGGTGCGGCTTGAGCTTTCTCGAATCTTTGTCTGAGGATGAGACCCGCGGGTGCGGCTTGAGACCCGCGGGTGCGGCTTTGTTGTCTGAGGCAGAACCTGCTGATTTCTTCAAGTCTTCATCTTCGTCTTCGTCTTCGTCTTCAGCAGCTTCTTCCTTATGCTTCAATGCTTCCAAGCTTGTATCATCTCTTGGAATCTCGTATGTAAATCTTCTCTCGAACAGCTCCATGATACAGATTACATAGAAACAAATAACATAATCCTATACAAAACTAGCTAATAATCCATAGTTGCGGTATGTAAAACACCGCTTATCAAACTCCCCCATACTTAGACCTTGCTCGTCCCCGAGTAAGCTAAAAGAAACTTACTCTTTTACAATAATCACTCAAAGATCTCAGGAAGTATGAAAAAGAAAGAAACTACAAATCACTAACACATTTAGTCTACAAACAATATGATGAGAAAGAAATCTATCAATTTTGGTCTTCCATAGTGGTTAACATGCAAAAAATTTTGTCCTAAGACACTCATTTCACTCATTTTGCCTACGCGCCTCGAAAGGTTTTCACCTAGCCACTCATTTCATTTTCAATCTCACCGTTCCTTACCGCCCTCAAGTCCTTTTTTGCCAAGCCTAATGCAAGCCGAACTACCCGCTTATTGCATGGATTTTTCCATCCCATGATTTTCATTTGCCTTTTTTCGTATTTTTGTGGCTTTTTCTGTTTTTAATTCCATGCAAAGTACAACAAAATAAAAACCGAAGGGAAATAACAAGGAAATGAAACTACTCTAGGATAAGCAATGAACTAATTTCCCTCCCCCATACTTGTAGTGCACAATGCCCTCAGTGTGTAAGACATAGAAAAATAATGAGGAAGAGAGAAAGAAGCTCACTGATCCGGGTCATCCCGGTTTGGATATTCGGGCCAACGAGCATGCATGTCGAGCCGTAAGTCATCCACCGACTGCTGCAGCCTCTCAACATTTTGGTTCACCGTCTGAACCGACTGGTAGACATACTCAATCCGCTCGAAAAGACGCTGCTCCCAAGGTATGTCAGCAGGAGCTGCAGATGATGAGCCTTCGCCCCATTGCCTCTGAGGCTGAAAACGAGGGGCAGGCTCCTGGAAGTCATCATCATCATCATCATCCTCAAGGTCAGCTGGCTGCTGATCCAGCTGCGGAACCGGCTCCTGGATGCTGATCCCACCGCGAGCTCGTCGTCGAGCAGCTGCACGAGGGGGAGCGGGTGTTGGGTGGATCCTAAAAGTATGGGCTGGCCCATAAGCAAAATCCTCGGTGAGAGCAATCTCGGGAGGACCGAGCCAAACCCACATCTGCTCATCTTCATTTACTGGAACCGACTTGAGCCACCTAAGTCGAGTTTGCAGAAATGTGGCGTCCAGCAAATAGGGACCCATTGAGGGGTCCGGACTACCTATGCAGTCAAGCGTCTCCCAGTCGGGGACGACAGCCTCTAAGATGAGGGTGATCATGCCACCCAAAGCAATCTGCCCCCTTGGTTTTGAGCGGGCTGTCTTACAGGAGTGAACAAAAAGTGAGAGCCAATCCGAAATTACCTGACATTCCGGCATAAGAGCATATAAATACTTCAGCTGGTAGGCAGGCACCTTGTTCACCTCAGAAAGCCCAAAGAAGGCCATAGAGAGGGCCCGCTGTGTCAGGCGGAGACATGGATGGGACATTTTAGCATTATAGTCATTAACATGAGTGTCCCGAACTTGTCCCGTCCATGTGTACTAGACCTGTGTAGGGCTGTCACCAACTGTAGTGTCATAATCTGCAGAAGGAACCTGAGAGATTCCCAAGATGTGCCGCAGCTGTTCAGCCTGAACCGTAAAGGACCGTCCATTGTAAATGAACTGGATGGCCGAGATGAAGGTGGTCTCCGAGACGGTCTTGGACTTGAGGCTTGCCAGAAACTGATAGGTAGCCTCGGCATGAGTGGGAGCTGACCTGTACAAGAAACCCTGCAGCCCTGCGTGCTCAAGCATGGCCTCAGTGCATGCAGTCATACCCAAATCATCGAGGGTACGTGGATGAAAAAATCTCGTGGCTACACACTGCTTAGCCCTTAAATAAGCTAAGTTGGTCTGAACCTGTTGTTGCCACAAATCATTTTTGTGGCCTCGATATGTTCCTGCTGCAGCCATCACAGTATATACACAACGCAAATACTACCACAAATCCGCACACAACAAAGATACCAAGCAGCAGCAGCAGCAGCACAATAGCAAAAAGCCCTCCCCGAGGCGTAAGAAAATCAACAATGACGAGGGTGGTTGTCAAAAAAAACTTACTGAAATCAGCAAACAATGGACGACAGAGGCGAAAGCCGCGGGCGCGGGTTGGGAGCCGCAGGTGCGGTTTTTGCTTCGTCTGATTTCTGGCGAGGAGGGAGCCGCGGGCGCGGTTGTGGAGCCGCGGGTGCGGTTTGTGCGAGCTGGAGATTTCTTGGCAGGGCGAGGCCGCGGGTGCAGGTTTGTAGCCGCGGGTGCGGTTTCGTTGAGACAGAACTTCTGGGCAGGGTGAGGGTGCGGGTGCGGGTGGTAGCTTTTGAGCCGCGGTTGCGGTTGTATTTGGGCGCGGGTGCGGGTGCGTGTGCGGAGGAGGATGTGGTGGGAGTGTGTTGGTGTTGGGAGAGAGAAGGGTTAGGTGAGAGGTTTTTTATTTTTGAGAGGTAGGGTATGAGGGAAGTGGGAAGTGAGAGAGTTTTATGTGGGGGTGGGGGTAGAGATTGAAATTTGATATGGAGAAGGGTAGAAAATGAAATTCGAGATGGAGAAGGGTAGAAGATGAACCGTCAATTCCTTTTCTTTTCTTTTCTTTTTTTTTTTCATAAACGAAAAGAAGAACCGTCAATTCCTTTAGTAGCAAACGACCATCGTCTTCTCGTCTTGACTTCCTAGAAAATAGAAAACAAAACAATTAAAAGGAAAATGAAATCCAAGGGAAAAAGAAGAATACCCTGGGTTGCCTCCCAAGCAGCGCCTTGGTTAGAGTCGTGGCTCGACTTGGTTTCCCATCTTCAATTTTCAAAAGTTGGCTCTTTTAGAGCCATTTCATCGAAAGACACTTTGGTGAATCCCTCATGGTAAGGTTTTAACCTTTGACCATTCACCTTGAAGACGTTGTGGTTGTCTTTGTCAAACAACTCCACGGCGCCATGAGGAAAGACGCGAGCGACAACATACGGGCCATTCCACCGGGATCGCAACTTACCCGGAAAAAGTTGAAGACGAGATTGGTAGAGCAAGACCTTGTCTCCCACCTTGAAATCTTTCCTCAAGATGTTCTTGTCATGCCAAGCCTTCGTCTTTTCTTTGTAGATCACCGCATTCTCATACGCATCCCGGCGTATCTCTTCAAGCTCTTGGATTTGCAACTTCCTAAAGTCGCCTACCTCATCCAACTCCATGTTGCATTTTTGCACCGCCCACCACGCCTTGTGTTCTAACTCCACCGGAAGGTGACAAGCCTTCCCAAACACAAGTCGATATGGGGACATTCCTATTGGAGTTTTGTAGGCGGTCCTATACGCCCAAAGTGCATCATCCAACCTTAAACTCCAATCCTTTCGATTAGGAGCCACCGTCTTTTCCAGAATCCCCTTGATTTGCCTATTGGACACCTCAGCTTGTCCATTGGATTGGGGGTGATAAGCAGTTGAGACTCGTTGAGTGACATGGTACTTCTTTAAAAGTGCACTCACCGTCTTATTGCAAAAGTGAGTACCTTGGTCACTTATAAGAGCCTTTGGAATCCCAAAACGAGAAAAGATATTCTCCTTCAAGAAACCTGCTACCACTCGGGAATCATCAGTTCTGGTGGCCTTCGCTTCCACCCATTTGGAAACGTAGTCCACCGCAAGTAAAATGTATAAATTCCCAAACGAACTAGGAAAAGGTCCCATGAAATCAATACCCCAAACATCAAAAATCTCACAAAAGACTAATGGTGTTTGTGGCATCTCATTTCGTTTAGAAATTTTCCCGACCCTTTGGCATCGGTCGCAAGCTTTGCAAAAGGCAAACGCATCCCGAAAGATGTGTGGCCAATAGAAGTCGGCGTCCAATACCTTCCTAGCCCTTTTATTAGCCCCAAAATGCCCCCCACATGCATGAGAATGACAAAAAGTAAGGACAGACTGTACCTCGTTATCCGGGAGGCATCGTCGGATTACCTTGTCAACACAATGTCTCCAAAGGTAGGGGTCATCCCAAACGTAGAAACGTGATTCCCGCTTGATCCTATCTTTTTGAGCTTTGGTGTAGTTTGGCGGGAATTCTTCGCGAACCAGGTAGTTCACGATATCGGCAAACCATGGTTTGAAAGACCGGAGGGCGAAAAGCTTGTATTCGGGGTCAATTTCTGCATACTCGGCTGTTAGAAAACCGCGATCGCGGTTATTGAGACGCGGTCGCGGCTCTCCTTGCAGTGAGATTTCTGGCAAACACAAACCGCGGGTGCGGTTTACTAGCCGCGGGCGCGGCTCTTTCTTTTCCGGAAATTCTTGAGAGCATAAACCGCGGGTGCGGTTCCCTAGCCGCGGGTGCGGCTTGTACTCAGCAGAAACAGAAATTACAGAATTAATTTGATACAAGTTTTCGTCCGGAAACGTACCTTGAATTTGAACCTGTAATTTACCGTCCTCTGCTACAATCCGGCTCAAATGATCAGCTACGGAGTTTTCGACTCCCTTCTTGTCCCGGATTTCCACATTGAACTCGCTTAAGAGCAAAACCCATCGAATGAGTCTTGGCTTTGATTCCTTCTTCGTCATGAGATAACGAAGAGCAGCGTGGTCCGTGTGGATAATCACCTTCGTGCCCAAAAGATATTGCCGAAATTTTTCAAGGGCAAACACCACGGCTAGCAACTCCTTTTCCGTGGTGGAGTAATTCCTCTGAGCTCCGTTCAAAGTCGTGGAAGCATAGTAGATGACGTGCATTGCTCTTCCGACTTTTTGACCAAGAACGGCTCCCACCGCATGATCACTAGCATCACACATGATCTCAAAGGGTAGAGACCAATCGGGTACTTGGATGATTGGTGCTTCGGTGAGGTGGGCTTTCAGAGTGTCAAATGCCTTCTTGCACACATTCGACATGTCAAAAGTAGCTTCCTTTTTCAAAAGCTCACATAGGGGCGTGGAGATCTTAGAGAAGTCCTTGATAAACCTGCGATAAAAACCTGCATGGCCTAGGAAAGAACGCACTTCACGCACATTAGTAGGATAAGGCAACGATTGAATGACGTCAATCTTTGCCTTATCGACCTCAATACCCCTAGCTGAAATTATGTGCCCCAATACTATCCCTTGTTCAACCATAAAATGACACTTTTCAGAATTCAATACTAGATTAGTATCTACACATCTTTTAAGCACGAGTGACAAATGATTTAAACATGCATCAAAGCTATCCCCATGTACAGTAAAATCATCCATAAAAACTTCTATGAAATGTTCAATGTATTCCGAGAAGATACTTACCATACATCGTTGAAAGGTCCCGGGCGCGTTACATAATCCAAAAGGCATCCTACGATATGCAAAAGTGCCAAAGGGACATGTAAACGTCGTCTTCTCTTGATCTTCGGGTGCAATAGCCACCTGAAAATACCCTGAATACCCATCTAGGAAGCAATAATACGGACGACCGACAAGTCGTTCAAGCATTTGATCAATAAAAGGAAGGGGGAAATGATCTTTTCGGGTTACCGCGTTCAGCTTGCGGTAATCAATGCATACTCTCCAACTCGTTTGTGTTCGGGTAAGAACCATTTCACCTTGTTGATTCTCTACCAATGTTATGTCTCCTTTCTTAGGGACACATTGAGTTGGACTTACCCATTGACTATCCCAAATGGGGTAGATCATGTCAGCTTGAAGAAGTTTCAGCACCTCCTTCTTGACCACCTCCATCATAGGTGGGTTTAACCTTCTTTGGGGTTGCCTAGAGGGTTTAGCACCTTCCTCAAGAAGGATCCTGTGCATACAGGTGGAAGGGCTAATTCCCTTGATGTCAGCAATGGTCCACCCAAGAACGGTAATGTGTTCTTTCAGCACCATCACCAACCTTCTCTCTTGTTCACCTGTCAACTTGCTTGAAATGATTACCGGGAGGGTATCATTTTCCCCTAGAAAAGCATACTTCAAGTGCTCGGGTAATAGCTTGAGCTCTACAACCGGTGCCTGCACAATAGAAGGAAGAAGCTTTTCGCTCTCCAAAGTTAGTAGCATGGGCCGACCGACCAAAATTCTACCCGAAGCGTCTAGACGAGCTAGAACATTTTGAATCTCAGGTGGAAGAGACAAATCAAGTGCTGGTGAGTGAACGATGCTGTGTTCCAATACACTTTGTAATTCATCTAAGCCAAAGATATTGAAAACATCTTGGACTATAGGATCAATTACATCAATTGAACAAATAGACGCAGCATCTTCGACGGGGTGTTTCATAGCATCAAAAATGTTAAATTGAACTATTTCCCCATCGAACTCTAAAGTGAGAGATCCACTAGCCAAATCAATCTTTGTGTTAGCGGTGCGCATGAAGGGTCTCCCAAGCAAAATAGGAGCAGCTTGCCCATCATGTTCCATGTCTAACACAAAGAAATCAGCGGGAAAGAACAAATTATCCACCATAACCAGAACGTTTTCAACTACACCTTTAGGATACACGGTGGACCTATCGGCTAGTTGAATAACAATTCCGGTTTCATGAAGTGGACCTAACCCGAGAATCTTATAGAGAGAGTAAGGCAACACATTTATCGATGCACCCAAATCGAGCATGGCTCGTTCAAAATGTGTGTCGCCTATACGGCAAGGTATGCTGACCATGCCTGGATCGCTACACTTCTTAGGCATTCGCCTTTGAAATACAGCGGAGACACGCTCGCTTACCGTCACCTTTTGTTGCCCTTTCAACTTTTGATTCCTCTTGATTGTGCAAAGTTCTTTTAAAAACTTTGCTAAATGCTTTTAATTAACTTGAGCAAGGGGATGTTTACCTCACATTTGCTAAACGTCTCAAACAGCTCCTTGTCGTTTTCCGGCCTTTTGGTGTTCCTAAGGGCATCGGGAAACGGGGCGGGAGGCTTGGTGGAGTCGAGAGGTGGAAAGTTGGGGCGAACGTAGTTGTCCTGTCTCAACTGGAAATCCCCCCGATCCTCCACTTCGAGTTCAGCATTTTGTGAAGGAAAATCTGGAATATTTACCTCGGTGGATGAGCCGCAGGTGCGGTTTTCAACCCGCGGGCGCGGCTCGTCAGTGCAATTGTCTTCTGGCGCAGTGGAGAAGCCGCGGGCGCGGTTCTTCAGGAAAATTGTCTTCTGGCGCGGTGGAGGAGCCGCGGGCGCGGTTTTCAACCCGCGGGCGCGGTTCTTGGCTGTCCTCAGAATCCAATTTTTCTGCCGAAGCCTCGACAAGGTTTTTGGTTTCCCCCAAAATCTTACCACTTCTTGTTGTCACTGCACTTACATTTCTGGTTGGATTCACCACCGTTTGGGACGGTAGAGAATTGGAATTTTGTTGTGCAATGGTGGTAACAGCTTCAGCCAACTACCCAATTTGCTTCTCCATGTTCTTGATGCTCGACTCAGTCGTTTGAACATGAGTTGTGAAGTGTTGAGTCAAGGATCTCAGCAGCTCCGCAGTAGATGGTCCAGCATTGGGTCGAGGGCCTTGAGCTTGTTGTTGGGGCTCATTTGGATCACGCCATCGAAAATTGGGATGATCTCTATACCTCGGGTTGTAGTTATTTTGTTGATCACCACGAGGTCGTGGGGGTCCATACCCACCAGCAGCAGCATTGACTTCAGCAACGTCTTCACCTTCAAGCTCAGGGCATTTATCTGTAAAATGAGAAGGGTCAGAACAAATACCACATACCTTTACTTGTTGTTGGTGTCCTTTTTGCAACTGAGAGACCATCTTCTTCAACTCTACAAGCTCAGCTACAAGAGCGGGATCCCCTGAACTTGCTGCGTGCACTCCCTTTTTGGTGTATATCCTACCAAAACTTCTTGTGCTCTCAGCCATATCTTGCAATTTCTCCATGGCATCCTCCGGCGTCATGTTGAGAATATTCCCACCACACGCAGCATCAACCATCCTCCTTTCTTGGTTAAGGAGACCATTGCAAATGTAAAGCACAAGATCCTCGGTATCATACCCATGAAAAGGGCACGAAGCACACAACCCCTTGAAGCGTTCAAGGTAGTCATAGAGCGTTTCGTCTTCACTTTGCTCGACATGGGCTATCTCCTTCTTGAGAGCATTTGCCTTCTTCACCGGAAAATACTTGCTCAAGAACACCTTGTGCAACTTTTCCCAATTATCAACCGAACCGGTTGGCAAATGGTAATACCAAGAACGAGCACCATCCTTCAAAGTGAACCCGAAGGCTCTCATCTTAATCTGCTCTTCCGTGACGTTTGGCGGTTTGGTTGTCATGCAAATATCATGAAATTGGTTCAAATGCATGATTGGATCCTCACCAGCCAAACCATGGAAACTTGGGAGCAAATTGATCACCCCCGACTTGAGCTCGAACGTCACCCCATGAGCAAGGGGTGGAATAACCACAGCTTGAGGTTGTTGTGTCAGGTTCGGTGTTTGTCGCTATCTCAAAGTGCGAGTAACACCACCTCCTGGTAACCTTGTCTCAATTAGCTCTCGTTGAGCATTAACAACCAACTGCATGTCAGCCAATTGACGTTGCACTTCAGCAAGAGCTTCTCGATCGGCCATTTCTACTATCTCAGTCCCGACTCTGTTCTCTCTTCGATTCCGATGAAAAGTTCTCTCGATCTCTGAATCAATAATAGAAAGAGGCTGATTAGTAGAACGGGTGTTGACCATTCACTAGTCAACACTAAAGTTAGTCAAGATAAGAACTTAAAAATAAGAAAATTTGATTCCCCGGCAACGGCGCCAAATTTGACGAGGCGAATTTGTCGTGTGCCAATTCAAGTAATCCTAACATGCAAACTAAGTAATATAGTGCGCAAGTAAGGGTCGAATCCCAAGAGAATCAGTTTATCAAATTCTTAAGTTATCACAATGACTAACCAATAAACGTAAGCAAAGGGGGGTTTTTGTGGTTTTGATACGAAGTATCGAATGTCAACTTGGTTATAAAAAGATTAAGCGAAGTGTTCCACTTAGCGATTATCCACAATTAGATTAACAAGTTGATCTGAAAATCCTTTTTATCCCTATGTCAAGTTCTCAAGTGATCGTTCTAATTCCTGTTCTTGAATAGTTATTAGTCCAACTAGTCCTAATAACCCTTACTCGATTATAACCTCGAAACTATCAAAGTTCAATAACAAAGTAGCAATGCATTCAGGAATAGATAGATACATGCAATATCATGGACAACTAGTCGGATACTTGACATGTACTCAACTCTCTTCTCTAATAACAATCACAACTAGTTCATGCAAATAGATTGTGCTACACAACAAGTATGATAATTCAACTAGAAGTATCAAACTCTAGCAATATGAACAAGACACAACTAACTTAGGTGATCAATCTAAAGTAGTAAATCTAGTTCATCGACAATACAAACAAGAGAGTTGAGACAATCAAAGAGTAGACAAAAGGAAAGGATAAACTCACAACTTGTTGAATCCAAAAGCTTCAAACGCCAAGTGAAAACAAAGAACCTTAGCAACTCATAAGTTTGTGAAATACTCTCCAAAAACTTAAGCAAAACAAAGACTAGATGATCAAGGATGATCATCCACTACCTATATAGTATCAGCTGATGTAACAGCCGAATTAAGGTCCTAAAAAAACGTATGGAAAGTTACAGAATTAAACACAAATTACTTCAAATGGCAAAGACATCAATTTGATTCTTCTGTCGAGGAACCGCACCCGCGGGTTGAGAGCCGCGGGCGCGGTTTTGGGTTTCTTCAGCTTCTCTGGATGGCAGAGGGCCGCGGGCGCGGCTTGAGCTTTCTCGAAAGCTTTGGCTGAAGGTGAGACCCGCGGGTGCGGCTTGAGCTTTCTCGAATCTTTGTCTGAGGATGAGACCCGCGGGTGCGGCTTTGTTGTCTAAGGCAGAACCTGCTGATTTCTTCAAGTCTTCTCTTTGTCTTCGTCTTCGTCTTCAGCAGCTTCTTCCTTATGCTTCAATGCTTCCAATGCTTGTATCATCTCTTGGAATCTCGTATGTAAATCTTCTCTCGAACAGCTCCATGATACAGATTACATAGAAACAAATAACATAATCCTATACAAAACTAGCTAATAATCCATAGTTGCGGTATGTAAAACACCGCTTATCAGGTTGGTAAATACATCAATTGGATGTAAAGTCTGCTTTTTTAAAATGAGCCTTAGATGAAGATGTATTTGTTGAGCAAGCTCAAGGATATGCAGTTGTAGGGGAGAAACACAAAGTGTACAAGATGCATAAAGCTCTCTATGGCCTAAAACATGCACCTAGGGCTTGGTTCAGTCGTATCGAAGCTTTCTTCATTAGAGAAGGATTCACAAGTAGCTCAAGTGAGCAAACTCTATTTATCAAGTGCAAGGGAGGGAAAACTCTTGTCGTCAACATATATGTTGATGATCTTCTGTTTACCATTAATGATGATGGCATGTGCCTGACTTTAAGTGTGCCATGAAAGATGAATTTGATAAGACTGATTTAGGAAAAATGAAGTTTTTCCTTGGAATTAAAGTTGTGCAAAGGGCTGATGGCATATTTATATGTCAAAGGAAATATGTTGCTGAAGTGATCAATAGGTTCCAAATGCAGGATTACAATGTTGTATGTAAACCAATTGTTCCTGGCCAAAAGATTGAACGCGATGAAGGTGGGGTGACAACAGATTCAACTCTCTATAAGCAGATGGTACGGGGTCTTATGTACCTTACTGCCACTCGACCAAACTTTATGTTTTTTGCCAGTCTCATCAGTAGGATCCTACTCAAATTCTTTTCTCAACTGTCAAGAGAATTATGAGATATTTGAAGGGAACGATGGAGTATGGAGTTTTGTATAAACAAGGAGCTACAAGTGATTTGGTTGCGTACACTGATAGTGACTACGCAGGGGATGAAACGGACAGAAAGAGCACATGTGGGTATGTGTTCATGATGAGTGGAGAAGCGGGTGCTTGGTCGTCTCGCAAGCAGCCCATCATGTTCTTATCTACGACAGAGGTCGAGTATGTAGCAGCTGCTACCATGGTTGTTAGGATCGCGATCCAGATCGTAGGATCTTACGATCCTAAATTTACAAAACGATCCTGATCCTATTTAAGATCGGACCAATGTCAGGATCGGAAGTAGGATCGTAGGATCGTATAGGATTGTATAGGATCGGACAAGATCGTAAGATCCTATGATCAGGATCGCAAATGCAAGATTTACCTCCTTTTTACTGATTTTTTTGACTGAACTACTTTCGTAACTGAATTTTTCTTCAACTAAATTTATTTTTCAATGCTATTTAGGTGCATACAAAGAAGAGAAGTATTTTAAATGCACAAAAGATGAATGATTTGCAATGTAAACCGTAAATTGAAGCAGCAAAAATAAAAGAGAAATCGTTTACACACACTAATGTTATTTTTCAATAATATTCGTAATGTACAACCTTAAACTGAAGCAAAAACAACAAATTTATTTTTCAATGACATTCACTCTCATTTTGTCGGGAATTCCGAGCAATTTGTTATCAATGGCGACGACAAGAATGGTATAACAGTTTGTTGCTTCTAGTGAGCTTAATGACTCTCAAAACATATGAACATAGCTTGTAGAAGGCAATGGCAATGGATTGACTTCACAGTGATCATTCAGGTCACGAATATGATGATGTGCTTGTTGATGACGTGAACCTTGACGAAGATTAATTTTGTTGGTCTATTCATTATTTAGATTGATGACTTGAAGATGTAATACTTCGAAATAATATCTTTCTTAATTTTGAAAAATTGTAAACTTTAATTAACCCTCGTACAAGACTTTTAAAAGCATCTGAAATAAGAAATATCTCATGCCAATTCCCAAGCTGAGACTTATCAGCTACTCCCATATTGAGATGTAACAATACAATATAGATTAAGAAGTAGAAAATGAAACTTTTTCAAGTTAAAGACATGGAAATTTCTGAGTTAACATCACTACACCCATATTGAGTAGTTATATAAATATATGTATTCCTAAGAATGCTAATCGAACCATCTCACAACTTGATTTGAAAGACATGTATAACATACCGAGAACCAAGAAAAGCCAAGTATCTCACAAATACTGTTTTGAGAAACACGATCTTACTCTAAAAAGACTAGGAGTGACTTACGAGATAATTACTTTATTTATTAAGTACAAGGTGTAGTAAATAGTAATTAATTTGTTAAAGAATGATTTGCTTGTTTCAATACTAAGAAAAAAGTTTGAAATTGTTATGCCATAAGAATAAAAGAAAGCAATTGAACGAAATAGAACGATGTGTGAAAGACATGACAATGATCTGTGCCTGAATTGCTGAAAAAATAACAAAGCTTACCTTAGTAAAGGATGACACCAAGCAGAGGAAGAGAGGTTGGCGCAACAGAGAAGCAAAGGATGGCAAGGATGCTACGATTCAGCTAGACCAATTGTTGTTGGCAACTGATGTAGGATACCAAGACTGTGCAGTCGCATTTGGTGGTTGGGGTTGTGGATCTTGGTTTTGAGATCCCCTAAAGTTTCATTCAAACACAATCAATTGATCAATTGAACAAGACCAAGTCATCTTCCGAATATAAACCCTAGAAATTTCCAACCCAATCACATCAAAATTTTCAGATAACTAATTAAATAGTAGAATATGCAATGTACCATAGCCTGAACATCGCTGCAAAAACCGACTGTAAGAATAATAATTCAGAAGATGAGGAACTTCCAAAGGTAAAGAATGTTCAATCAATGAATGCAATTTCTCATGGAATTAATTCATTCAAATGATATCTAAACTTACAATTCATTTTCTGCTTCTTTCATCTCAGCTTTCAATTTGTTGAAGGTTTCTAGTTATTCTGAAAATTAAAAATCATGGAATTTTAGCAAAACAACAACAACTTGAGATGTTGTGAAGGAGGGAGAGGCGAGATCGAGTAATAAGTACTTATAAATGTAAATATTTAAACATGTAAACATCCACTAATGACAGTAAAATCATAAAAGAAACTACAAAACTGAAAACAAATAAAGGGAACTTCAAATTTTTTAACAGAGAATTTCTACATCCAATTAACAGATGATGAACAAGTAGCATAGAATTTGTACATGGCACCTAGTAGCAGGTGATCAACAATCGAGTAAACACAAAAAACATGTGATCAAAGATGATGCACTGATGGAAGAGATGCATACAATTGTATGTTTACGTTCACAGTTGGCTGGGTTGGGTCAACAGGTGCTTCCTCAAAAGCCTTATTCGGGTTCTTTTCCGCATATGACAAGTTTAATAAATAATTCGAGTTATATAAATTTTGTCTAAGTGCAAGACTGAATGTCACCCTAATAATCATCAGTTCATCACTGGAAGATATTTAAAATATATTGTACAAAATGAGTTAAGTAACTGAAATTAGATAAGATGGCAATCCTTAGCAAATCTACGAGTACAATGGACATGTGTAGTTTCAAGTTGTTGACACGGACTTTGACAAGAATGATCGATAGCATTAGAGAAATTTCTAATCTAAAGTCTTAAGAGTTACTAAAGAAAACAAAAGCTTAAAAAATGGTCACTTCTTATCACACCCGCTCAAACCGTTTCCCAAGTAGAATAACTCCTCTTGTTTCCCAATTTGACAAGCAAGTCAGCGAGATTCAATCTTCAGAGGTCGCTTATTTATCAACAATTACTTCCAAGATTTCCCTCCTTAGCGATCTCTGAATTTTTCTACTATAAACATATCTACGAAATATCCAGGATCTATTCAAAACTAAGAGAGAAATTCATAAAAAAAAATGCTAACAAGGATAATGATTTCTGTACACGGCTAAAACAAAAAGGTTAGTACAAACCTAGCTACTGAATTTTTAGTGTTCTATCTTCTATTGCACAGTCATATAATTCTCAAACTAGAGGAACGGAAGAAGCGACAGTGAAAACATTGTACCGATTAAGCGAGAAGACTGATCAAATTCAATAAGGAAGAAGACAATTCGCAGACTTACTGTAGCGCTGAAACGAGGATAAACAAACAGAAAGAAAGATTTCAGAGTCGAGACATAAGAAAGGGTACCAGTCCGTGGAGACGCCACAAACGGAGGCGGAGAAGCTGGCGAACCAGTCCCTGGAACATAGGTAGAGGTGCGGTGGTGGGTGGAGGTGCTATGTAGAATCGACTCCATCACAGGCCGAGCATCGTAAACTGTGAGCATACGATTTCGCAATTGGGGTTTGAGTTGATACAGTCCAATCCGGATCTGAACCAGCGTCGATCTCCTTATAGAAGAGGGCGTCGCGGAGCAGGAGTTTTCCGGAGGCGGCTTTTTGTACGGCGACCACTCTGGAGATGGAAGGATGAGATCGGAGGCGGATAAGGTAGACAGCGGCGACATTAACGATGAAATTGTAGCCCTGGTTAGGGCTGAAGTAGAAAAGCCGATTGAATTAAGAAGGGGGCGAGTTTGTTGGGCGAGGGAGGAGTGGAGAGTGGCCATGTTCGGAAAACTGACCGGAATCTAGCGATGTCTCTAGGGTTTGGGTACTACTGAGGAAGAAGATCGAGCGAGTTATGTTTTTTAGGGGATTATAAGCAAGTATTAAATACCAGTTTTTGGGTAAATACCCCAAAACGGTAATGTTTTTTATGTTTTTGCATCACTTCTTTAAGTTATATGGAAATACCCCTTTGCTGACGTGACAATTATAACAGAGCTGTCAACAAAATTTGTCAACAAAATTTGTGAACAAAATTTTTAACAGAGTTGTTAACAAAATTTTCAACAGAGCTGTCAATAAGAATAATAAGTTGTGAACACCAATAATAACCCTTGCTTACGTGGAAATTATAACACAGTTGTCAACAAAATTTATCAACAAATTTTTTAACACAGTTGTCAACCAAATTTTTAACAAAGCTGTCAACAAATTTTTTAATAGAGTTGTCAACAAGAATAATAAGTTGTCAACACGACTAAAAAAGTTGTCAACCCAACTAAATAAACTGTAATGTGAATCAAGGATCGGGTGTGACACGGTGCAAGGAATGGCTTCAAAGATCTTCAAGGAATCGTCAAGCAAAGCCCAGAAATGGACATCTCGAATAAGCTCTCAAAAACGATGTTATTTGATGTGCTTGAAAAAGGGAAAGATATAACTCTCAATGTTGAATCAAAGAGAGTTTGGGATAGGCAGATCAATTCAACAAAGGATATAACGCACCTTAGAGAATTGAAAAGAATGGATAACCACCTAATACTCTTGTGGATATGACTCACCACTCAAGTTTAGGGGAGATCGAGATTCAAGAGATATGACTCACTCTTAAAACAAGACCAACGATTGTTCTTGAGTTCTAACTTTGGATATGACGCACCAAGGGAAGAACTAAGAGTTTTGAGAGTTTGATATTACACACAAACTCAAGATAAAAGTGAGCTTTCAACGATTCTCAATAAGAGGTTTTTCATCAAGTCAAAAGCTGAAAATCACAAAGGAAGAGGTGGCCTTTTATATTGTTTTTGGCCTGCCTCCTAAGGTAACTTTCTTAGGCTTTCAAAGCCTGAATTAACACATAAAAAAACGTCCAAAATAAAGTCTAAAAACATCTGCCTTAAAGGTGTTCAAGGCTGAATTAAAACAATACCATAAAGGAAAAATGCAAGAAAGGAATGTTGGCATAAGTGTGCCTAGGATTCCATTTTTGATGGGTTGGCTCTTCAAGGCTCTTCCTTGGCTTCCAAGGGTGTATATGGGTTAGGTTGGACGTGGGAAGGAAGCCCATAAGTGTGTAGGCCTTTCTTGAGTTGGGCGCCCAATTCTTCGTCCTTGGCGTGAGTGATCCGCCTAGGCATGTCTTGGTCTTGAGGCGCTGACTCTTCTTGGGATTTGCTTATGTCCTTGACTTGGAGATGGGATGGAATCACATCATCCTCCCAGCCTTCAAAATGATTCGTCCTCGAATCTAAGTGCCCTACAAGAATGACAAAAAAATGAAACTCGAGCATGGTCATTGATCGGTTGGTTGGATTGTGATTCATCACTCCTTTTCGAAACCTCCTTGCGTCGCTCTGATACCAGATAATGTGAATCAAGGATCGGGTGTGACACGGTGCAAGGAATGGCTTCAAAGATCTTCAAGGAATCGTCAAGCAAAGCCCAGAAATGGACATCTCGAATAAGCTCTCAAAAACGATGTTATTTGATGTGCTTGAAAAAGGGAAAGATATAACTCTCAATGTTGAATCAAAGAGAGTTTGGGATAGGCAGATCAATTCAACAAAGGATATAACGCACCTTAGAGAATTGAAAAGAATGGATAACCACCTAATACTCTTGTGGATATGACTCACCACTCAAGTTTAGGGGAGATCGAGATTCAAGAGATATGACTCACTCTTAAAACAAGACCAACGATTGTTCTTGAGTTCTAACTTTGGATATGACGCACCAAGGGAAGAACTAAGAGTTTTGAGAGTTTGATATTACACACAAACTCAAGATAAAAGTGAGCTTTCAACGATTCTCAATAAGAGGTTTTTCATCAAGTCAAAAGCTGAAAATCACAAAGGAAGAGGTGGCCTTTTATATTGTTTTTGGCCTGCCTCCTAAGGTAACTTTCTTAGGCTTTCAAAGCCTGAATTAACACATAAAAAAACGTCCAAAATAAAGTCTAAAAACATCTGCCTTAAAGGTGTTCAAGGCTGAATTAAAACAATACCATAAAGGAAAAATGCAAGAAAGGAATGTTGGCATAAGTGTGCCTAGGATTCCATTTTTGATGGGTTGGCTCTTCAAGGCTCTTCCTTGGCTTCCAAGGGTGTATATGGGTTAGGTTGGACGTGGGAAGGAAGCCCATAAGTGTGTAGGCCTTTCTTGAGTTGGGCGCCCAATTCTTCGTCCTTGGCGTGAGTGATCCGCCTAGGCATGTCTTGGTCTTGAGGCGCTGACTCTTCTTGGGATTTGCTTATGTCCTTGAGGTTTGTCTCCTAAAACTGTTCTTAAGTGCAAAAAAATTGGTTTACGAACAGGTCTGCATACCCTACCTTCTTTCCTTGTTCGTTGTGTTGATCGTTTGGTTGAAAACTGAGTTGTGTCTTGTTGTTTGAGTTGTCTACGAATTTTGCTGTGTTCTTGAGGTTGAAGACGACTCATTTAAGCCAAAATACAGTAACGTTTCAGCCAAAATTCAAGACAAAATCCAGTTACAAAAATCAGTCAAACTAGCATTAACCTTGTTTCCTTATTTGCCTCACCTCTTGACTGCTGAAGTTAAAGCCTTGTCCCCACCCTTTAATCTGCATATTTAAGTTAGTTTACTTGTTATATGTTGTGCATAATTCACATATTGATTTTAAGGATTAAGGGAAAGGAAGTTAAATAAAATACAACGTCAACTTTGGATTAAAAAAAAAAAAAAAAAAATCTGTCAAGGCCACGTTTTGTTTGAAGTGTAGTAGGAGAAGACTTGGTTAGTAACCATCCTCCTTAAGATTTTAAACCTGCTAGGAGAGAGATCTTGGTTAGAATCCAACCTCTTTTGGCTATACTCTTGAGAAAAAAGTGGTTGTTCTTAGAAAGATCCGGTCACCATTGAAAAAAAAAAAAAGGAGGAGTGACTAAGAAAAAGTAAGGCAACACAAGAGTTTATTCCTACACTAATTCGGCCTTTCGTCATATATATTAAAAAAAAAAAAAATTCAAGTACCTTTCCTTATGCTTTATGTGTAGCACAACTTAGAACTTGTTGAGCTTGCTTGGGTATTTTTCCTATCTTATCCTACCCTATCTTGTGTCCCTAATTTTGAACCTCTAGTAACCAATTTTTGCTACTTAAGGATCAGTTTTAAGGACCCTTGACGTGTGTGGGATCCATTGACAAGTTTGTCCTAGTTGTGTTGTGTGTTGAGTTTGTGTTCTAGGGATATCATGGAGGAACCAGGCAACAAGAAGGACAAGTCCGTCCTTGACGGAGATGTGTCTCCTACATCCGTCACCATGGCTGATTTGCTCCAAGCCATTCAAGGCCTTAAGTTTGAGAATGAAGAAAGGTTGCGTGCGCAACAAGAAGAGATGACTGCCTTCATGCGCGCCGTGGAAGCTAAGATTGGTGCTTCCCAAATTGGAAGCCAAGGTGGAACTCAAGCGAGCGGAGGCCTTCCTTCAGTCCATATGGAGGGCGAGTATTCAGGCCATGTGACACAAACTACCACCTTGCCGTCCCTCTCCATGGCGCCTTCCTCCTCCAACCATCCCATCACGGCGACCCACCGAGAAGTTTCAGGTATGAACTCTGCCCATTCTCTTCCTTTTGCTAGCTATCCTACCATACCTTTGCCTACGGGCACCACTAACCTGCTAGGTCGAGAGGATGTGGGCGACTTCCAACCAAGGCCGCCATTGCCTCTCTTGCAACCGAGGCGACCAGCTGCAGGCCGTGGACTTGGGCGAGGAAACCACCAAGCACCAAGGGCACTCCTACAACCAGTGCGGGCCTACCAAGGTCAAAACATGGACCAAGGTTATGGAAGAGGTCCTAATGTGAAGTTGGAAGTGCAGCCATTTGGAGGAACAACCGACGCCGAGGCCTACTTGGAGTGGGAGCACAAGACTGAACAAGTTTTTGATTTCTACCAATACACTGATGCTCAAAAGGTAGCCATCGCCACCATTAAATTCATTGATTTTGCTTATCATTGGTGGATAGAGGACAAAGAAGAAAGGGAGTACAATGGTTACCCACCCATTGATACTTGGGACGAGCTCAAAACTGCATTAAGGCACCGGTTTGTGCCCGAGGACTTCACAGCCCGCCTACACTCAAGGTTGGAGCAATTGAGGCAAGGAACCAAGACGCCGGATGAGTACTACAAAGAACTCAAAATCCTCATCTATAGATCCGGCCTAAGGTTCCCCGAAGGGTATGTTATTTCTAAATTTATCAATTGCTTAAATCCTGACCTTAAGGCTATTGTGAGTACGCAGCATTTTGTTCGAGGTACTACTATTGAGGAGATTTTGCACTACACCAATCATATCTATCAAAACTTACCTCAAAGGAAGAGTTACTCATCCAACAATAGGCCTTGGAACAACCAAGGAGGAGGATCCTCTAGCTACCCCACTCGGCGTCCCGAGAGCAAGCAAGACGCCTCAGCCGTGCCCACAAGACGTGAGCCTTCAAGGACTCCACAAGGCGGCAGGCGAGAAGGGGAGCAACGCTCAAGTGAGATCAAGTGCTTTAAATGCCTTGGGCGTGGCCACATGGCTAAGGATTGTCCTTCTAGGCGCCAAGTCCTACTCAACACCATTGGTGAGTATGAGTCGGATGAGGAGGCCGGGGTTGAGGAGCCACAAGGAGAAGAAGAGGAGGTGGCGGAGCTGCAAGTAGAAGCTGAGACTCAAGGTGAGTGTTTTGTGGTCAAACGATCTCTAATCACTAATGAAGCTCCCGCCCCACCAAACCAAAGAGAAACCATTTTCCATACAAGATGCCTCATCCAAGGTAAAATTTGCAATCTCATAATTGATGGAGGATCTTGTTGTAACATCATAGACCAAGAGGTGGTCAAAAGGTTTGCTCTTAAAACTACTCCTCATGCACAACCCTATACTTTATGTTGGCTGAATTCTAACACACCTCTTAAGGTGAATGAACAAGCTTGTGTTAAGTTTTCTATAGGGGGGTATGTTGATGAGGTGATTTGTGATGTTCTTCCTATGACGGCGTGCCATATCTTACTTGGAAGGCCTTGGCAATATGACCGCGGCGTCATCCACCAAGGAGTCACAAATGAGTATTCTTTCCACCTCAAAGGTAAGAGGATCACCTTGTTGCCATTGGCGCCACATGAAATCATGGCTGATCACATAGCCAATGAGCAAAGGCGCAATGCTGCGGCGCAAGGGAAAAGTCAAGAGAAGAAGGCGCCACCTAGCCATCTACTACTAGCCAAATCAAGAGAGGCTAGAAAAGCTATGGAGGGGAGTAACACTTGCTTTCTTTTGTTGTTTAAAGATGTGTTATTTAATGAAAAAGATGTGCAAGACTTACCTTCCTCTATTGCTTCTTTGTTGAAGGAGTTTGATGACTTGTTTCCCGAGGAGATGCCGGAAGGACTGCCCCCACTACGTGGGATAGAACATCAAATAGACTTTGTTCCCGGCGCCTCCATCCCTAACAAGCCAGCCTATAGAGCCAATCCCATGGAGGCCGAGGAGCTTCAAAAACAGGTTGTTGAACTTCTATCTAAAGGCTATGTGCGTGAGAGTTTAAGTCCATGCTCGGTCCCCGTCATCTTAGTTCCTAAGAAAGATGGAACTTGGAGAATGTGTGTAGATTGTAGGGCTATAAACAATATTACCATCAAGTATAGGCATCCTATTCCTAGACTTGATGATATGTTGGATGAGCTCTATGGTTCATGCATATTCTCTAAGGTGGACCTTAAAAGTGGCTATCACCAAATTCGAATGAAGGAAGGTGATGAATGGAAAACTGCCTTCAAGACCAAGTATGGTCTATATGAATGGTTAGTTATGCCATTTGGGCTCACTAACGCACCTAGCACATTCATGAGGCTCATGAACCATGTGTTAAGGGCCTTTTTAGGCAAGTTTGTGGTTGTGTATTTTGATGACATATTAATTTATAGCCGCAACTTGCAAGAGCATGCTAAACATGTGAGAATGGTCCTAGAAGTCTTAAAAAAAGAAAAGCTCTATGCTAACTTTAAGAAATGTCACTTTTGTTCGGATAATGTGGTGTTTCTTGGGTTTGTAGTGAGCAAAGAAGGGCTTCAAGTGGACAAAGAGAAGGTCAAAGCAATAGAAGAGTGGCCAGTTCCTACAACAATGACACAAGTTAGGAGCTTCCTTGGCTTGGCTGGCTTCTACCGCCGTTTTGTCAAGGATTTTAGCTCCCTTGCCACTCCTCTAACCGAGCTCACTAAGAAGAACGTGGCCTTTCAATGGGGCCCAAATCAGGAGCAAGCTTTTTCCACCATCAAGTACAAGCTCACTCACGCCCCTCTCTTAGTACTACCGGACTTCTCAAGGACATTTGAGATAGAATGTGATGCTTCGGGAGTGGGGCTTGGAGGAGTTCTTATGCAAGGCGGGAGGCCAATTGCATACTTTAGTGAGAAGCTTAATGATGCCGAGCTCAAGTACCCAACATATGACAAGGAACTGCTAGCTGTGGTAAGGGTGCTCAAGGTATGGCAACACTATCTTCTCCCTAGAGAGTTTGTAATCCATTCTGACCATGAGGCACTTAGGTTCCTCAAGGGTCAAAGTAAACTAAACAAGCGTCACGCCAAATGGGTGGAGTTTATTGAGGCTTTCCCTTATGTGATCAAACACAAGAAGGGAAAGGACAATATTGTGGCGGATGCTTTGTCTAGGAGATATGCCTTGATATCCACCTTGGATGCAAGAATGTTGGGCTTTGCTTTCATCAAGGAACTATATGCCTTAGACCTTGACTTCAAGGAAATCTATGAGGAATGTAGTACTTTGGGAAGCAAGGATCAATTTTTCGTGCATGAGGGCTATCTCATGAAAGGAGCTAAACTTTGCATCCCTAGTGGGTCTACTCGACGACTACTAGTGCAAGAAGCGCACGGTGGTGGTCTTATGGGCCATTTCGGCGTTGCTAAGACATTGCAAGCCTTGAAGGAACACTTCTACTGGCCACGCATGCTTAGGGACGTGGAAAAACTTTGTGCTTCTTGTGCTACTTGTGCGCAAGCAAAGTCTAGAGCCAACCCACATGGGTTATATACTCCTTTACCCATTCCCCAACAGCCTTGGGAAGACCTATCCATGGACTTTGTGTTAGGCCTTCCTAGGACTAAAAGGGGAAGAGACTCCATTTTTGTGGTTGTAGACCGGTTTAGTAAAATGGCACACTTCATTGCGTGTCATAAAACCGATGATGCAACCAATGTGGCGTCCTTGTTTTTCAATCATGTTGTGCGTCTACATGGTCTTCCTAAGTCCATAGTGTCGGATAGGGATGTTAAGTTCCTTAGCCATTTTTGGAGGACCTTGTGGGCTAAGTTAGGCACCAAGTTGCTCTATTCCACTACTTGTCATCCTCAAACGGATGGTCAAACCGAAGTAGTAAATAGGTCGCTTGGCACCTTACTTCGTGTTGTTTTGAAAGCTAACCTACGCAGGTGGGAAGAATGCCTTCCTTACATTGAGTTTGCTTACAACCGCACCACACACTCAGCGACCAAGAAGACCCCCTTTGAAGTCGCCTATGGTAAGAACCCTCTCACTCCTTTAGACCTTATTGCTCACCCCATTGTTGATGGTTTTAGCAAGGAAGGAAAGGAGTTGGCGGACTATGTTAAGCGGTTGCATGAAGACACTAGGAAGCAGCTTGAGAAGCGCACGGCGCAATATGAGAGACAACACAACAAGGGACGCAAGGAGCTTCTATTTCAGCCCGGTGACTTGGTGTGGGTGCACCTCCGCAAGGAACGGTTTCCCTCACGCAGAAACTCCAAGTTGAAACCAAGGGCGGACGGACCTTTTCAAGTGCTTGAGAAAATCAACAACAATGCCTACCGTTTGGAGCTTCCACCAGAGATGGGGGTTCATGACGTCTTCAATGTGGCAGACCTTAGGCCATACTTGATGGGAGACGACACCGAGCTGGAGGAAGAGCAAGATTCGAGGTCGAATCCTTTCAAAGGAGGGGAGGATGATGTGAATCCTTCCCATCAAGACCTCAATTTACCTAGCTTGGACACGAAGGAGGACGTCAAAGAGAAGGTACAAGAGCAAGAGGAGCCATCTATGCGCATCACTCGCTCCATGGCTAAGACACTTCAACGACAAATCCAGCTCGCCCTTATCAACCTTGGACCTTTGGCCATTACTTGGGACGGCCCATGTGCTTCCCTTAGCACCCAGATCTCTCCCATGGAACCACCTAATGACGACATTTAGCTCCATGACGCGCCAGCTCACACCAAAGGAATCCTAGGCGTCATCAAGTGTTATTTCCTTTTTGGACAAACTACCTTATTTGGCCTTGTGTTAAGGCAAACATTATCTGGTATCAGAGCGACGCAAGGAGGTTTCGAAAAGGAGTGATGAATCACAATCCAACCAACCGATCAATGACCATGCTCGAGTTTCATTTTTTTGTCATTCTTGTAGGGCACTTAGATTCGAGGACGAATCATTTTGAAGGCTGGGAGGATGATGTGATTCCATCCCATCTCCAAGTCAAGGACATAAGCAAATCCCAAGAAGAGTCAGCGCCTCAAGACCAAGACATGCCTAGGCGGATCACTCACGCCAAGGACGAAGAATTGGGCGCCCAACTCAAGAAAGGCCTACACACTTATGGGCTTCCTTCCCACGTCCAACCTAACCCATATACACCCTTGGAAGCCAAGGAAGAGCCTTGAAGAGCCAACCCATCAAAAATGGAATCCTAGGCACACTTATGCCAACATTCCTTTCTTGCATTTTTCCTTTATGGTATTGTTTTAATTCAGCCTTGAACACCTTTAAGGCAGATGTTTTTAGACTTTATTTTGGACGTTTTTTTATGTGTTAATTCAGGCTTTGAAAGCCTAAGAAAGTTACCTTAGGAGGCAGGCCAAAAACAATATAAAAGGCCACCTCTTCCTTTGTGATTTTCAGCTTTTGACTTGATGAAAAACCTCTTATTGAGAATCGTTGAAAGCTCACTTTTATCTTGAGTTTGTGTGTAATATCAAACTCTCAAAACTCTTAGTTCTTCCCTTGGTGCGTCATATCCAAAGTTAGAACTCAAGAACAATCGTTGGTCTTGTTTTAAGAGTGAGTCATATCTCTTGAATCTCGATCTCCCCTAAACTTGAGTGGTGAGTCATATCCACAAGAGTATTAGGTGCTTATCCATTCTTTTCAATTCTCTAAGGTGCGTTATATCCTTTGTTGAATTGATCTGCCTATCCCAAACTCTCTTTGATTCAACATTGAGAGTTATATCTTTCCCTTTTTCAAGCACATCAAATAACATCGTTTTTGAGAGCTTATTCGAGATGTCCATTTCTGGGCTTTGCTTGACGATTCCTTGAAGATCTTTGAAGCCATTCCTTGCACCGTGTCACACCTGATCCTTGATTCACATTAAACTGTTTACACGACTAATAAACGGTCAACAACATACAACACGAGTAATATTACAAAATTGACAACACTTTACAAAACTTGTCAACACCACTAAATTACATAGTCAAAAAAAATAATTTTCAACACATTAATTTGTTTTACACACTAAAACAAATTTTTTGTGCCCCACCATAAAGGAAGGATGGTATATTGGGCTCACGGGTGTCAACAATTTCCTTTGTCTTTATAATAACACGCCAAACTTGATGGAGGACCATCCTTAGAAGTCACACCAATGGAAGCACCATCCATAGAAGGTCCAATCACAAGGTCAAAAACTAAGCAACTACAAGAAGACTTAACCATTTTTGTCACTCAATTCAGCCTTCAAGGCAACACTATGGAACTTGAGGACTCAATGGTTAAAGCTAGGACTCTACTCACATTTGAGTCCAAGGAGATAGCTTGAAGACCTTGCTTATCATTTCCCTTTTAGTGCATTTTATGACACTTGCATTTCATGACATTTTTGGTTGCATTTTTTAAACCTTTGTTTAGCCGTGTCAAGGGCTTCATTTCAAGACATTTTGTGCGTGTGGTTTTGAAGTCAAGGGGCGGTTATTAGGCTATTTAAACCTCCTTGACACCCCACGCCCAAAGTAGTTCAAGTTTATCAACTTTGTTGTTTTCTCCTTTCAAAGAGAGCTTTGAACTCAAGTGTGTGATCGAGCGGATTGCTTGTCTTACTCTAGATGCCTTGTCTATGTCAATCTCATTAGAATTGGTGTTTACAAGCTTCATAGAACTCCTCCTTGTGCCTCCTCCACGTGAAGGTTGTGTAGGGTTGTAGGATTGAGGTTTTGCACTCCATTACAACCTGGTTTTAGGCCATTAAAGCCTTTGGTCTTGTTGTTGTTTGTGCTTGGTTTCGATCATTCATCATCTCGTAGATATCCCATTGTTATTTCCTTTGTTTCATTGCATTTCAATTCTGATTTTCAAAGGGCTTTCGCCATTGTTGTTGTTGATTGATCTCTTGTGTGTTCATGGTTGTCTAGATCGGCTTCATAGCTCAAGCAAGGCTATATCAAGTGGTATCAGAGCTACTTGACTCCATACACACCATTCAGACTCATTCGAACATCAATCTAAGCTTTCTTGGCTGTGTTCTTGAGTTTCTTGTTCAAACAAGGTGTGATCTCTAAAATTGCGAGTTGTGTGCAGGTTGAACACCAAAGAGGACGGCTTGCATTGAGAGAAGGAAGGGTAGTAGGCGTGGTCTTGTCCTTGTCAAATCCATTGCCTAAACACATCCATTGATCTCACAAAACTCAAGGAAGAAGAAGAAGAAAACGGCTGAACTTTGTTGTTGTTCTTCATTGCTGAATTGGAGTATTGAGAGGGTGGTTACAAGGCCCAAAATTACCAAGAAAATCAAAGTAATTCCCAGCCATTCATTCCCCACAAATCAGGTAACTACCTCACCCACTCTCCCCTACAAATCAGGCTACCTCACCCACTCTTCCCTACAAATCAGGCTACCTCACCCACTCCTCCCTACAAATCAGGCTACCTCACCCACTCTTCCCTACAAATCATGCCATTTTGAACGTTCAATTCACTTGGATTGTAGCCAAGTTACCTTTGCTATTTTTTTAGCTTATTTTGTTGCTTTTCTTTTATTCTTCATTTAAAAACTCCAAAAAAAAAAGAAAAGAAAAACAAAAGCCAAAGTCCAAAATATAAAAATCAGGCGGACTAAGTTATTAAAAGAAATCGGAGTTATTAAATCGGTTCAGTAGTCTTTTAATCCGGCTCTTTGTTTAAGTCCGGTTTCTTAAGTCTAGAAAACCCATTGTATTAGCTCGGTTCATTAAAGTCCGGGTTCTTAAGTCATTGTAATAGATCGGTCTAAGGAGAACCGTGGTCTAAAGCTACAATTCACATCCAAACAAAACGGCTTAGCTAGACCCGGGGTATTAAGCCTTTCCGAATCACAAGTTGAAGAAGGAGAACAAGGGATTGCCAAGAGCCCTTGAGCCAACCCATTGACCTTAGCCACCTAGTCCCTAAAACCCATATCACTCACGGTTTGACAAGGCTAGACAGTCCGAGGTCCTTCTTGACTCAATTCGAGCTTGACTTGAAGATACTCACCTATTCTAAGGCTTAAATTGTGCTTAAACACTAGGTTGCTTTTCATTCTTGCAATCTGAGAGTTGTGATTATTGTCTTGACTTCAAAACTGGTTTTGAGTTTCTTTGTAGTGAATAGACACTAAGTTGAAAGGATTGATCTTTACAAGTCAATATCAAGTTAGAGAAGTACAAGCAACGGGAGAGTTGTGTGAACAAACACTTGGTTTGGGAAACACTTGAGAGTTGTTATTATTCAATCTAACTTAATCAATTTCAGTGTTTGTTTGCTTTGATCATGACTAACTCTAGGCATGAAGGCGAAAGGGGCAATGACCATTCCGACACTAGGAGTCCTTCACCCCCACAACCTGAGGTCTATAGCATCCTTAAGAGCCTTACCGATAGTATCACGACCCTCACAGCTGAAATGAACACCATTAAGGGACAATTAGCCACTAGACCTACTCCTCTAGGAACCCACATGGAACATGGCCAGACTTCTAACCTCGATAGCCAAGTCCCTCTTCCTACACAAAGAGAAGTCTATGAAGAAGCTAGAAGGGAAGCCATCCTTAGAACTCAGAATAGAACCAACCCTAATCCGCCACCTAGGAGAAATCCATTACCTCCCATACGTACCCCTAGACCAATGAGGGAAGAACATTCTAATCTTTCTTCTCCTAATTCTTTTAGACAAAATGAGTTTGTTGATGAATTTCAGGATGAAGAAGAAGGCATGGATGAGTACGAGGAATGGAGAAGAGAACGCAATAGGAGGTTTCAACCTAGGAGGCGTGAGCAAGAGCAAGATGGACTAGGAAGGGTGAAGGTGCAGATCCCAACCTTTGAGGGCACAAGTGATGCTGATTTATACATGGAATGGGAGACCAAGGTAGAGAACATATGGACTTGTCACAATTTCCCCGAGCAAAGGAAGGTACAATTAGCTACATTAGAATTCAAAGGATTTGCTTTAGCTTGGTGGGATAACTTAGTAAAAGAGAGTTAGAAACCTTGATCCACCAGTCCATACATGGGAACAAATGAAAGTGTTGCTTAGGAATAGATTTGTACCACCCTACTACACTAGAGAACTTAGACAAAGATTAGAGAATCTTAGACAAGGAAGTATGAGTGTAGAAGAAGCTTATAATGCCATGCAACATGCTATGCTTAAGGCTGGGGTAAGAGAGGATGAAGACTCCACCATTGCTAGATATCTTAGGATACTTAACTCTAACATTTCCTATGAAGTAGATATGTATCCTTGTAGTACAGCCGTGGAATTACTTCATAATGCCATCAAGATAGAGAAGAGACTCAAGTCAAAGAGCTCATACACCTCAGGCCGTGGGCAATCAAGCCATGCAAATTGGAAATCAAGCTCCAAGAATGCATCATATGGCCGAGAGCAAAGCAAGGAGCATTCTGCCCCTAGGAAAGAAGTTGGTACAAGCAACACAAGCCACACTAATCAAGGCCAAACCACTCGGCCTCCATTCACAAGTCAAGGACAAAAAGGGAATGCCTCTAACTCTACTTTTCCTATTAAGTCTAGTCAAATTGAATGTTTTAAATGTAAAGGCAAAGGTCACATGATGAAAGATTGCCCTAATAGGAGAACTATGATTGTAGATCACCTAGGACAATATGATTCTTGTAGTGATAATGAAGAGATTCCTTGCATTGAAACTGAAAATGAGCATGCTAATGACTTAGATTTTGGTGAGGAATTAGAGTATGAGCATGGTGATAGCTTAATTTGTAAGAGAACTTTGCATGTGCTAGCAACTAAAGAGGAAGCTGATCAAAGAGAGAACCTATTTCATACTAGGTGTCTTGTTAAAGGAAAAGTGTGTAATATGATCATTGATGGTGGAAGTTGTACAAACATAGCTAGTACTACTTTAGTGTCTAAGTTACAACTACCAACAATTTCACATACTAGGCCTTATAAGCTAAGATGGATGAATGAATGTGGTGAATTGAAAGTCACCAAGCAAGTGAACATAGCTTTTAAGATAGGCTCCTATCAAGATACTTTGTTATGTGATGTAGTTCCTATGAATGCATGTCATCTTTTACTAGGTAGACCTTGGCAATTTGATAGGAAAGCTATTCATGATGGCTATACTAACAAGCACACATTTAAGTTCCATGGCAGACCTATTACCTTGTGTCCTATGACCCCATTGCAGGTTGCCGAAGAGTTTGAGAAGTCCAAGATGAAGGACAAAGAGAAAGAAGAAGAAGTGAGCAAGGGGAGTGTGATGTTGGCGTCCACATCAGATTTGCACGAGTTGTGTCTTCCTATAGACACAAGAGTCATGACATTGCTCAAGGACCAATGGCGTGCACTTACAAGTGCCGAAGGCAACAACACCATCCCTCACTCCATCCAAGTTGTGCTTGATGAGTTTAAAGACATGTTTCCGGAAGAGCTTCCATTAGGACTACCGCCCTTTAGAGGGATTGAGCATCAAATAGACCTAATTCCGGGAGCATCATTACCAAATAGGCCAGCTTACAAGATGAATCCTCAAGAGAGCAAGGAAATTGAGGATCAAGTGCAAGAGCTACTTCAAAAGGGTTATGTGCGTGAGAGCAAGTCACCATGTGCAGTTCCGGTCCTCTTGGTTCCAAAGAAGGACAAGACATGGAGGATGTGTGTGGACTGCCGTGCTATAAACAACATCACAATCAAGTATCGTCACCCTATCCCTAGACTTGATGATATGCTTGATGAATTTTATGGTGCTACTTTGTTTTCTAAGATAGATTTGAGGAGTGGATACCACCAAATTAGGATGAAAGAAGGGGATGAATGGAAAACAACCTTTAAGACCAAGTTTGGCTTGTATGAATGGCTTGTCATGCCATTTGGGAAGTATTATCCACACTTAGACTTAATCATCTTTATGCTAACATTAAGAAGTGTGATTTTTGCACTAATGAAGTGATTTTTCTAGGGTTTGTGGTCAGCTCAAGAGGATTGGAGGTTGATCAAGAGAAGGTGAAAGCCATCAAGGAGTGGCCTACTCCTACTAATGTTGGACAAGTCCGAAGCTTTCAAGGTCTGGCCGGTTTCTATAGGCGATTTGTGAAGGACTTCTCCACCATAGCTTCACCACTCACGGAGTTGACAAAGAAACACACACCCTTCACTTGGGGCAAGGCACAAGAGGCGGCATTTGAAGAGCTCAAAACCAGATTGACGAATGCTCCTCTCCTGATTCTACCAAATTTCTCAAAGCCATTTGAGGTAGAATGTGATGCTTCCGGGATTGGAATTGGTGGTGTGTTGATGCAAGAAGGAAGACCAATAGCTTTCTTTAGTGAAAAGCTCAAAGGTGCGTGCCTCAATTACTCTACTTATGATAGAGAACTCTATGCACTCTTTAGGTTCTTAAAGACTTGGCAACACTATCTTTGGCCAAGTGAATTTGTGTTACATACGGATCATAAGTCATTAAAGCATCTAAGGGGTCAAGATAAACTAGATAGGCGTCATGATAGATGGCTGGAATTCATAGAGACTTTTCCTTACATTATCAAGTATAAGAAAGGAAAAGATAACATTGTAGCCGATGCTTTATCTAGGAGACATACATTGCTTATTCAACTTGATTCTAAGGTGCTAGGGTTTGCTTACATTAAGGAACTCTATGATAATGATTCTGATTTTGGGGATATCTATAGACAATGCTTAGATACGGGTTCATGTGATAAGTGTTTTTACTTGTTTGATGGATTCCTTTTTAGAGCTAGTAAGGTTTGCATACCTAAGTGCTCTTTAAGACTCTTGCTTGTTGAGGAATCACACAAAGGAGGTCTTATGGGTCACTTTGGGCGTGATAAGACCTATGCCATGCTTAAAGAACACTTCTACTGGCCTCACATGCTTAAAGATGTTGAAAATGTGCTTAAAAGATGCTTAGAGTGTTTAAAAGCTAAGTCTAAGGTGAAACCCCATGGTCTCTACACACCACTGCCCATTCCCTCTTCTCCTTGGTTAGATATAAGTATGGACTTCATTGTTGGACTACCTAGGACTAGGAAGGGACGAGACTCAATTTTTGTGGTTGTAGATCGGTTTTCTAAGATGGCTCACTTTATACCTTGTCACAAAACTGATGATGTTTCACATGTTTCTATTCTTTTCTTTAGAGAAGTAGTTAGATTGCATGGGATTCCTAGGACAATTGTTAGTGATAGGGATACAAAGTTTTTGAGTCACTTTTGGCGTTCTCTTTGGGGACAACTTGGTACTAAACTCTTGTTTTCTACCTCAAGTCATCCCCAAACCGATGGCCAAACTGAGGTCACCAATAGAACACTTGGTACCCTCCTAAGGACACTCATTAGGAAGAACTTAAAGTCTTGGGAAGATTTGTTGCCACATGTAGAATTTGCATATAATAGGGCGCAACACTCTTCTACAAACTTAAGTCCTTTTGAATGTGTCTATGGTCTTAACCCCTTAACCCCATTAGACCTTGTACCGTTTCCCAAGAAGGAACGAGTAGATTTTGATGCAGATAAACAGGCGGAGTTCATAAGGGAGTTACATGAAAAGACCAAGCTAAGGTTGGAGCAACTAGGACACGACGTGGCTGCTAGGAACAACAAGGGAAGGAGAAGGGTGATTTTCAAGCCGGGCGACCTCGTATGGGTGCACTTGCGCAAGGAAAGATTCCCAACAAAGAGAGCATCCAAGCTAGCTCCAAGAGGTGATGGACCCTTCCAAGTCCTAAGGAAAGTAGGTGACAATGCATATGTTGTTGACCTACCGGGTGACTATGGTGTTAGTGCTACCTTCAATGTGGCTGATCTTACACTCTATGAAGACCATGAGGACAGTCCTAAAGATTCGTGGTCGAATCCTTTCCAAGGAGGGGAGGATGATGGAGGACCATCCTTAGAAGTCACACCAATGGAAGCACCATCCATAGAAGGTCCAATCACAAGGTCAAAAGCTAAGAAACTACAAGAAGACTTAACCATTTTTGTCACTCAATTCAGCCTTCAAGGCAACACTATGGAACTTGAGGACTCAATGGTTAAAGCTAGGACTCTACTCACATTTGAGTCCAAGGAGATAGCTTGAAGACCTTGCTTATCATTTCCCTTTTAGTGCATTTTATGACATTTTTGGTTGCATTTTTTAAACCTTTGTTTAGCCGTGTCAAGGGCTTCATTTCAAGACATTTTGTGCGTGTGGTTTTGAAGTCAAGGGGCGGTTATTAGGCTATTTAAACCTCCTTGACACCCCACGCCCAAAGCAGTTCAAGTTTATCAACTTTGTTGTTTTCTCCTTTCAAAGAGAGCTTTGAACTCAAGTGTGTGATCGAGCGGATTGCTTGTCTTACTCTAGATGCCTTGTCTATGTCAATCTCATTAGAATTGGTGTTTACAAGCTTCATAGAACTCCTCCTTGTGCCTCCTCCACGTGAAGGTTGTGTAGGGTTGTAGGGTTGTAGGATTGAGGTTTTGCACTCCATTACAACCTGGTTTTAGGCCATTAAAGCCTTTGGTCTTGTTGTTGTTTGTGCTTGGTTTCGATCATTCATCATCTCGTAGATATCCCATTGTTATTTCCTTTGTTTCATTGCATTTCAATTCTGATTTTCAAAGGGCTTTCGCCATTGTTGTTGTTGATTGATCTCTTGTGTGTTCATGGTTGTCTAGATCGGCTTCATAGCTCAAGCAAGGCTATATCAAAACTTCCAAAGCAAAGAACATGCTCTGATGCTCATACTCACTCGGTGTGCCCTGTTTTTTACCGTACAAACAAAACAAGCAAAGATTCTCTCATTTGTCCACCCATACCTGTCCTAGATTCATGCATCAGTTAGCCTAGAAAATTATCCAAGTTACAAACATAATGACGTCTTTACAATTATTGATGATCTTGAAAACCCTAACACAAATACATACCCTTAAAATGACAAGAACGAACCAGATGTGAAGAAAACCAATTATACCCAGCCCCAAAAATAATAATAATTGGTGAATGCTTTAGTGTACAATATTAAAGACTAGGCCCCGGGGAGAATAGATATGAACAAAGTCTTTTCTAGGCATACCTAGTGTGGCCTGGCCTTCCTTCATTGGAGCTCCGAATCACCCTTCTATCTGAGAAAATTTTTAAGTGTGAGTTTAAATGGTGTCAAAAAATTCTCAATGTTGAAAACAACTGCTAATCAACCATAATTCCAGCAACAAAACACTAGAGAAAACTTCAGAGCATTGTAAAAGAACTCATTCTTATTACAAGATTAGAGAACGAACAATCATTTTACCTTACCAGGAAATCAAGCTTTGAAGTTTGGCCTTATCCAACCTTGTCAAGACAACTGTATCTCATACCGAGGGCCAAACATTGACTAACTGAACTGTCAGATTCCTTATTTTCCGGTATATATAGTCGTTTCTGTGAGAGGCGTAGCCGTCGAAGAGTTTTCTCCCGAAAGCTTCAGATCTGTTTTCGGCTTGTCAGATTCAAGTTTCATTCCTCTTTTTAATTAATAAGAGGCGTTCGTGCTTCTTCGGACTAATCGAATTCCTTTTCGAGGTTGTTGTATAATCTCTTACAACTTCCGATCTACCTCAAGAAGAGGCCTTCGTGCTTCTCTGACATATCTGAAGCTTTTCGTTGTTCGCTTTCATTCCTGCTTGACATCGGAGGCGAGATCGGAGGTGAGTGTTGTGGATCTTAAGCGACTGAAGGCGAGCGACTGGAGCAGATCTGTGAAGTATTGAGAGTGAGCGAGAGAGGAGTATATGTGTGAGTATTAAGAGTGAGTGGGAGAAGAAGCAGATATGGGAGGAAGAAAGTCGGAATTGATTTGGGGGAGAGTGAGCGAGAGAAGCGCGTGTTTATAAATTAGGGTAGAATCTTAGAACTTAAATTGAAGGTGCAGAAGCATAAGGTTTAGTTAAGAAAGGTGTATTATGCACAAATAGTTCTATAAAATAATTAATATTTTAATACTTAAATAATCCGGATGGTTAAGTTGCCATGTACTAATGGATGTACATATAACTCGGACGTGCAGACATGCGTGTTATTCAGTATATAATATATATAAATAATCCGGATTTAGAAGGATCCGGGTTATATTCTATGACAATTTTTTCAAATTAAGAATATATCACGTTTATTGAACGTTCGGGTTATATTCTATGCTAATTAGGCCTCTTTTGTAGTAGTGTATGCATGGGAGTTCAAAGCACGTCACGGTTAGCTATTACTTCTTAAGGGATTTGGCTAAAGAGGGAGTTCTTAAACTTGTATATTGCAAAACAGAGGAGCAACTTGCAAACATAATGACGAAGCCTCTGAAATTGGCACCCTTCCAGAAGATAAAAAAGGAGCTTTGGCATGAAGACTGGTGAACTCAACTCTCTAGAGAGTTAGATTCAAGGGAGGGTTTGTTAAGTAAATTTATGAGATTTAGTATTATCTCAGTATTATTCCCTTTGTATTTTAGAGTCAGTAATGTTTGTTTCAGTCAAGTTCAGTTAGAGTCTTTTCAACATTAAGTCATGTAGTGGGAGTAAGTTTCCTTATTTCTCATTGATTTGTAGTTAAGGGTTGTAAGCCTATAAAAAGAACTGGGATTTCCTTCAATGAATTAGATCATTCAGTTGCCAATTTCCAGTATTTCAATTAACTCTACACAACTTACTACTGTATCCCTAAAATACTCGAGCCCTACCTTCTTTTGTCCTTCCATTCTGAGTTAAAGCCGCCATGACTCTACATACCCCAAATCCTTCTGTTCCACCTTTGTGTTCCTTCATTATAGTGAAATTATCACTAGAAAACTTGCATTTTTGTTAGGCATAAGTGACTCCTTACATCATGGCTCACAATCTCTTCTGCCATGTTGATGGAAGTTATGCTTGTCCACTTGAGTATCTTCCATCCACCAACGCAATAGCTCTAGTCCTCAACCTTGATTGCATTGACTGGCGCTTAAAAGACTATGTCTTGCACCCGTGGTAACACTGTCCAAGGCTACATTTAGGCATTTTTGTGAGTTGTTCTATGCATCATTTTCTTTGTTTCAGAGTCAATTACAGAATATCACGAGTTGATGTGTCCGCGCACTACACGAGATTGGGTTTATTTTATATTTTTATTAGCTAATGTGCCAATATAGTTGCTCAAACTAAAATTTGATATTAAAGAAGAATAAAATAAAATAAACCGTTCAAATATCCGAAAATTTACCTTTTCAAAAAATATACCTTTTCGTCAACCAATATCATTTCTTTCCCAATAATAACATCTTTATTATCAAAACTTATTTTACATATGCATTAATCTTCCAAGTGACATTATTCTTTAACTTTAAATCTTCAATTAAATGTAAAATCTTTAGTCTATGCATAAGATAAAAAATAAGAAAACAGAATAAGTTTATATAGAGAGGATTATGAAAAGTTAATCTAGATCTTAGATATTGTCAAAAATAGATATCAAAAGAATAAGGATATTATCTTAATGTATATGAATGGAAAAAGATAAATAATTTAGGAACCAAATTATATTTGGATAGTACGTGTGTAGAAAGAAGATAAAAATTTTAGGTAAAAGATAATTACATAATTAAATTAATATGTATAGATGAGAAGAAGATAAAAAATTAGATAAAAGATAATTAAATAATTAAATTAATACACAGATGGGAAGAAGATAAGATTTTTATATAAGAGATAATAAATTTGTAAATATTATGATATTTCTTTCCAAGTTCCATAAATATGTGGTGTTTTTTGTTTTTTTATTAGTTTTTTTAGTCATGGCGACGTGGCAGATGACGTTGCTAATGAGGTAGCATAGCTCAGAGGCCGACACATAGGCGAATTGAACGTAAGAGAGACATGTGGGAAAACACCGCTCTGCTTTAGTATATGTATAGATAGATGTCTAGAGCAAGGAACTATGGGATGAATGATAATGATTTGGAGAGATATCACATTTTGAATCATGGGAAAGTGATTGCCACTAAGTTTATGGATCGTGAAACTTTGGAGAGGCTAGAGATGGTTGAGTGTGTTGGACCCGGGTAGAAACAAGCCCAAAACCCATTACAATGAAAAAGCCCAATAGGTAAAAAAAGGAAAGTATATATAAAGATGAACAGTGAAATCATAAGAAAAGGGGGTGGAGCTGAGCAAGTGAGGCACAAAATCGAGATCTCAGGCATCTGAGAACCTAATCGGAGATCTGAGACCTCTCCCTTCATCACCCATTAATGGCGGCAACGAATCTCGGGCAAGGCGTCCATCACATCGGTTCTTATACTCGGGAGTAGTTCGGGGCAGTTCGATAATCATCGACCCCAGACGGAGCTTCAGCCCGGCTCGTGAGCTCAATCCGGTCTTCTCTGACGCTCAGCTGAGCTCGACCGTTGATTTCGGCTTTCGGACGAGTTTGGTCAAGTCTCCATAGTCGCGAGTTTGGTCAAGTCTCCATAGTCTCTCTAGCATGCCCGGAACGAGCTTCGCCTTACCGTTCGATGTCTGATTTCGCCGGCTTGATGGTTGGGTTCTCCAAACAAGTGCCAACGAGTTCATTACCAGCGCCCAGTTCGGTAAAGTTGTACTCCTCAACCCTCACTTAATCGCCTGTTCGGTAAAGCTACTTGCAAACGATTATTGTCATTCATGCTAATTCAATAGCCTGTTCATATGCTAAGTAACTACGTTTGGTAAATGGAGTTACAAATCTCTCCTACTCATACAACTCCTTATATTTGCTCCTTTGTCGAATACATCATTTATATAATTACTTACTTGGGCGTCGGAGTGCCCTTCCCGGGAGCCCCATCCCCGGGTTTGGGATATTACGTAGTAGGTTGATTATGATTTCTTTGATTAGGCATAGCGACTTTAGGCCTGTCATGGAACGAAATTTGGCATCATTTGGAGTGCACAACAACTCTATTTACTATGATGTTAATGTGTGGAGGACAAAGTTACTTCCGTAAATACCCTTCCCTTCCATATAAGGTTTCTTGTCGGCTAAAACGTACTCCCCGCCAAAATAAATAAGTTTGATATTCCATATTGCCTAGAATTAATGTTTTGTCAATTCTTTTCATAAAGACTAGGGACCGGGCCCGTGTCACGCATGGGAGGATCAGAGAAAATTAACACAATTTTAAGAAAATACAGATGAGGTGTTATTTTTGGTTAATCAGAGGCGCGACACAAAATGAAGGGACATTAGAAGTGGGCGTGGTCGGTTAATCGTTCTTCGGTTAACCAAATGTTCGGTTAGTGATTTCAAATAACCATTACCTAACTGTAATTCTCGGTTAACCACTACCGGTTAACCAAAAAGTTCGGTATGGTTAATCGGTTATTTCGGTTAACCAAAATAATAAAAAGTACAAAAAATAAATTCTTGAAATTGTAAAAAAAAAAGTTAATGACAATATTTTATCAATCTCCCATATAATAAAAACCAAAAGAGTACTAAAGAGATTAGTTACTTGAAAAACAAAAGCTAAAAAAACATGAATCACAAATTTAAAACGTATCTAAAGAAGTAAAAGTCACAAACTAAAGTTCATTAATGTTGACTCATTAGTTATTGGCAACACAAAGAAACCAGAAGCAAAGCAAATAGCTTGGTTGTCGTAGGAAAAAAAAGAGCGATGTGTTTGTTGATGACATGTTGCAAAATAGAATCAAGAGTCATCCTTGCCTCGTTACATAAAATTTGGGTATAATAATTAGAAATTTACATTAATTCTATTACAAGTTCTTGATAATATTTCGTCCAAAACAAGGCCAATTCCAGGCAAGTTCTCCATAATCTAAAAATGGTTGATTAACAATGATTAAAAAACTAATGGTTGATTACTACTCCCTCCGTCCCTTAATGTTCTTTCCATCTCTTTCCGACACATTCACCGAGACACGTTTTATAACGTAATATCTTTAAATACACATAAATAAAAATTATAAAATTTTGATATTGTTAAAGCTCTTGATGAGACGAATCAAACAAGATCTCATATGAATATATATTTTCTTATATAGTGGAAGATATGTCGAAGATTCTCTTGAAACGTAAATAGTGTCAAAATTGATGATGAGAAGAACATTTGGGGACGGAGGGAGTATGTATTAATATGGAAAAATCTGAAATGCCCATTTCGGCATAGAGCACATGAAAGAGCCGTCCACCGTCCATCTGAAGGGACGACTATAATCAAATACGCTACAACCAAAATTGCAGACGCACATAGGATAAGACAAAAGCAGTTGCAGCTTCCAAGGCCCCCCTAGCGCCTCACAGGTGCCTAGAAGCAAAATAACCGTGCATAATAACTCACATCCAACCCTTCATCTTGAAAAGGATAACACGTGCTGAAAGAAAAAGCGTTTGTAAATCGAGACGCGTTGTATCAAAAAAGGATAAAACACATAAAGTCACGTGTACAAGAAGAGGGTAAGGTTAAAGTAGTTGCAACTTCCAAGGCATCCAAGTGCACCACGTGTACTTAAAATCGAGACGCGTTGTATCTGAAAAGACAATGCTCACATTGTCAGCAAACAAAACACATCGCTATGTATAGTTGTTTAAACGCACGCCAACGCATCACGAGAGCTTGGAATAACAATGTGCTATATTGAGAAAAGACAATGTTCACATTGTGAGCAAATGAAACACATCAACCGCACACACAACCCTCCAATCAATAACACGTGTTGCTTTGTTCATACGGTGAGCTTAGGATATTAGCTTTCCACTTTTATTGTCACATGGACCGACCCATTCAAGAAAATGAAAGTAATCTTCTTGTAAGGTTAACAGCAAAGACCGATCAGTATGGGAACCATACATCTATTATCAGCCCCCCCTTGTTTCCTCAACTCGATCCCTTTCACCTACCCGAGCCTCTGGATAAGTAAAGGTCCGTACGAAAACTACAAATATAATTCACTGTGTGAACAAGCTCGGATCTCTATTATCGTCTCGTTTAATTGTATTCCATTTTTATTTGATTTGAATTTATATAATTACAGTTGTTCTTTTTGTAAATTAGGGTTGTTTGTAGTTGCTATTTGTTTCCTCTCTTTTCTATGTTGCTTTTTATTTCATCGAACGACCAACAGTAAAGCCGCAAGTCTGGCTATCTAAGAGAAAGTTTGTGAGGACAACATAGCATCCACCTCCCGCTCTACGTAACACCTTGAAAGGGAGCTAAAACAGGCGTTGTTAAACAAAGAAGGGGAAGGGAGTTTATAAGAGTATGTTACAAATAATTTCTTATGAAATTCGGTGATTTTTTCCTCCTTGATCCAGCCTGTCACGCAGTTGAAGTACTACATGAAAGGATAGAACCATAGAGTCGTGAAAGCACGGGCAGCAGCTACATCTCAACCTTGGGTTTAGACAGTCTGCACGAAGTCGCAAAAGAATATCCTTGGCCGGTGAGAACTCATCTATCACTGTCAAGCAAAGATTCTCGACATCTAGATGATTTGAGGAATGGTTGGTGGTAAATTAAAAACCCTGAGGGGACGGTTCCAATTTCTGCGGCCAAAAGTCTACATTAAATTTTTGTTACACTATCAAATATTTCCATCTAGACTCAATCCCAAAGCAAGGAGATGTTTATCCGGGTATATGCGTAAATATCGACATCTAGAAAGAGAGCCTAGGCTTCAGGACATAATATATCTTATACAAATAGGCAATTGCGGCCCAAATGTCACACTAAACACTCCTAGAGTCAATATTTTTCTAATGTCAAAAACATTAGATGGGAAAAAAGAATGGTTCCTTCTTTATGACAAGCCTAACACACCTTTTTGTAGCTCCATGTCCAAGCTCTTTATTATAGATTAACAACACGAAGTCTGACACACGAAGTCTAACCCACGAAGTCTAACCCACGAAGTTTGTAGTTCCATGGCAAAAAGGAATGGTATTTTGTTTATGACAAGCCTAATACAAGAAGTCTGATTTTTTGTCCATTAGCAGTTGAGAGACCTCTAAATAGGCATGCACCACAATCGTTGAACGAGGTGGAGGAGCCCGGACAGAGCACCAAGGAACAATGTTTTGAAGATGAGGCATGAGACTCCGGTTCAGACGACAATAAATCCTTATCACAGTGTTCATCGATATTGAACAAAGAAACATTAATTTTGCCAATCACGAAGATCCAATCATCCCCGAAATGATGGACATCGTCCCTTACAACTCAACAACAAACCAAACACACGACATCTTTGGCCCAGATCTGAGGATCGTTGAAACTATAAGTCTCGAAGATCTAAATTTGGAAGTAGATATGGTTGCCAATCAATATGTATGGGGAATGAACGAGACAATTGATTGGAACACTTGTTTCCCAATGGACGGGACACTTGGTTGGGAATCTAAACCCCCTTCCTTATCCGACTATGAAAAATACCCTCGTTTTTACATGTCGTATGTCCCAGAAGATACAGTCACAAATAGTTATGAATTTGGTAAGACTTGGATGGAAAACATGGAAGATTTGACGAATTAACTTAGTCTGACAGACGTGGAATTGAAAAACTATAGAAGATAGCTCGTCGGTTTGAAGATCAGATCGCTGCTTGGAGGAAAATTGCCATCATAACTATCTTGCACACCCTTCTAGACACAATAAGCTTGATGAGGTCATTTTCAACAGCTGGTCCTACGGCCAAGACATTAGATCCAAAGTGCAACCTAATTTGAATCTACCAAAATTCAAGTTAAAAAAACAAAAATGATTATTCAAGAGCATTTTATGCGACATAAAAGACATGGAAAAAGTTCTACAACTGATCGACGGTGTTCTTATTAAGATACTCGAAAATAACAAATATCATTCGATATGCAAATACAAATTTAATTTGTCGTGGCCAACCATTATCATTTTTTAGATTGATACAACTTAATACACGCAACAATAAAATCTAATCCTTCTCTTCTTAGTTCTCTTTTTCCTTGGAATCTGCTTTCTTATCAACAAGCTGCAGCTAGAGTCCATGCGGATACCGCGAAATAAAGGTGTCCTTCTCCTTTTCAATGTCCTAATTGGTGTATCTCGCATTAAAAAATTCTCCAATTGCCTCAATATGGCGTAGTCGAAATGCAGCAGATGTGCTGATGTCAGCTCTTGCCGCAATTAGCCGAAACATGTCCCTTTGCTGTAAGATATCATTGTTAACATATTTATACGCGAGGTCCGCTTCAAGTTCTAAAATCTCCGCATCTCGAACATCTATCGTTTCTTCATATTTTGGAACAAGCCTTTTTTGGTTTTCCCAAAGCTCATCATATCCGTTATAATATTCCCAGAGTGATACTGTAGTATGAATTCCCTACGATTAATAAAAAAACGAAGCCGCTCAACAATATTGTTTTTATCAGTGCAATAGCACGTTGTATAAGGCGGAAATACCTGCCAGTGGGAGGAAAGAGCCTCCTCTATCATGCGCCGTGAATCAGGAGACGAGAAGTATTTTTAGACAATCGGGGTCCTGATATTTGTCATAGCCATAATTGTATCGAGCGCTTCTATTGATGTTGAAGGAAATATTGGAGGCAGATGTTTTATAAAGGAAGTAGGCAAACCGCTTGGAACACAATATGTTTTCAGGACAAGATGTAAGAATTTCGCTCGTTTTTCGGCGCTTGCGAGCGAGATTTGTAGGGGCCTCGTCGACCACTCTTTTGTTCTCACCCTCAACAACGCCTATGTATAAAAAAGAGAGGTATGAAAAATATTGAAAGTAAGACTCTACAAACAATTAGCAATTAAATACTTGTCTTCATAATACATTCCATAGGTAGGATGAAGACCTACATGAACATATGAAATCTCGAAAAACCATAAAATAGTCGGTCGATTAAAATAGGAAATAACACAAGAGAAAAGATCAAATTAACTATAACTGAGTGAAAGGCGCATAAACCACAAACTTTAAACAGACAATTCCAACTGCACGCAATTTTTATTCTTTTCCACACAAGAGTATATAACGAGAAGGTGGAAGGACACCGAAGAGAAAAAAAAATTATAATGCCCGGGCGAAGGGTAACTGAAGAGACAAATGGTGTTATATTTGTAAAAGTCTTATTTTGATAATTCCAATTCCCTCTTTCCAAGAATGAAACATAGAAAAATATATTTACGAGTAAAGAAAAACGTATAGGTCAAATATCGCACCGCAAGCGATAGATTGCCCAGTTCGACAACAATTTTTTTTCGAGGCCTTCACGTGTGCAAGCAGTACGACTGCCTTTTTTTAGTATTTTCTCTTTTTATTTTTCGGAATCTATAAAAAACAATTAAAAATCCAAAAAGTGCGTACACTTGGTGACCGAAGAATAAAAGCCTTAAAATATTGCGGAAGAGGGAATGAATGGAAATAGAATAAGCTGCAACGAAGGTCAAAAGAGGTCGTTCGATATTATATTTGGTCCAACGCATGTCCATGTTCTAAGGCAACCAACAAAACAAATGCATTTTTTACAAAAATATGTTTTCCTTGATTTTGTATAATTTTGATGGCTCGATTTCCATTCATGTCTGCCTTTCGGATAATTGAAGGTCTCCCTTTGATTTGGGGTGAATCTCTATTATATGGAAAAACGCATGTCCACGTATCATTTTCAATTTTTAAGGGTGGAGATTCTCAATTCTTTAGGTCAACTTGCGCATTTTATGTGGTTAGCAACATTCAATTATATGTGGTCCGCTATACAACCATGTATTGTTCATAATTTAGAAGTATTATTTGCGTCCTCACGCCAGAGAGAACTGAATTAATGTTACTCAAATGTTCATGCGGGGCAATTATTACATTTTATGTCGAATATAACTCTCAATACCGAAATATAACCTATATTTCAAGCTCGAACAACAAACGCTAAGATTAATGATAAATGACTGTTGTTGTAGCACCAGTCGCAACGCCTATAGCATCGAAAGAAATTTCTAGGTTCAGAATGATATCGTCGACCAAGTGAACAGGCTCCTCAAATGTTCTTGTGAAAACGGGTTATGTAACAACCCTCATATATTATGTGAGATCTTTGAATTCATAAAGAGCTACATCCTGATCGCAATATTATTTACGGTGTGCTTCAGCGCTTTTCTCAACACCAACGTGTTGGCCATTACACAATATGTTTAAATTAAACCAATCTAATTGTTCCCTCATGCGCGATATATCTATCAAGAATTCGCTTACAACAATCATTCCACCATGCTTCGTCCGTATTCTGCTTAGCTATGATCGCATGCACTTCTAGAAGCTTGTTGTCCTAAACAACTGCAGCCCACTCCCTCTCCAGGTCGTTGATGCGATTATAAGCAATGTCCAACTCTACATCCTTGATAGAAATGTCCACATGCAGAGACTCAATCTCCCGGTTCTAGTCTCCAATAACCAATTCCAATTCCTTAAAATCAGCCTCACATTTCAGCATATGTGCCAAAAATGACAAATAGATCTGAAAGAAAATAAATAAAGAAAATATAGTGTCAAAATGACAACGCGTTAATTAGATCATCAATAAGAAATCTAAATCCATCGACCAATTGTTTATTTAGGAACAATGCTTCTTTCGGAGACAACGTCGTTACACGAAGACAATCGTCTGTAAGCGGTTGCGCAACTGCAAAGGCAACACGGTGTTTTCCGCGATGGTTGCAGATTCGATTGATTTGTATCAAGAACATCCACCATATGTGACTGATTAGATAACGAAGGTTTACCTGGAGGCTACACTCGAGAACTCTCAAAAAGAGGCATCGGAGATGTTGTTGTGAGCCACTTTCTCGATCCATATCTCTCAGCGAACCATTTGTGATACCTTATACCTACAAGGCAACAACACAAAGAACAATGATCTAGACAAAAGTTCAATAAACAACGGATTAAGAAGAGAGAAACTCGTATTTTTTACACAGCTATTTTGCTACAAGGTAAATCGATCCCTCCTTTTTGGAGTAGCTCTTGAGTGATAACGCTCTCCCAGGAATAGGCTCATCTCAGATTCCCGAACAGCCTTTTCGCTTTAGCTATGGAAATAAAGTCTATAAGAATTCTTTCAATGGGTTGTGAGAAGCAGTCGTAAGGCCCAAGACCAAATCTCCTACCGGATGGATATACAGAACCCCTCTCCAGAAGAGCCAATTGTGTACCTTCTATCTAGGGAAAGAAATATATAGAAGTACTCAAAAACACCAAGTTGAGTAAATCCGACAAGCACGACCGTATTTCCCCCATGTTGGGTCGGCCTGCCAACCGACAAATAAAAGACGTGAAAAAAAAAACGGGGGCAATAAACAGAGACGCTCTCGTCTTATCCATAAAATAGGCGCAATAGGCAAAGAGAAAAAAAAAAGTGGCAAGTTTTTTTGATAAATAGACCCATGTCTTTTTACAGCCCCATATAGCGAGGGTGTCGGGGCCAACAGGAAATTAACACCATTTTGATAAATAGACTCATACGTTCATTGTTCTATAGACGAAAAAGTGGGTGGTTGTTTCGAGGCCACTCTTTGTAGAATTCATGATTACAAGACAATAGAGGAGAAATGTTTGATAAATAGCATCATACTGTAGGTTGTTTTACAACCACATAGTGCAGCGTGGTCTAGTCGGGGCCAATAGAAAACAACCACGCATTTTAAAAAGTCAGCGGCTAAACTCGACCCAGTGCAACCATTTGTATAGTAAGTAAAAGTTTAGTCGAAAAACAATATGTATTTTACTTACCCGAAAAACAATATGAAGTTACGACTTGGTTTAGCGTATAACACGCGCAAGCGGTCCCCGTCACAGATCACTAGACAATTTAGTCGGGACCAATAAATAATACTCCCTTCGTCCCATAATATAGTGTATGTTTTTCTTATTTGGTGTCCTGAAATGTTGTGTCTGTTTCCATTTATATCTTTCGTCTTATTATCCACATCAAATCATTTTTCTAAAAATCCACACTCAAATAATTTCTCTCTCCTTCCTTTTCACATCAATTTCCACACCTAATCATCTTTTATCTTCTCTCCTACATAAAAAATCACACCCTCTCACAATCTCTCTCCCTTACACTTTTTTTTTTCACTTCCTTAATTTTCCTCGAAAACCGCAAACGGATACTTAATATTGGGACGGAGGGAGTATTTGTGCCTTTTAAAATCCATTGGTTGAAAATGACTGACCAAAATCATTTCAGTGGCGACTCATTCCCCAAATATAAAAACATAATTGTTTTACAATTGCAAATCGTCGAGCGGTTTAGATTGAATAAAAAGCGATAAACTTTTTGATAAATAAACCCATGTCGTTTTACTGCCCCAAAAAATATAGTCTAGTCGGGGCCAATAGAAAATAACCACGCATTTAGAAAGACAGAGACGCAAACCTACGTAGTGCAACCCACCGACGCAGCGCAATCAGTAGCACCGCAAGAAAACAACTTTTTATAGACGCACAAAAGGTTATAGAGAAGTCGGGTCCACCAGGACAAACAAGAAAGGTTCACTAACTGAGCGACAACAGACTACCTTAACAGTAACAAACATTCAAGGCAACTTACCCAAAAAACAACATGCAGTCGCTACTGGATTTAGAGGAAAATACGCACAAGCGGTCCCGTCACATATCACATGATAATTTAGTCGGGACCAATAGAAAAGATTAACGACTTTTAAAATTAAGTGGTTGCAATTAAATGAACAAAAACATTTCACCGATGACTCATTCACCAAACATTTCACTGTCGTGACGCAAAAGGTCAAATGGGTTGTTTTACTAACTAGAAAACAATATGCATGTACTATTGGGTCCATCTGAAAACACCCGTATGCGAATCCTGTCACATATCGTTGGGCAATTTAATCAAGACAACAGAAAATAATCTCCCCTTAAAATTCATCTCTTGAAAATGTCGCAACGCAAAGAGAAGAAGCGCAAACAAAATAGTTCAATTTACATACGCGAAACTAGTTTTAACGAAAAACAGAGACACAAGCATAACAAGCGATTCACCTGCGAAAAAGGGAGTTGCCAAGACTGCGTTCAAATCAGCGGAAATGCAGCAGGCCTGACTAAAAACATTTCGTGGGCTCATAATAGGTTAACTAAAACAGAAAAACCGGGAGAAGACGTCTGGCGCAAAATCCAGTGAAACAAGCATAAATTGCTCCGCAGGCACAAAATAAATATGGCAAATAACCCGCTATACGGACACAAAACAAATTTTAGAAAAATAACAGGGAAAGCATAAGTAGGCACACATCCGCGAAAGTTTTACTAATACGGTAAAATTCGAAAAAGGCGGTTGACGCTAAATCCAGTATGTGCCCAAAACAATTCCTCATAAAAGTGCAGTTAAAATAAAAATCAGACATCTCGGGGAGAACAACCCCAAAACAAACAATAAGAGTGCATTGCAGTGTAAGATCAGAAAAAGCCAAAAAAATAACCTGAAAACCGAGGCTGGAGAATCAGAGAGCGCCAGAGAAAAAGCACCAACCACAATGAAAAAGATATACTCAAATAAAACAGAGAGATCGGTTAACTAACCGAAGAATAAGACTCGCGCACTAGTACAAAATAGTTATTTCTAGGGGGGTTTTAACAAAGCGTAAGGGGGTTTTCTCACTCCCTTAAAACGCTTGGCCGTAAAATGTTTCACGGGGTTTTTTAAAACTCCCGTAAGAAATTGCACATGGAAGGGGGTTTTGTAAAACAGGACACTCGAAAATATTTCCCAGGGGTTAAAAAAACACCTGAGAAATATTGCCCGAGTTTAAAAAATATAGTCATAAATTCACTATAAACAATAATTTCTCTTTTCTACGGTTATTTCATAAAGAACATTAGCATGTGGCACTATATCACAATGTTTATAAACAAGCATTGTTGGAACCTCGTTCCAACGGAAGAGAAACCGGCAACACTCCGGATCCTCAAGTTTAGATGCATTTTCTTTCTCCTTCGATGAAAGCGGGCCTCGCGACTTGCTTTCGAGTGTCCCCTCTCATGCATTTCTAGACTTCTTGTTTTCAAGCGGAACGCCTCTCCAAGTTCCTGCAAAAGCCAAACCCGGAAAGGGGGCATTCCGACACTTAAGTCAGTAATCATATAAATGATGAGTTAAGAGAATGAGCAAGTATAAAGAGCCGCAAGAATCTAGATGTTTGTGTCTAAACGACCCACCTTAGAAGGGATATAGTACCCTTCCATATCAATCACGCAATCAAGCTAATATAAATCATACATGAACAATATCAAATGAGGCATTATATTGCCGGAGATGCTTGATATTTCATCATTGATCCTATTAATTAGACCCTCAATTCATTAGCCAAAGACCATAGAGGAATCAAGCATAAATAAGTCATTGCACAATATATCATCATTGATTAATAGATTTGCATGTTTGAGAATACTGACTGTAAGCTAATATGTTATATAACGACATGGCCATCCACTTTGGATTGAGCCTAATGACTTAGGATGACCCAATTAATCAATTCTCTCGACTAGTTAGTTTCACTGTAATCAAACACATGAGCAAGGTCAAATTAATTGTAGAGATGTCAGGTAGGCTCTTAGTCAATTTATCAACTAAAACTGAACATTCAAACATAGAATTTTTGGTTGAATTCCACTTGCCCACCATTAATCCAAGCTATCATACAAGACAAGTGAAGCACCACAAAACAACCATTATCATTCTACGAATGAACATATATGCAGCGCATAGATCTTTCAAGGCATAATTCACACCAGCACAATTAATATAAGAGGAAGCAGGAGACTGTGTCAAGTGACGTTTGTGTATAGAGAATGTGAGCGAGAGATCATAAAGTAAGGCTATTCAAGCCAAGATGATACCAGGTCGATGACGGAAGGGAGAGAGCTCGTTTCAGCTAGGTTCCAAGCTAAGCAAGTGGAAACGCCGAGCTCGCCCAAACAAAAGCTCATCGGGAGGCCGAACGGGAACACATTTCCGTCGGGGCGAGATCGCCCTTGAAGGATTCCGGGGAAGAGCAGCATTCTGAGCTTGACGATGAAGTGTTGTACTCGATTTCAGCCTCTCCCTTTGATTCCTCCTTCCCGATGGTCTCAGTTCAACCCCAACTTCACTTTCCCTTTCTCCATTCTTGTTCTCCCGTTGGGTTTTCTCTCGGCCTGCCCCCCTTTTTGTGCGTTTGTTGGCCAGCTCAGCCTTCTTCTTTTTGGTTTCACTATTCATCATTATATATAATTTCCTTTTCTAACCAATTGGGCCCTTTTATCGTAATGGGTTTTGGGCTTGTTTCTACCCGGGTCCAACAAGCATATCGAAACATAAATATCAAAAATAATCTACAATAAATATGAATTCCATTCAATTGGTACACAAAATCTATTTCATAGTAAAAAAATAAAAATGAAGCTTAGAAGACCTGGCAAGAAAGTATCTGGCAAGAAACTATTCATGTCACAAAGCTCCAAGGCTTGAGGTTGAAAGATCTGGCAATAAAGTATCTGTTACAAAACAATAAATATTCATGTCAAAAACACTTGCTACCTGTTTAATTATGTTGTGGAAATGTAGCAGATTGAACAGCTTTAGAAACTTGGACAACCAACTATTGATTGCTATAATTAAATCCACATTGTATGAAGATGAACCGAGTAATAAAACAATAGTGCTTTATACTATACATAGAAGGAACATGAAGCTTTTACTTGTAGTCTATTCCTAAGAATCGTTAAAATCTGATCTTTCGAGTATGCACGGAATGTGAAAACCGTTGGTTTACCTGGCAAAAAAATCGTTAAAATCTGATCTTTCGAAAGTAAAATACCATGCAGCACATTGCAAAAACTGGTTAAAACAAAACTATGTTACCAGACAATTTCTGTTAGTCATAGCATCAACTGACTCTGTTCGATTACTTGTATCAACTAAAAGAGTCAAGCAAAAATTCCCTATATATGTTTTAAGTACATCACAAAAGATATCATGTTATTCGTACCGGAAGATTGCTCCACGCATTTGATCAATTTGATTATTTATTCCTGTCAGAATTCATAGCAAAGGATTTTAGTAGGAGGTTTTGAAAACTCTCTATAGATATATATTAAATATGTATAAGTATGTACTGCAGCGCAGGAAGAAGTGAGCTAGCAGAGATATTCTGTCCGGCAGCATTTACAGAAGCTGAAATGAAAGAGTTATTTGTAGAAGCCTAAAAAACAAATGTTTTTCATTAGAGAAATTTAGCCACCAACTGTAGGAAATACGATACATGGTAGGTACTAAAAACTCTTTGTTTCACTTGTCGAAACAATAAATCATTATAGGTACTAAAAACTCCAAACTTGTGTATTATTAAACAAGTGCTAATTTAAACAAGACCAAAAAGTACAGTCTATATATATCAAATTCCGGATTCTGTTAAAAATTAACATGAGTAGGCTGGACAAAATGAATAATCAACAGATACCATACTCGGAAGATACATAAGGTTTCCCTAATATTTATGGAATCAATCAACGAAAATAATACTTTACAATTAGCACAGCAAGTAATCAACACTAAAGTTCAATCAGCTAAAATAATTCTTCCAAATTAGAGTAGCAAGTAATCAAACACTATAGTTCTTACCGAAAAAAAGAGTAATCAATGCTAAATTTATCCTAACCTTCTTCCAGAAAAACGTATTGAAGAAATGGCACTTTAATAACTTCTTTGATTCTCTTCTTTCCCTTTCTTTCAATAACTCAAGGTACACATTGATGACCTGCATAAGAGATATTTACACCACCAAGTTGGAAAATCAGTAACGCGAACATTAACCCTCCTGTAGTAAAACACAGATGAAACTTTTAATTTATCTGATAAAATACAACAGTGTAAGTATCCAACGAATGAAATTGATGTGCAAATCGGAGAGCCGACTGATCGGGTATAAGACAAAGGTTGTATCCGTCGCCAGAAATAAACCGAACAGATAACGCTCAGACCGCATGCCTAGAATCATGAACGAAGTTGACGGGCGAAACAGAGAATCGGTCGGCCGGATAAAACACAGAACCTCTAGCGAGAAAAATCAAAGGCGATAGCGGTCACCGGTAATAAACCGAACAGACAACGCTCCGACCGCATGCATAGAGGCAAAAACGAAATTGATCAACGAAGCATGTAAGATTGGTTTCAATCCAAAGATTCACACACGTTTGATAGACAGAAACGAACACAAGAGACACAAGAGACACAAGAGACTTGTTACGCAGTTCGGAGAATAACTCCTACGTCTGCGGGCCTCAGGACGAGAACCAAATCCACTATGCAGGGTTTGAACAGATTACAGGGACAAACCAACAACAACACAGGCTAGTAATCTAAGCAACCAACAAGCAATCTAAACCGAAACAGAAGAGAAGAAACAAGACTCCCTTCTTCCAGCCTACGACCAGAGTCACCAGCAAGAACCTCCGTCAAGCTCCCAGCGCTTCAACGTCGCCCGGAATAGACCACAACCCACCCTTCTCAAGTAACGAACCACCGTCGTCACACAAGATTTCTCAGGCAAGAGATTTGCGAGAGAAACACTCACGCTCACAGATCACCACATATCTCTCAGGAGCTCAGCGCAGTCAAGAGAATGGTAAGTTAGGTTAGAGCTCAGCCTGTTAGGAGCTTAAGTACTAGGCACTATTCACAAACGCGGAGCCCCGAGAGCAGCTGACGGGTCGGGTCCTGAGCATCTCTAGACCGGTTACAGATATGCACACACATTGGGCCGAGGCCCATTACAGATTTAAACTATCCTGTTAAACACTTAGGAAATTACATCCTAACAATTTGCCCTCTTAATTTTCTAAACCTTGCATAACTCCATCCTAGCTGTAGAACACAGCCATATCTTGGACATAGAGTGAAATTTGATCTTCACCATCGTCGGACCATCTTAGCTGTAGCCTTCCTTAGGGAACGTCCCAAACATGGAGAAAATCCCTGCAGAAAGCAAACTTATCAGATGTGACTACCTTAGTTCCAAAATAAACAGGGTTGTTGTCACCTTTAACCTTTTTAACAATGATCTGTTTTGAATCAACCAAATCACGAATAAAATGCAACCTAACATCTATATGCTTAGATCTTTCATGATACACAAGATCTTTGCAAAGGTACTCTGAATTTCATTAAGTAAACCAGTCAACCATATCGCTTCTTTAGCAGCCTCAGTAGCTGCTATATATTCTGCTTCATTACTAGAAAGAGCCACCACAGATTGTTGTTGTGATGTCCATGAGATACAATTACCAGCCCAAGTATATACATACAAAGTAGTAGATTTCCTAGTATCTTTATTACTAGCATAATCACTATCAACAAAACCAAATAGCTCTTTCTCACTCAAGTGATTAGAGTAGCACAAACACAAGTTTTTAGTACCACACAGATATCTCAAGGCATACTTCATAGCAGTCCAGTGTAGTTCACCAGGGTTAGACATGAATCGACTCAAAACACTAATAGCAAAAGCAAGATCAGGTCTAGTACATATCATAGCATACATAACAGACCCAACTGCCACATCATAAGGGAATTTAGACATCCTATCAGTTTCTTCTTGAGTTTTAGGACATTTATCTTTGGTCAACTCTAGATGCCCTCCTAAGGGTATAGTAGTAGGCTTAGAATCATTCATGTTAAACTTGTCAATGACTTTCTGAATATAGTCTTTTTGAGATAACCACATGAGTTTCTTAGGCCTATTTCTAATAATTCTCACACCTAGAATCATCTGAGCAGGACCAAGGTCCTTCATGTCAAAATGCATCTTAAGATCCCTTTTAACACCAGCAATGCAAACCTTGGAGTCACACATTATCAGTATGTCATCAACATATAATAACACATACAAGGGAAATGCAGTTTTAACATTTTTAAAATACAGACATGTATCATAACTGCTTCTATGGAAACCCCATTTTTTCATACAAGCATCAAATTTCAAGTTCCATTGCCTAGGAGACTGTTTAAGTCCATAAATGGATTTATTCAATAAACAAGCATAATCAGATTTAGATTTGTCAATAAAACCTTTAGGTTGAGCCATGTAAATAGTTTCATTCAAATCACCATGCAGGAAAGCTGTTTTAACATCCATCTGTTCTAATTCCCAATCATAAACAGTGCACATAGCTAACAAGAGTCTCATAGTCTTGTATTTAACAACAGGAGCAAATATGTCATTGTAATCTACTCCTTCTCTTTGAGTAAAACCTTTTGCTACTAACCTAGCTTTGAATCTAGGTGGATCCTTGACACTATTTCCTTCTTTCAACTTATACACCCATTTACAGTCAATAAGCTTAGCCTCTCTAGGTCTGGGGACCAAAGTCCAAGTTTTATTAATGTACATGGATTCAAGTTCAGATTTCATAGCACTCAGCCATTCTTTAGCATGTCTACAGTTTATAACAGTCTCATAGGTGTCAGGAACAGGAATGAGGGCATTATTAACCTTTGTAGCAGTAGTAAAGGCATATTCAACAGTATTCATAACATGCTCAACATTATTAATGGAAGAAAACCTCTTATTAGGTATTCTAGTTTTGGGTTCTCTATCTCTAGTGAGTTGGTAATTATGTATATTATCCTGCTCACTAACATGCTCAGAGATAGAATCAGAATTTAAAGAAGAAAGAGGTTCTTCCCTGTTTACTCCCCTTAATGGTGAGCCAGTGTTATCTGTTGCAGCTCCTTCAATTTCAGAATTTACCACTTCCCTTGAGACCTCAGTTTCTGCCCTGGGTTCAGTTGTGGATTCACTTTGATCTTGTGAAGAAGGAGCAAGATCAAACTCCTCATCATGTGGAAGTTGTTGCCCTGCTATTTCCTCTGGCTGTCTGGATGAACCCACTCTAATGGTGTCATCTTCAGTTGTACTTGTCACCTCATTCACCCTTGTTAGTTTTGTCTTAAAATATAAGTTCTTTTCATCAAAGGTTACACTTCTAGAAGTAATAACCCTAAGACCATGAGGTTGAATTACAACAAGTCTATATCCTTTGACTTCTTCAGGGTAACCCAACATGACACATTTTATAGCCCTTGGTTCAAGTTTACCTTGAGAAATTTTAGAATATGCAACACATCCAAAAATTCTAAGATAACTCAAATCAGGTTTGTGTCCAGTCCATAATTCCTGAGGTGTTTTGAACTCAATAGTAGAACTGGGAGATCTATTTATCAAGTAACACGCAGTAATTACAGCTTCACCCCAGAAAACATGTTTAAGGCCAGAACTTATAAGCATGCATCTTGTCTTTTCTAAGAGAGTTCTATTCATTCTCTCAGCCACACCATTCTGCTGGGGAGTCCCAGGAACAGTTAGATGCCTCTTAATTCCATTTTCAAGACAAAATTTGGTGAATAACTGGTTACAGTATTCTAAGCCATTATCAGTTTTAAGACACTTTAACTTGTGATTAACTTGGTTTTCAACAACATGCTTCCAATTCTTAAAGGTCATAAAGGCCTCATCCTTAGTCCTAAGCAAGTAAATCCATGTTTTTCTAGAGAAATGATCAATGAAAGACATGAAATACCTCTTACCTCCAGGTGTACTTACTTGTGCAGGACCCCAAAGATCAGAATGTACATATTCTAAAGGATTTTTTGCCACATAAGATGACCTAGGAAATGGAGCATTAGTTTTCTTGCCAAGTATACAATATTCACATATGTCTAAATCACTAGGTTTTTTATTTAGTAAACCTAGCTTAAACAGATAGTTCAGACCCTTAGATCCAATATGACCCATTCTATTATGCCAATTTTGAGTCTCTACAACATTCATAGTATCACTAGTAGTAGAGAAGTTCAATTCAGGTGTGGTGATAACATGGTACAACCCACCCTTCTTGATCCCCTTAACTAAAGTAAGTCCATTTTTGATAACTTCCCTAGTACCATTACTGGTGACAATTTGACATTGTAGGTCATCGAATACAGATTCAGACATCAAATTTCTTCTCAGTTTAGGGACCCACCTAACATTTTGAAGTAATCTGATTTTACCATCATGCATTCTTAAGGGAACACTCCTTATTCCTTTAATCCTAAGAGAGCTATTATCTCCTAACATCACTTCACCTCCATTAATCTCATGTAAAGAACTGAAGAGGTTTTTATTAAAGGTAGCATGAACAGTACATCCAGAATCCAAGATCCAAGCATCATTATTAGCAAGTAAGTGAGAGCACATAAGCAAGTCACAGTCAAACATATCAGGGGACTCTAAGATAGAAGTTGAATTATCACTAGTAGGTTTAGCAGATTCATCTTTCTTTTTCTTATAACAGTCCTTAATGAAATGACCACCTTTCTTACAGTAGAAACATTTTTTCTTTTCATCAGTCTCTTTAGGTGAAGTATATCCCTTTTTCTTATCATCTTTATGTTTCTGTTTCGTCTTCCATTTTCCCTCAGAAAATAGAACTTCAGACTTAGATTCTCCTTTCTTGTCATTCTTATTCTTAAAGATTTTCAGAGACTCATTTTTTTCAGTGAGAGCTTCAATAACCTTAGTCTTAGTCAAGTTATCAGAACTAAATTGAATGACATCTTTAAGATTATCAAATTGAGCAGGAAGAGAATTAAGTAACAGAACAGCTTCATGGGTATCTTTCATTTTATCTTCACATCTAGCCAAATCTTGTGTCATTCTCAAGAATCTATCTAGGTTATCACTCAAGGTATGATTGACATCCATTTTGAATGTAAACAATCTACACAGAAGAGAAATTCTAGAAGGTAAAGACTTAACCAAGTATAGAGACTCAAGAGCATCCCACAATTCCTTAGTGGTAGTATACTGGATTACCTGTCTAGCCACATCATCAGCTAACCTTATCATTATCTCAGAATGAGCCTGCTCATCCATTTCCTGACGTCTAGCAGGTGAGGATTCCACAAGGTAGTCCCCAGTAATAGCTTTGTGGCATTTTTCCTTAGTCAAGATAGCTTTCATCTTGACTTGCCACATAGCAAAGTCGGTCGAGCCATCAAATAGCTTCATCCTGATGTTGTTTTCAGCCATAGTACCTAACCAAGCACACAGATCAGTATAGGCAAATGTCCTTATCTATGCAGTTCAACTCAGTAAGAGACAAGGATCAAGAATTCCAGAAATAGATTGTCACGATTCCAAGACACGACTTAGGATCAAGGTCAATATCAGGAATGTGAGCAAGAATCAAGTGAACACACAAGTTCACTCCAGACTCAAGCACAACTCAATAATCAAACGCGCAGAAGGCAAAGGAACTCAGAGTTGCCAAACAACAGCGGAAGCAAAGAACACAGAATCAATCAAGAGAAAAGTAATGATAGAATCTATACATGCAGATCTTGGTCAAAAAACAAGCCAGAAATCGAACATGCAAGAACACTATCAACCTGGCTCTGATACCAATTTGTAAGATTGGTTTCAATCCAAAGATTCACACACGTTTGATAGACAGAAATGAACACAAGAGACACAAGAGACTTGTTACGCAGTTCGGAGAATAACTCCTACGTCTGCGGGCCTCAGGACGAGAACCAAATCCACTATGCAGGGTTTGAACAGATTACAGGGACAAACCAACAACAACACAGGCTAGTAATCTAAGCAACCAACAAGCAATCTAAACCGAAACAGAAGAGAAGAAACAAGACTCCCTTCTTCCAGCCTACGACCAGAGTCACCAGCAAGAACCTCCGTCAAGCTCTCAGCGCTTCAACGTCGCCCGGAATAGACCACAACCCACCCTTCTCAAGTAACGAACCACCGTCGTCACACAAGATTTCTCAGGCAAGAGATTTGCGAGAGAAACACTCACGCTCACAGATCACCACATATCTCTCAGGAGCTCGGCGCAGTCAAGAGAATGGTAAGTTAGGTTAGAGCTCAGCCTGTTAGGAGCTTAAGTACTAGGCACTATTCACAAACGCGGAGCCCCGAGAGCAGCTGACGAGTCGGGTCCTGAGCATCTCTAGCCCGGTTACAGATATGCACACACATTGGGCTGAGGCCCATTACAGATTTAAACTAGCCTGTTAAACACTTAGGAAATTACATCCCAACAATGCAAAAAGACGACCAAACACACAACAATGGGAAAGAAACCGAGCGAGGCCTTTTTATAGAGGAATATATTGAATGGACAAAAAATTCGAGCCCAAGTAATAGCTGGCAACAACTAGAAGTTGGACATTCGGCACACCACATAATCAACAAATACGTGGACAAACGTTGACCACACTAAATTAAACAATACGTGGACATTCGTTGGTCCACATAGAATAGGGTTTTGACAAAAAAAAACTAAAAAACTTAGCCCCTAAGAATTCAAAATGACACATGGACATTCGACGGACCACATAATCAAACAGCAACGTGGGAAAACGTCGCACAACATAAAATCAAAGCAATACATGGACACTCGTTGGTCCACATATAATTAGGATTTGACATACCACGCGTGACGTGGCGCCACATGGCGCGCTCCTTCACTGTAAAAATAGTTGAGATTGCGCGCAAGATAAATGTAATAATCCCTTGCTTTTATAATAGTTAGTATTTATAATTTATTTTACATTTATCGAAATATACAATAATAATTTTTTGGATTCTTTATTGATTTTACTTAATTCTTCAAATATCTTCTCTTTCCTTTTTCTTTATTCCATTTTGTTTTTTTCTGTTTAAAGCGTCTATAACATAATTTTATTTTAATCATTATTATAATGCCATATTGGTAATTGTATTCTCACGTTAACAAACTTGTAAAAAGCGTAAAAAAAAAATTTGAAATTTCCTAATTTTTAATTTTATTTTCTGCAATTAACGGTCTAAATTATTGTTATTTAAAACAATCCTATAAAGTCCTTGTCTTTTACAAAAATACATATTTTTGTAAATTTGATGCTCGTTTGGTTGAAAGTGGGAATTGTAAATCATGGACATTGTTTCATATGAATTAAGCTATTGTAATTTATAATATGTGGGATTTGGAGAATTATGTTTGGTTGAAATTTACAATATAAAGAATTAAAATAGAAGAATTCAGATTTATAAGTAAAAATATGAGAATTGAAATTACTTAGGGAGACCTAAGTAAGATGAATTTTTCGCATATTACAGAAATTGAAATTCTCATGTAATGAACTTTTCAACCAAATATAAATATACACCCTTTCCCTTTTAATTGTCATTCTATAATGTTTTTCTTCTTGTTCCTATTTATCTAGTCGAGATAGTTTTCGCGCTATAAGTGGGTATATATCTCGTTAGTTAATCAATAAATAGTACTCCGTAGAATATATAATTTTATCCGCAAAATAAGTTGATAGCTTGAAATGATATTGCTACATAATTATGTTTTAAAATTTTGAATATAATAAATAACGAATATATAAGTCAGTTTTAATACAAAAATCTTATTTGATCATATAAATTGATTTGAACATATATAAGACTATATAATTTAAAGAACTATCTAAGACAAAATTATATTTTTTTCCCTTATTCATTTAACAATGAATTTTTTGTGCTATGTCAGATAATAAAAATAAGATTATAAATTTAAAAAAATAACATAACAAAATATTGGTAGGTAAAAATTTAAAAAGATTAATACATAAAAATATTTTTGTAATCTGACCGACCTTAAATAATCTTTTTGTATTTTATTTTTGAAATTTAATCAATTTTTTATTAGATTTTACAATAAGTTATAAAAATTTGAGACCAATGGAATGGCGACAAGTCGGTTTCCACGAGGCATAACTGGGGTATGAGAAAACATTATTGTCTTAGTAATTATGTAGAGATTATCGTTTTAGTTATTTTGGCAAGATTTTGTCAGATTTATCTCCATGTTTATTATTAGATTTGGTGCCTGTTCCGTATAAAAAAGATAAGCTAGCTTATTTTTCCTGAAAAGCTTGTTATTCTAGCTTATGAATTTCAATAAGCTAGCTTATGTTTTGATAAAATAAAGGTAAAATTAGATTTAGCCAAACAGGCTGTTGGAATCTTAAAAAATTGTAATTTTAGAAAATATTAGATTACCCCTACGTTTATTATTAGATTTGGGAGAAAAATTATCATTTGTCTTAAAAAATTAAAAAGAGAATTATAAAAAACGAAAGGAACATAATTTTATTTTCTGTAATATTTCAATTTATGAGAATTTAATCTTTACCCAACACATATGGATGGAGAGATTTTAGAGAGGTCAATCACACACTCACAGTGGAGGGAACCACGTATACATTTTTATTTATTTATTTAATTTAATCAATAATTAGACTTGTTAGATTTGACCATCTCTTATTTATTTATTACTAGTTAGTTATATATTTAATTGAGGAATGTGAATTCTCGTTCTCGCCCATGGATGGCACGAGGCAAGCTCACTCCCTGCTCGTGTTAAGTAATCAGTAATCTATTAGAATGCCTTGTTGGTCCCCCATTTTAGCATGAATTCTAATAATCTAAATTATCTTTAAGCATCTTCAGCTCGTCAGTGGATTTTTCTAATTAGTTTTCGTGACATTTTTAATCTAGGTTTAATCATATGAATTTTTATGGAGAACGCGTGGCCGCCCTCTAACTCCTGAATTCTTTATGGTCCAAGTTCTAGGCCGATTTGGTAGTACAAAATTTGTAAAGCACGGATAAAATCAACAATGGATTAATGTTATATGTCCATTTCGTTCTAAAACTAGACCCGGACTCCCGCGCTGCGCGCGGAAAAATTACATAATTTTTGCATACGATTTAACGTTGTTAAATAGATATTCGAAAATTGAATTGAGACAAATTATGTTCACAACCTTCTAAAGCAACATATAACTTCAACAAAGTTAAATTTATAAACAGAATCAATCAAGAAAATGATAAATGATTTTTTTACGAAATGTTTTTATTTAATATTAATATTTTATTTTTTAAAATTTTATTATTAATTTATTAGCTCAATATAGAGATAAATTTTTGATATCCAAATTCTTATGATGTGTCGTAGAACATAAGATAAAAAAAACTTACAAACAAATGTTACCGAGTTCCACTCCTCTCACCTCACATTTCGTATACTTTTCTTTCGTCTCTTTCAATCACCATCGTTTTCAAGATTTTTTTTACCTTCATCTTTTTTAGTCATGATTTATTTTTGCCAAATTCCTTGGTTTGAGTAGTTTTTTGTGTTTTTCCTTTTAAAATATATTGCTTTATTGGATAAGATTGTTTTAATTATTTAATCTATCTTACTAAAAAATTGTGTCAATTTAATATTGGGTTTTTTCCAGTGGTTAATAATGGATAGATTTTTTTTCTTTTTAATAAGATTTGTATTTGATATCTCTAGAGAATATAAGATATATGAGTAAAGGATAAACGTTTTTTAGTAAAGGATTTACTAACATACAAGGAAATACAAGGAAACATTATAAAAGTATAATTTTATTAACTTTTATATAATTTAAGTAACTCTTATTAATAAAAATTTAATAAATGCATTATATCATTTTAGGCAAATCGTAATATAAAAATCATAGCAAATAAATATCAAAGCAACTGCAATTTATTCAAATCATATGTAGTAAAGATTAAATATGTGTTTTAATTCATTTGCTCTTACGCAAGACAACTAATTTACTCTCCATTGTTATTAGGTGACTAGAATCGGACCCCGTGCTACGCGCGGGGTAATTACGGTTTTTCTCGTCTCAAAACTGGATTGGGCTAATTATATATTTACAATTTTTTAGGGCATATTTTATCCAATTCAGGCCAAATCAAATCTAACATGCAGATCAAGACATTAACACAAAAATAAACGAACAATAGAAGTGATAAAAATAGCAAATTGATTGGTTCAATTACAAATTGACAATAACCATGAGTAACAGCGAAATACAATATGCAGAAGAGTAACGACGACTTAATGAGAGAATTAAATACGAAATTCCATTCGGTGAAGTCGAAAAATCAAAAGTTGAAATTAGAAGAGAAATTCAAGAGGCCACATAGTAATGGCGACTTAATGACAACTTTCTAGGTCATTACCCGCTCTTTGCGCGAGCCAAACACTTTTTATTTTTGTCTATATTCATATACTTAATGTATTTTTTTCATATATGTATTTTTTAGTAAATTATAATAAAATGAATTGAATATCTCTTATATATGTACCAAAATCACATAGTCGTTTACGTTGCTCGGATTGCTCTTCATCGTCATACGGATTGAAGGTGAAGAGCGAAAAAGAAGAAGATGAAAATAGTGGAAATACTAACCAATTAAGCACATAATTATGGTTTTATTAGACATTTAATAAGTCTAATTATCATTGGATAATGAGAAATAGAAAAAAAAATAAGTTTAAACATTAACGAGTCTCAATTACCATTACTTTCTCAAACCCATGAATTTTTATATATATATATAGATTTGTTCGAGTCCTCGTGATGTCGAGTCTAGATGGAGTTGGACTATGTAAAAATCCAAAATTATAATAAATATAATAATAAAAATCTCTAAAAACATATTGGATTAATATTTTTTCCTACCTAAAAAATTACACTCCATTATGAATTATGATATGAGTTTTCTATTTACTTTGTACCTAATACATATATTTTTTTCCAATTATGGTTTTTTTCATTATATGTTTCACGTATATATTCTTTCAATTATAAAAAATAATATTTTTTTAAATATTGTTTTTTTTGTTGGGCCAAGCAAAAGTCAATCCAAGACGAATATATTGATTAATTTGTTTGTGAATATATTGATGAATATCTTTGTTAATATATTGGGTGAATAGATGATATGATTTGCATAGATGAAAAATATTAAGTGTAGTTTATTATATTTGGATAGTGTATACAAATTAAGTAGATAAGAAATTTAGGTAAAAGATAGCAATTATTTAACTTAAGATTTTGATTCAAATTTTGAAAATATGTGGCTTTTCTTTTGATTTTTTATTGATTTTTTTAAGTCATGCTGACGTGTCAGATGACATGGCGAAAGAGGTGCCATAGTCCACCGATCGGAAAGGCTTTTTACACTCGTGTCAGACAGTATGACACGAGATTAATTCCCCGCGGAGTTGGGCAATGTGCGGATTTTCAAAAGTTTTCAAACTCTACGAATTCTGAATTCGTAGACGTGTTTTTATTTTATTTTTAATTTTACCCCTACGATTTATAAAATCGGGAGAATATATCAGAAATAGGAAAACCGGGTTAGAGATACGCCGGAAAGCGTGAGCTGAAATATTTTTTTTGAAGTTTTCAAAGCTCACGAATTATAAAATCATGAGCTTTTTGCAGCGTTTAACGCTGCGCGTTTTCTAGCTCCGCGCTTTGCTGAGACACGCTGGAAAAATCAGTTAGTCATTCCGCACGTCCATCAGTCAGATCGAGTGCAATTAGCATCGCCCCCACCGATACATAGTCCAATTGAACGTAAGAGCGACATGTGTTAAACAACCCTCTGTTTTAGTATATATATACGACTAGATTGGAAAAGCAGACCAAAGTGGATGACAGTATCATATCATCCCTACGGTTGTTTATGAGAAAAGCTAAAAGGTTATCGTATGAGATAGTAAAAGTCAGACCATTTCTAAGTCTACTGATAAACACTTAGGTATCCATTGCTTTACTGAGATGGATAAGGTGAATCTTATCCGATTAATACCAATGTCTTTAGACGCAAATCATCTGCCGCTTTATTGGAGTCCCGGAAACAGTGATATATATTAAAGCTAACAAATTTTCATAGGTTTTCACCAAAATTAACACTTGGATAGATTGAATATCTTATATAATTTTTTGAATTTTCCACGAAATCTGTCATATATTAATAATTGAGTTACGTTGTTAGCTAAAACAGCTTCAACAAATAATTCATTAATGCTTTATTTTGTAAAATATAGTAAATATTATTTCTAGAAATATATTCAATAATTAATTTATTTTGTGATATGACATATTCATCAAAATTTAGATTTCTCCATCAAATAGAGATTTTTTGTCAAATTTGATTATTAATCAGGATGGAACTATTTTACTAGCAATATAAAATAATGTGCATAGGTGTAAACTTATTTGACGAGTAGAATACAAACAACAATACTCTAAAGTCCAAACCATTTTTTAGAAATTATTTATTAGCACTTTCTTTGGGTATTTATTCGCGGAAAACTTATGTGACGATGAGTATTTATATTAGAACCGAGGGTTATTTAAAATTACCTAGATTTTAAACTCTGTTAACAAAAAGCAACCCGTCTAAATATTCTGTTAGGTTTGCCGTCAAAATTTATGAAACTACCCATTTACCCCTTGTCTTTTAGCAAAATTTACTAAATAGGGTTTCATATATTGTGACGTCAAATCTAAGAGAATATTTAGACGTATGACTTTTCGTTAACGGAGTTCGAAATCTGGATGGTTCTAAATAATTTTCGATATCATTGATGGTTCCTTGAAAAATGGGAGATATAGTAAGTGATTCCCTGCAAATTTCTCTTAAATTAATCAGTGATAATATATGTATGTTCATAATGTGTTCATACTCAGCGGTGTGCTTACTAATCAAAATATCTATATATATATAAAAGATGATCGCTCTTTCCCGAAAGTAATGGCAATCGGTACCGGGCTTCAAACCGGGCCTTTCATTTATGTCTTTTATTGGGTCGGGCCTTAGCTTTCAAATCTAATTAACTCTAATTAACTTTTAGGCGAAGAAAGGCAACGAGAAAGGCACCTCTAGAGCACTACTCGCAGTCTCGCACCCTTCCCGACCAAATCATCAGTAGCCTTGCCTTGCCTTCTCTCCATGAGGCGGCTTTCTTCTTCGATTGAATTCCTGTTTGGTTTCTCTACCGAATTCCTCCATGACAACTATGGATCCCACAGCAGCAGCTACTTCGTCCCCGATCGAACAGACGGAGGCAGCAGAGAGGAAAATGAAAGTGATGATCGGTATGGAGGATAGCGACGAAAGCTTCTACGCTCTCCAATGTCTCTCAATAACCTCCTGAAGCCAATGGCCGATGAACGAAGCAACCCCACTTGGTCCAACAGTCGGAGATCCATGCCAGGACGAACGATGCTTGCTTTATCTCCTCCATGTTCAACAACCATTTCAGAGCTACGTCTTCCCTGCCAGTCCTGGTTTGTACCAAGTACTTACTCCCTTGAATTCATCTACATATACTGAAATTGAATGTTTTTTTTTGTACATACTGAAATTCAATTTGGGGAAATTTTGGTCCGGATTAAGCGGTGTTTGCTACCACGAAATCGGTGATGGAAACCGTGAGAATAGAGCAGGCGGAGATCGCGGAATCGATTTTCGAGAGACCTAGGAAGATCTGCAAAGAAAGTAGGGTTAGATTGGAAACCCTAATTGTGGAAGGAAGTCCGAAGGAGATGATCTGCCAAGCAGCGGAGCAAATGCATGTTGATATGCTGGTTCTTGGAAGCCGAGGCCTTGGCCAAATCAAGAGGTAGGAATTTGTGGAATCAATCTTAGCATTTCGATGTTGGATTTGAATTGGGAATTTGTTGGTTGCAGGGCATTTCTAGGAAGTGTGTGCGATTACTGTGCGCATCTATTGAGTTGCCCTGTGTTGATCGTGAAGCCACCAAGAACACACACCGGAAGTTGTGTACCATCTTCTTCCTAAAATGTGAGTTTTGGTAGGGTAGTTAGATTGGACTGTTGACATTATTGCAATTCTCACAGTTTTTCTATCTGAAATAGGTACATAATTACATTCCTTTGGTATTCATTCGGTCAACAGGTATTGAATTCTTTGCGTAGAGGTTACGTCAATTTTCAATTGAATAGGCATTTATTTCATTAATGTAGGTATCAATTTCTAATAAAATTCCTTTTTGGTCATTTGCAATCAATATTCCCGTCCTATAAATTAGGTGTTCGTCTTCCATTTCCGTAGGCCGCACTGTAATTTTGAATTTTCTCTCCACTTTATTCTCTGCCTCCTTCAACAATAACAGTGGGAAAAATCCATGGACGTGACGACGACACCAATAAAATAGAGAAGTCGGAGGAGGCAACGACGGCGTCGGTGTTGGAGGCGATGACGAGATGTTGTTGGTCGTTGTTGGAGGACGGTTTTGCTGCATTCAGGTGTAATTTTACCCTAATTCTAATTTAGGCCTCAATCAATATTTGGATTTAGTTCTGATTCGTTTCTTGGGATTTTGATGTTCTTCTACTTATCACTTTTGTGAATCAGTTCATGTGTTCTCCTTTAAATTTGTGTTCAAACTAGTGTTAAACAAGTTTATTGGTTGGTGAGGTTGCTTAGTGATATATACTGATGATTGCTGAATTTTGCAGAGAATCTCCACACCAGCAACATGAGTCAACCGATAATCTGATTGGTTTCAATTCTACATCAGGAAGAAGCACCTTTCCTAAGGATATCCTATATGTACGATCTTCTCCTAAACCTCCTTCTATATAGTTCTTAGTTTTTACTCATGCAGAACAAGACATTCAATCTGAAATCGATCTAATCATGAATTTGGTTAGAAGAGTAGTTGCCAATTTCATTTCTCCTCATCTGTGACAACTTGAAAAAAGAAATTATAAACTCTCTGAAATTATCGACTCTTTGACTATAGCATTTTCTTTATTCCACTACTTTATTTTTAGGGTGTTAAGAACTTCAACAAGTCTGCTGGTCCTGGGTCTGGTTTTTCATAATGTTTAGTCGCTGCTCTCTAATCCTAATTCTCAGGTATGTTTAGATTAAGTGAATTTTCTACTAGGTCTTTTAAGATAAAAATTTGCAGTTCTCTTTTATCTGAAAAATTATACTTCTCTTTTTAATTTGTTCATTTAAAACTTTTTACCTCTCTATCTAAACTATTTTGCAGGTGTGTTTAGTTTCTCTCAATGAATTACATGATCTTCACTCTTCAAGTCAAACATGAATCTGTGGTCATGATATCTTTTCCCTATATTAATTTCAGCTTTTAGAGCTGGTGAATAGGGAAGAATATGGTGGTTGGTTTAGCTCAGTGGCAGAGTTCACTGTGAAGTCCTTACAGTCATGGAAGGTAATTTTAGCTTCTCTTGTTTCTTTTAGTTACAACTCATGTTATTTTGCTAGAATGAGAGGGTACTGGTTGTGAGCATGGAAGCAAGAGTCCTGAAATTAGCTCCTCTTTGTTATGTTCTGCACAAAACCAAAGACCATTAAAATCACACAGCAATTCAGGTCACTGGGATTTGACAGAAAATTAGCTCCTCTTTATAGGCTATTCATAATTGCATGATATATCATTATCCGTGTCTTATTTATTTTGTAATCTGCTTATAGATAACTTGCTAATCTTTGACATGGTCAGGTACCCACACCTTTACTTGCCCTATTTTGTTATGTTGACACCTTTACTTGCCCTATTACTCGTAATCTGCTTATATTATCTTAATGTATATGAATGGAAAAAGATAAATAATTTAGGAACCAAATTATATTTGGATAGTACGTGTGTAGAAAGAAGATAAAAATTTTAGGTAAAAGATAATTACATAATTAAATTAATATGTATAGATGAGAAGAAGATAAAAAATTAGATAAAAGATAATTAAATAATTAAATTAATACACAGATGGGAAGAAGATAAGATTTTTATATAAGAGATAATAAATTTGTAAATATTATGATATTTCTTTCCAAGTTCCATAAATATGTGGTGTTTTTTGTTTTTTTATTAGTTTTTTTAGTCATGGCGACGTGGCAGATGACGTTGCTAATGAGGTAGCATAGCTCAGAGGCCGACACATAGGCGAATTGAACGTAAGAGAGACATGTGGGAAAACACCGCTCTGCTTTAGTATATGTATAGATAGATGTCTAGAGCAAGGAACTATGGGATGAATGATAATGATTTGGAGAGATATCACATTTTGAATCATGGGAAAGTGATTGCCACTAAGTTTATGGATCGTGAAACTTTGGAGAGGCTAGAGATGGTTGAGTGTGTTGGACCCGGGTAGAAACAATCCCAAAACCCATTACAATGAAAAAGCCCAATAGGTAAAAAAAGGAAAGTATATATAAAGATGAACAGTGAAATCATAAGAAAAGGGGGTGGAGCTGAGCAAGTGAGGCACAAAATCGAGATCTCAGGCATCTGAGAACCTAATCGGAGATCTGAGACCTTTCCCTTCATCACCCATTAATGGCGGCAACGAATCTCGGGCAAGGCGTCCATCACATCGGTTCTTATACTCGGGAGTAGTTCGGGGCAGTTCGATAATCATCGACCCCAGACGGAGCTTCAGCCCGGCTCGTGAGCTCAATCCGGTCTTCTCTGACGCTCAGCTGAGCTCGACCGTTGATTTCGGCTTTCGGACGAGTTTGGTCAAGTCTCCATAGTCGCGAGTTTGGTCAAGTCTCCATAGTCTCTCTAGCATGCCCGGAACGAGCTTCGCCTTACCGTTCGATGTCTGATTTCGCCGGCTTGATGGTTGGGTTCTCCAAACAAGTGCCAACGAGTTCATTACCAGCGCCCAGTTCGGTAAAGTTGTACTCCTCAACCCTCACTTAATCGCCTGTTCGGTAAAGCTACTTGCAAACGATTATTGTCATTCATGCTAATTCAATAGCCTGTTCATATGCTAAGTAACTACGTTTGGTAAATGGAGTTACAAATCTCTCCTACTCATACAACTCCTTATATTTGCTCCTTTGTCGAATACATCATTTATATAATTACTTACTTGGGCGTCGGAGTGCCCTTCCCGGGAGCCCCATCCCCGGGTTTGGGATATTACGTAGTAGGTTGATTATGATTTCTTTGATTAGGCATAGCGACTTTAGGCCTGTCATGGAACGAAATTTGGCATCATTTGGAGTGCACAACAACTCTATTTACTATGATGTTAATGTGTGGAGGACAAAGTTACTTCCGTAAATACCCTTCCCTTCCATATAAGGTTTCTTGTCGGCTAAAACGTACTCCCCGCCAAAATAAATAAGTTTGATATTCCATATTGCCTAGAATTAATGTTTTGTCAATTCTTTTCATAAAGACTAGGGACCGGGCCCGTGTCACGCATGGGAGGATCAGAGAAAATTAACACAATTTTAAGAAAATACAGATGAGGTGTTATTTTTGGTTAATCAGAGGCGCGACACAAAATGAAGGGACATTAGAAGTGGGCGTGGTCGGTTAATCGTTCTTCGGTTAACCAAATGTTCGGTTAGTGATTTCAAATAACCATTACCTAACTGTAATTCTCGGTTAACCACTACCGGTTAACCAAAAAGTTCGGTATGGTTAATCGGTTATTTCGGTTAACCAAAATAATAAAAAGTACAAAAAATAAATTCTTGAAATTGTAAAAAAAAAAGTTAATGACAATATTTTATCAATCTCCCATATAATAAAAACCAAAAGAGTACTAAAGAGATTAGTTACTTGAAAAACAAAAGCTAAAAAAACATGAATCACAAATTTAAAACGTATCTAAAGAAGTAAAAGTCACAAACTAAAGTTCATTAATGTTGACTCATTAGTTATTGGCAACACAAAGAAACCAGAAGCAAAGCAAATAGCTTGGTTGTCGTAGGAAAAAAAAGAGCGATGTGTTTGTTGATGACATGTTGCAAAATAGAATCAAGAGTCATCCTTGCCTCGTTACATAAAATTTGGGTATAATAATTAGAAATTTACATTAATTCTATTACAAGTTCTTGATAATATTTCGTCCAAAACAAGGCCAATTCCAGGCAAGTTCTCCATAATCTAAAAATGGTTGATTAACAATGATTAAAAAATTAATGGTTGATTACTACTCCCTCCGTCCCTTAATGTTCTTTCCATCTCTTTCCGACACATTCACCGAGACACGTTTTATAACGTAATATCTTTAAATACACATAAATAAAAATTATAAAATTTTGATATTGTTAAAGCTCTTGATGAGACGAATCAAACAAGATCTCATATGAATATATATTTTCTTATATAGTGGAAGATATGTCGAAGATTCTCTTGAAACGTAAATAGTGTCAAAATTGATGATGAGAAGAACATTTGGGGACGGAGGGAGTATGTATTAATATGGAAAAATCTGAAATGCCCATTTCGGCATAGAGCACATGAAAGAGCCGTCCACCGTCCATCTGAAGGGACGACTATAATGAAATACGCTACAACCAAAATTGCAGACGCACATAGGATAAGACAAAAGCAGTTGCAGCTTCCAAGGCCCCCCTAGCGCCTCACAGGTGCCTAGAAGCAAAATAACCGTGCATAATAACTCACATCCAACCCTTCATCTTGAAAAGGATAACACGTGCTGAAAGAAAAAGCGTTTGTAAATCGAGACGCGTTGTATCAAAAAAGGATAAAACACATAAAGTCACGTGTACAAGAAGAGGGTAAGGTTAAAGTAGTTGCAACTTCCAAGGCATCCAAGTGCACCACGTGTACTTAAAATCGAGACGCGTTGTATCTGAAAAGACAATGCTCACATTGTCAGCAAACAAAACACATCGCTATGTATAGTTGTTTAAACGCACGCCAACGCATCACGAGAGCTTGGAATAACAATGTGCTATATTGAGAAAAGACAATGTTCACATTGTGAGCAAATGAAACACATCAACCGCACACACAACCCTCCAATCAATAACACGTGTTGCTTTGTTCATACGGTGAGCTTAGGATATTAGCTTTCCACTTTTATTGTCACATGGACCGACCCATTCAAGAAAATGAAAGTAATCTTCTTGTAAGGTTAACAGCAAAGACCGATCAGTATGGGAACCATACATCTATTATCAGCCCCCCCTTGTTTCCTCAACTCGATCCCTTTCACCTACCCGAGCCTCTGGATAAGTAAAGGTCCGTACGAAAACTACAAATATAATTCACTGTGTGAACAAGCTCGGATCTCTATTATCGTCTCGTTTAATTGTATTCCATTTTTATTTGATTTGAATTTATATAATTACAGTTGTTCTTTTTGTAAATTAGGGTTGTTTGTAGTTGCTATTTGTTTCCTCTCTTTTCTATGTTGCTTTTTATTTCATCGAACGACCAACAGTAAAGCCGCAAGTCTGGCTATCTAAGAGAAAGTTTGTGAGGACAACATAGCATCCACCTCCCGCTCTACGTAACACCTTGAAAGGGAGCTAAAACAGGCGTTGTTAAACAAAGAAGGGGAAGGGAGTTTATAAGAGTATGTTACAAATAATTTCTTATGAAATTCGGTGATTTTTTCCTCCTTGATCCAGCCTGTCACGCAGTTGAAGTACTACATGAAAGGATAGAACCATAGAGTCGTGAAAGCACGGGCAGCAGCTACATCTCAACCTTGGGTTTAGACAGTCTGCACGAAGTCGCAAAAGAATATCCTTGGCCGGTGAGAACTCATCTATCACTGTCAAGCAAAGATTCTCGACATCTAGATGATTTGAGGAATGGTTGGTGGTAAATTAAAAACCCTGAGGGGACGGTTCCAATTTCTGCGGCCAAAAGTCTACATTAAATTTTTGTTACACTATCAAATATTTCCATCTAGACTCAATCCCAAAGCAAGGAGATGTTTATCCGGGTATATGCGTAAATATCGACATCTAGAAAGAGAGCCTAGGCTTCAGGACATAATATATCTTATACAAATAGGCAATTGCGGCCCAAATGTCACACTAAACACTCCTAGAGTCAATATTTTTCTAATGTCAAAAACATTAGATGGGAAAAAAGAATGGTTCCTTCTTTATGACAAGCCTAACACACCTTTTTGTAGCTCCATGTCCAAGCTCTTTATTATAGATTAACAACACGAAGTCTGACACACGAAGTCTAACCCACGAAGTCTAACCCACGAAGTTTGTAGTTCCATGGCAAAAAGGAATGGTATTTTGTTTATGACAAGCCTAATACAAGAAGTCTGATTTTTTGTCCATTAGCAGTTGAGAGACCTCTAAATAGGCATGCACCACAATCGTTGAACGAGGTGGAGGAGCCCGGACAGAGCACCAAGGAACAATGTTTTGAAGATGAGGCATGAGACTCCGGTTCAGACGACAATAAATCCTTATCACAGTGTTCATCGATATTGAACAAAGAAACATTAATTTTGCCAATCACGAAGATCCAATCATCCCCGAAATGATGGACATCGTCCCTTACAACTCAACAACAAACCAAACACACGACATCTTTGGCCCAGATCTGAGGATCGTTGAAACTATAAGTCTCGAAGATCTAAATTTGGAAGTAGATATGGTTGCCAATCAATATGTATGGGGAATGAACGAGACAATTGATTGGAACACTTGTTTCCCAATGGACGGGACACTTGGTTGGGAATCTAAACCCCCTTCCTTATCCGACTATGAAAAATACCCTCGTTTTTACATGTCGTATGTCCCAGAAGATACAGTCACAAATAGTTATGAATTTGGTAAGACTTGGATGGAAAACATGGAAGATTTGATGAATTAACTTAGTCTGACAGACGTGGAATTGAAAAACTATAGAAGATAGCTCGTCGGTTTGAAGATCAGATCGCTGCTTGGAGGAAAATTGCCATCATAACTATCTTGCACACCCTTCTAGACACAATAAGCTTGATGAGGTCATTTTCAACAGCTGGTCCTACGGCCAAGACATTAGATCCAAAGTGCAACCTAATTTGAATCTACCAAAATTCAAGTTAAAAAAACAAAAATGATTATTCAAGAGCATTTTATGCGACATAAAAGACATGGAAAAAGTTCTACAACTGATCAACGGTGTTCTTATTAAGATACTCGAAAATAACAAATATCATTCGATATGCAAATACAAATTTAATTTGTCGTGGCCAACCATTATCATTTTTTAGATTGATACAACTTAATACACGCAACAATAAAATCTAATCCTTCTCTTCTTAGTTCTCTTTTTCCTTGGAATCTGCTTTCTTATCAACAAGCTGCAGCTAGAGTCCATGCGGATACCGTGAAATAAAGGTGTCCTTCTCCTTTTCAATGTCCTAATTGGTGTATCTCGCATTAAAAAATTCTCCAATTGCCTCAATATGGCGTAGTCGAAATGCAGCAGATGTGCTGATGTCAGCTCTTGCCGCAATTAGCCGAAACATGTCCCTTTGCTGTAAGATATCATTGTTAACATATTTATACGCGAGGTCCGCTTCAAGTTCTAAAATCTCCGCATCTCGAACATCTATCGTTTCTTCATATTTTGGAACAAGCCTTTTTTGGTTTTCCCAAAGCTCATCATATCCGTTATAATATTCCCAGAGTGATACTGTAGTATGAATTCCCTACGATTAATAAAAAAACGAAGCCGCTCAACAATATTGTTTTTATCAGTGCAATAGCACGTTGTATAAGGCGGAAATACCTGCCAGTGGGAGGAAAGAGCCTCCTCTATCATGCGCCGTGAATCAGGAGACGAGAAGTATTTTTAGACAATCGGGGTCCTGATATTTGTCATAGCCATAATTGTATCGAGCGCTTCTATTGATGTTGAAGGAAATATTGGAGGCAGATGTTTTATAAAGGAAGTAGGCAAACCGCTTGGAACACAATATGTTTTCAGGACAAGATGTAAGAATTTCGCTCGTTTTTCGGCGCTTGCGAGCGAGATTTGTAGGGGCCTCGTCGACCACTCTTTTGTTCTCACCCTCAACAACGCCTATGTATAAAAAAGAGAGGTATGAAAAATATTGAAAGTAAGACTCTACAAACAATTAGCAATTAAATACTTGTCTTCATAATACATTCCATAGGTAGGATGAAGACCTACATGAACATATGAAATCTCGAAAAACCATAAAATAGTCGGTCGATTAAAATAGGAAATAACACAAGAGAAAAGATCAAATTAACTATAACTGAGTGAAAGACGCATAAACCACAAACTTTAAACAGACAATTCCAACTGCACGCAATTTTTATTCTTTTCCACACAAGAGTATATAACGAGAAGGTGGAAGGACACCGAAGAGAAAAAAAAATTATAATGCCCGGGCGAAGGGTAACTGAAGAGACAAATGGTGTTATATTTGTAAAAGTCTTATTTTGATAATTCCAATTCCCTCTTTCCAAGAATGAAACATAGAAAAATATATTTACGAGTAAAGAAAAACGTATAGGTCAAATATCGCACCGCAAGCGATAGATTGCCCAGTTCGACAACAATTTTTTTTCGAGGCCTTCACGTGTGCAAGCAGTACGACTGCCTTTTTTTAGTATTTTCTCTTTTTATTTTTCGGAATCTATAAAAAACAATTAAAAATCCAAAAAGTGCGTACACTTGGTGACCGAAGAATAAAAGCCTTAAAATATTGCGGAAGAGGGAATGAATGGAAATAGAATAAGCTGCAACGAAGGTCAAAAGAGGTCGTTCGATATTATATTTGGTCCAACGCATGTCCATGTTCTAAGGCAACCAACAAAACAAATGCATTTTTTACAAAAATATGTTTTCCTTGATTTTGTATAATTTTGATGGCTCGATTTCCATTCATGTCTGCCTTTCGGATAATTGAAGGTCTCCCTTTGATTTGGGGTGAATCTCTATTATATGGAAAAACGCATGTCCACGTATCATTTTCAATTTTTAAGGGTGGAGATTCTCAATTCTTTAGGTCAACTTGCGCATTTTATGTGGTTAGCAACATTCAATTATATGTGGTCCGCTATACAACCATGTATTGTTCATAATTTAGAAGTATTATTTGCGTCCTCACGCCAGAGAGAACTGAATTAATGTTACTCAAATGTTCATGCGGGGCAATTATTACATTTTATGTCGAATATAACTCTCAATACCGAAATATAACCTATATTTCAAGCTCGAACAACAAACGCTAAGATTAATGATAAATGACTGTTGTTGTAGCACCAGTCGCAACGCCTATAGCATCGAAAGAAATTTCTAGGTTCAGAATGATATCGTCGACCAAGTGAACAGGCTCCTCAAATGTTCTTGTGAAAACGGGTTATGTAACAACCCTCATATATTATGTGAGATCTTTGAATTCATAAAGAGCTACATCCTGATCGCAATATTATTTACGGTGTGCTTCAGCGCTTTTCTCAACACCAACGTGTTGGCCATTACACAATATGTTTAAATTAAACCAATCTAATTGTTCCCTCATGCGCGATATATCTATCAAGAATTCGCTTACAACAATCATTCCACCATGCTTCGTCCGTATTCTGCTTAGCTATGATCGCATGCACTTCTAGAAGCTTGTTGTCCTAAACAACTGCAGCCCACTCCCTCTCCAGGTCGTTGATGCGATTATAAGCAATGTCCAACTCTACATCCTTGATAGAAATGTCCACATGCAGAGACTCAATCTCCCGGTTCTAGTCTCCAATAACCAATTCCAATTCCTTAAAATCAGCCTCACATTTCAGCATATGTGCCAAAAATGACAAATAGATCTGAAAGAAAATAAATAAAGAAAATATAGTGTCAAAATGACAACGCGTTAATTAGATCATCAATAAGAAATCTAAATCCATCGACCAATTGTTTATTTAGGAACAATGCTTCTTTCGGAGACAACGTCGTTACACGAAGACAATCGTCTGTAAGCGGTTGCGCAACTGCAAAGGCAACACGGTGTTTTCCGCGATGGTTGCAGATTCGATTGATTTGTATCAAGAACATCCACCATATGTGACTGATTAGATAACGAAGGTTTACCTGGAGGCTACACTCGAGAACTCTCAAAAAGAGGCATCGGAGATGTTGTTGTGAGCCACTTTCTCGATCCATATCTCTCAGCGAACCATTTGTGATACCTTATACCTACAAGGCAACAACACAAAGAACAATGATCTAGACAAAAGTTCAATAAACAACGGATTAAGAAGAGAGAAACTCGTATTTTTTACACAGCTATTTTGCTACAAGGTAAATCGATCCCTCCTTTTTGGAGTAGCTCTTGAGTGATAACGCTCTCCCAGGAATAGGCTCATCTCAGATTCCCGAACAGCCTTTTCGCTTTAGCTATGGAAATAAAGTCTATAAGAATTCTTTCAATGGGTTGTGAGAAGCAGTCGTAAGGCCCAAGACCAAATCTCCTACCGGATGGATATACAGAACCCCTCTCCAGAAGAGCCAATTGTGTACCTTCTATCTAGGGAAAGAAATATATAGAAGTACTCAAAAACACCAAGTTGAGTAAATCCGACAAGCACGACCGTATTTCCCCCATGTTGGGTCGGCCTGCCAACCGACAAATAAAAGACGTGAAAAAAAAAACGGGGGCAATAAACAGAGACGCTCTCGTCTTATCCATAAAATAGGCGCAATAGGCAAAGAGAAAAAAAAAAGTGGCAAGTTTTTTTGATAAATAGACCCATGTCTTTTTACAGCCCCATATAGCGAGGGTGTCGGGGCCAACAGGAAATTAACACCATTTTGATAAATAGACTCATACGTTCATTGTTCTATAGACGAAAAAGTGGGTGGTTGTTTCGAGGCCACTCTTTGTAGAATTCATGATTACAAGACAATAGAGGAGAAATGTTTGATAAATAGCATCATACTGTAGGTTGTTTTACAACCACATAGTGCAGCGTGGTCTAGTCGGGGCCAATAGAAAACAACCACGCATTTTAAAAAGTCAGCGGCTAAACTCGACCCAGTGCAACCATTTGTATAGTAAGTAAAAGTTTAGTCGAAAAACAATATGTATTTTACTTACCCGAAAAACAATATGAAGTTACGACTTGGTTTAGCGTATAACACGCGCAAGCGGTCCCCGTCACAGATCACTAGACAATTTAGTCGGGACCAATAAATAATACTCCCTTCGTCCCATAATATAGTGTATGTTTTTCTTATTTGGTGTCCTGAAATGTTGTGTCTGTTTCCATTTATATCTTTCGTTTTATTATCCACATCAAATCATTTTTCTAAAAATCCACACTCAAATAATTTCTCTCTCCTTCCTTTTCACATCAATTTCCACACCTAATCATCTTTTATCTTCTCTCCTACATAAAAAATCACACCCTCTCACAATCTCTCTCCCTTACACTTTTTTTTTTCACTTCCTTAATTTTCCTCGAAAACCGCAAACGGATACTTAATATTGGGACGGAGGGAGTATTTGTGCCTTTTAAAATCCATTGGTTGAAAATGACTGACCAAAATCATTTCAGTGGCGACTCATTCCCCAAATATAAAAACATAATTGTTTTACAATTGCAAATCGTCGAGCGGTTTAGATTGAATAAAAAGCGATAAACTTTTTGATAAATAAACCCATGTCGTTTTACTGCCCCAAAAAATATAGTCTAGTCGGGGCCAATAGAAAATAACCACGCATTTAGAAAGACAGAGACGCAAACCTACGTAGTGCAACCCACCGACGCAGCGCAATCAGTAGCACCGCAAGAAAACAACTTTTTATAGACGCACAAAAGGTTATAGAGAAGTCGGGTCCACCAGGACAAACAAGAAAGGTTCACTAACTGAGCGACAACAGACTACCTTAACAGTAACAAACATTCAAGGCAACTTACCCAAAAAACAACATGCAGTCGCTACTGGATTTAGAGGAAAATACGCACAAGCGGTCCCGTCACATATCACATGATAATTTAGTCGGGACCAATAGAAAAGATTAACGACTTTTAAAATTAAGTGGTTGCAATTAAATGAACAAAAACATTTCACCGATGACTCATTCACCAAACATTTCACTGTCGTGACGCAAAAGGTCAAATGGGTTGTTTTACTAACTAGAAAACAATATGCATGTACTATTGGGTCCATCTGAAAACACCCGTATGCGAATCCTGTCACATATCGTTGGGCAATTTAATCAAGACAACAGAAAATAATCTCCCCTTAAAATTCATCTCTTGAAAATGTCGCAACGCAAAGAGAAGAAGCGCAAACAAAATAGTTCAATTTACATACGCGAAACTAGTTTTAACGAAAAACAGAGACACAAGCATAACAAGCGATTCACCTGCGAAAAAGGGAGTTGCCAAGACTGCGTTCAAATCAGCGGAAATGCAGCAGGCCTGACTAAAAACATTTCGTGGGCTCATAATAGGTTAACTAAAACAGAAAAACCGGGAGAAGACGTCTGGCGCAAAATCCAGTGAAACAAGCATAAATTGCTCCGCAGGCACAAAATAAATATGGCAAATAACCCGCTATACGGACACAAAACAAATTTTAGAAAAATAACAGGGAAAGCATAAGTAGGCACACATCCGCGAAAGTTTTACTAATACGGTAAAATTCGAAAAAGGCGGTTGACGCTAAATCCAGTATGTGCCCAAAACAATTCCTCATAAAAGTGCAGTTAAAATAAAAATCAGACATCTCGGGGAGAACAACCCCAAAACAAACAATAAGAGTGCATTGCAGTGTAAGATCAGAAAAAGCCAAAAAAATAACCTGAAAACCGAGGCTGGAGAATCAGAGAGCGCCAGAGAAAAAGCACCAACCACAATGAAAAAGATATACTCAAATAAAACAGAGAGATCGGTTAACTAACCGAAGAATAAGACTCGCGCACTAGTACAAAATAGTTATTTCTAGGGGGGTTTTAACAAAGCGTAAGGGGGTTTTCTCACTCCCTTAAAACGCTTGGCCGTAAAATGTTTCACGGGGTTTTTTAAAACTCCCGTAAGAAATTGCACATGGAAGGGGGTTTTGTAAAACAGGACACTCGAAAATATTTCCCAGGGGTTAAAAAAACACCTGAGAAATATTGCCCGAGTTTAAAAAATATAGTCATAAATTCACTATAAACAATAATTTCTCTTTTCTACGGTTATTTCATAAAGAACATTAGCATGTGGCACTATATCACAATGTTTATAAACAAGCATTGTTGGAACCTCGTTCCAACGGAAGAGAAACCGGCAACACTCCGGATCCTCAAGTTTAGATGCATTTTCTTTCTCCTTCGATGAAAGCGGGCCTCGCGACTTGCTTTCGAGTGTCCCCTCTCATGCATTTCTAGACTTCTTGTTTTCAAGCGGAACGCCTCTCCAAGTTCCTGCAAAAGCCAAACCCGGAAAGGGGGCATTCCGACACTTAAGTCAGTAATCATATAAATGATGAGTTAAGAGAATGAGCAAGTATAAAGAGCCGCAAGAATCTAGATGTTTGTGTCTAAACGACCCACCTTAGAAGGGATATAGTACCCTCCCATATCAATCACGCAATCAAGCTAATATAAATCATACATGAACAATATCAAATGAGGCATTATATTGCCGGAGATGCTTGATATTTCATCATTGATCCTATTAATTAGACCCTCAATTCATTAGCCAAAGACCATAGAGGAATCAAGCATAAATAAGTCATTGCACAATATATCATCATTGATTAATAGATTTGCATGTTTGAGAATACTGACTGTAAGCTAATATGTTATATAACGACATGGCCATCCACTTTGGATTGAGCCTAATGACTTAGGATGACCCAATTAATCAATTCTCTCGACTAGTTAGTTTCACTGTAATCAAACACATGAGCAAGGTCAAATTAATTGTAGAGATGTCAGGTAGGCTCTTAGTCAATTTATCAACTAAAACTGAACATTCAAACATAGAATTTTTGGTTGAATTCCACTTGCCCACCATTAATCCAAGCTATCATACAAGACAAGTGAAGCACCACAAAACAACCATTATCATTCTACGAATGAACATATATGCAGCGCATAGATCTTTCAAGGCATAATTCACACCAGCACAATTAATATAAGAGGAAGCAGGAGACTGTGTCAAGTGACGTTTGTGTATAGAGAATGTGAGCGAGAGATCATAAAGTAAGGCTATTCAAGCCAAGATGATACCAGGTCGATGACGGAAGGGAGAGAGCTCGTTTCAGCTAGGTTCCAAGCTAAGCAAGTGGAAACGCCGAGCTCGCCCAAACAAAAGCTCATCGGGAGGCCGAACGGGAACACATTTCCGTCGGGGCGAGATCGCCCTTGAAGGATTCCGGGGAAGAGCAGCATTCTGAGCTTGACGATGAAGTGTTGTACTCGATTTCAGCCTCTCCCTTTGATTCCTCCTTCCCGATGGTCTCAGTTCAACCCCAACTTCACTTTCCCTTTCTCCATTCTTGTTCTCCCGTTGGGTTTTCTCTCGGCCTGCCCCCCTTTTTGTGCGTTTGTTGGCCAGCTCAGCCTTCTTCTTTTTGGTTTCACTATTCATCATTATATATAATTTCCTTTTCTAACCAATTGGGCCCTTTTATCGTAATGGGTTTTGGGCTTGTTTCTACCCGGGTCCAACAAGCATATCGAAACATAAATATCAAAAATAATCTACAATAAATATGAATTCCATTCAATTGGTACACAAAATCTATTTCATAGTAAAAAAATAAAAATGAAGCTTAGAAGACCTGGCAAGAAAGTATCTGGCAAGAAACTATTCATGTCACAAAGCTCCAAGGCTTGAGGTTGAAAGATCTGGCAATAAAGTATCTGTTACAAAACAATAAATATTCATGTCAAAAACACTTGCTACCTGTTTAATTATGTTGTGGAAATGTAGCAGATTGAACAGCTTTAGAAACTTGGACAACCAACTATTGATTGCTATAATTAAATCCACATTGTATGAAGATGAACCGAGTAATAAAACAATAGTGCTTTATACTATACATAGAAGGAACATGAAGCTTTTACTTGTAGTCTATTCCTAAGAATCGTTAAAATCTGATCTTTCGAGTATGCACGGAATGTGAAAACCGTTGGTTTACCTGGCAAAAAAATCGTTAAAATCTGATCTTTCGAAAGTAAAATACCATGCAGCACATTGCAAAAACTGGTTAAAACAAAACTATGTTACCAGACAATTTCTGTTAGTCATAGCATCAACTGACTCTGTTCGATTACTTGTATCAACTAAAAGAGTCAAGCAAAAATTCCCTATATATGTTTTAAGTACATCACAAAAGATATCATGTTATTCGTACCGGAAGATTGCTCCACGCATTTGATCAATTTGATTATTTATTCCTGTCAGAATTCATAGCAAAGGATTTTAGTAGGAGGTTTTGAAAACTCTCTATAGATATATATTAAATATGTATAAGTATGTACTGCAGCGCAGGAAGAAGTGAGCTAGCAGAGATATTCTGTCCGGCAGCATTTACAGAAGCTGAAATGAAAGAGTTATTTGTAGAAGCCTAAAAAACAAATGTTTTTCATTAGAGAAATTTAGCCACCAACTGTAGGAAATACGATACATGGTAGGTACTAAAAACTCTTTGTTTCACTTGTCGAAACAATAAATCATTATAGGTACTAAAAACTCCAAACTTGTGTATTATTAAACAAGTGCTAATTTAAACAAGACCAAAAAGTACAGTCTATATATATCAAATTCCGGATTCTGTTAAAAATTAACATGAGTAGGCTGGACAAAATGAATAATCAACAGATACCATACTCGGAAGATACATAAGGTTTCCCTAATATTTATGGAATCAATCAACGAAAATAATACTTTACAATTAGCACAGCAAGTAATCAACACTAAAGTTCAATCAGCTAAAATAATTCTTCCAAATTAGAGTAGCAAGTAATCAAACACTATAGTTCTTACCGAAAAAAAGAGTAATCAATGCTAAATTTATCCTAACCTTCTTCCAGAAAAACGTATTGAAGAAATGGCACTTTAATAACTTCTTTGATTCTCTTCTTTCCCTTTCTTTCAATAACTCAAGGTACACATTGATGACCTGCATAAGAGATATTTACACCACCAAGTTGGAAAATCAGTAACGCGAACATTAACCCTCCTGTAGTAAAACACAGATGAAACTTTTAATTTATCTGATAAAATACAACAGTGTAAGTATCCAACGAATGAAATTGATGTGCAAATCGGAGAGCCGACTGATCGGGTATAAGACAAAGGTTGTATCCGTCGCCAGAAATAAACCGAACAGATAACGCTCAGACCGCATGCCTAGAATCATGAACGAAGTTGACGGGCGAAACAGAGAATCGGTCGGCCGGATAAAACACAGAACCTCTAGCGAGAAAAATCAAAGGCGATAGCGGTCACCGGTAATAAACCGAACAGACAACGCTCCGACCGCATGCATAGAGGCAAAAACGAAATTGATCAACGAAGCATGTAAGATTGGTTTCAATCCAAAGATTCACACACGTTTGATAGACAGAAACGAACACAAGAGACACAAGAGACACAAGAGACTTGTTACGCAGTTCGGAGAATAACTCCTACGTCTGCGGGCCTCAGGACGAGAACCAAATCCACTATGCAGGGTTTGAACAGATTACAGGGACAAACCAACAACAACACAGGCTAGTAATCTAAGCAACCAACAAGCAATCTAAACCGAAACAGAAGAGAAGAAACAAGACTCCCTTCTTCCAGCCTACGACCAGAGTCACCGGCAAGAACCTCCGTCAAGCTCCCAGCGCTTCAACGTCGCCCGGAATAGACCACAACCCACCCTTCTCAAGTAACGAACCACCGTCGTCACACAAGATTTCTCAGGCAAGAGATTTGCGAGAGAAACACTCACGCTCACAGATCACCACATATCTCTCAGGAGCTCGGCGCAGTCAAGAGAATGGTAAGTTAGGTTAGAGCTCAGCCTGTTAGGAGCTTAAGTACTAGAGAAATTTAGCCACCAACTGTAGGAAATACGATACATGGTAGGTACTAAAAACTCTTTGTTTCACTTGTCGAAACAATAAATCATTATAGGTACTAAAAACTCCAAACTTGTGTATTATTAAACAAGTGCTAATTTAAACAAGACCAAAAAGTACAGTCTATATATATCAAATTCCGGATTCTGTTAAAAATTAACATGAGTAGGCTGGACAAAATGAATAATCAACAGATACCATACTCGGAAGATACATAAGGTTTCCCTAATATTTATGGAATCAATCAACGAAAATAATACTTTACAATTAGCACAGCAAGTAATCAACACTAAAGTTCAATCAGCTAAAATAATTCTTCCAAATTAGAGTAGCAAGTAATCAAACACTATAGTTCTTACCGAAAAAAAGAGTAATCAATGCTAAATTTATCCTAACCTTCTTCCAGAAAAACGTATTGAAGAAATGGCACTTTAATAACTTCTTTGATTCTCTTCTTTCCCTTTCTTTCAATAACTCAAGGTACACATTGATGACCTGCATAAGAGATATTTACACCACCAAGTTGGAAAATCAGTAACGCGAACATTAACCCTCCTGTAGTAAAACACAGATGAAACTTTTAATTTATCTGATAAAATACAACAGTGTAAGTATCCAACGAATGAAATTGATGTGCAAATCGGAGAGCCGACTGATCGGGTATAAGACAAAGGTTGTATCCGTCGCCAGAAATAAACCGAACAGATAACGCTCAGACCGCATGCCTAGAATCATGAACGAAGTTGACGGGCGAAACAGAGAATCGGTCGGCCGGATAAAACACAGAACCTCTAGCGAGAAAAATCAAAGGCGATAGCGGTCACCGGTAATAAACCGAACAGACAACGCTCCGACCGCATGCATAGAGGCAAAAACGAAATTGATCAACGAAGCATGTAAGATTGGTTTCAATCCAAAGATTCACACACGTTTGATAGACAGAAAAGAACACAAGAGACACAAGAGACACAAGAGACTTGTTACGCAGTTCGGAGAATAACTCCTACGTCTGCGGGCCTCAGGACGAGAATCAAATCCACTATGCAGGGTTTGAACAGATTACAGGGACAAACCAACAACAACACAGGCTAGTAATCTAAGCAACCAACAAGCAATCTAAACCGAAACAGAAGAGAAGAAACAAGACTCCCTTCTTCCAGCCTACGACCAGAGTCACCGGCAAGAACCTCCGTCAAGCTCCCAGCGCTTCAACGTCGCCCGGAATAGACCACAACCCACCCTTCTCAAGTAACGAACCACCGTCGTCACACAAGATTTCTCAGGCAAGAGATTTGCGAGAGAAACACTCACGCTCACAGATCACCACATATCTCTCAGGAGCTCGGCGCAGTCAAGAGAATGGTAAGTTAGGTTAGAGCTCAGCCTGTTAGGAGCTTAAGTACTAGGCACTATTCACAAACGCGGAGCCCCGAGAGCAGCTGACGGGTCGGGTCCTGAGCATCTCTAGACCGGTTACAGATATGCACACACATTGGGCCGAGGCCCATTACAGATTTAAACTATCCTGTTAAACACTTAGGAAATTACATCCTAACAATTTGCCCTCTTAATTTTCTAAACCTTGCATTACTCCATCCTAGCTGTAGAACACATCCATATCTTGGACATAGAGTGAAATTTGATCTTCACCATCGTCGGACCATCTTAGCTGTAGCCTTCCTTAGGGAACGTCCCAAACATGGAGAAAATCCCTGCAGAAAGCAAACTTATCAGATGTGACTACCTTAGTTCCAAAATAAACAGGGTTGTTGTCACCTTTAACCTTTTTAACAATGATCTGTTTTGAATCAACCAAATCACGAATAAAATGCAACCTAACATCTATATGCTTAGATCTTTCATGATACACAAGATCTTTGCAAAGGTATAAGGCACTCTGACTATCAATATGCAAAACAGGAACATAATTGACACTCTGAATTTCATTAAGTAAACCAGTCAACCATATCGCTTCTTTAGCAGCCTCAGTAGCTGCTATATATTCTGCTTCATTACTAGAAAGAGCCACCACAGATTGTTGTTGTGATGTCCATGAGATACAATTACCAGCCCAAGTATATACATACAAAGTAGTAGATTTCCTAGTATCTTTATTACTAGCATAATCACTATCAACAAAACCAAATAGCTCTTTCTCACTCAAGTGATTAGAGTAGCACAAACACAAGTTTTTAGTACCACACAGATATCTCAAGGCATACTTCATAGCAGTCCAGTGTAGTTCACCAGGGTTAGACATGAATCGACTCAAAACACTAATAGCAAAAGCAAGATCAGGTCTAGTACATATCATAGCATACATAACAGACCCAACTGCCACATCATAAGGGAATTTAGACATCCTATCAGTTTCTTCTTGAGTTTTAGGACATTTATCTTTGGTCAACTCTAGATGCCCTCCTAAGGGTATAGTAGTAGGCTTAGAATCATTCATGTTAAACTTGTCAATGACTTTCTGAATATAGTCTTTTTGAGATAACCACATGAGTTTCTTAGGCCTATTTCTAATAATTCTCACACCTAGAATCATCTGAGCAGGACCAAGGTCCTTCATGTCAAAATGCATCTTAAGATCCCTTTTAACACCAGCAATGCAAACCTTGGAGTCACACATTATCAGTATGTCATCAACATATAATAACACATACAAGGGAAATGCAGTTTTAACATTTTTAAAATACAGACATGTATCATAACTGCTTCTATGGAAACCCCATTTTTTCATACAAGCATCAAATTTCAAGTTCCATTGCCTAGGAGACTGTTTAAGTCCATAAATGGATTTATTCAATAAACAAGCATAATCAGATTTAGATTTGTCAATAAAACCTTTAGGTTGAGCCATGTAAATAGTTTCATTCAAATCACCATGCAGGAAAGCTGTTTTAACATCCATCTGTTCTAATTCCCAATCATAAACAGTGCACATAGCTAACAAGAGTCTCATAGTCTTGTATTTAACAACAGGAGCAAATATGTCATTGTAATCTACTCCTTCTCTTTGAGTAAAACCTTTTGCTACTAACCTAGCTTTGAATCTAGGTGGATCCTTGACACTATTTCCTTCTTTCAACTTATACACCCATTTACAGTCAATAAGCTTAGCCTCTCTAGGTCTGGGGACCAAAGTCCAAGTTTTATTAATGTACATGGATTCAAGTTCAGATTTCATAGCACTCAGCCATTCTTTAGCATGTCTACAGTTTATAACAGTCTCATAGGTGTCAGGAACAGGAATGAGGGCATTATTAACCTTTGTAGCAGTAGTAAAGGCATATTCAACAGTATTCATAACATGCTCAACATTATTAATGGAAGAAAACCTCTTATTAGGTATTCTAGTTTTGGGTTCTCTATCTCTAGTGAGTTGGTAATTATGTATATTATCCTGCTCACTAACATGCTCAGAGATAGAATCAGAATTTAAAGAAGAAAGAGGTTCTTCCCTGTTTACTCCCCTTAATGGTGAGCCAGTGTTATCTGTTGCAGCTCCTTCAATTTCAGAATTTACCACTTCCCTTGAGACCTCAGTTTCTGCCCTGGGTTCAGTTGTGGATTCACTTTGATCTTGTGAAGAAGGAGCAAGATCAAACTCCTCATCATGTGGAAGTTGTTGCCCTGCTATTTCCTCTGGCTGTCTGGATGAACCCACTCTAATGGTGTCATCTTCAGTTGTACTTGTCACCTCATTCACCCTTGTTAGTTTTGTCTTAAAATATAAGTTCTTTTCATCAAAGGTTACACTTCTAGAAGTAATAACCCTAAGACCATGAGGTTGAATTACAACAAGTCTATATCCTTTGACTTCTTCAGGGTAACCCAACATGACACATTTTATAGCCCTTGGTTCAAGTTTACCTTGAGAAATTTTAGAATATGCAACACATCCAAAAATTCTAAGATAACTCAAATCAGGTTTGTGTCCAGTCCATAATTCCTGAGGTGTTTTGAACTCAATAGTAGAACTGGGAGATCTATTTATCAAGTAACACGCAGTAATTACAGCTTCACCCCAGAAAACATGTTTAAGGCCAGAACTTATAAGCATGCATCTTGTCTTTTCTAAGAGAGTTCTATTCATTCTCTCAGCCACACCATTCTGCTGGGGAGTCCCAGGAACAGTTAGATGCCTCTTAATTCCATTTTCAAGACAAAATTTGGTGAATAACTGGTTACAGTATTCTAAGCCATTATCAGTTTTAAGACACTTTAACTTGTGATTAACTTGGTTTTCAACAACATGCTTCCAATTCTTAAAGGTCATAAAGGCCTCATCCTTAGTCCTAAGCAAGTAAATCCATGTTTTTCTAGAGAAATGATCAATGAAAGACATGAAATACCTCTTACCTCCAGGTGTACTTACTTGTGCAGGACCCCAAAGATCAGAATGTACATATTCTAAAGGATTTTTTGCCACATAAGATGACCTAGGAAATGGAGCATTAGTTTTCTTGCCAAGTATACAATATTCACATATGTCTAAATCACTAGGTTTTTTATTTAGTAAACCTAGCTTAAACAGATAGTTCAGACCCTTAGATCCAATATGACCCATTCTATTATGCCAATTTTGAGTCTCTACAACATTCATAGTATCACTAGTAGTAGAGAAGTTCAATTCAGGTGTGGTGATAACATGGTACAACCCACCCTTCTTGATCCCCTTAACTAAAGTAAGTCCATTTTTGATAACTTCCCTAGTACCATTACTGGTGACAATTTGACATTGTAGGTCATCGAATACAGATTCAGACATCAAATTTCTTCTCAGTTTAGGGACCCACCTAACATTTTGAAGTAATCTGATTTTACCATCATGCATTCTTAAGGGAACACTCCTTATTCCTTTAATCCTAAGAGAGCTATTATCTCCTAACATCACTTCACCTCCATTAATCTCATGTAAAGAACTGAAGAGGTTTTTATTAAAGGTAGCATGAACAGTACATCCAGAATCCAAGATCCAAGCATCATTATTAGCAAGTAAGTGAGAGCACATAAGCAAGTCACAGTCAAACATATCAGGGGACTCTAAGATAGAAGTTGAATTATCACTAGTAGGTTTAGCAGATTCATCTTTCTTTTTCTTATAACAGTCCTTAATGAAATGACCACCTTTCTTACAGTAGAAACATTTTTTCTTTTCATCAGTCTCTTTAGGTGAAGTATATCCCTTTTTCTTATCATCTTTATGTTTCTGTTTCGTCTTCCATTTTCCCTCAGAAAATAGAACTTCAGACTTAGATTCTCCTTTCTTGTCATTCTTATTCTTAAAGATTTTCAGAGACTCATTTTTTTCAGTGAGAGCTTCAATAACCTTAGTCTTAGTCAAGTTATCAGAACTAAATTGAATGACATCTTTAAGATTATCAAATTGAGCAGGAAGAGAATTAAGTAACAGAACAACTTCATGGGTATCTTTCATTTTATCTTCACATCTAGCCAAATCTTGTGTCATTCTCAAGAATCTATCTAGGTTATCACTCAAGGTATGATTGACATCCATTTTGAATGTAAACAATCTACACAGAAGAGAAATTCTAGAAGGTAAAGACTTAACCAAGTATAGAGACTCAAGAGCATCCCACAATTCCTTAGTGGTAGTATACTGGATTACCTGTCTAGCCACATCATCAGCTAACCTTATCATTATCTCAGAATGAGCCTGCTCATCCATTTCCTGACGTCTAGCAGGTGAGGATTCCACAAGGTAGTCCCCAGTAATAGCTTTGTGGCATTTTTCCTTAGTCAAGATAGCTTTCATCTTGACTTGCCACATAGCAAAGTCGGTCGAGCCATCAAATAGCTTCATCCTGATGTTGTTTTCAGCCATAGTACCTAACCAAGCACACAGATCAGTATAGGCAAATGTCCTTATCTATGCAGTTCAACTCAGTAAGAGACAAGGATCAAGAATTCCAGAAATAGATTGTCACGATTCCAAGACACGACTTAGGATCAAGGTCAATATCAGGAATGTGAGCAAGAATCAAGTGAACACACAAGTTCACTCCAGACTCAAGCACAACTCAATAATCAAACGCGCAGAAGGCAAAGGAACTCAGAGTTGCCAAACAACAGCGGAAGCAAAGAACACAGAATCAATCAAGAGAAAAGTAATGATAGAATCTATACATGCAGATCTTGGTCAAAAAACAAGCCAGAAATCGAACATGCAAGAACACTATCAACCTGGCTCTGATACCAATTTGTAAGATTGGTTTCAATCCAAAGATTCACACACGTTTGATAGACAGAAATGAACACAAGAGACACAAGAGACTTGTTACGCAGTTCGGAGAATAACTCCTACGTCTGCGGGCCTCAGGACGAGAACCAAATCCACTATGCAGGGTTTGAACAGATTACAGGGACAAACCAACAACAACACAGGCTAGTAATCTAAGCAACCAACAAGCAATCTAAACCGAAACAGAAGAGAAGAAACAAGACTCCCTTCTTCCAGCCTACGACCAGAGTCACCAGCAAGAACCTCCGTCAAGCTCTCAGCGCTTCAACGTCGCCCGGAATAGACCACAACCCACCCTTCTCAAGTAACGAACCACCGTCGTCACACAAGATTTCTCAGGCAAGAGATTTGCGAGAGAAACACTCACGCTCACAGATCACCACATATCTCTCAGGAGCTCGGCGCAGTCAAGAGAATGGTAAGTTAGGTTAGAGCTCAGCCTGTTAGGAGCTTAAGTACTAGGCACTATTCACAAACGCGGAGCCCCGAGAGCAGCTGACGGGTCGGGTCCTGAGCATCTCTAGCCCGGTTACAGATATGCACACACATTGGGCCGAGGCCCATTACAGATTTAAACTAGCCTGTTAAACACTTAGGAAATTACATCCCAACAATGCAAAAAGACGACCGAACACACAACAATGGGAAAGAAACCGAGCGAGGCCTTTTTATAGAGGAATATATTGAATGGACAAAAAATTCGAGCCCAAGTAATAGCTGGCAACAACTAGAAGTTGGACATTCGGCACACCACATAATCAACAAATACGTGGACAAACGTTGACCACACTAAATTAAACAATACGTGGACATTCGTTGGTCCACATAGAATAGGGTTTTGACAAAAAAAACTAAAAAACTTAGCCCCTAAGAATTCAAAATGACACATGGACATTCGACGGACCACATAATCAAACAGCAACGTGGGAAAACGTCGCACAACATAAAATCAAAGCAATACATGGACACTCGTTGGTCCACATATAATTAGGATTTGACATACCACGCGTGACGTGGCGCCACATGGCGCGCTCCTTCACTGTAAAAATAGTTGAGATTGCGCGCAAGATAAATGTAATAATCCCTTGCTTTTATAATAGTTAGTATTTATAATTTATTTTACATTTATCGAAATATACAATAATAATTTTTTGGATTCTTTATTGATTTTACTTAATTCTTCAAATATCTTCTCTTTCCTTTTTCTTTATTCCATTTTGTTTTTTTCTGTTTAAAGCGTCTATAACATAATTTTATTTTAATCATTATTATAATGCCATATTGGTAATTGTATTCTCACGTTAACAAACTTGTAAAAAGCGTAAAAAAAAAATTTGAAATTTCCTAATTTTTAATTTTATTTTCTGCAATTAACGGTCTAAATTATTGTTATTTAAAACAATCCTATAAAGTCCTTGTCTTTTACAAAAATACATATTTTTGTAAATTTGATGCTTGTTTGGTTGAAAGTGGGAATTGTAAATCATGGACATTGTTTCATATGAATTAAGCTATTGTAATTTATAATATGTGGGATTTGGAGAATTATGTTTGGTTGAAATTTACAATATAAAGAATTAAAATAGAAGAATTCAGATTTATAAGTAAAAATATGAGAATTGAAATTACTTAGGGAGACCTAAGTAAGATGAATTTTTCGCATATTACAGAAATTGAAATTCTCATGTAATGAACTTTTCAACCAAATATAAATATACACCCTTTCCCTTTTAATTGTCATTCTATAATGTTTTTCTTCTTGTTCCTATTTATCTAGTCGATATAGTTTTCGCGCTATAAGTGGGTATATATCTCGTTAGTTAATCAATAAATAGTACTCCGTAGAATATATAATTTTATCCGCAAAATAAGTTGATAGCTTGAAATGATATTGCTACATAATTATGTTTTAAAATTTTGAATATAATAAATAACGAATATATAAGTCAGTTTTAATACAAAAATCTTATTTGATCATATAAATTGATTTGAACATATATAAGACTATATAATTTAAAGAACTATCTAAGACAAAATTATATTTTTTTCCCTTATTCATTTAACAATGAATTTTTTGTGCTATGTCAGATAATAAAAATAAGATTATAAATTTAAAAAAATAACATAACAAAATATTGGTAGGTAAAAATTTAAAAAGATTAATACATAAAAATATTTTTGTAATCTGACCGACCTTAAATAATCTTTTTGTATTTTATTTTTGAAATTTAATCAATTTTTTATTAGATTTTACAATAAGTTATAAAAATTTGAGACCAATGGAATGACGACAAGTCGGTTTCCACGAGGCATAACTGGGGTATGAGAAAACATTATTGTCTTAGTAATTATGTAGAGATTATCGTTTTAGTTATTTTGGCAAGATTTTGTCAGATTTATCTCCATGTTTATTATTAGATTTGGTGCCTGTTCCGTATAAAAAAGATAAGCTAGCTTATTTTTCCTGAAAAGCTTGTTATTCTAGCTTATGAATTTCAATAAGCTAGCTTATGTTTTGATAAAATAAAGGTAAAATTAGATTTAGCCAAACAGGCTGTTGGAATCTTAAAAAATTGTAATTTTAGAAAATATTAGATTACCCCTACGTTTATTATTAGATTTGGGAGAAAAATTATCATTTGTCTTAAAAAATTAAAAAGAGAATTATAAAAAACGAAAGGAACATAATTTTATTTTCTGTAATATTTCAATTTATGAGAATTTAATCTTTACCCAACACATATGGATGGAGAGATTTTAGAGAGGTCAATCACACACTCACAGTGGAGGGAACCACGTATACATTTTTATTTATTTATTTAATTTAATCAATAATTAGACTTGTTAGATTTGACCATCTCTTATTTATTTATTACTAGTTAGTTATATATTTAATTGAGGAATGTGAATTCTCGTTCTCGCCCATGGATGGCACGAGGCAAGCTCACTCCCTGCTCGTGTTAAGTAATCAGTAATCTATTAGAATGCCTTGTTGGTCCCCCATTTTAGCATGAATTCTAATAATCTAAATTATCTTTAAGCATCTTCAGCTCGTCAGTGGATTTTTCTAATTAGTTTTCGTGACATTTTTAATCTAGGTTTAATCATATGAATTTTTATGGAGAACGCGTGGCCGCCCTCTAACTCCTGAATTCTTTATGGTCCAAGTTCTAGGCCGATTTGGTAGTACAAAATTTGTAAAGCACGGATAAAATCAACAATGGATTAATGTTATATGTCCATTTCGTTCTAAAACTAGACCCGGACTCCCGCGCTGCGCGCGGAAAAATTACATAATTTTTGCATACGATTTAACGTTGTTAAATAGATATTCGAAAATTGAATTGAGACAAATTATGTTCACAACCTTCTAAAGCAACATATAACTTCAACAAAGTTAAATTTATAAACAGAATCAATCAAGAAAATGATAAATGATTTTTTTACGAAATGTTTTTATTTAATATTAATATTTTATTTTTTAAAATTTTATTATTAATTTTTTAATACTTTTATTTTGTTTTCTCAAATAAAAAATTGAACTCTTCAAAATTGTTGAGTCGACCAAATCCGGAATTTTTGTTGACTCGCAGACCCGAATCCGTTTTTTTACACTCATCCGACTCGACGGATCCGTGTATCGGGTCTAATTGCAACAGATCCATGCATAGTTCAATTCTAACCTTGAAAATACTCCAAGTATAAGGATCTATTTCCATAAGAGATATCTTCAATTTATTATAAACTTTTTATCCTTTTTACTTTAATTTATTTATTGGGTTTTAGTTGGTCGATCAGAGGCCATCAGAATCAAACTAAAAAGTATCAAATATCAAAAATAATATTAGTTCAAAAATAAACTCAAACCCAAACCCAAAAGAAACTTTTATGGTGTGTTTTAAACTGTCAATACTGATGAACATTCTACTAAAAACAAGGATTTTGCTTCGTAAAGGATAATTAATGGGAAAGATTCGGCGATGATAAATATTTAGGTGAGGATTAGAGATATTTGCATTAAATAAGCATATACTTTGACGCATGAATGAATTTATGTATTAACACTAGACCCGGGACCCCGCGCTTCGCGCGGGGAAATCACGATTTCCGTATGTGGTTTAACATTGTTAAATAGACGTCTTAAAATTGGATTGACTAATCATATTCAGAACTTTTCAATCTAACAGTTTCAAAAGTTAAATTTATAAACATGATCGATCAAGAAAATGACAAAAGTCCAATGATGACTCTTTCGGCAAAAAGAGAAGTCGTTCTAGCCTATGTAAATAGAGGATATAAATACATTAATATCTCTACATAGTTATGAATCTACATCCTCTATATCCAATTAATATACCTAAATTGTGTGCCTTTGTAAAAAGAAAGGAAAGTAGTCTCATATTATTTCAACTTTTTGAAAAGAAATAAAAAAATTATAATTTTCATTCCTTTTTACAAAGGCACACAACTTGAATGTATGAATTGAGTATATAGGATTTGAATTCCATAATTTATCCCTTAATATGAATGGTTGGGTTGGTGTACTCGGATAAAATAAACCACACAAACTATTAATATGACCTTATCATTCTCACATAATACAATACAATTTTACAAACTTATAAAATGCAAATACAACTATTTAACATACATTGATGTGGTCAACAACTTTTGTGACCATGCTAGACAATAGCAGAATCTCATATTCCCAACCTTAATCAGTACGATTTTAACAACATTTGTCTTTGCCCATCCGGAAGCAACTTGGACAACTAAACCCCTTAAGTTTGTAGATGAGGATCGGCGTAGACTTATTGACTCTTGCTTCAGTTATTAGTTGAAGCTTTTCAGCTCATTCTTGTTCAAAGTTGAATATTTCTTTCACCTAAAATAATTTAATTTTTAAAGAAAACTTAGATATATAAGATTTGTACATTCCGGGCTTAACAAATGTAATATGCGGAATTATGAAAAGCAAACTCTTTCTATCCGTAAACATCAGCGTAGTCTTGCATGTGAATGGAAATATAGAAACATACATTACGCATATACACATTCTCCCTTTGCGAGTTCGTTTTTAATGCCTATCTGTTTCAATTGAAATTTAAATAGAAAATATAGGAAAAGTGCAACCGAGTCTCTTTCGGAAATCTTAAACTTTATACTGGACCATCTATTAGCAGCAGCGAGTATTCAACCAAGTTGATGTTGCTAATAATGGGGCCCACGAATATATAAGCGCCAGCTGACTCAGCTATTTTTGCACAGAAGGTGGTGTTAACCGCTCCCCATTTGGGTATCTCTTTTACCCGTTTGCATCAGCGAGCTGGAAAAGTGCATCAGATGCCTTGGCTATGCGTAGCTTGGGCGCACCAAACTTGTCGAGTTGTCAAGCTTCACCGCCTTGTTTATGAACTCGGCTGTAGCCTCCACCGCCTTCCAGCCTCTGTTAGTTTCTTAGCCTGTTAGAAAGAACAACATTTACACCTGTTAATACATAATATTCTATTGCTAACTGTACAATGAGAAAAAAGATCTGCCTATTATTCTTAGTCCTACTTTTTAACAATTAAAGACTAGAAAATCAATTTTGATTCAAATTGAATCAATAAAATGCATTTGAAATAATCAATGCTTGCTGACTAACAAAGTCAATTCATATATTTGTTTTTCAAGTGTCGAACTAAAATAAACATGATCAGTGATTCAGTGAAGGAGCGTAAGGAATCAGCATGAAAACAGATGACATAATTGTCTTTTGTATATGTTCTTTGGTAATTTATTTGATGTTTTTGGTAGCGCACTGTATATTCAACTCATTGCTTATAAACAGTGCGCAACATCACAGGCTGGCTAGAAAGATGGAAAATTCTTGCACCGATAAAAAAAGCAGTAAAACCTACACCAGCTTCAAGAATTACAACACCACACCAGAATTTACATCCCCTTGATCAAACCATCTTAATCTGTCCCTGGGTTAACGGAATCTAAAACGAATGATTTACAGAGAAATTTTACACTTCCACTTGTGTCGGGGCATTCCTTTGATATAACTCTGCTAAGAACATATTTCTAACATGCTAAATTAATTGATTGAGCATTTGGAGGTCCAAACAATTGATAAGACGCCGGTTCAAGGATGCCTTGTCCATCATCATGCAACTGTGCAGACCTCGCATTGGACTCATCCTGATAATCAATAGAAGTTCAGAATAGGTAATCGATTACTATAAGATCCAAAAAATAGAAAGTTTAGATTAGATCTTAATTGCATAAATTATCTAAATTTTATAGAAGGGTTCACCACTTCCTTTTTAGTGTTTAGTAACAAATCTAGGATTTTTAATTGGAGGAGTAATTGAATGATATTCCTTCAAAACTCACCTGCATCCCGCAAGTGAAATTAGTTGGCGTTCTGAAAACATCCATTTGACCTGGTACCTGCAAGATCGAAGTCAACTATGAGTTGTAGCATTGAGCATAAGGTTATAGTTAATCCTAGAATCAGGTTTAAGGCAGTTATTTCCTAGAAAATCCAAAGCTTTCAAAATCTTTCTAGTTGTTCAGATATTAATTTAACCCAGATAAAAGAAGTGTACCAGGCCATGCATTCCCTGCTGAGTGCTATAGAAACTATCATGAGTAGGCGCCATTGAGTTCAATCCCTATAAAATGATAATTTCAATATTAGTCAAAATTAAAATAATAAGCAGCTACGGTGTAAATAAGAACATTATTGCAATATGACATACCAGCCAAAGAATACTCGGTTGGCTACTATAGTAGTTATCACGTGTAGGAGCCATTAAATTCAACTGAACCAGAAAGAGATCAGTAAAAGAAATTTTATTCATCCCGAAGAATTGATTAAGAGATGGTAAGTTATATTAATTGATTAAGAGATGTAAATTATATTTTATATTATACATTAAAAGACACTTACCACTCCTGGTACATTTTGTTGTGCGCCATAGAATCCATCAAGGCTTGGTACTCCTCTTGAGCATAGTTTGTCCTGTGAATTTATAAGATATTATACTGTTCAAACAAACATTTGTAATTGAGTTTGAACGTGCCAAATGATTTGACAGTTTCTAGAACTGTATATTTTTTTACTCAGATAGGAGGCTATAAACTATAGTGTAAGGACATACAATATGTTGAAGATTTTCCTGAGGTCCAATGGTCATAACTTCTGTCTCTGTATTCACCTGTGATATCATCAAACCTTGAGCCTATAAGCATGACATAGAAATGGCAGTATTTGTCATAGCCAAGTGCAATACATGCAATAATACTAACCTTTCTTTTCTTAGTTACAGTCTTTTTTTTCGATGTCTTACTCAAACTCCTGCTCTGGCTATCATCTTCAATGCTTAGAAGTCCATAAGATGTCGACGGATCAGGTTCTAGAATTGCTTTTCCAGAGCTATTCAAGCTTAAACAGTTCATAAAGGCTTCTTCTATTGCTCGAAGAGCATGAGTAAAACTTTCTTGAGATAATGACCCCTCCTCCCCCAGCTTCATTGCCTGTCTGCACAATTCATTATACCGTTGGACCCTAGATGGTATATGTTCAGATATTTCTCCCAATTGTCGATCCTTTGCGTCCTTTCTCCATCTTTTTAGCACATATTGAGGTGGAATCATTGCAATGCCACACATCTGTAGAACAATCAATGCGTGTCTACAGAGGTAACCTCTGTATTCAAACAGATGACATATGCAAGATATTTCTGATTTTAGCTCATTCCAAGAGACAACAAAATCTTGATTCTTTTCAAGATCTTGAACCCTGAAAGTCCTTAAAGTTGCCATAATAGCCTCTTGCCTTTCTTCCTTAGGATGACATGCAACTGCCCCCAAAACCTCAACTTGAAATTTCCTGAACACAACATGAGTATACAGATTGGACATGTGCTTCTCTAGAGGTGATGGAGATCTTAATAATGGTTGTCTGTTCCATGTATCAGACTCTGCTTTGGCTTCTTCTTCATATCTGTCTTGGATAAGCACTAAATTATATATTATAAATTATAAATTATAATGTTGTTGTAGAAATGATACCATTAATATTGTACTTCAGTTAGAAGATGAATTATGACTATATTATAAATTTAAGCATTGTCAAAGGCTAGTTTGATGGGAGCACAGAGGGGAAGAATAAGATCATACAACTCTTCAGCTAATTTACATATTACAATACGTCAATACCACTATCACCTACACAGTTTGGTTCTTGAACAATTTTTTCAATAAATAATTTATTATTGAAGGTTCATATAAGTCTCATACCTCAGTTGGACATTTAGCCTCAGCAAAAACTTCCGCGAGGTGGCCAACATCTGTACTGGACATTACCCCTTCAATAAGAACTTCAGTTTATGAACTCAAACCCACGATTCCTAAATCTTTTTTCATAGTGGCACTGAAGTAAAAAAGAAATGAAGTGAAGGCAGCAAGAAATGAAGTAAAAAAGATGATCAAGAGGAGAACCATAAAACCGAGGAGTGAAGGTCATATTCTGGTTTGGAAGTGAATTGTTGCAGCAACTGATAAAGCCTGAGCTGGAAACAAATGGAAGAGATAGATCAATTCGTTATAATAGGATGATACAGTTGCAGGTACAGTTATTTTTCCAATGGAATTTTCAAATAGACATGAAATTATGAAATGTTTTTTTGCTAGAGATGAAACTACAGAATCTGGACACTGCTACAAAACAGGAAGTTATCTACTCCAGCATTATGCAGAATTCATACACAGAAGAAAACTGAACATCACGAAATGAACAGAGCATTGCCGTTGCACAGAGAAAATAGGACAGGGTAGCTTAACAGGGTTACCTGCAAGAAATAGAAGAATCAAGAGGGTTCACTGAGATTTCTTCACAAAGTTTCCCATAGGAAAAAAAGGCAAGAACTTTCATAAAACCTCTAAGATCAGCACTTCAGAGATTATCCACCATATAAAAAAAGTCATAACTTTCATAAAACCTGCCCAGGACCAGCGGCTTACCACTTTACATGGCCTTAAAAATAAAATAAAATAAAAACTTGATAGTCAATAGGTGGATGAAAGATAAGTACCCCAAGATACAATGATATGATTTCCTATTCCTGTTTCAGTCCCAAATCTTTCTAGTCATATTAATTTGATTCTGTGATCTGTCAACGATAAGCTGGCTTTTGCAGCAGGAAACCCTATTCTGTTAATACACACAAATTTGACACGGTTAGAATGCAAACTGTCCGTGCTCATGAAGATTGGTCATGATTCATGAACCTAAGCTTCCATGGAATAGAATAGTAGATTGCTCAAGTACCTTTGACCAAAGACTGCATATATAATGCAATATAATTTTAGACTTACAAATCAGTTTTAAAAGCATGTGGTCTGCACTGTTTCCATGTTAAGTTTAAGATTGTTTTGACTTCATCTCCATTTTGAGTGTATAAGTATATATAGGTCAGGATAAAAACAGAAAAAGACTGCAGAAGAGAAGGATGACATTCATGAAGTTCTTTCTTCTCGGAAATACACAATTCAAGGTTCACAAATATCGATAAAACATTAGATTTCAAATTATAATGTACCTTCAGATGGATCCAATATGTCAAGCAAATGATGGGGTACTTCCTGTAAAAAAGAAACGAAGCCGTTTAAGTTTGTGCAAAAAATAGATTAGAAAATCAGCTTCTCCTAGTCAAATTGTATCTAAGATAATTATGCACAAATTCAGAGAAACGTAAGGCAACAAACTGACTCTTTGGGTCAGTCTTAGAATGGCACCTTCCTGTCACTTGATGATGGCTTTGCAGATCCAACATGAAGACCTCGATACACCCGAATAGAAAGAAAAAACTTGAATGTTAGGATGATCACCTAGTAGATAGTTGTATTTAAGCACAAAGGAATTCGAATGCTAGCCGAATTCCTTCAAAAACTTATCAAATTGCATATTACAAAGCATAATCACATTGTATTAAGTTCATATATTTCCAACACAGATTCTAAATCAGCTGTATGAGCTTATACGGAAAATACCTCAACAGGTGCAATGAATATCTTCGTTTGATTTCGAACTAAAAATGCAATTGACATGCACCAAATTAACCCTAAGCTAGAGGATTTCTCAATTACGGTAGAACTAAAACAGAGCAACCCTGAGTTGGCATACCTAGACAGAATCGGCGCTGGTAATCACCAACTGTGATTATACTACAAACGCCTTATGTTCAAGCCATAGCAACAACATAACTACAACATAAAAAAAAAACTCAAAACCACAACAATTTATCTTAGATCACATCCCTGAAAAACACAATTCAAATCTGATGACGGTCCAAATTTATCTTAGATCACATCCTGAAATTAAATGAATCATTACCTGCGTTAACGATGCATCTAGATAATCTGTCTCTGGCTGCTTAGTGTAAAGAATCTCCACTGGAAAAGTTCTCCTGGGAATTGTAAAAATATTGCAGTCAAAGCAATACCCATAAATTTTGTCAGCGTCCAATGAAGCTGAGGTGACAATCAAACGAAGATCATATCTGCGTTTCAAAAGTTGCTTCAACAATCCAAAAAGAACATCAGTGTGTATTTTCCTTTCATGAGCCTCATCAAGCATTATAATTGAATACTGAAAAAGACTATCATCTATAAGAATCTCCTTGAGAAGCATACCATCAGTCATATACTTAATCAAAGTCTCGAGTCCAGTACAATTTTCAAAACGAATAGCATATCCAACTTCTTCACCAAGACAGACACCCGGAGTTTTCAACAACCCTCTTGGCAACCGACGTTGCAGCAACTCTACAGGGCTGAGTACAACCGATCTTTCCCCTAGCTTGCACATTCCCAATTGTCATCGAAAGTATTACAGGGTAGGAATCCCTATTGGGAATCAGTGAGAAACGGGCAAAAGAATGCTCATAAAGACGTGAGATGAATAACAATGAAAATTAACACAAACGGGCAAATGCATCTGTAATCAGAAACGAAAATTTTGGTTTATAAATTATAGGCAACATTTATTAAAATGACAATAAGAACATCTTATTTTGAAATAGTAACGTGTTCAATGAGGTAAGTCACGTGTTTAAGCCCGTATTTGACAACGATTGGCTTCTTGGCAGCTGCATCATCTTTTCCAGCAGCATCGGCTTGAACCTTGTTCAAAAGACGTTCTTTCTTTGCCGCATCATCCTCAGGTCTGTACTTGAGAAGGATCTTGAATAGGGTTGCTGCTTCACAACAAATACAAAATGATATCAAAACAACTTCAAGAAAAAATGGCATGCAACAAAATACATGAAGAAACAGAAAGGCTAAACTCATTTATTATTCATGTTTCAAATATTTACAGATTAAATTCAAACAGAACTATATGACAAAAAATTGCTGACAAAAGCAAGAGTTTAATGTCTTTCAAGTACTATGCTATAAACTAATTCAGGGAAGCATCTTAAGAACAATATCAGCATATGGGTTACACTCACATAAAATATACAAATTTTCTCTACTTTAATGTATTCTTTTCCCACTAACAATAACAATATATTATTACTCCAAAATTACCAAAAAAAGTCAAGCACAGAACATACATATTCAAGTCCTATATTTCTGCCAAAAAGGTACATTACAATGCAATAAGAATCCAGGTTTCTTACCAAGATTCTTGTCAAGAGTCTTTGAGAATTGGTTCAAAGCTGGTGGAACCTTCAACCGCGGCTTGAGGATCCTTCTTTTCATTTAAATCAATGTGAGACGTGCAATATGATCCAAATTTTACTATATGCGAAAGGCAAGAAGATATATATGAGATTCTTGTTTGTCTATGTACAACTCTATGATATGGTGACATTGAAAATTATTTGTTCGTCTGTTCTTTTTAGTTCCCGGAAGGGAACGTTTCTTCTACATTGGTAGTTCATTCTGCTTTCCAAAATGCATTTTGGTGACCCACTTAAACCAGCAGCTTAGATTGGAAAATTTAGATCTTTTTGTACACGAAGATAATGCAAGATTAAGTTCCATTTAGCTATTTTTGGAACATTTCACTTTTAGTAATTTCTGCTAAACCTAAGTTGAAATGTAATATGTTGGTAAGTTGAATAAATAAGACACGGATAATGATATATCATGCAATTATGAATAGCCTATAAAGAGGAGCTAATTTTCTGTCAAATCCCAGTGACCTGAATTGCTGTGTGATTTTAATGGTCTTTGGTTTTGTGCAGAACATAACAAAGAGGAGCTAATTTCAGGACTCTTGCTTCCATGCTCACAACCAGTACCCTCTCATTCTAGCAAAATAACATGAGTTGTAACTAAAAGAAACAAGAGAAGCTAAAATTACCTTCCATGACTGTAAGGACTTCACAGTGAACTCTGCCACTAAGCTAAACCAACCACCATATTCTTCCCTATTCACCAGCTCTAAAAGCTGAAATTAATATAGGGAAAAGATATCATGACCACAGATTCATGTTTGACTTGAAGAGTGAAGATCATGTAATTCATTGAGAGAAACTAAACACACCTGCAAAATAGTTTAGATAGAGAGGTAAAAAGTTTTAAATGAACAAATTAAAAAGAGAAGTATAATTTTTCAGATAAAAGAGAACTGCAAATTTTTATCTTAAAAGACCTAGTAGAAAATTCACTTAATCTAAACATACCTGAGAATTAGGATTAGAGAGCAGCGACTAAACATTATGAAAAACCAGACCCAGGACCAGCAGACTTGTTGAAGTTCTTAACACCCTAAAAATAAAGTAGTGGAATAAAGAAAATGCTATAGTCAAAGAGTCGATAATTTCAGAGAGTTTATAATTTCTTTTTTCAAGTTGTCACAGATGAGGAGAAATGAAATTGGCAACTACTCTTCTAACCAAATTCATGATTAGATCGATTTCAGATTGAATGTCTTGTTCTGCATGAGTAAAAACTAAGAACTATATAGAAGGAGGTTTAGGAGAAGATCGTACATATAGGATATCCTTAGGAAAGGTGCTTCTTCCTGATGTAGAATTGAAACCAATCAGATTATCGGTTGACTCATGTTGCTGGTGTGGAGATTCTCTGCAAAATTCAGCAATCATCAGTATATATCACTAAGCAACCTCACCAACCAATAAACTTGTTTAACACTAGTTTGAACACAAATTTAAAGGAGAACACATGAACTGATTCACAAAAGTGATAAGTAGAAGAACATCAAAATCCCAAGAAACGAATCAGAACTAAATCCAAATATTGATTGAGGCCTAAATTAGAATTAGGGTAAAATTACACCTGAATGCAGCAAAACCGTCCTCCAACAACGACCAACAACATCTCGTCATCGCCTCCAACACCGACGCCGTCGTTGCCTCCTCCGACTTCTCTATTTTATTGGTGTCGTCGTCACGTCCATGGATTTTTCCCACTGTTATTGTTGAAGGAGGCAGAGAATAAAGTGGAGAGAAAATTCAAAATTACAGTGCGGCCTACGGAAATGGAAGACGAACACCTAATTTATAGGACGGGAATATTGATTGCAAATGACCAAAAAGGAATTTTATTAGAAATTGATACCTACATTAATGAAATAAATGCCTATTCAATTGAAAATTGACGTAACCTCTACGCAAAGAATTCAATACCTGTTGACCGAATGAATACCAAAGGAATGTAATTATGTACCTATTTCAGATAGAAAAACTGTGAGAATTGCAATAATGTCAACAGTCCAATCTAACTACCCTACCAAAACTCACATTTTAGGAAGAAGATGGTACACAACTTCCGGTGTGTGTTCTTGGTGGTTTCACGATCAACACAGGGCAACTCAATAGATGCGCACAGTAATCGCACACACTTCCTAGAAATGCCCTGCAACCAACAAATTCCCAATTCAAATCCAACATCGAAATGCTAAGATTGATTCCACAAATTCCTACCTCTTGATTTGGCCAAGGCCTCGGCTTCCAAGAACCAGCATATCAACATGCATTTGCTCCGCTGCTTGGCAGATCATCTCCTTCGGACTTCCTTCCACAATTAGGGTTTCCAATCTAACCCTACTTTCTTTGCAGATCTTCCTAGGTCTCTCGAAAATCGATTCCGCGATCTCCGCCTGCTCTATTCTCACGGTTTCCATCACCGATTTCGTGGTAGCAAACACCGCTTAATCCGGACCCAAATTTCCCCAAATTGAATTTCAGTATGTACAAAAAAAAACATTCAATTTCAGTATATGTAGATGAATTCAAGGGAGTAAGTACTTGGTACAAACCAGGACTGGCAGGGAAGACGTAGCTCTGAAATGGTTGTTGAACATGGAGGAGATAAAGCAAGCATCGTTCGTCCTGGCATGGATCTCCGACTGTTGGACCAAGTGGGGTTGCTTCGTTCATCGGCCATTGGCTTCAGGAGGTTATTGAGAGACATTGGAGAGCGTAGAAGCTTTCGTCGCTATCCTCCATACCGATCATCACTTTCATTTTCCTCTCTGCTGCCTCCGTCTGTTCGATCGGGGACGAAGTAGCTGCTGCTGTGGGATCCATAGTTGTCATGGAGGAATTCGGTAGAGAAACCAAACAGGAATTCAATCGAAGAAGAAAGCCGCCTCATGGAGCGAAGGCAAGGCAAGGCTACTGATGATTTGGTCGGGAAGGGTGCGAGACTGCGAGTAGTGCTCTAGAGGTGCCTTTCTCGTTGCCTTTCTTCGCCTAAAAGTTAATTAGAGTTAATTAGATTTGAAAGCTAAGGCCCGACCCAATAAAAGACATAAATGAAAGGCCCGGTTTGAAGCCCGGTACCGATTGCCATTACTTTCGGGAAAGAGCGATCATCTTTTATATATATATAGATATTTTGATTAGTAAGCACACCGCTGAGTATGAACACATTATGAACATACATATATTATCACTGATTAATTTAAGAGAAATTTGCAGGGAATCACTTACTATATCTCCCATTTTTCAAGGAACCATCAATGATATCGAAAATTATTTAGAACCATCCAGATTTCGAACTCCGTTAACGAAAAGTCATACGTCTAAATATTCTCTTAGATTTGACGTCACAATATATGAAACCCTATTTAGTAAATTTTGCTAAAAGACAAGGGGTAAATGGGTAGTTTCATAAATTTTGACGGCAAACCTAACAGAATATTTAGACGGGTTGCTTTTTGTTAACAGAGTTTAAAATCTAGGTAATTTTAAATAACCCTCGGTTCTAATATAAATACTCATCGTCACATAAGTTTTCCGCGAATAAATACCCAAAGAAAGTGCTAATAAATAATTTCTAAAAAATGGTTTGGACTTTAGAGTATTGTTGTTTGTATTCTACTCGTCAAATAAGTTTACACCTATGCACATTATTTTATATTGCTAGTAAAATAGTTCCATCCTGATTAATAATCAAATTTGACAAAAAATCTCTATTTGATGGAGAAATCTAAATTTTGATGAATATGTCATATCACAAAATAAATTAATTATTGAATATATTTCTAGAAATAATATTTACTATATTTTACAAAATAAAGCATTAATGAATTATTTGTTGAAGCTGTTTTAGCTAACAACGTAACTCAATTATTAATATATGACAGATTTCGTGGAAAATTCAAAAAATTATATAAGATATTCAATCTATCCAAGTGTTAATTTTGGTGAAAACCTATGAAAATTTGTTAGCTTTAATATATATCACTGTTTCCGGGACTCCAATAAAGCGGCAGATGATTTGCGTCTAAAGACATTGGTATTAATCGGATAAGATTCACCTTATCCATCTCAGTAAAGCAATGGATACCTAAGTGTTTATCAGTAGACTTAGAAATGGTCTGACTTTTACTATCTCATACGATAACCTTTTAGCTTTTCTCATAAACAACCGTAGGGATGATATGATACTGTCATCCACTTTGGTCTGCTTTTCCAATCTAGTCGTATATATATACTAAAACAGAGGGTTGTTTAACACATGTCGCTCTTACGTTCAATTGGACTATGTATCGGTGGGGGCGATGCTAATTGCACTCGATCTGACTGATGGACGTGCGGAATGACTAACTGATTTTTCCAGCGTGTCTCAGCAAAGCGCGGAGCTAGAAAACGCGCAGCGTTAAACGCTGCAAAAAGCTCATGATTTTATAATTCGTGAGCTTTGAAAACTTCAAAAAAAATATTTCAGCTCACGCTTTCCGGCGTATCTCTAACCCGGTTTTCCTATTTCTGATATATTCTCCCGATTTTATAAATCGTAGGGGTAAAATTAAAAATAAAATAAAAACACGTCTACGAATTCAGAATTCGTAGAGTTTGAAAACTTTTGAAAATCCGCACATTGCCCAACTCCGCGGGGAATTAATCTCGTGTCAGACTGTCTGACACGAGTGTAAAAAGCCTTTCCGATCGGTGGACTATGGCACCTCTTTCGCCATGTCATCTGACACGTCAGCATGACTTAAAAAAATCAATAAAAAATCAAAAGAAAAGCCACATATTTTCAAAATTTGAATCAAAATCTTAAGTTAAATAATTGCTATCTTTTACCTAAATTTCTTATCTACTTAATTTGTATACACTATCCAAATATAATAAACTACACTTAATATTTTTCATCTATGCAAATCATATCATCTATTCACCCAATATATTAACAAAGATATTCATCAATATATTCACAAACAAATTAATCAATATATTCGTCTTGGATTGACTTTTGCTTGGCCCAACAAAAAAAACAATATTTAAAAAAATATTATTTTTTATAATTGAAAGAATATATACGTGAAACATATAATGAAAAAAACCATAATTGGAAAAAAATATATGTATTAGGTACAAAGTAAATAGAAAACTCATATCATAATTCATAATGGAGTGTAATTTTTTAGGTAGGAAAAAATATTAATCCAATATGTTTTTAGAGATTTTTATTATTATATTTATTATAATTTTGGATTTTTACATAGTCCAACTCCATCTAGACTCGACATCACGAGGACTCGAACAAATCTATATATATATATAAAAATTCATGGGTTTGAGAAAGTAATGGTAATTGAGACTCGTTAATGTTTAAACTTATTTTTTTTTCTATTTCTCATTATCCAATGATAATTAGACTTATTAAATGTCTAATAAAACCATAATTATGTGCTTAATTGGTTAGTATTTCCACTATTTTCATCTTCTTCTTTTTCGCTCTTCACCTTCAATCCGTATGACGATGAAGAGCAATCCGAGCAACGTAAACGACTATGTGATTTTGGTACATATATAAGAGATATTCAATTCATTTTATTATAATTTACTAAAAAATACATATATGAAAAAAATACATTAAGTATATGAATATAGACAAAAATAAAAAGTGTTTGGCTCGCGCAAAGAGCGGGTAATGACCTAGAAAGTTGTCATTAAGTCGCCATTACTATGTGGCCTCTTGAATTTCTCTTCTAATTTCAACTTTTGATTTTTCGACTTCACCGAATGGAATTTCGTATTTAATTCTCTCATTAAGTCGTCGTTACTCTTCTGCATATTGTATTTCGCTGTTACTCATGGTTATTGTCAATTTGTAATTGAACCAATCAATTTGCTATTTTTATCACTTCTATTGTTCGTTTATTTTTGTGTTAATGTCTTGATCTGCATGTTAGATTTGATTTGGCCTGAATTGGATAAAATATGCCCTAAAAAATTGTAAATATATAATTAGCCCAATCCAGTTTTGAGACGAGAAAAACCGTAATTACCCCGCGCGTAGCACGGGGTCCGATTCTAGTCACCTAATAACAATGGAGAGTAAATTAGTTGTCTTGCGTAAGAGCAAATGAATTAAAACACATATTTAATCTTTACTACATATGATTTGAATAAATTGCAGTTGCTTTGATATTTATTTGCTATGATTTTTATATTACGATTTGCCTAAAATGATATAATGCATTTATTAAATTTTTATTAATAAGAGTTACTTAAATTATATAAAAGTTAATAAAATTATACTTTTATAATGTTTCCTTGTATTTCCTTGTATGTTAGTAAATCCTTTACTAAAAAACGTTTATCCTTTACTCATATATCTTATATTCTCTAGAGATATCAAATACAAATCTTATTAAAAAGAAAAAAAATCTATCCATTATTAACCACTGGAAAAAACCCAATATTAAATTGACACAATTTTTTAGTAAGATAGATTAAATAATTAAAACAATCTTATCCAATAAAGCAATATATTTTAAAAGGAAAAACACAAAAAACTACTCAAACCAAGGAATTTGGCAAAAATAAATCATGACTAAAAAAGATGAAGGTAAAAAAAATCTTGAAAACGATGGTGATTGAAAGAGACGAAAGAAAAGTATACGAAATGTGAGGTGAGAGGAGTGGAACTCGGTAACATTTGTTTGTAAGTTTTTTTTATCTTATGTTCTACGACACATCATAAGAATTTGGATATCAAAAATTTATCTCTATATTGAGCTAATAAATTTTAGGAAAAAAAAAGAATCATAAAAATTAGTGAAGAATGAGTTCGATTTGTTTTTAAAGATATCTAGACCGATTTTTATCAACCTAGCGAAAAGCCAAATAATAAAGTACACATAGTTTTTCTTAACAAATTTATTATAATAAATAAATAAATTATATATTGTAAAAAACTTACAATTGGAAAAGCATTTTATCAAAAATATTCATAAACACTATTATAATTACAAATCAAAGAAAAATTAAATAATATTCACTAATAAAAAAGAATTAAAAAGAATAGTTTTTAACAAATTTAATCTACTATATAACTACTAAAACAGAATGTCTTACTCTCACCTTAGCTATGCCACGTGGCAAGAAGGCTTTTCAGCCTATCCACCTGTCTGCCACGTGGCACAATATAATTGGTTGCTTTTTTGTCCTTTTTTTTGCCAATTTTTTTTGTGACATTGCTGTCTAATCTTGACCGAATTTATTTAGAAGAATTTTAGGAAATCTTTTGTAATTTCAGTATCAAAAATATATTTCTTTTTTTTGCCAATTCACTAATGATATAAAGTAATTCCCTAATTTACCTAAACATAATCTTTATGTTATTAACCTAAAATCAATATAAAACTAACATGTAAAACAAGCCACTTTTCAGTTCAATGATATAAACCTGTGAAACAAAGAAAATTAAACCTGTAATGCCAAAAAAATGAAACCCAAACGCAAACAACTGAAAAACCATTATTAAATTTCACCCTAGACCAAAACTGATATGAACCTGCATAAAAACTGATATGAAACCCTAAAGAAAAAATATAACATTATTACAACTCTTTCTGCATAAAAAACTGAAACCCTAAATGAATATGCAACAATATAATGAAAATGATACTATTGCCAAAAATTCTGGACTGAAATTTGGACAAACCTGTAAAGCAAGAAAAAGAAAATTAATAATACATAACATAAAATCTGTAATTACTGCATTCCAACAGCCCAGAAAATCTGTAAAGCAAGAAAAAAGACAACTCAAAAAAATGTACACAATCTGCAAGTTGTATTACTGCATTTACCTAAAAGATTTTGAAAACCTTTAAAATCGTACACAATCTGCAAAGCAAGAAAAGGAAAGACAACTCAAAAGGCAATAAACACAATCTGCAAGCTGCATTACTGCATTACTGCATTTACCTAAAAGATTTTGAACACCTTTAAAACAGTACACAATCTGCAAAGAAAGAAAAGGAAAGACAAAAATAATCTACCTTTCTAAGATCTTCCAAATAAAACATATCGAAAACTAGGACAAAAATAATTATTACAATTAACTTGCTGCTGCAAATGATAAACGTACAAGCACTAATAATTAAACAAGATGAGAAATTATAACACATCAACCTCTTGCTGCAAAGAAGAAATTTCCATTAAACCTGTACATGAAGTAACATTACTATACATGTGCATTCTGCATAAAAAAGCTAGAAGCAGCCTGTAAGAAAACTTTTGAGTAACGTTACCTGTGAGAAAATAATCTGCAGAAGCTGCAAAACTCATCAACTCCTTGCTGTTGGACCAACCAAAATATGTACTTTCCTAAAATAATAAAATCACAGGATCATTATTGTCGTGTAAGATATTATCATAGGGCAAAAGATGGTTTACAAGATTTACAAAATATTATCACATACCTAGATATCTCTTCCTAAAACATTGTTATAAAGATTTTATTCCATCAATACAAAAGATTCGATTCTATTAATTATTATTTGCCTACTTTAAAACTTTGTTCTTCAGTATAAAAGCACACATTCATTCATTCTTCCCCTACAACACATGCTCATTCATTCTTCTCACGTCTAAGGTCTGCTCAACTTCGAATCATTAGAATGTATTCTTATGATTGGCATGCAAGATAGTTTTTTTAAATACATTTTTCAGTTTTTATGTTTTTTCATCTAACTATATAACTATTCTTATCTATTCAGGAAGATAGGATCCTGATTTTCCACTCTTGAAGGAAGGAGATGGCTATTTCATCTCAAAATAAGGAGTGGCGGTAAATGATACAGTTTTCACATTCACTATTCACAAGTTTAAGCTGATGTTTTCATGTTTTACTTCTGTAAAGGCAAGAAAAAGGGAATTACTAGAACAATATGCAATCTGCAACTGTTTAAACCAATGAGAATATATCATACATGAATCGAATCATGGCTGATATTTTTTACCTAAATTATAACTATTTAGTTCCAGAAATACAAAAATTCGATTCTGCACATAATTATTAACCTAATGTTTCATTATAAAAATAAAGTTTTGTTTCTATCATCGATCTTCCTACCAGAAACCACCCGACTCTCATCTTCCTATCATAAACCTAAAGCCATTCTTCCTATCATACACCATGTATAATATTCATCTTCAAAACCTAACTGTTCTGTTGATAATTCAGATCTTATTGGGCTGTTGGCTGGAATTGGAGATATTGTCAATTGGTCTGCTAAAAAACCTAATGGAAAAAGGCTACTGTTGAAGTTAATGGATACAAGGTATGGTTTTGTATTAATATAGTGCAGATCTACAATTTTAACATAAACTGCAGAATGTTTCTGCAGATCGACAATTTTAACTGCATCTGCAAAATGTTTCTGCAAATATATAGTTTAAACTGTTTCTACATAAAGATTATGCAGATCTACAGTTTTAACTGTTTCTGCATAAACATTATGCAGATCTGCAGTTCCTAATAAACCATTATTCTTCTTATAATATATATTTTAAAATCATTTTCTTTACATGTATTTTATAGGAACAATACCATAGACATTACACTATGGGATGTTTATGATGGATTTCCTAAATAATAAAACAATAGACTAATAGGAAAATAAAAAACTATTGAAGTTAATGTTTTCTGTTAAATTATTGCAGAACAACTATTGCTTCTTATTTTTTGCAGGATTTCAGAATTTACTAGATCAAATCCATGCACTAATCAAAGAGCCCCAATGATCAATACATGCACCATTGCACCATTGTGGAATACATTTTCTTATGCAAACTGATGTAATAAATAGAAAGAATAATATTCTGTTAGCATAGAAATATGAATGAAGGATAGTAGAAATCACCTTGATTGTTGCACAAGCAGTTTAAGCAATATACAAGATCACAAGTGAAATGAGTTGAATGATAAGGTAAATTCTAAGTTAATCTTTTTTATTTTAAAATTTAATATTCTATAATAAATTTGCATTCCAGGTTTTTTTTAAATTCAAATACTAAGAATGAAGAATGTTAAATGCTAATTTAAATTTTAGCAACTATTTCCCCCCATGGATCAATTATCAAAGAGTCCCCACAACTTTCATGAAACATGATAGAGCTTCTATGAAATAAAAATTCAAATCTTTATATGAACAACAACAAAAATTCGAAATCTGAAAATAAAACCATATATGATCACCATGGTTAGTATGTATGGAGAGACCATATTAATATATGTATACCTGATTTTTAAGGATGAGTTAAGGTTAAAATCTTGCTGATGCCACTGAGCTGGCGTGGTTACTGCATTTTCCTTTTCCTTCTCCTTCACTTATGATTCATGATTGGAAATAAAAAAATGATGTCAGCAAAGTATTCTAGGTTTAATTTTAATTTTGACATGAAACTTTGATACCAAAATTTTTTGTAAGAACATTGTTTTCCTCCTCAAGTGATTTAGCCTGCCACATCAAAGACAGCTATTAGACATGGATTGATAATTCTGCCTGACATAAGATGATCACCATGATTATAAATTTTAGTGGTTTACCTTTTTTTGAAGCTCAGCAATTGATTCATGCATCACTTGGTTCTGCAATAAACAAGGAAAGATTATTCACATTGTGTCCAGTGACATCTAATTAATACATCAAAAGATAAAATGTTTTTGCACTGATCAGATATTCAGATATACAGATATAGAGGATGAAGGTTTGCATGAAAACTATAATGTTTTACCTTTTAACATAAATGTTTGATGTTTTACCTTGTTATTTCTAATTTGCTTAAGAGCATTGTCAAGCTGATGCTCAACACTCTGAAGCTCCTTAAGACTCAAGTTATCAAGATAGATCTTACTTCTGATTCTTCTGCATGAGTTCCATCCTGGCTTGGAGCTTTGAGTGCTCCATTGTGTAGCTTCCCTTGATACAAATGTATTCATTAAAAATCTTGGGTTATACTTATACTATTGATTATTTTTTTTAATTGTCATGTTATGAAAAGATATGCATTACATATGATGAAATATCTGTAGGCAGAATGAGCTGCTTCTCTGAGCAAGAGTATCTCTCATATCTTTCCAAATCCTCTCCACGCTGCTCATGAAAAATAGTCATTAGCAAAAAAAAAAATTCAATATAATTGATACATAGAACACTCATACGAATATCGATATATATGATCGATATTCGATATCTTATATATTTGTATCAATACCTTTACATAATCCATTTCCTATTAACAAAACAAGCATAAACCAAATTCACCACCATTAACATATGTTTTCAAACTAAACAATAATTTACCACCAACCCATATCTTTTTAGAAAATAGTTATCAAGAAAGTCATAAAACAGGGAAACACAATAATATGAATCAGAAACATGTTAGAGTCTCAAATCAAATAGAAATAGAACACTGGAAGATTATGGTTTCTAATTTAAGTTGTTTGTCTATATCAGTGAGAAAGAGAACATGTGTATCAACTGTGGATCTTGCGGGATGAGTTTGTTGAATCGCAAGCTACTCCACGGCTCATCCCAAATTGAAGATTAAATCGTTCAACCAAACCATCTGTTGTTCCCAATATAGCAAAAATTCGAACATTGATGGTGTAATATTGTAAAGACAGAGAGAGAGAGAGAGAGAGAATGAGGAACAAATGGAAGAGAGTTTTCCTCAGTTTTTCTCATTCACAGATCTGAAAGATAAACAAGTTGAAAAAAATCAAAAGAAGAGAATCACACCTCAAGAAAGGGATCTTCAATCGACATGTGAATCGTAGGAAAAGCTCAATCTTAGATCTTCTCCTCTATGTTTCTTCAAGAGATTTCTCATAATATTATTAAGAGAAGTGGAGGTGAGGGCTGGGGTTAGAGAAACGATTGCTCAGATCTGAAAATGGAGGTGGGGGCGAGGGTTTTCTCAGATTTGGAATGTAGAACTAGAGGAGGGAGGGCTAGGGTTTGTGGAGTGTGGCTGTGTGAGTGTGGAGGCGCAGATAGATAGCAGATAGGGTTTCACTGTGTATAGAATTAAAATAAATGTTTTTTATTTTTATTTTTAATTTATAAAATGAAAAGCTCTCTTTTTTATTAAAGGAGTCCTTTAGGAAAAATCTCATTTCGGATAACTCGGTTATTAGTAATATTTTGCAATCAAATGAAATATATAAATAGTACTTAAAGTTTGAGTTGTACATGTGTAATCTAATTATAATTGATTTTTAATTTATTTTAATTTTATATGTTATTCAGTGATTAGAATATAGTGTATAGTATGAGGATAAATTGTGAGAAAATGGACAACGAATGAAATAAAATCGATTAGGTAATCAATCAAGTAATCAATTAAAGGATTTTAACATTTTTATTCCAAATTGATATAACGGTCTTTCTAAGGGCATAGGTTAAGTTTACTCGAAAAGAAAATTGTAATCCCAAGAAGAAAAATATAAACCCATCACAATAAAGGATTTAATAAAATCTAGCATAAATCTACCAAATCTTTCTACATTATAGACTCTTATCCTATGTTTGATCTTTGTTTAAAAAAAATCAGTATTTCCTTATGTTTTTATTGTAAAATGTTATACTTCAAATACGTTTATTGAATAATGTAGTGTATCGGCATGTTACACCGATATGTTTACAAATTTCTGTACAAGATCCAATCTCTCATACTTCAATTTTACCTGGTGGCGTCAAAAAATAAACTCAATGATACAACTTTCTATTTTTATATTTTGTAATTGTTGTCTCCTATGTAAATTATATTGAATATCATACATCAATTTTTATTTTTTTAATTTGAAAATATTAATCCTTTTTACTTGAAGATTCTTTGTTTTTTGGCGTTTTTTAGGATTAGGACATTGTTTATTATTTTTTAATTTTATAAGTTTTTTAATAAATATAAAATATAAAAACATCCCGTGCAGGGCACGGGTACTAATCTAGTATAAGATATAAACTTAGCAACAGCCAAACAACCATACGGGTGAAATTATGGTGAGAAAGCTCTCTTAGAGTAGAAATAAGGCTTCATCTATAAAGGGCTAGCAACTAGGATTTGGAGTGGATGGGCCTCGCGCGTACACACTCCAATACAAAAGAAATTACTCCCCCCAATAAAAAAAACTAGTGCCTTCCTCCCATCTCCAAAAAACAACTTTCGACTTCTCAAGTTCTTTGTTGATTCTCCGTTAATTCTCTCACTCCGACGCTCCGATCATACGTCCACTTCTTCTACAAACGATCTCGCAAACTTTTCAAGTACAAAGCAAGCGATCTCGAAGCGATTCAAGTTCAAACCCTAGAAGCGAGAATCCACTTGTTGAGCGCGATTCAAGGCAAATCTTTGCGCTTTTGACTAAATCAACGGAAATCAACTAGAAAAATCAACAATCTTGAAGATATGAGATCTAAAATTGCTCCAGGAACTAAAGGTATATTTTCTCTATAGAATTTTGGTTGTAAGTGCATTTGGTGTTCACTTGATGAATGTTTGTGGATTTTATACAGTATGCATGAATAGATCTAGTGTTAGCTGTTTATAGATCATTAAAATTTCATGTGTTGTTCACATGATAAATGCTTATGGATCTTCTGTAACAGTTTGGTCATGTGAATATGTATTGTTATTATAAATGCTTTTTATGTATAAAATGTAGAAATAAATAACGTGATAATGTTATAGCGAAGGATCTAGTGTGTGTTTGTGCATCAAATAAGAGGTGTTGGTGTATCGGATCGGATGTGTTGGTGCATCAGATAGTATGTTTTGGTGCATCAACTAGTATGTGTTGGTGCATCAACTGTTATTTGCATAACTGAAATATTCTTGGATGAAGGAATATATTTAGTGAATCTTTGTACATTTATAAATTTGTTTTTAGGTGCATTGTCTCCTAGATATAGTTGCATGACTATAGAGGGATTGGTGCATGAGTAAATTTGTTTCTATGTGAATGGATATGTATTGTTATTTAGGAATGTTTTTCATGTATAAAATGTAGGAAAAACAACATGATAATGCTAAGGTCAAAGAGCTAAGATATATGGCACACTAATCGTTAGTGAAACCCCACAACATATAGACACTGGTAAGTTTGTATAAATGCATGTTTAATTATTGTAACTGCATGATTTGATATGTGTTGGTGCATACCATTGAGTATGTTTGGGAAAAATACATAAAGTTATATGTGGTAGTGAATAACTATTGAATGCATAATTGAAAGAAGTTTAGCGCATCAGTCAAAATGTGTTGGTGCATCAGTCACTTATAATTAAAATTGCATGTATATGTATTTATTGGAGCATAAGTCTTTTTTTTATGAAGGTGCATCTGTGGATGTATATTGATGCATGTCTCGAGGTCTATTGATGCATAAGTGGATGTATATTGGTGAATGTGTATATTCTGATTTTTTATCAGTGAGTTTTGTTTTATGAGGATGCATGGATGAATACCTAAATATTGGTACATGAGTGGATGATTTTTTATGCATTAGTGGGTATTTATTTGTGCATGGGTGGATGTTTATCGGTGCATTGATGCATGTGTATTGATTGTCATTTTATTAATGATATATGTTTATTGTTTAACAGAGAGGGAAGAAGATGTGCAACGACTCCTCCAAGGTCGGGAACACCGCTTTAGCACCTTGTCAAACATCTTGACGATTGAGCGCCTCGTGTCCATGCCTCATCCTTGGAGACCTCATTGGCTCGACATTATGGCGCCTCACCAAAAGCCTTGGTCAACTTGGTATGATCAAGGTATGGTTTTCAATGCCTATCTTTATTTATTATCTCTTAGACTCTTTTTTACTATTTTTAAGCACTCTAGGGAAACTTACTATTTTTAAGCACAGAAACTTACTATTTTTAATCAGGCCGATCAATTGATGAAAAAACTGAGGTGGATCATTAATTCATTATGTAGTCAAAGAGGATGTATTTTATATCAAAATATAATCTTTTTCGATGATATTTAAAAAAATATAATATTATCTAATATTTATATCAACAAGTTTGATTTAGTATATTTTTCGTTTCAACTCTCCAAAATAGCGTATCAAAATATATTTTTCATACTTCAAAAGTTGTTACAAATATTAAATTAGTAATACCAATATAAATGTATAAAACTTATATATATTAATTTAAATTCATTTGACTCCTGCGTAGAACGAGCAAAAAGGACTAGCTAACTTAATTAGTTTATTATCTTTTACTTAAAAAGTATATCTACTTTGTATAAACTATTCAAATATAGATTAATATACTGAATAAATTCCACCTATATGTATTATTTATCTATATTCTCTTGTGGTTGGTAGTTTCGATTTTAAATTTTATTTTAAAAAATACATTAAATAAGAAATTAAAGTATCTATAGATTATATTACTATTAAAAAATCTATTTGTATATTTTATTCATACTAAAATATAAACTATAGACCATAAACTACATACTAATTTAAAGAGGAAATTTGGTGAAAAATGCACTTTGATAAGTTTATTTAGCCTATTACACAAATTTTCTGAGAAATAAACTTTGTGAGCCCTATTTAATAACTTTTCTCAACTTCGTCAAATCAAACTCTCCCTTCGAGCTTTTACCCGGACATCAATGGAGTCGCTCTCTGTCGTCGTCATTGATGACTTCTCCACTCTCTGTCGTCGTCGATGAATCTGCCACTCTATGTCGTCGTTGATTTTGTCTTTCTCCTCCACTGCGGCAATTCTCCGCCGTCATCGAAGCTTAGTGACTTTCTTAATCTCAAATCTAATTTTCTTAATTTGATTCATGATAACGTAGAAGAGACTTTAGGATATGGTTGAATCTGGTGTTTTGCAGTTCATCGGCGAATGTTTTCTTTAATTTGTCTGAATTTGTGTTTGTGTTTTGGAATGCACAAGAGTTGTTCGATGAAATATCTATGAGAGATGGGGCAGTTGTAATCCAATGATAGGTGATGTGCAAAATGAACTTCAAGATGTTTACAGTATCAAACAGCTTCTTCTCATGAGATTCCCATGGGTGTTCAGACGAGCTGGAGTTATCAGGCACGAGATTGTGACAAGTTTATGAGCTTTGTGTCTAGTTGTATTCTGGTGAAACCATTTTTCATCTTGTGACAGTTTTGTCATGTTTCATGTGGGGACAATTTTTGTAACAAGTTGTGTAAAGTGTGAATCAATTGTCGCGATGATGAGGTTAAAGTCGTAGTGCCAAATCAAAGAAAACCCTAAACACTAACTAGAGTATAGCAAGTAAGTAGAGGTCGAACCCAAGGGAATCAAAACACCAAATCAATGCAGTCAAGTGAAATATCAACTAGTAACAAGTAACCAAAAGGGGGGGGGGGAGGGTTTGATTGCAAGAACACACAAGTAACCAGTAACAAGCAGAGGAAGTTTGGGTGGGAATATTATGCGAAGGGGTTTCACCTAGCAAGTATCCACACAACAGTAAATCAAGTTGATCATAGATTTATCTCAAGTTCTTTATCAATCCTAGGGAATGTTCCTATTCCAATCTTTAATATATCAGCAAGCCAACCGGTCCTGATAATACTTACTATTTAGCAATCAGGGAAACCTCTCAAGATTAGATGAAATAGCAGCAAAGGGCACAAGAATCATAAGGATGCATGCAATAACTTACAACCGTCAAGTATTAACATGCAATCAATTCTCTTTCATAAAAGCAATCAACTACCAGATCATGCAGATATGAATGCTACACTGACAAGGAATTCCACCGTATATTCGTAGTCTAGCAATAGAAAACTATCAATCAAACTAGGTGATCAAGCTAGTAAAACTAATAGAAATCAATAGATGAAGAACAAGAGAATTAATACAAACCCATAGGAAAAGAACAAGAGTTTAGAAATCTCACAACTTAATAACTGAAGGTTTCAACCGCTAGGTAAAACAATGGAGATTAGCTCCTGCTCATGGTTGCAGAACTAAATTGTCTGATGGAAAAGATGATAGAAAAGATGATAAGAACTAGGGTATATAAAGATTCTAACCCTAAAGATATATGGTAAAAGATAAATCCTAAAACTAAAATAAGGAAAATAAGAAAATAATAAAAGAAATAAAAACAAAGGAAAATAAGGAAAGTCCGAAATATCTTCGGCCTTGTTGTGGCGATCGCCATAGATGCCTGGCGATCGCCATCTTCATATAAAGCTCTGCCGTAGCCTATCACCCCATGGCGATCGCCGTAGAGTCATGGAGATCGCCATAATCTCTCGAACTCACATAACTCTTCTGTTGTAGAATGGCGATCGCTTGGATGGTAGTGGCGATCGTCGTTGCTCCGCAGAATATCTTCAAGTCTTCATGTCTTCAATCTTTGATCTCTTCTTCTTCGGTTCTGATCTTCATTTCTTCACTTCTTAATAAATATCTCAGAACATAATAATGACTCGAAACACATATGATAATACTCCTAAACTAATGTAATAATCCCTAGTTACTCTATACAAAGTGCAGCGTATCAAATACCCCCATACTTAGACTTTTACTCGTCCCGAGTAACTTACAGAAAAGCTACCCATACAATAAAATACTCAAAGCCTCAGGAAGTACAAGAATATCTCCTAGTGATTACATAACCAATAAACTCCTCCAAAACACACAAAACACAACAACAATAATCAAGAACAATGTGATAAAATAAGCACATACCCAGAACTACACCTTATTCCTCCAAGTGGCCTACCCGAATTCTCCTATACGCCTCCTTCTTATGTCACCATAACGCCAAGATGATAATGATCCTAAAACACTCAATTTTGTTTTTATATAACACTCATCTTGCTTGGCCGCCCTTTCGGGTTTTCATCTCAACCACTCAATAATTGTTCCAGGCTCACAAACTCACATCTCTCAAGACTTATTTTTGCCCCAGCCTAATGCCGGTCAAGCCACCTTCTTATTGCATAGATCTTGCTATCCAAGGATTTTGTATGCTTTTTTTCAATTTTTTGTGGCTTTTTCATACAATATATATTCAATAAGCTCATGCAGATACAACCAACACCCAAATAATTACATGTGAATACATTTTCCTCCCCCATACTTAAACATTGCATTGTCCTCAATGAAATGGAAGACAGAAAAACGAACCCAGGGAAGGAGACAGAAGACTCACATACAAGGTCGGATGACCTTCCTCCAATAAAACTCAAAGTGTGGTAGAATGAGAAACTAGATGAAAACTAAATGTAATCCAATAATGCACAGCTCATCTAAAGCAAAAGAAAGAATACCTCCAATGTAGAAAGTGACCAAACAAATCAACTCCGTGCAAAGAACATAGTCACCAACAAGCTAAGCTCCAACGAATGTAGATCTAGAATGATAGTACTAATGAAACCAAACTTGATGTAATACAACTCATTACTTTCTTTTCTTTCATATTTTTTTCTGCACTCTATTTTTTTTAATCCGATATATTATTTTTTTCTCGGAATGATTTTCGGATTTTTTTTTTTTTTTGTTTTAGAACGGGAGAGAAGACTTACAGCGAGATTGGCTACTGACTGTAGCTGACCCTAAGCTTCAGTGATTTCCTCCTGTCCATAGAAAAACTAAAAAGAAAATTAAATCGAACAAAGACAAATAAAAACAAACTCAAACCTCGGGTTGCCTCCCGAGTAGCGCCTTATTTTATGTCGTGGCTCGACATGAAACTCAAGAGATTTAACTAACGCCATTTGGCTTTGTGAAAATCGTCTCTTGTCTGAATTCTCTCTTGAACCACTCATGGAACGCTTTGAATCTCGTCCCACTTACCTTGACCACCTTGTCTTTAGCAATGAAGGTGGTTTCATTCACTTTCTCCTCCTTGACCGTATCAGGCGTCTGTTTAAGCTCAATATCAAGTGCCTGCACACTAGACATCAATGGTATCTCGCCTGGCGAGGTCAGTAATGGAGGGCGATTGCCCAAAGGATGTGAAGAGAGCTTACTTTTAGGCTCTGGCTTAGCCTGACACTCTGGCATATTAGTAGACAAAACAATATCTACTTTTGGGGGCTCTAAGATATTCTCTAAAACAGGTTGTAATTCATCCTTACAAGTAGGCTTAATCACATCAATAGCACATAGAGAATTCTTATCAATGGGATCCATGTCATAAATATTATATTCTACATTATCCCCATCAAACTCCATTGAGAGTGTACCACTATTAACATCAATTTTCGTTTGTGCTGTTTTCATGAAAGGTCTACCTAACAGTATAGGTGTGACATTATTAGCATGCTCCATATCTAACACAAAGAAATCAGCAGGAAAAATCAGATCACCAACCATAACAAGAACATCTTCAACAACCCCTTTCGGGTATACAGTAGACCTATCAGCAAGTTGAATAACAGTTCCTGTTTTATGCAAAGGTCCTAAGCCTAGTGATTCATACAAAGAGTAAGGTAAAACATTGATTGATGCACCTAAATCTAGCATGGCTTTGTCAAATTTAGTTTCACCAATCACACATGGAATGCTAAATATGCCTGGATCACCACATTTCTTAGGCATGCGTTTTTGAAACACTGCAGAAACTTGTTCACTTATTTCAACTTTCTTCTTTCCTTTTAGTTTTTGATTTCTTTTGATAGTGCAAACTTCTTTCAAAAACTTAGCAAATCTAGGAATACTCTTAACAAGTTTGAGCAAAGGAATGTTTACCTCACACCTACTAAAGGTTTCGAAGATTTCATTGTTGTTCTCCAGCCTTCGAGTATCCTTCAATGCCTCAGGAAAGGGAGCAACAGGCTTCTGAGAGAATAGAGGTGGAAAATTCGAGCGAACATAATTACTCACAGCTTGAGCAATCTGTCCTAACTGATTTTCAAGATTTTGGATGCTTGATTCCGTTTTAGCGTTTTGTTGCATCACTGTTTGAGCTAAGGACTTGATCATATCTTCAACAGTCATAGAATTCTGAGGTCTAGGTTGCTGGTAATTAATATTATGAGAATCATACCTTGGCCTTGGTTGCCATCCACCAACAGCGTTTACCTCAGCATTCGGCTCTTGGAGTTGTTGACCACCACTTTGCAGCATAAAAGACTTCATCATATCTTTCAGTTCATTCATATCACTTTGAATTTTAGCGGGATCAAGTGAACTTACTGACTGTGTTCTTTCCCTGCTACCAAACTGCCTTGAGCTCTCAGCTAATTCCTCAAACATTTCAGTAGCCTGAGGTATAGTCAATCTTAAAAAGTTACCTCCACAGGATGCATTCACCATTCGACGATCTTCATCAATCAGGCCACTAAATAAGTACATAAGGAGATCATGGTCAGTATAACTATGGAATGGGCAGCTTGAGCAAAGCTTCTTGAATCTCTCATAATACTCATAGAGACTCTCAGTTGAATGTTGTTGAAGATTCGTGATCTCCTTCTTCAAGCTGCTCAGTTTTGTGGCTGGAAAATATTTCTCTAAAAAGACCTTTTTCATCTTAGCCCATGTATCAATACTCCCTGGAGCTTGATAATAGAGCCAATCATTCGCAGCGTCTTTCAGAGTAAATCCGAAAGCTCTTAGTATGACCTGCTCCTCAGTAACACCTCTTGGCTTCATACTAGAACATATGGAATGGAATTGAGCCAAGTGTTTGTTGGGATCTTCTCCTGCTAAGCCATGGAAGTGTGGAAGCTCATGAATTAAACCAACTTTTAATTCAAAATTCACACCTTCTTCAATCTCAGGAAACCTCACTGCTAAAGGTTGTTGGTTTAAGTCTGGGGCAGTGAGTTGCCTCATAGTAGGCAGTGGCGGTCCATGTCGATCACCCATCTTGTTATCTTGGTTCAGAGATGCTCTTTGGTTTCGAAGGAACGTCCTTTCAATCTCTGGGTCAAAGGAAACAAGAGATGAATCAGTAGCACGGGTCTGAACCATAAAGGTTCACACCAAACAGTTGATAATTTCACAATTAGCACAAAATTGGAATAATTCAATTCCCCGGCAACGGCGCCAAATTTGATGAAGCTAAAGTCGTAGTGCCAAATCAAAGAAAACCCTAAACACTAACTAGAGTATAACAAGTAAGTAGAGGTCGAACCCAAGGGAATCAAAACACCAAATCAATGCAGTCAAGTAAAATATCAACTAGTAACAAGTAACCAAAAGGGGGGGGGGGGTTTGATTGCAAGAACACACAAGTAACCAGTAACAAGCAGAGGAAGTTTGGGTGAGAATATTATGCGAAGGGGTTTCACCTAGCAAGTATCCACACAACAGTAAATCAAGTTGATCATAGATTTATCTCAAGTTATTTATCAATCCTAGGGAATGTTCCTATTCCAATCTTTAATATATCAGCAAGCCAACCGGTCCTGATAATACTTACTATTCAGCAATCAGGGAAACCTCTCAAGATTAGATGAAATAGCAGCAAAGGGCACAAGAATCATAAGGATGCATGCAATAACTTACAACCGTCAAGTATTAACATGCAATCAATTCTCTTTCATAAAAGCAATCAACTACCAGATCATGCAGATATGAATGCTACACTGATAGGGAATTCCACCGTATATTCCTAGTCTAGCAATAGAAAACTATCAATCAAACTAGGTGATCAAGCTAGTAAAACTAATAGAAATCAATAGATGAAGAACAAGAGAATTAATACAAACCCATAGGAAAAGAACAAGAGTTTAGAAATCTCACAACTTAATAACTGAAGGTTTCAACCGCTAGGTAGAACAATGGAGATTAGTTCCTGCTCATGGTTGCAGAACTAAATTGTCTGATGGAAAAGATGATAGAAAAGATGATAAGAACTAGGGTATATAAAGAGTCTAACTCTAAAGATATATGGTAAAAGATAAATCCTAAAACTAAAATAAGGAAAATAAGAAAATAATAAAAGAAATAAAAACAAAGGAAAATAAGGGAAGTCCGAAATATCTTCGGCCTTGTTGTGGCGATCGCCATAGATGCCTGGCGATCGCCATCTTCATATAAAGCTCTGCCGTAGCCTATCACCCCATGGCGATCGCCGTAGAGTCATGGAGATCGCCATAATCTCTCGAACTCACATAACTCTTCTGTTGTAGAATGGCGATCGCTTGGATGGTAGTGGCGATCGTCGCTGCTCCGCAGAATATCTTCATGTCTTCAATCTTTGATCTCTTCTTCTTCGGTTCTGATCTTCATTTCTTCACTTCTTAATAAATATCTCAGAACATAATAATGACTCGAAACACATATGATAATACTCCTAAACTAATGTAATAATCCCTAGTTACGCTATACAAAGTGCAGCGTATCAAATACCCCCATACTTAGACTTTTACTCGTCCCGAGTAACTTACAGAAAAGCTACCCATACAATAAAATACTCAAAGCCTCAGGAAGTACAAGAATATCTCCTAGTGATTACATAACCAATAAACTCCTCCAAAACACACAAAACACAACAACAATAATCAAGAACAATGTGATAAAATAGGCACATACCCAGAACTACACCTTATTCCTCCAAGTGGCCTACCCGAATCCTCCTATACGCCTCCTTCTTATGTCACCATAACGCCAAGATGATAATGATCCTAAAACACTCAATTTTTTTTTTATATAACACTCATCTTGCTTGGCCGCCCTTTCGGGTTTTCATCTCAACCACTCAATAATTGTTCCAGGCTCACAAACTCACATCTCTCAAGACTTATTTTTGCCCCAGCCTAATGCCGGTCAAGCCACCTTCTTATTGCATAGATCTTGCTATCCAAGGATTTTGTATGCCTTTTTTCAATTTTTTGTGGCTTTTTCATACAATATATATTCAATACGCTCATGCAGATACAACCAACACCCAAATAATTACATGTGAATACATTTTCCTCCCCCATACTTAAACATTGCATTGTCCTCAATGAAATGGAAGACAGAAAAACGAACCCAGGGAAGGAGACAGAAGACTCACATACAAGGTCGGATGACCTTCCTCCAATAAAACTCAAAGTGTGGTAGAATGAGAAACTAGATGAAAACTAAATGTAATCCAATAATGCACAGCTCATCTAAAGCAAAAGAAAGAATACCTCAAATGTAGAAAGTGACCAAACAAATCAACTCCGTGCAAAGAACATAGTCACCAACAAGCTAAGCTCCAACGAATGTAGATCTAGAATGATAGTACTAATGAAACCAAACTTGATTTAATACAACTCCTTACTTTCTTTTCTTTTATATTTTTTTCTGCACTCTATTTTTTTTAATCCGATATATTATTTTTTTCTCGGAATGATTTTCGGATTTTTTTTTTTTTTTTTTTTTTTTTTTTTTTTTTAGAACGGGAGAGAAGACTTACAGCGAGATTGGCTACTGACTGTAGCTGACCCTAAGCTTCGGTGATTTCCTCCTGTCCATAGAAAAACTAAAAAGAAAATTAAACCGAACAAAGACAAATAAAAACAAACTCAAACCTCGGGTTGCCTCCCGAGTAGCGCCTTATTTTATGTCGTGGCTCGACATGAAACTCAAGAGATTTAACTAACGCCATTTGGCTTTGTGAAAACCGTCTCTTGTCTGAATTCTCTCTTGAACCACTCATGGAACGCTTTGAATCTCGTCCCACTTACCTTGACCTCCTTGTCTTTAGCAATGAAGGTGGTTTCATTCACTTTCTCCTCCTTGACCGTATCAGGCGTCTGTTTAAGCTCAATATCAAGTGCCTGCACACTAGACATCAATGGTATCTCGCCTGGCGAGGTCAGTAATGGAGGGCGATTGCCCAAAGGATGTGAAGAGAGCTTACTTTTAGGCTCTGGCTTAGCCTGACACTCTGGCATATTAGTAGACAAAACAATATCTACTTTTGGGGGCTCTAAGATATTCTCTAAAACAGGGTGTAATTCATCCTTACAAGTAGGCTTAATCACATCAATAGCACATAGAGAATTCTTATCAATGGGATCCATGTCATAAATATTATATTCTACCTTATCCCCATCAAACTCCATAGAGAGAGTACCACTATTAACATCAATTTTCGTTTGTGCTGTTTTCATAAAAGGTCTACCTAACAGTATAGGTGCTTTTCTGACATGTTTCATTTTGGGACAGTTTTGCAACAGGTTGTTTAAAGGGTGAATCAATTGTCGCAAGCTTCTTAACTTTGTCTAGTTTTCGTGACAGTCTTTGTCTTATATGTGACAGGTTTGTAGTAAGGGTATCATGTCCAAACTTGTCCTAAATTCATCTTGCCCCTTATTTCAACTTGCCACATTGTGGCAATCTGATTAGCATAACCTCCCATGTTGAAATCAGAATTTATTATCTAAAATTGCCATGGTGTGACAACCAGACAAGCACAAACTTGTCCTAGATCCATCTCTCCCCTTATTTTACCTGTAAATATGAAAGCTTAACATTTGGAAGTGAAACTGCAATCTTAATAGCTCAAAAAGATGTTTTGAGTAAAAGTTTTTACACAAAAATCAAATGATCTTCTAACATATCTATGATAGAAATACATATCGGCTTTGATTGTAGAATTGTCCATCAACATTAATTCAAATTTACTTAATTATGTCAAAATTCCAACATCCTCTATAAATGTCCATTGCAATTTTTTCTGTCTGAGCCCTCATACGAGTGTGATCGAGATCCCCTAGTGTTCTGCCTAGAGCTCGAGCTTCAGTGTACCGGATAGTAAAAATGCCACAACAACCGTTGCAGCAAACACGTAATAAGAATAGATTAGTACAATACACACAGTATATATATACTCATATATGTGAATATAAGATGGCATATAATTACCCATTTTCGTCTAGGCAGATTTATGTGTCTCGACTAACAGTAAAGTCATTATCCAGAGGTTTAAAGTGTGCAAATTTCCCAGATGTTTTCATCATAAATGAGATGATTTTACAAATTGGAGCCAAAGCAGTAAACAAATAGTCATCTTTAGTATAGTTCTTCAAACAGTCAAGAACTGTGACATGATGCTTTTCAAGATCAATCTTCAATGCCACCCAATGTTCATTTTGTAGGTAGAATGGGGAATATAATTTCTTTACCCCCATTATATCCTTTTCCATATTTGAATAGGCGAGATCCATCAAAATAATGAAAATGGATTCTACTAACATTCGGATGACCCATCATATATGGTTCGACAATACCAGGTGAAAAGTAGCTATGCCACATGATATGTGTGATTAGAACTTCATAACATGCTTCTCCCTTTTCATGCAAAATCATCCTCAAATTGTATAGTATCTCATCCATATGCTTAAGAATAATAAGAAGAAAAAGAAAAGAAAATTGTCATATATCTGTCCAGAACATAAACAATTGAAGTAAATTCAAAACATATAAATTTCACTTACAAGATTAGAAAACCATACCAAAAGCCAATCATAGAATTCTCTTCGGGTAGTTGTGTCATAATATGCATTTGAAGCTCTATTTGGCAATCTGTACTTCTTCAATGTATTTTTTGTAATTGCAGATTGTAAACTTTGAACATCCTGTGCATTGTCATCATTTTGTGCTCTTTGTTCCAACAAATAAGTGACTGGCGTGATGGCTGATTCAGAGGGAGCTTCAACTTGATTTTCAGGAATCTGTTTTTGCTCTTTATTTCCTGGATGACTGAAAATTTCTAAGATCTGTTTTGTGTACACAATCAAATCTGAACTTGGTTCCTTTTCTATGGCACTTTTTCCAGAATAAAGTTCCAAATTGGGGCTACACGGTATAATCTCAGTTATTTTTTCATCACAAGGAACTTTGTTTCCAGCAGACTGATCAACCATTGTACCAACATCAGTAAATCCCCCTACATCTTCTGCTTGTGGACTGCCTTCTAAAATCTTTTCCATTTCCAAAGATGCAACATCAAAAAAGTTTTCATCATTATCATTTTCGAGAGGTACAACTGGACTGCCTTCTAAAATCTTGTCCTTTTCCAAAGTTGCAACATCAACAAGGTTTTTTTGAATATCATTTTTCAAAGTTGCAACATCTGCGCCTTTTTAATCCTTTTCTTCCCCTCTAATGTTGTTGTCAGCATTGTCTCAAAGAATCTGTTGTTTCTCTTGTACTGATTTTGAAGTTGCATTATCTTGATTATTTTCATCAATAATGTTATTTGATCTCCCACCATCTTCAGGGTCTTCTACTGGATGAGAGGTTTCAGATTTGTTTTGTTTCTACTCCTTGGCAATTTTCTCTAGTTTTTCCACTCTCTCACATACAGTATCTAGTTTTTCCAAAAATTGCTCCAATACAGCCCTTAAATCAGTGTTCATTTCTTCAACTCTAGCATATTTTAACGCCATATCCTTTGCCCACTGAGGTTCTATTCTACCGGAATCAGAATCACTCTGAGTTGCTTTACTCTCATTACCATCCCGATCATCATTAGCTTGCTTAGATCTGTTTTCAGGGTCCACATAATGAAGTTTTTTCTTTGAACTTTTGTCCATTTTTGCAGCAGGCTTCTTTTGTTGTTGTTTTTGTGGACTAGCAGCAAAACGTAGACAAAGCCTCTTCTTAACAACTCCTTCATTATTATAATTGCCAGAATTTAGCATCCGTTTGCTATTACAATTCCTAATCCTCTGAACTCTTTGTGATACAACAACGTTTTCACCACAACCATTATCATCCGAACTATCCTCAACTACTTCATCGTTATCTTCTTCTGAACTTGGGAGATCATCATGACACTCTTTTTCAAATTCACATATGTTTTTTACTTGATATCATGGAGCATAATACTCAATAGATATCTTTCTTTTCATCTAAGAAATCAAAAAAATTAACTCTTTTTTATCGGGGCTTGACACCATACTCAAATAGCTTAGGGATGCTCACTAGAAGAACAAGGCACTTCACAATGCAAGGTTGTCAAGAATCTTTGTTCTAAGATGGATCGCAATGCAAGCCTAAGGCAACACGTGTAGCGCGGGCAACAACTTCCTAGATTGAGATAAAAAAGAAATAATAATTACTACTTCTTAAAAATGTTCACGTTTTTTTATTCCGAAGAGAACAATAAGAAACTGAGATACAAAAACTAGAGGACTTTTATTTTAAGGAATATCTACCGAGAAATGGGAAAATATTTATACATAAATCATTGTCTAAGGGTGTTTTAATAAACCTTTGTTCATTTATATAATAATTGAATGATTTTTCTAGCCTATGTCCTAGCTAATAGGTTAAAGCCCTTAATATAGAAAGATTGTGTGTAATATTATTTAAGATTTTGTAAAAATTTTATTATGATGAGTTTATCCTTTCATATTTAGAGTTAAGTTTTCATTATTGGTGTGCTTAACATGTTGCCATTAGGAAGTAAAATTGAAAAATTGATAATTTAATACTCCCTTCGTCTAGTATTAGAAGTCTTTCGAGCTTTTGAGATATAAATTTGTAGTTTCAATTTGTGACAAATACATCCTCAATTTCAATACTATATCAATCAGTAACACTTAATTAGAATTTGGTTAAAAATCGATCTTATCTATTAAAGCTAATGTTTTTCAAGCTTTGAGAGTAATTGTAGGAGAAATTTGTTAAATTATTAGGTTTTTTATATTTAAATATATTATTATAAGTAATTATCAAAATTTCATTTCAACAAATTTTATTTTGGTACACAAAACTAATAAAACAAATATGTATATACTTTAATATGCATAACCTTTTTATTTGTTAAAAATTCTCGAGGCCCTAAAATACCGCTTCTTGCAAAATAAAAAATAAAATGTAATTTCATTCATATCGAAGCAGATTAACATCATTAATGTATTTATATTGTATATTTTTATTTTGTATTTTAGTAACATTTTACATTAATTCTTAGGATAAATAATAATTTTTATAAAATCGTAGGTCATTATTATAAAAGTAATTAGTTATAAATATATCCCCGTGCATGGCACAGGTATTACACTAGTTAAGGATAAAACAGAAAATATTAGTCCAAAAAATCTTAATGTATGTCAATGTGAGGAGATGAGCATGTGAGTTTTTCATTCGTATATGCGTACAATAAAATCATTCTCACGTGAATCTTTTCTATTTTCCTTTTAAAAATAAAATGAAAATCTATCAATGATGCATGATTTATGTCAATAAGTTGAAAAGTCAATCCAACAAATATATATCAAAACTCTACTTGATAATATATATGTAAAAAATGTGATTGTAAACAAAAAGTTTAATCTATATAATACTATCATATTGTGTGGATAAGATCTATAACAAGAATAATACGGAGTAATTTTTTTATTTGTAAGAGTCCCCTTACTTTTTATCTATAAATGTTTATATGTGATTGATTATTTACACAAAGATATATGGATGGGAGTCGAGAAACTAGCTGAGCTCCCATTCCTTTATGAATGCAAAATCCTAATCTGTGCCAAATATTTGAACTACTTTTGGCATTATTAGAGTGACTAACAGAGAGAGCTCGGGTTTTAGATAATCTTGGGTTTCGGAAAATCTCGGGTTTTGGACAATCTTTGGTTTTGGACAAGTTCGAGTCGGAAAATCTCGGTTTTCAGACGAGGTTTGAATCGGACATTCTCGGGTTTCAGACGAGGTTCAGATCGGACAATTTCAAGTCGAATGAGGTTTGGATTGGACAATATCGGATTTCAGACATTTTTCGGGTCAGACAGTTTCCGGGTTCCAGAATGAGTCGGTCGGGTCGGATTCCTCTCAGACACAAACTTTTTCAATTTTTTCGAGTTTCGGTCGGGAATTTTTTCGGCCCGATCGGTCGGGCTTTTGGGGTTGGGTCGAATTTTGACAGCCCTAGGGATCACGTTGTTCATTGTTCTAGTGAGGTGGGTGTGAAGTTTAGGCATAATTTGGTGCGTGACAGGTGGATATTTGTTCTAGAGCAGGAATCGCGATGAGCAAAGAGGCTCCTATAGGCTTTCTTTTAGAGGCTGAGAAAGATCTTAGGCCCGCTGACCTCTTACTTTTTAATTGGTTCCAATGCAAAGATATTTCATTGTTCTAGTGAGGTGGGTGTGAAGTTTAGGCAGAACTCTTACTTTTTAATTGGTTCCAAGGCAAATATGTTTATTTAAATGTTCTGAATTTCCTCTTTCTTCCTTTCAAAACAAGTGAATTTTTCTTTCTTCTAGTTTTTCATCAAATTTTTATTTTTGATTTAGATGGTTAGCTATAATATAATTACAAAATATCATGTTGCATAATAATTATTCAATTACTCGTACGTGGTGCGAATCGATCACTAATCGTTCTCTAATTAGAATTTGTCTGAAAATTTTAAGGGTAAAATAGAAAATACTTAGAAAAAAACTTGTATTTTGTAATAAGAGCGGGAGACTTAAAAATATGTGTAATACCAGATGGAAGAAGTAATAACTCTTTGCACTTGTAACTTAATAACTATTTCTTCTACCAACATTCAATTGATCTAGTGGTTTGATAATAGATTTCCTCAAGTGTTCTGATCTCCAGTTTAATTTTTACGGAAAAGGTCTATTTTCTGGTGGACCAACAATAGAATATTTTTTTGAAATGGGCTTTTTTTTCAAAAATAATCCCGCTATAGGCTCGATTTGAAACATATTCCCAACAAGGCACAAAAGTTTTGGTGCGGAAAATTTACACGTTGGAGAGACACTGGTTTTAAAAGCGTCTCCCAACCGAACCAAATTCTTTTTTTTTTAATTCCCACGTGTAAGAGACGCTGGCAAAACCAACTTCTTTTACACATAAACTTTAAAAAAAATATAATTGTTTGCATAAGGCGTTGGGCAAACTAGCTTGCCTTATACAAACTTGCCTCATGTGTCAAGATTGCTATGTTTAAAACCAGCGCTAAATTTCTACGTTATGTTACTTTGCAATGCAAACACTTTTTTAAAAAAAAGTTTATGTATAAGAGCGTTTCTTACACGTGTGAATTAAAAAAAAATCTGGTTCGGTTGGGAGACACTGTCAAATCGAGCCTATAACATGATTTGTTTTGGAAAAAAAGCCCATGTCAAAAAAAATTCCCAACAATACCTCAATTCACTCGAGTGTATCGATGACAAAACAAAACTGCCAATAGACTTGTAGCCCAGCGGTAAGGGGGAGTACTTCCTTACCGTGGAGTACTCCCTTACCGTGAGGTGGTGAGTTTGATACTCACCACCACCGGCATCTGACCCTAGCTAGCTGGGATAAGGGCCCGTCTGATGTCCTTGCCTAAACCCAAAAATAAAATGACAAAACAAAACTATTTCTTCGGGAAAAAATAAACTTAAAAACTAATCTATAGTGCCTACACATACACATCAGGTGTATTCCCTGAAATCGTGTCATCAGATGCTCAAAAAGAAATCGCGGTTAATTAAGCTCACTTAGTCTCCAAACCCAAAGCCTCACTCAAGCAAAGATTGCAAACCCTAGGGTACTCGCAAAGAGTATCTAGGGATATTAAACAAATGGATCCATTCGGTGAATTCATGAAAGCCCATCAAGATGAAGATCAAAGCATGCTCGCGTTTTCACCTCTCTTGATGCCTTTCAGTGGCAGTTCCGGATTCGCCTCCATCGAAGATAGTTACCAGCAGCAACACCTCCCTAATCAAGAAGATTTGTTCAATCATCTTCAAAGCAATTATTATCCGACGCCGACAAATTTACCCCAACAGAGGGTGGAGGAGGTGATGAAGAAGAAGCATCACAATGAGAGTGAGAGGAGCAGGAGGATGAAGCTCAAAGGGTTGTTCTCCGACCTTAGTTCTCTACTCCCCGGCGCAGCTCAAATGGTATGCTCACATTATGACAACATTTCCTACTACGGAGTACTATATCAAAAAAAAGTAAACAGCTCCACACTTGGTTTTGCTATAAGTTTCCTATGCCTTCTGTCAGACTTTAGACACTTTCTGTCTTTCTATTTTATTATTATTACAAATCCCACCATATAGTTTTCTAATCACAAAATATTACTGTAATTGCTTGAAAAAACTCATATACTAGTATGAAAGCAACAAATAATTAGGTCAGATAGGGGTTGACTAATTAAGCGTTCTGCCGTTTCTGGTATTCTTAATTTATACCCCATGAGTTCAAGTAACTTCAAACTCATAGCAGGTCAAAAGGCCACACAAATTTCCTTGAATAGAAATTCTTATTATATCACAAAACCCTAGGCTCATATCACAAGAAATTCTTATTAAAACTCATATAGGCTTTTTTTTTAGAAAATATTCCCGATATGGGCTCGTTTTAAAAATAATTTCCAACATAGGTACTCTTATGAGGTTCGGAAATTTTTCACGTACCAGTGTCTCTCATCCGAAGCAGATTTTTATTTTTTAATTCCCCCGTGTAAGAGACGCTGGCAAACACATCAATTTTTTTTATTTGTAAGCATTTGTTTTAATTTTTTTTTTCAAAGTTTTTATATATATATTATTATATATGACTTACTCGTGTTTGGATGGCTCGTATGGGCTCGTTTGAAATCGGAATCGATCACGGCCAATTTCGTTGGGTCCGTATTGATCCCAGCTTTCACCAGATATGTCTCTCGCTCGATTCTGATTTCGAACGACCCCATACGAGCCACCCGAACACGCGTAAGTCTCATGCGTACCTTCTGCTGTAAATGGATATTTACAAATTCGTTCTTCCATATCAGGCAATGAAAGACATATCTGGTGAAAGCCAGGATCAATACGGACCCAACGAAACTGGTCGTGATCAATTCCGATTCCGAACTGGTGAAAGAAGGTATGCACGAGATTTACGCTTGTTCGGATGGCTCGTATGGGCTTGTTCGGAATCGGAATTGACCACGACTAGTTTCGTTGGGTCCGTATTGATCCCAGCTTTCACCAGATATGTCTCTCATCGTCTGATATGGAGGAACGAATTTGTAAATATCCATTTACAGTAGAAGGTACGCACGAGACTTACACGTGTTCGGGTGGCTCGTATGCGGTCGTTCGAAATCAGAATCGAGCGAGAGACATATCTGGTGAAAGCTGGGATCAATACGGACCCAACAAAATTGGTCGTGATCGATTCCGATTTTAAACGAGCACATACGAGCCATCCAAACACGAGTAAGTCTTATATAATAATATATATATATAAAATATTTTTTTTTTTTAAACAAATGCTTTGTATAAGGCGTTGGTTCGAGGGAATTAAAAAATAAAAATCTGATATGTGAAAAATTTCCGAACCTCATAAAAATGCCTATGTTGGGAATTATTTTCAAAACGAGCCCATATCGGAAATATTTTCTAAAAAAAAGCCTATTTCAGAAAAAAAATCCATATTTCTACCTATACCTTTTTAAGATGCTATGTAGTTTAATATTATTGGGTTTATATCTTTCTAAAATTAGGATTATGGAGTATAAAATTATTGGGTTTACTTACATACGATAGATAAGTAATCGTATAGGATTAGAGAGACCCATCTATTTTACATGTCAAAGTTCTCTCTTCTTCCTTTTAAGCTCTTAGAGTTATTTTATAAAAGTTCTTGAGCTATTTATTTATTTAAACAACTATTAGCATATATATAATAAAAAATGAAAAAAAAATATTTAGAACAAAATGATTTTTTAGGTTTAAGTAGATAAAATGTTTTTTTAGGTTTAAGTAGATTTAATGTGTCTAATTATCATTCATCTGTTCTAATTTTAAATGTAATGAAATTCAAAGTTGATATAAAGCTATAAATATTTAATCGTACTAAAAAAATAACAAAAACTTACTGAAGCTCATATTAATTACAGTACAATTTTAATTATCCATAAAAAGTTATAGTTTACCACCGAAAAAGCACAAATATTTTGCAAAACATATTTTGATAACATAAAAACTTTACCAATGATATGATCCTTTATTGTATTTATTATAGATATTTAATGAGGTTGTAGCAATACAAAATATTATAAATTATATAAAAAATATGTTAAAATCGATTATAAAATTATTATTAACTAATTATGTAAATATATTTTTGTGTATGACATGGGTCACTGTGCTAATAAACTCCTTAATTTTTCATGCAAATTAAAGGTAAATATTTTTAGTACTTGTTGTCTCTTATTCGAAATGTTGTGACCAATAAGCTAAATCTAGGAAATGATATACAGTATACCTTTACTTGAATTAGTTACGATGAATTTAAAGTTAAGAAAGATTTTAGTATATCAGAATGGAAGTCATGGTTGATATCCATAAATTTTGTGTATCCATGTATGTGGATGACTTTGGTAAACGAAAAATTCATATGTCCTTACTGTCAATCTACTGTCGAGAATGTTTATTTGTTCCTATTTAATTATGGTTTCGCTATTTTTACAACATTTTTATCAGATTTATTCTATATCTATTATTTAAATTTGGAAATTAAAATAATTACTGTATTATTTTAGATTTTACTAATTAAGGAAATTAAATAAGGATAATTTAGTGAAAAATTTAAATTCTTAATTTGTTTGAAAATTTCAAAAATTACATTATTTTTTCTAACTATGCCGCTTAAAGTGGAAATAAGTACAACATATATTAATTATGAGTTATATTTTTTTTGTGATGGTTTATATTCGTTTCATGTAGGGAAATACTTTTCAAAAGAAGTAAACATAACATGTGTCCTTAAGACATTGAAAACCCGAAATTACATTTTAACATGAGGAGAGGGAATATAGTCAAAAACTTAATACATTTAAGCTAAGCCCACATGTATGTATGCATTTGCATATTTACATCTAAGCTTCCATAGTCGTATGACTGGTCCTTTTAATATATTTGCACAAAACTTTGCAGAAGAAGCAGACCACTCCATCTACTGTTGAGCGCATGATAAAATACATACCACAACTACAAAAAGATGTAGTTAACCTTACTCAAAGGAAGCAACAACTCTTACTTTGTACAACCTATCCTACACATGCAACCCCATGTGATGTGAGCTTGCCCCAATTAGAAATTGGAGCTGCTTCAGGCACTACAACTGAAGCTGCTTCTATTACGTCTTCTTGGTCAGTTGAAGCAACTGATCTCGGAAAAGGCCAGTTTTCAATCATATTCTCGGCCTCCAAATCGCTCATCAACACCTCTATCCCGATTTCAGAGTTGTTACGACTGTTGGAGGAAGAAAATAGCCTTCTTGTCATCGATATTTCATCTTCTGAGTCATATGTTGGAAGAATTTTCTACCACATTCATGTCAAGGTAACCACCTTAGCGTTCATGACTGAATAAATAAATAATTTGTTTTATTTACCAATGGGTATATCCATGGAAAGATTTGTCAGATCTACTAATTTAGGGATTTCAATTTTTATTAGAGGATCGTGAACATTAATTTTTAGTACATAGAAAACCGTACACATATAGATAAATAGGAAAAGAGTCTTGTGCAAATGAACTGTTAGGTGCGAATATGAGAATAATGGACATGGATGCAATTTTGTATATGTATGGTCATATGGTTTTAACGGTATGTGACTGACTTTGTGGGATTTCATTGTAATATTGTATAGGAGGAAGGAACTCATAAGATCGATTTTCAGTTATTGAGGACAAATTTGGTGTCTTCGTGCCAGAAGTGGGAGGAAATGTGCATGTGGATGATCACTCAAGGAGCTTAATTTGGATTTTATCATAGTTTTATTCAATGTGTGATCGAGTTTGTTGGAATTTTGAGTTATTACTTTGTGATGTGTGTAGACGGATACACTTTAATTTGCAGCACAAAAAAATAGGGTTTATATATATGACTTCATGTGTTTGAATGTTCGTATTGTAGCTACCTTGTTACGCCAAATATAACAATATATATTATTTTTATCTTTTTGGGTATGCATTCGATGAGATTATCTCATTTCTCCACATTTCTTCGTCTTGTTCATTGAAGGATGAGTAAAATGATCACTTCCTTAGTTACATTGGATGACATAGTTTATGAATACATACATATAAACTGATGAACACACACAAATAAATTGATGGACACATACATAAGTCGGTGTTATTATCACAAGATACACGAGATTTACACACACATTAACCAAATATTCTTGTCAATCTTTCCATATGAACACATATAAATTAGGTATCCACACAATGATCACGAATCATCGGTCATGATGAGATTCACATGCTTATTAATAAAATGTGCTTAATAACTTGAATCTAGACCTAGTAGGGTTACTAGTATGAAATTGAAAGACTAATACCTTGAATCTGGACCTTGTTCGCGCCATGCTTTGTCATCTAACGCTTCTGGATTTGATTTTGTTCGAGTTAGGTCAGAAGACTTGCAAACCTAGCAGAATTGAGTGAAAATTGTGAGAAACCGTGAAGAAATTCACAAATCACCGCTTCATCTCTCAAATCTGAGCAAATGACTTTGAATTGCGTTGACTGAGAGCGGAATCCGGTTGAAATTGATAGTATCTGCAACTTTCAACTCCCTGGAGATTTGACTTGATTTATCGATGGGGAAGAAAGTGAGAGGGAGGGAGAGACTTTTTATAGGAGCGTGTAAATTTGATATGAATGAGTAAACGAGCGCGAGCGTTATAAACTAAACTAGTCCATGGCACGGGGATATGTTTACGAAACGCCTATATGCACGCGACTTTTTCTCTATATGCACGCGATTTGGTGTGCAGATGTTATGCGCATAGGTTGGTGCGCAGTTTTCTTGCGCACAAGGGTATTTTCGGGATAAATGTGAAAATTCTGACGATGTCTGTCAAATGTGTGCGCAGGAACAAAGCGCACAGAAGATATAATGCGCAAAAGTTCAGCGCACGACGTTTCGGATTCCCGAATGTGTGCGCTGAACTTGTGCGCACATATTAGTGCGCAGAAGAACTGCGCACAGGGTCTATTAAACCCTGCGCCGCAGCTTCTTCTTCTTCCTCCATTCGCTTCTTTTCTGCGCACAGTAACTCGACGGCGCCGATCCGTTTTTTTCCATTTCCGAGCGTTTCCCTCGTCTAAACACAATTCCGTCAATGGATTCTGAACCCCCTCATTCTTCCGGTCCCGACCACACCACTTTCGTCCCAATCCCAACACCTCCGGCGACTTCCGTCCCAACGGAGCCACCTCCGGCGATTTCCGTCCCAACGGAGCCACCTCCGGCGACCTTGTCCGACGATGAAGCGTTGGTGGATGGAGGTGGCCGGCGGTATACGACTCGAGCGGCGTTGGCAGCGGCAAATGCTCCACCGACGACTATTCCAGCGACTATTCCGGCGACTCGGGTTCCGGAGACACCGCACGATCTTTATTCGGTATAAAATTTCTAAACCCGCTTTTTTCAAATATTTATCGTATTTAATTTTGAAAATTTATTCGTAATTTTTTTTTGTAATAATTACGATTAAATTTAAGTTTTTTTATGAATTAAATATTAGAATTCGTATCTTAATTGTAATTTAATCGTAATTTTTCATAATTACGTTTAAATTTCAGTTTTTTATGAATTAAATATTAGAATTCGTATTAATTGTAATTTAATCGTAATTTTTCATAATTACGATTAAATTTCAGTTTTTTAGGAATTAAATATTAGAATTCTTATTAATCGTAATTTTTTATAATTACGATTAAGTTTCAGATTATTATGCATTAATCGAATGCCTAATCGAATTATTATGAATTCGTATTAATTGTAATTTTTTAGTAATAGTAGTGATTATTATTTCGTATTAGTTGAGATGTTTATTTTTTAGTAATTATGAATTAAATATTAGAAACTTAACAGTCATAACTAGTTATGACTTAATTGTTAAATTTCTAACAATTTCTATTAAAAAATTTAGTTTTCGTAGATATAAAGACTCGAATTTGATTACGAAGTTGCAAATTATTTCCGAATATTTTAGTATGAATTAGTCATACTAAAAATGTAAAAACATGTAGACTATACAAGCCGTCATGGATCAGACGGGCAACACGATGCCCGCACCAGTAGCGGAACGGCTTCCACGTCGACATGATGTGGCAGCCGGTGTGCGATTATCGTTCGAGGCCCTCGAACGATTTTTCGGCACCGGATCACCTGAGCGCCGTGAGCCAGGGAATGAGTACGAGGAGGCACAGCTGCAGCTGCAGGAGATAGATGGTTGGCATATGGAGATGGATGGACAGAGAGGAGATTTCCATGACGACGTTGATTATCCTGGTCGATATGTTACTGCGTTCGACCCTATCGAGCCCACACCAGTACAGGCGCAGGTGACCACGGATGACTATGATATCCAGGACGCACCTCTGTTTCAGGATGCTTTACCTCGCAGTTCAGAGCATACAGAGCAGGATTTACCTGCAGTGACAGATGCAGAAACGTCGACATCTTCTCCTCCTACGGTCGCATCTGCAGAGCCAGTCGCATCTTCAGAGCCAGTGTCGGGAGATTTAGACGACGATGACCATGCCGTAGCCACCTATTTTCCTTGGCTCGGGGACTCGATGCAGGACATTTGTCGTCCACGTGCGCCTCACCTATTGTGTTCTTATGAGACGCATATAGCGAGATGGATATGGTCGCGTGGTCCTCTTCCAGGGCCCGCTCCCGATGTACCATTGGTGCCCCCGGTGCAGGTTAGGAAGCGTTCCCGTGCGGGGGAAGCTGTAGGCCGAGGCAGAGGCCGAGGTGGTGGTGAGGGTGTTGTAGGCAGAGGCCGAGGTGGTGGGAGAGGGAGAGGGAGAGGTAGAGGGAGAGGGAGAGGGAGAGGTCAGGAGGGTGCTGAGGGAGTTGGTGGTGAGGGTGTTGCTGCTGAGGGAGTTGCTGAGGGGGCTGCAGTTGAGGAGGTTGTTGGTGAGGAGGTTGCGGCTCGAGTTAGAGGTGGTCGTCGTCCCAGGCAGAGACGACGAGTAGGAGATATTCAGCCAGAGGATGAGCCAGAGGATGGGGACGGGGATGAGGCCGAGGCTGAGGCGGCTCCGTTAGATCCGGTATGTTCAATAACATTGATCTGAATGCTTATAATAAGTTATACGTTTCATATTTACTAACCGGACGCAAATTTTTTTCTGTAATTATTTAGGCTAGGAAGCTCCTGAGGGTGATGTACAGATCTGCACAGGTTCATGATTATGAGCATCATATTTCAGCTGAGGAGGGTACATGGTTCAGGCTTGCTGAGCGTTCTGGGCTGACAGAGCTGTGCCGAGTGGGCATAGCGTCTCAGATCGATGCTGCATTGATTTCTGCTTTTGTGGAGAGGTGGCATCCAGAGACCAACACTTTCCACATGCCATTTGCTGAGATGACCATCTGCCTACATGACGTGATGCAGATCCTCAGAGTCCGTATACATGGTCGTAGCTGCAATTCACCTATGACAGATGACCAGATCTATGCGGCGCTTGCGGACGCTATGGGTCAGGAGGCTGATGACATGAAGGCATGTTATAGCTCAGGTGGCATTCATTTCGGTGCCCTCAATGCTCGGTTGGAAGTTTTGTTTGATGCGCCAGTCAGGAATGAGAGTCACATTGCCACTCTGTATCTCCTTTTGCTTCTGGGCTCGACTGTCTTGGTGGACAGGTCGACAAAGGGTGTCAAGGTCCAGTACGCGGCGCTTGTTCTCAACCATGATCGTACAGGGGACATTGCATGGGGAGCCGGCATACTTGCGTTAGTGTATCGCAATTTAGGGTCTGCATCTAGAGTCGAGACGGCAACCATTGGTTCATGTGGGATTCTTCTGAGGGTAAGATCTTGTCTTTAACGTCTTGGTGAATAACTCTTAACTATTCACGTAGTTTTACTAATAATCTGTAATTGTTTATATGTAGTGTTGGATCTGGGCATACTTTCCTCATTTTCGTGATCACTTTGTCACGAACCCTGCATTCGCCCATGGAGATGCTGCTGTAGGATTGTATACACCACTTAGCTCGGATATTGGGCGTTTGGTTGCCATCCGTCGCATGCTCGACAACATGAGATATGAGCAGGTTTGGATTTAATTTCTTATATTTTTTATTTCATTACCGCAATACGTGTCTAATTTGGCTTGTTATTTGTTTCAGGTTAACTGGCAGCCATGGAGAGATTTGGACTTCAACTCACCAGAGGTTTCTCCTTCGAGATTTGAGGGCGTATTGAGCATATGGAAATTTCATGAGGCCTACAACCCTAGGAGAGTCCTGCGGCAGTTTGGGCGGGCTCAGCCCGTTCCCGACCCACCCATTCAGCCGTTGTCATTTAATCGGCCCATGGGTTGCACGAGGTATGACGTCGTTTATGCACCTCAGCTTCTTCTTGCATGGGACGCAGAGCCGAGGCCTCTGATCGATCTGGATGGGCCGGTTGCAGAGCCAGCATGGAAGATGTCTGATGACTATATGGATTGGCTGGACGAGTTCTCACATCCCGTCGTCGATCCATCCTCTGAGAGACATGATCGCCCGCCTCGCTATGGATATACCCCGGTGCCTATCGATGCATTAGCGGTATGTAAAATTTTATAAAGTTTGTACAAAACATAGCTTTATACCTTAACTAACGATTAAATTTACGTTTTGTTTGCAGCGTTGTCAGATCCTTCAAGCCATGATGCACTCTTTTCTAGACACCCCTATCTCGGATCGACCTTGGGCCACTGAAGATGTGATTCGTGGTTGGCTTGCAATCTTAGAGGCACCTCAGGCACCTTTGGCACCATCTCCCCCACGTGCATCGCGGATGGCACCACCACCTCCTATTTTCAGAGATTTTGTTAATGAGAGAGGCCAGGGGAGTGGATGTGGCACTCAGGATGATACGACTCAGGAGGATGCGCACCAGGATGATATGACTCAGGGTGATGTGCCTCGGGAGGATGCTCCGCCTTATACTCAGGAGACTCAGGACTAGACGCTCGACTTCTGTTTTTGTTTGATGGATGTTTTATGTACGATTGATGTTTTATGTATGCCTTTTTTTGTGTGATGGTTTGAACTTTTATGTTTTGCTTGTTTGAATATTCAAAATGACTCCGAACAATAATGCAAATACAAATCTGAACAACAAGACGTGAAAAACTATATTGACTTGAAAACGAAATACAAATTTCAACAACACTACACAAAGAGATGGTGAGGAAGACCAACCTATGAAGATCCCCAAACCGATGATTGGTTTCGATGTTCGGAGTCGGCAATATGTACCAACTAATAACCAGTTTCCAAACTCTTATTAGTTCGTACATTTTGCTAAATCCGAACATCGAAACCAATATCGGTTGGGGATCTTTATAGGTTGTCCCTCCTCAACTTCTCTTTGTCTAGTGCTATGCTTGTTTACTAACGATTACAACAATGACTTAACTAACGATTACAACAACCACTTAACTAACGATTGGAAGCCAGGGTCGCCTTAAGATCGGCGTTTTCCTCCTCCAACGTACGTATCTTCGAGAATAGATCTCTTATTGCAGCTAAGGAGTAACAAGGGTGTGGTGGATTGATCCACTCGCGGAATTCACAAATGTAACCACCAGTACCAGCGCATGTCCAGAACCTTCGAGCGAGGTTTCTTCGAGATTCTGAACTCCTCATTACCGCTGGTCGATCACATTTACAATAAAAAAGGGCAGCGTTGCTTGATGATGAACTGTGCGACATAGCGAGTGTTAAGAGACAAATGGTGAGATTGGTGAGGTTAAGAGAGAAATGGTGAGATTGGTGAATTGAGGTGAGTGCAACCCCCCTTTTATAGCTTCGTTTTTTGCTGCTGAAATATGACCGTTTCGTGCGCAGATGTTATGCGCACGCAACGGTCATATTTCAACCGCCATATTTTAACGGTCTTCAACCGTGCGCTTAACACTTGCGCAAAGAATCATGTGCGCAGATCTAATGCGCATATAAGGCCTCCAAGGCGTTTTCGCGTATTTTCGATCAACTTTTTGTGACAGGGAGACCGTATACACACTTTATATGCCTAATAACACTATTTTGTATAAGTTTTTCAAACATAATCCACATCGATGTGCTAGACCCTTCATATCGCAACTATTTCGAAGAATGAAAGACTAGTGAAGGTTTACAAAGGAGGTGTTACTCGAAGAGCTCGAGTTTTTCACTCGAAGTTACCGACAAGGTTAAATAGCTATAATATGCATTGAAAACAAGTTTCATTGCATTCCGACGTCGTTTGGGCATCGAACCGCCTATTCTCGACCTTAACAGGCCATCAGGACCGATAAGGGTTTTTTTGCGTTTTCGCGTATTTTCGATCAACTTTTTGTGACGGGGAGACCGTATACACACTTTATATGCCTAATAACACTATTTTGTATAAGTTTTTCAAACATAATCCACATCGATGTGCTAGACCCTTCATATCGCAACTATTTCGAAGAATGAAAGACTAGTGAAGGTTTACAAAGGAGGTGTTACTCGAAGAGCTCGAGTTTTTGACTCGAAGTTACCGACAAGGTTAAATAGCTATAATATGCATTGAAAACAAGTTTCATTGCATTCCGACGTCGTTTGGGCATCGAACCGCCTATTCTCGACCTTAACAGGCCATCAGGACCGATAAGGGTTTTTTTGCGTTTTCGCGTATTTTCGATCAACTTTTTGTGACGGGGAGACCGTATACACACTTTATATGCCTAATAACACTATTTTGTATAAGTTTTTCAAACATAATCCACATCGATGTGCTAGACCCTTCATATCGCAACTATTTCGAAGAATGAAAGACTAGTGAAGGTTTACAAAGGAGGTGTTACTCGAAGAGCTCGAGTTTTTGACTCGAAGTTACCGACAAGGTTAAATACCTATAATATGCATTGAAAACAAGTTTCATTTCATTCCGACGTCGTTTGGGCATCGAACCGCCTATTCTCGACCTTAACAGGCCATTAGGACCGATAAGGGTTTTTTTGCGTTTTCGCGTATTTTCGATCAACTTTTTGTGACAGGGAGACCGTATACACACTTTATATGCCTAATAACACTATTTTGTATAAGTTTTTCAAACATAATCCACATCGATGTGCTAGACCCTTCATATCGCAACTATTTCGAAGAATGAAGAGTATAGTGCGAAGTGGTAGAACGCACAGAAATTTCAGCCATGCGCTAAGGTAAAGCGCACCTATTCTGTAACTTTTTGAATCTGTAACTTTTGGTGCGCAGGTGTAACGCGCACATAAAATTACCGTTAAAAATTTGTGCGCAGCTACATAGCGCACTTTTAGTTACCGTTATTTTGAATCGGTAACTCCTTGTGCGCAGAATCAACACGCACCATATACATAAATTCCTATAAAACCAACGGTTTGAAGGTGGTGATTTCTTCATCCATCTCAACTAGTTCATCCATCTCAACTAGAGCAAAAATCGAAGTTTCCCTACTTAATCGGTAAATTTTTCTTTTGTTCATTTTTGTACATGCTTTGTTTTTTGTATATGCTTTCATGTTTATAACTAAAGTTTTATTATTTACTTATTTGGAAGAACATAACTACGAATATGGCATCATCATCATCATCACCAAGACGTGTGAAGCCTGACCCTCCACAGATAATGTGTACTGGTACAAAAAGGTGTCGCCAAATGTGTAATGTTTACGTTAACAATGACGAAGACATGCCTGACCAGTATGGACGAAGGCATTATGCATGCAATTGTTTCTTCGGAATCAGGTTTATTGATCCAGAGCATACCCCTACTGCTTTACGTGCTATCACGAAATTAATCATCAAGAAAAAGAAGAGTGACAATAGAGTGAAGGTCCTGATGGAAAGGTTTAAGATTAAAGAAAAAGAATTGCGGTTGATGGTTTGTAGTATCGTCTATGCTTCCGACTCCTCTTCCTCTTCTGCCAACGACGCCTAAATCGTAGACATCTAATGTTATGAGCATTGTGTACTTTCGTTGTGTACTTTCATTACGTACTTTCATTATGTATTTTCATTGTCGCTTCTTTGTCTCTCGAACGTGTTAAGAAATTACAAACTAAGAAATTCCAATGCGTCTGCTAATTATTACATGACAATCTCACTCAGTCAGATATGTGAACGGGTTCGGTCCCTCCTTTATACATGAATGGATCTGGTGCCCGACCATTTGAAATGCGGTACTCTCGATACATCCTCAAATTGTCCCCAAATGTTTCTTCCCACCATTGAATGTTTGGATCTACGTGTTTCTTCCACGAACCGGGAGTATGCGGTAGTGGCGAACCAACCATCAACGCCACCTATATAAACACAATCGACTTAAGATATTAAACAAAAAACTATGATTACACAAGTATCAAGTACAATTGTCTACTTTACCGGTATGAAGTGGTCACGGTTGCCTACGTGTGCCATGCCGAAAATCTGTCGTGGAGGATCAGCGTTTTCTGTTCTACACCTTAGCGGTAAGCAAAAGGTCGGAGCATCCCAACACAATAACACGAGGCCAACTTGGTATAGGGTGGCAAACACTAAGCCCATCAGTGGAAAGTGCAACCAGTACAGTTCTGAACAAGGGCTTCTGCAATGGTTAACTTGGAGAATAAGATCCTCCCAAGTACCCGGACGAAGACGACGACGAATAGGCTCGTACAATTCTCGGTTATGAAGCAGCTCCGTTACCAGCTCACGCCGAATGTTTCCGTACTCTTGTTCTTTTCTTCCCAGAAGTAAGGCCATCGACCTATAACCACAATGTCCGTCAGAACGTACCTGTCTAACATCTGTGATGTATGGAAGCCAAAAATCATCCAAATTGTCAATGCCGAAGTCAACCCCCCTATGAATGAGAGGAACACCAAGTTCTTCAGGGCACTGATCGAAGTCAGTGTAGTTTGATCCTTCAGGCTGTGATAGGTCGGGCATGGGTTGAGAATGCAACTCCTCGGCCTCAATGACCACGGGAAGTGATGTCGTTGTTTGCTCTCTAGGACGACCTGGTCGTTTTGCTCCTGTATTGTTTGCCTTCTTCTTTCCTTTTGATTTCTGCTTTGCCTCCTCCTTCTCATACTTCTCCAGCTCTTCTTGTTTGTGCTCAAAATAACTCTTCTCTCTCGATTCCTCCTTGTCATTTTCACTGTCATCCTCCTCCTTTTTAGGACGACCTGGCCGTCTTGCTCCTGTACTCTTCTTTCCTTTTGATTTCTGCTTTACCTCCTCCATCTCATACTGCTCCATATCTTCTTGTTTTATGTCAACCTCCTCCTTATCCTTGTTCTTTGCACCCTTTGGCCTGCCTTTTCTTCTCACATTTGTCGGTTCTTTCAAGGTAGTTAGTTCAGGATGCTCCAAGTCCTGATACAACTCACCTAGCTGGTATGCCGTGCTTTTCTTCAAGGTTCCAAGTTCCAACTTGGTGAACATTTCATGGAGTCGCAACTCTATAATGTTCATTCGGACCTTCAGATTTGGGTCGTCTTCTGTTTCAGGAGTGTCATCCCAATGCAAATCCCTCCAGAACGGGTGAATGTCATCCTCAATCAGGGGTGTGTTTGAAATGATAGCGTGTGCAATTTGATGGACGCACGGCAACCCAAGACAGTTCCTCACCCAATGGTCGGTGCATTGTTCAGGAAATTTCCCCGTCAACATGATCTCATAAGTAGCCAACAAATGATCAAAACACCTGTCTGACACTTTGTAGAATAGTCGGGAAAAAATAGCCCTTCCAAGCGGATGCATGTTTGGATCATCAAAATCAGTTGGTCGTTTGGAGAGAGACATGTTCATGCTCGCCCTAATTGAATCAATCTGAAGGAGTACTGAATGATGGATCCGTACGATCACTCTGTTAAAGCCCCCTCTGCTGGAACCAATAATATCTTTCAAAACCTTGTGCATCCCTTCAACTCTAAAAAACAGTTAAGTTGGTAAGTTCAGAAAGTACGCCGTTATGATATAATCGTCTTTAACTAAAAAATATCAATATTTACCTGTTTGAAGTCCTCGTAAGGAAATGAAGCTTATGATCTGTCCAAGCCCTCACTATACTTGTCTTGTGAGGATTAAGCCATGTTCTCTCGACGTATCCCACAAGGCCGCTCTTCCAAGATCTCTTCAACTGTTCGAGCCGCAGTTCATAGGTCTCTTCAGTAGCTGAGCAAAATAGTCCCCAACATTGTCCTGCAAAGGCTTCCACTTTAATTTGTCTCTTTAGGATGGTCGAAGCATGTGCCTCAATGTTGTGTTTGATATGCACCCAACACAACAGATGTTGAACTTCGCTCCCGAAAACAGTCTTTATCCCTTTTATCAGCGCGTCTTCGCAATCTGTCATTATAGCCGTTGGCATCACTCCCAAATCTATGAATAATGACTTCAATTGAATCATTATCCATGTGTAATGATAAATCCTTTCCGCTTTAGTGAATGCATACGCGATGTTGAACGTCTTGTGTGTACTGGTGAATCCAACGATCTCTACGAGCGGCATTTCATATCTATTGAAACATTAACATATATCACTACAGAACATATATCATTATCCGAACTAAATATCGACCAAGGTATTGTAGAGACTTACTTGTTTGTCTTGTACGTCGCATCGATAATTACCACGTACGGGTACTTCTTCAACAAACGCAACGACTCTTGGTTAGCAAAGAATAATATTGCAACCTCTCCGTTTGTCGTGTCTCTATGTGGGTGAACTACGTAGTCGTGGTCTCGCAAAAACTTAAGCGACCACTGTGTCACGTTTAGCTCTCCGCGATCTTCGTAATTCACCTTCTGCAAAAAGTTTGCAACTTGTCTCCTTGAAGTAACATTACCAGGGTACTTCTCCCTCAATTTAGAGATAATTTCTTTTGGCGTCTTGCGTCCAGTTCCATCTCCCCACCGCCTAGCACAAAGCTCTTGCTCCTCCGTCATTCGACCCATGAATGCATTCCCATGAAAACTAGCAAGTAGCACATGGTTATGCCGACCTTCTATCACACCTAAAATCCATTTTTCTCCTGCGACCCCGGGAATGTTTTTCTTTCGCACTGCCAGTAGCTGAAATCTACACTCACACTTCTTCGACTTCGACTTTCTAAGCCTAGGAACAGCCAACTCTGGATTCTCTTTGTTCACCTTTGGCCTCCCAGATCTTGGTTTTCCAAATCTATCGCACACAATACTTATTTGGTACGGACTTGAATTACGCGTTACCAAAGCTATCACTAACTCCTTTCCTCTATCTCTCGCCCACTCATACAATTCTTGCGGAGTATCCCAATATTGTGCGCTTCTAAAATAATCCGAATAATCTTTCCCCTATACGTAATTGTAGAGCGACAATTACACTACTACCAAAATAACAAGGCAAAATACGAATCATTACTTTAAACTAATTAGGATATCATATGAAACTAATTAGGCTATCATATGAAACTAATTAGGCTAGCATATGAAACTAATTATGCTAGCATATGAAACTAATTTGAAACTAATTACGCTACCATATGTTTCAAATTATAACATATTATACTAACCACAAATTCACCACTCGGATTCCAGTCGCCGAACTCTTCGTCTTCTAAGAAACCATCCAACCATTCGTCGTCGTTCGGGTCGTCTTCCTCTTCTTGTGATCCGCTATCCCAATCGTGTTCTTCATCACTATCTTCACAACTTTGATTAATCAACTCTAACATACGAGAGTTTTGATTACGACGAGACATTTTGAATGAATTTGTTGGAAAACGAAGAGGTTTTGAATGAATTTGTTGGAAACGAAGAGATTGTGGCTTTATATAGGCACATTTATGACCGTTGTGGTCCAAATGGATGGATCCTAAACTGTAAAGACCCGTGCGCTAACCATCCGCGCACAAACCCAAACCCTTAAGCACCTGTGCACAGAACCTAAGCGCACCCTTTTACATTTAACGACTACTTTTTTCAAAGATTTCAACGGCTACTATGTTAGAGTAGTGCGCAGAAACAGGGCGCACAGATTCTCAACCTGTGCGCAGTAGTTAGGCGCACAAGTTGTTACAGACTCTGAAAATTTACGAAAAGTACCCGTAATACCCCGTAAAACACGTATGCGCATAAGAACTGCGCACAGATGCGTGCGCATAAGTTGCGCGCACAGAATCGCGTGCATATACACCTCGATTCGCGTGCATATAGCCATTGCCTATGTTTATATAATTACTTAATAATAATTTTATAATCGATTTTAATATATGTTTTATATAATTTATAGTATTTTATATTGCTACAACCTCAATAAATATCTATAGTAAATAAAATATATGTATGTGTTTTTTCATTGGTTAACTATCAAATTTTTACTCGTTAGATATTTATAGTATTATATATGCTTCAAATTTCATTATATTTCAAAAGTAAAATAGATGAATAAAAATTAGATAGTAATTCTCCTTGTTTTTTAATTGGTTAACGGATTTCAGATAAGATTTCAAAACACTTTGATATGATTTTGCCAATACGAATTCTCCTTGTTTTTTTATTAATAATTACGTAAACTTTTCTATATAGATAATAATTATCTCTTATGTATGTAGCCTTTTTTTTATGTATAGAAATATAAAAGATTATACTATATACTCCCTCCGTCCCCATTTGTTTGTCCTATGACGGAATTTGACACTATTCACCTATTAACGTAATTTGCTCGATTATTCTCAATCTTTGTGTATTAATATAGTCATATAGGGTCTTGTTTGATTCGTCTCATTTAATACTTTAACAATATCAAGATTTTATAATTTTTAATAATATGTAGTTAGAGATATTAACGACGCAAAACATGCATCGGCAAGTGTGTAAACGCGTAAGAGGACAAACAAATGGGGACGGAGGGAGTATATTGTTTACAAAATGGGTCTTACTTAGACCCGGCAGAAATTAACCCGACCCGCAAACCCGACCCGACCCAACCCGATTTTTCTGGGTCATAACCCGTCAAATTGAACCCGTGACCCGTTTTCGACCCAACCCGATTGACCCGATTTTTTTTGGGTCAAAAATGGGTTGACCCGCCCCAACCCGTTTTTGACCCGAAAATTTGGCCAAAAAGATAAAAGTAATAAAGAAGCGGAAATTGTAAATTTTACCCAAAAAATTGTCAACACACTAGATAACTATTGTCAACAACATTAATAAACTGTCAACACGTTGGACAAATTGTCAACACACTAGATAATAAATTGCAAACATGACTAATTAATTAGTCAACACAATTAAATAAACTGTCACTAAGACTAATCAACTGTCAATATGGATAATTAAACTTTTAGAGAACTAGTAAAGTAAACTGTCAACATGGCTAATTAAATTGTCAACAAGACTAAATAAACTGTCAACAGGACTGGTTAAATTGTCAACACGACTAATTAAACTGTCAACGAGACCAATAGACTGCCAACATGGCTAGTTAAGTTGTTAACACGGCTAACTAAATTGTCAACATCATTAATACTTTGTCAACAACACTAATAATCTATCAATAACACTACTAAAATGAAGTGCCAATACCATTAATGTACAACTTAGTCTTATTAGGCATATAAAGTAAGGTCTCGCTTATTAGGCATATAAAGTACCAATAATGTACAACTTAGTCTTATTATACAAAACGAGGCTCGAAACTATGTGTAAACACTAAAAGGCCTTAAATGAGATTAAGGTCCAATTTGGCAAAACGATGTCTGAATGGATTGAAACTTGATTTCAATGTCTATTAGAGATATTTGACCATGTGGGTAACTCTCAATCAAAACTTCTTCATGTTCAAGTAACACCTCCTTTTCTAAACATCAAACTAGTCATCACTCTCTAACTTGTGGCAATATGTATGGTCAACAACATCGATGTATTATTATGATTGAAAAAATTATACAACTTAGTATTATTAGGCATATAAAGTCCCATTAAGGTCTCGCTTACACTAAACGAGGCTTGAAACTATGCGTAAACGCTCAAAGACCTTTAAAGGCCTTAAATGGGCTTAAGGCCAATTTGGAAAAACGACGCCCAAACGATGTCGGAATGGAATGAAACTTGGTTTCAATGCTTATTAGAGATATTTGACCATGTGGGTAACTCTCAATCAAAACTTCTTCATGTTCAAGTAACACCTCCTTTTCTAAACATCAAACTAGTCATCACTCTAACTTGTGGCAATATGTATGGTCAACAACATCGATGTATTATTATGATTGAAAAAATTATACAACTTAGTCTTATTAGGCATATAAAAGTCCCATTAAGGTCTCGCTTACACTAAACGAGGCTTGAAACTATGCGTAAAAGCTAAAAGACCTTAAAAGGCCTTAAATGGACTTAAGGTCAATTTGGAAAAACGACGCCCAAACGATGTCGGAATGGAATGAAACTTGGTTTCAATGCTTATTAGAGATATTTAACCATGTGGGTAACTTCCAATCACAACTTCTAACATTTCAAATAACACCTCCTTTGTAAAACCAAACTAGTGATAACTGTATAACTTGGCGCAATATGTATGGTCTACAACATCGATGTTGATTATTGTTCGAAAAATTATACAAGTTACAAGAATGGACATCAACAATGACAGTGAAGATAGTCCAATGTCAATGGACATGGAAGATTGACAAGAATATGAAGAACATGTTTTACTTTCTAAGTTATGAGATTGTTATTTTTTTGCAGTTTGAATTATGTGACTAAGTTGACAGATTGTTTTCATTTTAATACTCTATCTATCTTGAGTTGCATTAAACGATGGATTGATTATGGTTATGAAGATGTGTTTTGATTTTGAGCAACATATCAGGTCTTTATTTGCCGTCGCATTGAACCTACCGTGTTTTATTTAGTCGATGGTTATTGACTTGTCCATAGGTTGTAAATTGTAATTTATAAATGTTTTCATTCATTTTTTTTTCAAATATTAGCTAATCTACTAAAAGTTACTATGCCAAACTTATTCAAATAAATGAAAAGAAGGTAATGTAGTGGTGTTGCTATCGAAGCATACATTAAAATTTGCAATTAAGATTGACCCAAATTTAACATCAATATTTCGTAACGACTCAACTTGTTATGTCTCGGTAAGTTTTTACTCAAAGCGACTCGATCTGACAATAAATCCGTAACAAACGACTTGTTTGACTCCAAAATTTTCGACCCAAACCCGACCCGCCTATAAACCCGTAACAACCCGACCTGTTTGACCCGGTAATTTTAGACCCGAACCCGACCCGACCCGCCTATAAACCCGTAACAACCCGACCTGTTTGACCCGGTAATTTTAGACCCGAACCCGAACCCGACCCGCCTATAAACCCGTAACAACCCGACCTGTTTTGACCCGGTAATTTTAGACCCGAACCCGACCCGACCCGCCCATAAACCCGTAACAACCCGACCTGTTTTGACCCGGTAATTTTAGACCCGAAATGACCCGACCCGAAAAAGACCCGACCCGGAGCACCCTTAACCCGAACCCGACCGACCCGACCCGATTGCCAGGTCTAGTCTTACTGATTACCTTCTAGTGTATCCTAACTACTATAATTATATATAAGAAATAAATTTATCAATGGCGGCAAAATATGCCACATGGACTTAAAAATAATTGAAGGACTGAGATGTCATCTCAAGATTTTACATTTGTAATGTAACTTGAATTTCCGTAGGAATTACTATGTGCTATTCTTTTTTTCGAAAAGGTAATAATGCCTTTTCCCCGTTTTGAGTTTTTTTGACCGGTTTCGGATTTCTCGCGGGTCGACTAACCGGATATTGGAATTTTTGGGGTCACTTGACTCACTTCCCTCTTCTTCTTCCCGATCTTCCTCTTTCCCCCACCTCATCGCCAGGCGACAGAGATCCCCCTCGGAGATCCTGCTCCAAGATCTCCCCGACCCTATCCTCCTCGATGGCGATGTAGGCGTCAAGCTCACCGAATTCGGCCTATCTGGTCCGTCCAAGGCAAGGCGCCGGAGGTTAGTTCTCACCACTTGAGTTTTGTTCCCAGGTTTCTCTCTAACTCTCTCCAAATCTCAAAATCGCATCAATTTTCTCAACCCTATTCAAGTTGAAATTTGGTTGGTGTGGTGTGGGTTTAGTGTTTAGGGAGAATCAAAGATCAATTAAGAGCAAGAAAAAATGGGTTGGGGATGAGAGCAACTGAAGAGGATAATGATCTTTTCGAAGAGTCGGTCTGGGCTTCTCAAGAAAGCTCATGGGATCTTACTCTTCACTCTTCAGGCATTGTCTTTATCCATCATCTCTTATCCATAAAAGCCTTGAAGTGCATGAGGAAAATTCTACTTTGTGATACTGGCAAGAAAGGAGGTATGAAATTGGGCAATATTGGTGATGCACGTAATGTCATTTCTTTGATGGAAAGTTGTGGCTACGAGTGTGATGTCGGAACTTATAACTTATTGATACGCTGGTATTGTAAAGCCGGGATGATGTAGGCTGCCCACAAATTGCTTGTTATAATGGAGGACAAGGGTTGTTCCCCTGATGTCGAGACGTTTAATGCACTGATTCGTTGCTTTGCTAATAAAAAATAAAGTGCAAGAGTTGAGGAGCTTGTTCAGAAAGTGCATGATGTAAGGATTTCATCCAACTTAAACACAACATCTAGATATTTGGAATGCATAAGCATGGATGAAGACAACGCAGTAAGTGATAAGTCCTGAATCGTTAGGTAAGTTTTGACTCCTTGTCCTTTTCTTGATCAAGTAAAATGCTTTCTTAAATCTGAATTCTTTGATCCAGTCGTATGGAGATGATGAATGAATTTCATGTATTGACTTGTTTTCAGGTCGAACTTTTTCTAGAAAGTGTCAAGACAGGTGGGTGAATCAAGTCAATCAACTGAGTATAAGTAATATCTTCCATTTATCTCTATATGCTTTTACATTGCAAACTAATCTGATAGTTTTTAATTTGTCATGAAATGCTGTTTTGAGTAATATCTTAGTACCTACAGAATTGTTGAGAATTAGATTAATCTGTATGGGCAACAAATTCAAGCTTAATCAACTGCAGTATTATTTACAGGCAAACCTAAAAGGAAAAGTTAGCTTGCTTTATAAATGCTATATCTGAAACTCAAGCAATGTTCATGAAGTTGTAGATGTTTAAAATATTTTCCATTTATCTATACATGCTTTTACATTGCAAACTAATCTGATAATTTTATTAGGTCTAGAGAATGTGATAGTGCGCAACAAAAGATGAAATAAAATTATTGCTTCAACCTCACAAGACGAAGATTAGAAGAAAGTATTCTAAGAAAAATGTAGAAAAAAACACCAATCTTCAGAGAAACGAATCTGAATTCAAAAAGAAAAAAATCTCTTATTTACTGCTACAGAGCGTCATTTCTGATGGTAACAATAGAAGCTGGCAAGCTTACATCATCAAATAAACACACAAAATACTAAGGAACAAAACAGATAACACTCAACCTTAATTCCATAAGAGTATCAGCATATAGAGGAAGCAAAAAAACCTCTCTTATCTACTGCTCTTTCTTGTATATATAAAGCAATGAGGCAGATTGGACCAGAAAGATTGTTAACTGAGATCTTGAGATCCTTCATTGTTTTGGTTGATTTGTTGGTCACAGTAGTTGAGTATCTGTAGCAAGTCTTTCTGTTGTTGTTCCATGAAGATTTTTGCATTTGCAAGACTTGTTCCCTATAAGCTGGTGCTTTCGGGGTTCTCTTCTGGTTTTGATGTCTATAGGAGAGTTTTTGCACTATGCAATGATGTGTCATAGACTTGTAGTATATATACTTCGAGTTAATTTATCTAGATTTTATGATCTTTTTCATTTATTAGATTATTTTCATAACATAAATGAGTCTTTTTTCTCCTATACTATTGAATAGAGTTTTTGCAGATATTATCAGTGTGAGTGTGCAGTTTATTGATGCACATAATGTTGTAGTTGTCAAAATCTAATATATTGGAAATCATTCAGTGGCTTGTAATGTGCTGTTTTCCGAGTAATTATGGCATGTGCAGAACTGCTACCATAAAAGCTTGATGAATTTGTAAAATTTGGAAATTTGGTATGGCAGGTGAGTCACATTCTGCGATTCTTGATTCTACGAAGTAGAGATTATTTATACGAAGGGGTAGTTGCTGACGGTGATCAATTCTGATTCCGAATGAACCCAGACAAGCCTTCCGAACCGGCCTCGGCAACGCTCTGTTTTGGAAAAGAGCTGATCAGACCTACCACATTAATTGGAGATTTCTGGCTTCGTTTCTGGAGATCTGCTAACACAAGACATATGAAGTGATAGCTTTCGAAGATACGAGTCTATGGGCTCTGACCCCGATCAATTCCGAATCCGATCGAGCATGTACAAGCCTTCCGAATCGGACGTCGTCAACTCATGTGTTTCACAGCTGTTCTGTTGTGCCCAGTTTCCGTCATTCTCAGTCACCTTTATCAACTATCTTACCACTTCAGTTGATATCCCTTGTCAATACGAGTCTGTAGCCGCTGACGGTACTCAATTCCGAGTTCAGACGAGCCTTCCGAAGTCTAGCTCGCTCTACTCGGTTTTGCTGCATTGCTTGTTCGTATTTCTTCTGTTCATTTCGTCCTTGTTGCTTCTGTACAGTCACACTTATCTTAAACAAGTTGTTGTCTGAGGTACATTGCACACTGGTTTTGAACTTATTAAAATTTTGGTAGTCTTTTGTTTGATAAACTTATTAAAATTTTATTATGCAGATGATATGTTTATTATGAAGGTTTAGCAAACCCTTATCCTATTATCCAGACATTTTATTAAGAAGATCAGATCTTTCACAAGGCCAAGATGGATGGTGTGGTTACTTTAGTTGATGCTAATCGTGAACGAGGCCATAGAACAAGTTGCTTATGCAGATCGTATAATAGTCAATAAGGTAGCTTCTTAATGTCGTGATGAATCACAGAATATAAAATAATTTTCTGTATTGTTCTTGCTTAGATGATTAAACGATGCGGCTATCTTTACATGTTCGTGTCCCTGTCCTTTTTCCCTTTCATGAATTGCCCTGAAGCCCTCGGCGACATACTCTGTGTACAATTATCCATTGTTCTTGTGTCATATATAGTATGCTAGATGTTCGACCATTTTCTGAAACACCAGTAAAATCAAGTTGCATCGTTTTTGTAATGCCTGACATAAATATGCAAATGATGGTTCTTGTTCATATTTGTATCTGCTGAATATTACTTTAGAGCATGTGTAACTTCAGTTATGGGTAAAAGCAATGTCTCACTGTCCTAATGAGTAACGGCTAATGCGATGATTTCATTTATTATTTTACTGTCCAGACTGATCTTGTTGGCGAGTCAGACGTTGTCTCTCTGATTCAGAAAATAAGGGTTGGTTTTTCCTTCCTTCCTTTCTATTTTCGACTTCTGTTAATTACATTGTGTTATGATAAAGGTTCACTGAAACTTACTTGCATCAAATGACAGACTATCAATAGCATGGCTCAGATGAAGCAAACGAACTATGGAAAAGTTGACTTGTATTACGTTCTTGGAATTGGAGGCTTTGACCTAGAGAGGTAAGATCCTCGTTGTGGCATCACTTTGCAACTGATCATTCATTAAGCTCAACATGTTGAGTTTATTTAGAACTGCATCCCAAAAGAAATTGTTTAAGATGTTTTAAGCTGATGAAAATTGAACAACTAACTCATGTATTATGAGTCTACTGGAAATAATTTTTTTTTTTTCAGAATATCTGTAGCCTTTTTGAATCTGACTTTTGGTGAATCTAGGCAGAATTGAGAGTGCATTAAATGTTGAAGACTCGAAAGAGGACCATGGAAGTCATGACCATGTTCACAATCATCATGATCATGACTGTGAAAAGCACAACTGTGACCAGCATCACAAACATGATCATGAAGAACATGGTAATTCTTGATACATCCTTCTCAACTTTTTTAATGGCCGAAAATGAATAGTAGGTTATCCTTTACTGAAAACTCCGTCTTATTACTTTGATATATATATTTGCAGGACACGATCACCATACCCATGATCACACTCATGATCCTGGTGTCTCCTCTATCAGCATCGTTTGTGAGGGTACCCTAGATTTGGATAAGGTTGGTTCTCATATATCATAATGTCTTCTCAACTTTTAATTAAACTGCATAATTTTGGTGTCTAATATTCAAATTCCAGGCTAGCATGTGGCTGGGCACATTGTTGTTGGAACGAAGTGAAGACATGTACAGAATGAAGGGGCTTATGTATGTTAGCAATATGGATGAGAGATTTGTTTTCCAGGTATAAAGAAGTATATAGTTTTGAACTAGAAAATCAGATGTGATGTTTTGAGTAGATTAATTGAGCGACATTCATAGGGCGTTCATGATATATTCCAAGGCTCACTAGAAAATCAGATGTGATGTCTTGCTGCACTCCTTAGTAATTCACATTACCAAGACATAGGTTAATGCGTCTTGTTGCTTAATGATTTCAGAACCTCTAGACTCAATGATTTCAATCATGTAATATCAAGATTTGTAGATTTTATCTTACAGGTTGATATTGATGGTTATAGCAGGTTCCATATCCAATTTTATCTTCTGCATGGATTAATTTATGCTTTCTTTTATGCAGCAGTTGACTAATCACTTAAAATTTTGCTTGATAGCATTCCTGAGTTTGTTGGCTCTTATTCATTTAGGCAGCCCTGATTGAGAACACAAGCATTCATCATGAATCTTTGGTTACTTACATCTTTGATTTCATCTGGTCAGATTTGCGGTAGTGATGTATCGACTGCATATTCCAGGTTCGAGGCTGAAGAATTTATGCTCCCTAAAGCATATATCCCACGCAGGACTAATAGGACTGACATCCACCTATTTTTAGTTGTTTTTTTGTTGGACGTGAACATATTTTCTTATGAATTATGATTTGAGCATAGTGGGTAGTTTCGGTGATTTTATGATTTATTGGTGTTGTAGGTAGATCGGAAAGTTCAAAGAACATGGAGGATTGGATTCAACTCAGAAGTAAGATTTACACAAGATGCAACATGAAAGTACATTGAGTTTCAGTAAGAGTCAACAAATTAATCTTGTAATCTGCATCATTAGTTGCCTGGACTTGAGTTGCATACTGCAAGTTCCATGGAATACCCTCAAATGAAAAGGACCTGTTGAGGAATCACACAAAAGACATTTACTTGTAATAGCGAGTGTAATGTATATGTTTGTGTTTTTTTTTTTTTTTTTTGTCTTGTTTGTGTGTTCTGTTTTTATATATAATGTGAAATATAATTGTTGTGTTTGTCGTGCAACTATAAAACCTAAATACACCCTCTATTATTATACAAACTCGTATATAAAAAAATTGTATACCCCGGGCCCGGACCCTAGTTAGAATAAACAACAACAAATGCATCAGAAATTCGGAATGGATCTTAGGTGAAATTTTGTTTCATTTATAAATGTTTTTGGATTTGATAAAGAAGACAATGGAAAATGACTATAAAAATGATTCCACTTGTGATTTTCAATAATGAAAAAGGAATCATAAAAAGGCTTCGTTGTCTGATGCATATACACGTTTCCAGGCCCTCACATCCTCATTAGCTTAAACAAACAAACGCCTCCAAGATTTCCTTCTCTATATCTAAGCTCCCCTGTTCACTTGGATCTTTTGATCTTCTGACTTTCAAATACTTTTTCTTGAATTTATTATCACTTTCTCTAAAAAGAGAACGCTTCTTCTCTGTTTTTTTAAAACAGATTCTACACCTCCCTATTTCAATTTCTCGCCGTTATCATTATAACTCGAATCTGGATTCCCTTTTCCAGGGTGGACTGATTCTCATCTCATTCAAACACACGCTGTTCCAGAATTTGAAGAAACAATTGATTTTCTTTCAGATCAAGAAACAGAGGAACAAGCTAAGTGTTTTGACTTTCCAAATCATCAGGAGGATGGCAGAATTTCAAACCAACGGTTCCATGGAATCATTTCTTGACGAACTTCTATACGACACAACGGGTTGTGCTAATGTCAAATTTGACAACGCTAGTTACAACGATAATGACGATGACGACGACAACTCGGGCAACTCCATCGAAAGAAAAGCAGAGAAGCGGCCGCTGAGCAACCGGAAAGCAGTTCGTAAATACCGGGAGAAGAAGAAGGCGCGAGCGGCATCATTGGAGGAAGAAGTCGTGAAGTTGAGGGCATTGAATCAGCAGCTGGTGAAGAGATTACAGAGTCAATCTGCGTTGGAAGCAGAGGCTTCGAGGCTCAAGTGTTTGTTGGTGGACATTCGTGGAAGGATTGAAGGCGAGATCGGGTCCTTTCCTTATCAGAAGCCTATTACAACTCGAGATTCATTTCAGAGTTTTGCAAATCCTGGGTTGTAGATAGATAAGACTTTTTGGTTCTAATCTGTTTGCTGACTTCGCTCTAGTGTTGTTTGTTTGAGCAAGTATTTTTGTTCTAGTGTGATGGATGTTTTTGAAGCTGATTTCAATCTGAGTTTTGACTATTCTAACATGTCTCATCATTTCTATCAAAAAAAAAAAAACATGTCTCATCATTTCCTTTTGTTCTGTTGCATTTGTTGTTTTATGCATAGTCTGTCTTTGAAATGCATTAGCTTCATAGTGCATAACTTCTGTTGCTATCTTATGTAGAGGGAGCATCAAATGAGCACTCCTTAAGATAACCACATAGCATAAATCTCAAATCTTCATTTATACTCATCCTAGGGCTCTCATTATATGAGATATTTAATCCCAAATAAATCGAAAAGGGACATTTTGGTCTTTTCTCCCAGCCATCAATTTCTTCCTCCTTCTGATGCAAGGATTCTCCGTTAATGAATTAACTCGTGCTCGTCGACCCAACCACACCACCGAAGGCAACAAATCGGTGTTCTTCCTCCCAATTCAACAATTCTCCATAGACATAGAAGATGTGATGGAATCTACTGGCAACGCTCCCTCACTTTACTGATAACAACTCCTATAATTCGTCCACTGACTCGATTGTCATTAAACAAAGAAATAAGAGTGGGTCCCCAAACATCCGAGTAAACTAACTCAAAAGAAAAACGACTTTGTTAATGCAAACTAGCTAGGAAGGTGAAGTCTGTGACTTTTACCAAGTTGACAAGACTCACAAACACTCTTGAGATTATTAAGAGACTTGTAATTAAAGGTGAGAAATAAGACGTTTGAGAGAAGAGTCAGGGGGTGGCCTAGTCACTCATGTCAAGTCTGAAGTTCAGTCTTGGCTCCATGGAAAACGCAGTGGAAGATGATGGTTGTGGTTGAAGACAGTAAAGGCCGTTCTCTACGGTTCTTGTGAGAAGTGTTTGTCCCTGCAAATCCTTCACAAAACAATGGGTAGGAAAAAGATCATATATTTATTATTATCACCAGTAATTTGAGAGACAACAAGTAAGTTTTTCATAATATTAGGAACAAAACGGATATTGTGCAGTTCAACAAGCCTATGCAAAGAAGGAAGAATTGAATTACCCATATGCGTAACAGGAAGGAACTTACTATTGCCAACATGTAAGCCGTCATTACCTTTGTAGTCGTTCTGCATGCTAAGATTGTTGAGATCTGCGGTCACATGGTTGGTAGCAACAGAATCAAAATACCAATTCAGGTCAGTTATGGACGATGGCGAAGTCGTAGCAACAAGCGCCTGATTAGGCTGTTGACTTTGTGACCGACGATGTCGATTATCAAGACCACAAGGAGGGCGACATACGGTTTGGCGTTGCCAGCAATTGAGAGCCTTATGCCCCTGTTTCTTGCAAATTTGAAAAGCGAGAGGAGGAGGAGAGGAGCCATCAGGCGGGAAAGATGACGATGCGGGAGAACCCTAGTTGGCCACATTTGCAGATAACGAAGGCAAAGGCGGAACCAACACAGATTGTTCTTGAATTCGAGCTTCTTCTGGAAGGAGAACACCAAGTATTTGATGTAAGAAGATCGACTCCATCCTCATGTTGAAAGCGGTGCGAAATCCCGAGTAGGAGGCATCAAGGCCATGAAGAACACATTCAACAAATTCTTCATCAGGGACGATGTAGGAGCATTCATCGGGATATCATAAAAAAACTCGCTTTTTCTCAACATAATCCAAGATAGAAGAGAGCCCTTAGGAAAGCTCTGTATTTGATGTTTTAGATGCATAAGACTCTCACAATTTTGTGCAAATAACATTTGTTCTAAGATCAACCACGCTTCAGCAATGGTATTGGCTCAGACGACATGAGCAAGAAGAGACGTGGACAATGTGAACATGATCTAGAGCAACCAATTGGTCTTTCTTCTTCCATGGACCAGGCGATGCCAGACTCGAAGTCGACGGAGGTAATTCGGGTGGAGCTAGCACGGGCTGGAGAAAACTTGCGACATCATAAGCTGTAAGGGAAACCTTGATTGAATGACACCAAAGAGAATAATTCGTTCGTTCAAGATGAAATTGAAGGTTAGGGAGCTTGAGAGAGGGCATGCGATCGGCAGTGGCAGCGGCAAGAATGTCGCCAGAGGTGGTGCCAGATAGGCAAGTATCACACTACAAAAAAGACTGTATATAGCAACATCATGTAGCAACAAATTAATTTTATAACTAGCGTTCTTAGGAATATTTATTGCTAATATTCTTGTCGTTACGATCAGTTCTTGATATATGAATCTAAAATTGTTGGCATCTGTAATTTTTATAAATATAATAAAATAATATATAATTTTCTCTATAAATTATGTCTACAAAACCTAAGACTTTTTATTAAACAAATCTACTTTGAAAATGAATTGAGATATAAATAATTGAAGATGATATTTTATGTCTACATATTCTTAAATAAATTTACTATTTCATTACTTTTAATTTTTAAAATATTTTATATCCATGTGTAAGCATGCAAAATTTATAATTAAACTTATACTTGATCAAACTATACATACTTAATCTAATAATATTTAACACGTTTATTTATTTCTTCATATTATACTAATTAACCTACTAATTAACCTAACTATAACCTACAGGTTCTTTAACCAAAAAATAATCTATAACCTACATGTCACACAACGTTTTTTTTTTGTCATCATGTCACCGTGCAGATTTTCTAAACATACAGATTTTCTAAACCTACAATTAACCGTTTTTTCTTATAATCTATAACTAACCTAACCACATCTTGTGCCCTCGCACAATGCTCTTCCAATTGAGCTAATAGGCTGAATTATACAAATATGTGGATCAAACCAGTTTATTAACTGTCTAAGTGCTTAGAACCAACAAGCTCAATCTTACTGCCACATACTCAAAGTGTGAAACTCATAAGAGCTTACCTAATCAATTTTTTTGATGCTTAAGCAATATATATCCATTTCCTGCACAAACTACTTGATTCCAGATTCATAGTTCAGTTTTAACTGATCTCCACAAATCCTCATACCAATAATCTGCCTCTGGTGCATATTTACAAATCCATGGCGGTGAAGAATGCTCATGCTTAACCTTAGAAAATAATTAATAGATACAAATCAATGAGACGTCTGTTCAATAACAAGATATCAAATCAAGACAAACTCAGCTATCTTTGCTCCATTGTTTAAACATTTTGAATTTGGTATTTTACAAATGTACTCAACAACTTCAGTATTATTCTTGTCAAAAGTTGCCCATTATCGCAGTCAAACAATTCCATCATCCAGTTACTAGCTCAATAGTATTGGATAAGTTCAGCAAAGCCACAGGGATGCAACTAAAGACAAATCTTACTTAAGTCAGCACTCAAACAGTAAAAAGTTCTCCTTATGCATATTAAAAATATGATTAATTCCTGGAAACAAGAATTTGATTTAGTAACCAATCAACAACAACCAACCAATAACAACTAATCAAAAACAACCAACCAATAGAAACTAATCAACAGCAACCAACCAATATCAACTAATAGTCAGCAACAAATTGCACCAGCTTACATGCAATGATCTTACTTCCAAGAAACTAATCTCAATCCCAACTTCAGCTTTCCTACAGCAGTACCAACCAACCAATAGCAACTAATGAACATTATAACAAGGACTACACCAGCACATTTTTAACCTGTATTTTGAAAATAATGCGCACTCTTTTAATTATCCATATGCTTCTTCTAAATCATCTCTTATAATGCGTATCAGTCAACCAATAACCCTAATTCCCAAATCAGAAATATTTTCTTATAGACCTAAATTCGTATCCAAATACACATACCCAAGTTATCATGAGAATGAACCAGATCAATACAAGTAAGAAAAGGTACAAATTCAAGACTGGAATTAATCTTTTAATTCTTACATCAAAGAAAAAACTCATAAGGGCTTATCTAATCAGAAGTCTTAAACATTTCTAATGCAATCCAACACTTACATCATCGAGCCAATCAGTTCCATTACATCACCAAACCTTACTTCATAATTTTCAAGTGGCTAGAACCAACAAGCTCACCTAATCAGAATCTTCAAAGTAATTTGAGGAGCTGTGATAGCCGCACCAATCAAACTGCTTCCTGTAATGTATATCCCCCTACAAAAATTCCCAATTTCCGGATTCAGAAAAATTCCACAACCCTATCCCACCACACTTCATTAATCCGAAAACAAATTGTATAACAGCAAGCAACCACCCTGCGCCCACTGTCTCAATCTCATCTTCATCCTCTTCGGATCCTCCCCTGTATCAATGCAAATTGCTTGTGTTAAGATCACATCTCATCAAATTCAACTAGATCCAAGGAAGGGAAGGAAGCATTAGCATACATACCAGGGCTGAAGATAGGAGGAGAAGGCAAATCGGATGAGGAGTTGGAAACGGCGTCGTTGTAGTGCCTGTTAACAGCATGATACAAATCATAAGCAGGAAAGGCATCGGACAATTTGGGATCCAAATCGGACGCGAAACCGAATCCAAGCTCGAAGCAGGCCTTGAGCTCGTCCAGATCCTCTTCGGTCACACTCTTGGTCCGCCGGTTGGCTCGTCCCTTCGCCGTACCCAAGCTTCCTCCCTGTATAAGTCCGGAGACCACGTGCTCTGTTTCATTAGTCGCCGTGGCGGCGGCGGATCAGACACCGGTGGTGGAAGGTCACACATGGCGGCCTCCTCCTCGGAGGAAGGCGGCGGAGTGGAGAGAAACAGGATTGGGGATTGAGGAATTGGGAAGGGTGAGTTCAGAGGCTGAGAAATTGGGGGAAGAGACTAAAAATAAGATTGAGAAAGAATGAGCTGTCATTCTTTCCAATTATTTATGGCGTGACAAGGAAATTATCTCCAACCGTATTCTCTTCCTTTTCTTTCTATGCAACTCAGATAGCTTTAAAATATTATAAAATAATTTGACTTATGAATCTAAAACGTAACGAAAGATCGACGTCAGAATCTACTCCCTCCGTCCCTAAATCATAGTCCCGTTTCCGTTTCGGGCGTCCCCTTTTGTTAGTCCCATTTCCATTTATATCCATAAATTTCTTCCCATTATACCCTTATTCAATTTATTTTATTCATATTATAATATCACTTTATCAATCAAATCAACCGTCTACATCATCTTCTCCATATAATATTTCACCATTAACTTCATCAACCACCCAAAACTCCATTAAATTTCTTTCATTATCACATAACCCATTTTCTTATTAACCTCTAAAATTTGTAATAAACCCATTTTTTTCTCTATAATCTGGTTTAATTAAACCTAATTAAACCCAACTATACCTAATTAAACCCAAAACCCAACTAATCTAGCCCAAAAACAGAGCCCAAATCAAGCCCAAATCCACACCGATATATACTCACCTGCTTCCTCATTTTCTCTCATTTCCACTAAAAAACCCTAACTGCCGCCTCATCTCTCTCTCCTGAAACCCTAACCATAACCTTACCTGCTTCCTCTCGCCTCCTCCGATGGACAGCTCCACCAACACCCGCCCATCGCAAAGCTTCACTAAAGCGGCACCCCTTCCATGGCTAGTGGTCGGAGGTCGATTACTGTCTCCGATCCGAGTTCCCTGGATCCCACTTCCCCACTACTCTCCGAACATGGAGATACCGATGCCGATCTTGATGAAATCTTCAAAGATTCCGATCCGTCGGCCACTGTAACCCCTAGGGAGGGGTGCTCGCTGTCCCCGCCTTGTAACCGGGGGCTGGACTGCAAAGGCGAGCACACTTGGAGTTTTGTCCCGCCGGAGGAGACCCCGGAGCACCTGAAGTGGTCATCGGAGCAGAAGAAGGAATCGGTGGAGATGGCCTGCTCCCCTGAGCTCTCGGAGAATGAAGCCTTGTCCCGTCCCAGAGAGATCAATGTTATCCCGGACACCCCGACGATAGAACTGGAGATGCAGTCCCGGGAGACGTCCGACGCTGTAGATATGCCGACACCGGAGATAGTTGCTCCTCTCTCCCCGGAGTTGATCATCATCCCCGACGAGTCCTCTGTCTGTGACTCCAATTCCCGCTCTGACGAAATCTAGCTAAGTCCCCTGGGCGGCTCTGTTTTATCTCTCTCTCTCTCTTTTAATTTATCAAGTGTGATGAACTTGAATTGTTATGGACTTGAACTTGGTACTTGGTTTTTGCTGGTGGATTGACAGATTATAGAATTTGTTTTTTGCTGATGGATTTTAACAGATTATGGAATCTGTATATTTTGCTGGATGTATATTTTGGTATATTATGGTATCTGTATATTTTGGTGGATGTATATTTTGCTATATTATGGTATCTGTATATTTGCTTGGGTCTAGATTGGTTCAACTGTTGGTGTTGAACTTTGACAAACTGTTTGCTTGGTTCATCTGTTGATGATGAACTGATTATGTGTTGATGCACATTGGGACTACCTTCTGTTGATGATGAATTGTGACCCTGTCTTATGTGTTGATGCATATTGGCTCTCTGTTGAGTTAAGCATTGTGCATATTGATCCTAGTTGCCTTATTCTGAAAGTGTCAATGATGAAATTTGTTTTTCATGGTCTGAGATTAAGTTCAATTCTATATCTTTTATGTGCCATAGGAACACAGTATATAATGTCTAGATTGATGCCTATCTGGAATGTTCAGGTTAGTGTTTAGGGGCTTCACATCAATGAGGGAATGGGGACATCTGTTATAAGTTATTAATGATGAAAATGTCTATGCTGAGATGTAAGCCCTTAGTATCACTACCTGGATGTGCCATAGGAACATTAGATGTGAAAACTGATTGATGCCTATCTGAAATGTTTAAGGTATAGGATTAACTTAGAAAAAAATCAATGATGACCATGGGGACACCTGAGACCATTATGTTGCCTTAATAAATGTATAGTTGGATCTTATGTATGTTGCCTTAACCACCAATATTCATCATCACATAATCTGTTTGGTTACAAAAATATGACTATTGTAAGCATGCTTACAAAAAACAGCTAGTCTACACATGCTTACACTTGTCATAGTCTTGGCTAAACCCAAAAACCAGTTAGGCTATGATACCTTACCTTACATTACTATGAAATTATCTAAATCTTCTTGACTGTCCCCTAAATTTTCTTGGGTCTCTGTTTCATCATTTGCTTGAGTCTCTGTTTCATCATTTGCTTGAGTCTCTGTTTCATCATTTGCTTGGCTCTCTGAGTCATCTGAATCCCCATGAAAAATGTCCCATGCTTCCATAACAGCCCAAGTAGGTGTCTTAATAATTTATGGTAACTGACCTTGTGCCCTTAACTTCTTCTTGTTAACATGAGGCATATCATAATCATTACCCCCTTTGACTCCTAACACTTGGTTCATAACATATTGAAGAGTAATCCAAACATCTCTTAGGGTAGTGGCATCCAACTCATAAAAAGCATTGTAAACTGCTTGTAACATTTCATCAACATTTTTTGGCATTTTTTTGTGCATCAGTGACTGTATGCTCCTAAAAAATCCTAGGTCTAAGATGTTTAAATCAGGACTATTAGCTGGTTGCTGAATTAGAATAAATGTGAAACCATCTTGTTTGTGTACCTCTTGCCATTCTGGATCTTGTTGATTGATGTGAGGTCTTGCATTGTCTTGTTGGATGTATATGCCTCTTTGTGCTCCTTCTGGCCATTTAGCTTTGATTGCTGGTATTAGTTGATCAATAAGCATTCTGCGTGTAACTTGCTTGTTAATTGACTCAACAAGATTTGTTACCATTGTCCCCTTTGGTCTCTTTACTGATTTTCTTTTAGCTGCTTCTTGATATGTGAATGGAAATATACCAATCTTTCCATCAAAAGTACATTCTCCATCTGAATTGAATCTAGGCCTTTCAACTGCTGCCATAAACATGACCTTAGGAATGAACTTACTTGAACTAGCAGCTCTGTACATGCCTCTTTCATTTTGTGCTAGATATACTCTTTGTGTCTTCTTTGTAAGGAAGAACCATTTTTCATCAATATGCACAAAATCATACATTGGATGATAACCTGTCTTTTCCAGCACTGTGCCCCCTGATATTAGATTGAGAATCCAGTCCATCCTTTTGATCTTGTGTGCTTCAGTCAATCCAGGATGTAATGCATTTGAGTGTGGCTTTATTATCTTTTGCTTGATCATTCTATGACATACTGACTTGGGAATGTTGAGCTTGCTTGCTAAGTCTTTGAGGCATGTTCTGTCCACCATGCTAAGTGTTGTTATTGCTGCTTGATCAACTTGAGTTCTCTTCCTACCAGCATTATGATATCTTATGCTGACATTGAAGGTTTGATTTTCTTGTAGTTGTTGCTTGGCTGCTCTCCAGATTTTACTAATTGTTTTTCTTGTTACCTTGAACAGCTCTGCAGCTTCCTTCACTGCTCCATATGGAAGTCTCCCCTTGTCCATTTTGGTTAGAAGATGACTAAGAATATGCAACTTCTTCGAACTGCTGAGTCTGGGAGTTGGTTGATGATGCCGTGATGCCTCTCCATGATCTTCTGCTTCTGGTGATGGTGGCGTCTGGTTCAGATCAAAAGGAAATCCAGGTTCCTCTCCTATGTCCCCTAGCCCCTCAGTATTTAAGCCATCATCATCAAGAGGTGGAAGATCATTCAAATTGAATGCTGAAGCCATTCTTCTCAGACAGTGATGCTCTGTTCCCCTGTTTTCCTTTATGTGTTTTCAGTTTAGCAGTAAATGCTTCATTAAAGCTTGGGTTGAGGTTATTTATAGACTTAAAGTGTATCTGTTTTTCTTTAGGGGTATTTTAGTCCCCAGAATTTGGCAATCCATGTGTAAGGAAACAAGAGTTCTCATTGGCTCTTAAAATTGTATGGTTACTTCTCATTGGTTTAAATATGGGTTTGGACACATTTACAAATGTAATCATCACTTTTTACTTGTTCAGATTTTGCCTTAATTAATGTGCATAGTACACAATGGGACTATCAAAAAGGGACAGAGGGAGTAATAGTATTCAAATAACAATAATATAATTTTACTTTACTAATATGACTTGAAGAATAATCTAATATAGTTTTACGATCGATGTGACTCGAAGAACAATGATATAGTTTTACCGATGTGATGAGTGATATCTATCTGTAAATCATAATGTAAGATCGACATATGAATCAAATAATATTTGAATAACAATGTTATAATTTTACCGATGTAACTCGAAGAACAACATTCTCAAGTATATCGTTAAAAATATTAAAATTTTATATTTTTAAATGCAATGTGTGTTATCTATATATGTAAAACGCAATGTAAGTTTGAGTTATGAATCTAATAGTATTTGAATAACAATGATGCAATTTTTACTTCACTTTTATGACTCGAAGAACAATCTAATATAGTTTTACGTACCGATGTGACTCGAAGAACAATGATATAGTCTTACCGATGTGATGAGTGATATCTATTTGTAAATCATAATGTACGATCGGCATATTAATCAAATAATAATGAGATATTTATATATTGAACCGAATACTAATGAAATGAATATGTATTAATTAGTATTAAGAATAAATAGTTAAATTTATTTCTCTTTTTTGGTGAGAGTTAAACTTAATTTTTAGACAAATTTGGCTTAAATAAAATAAATTTTTACGACGAACAATCTGAAATACTCGTGCATGGCGCGAGTCACTACACTAGTAAAGCTATATAAATTCAAAGACAAAAAATAAGTGACTAAATAAAAATCAACTCAAATCGGATTTTAAAATATTTCATCACATCTATAAAAGAAGCTCACTTACATAGAGTTTAAAAATAAAATAATTAATCTAATTTTTTTTTTTTTTTTTGGTTTCCCAATCTAGTTCAGCGGTTAGGGGACTCTCCAATTACCCTTACATCTAGAGTTCGAGCTGCGTGAGTGACTCTCCCAACAAACATTTTTTAACCCCCACCAAGTCTCGAACTCGAGACCTCATGTTGGGTGATTGGGGTCCCTTACCACCCGACGACATGGTTGTTGGTATTAATCTAATTAATTAGAACCAACATGAAAAGAAGGACTAAGTCCGGTTATATAGGGAAGTGAGGAGAAATCGGATTTTTTGTAAGTTTCTTTAATTGTTTTGTTTTTCAAAAGACAAAAAGTTGTTTAAATTTGTAACAAAACGATGCCGTTTTAAATGTGCTCTATGATTAAATAAGGGATGGCATCTTCTTCGGTTCTTCCCCTTCTAAACAATGATGCCGCAGCCCGCAGCCCGCAGCAACCCTAAAGCCTCCACCTTCAAGGTCGTCGGATCCCCTTCAAGGTCGTCGGATCCCCTTCAAGGTCGTCTGTAAGCGATGACATGCTCTTCAAGGTCAGTTAGTTCGTTCTCTCGTTTTTATTGAATGGGAGTTTCTTGAATCCGATAATTACTTCCTAATTCATTACAGATCCAAAATGATGAAGTTACAGATCGAGAACGGAATGGATTTGGCTAGGATGGGATGGTGTGAACTACCGCGAAGATGGAATAACAGATCGAGAAGCCCTAATCTCCTCTAACCAAATCCCTAATCTAATTAAGGTATGTTTAATGTGACATTTTTTTCTGAATCTTCTGTATTCTAGGGTTTCGTTTTTTTAGCAGTTTTTTATTTTTCATTTTATGAAGTTTGAATTTCTCGATTTTGATGTTTATGATTCTCGAAGATTTGAGTTTAGCGGGAATTTTTGACAGAAATGGACCCAAATTCTGGTTAGGGCAAACTGTGCAAATCTTTTTTTATGAAATTGGCGCCATATAATTTCCTTAATATGCAATCTGGCGCCAATATAATTTGGTTAATATGCAATCTGGCGCCAATGATACCACAATATCTTCCTCGTGATATCTCGGTGGGAAAGAAATAATCTTATACTCCCTCCGTCCCTTAATGTTCTTCCCATTTCATTTTGACACATTTGTCGAGACACGTTTTGCGTCGTTAATATCTCTTATTATATCTTTCTAAAAATTATAAAATTTTGATATTAATAAAGTACTCAATGAGACGAACAAAACAAGATCCCGCATGACCATGTTTGTTCTTATAGATTGAGAATAATCTAGCGAATTGTATTGAATTGTGAATAGTGTAAAAAATGGAGATGGGAAGAACATTAGGGGACGGAGGGAGTACTAATATTTCCCTAAAATCTCTACTAAAATGTAATTTCTTCATCCTTTAAATACACATTGCTTCTCCTATTCTTTTTCACAACTCGACATATTTACTTCTCCTATTCGGCTCCTGGAATAATAGCTTAGGTTCTTTCCAATCTTTCATGTACCTGCTTCAATTCTTTTGGATTCCATTTATTTTCATGTGATAAAACATCGTTTCGCGGTCTTTTATCATTCTATGCATGTCTTCCTGACTTGGGTTTAGGCTTTTGAGGGTTTGGGTTAGGGGAGGTAATGAATTGAGAAAACTAACCTAAAGACAATGATTATCTGCTAATTTGAATGTGCCAAGCCTGTATATGAATTAGTGCGAGGAATTGCTAGAACTGACTAATCCTAGTCATATACTTGTGGTATTTTGATTGAGTTGAACTCTTCATGGTTTCCAGGTTATTTGCCTATTTTATGCTTCTTTGACTTTCAAAGCATGTAGCCTTCATCTTACCGGTCGAAGAATTTAGGAGATTTATTGTTTCATAATAAGACATAGCTTCTATCTTTCAGCATCCTGTAAATATGTCTCTGCACTTATTGTTTCAAGAGGTTGTGGTATGCATTCTAATATATTTTTCAGTTTGTTATTGTCTGTTTGTATGATTTTTTATTCTGATTTCTAGATCTGTATGCCTATGCTTGTTGTCCGTTTGTATCTGATTTCCAGATCTGTATGCCTATTCTGATTTTTTAGGACAGATGGAATTTTGCTGATGTATCAGGTTTAGTACTGTTTGTTATGTCGGTTTTTCCGGGAGGAAAGTCTGTCTGGTATGCATAAGTATTTTCAATATTCAGATGCAAATATGTTGCTTAAGCCTTGACAAGTGTAGATCTCAACTGAATTTCCTCCCGAGTTACATAGGAGTTACGCATTTTATACAAATTGATTGTTGTGTGTGTTCGTTTCATTTTTGTGAAGTTTGCACATCCTTAGTCGTGATGTAATCGTGCTGGATTTCTGTGTTTGTCTGTTTTAGTAGTGGATTGCTGTTTTTTTGTGATTCTGTTGGCCGGAAGTTTGCAATCTGTGGACTGATTTTTTGCATTTTACAGTGATATTCTGCAGTCTATTTTTTGGCATTTTACAGTGATATTCTGCAGTCTGTTTTTTGGCATTTTACAGTGATATTCTGCAAGTCTGGTTTTTGTGACGTTTTTGGCAAATTACGTTTATTTTCCCCTTTGTTTTGGATTCTGTCTGTTTTTTTATTAAATCAATATAACATGTGACAGGAAACTTTTGATAAGTCGTTTGATGAAGCATAGATCTTCTGAAACCCAAGAAGGAGGACCATCAAATATCAACATCACTGATTTATGGATCAATGTAGTTGGTGGAGCAAAAAACGGGGGTATCTTTGGCTTGGGATCCGAGGCTCGTGGTATTCTGCAAATGACTCGACAAAAAATGCACGCTCAATCATCACAGTTTCAGCAGGACCATTCTGATTTGAAAGACGAGATGAGAACATCGCTCCAAGAAGTCAGAGAAAAAATTACGGAAAACAACCAACATTGAGAGAAGATGTTTGAGAAGCTCATAGCTGAAAAGATGAATCCTTCGGGGAAGAAGAGAGCTCCTCGTTCAACGAGTAGTCTAGTTTTAGTTTTAGTTTTAGACTATTTACCTTGCATATTAGATTTGGTAGTTTACGTTTTTTTTTTTGAATAATTAATTCTTTGAGAATTTTGATCACATTTCTTTTCTAATAATTTAGCATTTTATTCTATTATTGCCAAATTTCTATCTTTAGTTTGCTTTCTAAAATAAATGAATAAATATTATTTAATAGCTCAAAGATATCGATAGTGACAATTGTAGTTACAAAGATATCGATATTTATAGTAATATCGATCGCTACATAATTAGTGACATTATTAGCGTGACATTTAGAAATTTTGAATAATATTTATAGATATAAATATAGGTACATAACTAGTAACCTTATTATACTTAGTTATAAATTATCTTCAACATAATTCGCAATGTAATTAGTCACAAACTAAACTTCAAGATCAACAACAAAACTTGTCACATAATTAGAAGCAAATACACTTGCAAACTTAATGCTCTAGCTATAAATCGTACAAACTAAATGACAATATTGGTAATAAGTGTAGCAACATCCATCTCATGAGATTACCTTCATACTTAGCCACAAACAAACCAACATATTTAGTAACTTCGTTAGCTATGTACTTGCTCACAAACCAAGCTACCAATCCAGCGACAACCACACCCACGTAATCAAAGGCAATTACAGTAACAAAGTTAGTGACAAATTCAATTTATTGTTTGGTTCGTGTCTTGTTAGCAACAAATTGTCTCTGTGATGAGGTTCATTAAGTATACAAGTTTAGTAACAAATCTAGACATAAATCATATATTAATTGCTAATATTATTGTTATTTTTTGTTGCTAATAGCTGCACCCCGTATGCCCACATCCTTTCCATTTGTCGCGAAACTTGTGGCTAACTAATTTAGCAACAAGTGATTGTTGCTAATTTTGTAACAAATTGCATGGCTATATCCAGTCTTTTTTGTAGTGTCAGTCTCCATGAGGAAAAGAGGCGGAAGGAAATTCGTAGGGTTAGCGAATCGTTGAGGCTCTGATACCATATAAAGCTTTGAATAATTGTGTAAAGATTTCATATGTTTTCATTAATGAGAAACGATACCATGTAATAAAGGCAAAGCAAAGCAAAAATAAAGTAAATGCTTCAGCCAATTAAATTTTAAGTTTGAATCTGATAATTAAATGCAAAGTATTTACAAACCAAAATCCCTAAGCTACCCATAACACACAATCCAGATCTGGACCAAATCGATCCCTTCCCCTTCGCCACCCACTCCGCCCCGCTCTTCTCTGCTGGATCTAGTCGATTCGCCGCCGGATTCATGGATTTGTCACTGCTCGACGTCAGATGCAGTCTAAGCATCCTTCTCAACTCTCCTTAATCCGAAATCGGAGATTTCCATATCTCCTTTCTCACTGAGGAGGAGAATCTCCGGCTTCAGATCGCGGCGGTAGACGCCTCAGATATGGAAGAAATCGACGGCGCTCATGAAAATATAAAACTCACCGTCTTTAAGGCACTATATAGCCAAGTAGATCTTGGATCTGCTGGCCATGACCTCGTGGATCGGGAGTTGGAGGATGCTGGGATGACGAGCCGACAATGAAGAAAAGAGAACAGAGAGGAGAGGAGAGAAGAAGAGAGGAGAAGAGTGGAAGAAGAACTCGGAACTGAAAGATTATGAGAAGGTTTGCACTTTGCAGGAGCTGTAAAGATGAAGAAACGAGAAAGAGAAAATGCACTAATTAGGATTTTTTTTAGAATGGGTTATTGAATTGGGCCACGGGCTAGTATAGGCAAGTGACTAAGTGGGTTAGGTACTCAGGTTAATCGGAATATTAAGTATTTTAATTTAAAATTATAATTTGGGTTAATTAGTTTAATGGTGTTTTGGGCTGAGTTAATCCGGGTTTAAAAAAATAAACTGGATTGTTTAGCAATTTTTAAAGTTAATGAAGAAATATGATATGTAAAAATGGAAGAAATTTAATGGAGATGAAGGTGGTTGATGAATTAATGGTGAGAATTATATAGAGAAGATAATGTAGATGGTTGATTTGATTGATTTGATTGATAAAGTGTTGTAAGTATATGAATAAAATAAATTGGAGTAAGGGCATAATAGGAAGAAATTTATGGATAGAAATAAAAAATTTGTAAACTTTTCGGGACACCGAAAAGGAAAAGGAAATGTTGCAAACTCTTGAACTTTGTATAAGTCTATTTGGCCCACGGTAGGTCTGTGACAGTGACAGACTGAGATCGTGCGGGCAAGCGCGTGTATGCGCAGTTAGGCTTAGCACACAAGCCCATGAGGTTCCATCTTAAAACCAATTGGTGATAGAAAGAGTAGTTCATGTGTTTATATACTAGACCACCAAGTTCTCCACTTCCGATATGGGATGTATATTCTCACACAAACATTAAGGGACGGAGGAAGGGATGGCCAGACCGGACCGGGACCGCCGGTTCGAACCGGAACCGGACCGGGTCAAAACCGGAACCGGTAGGAACCGGTTTGGTCACGGTCCGGTTCAGGTTCACGAAATTATTTTTTTAAATTTTTTTTTTAACCGGCGGTTAACCGGAACCGCCGGTTTTTTAAAATAAAAATAAAAAAACTAAACCGCCGGTTAACCGGGAAAACCGGTTAACCGGTTTTCCCGGTTAACCGGCGGTTCCAACGGCTAGAAAACTAGCCGTTGCCGGTTAACCGGCGGTCCTAACGGCTTTTTATACAAATTAGCCGTTAGGAAATTAAAAAAAAAAAAAAATTTAATATTAAAATAACCCATATCAAACCCCTATAAATACCATACCATACAATCTTCAAATCACACATCCAACAACAACAATCTCTCTTCTCTTTCTCAAATCTCAATCTTATAATCTCTCAAATTCCATCAACAATCTCTCTTAATCTCTTCCTTTTAATTAGCTTTTGTCTTTCAATATTTTATTGCTTTTACATTTTTAATCACATTATTATATTGTTCTAAGTTTTATTGTTTTATTGTTTTAATTGTTTTTAATCATATTATTTAATTGTTCTTAATCATATGGCAGAACATTTTGACACCCAAGAGAGTGATAATGTCACTTCTCCCACTCCCACCTCCCAAGTTAGGTCCGGTAGGGGTAGGACCGCTAGGCCTCAAGGGAAAGCTAGCGGTTCGAGGCCGGCTAGGGGTAGGGGGGGAGGTCCGGGTCCTCCGAGAACCAATCCCGGAAACTAACATCTCCTATTTTTGTAAAGTGGTTTACTAAATTAGAACCCGGTCTCGAGGAACTCGAGGCCGAGGATTATGATCCCGATCTAATTATTGTTTCTTGTAACTTTTGTGAGGCGACATTCCAATGGAAGAAAAGTGGAGGATATGGAACCCTTCAACGACACATGGAGCACAAACACGTCGCCGAGATGGGAATGCTAGGGGGACAAACACAAATTTCCGGCAGATTTGCATCTTCTACTAGCGGTAACCCTTTATTTCGTTTTGATCATGAAGCTAATAGTGTAGCATTAGCCGAAGCTGTTTGTGTTGATCATTTAGCATTTCGATTTAGTGAAAATGTAGGATTTAATGAGTATATTAAAGATCATACACAACCCGCTTTTAAATCCGTATCTAGGAAAGTGATTAAGAAAAACGTAATTAAGGCTTATAAAAGACGCAAGGCCGAATTAGTTTCTTATTTTTCGCAAAATGATATGCATGTTTCTATTTGTAGTGATATATGGAGTGATAATACTCAAACCCATTCTTACATGAGTGTTACATGTCATTTTGTAGATCATCATTTTACAATGCAAAAACGTTTATTGGCATTTAGAGTCTTTGATGATTCACATACCGCACAAAATATTGCTATGATGATTCGTGCAATTTTAGAAGAATATAGACTACTTAATAGAGTTTTTTCAATTGGATTCGACAATGCATCTGCTAACACCGCATCTATTAGAGATTTACAAGAAATGTGTCAACCTTTATTTGGTGGGAAATTTTTTCATATTCGATGTGCTTGTCATATTTTAAACTTATGTGTTCAAGATGGTTTACGTGCTATGAGTTTTCATTTTGAGCCAATTAAGAACGTTATTAAGTATATTTGGGGGCATCCTAAAGTTACAAGAGATTGGATGACCTTTTGTAAAACTAACGGGGTGCACCCAAAACGTTTTTCAAAAGATGTGGGTACCCGATGGAACTCTACTTACATATTACTATGTGAATGTATAGAATATAAACAAGTTTTAAAGTCTTTTGTTTCTCAAAACCTTTCTGGCTCTCCTTTCTATTTTAGCGAATCAGGTTGGGATATATGTCAAACTATTGCAACGTTTTTAAAATGTTTTAATGATGCAACAAAGAGATTTAGTCATGTTTATACACCAAGTAGTAATGTTTTTGTCTTGGAAGCTTGTAATGTTATGTGTGGTTTAAGTGAGGGAGCTAAAATTCCCGGCATTGAGGAATCCGTTGCAAGCATGAGGAGTAAGTGGTTGCAATACTATAGATATATTCCCGATTGTTTTCTTGTTGCTTGTGTTTTAGATCCTAGACTTAAATTATCCGGTTTACACGCTCTTTTAAATGACTATTATGCATATATTTTAGCCGAAGGTGAACTAGAGGATATTTTAGGTATGGTTTCTAGAACTAGAACAAACATTGAAACTTTATTTACTCATTTTTCTGATTCTTCGACTACTTCACAATTACCTCCGGCTTCTTCGGGCTCTACTAGCTTGGGGGCCTTTGGAGCTAAGTATTTTAGTAAAAGACCAAGAGTTACAAACACGAATGCGGAAATTGATAACTATCTTAACACCAACTTTGAGTTTGTTAGTTGTGAAACTTTAGATGTTTTGAAGTGGTGGGAGGATCATAGGAGCATGTTTCCAACGCTTGCGAAGATTGCGGCTCAAGTTCTTGCCGTCCCCGCTTCAACCGTGGCGGTGGAACAAACTTTTAGTGCAGGAGGCAACACTTTAACGAGGAAGAGATCAAATTTGGCACCGGAGTCATTGGAGGCGCAATGTTGTGTTTGCGATTGGAAGAGAGCCGCAATTAGGCAACAACGTAACATTATCGAGTCATCGAAAGACGAGTGGATTGGAGATTCTACTACGATACGCACCGATTCATCCGCCGAAGATTCGACTTAGGTAACGGGTTTTGAAAAAAGGTAAAGAACTACGTGGGATTTGATTCCTCTAACCCGAGAGGTAGAGTTGGCTCCCGGTCCGGTCCGGTCCGGTTCCGGTCCTCCGGAATCCGGAACCGGAACCGGGAAAACCCGGTTCAACAGGTTACGGTCCGGTCCGGTTCAATCCGGTTCCGGTTCGAAACCGGAACCGGCCGGTTCAGCCCGGTTCAGTCCGGTTCGGGCTGAACCGGACCGGTTTTTTTTTTTAAAATAATTTTATAAATTTATAAAACTGAAAAACAAAATAAATGTAAAAATAATTTTTAAACTTAAAAAAAATAATTATAAAAAAACGCTATTAAAAAAGAATGTTTTGTCATTGTTTTTAAGTTTAAAAATTATGTTTAAAAAACTTTAAAAAAATGATTATAAAAAAACGCTATTAAAAAGAATGTTTTACAAAACATTCCTTTCAATAGCGTTTTTTTATAATCATTTTTTTAAAGTTTTTTAAATTAAATATGAAGGAACAAAAAAATTAAAAAAAATTGGGCTTGCACTTAACAGTGACTTACTTGTTAAGTTGCCTACGTATCCTCTCGGGTTAGAGGAATCAAAGCCCACGTAGTTCTTTACCTTTTTTCAAAACCCGTTACCTAAGTCGAATCTTCGGCGGATGAATCGGTGCGTATCGTAGTAGAATCTCCAATCCACTCGTCATCCGATGACTCGATAATGTTACGTTGTTGCCTAATTGCGGCTCTCTTCCAATCGCAAACACAACATTGCGCCTCCAATGACTCCGGTGCCAAATTTGATCTCTTCCTCGTTAAAGTGTTGCCTCCTGCACTAAAAGTTTGTTCCACCGCCACGGTTGAAGCGGGGACGGCAAGAACTTGAGCCGCAATCTTCGCAAGCGTTGGAAACATGCTCCTATGATCCTCCCACCACTTCAAAACATCTAAAGTATCACAACTAACAAACTCAAAGTTGGTGTTAAGATAGTTATCAATTTCCGCATTCGTGTTTGTAACTCTTGGTCTTTTACTAAAATACTTAGCTCCAAAGGCCCCCAAGCTAGAGCCCGAAGAAGCCGGAGGTAATTGTGAAGTAGTCGGAGAATCAGAAAAATGAGTAAATAAAGTTTCAATGTTTGTTCTAGTTCTAGAAACCATACCTAAAATATCCTCTAGTTCACCGTCGGCTAAAATATATCCATAATAGTCATCTAAAAGAGCGTGTAAAACTCCTAATTTAAGTCTAGGATCTAAAACACAAGCAACAAGAAAACAATCGGGAATATATCTATAGTATTGCAACCACTTACTCCTCATGCTTGCAACGGATTCCTCAATGCCGGGAATTTTAGCTCCCTCACTTAAACCACACATAACATTACAAGCTTCCAAGACAAAAACATTACTACTTGGTGTATAAACATGACTAAATCTCTTTGTTGCATCACTAAAACATTTTAAAAACGTTGCAATACTTTGACATATTTCCCAACCTGATTCGCTAAAATAGAAAGTAGAGCCAGAAAGGTTTTGAGAAACAAAAGACGTTAAAACTTGTTTATATTCTATACATTCACATAGTAATATGTAAGTAGAGTTCCATCGGGTACCCACATCTTTTGAAAAACGTTTTGGGTGCACCCCGTTAGTTTTACAAAAGGTCATCCAATCTCTTGTAACTTTAGGATGCCCCCAAATATACTTAATAACGTTCTTAATTGGCTCAAAATGATAACTCATAGCACGTAAACCATCTTGAACACATAAGTTTAAAATATGACAAGCACATCGAATATGAAAAAATTTCCCACCAAATAAAGGTTGACACATTTCTTGTAAATCTCTAATAGATGCGGTGTTAGCAGATGCATTGTCGAATCCAATTGAAAAAACTCTATTAAGTAGTCTATATTCTTCTAAAATTGTACGAATCATCATAGCAATATTTTGTGCGGTATGTGAATCATCAAAGACTCTAAATGCCAATAAACGTTTTTGCATTGTAAAATGATGATCTACAAAATGACATGTAACACCCATGTAAGAATGGGTTTGAGTATTATCACTCCATATATCACTACAAATAGAAACATTCATATCATTTTGCGAAAAATAAGAAACTAATTCGGCCTTGCGTCTTTTATAAGCCTTAATTACGTTTTTCTTAATCACTTTCCTAGATACGGATGTAAAAGCGGGTTGTGTATGCTCTTTAATATACTCATTAAATCCTACATTTTCACTAAATCGAAATGCTAAATGATCAACACAAATAGCTTCGGCTAATGCTACACTATTAGCTTCATGATCAAAACGAAATAAAGGGTTACCGCTAGTAGAAGATGCAAATCCGCCGGAAATTTGCGTTTGTCCCCCTAGCATTCCCATCTCGGCGACGTGTCTGTGCTCCATGTGTCGTTGAAGGGTTCCATATCCTCCACTTTTCTTCCATTGGAATGTCGCCTCGCAAAAGTTACAAGAAACAATAATTAGTCCGGGATCATAATCCTCGGCCTCGAGTTCCTCGATACCGGGTTCTAATTTAGTAAACCACTTTGTAAAAACAGGAGATGTTAGTTTCCGGGATTGGTTCCCGGAGGACCCGGGAACGGTCCCGGTCCTCCCCCCCTACCCCTAGCCGGCCTCGAACCGCTAGCTTGCCCTTGAGGCCTAGCGGTCCTACCCCTAGCGGAGGACCTAACTTGGGAGGTGGGAGTGGGAGTGGGAGAAGTGACATTATCACTCTCTTGGGTGTCAAAATGTTCTGCCATATGATTAAGAACAATTAAATAATATGATTAAAAGCAATTAAAACAATTAAAACAATATAAAAATAAAACAATAAAACAATAAAACTTAGAACAATATAATAATGTGATTAAAAATGTAAAAGCAATAAAATATTGAAAGACAAAAGCTAATTAAAAGGAAGAGATTAAGAGAGATTGTTGATGGAATTTGAGAGATTATGAGATTGAGATTTGAGAAAGAGAAGAGAGATTGTTGTTGTTGGATGTGTGATTTGAAGATTGTATGGTATGGTATTTATAGGAGTTTGATATGGGTTTTTTAATATTAAAAAATGAATATTTTTTTTTTTTTTAATTTCCTAACGGCTAGGAGCCGTTAGGACCGCCGGTTAACCGGCGGTTCAGTTTATTTTTTTAGTTTTTTTAAAAACCGCCGGTTAACCGACGGTTTATTTTTTATTTTTTTTTTAAAAAAACGGCGGTTAACCGGCGGTTAAAAAATTTTTTTTAAAAAATAAAAAACCGGCGGTTAACCGCCGGTTCGGGTTCGGGATTTTCGTGAACCTGAACCGGACTGTGACCAAACCGGTTCCTACCGGTTCCGGTTTTGACCCGGTCTGGTTCCGGTTCGAACCGCCGGTTCCGGTCCGGTCGAGCCATCACTACCGAGAGGATACGTAGGCAACTTAACAAGTAAGTCACTGTTAAGTGCAAGCCCAATTTTTTTAACTTTTTTGTTCCTTCATATTTAATTTAAAAAACTTAAAAAAAATGATTATAAAAAACGCTATTAAAAAGAATGTTTTACAAAACATTCTTTTTAATAGGGTTTTTTTATAATCATTTTTTTTAAGTTTTTTAAACATAATTTTTAAACTTAAAAAAAATGACAAAACATTCTTTTTTAATAGCGTTTTTTTATAATCATTTTTTTTAAGTTTAAAAATTATGTTTACATTTTTTTAGGTTTTTTTTCAGTTTTATAAATTTATCTAACCGGTTAACCGGCGGTTTTGTTTTTTTTTTAAATAAAAAACCTGTCCGGTAACCGGATTCGAACCGGAACCGGTCCAGAACCGGATTGAACCGGACTGGACCGGAACCGGGACCGTAACCGGCGGAACCGGTTTTTCCCGGTTCCGGATTCCGGAGGACCGGAACCGGCGGTTCCGAACCGGAACCGGACCGGACCGGACCGGGAGCCATGCCTAGACGGAGGGAGTAGTTAAGGAGAATAAGAAGCCAATTTCGGATTCAAGAAATTCAAAACATGTCATTCGAAACACTGATCTAAACTTGTATAGCGCCTAACTTTACTGTCTTTGATGCAAGTTAAGCCCACTGGTAAATAATGAAAGCATCAATTAACTAACTTTATGTTCCTTTCAAAAACAAAAACTAACTTTATGTTGATCTACTACCAGTTTGCTAAATAAACAACATCATGACATAAACTTACAAAATACGTACTCCTGAAGTAGAGTGAGGAGTATATATGCATAAACTCTCTGATTTGTTGAGTAACAGAGGACAAGCCTTGATATTTTCAGGAGATGAAGGACATAAATTCTTGATCTCGCTGAAGAACAGTCATAGTATCTGGTAATAGACAAACCTCTACGTTGACACTTCCTTTTCCTTCACTTGTTGGGCGAAACACCACCTTACCGTCATATGCATTCGCGCCTGTGCGGAGTGCCACTGCTTTTCCGAGCCCAAACTCAATGCTAAACGGATCTTCCCTATGTGATCCGCTGATCAGAATGAGTTTTGGAAATGAATTTGCAACAGGGAAAAAAAATGGAGACTTTATCCATTGAGTCATTTGGTCTCGTAAAAAATGATCGTTGCAGTCTTTGACTGCTTGGTAGAAGATCAACGCTGTCGATTCTATGTTTTTCTCTAGCAACTCCGGAACTTTGATAACGTTGAAGGATGCGGCAATGAAGCTTCCAAAATAGTTTTGTGAGAGCGGTGGAATAATTCTCGACCGAGCATTCACAACAAATACACATGTTGTACTTTCTTCCGTGCTTATGCCACGAGAACGAACAATGGATCTCCATATTAGGGCAGAAAGCGCTTGAAACGACGAGATTTTGTTCGGCTCAACACACTCTTCATTAACTTTCCCTCTGAGATTTTCTATGGATTGAGACGAGAAATGGAAAATGACTTCCCTAAGAGGCAGGTCATCATTGTTTATGTTGTATCTTGTTATGAGCTCTTCAGGATGAATATGAGGGATTCTGATGATTGGTCCAAATCCCTCTGGAAACCAACGATCGTAGTTTGGTGGCTTTGAAAATGTCGTGTTGTTTGATCGAAACATCTCCGACCAAGACGAGAAGAAGTGCCAGAATGATGAACCATCCACAACTGAATGGTTTATAGAAACCCCAAAGAAGATGCCATCGACCAACTCGGTTACTTGTACTACAAGCAAGGGTTCATCATGACCATCATAGTTCGTTGGGATGTTACCAAGATGAAACAGTGATCGAACTATAGTCCTTGGTACGTAATTTGGAGAAACTATGTCATTCACGGTCACATCATCTAAACAAGCATGAATAAACTTAGCTCCACACCCTTTGTTACAGTCTATGAAGATGAAAGATTCTTGTTTGTCCTCGTCTATTTCAGTCACAAATCTTCCTGCGCAAAAAATATATATATGTGATGCCTATTTATATAAATAGGCATGTAACAAATCGTAGTTATTCTCGTTTGTTAAATAAGTTGTTGTTTTTACTATGATATTTTAAATTTTAAATTTATTATGAATAATAATTTGATATTTTTAAAAGACTAATTTGTAGGAAAAGTAAAGGGAAAATTAGACTTAAAAAAACACTTATGTTTTCCGTTAAAAGTATGGCAACAAACAAACTTATTCAGATCATGAGATTGATGAAATTAGAACCGAGTTGATACAGTACTTGCTTCAACTCGTCTATTAGGTACAAATTACATTGTACATATAATTATTTCTAAAAATGTTATTACAATGCCTTATAAATGTCATTTACAATTTCAGGTGGTGGCTTACATGTGTGAGACTTAGTGGTTGGCTGGAATTATGGACCAAACTTGCTATTGGCTTTGTAGGCAATGACAATATATTTTAACTTGATTTTGTAGTTGTGATATTTTATCAATGACTTGTTTGACTAGTGACGTAATTAGATAATAGAGGAAAGCTTATTGTTTTGGATGTTCATTTTGAAAAGCTTGCGTATTATTATTTCTAATCATACAGGTAATTAAAATATGGGATATTATTTTGATTCAGAAAATTTCGTTTTTATTTAAATGTATAAATAACCCGGATATTAACTCCGGGTTATTATAAGGGGTTTATATTTTGATACACTAATAACCCGGATCAAAAACTACTAATAACCCGGAGCAAATATATCTAATAACCCGGCAAAAATTACCTACTAACCCGGAGATAAAATCTGTAATATTAGGCTGCTAAACATATAACCCCGATGTTAAATCTCCGGGTTATTTTGTCTTACCAAATAGATGCTACATATAATACCCCGGATGATGAAATATCGTGGTTATTAGGGTATCTAATAACCCGGGCGTGTGGACTTGTGGAAAAAATCTGCATGGGAATATAACCCGGATTTGGTCCGGGTTATTTGCCCGAAGCAAATGCGGCGCTGACCTTTAACCCGGACCACATCCGGGTTATTAGGGCTGAAACGCCCGGGTTATTAGACCATTTTTGTAGTAGTGGTTAGATCTTATATCATTATACGAGTGGTTTTTTATTAAGAAAAACTTGTTTTCTATTGTTAAGTTTATGTCACTTATACTATCTATATATTAGTCTCGTGTACTATTCTTCATATACTTTATAAAAGTATTACAATAAATCTTTAAAAACTATATATGATTGTTTGAAAGTTTTTTATTTGATAAGAGCAAGGCATTATTTACTTTAAAAAATTTATAATTTATTTATTATAATATAGAGTATGGTAGAATCAAACAAATTTTAGTAGTAAATTAATATTGTTAGAGTTTTTTTTGTTGAGATTTGTTAGAATTTTATTATGTGAAATTAATTTAAAAAACAAAATAAAAAGAGAAGTTTAAGGAGGAGATTACACCTAGAATTAGTGGGTCCACATTGAATAAGAGAACTCTAAGTAGCTTTGTTTTAATATATATAGATGTTTTTTCAATCTTTAAGAGTGATTATAAAAGCAATTTGTTAAGTTATTAGTTTTTTCTATATATAAATCTATTATAATATGTAACTTTTAAAATGTGATTTTAACAGATTTTGTTGTGGTTCGCTAAAAATAATGCAACAAGTATGTATGTATTTGAATCTCATAATTTCTTTATATGTTAAAAATTCTCGAGGCTCTAAAATACTGCTTTTTGTAAACTAATCTAAGCAAATTAACATCATTTTAGTAATATTTCACATTTTAGTAATATTTCTTTATATGTTAATTTCTTTATTGTATATTTTTATTTTACATTTTAGTAATATTTCACATTATTTATTATAAAATCATAGATCATTATTATAAATATAACTAAATATTATAAAAACATCCCCGTGCATGACACGCGTATTACACTCATTTTCTATTGATTTCTGAACAATTGACGACTGATCGTATGGACAAACGCGTGAATACGTAACTGGACCTAATACAAAAGTACATAATGTTCAATCTTAAAACTAGTTGGTGATAGGACCGCAAAAGCAACTAATTTTGTAGCAATGAACCAAACCTCCTACGATATCTTGAATTTTGTATAAGTTCATTTCGTCTCTGATAACCCATATTTTAAAATAATTTTTAAAAAGATTGTAAGTAAACTTTGTGTTATGTGTGTACAACTTAATTAAATGATGTACCAAGCAGATCCTAACTTGTTACCTACACGTGGATGCGTATGTTCGGATTTGTAAATGACTTCGAATTCGTGGTTCTGACTTCTGATGCCTACTCGAAAACTTCCTAGGAGGTTATCTTTTTAATATAACTCTCGCCTCAATACACTATTGACTAAACTTTATAGCTTTGTATCCTCGGCATGAAAAAATGACTTTATTGGAGATATTAGAATATCTTATGAGATATTATATATCTAAAGATTTTATCTTATTTAGATACTAGGTTAATTGTCTTATGGCCCAAATTCCATGTCTATATATTGTACTCCTGTAAACAGTATTCAATACCAGAAAACCTACTCTTCAATGGTATCAGAGCCAAAAAAAACCCTAAAACACAAAAAAAATTCCTCTCGATCGTGTTCAATCTTTCTTCTCCTTCAACTCTCATCATGGTTGACGGACTTACCACTTCTGGAGTGTTGGCTCCAAATTCGCCCTATAAACTCCATCCATCTGATAATCCGGGCATGAAAATCTGCATTGTCGTCTTCAAGGGCGACAACTACCAGGCTTGGGCAAAGGCTCTGCGCAACGCGTTCTCCGCGAAGCGCAAACTCAGATTTTTAACTTGAACAATCCCTGAACCCGCAACAAACACACCTGAATTCGACGATTGGACTAGCGTAAATTCTATGGTAGTCGCTTGGGTTCTCCAATCCATCGAACCCTCGCTTCGAGACACCATCACCTACTCAGACAACGTTCACGCTCTTTGAGAAGGGATGCAGCAACGTGTCTCCTTAGGCAACGCACCACGAGTCCACCAGGTCCGCAATGAACTCTCCCGCTGTGATCAGATGGGTCAAAGCATCTCTGCCTACTACGGTCGACTCCAAAAACTCTGGGAGGAACTCGAGAATTATCTCGCTCCTTTGCAGTGTTGTTGCAAGAAAAGCACTTGCGCTTTCTCTACTGCTCTCTTCTCCGAACGGGTTGAGGAACAAGTTCATCAATTCCTTGTGGGCCTAGACAACACTATTTATGGTCCCCTTCGCTCTCACCTGCTGTCTCAGGATCCTCTGCCTCCTCTTAACAGAGTTTACTCCTTGGTTGTCCAGGAAGAACAACATCAAACCATTACCACTCAACACTCTTCTCGATCAAACGCTCTTGCTCTGGCCGCCAAAGTGCCGAACCCTTCGCCTGATGTCACAACACCAATCGTTCCCTCGAACAAACTTCATTCTGGTTCCAAACCAGTGTGTACTCATTGTGGTCGTCAAGGCCAGGAAGTTGCTTCCTGCTTCAAAATCATCGGCTTTCCAGACTGGTGGGGAAAATTGCGCCAAAATCAGACATCCTCTGACAGTCGTGGAGGTGGCCGTAGTCGTGGCGGTGGTCGGGCCAACGCCCCTAAAGGGAACCCTACTGCCTCGTCCTCCTTTCAACTCACTAATCAAGTTAAAAAAGCATTGACTCCCGCCCTGAATGAAAGTCAGTATAATCATCTCTTAAACCTTCTCAAGAATTGTCAACCTGCTTCTTCCTCGTCTGACAAGCTGCAGGGTAAGTCTCCTCCCCCATGGATCCTGGATACAGGAGCCTCTTTTCATATGACGGGTAATAAAGATGTATTATGTGATCTTATCGATGTTGCTCCGATTTCGATCACTCTTCCTGATGACTCAATCTCCACGACAATTCATTTTGGCACGACTGTTTTTGGGGATTCCCATCTCAGATGTCTTATTTGTCCCTAGATTTAATTGTAATCTTCTCTCTTTTGCTCAATTGACAAATTCCCATCGTTGCTTAGTGACACTGACTTCACGTCTATGTGTATTACAGGACCTAAATTCGAGGATGGTGATTGGAGTAGGTGAACAAGAGGGTGGGGTCTATTGGTTTCGAGTCGTATCTTCATCTTCGTCAATCTGCTCAGCTGTCTCTGGCTCGTTGTCTCATCTCTGGCATCAACGTCTGGGTCATGCAACTTATAAGACTATTTTTGCTTTGCCTAATATTCCTATGTCTAAGGATAGTTTAAGTGAACCTTGTTCAATTTGTTTACAAGCCAAACATACTAGAGATTGTTTTCCTGATAGTCTGAATAAAGCATCTACTTCTTTTGAAATTATACATGCTGATGTTTGGGGTCCGTATAGTACTCCTTCCATGTGTGGTGCTCGGTATTTTTTTTACTCTAGTAGATGAGCATTCACGTTGCGTCTGGGTTCATTTGATGGCCTCAAAAACAGAAGTAACGTCCCTTGTGCAGAAATTCTGTGCATTTGCTAAAAATCAGTTCGGTCTTCCAGTGAAGCGCTTCCGAACAGACAACGGTACTGAGTTCTTTAATCTTCGTCCATATTTTGATACAAATGGTATACTACTTGAAACATCTTGCGTTGCTACTCCTCAACAAAATGGTCGGGTTGAGCGCAAACATCGTCACATCCTTAATGTGGCTCGAGCATTGAAGTTCCAAGCATCATTACCTCTTCGGTTTTGGGGCAACTGCGTCCTTACTGCAGCTTATTTGATTAATCGAACACCCAGTTTTGTTCTTCAAGGGAAGACGCCATACGAGCTCTTATTTGGACATCCACCTACCTATTCTCATATCAAGGTACTTGGGTGTCTCTGTCATGCCTCTCTGCAACCTCGTAACACAGACAAGTTTGCATCTCAGAGTAGGAAATGTGTCATCGTCGGCTATCCCTATGGAAAAAAGGGTTGGCGCTTGTTCGACTTGGAGACAAAAATAGTTTTTGTGTCGCGCGACGTCATATTTTCAAAGACAGTATTCCCATTTGCTGCAGCACCATCAGACTCTGCAACACCAATCCCAAACCTTCGTTCGCCGGCCTTTGTTGACTTGGCTGACACACCTGTGTCATCTCCAGCTCCTATACAACAGAATGCAACGTCATCGCCTACTCAGCCCCTGCCATCCATAGAAAGGGGGAGTTCGTCATTTGACTCTGACGAACCTACCTCCGCTCCTGATCTAGTTCGGCGCAGCACTCGCACAAAGCAACAATCTGTGCGTCTTCAAGGCTATATATGCAACACAACTCGCCGCCATGACCCCCCCTCTACCTCATCGGTTTCCTCTTCGCCTTCCTTAGGTAGTCCCTATCACTTAGCTAACTTTGTCAATTGTGCGAAGTTTTCAAGTTCCCACTTGCAGTTCGTAGCAGCAGCCGATGCATCTCCTGAGCCAACCCACTTTACTGAGGCGTTCGGTCACCTCAATGGCGCGAAGCCATGTCTGCTGAAATTCAGGCTCTTGAGAAAAACGGCACATGGGGAATCAACGACTTGCCTCCTGACAAGAAATCCATTGGTTGCAAATGGGTTTATCGCATCAAGATTAAGGTAGATGGGACAATAGAACGGTACAAGGCGCGTTTATTTGTGCTGGGAAACCGCCAGGTCGAAGGCATTGATTTTAATGAAACATTTGCACCGATAGCGAAAATGACATCAGTTCGGGTGTTCCTATCTGTAGCTGCTATTAAGGGTTGGGCGTTACATCAAATGGACGTTCACAACGCCTTCTTACATGGGGATCTTGACGAAGAAGTTTATATGCGGCCCCTCCCGGTTTTCATATTCCTTCCGGCAAAGTATGTCGCCTTCGCAAATCACTCTATGGTCTTCGTCAAGCTCCTAGAAACCGGTTTGCTAAGCTTGCTTCCGCACTTAAAAGGTTTGGCTTCAAACAATCATATGCAGATTATTCTTTGTTTTCCCTCACCACACCCAACTATGTTCTTCATGTGCTCGTCTACGTTGACGATTTGATCATAGCCGGTGACTCTGCGGCTGCTATTGAACGCTTCAAACGGTATCTTCATCATTGCTTTCACATGAAAGATTTGGGTGCGCTGAAATATTTTCTTGGAATCGAAATAGCAACTGGCAAAGACGGACTGGTTCTCTACCAGCGCAAATATGCGTTGGATATTCTCGCGGAGGCGGGATTACTCGGAGCTCGCCCATCGGATTTTCCCATTCCACAACATCACGAGCTCGCCGGCTCCACTGCAGCTCTTCATGTCGACCCTGAGCAATACCGTCGTCTTGTTGGTCGGTTAATCTATCTTACAATTACACGCCCAGAATTATGTTACTCAGTCCATATGTTGTCTCAGTTTATCCAGCAACCAACCATCGACCACTGGCATGCTGGCATTTGTGTTCTGTATTACATCAAACGCAATCCAGGTCAAGGCTTGTTGTTATCACGCCAGAGCTCTCTTTCGCTGACAGCATTTTGCGAATCTGATTGGGCTGGCTGTAAGGAGTCTAGACGCTCGCTTACTGGCTATTTCGTTGTTCTAGGTAACTCCCCAGTGTCCTGGAAAACCAAGAAACAACACACCGTCTCTCGCTCTTCTGCAAAGGCGGAATACCGCTCTATGGCTCATGCCTGGTGCGAACTAATATGGCTGAAATCCTTGTTGTCATCTCTCAGTGTTATTCATTCTGCCCCTATGAAGTTGTTTTGTGACAGTCAAGCAACTCTACACATTGCTTCCAATCCCGTCTTTCATGAGCGCACAAAGCATATAGAGATTGACTGTCATTTCATTCGTGATCTCATTATTTCGAGAGAAGTCAGCACATATCATGTTCGAACGACCGAGCAATTAGCAAACATATTTACTAAGGCTCTCGGGAAGCAACAATTCAACTATCTTCTTGACAAGTTGGGCATTTTGGATCTACATGCTCCAACTTGAGGGGGAGTATTGGAGATATTATAATATCTTATGAGATATTATATATATGTAAAGATTTTATCTTGTTTAGATACTAGGTTAACTGCCTTATGGCACAAGTTCCATGTCTATATATTGTACTCTTGTAATCAGTATTCAATAACAGAAAACCTATTCTTCACAGACTTGCTATTGACTCGTTATCACACTAAGTCGAGATCGTCCAATCGAAATACTATCCTCCGGCAAAAAGCCATTTGATAATGATTTTTTATTTTTATTTTTTTGATAAAGGCTAAAACCGCAGTCTCACCTAGACACAAACGACGACTCCTGACCATCCTGACGGATGATCATGAAAAAGTCCGAGTAAGTGGAAAGCAAACTTGACCGTAGAAATTAAAGATTGGTCTCATTGTTCTAATATAATAATCAGATAATAAACTGTCCTGAGTACAAGAAAGAACAGTTTACATAAAATGAGTGTTGCCTTCTGTTTTTGATAAGAAAATCAGCAGCTTGATTTGCTTCCCTGAAGCAATGGAAAATTTGAACATTATCAAAAGACTTCAGGATGGTTTGGATGTCTATAACAATGGTTCAAATTTTCCAAAGTATTTTCCAAATGTTCTTTATAAAATTAATTATTGTGAGGTTATCACCTTCCAGAACTACATTTTTACATGTACATTTCAACTTCAACGCAAGCTTTACCGCATACAAAACACCTAGAGCTTTAGTGAATAGTGGTGAGTAAGAGAAGATTTTTTTTCTTATTCAAGTCAATTACTTTACATCTATTATTCCTTGCAATACATCCAATATAAGAATTCCTAATAAATTAGAAAGATCCATCAAAATTAATCTTTATCTAATTATTAGGTGGATTATTCCACTTTTTATTCTCAACTTTGTTTCTATTAGCTCCCTCCGTTTCTTTTCCATTAAGGAGTTATGAATGTTGGGCATATCAAAGTTTTGTATATTAGGATGACCAAATTGTTTTCTATGGTAAGTGATCTGGTACTTATTACGAGTACTTTGATTCAGATTAAGCCAATAATAATTAGTATGATTGTTGTCAGGTCTAAATATTGTAACATAGCCCAGATTAATCCACCTATGGAAAATAGCCCAGAATTTTACAATGCATTATTTATTGCCACGAGAGGCAGTTTTAAAATTAGACCAAGAAAGAAGATTGGATATGAATGACAAATAAAGGATGAGATTTTGTTAAGTTAAAAATTAAAAAGGAGAGATTTTGAATGGAGTACAACAAGAGAGGAGTGAAAGCATAATTTAACCACGTACCATGACACATATTAAGATGGAAACTGTGATTTGATGACCACGTGTAATCAACTGACACAAATAAGCAATCGGTATACCCCACGGCTAAAAATATCACATCATAGCTAGGGGGTGATTTAATCTTGCAATGTACTACAAGTGTTATAGTCATAATTACACTTTTTTTTTGAGCACTGTCATAATTACACTTAATACCAAATGAATTTGTAGATTTAATGCAGTGATTAAAGGGCAAACAAAACCATTGACTATTCATACTAGCATAAGGTTTATCATGAGATTGGTTAAGAAAAGAACAAAAGTTATTATTATTATTATACACTACTCTCCTCTCAACACATATCTTCGTAACCGGTTTGGATCCTCTAGAGCTAATGGGATAGCTATTTGTGTGCCAAAGCACAAAATTATTTTTTAGCAATTTTGAAATCTCAAATTCTAAATCTTAAACCACAAATTATAAACCCTAAATTATAAATTGTAAACCCTTCATCCTAAATTATAAACCTTTAACCTTAAAAAATTAAAATTTAAACATCTCATATACTTTGACACATATTTAGCTTTATAATTGGATATAGAAGATCCCCATTCCTTCGTAACTGTTTATCTACTATAAAATTATATAATAGGGTTTTTTATATGGGACCTAATTGAACATTTAAGCCCAACAACACATATCCCTAACGAATCTATATGAAATTAATAATCATTTTCTATTCTTCGATTTTTCGACGCCTTGCTATATATAAAATTTCAAATTTGGACATAGAACGAACCCAAAAATCCTAGTGTATATAATAAGAAAACTCTTCTTAAGACTATTACTACTCTAAACCATATGGAAAATTACAAACTCATCCTTGTATATTCTACACTACTATTATATTTGCTTAGCTTTAGCAGCAGGTCGAGCATATGATAATAGTTCAATCTATGTACAATTGTTTAACTTGCTTGGGGGTGGAAGGAGTGACTGACCCTAATCCGAATCCGAATCTACATATATATATATATGCTCCAAGTAAATGAATAATTAGTCTTTAAAGTGGATACGAATTGTAAAATGGGACAAACCTGCTAAAGGATAGAAGTGAGTAAGTGTAGAAGACATTGAGTGCTTAAGCTTGTCTAAAAAAGAATCCATGGTTCCGACGCCATTGTCTTTTGATGGATGCTTGGGGAACAGAAGGCCAATTTGAAGGTGGCACTGCGAGAGTTGCATTAGCTCAGCTGATCCCAAGTAGAAAGGCTTGTTTGATTCTTCAACAATCTGTTTCGGTTTGATGAAACATTCTGAAATTGCTCTAACTTTTGGAGCATCAGCCATATTTTTTGTATGGTAGATCTAATAGTGAATATTCTATGATTGAGAAGAAGAGGGTGGTGAACAAGAGACCATATAAAAGAGGATTGTGAAATGAGTGGTCAGGATAAGAGAATTCAATATTTGAAAGAGTACATGTTGTCACTTGGCTGGCCCGAGTAATCCATTTTGGCTAAGAGCAAATCTATCTTATATATATAGAGAGACCGGTTTCGGTGGAACGAATTTTGTGGTGTAACGAGTGGATTAATTAGGAGCGTTGGATTCGATTAAATCAATGTCTTGAATTAATCATAGAGAAAAAAAGAAAAAAAATACATTTAAATGCCCACCCGGTTTTATAGCAACAACCCTTCTTCAGGAGTTTTTTTTTTTTTTTAAAAAATTTAAACATTAATCTGTAATTGATAGGAGAGAATCCTTATTTATCGCTTCACGTTCTTCTTCAGGAGGTCTTCTCCATTGCAGCCTCCTTCACGCTCTTCTTCAAGGTTTTCTTTCAGTTCTTCATTCTTTTTCCATTGTCGCCTGAATTTTCAATGTCTACGGATGAAGTTGATCGTAAAGGTTAGTTCTTGATAATTAGGGTTTCTTCATATTCGGTTTTGGTTAGTTGTTCGACTGAAATCTGGAAAAATCCCTTCTTATGTCGCGCAATATATATTGGATTTTGTTTAATCGATATTCATGTTTACAGTATAGTGTGTGTATTCGGATTCTAATGTTAGATATTCATCTTCTCCGTAGTTGATAATTAGGGTCTTCTTCAAGTTCTTCATTCTTTTTCCATTGTCTCCTGAATTTTCAATGTCTACGGATGAAGTTGATCGTAAAGGTTAGTTCTTGATAATTAGGGTTTCTTTATATTCAGTTTTTGTTACTATGCCGCTCGACTGAAATCTGGAAAAATCCCTTCTTATGTCGCGCATTATATATTCGATTTTGTTTAATCGATATTCATGTTTACAATACAATGTGTGTATTCGGATTCCAATGTTAGATATTCATCTTCTCCGTAGTTGTATTCGTTAAGAGAGATATCGATCATCAGATATATTCTGCGTCACATTCAATTAGAAGGTTGATATTCATGTTTTGTCTCGTGTATGTATTAAGATATTAAGCTTTGTTATTCGTGTTCTGCTGCTGAAATATTCTTTTATTGGGGTTCCATTATGAAAGGATTTTGTTCATACATAAAGAAGACGATATTCTGATGTTCATCTTTGTTATTCGTGTTCTATTGTTGATATATTCTGTTATAGGGGTTCCATTACGAAAGACTTTTGTTCCTACATAAAGAAGGCGATGTTCAGATTTTAATCTTTGTTATGTGTGTTCTACTGTTGAAATATTCTGTTATAGGGGTTCCATTGTGAAAGGATTTTGTACATACATAAAGAAGACGATATTTTGAAGTTCATCTTTGTTATTCGTGTTCGATCTACTGTTGAAAACATCTGTTATAGGGGTTCCATTACGAAACGCTTTTGTTCCTACATAAAGAAAACGATATTCAGATGTTAATCGTAATTATTCGTGTTCTATTGTAGAAATATTCTGTTATAGGGGTTCCGTTATGAAAAACCTTTTTTCCGGTTTTGAACACCGTCTTATAAACGAATATAGTGTACTTCATTGTACAAATTAACATACGCGTGTAAGTTAAAAAGTTTTGTCTAGTAATAACAATTATTTTAATATATTTATAAACTATCTACACTAAATATAATATAGTAAAATATATTAAGCTAGTCTAACGAAGGACAGAATTTCCCATCTCACGATTTTCTATTTAATAAATAATTTTTGTCATTAGATGGGCAACTCAATACTCACTGGATGCTAAATAATTGTAAAAACTCCACTTCAACAAATTACCATCATTTTTTTTTTCTGTATGTACGTGGTACGTAGTAAAATACTGTGTCAATGTCATCAACTTATACCATTACCAGTTTGTAAGTATAGTACATAATACTGAACGCTTTTTGCCCAATGCCCTATTGGGCACTATACTTGTAACAACTACCCTCTCAAACTAAGTGTTAATAAAATGCCCTATGTATAAATACACCCCTGTTTTCAGATCTGCATCTCCTCTTCTCTTCTCCCAAGCCGTAGATCTCCTCTTCTCCCAAGCAGTAGATCTCCTCTTCTCCCAAACCCCCTTTCTTCTTTCCCATCCCACACCTCCCTTTCCAGATTTCTCAACTACACTATTCCTCCCCCAACTCAGATTTGTCCATTTCGATCTCATCGTCTCGTCTCTCGCTCTCGTCTTCATCCTCCAACCACGACCACAATGATCTGCCCCGCACATTGCTCGACGCGATCCATCCCCAAATCTCAAACCCTAACCCTAGATCTCGTCTTCCCAGGCCGATTCTGGCTACTGTGATGAAGAATCTGCCTTCGGACAGCCCGAGGATGAGTTGGTCCGGAAAAATCGTGTTTCAGAACTTAGGCCTCGAGCAGTCCGAGCAGCTTCAATGGCGGACCGAGGCATCGTTATAGAGGTATGGAGAGATCTTACTCACTTCTTAACGTTCATGTTTGTTCTCTGCAATTCGGATTTTGACCAAAGAAGAAGGAGACGAGCACAAGATCGAGTAGAAGATGAAGGTTGCCATACGTTCCTGTTTGTTCCTGTTTGTTCCTGTTTGTTCCTATTTGTTCTCTGTGTTGATTTTGATAGAATTATGAGTTTCCAATTGCTACTGTGTGTTTCCATACGTTCCTGTTTGTTCCTGTTTGTTCTCTGTGTTGATTTTGATAGAATTATGAGTTTCCAATTGCTACTGTGTGTTGCCATACGTTCCTGTGTGTTGCCATACGTTCCTGTGTGTTGCCATACGTTCCTGTTTGTTGCATTTTTGTGTTGATTTTGATATTTGGTTGGTAAGTGAATGACAAAATTATGAGTTTCCAATTGCTACTGTGCTTTGATGATTGAATTTTAAAAACATCAGTTTATTCGTTCTGAATAATTGGCAAGTAGTAGATGTAGGATGATTTTCATTTTTGAGCTCAATTTTGTGAGAACCAAGGATATATACATTATTAGTTTTGCTTAAATGTTAAAAGGATGCCCTTTCTTTTGAGCTGATGCTAAGTTGATTACATTTGAATAGTAGTTTAGCTGTCAACAACACATAAGAGTACATCTTATACTTTTCCTTGAAAGACAGTTTACAAATGAATAAATTGCCTTTGGATAGAGTTTTTAAATGAAACTAATGTCTCTTTCAACTTTTATCTTGCTTTGCTTTGTTTGAAACCTATGCAAATGTGCTAAACTTCTCCATTTATCTTCATAGACAGTTAATGTCTTCAATTTTGTCATATTATTTACATGGCTTTTTTTTCTGGTGTTTTTGACAGTTCTACAAGTGTGCAGTGGATCAGTATGAGAGCGATCTTCTTTCTATTGTCCATTCTCTTCTGCTGTCTATGAACAACCGGGATATCCAACTTGCAAAGTGTTGACAAGTTTTGACAATGTAATTTAGTGGTGTTGACAAGTTTTGTAAAGTGTTGACAATGTTGACAGTTTTGTAATATAACTAGTGTTGTATGTTGTTGACCGTTTATTAGTCGTGTAAACAATTTATTTAGTTGGATTGACAATTTATTTAGTCGTGTTGACAACTTATTTAGTCGTGTTGACAACTCTGTTAAAAAATTTGTTGACAACTTTGTTAAAAATTTTGTCGACAACTCTGTTAAAAATTTTGTTGACAGCTCTGTTATATTTTTTCACGTCAGCAAAGGGTTATTATTGGTGTTGACAACTTATTATTCTTGTTGACATCTCTGTTAAAATTTTTGTTGACAACTCTGTTAAATTTTTTGTTGACAACTCTGTTAAAATTTTTGTTGACAACTCTGTTAGATACTAGGTTAACTGCCTTATGGCATAAGTTCCATGTCTATATATTGTACTCTTGTAAACAGTATTCAATAACAGAAAACCTATTCTTCACAGACTTGCTATTGACTCGTTATCACACTAAGTCGAGATCGTTCAATCGAAATACTATCCTCCGGAAAAAGCCATTTGATAATGATTTTTTATTTTTATTTTTTTGATAAAGGCTAAAATCGCAGTCTCACCTAGACACCAACGACGACTCCTGACCATCCTGGCGGATGATCCTGAAAAAGTCCGAGTAAGTGGAAAGCAAACTCGATCGTAGAATTTAAAGATTGCTCTCATTGTTCTAATATAATAATTAGATAATAAACTGTCCTGAGTACAAGAAAGAACAGTTTACATTAAATGAGTGTTGACTTCTGTTTTTGATATGAAAATCAGCAGCTTGATTTGCTTCCCTGAAGCAATGGAAAATTTGAAAATTATCAAAAGACTTCAGGATGGTTTGGATGTCTATAACAATGGTTCAAATTTCCCAAAGTATTTTCCAAATGTTCTTTATAAAATTAATTATTGTGAGGTTATCACCTTCCAGAACTACATTTTTACATGTACATTTCAACTTCAACGCAAGCTTTACCGCATACAAAGCACCTAGAGCTTTAGTGAATAGTGGTGAGTAAGAGAAGATTTTTTTTCTTATTCAAGTCAATTACTTTACATTTATTATTCCTGGCAATACATCCAATATAAGAATTCCTAATAAATTGGAAAGATCCATCAAAATTATCTTTATCTAATTATTAGGTGGATTATTCCATTTTTTATTCTCAACTTTGTTTCTATTAGCTCCCTCCGTTTCTTTTCCATTAAGGAGTTATGAATGTTGGGCATATCAAAGTTTTGTATATTAGGATGACCAAATTGTTTTCTATGGTAAATGATCTGGTACTTATTAGTATACTATATTTATATTTCTGCAAGGAAGAAAAAAACAATGCCACTAAAGGATGATGATGCATGGTAAGCAACATAAATTTTGTTTACCGTGGACAAGGGAGTCTCGGTGAACTTTTCATAGTCAAATTCTTGGAAATCTTTTGCAGCAAACGATGCATTTTCACCACAAACCTTACACTGCGGTGACCTTACTCTGATTTTGGCCTAAGTAGCAATCAGAACAAAGATAATGAGCATAACAACATACAAACTTAAAAAATGTTCAATCCACTAACCGAAAAGTTATGTTATGCCTATAAAGAGATTAGCTCTAATGTTTGGATATGACTGAATCCATCAGTAATGAAGTAATTGCCGCCAGATTGTTTCTATGGAAAAACAATATTACTGTTGGATATGAATGATTTGATGATTCCTCCATCTTCACATGTGTTGATTGCAGTTGATGTTGATGTTTTTCCTACTCTGAAACAAACCATGAAAATATCCATATGTTTGCACTTCAGTTGTTCCATATCTAAGCATTGTACTAACGATTGTTGGGAACTGCTGACCTTCATACTGTTAAAGAACCAAAGCTTTCACAAGGAAAGGGGATATCTGTATGAAAAATAGATATGAATTGAGTTTTTCATGAGGAAGTGCATCAAATTATATTCTACTGTGTCTGTAGTTCAGGCCACATTCATTGTTTTTTATACAAATAAGACTTCTGAAAATGAAGATCATTATATTCTACTGTGTCTCAAATTTGCTGCAAATTAGAACTTCTGCAGTCATCTTCGAATGATATCCGTGTGTATTGACATTGATGTAAACAATGATTACAATGTAATGAAGTATGCAACACCACATGAAACTGTGAAAATGTAATAGAATCAAACAAAGAATATATACAACAACAGTTCAACGTATGAATCATCTTATCTGGTGCTGAAGCATACCTGCATTGGATCAATATAAGTTGGGAATTTGGGTTTCGCCCAAAAACAAGCAATCAATTTTTCTCTCATGGCTATTGACAAAGAAATGGTATATCAGTTGAAGGAATTCTTAGAAAAGATGCCAATTCACACTATATGCTATTCTGTCCGTAGTCCCCAAGTTTTCTTTTATTTTTTTCCTTGAATTTGGTCAATGCAGAATGAATGCTCACATTGAATTGTGTTAAATTTCCAAATGAATTCATAGCATTGATGAGGCGTCGAATTTCTATTTTATTCTGACATTGATGATTGTTGTGTATTATTCCTATTTTGTGCCTTATCTTTCCTTTCCCGGTCATAATTAATTATACCTCAGGCGAGGAGTACAACTTGGAAACGGCTCGTTTTCTAGATTAAGAGGGTTTTCTTTTCAATCTGAATTCGCACAGTACGTATGCGGTGAGGTTGATCGGACCCGATTATTCGAAGGAGTCTAATGTGTGTGATGTTTTTAAAACGTTCCCAAATGAATCATATTTTCTTCCCATAATACCCACCTTCATTTCGGGTATTCTCTTGTTGCATATCTTTTGGTCTATCCTCCCTCTTCAGTGGAAGTATTTAGTTATATATCGTCTTTCGGCTTTAACTCGAGAGACTACGATAGTAGCTTAGTACAACCACATAGAACCTCACATAATTGGGTCTCAAATACGTAGCGATATCGAGCTCGCTTACTATCAACGACATATTGCAATATAATTATGTCGACCTTGATTTGTCCTTGGAAACTTTCGGATTAATAGCTACGTATTTCAGTCAGGAACTTCGGGTTCTTGTCTATTTCAAATAATTGGGTAATTATCGATTGTCGAATTTGCCTCGTTTCATCGGGATTTATTAAAAAACCCGACGTACTCTATTTTATCCCTACATAAAAGATATATATACCCAAAATTAAATTAACACCCCTTTATCTAGAATGTTCTACAAACTACTACCATTGGGACCCACCTCTTTCTCTTTCACGTTACTTTTCAAGCTGCAATTTCTTCACCTCCATCCTCTCTTCACGCAGCTACCCATCTCCATCCTTCTTGCTCCTTGTTCCAGCCATACCTTAGCCCAGCTCAGCCAAGAGGTGCTCGGCCAACATTTCCCCAGCCCCGTGCAGCAGCTCGCACCCTCCTTCTCTGCGCAGCAGCTGTGCAGCAGTTTGTGCAGCAGCTCGTGTGACTACAACCCACATCCCAACAGCAGCTCGTGTGCAGCAGCTCTTGCCTTGTGTTGATTGAATTTGGAGATTGGAGGTAGAAGTAAGGGATTTGGGATCTTTTGTGTGAATCTGAAATTTCTGGGCGAAATTCGTAATTTCTGGGCGAAATTCGTAATTTCTGGGAAGTTGTGGCTGACTTTTTAAGGTGAGAAATCTCCCTACGAGTATGAGGAATTTTACGGTTTTCGATTTGGATGTATATATGATGAGTTATGACGTTTTTCGTGAAGGTTCGACTTAGGCGCCCGTTTCGTGAACCTTGCGACATCTTTATACGACAAACGGATTACTTGTGTTGATCGTCGATTGAGGCAAGTTATTTATAAGCGTTTGCATGTTGTAGGCTAAGTTTAGGATATCGGATTATGCATGTCATCAAACTTCTAAATAGTATATGAGCTTTAACCTTAATTAAGTATGGAATATGAATGTTATGTTAGTGATTACATGAATATATGCTTTGTTGTGATTACATGATTATGTGTTATGTTGAACATGTCTTCTTTCGTGAGAATCTTGATGATATGTTAATCCTTGTGATTGTGCTTATATGCTTGAGATGTGATTATGTGAAGTCATCGCCTTATCGGTGTATACGCATTGTCCTTGTGATTTATTCGTGGGGTAAGGATTGTTCCGATCCCTCACTTGATTGCAAACAGTTTTATGTCGTAACACCCTCGATTATGGCTCTACCGGAAGAGTGGGTCGTTGGTGGGCCTTGCCAATTGGGTAGACCGGATCACTTGGCTCGTGGTTCCTTTCCCTATCCTTTGGTATAGGAATGATTTGGCCCAATGTACGGGCAAGAAGGTACCTTCGGGTTCAAGACAGACTTGAACCTTTTTTCGAAACGTTTTCGTAAATTGTATTTCGATTGTACTTCATTTTCTTGATGTACTTGCTTGTGATTGATCACTTGTTTATTGGTGAATTTGTAAGTAATCGCTACTGGTGCATGATATGCATTTATGAGTACGGGCATTGGTGATACGGTGTGTCAGAATTGATGACATGTTGGAATGAGATATATGTACCTTTCTTTTCATATCTGTAAGCATGTAAATTGATGCCTCATGGATGATCATTGCTAAAAGTATAATTGGGTTTGCATGTATGCTAATCTGTGACACCTTTACTTGCCCTATTACTCGTATTCTGCTTATAGATAACTTGCTAGTCTGGTTGGAGACTAACCCCCATTTCGGTGGGGGAACAGGTTGTGTTGTTGACATGGTCAGGTACCCACACTGTCTGTTGCAGAGTATGGAGGAGGTCATGCGACTTGATGCAAGCTAGGATGGGTTTATTTTGGTTTCAAAATATTAACTCTCGTTAAACTATGCATCTTTTGGTTTTTTGGATGCGCTTGTAGCATTTGGGCTAAACTTGGTTTGATAGTTCTTTTGAAGCATGTTTTTGTCATTTTGATCGTATGAACATGTTAGGTCTTCATCGACGTACTTGTATGGACGTCTTGCGAGACTACTACTTGGTTTCATTCTAGTTGTTCTTTCGTAAGGTTTATATCATCCTTTAAACTTGCCTGTGGGGATTCCTAGCACAGGATCCCTGGCGCTGTAACACTCTTTAAGTTTTGGGGCGTTACAAAAGTTGGTATTAGAGCCAGGTTTCGAAATTCTTTTGGGGAAGGGGTAGAATTTGCATCATATGTCTCACTATGACCTCCTTGCTCACTTTAGTTGTTGATTCTAGTATATATGTGTGTTCGTATCCATATTAAGAAGTACCTATAGATGGTAGGTAGAGGTAGTGGTGTTCCTAGTAGAGTTCGACCACGTAGGGGCCACCCGAGGATGGTGGAGGATAACCTTGCTTAAGTTCTTCATGTTGAGAATGTTGAGAGTCAAAGGGTCATGAGTTCCAAAGAGGAGCAAGGGTTACCAACTTGATTCTTAGTAATTTAAATTGAAATTTTGTTTGAAGCTTTTGCAGTATGGATGCTGGATTTCCTTAGATACTTCAACTGATGATCAGAAAAGCTTTCAGGCATACTCTCTGTTGCATCCTCAACAAGTACCTCCATCTGTTTGTATACTGTTTGACACTAGTGCTACCCTTTCATTTATGTCCAAGGCATGTGTGACTACACTTAGTCTTACTTGTGGGCATGGTTGCGAGTCATTTGTTGTTAGAGTTATTAGGTGGTACAAATTAGTTGGTACTCATGAGTTTAGGAATTGTCATATTCGTATCGGGATTCAGGATTGGCTAGCTGGCTTGATTGAGATTGATTTGACTCATTATGATGTCATTTTGGGAATGGATTGGGTTGTACGTCATGGAGCGGTAATAGATCTACGTAAAAGGATTATTAGTGTAACCACCGTGAATGGATTGGTGCATGTGTTTGAAGGTAGAGATCCCACCAAGTCAGGGTCGGGCAGTAGTGTTATGAAAGTTGTGAGATTGATAAGGAAGAGATGTCAGGGTTATGTGTTATGTTATAGGAAATGATGATAAAGAGAAACTTGAACTGTCTAGGATACCAATTGCGTGTGAGTTTGAAGATGTGTTCCCAGAGGACTTACCGGGCTTGCCTCCTCGTAGAGAGGTTGAATTTGCAATTGAGCTTGAACCAGAAACAACACTCGTCTCTAAGGCCCCGTATAGGACGGGGCCACTAGAGATGCAGGAATTAAAGAAACAGATAGAAGAGTTGATTGAGAAGGGCTATATTAGGCCATGTGTGTCACCTTGGGGAGCGCCTGTGTTGTTTGTGAAGAAAAAGGATGACTCCCTTCGACTCTGCATCGATTATGGAGAGTTCAATAAGGTGGAAATAAAGAACAAATACCCATTGCCTTGGGTCGATGACTTGTTAGATTGCAATTGTGTTATCAAAGATCGATTCAAGATAGAGTTACCATCAATTTATGATTCGAGATGAAGATATTGCATAAACAACATTTCATACGAGGTACGGTCAATATGAATTTGTGGTGATGCCCTTTGGACTAACAAATGCCCCTGTTTTATTCATGGAGTTGATGAACCGGGTATTCATAGAATACCTAGATAGGTTTGTCGTTGTGTTCATAGCTGATATTTTAGTCTATTCTAAGAATGAAGAGGAGCATGTTGAGCATCTCTAGATTGTTCTCGAGTTGTTAAAGCAGCATAAGTTGTATGCTAAGTTATCCAAATGCAATTTCCGGATGATTGAGGTAGCTTTCCTTGGGCATATAGTTTCTGCAGAAGGGGTGATGGGTGACCCGCAGAAGAATCAAGGATGATCATGTTGGAAGCCTTCGAAAAACGTCAAGAAAGTAAGAAGCTTCTTGGGCTTGGCTGACTATTACAGAAGTTTGAAGAAGGATTTTCTAAGATTTCCCAGCCATTAACTAATTTTTTGCGTAAGTCAAAGAAGTTTGATTGGGATCAAAATGTCAAGAAAGCTTTGATATACTCAAGAGAAGACTAGCTAGTGCCATGGGGTTAGCGTTGCCTCAGAGAACTGATGGGTTTGTTGATTACAGTGATGCTTCAGCGCAAGGCCTTGGTTGAGTTATGATGCAACATGGAAGGGTTATCGCATATGCTTCCCACCAGTTGAAATCACATGAGAAAATTATCCAACCCATGACTTAGAAGTCAGAACTAGCAGCTGTGGTATTTGCTCTTAAGATCTGAAGGAATTACCTTTTTGGGGTAACTTGTTAAATTTATACTGACTACAAGAGCTTAAAATATATCTTTGAAAAAAAAAAGGTGGTTAAAGATGATAAAGGATTATGACATTGAGATTCTATACCACCCAAGCAAGTTTAATGTAGTAGCTAAAGTTCTCGCATGAGAAATTGATTGCATGTCAGACCTTACGACCAGAATTGCAAAGGGGGCTTGTGAGAAGTGGGATCGAGGTTCAATTTCAAAGGAATCAAGAAGAGCTTTTCTTTTTGGAGACTAGGTCGTCATTATTAGATATGATAAGCTAGGGACAACAAGATGACTCACGGCTAAGTAAGATCATGAATGACAGAAGCGAGAAAAGGGCACCGGGATTTGTGGTGCAAGATGATGGATTTTTAGGTTCAAGAACCGAATCTTTGTGCATGCAAATGAAGAGATATAGACTTTGATTCTGAAAGAAGCTCACTCCACACCTTACTCGATACATCTAGGAGCTAATAAGGACAAGGACTTCAAGCAAAACTTTTGGTGGAGTAACATGAAGAAGAAAGTAGTCAAATTCGTGGCTAAGTTTCATACTTGTCAGCAAGTTAAGATTGAGCATCAAAGACGAATTGCAACCATTTTCAATTCCAGAATGGAAGTGGGAGGACATATTTATGGATTTTGAAATAGGGATACCACCGTCACAGAGAGGGATGGATGCCATTTGGGTCATTGTAGATCGCCTGACTGAATCTGCTCACTTTCTAACCGCCAAGCAAGTTTGGGATCCTGAGAGACTTGCAGAGTCGTATATTGAAGAGATAATAAGATTACATAGCATCCCAAAACTATTGTGTCTGATCGTGACAAAAAGTTTGTATCGCATTTCTTGAAGTCATTACATGCAGCCACATGGGGGACAAAAGCAGAGATAAGGGGGTGATACCCGTTCTTATTTGAGGCTTAGTTTCGGGGACGAAACTTTTTTTTGATGGGGGGAAGGATGAAATGCCCCGTGAATTATTGGGTCTCAAATACGTAGCGATATCGAGCTCGCTTACTATCAGCGACATATTGCAATATAATCATGTCGACCTTGATTTGTCCTTGGAAACTTTCGGATTAATAGCTACGTATTTCAGTCGGGAACTTCGGGTTCTTGTCTATTTCAAATAATTGGGTAATTATCGATTGTCGAATTTGCCTCGTTTCATCGGGATTTATTAAAAAACCCGACGTACTCTATTTTATCCCTACATAAAAGATATATGTACCCAAAATTAAATTAACACCCCTTTATCTAGAATCTTCTACAAACTACTACCATTGGGCCCCACCTCTTTCTCTTTCACGTTACTTTTCAAGCTGCAATTTCTTCACCTCCATCCTCTCTTCACGCAGCTACCCATCTCCATCCTTCTTGCTCCTTGTTCCAGCCATACCTTAGCCCAGCTCAGCCAAGAGGTGCTCGGCCAGCATTTCCCCAGCCCCGTGCAGCAGCTCGCGTCTTCTTCCCCTTCGCAGCAGCTCGCACCCTCCTTCTCTGCGCAGCAGCTGTGCAGCAGTTTGTGCAGCTCGTGTGCAGCAGCTCGTGTGACTACAACCCACATCCCAACAGCAGCTCGTGTGCAGCAGCTTGCATCTTCTTGCTCTGCGCAGCAGCTTGCATCTTCTTGCTCTGCGCAGCAGCTCTTGCCTTGTGTTGATTGAATTTGGAGATTGGAGGTAGAAGTAAGGGATTTGGGATCTTTTGTGTGAATCTGAAATTTCTGGGCGAAATTCGTAATTTCTGGGAAGTTGTGGCTGACGTTTTAAGGTGAGAAATCTCCCTACGAGTATGAGGAATTTTACGGTTTTCGATTTGGATGTATATGTGATGAGTTATGACGTTTTTCGTGAAGGTTCGACTTAGGCGCCCGTTTCGTGAACCTTGCGACATCTTTATACGACAAACGGATTACTTGTGTTGATCGTCGATTGAGGCAAGTTGTTTATAAGCGTTTGCATGTTGTAGGCTAAGTTTAGGATATCGGATTATGCATGTCATCAAACTTCTAAATAGTATATGAGCTTTAACCTTAATTAAGTATGGAATATGAATGTTATGTTAGTGATTACATGAATATATGCTTTGTTGTTATTACATGATTATGTGTTATGTTGAACATGTCTTCTTTCGTGAGAATCTTGATGATATGTTAATCCTTGTGATTGTGCTTATATGCTTGAGATGTGATTATGTGAAGTCATCGCCTTATCGGTGTATACGCATTGTCCTTGTGATTTATTCGTGGGGTAAGGATTGTTCCGATCCCTCACTTGATTGCAAACAGTTTTATGTCGTAACACCCTCGATTATGGCTCTACCGGAAGAGTGGGTCGTTGGTGGGCCTTGCCAATTGGGTAGACCGGATCACTTGGCTCGTGGTTCCTTTCCCTATCCTTTGGTATAGGAATGATTTGGCCCAATGTACGGGCAAGAAGGTACCTTCGGGTTCAAGACAGACTTGAACCTTTTTTCGAAACGTTTTCGTAAATTGTATTTCGATTGTACTTCATTTTCTTGATGTACTTGCTTGTGATTGATCACTTGTTTATTGGTGAATTTGTAAGTAATCGCTACTGGTGCATGATATGCATTTATGAGTACGGGCATTGGTGATACGGTGTGTCAGAATTGATGACATGTTGGAATGAGATATATGTACCTTTCTTTTCATATCTGTAAGCATGTAAATTGATGCCTCATGGATGATCATTGCTAAAAGTATAATTGGGTTTGCATGTATGCTAATCTTTGACACCTTTACTTGCCCTATTACTCGTAATCTGCTTATAGATAACTTGCTAGTCTGGTTGGAGACTAACCCCCATTTCGGTGGGGGAACAGGTTGTGCTGTTGACATGGTCAGGTACCCACACTGTCTGTTGCAGAGTATGGAGGAGGTCATGCGACTTGATGCAAGCTAGGATGGGTTTATTTTGGTTTCAAAATAACTCTCGTTAAACTATGCATCTTTTGGTTTTTTGGATGCGCTTGTAGCGTTTGGGCTAAACTTGGTTTAATAGTTCTTTTGAAGCATGTTTTTGTCATTTTGATCGTATGAACATGTTAGGTCTTCATCGACGTACTTGTATGGACGTCTTGCGAGACTACTACTTGTTTTCATTCTAGTTGTTCTTTCGTAAGGTTTATATCATCCTTTAAACTTGCCTGTGGGGATTCCTAGCACAGGATCCCTGGCGCTGTAACACTCTTTAAGTTTTGGGGCGTTACAAATACACTATTGTTCATTATTTTTATGTACTGGTTTATATCAGTAAGTTTACTTTTATTCTTTCCATATTTATGGTTCTGGTCATTAGATGACATTTTCTTATGCAAGTAATAGACTTTGGTGTAATTTGACAGAATAGGAAAAAACATAATAAATATGTATTGAATGCCTTATTTCATCTTCAGAACATGAATCCTAAAGATTAACAAGTCAAAAAATTCCTGCACATTGTATGAATTTATTACAAATATCCAATGTACTGTCAATATTGTTTCATTTTTTTTAGATTCAATTTTATTTTCTATGAATAAATTGTAATAAAGTGCACCAGACAGTAATGAGAAATAGGTTATCAATAAATTTATTACAAATAAGTATATATTGCAAAATTTTGTAGTTATTTTTAAAAATAGATCTCTTCGTTATTAATATATACTATATCTTCTATATATATCTTGGTCAAAGTAATCAATACATGAGTGATTACTGCTGGCGTATGAAATAAGTATTGGACCTAGGATACCTATTTTGGATGTGGCTATAAATGTTTCCTTTTTTATTTTTATGATTAATGCATTAATCACACCTCAACCAAAGAAGGAATCAATATAAATTGAGTTTGTAGACTAGGAGTCATATACATTTGAGAAAGCTGAAATATTAAGTTTCTGAAGTTGAAGATGGCGAGAAAGAAATCTGTTCCTGCTAAAGGTGTATAGAATTTTCTAACTTATATTTTATATCACTTGCTGTTCTAAACAGGACTTAAGAAACTTAATGGAAAAAACACCAGATCGACTCCCTAGCTTCGGTGGATTCAGTTTTCCTCTTCATATTTCAACAACAACTTCTTCTGGAGACAATGGAATGATTACATATTTTTGTGGATTGCGTATGATATCAACCGATATGCAATGAGAGTCGTCAGAAACCAAAAATGTATCTGCTTTTAGTGTAAATCTGTTTTCGTCTGATTATTTGAATATATAAAACCATGTTCCAATTCAAGACTGGTGGTAACAGATTCAGTTAAAAGAACTAACAAAAGGAAAAAAGGTAAAATTTTGTTGGTACTACAAAATTGTTACTAATAAAATTGTTATGATTATCTCATAATTCTATTCCTTTTATTTATTATTTCTAACAATCTCTCATTCATATTTTACTTAACAGATAATGGGATCAAAATTAAACAATCTAGAAGAGGTGAAATGTCGTACAAAGGAAGCATTCTTATAAACTCTTTTTATTGGTTTCATTTTTTTTTTGAATCACATAATCTGTAGGCTTGCCATGTTTTGCTGGTGTGAGTTTCCCTATAAAAATTACTACTGTTACAACAACATGTTATGGGAAAGCAGTTCAAATCTTATGCGCTCTACAATTATCCAAGAAAGGTTTTTCCTTTGTTTTTCTACTGGATAATATGTTATATTCACCCATGACCAATGTACTCTATATTTTGTAGGACTCAAGAATGGTACACATGGTTCGGGATCAATACAGCCATCTGTTACTGTAACTAACACATGGTCATCAGCTTTAGAGTTGCACCTTGCATTCAAATCAAAAAGTATATATCATAAACTAATGTAAATAATGATTCTGGTATTACTTTTTATTGTACAGAATTTAATCACATACAACATTTCAGATTCCCAGGTTCAATATAACAAGCTGCTCGAGCCAAATGTCAAGTGTTGTTTTTGTGGTGCAAAAACCTGGATTGAGGAGAAAACAAAGAGGTCATCTATTAAGAACCCAAGATTCTCATTATGCTGCCAGGAAGGGAAAGTAATACTTGCTAAGCTCCATCCTGCTCCAGAGCCACTGAAAACACTGCTGAATGGCACAGGTTCAAAATCAACAACATTCAAGAGGAAAATACGTGTGTACAACAACTTATTTTCCTTCACATCATTCGGAGCACGAATTGATGAATCACTTAGCAAGACACGTGGCCCTTATGCGTTCAGAATTTCTGGTCAGAACTATCACTTATCCGGAACTTTGCTGCCAGAGACTGGAGCTCGGCCTAAATATTCGCAACTATATTTCTATGACACTGAAAATGAGCTTTCCAACTGTCTTGGTTGCATGAATCTACAACAGAATGACATTGATTCAACTATTGTTAAAGAGTTGTTATCCATGCTGGATTCACATAGTGCAATTGCCAAAGGCTTCAGAATGGCTACAAACTGGGCCAAAGAACACAAAACCTAAGAACACAAAACCTATGATTTCCAGTTGAAACTCCTTGGAGACAGAAAAGTAGACAAAAGGCAATACAATCTCCCATCAGCAAATGAGGTGGCTGGGTTAATTCATGGTGATTTTGGAAAAAGCACATCTGAACGTGATGTTGTAATCCAGACGATGGGAGGGAAATTTCAAAGGATTTATGAGCTCCACCCTCAGTACATGTCTCTTCAATATCCTATTCTTTTTCCGTTTGGTGAAGATGGTTTCCATGAAGAAATACCATATGAGTGAAACACAGGAAAACGGAAAACAAAACGGGGGATTATGACAATGCGTGAATTTTATAGTGCACAGTTACATGAACGTGATGAGGGAACAAACCTCCTCCAGGGTGGACGACTATATCACCAGTACATTGTTGATGCATACACTGCTATTGAGGAACAGAGGCTTTTATACATTAAAGACCATCAAAATGAGCTGAGGTGTGAATTATATAATAACATATGTGATGCTGTCACAAAAGGAGACACAAATGCGAGAACTGTAGGCAAAAGAATAATATTACGTGCTTCTTTTACCGGGGGGCCGCGGTATATGATTCAAAATTATCAAGATGTGATGGCTCTTTGTCGCACATATGGAAATCCATCCCTTTTCATAACTTTTACTGCTAACCCCGGTTGGCCTGAAATTGCTGAGTACTTAGAGAAGATACCAATCAAACAGCAAATGATAGACCAAAGGTAATGAGCAAACTGTTCAAGCGGAAGCTTACTCAACTAATGGAAGATCTACATGTTAATCACATTTTTGGCAAGACCAATGCTGGTAATTTTATTTAATGTTTCCTTTGGAATTATTGAAAATTAATCTGCATATATAAATTGGTGTACCCTCTTGGAATTTATTATGATATGTATTTTTTCTCTTACTTGAATATAGGTGTTTACACAATAGAGTTTCAGAAAAAATGTCTACCTCATGCACATATTTTGATATGGCTGAAAGATTCTCACAAGGTCAAAATGGGATCAGATATTGATGAGTTTATTTGTGCGGAAATTCCATCAAAGGAAGAAGACCCTGAAGGATACAAAATTGTTACTGACCATATGCTTCATGGTCCCTGTGGTGAAAAAAATCCAACTGCACCATGCACAGTTGATGGGAAGTGCATCAAACATTTCCCCAAGCCCTTTTATTTAGAAACTACAATGGATGAGGATGGATTTCCTGTTTACAGACACCGAGAAAACGGAGATTATGTACAAAAAGGGACAGCAAAGCTTGATAACGACTTTCTTGTCCCGTACAATAGATATCTTTTGCTAAAATACAATGCACACATAAATGTGGAATGGTGTAATAGATCTCGAGCAATTAAATATCTGTTCAAGTATATTAACAAAGGCCCTGATAAAGCCACAGTCATTTTTCAACGTAAGAATACTTCAGAAGATGGGGAGGTCTCTCATTCACCACAGGAAATCAACGAAATAAAACATTTTCTAGACTGCAGATACCTGTCAGCATGTGAATCCGCATGGAGATTGTACGGTTATGGTATTCATCGATCAAAACCTGCAGTTCTTGCTCTTAACATCCATTTACCGGGTGCAAATCAGATAACTATTAGAGATGGGATGTCTTTAAGGAAAATTGTGGGCAGAGAGAGAATGAAGATGACCATGTTTACAGAATGGTTTAACCTCAATCAGTTAGACGAGAGTGCACGTCAGTATACATATGCTCAGATTCCACAACATTATACGTGGGATAAATCTTCTAAGATTTGGACGATCAGGGGCAGTGTGGATGTTATTGGCAGGATTGTTTACTCTCATCCTCATCCTGACCTTAACAGAAAATCAGACAAAGAACTATGCGCTGTTATATATTGAAGAAATCCTACAGCAGAATGGAAGATCTCTATCTGATTTCCCTGAAATTCCTAAGCCAGACCCGTCTTTGATATCAAAGGTAGATAACAGGCTAATCAGGGAAGAACTTGCATTCAACTGCTCCGAGATGAAAAAAACCCATAACCAATTGTTTGCCAATTTGAATAGTGATAAGTTAAGGATTTACGAAAAGGTCATGAAGTCTGTAAATGAAGAGATGGGAATGTTTTTTTTATTGATGGAGCCGGAGGCACAGGAAAGACCTTTTTATATACTGCAATAATGGCACGTATTAGGTCTGAACGCAATATTGTTCTGGCGGTAGCATCTTCTTGTATTGTACATGTCGCATATTTTTTATATATATATATATGTTGCCAAAATTAGTGAGAATTATTGAAAACTATTGATATTCCTAATACAGGTATTGCTGCATTATTATTGCCTGGAGGAAGGACAGCACATAGTCGTTTTGTGATTCCACTTGAACTGTTAGACAACAGTACATGTGGTATAAGTCAGAACACTAATCTTGCCCAATTGTTACTAGAGGTTAAATTAATTATATGGGATGAAGCACCAATGACGCAGAGGAACGCGTTTGAAACTCTTAATAGAACTCTTTAGGATATTCTCGGTGTAAAAAATGAAGAAAACAGGTCAAAGCTGTTTGGAGGCATAACTGTAGTGCTTGGAGGCGATTTCTGACAAATCCTACCAGTCATAACTAAAGGTAGAAGGCAAGATATTATTGAAGCTTCTATTAACAATTCTCCTCTATGGGGATCATTGCGAAGTGCTCACACTGTCAAAAAGCATGCGTGTGAAAGAGCGGATGGATGATGGTAATGTTGACATTGAAAGGCATAATTTCAATAAATGGATCCAAGTTGTTGGTGATGGAAAAGCTCCAGCAATAGCACTTTCAGATGAAGACGAAGTCACATGGATTGAAATACCACCAGAGTTTGTTGTTGATCCAGGAGTAGACCCAATTCAAACTCTAATTGATGTGGTGTTCACTGATTTCAAGGAAAAACGGAAGATGTCATCTTATCTTAGAGAAAGAGCCATTCTTACTCCGTTAAATACCAATGCAAATTTAATCAACGATCATATTTTCAACACATTTGACGGTGAAGTAAGGATATACAGTAGTTCAGACGAGGTTTGTCTTGCATCTACAGATTCATCTGATCAAGAACATATGTACCCTCCCGAGTTCTTGAACACTCTTGAGTTTTCAGGTATTCTTTTGTCATTTGATAATTATATTCTACTACATTGATATCTTACATAAAATAATGACACACTTCAGGAATGCCCCCACATTTGCTACGTCTGAAAAAGGGGTTGCCGGTAATGATGTTGAGAAATGTCAATCCAACAGAAGGATTATGCAATGGTACTAGGCTGATAATTACAAAGTTAGGAGATTGGGTCATTGAAGCTGAGATAATCACTGGAATATGCATAGGGAAGAGAGTTGTAATACCAAGGATTACATTATGTTCATCAAAATCAAAGTGGCCATTCATTATGAAGCGGAGGCAATTCCCAATAAAACCTTGCTATGCAATGACGATTAATAAATGCCAAGGACAATCTTTGAATTATGTTGGGCTATATTTACCTAAGCCCGTGTTCTGCCATGGGCAGTTATACGTAGCCATTTCACGTGTTACGAATCCTAAAGGCCTGAAAATTTTAATGCTTCAAGGTGGGAAGCAGCCAAAGAACTACACCAGGAATATTGTGTACCAGGAAGTGTTTAAAAATTTAATGGGCAATATGGAGGTATGTTATTTCAATATTTATTGTATCATGATTTAATTGATTTATTTATTTATATAACATATATAAATTTACACACTATGCAGAAATAGAGTTTTGGTACAATCGATGATCAATTAGTGAAGGAATAACATGTTTAATTGCTGTCAGGTATGATGTATTAGTTAAGCAAATATATTTATATGTTAGAGCTATTTAATAAAATAACTAATTATTCTTCTACAATACCGGGTTATAGGAGAACACCTTGCATCTTAGGTTAATGCTGGTTGGGAATTACAATATTACAATGAATTAGAATCAATGATTTGCAGTCATTCAGATACTTTGTTTCATTTTATATAGCAAATGAATATTGCCACACTGTTACTTCCTTTGTCTACATTATGTTATTCCTCTGAATTTGTCTACATTATATCTATTATATCGTGTACTCAATTTTCAGATGACAACACTGATATGGCTCACCTGATGTTTTTTTTGTGTTTTTATCATTTTTCAAAATTATTTATACAATATCCCATATATAAGGAAATGCAACATAGATCTATTTATCTTGACCTTAATTAATTTTGAAGAACAGAACAAGAAACATAAAAATACAATCTATATAATACTTTGATTAAATTATTATAGAACTTTTACTAAAATAAAATGAACATCTGACATACATGTGTGCCAAATTTCTTCACAGAATTATGGATTAACGAAGAACTGCAAACTAATAATTCATTCAGTAGAAAAGTAGATGTTTGGTTAGCTGCTTGAGCTAGGAGAGACTAAATCCCGAACAAAAACACATATAGCCCTGTAGTACTCAAATGCTTGGTTGACGGAATCGGTAACAATTGCTAAGTCCTTCTGTATCTGTCCAACATTATAATGAAAAATGATCTAATCAATCACCGAACGTTTTGGACATCTGAAATAACAGTAGGATTGAGTAAAACACATACAAGGGAAAGACGCATTAGCCTGAATCGACATTCAGTCTCTGAACCAGGTAACAGATTATGGTTGAAAACAATTCGCTCCTCAATTGCCTCATTGCGGGCAAATGCAGTACACATAATCTCATCACCATGAATAATCGATTGTAAGATCTCTTCTTTTAGAGAAACAATTTCTGGACTCTCTTTCTGATAACACAGAACAAAAAATCATACTTGGTAAATAGTACAAAGGGATGGAAAGATATCAAGTGTAAATAGAAATTCACTTACCACCCTGGAGACACCCAATTGAGCAAGCTTGGTTGTAATCAGCTAATACACCCGCATAGAAATCGGTTCCCACAAATACACCATTGTTATGGCCAGACATAGCTGGGTTCATGGAAAGAAAACAAAGATTATATTAATAATAAATCCAAGACAGTATAGAACGAAACAAGAAATACATAAAATACTTCTCAGAACAAACACGATATTGTAAAATGACAGTGGAAATCAATAAACATACAAAGGCAAATTCATAGAGAATATCAATCACATAAGAATCAAAATAAAACAGTATCGTATATATAAATTGTCCAATGTAATAGGATTAAGATCATATTACATAAACAAAGAACCAAACTCAGTAATCAAAACCAACCTTATCACAGATCAGAAGAGGACCTATATTCAAATGAGAGATAACGAAAACACACAGTCAAGATTAACAGACCAAACACGACATCTAATATATTAATATCCATCTATTGACTAAGGTAATCCTGTCAAATGTAAAAAAGGATATAGAAAGGAGTTATTTCAATAAAAATAGGGATTCTAGAAGATTATCAAAAGATATCAGTATCTAATTAATAACCGTTCATAATACAAACTACACATATAATAAAATACGAATAATGGAAAATAAATGCTACAGTTATATACATCTTTCAATATATTCTGCATTATACACTTACTATTCCAGAAAATTATTTATGAATATAATCTTACTCTTTTTAACTGTTACAACTTCAACAGATTCATTAGGTATAAATAATGAATTTTACAAATGGAAGTTTCATACTCTGAATCTTTGGTTATCGATATATAAATTTGAAACTTAAAAGTTTTCATACACATTAACTTTTGTATTTTGGAAGAACTATGACACCCACATTATCATTCATTATATAAATTAATCTACATAGGTGTTTTACCACTGATACAGATTCAGATGCAGAAGGCGCAAAATAAGGTGAAGGGATAACAAACAAGAACTGAACAACAAACCACAACAAAAGGTTCTAATTTTTTCCCCTGGGGAAAAAAACTTCAAAAAGTCTTCAAGCATTATCCAGAATAAGCATCAGTATATTCGTCCATATTTCTGCAAATAAAGCCAAAATCCATCTGCAACTTCCTTTGCCAGAAATAAAATGTCGTGTGCTTTTGCTATACCATCAACAGCATCGCCCAACATTTGTGACGCCTGAAATGGAGTAAAACATTACATACATAACAGATAAACATAGATATAATCAATGTAATAAATAACCTTCTGCCTATCAGCCACCAATTCTTTCGACGCATCCTTTTTGGTTCGTAGTATTTCAGTTAATACAATCAACTTTCCAAGAGCATCATCTTTCAGCATCAAAGAAATTGACATTTGTTTATCCCCTTCAATTAGCATTTGTCGTACTACAGTTGCTCCTTCCGCAATGAAATCTCCTGATGGTACGACAGATATAACTTTATGTTCATATTTTTTGTAAAATTATAGTAAAGAAATACAGGGAATATCGTCACCAAACTTACCTATCATAGAATATGATTGTAGTTTGTAAACTGCATCCATTAGATTTAAGAAACATGAATTAGAAAAAATATAATTAACAGAACAATCGCCCATGGATTCGAAATAGCTATGAAATTGAAAGTGAAATCAGACAAAGGGTTACCGTTAATGGAAGATCTGTTGAACAAGCACAATGAGCAATTTATATTGATATGTATTACTATATGTATTGATATATCAATAAATAGGAGCGTTAACTTTATATTTGAAATTTACCATTACCATAAAAGAAAAAAAACAGTAATAACATCAATTGTTGCGTTAGAGGATAAACAAATTCAAATTCAAATAAGAGGGTACTATGAGTATATGCATTATCATTCAACGTAATTATGATTGGAGGAACCAAATTTTGGCTGCTTCGATTGGTTCTCTGTACGTATATGTTTATATATAATTTGGGTCAATTCATCTATATTAATATGATAATTGGCTCTATATTAATATGCAAAGGCAACAGTCAAAGTTTTTTTTTCGTAAAAATTAAAAAAAGAAATATGACCTGATTTGAAATCTTTTGTAATTCAACTATAAGAGATAAGACAAAGGAATTCTAATCTAGATTTGTTCATCTTTGTATGACTCGCCATGATTCATGACACACCAACACCATGACTCACCAGAAAGCTGAGACATTTTGAGACCAAAAAGACAAAAACAAATTATGACAGTTGGTAATGATATTTTACCAGAACAAAGAGCAATATGACAAACTTTCATAAGGAGAAGTTGCATACGCTCCATAATCAGGACATGGATATGGAGCCTGCGATGGTGGGTAAAGGTTACGAATTAGAGACAGATAAGAAGACAAACTGACATACTTGACTCTCCTAAACATTGTGTTATTGAGAACCAGATTCTTAGAGTAGGAAGAATTTTGGAATGTTATGGAAAGTTGCTTCAGTCTCTGTTTATAAATATATCTTAATTCCTTTATATGGATGTTCACTTTGCAAAACAGAAAAACGCCATTCCATTGTTGAAAAACAGCACTGTATGATCCAGATTACAACATTCAAACTACCACATACCGCTTTCACATGACATCCTGTAATTAAGCAAAACCGAACTCCACATAACGAGGACTCTACCTTAGCTCAAAGCATGTTCCATAAAAAGTCATAGAAGTCACTGACGCGTGATCTTAACATCATAAACTTCATTCACCGTATCAATCAACTCAAACCTACACACATCATTAATCTTCAAATCGTTACGGACGACAACATCGTGCCATCCCTGCCCGAAACAAATATCTTTGCTGCACCTTGAAATGTCAACCATCCTTTCAAACCCTTCAATCTTAAGCACAGCTGAAGAAAGTTTAACACCCCCTAAATATTCTTTCACATGACTGTGGGGAATCCACTACAAAAACATGTCCGGACCTAAGAAATAGATCCACTGACTAAAACAAAAACCAACTAAATTTGAAACATATGCAAATATACATACCATGCGAAAAGGTGAATTGACATACGACTTCTTCAATAACATCATGAATACCATGACACCGATAGCTCTATTATTATTGAAAGGCCCAGCACCCGTTAGGGACGGACCTGCTTTTAGTGCATAAACAACATCAGAAAAAGTGAAACACAGTTATACAAATCGAATAAAGAAAGTAAACATAATCGATAAAATAAAAACTTGCCCGATGCCGGCCACCATTCTTACGTAACTTTGATTGAATCTCACGACTTGGTGAACCTATTCATCAATACGATTAAAGTTAACAAATTAGTATGGACCCCAATCTAACAACACATTTAAAGAATATAACTACATGGTACATCATTCATATACCTAAATTAATTCTGTAATTCTTACCTGCTAGATGACGTCTCACTCTATCAAAGTAATCTATCTCAACAAACGTTGAGGAAAACACCCTGACTTGGTACAAGCAACAACCTTTGGGCACAAACACAGCAACATCACCAACCTCTATTCCGTGATCTATTGCAAACACATCCCAGCCCAATTCTAACCAGCAGTACCCATCAACTCCACTCACAACTCTCACAACGTATTCGAAATGGCCGGGAACAAACAAGCGCATTATCCAATCCATACTCTTTCCCATTTCAGCCGTGAAGGTACCAGGTAAACGCTGTAACAGAGTCAAATAGAACATAGAACATTGTTTCGAAAACATAAGAATGAAAAGAACAAAATACTGCACACATACCACTTCTAACAAAATATGGTCAGACTCAATTAAGCGAGTGAAAGCAAGAGGTAAATGTCCAGCATAGTTGTCTTTAGCAGAGGCCTCCGAATCAAAATCCGAGGTGTCATCATCCAAAGAACTCAGGCTCGAAGAAAGAGAAATAACTTCCATACTGCACGATAAATATAAAATCCAGATCTGTACGGCCAAAATAAAAACATTATGTAAATATGGGAAGACTCATGCAGAACAATACACACAAATATCCCTAAAGTAAAAGTTAAAAACAAGGACAAGTAAATATGTTGTACAGAAAACGGTGACCAAAATTCAGAATTAAGTAACCTACAAACCAGGAGGAAACATCAGCAATGCTTAATAAACAACTCAGACATTCACATGTACTTAAGCACACGACACTCTTGCGAGATAATTACAAACAAAAACATAAACAATGCCAACATCAGATCAGTATGGGGCAAACACATTTTATCCTCAAACCATAAAACAGGGACACAGCCATATGTACAAGGAAAGAACAGTCTAATGAACCAGAAAATATACAAGCTGGGAGCAATCGATGAGCAAGCAACAAAATCAATGAGTCAATTGAAAGAAGAAAGACATTAAAGAAGCTTCTTACCTCTTCACAACAGCATCGACAAGCAACACATATTAAAGTAGGTATGAAGGCTGCTTAGTGACAATAAGAAGGTTATGACATTAGTAATGGGCCAAAAACAATTACAGCCCATTTTAGAAAAGAAGGCCCACAAATTAATATATATCCTACAAGAAATTCACCATTGTTTGAGTAACTCCATTTTTTCATTCTGTTATATCTATCATTAACGGATTGAACTAAGTCAATTATAAACAAAAAACAATAAAGACCAACAAACCAGCTGAGACTTAAAAATGAATATAATGCGAAAACTAAAACCATGCATAAAACACATATGCCAGTTTGGATTTGAGAATGACAATAATTTCATATGTTGCCATTTTGTTACGCACGCGAATCGTACGTAGATCCACCATTTCATACTCACGCAAAACATACGTCAACAGTTTCAAAACCACGTGACTGTTTCAATGTTCATCGTGACAGGTTCGTAACTTCAATGTCGTACATAATGTTCAACGTCCTTCTTCGTAACACACTAAGGAAAAAAACATAAATATTAAAGAATAAACACATAAACCTGTACAAATGATAGCCATAACACAAATGTAAACAACGCCTAGCCCATACCATTCGAAAGAGAGAAACTACGTATGAAATCCCCAATTTCTGTGCACCAAAATTTGAACTCCAAGGTATACTTCTGCCTTTCCAATCTAATTGAAATAATCAACAAGTGTGCACATTAGATGATACACCATTGTACTATTCATGGACGATTACAAAACGTTGACTGAGACTGATATAGTATGTTAAAAAAGTTAATGTTGTGATTCTGTATTAAGTAATTACACATTTATAACACAGAACAACGACCCAATATATAAACACACCCTTATTGTTCTTTGACCCCAATCACAAAAAACAAACAGATCTACCTATTGTTTATACCTCTCTCAAACAGAAGAACAATTTCAACTATGAGTTCTAACAGTTCAACAACGACAATCATGATATGTAGGCAATGGATTGAAGTGGATACCAGCAAAAATTTGTCATCTTGCTACAGCATCACATCTTATATAATGGTTACACATTTGTTCATCTCTTTTGTTCATCTCTAATGAACAAATACATGTCTACTACTGTCAGGATAAAATCTATTCATTTTCTGATCGCAATATGAAAACTTGCATATGTAGGGAAGAATAATACTATGTTGTGCAGAAGGAGCTTCAGCAGACAAATTCTTCTCAAGATTTGAAGATGGAAACGTATACACACTACGAAACTTCAAAATAGGACCAACACCAAGATCCTACCGTAACCAACGTCTTCTTGGAATGTGTATCCAACTGCAGACTGATACACAGATTATAAAAAATGAAGATGAAAGAGATGGATACAATCGTTATCCTTTCAATACAATTGAATTTGAAGACTTGGATACAAAAACAGGAATGAGACATATAGGTAATTCAAGCATACTATGTTATTATGTGCATTAAACCTTACTAGAAGGTAAAACAGAAATGATAAAAACACAGATATTGTTGGATCTGTTGCTGTATACATGGAGATCCAAAATAATGAAAAAGGACATCAATAAATAGAATGCTATCTCAACAACAGTAGGTAAAGATATACAATATACTTCAGATAATTTCAATTGTCCAGGTTAACACAGTAAAACATTTTTTTATAAAAAACAGAGGCTGGCGAATTTGCGTAATCCTCTAAGGATTCATATGTGCAACCTTCATCAAGCGTGTTGCTTCGATACAGGGTCCACGTACAATATTGCTTTCCGGACTTACAGTAATCAATAGAAACGGTAATTGAAAGCAAAAACCAACACTTATTAGGAATGGACAAAAAATAAACAATGGTTTTCTTTCACTTTTTAATAAAATATCAAGATCAGGTCATGTTATTTTGAAGAGCACACCTGCAACAACTCTATATAATGAGAAAGGCATACAACACTTAACCGCAGAACGAAAACGAATAAGGTATGAAAATAAGGAAACCATATCAGTAAATGAAATAACGCAACTAACAAATAGAATAGCATCACAAACTTTTATTTGTCAATAAAATATGCAGGTCCGAATACGTATGGGATGCAGGAAAAGGACGCAGTACACATATGAAACGTGCGGGAACATTATGGCAGTTACAAGAGTTGGGAAGGTGGCATTATGGACCAAAATATTCGGTAACAACATTCATTTTTCAGACAAACAAAATGTGAACTTCAGTGTTTAAACGAATAACAAAAACATTATTTAATCAACTGCAGTTTACGGTTACGTTAACGTGTATTGCAAAGATAATAGACATTTCTGAAGACTTCAACTGGTACAATCTGTCATGCGGCAAGAAACAATGCGTAAAAGGCATTGTCAAAAAGGGGAAATCCTATTGGTGTGAATCATGTGAAGAGCCATGTAAAGAACCAAGAGTCAGGTATTCATTTTATCATTTGTTTTGTTCATTTCAAATAGGAGTGCGCAATAATGAAAATCTAATAAGTTTTCTGTACCAAAACAGGTACAGGTTTCAACTACTAATTGAGGATAAAACTGGCAAAGTATTAGTCATAGTCTTAGATTGTACTGCAACAAAGCTATTACAACAGAACTCACTTACGGATATGTCATCTATATTAGTTAGTGTATATCCAAATAACTTATAAGATTAAATTGCATTTTTGAAATCTTAGAAAATTGAAACAATCTCTGCAATATTCAATGAACAACTCAAAGAAAGGATAAAACCAAGCATTATTCCAATGGATATTCTTAACCTGAAGCATACATTCCACATGTTTGTGTTGAAAACACACACATATTACTACAATGGAACTTATGAGTGCTTCATATGTAGTGATATTATTGAATATCACCCACTCAAACAGGTATTTTTATGAATATTTTCATAACATAATTGTTATTACATAAATTTCAACATATATCTGTTTCTCTATGATCAATATGATTAACTATTGTTTTTACGTGGAGCAAGTACAACCGCAACAATAGAAGACTTCCAAATGAACAAGTATAAACAATGCTGCAACAATATCCCCAGAGGAGAGATGTGTCAATATCAAGATCTCTGAAGACAAAAAACAGTTTCCTACATTAACAAGAGCTTATTCAGAAAACCTTTGTAACAATGAATAATACATTCATATTTCTATATCTATGTCTTTCCATTACAATATATTACATTTTATTTAAGAACAAGACAAGGTTTTTGTATCAATATTTAAGCAAACAAAAAGATCATTCTGACATACACAATGATAATCATGAATTCCAAACAGATGCAGCTGTTTCTGTATTAACAGATAAAGAATTCATCAATTGTCACCTATCAAGAACACTAATCTCAAAAACGTATCTTGGTTGGATAACAGGTTGATTATTATAATGATAAAAACAACATATTTGTATAAACATTTGAAATAACAAAATCTAAACAGTAAACAAACCACTATTATCACTGATAAAAAAGTAATCAAAACAATAAAAGTTTGTAAATATAGTGTTACATATGTTGCAATCTATTTATTTGGTGGTCAATAATATTCAACTATTGGTGGAATAAAAAAACATATCAATGTCACTACAACATATTTCAAATAAAATTCACATCACATTCTTACAATTGTATTTTAAAATATGTACAGGTTACGTTTAAAAAACTGAAAATGCCCATGACAGTAGGATATATTTTTAATATTGAAACAACTACATTGTATTCCTCCATCAATATTTTCATAAATTATTTTTTAATCATCACACCACGTACTTAATGACATGCTAATTACTCTATCTAAATAAATGCCATTATTATAGCATTTATTTTCCACGCTGAATAATAACAATTTCTTCAAACGATATCTCAAAATCAAAAAAGGAAAAAAAAAAACCTATGTGGAATATGCATTTATTTTGCTACAAAACCCTAGATAATCTTGCAAGTGTGAAAATCCAAGAGATCATAACTATATAAACTTCCAAACTTACAGAACTTCTACAACTGAAAGAATTTTCACTAAAAAACGAGCCAACTGTAGTACAAATATAACCTCTGATAATGGCAATGGAAAACATGAAATTGAGTCCAAAAACACACCTGCTTCCAGTCGCGAAAGATGGGATGATATATGCAAATTTTTACCAACTACATGTGATGGCTACAGGGATATTTCACATACTAATATGTAGACAGTGGGTGGAAATCGGGCCATATGACAACCTTAAAGCATGCTGCTATGTTGTCTCCGATGATCAGGTATGTACTTACAACCTTAGACTGCATGAAACCCATGTTATTAACACTAATATAATCTACTTTCACTAATGCAATCAGGGAAATACACTCATCTGCCGGGCAAATAGGAATCTTGCAGATAAGTATTTCGGGCTGCTTGAGGATGGGAAAGTTTATAGCCTACAAGGATTTAGGCTTAAACAAACTCCAAAAACATTACGTGTTCGAAAAGACGATATTGTTGTCATTCAACTACAAGAATACAGTGTAATCAAAGAAACTGATTACACTTCAAATGGTTTTAGTCGGTTTCCAATCGATATTACACCGATTAGAAACGTCAAACCAAATGGATTAGAATATTTCATAGGTTTGCTATTTCTATTTATCAGTTAGATATATAGTTTTAAAAAATATTTACTACTAATTTACGTTTGTTCATCCCATAGATGTTGTTGGAAATATATCAACAGTTGGAGGCGTGCAGAAGACCTACGACGGTTACGAGTATGTAGAATGCTGGATGATCGATGACCAAAAACTAAAAATAAAAACAAGAATGGTTGGATTTGCATGTGATGACTTTATCAAAAAGACAAAGCAATCCAAACATCTGATGACCATATTGCTGACATCAGTGGAGATCACAGAGGAATGTGGTAAACATCAGAAAACATAAACACATTTAACTGTTAATCTTTATGTTAATAAAAAATAAAAATATATAATATGTAAACACGTTATTGTTTAGAAGAATATTAATAACATGTGAAGTTTTTGCTTAATTTGATTTCTGGAATAATTAGGAAAGGTGTCATTGAACTTTCAACTTCACACCACAATGAAATTATAAGATTACAATGAATTAAATATCAGAATTAGATTGGTACTTCAGTGTCATATAAATTATTTAGTTCATTACACAAGACAAAAAGAATCATACATAACTATATTAATTCTGATATTTCTGTGTGACCTACAAATTTGAACAAATGCTAATACTCATGAACAATTCAAGATCCATTTTTTAACAGAAGTAATAGTCAATGCTTTTGCAAAACGGTCTACTGTATCAGGTGAGGTAATGTTACAAAGCACTCAAGCAAAAACGATATATACAAACACGGATGTGCCACAAATTGAGGAATTTCAAGAAGCTTGCGGGTATGATATCGTTTCTTAATCTTATATAAAATATAATATACACACAAATTTAACTCAATACACATATAATTACACTTACTTCACCAATAAAAAAAACAACACGCTGTAAAAAAACTAAAAGACTTTATAAACATGTAATCTAAGTAGTAATTAACCGTTGCAGGTTTAATATAAAAGAAAGAACCAAATGTGTTACCAATGAAAGTGATGAGCAAAACGGGACACTGTTACAGCTTCTACAATTGGGAAGAATGTTTGCTGCAAACAAAATTCAGCTATACTGAATAATAACTACATATTTCAAATCAAAATTATTTTTATTAAGCATACTTATTATATTTTACTATGCAGGAATCTATGACGTTGTACTGCATTGTACAAATAAAAAATGTCCTCATAAGAGACAACTGGTTTTACTATTCCTGTCTAGATGGTAAATGCAAGAAAGGAGTTGTCAAACATGAAGATGGTCTTTGGTGCAAGGGTTGTGAGAGAAAGTGTGATAAACCCCTAATTAGGTTTGCTTTTTCAAAACACAAACAAAAAAAACCACAAAAGGCATTTTCTATTACCCGGTTATATATTATTTAATAACACTGCAGGTACAAGCCATACCTCGAGATAGGGGATATGACAACAACAGATGTAGTCAGTCTATTTGATTCTGTAGCAGAGAATCTTATAAAAATTCCAGCTCACACACTCCATGCTATATCTGAGGTACGAGAATAGGTATATTAATAAGTATGAAAAACTGACTGAAACTTCATGTATCTAACATAAGAAGCAAATTTACCATTGTTGCAGCAAGAAGATGGTGAAATAAAAATACCCTATGAGCTAACAAATTTAAACAGGACAACCCACATTCTGGAACTCAAAAGCCATACTTACTATGATCATGGAACCCATGAATCATTTATCTGTAGTGATGTCATAACTGACAATCATAGGTTGAAGGTATGTAAAAGAAAAACTTTCGACTGTAACTACTCTTTTACAATCAAAAACAGGATCTGATTTTTATTTTGTTCAAATAAAAGGTTGAAACTAAGATGGGGAGGATGAACAGCATTTCAGCCGATGGACAAGCTACAAAGAGCAAAGCTACTTATGATGTCAAGACCAAAGATAAAAAGTTGGGATAGAGGAACAAAAAACTCCAATTATGCTATTATCAGGAGCTACCTAAGAATAAGCTTTGAAACAAGACTTTTTACTATTATTTTGGTTTTCAATATTTTTCATCAGAATATTTGACATTATCAATTTTCATTTTATGTTATATGTAAACTCATTTTTCACTTGATTTAATTAATTAATATCTGGGTTTAATTAAGTAATCAATGATAAAATACAGATAATATAATGCTCTACCAAAAACATACCAAATCAGCACTATACCACACAAATACCATGCAACATAATACTCATATGGTAAAGGAAAATATCAAACCCGATGTCATTAAGAAATCGTATTAAATAACAATCATTTTTATATTAGTAATTAGTAATGACCTTATAAAAAGATTAGCAAAAAAGAAAACAGCCAAATGCCATGTTGAAACAACTATTATTAAAATCAGTCACCTCAGCATGTTAGATTTTCATGTAGTCTTCTGCTTAACTCCTAAACAATAGTCATCAAATGACACAAAAGCAATATAAGTGGTACTGGTATACAATCGACAACCCATTGATCATGGAATCTGGTAAACAAAGCATGCAAGATCTCAAGAAATGTAGCAGAAGAAAGGAAAAACGTACATTCATTGAAATAATGGTGGAAAAACCTGAGCAATACCATAAAGTGATGGGAGAAGAAAATGGAATAGGCTTTCTAATTCACTCATGTAAAATTATTTGAAAAATGAAATATCAAATTCTTTTTTATCTATAAAACAACCAAGGAAACATCCTATACTCATCTATATTTATAAAATTGTGGTTAGAAGTTCACATATAGAAAAGCATCTTTTTTAAATATTATAATAAATAAGTGGCATATATTATACCATATGTGAGTAACTATAAATTATATTAATAAACACCCCACAAAAAGAAATCTGCCAAAAATGACAAGAACATTAGATCCCAAACAAAGGGGTCACAGATTCTATTGCCATAAAATAGTTCCTATTCATTAATAACTGCAAATAGCAACAAAAAAAAACCAAGTTGCAATTTTTTAATGTCTTGAAAAATAAAATACATCCTTGGAATTATTTTACCAACTCAGAAACAATATTATGTACAATAACAGAAATACAGATTTATCTTCATAATAAAATAAAATTTAATAATGATAATCATATATCATCAATTCACATAAATCTGGTCAAAGACCACAACGACCACAAAGTAACCATTTTAAGAAATTGCCATATATGGTTTGTGCCCTTATTACAGGAAAATAAATGGTATTAACTAAGGACATTGAATAATATTTACCATAATTTTTCAGACATTCCTTGCGGCCCACAAAACAACTGCCTATAAAAGCCTATCAAATTGTCAAACATTCTCATCATACAAACAATTCAACCATTATCCAAGAAACCAAAAACCACAACCTATCAGTATTCGATATCAAACACAGATATGGCACCGACCTGTAAGCCTGAAAAGAGGTAATTTCATATTTCAATATCAAAAAAACAATGTCAATACATTTAACCGTAAGTGTAAATCAATTTATCTTACAATATTTACATGCAATGATTATTTAGCATTGAAGGACGACGTCAAAGAATAGAGGCAAATATCATGGAACTAAAGAATATTGCTCAAGATTAGATAGCAAACAATTCTAAGGTGAAACTTCTCAGTTCATTCTATATTAACACTTGGAATATATCATGTCTATATTCTAACTATCTAACTGAAATATCAGGAACACATACCCCTCATAGTATCAATTACCATCATATCTGTTATGGCAAGAAAAGGATGGTACTTTGATCTATGCTCAAAATGCAAGAAGCCGGCTCCACCACCAAAAGGTAACTTATGGTGCAGCACATGTAACGCATCTATCCCTTCCTTCACACGCTGTCTACAACTCCAACTAGAAATCAAATACTACTCAGGATCAACTTTTATATTCTTACCTCCTACAATAGTATATTATCTCTGAAATGCCCCGTAAATTATTTGGTCCGTATTATTTAGCAATATTGACTAGCTTATATGTGGAGGTTATCAATATGTCGAACTTGATTTTCCTTGGAAGCTTTCGGATTAATGGCTACGTATTTCAGTGAGAAATTTGAGATCCTTGTCTATTACAAATGAGTGGGTAATTATCGATTGTCGGGCTTCGCCTTGTTATATAGGAATTTATTCAAAACCCGTCATATTCTATTTTATTCCTACAAGAAAATAATATACCCAAAAATTAATTTAGCGTTTCCATCTAGAACTCTCTATCATCTTGTATTAGACCCATGTACCCTCGTTTTTATTTTCCTTCTCGTTTTTATTAAAACCCATGTACCCTCCTCCACCTCCATTCTCTTTCACGCAGCTCTACACTCCATCCTTCACCCTTCCTTGCTCCAGCAACCTGAGCTCAGTACGCAACAGCTCCACCTCGCCACGCCGGCCGACTTGAGCTCTCCTCCGTGCAACGCTGTTGTCGTCTTCTTCCTCTGCGCGCAGCAATTCGTTCCTCAGCCTCTCCTCTGCGCGCAGCAGCTCTGGGGGTCGTCTCCGGCATAGTAGCAGCAGCAGCCACCACCCAGTTCGTCGACAAGCTTAGCACCACCTTAGCTCAGCCACACCATCTCATTGGAACCATCAACCCTTGCCAATTACTTATTGTGAGAATTTTTCCCTAATTCTTTAGAACCCTAGTTTTTCAATTTGGGGGTTTATGTTATAATTGATGTTTGGGCTGAAATTGATGAAAGTAATGGATGATTTAGGTTGTTTGAAGTTGATAATTAGAGGAAACAAGTGAATGATTTGAGTTTTCGGCTCTTTTGTGTGAATCTGAAAATTCTGGGAAAAATCCGTAATTACTGGAAAGTTGTGGCTGGCGTTTGAAGGTGAAGAATCTCCCTACGAGTATGAGGAATTTTACGGTTTTCGATTTAGATGTGTATGTGATGAGTTATGGCGTTTTTCGTGAAGGTTCGACTTAGGCGACCGTTTCGTGAATCTTGCGACATCTTTTTACGACAAACGGATTACTTGAGGTGATCGTCAATTGAGGCAAGTTATTTGTCAGCGTTTGCGTGTCATAGTTTAAGTTTAGAACAATAGATTAGGCATGTCATCAAACCATCAATTCTACATGCATATAACTATATCAAATTATAATGTTAGGAACTCATGTTCTTGTTGTTGATTTGGTTGTCGTTGTTGATCTATTTCATTAATTGATGCATTGGTTATTGTTCATGTGTTAGATCTTATCGTTCATGTTGACATCGTTGTTATTTTCGTTGCCTTGTTGTCTTTATTCGTTATGCCATGTTGTCATTGGATATGTTTGTTAAGTTTGGAAAATTGTTGTTATCGAGAATATAGACGTTGTCGTTGCATATGTTGTTGAGTTGTGGTATTGGTTCATTGTGCCTTGTGCCATCTTGTGTCGTACTTGTTCGGCTTCTTATGGACATACATTGGTCGTGGAAATTCTTATTATACTGAAAGATCTGTTGCGTTGAATGGTGATTATCGATTGAATTAAATGTATCAGTTGAATTATCGGTTGAGAAGGTTATACACGGGGTAAGGATTGTTCCGATCCCCGTTTGATGTCAAAATGTTTTTATGTCGTGGCACCTTCGATTATGGCTCTACCGGAAGAGTGGGTCGTTGGTGTTGCTTATCAATTGTGGGAGGCCGGGTCGTCTAGCTAACGATGCCGCTACCGACCCTTTGATAAGTGTAATTTTGGCCCAATGTACGGGCAAGAAGGTACCTTCGGGTCCAAGACATACTTGGACTTGTTTTCAAAACGTTTTTCGTATTTTGAATTTGGAATGGTTCTATTTAAATGGCTTGTTTATAGGTTGCTTGTGAATTGTTGTTTCCTTGTTTGGGAATTTGTGACTTGTCTGGAATTTGACTGACGAATAAGTGAAGTGTAATTGATTACTATATGATCATGATGAGTGTATATATCAAAATGTGCATATCGTTGGTGATGTTGTGTAGTTTTCGTTGTCTAAGCTACTACTATTATATAAAATGTTTATTAGTATGATCTCTTGTGTATCTGAAATGATGAAATTAGGATTAACATGCTAGAGGTTAACTTCTCTGTAAATCAACATGTTGGGTACCTAGACTTATTGTGTGTTTGCATATCTACATCTTCGCACTTCTGCACGTCTTCATATAACTTAATTGCATGTCTTTACCGCATCGTTATATGTTTGTATTTGACTTTACAGTACGTCCATATATCTGCAAGTTGTGTATTGCATTATGCTTAGTCTATGATTTCTATACTTATACTATTGCATGTTTACTGCTCATATAACTTGCTAGTCTGGTTGGAGACTAACCCCCATTTCGGTGGGGGACTGGCTGTGTTTGTGCATGGCCAGGTATTCGTGCAGCTTCAGAGCATGGAGGAGGTCAGACGACTGATGCGTTGCTAGGATGGGCTATTAGTTGTGTTCATTATTATGTGGAAACGTTAGTTCTAGTAGAATCACACTACATTGTCATCTCCATCATTGTTTTCTTAATTTCTAATTCACTCTCGAGTTTCAAATCTTATTGTTCCGCTAAAGTTAACCCCCTTTTGTTTTAGACTTGTTTCCGCTAACACATTGTTTTCTCATATAAATCTTTTCCCTTAACCGCCTGAGGGGATTCCTATCCAGGGATCTCTGGCACTGTAATACCCTTCATTTTTGGGGTGTTACAATCTCCTGGGACCACTGACAATATATCTTCGGCAATCAACAACAGTAAGTCTAACCCCATATATAAATATCTTTGTTTACATACATCACATTTCAGCATCACCAAATCAATACATAATTTTTGCCCATACAGTTTTTTACAGATCCATTTCGAATACCAGATATCTACAGGGCACTCATCGGCACACAACACACTCTTGAAATAATGCCACATACTTATAACTATTGTAGACACATGGGTGCACATGCTTTTATCTGCAGCAATATAATGACTACTCCACACAAACAAAGCACAGGTTTCTCCAGCAGAACCAGCTCAGAACACGCATTCAAGTTCTCGAACATATTCAATATGAGATCCATCTATAAAATGAAGAAGACCGCACAGGAAAGGAAAGGACTGTTTGAAGGACAGACCCAAAAAAAAAACAATTACGAAGATGGACAGGATATATAAGCTACACCGACAGCAAATGCCTAGAAATATTAGAAAGTTATTATCATCAGTGCAACAGAAATAAACGACATCAGTTTCTGAACATTTGTAACATTTACACATACAAAAATAGATCGCTTTTGACAGGTCCTCAAAATGGTTAGATGAAGTACTCATTATATATTTGTATGTTAATCAATGTATATGAATGGAATTTATAAATTTATAAAAAGAATATGCTTCAACAAATGTATAGAACGATAAACTAACAACATGAATTTCATAATGTTAAGAATCACATCATTGGAAAATCTAAGTAAAACAACTCTTATTAAAACACCATCCAACAACCACCGACAAAATAAATAACTATTTTAAGTAACCCAAATTTTGTATTCAGATTATGAAATATTAATGATAATCAAATAATTCAACATCACACAATTATGCAATTCAATAAACAATTGACAGAATTCAAACACAAAACATAAAAGAGAAAATCAGTATCACAAAAGTAAAGATCTTCAATTCATCTGGTAAAAAAAATAACAAAAAGATGAAGTAACTTCCAATACCATAGCAATAGACACATCAAATAAACAATGACAGATAAAATTAAAGGTTAGTAGTTTTGAACCATTTCATATAAGAAACTAACACTGAATGATGTAATACATTTTATTTTGACCATATTATAAAATATCATATATGCAGGAATAATATGGGGAGGATGAACAACATATCAGGAGGTAGAAAATCTACAAAAGAGCAAAGCTACTTATGATGTTAAGACCAAAGAAGAAAAGTAGGAATAGAGGAACAAAAAAATACAACAATACGCTTTTATCAGGCTTTCTATTATTTTGTTTTGAAACCAGACTTTTTCCTATTATTTTGTTTTTCAATATAATGGTGGAAAAACCTGAGCAATACTATAAAGTGGTGGGAGAAGAAGATGGAACAGGCTTTCTAATTCAGTCATGTAAAATGATTTGATAAATGAAAAATCAAATTCTTTTTTATCTATAAAACAAACCCGAAAACAACCTATACTCATCTAAATTTGAAAATTTGTGGTTAGAAGTTCAGATATAGAACAACATCTTTTATAAATATTATAATACATAAAGTAACATATATTATACAAAATGTCAGTAACAATAAATTATATTAATAAACACCCCAAAAAAAGAATCTGCCAAAAACGAAATCAACATTAGATCCAAACAAAGAGGTCACAGATTCTATTGCCATAAAATAGTTCCTATTCATTTATTCATTAATAATAACTGCAAATAACAAAAATTTCAATAAACCAATGTTCCGCAATTTCTTTTGGAATCGACCAAAAAAATAGAGCCTAAGAATTATTTTTCCAACTTAGAAACAATATTATGTATAATAACAGAAATAGAGATTTATCTTCAAAATAAAATAATGTATATTAATGATAATCATATAATGAATTCACAAAAAACTGGTCAAAGAACAGAACGTCCACAAATTAACCATTTTTAGAAATTGCCATATATGGTTTGTGCACTTATTACTGGTAAATAAATGGTATTAACCAAGGACATTGAATGATATTTTCCATAATTTCTCAGACATTTATTGAGGCACAAAAAACACCTGCCTATAAAAGCCAAAGAGCTCAGCCTATCAGTATTCCATATCAAAGACAGAAATGGGACCGACCTCTAAGATTGAAAAGAGGTAATTTCATTTTTCAACACCAAAAAAACAATGTCAATACATATAACTGTAAGTGTAAATCATGTTTTCTTACAATATTTACATGCAATGATTATTTAGCGATGAAGGACGACGTTAAAGAATAGAGGCAAATATCATGCAACTAAAGAACATTGCTCATGACCAGATAGCAAACAATTCTAAGGTCAAACTTCTCAATTCATTCTATATTAACAGTTGAAATATATCATGTCTATATTCTAACCATCAAAATGTAATATCAGGAACACATACCCCTCATAGTATCAATTACCATAATCTCTGTTATGGCATGCAAAGGATGGTACTTTGATCTATGCTCAAAATGCGGAAAACCAGCACCACCACCAAAAGGTAACTTATGGTGCAGCACATGTAACGCATCTATTCCTTCCTTCACACGCTGTCTACAACTCCAACTGGAAATCAACGACTACTCGGGATCAACTTTTATAGTCTTACCTCCTACATTGGTAGATTATCTTCTGGGACCACTGACCATATACCTTCGACAATCAACAGCAGTAAGTCTAACCCCACATATAAATATCTTTGTTAATATACATCACATTTCAGCATAGCCAAATCATTACATAATTTTTTGTCAAACAGTTTTTTACAGATCCATTTCAAATACCAGATATCTACAAGGCACTCATCGGCACACAACACAGTGTTGAAATAATGCCACATACTTATAACTATTCTAGACACATTGGTGCACATGCTTTTATCTGCAGCAATATAATAACTACTCCACACAAACAAAGCACACGTTTCTCAAGCAGAACCAGCGCAGAACACGAATTCAAGTTCTCTAAGATATTCAATATGAGATCCATCTACAAAATGAAGAAGACCGCACAAGAAAGGAAAGGACTTTTTGAAGGACATACCCATACAAAAAAACGTAACGAAGATGGACAAGATATATTAGCTACACCGACAACAAAGGAATAGATATATTTGACAGTTATTTCAGTGCACCTGAAATAAAGGACATCATTGTCTGAACATTTGTAACATTTACACATACAAAAATAGAAAAATCACACAAAGCAATCAACACCTATGCCCCATATTCTCCTAACAGCTATGGATGCTAAAGAACACAAAGGTTGGTATACAATGCAAGACATTTAATTACTTAATTAGAATAAAACCAATGCAAAACAATTTCTAACCTTATTTTGCAAACATCCGCCATGATACAGGACACATATATTTGGAGAGCACTACAACAACTGTAATCTATACAGATACAAACGTGCCACAGATAGCAAGCTACCACAATGTGATGATGTATTCCCAGAAAAACCTAACCTATATTATATCTAAATTCAAGATTATATAATAGCACAACAATTAATTTAATACAAACATCTCGCAACTGATTTATAACATGAACTAACCATTTCTGTAAACAGATTTGGTCTCTTCAAAAATGCATATCATGGAAATAAGGAAGCGATAAGAAAAAATGGCACCATATTCCAACTACTGGAAATTCAAAGACATCAAAAGGCACTCAACAAACAGGTATCATTAGACATTAATAAAGAAAAGACAAGACTGATGCACTATAAATAGATGTAATATAAAAACATTTAAAACAGGCAACAAACACCATATATTGCGTTGTGGAGATAAAAAGGATAATAAGAAGATGGAGCTGGTTCTATTTTTCATGCCCAATAACGAACTGCAATATGAAGCTTATGCATATCCAAGACGGTTTCTACTGCACGGAGTGTGGCCCGCTGTTTGAACAACCACAAACACAGTAAGTTTAATGGAACACCCTATATTACTGTTCTTATCATATACAGATTATTTGCTGAAAATTAAAACCCAATAACAGATATGAGTTGGTACTCGAAGTTGGTGACAAAACCACAACAATGGAGGTCATTGTTTCCAACAATTTGGCAGAAAAGTTGATTGGAACACCAGCACAAGTCCTACTTTCAACAACAGTAAGTCATTAAACTTTAATATTCTATAATGCCAATAACATGTGACTTCTACCTAATTTAATTTGGATAATTTGACAGAACAAACAGAGATTGATGGATCAATGCACGTTACTAAAAGCATTATACAGTCTAATGCATACATTCCACCGACTCGAGATCAAATCAGATACATACTACGAGTACGGGACACACAAAGGCTTCACTTGCAACGATATAATCAAAGATAAAACAATATGGGAGATAGAGCAAAAATGCCACATTCGAAGACCGGAGTCCCAAATCAGAACAAAGCCATTATCATCAGACGGCAAATTCAAAAGAACGGTGAAAAAAAAAGACTATGGTCAAACAGTACGATACATCTACAACTCCTTATACAACATAGTGAAGAAGCTGTGATTACAAATGCATAAATGAAGACAAAACAAATACAAACCTTTGTATAATACAAATAGAAACAATGAATAAAAACATCTCTATGTGATGTCATAAATGTAAAACATCTCTACCAGGTAATAATCATCTTTGTTGGCTATGAACAACTTTGTTTATTTGGAACAAAATAGTATGTCCCATTTAATAATTTATAACCAACCAGTAATATATATATTGTTATTAATAGTATACCTCTACATGAATTCAGCATAACTACTAATAATCCAATCAAATAAACAACACACCAATACATATAAAAAACTACCAGGACCTTGGTTCAGTATAAAATAAAAAAAAATAAAAAAATAAAGATAACTTAACCACAAAACCTACCAATAATGAAGTCCACCAAAGAAATGGTACCCTGCAAAAACTGGAAAAAGTTAGACATATGAAAATCAGGTGATTAAATACAAATCAAAATTTGAACCGATCTTAATAGCAATACTGTTAAATAACAAATGGATTACCTGAACAAGGAAAATTACATCTTCAAATATGTCTAAAAACAAAAAAGAGGATGGAAAAAAAAAATTCATTTAGCAAACAAAGACACGATAAAAAAATTACACAAATGCCTACAATCCAAGTGAAATACAGAATGGAAAAAAACAAATTATAAACATAACAGTGATCTAGAACACAATATCATAACAATATTACAACAACAACATATATAACTAGGAAAAACATTATTGGTTGAAAATAATATAGAAAACAATACAGTGAAAGATAATACAATTCCCACCACAAACCATTACAACACTGATCAATCATAAAACACAAAAAACTGTATAGGCAAAAAAAAAGCACAACTACCAAACCAAACCAATTACAGGCAGACTGATAACGGAAACATAAGTAACAGAATAATATTATGGCAGACAACGGCAACATAATACAAAAATAACCAAGAACAATACAATGATTCTCTTACTACAAACCAACGTATCAAACCAGTTCAACTGAACTACTTACAAAAACAAGAAACAAAATACATGTCCGGAAAGAGTCCTCAAAACATAGGTCGCAACTTCTAGAAATACAAAATAAACCAACCTAACAACAACACTGCACAGCAGTGAAATGTAGACCGATGAAAATACATGTCATTTTTCACAAAAAAACCTTATTCGCGATAACACAACCTAACTAAGGGCGATGACACACAACAACACTTTAGACCAGGTACCCTGGATCCATCAGCACAAACTGACAAATGTCACCTTCCTTCACCGCATTACCAGCAACAAAAACTTTCCAACCTTTTGAGAAATAAGTGAAGTCCTCTCCAACAGAAAGGTTAACATCCCACTTACGATCACCAACATACAACATCACCTCCTTAGCATAACAGTGCCAAAAAACTAAGGAAGCGTGAGGAACGGGAACCCACTGCATTATTGGAAAAAAACAACAACCTATGAGAATCAAAAAAGGAAAAAAGAAAACAGAAAATGAAGAACAAACTTACAAGACGGAAAGGCTTCTGCACATGAGAAGACTTCATTTCCATGCAAAACCCAGCACAATTTGCAACCCCAACTTGAAAATCAGCAGATGGCCCCCCTGATTTTAAGATGAATGAAAAGCATGTTGACGATATTATATCCATAAAAGGCAAATTACCAAAAATACAACAAGAACGACAGAATACTCACTTCTTAATATCTCTTTCGATGCGCCTATTACCCAATAATCAATTTCACAAGTTGAATAACCTAATATCTTAATATTGAAACGTCCAGAAGAAAATTCATTGAAAACAACGAAAAAACCAACACCAACGGAATAGTACTTGGTCATTTTTTACCATCCTGAACCAAGATAAAATTCTCTATTTCGTTTGCGCAGGGAAACCTTGAACACCTTGTCATCCGACGTGTGAAAAAACACAGATCTATCACCGGGTAAACACGTAGAAGCAGAAAATGATCTGGGCAGCGGCTGTTGCAAAGAAATTATAAAAAAGATTACAACATAAATTGGAAAAAAATCAACAAAAAAAATAAATTACCATTTCAACCAAGGAATTCTTATCAACAACTGGGCAAAAAAAGGCACGAAGGTTGTCATCCGCAGCAAAAGAGGAATCCATTGTCAGATTTCCAAAAAACCTATACATATGGCGATATACTGATTAGCCACAAAACACCAAATGTATGGAAAATAAGAGACATAATATACAATCCAGAATCATAAGGAAACCATCAATCATTACACACAAAATGAAAGCAAAAAGAAATACGTGGAGAATAATGGAAAACAATCAAAACCACGCCAAACGCAGACTTCTGAAGAGAATACACAGACTCGCTAGGACATAATCGACACAAGTGATATAAATAAGACAAGAGATTACTTAAATACAATTACACACACACAAAAAGCGTAAAACAACATCACTCATTCATGAAACTGAAGCTGGAAAAGACTACCACTAAAGAACAGAGGGTGTAAGAGCTATGAACAAGATAACATCAAACATAATACAACATTTAATAATAGTACAAGACCTGAAACAACAAATAAATGGTAAACAAACAGTCAAATAAATTAAGTGAAGAGACCCAAATACACAGATCAATACAGAACAGTAAACATAAAACACACACAAGTAACAGTAAGAAACAGAAGAATTAAACATGCTTTACAGAAACCGAAAAAAACAATGACAATGGTCTAACCTAGAAACATAAAACAAAATGGTGGATGCATAATAAACAACTACAAGATTCACATGCACAACAGCCCAAAACAGAATTCCGGCAAAACTACAATCAAATACTTCAGAAATGACAACAGCGGTAGGAAATGGGAAAAACACATAACAAAGGAATCCTACAAAATTAGCAACTAAACATACCTATAAGGACACAAGACAACGATGAACAAAAAACGACAAACCTGCCGCCGGGAAAAAACACAGAAGAGCACCAAGGCCTACGTCACCGGAACTTCCACACAAGCTCGCAAACTCAACCTGGTGCAGACTACCTTCAAAGAACCAATTTATGGAGGAAGACATCACGGGCATTTAAAAGAATGAAAATAAAGGCCACTATGATTTGACCACACAAAGAAGGAATAATAATTTCACAGAGCATAAAAATAGGTTCCTACCCCTAAAACTTAAATTAGCACCTACCGCCCTAAACTAACGTCACCTCATACTACATTCAATTTTATTAAGGGCCATTACATAACATAAAAAAAAAACCATCACTTGCATTTGTTGTTGACTGCTTGATGAGGCGTTTGTCGCGATGCCTATCAAAGTAATACCTAGCTTGAATCCACTAATATAGTGGGAAGCAAGGGTCGAACCCAAGGGAGTCAAAGTACAATTCAAATCACAACTCTTGTTCCTAACAAGTAACCAATTTTGGGGGGGTTTGTATGTAGTTGAGATCAAGGAAGTAAACAAAAACGCAAGAGTTGAGATTAAGTAGTATGATGGAAAAGAAGTTCACTTCTCGGTTTTTAGCACATCAATCATGCAAGGAGAATTGATCATAGCAACCTAACACCCTATATTCATCACATTCAATTGATTTTATCCTACTCTTTGTTCATATAAAGTAACTAGGCCAACAAGTCCTAGAAACCCTTATTTGATTATAACCCTAGAACAACTAAGATTCAATAATCAAATAGCATTAAGCACAAAGATATGTAGGCTTGTGCAATACCATTGGCGACAAGCCGGTACTTGACACAAGTTTATAATCTCTACCCTATGAACATTCACAACAAGTTCATGCAAATAAGGATTGCTACCAAAGACAAGACTCTTCAACAAGAATTATCAAGTCTAGCAATATAAAAGATAGAAATCAAACCTAGTTTGCAACCTAGATTAAACCAATATCTCTCAATAGCAAATTGAGGCACAAGAGATTATAAAATAAAACAACAATTGAAATAGAATATAAGATGTAGGAAACTCACAATCCTCCAATGAAAGAAGGCTTCAAACCTCAAAGTGAACAATGGAGATTTAGTTGCACAAAGTCATGGAAGCTCTCAACAATGGAGTTTTCTTACTAAAAACCAAGATCAAAACTCTAGGGAGAAGGAGAAGAGTTTATATATTTTCTCCCTAGACAAACCAAGAAAAATAAATAAAAACCAAGTCTTAATGCAGCAAATTAAAGATAGACATAACTAATTTTGGAGTTACAAATCAAATGGAGAGAGGAAGGTCTAGCATCCAATGCCATCAATTCAATGCTGACTCCGGGTAGAAATCTCGACCGAGATGTTGGAAATCTCGACCGCGATTTGCACATGCTGACGTGGAATGACGTGGAATCAACAGAATCTCGATGCTGGAAAATGGCAAAATCTCGACCGCGATTTGACAAATCTCGACCGCGATTTCTTGTCTGCAGCTTCTTCTCTCCGTCTTCTTCTGGTCTCGAGGCAGCTCGGCTTCGCCTCTCGACCACTCCTCTGGTGCAAGTGTGGTGTGTACTCCTCCTAAGCTCCATCCCGCAAGTACCAATGAAGGATACAAGCGGAATCTCCTAACTCCACCACCAAAATCGCTTTCGAGCTTCCCGCAAATCCATAATAACAACTCCAACCGGATTCCGGAAATACACTCGACAAGCACCTAAACTCCTCTAATCCTATGCTAATAGTCGCTAGTTATCACCATATAACATGCTCCTATCACTGCTTCAAAACTCACAATAATACATGCATTACATTAGATTAATAAATAACGGAAACAATAAAAAAAAACAAAGGAACTGATACAAACCGCATACCTAACGCCAAACACAAAAAAAAATACATTGCATCCAGAGTAGGAACAAACATTTACGAGGTCTGGTTTATAACTTAACAAAGTGGAATAATAGTAAAAAAGTCGTCTCCCTTTGGGAACAAACTTGGATGTGCGTGAAATAAAATTACAATGAAAGAGAAAGAACTCATAAACTAAATTATAAAAATAAAAAGCCGTCTCCCTTTGGGAACAAACTTGGTACCTTCTCTCCCCAATTACAGTGACTAAGGGACTACAAACAAAAAGTAGTACTAATACTCAACAAATACCACCACAAGATACAAAAAAACATATACACGGCAGAACATATAAGCAGTTGAAGATACTTTGCATACACTCAAAACCGCTAATGGGAAAAAAAAGAATACATTTAATAAGCGTCTAAGTTAGACTATGTAATATCTCTATTTTTCTATGAAGGGCATTATTGTAATTCTATTTGCGAATAATAAAAATAGACATTTATTTAGCCAAATAAATTATGTGCATTGTTTAAATTATTAGGACAATAATTTAAACTAATTTAGACCCTCGAAATGATTTATTAATCTAATGAGGTATAAATTGTAATTCTAGAAAACCTTTAGGGTTTAATTCGTAATCCTTTACAAAGTTTTGGGTGCCACACTTAATTTAAAATTAAGTTAGGGTCATCCTTGTAATATCTGTTTGAGTGGGGGTAAGAATTGAGATTTAACCCAATTCTTTTCCTTCCCAAAAAGCTGAGATCGGCTTTCCCAAATTCCTTCCCCTGTTACATTTTTCTTCCTTTCTTGACATTATACCTACGCTCCATTCCAGCCATGATTTCTTGGCAAATTATTAGGTCTCTAACTTTTGAAGAAGACACTTATATAATATAGCTTCCTTCGTTCGTTATCCTCACGCCTCCACCTCCATACTCCTCTCCTCTGCGTTTTAATTTTCAAACAGAGAACTCCATTGTTCCCTCCTCTCTTCTTCGTTCGTGTTCTTCCTTCAAGGAAGAAGGGCGCCTTCGTTTCGTCTCTGAAGAACAGAAGGTATAACCATAATTTCCTTCGTCTTCCTCTGTTTTTCTTCAAGTTTTCTCGAGAAATTCATAAGAGTATCTGGTGTTGTTGTTCCATTTTTTTTCAGTCTCTCGTTCACCCCTGAATATCGGGCTTCGCTCGTGTATCTATCCCGAGCCTAATCGGTTAGATATCGGTAAGTTTCGATATCGTATTTCGATACCGTTTCGATATCGTTTTCGATATTTATTCAAGGTCGTTTAATACGAGTTTATTCGATCCTTTGTTTCCAGGAGCGTCGTCGGGTTGGTCTCGTTAACAGCGTCTCAACTCCGAGGAGATTCCGGTAAATTTTCGGTTTCCTCCATTAAAGTCGAGTTCGAGTTCTTGGGAATAAACCCTAATTTCTTTGCGTTTCTGTCCAGTAGCCAAGCATCGCCGGAGTCGCCGTCGAGTTCGCCGTTGTCGCCGGTGTCGAGCCAAGGTGAGAAGCTTCACCTCTGTTGCTTCGGAGTTGCTCTGCAACTCGATGCAGAGAGCAAAAGGAGGAAGACGACTCTTGTCGTCTGTCCTCTAACAGACTGCTGCCCATGTGGGCCCAGTCCTACAATGGGCTTTTAAGCCTAATTCCCTTTTTATCTATTATCAAATTAATTTAAAGTCCATTCCGAGTTTGTATTGCATTATTTAAATTAATGTATTATAATTTCAAGAAAATGCATTATGTTATAAAATGTAATATTTTTATAACATATGCATTTATCTTTCTGGAAAAATAATTAATTTATTTAAATGGATTATTTAATTTAAAATATGACATTTAATAAGAAAATCATATTCCTGGGATATAATTTAGGGAGAAAATTATATCAAATAGATAATGAAGTTATCTTATTTATGTGTTGGGTAACGCATACGGAATCGGGATTCTAGAAGATCGAGCAAAGTAGACGAGGTTCTTACGCTCCGTTCCGAATCCAAGCCTACGTTCGTCAATAAGGGAAGTGGCGGTTCGCTCTTGCTCTTTATTCCATATTCGTCTTACTTAACAATTAATTTGAATTGTTAATAAGTTGGGATAAATATAATCTTTTGTTTGCATGGGAACTTATATGTTAATGATGTGAATAAAATGAATCATTATTATTAGGTCTCAGATTTGGGGCCGAAATCTGTGTAGAATTCGACGAGATTTTTAGGGTTTATGTGTGCGGAATTTGGTGGAGATGATATGAAAAAGAATGGAAAGTAAGAGTTTTAGAATGACTACACCTTTGAACCGCTGGGCTCTGATACTAATTGATACGAATCTGGTATGACTTGTATGCCCTCTGGAAGGATCGTGGAAGAAAGGGAAGTCGATGGCGCTTCTAGAACTCTTCTAGGGTTGGATAAGTATTGAATCTTTCGATTCAACAAGAACTCGATGTCTTGAGAGTCCACTCAAGGGATGAACGAATTCGATAGGTTGGCTTGATGACAGTTCGCTAACGAGAACAACTCCGGATCCAATCAGTAGAATGACGTCGAAGTAAAGGAAGGAGATTCAAACTCAACTAAAGCTTTGCTATTCAATTTCAACGTGAAAAACAACAATGGTGAAGGTTCAACATATAAAGAGGCTGCTACTAACAATAACCTAAAAGTGCAGCCCTAATTCAGAATTAAAAAGTCTTAATCAAATAATTAAAAAAGCTAAAAAAGGAAACTCGGCACATCTTCAGCGCAGTGTCCGCGATCGCGGAATTCTGGCCCGATCGCGGATCACTCGCGGAAATCGAGGCAGCCCCTCAGGCTACGACATCGTCTGCGATCGCGGGTGCCATTTCCGCGATCGCGGAAAAGCTTCTATTGGCTGCCCGTGTTGCACATCCGCGACCGCGGGAATAGTATCCGCGATCGCTGCTGAATTTCTCTAATCTCACTTCTCCATGGGGGACGCCACGGCCTAGGACTCGCTGGTGATGTCGTTGCTAGGTCATCCTCTTGATATCGCTTCAGTGATAGATGGACTTTGTGTGTTGTTATGAATGACATGTATAAGTAGATTAGGAGCGCTATATGCCCTGCGGGAGGCTAGCGGCTTCTTGAAAATATAAGGGGATAGGATGATAAATGCCCTATTGCCTCTTTGATTGGGTCATGACCGATCCGCTTTTTCGGATATAGGTGGAGGTGCACTTAGCCAGTGCCATTATAAATTCGTCCACATATGTCCTGGAGGGGATGAGATGTGGTTTAAAAGCTTATAACGTGAATGTACGTTTTGGAAGTGAGTAAGATAAGTGCATATTGAGCACCTAATTAATATACCTCGAGCGAGAAGTATAACGTGGAAACCGCCCGGCCTCTTGCTTAGTGACTATCTCTTCAATCTGGATTCACATTTGTGGTGATTCACACAATATATGTGGTGAGGTTGATCGTTAGTTCATTATTCTAAGTTGGTTGTTTTAAACATATTGTGTGTAAATTAACTATAATGTTCCCAAATCATATTCTTCCCATAAGACTCAATCTTTTGGAGTCTTCTCTTGTTGCATACTCTAAACACATAAAACATTCGGTATGAGTATCGAACGTCCTTCACTTCTCGGCTTTCACTCGAGAGTGTATGTGGCTACTAGACACGATTACAAGAACCTCACATAAATTCCACTTGTGTAGTCTTTCATTAGACTAACCAACCGTTTCCTTTCCTTGCATGGTTGGCTGGTGTCATCCGTCCCATTACGGCACATCAGGCGGATCTGCGGTGTGAAGAGGAGTCAGACGTTACAGAAGAAAGGATCGTTTTATTATTTAAATAAGGTTTGTTTAAGGATTTGGGATTAAGACATTTTAATCTTTGAATTAAGTCTTCCGCTATTTTATTTAAGACTATATAAATACGCTTCCGCATTGTAAACGTTAAGTTAAACATTTTATATTATTTTGAATTGTTTTGTATTTATGGTATCCGTGATAAGCCTTAGGTGATTTCGGGCGGTTAAGTACGGGATCACTGACGATAATATTCCCAAGTGATTTTGGGGGTGTTACAGACTACATAGGAGGAAAAAAAAAACAACACCACTCCCAATAACACACAACATATTTCAATGAGAGACAAAACAGAAGCAAATAAGGAACAAAAACAAAGACACAAATAATGCAAAAAAGAAAAATAGAACAACAAAAAACAATATAAAAACCAAAAAAACACAAACAAAAGGGAAAGGGAAGGCTGACCCAAATACAACATTCAACAACACACAAACACACCCCAAGCTTGAGGATTTCATATGACATTTACTGATTACAAAAAAACTGGAGGACAATGAAAACCGTGTCATACCCGCACGAAACGCGGGTTTCGGGTCTAGTAGTCATAATTACACTCTCTTTTTTAGCACTGTCATAATTACACTTAATACCAAATGAATTAGTAGACTTAATGCAGTGATTAAAGGGCAAACAAAATCATTGACTATTCATACTAGTATAAGGTTTATCATGAGATTGGTTAAGAAAAGAACAAAAGTTATTATTATTATACACTACTCTCCTCTCAACACATATCTTCGTAACCGGTTTGGATCCTCTAGAGCTAATGGGATAGCCATTTGTGTGCCAAAGCACAAAATTATTTTTTAGCAATTTTGAAATCTGAAATTCTAAATCTTAAACCACAAATTATAAACCCTAAATTATAAATTGTAAACCCTTCATCCTAAATTATAAACCTTTAACCTTAAAAAATTAAAATTTAAACATCTCATATACTTTGACACATATTTAGCTTTACAATTGGATATAGAAGATCCCCATTCCTTCGTAACTGTTTATCTACTATAAAGTTATATAATAGGGTGTTTTATATGGGACCTAATTGAACATTTAAGCCCAACAACACATATCCCTAACGAATCTATATGAAATTAATAATCATTTTCTATTCTTCGATTTTTCGACGCCTTGCTATATATAAAATTTTAAATTTGGACATAGAACGAACCCAAAAATCCTAGTGTATATAATAAGAAAACTCTTCTTAAGACTATTACTACTCTAAACCATATGGAAAATTACAAACTCATCCTTGTATATTCTACACTACTATTATATTTGCTTAGCTTTAGCAGCAGGTCGAGCATATGATAATAGTTCAATCTATGTACAATTGTTTAACTTGCTTGGGGGTGGAAGGAGTGACTGACCCTAATCCGAATCCGAATCTACATATATATATATATGCTCCAAGTAAATGAATAATTAGTCTTTAAAGTGGATACGAATTGTAAAATGGGACAAACCTGCTAAAGGATAGAAGTGAGTAAGTGTAGAAGACATTGAGTGCTTAAGCTTGTCTAAAAAAGAATCCATGGTTCCGACGCCATTGTCTTTTGATGGATGCTTGGGGAACAGAAGGCCAATTTGAAGGTGGCACTGCGAGAGTTGCATTAGCTCAGCTGATCCCAAGTAGAAAGGCTTGTTTGATTCTTCAACAATCTGTTTCGGTTTGATGAAACATTCTGAAATTGCTCTAACTTTTGGAGCATCAGCCATATTTTTTGTATGGTAGATCTAATAGTGAATATTCTATGATTGAGAAGAAGAGGGTGGTGAACAAGAGACCATATAAAAGAGGATTGTGAAATGAGTGGTCAGGATAAGAGAATTCAATATTTGAAAGAGTACATGTTGTCACTTGGCTGGCCCGAGTAATCCATTTTGGCTAAGAGCAAATCTATCTTATATATATAGAGACCGGTTTCGGTGGAACGAATTTTGTGGTGTAACGAGTGGATTAATTAGGAGCGTTAGGATTCGATTAAATCAATGTCTTGAATTAATCATAGAGAAAAAAAGAAAAAAATACATTTAAATGCCCACCCGGTTTTATAGCAACAACCCTTCTTCAGGAGTTTTTTTATTTTTTTTATTTTAAATTTAAACATTATCTGTAATTGATAGGAGAGAGAATCCTTATTTATCGCTTCACGTTCTTCTTCAGGAGGTCTTCTCCATTGCAGCCTCCTTCACGCTCTTCTTCAAGGTTTTCTTTCAGTTCTTCATTCTTTTTCCATTGTCGCCTGAATTTTCAATGTCTACGGATGAAGTTGATCGTAAAGGTTAATTCTTGATAATTAGGGTTTCTTCATATTCGGTTTTGGTTAGTTGTTCGACTGAAATCTGGAAAAATCCCTTCTTATGTCGCGCAATATATATTGGATTTTGTTTAATCGATATTCATGTTTACAGTATAGTGTGTGTATTCGGATTCTAATGTTAGATATTCATCTTCTCCGTAGTTGATAATTAGGGTCTTCTTCAAGTTCTTCATTCTTTTTCCATTGTCTCCTGAATTTTCAATGTCTACGGATGAAGTTGATCGTAAAGGTTAGTTCTTGATAATTAGGGTTTCTTTATATTCAGTTTTTGTTACTATGCCGCTCGACTGAAATCTGGAAAAATCCCTTCTTATGTCGCGCATTATATATTCGATTTTGTTTAATAGATATTCATGTTTACAATACAATGTGTGTATTCGGATTCCAATGTTAGATATTCATCTTCTCCGTAGTTGTATTCGTTAAGAGAGATATCGATCATCAGATATATTCTGCGTCACATTCAATTAGAAGGTTGATATTCATGTTTTGTCTCGTGTATGTATTAAGATATTAAGCTTTGTTATTCGTGTTCTGCTGCTGAAATATTCTTTTATTGGGGTTCCATTATGAAAGGATTTTGTTCATACATAAAGAAGACGATATTCTGATGTTCATCTTTGTTATTCGTGTTCTACTGTTAATATATTCTGTTATAGGGGTTCCATTACGAAAGGCTTTTGTTCCTACATAAAGAAGGCGATGTTCAGATTTTAATCTTTGTTATGTGTGTTCTAATGTTGAAATATTCTGTTATAGGGGTTCCATTGTGAAAGGATTTTGTACATACATAAAGCAGACGATATTTTGAAGTTCATCTTTGTTATTCGTGTTCGATCTACTGTTGAAAACATCTGTTATAGGGGTTCCATTACGAAACGCTTTTGTTCCTACATAAAGAAAACGATATTCAGATGTTAATCATAATTATTCGTGTTCTATTGTAGAAATATTCTGTTATAGGGGTTCCGTTATGAAAAACCCTTTTTCCGGTTTTGAACACCGTCTTATAAACGAATATAGTGTACTTCATTGTACAAATTAACATACGCGTGTAAGTTAAAAAGTTTTGTCTAGTAATAACAATTATTTTAATATATTTATAAACTATCTACACTAAATATAATATAGTAAAATATATTAAGCTAGTCTAACGAAGGACAGAATTTCCCATCTCACGATTTTCTATTTAATAAATAATTTTTGTCATTAGATGGGCAACTCAATACTCACTGGATGTTAAATAATTGTAAAAACTCCACTTCAACAAATTACCATCATTTTTTTTTCTGTATGTACGTGGTACGTAGTAAAATACTGTGTCAATGTCATCAACTTATACCATTACCAGTTTGTAAGTATAGTACATAATATTGAACGCTTTTTGCCCAATGCCCTATTGGGCACTATACTTGTAACAACTACCCTCTCAAACTAAGTGTTAATAAAATGCCCTATGTATAAATACACCCCTGTTTTCAGATTTGCATCTCCTCTTCTCTTCTCCCAAGCCGTAGATCTCCTCTTCTCCCAAGCAGTAGATCTCCTCTTCTCCCAAGCAGTAGATCTCCTCTTCTCCCAAGCCCCCTTTCTTCTTTCCCATCCCACACCTCCCTTTCCAGATTTCTCAACTACACTATTCCTCCCCCAACTCAGATTTGTCCATTTCGATCTCATCGTCTCGTCTCTCGCTCTCGTCTTCATCCTCCAACCACGACCACAATGATCTGCCCCGCACACTGCTCGACGCGATCCATCCCCAAATCTCAAACCCTAACCCTAGATCTCGTCTTCCCAGGCCGATTCTGGCTACTGTGATGGAGAATCTGCCTTCGGACAGCCCGAGGATGAGTTGGTCCGGAAAAATCGTGTTTCAGAACTTAGGCCTCGAGCAGTCCGAGCAGCTTCAATGGCGGACCGAGGCATCGTTATAGAGGTATGGAGAGATCTTACTCGCTTCTTAACGTTCATGTTTGTTCTCTGCAATTCGGATTTTGACCGAAGAAGAAGGAGACGAGCACAAGATCGAGTAGAAGATGAAGGTTGCCATACGTTCCTGTTTGTTCCTGTTTGTTCTCTGTGTTGATTTTGATAGAATTATGAGTTTCCAATTGCTATTGTGTGTTGCCATACGTTCCTGTTTGTTCTCTGTGTTGATTTTGATAGAATTATGAGTTTCCAATTGCTACTGTGTGTTGCCATACGTTCCTGTGTGTTGCCATATGTTCCTGTTTGTTGCATTTCTGTGTTGATTTTGATATTTGGTTGGTAAGTGAATGACAGAATTATGAGTTTCCAATTGCTACTGTGCTTTGATGATTGAATTTTAAAAACATCAGTTTATTCGTTCTGAATAATTGGCAAGTAGTAGATGTAGGATGATTTTCATTTTTGAGCTCAATTTTGTGAGAACCAAGGATATATACATTATTAGTTTTGCTTAAATGTTAAAAGGATGCCTTTTCTTTTGAGCTGATGCTAAGTTGATTACATTTGAATAGTAGTTTAGTTGTCAACAACACATAAGAGTACATCTTATACTTTTCCTTGAAAGACAGTTTACAAATGAATAAATTGCCTTTGGATAGAGTTTTTAAATGAAACTAATGTCTCTTTCAACTTTTATCTTGCTTTGCTTTGTTTGAAACCTATGCAAATGTGCTAAACTTCTCCATTTATCTTCATAGACAGTTAATGTCTTCAATTTTGTCATATTATTTACATGGCTTTTTTTTTCCTGGTGTTTTTTACAGTTCTACAAGTGTGCAGTGGATCAGTATGAGAGCGATCTGCTTTCTATTGTCCATTCTCTTCTGCTGTCTATGAACAACCGGGATATCCAACTTGCAAAGTGTTGACATGTTTTGACAATGTAATTTAGTGGTGTTGACAAGTTTTGTAAAGTGTTGACAATGTTGACTGTTTTGTAATATAACTAGTGTTGTATGTTGTTGACAGTTTATTAGTCGTGTAAACAATTTATTTAGTTGGGTTGACAATTTATTTAGTCGTGTTGACAACTTATTTAGTCGTGTTGACAACTCTGTTAAAAAATTTGTTGACAACTTTGTTAAAAATTTTGTCGACAGCTCTGTTAAAATTTTTGTTGACAGCTCTGTTATATTTTTCACGTCAGCAAAGGGTTATTATTGGTGTTGACAACTTATTATTCTTGTTGACATCTCTGTTAAAAATTTTGTTGACAACTCTGTTAAATTTTTTGTTGACAACTCTGTTAAAATTTTTGTTGACAACTCTGTTAGATACTAGGTTAACTGCCTTATGGCATAAGTTCCATGTCTATATATTGTACTCTTGTAAACAATATTCAATAACAGAAAACCTATTCTTCACAGACTTGCTATTGACTCGTTATCACACTAAGTCGAGATCGTCCAATCGAAATACTATCCTCCGGAAAAAGCCATTTGATAATGATTTTTTATTTTTATTTTTTTGATAAAGGCTAAAACCGCAGTCTCACCTAGACACAAACGACGACTCCTGACCATCCTGGCGGATGATCCTGAAAAAGTCCGAGTAAGTGGAAAGCAAACTCGATCGTAGAATTTAAAGATTGCTCTCATTGTTCTAATATAATAATCAGATAATAAACTGTCCTGAGTACAAGAAAGAACAGTTTACATTAAATGAGTGTTGACTTCTGTTTTTGATATGAAAATCAGCAGCTTGATTTGCTTCCCTGAAGCAATGGAAAATTTGAAAATTATCAAAAGACTTCAGGATGGTTTGGATGTCTATAACAATGGTTCAAATTTCCCAAAGTATTTTCCAAATGTTCTTTATAAAATTAATTATTGTGAGGTTATCACCTTCCAGAACTACATTTTTACATGTACATTTCAACTTCAACGCAAGCTTTACCGCATACAAAGCACCTAGAGCTTTAGTGAATAGTGGTGAGTAAGAGAAGATTTTTTTTCTTATTCAAGTCAATTACTTTACATTTATTATTCCTGGCAATACATCCAATATAAGAATTCCTAATAAATTGGAAAGATCCGTCAAAATTATCTTTATCTAATTATTAGGTGGATTATTCCATTTTTTATTCTCAACTTTGTTTCTATTAGCTCCCTCCGTTTCTTTTCCATTAAGGAGTTATGAATGTTGGGCATATCAAAGTTTTGTATATTAGGATGACCAAATTGTTTTCTATGGTAAATGATCTGGTACTTATTAGTATACTATATTTATATTTCTGCAAGGTCTTCTCGTTCACGTTCTTCTTCAGGAGGTCTTCTCCATTGCAGCCTCCTTCACGCTCTTCTTCAAGGTTTTCTTCCAGTCCTTCATTCTTTTTCCATTGTCGCCTGAATTTTCAATGTCTACGGATGAAGTTGATCGTAAAGGTTAGTTCTTGATAATTAGGGTTTCTTCATATTCGGTTTTGGTTAGTTGTTCGACTGAAATCTGAAAAAATCCCTTCTTATGTCGCGCAATATATATTCGATTTTGTTTAATCGATATTCATGTTTACAGTATAGTGTGTGTATTCAGATTCTAATGTTAGATATTCATCTTCTCCGTAGTTGATAATTAGGGTCTTCTTCAAGTTCTTCATTCTTTTTCCATTGTCTCCTGAATTTTCAATGTCTACGGATGAAGTTGATCGTAAAGGTTAGTTCTTGATAATTAGGGTTTCTTTATATTCAGTTTTGGTTACTATGCCGCTCGACTGAAATCTGGAAAAATCTCTTCTTATGTCGCGCATTATATATTCGATTTTGTTTAATCGATATTCATGTTTACAATACAGTGTGTGTATTCGGATTCCAATGTTAGATATTCATCTTCTCCGTAGTTGTATTCGTTAAGAGAGATATCGATCATCAGATATATTCTGCGTCACATTCAATTAGAAGGTTGATATTCATGTTTTGTCTCGTGTATGTATTAAGATATTAAGCTTTGTTATTCGTGTTCTGCTGCTGAAATATTCTTTTATTGGGGTTCCATTATGAAAGGATTTTGTTCATACATAAAGAAGACGATATTCTGATGTTCATCTTTGTTATTCGTTTTCTACTGTTAATATATTCTGTTATAGGGGTTCCATTACGAAAGGCTTTTGTTCCTACATAAAGAAGGCGATGTTCAGATTTTAAGCTTTGTTATGTGTGTTCTAATGTTGAAATATTCTGTTATAGGGGTTCCATTGTGAAAGGATTTTGTACATACATAAAGCAGACGATATTTTGAAGTTCATCTTTGTTATTCGTGCTCGATCTACTGTTGAAATCATCTGTTATAGGGGTTCCATTACGAAACGCTTTTGTTCCTACATAAAGAAAACGATATTCAGATGTTAATCGTAATTATTCGTGTTCTAGTGTAGAAATATTCTGTTATAGGGGTTCCGTTATGAAAAGCCTTTTTTCCGGTTTTGAACACCGTCTTATAAACGAATATAGTGTACTTCATTGTACAAATTGACATACGCGTGTAAGTTAAAAAGTTTTGTCTACTAATAACAATTATTTTAATATATTTACGAAACGCCTATATACACGCGACTTTTTCACTATATGCACGCCAATCTGTGCGCAGTTCTTAAGCGCATAAGTCTATGCGCAGTTGTTCAGCGCACAAGGGTATTTTGGGGATAAAAATTAAATTGATGGCGTCGTCAGACAAATTGATGCGCTGATGACACGCGTACTGCAACACCTGTGCGCAACACATCTGCACACAGCGTTTCGAATTCTAAAATCCTATGCTCAGAGGTTCTGCGCATAGGACATGTGCGACGTTAAGTTGCGCATATATATTGCGCACAAATTTTTAACGTTAAAATGTGTGCGCATTGGATCTGCGCACATGGATTTAACGGTAACTTATTGTGCACTTTACAAAAGCGCACAATAAGTTATAGATTGATAAAGTTACAGAATAGGTGCGCATAACCTTGACGCATGGATGAAATCCGGTTTGAAGTAGTTGAGATATGAAGGGTCTAGTACATGGATGTTGACTATGTTTTAAAAACTTATACAATTAATTGTTATTAGGCATATAAAGAGTGTATAAGGTCTCCCCTTCACAAAAAGTTGATCGAAAATACTCAAAAACGCAAAAACGCCTTATCGGTCATAATGGCCTGTTAAGGTCGAGAATAGGCGGTTCGATGCCCAAACGACGTCGGAATGCAATGAAAGTTGTTTTCAATGCATATTATAGCTATTTAACCTTGTCGGTAAGTTCGAGTCGAAAACTCGAACTCTTCGAGTCGAAAACTCGAACTCTTCGAGTCGAAAACTCGAACTCTTCGAGTCGAAAACTCGAACTCTTCGAGTCGAAAACTCGAACTCTTCGAGTAACACCTCCTTTGTAAACCTTCACTAGTCTTTCATTCTTCGAAATAGTCGAAGTAGTTGAGATATGAAGTGTCTAGTACATGGGTGTTGATTATGTTTCAAAAACTTATACAATTATGTGTTATTAGGCATATAAAGAGTATATAAGGTCTCCCCTTCACAAAAAATTGATCGAAAATACTCAAAAACGCAAAAACGCCTTATCGGTCCTCATGGCCTATTAAGGTCGAGAATAGGCGGTTCGATGCCCAAACGATGTCGGAATGCAATGAAACTTGTTTTCAATGCATATTATAGCTATTTAACCTTGTCGGTAAGTTCGAGTCGAAAACTCGAACTCTTCGAGTAACACCTCCTTTGTAAACCTTCACTAGTCTTTCATTCTTCGAAATAGTCGAAGTAGTTGAGATATGAAGGGTCTAGTACATGGGTGTTGATTATGTTTCAAAAACTTATACAATTATGTGTTATTAGGCATATAAAGAGTGTATAAGGTCTCCCCTTCACAAAAAGTTGATCGAAAATACTCAAAAACGCCTTATCGGTCCTGATGGCCTATTAAGGTCGAGAATAGGCGGTTCGATGCCCAAACGATGTCGGAATGCAATGAAACTTGTTTTCAATGCATTTTATAGCTATTTAACATTGTCGGTAAGTTCGAGTCGAAAACTCGAACTCTTCGAGTAACACCTCCTTTGTAAACCTTCACTAGTCTTTCATTCTTCGAAATAGTCGAAGTAGTTGAGATATGAAGGGTCTAGTACATGGATGTTGACTATGTTTTAAAAACTTATACAATTAATTGTTATTAGGCATATAAAGAGTGTATAAGGTCTCCCCTTCACAAAAAGTTGATCGAAAATACTCAAAAACGCAAAAACGCCTTATCGGTCCTGATGGCCTATTAAGGTCGAGAATAGGCGGTTCGATGCCCAAACGACGTCGGAATGCAATGAAACTTGTTTTCAATGCATATTATAGCTATTTAACATTGTCGGTAAGTTCGAGTCGAAAACTCGAACTCTGAAAATTTACGAAAAGTACCCGTAATACCCCATAAAACACGTATGCGCATAAGAACTGCGCACAGAATCCCGTGCATATATGCCTCGATTCGCGTGCATATAGCCATTGCCTATATTTATAAACTATCTACACTAAATATAATATAGTAAAATATTAGGGTTGAGCAAAAACCGGGTCGACCCGGTTTTTTGGACCGGACCGGACCGGTCCATTCCGGTCCGGGTTTCGGTCCACATGTTTATGAAAATCCGGGTCCGGTCCGGTCCAAAATCCGGTCCGGTCCGGGTCGACCCGTTTTTTTTATTTTTTAATATAAAAATTAATATATTATATATAAATTATAAATTATAAATTATAAATATTTTTTAATAAAATTATATATTTCTATACTAATATTCTTCAATATATTTATAAATAATATTTTTTTTAAATTTTTTTTTTATTTAACTAATTTTTTTTAAAAATTTTGCAAAAAGTATAAATTCCGGTCCAAACCCGGACCCGACCCGACCCGGACCGGATCTTGGACCGGACCGGACCGGTCCATTCCGGTCCGGGTTTCGGGTCACACATTTTCGGAATTCCGGTCCGGGTCGGTCCGGTCCGGTCCGGGTTTGGACCGATGCTCAACCCTATAAAATATATTAAGCTAGTCTAACGAAGGACAGAATTTCCCATCTCACGATTTTCTATTTAAAAAAAAAAAATTGTCATTAGATGGGCAACTCAATACTCACTGGATGCTAAATAATTGTAAAAACTCCACTTCAACAAATTACCATCATTTTTTTTCTGTATGTACGTGGTACGTAGTAAAATACTATGTCAATGTCATCAACTTATTCCATTACCAGTTTGTAAGTATAGTACATAATACTGAACGATTTGTGTCCAATGCCCTATTGGGCACTATACTTGTAACAACTACCCTCCTAAACTAAGTGTTAATAAAATGCCCTATGTATAAATACACCCCTGTTTTCAGATCTGCATCTCCTCTTCTCTTCTCCCAAGCCGCAGATCTCCTCTTCTCCCAAGCCCCCTTTCTTCTTTCCCATCCCACACCTCCCTTTCCAGATTTCTCAACTATACTATTCCTCCCCCAACTCAGATTTGTCCATTTCGATCTCATCGTCTCGTCTCTCGCTCTCGTCTTCATCCTCCAACCACGACCACAATGATCTGCCCCGCACATTGCTCGACACGATCCATCCCCAAATCTCAAACCCTAACCCTAGATCTCGTCTTCGCAGGCCGATTCTAGCTACTGTGATGGAGAATCTGTCTTCGGACAACCGGAGGATGAGTTGGTCCGGAAAAATCGTGTTTCAGAACTTAGGCCTCGAGCAGTCCGAGCAGCTTCAATGGCGGACCGAGGCATCGTTATAGAGGTATGGAGAGATCTTACTCGCTTCTTAACGTTTATGTTTGTTCTCTGCAATTCGGAGTTTGACCGAATAAGAAGGAGACGAGCACAAGATCGAGTAGAAGATGAAGGTTGCCATACGTTCCTGCTTGTTCCTGTTTGTTCTATGTGTTGATTTTGATAGAATTATGAGTTTCCAATTGCTACTGTGTGTTGCCATACGTTCCTGTTTGTTCCTGTTTGTTCTCTGTGTTGATTTTGATAGAATTATGAGTTTCCAATTGCTACTGTGTGTTGCCATACGTTCCTGTGTGTTGCCATACGTTCTTGTTTGTTGCATTTCTGTGTTGATTTTGATATTTGGTTGGTAAGTGAATGACAGAATTATGAGTTTCCAATTGCTACTGTGCTTTGATGATTGAATTTTAAAAACATCAGTTCATTCGTTCTGAATAATTGGCAAGTAGTAGATGTAGGATGATTTTCATTTTTGAGCTCAATTTTGTGAGAACCAAGGAGATATACATTATTAGTTTTGCTTAAATGTTAAAAGGATGCCCTTTCTTTTGAGCTGATGCTAAGTTCATTACATTTGAATAATAGTTTAGGTGTCAACAACACATAAGAGTACATCTTATACTTTTCCTTGAAAGACAGTTTACAAATGAATAATTGCCTTTGGATAGAGTTTTTAAATGAAACTAATGTCTCTTTCAACTTTTACCTTGCTTTGCTTTGTTTGAAACCTATGCAAATGTGCTAAACTTCTCCATTTATCTTCATAGACAGCTAATGTCTTCAATTTTGTCATATTATTTACACGACTTTTTTCTTCTGGTGTTTTTGACAGTTCTACAAGTGTGCAGTGGATCAGTATGAGAGCGATCTGCTTTCTATTGTCCATTCTCTTCTGCTGTCTATGAACAACCGGGATATCCAACTTGCAAAGTGTTGACAAGTTTTGACAATGTAATTTAGTGGTGTTGACAAGTTTTGTAAAGTGTTGACAATGTTGACAATTTTGTAATATAACTAGTGTTGTATGTTGTTGACCGTTTATTAGTCGTGTAAACAATTTATTTAGTTGGGTTGACAATTTATTTAGTCATGTTGACAACTTATTTAGTCGTGTTGACAACTCTGTTAAAAAATTTGTTGACAGCTTTATTAAAATTTTTGTCGACATCTCTGTTAAAAATTTTATTGACAACCCTGTTATATTTTTTCACGTCAGCAAAAGGTTATTATTGGTGTTGACAACTTATTATTCTTGTTGACAGCTCTGTCTGAATACATGAACATCACCTAATCAAAAAAAAAAAATATTAATATTGATTTATAATTTTCAAAATGGTAATCATGAATAGAAAAACACTAAGAATAGAATATACTACATAATAAAAAATATCATCTATTAGAAACGTGAATACTATCATTTGTTTATGATTTTCACAAACTATACTAAGAGCATAATATCACACCTAAACAAGAATATCACCTAATAGAAACGTGAATATCACCTAATAAAAACGCGAACAATATTTGCAACAATTTTCCACATCAATTTGTTTTCATTTGGGGCGTGCTCGATCCAATGAGGTGCAAGGTGCACCAGTATGGTTCGAACGCAGTCTTGCTACTTTAGTAGCAGTTAATGCATCCCATACAACAACTGAAATTTGAGCAAGATATAAATTAATCACATAATATAAAATCTTTGTTTTCTGTAATATTTCTGAAAAGAAGCATATAATCACCTCAGTTTTTTGTTCATCCGCTGCTAAGACTAACTCGTTAGTCACATTGAAACAGCCCGTAGAAATATTGAAATACAGTATGTGATTAGGTGATGAAAATCTTTAAAATCAATTGTTTTGAGTCAATAACCAGAAGATGTAGATACCTGACAACACATCTGTTTGTGAGTGGCTCCTCACTTCCTAATGCCTGCTTTACCATTCTTCCTGTACCAACTTCCCAAAGCTTTACTGTGGAATCCTTACCCGAAGAAAGAATAAATCTGAAGAAACATGGACACGTATTTACGCGGTGAAAATAAACCAATGAAAAACTAGCACTAAAAAGTAATTAATGATTAAATCAGGAAGTTTGCATTTTTCCAATGAATTGAAACTAGTAAAATGTGAAACTAATTCTCTGCATCAAAGCCAAATTCTCTACATCTCATCCCTGCACAACTTCTTTCTTCGGCCTACCACCGACGCCGTTAAATCTCGTCGGCCATGGAGAAGAAGATTTCGCCCCGTCCACTGTCGCTCCCTACCTCGGAGGTCGACTTGAGCAGTCGGCATGCGATCTTGATTAGAACATCTTCGGCAGCGGCGAGATCTCTCCACTTTAAACCTCGTCGACCCGTGGCGAAACAAGGACGATTCTCTGATTTATTCTCGCGCTCCTGAAGCTTGAAATCTAGGGTTTCAAATAATTTAGGGCTTTTCGGACTTGAGTCGAACGTGAAGATGATGTTGAGGACGAAATCGGACGGTAAGGAGGAAGCGACAACACTTCAGGCGAGAGAACAATTCTGATCGATGGTGGGGTGCGGTTTTAGGAAGGAAAACTATTTAAAGCTCCCTCATTAATTTCAGTTTTATTTAATTTATGTGTCATTTTGTTGCTAATCCTCTAAAAATAAATTATTTTTAATTTTGATTTTTAAAAGAACTGAAAAAAATAGTTTGTTAACCATTTTGTAGGCTCCAAATTTAATCCTAAATATATATTGTAATTATAAGTCTAATATATTGTAATTTTTTGTTTAATGATTTTTATACTAAGACATTTTAATTCGCGTATTTCTATTCTTTTGAACTTAATATCCAAATATAAAAAAATTACTTTCAAACTTTAGTTGAAAATATATAATACAGTGAGATAAGAAAAATTTATAATATCATAGATTATCATATATAAATTATACTATATATAAACACTAAATAATTAACCCGCATGGCGCGAGGATTATACAAGTATATATTAAAGCTAAGACTTTTAGAGTCACTAAAATGATTCTAAGATAGGTTGTTAAGCTTTTTTTTTTAACTTTAATAAAAAATGTATTGAATAATTAACTCAACAAATAAATCTTATAATTCATTCAAGACAAAAACAATACAAATTATCCTATCTTATTAAGAATAAATTTTAAATTTAATTATAATTTATATATAATGAGATATTTATATATATAATTAAATTATATATCATTCATGAAATGAATATGGATTAATTAGTATTCACAAACAAAAAGTTAAATATATTTCGCTTATTTGGTGAGAGTCTAACTTAAGTTTTAGACTAACTTGGCTTAAACCGTATAAATTTTTACGACGAACAATCTAAAATACCAGTGCATGGCACTGATCATTACACTAATTAGTGTAGTGACTCGTGCCATGCACGAGGAATTTCGTATTATTCGTACGAAAATTGTATATCCTTTTAATCGAGTTCGTCAAAAAATTAAGATTAACTTTTTTTCTTATAAAGACTATTTATAAAAATATATTTTATTTCATGAAGGTTATCTACGTAGCTTAACTTAATTTTTATTATCGAAAATAATCCTAATTTTATCATAAAATATATATTAACCTTCAATATAATATTTATTCTCAATAATATAGCTTGTATATTTGTTGTTGAAAGGAATGATAATTATTTTAGATTTATTTGTTAATATAATTATCAAATCTATTAATAATTGAAATTAAAGATAAAAAATAATTATTATTTAACAAACAAGCCTAAAATCACTCTAAAAGCTCTAAAAGGCTCAGTTTTAATATATACTCCTTAAGATAGATTGATATAGACCACGAAGGATAAATCAAATGCGGCCAAAATTACGGATTAACCTCACTTCTTCCATCAGCGTGAGGTGTTTATCAAAACAAAACGATTTGTTACAATTATCTCTTTCAAACTCATCCACTCGGTTATAGAAATCTTAGCCTTCAACATATAAATAAGAAATGAATTATTATATAAACCGAAAGTATTTTTTAGACAAAACTATACTCCCTCCGTCCCATATTATAGATCTCGTTTGTTGTTATCGAGGTAAATTAAGGAAGGGAGAAAGAAAAGTGGAGAGGAGAGAGATTGTGAGTGAGTATGGATTTTTATGTAGGAAAGAGAAGATAAAAAAGTGAATTGGTGTGAGTTTTAATGTAAAAAAGATGTAGATTGATGTGATATTGATAATAAGACAAAAGATAAAAAAGGAAAGTATGATCTATATTTTGGGACACCCAAAATGAAAAACGTGATCTATAATATGGGACGGAGAGAGTATATTATAGGTGTCATGAAAATGAATACAAGTTATTATATTTAGAAAACCAAACGATTTGTTGCAACAATCCTCTTATTCCTCTATCAAACTCATCCATTCTGTTATAGTCATCATTTTAGCCTTCGACATATGAATAAAAATGAATATTAAATAAGTAAAAAGTATCTAAACGAATTTGCTAAATATTAGTTTAATAGATGAAATTAGCCTAATACATCACCTTATCAATTATCAATTACTAATAATTAAAGTTATAGCATTCCTTGCCAATTGGTGCTACCTCACCTATATCAACATATCTAATTGGTTAGAATTTTTAATTTAAAATTTACACAAATTTTCTTTATTTGTATTAGACAATAATTAAAAAAATAGTCTTAAACACTGCATATATTGCAACCAATTAGATGTAATTTGTTAAGCAAATCTTTTAATATGAAGACTCGCTAACGTAGTCCCATATCTTTTGTATGCTACATGTTAACTAATCATTGGAGCCACATCACCCAATTTTTAAAACCATTAATTAATAAAAAAATTAAAAGACTTGATCTTACTTATTAACAATTTAATTAATTAATACTTGAATCTAGCAAAAATCAATTAGTATGTTTGTTTTATTTAATATTGTCCAATTTTTATAATTTAAAATTTTCAAATCAGGTGTTGTTATGATAAAATGACTATGGAATAACAAGCTTTTGTAATCAGATCATTTAGACTTTGAGTTCAATTAGTTAATTTATATGTATAAATTAGTCTATTTAGACCCGACGTTCAAAAGTTTCCTTAATTCTTAACATAAATAAAGTTAAAAATTTATTATTAATGTAGTATTGAAGAAGAACTTCAAGAAAACTAACTAATCAACAAATATTAAAAAATTATCTATAGCGATATTTCTGTGAAGATTTTTCACAAATTTATTAAGATGTGATTTATACTAGATATATAACTAAGCAAATCACATATATTTGTTTTAGCACAATCTCTATAAATAAATTCACCAAATAATATGTTTTAACATCTTTCATATTTTCCTATATGAACAAAATAGTAGAAGTTTGAAAATTACTTCCTAAATAAAGTTATCTTTTTAGAGACATTTGCAAACGAACACTAAAAGCTAGCTTTATACAAAACTTATAATGTTATTTGGTTGATATTTCATAAGTTTTGTTATCTAAATGTTTTTTAAATAGAATTAAATGAATTAAATAACTAATTCATACGTTTATATGAAACAAAAAATTATTGAAGAAGCTTGTGCAAGGCACGGGTACATACTAGTAACAAATTAAAATGTGTGACCACCATATAAACGCTCTTATTCCCAGAGTTGTGTATTAATGTTGAGTCGTTGCCTGGTGCCTCTAACGATTCACTGACCACCATCTTCTCGCCTTCGACCTTTGCTTTTAATTTTGTCTCGATTTCTAATCGTTCTCCCATAATAATTTTATGGAGGTTAATTTGGAGAGATAGAAAGTTAGGTATGAAAAAGGCTTGAAGAACTAGGCTTAAAGTGTGGTGTGTTAGGGTTTTTTCTGGGATGCGGGGATAAGCCGTTGTTGTCCGATCTAGACACCAAACCTCGAACAGAAACTCGAATAAAGAAGATAGGCGGAATTAAAATGAGATGAAAGAAGGATAAGTCGAATGATAGGCCAATTGGAACCAAATCAAACAACGATAAAACCCCTGAACTTAGGAACAAGAACCTTACCGAATGATGAAGAAACCCCAATGGATTACAACCAAACACAATGGCTATGGTAGGCCAAGACACCTGGAGGATGCACTATGGAGTCCCGATAGCACAAACGTTATGGAAGAGATTGACACACACAAGTACAACTAGGGCGAGTTCAACAACAATGCACACATGACACTCTACTCACAAAAGCACTCTTTTGGGAGGAAAAACGATAAACACTGTATTCAATATCAAAGTCTGGGGACCTAAAACAATAACTAGGGCAAACCTTATATAGAGTCAATAAGGTGGCCAAATAAAAGAAATAAAAATAAATAAAAGTATTGCCAAAAATATCCTAAAAACAAATAATCTCGAAAACAACTAAATATGGAAATCTCGAAGTCTCTGCCGTCTGGAATATGGCGATCGCCAAAGATGGGAAGCGATCGCGGTTTTAGATAAATGGCTACGGCTTTTGATGATTTAATTCCCGCGATCGCCAGGGGGAGGGTCGCGATCGCGGTCGCTGTCCTGCGGCCTTCCTTCGTTGCCTTCGCCCGGGTCATCTCGAACACTGATAATGAACACCATTCTCGTGGGTGTTTCCAAGAGATCCTTTGTACTCATATGCTCCTTAGACAAGATAAAGGCGACTAACTTATCTAACTCTTGTTGGACCTCCTTTGCTCTCGAACGAGTCAATGCACCCTCGAACTCGGGAATGACCGGCATTGGTTGATGCTCAGATGATCCTTCATCATTCTGCCATTTTGCTTTGGACGTGTTTGGTTTAGCTTGTCGTCGTCAGAGAGCTATGACACGCTCTCCACTCCCTTGTGTTTCTCCACCATAGCCTTGTCACCCTCACCTACGCTCGTCCTCCACCTCCTCCTCTTCCGCTTCCCGGAAGTGAGATATTCCTCATTTTGTTAATGGACCTCAAATTTTCTTGCATTTTCAATTCATAGTTAATCTTCTTGCGCATGAAAAGGAGATCATTTCTTCTTTGTTGTCTAATTCTAAGATTCTCAAATCAATGCTTTGTCAGCAAGCGAAGCTCTCATGGCTTAAGTTTGGCGACTTGTGTTCCTTTGTCTTCCATAAATCCATTAAGAGTCATCGCTCCAAGAACTCCATCCATTCTCTTATCGACTCTGTTGGGCATGTTATATCCCGCCCTAGTGATCTGGTGCAACACATCCTTGGCTATTATGTTGACATTTTGGGTTGCTCGTCTTCTGCTATCTCCTTTCAGGCGCACAATATATCGATTGGCCCCCTCATTTCCCAAATGCATTCTGAAGGGCTTCTTCTTCCCTTCACCGAATTGGAGATTAAGCATACTTTGTTCATCATTGACCCTTCCAAATATGCTGGCCCGAATGGTTTTAATTCATTCTTTTTTTCAGAAGGTCGGGCCTATTTTGAGTAGATCTCTCTCTCCCGTTGTCAAAGCATTCTTCCGCTCTAGTAGAATTCTACGGCAGATTAATCATGCACTAATTCACCTTATTCCTAAGAAGCCGAACCCTTCTTCAATGGCTGATCTTCGGACGATCTCCTGCTGCTCAACCATTTATAAAATCATTACGAAGCTTATCTCTGACCGCATTTTCCATGTTCTGCCTGATCTGGTTTCTGACTGCCAGGGTGCGTTCGTCCCTAATCGATCCATTAGGCATATCATTCTTCTCTGTCAAGAGTTTTTTAAGCATTATGGGCGTCGTTCTATGTCTCCCAGCTGTGCTATCAAGATTGACTTTCAGAAGGCTTTCGATCGGGTGGATTGGAGCTTTATTGACCATGTTCTCTATTTTTTCGGGTTCCCTCCTATGATGATTGGTTGGATTATGACATGTATCTCTACAGCCTCTTTCTCTATTTGTATTAATGGCGAGGTTAAGGGCCACTTTGCTGGAAAGTGGGGCATTCGCCAAGGCGACCCATTATCGCCCTATATTTTCGTTCTCGTCATGGAATACTTGAACAGGATGTTGGCCACCCTCCCTTCTAACTCCAATTTTCAGTGGCACCCTAGGGGTGAGTCGACCCACCTCACCAAACTTGCCTTCGCTAATGATCTTATCGTGTTTTGTCATGGGGATGCTGGCTATGTTGCTGCTGTTCTTGGTGTTTTTGAGCAGTTTGGTTCTTTGTCGGGGCTTCTTGCCAATCCCGCTAAGACCTCTATCCTTTTTTCTGGCATGGATGACTCGGTTAAGAAATCCATCCTTGCTTCCACCGGATTTGCAGAAAGATGCTTTCTCGTGAAGTATCTTGGTGTTCCCCTAGGGTCCCGTAAATTAAGGAACTGTGATTTATCTGACCATGTGCTTAAGATGACGCTAAAATTCAGTCTTGTATAGCCAGAAGCCTGTCTTATGCGGGTCGCATTGAACATGTTCGGGGTGTTCTGTTTGGCATCACCGACTTTTGGTGTTGTGCACTCATCCTCTCTCCCGATGTCATTTGGTCTAGCTCTGTCTCTTCCCGTAAGTGCCCGATTGCTTGGAAAGATGTTTTGCGTCCGAAAGATGAAGGTGGAGTTGGGTTCAAGGAACTCCTTGCCTGGAACCACGCTTGTTTTGCCCAGTCTATCAAGGAGCTGTTGGACCTCACTTTGAATGTCTGGACGAGGTGGGTCTTTGCTAACACGCTTCAGCAGGGTAATATTTGGGATGTTCAAGCCAGAACTTGTGACAGTTGGAGTTGATGCTGTCTTTTGGGTGTTCGCGACACATTACTTGTTGGGTCTTCTGTTTCTCTTGTCTCCCATGCTCTCTCTAACCATTCGGGTAAGTTTTCTGCTGCTAATGTTTATAAGTTTTCTCCTAAATGCTTGGTTATTTGCTCGATGGCTCACCTCAACAAACTTCCTACCAAGGATTGTCTCTATCGCTGGATGGAATTGCCTAACACCACCTGATGCCTCTGTAATCTGGATATTGAGTCCTCTAAGCATCTCTTTGGCTCTTTCTGCTTCTCTCGCCGTGTCCTTGAGGATATTTTCGGCTGGCTGCAGTTGGTCAATCGTGCGAGTAGCCTCGACTCTTGGTTTGAATGGATTATTCATAATCGTTGGCGCCATCGTGCCTATTTTGACCTTGTTGTTGCGCTTTCCTCCTCTGTTTACTTCTTGTGGAGACTGCACAATGACACTATCTTCAGCGGTGTTATTCCTTGCGCCCACTCTTGTTCTCGGCTCATTATTAGTTATGTTAGAAGTTGTATTTGTGCTCATGATATAAAACTTATTCTTGCTAGAAGTGGAGTTTTAAGATGAGCACTTGGTTTGTATTTTGGTTGTAGGCTTGTTTTTTAAGCTTGTTGCATTTTCTCCCATGTAATTTCCCCTCTTCAATATACTTACATCTTTCAAAAAAAACTCATTGGGTGTGGACAAACTGTTAGATGTTATTAGGAATGAAACGTCATTCTCCAGAATTCTCTTATCATCCTCTAGAACTCTCTTCTACATTAATTGTTTGGCCTTGTTCCCCACGCGTCGATCTTGTATATATACACTCCTTTATCATTGTGTTGGATCGTTAGTTCAATTACTTCTGAGGGAACAAAGTGTATTGTTCCTTCAGAGGTGTAGCAGCGGAATATTAACGCAGGAAGTATAGAAGAACACAAGTATTTAGAGTGGAAACCTCAACCACTAAGAGTTGAGTAAAACCACTACCTTCAAGCTTCTCACTTGAAGGATTTGAATGAGTATACTTATCTTATTGATTTCTTGTTTGTTACAAAAGAAAGCAAGGATTACGATCACGAATCTCTTCTTTCACTCGAGCCCAAACTCAACGCCTAAGACAAAGTATTGCTCACTCTTTCTCTCTTTTCTTCTTGTTCTTCTTTTGGACGATCACACTTGATTCGTACAAGTAAAACTCTCTCAATCGTCACTCAATTCCTAAGCCTAAGACTAGTTTATATAGCAAAGATAAAACTAGGTTTAAACTAGGAAATAAACAAGATTATGGAAAAAATATCTTTCGCATAAGAAGATATTATTTCCATCTTTTAAATATATCTCTTTCCTTAAGATCTTCATGAAATCTTTGTTGCTCAACCGTATTTTCCATAAATAAAACATTGATATCTTCGTTGTGCTCCTTCAGCCATTTCTTTCCTTATTTAGCTCGCCTCTGTTGAGTAACGTTCCTGCTCAGAGTAGACATCCTGAAACACTCAAGTATACGTTAGTAGGAATGTTTGTTACCATCAAAACCAGAAGGAACTTTACTTCAGCTGTAGCTTCAACAAATTCCCCCTTTTTGATGGTGACAAACATACTCATTGAATACTTCTAAAACACATCTAAACAGTTCTCCTAAGGGAACGTTACTTATAAGTTTTAAGTACAGATGTTCCCCCTCAAACCTTGACCGTTCCTTTCTTCCCCCTTTTGGCATCATCAAAAAGTAAGTCTAAACATGTACTTGAAATAAAAGAACTCCAGAACTCATCAAAACAAGCTAATCATAGATTAAAACAAGCGTCATAAGAACGGACGCTGATACAAATACTGGACTGGGAAAAGAAAAACACAAGCATAGAGAAATTTAAAAGAAGACACATAAAACCCTAAGCAAAGGGTACAATAAGCGCAAAAGAAGAAGGATAGATGTGCTAGGAACAGAGAGTGGGGGTCAGATAGAGGAGGAAAGGTGTGGAGAAGAGACTGTTAAACTGCCAAGGGAACCTCTAGTTGGATGACGTCCAACGACGTATCTCAGCCTTCAAGGCAGCAACTTCATTCACCAGATTTCCAACCAGTGAGCACAACTCTTCCATCCTCTGATGTTGATAAACCATCGTTGGTTCTTCACTCTGTTCCTGTGGAGGGTCCTCAGTTACATGCTCTGTTTCACAAAACTCAGCAGAGCGGACCCAATCACCATCTTCATTCTTCTCAAATTTCATCTTCCTTAAATTCGCTTCAGCCAACTCCCTAGCAAACACAACCTCAGAGGGACCAGCTTCATACACCCTCAGGTACTCTAGGATCTTCTTTACTACTCCTGGGAAGGGAAGACCATGCCTATCGTTCCTCCGGGCATGGGCCATGTGTAGCATAATGATCTTTGGTAGGTTAATGGCTTGCCTGAGGAGGAGCTTGTCCATGAGAAGGCAGTCCTGAATGAGAATGGTTGTGCGCTTCTGCTCTCTAGGGGTAATGTTACTGATAAGGTAGCTGTGCAAGATCCGGTTTGCTACCCCCATGGACGAAGTGGTCATCTCCCCAACAACTTCAGTTGAGTAATCCTGAGAAACCCTTTGGATAGCAGCCAGCCCTATGTCTTTTGGCCACTGCCCTTTGACGTATTCTTCAAATCCTTCGTGAGGTACCCCGAGTATGACTCCCAGTTCGGTGCTTGAGACCACGTGGGTGTCCTTCCCAAGGACGAAGGAGGCTTGTATGGCGTGAGGCCTCTCAGTAATGGTGAAGGAGCTGTAGAACTGCTTTATCATTCCCTCATTTACCTTTGGAGCAGTGCAGAATAGGTTTTCCCAACCTTGGTGGCGGATGATGTCCACCAGGATGTCCATCCTGTTGGCGACAAGAAACTCCTCATCAAACAGAAGGTCTCTGATGATGGTTCGTTTCCCCAAGGCCTTTCCTGCAGCCACTTGTTTGGGAACTTTCCTTCCTTTGGGTGGCTTGGCTGCAGCGCTCCTTGTACGTGGACGAGAAGGGGAAGGCTCCACTTTTGCTCTTTTGAGCACTGGTTCCTGAGGCTCGTCGTCTTCCTCACTGAGATCTAGAATCTCAGGGAACTTTCCCTTGAATAAAGGGGAGTTCTCCTCTTCGATTTCGGCAAGGATTAGGTCAGTTTGAGGGAGAGAGGAGTTTGGAGGGCTAGGCGTGGTTTCTTGTTGGGTTTTATCTTGAGAGTTGGGGCTTGGGATTTTTTCAGTGGTAGGGGAGGCTAATTTTTCAGTAGAGGTACTAGACTGGGATAAGGTGGGTGTGGCCGGCGGTGTTGTTTCTTTTGCCGGCGAGGGTTCTTGATGGGTTTCTTTGGGAGACGATGAAGGTTCTTTGTGGGTTTCTTTTGGAGGGGATGAGGGTTCTTTGGCTGGGGAATGTAGTTTTGGAGATTCTGTGGGGATGCCTAGGGAAGCAAGGATGCTTCTTAGTGTTTCTGGGCTTTCGTTTCCTGTGAGAGAAACAGAAGTAGTGTTCACCATTGTTGCAGGGAGTATTTCTGAGAAAGCTTGTGTTTAGGAGAGGGTAAAGAGAGGGTTGTGGTGATGGAGGTTTTGGGAAAAAAAAAACCTTTAAGTAGATGCCGAATTTTCCATATCTGAACACCAGATCGCTCGTTTCAAATTCAAAAATCCTTTTTCCAAATCTGAACGGTTTTCCATAATTGTGCCGCTTTTTCCTCCAATCAAATATACTCAAGAGCCATCATTACTTTCTTGGTTCCAGAACCTACTCTAGTCCTTTAGACTCCTGCCGAATGCATGTATCTGTCACCTCAGAGCTATTAATCCCCTCAGCAATTTTTCAAATCTCAACCCTTATCCTTTCCTTTCTCAATCTGATATCGAAGGTATTGTGATGCTTGGGGTATGTTTACCAGGAATGGTACAAAAGAACATCACATAGAAAAAAAAATTCGCATATTATGAATTTAAAATATTTTACATCATGATGAGGGAGTCCAGCTGTGGATGGAAAAACATGGCTCATAGGACTATCGATCATGAAGGTTCATAGGGTGGCCGTAGATTCCCTCTATCCTTTGGGCTTGTATTGAGGGATCAGTACATCAAGAGGGATCTTTTGGGTTAGAAAATAAGACCTTTGCCTAAGGAATCATGCATTTATCAATTTCAATCTCTAGCAAGGTATCTTTCCTAATCACGTATAGATCATGCAAGCAGTTCAAAGGACTCAAGTTTATTTCATAGAAAAGCAGGTATTAATATGCTCAAAGGACTAATACTCAAGATGAATAAACTCACTAATTTCACCAATCATTGGGGGTTTCAAGGAAGATCAAGATTAGTTGAGAGAAATCATACCTAGACCCATACGTAATTTCTCAAAGGGAGCCTTGTTTAGTGGCTTTGTGAAGATATCCGCGATTTGATCCTCAGAGCGGACATGTTCCATAGAGACAATTCCTTTCTCCACACAATCACGAAGGAAGTGATGTCTTATGTCAATATGCTTAGTCCTAGAGTGTTGCACATGATTTTTAGAAATATCAATAGCACTAGTGTTATCACAAAGTATAGGAACGTTACCTGAAATGATGCCAAAGTCACTTAGCTGTTGTTTGAGCCATATGAGTTGAGAACAACAAGCTGCGGCGGCGACATACTCAGCTTCGGCAGTGGAAAGGGCGACAGTGGTTTGTTTCTTTGATCCCCAAGACACAAGACAAGGGCCAAGGAATTGAGCCATCCCAGATGTTGATTTCCTATCTGGCTTGTGTCCATCAAAGTCAGCATCTGTGTACCCTAGTAATTCAAGACTTCCCCCTCTTGGGTACCACAGACATAGATCATCAGTCCCCTTAAGGTAACGCAAGATCCTTTTCACAGCAATGACATGAGTTTCTCTAGGACTAGCTTGAAATCTAGCACAAAAACATACACTCTGCATGATATCAGGCCTACTGGCGGTTAGATAAAGCAATGAGCCTATCATTCCACGATAGACCTTTTGATCAGCTTCTTTCTTGTCGACATCCAGTCCTATTGAGTCATTTGGGGACATGGGGGTTGAATAGTTCTTTGCATCCATCATACCAAACTTCTTGATGCACTCTCGTAGGTACTTTTGTTGATGTACCTTTGTTCCTTCCTCTGTTTGAACAACATGTAGGCCTAGAAAGAACTTAAGCTCGCCCACCATACTCATCTCAAATTCACTCTCCATCAGCTTTGTGAACTTGGTAACTAAGTGCTCGTTGGTGGAGCCAAAGATTATGTCATCCACATATACTTGTACTACTAAGGTATGCTTTCCCTCTCTTAATAGAAATAAAGTCCTGTCTACTTCCCCTCTTACGTAACCATGAGATAAGAGGAATTGAGAAAGTCTTTCATACCAGGCGCGAGGAGCTTGCTTCAGACCATAGAGTGCCTTATCAAGTATGTAAACGTGGTCAGGATAGGAAGAATCTTCGAATCCAGGCGTTTGTTCCACATAAACTTCTTCCTTTAGTACTCCGTTCAGGAACGCTGTCTTGACGTCCATTTGTTGCAACTTGAATCCATAGTGGGCAGAGTAGGCGATCAAGAGACGTATTGCTTCTAATCTTGCAACTGGCGCAAAAGTTTCATCATAGTCAATTCCCTCTTGTTGATTGTAGCCTTTTACTACCAGTCTTGCTTTGTTCCTTATCACTTGCCCTCCTTCATCCATCTTGTTCCTGAACACCCATTTGGTACCTATGACGGAGCGATCCTTAGGTCTGGGAACGAGTCTCCATACTTTATTCCTCTCAAATTGGTGAAGTTCCTCTTGCATAGCATTGACCCATTCTGGGTCTTCAAGGGCATCTTTCACTGTTCTTGGTTCAGCTGTGGAGACAAAAGCACAGAAGGCATGAAATATAGGATCTAATGTGAGTACGGAACAAACCTTGTCGCTGGGTTCAAGAGATAGATCGGAGGAGGGAAGCGAAGCACAGTTGCATACGTAGTCCATGAGTCTTGATGGGGGCCCATGGATACGAGTGCTGCGTCGCGTTCCTTCCTCTTCATGGTGAGTATCTTCTTCAGATTGTTCCTGAGATGGGGATTGTTCCCCCTGAGTTCCAGAATCTTCATTAGGTACACTTGCATCTTGATCAGGGACTACTTCTTCTGTTGCGTTTATGTCCGTAGTGGGGATGCATTCCTCAGCATCAGCGAGAATGAATTGTTCCCTATCGGCTTCAGTCAGTGGAGGAACGTTTGGATCATGGACAACGTTACCTGCCATGATCTTTTCATCAAAGACCACATGGATGCTTTCCTCCACCTTCCTTGTCCTCTTGTTGTAAACTTTGTAGGCCCTACTGTGTGTGGAATAACCTACAAACGTTCCTTCATCACTTCTTGGATCGAACTTGCCCAGATTGTCCTTTCCATTGTTGTGGACGAAGCACTTGCACCCAAAGTCCCTTAGATGAGTAATGTTCGGCTTCCTTCCTCTGAACAACTCATATGGTGTCTTCTCAATCATAGGTCTCAACATGGCACGGTTCAGTACATAGCAAGCAGAGTTGAGTGCTTCAGCCCAGAAGTTTCTTGGCAATCCACTTGCAATTAGCATTGTCCTTGTCATATCCTCCAGAGTCCTATTCTTTCTTTCAACAACTCCATTTTGTTGAGGCGTTCTTGGCGCAGAAAAATTATGATTTATGCCTTTGTTCCTGCACAAGGAAAGAAACTGGGAGTTCTCGAACTCTGTACCATGGTCAGTGCGTATAGCCCTTAGATGAAATCCAGATTGATTTTCAATAGCATGTAACCAAAATTCAAACTCATCAAACACATCCTCCTTTGAAGCAATGAAAATAGTCCAGGTAAACCTAGAGAAATCATCTACAATGACGAACACGTACTTGTTTCCCCCACGGCTAAGTGTGCGCATAGGCCCACACAAGTCCATGTGAATAAGCTCTAAGGGTTCAGAGGTACTTACCTGGTTTTTGGACTTAAAGGATGATCTTACTTGTTTTCCTCTTGTGCAAGCAATGCACACCTCTTCAGATTGACTCTCTATCTTTGGTAAACCAATAACTAGGTCTTTATTGTGAAGTTTGTGTAGAAGTCTAAGGCTTGCATGAGAGAACCTTAGATGCCATAGATTTGATTCCTCAGATTGTGCAGAAAGGCACAGTTCCTCTTCAGGGATAAAAGATGGATCTACTTTGTATAGGTTGTTCTCTATGATTCCCCTGAGGAGAACCTTCCCTGTCTCAACATTCTCAACCAAACATTCATTAGTAGTAAAGATAACCCTATTTTGACCATCCTGGCACATTTGACGTACGCTCAACAGATCAAAGGTTAGGTTATCCACTAAAGTAACGTTATTCACAACAAGATTGTCAGAGATCCTTACCTTTCCCATGCCAATTACTTCACCTTTACTGTTGTTCCCAAAGGTTATAGAACCTTTGTTTTCAGGATGGAGAGATATAAACCATGCTTTGTTCCCAGTCATGTGTATTGAACAAGCGCTATCTATATACTCTTCTTCTTTCCATCCTGCAAGTAAGGGATTAGTTTTTACGCACCCAGGCAAGCCTAGGCTTACCTGGGATGAAGAACAATCTTCTATCCTCATTATCTTTTAAAACAACCTTGATCCTGGGAGTGTTCCTAACAGAAGAATTATTGCAATAATTGTAGGCTATCTCCTCATCTCTTGATTTTTTCAAACACTCTTGTTGATGATGTCCTGACTCACCACAGTACCAGCAAACCCTGTGGTGTTTCAGATTGACATACCTACTTTGTTCAGGCCAGATGGTTTTGTTTTCAATTCTAGATCTAAAATCCACCTCTACTGGCTTAGTGTTGTTGGCATGTTTTTGCCATATCTTATAGGCCTTCTGTCCATCGAACCACACCTCCTCTTCCTGAGCAATTTTCTTCCCTTTGTTTTCAGAACCATTGTGGGAACAATGTGTGATTGATCCTCCACAGGGTCCTTTATGACAGAGGGAATTTTGTATACCAGGAGACGAGATGGCAGTTTGTGAACAAGAGGCGCTATCATAGCCTAATCCAGCACGTGGTACAAAGCGTTTAGAGAAATCAGCCTTCTCCTTATCAATTTTAGAGGAGATATATTCATCTAACCAAATTTTCCTTTTGTTTTCTTCCTCTATTAGAAATTCATCAACTTTCTTAGCAAATTTTGAATTTTCCTCAGTCAAAGTTTTAATTTCAGATTCAAGAATGACAATTTTCCTTTCCAGGGAAGCTATATCAGCCACATACTTAGGACATGACTTGCACGAGTCCGACGAAGGGAACGAAGCCTTTTCAAGTCTAGCAACCTTAGAAGCCCAAAGCTGGTTTTCCTCAATCAGACATGAAATGGTTTCGTCCTTCTCATCGATCAAAGAACTCAGATTACTTTGTTCCTTTCCTAGAGAATGAATGAACCTAATAATCTGAGCTTTTGATTTGTTTTCTAAGAAAGAGTCAAATTCAGAAGTGTTTACCTCATCTTCGGATTTTTCTCCTGTAGCCATTAGACATGTGTAGGGAGATTCTTCTTTGGAGTCTGAAGTCCCTCCTGTAGCCATTAGACATGTTTCCTTGGGAGTGTAGAGAAATTCGTCTTCAGAGTCAGATGTCCCCCATGTTGCAATCATTGCTTCCTTCTTTTCCCTTTGAGGGACATTTGCATCTCCTCCCTTCTTTTTGAAGCAATTTCTTGCGAAGTGTCCCTTCTTCTGGCAGTGATAGCAGATGATAGTACTCATGTCTTTGTTCCCATCAGGGAGACGTTGTTTTTCTCTGCTATCCTTCCAAACTCTTCGAAAGGCTCTTGTGAAGAGAGCAACTTCTTCATCTTTATCAATAATTTCGTCCTCTTCCTGAGCAAGATCGAAGGCTTTTTCGATTTTTAGAGCAATGTTCTGGGACTTCTCTGCCTTCTCCCCTTCCCTTCTTAGCATCTTGCTCTGTTGAATCCCCGCATTGCTCTGGAGACGAGCAACTAGTTCCTCCAAGGTGATGTTTTTGATGTCATTCTGAGCTTGGAGTGCAAGAGAGAACGCGTCCCATTTAGAGGACAATCCCTGAAGAAATTGATGTGTCAGTTTCCACTCAGGGATCGTTTCCCCTAAGAACTCGAGTTGGCCTACGTATCCCTGGAAACGTGAATGGTAGTCATCCAAAGACTCATTCTTTCCTTGAACAGCACTATCATACTCCTTGATGAGAGTCAAGATCCTATTTTTCTTGATGTCTTCATTCCCCTCATACATCCTTTTGAGGGATTTGAATATGTCGTGAGCAGTCTTGTACTTTAGAACCTTCCTTTGATCGGATGGACCAAGGGCAGCGAGTATGACCTTCTTTGCTCTCATGTTGAGCTCCAAGACTTTGTAATCAGCATCTTGATAGTCTTCTCTTTTCTTGAGTGTTCCTCCAGTCTCATCTGAGGGATCGAGAATCTTCACATCTCCAAATTCCACAATTTTCCACATCTGTACATGCAGGGAACATATATGTGATTCGATTTGTTCCACCCAGTATGAGAACTCTCCTGATTTGAGCATTGGTGGCTTCCAAAAGGAGTCGTTGATGGCTGTTCCTGACATTCTTCCTGCAAGGGTAACAATCTAGAGACCAGGCTCTGATACCAATTGTTGGATCGTTAGTTCAATTACTTCTGAGGGAACAAAGTGTATTGTTCCTTCAGAGGTGTAGCAGCGGAATATTAACGCAGGAAGTATAGAAGAACACAAGTATTTAGAGTGGAAACCTCAACCACTAAGAGTTGAGTAAAACCACTACCTTCAAGCTTCTCACTTGAAGGATTTGAATGAGTATACTTATCTTATTGATTTCTTGTTTGTTACAAAAGAAAGCAAGGATTACGATCACGAATCTCTTCTTTCACTCGAGCCCAAACTCAACGCCTAAGACAAAGTATTGCTCACTCTTTCTCTCTTTTCTTCTTGTTCTTCTTTTGGACGATCACACTTGATTCGCACAAGTAAAACTCTCTCAATCGTCACTCAATTCCTAAGCCTAAGACTAGTTTATATAGCAAAGATAAAACTAGGTTTAAACTAGGAAATAAACAAGATTATGGAAAAAATATCTTTCGCATAAGAAGATATTATTTCCATCTTTTAAATATATCTCTTTCCTTAAGATCTTCATGAAATCTTTGCTGCTCAACCGTATTTTCCATAAATAAAACATTGATATCTTCGTTGTGCTCCTTCAGCCATTTCTTTCCTTATTTAGCTCGCCTCTGTTGAGTAACGTTCCTGCTCAGAGTAGACATCCTGAAACACTCAAGTATACGTTAGTAGGAATGTTTGTTACCATCAAAACCAGAAGGAACTTTACTTCAGCTGTAGCTTCAACACATTGAGTGAATATCAAGAAATGAAGAGTTCACTGTAACTCTATTTACAAAAATTACATGGTATCAGCCTAACCCTAGGGCCAGATTTCCTTTGTTCTTTCCTCACGCTACCACGCCAGCATGTCTTCAACTTTTTCTTCAACCTCTAGTTCCTCCGGCGACGTCTTCTCTTCATCCTCTTCCAGCGGCAATATCCAGGTTGTTGCTACTGGGGTTGTCTCTTCTGGCAATCTCAACTTTCCGAGCATTCAAATACGTTTAGAGCAAACAAATTATACGCTTTGGCGCAACACCGTTAAATCGGCACTTGAGGCCTATGATGTCGATGTCGTTCTTGAGCCCTCCGATGCACCACCTTAGCATCTTCTTTCGTCTACTGATCCGCCGGTCTCTGAACCGAATCCGGCATATGCGATTTGGAAGAAGAAGGACCTTCTGGTTCTTTTATAAATCTGATCCACTCCTTCTCCTCCGCTGCTTGCACACGTTTCTCGTGTCACCACATCATCTGAGGCCTGGCTCGTTCTTGAGCGAATGTTCTTTGCTCAGACAAGAGCTCGCATGATGCATTTGAAGCAACAATTACAGACCTTTTCCAAAGGGAACATTAGCGTTATGGATTATTTTAAAAGAAGAGGGGTTTCCCTGATGCGCTCGCTGAGTGTTCGTACTTAGTTCCTGATGAAGAATATGTTAAATCAATTCTCTATGGTTTGAATGCATCCTTCTCAACCTTCCATACTGGTATTAACATGCTTTCGGTGCCAGTTTCCTTGGATCAATTACTTGTGCTGCTTCTACAGGAAGAGGAACGAGCTCAGGCCATGTCTCCTTCCCCTACCGATATTATGCATCCATATGCTAACTATGCTCGACGTGGGTCAAACAACAAGAGCAACTCGAAGTCGTCTTCTTCAGACCATGCGGGCTCTTCTCGGACTCCCGAGAATTCGTCTGCAACAAAACCTACTTGCCAGATTTGTCGCAAGCCTGGGCATGAGGCGCTGAATTGCTGGAAGCGTCATAACACTTAAGACTTTCCACCATGTCGTCGTCAAACAGAAACGATGCTCCTGGTCGTGATTGTCAGCAACCGTTTCCCCGCAACAAAGAGCTGCCTACAATGTTGTTGAGGCTCCTTCATGTTTTGAATGGAAACAAACATTCTGCTAATGAATTGTCTGAGTGTTTCAGGATCGTTACTGAGAAAAGAACTTTACACAACAGTGTTCTATTTTAGGAAAGCTCGATCGGAAAGAGAGCGAGATAAGGGAAGATCTGATTGAAGATATATTCGAAGAAGATTACAATCTTGACAGTTGGACGAATGAGTTTTTAAGGAAGGAAATATTATCTTTTCCTAAAAGATATTATTTCCTTATAGATTTAATTTCCTTGTTTTTAACCTAGACCATCTTAGTATAAAAGCTAGGTTTTAGGCATAGGAAGAATTGATGCATTGATTGAACTTACACGGCTGAGAAATTCAGAGAAGAAGAAGAGTAATTCTTAGGCTTAGAGGTTGAGTTCGGGCTCGAGTGAGAGGAGTGATTCATGATCGTAATCCGAGCTCTCTTTTGTAACGAACAAGAAATCAATAAGATAAGTATACCCTTCTAAATCCTTCAAGTGAGAAGCTTGAAGGTGGTGGTTTTACTCAACACTTAGTGGTTGAGGTTTCCACTCTAAATCTTGTGTCAAAGTTTACTTCTTGCATATTATTATTCCGCTGCTATACCTCCTGAGGAACAATACCTATTGTTCCCTAGGAAGTAACTGTGCTAACCGATCCAACAATTGGTATCAGAGCCTGGTCTCTAGATTTGTGTTAGCTTTGCAGGAAGTATGGGTTCACAAACAGCCATCAATGATTCGTTCTGGAAACCCCCGGTGCTCAAATTCGGAGAATACTCTTATTGGTTGGAACAGATCGAGTCGCATATCTGTTCGCTTCATGGACAGATGTGGAAAGTGGTAGAGTTTGGTGATATCAAAATTCTTGATCCTACTGATCCCACTGGAGTCAAATTAAAGTCGAGGGCTGATTATCAAGATGCTGATTACAAGGTGCTGGAACTCAACATGCGAGCCAAGAAAGTCATGCTCGCAGCTCTAGGCCCTTTTGATGAAAGAAAGGTCCTCCGCTACAAAATTGCCCATGATATCTTCAATGCACTCAAAAGGATGTATGAGGGAAACGAAGATATACTAAGAAGAACAGGATTCTCGCACTCATTAAGGAGTATGACAACGTTGTTCAAGGAAAGAATGAATCTCTTGATGAGTTTCATTCTCGCTTTCAGGGATTTGTAGGTCAATTGGAGTTTCTAGGAGAAACAATTCCTGAATGGAAGATTACTCATCAATTTCTTCAGGGATTATCAGCAAAGTGGGATGCCTTTTCTCTGGCTCTTCAGGCACAAAACGACATTAACAACATTACTCTGGAGGAGTTGGTTGCTCGACTTCAGAGCAATGCAAGCATTCAACAAAGAAAGGCCTCTAGAAGAGAAAGTGAAAAATCTGAAAAATCACAAAGCATTGCTCTAAAGGTTGAAAGGGCTTTCGATCTTGCTCAGGAAGATGATGAGGATGAAGATGGTGATGAAGAAATTGCCCTTATCACTCGGGCATTTCGCAAAGTCTGGAGAGGAAGTCGCAACATGCAACGTTCCACTGATGGGAACAAAGATGTCAAAGACATTGTCTGTTATCACTGCCAAAGGAAAGGACATTTTGCAACGAACTATTTCAAGAAGAAGACAGGAGAAGCACCTGTCCCTGTTCGGGAAAGAAAGGAAGCTATGGTAGCTGCATGGGGTGCGTCTGACTCAGATGATGATTCTACCTATATCTCAAAGGAAACGTGTCTTATGACTGCTGGAGGAAAATCAGAAGATGAGGTAACTGATTCTGAACTCGACTCTATTTTACATACCAGAACCAAATCTCAGATCATAAAAGCTATAAAGTCCTTAGGGGAAGAAAATGAAAATCTAAATTTACTTCTGGAAGAAAAGAATGAAACTATCTCTAACTTGGTTGAGGAAAACAAACTTTGGGTTTCAAAAGTCACCAAACTTGAGAAAGTTGCATTCCCTTCCCCAGATGTCTGCAAGTCCTGCCCTACCTATCAATCTACCATCACTTCCCTTGACAGTAAAGTTACTGAGCTTGAATCAGAAATTCTTATGTTAAAACTGAGTAACTCTAAGTTAACTAAAGAAGCAGTAGATCTAAAGGGAAGTGAGGAAGAAAGAAAGAAGATTTGGCTGGATGAGTATGTTGCTTCCAAGATTGAAAAAGAGAAGGATGACTTCTCCAAGCGATTTGTACCTCGTACTGGACTAGGCTACAGAAAGACACTTAGTTCCCAAACTAGTAACATTCCCTCAGATACTCGAACTCCTTCTTCTTACAAGGAAAATTGTGGTGGATCCAGCTCTGGCTGCTCCCACAGTGGATCCAAGGGGGAAGAAAGGTTCAAGAATAGTGAGGAGAAAGTCTGGTTTGATGGACAAAAGGCTTACCACATGTGGCTTAAACAAGTTCAGAACATCAAACCGGTACAGATCGACTTTCAATCAAGGATTAACAATAAACCCATCTGGCCAGGTCAAAGCAAGTATGTGAATCTATGGAATCACAAAGTTTGCTGGTATTGTGGTAAAGCAGGCCACTACAAACAGAACTGTAATCTTAAAAGGAAAGATGATGAAGAGCTTACCATTCTAGGCAACAATCCAATGTTAGGAACACTCCTAGGATAAAAATTGTCCTTAATGAACCAAGAAATAGAAGGGTCTTTTCTAATCCAGGTAAGCCAAAGCTTGCCTGGGTTCGTAAAAACTAATCTTTTACTTGCAGGATGGAGGGAAGAAATGTTCCTGGTATATAGATAGCGCTTGCTCGATTCACATGAAAGGGAACAAAGACTGGTTCATATCTCTCCATCCACAAACCAAGGGTTCTATAACCTTTGGGAACAACAGTAAGGGTGAAGTAGTAGGAGTGGGAAAGGTAAGAATTTCTGACAAACTCTTTGTGAATAACGTTACTCTGGTAGACAACCTTACTTTTGATCTGTTGAGTGTACGTCAAATGTGCCAGGATGGTCAAAATAGGGTTGTCTTTACTACTGATGAATGTTTGGTTGAGAATGTTAAGACATGGAAGGTTCTTCTAAGAGGCATTACTGAAAACAACCTATACAAAATGGATCCTTCTTTCATCCCAGAAGAGGAACTATGCCTAACTGTCCAAACTGAGGAATCAAACTTATGGCACAAACGGTTTGCACATGCTTGCCTCAGACTTCTATCCAAACTTCACAACAAGGACCTAGTGGTAGGTCTACCAAAGATAGACTGTCAAGCTGAAGAGGTATGCATCGCATGTACAAGAGGAAAACAGGTAAGATCATCTTTCAAATCAAAGAAACAGGTAAGTACTTCCAAACCTCTGGAACTCATCCACATGGATCTGTGTGGGCCTATGCGTACTCAGAGTCGTGGAGGAAATAAATATGTGTTTGTCATTGTGGACGATTACTCCAGGTACACATGGACAATTTTTCTTGCATCTAAGGAAGATGTGTTTGATGAGCTTAAGTATTGGTTGCATGCTGTTGAAAATCAGTTAGGTTTACACTTAAAGTCTATTCGTACTGACCATGGAACAGAGTTCGAAAACTCTCAGTTCCTTTCCCTGTGCAGGACCAAAGGAATTAATCATAACTTCTCTCCTCCAAGAACTCCACAGCAAAATGGAGTGGTTGAGAGGAAAAATAGGACACTGGAAGACATGACGAGAACAATGCTGATTGCAAGTGGTCTTCCTAGGAACTTTTGGGCTGAGGCACTGAATGCTGCTTGCTATGTACTCAACCGTGCAATGCTAAGGCCCATGATAGAGAAAACCCCATATGAATTGTTTAGGGGAAGAAAGCCTAATGTTTCACATCTTAGAGTTTTTGGTTGCAAATGTTTTGTACACAACAACGGGAAAGAAAGCTTGGGAAAGTTTGATCCAAGGAGTGACGAAGGAACCTTCGTCGGATACTCACCACAAAGCAGAGCTTATAAAGTGTACAACAGGAGAACCAAAAAGGTTGAGGAAAGCATACATGTTGTCTTTGATGAAAATATTATGGCTGGTACCCTCGTACAGGATTCAAATGTTCTTCCCCTGACTGAAGTAGACAAGGAACATTTTCAACTCTTGAAAGATGATGTACAGGATCCCAGTAGAAGGAATTCTCTCTACAGAAGCAAACAATGATCAAACTCAGACAGAAAGCGTACTGGAGGAAGTATCTGGATCTCAGGGGGAACAAATCCCTAACGAGGAACAAACAGGTGTTGAAGAGCTACAAGAAGGAGGAACTCGTCATAGCACCCGTATCCATGGTCCTCCATCAAGACTCATGGACTACGTGTGCAACTGTGCTTCTGCTTCAACTTCCGATACATCACCTGATCCAAATTCGAAGGATTGTTCCGTTCTAACCTTAAATCCTATATTTCATGCTTTTTGTGCTTTTGTTTCTGTAGTTGAACCAAAGACAATTGAAGAAGCTCTCAAAGATCTAGAGTGGGTAAATGTTATGCAAGAAGAGCTTCATCAATTTAAGAGAAACAAAGTGTGGAGATTAGTTCCCAGACCTAAGGATAGATCCGTCATTGGTACCAAATGAGTTTTTAGGAACAAGATGGATGACAAGGGACACGTTACGAGGAACAAAGCTAGACTGGTTGTTAAGGGTTATAACCAGCAAGAAGGAATTGATTATGATGAGACTTTCGCTCCAGTTGCAAGGTTGGAAGCTATACGTCTTCTGATTTCTTACTCTGCTCATCATGGATTTAAGTTGCAACAAATGGATGTAAAGACTGTCTTCTTGAATGGTGTTCTCAAAGAGGAGGTGTTTGTTGAGCAGACACCTGGTTTTGCAGACCCTTCCAATCCCGATCATGTATTCATCCTTGATAAGGCACTCTATGGTCTCAAACAGGCTCCACGTGCATGGTATGAAAGGTTATCTCAGTTCCTCTTGTCCCATGGTTACGTCAGAGGGGAAGTCGACAGGACTTTGTTCCTACTGAAGGAAGGTAAGCACACTCTGGTTGTGCAAGTATATGTTGATGACATTATCTTTGGCTCCACCAACGAGCAACTAGTTACAAAGTTCACTAAACTGATGGAAGGTGAATTTGAAATGAGCATTGTGGGAGAACTTAAGTTCTTTTTGGGATTACAAGTGGTCCAAACTGAAGAAGGAACAAAGGTTCATCAACAAAAGTACCTCCGGGAATGCATCAGAAAGTTTGGGATGGCAGATGCCAAGGATTGTTCCACTCCTATGTCCCCAAATGACACAATAGGAATTGATGCAGACAAAAAGGAAGCTGATCAAAAAGTCTACCGTGGAATGATAGGCTCATTGCTTTATCTAACCGCCAGTAGGCCTGATATTATGCAAAGTGTGTGTTTTTGTGCTAGGTTTCAAGCAAGCCCCAGAGAAACACATGTCGCTGCAGTGAAGAGGATCTTGAGGTACTTAAGAGGAACAGATGATCTTTGCTTGTGGTACCCAAGAGGAGGAAGTCTTGAACTGCTAGGTTATACAGATGCAGACTTCGATGGTTACAAGCCAGACAGGAAATCCACCTCTGGGATGGCTCAATTTCTTGGTCCATGTCTTGTGTCATGGGCTTCCAAGAAACAAACCACAGTTGCTCTCTCCACTGCTGAAGCTGAGTATGTAGCCGCAACTGCTTGTTGCTCTCAACTCATATGGCTCAAACAACAGCTAAGTGATTTTGGTATTACTCTAGGTAACGTTCCTATTGTGTGTGATAACACAAGTGCTATTGATATTTCTAAAAATCTTGTGAAGCACTCAAGGACCAAACACATTGATATTAGACATCATTTTCTACGTGATTGTGTGGAAAAGGGGATCGTCTCTATGGAGCACGTTCGGTCTGAGGATCAAATCGCGGACATATTCACAAAGCCACTAAATAAGGCCCCTTTCGAGAAGTTACGACTGGGGTTAGGTATGATTTCTCTCGAATGATCTTGCTCTTCTATAAAACCCCCAATGATTGAAGAAATTAGCTAATTTATTCATTCTGCACTTGATCTTTTGAAGCATGGTCACACTTGATTTCCTATGATATGAATTCGTGTCTTTTGTGCCGCATGCTAGTACTATTCATGCTTAGGAACGTTACCAATCATTGTATTCATTTGGTGTCATGATATTTTAAGTAAAGGTCTTATTTCTAGCCCAAAAGATTCCTCTTGATGAACTGAACCCACAATATAAGCCCAAAGGATAGAGGAAATCTACAGCCACCCTTAGACTTCATGGATGATAGTCCTATGAGCCTTGTTTATCCATTCACAACTGGACTCACTCGCCATGATATAAAATAATTGAAATTCATGCTATCTGTGTTATTTTCGTGTGATGTTCTCTTTGTACCCTTTCTGGTAACATTACCCCAACCATCACACACCATCGACATCAGATAAGGAAGGGAAGGTGAAAAGGCTGTGTTTTTGAAATCTGCAAGTGGGAACATTATGATTATTAGCGCCGTATGAAATGACAGGAGTTACAGATCAATAATGGTAGTTTTTCTCCCAAGGTTCATGAAGAAAATGAAAGGTTTTTGATTGGAGAAAATTGCGGCAACCAACTGGTGGATTTATGGAAATAAATTCACACAAGGAAAATTACAGATTTGAAAAGATTTGAAAAGATGGCTTCTGCGGACTTCTGATTATAAGGAGGGTTTTCTCCGTTCTTCTCCTCCACGCTCTCAAACTACTCCCAAGATCAAAACCCTCAAAACTCCAAAGCTCTCAAAAATGGTGAACACCAACTCAATTTCCCTCACCGGCAAGGAGAGCCCTGAAACCATAAGAAGAATACTGGCCGCCATAGGTGTTGATGAGGCTAAAGTCGTAGTGCCAAATCAAAGAAAACTCTAAACACTAACTAGAGTATAGCAAGTAAGTAGAGGTCGAACCCAAGGGAATCAAAACACCAAATCAATGCAGTCAAGTGAAATATCAACTAATAACAAGTAACCAAAGGAGGGGGGGGGGGGGGGTTGATTGCAAGAACACACAAGTAACCAGTAACAAGCAGAGGAAGTTTGGGTGAGAATATTATGCGAAGGGGTTTCACCTAGCAAGTATCCACACAACAGTCAATCAAGTTGATCATAGATTTATCTCAAGTTCTATTCAATCCTAGGGAATGTTCCTATTCCAATCTTTAATATATCAGCAGGCCAACCGGTCCTGATAATACTTACTATTCAGCAATCAGGGAAACCTCTCAAGATTAGATGAAATAGCAGCAAAGAGCACAAGAATTATAAGGATGCATGCAATAAGTTACAACCGTCAAGAATTAACATGCAATCAATTCTCTTTCATAAAAGCAATCAACTACCAGATCATGCAGATATGAGTGCTACAATGACAAGGAATTCCACCGTATATTCCTAGTCTAGCAATAGAAAACTATCAATCAAACTAGGTGATCAAGCTAGCAAAACTAATAGAAATCAATAGATGAAGTGCAAGAGAAGTAATACAAACCCATAGGAAAAGAACAAGAGTTTAGAAATCTCACAACTTAATAACTGAAGGTTTCAACCGCTATGTAAAACAATGGAGATTAGTTCCTGCTCATGGTTGTAGAACTAAATTGTCTGATGGAAAAGATGATGAAAAGATGATAAGAACTAGGGTATATAAAGAGTCTAACCCTAAAGATATATGGTAAAAGATAAATCCTAAAACTAAAATAAGGAAAATAAGAAAATAATAAAAGAAATAAAAACAAAGGAAAATAAGGAATGTCCGGAATATCTTCGGCCTTGTTGTGGCGATCGCCATAGATTCCTGGTGATTGCCATCTTCATATAAAGCTCTGCCGTAGCCTCTGTCACCCCATGGCGATCGCCATAATCTCTTGAACTCACATAACTCTTCTGTTGTAGAGTGGCGATCGCCTGGATGGTAGTGGCGATCGCCGCTGCTCCGCAGAATATCTTCAAGTCTTCATGTCTTCAATCTTTGATCTCTTCTTCTTCGGTTCTGATCTTCATTTCTTCACTTCTTAATAAATATCTCAGAACATAATAATGACTCGAAACACATATGATAATACTCCTAAACTAATGTAATAATCCCTAGTTACGCTATACAAAGTGCAGCGTATCAAATACCCCCATACTTAGACTTTTACTCGTCCCGAGTAACTTACAGAAAAGCTACCCATACAATAAAATACTCAAAGCCTCAGGAAGTACAAGAATATCTCCTAGTGATAACATAACCAATAAGCTCCTCCAAAACACACAAAACACAACAACAAAAATCAAGAACAATGTGATAAAATAAGCACATACCCAGAACTACACCTTATTCCTCCAAGTGGCCTACCCGAATCCTCCTATACGCCTCCTTCTTATGTCTCCATACGCCAAGATGATAATGGTCCTAAAACACTCAATTTTTTTTTAATAACACTAAATCTTGCTTGGGCGCCCTTTCGGGTTTTCATCCCAACCACTCAATAATTGTTCCAGGCTCACAAAACTCACATCACTCAAGACTTATTTTTTGCCCAGCCTAATGCCGGTCAAGCCACCTTCTTATTGCATAGATCTTGCTATCCAAGGATTTTGTATGCCTTTTTTCAATTTTTGTGGCTTTTTCATACAATATATATATTCAATAAGCTCATGCAGATACAACCAACAACCAAATAATTACATGTGAATACATTCTCGTCCCCCATACTTAAACATTGCATTGTCCTCAATGAAATGGAAGACATAAAAACGAACCTAGGGAAGGAGACAGAAGACTCACATACAAGGTCGGATGACCTTCCTCCAATAAAATTCAAAGTGTGGTAGAATGAGAAACTAGATGAGCACTAAATGTAATCCAATAATGCATAGCTCATCTAAAGCAAAAGAAAGAATACCTCCAATGTAGAATGTGACTCAAACAAATCAACTCCTTGCAAAGAACATGGTCACCAACAAGCTAAGCTCCAGCGAATGTAGATCTAGAATGATAGTACTAATGAAACCAAACTTGATGTAATACAACTCCTTACTTTCTTTTCTCTCATATTTTTTTCTGCACTCTATTTTTTTTTATCCGATATATTATTTTTTTCTCGGAATGATTTTCGGATTTTTTTTTTTTTTTTTTAAAGGCGGGAGAGAAGACTTACAGCGAGATTGGCTACTGACTGTAGCTGACCCTAAGCTTCGGTGATTTCCTCCTGTCCATAAAAAAACTAAAAAGAAAATTAAACCGAACAAAAACACATAAAAACAAACTCAAACCTCGGGTTGCCTCCCGAGTAGCGCCTTATTTTATGTCGTGGCTCGACATGAAACTCAAGAGATTTAACTAACGCCATTTGGCTTTGTAAAAACAGTCTCTTGTCTGAATTCTTTCTTGAACCACTCATGGAACGCTTTGAATCTCGTCTCTCTTACCTTGACCACCTTGTCTTTAGCAATGAAGGTGGTTTCATTCACTTTCTCCTCCTTGACCGTATCAGGCGGCTATTTAAGCTCAATGTCAAGTGCCTGCACACTAGACATCAATGGTATCTCGCCTGGCGAGGTCAGTAATGGAGGGCGATTGCCCAAAGGATGTGAAAAGAGCTTACCTTTAGGCTCTGGCTTAGCCTGATACTCCGGCATATTAGTAGACAAAACAACATCTACTTTTGGGGGCTCTAAGAGATTCTCTAAAACAGGTTGCAATTCATCCTTACAAGTAGGCTTAATCACATCAATAGCACATAGAGAATTCTTATCAATGGGATCCATATCATATATATTATATTCTACCTTATCCCCATCAAACTCCATAGAGAGAGTCCCACTATTAACATCAATTTTCGTTTGTGCAGTTTTCATGAAAGGTCTACCTAACAGTATAGGTGTGACATTATTAGCATGCTCCATATCCAACACAAAGAAATCAGCAGGGAAAATCAGATCACCAACCATAACAAGAACATCCTCAACAACCCCTTTCGGGTACAAGTAGACCTATCAGCGAGTTGAATAACAGTTCCTGTTTTATGCAAGGGTCCTAAGCCTAGTGATTCATACAAAGAGTAAGGCAAAACATTGATTGATGCACCTAAATCTAGCATGGCTTTGTCAAATTTAGTTTCACCGATCACACATGGAATGCTAAATATGCCTGGATCACCACATTTCTTAGGCATGCGTTTTTGAAACACAGGAGAAACTTGTTCACTTACTTCAACTTTTTTCTTTCCTTTCAATTTTTGATTTCTTTTGATAGTGCAAACTTCTTTCGAAAACTTAGCAAATCTAGGAATACTCTTAACAAGTTTAAGCAAAGGAATGTTTACCTCACACCTACTAAAGGTTTCAAAGATTTCGTTGTCGTTCTCCAGCCTTCGAGTATCCTTCAATGCCTCAGGAAAGGGGGCGACAGGCTTCTGAGAAAACAGAGGGGGAAAATTCGGGCGAATATAATCGTCAGTGTACTCAGGGGGCTCCCGGCGATCGCCATCAACAACTGGCGATCGCGGATGATTTTGCACCTCAACTTCTGGAATGGAATGGTGATCGCGGTCGCGATGCAGACCCTGTTTTGCTCTCTGTAATCTCATGGCGATCGCCACTCGGATCTGGCGATCGCGGTTTTGGCACAGAACAGTCATTTAAAGTTTTTCCGCTCCTCAAGAACACTGCACTGACGTTCTCTCTCGGGTTTCTTATCGGTTCCATGGCCTCTAATTTACTCACAGCTTGAGCAATCTGTCCTAACTGATTATCAAGATTTTGGATGCTTGATTCTGTCTTAGCGTTTTGTTGCATCACAGTCTGAGCTAAGGACTTGATCATATCTTCAGCAGTCATAGAATTCTGAGGTCTAGGTTGCTGATAATTAATATTAGAAGAGTCATACCTTGGCCTTGGTTGCCATCCACCAACAACGTTTACCTCAGCATTGGGATCATGAAGGGAAGCATTTTTCAGCATCAAAGCGTTTACCATCTCTTTCAACTCATTCATGTCAGTCTGTAATTGATCTGAATTAATTGCTTTGACTGAGTGGGATCCCTGTCTACTGCTAAGCCATGGAAGTGTGGAAGCTCATGAATTAAACCAGCTTTTAATTCAAAATTCACACCTTCTTCAATCTCAGGAAACCTCACTGCCAAAGGTTGTTGGTTTAAGTCTGGGGCAGTAAGTTGCCTCATAGTAGGCAATGGTGGTCCATGTCGATCACCCATCTCGTTCTCTTGGTTCAGAGCTGCTCTTCGGTTCCGAAGGAACGTCCTTTCAATCTCTGGGTCAAAGGAAACAAGAGATGAATCAGTAGCACGGGTCTGAACCATAAAGGTTCACACCAAACAGTTGATAATTTCACAATTAGCACAAAATTGGAAAAATTTCAATTCCCCGGCAACGGTGCCAAATTTGATGAGGCTAAAGTCGTAGTGCCAAATCAAAGAAAACTCTAAACACTAACTAGAGTATAGCAAGTAAGTAGAGGTCGAACCCAATGGAATCAAAACACCAAATCAATGCAGTCAAGTGAAATATCAACTAGTAATAAGTAACCAAAGGGGGGGGGGTTTGATTGCAAGAACACACAAGTAACCAGTAACAAGCAGAGGAAGTTTGGGTGAGAATATTATGCGAAGGGGTTTCACCTAGCAAGTATCCACACAACAGTCAATCAAGTTGATCATAGATTTATCTCAAGTTCTATTCAATCCTAGGGAATGTTCCTATTCCAATCTTTAATATATCAGCAGGCCAACCGGTCCTGATAATACTTACTATTCAGCAATCAGGGAAACCTCTCAAGATTAGATGAAATAGCAGCAAAGATCACAAGAATTATAAGGATGCATGCAATAAGTTACAACCGTCAAGAATTAACATGCAATCAATTCTCTTTCATAAAAGCAATCAACTACCAGATCATGCAGATATGAGTGCTACAATGACAAGGAATTCCACCGTATATTCCTAGTCTAGCAATAGAAAACTATCAATCAAACTAGGTGATCAAGCTAGCAAAACTAATAGAAATCAATAGATGAAGTGCAAGAGAATTAATACAAACCCATAGGAAAAGAACAAGATTTTAGAAATCTCACAACTTAATAACTGAAGGTTTCAACCGCTAAGTAAAACAATGGAGATTAGTTCCTGCTCATGGTTGCAGAACTAAATTGTCTGATGGAAAAGATGATGAAAAGATGATAAGAACTAGGGTATATAAAGAGTCTAACCCTAAAGATATATGGTAAAAGATAAATCCTAAAACTAAAATAAGGAAAATAAGAAAATAATAAAAGAAATAAAAACAAAGGAAAATAAGGAAAGTCCGGAATATCTTCGGCCTTGTTGTGGTGATCGCCATAGATTCCTGGCGATCGCCATCTTCATATAAAGCTCTGTCGTAGCCTCTGTCACCCCATGGCGATCGTCGTAGAGTCATGGCGATCGCCATAATCTCTCGAACTCACATAACTCTTCTGTTGTAGAATGGCAATCGCCTGGATGGTAGTGGCGATCGCCGCTGCTCCGCAGAATATCTTCAAGTCTTCATGTCTTCAATCTTTGATCTCTTTTTCTTCGGTTCTGATCTGCATTTCTTCACTTCTTAATAAATATATCAGAACATAATAATGACTCGAAACACATATGATAATACTCCTAAACTAATGTAATAATCCCTAGTTACGCTATACAAAGTGCAGCGTATCAGGTGTTGCCATCGAATACCCTGCAGAATCCTCAAACCCTGAGCCAAAAGCAAAATCACCCTCTCCATCGCCGGCCGAATCAAAAACTCCCTCACCAACGCCAGCTAAAACAAAGACCCCCACACCTTCTCCGGCCAAATCTAAAACCCCTCCGGTCACTCCTGTTCACACCTCCTCCAATGCTTCCACAGAAAAAATCTCAACTCCCTCCACAGTAAAACTCCTCAGTCCGCCTCCCTCTACAGAGCCCTCTCCACAAAAACCTAACCCTAACCCTAGCTCTGTCCCTGACTCCAGCACTGCTCCAAAATTGGCAGTGCCTGAGGCAGTCCCACAAGAAACCAACTCGGAAGGCACCGCCTCTGCCACGACGCCACTTCCAGACTCGTCTCATCACGCAACGGATCTGGGTGTTGCTACTGTCCTACAGAAAATAGAGGAAGAGAGTCGAAGGAAGGAGAAGGGAAAAGGTCTGGAGGTAACAGACTTGACAATGGAGAATGAGGATGAACTCATCATCAAACGGAAGGCTCGATCTACTCCTCGACGATCGTCAACCGTCGTCTCTGAGGAATCCGATGAGCCCTCCCTCAAAAAGACCAAAATTGAAGCCTCTCTCTCTCGCCCTCGCACTCGGAGTCTTGCAGCAAAACCACCCAGAGCCAAGAAAGTTCCAAAATCAATTGCTGAAGGCAAAGCTCTGGGAAAGAGGGTGATCATCAGTGACCTGATCTTCAACGCCCAGTTCTTGATCAACAACGGGATGGAAGTATTGGTTGATATGGTTCGCTTCCAAGGCTGGGAAAAGTTGTTCTGCTCCGCTGAAGAGGTAAATGATCATCTGTTCCGTCAGTTCTACACATCCCTCACCATCACTGAGAAACCTCATGCTGTGCAAGCTTCCTTCAAACTAGGTAAGGAAACCCATGTTTTCTCAAGCACAGAATTAGGATTGATTCTTGGAGTTCCTCACTGTGGGTTTGAGGAGTATGTTAAAGGTCAGTGGCCTAAGGATGTTAGTCTGGCTGCTATTCAGAGGGTTTCTCAAGACTTCAACACTGAAGATGTAGGGGAAATGTCTACAGCCTCCATGGGAATAGTGAATCGAGTGCTTCACAGTTACATCATCAGTAACATTACCCCCAGAGAGCAGAAGCGCACCACAATCTTGATCCAAGACTTTCTAATCATGGATAAGATGCTCCTCAGGAAAGACATCAACCTGCCTAAAATCATCATGCTGCACATGGCTCATGCCAGGAAGAATGACAGGCACGACCTTCCTTTCCCTTGAATTGTGAAAAAGATCTTGGAGTATCTGAAGGTGTATGAATCTGGGACTGCTGATGTTGTGTATGCACAAGAGCTTGCTGAGGCTAACTTGAAGAAAATGAGGTTTGACAAGAATGCTGATGGTGCTTGGGTAAGGGCCTTGGACAATATTGAGATTGACGCCATGTCTGAAGACCCTCAAGAGGAACATAATGAAGCGCCTACTATGGTCTATCACAATGATAAGTTGGAAGAATTGTGCACGCTTGTTGGACTTCTCTCTGAACAACAACAAAGGCTAGCTAAGGAGATTACTGCCTTGAAGGATGAGATCCGTCATTGGACGAAATCAAACAAGTAAGGTTCCCTTCGCAGTATCAAGACGCTGCCATGCACCCTTCCTTCCTTACATCTGACCCCCACATTCTGTTCCCTAGCACATCAACCTCTTCTCTTCTATGCTTTATTGTACCCTTTGCCTAATTTTCTTGACTTTCTTTTGTTTGCTTTGTTTGTGTTTTCTTTTCCCTGTTTGAATGTGTACCAACGTCAGTTCCTTAGACGCTTATTAATCAATGGAACGCCTGTTTTGTGACCTGACTTGATTCGCTTTAAGTTCTTATATGATTAAGTTAGCTTTTTGATGATGCCAAAAGGGGAAAAATAAAGGAGGTTCAAGGTCTTAGGGGGAATATCAGATCCTTTCTCTACGAGTAACAATCCTAAGGGAAACTATTTATGTGTATATTGTGAATACACTTTTCGTGTCTTATATCTTAAAATGTCTGTATGCCTTCTGTATGCCTTAAAGAAGAGAATGTTTGTCACCATCAAAAAGGGGGAATTTGTTGAGGCTCCTTCATGTTTCTAATGGAAACAAACATTCTGCTAATGAATTGTCTGAGTGTTTCAGGATCGCTACTGAGAAAGGAACGTTACACAACAGTGTTCTATTTTAGGAAAGCTCGATCGGAAAGAGAGCGAGATAAGGGAAGATCTGATTGAAGATATATTCGAAGAAGATTACAATCTTGGCAGTTGGACGAATGAGTTTTTAAGGAAGGAAATATTATCTTTTCCTAAAAGATATTATTTCCTTATAGATTTAATTTCCTTGTTTTTAACCTAGACCATCTTAGTATAAAAGCTAGGTTTTAGGCATAGGAAGAATTGATGCATTGATTGAACTTACACGGCTGAGAAATTCAGAGAAGAAGAAGAAGAGTAATTCTTAGGCTTAGAGGTTGAGTTCGGGCTCGAGTGAGAGGAGTGATTCGTGATCGTAATCCGAGCTCTCTTTTGTAACGAACAAGAAATCAATAAGATAAGTATACCCTTCTAAATCCTTCAAGTGAGAAGCTTGAAGGTGGTGGTTTTACTCAACACTTAGTGGTTGAGGTTTCCACTCTAAATCTTGTGTCAAAGTTTACTTCTTGCATATTATTATTCCGCTGCTATACCTCCTGAGGAACAATACCTATTGTTCCCTCGGAAGTAACTGTGCTAACCGATCCAACAAATGTCCAAGCTCCTCCATCACAACTTGTCGATCCCGTTTGGTACTTTGACACGGGTGCCACCAATCATGTCACATCCGATTTCGTTAATCTCTCTGTGCATTCCGATTACTCAGGCAATGAAGGCTTAAAAGTTGGTAATGGTATGTCTCTTCCCATTACTCATCTGGGTCATAAAGTTCTACCTGCTTCACCTCAACGAGTTCATCTACATACTATCCTTTTTGTTCATCAAATCAAAAAGAATTTATTAAGTGTATCTCAATTGACCAAGGATAACAATACTTACGTGGTTTTCTAAACATCTTGTTATTTTGTGAAGGACTTTCAGGGACGGACACTCCTAAAAGAACGGTTGACAACGGCCTATATCGGCTTGACGCTACTCCCACTCCATCGGCCAAACCTACGTCTTCTTCTTACCTCGGTGTCAAGACAACTCTCCAACATTGGCATGCTCGCCTAGGTCATCCACATGAGTCTATCCTTAAGCGTCTTGTTTCTCAATTTAAGTTACCGATGTCTTTAAACAATCTTAATTGTTGAAGCTCTTTCGGTTTTGAATGGAGACAAACATTCTGCTAATGAAATGACTGAGTGTTTCAGGATCGCTACTCAGAAAGGAACGTTACACAGTGGTACACAGCGGTATTCTATCTTAGGAAAGCTAGACCGAAAAGGGAGCAAGACAAGGGATTGCGTTTCCAAAGGAAAGATCTGAGAGAAGATATTCGAAGAAGATATACTCGAAGAAAAGATATTCACGGAAGATTGTGATCTCGGCGGTTAGGCGGTTAAAGATATTATGGAAGGAAATATTATCTTTTGCTAAAAGATATTATTTTCTTAGAGATTTATTTCCATGTTTTATTCTAGACGATCTAGGTATAAAAGCAAGGCTTTAGACTTAGAAACAAGTGACGCTTGAGATTGAAGTTGTACGACTGAGAGATTAAGAGAAGAAGAAGAAAGGGTGATCCTTAGGCTTAGGGGTTGAGTTCGGGCTCGAGTGAGAGGAGTGATTCGTGATCGTAATCCGAGCTCTCTTTTGTAACGAACGAGAAATCAATAAGATAAGTACACCTTTCTAAATCCTTCAAGTGAGAAGCTTGAAGGTAGTGGTTTTACTCAACACGAATTGGTTGAGGTTTCCACTCTAAATCTTGCGTCAAAGTTTACTTCTTGCATACTATTATTCCGCTGCTATACCTCCTGAGGAACAATACATATTGTTCCCTAGGAAGTAACTATACTAACCGATCCAACAATTGGTATCAGAGCCTGGTCTCTAGATTTTTGTTAGCTTTGCAGGAAGTATGAGTTCACAAACTGTCATCAATGATTCGTTCTGGAAACCCCCTGTGCTCAAATTCGGAGAGTTCTCTTATTGGGTGGAACAGATCGAGTCGCATATATGTTCGCTCCATGGACAGATGTGGAAAGTGGTAGAGTTTGGTGATATCAAAATTCTTGATCCTACTGATCCCTCTGGAGTCAAATTAAAGTCGAGGGCTGACTATCAAGACGCTGATTACAAGGTTCTGGAACTCAACATGCGAGCCAAGAAAGTCATGCTTGCAGCTCTAGGTCCTTCTGATCAAAGAAAAGTCCTCCGCTACAAAACTGCTCATGATATCTTCAATGCACTCAAAAGGATGTATGAGGGAAACGAAGATATCAAGAAGAACAGAATTCTTGCACTCACTAAGGAATATGATAGCGCTGTTCAAGGAAAGAATGAATCTCTTGATGAGTTTCACTCTCGATTTCAGGGATATGTAGGTCAACTGGAGTTTCTAGGAGAAACAATTCCTGAATGGAAGATCACTCATCAATTTCTTCAGGGATTATCAGCAAAGTGGGACGCCTTCTCTCTGGCTCTTCAGGCACAAAATGACATCAAGAACATTACTCTAGAGGAGTTGGTTGCTCGCCTTCAGAGTAATGCAGGCATTCAACAAAGCAAAGTCTCTAGAAGAGAGAGTGAAAAATCTGAAAAATCTCAAAGCATTGCTCTAAAGGTTGAAAAAGCTTTCGATCTTGCTCAGGAAGATGATGAGGATGAAGATGGTGATGAAGAAATTGCCCTTATCACACGGGCATTTCGCAAAGTCTGGAGAGGAAGTCGCAACATGCAACGTTCCACTGATGGGAACAAAGATGCCAAAGACATTGTCTGCTATCACTGTCAAAGGAAAGGACATTTTGCAAGGAACTGTTTCAAGAAGAAGGCAGGAGAAACACCTGTCCCTGCTCGGGAAAGAAAGGAAGCCATGATAGCTGCATGGGGTGCGTCTGACTCAGATGATGACTCTACATATACCTCAAAGGAAACGTGTCTTATGGCTGCTGGAGGAGAATCGGAAGATGAGGTAACTGACTCTGAACTCGACTCTATTTTACTTACCAGAACAAAATCTCAGATCATAAAAGCTATAAAGTCCTTAGGGGAAGAAAATGGAAATCTAAATCTACTTCTGGAAGAAAAGAATGAAACTATCTCTAACTTAGTTGAAGAAAACAAGCTTTGGGTTTCAAAAGTCACCAAACTCGAGAAAGTTTCATTCCAGTCCCCAGATGTATGCAAATCCTGCCCTACCTTTCAATCTACCATCACCTCCCTTGACAGTAAAGTTACTAAGCTCGAATCAGAAATTCTTATGTTAAGGCTGAGTAACTCTAAGCTAATGAAAGAAGCAGTAGATCTTAAGGGAAGTGAAGAAGAAAGAAAGAAGGTTTGGCTGGATGAGTATGTTGCTTCCAAGATTGAAAAGGAGAAGATTGACTTCTCCACGCGATTTGTACCCCGTACTGGACTCGGCTACTGTAAGTCCTTAGACTCCCAATCTAGTAACATTCCCTCCGGATCTCAAAGTCCTTCTCCTTCCGAGGAACATTGTGGTGGATCCAACTCTGGTTGCTCCCACAGTGGATCCAAGGGGGAAGAAAGGATCAAAGCCCGTGAGGAGAAGGTATGGTTCGATGGACAAAAGGCTTACCACATGTGGCTTAAACAGGTTCAGAACATCAAGCCGGTACAAATTGACTTCCAATCAAGGATTAACAATAAACCCATCTGGCCAGGTCAAAGCAAGTATGTGAATCTATGGAATCACAAAGTTTGTTGGTACTGTGGTAAAGCAGGTCATTACAAACAAAACTGTAACCTTAAAAGGGAAGACGATGAAAGAGCTTACCATTCTAGGCAACAGTCCAATGTTAGGAACACTCCTAGGATAAAAATTGAACTTAATGAACCAAGAAATAGAAGAGTATTTTCTAATCCAGGTAAGCCTAAGCTTGCCTGGGTGCGTAAAAACTAATCTTTTACTTGCAGGATGGAGGGAAGAAATGTTCTTGGTATATAGATAGTGCTTGCTCGATTCACATGACAGGGAACAAAGACTGGTTCATATCTCTCCATCCACAAACCAAGGGTTCTATAACCTTTGGAAACAACAGTAAGGGAGAAGTAGTAGGAGTAGGAAAGGTAAGAATTTCTGACAAACTCTTTGTGAACAACGTTACTCTTGTAGACAACCTTACCTTTGATCTGTTGAGTGTACGTCAAATGTGCCAGGATGGTCAAAATAGGGTTGTCTTTACCACTGATGAATGTTTGGTTGAGAATGTTAAGACAGGAAAGGTTCTTTTAAGAGGCATTACTGAAAACAATCTATATAAGGTGGATCCCTCTTTCATCCCAGAAGAGGAACTATGCCTAACTGTCCAAACTGAGGAATCAAACCTGTGGCACAAACGATTCGCACATGCTAGCCTCAGACTACTATCAAAACTTCACAACAAGGACCTAGTGGTAGGTCTACCAAAGATAGACTGTCTAGCTGAAGAGGTGTGCATAGCATGTACAAGAGGAAAACAGGTAAGATCATCCTTCAAATCGAAGAAGCAGGTAAGTACTTCTAAACCTCTGGAACTAATCCACATGGATCTGTGTGGGCCTATGCGCACTCAGAGTCGTGGAGGTAACAAATATGTGTTTGTCATAGTGGATGATTATTCCAGGTACACATGGACAATCTTTCTTGCATCTAAAGAAGATGTGTTTGATGAGTTTAAGTATTGGTTGCATGCTGTTGAAAATCAGTTAGGTCTTCTCCTAAAGGCTATTCGTACTGACCATGGAACGGAGTTCGAAAACTCTCAGTTCTTGTCCCTGTGCAGGACCAAAGGAATTAATCATAACTTCTCTGCTCCAAGAACTCCACAGCAAAATGGAGTGGTTGAAAGGAAAAACAGAACACTGGAAGACATGACAAGAACAATGCTGATTGCGAGTGGTCTTCCTAGGAACTTCTGGGCTGAGGCACTGAATGCTGCTTGCTATGTACTCAACCGGGCAATGCTAAGACCCATGATAGAGAAAACTCCATATGAATTGCTTAGGGGAAGAAAGCCTAATGTCTCTCATCTTAGGGTTTTTGGTTGCAAATGCTTTGTACACAAAAATGGGAAGGAAAGTCTGGGAAAGTTTGATCCAAGAAGTGATGAAGGAACCTTCGTTGGATATTCACCTCAGAGTAGAGCTTATAAAGTATACAACAGGAGAACCAAGAAAGTTGAAGAAAGCATACATGTAGTCTTTGATGAAAGTATTATGGCTGGTACACTTGTCCAAGATTCAAATGTTCTTCCATTAACTGAAGATGACAAGGAACATTTTCAACTCTTGGAAGATCAGATACACAATCCAAATGAAGAAGTCAACCAAGTACAAGAATCTATCTCTACAGAAACAAACAATGATCAAGCTCAGACAGAAAACGTACTGGAGGAAGTATCTGGATCTCAGGGGGAACATATCCCTAACGAGGAACAAACAGATGTTGAAGAACCTCAAGTAGGAGGAACTCGTCAAAGTACTCGTATTCATGGTCCTCCATCAAGACTCATGGACTACGTGTGCAATTGTGCTTCTACTTCAACAACTGATGCATCACCAGATCCTAATCTGAAGGAGTGTTCCATCCTTACCTTAAATCCTATATTTCATGCCTTTTGTGCTTTTGTTTCTGTAGTGGAACCAAAGACAATAGAAGAAGCCCTAAGGGATCCAGAGTGGGTAAATGCTATGCAAGAAGAGCTTCATCAATTTGAGAGAAACGAAGTATGGAGACTGGTTCCCAGACCTAAAGACAGATCCGTCATCGGTACTAAATGGGTTTTTAGGAACAAAATGGATGACAAGGGACAAGTAACCAGGAACAAAGCTAGACTGGTTGTAAAGGGGTATAACCAGCAAGAAGGAATTGATTATGATGAGACTTTTGCTCCAATTGCAAGGTTGGAAGCCATACGTCTTTTGATTGCTTACTCTGCTCATCATGGATTTAAGTTACAACAAATGGATGTAAAGACTGCCTTCTTGAATGGTGTTCTCAAAGAAGAAGTATATGTTGAGCAGACACCTGGCTTTACAGATCTTTCAAATCCAGATCACGTATTCATTCTTGATAAGGCTTTATACGGTCTGAAACAGGCTCCTCGAGCATGGTATGAAAGGTTGTCTCAGTTTCTCCTATCCCATGGTTATGTCAGAGGAGAAGTTGACAGGACTCTATTCCTACTGAAGGAAGGTAAACACACTCTAGTTGTGCAAGTGTATGTTGATGACATTATTTTTGGCTCCACCAACAAGCAGCTAGTTACAAAGTTCACTAAACTGATGGAAAGTGAATTTGAGATGAGCATGGTGGGGGAACTTAAGTTTTTTCTGGGTTTACAAGTGGTACAAACTGAGGAAGGAACAAAGGTTCATCAACAAAAGTACCTCAGGGAATGCATCAGAAAGTTCGGGATGGCAGATGCCAAGGATTGTTCCACTCCTATGTCTCCAAATGACACAAAAGGAATTGATGCAGACAAGAAAGAAGCTGATCAAAAAGTCTACCGTGGAATGATAGGCTCATTGCTTTATCTAACCGCCAGTAGGCCTGATATTATGCAAAGTGTGTGTTTTTGTGCCAGGTTTCAAGCAAGCCCCAGGGAAACACATGTTGCTGCAGTGAAGAGAATCTTGAGGTACTTAAGAGGAACAGATGATCTTTGCTTGTGGTACCCAAGAGGAGGAAGTCTTGAACTACTAGGATATACAGATGCAGACTTCGATGGTTACAAACCAGACAGGAAATCCACCTCTGGAATGGCTCAATTTCTCGGTCCATGTCTCGTGTCATGGGCTTCCAAGAAACAAACCACAGTAGCTCTCTCCACCGCAGAAGCTGAGTATGTAGCCGCAGCTGCTTGTTGCTCTCAACTCATATGGCTCAAACAACAGCTAAGTGATTTTGGTATCACCCTAGGTAACGTTCCTATTCTATGTGACAATACAAGTGCTATTGATATCTCTAAAAATCCTGTGCAGCACTCAAGGACCAAACACATTGATATTAGACATCACTTTCTACGTGATTGTGTGGAAAAGGGAATCGTCTCTATGGAACACGTTCGGTCTGAGGATCAAATCGCAGACATATTCACCAAGCCATTAAATAAGGCCCCTTTCGAGAAGCTACGACTAGGGTTAGGTATGATCTCTCTCGAATGATCTTGCTCTTCTATAAAACCCCCAATGATTGGTGAAATTAGCTAATTTATTCATTCTGTACTTGATCTTTTGAAACATGGTCACTCTTGATTTCCCATGATATGAATTCGTGTCTTTTGTGCTGCATGCTAGTACTATACATGCTTAGGAAAGTTACCACTCATTGTATTCAATTGAAGTCATGTTATTTTGAGCAAAGGTCTTATTTTCAGCCCAAAAGATTCCTCTTGATGTACTGAACCCACAATATAAGCCCAAAGGATAGAGGAAATCTACAGCCACCCTTAGCCTTCATGGATGATAGTCCTATGAGCCCTGTTTATTCATTCACAACTGGACTCACTCGCCATGATATAAAATTATTAAAATTCATGCTATATATTATGTTTTTGTGTGATGTTCTCTTTGTACTCCCTCTGGTAACATTACCCCAACCATCACACACCTTCAACATCAGATAAGGAAGGAAAAGTGAAAAGGCAATGTTCTGAAATCTGCAAGTGGGAACTCATGGGTATTAGCGACGAGTGAAGTGACTGAAGGTTCAGACCAATAATGGCAGTTTTACTCCCAAGGGTCATGATGAAAAGGGAAGAATTTTGATTGGAGAAAATTGCGGCAAAAATCAACCGGTGAATTTATGGAAACAAATTCACACAAGGAAAATCAAAGATTTGAAATTTGAAGCGTTTTTGTTCTGGACACGCCTCATTATAAAAGGAATCTCCTTTTGTCGTCCTCCTCACGCCTCAGATCATCTCTAAGAAAATAATCTCCAGAACCCTAAAATCTTCAATCCCCATCAAAGCTCTCAACAATGGTGAACTCCAACTCCATCTCTCTCACAGGCAAAGAAAGCCCAGAAACAATTAGACGGATACTGGCCGCCATTGGAGTCGCCATTGAATATCCCGCAGAAACCCAATCAACTCCCTCTACCCAAATCAAAGAAAAATCACCATCTCCATCTCCAACCAAATCAAAATCTCTCTCACCAAAGCCAGCCAAACCAACCACAACCACACCGTCTCCAGCCAAATCCAAAACTCCTCCTGTCACACCCATTCACACCACCTCCAACACCTCCACTGAAAAAGTCTCTACCCCTCCCACAGTAAAGCTCCACAGCCCATCTCCTTCCACAGATCCTTCACCACAAAAGTCGAACCCTAGTTCTATCCCTGAACCCATCAATGCTCCGAAATTAGCAGAGCCTGAATCAAGCCCACAAAAAGCCACATCTGAAGGCACCGCCTCCGCCACAACGCCAACAGATCTGGGCGTTAAAGGAGTTCTTGAGGAAATAGAGGAAGAGAGCAGAAAAGAGGAGAAGAAAAAGGGTCTGGATGTAACAGACCTGACAATGGAAGATGAGGATGAACCAATCATCAAAAGAAAGGCACGATCTACGCCTCGACGGTCGTCAACCGTCGTATCTGAGGAGTCTGATGAGCCTTCCACCAAAAGAGCAAAAGTTGAAATCTCTCTCTCTCGCCCTCGCACTCGCAGTCTAGCAGCAAAACCGCCCAGAGCCAAGAAAGCCCCAAAAACGATTGCCGAAGGCAAAACTCTGGGGAAGAGGGTAATCATCAGGGACTTAATATTCAACGATCAATTCTTGATCAACAATGGAATGGAAGCATTGGTGGATATGGTTCGCTTCCAAGGCTGGGGAAAACTGTTCTGTTCCGCTGAACAGGTAAATGCTCAACTGCTCCGTCAATTCTACACTTCCCTCATAATCACTGAAAAACCTCACGCCGTGCAAGCTTCCTTCAAACTGGGTAAGGAAACTCATGTCTTCTCAAGTACTGAATTAGGTTTAATTCTGGGAGTCCCTCATTGTGGGTTTGAGGAATATGTTAAAGGTCAGTGGCCTAAGGAGGTGAGTTTGGCTGCTATTCAGAATGTCTCTCAGGACTTCAATACTGAGGTGGTAGGGGAAATGTCAACAGCATCCATGGGAGTTGTGAATCGTGTGCTCCACAGTTACGTTATCAGTAACATTACACCCAGAGAGCAGAAGCGCACCACAATACTGATCCAGGATTTTCTAATCATGGATAGAATGCTCCTCAGGAAATCCATCAATCTGCCTAAAATCATCATGCTGCACATGGCTCATGCCAGGAAGAATGACAGGCATGGTCTTCCTTTCCCTGGAGTTGTGAAAAAGGTCCTGGAGTATTTAAAGGTGTATGAGTCTGGGCCTACTGATGCTGTACATGCACGAGAGCTTGCTGAGGCAAATTTGAAGAAGATGCGTTTTGACAAGAACGCTGATGGTGCTTGGGTGAGGGCTTTGGACAATACTGAGATTGATGCCCTGTCTGAAGACCCTCAAGAGGAACAGAATGAAGCGCCCACTATGGTCTATCACAGTGATAAGTTGGAGGAACTGTGCACGCTTGTTGGACTCCTTTCTGAACAACAACATAGGCTAGCTAAGGAGATCACTGCTATGAAGGATGAGATCCGTCGATGGACGACATCAAACCAGTAAGGTTCCCTTCGCAGTATCAAGACGCTGCCTTGCACTCTTCCGTCCTTATATCTGACCCACACTTTCTGTTCCCTAGCACATCAACTTCTTCTCTTCTATGTTTTTGTACCCTTTGCTTGATGTACTTGTTCTTCGTTTGTTTGCTTTGTTTGCGTTTTCTTTCCCTGCTTCACTATGTACAAGCGTCGGCCACTTAGACGCCTATTAATCAATGGAATGACTAGTTTGTGACCTGACTTCGCTTGTGTTAAGTCCTTATATGATTAAGTACAGCTTTTTGATGATGCCAAAAGGGGGAAAATAAAGGAAGTTCAAGGTTTTAGGGGGAATATCAGATCCTTTCTCTACGAGTAACAATCCTAAGGGAAACTATTTATGGTTTACTGTGAATACACTTTTCATGTCTTATATCCTAAAGTGTTTATATGCCTTAGAGAAAAGAATGTTTGTCACCATCAAAAAGGGGGAATTTGTTGAAGCTCTTTCGGTTTTGAATGGAGACAAACATTCTGCTAATGAAATGACTGAGTGTTTCAGGATCGCTACTCAGAAAGGAACGTTACACAGTGGTACACAGCGGTATTCTATCTTAGGAAAGCTAGACCGAAAAGGGAGCAAGACAAGGGATTGCGTTTCCAAAGGAAAGATCTGAGAGAAGATATTCGAAGAAGATATACTCGAAGAAAAGATATTCACGGAAGATTGTGATCTCGGCGGTTAGGCGGTTAAAGATATTATGGAAGGAAATATTATCTTTTGCTAAAAGATATTATTTTCTTAGAGATTTATTTCCATGTTTTATTCTAGACGATCTAGGTATAAAAGCAAGGCTTTAGACTTAGAAACAAGTGACGCTTGAGATTGAAGTTGTACGACTGAGAGATTAAGAGAAGAAGAAGAAAGGGTGATCCTTAGGCTTAGGGGTTGAGTTCGGGCTCGAGTGAGAGGAGTGATTCGTGATCGTAATCCGAGCTCTCTTTTGTAACGAACGAGAAATCAATAAGATAAGTACACCTTTCTAAATCCTTCAAGTGAGAAGCTTGAAGGTAGTGGTTTTACTCAACACGAATTGGTTGAGGTTTCCACTCTAAATCTTGCGTCAAAGTTTACTTCTTGCATACTATTATTCCGCTGCTATACCTCCTGAGGAACAATACATATTGTTCCCTAGGAAGTAACTATACTAACCGATCCAACATTAATTCAGTTTGTGAGTCGTGTCAACTTGGGAAGACTCGACGTCTTCCTCTCCCTAGTACACATGAGTCTAGTCGTCGTCCGATTGAACTTATTTACTCTGATTTTTGGGGTCCTTCTCACGTAACCACTTTTAACGGAAATCGTTATTTCTTAATATTTGTGGATGACTGCACAAAGTTTGTTAGTGTTTTCTTTCTTGCTCTCAAATCACAGGTTTTCACCTGTTTCAACTTTTTCAAAAGATTGTGGAAACACAATTTTATACTAAAATAAAAGCGTTCCAATCGGACTTGGGAGGTGAGTTTCGTAATGTATTATCTTACCTACAAACTCAAGGGATTCTTCATCGAGTTTCATGTCCTCACACCCAATCACAAAATCGGGCCGTTGAACGTCGTCATCGTTCTATCGTTGAGAAAGGTCTTTCCCTTCTCTCTCATGCCAACTTACCACCGTTCTTTTGGGAGCATGCGTTTCACACTACTGCCTATCTCCACAACCGTACCATAACACCCATCCTCAAGTTTCAATCTCCCTTTGAATGTATTTATGGTAAGGACCCTGATTACATATTTCTCAAGACATTTGGTTGTCTTTGCTATCTATTTCTACGACCCTATACCACTAACAAGCTTGAGTTTAGATCATTACCATGTCTATTTCTTGGTTATAGCTCCAAACACAAGGGGTATATATGTCTTAATGTTCCATCTAGTTGAGTCTATGTTGCTCTCATGTCATTTTTGACGAGTCCACCTTTCCATATTCGTCCCACGCCTCACAGTCATGTTGATCTGCTTCTCCTGAGCCCAAGTGCATACCATTGTCATTGCTTCAGCTGGCTGCTTCATCACCACCACCTTCCACTGTTGTGTCACCATCTACACCTCCCACCGTGAGTGTCGAGTCACCTCCCTCACCCTCTGTGGTGATACCTGTTGTTGATAATTCGTCGTCAACCCCCTTGCATGATGACTCCGTCTCTGGTGGTTCACCTCACAACACTGCAGGTATATCTCCTTCTTCCTCTCCATGTTCCTCTCCTACACCACATGCATTATCGCCACCATCACCTGCCCCAGCTTTCCCATCCTACTTTCGCCCTGTTGTAGGCACCACTCATGATATGGTCACTTGTTCCAAAACAAATAACCTAAAACCAAAGACCTTTTCCACCACAAAACACCCTCTCCCACCATCCCCTAATCTTTATCCTGAACCAAAAACCTACATCCAAGCCTCCAAACTACCCGGATGGCAAAACACTATGCATGTTGAATTTGATGCTCTTATGCGTAATGGGACTTGGGAACTAGTCCCACCTCCTTGTAATGCTAACATTCTTGGTTGTAAGTGGGTGAACAGGATCAAGCACAGGTCTGATGAATCCATTGGGTTTAATCAAGAAGAAGGCATTGATTACTTTGATACATTCAGCCCGATAGTCAAGCCAACCACCATTCGCATTGTCCTCACTCTTTCTATCACTAAGGGGCGGTGTCTCCGCCAAATTGATATCAACAATGCTTTTCTGAATGGTGATCTCTCTGAGCGAGTGTATATGACTCAACCACATGGCTTCGCCAACCGTGCCCAATTGAACCATGTATGTCTTCTAAAAAAGGCTCTATATGGTCTCAAGCAGGCTCCTAGTGCATGGTTCACCAAGTTGCGATCTTTCCTTCTTCAACATGCCTCTCCATGTCAATCCGATACTAGCTTGTTCATTCGTCATTCAAGTGAATCTGTTGTCTCCATTCTTGTTTATGTTGATGATCTCGTTATTAGCGGCTCTTGGAGTACAGATGTTGACAGATTCATTCAGTTGCTTCATAAGAGATTTGCGCTTCGTGATCTTGGGGGATCTCCATTATTTTCTCGGCATCGAGTTGACCTGCACCAAGACGTATGTCACTCTCTCTCAGCAAAAGTACATCCTAAAGTTACTTGTTCGATCTCGTATTGAGAATGCCAAACCAATTTGCTCTCCGGCGGAGCCGGGTTTACGCTTCATTCGAGTCGGTGATCCAATGGCTGGCCCTCATATATATCGTAGTGTTGTTGGGGCACTTCAGTATGTTACAATCACTCGACCGGAGCTTATGCAGTGAATCGTGTTTGTGAGTATATGCATTCACACACAGAGTCTCATTCGGCGACTGTCAAGCACATTCTTCGGTATCTCAAGGGCTCCGTTGATGTTGGTCTTGTTCTTCGCCCATGCACAGATTCTCGTCTTGTTGCCTTCTCTAACGCAGGATGGTCTTCAGACAGGGATGACTGCCGCTCACAACATGGTTTTGCTATCTATTATGGCGTTAATCTCATTAGTTGGTCGTCTAAGAAACAAAATGTTGTTGCCAAGGCTAGCACTAAAGCCAAGTATCGGGCTATTGCCTTCACTGCCACTGAGCTTATTTGGATTCAAAAACTACTCAGGGAACTTCAAGCTCCTTTGACTTGTCCTCCTATCATTCTTTGTGATAACATGAGTGTAACGTACATGTCTTCCAATCCTGTACGTCTTTCATCATCGGTCTAAACACATAAAGATCGACTATTATTTTGTTCGTGAGCAGCTAGCTGCAGGCTCCCTTATTGTTCGCCATGTTCGTGCCATCGATCAAACCCGCCGACATCTTCACCAAAGCTGTAAGCAACTCCAGGTTCCTTGCCTTACGTTCCAAGCTTCACGTCACTGCCGCAACTTGAGCTTGCCGGGGGTATTAGGAATGAAACGTCATTCTCTAGAATTCTCTTATCATTCTCTAGAACTCTCTTCTACATTAATTGTTTGGCCTTGTTCCCCACGCATCGATTATGTATATATACACTCCTTTATCATTGAATGAATATCAAGAAACGAAGAGTTCCACTGTAACTCTATGTACAAAACTTACAGATATATTTTCTCTAAGAGCAATAGTATTTATGGCCGAGTTTAATTATAGAGAGTAGGATAGTTGGACAGAGCAATAGTGTTCATTGGGTGTCGATTAACTTTGTTTTATTGCCTGGACAGAGGACAAGTGAATAAGTGATGGACAGATATAAAACAACCCTAAGCCAACCGATGAAATCTTTGAGGATGATGAAGACGAGCAAGGCGACACTTCCTGTGAAAGTTGTGATGGAAACTACAGTGTTGAAGAATTCTGGATATGCTGTAACATTTGTGAAACGTGGTACCATGGAAAATCTATGAAAAAAACACCAGTTAAGGCAGAGAGCATCAAGCAATACAAATGTCCTTTATGCATGAAGAAAGCTGAGCAGTAATAGTAAGCTCAAGGAGGCGAAAACCCGAAAGCGTCGGGTCGAGAACTCTTCTATTATTTGTTTTGTTTTCATGGTGGTTTTGAGATAGTTTAGTACTATGTTACTGATGTGTACTGAGAAAAAGAAATAAGTAACTGTTTTTTCTTTCGTTCTTCTGAGGAATTGTTTGTGCGCTTCTAGCTTGAGGAGATATTGGGTCAAAATCACAAGTTATAGTTACTTCATTGCTTTGGTTGACAATGATACCTGTCACTGATAATCGACTCCATTCAGAGTTTATTTTTGGTCAATGGTTATGATTTTTCTCAAATTTTGGTTTCACCAAGCAGCATTCCTATTTCCCAACAACAATTCAATTCACATCTATCTAAGACAATATAAGAGAGAAGTCAAGTCTTCACAAAAAATTAAGTCACTTCGCCGCCACGTCACCATTTAAAAAAAAAAAAACAAATAGTTAATTAATCAAATTTTTTAAATAAAAACCCCATTTTCCCACAATCTTCCACCTCCTTCATGATCCCTATAAATATGCAAATCAAGTCACATAGTCAAAATATTTGGTCATTTATAATGATTATGAAGAGCATACAATAAGCTTTAGTCATTTCTAAAATTAACCTCTTTAAATAAGAGATTAATTTTAAAAATTTATGAATAAGTGTTACCCTATTTTAGTGATTATGTTGTGTCATTTTAGTGATTTTTTTTCGGAGAAAAACCCCGCACTCGGTTTTTTATAACTGGCACCCACTTTCGGCGCATCCCGGGTGCGTCCAAAACAATTTTACTTAAACCGAATTTTTGAGTATTTTGACGGCAAAAAAAAAGATTGACCCGGTTTTTTGGATGCACCCAAGATGCGCCCAAAAGCGTGTGCCGGTTATAATTTTCCGGGTGCGGGGTTAAATGCCCTTTTTTTTTGTAATGGGCTTATCCATTTACTTGTAGGAGTATTTTCCTTATTTAAGTATGTTTATTCTATGCCTTACGTTAAAAAATCGATCATTGGACCCAAAAGTTCAAGCTTCACATAGTATGATGTAGAATGATTATGTTTACAATATTATTTTGTTGATATCATTGTCATTATTTTATGCTTAAATAAGATTATTTAATTGAGTTTTGATTGACTATACGATAAATTGATGTATATTTTATATTGAAGGTTGATCATTCAATGTATTTTCACTCTGTTTTTACATACATATATTTTACAATGAAAAAATATATTAACATTTTTATTTTTATTTATCTTTTAAAAATATAACTAAAAATTATTTATTATTTTAATACTGTTTGTATAAAAATTATGAGCATTCTATAAATATTAATCTCGTGATATTTACAAGACCTAAACTAGTTTTCTTTGTATAAAAGAATACATAAGATTTCTCTCAGAGTTTCATGGATTATGATGGATGTTGTCGACTCTCAATGGGTGTGGTCGATCGTTTTTGTTAGAATGGGACTTTAATCGTGACTAGTGTATAGACTTGTGTCACGGATATACATATAATAATTATTTTATTATTATTTTAATTACTTACTATTTTAGAAATTGATATTTTTATTATAACGTATTAAACTACTAATGTATTGACTTATGATTTTATAAAAAAACCTAAAAAAACAATTATATATCAAATGATATAATATTTCTCTTTTAAAAGAAATTCATGAACCAAATCGAAAAAACAAAGCTCATAGTTATATAAATTAAATACTAATAAATAATAAATTTTAATGCACCTTGAAAAACTTATTTTCAAAGAAATATTAGTCTAGAAGTTACTTACAACAAATTTTATAAGCAATTCTGATATAGTTTTTGTTGAAATGTTCTCATACGTTAGGTTTATTCTTTGTTGAAACATTCGGTTTATAAACCATAAGATAAAATATTAAAACAACTTAGAGACTTAAAAATCGATAACAAATCAAGTAGCCAAATTGTATTTTTTAAACATTTGAAAAATGTTAAAGATATTTTGATTTAATAACAAAATGAGTACCTAACACATAATTGATGGAGTTATTAATTACATTTTCCATAGTATTTCTTTAGGCACCCTTTGCTTTAATATAGACTAGGACTGCGGCGCCCGTGCGATGCACGACCTTTTTGAAGTCATTTTTTTAATCTTATATGCGAGTTTATAACGATTTTTGTATCGCTTAATTTTTCTTAAATCCTTGCTTAGTTTTGTCTTTTCCCTTGCAAATTCTTTCTTTTAGGGATTTGTGTATATTTGTATGTAATTTTGTTGACAAGCTGTAATTTTTCACAATTGATATTAATATACGAACAACAAATTGTAGTTGATTTTTTTTAAATATTTTGTTTATATTCTATCTATTCAGTGAAACTGGAATTCAAAGGTAAATAAAATTGCTCTTCATAAATGATTCAAACTCAAATAGATCATACTTCTAACTAATGAAATCACATATCATATGATCCACTATCTTTAACACTTTATTAGTTCTTGATTTGAATTTAATACTCGTCACACAAATATATAATTCCAAACGATTTTTGTATCGCTTAATTTTTCTTAAATTCTTGCTTGGTTTTTGTCTTTTCTCTTGAAAATTCTTTTTTTTAGAGATTTGTGTATGTTTGTATGTAATCTTGTTGACAAACTGTATTTTTTCGCAATTGATATTAATATACCAAAAACAAATTATAGTTGATTTTCCTTAAATATTTTATTCATATTCTATATATTTAGTGAAATTGGAATTCAAAGGTAAATAAAATTGCTCTTCATAAATGCTTCAAACTCGAATAGATCATACTTCTAACTACTGAAATCACATTGCATATGGTGCACTTTCTTTAACGCTTTATTAGTTCTTGATTTGGATTTAATACTCGTCACACAACTATTAATTCCAAATTAAAAAAATTCATTGTAAAATGAAATCAGATTTGAATTTGCACTTCAAAAAAGTCACGATGACATACTCCTAATCCGCTAAGCTCTTGATTTCATTTTGAAACTGCACTTTAAAATAGCCAACTAAGAATTAAGATGCACAAAAAATAGGTCGTAGCTGCCATAAATCATAGGAAAGGTTTCAGGATTTCCAATAATCTTAAGCCAACATTTACGAAAAGCAAGTAGTGAAAGATGAAATCATCTCTTGTGTGAATATAATAATACACAATTGTCAATTAGATCTTCAATTCCAAACCCATTATTCCTTTTCTTTGCAAGGATAACAACTGTGCTCTTCCCCGATCTCTACCGGCAGTACCAGCCTTCCCTTCCACCTTGTTAGGAGGGGATCAGTCTCGAACAACTACAACAATCCATCAAACTCAAACAATCCAACAAACATAGACAATCCAGCAAATAAAACAGTCTAAAAGCATAAACAATCCAAAACACAATCGAAAATTTTAAAAAAATCCATTCATGGTCGGAAGGGAAAAAGATCTTGATGAGATACTAGCGTTTGAGTGTGATATGAAGGGAATTGCTATTGAGTAGCATACGTTTGAGCGTGATATGAAGGGAATTGCTCTTGAGTAGCATACCGACACCGGTCCATGTCATTGGACACCCGACCAATCACCTACACGCATATAAACATTCATTCTATATTAATATTAGAGACAAACAAAGACTATAACACCTATGATAAACCAAAACAATTAATATTACCTATTTCTCAGTAATAAGCCCGAGAATCGCAGGACGAATATACCTATGTGTCCTTTTAATGTACCAATCCATGTAATCCTGAGAACACTCATGTGGTAGATAGTCAATTGGCCCTATTTCCTCAAGAGGGATGGAGTGAACATCTCTCGAGTCCCATAACCATTGGTTGGTGTCATAGAAAACAACATAACTCCGAGTGTCAGGTCTCCTATGAGCTTTGAGCGGTTCAATCATTGGCCTAGGAATACGCTGAATTCGCCCAAATTGCCTCGGACACTGATCTGGCATGTGTGATTCTGTGACGTCGAAGCACGATAGCACCCCATGAAATAGAGCGGGAGCGAGCTTGGTGTCGGAGAAGTCAACCGGTCCATATGGGTTCCAGCATATCTAAAACCATACAGCAAATGCAGAAAAAGAAGGAAACTTATCTCCAAAATAACACCGTTTCTGCAGGAAACTACTGCAGAAAATGTGCAACTTCTGAAAATGCACAGTTTCTGCATTTTTCCTGCAGATCCAATAAACAACCTAATGCATCCAGTTGTGGCCAATTTCAGTAATTGCAAATGAATACAAAAGATTAAGATAATTACCATCCATGGCAAGATAATATCTAGCTCGCCTCTATAGTCCCTTCCGGCTTGCCCCTTCTTTAGCTTCAAATTATGAGGGAACCAACAATAAGCCCATGGTCTATCTGGTGTCCATTGTGGGCAAAGTACCCGAAATCGCACTGTCCCCATTCTATGCGAAAAGTACCCGCCCCCAACTTGCCAAAGTAAATTTTAAGTTCATCACTCCCCAACTTCTGACCATGTTTCTTGGTTGGTGCCATTGCTTCCCCATTTATAGCTACCCCTAATATTTTATAAACATCAAGAAGAGTAATAGTCATCTCACCACAAGGGAGGTGGAATGAGTTTCCCTTCGACTTCCATCGTTCAATGAACGGTTCAATCAACGAGAAGTCGATTTCTTCGTACATCATGTTGGGGAGATTCGACAATCCAAGTTGGGCGAGAATCTCACTCCAGGCGGTGTTCTGTTCGAATTTCCAATCACTGTTTTATTTTGTCCTTTATTGTAGCTTCATTGGCCCTTTGTTCTGCAGGAAAAAAAACATATTAGATTCTTCATGAAAAAAATAAAGGAGTCCAGAAAAAACACAGATTCTGCAGGAAAAAAATGCAGAACATGTGTAAAATCTCGTGTTACGCGAGGGGGCTATTCTTGTGTTACACGAGGGGGCTATTCTCGTGTTACGCGAGGGGGGCTATTCTCGTGTTATGCGTGAAAATGCACATGTTCTGCATTTTTTTCCTGTCTGCAGAAACTGTTTATAACATAATGCTTGTGAATAAAATAAATAAATGACTTAAATAGCCTTTTTGGATGTTCTAAGCCACATGTGCTTCAAATCCCTTAAGCAACTCGGGATTTTGGACTTCCGCCTACGCTTTCAGTGAGCTCAGTATCATATCTTGGCTCGTTCTTTTTTTATTTCCTCTTTCTTTTTGGTTGCTCTTCTTCTTCTTCTTCCTCTTCATTATCTTCTTCTTCATCATCTCTATCCCCATCTCTTACTTCATCCTCATTTTCTTCTTCCATTTCCTCTTGTGGTTGTTGGTTGTGAGAAGAAGAACAAGTTCACTAGTACAAAAAGGGATGTACACCACACTACTTTTCCCGCGCTTTTAAAAAAGCACGGTAAACAAGATATGAGACTGCGTTTTAATAAATAAGTGCGGTGTACATTGTTGTTTTACTTAAATTTATAAAACTCGGACCACGGTTTTCTTATAAATGCGGTGAATTTTCAACACGGTCCGCGGTTTTTAATTTAGTGCAGTCCATGTTCTTTAGTTCGGCCACGGTTCGAACCGCGTTTGTGGCATTATTATTTTACCTAATAAATTTTAGTGTAGCTAGGCTTCTAATCTTTTCATCTACTACGATCTTTACCAGCAACAGCAAGTACGAAGTGGTTCTGTGCGCGCCCACCATCATCTTCGTCCTTTAAGCACACCGATTAATCTCCCTCTGACGTCGTTTCCGGGCACCGAGCCGCCAAGGCCTTTGCTGCTCATTGAAGAAGAAACAAGTAAGCACAAGTTTCGGTTTTTTGGGTTAATTTGTATGGTTTTAGATAATCACAAGCTATTTGAACATGTATCCATAGAATTGAACTCCAATTTCAATTTGTATTTGACCGAACTTGAACAAGATATGTTGAGGGAAGTGGACCACACTTCCCTCAGCATATCCATGACCCATGTTTGGATATACACTCCCCTGAGCATATCCACTGCCCCAACCTTGTCCACTGCCCCAACCCTGTGCACTACCCCCACCATGTCCATAATCCACTGCACCATGTGCAATGAAATTGTCTCAGCCACCCTATCTTGTCCAACAGAATAACTGCTAGACGATATTTGATACAACGGGTTCTCCCAGCCACCCGCAGGGTAACACCCCTGATATGAGGCATAACCCGCCAGTGACTGGCTAGGAAGAGCAACGTCTCCCCCCCATAAATGTGCCTACCAGAGTACTCCTAGTACGCCTCGGTGGGTCCCTCATCAGGGAACAACTCAACGAGTGTTGAATTCTTTGTTTTCCTCTTCCCTTTTCCTTTTTCAACCGGTGGTTCCATACGTCTCGGTTTCTCACACGATTTGAACGTCCTGAACGCTCCATTAACTAAAAGAATACAAAGCAAAATCAAGATAAAAACGAATGAAGAAACAAAAAAAAAACAGATAATACAATGCAGAATCCACATGTTCTGCAAAAGAGGGAATTGCCCATTTTCTGCACATTCTCGCGTAACGCGAGAGACCAACTTCTCGTGTTGCGCGAAGAGGGTCTCAGGGTACGTAGAAAATGGGCAAATCCTCGCGCAACGCGAGGGACACACTTCTCGCTTTGCGCGTGACGTCAGACTTTCTTCTCCGGTGATCTCATTCACTCCGACTAGTTTCCGGCGACATTTCAACATAAATTCAATAATATTTCAACATAAATTCAATATTTTAACACAAAAGCCTATCAATTTAAGTAAATTACCAAATTAACATCAAAACCCTAAATAAAATCAAAACACTAATCAAAACCATAACCCTAATGCATTTGTATCTATTCAATATAAAAAAAAAGTTTTTGCACCAAACCACCATTTATTTGGCGGAATTTGCACAGAACCATCCCTTATTTCACTTTTTGCAACCCCTTTTTGCTATTCCGTTAAGATGGAACCACCCCTCCTTCATTTCCGTTAACCAAACCGTTAGTTTTTGTGAAATTACTGATTTACCCCCACTTACTTCTAATTTTAAAAGATAAATATATCATTTAACATTTTATTAAAAATTAACCAACAAACCCCATATTTGTTTAATTGGTAACAAAGAAATCAAATTACTGAGATGGCATGTGGTGATTCCATGGTGTGCGGATTATAGGATGGTTGAAGACTTTGTGATGGAGCAGCCTATTCCTCCATATTTGTTCGCATTTGCTGTTGGAGAAATTGGTAATAGAGAAGTGGATCCAAGAACTAGGGTCTATGCATACTCAGATCCAATTAAAATCCAATTAAACCCTAAAACACAGATTGGGACTCTCTTCAAAGAAAACAGAAACAACTTCCACAACAAAATCTGGGTTAGTCTCATCTAGCAGTAGCTGCGGCTGGGTGAACTGATTATCCAGAAAACCCTAAGTTCACCAAAAAGGGGAATTATTACCAAGAACATGAAATATGAAATTAGGGTTTTGGAAACAATTTGTGGGTTTACCTGATCAAACAGAAGCTTCCTGAGATGAACAAATTGGGCGAGCATTCCTTGACAGTTGTCACCCATCTTGATTGTTGGTGCGCTGAAAGAGGCAAGACCAGAGAGCAGTCAAAGCGGGGGATGGAGAAATTGGGGTCAAACTCAGATCCTCGTTCGTTCTTCCCCAAACTCAAACTTTAACCTCTGATCAATTATACCCCGTTGTCTTCCTCGTTCGCTCTTCTGCAAATCGAGACGCAAACTTTAACCTCTGCTTCCTCTCGCTCAAACTCAGATCCTCATCCTTTATTCCGCCACCGCAGCTCCGCCCACCATCTTCGTCTCACCGTTTTTCGAGCGCTGTCGTGCCATGTGTTCGCCGTTGAATAGTCACCGGTGAGTCGAGCTCGGTTCGATAATCGATGCACAGTTCGTCATTGAAGACGATGAACAGTGGGGTGTAAATCAATTGGGATTTTGTTTAACTTTTAATAAAATATAAGATGACATATTTGCCCTCTATAATTAGAAGTAAATGGGGGTAAATCAGTAATTTCAGAAGAATTAACGGTTTGCTTAACGGAAATGAGGGAGAGGTGGTTCCATGTTAACGGAATAGCAATAAAGGATGGTTCCTTGCAAAAAGTGAAATAAGGGGTGGTTCTGCGCAAATTGGACCAAATAAAGGGTGGTTTGACGCAAAAACCTCTAAAAAAAACATTCACTCACCAACCATAATAAGAAACTATCATCTTTCATCCATTCTAAACAACCTAATACTATATAAAACAATTTCTAGATCAACATTTAATATCAAAACATAATATAATATGCAATTTCATATACTAACAACATATATTCCTCTAGAATCAACATTACAAAGCATAAAACAATAAAAAAAAATATACCTTAATTGAAGATTTGTGTGAAAAGGGCTCTCATCCGGTGGGAAGGGCCCTTAGAGTGAGAAATGAGAATAATATTCATCCCTTGGATGAGAACCATCCAAGGATTGGATATCAAATGTGCACATTTGACCGTTGATCGTCGACAATGTGCACATATTTTTTTGGCCCAAAAAAAAAAAATTTGGCGGGACTGTTGACCGTTGACCGTCGACAATGTGCACATATTTTTTTGGCCCAAAAAAAAAATTTGACGGAAAAAAATTTGGCGGGACTGTTGACCGTCGACAATGTGCACATTTTTGTGTAGAAAATGTGCACATATATTTTTAGCCCAAGGAAAAAATTTGACCGTTGTTTGTCGGTCAATTTTTTTTTCTTCACCTGATTTGTGTGCATAAAGAAGAAATGTGCACATTTTTTTATCATGATGCGCACATTTTATTTGTAAAATGTGCACATTATAACTAATGTGTCTATTTTGTGCAGAAAATGTGCACATATAACTTTGTCTTAAAAACGAATGCCTGTCATGAAAAAAATTGGCGGAACGAATGTCTGTTTGAGAAAAATTTGCACATCTTATTATATTGTGCCTATTTTGTGCAGAAAATGTGCACATGTAATTTTGGCCCAAAAACGAAAGCTTTTCATGGAAAAAAGCTCTGAAAAACAAGTTCAAAAATTGTGTTGGGAAAGATGTGCACATCTTATAAAACTAATGTGCCTATTTTGTGTAGAAAATATGCACATGTAATTTTGTCATGAAAACGGAAGTTTTTCATTAAAAAAGAGCTGGTCAAAACAAGTTCAAAAGTTGTGTTTCGAGAAAATGTGCACACCTTATACAGCTAAATGTGCACATGTAATTTTGGCCCAGAAACGAAAGTTTCTCATTGAAAAAGGTTTGATAAACACAAGTTAACATTTTGTGTTTGAAAAAATGTGCACAACTTATACAACTATTGTGCAGAAAAATGTGCACATATAATTCTGGGACAGAAATGAAAATTTGCTGGAAAAAAAGCTCGTAATAAAACAAGTTCAAAATTGTGCTTGAAAAAACAATGCACATCTTATACTATTTATGTGCACATTTTGTGTAGAAAATTTGCACATATTTTTTTTGGCCTAGAAACAAATGTTTGCAGGAAAAAAAAACATTTGGCGGGAAATTTTTTTTGGCGAGAAAAAATTTTGGCGGGAAATTTTTTGGACCGGTCAAAGTTTGACCGTTGACCGTTGACCGGAGTTGACTGTTGACTTTTTGAGAGAGTTAATCTACACCCTTAGTTTGATTTTGATCTAAAGCCTAATATTAATTCTCACTTACCACCTTAAATTTCATTCTCAATTGATCATTTTCCGTTTGTTGATACATGGGAGTTTGTTCATTAAGAAATTAAAAAATCATTCACAACAAACTTGTTAACTAACCAATTCCGGTGTGGTAAGCACATAATTTTAAACTCTATCAACCTTCACGTGTTACCCGTGGTACACATACATACAAGTACCAACAATTTAATCCTGCCAACCTACTCATGTCCCCAACCAAAATTAAACCCCCTTAAATTATCCAGTACGTCATTGCGTTTGTAATGAATTTATACCTCATACCTAGCTAGCTAACTTTTTACATCTTTCATAATTCAAAACTCTATCAATCTGTAAGTACTCTCTCAATTATAATGTCTGTGCGCTAAGAATTACGTATAATATAATATTGACTATATATCTTCGGTATGATCTATGAATGTCCGATAAGATCATACTGAAGACATGGTTTGTGTGTCCGATAAGACATGGTTTGTATTCTTAAACATCCTCTTACAAACACAGATAACCAGTTCGAGATGGATTCAGGTTGCATTAAATCGGTTTCAGAATGCTTCATCAAACCCAAGCATGTTGTTGAAGAATCGAAGAAGCCATACTATTTGGGAACCTTTGAGCTCTTCCCAATGTCTCTTTGCTACATTCAAGGAGGCCTTGCATTCGACAAGCTTCCATCAAAGGAAGATGGAGGCATGGAGTTTTTCTTGGAGAGGCTTAAGAATTCACTATCTTTAATTCTTCCACACTTTTATCCGCTTACAGGTTTCCGTTCTTATATTCTTAATTAATAGTATACAAATACAAAATTATATTCTCTGTTAAGAAATGAATGACTTTTTAAAGTATAATTCTTGTTAAGTTTTATTTTTTAGCTATTTTTGCATATTTCTTCCTTGCTTTTATATATTTAGGCATAGTTTGGTATCTATATACCAGGGGCGGACACACGTTGGGCCGAGGAGGGGATGTAGCCCCCCAACCCCGAAAAAAAATTCCGAAAAAAAAATTGTGTGAAAAATAGCGTTTTTTCTCCTAGAATGTAGTTTTTTCTCCTAAAATTTTGTGAAAAATACCAGAGGCTCAGTATATCATTAATTAATTATTACCCTGTACTTGATAAGAAAATTAAACAATGATAATTATAACAAACTAACAAATACATGTTTTCCTTTTTTATCTTATAAGTATAGTGCTTGTTTGATTGAATATGGAAAGACAATTCATGAATCAAGCTTATCCAGGGCATTTTGTTACTTGGTTTAAAAATATTGTCAGTGACATAAAAAACATACACGAAGTATAATCATCATAATTCTTTATTGTTAACAACATATATTTGATTGAAAATGAAAATTAATTATTTTTGTTACGCATTTTTCGGTACATTTCCCCTTATGTGGATATATAAGAATTACAATTGATGGTTTTGGTTTTTCAAAATGTGTATGGTAAGGGTATGTTTTAGGGGAATCTCGTGAGGATAGGTATATGGATAATGAGTAAAGATGATGAATATAAATGTTATAACTTATGCATATAATATTTGATGATGTAAATTATTTATGACATGTATATAATGTATGAATGAGTTATAATGTTTGTATGCATAAGCTATAAAACTTGTGTGTCATTTTCAGTCTCCATCTAAATATTTATTCTTATCGAAATCAAATCTTATATGCTAGTTCTCATCCTATCTAGACGATTAAATATATTACTTTATTTTTAAATTTGATTATTATAAAGATTATTGTCGGAGACGATCCTCTCAATTAACCATCGATCTTTATTGGAGGGGTGTTTCTTAAGGGGCGGATGAGGTTAACAAGGTTTGAGAAATATAAATCAATACTTTTTGTTTAAAATAGATTTTGATATCGTATATGACTTATACCTAAGCCCTCATTTAGTTACTTATTTAATTTTTCGGGAAGTAGAAATTCGTGGAAAGTGCAATGTTTGTTCTTGTGTTTGGTTGGTTTTTAAATTTTGAGAGCGTTGGAAGTATAATTTTACAGGAAGTTTCAATTCCTTCAAAATGTAAGAAGTTCTCTTAGAGCATCGATTATATTGGTGTTATCTCAAGTAACATATAATTTATTTTATAGGTAAACAAAAATAAAGCGCAACCATTTTGTTTGAATCAATCCACTCTTCCAATTACATATTAACACATGGCCCAATAACAAAATTCTTTTACTTTTCTATTACTTTAATCCTTATAACACTCATAATACATAAAATTTTATTGTAAGTATTTTCAAATATTTTTAATATATTTTTATCTATATATTGACATTCATATCAACTATGTAATATATTATCTAAATTTGTATAATAAGTAAAAGTAAAATATATGTTATTTGACATACATAACATGATTGTTGATGAAAACTCATCTAATATTAAAATAATAGTCTATGTTACTCAACATGAATAAAGATGATCTTACCTTTATTGAGTAGGTAAGATCCACTTCCCATGAATTTTAATAACAAACTTATTAAATTACCATCGATTTTTTTATTTAAACGGTTTTCTGAATCGAGTAGGTTATGTTAAATAAAGGGTATAACTCAATTGAAGCAATCTGGTATCATATTTGGATTCATCGTAATAGTATTATATTTAGAAGTTCTCAAACAAATAAAAACAACCCTGCTCAATATGCATTCAAGCAATTTCATAATTGGGAAACAACATGTACTCAAAACAAAGGCACAAAGCTTATCAATAAGAGGAAAAGAAATAAACAAATTCATCGTTCATGGAAAAAACCTCCTCTAAACTGGATAAAAATAAATGTTGATGGATCTTTCCGGTCTCCTACCGATCAATCCACTATTACTTGTATTGCTAGGGATATTTAATAGCAATATAATTGAGATATACAATAAGCAGGTACACTCAAATCCCCCCTACAAACAAAAGCGCTAGCATTACTTTAAGCACAACACATTGCGCTCAACCTATCAATATCTAATGTTATTTTCGAAGGAGACAATCTAACTGTTATTAATTCGATCAATGATATTTGGAAGATTCCTTGGGAAATTCGTAATATCCTGACTCGAACCAGGAAAAGGAATAGCTCATGTTGACATGGGTAGCAATCTAATCCTTATAATGGATTACAAACACGGGGTGTTACAATCCCATATTAATGCTCACTTCCTAAAAGTGATCTAAAATTGCAACCTTGATTGCAAAATATCTGATGGTTATATCAAAATCCTTAGGCATGTCTAGCTGGCCTCCAATCTTTATGATTCTCATAAGCTTCTTTTCCGGATCATCGTTGAAGATGGTCAGGTAGTCATTTGTTTGATAATACCCCGTTTCCTGCCTTTTCAAACAAAAAAAATTAATAATAATAAAAGGTATTATAGTAAAATTAAATAATATCCATGAATTTGTTAAATTGAACCAAGCAAAATGCATGATTTTAATTCATGAGAAGTACATTTGAACCAAAAATGTATTAGTACTTCCCGGGAACTCCAGTTCTTGGGTATTAACTTGCTAGGAACTTACTTCCTGGAAACATAAATTCTTACATTTAACCAAACAAGGGCTAAAGAAGGGCTACAAACGGACTTATTATGTCGGGCTAGATTATAAATTATAAATGTATAACAGGGCCAGGCTAAGCCCTCCCGTTTTTAGTGGAACAAATTTGTTGTTCATATTTTCCCGTAAGGGCGGGTTAGGCGGTCATCAGGGCAGCCCCCCACAACTGGTTACATAATTAAAAAAAAAACCACACCTTCTTATAAAAAAAATGTTTAATGACAAAACCGCGTATTAAAAACACTCTAGACCCTGCTTAGTGCTTACATAATTCAAAATTTAACATATAAAAACGCATGCTAAAAAACATTCAATACCTTTTTACATAACAATTCAAAGTTCAACAAATCTATGTCGTGGTAGTTGTTGTCCAATCTAAACATCACTCACTATTTTTATATATAATACGAGCCAGATAGAGGAGGCCATACGGGCTATATTCTTATACAAGGTACTCCCATATTAAAATTGGACCGACTCGAATGAATAAAAATAATAACTCAAATCCTCATATGCTCTCAAATTTTGGACGGGTTGGACCGGCCGAATAGGCCAACCCTAGTTTGATGAGGTCTAGTACAGATTCACCCTTAACGTACGAAGAGAAGCTTGATCATATCAAAGTAAGAATGTTGTTAGCTGTATACAATATGTATAGATATGAAAGTTGATTTATATTTAAGATTCTAAGTCGCTTAAGAAATTACATTTTATTTTTGTAAATTATAGAATTAACAAATACATCTGCAAACTCTATTAATAAGATTATTAACTTTTTAACAAAATATTTAACTCTTTAATTAGATTAGGATAGAATGACATTTGAGCCGAGGGAGGCATTATCATACGGTAAGAGTGATGATGATGTGCCATTGAAAGATTTTTTATAACGTACGGAGTACTAAGTAAGTGTTCAAACTCTTTTAAAATAAAAAAGGTGTCATAATTTTAGGGTTTGACTAGACTTTTTAGGCCTGCGCGTAGTAAAACATTACAATAAGGCGTTGCCGAATCGAAGAGTAGAAGATGATGAAATGTTCCATATAAATCTATTATAGACATTTGTTGATGGGTCAAAATCTTCATTTGTGCGATATTTTCGAAATGTAGGAAAGAAATGGGAAAAGAAAAAAATAAAAAAAATGATAAATTAAAAACAAAGCATTAAATGTAGTGTGTTTAATTTGGGAAACCCTTGGGCCCGCGTTACATGCGGGTTTTATGACCTATAACACTTCACAATAAGGCGTTGCGAAATCGAAAAGTAGAAGATGATGATATGTTCCATATATACAAATCCATTATAGACATGTGTTGATAGGTCAAAATCTTCATTTGGACGATAATTCGTAAACATAGGAAAGAAAGAAAAAAAAAGGAAAAAATGATAAATTAAAAACAAAGCATTAAATATAGTGTGTTTAATTTGAAGAACCCCATAATTTTATAGTATATTAAGATTAAGATATTAAGATATTAAGATTAATAAGACTTTTTAAACCCGCGCTATTCACAATAAGACGTTGCGGAATCAAAAAGTAGAAGATGATGATTTGGTACATACGAATCCATTATAGAAATGTGTTGATGAGTCAAAATCTTCATTTGTGCGACATATTCATAAACGTAGGAATGAAACGGGAAAAGAAAAAAATCAAAAAAATGATAAATTAAAAACAAAGCATTAAATTCAGTGTGTTTAATTTGGAGAACCCCTAAATTCAGTGTGTTTATCCAGAAAAATAAACTTCAGAATATTTTTAAAACGGAAAGTCTATAAAAACTACTCCCTCTATCCTATCCTAAATAGGATAGTTCCATTTGATTTTCGGATATTATTCACAAATTGAGAGAATTATGTAGATTTCTTCTAATATATAAGAAAAAATATAGTCGTATGAGAATTTTGTTTGATTGGTCGAGTACTTTGACAATATTAAAAATTTATGGTCCTGGGACAACTGTGGATATTTAATATATAATATGGTCTAGCTTATCTGTAATGGTGGATATAATTAACTTAATTTTGATGTATCTCATGCAACGTTATTGTACGTACAGGACAACTTGTGACAGAAGTAGACGATGATCAACACAGTTGTTTCATATACATAGACTGCAATAAAGGGCCAGGTGTAAAGTTCAGTCATGCTTCTCTAGATGATATCACTTTGAACGAAATAGTATCCTCTACGAAGGTACCGACTATAGTTGGGTCGTTGTTCGAACTCGGACAAGTACAGACCAACTACGATGGTCATATTGGACCATTGTTATCGATTCAAGTAACCGAGTTTGTAGATGGACTCTTTCTTGGTGTTTCCTTAAACCATTCGGTTGCCGACGGGGGTATATTTTGGCATTTCCTTACATCATGGTCTGAGATTTTCAGATCGAACGATTCAACGATTTCGAGACCCCTCGTTTTCGACCGTTGGTTCCCGGAAGGTCATGGACCCATCATCAAACTCCCATACACGCATCCTGATGAATTTATAACAAGATATAATAAGATAGAGAATAATGATCTAGAGGAAGTGATATTCCAGTTCTCGGAGGAGTCAATATTATCCCTCAAGAAAAAAGCTAATCAAGAGTTGGAGGTGGCGAACAAAATCTCGTCGGTTCAAGCGTTATCCGCCCTTTTGTGGCGCGCCATAGCTCGTGCGCGTGGCTCGCAAAGTCACACGAACGCTAAGTTGGTTATGATGGCAAATGCTAGGTCAAGACTAGACCCGCCTCTCTCGCCACACTACTTTGGAAACTTCATCCATCCTATAACACGATGCATGAAAGTTGAGGATTTGGTGGGAAGGAGTTTAGGGTCAGTAGCAATGTGGTTAAAACAAGGAGTAGAAAAGCTGACTGATCAAGTGGTGCGCGATGAGTTTGTCAAGTGGATGAAATCACCCTTTTTTATGAGGGACGGAAAGTGTGATTCGAATTCGATACTCATTGCGGGTGTTCCAGGAGTCGATTTGAGTAATATCGATTTTGGGTCAGTGGGAAAAGCGGTGACAAGTCGGACAGGCTCAAATAAGTATAATGGGAGAGTCATATTAGGATCCGGCACTCAAGGAAGAACAAGCGTTAGCGTCGAGGTTTGTCTATCACCGGATACAATCAGTAATTTACAACAAGACCTTGAATTCATGTATTTCCTATCTTGATGCTATTTACTGTCAATCTACTCTTATAGCCTTCAAATTACTTGTGTTAGTCTTTGCTTCAATATGTTTTCTCCTAAAAAAAAGTGTCGTATTTCGTATGAAGTGTATAACTATTAATTTATTAGTATGTTGATAATTTAAGAGGTGTACGTAGCTATGTATGTCGATCGGGTTTCCTTTTCGCCATTTTTATTTGAGCAATACATAATGGTGTATACCACTTCGTGGGAGTGTGGAATTTAAGTATTTAGAGTAATAACTATCATGCTAGTGTTAGTCCCGTATAACTAGTTAGTCTCGTACTTTGTACGAATAATTAAACATTATAATTAAATAACAATAACAAATACAATTAATTCAGTTTGTTCCGGCCGAAGCAGGCCTCGCCTGTGAGGTTAGATGTAGACAATCCATATCCCGAAAATTGTCTGAAAGATGTGGACCTCAAAGCCAAGACGTAGCTAGACACAAAAATATGAAAAATGATTCAAACTCTAAAAAAACATGAAACGGAAAACTAAGGCCCCTCGAAATACTCCACTGATTTTGCTCCCTAAAACACTCACGCTCTCTATCCTCTTTATAGTTCCGTCACCTTGATCTTGTCTCTCCGCGAGTTTCTGTCTTGAGTCATATTGTTTTGGGTAAATAGACAGGACACCTAAATTGCCTTTTTTGTAGGGCGACAAGTCGATCGAACACAATGTCGTCAAGCGAGCAAACTGGGTTTGGATGAACAGAATTGCGAATGAAAATAAGGACAAACTTAATCAAAGAAATGGAATTGTGATGTTTATTGAATTGATCGTATCGAAAGATAGTAAAGAAAATGACAATTTTGAATGGGAAAATGAAGATTATCTCTATCTGCTCTTGTTTTTTCGTGTGTCCTTTTCTTCCGATGTTCTCCACTTTATATCGCCTTGGTCTCACCCAAATATGGCTCTAAGTTCTTCAATAAGAGTTGAAAGATTTATGGCGAAAATCCTGGCAAACTCCAAGGGATCCTGCAGTAATGGCCCAACGGTCATCGATGACTTTAATTCAGACCCAAATCGATCTACGGATTTCTTTTGACTTCAGCTTGATCCTAACGTCTCTCTTTGTATCATTGGTTACTTGGGTCGAATTCCCGAGATGATTGTACTCGACATCTTATACAGAATGTACCGTCGAAATCTGAGTCCAACAATTGCCCCAAAGAAATGAGCCGGCTGAATCCATGAAAAAATGCGGTTTCTTTCTCCTCTCTTCATGCCATACGTAGGCGCATCTCAGCCTTGCATTTTGAATTTAGCCCAAGCCTCTTTAACTTCCATAAATACATGTGTTTCCCCTTCATCATTCCATTCCTAGGTAAAAACGTCTATTCCTTGCTTATGTTCATCTTCCTCGTCCAGATCTTCCATGGCTTCATCAAGTTCTTCCTCCTCAACAAGTGATGACAATCGCCCCCCAAATTTTGCTGCAAGAAAATTATTATTATTAAACGTATATAACCATTAGACTACACACTTATTAATAATAACATTAAATTTTCTTATGAAGATTGCATATTGAAATTATAAAGGTGACTGCCGATCCCAACTTTAGACAAAAATCTCGTACACAAGGAAAAATCATAAAATTATTTTGTTTTGTTTAGCTGAAACTAAATACAATGAGCCTCCTAGTACGAAATTTCTAGCTAAATCACGATTCAAGTCTCATAGTTTCCCCTGCAGATGAATCCAAAGTTAGACTTTGACTTTTATGCAAAGATTTCATTAAATCTTCATACTTAAGTATTTTATACCATAACTACAATACTATAGTAATGTAATATGAAGAATTAACAATTAAATATATTATAAATTTCATTTATGCCCCCAACGAAGACAACCTCAAACCTGAATTTTGGAACTTCATATCGCAAATCATTACGACTAATAACAAACATGTAATTATAATAGGAGATTGCAATGATATCTTAGAAAGAATAGATAGAGTTTTTCTTCATCCTAATATTTTGAATTATAATACAGTCACACTTAACCATCTACCTTTACAACATCATGTCATTGTTGTATCACTAAACAACTGGGTAAAAACACAGCCATTAAAATTTATCCTTTTAGATTTTAAAATGTATGGACTCGTAATCAAGAATATGGGAAATTGGTTAGTAGAATTTGGAACTATCGTTACAATGGATCGTCTATTTTCAAACTTTTTATGATACAAAGACAATCTAAAAAAGATATCAAAAAATGGGTTAAGAAAAATACTAATAATATTTTAGAACAATTAAAAAAGACTGAGAATAACCTTTTAAAACTTCAAGCAAGTTGTTTTCAGAGTAACCAATCTATTAATTTAGAGCATTATAATCGACTTCTTACCAAATATAATGAACTTTTGGAATTTCAACATACATATTGATAATAAAGAGCTAAAATAAAATATATTGTGAAAAGGAAAAGAACACGAAATACTTCTAAACAAAAATTAAGATAAGAACCTTAAAAAAAATTAATTGTTATAAATCACTTCAGACAAAATCAAAGAAATAATTACGATAGATCTTCAAACAAGATTTTTACCACTCTATACATATCCTATTATAGATGTTGATTTCGAGATAATACCAAACTTGATCACTGAAGAAGACAATACAACCCTTCTTCTACCACCTACTGATATAGAAATTAAAAAAAGTTGTCTTTCAACTTCCGCACAATAAAACTAGACTAGGTGGATATAATGCTGACTTTTACCAACATTTTTAGTCCATAGTCCGACAATCAATCATTCAATCAGTGCAAGACTTCTTTCATTTTGGATTTATGTTAGCTGATTATGCATGATCATTTACAACTCTTATTCAAAAAATTAACAATCATATTTCTATTAATCAATTTAGACCTATTAGTTTGTGTACAACTATATAAAAATCATCACAAAATTACTAGCTAATCGACTACTACCCTTGCTCCCAAACAAATACATTCATGTCAATGTGCATTTGTTCAAAATAGATACATATTTGATAATATTTTAATACATGAAATATTCCTTTAATTTCATAACCGGGAAAAAGAAAAAGATGATAGACAGCTCTTAAACTGGATATGGAAAAGACATATATTGTTAAAGTTTTAGAAGCATTCGGATTTTACAAGTCTTGGATTAATTTAGTAATGACATGTATCGAATCAATTCCATTTTCCATTCTAATTAACAATGAACCTGACCCAACATTTAAACCTAAATATGGTCTAAGAGAAGGAGATCCCATAAAACCATTTATTTGTATATTGGATGAAATATTTAGCGAGAGCTTTACAAAAGAAAGAAGAAAAATCCAACCATAAGTTGGAAATCAAATAACCCGAAATGGATTGCGCATATCCTTCTTGTGTTTTGTGGACGACACAATTAAACTAGCAAATGCAAATATGAATAATATGAATTTTATTAAAAAATTGCTTAAAAAATTCAATGATCATTTTGGATTGTCTATACTATCACAAAAGTTCCTTTCAAACTTCTCCAAATACTAGCCCTATGGAGGTCGTGCGATGCACGACCCATATGTGGTAGTGCTTTAGCAGGAGTGCCATTTTTAATGTTGGGTATTTTAGGTTTTGTATCGCTTGTAAATGTCATGCAAAGAAATTTTAGTTGTATTATAGTCTGTATTGTTTGTGATACGGGAAAACGATAGAACATGGACAATCATAATGTATGTAATTAAATATCATATATATGATTTTCAACAACAATAACAATAGTATATTATACGACATCTTCTAAGACGACAGTTTGGAAGATTAGGACAACTTCTACTCTATTTCATGGATATCATCGTCGTGCAAATTCTGAAGAATGTCAAGGAACCGATCGAGCAAATCCTAGAAAAGGAGCATTGTACCTTAGTCTTTTTTTTTTTAAAGAACATTATTATGAATCTTGATCAAGAAATCTATAAGAAAAGCAACCCTCTATTCAAGAAAGGAAACATAAGAATAGAGTAAAGAGAGTACATGATTCTAATTATGAACGAAGTAGAATCATGATTATGCCATACATAATCATAGTATCGATCACGGCTATCATCTATGTGATGTTTGTACTCAGAGGCATCAATTGTGTAACCATCATCATTGTGCACCCTGATTCTACCAGCCATGTCAAATGGATGTTCTCTGCCAGCCATGTCAAGTGCATGTTCTCTGTAGTTGTTAATGGCAGTAATCCTTAAATATATAAAAAATCATATAAGCATACATGTTATCCTCAGAAAATGTATTCAAATCATGATACGAGTCAACATATGGATTATCATGTCTTCTAGGTTCCCTATCAAAGGGACATTCTTCTGTGTAGTCTCTCGTTTAGCTTAACAACACATACTAGTAGAAGGGTCACCCCTCCAAGAATACAAAAGGGTTAAGATTAGGTGCTTGAATGAATAAATAAATTTCAAGTTTATTTAAAGTGTCATAAAATATAGTGATGCAAACTACAACTAAATTAAACATAACGAAAGCAATTTCCGTGTAGTAGGCGTGACTCTCTTCATAAGCCATTGTCGTCATGTGAGGGACTGAATGCGGTGGAGCTAGGATTTTGGAGAGTATCGGTGTGGGAGAATTGCACAAATCAATTTGAGATAAAAATAAGAGATGTACCTGAGGAGGAGATTCCATGGATTTCTTAGTGTTTAGTTGTCGGATCGTGATTTGTGAACCTTCCAATGTGTTCGGTCTTATCATAAGCTATTGGAAAAAAATGTGAAAGAGGGAGAAAAGATGAGGGAGCCATTATTTATATTATATATTCGGCTGATGAGTTATGCAACAAAGGAGTTACAAATACAATCTCAAGAGGAAGATACGTGGGAGCGAAAGAAATGATGGACTTTTGATGTTTATATTTATTGTGCGATAAAAAAAAGAAAATCAAATAACTCACATAATTACAATACTAAAATCACTAAATGCTTAACCAAAAGTCCAACCTTATATTATCAAAGATATCTAAGTCTCAAAGGGAAGCTTTAGCCTTTGTACTAAATTTACCACTTACTAACTCAATGGAAAGGTATCTAGGAATTTCAATAGTTAGAGATACAGTAAAAAGAATGTTTTCAATACCCGGTCCAAAGTATGAATAAACAATTAACGAAATGGAATGTAAACACTATTTCACAAGCAGGTAGAGTGATCCTTATCCAATCAAATATTGTATCCAAGGCAAATCGTTTAATGTAATGTTTCTCTCTTCCTAAAGGGGCCTGCAAACAATTTCACAAGATTAACAAAGCTTTTTCCTGTAATAATAAATATGAATATCGAGCAATTACAAATTGATATTCAAATTGTAAACAAAAAAGTATGGGTGGTCTAGCTCTCCATAGATCTTAATAGTTATATTCAACAAAAGTACTTTGATATTTGGTTATAGACAGAAATAACATATATGTACAACTTATAAATTACAAATATTTACAATCATCATCTATCTTCAACTACAAAAAAAAAAAGAAACAACCGTGACAATTCTCAAGAGTTTTATATTTACGTCAAGAGTTTCAAAAAGATATTGGATGCATTAAAACATTAATTAATCAATGTAGAAATGAGAACAACAAAAATGACCCAATAATTTTCCTCTGTTATTGAAATGCCCCGTAAATTATTAGGTCTTTTTTTTTAGCTATATCGAACTCGCTTACTATTAGTGACATATTGTGGTTTATAATTATGTCCACCTTGATTTTTCCTTGGAAGCTCTGGATTAATATTTATGTATTCTAGTTGGGAATTCCAAACCCTCCTCTATTTCAGATAAGTGAGTTATTATCGTTTGTCAGATTTTCACCTCGTCCTATCCGAATTTATTAAGAACCCGACATATTTCATTTTATCGTTACATAAACGAAATATACCCAAATTAAATTAAACCTTCTATCTACAAATTTCTATCTTCTATTGGGCCCCAACCCTCACTCTCCTTCATGTTTTTCCCGTTCATCACCTCCATTCCTTTCATTCATGTAGCACCTCCACTTTCTTCCTCCTTTCTCTTTGGTGTAGCCTAACCCAGCCAGCAGACCAACCACCTTGCCCAACCTTAATCTGCGCAGCAGCTCATCCCTGCACCTTCACGGCCCGTGCAACAGCTCAGCCCACGCAACCTCTCTCTCCTCTGCGCGCAGCAGTTCGCGGCTCGTCTCCGGCGTCACAACAACAGCCTCCACACAGCTCGTGGCCTGTTGAGCACCATTTTACCCTACTCACACCTCGTTGGAACCACCAACCCTTGTCGATTGCTACTTGTTGTTTGAAGTTTATCATTGGAGGAACAAGTGAAGGATTTGAGCTTTGGGCTCTTTTGTGTGAATCTGAAATTTCTGGGAAAAATTCGTAATTACAGGGAAGTTGTTGCTACCTTCATAAGGTTCTACTTAGGCGACCGTTTCGTAAATCTTGCGACATCTTGTTACAATAAACGGATTGCTTGAATTGTTCGTCAACTAAGGCAAGTTATTTGTGAGCGTTGGCGTGTAGTAGTTTAAGTTTAGAATAATAGATTATGCTAGACATCAAACCATCAATTATGCATGCATATAATTATATCGAATTATGATGGTAGACATTCACGTTCTTTTTGTTGATTGGTTATCGTCGTTGGTGATCTATGTCATGCGTTGATGCCTTGGTTGTTGATGATTTGTTACATCTTATCGTTCTTATTGGTATCGTTGTTGATGTCGTTATTCGTCATGCCTTGTTGTTGTTATTCCTCATGCATGTTGTCATTGTCAGATTCGTTATACCTCGATCATGGATACATTTGTTAAGTTGGGAAATCGTCGTTGTCAAGAATATATGTTGTTGATGCAGATGTTGTTGATTTGTAATTCTATTCACTGCGCTATGTGTCATATCGTTCTTGTTCGGCTTCTTATGCGACGTACATTGTCTTAAATAATCTCGTCATGTCGAAAGATCTATTCTAGTTGAATCTTGGTGAATTGTATTGAATTATGGCTATCGGTTGAATTTATTGGTTAGTGGTATTATCCTTGAGACGTTATCCACGAGGTAAGGATTGTTCCGATCCCCGTTTGACGTCGAAATGTTTTTATGTCGTGGCACCCTCGATTATGGCTCTACCGGAAGAGTGGGTCGTTGGTGTTGCTTATCAATTGTGGGAGGCCGGGTCGTCTAGCTAACGATGCCACTACCGACCCTTTGATAAGTGTGATTGTTTTCCAATGTACAGGCAAAGAAGGTACCTTCGGGTCCAAGACAGACTTGGACTTGTTTTCAAAACGTTTTTGAAATTTGAATTTGAAATGATTTTATTCAAACGGCTTGCTTATATGTTGCTTGTGACTGATAGTTTCTTTCTTTGGAATGATTTTAACTTGTTTGGAATTTGATTGACGAATATGTAAAGTTGATACGCTGCACTTTGTATAGCGTAACTAGGGATTATTACATTATTTTAGGAGTATTATCATATGTGTTTCGAGTCATTATTATGTTCTGAGATATTTATTAACAAGTGAAGAAATGAAGACCAGAACCGAAGAAGAAGAGGATCAAAAGATTGAAGACGAAAAGACGAGTTTAGAATCAGGAGCGATCGCGATCGCCATGGTTTGATGGCGATCGCCAACAGAAGCCACGTTAATATATATTGAAGTTTGGGCCATAAATGTTGCTGCTACGTTGGATTGAAGATGGGCCGATGAAGACTTGGGCCTGTTTTGGGAGAAGGCCCACATATTGAATGGGAGTGAAGCAAGCTGCTGAGCAGATGGGCTGCACAAATTGGAAGCGAGCAGATGAGCTGCACAAATTGATGAAGCAAGCAATGGCCCACTTATTCATGTTCACGTAGGCATAAAGTGATATGAGAACGGAACCGACTTCGGTTACGTTAATATTTGTTTTATTTGCTTTTTCTTATTTTCCTTATTTTCGTTTAGGATATTTATTTTACCATATATCTTTAGGGTTAGACTCTTTATATACCCTAGGTCTTTCTATCATCTTTTCTATCATCTTTTCCATCAGACAATTTAGTTCTGCAACCATGAACAGGAACTAATCTCCATTGTTTTACTTAGCGGTTGAAACCTTCAGTTATTGAGTTGTGAGATTTCTAAACTCTTGTTCTTTTCCTATGGGTTTGTATTAATTCTCTTGTTCTTCATCTATTGATTTCTATTGGTTTTGCTAGCTTGATCACCTAGTTTGATTGATAGTTTTCTATTGCTAGACTAGGAATATACGGTGGAATTCCTTGTCATTGTAGCATTCATATCAGCATGATCTGGTAGTTGATTGCTTTTATGAAATAGAATTGATTGCAGGTTAATACTTGACGGTTGTAAGTTATTGCATGCATCCTTATGATTCCTGTGCTCTTTGCTGCTATTTCATCTAATCTTGAGAGGTTTCCCTGATTGTTGAATAGTAAGTATTATCAGGACCGCTTGGCCTGCTGATATATTAAAGATTGGAATAGGAACATTCCCTAGGATTGAATAGAACTTGAGATAAATCTATGATCAATTTGATTGACTGTTGTGTGGATACTTGCTAAGTGAAACCCATTCGCATAATATTCTCACCCAAACTGCCTTTGCTTGTTGCTGGTTACTTGTGTGTTCTTGCAATCAAAACCCCCCCTTTTGGTTACTTGTTACTAGTTGATATTTCACTTGACTACATTGATTTGGTGTTTTGATTCCCTTGGGTTCGACCTCTACTTACTTGCTATACTCTAGTTAGTGTTTAGGGGTTTCTTTGATTTGGCACTACGACTTTAGCCTCATCAAAAGTATAATCGATTACTATATGTTTGTGATGAGTGTATATGCAAAAGTGCATATCGTTGGTGAGGTTGTGTTGTTATCATTTCCTAAGCTAATGGTATTATATATATATGGTCATCTATAATGTCTCTGATATAACTGAAATACTGAAATTAGGAATTGAATGTTGCATTAACTTCTCTGAATGTCTACATGTCTCTACATAGATTTACTACATATTTTCATATCTACATCTTCGGAAATCTACATGTTTGCGTATAAATTTATTGTATATTTGCATGTTTGCAGATCTTTATCGCATATTTGTATGTTTGTATATGAATTTACCGTATGTTTGTATATCTTGTTTGGGTGTTGCATGTTTGCATGTCTGCTAGTCTTTGACTTCTATGCTTATGCTATTACACGTTTATTGCTCATATAATTTGCTAGTCTGGTTGGAGACTAACCCCCATTTCGGTGGGGGACTGGCTGTGTTTGTGCATGGCCAGGTGTTCGTGTAGCTTCAGAACATGGAGGATGGTCAGGTGACTCGATGTGTTACTAGGATGGGTTATTATGGTTCCTTCACTGGAATTTAAAAATGTCTACTCCAGTGAACTCATATTACCATGTCATCTTCATGATCGCTATCTTTATTCGTAACACACTCCCAATGTTCAGGTCTTATGATTTTGCTTGAGTTTTCTCGATTTACTTATCTCGATATACCTTGACCCTTTTATTTTAAACTTTCTTTCACCATCAACTTGTTTTCTCGTATTACATTCCTTTCCCTCTAACCGCATGAGAGGATTCCTATTCAGGGATCCCTGGCACTGTAACACCCTATTATTCGGGGCGTTACAGAAGTTGGTATCAGAGCGAGACTTATGTTTTCTTGGGAGGGGAAGAATTCGCATCTTGTGTCGCATTGCCTCCATGTTTACTAAGGTTTTATATTAGAGTTTATGTATATAGATATATATTCATATATGATGAATAGATAGTTAGAAATTATAATTAGTGGTGGAAATAACCAAAGAAGAAGTTGACCTCGTGAACTCATATTACCATGTCATCTTCATGATCGCTTTCTTAATTCGTAACACACTCCCAATGTTCAGATCTTATGATTTTGCTTGAGTTTTGTCGATTTACTTATCTCGATATACCTTGACCCTTTTGTTTTAAAATTTCTTTTGCCATCAACTTGTTTTCTCGTATTACATTCCTTTCCCTCTAACCGCGTGAGGGGATTCCTATTCTGGGATCCCTGGCACTGTAACACCCTATTATTCAGGGCGTTACAGAAGTTGGTATCAGAGAGAGGCTTATTTTTTCTTGGGAGGGGAAGAATTCGCATCTTGTGTCGCACTGCCTCCATGTTTACTAAGGTTTTATATTAGAGTTTATGTATATAGATATATATTCATATATGATGAATAGATAGTTAGAAATTATAATTAGTGGTGGAAATAACCGAGGAAGAAGTTGACCTCGTGAAACTTGTGGCACACGATGAGAAATCGATATATAGTTCTCTTGGTCAAACCCAAGTAATGGTGTAGAGGGTGCGATGAGACATAAATTAAGTGATTATGGAAGGGTGAATCCCGAATGATAATGTAAGGATGGTGTAGAGATTGGAATAGACAGAGAGGGGATTGGCTTGCCTCAAGGATCAAAATGGTCAAGAATGATCATGGCGTTTCGTTTCTTCACAATGACCAGTAATGATCGATAGAGTCCTGTAATGTCTATAGCTGGTAAAATGATTTGTGAAGAGTCTAAGCCGAGGATAAATTGTCAATTTGATTTCTGGATAATTTAGAAGGGCGTGGATTTAATAGCCCTAACAGTTACACCAGCTAAAAGAAGGTATCGTCTATTGCCTTGTTATATTTCATATGTTGATCATTTGTGAAATAAGATGGATTATTCCTTAGTCGTACAAGAACTGCCTCAGTCACGTCAGAATTTGAGATTTAGTGATGGCATGCCTAAGAAACATCAGATGGTTATGGACATATGTGCGTCATTCTCAGAGATAGATCTACGTGAGAAATTTGTCAGGATGTATGTCAAAGAAGATAGATACAGGTGTTTGAATGTCGCAACCTCACTAAGTTAGGGTTGGTTCTAGCTTCATGAAAGCTCAAGAGTTGCAATGATGAAGGTGGTTATGTTATTCCTTATAAAGAATGGAGAGACGACATACTGACAGATGAGTTATTGAGGACTTGCAGTTACAATAAGGTTTCAGACAGTAGCGATTTCAGTCTCAATTCATCACAAGGTGAGATCTTTAGAAATGCAAAGACTGAAGAAATAATTATGGAAATTTGAGAAAAGTACTATTAAGTATGTCATGTGCGTCCCATAAGTAGTACCTATGCTCTTTGTACGAATGAAAGGAAAGTTCCTTTGTCTGTGCATCGATTGCATATGAGTCGGATTGAGTGTATGAGTTAGATTGGGCGACGATGCAGATTGAATACTCATAGCTATGGGTAGATAATTCGTTGGATCATCTACAAGAGGCGATCTTCTATCATAGGTCGATTTAAGGCACCCTTGGAAAATTCAGAAAGGTGAATCACTAGAAAAGTATAATCGTTGAGGTAATGTCATGATGAACTTGGTAACTATGCTATTAGACACACACATGTCTAACTATTTCATGGAACGAATAAGTTTGTGTTTCCTAATGCTAGAATCAAGATTGTTGTATAGATAACAGGTATTTTGGTCTGTTGGAATAGGTAAAGAGGAACATATTGAATATCTTGGAATCATTTTTTTATGTGTCGAGACATCATATACATGCCCCATTCTCCAAGCGTGATTTTTGGAATGACAGTGTAATGAGTATGCTAACTTTCAATGGAAGTGTATGGTATATAAGGCAAGAAGACAGTTGTGGTTGATAAAGGACTTCGACCTGGGGATCGTATTCATTCTTGCCCAGACCAAGGGAGTAGTTGACGCGTAAAGAAGAAAACCGTTACATGACCGATTAGGTACATTTCTAACCCTACTACTAGAGTTATAAAAAGAGTCGCAATGACGTCAGTTTGTGCTCTGATTTCAAAGTTGATAGGCAAGACATTGAATTTTGGATATTGGATTAGCATTATCAGGGGAAATAGGAATGATACGATAACAACGGAATAATTCATGAAAAGGTAAGGTCATGTGTGACATACATCCAGGTAAGACACCCAAGCTTATTATCCATGACAATATGGTTCAGAGGTTCCAGAATTGACAATATATGCATACAGATGGAGGAATGGAGACAATGAACATGATGTTATTTTGATTACTCCGCGTGCATAATGAACGATAATATTAATAGCCCGAAATTTAATATTAGGTTATTACTCCTCGTACTAGATATTATACTACTATTCACCGTGATTTCGGTGCTATATTATAATATTACCTATAAGTCTGGATCATACCTTATTCACCATAGCAATGGTGTTATTCTTTATTATTCGTAAGATCAGAATATTATTATTACTAACCATTATTTTAGGATCGTATTGTTATTGCCTGTTAACTAAGGATTATATCCTACTAGTATATGTGGTTCCCGTACCACGTTATTATTCCCCGTTAGTACAGGATTAGGATAATATTACAGATAGTGGATTGATAATTACATTTTATAGTTAGTAAACCCACACTATCGACCTTTAAGCTTCGGGATAATGATCATCTCTTCAATGAGCTCTGCATCAATCAAGATTTGGTAGTAGGAAGGGTTTAGACTATCGTGATAATGGACCATTTCAGATTTTGAAGCAGTCGAGTCTCGAGCATAGCGGCGTGTCTTGTCACTATCCATATCTCAAGAGTACAGTGTGTTCCAGAAGAAATTATTCTACTCGTTCGGAGTTCTAGTTTCGAGGACGAAACTCTTTCAAGGGGGGAGATGATGAAATGCCCCTTAAATTATTAGGTCCTTTTTTTTAGCTATATCAAACTCGCTTACTATTAGTGACATATTGCGGTTCATAATTATGTCCACCTTGATTTTTCCTTGGAGCTCTAGATTAATATTTATTTATTCTAGGTGGGAATTCGAAACCCTCCTCTATTTCAGATGACTGAGTTATTATCGTTTGTCAGATTTTCACCTCGTCCTATCCAAATTTATTAAGAAACCGACATATTTCATTTTATCGTTAAATAAGAAAATATACCCAAATTAAATTAACCCTTCTATTTAGAAATTTCTATCATCTTCTATTGGGCCCCACCCCTCACTCTCCTTCATGTTTTTCCCGTTCAGCTCCTCCAGTCCTTTCATTCATGTAGCACCTCCACTTTCTTCCTCCTTTCTCTTTGCTATAGCCTAACTCAACCAGCAGACCAACCACCTTGTCCAGCCTTAACCTGTGCAACAGCTCAGTCCTGCACCTGCACGGCCCGCCCAACAACTCGGTCCGCGCAACCTCTCTCTCCTATGCGCGCAGCAGTTCGCGGCTCGTCTCCAGCGTCACAGCAGCAGCCTCCACACAGCTCGTGGCCTGCCGAGCACCATTTTACCCTACTCACACCTCGTTGCATGTTTGCATGTCTGCTAGTCTGTGACTTCTATGCTTATTCTATTACACGTTTATTGCTCATATAATTTGCTAGTCTTGTTGGAGACTAACCCCCATTTCGGTGGGGGACTGGCTGTGTTTGTGCATGGTCAGGTGTTCGTGTAGCTTCAGAACATGGAGGATGGTCAGGTGACTCGATGTGTTACTAGGATGGGTTATTATGGTTCCTTCACTAGAAATTAAATATGTCTACTCCAGTGAACTCATATTACCATGTCATCTTCATGATCGCTTTCTTAATTCGTAACACACTCCCAATGTTCAGATCTTATGATTTTGCTTGAGTTTTGTCGATTTACTTATCTCGATATACCTTGACCCTTTTGTTTTAAAATTTCTTTTGCCATCAACTTGTTTTCTCGTATTACATTCCTTTCCCTCTAACCGCCTGAGTGGATTCCTATTCTGGGATCCCTGGCACTGTAACACCCTATTATTCAGGGCGTTACAGAAGTTGGTATCAGAGAGAGGCTTATTTTTTCTTGGGAGGGGAAGAATTCGCATCTTGTGTCGCACTGCCTCCATGTTTACTAAGGTTTTATATTAGAGTTTATGTATATAGATATATATTCATATATGATGAATAGATAGTTAGAAATTATAATTAGTGGTGGAAATAACCGAGGAAGAAGTTGACCTCGTGAAACTTGTGGCACACGATGAGAAATCGATATATAGTTCTCTTGGTCAAACCCAAGTAATGGTGTAGAGGGTGCGATGAGACATAAATTAAGTTATTATGGAAGGGTGAATCCCGAATGATAATGTAAGGATGGTGTAGAGATTGGAATAGACGGAGAGGGGATTGGCTTGCCTCAAGGATCAAAATGGTCAAGAATGATCATGGCGTTTCGTTTCTTCACAATGACCAGTAATGATCGGTAGAGTCCTGTAATTAATGTCTATAGCTGGTAAAATGATTTGTGAAGAGTCTAAGCCGAGGATAAATTGTCAATTTGATCTCTGGATAATTTAGAAGGGCGTGGATTTAATAGCCCTAACAGTGACACCAGCTAAAAGAAGGTATCGTCTATTGCCTTGTTATATTTCATATGTTGATCATTTGTGAAATAAGATGGATTATTCCTTAGTCGTACAAGAACTGCCTCAGTCACGTCAGAATTTGAGATTTAGTGATGGCATGCCTAAGAAACATCAGATGGTTATGGACATATGTGCGTCATTCTCAGAGATAGATCTACGTGAGAAATTTGTCAGGATGTATGTCAAAGAAGATAGATACAGGTGTTTGAATGTCGCAACCTCACTAAGTTAGGGTTGGTTCTAGCTTCATGAAAGCAAATGATGAAGGTGGTTATGTTATTCCTTATAAAGAATGGAGAGACGACATACTGACAGATGAGTTATTGAGGACTTGCAGTTACAATAAGGTTTCAGACAGTAGCGATTTCAGTCTCAATTCATCACAAGGTGAGATCTTTAGCAATGCAAAGACTGAAGAAATAATTATGGAAATTTGAGAAAAATACTATTAAGTATGTCATGTGCGTCCCATAAGTAGTACCTATGCTCTTTGTACGAATGAAAGGAAAGTTCCTGTGCATCGATTGCATATGAGTCGGATTGAGTGTATGAGTTAGATTGGGCGACGATGCAGATTGACATATAAATCTAACCTCAAGAATAAGAAATTACTGATTTTAGAAGTGTATTTAAGGCGTTTTTTAGAGCAAACTATCGTGTGTTCCCGTACCATGTACGGGGTCGCATGTAATAAATATTTTAATAATATATTTATATTTTATACTATTAATTAGTTTATAGATTGTAGTTAATACTTTATGGTTTATAATTTATAGATTATAGTTTATAGTTTACAATTTATGTTTTATAGTTTAAGTTCATTAATAACTCAAATTAATTAGATTGATAACCTAATAATAGATAAAGATATATATATATATATATAAGATAAAGATATAATATGATGAAAGATAAAAATCGATATTTCTTTTAACCTATTAGATATTTTTTTGATTTTTTTTACTTATTTAATTCAAAGATATATATCAAAATGGGATGATGTGGAGGATGACATGGAGGATGATGTAGTATAGCTTAGAAGTCGACACATAGGCGAATTTAATATAAGGGCGACATGTGACAAAACAACGTTCTGTTTTAGTATATGTATAGATTGAAGATAGGGTGAAATTAGGCCTGCATTAGTTTGGCGTGTGAAGATTGAGCGTCTCTTTAATTGAGGATGAACTTGTCCTCTTGTGAGATCATAACGCCTTTGTTCTTTGGTTTCTCTGCTTCTTCCCCTTTCAAATTCTCTTCTAATCGTAATTGCATCTTCATCGGATCTGTGATATATAGAATTTTCGAATGGTCCCATTGTCTCCTCTCTCTGTTGCTCATCCCATTCGTTCTCCCTTCCTTTTCATTAATTTGCAGGTTGCTTTTATGATTCATTATATGTGCTGATTGATAAAGAGGTTTTAGGAGAAGGTGACGCTGCAAAGCAGATGTTTTCAGGAAGAAGAGGCTTGAACGCATGAAAACGGAGAGCAATCAGCGTAGCAACAAGAGTTTATAGTCTAAAACGTTAGTCAAATTTAATACCAATCTCCCCGATTTCCTTCATCCCTAAAACCCTAGATTTTGGATTTGCTTTCATTTCCAGATTTTATTGACGCTAGATTTTAGACCCCCCCCCCCCCCCTTATGTTTTACGTCATTGCGTTTTGGATTCAAATGATGAAACTCATAATATGTACAAATGAACACTAAATTCAGGCCGCGAATGTCTACGGTATATCTCTACATACCCAACATTATTGGTGAGTTAGATTTTTGTTGATGGATAAAGATCTTCGTAAAAAAATTGTTTCTATTGAACTTTGATATGCTGAATTGTATTGTATTGTATTGCTTGAATGAGTTCATTTCTTCCTTCTTTTTGCTGAAACTTTTGTTTCTGGTTGAATTTGAAGGAGGAGTTAAACAGAAGAAGATGCAAGGAGAAACAAGAAAATGTACAGCTCTAGGAGATATTGGTAACATGGTGTATGTCCCGGCTATCCAAGCTAAGCCTCAAATCCAGACCAATCGCCCAATTACAAGGTTTCATTTGTTTAATTGGTTTAATCTAACAAAACCATCTTCAATTCTGTTCTTTGGATCTGATCTGATACACACAAAATATTTCTGGAGCTTTGGTGCACAACTACTGGCAAATGCACAAGTAGAAGCAGAGAAGAACAAGGTAAATTTTTTAACTTGGGTATTCTGATTACTAAATTATTGAATTGGATCATGAATTTCTTGCTATAATTGCAGAAACAATGTGAGCAAGTTGTTGATCTTGGTATGCATCCCAAAAACAAACCTAGGATTACAAAAGCAATTCCTGTTGCACCTAAACCCGCCACCAACTCTGCAAGCAAAGAAGGGTCTAAGAAGAAAAGTGGGCCCGACTTCACCTGCAGTCCTCTCTGCACGTAGCAAGGTGACACATAAATGTAATTCAATATACGACTTTGATGCTAATATAAAGTTCTTGGTCTCTAACAGTTATAAATTTTAAAATGGGTAATATAGGAGGGTTGTGGGTTACCAAAGTCACGGAGTTTGGTGGTACACATTAATGAGGAAGACACTGAAAATGAGCTTGTAGTGCTTGAATATGTTGAGGAGATTTACCAATTCTACAAGGTTACTGAGGGCGAAAGCCTGAGTTTTGGATTACATGTCTGCACAGACAGACATTAATGAGAGAATGAGATCAATTCTGGTGGACTGGTTGATTGAAGTTCACTACAAACTTGAACTGAGGCCTGAAACACTGTATCTAACCATCACTATAATTGATAGATTCCTCTCATTGAAGAGTGTTTCAAGAAAGGAGCTTCAGCGTGTCGGTATGGGCGCCTTACTTATTGCCCGCAAGTACGAAGAAATATGGGCTACTGAGGTGAATGATTTATTGGCAATATCATATAGGGCCTACACAAGAGAGCAAGTGTGTGCAATGGAGAAGTCAATTGTAGGGAAATTAGAGTGGCTATTAACTGTTCCATCACAATACATTTTTCTTCCGAGATTCATCAAAGCTTCAATCCCATCTGATACTGAGGTAAATGGCTATACTAATACCTGAGACAATTGTGTGTCTGACTTGCAGGTTACATCAGAGTATTGATGAATTGTTATGCTTTCGCGATATGCTTCTCTCGCAAGGAGCTCTTTGTCATTCTCTACTTCATAAGGTGATTAATCTGTAATTTAAGGCTTCTGTTGTGCGTTTTCCACTCTTTGAGAACTTTTTTTATACACAACCGTGTGTGAAGTATGAATCTGAGGCGTCTTCTGTTGTAGCTTTGTGTGTGATGGATTGGATGGATGGTTCGCTCGCAAGTTCAATCAAGGTATGCGATTTTAAATTCCATTTTTCTCCTTAAATGTTGAGCTAGGAGAGTATTCTTAAACATATGATATTGGCTGGAAGGCTTTCTAAAATTGTGTGTTTATTCTCACCAACTCTAATAAACAATGAAATCCCAAGAGGTTGTGTGCTTAAGACATCTTTTGTGTGTATCGGGTAGAGTGCAAACGCGATTGTTGATCGCCGTGCTTCTTTGGCTTTTGATTTGTTTAAATAGAGTGAGTTTATCGTAGCTCTTTTGTTTTGGTGAGGCTTCCAAAATGTCTGATTGCAAGAGCTCTTCCACTGGTGGGCGTCGTAAGTCCCGAAAGGTATCCTCTTCAATGGCTAATGGACAGTAAATTTTTCATGATTCAGTGATGGCTAATGGACATATGTGTAGACCTATATACTTTAATTGTTGGTTGCAGCTTCCATTTGGGATTTAGGCATATATGAGTTGTTAATGGTTCATTTTGGTTCTATCGGGATTCTTCAATTTTTGGGGATATTAGCAACCTCTCGCCTATACAGCCCCTCAAAGATGCAGCCATATCCCGAGATCACTTCTCCACCTAATGCTTATTATCCACTGCACATAAATCCACAATCATCTCTCTTGAAGACGTTCAATATTTACTCATGTATATGTTTTCGTCTTGCATTTAATAAACTAAAACCTTACCTGATTTTATTGTGTAATGCAAGCAGCAACAGTGTCATAAATTTCATCACAAAATTCACAAGATAACGTTGATCTTGATCAAACCAATGCAATTCAAGACGATCATGGGAGAAGAAAATCTCAAACGAGCATTGCATTTCAGTCTGTAATTAATAGACTAAAACGAGGCTTCACCAGTTGTTTCTTAAGCAGGTAAACTGGTGGTCTGGCAAATATAGTACTCCTCATTAGGTTGATCTGATATATTTCTCACTGTCTTGGATTTGAAAACATTAGCTTTTCATTTTACTTTAGGAATATCTTTTACTGTGGCTTTGCTTTTCATTTTTTTGTAGGAATAACATAGGCTAAAGCAGGGAAAATTTCCTTTTGGCTTTTGTCCTATAGATTGAGCCACTCCTATATTGGTGTCAGCCTACTGTATTATCTTGCAATTTGCATAGGTTGCATAGTTGGAGTAATTTATGAAATTCTACTTTCTTTCTTAGAGGATGTCTATGAGAGTATATAGTGAATAGGGGTATTAGTGCCTCATCTGTAACAATTATCAGATTATGCTCTCAATCAATAAACTCTCTTCCTCCCTTTATCATGTTTTCTTAATCTTTCCGCACTAAGATCTTGATTAAATCAAGTTCTTCATATGGTATCAGAGCAGGAAAGTTGTAATCAGCCAGTTGTTTGTTGATTTTCTATCGAAGGAGTTGTTTCTGAAAATTGGCAAGGATGCCTACATCTTCTGAGATTTTGTAAGAAGCAGCAAGGGGGAATGATTTCGCCTCTAGTGATCCGCTCAGATTGTCTAATTCGGACAATTCGGGTGCTCAATTGATCAGATTGAAGTTCAATGGAGCCAATTTCTTGGCTTGGAGATCAGGTGTGACCATGGCGCTCAGAGCTAAGAGCAAGCTAGGGTTTCTTGATGGCAGTGTGTTGCGTCCTGCGCAAGGCACATATTCTTTCGATCGTTGGATCAAGTGTGATTTCATGGTGAGATGCTGGTTGCTAAACTCAATGGAAGCCTCAATCAGTGAAGGTTTCATGTTCGTGGATTCGGAAAAGCAGCTTTGGACAGAGGTTCTTGAAAGATATGGCCAAAGCAATGGGCCATTAATGTTCCAATTGAAGAGAAGTCTTCATTCAATCTCGCAAGGTAACTATCCTGTAGCTGAGTATTTTGGCAAGCTTAAAAAGGTTTGGGATGAAATCTTTGCTTTGGAAGGAATTCCTGAGTATATGTGTGGTGGTATTAGCCATTGTTCTTGCAATTTGGTGTCAAAATTCTGGGCAAGAACTAGACAGGATCAATTGCTTCAATTCTTGATGGGATTGAATAGTGGTTTTGATAGTGTTAGGGATCACATATTGTCTTCTGAGCCTATGCCTACTTTGAATAAGGCATATTATCTTGTTCAGCAATCTGAAAAGCAAAAATCTGTGAGTGGAATGATGGATCATGAACAGATTTGTAGTGCTTTGAATGCTGGAAGGACTTCAGGTTATCAAGGAAATCAAAGGCGTGGTGATTCTACTGGACAAGGGAGTTCTTGGAAGAATTCAGAAAAGAATTCTCAGAGCAATTGGAAAGCTGATGAGAAAAGAGAGAAAACTGAAAGAAAATGTACCTTTTGCAACAAAAAGGGGCATTTTAGAGATCAATGTTTTAAGCTAGTGGGCTACCCGGATTGGTTTAAATGTCCTAAAGATGGAGGCTCAGAAAGAATGGTTGCACATGTTGACAGTAATACTGAGAGCTCTTCAAAAGATTTTGGGAGTACTGAGCTGATCAACAGGGTATACAATGAGGTGCTTAAGGTGATGAAAGAGCAAACTGCATCAACTAGTGGCAATATGGATTTTGCAGGTATTGTTTTTTCTTCTAATGCTTGTCAAGATGATAAGAATCAGTTCAGTAAAGTCTGGATTATAAACTCTGGGGCCCCAGATCACATGACTTTTGATAAGTCTTTATTTCAGTCATACAGAAATCTTGATACACCTGTGTATGTGGGTTTGCCTGATGGTTCAAAGAAACAGATTGATATTAGTGGTACAGTGGTTTTGTCAGACTCCATGGTGCTCAAAGATGTGCTTTTAGTTCCTGATTTCAAGCATAGCTTATTATCTGTTAAGAAGCTTTTGTTTGACAATGGTATGAGGGCAGGTTTTTATCATGATATATGTTTCTTTCAAGACCGTTTGACTAAGAAAATAGAGGCCATGGGAAAGGAAGTCTCTGGACTCTATTTGCTCTCATTTGACAAGCCAAAGCTTACTCAGGAACAGAAGAACACAACCTTATGTTTGTTTTCTGAGATTTCTGAAAAGCCTTTGTGTAATAAAATTGCTTCTATGAAAGCAACTAGTGTAGACAAAGTTGATTTGTTTCATAATAGGCTAGGTCATTCTTCTATGTCCAAATTGAAGCATGTAGTTGATTTCAATTCAGTGGATATTAGTAGGCATCACTGTGAAGCTTGTATTTTGGCTAAAAAAGCCAAGTTACCTTTTCAGAGATATATAAAAGTAGCAGACAAGTGTTTTGATCTTGTGCATTTGGATGTTTGGGGTCCTTATAAGCATGAATCTAGATTTGGAGCTAGATATTTTCTGACTATTCTGGATGATCATAGTAGGTCAACTTGGACCTTTTTATTTCAGAATAAAGCACAAGTGTTCAGATTGATAGTTGAGTTTGTTAATATGGTGTTGAACCAGTTTGGAGTCATGATCAAAACTTTTAGAAGTGATAATGGGACTGAGTTTGTTAATAGTCAATGTCTGGAATTTTTTGCTGATAAAGGAATAGTGTTATAGAGAAGTGTACCAGACAAACCTCAGGAAAATGGTCGTGTAGAGAGGAAGCACAGACATTTACTAGAGACTGCTAGATCTTTGATGATAAATGCTAACTTGCCTATGAGCTTTTGGGGTGATTCAGTATTGACTGCTACTCATCTGATAAACAGATTGCCTACATATTTGCTTCAGTGGAGGTCTCCTTATGAAGTCTTGATGGGAAAGCAGCCAGATTATAATGCTTTGAGAGTTTTTGGATCTCTATGCTTTTCTCTAAAGCAAAGAAAGGATACAGATAAATTTCAAGCCAAAGGTAGAAAATGTATCTTGATTGGATATCCACCAGGTCAGAAAGGTTACAAGCTCTTTGATCACTCTTCCAAGCAGGTATTTGTAAGCCAAGATGTTGTGTTCTTAGAGCACATTTTTCCTTATCAGGATAAAGATAATACAGAGATTATCTTGAATGAAGAAGTGCACCTTCCTTTGGTTAATCCAGCTTTTGATGATCCCATCTCAGATATAGGTGAGTCATCTATCCTAAATCCTATTCCTTCAACTCCAAATGATATACCCACAAACATCCCTATCCCTCCTACTGTCCCTGAACCTAAACAAAATCCTACCAATATTCCTATAGATTCAACTGTTGAACACAAAAGAACCACAAGAATTTCCAAACCACCTACAAAATACAATGACTATATTTGTCCCAATTTTGCCAAAGATGCAGCCAATAATAAGTCTTTCTTGGCTTATAGCTGTGATCTTACTTCTTTTTCTCCATCGTATATTGCTTCTTTGTTCAATGTTATTAAAACACCTGAACCTACTTCCTATACACAAGCCAAACAACATCCATGTTGGTAGGAAGAAATGACTAAAGAAGTGGAAGCCTTAGAAAATAACCAAACTTGGGAACTTGTCCCTTTACCTAGTGGTAAGAAAGCCATAGGATCTAAATGGGTCTATAAAGTGAAGTACAAAGCTAATGGAACTATAGAAAGGCATAAGGCAAGATTAGTAGCCAAAGGTTACAACCAAGTGGAAGGAAGAGATTACAAGGAGACTTTTTCTCCAGTTGCAAAGTTCACCTCAGTAAGGACTTTTATTGCAGTTGCCACAGCTAAGGGTTGGCCTATTCATCAGTTAGATATAAACAATGCTTTTCTTCATGGATTTCTGGATGAAGAAGTTTATATGCAGCCACCTTTAGGATACAAGCTACCAGAAAAGGGCCTTGTTTGTAGATTAAAGAAGTCACTGTATGGGCTCAAGCAAGCATCAAGACAGTGGAATGTGGAATTGACAAAGTGTCTTCTGAGTCAGGGATTTGTTCATTCAAAAAGAGATTACTCTTTGTTTTCCAGAATTTCTAATGGGCAAATTACTCTTGTTTTGGTATATGTGGATGATTTATTAATCTCAGGAACAAGTGACAACATTATTTCTTTCTTGAAGAAAACTCTTGATGAGGCCTTCACTATCAAGGATCTGGGAATGATAAGATTCTTTTTAGGCATTGAAGTTGGGAGATCAAAGGCAGGTACTATGCTTCATCAGAGAAAATATGTTCCAGATATTTTATTTGACCTCAACATGACAAATTGCAAGTCTGCTGCCTTTCCACTTGCTAGAGGTCTAGAGTTATCTACAGATACAGGCCAAATATTACCAGATCCTGAGATTTATAGAAGACTAGTTGGAAGATTGCTATATCTTGGTCTCACAAGACCTGATATCCCCTATGTCAGCCAACATTTGTCTCAGTTTCTAAGCACTCCAAGAGTTCCTCACATGAATGTTGCACAACATGTTGTCAGGTATCTTAAGGCCACCTTAGATATGGGCTTATTTTATCCTGGAAGCTCTACTCTCAACATCAGAGCCTTCACAGATGCAGACTATGATGGTTGCAAGTTCTCTAGAAGAAGTTTGACAGGATATTGTGTCTACATGGGTGACTCCTTAGTGTCATGGAAGACAAAGAAGAAAAAGGCTGTTAGCAGAAGCTCAGCTGAATCTGAATACAGGGCAATGGCACACTCATCAACTGAGATCTACTGGATTCAAGGCCTTCTTCTGGACATGGGAATACAGACACCACTACTTATTCCTCTACATTGTGATAGCACTTATGCACAACATATTTCTGAGAATCCTGTGTTCCATGAGAGAACAAAGCATCTGGAGATAGATTGCCATTATGTAAGAGATCATGTACAATCTGGTTTTATAAAGCTTGTACATGTCTCATCAGCTAAGAACATAGCTGATATCCTGACTAAACCTCTAGGTGAACTCCAGCATCAAGGTTTATCTTCCAAGTTAGGACTTGTCATTGAAAATACAAGTCCAACTTGAGAGGGGGTATGAGAGTATATGGTGAATGGGGTATTAGTGTCTTTTCCTATAATAACATATTCTAACAGAATATGTTATATAAGGCATTAGCCTCATCTGTAACAATTGTCCGATTATGCTCTCAATCAATAAACTCACTTCCTCCCTTTATCATGTTTTCTTAATCTTTCCGCACTAAGATCTTGATTAAATCACGTTCTTCATAATGTCTCAATTTTTTGCTTTACTTGGTAAATTCATTGTTGTTCGTGAACCAAATATCCGTTACCTTGGTTTGGTAAGTTCCTTGGATTGTGAAAGTTGAATTTTTGGTTACTTTTGTCTTATGCAATTATTTGAATGAAAGTACTGTATTGTTTTAGTTGTGATTGCTTCTTGATCACGAAGATGCTAATGAATTTTAATAACAGTTGCCTCTGCAGTGCACCAGACCCATTTGTCAATGCTTTATGCTCACTTTCCATTTGTTTGTGCTGCAGTTTGCTCTCCAGCCCTTTTACTTTTCTTTGGTTGCAGCTTCTTCATGTGCCTAAGTTGTTGTGATTTATACATCATTTGCAGGTTAATTTTCATGAGATATTATGATGTGAATCTATCCTGTGAATCTATGTATGCTGTGAGGAACCAAGCTGGTTCGTGCTGGTTATGGACTGACAGCTGATAGGCTTACAAGAAAGGAATGATTGCATTAGCAAGATAATACGACAAACGATCTAATTGAACATTTAAACTTCTATGTCATTGCTTAATTTAGACGTACATTCGGAACCAAGGTTCAGTAATTAGTCTTACAGCGTTCTTTCAAAATAAGAGCCCAAAATATGCACTCAAGGCAATGATGTACCTGTTACATTTCGTATGTGTAGAAATGCATAAATAGAACAACAATAATGTTTACAAGATAGGAGAACATAAACTATTTACAAGATAGGAGAACGTAAACTATGAATTGAACAAAAATAAAACATACATAAATGGATAATATCATCACACCGAAACTGTAGAACACTGGGCACAAATAGCCCCAAAGCATAGTTATATATATAACTCAATTAGGAGCAAACATACGCAACGCCATCGTGTTCACCAGTACGTAAGCATACCCATAATACGAGAAGCACAAACACAAAACAGAAAGAGTCGATCAAACGCGAAACTGAATGGGTATCCCGAACAAAACAAGACCACAAACTGAGGAGATACAATGGCTTACCTCAACTCCGGCAAAACGCCTGCACGGTGGCCTACACCTCAAATTGGCCAACGAAACGCCCAACAAGAGGGGAAACAAAAACAAAAAGCACACCCAGAAAAACACTTGCACACTATTATGAAGACCAAACAAGCAAGGAAAAGGATCGTCTCCCCCACCACCATTCAACGCCACGTGTACAACTGTTACACAGCCCAAACACGGCCCAATAAACACAAAATAACCGGCCCAATAAAATGCCCAAACCAACATAAACAAAACATCAACCCAAGACACAGACTCAACTGATCATTAATTCTTTCTTATGGTATAAAACTTATCTGCATCAATGCAGATGATGATGCAGTAGAATACCAAGAGATTGAAGAAACAATCTTGGATTCAACTGCAAGAGTTCCACATGAATATGAGGATGTTACAATTTTGGATGCTAAAGAAGATGACCATGCTCTTGAAAAGAACAAAGAAGATTTGTCCTTACATGTCAGTGAACAAATAAATGGAACATCAAACGACATAGAAGAAATCGTCAAACCGGACACCGAATGTCTGATGGCTGGTAAAATGTCAGAAACTGAAAAGGCAAAGGTGATCGATGTAGTGGAAATTTCAGAAGAAAAAGTTAGTACAAGCAGAAAAAATGTTGGAGAAGTAAAGTGCTTCACTCAGATTGTCTTCCTGTGGCCTCCTCTGACGCTCCCAGTACAGAAGATGAGACGATAGACCGTATAAGAGAGGGTGAATGAATCAAAGGAAGCATGCCTGATGATGATCATGATCATGAAATTGCAAGGCATTTGAAATACAATGATGAAGAAATTGGCGAAAAAGTTGAAGTGGTGAAGGCTGTTATGAATACAAGTTTCACTTTAGAAAAATATGATTCTGATACCGACCATCCAGATTCTTTCCGAGGCTCAGATGATGATGATGAAGAAAAGTTTTATGAGATCGCTGAAAAAACAGAAGAAAAAGATGATGATCCAAGAAGTTCAGATCATGCAGCTGATTTCAAAGACCTTGAAACGGTTGATGCCAAAGATGCTTCTTCCCAAAACCCGCTGAACACTAAAGAGGAAGTAGAAACAAATCACTTTCTTGAATTTGTTCAAAATTCAGAAGAAGTAAACGATGCAGAACAAGATTCAGATGTTTCTCAATTCAAGGATCTTGAAGTTGTTGATGTGAAAGTAGCTCCTGATAATAATCCAGCATATGAAAACCCGGTTCAATTTCATCCACCGAGAACCATGACAAACTTCATTGATCTTGCAAGAGATGAACCAAGCTATCAAAACCAGTACTGATAATATCTCATATTAATATGTGCAGCCCAAATGGAGGTTATAATTCTGGATTTAGATCAATTACCCATTAGGTGATGTGAAGTCTGAGGTCATATGGTGTCTTTCCTATAATCCATAGTTAATTACTATAGGGCCTATGTGTTTACATCGAGGTCGTTGTTTGTGAACTTTGGAAAATTATTTATTAGAAGTTATAAAGTATTAAACTGAGTTACCTTCAAGGTTTATATTATACTTGATATTGGGTTTATATTATAATGATTTCATAATGTATGTAATTCAAATACTACCTATGTTAAGTAATATTTGTCATTTTATCATTTTGTACAACTATTAAAAAATGCAATGATGAAGCTAAACTTTTTTCTCAAATTTACAACACAATTATTACCGGAGTTACAAGTTGGGTAGCATCGGTATTACATCGTCAATATATCATATTGACGAACACGCGGAATAACATGAGATACAACTACAATAACTACTTAAGTATATATCCAAAAAACTGAAAAACGAGAAAAATGACATTACAAAACAAACCAACACACGTACAAAACACAACATACATCATTAACAGTGGGAAAACCATCAACAGAAACAAAATCATTACCAATACAATAACGCACACACAAATTATTGTTGCCAGCTACAGTGACAACGGGCCGTGCATCGCACGGCCCCCGGAGAGCTAGTTAGCTTTAAAGTTATCATAAGAATGTGTAATTATTGAAGGAGATAATTTAACTGTTATTAAAAAAAAATTAAAGTACCTTGGAAAATAAGGAATATTATTAAATTCAGAGTTTATCATTGTTTTGAGAAGCTAATATGATGGCCGATTATTTAGCCAATCTTGATATTAGTACCCACTTCATCAAAACTATTCTCATGTGCAATTCCGACTGTATATTATCTGATGATTATATTAGAACTTTGAGACCCATCTTCCTATCAAGTTATGTTTACCAATTAATCGACTTTCTTCGGGGAAATTCAGTTAGATGGTGAGGAGTTGGTGAAACTTTGTTTGCCTTCTTCTTTACACGCCTATTGCTCTGAACACTTGGATCTATTACACAAGCACGCAAGAAATGGCCAAACAGAAATTCATCGTGTGTAAAGCCTCTTACACTATAGAACACTTAATACATTATATAACACTTTTATTAAGAGAAAAGACAAGATAGAAAGAGCACCCAATTCAGCTTTTTTTTTTGAAGGTAGGGCAAAGTTTGGCGGCAAAGATGATCAAGAAAGGAAAGACATTAATTCAAGGTCTTGTTGAAAACTTGTCATTGCATCTGGTGATAGACAAACCTCCACATTAATACTTCCTCTTCCATGTCTTCCAGAGTGTAATGCCACCCTCCCATTATACTTATTTGATCCCGTCCGAATTGCCACTGCCTTCCCTATAGGCCCAAAGTCGATATTACTGAAACTGGCTCTTGGAACACCTGAGATCACTACTGAATTTGGGTTTTTTTTTCCGTCTCTCGGAATATAAGGACATCTTATCCAGTTCACGAACTCATCACGCAACACTTTATCTGTTAGATCTGCAACACCTTGGTGCAACGACAATGCTGCACACCCTAAACTCATTCCCACCAGCTCCTCAACATTCATACATGTTATAATAGGATGAATGAAATTTCCAAAGTAGTCTGGTGATAGAGGCGGGAGTAGTCTTGACCTACCGTTCGCCATCATAACAAGAGTAGAATTTGTGCCGCTTTGTGAGTGACGCGCACGAGTTATGGCTCGCCACAAAAGAGTTGATAATGCTTGAACAGAGGAAATTTTGTTGGTCACATCAGACTCTTGATTAGCTTTTTTCTTGAGGGATAATATTGAGTCTTGTGAGAAATGCAAAATAACTTCCTCTAATGGATCATCATTCTCCACTTTGTATCTTGTTATAAACTCATCGGGATGAGTGTATGGAAGTTTGATGATAGGTCCATGACCTTGAGGGAACCAACGATCCAAAACTGGAGGCCTCGAAATCGTTGTAGCGTTTGATCGAAAGATCTCGGACCACGAAGAAAGAAAATGCCAAAACACAGTCCCGTCGATAACACAATGATTTACGGAAACACCAAGGAAAACTCCGTCTACCAGCTCGGTTACTTGAATCGATAATAACGGTTCTTCATGACCGTCGTAGTTGGTTGGTACTCGACCGCGGTCAAAGAAGGACCCAACTATAGTAGGTACCTTGGTAGCTGATAGTATATCGTTTAAAGCGACGTCGTCTAAAGAAGCATGACCAAACTTAGCTCCAGGGCCCTTATTGCAGTCAACGAAGATGAATGAATTATGTTGATGCTCATCTACTTCGGTCACAAGTTGCCCTGTACGTACAACAAGTCAACAACGTTGCATGTGGATATCACAATCAAATAACGACAAAAAATCTTAGGCTGGTATCGAACCGGAAAAGAAAAACTCATGTATCCCTTTATCAATTATATACATAAAAAGCCCACTAATATCCCATCTAACTTATGATCTACACTTCTACACCTCTTTTTTCACCCATTTCGATCTCTCATATATATATAATCGTGTATTATATAATGCATATGTTTTTTCGAGTTCTGCATATCGTCTATAGTATAGAGCATATGCCTTAGCGAGTTCTACATATTGTGTATAGTGCTGGATCGAGTTCTGCATATTCATATCCCAATTGGGATCTTGTAGGGGAAGATGTTATCAGAGAAGTGAGTCTTGAATGGAGGGTCGATCCAGCCTGAAACGAACGAAACTTTCCTTGTCCTCATTGCAAAAAAGAACAAACCGACCTCCATGGATGAATATCGACCTATAAGCTTGTGCAATGTATTGTACAAAATTATGTCGAAAGTTGTGGCGAATAGGCTCAAAGGAATGCTTGACAACATCATTGATCAGAGCCAAAGGGCTTTTGTCCCAGGGAGAATGATCTCAGATAATATTGTGATTGCTTTTGAGTTACTACACCACATGAGAACGGGGGGTGACTCTCAAAAACACTTAGCTCTCAAACTTGATATGTCTAAGGCTTACGGCCGGGTGGATTGGGACTTCCTCGAAGCAATGATGCTCCGGATGGGATTCCAAGGAAAGTGGATTGACTGCATTATGAAGTGTGTAGTGTCTACAAGCATGTCGATTCTAATCAATGGAAAACCGACTGAAAGTTTCCAGCCAAGCAGGGGTTTGAGGCAGGGAGACCCCCTCTCACCCTATCTCTTTATATTCTGTAGTCAGGCTCTGAGTTCACTAATTAAGCATGCTGAAACGAGAGTCATTCAGGGAATCAGAATTGTGCCTACTGCACCGAGAATCTCCCACCTCCTATACGCAGATGACAGTGTGCTCTTCATACGGGCAAACAAAGAAGAGGCGGAGATTTATATCAGAGAGCCTCTGGACAGAGAATCAACATGAACAAGACAGAGGTAGCTTTTGACAGAGGGGTGAAACAGAGCTACGATCCTGAATATTTTTGAGACATCAGGAAAGGAGATGCAAAAATATCTAGGCCTTCCAACACATGTGGGAAAGTCTAAAAGGGAGTTATACATCTCAGTAAAGAACAAGGTCGAAAAGAGAATTTCAGGATGGAAATCTCTTGGACTTTCAAAAGAGGGAAGAGAAATAATGGTCAAGGCGGTTGCCCAGTCCATACCTACTTATACCATGGGCCTGTTCAAAATCCCCGAAAGCTACTGTAAGGATCTCCAAGCTGCTGTGAACAGGTTTTGGTGGAGGCAAAGAGACAATGAAAGGCGTATTCACTGGTGCAATAAGGAGAGACTGTGTGACTCTAAGAAAACTGGTGGTTTGGGTTTTAGGAACCTGCATATGTTCAAATGGGCTTTACTCGCTAGACAGGGGTGGAGAGTGATTAACAACGGAGAATCCCTCATGGCTACGGTTCTTAAAGCTAGATACTATCCAAGAGCTGATTTCCTAAATGTTGATCTTGGGGATAAGCCTAGTTACCTTTGGAGATCTATAAGTGATGCTAGATGGGTAATTAAGAAGGGAATGAGATGGCATGTGGGCAACGGGAGATCCATTAGCGTGTGGAATGACCAGTGGGTAAGCACTAACAGCAATAATTGAGTTATTAGGATAATCCGAGTCTTAGAGTTAGTGATTTGATCAGAGGAGATGTTCCGCAATGGAATTGGGAGATAATCTGTAATATGTTTCTACCTTTCGAAGCTGAAAGAATCTGTAGTATTCCATTGGGGTGCTCGATGCCTGATGACAATCTGGGACCGAAGGAATGGGTGGGTTTTTTAGGGAAAATTTAAGGACACAGAATTGCTGGTGTCGGGTGTTCTTGGACTGCTGGAAGGGATAAAAAAACAGGTAAGGATACTAAGCAAACATCGAAACCCCGGAATACGCAGTGGAAACCGCCAGAACACGGGTGGAGAACTCTAAACACAGATGCAGTTGTCTTTAAGGGGCTGAAAACATCTTTGGGTGTCTGCATCAGAGATGACAGAGGGCTGGTGCTTGGAGCTTGTACCAAAAATCTCAGATTTTCCTTTGATCCTCTGGTGGCAGAAACGAAGGCACTATTCAGAGGTATGCAATTTGCTAATACTCTAGGCTGCGAGAAACTGATGGTGGAAAGTGATTGTCTTCAACTTATTCATGCTTTGAAAGGAGAACGAGCGGATTGGCCTTCGGCTATTAGTATTATTCTTAGTGATGTAATTACTCTCGCGGGTTTTTGTTCCGAAGTTAAATGGGTACATATACCTAGGGAAGCTAATGGGGTGGCTCATGAATTAGCTAGATGTGATTCGGAGTTGGATGGTCTTAGGGTATGGGATAGGTCTATTCCTTTATCTGTAAAGAAAATTTTGTTCGATCAATATATCAATGCATGAGACCAGTGTAGTTGCACTGGGTTTTTCCAAAAAAAAAAACCCACCCCTTATGGTAAAACGGTAAAACGACTTCTAAGCAGAACTCGCTAAGGCATATGCATTATACCTATAGATGATATGCAGAACTCGCTGAGGAATATGCACTATATTATAGACAATATGCAGAACTCCCTAAGGCATACGCACTACACTATACACAATATGTAGAACTCGCTAAGGCATATGCTCTATACTATAGACGATATGCAGAACTCGAAAAGGCATATGCATTATATAGTACACGATATGTAGAACTTCCTATTGCATATGCACTAAATTTGTGGCCTCGATTTATAACTTCTTAGTGTCTTAGTGAGTTCTACAAATCATCTATAGTATAGTGCATACGCTTTAGTGAGTTCTGCATATCGTCTATAGTATAGTGCATATGCCTTAGCGAGTTCTGCAATATCTATTGTATAGGGCATATGCCTTAGCCAGTTCTGCATATCATCTAAATATAGTGCATATGCCTTAGCGAGTTCTGCATATCGTGTCTAATATAGTGCATATGCCTTAGCGAGTTCTGCATATCGTCTACAATATAGTGCATATACCTTATCGAGTTCTGCGTATCGTCTATAGTATAGTGCATAAGCCTTAGCGAGTTTTGCATATCGTCTATAGTATGCCTTAATGAGTTCTGCATATTGTCTATAATATAGTGCATATGCCTTCGCGAGTTCTGCACATCGTCTATAGTCGTTAACACCGTTTTACCATAAGAGTGGTCTTACTGGAGCGTCTCTCTCTCTCTCTCTCTCTCAGAGAGAGAGAGAGAGAGACTGGTGTAACAGTCTCTTACGGTGTAACGAGTATTCACCCTCAATTGTATTCAGGTTTGTTAAGGTTGATATTCAACTTAATTTACCTATATCAATATAGGGTAGATATTCAACTAAATAAACATTAATAAATAGCGTAAAAGATTGAATAGAGGCACAAACATATGAGAATGCGATTAGTGCATATATAACCTAAAACTTCATAAAGTTGAATATCAACCTTAACTAACCCGAATATCATTGAAGGTAAATACTCGTTACACCACAATACTCGTTACACCGGACGAGTTCTTGTACTTCAGATCCTCCAATGACTATGTCACCACCCTATATTCCGCCAGCGCCAATGTCTATGCCACCAATGTCTTATCCAACGTCGTTTTCCATGGCCTCTCCAACAACTCCTCTTCATCCTACATCACATCATGGGTTTCCTAATTCTTCACTAACACCTCCGTCCTATTTTCCATCATTTGAAGAGTTTGCTAGTTCTTCAAGGCCTGTTGCTGCACCGTTGTTTTTGGAACTCGGTAAATATTCATGGACTTCCTTGTCTTAGTATTCATACTGACATCATCAATGCATGCACCAAATTCATTTATGTCCACTGCTTCAAGTGTATTTATTTCTCCCAATAGGCCTATTTCTAGGGATGAACGTAGTATTTATGGGTTTGGGTTTGAGCCTACGTTAGCACCCGTCCAGGAGCCAAGCAGGGAAGAAGATGATGGTAAGGTAGAGAATGAAGAGGAGGATTGTGACTAGGATTGCGACGTATTAGTCGATGTAAATTTTTTATGTTGAATTTTATAAGTCTACGCATATGTTAATCATATTTATTAATCAACAATTTCATATTTATATTATTTCAAGCAATAAATAAAATTTTAACAAAATAACTCAATTTATCTAAGAAAATAACCAAAATCCAAAACCAAAACCCTAACAAAAAAAACAAAACCTTTACAAAATAACGTCATCGTTCATCATTTCTTTAAAAAATAAAAGCAAACCAACGTCTCTTATACATCATCTATTAAAAAAATTAACGTTAAAAAAATTGTCAGCGTCTCTTATACGTTGGAATTAAAAAAAATTGAAATTGAAACAATTTGGTAAAAGAAAAATTTTAAACATTTCATGTATAAGAGACGCTTAAAAATAAATAAATTATGGTTCGGTTGGGAGACGCTGTCAAAACCAGCGTATCTCCAGCGTGTAATTTTTCTTAACCACAAAAGAGCGTGTATGTTGGAAATAAGTTTCAAAACGAGCCTATATCGAAAATCTTTTTTAAAAAAATCCCATTTCAGAAAAAAAAAATTCTCGTTCTTCTCCTCTAGATTTCAGTTCTATTATTTGTATGGAAGTTGAAATTCTCCCCTCATATACTTATGTATTATTATTTTTTTGGTGAAATATACTTAAGTAGTTAATAATGAATAATAACTTCTACACACAAAAAAATGAACAAGGAATTATTTATTACTGAAATTTATATGGTAATAGTAGTCACTCATTATTATGTATATTATATATACATGTCATTAAAATATTGTATAAACATAAAAGATTACTGGTATTTCAATGCTATTCTCAAATTTATTTATCTATTAGTTAGTATTTTCTATACATTTCTTTTTTAAATTATAATATTATATTGGTGGTTACTAGATATATTTCCTTTTCTATAAAAGTTTTTAAAATCATTTTCTTTTAAATATAAAATTATTGTTTAAATTATGGAGATGACACTAAATTATTATGGTGTTCTCCCTGTCCCATTTTGTTCTTCCTAAATCAGATTTTGACACTACTCATGATAGTTTTTTTTCTATTTCCGAAAAAACATGGTCATGAATGATATTGTGTAATTCGTTTAAATGAGTAGTTCTACAATATCAAAATTTTACAATATTGAAAATATAAAACGTATATTAACAAATGTGTCAGGTAGAGATAGAAAACACAATATAGGACGGATGGAGTAAGGTATAATAGAAACCTGCTAGTGGGTAGAAGTGAGTAAGAGTTATGGAAAGTGAATCCTTGAGCCTCTCTAAGAACAACCCCATGCCTCCATCTTCCTTTGATGGAAGCTTGTCGAATGCAAGACCTATTTGGATGTAGCAAAGAGACAATGGGAAGAGCTCAAAGGATCCCAAGTAATATGGCTTCTTCGATTCTTCAACAACATCCTTTGGCTTAATGAAGCATTCTGAAACCGGTTTGACGCAACCCGGATCCATTTCGACCTATTGATCTGCGTTTGTAAGATGTTTAATAAAAAATTCATTCAACACTAACATGGCAACAAGATCTTGGAGAGAGTACTTACAGATTGAAAAGGGTGGCCCTGGATTGCGGTGAAGTTCGTTGGACTGCCTCTGATGTTGTGATAAACAGACGTATAACATGTACAGAAAGATACAAGTAAGCTGAGGGGTAAAAATTAATTACATATATGCAATCAATGATGTACTAGCAGGGTAGTTGGGAATACTCTGATAGAGGACGGCCCGTGATTTTGAATCTGTGATTGTGTGGTTGCCACGATTTTGTAGGTTGCGGAGGTGGGATGTGGCTAAAACATACTCACATACAAAGAGCTAAAGTTAGTAAATACTCCCTCTGTCCCGAATTGATAGTCCCATTTGGGACTTTGCACAATTTTTAATGCAATGCAAAAGTACAGCAGAGGAAAGAGAAAAGGAGAGAGAAAAAATTATTTTTTTATTTCCAACCAATCAGATGCTACTATACAATTTCTATTAACCAATCAGAATCAAGAAATTCAATCACACGGATCACCATATTTACATACCCAAAATACCCCTATCAGCTATAGCCACTTTTCCTGTACATTCTTCTTCTTCTTATTCCTTTGACAGCAATAAATACACAGTTAAAAACAGAGCATTTGCTCCTTCTTCACTTTCACTTCTCTTCCACTTCACTTCATTCTCTTATTTTCACCAAACTCTGTGGAGCATCATTGCCGGGGTGGATGTCTTCAGCATTTGATTTAAATTATGCCCCACTTCTGGATGATGACGACAGCTATGAAGAGGACATGGATGAAGAATGGTCCCAAGAAGAAGGGCCAGTTGGGGACATGGATAACTATGACTTTGATCTTAACTTCTTACCTGAAGCCAATCATCCAGAAGCAGAAGCAGAAGCAGAAGCAGGGCATGAAGAGGCAGCAGAGCATCATCAGACACCCATTACCCGGCTCAGCAGTTTGGATAAGATGCAGATCCTAACCTTTCTTCTCCAACGAACTACAGGGGACAAGCTACCACATGGTGCCATAAATGAAGCTGCAACACATTTTAACAGAGCACGTAAGACTATAAGCAGAATATGGCATATAGCAAAGCAGCAGGCAGAGCAAATGGAAAATTACAGATTCACTACAAAATTTCACCTCAGTGGAAGGAAGAGAGTTCAGATAGACCAAGCAGCAATATCAGCAATCAACATGGGGGACAGAACATGTGTTAGGGACTTGGCAGCTTCACTGAACATATCAAAATCAGCATGTCATAGGCTAATCAAAAAAGGAGAAATCAAGCCACATAGCAATGCCATTCATCCAGGTTTGTCAAATGTACATAAATTGAATAGGCTGAAATGGTGTTTGAGGCTGCTAAAAGGGGACACAGCAGAATCAAAAACAGAGTACTACCCTATGTATGATTTTGTACACATAGATGAGAAATGGTTCTTTCAAACAAGGAAATCACAGAAAGTGTATCTAGGTAGGAATGAAAAAGGCCAATACAGCTCATGCAGTTCAACCAAATTTATTCCAAAGGTTATGTTTACAGCTGTTGTTGCCAGACCAAGATACAACTCAGAGGGGATATGCACTTTTGATGGGAAAATAGGTATATTTCCATTCTCATTTGAAGAACCAGCAAAAAGGAATTCTAAAAACAGAGATAAGGGGACAATGGTCACCAAGTTGGTGGAAAGGGTCAACAAAGATGCAACAAGAAACATGTTGATTAATCAAATTGTTCCAGCAATCAAAGAGAAGTGGCCAACTGAGGGAAGACATGCAACAATATTCATTCAACAAGACAATGCAAGGCCACACATAACTCAGCAAGATCCACAGTGGCAAGAAGTGTATCAACAAGAAGGATTCACATTCATATTGATACAACAACCAGCAAATAGTCCAGATCTTAATATTCTAGACCTTGGATTTTTCAGGAGCATCCAATCATTAATGCACAAAAAAATGCCAAAGACCATTACAGAAATGCTAGCTGCAGTACATCAGGCTTATTATGAGTTGGCACCACTAACACTGTCAGATGTGTGGCATACATTACAATTTGTAATGAATGAAATTCTAAAATCAGAGGGTGGTAATGGGTATGACATGCCACATTTTAGTAAGCAAAAGATGAGAGCACTAGGCTTGCTACCAAGAGAAATAACTGCCCCAGACTGGGCTGTCAAACAAGCATGGGAGATAGTTCATGGTACAAGACCTCAGCAAGCAACAGAGGGGACAACAAACACTCAAGCAAGAACAACAGATGAAGAAGCAACACAACCAACAACAGAGGGGACATCAAACACTCAGTAATATTAAGGCTTTCTATCAGTTTCTACATGTCACATTACTAGAGAGTAATGTGACATTAAGAAACTCTTTTGTATGCTAATCTTTTTTGGAAAATGGAAGAAAATATGAATTCTATGAATGAAGTTATGATTTCAAGGTCTCAGTTGTCCCCAAACATCATAGAATCAAACCCAATTTTAACAACTCATAATACCAGATAAGCCTAGCAATTCAGTTACAAGTAACTGGTGGCTTATAGCACATTTAAGTTGCAAAAATACTAGGATCATCATCTCAGAAATGAGGCTTCATCATAAACCAGTTACCACAAAAAACTAATCTACACATACCTGATAGGCATCTACTTCATTGCAAATGAGAGTTCTTATGGCAAGTTAAGCTAGTGATCTTAGCCGAGCATATAAAAGCATCACAAAAATTCATCACTGATATTACTGCAATATCTCAGATAATACACACGGCTACACACTAACTTAAAATATCACACAAGTCACAATCAAATGCAAAAGAGTTCCTATGGCACATATAGACAGTTTTTTGTGATATGTTCAAACAGAGCACCCAAAAATCCATCATCCACATTCAGACAGCAGAGGATGAGATAAAAAACCATCATCCACAGTCAGACACCAGAGAATCAAACCCAATTATGCACAACCATGCTCAGTAGATCATCAAATGTTACTCTGTATTTTGTGGATTACCAACCATGCTAATGCTCAATGGATCACAGATAATACACAAACTGAATAGATTAACTATTCAATTCAGAGTACCTGTCAACAAGCCAACCAAAATCCACAAGACAATGCAACACAATAATCCACAAAATACAGTAAACATAAGTCAACCACAAAACATCCCCAAAACAACAAAACATTGTCCAGTACTGTCCATCAGAGGTCCAAAACCACAAAGGCAAAAACAAAATATGTGCAAGACTGCATAAGATAACAGGAGCGACTTAGCTAGAGGGAAGGGCTGTCAGGGATGACAATAATCTCAGGGGACACCGGCGGAGGGGACACCTCATCAAAGCCCACCTCATCAAAGCCCTCAACAGCATCACCAGGAAGCATCTCAACAGCATCTCCATCGGGAATCACCTTCTCCGGCGTCGGCGTATCCGGGATGACTATCACCTCGCGAGGACGAGAAATCGCCTCATTCTCTGAAAGCTCAGGCGAGTGGTGAATCTCGACTGAGTGTTTGGGCTCCGGATCTGTCCACTCAGGAGTGGTGGGGATGCTCTGTCGCCGTTCGGGAGTGTAGAGGTGGTTCCCGTCGCATAAAGCCCCCTTTTCGCAAGGGAACGACAGAGAACACCCACCACTCGAGGTGTTTGGGCTCTCCGACGTCGGATCTTCCTCCCTCATCCAGGTTGGGGAGCTCTCTGGTTCCATGTCCGAGAAGGAGTGGTGATTCCTCTCGAAAGAGGGAGGGGTTTCACTCTTGGTGAAGCTTTGGGAGGGACGAGTGTGAGTGGAGTCGATGGACATGGCGATTTTGAGGGAGGAAGATCCAACAGAGAGAAGAGAAGAGCGGCGGTGAGGAAAAGAAGAGAGTGTTTTAGGGTTTGTGAGTGGAGGCGGTGAACGAGAGAGAAGAGAAGAGGGTTTTAACAGAGGGAGGTTTAGGGTTTTTTTTTGGGCTGGGTAGTTTTTGGGCTGGGTAGTTTTTGGGCTGGGTAGATTAGGCTAAGGTTAATAGGTTTAAGTGCTTAATTTGGCCGGTAATTATAGAATAAAATTTTAATTAGCTTAAGTTAAGTGTTTAATTAATGAAATCTGATGTTTAGTTAAGAAATGAGTTAAACAATGGAAGAAATTTAATGGAGTTGAAGGTAGTTGGGTGATAAATGGAGAAGATTAGTTTGGAGAAGATGATGTAGATGGTTGATTTGATTGATAAACTGTTATTGGGGTTATAAATTGATATGATTAAATTGGAGTAAAATATTAAAAGTAAGGGTATTTTGGTAAGAAATTTATGGATATAAATGGAAACGGGACTATCAAAGGGGGACGCTCAAAATGGAAACGGGACTATCAATATGGGACAGAGGGAGTATATAGAGTTGACCCCGTTTACCAGAGTCCTGTTTGTAGCTAGACACGAGGCAAACCAGCTGACCAAACTCAAAAACTCCCCCATTGACAAGAGTCATATTTTGTTGTGTTTTGTCTTTTTTTTATAAACGTCACGAAATGTTGGAGCTTGAATCTCAAGCTCTAAATGCAAAGAGGGCTTATTTTGTAGAAGATGTAGAGGCCAAACTAGTACTTTTCTCTCTCAAGCTAGATGAATAGTACTAGTTTGTCTTCCCTATCACCTCCCTAGATGTGGAAGATGTTGTTGCAGAAGAGGACTTATTTTCCCAAGAAGTTGATGCAATTGCTTCTGGAGTATATAGTGTGGTTGTTGTTGATAGGGCGCATGTACTTGCTCCATTTGTTGGCATGACATTTCCATCATCAGACGAACTAAAATCTCACTGTCATGACTATGGAAAGAGCATCGGATTTTGTTGAAGCTACAGCTGAAGTAAAGTTCCTTCTGGTTTTGATGGTAACAAACATTCCTATTAATGTATACTTGAGTGTTTCAGGATGTCTACTCTGAGCAGGAACGTTACTCAACAGAGGCGAGCTAAATAAGGAAAGAAATGGCTGAAAGAGCACAACGAAGATATCAATGTTTTATTTATGGAAAATACGGTTGAGCAGCAAAGATTTCATGAAGATCTTAAGGAAAGAGATATATTTAAAAGATGGAAATAATATCTTCTTATGCGAAAGATATATTTTCCATAATCTTGTTTATTCCCTAGTTTAAACCTAGTTTTATCTTTGCTATATAAACTAGTCTTTAGGCTTAGGAATTTTCAAGACGATTGAGAGAGTTAATACTTGTGCGAATCAAGTGTGATCGTCCAAAAGAAGAACGAGAAGAAAAGAGAGAAAGAGTGAGCAATACTTTGTCTTAGGCGTTGAGTTTGGGCTCGAGTGAAAGAAGAGATTCGTGATCGTAATCCTTGCTTTCTTTTGTAACAAACAAGAAATTAATAAGATAAGTATACTCATTCAAATCCTTCAAGTGAGAAGCTTGAAGGTAGTGGTTTTACTCAACTCTTAGTGGTTGAGGTTTCCACTCTAAATACTTGTGTTCTTCTATACTTCCTGCGTTAATATTCCGCTGCTACACCTCTGAAGGAACAATACACTTTGTTCCCTCAGAAGTAATTGAACTAACGATCCAACAATTGGTATCAGAGCCTGGTCTCTAGATTGTTACCCTTGCAGGAAGAATGTCAGGAACAGCCATCAACGACTCCTTTTGGAAGCCACCAATGCTCAAATCAGGAGAGTTCTCATACTGGGTGGAACAAATCGAATCACATATCTGCTCCCTACATGGACAGATGTGGAAAATTGTGGAATTTGGAGATGTGAAGATTCTCGATCCCTCAGATGAGACTGGAGGAACACTCAAGAAAAGAGAAGATTATCAAGATGCTGATTACAAAGTCTTGGAGCTCAACATGAGAGCAAAGAAGGTCATACTCGCTGCCCTTGGTCCATCCGATCAAAGGAAGGTTCTAAAGTACAAGACTGCTCACGACATATTCAAATCCCTCAAAAGGATGTATGAGGGGAATGAAGACATCAAGAAAAATAGGATCTTGACTCTCATCAAGGAGTATGATAGTGCTGTTCAAGGAAAGAATGAGTCTTTGGATGACTACCATTCACGTTTCCAGGGATACGTAGGCCAACTCGAGTTCTTAGGGGAAACGATCCCTGAGTGGAAACTAACACATCAATTTCTTCAGGGATTGTCCTCTAAATGGGACGCGTTTTCTCTTGCACTCCAAGCTCATAATGATATCAAAAACATCACCTTGGAGGAACTAGTTGCTCGTCTCCAGAGCAATGCGGGGATTCAACAGAGCAAGATGCTAAGAAGGGAAGGAGAGAAGGCAGAGAAGTCCCAGAACATTGCTCTAAAAATCGAAAAAGCCTTCGATCTTGCTCAGGAAGAGGACGAAATTATTGATAAGGATGAAGAAGTTGCTCTCTTCACAAGAGCCTTTCGAAGGGTTTGGAAGGATAGCAGAGAAAAACAACGTCTCCCTGATGGGAACAAAGACATGAGTACTATCATCTGCTATCACTGCCAGAAGAAGGGACACTTCGCAAGAAATTGCTTCAAAAAGAAGGGAGGAGATGCAAATGTCCCTCAAAGGGAAAAGAAGGAAGCAATGATTGCAACATGGGGGACATCTGACTCTGAAGACGAATTTCTCTACACTCCCAAGGAAACATGTCTAATGGCTACAGGAGGGACTTCAGACTCCAAAGAAGAATCTCCCTACACTTGTCTAATGGCTACAGGAGAAAAATCCGAAGATGAGGTAAACACTTCTGAATTTGACTCTTTCTTAGAAAACAAATCAAAAGCTCAGATTATTAGGTTCATTCATTCTCTAGGAAAGGAACAAAGTAATCTGAATTCTTTGATCGATGAGAAGGACGAAACCATTTCATGTCTGATTGAGGAAAACCAGCTTTGGGCTTCTAAGGTTGCTAGACTTGAAAAGGCTTCGTTCCCTTCGTCGGACTCGTGCAAGTCCTGTCCTAAGTATGTGTCTGATATAGCTTCCCTGGAAAGGAAAATTGTCATTCTTGAATCTGAAATTAAAACCTTGACTGAGGAAAATTCAAAATTTGCTAAGAAAGTTGATGAATTTCTAATAGAGGAAGAAAACAAAAGGAAAATTTGGTTAGATAATTATATCACCTCTAAAATTGATAAGGAGAAGGCTGATTTCTCTAAACGCTTTGTACCACGTGTTGGATTAGGCTATGATAGCGCCTCTTGTTCACAAACTGCCATCTCGTCTCCTGGTATACAAAATTCCCTCTGTCATAAAGGACCCTGTGGAGGATCAATCACACATTGTTCCCACAATGGTTCTGAAAGCAAAGGGAAGAAAATTGCTCAGGAAGAGAAGGTGTGGTTTGATGGACAGAAGGCCTATAAGATATGGCAAAAACATGCCAACAACACTAAGCCAGTAGAGGTGAATTTTAGATCTAGAATTGAAAACAAAACCATCTGGCCTGGACAAAGTAGGTATGTCAATCTGAAACACCACAGGGTTTGCTGGTACTGTGGTGAGTCAGGACATCATCAACAAGAGTGTTTGAAAAAATCAAGAGATGAGGAGATAGCCTACAATTATTGCAATAATTCTTCTGTTAGGAACACTCCCAGGATCAAGGTTGTTTTAAAAGATAATGAGGATAGAAGATTGTTCTTCATCCCAGGTAAGCCTAGGCTTGCCTGGGTGCGCAAAAACTAATCCCTTACTTGCAGGATGGAAAGAAGAAGAGTTCCTGGTATATAGATAGCGCTTGCTCAATACACATGACTGGGAACAAAGCATGGTTTATATCTCTCCATCCTGAAAACAAAGGTTCTATAACCTTTGGGAACAACAGTAAAGGTGAAGTAATTGGCATGGGAAAGGTAAGGATCTCTGACAATCTTGTTGTGAATAACGTTACTTTAGTGGATAACCTAACCTTTGATCTATTGAGCGTACGTCAAATGTGCCAGGATGGTCAAAATAGGGTTATCTTTACTACTAATGAGTGTTTGGTTGAGAATGTTGAGACAGGGAAAGTTCTCCTCAGGGGAATCATAGAGAACAACCTATACAAAGTAGATCCATCTTTTATCCCTGAAGAGGAACTGTGCCTCTCTGCACATTCTGAGGAATCAAATCTATGGCATCAAAGGTTCTCTCATGCAAGCCTTAGACTTCTACACAAACTTCACAATAAAGACCTAGTTATTGGTCTACCAAAGATAGAGAGTCAATCTGAAGAGGTGTGCATTGCTTGCACAAGAGGAAAACAAGTAAGATCATCCTTTAAGTCCAAAAACCAGGTAAGTACCTCTGAACCCTTAGAGCTTATTCACATGGACTTGTGTGGGCCTATGCGCACACTTAGCCGTGGGGGAAACAAGTACGTGTTCGTCATTGTAGATGATTTCTCTAGGTTTACTTGGACTATTTTCATTGCTTCAAAGGAGGATGTGTTTTGATGAGTTTGAATTTTGGTTACATGCTATTGAAAATCAATCTGGATTTCATCTAAGGGCTATACGCACTGACCATGGTAAAGAGTTCGAGAACTCCCAGTTTCTTTCCCTGTGCAGGAACAAAGGCATAAATCATAATTTTTCTGCGCCAAGAACGCCTCAACAAAATGGAGTTGTTGAAAGAAAGAATAGGACTCTGGAGGATATGACAAGGACAATGCTAATTGCAAGTGGATTGCCAAGAAACTTCTGGGCTGAAGCACTCAACTCTGCTTGCTATGTACTGAACCGTGCCATGTTGAGACCTATGATTGAGAAGACACCATATGAGTTGTTCAGAGGAAGGAAGCCGAACATTTCTCATCTAAGGGTCTTTGGGTGCAAGTGCTTCGTCCACAACAATGGAAAGGACAATCTGGGCAAGTTCGATCCAAGAAGTGATGAAGGAACGTTTGTAGGTTATTCCACTCATAGCAGGGCCTACAAAGTTTACAACAAGAGGACAAGGAAGGTGGAGGAAAGCATCCATGTGGTCTTTGATGAAAAGATCATGGCAGGTAACGTTGTCCATGATCCAAACGTTCCTCCACTGACTGAAGCCGATAGGGAACAATTCATTCTCGCTGATGCTGAGGAATGCATCCCCACTACGGACATGAACGCAGAAGAAGAAGCAGTCCCTGATCAAGATGCAAGTGTACCTAATGAAGATTCTGGAACTCAGGGGGAACAATCCCCATCTCAGGAACAATCTGAAGAAGATACTCACCATGAAGAGGAAGGAACGCGACGCAGCACTCGTATCCATGGACCCCCATCAAGACTCATGGACTACGTATGCAACTGTGCTTCGCTTCCCTCCTCCGATCTATCTCTTGAACCCAGCGACAAGGTTTGTTCCGTACTCACATTAGATCCTATATTTCATGCTTTCTGTGCTTTTGTCTCCACAGCTGAACCAAGAACCGTGAAAGACGCCCTAGAAGACCCAGAATGGGTCAATGCTATGCAAGAGGAACTTCATCAATTTGAAAGGAATAAAGTATGGAGACTTGTTCCCAGACCTAAGGATCGCTCTGTCATAGGTACCAAATGGGTGTTCAGGAACAAAATGGATGAAGGAGGGCAAGTGATAAGGAACAAAGCAAGACTGGTAGTAAAAGGCTACAATCAACAAGAGGGAATTGACTATGATGAAACTTTTGCACCAGTTGCAAGATTAGAAGCAATACGTCTCTTGATCGCCTACTCTGCCCACTATGGATTCAAGTTGCAACAAATGGACGTCAAGACAGCGTTCCTGAACGGGGTACTAAAGGAAGAAGTCTATGTGGAACAAACGCCTGGATTCGAAGATCCTTCCTATCCTGACCACGTTTACATACTTGATAAGGCTCTCTATGGTCTGAAGCAAGCTCCTCGCGCCTGGTATGAAAGACTTTCTCAATTCCTCTTATCTCATGGTTACGTAAGAGGGGAAGTAGACAGGACTTTATTTCTATTAAGAGAGGGAAAGCATACCTTAGTAGTACAAGTATATGTGGATGACATAATCTTTGGCTCCACCAACGAGCACTTAGTTACCAAGTTCACAAAGCTGATGGAGAGTGAATTTGAGATGAGTATGGTGGGCGAGCTTAAGTTCTTTCTAGGCCTACATGTTGTTCAAACAGAGGAAGGAACAAAGGTACATCAACAAAAGTACCTACGAGAGTGCATCAAGAAGTTTGGTATGATGGATGCAAAGAACTATTCAACCCCCATGTCCCCAAATGACTCAATAGGACTGGATGTCGACAAGAAAGAAGCTGATCAAAAGGTCTATCGTGGAATGATAGGCTCATTGCTTTATCTAACCGCCAGTAGGCCTGATATCATGCAGAGTGTATGTTTTTGTGCCAGATTTCAAGCCAGTCCTAGAGAAACTCATGTCACTGCTGTGAAAAGAATCATGCGTTACCTTAAGGGGACTGATGATCTATGTCTGTGGTACCCAAGAGGGGGAAGTCTTGAATTACTGGGGTACACAGATGCTGACTTTGATGGACACAAGCCAGATAGGAAATCAACATCTGGGATGGCTCAATTCCTTGGACCTTGCCTTGTGTCTTGGGGATCAAAGAAACAAACCACTGTCGCCCTTTCCACTGCCGAAGCTGAGTATGTCGCCGCCGCAGCTTGTTGTTCTCAACTCATATGGCTCAAACAACAGCTAAGTGACTTTGGCATCATTTCAGGTAACGTTCCTATACTCTGTGATAACACTAGTGCTATTGATATTTCTAAGAATCCTGTGCAGCACTCTAGGACTAAGCATATTGACATAAGACATCACTTCCTTCGTGATTGTGTGGAGAAAGGAATTGTCTCTATGGAACATGTCCGCTCTGAGGATCAAATCGCGGATATCTTCACAAAGCCACTAAACAAGGCTCCCTTTGAGAAATTACGTATGGGTCTAGGTATGATTTCTCTCAACTAATCTTGATCTTCCTTGAAACCCCCAATGATTGGTGAAATTAGTGAGCTTATTCATCTTGAGTATTAGTCCTTTGAGCATATCAATACTTGCTTTTCTTTGAAATAAACTTCAGTCCTTTGAACTGCTTGCATGATCTATACGTGATTAGGAAAGATTCCTTGCTTGAGATTGAAATTGATAAATGCATGATTCCTTAGGCAAAGGTCTTATTTTCTAACCCAAAAAATCCCTCTTGATGTACTGATCCCTCAATACAAGCCCAAAGGATAGAGGGAATCTACGGCCACCCTATGAACCTTCATGATCGATAGTCCTATGAGCCATGTTTTTCCATCCACAACTGGACTCCCTCATCATGATGTAAAATATTTTAAATTCATATTATGTGAAATATTCTCTATGTGATGTTCTTTTGTACCATTCCTGGTAAACATACCCCAAGCATCACAATACCTTCGATATCAGATTGAGAAAGGAAAGGATAAGGGTTGAGATTTGAAAAATTGCTGAGGGGATTAATAGCTCTGAGGTGACAGATACATGCATTCGGCAGGAGTCTAAGGGACTAGAGTAGGTTCTGGAACCGAGAAAGTAATGATGGCTCTTGAGCATATTTGATTGGAGGAAAAAGCGGCACAATTATGGAAAACCGTTCAGATTTGGAAAAAGGATTTTTGAATTTGAAACGAGTGATCTGGTGTTCAGATATGGAAAATTCGGCATCTACTTAAAGGTTTTTTCCCAAAACCTCCATCATCACAACCCTCTCTTTACCCTCTCCTAAACTCAAGCTTTCTCAGAAATACTCCCTGCAACAATGGTGAACACCACTTCTGTCTCTCTCACAGGAAACGAAAGCCCAGAAACACTAAGAAGCATCCTTGCTTCCCTGGGCATCCCCACAGAATCCCCAAAACTACATTCCCCAGCCAAAGAACCCTCATCCCCTCCAAAAGAAACCCACAAAGAACCTTCATCGTCTCCCAAAGAAACCCATCAAGAACCCTCGCCGGCAAAAGAAACAACACCGCCGGCCACACCCACCTTATCCCAGTCTAGTACCTCTACTGAAAAATTAGCCTCCCCTACCACTGAAAAAATCCCAAGCCCCATCTCTCAAGAAAAAACCCAACAAGAAACCTCGCCTAGCCCTCCAAACTCCTCTCTCCCTCAAACTGACCTAATCCTTGCCGAAATCGAAGAGGAGAACTCCCCTTTATTCAAGGGAAAGTTCCCTGAGATTCTAGATCTCAGTGAGGAAGAAGACGAGCCTCAGGAACCAGTGCTCAAAAGAGCAAAAGTGGAGCCTTCCCCTTCTCATCCACGTACAAGGAGCGCTGCAGCCAAGCCACCCAAAGGAAGGAAAGTTCCCAAACAAGTGGCTGCAGGAAAGGCCTTGGGGAAACGAACCATCATCAGAGACCTTCTGTTTGATGAGGAGTTTCTTGTCGCCAACAGGATGGACATCCTGGTGGACATCATCCGCCACCAAGGTTGGGAAAACCTATTCTGCACTGCTCCAAAGGTAAATGAGGGAATGATAAAGCAGTTCTACAGCTCCTTCACCATTACTGAGAGGCCTCACGCCATACAAGCCTCCTTCGTCCTTGGGAAGGACACCCACGTGGTCTCAAGCACCGAACTGGGAGTCATACTCGGGGTGCCTCACGAAGGATTTGAAGAATACGTCAAAGGGCAGTGGCCAAAAGACATAGGGCTGGCTGCTATCCAAAGGGTTTCTCAGGATTACTCAACTGAAGTTGTTGGGGAGATGACCACTTCGTCCATGGAGGTAGCAAACCGGATCTTGCACAGCTACCTTATCAGTAACATTACCCCCAGAGAGCAGAAGCGCACAACCATTCTCATTCAGGACTGCCTTCTCATGGACAAGCTCCTCCTCAGGCAAGCCATTAACCTACCAAAGATCATTATGCTACACATGGCCCATGCCCGGAGGAACGATAGGCATGGTCTTCCCTTCCCAGGAGTAGTAAAGAAGATCCTAGAGTACCTGAGGGTGTATGAAGCTGGTCCCTCTGAGGTTATGTTTGCTAGGGAGTTGGCTGAAGCGAATTTAAGGAAGATGAAGTTTGAGAAGAATGAAGATGGTGATTGGGTCCGCTCTGCTGAGTTTTGTGAAACAGAGCATGTAACTGAGGACCCTCCACAGGAACAGAGTGAAGAACCAACTATGGTCTATCAACATCAGAGGATGGAAGAGTTGTGCTCACTGGTTGGAAACCTGGTGAATGAAGTTGCTGCCTTGAAGGCTGAGATACGTCATTGGACGTCATCCAACTAGAGGTTCCCTTGGCAGTTTAACAGTCTCTTCTCCACACCTTTCCTCCTCTATCTGACCCCCACTCTCTGTTCCTAGCACATCTATCCTTCTTCTTTTGCGCTTATTGTACCCTTTGCTTAGGGTTTTATGTGTCTTCTTTTAAATTTCTCTATGCTTGTGTTTTCTTTTCCCAGTCCAGTATATGTATCAGCGTCCGTTCTTATGACGCTTGTTTTAATCTATGATTAGCTTGTTTTGATGAGTTCTGGAGTTCTTTTATTTCAAGTACATGTTTAGACTTACTTTTTGATGATGCCAAAAGGGGGAAGAAAGGAACGGTCAAGGTTTGAGGGGGAACATCTGTACTTAAACCTTATAAGTAACGTTCCCTTAGGAGAACTGTTTAGATGTGTTTTAGAAGTATTCAATGAGTATGTTTGTCACCATCAAAAAGGGGGAATTTGTTGAAGCTACAGCTGAAGTAAAGTTCCTTCTGGTTTTGATGGTAACAAACATTCCTACTAATGTATACTTGAGTGTTTCAGGATGTCTACTCTGAGCAGGAACGTTACTCAACAGAGGCGAGCTAAATAAGGAAAGAAATGGCTGAAAGAGCACAACGAAGATATCAATGTTTTATTTATGGAAAATACGGTTGAGCAGCAAAGATTTCATGAAGATCTTAAGGAAAGAGATATATTTAAAAGATGGAAATAATATCTTCTTATGCGAAAGATATATTTTCCATAATCTTGTTTATTCCCTAGTTTAAACCTAGTTTTATCTTTGCTATATAAACTAGTCTTTAGGCTTAGGAATTTTCAAGACGATTGAGAGAGTTAATACTTGTGCGAATCAAGTGTGATCGTCCAAAAGAAGAACGAGAAGAAAAGAGAGAAAGAGTGAGCAATACTTTGTCTTAGGCGTTGAGTTTGGGCTCGAGTGAAAGAAGAGATTCGTGATCGTAATCCTTGCTTTCTTTTGTAACAAACAAGAAATTAATACGATAAGTATACTCATTCAAATCCTTCAAGTGAGAAGCTTGAAGGTAGTGGTTTTACTCAACTCTTAGTGGTTGAGGTTTCCACTCTAAATACTTGTGTTCTTCTATACTTCCTGCGTTAATATTCCGCTGCTACACCTCTGAAGGAACAATACACTTTGTTCCCTCAGAAGTAATTGAACTAACGATCCAACAGATTTCAAATAAAAACTCTGAGTTCTGAGAGAGTAAAAGTTGATGAATTAGGTGAATCAGCACATTCAGATGTTTACAGAGGTTTAGGTTGATGTGATCAAAATGAGGGAAGCTTGTGGTGAAGTCAAAGAATCAGGAGCTCAAACTAGTGTGACAAAATGCCCATTCGCTATCAATAAACATAGAAAATAGTGAGGCTCGCCATACCAAGCTTGAAATGAATAGAGGCCAAAACCAACGGTAGAGATTTTGTGCTCACAAGAGCATCTTCGATTCCTTTGAATTTGATATTCTAAGACTTAACTTGCCCACTTTCATGTATGTACTGAGATTATTGGCACCCGGGTAAAACAAACAAATACTTGATCTATGCCTTACGAGTTACGACCAATCAGTCAGTTTCCATAATTGTCAATTTCATGCCAATAAACCATCCCTTAATCATACAACTCAACTAATACAAATTCATTAAAACACCATTGTTAAAGCTCCTTCGGTTTTGAATGGAGACAAACATTCTGCTAATAAGATGACTGAGTGTTTCAGGATTGCTACTCAGAAAGGAACGTTACACAGTGGCACACAGCGGTATTCTATCTTAGGAAAGCAAGACCGAAAAGGGAGCAAGACAAGGGATTGCGCTTCTAAAGGAAAGATCTGAGAGAAGATATTCGAAGAAGATATCTCGAAGAAAAGATATTCAAGGAAGATTGTGATTTCGGCGGTTAGGCGGTTAAAGATATTATGGAAGGAAATATTATCTTTTGCTAAAAGATATTATTTTCTTAGAGATTTATTTTCATGTTTTATTCTAGACGATCTAGGTATAAAAGCAGATGTTTAGACTTAGAAACGTTAGAAATGCTTTGATTGAAGTAGTACGACTGAGAGATTAAGAGAAGAAGAAGAAGGGTGATCCTTAGGCTTAGAGGTTGAGTTCGGGCTCGAGTGAGAGGAGTGATTCGTGATCGTAACCCGAGCTCTCTTTTGTAACGAACGAGAAATCAATAAGATAAGTACACCTTTCTAAATCCTTCAAGTGAGAAGCTTGAAGGTAGTGGTTTTACTCAACACAAATTGGTTGAGGTTTCCACTCTAAATCTTGCGTCAAAGTTTACTTCCTGCATATTACTATTCCGCTGCTATACCTCCTGAGGAACAATACCTATTGTTCCCTAGGAAGTAACTATACTAACCGATCCAACAATTGGTATCAGAGCCTGGTCTCTAGATTTTTGTTAGCTTTGCAGGAAGTATGAGTTCACAAACTGCCATCAATGATTCGTTCTGGAAACCCCCTGTGCTCAAGTTCGGAGAATTCTCTTATTGGGTGGAACAGATCGAGTCACATATCTGTTCGCTCCATGGACAGATGTGGAAAGTGGTAGAGTTTGGCGATATCAAAATTCTTGATCCTACTGATCCCTCTGGAGTCAAATTAAAGTCGAGAGCTGACTATCAAGACGCTGATTACAAGGTTCTCGAACTCAACATGCGAGCCAAAAAAGTCATGCTTGCAGCTCTAGGTCCTTCTGATCAAAGAAAAGTCCTCCGCTACAAAACTGCCCATGATATCTTCAATGCACTCAAAAGGATGTATGAGGGAAACGAAGATATCAAGAAGAACAGGATTCTTGCACTCACCAAGGAATATGATAGCGCTGTTCAAGGAAAGAATGAATCTCTTGATGAGTTTCATTCTCGATTCCAGGGATATGTAGGTCAACTGGAGTTTCTAGGAGAAACAATCCCTGAATGGAAGATTACTCATCAATTTCTTCAGGGATTATCTGCAAAGTGGGATGCTTTTTCTCTGGCTCTTCAGGCACAAAATGACGTCAAGAACATTACTCTAGAGGAGTTGGTTGCTCGCCTTCAGAGTAATGCAGGCATTCAACAAAGCAAAGTCTCTAGAAGAGAGAGTGAAAAATCTGAAAAATCACAAAGCATTGCTCTAAAGGTTGAAAAGGCCTTCGATCTTGCTCAGGAAGATGATGAGGATGAAGATGGTGATGAAGAAATTGCCCTTATCACACGGGCATTTCGCAAAGTCTGGAGAGGAAGTCGCAACATGCAACGTTCCACTGATGGGAACAAAGATGCCAAAGACATTGTCTGCTATCACTGTCAAAGGAAAGGACATTTTGCAAGGAACTGTTTCAAGAAGAAGGCAGGAGAAACACATGTCCCTGCTCGGGAAAGAAAGGAAGCCATGATAGCTGCATGGGGTGCGTCTGACTCAGATGATGACTCTACATATACCTCAAAGGAAACGTGTCTTATGGCTGCTGGAGGAGAATCGGAAGATGAGGTAACTGACTCTGAACTCGACTCTATTTTACTTACCAGAACAAAATCTCAGATCATAAAAGCTATAAAGTCCTTAGGGGAAGAAAATGGAAATCTAAATTTACTTCTGGAAGAAAAGAATGAAACTATCTCTAACTTAGTTGAAGAAAACAAGCTCTGGGTTTCAAAAGTCACCAAACTCGAGAAAGTTTCATTCCAGTCCCCAGATGTATGCAAATCCTGCCCTACCTATCAATCTACCATCACCTCCCTTGACAGTAAAGTTACTAAGCTCGAATCAGAAATTCTTATGTTAAGGCTGAGTAACTCTAAGCTAATGAAAGAAGCAGTAGATCTTAAGGGAAGTGAAGAAGAAAGAAAGAAGGTTTGGCTGGATGAATATGTTGCTTCCAAGATTGAAAAGGAGAAGGTTGACTTCTCCACGCGATTTGTACCCCGTACTGGACTCGGCTACTGTAAGTCCTTAGATTCCCAAACTAGTAACATTCCCTCCGGATCTCAAAGTCCTTCTCCTTCCGAGGAACATTGTGGTGGATCCAACTCTAGTTGCTCCCACAGTGGATCCAAGGGGGAAGAAAGGATCAAAGTCCGTGAGGAGAAGGTATGGTTCGATGGACAAAAGGCTTACCACATGTGGCTTAAACAGGTTCAGAACATCAAGCCGGTACAAATTGACTTCCAATCAAGGATTAACAATAAACCCATCTGGCCAGGTCAAAGCAAGTATGTGAATCTATGGAATCAAAAAGTTTGTTGGTACTGTGGTAAAGCAGGTCATTACAAACAGAACTGTAACCTTAAAAGGGAAGACAATGAAAGAGCTTACCATTCTAGACAACAATCCAATGTTAGGAACACTCCTAGGATAAAAATTGAACTTAATGAACCAAGAAATAGAAGAGTATTTTCTAATCCAGGTAAGCCTAAGCTTGCCTGGGTGCGTAAAAACTAATCTTTTACTTGCAGGATGGAGGGAAGAAATGTTCTTGGTATATAGATAGTGCTTGCTCGATTCACATGACAGGGAACAAAGACTGGTTCATATCTCTCCATCCACAAACCAAGGGTTCTATAACCTTTGGGAACAACAGTAAGGGTGAAGTAGTAGGAGTAGGAAAGGTAAGAATTTCTGAAAAACTCTTTGTGAATAACGTTACTCTTGTAGACAACCTTACCTTTGATCTGTTGAGCGTACGTCAAATGTGCCAGGATGGTCAAAATAGGGTTGTCTTTACCACTGATGAATGTTTGGTTGAGAATGTTAAGACATGAAAAGTTCTTCTAAGAGGCATTACTGAAAACAATTTATATAAGGTGGATCCCTCTTTCATCCCAGAAGAGGAACTATGCCTAACTGTCCAAACTGAGGAATCAAACTTGTGGCACAAAAGATTCGCACATGCTAGCCTCAGACTACTATCAAAACTTCACAACAAGGACCTAGTGGTAGGTCTACCAAAGATAGACTGTCTAGCTGAAGAGGTGTGCATAGCATGTACAAGAGGAAAACAGGTAAGATCATCCTTCAAATCGAAGAAGCAGGTAAGTACTTCTAAACCTCTAGAACTCATCCACATGGATCTGTGTGGGCCTATGCGTACTCAGAGTCGTGGAGGAAACAAATATGTGTTTGTCATAGTGGACGATTATTCCAGGTACACATGGACAATCTTTCTTGCATCTAAGGAAGATGTGTTTGATGAGTTTAAGTATTGGTTGCATGCTGTTGAAAATCAGTTAGGACTTCTCCTAAAGGCTATTCGTACTGACCATGGAACAGAGTTCGAAAACTCTCAGTTCCTGTCCCTGTGCAGGACCAAAGGAATTAATCATAACTTCTCTGCTCCAAGAACTCCACAGCAAAATGGAGTGGTTGAGAGGAAAAACAGAACACTGGAAGACATGACAAGAACAATGCTGATTGCGAGTGGTCTTCCTAGGAACTTCTGGGCTGAGGCACTGAATGTTGCTTGCTATGTACTCAACCGGGCAATGCTAAGGCCCATGATAGAGAAAACTCCATATGAATTGCTTAGGGGAAGAAAGCCTAATGTCTCTCATCTTAGAGTTTTTGGTTGCAAATGCTTTGTACACAACAATGGGAAGGAAAGTCTGGGAAAGTTTGATCCAAGAAGTGATGAAGGAACCTTCGTTGGATATTCATCTCAGAGCAGAGCTTATAAAGTGTACAACAGGAGAACCAAGAAGGTTGAAGAAAGCATACATGTAGTCTTTGATGAAAGTATTATGGCTGGTACACTTGTCCAGGATTCAAATGTTCTTCCATTAACTGAAGATGACAAGGAACATTTTCAACTCTTGGAAGATCAGATACACAATCCAAATGAAGAAGTTAACCAAGTACAAGAAACTATCTCTACAGAAACAAACAATGATCAAGCTCAGACAGAAAACATACCGGAGGAAGTATCTGGATCTCAGGGGGAACATATCCCTAACGAGGAACAAACAGGTGTTGAAGAACCTCAAGTAGGAGGAACTCGTCAAAGTACTCGCATTCATGGTCCTCCATCAAGACTCATGGACTACGTGTGCAATTGTGCTTCTGCTTCAACGACTGATGCATCACCAGATCCTAATCTGAAGGATTGTTCCATCCTTACCTTAAATCCTATATTTCATGCCTTTTGTGCGTTTGTTTCTGTAGTGGAACCAAAGACAATTGAAGAAGCCCTAAGAGATCCAGAGTGGGTAAATGCTATGCAAGAAGAGCTTCATCAATTTGAGAGAAACGAAGTATGGAGACTTGTTCCCAGACCTAAGGACAGATCCGTCATAGGTACCAAATGGGTTTTTAGGAACAAACTGGATGACAAGGGACAAGTAACCAGGAACAAAGCTAGACTGGTTGTAAAGGGGTATAACCAGCAAGAAGGAATTGATTATGATGAGACTTTTGCTCCAGTTGCAAGGTTAGAAGCCATACGTCTTTTGATCGCTTACTCTGCTCATCATGGATTTAAGTTGCAACAAATGGATGTAAAGACTGCCTTCTTGAACGGTGTTCTCAAAGAAGAGGTATATGTTGAGCAGACACCCGGTTTTGCAGATTCTTCAAATCCAGATCACGTATTCATCCTTGATAAGGCTTTATACGGTCTCAAACAGGCTCCTCGAGCATGGTATGAAAGGCTGTCTCAGTTTCTCTTATCCCATGGTTATGTCAGAGGGGAAGTTGACAGGACTCTATTCCTACTGAAGGAAGGTAAGCACACTCTAGTTGTGCAAGTGTATGTTGATGACATTATCTTTGGTTCCACCAACAAGCAACTAGTTACAAAGTTCACTAAACTGATGGAAAGTGAATTTGAAATGAGCATGGTGGGGGAACTTAAGTTTTTTCTGGGTTTACAAGTGGTACAAACTGAAGAAGGAACAAAGGTTCATCAACAAAAGTACCTCAGAGAATGCATCAGAAAGTTCGGGATGGCAGATGCCAAGGATTGTTCCACTCCTATGTCTCCAAATGACACAATAGGAATTGATGCAGACAAGAAAGAAGCTGATCAAAAAGTCTACCGTGGAATGATAGGCTCATTGCTTTATCTAACCGCCAGTAGGCCTGATATTATGCAAAGTGTGTGTTTTTGTGCTAGGTTTCAAGCAAGCCCCAGAGAAACACATGTTGCTGCAGTGAAGAGAATCTTGAGGTACTTAAGAGGAACAGATGATCTTTGCTTGTGGTACCCAAGAGGAGGAAGTCTTGAACTACTAGGCTATACAGATGCAGACTTCGATGGCTACAAACCAGACAGGAAATCCACCTCTGGAATGGCTCAATTTCTCGGTCCATGTCTCGTGTCATGGGCTTCCAAGAAACAAACCACAGTAGCTCTCTCCACCGCTGAAGCGGAGTATGTAGCCGCAGCTGCTTGTTGCTCTCAACTCATATGGCTCAAACAACAGCTAAGTGATTTTGGTATTACCCTAGGTAACGTTCCTATTCTATGTGACAATACAAGTGCTATTGATATTCTAAAAATCATGTGCAGCACTCAAGGACCAAACACATTGATATTAGACATCACTTTCTACGTGATTGTGTGGAAAAGGGAATCGTCTCTATGGAGCATGTTCGGTCTGAGGATCAAATCGCAGACATATTCACAAAGCCACTAAATAAGGCCCCTTTCGAGAAGCTACGACTAGGGTTAGGTATGATCTCTCTCGAATGATCTTGCTCTTCTATAAAAACCCCAATGATTGGTGAAATTAGCTAATTTATTCATTCTGTACTTGATCTTTTGAAGCATGGTCACTCTTGATTTCCCATGATATGAATTCGTGTCTTTTGTGCTGCATGCTAGTACTATACATGCTTAGGAAAGTTACCACTCATTGTATTCAATTGAGGTCATGTTATTTTGAGCAAAGGTCTTATTTCCAGCCCAAAAGATTCCTCTTGATGTACTGAACCCACAATATAAGCCCAAAGGATAGAGGAAATCTACAGCCACCCTTAGCCTTCATGGATGATAGTCCTATGAGCCCTGTTTATTCATTCACAACTGGACTCACTCGCCATGATATAAAATTATTAAAATCCATGCTATATATATTCTATTTTGGTGTGATGTTCTCTTTGTACTCCTTCTGGTAACATTACCCCAACCATCACACACCTTCGACATCAGATAAGGAAGGAAAAGTGAAAAGGCAGTGTTCTGAAATCTGCAAGTGGGAACTCATGGGTATTAGTGACGAGTGAAGTGACTGAAGGTACAGACCAATAATGGCAGTTTTACTCCCAAGGTTCATGATGAAAAGGGAAGAATTTTGATTGGAGAAAATTGCGGCAATAATCAACAGGTGAATTTATGGAAACAAATTCACACAAGGAAAATTAAAGATTTGAAATTTGAAGAGTTTTTGTTCTGGACACGTCTCATTATAAAAGGAATCTCCTTTAGTCGTCCTCTTCACGCCTCAGATCCTCTCAAAGAAATAACCTCCAGAATCCTAAAATCCTCAATCCCCATCAAAGCTCTCAACAATGGTGAACTCCAACTCCATCTCTCTCACAGGCAAAGAAAGCCCAGAAACAATAAGACGGATACTGGCCGCCATTGGAGTCGCCATCGAATATCCTGCAGAAACCCAATCAACTCCCCCAACCCAAATCAAAGAAAAATCACCATCTCCACCTCCAACCAAATCAAAATCTCTCTCACCAAAGCCAGCCAAAACAACCACACCCACACCGTCTCCAGCCAAATCCAAAACTCCTCCTGTCACACCTATTCACACCACTTCCAACACCTCCACAGAAAAAATCTTTACCCCTCCCACAGTAAAGCTCCACAGCCCATCTCCTTCCACAGATCCTTCACCACAAAAGTCGAACCCTAGCTCTATTCCTGAATCCATCAATGCTCCGAAATTAGCAGAGCCTGAACCAAGCCCACAAAAGGCCACATCTGAAGGAACCGCCTCCGCCACAACGCCAACAGATCTGGGCGTTACAGGAGTTCTTGAGGAAATAGAGGAAGAAAGTAGAAAAGAGGAGAAGGAAAAGGGTCTGGATGTAACAGACCTGACAATGGAAGATGAGGATGAACCAATCATCAAAAGAAAGGCACGATCTACGCCTCGACGGTCGTCAACCGTCGTATCTGAGGAGTCTGATGAGCCTTCCCTCAAAAGAGCAAAAGTTGAAATCTCCCTCTCTCGCCCTCGCACTCGAAGTCTCGCTGCAAAACCGCCCAAAGCCAAGAAAGCCCCAAAAACGATTGCCGAAGGCAAAACTCTGGGGAAGAGGGTAATCATCAGGGACTTAATTTTCAACGATCAATTCTTGATCAACAATGGAATGGAAGCATTGGTCGATATGGTTCGCTTCCAAGGCTGGGGAAAACTGTTCTGTTCCGCTGAACAGGTAAATGCTCATCTGCTCCGTCAATTCTACACTTCCCTCACAATCACTGAAAAACCTCACGCCGTGCAAGCTTCCTTCAAACTGGGTAAGGAAACTCATGTCTTCTCAAGTACTGAATTAGGTTTAATTCTTGGCGTCCCTCATTGTGGGTTTGAGGAATATGTTAAAGGTCAGTGGCCTAAGGAGGTGAGCTTGGCTGCTATTCAGAATGTCTCTCAGGACTTCAATACTGAGGTGGTAGGGGAAATGTCAACAGCATCCATGGGAGTTATGAATCGTGTGCTCCACAGTTACGTTATCAGTAACATTACACCCAGAGAGCAGAAGCGCACCACAATACTGATCCAGGATTTTCTAATCATGGATAAAATGCTCCTCAGGAAAGCCATCAATCTGCCTAAAATCATCATGCTGCACATGGCTCATGCCAGGAAGAATGACAGGCATGGTCTTCCTTTCCCTGGAGTTGTGAAACAGGTCCTGGAGTATTTGAAGGTGTATGAGTCTGGGCCTACTGATGCTGTACATGCACGAGAGCTTGCTGAGGCTAATTTGAAGAAGATGAGATTTGACAAGAACGCTGATGGTGCTTGGGTGAGGGCTTTGGACAATACTGAGATTGATGCCCTGTCTGAAGACCCTCAAGAGGAACAGAATGAAGCGCCCACTATGGTCTATCACAGTGATAAGTTGGAGGAACTGTGCACGCTTGTTGGACTCCTTTCTGAACAACAACATAGGCTAGCTAAGGAGATCACTGCTCTGAAGGATGAGATCCGTCGATGGACGACATCAAACCAGTAAGGTTCCCTTCGCATTATCAAGACGCTGCCTTGCACTCTTCCTTCCTTATATCTGACCCACACTTTCTGTTCCCTAGCACATCAACTTCTTCTCTTCTATGCTTTTTGTACCCTTTGCTTGATGTACTTGTTCTTCGTTTGTTTGCTTTGTTTGCGTTTTCTTTCCCTGCTTCACTATGTACAAGCGTCGGCCACTTAGACGCCTATTAATCAATGGAATGACTGGTTTGTGACCTGACTTCGCTTGTGTTAAGTCCTTATATGATTAATTACAGCTTTTTGATGATGCCAAAAGGGGGAAAATAAAGGAAGTTCAAGGTTTTAGGGGGAATATCAGATCCTTTCTCTACGAGTAACAATCCTAAGGGAAACTATTTATGGTTTACTGTGAATATACTTTTCATGTCTTATATCCTAAGTGTTTATATGCCTTAGAGAAAAGAATGTTTGTCACCATCAAAAAGGGGGAATTTGTTAAAGCTCCTTCGGTTTTGAATGGAGACAAACATTCTGCTAATAAGATGACTGAGTGTTTCAGGATTGCTACTCAGAAAGGAACGTTACACAGTGGCACACAACGGTATTCTATCTTAGGAAAGCAAGACCGAAAAGGGAGCAAGACAAGGGATTGCGCTTCTAAAGGAAAGATCTGAGAGAAGATATTCGAAGAAGATATCTCGAAGAAAAGATATTCAAGGAAGATTGTGATTTCGGCGGTTAGGCGGTTAAAGATATTATGGAAGGAAATATTATCTTTTGCTAAAAGATATTATTTTCTTAGAGATTTATTTCCATGTTTTATTCTAGACGATCTAGGTATAAAAGCAGATGTTTAGACTTAGAAACGTTAGAAATGCTTTGATTGAAGTAGTACGACTGAGAGATTAAGAGAAGAAGAAGAAGGGTGATCCTTAGGCTTAGAGGTTGAGTTCGGGCTCGAGTGAGAGGAGTGATTCGTGATCGTAATCCGAGCTCTCTTTTGTAACGAACGAGAAATCAATAAGATAAGTACACCTTTCTAAATCCTTCAAGTGAGAAGCTTGAAGGTAGTGGTTTTACTCAACACAAATTGGTTGAGGTTTCCACTCTAAATCTTGCGTCAAAGTTTACTTCCTGCATATTACTATTCCGCTGCTATACCTCCTGAGGAACAATACCTATTGTTCCCTAGGAAGTAACTATACTAACCGATCCAACAACCATTTTTCATACGCTTTATGAAACTTTAATTGAGTACTGCAAATTTACTTGTTATTGATTTCTCAACACTAGTGACAATTGGTCATATAAAGTCACAATTTCTAGGGCGAAACTGAGTTCGATCCACAAATCTGATCTCGAGAGCTCTCGGCGGCCGAATGGTGAGGGTGGAGGTGGTGACATGCTGGAAGAAGGAGCAGTGTGGAGAAATTAGATGGAGGTTCGATCAATGCGGGCTGGAGAAACATAAGATTCGTCGGGTAGTGGCGACGATGGTACGAGCATTAATCTCTGGCGCCGACATAATGTGGTTATTTAGAAACTAGCATTGACTATAAAGCCCAAAAACAAAATCAAAGCAATTAAAATTTGAAATAAACATTTTCCTTGTTTGATGGGGACAAGATGTTCATTCAATTCCCCTTTCTAACTACTTGCATTTCATGTGTAACGCAACAAATGGGTTTATATGTAACCATGAAACAAATTCATCCGCAACGCAACGAACTATCTCATTTGTTACGCATGAAACTATGTTTATTAAGGATTAGTTCACTTCATTGTGATTATTTGTATATGATAATTGAACTACGTCATCTATATAGGTTATCTGTAAACTTCAAACCCTCTGGCCATACGAGATTCATTTTGGGCTTAATGCCTTTGCATTACATAAAAAAACTAATGAGGTAGTTCAAGAATACACTATTTTGATTTTACAAGACGTAGGTATTTAATATTGTTTACTTTACTTTTCTTTTCTTTTTGGAATTTTACGTTGAATGAATACCCAAAAAATGGGGAGGGGGAGAATTTACACCAAAAAATACCCAAGTTCACCTAGTTACAAATTTAAGTGATTGCCTGGTTACAGAGGAACGAAAAGACAAATTTCGATTAACCCAAAAACACAAAGCATAAGTGACTAAGTGTGATGCCTAACGTGCAAGCCCAAGCTTGGGAATCGTGAATATGCGGTATATACGAAGCCATCGAAGGATGATGTCGAGCACGACAACACTGAACGAGCAAGAAGAGAAAACATGGTCTTCAGTTTCTATACCCGAATTGCAGAGGACACAAGATGATGAAGGCGCAATACCCCAACTGTGAAGTCTCGATCTGGTGAGCAATCTTTTGTGACCAACAAGGCAAGTGGTGTAGCTACATCTAGGGACATTAAATTTCCCCTAGATGCCTCTACACCACACCAACGACAGCATATCTTGAACAAGGAGGGAATAGATGCCTTGAGTAGAGTAGTTACCTTGAGCATTAACCATGGCGAGACGGATGTCAGCAATTTGGCGATTAAGCAACAATTCATCCCGGAGGTGCAACAGACACTTGCAAAGGAAGGTGAGGGAGCGCTTGAAAGGAACAGTCCAGATGCAATCACCTTGAAGAACATAACTGCGCAGCCACATGATCTAGATGTTGTTGGTATTGTTATCGGCCTCAAAGATAGATCCGCCCAAGCACGCCTTATTCCACGAAAGCGGCTCTTTGAATCCAAGTCCTCCTTTGTCTTTAGGCATGCAAATAGTGCTCCAGGCAACAAGGGCCTTTCCCCCATTAGCATGACCCGACCAAAGGAAACTACACAGAATACTAGTAATCTTCTCAATAACAGAAACGGGGAAAGGGAATATGTTACACCAGAATGATTGAATATCGAAGAGCACTGAGTGAAGAATTTGAAGTCGGCCTGCATAGGACAAGGACCGAGCCATCCAAGAGTGAACCCGAGAAGTTTACTTGACAATGAGAGGAGCTTAATCCCGAACTTCTAGTTTTTTCGAGCCCATGGTAACTCCAAGTAAGTCATGGGTAGATGAGCAATTTCCAGATTCAATGCAGCAGTGAAAGAAACTTGATCAGCAATAGGAACACCACCAAAGAAAATTTGGGATTTCAAGTGATTAGCCCTCAGACCAGAAACTTGTCCATAGTTCATAATTTTAGCATGTACTATATCACCAGGGCAGAAGAGCATCAAATCATTAGCGAAAATCAAGTGAGTTAGTTGGATGCGACTACATTTGAAATGAAAGTTGAAGTTGCCCACCGAGGTCTTCACGTTGATAATCCTGCTAAGACATTCCATAGCAATAACGAAAAGAGAGGGAGAGAGGGGGCAACCTTGTCTAAGACCACGCCTTCCTTCGAAAAAAAACAGCAAGTGAACCATTGACATTTATCGAAAAAGAGGCCGTAGAGATACACAAATTAATCCAAAGAATGAATTGGTCAGGAAAGCCAAAGTATTTGAGCGGAAAGAGGATGAAAGAATGTTTAATAGAGTCAAAAGGCTTTTCTATGACCGATCTTCAAAGTGCAGCGGGGTGAGGTGGAGAAGGTTGGGTAATGGCGGAGCAGCTATATTGTTTACTTGGTATCTACCTAACTACAATATAAGGGAGAAGTCAAGCTTCTCCAAAACATTGTGTCACCTCAGCGCCACCTCACGATTTTATGAATAGAAAAGTAAAAAAAATAAACTAATCAAATTTAATTATAAAATATAACAATTTCCTCAACTAAATCTAAATGACCCCACTACTATATCAACTTCCCTATTTAGGTGGTCAATTTTTTAAAAAACAACAAATTTACAATATGTTTAAGGAGAGATTCTTCATCCTATTATGTAAGTTGTAGTTTAGTTTCATTAATCCTATAAATTGAATGAAAACTTTATTAAAAGTACTTTTTACTTATTATATGTATTATTAAAGGTTATTTCTACTTATTAACTTTATCATCAATTCATCGTTGTTGGATAATTGTAGGTGAATCTTACGTGTTAGTCATATTTTATTATTTTCATGGCTCAGTTTTTCAAATTTGTATGAATTTACGATTATGCAGATCCGATCCGATTTGACAGGCTGAATCTTCTCAATATATTAATTTTTTTTCTTCCTTATCCTTATATCATACTATTGAATGGTGATAATGTATATACCAAATTAATATTCGTTTTTTTTTGGGCACTTCGAGTGTGAATATAGAAATTTATATAGTTATGCGAAATGTCGAGGTAGAAAAAAAGACTTAAGAGGAAGTTCGTGCAATGAAGTCCATCTATATGTATCTACATGCTAATATAATTTTTGTTACAACTAAAAAAACATTTCTTTCTTATTGATTCTATTTATGTTTCCGCACAAAATATGAAATTTAGATCTGAAATATGTAAAAAATATCTTATGCTGATCCATGACTATCTAATTGTGTTTTGGTTGAGTATATTATAGGTTAGTGTATATTTTACATTGATCATTTAGTGTTTTTTTACTCTCTTCTTACATATTTATATTTTACATACCAATGTATTTACATATTTTATTACTTCTTTTTATTTTTTACTAATATAACTATAACTTATTTATTGTTTTAACAGTATAAATGCTGAACATTCTATATATATTAATGTAAGCTTATAATCTCGTGAATAATGAATAGGCGTATATTAGTTATCTAGGAGTGTGATCCTATTGTTCATATTTTTCCAGAAACACTTGCTTGAGAAGAAATATCCTTTCATTATTGTTGGACCCAGGTAAATAGAGGCCCAAAGCCCATTAAGAAGAAGTCCAATATTCTTGTCTTAGGTCATAAAATGAATGGTGTATATATATAGGAAGCAACAGTGTTTGTAAGGGGGGCTGATAGAGGCATCAAAATAAATCGGGAGAGAGCATGAGATGTGAGCTTGGCCTTCACTGGAGCCATCCCGAGTCGGAAGCTTGCCTTCATTGGCTGAATGATCGTCTTCAACCTCGCCCAACGAAAATCCGATCTCAGCCGGTCCCTAGATGAACTCTTGATAGACGAGTTCAGCGTTCCCGTTTGCTTAGCTCAGTGCCCTGCTCCATCGAGCTCTCGCTCCGTTGTCAATGACCTAACCGGAACCCGCTCACGAGCAAAGCTCGTCCACCTCGTTAGTATCATCTTGGCTCAGATGGCCTAAATCCCTCATCTCTCACGCATATTCTCCTTACATTAGAATCAATTGATATGCCATAGTAGCTCTTTTGCTTAGCTTTAATCTCTATTGGATGCCTGTACTTGATCGTTTAGGCTCTTTCCTGCTTAACCCTCTGCACGTTTACATGCTCTTTACCAATTCAGCCTTGTCCAGGTTATAACCATTAATATTGTGCTATGTCAAATAGGTTCATGTCTTCTTGAATGGTCAGATTAATTGTCTAAATGTAATGAATTAGATATAAACCGTACATGCTTTGCAATATATGCTGATGATGCTATTTACGAATGGTTTTATTATCCATATAAAGTGATTAAGCTATCAAGCAACATGTTCTCTGGTTCAGTGAAGGATTTATGATAATGACTAAGCTACTTGATAGCTAGTGGTTTATTTGAATCAAGGATGGGTTCATACGCACCTTTAGGATCATTACATCATTTTGGCATTGTTCATGCTTGGTTAAAGGTTTAGCTTGTGGGAGTAAATGTTATTGGAGTATTAAATCCCTTTTAAGGAAAGTCGTTCTCACGCAAATGCTTAGATTCTCATGATTCTTTATACTTGCTCGTTTGCCTAATACATCTTTTATACGATTACTGACTTGAGCGTCGGAGAGCCCTTCCCGGGGATCCCCGTCTCCGGGTTTGGCTTTTGCAGGAAACTTGGAGATGACATCTCACTCGGAAGTATGAAATCTAGAGAGCTCGCGAAAAGAAGAAAAGTCAAAGACTCGGGAATCCGGAGTGTTGCCGGTTTCCCTTCCGTTGAAACGAGGTTCCAACAAATCCGAGTTCCAAAAATTATAACACCTCTTCCGGTATTGCTCCATGATCATGAAAATATCAAGTGATCCTTGGAGGATATTGACGTTGTCACGTGGAGTAGCAAATCGGGAACTTTTTCCTCAAGGCTTTGGATCCCTTCCTTATTGTACAAGAAGAGAAAGCTAATGCGCCCCTTACACTTTTTCCTCGAGGCTTTTTTACACAAGAAGTGGCAAAAATTATTGATCAGATCTACTAAAAGTGGCAGCGGTTGAAAATCTGACCCAGATCATCGACATCCAATTGCACAAGTTTATGAAAACACATTTGGCTTGCTTACACTTTTGCCATAAGTTGGCTGCAAACATATTACAGGACCAGCCCAGGAAGAACCAGCCAATACTTTCTTCCTTGGCCAATACGAAAAACCGCTATACACTGGCAAACCACGGTTAGAATAGTGTGCTTGTGTAAAAGAGACAGCAACATTATAACTCACTTGTATGATAAAGATGTGCTCTCGACGTATACTAACTAGTAGCAAGCCACGGTTTGAACCAGCTGCTTCCTCCCAAGGGGGCTCTTCCCAGATAAACCCGAGCCACCAAAACACAGATATTGGCTTGATCCTTGTTTGTGCATCACCCGAGGTGACTCATCTGCCTCGTCCCAAGACACTGACACGTCATCTGACCCTTTTCCTTTATCAGGTGAGCTGCAACTAGAATGAGGCGTGTTCCCATGTGGTCGGTCCACTGTAACACCATGGACCACACCTGAGGCAAACTTCTTCCTGTCGTTTGTTGGACTAGAATTTTTACTCCTCACTGAAATGGTTCTCTTATTGCTAGTAGGTATTGACGTAGATCTTAAGCACATCTCTCGTAGTGAAACTGGAGATTCATTAAAGCTGCTTCTTTTTTTTAGTGATTCTGCATAACCGTCATCATCATCATCCATTCTCTTCTTCTTCAAACTCGCCCAGCGAAACAAACTCTTCAACCTCTTGGCTGCATTCTCTAATCGACCTCCACGTTTCTTCCTGTAAAAAATCTCCAGATCTCCAGATGGGCTCATCTCCTCACTAGAAGATGGAAAAAGACGGCTTATGACCTCTTCATGATCAACACTATTTCCCGAAAACACGCGTTCAATGCCCAAATACTCGAACATTTCCGAGTCCAAAACCCTGAAGGAAATTCCTGGACTACTACACATATCATCTTTATCAATAGTGTTTTTCATTACCAAGTTTTCTTGGCAATTTGACATTCCACCTACCAAGATCAACTGCCTAATAAGCATCTCAGATGATGAAGACCGAGGCTGTTGCTTAAGGTAATCAAGAGACGTCATTCCATTTTCATCCCGAACATTTACATTGACATACCGAGCTTCCATCAGGTGTCGTACTAGGTCAGAGTGAACGTTTCCAATAACGGCTAAGTGGAGGGCAGTCCTTCCTTGACTGTTCTTGGCATTAACAATATCTTCTACTTTTAAATTGTTTTCGATTTGTGTTAGCTGTTTCACGAGTTCGATGTGGCGGTCGAGTGTGTTGAAACCGGGACTCAGGGCCCCTGCCACTGCCATGTGGAGAAGCGTGTTTCCGGCTTTGTTTGTTGCTGAGACGGATGCAGGAGATGCACTGAGTAGTACTTTGATTACAGCGAGCTGGGCTTTGTATGCAGCCACATGAAGAGCTGTGTTGCCTTCATTGTTGGTTGCAGAGAGGATGTCAACATAAGTTGTTATCAAGTAGTTCACCACCTACACAAATAATACAGAAACATATATTGAGCAATCATCCAAATAACCAAAGCTTCATAAACTCAAATAATGGTAGTAGTTAATGCAGTTCTAAGGTTAGAGTAAGATAACAAACATATTGGTGATTCCAATTTCTAAAACAAACAAAAATTGCATGAATATTGATTACTCATTTGGTAGAATCAGGATTTCAGCAACAGAAGTCAATTTCAAAAATATACAGTGAGAAACTAATCCGATCATCTTATCGTTCTTCATTGCAATTCAACAATATGTTACCTGGTCTACAAATGATCCGTTGGATTCACAGATATAAGTGATGTTCCTGATATTATAAGCAAACAAGATCAAATCCTAATCCTAATTGAAATTAATCAATGAATCCCAATTCCTTCTATCTAACAAATCAAGGATTTATGAATGAAAATGGAAATGTAACCTGAAGTTGGCCTGAAGCAGCAGCAGCGTGCAAAAGAGTTGAGCCAAAAGAATCTGTATAACTCAAAACCTTTTCTGAATCGGCACCGCTGAGGAACTCCATCAAAACCGGCAAGCTCCCTCCTCTAGCGGCGGCGTGAAGAGCCCTGTTCGCCACCTCCTTGGTAAATCCAGAAGGCAGGGAATGGGATTCCCCCTTTGTCCTCGGGGAGACCGCAAAGTCGTACAAAGCCCAGAAAACATCAACGCTCTTACTCCTGGCGGCGGCGTAGAGCATATCGGTGAGGCCGTACTCTCCTTCACCGAATACGAGCAGCGGATGAAGATCCAGAAGTTGGTTGACGAATTCAACATCACCCGCGGATGCGGCTGTGTAGAGGAGCCACCCGCTGCATCCCGGGCCCATCAAAGGGTTTGAGCCCTCCGACGTCTCGCATTCTCTGAAGAGGCGCCGTGCAACGCTACACCTCGACTCGGAAGCGGATCGGGATTCGGCGTCATCCCAGATGGACTCGAAGCGACGGATGCGGCGGAGGGAGGTCAGGGAGACCAGCTGATCGGGATCCAGGCGGAGGAGCTCGCGGACGAGGTCGTATTGCCCGTTCGAAGCGGCGCAATCGATCGGAGAGGCGTACCACCAGGTGTCTCCTGTCGTCTCCCACCGGAGAGGAAAGGAGGTTGTCCGAGATGGATTTGAGGCCATTTTGTACCAGATACCAGGATCGGATTTCTAAGGGACAGAAATTATGAAGGATGGGGAGGGAAATCGAGAGAGAGAGATAGAAGATTAGAAAGCGCGTGTTGATAATGATTAGGGTTAATTCAATGAATTTGGTTGCTTGTGAGTTTGGGGGAGGAACAAAATGTCATGGGCGGGGGGCTAAACCACGAAGCAACACCGATTCGACATACAGACATGACGAGCTTTTAATCATTTTTCAAAAATTACCAAAATGACACGAGATTTATATTTTATCGTGGCCCGATATGGCCAAAATTACCAAATAAATACACGCGTTGTTCTGGTGAAGTTCATTATAAAGTGTTCTCTCCCTTCCCCCAATACTTGTCTATCTAGCCCTTTATATTTGTTATAAAATTATGTTTTTAGGTATTTTGACATTTTTTTTACCAAGTTTACTCCTATAATATTAAGTTATTTTTTTCAAATTTTTTTTCTCTTTCTTAAATCTCTCAAAACTGTCCAATTTAATTAGGGTATAATTGTCTAAAGTTTCAATCATTAAATTATTTGTAAAAGACTAGAAAGACATCTATTATACTAGATTAATTCTCGTAGTGTGTACGAGATTTGTATAATTTTAAAAAAAATTAAGATATTTTTTAATTTGGTTTTATCTTAATAATTATATAATTATAGGGTCAGGATCTGGTGAGAACCATCTCCCAGGAGAGAACTGTGAGAACGCATCTGTACCGTCCATTTGAAGCACTCAGATTAAAAAATAAAACAAAATTTTACTCCTCGATTGAACCATGTTGGCTCCTCGATACACAAAATCATCTGTACTCGTCTTCGATCTCAATTCCGCCTCAATCGAAGACCTCCTCCTTGCAACCGCTCCGAGTCGTCGTCCCTGATTTCGCTCAACTACTCGCCAGAACTACATCGTCAGTAGTACGAATTCAACACGATTCTGAAGCTCTTGCTCTGTGATAAGAACAAGGAATTAATTTCCTAATGTCGCCCTACCTCTGTCCTTTACATGGCTGGTTTGGGCTGCCTCGATGTGTCTCCTGAAAACTTATTGTATACATTTTGACTTTTGGAGGAGCACTATAATGCTTCCGGTAAAGAGGATATTAAACAGGTCAGTAATTTGGCTTCTACAATGTTATTGTGTGTGCAAAATTATGATTGCAGATATTTGTTATTAGTGTGGTTCTATAGGTTACAATGATTTTCTTATTCTGATTCTTCTCAGTGTATTGGAAATGATACAGGGCTTCTCATTTTACTCTGCTTACATTGCTTCACATGAAGTCCAATTCTTACTTATTTTTTGTCTATCAACTTTTTCACACCATTAGGTGTAAACTATCGCTTCCAAGCTTCTAGATGAATCACTGGACTGTTGTTTCTCTGGTTTAGAGGCTTGCAATGCTGGTATTGCGAGTTTTATGAAGAATGGTAATGTGGATTTTGCACGGAAGGTGTTTGTTAAAATGCCTAAGAGAGATGTTGTCTCATGGAACTCACTAATTGGTGGATGTGTGAAGAATGGTCACTTCATTGAGGCTTTGATATTCTTTGAGATTCTTTAAGCCAACAACGATAGGGATCCGCCTCACGAAGAGCCGAAGAATAAGTCGAATCGGCTCAAGATAGCCAAATCCGGCGCCGTCGACGTCCCTCTGATTCTGCTCCATCTTCATGGTTCGCGCATTTGCCAACTTCGTCCTTGACACTACCACAAAAAAGTATTAGCTTGTGTATTAGCTGCAGTGATGTTATAAGTAAGTGTAAAAGTAGTGAATCTAAAACGAGTTCTAATGAACTACTAATTGTTCTTGCTGTTTATGCTTCCAATTGTTGCGCTGAGTGGTTCTAGTCGTGAAGTAATTCTGGTCATTTTGCTTGTGTATGCAGGAGGTTGAAGGAAGTAATTCAGATTTCAGACTAAAGCTTGCGCTTCTGTGGCTCAAATTTTCTCAGCTACTTTCAAGGTTTGTTCATCTTACCTAATACGAAGAATTCAGTTTCTGTTGACTGATAAGAAGCACACTCGTGTTAAGTGACCATTGTAGGGTAGCTGTTAGCCTTATATCTTTGTTTTGAGAAGAAAAAATGAAGTGAAAATGCTTCCTACTGTCATTAGTACTTGTTGGGTATAGCTACTAATTTAATAATGTCTGCAATGCACGAGTAGTAGGTTTGAAGAAAGAATTCATGTGAATTTTCAAAAACGAGACTAAAAATTCATAAAACATAAAAACAACATCAGTCTGTGATTCTTGATTAACCAAATCAAGAACATAGGGTACTGTTTGTTCATTAATTACTAATGAGTGCTAATAAAGTTTGTATGATAAAAAATAAGAAATGTGCCAAACAAACCTAGTTTTAATCCACATCTCTTTCCAAACCAAAATCCAACATTTAAGTTAAATTCCTAACCTAAATTGAAATCCAGCATCTTCTATGTTTGGAAGGTTGTTACGCTCTTCTGTCATTGTCCCTGTTTGCTAACTACAAGTCCCTAAAATACCTGGTTATGTTGATAGTTTAATTCGTTAGAATTTTTGCAGGCTTTGAAGTTTGATGTTAAATTGTTGTAACTGCTGATGCAACTCAAAAATGAGTGGACTTGCTTACAGAGAAAAATCTTGGTGTTGCTACCTTTATGATACTGGTTAGATCTCAGAGTCATTGTTTTCTTCCAATTATAGAGCACTTAAATTAAAATGTTATGTCTGAGTTCAATTCAAGTTAATGTGATCTTTGGAAAGACTAACATCCATTTTTTTTATCTGGTAAAGGTCAAAGATGAAAGATTGAAGCTCGGTTTTTATGAAGGTGGAAGATAGTTAGGAAGGTGCTTCATCTTTTGGCCCACATCATTTGTTTTGTATATGAAAATATATTAATTGTTTTGTATATATACGCTCGGCTATTTCCACTATAAAATTTAACTAAGGGCACTACATTTGCTCTATAAAAGGAATTTGATGATGTATATCCAAATACCCAATATTTCATCTATAAAAGGAGTTTGATGCTGCATATCCAAATTTTCATGATCTCAAGGATTAAAATACAAAGTTTTAAGGGAGAAGATAAGATGATGTGCTTCTGCTCCACCTCAAATGCAAAGTTTCTAAGCCTTTTTTGAGCTTGTGGAAGAAGAGGGAACTAAGTAGCTAGTGTTTCTTGTAAATAGTTGTGTTCTTGAATGCATGACATAATTGTTATAGTTTATATGTTGTATACAATTCACAAAAACTGAATATGCAATTCACAAAACACTGAATATGCAATTCACAAAAACTGAGTATGCAATTCACAAAACACTGAGTATGCAATTCACAAAAACTTGAGTATGCAATTCACAAAAACTGAATATGCAATTCACAAATAACTTAGTATGCAATTTACAAAAACTGAGTATGCAATTCACAAAAATTGTGTATGCAATTCACAAATAACTTGCTTTTAGAAAAACAAGAGTTCGGGGCTTAAATTTATTTTTCAAAAATGCACATACAAATATACAATACATTACGAAATGCATATATTATGTGTTACGAGATGCATATGAATTGCATTTTATTTGTTTTTTCGGACACATATTTTAGTTACGTGCCACGAAAAAGCACGTGACATGGCTCCGAAAAGCATGTGGTGTTGCTTCTAAAAGCATGTGGTGCGACCTATAAAAGCATGTGGCGCGACACGAAGAAGCACATGTGTGCCTCAAAAAAGCATGTGTCATGCCTTAGGAGATGCACATGGCGTGACTCCTAAAAGAATTTGATGCGGCATAGAGAAGCTCGTAGTGTGGCTAAGAATAGCACGTGTCTTGACTTGGAGAAGCACGTGACGTGACTCGGGAGATGCACATGACGTGACTATGAAAATCATGTGACATGCCCTAGAAAAGCAGGTGACGTGGCTCCAAAAAGCACATAGTGTGTATAGGAAGAAACACATGACGTGTCTCGAAAAAGCACGTGGAGTGGCTCCGAATAGCTAGTAGTGTGGCTAAGAAAAGCATGTGTCTTAACTTAGAGAAAACCATGACGTGACTCGAGAGATGCACATGACGTGTCTATGAGAAGCACATGACATGCCTTAGATATAATAGAGTATGCAATTCACAAAAATTGAGTATGCAATTCACAAAAACTGAGTATGCAATTCACAAAAACTGAGTATGTAATTCACAAAAAACTGAGTATGTAATTCACAAAATATTAGTATGCAATTCACAAAAAATTGTGTATGCAATTCACAAAAAACTGTGTATGCAGTTCACAAAAACTGTGTATGCAATTCACAAAAACTGAGTATGGAATTCCAAAAAACTGAGTATGGAATTCACAAAAACTGAGTATGCAATTCACAAAAACTGAGAATGCAATTCACAAAATATTAGTGTGCAATTCACAAAAACTGACTATGCAATTCCCAAAAATTGATTATGCAATTTACAAAAATTGAGTATGTAAGTCACAAAAACGGAGTATGCAATTCCTAAAAACTATGTATGCAATTCATAAATAGTTGAGTATGCAATTCACAAATAATTGAGTATGCAGTTCATGAATACTTGAGTATGCAATTCACAAACACTTGAATATGCAATTCACAAAAACTTAATATGCAATTCACAAATACTTAAATATGGCTTGTCAAGAACAAGACACGAATCTTCTCTGAAGCTCTTGAGTTTGTGCCATAATTAATACATAGAACATAACAAGTGTGAGGAGAAAGGCAGAAAAAATAAATGTTTTAATTTGAATGTTGTTATAAATATTTCGAAAAAATGCTTTAATAATATAATTTTTACAATCTTATGGGTTACATTTAGCACATACATACATCTTTTACATCTTTCAGATGCTATGTATCAACTAGATCAGATACAAAAAAGCGAGCATATGAACAAACAAAATTATAGGAAAAGATTCTGATTTTTACAATTCCATCTCTCCATCCTCCCTTTCTGATTTCTCCGCAAGATTCTGCCCGTTTTGGGTTGCAATTGGGTCTGTAGTTAGAAAGCGGTGGAATAGATCACTTGGGTGTTTCCGAGTTTCAATCTCTCTGCTTCTTTTTCTTCTTCTTCCACTGCTGCAGCTTGTGCTTCCTTGGTTTCCGGAGTACACCTCAGACGTCTCCATCCTTTTGTGCAATTAAACAAAACAGAAACACGTTGGAGATGGAACCTATGTTTTCGTTGCCCACCACAACTCCTCCATTCCCTCCTTCTCTACACTTGCTTCCGAGTTTCAAGCATCTCGGTTTTGATGAATTCATGCTCTGTTAATTGATTACAACTGTGTTTCAACAACAAATGAAAAGAAAATGAATTGCATGTCAAGAACAGGGATATGAAGAATTGAGCACAAATAGAAAAATGGACTGCATCAAGAATAGTGAACTCTGACTAGTGACTACAACCTCTAAAGCTCAAAACCAAACACAAATTGATCTACCATCAATGGATCTCGTTTGTATAAAATGTAGATGCTATTCAATTCTGAGCATGTTACTTTAGTACCTCAATAAAATTTCACAGTTCCACCTAAACAGAATCATTCACCAAAAATCCAAGTACTAGATTCCAAGAATAAGAAAGAATTACTCCAAAATTCCTAGAAAAGAAGAAGTAGCAAACAGATTTAATTAAGCAAAGAACAAGGAGATATAGTCAAATCAGTGACATACTTAATGAATGAATCATAAGCAGAATCGTTTTGAGAACAGTCATGAGCCTCCAATGAGTTTACATTGCTCATATTCAGTTCTAGATGGTTGAACCCATTGGATTCAGATGAAGTATGATGAATGCATTCTGCATATTTTCATTTATATAATTAAACCATGTCAAGCCAGCCATGTAAGCAAATTGATTTGAGCAAAGTAGCAAACAAACACATATGTAATTACTTCATTACTGTGATACCATCTCCCATCGCCTCTACAAATATCAAAAATTTCCCATTAACCTATCTCTCATGATACATGAATGAAAACAGAAGGTAGTAACGGAATTTGATGACTTACTTGGGAATTGATTGCATTCGCAAGGTAGGTTCATATCATTACTTCTTTCTCAATATCAGACGGATAGTTTAATGCATTGTAGCTGAAATTGAAGTCCTACCTCTATAATTGGATGATACACTAGCAGATGACTGCAATGGGCTAAGAGGATCTCCAACTGATCCCATTATATTACTAGAAGAATCTCTACATTCACTCAATGTAGATTCAGAGGAAAAACCATCACTCATAGCTCCTCCATCTCCAGATTGACTCGAAACTTTGCACTAGTCAGTAACAGATAAAGGACCATCCAAAGAGCCAAAGGCCGATTTTAGCGCTACTTTTACATCAGAATGTAGCAGACTGATTACAGATGATGCATGAACCTGAAAGAGGAAGTCTTCCATAAGGCCTCAGACAACATAAAATCAAGACACAATATTTATGAGAAAATACAGCAAACATCAAATGTTTGGAACAAAAATAAGAAAACCAGCAAACCAACATTAAGTTTTTGCTACAACTTCATAAAAGAAACAAAAAATGAAAGGGTATAAAAAGAAAATCTTACATCAGCAGAAAGTGGATCAACCAACTCCACACCAGCAATGTCCAGTGAGTGACTAGAAGCTAAAACACCTCCAGATCCAGCGTGGACCATATGCGGTCCACAACAAAATTCGCATCTCCTCTGCTCTTGCAATGCAAGCCATCCATAAAGACCATCACCACATTCAGCATCCAAGGCAACATCAACAAATGAGGCAGCTTGTTGAACAAGCAGAGCAACGCCATCAAGGAAATCCTGAAGTGGTTGTCTTTGCCCATATGACATAACTTTTCCCTCAGCAAATGAATTATTATAGCAGGATGTGAATACCTCGGAGGGTGGTGTTTAATCTGTGTGGGTGGGCCGGTTTAACAGAATTGGTAGGGGGGCTTTTCGATCAAATGCCTAGCCTTGAGAAACTTGACCTCTCTGAAACTACTTTCAAGAATCTACCCTCATTTGCCAACCTTATCAGCATTGGAACTATGGTCAAGTTCTCAGATACATCGGTGGGATGTACTACAACTGCACCAGACTCGTCTGATATCATCCACCTCAATCTAGAGAAAATGGGTATGGCTCCTCTTGCAAATTAAAATCCTGATTCCATTGGTTTTTGCAACGAATTTCATCTTGTTTCAACTTTTACAAGCACTTCAGCTTTTGACCAATTCCGATCCAGATTCACGGATCTCATCACTTACACTTCAGGCCTGGGAAATATGGGCGCAATCATATCACACGAACCCATTCATGTTGCTTTGAAGAGGAACTGTGAAACCATTGGCGCATCATAAAATTGAATCTAGAGTCGTTTTCTGCAATCCACAAGCTTCCTGATTCAGTTTATGAGCTCACTGACCTCAGAATCCTCAACCTCAAATATTTCTCTAATCTGAAAGAACTCCCGGCTGGCATTGCATCTCTCCAAAATCTTATCATATTAGACCTGACTCAGTGTCGCCTCCTCCCCGAGTTGCCACAAGGTGCGGCTATGTCTCTCTCTAAGAGCTTCTTTAAGCAAGAAAAAGCACTTCATATGAGCATGTATGATGCGCCAGAGAAAAATTAAGTGAGACAGGGAGTAGTTACTAGCAACAGATTTTTCGCATATAGATCAAACTAGTTACTGATTTTTTGCATATATGGCCACATAAAAAATCCGCCACTTAAAGGGTGAAAGGAATAACATTTTTGCATATAGATTCAAAATAGCCACTGATTTGGTTACAATCACATACCTGAATGACAACTTTCGCACAATAAATTTCCTCGACTGTTGTCATGAATTCATGGACAAGTTCAGCATATTCCTGCAATCATAGACAATGCCATTGTTACAAGAGATATTTATCTTCTTGTACTTGAAATCAAAACCCTAGAACTTACCTTGATATTCAATTTCCTTCCAGGAATAAGTACCAAGGGTGTAAATTGCTACGAAACGCACGCCCTCGTTCAATCAAACCAGGTCGTCTGCGCTATCTCAATGAAGCTCGTTGGACAGCGGTGATTGAAGTTGCGGTCTCTCCTTCAGACTCAGAGAGTGACGAAGAAGAGCGGATGAGATCCGAAATTGAGGGGAGAGAAACACTTCGCCGCAACTTTGGCCGCCACTCCAGGAAGAGGAGCTTTGGCCGCCGCTCGAACCAGGAAGAGGAGGCGAGGAGGGAAATATGACTCGAACAGGAAGACGCGCTTGGGCATAATAAGAATCGTTCATATCAACTCAACAGCGGAGGATGACGACCGTGAGGGCGAGGGTTCGTTCCAGTTGGCGATTGAGTGGGAGGTGAGAAAGCCAGCAGAGGGACGGAGGAGCGGGGGATGGCCTCAGAGAGAGGACGATGCTAAACAAAGAAGACGAGGAAGAGGATATAACATGACCGTCAGATTGTATTGATCTAACGGTTGTATTAAGACCGGTTCTCTCCTAATAAACCGTTCTCACCTGAACCTGTTTCTATAATTATATTTACGCCAGATTAGATTAAACCACTCGATATATATACGATATAGCATTAAACCATCAACTTTATTGAAAAAATAATTTTAACCACTCATAAAAACAGTTCAGTAAACAAATTTTTAAGATATTTTATATTAGGTTTTATATTAATAATTAATTTTTTTAATTAAAACAATAAAAATTATCTAAAAATAAATCAATTTACTAAGTAGGATTCGATCATTTCAGGTTCAAGTTGAGAACGTATAGGGTCAATTCAGATAGTGAGTCAAGCTAGCTAGGTCTGTCAATATTGGTTAGCGGACATTCAGGTTAACAACGCTATTTTTTATTTTTTTATTAAAACAATAAAATTATGTAAGAATAAATGAATTTACTAAATAATTATATTAACATACTTTTGTTAATCAAGTCAAATTCAGGGTTCATTCTCGTGTTAGTTCATGTTCGATAAATTTGGGTTTTCAAAATCTTCGATCAGAAATTAAAATTTTCATTTATGTATACAATCTAAATAAATTTGGAAGATAATTTTGTATTCTAAAATATTATCATTAGAGATATATAAATAACAAATAATAATTTATATTGAAAAAAACTATATAATTGTTTACCATTTTGCAATATTTTTTGTTTTTTATTCTTTTTAACTTATTTAAAACTATGGAAAGATATATGACAATCAATTGTTTACTGATTTGTGATATTTATATTTAATTTAGCCTTATCTATTAAATTAATAGGATTATAACCCAAATTTGGCACATAATAGTATCTAAAAATATTGCATGTCATATCATAGTGATATTTGTTTGGCCTAATTTTCCATATTGAGATATTTTGTGGTGATATTGTTTGTCTTTTTTTCTAAATTTAGCATATATATTATTTGGAAATAAAAATGGTAACCAATAGAAAACCGATAAATGTATGGTTCTAATTGATGGTACCTCGTTTGACACGCTTGCTTCTGACCCTCAACCGCGCTCTTGTCAAGGGAGTTAGGGAAGCAGCGACGCAATGCATTAAAGCGTTAACCAACCTACAAAGGGCGGTGGCAGAGATCGAGATGCACTCTACTAAAACAGAACCCTGAAGGACCTCTATTGATGGAGGATGGGGAAGTTCAGGTGGTGGAAATATTAGGAGATGGGATAGTTCAGATAGTGGTTCCAAAACTGAAGTTGGTGGTGGTGTCATCGCGCTAAAGGTTGCGTTCCTCGTCCAGGCCATCGAATTAGAGCAAATCATTAAGGCATGAAACCAAGTTCTAAACATCGAGGTCGTAGAGAGAGATAGTTGTCTGTCATGTCATCTCGTTGCCCACATCAACGTGATCTGTCTTCAGGCACCTCCTTTTGGATCTCTTGCTACTATTCACTAGAGCCACCACATGCTTACTCAAACACCTACAAGATGACACGTACGTTCCAAGGGAATTCAAGTTACCAAGCAATATAGGCCTATAAATACCCCTTCACCTCCATTTGAGAGGGAGACTTTTGGAAACTTTTGAGAGAAAAAGAGTAGAAAGAAAAATCTTTGTGAGTAATTGTTGTTGTAACTTTGAGTGTCTCATACAAATCCATCTAATAAAATTCTTTGATCGCGTTATCATTAAAGCTGAATCGTTTCCAATACCTTTGTTTAAGCACCTCAAATAGCGCGGTACCCTCACTAAAGAAGGTTGTCTATGTGGCATAAATAGAATAAGAAAAAATGATTTTGCTTTAATAATTACATAGAGATTCAAACTTCACCCTAACTAAACTCATAAATAGATGAGTTAATAGAAGACATAAAATAAAATTGTAATAAATGGAAACAACGGTAATTTTGTAAATATTGAAGAAAAAATAGATTAAACAAACAATGTTTCCCTACCACCAAAACATCTAAGAGCCCGTTTAATATCCATATACTAGTATATCAGATATCACTCAAGTATGGGCATCGGTATCAGGTTTCAGGTATGGGTATGAGATTGATATCTTATATCTGTGTTTGGTTTAGTTTTTCAGATATGAGATATTGAAACGTGAGGAAGATATCAAATTGATATGTCATTGTGGGGGGGGGGGGGGGGGGAGGGAGTAGAGAAGATGAACGTGTTTTTTATAATGAGAGAGATATCAAAATGGCAGCCCTTGCCAATGAGGGATATCAAACGTATTCAAAAGTTAGATATCAGGATATCAAAGATATTAAATTGATATTCATATACTGATATACCAAACACCAGGAATGGGTATGGTCCATTTTGATATCCGGACCTGATATGAGTATATCGATACCAAACAAGCCCTAACTTGCTTCACGTGAATAGTGACAGTCCTAATTTTCCTCCCTCTTCCCTTCTCCAATTGCATTCGACCCCCGAACTTTCATTTGTCTATCCATCATTGAAGGAGAATCCTCCCAACCTACCTTCTTTTCCTCCTTCTCGCCACCTCCCTTTACTAGTGTTAAATTTTCTGACTCCCTCTTCTCATTTCGAAGCTAATCCAGAGATCTATATGAAGAAGAAAGAAACAAGGAGTCATATAATGTTGTCTGATGAGAGCAGGAACATCACAAGCGAGATTGAAAACTCAAGTGGAGGTAAGATTCTAAATTTAGGGTTTCGATTTGATCGAAAATGGTATATCCATCACTATAGAGTTTGATTTTGTGAAAATTGAGAGTCACTTGTGTTAGCGAACCTCTTGGATTGTACAGATCTAGAATTAGATTGTTGGATTCGAAACATTTAAATATTAATATTATGCATTTTGAGTTTCTACTCTAAAGACCTTAAAGGGAGTAGAGAAGATGAACGTGTTTTTTATAATGAGAGAGATATCAAAATGGCAGCCCTTGCCAATGAGGGATATCAAACGTATTCAAAAGTTAGATATCAGGATATCAAAGATATTAAATTGATATTCATATACTGATATACCAAACACCAGGAATGGGTATGGTCCATTTTGATATCCGGACCTGATATGAGTATATCGATACCAAACAAGCCCTAACTTGCTTCACGTGAATAGTGACAGTCCTAATTTTCCTCCCTCTTCCCTTCTCCAATTGCATTCGACCCCCGAACTTTCATTTGTCTATCCATCATTGAAGGAGAATCCTCCCAACCTACCTTCTTTTCCTCCTTCTCGCCACCTCCCTTTACTAGTGTTAAATTTTCTGACTCCCTCTTCTCATTTCGAAGCTAATCCAGAGATCTATATGAAGAAGAAAGAAACAAGGAGTCATATAATGTTGTCTGATGAGAGCAGGAACATCACAAGCGAGATTGAAAACTCAAGTGGAGGTAAGATTCTAAATTTAGGGTTTCGATTTGATCGAAAATGGTATATCCATCACTATAGAGTTTGATTTTGTGAAAATTGAGAGTCACTTGTGTTAGCGAACCTCTTGGATTGTACAGATCTAGAATTAGATTGTTGGATTCGAAACATTTAAATATTAATATTATGCATTTTGAGTTTCTACTCTAAAGACCTTAAAGGGAGTAGAGAAGATGAACGTGTTTTTTATAATGAGAGAGATATCAAAATGGCAGCCCTTGCCAATGAGGGATATCAAACGTATTCAAAAGTTAGATATCAGGATATCAAAGATATTAAATTGATATTCATATACTGATATACCAAACACCAGGAATGGGTATGGTCCATTTTGATATCCGGACCTGATATGAGTATATCGATACCAAACAAGCCCTAACTTGCTTCACGTGAATAGTGACAGTCCTAATTTTCCTCCCTCTTCCCTTCTCCAATTGCATTCGACCCCCGAACTTTCATTTGTCTATCCATCATTGAAGGAGAATCCTCCCAACCTACCTTCTTTTCCTCCTTCTCGCCACCTCCCTTTACTAGTGTTAAATTTTCTGACTCCCTCTTCTCATTTCGAAGCTAATCCAGAGATCTATATGAAGAAGAAAGAAACAAGGAGTCATATAATGTTGTCTGATGAGAGCAGGAACATCACAAGCGAGATTGAAAACTCAAGTGGAGGTAAGATTCTAAATTTAGGGTTTCGATTTGATCGAAAATGGTATATCCATCACTATAGAGTTTGATTTTGTGAAAATTGAGAGTCACTTGTGTTAGCGAACCTCTTGGATTGTACAGATCTAGAATTAGATTGTTGGATTCGAAACATTTAAATATTAATATTATGCATTTTGAGTTTCTACTCTAAAGACCTTAAAGTGTCTACTATTCATTTTCTTGTTCTCAAATTGAGTTCTTTATCTTAAGTTTGTTTCAAATTTGGAATTTTAGTCACTATATGAAGTTCATTTGATTCGATAAGGTTCATGAATTCATATGATAATGTGTAGTCTACAAAGCTCGGGAACATGACTGAGAGCAATTGGAGAATTTGTAAGGGAGAATTTCGACATTTCTCACAAGGACTCGAAGACTCCAAAGCCAGTGAGTAATTAGGTTGAAAGCAACCTGAGTGGGGAGATGATGAAGGCAATAAATAGAGCAGGATACAAGAGGTCGTCTTCTATTCAAATGACAACAATTCCTTTGGAAATCAATAATCCTTGATTCGGTCGAAGTTGTTATACAAAAGGAGCGAGGAATCCATAAGCCAACTTCTCATTCAATTTCTCGACGAATATCGTTTCCGTCACCTCGCTCTATCAGAGGTTTCGCCCCCCTCTCATTAATATGGATGATCCTAGAGAAATTGGTTGTTCTCATTATTTAATTGAAGCTATTTCTTGATTAATTATGATATGTTAATTTTATCTTGTTGGTTGATAAGTCGAGGCTAGATCTTGATTAATCAAGGTAATGGATGGACATAGTAGTGCATCTTAGAAGAGATTTAGGACTACAAGTTCTGTTCCTTACGGGTTGATGAGGTATATGATTGTTCCGTGCAAGAGAAAATGGCTATTGTGAGATATTGGAACAATAGTCGGTGTGTCATGTAAGAGTTTCGTGGAGTTTTTCATGTTAGTGATACCACCGCGCTATCTTTTGAAAAAAAAGGTATTGTTTTTGCTAGACATGAATTATTAATCTCTAAACATAAAGATCAATGATATAGTATGATTCGTAATATGCAAGATGCGCTTGATAAATTTAATGCTCTTATATTAAATGAAAATTTAAGTACATTGTTAATTTATTGTCTAGATATTGAAAGTTTCATATATCGATCAATATATAGAATCTATAGTGAAATATGACCTCAAGTTATTTTAAAAAAAACTTATATAATTAGAAATTGGATGAGGTTCAAGTAGGAAAATATCTTATATTATAAAATTAAATTAAATTTGTTAGATCTATTTAAATAAGCAGTTAAGATTAGAAGATACAAAGTGGAAGACGAAGGCTAAAAACGGGAAGCCAAAAATACCTTAGTTTCTTTAAGCGGGCTTTCACTTTTTTATCACTTCGGCTTATATTTTTTATCGTTCCACCTTGCATTTGCGCCTTGCACTTTTTTTAAGCATTGCTAATCATTTCTACTTGCACTTGCACTTGCACTTTTTATTACTCTGGATTGCACTTTTTCTAGTTTCAGATTGCACTTTTAATCATTTCTACTTGCACTTATATAATACTGCCAATAAACTACGCACTTTTTGCTGGCATGTTTGAGCCTCCTTTTCGCACTTTGTCTATTTGTATTTTTCTTTACCATAATGTCCATTCGTACATAATAGTTTTGCTTAAAAAAACATTGCATCATATATATGTAAGTGAACTAAATAGTCTAATTCCATCCAACAAGTTTTCTTTTGTGCAAAGAAGAGTTATATTCGTTGAATCCATAAAAACTTTCTAATCATCTTTCGTAAGGAAAACAAGTTATTTAATGTTTACATGTATTTAGAGTTGAGTTTTGTGTGTGAAAGAGAGACGACGTTCTCTAGACGTTTATCCATTTAAATAAAATTAATCACCACTTTAGCGAGAAACAGTACGTCAAGCAATTCACATCAATCAAAACAAAAAAATAAAAACATAACGATAAAGAATAAACGTAGGTAACTACCAATCAATTAGACTATTGAATACGTGTACCACCCAGGAAAGAGATGGGTTGAGAGAAAGTGCTTTAAATTTTCCAATAGAATCTCCTAGTCGATTTCTACCTCCAAACACCTTTAGGATATTTCTAAAGGGTTTTTGCGCCAAACCACCCCTTATTTGGCCGAATTTGCGCCGAACCACCCCTTATTTAACTTTTTGCAAGAAACCACCCTTTTGTGTCATTTCGTTAACATGGAGCCACCCTTCAATCATTTCCGTTAGTTGCTCCGTTTAATAGTGTGAAATGTCTATTTTAACCCCACTTATTTTAAAATTTTGAGGGCAAAAATGGAGTTTTATGCCTGATGAGATATTGACCATATACCGATATTTTGAAAGAGATATTGAAGTTCCTTCTCGTCTCCTCCACTCCGGAGCCACCATTGAAGCCCTCAAAGCCAAATTTACTTCTCTGAAAATCCTCTCGAATCCTTTTCCCCAAATCTACATAAATGGCACCCAAGGCCGAGAAGAAACCCGCGGAAAAGAAACCCGCAGAGGAGAAGAAGACCGCCGACAAAGCTCCAGCGGAGAAGAAGCCCAAGGCTGGCAAGAAGCTCCCGAAGGAAGGCCGATCGTCCGCCATAGACAAGAAGAAGATTTTGGTTGATTTTGGTTGAATTCAATGGTTGACCACTTGTCCACTTGTATGTTTCAAATTAGGGTTTTGATTTGTTGTCAGTCGCACTGGGGGTTTGAATTTGGTTGTAGCTGATATCCTTTTCCCCAAATTAGGGTTTTGATTTTGGTTGATTTTGATTTGTTGCAATTGGTTTAGTTTGATGAATGTGTAAATGTAGTTTTGGGGTTTCTATCTTATGAATCATGTTGTTCTGGAATCAAACTGAATTTACTCTAAATCAATACAGAGCTGATTTCTTGGTTATTTTGAGTTTGTATTTTTATTTAAGCATCCTTTTTTACAATTCAACCAGAGGAGAAGGAACTTCAATGGTAGATTTGGGTGGTGGAGCAGAATTTGGCTTTGAGGGTTTCAATGGCTGCTCCGGAGTGGAGGAGACGAGAAGGAACTTCAATATCTCTTTCAAAATATCGGTATATGGTCAATAATAATATCTCATCAGGCATAAAACTCCATTTTTGCCCTCAAAATTTTAAAATAAATGGGGTTAAAATAGACATTTCACACTATTAAACGGAGCAACTAACGGAAATGATTGAAGGGTGGCTCCATGTTAACGAAATGACACAAAAGGGTGGTTTCTTGCAAAAAGTTAAATAAGGGGTGGTTCGGCGCAAATTCGGCCAAATAAGGGGTGGTTTGGCGCAAAAACCTCTATTTCTAATGGTATGCTAAAAATTAGACCTGATAAACGGGTCGAACGGATCAGATTCGAGTTCGGTCAATCGGGTTCGGGTCGAAAATGGGTTCGGGTCAAACGGGTTGATAGAATTTTCTAGTTGGTCGAGTTCGGGTCACCCATCGGGTTTCAAATATTCGATTTTTTTATTGTAAAAAATAAAATAAAATTTAAACAATAAAATATTATTATTATATTATTATTTAATAAAATACATTGTTATTTTTTTTAATTTAAATGAAATAAAATATGTGAAAAGTGGGTCCCTCGATGAGTTTCGAGAAGTTCGGGTTGGTCCGGGTTTGACCCAACGAGTCTCGGGTCGACTCGGGTTTGAACCCAACGGATTTCATGAGCTTTCGGGTCGGGTTGGGTCGAGCTTTTTTCGAGTCGGGTCGGTTCGACCCAACGGATTGGGTAAGCTTTTGACAGGTCTACTAAAAATGACTATAACAAACTTTTTTTTTCAAAATCACACCCCAATAGCAAGCTAAAAATGGCAAAATGAAAAATGAAGAATATTCTCTTAGAGATTCTCTATATATCCAAGTCAAAAGCTAAATATAGCAATCCAATCAACTCATTTACTCCCTCATTTACTCCCTCTGTCTAAAATTATAAGTTCATGGAGCATCCTTCTATTGTAACAAAATATAAGTATAGGTATTTTTGACAAATTTTTTCTATTTCACCCTTATTTTTTACGGAAAAAACCCCGCACCCGGTTTTTTATAACTGGCACCCACTTTGGGCGCATCCCGGGTGCGTCCAAAACATTATTTTAAAAGCGCCCAAAAGTGAATCAGATTTTTGAGTATTTTGACGGCAAAAAAGAAAAAAAAAATTGGGCACACTGACCCGGTTTTTTGGACGCACCCAGGATGCGCCCAAAAGCGGGTGTCGGTTATAATTTTCCGGATGCGGGGTAAGTTAGGTAAAGAAATAAAGGATAGTTTAGTCATAAATTATAATTATTAATTTCTATTTAAAATGCTCTAAGTACTTATATTACTAGACGGAGGGAGTAACATTCTTGGTGATGTGTAAAAATATATTGGATTTATTTAACAAATAAAACTAATACTGAATGACCAATTTAAAAAATTAATCTATAAAATAGCAATTTATAACATTTGTTATTGAAGTTGTATTTCTCGATAAAAATAATATTTTATAAAAAATATAATTTTAATTTACTACAATCTTAAATTATAGACAATTTTTAACTCTATGGAGATGTCCTTAAAGTTCGTATTATTATACCCATTTTAGGACAGAAATTCGGTTACACAATATTGGACGTTCCATTTTCTTGGGGTGCAAGGTACGTGCCATTCTTAACTGAGAGAATTGACTTGATTTTTTTTTTGGTGCAAGAGAATTGCCTTGATTGAAAATATTCCCATTTTTCATTTTTGGTGTCCTAATTTGTGTTCTCATTTCCATTTTTAATCACAAATCTTTACCAATATAGCTTCATCAAAACTCATTAATTTTCCCCAAAACCACAACAATTCAAAATACACTTTAATTTTTCTCTCTCCCATTATTTTCTAACTCAATCTTAACCCTTTAATTTCCCATCTTTCACCATTCTCTCATCCCAATACACTATCTCTCTTATTTTCGTCCTCTCTCATCTCTTCTCTCTTCTCTCTTCTGTTTTCTCTTTAATTCTCGTGCAAAGAAGGGAAATGAGAACATAATTAAAGGACGAATGGAGTATTTGATTACCACTAGACCGTAGGTAGTAATTAATGCAAGTCACTTTTAAAGGCCGGTGGAATGAAGTATTCAGATTTGTCCCTGTCAATGGAACTATTTTTGTCTTAAAAGCATCTATCTAATCTACTACGGAGTAATATCTAATCTACTCCCTCCGTCCCCTATTGATCTTTTCATTTGTTTTTGACACATTTGTCGAGACACGTTTTATAACGTTAATATCTCTAAATATACGATGATAAAAATTATAATTTTTATATATTGTCCAAGTACTCATTGAGACGAATCAAACGATATTTCGCATGCCTATATTTATTTCTATATATTGGAAGAAAACGAGAAGATTCTCTCGGTTTGTGAATAGTGTCGAAAAAACAAATGAGCCTTATATTAAGGGACGAAGGGAGTACTACTGTATATAAATTGAGTTTTTTCTTATTTAATTTTGAACTGTTTTGATTGGTTCCTCCGTAAATGACTTTAATTCTCCATTTCAATAAAGTCTACGAATTGATGAATAGTTGTTGTTTGTCAAGCCTTTCATAGTAAAACGTTCTAATATGTCTTTATGTTGAAAAAAAATTTAGGAATATTAATTAAATAGATTGTATGTTTGTAACCGTAAAAATTGTTATGAGAATGTTAATATTTAATAGATTATCCAGAACTAATAGAGAACTCTCTTTTGATTTCATAAACATATGTGATGGACAAAACAAATGTATATTTAGTATATTTATACATACACATTTCCAATAATTCACCTTGCAACATCACATATTAAAATAGTATTCAACCACAAAATATATTACTATAAAAATCAACATGTAAAGTATTTACACACATCAATAACATTTATATCTAAATTTTAATGGGCTAGCTTCAACTCCGATTGAAAAAATATTTTATCCCACTAGATACGGCCTCCGCGCTCCGCGCGGGGAATTTTTGGTTTTTGTATGTGGTTTAATATAATTTTGCATTATTTGATAATATTTTTGGTATTGTTATCAAATTTTTAATATTCGTAATTATATATAAGTATTTTCGATTGCCTCATATTAATGTTTGAAGTTGTTTTGAAATATAATATTGGTTCATATATATAATTTATTAAAATAACTTGAAAGTCTCAACTTGCAATAATTTGTCGTGCAAACAATGAAATTTCACAACATTAAAAATGAGATACAAAGTTCAAAATTACATCCGTGAACAGGTTGCTGCAAGCGCTCATCCCATCCATGCTCGATGGAGTCAATACCTACATTCACTGAGCCAGGGAAAAGTGATTCAATAAATTAAATCATGAAACTCCTTTCATTTTAAGCACATAATATAACAATAATGTAATTCTAACGATTATGATTACAATGTTCAACTTCTTCTTCTTCTTGAATTGCAATTTGAGATCACAAGCCTCCTGAGATTACAAATATATATATATACTTACGGAATTGAGTACATAACCCTCTCTAGATGGAACAAATTAAAGATTCATGCAGTCTCAAGTTGCATGAGTGCTTGGTTAGTTTTGGCAGTATATCTTATGTGGTCAGATGTCCAAATCAGCACTTTCTGATCAGTCTCGGATCAATTTACTGGATTAAAAGTATGTATGTACACTTCTTTGGTATAGAAAGAAAAAATGGAGGATGCAAACGACCATCTTGGTGTGTATGGTCCTCCTTTGTAGCGCTCGAAAAATTCCTTGATAGCACGTCGGATGTAGCTGATGATTGACCCACTTGCTCCAATCACAGCGTCAGCGTAAGATAATGGAATCTGCATGTGCTGAGTAATCTGTGGGTTTTAGACAGCAGAATCAAGCACAGCATAATTGTCAATTGTCGGTAGAGCATCTGAATTGTACGGAAGATGTACAAGAATATACTATGAGACATCAAGGCTTGAAAATGTAGACAATTGTCGGTAGAGCCTGACCACCCATCATTGATGGTTGTCTTCCATATGCAGATATTCCATGATGGGGTTGCCTCTCTGCTGGAGGTGGCATTTCAGGAGGCGGATAATAATTGTCATGTTGGCGTGGTGGTGGCATGTAGTGACATTTGGTGGCATACCATGATCGCTGATGAGGAGGAGGTGGCATGTGCTCCACATGAACAGCAGCAGGTTCCCCCACAATTTCCACCACTCTGTCATCTTCAAGAGCAAAAACGGGAAGATCCTCTAACACCATCAAAACAATTAATTAGCATTGGACCTCATTGATTAGCTGCATTCTTGCATGTGAACGCCCACATTAAGGCATTACTCTGATAGGAAACATATCAGTTGATATAAAAGTAGACCCCTTCCCATCCTTTGGTTCCCGATTGACATTTGGAGAAACAGCTTTGCGAATCTGCTTTGAGGTGTAAGCCATTAGGATGTTGATAGGAAAAAGAGAAGAGGGGGAGCAACAAGATGGAAGAAAATGGGAGCGAAAGTTTGTATATATAGTTACACTTGTAAAAATGTAGGAGTGGAAGAAACTTGCATGCCAAAGAATAATAAAGGCGGGTAATTTAACACCATAAATGACATTAAAAACAAAAATGAAACCGCTGTCATAAAGACGGAGGGTAAATTAACACCATAAATGACATTAAAAGGAAAATTAATCCGCTGTCATTAAGACGTGGAAAACGAATAACAAAATAGGAAAGGAAAGGAGGATGGCATGAGAACGTTACCTTATGAAAACATTGAAGATGATTCAATGCCTAATACAATGGCACACAGGAAGCAAACAGAAATACCATTAGCCATCTCCCTCTCTTGAATCATAATCCTGCAAATTTGTTTTGAAAATCAATAAAACATGGAATAAGGAAATCAATAAAATCAATAAAACTCATCAACTAAGGAACACATGGTATATAAAAAAAATTCTATCTGGATTTTTTATATACTAACAAATTCCCAAACCTTTTAAGTCTATAAGTTCCTTTATATCTTCCCGTTCATGCAGATGTAGATCTGGTCAAGTTCAAAGCACTTTCGAAAATATGAATTTGTGTCAAAGTTGAGTTTAGTGTTGATGATTACAGCATTCGGTATTACATAAACACAAATTATCTATCTCTTTACAAAAGCTTCATTGCTGTGTGCTATCAGTCTATGGTCCATTTTCTGTGAAACTCAAAATAGATACTTGCATGTTTCACCTCCAAATGATGTGAACAGATATATTTAATTAAGAAACTATACTACATAATGGAACATAAAATAAGTGAACAATAACACGCACACAGAGAAAGTATACAAAGAACTAATGCAAAACATGTAGCTCTTTCAGTCAGTAGCTTCATCATTGACCAACTGCAGATATTATTATTTTTCCTTTCAATATCTTAGGAAGGAGATAGGTTGATAAAGACTGAACATGCAGGAGATAGGTTGATAAATAACAGAAACAACTAACCTGAATGCGATTTCGATGAGCAAAATCTGAAACAGCCCGATGCTCCAATAAACCCTGAAGCTCACTTTGCCTTTCACTTTCGAGCCTCACAAGTAAATCTATAAGATCTTGTCTTCCTCGCAGTCTCAACATGTCCCTTCGAGTATGCTCCGCAGACCCATCTTTATGTTCAGCAACCATGGCATCACGTGATTGACCAACAAGATTGTTCAATCTAGGGAGTTGATCTTCCCTTCTCCGTTGAACTCCTCTGTGCTCACTTGCCATTTGAACCCACTCCCACACATTTCGCACGTCAAATAGGATGAGCGTATAAAACCTAATAGGCCTCGATTTATCAAATCGAAATACCCAGACACTGTAATTACGGCCGGAAAAAAAGATCTTCAACAAAGAAACAATTTCTTCATCGATCCAGCCAATAGTTTCGATTTGAAATCAATCAATCGGACACAGAATCAAAAACTTGAAAGGATTACAAGTGAGCGGCGAACGACCGGAGACTGAAGAAAAGCGCCATCAGGCAACCAATTGAAAGCGACGTGGGAGCCATGGTAGAAGAAGAGTCCGGGAAACCTGAAATCAGGGGGTTGCGTAAACGTGATGTAGGACAAAAAGGAATGACGGAGGTCATTAATAGGTACCAATTTCATTCAATTTTGGCTATGGACAACCAACTTTTGTATAGATAAGATAAGATCCTTGCGAATAAAATTGGTTCAGAGCAATTATAGAGAGTACTCAAGGAGAGCGTCAACAATAAGATTGACTTACATTAAAGCATGGACGAAGAGAACATTCAAGAAGAAAGATGCATCATGACAAAAATCTTTTAAGAGAAAACACGAAATACTTGCTAGAACATCAATAAAACAGATGTTGTCTCGCCACTAGAAATGCATTTTATCTATAATGAATTTTCACTAGAAAGGATAGTGGGGCGAAGAATAACCGTTATGGAAACGAAGATGAATTTTTTTTACGGGGACGTGGGATGGGGAAAACTATATCCCCAATATAAGCATGAAAACAGAGTTAGAAGTCTTTCATCCTTGTCGAGGATCCCTATAACCTTTATTATCGTTGAGCCTCACAAGATAAATTTGGGCAATGGTTATATGCACACATTTTGAGGACTATATGTACGCGATTTTACACGCATATGTTAGGCGTATAAGGGTAGTATGGGTACTTTTGAAAAAATTTGTTGAATTTTCAGAATCTGGTACAACATGTACTTTTCGTGTATGCATACAAAATTAAAATTTGTACTTTTTCCTTAAGCGTACATGTTAATAAACTAGTCGCTGAGTTTTTGCAAATTTGAAAGATCTGTATGCTTAGTTTATGGATACAAAGTCGTTTGATTCGAAAAAAGTAGTCGTTGTCAGTAAAACCGTACACTTAGTTTAGGCATACAATAGCTTAGCATTTGGTTTGTACCCTTAAGCATAGCGTACATGTTAGTTTGATTCGAAAAAGTAGTTGTTGGCATATGTTAGTTTGTTTGGTATTGATTATTTTGGTAGTAGTGTAATTGTTGCATATTTCACTCTACAATAATAAGGGAAAGACTATTCGGAGCATTTTTTTACCAAACAAATGTGGGATACTAAGGAAGAATTGTACGAATGAACTAAATATAGAGAAAAAGATTTAGTGATAGCTTCGATAAAGCGTAATTCAAGTCCATACGAAATTAGTATGGTGTGCGATAAGTTTGGAAGACCAAGATCTTGGAGGCAAAAGGTGAACAAAGAGAATCCAGAGTTGCATGTTCCTAAGATTAGAAAGTCGAAATCGAAGAAGTGTGAGTGTAGATTTGAGCTATTAGTGCGAAAGAAAAACATTCCCATAATTGCAGGAGAAAAATGAATTTTAGGTGTGGTAACAGACTGTCATAACCACTTGCTAGTTTTCACGAGAATGCATTCATGGGTCTAATGACGGAGGAGCAAGAGCTTTGTGCTAGGCGGTGGGGGAGATGGAACTGGGCGCAAGACAATAAGAGAAATTATCTCCATATTGAAGGGAAAGGACCTCGGTAATGTTACTTCAAGAAGACAAGTTGCAAACTTCTTGCAGAAGGTGAATTAGTTCTTTGCAGGCATGGAGGCGAAAACTAGGGTTCTTCAAACAAAAGGTAACCTAAAACTAGATATCTTTTGGCTTTTAAAACTTAAAAATAATAAATCTGGAATGGAAAATAAAAGAAATAATTTGGAATTTAAATAAGGAAATACAAGCAAACTCGGAGACAAATCCGACCTTCAGGAATAAATCCGCGGGCGCGGATTACGAGGCAACCCGCGGCTGACCCACGGATTCAACACTGCGCATTTCTCTGTCTTCTGGTTCCGCGGGCGCGGAGGGCTGGCCGCGGGCGCGGAAAGGTCCCTGCAGCTTCACTCTTCTTCTCTTCTTCTTTCGTCTTCTAACTTGGTTCCTTCGAATGACGTCTTCAATCTTCATATTTCTTCGTTATTAACTGCTTCTTCTCTTCTTCTCCGGATCACATAATTACATATGAAATGGCTCCTAAATGATCCTAAACTAAGCTAATAACCACTAGATATTATGTATGAAATACAGTCTATCAGCGAGCATAAACATGACACTCTCCAAACGACCAACTGATTTGAATAATCCAACGATGCATCCGGTTGTACGGACAATTTTTTCCTTACTCTTCTTCAAAGTGCAAACATGTGGTTTTATTATTTGTTGGCCTCTTATGCGCGGTTAATGAAGGGCGATTTCCCAAAAGAAGGCATTGATTACTGGGTGAGGAACAACATTGGGTTTTCGTACGTCCACGTAATTGCACATGCCATCATGGCATGCACACCCCTAATCAGTGTTCTAAAAGACGTTAGGTGGGAGCTAAGCGGTGGGTGGGGGACTAGCGTCTAGGCGGCTAGGCGGGGGATTAGTCGGGGATTAATCGGATCAAAATTAATTCTCGGTCCATGATATTAGATGACCAATTTGTCACCATAATCATCCATTTCTATTTAATTATGTAAGAACGAGGTTTGAGATCCTAGTATAAGTATTAATATGATAAAATAAACTCAAAACTTGTTATAGTTCATTAGATATTGCTACTTTCGCAAAAATGATCCAAAACATTTTTTTCCTAGGCGGTGTTAGACGATGAGGGAGGGCCTAGAGATTAATCGGGGATTAATCAGTCCTTAGTCGGGATTTTTAGAACACTGCCCCTAATTGAGGATGACATTCATCTGTTCTGAAGGGATTTGTATTGGGAAGACACTCTTAGAACAAAAGATGACCCAAATCTCAAGGTTCAAATGAACATTATAGAATTGCGACTCCATGAAATGTTCACCAAGTTAGAACTTGGAACACTAAAGAAAAGAACAACATACTAGCTAGGTGAGTTGTATCAAGACTTGGAGCTTCATGAAAAAAACTACTTTAAAGGAGCCAAAAAATGTGAAAAGAAAAGGCCGGCCAAAGGGTGCAAAGAACAAGGAAAAGGAAGATGAGAGTGAAAGGGACAAGAAGGATGAGAGAGAAGAGCTATTTTGAGCACAAAGAGGAAGAGGTGGAGCAGTATGAGAAGGAGGAGGCGAAGCAGAAGTCAAAGGGGGAGAAGAAGGCAAACAATACAGGAGCAAAACAGCCAGGTCGTCCTAGAAAGCAAACAACCACATCACTTCCCGTGGTCATCGAAACCGAGGAGTTACATTCTCAACCCCTACCCGATGTATCACAACCTGAAGGATCCAACTACACTGAATAACCTAGTTTTTCTCTCATTCATAGGGGGTCAACTTTGGCATCGACAATTTGGATAAAAATTTTCTTCGGTACATCACTTATGTTAGAGAGGTACGTCCTGACGGACATTGTGGTTATAGGTCAATGACCTTACTTCTGGGGAAACAAGAACAAGAATATGACAACATTCGACGTGAGATAGTAGCAAAGATGCTTGAGAACTAGGAATTGTACGAGTCGTTGCGCCGTCGTCTTCGTGCAGGAACTGGAGAGGATCTTATTCTTCAAGTTAACCATTGCAGAAGCCCTTGTGCAGAAATATAACATCTCAAAAGTCTTACATTCAAGAAGTCTTACTTGTTCATATGTCATTAGTATAGTAACATGAACGTTACCACTCATCTCATCTTTTTAATTTGTTCGTTAATTTTTGTTAAATTACTATTTTATCCCCCACTTTCTTATAATTTTCAAGGGCAAAATTCTACTTGGGCAGCTCGATGATATTATATTTGGGGTTTTTCCAAGAAACCCAAAAACCCAAATAAAATATCATCGAGTTGCCAAAGTACAATTTTGCCCTTAAAATTATAAGAAAGTGGGGGTAAAATACTAATTTCACAAAAACTAACGGACAAATGAACGGTTGGTTCGAGGTGAACAGAACAAGATAAAAGGGTGTGGTTTGTTGCAAAATTTCACATAAGGAGTGGTTCAGTGCAAATTCGAGCATATAAGAGGTGGTTTGGCGCAAAAACCTCAATTAAATATTCTTTCATTTTGATTCTGTTTTTAGGACATGATAATCTAGTTATATAACAACTTTATCATAATATAATTTTGAATAGTTTTATCTATGCAAATTTATGATAATTAACAGATTTTGTTGTTGTAATTTTAATTTATAGTTATTCAATTCTTTGATATAATTGAAATGTGTATTAAAATTTTAAACTTCTAACTTAGATTACATTTTTAATAGTATAATAGGATGTTATTCAACTTCTAATTTTGGAGTTAGAAGTTGGTAATTTCCCATTCCTCGACGCTGTCCTAGTATAAAATTCTAAAGGCGAAAATTCAGCGGCGATGAAAAATCCTCATTATGGATTTTAAATAAAGAAAATTAATGGGGATGAGGATTCCCCGATAGGGACGTTGATGGGGCGGGATGGAAATGGGAAAAAATCTAAACCATAAATGGGATTGAAGGCGGGAACGGATTGAGGGCGGGAACGGGGATCAAAATTCTAAACTTGAATGAGCATGGTAATGATACTCTCAATCTCAAACCCGTCTCATTGTCATCCTTAAACCACAACAAAAACCCTAAAAAGCATATAACCCTACATTTTTTGTTATTGAATCCTGAATAATTAATCGTAGTATCTTTTTAATAAAGAATACCTATTCTAAATAAAGCAGTTGATGTCCTAACGATGAAAGATGCCAACATAGTTTTTTTGCGTCGACTTCTTCTTCATATAGATACGCCCTATCCACCCAATCCTTACATCAGCGACACTACACTTCGGTTAGACGAGCAGAACTCAACTTTCAAACAGTTCTTTCAGTTCTGTAAAATCATCCATAGTGATGATTTAAGGATGTCTTATCGGAAGAATTCCTTTTGTTACTGAAATCACACATATAAGAGGTCAAAAAGTTCTAAAATGGCATTAATCCCCTTCATTGGATTTGGTTCTATGACTTCTATCAATTAACACTAGATTCCGGTGTCTAAAATTGATCGATTAAGAGCAGACTAGCAGAGGAAAAAAATCTAAACAATCATATTGATGTGTGATTTGGTCCACGAATGCAAGTTCAAGTCGGTCCAAAACCCGCCAGGGACTGGACTTGGCATTCGGATTTCTCAAGTAGAGCAAGTATATCAACAACAAAAATAAATGATCCCCAGAATATCTCAACTTAAATGTATACAACGACATCTCAAAATCAGTCGCCTTCCTCCATTGCCCGTTTAGGAATAAACTTCTCAATGATGTTTCTCAAAGCAGGAGCACTAACACCACATTTCTGATCAGTGAAGCATGATCTTCCTTCCTCAGCAGCTTTACAAAGCTGTGGGTCCAAAGGCACCCTCCCGAGAAACGGGACTCCCATTTCTTGGCACATCTGAGCAGCCCCACCTCCACTGCTATCAAACACCTCGGTGTAAGCCATGACGTTTAGCAGCTCAGGAGCCTTCTCCTTAATACATGCAAGAACCTGTTCAGATATGTCTACCTGTTGCCCAGTCTCTGTTGGCTTCATAAACTTGAAGTTGGATAGACGTTGACTCAGTCCACTCATGTTCTCTACAACTCCAAGAACTTCAATTCCTACCTTCTTGCAGAAGTTCACCTCCTTCTTCACGTCAATTAGGGACACCTGTCAATCAAACATACAGGAACTGCTTCAAAAATATGACAGGAATCTACTTTCCATTAATTTGCAACAAGAATAGCATTGATCTATTTCATGTGTTTTTATAACAGTACGTTTCTTAATTCTTGCCTTAGAAAAAAATTAAATAACTTGCAACCAAACATGATTCTCTACTTCTCATGAATTTCAATACCGAAGAAATTATTAATTCCTAACAAAAAGTTTTGTGGGTTAGATTCCAACAAAATGACTGTAATAAGGCTGTACCTGCTGTGGAGTGGTGACAATGATTGCCCCATCAATGCCAGTTGCCTGAAGGAATTGGACTATAGAGATGTGCTCATCTGAGGTACCAGGTGGAGCATCAACAACGAGATAATCAAGCTCTCCCCAGTAGACATCCTTGAGGAATTGCTTGATCAGCCCGTTCTTGCGTGGGCCACGCCAAATGATGGCGTCATCTGGGTTGGGAAGCATGAAGCCAATTGACATGACACCGAGGTTAGATTCGACATAGACAGGGGACCAGCCAAGGTTACTTTTGTGGATTTCTTGACCTTCAAGACCGAGCATTTTAGGAATGCTTGGACCACAAATATCTACATCTAGAAGGCCGACTTGATAGTCCATGTCCGCCAGTGCAAATGACAATTGAGCTGAGAATGTGCTCTTCCCAACTCCACCTTTTCCTGACAAGACTAGTATTTTGTGCTTCACGGTGGCCATGCGTTCTGCAATTGCCACCAAGTCTGCGAACGCATTCACATTTTACACATTAAATTCGTGATGACGTCGTATTGGAGTCTGACATTTGGACAATTATTTAGAGCTTCCTTTATTAGTAAGAGATGCAACAAGACCATCAAGTGACCAAGTTATACTGGTGTTTATTTTCAGCATAGCTTTATGGCAACATAAACGACATAGATACCTCTCTTAACACATAAATAGGAGTTCCATTGCAAGGAAACAACTGATTCGTTATCAAAAGACAAAGTATCACCCTACTACTTCCTTTGGGTACTAGTTATAGTTATAACTGAATTAGCTACATTAATAATTGCTTAATCACGAGGACAAGGGATTGCAATATTTCTGGAAACAAGTGAACTGCAAGCAACCTCTTTCATTACAAAAGATGTCCACGCACAAAACAAGATTACAAGAGAGTATAAAGAAAATAATTAAATGCATACAAGCTTTCTCATGTATATATGAACCTATGTCTTAACAGTTTGTGGTTCCATATGTTAGATTTTTCCTGCATTTCACTTGTATGCATTTGGCATTCAGAAATTTAATATAATACTACAAGTATTGAGCTAAGATTATATATTCAAAATGGCTACTCAGCTAATCAGGGCACTACTCAAACACATTTATTATCCCACCCAAATCTCATCTCGGTAGCAAATCCATTTTACAGCAAAAATCCACAAACCCCCAGATTGATAGTTTTGACCTAATAGCGTAATGATTCGACACTAAAGAAGCACAAGTCACAACTGATACAAAAGCAGCTAAACACGCCATTAGAAGGAGAATACATCAAAACGCTGTCGTTCTGAAACTCCTACAGAGAAAGCGAAACAAACCTGGGTCAGGGCCCTTGGGAGCTGTTGCACAAATCTGTTGGTTAGGGCAACCTTCACAAGCATCTGATTTCCCGGCAGATTCCGATTGAGTACCAGGGCAATCTATCAAAACAAAACGCAATCCACGAAAAAAAAAAGTGAAATTCAAGACCGGTTGACGGTAAAATACACTATAAGCAGTCGGAAATTCTTACGCTCATTGGCGTCCTCGGGGATTTCACCGCTACGGCCGTTCTCCATAGCTACTTCAACAAGGAAAAGAAGAAAAGACGAACAAAAGACGAAGAAGGAAATTGCTGATGCGACACCAAACGTAGCTTATAAATCGGTGGCTTCTCACGTAACGACGTCGTTTCGGAAAGAGACGGAATAGAAAATGAATGCTACATGGACCTGGGCCGTAGACCCGGCGAACGGGTCGGGTTCACGTCGATAAATTTTTCGGGTTGGTCGGATTTGGATTCTGGTCAACTCAGTGAGTTCAAATGTTCGATTTTTTATTGTAATGAAGAAATAAACTTTAAACAATATTTGTATAATAAACTATTATTATTTAATAAAATACATTGTTATTTTTTAATTTAAATACAATAAAATAAGTGAAAAGTGGGTCCCCCGACGAGGTTCGAGAAGTTCGGGTTATTCCGGGTTTGACCCAACTGGTCTTGGGTCGGCTCGTGTTTGAACCAAACGTGTTTCATGAGTTTTCGGGTCTGGTTGAATCGAGTTTTTTTCGAGTCGGGTCGACCCAACGGGTTGGGTAAGCTTCTGACAGGTCTAGACATGGATATTTATTTATCTATAAAATAATTGAAGTTCTATCACATTCTCACAAATTATTTTAATAAATGTAAATTTTTGAAAAGTATAGTAAAATTATAAAAAAAATATATTTAACAAGCAAACACAAAAGACTATCTATTACAAATAGACCCTTACTAAATATTGTCCGGGTATTTTCCCAAATACTGCCAGGGTTCTTGCGTAACGCGAGGGAGGAAGGTTTCCGTTGCGCGAGAATCCCCATTTCGTGTTACACGAGATTTGGCCTATTATAAATCCCCTACTTCGGCCCCATTTTTACAATATAACGCTGTAAAAACAGAAATTAAATCTCTTCTCCAATCCTCCTCTTCTCAACCCTAATCTTCTATAATCTTCAATTAAGGTATGTTTTTTATTTTTTATGTTTTGTAATGTTGATTCTATATGAATATATGTTGTTTGTATATGAAATTGCATATTATATGATGATTTTAATATTGAATGTTGAAATAGAAATTATTTTATATAGAATTAGGTTGTTTAGAATGGATGAAAGATGATAGTTTTTTATTATGGTTGATTAGTGAATGATTTTTTGATATTGAATAGATACAAATGCATTAGGGTTATGGTTTTGATTAGGGTTTTGATTTTATTTAGGGTTTTGATGTTGATTTGGGAATTTACTTAAATTGATCTGGCAGGAGTATAGGAGATCACCGGAGAAGAAAGTGTGACGTCACACTTCGCGCAACACGAGAAGTGGGTGTCTCGCGTTGCGCGAGATATTGCAGAATAGTGCAATTTCCTCTTCTGCATTGTCTTTTTCATTCTGCATTGTCCATTCTGTTATTTTTATTTATTTCTGCATTCGTTGTGATATTGATTTTTCTTTGTATTGTTTTTGGTAATGGAGCGTCCAGGACGTTCAAATTGCGTTAGAAACGAGACGAAAGGAGGAAAGAGCCACCAGTTGACAAAGGAAAAGGGAAGAGGAAAACCAAGAAAGCAGCACTCGTTGAGTTGTTTTCGGATGAGGGACCCAACGACGCATATCAGGAGTACTCTGGTAGGCACAATTATGGGGGGAGACGCTGCTCTCCCTAGTCAGTTCCTGCCAGGTTACGCCTCATATCAGGGCCTATACCCTAGGGGCTATTGATACGCTGCACTTTGTATAGCGTAACTAGGGATTATTACATTATATTAGGAGTATTATTATATGTGTTTCCAGTCATTATTATGTTCTGAGATATTTATTAAGAAGTGAAGAAATTGAAATCAGAACCGAAGAAGATTGAAGACTTGAAGAAATCACCGACGGCGATCGCCATGAAGCAAGCAGCTGGAGCAGATTGGGCCGTGCAAAGAATTGGACGTGGGCCACGTTGATGTTGAAGAAGCAGGCAGCTGGATGCCACTTGGAGGAAGCCCATCAAGACTGCAGCTGGGCCGAATTTAGGCCTGAATCATTTGGGCCATGACAGTAGCAGAAGCCCACGTGAAGGAAAGTGGTGCGCTTATGTCATTGTGACATCACGATGAAGCAAGCACCTGGACTGAAGTTTGGGCCATAAATTTGGGCCTAATTCATTTGGGCCATGTTGAATTGATGAAGCAAGCAGCTCAAATGAATTAGTTACCCGAGCACTTCGTGTTTGACGTTCGATTGATTTCCTTTTCCTTTGTTTGTTTGGTTTATTTTCCTTTTCTTTTATTTTATTATTTAGTTTTAGGATATATCTTTTACCATATATTTTTAGGGTTAGTGTCTATTTAAGAACCATAGTTTCTTTCTTTCTATGATCATCTTTTCCATCAGACAATTTAGTTCTGCAACCATGAGCAGGAACTAATCTCCATTGTTTTACTTAGCGGTTGAAACCTTCAGTTATTAAGTTGTGAGATTTCTAAACTCTTGTTCTTTTCCTATGGGTTTGTATTAATTCTCTTGTTCTTCATCTATTGGTTTCTATTAGTTTTGCTAGCTTGATCACCTAGTTTGATTGATAGTTTTCTATTGCTAGACTAGGAATATACGGTGGAATTCCTTGTCATTGTAGCATTCATATCTGCATGATCTGGTAGTTGATTGCTTTTATGAAAGAGAATTGATTGCATGTTAATACTTGACGGTTGTAAGTTATTGCATGCATCCTTATGATTCTTGTGCTCTTTGGTGCTATTTCATCTAATCTTGAGAGGTTTCCCTGATTGTTGAATAGTAAGTATTATCAGGACCGGTTGGCCTGCTAATATATTAAAGATTGGAATAGGAACATTCCCTAGGATTGAATAGAACTTGAGATAAATCTATGATCAACTTGATTAACTGTTGTGTGGATACTTGCTAGGTGAAACCCCTTCTCATCATATTATCACCCAAACTTCCTCTGCTTGTTACTGGTTACTTGTGTGTTCTTGCAATCAAACCCCCCCTTTGGTTACTTGTTACTAGTTGATATTTCACTTGACTTCATTGATTTGGTGTTTTGATTCCCTTGGGTTCGACCTCTACTTACTTGCTATACTCTAGTTAGTGTTTAGGGTTTTCTTTGATTTGGCACTACGACTTTAGCCTCATCAGCTATTATCTGGAGAATGCCCCGCTGGCTCCAACGTCGTCTAACCGTTATTTTGTTGGACAAGCTAAGGAGTTAGTTGGGACAATTTCATTTGACAGGATGCAGTGGATTATGGACATGGTTGGGGTAGTGGACATGGTTGGGGTAGTGGATATGCTGAGGGAAGTGGACATCCAGGTTTTCAGCATGGATATGCTGAGGGAAGTGGACATCCAGGTTTTTAGCATCGATATGCTGAGGAAAGTGGACATCCAGATATGGGTCATGGATATGCTGAGGGAAGTGGACAAGCTTGGTCTTCTTCTCACAGTCAACAACAACAAGAGGAAATGGAAGAGGAAGGTGAGGATGAAGTACGAGATGGAGATGGGGATGATGAAGAAGAAGATAATGAAGAGGAAGAAGAAGAAGAGGAAGAGCAGCCAAAAAGAAAGAAGAAATCAAAAGCAAAGAACGAGCCAAGATATGATCCTGAGCTCACTGAAAGTGTAGCTAGAGGTCCAGAAATTCCAGAGTTGTTGAAGGGATTTTCTGTACATGTGACTTACCACATCACGCAAGGCTATGTAAGTCATTTTTTTATTCACAAGCATTAGGTTGTAAACAGATTCTACAGGAAAAAATGCAGAACATGTGCATTTTCACGCGAAACGCGTGAATAGCCTCCTCACGTTACGCGAGATTTTGCACATATTCTGCATTTTTCTCCTGCAGAATACGTGTTTATCCTTCACTCCTTTATTTGTTATATTTTACATATTGAAATTAAATTTATTTATATGAATCTAACTTGTATTTTTTTGTAATTTCGATAATAAAGAATAAAGGGCCAATGAAGGGACAACAAAGGATAAAAGAAAAGGACGAATGACAATTACAAGAGAACACCGTCTGGAGTGAGGTTCCCGCTGCACTTGGTTTGTCGAATCTCGCCAGCATCATGTACGAAGAAATCAACTTCCCGTTGATTGAAGCGTTTATTGAAAGATGGCAACATGCGACAAACTCATTCCACCTCCCTTGTGGTGAGATAATTGATACTCTTCTAGATGTTTATTACATATTAGGGTTACCTATAAATGGGGAAGGAATGAGACCAGACAAGAAACAGGGTCAGAAGTTGGGGAATGTTGAACTTAAAACATACTTTAGCAAGTTGGGGCGGCTTATTTTGGCATAGACTGGGCAATGTGCAATTCCGGGAGGGTGAAAGCTGAGTGGTTTTTGAGACATTGTCAACAACTGGGAGAAGAACGAAAAGGATTAAGTTGGGTGTTGTATATTGGTGCCTCAACCTTATTTCCCGGCAAGTCCCAAAACTTGATCCAACTTAGATACAAGCCCTTTGTGGAAACATTTGACAAAGCTTTGAACACCTCGTGGGGCTCGGGTCTTTTGGAACACATGTATAGGCAATTGGGGATATGCACACGCCACCACTGTGCCCAGATGTCCTTTTGTTACACCTTGTTCCAGGTATATGTTTTCAAAGCATTAAATTTTCATACTAATTTTTGAATTTTCATTTAACTGAAATATTTTTTTCTCCTAGGCATGGATTCAACTATTTCCCGTACTTTCGACCTGCTCATAGGCCACAATGGACGCCAACACAACTTGGGCTTATCGTTGGTTGCCTCATAATGTGAAGCTGAAGAAGAGGCAAGTTGGAAGGGACTATAGAGGCAAGCTAGATATTATCTTGCCAGAGATGGTAATTATCTTAATCTTTTTTATTGATGTGCATTTGCTGAACTGGATGAAATTACTGAAATAGGGTAAACTGGATGCATTAGGTTGCCAGAGATGTTCACTCCATCTCTCTTGAGGAAATGGGGTCAACTGCCTAGCAGCCACATGAGTGTTCTGAGGATTACATGGATTGGTTCATTACGAGGACACATAGGTATATTCGTCTGGCGATTACCAGACTTATTACTGAGAAATAGGTAATATTAATTGGTTTTTCACATAGGTGTTTTTGTCTTTGTTTTTCTCTAATATTAATGTAGAATGAATGTTTATATGCGTGTAGGTGATTGGTAGGGTGTACAATGATCTGGACCGGTATCGGTATGCTCGACAAGACAATTTTCCTTCAATGCACGCTCAAATGCTTTTCAAGATCTTTTTCCCTTCCGACCCTGAATGGATTTTTTTTAGTTGATGGATAATTTTCGAGTTGTTGGATATTTAATCTTGTTGGATTGTTTATGTTTTTGGATTGTTTTAGTTGCTGGATTGTATAAGTTTGTTGGATTGTTTAAGTTTGATGGATTGTTTTAGTTGTTAGATATTTAGTCTTTTTGGATAATTTTAGTTGATGGATTACCTATTGGATATTTTAGTTGATGCAATAGAGTATTAGAACAACATCTCGCGTTACGCGAGACTTGCTACACCCGCGTAATGCGAGAAAAGCCATACAAATATGGGAGCTCTCTGTAAACTCGCACGGTTAGGAACTAAAACTGGCACGGTTAGCGCATCTCGCGTTACGCCAGATGCGTAACGTTTAAATATACAAATACCCTGCAAAAGACGAAATTCTTCCATGTAGAAGTTGTAACTCTATTTAAATGTTAAATAGAAGTGCGTAGCGTTTAAATATAAAAAATAGTGAACATACCTGTTTGTCGTGTTATTCCCAAGAGTAAAGACGTTATCCGTCAATGCTGAAACAAGTCTTTCCTTGTAAGGGTTTATCCAATTCTCTCTCACGTAGTTCAATACGGTTGGATAAGCGGCCCATTCCCTCTCAAGTTTCTTCAACTTTTTATAGTAGCCTTCTTCAGTGGTTTCTTTGAACACCTCAAAATATTCCACGGAAATCTGAGTCCCCAATGCGTGTGTGCCCATATCTTTCTTGCCTTTGGTCTCTATGTTCTTCCTTACATGTCATCTACATAAGAGAAACTTTGCATTTGGCCATAACATGTATGTGGCATTCATAAGTGCCATCTCACGGTATGTGATGAAGCAAGTAGGCGAGACTCCTATTCTCAAATACATCGTCTGCAACTGCTGCAACGCCCGCAAATAACTTTCCTCACTCTTTGCCTCTAAAAATACCCCGTAAATGGCAAAATTCTTCCATGTAGAAGACAAACCAACTATCTCCAGAAAAGGAACATTGTACCTATGACCAAAATACAATTAAGCAAAGAATTGTGCATTTGTAATGTATTTTCTCGCGTAACGCGAGGAATTACTATATCCCACAATCTTCTCAAATAAAAAACAGAAACATTCAATCCAGGACATTTCTCGCGTAACGCGGGAAACCTATCCACGCGTTACGCGTGAATATTTGCTACCATATATATTAAATTTCAAATGAATTAAAAAACAGAATGATAAATACTTACTTGTTCGTGCTATAAGCCGAATCCAACAAAAGGATATATGAAAACGCTTTTAAGAGCTTCATTGATTCTGGACTAGCAAAGAACAAGTCACCTATCGTCGAAGGATTTTTTTCATTTGGCCTATACTCCATGAAGTAGTTGTTCTCTTTGCATTTGTGGAAGAATTCTTGAACCATGGTTCTACCTTCCACTTCTTCTTTCCTTATCCAATGTACCAAATTGTACACTTGTCTCTTCTTGGTGCAGCTTTCGGGATCCTTGTTTAACTCAATGTAAATCTGATTAGGAGAACAGTGAGAAAGTACCATCTCACGAACTGTTTTCGATCTTATGATCAGGGGTCACCCTCCCAACAAATGCATTCCCAACCAAAGTATCTCCAATAGGATGGATGTGCAAACCACAAACAACAGTTACTCTCCAATTATCTTCAATACGGTTCTCCATAAGCTTCAACTCAAATGGACACCCCACTTTCTTGCTCTTTGTGTTTTTCCTGACAAAGAGACCTTTAGGCTTATACTTTCCTTTCTCACAAAGGAGTTGAACTCTTCCACTTTGCCCTAGTAAAGATGGTGTAGTCCTTTGTTTAGAGATCATAAAATTATGTTGCTTTGCAATGTTGAACGCCCACAAATGACCTTCCTCCTTAGAGGCAAACACTAGCTTGCTCCGTTGTAAAAAATTTCGAATAATCCCTAGAAACCACATCTTCCTCACATTCGCGATCATCAAACTTTGGTGCAGTGTGTAAAGCAGGAAGAAACCACATCTCCTCTCCTACATTTGTAACCGGTCTCAACGTAGGTGGGTTAGCAAACTGTGAATCAAACACATCATAGCTTGATGGCACTTCATATGTACATGGAAATTCATAAGTAGATGGCACGAGCAGTTGATAAGTAGATGGCACATGCAATTCATATGTAGATGTCACAGGCACTTGATAAGTAGATGGCACGTGCACTTCATACGTAGATGGTTGTTAATAATCACAAAACTCAATCCCTAAATCAAATGACAGTGGCGGACATGGCACCGTGGACGTTGAGTAGGTGTATTCATTCAACTAGATTGCATTCAATCCAGTGAACAAAGATAAAGTCACCTATACACAACAAAATATACAATAACAGAGTTAGGCTCTGTAATGTGCAATTTCCCTCGTAACGCGAGACTGAGCATCTCGCGTAACGCGAGACATCCTTTCTCGCATAACGCGAGAAATAGCAAAATTGTGTGCAAACACAGTTCTACGGGGTCATTTAAACCTAAACCCAAAATTGTAGAAAAATAACGTGAAAATCCTCAAAAAACTAATTCAACACATCATTTCTCATCATACACTTTAACATTTCTCTAATATAATCTATAATCACTAACATTGTACCCAAAATAGCATAAACATGAACAAAACTAAATTTTGTACATTAATAACCCTAAAAGCCTAAACCCTAAACAAAACAACATTCAAAAACAAATCTTTTGGATATTATATGCAAAATTCATCTATTTAACACTTACTACTGCTGCTGCTGCTACTACTACTACATTTAACATGAAATACAACATAATAACTTCATTGTATCTCTTAATGGTGCAAAACAAATTTTAATTCAAAATTTAAGTCAGAACATTACATCATTGGCATTATAACTTGATGAACCACCATCTCCACTCCTTCCTTTGTTGAATTCCTCTTCATCTTCCATTGTTTTTTGTGGGTTTAGAGTGTTTTAGAGGTTTGAAAATGTGTTTTAATGGAGGGTAAAAGAGGTGAAAGATGATAGAAATGAGTGTTAGGGTAAGGTTAATAGGTTTTACGGTTTACATAAAATAAGGGGGTATTTATTATAGTTTGGTGGGGACAAGACATCTATTAAATGGATCACAATAACGTCTATCTGATATAATCTCTCGCGTAACGCGAGATGTGCATGTCCCGCGTAACGCGAGATGCTCATTTCTCGCGTTACGCGAGATTAGTACTTTGAAATTATGTTAATTGTTCTTAAACTCGCGTAGCGCGAGGAATGGGCATCTCGCGTTACGCGAGAGACCTAGCAGTATTTGGGAATTTGACATGGTGGTATATAGAACTCGTGTACAAATATACTAAGCCTAAATCATCAGCACGAATGATCTTGAAGAAATCCCTAGCGAGAAAGAGTCTCGAATGCGAGGAGAGAAGATCGATCCTCATACTATCAACCAGATGAGGGAGAGAGGCATGAGGCTTCAATATACATTTGGCGATCCAAGAATTCCATGGAGATGACAAAGAGACCAGGGGAAAGAGGGTCCCCTCAACGGATTCCTCGGGAGGGCTTAAACTCCTTTCTAGGTTGATAATTGACTAGAACCGAGTAAGAAGATGTTGTGAGGCAAGTAGTGATTAAAGAGATCTACTTTGGACTAAAGCCAAAATTTTCGAGGACCTTGCAAAGGAATTCCCAATCAAGTTTATCATAAGCTTTTTCCATATCCGGTTTGAGTGTCATCCAACCAATTTTACCTTTAGTATTTTTGTGAAAAGAGTGGAAAATTTTATGTGCAACCAAAATATTATCCTGAATCAAACGCCCTTCACAAACGCGCCTTGGTGAGGGGAAATGATTTTATGTAGGAGGGGTTTGATACGATTGACCATAATTTTGGTAATGATTTTATACGAAGAATTGCACAAACTAATAGGTGCTTGCTTTGACCATTTGGACTTGATATCTAGCACAATTTGATTGATAAGCATGTCTCTTGTGACTTTTTGATTGACTGATTGTATAACCTTGGTAATAGGTGTCCCCTTTGGTCAATCTTCCCATCAAATGTGCATTCTCCTATTGAATTGTATCTTGGCCTAGCAACAGTTGTAGTGAACATTCCTTTAGGAATGAATTTTCTTCAACTGGTTGCTCTATACTTACCCTTTTCATTTTTTGCTAGATAGACCTTGTGTGATTTTTTAGTGAGATAAACTCACTTCTCATCTAAATGCACAAATTCAAACATAGGAAAATAAGTTCTCTTTGTTAAAGCTGTGTCACCTTGGATTAGATTCAAAATCCATTCTAGCCTTTTTAGTTTGTTCCTTCAATCCTGGATGCAAAGCATTTGGATGTGGCCTGATTTTGCCTCTTTTTACCATTTTGTGTACTGTACTTTTAGAGATACTAAGCTTTACTGTCAAGTCTAAGGCATGATCATCTCCCATTGATATTGAGGTAATATATGAGATTTGAACTTCAATTCTTTTTCTTCCACAATTGGACATTTTGGTTGTGAGATTGTATTCTTGATTTGATGCTCTCTGTCTTTTGGATTTATTCCACATTTAACCAATGCTTCTCCTTGTGACTTGATATTTTTGTGTAATAGCATTGATTGATCCATCCTTGGGCTTTCCATCTGTTGCATAAATGAGAAGGGGTGCTAGAATATCCATCCTTTGTAGATTGCTGAGCTTATTCCTTTTTTCCCGGTGATGATGTTATGTAGAAATTAAATGCTGGTAGGGTACTTAGTGTTACCTCTATTTGTGGTTGTTGATTGCCTTAATCTTCATCTGGTTCCATGTTACGATCAAAGTGGAAGCCTCCATCTTCATTTGGTTCTCTGTTAAGATCAAAGTGGGAGCCTCCATCTTCTTCCACGTCCCCTTCATCAATATCTAGACAACATTAAAATTCAAATATGAGGGCATAATGGATGAGCAATAATGCAATCTTTATCTTTTGTTTTTTCTTATTCTTGTGATGAAGCCTTAAATGAGGGTTGTAAATGACCCTTGAAGAGCATTTATACAAATCAAGTATCAAACTAACATTCTTCACTGATATTAGAATCAAACTTATCAGAGCCAAGTGACCCATGTCTTAAGAAGAGGAGCGTTTTATGCTACATGTTGTCCTCACGTTCAATTTGTCTATGCGCCAGCGTCAATGATATGCCATGTCATCCATGAAAACACTTAAAACTAAATGCAAGCAAGAACAATGGGTCAAGTAGTAAGAGACATGTGCATTGTCAAAAAGATATGCTTCCCCTCTACGACAGTGAAATCCCTGGAAAAAAAATCACAAAATTAATATATTTGCTTTGAAAAAATGCTATCCGTGTGAGATCACACCTAAAGGGTAAGAAAACCTATTCATATTGATCACTACAGTCCAAGATCACACTGTATACATTGAAATCAATATGAATTTTTCAAACCTGTATTTCTTTAAAGTTAATTACATTCTTATTGATCATTACAGTCCAAGATCACATTGTATACATTGAAATCAACATGAATTTTTCAAACCTGTATTTCTTTAAAGTTAATTACATTCTTAGGAGTTAGATGTTAGGTTACAGAAGCAATGACAATAGTATTTTGAAAAGAAAACTAAAGTTGAAAGAGTTATGCTTAGCCCATTTCATTCATAAAATGAGAATGTTAAAAGAAGTTCTCGTTTGATATCATAAGAGTGTAGACGACAAATGGATTTATCTTAAAGGTGACAACAGCAAGAAAGATTAAGTATGCAACGAACATTAATTTTTGTAGGCTATATGAATTATACAAAGATTTAAGTAGTTTAAAACCTTGAAAAAAGGCCTTTATATATACTGAAGACATAGGATTAAAGCTAACTTCTTATCAAACTTAACACATAATTAATCTTTTGGAGTATGAATGCTTCTTCTTGACTAACTATGCAACGAACAAAAAAAACAACAAAAACACCTTATTGATCATCCCTTTACAAACAGAAACAAAAATAAACAATAAAAAAAATTACACTAATGGCCTTCTCTCTTGAGCATCATCTTCATTTCCCAACTCAAATCTCCTTGTTCCTTGTTCTTCATCGTCATCATCATCATCCATTTCTTGTGGACTTTCAGTAGATACTCTAGCCTTGGAATTTAAATGTGGTAGTGGAGTTGCAGGCCTCTTTTGAGGCTTGTTTTCAGGAAGCATCTTCAATATAATCCCCATTAATATCAGAATTAGCCCGGTTCCATGCTGCTTCGTCATCGGCTTCGTGAACAGCAAATACGACAGCAAAAGTGTTACCGCCTTTCTTGGTTTAGTCTATAAATTCAAAACGATTTTTATACATTAGCCAGTAAATGACTGCTAAGAACTGATCATTTAAGAAGCGTTATCAAACATGATCAGCATGAAAAAATTAAACTGCACATCATTAGCAGTTGATACTCCTCCACTATCTACAAAACTGAACATTGAAAATTCTCCACTATATGCTCTGCCCTCATCCAACTTAGTAATAATGCACAAAGTACTCCCTTCCAAAATTTAGCACAATTCTCTATGTTTCATAAAATCGAGCTGCAAAAAGAATGAATTAACAAATCAAAACACCAAAAACAGAATAAATCAGACGGAAACCCCCAAATCCTTTCAAAGCCGGCTCGATCTAGGTTCATAACCCCTTCCCAAACCCAGCTCGCCAGGAAACAAAAAACCTATATCCAAAATTGACTGATAACCAGCGAAATTGAAGATAAGAAAAAACAATTGAGAGGGGAATTCACCACTCGATTCATCATCCCTTCTATTTTCTGTAAGCGCTCTCCTGGTGTTATTGATGTGAATTTGGGTCTGTTTTTCCTGCCACACTGGATCACACGCCAATTCATCAGAAGGTGGAGAAATGTTTCTAGGTTTTTCTTCCGAAGATGGCTTGAAGAACGACATTATCTTTGTCTGCATTTTTCTTTACTCGCTTACCTGTAGAACAAAATTACAATATTCGAAAGCGCACCTCAGGAAATCCTACTATGTAGATAATTTGTCCTCCAAGTAAACATCGATCAACTAATTCATTCACTGGAAGAAGGTGGGGATCGCGTCCATGGATGCTTCGCTTGCCAAGAAATTGCAGATGAAGCAGTCTGCCGGTGAGATCCACTAAAGGGGCGGGGGAGTGGTTGAGGACCTGGTGCGAGGAAACAGCTCCGGGAGCGGTTGTTTGTTCCATTGATGAATACAGGGAATACGGCGAGGGATGGGGATGAGCAGGTGAGGTATTCGATTTGGAACACCGGCAAACATATATAGGAAAGTTTCGGGGTACATGGAAGGGCGGAGGGATTCATTACTGCAAGGATGTAATGGTGGGTGGGGGATTCGAAAGACCGGAATGAAAGATCGAATTGAAACCGGCGCACTAATGGGGAAGATGGAGAGCAGATGCAGGAGAGTTGATTGAGGGTAGCAAAATGAAACGGGGGAGATGGAAGGGGAAAAACATACTGTAATTAGTAGGAGGGCTGTTTAAATGTGAATTTGGGTTGAAGGGGGGGTTTTGTGGCCCATTTAAGTTGCCTTTACGTGGAATATTGAATGTGGGGTGAAATTTATGGTCTCGAATTTACTTCCTTTCATTTAGGTTTATATTATATTATACTAGGATGTTCGGGCCCGCGCTACGCGCGGGTTTAATGGTATATAAAACTTCACGAAGATCGGTCATATAAAAACATTGAGATATTGTGAATGGCTTTATTAATCATCAGTTACTTGTCAATAAGACCTAAAGAAAATACATTCAAGTTTAAATATACATGGATGAGGTTCTAGCTTTCTAGCTTTCACTCAAAGTTACTAAAATTGAATTACATTTACAACTCTTTTTTGAGATCATCACACCATCAAAATTGGCATCTCCATTGACAAATCTTCGGCTCCAAATACTTCAATCAAATCCAAGAGAAAAATGTCAACTAAATGTGTAGAAAAATGAAGGTAAAATGGAGGGAAGAAAAAAGTCCAAAGAAACCTTAATTCATGTCTCTAGCATCACCCTTGACAACATGGGCAATCACATGCTTTGTGAAGAATGTGAGATGGAAATCAAGGCATCTAATGCTTGATTCATCCCTGGACACAACATAACTGATAACAGTTTTTTTGTTAAAAACTACTTTCTCTCAGTATTTTAGGTTAAGGAAAGCTAAAGCAGAATTGACAACTCCCAAACGAAAAAACAAAGAGTCATTATATATCATAACGTAGAATGAAACCTTGTTCTTTTTATAGGTCCAAGAATACCAGGAAGCAGTTGTTCCCTGTTTAACCAGGTGAAACCTTCATCAAGTGAACGCTTTATACATCCACTCCACCTAAAATTAATGAGAAAAAATTATCAGTTCACAAAATAAGTCATAAAAGAAATCCAAATTTGTCAATGGACATGGCCATTAGCAGTTAAAAGGAATATTCATTGGATGCCTGGATGTTGCTGCATTTTGTTCAATATTTTATTTCATTTAACAATCAACTCATTTTACACAGTCAACCATCATATGATAATTGAACAAAAGAGGGAAGCTTAATCTCCAGCCAGATCTTTAAAAGCTGCTTTACCTGCATTTAGTTTGTTTTAATAAAACCTTTCAATAGAATTTTCCCTACAATTTTCACATTTGGTAAAACTTACCTTGAAAGCCTCTTCCAGTTCAAACCCAATTGGCCTATCATATGGATCAATAGGAAGGGATCATGTTAGCATGTAATTTCATATGATAATAATATGCATAATTTAATTTGTAGACTAATCACAACTTACATGTGGACCATAATTTGGATCTTTAGCATTCAACGACACGAACATGGCCTATTCCACCAAATCTCTGAGAAGTTGTCCAAATATGAGAATTATCATCGGTACCCTAAATCAGAATCTGGTTTTTTGGAAAAAAAAACTAATTTAACCAGTTCTAACTCACTTGTGAACTAATTAACTGGCAAAAACCAGAAGAACTGTATCCAACAATTGATTATTACAATTGCATCTACTTAATGAAGCCGAAACGAAGTGTCTCACTAAATTGTTATTGAAAACCAATGGTTGCTCAACCTCAAATACCTCATTGGATCTCAGAGCCATATTTACAGACACAAAGGATCTGAATCCTTCTTCCTCTTGTGCAGAAACTCCAACCTAGAAATGAAGGCCTTTGTGACCCGTTGGGAGCTCAGAGCTCGAGTCTGTAAACACCATATAGACTTTCTTAGCATAAAATTCAAACTTTGACAATGAAACAAATAGAGACTCAAATAGAAGAGAAAATGAGAGAGGCAAACCCTAGGGAAAGTCTCGCTGCCACCATTGTGAGCGAGCATCACCAAACAGAGAAGGTTACATGCATCTAGTAACAATTAGAGATTAGCTCCTAAAAAATCTTAAAAAGAAATGATAGAACTAATCCATAATCACCACTAAGATAAATGTGTAAAAGACGGTGCCTTGTGTCAGTCCAACTTAAGCAAAGAAAATTGGTGTTTATCACCAAAAATTGAGAGAGTTTTGATTTCCCTTTTATTTACCATAAAATTAGGCCATAAAATAAGAATCAATATGGCGGATAGGATTTACTTGAGCTTTTTGCCAAATTCAGAAAGCTCGAGGATATGAATCATGGGAATGCTAGCTGCTTCTGCTCTCTCCTTCACTGTGTTATATCCCTAGTCACCTGTACAACCAACAACATAAACATAACCCTTTGTGGAGATTTTAACAGCAAAAATAAATTACATTTCCCTTCTTAGATTAGGAAAATTAGGCACCTAGATATAGATTCCAGGCATCAAGCTCTGGCTCCTTGATTACACTCTTTAAGGTTGCAAGGCGGTCTTCAAAAAACAAAGCTAGTTCATACATAAAAAAATTGATATCCTTTGAGCAAGGATTTCACAGAGGAGCAAGGAATACAACATAATCTATTAATATGATATTAATTAGTTTGAATGAATAATATGTTGCAATTGTAGCTAAAGATATTATTGCAGTGTCAGCCCCTGGTGCTTTGGCCTCTCCTGAAGTTGCTTAAGAACTTCCACCTTCGTCCTGAAACAGATCTCCAACTTAAGATGTAATAACAACATGATGCAAGGGGTCTTCTGAAATTTTAGTATGTGATTACCTAGTTCCATATTCAAGAAACTACCATTACTAATTAAAACACATTGAACAACTTACAATCACGATTAAAACCTCCTCGTTTGTCTAATATTTGTGGCTGCAAGAAAGAACTCAAATCAAAATAAAATTAATAAACCCTAAATTTGGAATGAAAAAAGAGAAGAGATTAATAAGAAACCGAGATAGTCACTGCCCAGATTTCAACCAACATATTCCGAATTGGAGCTTCCATCTGAATTCAATATTAAACTCAAATCTGACACTTGAAAAAAAAATATTGAACACCAAACACATACACCAAATGAAAGATTCAAAAAAAGATGAGAATGAAGTGCAAACGAACCTAGTAAGAGGAGGAGATGTTGTGCTCATCTGATCAATTTCTACAGCCAAATTAAAACCAAGATTCCAATTCAAACTAATTTTGGGACTGCATATTATTTTATTTTTTTACCTAAAACAAAAACAGAGGGCGTTAGTCAATTTTGATCAATAAATTTACTTGTATCAAAATTAAAAGGAATGCTTACTTGGGGTCAGATTGGTGAAGATCACCTTTAGAAATTGACAACAACCTGTCATCAAAAGGAAGCCGTCGTAGTTGTGCTGAATGTTGCGCAAGACGATTCGCATTTCCCAGATTTGGCCATGAATTCAGCAATGGCCTCAACAGCAGAGCCTTCAGCGTCTTCTTGCGTTGTTCCCTGTGCTAGCAGATGTTTCTTACCGACTTTTAAGGAATGATCACCTCCTTCCACCACATTCAGTTCATTAAAGGGCTTAATCTTTTCCTGAACAGATTTGAGTTTATCCAGAGGGCAGAGCCCGTCTTTGCTACCCTAACAATCATAACAATTGATGAGAAAAGTATTAGCAAGGAACTATACATTATTAAAGCACAACTACCCCATATTAATAGAATTTTTTAAAAACAAATCCATATAAATGAATATGAAAGAACAATTATATTCTTCCTTATCTCTCAGAAACATGGTATTTGTATGTTACCTGCACAAATAAGATTGGAACAGTGAGCTGCACCAATATCTCATCTCTAATAGCTCTCTTCATACCCTGTAAATTTTGAAAAAGATCTAGGCATTAAACAAACTAGTGTAGTGACCCGGACCATGCACGGGTATTCCAGATTGTTCGTCGTAAAAATTCATACGGTTTAAGTCAAGTTTGTCTAAAAATTAAGTTTAACTCTCATCAAATAAGCGAAATAAATTTAACTTTTTGTTTGTGAATACTAATTATTACACATTCATATATAATTATTTATATATATATAAATATCTCATTATATATATCATAACTAAATTTAAAATTTATTCTTAATAGGATAGGATAATTTGTATTGTTTTTATGTTGAATGAAGTGATTGTTTTATAAGATTTATTTGTTGAGTTCATTATTCAATATATTTTTAATTACAGTTAAAAATAAAAAATAAAATAGCTTAACAACCTAGCCTATAATTACTCTAGAGGTTCTAAAAGTCTTAGCTTTAATATATAAGATAGATAAAAACCTGGACAATAATCAAACTACAAAAATGCTATCCATCTCATTCCCGAGCATCTTAACATATAAAACCAAACAAAGTGTACAAAAGAACATACCCACTATATCCTTATGAATATGTAAATGTCAAATCCATTAATTGCATGCACGTAGGTTTTATACATTTGGGCTAATGGCTTTTATAATCTAATCATTTGAAAATAACCATACCTCATTTCATAACAAAATTCAAAAGGAAGATTGTTGATAGCTTTCATTCTCTTGTCTTTCACCTGAGAGTTCAACTGCCAAAGAAACACAATACCATTACACTCTGAAGACAATACCAGAAATCAAAGATAGAAGAAAATACTCACTGCTTCAGTAATGATAGAATAATAGGGGTCACTGAAGATCGTGAACGAAGTTCCTGAATAAAAAATCGCATTCATCTCAACATTGGTAGTGTTATCTCCAACAGTTACTTCAGTGATGCTCATATTATATCTTTGACTGCCAAGAAATGCAGTAGAAAAGAACTTTTAGCAACAAAATAAAATATGTTGTTAGAAAGTAACTGAAGATGCAAAACTTACTGTGATTGCTGAATATTAAATGGTGTTCGTCCCACACAAATGATCAAGTCAAAAGAAGAAACCACGTTTTCTAAAATTGCTAACTTGAAAAACAAAAAACTGATGAGATACTTGACCTCTCCTTCCTCTGTTGCAAGTTTCAGATCTGTACATGAAAGATGAACAAATATACATCGAATCGAAAGCTACAAAGGAGAGGAAGCAGAGAAGAAAGAAGAAGCGAGTGAGTTACCTGCTGCGAGAGCGAGGAAAAGGGAGGAAGAGAAAATCTGGCGCAGCGAAGAGAGTATGAAAAGCTGATTCGATTCAAGGTCGAAGAGCGCAATTGAGCGTCCGTCGAGACTCCTTTCGCTTGAGTCGATTTCTAGCTCTAGGGCAGAGAACTTCTTTTTGGCGAGCGGTGGGAGACGACGACGTTGCGGAGAGACAACGGCGTTGTGGGAGACGGCAGCGTTGTGGGAGACGACGGCGTTGCGGGATTGGAACTCGGAAGAGGAGGATAGGGATAAAGGGGTGCGGCAGAGGAGGAATACCTAATGAAACAGTGTAAGAAATTTGCTCAAGATGATGTGCACATTGTTCGGCCCAATATCGGCCCAGTTACACAAACTAAAGAAGGGTTTAAAGTTTATTGATTAAAATGGACATTAATGGATGAGGTTTAGAATTTATTGTTTGGAATTTATTACCAAACATTTAGCTTTATATTATATTAAGATTTAGATTTTGATTTTGAGAGTTTGCATTGATTAAGATTTGTTGTAAAGACTTGTCCTCTTTATTTCAATCATTCCATTCTCTTCTCTCTTCTTTTTCTTAATTATTTTCTTAATTCTTGTTTAAAATGGGAAATGAGATTTATAAATGTGGGGTGGAGGGAGTATGATAAATCGTTTGGCCCGTGCTAAATAGAGAAAAGTTCCAATAGGAAGAAGATTGAACTTACAAAAAATAAAATGTTCAGTTTACAATTAATAAGGTAATGTTCATTTTTTTTGGGTGAAAATAAGGTAATGTTCATATTCTAAAGGGTAATACTCATAATCCAAACGGTTACAATTTTAAACATTAAAATTAATCACACGGTAATAATTTTGCAGAACGCCTATATGCACTCGTTTTTTTTGCCTAAATACACACGAATCTGTGCGCACAACATACGAGCACAGATCTGTGCGGCGTAAAACCTTGTGCGCACAAATTATACGTATAGATTTGCGTGCATATAGGCCCCAAAGCGCTTGCATATAGTCATTGTCTAATTTTATAATTTATGTGAATAATGTATTTTAAAAAAAAATGCCGAAACAAATATGAATACGAACATTTCATTTTTACCACGTTTAGGCTTTTCCTAACCGAACGTTTCTCTACTTAATATTTTTGATTTGTTCCTCCTCAAAATTGATATGTTTTACTCCCTCTGTCCCATATTGATAGTCCCGTTTCCATTTTGAGCGTCCCCCTTTGATAGTCCCGTTTCCATTTATATCCATAAATTTCTTACCAAAATACCCTTACTTTTAATATTTTACTCCAATTTAATCATATCAATTTATAACCCCAATAACAGTTTATCAATCAAATCAACCATCTACATCATCTTCTCCAAACTAATCTTCTCCATTTATCACCCAACTACCTTCAACTCCATTAAATTTCTTCCATTGTTTAACTCATTTCTTAACTAAACATCAGATTTCATTAATTAAACACTTAACTTAAGCTAATTAAAATTTTATTCTATAATTACCGGCCAAATTAAGCACTTAAACCTATTAACCTTAGCCTAATCTACCCAGCCCAAAAACTACCCAGCCCAAAAAAAAACCCTAAACCTCCCTCTGTTAAAACCCTCTTCTCTTCTCTCTCGTTCACCGCCTCCACTCACAAACCCTAAAACACTCTCTTCTTTTCCTCACCGCCGCTCTTCTCTTCTCTCTGTTGGATCTTCCTCCCTCAAAATCGCCATGTCCATCGACTCCACTCACACTCGTCCCTCCCAAAGCTTCACCAAGAGTGAAACCCCTCCCTCTTTCGAGAGGAATCACCACTCCTTCTCGGACATGGAACCAGAGAGCTCCCCAACCTGGATGAGGGAGGAAGATCCGACGTCGGAGAGCCCAAACACCTCGAGTGGTGGGTGTTCTCTGTCGTTCCCTTGCGAAAAGGGGGCTTTATGCGACGGGAACCACCTCTACACTCCCGAACGGCGACAGAGCATCCCCACCACTCCTGAGTGGACAGATCCGGAGCCCAAACACTCAGTCGAGATTCACCACTCGCCTGAGCTTTCAGAGAACGAGGCGATTTCTCGTCCTCGCGAGGTGATAGTCATCCCGGATACGCCGACGCCGGAGAAGGTGATTCCCGATGGAGATGCTGTTGAGATGCTTCCTGGTGATGCTGTTGAGGGCTTTGATGAGGTGGGATTTGATGAGGTGTCCCCTCCGCCGGTGTCCCCTGAGATTATTGTCATCCCTGACAGCCCTTCCCTCTAGCTAAGTCGCTCCTGTTATCTTATGCAGTCTTGCACATATTTTGTTTTTGCCTTTGTGGTTTTGGACCTCTGATGGACAGTACTGGACAATGTTTTGTTGTTTTGGGGATGTTTTGTGGTTGACTTATGTTTACTGTATTTTGTGGATTATTGTGTTGCATTGTCTTGTGGATTTTGGTTGGCTTGTTGACAGGTACTCTGAATTGAATAGTTAATCTATTCAGTTTGTGTATTATCTGTGATCCATTGAGCATTAGCATGGTTGGTAATCCACAAAATACAGAGTAACATTTGATGATCTACTGAGCATGGTTGTGCATAATTGGGTTTGATTCTCTGGTGTCTGACTGTGGATGATGGTTTTTTATCTCATCCTCTGCTGTCTGAATGTGGATGATGGATTTTTGGGTGCTCTGTTTGAACATATCACAAAAAACTGTCTATATGTGCCATAGGAACTCTTTTGCATTTGATTGTGACTTGTGTGATATTTTAAGTTAGTGTGTAGCCGTGTGTATTATCTGAGATATTGCAGTAATATCAGTGATGAATTTTTGTGATGCTTTTATATGCTCGGCTAAGATCACTAGCTTAACTTGCCATAAGAACTCTCATTTGCAATGAAGTAGATGCCTATCTGGTATGTGTAGATTAGTTTTTTGTGGTAACTGGTTTATGATGAAGCCTCATTTCTGAGATGATGATCCTAGTATTTTTGCAACTTAAATGTGCTATAAGCCACCAGTTACTTGTAACTGAATTGCTAGGCTTATCTGGTATTATGAGTTGTTAAAATTGGGTTTGATTCTATGATGTTTGGGGACAACTGAGACCTTGAAATCATAACTTCATTCATAGCATTCATATTTTCTTCCATTTTCCAAAAAAGATTAGCATACAAAAGAGTTTCTTAATGTCACATTACTCTCTAGTAATGTGACATGTAGAAACTGATAGAAAGCCTTAATATTACTGAGTGTTTGATGTCCCCTCTGTTGTTGGTTGTGTTGCTTCTTCATCTGTTGTTCTTGCTTGAGTGTTTGTTGTCCCCTCTGTTGCTTGCTGAGGTCTTGTACCATGAACTATCTCCCATGCTTGTTTGACAGCCCAGTCTAGGGCAGTTATTTCTCTTGGTAGCAAGCCTAGTGCTCTCATCTTTTGCTTACTAAAATGTGGCATGTCATACCCATTACCACCCTCTGATTTTAGAATTTCATTCATTACAAATTGTAATGTATGCCACACATCTGACAGTGTTAGTGGTGCCAACTCATAATAAGCCTGATGTACTGCAGCTAGCATTTCTGTAATGGTCTTTGGCATTTTTTTGTGCATTAATGATTGGATGCTCCTGAAAAATCCAAGGTCTAGAATATTAAGATCTGGACTATTTGCTGGTTGTTGTATCAATATGAATGTGAATCCTTCTTGTTGATACACTTCTTGCCACTGTGGATCTTGCTGAGTTATGTGTGGCCTTGCATTGTCTTGTTGAATGAATATTGTTGCATGTCTTCCCTCAGTTGGCCACTTCTCTTTGATTGCTGGAACAATTTGATTAATCAACATGTTTCTTGTTGCATCTTTGTTGACCCTTTCCACCAACTTGGTGACCATTGTCCCCTTATCTCTGTTTTTATAATTCCTTTTTGCTGGTTCTTCAAATGAGAATGGAAATATACCTATTTTCCCATCAAAAGTGCATATCCCCTCTGAGTTGTATCTTGGTCTGGCAACAGCAGCTGTAAACATAACCTTTGGAATAAATTTGGTTGAACTGCATGATCTGTATTGGCCTTTTTCATTCCTACCTAGATACACTTTCTGTGATTTCCTTGTTTGAAAGAACCATTTCTCATCTATGTGTACAAAATCATACATAGGGTAGTACTCTGTTTTTGATTCTGCTGTGTCCCCTTTTAGCAGCCTCAAACACCATTTCAGCCTATTCAATTTATGTACATTTGACAAACCTGGATGAATGGCATTGCTATGTGGCTTGATTTCTCCTTTTTTGATTAGCCTATGACATGCTGATTTTGATATGTTCAGTGAAGCTGCCAAGTCCCTAACACATGTTCTGTCCCCCATGTTGATTGCTGATATTGCTGCTTGGTCTATCTGAACTCTCTTCCTTCCACCGAGGTGAAATTTTGTAGTGAATCTGTAATTTTCCATTTGCTCTGCCTGCTGCTTTGCTATATGCCATATTCTGCTTATAGTCTTACGTGCTCTGTTAAAATGTGTTGCAGCTTCATTTATGGCACCATGTGGTAGCTTGTCCCCTGTAGTTCGTTGGAGAAGAAAGGTTAGGATCTGCATCTTATCCAAACTGCTGAGCCGGGTAATGGGTGTCTGATGATGCTCTGCTGCCTCTTCATGCCCTGCTTCTGCTTCTGCTTCTGCTTCTGGATGATTGGCTTCAGGTAAGAAGTTAAGATCAAAGTCATAGTTATTCATGTCCCCAACTGGCCCTTCTTCTTGGGACCATTCTTCATCCATGTCCTCTTCATAGCTGTCGTCATCATCCAGAAGTGGGGCATAATTTAAATCAAATGCTGAAGACATCCACCCCGGCAATGATGCTCCACAGAGTTTGGTGAAAATAAGAGAATGAAGTGAAGTGGAAGAGAAGTGAAAGTGAAGAAGGAGCAAATGCTCTGTTTTTAACTGTGTATTTATTGCTGTCAAAGGAATAAGAAGAAGAAGAATGTACAGGAAAAGTGGGTATAGCTGATAGGGGTATTTTGGGTATGTAAATATGGTGATCCGTGTGATTGAATTTCTTGATTCTGATTGGTTAATAGAAATTGTATAGTAGCATCTGATTGGTTGGAAATAAAAAAATAATTTTTTCTCTCTCCTTTTCTCTTTCCTCTGCTGTACTTTTGCATTGCATTAAAAATTGTGCAAAGTCCCAAATGAGACTATCAATTCGGGACAGAGGGAGTAGTATTGTTTGTTATATTTATACACGTGTACCATCGTCTTCCATCCTCCGTTGCCGAGAAACTCAGTTACACCCAATCGCCGGACATAATCCATCTCATTTCTCTCGAAATTCCGTCCGTAATCAGGTTTCTCATACTCTCTTCTCTCTCAACTTTTCGTTTTAAATGCTCTTTCCGTGTCTTAGATCTGTTCTTGCCCCTCCCCCGAGCTTCGATTTAGTTTTCAGAAGCTAGAATTTTAGTCACAAATTATCTGTTGCAGTTCGGAATTTAGTGCTTAATTTGTGGATTTTCAGAATTAGATATGTTTTTATAATGTTATGTTACTTGAGTTTAGTCGTGCAAGTTGATTTTCGCAATGCTGGTGCAGAAAATTATTGTTAACTGTTTTCTGATCCGTTTAATGGAGAAGTCTGGATCAGACCTGATGATTTGGATTGCACGGTTTATGTAGAGTTGGTGCTCTTAATCTAATCATGATCCCATTATGAAATTTGTTGAATGTGAATATAATGATATGGAGTATATGAACTATTTACTATTCTTCAGATCAGAGTACAGCTTTTCGTTTTACTAAAAATCAAATGTTAAATCATACATTTTTAATGACTGAAGACATAATGATTTAAACTTTTAGTTAGATCAAATAAAATTTCTAGCATGAATCAAGCAATTAAATTGTGTTACTAAACATAATTTATCATTTCAATCTACTTCCAATAAGATTTTCTGCTAAAATTTTATATTTTCATTGTTGGTTACAGTCAAGCTATTATCCATGGGATCTGTTGTAGATGGCTCAAGCCAGGTATGATCCTTTTCATTTTTTCTTTCAAAATGGTGATGTTGTTCTTGATTTTGAGGGAAGAAATTATTGTTTCCTTATCCTTTTCTGTCAATCATGTTGTTGTCATATATGCAGGAATCTGGCCAGAAGTTTAAGGTTATATTCGTCTTAGGTATGTTTTTTATTTAACCAATAAATATCTTAGATAGCCGTTGGGTTCCAAGAGATAGCCTTCGTAGTATACTAGTATTCTGTACTCAGTACATTAGATCTTGTTTTTCTGACAAGCACTAGATGTAGGTGAAATCGGCTGCAGTTCATGAATCATTTCTATTGCAGAATTACATTGATTAATTTGATTTTGATAGTGGTTTTATTGATTAATCACACTTGCTTACAACTGTTTATCAGATTAGTAAAGATGTTCAACATATCTATGGGGGAATCCAGTTTGCACTTTTAAACATATAAGTTATGTTAGTGAGCCTTGCAGAATACGTACATTTCTAATGCGCAAACTTGCATGGAGCTCATTTTACCTCTTCATAACTGCTAATTTTTATAAGTTATACTAGTTATTTTGCTGCACATTTAAAGTTACTTTGTATTTTATTACCTGCCCAGGTGGCCCTGGTAGTGGAAAGGGAACCCAATGTACAAATATTGTTGATCATTTCGGGTACACACATCTCAGTGCTGGTGACCTCTTACGGGCTGAAATCAAGTCTGGTTCTGAAAATGGGTATTGCCATTAATATATTTTCATTCTTTAATATCTTGATTGATATAGTTATATTAACTTTCAGCTTACTCAGCTACTCACACTGGATTCTAACCCTAAAGAGAATAGGGTTAATTTGTATGAAAATTTATGTTGCAGAATTATTCAGAAACGAGGTGTTGCAAACATTTTTTTGTTCCACCTCTCGCTTTATCTTATGTATGCAAAATAAAAGTAGGGATTGTTATTATATTGCTTATGGATATTTATATTTGGATTGAAGGACAATGATTCAGAACATGATTAAGGAGGGAAAGATTGTTCCTTCTGAGGTAACAATTAAGGTTCTCCAGCAAGCTATGGAGAAAAGTGGAAATGATAAGTTTCTTATTGACGGCTTCCCTCGCAATGAAGAGAACCGTGCAGCATTTGAACTTGTTGTATGTGCTTTACTCAATGCACTATTTCCGTGTTCATCCATGACAATTTCTGCACTTCATTGTGTTAAGCTTACTAAATGTATTAGCGTACATATATATGTTGCTCACAAGCTTTTCCTGGACTGCAGACTGGCATAACGCCGGAGTTTGTCTTATTTTTTGACTGTTCAGAAGAGGAGATGGAGAGGCGCCTTCTCAGCAGAAACCAGGTTAAATATATATGTATTGTATCCAAATATGCATGATAAATGAACATTTGAGCTCCATTTCTTTTTGTTCAGTTCTCTTGACCCATATGAGCTTCTCTATTCTCATAAGACTCTTTATGGTTTTAAGGGTCGTGAAGATGACAACATTGAGACAATAAGAAAGCGTTTTAACGTATATATGGAGTCTAGTCTGCCAGTAATCCATTATTATGACTCCAAGGAGAAGGTTAAAAAGGTACTTATTCTCTTATTTCATCTCTATATGCATTATTATACTTATCAATCTTTTTGTAGCTTCTTATATACTGGATACACAGATTGATGCTACAAAACCAGTGGATGCTGTATTTGATGATGTCAGGGCTGCATTCACCTCTTAAGGTAAGAGACCACACAAATCGATGGTTTATATCTTCTCTACCAAAGTACTCTGTAATATTCTTCTGGATTTTAAAGCTGAAAAGTAAATTGTGTTTCCTTCACAACATCATCAAATAAAAAATTTGCTTTGTGTTAGGTTGAGGTCTATGTATTTAAACTGAATCATAGATCTATTGTTAAGATAATCTTCTATAAAACCTCTTATGTGTCACAATTAGTCGTTATTCATGTTTCCTTCTTGTTTAGATAAGATAAGAATTATATGTCCTATGCAGTGTTCTAAAAGACGCTAGGCGGGAGCTAGGCGGTGGGTGGGGGACTAGCGCCTAGGCGGCTAGGCGGGGGATTAGTCGGGGATTAATCGGATCAAAATTAATTCACGGTCCATGATATTAGATGACCAATTTGTCACCATAATCATCCATTTCTATTAAATTATGTAAGAACCAGGTTTGAGATCGTAGTATAAGTTTTAATATGATAAAATAAACTCAAAACTTTTTATAGTTCACTAGATATTGCTACTTTCGTAAAAATGATCCAAATCGTTTTTTTCCTAGGCACTCTAGGCGGTGCAAGACGGTGAGGGAGGGCCTAGAGATTAATCGGCCACTAGTCGGGATTTTTAGAACACTGGTCCTATGTAACGATATTTCTTCAAACTCTATTGTAATACTAATATTACTATCGTAGAAAAGATCTTGATAAACCAATTCAACCGAAATCGAAGTTCAATCCGGAACACCAAAACTCGTTATTTTGTTGTTGGGTTCGTTGGTTTGTGGGCTGAATCGGATTAATTGGCAACTCTTTTTCTCTTCAATCCATGTCTGCTTCTAAACAAAAGCTTTTGCAGTTGCTGGAGATTTGGTTCAGTCGAGTGCTATCAAAGCTTGCTAGCAAACAGTAAGCCTTTTCTTGTTCGTTCTTCAATTAGTTCCATTGACGGAAGTATTGTTGCTAATGGTACTGTAATTCTTTGCTATCAGGACATTGTTTATTAGAATGTTCTTTGTTGGGACAACAATTTGACATTCAGGCATGTATTTGTTCCAACTATGTGCCTGTTCGGAGAGGAGTTCAAAAAGCTTGAAAACCTAGCTTATTTTTTCAATAAACTAGCTTATTTTTCTCAAAAACAAAGGCAAAATATCATTTGCCGAACAGAGCCAATATGTAAATTTTAACGAAGTACAAAAAGGGTGGTTATATATAGAAAGAATTTAGTAAATCCTCTACCCAAAATTGTTTAGTAAATCGATTAGGACATATTTTTTTTTTTGAAAAAGGCTAGAAACAAGGTGTCATCTAATGAAAAGATGAACACCCCTGACCATCCTTAGGAGTCTGCGGCGATCCGAAAGAAAGGTTTATAAGGAGCAAATAAGTTGGAAGTCAAATAGACTGGCCTAAGGGTTCTGATATAGTGATTAGATAAGCTGCAATCGAAGTTGCACTTTAATATTATTTTAATGAAGTGAGGATTTATGTGAGGATGAGCTAGGAAATCAGCCGCTCTATTTGCTTCTCGAAAACAATGAGTGACAGTGTAATTGGGGATATTGTGTAAGTTTTGTTTTACATCAGAAGTTATATTTTCAATTCCCAAAGAATTTTCCAAATATTATTAACCGATTTAACAATAGTTAAATTATCTCCTTCAAAAATGACATTAGGAGGTTATAATTTAATTGCTAATTTTTGTGCATAAAGTAAAGTTAGGGCTTCTGTTTGAAGAGGTGAATTTGAGTGTATTTGTTTATTGTAAATATCAATAACCTGGCCATCATGATCTCTAGCAATACATGAAATAGTAGAGTTATTGTGAGAGCTAAATATTTGTCAAAATTTATTTTGATCCAACAAATTGGTGGCCACTTTCAAGTGAGGTTTATTTATTTTTATTTATTTTCCTTTTATTCACTAGTTTAGGACCTTTATTTTGTGTTATTGCATTCTCTCATTGCTGAAATTGTATAAAAGCACATTGTGTTGGATTGTTTATATTATTCTGGGTGTTTTTGAGTATAACACTATTGCGATGTAGCCAAATATGGTACCATAGGAAAATTAGTGCTTCAATCGAATTATGTTCCTCTTCGTGTAGATTGATAAAATTAACTAGTGACTCCTCAAATGAATTAATATAATACATTTGATAAGATCTTTCGGAAATACTAGCGAATTTTCTTATCTGCTCAGTTGTGTACCGACAATAAAAAAAGATGTGATCTCGTCTCAGTAGGGTGATTGCATACAGAGCAATAAGAGGGTAGCCTATTAAAAAATCCGTTTAATCGTTCCGTTGTTGGTAGAATATCTGATACTGTTTTCCAAATAAAATTTTGTAATTTTGGTGGTATTCTTAAATTCCAGACCCACTTATATAATTGAGAGTTACTATCCATATCATTGTTTGTCATTAGGTGTCTTGTTGATGTTGTGCTGAATTCTCCATTAGAGTTTGGAATCCATACAATTTTGTCTTCCATATTAGTTTTAGGGATATATATTTAATATATGTGGTATGATATGCGGAGGGAGAATAGTGTAAAATTTAGGAATATCCCATTCTTTATATGGATTAATGTATTGAGAAACTTTGTCATGGATGTTTGTTGTAGTTGGATCAAAATATTGTTGAAGATCTATATTCTCGATCCATTTATCTTTCCAAAATTTAATGGTTTTGCGACTGCCGATCTTCCACCCGATCCCTTTTGTGAAATCTGTACGTAGGTGAAGTAATCTAAAAACTTGCCAGGATTGTTTTCTTATAATCGAAAATAGATGATGATTGAAGATACTTTTGTGTAATTAATTGTACCCATAAGTTTGTCTTATCAGTGGCAAACTTCCATAATAATTTTTGTTGAAGCGCGTTTTTTAGTTTTTCTGTTTTATGTAATCGTAGCCCTCCATATCCCCGTAGGTTACAGATTGAATCCCAACTGTTAGTAGGTTTAGGCATCTCTGGCCGAGCTCATTTCGGTGTCCCTCTTGAAGCCTTATATTTCTACAACTCCATTTAAGATTTCAATTGAGTGTCATAAATTAGGGTTTTAGACAAATTAAGGGTTTCAAATTGTAAAATTAGGGATGAAGTTATGGACTATTGCCTTGAATCGTTGCATGTGTATGAAAATGTGCGTTTTGGATGTTTTTTTGACAATGACATTTTCGTAATGTTTCTGATGAATAAAATGGATTTGGTTAGCTGATAATTGAGATGAAAATGATGAATTAAAAATTTAGTATCTTAGTGTAAAGAACTACATTTTACTAGATATCTACACCGAGTCTTGTACGTATTATAAAAAAATTTCTCTACTGATTTGCACCAGAGTTCGTCTTTCTTGTTTGTGCTCTTTTTTATTAGTTGAACTGTACAATGGATTATACTGATCAACATCTTGCACAGGTTGTAGTGTAAATTTATTGGTATACAACAATGACATACATGCATACAAGTTGTGCTACAATATAATACGATGGAAAGCAAGGAGAACCATGCAAGAAGGGTCCCCTTGTAAAAATTTATTGCAAGCATGTGAACAAGGGGACCCTTCTTGCTTGCAAGAAAGTGTTATGTGGGAGACGATGAGGAGCGCTCGACTCAAAAAACAAAGCAGGAGAAGTGAATGCACTCAAACGCACGGACTCAAGAGGAAGATGATGTGGTATTTTCTTTTCTCTTCTTTTTTTCATAATGAAATTTAATGACTCGGTTAAGTATTTGACGGAGGGGCGCGAGAAGAAAAAATATAACACTTCAAGGGTACCATGCGAATTAGTCTGAAAATTGGTACTTCACGCGAATTTATCCTTATCTGGGGACACCCCGCGAAAAATCCGTTAAAGGAACTAAAAAGAAAAAGGTTTTTTTTAATGACAAAAGAAAAGGGTATGTATTGGAGATGTAATATATATTCCATTTTCACAATAATTTGAAATCTTTCCTTTTTTATTGTGATGACTGATGAGTTTGTCCTTTCTTATTTAGGGTTTGGTTTTATTATTGAGTAGAAAAACCACTAATAAATAGTGACTCAGGCTTGAACATTCGAGAGGAAGGTTCAAGTAAAACAAGAATTATGGTGAAATGTGTGTATCAGCTAGAGACGTTAGATTAGATTTGATGAACGGTTGAATGAATGCACAAGATTTATTTAAAAAAGGTAGTAATTAGATATTAAAGAAAAAAGAAGATTATTACAGATATTATAAGTTACCAAAAAATAGAAAGATATCAGTTACCATAAAAATCTAACGTCTATTTTTCTCTTTCTATAATTTTCTCTCTCTTCATTCTTCATTCCAACATCGGAAGATCTTCATGTTCTAACTTTATTGAATCTTAGTTCATTGAATATGAAAAAAGAGTTTGAATATATTCTTCCAACTTTTCTTACTCGAAATTGATTGCGTTTTTTATGTTAGTTTGTGTATCATTCTCAATTTTGTATTATGAATTAGCAGGTTCGCACCATATTTTAGGGTTTCTTTGTTCAAATAATATTCAGTTTCCAAACGAAACTTCCGTGTGTTCGTATACAATCATTTGATATTCGTAAGAACACTGAGAAAGCTTCATAAATATTCATTAATGTTTCATAGATATTCAACAACGAATTAATATATTTATCATATTTGATATTCATGTACACCAATTTGATATTCAAACAAACTATTTTGATGTTGCGTAGATATTCGTTAATATTCTAATTTGATTTCGAAATTGTAAGCTAACACGAAATTGGTTTGATATTCATGAACACCAATATTGATGACACAAGGTCGGATTAAGATCGTGGATCTGCTAGGATTTGGATGGACGATGGGGGTTGAAGTCGACGGTGGCGGCGATTGTGGTCGACGGAGGCGGACGGTTGGGTGAATCTGATGTCGAGGCGGCTACGAGAGATCGTTGTGACAGACGATCGATCGAATCTTGGTCTTCGACAAGTGTTATCTACCTTGACTTAGTCGTCGATCTAGGTAGACTAGCTTGACTCGGACACGATAAGCAAGTGACGTCTTTCTTGACTCAGCCGTAAATCTAGAAAGACTCACTAGACTCGAATTAACCCAAGGAATCCACCTAGGGTTCTTTCAAGGTTTGGACATCGAAATATGTGTAAACAACAGATCGATCTCACAGGCCAATATCAAACCAAGCGTTGACTTCTTGCAATTCAATATCAAACCCAGGCCAATATCAAACCAAGCGTTGACTTCTTGCAATTCAATATCAAACCAAGCTACAGCTAAACAACGTCAAAACCTAAAAGGAAGAGTAATTCTCAATTTGTCAAAGTCTGCCTAAAAACCCTAGAAACTTATCTATTTATACTCTTGAAAATAGCAAATACTCCAAAGGGAAAAGTCCAACTCAAATTGGGCCTTGGGCCCAATTCCTCCTCTTCTCTTCATGGCCGGCCGACCTCTTCTTCTCCATGCAGCTCGTCTGCTCCTCTTCTGCTTGAATCAACATGACGTACTCTTCTCTCCCTTGCCCCGTATTCTTCATGATATGCATTCCCTTTCGTAAGGCGATCAACAACTGCGTGGCTCGACTCCGAGTAATGGCTCCCGGTCTGTCTGAATCCTCATCTTCCTCAGCCCGACATCTAGCTCGTGTCATTGGTGGTTCTGGTATGTCTGAGCTAGTTCCTTGAGTAAGTATAGGTGTACTTACATCATCCTCCCTCTCTTGAAAAGGATTCGACCTCGAATCCATGGGTAAATCGTCCTCCAGCTCATCTACAAGAAAAGGAGAAAGGTCTGACACATTAAAAATATTATGGACTTCGTACGTACCTGGGAGGTCTATCTTGTAAGCATTGTCATTGATCTTTTCGAGCACTTCAAAAGGTCCATCTCCTCGAGGCTTGAGTTTGGAGTTCCGCTGTTTAGGGAAACGATCTTTTTGCAGATGAACCCACACGAGATCCCCTGGCTCTAGAAGCAGCTCCTTGCGCCCTTTGTTCGCTTGTTTCTGATACTGAGTTGTTCCGGTCTTCAGACGATCGCGGGTGCTCTGGTGAAGATCTCTATGTGATCCGCTTGATCCAACCCTTCTTGGCTCTCTCGCTCCTTGATAGTGTACGAAATCATATCTAGAGGTGTAAGAGGATTCCGTCCGTACACTACCTCGAAGGGTGTCTTCTTTGTTGCTGAGTGTATGGCCCTGTTATAAGCAAATTCAACAAAAGGCAAGCATTCTTCCCATTTACTGAGGTTAGTACTTAACAATGAACGTAGTAAAGCACCAAGAGTTCTATTAACCACCTCAGTTTGTCCATCTGTTTGAGGGTGACAAGAGGTAAAAAACAACACCTTTGTACCCATCTTAGACCAAAGAGTTTTCCAAAAGTATCTTAGAAATTTGGCATCCCTATCAGACACTATGGTTTTGGGCACCCCATGTAGTCGAACTACTCCTTCGAAGAAGAGATCGGCTACATGTGAAGCATCATCAGTTTTGCAACAAGCAATAAAATGAGCCATTTTAGAAAACTTGTCAACCACTACAAAAATGGAATCCCTCCCTCTCTTAGACCGAGGTAATCCCAAGACAAAATCCATGGAGACATCTTCCCAGGGATTACTTGGTATAGGTAGAGGTGTGTAGAGGCCGTTAGGGTTCAGCTTAGACTTAGCCCTTAGGCTGACAACACAAGAAGCACAAAAACGAGTAACATCTATTTTCATGTTTGGCCAGTAAAAATGTTCCTTAAGGGTTCCTAGAGTCTTGTCAATACCAAAATGCCCCATAAGCCCCCCTCCGTGGGCTTCCTGTATAAAGAGTCTACGTGATGATCCTTTTGGAATGCACAACTTGGATCCCTTGAATAAATACCCATCATGCAAATAGTACTTGTCTACCCCACCCCGAACTTGGCATGGATCAAACTTATCCTTAAAATCATCATCCAAAACATACAAGTTACGCATGAAAGAGAATTCTAACATTCTAGCATCAAGGGAAGATAACAGAGAATACCTGCAAGATAGTGCATCAGCTACGACGTTGTCCTTCCTCTTCTTGTGACGGATTACATAAGGGAATGTCTCGATAAACTCTACCCACTTGGCATGTCGCTTGTTCAGTTTGCTCTGACCCTTGAGATACTTCAATGCTTCGTGATCAGAGTGTATGACAAACTCTTTTGGAAGGAGGTAATGTTGCCAAGTATGAAGGCACCTGACCAGAGCATACAGTTCCTTGTCATAGGTCGGGTAGTTGAGTTCAGCACCACTCAACTTTTCGCTAAAGTAGGCTATGAGCTTGCTTTCTTGCATCAATACTCCCCCCAACCCTATTCCTGAAGCGTCACACTCAATCTCAAAGGTTTTGCTGAAGTCTGGGAGTATCAGCAATGGTGAGTGAGTCAGCTTGTCCTTGAGCGTCCAGAAGGCAGCCTCCTGTAGCTCTCCCCAGTGAAAAATGGTCTTTGTTTTGGTCAGCTCCGTCAGTGGCATGGCAATGGAACTGAAATCCTTCACAAACCTTCGGTAGAAACTGGCCAAACCCAGAAAGCTCCGGACTTGAGTCTGAGTTGTTGGTGTTGGCCAGTCCTGGATATCCTTAACTTTCTCCTCATCGACCTTTAGACCTGTGCTGCAAACCACAAATCCAAGAAACACAACATGGTCCGAACAAAACTCACATTTCTTTAGGTTAGCATAAAGTTTCTCTTTTCGGAGGACCTCTAGTACCGGTCGAAGATGTTTTGCATGCTCACTAACAGATGTACTATAGATAAGAATGTCATCAAAGTAGACTACTACAAACATTCCTAGAAATGTACGTAAAGCACGATTCATTAGACGCATGAAAGTACTAGGAGCGTTGGTTAGACCGAAGGGCATTACCATCCATTCGTAGAGTCCGTACTTCGTCTTGAAGGCAGTCTTCCATTCATCACCCTCCTTCATCCTTCTCTGGTGATACCCACTTTTCAGATCGATCTTAGAAAACACTTGGGCTCCGTGCAGCTCATCTAACATATCGTCCAATCTGGGGATGGGATGACGGTACTTGATAGTAATGTTGTTTATGGCTCTACAGTCCATACACATACGCCAACTCCCGTCCTTCTTGGGAACTAAAATCACTGGAACTGCGCATGGACTCAAACTCTCCCGTACATGTCCCTTATCTATGAGCTCTTGCACCTGTCTCTATAGCTCCTTGGTTTCTTCTGGGTTCGTACGGTAGGCGGCCCGATTAGGAAGAGTCGCTCCCGGGATGAAATCAATCTGATGCTCAATTCCTCGAACAGGTGGCAGTCCTGGGGATTCTTCCTGGAACATATCCTTGTATTCCTGCAACAACGACGAAATAGAGAAAGGCAGATCAAGTGTATCTGGAGTAGTATGCAGAGAATAAGTAGGAACAAGTAAGAAACAAGGAAGACTTCCCTGGATTGCAGTGTCAACCTCCTTAGCAGTAGCTAAGAGGATGTGGTTTCCAGCTCCCGAGTTCTGACCTAAGGTCATCTTCTTTGCCTTAGCCAAGTTCTTTTCCTTCTCTTTAGCTGCTCTTCGCTGCTCGTCCTCCATATGCGCCGTCATGATTTCGGTTGGTGTCATAGGAAGTAGTGTATAACGCTTCCCTTCCATAAAGAACGAGTATTCATTTGTGACACCGTTGTGCATAACACCCCGATCATGTTGCCAAGGCCTCCCAAGCAACAGGTGACAAGCAGTCATAGGCAGCACATCACACAAAACCTCATCTGTATACCCGCCAATAGCAAAGACCAACTTGGCTTACTCGGTGACTCGTAGCGGCGAGTCAGCATTAAGCCAATTCAGGTTGTAGGGTTGATGATATGGCGTTGTGGGTAACCCTAGGCGCTCCACCACTGTGCGATCAATGATGTTGCAGCAAGATCCTCCATCAATGATCAAATTGCAGACGGCGCTCTTGATTAGACACCGAGAATGAAAGATTGTCTCCCGTTGGGACGGTAGAGCAATCTGTTCATTCGAGATCAACGACCTCTTGACAACACATGCCCATGGTGTTGCCATCTCCTGAACCTGCGCAAATCACAAGCAACAGCAGCACACGAAGGAAAAAAAACGTAATCTGTCTATTCCTACGTTACGCAGTTGAAGACAAGAAAGGCAAGGCACGAGCAGAATGGTAAAGCAAGTCACGAAAAGGGGGCAATCAATCAATGAAAGAAACTGAAATTATAATGAAAGAAATGACAGCAAACAAAATCAAAAGATGGTGAACAGAAATTCAGGGAAACAACCGGTCGTCCCCCAGGGAAGTTGCCGAGCGGGGCCTTCCTGGGCTACTAGCCCGGGGACCACTTGAAGTGCGCTCTAGGACTTCTCACGGTTACTAACCGGGGTCCACTTAAATCTGTCGGCTTTTAAGGCTACTAGCCTAGAACGGATTTTGCCCTAGCCGGGTTTCTCTTCAGCTAGACGTTCTAATTTCCTCTTCTTTTTTTTCTTTTTTTTTTAAATAATTCCAAAAATTTAAATAATTAAATCAGATATTCGGAATTAATTAAATGAAAAAAATATTTTTTTTTTGTTACCTAAGATAAGCTAACAAATCTCTAGAATCTAACTAAATTGGTTACTAGAAGATCACCACCCAAAGATTTCCTAAGATATCAAATCTTAACAAAATAAGAATATGAATCAAATCAAATAATTAATTGCCAAAACAAGAAGATTTTGTCTTGAAGGTTAAGGCAAGGTGGTTAGGGTTAGGGTTATCTCTCACCCAACCCAAGCCACGTCGGCGGCGCCTAGGCGGCAACCGCGCCCAGCCGCGTGGAGGTACTCACAGTTCTCGCTCGCACGGGGGATGACGATCCTAGAAAAAATTCTAGCGGCTCTCGCCCTAGGTTTGAGTAGATCCCGTAACAACCCGGTTTAATTTTTTCTTTAATTCAACACGTAAGCGTAAAAATTAAACAGAAGAGCGTTTTTACCTAGCCTTAGCTCTGATACCAAATGATGACACAAGGTCGGATTAAGATCGTGGATCTGCTAGGATTTGGATGGACGATGGGGGTTGAAGTCGACGGTGGCGGCGATTGTGGTCGACGGAGGCGGACGGTTGGGTGAATATGATGTCGAGGCGGCTACGAGAGATCGTTGTGACAGACGATCGATCGAATCTTGGTCTTCGACAAGTGTTATTTACATTGACTCAGTCGTCGATCTAGGTAGACTAGCTTGACTCGGACACGATAAGCAAGTGACGTCTTTCTTGACTCAGCCGTAAATCTAGAAAGACTCACTAGACTCGAATTAACCCAAGGAATCCACCAAGGGTTCTTTCAAGGTTTGGACATCGAAATATGTGTAAACAACAGATCGATCTCAGAGGCCAATATCAAACCAAGCGTTGACTTCTTGCAATTCAATATCAAACCCAGGCCAATATCAAACCAAGCGTTGACTTCTTGCAATTCAATATCAAACCAAGCTACAGCTAAACAACGTCAAAACCTAAAAGGAAGAGTAATTCTCAATTTGTCAAAGTCTGCCTAAAAACCCTAGAAACTTATCTATTTATACTCTTGAAAATACCAAATACTCCAAAGGGAAAAGTCCAACTCAAATTAGGCCTTGGGCCCAATTCCTTCTCTTCTCTTCATGGCCGGCCGACCTCTTCTTCTCCATGCAGCTCGGATGCTCCTCTTCTGCTTGAATCAACATGACGTACTCTTCTCTCCCTTGCCCCGTATTCTCCATTATATGCATTCCCTTTCGTAAGGCGATCAACAACTGCTTGGCTCGACTCCGAGTAATGGCTCCCAGTCTGTCTGAATCCTCATCTTCCTCAGCCCGACGTCTAGCTCGTGTCATTGGTGGTCCTTGTATGTCTGAGCTAGTTCCTTGAGTAAGTATAGGTGTACTTACATCAAATATGATATTCAAACGAACTGTTTAATGTTGCGTATATATTCATTAAGATGGATAGATATTCGTTATCCTCAATTTATATGATATTCTTCATAATTGTTATTGTATGTATGATCTTTTAAGCTGTAGCTTATTTACGTTTACGTAGTCAAACTATGTGTTGTTTAGGTGATATAGCAATAGAGGATTTTAGCGATGATGAAATCTTTGGTAGCTCTTGAGAAGATATCGGTGTATCTTATGATGAACATAACAATGAAGAAGAAATTGAATTTCAATTTGGTATAGATTGTATTGTTGACCAAGCAACATGATCTCAAATTATTGGGTACCGCAATGTCCTTCAAAGTTTAGACCAACAATTGATATGCAATTTATATCCTTTGAAGAGGGGGCAAAATTCTACAGTGATTATGTGTCCATGGTTGGTTTTGTAGTCAGTATAACCACTACTCATAAGTATAGAAGATCAAACGTTGCGAAATCCGAGTAATACCTCTGCAACAACAAAGGCTAGTGATACGCTGCACTTTGTATAGCGTAACTAGGGGTTATTGTATTGTTTTAGGAGTGTTATCATATGTGTTTGGAGTCATTATTATGATCTGAGATATTTATGAAGATTTAGGAGAATTGAAGTTGAAGTAACAATCTGAGCCACAATGGCAATCGCGGTTTATCCTTTTAAAGAAGGAATCCAAATTTAAATATAAGTTGCGGTCCGTGAAGATGAAGGCCCAAGCGGAGGATGGCCGGCCCACTTGCTTGGAGACTTGGAGATCAGCAGGAGGAGGAGCCCACTCGAGAAGAGTAGGAAGCAAGCTGCTGGATCAGATGGGTCGTTCGTCAGTGGGCTATCCAAGCAAGCTGCTGGGTCAAATATTGGAAGCAAGCACGTGAAATTAATTCACGTGAGAAGCAGGGAGCTGGACGATTGTGAAGCAATTCACATCATTCCACCGAGACATGTTTTGGTTATTTTCCTTGTTTTGTTTTATTTCTTTTCTTATCCTTTTTCCTTAATTAGTTTTAGGATTTATCTTTTAGGATATTATTCTAGGGTTAAACTCTTTATATACCCTAGCTTTCATTATCTTTTATCATCTTTTTCATCAGACAATTTAGTTTTGCAACCATGAGCAGGAACTAATCTCCATTGTTTTGCTTAGCGGTTGAAACCTTCAGTTATTAAGTTGTGAGATTTCTAAACTCTTGTTCTTTTCCTATGGGTTTGTATTAATTCTCTTGTTCTTCATCTATTGATTTCTATTAGTTTTGCTAGCCTGATCACCTAGTTTGATTAGTAGTCTTCTATTGCTAGACTAGGAATATACGGTGGAATTCCTTGTCATTGTAGCACTCATATCTGCATGATCTGGTAGTTGATTGCTTTTATGAAAGAGAATTGATTGCATGTTAATACTTGACGGTTGTAAGTTATTGCATGCATCCTTATGATTCCTGTGCCCTTTGCTTCTATTTCATCTAATCTTGAGAGGTTTCCCTGATTGCTGAATAGTAAGTATTATCAGAACCGGTTGGCCTGCTGATATATTAAAGATTGGAATAGGAACATTCCCTAGGATTGAATAGAACTTGAGATAAATCTATGATCAACTTGATTGACTGTTGTGTGGATACTTGCTAGGTGAAACCCCTTCGCATAATATTCTCACCCAAATTTCCTCTGCTTGTTACTGGTTACTTGTGTGTTCTTGCAATCAAACCCCCCCCCCCCTTTGGTTACTTATTACTAGTTGATATTTCACTTGACTGCATTGATTTGGTGTTTTGATTCCCTTGGGTTCGACCTCTACTTGCTTGCTATACTTTAGTTAGTGTTTAGAGTTTATTTTAATTTGGCACGACGACTTTAGCCTCATCAAATTTGGCACCGTTGTCGGGGAATTGAAATTTTTCTGATTTTGTGTTAATTGTGAAATTATCAACTGTTTGGTGTGAACCTTTATGGTTCAGACCCGTGCTACTGATTCATCTCTTGTTGCCTTTGACCCAGAGATTGAAAGGACGTTCCTTCGGAATCAAAGAGCAGCTCTGAACCAAGAGAACGAGATGGGTGATCGACATGGACCGCCATTGCCCATATGAGGCAACTCACTGCCCCAGACTTAAACCAACAACCTTTGGCAATGAGGTTTCCTGAGATTGAAGAAGGTGTGAACTTTGAACTAAAAGCTGGTTTAATTCATGAGCTACCACACTTCCATGGCTTAGCAGGAGAAGATCCCAACAAACACTTGGCTCAATTCCATGCCATATGTTCTAGTATGAAGCCAAGAGGTGTTACTGAGGAGCAGGTCATGCTGAGAGCTTTCGCATTTACTCTGAAAGACGCTGTGAATGATTGGCTCTATTATCAAGCTCCAGGGAGTATTGATATATGGGATAAGATGAAAAAGGTCTTTTTAGAGAAATATTTTCCAGCTACAAAACTGAGCTGCTTGAAGAAGGAGATCACGAATCTTCAACAACACTCAACTGAGAGTCTCTATAAATATAATGAGAGATTCAAGAAGCTTTGCTCAAGCTGCCCATTCCATATTTATACTGACCAAGATCTCCTTATGTACTTATTTAGTGGCCTAATTGATGAGGATCGTCGTATGGTGAATGCATCCTGTGGAGGTAACTTTTTAAGATTGACTATACCTCAGGCTACTGAAATGTTTGAGGAATTAGCTGAGAGCTCAAGGCAGTTTGGTAGCAGGCAAAGAACACAGTCAGTAAGTTCACTTGATCCCGCTAAAATTCAAAGTGATATGAATGAACTGAAAGATATGATGAAGTCTTTTATGCTGCAAAGTGGTGGTCAACAACACGTGAGAGCTTGTGGGGTATGCACACTTACAGGGCATCTTACTGATGAGTGCCCACAACTCCAAGAGCCGAATGCTGAGGTAAATGCTGCAGGAGGATGGCAACCTAGGCCTAGATTTGATCCTTATGCTAATCATTATAATCCAGGTACAAGGAATCATCCTAACTTGAGGTGGGATAATCAGAATAATGTTCAAAACCCTCAAGTATTGCAAAATCACCAAAATCAGCCTAGACCTCAAAACTCTCTGACTGTTGAAGATATGATCAAGTCCTTATCTCAGACTGTGATGCAAAAAAACGCTAAAACGGAATCGAGTATCCAAAATCTTGAAAATCAGTTAGGACAGATTGCTCAAGCTGTGAGTAAATTAGAGGCCAGGGAACCGGTAAGAAACCCGAGAGAGAACGTCAGTGCAGTGTTCTTGAGGAGCGGAAAAACTTTAAATGAATGTTCTGTGCCAAAACCGTGATCGCCGGAATCAGACCGCGATCACGGCCTTGCTCCAGAATGTGATATTGATATTTTTTACCGACCGCGATCGCGGGAGGATGGCCGTGATCGCAGCCTGGCTCCAGAATGCCCAGATTTGCTCGTCACAAATCCGCGATCACGGGTCTCCCGCAGAACCCCAATTTGTGCGACCGCGATCGCCAGTTGTTGATGGAGATCGCCGAGAGCCCCCTGAGTACATTGACGATTATGTTCGCCCGAATTTCCCGCCTCTGTTCTCTCAGAAGCCTGTAGCCCCCTTTCCTGAGGCATTGAAGGATATTCGAAGGCTGGATGACGACAAAGAAATCTTCGAAACCTTTAGTAGGTGTGAGGTAAACATTCCTTTGCTCAAACTTGTTAAGAGTATTCCTAGATTTGCTAAGTTTTTGAAAGAAGTTTGCACTATTAAAAGAAACCAAAAACTGAAAGGAAAGAAGAAAGTTGAAATAAGTGAACAAGTTTCTGTTGTGTTTCAAAAACGCATGCCTAAGAAATGTGGTGATCCAGGCATATTTAGCATTCCATGTGTGATTGGTGAAACTAAATTTGACAAAACCATGCTAGATTTAGGTGCATCAATCAATGTTTTGCCTTACTCTTTGTATGAATCACTAGGCTTAGGACCTTTGCATAAAACAGGAACTGTTATTCAACTTGCTGATAGGTCTACTGTATACCCGAAAGGGGTTGTTGAGGATGTTCTTGTTATGGTTGGTGATCTGATTTTTCCTGCTGATTTCTTTGTGTTGGATATGGAGCATGCTAATAATGTCACACCTATTCTGTTAGGTAGACCTTTCATGAAAACAGCACAAACGAAAATTGATGTTAATAGTGAGACTCTCTCTATGGAGTTTGATGGGGATAAGGTGGAGTATAATATTTATGACATGGATCCCATTGATAAGAATTCTCTATGTGCTATTGATGTGATTAAACCTACTTGTAAGGATGAATTACAACCAATTTTAGAGAATATCTTAGAGTCCCCAAAAGTATATGCTGTTTTATCTACTAACATGCAGGAGTGTCAGGCTAAGCCAGAGCCTAAGGGTAAGCTCACTTCACATCCTTTGGGCAATCGCCCATCATTACTGACCTCTCCAGGCGAGATACCATTGATGTCTAGTGTGCAGGCACTTGACATTGAGCTTAAACAGTCGCCTGATACGATCAAGGAGGATAAAGTGAATGAAACCACCTTCATTGCTAAAGACAAGGTGGTCAAGGTAAGAGGGACGAGATTCAAGGAGTTCCATGAGTGGTTCAAGAGAGAATTCAGACAAGAGACAGTTTTCACAAAGCCAAATGGCGTTAGTTAAATCTCTTGAGTTTCATGTCGAGCCACGACATAAAATAAGGCGCTGCTCGGGAGGCAACCCGAGGTTTGAGATTGTTTTTTATTTGTTTTTGTTTGTTTTGTTCGGTTTAATTTTCTTTTTAGTTTTTCTATGGACAAGAGGAAATCACCGAAGCTTAGGGTCAGCTACAGTCAATAGCCAATCTCGCTGTAAGTCTTCTTTCCCGTCTAAAAAAAAAAAAAAAAAAAAAACCGAAAATCATTCCGAAAAAAAATAAAAATAATATATCGGTTTAAAAAAAAAAATAGAGTGCAGAAAAAACAAATATGAGAGAAAAGAAAGTAAGGAGTTGTATTACATCAAGTTTGGTTTCATTAGTACTATTATTCTAGATCTACATTCGCTGGAGCTTAGCTTGTTGGTGACTATGTTCTTTGCAAGGAGTTGATTTGTTTGGGTCACCTTCTACATTGGAGGTATTCTTTCTTTTGCTTTAGATGAGCTATGCATTATTGGATTACATTTAGTGCTCATCTAGTTTCTCATTCTACCACACTTTGAGTTTTCTTGTTGGAAGGTCATCCGACCTTGTATGTGAGTCTTTTGTCTCCTTCCCTGGGTTCGTTTTTATGTCTTCCATTTCATTGAGGACAATGCAATGTTTAAGTATGGGGGAGGAGAATGTATTCAAATGTAATTATTTGGGTGTTGGTTGTATCTGCATGAGCTTATTGAATATATATTGTATGAAAAAGCCACAAAAATTGAAAAAAGGCATACAAAATCCTTGGATAGCAAGATCTATGCAATAAGAAGGTGGCTTGACCGACATTAGGCTGGGGCAAAAATAAGTCTTGAGTGATGTGAGTTTTGTGAGCCTGGAACAATTATTGAGTGGTTGGGATGAAAACCCGAAAGGGCGCCCAAGCAAGATGAGTGTTATAAAAAAATTGAGTGTTTTAGGATCTTTATCATCTTGGCGTATGGAGACATAAGAAGGAGATGCATAGGAGGATTCGGGTAGGCCACTTGGAGGAATAAGGTGTAGTTCTGGGTATGTGCTTATTTTATCACGTTGTTCTTGACTGTTGTTGTTGTGTTTTGGAGGAGCTTATTGGTTATGTAATCACTAGGAGATAGTCTTGTGCTTCTTGAGGCTTTGAGCATTTTATTGTATGGGTAGTATTTGATACGCTGCACTTTGTATAGCGTAACTAGGGGTTATTGTATTGTTTTAGAAGTGTTATCATATGTGTTTGGAGTCATTATTATGATCTGAGATATTTATGAAGATTTAGGAGAATTGAAGTTGAAGTAACAATCTGAGCCACGATGGCGATCGCGGTTTATCCTTTTAAAGAAGGAACCCAAATTTAAATATAAGTTGCGGTCCGTGAAGATGAAGGCCCAAGCGGAGGATGGCCGGCCCACTTGCTTGGAGACTTGGAGATCAGCAGGAGGAGGAGCCCACTTGAGAAGAGCAGGAAGCAAGCTGCTGGATCAGATGGGCCGTTCGTCAGTGGGCTTTGCAAGCAAGTTGCTGGGTCAAATATTGGAAGCAAGCACGTGAAATTAATTCACGTGAGAAGCAGGCAGCTGGACGATTGTGAAGCAATTCACATCATTCCACCGAGACATGTCTTGGTTATTTTCCTTGTTTTGTTTTATTTCTTTTCTTATCCTTTTTCCTTAATAAGTTTTAGGATTTATCTTTTAGGATATTATTCTAGGGTTAAACTCTTTATATACCCTAGCTTTCATTATCTTTTATCATCTTTTTCATCAGACAATTTAGTTTTGCAACCATGAGCAGGAACTAATCTCCATTGTTTTGCTTAGCGGTTGAAACCTTCAGTTATTAAGTTGTGAGATTTCTAAACTCTTGTTCTTTTCCTATGAGTTTGTATTAATTCTCTTGTTCTTCATCTATTGATTTCTATTAGTTTTGCTAGCCTGATCACCTAGTTTGATTAGTAGTCTTCTATTGCTAGACTAGGAATATATGGTGGAATTCCTTGTCATTGTAGCACTCATATCTGCATGATCTGGTAGTTGATTGCTTTTATGAAAGAGAATTGATTGCATGTTAATACTTGACGGTTGTAAGTTATTGCATGCATCCTTATGAGTCTTGTGCCCTTTGCTGATATTTCATCTAATCTTGAGAGGTTTCCCTGATTGCTGAATAGTAAGTATTATCAGGACCGGTTGGTCTGCTGATATATTAAAGATTGGAATAGGAACATTCCCTAGGATTGAATAGAACTTGAGATAAATCTATGATCAACTTGATTGACTGTTGTGTGGATACTTGCTAGGTGAAACCCCTTCGCATAATATTCTCACCCAAACTTCCTCTGCTTGTTACTGGTTACTTGTGTGTTCTTGCAATCAAACCCCCCCCCCCTTGGTTACTTATTACTAGTTGATATTTCACTTGACTGCATTGATTTGGTGTTTTGATTCCCTTGGGTTCGACCTCTACTTACTTGCTATACTCTAGTTAGTGCTTAGGGTTTACTTTGATTTGACACTACGACTTTAGCCTCATCAGCTAGTAAAGGGAGATTAGATTAGAGTGAAACGATAGTATTAATAAGGGACGTTATATTGGATATACTAGATGCATAGATGAGTCCTCAAGATCTCTTTAACAAAGAGACAGTTATTAAAAGAATAATTAAAGATAGGAGAGATGTTGTTTCCATATTCCTATCATCTTTCTCTTTCTTCAATCTTTAATCCATAGTCATAATCAAACAAACGTTCTTCATCTTCATCATCGATCCATCCCAGATTAATCCTTCAATTAGTTGAACATGAAAAAAGATGTATTTGTTCTTATTGTTTATAGTACTTGATTTTTAGTATGTGGTTATCCTACTTCGCTTTTGATATTCAAACACCTATTTGATAAGTAGTATATGGTTCTTGTACATCAATTTTGAAATGGAGTGCTTCAGTTGAGTTCTCTAGATCTACTACTTCGATTTTGAAATTGTGTGTTTGGACGAAATTGTACTGATATTCATGAACACAAACTTGGTATTCGGACGAACTCTTGTAAAGTTATGCATATATTCGTTAATTTTAGGTAGATATTCATTAACATATTACTGTATTCTCGAATATTGAATGAATAACACATACCAAAATATTGAATAGCTTATGTTCATAATGCTCAATTTATTATAGCTATACTTTACGATATTCGTGCATAATAGATGAATATTCAATGTTGTTATTCTTTTTTTTTTCCAGATATTCGGTTATTCTAGGTTTGAATGACTTTAATTATGAAACCGCCATATTTTAGGGTTTCATTCTCAATTTGTGTGTACTTGAACAAAATTCTATTGATATTCATGGACACTCATGTGATATTCAAACAATTGCAGATATATTCGTGAATATTGGATAAACATTCAACATCATATTAGAGTATTTTTCAAAATAGAATGAACAACAAGCATTATTATACTGGATAACTTTTGTTCGTTATGCTCGACTTATTATAGCTATACATTACAATATTAATGTATAGATGAATATTCATAATGTTGTTATTCATTAATTTTTTTAGTTATTACTGTTTGAATGACTTTTTTATGTATCCATGAACACCCATATGATATTGAAAAAAACTCTACTAATATTACATAGATATTCGTTAATGTTTATGAATGTTAGTTACTTCTTTGTGAATATTGATCAAGTTGTACTTGTTTTGTTTTCCATTTTTCTATTACCACTGGAATATCACAGTCAATTACAAGAACTAGTGTGGTGACCCGTGCCATGCACGGGAAATTCCATATCATTCGTATGAAAATTATATATATCCTTTTAATCGAGTTTGTCAAAAAATTAAGATTAACTTTTTTGTAAAGACTATTTATAAAAAATATATTTTATTTCATAAAGGTTATGTACGTAGCTTGACTTAATTTTTATTATCGAAAATAATCCTAATTTTATCGTAAGAATATATATTAACCTTCAACATAATATTTATTCTCAATAAAATAGTTTGTATATTTGTTGTTGAAAGGAATGATAATTTTGTAAGATTTATTTGTTAATATAATTATCCAATCTATTAATAATTGAAATTAAAAATTAAAAATAATAATTGTGTAACAAACTAAGCCTAAAATCACTCTCAAAGCTGTAAAAGGCTCAGCTTTAATATATAAGATAGATATTACATCTATATCACATTTGAGTTAGGTGAATATCTTAATTAATCAATTAAATAAATATCATTCATAGATCAATCCAACTACCATGAATACCATGTCACCTATCTGTACGAATAGCACCATCCTTTTCATGAATAACAATCATCACTTTCACATGAATCTTATCACTTATTGACATGAATATTACTATTAATACCGTAAATATCATATCGATCATGAATATCATAGTTAATATCGTGAATATCACTACCTAATCCCCTTTTTCGAAACTTCACTTTGTGACAATAATAGATGATGTTGTTGCACTCAATCAGTTCTTTCATGTATGATATAATATTAACCGTGTGTAGAAGATGGGAAAAACCCAATATTGAATGAAAAGAAAATGCTCTCTATGGGAACCTAGGAACTGTGCGACGACCTCGGATTGGGACTGTGGTTCTGCCAGTTCATGTTTGCAGCGTTTGCAAACAGGTACGGTTCTGCTCGCTCTCGTTGTTGGTGATAGGCGTACATCCACACCACTTAGGTTGTGACTTCGTTGTCGTCATTGATGTCCCCGACTCGGCCGACTGAAAGCGTGAGATATACTTAGAAAAACTCTAGGGTTGCTCAAAAGGACACATGATATGGATATGGAAACGTGGGGCCTTCAGATTTAGGTTGTAAGTGGGTTTATAAAGTGAAGAAAAAGCAAACGGAAGTATAGAAAGATATATAAGAAGTTGAGTGAATCCACAAGAAGTATGATTACTCACTCTTCTACGGGAAGTTGAGTGAATCCACGGTTTATGTGGCTGTTTATGGGGATGACATACTTGTCACTAAAGGAGATCTTGCAGAGATCACTCAGCTTAAAGAATTTCTTAACAAGAGGTCAGGATCAAGGATTTGGGGCTCCTCCATTTGTTTTTGGGTATTGAATTCATATGAGTTGAGCAAGGCATTCTCATGAGTCAGCATAGGTTCATAACAGAATTGTTGAATGATTTCCCCTTGGATCATTCACAAAATCACTACTACAAAAATCACCTAATATCTCATAACAAATAACACGAGCGTTTAGTTGATGAGTTGTTAATGTGTTGCTGAAAATGGATTGCAAATTATAAGTCGGGTTACTATCTAACCCGAGCTATATCAAAACTAAATAACCCGGATCTCTAGAGATCCGGGTTATATGCTCAATATATGTCATTTATTTACCGGTGAGTTGAGTAAATAACCCTTTTGTACGTTTAGGTTAATAAAAAAGTTATCATACTTAAACTGATTACTATGATGTTGTCATGATTCCCGCAGGAGAAGGAACGAGCGATGTTGGATCGTCTTCTAATAAGCCTAAGCGCTTGGAGATCAAAAAGTAGAATGTTGTTGCTCTCTGGGCTTGGGGTAATTCTCGATACTTCATTTTGTAACACATATTTAGGGATTTCGTGTTGCTAATTAGGGTTTCGGTTTCGCAGTTTCTCTTGATAAACCTGTTTTATGGTGGTTTTAGGTGTCTGTGTCAAGCTAATCAGGCGAGTGCAACGAGCGAGGAGTGCACTGTTGCTTGGGGTGTTTATCTGTTAAACCCTAGAATTTGATTATCTTTAGTAACATTCCTTCGAACACCCTACCGACACTATTGTTCCCTCCCAGAATTTCACCACCGAGATGAGTTTGACTTAATTTATGTAAAGTATTGCTCTGGCACCATAACCCATTCCCTCTTTATATTTCATGTCGATTTTCAACTCTAATTATGTGTTGGCATCTCGAGGAACTGCTTCTAATGGAGACTATCCTACTAATTGAGCCTTATATGCCACAAGGTAAGTTATTTCTAATTTAGATTCGTCTAGAGTGTTTCTTTCAATCCATTGCTTTATTATGTACAAATGTCTAAAATTTTACATGCAGAAGAACGACAACAACTGGAAGAAAAGTACGTCTCATTATGTTTTGACTTCCTACCTTCAACATGCTCTTCTGTGGACAGGAGCAATGTTCGTATGCTGGTAAGAATTTGGTGACATCTTATTTTCAAATCAAAGTGAATTAGTTCTCTGTCTTCGTTGTTACTTAACCTCCTTAAAAGAATAGAGTTTATTGGATGTATTATTCAGTCTGAATTTTATATTGCTGCAGAGCACTAGATCCAGTTGTTATGCCAAGTGAAGCTAGCCATCTTATTAAGCAATGGCTATTAACCTTTGTAAGATCGTGCCAACAATGTTGTCATTTGCCTATTGCTTATCATGGTTCATTTTTCATGTTCTCCCTTATGAGATGGTTCAAATTATTTTAGAAATTGCTGGCTGCAAATACTCAATAGTGATCAACACAAAACAAATAATTCAATTTGCTAATTCTTTGTGGTTTCATTACAAGCATGAAAAGGATGAAACAACATTTGCCAAATCTAATTGTTCAAATTTCGGGTGTTTATCCTGTGAGGCCGGAGGTTCCAGCTGCCGGAGGATACAAAGGAGTTGGGGAGGTACACTGTGTTGGATCTTTAGTGAAGGATCTCTCTCCTGGAGATTGGGTCATACCATCTCCTCCCTACTCTTGAATCTGTTGGATTGGTCTTGTATGATTTATGTTGGAAATTTGAAGTCCTTGATTATGTTACCAGGGACATGGCAATCTTATATTGTAAAGGATCATAGTGTATGGCACAAGATAGATAAAGATACACCAATGGAGTATGCAGCTACAGTAACTGTTAATCCATTAATTGCTTTGAGAATGTTGAATGATTATGGAAAACTGAATCCACGTTGAGTTCTTTACCTTTCATGAATTGAGAATCAACTTGTAGGAATTTGTGTTACTTTGTTGGATGAACAGGTTTGAAAAATGTACAGGAGATTGTGTTGTGCAAAATGGGGCAACTAGGATGGTTAGACAGTGCGTTGTTGAGCTTGCTCGACATCAAGGTGTTCATAGCATTAGTATAATAAGGAACAGGTGCTAGCTGAATCTCTTAGTTGTAGACATTGTAAGCAATATAATGGTTCTTACAATGTGTTATAACTTGAATATTGCATGGTAAATTTCCATCATGAGAAGTGTTTGTTAACTCATCTCTGGATTCGGAGCTCAGGGTTGGGGCAGATGAAGCGAGGGAAAAATCTGAAAAAGGTTGGTGCTGATGAAGTTTTCACTGAACGCCAGCTTGAAGTGAAGAATATCAAGTGATGACACAAGGTCGGATTAAGATCGTGGATCTGCTAGGATTTGGATGGACGATGGGGGTTGAAGTCGACGGTGGCGGCGATTGTGGTCGACGGCGGCGGACGGTTGGGTGAATCTGATGTCGAGGCGGCTTCGAGAGATCGTTGTGACAGACGATCGATCGAATCTTGGTCTTCGACAAGTGTTATCTACCTTGACTCAGTCGTCGATCTAGGTAGACTAGCTTGACTCGGACACGATAAGCAAGTGACGTCTTTCTTGACTCAGCTGTCAATCTAGAAAGACTCACTAGACTCGAATTAACCCAAAGAATCCACCTAGGGTTCTTTCAAGGTTTGGAGGTCAAAATATGTGTAAACAACAGATCGATCTCAGAGGCCAATATCAAACCAAGCGTTGACTTCTTGCAATTCAATATCAAACCCAGGCCAATATCCAACCAAGCGTTGACTTCTTGCAATTCAATATCAAACCAAGCTACAGCTAAACAACGTCAAAACCTAAAAGGAAGAGTAATTCTCAATTTGTCAAAGTCTGCCTAAAACCCTAGAAAAACACACATTAAATAGCCTTCTCGAATTGCTTGATTCCCAAGAAAGGAAACCCTAGAAAAGCCCAAAAATCTCAAATATTGTTCTGATCATGGCGGCCTCGTCCAATCTCGAATGGGCCTCAAATTTGGACACAATGAAGATAAGCCCCAAGTACTGAAACATATCCAAAGGAGAGCTTAATCCAATCTTTCGTTTTCCCAAACGAACAGAAACAAGTTCGGATCTTGCAACAATCATATCTCCCTCATTGGGCCTCTGTCGGGCTTCAACTTTGGACACAATCAAGATAGGCCCAAGAAGTATACTCTGACCAAATATCTTCTCAATTGGACGCCCGAGCCGTCCAGTCCACTCTGTCCTAGTTCCAGCCCATCTTTGACAACATCGCCTCTTATCATCTTCCCGGCCTTCATCTCGGCTACGGGATCGCATCACGGGTTTCTCTGGGAGACGCTCCAGCGTACGTACATCATCCTCCTCTCCTTGAAAAGGATTCGTCCTCGAATCCTCTTGCTCTTCCAAATTCAGCTCGTCTTGAAAATGGGGCCCTTGAGAGCTCACCCATACAACCATGGGTGCCAAAGATGAATAATGCTCCAGCTCTTGATGAAGCTCCGACGTACGTACATCATCCTCCCTTCGTTTGAGAAGATTCGACCTCGAATCTTCTTGACCTGCAACAAAGGAAGCCACATAACAAGTACCTTTACACACATCAAGACAAACACATCTACCTGAACTAAACAAAGCTTGGTGTGTGGTTGGTATTCTCCGGAAAGTAACATGGTTCTTCTTCTTAAGATGCAACTTATCTCCTAGATGCAAATGAAACACACGAATGCAAGCACTCTTTACACCACTTTTCTTTCAATACCCAATTGGATGCCTAATCATACTTGTGATAACATAATAAGCATACTGGACTAAGAAATAATTACTAAGACCTGAATGCAATTTATATGACTTGTCTTTAAAAGGACGATGATATGCAAAATGATCCAGACAATGCGAGTCAATATAGCGAGTAAATGGTGCATTGTATTGAAGGGAAGCATTTATTACAACAAACCGTGGAATGGGTATTGGATTGATATCTAGAAGAAAATGTTCCCCACGCACTCGATGCAAGTGATATGCATTAATGCTGATCCACACTAGTCCATCCTTCTTTTTATGCCTATGTGTATGCTTAAGTATGCTACTAGAAACATAATAGGCATTCCTAAGCAAACCAACAAGCATACGAAACAGGGGAAACACATGATGCATACGATATGAATGACTAACACTAAGCCTATATGCAACAGATGATGTAAAAGACAAATGAGAAAAGGAGGGAGTAAAGGATTCTTCCCTGAAAGGTTGACTCCTCAAATTCTCGTTGATAGGAAGGCTCTTCCTAGCTATGTTTAGCTCAACGACATCTTCCCAGGTGATGACGTCCTGGTTGACCTCTTCTACTTCTTCTTCTTCTTCTTCTTCTTCTTCTTCTTCTTCTTTTTCTTGATCACCCTCCGCCATATCTTGGTCTACAACAACACTATGGGCCTTTTCTCTTGCTTTTGTATCTACTTTTTCTATCACACCCTTGTTTCTTAGATGCAACTCCATCTTGACATCAACGTGCGTCACTTCTCGAACGTCCTCCTTTCCATAAGCATTGACGACATCTGAGATTGGTGTTTCATCAACTTCATCCTCGTAGATGTAGTTGCGATTTGGGCAAATATCAGCCAAGTGACCTCTTCCTCCACACATAACACATATGATGTCACGTGTTCGAATCTGAGGTTGTGGGACCGACCCATCGTTGTCGTACAGAGTGCTAACAAATGTCTCAGGTGAGTCATAAATTCCCTCAGGTTGCACAAAAGGGTTAGACGAAAACTCATAGGGCTCATAGTAAGTCCTATCTGAGTCATAAACGCTCTTGGGCTGCACAAAAGAGTTAGAAGTAAAACCATATGAGTCGTAATAAATAGGCCTAGGTTCATACCTCATATCTGTGTGTATGTGCTGGGAAGCAAGTCTTTGGTCCTCAAAATGTTGCGCATCCTCACAATAAGAGAGATCCTCATAGTGGTAGAGGGGCGTTCTTTCATTGAAGCTCTCATTCTTCTTCCTTCGGGGATTGGGGAAAAACCCACCCGACACGACCATCTCTTTGTAAACGCCCATGCGACGAGGAGAGTCAAAATAAGCCTTTCTTTGATCAATCCTATATGTTGCTCGATTCGCTTGATCAATCCTATACTTTTTGTGCATGCAACATAAGTAACAAGTAGCGTATATGTGCATATGCGATCATTATAATGACGTTATAATGTAAGATTGTGTGGTAATACGTATGGATATCATCAAAAGTGTGTATGTACATATAAACAAAATATTATTGATATAAGAAATGATAAAAACAACTCTTTTAAACATTGATAGTTGTATCGATTGTGTATCGATTGTCCAACTAAGATTTCATTGCAAATTACTATTTTATTTAGTACGTGGATTCGATATCTAACCTACTTCAGTTTGAGATATTCAATTGTAAAATGAAAATTTTTGGTACTAATATTGTTTATTTTAAGATATGATATGATAATAGTGTATGAATATCTTAATAACAATTTTTTTCAATTAAGAATTTTAAAAGATATAGTTTAGTCATTTATTGTAACAAAAAATGTATGCGGCCTTTAACATTGGGCTTTTTTCCAGTGGCCCAAGCAAAAACTCAACTAAAGATTTATGTAATGAAATCAATATTTTTACCAAATTTTGTACCCTTGATAAAGTCGTATACAACTTGGTTGTCCATATATCTTTGGTCCTCATATGCATCTTTTAATGTTCAATTGACATTTTATACTCATGTTTATATAGTAATAATATTTTTATAAAATAATACGTTGACATAAAATTATATTAGGGTTGTCACGAATATCTTTTTACCATATCTTTTTACTATATCTTCTTTTATGTTTGGTTTTTATAATTATAATAATGTTTATAACTATATTTTATATTTTTACCATATCTTTTTACTATATCTTCTTTTTTTTTACAATTACGTATCTTTTAGGATATTTTTTCCAACCACATGATGATCTTAGATATAGTACACTACTACGTATTGTTTTAGACTATATTTGATTTGATAATAATATTTTCCAATATATATTTTATGAGATTGTATAATTTTGTTTATTTATTATAATAATAAAATTTATGAGAATTTGATATTGGACTTCTTTTACATTGGGCTAAGCAAAATTCCAACCACGATGAATATATTGATGAATATCTTGTTGAATATTTTGAGTGAATATTTTTCAAACACCCCCAAAAATTATATATATTATGATTATGATGGAGCAACTCTATCACCGTCTCATCATATTTAAACTTTTGGGTTCTTTATCATAATTTCAGCAACTAAACCTTCTGACTGAAACTTTAGACATCTCACTAAATTTTGTTCCTCTTGCTCCAACTTCTCAGAAAAAGAGACTAACGTATGTTCTTACTGATACAGAAAAGTACCAAGAATTTGCGGTTAATATATTCGGCTAATGGTTTTCAATATGAAGTCACTCTTATACAATGTCATTGGCTTTGTGTTCTTACTTTCTCTTTTAAGGAAGTGTTTGTTGACCCTACTCGAGATGAGAGTCTAATTTTCGATTTCAATTTCGAGCTTATTTTGTAACTTGGTTGTTCATGATATGTACTGGTCCATGGATTTAATTATTTGAGGAGCTAGAAAATCCGGAGATATTAGTTACAATGTATTTTAGCATTTTTAAATTGCACCAAGGAGAAAACCAGGTCTTATTGCACTTGCTGAATCACGGAATCGCGGGCTACAACAATTGGATAACGAGGATTATCTTGCTCGTGAGAAGAGCTTGAATGAAGCCAACGCCAGGTTAGTGCTTCTCTGTCATGTCCATTGACTCCATTCTCATGAAAAAAAGATCCTAAGCTATTTTGAGTGACAATGTTCATAATCTTATTTTGGCATTTCATTTTGAGTTTCTTTGGTGTTTTAATATATCAAGTTTCTTCAAAGTTCTAAAACAGTATGTAGCATTTAGTGTTTGTTTGGTGCCTGAATACTTGACTCACATTCTCAAAACAATATCTAGCATTTACTCTTGCATATAGATATCAGAGTATTTGTAGCGTATGTGTACTTCTATTTATAATGGTTGATTCTGATATACTGACTTTAACATATGTTCCTATGTAGCTTCATATGGTGTGAGCATCTGCGAGATGAGTCATGACCACCATATATATTCTACTAATTCAAGTGATGATCTTGAGGTGAGAACGAAGCCAGCGATCAGTCATGTAAATGCAGCCAGCAGAGAGTAGAATCAATTTTATTATCGTTTATATATAATCTAAAATTTGTATTCTGAGCACTCAATGAATTTATTCATGAACCTGAAAAACACATTTCCCCATTGTATATAATACAACTACGTAAGTTGAGAAAATAGAGATGGGCAAACATACATATACGCATAATCCAACACGGAACGCAATCCTTACATAATAATGTCGCTAATAAAACCTACCCCTTCACCAAAAATATAAACATATACATAGCCAAACAATTTGTATAGTTAAATCACGTAAAAAAATGGCCGTGCATGGCACGATCACCGTAGGCTAGTATGCCTTAATTTTGATTCATGTTGTTATGAGGTTTTGTTACTAATATTGATCTAATTAAAAATGAACTTAGAGTTTCTTATATATGGAGGGAGCAGTTGTTATTTGGATTTGATATTGTGTAAAGATGTATTAAATGTAACGCATATCAAGTATGTAACCCGTATCATGTGACTGGCGAATCATTATCAGATTTTTTTAAAGAGGTTTTTATCGAAAATCACCCGTAAAATACGTTACATTGCTCAAAACCACCTCATTAATTGAATATTACCGAAAACCACCTTATTAATTGAATATTACCGAAAACCACCCATATTAAGCCTTCTGTTTGCCAAACGCCGCCCTTCTCCTCATTCCGTCAAAAATCTGTTAACTGTGTGGGACCCACACGTTTTAATATTTTTTATTAATTTATAGGTTAAATAAGGTAATACCCTAATTTATTTTGAGTCCGGTTCGGGTGGGAATAAGGTCCTTTCGAGAGAAATACGAACGCTTCGCATTCGTTAGATCAAAGCTTCCAGCTTTGATCGGACGGCTGGGAGAAGAGGTGGGAAAAAGCAGCCATGTAGACGAACGTACTTTTTGAAACCTCCACGCGCCCACCTAGTCGCTTCGTGCGGAGCACGTGCAGCGTGCGTAGCACGCATATAAATACCCCAAAAAAAGGCAGTTCCAAAACAACACTTCAATTTCTTCCTCTTCCTGATACTCTCTCAGTAACACCATCAGTAAAAACCCTAGAAATCATTCCGAGGAGAATTCCAGTCGTCTCTACTCGCAAAATCTACGAAGATGGAAGGATCGATGCAAGAGAAAACTCAAACTTCAGGTATGAACTCGTAATCGCTCGTTTCCTCGCACAGATAATGCTCAAATTATGAAGATTGTGCAAGAGTTTACAGTTTTGCTGGTTGTTATAGTGAACTCGTAACCTCTCGTTTACTCGCACAGATAATCTCTTCAATTATGCAGATTGTGCAAATAAATTACAGATTTGCTCCTTTTTCTCGAACCGTCAATGGAAATCTTTTGATTGTTGTTGTTAGATTATGTTGTTTACATGGTGATATACAGTAAACTTGCTCAATAACATAGCATGATGATTTTACCGAGTCAAAGAGATTGCATGTCCAAAAAATTGATGGAATGTGCATCAATATGTGAAGAATATGCATCAAGATCATTGTAATATGCGCATCTATTTCTCTATGTATGTGCATCAATATTATCTGAATGTGCATCAATTTTATTCTAAATGTGCATCAGTTTGTTTCTTAATGTGCATCAATTTTGTCATGAATGTGCATCAGTTTTTTTCCTAAAGTGCATCAATTTTGTCATGAATGTGCATCACTTTATATCTTTATGTGCATTAATTTTATACTATATGTGCACTAGTTTTGTTCAGAATGTGCATCACTTTAATTCTTTATGTGCATCAGTATTTTCATTAAATAAGTTTTCTTTTTCTATGGATTACATCAACAATAGATGTTGTCAACCAAGAAGTTCTACCTCAGCCATCTCTTGTACCTGATCCATCTCCCGTACTTGAGTCATCTCACGTACCTGAGCCATCTCCCGTACATGAGCCATCTCACGTACCTGAGCCATCTCCCGTACCTGAGCCATCTCCCGTACCTGAGCCATCTCTTGTACCTAAGTCATCTCCGGTACCTGAGGCATCTTCCGTACCTGAGCCATCTCTTGTACCTGAGTCATCTCATCCACCTGAGGCATCTCCTTTACAAGAAAAATCTACTGAACAAGAGGAATCTCCTGTACCTGAGACATCTCCCGACGAAGAAAACCGAACAAAGAAGAAGAATGACAAAGCTAACGATAAAGGTGCATCAAAATGCTTTGAAATGTTCAAAAACTTGTGGATTAATTTCATTATGCATCAATTTACATTAGTAAAATGTTCATCAATTTCGTTATGCATGTGCATCAACTTACAGTTAATGTGCATCATTATCATTAATATCCAACACCTCCTAAGAGAAGGAAAACAACAGCACAAAAACAAATTATACTTGTTAGAAGTTCGCCAAGATTCAGTTCAAGTCAAGAGGATAGCGATGACGTACCAATTCAGCGACGAGCAGAGAAAATGAATTTGCGTCAGACGCCAGAGAAGAAAGCTGTAAAAAAACCACAGCCTCCCAAGAAAAAAGAACTTGCTCAGTTGCCTAAGCCTTCCAAGAAACAAGAGCTCGCAACAATCCCTCAGCTTGCCAAGAAACAGGCACAAACAAAGAAACCGGAGCAAATTGCAGGTTCCAAAAAAAAAATGAGATTGTTGTTGTGAAACCAAAGAAGAAAGCTAAAATAGGGATGAGAGAGATAAAGAAGAACTTTCCAACATTAAAGTGCAGAAGTTCTCCTATGTGTCTGGTGGATACATTAAAGCAGATGAATGATGAGCAAAAAATGGTTGTAAGAGAGTGTGGATTTGGTTTGTTGCTTGATTGGATATGGATAAGCTTCCAGGGAAGCTTAGCCATTGGCTTCTTACAAACTTTGATCATGTATCATGTAATTTGATGTTGAGTACAAATGGAGAAAAGCACCACATCACCAAATATGATGTGCATGGCTACTTGGGATTGCCGGTTGGGGGAAAGCATATTGATCTAAGCCGGAGTACAACTGAAGAAGAAGATATTTTTGCTCAAGAACTTCTGGAGGAATTCCGTGAACAGTTTGGAGAAGTTCTTGATACAAAGACTGGACACATGAAGCCTATGGATCTGGATAAAATTCATACATCAACGCTTTCTGAGAAGCTTTTGAGTTGTAGGGTACCCAATGAATGGTTCAAGAGGAACCTTGTGATTTTTATAATAAACACAATCATGGAGAGCCATCAAAGTGGCCGCCTTAATGTAAAAGTCATAGGACAACTTGAGAACACTAGTAATATTCATCAGTATGATTGGTCAGCTCTTACGATTGATTTCCTAGTCAAAGCAAAAGAGGCATGGGATAAAACTGATAGTGGGAATTTCAGAGGGCCAATATTGCTTCTACTGGTATGTGCATCAATATTACTTTATATGTGCATCAACTTCTTGAAAAATGTGCATCAAGTTCAATATACATGTGCATCAAGTTCAATATACATGTGCATCAATTTCTTTAAAAAATGTGCATCAATTTCTTTATGTATGTGCATCAGTTTTGTTCTGAATGTGCAACAATTTGATTATAAATGTGCATCAATATTAATAATTTTATTTCTTTTCTTTTACAGATGATATATGTTGATCGGGTTGCACTGCGAACTCAAGAGATTGATAGGCACGTTCCAGTCATTACCAACTGGAATTCTGAAATGCCTAGAAAGAGGGAGATTGAGGAGATTAAGATTGGAAGTTTTGGGAAAGGCTACGTGAGGATAGCTCTGGACTTCAAGGAGCAAACACTGGTGAGAGAAACACATGAGAAGCTGGAAGAATCTGAGAAAAAGGAAGAGAGTAAGAGAGAAGAAGAGAATGTGAGTAAAGAAGATGATGATGCTACATTTTTGGTAAGCCTTTTTTAAAGTGCATCAGTTTTAATTTGAATGTGCATTAAATTTATTCTAAATGTGCATCAATTTCATGAAACATAGTGAGTTGGAAGACCACATTAAGAGCAGCCAAAAACTTGCTCTTGAAATCAGGAGATATGTGGAGAGAGTGTCTAAGGCTCCAGAACGTTTGGCCAAGAACAATCTGTTCAAGAAGGTCAACGAAGCAATAGACAAAATGTTGAAAGACAAGGTCTCTCTATCAAAGGAGGAGTCACAAGAGGAAGTGGAGGTTAAGGCAACTATGAATGAAGAAATGTTTTGGGATGAAGCTTCAAAGTGCCTAGAAGAAATCGAGAAGACAATAAAGGCAACAAAGCTTTATGACATTCCTTCATTCAGTTTGGGGATTAATGGTACTCCACCAAGACAGATCCCTCATATTCTTGTGCATGATATAAGCTCAAAGTTTTATAAACGCACTTCGTTCAAGGTAATCGCCTTAAAACTTTTGTGCATCAATATTACTCTGAATGTGCATCACTTTTGTTATTAATGTGCATCAAATTAATACTAATTAACATATAAAAATATTCTGCTTTTTTTACAGATTCCTAGAGAAGTACTAATGAGGTCAAACATGGAAATGGAATATGAACCTTCTACCATTGTTGATGTTGAGTTGGAAAGCAGCCATCGACAGATATAGATGTGCAGGTATTCTAAAATGTTCTCTCTCTTTTTTTCTTCTAAATGTGCATCAGATTTCTAATAAATGATCATTATATTTGTTATGTGTTCAATAGGAAATTGCTGCATCTATTCTAGAAAAAGTGCAACAAATGGCACAAGAATGTGGGAGGACAAGACAGAGGGAGAGGACAAGACAGAGAGGGAGGACAACAAAGAGAGGGAGGACAGAACAGAAAGGGAGGACAAGAGAGAGAAAGAAATTTCAAAGGAACATGAGAAGGAATCACTGCCTGAGATAAATGTGCATCACTTTAATTCTATATGTGCATCAATTTTATTCTAAATGTGCATCAGTTTTATACTTTATGTGCATCAATTTGTTGATAAAATATTTTATTTGTTGAATAGGAACCACTGCCTGAGAAGATGTCGGAAACGATGTCGATGACAATTGATAGCGAGGAACCACCATATGTGGATGCTGGAAAGGAACCACCACAACAAACTGAGAGGGGGACAAGACGGAGAAGGAAATTTCAAAGGAACCTGAGATTGATATTGGAAAGGTAAGAAATGTGCATCAGTTTATTGAAAATGTGCAGGTTTGATGTTAAATGTGCATCAATTTTATAATATATGTGCACCAGTTTTGGTATGAATGTGCATCACTCTAATTCTTTGTGTGCATCAGTTTGTTGATATATAATTTTATTTGTTGAATACGAAGCACTTCCTGAGAAGATGTCGGAAACGATGTCAATGCCAATTCAAACCAAGGAACCACCGCATGTGGATGCTGGAAAGGAAGTTGCGAAAGAAGTTGCAAAGGATGTCATAAAGGATGCTGGAAAGGAAGTTGCAAAGGCTGTCGGAAAGGAAGTCATTAAGGATGTTGATGCAGGGAAATAAAAAAGAAGCCAAACGCTCGCATATGCCCTTAAATCACCATACAAGGAGAGGAAGGTAAATATAATGGAGAGACCATCAACAATTGAGAACAAACTGTACAAATGGATTGCTGAAGATGAAACAGAACCAGAGTGTATTGTGGTAAAAACAGAAGAAATGCAACTTACAAAGAGTCAGTTCAAATGCATGAAATTTAACAAATATATGGAAGAAGATGTGATGGACCGGTGGGTAAGGTTGCTAAACCAAAAAGAAATGATAAAGAGTGATGATAAACCACTACGATTTTTCCCGACGTTGTATACTTCGGTAAGAATATTATCTAAATGTTCTTCACAATAGTACTAAATATTATAGAAAATGTAGTTTTGAATAATCTTGTACTCTGTGTTGCTAGGTTTATCCTCTCATGGAATGTGTTGAAATTAAAGATGGTCAAACATGGTTCAATACGCAAATGGATGAAGGCATAAAGAAGCTGCACAACAAGAAAGTGGATGATATACAACTGGTAAGATTTTAGATGCACAGAAAGCAAACTAGTTTGATTGATTTATTCTGACTTTTTTGTTCTTTTATGCAGTTTGTGTTCCCCATTTATCAGTCAGAACACTTCTATGTCATCGCTATCAATTTGAAAAACCCCAGATATGACATTCTTGACAACTCGTCCAAGAATATGACAATTAAGAACAAGTATGGCATAATTCTCGGGAAATTGGTAAGTATTTACAAATGAATGTGCATCAATTTACTAATGAATGTGCATCAATTTACTAATGAATGTGCATCAGTTTAGTAATGAATGTGCATTAGTTTAGTTATGAATGTGCATTAGTTTTATAATGAATGTGCATCAGTTTACTAATGAATTTCCATCATTTGATCAGAGGAAATTGTTTGGCAACTACTTAGAAAGCCATAATTTGGAGGGTAAAGCATCAATAGTTCGAGACGAGAAGAAGATGCCAGCTCAGAGAATAACGATGCCATGGCGAGACACCAAAAACAAAGTAGACTGTGGTGTTTATGCTATGCGGCACATGGAGACTTATTTTGGAGCTGGAATGTCAAACTGGGAAAGTGATCTGATTAAGGGGGATGAGAAACAAATGCAAACAATTCGCATTAGGTACTTGAAAGAAATGATTGACAACAAGTACAACCTAGTGGGAAAAGAAGTTCTTTCAAAAGTGAAGTAGAAACATATTTGACAGTTTGTAAGTAGTACTTTGTAAGTTGTGTGCTTGTTTTGTGGCACTTAGACAGTTTGCAACGTTTTGTGTGCTTGGGGCACTTTGACAGTTTACAATGTTTTCATATGGGTTAAATCAAGTTCTTTGGTTTGCAATGTTTTGTGTTCTTGTGGCACTTAGACTGTGCAACAAATTGTTAACATTCGGCATTATAATGTTTAACAGGGTACAACAAATTGCTTCACAATGTGCATCAAATTGCTTAACAATGTGCATCAAAACGCTTACAATATGCATTAAAAAGCTTAACAATGTGCATCAAAAAACTTAACAATGTGCTTCGAAAATCTTCACAATATGCATTGGAGTGCTTAACAATGTGCGCCAGAAAATGCCTAACAAAATGTGCATTAAAATTCTAAACAATGTGCACCAATTATCTGAAGGATGTGCATCAAAAGTCTTAACAGTGTGCATCAAAATAACAAATGTGAAAATAAAACAACTGGTAAGGATTCTGGCTTGAATTTGCATGTCTTCTTGTTGTGACCAGGCTTTTGACAGATGTTGCACACCCTTTTATCCTTTGATGAACCAACGATGACAGATGTTGCACACCCTTTTGGCCGGCCCTTGTTCTTGGATTGAGGAGGTGGAAGAACAAAAATTTCCTCAAGAATAGGACCAAGGAATGTCTCAAATCTACTCAACTTCTTCTTGCTAGGTGAATCAATATTAGCACATGCTTCTCTAGAATACAATTGTTTCTTCTCCTTGATAAACTCAAAAGATCTTTCAACTTTTCAGGACTATCATCAATCATATTAATGCAACAATGGATTTCAGAGAGCAACTCAAAGACCATAACTTTCTTATCAACCAAATCATCACTACCATTGAAGACAGCCCCATCAATCTCAAAAGCAGGCTTCAAAGATGACTTTTTTGTCCACCTAGGGTTGATATATTTCTCAGGCAACTTAATCCTGAGACTATTAAACACCATGAACATATGACGACATGGTATACCCATGTTCATAAACAAGTTGCAAGAGCAACTAATATCTTGAGTTGTTATAGTATGGCGCACAACACATTCAGGGCCAATACTACCACTCACATGCCAATATTTAACATCATCTTGAGTGTTCAGATCTGTGAGACGACAATCATATACTGAAGCAATTATTTCATCCTGCACATCCTTAAAGACATTAAGCGTATAAACTCATGCACATTCAACTTCTATAGGCATCTTTGTCTCGTATATTGGAACTAAAATGCATGATTCCATATCAAGCTTCCTTTTATTGTGACGTTGTGCATCAATTGCATTATCAAATTGCAACAAAAACATAATCAAAGACGATGATCGTCCAATGAAGTTGGAGAAGAAAGAATTCTGACTTTCTGACCTAGAAGTTGTCCTTAGCAAGCCACCCATATGATAACCTTGGAATAATGCAAGAATCCAGTATTGACGCAAATCAAAGATTGTTTGCAACCAAACATTTTCCTCAAGCCTAAAGTCAGTAATAATAGAACGCCAAGCTTCCTCAAACTCAAGGGCCCTCAAATCATTACTCCACACAATAGAGTTAAATCTCCTCCTAAAGTCTTCCATTAGAGATGAATCAAGCTTAACCTTAACAGGGACCTTAAACATAATGTGCCACATGCAGAATCGATGAACTACATTGCTAAACACCTGCTCAATAGCATCTTTGACTGCGACATCTTGATCAGTTAGTAAAATATATGGCTCATGCCCCATAGCCTTTTTGAAGTTCTCAAACAACCACACATAAGAAGCAATGTATTCTTTCAACAATAAGCCAAACCCAAAGGTAATAGAGCTCTTGTTATTATCAACTCCAGTAAAAGGAACAAAAACCATATCATACCTATAACAAATTAAACAAAAAAGTGTTAATGTGCATCAAAATTGCATTGAAAGTGCACCAATATGATCTATATGTGCATCAGTTTCGTTATGAATGTGCATCAAAATTGCATTCAAAGTGCACCAATATCAGCAGCATAAAATCAAAGAGACTGGTCCCATTCTCTAGTCAATACCTGCCAAAGAATTCCTATATGTGCATCAGTTTCGATATGAATGTGCATCAAATATTTAAACATGTGCATCAATAATAATAGAAGTCAAAATTATGAAAATAGTACCTGTTTGACTTATAAGTCGCATCCGCAAAAACAACATCACCGAAGAAAGAAAAACTCTTGCGTGAAATAGGATCTGAATAAAAAAGTCTGCAAAGTTGATTCTGATCATTTACTTCATAATCAAAGTAGAATGCCTCACATCTCTCATTTCTTCGAAACAAATTGTCAATAAGCATTTGGCCATCACATCCAATCATGTAAGTATTCAAGTCCCTCTGAAAATTCTTGAAGTCCACAAGTGTAGCACCCACATTTGAATAAGAACCAACATAATTCTTGAACAACTTGTACGCTTTGCTAGTGCCAATATTTGTTTTTAAGCAATTGATGATGAAAAGGTGTGAGTTTTCTGTTGTCGGGTGCAAAATGTCTCTGCGAAGGAGGTAACAACGGATGGTTGTGACGTTCTTCAAACATTTTCAAACAAAATCCATCCCTTCCTGCTTGCCAAAATATAAAATGTGCAGGACAACCACAACGATTAGACATCCTCCTTCGCTTAGGCTCACTGTTTTCACCATTAGAAGGTTTGTATGGACCCAAATGTCCTTGCCTATTACAAACAAGATACCGCCACAGTTTAGTACCATCTTTCGCCTTTGTTGCAGTACCTCTTCTCATAGTAAAACCTACTTCAAGAGAGTAAAACTTGTAAAATGCTTCAGCCTCATCATAGGTTGCAAACACCTGCCCCTCATATGGCTTGATATCATCACTACAGATCGGGGCATAATAAGTTGTATTATTCGGCGAAACAGAAACAACAACACTAGCTTCTTCTCCTATAGTTAAGAAAACAAAACAAATAATTAAAAGGATTGAAACAGTGTGCATCATAATAAAACACAATGTGCATCAATTTATAACAATTGTGCACCAATATGCTAGTAATGTGCATAATATTATAGATAGAGATACACATTATACAAACAGTGTGCATCAATATAGAACACAATGTGCATCAATATAACCAAAATGTGCACCAATATAGTAGTAATGTGAATTAGCACACCAAGTACAAAAATATCTCAGTAACACAGTGCATCATTATTCACACAAATGTGCGTCATTATCATTGAGAATGTTCATAATGATCCATAATATTGCGTTGTGCATCAAGTTCAACAAAAAGTTCACCAGTTCACTTGGATTTGAGTATGTTTGATCATATAAAACTTCAAAATAAACAGAGGAGAGCGATCGATAACAAAATTGCAAAAGGATAAGAACCTACAACCTGAATTCATGACAAATTGAAGGAGATTTGAAGATTGAAGCAGCGAAATCCTGTAAACAGAAAGGAGAAAGGAAAGAGCGTCATAAATCGAAAAGATAAACAAAACAGACAAAAAAAAAACTGCAGGATCAACGATTACTTACAAGAAGACGACATGAAGAACTAGAGCGAGCTAGGGCTTGGGAAGACGGCAGGAAGAACTAGAGCGAGCAAGCTAGGGCAGGAAGCTTGGGGGAAAAGAGATGGCGAGCTTCGTATAACAGAAAGGAGAGAGAGAAAAAGAAAAAAAATAATAAATGATATTACACGCGCAATCACACGCGCCCAATCCCAGTCATCCGATGCATTTCAGATCAACGGCGCACAACCATTCTCAATTATCATGGGGCATAAGTTTGTCACCGGACACTTTCCCATTTATTTTAATTAAAAAAAAAAACAAAGAAGCCCTACGTACCTGGTTGTTTTCAACATTACAAAGAAGCTCTTCACCCAGAAAAACAAAGAAGCTCTTCACCAGGTATGGGTTCGACTCCATTGGAGAGTGCCACCGCCAAGACGACCTTGCAAGTCACCATTGATTGAACTTACAAAAAATTGAAATAATGTTGAGATTGAGTAGATTTAGCTAGCACAAAGTAATTTGTTAGGGTTTAGAAGTTTCAGTTTGGGGCTTTTTGATTTCACCCCAAAATAAACCACCTCGTTCAATCGTTGGCTTTTGATGGGGGTTTACTAATTCCAGTCTAGTGCCACTTTCAAAATTAGACGACTTTGTTGAGGGTGGGAGCGGCAACGACGACGACTGGTGTAAACTAGAGGCGGTGGCGACCCGGATTGAGGGTGGTACCTCGTTGGCCTGAGAGGCTGAGAATATGGAGAGCCTTGCATCATCAATTGCTACAGTAACCAGGACATTGGAGAGAAAGGATGAAGAAAAAGAGAAGAGAGGCGCCGAGATTGAAGATTTTTGAGAGGCGGATGATGATAAAAAGAGGATTCGATGGCGGGGAGGAGGGCTAGTGCAGTGGCCATGGCTAGGAGATAATGAACTTTGGAAAAGGGCAATTTTTTGAAAATTCAATGAGAAAACAAGGGTATTTTCGTCAGTGAAGATTTTAAAATTTATTTCCAGAATAAAAATATCAGAAAAACATTTAATCTATTTTATTTTATTAAATAAGTAAGGTTTAAAATGGTAATTTCGTAGATTTAACAGAAATGTTGACGAAATCTGTTAAAGGGTGGCGTTTGGCAAACGGAAGGCTTAATATGGGTGGTTTCCGGTAATATTCAATTAATGGGGTGGGTTTGAGCAATATAGCGTATTTTCCGGATGATTTTCGGTAAAAACCTTTTTTTTTAAAGTATTTTATAAGCTGTAAATTACTCTGTAGTAAATTTATGTACCTTAAATGAAACGGAAAAGATTCACGGTCGAATGTATTATTAAAGTGTGAATGTGCGAATGAAAAAATTGATCGACATGGACATTTAAGCCATTGACATGCATATTTAACAAATTGTGCATGACATTTGACAAGTATATGCACACACCTGTATGTGTATGTGCATGTGATTAGTGAGAAATGTGCATGAAAATGACTATATTCGTACATTCGTACGTTAAGCCATTCACACCTGATCCGATGTCAAATAAAACTTATATAATGATATACCGATACAAATTAAAAGGTACAAACATTTAAATATAATTTTAGATCTCAACAAAGAGCCGAATGTTGAAAATCTAGTGTTGATGTTGCATTTCGCTTCTGCAAGATCCATAGAAGCAACACACCCAGCTTTTCTGCACTCCAACATAGAGCATGGATCAGAATAATTAAAACATATATCTATTTTGATCGAGTTTAAGTTAATTAACGTACGTACTTGTGTAAGAATAATATGGTGGTTTAGTAGATATATTACTGATTTGCTTGGTTTCTTGTCCTTCTTGGACCGAAGATTGTTGGAATTGGAGAGGTAATCGTTGTTATTAAGGCCAGGACTCCGGTTCACTGCTGAACCGCTTGATTTTTTCTGATCTCTAGCCTTGTTGAAGATAACGGTGAACCCTTCTGCTGATTCTGGATTGTTGACGTCCCACTCTCCGAATTTGGGCAATGATCGACTATTGCTTCCCTGCTGGCATTGCTCACATAAACTCACATGTGAGTGTACGTCTACATACGCATACAACTCTAAATATCATAATTAGAGATGAACTAACTATCTATTCAATTATCAATTTAATAGACTAATTTCAAATTAACTGAAAAAAGAGACTAATCTATCTTAAGGTCTTGTTTAAGTTAATTAAATAAAACATATATCTATTTTGATCGAGTTTAAGTTAATTACCCTCTTTAACCAAATAAACACCCGATATTAATCAGAAATGAAAGGTATATAAGGTTAAAATCCACTTCTTAACACAAGCTTAGGGCTTGTTTGACAATGAGTTTATAAATTAGTTTTTGTTTATAAATTTTTATTTTTTCAGAAAACGTTACTCTCGTACATAAAAATTCGTCCACGAAAAATAGTTTATAAATCAAAAACTAATTTATAAACTACATTCGTCAAATAAACCATCAGTTATTTTGTAGGGTTTTAACAAACTTTGGACACTTTCTATTGTAGGGTATGTTTTTCTCTTTTGGTCGATTTGAGAGATACTCCCAAGTCCCAACACAAAGCAAACTTGGGAAATAGTTTGATATTCTATATATGTTCACGATACAAATTAAAATGGGAAAAAGATCATCATAAAATAAGATTTATATTACCGAACATACAACTTGGAAAGCAAGTCTTACCGGTGGCATACTGGAAATGGAAGAATTGCGCCTGGTTATACAAGAATGTTGGACAAAAATATACCAGAATTCTAACCAAATAGGGAGGTTAATATTGTCAACTGAGAGGAACAACTGTAGAGAGCTATATAATGAAGTGCCATTCTATGCCTTTGTGGAATGTAAATTATATTGTGATTAGTGATTTGAATGAGGCCTGAGAATTTAGGGTTAGTGGAGTTCACGTATTGTGGTTGAGGTAGGCACTCTCTTAATTATGTTAATCTCATCTATCTTCATTACCATAAAGACATCATTATCATCATGGAATTAATATTAACTGGCCAGAAATCGGCACTGAACCGGCCAAGTCCAACACAAAACGTTTTTCTTCACGTCCACTAAAAGAGGCAACTCCAATTAGGAACGACAATTGCTCGACAAGTCAAAATTAATCTATCTTATATAAAGATGCGGAATGGTAAAATTGTCAACTTTCAGAACTTGAAATAATAAATTTGGACCCGGTTCTTGAGTCCCTAAGCTTTTAGGCTCGCGGCGCACAAAAGACCAACCGAGTCCCAGTAGCACGAGTAGTATACGCGCAAGGAGGAAGACCCATTTATGGCCCAACTCGGGAAGAAGATGAGAGATAGGAAGAATGGATATAGTGGGGCCCTCGTGGCATGTATAAAGGCTAACGGCAAAGAGAGAGAAAGACATCTTAAATCATTTGACATTTTTTCTCCATTGCAAAGAGAGAACAAAAACACAAGAGTGCAGCCTCATCTCAAGCTCGTCTTCTTCCTTCCCAATTCATCTCTTCTCGTAGATAATTGGATGATCGGCACCTGGATTCTGATTCTTGGTGTCGAGTTCGTGATATTGGTGTGAGAATTGTCTCGATCTGAGGTGGTTTGTGAGTTCTGGGAACGATTAAGTGTTGTTCGTAATTAAGGCGTCAGACAGTGAATTGTGTTAATCTCTCTTCCTTATCATTTTTCGAACCTTATTTAGTGTTGTTATGTGTATTGTGCTTGTTTGCTCGTGATTGTTTACTGACTTGAGCCAAATCCGAGGGTCCAACCTTCCGGTTTGGTTGCGCATGTACCATTGGAGCTCAAGAACACGAAGAACAGTGTTAAGGGATGGAGTTTGATTCAAAGAGAAGTGGAATCTCAAGTTGTTGATCCAGTAGTGCTCGAGAAGGTTTCCAACAATTTCAATGGAATTAACAGCTGGCCTGACCTCGCGAGGTGTTGATAGAGTGGTCGTAAACATCTGGGCTCCAACACTGGTGGCGACCGTGGGGACCTCCTCGCGCAGCTAGTTTAATTTGTTCACAATCTTGAGAAGAAAGTCTTGTGAGAAAGAAAGATGGAAGATACACATAAAAGTGGCGCTGTGAACAACACTCCTTTGCAAGGGAATCCCCCAGTACAGATCGCGCTACCCCCCTCACTCTCTCGCATCGATGAAGAGGGAACTCGGGAGAGAATTGTAGTTCCTCCCACTAGTAGAAAAAACACCTGTTGCAGCCCCCCTGTTGAGGCGGTCACCTTAAAAACCGACGCAAAAAGTCTTATTCTACTATCTGTTGAGGCGGTCAGTCGTTTAGTTCGCTGCAACAGGTGCTTTAGAGGCGGGCAAATATCCGTTCGCCTCAAATAATATTTGTGTTTTTGACCTGTTGAGGCGGTCGGAATTTTGCCCGCCTCAAAAAACATAAAAAATCGAACCTATTGAGGCGGGCAAAATTCCGACCGCCTCAACAGGTCCAATGTATTTAAAAACTTAACAAATTTTACTCCTTTAGTTTTATACAAGTCCACGGATCGCCATCTCAACCGTTGAATCACTAAACATCCAACCGTTGTTCCGCTTCCGCTTCAAGGGTTTCGCTTACCCAGATTCAATTCGTAAAAAACCCAACTTCTAATTCATCCATTAACACCACTTTCTACCCTCTCCTCTTCGATTAAACTTCTACCCTCTCTCTCGCTTACCCAGATTCAAGGTTTCTAATTCATCCATTAAACTTCTACCCTCTCTCTCTCGATTAAACTTCGGTTTCCACTTTGAAGCTTTCGTCTCCGGTGTTGGTGCTTCGTCGCCTCAGATCTCGGGTTCTTCGTCGGGTTCCCGCTGCACAACCGGTGTTGGTTCTTCGTCGCCTCAGATCTCGCCTCATTCTTCGCCGTCGCCTCAGATCTCGCCTCTTTCGTTGTCGTCGCCTCAGATCTCGTCGCCGTCGTCGTTGCCTCAGATCTCGTCACCTTCAACGTCGCCGCCTCAGATCTCGCCTCCTTCGTCGCCATCGCCTCAGATCTTGCCTCCTCCGTCGCCATCGCCTCAGATCTCGCCTCCCTCGTTTCTGCAGTCACCATCGCCATTGTTTTCAGAATCCCAAGGAGAAGACCGAACAAGGAGATGATTCTTCAACGATGACCGAACTAGAAATTGACGCAAGAAGAAGAAGATGATAGTCGTTCATGTTTCGTTCCCAGATCTGGTTATTTTGTTATTAAGGCTAGTTGTTCTTTCGTTTCCAGATCTGCAATTTCATTGTTGAATTTCCAGATCTGGTTCTTTCATTTTTCCTGTTGTAAATTTGATGTTCTGTTGTTTCCTGTTGTAAATATCAGTGTTGAATTTTTAAAAATTCGATTGAAGATGAGTGTTATTGTAATTGTTGAATTCTAAGAAATTTCAGTGTTGAATTCGAAGAAATTCGTTTCCTGTTGAATTTCAGTGTTGAATTTCCAGGTCGATTTTGATTCTCAGGTTTCTAAAATTTTAGAGGCGGGCGCACAAATTTTAAGTCGTGTGAATTTAGAGGCGGGCACACAAAATTCGCCTCAACAGTGCACTCTTTTGAGGAGGGCAGTACCGCTTTTAGGCATATTTATGCCTACTTGTTGAGGCGGGCATTATTTTGACCGCCTCAACAAGTCACTTGTTGAGGCGAACTTGAAGAGCAAGGTGCTGAAGTCATCCCCGAGGATAGGATCTTTGTGTCAAGAGTTTCAAGAGCAAGGAGTGTCGCGAGAGAGGCAAGACCCAGAGTCATTGATCTCAACCAGGCTCCCGCAAGCTATCACGAGCATTATTATTCTCGAAATGGGGTCGCTACGATGAAAGGAATCAAGCTTATGCTTCAGTCAACGAACCACGAACCTCTCGCGAGCACTATGGAGATCCTTACTATCCCCGTGACGACTATCCTAACCAGGTGTATCCTACCAACCCTCCTCTAAATTTTTCATCCATATTTGGACCTATTGCTTTCGTGGAGCATATAATTTGTGCACCCCCGTTTCCGGATTTCAGGTTCCCTACCATTAAGGAGTACACCGGGAAGGGTGATCCTAACAAGCCTCTCTCGTGATATAATATTCAATGATCACGAGGGGGCCGGATGAGGCAACCATGTGCAAGGGATTCCAAGGCACCTTGGCCGATACCGCTATGACATGGATGCTAAACCAGCTTGCCAGAAGCATCACATGCTTCGCAGATATTGAACGGGGTTTCCTCTTACATTTCGGCTCATCGAAAAAGAGGAAAATCACCATGCAAGAGGTAGTAGGGGTCAAGCACAAATTTGGAGAATCATTGGAAGACTATGTGAAGAGATTCTCAGGGATGGTCCTAGAGGCTGATGAGTTTGATGATAAAACAGTCAGGGTCGCGTTCCTTAACGGTTTGCTAGATGGGATTGAGTTCAATAAACACATATACAGGAAACAAGAGCAGTCTTATCAAGCAATGCTCGAGAGGGCATATGTCGAGATTCCGGTTGAAACTCATTCGAGAGCGCTCTCTGCTAGCGACAATAATGGGAAGCAGAATCAGAACATAAAGAAAGGAAACCAAGGCTTGGGGAATAAAAGACAACAAAATGATCAGGGTCAGAACTGTCAGAATCGAGGAGGCTCGCGAGCCCCAGGTCTATCTACTCAGAATCCACTACTAGAATATGCAGTTTTAACGACAAGTCATTAACGATGAAACGAAAAACTCGTCGGTAATAGTCCAATTGCACTGCTTTATTACGACAAGTATATAAACTGTCGTTAATATAAACGTCTAAAACAAGGAATATTTTTATCTATTGTCGTTAATAGCTTGTAGCGCGAGATTTGCCCCCTAAATTTTACAATTGAAATTCTTTCAGATCTTAAAAAATTGTTGGAACTCACACACAACTCCTCCATCGTCGATCTTACATCCTTTTCCTAAACCCAGTCACAACTTCATCTCCAATCTTCCATTGTCTTCCAAACCCTAACTCAAACTCACGCACAATTTTCAATCTTCCGCCTTCTTCAATCATTCAATAGTGTATGGCCTCTTCGAAGGAGGATGGTGGTGAAGGCGACCTATGCCTATGGCCTCTTCGAAGCTGCTAGTTGCAGCAACGCTTCCTCCTTCTGCTCACTCTCGGCAAACAAACTTTCTATCACCCTTTCTCTTTGTGACTCAGACCATGGCCGCTCTCTTCTCCATACGGCCGCCAAGTGAAGCCACATCGATTTTTCTCTACTCCCTCCCTCCCTCTTATTAGGTATTCCTTCAGAAGTTTCGTGATTAATAATTGCTTTTGAATTCTTCAGTTAGTATAGATTTTTGCGGAGGCTGTGAAAACGTATGCGGAAGAAAAGAACTCTGGAAAATCAGAGAGAATGATGGAGTATCACAATAGAAAATGAAACCCACAAAACTGATAGAAAGTTTGTTACATCCTTTATAAAGGAAAGAAAGGAGAATGACGTAGGCACACGTCAGGCTAATAACAAACTAATGATGTAGGTAAATGAAGGTAAACGAGTACTAGTAATGAGCAAATAACTAGTAATCCAACACCCCCCCTCAAGCTTGTGGATGCTCAAGCATACCAAGCTTGGAAAACAGACTTTGAATCTTGACACCAGGCAAGGACTTTGTGAGGCAATCTGCAAGCTGAGCTTGTGTAGGCACATGGGAAAGATCAATAAGACCTTCAAGCAACTTTTCACGAGCATAATGGCAATCAAGCTCGATGTGCTTCATCCTCTCATGGAAGACGGGATTGCGAGCTATATAAATTGCGGATTGGTTATCACATTTAACGGGAATGGGAGCAATACCAACGACACCGAATTCAGCCAGAAGACGACTGAGCCATGCCAGCTCAGTGCAAACTCGTCGGAGGGAACGATATTCGGCCTCGGCGGAGGATAAAGAAATGCTCTGCTGCTTCTTAGATTTCCAGGAGATCAGAGAGCCACCAAGAAAGATGACATAGCCACTAACTGATTTCCTGGAGATGGGGCAAGATGCCCAATCGGCATCGCAATATGCAAGCAAGCGTGTATCTGGGAGAGAATTGAGCAAAAGAGCCTTGCAACGAGTACCTCGGACATAGGCCAAACAATGAAGTGCTGCGTTCCAGTGTGGGAGATGAGGAGCCTGATTAAACTGACTCAAGAATTGCACTGCAAATGCCAAATCAGGTCGTGTGTGTACCAGAAAGTTCAGCTTCCCTATTAAACGTCTGTAAAGCAGAGGATCAGCAAGGAGTTCTCCATCGTCTGGAAGGAGTTTGAAGCGAAGATCTAAAGGGCTGGCAACATCCTTTAGGGAAGTGACATCAAACTCATCCAACATGTCTGAGATAAAGCGCCTCTGACTCAACAAATAACCAGCTTCAGTGGGAATAAATTCAATCCCAAGGAACAAATGCAATGAGCCTAAGTCCTTAATCTTGAAAGCTGAATGTAAAGAATGTTTGAGTGAGAGCATACCCTCTGTATCATCTCCTGTAATCAAGATATCGTCCACATAAATGGCCACAAAAATCATTGTAGAAGCAGTCTTCTTAGAAAAGAGAGAGTAGTCATTTAGACTCTGTTTGTAGCCATTAGAACGTAGGAAGCTAGAAAGCTTGGCATACCATTGCCGGGAAGCCTGCTTCAAGCCATATAAGGACTTCCTAAGGAGGCAAACCTGAGAAGTATCATCAACCATCAAACCTGGAGGCAGTTTCATGAACACTTCCTCGTCTAAATCGCCATGAAGAAAGGCGTTATTTACATCCAATTGAAAGATGTCCCATTTCTTCTTGAGAGAAACAGAAACAAGTGCACGAACTGTTGTCATTTTAATTACTGGGGAGTATGTTTCTGTGTAATCGATGCCTTCTTGTTGTGTGAAGCCACGAACCACAAGACGTGCCTTATAACGTTCTATTGAACCATCAGCTTGTCGCTTGATCTTATACACCCAACGACAACCTATAGCTTTCTTGCCCTTTGGCAAAGGTACAATATCCCAAGTATGGTTTTGATTCAAAGCTGAGAATTCTGCTGTCATTGTCGTACGCCACATTTCATACTTACAGGCTTGATCATAAGAGTAAGGTTCCATCTCAGGACGTGTAGTCAGTACCTTAGCATCTGAAGAGAAGGAGACTGTGGAAGTTAAGGTGTCACAGCAGAAACAAGGCTCTGGAACTGCAAGATTACACACATAATCTTGAAGGTATGATGGAGCACGTGTAGTCCTAGTCGATCTGCTAGTGACAGGAGCAATAGTGGTGACAGGAAGAACAGGAGAAGGCATGGAACCTGCAGATTCGTCAACTGGGAGTGATGTGCTATCATCTGGGAGTGGTGTGCTGTCATCTGGGAGTGGTGTGCTGTCATAAACAGGTAAAGAAGGCTGTGTGACAAGCTGAGGATGATGAAAAGGATACACCTGCTCATGGAATTTCACATCCCTAGAGATAATGACTTGTTGTGTATCAAGATTGAAGACTTTATACTCCTTCTTGCCCAAAGGATATCCCAAGAAAATACAAGGCTCAGCCCTTGCCTCAAACTTGTCTCTCCCTGATTGTAAGGTTGACACATAACACAAACAACCAAAATTCCTCAAATGAGCATAGCTAGGAGCCTTGTGATATAACACTTCAAAGGGTGATCTGTTTTTCAGCAATCTTGAGGGCAATCTATTGATAACATGAGCTGCAGTCAACACACTTTCACCCCAGAATTTCTTTGGCAACTTAGAGTGGAATAAAAATGACCTTGCCACCTCCAACAAGTGTCGATGTTTTCTTTCGACTATGCCATTCTGCTGTGGTGTAGCAACACAAGATGTCTGATGCTCGATCCCTTGCTGAGCAAAATAAGCTGCATTCTCTCTACTAGTGCCCAGTTCAAATGCATTGTCACTTCGTACAGTTTTAACTGTCCTGCCAAATTGAGTAAGAGCTAAAGCAATAAAGCTCTTGAGCAAACCAAAAGCATTACTCTTACTAGATAGCAAGTGAACCCAAGTAGATCGAGTAAAATCATCTACTATAGTAAGGAAATATCTATATCCATTATAAGTTGAAGCTCTATAAGGCCCCCAAACATCCACATGAACAAGTTCAAAAGGCAAAGTAGTAGAAATAGCACTAAGAGGAAATGGAGCTCTGGTTTGCCTAGACTTGGCACAAACAAGACAGGACTCCAAATCAGTCAAGGATTTGTCTAAAGAGTCAACAAAACTCAAGGTTTTAAGTTTGTACAGAGGCAAATGCCCCAATCTAGAATGCCATAGTTGAGCATCTACATTGTGCTGGACTGCTGCAACAAAAGGGGTCTGCAAATCTGTCTTGGCTTCTTGCTGTGTGTGAAGCAGGTACAAGTTCTTGTATGCCCTACCAATCACCAGATGCTTCTTCATAAAAGGAGCCTGAAGCAAGCAGTGTAAAGGTGTGAATAGGATTCTGCAAAACATATCTCTAACAAGCTTTCCCACTGACAGCAGATTACAGTGGAAAACAGGCACCAATAACACATCTGATATAACAAGCTCAGGCAATACTCTAACTGAACCTGATTGAGTTACTGAAACACTTGTTCCATTTGGCAAACTGATAGCGAATGGTGAAGACAAATTACTAACTGAGCTGAAAGAATTAGCACTACAAGCCATATGACAACTTGCTCCACTATCCAATATCCATGTATTTTTATCAAACACATGTGTCATAAAAGAGGATGTACCTGCAAATCCTGCGAAATCATCTGTTTCCTGAGCTGATTGCTTGCTGGAAGATGTGGAAGCAAGACTTAGTAGGCGAGAAATCTGATCTGTTGTGAGATCTGCCAAAGCTGAACCAGCAAATTTACCATCCTGCTTCTTGTTTTTGTCCCTGTAATGCTCAGGAAATCCATTGAGAAAGAAGCACTAATCAACGGTATGGTTTGTCTTCTTACAATTAGTGCATAGTAATTGCTTCCTGTCAGTCTTAGGCTTAGCATTCCCCTGCCTATTAGCTACAGCATTCATAGCTGCACTTTCCATCGAAGGTACTGTCACAGGTTGCAATTCCCTTTGCTTCTCTTCTTGTAAAAGCATAGAGTAAGCCTGTGGAACACTTGGCAGGGGTTTCATGAGTAGTATACTACCACGAACAGAAGTGTAAACATCGTTCAGCCCCATCAAAAAGTGAATTAGATGCTCATCGTCCTCAAACTTGCAAAACTCTTTCACAGATCCACAAGTGCAAGCAGGAAATTTACGCAAGCTATGTAACTCATCCCATAAGATCTTCATACGAGTATAATAAGAAGAAATTGAACCTGTTCCTTGCTGTAAGGCATTAAGATCCTTCTTAACGGAGTAGAGCTGTGCTCCACTAAGCTGGCCGAAGCGGATCTGAAGCTCATCCCAGATATCCTTCGCTGTTTCTGAATATAGAACACTTCTTCGGATTTCCTTGGTCAATCCATTGAGCAGCCAGGAACGGATCATATCATTGCACCGCTGCCAACGCGCAAGAGTGGGATCGTCGTCCTTAGGCAAGGGAAGCTTCCCTGTGACGAAATCCAGCTTGTTCTTCGCAGAGAGTGCGATTTTCATACTCATCCGCCACTCTCCGAAGTTAGATCCATCAAACGTGTCTGTGACGAGCGATAAGCCTGGATGATCGCTCGAGTGAAGCCAGAGAGGATCGTTGCTCTGTCCCTGACCTGGAACGCCTTTGTCGCCGTTAGAATCTCCGTCAATTGTCATCGGAGAAGAAGACTGAACTCAGAGGACTCCGAAGAAAAAGCGATCGAGAATCAATCCCGATGCTCTGATACCATGAAAACGTATGCGGAAGAAAAGAACTCTGGAAAATCAGAGAGAATGATGGAGTATCACAATAGAAAATGAAACCCACAAAACTGATAGAAAGTTTGTTACATCCTTTATAAAGGAAAGAAAGGAGAATGACGTAGGCACACGTCAGGCTAATAACAAACTAATGATGTAGGTAAATGAAGGTAAACGAGTACTAGTAATGAGCAAATAACTAGTAATCCAACAGGCTGATCTCCGGGGAATGCTTGTCTACAGTCAGGATAATATGTAATCTATCCCAATTACTACCATCAGCTTCATTGGAGTAGTTCATATCCTGGATGAATTGATTAACCTAGGTTAGAAAAAACAACTCCCCTCTAAATGTTCAATTATCCTTGTCTATATGATTTTCTAGTTTTGAGAATTCTACATTGCATCTCCACCCGCCTTCTTGTAGATATGGAAATTACAATATTCAGCTTGGTTATTCATCTCCAACTCAGTTTGCAATCATTGAAGATCAGAGGTATAAGATATGATTCTTTTCATCTAGTTTAATCAACTAATGATGATTTTATTTCTGATTCCATTTTATGTGTGCATTTTTATTTGTTTGGGTCTCTATGTAACGTGGGAAGATTGTTGATTATATAGAGCTTAAACGTGTAAGATTTGTCAGTTTAATGGTTTGGATTTTGCAGTCATTGATATTGCTTCCATTCCTAACATAATTGGGTGGCTTGCTATATCATATGCCAAAGTGAGTAATAGAGATGGTATCTATCTATTCATATATAACGCCTTTACAAGTCAATTGTAATAGTGTCTCATGCTCAGGATTCTTCCTTTCCGTGTATGGGAAGATTTCTTAAGGGATATCTTGTAACCAAAATGTTGATGGAAAGTGGTATATGGTTGAATGTAGGTGCATGTGTATATTGCTGACATAGCCCCTCAGAACATGAGAGGAGTCTTTGGATCTATCAATCAGGTTAATTAGCTGCCGTTTCGGAGAATTATATTTTGACTAAATACTAATATCAAGTATGTTCTGCATTTTCTGATAATGGTTTTCTGCTTCTTGTTTGTTAGCTTTCTGTAACTATAGGAATAATGTTGGCGTATTTATTCACCTTTTTTTTCCAGTGGAGAATACTTGCAGTTCTACGTAAGTATCATATGATTTAAGAAGGCAGATTCGTAATTGAACATCATCGACAAATATTGATTTTCATTGTTGATAAATTTGTAGAACTAATTACTAATTAGTAATATTTATAATTGCATGTAATTTGAGAAGCTTATGATTTCTCCTCAACTTCTACAAACTAAGATAGATTCAGTTGTCGTTTTCTTTTCTGATGTTGGTTTTACACATGCACAAGGCAAATGCTAGCTTTTTTCTGTACAGAGGAATTGCCTTGCACTATACTGATGCCTGGATGGTTCCTCATCCCAGAATCTCCTAGATGGTAAATACAATCAAATGTCATATGTAAAAGTGACTTTATTTCATAATTTAAATAATTAAGCTCCATCAGGAGTTCAAGACTCATTAAAATATTTAATTGCTTTGATTAGGTGTGGAATCAAGTACGAGCTTGAATCCTTGTTGAACAACTTTGGTTCACTATGACTTACATTTTTTTTGGTTGTTGTTGTGTAGGTTGTGGCTGGTTACTTGGTTGGTGCACAAAGGATTTCTTGAAGGAGGCTTTAGAAGCCCAGCACAATGAAGCTCAGTCCAGCAAGGGCTCAGCCCAGTCCACAGTAGCCACGCAGGCTGTTGAGCAAAGGACAGATGACCAACGGTCATGACAACAGACTATTCTAGAAGATACCATAGCTATCTAGTTGGATTTGTAATAGCTAGATAAGTGACACTTGTCAATAGATCCCTGCATCTGTTTCCATATATATTGTAACAGTAACCTAATGATTGAGTAATGAGAAATACATTTATTTCATTAGTCTAGAATGGTATCAGAGCTAATAGGCCAATGCCTCCTTCCTTTTTTTTTCTCGTTGATCCATGGATGACACCATTGTTGCAGCAGCCATAGCTGCTTCCTCTCAGCTTTCTCAGCAAAACCACCTTCCTTCTTTTTCATCCTTTATCACAGTTAAACTTCACACCATGGCCTCTTCTCAACACAGGGGCAGATCACATGGCAGAGGAAGATTCCCTAACAGAGGTCGGAGTAACAGAGGGCGTGGCCGTGGATACAACTTCACTGGAGAGCCTGACAACCGTCCCGTCTGCCAGGTGTGCAGCAAGCCGGGCCACACTGCTCTCATCTGCTACCATAGGTACGGTCATTCTCATCAGGCTCCCCCTCCCCCAAGTCTGCAGGCTCACCACACATATTACTCCCCTGCTCCACAACCTCACTACACTGCTCCTCAGCACACCCCATGGTATCCCGACACCGCCGCCACCCACCACTTCACTCCCGACCTGAACAACCTCCACTTGGATACCAACCCATACACCGGCACTGACACAATTTCTCTTGGCGATGGCTCTCAGCTTTCCATCCAGAATCAGGGTTCCTCTTCTCTCTTTTCTTCCTCTAGAGTTTTTCACTTATCTAATTTATTTCATACTCCTGCCCTCCGGAAAAATCTTCTCTCAGTTCATCATTTTTGTCTTGATAATGCTGTCCTTTTTGAATTTCATGGAAAAAATTTTGTGGTGAAGGATTCCAAGACCCAAGTCCCGCTCCTCCGAGGTCCCGTTGAGAATGGCTTGTACGTGTTGTCGGCGACCACCACACCACCGACCACCCCTCCTCAACTCCACCTCACTGCTGCCGACAAACACTCTCTCTGGCATTCTCGTTTAGGGCACCCTGCCTCCAAAATAATCCAGCAAGTTTTGCAAGTAGTCTCTCCTTCCAGTCCAAAAGGCCCGCTTCCTCACGGCCCATGTCAAAGTTGTAGTTGGGCCAAGGCTCATTCCCTTCCACACTCTCCCAGCACAAATCACTCCACTAAACATCTTCAGCTTTTATTTCTTGATGTATGGGGCCCAGCCCACACTTTATCTACCAAGGGAAATAGATATTATTTGTCTATTGTGGATGATTTTTCGAAATTCATTTGGCTTTTCCCTTTGTCACACAAATCTCTTGTCACAAATATCGTCACCACCTTCTTTAATCTTATCTCAAATTATTTATCCACCAAAATTATCTCCATTCAAACCGATGAAGGGACGGAATTCAAACCACTTCGATCCTATCTCCAAACACATGGCATCCTCCATCGTCTCACTTGTCCATATTCTCACCAACAAAACGGAAGTGTCGAATCTCGACACCGTCGCATTGTGGATTTCGGCCTCACACTCCTCAAACACGCTTCCTTACCACTCAAGTTTTGGGACTATGCCTTTGACACCGCCACTCACCTCATAAACCGCCTCCCCACACCCATCCTAAATCACAAATCTCCATTCGAAGTCCTCTTTCAAAAAATCCCCGACTACAAATTTCTCAAAGTGTTTGGGTTCCTTTGCTTCCCTAACCTCCGTCCTTACAATGCTCACAAACTCTCATTCCGCTCCACTCCCACCATCTTCCTTGGCTATAGTCTGAATCATAAGGGCTATACTTGTTACAATTGGGTCTCCCATCGCATCTACACCTCTTGGGATGTTATATTCCATGAGGATGTTTTTCCATTCTCTCCACCAAAATTAATCCTCCACCTCACTCTTCTTCACCGGGTCTGCCTCTCCTTCTTAATCCCTTATGCCCAACTACACCTCAATCTGAGTCCATCTTGCCTACCTCCTCAAATGGGCCAAATTCCTCTCAGTCCATTTCTGAGCCTCTCATTCCAGCCTCTCCACCCCGGCCCAACTCTCCATCTCAGAACAGCCCAGTAACTCCTTCCAGCCCATCCTCTCCTCCTCAAACCACTTCCCCAATCAAAGCACCTGATCCAAAATCTGCCCACCCCATGATTACACGAGCCAAAGCCCACATCACAAAGCCACTTCATAGAAACGATGGGACCATCCCTTGGCCAACTAAATCCTCTTGCTCAAACACATCCCTTATTCCTGAAGAACCCACTTGCTTCACCGAGGCGAGTCGCTTTCCCGAGTGGCGTCTCGCCATGGAAAAGGAATTTCAAGCCCTTCTTGACACAAACACTTGGAAACTTGTCCCACCTTCTTCCTCCACAAACACCCTTGGAGTCAAATGGGTATTCAAGACCAAACGTCTCTCAAATGGTTCCATTGAGCGACGAAAAGCCCGGCTTGTAGCCAAAGGATTCCATCAACTCCACGGCCTTGACTTTGATGAAACTTTTAGCCCCGTAGCCAAACCATCCACTATTCGCCTCCTCCTCTCCCTCGCTTCCATGAACCAATGGTCGGTCCGACAACTCGACGTGCAAAACGCCTTTCTACACGGGGACTTGGAGGAAGATGTCTACATAAATCAACCACCCGGTTTCATAAATCCTCAATTTCCTCACTACGTTTGTAAGCTTCAAAAATCTCTTTATGGTCTTAAACAAGCTCCTAGAGCATGGTTTGATAAACTTAGTGATTCTCTTATTACTATGGGCTTTACTCCATCCCTTTCGGATACTTCTTCATTCATCTATCGTCAAGGGAACTCTTGTGTCTTTGTGCTTGTGTATGTGGACGATATCCTTGTGGTCGCCTCCTCTCCTACTCTATCCGAAGCCTTCATCAAAACCATCTCCTCAAAATTTCCCGTCAAGAACCTTGGTCCTATGTCCTACTTCCTCAGTATAGAAGTCAACCGCACCAAAGATGGCTTTTTCCTTGCTCAAACCAAATACATTCGTGACCTCCTCACCAAGACCAAAATGGACCTCTCAAAACCCGTCACTACTCCCATGGCTACAAACTTCCTTGTTGAACAACTCAAATCTCCGCCCTTTACCGATCCTCTTCTCTATAGGAGCACTGCAGGGAGCTTGCAATACTTGGCGTTTACACGTCCTGACATCTCGTTTGCCGTCAACAAGGTATGCCAACATATGCACAACCCGCGCCAAATTCATTGGCAAGGCGTGAAACGTATCCTCCGGTACCTTAACTCCACCCCAGATATGCAGCTCCACCTACCTGCTACGCCAAGTCTTCAGCTGTCTATCTTTTCTGACTCCGACTGGGGTGGTGACCGGCCTGATCCGAGATCGACGACAGCCTACTGCGTTTTCTTGGGTAATTGCCTAGTCTCTTGGTCCTCTAAAAAGCAAGTGACAGTGTCCAGATCCACCACTGAGGCAGAATACCGGTCTATGGCATTGGCGACTTGTGAAGCCTTATGGTTACAATCCTTGCTTGGTGAATTGGGAATCCGCCTTCCTCAGCCTCCGGTTTTGTGGTGCGACAATCTCGGGGCGACTTATCTAGCTGTTAATCCTGTGCTCCACCACCGCATCAAGCATCTCTCTCTTGATTATCATTTTCTACGGGAGAGAGTCAAGAATAGGTCACTGAAAGTCGCATTTATCTCATCTCAGAATCAACGCGCTGACCTTTTGACAAAACCTCTGTCTGCACATCGATTTTGTCTTCTCCGTTCTAATCTCCATCTTCGACCCCGATCAGAACGTGGGGGGATAGAAGCCCAACACAATGAAGCTCAGTCCAGCAAGGGCTCAGCCCAGTCCACAGTAGCCACGCAGGCTGTTGAGCAAAGGACAGATGACCAACGGTCATGACAACAGACTATTCTATAAGATACCATAGCTGTCTAGCTGGATTTGTAATAGCTAGATAAGTGACACTTGTCAATAGATCCCTGCATGTGTTTCCATATATATTGTAACAATAACCTAATGATTAAGTAATGAGAAATACATTTATTTCATTAGTCTAGAAGGCTTCTTCTGATTGTAAGTTTTAGTAGACATAATTATGCACATTCAGGAGTTAATTATACATATTTTTATTCTAAAATTCTGATTCTCTTTTTGTTTGTGTTATAGATATCATCTATCGGCATAGTGGTCTCGGAGATTAAAGTTAATATTCTTACTTTACAAGATGGATAAAAAATGCCAACATTGGAAGCTTCTTCTAGATACGAAGCTGCCAAATATTTTAATTTTTTAGGTTTAACTGTTAGCATATCAAGTGATTTTATCTTATTAGTGGGATGTTTTAACTCACATTGAGTTTTATTAAATATAAATATATTGCATTGTATTATTTACTTTATATTAAATTAGTAGGTTTTACATTAACGACAAAATATTTTAATTTTATAATTATATTAACGATGAAATATTTTGTCGTTGTTCGACGATAATTCGAGTTTTGGTGCCAATTTGAATCCCTTTTTACGTCGATTTTGTTGATCGTATCCGCTATTTGTTCGACGTTATTATGTATATAATAACGACGAACTATCATTTCGTCGTTAATAATTAACGACAAACATTCATTTCGTCGTTAATAATTAACGACAAACTTTCATTTCGTCGTTAATAATTAACGACAAACTTTCATTTCGTCGTTAATAATTAACGACAAACTTTCATTTCGTCGTTAATAATTAACGACAGACTTTCATTTCGTCGTTAATTCACGACGAACGACGTCGTTAATACCTTTAACGTTGGAAGCTATTACGACAAAACCAACGGCAAACCAAGTTTGTCGTTAAAACCTTTAACGATGACTTTTTGGGCTTCTAACGACGAAAAAGTTCGTCGTTATAAACCCTTTTTCTAGTAGTGATCATAATCATGGGCAGTATCATAATCACAGACAAAACCAAGACCATAACAAGTTTCAAACTCATAACCTCATGAAACAAAGAGATGACAGAGGAAGGGGTCGCGGCCGTGGAAACGGTGGTAGAGGCAGAGGTCGCGACGGTATGTGGTGTGTTCACCCCAACTCTATTACTCATAACACAGAGGACTGGCGCAATGGTCCTAGAATCAACCGTGAGCCGGAACAAAGGATGATCTTGACCAATCATCGAGGTGGGGAGAACCCACAAGGCAGAGGGGGTGGAAATCTCGAGCGTAGCCAAAACAGGAGAGGATACAACAATCGAGGGAGGGGAAGGGGACGCAACCAGCAAGTTGCGGGAAACCTTAACCCTCCCCAAGGCAATCAACACCAGCACTTCCAAGGCCAGAAGGTCACATCGGGACTATTGTTGGGCGTCACGTACCCATTCCCCCAACAGACGCGAGCAGAGAAGGATGAACAACGCTCTTTTGCCTTATGGTCTCCAATCCATGAATGTCGCGACTCCACCAAGAAAGCCTTACCAATTAACATTCTCGAATGAAGAGGTTAACGAGTGGGCAGTGTCATCCGGAGACCCCATAGTCATACATCTCCAGATAGGAACCAAACTCGTGACCCGTATACTCGTCACCACTGGAAGTTCAGCTGACATCTTATATCTGGACACTTATGAGAAGATGGGCATTGTTCCATCCTTTTTCGCAGGAGATCGAGTAACCGCTCTGGGTGTCATGATATTGGATGTTGTAATGGGCGTTGCGTCAGGGCCAAGGATATCTGAAAAGATTGATTTCGTGATAATCCCAACAAGCTCTTCATAGAATGCCATAATTGGAAGAGGCACCTTGTGTAAGTTTGATGTCGTGGCGTCGATGAGTCACTTTTGTTTGAAATTCCCTACACAGTCAGGAACAGGTGTCGTGACAGGAGTCAAGAATGAAAGTATCTCATTCTATATCAGATCCGAAAAGGGAAGCGACGTGCCACTGCTCGCCAACCAACTCTTTGTTCCAGGAATGCCTAATGTGGAAGAAGAGGCCGAGTTGGACGTTCGCGAGCCCCCTAGACCCCGAAATCCAAAAGAAGAAGAAGAAAACAAGGCCAAGCTCAGTGGCTTTGAGAAGCAAGTAATCACGCCATTCGGCAACGAGGAGAAGAAGTTATACGTGGGAGGCAAGCTAGAGCCTGGCATTTCGAGGGACATTGAACAACTACTGTCCAAGTCGCGAGATGTATTCGCGTGGTCCCCCAAGGATCTTAAGGGAATTCCACCATCCCTCATGACTCATTCTTTGAACATCACCAATGACATAGCCCCTAGAATGTAAAAGAAAAGAAAGCAGGCGGAACCAAACAATGTTGTCGGCGCTGTAGAGCTCACAAAGTTACTCAAAGCAGGGTTCGTTAGGGCGGTACAGTATCCCGCATGGCTCTCTAACATCGTCATGGTTGAGAAAAAGGAAACGAAAAAGCGGAGAATGTGTGTAGACTTCACAAATCTCAATAAAGCATGCTGTTTGATTTATAGAGCTTCTGCTTCTTTTTTTCATAATAATAATTCTCAAGCGAAGTTGAGTGGAGATATGAAAGATTTTTTTTTTGTAGATTTCAATTTCAATCTCCATTAATTGGAGAAAAGAAATGTATTCTTGATTTTAGTCGTCTTCTGGGAATATTGGTGTTTATATGCTTTCTCTGACTTTCTCCAACCAACTATAGCATGTTTGACTCACTAAGAAATCTCATAAGAAACTTAAAATCATGATAACCATCAAACCACACTCCTTTGAAACACATAGATAGCTCCACCTAATCTGAAAGACACAAAATAAATTAAATTTTGATCCTTAAGAGCTTCCCAAGTATATCATGCCATAAGCATTCTCAAATTGAATGTGAGAAAGGGAAAAAAGAACATCAGACAGCTAATGTCAACGAAAATTGTAAACAATCATTGAAGACCCCAAGAAACGTTTCTACTTTAAATTTTCGGATACCATAGCTCACAAGTAGATTACCTATTAAAACATTGAACTTTATTTCAGGGGAACTTGTCATCCAATTTTCATGAAAGCAGAAGAAACAGATACTCTCAGATAATAACTTCACAACATGGTGCGTATTACTTGCTCTACAACAAGTTCTATCTTACAAAAATAGAGTGAGGTGAAACGTACAGCACCTTTCCATATCTCTTAGGAGATCAGGGCGATCGTCATCTGCTTAATCTTCAGCCATTTGCAATAACAACACATACTTCCAATTGGAAATTCTGAATATTGCTACCCCAGTTTAGTACGAGAATTCATGACCCCGAAGTGATATATGTTTCTTAACCCAAATCGCAATATCTTCAGCACAAGCCTGAGCTTGCGGGGTCTTTAGAAGCATATCAAGCGTTGCAAATTCATGAACAGCATCTTTGTATTCCAAAACTGGGGCATCTACGCTTACTTTCCTTAACGACTCTGAGTAAGCAATGGCTCGATCTCTCATCCAATCATGCTCTGCCACAACTGTTAATGTTGGTGGCATGGATTTTAAAGGCGGGCCCCTGTTTGGGAGGAGCGGGTTGGCTGCTGGGTGATCAAGGCTGAACTCTTCCTCGGGCAAGAAAAGCTTCCATGCAAGTAAACACATGGTTTTGTCATAAAAGTAAGAATTGGCCAACTTTATTTCGGATCGAGTTGGAGCACTGCCCATGAAAAAAGGGTACATTAGCACTTGTGCCACGATTTTTACAGGGTCGAGAAGCCTTCCTGATTCTACCGCCTTTCTAGCAACATAATCAGCAATATTTGCACCACAGCTTACACCAAGTAGAACGCACCTGTTAAATTATGTCAAAACCACAGTCAGTCTATGTAGAATGTTTATGAAAATATTACAACGGAAACAGAGAGAGAATCAAAAACAGAGACCAATCTTCAAACGTGTAATCAACTACAAAGGATCTCATGTAGAATGTAAAATCACTGAAGAAACAAAAGTATGCATTTGTCCATGGGGAGAGCTGCATTTAGCGTCAAACTGTCTGTAAATGCATATACAATAATATTAAAAATTCAGAAAAAACCCAGCATGAATGTCTTACTGCAAACGTAGGGAGTGAGAGAGAGGAGCTACAACTTCCTATGACCCTTGATTGCATTTCACATTCACACCCACTTGGCCCATTTGAATATTATACTTCGGTATCCCAAGGCTGAAGTGTGTTTAGACGAATAATCAAATGCTTTTCTCGTTGTCAGTATTCAAACGAATAAAATCAGGGATAGAGATATCCATGACACCAAGGCTACAAGGCTAGAGTCTGATTGAGGCTATAACCCTCTAATCCCTAATCACGGACGGGTTGATCAAGGAAAAATTTCACACACATCGCTACAATTTTTTTTGCAACTCTGACCATAAGTTATTCGAACATCCACACTAAACTAGATCTACCTATCTACAGTTCTGATAGGGGCATATAACTAGATGGGACACTGCAGGTTACGTTAATAGTGAGCTCGCTATTCAAGAATGTTAACTTCCAGCGGATGTGACAATATTGAATAATATCTCTTGTTCCTCCAATGTTTCACAGCACCTCATCTCAGAATACCAATTCTGAAACAAGTTCAAAACAATCGCTTTATCAGCATTCTTGCGATTGTTTTGTAGCAGAAGCAGGATACTGCAAGATTCATAAGAGCTCAAAGTGAGTGGTCAAGACTCAAGAGTCAAATCCGATATTAGCTACAGCCTACAGCGCTTCATCATCCTTGGATTAAACCACTCTCTGGGAACAGAACCATTTACAGGCAACAAAGTATTATAGAAGAATCCAGAGGCCTAAAAACAGTTTATAATTAAAGTAATTGGTCTGAGTTGTATCCCTTTGCCTTCTATTTTTCATTAACTTTTACAGCCCTCAGAATGTGATGAAACATTTTTATTGGAAAATTACAAACTCCTGATCCTTTACGGATGTTTAAACTCACACATCAATTTCAACTTGCAACAGATTCTTAAAAGTACAGTCAAACATTTCTATCATTCTATGTACCTAAACTGCTAAACCTGGTCCACTATGAGTTAGGTAGAGGACCCCTGCATCAGAAGTAGTCCTAGAATGGTTTATTATTTTTCTTAATGGAAAGTTAAATCAAAATAATCTTTTTCTTTTCAAAGTCCTGAATGAACAATATGCGCCCAACAAATTAATTAATGACCCACTATATCACAACACATCAACCAGTTGAAAAGCATAAAGATGGGTGCTTACTTCTAAGTTATTGCTCTCTACTATATCCCTCACCTCTTTGCTAGCACAGGAGGCATAGAGTTTCAATAAACAGATAAGTACATTACAGTTTACACCAGCTCGTGGTTTATGCTAGTAATCTATAGGAACTTGTGCGTTCAATTTCATAAACGAATCAATGCTCAAGCAGCAATATAGCCTTGGTAAGATATGTGCCATAGACATCTTTACTTCCTCAGAAGGAACAAAAGCAAGTCAAGTTTGCAATCGAGGATAGCCGGAAAAATTAACGCACCATAATGAGCTTTATGAGGATATAGGAACTACATTTTGCATTATTTGATAAAATCTGCATCGCGTTATCAAAGGAAACCAAAGATTGATATAATAAAATAGACAAAACAATTTGAATCCTCAAAACTACCAATTCTGCTAATATGAATTCCACAGAGATGTACATTTTTAAGAAGAGTTCACGGATATTCAAAACAGATTTTTCAATGATCTAAAAAATTGATAGCAGAAAATAACTCCTACTTTCAGCTAAATCAATGCTTCTTTAACACTTGAATGCTACAATTATTTCACATCTTGACAGCAAATATATTATAAACCACAAAGCATGGTTCAAAAGCAAAGGTCACAGCAAACTTGATTTTTACTGTAGATACAATCTGAAAGTCAGCTGAAGCAAAAATCTAACGCAAAGGAGAAATCAGACAAAGCTTTGAGGTCCCAAATGAATTACTCCGTAGAAGTTAAGGAAAGTAACCTGGAAGGGTCAGCATGGGCGGCCAACCAAGGCTCGAGCATTGAGGCCCCAAATGTATCCTTGACAATATGGCGATGGGCGTCGGACCTCTTTCCGTCCCCACGAAGGCCGACACCACCACCAGCCCCGCCGCTGAGCCCACCCTTTGCATTCATAACAAAGGACTTGCTACACTCGGCCAAATTGGCCTGCTTCGAGAGCCAATTCAGCACCTTCCAACCGTCCTCAAACGCAGCTGGATACCTATTCTCCGGCGCCAACCTATATCCTACAGACAAGATTATCACATCGCACAATTTAGCTATTCTGCGACAGAACAAATCGTTGGCAACCGAATCGTTACTCCCGCTCACAAACCCTCCTCCATGGAGCTGCAACATCACTGGCAATTTCACCTTCCTATTCTCTACCGACGGCAAGTAACCCCTATATACTCCAGAATCTGAGTTCAATCCGTCAGAATTAGTCACACCGACACCATAGCTATTTCTCCTCGCTGCATCGACGCTCATTCGATCATCGATAGGACTACCAACAGGACTCAAGCTGTTCCTGCGGCTCAAATTAGGGTTAGGGTGAGTGCGAGATTTGGGATCAGAATCAGATGTGAGCGCTGTGTCCGGCAAGAAGATGCGAACGGCGAGGGAAGTGAAGGCGTCGATGTGGATATCCTTAGTGGCCACTCCATCAGTAAATACAGGGTTAGCGGCGGCGACAGACTCCTCCGGTCGAGTCGAAACCCCGAAGCTCTGGCTTCTGCCATTTCCGCTCTCATCTAACATGCTTTGAAGCCTGTGCTTCACCAGAAATTTGAAGAACACGCTGTACAGCTTCACAGCCACACTCGGCATTATCTCTTCCAATTCGATTTCTGCTTCACCAGCTTTACACTTGCACACCAATAATGGCTGTTTAATTCACATTGGAGAAACGAAAAAATTCGAATTCTCCACAGAAATCCGCAAGAGGAATCCTCGAAACTGTGGTTTACTCGTGCTGATTTCGATCCAGATCTCTTTGATCCAAGAAATTGCTGCTAATAAGTGCGCAAACATTCAATTTAGGATTTCTGTGTCCCACTCTTCTCTGTTTCCGCTCTCTTTTTGTTTGTGTGCTTTTCGTGAGGCGAGAGACTACACCTGAGCTAAATTTTCTTTTTTCCCTTTATCATTTCTTCTGTTTCTAATGGACAAGATTGGACGTACACAGTATACTTTTAATAAAATATTAAACGGATGAGATTATAGATAGGATGTAAGTAGATTGTGAAGCAGAGCAGGGGAAAATTCATGACACATCTACTACAACAACTCAGTAACTTTCGGTTTTTCAATGCTAAATGGTAAATTAAGAAGAGCTTACACGAATTTTTTTAGAAGTTTTTACTTTAAACCATCGGTTATATATCAAAATTTACAAGTAATACACGTATTGATTTTTTTTTGGTAACGAGAGACGGCACTCTCTAGCGTTTTATTGAATGAGAATAGAGCTAACTTGCCTAGGTTCAGTGTCATGCGCGGGTTTATATAACTCGATATAGTTAATAAATAGTACAGAGTATTATGTAATATATAATTTTATATGAAAATAAGTTGATATCTTAAAATAATATTGATATATAATTAAGTTTTAACATTTTAAATATAATAAACAACGAATATAAATGAAATTTTAATACCAAAAATCTTATTTGATCAAATTACCATAGGTCAATTTTTAACAAATTTAAATAAATTGATTTCAACATATATAAACAATATAATTTAAAACACTACTATAACACAAAAATATAATATTTTCTCTTATTTATTAAGAATTCAATCTTTTTGTGATATGTCATATCATAAAAATAAAATTATAAATTTGTAAAATAACATAACAGGATATTGGGAGGTCAAAATCTAAAAAATTAATACATAAAAATATTTTTGTAATCTGAAAGATATTAAGCAATCTTTTTATGATATTTTTGCACATAATTTTCCAAATTTAATCAATTTTTTGAGAAAATTACATTAAATAATTTTCCAAATTTAATCAATCCTTTTGTGATATTAAGCAATTTTTTTCCAATCCGTCAGCTAAGTAATTGGTCTTCCTACACATGAGTGACCTGAACTATCCACTCTATATGCAAGCCATAGTAAACACCCCATGAGTGGTGTGGTGCATATACCAATGTGGAGCGCAAACCCACCTTTCCATTCACCATCTTCTCCTCTAATTGCGCCCCCAGCCCCAGCACGACCCTGGTTTCCCTTCGACGCCCCGTCCGTGTTGAGAGTCACCTAGCTGGGTTGAGGCCGAGACCAACTGATATTCCTCTCGGTCCACTCTTGTCTGCTAGTCCCCCTTTTCACTTTCAGATTACCCTCCCAATACTCCTTAGCCATTCGCGCGACAAATGACTGCACACTTCGCAGATATCAGAATCACTTTGAACCTTTCCATGTTCGTAAGAACTCTCTCTCTCGTGCACGATCAGCCATATAAAGACTCTTATTCTGTCAAACATACGGCTCCATTGTTGCCCCGTATTCGCTTCAGTAGTAATCAACTTGTAGGCCGTTTTTACTGTATAAACACCATTAGATGTCATTGCCCATGGCAGACTATCAGTAGAGCCCATTAGTCCATCTGGAACCACAGCAGCAAGCTTAAGAATATGCTCCTCGTCTAAAATTCCCACCAACTCACTAAATTTCCAGCCCACGCCCGAACTCCAGAAGTCAGCAACCAGCCCGTTCAGATTACAGTTCAGCAGGCTATTCATCTTAACGGTTTCAATATGATGATTAACAAGCCATCTATCCTTCCAAAAGCGCATGCTCTGACCATTACCAAGTACCCACGCCATACCCTTGGCGATAACCTCTCGAAAGCCCACTGTCACCGCTCTCCATACAGGAGAGCACCCCTGTTTAGTTTTCACCCTCTCAATATCATTAGTATTGCTCCATTCGTACTTGTTGTGCAAAACCTGAGCCCACAAACTATTGCCATCAAGTAAAAGTCTCCAACTTAGTTTGCCAAGCATAGCTAAGTTCATAAACTTGGGTTGTCGAATTCACGTATTGATTTTAAACCATACAAAAGAGCCCAAAAACTTACAAATGACTACCACGGACGAATTCCGTCAAATTGACCATTAAAATGTGTGAAATTACGAATTTTCCCCTTTAAAATTACTGAAATTACTGAAATTTGCCTCTGTTTACAGTGAATCAAGCCAATCTTTGTTCGATAAACCCACAACTTCCATGTCCACACCCTCCTCCGCCTCCACTACAACTACTTCTTCCCCCACTTCCATATCCACCTCAAAACCTAGCCTTCATGTCTCCTCTTCCTCCTCTCCGTCGCCGCCTCCCTCACCTACTCCTCCTTCTACGACTTCTATGGCCGCCCGTCAAGATCGCTGACGCCATCTTTGCTACCTCTCCTCGCCATCTTTGCTACCGTCCTCTTTCTATCTCTCACCCTCTTTCCACCTTCGCTCTCTACCAATTTCTCGTCTGAAAGGGCATCTCGGATCCCAGCCTCCCTCGATCTTCGCCAATCTCGTCGTCAATTGGATCCTCCTCGCCCCCGTCGCCGTCCTCGAGAGCAAATGGGGATTCAACGCCCTCACTCGGAGCAAGGAGTTGGTCACAACCATGAGAACCACCGCCATGTCCTTGCTCATGTTCAAAGGACTCCAAGCGCTCATCCTCATCTAGATCATTTTCCCTTCCTCTCTCAATCGCCTTAACAGACTCAGTTGCACTACAAAACAAATCTGAAAAATCTTCCCCACCTAATGAATTCTTCTTGAGTTAACGTTCCATCATCAACTCTCGTCCAAGAAATGCTAACTTCTCTCACCGATGATCAACCAATTACGGAGCAATACATCCATAAGAAGCAATCGTTGGAGATCTAAGGATCGATTTCTCTCACTTATCGAACAAAGATTGGCTTGATTCGTTGTAAACAGGGAAAAATTCTAGTAATTTTTAAGGAAATCGTAATTTCACACATGTTAACGGCCAATCTGACGGAAACCATATGTGTGTGGTCATTTGTAAGGTTTTGGGCTCTTTTGGGTGGTTTAAAATCAATACGTGAAATACGGGTGGTTCCTTTCAAATTTTGATACATAACTGGTAGTTTAAAGTAAAAACCTCATTTTAAGGTAGGTATTTTTTCGGAAAATATTTTCTATATAGGCCTGTTTTGAAACTATTTTTTAAAATAAGCACTTTTTCGTGCTTCGTAATAATGAGAGGCATTGTTTGGAAATAAATATACAAGAGGCGCTATCATTTTGTGAAGGAAATTTATATAAAGTTTTTTTTTAATAAGAGACTGTATTTAAAAGAACGTCTTTATGCTTTGTAAATTATTCAAAAAAAAAGAGGAGAAACAGAGGTTCTTCCCCACATATTAGGGTTGTACATTTGGAATCGGACCAGATGGATCAGACTTATACCAGGTTTCTCCGCCCGGGCAACCGTCGAATCCGCTCGTTAGACCACCTTATATGACCATGTTGAATGCTTTTATGCTGCCAGGTGGGTCACCGTTACATATACTGCGTTTAAAGCTTGAATTTCAATCCCTGATTTCTCCTTATCATTGCTTGGATTTTGTTTTCTTTACCTAGGTAATTAGACAATGATTCAATTTGTAATTGTTCTCACTTCTCCTGGTTAACTAGTTGCATTCTCTGATGAAATAATTTGCAGGTGGCTCCGTTTTTTTCTCCCTCGTTTTTTTAAAACTAGTTTAGTAGCCCACCATTTTTATAAAATAATAAATTTAATTTTAATACATAAATAATTTAAGTTAAAAAATTTTCTCAAATAGATTTAGTTCATTTATCACGTAAGAATTTAGTTTTAAAAATAGTTGTTTAATTTGAATTATTACCTAAATAGCTAAAGTAAAAAGATAATCAATTCTTTAATATAAAGTTTTTGAATTAGGATGATAAACATTTTTAATAGAGAGAGTGTTAACCAAGTATTGTTTAAATATTTAAATATATTTAATATAAAGTATTTAAAATTTATGAATTATAAGATGAAATCTTTCTATATAATTATTAAATAACTCTTTGTATATTAAAGTACATAAAATATGGTTTGGAGAATTTTAAAAATATAAATAAAGAAGCATAGTATCTTGCATATCTTAATTATCCTAAAATAAACATTTACACATATTTATATTTTTCCTATTATATGATTTTTTTATCAAAAAGGAAAATGATTGAAAAAATGACATGTGGCAAAATGAATATTAAAATGACATGTGACAATTTTAGCGAAGAAGTGACATGTGGCGAAAATTGAGGATTGTTTTAATACTTTAATAGTATCCTAGTCTAGTTCTCGGTCATGTGCGAGTTTATATAACTCGATATAGTTAATAAGTAATACAGATTATTATGTAATATATAATTTTATATGAAAATAAGTTGATATCTTAAAATGGTACTAATATATAATTAAGTTTTAAAATTTTAAATATAATAAACAACGAATATAAATGAATTTTTATACCAAAAATCTTATTTGATCAAATTATCATAGGTTAATTTTTAACAAATTTAAATAAATTAATTTCAACACATATAAAACTATATAATTTAAAACACTCCCATAACAAAAAAATATAATATTTTCTCTTATTTATTAAAAAATCATTCTTTTAGCGATATGTCATATCATAAAATTAAAATTATAAATTTGTAAAATAACATAATAGGATATTGGGAGGTCAAAATCAAAAAAATTAACACATAAAAATCTTTTTGTAATCTGAAAGATCTTAAACAATCTTTTTGTGATATTTATGCAGATGTTTTTCCAAATGTAATCATTTTTTATGAAAATTACAATAAATAGTAAAAAATCGTGTTCAATGCAATGACGACAAGTGAATGACATGAATGAAGAGTATGTCACGTGACATAGCTAGAATTGTAGAAAGGTGTTTTGCTTTAGTAGTTATATAGAGATTTATTAAGCATAAGAGGTTTTGTTTAAAACAGTGCTTCTTATGAATTTTATTTTTTAAAATAAATTAGTGATCGACCTGTACCCAGTACGGGGTGTTGGTTAATTATTTTGCAACATAGCAGTTTATAAATATATTATTATACACCATATAATAATATGATAATTTATTTATTATATTTGTTTTCATCCTAGTGATGAAAATTACATTATTGAAATATCCAAAAAAGATTAAGAAAATGAGATATTACATCAAATGTTTTGGAGCACTTCTTTATAAACTTCATTTGTTGAATGCGAGACCGGATTTCCATTTTTGTCTAAGATCAAACCTTCAAGCCTTTCATGTTGGTAACCCGAGATAAACCAACATAAAGTTGTCCGTGCGTGAATACAGGTCTTGGAAGATACAACCGCACTTGAGATAGAGATTGTCCTTGACTTTTATTAATTGTCATGGCAAATGAGACAATTATAGGAAATTGTCGATGTTGAAAGCTAAATGGCAATGTTGAGAATCAGATGGACTTAACATCATTCTTGGAATTGGAACTATTTTACCAATGTTTCGGCCGTTGATTGCTTCAACCATTTTGGTTCCTAACTTCGTAATCATCAACCTTGTACCATTGTATAGTCCATTAGCTTGGTCTACATTTCGCAACAACGTCACTGGAACACCAACTTTCAACTTCAACTCATGATTTGGAACACTGGAACATTTGATGCTATTCAACATATCAGATGAATACATCAATGCAATATGTCCATCTGCTTTGGAAATGTCATCTGTACTGTAATATACTTTCTCTTTTTTCGGGCATTTTAGAGAGCAAGTAGTCATTTACTTCGTCAACAACGTCGTGTGTAGGTGACAATATTGCTCTCTCTTGATAATAATTAGGGTCATTCAAGTGTTGCAGGAAAGAAGGATATGTTGCATCAACAATAGAAGCAATAGGATTCTTTGTATCGATATCCATTAAAAACTATATGTTATCTATAGATTAATAAAACTATATGTTAGTTTATGGCTAATACGTGTAGCAATTTCTTACAGGTAATACGCGTAGCAATTTCATGTTTCGATTTCACAATAAATACTATATGTTATCAATAGATTAAAAAATTTGTTATGTTTATATTACAACGCTAAAGAGGCTCACAAGTTCAATGAAGCAATCATAAATGCTTTGGAATGCATGATTGATGAATTCAATTCATTAGCCAAAATATATAGAATGGCAAGGGATCGGTTTGGAGAGTCACCCATGTTAAAATCCTTCTTGAAACCATTGTCTGATACAATGGGGGATGAAATTTGTGGCAGCATGGCAGGCATAGACCTTCACCGTGATGTCGAATGTCGTCCAACACATCATTCACATTAATCACAGGGGATGTTGAATGGCATCCAACATCACGCGGTGCATTGTAGTCACTTCTTCATCATCCGACAATTCGATAACTGTGGGTCTTGTTTTTACTGTCATTGTGATTAATGCTGATAGACCATTATTCATAAAAATTTGATCTAACTACATTTCTAGAAGTTGATTAGCAAGATAAATTTTAACAAACACTGGAACATTTGCTTCGTCGAACATTTTGCTTATATTTCCTTCTGTCAATTTTGTTCCAAGCTGCCATGGTGTGGTTGACATGAAAGAAGATACCATTCCGCGAACATTTTGTTCATGTACGACCTTAATGTGATATCCATAAGGCCTAGAAGGCAAACTTCCCGAAACCTCAACAAAATATGATCCAATACTTACATGAAAGCCAGTGTCGGAGATTGGAGGAGGTAACATATCAGCCCTGCAAATATAGATTGAAATAATTATCCCAAGGCTGAATGTGAATTAACAAAGTACATAATATATTCTTACATACATATTCAGCAAAACAATTGGTCGATCGAAAGCTTGATTGCTCAATTCAGTGGTAGAAAACACTGAACATATTATGGTATTTATAGCACAGTTCAAATATAGGTTAGAAAATCATCAAAAATTTGAAAACTTGTTTTAAATTTAAAAATCAAATTTTTGTTAGGAGCTATACCGGAGAAATTTCAAGAGATCTTAGATTTGTAAATTTTGAAATGAAGATTTGTAAATTCTAAATCTCGCAAAGAGGTCTGATGGGTCGGCTTCAAGTCCAAAACGGATTCGAGTTTGTTTGTTGAAATAGTTTATAAATCGTTTGTTGTTTATAAATAGGTTATTGTTGGAAAGTATGTTTGGTAAAAAGTAGGTTTTTTGGAGTTTGTGTATTTTATGTTAAAATTGTGAGTAGTAGAAAAATAAGTAAATAAAAATTTTACACGTTAAACGAAATTACTAAAATGGGTTTTTCAAAAAAAAAGTTTATAAACTGAAAAATAGTTTATAAACCAAACGCCAAACAGATCCAAAATTTATGGGTTGGATGAATTCGGGTCAATCCATCAAGTTTCAAAATGTTCAATTTTTCTATTGTAAAAAGGAAAATAAAAATTTAAACAATTTTTTTTTAATATAATGATAATATTATATCATTGCTTTATAAATATATTGTTTTTAATAAAAATAAAATCTGTGAAAAATGGGTCCCTCGACGGGTTTCTGGTGTTTTGGTCAATCCGGATTTGACCCAACACGTCTCGGATCCTACTAGTTACAGGTTTCACGAACTATTCTAACCCGATCGAGAATTTTCTGGATCGGGGGAAGTCGACCCAACAAATTGAATAAGTTGGTGATAGGTCTATATGTGTGTAATGGATTGGGCCGAGTCGATCCAGCGGATTGAATCAATTTCATTTTTTTGTTTAGGAAAACACCAGGTCTCCCTTATAATAGGCGGGACCCTACCCTCAAATAAATTGAGGGAGTCATGTCGCTCCTGAGGTCTAAATGCTACAAGGATTTCCAGCTTCGTAATATTAAAACAAATCAGTTCAGTTTTCCGTGCCTCGCACAAGTTTTATAAAATAATAAATTTAATTTTAATACATAAATAACTTAGGTTAAATTATTTTATCAAATAGATTTAGTTCACTACCACATTAGTTTAATTTTTAAAAATAATTGTTTAATTTGAATTATTACCTAAATAGCTAAAAAAAACAATGATCAATTCTTTAATATAAAGTTTTTGAATTAGTATGATAAACATTTTTAATAAAGAGAGTATTAATAAAGCATTGTTTAAATATTTAAATATATTTAGTTTAAAGTATTAAAAATTTATGAATTATAAGATGAAATCTTTCTATATAGTTATTAAATAACTCTTTGTATATAAAATATATAAAATATGGTTTGGAGAATTTTAAAAATATAAATAAAGAAGCATAGTATCTTACATATCTTAATTATCCTAAAATACACTTCTACACATATTTATAATTTTTCTATTATATGTTTTTTGTATCAAAAAGGAAAATGATTGATAAATGACATGTGGCAAAATGAATATTGAAATGACATGTGGCGGTTTTAGTAAGGATGTGACATGTGGCGAAAATTGAGGATTACTTTAATAGTTTAATAGTAGATTAAGAAGTAAAATTGTACATACATGTCCAACGCTTTTTTTTATGCCTTAAATTGACCCTTTGATTTTTTAATTTTTTTAAGCGCCTAACACCTTTCGGGAAATATGGAGTAATTCCTCGGTCCCAATATATAGATCTCATGTCATTTTGTACTCTATTTATGAACAGTTCTAGAGAATTTTGTAAATTTCTTTCAATATATAAGAAAAATCAAAGTAATATGAGATCTTGTTTTACTCGTATCCATAAGTACCTCAACAATATAAAAAAAATATACTTTTTATTAACATGTAGCTAGAGATATTGACGAAGAAAAGAGTAGTTTTAGTGCAATTCAAATCTTTTTTAACTCCGCAAAAGTTGTAAAACAATGTATTATTACTTTTTCTTTTTATTCCAAGACAAATCTTTTTATTACCCCGTAGAAGTAGCAAAACAATGTATTATTACTTTTTCTTTTTATTCCAAGACAAATTATTAATTGTCAAATCCCTAAGGCGACCCAATCTTTTAATAAGTGATCAACTCAAGCAAATATTGTGAAAGCCCAAGCTCAAGCCCATGCCCATGCCATACAATCAAATAAAATGATATCCGTACGTTACGCACGTACATGACCAAGGCTAAAATTGCATACTTCTTCAATTCCGCTTCACAAACCTCCCCTGAAATGTATCCAAAAGAAACACCAAATTTATTTACTAAAACCTTTTTAATAACTATTTTGTGCACTAAACATATACTTTGTATCATTGATAGTTAGTTTACGTACCTTAACGCGAGGGCGTTTTTCAGCATTGAGTTTTCGAACTTGATAACGAATGCGCTTGGAAAAGAGACGGTTCATACGCTTCTCTTTGTATCGGAGTACACTAGCCTCTCGTTGCCCTAATCGCCACCCCTCGATGGATTTATCTCCGTTTTCGTCCATTCCATGGTGAATGCAACTCTTGTTATCAGGAACTCCCCATAGAACTCCATTTGCAGCATTCAACTATACAAATATTATCACAAATACCAAAACTAATTACTTTACTGTTCTATGTATTAGCGTCTCTTGATTAGTGTTGCGAGGTTCAGCGGTAATGAGATTAGATTAGGTTGCTTGTACTGTTAATCGATCCACATTTCACATGAACCTGGTCACAAATTTATAAGTATATTTAGTTAAAACACAAGTTTATGTTGGGTTATGGAGTCTGATTTATTGGAGTGTATATTTAATAACGCTCCGTAGGTCATTATTTGAGTGCCAAATTCTTAAATGCTGCATTATTTGTTCGAAAAATTATCAAAAATAATCTCAACTTTTGACTCCTACAGGTTCTTCATTAGACGACATTGCAATAGAGCAGCTGACTTCTTGGCGACTCAAAGCTTTCCTATTGAAGACTTAAGAGAGATCATTATTCAGTGGAACAATTCAAGCTCGAGTTCTGATACATGGAACTCCAGAGACTGCTTCTTACTAGGAACTCTCATTTCTTTCCTCTGAAAGAATTCTTTAAAATCATCTGTATTGATGATTTATGCTTGATTTGTTTGTAAACAATAAGCCTTTTGTTTGCTTGTTACAAAACAAAAAAAACTTTTATTTATGAATCGAAAATAGTCTCAACTTTTATATCAACTAAAAATAATCTCAACTTTCAATTTATCAACAAAAAATGGTCAAATCGATTTTTCTTGCACACAGAAACAATAATTACTATGACCAATTATGAAAAAATATGTAGTAAACATCATCAAGTTAAGCAAAATTTCAAACGAAAAAGTTATTTGGACCCTTTTTGGTTCATATATTGAAAGTTGAGATTATTTTTCGATGATATTAAAGTTGAGATTATTTTTCGCTGATATGAAAGTTGAGACTATTTTTGGTTCATAAGTGAAAGTTGAGACTATTTTTGGTCATTTTCCTTATTTTTTTGGTCAAATTACATACAACATTCATTCAATACTCTAAAACTTCTTAATATTCAAACGAGAAAAGTTCCGATGCGAATGTGTTAAAATACAAAGTGTAAACAGTTTGCGTTCACAAATTACATGTCGGTGTTCATATATAAAATGGGTGAATAGACGACATAAATCTTGTGTGACAAAACTGGGTATTTATTTTATATTATTTGGATTAAAAACATTTAGAGTGAATATGGATGATACTTCAGCCAATGGCTAGGGAAGACTTATACCAATTATTAAGAAATTTATATTAGTCTAACCTAAAGAAAATTAGGGAAAATTGAACCTCTCAACATATTAACTCTAGATTTGTCATTCTCACTTATTAAACCAAATATAGAGAAATTGGGAAAATGTTGAAGTGAGAGACCTTGATTAATGATTAATTTAGCTCAACTAAGAGCATACACAATGATTGCTCACTTAGTTGTGGTCATTCAATTATTTATTAATATCTCTCTCTTAGACGTTATAATACCAATTTTTAATACTCATCTATGTTTATCATTATCCCAATTGTTATCCATTAATTTGTGGTCATCAATCTTCTCTTTCACACTTTTTTAATAATATAATAACATGTGGGGTAAAGAAAGTTGTGTTTTTTGGGACACTTGTCAAGCATATATTGAATGCATTGTTCTTTTATGTACCCCCTCTGTACCTTAGGCCCCGTTTGATATCCATATACTAGTATATCAGGTATGTGTATGAGTATCGGATATCAGGTATGGGTATGAGATTGATATATGATATATGTGTTTGGTATGGTTTTTTCAGATATGAGATATCGAAATCCGAGGGAGATATCAAATGTATATGTCATTGTAGGGGAGGAGAAGAGAGAAGAGAAGATGGGTGTGCTTTTTAGAATAAAGGAGAAATCAAATTGATAGCCTTTGAAAATGCGAGATATCAAACCTATTCAAAAGACAGATATCAGGATATCAAATTGATATTCATATACTGATATACCAAACACCAGGTAAGGATATGAGCTATTTTAATACACATACCTGATATAATGATATGGATACCAAACAAGTCCTTAATGTTTGAAACATTTACTTTTCGGGCGTACAAAAATGTTTGCAACATTTCTTTTCTATTCATTAAATTTTTCTCATAATACCCTTACTTTATTTATTTTATTTATTTTATTTATATTCAAACAACACTTTATCAATCAAATCATTCATCTACATCATCTTGTCTATCTATTTTTCACCATTAATACTTTTACTCAATATTTCTTTCATCATTTTCTACCCCATCTAACAACCATCTACTCAACTTCATTTTTTTTTCCTCTTCACTTTTTCCATTTTATGTGCAAAGCCCCTTATGTTGCAAATAAAAAGGGACGGAGTAGTTATATAGTTTTGGTTAAAGAAGTTTGTAAGACAGACAGTTGTTATTCAAATGCATTTGTGACTTGTTTTTCATACTTTGTGTGGGTAAATAGTACAGTATAATGAATTAAGTTAGGAGTAGTATGGGTAATTAAGACGTAGATATAGGAAAATGAAGTTACTTACTTGATGATGATGGTGATGATAGAAGAAATCATGAGGAATAGTGAAATCAGGAACAATCTGTGGGTGGTGAGAAGAATGAGGGGATGAGAAGAAGGGAGTTGAGGCACCCCAGGCTTCCTCCACCTCCTTATAATCAAGCTTCAACGCCAATCCAGACCAGGCTGGAACTGTACCAGTACTAGTACTACTGACTTCATCACTGACCTGCACTTCAGACATCCTTACCCATCTCAACTCCTCCTCTTCATCTTCCTCCCCATGACTTCTCATTGCAGCACGAACCAACGACCTCCCTTCCTTATAAGCTGCCGTCACTGAGCTAAGAGGAGATTCAGCTACTACTGACTCTGACTCTTCTTCTTCTTCTTCCTCCAGCAACCCCGTCAGTGTGTTGGCGCAACCCTCAACCCCCGCAAAGAACCTCTCCGCCACGTTCCCCTCTTCTACCGGACAACACGACGTCGTCATCTCCTTTTTCGAGCTCAGTTGCCGCCGGAGACTCACGAACCGAGGCCGACGCGATCTCCTCACTTTTGATTTCATCAAAGCTACAGATCACACTCCCACCCTCCCTATACTACTATTCGCATTCCTTATTTAATTGGTTTAGATCACAAAAACACCAAAAGGGAAAGTTGAGGCTCATGTATAGTGATGAGCTGACCACTGCTCTCAATCACACGTGGAATCATGTCATTGGTCAATAATCAGATTTTAACGTTATCCTAGATTTCATTTTGATCGATTTTATTGGGTTCCTATCACGGTATGGCGCAATAAACTTTGCGTTACTATACTCCTACACTATACCGTACACCACCCATAAATATCTTCTCTCTATCATTCTATCTTTTCTTTTTTTGGTCGAAAGAGATACGGCACTCTCGAAAACATTCATAGAACAAAAAACGAACTACAAAAGAACAACCCGGGGAAAACAAAGGCCCCTAACATCATCCGAAAGAAAAGGCAACACCCGATCGGGCGAAACAACAAGACAAGTAACATCAAGCGGAAAAGAAAAAGCAAAGGAGGTCAACTGATCAGCGACCCGGTTCGCCTCCCGGTAAATGTGACGGAATTGGATCTTCCAATCCCTACTAAGGAAGCCCTTCGCCTCGGCGATCAGGCTAGAAAGGGGGTGACAACGATCCACGGGTTTGCCAAGTAATAGAACCGCCAACTGCGAGTCTGTTTCTAGAAAAACCCTCCTGTATCCCCTGGTCCAAGCGAGCTTCAAGCCAGACACGATACCCCAAAGCTCCGCGAGAGGGACCGAACATAAACCAATGTTCTGCACAAATCCCTCTAGCCAACACCCATCACTGTTACGAAAGACCCCGCCAGCGGCCGACCTACCATCACGCACCGCACCATCAGTATTCAGCTTAATCCAATGGATAGGAGGCATAGTCCACTGGATCATCAACTCCTTTGTCGGCCTAGTACCACCCACAACTCTACTAGACCAAATCCGGTTATACTCCGCAACTTGGCCCATGACAAAGGGCAGTGGCGGAGCCAGGAATATTTGAAAGGAGGTGCCGAACTTTTTTTTCTCGCGTAATTCGAAATAAAATATAGTATATTATATATATATTTTTTATTATTAGTAATTATAAAAATTTCGATAACAATAATAATAATAAAGTCAGTAAATTACATTACTTTAAACGGGGTAAATCTATCTTACGAGGCTTCATACTGAAAATATTAATAAGTAGACAACTAAATTAACAAGTAACCATATACATAACAAATCCAAATTAAATTCAACAAATAAATCAATGATCCACACAAAAACCTAACAAACCCTATATAGAAACAAAAATCTAACAACCCTAAATTCTATATGTATTTGATTAAAATTGAAAACTTACAAAGTTAACTTGCTTGCCGGCTTGGAGGCGGGCGAACGAATGAAGTCGAAGTTGAGAGTCTTGTCAACGAACTCGATCCAATTGCGATACCCAAATCACAAAAATAAATTATAATTAATAATTTATTCGATATAACTTTCTCACTAAATTATACCGCTTAAAATATGAATCGGGTTGGGTTAAATAAATAATACTTTAGGGAATAGCATGTATGTATACATACGTAACGTACGTTTATATGCATACGTACGTACATAAAACAAGAATCTGTATCGGGCTTAACAAAGCCACGTAAACCTATTCAAATAAATGAATTTGGGCTTTAATTTATCAAATGAGTAGAAATGGGCAGAATGGCCCATTCTCACTCACTTAAATGAGTAGCAAATGGCCCACTTTCCAAACGTAATTGAAATCAAACCCGTCTCCTACCTTTAATCTGTTCGAACGAAGCTTTTGTATCGGCTTCAATGGAGGACTGCTTCAAGGTGACGGCGAAGGGGGTGCTCCGCTCCGATTTCGGCCCTCATCGCCAGTGCTCCCGGGAATTCCTAGAGGCGAAGGGGGTGCTTCAGCACTCCCAAGCCCCCCCAGCTCCGCCAATGACAAAGGGGACCAACTCTCCCTGAAACTCCTTCCGGTTGAAAACCCAATCGTTGCGTCTCTTCCAAAGGACTCAAATAGTGATGGCAAAAACACAATTCCAGTTAACACCAACAACAAGGGTATGACAATCCAGCAGATTAGAGCGAAACCAACGGCCAAAGGAGGCGGTGAAAAAATCCGAGCAAAGACCCGAAGGCCTAAGACGAGTCCACAGAGAAGAGCTGCGGAGACAATCTCTGAAGATATGAACCGCAGTTTCCGGAACCCCTGGGCACCAAGGACAGTCATCTGAGCTAGCAAGATGTCTCCTCTTACGCTCAGCGTTGGTCAGAATAACACCCCTAAGAGCGAGCCAACAGAAATACCGAACCCGTTCCTGCACTTTGAGACGCCAGATACACTTGAAGACCGGGCGATCAAGCGTGGTCTCATCCTTGCGCTTGTGGAGCATACGGTAGGCAGAGGTCACACTGTAATTCCCATCAGCGGAAATATTCCAACACAACACATTCGGATCCTGAATCTCCTCTGAAACAGCGGAGGCAACAATTTGAAGAATGACAGAGTTTGGAAGGAGATGAGAAAAGAGGGACCAGTTCCAACCAACACCCTGCACCCAGAAATCAGCAATGGGAGCGTTCCGGAAAGCCTGGGGAATAGACCCAATGGCCCAATCCTCCAACTTGCGATCAGTCACCCACAGGTCCAACCAAAAACGAGTCAGGCCGCCATTACCCAATCTCCAACCAGCGCCCTTCACAACAACCTCATCAACTCCATACTGAATACACCTCCATATCGGCGAGGGAGAGCTATGCGGGCGAAAGGAAGCTCTGATATATTTAGACCTGAGAGTCGAAGCCCATAAACTCCCATCATTATTCAGAAATCTCCAAGCAAGCTTCCCATTAAGGGCCTTGTTGAGATCCTCCATCCGTTTAATATTAAGCCCACCTATCTCCTTAGGTTTACTAATATCGCCCCAGTTAACCATATGCATCTTGCGACTACCCCCAAATTGCCCCAAACAAAGCCCCTGGAGATCCTATCAATCTTCTCACAAACCGGAGGAGGCAGCTTAAACGTAGCCATGGAATAGACAGGAAGAGAACTCAAAACTGAGTTAGTCAAAGTGAACCTGCCAGCAAGGCTAAGGTGACGACCTCTCCAGCCGGCCAATCTACTGTTGATCTTCTGAAGAAGAGGCTCGAAGGTATCCTTGCTCACCTGCTTGTGCAACAAAGGGACCCCAAGATAAACCCCAAGATCAGAGGTAACCTCCACACCCGCAACATTCTGAATCTGATCCCACAAACCGGCATCCACATTGGGGGAAATGAAAAGTTTAGACTTAGCAACATTCACTTTCTGCCCAGAGGAGCGACAAAAGAGCTCGAGACATCTCTGAATCTCCTACACCTGCGCAACCGAAGCCTCTCCCAGAAGGAGAATATCATCAGCAAAAAGGATATGGGAGAGGGGAGGACCACGTCTCGAAATCTGAATCGGCTTCCAGCGGTTACCGTCGATTGAGTCTAGAATCAGGTGACTAAGCCGCTCCATACAGAGGACAAAAATGTAAGGAGACATAGAATCACCTTGACGGATGCCCCTAGTCGGGGTAATCTTGCTCGTGGTTTCCCCGTTCCAAAGAACGTTCATGGTCGAAGAGGATATACACTGCTCAATCCAACCAACCCAATCATCCGGGAAGCCAGCATCAACAAGCGTATCAACAACAAAATCCCAACGGAGACGGTCTTAGGCCTTTTCAAGGTCGATTTTCATAATCATCCACCCACTCTTCCCTTGTTTCTTCCTCATAGAGTGAACAACTTCTTGTGCAAGGACAATATTATCAGTAATAAGACGGCCCGGTAAGAAACTGCCCTGCATAGGTCCCACGAGATTTGGCAACATCTTTTGCATCCGGTTGACAAGGAGTTTCGTAATAATCTTGTACAGGACATTACAAACACTAATAGGGCGAAAGAAATTGATCTTTTCCGGGTTATTCACCTTAGGGATAAGAGTGATCAGGGTATCGTTGACGTTCTGCGGGAGCAAGGAAACAGCCAAAAAACTGCGAACAAACTGGATGACTGAGTCGCCAACGGAATCCCAACAAGACTGATAAAAGGTGGGTTGGAAACCATCCGGACCCGGGGCTTTAAGCCCACCCATACCCATAACAGCCTTATGAATCTCATCATGTTTAAACTCAGCATTCAGGTTCCTCCAAACATTATCTGCCAAAACCGGAAACTGATTATGAAGAGTGACAATAGGGCACAATTCATGAGTAGGCAGGGAATAGAGGTCTCTGTAGAAATCAACAACCAGGTTCTCAAGACCCACTTTATCATCGACACACTCCTCATTCGCATCTCTGCGAGCTTTAACTCTATTCTTCTTGCGTCGGACCATGGTGGACACATGAAAGAAAGACGTATTTCTGTCACCCGAGAGCAACCAATCTTCCCTCGATTTTTGGAGCCACAAGAGTTCCTCCTGCTTAAGAATATCATCCAACTGACCCTGCAAAGTGGACTTCATATCAATTAAGGACGCAGAGGCTCCCTGCGCGAGGGCAAGCTGGTTGGATTCAATCAACCTCAGCACCTTCTCCTTCCTTTCAAAGATATGCCCAAAGGTCTCCTTATTCCAACCCATCAGCTTCATACGTAGGTCCAAAATAGCCTCATTAGCAGGTTTACTCCTGTCCCAAGATCTCTTAATAAACGGGAAAAAATCCGGGTGAGTCATCCAAGCCTTCTCAAACCGGAAAGGTCTTCGCAGACGGTTAAAAGCAACCCGAGGGGCAAGATTAAGAAGCAAAGGAGTGTGATCCGAGCCGAACTTCGGGAGGTGGCGAACAACAGCGTTCAGCCAGCTTAAGAAGGCCTCCATATTAAGCAACACACGATCCAATCTCTTCTCAATACGATTCAGCGGCGAGGTACCCCTAGACCACGTAAAACTTGGCCCCGAAAACCCCAGGTCAATCAGCCCGTGATCATCAATAAGGTTCTGGAAAACAAGCGAGTCCTGATGAAGAGCTCCCGAGCCCCAAGCCTCTCTCCAGAATTACATATACAGTTAAAATCCCCACCGAGAATAATCGGACCCGAAAGAGAACCCAACTCATCATCGACATCTTTCCAAAAATGCCTTCTGTGATTAGCCGAGGGAGGGGCGTACACAAAGAGGAAGTGGAGGATAGAGTTGTCCATCTGGAAGCTAGCCCTAATAAAAGAATCAGCTTTAGTAACCTGCACCTGAACTTTGAGGGGATCCCAAAGAAGCCAAATGCCTCCTGATCGACCCTGAGCTTCCACTCTAGCAGATGCCCCAAGCTTAAGGGAGGCACAAATCGTGTTGGCCAAGTCCCCTGAAATCTGGGTTTCAAAGAGAGTTGGGGCATCAATCTGATGACGTCTGATAAGGTAATTCATGGATCTGTGGAAACTGTCCTTGGCAGCACCGCGACAATTCCACATGATGTAATTCATTTGGAAACAAGGGAGAAAGGACAAGCCCCACTCAATGGGACTGAAGAGCTGACTCGTTAGAGTCATCGTCAATATCAATGCCCTCAGCCATTTCATCCTCCTCAGCCTCTTCAGACTTATCGGGCAGAATGTGTCGAGAGGTCTCCTGCGCAGGAGAGACTGCACTGTTGTTTTCATAAATCACCAGGGCACCCGATTGAATAGGTACATCCTTGGTTTGGGGGTCCGTTTTAATCACTGGACCCACATGACTAGGCCCACTAGAAGCGTGCTTCTGAGAACTAACAATAATGGGCTCTTCATCCATCTCAAAAGCGACGCACGTTCTCTTAGCTGGACTTGCAAACAGAATGTCTTGAGGCCCATTAATACCGAGGCCCATTTCAGCACCCCCATTCTTCTTTCTATTCCTTTGGCGGCGCCTGGTCGCTTTACTTCTATATGTCTTATTCCCGTTAAAACCATTATGAGGCGAAATATTGTGTGGGGCCTCACAATATGCACTTTGCTTCCCTTTATCCTTCGGAGCAAACACACCTTCTGCCTTTCCTCCCTTCTGAACTTTCGAATTTCCTTCCTTAGCTTTGACAGCTATTTGACTTGCCGCTTCCGTCCTAGGATTAGACTGGTTAGCAGGTTCCCTGTCTCTTCACCATACCCCACTTTCTTCCCAAGCGTATCAGATACCGAGGACCCGTTGGACGAACGAGATTCAACCCTATTAGGGTTAGCAGAATTATTCCTTTGGCTACCATTGTTAGAACGGCGCCGGGTTTTCGGAAGCATCCACCCACCCAGCTTCTCGTCGCCGGTAGGAACGCGAATCTGAGCAGGTTGAGTCTTAGTGCCCACTTTTTCTTCCTCAAGTTTCCTCTGAATATTGATCGGGTCCTTAGGGCACTTTGGTTGGAAGTGTCCATAATGGCCACACCCAAAGCAGATAGCATGCAAGTTCTCATATTCCACTAAGTAGCGCATCCCATTGATAAAAATGGAGCCTTCGAGAGGCTTGCTCAAATCCATCTCCACACAAATTCGTGCAAAGCGCCCCCTGTCAGCATGGAGCGTCTTTCGGTCAACCTTGATCGGGCTCCCCAGCCCAGTCGCCACATGAAGGAGGATATTTTCCTCGTAAAGCATCACAGGAAGATTGTTGATGTGCAGCCATACATGAGTAGTAGCAATCTTGTCTGTGAGAGGGTCAAAACCAGGAGTCCATGGCTTAATGACCAAATAGTGGCCGAAAAACGACCACGGCCCTCCAGTGAGAGCGCCGAAATAGTCCTCCTCCATCTGAAACTTAACAATATAATACCCATTAGGAAGGTCAATAAGGTGGTATTTACCTTTGGGCTTCCATAGATCTTTAATCTTTCTTCCCATAATCTCATAAGGTATGACTGTTCCAAGTGTTTTCACAACAATGGTAGCCTTCCAGATTCAAGCAAGAGCCTGAATAACGTCCCCGTCAATCGTCACCGATGGGTCTCCTCCCATGGCATCCGGGAAATCCACCCTTATCTTTCCCTTCAGGAAATCAGCATGAAGGACAACTCTCTACTCTTCCTCCTTGTTAGCAAAGCAATCTTTCCACGATTTCAACTGGATAATTTGTTTAGCCTGGGCCATCAGATTGGACTCCGACGCAATATCCATCGGATTGTGCAGATAGAGCATTTAAATTCTCTATCTACACCGATGTACGAGAGAGACGTTGGAGGAGGGGCAACCCGGAGGAGGAGCGACGAAGGATTGTTTTGCCTATAAAAGGCCCAACATTGAAACCCTACCATTTTATCATCTTCCTCCAACTCTCCTACGGCGGCTGCTGCACCCCAACGCACCGAATTACCCCAAATTCAATTTTCAACAACTCTTTGCATATAAGGTATGTAAACATTAAGATTTCATTGTTATGGTATGATATTTATGTATATATGAGGTTTTGATGTTGTTTTGATGATATTTGCATATGTAGATCCAATGTCTATGTTATACTTGATTAGAAAGGATTAAACTTGTACAATTCCTAGATGGATAGTGTAATTAGGATTTTGATATTGAATTAGGGTTTTGTGAATTAGGGTTATGAATGAGAGTGTTGAAATTTGATATGGTTTTAATGAAATTATTGAGAAACTGTTGAATTTCGGAAAAAAATGTTGAGATTAGGGTTTTAGAATAGGCGGAATGCAGAAATGAAGTTATGAAATGTGCAGATCCACACGTGGCGTGTGGATGGTAACCATAACCACACGTGACGTTTGGATCTGCACATTCCAGAACTTCATTTTTGCAGTTTCAAATTAAGTTGACATATTAGAAGATGTTTTTTTATTTCAGAATATTACAGTAGTACAAAACACTCATTTCTCGGGGATTTTCTAACGTGTGTTTTTAAAAAACACGGGGTCTATACGCACTACATTTTGAAAATTTTTGAACTACATTTTCGTACGCCCAAAATTGGCGTACAGTGCAATTTCTCGAGTATACGTATGCGTATGCATACGTATACGTATACGCTAAAAAAATTGAAAATATGGGCGTACGCAGCGGATATAAAAATCCGCCTCGCTTTCTTCTTCCTCCTCTCGTCGTATCAGTAAAACACTGTTCATCCGTAACCTATTTGTCGCCGCCGTCCAATCTTCTCCCATTTCACTCGTTTTCTTCCCCAAATCTATCCTATTCGACTCGTTTTTCTCATACAATCCAAATCCCTCAATCAATTTCATCAATTTCACTCGGAATCATGCAATCCGAAGAAATGGGGAAAAGCTCGAAATCCACTCCGGCGACGGTGGAGGCTGCGGCGGTTTCGTCTGTTCTCCCTCCCGTCCGTATATGTGCTGGTGGCGCAAGAGTCCGAGGTGGAGTCGTTGCGGCTGGGCGGAAGACGAATCCGGCGAAAAAGAAAAGGGCCCGTGGTGGTGGAGCTGCGGTGGCTCCTGAGGTGGTCGGTGGCGCTGGCATGGGGTCTGGCGGTGGAGGGGAGGAGGTTGGTGGCGCCGGCAAGGTGGCTGGAGGTGAAGCAGGTGGAGCTCGTGGTGGAGCTCAAGGTGGTCGGGCTCATGGTGGTCGGGGTCGGGGCGGTGCGGAAAAACGGGCCCGTTCGAAATCGCCGGAAAAGACGCTCTCGATCCACGAGGTACGTTAATATTTTTTTTAATTAGTCGTTATTTATCGTTTAGCGTGAAACGTTATTCGATAAATAACGATTTAAAGAAAATGATTTATTATTAAATAATATTTATTAATATAATAATAATTAGTCGTTATTTATCGTTTCACGTTATTCGATAAATAACGACTAAAAGAAAAATATTAAATATTAAATAATATTAATTAATATAATATTAATAGTAATTAATACATTATTAAATATTTAAAAGAAAAACGTCAAATAATATAAAATAATAATTCGTAAATATGAAAATAGGCTTTAGAGAGGGCTATTACTCCGGCGGGTTGTTCTGTTAGAAAGAAGAAGAAGGGCCCTCGTCACCCTAGCGCACGCGGGATCACAGCTTCCCGACGTCGTGGATCTCCTCCAGACATTCCAGGAGTGCATATAGGAGATACATGGAAAGCTCTGATGGATGATTTGGATGTTAGTGAGACGGAGGAGTTTTCAGAGGAGTTGACGGAGGCAACCGAGGTTGCAGATCAGCCAGAGGTTGCAGATCAGCCAGATGTAGATCTAGGAGATTTGGAGGCGCAGATGCATGCTGATTACTATGAGGGATCACCTGTGCGTGAGCCATCTCCAGTTGGATCATTGTCTCCTTCTGCAGAGGATCATCAGCAGGAGATTGAGGAGCTTGTTCATGATTTCGATCAGGATCAGCCAGACCTGCAGGAGCCCATTCAGGACCCTGTTCAGGAGCCTATTCAGCACATTGATCCGGGCTTAGCTGTACCGGTTCCAGGGGATGCAGATTATGTGGGGCATCCTGGAGGTCCTCTTAGTTCACGGCTTTTGGTGGATTACAGCACCCACATTGCTCCGGTGATATGGACTGAGACGTCGTCTCTTGCAGAGCGTATTGAGCATGACCCGACTTATGTGATACCGCCCTCATCGAAGGTATGCGTTGTTTCCTAAATGAATTTGTGAGGTAAAACGATCCACACGCTATTCTAATTCATTAATTTCTCTTTCGTACATCAGCTGAAGAGGGTGTTGGATATATACACCCGCAAGGACTTCTTCAGGGAGTATGATAGGCATAAATCTAATGTGCCTGGGTCATGGTGGCAGCTCGTTGAGCGGAGCCACTTACATGTCCTTGCAGATCCCCGACTCGAGTACAACAGCATCGATCCGATTCTGATTTCTGCATTTGTGGAGCGTTGGTATCCAGAAACCAACACGTTTCACTTTGCATTTGGTGAGATTGCTCCTACCTTGTTAGACGTGCTGAAGATTCTGGAGCTTCCTATCCATGGACGAGCTGTCAGATCTGCTGAGGCAGACATAGATGGGTTTGTGCATCCTCATGTGCAACGGATGTTCGGGTTTGCTACGATCGAGGAGGCTGCTGCGCTATGCTTACGTACGTAGAGTTTATTTTATTATTTATATTTGATTCCATTTTTTAGTTGATTCAATTAAATATTTATAATCCGTGATAAATTATCAGATGGGGGTTTGAACATCCACGGCAAGAGAGGCATCACCACGATCCACACCCGACTATTACAGATGTTTGATATACGGGACAGGTAAATTATCGTATATTATAAGAATTTCTCATAATTTCTCGATTAACGTTACTAATTCATTTTTTGTTATTAATTGCAGGACTCCTCAGCAAGAGAGTGATATTGCTTCGCTCTACTTGTTGTCCCTGTTAGGCAGTATGACATTTGTAGACAAGTCTCGGATGAAGGTGAAGCACAAATACCTTAGCATCCTCGTAGATCACAATGAGACAGGGTCCTATGCTTGGGGGACAGCCGTCTTGGCTGAACTGTACAGACAGTTGGGTCAGGCCTCCCGTGCTCAAATCAAGGGGTTTGCTGGCTGTCCGCTCCTGCTGAAGGTAGTATTCGTTTAATGTTTGTTTGTTTTTTCGTGTATATTTTGCTTATGGTGACAGTATAAGAAATTCTGGTATTTGTAGGCTTGGATATGGGCGTATTTCCATGGTCTTCGGGGTCATGCTACGCAGGACTTGACATCCATGAATGCCTCGGAGGCGGCTATCCAGGAAAACAGCAAAGTCAAGTACCATAAGGATCCTGCTCGACTAGTTTCCCTCAGACTGGTCCTTGACCAGATCACATATGCAGAGGTAAGTACTATTTAATGAGTAATTTCATCATATGTTATGCAATTATTATTTTTTAAAATACGTTTGTCATTTTTAAAAAACATAGGTTCAGTGGAACCCCTGGGGCAAGTTGGATCTCAACGACCCCCAGTATAGGTTAGGTCTATTTCGGGGGCCTGTAGAGTCCTTTGAGGTCAGGGAGTCGCACCATCCTGACCGATGTCTGCGACAGTTCGGGTATGTGCAAGGCATACCCGAACCGCCGATTACACCACCTACTGCGATCAGAAATGATTCTGCATCGGGGTACACTGTCACATTCGGGGATGAGGACTGCACTTGGGCCCCAGAGACCCTGCCGGATCGATTGATCACCTTAGACGAGCAGGATCGAAGAGGACTTCGAGAGTATGCATGGGATTGCAAGGATGGATATCTGACATGGTTTAATGCCATGTCACATCCTTATGTTGATTCCAGATCACCCAGGCAGGACCCACGTGCACCGTTTGACCACCGTGCGGAGCACATACAGATACCTGCGACAGCCTCTGTAGTTGTGGTACGTATTTTAGTCAATATCGTTGAAGTTATAATTATAATCTATTTTATTCTACTTATATTTACATTTTGAAAATGTAGCGGGGCAACATACTCGCCTGTGAGATATCTAGTTTCCTACGTGCATATGGTGACACTCTGCCTGCAGGACAAGCGAGGATGATGAGGGGGTGGATCAACATATGGACTGGTGATGTAGTACCAGAGGAGGATGGGCATGTGCAATGATATGTTTGTGTTCAGTATTATATTTTGGATGTTTGTGTGATGTATATTTTGTTGTCGGTATTATATTTTGGATGTCGTAGTTTTCATGGATTTATATATTATTAGGATTTTCCAACTTAAAACGGGCTAAGACGAGAATTCGTGCGCAAACCGATGAAAACCGACTTAAAACGAGCCAAGACGAGAAATGACACAGAAACCGAGGAAAAATGACTTAAAACGGGCTAAGACGAGAATTCGTGCGAAAACCGACTTAAAACGGGCCAAGACGAGAAATGACACGGAAACCGAGGAAAACCTAGCTAGGGTATAAGGTATAGGGTTTGGAGAGTGGTTAGTGGATAGTGGATAGTGAATGTGGATAGTTGTGTTTGAAATGGATAGTTTGGGCCCAGTTCGTTTTTATAATAAAATAACAAAATGAACACTTCGAAATATCTAAACAGTCACTTTCACCTAGTTACGAGTTAATCTCAAGTATATAAGTCGTATAGTTTTACTAATATGTGTGTGATATCAATTCGTTACTCAAATAAACTTTACATAAAACTTTCATTAAATGTTATGAAACACTCAAATACTCCAAAATAATAACATTTCACATCTTCGTGTTGTCCATATTGCTTGATTAGTAAAACTATACGACTTATATACTTGAGATTAACTCGTAACTAGGTGAAAGTGACTGTTTAGATATTTCGAAGTGTTCATTTTGTTATTTTATTATAAAAACGAAACCGTCATATTGGTAATGCTCAAATACAACTTTTACATTTCAAGTTTTTCAATGTTTAAGGTCTTATTAACCCGTTTTATGTCGTTTTTAGTTAATGGGCTTCACCAAATCTCAATTTGGCCTTATTAGGCCCGTTGACGTTTTCGTTGATTTTTTTTCGATTCCGAGAATTGATAACGAATAAAGACTTCATTTTCTATCATGTTACCTCTTCCTTTTCAAATTTTTCAAGTATTTTTTGGCTAAATACCCCTTGTATCATGAAAACTATTTTTCCTAAATACCTTTTTCGTGTCATTTTTCGTTGTACGTCCCTCCATAAACTCGATTTTCGTTTCGTTTTTCGTTTCAATCCCGTTTTACTCGATTTTCGCACCGTTTTTCGTTTCAATCTCGTTTTACTCGATTTTCGCGCCGTTTTTCGTTTCAATCCCGTTTTACTCGATTTTCGCGCCGTTTTTCATTTCAACCACGTTTTACTCGATTTTCGCGCCGTTTTTCGTTTTAATCCCGTTTTACTCGATTTTCGTGCCGTTTTTTGTTTTAAACCCTTGTAGTGAATTCAGAACTTGTTTCATTTAACCCATCTAAAACATTAAACACATCCAAATTCACTACAGATCAACATCTATACTACCATAATTAATGCGATAGTCCTTCCATTGCTGCATCCTCAGCGCAAACCCGCGATCCAATCCATTCGCACTAGGATCCTTGAACATGCGCCAAACTCCAGGTACAGATGGTACGGGACAGTCTTCTCTAAGGCACACCTAAATTACAAAACATAAATACCATGTTAAGCATTAAGAAAATTGAGTGAAAAGCACAAATACTTTAGTGAAAATCATACCGGTATGTAGTGGTTTGCTAAGCCCACACGAGCCATTGCATAAATTTTCAAACCATGATTGGAGCTTTGTTGATACACCTTCATCGGTAAGCACAAATATGATCGGACTTTGGATAAGTATATCAAACCAACCTGAAACTTAGTGGCAAATGCTAATCCAATCATGGGCATACTCATCCAGTATCTTTCAGGACATGGTGATCTACTATAGTTGACCTCTTGAACAAGAGCGTCGAAGTTGTTTGCCAAATCCGGGCGTAGTCTGGTCATGACTCGTCTGTAGATATCACTGTTCTCTAACAGCTCCGTAGTCAGTTCCATGCGAATGCGAGGATATTCTTGTTGGTGATGCCCCAACAACATGGCTAGTGACCGATATCCACAGTGGCCATCCGCCCTTACGTCTTGTGCATCTACAATGTATGGAAACATGAAGAGATCAACATTGTCAACCCCGAAGTCTACCCCACATTTCGTCATTGCTGGCTGAGGGAACTCATCTGTAAGAGTGCAACCTGATAATCCGAACCCCTCTCCACCAGTGCCACTTGAATGACCAAACGCCTCTGCCGCAGTGCACCCAACAACTTCAAACTCCCTCATTATAGTAGGCTCGTTGAAAGTAGGTTGTGCCGCCGTTGCTTTTCCCTTTCCCTTTCCTCTAACCGTCTTATTCTTCACCTTCGCAGCATCATTTTTCTCTAATTCTTCCCTTGCGTACTCAAACGCGCTCATCTCTCTCTCGATTCCCCACTTCTTTCCTACCGCTCCTCTTGCTCTGCCAGGATCCTTGATTCCCGTCGGCTCCAACGCAAGACTTTGATGTGGATACTCCAACATTGTGTACAAGTCCGCTATCTGAGACCACTGACTTTCAGGAAGTTCCCCCTTTTGCCATCTATCGTTGAGCTCAATGAATCTCAACTCCCGCATGGTCTGAGGTACACCAATCTCTACCTCCCCGTTATCAAGTTCAATCCTATCCCATTGTAGCTGCCTCCAGAATCTGTGAATCTGATTAAGCTTGAATGGCTTCTTCTGAATAATATGTTGGACCATCTCGTGGATGCACGGTAGGCCCTGACATTCTCGCATCCAGTAATCTTCGCAATGTTCCTCATAATTCTTCGCCTTTATATCCTCCCATATATCCCACAACTTATGCAACGCTCTATCAGACACATTATGGAATAGATGCCGAAATATCAATTTCACTTGTGGATTCATTCGTCTGAAAACCCCGGGTGTCTTGATCCGATCCTCTTCCATGGTGGCCCTCACCTTCACAATCTGGCCCTCGATGGCTGCATGGATCCTCACAACCATTCGATTAAAACCGCCTATACTTGAACCGACTATTTTCTTTAACACCTTATGCATTCCCTCAACCCTATGTTTTATTCATTCAATGTCGCGTTTAAGTAAAACAACTATTACATAATAAACTAATAAATAAATCGGAAACGTTTAAGTAAGTTAAAAAAAAATTACCTGTTTGAGGTCCTCGTGAAGAAGTGAAGATTGTGTTCCGTCCATGCGCAAACAATGTTTGTCTTGTAAGGGATAAGCCACACCTTTTCAATGTATCCGACGACGCCGCTTCTCCAAGATGTTCTCAATCCTAGCAGTCTTTCCTCGTATTGTTCCTCCGTTCTTGATAGAAAAAGTCTCCATACTTGCGAGCACAACCTTTTCACCGATTCCTTATTTTTCAAAATTCTTGTAGCGTTTACCTCGATGTTGTGCTTGATATGAACCCAACACAAGAGGTGTTGAACCGGAAGATCTTTGAACACATATTTGATTGCAGTGATGAGAGCTAGTTCTTGATCGGTCATTATTGCAGTCGGCATTACTCCGGCATCCTCAAACAACTTTCTAAGCCTCTGGATTATCCACAAGTAGTGCATTGTTTCCTCCTTACCCGTGAATGCATATGCAATGTTGAATGTCTTATGCGTGCAAGTGAAACCGACAATCTCCACAAGAGGCATTTTATACCTGCATAATATATTTAAATAATGAAGGAAGAGGCATATGCAATATATTTAAACAAAAAAAATTTGATATACAACTATTATGTACCTATTCGTCTTGTATGTGGCGTCAATAACCACGACGTACGGAAACATCTTCAACAAGTGCAACGAGTCTTGATGGGCAAAAACAAGATTTCCACCTCGTTTGATTTCTTCTTGCAGAGGGGATGCACTACATAGTTGCGCTCCTTCAAAAACTTCAAGGTCCATTCTGTAACAGTCAAATCTCCACGATCCTCAAAATGCATCTTCTGAATAAAGTTGGCGATTTGTTTTGTGGATGTTGTATTCCCTGGAAAGGCCGCACTCAACTGAGTAGCAATAACAGACGGCGTAGTCAAGCTGTTCGCACATACCGTCACAAATTTCACCTCGTTCGGCGTCATTCGACCCATGTACGGATGGCCAATGAAGCTAGTGGAAAGCTTATGATTGTGTTGTCCGTATTTTACCTTCACATACCATCCATCTCTCGCATCCCTCGCCCTGAACCTATATCATCGGATCTCAAACTTGCAATCCGACTTCTTATCCCTACTATCCCGCTCTGTATTAACAACCTCCTCTGTTTCGCCATCCTCTCTTTTCTTTTTCCCTGATCTATACACTCCAGCATGCGAGCACATTATATTCATTTGACGCTCATTGCTATGGCGAGTCACTAATACCATCATAAGTTGTCTACCAATACTCTGAACCCAACGCCTCAAGTGTTCCTTAGTAGGAAACGTTTCTTCGGTATCAAACGAATCATAGTAATCCATACCCTATAATTAATAAAAACTACCATATTTATCACAACTAAAACTTAAAACTACGAGTCCACATCAATCTAAACTATCACTTCTACAAATTATTTGCAACTAAATAACGTAAATAAATACGAAACAATTCTAATTAATTACTAACCGAAAAATCTTCGGCGTCGAAGTCTCCTCCTTCTTCGTCGGTATCGTCGTCCCACATCCCGTCGTCGGGTTCACTAAAATACTCTTTCTCATCCACGATCGCATCGTCTTCGTCACTCTCATGCTCGTTCTCTTCAACATACTCGTTCTCTTCACCGCTCGCATACTCAATCTCCGTCACATATTCAAACTCCTCACCATCACTCAAATTTGTAACTCTCCTATTTGACATTTTTGACTTCAACATCCATCTGAAGTTCCTACATTTATACACATACTACATCCCAAACGGTCATATTCTGAAAAAATAGCCGTTGGGATAAAAACAATTGTACGCCCATAATGGGCGTACAGAAAAAAATACCCCAACGGTCACTTCTGAATTTGGACAAATAGCCGTTACACCAAATCTCAATTCGGCCTTATTAGGCCCGTTGACGTTTTCGATGATTTTTTTTCGATTCTGAGAATTGATTACGACTATGGCCTTTATTTTCTATCATGTTACAATTTTGAAATTTTAATTGTTATCCTTTTAGGGCGTTTAAACGAATTGGGCCCAAACTATCCATTTAACACATCCACTATCCACATTCAATATCCACTATCCACTATCCACATCCACTATCCACTATCCTATACCCTATACCCTAAGTCGGATTTGCTCGTTTTAAGTCGATTTTACTCGATTTTTCCGCCTACTCAATTTAAGTCTGTTTTACTCGATTTTCGCGCCAACTCGTTTTAAGTCTGTTTTACTCGATTTTTTGTGTCGTTACTCGTTTTAAGTGTGTTTTACTTAATAAGACTAAGTTTTATATTTTTCAAACATAATTAACCATCGATGGTGTTGATATCTTTAATCCAAGTTTGTGTTGAAATTTTTCAAACATAATTTATCATTTGTCATATATTGTATAAATTTTGTAGTTTTTGTTGAAATATATTTTGTTTTATATTGAATAAGGATTTATTTATTAATATATATTATTTAAATAACAATATTAGAAATACAAAGAAAATATTTTGGGAATGATATGGATTATCATAGTTTTTTATCTTAAAATATATTATATATATAAAAAAGCTTACACACCTGCTTATTTGAATAATTCTTTTTCATCAAAATTATTAAAATAATTAAATCAATAAATATGTGGGAAAAAAATAAAAAATCTATTTTTCTAACAAAAAATGAGGTAGATTCAAGTTCGATCACCACTTGTAGTATTAATATTATAAATAATACCAATAAGATACACATTATTATTTAAATAAATATTTTTTTTCGAAATTATTAAAATAATTAATTCTATTGATATATGAGACTTGTACTATTAATATTACAAATAGATCAAAAAATCTGTTATTCTAATAAAATAGTGAGGTGAACTCAAATTTGATTGTAACTTGTACTATTAATATTACAAATATATCAATATGATTCCTTAGTCTAGTGGTTTCACTTCATTATATCCCATGAGGTCTCTCAAAACCTCTAGGCAATCAATGGAGCTCTTTACCACTAGAGCAAAGAGGCAGATGTATATATGACCTATTATTGTTATTATATAATAACGTAATTAATTAATTTAAAAAAAATCGCAATACAAAAAAATTTCGAAAAAAAATGTTGTACGCCCATTTCCAGCGTACGGAATTCTTTAATATTTTTTTTTAATATTTGATTTATTTGGGAAAAAAATTATCATTATAATACGTTGGAAATGGGCGTACGCCTATTTTAGGCGTACAGACCAATTTTCAATATTTTTAGCGTACGAAAATGTAGTGTAAATAGTTTTAAAATGTATGCGTATAGACCCGGCGTTAAATAAACCACTTGAGAGATCTAGGTTTATTGCTACTCTATCATCAGCCTTTCTCTCCTCGAGTAGGCATTTGTTAGTTTGCAGCACCGAAATCTAGAGAGCACCATAAAAGAGAACCCCTTGGAGACCTTCTGAGCTTCGCTCTGCTGAGGCTAGTGATGGTAAGGGTGGCTGGTCGTTTGAGCGACTGCGGACGATGTTGAGCATTAAAAGTTGGCAAATGCGGACAAGTCGGAGGACGAAGACAGTTGTTGACGAAGATGCTTGCAGACGACGACGAATGCGGTTGTGGACGAAGGCCACTTAAGGTATGATCTATATTTCGGATTTAAAGGTTTAAATTGGCAATTCTGGATGAATTTAGGGATTAGGGATGAAATTAGGGGTTGTGGACCAAGAACACTTCAGGTAAGATCTATACTAGGGAAGACGATGACTCGGAGATCTTAGACACTTAGATATTACAAATGAATTTTATCTTGTTCTGCTTGCTATCATCCTCACCATGGTTGGAGTGTTGTATATAGGGGTGTGTCCATTGGATTGTTTGGATGTGGTGCGATTTCTAAATTCATCTATTTTGTGCATTTCCATTTCTTTTGTTTTCCTGCATCTATTTGTTGAATTAAACTACATTTTTTAGACTAGATTCAACACCAGTTTGTTTTATTTCATTTTTATTTTTCTGTTGTCAATGTCATCACTATTGTTAGTGTTTTATTTCATTTTTATATATTTTGCAGAGCTACAAGAAAGTACCATGCAAACTTCTTCAGTTAACTTAAATAGAGGGAGTGATTCTGGGGGTGCTAGAGAGACGAGTGAAACAAACATACCTAGATCAGAGCCTCAGCCGGTATATTATACATACAGTGGGAGCCTATTTCTTTGATCTTAGGTTTTGATCCTAACAATTGAACGATATTATTTTTGCCGATTCCGTCTGAGAGTCAGCAGGAAGGTGCAAATTCTTCAAATCTATTCCAAGCATCTTCAAGCAATGAAGTGAAGACTATGTCAGATAGTACTTCAAAAGAGCCCACTGAGATCCATGATGAACCTAATGCTGCAAAAAGTGTTCCTCTTAGACCGGGTCTGCTTGGCTTGCAACCCAAGGTCAGCTGGTGGTGCTTGTTGATTCCTAATGTGTTTGAACTGTTTTACATGATTACATGTAAACATTTCCTTCTGTTATTGTTTTAGTTAATTTTCTCTCATGCCTCCAGAAGTTAGTAAAATACCCTCTTTCTTTTTGTTTAAACATCACGGACAATAGAAACGCAAGAATGAACATCTATATTAAAAAATGGAAGTCTCAAATTCTTGTCCCTTTCTAGACCTGCACAAGATTTGATCTTAGGTCCTTTTACCTTATCACTTTTTAGGTCCTTTTACCTTATCACTTTGTGTTTGATGTATAATAGGAACTTACTAGGATTCCTTGATGGGTTGTTCTTGTGTTGGCCTACTTGTCTATTAATTTATTGTAGATGTTCGTTGTCATTTGGTTGATAATGTTCAGATTCCAGAATAAAAACTTAGAGATGCATACTATTCTCTCCACATACAAATTTTTTCATATGTTAATTTTTTCGGCAGCTGTTTATATGTTTGTTTCTATGAGCCCCTCTATTTGTTAATCTGTTAAGATACTATCTTACTAGAGAAATGGTATTTATTATTATGTCAGAAACGAACACAATCATCCAATGCGCAAGGTGCTAGTTCAGATCAGAGCTCAAGTACTATAGCAGTTGGCCAGCAGGTTTTGCAATCACTTGCATCATTGAGTTCCTCTACTGGCAGTAACCCTTCAAACCAAGTTGTACCCAGAGAAATGCCACAAACCCTTGCACCGAGGACACAAGGTATAACTAAGTTTTTGTGTTATACACCCCTTTCCCCCTTGTAAATCCACTTTTTTATACAATAAAAAAATAAAAATTTGCCCCCCAATAAAGGTGCATCTTTCTAGGACCAAAGCTCCAGAAGCCAGCCTGATATGATGGGCTTAATGTCCCAAGTTCTTGATAATCCTGCAGCTGGTGGTCTCTTGATCCTAGATCTCTCATGTTTCCAACTCAATTTGATGCCAAAACAAATTGGCCTCTGTTCCTCCATTTCTAAGATTCTGGGTGAGTTAAAAAAATTTTAATCTTTTTGCATTCTTAATTGATCAATGATCACTTCCATTCTTATGAATTCATCTTGAGTCTTGACACATTATTTCTGCTCCTTATTTGTTGTTTACCAGTTTCATCCTTAACCTCCTCTAAACTCTCTCATGTGCAAAGATAAATGCAGAATCTTACAGTTAACTTACATGAAAGTTTGACTATCTATTTAAATTTGTGTGATCCTATTTTAGGGCCATTGTGGTTCTGGTTGGGCATTTGAATAGCTCTTTGATCGCTTCTGCATTCACTTTGGCACGGTAATATTTTTTTATGTATGAATGAACCATAAGTGCAGCTCTTGAGCCCTATAAATTGAAAAGTTCTTAATTAAATGCATTTGAATTTCATTGCAGAACACTACCCTATTTGTCATCGACCTCTTATCATGATGTGGATACATGTGCGGAGCTGGTTTTAATGGTTTCAATCTCATTAGTCCTTGGCGCTACTTCATCAAAACGGTGTTGTCACTAAAGATGTAAAACTTATTTCTTCTCGTCTGTCTTTTAGCTAACTGCGTTATCATATGAAATTAGTAGTAACTTATAGACTATAAATTATTTTAGGCTAATTTTCTTGATCTAACTCATCAGTATCACTCAGCTTAGCTCATATTGGCAAAAACAAAAAACTGCATTTGAGTTTTTAAGAGTGTTTAATTTGTAGTGTGATCCTTATTTTGAAGACGTTGGTTATTGCCACCCTCACTAATCATTCTATGTTACGTTATTGCAGCTTGTAGCAAATCAATGGAACAAGAGTTGGGGTTAGGTATGTTTCATGCACTGTAGCCTGTAGGTGAGCCTCGATGATGTAATAGTAGTTGATAATGTACTATGGCATGGAAATGTTGTAGATTCATTGGTCAATCAGTATATTTACTTAACTAATGATCATTGTCACTAATGTCTCAGATATTTCTGCTTGCACTTCGAGAAAGAGGTGATAAAAAGCTGTGAATTATTTAGTAATATTTTTTTTTACCCTGGAGAAACGTTTTTCATGGTTTTTTTTATCCCGAAAAACGTTTCTAAGGGTATTTTTTTTACCAGGGTTTTTTTTAACCCCCGTGAAATATTCTCGGAAAACCCCCCTTCCGTGTCCATTTTATTCTCGGGAGTTCTTAAAACCGCCGAGAAATATTTCTCGGCCAAGCGTTACAAGGGGGTTAGAAAACTCCCTTGCACTTTGTTAATAAAACCCCGAGAAACGTATATTCTGTAGTAGTGTTATGATTAAAAGCATTGTTGTTGTTTGGATAGATTATGAATTTGATTGAGTATGTAACTATAATTTAGTTATGTTTGTGATTATAGAGATGTCCTATTCCGATCAAGAATCTGATATTAGTACGGCGTCTAGCATGACACACAATTTTGATATGCTTGAGGCTCTAGCTATGAAGATCCAGCGCAAGGAGCATCGCAAGTTTCAGGAGCGATGTGAACGGCAGCGGAAGTTTCAGGAATTTTGTGAACGGGAGCAACAAGAACGTAAAAGGGAGAGAGGGGAATCATCCACTAAACCAAGAATCCCAGGGTATACCGCACAACAATACATGAACCTCTTCAGGCCGTTCAACCCTCGTCGTTAGACCTTTCTTTTTAAAGATTATCGACCTTCTTTGTTTGCTTGTTCCTTTGAATGTTGTTTGTTTAGAACTACTTATTATGTTGAACCTTGTTATGTTGCACCTTTGAAGTGTTGAACCTTATTATGTTGCAAGAACTACTTGCTTTTCTTAAGAGTGTCAATTTTTTATGTTATGTTGAAAAATGTTGAATCTTGTTATATTTCTTTGTTATATGGTGCGCCATACATATTACGACCTCGTTCGATTTTCAAACTAGGTTTCACTTCAAAAGGAATATATCTTGATTTGAAGTTACACACATGATCAAATGGGCATTATAAGGATTGAAATAAAGTTTCATTCCATTTCGATAAAGTTTCGACGGCGTTTTTGCCGAATTGGGCTTTATCGCCTTAAAAAAGACACTGAAAATGTGTTATTTTGCACACTTAACTACAAATACATTGGATACATTGAATATGATTACATATATCTCAATTAACATATGCAAATCCACACGTCGCGTATGGCTTTGATTTGTCGTGACGTATGGTTACCATCCATGCGTGACGGGTGTTTCCCATTCATGCGTGACGTGTTGACTTTTTTTGAAAAGGTGCAATCCATGCGTGACGAACGGATTATAACCATACGCGACGCACAGAAACTGGGCGGTAAATAGCAAATTGGGTGGACGATGAATAGAAACTATGTATAAATGAGCGGGCAAAACTTAGGTTTTGTTTAAGGTGTTGCTTTGATTGTTCTTCTTAATAGTCAACATTCATTTGTTATACTTTTATTAATGTTTAATTTCGAGAAAACAATACAAAATATATATTCCCTTCGTTTTTATATGATTGTCGTTTTAAGGTATTTTCCTTCTTCCTATTTAATTGTCGTTTTAACTCTTCACTCATAACATTGCTAGGAGATTGCTTAACCTTTCTTAAATGCGTCGGTCCATGTGACAATTCAATTGAAAAGTTCATATTCCAAGTCCAACTTTTTCAATAAGCGACAAGTGTAATTGATCAGAGGGTTGTGGTTGTGTTTCAACTACTATACAAAACGATGTGTTTCATTTGCTGACAAATGTGAACGTTGTATTTTCTTAATATAGCGCATCTTAATTTGAAGTACCCGTGATGCGCTAGCGTGCCATGGAAGCTACGACTGCTTTATACGTTATCCTCCACGCCTTTGCAATCGCATTTTTCGTTACAACTATCACTTCAAATGGATGGTCGCGATGGCTCTTGCGTGCGCTCCATGGTGAAACTGACAGTTTAGATGATGTCAGTCTATTAATACATATTAAAGATTTCTACGGACGCTTTTGTTTCGATGTGTATTATCTTTTTTTTTAAAATGAACGCTTGCATGTGAGTTGTTATGCACTGCTGTTTCATTTTCTAATAGATATGAATGTTGTACCAGTGACGCGCTAGCATGCCACAACAATGTGTTTCATTTGTTGACAAATACGAACGTTTCTTTTCTTAATATAGCTCGTCTTAAGGCGGAGTACGTACATGTGATGCGCTAGCGTGCCATGGAAGACGCAACTGTTTTAAATGTTAACCTCTCCACCTCTTCACCTCTACCTATAGCATATTGGGTTCTAGCTGTCTCTTCGGATGAACGACATAAATGGATCTTGCGTGCGCTCCAAAGTGTAATGGACAATTCAAGTGATGTCATGCTATCAATACAAAGTAAAGATTTTTATGGACACTTTTGTTTCAACATGTGTTATCTTTTATTCTAAACAAAGGTTGTTATGCACCGTAGTTTTATTTGCTAATTAATGTGAATATTGTATTTTCTTAATACAGTGCGTCTTACTTTGGAGTACCTCTGATGCGCTAAAATGCCATGGAAGCTGCAAATGCGTTAAATGTTATCCTCTGATGATAGAAATAGCTCTTGTGTGTGCTCTAAAGTGTAATTGACATTTCTGATGATGTCTGTCTATTAATACTGTTGGACACGGTTCTCGCGAGTCATGACACAAACCCGGTTCTCGCGATTATAGTGATACGAACCCGGTTTGCGACTGAGAAACAGACCGCGAGCCCATAAGGTCGAATAACTAAATCGAGAACGAGAGGCCCATTAAGAAGCCCAATAGGTAAAGGGAGCAACACCAGATTGTGTGGGACCCAACGTCCGATTATAAATCCTAACGGAAAGGAGAGAGAAAAGGGGGCGATTAAGAGCATCTTCCTTCCCCTCTTGAAAGAGAGAGATAAACACACAGGGCGATTACTCATTTCCGGGCTCGTCTGTTTGATCCCGATTCACCTCTTTTAGTAGGAAATCGGATGATCGGTACCTGGATTCTGACTCTCGGTATCGTTATCGTGCTTTCGAGATGCGAATCGTCACGATTGGTTGAGTTTCACCATTTACTGTTTCATTGAGTTGGTTCACGAGGTTTCATTGATTTGGTCATTATTTAGATCGTTGTCTTCTCTCTGTTTTACTTCATTCTATTGTTGTTTAAGGCATTGTGTTCATTTATCTGTCGCTATTACTGACTTGAGCGTCGGAGAGCCAAATCAGGGGGTCCAACCTTCCGGTTTGGTTGTGCAGGTACCTCAAAGGGTTGAAGAACACAAAGAACAGAGGAGAATGGCACATTTTGATCTGGATGAAGATGAGTCGTAAGTTGTTGCTCCAGTTTGCGTAAGGAAGGTCTCCAGTATTCGAAGATTCACTGAAGGCCAGATCTCGCGAGGTGTTGATTGCGAGATCGCGAATATCTGGGCTCCAACACTGGCGCCGACCGTGGGGACCTCCTCGCGCAGCTAGCTCCCTTTGAAATCTCGAGAGTCAGTTCGCGAAGGACAACATTATGGTCGAAACTGGCAGAAGCGGAACAGTAAACGCCACCATATCACACATCAATCAAAACACTCTCAATCCCCCCCCCCACTCCCTCGCGTCGAGGAGGAAGTCCCCAAGCTTATCACTATCCCTCGGGAGCAGAACGAGCTTTTTGCCGCCTGGATAGCGCAAGGCGCCCCGATCGCCCCAAATACAGCTAACCAAAGGGTCGAACCTCTTAACGACCAGGCCAATCGCGACGCGCGAGAGATTAATCGAGAAGAAGAAGTAGCTGAAATTGTCCCGGATGACAGAGCATCGGTTTCTAGAAGGCCGAGGGAGAGAAATGGTACTCGCGACATGGGTCAGGGAAGGTTCGACTTGAACCAGGCCCCAATGAGTCATCAGGAGCACTACAACTCTCAACACGATGTTCGTTATGACGAGAGGGGCCGAGCATACTATCTTGTGCAAGACCAGCGCGAACGTCAGGGAGCACCCCACTATAATCGCGAGACATCCCAGAACCCTCCTCTCGACTTTTCAACAATGTTTGGCCCCACAGCTTTTGCAGAGCACATCATCGGGGCCCCTCCGCTACCAGATTTTAGATTCCCAACTATCAAGGAATACACTGGTAAGGGAGACCCTAAGGAACATCTTACCCGATATAAGTACGCCATGATCGCGAGGGGTCCGGATGAGGCCACCCTGTGCAAGGGATTCCCAGGAACGCTCGCGGACACTGCCATGACATGGATGTTAAATCAACCACCCGGGAGCATCTCTTGTTTTGCAGATATTGAAAGGGGATTTTTATTACATTTTGGCTCTTCGAAGAAGAGGAAGATCACCATGCAAGAAGTGGTCGGGATCAAGCAAAAAACAGGTGAAAGTCTGGAAGAGTACGTAAAAAGATTCTCGCTGATGGTCTTGGAAGCTGATGACTTCGATGATAAAACCGCCAGGGTCGCGTTCTTAAATGGGCTGGCCGACGGGAGTGAGTTCAAAAAGCACCTATACAGAAAGCAGGAAGGGTCCTATCAGGCCATGTTGGAAAGGGCTTATGTCGAAATTCAAGTTGAAACTCACTCAAGCACGCCCGCGGGGGGTGGAGGTCAGAACAAACAGAACCAAAACCAAAACCAGAGCTCTAGAAAGGGCAATCAGAATTGGGGGAACAAAAGACAACAGTTTGACCAGGGCCAGAGTGATTCACGAGCTCCAGGTTTAGTAACTCAGCGTCAGAATCGGGATCAATATCAGGATTACAGACAGAATACGGACCAGAACCAGTTCCAGGAACATAATTTGATGAACCAGAGGGATGACAACTCCGGCTACAGAGGTCGCGGCCGAGGCAATGGAGGCCGAGGTCGCGGTCGCGATGGAATGTGGTGCGCCAACCACAACTCCACTACTCACAACACGGATGAGTGCAGGAGTGGCCCAAGAATGAACAATGAACCCGAACAGAGAGCCGTCCTCATGAATCAGAGAGGTGGAGGAAACAATCAAGGCAGGGGTGGTAGAAACCCTGGCCGGGGGCCATTCAGAGGGGGAAACAACAATGGTGGGCGAGGAAGGGGACGCAATCAGCAGAACGCGAACGATCCTCATCCACCTTAACGCAACCAAGATTTCCCGCGACCAGACGGTCATGTAGGGACCATAGCCGGGAAACATATCCCTATACCCCCAAACAGGCATGAACAACGAAAGATGATTAACGCACCGCTCCCTCGCGGGCTCCCAGTTATGAGTATCGCGAAGCCCCTTCCCAGAGAACCATATCAACTTGTTTTTTCTAACGAGGAGATCAACGAGTGGGTAGTCTCTTCTGGTGACCCATTAGTTATACATCTACAGATTGGCACGAAACTAGTCAGCCGTATTCTGGTAGACACAGGCAGCTCTGCCGACATAATATATCTGGATGCCTTCGAAAAACTAGGGGTTGATCCACGGATGAAGAGACCGACGCGAACAACCTTAGTAGGCTTCGCGGGAGAGAGAGTGGTGAGTTTAGATGTAGTGATGAGAGATGAGACAGGGCCACGGAGGTCAGAAAAGATTGATTTCGTAATCATCCCGACAAGCTCTTCGTATAACGCAATCATCGAGAGAGGCACATTGTGCAAGTTTGATGCAGTAGTATCCATGAGCCATTTCTGCATAAAGTTTCCCACACCATCCGGAACTGGAATCGCAACGGGTGTGGAGAAGGAGAGCATCTCTTGTTATATCAAGTCTGAAAAGGGAGAAGAAACGCCTCTGCTCGCAAATCAACTTTTTGTCCCGGGCATGCCTAATGTTGAGGAGGAAGCTGAGTTAGATGTTCGCGAGCCCCCTAGATATCAGAATTCTGAGGAAGATGTGGAAAGAGCAAAGTTTTCCGGATTTAAAACGCAGGAGGTCACTCCCTTCGCAAACAAAGAAGAGAAGTTATCGGTGGGGGGTAACCTTGACCCTATGGTAATGGTGGAGGTTGAAAACTTGCTATCGGAATCGCGAGATGTCTTCGCTTGGTCCCCCAAATACTTGAAAGGAATTCCCCCATCGGTGATCACTCACTCTCTAAATATTAGCAACGATATCATTCCTAAAAGACAGAAAAAGAGAAAGCAGGCGGGTCCGAAGAATGAGGCCGCGGCCGTGGAGCTCGCGAAACTCCTAAAAGATGGGTTTGTTAGACCAGTACAGTACCCGGCTTGGTTGGCTAATGTCGTCATGGTCGCGAAGAAAGGAACGGGAAAATGGAGGATGTGTGTAGACTTCACAGACTTAAACAAAGCTTGCCCGAAAGACAGCTACCCACTACCTTCTATTGATCAGCTTGTAGACTCCACCGCAGGGCACGAGGCACTCAGCTTTTTAGATGCGTACTCGGGATACAACCAAGTCATTATGAACCCCCTTGACTCAGAGCATACCTCTTTTATAACAGATAAGGGAACTTTCTGCTACAAAGTGATGCCTTTCGGCCTTAAGAACGCAGGGGCCACTTTCCAGAGATTGGTGGACCGCATTTTCAGTGATCAGATAGGGGATACAGTTGAGGCCTACGTTGATGACATTTTGGTAAAGAGCAAGGAACAGAGTGATCATGCTCGCGACCTGGCAGAGGTCTTCGCAACGCTCAGAAAGTACGGGATGAGTCTAAACCCGGACAAGTGCGTGTTCGGGGTCACGTAAGGAAAATTCTTGGGCTTCATGATTAGTGCTCGCGGTGTCGAGGTAAATCCCGATAAAGTTAAAGCCGTTCTCGATCTTGAACCACCGCGGTCTACTTATGAGGTCCAACGGTTTGTAGGCCGAGTGAATTATTTGGGGAGATTTTGTGCCAAGTTGGCCGAACGAAACCTCCCCTTCTTCGAGATTCTGAGAAAGCCAAAGAATTTTGAGTGGACTGAGGAATGTGGTCAAGCTTTCGCGAGCCTCAAAGAGCATCTGACAAGGCTCCCGATCTTATCTTCCCCGGTTCCGGGAGAAACTCTCCAGTTGTATCTCGCGGCCAGCTCAAGGGCGGTAAGCGCAGTCCTTGTTCGGCAGTCCGAAAAGCCGGTATATTTTGTCAGCCGAGCTTTATTGCCAGCGGAGACACGGTATTCTCCGGTTGAGAAGTCTGTGCTCGCGCTGATAACGGCTGCTTGCAAACTAAGACCCTATTTTCACGCACACCCGATTGAAACCCTAACGGACTTGCCACTCAATAGATTCATGACAAAACCGACTGTAGCAGGGAGGCTCACAAAATGGGTCATCGAGATGTCAGAATTCGATGTGGTATATCGGCCCAGGCCGGCTATCAAGGCACAAGCGCTTGCTGACTTCATTGTCGAAACGAGTTTCAGAGAGGGGGAAGTGGTGAATCCGTATGGCGAACAAATGATGTGGATAATGCACACTGATGGGGCTGTGAATGACGAGGGGTGCGGCGCGGGTGTGATTCTCACGTCGCCTACGGGAGATGAGATAAGTCACGCCATCGCACTAAAGTTCAAACCCACAAACAATGAAGCTGAATATGAGGCCTTGATCGCAGGGCTAGAGTTAGCCATTGGCCTTTCAATCTCTGTGCTATCATGTTGTTGCGATTCAGAAGTTGTAGTAAAACAGGTGCAGGGGATTTATGAAGCGCGAACAGGGAATCTCCCACAATACCATGCTAGGGTCGCGACATTGACCTCGCTTTTCATGCATTTCGAAATAAAGGCAATCCCGAGGGAACTGAATAAGAAAGCAGATGAGCTCGCGAAGATGGGAGTCGGTTGGGAAGGTCCCAAAGAAGAACGCGAACAAAGATCAGGGTTCATGGTATCAAAGGCCCCCCCCCCGAAATATCTGTTTTTTGTGAAAGAAGAAAGCGCCATCAGTCGCGAAATTGAGATGATGGCAATCAACACTTCGTCTGAAGATTGGCGTCGCCCATTCATAGACTACCTCAGATATGGTCGCGGTCCAACTGACCTAAAAGAGCCCATGCAATTGAAAAGAAAGGTTGAACGCTTTTATATCAGCAGAGGTGAGCTTTACAAAAGGGGAGGTGACCCTTGTGAACTGAAATGTATGGGCCACTATGAGACAAAGGCCTACCTCGAAGAGCTGCATGCTGGGCTGTGTGGGACACACGCAGGATGGAGACCCCTGGTGTACAAGGCTTTGCGCCAAGGGCATTTCTGGCCCACAATGAAACAAGATGCTCAGACGATGACGCGAGCTTGTCAGGCATGCCAGTATTTCGCCCCTGCCTCTCACCAACCAGGGGTCCAGCTTCAGATCATGGGAAGCCCCATCCCCTTCGCGATGTGGGGGTTGGATCTTCTTGGCCCTTTTAAACCAAAGGCCCCGGGTCAGCTCGAGTATATCATTGTCGCAGTCGACTATTTCACAAAATGGATTGAGGCGGAAGCACTCGCGTCGACAACAGTACATGTGGTGAAAAAATTCCTTTGGAAGAACATTATCTGTCGCTATGGGTTGCCACGCGAGATTGTTACCGATCGTGGCCCTCAATTTAACTCGCCCCAGCTGATGGCATGGTGCAGCGACCTGGGAGTTAATTTGAAAATTGCTTCAGTTGCACATCCACACTGCAATGGGCAGGTAGAAGCCGTCAATAAAAGCATTGTCACGGATCTTAAGAAGAGACTAGATAGCGCAAAGGGCAGATGGGCGGAGGTCTTGCCACTTACTCTCTGGGCCAATCGAACCACAGTGAAAAAAGCAACAGGGGAGAGTCCTTTCGCCCTCGCGTATGGAGTGGAGGCCGTGGTTCCAGTAGAAATTTTGTTCCCAAACGAAAGACTCCTTCACTATGACTCGGAAACCAATGACGAAAAGATGAGGATGGAACTCCAACTTCGCGAAGAAACCCAAGAGATGGCGGTTATCCGGGCGGCCACTTACAAAGCGGGCGTCGCGAAGTATTACAACAAGCATGTCAAGAAAAGAGGTTTCGTGAAAGGAGATCTGGTCCTGAGAACGTGATGCGACTACGCCGCTATTACGCCTAGCCTACTCCCCCACACAGGTATGAATTCCCACGTTTTCATAACATGTCTGCATACCTCAGATGAATATTTCATAGAAAGCGATAAAATCGCGATATAAAACGTTCTAACAAGCTGTATGCAGGCGAAAGGACCGATTGAGACTAAACATTAGCAAGAATCTATCATCGAGGACCGATTGAGACTAAACATTAGCAAGAATCTATCATCGGGTTACCAAAGGAATAAATACTTTCGCCGCAAAGGGGGACGTAATCTCAGAATAAAAGGTACGTGCACATCTCGAAAATCCAGAATGCCGCATAAATCCCGTGACGCTGGGCTGGGGCCAAGAGCACCCACCCAGGCCGCGAAGCCGTGACGCTGGGCTGGGGCCAAGAGCACCCACCCAGGTCGCGAAGCCGTGACGCTGGGCTGGGGCCAAGAGCACCCACCCAGGTCGCGAAGCCGTGACGCTGGGATGGGGCCAAGAGCACCCACCCAGGTCGCGAAGCCGTGACGCTGGGATGGGGCCAAGAGCACCCACCCAGGTCGCGAAGCCGTGACGCTGGGCTGGGGCCAAGAGCACCCACCCAGGTCGCGAAGCCGTGACGCTGGGCTGGGGCAAGAGCACCCACCCAGGTCGCGAAGCCGTGACGCTGGGCTGGGGCCAAGAGCACCCACCCAGGTCGCGAAGCCGTGACGCTGGGCTGGGGCCAAGAGCACCCACCCAGGTCGCGAAGCCGTGACCGTCCGAGAGTGAGTAACAACATTCGTCCTCCTCACCTCGACCACGAAGTCCTGACTCTGATGGGATAGCAACCCATCAAGGCACGAAGTTCAGCGAGTGACACTCCTCAAAAAAGTCAATCATGAAACTATATACTTAGCATGGAAATATGCAATACAAAACGCTAATGAATCCCCATCTGTTTTGACAGACACTCCCGCACTAAAGAAACGAACGATCATAGGCATGATCGCGAACGAAACAGAAAATGGCAGTTTGTGATGAAACTGGCGCTAAAGCTCCAATTATCCGCGAGCATGGATTTCCCAAGGCATCAAGAATACCTTAGCTAAGGTATGATGAGATAAACACGCGAACTACTTTGTTTTGTCACAAGAACAAAGAATCTGATCCCAATTCATTATAGGAAATCACATTCTCAAACACAAAGACACTCATAAGTGCACGAAAAACCCTACTACTGGCTCATACGCATGCAGTAGTCAGGTAAGAGCACACTCTTTATCATATCACAGGTCATGACATATGAATACTCTATACTTACGCGATCGATTTTCTCGCAGGGTTTTTCGTAAGACAAACAGAAGAATCTTTCCTGACAAAAGATGCTGAAGAGTGTCCTATTATGATATTCAGTATTCTCGTTTCGGAAACATTTTAAGTTCTAAAGTCTATTAGTGAGACGCATACTTTTAAATCGCGATGGCACAGAGGTGCACATTACATTTTGAGTTCCAAAGTTTTTCCGATAATCCCAGTCTAATTTATTCATAAACCCTCGTTCATTCTCCCTCCTTTTTTAACACATAGGGCTCGCGAGGCTGTAAACATCCTCACGAGCACTATGGGGGGAGGGGAAGAGGAGGAGAAATCACCATACAAACACAGAATAAAGAGACATTAAAAAGCACTAAGCCTAGAGAGGAACGACGACCTTCACTTGATACACCACAGTCCGAACGGGAACTTCAGGTGGATTGGCACGCCACATGGTGAAAGTCACCTCATCTCCCTCACAAAGATCATTCTCATACGCAAACTCACTCCAACCTTCGCCCAGAAAGTAAGAACTCCCAGCCTTGTCCAGAGTCACGTCCCAAGGTTCGAAATTGACGCAATGGACAAGACTCTTACCACCAAAATGGCTAAGGTGTTGATCACAATGTTCCTTCGGGAAACGCTATACGTAGAGAAGAGGAGTCTAAGAAACGAACAAGCAGAGAAAGGCAAAGTAAAAAGGATATTTACCAAGCATCTGCCAGTAATTGCAGAGGAGTCCATAGTAATAGTGAAAGACTCATCCAGAGACCCCTCTCGAGTTCGTCGTGTCCTGGCCATGTCGGTATTCTTTGGGAAGGGGCAGACAAGGAAGGAGAAAGCAGGAAACACTATTTATAAAAGAAATACACCTAACCCACAGTTAATGCATTGAATGAAAAGGCAGAAAAGTAGTTGGGAGAACAAAAGTAATAAACACAAAAAACATGCAGAGGAAAATTGTACGGTCTCCTCACGAGACCCAAAGAAAACCGTCTAACCTACATTTAGACTCGCGATCACATTCCGATCCACGGGCCACAAAACCAAATAACAAATTGTATATAACACCAGCCTAAGAGTTTGCAGACAAACGCATGAAAAGGAGTTAAACTTCATCAGGAAGATCCAGATACCCATCAGCCTCAACCAACGCGGAATCGCGAGCCCCTCTCGCACCACCAACGCCTTTGGCCGACGCGATGTTTTCTCCAACAGCAGTCTCCTCGCTGTCAATATTCACAACATCGTCCCCACCATCCACATCAGACGATCTAGCACAAGAGCGAGTCGAAGAGTCCGCTGTTTTCTTCATCCTTTCCTCCGAGTAAACTACTCTTTTAGGCACTTTAGGAGTTGGGACTAAAGGAATGTGAGACTCCATCCCTCTAACGACCCCTTCGCCTTTAGGCAAGAAGGGTTCGACGACCCAACCTTCAAGAAGGCTCGCGTCGTCATCAATAAAGGTCCCAAGAGGAGGAGAGGTATACGCAGGGAGCTCGGCAGGAAGGCCACAAAGATCCGTAGGATCATAAGGAAAGTTAGCCACTTTGTGTTTTCTGAGCTGACGCTTGAGTGCGGTAATCACCAGTGTGTCACGAGCCAAGCTGATAAAATCAATACGACATTTCTCGCGATAGCTAGAAGCATACTGTTTGGCACCTTCGCGACGACCCTTGTCAAAAGCTTGGTCTTTCTCTTGTCGAAGCAAAGATAACTCTGTATGATGATTGCGCTCCATAGTCCTGGCCGAAAGCTCCAAATCACTTATCTTCGCCGTCAGCTCATTTACCCTGTTCTCCAAAACAACATTCCTCTCTTTCTCCTCTTTTAGTTTTTTCTTCGCGGCCTCCTTGACATCTCGGGCTTTATTAGCAAAATCGACCATCTGGTTATAGTCCCCCTCCATCTGGACGTAGCCATCTTCAAGGGCGATGGCATATTGCCCCGATGCCTCGTTAAGAAGAATTGACTACAATAAGCAAAATATGCTAGTTAAAATTAGCTACCGACAAGAAGGAAGAAAACCACTCAGAAAGAAAAGGAGGGAAACCCACCGCCAAATTGAGTCTCGAGAGCCCTACTCTACCCCGAGCAATGCCCTCTAAGAATTCAGGCATCTCTGGGAAACCTGGTCGATCGCGACGAAAGAACGTCCTCACCACCTCTTCCTCGGGAAAGAGCTCAGCCAGGCCCTGAGAAGGGGTATCTTGGCCACCTTCAAGGGTCATAGGCTGTTTACCCTTGGCAGTCTCTGAGGCCCTCTCTGCAGGGGTTGCTCGGTGCAAAGTAGGAGTCCCGCCGGCCCCTAAAGGGATTGTCGGACCAATCGGGGATTGGTCGTTTAGAGGCTCTGGCACGCGAGTCTCAGTCTCCACAGCTTGAGGCACGGACTCACAGATGTTAATGCCACCAGCAGAGGTTTTCTTCTTTTTAGAAGGAGCCTTGTTCTTGTTCGCCAGTTGCTTTCGGCGTTTGCTCTTCTGTGGGGCAGGAGCCTGTTCATCAATAGGCTCTTCGTCAAAAGAGTCATCAGAGCCCTCAATGGTCGGGAGACGAGAAAAGTATCCTGTCTCTGTAAAAAAAAAAATATATAATCCATAAGCATATGACATCGCGAATCCGTAACAAAAATAAACAATAAAAAAAAGAAGAGATAAGTAACAACAAGCAAGAAAATCGTTAGACGAGAGACATAAGAGATACCATAATGGTGCTTAAGACTAAGTCCACGCTGGGCTAACACCTCGTGGGTAATACACTTCAGGAATATGCGTGTTGAGACGAGATCAGGGAAATTGTGGAATTTGCGGGAAAGACAATCTTTCTTAGGCTGAGACCAGTTACCAGATTTGGGTTGGGTCGCGAGCATCGATATCTTGGTCGAGATCCCAGAACCCGGAGGAGGTCGTACCAAAAACCAGTCGACCTTCCACTTCGGTATGCGGGGAGGACCATCCCACTCCGACTTACCATTCTTTACGGCTGTAAACATCCCCATCTCCTCAGGAGCCCTTCGCGTGGAAAACACAAGGAGAAAATGACAAGGATTGGGTTTTACCCCGATATCTTGGCACCTCATCACATAAATAACCAAGGCCCTCCAGAAGTTAGGATGCATCTGAGCTGGGCTGTAGGTCAGCTCTCTCAGGAGCATTTTAGTAAAGTTGGAGAAAGGGAGCCTAAAGCCTAGTTTGAGAGACGATATACTCAAAGGAAAGAAAGTTCCATACTCATCAAGGGAAGTTCCACCCAAAGATGGAAGAGCAAAAATTGTACCTTCTGGGAAGGGATAAGCATCTGCGATGGTGAAAAGATCGCGAAGGGTAAGATCAGAAGGAAGGGCCGTAAACGGGTTCCCGAGGTTCTTGACCTTTTTATAACGGACGCGGCGAGTCAAAATCTGTACACGACCCGCCGGATTATTGAAAATATCTTCGATCTCCAAGCGAGGAAGATCGCCTCGCCAGGAGTAAAACTTCTCATAGTCCTCACGACCGATTATTACATCCTCAGATTCCTGAGGAAGATCTTTATTACCATAACCCGCATCTGGTCGCGAGGTAGAAGGAACTTCATCGCCATTATTTCTAACAGGGTTCCCTGTGGATGATTAAGAAGAAAAAGATTGAGAGTTAGTTTTCCAGGGCAAGAGTACGAAACGCGAAGGCTAGAGAGAAGCTTCGCGAGCCATGGGAATGAAAAACAAAGAAAACCCTGGAAAACCAGAAATATAAGATCTAAGTGGGAATCAAGCAGACTCCAGGAGGGCACTCTAAGGAAGGGCGAGATGAGTAGTTCAGAAGCCATGAGAGAAAAACTGACTTTAAAGAACGATGAGAATTCCGACAGCCTAAAATGGCTTTTTAAGGAAAGAAGAGCGCCCATCAAACAGGAGAAGGAAAAAGGGGCACCGCCCAGTAAATAGCCAGAGAAGGTGCGGAGAAAACCCGCCTAACCACCATGAAAACCAGTGAAAGCTTCGAAAGAACACAAAACAGCGGAGATATAAAAAATACCGAAATCATGTATAACAGTAATGGAAGAAAACAACAAATAAAGAGCGAATTCGAAATAGAACTTACCAGCCATTTGTAAATCTGAAGATTGTCTGAACGAGTGAAGGTTTCTCGAAATTTTATTAGAAATAGGATTTTACAGAGGAACACGAACAGTTGAAGTAAAGAGGAAGGAAAGAATATGAGTCGACAACCTTATATAGGAAGGTGGAAAAAATCCCAAAAAGTCACCACGTGTTGAAAGGTGTTAGAGCGCGGGAAGACGAAGCGTCTCGAATTTAAAAAGAAATTCAAAATTCAAAACAAGCGCGATGGAATGAGAAGGTGTCGCGAACAAATTATCTTCAAGGGACTCCCCGAGAACTCGGCTTCAATTATTACCCAAGCCTTACCTTCGCGAAGGCAAGGACTTGGGGGGGCTGGCTGTTGGACCCGGTTCTCGCGAGTCATGACACAAACTCGGTTCTCGCGATTATAGTGATACGAACCCGGTCCGCGACTGAGAAACAGACCGCGAGCCCATAAGGTCGAATAACTAAATCGAGAACGAGAGGCCCATTAATAAGCCCAATAGGTAAAGGGAGCAACACCAGATTGTGTGGGACCCAACGTCCGATTATAAATCCTAACGGCAAGGAGAGAGAAAAGGGGGCGATTAAGAGCATCTTCCTTCCCCTCTTGAAAGAGAGAGATAAACACACAGGGCGATTACTCATTTTCAGGCTCGTCTTTTTGATCCCGATTCACCTCTTTTAGTAGGAAATCAGATGATCGGTACCTGGATTCTGACTCTCGGTATCGTTATCGTGCTTTCGAGATGCGAATCGTCACGATTGGTTGAGTTTCACCATTTACTGTTTCATTGAGTTGGTTCACGAGGTTTCATTGATTTGGTTATTATTTCGATCGTTGTCTTCTCTCTGTTTTACTTCATTCTATTGTTGTTTAAGGCATTGTGTTCATTTATCTGTCGCTATTACTGACTTGAGCGTCGGAGAGCCAAATCAGGGGGTCCAACCTTCCGGTTTGGTTGTGCAGGTACCTCAAAGGGTTGAAGAACAGAAAGAACAGAGGAGAATGACACATTTTGATCTGGATGAAGATGAGTCGTAAGTTGTTGCTCCAGTTTGCGTAAAGAAGGTCTCCAGTATTTGAAGATTCACTGAAGGCCAGATCTCGCGAGTTGTTGATTGCTAGATCGCGAATATCTGAGCTCCAACAAATACATTATGAGGATTTTTATGATTGTTGTTTCGAGGCGTGAATGTTGGTAGCTTTTTTCAATTTGATAACGCTTTAATCCATTTTACCCCGAGCATTTGATAAATAAAATATAATATCACGTCTTTATTTTGTCATACATGTTAATTATTTTTAATTTTCGCATGAATAGCACTTAGGTAAAATGTCAAAAGCAAACTAAAAAGAGAAGGAAAATGTGAAATTTGCCGACAGGCCCCAAGAATATGTGTGACGTCATAGCTTGTGAGCTCTATTCCCGCCCTCTTCTCTTTATATATCGCTTCCCACAATTCACCTCCACCATTAATTCTATTCTCCAAATAGAAAACAAAATTAAAACTCAGACGGAAATGGATTCCGGCAACAGCAGTCCCCCGACGAAGGTGGCGAGTCCCTGCGCCGCCTGTAAGATTCTGAGGAGGCGGTGCGCCGACATGTGCGTGCTCGCCCCCTTCTTCCCTCCCTCCGATCCCTTCAAATTCGCCATCGCTCATCGCGTTTTCGGTGCTAGTAACATCATCAAACTCCTCCAGGTCTCCCTTAAATTTCAGTTTCAACATTTTGGGTTTATGTATTCAACTTTACCTCTTTTTAATAATGGAAGTGGATCTTCTTACAAAAGATTACTTCCTTAATTGGCTAGATTAGGCGTACTCTGTTTTCGGGTAAATATGCCTAATACTCCAACTTTTTTATGCCTATATTATTACTTTACATAATAGTCACCTATACGACTAAATTACTTCCTTAATTAATTGCCTAGATTACTTTACATAATAATCACCTGTATGTTTCTTTATACGTTCTCTTGACCAATCACAATCATTTTGTTCCCCAGACTACTTTTTTAATCTCTTTACGTATTTTCCCTTATAATCATATTCTTTGCTTTAAACTTCTAGCCTAGCATGAGATCAGTGAATTGGTATATGGTCTAAGTTCTATGCTTTCAATAAAGTGTAGAGCAATAGTGCACTAGAGAACTTTATTAAACATAATATGCCTTTAATCATCGGTTTACGTTTGATCGATCCATCAGTCGATCTTTTAGACCAATCTACGGTGCTGTGTTTCTCTAAAGTTATTCTGTAATTTACCTCTACAAATATATGATTTTGTATAACATTTTTCATCTCGACAAGTGAGAGATTTGTACACATTTTTCCATCACATTGAAGACATGAATGAGATGTCTAGAGTGTACTGGATATACCCTTTTAGTAAGGGAAGGATATACTATAACAAGTTGACCGATACGAAATAAATGCCTGTAAGTTGTAACATACAACTTGCAAGTCTGATTTTTAACTAAAAAACAGCTTGTATCTTGAGTAAAATTGAATTTGCAGGAGTTGCCAGAATCTCAAAGAGAAGACGCAGTAAGCAGTATGGTGTATGAGGCGAATGCGAGAGTAAGGGACCCGGTATACGGCTGTGCGGGCTCCATTTGCAACCTCCAAAAGCAGGTAAACGAACTACAGGCCCAATTAGCCAAGGCCCAAGCTGAGCTTGTCAAGATGCAGGCCCAGCAGGCGAATCTTCTGGCCCATCTATATGTGGAAATGGGCCCAATTGCCCATTCCCCGCCACCCTCTTCTCCGTCGCTATCATCGTCACCTGAGTCGACGACGATGGTTTCTGAATTGCCGGCTACTAACAACCCTTGCTTCATTGATGATGGGAATCTGGGTTGTATGTGGGAGTCTCTTTGGGAATGAAAACTAATGATATGGACAACTAATTAGTTATGATAGGCATAGTATTGTCTAGTTTAACAAGATGATCTTCACATTCATGACTCATGATGCGAAGGAGACCAGTAGCATGTAGGATCCCCTCCACCTATGTACCAAAAATGTATGGGACAAAAATATTTCAGGAAAAAGACAAACAAATTTGGTGGAAATTATGCTGCAGATTGAGTTATTCAAATTCGATTACTTAGATGAGAACCGTAATCTTGGGACACATTCACTGTGGGAGAGTATCATACCATGAGAAGATATAGAGAGAGTATCATACCATGTGACAAGTACTGCCTGCATGAAAACCTTAAAGCATGAAGCATTCTCTGAACTACCAACTCACAACTCCCTTGGTTCCAGCACTCAAGTACAGCGTTGACCTTGCTCAACAAACCGATCGTGCCTTCCCTCGGGGCCGAATCCATCAACAAAACAACACACTCAGAGGCTAAATCCACAATGTTCACTCAAGTGCTTAAAGAAGAGAAACAATGCAGCTGTCATAGATAACAATTCAGACCACTGTGTGTGATATGATTATTCAGCAGCTTCATGATCAACGTGATGTTGTTGTTAATCTGGTAATTTTGATTTTTAAAGGATAAGTTATAAACAGAACTGCAGATGAAATTCTAGATGATAGATCTGCTGAAGTTGAATTTGCATTGTCAGACACCGAACGTAGAAGAAAGGCGCGACATAACGCCGATGTCGGCTCCAAGAAATCTTCCATGTTTTTTTGCATTAACAAACTCTAGGAGATTACTTCACTGCAGTCATTGAGTACCTTTCATTTGAGGTTCATTTCTCTTTGTCTCTGTCAGACTTATCTTACGATGGAACTGATCAATTTTGTGACTGCACATTATTCAAATTTTCTGGAGACGCGACGAGAGAAAGAGAGGAAGACATGATAATACCAAGGCATATACAGCTTGCTTTTGAATCGGAAGATGAAAGAGTTGATTCAGAACTGTTGAAGTTGGATTTGGGGCTCAGATTCCGCCATAGGAGGAGCTCGAATTGAGTTTTTTGGGGGTTTAATTGCAGTGGAGAGTGTTTGATTTTAGAGAAATTTGCAATCAGAATTATTGCTGAAAAATTTGGGAACAAAGTTAAAATAGGGAAAAACCCTCTATTATGAACATTGAAATCATTATTTATCTCCTAGCTACAAATTCAATTTCTCATCAAATTATCATCAGGGCCCTAATGTACATATTTGCCCTTGATTATTTAAAAATAAAAAGGGATAAAATGGTAATTCCAACCTCCCTAACGGAAAAGCTAATAGAAAACGGGAACAGGTGACTCTTTGTTAACAGAGTTGTAAAATTGGGTGGTTTTAAATAATTATTGATATCGCGGGTGGTTTCTTGCAAATTCCGAGATATAACGGGTGGTTACCTGCAAATTCCTCTAATTATTTTACAAAAGGTAAAGAGTAGAAGAAAAATGAAATATTAACAAACCTTATTTTACACTTAAGTCTTGTACGTATTACAGGTAAAACTAATATATGTATCATCATACAATGCGAAACAGAATGGAAAAAGCCAACGAGAAGGAATAGAAAAAAAAATCAAATGGACTAGACCACGAGAAAACCGGTCCATGCCTAATGTAAACCGGTGCAATGCCTAATGTGGGTGCTTCTTGTCTTATCAATGCACACTGACATTAGAAGGGCTATTCAACTTGGTAATAGGGGTGAGCAAAAATATCCGATCCGGCCGATTCAATCCGATAATCCGCCGATCCGATCCTTAAAAATCCGCATCCGAAAATATCCGATTAAGTTTTATCCCAATCCGGTCCGATTCGGGCGAATTTTCCGGATATTTGGACCGGATACGGATCGGGATATTTAGCTTACGGATATCCGAAAAATATCCGGTACAATTATTATAATATATAAATATATTTTTATAGAACTAAAATATACTTTTATAAGTGTAGATAATTCAATAATTATTTTTATACATTTTTAAACAATAGGATATATTCTCTCAACACAACAATTCTCTTGTATATAACATAACTTTTATTGTTGTTCTAATTTTTTTTAATTTTAATTGCTTATTTAAATTGTTGATTCGCTAAATGAATCAAATATATTAATTTTCACATCTTAATTCCTCTATATAATATATATAATTATATATTTAATATTTATTTTATATTTTGTGAATTGTAATTTTAATAAAAATAAAAAGTTTAATTTAATTTTCATACACCTTCTAGAAATCGGATAATTCGGATATCCGAGTCAAATATCCGATCTGATCCGGACAATATTTACCGGATATCCGCTCCAAAACGGACCGGATACGGATCGCGCTTTTGTGAAAATTTTTTAACGGATATCCGGCTTATCGGATCGGATCGGATAATCCGATTTCTCAGCCGTACTTGGTATATCCCATATTGAGACAAAGGACAATTGCATGAGCCTCATGATTCATGAATGCTTTGAACGATAAATGGGCCTGCCATGGGAAATTGAGCTCATCAAGACTGATATCCTTATTGACTTGTGACAATTCACATCGTGTCGCATTCTCATTTTTTCGGGAGATTAATGGTGCGACCGATCTTAAAGCTAAAAAACACCAATTATCACCTCATCCTGATTTAACAGCTTGTTCAAATCTTTGAGATCTCATCCTTCGGGGTGTCCTAGAGCGATTCTATTCCAGATAGACGGACCTCCCTAAATGCTTTTCTAATAAAAAAAATTAATTTGCTTCAACATTTTGAGGACCGCACTTTGGTAATATTATAATATTTAGGTTATGATCGACATATTAAACTGAAACTAGAGCTAAATAACTAATTAGAGTCGGAGTTTAACAATTAGTTGCACCTGGGGAGATGAGATGAACCATTAGCTATAGCTGAAAATATCATCTTAATTTTCATTATATAACTACTCAAGTGGCCGTTGTTGTGAACTTATTTTTTTATAATGGAAAATTTAAAAAACGACATAGTAAGCTATTTTAAACTAGTATGAATAGATGCATCATTGAGTTAAAAATCGCATTACCATTTTGAGGATATTGTAAATATGCATCGTAATTATACTGTAAATGTGCTTTAACATTTTGAGGATCACACTTCAGTAAGATTCTAATATTTAGGTTATGTTCAACATATTAAACTAAAACTAAAGCTGAATAAATAGATAGAGTCGGAGTTGAACGATTACTTAAAGCTGGATGACTAGTTATTGCAGAAAATATCACCTAAATTTCTTTATAAAACTACTTGAGTGTTCGTTGATGTGAATTTAATATTTAAATGGTAAATTTTTAAAAATGACTCAGTAAACTATTGTAATCTACTATGGTTTTATGCAATTGAATTAAAATTACATTAAGGTTATTGGGTTTGAATTTGGTCATAATACCCCCTATAGAGATAAATAAGAATGCACGAGGACCGTTCATAGTTAATGATCGGATGGCGATCAAGCTACTCTCTTACCGTGATGGCAAAATTCAATCCATCCTACTTGCTTGCTTTTGTGCGTCCCTACTCCCTACACGCGCTGAATATCTTTTATTTTCAAAATTGGGAGCCAAACCGTCTCATAACTTCTACTCGGTTCTATCTCAGCGAAGGCGATCAAACCCTAACCATCTAACTCGCTACAACTCGCTCACCGATTTCACTCTGTCTTTCCACCAAATCCATCGAACTCGCTACAGGAAAATGGCAGGTTCGAAAAAAGAACAACAACGAAGAAAATGGTATGGAGTATAATCGGTTGATCATGATAGGTTTTACTTCGATTTGGCTTTATTCCACTCTATATTAGCATATCGCCTTAATTAAGGACATAATGCATGTTTCTCAAACGTGTTGGAGAGTTTAGCTTGGTATGGAGTATAATAGGCTCTATCCTGTTAGGTTTCGTCAAATTTTGCTTTGATTTGCTTCGATTTCGGTTGATATCACTTAATTTCACTATATATGACTAGATCGCCTTAATTAAAAACAGTATACATGTTTCTGGAATGTTTTAGACAATTTTGCTTCATGTTGAACATTTTGAAGCCATTTTTCCAGATTTTGATTGATTGTCAAAGATATATGAGTTTAATTTTGGCGTAGAGAAATGGGCTTTTACCACGGAAAATTCACCCGATTCCATGATAACCGTGGCATAATGACACAATTTGATAAGTTAATTCAGATATCCAACGAACCGTTGTAATAATGTGGACAAATTACCCCGGTTTTTTGTGAATCTTCTTTTGTACCACGGTTCTAATGAAAATCGTGGTGAAAGTGTCCTTAATTTTACTTTTTACGGTTGAATAAAATAACCTACCAGTGTACCTACCCCGGTTGGATGTAGAACCGTGTTAATTAGGAAAACTGGGGTAATTACGCGAACTGAACTTGAACGCCCTACATCTTTAAGCCTAAGTAACAAGAAAATTATCCCCGCCACTTCTTTGTCTCCTTCATCAGATCCGGCCATATAACCCCTTCCACACATTTGACTGTTTATCCAGCAAACCCGAAATCTTTCGCTCGATATGGGTTCTTAGTGGTTTCCTCGCTTGGACTTTACTTCTCCAAATTCGATCCGTGACTATGGCTCTAATGTACACCATGGCTGGCTATTGGAAGTCGACGCGCCCCTCCCTTTAGTGTTGCAGCTTGGGGTGGATGGCATGGACTTTTCCTCTTGAAGGTTTGTTCGTCAGTTCCAGTGGCCGCTTCTCGAATTTTAGGTATTAAGTTTTCTTGACCTCTCTCTTTTTGACATCTTTGTTGGAAACTTCCATTTTTTTTTGGGATCTAGAATTTGTGTGTGTTGTATTGTAGGATCTTTGAAGCCTTAACCTTTGAAGTTATCTCCTCCAACATGCACAACCTAAACTCTAAATCTAATGCTTTGTCTTATTCAGTTCTGTTTTTCCGAAACCCTTTACCCTTACACAACATTAAAAATGATCTTATTTAGTTTTGTTGTAACTAACCTACTTTTGCCTTACAATTAAGTAATTCATCTATCATCAATTTCTAATCATGTTAATTCAGCTTTATTCTTTCTCTATCAAGGGATACTCACTAATTTAGCATGCCTTCATTTTACTTTATTTTTCCTCTTTCTGATGTTTGACTTTATCAACTTAGCATATTGAGGTTTCCATATATGAATTGCAAAGATACTAAATTCTAACTTTGTTCATTACCTTCAGGTTATAGCTGAATATCTTCATAAAATAGAGTTAAAATGATGGTGCTAAGGGGGATTGGGATTCTTTTGTGATGAGTGTGCTAAACTTCTTTATCAGGTAAATGTAAGTATAATGCTTCCTAATCCTAATACATTTATGGGAGTGTGTTTTTTCCTATATTTCTAAATTAGTTATAATCATGGCCCGTCAAAAAATGTATATGTTTGCTCTCTGAAACAATAATGGTAATTGTAAAGGAAACAAAGATATTGTGGAAAGTGTTATCTCTCCTTTTCTCATTAGAAACATATATATAGAGTTACAGAAGGGAAGATATGTTGAACAATAATATCTACAAGGAAGGAATTGTCCTAACCATATTAACAAATGGATAGAACACAATCTCAGCAAATATTTAAATAAGGAGAAAGAATTAATTAAGTATATATCAGTTAACACGCCCCTGCAAGCTCATGGTCGAGCACGAACATGCATCTTGTCACGCAAGGACAAAAAATGACGATTCCCAACAACTTTTGTAAAGACATCAGAGAGTTGATCCAAGGAGAGGACGTGTCGAACAATGAGATCACCGACAGTGAGAAAAGTTGCACTCAGATTGTCACAAAGCAGAATGGGTGGACATGAAACAGAGACAGACATCTCAAGCAACAATTGACAAAGCCAAATTAACCCAGCAACAACAAAGGTAATAGCCCGGTATTCAGGTTCCGTACTCGAGCGAGCAACCACATTCTGTTTCGGAGAAGACCAACTGATAAGGTTTCCCCCAAAGTAAATAGCAAAGCCATGCTGCGACCTGCAATCATCAGCATCTGAGGCCCATCCAGCATCAGAAAATGCGATGAGACGAGAGTCTATAGCTTTCTCAATTACTAAACCAGCAGAGAGTGTTTCTTTCAGGTATCTTAAGATGCGTTTGACAGCAGCCTAGTGGACTTCAGACGGACTGTGCATAAACTTGCATACACGATTGACAGCGTAGGAAATTTCTGGATGGGTGATGGTAACATATTGCAAGGCACCGAGAACACTGCGATAGAGGCCTGGGTCCGGCAGTGAATCACCACCGTGAATTAACCGTGAGCCCGGTTCTGCAGGAGAGCGGATTGGTTTGGCCCTGGTCATGCTAATGCACTTAAGAATATTACAAATATATTTCTCCTGAGACAGCTGAATAGATGATGTAGAGTGCGTGACCTCAATTCCCCCAAAAAATGCAATTGACCAAGATTTTTCAGAGAGAAGTCACGATTAAGAAATATGATAAATTCCTCAATGAACACAGCATTCGACCCTGTTATAATCAAATCATCAACATAAATAAGCACATATACCACATGAGAGCCGTGTTGTTTGATAAATAAAGAGGGATAAAAAACACAACCCTTGAAACTGTGGTGCAGCAGAGAGGTGGTGAGCTTGTGAAACCATGTCCGCGGTGCTTGCTTTAATGCCTTCTTGAGCCGACAAACATGATCCGGCTGCACAGAAGAGACAAATCCCTGTGGATGCGCCATAAAAACTGTTTCTGCAAGACATTAACATCAACTTGCCTCAATGGCCAACTATTACTGACAACAATACTCAAAACAAGTCTGATATTGGAGGTACCCAAAAACTAAGCGGACGGTCTCTCTCTAAACTTTTTTACTCCCTTTTCTCTCTAAAATCCTGTATCTTTCCAGATTGTTCTACTTTCTTCGACATGATCATCTGCTTCAATCCTCCCTGAATCATCCAGCCACCGATCCTTTTGATTTGTATGGCGCAGGTAAGTTTTTCCTTCCCTTTACTTTGTGTAACACCTACAACCAAGTTCACACCCCTGTCCAAAACCAAGATCCAATTAAAAATCAAAAATATTTATATGCTAGTATCAATCGGTTTCGACACTTCAAGGGATTTGGAATCTGTAATCTCTATGGTAGAAGCGATTTCTTGTCCTTTAAGAAGATTCACAATCAAAACCACGACAAGGAGAATCATGTTCATAACCCCCAATTTGCTGAGATTAAATTCATCACCACCCCCTGTTCCGATTGGTTTAATCCAGGTATGATTTCTCATCAATCCCCAGTGTTTAATTTAATTACACAAAATCAAAACCATGTTCTAAATCGAGATCAAAATATATATCAATATTCTAGTAGTGTTTTTGTTACTTCTTTGAGATTATGCAAGATCGTCCCGATATACAATAGCTATATTTGGCACGGGTTTCTTACTCCGACAAAGACTACCATGCTTCACCAAACGCTCTCTATTATTTTTAATCTGATGGCGAGAACGGATTTGGTGTCTGTAAGGGTAATTTTCATTAGTTTGGTTATTAGCCATTAACAGATCATTTGTACTTAGGCTTATTTTAGGAACTTGATTATGTTGTAATGGGCTGCTAAAGTCCAGTAGAAGAATATGCCCATATTTGTACCAGATGTCCAAGACGTAACCCGACCCGCTTGGAGGAAACCGGGGCTCCGCGTGTCTTCACAGAAGCTTGGGTATATAAGCTTCTAACCCTATTCTCTTTCCTCACTTCTTACCTGCTTCGTCACTGTTCATTTGAGAGGCGAGAGAGAGAGAGATCCGAGAGAGAGTTCTTGAAGGAGTTCAACGATGGCTTGATTCTTCTTTGTCACCAAAGCAAATCTCTTGCTGTTGGTGTTCCAAGCTAGAAGACGGTGGTCTTGGCTAGTGGAGAAGCTCTGAGATCGCAACCTCGGGTGCTCAACGGGGGCTAGGGTTTGGAGTCTTGACGGTGACTGTTCAGGGGGTTCTTCTATGTCTTGCTTGCTTCTTGTTTTTGTAGTTGTAAGCCTTTGTGTAAAGATCTGTTGTATGCTCTCTGTAAGACCTTCACCTTTTACATAGTGGATTTGGCTTCCTATCTTGAGGCCACGGGGATGTAGGCTGAGTCCGAACCTCGTTAACAATTCCCTGTGTTCATTACGATTACTTGTGTGTGTTCTTGATTTGATCTGTCACCAATCGATTCCACAGATTGGTATCAGAGTCAGGTTCCCTTGTTTTGTGTCTCTCTGGATTTTGTGTGATCTTAGAAGTTCATCTCTAGGGATTTTTTGTTGCTTTGATTGATTTCTGGTATCTTGCTTCCGCTCACATATTGTTGACTGATCATTTCTTGTCTTGCTTGTAGTTCTGTCTAGGTCTTTTGTGTAGGATCTAATCTACTTGCTTTGTAACTTGAGATAACTTGGTGATATTTTTATTACTAAGACTATCTGAGTAGTTACCTGAGGATTTCTTGGAGTATTGTGTTAATTTAAGAATTACTGAAGTGCTATATCTTGTTTTGTCTGCTGAAAAGTGCTTTGATTAACTTGTGTGTTGATTCAGGTACCAATGACAGACAATAACATAAGGATGAAGCCATTCGATGGAACCACTGACTTTGCAATGTGGCAAGTGAAGATGAAGTCCATATTGATCAAGGAAAACGTGTCCAAAGCCATTAAAGGTGATTACATGGTTGAGACTTCAACTGCTAGGCAACTGGAGATGGATGAAATTGCCCATTCAGAAATCATGATCAGATTGTTTGATGATGTTGCTCGACAGGTGGTAAATTTCAAAACTACTAAATCTTTATGGGAAGGTTTGGAATCTCTTTACTTGACTAAGTCCATGCCCTCTAGGATATCATTAATGTGCAAATTATTTACCTATAAAATGGACTTGAATCTGACTTTGAATGATAACTTAGATAAGTTTCTTAGGATGACTCAGGACTTAGAAATATGTAATGAAAAAATTGAAGAGAATCACCAAGTTGTTATTCTTCTTAATTCTTTGCCTGCTCAGTTTGATAACTTTAAAGATGTCATTCAGTTTGGAAATGAATCCTTAACTAAGCATAAGATCATTGAGTCCTTAACTGAAAAGAATGAAACCCTAAAAGTGTTTAAGGGTAAGAACTCTGACAAGAAAGTTGATTCTAAAGCTGAGGTGTTGATGGTTAATGGCAAAAATAAGAAGAACTTTAAGCATTATAAGGATAAGAAGAAAGAATCCATAGGATCTAATATTGGTAATGATAAGAAGAAAACCTGCTTCTATTGTAGTAAAGTAAGACATTTTATCAAAAATTGCCATAAAAAGAAAAAGGATGATGCCAATAAATTTGGAAATGATAACATTGCTGCTGTGTTTGAATTTGAAGAATACAATGATTGTAAATTACTTATGTGCTCTGATTCTCCCATAGATGATGATTGGATACTTGATTCAGGTTGTACCATGTATGCTACTCCTAATAAATCTTGCTTTAGCTCTCTTGTTGAGTCATATGGGGGTAAAGTGATGTTAGGTGATCATAGTGCTTTGATCATTAGAGGAATATGTAATGTTCCCTTGTGTATGCATGATGGTGTTGTTAGGACCTTACAGAATGTTAGGTGGGTGCCTGACCTTAGGAGAAATGATGCGACCCTGCCATCGCTGATAGCTGTTGAGGAAGAGGAAGCCATGAGTCTTCGCTCACTTGGACCCGTGACTCGATCCCGAGCCAAGGTAATCAGTCAAGCCACGCAATCTTTGGTCCTTCGCACCGTGGCCAACTTCAGTTCCTCTCCAGCAGAGCACTCCTTGAGGTTCCTAACCTCCAGTTCCTTAATGCCTTCGCTCACTAGCATGAATGCCTCTTATTCCAGCTCCAGTTCTCAGTACCAGGCTCCAACTTCAGTTCCTGAAGCCAGTTCCCTTGGTACCAGTTCCTCCGAGCTGTGAAGGCCGACTATCTTCTTAGTTATTATTATTATTTCCTATTTTCACAATATGTTATTAGGTTTAGGGCGTGTCTACTCTCATGCTTGAGAGGCCGGCCCTAGTTTCCCTTTTATTATCTTCCTTATTACTTTCTTTACTTATTTTGCAAGATACTCTTTTGTAAAGGCTCGCCTATATATATGGCTTGCCTTCTTCATTAATATCACGTTTAGCTTTTGGATTAATTGATAAAGTCGAGTGCATCTCCTTGTTAATCCCCTAGGCGTCACCAAAACAAGTCTAACTTCTTTATCCCTTCGTCTTACTTCTAATCTTCTTCCCCGGTGGATTTATCTACCACACCCTTCGTAAATCTACACTTTACACCCAATTCATCTCTACAATTCATCTGCTCCATCGTTGTTGCTTGTTGCCACAAGTAACAACATCACTATCATTCAGTTCCCCAGTTACTGTCAAGTCTTCTGCCACCCTCCGAGTTCCCAAACTCGACCAGTTCTTGAGAAGGCCGACTCCCTACGAGATCTAGATCGCTCCAGCAAGTCATTCTTGACCTTTTCGAGGCCAGAAACGCATCAACTGGTATCAGAGCGCCAGGGATCTTGTAAGTCACGTTCTTCTCTTATTTGTGATTGTCACTCTTTCACTACGTAATCCCCTTCCTCCATCACTTTGAGAGCCTTAGAAATACTCCATATTCGACCTTCATTCACCTAAGAATCCAGGAAGATTAGATCTTGTTCGAAACCCTAGGAATTTTTTTTTTCCTTATCTTGCTAGACGTTTCCCTTATCTCGCAATATCTAGTTAATTTCTATTTCTTGCAATTTAATTGATAAGTATAGAGATTATTTGATTTGCATATCTAAGGAAAAATATAGTATCTAAAAGATTTGCTCTTTCCTTGTTTGTTGACCGAAAAATTCTCTCTTGTGCTCAAAAGATCTTGCTTGCACCCTACTCTAATTTCTTTCCTTGTGTAAAATCTTTGACTTTCCTTGCATAACTTATTGCATATTAGTTATTTTCGGATCCTAACAGAAAAGGGGAATCCGAAATCAAAAAACAAAAAAAACAAAAAAAACAAAAAAAAACGAGTTCGAAAACAATCTCATCCAAAGCCAAAATAAGGTAAGTTTGAGATATCACTAGTCAAAGTTTCCATCTTCTTGCCTCTCCATAGTCTAGGTTTGCATACTAGGAAGTTTGAATCTTTTTGCTTCTTCTCCTTGTGTTTGCTTATTCGAATTATCTCTTGATGTTCATTGAATTGTTCAACTTGATTGCTTGATATTGCTTGATTGCCTTCAGTTCCCCCCTGACCGCCCTCACGGCTTTGCTATTCATAGTAACCCGAGAGTGTTGTCACTTGCTTGAGTTGTGCGTGCTTTACTAGATTGTTGTGCCTTTGATATTGCTTGTGCTACTTGATACTCGCAATGGTGAATGATCTTGTTGTAGGTAACGTGACTCTAGAGGACAAAGCGGGAGACCAAAGTCAATCAACAGGAACTAAGACTCAAGTTCCACCATTCCAGCAACCCCCATTGCTTGAAGATCCGCCCTTGAATCAAGTCGTGGAGCAACAAAAGCAGACAATACAACATTTTCTCCAAGAATTGACGGCACTAGGGGCTAAAGTTGACTCTGCAAGCCAACATAGTCCATCGGGGCCGACCCCGGAAGTGCACGTTGATGATGGTGTCCAGTTCCCAAAGTCAGACACTGGTGCCAAGTTCCCTAGCCGTGACAAAGGCAAGCAAGTTGTGGCCTGATAAGCGGTATTTTACATAGCGCTACTACAGGTTATTAGCTCATTTTGTATAGGATTATGCTAGATGTTATGATGTATTCTGTAATCATGGAGTTCTGGAGAGTTGAGTCACATATGAGATTACAGAAGATGATGCGGAGCATTGAAGCATAAGAAGAGGAGTCGAAGCTGAAGAAGACCACATGTAGCATTGGAAGCAGTTGAAGACGAAGCTAAGGAAGCCACAAAAGCCAAATCCGCGATCGCGGGTCCCAAACCACGATCGCGGAAAACCTACTGGACCAGCCAAGATCACAGAAGAAATTCCGCGACCGCGGGTCCTAAACCGCGATCGCGGAAATGCCATCTGAAGAAGCTAGATTACAGAACAAAATCCGCGACCGCGGGTCACAAACCGCGATCGCGGAAATCCGCCAGAGAAGACTTTCTTCATTTGCCCGATTTAGTATGTTGTGTTAAGTTTTGTAACGTTTTTATAACGTTTTTAGCTTCAATTTGTCAGTTTAATTCTGCAGATACATATAGGTTTTAGGGGTTGTTGATCTTGAATCTTCTACATTCCATTTCCATGTTTTGAGAGTTTTTCCTCAAGAACTTCATGAGTTGCTAAGTCCATTTGTTTTGCTTGACATTTGAAGCTTTCAGATTGATTAAGTTGTAAGATTTCTTTCCTTTGTTCTACTCTTATGATTGTCTCTATTCTCTTGTGTGTATTGTTATTGAATTAGATTTGCTCATTTAGATTGGCCATCTAAGTAGTTTCATCTCATTCATATTGCTATTGTTTGGTTATTTCTAGTTAAAATACCATACTTGTTTGTAGCACACACAATTTGCATGAACTAGTTGTGAATGTCAATTGTGAAGAGAATTGATTACATGTCGAGTATCTGACTCGTTGTCTATGGTATTGCATGTATCTATCCATTCCTGAACTTAAAGCTGCTTTATTATTGAATCTTGATTGTTTCAAGGTTATAGTTGAGTAAGGGTTATTAGGACTAGTTGGACTAATAACTACATTAGAACAAGGATTAGAACAATCATATGAGTAATTCGACATAGGATTAAAAGGAGTTTATGATCAACTTGTTAATCTGTTAGTGGATAATTGTCAAGTGAAACACCTTCCATTGATATATTTACAATCCAAATCAACCTTCGTTACTTTGTTCTTAAAACATACAAAACCCCCCCCATTGGTTACTTACACTCGTTAATCATTATTATAACTTTAAGAATCGATAACCTGATTCCCTTGGGATTCGACCCTTGCTTGCCTACTAAACTTGTTAGTGAGCTTGTTAGGATTACTTGACTTGGCATACGACAAATTTGCCTCGTCAAATTTGGTGCCGTTGCCGGGGAGTCAAATTTTCTTTTCTTTAAAGTGCTTATTTTGATTGACCTTAGTGTTGACTAGTGAATGGTCAACACCCGTTCTACTAATCAGTCTCTTTTTATTCTTGATCCAGAAATCGAGAGGACTTTCCATCGAAATCAGAGAGAGAACAGAGTTGAGTCTGATACAGGTGCAATGGAAGGCGCTCAGTTGACTCCCGAGCAAAGAGCTCTTGCTGACACCAACGTCAATTGGCTGAAATTCAGTTAGTTGTTAATGCCCAACGGGAATTGCTTGATGCAAATGCTCTAAGAGACGGCGGTGTCGTCCGTACATTGAGGGAGCGTACTACTCCCAATCTGACACAACAACCTCAAGCTGTGGTTCTTCCACCCCTTGCTCATGGGGTGACTTTTGAGCTCAAGTCAGGGGTGATCAATCTGCTTCCCACATTCCATGGTTTGCCTGGTGAGGATCCGATCATGCATTTGAACCAATTCCATGACACTTGCATGACAACCAAACCACCAAATGTCACTGAGGAGCAGATCAAGATGAGAGCCTTCAGGTTCACTTTGAAAGATGGTGCTAGGTCCTGGTATTATCATTTGCCTACCGGTTCGGTAAATAGCTGGGAGAAGTTGCACAAGGTGTTCTTGGGTAAGTATTTTCCGGTTAAAAAGGCAAATGCTCTAAAGAAGGAAATTGCCCATGTAGAGCAAGGTGAAGATGAGACTCTCTATGATTACCTTGAGCGTTTCAAGGGGTTGTGTGCTAGTTTCCCTTTTCATGGGTATGATACCGAGGACCTGGTCCTACATGTTTGCAATGGTCTCCTTAATCATGAAAGGAGAATGGTAGACGCTGCTTTTGGTGGGAGTATTCTCAACATGACACCAGAAGATGCCATGGAAAAGTTGCAAGACATGGCTGAGAGTACTAAGAGTTTTGGTAGGACATACACTAGGAAAGGAGTGAATGCCACAAGCTTAGGAGACCCCGCTCTTATGACCGAGCTCGTTGAGCTAAAGAAGATGATCTCTCAGCTGCACAAAGGACAACAACAGGTAAAGGCATGTGGTATTTGCTCCGACCCTTCTCATTTTACAGACAAATGCCCTGAGCTTCAAGATGATGATGTTGCTGAAGTCAATGCTGCTGGTGGATATGGACCTCCACGACCTCAAAATGATCAGCAGAACAACTACAACCCGAGGTATAGAGATCATCCAAATTTCAGATGGCGTGATCAGAATGAACCCCAACCTCAAGCTCAAGCCCCATGACCCAATTCTGGACCTTCAACTGCAGATATGTTGAGATCACTGACTCAACATTTCACAACCCATGTCCAAACTACTGAGTCTAGTATTAAGAACATGGAGAAACAAATAGGGCAGTTGGATGAAGTTGTGACCACTCTTGCACAGCAAAAATCCAATTGTCTACCATCTCAAATGGTAGTGAATCCGACCAGAAATGTTAGTGCTGTGACAACAAGGAGTGGAAAAGTGTTGGAAAATGCTGCTGCTGAAAAGGTAGAATCTGAAACAGGTGAGAATACGCGTCCGCGGGACGAGAACCGCGATCGCGGAAGTTGTTCTGGTGAAACAGTGGGAATTTCGCGACCGCGGAATATCTTCTGGGGAAACCGGTGCAAATCCGCGACCGCGGACTGACAGCCGCGATCGCGGAAATGTTCCTTGTGAGTCCGAAGTTGAGAAGTTTTCAAAAGATGCTGGAGCTGAGGTCGAGGACCGGGGCGACTTCCGATTGAGACAAGACAACTATGTTCGCCCTGACTTCCCACCTCTCAACTCAACCAAACCTCCCGCTCCTTTTCCCGATGCTCTAAAGGATACGAGAAGGCCGGAAAATGATAAGGAGCTATTCGAAACCTTCAGCAAATGTGAGGTAAATATCCCTTTACTCAAACTCATTAAAAGTATTCCTAGATATGCTAAGTTCTTGAAGGAACTCTGCACCATCAAGAGGAATAAAAAATTGAAGGGACAGCAGAAGGTGACGGTAAGCAAGCGTGTCTTCGCTGTATTCCAAAGGCGTATGCCTAAGAAGTGCAGCGATCCGGGCATGGTAAGCATTCCTTTTCGTATAGGTGATACTCACTTTGAGAGAGCTATGCTTGATCTTGGTGCATCTATAAATGTTTTGCCTTACTCATTGTATAAGATGCTTGGTTTAGGTCCTCTTCATGAAACCGGAATAATTATTCAACTAGCTGATAGGTCCACTGTTTATCCTAAAGGTGTAGTTGAAAATGCTTTGGTTATGGTTGATAATTTGTTCTTTCCTGCTGACTTCTTTGTGTTAGACATGGAACATGATGGTCAGGCTGCACCTATTTTGTTAGGAAGGCCTTTTATGAGAACCGCTAACACAAAGATTGATCTAGCTAGTGGGTCTCTTACTTTAGAGTTTGATGGGGAAGTTGTGCAATTCAATATTTTTGATGCTATGAAGCACCCCATTGAAGATGTTGCTTCTATTTGTTCTATTGATGTGATTGATCGTATAGTTCATGATACTTTTAATATCTTTGGCTTAGATGAATTGCAATGTGTTATGGAAAACAACATCATTCACCCACCACAAGTTAATCTCTCTCTTTCTCCTGATATTCATAGGGTTCTAGCTCACCTAGACACTTCAGGTAGATCTTTGGCTGACAGGCCCATGTTACTGACTTTGGAGAGCGAAAAGCTCCTTCCTTCTGTTTTGCAGGCACCAGTGATTGAGCTTAAGCAATTGCCAGCGCACCTGAAGTATGCTTTTCTTGGAGAGAATGATACCCTCCTGGTAATCATCTCTAGTAAGTTGTCAGGTGAGCAAGAGAAAAGATTGGTGATGGTGTTGAAAGAGCACATTACAGCTCTTGGGTGGACTATTGCCGACATCAAGGGAATTAGCCCTTCCACCTGCATGCACATGATCCCACTTGAGGAAGGAGCTAAGCCCTCTAGGCAACCCCAAAGAAGATTAAACCCACCTATGATGGAGGTGGTCAAGAAGGAGGTGCTGAAACTTCTCCAAGTTGACATGATCTTTCCCATCTTGGATAGTTAATGGGTAAGTCCAACACAATGTGTCCCTAAGAAGGGGGGCATTACAGTTGTTGAGAATCAACATGGTGAGTTGGTTTCCACTAGAGCTCAAACAGGTTGGAGGGTATGCATTGACTACCGTAAGCTGAATGCGGTGACTCGAAAGGATCACTTTCCTTTACCTTTCATTGATCAAATGCTTGAACGACTTGCCGGTCGTCCCTATTATTGCTTCTTGGATGGATACTCAGGTTATTTTCAGGTGGCCATTGCGCCCGAAGATCAAGAGAAGACAACCTTTACATGTCCTTTTGGCACTTTTGCATATCGTAGAATGCCTTTTGGATTATGTAACTCACCTGGGACTTTTCAACGATGTATGGTAAGTATCTTCTCGGAATATATTGAGCATTTCATTGAGGTATTCATGGATGATTTTACGGTACATGGGGATAGCTTTGATGCATGTTTACACCATTTGTCACTTGTGCTTAAAAGATATGTAGACACTAATTTAGTGTTGAATTCTGAAAAGTGTCACTTTATGGTTGAACAAGGTATTGTTTTGGGTCATATAATTTCAGCTAGGGGTATTGAGGTCGATAAGGCAAAGATTGACATCATTCAATCGTTGCCTTATCCTACTAATGTGCGTGAAGTGCGTTCTTTTCTAGGCCATGCAGGTTTCTATCGCAGGTTTATTAAGGACTTTTCAAAAATCTCCACACCCCTATATGAGCTTTTGAAGAAGGAAGTGACCTTTGAGATGTCTACCCAGTGCAAGAAAGCATTCGACACTCTGAAATCCCACCTCACTGAGGCACCCATTATTCAGGTACCCGATTGGTCTCTACCTTTTGAGATCATGTGTGATGCTAGTGATTATGCGGTGGGAGTTGTTCTTGGTCAAAAGGTTGGAAGAGCAATGCATGTGATCTATTATGCTTCCACAACCTTGAATGGAGCTCAGAGGAACTACTCCACCACATAGAAGGAGTTGTTAGCTGTGGTGTTTGCCCTTGAGAAATTTCGACAGTACTTGTTGGGAACAAAGGTGATTATCCACACTGATCACGCTGCTCTTCGTTATCTCATGACGAAGAAGGAATCCAAGCTGAGACTCATACGATGGGTCTTACTTTTGAGCAAGTTCAATGTGGAAATCCGGGACAAGAAAGGAGCCGAGAACTCGGTAGCTGATCATCTGAGTCGGATTGCGCAAGAAGACGGTGAGTTACGGGTTCAGATCCAAGGTACGTTCCCGGATGAAAATTTGCTTCAGATTTCTACAGCAGGAAATCCGCGACCGCGGGACCCAAGCCGCGATCGCGGAATTGCAACAGAAGGTTTTCCGCGATCACAGGCCTCAAGCCGCGACCGCTGAATTCTGAACGGTGAATTTGTTCATCGGGATCCCGAGTACGAACTTCTCGCCTTCCGGTCTTTCAAGCCTTGGTATGCCAACATAGTGAACTATCTGGTTTGTGAAGAATTCACGCCGAACTACACAAAAGCTCAAAAAGACAAGATCAAGCGGGAATCACACTACTATGTTTGGGATGACCCCTACCTATGGAGACATTGCGTTGACAAAGTAATCCGACGATGCCTCCCGGATAATGAGGTACAATCTGTTTTAACTTTTTGTCATTCTCATGCATGTGGGGGACATTTTGGGGCAAACAAAACAGCTAGGAAGGTATTGGACACAAGTTTCTATTGGCCACACATCTTTCGGGATGCTTACGCCTTTTGCAAAGCCTGCGATCGATGCCAAAGGGTCGGAAAAATCTCTAAAAGAAATGAGATGCCACAAACACCATTAGTCTTTTGCGAGATTTTTGATGTTTGGGGTATCGATTTCATGGGACCCTTTCCTAGCTCGTTTGGGAATCTATATATATTGCTTGCGGTGGACTACGTTTCCAAATGGGTGGAAGCGAACGCCAGCAGAACTGATGATTCCAAAGTGGTAGCAGGTTTCTTGAAAGAGAATATCTTTTCTCGTTTTGGGATTCCCAAGGCTCTAATTAGTGACCAAGGAACTCACTTTTGTAACAAAACGGTGAGTGCGCTTTTGAAGAAGTATCATGTCACTCAACGGGTCTCTACTGCTTACCACCCCCAATCCAATGGACAAGCTGAAGTGTCCAATAGGCAAATCAAAGGGATCCTTGAGAAGACGGTTGCTCTGAATAGGAAGGATTGGAGCCTGAGATTGGACGATGCACTTTGGGCGTATAGAACCGCCTACAAGACGCCTATTGGTATGTCTCCTTTTCGACTTGTATTCGGCAAAGCCTGCCACCTTCCAGTGGAGCTGGAACACAAGGCATGGTGGGCGGTGCAGAAGTGCAACATGGAGATGGATGCTGTAGGTGAGTTCAGAAAATTGCAAATCCAAGAGTTGGAGGAGATACGCCGGGATGCGTACGAAAATGCTGTGATCTACAAGGAGAAGACGAAGGCTTGACATGACAAGAATATATTGAGAAAAGACTTCAAAGTGGGAGATAAAGTCTTGCTATATCAGTGTCGCCTTAAACTTTTCCCTGGGAAGCTGAGATCCCGTTGGAATGGACCCTATGTTGTAGCTCGCGTCTTTCCTCATGGCGCCGTGGAGTTGTTTGACAAAGACAACCACAATGTTTTCAAGGTGAATGGTCAAAGGTTAAAACCTTACCATGAAGGGTTCACCAAGGAATCTTTGGATGAGATGGCTCTAGAAGAGCCAAGTGTTGAAAATTGAGAACGTAGTTTTTAGTCAAGCCACGACTCTAACCAAGGCGCTGCTTGGGAGGCAACCCAAGGTATTTCTTTTCGACTTTATTTTATTTTATTTCTTTTATTTTGTTTTGTTTTCTTTTGTTTACTAACCTGTAGGAATAAAGCACGAGAATTGTCGGTATTATTTGGACGCCCAGTGTCTCGCTGTTACTAAAGGAATTGACGATTGTTCCCTTTCGTGTTTTGAAAAAAAAAAAACAGAAAATCGAAAAAAAAAAAGAGAAATTCAAAAATCCATCATCTCCCCAATTTCTCCCATCTCCCTCTCAATTTATCCTCCACCAAACCCCAAATCCAAAATCTCCTCAAAATTCTCTCATCTCTTCAATTTCTGATTTATCCTCAATTTCTCTCCAAATTCTCTTTTATCTCCATCTCCCACCTACCCTAACCCATCCCCTTCTCAAACCATCTCCCGCAGCCATCTCTTCAATCTCCCATCTCTCTCACCAAAACCCTCTTCCACCACTCAAACCCCTCGCCGGAGCCATCTCCTCGCCACTCTCGCCGTCGACCACCACCACAAACTCACCCACCCCCTCCTTCAAACTCCACCTCACCGGAGCCTCGGCACCCTCTCGTCGGCCGCCCATAACAACCATCAAACCTCCTCTAAATTTCCCCCCACTCCCACTTTCCTCACAAATTCCCTCACCAAAACCCTCCTCCACCACTCAAACCCTCACCCAACCCATTTCCTCGCCACTCTCGCCCTCCCTTCCACTCGTCACCACCGCCACCCAAAACGCACTACCACCCTCCCGGATTCACTTCGCAGTCGTCGCCCGCGACCGCGTCTCATACCCGCGACCGCAGATTTGCCTACAGGGCAACAACACTTCAGTCACGATTTCCGCGACCGCGAAAAGAGCCCCGCGACCGCGAATTTGGACTCAGAACAACCAGACGACAGTAGCTTTTCCGCGACCGCGGAAATCTACCCGCGATCGTGGATTTTCTTCTGTCCGACTTCCTTGCTCAGTTCTGTAAGTCTCTCTTCTCGGCTCCAGATTATTGTTTGTTGCTTGTTTCGCCTCGGGGATGGCTTCTGTGCTGTTGTTGCTGCTGTTGTGGATTGTTTTCGAATTTGTGTGCGTTGATTGTTGGATTGTGGAATTTGTTGTGTGGCGTTTGTTGTTGTATTGTGGAATTTGTTATTTGCTCAGTTGAAAATGTCGCGCTCTCATAAGAATGATGCTGAGGGGCAAAAACAGGTGAAATCGTATCCTGCCACTCTTAAGGGAAAGAAGTCACTTGCGACTCGGTTCTTCCATGTCCCTACCCTTGAGGATTTGGGTATGGCGGAATGTACTCAAGCTATGCTCGACCATGCTGGGTTGGGCGGGTTCATGGAACTTTCCACGCCCTCCCACGTGGACTTGTCGCGTCAGTTTCTTTCCACCTTGAAGACGAGGAACCAGGATGATACAATTGCTGCTATTACTTTCATCTACAAGAGGTAGCAGTATACTGTTTCTGCAGAGCAGCTGAGAGATATCTTGGGGATCACACGTGGTCCCTCGGATAACTATGAGGACGGTGTGGGTGATCGCCACATTCATATGTGGCAAACTTGGACAGGTGTTCCGAGGGATGCTAATGGGAACGACTACAATTATCAGCTCTCTCATCCTTGTCTCAGGCTGACACACAAGGTGTTAGCCATGACCTTCTTTGGCATGACTGAGCTCAACAAGGTTCCTGCTTATGTGCTCAAGTATCTCTTTAGTCTCATGTCGGAGTGTGAGCTTACCCCCGATTGGGTTTGGCTCTTTGTTGCTTCTTGCAAAGCCGCCCGGAACAAAGCCAAGGGAAAGATTGCCTTGGGAGGCATGATCACTTTGATTGTGCAGGCGGTAGTTGACGACTTTGAAGATCTTGATGTGGAGGGTAGTCCTGACCCTTCTGTTGGGCCTTTTGAGTATGATCTGCGGTTCCTCCGGTCCACCGTCCATCTGTTGCGGGGTAGTCCTAACGCATGGGTATGGGTTGGTGAGCCTGAGATAGCCATGCCTCATCCTTTTGTCTACGGTCCTGCTGAGACTTTCCGGCTGGCGCCTGTTCCCGCTGCACCTCGTGCCCCCGCTAGACGTCGTGCACGGGGTGGGATCACCATTCGAGAGCCGGTTATGGCTGCTGATGACGCCGATGATGATGATGATGAGATGATGCCTGATGCTCAGGCACATTTTGGCGTCGGTACGTCTGGTGGAGCTGCTGATAGCTCCAGTATCCCCTGGGAGCAGAGGTTGTTTGATCAGATGCAGGGGATGCAACAGAGTTATACTCAGTTCTACTTTGAGTTTGACTCCTTCAGGTCGTCTTATGTTGCTGATATGCACGGTTTGCAGCAGTCGATGAGTGGGATGCAGCTGGAATTTCAGGGCTGGAGAGAGGAAGTTCGTCGTTCTTGGTTCCATCAGAACCCCGATCTTCCACCACCGGGTAACCCAGACCAGTGAGCTACTCCCTTCTCTTCCTCATTTATTTTCTATGTCTTTCACACTGAGGACATTGTGTACTTCAAGTATGGGGGAGAGGGATTTAGTTTACTGCTTATCTTTAGAGTAGTTTCCATTCGGTTCTTTGAATTCAGTTCGTATTTGTTTAAAAATAATAATAATAATAATAATAAAAAACAGAAAAAGCCACAAATATGTTAAAAAAGGCAAATGAAAATCCTGGGATGGGCTGAAAACCCGAAAGGGCGGTTCCATGCAATAAGCATGTAGTCTGGTCGACAATAGGCTGAGGCAAAAGTGGACTTGAGAGATGTGAGCCATTGGTGAGTTATCTAGCAAAATGAAATGAGTGGCTAGGTGAAAACCCTCCGGGGCGCCTAGGCAGAATGAGTGAAATGAGTGTCTTAGGACCATTTGTTGCTGCTGGCGAGGTGTCATAAGAAGTGGTGATATAAGGAGGAAAGGGTAGGCCACTATGGAGGAATAAGGAGCTAGATAGGAGCTAGGATTAGATTTATCTTTTGTACTCACTATGGTGTTTGGAGGCGAAGTGTGCGTGTAACTTGTAGTTCATTCTTTCTCTATACTTCCTGAGATCTATGTGTGCTGATTGTAAGGGTAAGTTTCATTTAGCTTACTCGGGGACGAGCAAGGTCTAAGTATGGGGGAGTTTGATAAGCGGTATTTTACATAGCGCTACTATAGGTTATTAGCTCATTTTGTATAGGATTATGCTAGATGTTATGATGTATTCTGTAATCGTGGAGTTCAGGAGAGTTGAGTCACATATGAGATTACAGAAGATGATGCAGAGCATTGAAGCATAAGAAGAGGAGTTGAAGCTGAAGAAGACCACAGGTAGCATTGGAAGCAGCTGAAGACGAAGCTAAGGAAGCCACAGAAGCCAAATCCGCGATCGCGGAAAACCTACTGGACCAGCCAAGATCACAGAAGAAATTCCGTGACCGCGGGTCCCAAACCGCGATCGCGGAAATCCGCCAGAGAAGACTTTCTTCATTTGCCCGATTTAGTATGTTGTGTTAAGTTTTGTAACGTTTTTAGCTTCAATTTGTCAGTTTCATTCTGCAGATACATATAGGTTTTAGGGGTTGATGATCTTGAATCTTCTACATTCCATTTCCATGTTTTGAGAGTTTTTCCTCAAGAACTTCATGAGTTGCTAAGTCCATTTGTTTTGCTTGACATTTGAAGCTTTCAGATTGATTAAGTTGTAAGATTTCTTTCCTTTGTTCTACTCTTATGATTGTCTCTATTCTCTTGTGTGTATTGTTATTGAATTAGATTTGCTCATTTAGATTGACCATCTAAGTAGTTTCATCTCATTCATATTGCTATTGTTTGGTTATTTCTAGTTGAAATACCATACTTGTTTGTAGCACACACAATTTGCATGAACTAGTTGTGAATGTCAATTGTGAAGAGAATTGAGTACATGTCGAGTATCTGACTAGTTGTCTATGGTATTGCATGTATCTATCCATTCCTGAACTTAAATCTGCTTTATTATTGAATCTTGATAGTTTCAAGGTTATAGTTGAGTAAGGGTTATTAGGACTAGTTGGACTAATAACTACATTAGAACAGGGATTAGAACGATCATATGAGTAATTCGACATAGGATTAAAAGGAGTTTATGATCAACTTGTTAATCTGTTAGTGGATAATTGTCAAGTGAAACACCTTCCATTGATATATTTACAATCCAAATCAACCTTCGTTACTTTGTTCTTAAAACATACAAAAAAAAACCCTTTGGTTACTTACACTCGTTAATCATTATTATAACCTTAAGAATCGATAACCTGATTTCCTTGAGATTCGACCCTTGTTTGCCTACTATACTTGTTAGTGAGCTTGTTAGGATTACTTGACTTGGCACGACAAATTCGCCTCGTCATGGCCTCAACTTCACAAGTTCGACCATCCCCAACGACTTGCCTCTGTAATTGAATGTCATCAAGATGCAGCAAAGCTAAAGGATCGCCACACCCATGTCGAGCACAAGGACACCGACTCCAGCGACCATGATGACGACTACGACGTTGAGTTTCCGAGCCATTCTTCACATGGCAAGGGAACTCGCCACCATCACAAGCGTCACGGCCGCCACAAGAAGCACGACGCAAGTTTGCCCACACCCGGTGACTACAGGAACCGAGATCACAGTTCCCATCCCACAGGTAGGTATCACTCGCGTCGCCACAACACTGCTTCGCCAGTTCCCTTCAACATTGACGATCACCTTCATCACCAAAGTCCCAGATCACGACCACCTCATGGTAGTAGCTCAGCCCCTGAGGCTAATCGAGATGGTTTTGAAGAATTTGATGATGAGGACTTCGCCCATGCTGGAGTTCCTAATCCTGGTAACCTTCACGCTCCTCTAGGAGTTCCTATTGAAGACATGGAGGTCCCTCCAGATTATATTCCGCCGGCTGCTCTTCCAGTCGACCGTTATGAGGGACGTCGTGAAACAGGCCAGTATGAAGCCCGCTATGGACGTAGGGAACAACAACAGTTCCCTGCACAATGCCGAGAACGCCAGCAGTTCCCTGCACCGCGCCATCCAAGGCGCCAAGGCTATGAGGATGTTGACGATTATGACCATGACAACCGTGGTTTTCATCGTCATGCACCTAGATATGATGAGCCCTTACCAGAACCTCGCCGCTATGAAGCACGTCGTCCAGCCGTGTCCGGTCACACCGCTCGACGCGATATCAAGGTAAAGATTGAATTTTTCTATGGCTTATATGATCCCGCTATTTTTCTTGATTGGATGCAGGCTACAGACCATGTCTTGAAGCATTGTCACTGTGAGGAAGCCGAAAAAGTTGAGATATCCACTCTCCACTTCAAAGACGCTGCTCAAACTTGGCGGCACCGCTTTACTTCAGACCACGTTCGTTGCAATCTTGAACCCATTTCTACTTGGGATCAACTAGTCTTTGTCATGACTAGAAAGTATGTTCCCACTGGTTATAGGAACCAGGTCCGAATGGAGATAGCTTTGCTCCGCCAAGGCACCATGATACCTCTTGACTTCTTCGCCAAGATCGAGGATCTCTACTTCAAAGCTAATGTCAGTGCCGCTCCCACAGCCCTACGCACCAAGTTTTTGAGTGGTCTCAATGCTCCCATTCGAGATCAACTTGAAATTTTGCCAATCAAAGATCTTAACACTTTGGTGCACACGTCTATGCAACTTCACTACCAGCTTCTTCGCAAGAAGAACATTTGGCCAACATCGGGTCAATCCAGGTACAATTCTAACTCTTCCAGTTCCCTTTCTACTAAAGTGAAAAATTCCTCTTCGCAGGGAAAGACAAGAACTAGTTCCCGCCCGGTTGCAGCACCACCACAGCGCCCCTCAGCGCCTAAGCCTGCAACTCAGCAACTTGGCCACACCAGTGACATAGAATGCTACAAGTGTGGTGGACATGGTCACTTGAAGCGTGATTGTCCAAACACCAAGAGAGTTTTCTTCAACCAAGCCACCGGCTATGAGTCCTGCATAGATGAGGAACCAGAAGAGGAACCAAGTGACGAGTTCCCTAGTCAGGAAGACATGGATGCTTATGCTTGTTCCCCACATGAGAGCAATGCATATGCCCCACTAAGTCTTGTTACTAGGCGTGTGCTCACTGTCAAGGAAGTAGATTTGGTGGACCAAAGAGAAAATCTATTTCACACCAAATGCAAAGTCCAAACCGCCTCTTTGAGTGTCATAATCGATGGTGGCAGCTGCTACAACATCATCAATGAAAAGATGGTCAATGTGCATCTTCATCCAGATCAAAATGTGTCATTCTCTTCTGTTCTTTGTGCTCTTCAACCCTTTGAGGTACCTGCACAACCAAACCGGAAGGTTGGACCCCCTGATTTGGCTCTCCGACGCCCAAGTCAGGAATAGCGACAGATAAATGAACACAATGCCTTAAACAACAATAGGATGAAGTAAAACAGAAAGAAGATAACGATCGAAATAATGACCAAATCTATGAAACCTCGTGAACCAACTCAATGAAACAGTAAATGGTGAAACTCAACCAATCGTGATGATTCGCATCTCGAAAGCACGATAACGATACCGAGAGTCAGAATCCAGGTACCGATCATCCGATTTCCTACTAAAAGAGGTGAATCGGGATCAAAGAGACGAGCTCGAAAATGAGTAATCGCCCTGTGTGTTTATCTCTCTCTTTCAAGAGGGGAAGGAAGATGCTCTTAATCGCCTGCCTTTCTCTCTCCTTGCCGTTAGGATTTATAATCGGACGTTGGGTCCCACACAATCTGGTGTTGTTCCCTTTACCTATTGGGCTTCTTAATGGGCCTCTCGTTCTTGATTTAGTTATTCGACCTTATGGGCTTGCGGCCTGTTTCTCAGTCGCAGACCGGGTTCGTATCACTATAATCGCGAGAACCGGGTTTGTGTCATGACTCGCGAGAATCGGGTCCAACAGACACCACTTCTCAATGCTCTCCATTTTCTGATATCTAATAATGACAATGATCCTTCAAACATAAAAGGCAAATAAAATTTCTTATTCATAGGACTTGAAAAACTCACCAGTGGAGATTAAATCAAGGATTTTCTATGATCCCCTACTTGGCTTCTGAATAATTTAAACCGTTGCTCTCACCTAGAATCAATTGCTAAACAAATTTGTAATTTGAGAACCAAATTATGAAACACAAGTACAACTAAATCTCACCAACAAGTACGTCTATTTAAAACCACGATGCAGGAGAGTCAAAATTCCGCACATGTTGGACTCCTCAATTCTCACATAAGCAAAGAATCAACTCAATCCACTCCGACTGCTTCTTCGCTAGAAAATTGATGGGGGCAATTAAGTTTCCCAAAATACCCTTATCTCAATTAAATGGGAATAGCAGCGTGTTCAATCCTAGTCGTCCGATGAAAATGATCTGATGGTTCTCATTGCATCCAAAATGTTTATCCAAAATGTTTATGGTTCTCTTTAACGACACTTTAGGGTTTGGGTGATGGCTTGTGTGTCATCCAAGAAAAGCTTCACTCCATTCATCACATTTCCTTAATTCCACAACAACGTACCCAAATCCAACTCGATCCATGGGAACATCTGCATCCAAGTCAAACCCTAAAGAGGGAGCAACATTGTTGACGATGGTGGCCGAATCCAAGACTGTGACGCCAGGGCTTATTGCAGATATGTTTCTCGCTGCGGCCATGACCGATGCAGTACGTGCTGGTAACCATTGCTTGCTTGCTCTATAAATATATGTTTTAATCTCTTCTTTATTTGATTTCGCTTTTAATATATGATTAACACGTACAGGCTGTGTTGGAGCCGGTTCTCGATGGGCTCGCGAAACCCAAAGAGAATCGAGCTAGGCCCAAAAGACGCGATCTCAGAAGGCCCTTAAAGTTAGCCCAGAAGAACGAAAGCGGCCCATAAGCATACAAAGCCCAAAAAGAGGATCTGATGAGATCAGGTATTGGAGGGGCAAAATGATAATTGACTCGCGTGGGCCCCTGGCGAGAGTATAAGAACGTAACCGAATGGAGAGAGAAGGGAGAGAGCTTCATTTACCGGAATTATTCCCCTTTCTTCCTCCTCTCGAGAGCAAAAAACACTGAAGCAACCCGAAGCTTCAATCCTCCCAAACGACCTTCTCCTTGAGGCGTTTGGACGATCAGCACTTGGATTGTGATTCTCGGTGTTGTAATCGAGCTTTTGGTATTGAAATGAGAGATTTCTGAGATGATTTAGATATTTTAGACAAAGAGCTTGCTAAGCTTGAAATGGTGTTTTGAGTTCTTCCTTTGATAGACCTTCTTCCCCCTATTCTCTCTTGTTTTTGTGTCAATTTGCTTTATCTTTGGTAGCATTATTGCACATTTACTGACTTGGACGTCGGAGAGCCAAATCCGGAGCCTCCCTCCTCCTGGTTTGGTTGCGCAGGTTTTTAAAGACTCAAGAACCACCTCAGTTCTCAGGGAGAAGATGGCGAAAGGTATAATTTGATCGAGTGGAGCATTGTGAACAAGTTGTTTGTCCGGAGTTGCGAAAGAGGTACTTGGCATTTGTTCGAAGATTTTGTCCCTTGAACCTCGCGATGTGTTGTGTCGCGAGGTCGTAAATTCTGGGCTCCAACACTGGCGCCGACCGTGGGGACCTCCTCACGCAAGTAAGGCTCACAACATAATCTCGTGATTTGTTACGTTACAGTCAGACCGAAGATGCACACTGGTGGTGAGGGAAGTGGCGCTGTTAATGATACCCCCATCGCCACTCGCACACAACAAGAGGTGAACAACCCGCGAGTTCCTCTTCCCCGCGTAGAGGAAGAGGAAATGGTCCTTGTAGGACCAGCGTTAGCCCAGTACCGCGTGATGCTCCAAACCTTAGGGAAGAATGCTGGGGGAGTTCGAGACCAAGAGAAACCGAGGGTTGCGGTCCGTGAAGAAGGGCAGAATCAAGGAAATCACGAGCAAGTCAACGCGGAGGGAAGTGTCGAGCACGTGCCAGATGACAGAGTGTCGGTGTCGCGAAGGCCTGAGGCCGAAAGACGCGAGAGAGCCAGTTACCCCAGCAGGTTCGATCTGAATCAGGCTCCCGCGAGTATGCATGAATATCAGTCAAACAGAGGAAAAACCGAGACAAGGGGATATGGGACTCGCGTTGAAAGAGAGCCTTCTCGTTATCAATATGAGGGGGAGCCTTATTACAATCAAGCAGCCTATTCGCGACAGGCTTACGAGGCCTACCCACCCGTCAATCCGTTAGCCTTGTTCGGCCCGACCGCTTTCGCGGACCACATAGTCAGGTCAGCTCCTCTACCTGATTTCAGATTTCCCGTTATCAAAGAATATAATGGCAAAGAAGACCCTAGAGAGCACCTGGCTCGCTACAAGTATGCAATGCTCGCGAGGTGCCCCGATGGAGCCACGATGTGCAAGGGCTTCCCGGGTACCCTCGCGGGTCCAGCCATGACTTGGATGCTTAATCAACCTTCAGGGAGTATCAATTCTTTCGCTGATCTAGAAAGAATTTTCCTGTTGCACTTCGGTTCCTCAAAGAAAAGAAAGGTGACTATGCAAGAAGTGGTGGGCGTCAAGCAGGGTCCTAATGAGTCGCTAGAAGGGTATGTCAAGAGGTTCTCGGAAAAGATCCTAGAAGCCGAATATTTTCATGATAAAACTGCTAGAGTCGCGTTCTTAGACGGACTCACAGATGGAAGCTCCTTCAAGCAGTACTTATACCGCAAGAAAGATTTAGATTACCAGGGTATGCTCGAGAGAGCTTATACAGAGATTAATGTAGAAGCGCATTCAGGGTCAACATCGAAAGGAAACAGTCAAGGTAAATCTACTCAGGGTCAGAAGAAAGACAGTCAGAACTGGGGTAACAAGCACCATCAGAGTAACCAGAGTAAAGAGCAGTGTGACTCGCGAGCACCCGACTTGCAGATTTAGGATCAGAGTCAGGGTTAGAAGCAGTTCAAGGGTCAGAATCATGATCAGAATCAGTTTCACTCACAGAATTTTGTAGCAGAACAGGATAATCGACGCGAGGGTCAAAGGGGGGGGGGGTGATCGCGGCCGTTGTCGCAACATGCTAGCTATGTGGTGTGAGTACCACAGAGTGGATACTCACCCTACAGAGGAATGCAGGCCGCGACCTCACCACCCGAGAAAACAAGAGGTCTTGACTGCTCAGAGAGGAAATGGTAACAGGGGTCACGACAACCCAAGAGGGGGTGCAAGAGGTAGAGGTGGAGGTAGAAATCAGAATGAAGTAAGTCAACAAACCCCCGCGAGGAATGACCAGAATCAGGGTCCCAATCGCCACCCAAACCAGAACTTCCCTCGCCTGGATGGCCATGTAGGGACAATTGCAGGCCGTCATGAACCCGTTCCCCTCAGCAAGCGAGAGAAAAGGCTCATAAACAACGCGCCCAAGCCTCAGGGCACACCAATTTATAGCATCGCGAGGCCACAATCTGAACCTTACACACTCGCCTTTAGCGACAAGGAAGTGGATAACTGGGCCGTTGAGGCCACCGACCCGCTAGTCATTCATGGTCAAATTGGAACCAAACTCGTGAAAAGAATTATTGTTGATACAGGGAGCTTAGCTGACATACTCTACTGGGACACGTTTGAAAAGATGGGCATTGATCAGTCAACCCTTCGACCTACCAAAACCACGTTAGTAGGCTTCGCGGGAGACAGAGTGAAGGCCCTAGGCGTCGTCACTTTAGATCTCATCTTGGGTGAAGAAACTGGGTCAAGAAGATCATAAAAGATAGACTTTGTGGTAATCCCGATTTCATCCTCCTACAACGCGATACTGGGACGCGAGACTCTGTGCAAGTTCGAAGCAGTCGTGTCAATCTGTCACTTCTGCGTTAAGTTCCCAACGTCGTCAGGAGTAGGAGTCGCGAGAGGAAACAAAGAGGAGAGCCGCATCTGCTATGTATCATCCGAAAAGGGCAGCACCAAGGCCTTGTTCGCCAACGAATTATTTATTCCAGGGTTGCCTCACGTGATTGGGGAAGCCGAGTTAGAGGTACGTGCCTCTCCGAGGTCGCGAGATACTGGGGAAGAAGAAGAGGGGCACAAACCACATTTTGATGGGTTTGAAAAGCAGACGATCACTCCATTCCTCAACAAAGAGGAGAAGCTCTATGTAGGAGGAAGACTAGACTAGAAAGTTGTGCAAGATATTGAGACCTTGCTCGCCCGCTCCCGAGATGTATTCGCGTGGACGCCAAAAGATTTGAAGGGGATTCCCGCGAGCGTAATGACTCACTCCCTGAACATCAGTCCAGAGATTAAGCCGCGTAGGCAGAAAAAGCGAAATCAAGCAGGACCAAAGAACGCGGCCGTTGCTGTTGAACTCGCGAAGTTGTTAAAAGCAGGGTTTGTTAAGCCAGTACAATACCCGACATGGTTGTCAAATGTAGTGATGGTGGAGAAAAATCCTAAAGGGACAGGAAAATGGCGCATGTGCGTAGATTTCACTAGTCTCAATAAGGCGTGCCCCAAAGACAGCTACCCGTTACCTTCTATCGACCAGTTAGTGGACTCCACCGCAGGTCACGAAGCTCTGAGTTTTCTGGACGCGTACTCGGGGTACAACCAGGTCATGATGAATCCAACCGACTCGGGGCACACGACTTTTATAATAGACAAGGGAACCTTCTGCTATAAAGTAATGCCATTTGGCTTGAAGAACGCGAGAGCCACTTTCCAGAGGCTAGTGGACATGATCTTTAGCGAGCAAAGGGGTGACACCGTGGAAGCCTATGTTGATGATATAGTGGTTAAGAGCAAAAATCAAACAGACCACGTTCGCGACCTGGCGAAAGTTTTTGAAACTTTGAGGAAATACGGGATGAGTCTCAATCCCGAGAAGTGCATGTTCAGAGTCACTGAGGGTAAATTCCTAGGGTTTCAGATTAGTGCACGCGGTGTCGAGGTCAACCCAGATAAGGTCCAAGTTGTACTAGATCTACAACCACCGAAATCCACTCATGACGTCCAGAGATTTGTTGGAAGGGTTAACTATCTCGGGAGGTTTTGTGCAAAGCTCGCGGAGAGAAACCTTCCTTTCTTTGACATACTGAGGAAGCCCAAAAGCTTCGAATGGACTAAAGAGTGCGAGAAAGCGTTTGTAAGCCTCAAAGAGCACTTGGCTAAACTCCCAACTCTCGTGTCACCAGTGCCTGGTGAAAACCTACAGTTGTATCTCGCGGCGGGCATGCATGCCGTTAGTGCTGTCTTAGTAAGAGAGCAGCAGGTCCCAGTCTATTTCGTCAATAAGGCACTCCTGTCGTCCGAGACCAGATATTCACCCATTGAGAAAGCAGTACTCACGTTGATAACAGCCGCTCGCAAACTCCGACCTTATTTCCACGCTCACCCCATCGAGGTGTTGACAGATTTACCACTCCCATCCTTCATGAGTAAACCAACAACCTCTGGAAGGCTCGCGAGATGGGTGATTGAAATGACCGAGTTTGATGTAGTCTATAGACCTCGACCCACCATCAAAGCGCAAGCTTTGGCTGATTTCATCATTGAAACAAGTTTCAGAGAGTTAGAAAGAAATGACATAGCTCCAGAGGACCCCGCGTGGGTGATGCACATCGATGGGGCAGTAAATGTAGATGGTTGCGGGGCGGGGGTTGTCTTGACATCCCCAGCCGGGGACAAGGTCGACCACGCGATCGCATTAAAATTCAAAGCCACTAATAACGAGGCAGAATATGAGGCACTCATTGCAGGGTTGGAAATTGCGATCCATGCAAACATTCACGTGGTGAAGTGTCTTTGCGACTCTCAGATTGTTGTGAATCAGATTAAAGGGACCTATGAAGCTCGAACAGGCAACCTCCCCAGATACCACGCAAGAGCCACTACCTTGATTTCATTATTCAGGCATTTCGAGAGTGAGGCAATCTCGAGGGAGGAAAACACGCAAGCCGATGAGCTGGAGAATCGAGGGTCCCAGGCTCAGTACGCTAACATGGAACATCTCGATGGAAATTCCACTGTCATTTTCAAGGATGGAAAGAGCCAATACTTCTGGTTGGTAAAGTCTGAGAGTGCCGTTAGCAATCAGGTGGAGCTGATGGAAATAGATGAGCCAGTCAGTGACTGGCGCACCCCTATAATTCAATATCTGGAAAACGGAGCCGGACCCTCAGATCCAAAGGAAATGAGAAAACTTGTCCCTATGGCTGCACGTTTCTACATGTGTCGCGTGAGACTCTACAAAAGAGGGTATGGGCCACGCGAGCTCAGGTGTCTGTCAAAAAGAGATAGTGATGTGCTTATAAGAGAGTTGCACGCGGATTTGTGCGGAACCCACGTGGGTTGGAGACCTATGGTCTACAAAGCATTGAGACAGGGGAGCTTCTGGCCCTCCATGAAACAGGATGCGCAACGCGAGTCACAGAACTGTAAGACATGTCAGTATTTTGCTCCAGCTTCCCATCAACCAGGTGTAGAACTACAGATAATGTCTAGCCCCTGTCCTTTCGTGATGTGGGGGCTACATCTGCTAGGACCCTTCAAGCCGAAAGCACCTAGTCAGTTGGAGTACATCATTGTAGCAGTTGATTATTTCACCAAATGGATTGAAGCCGAAGCTCTCGCGAGTACTACCGTCCCGGCTGTTAAAAATTTCTTGTGGAAAAATATTATCTGCAGATACGGCCTCTCTCATGAGATCGTAACCAATAGAGGACCATAATTCAATTCACCACAGCTGCTCGCGTGGTGTAATGACATGGGAATTGCCTTAAGAATCACGTCAGTCGCTCATCCACATTGTAATGGCCAGGTCGAGGCTGTAAACAAAAGCATTGTCATGGATCTAAAAAGACGGCTAGAGGGCTCCAAAGGCAAATGGGCTGAAGTATCAGTGCCAGTCGAGTTCATCGTTCCCACAGATCGCGTCATTCAGTATAACCCGATTGACAATCATGAAAAAATGCAGCTAGAGTTGCAAATGCGGGAAGAAACTCGCGACCTGGCAACTATCAGAGCAGCCAATCACAAAGCCAGCGTCGCGAAATATTATAACAAGCACGTCAAGATAAGGGGATTCATCAAAGGGGACCTTGAGCTCCGCAAAACTGAAGGAGGAAAGCTCGACCCCAACTGGGAAGGACCCTACATTATAGATCGCGAAGTCGCACCAGGGGCATATCATCTCATGGATCACTCCGGCAATCACGTTGCCAACTCTTGGAACGTGATGAGACTTTGTCGGTTCTACGCCTAGTCCTCTCACAAAACCCAAGTACGCTTAGTAAATTCTAGCAAATTTTTTTCTAATCTCTGATCACAATTCTTATCACCTCAAGACACTAAAGCAATTGATCACTATGGCATGATAAGTACAGGTTGTGGAACCAGCAATTCGTTAGCACACCAGTCTGGGTTACCAAAGAATAAGTATCACAGCCTGGTCGACCAATGCTCGTCTACCTAAAAAGGTAGCGCTTCAACTCAAAAGACCAAAAGTCGTCAAGTCTGCTTCACTGGGCTGGGCTAAAAAAAAACCCAGGTCGCGTGTCCAACTTCCAAGGTTGAGCTAAAAAACTCTCCTTGGTCGCGAAAGGATGGACGGGTTTACGCCAACGAGCTCAACCGCCATGAGTCTGCTTCACTTGGCTGGGCTAAACAAAACCCCAGGTCGCGTGTCCAGCTTCCAAGGTTGAGCTAAAAAACTCTCCTTGGTCGCGAAAGCATGGACGGGTTTACGCCAACGAGCTCACCCTCCATGAGTCCGCTTCACTGGGCTGGGCTAAAAACCCCCCCAGGTCGCGTGTCCAGCTTCGAAGGTTGAGCTAAAAAACTCTCCTTGGTCGCGAAAGCATGGACGGGTTTACGCCAACGAGCTCACCCGCCATGAGTCCGCTTCACTGGGCTGGGCTAAAAAAAAACCCCAGGTCGCGTGTCCAGCTTCCAAGGTTGAGCAAAAAAACTCTCCTTGGTCGCGAAAGCATGGACGGGTTTACGCCAAACGAGCTCACCCGCCATGAGTCCGCTTCACTGGGCTGGGCTAAAAAAAAACCCCCAGGTCACGTGTCCAGCTTCCAAGGTTGAGCTAAAAAACTCTTCTTGGTCGTGAAAGCATGGACGGGTTTACGCCAACGAGCTCACCTGCCATGAGTCCGCTTCACTGGGCTGGGCTAAAAAACTCCCCAGGTCGCGTGTCCAGCTTCCAAGGTTGAGCTAAAAAACTCTCCTTGGTCGCGAAAGCATGGACGGGTTTACGCCAACGAGCTCACCCGCCATGAGTCCGCTTCACTGGGCTGGGCTAAAAAAAACCCCCAGGTCGCGTGTCCAACTTCCATTGTTGAGCAAAAAAAACTCTCCTTGGTCGCGAAAGCATGGACGGGTTTACGCCAAACGAGCTCACCCGCCATGAGTCCGCTTCACTGGGCTGGGCTAAACCCCCCCCCCCAGGTCGCGTGTCCAGCTTCCAAGGTTGAGCTAAAAAACTCTCCTTGGTCGTGAAAGCATGAACGGGTTTACGCCAAAGAGCTCACCCGCCATGAGTCCGCTTCACTGGGCTAGGCTAAAAAAAAACCCCAGGTCGCGTGTCCAGCTTCCAAGGTTGAGCTAAAAAACTCTCCTTGGTCGCGAAAGCATGGACGGGTTTACGCCAACGAGCTCACCCGCCATGAGTTTGCTTCACTGGGCTGGGCTAAAAAACACCCCAGGCCACGAAAAGACGTGAACGCTGGGCTGGTGCACACACACCAACCACGTAGTGAGATAAAAGCGATAGGGGGGGGCGAAAAGTCCCACTTTCCTCGCAAAGGCAGTTCGCTGGGCTGAGAGCCAAGGGCCTTCACCCAGCAAACTCCATTCACATCATGACTCACGCGTCCTTTAAAAGTTTTAAACTACCTAAAGAATAAAGACCAAGTACTAAAAGCCTCTCTACATGTGCAGTGCTTAATGTCCTCCGCAATGAACCTAAAGGAAGCCCACATCGCGGAAGAAATTCAAAATTGGCGACCACTTCATACCCAGATCATCTCTACGAAGTCAAGAAGTTTTCTGCAACAACCATCCAGAAAAAAAACTCAAGAGATGTTCTGAGGCTTCACGACTATAAGAGCTCAAGACAACCCTCGCGAGTGTCAAAAAAAACAAAACAAAGAGCTAAAGCGCGAAGCCCTGTCACCAGCTAGAGCAAACTTAGTGACCAGGTAAGTAGACAGAAAGTAAAAACCCCTCAGTTACACAGATAATATTTGTAACCTAACCACGCGTACATGGCTCTCTCATTTCCTTACAGGACTCGCGTGGAAAGTTCGTGTGATAGCTAGCAGGAGGATGGTTTGCAATACTTTATGGCTGTTTCGCAAAAACTTATGTAACACCGTCAGTTTCATCTTTTATTATATAAGAGAGATCGTAGTTATGAAACGCTTATCTGTTACGTTTTATTTTTCGCAAAATTACTGCCCTTTTCCGAAACATAAAAAGAGGGGAATGAGGCGAGATAAGTGTGAACAAAACAAACAGACGGCTAAATAGAACTCAAAATAGAAAGCACGGGAGCATATAGCTCGCGACCACCATGGCCGCATTAAAAAGTATAATTACATAAGAGCCTAAGCTCGCAACAGTTGCACCAAAAACATATATTGTTTGAAAGACCACCAGGCCATGAGTGTCAGAAAGTTTGAAACATAGGACAAGAGCAGAAATAATAAGCATCATTTCACGACAGTCTCAGGAGCAGTCTCGGTATCCTCTACGCGATCCGCCTCCAAATCCACAACGACGTCCTGAGCGTCAACCGCCCGCGATCCTGACCCCCCCCCCCCCCCGCCTGATCTAAGCATGAACGCTTCGGGAAGGGTTGAGTGGTGTCAAGAAGAGCATCGGGCGCGAATACCTTTCTCTTACGAGGAGAGAGGGCCGGAGATGGAGGACTCGACAACACAAGAGGAGCAGATTCCAAGCTTTCGGGCGCATGCGGAGTGGCCATCTTCGGAAGAGGAGGCTTGGGCACTTGGTTCTCCTTACCTTTAACGATACCTTTATTAGGCGCAAGATGAGTTACACCCCAAGCCTCGAGTGGAGCATCCCCTTCATCAATAAAGGTTCCCGACACCGGGGGCTCGTACTTAGGAAGGCCGGTGGAAAAACCACATAGGTCTTGAGCACTGAAGGGGAAATCTTTGACTTCGTACTTCCGCATCTGAACCTTCACCATGCAAAGGAGAAGCGTATTGACAACATTCTTGTAGAAGTCCACGCGAGCGCGTTGACGGTAACCGCCGTAATACTCTTCCACTGCCATATTTCTCTCATAAGCAATTCTCTCGGACATCTTCGCGTGAAGTTTCTCATTCTCTTGTCTGAGGTCGTTCACTTGCGTGTTATACTCAGAGACGATGTTGACGTGGGTAGACCTCTCATACGCAAGTTGTGCCTCCAGCTCTTTTATCTTCGCGCCCTTAGATTCCAATAGCGCATTAGCCTTAGAAAGCTCCACGTCCAAAGCTTTCTTTTCCCCCATAAGACGAGACTTAGCCGCTCTATTAGCATTGCTGATCGACTGGTCCTCCTCCATCAATTCTTTAAGTTTATCCTCAGTCGCGAGTACCCTCCGACTGACGCTCGCAATAATATTCATCCCCTGCAAAACAACCAACTCCAAGGTTAAAAAGACAAAAGGAAGCAAGAAGTAAATAAAGACGCGAAACTTACTGCGAAGAGTAATTTAGACAAGCCACCATGTCTATCCGAGACTTCCCCGTAAAGGCTAGGCTCAGGAGGAAAGGTAGTTGGAATTGAAGCAAAGAAGGCACGTGTAGCAGATAAACCGTGAATAAAAGTAGGATTCACGACGGGATCATCAGCAGGCTCTGGAGACGAAACAAACTCCACTTCTGTAGTCCTTTTGCGACTTCTCTCTGACACCTTTTGTTTTCCTTTATCGCGAGACGGGCGCTCGCGTGATGACTCCGGCCTAGCGGTTTTTCCCCTCACCTTGTCCATAACTCTTGTAGGAAGTCCTTCAGACCGAGGGATTTCCTCAGGAGCGGTAGTCGCGACGCCAGCCGGTGACTCCAAGGCAGCCGGAGGAGGAGAAGCGATAGTCACGCCAGGGGTAGAAAGCACATTGTGGGAAGGGGCCGCGAGCGTGAGTGAACCAGCCTCGTCGAAAACCAACCCATCCAAATTTGGGAGGTCAGAGAACATGTCGGCATCTGCAAAAAACAGTCACATAAATAAGCATACCAAAAATACAAGTACTAAGAACGGACACACGAGCTAGAACCTTTAGCATGAGCTTTAAGGCTAAGCCCCCGAGCGACCAATAAAGCATCCGAAATAGTCAGCTCAAATCGTTGTTGAACAGTCTTGTCGGGATAATCCTTGTAATCGCGAATGAACTTCTCGCGAGTCTCCTTTTGAAAGAAACAATGAGCCTTTCTTGCATGAGGCTCGCGAACTTGAACAGAAATGTTAGAACCAAGCGGAGGGCAAACTAAGAACTAGCATGTTTTCCACCCTTCGATCTTCGAGAGTAATCGAAAGGCACTAGGAACCTTAGCTTGAGCCGTAAAAAATCCGTCCTCGCGAAAATTCTTCTTATGAGAGTTGATAAGGGCGTGATGGGGCGTATTGGGGACTATCCCAATGTCTTGGCATCGCATAGTGTATACGATCAACGAACTCCAGAAGTTCGGATGCATCTGTGAAGGACTGAAGCCTAAATCCGCCATCACTTCAGTCTGAAAGGACGTCCACAGGAGCCGGAAGCCAGCTTCTAAGGATTGCCTGCTCAAAGCGAAGAAGGGCCCGTATTGGTCAAGAGAAGTTCCCTCATGGTCGGGAAGGGCGAAAATAGTTCCTTCAGGAAAAGGGTATCGCATAGCGAGATATCGAAGATCGTCAAAGCCAAGGCTGTTGCGCTGGGCTGTGTTAGGAATTAAGGTGCGAGTGTGTTTTATTCTCTTCGTTAAAATACTTATTCGGCCTGGATCCGCGAGGAAGGGTTTCTCTATTATTATGTGGGGTAAGGACCTCTTATGGGAGAAGAAACGAGCAAATTGACCATAATCAGTCTTGGCTCGCTCCTGAATCACGCGAGACGGGAGCCTGGTTTTGGATTTCTTGGACTTCTTCGCCTTGCTCCGTTTGGATTTGCCGGTCACACAAGATCGTTTGGATTTGCCAGACGTGGTGCGCCCCGAATACTCAGCTTGAGCTGAACGTTCGGAGAAATTGTCGCTACCTGAAAGCATAGGCAAAGTAAGATTCAGTTTTCCAGGGAAGGAAAGAGAAAACAAGGAGAGAAACTCGCGAGGCGATGGGAAGTGAACAAACGAGAAATCCATGGAAAAACTGAAACTTGGAAGATCGAAAGAGAAGTTGAAACGACATCGATATGAACCAGGCCCAAGAACACGAAGAATCTTGTGAAGGTCTGAAATGGCGAAATTGACCAAAAAGAGTGTCTTTCTAGACAAACGTCTCGAAAAAAAAAGGAGTTGGAAGGGGAATCCGGCACAGGAAACACTCGATAGGCAAGCAATCTCTAAGGGAGATCAATCAAAATAAGGAGCCCGAGCAAAAACTCTGAGTAGCTTGTAAAGCCATCGGTGCAGTTTTGAGTAGGAAACAAGCCGCAAAAATACATTGGATGGAAGTTGTATTGCATACCTTCTTATCATTGCCAAATGCAATTACTCCGTACATTGGATGGAAGAAATCTCGTGAGAAAATTTGGAGGCACTTGGTCCCACCTTCCCTCGTTATTGTAATTTGTAACCACATCCAACAACAAACCTATCCATCTGTCAAAGGGGATCTTCAGTTGGCTACTGCGGGTTGGGGTTGTCCGGGACGATCTTGGCAGGTGGGTTAATGGGTTTGTGATCAATATTGGAGCCTCTTCTGTGATCCAAGCTGATCTGTGGGCCGTCAAGAGAGGACTCGACATGGCTTGGAATCTTGGACTGCGAAATATTATCCTTGAAGTTGATTCTGCGTTGGCTATCGGGTTCCTCTCGCGTAAGCTGCATCCGCACCACCCTCTTGCTAGCCTGGTAGGTAGTTGCCAGAGCTCTATTCGTAGGGACTGGATTGTCCAGTCCCGTCATATCTATCGGGAAGCTAACCGTGTAGCGGATCAGCTTACCCTTTTTGCTTGTAAATTTTCCGATTGGTCGTTTTATTTTGGGTGATCCCCCGGATTGTGTGGGTACACTCTTGACAAACGATGTAATGGGTGAGGCTACACCCCGTTTAATTTAGCCTTTTTAATAAAACTTCCCGAGAGTGCCGCCTCTCTTTCCACCAAAAAAACAACAAACCTATCCATCATCAGCAATCTGACCTCACTAAATAATTTTGACATAAATGAATGCAGGATCTTTTAGAAGTTCGAACGTACTATTACTGGAAGTGAGTAGCTCTTTGTTGGCTACATTAGCATCTTCAAAGAGATGCACAACAGAGAAGGCAAAGTTAGCTTCTACATGAAATTGTTGAGTAAATATTAACGGGAATCATAGACAAACAACCCAAGCAACACTTAATACAAGTCAAGCCATCACTTTGAACATCTTTAAAATTGTCCTTACAAGTGACAATTTTAACAAAGCAGAATATATATGTGGCAGATTCACAAAACAAAGTGTTAGTATGCCTTGAATCTGAATCACACACTGCGACAGGTAGCACGGGGGGCCCGGGGGGGCGGAGTCGCCCCCGGGCCAAACGGTATACAATATCTGTTGTATGGGCCTATTTGGGCCCATCAGTTTTGTTGTTGGGCTTAGGGTTATTTAGCGCTATATATAGCGGCTTATGTGTAAACCTAATTGTACCGAAAACTGTAATACCGCCTCCGTATAATCTGATCTCCCTCTCCTGTGGACGTAGCCAAATTTGGTGAACCACGTATATCTGTGTGTCTTTCTTGCGTTTACTTTGTTCTCGTTTCGATTCTGTTACAACAAACTGGTATCAGAGCAGGTTCGAATTTCCGCCGAGAACGATGTCGGTATCCATGACGAAGATCGACAAGTTTACAGGGAGAAACAGTTTCAGTCTGTGGCGAATCAAGATGCAGGCTTTGCTGAAGCAAAACGGTCTGTGGGCGCCGTTAGCGAAAGACAAGAATGGAATGGATGCAACCTCCGTGGAGTTCAAAACTATGGAGGAAAAGGCTCATTCGATGATTATGCTGTGCCTCGCTGACGATGTCATTACAGAGATTGCAGATCAGGAAACCGCTGCAAAGTTGTGGTCGAAGTTGGAGAGCCTCTACATGACGAAGTCATTGACCAGCAAGTTGATGTTGAAGCAACGTCTTTTCAGCCTGCGTATGGAAGAAGGTACACCTCTTAGAGATCACCTTGATCAATTGAATACAATTCTGTTAGATTTGCGTAATATTGATGAGAAGGTTGATGATGAGGATGCTGCTTTGATCTTGTTGGTATCTCTGCCTTTGTCGTTTGAGAATTTTGTGCAGTCTTTTATCGTTGGGAAAGAGACTGTGTCGCTGGAGGAGGTTAGGTCTTCGCTTCACAACAGAGAGATGCGTCATAAGGCATCTGGTTCGGGTACAGAAAATCAGGCTTCCGGGTTAATGGCCAGTGGAAGCAAGGAGGGCAAGAAAGGTAAGAAAAAGGGTCACTGGAAGAAGCAGCAGGAGCGCCCAAAATTACCTAAAGACGTCTGTGCCTACTGTAAGGAAAAGGGTCATTGGAGGAATGACTGTCCTAAGAGAAGGCAAGAGCAGAAACCTGGCTCTGCTGCAGTAGCAGAAGATGATGCAGATTCCGAAAGTGATATTGTGTTGATGGCTGAGGAATACACCCATCATTCTGATAAGTGGGTTCTTGATTCTGGAGCATCGTATCATATTTGTCCGAAGAAGGAGTTGTTCACAACATATAGCTGCATAGATGGAGGTAGTGTTTCAATGGCAAACGACTCTGTCTGCAAAGTGGTTGGGATCGGCTCAGTCCGATTCAGAACGCATAACGGGAATTTCTGCACAGTCAAGGAAGTCAGACATGTTCCACACATGACCAAGAATCTGATATCTTTAAGCCTTCTGGATAGTAAGGGTTTCAGGTATGAAGGTGAAAATGGAATTCTGGTTGTCTGCAAGGGTTCTGAGGTGATTCTGAGAGGCGTCAAGCAGGGAACTCTGTATATCTTACAGGGTTCTACAGTAACAGGTTCTGCAGCTGTTGCATCAGTGGTTAATGATGTTGATCTGACCAGAATGTGGCATATGAGACTTGCTCATATGAGTGAACGTGGAATGCAGATTCTGTCCAAAGAAGACCTTCTGGGAGGTCATAAGATCAAGAGTCTAGAGTTCTGTGAGCATTGTGTGTTTGGGAAACTACATCGCTGCAAGTTTCCTAAGGCAGTTCATCGAACTAAGGGCACGTTGGATTACATCCATTCTGATTGCTGGGGTCCTGCCCGTGTTGAGTCTTTGAGTGGCTACAGGTACTTTCTGTCTATTATTGATGATTACTCTAGGATGACGTGGTTATTTATGATGAGGCATAAAGGAGAGGCATTCAGTAGATTCAAGGAATGGAAGACCTTAGTTGAAAATCAGACAGGAAAGAAGGTCAAAAGGCTGCGAACAGATAATGGTCTGGAATTCTGTTCATCTGAGTTTGATAAGTTCTGCAAAGATGAGGGTATTGCTCGGCATCATACAGTCAGGTTTACACCACAACAGAATGGTGTAGCAGAACGGATGAATCAGACACTTCTAGAGAGAGCAAGATGCATGCTCTCTAATGCCGGTCTTGCTAGGAGGTTCTGGGCTGAAGCAGTAACAACAGCCTGCTATCTGATAAATCGGAGTCCACACACAGGCATTAATTGCAAGACACCTTATGAGGTGTGGTCTGGAAGAGCTGCTGACTACTCAAATCTGAGAGTTTTTGGCTGCACTGCTTATTATCATGTGAGTGAGGGTAAGTTAGAGCCGAGAGCTAAGAAGGGAGTTTTCATGGGCTATGGTGCTGGTGTGAAAGGATACAGGATCTGGTCTGACAACAAGATTATACTGAGCAGAAGTGTAGTCTTTGATGAGAATTCTATGCTGAAGTCCAAGACTAGTGATATAGCAGAGAAAGAGGTTGTTGCTGAGGAGGTGGAGGTGCCATTTAATGCAGGGGAAATCGAGGCACCACTACCACAACCAGTCACTGATGAGCAAGATACAGATCAGTCTGAGAGTGCACTGCCAGAAATAGGTTCTGATGAAGTTGGGCATCGAAGTGTTGCTCAAGATCGACCTAGAAGGGTTGGAGTCAGACCTCCAGCGAGGTACAGGTTAGCCGATCTGGTAGGATATGCATTGCAGGTGGCCGAGGAGGTGGATGATAATGAACCGTCCACCTACAAAGCTGCAATATCTGGGAGTGAGTCAGCACAGTGGCTTGCTGCAATGGGAGAAGAGATGGAGTCTCTTCATAAGAATCAGACTTGGGAGCTAGTCAGATTGCCTGCTGATAGAAAGGTAGTCACTTGCAAGTGGGTTTTCAGGAAGAAAGAAGGAATGTCTGCTGCAGAGGGTATAAAGTACAAAGCAAGAGTGGTTGCAAGAGGTTTCAGTCAGAGAGAGGGAGTAGACTACAACGAGATCTTCTCACCAGTAGTCAGACATACCTCAATCAGAGTGCTACTAGCGATAGTTGCACATCAGGATCTGGAACTCGAGCAGCTAGATGTGAAAACAGCTTTCCTACATGGAGAGTTGGAGGAGGAAATATACATGTCTCAGCCAGATGGTTTTCAGGTTCCAGGAAAGGAGAATCATGTTTGCAAGTTGAAGAAGTCCTTGTATGGGCTAAAGCAGTCTCCGAGGCAGTGGTATAAGAGGTTTGACACTTATATGAAGCAGCTTGGTTACAACAGAAGTCCGTATGATTGTTGTGTGTACTACAATGACCTGCAGGGTGGTTCACGCATCTATCTGGTTCTGTATGTTGATGATATGTTGATTGCTGCTAAGAATAAGTCTGATATTCAGAAGTTGAAGGCTTCTCTCAGTGCAGAGTTTGATATGAAAGATCTAGGTGCTGCTCGCAAGATTCTGGGAGTTGAAATCTATAGGGAAAGGGAGAAGAGAAAACTCTTCCTCTCACAGGAAGGGTACATCAAGAAGATATTAAGCAGGTTTGGAATGTCTTCAGCAAAGTCTATAGATACTCCAATGGCGTCTAACAGCAAGTTGGAAATGTACACTGTTCAGACTGATGAGGATCAGGAGTACATGTCTCGAGTCCCATATGCCAGTGCAGTTGGGAGTTTGATGTATGCTATGGTCTGCACTCGACCAGATCTTGCATTCGCTGTTAGTGTAGTAAGTCGATATATGGTCAACCCTGGGAAGGAACATTGGCAAGCTGTGAAGAGGATTTTCAGGTATCTTAGAGGTACTTCTGATGTTGGTCTATGTTATGGGAATGACACTCAGTGTTTGGTTGCTGGCTATTCAGATTCTGATTATGCTGGGGATGTGGACAGTAGGAGATCTATGACTGGTTATGTGTTCACTCTAGGAGGTTCTGTGGTAAGCTGGAAGGCAACTCTACAGCCTACAGTTACTTTGTCTACTACAGAGGCAGAGTATATGGCTTTGACAGAAGCTGCTAAGGAGGGAATATGGCTAAAGGGGCTGGTCAATGATCTAGGCCTACACCAGGATCAAGCTTCAGTGTATTGTGACAGCTTGAGTGCAATATGCTTAACCAAGGATCAGGTTCATCATGAGAAGACGAAGCACATTGATGTCAGGTACCATTTTCTGAGAAATGAGAAGAGAATCCAGGTGAAGAAAATAGGGACTGCTGATAACCCTGCTGATATGTTCACCAAGCCAGTTCCTGAGAGCAAGTTCAAACACTGCTTGGATTTGCTCAACATCAGTGACCATTAGTTGCCCTGAGGGGCAATTCTGAGGAGAGGGAGATGTCTGTTATCTGGCACTGTCATGGTGCGTCTGAGAGTCTACCTGGAGGATTCAAGTCAAGGTGGAGATTTGTTAGTATGCCTTGAATCTGAATCACACACTGCGACAGGTAGCACGGGGGGCCCGGGGGGGCGGAGTCGCCCCCGGGCCAAACGGTATACAATATCTGTTGTATGGGCCTATTTGGGCCCATCAGTTTTGTTGTTGGGCTTAGGGTTATTTAGCGCTATATATAGCGGCTTATGTGTAAACCTAATTGTACCGAAAACTGTAATACCGCCTCCGTATAATCTGATCTCCCTCTCCTGTGGACGTAGCCAAATTTGGTGAACCACGTATATCTGTGTGTCTTTCTTGCGTTTACTTTGTTCTCGTTTCGATTCTGTTACAACACAAAGTCTCATTGTCCTTACAAGCGAAAGAAACAACACATGTGGCTTAATACCTTCTTCCCCAGAAGCTCAGCATTGCAAATATAACAGAGGATAACTGAAACAATGTGTTCGAGGACATGAAGGTGGCTCAAACAACGTCGAAACGATCCAATTCTGGTGGCTATGGAATCGTGGTGGTTCAAAATATGATCGTAGTTGATTCGTGTGTAGATCAAAGCCTCCAGGCTAGCATAAGGTGGGTGCAAACTGCGCACCACACACTCAGTTTCTGTGTAGTTAGGACCAACTTCGATTGTCCCGACAACGACTTAGATGACAACAAAATGACTTGTTGTTGGTGCGATCATGTTCTGATGAATCCTGATGTTCAAACAAAGGAGGCGACTCCCATCTCTCATGCGGACGTTGAAATGGCGTAGTTTACTCGACTTTCTTGTAATGATCAACCAATCAGTACCAAATACCTATGTGCGATTCTATGTGTTATTTATCCAGCAATAAAATGACAACACACAAAGTAATAAGGGAAGAAATGCACCATCTATATATATGCAGCTAAACCTATGATTTCAGTTTCTATATTTGTTCCAGTCATATACCCACAATTTTATATCATTTTCATTTTATCTTAGCAGAAATGGCGGGTCTATGCTAAAGACACCTTGTTACAAGCGGTCCCGGCACTAAAAATGCTCTCAACCCGATTCTCCCTCGCGTAGACGAGGAAGAACCTGATCTCATCACTATTCCGCGAGAGCGGAACGCACTTTTCAACGCTTGGGTGGCACAAGGCGCCCCAGTTGCCCAGAACGCAGCTAATCAGAGAGTAGAGCCTCGCGATGAGCAGGCTAATCGCGAGGAACGAGAAGTTACCCTCGATGAACAGGTGGCCGAGGTTAACCCTGACGACAGGGTTTCAGTCTCCAGGATGCCAAGGGGAAGGAATGTCGTCCGCGAGGCCAGACATGGAGGGTTTGATCGAAATCAGGCCTCAATGAGTCACCAAGAGCATTACAACTCTCAGCATGGTGGTCGCTATAATGATCGAGGTCAAGCATATTACCCCGTGCATGAGCAACGCGACCACTATGGTGCCCCAAGCTATAATCGCGACGTATACCAGAACCCTGCTTACCATGCAAACCCTCCACTCAATTTCTCGACCATGTTCGGTCCCACAGCTTTTGCAGAGCACATCATCAGAGCCCCTCAGTTGTTGGAATTCAGATTTCCGACTATCAAAGAGTACACTTGTAAAGGGGATCCTAAAGAGCATCTTACGCGATACAAGTATGCCATGATTGCGAGGGGACCAGATGAGGCCACTATGTGCAAAAGTTTCCCGGGAACACTCACTGATACGGCCATGGCATGGATGTTAAATTAGCCTCCCGGGAGCATTTCTTGCTTCGCGGACATCGAGAAAGGGTTTTTGCTACATTTTGGCTCTTCCAAAAAGAGAAAAATCACTATGTAGGAAGTGGTCGGGATCAAGCAAAAGGCAGGTGAAAGTCTTGAGGAGATGTGAAGAGATTTTCGCTGATGATTTTAGAGGCTGATGATTTTGATGACAAGACCGCTAGAGTCGCGTTCCTAAACGAATTGGCAGACGGAAGCGAATTCAAGAAGCACCTTTACAGGAAACAAGAGCAGTCTTACCAGGCCATGTTAGAAAGGGCTTATGTTGAGATTCAGGTTGAGACCCACTCAAGCACTCCCTCAGTGGGAGGGGGAGAGAGTAAGCAGAATCAGAACAAGGGTCAGAGTTCCAAGAAAGGCAACCAGGGTTGGGGAAATAAACTACAGCAGTATGATCAGGGACAGAACAATTCGCGAGCTCCGGGATTAGTCACCCAACATCAGAATCAGAATCAGTATCAGGATTACGGAAAGAACACAGATCAGAATCAGTTTCAGGCTCTGAATTTGATGAACCAGAGAGATGATAATGTCAATCACAGGGGTCGCGGCCGAGGCAATGGTGGTCGAGGCCGTGGTCGCGATGGAATGTGGTGTGCTAACCACAACTCCACTACTCACAACACAGACGAATGCAGGAATGGTCCTAGAATGAACAATGAACCCGAGCAAAGAGCCGTCCTCATGAATCAGAGGGGCGGAGGAAATCATCAGGGTAGGGGTGGAAGAAACCCTGGCCGAGGACCATTCAGAGGGGGACATAACAATGGGGGCAGAGGAAGAGGACGCAATCAGCAGAACGCGATTGATCCTAATCCACCTCAAGGAAATCAACAACAAAACTTCCCGAGGTCGGACGGCCATGTGGGAACCATAGCCGGGAAGCATGTCCCAATTCCCCCAAACAGTCGCGAGCTGGGAAAGATGATCAACGCTCCATTGTCTCGCGGTCTTCCGGTTATGAGTATCGCGAAACCTCCTCCTAGAGAACCATATCAGCTTGTTTTCTCTAACAAAGAAGTTAATGAATGGGCAGTCTCTTCTGGTGATCCACTAGTCATACACCTACAGATTGGCACAAAGTTAGTTAGTCGCATTCTAGTCGACACGGGCAGTTCTGCCGACATTTTGTATCTGGATGCCTTCGAGAAGTTAGGGGTTGACCCTCGAATGAAAAGACCAACGCGAACCACTCTGGTGGGATTCGCGGGTGAAAGGGTCACCGCTCTGGGAGTGGTGACTTTGGATGTAGTGATGGGTGATGAAACAGGACCGTGAAGGTCTGATAAGATCGACTTTGTCATCATCCCGACAAGTTCTTCATATAACGCAATCATCGGGAGAGGGACACTATGCAAGTTCGATGCAGTCCTATCCATGAGCCATTTTTGTATAAAGTTTCCCACACCTTCAGGAATAGGGGTCGCGACGGGAGTTGAGAACGAGAGTATCTCGTGTTATATCAAATCCGAGAAGGGGGAAGATACACCTTTGCTCGCGAATCAACTCTTCGTCCTGGGCATGCCCAACATCGAGGAAGAAGCGGATTTAGATGTTCGAGAACCCCTGAGATCTCAGAATTATGATGGAGAAGTAGACAAGGCAAAGTTTACCGGATTCGAAACTCAGGGAATCACCCCTTTTGGAAACAAAGAAGAGAAGTTGTTTGTGGCAGGAAATCTCGACCCCATGGTGATGGGAGAAGTCGAAAAGTTGTTATCTGAGTCGCGAGACGTCTTCGCCTGGTCCCCCAAGGATTTAAAGGGAATACCACCCTCTGTCATTACTCACACTCTGAACATTAGCAACGAGATAATCCCCAAAAGACAAAGGAAGAGAAAACAGGCAGGGCCAAAGAATGAAGCCGCAGCCGTAGAGCTCGCGAAGCTTTTGAAGGCCGGATTTGTGAGACCAGTTCAGTACCCAGCGTGGTTGGCCAACGTTGTTATGGTCACGAAGAAGGGAACATGAAAGTGGAGAATGTGTGTAGACTTCACTGACCTGAACAAGGCTTGTCCAAAGGACAGTTACCCGCTACCCTCTATTGACCAGCTTGTAGACTCTACCGCAGGACACGAGGCGCTCAACTTCTTGGACGTGTACTCAGGTTATAACCAAGTTATGATGAATCCATTAGACTCAGAGCACACTTCCTTCATAACAGATAAAGGAACTTTCTGCTACAAGGTGATGCCTTTTGGTCTAAAGAACGCAGGGGCTACATTCCAGAGATTGGTCGATCGTATTTTTAGTGATCAGATAGGGGACACCGTCGAGGCATATGTTGATGACATCGTTGTGAAGAGTAAGAAGCAAAGCGATCATGCTCGCGATTTGGCAGAAGTCTTCGCGACTCTTAGAAAGTATGGAATGAGTCTGAACCCAAGCAAGTGCGTGTTCGGGGTCACAGAAGGAAAGTTCCTGGGCTTCATGATCAGCGCACGGGGTGTGGAAGTTAACCCGGATAAAGTCAAAGCGGTGCTCGATCTTCAGCCACCAAGATCAACGCATGAAGTCCAAAGGTTTGTGGGCAAAGTGAACTATTTGGGGAGGTTTTGTGCCAAGTTAGCAGAACGCAACCTCCCATTCTTCGAGATCTTGAAAAAACCAAAGAACTTCGAGTGGACTGAAGAATGTGATCAGGCCTTCGCGAGCCTTAAAGAGAACTTGTCGAGGCTCCCGATTTTGTCCTCTCCCGTCCCGGGGGAAACCCTCCAATTATATCTCGCAGCGAGCTCAAAAGCAGTAAGTGCAGTCCTTGTTCGTGAGTCAGAAAAACCAGTGTACTTTGTTAGCCGAGCCTTGTTACCAGCGGAAACGCGATACTCCCCAGTGGAAAAGTCTGTACTCGCGTTGGTGACAGCTGCTCGAAAGTTACGACCCTACTTTCATGCACACCCGATCGGAACTTTGACAGATTTGCCACTCCATGGTTTCATGACCAAACCAACAGTAGCAGGGAGGCTTACGAAGTGGGTGATTGAAATCTCAGAATTTGATGTGGTGTATCGCCCCAGACCTGCTATTAAGGCTCAAGCACTTGCTGACTTTATAGTAGAAACAAGTTTCAGAGAAGGAGAAACCCTGAACCCTTATGGCGAACAAGTGATGTGGGTGATGCATACTGATGGAGCTGTGAATGATGAAGGATGTGGGGCAGGCGTGATCCTAACATCGCCTACGGGAGACGAGATAAGCCACGCCATAGCTCTCAAATTCAAGCCCACAAACAATGAAGCTGAGTATGAGGCTCTGATCGTGGGACTAGAACTGGCCGTTGGCCTCTCAATCTATGTGTTATCCTGTCGATGTGATTCCGAAGTTGTTGTGAAACAAGTACAGGGACACACTTTGAGGTATTTGTACGAAGGTATGCTACCTTTCCACAACTCGTAAGGCGTCTTTCCAGTCACCTTATGTGGTATTTTGTTGAGAATGTAATTTGAGGTAAGCAACGCTTCCCCCCACATGTTTGGGCTAACCCAGATTCTTGCAATATTGCATTCATCATTTCCTTAAGAGTTCGGTTCTTTCGTTCCGCTACTCCGTTGGATTCTGGCGAATAAGGAGCAGTAGTTTGGTGAACAATGTCATGTTATCTACAGAACGCATTAAAAGGTTCACTATACTCACCTCCTCTATCACTTCTTACGATTTTAATCGTTTTACTAAGTTGGCTCTCAACTTCCAACTTGTACTCTTTGAACTTTTCTAAAGCTTCATCTTTGCTACGTAACAAGTATACATAACAATATCTTGTGCAATCATCTATGAAAGTCACAAAATACTTTTTACCTCCTCTAGTTTGTACAAACTTTAAATCACATAAATCAGTGTGAATTAATCCTAGAGGTTCGGTTGTCCTTTCTACATGGGGTGATGGTGTTTTTGTGAGTTTCGCTTGAATGCATACTTCACATTTGTCTTTACTTGTTTTGCATTTTGGAATCATATTCAAACTTATCAATCTACTTATAGACTTATAGTTAACATGTCCCAATCTTTCATGCCAAATATTAAAAGACTCAACAACATAGCAATAGGGTTATTCTTATTCATTGAAACATCAGTTACAATAGCTTTTGGGAGGACTGTCATTACATTCATTTTGATCAGTCCATCATGTACATAACCCCTACCCACATATACCCCCTTCTTAGAGAGAACCAACCTGTCAGACACAAACTTGATCATGAACCCATTCTTGGAGAGTAGAGTTCCCGAAATCAAGTTCTTGCGGGTGTCCGGCACATGAAGGACGTTTTTCAACGTCAGCTCCTTCTCGGAAGTCATCTTCAGCACGATCTTCCCATATCCTTCCACCTTAGAAGTGGTGGATTTTCCCATGAAGAGTTGCTCTTCGGTGTGGTTCTTCTTGTAGGTCGTGAAGAGACCCCTATCCGAGCATATGTGCCTAGTTGCTCACGAGCCCACGAGCTACGAGCCGAGCCGAGCCGATCCGATCCGAACCAAACCGAACCGCGCGTGTGTGGTCTTCCAAGGCCCAAGCCCACCAGGATAGCCTCCTCTGGCCCAATCACATTCATTACAGTTCACTCCTAGTTTATATACTAGTGAGTTTTTCTCCTCCTATTCAATGTGGGATACACATTAATCTTCAAAATTCAACTTAGTTACATTATTTCTCATTCAAACGGAAGCCGAATTATACAAATGAGCATACTACGAAATAGTGCTCGCGGAGACAAAGCCAACGCTCCCATTATCCGACACCAACGGTGCCCGGAAAATTCGGTTCCAACACGAGCTCCGTCGGAAAGAGGAAGAGGCGAATCCAAGAGGACTTAGCCGGATTTAGACCAACGGTGAGCCGAATTCGGACCAACGGTGAGTCGAATCCGAGAGACCATCATTGTTGCACATAAGGCGAAGCTTTGCGCCTCTCGATACAGGAGTGAAGAGCGTCGCCGACATCGCCTTGTATATGGATCAGAAGAGAAAGAGCGTCCATTGTTCAGATCTGAAATTTGTCTCAGCTGTGTTCTAGGTCTTGGATCCATCTTCTAGGTCTTGGCTATGGATCTGAAATTTTAAGGACTACCTAAGGTTTTAATGGTAGATAAATTTTCAGATTTGATTGAAACAATGAGATAGAATTTTTTTCGAATAGAATAGATGAAATTTGTTTGGAACCCTAGACCAACTAAACCGGAACTGTTTTCAATAAACCCGAAATAAAATAAATTGGCTTAAATCGGTCAAAACCCAGTCAACTAGGGGTAATATTGTAATTGCACACATTTAACAGACTTTTTTGACGGAGTTTAAAGAAGGGTGGTTCAATGCTAACAAAATACATTTAAGGGGGTGAGTACAAGTAATTTCTTGTTTAAAGGGTGGTTGTGTGCAAATAGACCTATTTAAAGGGTGGTTTTCTGCAAATTTCTCTACAATAAATGAATATTTTTTATCTTTCATTCACAAAAGAAAATGAAAATGAGATAAACTATTTAAAAATTGTAAATAAAATGAATGACACTCTTACATTGTACTCCTTACTTCCTAACGTACCCTTACGACATACAGTATATAAAGGAGCATGAGCCACCATCCCAAACGATATATATAACACTCCCTCATTTTGCTAAAGAGATTGGTGTTTTATACGTTCATAAAAAAAGATTGTAATTTTTGCATATTTTAACATCATTTTCCCAACAATACCCTCACAGTACATTATCTAGGTGAGTGTGTAATCATTCTATATATTTTGTTTGAGGGTATTTGAGTCTAATAATATACTAATTTCTTAATTGGAGTGTCCAACTTTTTGTAGTGACCGGAGGCAGTATTCCGTGTGGTATTATAAGTCTTTAAAACCTTTGAGATCGAAACTAATATTACTATCTCGTTTAGGAACTAATATTATGCTTACCATTTTCTAATATTTCTTGCGTAGGAAAAGTGTTTGATTTGGTTGGAAGACGTTGATTCTCGAACTCCGACTGCTAGAGAGACAATTTCCTTTATGCCTGTAGGACCTGTATTTCGCAGAATAACAATCTGTAAAGAATTAAAACGAAGAACAGAATTAAGAAAGAATTTTACCGAATCGTTCTTGACGAAACTGTTGCGTAGAGTCGAGATTAGATCTCTTTCCTTAATTCTGTAACGCCCCGTATATGTGACGGTTACCGGCGTTGAGAATCCCAGGATACAACTACGATCACTTCTGGTTTGCACAATAAAAAACAGAAGCCAACGAACCACTGTTTTGCGCTGTACTCTCAGAGAAGAAGAAAAGAGAAGAGAGGATTGCTTTCAGATGCCTGAGAATGAGCACCAGAACTCTCTTAAATAGATATTCTGGGTTTGTTAGAGGAGGTAATCTCGGAACTGACGACACCACCGAGGTGGGAGTCAGTTGTGGAGTAAGTGGAGCAAAACGTGGAGGAGGTTGCTGACTCAGTTGGGCGTCCCCAACGAGGCAGTCCAAAACCTAATCTGGAAGCCCAACTTCAAAAAAGAAGCTAAGTTGCTGCTTGGGCCTACGGCCCATTCCACAAGACCACAAGACCACGAGCCACGAGCCACGAGCCACGGACCACGCGAGGGCCCCCCGTGTCCTCTCTCCATACCTCTCCCAAGGGTTTACCAAGGGTATGGGGTTTGGGGTATATAAACCCTTCATATTCTCACCCCAATTTTCGATGTGGGACAAAACCCATATCAAAATTCAGCTTTAAAATTGTTCTTTGAACTTAGTAAAGCAACCAACTTTGAGCCTTCATTTCTCATTCAAACGGAACCCGATTTTGACGTGTGAGTACACTACGGCGTAGTGCTCGTGGAGACGAAGCCAACGCTTCCATAATCCGGCACAACCGGTGACCGCAGCCCACCAGAAAAGTGCCCGGAAGTCCAGTCAAAATCAGTTCCAACAATGCCCTCACCTTAACTGCGGATTAGAGCTAGACATGAGCCGTTGCATGAAGTTGGTTAACCCAAAATCGTATCCCAGAATGGAGGTCGTCGTCAAGGAATCTCGTATTCGTGCTGCAGAGAAAGTGTATTGTCCAAACCCTAGATGCTCTCACTTGATGACAAAGAAGGAGGCATTACGAACTAAACATAAATTTAGAACACGTGACAGAAAGTACTTAAACACGTGGCGATGCACCAAGTGTAGTTCCTTGTTCTGCTTCTATTGTAGAGAGCTACTACTATGGCACAATAATAGGTCATGTTATTATGAGTACAAGAAATTGGTGATTTCTGATGCAAAGATGATGGAACTTGCAACAAAGAAAATCTGGAGGCAATGTCCGGGGTGTTTCCAAATGGTTGAGCGTATTACTGGTTGCAATCACATGAGATGCAGGTACCTAGTTTTTTCTTGCAGTATACCAACTTCTATGTATCACCCGAATTACTATTTATCGTCCAACCTTATGCAATAAGGACCAACATAAGAATATCTCCGAATCAGACGAATATTTTGACCTTTTTGAAAGGAAAATAATGTCCATGTGGGAGGAATTTTATATGCACATGCTTAATTATATATAATGAAATTCTTTACAAGATTATGGAAAAACATTATTCGTAACACATGAAGCATTTGCTGCGTAATATATGAAATTTTTGCAACTTTTTAATTAATAACTTATGCATGAACTCCTATTGGTGCGGAATGTATGAGGGTGAACGATAAATAGTAATTTGGATGGGTGATGAATAGGAAGGGTTTATGTATATATATGTTTAGCTTCTTAACATGCTGAGTTTAATTTTATTTCGGTTTATGTAATCGTTTTTTTTAAATGCATTTTAACCTATAATGTTAGGAACAAAGTTAAAAAGACTTGGGAATTAGGATCATTACTCAATATGATTTTTAGAAGACCTTTCCTTAAATCTCGAATGAGTTTTCTGTTTCTGAAAACGAAATAACATCAGGATCCGAATGTGTTCACATTGATAAGAATGTTGTTTACATGCTCTTTATATCCCAAAATTGGTTTATAATGTATTTCCAATAGCACATCTTTCTTCTTCCTAACCATGTGTGTGATATATTTTTATTTATCCATTTCTCAGGTGTAGTCAATGGTTTTGCTACAAGTGTGGAAAAGCTTCCTGTACTTGCAGGTTGTATAGTTAGATATTTCTCTAATTTCATTTGAGCTTGATTTATGTAAATAACTATGGATACTGAATGATAAAATAAAGCAAGCAAGTTTGGACTTGAACACATGATAAGAATGTCGTTTCCATTCTCTTTATATCGAAAATTGGTTTATACTGTATTGCCGAAAGCACTGTATCTTTCTTCTTCCTAACCATGATTGTGTGTGATATGTTTTCTGTGAAAGATTGATGTTCGACACTTTGATATTTCGTCATTACTTTCATTTGTTAAGCGTATACAACAATAAATCCATTTTCTTAAGAAGTCAGTGGTTCACTTGGTTGATTATTTGGTCGAAAAGTTAGTTACTCGTTGAAAATATGGATCACCGTGATGCTATTCCAATCTAAAATAAGAGATATTAATAACAGTGTCCGCAAGAGAATATATTTATATAATTAGTTAATCATAATTTTATAATCGATTTTATAATCGATTTTGATATACTTTTTAATATAATTTAAAGTATTGCCTCAAAAAATATTTGTAATAAATAAAATAAAAGGTCATATCATTGGTAGACTTTTTTTGAAAAATTTATGTGTTTGCTTCTTGGTTAACTATCATACCATTTAGTGGATAATTAAATACATAATTCGTATTGACCGTTATTAAGTTCTTATTCCAAGTGCTACATGGTTTGGACTTCATCCGACAATGATCAAGTGGATCAGAGAATGCATCCTTAGTAGCTCTTACACAATAAGCATTGGAGGTGAACTTTCAGGGTTCTTCCCGGAAAAGAGGGGATTGAGACAAGGAGATCCGCTTGCATCATATCTCTTTGTCATGGTTATGGAATATCTAAGCAGATACTTGAAAAGAATGAGAAGAAAGAACTCCTTCAAATTCGTCCCAAATGCTCAAGACCAAGAATCACTCAGATATGCTTTGCAAATGATCTCTTCCTTTTTGCTCATGGCAACACCACTACTATACAACTTGTCAAGGACCGTAGTGATGATTTTTGCAGAATTACATGAATGTTTGTGAACAGGAGCAAATTAAAAGTTTACATTGCTGGAGTGGATACAATCATTGTTGATCGGATTGCTGCCATTCTTAACATGGAAAAGGGTGAAATTCCGGTGACATATCTCTGAGTGCCTCTTTGCAGCAGAAAAGTTTTAACTTAAGACTACAAGCCACTTGTATCTAAAATTACAGCTATGGTAAGCTCTTGGGCCTCTAGACAACTCACTTATGTAGGAAGGCTTCAATTGGTGCAAGTAGTGCTCTATGGTGTGATTAACTATTGGTGTAAGGTATTTGTTATACCTAAGAAAATCATCAAACTAATTACAACATCTATGAGGAATTTTCTTTGGATTGACTGCAATGAAGGGAATAAGGTAGTGATTGCTTGGCATAAAGTTTGTCGCCCGAGAGGTGAAGGGGGTCTAGGACTTAAAGAAGTCCTTTCATGGAATAAAGATGCAATCACAGAACTCATTTATGATCTTATCCAAGACTCTGATTCCTTATGGCATTCATGGGGAAGATCAAACTTTCTAAGAGGAAACAATTTCTGGAATGTGGTAAGGAAAAAGCACCGATAGTACTTTATGGAGCACTCTTTGGGCTTTGCGAGATGAAATCTTGGAGAAGCTCGTCTTTGAACAAGAAACCCCAGTAATCACTTTGATCAGTGGCAAGTATATTATTAAGATTGTGTATGATGCATTCAGAAGTAGTGGAACAACAAAGGAATGGAATTTCCTCATTTGGGGGAAGATAAACACTCCTTGAATTTCCTTCATCAATTGGATGATCATTAAAGGAGGAGTGTACACAAAGAGCAAATTCAAAGCCATGGGTATTTTTCAAGATGATTTGTGTCCACTTTGTCATTGTGAAGTAGAAACTAGAGAGCACTTATGGTTTAGATGTAACTACTCAAAGGAAGTTCTTCATAGAGTGTTGACATGGGCTAAAATTGGTCGAAGATTCAGAGACGTAATGGAATGGATAGATTGCATGAAGAGAATGAAAGGTAAACACAACTTTGTATTTTCCTTCCGGGTTTGCTGTATCTCTACAACTACCTACTTCATATGGAGTTTTAGGAATATCAATGTGTTTAAATCTAAAGACATTAGTCCCATAGATTGCTCGAAGATGATCATCAGCCATACTAAAAATTTTATTCTAGCTAGATGGCGAAAAGATGATAGAAATACTAGAAAATGGCTTGAAAGATTGGGGATTAGGAGATCTTTCTTGTAATACCCAGATATACCTAGGATTTTGCAAGTTTACCTCATCATGAATGATAAGATAACATTTCATTCAAAAAAAATTATATCATAATTAAAATTAGAATAGATGAATAATATTTAGATAGATTAAATTTACTTAAACCTAAAACATAATTTGCTCCCAATTAAATTTCTTGTTTTTTATTTTAAATAATTCTTAATGTAATTTTTTAATATGTTAATAATAATTTTTAAAAGAAAATTAGATAATTTAACAACTACCTTATATTCACTTTAAAGACTCAAAAAGAAAGAATTTTAATATATAAAATATATCATAGGCCTCAATACAATCACTCCTAATATCGTTTTTTTAATTAGGCCAGAAACGAGGCATCATCTACGAATAGATGACAACCTCTGACCATCATCAGAGATGATCCTGAAAAAAGGTCGATAAGGCTCATATAAGGTCGAAGTCAAAAAAAGTATCCTAAAGGTTCTGATATAATCATCAGATATACTGCAATCAAAATTACTGTTTAATATTGTTTTTATAAAATGAGAATTTATTTCAGGGTTTGCTAGAAAGTCATTCCAAAGACAAAAGAAGGCCCAAGGAATTTTAAAAATGATGATGAGGTTCAAAGAGAGTTGGAAAGTCTCCCTCCATTTATAAGCCTGACAAGAAGGCTTCTGGAAACATCCATTTATTACTCCAAAACCGCAACCTAGCACAATTTTATTCGGTCAAGGGAGGCACTAAAAGATGTGCAACTCCAAACTTAAATGCAGTCAAAAGGAGACCCTAAAAAGAAGCAATAATGCAATAAACTAGAACCAGACCCCCGCGCTACGCGCGGGCCAATTACGGTTTTTGTCTATATGGTATAACACTTTAACGTTGTTTAATAGACGTCTCGCAGTTTGATCGGACTAATCATATTCACAATCTCTTCAATTAAAGAAATGTAACCCCAACAAAGTAATATTTATAAACAACGTGAATCAATTCAATCAACATAATGACAGAGGACATGATGACTTCTTTCAACGGATAAAAAAAAGTAATTTTAGCTCCGTAAATAGAGGATATTAAAAATGTTGAAGTGAGGCAAACACACCTTTTTGATGTTAAGTTTGTTCCTCTTTCACCTAATGCGTTAAAATACAAAATAACTCAGTTTACCAATTCTTTTAGCATTTCAAAATTGTCCTATTAGAAAAATATATCCCCATAAAAAATTAATTGTGGTCGTTACTCCTTCTCGTAGTTATCTTGATGTCACCTCAGCAGTTGCAATTGCTCTTAGCTGCATCATTATAAATATATAATATATAGATAGATTAAAATATCTAATTAACCATAATAGTTTTTAACCAAAGAAGGAGACGAAGACGAACGGGAGGAAGGAGACGAAGATGATGTCTTCTTAGTTAAATAGTTAGTGATGAAATTGGCATTTAAGAGAATAGATAATTAGGATAAAAATTTGAAAATATTAACATTTATTAGGTACAAATTCACATTACTTCATCAAACCCAACAATTTTTATATATAGACTAGAATCGGGCCCCACGCTACGCACGGGGTAATTACGGGTTTTTTGTCTCAAAATTGGATTGGGCTAATTCTATATTTACAACTTTTTCAGGGCATAATTTTATCCAATTCAGGTCAAAACAAATCTAACATGCAGATCAAGACATTAACACAAAATTAAACGAACAATAGAAGTGATAAAAATAGCAAATTGATTGGTTCAATTACAAATTGACAATAACCATGAGTAACGGCGAAATAAAATATGCAGAAGAGTAACGGCGACTTGATGGGAGAATTCAATACGAAATCCCAGTCGGAGAAGTCGGAAGATCAAAAGTTGAAATTAGAAGAGGAATTCAAGAGATCACATAGTAACGACGACTTAATGACAACTTTCTAGGTCATTACCCGCTCTTTGCGCGAGCCAAACACATTTTATTTTTGTCTATATTCATATACTTAATATATTTTTTCATATATGTATTTTTTAGTAAATTATAATAAAATGAATTGAATATCTCTTATATATGTATCAAAATCACATAGTCGTTTATGTTGCTCGAATTGCTTTTCATCGTCATACGGGTTGAAGGTGAAGAGCGAAGAAAAAAAGATGAAAATGATGGAATTAGTAACCAATTAAGCACATAATTAGTTTTATTAGACATTTAATAAGTCTCAATTATCATTGGATAATGAGAGATAGAAAGAAAAAAAGAATTAGGTTAAACATTAATAAGTCCCATTTGACATTACTTTCTCAAACCCATGAATTTTTATATATATATAGACTAGATCCGAAAACCCGCGCTTCGCGCGGGAAAATCACGGTTTTTTGTTTGCGGATAGTCATTAAATAGGTTATAAATTTAAAATGAGTGAACGGTGATATAATACAATTCTACAAACTCGTAAAATGAAAATACAACTATTGCAACAGTGGTTGCAACCGAAATCTGCAACATAAAGTATTTATATGATGTTCATGTTTTACTGAGGCCAATGTTGTTTGACGTGTTACATGTTTTACTAAGGCCATGCATATGAATCAATCTTAGGTGTTGTCAATATATAGATTAAAAATATCTAATTAATCCAGATTAATTTTTAATCAGGGAAGGATGAGGCGTCAGAATGAAACGAAGGAATTGATGAACCTGATAGAGATGAGAATGAATTTGGAGATTGTGGTAGAGGAAGGAGACGAAGATGGTGTGTTCTTAGTTGATGATGAAATTAACATTTAAGAAAATAGGTAATTAGGATAAAGATTTAAAATATTGGAGTAGCATTTATTAGGTACATGTTGCTTTTACTTCTTCAAACTCATGAACTTTTATAGATAGATAGATAGTCCAACTGCAAAACCTGAAGGCTGAATCGTTGTTTGTAGCGAAATTATCAACGAGATGATAATTAAGCAATTGTAGGGAAAAGATCAAATATGACGGTATCAATCTCAACACTCAAGAACAAGATGGAAAATTAGGGTTGAAGCTTGTACTTGTATTATTGCTCGAAAGTGGCTGAATGATTACAAAGCAGGCGTTAGCCTCTATTTATAGGCTAACCCTAGTTTTATGTTTAAGGAAACGAGATCTTCTCTTTTTCTTTCTATCTTATGGCGATATAAAAATAAGGTAAAAAATATTATTTCTAATATCTTTTACTAATTGCACTAATTACATAAAGAAAAGAGATAATATTCACTCGGCCGACTCTATCCTTAACGTCGACGACATCTTCGTTCTTTCTCGTTACGTCGACGTGATCGCCCTACGTGTAACTTGTAACGCATTCCATACTCGCCGTATTTTTAGGCACAAACAATACCCCTAAGGTGTCTTACAGGGCTTAACTTCTAGTAGAGCTGGAAGACGCCTTCTTTCTTCATGGAATACGTCTTCATTAAACTTTGGAACGCGTTGATGATTACGTCACCTGGGATTTCAACTTCGTCGTAATGTTTTTCTTGAATTTTTCCTTAATTCTCATTTAATACGGCTAACCGACTCGCATCCGTTCCAACGGCTATTTCTCCAACGTTCGGATTCTTCTCTAACGGTAACAAAATAATTCTTGGAAAATCTTGGACGAGATCTTTTTCTTTCCTTATTTAAACCCCGTTCCTGATCTTTCTTTCTTCTCACCCTTGATCCTCTCGCAAACCCTACTTCTTACTTTCTTTCTCCCGCTTCTTCTTTTCGATGGCTCCGATCGTTTATGACCCCAAGATGATTCTAAGCGACGCTAACCGTCGTTCTTCTTCCGCTCGTAGCGTGGAGCATTTTCGCTCCATAGCTGGGCTCTCTGCTCACGTGGAGGTCGCTATTCCCCCCCTGATGTTTTTGCTGACGCGCGCTTTACGCCCAGGATGGATTTGCGTTTATGAAAACCCCTTCTTGGTGGGACATCATTTTCCCTTCTCTCCTCTAGTCAAGTCCTTCTTGACTAATCTGGGCGTTGCGGTCGGGAAAGTTCTTCCAAGTGCTTGGAGGGGTTTGGCGGTATTAGATCATATCTTAGCCAACTTCGATATCGAGTTTACGATCGCTGACGTCATGCATTCTTGCATCCTTTCTACCCCTTCGACGGGTAGAATTAACATCAAATCTCGCGTTGGAGTGCCTCCTTTGGTAAACGAAGGAACCTCGTCCGATCGTGGCTGGGCAGACAAGTTTTATTTCATCAGGAAATCTACTTTGGGAAAGGATTGTGCTTTCCTGCTTGAAGAGTGGACTCCCTCCAGTGAGTCTTCTTTATTCTCATTGTTTTCTTTTAACTCATATACATCGACGCTTACTCTTACGTGTGACTTTGTGTACAGTTGACATTCACGCGATTGCAACGCGGGAGGAGTAAGAGGAGGTTATTAAGAGAATTATGGCGATTCCGTTGATAGAGCATACCTTTACTGGGCGTGATGGGAAGGGATATCGTATTACGACCCCTACTCCTTCTCGAGGTAAAGTCTCTTGTATAGGCTACGCGTCGCCTTTTCTGCCTTCGTTTCTTATACTTTATACTTTATTTCAGGCGTCGCGTCTCGTACTCATCAGGAATCGGCGAGCGACTTAATTTCGGCCAAGAGGAGATGCATCTCGGAGAGTAAACTGAAAGCCGTGAAGGAAGAAACAATTCCTTCCCCAACTGGCGTAGAGGAGGCTATTCCTTCAGATGTGGAGGTACAGGTGTCGTTGGACATACCTTTAGATGCGAGGGTGGAAGAGCCTTCCGTAGACTTCTCGGCGAAGAGCGAAAAGAGCAAAGGCAAATCTCCTAGCGCAGCTTCCATCACGTACGTTGAGGTAAATGATTCTCCTGGCGCAACTATTCCTTCTCCGTTGCGCCTACGCGTAACTTCATCCCAACGACGCAAGCTTTGGCTTCTTCTTCTTTGTGGAACCATTATCTCTTTGTGTCGGTTACGGACGTTTTGGGCGATTCTCTCGTAGCGCAGTGGCGGGTGCGTATCCTTTCTCGTCTTTTTGCTTTTACCTTTGGTGTTTCGTTGTTTCTTATTCGTCGGGATTTTCCGGGCTTTCCAAGCTTCACTGTGCGTCTGGGAACACTTTCATAGGTCTTCCGACTCCAAGGAGATGTTGAAGGGTCAAGTTAACGACCTCAACAAGAAAGTCAAGGAGATTAACAAGAAGACGGTTCGCCTTATGGCGTCCGAAAAAGATGCTCGTGCGGAAACGTTGGAGACAGCGAAGCAGAGAGGTGTGTTGGCACGACGTGTCGAAGTGTTGACTGGAAAGGTTGCTTCTTGTACTTTGTGTTTACCTTTCATGCTCGGCCTTCTTGTACTTTGTGTTACGTCATAGATACGGAGCAAGTATTTGCAAATGAAACAACTCAGCATGCATTGGCATATCAGAGAAAAAATGCATACTTGTATATTAATAAAAACTTCATGAATTTTGACAAACTAAGACGTCTACCCCTAGTCTTGACGACCCCTTGTCGTCTCGACGCTAAAACATGCTTTTTATTTAAAAAGGATTTAAGGCATGCAAGGGAGTGGATAAAAAAACATCAATCATCACATTTCTCAATGATAATATTTCTTGAGATGGGTCGCGTTCCACGAACGCATTAATGGCACTCCTTCTGGAGTGACAAGTTCGTAAGCTCCTTGTCCTACGACTTGTGCTACTTGGTATGGACCTTCCCAGGACGCGGAGAGCTTACCGACGCTCTTATCCTCAGTGTTTGGAAAGACTTTTCTTAAGACCCAATCTCCTACTTGGAAAGTTCTTGTTTTTACTCGTCGATTGTAACATCGAGCGACGATTTGCTATTGCGTTGCTATCCTTAATGCGGCGTTATCTCTTAACTCGTCCACAGTATCTATCATGAAGGTCATCATTGGAGTATTCCTTTCTTCGGGGAGCGACCGGTATCTCTCTGTTGGTACTTCCACTTCGATTGGGAGGACGGCTTCGCAATCATAGACTAGGGAAAATGGCGTTCTTCCCGTTGCTCTCTCTTGGGCGTAGTTCTGTCGGTCCATAGTATGGCTTGGGGTTGATCTGCCCAATTTCCTCTGCATTCTTCTATTCTCTTTTTGAGGTTATTCACGATAACCTTATTACTTGACTCCGCTTGTCCGTTTGCTTGAGGATACCTTGGCGTCGGGTAGACTAGGCGTATACCTTTGCTTTCACAGAACGAGACAATGTTCTTGCTTATGAATTGTGATCCATTGTCGCATACAATGGTATGAGGGATTCCAAATCTCATGATGATGTTTCTCTCGATGAAGGAGATGACATGGGAATCTTTGATATTCTTGAATGCTTCGGCTTCTATCCATTTGGAGAAGTAGTCCGTGACGGCGAGCATCAATGTCTTTGGACCCAGGCTTAGGGGCATGGGACCTACTATATCCATCTTCCATTGCATGAATGGCCAGGGGGATGTCACGGAGTGGAGTTTTTCTGTTGGCTGATGTGGGATCAGAGCGTGTCTTTAGCAGGCGTCACATCTCTTGACATGGTTCATCGCGTCTTATCTCATTGTGGGCCAGTAGTATCCCACTTAGTGTGCTTTGGAATCTAGGCTCCTTCCTCCTGAATGATTCCCATATTCTCCGTTATGCAACTCGTGTAAGATGTCTTGGATCTTCTCCTCCGTCGAGCAGGTTAGAAACATGTTGTTGGATGACCATTTTAACAGTTGACCTTTGTCTATCACGAAGGTGGTTGCTTTTTGCTTCAAAAGTCTTGCTTCATACGCGTTATTCGGAAGGCGCTTGTGTTGTAACCATTCGTAGTTAGGCGTCACCCACGAGTCTTGGTTTCTTACTGTGAGTGCCTGCTCTGGAGCTATCTCTTTGTTGATGGAGGCATTGCTCAGGTGAAGGAAGGGGATCTTCTGGTATTCTCTGGGATCGATGGAAGATCCTAGCTTTGCCAACGCGTCGGCTTGCGCGTTAGCATCTCTGTGGATTTGCCTGATTTGACAGCCTTCGAACTTTTCGAACAGATCCTTTACTACCTTGAGGTATAACATCATCTTGGAATCTTTAGTGGCGTATTCTCCTCTGACTTGGTTGACTACGAGCAATGAATCGCAAAAAATGTCGAGCTTTTGAACTTGTAGGTCGATAGCAATGCGTAGGCCGACGATTAAAGCTTCATACTCGACTTCATTATTTGTTGCTTTGAAGTCGCACCTTATAGCTTGGACAACCCTATCCCCTTGTGGTGATTTTAGGACGATGCCTAGTCCTACTCCATTCTGGTTCATTGCTCTGTTTGTATGTAGTGTCCACTTGGCGTGCTCCACCTTATTTACCTGCGAGATTGCTTCTTGTTCGAGACTCGGGCTAAAATCTGCCACGAAATCCGCTAGCGCTTGGGACTTGATTGCTTTTCTTCCTTCGTAAATGATGTCGTAACCGCCGAGGTGAACTATCCACTTTGTCAACCTTCCTGATAGCTCTGGCTTTTTTACTATGTTCTTCAAAGGCGACGTGGTCCTTACCACGATGGTGTGGGATTCGAAATATGGCTTCAGCTTTACCGACGCCATTACCAACGCTAGGGTTAGCTTCTCCATGGCGGAGTATCTCGTCTCGGCTGAAGATAGTGTCTTACTCACGTAGTAGACGGGTTGTTGTTGTTCTTCTTCTTCCCTCACGAGCACGCCGCTGATGGCTACTTCGGAGACTGCTAGATACACGAACAAGGGCTCTCCTTCCTTGGGTTTAGATAGGAGCAAAGGATTTGTCAAGTAGCTTTTGAGCTCCATAAACGCTTCTTCATGTCGTTCCGTCTAGGAAAAAGATTCGTTTTTCCTGAGCGTGTCGTAGAAGAGGCGATTTCTGTCTGAAGCTTTGAAGATGAACTTGTTTAGTGCAGTGACTCTACCTGTCAACTTCTGGATATCTTTCACGCAACACGGAGATTCAAGATCGAGTATTGCTTTGATCTGTTCCGAGCTATCCTCTATTCCTCGTTGCGTCACCACGTATCCAAGGAACTTTCTTGAGGAGACTCCGAAAGAGCACTTGGTGGGGTTGAGCTTCATGCTATACTCTTCTAGGATCTCGAACGCTTCTTTTAAATGTGTTACGTGATCTTTCGCTCGTTTGGACTTCACGAGCATGTCGTCTATATAGACTTCCATTGTGTTGCCTATCTGTTCTTCGAACATCTTGTTCACTAGTCTTTGATATGTAGCTTCGGCGTTCTTGAGGCCAAAAGGCATGACCTTGTAGCAGTATATCCCCTGGTTCGTTATGAATGCTATTTTTTCTTGGTCGGCGGGATTCATTTGGATCTGGTGATATCCGCTGAATGCGTCCATGAACATCAACATCTCATGCCCTGTCGTCGCGTCTACCATGGCGTCAATATGTGGGAGTGGGAAAGAATCTTTGGGGCAGACTTTGTTTAGATCGGTGAAATCTACGCATACTCTCCACTTTCCATTCTTCTTCTGGACGACCACAACATTGGCGAGCCAGTCGGGATACCTTGCTTCTCGTATCTTGCTTGTTTCAAGGAGATTCTTGACCTCTTCATCTACGACTTTGTTGCATTCGGGGGCAAATTTTCTTCTCTTTTGCTTTACTGGAGTGAACTTTGGATGAACGTTTAGCCTATGAAGCATCACGTCAGGAGATATACCTGTCATGTCCTCATGACTCCAGACGAAACACTTGGCCTTTGACTTCAAGAACGCTATCAATTCCTCTCTTACGTCTTTGGGGATGTCGATTCCCATCTTTACGACCCGTTCCGGCTTGGAGTCGTCAATAATCACGTCTTCTAACTCGGGACACTTTGGCTTAATGTATTTGGTTGGCACTTTGGTTTGGAATTCTTTTACTTCGTCTCTCTTGATCTCTGGCATCACGATTCCTTTCATCCCAATTCGATAGCACTCATTGGCCGTATAGGGCTCGCCTTTGTCTTTGCGTATCCCCCACGGCATCGGGAACTTCAAGGATTGGTGGTATGTGGATGGAACCGCCTTCATATCGTGGATCCAAGGCCTCCCTAGGATGGCATTATAGGGCGACTCTGCCTCCATCATAGCGAATCTCGTCGGGATGTTAACGCCTTGGGTCGTCGTTACGAGGGTAATCTCTCCCAACATCTCAGCTACTTCTCCACTGAAGCCTTTCAAACAGATACGCTTTCCGACGACATCGTCGACAGAAAGTCCGAGTTCGAGTATGGTGGAGAGGGTTATGATGTTGGTTGAACTCCCGTTATCTACCAGGATCCTCTTGACGTCGCAATTTTTGATGATTACGGAGATAACCAGACTGTCGTGATGTTTGACCCTTTTTCCTGGATCTTCGAATGTGATGGGAAGATAGTGATTCGCCGACCTGACATGGTGAACCGGAGCGACGGCGTCTTGTCCTTCGATAGTCCTAGCGACCCTTTTCACGTCGGAGGTGGTATAGGGAGGTGGACCTCCTAGGACGGTGAAGGCTTTATCTCTGAACTTCTTGATCGAGTTTGGATTCATCATGGCTTCTTGGAGGAAAAGAAGTTCTCTCTGCATGGAAAGATGATACCTTCTTTATCTAGTCCCACGGTGGGCGCCAATTGTTTGTAGCGAAATTATCAACGAGATGATAATTAAGCAATTGTAGGGAAAAGATCAAATATGACGGTATCAATCTCAACACTCAAGAACAAGATGGAAAATTAGGGTTGAAGCTTGTACTTGTATTATTGCTCGAAAGTGGCTGAATGATTACAAAGCAGGCGTTAAGCCTCTATTTATAGGTTAACCCTAGTTTTATCTTTAAGGAAACGAGATCTTCTCTTTTTCCTTCTATCTTATGGCGATATAAAAATAAGGTAAAAGATATTCTTTCTAATATATTTTACTAATTACACTAATTACATAAAGAAAAGAGATAATATTCACTCGGCCGACTCTATCCTTAACGTCGACGGCATCTTCGTTCTTTCTCGTTACGTCGACATGATCGCCCTATGCGTAGCATGTAACGTGTTCCATACTCGTCGTATTTTTAGGCACAAACAATCGTCATGCAAGACAATAGCAATCCACAAGAAATAAAAGTTGTCCACAAAAGCCAAAACAAAGGCTAGCAAGCAAGTATTTACACAAACTTCCCCAAAATACCCCATAATACTGTCTTCGAAACAACAACCAAAGGAAAAGCTAAAACGGCGCGTTAGAGCTGAGTATCGCAAGTGCTAGACCCTTTCGGAGCTTTCCGCTTTTGAACGCTAACTGTCGAGGAAGAAGGAAGAAGACCGTGCGGGCCAAGGTGCAAGACCCCCCAAGCCTCAAGAGCTCTGTCACATTCTTTCGCACCGGCAAGGGTACCAACATCCGGGATGGGGTCTTCTCGGGCTACAGACCAAGTTTGTAGCGCCTATTTGGGTTGAACTTGAAAGTCGCCCTGGTGTTCCCAGCACGAGTCCAGTCATCCAGCCGGCTGAGGGCTTTGCGGGCGCCAAGGTGAAAGTCAAACAAAGCGAAGTACTCATAGCGGTACATGTAGTGCTACCCCGCTGCATAGGCCTTCACGACTTCATCCTCCGCGACTCTTATCTTCTCAGCAAGAGATAGCTCCAACTGCATTCGCTCCACCGCTTTATAGGCTTTCAAGGCTTCATTCTCTGCGACTTTGATCTTCTCAGCAAGAGATTGCTCGAATTCCCTTTTCTCCTCCGCGGACTAAGCCTCCAAGCGCTCGATGGTAGCATCTCTAGCCTTGTCCGAAGCAACTAACTGAGACATAAGATTCCCTTCCGATGCTTTACCATTCACACATTCCACGCGAAGACTTTCAACATCCTCTTTGGGAGCCTCCAGCACAGGAATAAGGTCACGCTGTTTAAGTTGCATCTCCTTGTTTAGTCTGGCAACCTCTGCAGCATAGCTCTCCTCTCTAGCTTTTAACGCCGAGTTCTCCTCGGTAAGCTTGGCAACCTCCGCGATGAAACTCTCTTCTTTGGCACGAAAAACCCCAATCTCCTCTTTAAGATCGGACACCTTACGGCCAGAGCCCCAACGTTCCTTCTCCTTGCGGAAGACCTTCTGCTCAAGCTTCTTGATCTGATTCTTGTCATTTTTCAGATCGATGGCCTGGAACCCCATCTTCCCATGAACAATGTGAAGAGAACGGATAACCTGGAAACTTTAAAAAATTACCCACTAACACATTATGACCAACAAGAAAAGGGTAAAAACGAAAAGGGACTTACATCAGTCATTAGAGTCGGGACGTCCAAAATCCTATGGGTCGGGACCCCGGAGGTAAGTTTCTTCATACAATCCTCTACGCGGGGGCCCATAGAGGCAATCTCCGCGTAAGCCATAAAACCCGGCTGAGATCGAGACGTTCCTTCCCCAACCCAAAGTCTAGGCCGTCTGGCAGAGGTAAGGCGTCCTCCAACAACTCTAACGCCGACACAACCGGAGGAGGAGGCAAAGCGGCCAGGAGATCCTCGTAATTCATCTCCACTTGATCCACAATGAACTCTCCCGGCAACCCCCCGAAAGGAACATATCCGGGAGGGAGGACATCGACAATCAGCTCGAAATCATCGGAGATGGCATCATCAGACATCACGTAGCAACCTTTTCCCGCGAACATGGAAACGAAGAAAAGATAAGGTGAAAAGTTACAGAAAGGGTAGAAACACAAGTAAGAAAACATGTAGAGAAGAACAGACAGATCCACACCTCCTGAGAGGTGTGGTGGGGTCAATCCTAACTCCTCTAGAAAGACTTTAGTGAAAAATTTGGGGAAGTCGAGCCGCCTATTGGGCCTGAGAGTGTCCCTAAGAGTGGGAGGAGCTTCTTCCGGAGTAGAGGAAGCTCCCTTGGTGGTTTTCTTCTTAGCCGCGACCCTGTTCTTCGCGACAACAGCTCTCTTTCTCTTCTTCGCCTCGCCGCCCTCTACTTTAACCACGACAAGGGATTTTGGCTCGACTCCTTTAGATTCAGCCTTGGCAACGACCCGATTGCGCAAGAGCTCTTTAGCGACGGCCATGACCTCCTCGTTACGAGCTGAAACCCGTGGTAGTTCGGCATCCTGACCAGGGACCACTTGTGTTGCCAGTCCGCCTCTTGCTCACCTTGTCAATTTTGGCTCTATATTCACATCCTGACCAGGAGCTCTCCAACCTACTAATACAAACTTAATTATTTCATATGAAAATCGATTATCTTATGACTTTGGTTTTATGAGAATAATTTATTGTTGAGTTAATAAATCGCTATCAAAGATTATAGTGAATATTTGTATAAGGTAAATATTTATGGATTCGGTTCCAGTGAGAATAATTTTTAAAATGAGAACGTGAGAATGACTAATGTGCATCAAAATATACTTAAATGTGCATTAAACCCTTTGAAAAAGTGATGCACATATACAATTTTTACCTAATGTTCTTCAATTTCTCCATAAATGTTCTTTAAAAAATAAAAGTTTTTCAAATTTTGGATGTTTTTAAGTTTGTCAATGGATGTGCACCAAATTAATACTAAATGTGCACCAATTTACTACTAATGTGCATCATTCTCATGTTCGTATTTTAAAAGTTATTCTCACCGGACACTTTTCCAATATTTATAACTTTATATAATTTAAAATTTGTACTCCCTCCGTCCCATAATATAGTGTCTGTTTTCCTTTTTTGGCGTCCCAAAATGTTGTGTCTGTTTCCATTTATATCTTTCGTCTTATTACTCACATCAAATCACTTCTCTAAAAATCTACATCCAACTACATTTTTTCCTTCTTTTTTACATCAATTTTCACACCTAATCACCTTTTATCTTCTCTCTCCTACATAAAAAACCACACTCTCTCACAATCTCTCTCTATTTCACTTTTTCTTTCTCACCTCCTTAATTTTCCTCGGAAACCGCAAACGGGCACTTAATATTGGGACGGATGGAGTATGATTTTAAAAACTATATTTATTAAATTTATTTTATTTTATTTTTATCTTAAATTTATTTTATTTTATTTTTATCTTAAATTTATTTTATTTTATTTTTATCTTAAATTTATTTTATTTTATTTTTATCTTAAATTTATTTTATTTTATTTTTATCTTAAATTTATTTAAGTCTCCTTTTATAAAACGTCCGACGCACAATAAATTGAGCTAGTAATCGTGAAAGGTGGAAACGTCGATTTTGTTTTTTTGGTGAAGATGGAAACGTCGAATATGAAGTGACGTTGATAAAAAGTCTCTTCCTTTTCCACAGCAGCGTGTTCAATAAGGCGGCGCATGCACCAAAGCTCGACATCCATGGCAGCATCAACCTCGGGGACGAAGCTCGCCATTGTTAACTCCTGCGAAGGAGACGACGACAACCTAGCGGCGATTTTCGCAGTGCAACAGGAAGAGCTCATGGCGGCGAGAACCGCGCACTCCGATATCGACTATGCATTCCAGCTCCAGATGAATGAAGCAATCGCCGCCTCCACTTTACTCTCACCTTCCTCCTCTGCGCCTATCACCTCCGTCGTCGCCGCTTCATCTTCCTCTCTCAACGACGACTTCTCTGCCGCGGCCGACCTATTCGCCGAGGAGATGGACCGAATGAAGCGAGAAAAGGAAAACCTGCAGCATTTCAAGGCTGAGATACGACGTGAAAGAGAAGATTTCGACCTCCGATTGCACGATCGGAAGGTCGCTTCCGAGATCTTCGCAATCCCTGAACAAGAGTGGCTAGCCACCGGCGATTATTACGAAATGCCCTTCTCTCAGACTCCTTCCGGATCCGCGATTCAAAGCCCTAATTTAGGGTTTACTGAGTCCTTCACTTTGTATTTCAAGGGTTTAGTGGTGCATGAACAGAACAGGGGGAAATTGGGGGGAATCGGCGTTGCAATTTTTGATTCCGCCAATTCCGTGGTGCTGGAGGTGTCAAAGCCGTTGCTTTTGGCTCATGGAGAGATGACAGACCAACTTGCTCAACTCGAAGCTTTCGTCCATGGACTCCAGTTGGCTCTCAGTTTAGAGCTCAGGAGGATTGCTTATTCTAGCGTTGACTTCAATCTTGACTATTATGTGAGTTTTCCCTTCACAGATTTGATTTTTTATTTATTTATTAGTTTCTTCACTTTCTTGTCCAAAACTTGCTCAAACTGCCATTGAATGTCCCACCTCTACAAAATATTGGGGTTTTGGACCACGTGTTGGGGGATAATAGTGCTAAGATGGTGGTGATTTCTCAACTACTTCATTGGCCTTCTAATTGGAAAAAAAGTTCTGTTTCTGATTGAAAACTTTACATACCTGGATACGTTTAGTCGGCTCCTAATTAATTGTGTAACGGAATGGAAACGAAGAACATTTAGAACAGTGATTTGTTGCTTAATTGTTAAATAGGCATTGCAATTACTATCACAAGAATAGAGCTATGTAGTCCATGCTTCGTTTCGTTTTATCTACTATTGAGAGTGCCGCCTCTCTTTTGACAAAAAAAAAAAAAGAGAATAGAGCTATGTTGTTGTTTATAAAAAGGTGCTGGCCACATCTTTTTGTTTTGGGCCATCTTAGTTTATAATGTCACCTACCTCCCTTTATTTAGATATCTTTTTGCTGTGTTTATTATTTTGTAAGCTTTGTTTGTCCTAGACCTTTGTAGTTCATTCAGGCTTTTGAAGGCCCTTTCTTGCATTATATATAGTTAAACTTGAGGTCCTTATTACATCTAATCTTCTAATCTAATCTAATCTACTATATAAATTGCGTTTTTTACAAATGAAAGCTTCGCATTCAATTTGAAGTGTTTTGATTGGTTCCTCCATAAATGACTTCAATTCTCCATTTCAATAAAGTCTACGAATTTATGAAGCCATATGTATGTGTTGTGACGCATTGTTGCATGCCCAATTCATAGTTGTTGTTCGTCAAGCCCATCATAGTAAAATGATGTACATGGTCTTGCATTAATGTCTATCTTCATTGATTTAGAAACCGTGCAGCTCATTTTACTTGCTTTGTAAGATAATAGGATACATATATAACTAAGATTTTTGCTTTTTTTTTTAACCTGTTCTTATTGCAAGTGAGGCTGGCTTGATTTATTCATGCATTGGCTGGATGATGTATCTATGACTTCTCTAATAGTCCTTTTATCATGCTTCTAAATTTGAATAACGTGTTGCTCTTGTTTGAGTTTATGTCGTAACTGTGCATGCAAATCTTTTCATTTCTAGTTGATTGTTAATTAAACTTTATTGTGGCAGCTCCTGGGAAACCAGAAACCGAGGGAGGCTAGAGTTTCAGAGCTGATAGATCTTGCTTCTCTTCTTAAGAAAAGATTTCTTGATTGTCGTTTATCTGTTGGATCAGTGAACAACACTCAACTTGTAATAGAACTAGCGAGATCTTCTATAGAAAAACAGGCTGGACAACCCATCACGGGATTTAATCTTAACAAGGAAAACTGTCCAATTTGCTTGGAGGACGTTGACTCTGCAAAGATGTTTGAAAGTGGACGTTGCCACCACCGTTTTTGCTCCTCTTGCATGGAAAAGCATGTACAAGTCAAAGTGGAGGGGCGGGAGCTTCCTCGGTGCCCTCAACCCGACTGTGGGTTAGACCTAAACTTCAGTGTCTGCAGAAAGTTCCTTAAACCTGAAACATATTACATACTGGACCAACTTGTCAAGGAATCTTCAATTCCTGTTACAGAGAAGGTGTATTGTCCTAATCCAAGGTGCTCCAACTTAATATCCAAGACTGATGCTCTGAAAAATACTGAGAATGTTGCAGGGACAAGTATGGTGGTAGTAAGGGCGTGTAGGTGCATGAAATGCCATTTACTGTTCTGCATAAACTGCAAAGTTCCGTGGCACTCAAACATGTCATGTGATGCCTACAAGAAGTGGATGCTGAATTTGAGCTCTGCTGATGCAAAGTTGAAGCTGCTTGCTGGAAACAAGAAGTGGAGAAACTGTCCAAAGTGTTCCCATATGGTTGAGCTCGCTGAAGGTTGCAACCACATATCTTGCAGGTATATTCATTAATTTCTCTTATTTGACCAAAAAAAAAATTCATTAATTTCTCTTTCTCTACTTATTGCGCAAATAACCCAGTTCCATCAATACACATAGGAAAAACAAATTTACTTACGTTTGTTGTAGTATTTATTATAAACCCTACACCTTTTAAAAAAGATAAACCCTTCATTATTAAATAATATGACCCCAAGGTGTTTTACCCCAAGGTGAACCAAACATTTTCCTAAAACACAACCTTCTCCCTTTTTTTACATGTTAACAACAATAATGTGACCCAGTGAGTCCCCCCTAATTGGGGTTTTGGGGGTCAAGATGTACACATTCTTTTACACGAACAAGTTGAGAGCATGTTTTCGGTGTACCAGGAAAAGTAAAGGCATGGAAAAAGGTAAAGGAGAGACAAAACTAGTCTATAGTATCTTAATCTTAATCTTATCTTAATATACTAAAAATTGCGGATTGCTCAAAGTAAAGGTTTCACATTCAATTTCCTCCCGTTTTGATTGGCCACTCCTTAATATCATTTCATCTCCGCATTAAATGAATTTAGGCATATTGATTGGACAGAGTATATCCTATATAATAAAAAATATTATGAAAATATTATTATACTATAGATTATGCAGAAGCTAATGGAGAACTCTATTTTTATCTCATACACATTATCTAATAAGAGTAGTGGACACACAAAATAGAAAATGTGTATTATTATATTTTTACGTACGAACATTTTCCACCTTACTACATTCACATGTTAAAATGGTCCTTTATCATCCAATTAGTAACTAATTCTACTACGGAAAAACCAACATGTAAAATATTTGCATATATCAACAACGTTTGTACCTATATTTTAAGACCTGTGTATTAGACCCGCGCTACCAACCTTCCTAGTTAGTATAAAGCCTGCAGACAGAAAATAATAAACCGCCGAACACCTTATTTAAGGTCCTAATCTATTACACGAAGACCTAATGGTATGCTGTTAAAATCTCATCTGATTTAGCTGTATTTAATCTTGAGCCGTATGGTAAGGTATATACATTTAATTGCCGCCATCTTTTGTTTTCACTAACTGTTTCTGTAATGTTGTTTGTTATGGTTGATTAGATGTAAGCATGAATTCTGCTACTTGTGTGGACGAGAATGGATAAACAAGAAACCTACTTGTACGTGTACATTGTGGTCTGAAGAGAACATCATCCACGGTGGAGGTGGCAACAGGCAGTGATCAATCTCTATGAAGACGGATTCCACGGTTTTTTATTTTTGGCTCCTAACTTTTTTTATTCACACTTCACTAGTGCACTTTTGCAGCTGAAATTCCTGAGGAAAATATTGCTGGTTTATGAAGTCTGGTTACGGAGGGTTCTGTTAAGTAGGGTGCGGAAATCGTGGTTATTCTGAACTACTGTCAATAATTTGGCAATCTTCACACGGCTAGATACTCCTATCACTTTCTCTTACATATATATAATCATCTTTTGATGTTCAAATGAAGAGTTTTATCAAACATCTTGGATTTGATAACTTATAAGCTCACTGGAAAGGTTTTCCTTCTGGTGGTTGTTTTTTCAATTTTAGGGAAATTTGTATGGACTCACTTTTGTTTGTTCCTCCGTTGAACGTATAAAAATGACAGATATAGCCTTGTTAATAAATCAAAATCCGTAAAAATGTCATATAAGCTTACAACTTGCATTATCGGAGGTGAATTCTAGGGAGAAAAAAACAACTTAATATAAAAACTGAGAATCAATGCAACCTAGGATACAGTAGCTTCTACCGTTCAACAAATCAAAAGCAAGTTTAAAGAAGCTGTGACAATTTAGAAAATAGTAGAAATATTTAGAAAATTACAGCATTTGCCCTTGCCCTAACCTTCTTCTGCTTGCCTGTTGTCTGAGAACGAAGGAAATCACCATTGTTGGAGAATCAGAAAGATGAGAAGCTGAGATAGCCATACTTCCCCTCCAATTCCATGGTCAGACTAAATTAATCAAGGCTACTAAACACACAAGGAGCCCTAGTCGCCATAGTTTAGCCGGATCCAAGGCTAGAGAGAACGAAGATCCGACGATCAAGGAGAACATGAAAGCCATGGCGGCTCGAGCTCTCTGGCATCTCGCAAAGGACAATTCCGCCATCTTCCGTCGCATCACCGAGTCGCGCGCGCTGCTTTGCTTCGCTGTTCTCTTTGAGAAAGGTGCTGAAGAGATCCGAGTCGTTTTATTGCCTCTTCAAAGTTCAGAGATAAGTTGCTCAATCGTCCAAACAACTGCAAGGTTTGTATTTGTATGAGGATTTGATTGGGATGTTCATGTGGTGAATAATATTTATGTCGCTGGATAATTGGAATGTGCACACAAAGTGTTCGATGAAATGTTTGAGAGGAACATGAGCATATGGATGACGATGATTTACAGGTATGCTCAATGTGATTGCACAAGCAAAGGTTTACAAGTTCATACTTCTAGACATTAAAGTTCAGGCTTTTATGCATTCAAGTTCATGTTGATTGTATTCTATCAAGTTCATGTTGGCAATATAAATGATGCGGGGATAAGCGGTTGTTGTCTGATCTAGACACCAAACCTCGAACAGAAAATCGAACAGAGAAGATAGGCGTAATTAGAATGAGATGAAAGAAGGATAAGTCGAATGATAGGCCAACTGGAACCAAATCAAACAACGATAAAACCCTTGAACTTAAGAACAAGAACTTACCGAATGATGAAGAAACCCCAATGGATTACAACCAAACACAATGGCTATGGTAGGCCAAGGCACCTAGAGGATGCTCTATGGAGTCCCGATAGCACCAACCTTATAGAGGAGATTGACACACACAAGTACAACTAGGACGAGTTCAACAACAATACACACGGGACACTCTGCTCAAAAAGCTCTATTTTGGGAGTAAAAACGATAAACGTTGTATTCAATATCAAAGTCTGAGAACCTAAAAAACTAACTAGGGCAAACCTTATATAAGGTTCATAAGGTGGCAATTTAAAGAAATGAAACAAATAAAAGTATTGCCAAAAATATCCTCAAAACAAATAATCCTGAAAGCAACTAAATATGGAAATCTCGAACACTTCTCCCGTCTGGAAGATGGCGATCGCCATGGAAAGATAGTGATCGCGGTTTTAAGATTTTAGCTACGGCTTTTGGTGAATTAATTCCCGCGAGCGCCAGATCAGGTGGCGACCTCCTCCACGCGATCGCGTCCATGCTCCAGCGAACCTCCTTAGTTGCCTTCGCCCGGGTCGTCTCGAGCGCTGATAATAAACACCATCCTCATGGGTGTTTCCAAGAGATCCTTTGTACTTGTAAGCTCCCTAGACAAGATAAAAGCGACTAACTTGTCTAACTCTTGTTGGACCTCATTTGCTCTAGAACGAGTCAACGCACCCTCGAACTAGGAAACCACCAACATTGGTTGATGCTCAGATGATCCTTCATCAATAAAGTTCACATCTTTTTGTATTCTCATCTGGGTACCTCTTAAAGTCATAAATTTTGATCAATTCTTGAGTTGTATTAGGGTTTTGTTGTTCAATTTCCCTCTGCCAATTTCTTGAATTCTCTATCTTTCTTGTGATTGTTTTGTTAACTCCAAACTGCATAAGAGTGTATGTAGTATGTTTTCATTTCCGCTCTTGAAATTTGGGTGCTTTGAACCTTTGTTGCTATGTTGGCTGAGATGTATAGTGTGCAATTTGGAGCTTCTTAATTCTGATTATGCTCTATTTACCTACTAATTTCTCTGAGAATTATAACTGTGGATTAGATTGTGTGCAGTTTTGGGGCTAATTTTCAGCTAAGAAGACAGTCTGTATCACTCGATAGCCATTTTGACAACTGTTTTTGTAATTGTGCTATTCTTGTAGGAAAGCATTGTAGATCTAGCAACTTTGTTTTTTTTCTTGAAATACCATGGATTCTAGCTGAACTTAGATAATGTACGAATCAAGTGGGATTATTCTATTTCAAATTGTTGGTTTTATGCTCAAACTGTTTGCTCAGATTTCTTTGAAAGTGATGGTTTGTTGCTTGAAATACCATGAATTGTAGGACCTGTATTCCGCAGAATAACAATCTGTTAAAAATTAAAATCGAAGAACAAAATTAAGAAAGAATTATACCGAATCGTTCTTGACGAATCTGCTGCGTAGAGTCGAGATTAGATCTCTTTCCTTAATTCTGTAACGCCCCGTATATGTGACGGTTACCGGCGTTGAGAATCCCAGGATACAACTACGAATTCTTCTGGTTTGCACAATCAAAAACAGAAGCCAACGAACCACTGTTCTGCGTTGTACTCTCAGAGAAGAAGAAGAAGAAGAGAAGATAGGATTGCTGTGATTTTCGGATGCCTGAGAATGAGCACCAGAACTCTCTTAAATAGAGATTCTGGGTTTGTTAGAGGAGGTAATCTCGGAACTGACGACACCACCGAGGTGGGAGTCAGTTGTGGAGTAAGTGGAGCAAACGTGGAGGAGGTTGCTAACTCAGTTGGGCGTCCCCAACGAGGCAGTCCAAAACCTAATCTGGAAGCCCAATTTCCAGATCCAGCCCACTTCAAAAAAGAAGCTAAGCTGCTGCTTGGGCCTACGGCCCATTCCACAAGACCACGAGCCACCGACCAAGGACCACGGACCACGGACCACGACCACGGACACGGACCGGACGGACGGACGGACGGACCGCGTGAGGGTCCCCCGTGTCCTCTCTCCATACCTCTCCCAAGGGCTTACCAAGGGTATGGGGTTTGGGGTATATAAACCCTTCATATTCCCACCCCAATTTTCGATGTGGGCCAAAACCCATATCAAAATTCAGCTATAAAATTGTTCTTTGAACTTAGTCAAGCAACCAACTTTGAGCCTTCATTTCTCATGCAAACGGAACCCGATTTTGACGTGTGAGTACACTACGGCGTAGTGCTCGCGGAGACGAAGCCAACGCTCCCATAATCTGGAAGAATCGGTGACCGCAGCCCACCGGAAAAGTGCCCGGAAGTCCAGTCAAAATCAGTTCCAACAATCCCCCACATGAATAGAAATGATTCTATTACACGTGCTTAGACAACACAGACAGAAATTTTGAGAGTACGGGCGAAGAATCACTGCATCTGAGCTGGTGGCGTTTTTCAGCCTTGAACCACCCATTGTGAGTAGCTATCGGATTTACTCGACCAGGTAGTGAACATGATGTCTTGAACCACCCGGACTTTGACGTAAACCTAGACAATAACTATCACACAGTTTCATCTTCTCACATAACTAGGTTCTTGATTGTGTTCATTTTGGCCGTGAACATCCCTGGTTATTCATGAGTGAACTTGGAGAAAGCAGCCTCTCTTCTTTCTCCTAGAAACGGCCCCATTTCACACTCATAAGGTGATTGACCATAAATGGTATTACCAATACCCTACTTTGTTCTTTCAAAGTTTATGGAATCATTAAAAGCAAATGCTTAACCTCTACTTTGCCATCGCACTTTTATCATCCTAGGAACTGGGGAAGAAGATATAATATCTCCAAGTGCGCTTCTAGATTCGTCTTGAATTTGTTTTCCCCTTGAACCTATTTCTTGGGATCTCCAATCACTTAGGTAGGGTTGCCATCAAGCATCCTCTTTAGTCATAGGCTTTAAACCCATTCCTCTAGATGACTTTACAACTTGCTCTCTTGACAATCCCTTAGTGAACGAATTTGCTAAGTTGTCAGCTGACTTGATATAATCGATTGAGATTATACCAGTTGAGAGCAATTGTCTTATGGTTTTATGTCGTCGTCTTATGTGGCGAGACTTACCATTATATATTGTGTTCAGTGCCCGAGAGATAGCCGATTGACTATCACAGTGTACACCTAAAGCTGGCACTGGTTTTTCCCACAAAGGAATATCCTCCATAAAGTTTCGAAGCCATTCTGCTTCTTCAGCTGCTTTGTCTAAAGCAATGAACTCAGATTCCATTGTGTATCTGGCCAATAACGTTTGTTTTGAGGATTTCCATGATACAGCTGCACCACCCAGCGTGAATACATACCCACTGGTGGATTTTGAGTTCTTTGAATCTGATATCCAGTTAGCATCGCTATAGCCTTCCAGAGTGGCTGGATATCTTCCATAGTGCAGCCCGTAACTCCGAGTATGTCGCAAGTAGTTCAATACTCGAGTTATTGCTTTCCAGTGATTGTGTCCTGGATTACTGGTATATCTACTCAGTACGTTGACAGCATGTGCTAAGTCTGGTCTTGTACAATTTGTCAAGTACATAAGACTTCCTATCACACGAGCATACTCTAACTGTGATATGCCATTACCTGAGTTTTTCTTCAGTTTGAGATGCGGGTCCACCGGACTTTTTGCAATCCCATTTGAATAGTTCTTGAATCGTTCAAGTACCGCCTCGGCGTAATGTTGTTGAGACAAGACTATTCCTTCTGAATGTCTAAATATTTTGATCCCTAAGATCACATCCGCTAGTCCCAAGTCTTTCATGTCAAACTTTCCATTAAGCATGTTCTTGGTTTGTTTGATCATGTCATTGTTTCTACCTATGATGAGTATGTCATCCACATATAGGCACAACAGAATGTATCCTTTTGCAGTTTCCTTGACATAGATACACTTGTCACATTCATTTATTTTGAAACCATTTGACATCATTACTTGGTCAAATTTTTCGTGCCACTGCTTAGGAGCTTGCTTAAGTCCATATAAGGATTTCACAAGTCTACACACTTTGTGTTCCTGTCCAGGGACAACATAACCCTCAGGTTGTTTCATATAAATTTCCTCTTCTAGTTCTCCATTTAGAAAAGCTGTTTTTACATCCATTTGATGTATTTCTAGATTGCGTATAGCTGCAATGGCTATTAGCATTCTTATTGAAGTTATTCTCGTTACTGGAGAGTAGGTGTCAAAGAAATCCAAGCCTTCTTTTTGCCTAAATCCTTGCACCACAAGCCTAGCCTTGTACTTATCGATTGAGCCATCGGTTTTTAATTTTCTTTTGAAAATCCATTTGCTCCCAAGAGCTTTTGAACCGGATGGCAACTCAGCTAACTCCCATGTATGATTTTGCATAATGGAGTCGATTTCACTTTTCACCGCTTCCTTCCAAGCAGGTGCATCTGGTGTTGACATGGCTTCTTTGAATGTTCTAGGTTCATTTTCCAAAAGATAAGCCATTTCGAAATCAGGACCAAATGATTTTTCCTTTCTAGCTCTTTTGCTACGTCTAGGTTCATCATTGTCCTCTTCTGTTGGTTGAACAGAAGTGCTTGCTTCGACTTCTTCACGAGTCCGTTTCGGATTTTCTTTATCGTTACACGGGAACGTGTTTTCGAAGAAGGATGCATTTCTTGATTCCATTATTGTATTTGCATGTATATCTGGTATATCAGACTTGTATACCAAGAAACGATACGCACTACTATTGTGTGCATACCCGATGAAGATACAATCAATGGTTTTTGGTCCTATTGAGACCTTCTTAGGGGGTGGTACCGCCACTTTTGCTAGGCACCCCCACACTTTGAGGTATTTGTATGAAGGTACATTACCTTTCCACAACTCATAAGGCGTCTTTCCAGTCACCTTATGCGGTATTTTGTTGAGAATGTAGTTGGAGGTTAGCAGCGCTTCCCCCCACATGTTCTGGGATAACCCAGATTCTTGCAGCATTGCATTCATCATTTCTTTGAGAGTTCGGTTCTTTCGTTCCGCAACCCCGTTAGATTCAGGTGAGTAAGGCGCAGTAGTTTGATGAACGATTCCATGTTCTCTACAGAATGCATTAAATGGTTCACTATACTCGCCTCCTCTATCACTTCGGATCATTTTAATCTTTTTACTAAGTTGGTTCTCAACTTCCAACTTGTATTCTTTAAACTTTTCCAAAGTTTCATCTTTGCTATGTAACAGATATACATAACAATATCGTGTGCAATCATCTATGAAGGTTACAAAGTACTTCTTACCGCCTCTAGTTTGCACGAACTTTAAATCACATAAATCAGTGTGAATTAGTCCTAGAGGTTCGGTTGTTCTCTCTACATGGGGTGATGGCGTTTTTGTGAGTTTCGCTTGTACGCATACTTCACATTTGTCTTTACTTGTTTTGCATTTTGGAATCATGTTCATGCTTATTAGTCTACTTATAGATTTATAATTAACATGTCCCAATCTTTCATGCCAAATATTAAAAGACTCAACGACATAAGCAATATAATCCTTCATTGAAACATCAGTTACAACCTTTTTGGGAAGGACTGTCATTACATTCATTTTGACCAGCCCATCCTTCACATAACCCTTCCCCACATAAATCCCATTCTTAGAAAGAACTAACTTATCAGACACAAACTTGACACATAACCCATTCTTGTTGAGAAGAGTCCCCGAGATCAGATTCTTTCGAATGTCTGGCACATGAAGCACATTGTTGAGAGTCAGCTCCTTCTCAGAAGTCATCTTGAGCACGATCTTCCCAATACCTTCAACTTTGGATGTCGCAGAGTTTCCCATGAAGAGCTTCTCCTCTGTTCGGCTTTTCTCATAAGTGGTAAACAATCCCTTATCCGAGCAGATGTGTCTAGTGGCACCTGTATCGTACCACCACTCCTTTGGGTTGCTCCCAACCAAATTCACTTCAGTCACCGCACACAGGTCGTCTGCTGTCAGCGAGTTTTCAGCTAAATTGGCTTGAGACTTCTTCCCTTTGTCTCTTCTGTTGTCGGGCTTGCTGCGACACTCGTCTGCCTTGTGACCAACCTTATCACACTTGTGGCATTTTCCACTGAACTTCTTTGCTCCTTGCTTCTTGAAGTTTGTGGTGTTTTGAGGTTGAAACTTCTTGTTTTCCTCGACCCGAAGCCTCACGATCAAGTCTTCAATCCTCATTGCCTTTTGTTTCAGCAACAAGTAAACCTTGAATTGCTCCCAGGATGGAGGAAGCTTCTCAATGATGGCACCTACCTGGAAAGCCTCACAGATGGTCATTCCTTCCGAGATCACTTCATGGACGATCAGTTGTAGTTCTTCAACCTGTTCCACGACTGACTTTGAATCTACCATCTTGTAGTTCAGAAACTTTGCTACTGCCGCTTTCTTTGAGCCAGCATCCTGTGTCTTGTACTTCTTTGTCAAAGTATCCCACAATTCCTTAGCGGTGTTATGGTTACAGTAGACCTTGTACAGCGAGTCAATCAATCGATGAGTAAGATACCCTCTGCATGCATAGTCCCCTTTCGCCCAATCAGATAGGGCATCAGTGTCATGTGGGGAGAACCTAGGTTTCCCCTCCTTCAAGAACCTGTCCAGACCCAGCATGCTCAGGAAGAACTCCATCTTCTGAGACCATATTTTGAACCCTTTCCCGTCAAATTTTTCGGGTAGGATCCCAGCATGGATTGTGTTCGGCATAGTTGTCACATAAGGTCTGTGGAGAACATACAGATGAGGCAACTGAACATCAGACAGATCCACTGGATGACTTGTTTGACCCGGATAGCTGAATTGACCCGGATGACTCATTTGACCCGGATGACTCATTTGACCCGGATGACTCGGTTCAGCCGGATGACTCGGTTGAGCCGAATGAAGAGGCACTGGTGGCACATCCACTTGGACGACCGGGGGGGTTTCCTTGATCGGACTCTTCTTAGTCGGACTCTCATGACCCGGACTGTTCTGAACTTGAACCCTATCTAGTATCTGAGCCTGAACGAGAGGCATGGCCCAAACTGAATTCGGGGCGACCCAGTGACCTTTCCAGCGCCATCAGCAGTTTTCTCATCTCCGTTAGTCATTGTATCTGTTCAAAATGACAAACAAATATTAGTATGACTTAGAAGTAACTCTGCAAAAACAGATTTCAAAATCTGAAAAAAAACACAGTTTTCTGCAGAACTGTAAACGCAGAAACCAGCAATCTGCGAACTGTAAAAATTACAGAACCAGAATCTGCGAATCTGTTAAACTCAGAACCAGTAATTCACGAATCTGTAAACACAGAATCTGTAAACCAGTAAAAATTCCAGAAAATCACGAATCTGTAAAACAGAACTGAATTCCTGCAAACTGTAAAAATTCCAGAAATCACGAATCTGTAAAACAGAACTGAATTCCTGCGAACTGTAAAAATTCGAAATCACGAATCTGTAAAACAGAACTGAATTCCTGCGAACTGTAAAAAATTCCAGAAATCACGAATCTGTAAAACAGATCTGAATTCCTGCGAACTGTAAAACACAGATTCTGCAATCTGTAAAAACAGAATCAGAAATCTGTGAACTGTAAACACAGTTTTTCGGTTCTGTAATACAACAGCAACCTGGTTCTGTAATACAACAGCAACCTCACAATTATGAAGAGTAATTTTCGTTTTTAACTCGAATCTGAACACAGATCCGAAACTGTACGCAGTACAGACAATTTTCTTCGGGATGTAACTTTCTGTTCCTTTAAAACTCAAACAGATTGTTAGCGACAGGATAAAATTGTACAGAATTAAGATTGTAGGACCTGTATTCCGCAGAGTAACAATCTGTTAAAAATTAAAATCGAAGAACAGAATTAAGAAAGAATTATACCGAATCGTTCTTGACGAATCTGCTGCGTAGAGTCGAGATTAGATCTCTTTCCTTAATTCTGTAACGCCCCGTATATGTGACGGTTACCGGCGTTGAGAATCCCAGGATACAACTACGAATTCTTCTGGTTTGCACAATCAAAAACAGAAGCCAACGAACCACTGTTCTGCGCTGTACTCTCAGAGAAGAAGAAGAAGAAGAGAAGATAGGATTGCTGTGATTTTCGGATGCCTGAGAATGAGCACCAGAACTATCTTAAATAGAGATTCTGGGTTTGTTAGAGGAGGTAATCTCGGAACTGACGACACCACCGAGGTGGGAGTCAGTTGTGGAGTAAGTGGAGCAAAACGTGGAGGAGGTTGCTGACTCAGTTGGGCGTCCCCAACGAGGCAGTCCAAAACCTAATCTGGAAGCCCAACTTCCACATCCAGCCCACTTCAAAAAAGAAGCTAAGCTGCTGCTTGGGCCTACGGCCCATTCCACAAGACCACGAGCCACGGACCACGGACCACGGACCACAGACCACGGACGGACGGACCACGGACCACGGACCAGGACCGGACGGACGGACGGACGGACCGCGCAAGGGCCCCCCGTGTCCTCTCTCCATACCTCTCCCAAGGGCTTATCAAGGGTATGGGGTTTGGGGTATATAAACCCTTCATATTCTCACCCCAATTTTCGATGTGGGACAAAACCCATATCAAAATTCAGCTCCAAAATTGTTCTTTGAACTTAGTCAAGCAACCAACTTTGAGCCTTCATTTCTCATTCAAACGGAACCCGATTTTGACGTGTGAGTACACTACGGCGTAGTGCTCGCGGAGACGAAGCCAACGCTCCCATAATCCGGCACAACCGGTGACCGCAGCCCACCAGAAAAGTGCCCGGTAGTCCAGTCAAAATCAGTTCCAACATGAATTGAGCAAAACTTAAAATCCAATAGGTTGCATACTTACCATCTTGCTCTGCTCTGTTTCTTGATTCAAGGATGATTGTGCCAAGAAGCTCGCCTTCCAATTTCAGTGCGAGACGTGGAAACTGAAGAAAGTGTTGGATGATATACCATACGACGACATTGGCGTGTCTGAGGAAGTGCATGAGCACGTATATACTTCAGCAACATGCTTCATATGTCATGAAGAAATTTAATATGTGCGGAATTATAATTTCTAAATGCATTTTCTAACTTGGGTTGAATTGGTGAGGACGCAACTAAAGAGGGCAACAGAGAAACATGGACCTCTAAATCCAAGTGTGTTTTCCCGGGCTTTATCTCAGCCTTTGGAGACAGAACTTGACATGGTTCACTTGAGCACCAAAAAGATTGGAAGCATGCACATTGAGAATACATGCAACATTGAGAGTGAAACTGAAGATGATACAAATGCTGGTGTACTAGAGTGTTGGCTAAATTTCCTCCAAAAGATCCCTTAATCCATATTATCACCATGAGAAGTAACTTGAAACATTCAACTGGAAATGTATCAAGTTTATACAATTTCAACCTTGGGTCCTTAATGAAGTTGCTACTATGATAAACAAGATACCCTTGAATTTCATACAATACCCTTGAATTTCATACAAAACACCTCTTCGAAATGTATCAAGTATCTTATTTTTCTTCACATAATGCACACAAGATCGAAACATTTTCTCATCCTAATGGACAAAATTCTACAGATAAACAACAGACGCTACACTCGAAAGTACCTGAATTACACAGAAAATGTATCAAGTTTATACAGTCTCAACCTTGAGTCCTTAATTGAATGTGCTACTATATGTTGTAATTGCTCTGATCGACTTAATGGCAGATTTCAGATCTAGCATGGTGGATAGATAAGCATACATGATTAGCTTGCTTGTGTTGAATGAGGAGGCGAGAGCGTTGGTAGTCGGGTAAGGGGTGATTCTGGTGCTCGTTGAGCTGCTGGAAGTCGCATCTCAGAGGCAGAAGGAGATAGCGGCGATGATTCTTTTCCAGCTTTGATAAATCAAGATTTTGAATGGAGGGGGTATGTTAGTCATTTCACATACGTGGGGGGTATGTTAGTCATTTCACATAAACAAACGGATGGCTTACACAGATTGAAGGGAGGGGGTGGTTTGTTAACGAAATAGCGAAAAAGGAGATTCCTTATAAAAAGTGAAATAAAGGTGGTTCAACAAATTCGATAAAAAGATTGTTTAACTTACAAACCTCTAATTAAGACAGAAGAATCATTCCTCAAAAACTCTCCGACCTCTCTCTTCCCTCTCTCTCTCTCTCTCTAGTTCTTCGTTTGCTGATCTGGGCATTGATCTCACTTCTGGGTTTGGGGCTTTTCCCCTTCCCCTTTCCCGTCTAAATCTCCCCACCTATCCCTACCACTGGACACCCCAAACTTCTACCAATCCCTGCAATCGAACCCCTAACCCTACCCTAGACCCTTCCAATTTCACGATTCCTATGCCTGAAGCCGTCATCTTGCTTTGCTGGAGAAAGATTGCAGCTTGTCCTAGAAGATTTCTCTCCCTTGCTATTTCCATGGTGAATCCTAGCCTCTCTCCTATTTATTTTGATCAATCATTACTTCATCCCCCGTGTGATTTCAATTTCTGCAATAGTGATCCCTTGGATTGGTGTTGTTCTTCTCCAGATCATCAAGATGCCGACGTTGCATGTACTTGCGTGGCTCGATGGGCCTACAATTACACCGTCTTCCACTCCCGAGGTAATCTCTATTCTCTTTGTCTCTACAGATCTCCCAGCAACGCACCCCATGAGTGGTTGGTTCAATGGCTGACTGGACGTCTAGACTCTGGCTTCAATGCTTTCTTTAAGCCTCTTGTGAGATTCAGGATGAGTCACGCTAATTACCCCAATAGAGTGGTGGATATGCGTGAGGTGATGATCTTCGAACCGGCCTTGTGCCTTTAGAGCCATACCTTGACATCAGAGCATTGGTCTTATTATTCTCCATTAAACTTTGATGATTACTATCCCTATTACTGCTGCCAATTCAATGGATATTATACACTTGAATACGCTATCTTTTGGCTGATGTTAATAATGCTACATCATCAATACTCACTCTCTCCTAAAGAACAGATATGTCATGACTCTTCATATTCCTCACTCACCTCTTCTTCCAAACTATTCGAGTGGCATCCCAGACCCCTTAATCCTCTTATAAGTATCACTTCATTTAATGCAAACCACACCATTCCTTCTCACCTGATCACATTGATTCCACTTGTTGTATTAAAGCCCTCTTGCCTTAGCAATATGGAAGACAATCTGTCTTACGCTGAAGTTGTCATAAACTTCTCAAATATTCCCAACTCAGATTTCAGTCTCATGGAAAACCCACTCACCTCTCAAAACATGACTACCCTATCCACCACTGTCATCTCTGTTTCACATGATCATGGCTCCCCATCGTCCATGGAGCATGCTCCTGGATTTGGCCATGACTCTGAACCCTCAAGTTACAACCAACATCACTTAAATCCTAAAAAAATCTTCAACCAGCAGTGTGGGTTTCGCCTCCTTGACTTCAACCAAGATGCTACCCCCAAACCGTGTCCCAAACCCTCTATCTCTACCTGTTGTCCAAGATCACCTTGCCAGACTCAACAACCTTTCTCTCCTTATCAGAATGGCAGACACCACCACTAATATCAACTCCTCTGCAATCCTTGGCAAGATGAGAGAAACCTGGGAAGGAGTTGAAGGTGACATTGATGTTGGATAATGGGGCACTTGAATTCTCCTTACTTTTGCTAACCGTGAAGCTAAGGATCTGGTGTGGAACAATCGACCCTATCGTGTGCAAAATAAGCTAGTCCTCCTCAAGCAGTTCAATGAAGATTTTGACCCTTTATCCTCAACTGTTGACACCACAGATATCTGGGTAAGAATTTCACTTCTCCCCTTCTTTTTCCATAATGTTCATGCTCTTAATATGATCATACGAGACAACAACATTGGCACATTCATTCGAATGGATGAGCGCACCAGCATCAAGAACAAGAGGAGATTTGTGAGATTCTACATCAATGTAACAGTGCCTGATGTCCCTGGATTTGTGAAGATTGAGCACTCGGACAAGACAATTCTCACCTTCAAATTATGGTAGGAAGACTTCTCTCCGGGGTGTGGCAGCGTGGTGAGCCTGACCACCTCTTCGAGAATTGTTTTCTGAACAATCTGCCACCTAAAATCTTTGAGTTCAACCTAACTGGCTCCAATGAGGATGAAGAAGTTGCTCGAGCAACCAAACAAAGGATCATTGGTCATCTTATGTCCAAGGCTGTTGCCATCTCAAATGTGAAGAAAGGGCCAAACTTTATTCGCCAAGCCCCACTCACGCATCAAAATTCAACAGTGTTGGCCTCCAAATGTCTTCTAGTCAAGGACAAGGTAACTCCTCACTCACTGCACACTCTCCTGCAATACTTCCACTCCAGCCAGCTTCTTATAACTCTCGCTTTGGCCCCATTACACATGACTATGTCCATGCTTATCCTATTCATGCTGCATTTCCTCCAAATATGTACAACTCCCAGATCCTTGCCCAGATGCACCACATGACCTATGCTCCTCCAAATCCTATGAGTCTTCCTCTTGCTCTTTCTCCACGTATGATGAGACCTGTGCTACAAAATGTTGCCTTAACTGCCTATCACCCAAGGTTTGTTCCTGTTCCACCCCACATTGATACTGTCCATTCACCTGCTGCTTCTGAAAAGTCAAGTAGTACTATCATGAGGAAAATGGACAACATGGAGATTGCTCAGACTGAAACCCCTGCTCATGGCCCTGAACCATCAAGGAAAGAAGATACCAAAGACATTGTGTCTCCTCCAGCCAACACGAAACATAAGAAATCCAAAGATGGTAAGAACAAAGGCATAATTATCAATTAAGTCTTATGATTAGCTCTCTTGTGATTGTTGTTGGTTTTATGAATCCTATGAACTTCTGTTTTAATATTTTGCCTTTCCCTTGCGCGGGAATGAACAACTACAAACTTGACCATGACAATTTGCTCATGTATTTTGATGGTTGTCTGTTGAACACCATTTGGTTTTTAATCCAGTTCAAGTATTCCCCTTATATGCTGCATTACTCCTATCTTTATATCAACTTGTTAAATTACTGGCATATTAGTTACAACAAGATTTTATTTAAATTCCATGATTTGTGTAGGCTTTGCTTCCTCAAACCTATTAAATATGGCCCAATCAACTCTTTGTCTGCAAACTTATTCAAATATTACAATCACCTTCATGCTCGGCTTAGTTATACATTGTTGTATCTGATTTATCCCAAGTATCTGCCTCATATATGTATAACCTGTAATATAATTCAGCACCATATCCGTAGTACAAACAAAATCAATTGGAACTTACCCTTAGGTTCTCATTATACTATAATTTTTTTATGAATATAGGATATTGGAATATTCGGGGTTCCCGTAGAAAAGAATTTGCCACTGAAATCAATTTTATTCAGAAAAATAATAATTTGGACCTCCTTTGCTTATCAGAAACTAAAGTTGATATGCCTCCTTCTCAACAATTTATTAAAAAAATTAGGTTTTGATAAGATTGCTTGTGTACCTTCCATTGGTGTTAAAGGAGGCCTCTGGCTTCTTCAAAAGAACATTCCGAAATTAAATTCTCTTCACATAATTGATTCTCATAATAATATGTTAGTTCTGAATTATATGCTTCACACTATCAAGATTGCCATTATTTTTGTCTATGCCCCCTCCAGAGAAGATGCTAAACCTGAATTCTGGGATTATCTTAGTAAAACCATTGTCAATATTAACCTTCCTGTTATGATCATTGGAGACCTAAATGAACTACTTACCCCTAATGACAAAATTGGTGGAGCTCATCCTTCCTCTAATAGATTCTTCCGGCTTCAAAATTTCCTTAATGAATTTGATCTTGTTGACACTAAATTTTCGGGTTTCCCTTTCACCTGACGTAAGTCACAAATTATGCATAATAACATTCTGGAACGTCTTGACCGTGTTCTTATTCACTCTTCAATTGTCCCAACTATCCCAAATCTTATAGTCAATCATCATCCTTTTACTACCTCAGATCATGCTCTTATTACTTTCTCCTTGGGCATTAACAAGGCTAAAATAAAACTTCCTTTCAGATATGAAAATGCTTGGTCACTTAACCCTCTTTTTCTAAAATGGTCAAGAAAGTTTGGAGTTATAAACTTCATGGTTCTTTTATGTTTAATTTTAACTCTAAACTTAAGCTATTAAAAAAATACTCTAGGATTTGGGCTAGAAGCAACAATAATCATAATTTCAATCAACTTAAAAATACTGAAGCCAAATTAAATTCTCTTCATCTTGAATTCATTCACGACCCTACAAATCCAAGAATTATCAAACAAATAGAAACTCATTCTATAAAATATAAAAATCTTCTCACTTTCCAAACTGAATATTGAAAACGTAGAGCTAAAATCAAGCATATTATTAATAATGATCATAATACTAAGTATTTTCATTCAATCTGAAAGATCAGATTAAATAAACAAGTAATCTCCTCCTTTCACACCAAGGACGGCTTCACTGTTCATGGCCAAGATAGTATTTCTGAAGCCATTACTTTGGAAATACAAAATAGATTTACGAAAAACCCTTTTTCTGATATCTCCCTGGATGCACTTAAACATTATTCCTAACCTCATTTCGAATGAGGACAATGCTAACTTGGCTAAACCTCCCTCGAAGACGGAACTCCAACATGCAATATTTGACCAACCCCCGGACAAAACTCATGGACCTGATGGTTTTCCCATTGAATTCTACCAAAAATACTGGAATATTATTAAAAAATCACTTCTTTTGCTATTAAAGCTTTTTTTCATTCAGGTCATCTTCTTTCAGGCGTTAATCATTCATTTATACCTCTTATCCCCAAAAATGATGCACCCACAAATATTAATCATTATAGACCTATTAGTCTGTGCAACTCCTCGTATAAGATCATCACGAAAATCATGGAAAATCGCCTTAGACCCCTACTTCACAAAATTATATCACCCCACCAAGGTGCATTTGTTGAAGGACGTCTAATTGAAGATAACATCTTAGCAGCTCATGAAATTTTTCACTCATTCCATAAAAATACTAAAGGCAAAATTGGATGGATGACCCTTAAGCTTGATATGGAAAAATTCTATGACAAATTGGACTGGAACTTCCTTTGCAATATTCTTAAAAAAATTGGTTTCAATGACAAGTGGATCTCCTTGATTATTGCATGTCTTACCACATCCTCCTACTCTGTACTTGTAAATAACCAGCCTGGGAATGAATTTAAACCCTCGTGTGGTATTCGCCAAGGTGAGCCTCTCGCACCTGCGCTATTTGTTATTTCCATGGAATTTTTAGCACGCCAACTCTACATTGAATCTTCTGCTCCAAACCCTAAAGTTGGTATTAAACTTACCAATAATGGGTCTCCAATCCCTTTTCTAACTTTTGCAGATGACACAATTATCCTTGCAAATGCTAGTCTCCCCAATATCAGCTTCCTTAAAAATCTTTTGGATAAATTCTCACAGCAGAGCGGCCTTCATATCAACTATCACAAGAGTTCGCTACAAATTTCTAATAACATCTTTAAATCTTTTGCCTTGTCTCTAGCCTCACTTATGAACATACCCATTACGTCTAAAATGGAAAAATATCTGGGTATCCCTATTCTCAAAGGAAGAATTACTAAAGATCTTTTTACTGATGCCATTGATGAATTAAAAAAGCAACAATCTCAATGGAAAGCAGATTCCCTTTCTCAAGCAGGAAGGGCACTCCTAATTCAATCCAATTTATCCTCCAAAGTCAATTATGTAATGCAAAGTTTCCTCCTCCCCAAAGGCGTTTGTGATGATATTGACGATATTAATAAAGAATTCTTTTGGAATAAGAAAAAGTCAGCTTCACGTAGTCTTATAAATTGGGACTTGATCTGTCAACCTAAAGGCCTAGGTGGACTTGGATTTAGGAAAATTTGGGATAACAATTGCCCTTCAACTTAAACTCCTCTGGATAATTATTTCTCAACCCAATAATATATGGGTCAAGATTAAAGAAAAATCTATCAGGAACAAGGACTTTCTCTCCCTGGAGCGAAAACAAACCAGTCATGGCAATTTAGTAGACTTCTTCTCCTCATGGACCAATTCAAAAGTGGCCTCCATTGGCAAATTGGAAATGGTAAATCTATTCGTTTTTTAGGACCATATCATCTGGACTCCATCTCCGGATGGGTGTTTCTCAGACCTATCACAGCTCCTACCATTGATACTAATCTCTTTTGGAATAAAAAGCTTCCCCCTAAGATCAAATTTTTTCTTTGGAAGGCTTTCTCGGATTGTCTTCCAACGGCCGAAAAACTTAATCGCTATTATCATTGTGTTTACCCTATTTGTAGTCTCTGTGGCACTACGAATGAGGATTATGAGCACTTCTTCTTCAACTGCTCTTTTACTAAAACTGTTTTTCAACACACCGCTACTACTTTCAAAATAGACTGGTGTCTTCCAGATTCCACAGACTTAAAGAATACTATTACAAAAAAAAAAAAATTTCCACAACCCATTGTAATCTTGCTTTTTTCTGTTGGTGGAACATTTGGAATAATCGCAACAATCGTATTTTCCGTAGGGACAACAAAACCTTAATCTCTTCCTCGGACCAGATTGCCAATTCAGCATTTGCCCTAATGATGGACTGAGAAATAGGACAAAAGGATTTAAAATCCACTAGAAAAAACCTCCCTAAAAAAGAAAAGAACTTTTGTTTTCCGGAAGAACCCACCCCCGGATTATTACAAATTAAACTTTGATGTTGCTAAAAAACCAAGCTTTGTCTCCTTCATTGGATTTATTATTAGGGATTCCATTGGTCGTACTAATTTTATTGAGCATTTGCGCATTCATGACTCTTCAGTTCTGATCTCTGAGGCTGCTGCCCTCCTGGAAGGTTTGAGAGCTGCTATCCGTCTTAACATCAAAAACATTATCATTAAAGGTGATAATTTGTTCTTAATTAAGTGCATTCGGGACTCCTGGAAGATCACGTGGGAAATTCGTTCCTTCATCCTAGACATCAAGGAATGTCTCAATTTCTTGATAATTATAAGGTGTTTTATGTTGTTAGGGAATGCAACAAAGCTGCTGACTACCAGCAAAAAAAGAGTTTGATCTCCAAGGCCTGCGGAATGACATCATTAGATGGAATGAAGCATCTCTTCCCCCACCAGGTTGAAGCTCTGAAGATATCTACTCTCCCCGCATTCGAGACTCTTTCTCGTTATGGATTTCTTCAAGATTATTCGTGCAGATAATTTAGGTTTAATCTATGTGTAATAGATGAACTTTGATTGGTTTGTTAAAAAAAAAAATTACAAACCTCTAAAAATAAATATTAATATTGATTGTGGTTCGGTATAAAAGGACTTAAAAGGATGATTTTGTGCAATTTACTGTAGGCGAAAGGGTATCAGACCTACAGTACTCCAGAAGATTGGTCACCGTGAATCTAAAGCATCCCGACACCGTTAGCGGCAGCGTAGCGTTTAGTTCATTACTGAAGGCCATGGAATCCGATCTGGATTTGGCTTTCCGCTTGCAGATGGAGGAAGCCATTGCCGCTTCCCTCTCTCTCTATCCCTCCTCCTCCTCCTCAACTGTCGCCGCCGCCTCCTCCTCCTCCTCCTCCTCCTCCTCTCATGAGACAGTTGTGCGCGATAAGATAGAGCAGGAGCGCAGGGATAGGGAGATGAGTGAGTCCGAAGCGCGGAGGATGAGGCTTGATCTTACCCGTCGGATTCGTGATCAGAAGTTTGCTGAGGGTTTAATTCAGATTCCCGACGATGATTGGGAGGATTTTGGTGTTGATGTAATCATGCCTGAAGGCTCCTCAACTTCCACACCCCCCTTGCTCAACTATGAGACTTACAGGTATTCTCTCTATCCTACTAACTTACAACTTCCAAACTGTGTTAGTTGAGTTTCACCGCTTTGTGGCAGGTTGTATTTTAAAGGACTTCTGAGAGAAGAAGGAATGTGCGATAAGAAGCTTAAGTTTTGTGGCATTGGTGTTGCTATATGTGACCCCCGGGATAATTTGATTTTTGAGTTGAAGAAGCCTTTTAGAGGGGTTTTGAGTCGTCAAGTAGCTGAATTTAAGGCCTTGCTTGAAGGGCTAGAAATTGCCTTATCTCTGGATTTAAAGCGTATCATATTCTTCTGCGATTACTATCCAATTTACCAGTATGTAAGTATTAAGATCTATAAGTTACTTGTATTAATTGTCTGTTTCCCAATATGCATAAATTATGGTCTTGCAAGGATTGTTTTTTCCTATACTTTCTGTCAATAAGAAGAAGTCATGTTTGGAAAACTTGAATTTCACTTCTTCTAAGTGCCAAACTGAGGATTCTCGCAAGCAATACCTAGAGATTGAAGAACAATTGGCAGGATCTTTTCTTTTTATTTTGTGCAAATCATTATGCTGGGCCATTCTAATGTCTAATTTTAGCTCAATATAGACACCAGTAGGAGTATTGACTATTGAGCATCAGTAGAGATTCTTGTATTCCAAAACTAGGTAAGAGTTCATTCATCTCAAGTGTCTGGAATGATTCTCTTGAGATAGGGATGCGATCTTTGCTCCTATCCTTAACCCTATTACAACTGTGAAATATCATTTTGTTTCTATTGAAATGCCATGTTCAGAGGAGAGGTACTTATTGTGTTCCAAGCTACGGTGTAAATAATGAGTTTGTTCCTTGTATTAGTATATGACATATGCTTTTAGCTGAATATATATATATATATATATAAGTGTTGTTTTTAAAGTTGATCATGTAATGAGAAATGAAAAAGTAACAATTCCAGTCTGGCTGCTTCGGGATTATACTTTATGCAGTGGCCACAATTGTTGAAGAAAGAAGATGATCACTTGGCTTTTTTTTCCTTTGGTTCCAGGTTCAGCAAAGGTGGCATCCCAATCGACGCAACCTTGCCAGATTAATAAGCAAGGTGGAGGATCTGCAGAGTAAATTTGCATATTGTCACCCATGTCTTGTTACAAGGAACAATATAAAGTACGCTTTCAAGCTTGCTAGAGATGCTATTGCCTCTGAGATGGAAAAGCCCGTTGACTCTAACAGAGTCAACATTCGAATAAAGACTTGTCCAATTTGCTTGGAAGAAACAAATACGGATCAGATGTTCCTCGTTCCTGTTTGCTACCATACTTACTGTTTCTCTTGTATTAAACAACATACGGAAGTAAAGCTTCTCCAAGGAATGATACCTGAATGCCCTCATGAAAAATGTGATTATGAGCTCAACATCAACAGTTGTGAGAAATTCCTAACTCCTAAGCTAGTTGAAATCATGAAGCAAAGGCTAAAAGAAGCATCTATACCACCTGAAGAGAAAGTTTATTGCCCATATCCTCGCTGCTCGGAATTAATGTCAATTGGCCAGGCATCAAAATTTGCCCGGATAGAAGCTGTCCAATTCAGAACCTACGGAGAAAGGAAATGTGTAAATTGTGCTAGGCTCTTTTGTATAAATTGCAAAGTCCCTTGGCATCGGAACATGACATGTATAGAGTATAAGAGGCTGTACCCATCTCCACCGGAAGATACGAAGCTGAAGTCTCTTGCTTCAAGGAATTTGTGGCGTCAGTGTGTAAAGTGTAATCATATGATTGAACTAGCTGAAGGCTGCTATCACATGACTTGCAGGTATGTTTATATTTTTTCCATGGTTGTGATATAATAATCGTATATTTATTAGATCTTCGTGGCGTTTGTTTTGCACACAAACTTTGGTGGCGTTTTTTGCACTTGTGGAAGCGATAAAGAAAAGGAAACGAATTTAGATCACTTGATGTCATTATTCATTGATTAAAATAATAGGCCAATTTCTTTCTCCCATAAGACTCCTTGTTTTTCATACAAAAAGTGATCTTAGGAAGCTCCTTACAAGGTGTTTTGTTTCCCTAATCTAGAATATTTTCTTAAATATACCCGTCTACGGCTCCATTGTGATCCTTCTCATGACACGTTTCTTCCAAAATTGTAATTTTGATGAGTGTACAATGACATCAAAGTGGTCTAAATTTGTTTACTTTCTGTAACTGTTTCCACAATGCAAAACGAATGCCACCGTGGTTTTGAAGATAAATACCGTTAGGTTGAGTTTGTATTGCATCATGTACTTGTATTCTATTCCCTTAAATTCAACAAATGTGGAAGTATTTACCTTGTGCATTATAAGGGTGAATTACATATCCTAGCAGTGGAACTGGTGTTTCCCGTGGAATATGCTTTGTTCATATAGTTACTAACATATTTTGTTATGCTTGTTTGTTTGTTTGTTTGTTTGATTTGGATCATCCGTGTTGTGTCTCAGTCTGGAAGTATGTTTTCTCTTCTTGTTTTTTTATATATTGTTAGGTGTGGGCATGAGTTCTGCTACACCTGTGGGGCGGAGAGGAAGATTGTTGGGAAAGAGAAGAAAGCAACTTGTTCTTGTCCACTCTTTGAGGATGATTATGATGAGGAAGAGGAAGAGGGAGAGGAAGAGGAAGAGGATGATGATTTTGATTCTGATGACGATAACTATGATGATTACTACTAAGGGGCCGTTTGGTTTTCGTTTTACGGGCTTAGGGAATGGGTTTCAAAAGTCCATTCCACCTTCATCTGTTTGTTGTTGTTTTATTATATTTTTTCAATCTGTAAAAAAACGAGTGAAACCTAGAATTTCATTAACCCCGAATTACAAGGGTTTGACTCTCATTGCCTCCGTCTCCAAGCTGCTTCTCCAACGAGGCTTCCATGTCCTCGATTTTCTGCTCTCGCCGCCTCCTTCTCTCTGGTAAGCTTCTCATTTTTTTTTTCTCTCGCCGCCTCCTTCTCACTGTGTTCTTGTATCTCAATTCCCCATTCAAATCTGCATCTACTTGCGTTGAGATTGATTCAATCTCTGGTAACCTAGAATTTCTCATTTATGGATCTGATAGTCACAATTGTTTGTTGATTGTTTTTATCTTCTTCGTTTATTAATGGCTGTCACTTTAATCCCCTTGCACCATTATTGAGCATTTGCAAGTTGGGACATAGAAGCTAAGGAGGACATGTGCATATATGTACAGGTTTACTGCTTTGCAAATCTCTATCCTACTATTCTTCAAACAATTTTAACAGGAAGAGCAACTTTCATACACAAGCTTACATTTGTAGCCATCATCAGATTTTGGACTGTGGTTTATACAGGAATTACAATTATCTTTTTCTTCTGTTTTGAGTTTTTTGAAACTCTAGCTACTGCTGGGAATTGCTAATGTAGGGAGTTTTAGGAATTGTTAATGTTAACGTGGGATTTGTAATAGGTTGGAACTAAAGCTCCGTGTGTTTTATCAAGCAACTACAACATTGAAGAAAGGGTTTCACTCTCTGTCTGAGCCACTTCTCCAAAACTTTCGATCTCCCGCATCTCCGGAAGGTCTCGATCTCCCCCATCTCCCGTCATTACCTTCTCTCTAGTTATTGTGCAATCATATGCTTGTGTTTGCTTATCGGTGCAGAAGGACAACTACTTGTGTTTGCTTGTGTTTGTTTATCTCAACTGTCTATCTTTGGCTGAAATGATTTACTATTTTTTCTAAACAGAAATGTCTCCTCCAAATCAACTTCAAAAGAGAATGACAAGGTCACGTCAACTCCATGTAGTTTATGCTATAGTTAGGGCAGTTATGATGGCGTATCATGTTTGGTATATGATGAATACAACAGTGATTAGAAGTATCCAGTTAAGAAAGAGAAAAAAACATAAAGAAAACATTAGAATTGAAATGTTGAATAGGTTGATAAGAGAAAGTGATGTGTCTTGTCGAAATGAGTTAAGAATGCCTAGAAATGTCTTTTATACATTATGTGAGATGGTTAGGAATATTGGGGGGTTAAGAGGGAGTTACAATATGTCGGTTGAGGAGATAGTGGCAATGTTTTTGTACACTTTGGCTCATCACAAGAAGAATAGATCAATTTCTCATTATTTCATTAGAAGTGGAGAAAGTGTAAGTAGGCAATTTAACAAATGCTTAAGTGCTGTCCTAAAGCTGCATGGTCATTTATTGAAAAAGCCAACTCCTATTTCAGACCAATGTGAAGATGATAGGTGGAAATGTTTCAAGGTATTTTGAAATTCCCTTTTTTTTTCATTCACTAAGGTGTAAGGGATATATAATATATTAAAAAACAGATTTGCACCTATTGTTTTGTAGAATTGCTTAGGAGCTTTAGATGGTACATATATTAGTGTGACACCGCCTTCTGGAGAAAAAGCTAAGTATCGAACACGAAAAGGGACTGTTGCTATGAATGTCTTAGCTGCATGCACACCAGAAATGGAGTTCACATATGTTCTAAGTGGGTGGGAGGGGTCAGCTCATGATGGAAGAGTGTTAAGAAATTCTCTTACTAGATTTGATGGGTTAAGAGTTCCTAGAGGTAAATTTAAAGTTAAAAATTTATTTGACTATAGTGACTAGTTTCAATCAATAATATTTTTCTTATTACTATTTTTGAAGGCTGTTATTACCTAGTAGATGGGGGCTATGCAAATTCAGAAGGGTTTCTTGCACCGTATAGAGGGCACAGATATCACCTCAGAGAATGGGGAACTGAACAACCTGCTAGTGCGGAGGAATACTATAACATGAAGCATTCTAGAGCTAGAAACGTTATTGAGAGATTGTTTGGGATACTGAAAGGGAGATGGGCTATCCTTAGAAGTCCTTCATTTTTTCCAATCAAAACCCAGGGTCGTATTGTTTTAGCTTGCTGTCTGTTGCATAACCTAATTAGAAAACTCGGGGCAGTTTATGAAGATGATGACTTCATTGACGAAGAGAGTGATGCAAATTCTGATTCCGGATCTAGTTCTGATTCCGATGGAGATGGTGGTGAAGGAGGAGGAAGAAGAAGAGAATTTATAACTAATACTGAAACCTCAAATCAGTGGACAAATTTTAGAAATTCCTTAGCTCAAGGTTTATTTAATCAGTGGAGAGCTAGAAATGGAAATGTTTAGGTGTTTTCCTCTTGTAATTCCTTTGCTTGTCAGAAACTCTCCCAATATATTTTGCTGATGTTTTCTTAGTTTGGTTTGGAATTTTGTAAACTGAGGTTGGTTTGGAAATGTGCAGCTCAGTTCAGTTTGTAAACTGATGTTCTCTGATTTTATTTGTAAACTGATGTTCAGCTCAGTATGTGTCTCTGATTTTGTAAACTGTATGTGTCTCAGCTTAGTTCAGTTTGTCTGTTGTTGTTCAGTTTGTTTAGTTCATTTTTTTATGGTTGTATACTTTTTATAAGGTCAAGCATGTTGCAGTGTGCTTTGTGATTTGTATGTAATCACAAAACCTGTTGATTTGATTTGTAAACTGATGTTCAGTTCAGTATACTGTATGTGTCTCTGATTTTGTGATTTGTATTTGTCTGCTGCTCAGTTCAGTTTTTATTTGTCTGCTTTGTGATTTGTATTTGTCTACTGCTCAGTTCAGTTTTGATTTGTAAGCAGGTAAAGCATGTTGCAGTGTGCTTTGTGATTTGTATTTGTCTGCTGCTCAGTTCAGTTTTTTCAGTTCAGTTTTTCACATAGCAGGATGGAAAGTAAACAGCGAGGCAGAGGAAAGAATAAGAGATACTGGACACCACGGGAGGATGAGTTATTACTTCAAGCTTTATTAGAAATTTCTCATAATACTAAGTGGAGAAGTGAGAATGGATTTAAGAGTGGCTATATGAATCGATTGGAAGAGATGCTACTAGAGATGAATCCACAATGTGATTTGAAAGCTGAACCTCACATTGAATCCAGATTGAAGTATTGGTCTGAAAAATATTGTGCCATGGCTGAAATGTTAAATCAATCTGGATTTGGCTGGGATAGTGTGAAGAGCTTATTACAAGTTGAAAAGAGTGTTTATGATGAATATGTAAAGGTCAGTTCACTTTAAGCATTTGGTTCAGATTTGTTGCATTGATGCTATGTTCATAATGAGAAAATTTATGAAACTGATTTGATGCTATGTTGCTGCTGATTTGTTGTTGTTGCTGTAAATTGATTTATGAACTAATTTTCTTTGCAGACCCATAAGAAGGCAAAAGGGTTTTTTGAAGTTCCATTCCCGCAGTATGAGATGCTTGCTGAAATATATGGAAAGGATAGAGCTACAGGAGCAGCAAGCGAGTCATATATACAAGCTGTTCAAAACCTTGATGATGACTTGGCTAGAGGCTCAATTACAATTGATAGTGATGATGATTTAAATGTTGAAGGTGAAGCTGATGCAGAAACTCAGAGCGAGTCATTCCAATCTGCAAGTAGGTCAAGAAAGAGGAAGGATGAGCCTTCAATCAAAAGTGCAAAAAAATCTAGAGCTAAATTGAAGAAAAGTGATGAAGTTGGAGAATTGGCTTTATCTCTAAAGTCCGCTTCTGCAGAAATTGGAAAAGTGTTTGAAGATATGAATGCAAATTTGGGTATGATGGCCCAAGTTTGGTGCAGTGAAGAAGAGAGAAAGAAGAGGATTGATAATGATAGCAACAAGATTTTGGATGAAGTTATGAAATTAGATCTCTCTCCTTCGGATGCCTTGGAGGTAAATTTTCTTGCTTTTAATTTTCAGTTGAGTGTGATTAGGCATATTAAAATGCTGCTGCTGAATTCTATATTGATAACAAGCGTTAAAATGTTGTTGTCGTGTGACAAAAGCATGAGCAGGTTTGTTGTTAGGAATTGCTAATGTAGGGAGTTTTAGGAATTGCTAATGTTAATGTGGGATTTGTTGATCTGTGCCATTAAATGTATCTTTTTTACTTGTGGGTTGCTCCATCTACATTTTCAATTTTCCATTTATCTCAATTTCAACATGTCTGAAACCAAATTTAGTCATGGGTATTTGAAAAATGGGTTTGGTGCTTTAACAAATTGTGTAACAGGTTGCAACTATTTTGATGGCTGAGGAACCAAAGCTCCGTGTGTTTTATCAAGCAACTACAGCATTGAAGAAACAATATGTGACTGATTTGTTGAGGAAGCAGTGATTGTGATATTTTAGTTCTATATGGTTAAATTGTGCACGTTATATTTTGGTTAAATTTGGTAGTGATTTGATACTTAAATTTTGTCAAAGATATATTATGGTGTTATACACAAGAATGTTTGTTCGATTTGGTTCATTATATAAACTTTCTCCCTCTTATCATATAAAATTATGAATTTTATATATTAATGATTTATTTGGAATTTTATATTAATGATTTATTTCAAATTATTGTTAAATAACAAAATTTCAATGATAAGATAAACCAAACACATAATGTCTAATGGGAATGGAATCAATCCATTCATGGAAAAAAAACAAACAAAATCAAACTTTAATCCATTCCCTTTCCATTCCCTTGATATTTCAAACTCATTCCTTTTCCGTTTCCCTTGGAAAAACCAAACGCACCCTAAGATGTACTTCTATTCAGATGCTCTAATGATATGATAGTGTCCTTGGATACCAACTCGTAGTAGAGTAAATCTGTCGTATATGAAAAAATTTATGGTTCAGGGACAGTAGCTGATTCCGTTATTCCAGCAGAACGGAATGATATGTTTCTTGGGTATCAATGATCTAATGCTGATGTAATCAGCAACTTTGTATCATGTATGTTTCGGCCGTTTCCTTGTTGATGAAATATCTACTGGCGTTTGGATGTGAACTTAGGAAAGGAAAGGGAAAGGTAATGGTTAAAGAGAGGGAAGGAAATGGAAATTTGATGAACATTTTATATGCTAACGAATCTCTGTATAATTAGCAAAATACATTTCTCCAATTCTAGCTACGCCACATGACATACTCTTCATTTAGCTCATCCACTTGTCGCTCTTTCATTGGTCAATATTTTATACTATTTATTATAATTTTCTTAAAAGAATTGATTAAATTTGGAAAATCTTGTGCACAATATCACAAAAAGATTCCTTATGATCTTTCAGATTATAAAAAGTTTTGTGTGTGTAAAGTTTTTAGATTTTAACCTCCTAATATCCTATTATGTTATTTTACAAATTTATAATTTTCTTTTTATGATATGACATATCACTAAAGATTGATTTCTTAGTAAATAAGTGAAAATATTATACTTTTGTGTTATGGTAGTGTTTTAAATATATAGCATTATATATGTTGAAATCAATTTATTTAAATTTGTTAAAAATTGACCTATGATAATTTGATCAAATAAGATTTTTGGTATAAAAACTCATTTATATTCGTTTTTTATTATATTTAAAATTTTAAAACTTAATTATATATCAATATCATTTTAAGATATCAATTTATTTTCTTATAAAATTATATATTACATGATACAACTTATTAACTATATTGAGTTATATAAAACTGCGCATGGGCGGGAACTAGGCTAGTATTTTAGTACAATATAATTTGATAAACATTACAATATACTACTTTCGTCTCATAATGTTCTTCTCCTCTTATTTTAGCACATTCATCAATGCACATTACATGTTCCTAAAAATTATAGAATTTTAATATTATTAAAGTATTCAATGAGACGAATGAAACAAGATCCCGTTACTATGCTTTTTCTTATAGATCGTAAATAGTGTTGCAAATTGTGTAAAATTATGAATAATGTAAAAAATCAAATGAAAGAACATCAAGGGACGAAAGGGACGAAAGGAGTAGTCTATCTTGATAAATTGAGTATTTTTTTCCATAAAACGATAAATAGAGTATTTTAGTACATTTTAGCAAAGCTTAATGAACATTACACAATGATGAACATTTTGAAATATTTTCATTTTAATATATTTTGATAAACATTCAAGTAAAATTAGATTAATTCTCTTTCAAGCATGAGATATGTATCAATTTTTTAAATTATTGTTATAAAGATATTTAAATAATAGGTTTTATTTTAGTAATGAATATTACTTATATTCATTCACAATATGATTTAGAGTTGTCAATCGGATCGGTCAAGTCGGATTCGATCATTTCAGGTTTAAGTTGAAAACGGGTAGCGTCAATACAAGTTAGTCGACGGTTTAGGTGAACCAACGAGTTTATTTTTATCAGTAAAAATTAATAAATTCAAGCTCGGAGAAGATGTTGTTCAGGCAACTAGCTGAAAAACTGAAACGTTTATAAAAATTCCTTCATGCTGCATATGACAGAGTATAGCAGCTGCGTAGCATAGGATTAGGCCTTCTTCATGTTTGTTAGTACAACTGTAGCTAACTAATCAAGTTGATCACGTCTCGCTTATAAAGCAAACTCCTCTGTAAACATTACAATTCATTCAATACAGAAAAAAACACATGAATTCTCCTACTCTAAACACTGACATGGTATCAGGCAAATCAATTCTTCCGCCCTAATTTTCTTCCGCCTCAATCAGAATCTTGTTCTTCATGGATTCTAACAACAACAATCCACTCTTCCTCCAAAATTCGGATCATGCAGTTTGCTTATTGTAATGGATAATTGTCATTTTGTTGATGATCAATCCTTAAGTGTTTTTTTCAGATCATTTATGCGTAGTTCAGTTTTGGGCTTTAATCTGTAATTGGGCTTGGCCCACTGTTAGAGGCCCAGAAGCCAGTTGTGGCCCAGATGCTCGACCGACCCGTTTTGAGGTTGTTGGAGCTCCGCGTTTCACTTGTTGGGTTGAGGTATATAAGGCCCTTAACCCTGGTATTCTCTCTTATTGAATCATTCTTCTTCTCCGCCTCCATCTGTGAAAGAGAGCTTGTGCTAGGGTTTGGGTTTCCTGAGTGTTCTTGACTGTGGATCGAGAGCTTGATCTCGACAGAAGCAAAGCTTTTGCTTCTAGAGATAACTTCGAGTGGATTGTGTTCTTGCTTGGAGTTGGAGGCCTTTGACGAGTGGTGAAGCTTGCAGATGCTCGACGGAGTTGAGGTTTGGAGGAGATCTGGTCACACGCGTGGTTTAGGAAGTTTCTCTTCTCTTGTTTTACAGATTCTTGTTGTCTCTGTTCTGTGTATTTGATCTGAACTTAGAGCTTTGCTCTCTTGTAAGATTGTGACCTACTTAGTGGATTTGACCATCAATCTTGAGGCCACGGGGAATAGGCTGAGTCCGAACCTCGTTAACAATTCCTTGAGTCATTTACATTCTGCATTAAAGTTATTTGTGTATGTTTGTGATAATCTGATTCAAATCTAGTTAATCTCACAGATTGGTATCAGAGCCAGGTTTCTTGATTACTGCTATATCTGAAATCTTGTGTGATTTGTGTAGATATTTGCATAATTAGGATCTATCATTGCTCTGTGAATGATCTTGGCTCATTGCTTCCGCATCTTATGATTCAGATTATCTCTGTGACTGTGTTAGCCTTGATCTGAATGATTTGGACTTAGGATCTGCAAATCTTGCCATTATTTGTTCAAGATTTGCTACTCCATCGTCCTTGTTGTTCTGTTTTATTCTTATTCTTGAAACTTACTTGTGTGTTTGGTTTCAGGGGAAATAAAATTATGGGAGATAACAACATTAGGATGAAAGTTTTTGATGGAACTACAGATTTTGCAATGTGGCAAGTGAAGATGAAAGCTATATTGGTGAAGGAAAAATGTAGCAAAGCCATCAAGCAAGACTACCTTGCAGAAACCTCTCCTGCTAGAAGGATGGAGATGGATGAACAAGCCCACTCAGAGATCCTCATAAGGTTATCTGATGATGTGACTCGACAAGTGGTAAATCATACTACCACTAAATCTCTCTGGGATGCTTTAGAAGCTCTTTATTTTACTAAGTCTTTGCCCTCTAGGATTTCTTTGCTCTGCAGATTATTCACTTTTAAAATGGATACTAATCTGACTTTGATTGATAACCTAGATAAGTATCTTAGGATGACTCAAGACTTAGAACGATGTAATGACAAAATAAAAGAAACTCACCAAGCTGTCTTGCTTCTTAATTCTTTACCCTCTCAGTTTGATAACTTTAAGGATGTGATTCAGTATAGTAATGAAACTTTGACTACACAAAAGATCATAGATTCTGTTACTGAGAAAAATGAAACCTTAAAAGTGTTTAGAACTAAAAATTCTGACAAAAAAACTGAGGTGAAAGCTGAGGCTCTAATGATGAATGGTAAGAATAAGAAGAAGTTTAAGACCAAGAAAGAAAAGAGATATGAGCCTTCTAATTCTTCTGATAGTGATAAGAAGAGAAAGTGCTTCTACTGCAACAAAACTGGCCACTTTATTAAAGACTGTCATAAAAAGAAAAAAGATGAGTCTAATAAGGAAGGTCATGATAACTCTGCTTCTTTACTTGAGTCTCACGATTATAAAAATTGTGAAGTGCTTATGTGTTGTGATTCCCCTGTTGATTATGACTGGATACCTGATTCTGGCTGCACTATGCATGCCACTCCTTACAGAAACTTTTTTAGCTCCTTAACTGAGTGTGATGGAGGGAAAGTTATGTTAGGAGACCACAATGCCCTAGCCCTTAAAGGATTAGGTAAAGTCCCTCTAACTATGTTTGATGGAAAGATTAGGATTCTTCAAAATGTTAGGTGGGTTCCAGAATTAAGAAGAAATTTGTTATCTGAGTCAGTTTTTGATGACCGTAAGTGTCAAATTATTACTCATAATGGTATAAGGGAAGTCATCAGGAATGGGACAACTCTTATTAAGGGAATTAAAAGGGGTGGGTTGTATCATGTTATAACTACACCTGAGTTAAATCTCTCCAAAATGGATAATAGTCTGACCTTAGAACAGACAAAAGCTTGGCACAACAGAATGGGACACATAGGTAATAAAGGCTTGAATTATCTGTATAAACATGGTTTAATTGATAAAAACCCAGTGGACTTAATTTTCTGTGAAGATTGTATTTTTGGAAAGAAAACTAATAATTCTTTTTCTAGATCTTCTTATGTAGCCAGCAAACCCCTGGAGTATGTGCACTCCGATCTGTGGGGTCCAGCTCAGGTAAGTACAGTAGGTGGTAAGAGGTATGTTATATGTTTTATTGATCACTACTCTAGGAAAGTGTGGATTTACTTATTAAAAACCAAGGATGAAGCATTCTCTGCCTTTAAGAACTGGAAACTTGCTGTAGAAAAACAATCTGACTTGAAACTTAAGTGTCTTAGAACAGATAATGGCCTTGAATTTTGTAATCACTTGTTTAATGACTTCTGTACTCAAGAAGGGGTCAAAAGACACTTAACAGTGCCTGGAACACCTCAACAAAATGGCACTGCAGAAAGAATGAATAGAACTTTATTAGAAAAGGCTAGATGCATGCTAATAAGTTCAGGATTAAAACATTCATTGTGGGGAGAAGCTATTACCACAGCTTCCTACCTCATAAATAGATCACTCTCTTCTGTTATTGATTTTAAGACTCCTCAAGAAATGTGGACTGGCAGAAAACCAAGTATATCTCATTTGAGACCATTTGGTTGTACTGCCTACTCACAAATTTCTCAAGGAAAATTAAAACCAAGAGCTCAGAAGTGTATAATGTTAGGTTACCCTGAGAGAGTAAAAGGATATAAGTTGCTTATAATTCAACCTCATGGCTATAAAGTGATCTTGTCTAGGAGTGTAACATTTAATGAAAAAGACTTTCATTATAAAAATATTCTAACAACTGCAACCAAGAGTACAAGTACCAAAGAAGCAGAGAGTGTAGAAGTGGTGACTAGAAACCAATTCTACATACCAGAAGGACCAAGTGAAGTCCCAGGAGAGGAGGAGTTCGACCTAGGACATCCTTCCATGAGTCAGAATGAATCTGAAGAAGATTCAAGAGAAGCTGAACCAGACTCAAATAAAACTAGCCTGGAAGCTGAGAGTGACACAAACAACAACCATCAACATTTAGGGGAAGGAAACAGGGAAGTATCCCCCTCTATCACAGATATTCCTTTATATTCTGATGTGCACAATGATAACACTGTGGTGTCTGAGAATAATAATAACTCTAATAATGTGCATGACTTAAATGAATATCAATTAACTAGAGATAGAGCCCCTAGACTTAGAATTCCAAATAAAAGGTTCTCTGTGAATAATGTTGAGGTTGTGGCTATGTGTACTGGTCTTGTTGACTATGCTTTCATGACTGCTAATGTGATCAATAATAACTATACCCCTGATACTTATGAGCAAGCTGCTAGGTGTTCTGAGTCTAAGAAATGGCTTAGTGCTATGAATGATAAAATAGACTCTATGATGACTAATAAAACTTGGACTTTAGTGCCCAAACCTGAAAATGCTAGGCTCATTGATTGTAAATGGATTTACAAAATAAAAGAGGGTAATAGTTCTAAGGATCCTCCCAGATACAAAGCTAGGTTAGTAGCCAAAGGTTTTACCCAAAGAGAAGGCATAGATTACAATGACATATTTGCACATGTGGTTAAATATAAGACCATGAGACTTTTGCTTGCTATGTGTACAGTGTTTGACTGGGAACTAGAACAAATGGATGTTAAGACTGCTTTCTTACATGGTGAATTGGATGAGACAATTTACATGAGACAACCTAAGGGTTTTATTGACACTAAAAATCCTGATCATGCTTGTTTATTAAAAAGGTCTATCTATGGGTTGAAACAATCACCTAGACAATGGAACTTAAAATTTGATGCTTGCATGAAACAATTAGGTTTCCACAGAAGCAGTTATGACACTTGTCTTTATTTTAAGGGTATTAAGACTAGTTCTCCTCTGTATGTGCTTCTTTATGTGGATGACATTCTTCTTATCAGTAACTCTAAAGTTTTAATTTCTGGTGTTAAGAGAGATTTAAAGTTACACTTTGATATGAAGGATTTAGGTCCTGCCCAAATGATTCTAGGTGTTCGAATAGTTAGAGATAGGAAGAGTAAGCTCATGAGGTTATCTCAAACTGAGTATGTTCAGAAAGTTCTGAATAAATTCAGTATGGATAACTCAAAGCCTACTCCTATACCCTTAGGAGGGCATTTGGAGCTAAGTAAGAATAGTTGTCCTACTGATCCTAAAGAAATAGAGCAAATGTCTTGTGTGCCTTATGATGTGGCAGTGGGATCTGTAATGTATGCAATGTTGTGTACACGACCAGATCTTGCTTTTTCAATCAGTGTATTGAGCAGGTTCATGTCCAATCCAGGTAATGACCACTGGTTGGCTATGAAATATGCTCTAAGGTATATTAGTGGGACCAAAGACTTGTGTCTAGTGTATGGTGAGCATACATCTAGGGATGAGTTATTTGGTTATGTGGATTCAGACTATGCTAGTAACAAAGATACTAGAAAGTCTACTACTTCCTACTTTTATACTTGGGCTGAGAATTGTATTTCCTGGAAGACACAGCAACAGTCAGTTGTGGCACTCTCCTCTACAGAGGCTGAGTACATAGCTGCTACTGAAGCTGCTAAAGAAGCCATATGGCTAACTGGGATATTGAATGAAATCCAGTGTGCTACTTATGTACCTGTTTTACATATGGATAGTCAGAGTGCCTTATACTTATGTAAAGACCCTGTTTATCATGAAAGGTCTAAACACATTGATGTAAGGCATCATTTTATTAGAGATCTGATTGAAAAGAAGCAGATAGTTGTTACTAAGATTAAGGGTGACTTAAATCCTGCAGATTTTGGTACTAAGATTGTTACAGCTGACAAGTTTACATTTTGTAGGGACTTCCTGCATATTTGCAGCTGCCCATGATGGAGTGTGAGCCTTGGCCGACAATGGTAGATGTGCCAGAATTCACTCCTAGTTTAGTACGGCTGTGTGTTACAGTTAGAACTAGGCTGAGTAGGTTTCATGACAATCAAGAGGGCAAATTGTAATGGATGATTGTCATTTTGTTGATGATCAATCCTTAAGTGTTTTGTTCAGATCATTTATGCGTAGTTCAGTTTTGGGCTTTAATCTGTAATTGGGCTTGGCCCACTGTTAGAGGCCCTGAAGCCAGTTGTGGCCCAGATGCTCGACCCGACCCGTTTTGAGGTTGTTGGAGCTCCACGTTTCACTTGTTGGGCTGAGGTATATAAGGCCCTTAACCCTGGTATTCTCTCTTATCGAATCATTCTTCTTCTCCGCCTCCATCTGTGAAAGAGAGCTTGTGCTAGGGTTTGGGTTTCCTGAGTGTTCTTGATTGTGGATCGAGAGCTTGATCTCGACAGAAGCAAAGCTTTTGCTTCTAGAGATAACTTCGAGTGGATTGTGTTCTTGCTTGGAGTTGGAGGCCTTTGACGAGTGGTGAAGCTTGCAGATGCTCGACGGAGTTGAGGTTTGGAGGAGATCTGGTCACACGCGTGGTTTAGGGAGTTTCTCTTCTCTTGTTTTACAGATTCTTGTTGTCTCTGTTCTGAACTTAGAGCTTTGCTCTCTTGTAAGATTGTGACCTACTTAGTGGATTTGGCCATCAATCTTGAGGCCACGGGGAATAGGCTGAGTCCGAACCTCGTTAACAATTCCTTGAGTCATTTACATTCTGCATTAAAGTTCTTTGTGTATGTTTGTGATAATCTGATTCAAATCTAGTTAATCTCACACCTATTTTAATTTTTTTATTTTAATCTCTTGATGAAAAGTATAATTATTTATTTTGCAGATTTCTTATTTTAATTTCCTATTTTAATCTCTTGATGGAAAATATAATGTGTATTGACATTTCATCTCATTAATGCCTAATGGGAATCCCGATGTCGTCCACATATTTGTAGATCCAAAATTGATGGCTCGTGTATGTCCTTTACACCAACTCTTTTATATTTATCCTTTCGTTTAAACTTATTGATGAGGCTAAAGTCGTAGCGCCAAATCAAAGAAAACTCTAAACACTAAGTAAAGTATAGCAAGCAAGTAGAGCTCGAACCCAAGGGAATCAAAACACCAATCACTATGCAGTCAAGCGAAATGCCAACTAACGAACAAGTAACAAGTAACCAAGGGGGTTTTTTTGATTGTATGGAACACAAAAGTAACAAGTATCAAGCAAAGAAAGTTTGGGTGAGAATATGATGAGAAGGGGTTTCACCTAGCAAGTATCCACACAACAGTCAATCAAGTTGATCATAGATTTATCTCAAGTTCTATTCAATCCTAGGGAATGTTCCTATTCCAATCTTTAATATATTAGCAGGCCAACCGGTCCTGATAATACTTACTATTCAACAATCAGGGAAACCTCTCAAGATTAGATGAAATAGCAGCAAAGGGCACAAGAATTATAAGGATGCATGAAATAACTTACAACCGTCAAGTATTAACATGCAATCAATTCTCTTTTATAAAAGCAATCAACTACCAGATAATGCAGATATGAATGCTACAATGACAAGGAATTCCACCGTATATTCCTAGTCTAGCAATAGAAAACTATCAATCAAACTAGGTGATCAAGCTAGCAAAACCAATAGAAATCAATAGATGAAGAACAAGAGAATTAATACAAACTCATAGGAAAAGAACAAGATTTTAGAAATCTCACAACTTAATAACTGAAGGTTTCAACCGCTAAGTAAAACAATGGAGATTAGTTCCTGCTCATGGTGGAAAAACTAAATTGTCTGATGGAAAAGATCATAAAAGAAAGAAAGAACTAGGGTTCTTAAATAGAGAACTAACCCTAAAAATATATGGTAAAAGATAAATATCCTAAAACTAATTAAGGAAAAAGGAAAAGAAAAGAAATAAAAGAAAAGGAATAAAAGAAAGCACAAATTCGGTGAAATCAATTCACGTATTTGCTTCCTCCATTAGGTCGACATCACCGGCTTGCAAAGCCCATCACGAGCGGCCCAAATCCTCCAGGCCCAGCTTGCACACGGCCCATCAACTTGCTTCTCTTCACTTCTTCTGCGTGGGCCTGCTTCAATCCGAGTGGACTCCTCCTCCTTAATACATGGGCCGGATTCAAATAATGGCCCAACTCTTCAATATATATTAGCGTGGCTTCTGCTGCTGTAAGGTAGCGATCGCCATCAAACCATGGTGATCGTGGTCGCTCCTGATTCTAAACTCGTCTTTTCGTCTTCAACTCTTCTTAACTCCAATTCTTCATTTTATATCTTCTAAGTCTTTATAATAACTCCAATGATCCATAACATAGAAATGTCTCTAAACTCATATGAATATACTCCTAATATAATGTAATAATCCCTAGTTACGCTATACAAAGTGCAGCGTATCAAATACCCCCATACTTAGACTTTTACTCGTCCCGAGTAACTTACAGAAAAGCTACCCATACAATAAAATGCTCAAAGTCTAAGGAAGTACAAAAATATCTCCTAGTGATTACATAACCAATAAGCTTTTCCAAAACACACAAAACCCAACATCAAGAACAATGTGATAAAATAAGCACATACCCAGAACTACATCTTATTCCTCCAAGTGGCCTACCCGAATCCTCCTATACACCTTCTTCTTATGTCTCCATACGCCAAGATGATAAAAATCCTAAAACACTCAATTTTTTTATAACACTCATCTTGCTTGGGCGCCCTTTCGGGTTTTCATCCCAACCACTCAATAATTGTTCCAGGCTTACAAAACTCACATCACTCAAGACTTATTTTTGCCCCAGCCTAATGCCGGTCAAGCCACTTTCTTATTGCATAGATCTTGTTATCCAAGGATTTTATATGCCTTTTTTCAATTTTTGTGGCTTTTTCATACAATATATATTCAATAAGCTCATGAAGATATAACCAACACCCAAATAATTACATGTGAATACATTCTCCTCCCCCATACTTAAACATTGCATTGTCCTCAATGAAATGGAAGACATAATAACGAACCCAGGGAAGGAGACAGAAGACTCACATACAAGGTCGGATGACCTTCCTCCAATAAAACTCAAAGTGTGGTAGAATGAGAAACTAGGTGAGCACTAAATGTAATCCAATAATGCATAGCTCATCTAAAGCAAAAGAAAGAATACCTCCAATGTAGAAGGTGACCCAAACAAATCAGCTCCTTGCAAAGAACATGGTCATCAACAAACTAAGCTCCAGCGAATGTAGATCTAGAATGATAGTACCAATGAAACCAAACTTGATGTAATACAGCTCCTTACTTTCTTTTCTCTCATATTTTTTTTCTGCACTCTGTTTTTTTTTTTTAGACGGGAGAGAAGACGTACAGCGAGATTGGCTACTGAGTGTAGCTGACCCTAAGCTTCGGTGATTTCCTCTTGTCCATAGAAAAACTAAAAAGAAAATTAACCCGCACAAATAAAAACAAACTCAAACCTCGGGTTGCCTCCCGAGTAGCGCCTTATTTAATGTCATGGCTCGACATGAAACTCAAGAGATTTAACTAACGCCATTTGGCTTTGTGAAAACCGTCTCTTGTCTGAATTCTCTCTTAAACCACTCATGGAACGCCTTAAATCTCGTCCCTCTTACCTTGACCACCTTGTCTTTAGCAATGAAGGTGGTTTCATTCACTTTTTCCTCCTTGACCGTATCAGGCGGCTGTTTAAGCTCAATGTCAAGTGCCTGCACACTAGACATCAATGGTATCTCGCCTGGCGAGGTCAGTAATGGAGGGCGATTGCCCAAAGGATGTGAAAAGAGCTTACCTTTAGGCTCTGGCTTAGCCTGACACTCCTGCATATTAGTAGACAAAGCAAAATCTACTTTTGGGGGCTCTAAGATATTCTCTAAAACAGGTTGTAATTTATCCTTACAAGTAGGCTTAATCACATCAATAGCACATAGAGAATTCTTATCAATGTGATCCATGTCATAAATATTATATTCTACCTTATCCCCATCAAACTCCATAGAGAGAGTCCCACTATTAACATCAATTTTCGTTTGTGCTGTTTTCATGAAAGGTCTACCTAACAGTATAGGTGTGACATTATTAGCATGCTCCATATCCAACACAAAGAAATCAGCAGGAAAAATCAGATCACCAACCATAACAAGAACATCCTCAACAACCCCTTTCGGGTACACAGTAGACCTATCAGCGAGTTGAATAACAGTTCTTGTTTCATGCAATGGTCCTAAGCCTAGTGATTCATACAGAGAATAAGGCAAAACATTGATTGATGCTCCTAAATCTAGCATAGCTTTTTCGAATTTAGTTTCACCAATCACACATGGAATGCTAAACATGCCTGGGTCACCACATTTCTTAGGCATACGTCTTTGGAACACAGCAGAAACTTGTTCACTTACTTCAACTTTTTTCTTTCCTTTCAGTTTTTGATTCCTTTTAATTGTGCAAACTTCTTTCAAAATTTTTGCAAATCTAGGAATACTCTTGACAAGTTTAAGTAAAGGGATGTTTACCTCGCACCTACTAAAGGTTTCGAAGATTTCTTTGTCGTCATCCAGCCTCCGAGTATCCTTCAACGCCTCAGGAAAGGGGGCAACAGGTTTCTGAGAGAACAGAGGGGGAAAGTTCGGGCGAATATAATCGTCAATGTACTCAGGGGGCTCCCGGCGATCGCCATCAACAACTGGCGATCGCATTCGCGGATGATTTTGCACCTCAGCTTCTGGAATGGAATGACGATCGCCATGGCCATATGGCGATATATGGCGATCGCGGTCGGGATGCAGATCCTGTTTTGCTCTCTGTAATCTCATGGCGATCGCCACTCAGATCTGGCGATCGCGGTTTTGGCACAAAACAGTCATTTAAAGTTTTTCCGCTCCTCAAGAACACTGCACGGACGTTCTCTCTCGGGTTTCTTACCGGTTCCCTGGCCTCTAATTTATTCACAGCTTGAGCAATCTGTCCTAACTGATTTTCAAGATTTTGGATGCTTGATTTCGTCTTAGCGTTTTGTTGCATCACAGTCTGAGCTAAGGACTTGATCATATCTTCAGCAGTCATAGAATTCTGAGGTCTAGGTTGCTGATAATTAATATTAGAAGAGTCATACCTTGGCCTTGGTTGCCATCCACCAACAGCGTTTACCTCAGCATTGGGATCATGAAGGGAAGCATTTTTCAGCATCAAAGTCTTTACCATCTCTTTCAACTCATTCATGTCAGTATGTAATTGATCTAAATTAATTGCTTTGACTGAGTGGGATCCCTGTCTACTGCCAAACTGCCTTGAACTTTCAGCCAGCTCTTCAAACATTTCAGTGGCCTGAGGTATAGTTAGTTTCAGAAAATTACTTCCACAAGATGGCGGTCCATAGTAGGCAATGGCGGTCCATGTCGATCACCTATCTTGTTCTCTTGGTTCAGAGCTGCTCTTTGGTTCCGAAGGAACGTCCTTTCAATCTCTGGGTCAAAGGCAACAAGAGATGAATCAGTAGCACGGGTCTGAACCATAAAGGTTCACACCAAACAGTTGATAATTTCACAATCAACATAGAATCAGAAAAATTCAATTCCCCGACAACGGCGCCAAATTTGATGAGGCTAAAGTCGTAGTGCCAAATCAAAGAAAACTCTAAACACTAACTAAAGTATAGCAAGCAAGTAGAGGTCGATCCCAAGGGAATCAAAACACCAATCACTATGCAGTCAAGCGAAATGCCAACTAACGAACAAGTAACAAGTAACCAAGGGGGGGGGTTTGATTGTATGGAACACAAAAGTAACAAGTATCAAGCAAAGAAAGTTTGGGTGAGAATATGATGAGAAGGGGTTTCACCTAGCAAGTATCCACACAACAGTCAATCAAGTTGATCATAGATTTATCTCAAGTTCTATTCAATCCTAGGGAATGTTCCTATTCCAATCTTTAATATATTAGCAGTACAACCGGTCCTGATAATACTTACTATTCAACAATCAGGGAAATCTCTCAAGATTAGATGAAATAGCAGCAAAGGGCAAAGGATAAGTAATAACTTAAGGTTTCAACCGCTAAGTAAAACAATGGAGATTAGTTCCTGCTCATGGTGGCAAAACTAAATTGTCTGATGGAAAAGATCATAAAAGAAAGAAAGAACTAGGGTTCTTAAATAGAGAACTAACCCTAAAAATATATGGTAAAAGATAAATATCCTAAAACTAATTAAGGAAAAAGGAAAAGAAAAGAAATAAAAGAAAAGGAATAAAAGAAAGCACAAATTCGGTGAAATCAATTCACGTATTTGCTTCCTCCATTCGGTCGACATCACCGGCTTGCAAAGCCCATCACGAGCAGCCCAAATCCTCCAGGCCCAGCTTGCACACGGCCCATCAACTTGCTTCTCTTCACTTCTTCCGTGTGGGCCTGCTTCAATCCGAGTGGACTCCTCCTCCTTAATACATGGGCCGGATTCAAATAATGGCCCAACTCTTCAATATATATTAGCGTGGCTTCTGCTGCTGTAAGGTAGCGATCGCCATCAAACCATGGCGATCGCGATCGCGGTCGCTCCTGATTCTAAACTCGTCTTTTCGTCTTCAACTCTTCTTAACTCCAATTCTTCATTTTATATCTTCTTAGTCTTTATAATAACTCCAATGATCCATAACATAGAAATGTCTCTAAACTCATATGAATATACTCCTAATATAATGTAATAATCCCTAGTTACGCTATACAAAGTGCAGCGTATCACTTATCCTTTCACTTCAATTTATTGTTTCGCCTCTCAAGCGCTTAATCGATAGTCTATATTATGTCTTAGATTTCATCAACGTCTAAGAGTGGTTGATGTTCCATAGAAGCCGCATATTCCCTTTCTCTTTTAATTTATCGTATTTCTCGTTTTGGGTTTCTCCTTTCCACTTGCTTGATAATTGACGGTCTACATTGGTTGATGAATCTCATCGGCGATTGGAAATGGCTAGCATGTTTAGAAGATGTGAATGCTTTAAATGTTATTCGTTGCGTCTTTGCACCTTTGTATCAAATTGGGTTCCAGCTGGCTTATGTTTGCTCTCCAAGCTCAAATCTAGGGCTGGGAGCTTTAGGTTAAATCTAATCATATACATTGTTCTGACACGTGTTTTTACTTTTGGTCGATGGACGGTTGGATGTGATTTGTTATGAACTTCCTATCTCACTCAACATTGTTTAAAATAGCTATTATGTGATAGTTCTCTACCATTTGTGATTTCTTTGATGCTTTCAATTGTTGTCGGTTGTCGCGGTAGCTCGTGTTCCCTCCGTTTCGGATCTCCATTGCTTTGTTTTCTCTCTTGTTGGCAGTCTCTTCATTAATTGTTTCTCAACGGTAATCTTGGTATAGCTTTATTTTCTATATCATCGTCGTTGCTCTCTCGTGGTATTCTGAATAGCTTTATTTGCTATATGATTTTCGTTGTTGTTTCGTGGTATTCTTCGTATTGCTTTATTTTCTATATTATCGTCGTTGTTCTAGTTTTTGTCTCTATGTTTTGGCTCCTAATGTGATGGAACATCGTTCTATATCGTTGGCGTTGCTTTTATATGAGTTGTTTATTTGTTCAGGCCATTGATCTCGTATTTGTTATTCGCTGCTTAGATTTGGGGCAAGTACTCTCCTGTTTTGAATGTTTGTACAACGGTGAACATTTTTTGGGCAATTTCGTTTGTTTAATTATTTTATTTCTTGCGTGGTATGCGTAATGCGCGCTTCGATTTGTCTTTCTCAGGTTTGCCTGGTATGCATATCTCGCACATGGATTTGTCTTGTTATGTGGTTGCTTCTTTTTCATGTAGGTATGACGCAAGTGAGAGTTTCCTTGTTGGACCTACCTTCGAACTGTGACAATCATGTTACGAGTTGGGGGTTATTAGGAAGTTTGGTGAAATTAAGGGCCCAACGCGGTTGTGTTTCTGTGTGATCAATCAGCAGGATGTACTGATACATATTTTGTTGTCACCATCTCGTCTTTCTTCTTGGGGGTTGGTTAGTGATTTCGACTCTCTGTTTCGATGTGTAGGGTCGTACAGGTCGAGTGACTTTGTTTGTCACTTCCATCGCCGCTTATGATGATATTCTTCGAATAGGTGTCGTGTTTGATATGTCGCGTGTATGTATAAAAGATAATTCATATAACGCAATTTTTTATAAGATCATTTATGTCGATGACCTTGTGTCGTTTGCGGCGTTGATATTGACGAAGCGCATCTTTCTTTTCTACCGCAGTACATGAGTCTTTCAGTAGCGAGGTCAACAACCTTGATGAACCAGTTAGTTTTTTTTGTTTTGCGTCTTTGTTTTATGTGTTCCGGCTGGTACTCCACCACTTACAAAGTTTTCCATCCATGTTGATTTAGATTTGATTGATATTGTTCTGTGCAGTTTCCCTCTGGGGTTTGGTTGGTCAGCACATCGTTGGTTTTTCTCCACGATGTGTTGTTGCTTTGGAAGGGCTGAAAGGAAATTCCTCCTAGACCTTGTCCTCGCTCTCACATAGCCATTGGTGGGAGGGAAGGCATCGTTGGGTGGGTCTACCTTCCTCTAGTCCAAACCTTGGCTTGCCGCTCGTGGTGTCTTCTTGGGGAACTTACATGTGGTATCCTTCTATGTGGGATCTCCATATCCCTTACATTCCCATGAGTCATGGCGTATTGTCTGATGCAGGGCTGGGACTTTGTACCCGAGGAACCGAAGAATCGACCCGAACTGCGAATTTTAGTGCGGTTCGGTTCGGGTATTAGAATTTAAATCATACATTTATCGTGTGGGTGTGTGTGGAGTTTGAACAAAGTCTTTAAGAATATGCTTATGATTGAGCCTGAGACATGGCTTAGAGGTTCAATTTTATGAAATTTCTAAGATTTGTTAATAAACCGAGAAACCGAGAAAATAATGGTTCGGGTATTGTCGGATTCATGTAAAAAAATTAAGAACTGAACCCGAACTAATTTTTTTTACTCTGCGTAGGATGGAAAATCTTCAAGAATCGAAAAGTCTCAGCCCTAGTCTGATGGTAGGAGCAGAACTTGCCTCCTTGCCTATGGAACTGTCGGGGTGGCGGGCTGTATGTATTTAGGCAATTAAAACCTCCATTTGATCCCCATCGTTCTTGCTTATTCCTGCGGTGATGACTAGTGTTCTCATCGGCTCCTTGCCCTAATTCTACTAAACTTTTTTCCAATTTCCTGTTGACATGGGATCCCGAGCGGGGACGGGTGGTTGGGTGGTTGGAGTTCATTTACTTCAGACAATCATCTCCTCTGCCCGTATGTAAGTGTTGACCTTTTCCAAAAGAGATTTGTAGGTAGGGGGTCTTCCATGGTCATCTTAACCTTTATTTTGGACAATCATCTCCTAAGGGAGTTTATCATCCAAGTGAGAGTTGCTCCGGCTAGCAGCTAGGGTGTTCAGGAAGATCTTGCACATGGTTGGTCCTTCTGCCCTGTAGTTGAGCATAGCAAACTTGTACTTTGATATTTGATCTTCTGGGTCGCCTTCTCCAGTATAATTGTCTATGGTTGGTGCCTTGAAGTTACTTAGGGCTACCAGTTCAAGGATCTCTCGGCTGAAAGTTGTTGAGCCATTGAGCCTGGAAAGATTCTTGGTGGGGCAGAATTAGCCTTCTCCCTTATCCTCCCTGTCAACGGAGGAAAAGTGTTGATTATCGGCGTCTTCTTGATGGACCAAGTGTTGTGGGTAGAGGTGGCCCGATCATCATTTACAAAACAGGCTCTCCTCATGGCAACTTCCTTGTTGGTACTCTCTTGGTCCAGTGTCAAATGAATAGTTTCCCCTTGCCGAGTGATCGTGGTGAGGGTTCTTCCTTTCCTCTTTGTTCATGACTGTCTTGGCACGCTTGGTACCTTCTGAAGTCCTCTGCATGTAGAACGTTCATGAACTTCGTCTACTTGTACTTTGGGTAGCACCCTTGGTCTACTTGTACTTTGGGTGGTAGAGATGGTGTTCTTGAGATTGTTCTGGAGTCTCGGTGCAGCTAGTTGAAATTGCTTCCCTCTCGAATCTTGTTGCGAGTCAGTCGGACATGTGGACGTTTTCTTAGCCGGGTGAAAGGGTTCCATAGACAGCATCAACGAAGGGGATGGTAACTAACCCTTGAGTTCGACTACAACAACCCTTATTAAGACCTTCAATCGGTGTTCAACACCTCTTCACCGAGCGAGTTCGGGCCCGAGTTGTGTCCAAGTTGTCCAATCTCGTCTCCTGGAAATGAAGCAAGTCACGAGGGTAGTCTCACGATCGCTCCTCGACGGTCATGTGTTCAAGGGAGTAAAGAGTGTTTTCCTTCCTTAATCTTAGTTAGTCCTTTAGTGTGGTTTTTCCTTTAATTTATTTTTGTCTCAGGTGGACCTCACGTTTTATAGGAGTCCCATCCCTTGGAGGCGATGAGCCAAATCTCTCACTCTTCCTGCTTAGCTTCCTTCTTCCACTCATACAGAGAATGGGTTCTAGGCCAACCGCTAGTTCAAACTTGGGCTTCAAAAATCTCTGAGCCAAATCACATAAGAATCAGAAAAAGAACACCCCCTCTCTGGACAAATCAGGAGTTATTAAAGCAGAGCTTTCATCATACAGAGAATCCAAACTTAGTATCATATCACAAACGGAATATTGTCTCACCCAGCTTGTATTAAAAGACAGATTTCTAAGAATTGCAAACGGTCAAGAAGTGTTTAGTGAAATGTTGCATGCAAGTACCAACACGATCCAAAACAGAATTTGAATTTTGCTACGCCCCAGCCTTTCTTCGGCCAACTCGAGCAACAAAACCAGCTTTGATGGGGGCAACTGATCGTCCGGAACCGCACTACAAAAACAAATAAGTATGAAAACAAACACTATGATTACTTACATGCTCAACAGATAAGTTATAACTAGGATAAAATCAGGAATTATTTACCTGTTCACATCTGAGGAAGAATAGACGATTTTCCTTAGTAAGAATGGTGTCTGAACTCTTACATCCATTGCAAATCACATATTCATCTGCAACAACAAAGTGTGAGCAATTTAAAGCCACAATCTCACTACTATTAATATGTGGCCTTTCACGTATGCAGATTCATCACAGCTTTTTCCGTCTTCCATTAACAAAATTTGTCTCGTATTTACAAACCGAAAGATAAAGCCAATGGTCAACAACAAAAATGCATACAAGAATCAAATCAAGGTTCAAAATTTAAGCATAATGCGGCAGTCTAGATCAGGTACTTACTGACATATCTTCTTAAGATCCCTTCGAAGTTTTTAGGAGCAAATCTTCCCTTGACAACCAATCTTTGTTGCCCATCTAGAGATCCACTAGTTCCCATTTCAGCAAGTAAAAAGGTCATAACATGCTCCGGCTGTCTATGCATCCTGCTCCATCCAAATCCAAACCAAAAAAGGAAATCAAACATAAAATCTGACAGCTTCTATCTGCTTCCCCAAACTTATTAAATAACTAAGAGTAGAGGGATGTACATTTTACAAAGATCCATGAAATTCACAAACACTGTCTTCTTTGTTCCTTCACGAAGCACCTGTGGTGGCCTCATAACAGTTCTACGACGGTCTCCAGCAAGTTCTGGATTGTTCTCGCGAAGGATGTTAAAAACCCTTCCCAAAAGCTGTGCAAATATCAGGGTTTAATAAATCGTTGTTGAAACAGCCCAAAATTGTTTTCAGCAATCATATGGCTTTTAAGTATAAGACTGATAAAGATTCTACAAGAAAGAATTAACGCATTCAAGCTTTAAGCTAGCCATCAGCGTTAACATACCTCTTCATAAAGGTAATCTCTATCTGTTCCTTCCCATGGATATTTAGGGGTAGACTGAGCATTTTCGTCTGCTTCTTCCCCTTTGCCAAATTCATCTGAAGCAATAAATAAGTGCATATCAAAATTCCAACAGAGTGGCATTACAACATAAAGTAATTTTAATGGCACGTAAAAAATTTGTCATGCTCTTACCATCGTTTTCATCTCCTACTTCAGCCGCATCATCACTCAATAGGTTAGATTCAACCTGAAAGCATGATGATTAACTTCACAACCTTTATGGTAGAATTCTGCAAATTATAAAGCTACTAATAATGTACATGAAAATTGCACAGTAACATACAGGCTTCTTTTTCTTTTTCTTTAATCCAGCAAATGAAGGCTCGAGACCATCAGAAACTGCACAAAATAGAAGAAAAACCCCAGCAAGTTATACGAAGACCCAATCCAAACAAGACCAAGAAAATAGATGTATCTAGCACAAATCTCCCACAAGGAAAAATAAAAAGGTATATAGATAACTTCAAGAATCAGCCAATGAATTTGATATTGTCAAGGATATTTCCGAAATAAAGTAGTGAATAGTCTGATCATTCTTCCTAATTCAATCACCAATTTCAGAAATTTAGTTTCCTCAAGCAGATATCCTGCTCACATATCAATTATGGTTACACTTGAGATTCAGGATTCACAAGCCTACATATTCAAGATGTATAACAAATCAGCAGAAACAAAGTGCTAGACTTTATTACCAGACAAATTTTCTGTTTTCTCCACCAACTTCTCCACAGGTTCATCAGCAGGATCTTGAATAACAACTTTCTTCTTCTTCTTCTTCTTGGTGGGATCAAATGGAACTATCTAATCAAAGAATAAGTAAGATAAAAAACTGATGTCAGATGTGAACTTCAGCAGAATTTAACACACATGAAGGCAAAAAATCAAACAACCAGTTTAGTTGGCAAATTAAACAGCTAAAAGCATATTATACAAGCACTTGTGAAACTGATTTTGCGTATTATTTGAGTTGTATCTCCTATTTGCAAATAAAGATAACATTGCATATATATACTCTCTCATATAATCTCACACTCTACTCTATCTTTCAATTAGATATTCATACTATTTAGCAGCTATAACAAACATTGGTGCTTGATTAATACTTTTACAACTACATCACACGAAAATGAACTTTACATATGTACATCATTCACCATAACAAGCTAGGATTCTAAGAATAAGTAAGACATTAATTTGATAACAATTCACCTTCTTCCGGGCATTGCTATTTTTGTACCGTATTTTTAACATGAAATGTACCAACAACTAATTATACAAGACATTATCTAACCATTCCCTTCGATATAATGATTCTCTAACAGCTCTATATAAAAAGAAAAGGTAAAGCTCACCTCAGGAACCTCTTCCTTCTGTTCATTCGTATTCTCCTCAGATGCCATAGTCACTACCGAACTGCAAAATACACAAACTCAAAAAATTACGCAAATCAAACAAAAAAATCGTTGTATTTCAGTCAAATATCCAAAATATGAAACTGTATAATTATATGCTAGGAAAAAACGAAATGAAACCACCGAGCAAACCTCCCGATACAACAGGGAACAATATAATTTAACCAGTCGAACGAAATACTACTTCCAGCGAGCAAATATCTGAAAATTGAATACAAGAAAAACTAGAAACAAGAAGAGGAAGAAGTTCCCATAGAGGCACTATTAACCTATACTACTCGTTTGAGTGCAGAAAATCGAATCCAAATACCAATAAGTCAAAGATTTTCCGACGGCGATAATCACACGCAAGCTTTGTAAATCTGAAGCCGAACGGAAAATGAAAAGCAAAGAACGCGTCGGAAGAACTCATTACCGGAATACAGTGATTGAGAATCGGATGAGCAAAGAGGAAAGAGGAGGGGGAGAATAGGAACTGCGCTTCTTCTCTTGCCTACCGAGACCTAGAGAATTAGGGTTTGGTTCAAATTTACTAGCGTGTCCCCGTGATTTCAGTCCTCGTTTAAAAGTAAAGTTAATTTACACGATTCTTAAATAACACCCGGTACTTTATTCAAACAACGCCGGGTCACTCGCGTTCTGCGAGGACCCGGCCACTCGCGTTCTGCGAGATTAGCCAAAAATTAGGTTAATTACATGCATGCTAATCTCGCGTTCTGCGAGTGCACGTGTCCTCGCGTTCTGCGAGTGTACGTGTCCTCGCAGAACGCGAGCTTAGCATGTCAGATTGACGTTGTTGTGCGCCATTACTACATGTCTTGTCCCCACCTAACTATAATAACTACCCCCTTATTTTAAGTATTCCGTAACACCTATTAACCCTACCCTAACACCTCTTTTTATCATCTTTCACCTCTTTCACCCTCCATTAAAACCCATTTTCAAAACCTTAAAACTTCAAAACACTCTAAAAACACCTAAAATAATGGAAGATGAAGAGGAATTCAACAAAGGAGGGAATGAAGATGGTGGTTCATCAAGTTACCATTCAAATGAGGTAATGTTCTTACTTAATTTTGGAATTTTAATTTGTTTTGCACCATTAAGAGCTAAAATGAACTTATTATGTTGTATTTCATGTTAAATCTAGTAGTAGTGGTAAGTGTTGAAGAGATGACTTTTGCATATAATGTCAAAAACTTAGATGTGTTCATGTTTTTAGGGTTTTTATGGTTTTGAAAGTAGGAACTCATGTTATGTTAAATTATCCCGTTCAGTAACTAGTTTCAGGAAATAGCAACTTCTCGCGTTCTGCGAGAGGAAGCCACTCGCAGAACGCGAGAAGTGCCTCCCTCGCAGAACGCGAGAAGTTGCACATTACAGAGTATTAACAGAAGCATTGTGTATAGGTGAATTTTTCTTTGTTCACTGGATTGAATGCAATCCAGTTGAATGACTACACCTACCCCTCGCGGAATACGGTGCCCGTTTCGCCACCGTCATTTGATTTAGGGATTGACGACTTTGGATATTATCATCAACCATCTTTATATGAACAACATGTGCCATCTACTTATGAGTTGCCCGTGCCATCTACTTATGAATTGCCATGTACATATGAGGTGCCATCAAGCTATGATGCGTTTCATTCACAATTTGCTAACCCACCAACAAACGTAGGAGAGGAGATGTGTTTTCTTCCCTCTTTACGCACTGCACCAAAGTTTGATAGTCCCGTATGTGAGGAAGAGGTTGTTTCTAGGGATTATTCGGAATATTTCACTACGGAGCAAGTGTTTGCCTCTAAGGAGATTGGTCATTTGTGGGCTTTGAATGTTGCAAAGCAACACAAGTTTATGATCTCTATTGGAAGGACTGTACCAGCTAAACTGGGGCAAAGTGGTAAGATTCAAATCATTTGTGAGAAAGGGGGAAGCCATAGGCCTAAAGGTGTCGGTGTTAGATCAAACACAAAGAGCAAGAAAACGGGGTGTAAATTTCAGTTGAAGCTCATGGAGAACCGGGTTGAAGAGAATTGGAGATTAGTGGTTGTTTGTGGTTTGCACAACCATCCTATTGGAGATAGTTTGGTCGGGAATGCATTTGCCGGGAGGCCAACCCCGGATCAAAAGAAAAAGGTTCGTGAGATGGTACTTTCACATTGTTCTCCAAATCAGATTTACACTGAGATAAACAAGGATCCCGGAAGTTGCACAAAGAAGAACCAAGTGTACAATTTGGTAAGACATATAAGGGAAGAGGAAATGGAAGGTAGAACCGTGGTGCAAGAATTCTTTCACCAATGCAAAGAGAGCAACTACTTCATGGAGTATAGGCCAAGTGCAACGAACCCTTCGATAATAGGCGACTTGTTCTTTGCTAGCCCCGAATCAATGAAACTCTTAAAGGCGTTTCCATATGTCCTTTTGATGGACTCGACTTATAGCACGAACAGGTAAGTATTTATCATTCTGTTTTTATGTTGTATTTATCTTACTGTATTTTGGTTCCAGGTACAATGTTCCCTTCCTGGAGATAGTCGGTTTGACTTCTACATGGAAGAATTTTGTTGTGTGCGGGGTATGGTTAGAGGCTGAGAGCGAGGATAGTTATTTCTGGGCGTTGCAGCAGCTGCAGACGATGTATTTGAGAATAGGAGCATCGCCTACTTGCTTCGTCACTGACCGTGAGATGGCTCTTATGAATGCAACAGACAAGTTATGGCCAAATGCAAAGTTTCTCTTATGTAGGCGACATGTAAGGAAGAACATAGAGGCGAGAGCCAAGATAGCTATGGGCACACAAGCATTGGGGGTTCATATTTCAAATGATTATTATAACGTGTTCGAACAAACCACTGAAGAAGATTACAAGAGTACTTTGAAGAAACTTGAGGACGAATGGCGAGCTTATCCAGCCGTATTGAAGTACGTGAGAACGAATTGGCTAAACCGTTACAAAGAAAGACTTGTTTCAGCATGGACGGATAATGTCTTCACTCTCGGGAATAACACGACAAACAGGTATGTTCTGTAATTTATGTCTACCTTCTACATATGATAAAAAGAGCTTCTGTAATGCACTCCTCGCAGAACGCGAGGTGTACACTCCTCGCAGAACGCGAGTAAATTCGTTGATTCAGTGTTGATGCATTTTCGAATGCAAAGATCCTGGAACAATGTATGACAACCAACACTTATGGAGGGAAGTAAGAGATTTGATGATAGCTAAGGTCAAAGAGATTTGGCACCTAGTTCAAGGAACTTGGATTGGACCTCCACAACAACCAACTTTGGAGAGCGCTTTACACCAACTTACATGGGAAGGAATAGGAAGGGCTCCAGAAGATCACTGGCTAGCTACCCCGGAAATGGGATGCCTTGTGGCATCCACATTCAACATAGTGTTCGTAACGGTGGGAAAAAGTGCTAACTACACTTACCTTCCTCTACAACGTCCTACTTGGTTAGAAGATGGTGACACACTTCCGACGTTCTGCTTATTCTATATTCAGAGTGAGAGACATTTTGTTCCGGTAAGTTTTTGGATCTACTTATGAATTACTATCTAATATGCAACTTCCTAACGTTGTTGTTTTCTTGTAGTTGCGTCTTGAAGAAAACTGCCCATTACCTCATGTGTTTACTCCTTGGTGGCGAAACGCTGAAAGAGATGCTTTTTCTTTGCACGATCTTGTGTCACATCGATGTGCCGCCTTTGAAATGTAATGTTGAAGTTATGTTTTATTCGCTGAATTTGTAATGTAATGTTGAACTGGAGATGGTTTTTTAAATTCTTAAACTGGAACTAATGTCATGGTGCTCTCAGTTGATATGCACGGTCTGTGGCACGGTTGGTGTTACTCGCGTTCTGCGAGGATGGTGTCACTCGCAGAACGCGAGTAACACCAACCGTGCCACAGACCGTGCATATCAACTGAGAGCACCCTGTTTCCTATAGGGCAGACTCGCGTTCTGCGAGTGCTGTGCACCTCGCGTTCTGCGAGGTTATGCAAAAAACGAACAGAATTGAAGCAACACCAACATATCCCTAAACATAATCCAACAAAATTATCCAATCAACAAAACACCTAAGAAAGCAATCCAAAACACAATCCAAAACACAAAACGGAAGGCTACTCGTCTTCTCGTGGTCGGAAGGGAGCGAGATTTGACATACTTAGGAGCATTTGGGCGTGATATGAATCAAAATCCTCTGGAGTGGCAAACCGATACCGGTCCATGTCATTGTACACCCGGCCAATCACCTATACGCAAGTAAACATTCATTCTATGTTAATATTCGAGACAAACAAAGACTAGAAACGCAAGATAAACCAAAACAATTAATATTACCTGTCTCTCAGTCATCATCCCAGGGATTGCAGGACGGATATACCTATGGGTCCTCTTGATGTACCAATCCATGTAATCATGGGAGCATTCATGTGGTGCATAGGCAACTGGCCCCATATCATCGAGAGACAAAGAGTGAACATCTCTTGACTCCCAAAGCCATTGGTTGGCGTCATAAAAAACACTATAACACCTAATGTTTTTCAACCTATGAGCTTTGAGCGGTTCGATGACTGGCCTAGGAATACGCTGCACTCTCCCAAATTGTCTGGGACACCTATCAGGCATGTGTGGTTCGGTGATGTCACAGCAAGATAGCACCCCGTGAAATAGAGCGGGAGCAAGCTCAGGATCGGTGAAGTCTTGTGCTCCATACGGGTTCCAACATACCTAACAAAATGACAGAAAAACGCATGGTGAAGTCTGTAAAACACCAGAAACTGCAGAAACTAGGACAAAATGCAGAAACTTGCATTTTCTCGCGTTCTGCGAGTGTGTCCATCCTCGCGTTCTGCGAGAAGCCACAGACTCGCGTTCTGCGAGAAAATGTTGCATAATCAAACAAATTACTGTTGCGTACTAAAAAAATGCAGAAATCCCAGAAAATGCAGAAACTTACCATCTCCGGCATAAGAATATCGAGCGCTCCCCTATAGTCCCTTCCGACTTGCCCCTTCTTCAGCTTTACATTCTTAGGCATCCACCGGTATGCCCATGGTTGCTCCGCTCTCCACCGAGGACGTTCAGTAGGTCGGAAGTGTGGGAAGTAGTTGTAGATCCATGCCTAAGAAATACAAAGTACGTTAAATATGAAAATATATACAAGTATGTAAATTAAACGCTTAGAAAGTATAATACGTGCAACAAGGTGTAACAGAAAGACATCTGCGCACAACCCTGTCGTGTGCATACCCCCAGCTGCCTATACAGATGGGCCAAAGCAGCTGAACCCCACGATATGCCCGTAGCATGGGCATAGGTTTCCAAATAAGGCCCATATCTAAGCCGAATCAAGTTCTGTGACTTGTCCGGAAATAAGAGCGAGGAAGCAGTATACAACACCCATCCTAAACCCTTTCGCTCTGGACCTAGGGTTTCACAATGCCTTCTAAACCAATCAGCTTTCACCCTCCCAGAATCTAAAGTGTGGGGATCTACTCCAAAAATTTCCGCCCCCTTCCTACCATAGTATTTTATAATCTCATCATGACTAAACTTGGCCCCCAGTTTCTTACAAGTAGTCATTGCTTTCCCTTCTATAGGTAGGCCTAAAATCATATGTACATCCAGAAGGCCAATAGTGATCTCACCACAAGGGAGGTGGAATGAGTTAGTCTCCGGTTGCCATCGTTCGATGAACGCTTCAATCAACGGATAGTCGATTGCTTCGTACATCATGTCAGGTAGATCTGACAATCCAACAGCACCGGGAATCTCTGACCAGTCATCGTTGTCCAATGGCCAGTCACTGCTTTGCTTTGTCCGTTGTTGTGGCTTCATCGGACCTTTCAACTGCAGAAAAATACAAAATTACACACTGCAGGCCAAATTTACAAAAAATACAGTTTCTGCAGAATTATCAGCTTCTGCAGAAACCAAGCATTTTCTCGCGTTCTGCGAAGAGTAACACCCTCGCGTTCTGCGAGTATGCCACTCCTCGCGTTCTGCGAGAAAATGCACAGAAATTGCATTTTCTGTGCATTCTGCAGAATTTCTGTAAATGTATTAAAAATGCAGAAAATCAATAAATTAGTAAATTACCTCCCCTTTCTGGATGTGGAACGCCACATGTGCTTCAAATCCCTTAAGCAACTCGGGATCTTCTGGACCGCCAGGTGTGGCATGAGTGAGCTCAGGATCATACTTTGGCTCATTCTTCTTGGACTTCCTCTTTCTTGTTGGTTTCTGGACCAATTCTTCTTCTTCTTCTTCTTCTTCTTCATCATCATCATCATCACCTTCTTCTTCGTGTTCTTCCCCAAAACCTTCATCCTGGTACTCTTGTTCCATCGGTTCTGGTTGAGGATTGTAAGAAGAAGAACAAGCTTGTCCACTTCCTTGACCCATGTCTTCAGGAACACTTCCCTCACCAAATGCACCTCCCCACCCTTGTCCACCGACCCAACTTTGTCCACCCCACCCTTGTCCAACTTCCACTACAGCATACTGAGGAATGAAATTGTCCCAGCTTCCCGATTGTTCATATGGACTTGATTGTGGTGCCCATTGAGTTGACGGTTGTGCACATGAAACTGACTCTTGAGAATAAAGGTCCCAATCATCATTTCGATACCCTTGATATGTATCTGCTCGTTCTATCCCACTAGGCACAGAACAGTCTTCCCCGGCATAACTATGGACACCACTGTACCGCTCTATGGGGCGATAATCAACGTCGGGGAGCCCCTCGGGGAAGAGCTCTACCGGTGTTGTATTCTTTGCTCTCCTTTTCCCTTTTGCATTTTCAACCGGTGGATTTTCTCTCACAGCGTTCCTATTTCTTCGACGGGTTGAACGTCCAGGAAGATCCATTACATAAAGTAAAATCAGTATATAATAAAAATCTGCAGAAGAGGAAAGAATTTCCAGTTTTGTCAATTACTCGCGTTCTGCGAGTAACATGACCCTCGCGTTCTGCGAGTATACCCCTCGCGTTCTGCGTCAATTTGCACAATCATGAGTTTCCGGCAACAGTTTCCGGCGAGATTTTCCGACGAAAATTCAATATTTTAGCTAAAATACCTATCAATTTAAGTAAATTACCAAATAAACATCAAAACCCTAAATAAAATCAACAACCCTAATCAAAAACCCTAACCCTAATGAATTTCAACATAAAACAACATCCACTCATCCACCATAATTCAAAATCATCATCTTTCATCCATTATACAACCATTTCTAAATCAACATTCAATATCAAAACATCATATAATATGCAATTTTCTATACTAACAACATATATTCATCTAAAAACAACATTAAAAAGCATAAGAGTATTAGAAACATACCTTATATGGAGATTTGAATTGAAAAGAGGAAGAAGAAGTAGGTTGAAATTGAGAGAGATGGTAAAATGAGAAGAGAGCGGCGGAATTTTTTTATGGTGGCTGTAAAAATGGGCCGAGTAGGGTTTTTCCCCTTTTATAGGGAAAAACTACCCTCGCGTTCTGCGAGGTGACGCACCCTCGCGTTCTGCGAGGGGACGCACTCTCGCGTTCTGCGAGGGGACGCACTCTCGCAGAACGCGAGGGGACGCACTCTCGCAGAACGCGAGGGACCGGGCGTTATTTAGAAAACGCCCGGGCGGTATTTAGCAAGGGCCTTAATTTAAGCCCTTACTCCCGATCACAACTTCAAAGTTTTTTAATTAAAAAAATTAGCCTCGTATAATAGTTTTCGTTAAGAAAAATAAATCTTTTGGGTTTTTCCTTTTTTCTTGGGATTAAAAGTTTTTAATTAAAAAACTAGCCTCGTGTAATAATTTATATTAAGAAAATTAAATCTTTTGGGTTTTTCCTTTTTCCTTGGGATAGGGGTTAGTTTATAAAAATGTCATTTTCCTAATAAAAACGTACAAGTTGGTTGTTTACCCAATCACCGAATACACTGCCGAGGTGAAATTCCTTCGCGCTACGCAAGAATGTGTGTATTATAAATACACATAAACCCTATTTCGGCTCTCATTGATAGCATAACTGCGCCGTGAAAAAAAATCGCAGCTCCCAAATTTTGCTCTTCTCAACCCTAATCATCAACTAAGGTATGTTTTTATTGTTTTCTACAATGTAGTGTTGATTCTATATGAATATGTTGTTTGTATATGAAATTCCATATTAATGTCGATTTTGGTATTGAATGTTGATATAGAAATTGTTTTATATGGAATTGGGTTTTTGAAATCGATGAAAGATGATAGTTTTATATTATGGTTGATTAGTGAATGATTTCTATTTGTTAATTTTTATATTAAATAGATGATATGTAGGATTCAATTATGATTAGTGTATTGATGTTGATTTTGGAATTTTGTAGTGATTTCCTTAAATTGATAGGTTTTGTGTTAAAGGTATTGAATCTATGTGAAATTAATAAGAAATTCTGTGTGAAAATGGCCGAAATGTGACCGAAATTGGAAATATGGCCGGGGAAGAAAGTGTAATGTCACGCGCAAGACCAAAGGGCCAATGAAGGGACAACAAAGGAACTTACAAATGCATAAATGACCATTACAACAAGACCAAAGATGAAGTGAGGTCCCGCTGCACTTGGATTGTCACATCTCGCCGACATCATGTACGAAGAAATCGACTTCCCATTGATTGTGGCGTTCATTGAGAGAAGGCAGTCTGAGACAAACACTTTCCACCTCCCTTGTGGTGAGATCACGCCTACTCTTCTAGATGTTCAAAAGATTTTAGGGACATCTATAAATGGGAATGACATGGGACCAACGAAAAACGGGTGAGAAGTTTAGGAGGAATGAACTGAAGGGCCATTTTTCTAAGTTGGGGGAGGCGGTTTTTAACATACATGCGAGAGTTATTGATTCTGGGAGGGTGAAAGCTGAGTGGCCGAAGAACTATTGTCAAGGATTGTTAGAAGAACAGCAAGGCTTAGGTTGGTTGTTGTATATTGTTGCCTCGACCTTATTTCCCGACAAGTCCCAAAATTTGATCCAGCTCAGATATGGGCACTTTGTGAAATCATTTGACACAGCTTTGAACACCTCGTTGGGATCGGGTGTGTTGGCGCACCTGTATAGGAATTTGGGAATATGTTCACGCCAAAATTGTGCCCAGATGTTGTTCAGTTACACATTGTTGCAGGTATATGTTTAAACTTAATATTTAACTATACTATTTTTCGAATTATCATTTAACTGAAAAGGGAATTTGTACTAGGCATGAATATACAATTATTTCCCCAGTTTCGACCTGAAGAGAGGTCAAATTGGACGCGGAGCGTCAATGGGGTTATCGTTCGTTGCCTCGGAATGTCAAGCTGAAGAAGGGGCAACTTGGAAGAGACTACAAAGGCGAATTGGATATTATCTTATACATTTTTTTTGCATTTGCATTTGTTGAACTGGATGAAATTACTAACTGGATGAAAGCTGAACTAGATGAAATTACTGAACAAAATGAAATAGGTTGTACTGGATGCATTAGGTTAAACGCAGATTTTGCAGGAAAAATGCAGAATGTGCATTTTCACGCGTAACGCGAGAACTCCTTCCACGCATTACTTGAGAATATGTACATATTTGTGTGTGTGTTTTTCCTGCAGAATATGTATTGTTTCTGTATGTTTTTTTCCTGCATGATCTATATGTCGAACATGTGTAAATATTTCTGTATGTTTTTAGATTTGTTAGAACCATATGGGGTGGTTGACTTCTCTGATCCCACATTTGCTCTCGCTCTTTTCCATGAGATGCTCTCATGCGTAGACAAAACGAAGCCACACATGCCGGATCGGGTTTCGAGACAGTTCGGCCGCCTTCAGAGGATTCCTGTGATTCAACCAATCAAAGCTCATAGGAAATCTGGCACTATGAGTTATGTGGTTCAGTATGACGCAAACCAATGGTTATGGGATGCTAGAGATGTTCACTCCATCTCTATTGATGAAATGGTCCCAATTGCCTATCAAGCACATGAGTGTTCTGATGATTACTTGAATTGGTTCATTAAGAGGACACATAGGTATATTTGTCCTAGTATTCCCGGACTTATTACTGAGAGACGGGTAAAATTATTTGTTTTTTCACATAAAGTTTATTTTCTTTGTTTGTCTCTAATCTTAATGTATAATGAATGTTTATATGTGTGTAGGTGATTGGTAGGGTCTACAAAAACCTCGAGCGATATCGGTATGCTTAGCTAGATCAATTCGAGTCATTGCACTATCAAGTTTTAGGAGTTCTTTCAGATCTGGATCCCTTCCAACCCTAAATGGATTTATTTTAGTTGTTGGATAATTTTTGAGTTGTTGGATATTTAATCTTGTTGTATTGTTTATGATTTTGGATTGTTTTAGTTGTTGGATTGTCTAAGTTTGTTGGATTGTTTCTCGGGATGCCATCTTTCAATAAACGCTTTAATCAACGGGAAGTCGATTTCTTCATACATGATGTCGGCGAGATAAGACAATCCAAGTGCAACGGAGTGCAACGGGCACCTCACTCCATTCGGTGCTCTCTTTTAATTGCCATTTGTCCTTTTGTTTGATCCTTTGTTGAAGTTTCTTTGGCTCTTTGTTGTTTATAATCGAAATTACAAAAATAATACAACTTAGATTCATATAAATAAAATTAATTTGAATATAAAAAATAAAAAATAAAATAAAGGAGTGCAAAAAAAACACATATTATGCAGGAGAAAATGCACAATATGTGCAAATTCTCGCGTAAGGCGGGGAGGGTATTCTCACTAGTCCTGGCCAAACTCGGCCCGGTCCGCCCGGCCCTCTAGCTTCGCGGGCTTGGACACTAGGTAAAGCCTTGTCGGGCCGCTAAGCCCGGCCCGTAAGGGTACGAGGGCCGGGTACGGTATAGACTCCAGGCCCTGGAGGGCCGGTAGGCCCGACCCGTATTATATATAATTAAATAAAAATTAATAAATATATATATATCAAAAGTTTAGCCAAAAAATAGAAATTTAGTACAAGCGTCATTTGAGTCTAACTTAATTGAATCACTTTCCTTCCGTCTCCTTCGCTTCACTCTCAATTGAGTATTTTAGACAAGTTATTGCATTTTTTTTAAGCATTTTTAATTAATTTATTCTTTAAATTTCATTTAAAAAACCGGGTCGGGCTACCCTCCGGGATACCCGGCCCGGATAGAGGGTCGGGTTACCCTCCGAGCTACCCGGCCCGGATAGAGGGTCGGGTATGGACAAGGTGTTAGACCCTACATCCGGGCCTCGGGCTAGCCCGACCCATGAAAATGGGCTGAAAAAACAACCTCAGCTCGGCTCGGGCCCGCATTTGGCCAGGCCTAATTCTCACGTAACGCGGAGAGGGTATTCTCGTGTAACGCGGGAAGGGTATTCTCGCGTTATGCGTGAAAATGCACATTTCTGCGTTTTTTCCTGCATAATTTGTTTGTAACTTAATGCTTGTGAATAAAAAATTAATGACTTACAAAGCCTTGCGTGATGCATGTGCAGAAAATCCCTTCAGCAACTCTGGAATTTCTGGATCTCCAGCTACGCTTTCAATGAGCTCAGGATCATATCTTGGCTCGTTCTTTTCTTTTGATTTTTTCTTTCTTTTTGGCTGCTCTTCTTCTTCTTCCTATTCATTATCTTCTTCTTCTTCATCTCCATCTCCTACTTCATCCTCCTCATCCTCTTCCTCTTCCTCTTGTTGTTGCTGATTGTGAGAAGAAGAACTAGCTGGTCCACTTCCCTCAGCATATCCATGACCAATATCTGGAGGTCCACTTCCCTCAGCATATCCATGACCAATATGGAGGCCCACTTCCCTCAGCATATCCACTACCCAACCTTGTCCATAGTCCACACCACTCCATGCACCTTGTCCATAGTCCACACCACTCCATGCACCTTGTCCAAGGAAATTGTCCCAACTACCCTTAGCTTGTCCAATAGAATAGTTGTTAGACAACGTTGGAGCCAGCGGGTTCAACTCTAAATAATAGCCTGCATGGTATTAGCCCTGATATGAGGTGTAACCTGGGATAGACTGACTAGGGAGAGCAACGTCTTCCCCCATAACTGTTGACACTAGAGTACTCTTGATTGTAGTAGTTGGGTCCCTCATCCGGGAACAACTCACGAGGGGCTAGAACAAAACAGGGGTTTTACATCGGGTACATAATGCTTTATACATCGGTTATTAACCGATGTGCGGATCTTCGATGTCTAAAGTTGAACCGATGTATTAAACTATTATACATCGTTTGTGAGCCGATGTGTATCCATATGAAACACCGATGTAAGTAATTAACATGGACACCTTGAAGGAATATACATCAGTTCAAAACCGATGTATAATGGTCTCAAAACCAATGTATTTATCGCCATTATATACATCGGTACTAAGTGAACCGGTGTATTAGCCAATTGCTTTAAAAAAATATAAATCAATCCTATAGGTGGGTTGTTGAGACAGTTTATCAATGTCGGATAAATCGATTTTCTGATGGTTGTACAAGCTTTTGTTCATACCAACATTAATTAGCTCATATACTAATATACTTGTTTCCATTCATCATTTGAAAAGTATAATGTGAACAGAAGTATACATAGTTATACAAATGATATGACAAACTACATGCTTTAAGCTGCATTTCAAATTCAATATCTTCATCGAATGCACAAATGAAGACAGCGGCTAAAAAAAAGGCAATGGTTAAAAGTGAAGTAGTAGCAAATAAAGTATATTACTCTTGCCCGAACAACTAAATCGAAGATCCATTCAACAATTTTACACTTCAGCCAACAAGTACTTGTCGATTTTGCAAGTTGCTCTAGTCCAAGCTACATCTCAAATGTTAGGTATGCTTCATTTGACAAAATCTTCCATTAAAAAAAGTGAAAACTAGAAGTTCATTAGCCACAGTGAAATTACATCACTGCTAGAATATAGAGATGTTTTTGGATTATAAGCCAATGAACACAAGCAATGATCATGAACTAACAAAGTATGTATAAGTCACTCATATTGGGTTGAATAACTCTCTAAGACTATCCTCAAACCTATCCTCAAAAGTATTTTTAAAATTTTTATTCCAAAAAATATGGGTTAACAATGCACAAAATACAATTATCATTGGGTATATGATTTTTTCTTATGAGTTATGACACATTATTTTAGGTCAAAATCAATTAACTTAATACTTAGTATAACTAATCATTACCAACAACCACCTAAATGTAGCATACATAAATGTCATAGTTTTTCAATAATGTAACAACATTGTCTTCCTTTTGTAAAAAATGTCTAGTTGGATCTTCATTGCAATAATGTAACAAAGCATTAAACTTCAGTTGCAACTTTAAATTTGTCTTTTGTTGCTTAAGAGAGCCACTCACTTGCTGATAAGTATAAATTTAATGTTTAGCAAATGTAGATTGTCGTTTTGTTATCTGTAAACTCCTTGTCCCTCTCTGCTAACTTGTAATCTAAACTAAACCATCATGTAATTCCTTTCAGTATATGATTTATATTACCAAAACACACAAAACAACATGCATCGTACCTCAGCAACATCGCCGTATTGATTCTTTTATCTGCAAAATCCAAGAATGTAACTGTCACGTATTTTTTAGAGGTCAGAATAAAGCAGTGCAAGTGTATATTTAAGAAAATACTAAATAATCTCTAATGTAATAGTATCTTATAGAGAATAAAACATATATGAAATGAGGAATTAGATGCAAAAAACAAAAAGAATAAAACTACTAGAACTATTCAATGATAACAAGGAAGAAAGATAGCTAGTTAGTTGTGACAAAAATATGTATTGTTCGAATATCTAAGAACCACACATGGTCTTTTAAATCTAAAGTTCTTTGATTCATGATTGATATTGCATCATGTAATGAGAAATTAACTAGTGACCTGACTAGATAGTCAATCAAAGGCTTAAACTACATTGTTATTTTGCTCTTATTTGCTTACCAAGGGATATCCTATATACTTACAAAATACAATATGGAGTATAAGAAAGGGGGAAATGTACACCACGTACTGTCATCTTCAAAATTGATAAGTTAAGGCATCTCCTTTAAAATAAGTTCAATCAACAATTGGATCTAGATTGTAATTGTAAACACGCCAAAATTATATAGACTACTAGCATTTTGGGTCTCGCGCTACGCGAGACCCCAACATTGTTTCACGAACCTTCTACTGTAGGTTCATGAGCCTTCTACTGTAGGTTCATGAACCTTCTACTGAAGGTTTGGCAACATACAACCGTAGGTTCATGAACCTTCTACTTTAGGTTCATAAACCTTCTACTGTATGTTCATGAACCTTCTACTGTAGGTTCAGCAACATAAAGACGTACGCTCATGAACCTTCTATTGTAGGTTCATTAATCTTCTTCTGTAGGTTCATGACCCTTGTTCTGTAGGTTCATGACCCTTCTACTGTAGGTATAATAATTGAAATTGTAGGTTCATAGCACCTGTCATGAACCTACAATTTCAATTATGCCCCTCCGATAACATCTAATCTATGACACTCCAAAATTATTCAAAAACTGTGGATTTTTGTATTAGAACGCCTTACCATAGTTATTGTGTACATGAAGACTTTGTTAGGGTTGTTGCTGCTACAAAAATTCTCTCTCTGGTTTAACACAGAAGTCCAAGCATCCATAACCCTGGTGTCTATCTTGTTATCATCTGACCTCAACTCAACTCTTGTTATTTCTTTAAGAGAAATTGCACCCCATACCCCATTTCAATACCTCCTTTGCAAAAATACCTACTTTTTTTTATGTTTGCAAAAATACTCTAGTGACATTAAATTTTAGAAGGCTGACATTTTTTCTTCAGTACTTATGCTTTTGCAAATATACCCCGACATTTTATTTAATAAGACCGACATTTGAATTATTAAGCCCGACATTTTTTCTTCTATACTTATCATTTGCAAATATACCCTATTTGGTGTATTTTTGCAACTCCAAAATAATTTGGGTATTCATTTAAATCAATTATTGTAAAGGGGTATATATGCAAATCGGTGTTTCTTTAAGGGGATCTTTGAACAACAGTTCCCTATGCCAAATCAATAAATAAGATAGTTTATCAGATACTATAAGTATTAAGAATGAATAAAAGCCTTCAAGGTAGTATTTTAACTTGTCATTGGATCCAATGCCTTGCACGTAATTTGAAATTTCTTTTTGTTTTTGAGTCTCTTTCGATAAAATTTTGATCTGCCTAGTTCTAAATGGTCTTTTCAATGTTGGTCATGCTCGCCTCGTCCTAGGTCCAACATCCTTTGTTTGTTCATCTTTTATCTTCTTCCCCTTAGCGTGTTTCCCCTTTCTTTCATAAACAACTTTGGTGCGATGCTCCCTAATTAAATCCTCTTCCTCTATGTCTTGTAATTTCTCCTCTGGTACAGGTTCATTGTTTCTCTCTGCTTGTGATTCCTGTGGGTTTTGATCTTGTGATTCTTCTTCATCCCTTGAACCTTCAATCTTTGATCCTTCCATCTCAGTTAGTAGGTTATCTGGATCAACATCTTTCGGATTTGTTTTTTCTTCTATTTTTTCCCCAGCATTGTTCCTAACTGGTTCAGTGTTTTCTTCTGGTTCATTGCTTCCTTCTTCTGGTTCATTTCTTGTTTCATGTTCACTGAATATTGTCTTCTTTTCTTGCACGGTATGAGTTTTTAATTTTGATCCTTTAAACAACGACTCGTCATTTCTTTCCTGATTTTCTTCTCTTTCAGACGATTCTATTGATTTCTCTGTGTTCACCTCTTCTTCTGCATTCTTTTTCATATCAGTGTCTTCAACTATTTCACCCTCTCCAGTTCTCTGTGGCAATTTTATGTTTTGTTCAGGATCTCTGATTTTTTTGTTGTTGTCAACTTCTTTTTCTTCCACATTCACTTCTGGTTCATTGACAACTTGATTGGCTTCCACTGTTTCATGATCTTCATTTAGATCTTGGTATTTGGACTTCACTTGAGGTTCGGTAATTTGTTGTTGTGGACTGTCTTCGTTATCATCTGCATCAAATTCTTTATTTATGTCCTCATCCTCTGGTTCTTTTTCCTCCCCAAGTTCTTTAACCTTCTCTTGAGATGTTTTTTCAACACCATCTTCTGAACCTTCTTCACTTTCATTGTCATCTTCCATTACTTTACTCTGGCCTTCTAATTTATCAAAATATTCTTCTTCTTGTACCAGCTGCTTTGACTCTTTTCCTTCTCTCCTGATTTGATCAATTTTTTTTTCAAAGGTATATGATCATCATCGGATCCCTTAAACATGTCATTTGATTGAGTATCATCTTCATCAGCTGTCGTCTGCAATACAACTTTCTTCTTCCCATTTGATCCACTGTTCTCACTCGCCACATCTTGAACCTTCTCAGTTGTCTCCATCTTTTTGTTCTTGTTTTTCTCATTCACATCACTATCTTCACTAAGGTTTTCAATTTCAGGAAGAAATTTACTCAGAGCTTCCCAAGTATCACCATCTTTGGGATCTGATGACCTTGACATCATTTTCCTTGGATCCTCTGTCTTTGGTAGAAGTTTCATGCACTCAGTAAATCTTGGATCAGACCAGAAAGGATGATTTGAATCTTTGTAGTCTTTTTCATAATCAAACAGTTGTTCTTCTTCTCCCCATTTTTTTGCATCAGTGTCTTAGCTGTTTCAATCATGCACCTCACTCTTTTGTCTTCCCTTAATGCATGTGGTAAATCTTTATACATGGCCTAAATTTCAAGCATGGAGTTTTCAAGCACTATGTTCTGGCTTGTGAGCCTTGTCAACCATCCCTGTTAATATAAATTAAATATTAGATATTGTACTCAATCAAATGAACCTGTTAGTACATATGTTTGTACCTGTTAGCACATAATAATGAATCTGCTAGAACAATTAAGAGTATGAACCTACATGTTCATATGAACCTTTCAATAAATTCAAATAATGAACCTATCTTTTTATATAACCGATCCTGCTACATAATATTAATGAACCTTAAACACAGACTGTATGAACCTACATGTTCATATTCCTGAACCTACTAGTTCAAAATCACTAACCCTGTCACGATGATGAATCTGGATTTCAAATATGCAGAACCTACAAGTCAAAGCTCATGAACCTAATATAATGTCCACCTAATCTTTATATTTTATTGATTCATAAGTGTATTATCTTGAAACAACTGTTTTCATATTGTCCAACCTTTATTTCAAACCCCAAGAACCTACTAGTCTAAGCTCATGAACCTAAAACCACATGCACCTAATCTGATTATATTAATGAATCATCAGATAAATAACGTGAAATAAGTGTTTTCATATTGTTGAACCTTGATTACAAACATCATGAACCTTCTAGTTTAAGCACATGAGCCTAAAAACCACATTCACCTTGATTTCAAACTCCATGAACCTACTATGCTAAGGTCATGAACCTTGATTTCAAATTCCATGAACCTTGTTTATTTTAATGAATCATTAGATAAATAACTTAACATTACTGTTTTCATATTGATGAACCTTGATTACAATGTTCATGAACCTACTAGTCTTAGCTCATGAACCTAAAACTACATGCACCTAAATTTTTTATTTTATGAGTTTGTTCTTTCAAGTTATTTTTATTTATCTGCAAGTACTCTTCTCCAATTGTTTTAGGTGTCTACGCATTTGTTTCCTTCCTTTCCTTTTTCGTCACCTTCTGTTTCCCCAATGTTTCTGTTAGTTCTCATTTGTTAAACCCAAGAAGGCAGGGCTTGATTTTGAAGTTTTCATTCCAGGTTCCCGAAGATTGTCCACATACAGTAGCTGTTTTTTAAAATGCCAGAAAATCAAGACACATTGTTAGTGTAAATAATATGTATGAGCAACAATAAGTATAGCAATTTGAACACACTTACCAAAAGTACAAGTATTGGTGCGTTACAAAATCCAGTCTTTCCTTTCTTCTTCCATTCTCCTATTCTCAGTTTTAATGTGTCCACAATAAACTGACACCAGTTTATGCTTTCAACATCTTCAATTTGATCAATCATCAGTTACTGAAGTACAATGCCTTTCTGAGATAAGTCCACCAAAGTACTTAAGAACAAAACTAGGAAGGATTGAATGAACCAAGACACATCCTTTGAAGACAACATTGAATTTGCAACATGAGTTGGACGTAATTCTGCTGATCTCAAGAAAGTTTTCCATTCCTTTACCCTCTTTTTGTCTTTTTCTTCTTCACCTCCTCTAACAAAGGAGCACAACTCCATTTGGGATACTCAAGATTCTTTGAACTTCCTTTGCATCTACATTGATGAATGTTTCGTCATCCAGAAATATAACACTTTGCTCTACATCAAATTGATCTGTAAGCCAACTTCCAAGTTCTTTTGGTATGGTCATCAGCTTCAATTCCAGAATGCTCCCAAATCCTATTTTCTTCATCACTTCTTGCTTCTGCTGTTTCAGACTCTTTATAGTGGTAACAAGTAAATGAGGCACCGTCCTTGTTTTGAAATCTGTTGGTTCATTTACAACTTTCTTCAAGGTCTTGATGTCTGCTTTTGGGTTTGTTGCTTTTGTCACTCTATATCTTGGTTCAACAACTTGAATTACTGCCTTTCTTTTCCTTGTTGAAACTCTTCTAGTCTTTGCAGTACATGTTTTTTGTTCCTTAAGCTGTGACTTTGATATGCTTTTCCTTTTCTTAGATATCGAACCTACTTCTTCCTGTTTGCTCTCATCTTCTGTGTTGTGTACTATGTCTTCTGATATTTTCTTATCAGATATTGTTTTCTCAGATGATTCTTGTACCTCATCATCCATTTCTTCAGGGTCCTTTCTCTTGCGTGGGCTTGTTCGAGTTATTACAGTTTTTGTTTTCTGCTCTGTAAGTTTGAATCTTAGCACAAGAGTTTTTATCACATCCCCTTCATCTTTCCCTGTATTTTCATAAAACAGCAAGTTATATTAGTTGTTCCAAGACATGCACTTTTCAAAATATATGTATGTACCTCTGGTTATAATCTAATGAACCTAATTTCATCCAAGCATGAACTTAAGTACATTCAATTTTATGAAAACCTTTTGAGCTTTAATGCAAAAGTTCAAACTGTTAAAGAATCTACTCTTTCTAAAATAGTCCTAAACTTCTCTAACAGTCCTGAACCTACTTATATCATTTTATGAACCTTATGTATAAGATCTTGAACTTCTGAAAATAGTGCAAAATCTCTATTATAAAATGAATGAACCTGCTATATTTGGTCTAATACACTAGAAATTGTCATATGAAGAGCTCTAACTATCATGAACCTACTATTGAAATATTATGAACCAAATACTAATGAACCTGAATTTTATGTAGGCTAAAAATACTAAGCCTTCAATGTTTTGACATCTATCATAGGAACCTAACAGTCTAAGCCTATGAACCTAACAGTTCGACCATATGAACCTTCATAAAATTAATATTCTTCGTATCAAGTTTGAAGATTCTATCTAATTCAAGTGTTGAACACTAATTCAAGTGTTGAACCGTCATAAAACTAGGTGTTTCATAGTCGACATGTATGAACCCTAAATATTTGTTCAATGAACCCTAAGTTCAATGTAGAAACCGGTTTTTTTTTCTTGCTTTGGTGCTTCAAAACATCTGTAAAGTTCAAAATCTTGAAAACAAATACTGAGACTTCCTAATTCGTAGCGATTATAGTGAACAATATAATAGAATCAGAAGCTTTTAGGATTTTCCAAATCTCGAACCCTAGAAGTTTCGAAAACTGACCTGAATCCATCATGTGAACTTAAATCAAAGAAAAAACCAACTAGAAGCAAGATATCGATCAAAATCTCGAGCTTGCAAGCGTAGATTCAGTGGAAATTTGCTGGATTATCAGGAAATTACTGTTGAAACTAGTGATAAATTTGCGTTATTTTCAAAATTGCCACCGCGTACATTTTCTCCCTTTTATTTCCAAAGGCTACGTGGCTTCATCTGGTGCGTTGATTACAAAATTTCAAGGGCTCATATGGGTTCTTAGTTCTTATCTTAAGAACAATTCTTCATAGAACCCACCTCCAATCTAAATCCCCATATTGGGGGATCGTGAAAACGTCCCACATCCGCATTGCGGGATCGGGAAACAGTTAATGGGTATCCGAAACTTTTTTAAAAAAAATCAATTTTTGTCCGCACCCGCTGCCTGAATGTAAAAACAGTAAAATATGTAGCTTAACTAAATGAGGTTGTTGAAAGATCTTATCTTTATAATTTTTTAAATTTAATTTTTTTATAATTTATTTATTAAAATAATTTTTTTAAAGTTTTTTCAATTAGAATATTATTTTATTTAAAACAATTGTCACGCTCCCGCGTTGCGGGTGCGTGACTATTTCACGGTTTCTTTTAAATCGGATATCTGTTCGATTATCTTGCTCCCGTAATGTGTGTGTGGGACAATTTCATGGTCCCACAATGCGGGTGCGTGACAAATTGAGTGTAAAAAGCAAAAAAATGGGTGCAGCTAGCATCACCCTAGTAGTATCCCTTCTATGGTTTTGACCCAAGTGGTTGACCATTTATCGGGTTTGACCGACTTTGATCATTGACCGGCGTTGATCGGGTTGGTCGGTCATTGATCAATTTTATTTTTTAGGCCAAATTTTGTACTTACAAATTTAAGTGTTTCAAAATGTCTGAAATGTGCTACTATATGGTTGAAATGTACTAGGGTATTTTAGGCCAAAATTTGAACTTGTAAAGCATGTGCTACTTTAATTGTTATTCTATGGATGAAATGTGCTTCTATATGACTTAAAATATGCTACGCTTTTGCCTAAATGTGTTTCTCTATGGTTGAAATGTGTTACACGCCTATATGTGCTTCTCTATAGCTAACTGAAGTGTGTTACGCTTTTGTCTATATGTGCTTCTCTATGCTAGGTGAAATGTGTTGCGGTTTTGCCTAGAAAGAATAAAGCACTTTAACTTACAAACCATAACACTTTTGCTTACAAAGCATAGCACAAAAAAATGGTAGAAAAAAGCATGACACTTTTGCTTATAAATCATAGCAAAAATAATCGGTAGCAAAAAAAAAAAGCATTTTTCTTACAAAGAACAACACTTTTGCTTACAAATCATACAAAAAAAACTGAAATGAAAAAATATCCGATAAAAAAACTGAGCTAAAAAAAGTCAACGGACGATTAATGGCGGTCAACGACGATCAACTCTAAGGATGTATTCCTGTTAGTTGTATATAGATATCTACAACAAACAAATCCTAAATAAAAGGGGGAAAAACATACCTACTCCGTGGTTTTATTGATACTTTAATATACGATCGGTGATTTACATTCAGTGTCTTGTAGATTTCTTAGACTTAATTACATAATCTACAACAAAACATGGATTTACTAGTCTATTATTTCAATATTTCTCTTATACTTTGTGTAAATCACAATCTCCGGTAAATAATATATTGGAAATGTTAGATAGAGTATTTTTGAAGCTCACTCTAATAAATTATTATGCTAACATAATTCTTAACCACCTACCGTTCACAACTTCAGATCATTGTTGTATTACGCTTTAATTAGGACAGTCATAATTACATAAATTACCCATTTAGATGTGAGAATGAGTGGTTTCAAAATAAGTCTTATGAAAACCTAGTTAGGAAAATTTGGAGTTACCGTTTCATTGGATCGGATATGTTCAAACTCTTTATAAAACAGAAAAAACTTAAGCCACTAAAGATTGACTGCTTAAAGATTGGCTAAGACAAAATAGTAACCACATTCCAGAACAATTAAAACAAACAGATATGAAACTTCTTGCTCTTCAAGATTCTTGTCTCCAACAAATGACGAACGAAGTGCTTTTAAATACTTACAAGATTCACACACATTTTCACACATACCTACTAGAAAGATTAAAAGATAAACACCTCAAAGAAACCGATAAAAATATAAATATTTCCAAACTAGTGCTAGAATTCGCACTTTCAAACAAAAGATTTTCTGATATCAATCATTACTTAATATAAATTATTATGATCATGAGGCAATAAAACATTTTATTACATAATACTTGCAAACTCTCTCAGTACATTCACACACTACCACGTTTTAGGATAAGGACTTCCAACATACTCCCTCCGTCCCATAATATAATTCCTCTTTCACTTTTCACATTTGCCGAGACACGTTTTGTATCGTTAATATCTCTAACTATATGTTAATAAAAAATTCTAAAATTTTGATATGTTAAAGTACTTATCAAGACGAATCAAACAAGACCCCATATGACTATGTTTGTTTTTACATATTAAAAGTTATACGACAAAATGTGTTATAAGGTGAATAGTGTCAAAAATGAAAGAGGAATTATATACCGGGACGGAGGGAGTATCCCAGAGCTTATTTCTTAAAACAATAATTTTAAGCTTCGTCAAAAACCAAGTTACTCAGAGATTAAATAAATTGTATTTGAACTACCTACAACAAGACTCCCATACTAGACGATTATAATGTTGAGTTTTATCGACATTATTGGCCCTTCTCTGATTCAAGCGGTTCAGGCTGTCTTCTACAGTGGAATTTTATTGTCAGATTACGCGCAATCTTTTGTGGCCTTGATTCCAAAAATCAATAACACCATTTCAATTAATCACTAAAACTATTCATCTTTGTCAAGGTGTGTTTTTCACGACAAATCAATTTTTGACGATATTCTTATCTCGCGTGAAATTTTTCATTCGTTCCATGCTCGTAAGAAAGGTACACGTGGGTGGATGAGACTCAAATTAGGTATGGAAAAAGCTTACGACAAGGGTCACTTGCCTTTTATAATAAAAAATACTTACTAAATTTGGATTTCAGAAAAAGTGGATTAATTTACTTATGTCTTGTATTCCATCGACTTTATTTTCTTTATTAGTTAAAAATGAACACGAACCAACATTTAAACCACAATATGGTTTTCGCAAGGTGATGTTATCGCTCCTTTCATATTTATTCTTGTAATGAATTATCTTCCGAGGATTTTACAAACTCAATCAGACCTAAGGACACATAAAGTTGGTATCCAATTCACTAAAAATGGAACTCGCATTTCGTTTCTTTGTTTTGCGGATGACACATTAATTTTTTCCAATGCAAATCGAACTAATATGAACTATATTAAGAGATCTCTTGACAAATTTACAGAAATTACAGGTTTATCGATTAATTATCACAAAAGTAGTTTTTCATACGTCGACTAATATTGATACAACAAAAAAAGCAACGTTAGCTTCAATTTTACACTTACGGGTCACGAATTCAATGGAGAAATATTTATGGTATTCCAATTGTTTGTGGTCGTGTTAAAAATGAATGTTTTAATTATGTTATTCAAAGCTAACAAAATGGAAAGCAAACTCAATTTCGCAAGCAAGATGTGAAGAAGGTTGATAAAATCACTTTCTACTTCTACTTTTTTAATGTGTAGCGTAGTCACCAATTGAAGGCCTCTCACCATTGCCCTAGCTTCCGCAACTAGAGGTTCGAGGTGTGAACTAAACTGCTCAATGAGAGTCCCTTGATAAACCCCCTTATCATCTCTAATGCAAGCTCTGAATCTCAAACCTTTCCCGTCAAGTATTGTAGCATCTGTATTTAACTTGTATTCAATTTTCAAAATAAAAAAATTCATCTACTAATAAGACCCATATTTCCATAATAGACATGAAACATAAATATTGAAGAAATGATGACTAATAAAAAAAATGTCCAATACAAATATCCAAAAATAAATACAAATTTGAATGATAATCAAGTGACAGCTAGACTTACTTTCTAGAAGTCACAAGTTGAACAGATCCTCATATGTAATCAAGTTAACGCCTAGCTAATCCAACAAGTCCAAATCTGAAAAAGTAGAAACATGTATTCATCAGAATTTGCCAATCAAAACAATCTCAAGCTCTTGAATGTTGAAACACAAACCGTGTGTTTGTTCAGCAAATGACAAAAAATAAGCTAGTTTAATTTTATACAACATTTGAATTGATAGCTTATTGTACCAATAAGTTGTTGTTGTTTTTTATTTCAAAGGCAAAAAATTTGTGTGCCGAACAGGCCCTGAATCTGAATAAAATGCCAAATCTTGTATGTTTGACTGAATTTGTATTGACACATTTGAATTGATAGCTTATTGTACCAGTCTTTTTTGTGTGTCACTTTACCTTAGTCTCCCTAGGGTTTCGCTCTCGGCGCCGCCCTATGGGTTTGTAGGTATAGCTGATTGCTTTTCTTGTCTAGGTCTCTCCTAGGTCATTAATCCCGAGTGGATTTGGTTCTTTTCTCCGTCTTTTCTACCTACTTGTGTTGTTACATCACTGTGCTGAGGTGTTGGAAAGTTCTCTCTTTCTGTTTGGGCATTTATTTTGTCTCTCTCCGTCATAAAGGCGCTACCTTGTGGCTTTTAAAAATATTTTATTGGGGGCCCTTTTCCCTTTCGTTGCCTCTTCTTGTCACTATGATACAATCGTAGAGGAAATATTGGAAAAGTTGGGGAATTTCTCGCTGACGGAAGCAGAGGAAGGTGTGGAAGCTATTATCATCCAGGTGGATATGGAAGCAGACGTCAGAATAAAACTGAGCCTGGTTGGAAGATTCTTGACAAAAAAGACCTATAATACAAACGCCCTAAAAAAGAACTATGGAGATGCTGTGGAAGTCAGGGAAAGGTCTAGCTATGAAGGAGATTGGAGAAGGAGTGTTGATCTTCTAGTTCTTCAGTGGGAAACACAAGGTGTGGGTGAAGGAGCATCAGCCATATGGAACTTCAACGGGAATTTACTAGTTTTGCAGGATCTAAATGAGGAAGAGATGCCGTCAGAGCTGGATTTCAAAGTCTCACCTTTTTGGATTCATACCTACAACGTCCCGCTGAATCGGAGAAACGAGGAGGTTGCTAGAGTGATAGGAAACAATAATTGGTACCTTTGTTGAAACTGACAAGGGAACAAATTTCGGGTGGGGGAGTCCCTGAAACTCTGGGCTGAAATCAGAGTGGATAAGCTGATACCAAAAGGAATGAAATCAGTTTTGGGGGCAAAGATCCAACCTGGGTGGCGCTGAAATACCAACATCTGCCGGAGTTCTGTTATAGATGCGACATTATTGGACATACCGACAAGGAATGTGAGACCGTCTCTGATGAGGAAGCGTTAATTAAAGGTGAACAGTATGGTCCCTGGCTGAGAGCCCCGGGCACCAGAGAGACGAGTAGGGAAATAAAGGAGGCAAAAGAGAAGGAAAGGCAGAAATTTGAGAGATTGATTAACTAGGCCAGCAGGAAAAGCTCACCCTGTGGAGATGCCCAAACTCGAAAGGGCAACAGAGAAGGCGGGGGAGGTTGAGAGGAACCCGCAGGAAATGAGTCTGGATTTCGTGGCAAAGGACCTTGTGTGTGAGGATAGTTTTTGAGTCATGGGCTTTTATGGGTGGCCAGAAACTGAAAATAGGCATCTTTCCTGGGAGTTGTTGAGACTGCTCAGTGAGGATAACTCCCAATTGGCATGGCTTTGTTTTGGTGATTTTAATGAGATTATGTTCCAACATGAGAAACTGGATGGGTCTGAAAGATCGAGAACCCAAATGGAAGCTTTTAGAGAGTGTTTGGAGGATTGCCACCTGTTTGATATCAACAACTCAAGGTATGAATTCACTTTGGATAATAGGAGAGCAGGTGAGGACAATGTTCAGTGTAGGCTCGACAGATTTGTTGCAAACGAGGAATGGATTAGTCTCTTCCCGAAAGCTGCGGCTCAGAATCTGGATTGGGAAAAGTCATACCACTCGCCAATCCTTATGGTGCTGGAGGAGGTTGGCACTAGAAAACAGCCGCGAGTCTTCCAGATTGAAGAGAGTTGGACAGAAAAGGAAGAGTGCAAGAAGATTATTGAAACGGTCTGGAAGGAGGAAGGGGGGAATGCTATTGAGAAAATCGACATAAGTGTTAAAGCCCTTACTTTGTGGTCGAGTGAGGAAAGGAAGTTAAGAAAGATTCTCGTGAATGTTTAGCATAAAGTCAGATCAAGCACAAAGTCACCAAATATTGAGCATGAAAATGGGGTTTTCCAACTTAGGCCGGGAGAATTGAGCATAAAGGCACCCAATATTTCAAGGAGATGTATACCACTAGTAATAGTGAGGGGATGGAGCAGATTGTCCAGAATGTTGTGGCCGTTGTTGATGAAGATACCAGGAACAGTCTTGAACGCTCATATACCGAGGAGGAGATAATGGTGGCCTTAAAACATATGCATCCACTTAAGGTGTCTGGCCCAGATGGAATGTGTGTTATGTTCTTCCAACTCTATTGGGATACGGTTAAGATGGAGTGATGGAGACTACCCTCAAGGCACTGAAAGAAGGAATTATGGCAGAAAAGATCAATAAGACCTTCATAACTCTCATTCTGAAAAAGAATATTCATGTGGAGGTGAAAGATTTCAGGCCTATTAGCTTGTGTAATGTGATCTATAAGCTTATCTCGAGAACAATTGCGAATAGACTCAAGGAAGTCCTCCATCTCATTATTGCCCCAAATCAGAGTGCTTTTGTTCCCGAAAGAATGATTTATGATAACTTCCTTATCGCCTTTGAACTCTTCCATCATATGGACACAAATACCGGAAGAGATAAGCACTTTGCCTTGAAGCTCGATATGTCAAAAGTGTATGATAGGGTGGAATTGAATTTTCTGGAAAATGTTATGAGGAAAATGGGCTTTGGGGAAGTTTGGATAAGCAGAGTCAATATGTGCTTGAAATCTGTCTCGTTCTCGATCCTGATAAATGGTTGCCCTTCTCAACCTTTCTCCCTCGACAGAGGACTTAGGCAAGGTGACCCGTTATCCCCACACCTCTTCCTCTTATGCGGTCAAGTACTCTCAAAGATGATTGAAAGAGCAACGAATAGAAACTTGTTGTTGGGTGTCAGAATCACCAGTCTTGCGCCGCAGGTCTCCCACCTTCTTTATGATGACGATTGTATCCTCTTTGCAAACTCAGATCAAGCACAAGCCAAAACGATTAAATCCATTCTTGCTACCTTTGAAATGGCCTCGGGACAAAGAGTGAATCTTGACAAAACTGAAATCAGTTTCATCAAAGGGACCAGTGAACAGATGAGGCAGGAGATTGCTAAGATTATGGAGATTCCGCAGAGAGTTGGTTGTTATAAATATTTGGGTTTGCCTAGTTTTGGGGGAAGTCAAAACGGAAGATTTTTGAGACCGTAGTTGAGAAGAGGGAGAAGAGACTCAAAGGCTGGAAGAGAAGTTCTCCTGAAATTCGTGGCACAGTCAATACCCACCTATTCTATGTCAGTTTCCGAATGTCTGTGGGGATCAGCTCTGATTTTTAGTCGATGATGTCTAGCTTCTGGTGGGGACATAAAAGGAGTGAGAGGAAAGTCCACTGGTGTAGATGGGAAAGAATGTGCAAGATCAAGAAAGTGGGAGGACTGGGCTTTAGGAAGTTACAAAGCTTCAATTCGGCCCTCCTATTGAAGCAATGTTGGAGGCTTATGATGTCTCCAGATAGCCTGATGTCCCGAGTTCTCAAGGCTAGGCATTACCTTTACTCCTCCCTGCAAGAGTCTCAACTGGGAGAGAAGCCTAGTTACACTTGGCGATCTCTCTGGGAAACTAAAGGAGTGGCTGAAAGGGGTTCATTATGGCAAATTGGTGATGAAAGACAATTAAGAGTTTGGGAAGACAGATGGATCGTGGGAATGAGACGAAGAAGCCGATCACTAGATGCCCCGTGGGGTTGGAAAATCTCCGCGTTTTTTTACCTAATATTGATCACGACTGCAGATGCTGGAGGAAAGAGCAGATTAAGCAAATCATCATCCCTTTTGAAGTTGAGAGAATTCTCGAGATTCCGCTGAGCTGCAGTCATGAGGTGGACAGACTGGTGTGGCATCGAGATAAATTTGGGGAGTATATGGTTCGCAACCCCTATCATATGATCAAAGGTGAAGACGACCAATGTGATATTCCATTCTCGAGCTCCCCTAATCTGTCAATTTGGAGCATGATTTGGTCGACTGGAGTTACCCCCAGAATCAAGCTACATGCCTGGTCTATCTGCAATGGTTCACTCTCCTGTAATGCGAGATTGTGGGTATGAACAAGAGGTGGAGACTCATGCCTTCAGAGACTGTAGACACAACAGAGCCGTATGGGACCTCTTAGATATTGATATGGACTATGGCACATCTGGAGGGATTTATTGGCTCAGTGGAATGTCAACCAAGTTAGACAATTCCGACTTCTTGATCTTTCTGACCGGAATATGGATATTGTGGCATCGCAAGAATAAGCTCATTTTTTAAGGCACTTTCAAACCTCATACGGTAATTGTAGGGGAGATTATGGCCTATGTTAAAGGGCTAAATGATAGGCCTAATTCCCGGAACAACAGAACGAAGAAGAAGCCAAATCCTCGGTGCAACAAAGAGGATAAGAGAAAGGTTTGATGGACCCCTCCTGAGATCGGTGTGTGTAAGGTTAATATTGATGCTGCAATATTGGATGAGCTTGGAGTTGGTCTAGGTGTAGTGATTAGAGACCACAGAGGGGGAGTCATCGGGGCCTCGACCGACCAATCTAGCAACATGGTCACCCCGCTCATTGCTGAAGAAAAAGCTTTGTTCAAAGGTATCCAACTCTCCCTTGCCCATAACATCTGTAGGCTAGAGGTGAAAAGTGATAGCCAAATTCTTATTCAGGCTCTCCAGAGTAGTAACAAATGCCCTTTTGAAATCTCCCCCATCGTTAGACATATTCGAGATATTAGCTTACACTTTATTTCATTAAGTGGAGTCATGTTAGAAGGGAAGAAAATATTATTACCCACGAACTTGCTACGTTGCATCCTTAACTTGTTGGGGTTAGATCTTGGGATTTTTCTCTCCAAAACAACATTTGCGACGTAGCACGTTTTGAGTATATGAATGACACTAGATAAGGTGCCGTTTTGGCGTCTTTTGCCATAAAAAAGAAAAGAAAAGAAAGCGAGGTCCAATAAACTTAACATAAAAGGACTACAAAACCTAACCCCCATTTTCTCTCACTGTATTGGCGATCCAATGCTCATTCCTCTGACGAAGAGGAGGAACATGGCTTGAATATGCATGGCAAGATCAAAGCCGAATCTGATTCTCAGTCACCCGTAAAGCGAGCGCCAGTGCAAAAAATGAAATTTGAAGCACGCAAAAGCAGCAAAGTGGAGGAGGAGGAGCAGGGCAATCAATTCGGGCAAATCCTTCCCCCTCCGCTTTCTACAACTTCATTAAGAATTCTTTGAATATGGAGGTCCAACCCAGGCATATTAAGGATAAAATGCACAAGCTCAAGACCAAGTATGCCAACAACTTGGGCAAATCAAACAGATTTAGCTCCTCCCATGAACAAACATGTTTTGATTTGTCCCACAAGCACTTTGAGACTAAGGTTTCCGCTTATTCCCAACTCCAACAACAAAGAAAGCAAAAAATGAAGACTTTAAGAGGAGCACTTCCAAAACCCAAACCTTTTAATTCTGCTTCTACCAACATGGAGGAGGAGGAAGAGGAAGAGGAAGAGTCGTGGCAGTTCATTGGAAAATCTTCCATGTTAATAGGGTTGGATGAGAATATTGTCAAGATGGGACTAGGATTGTGTATCCATGATCTCAAAGCTGAACTTGAGGAGAAGTGGAAAGAGCTGTTTGTCGAAGAATGCAATCTCTTTATGAGAAAGTTGGATTTGACTCGCCAAGAAAGCGAGATGATAACTGAAGCGTTAAAATCTAGTCGGGGATAAGTAAGCACTATGATATAACTATCTTGTAATATAAATTTTAGAAATAGGATTGACAAATGGAAAATAGCCAGTATGACTTTTGATTCTGTTATCTGCACTTCGGGTGTCTAGTTTTTGTATCATTGTTGAGATATGATGAAGTTTTGATTGAATGACAAACATCAACTAATGGTTTACTTGAGTGCGTAGGTATTGTTACTAGTGTGTGCAAGAACGAAGGAAGTCTACTTGTGCGTAGACAGGAACAAAGGAAGTACAAGCAGGTACGAAGGAAGTCTTGTTGGAATCCATGAGGCGTAAGGTTACGACGAATGCAAGACAATTGTGAAGATTAAAGTTCATCTGAAGAAGATTATTGGTCGAAGATATCTTGGAGAATGGACTTGAAGAATTATGGAAGAGTTGCATTTCAAAGAAGGAAAGAAGATCTTGTCAAAGAAAGAAAAGAAGATCTCGTCAAATAAGAAAAGTGGCAACTCGACAAGGATGGGCATTGGACGCGCGTGTGAAGAAGCGCCAAAGGAATAAGGAAATATTACGCGCAAGGAATATTTCCTTATACGCTATTGTTTCCTTATTTGTTCAAGGCGGCGCGCCGAAGTGTAAGGCCCAAGGTGACTACTTGGAGAACAAGTTGGAATGTCACACGGAAGAAAAGATTTCTTAGGAAGAGATTTCCTTGTGAATGAAATATTAGGAAGCGATTTCCTTTTAGAATGATATTGTGAGATTTGTGGTAATATTAGAACGACTAGATTGATAGTTAGGTTTGAGTTATTTAGTGTGTTATATATTGCATGAGAATTGCATAGATTAGTAAGACTTTGAAGAGCGAAAACCTAATACTCGGTTTAGAGTTTTTCTACGTGTGTGAGATTGAGATTCAAGTGAGAAGAGTGATCCGAGATCTAGCTAGGACGTCTAGGTGAGTGATCCAAGTTCTATTGTAATCAAGATATCAATACAACAAGTAGACTCGTTCAAACTCTCTCTAGTGAAAGCTAGAGAAGAGTGGTTTTTCGCCTCGAGGACTTTTTGGTACTTGGGGTGTTTTCACTATATATCATCGTGTCCAAATTTGGTTTACATTATTGTTTGTCTTTCTGCATTATCTACTTATCAAGGAACAATAGCTTTTGTTCCTTGAGTTTTTATACGCTAATCGATCCAACAATCATGGAGCTGTGAACTTGAATCCCTTTGCTATCTAAGAGGGAGGAGCTTTATGACGGGTGTATTTTGCGTATGTTCTACTCATGGATTAATTACTAGTGATGTTTCTTCACCTTGTTTAGTCGCATTGTTTCTTCTTGTATGCTTTCCTAGAATTATAAAGATTTGGGCCTTTTTAAAGGCCCATCCGGCCCAAAATATTAAATCATCTTCTCTCTTCCTTTCTTCCTCTCTTTCTCTCCTCCTCTCCTCCTTCCGTTCATACGCAGAGAGCAAGCGACAATGGTGGCTGAAGACGGACGACCGACAACCTCGCCATGTCTGAGTGCATGCCATCGTGTCCCGACCGGATTTTGTGAGCGGATCCGTGTCCCGGCCGGATTTCGTACGCGGATCCGTGTCGGGTCGGGTCGACTCGGATACGAGCCAAAAAATGGCGTGTTCGTGTAAGACAAATGCTTTCTATCTTTATTTTCCGGTATACCTTTAGTTTGCATTGCTGCGATTTCAACTTCTGCATTGCTACCTTTATGTTCTTGTTCACTGGGTATGATATAATTCAACATAGCATTTGTATGATAGAAGAATGTGTTGCTGGTTTTCCATCTTCCACTAGCTTGGTGACTTATTAAATCATGTATTTTGATGATGATATTTTGTTATTTTACTTTCACTTCATTTAATCCACAACTTTTTTTTATCATTTACTGTTGCAACAGTTTTTTTTTTGGTTTGTGTTGCAAAAGTTTTTATTTTAAGGGCTATAAAAGGTGTACATACGTTGTCATTATTTTTATTTGTGTAGTGACATTAAATTTTGGCCATCCTTTGTCAAGACATGTCAAGCTAATTGCAGCTTTCTTTGATAAAATCTTTTATAATATCACAATATCATACATCTAACATTTTGATCTGTACCTCATCTCTTCTTTTGTGGTACAATAAACTTAGATAGTAGGATGGCTACTTGCAGCGAACTTTTGAGCATGAATTTTTTTCATAATATGAAATTTCAGTTTATCATTCTTTGATTTAGATAACCTTTACACATTCTGATCAAACCAGAAAAAAAATGTAAGTACGTACTATGTGGACTATTTTTGCAACATAAATCCGGTGCACTACAAGAAATAAGACTTGGTGGATACAGATACCATCGACCATTCTAAGTTAACCCTAACTCAACCCTTACTCTTCCATACTGGAAGAATTTTGGAGGTATTGTTATTCATCAGTTGATATTGTAGACATGAAAAGAAATCAGAGGATGTATTGCGAAACAATGAAGTTGATGTTGACATGCAACAATATAATGCAAGTATTAATAGGTTATGATGCCATGAAACCCTAAATTGATGGAACCTGGATGGACCCATTTAGGTTGGATGTTATCATGTAGGTGGGCAAATTGAAATACATGTGTTTTCCAATATTTTTGGAGCCTTGTAATCCCAACAACACATTCCCTTGCAAATAATGGTTACTACTTCAAACTGCATTATTAATTCGAGCAAATCCTTCCCCCTCCGCTTTCTACAACTTCATTTAAGAATTCTTTGAATGTTGAGGTAGAACCCAGGCACATTAAGGATAAAATGCAGAAGCTCAAGACCAAGTATTCCAAAAACTTGGGCAAATCAAACAGTTTTAGCTCCTCCCATGAACAAACATGTTTTGATTTGTCCCACAAGCTTTGTGAGACTGAGGTTTCCGCTTATTTCCAACTCCAACAACAAAGGAAGCAGAAAAAGAGGACTATAAGAGGAACACGTCCAAAAGCCAAACCTTTTAATTCTGCTTCTACCAACATGGAAGAGGAGGAAGAGGAAGAGGAAGAGTCGTGGCCGTTCATTGAAAAATCTTCCATGTTAATAGGGTTGGATGAGAATATTGTCAGGATGGGACTAGGATTGTGTAGCCATGATCTCAAAGGCAAAGCTAAACTTGAGGAGAAGTGGAAGAAGCTGTTTGTCGAACAATGGAATCTCTTTACGAGAAAGTTTGATTTGGCTCGCCAAGAAAGTGAGATGATAACTGAAGCGTTAAAATATGGGGATAAGTAAGTAAGCACTATGATATAACTATCTTCTAATATAAATTTCGGAAATAGGATTGACAAAGAAATCAGAGGCTGTATTGCATAACAGTGAAGTTGATGTTGACATTGAGATGCATCAAAATAATGCAAGTAATAATAGGTTATGCTGCCATGAAAGACTCTAAATTGATGGAACCTGGGTGGACCCATTTAAGTTGGATGTTATCATGTAGGTGGGCAAGTTGAAATACATGTGTTTTCCAAAATTGTTGAAGCCTTGTGATCCCAACTGCCCATTCTCCTCAAGTTCAGTTTTGCCTTTGAGATCATGGCTACACAATCCTAGTCCCATCCTGACAATATTCTCATCCAACCCTATTAACATGGAAGATTTTCCAATGAACTTCCACAACTCTTCCTCTTCCTCTTCCTCCCCCTCCATGTTGGTAGAAACGGAATTAAAATGTTTTTCTTTTGGAAGTGTTCCTCTTAAAGTCCTCATTTTCTGCTTCCTTTGTTGTTGGAGGTTGAAATATGCAGAAACCTCAGTCTCCCAGAGCTTGTGGGACAAATCAAAACATGTTTGTTCATGGGAGGAGCTACAACTATTTGATTTGCCCAAGTTTTTAGCATACTTGGTCTTGAGCTTGTGCATTTTATCCTTAATCTGCATGGGTTGAACTTCCGCAATCAAAGAATTCTTATTGAAGTTGTAGAAAGCGGAAGGGGAAGGATTCACCCAAATTAATAATGCAGTTTCAAGTAGTAACCAGTATCTGCATGGGCAGTTGGATCACAAGGCTCCCACAATATTGGAAAACACATGTATTTCAACTTGCCCACCTACATGATAACATACAGCCTAAATGGGTCCATCTAGGTTCCATCAATTTAGAGTTTTTCATGGCATCATAACCTATTTTTACTTGCATTATTTTGTTGCATCTCAATGTCAACATCAACTTCACTGTTATGCAATACATCATCTTTCATCCTCTGATTTCTTTGTCAATCCTATTTCCTAAATTTATATTAGAAGATAGTTATATCATAGTGCTTATCTACTTATCCCCATATTTTAACGCTTCGGTTATCATTTCGCTTTCTTGGCGAGCCAAATCCAACTTTCTCATAAAGAGAATGCATTGTTCGACAAACAACTTCTTCCACTTTTCCTCAAGTTCAACTTTGCCTATGAGATCATGGCTACACAATCCTAGTCCCATCCTGACAATATTCTCATCCAACACTATTAACATGGAAGATTTTCCAATGAACTGCCACGACTCTTCCTCCTCCTCCATGCTGGTAGAAGCAGAATTAAAATGTTTGCCTTTTGGAAGTGTTCCTCTTAAAGCACTCATTTTCTTCTTCCTTTGTTGTTGGAGTTGGAAATAAGCAGAAACCTCAGTCTCCCAGAGCTTGTGGGACAAAGAAAAACATGTTTATTCATGGGAGGAGTTAAAACTGTTTGATTTGCCCAAGTTTTTGGCATACTTAGTCTTGAGTTTGTGCATTTTATCCTTAATCTGCCTGGGTTGAACCTCCACATTCAAAGATTTCTTAAATGAAGTTGTAGAAAGCAGATAGGGGAGGATTCACCCGAATTAATAATGCAGTTTTAAGTAGTAACCAGTATGTGCAAGGGCACTGTTTGTCGAAGAATGCAATCTCTTTATGAGAAAGTTGGATTTGGCTCGTTAAGAAAGCGAGATGATAACTGAAATGTTAAAATCTAGGGATAAGTAAGTAAGCACTATGATATAACTATCTTCTAATATAAATTTTGGACATAGGATTGACAAAGAAATCAGAGGATGAAAAGAAATCAGAGGATGTATTGCATAACAATGAAGTTGATGTTGACATTAAGACGCAACAAAATAATGCAAGTAATAATAGGTTATGATGCCATGAAAAACCCTAAATTGATGGAACTTGGATGGACCCATTTAGGTTGGATGTTATCATGTAGGTGGGCAAGTTGAAATACATACGTTTTTCAATATTGTTGGAGCCTTATGATCCTACCTGCCCATGCCCTTGCAGATACTGGTTACTACTTGAAACTACATTATTAATTCGGGTGAATCTTCCCCCCTCTGCTTTCTACAACTTCATTTGAGAATTCTTTGATTGTGGAGATTCAACCCATGCAGATTAAGGATAAAATGCACAAGCTCAAGACCAAGTATGCCAAAAACTTGGGCAAATCAAACAGTTTTAGCTCTTCTCATGAACAAACATGTTTTGATTTGTCCCACAAGCTATGGGAGACTGAGGTTTCCGCTTATTTCCAACTCCAACAGCAAAGGAAGCAGAAAATAAGGACTTTAAGAGGAACACTTCCAAAAGCTAAACCTTTTAATTCTTCTTCTGCCAACATGGAGGAGGAGGAGGAAGAAGAGTCGTGGCAGTTCATTGGAAATTTTTCCAAATTAATAGGGTTGGACGAGAATATTGTCAGGATGGGACTAGGATTGTGTAGCCTTGATTTGAAAGGCAAAGATGAACTTGAGGAGAAGTGGAAGGAGCTGTTTGTCGAAGAATGCAATCTCTTTATGAGAAAGTTGGATTTGGCTCGCCAAGAAAGCGAGATGATAACTGAAGCGTTAAAATCTAGGGATAAGTAAGTAAGCTCTATGATATAACTATCTTCAAATATAAATTTTGGAAATAGGATTGACAAAGAAATCAGAGGATGAAAAGAAATCAGAGGATGTATTGCATAACAATGAAGTTGATGTTGACATTGTGATGCAACAAAATAATGCAAGTAATAATAGGTTACGATGCCATAAAAAACCGTAAATTGATAGAACCTGGATGGACCCATTTAGGTTCGATGTTATCATGTAGGTGGGCAAGTTGAAATACATGTGTTTTCCAATATTGTTGGAGCCTTGTGATCCCAATTGCCCATGCCCTTGCAGATACTGGTTACTACTTGAAACCGCATTATTAATTCGGGTGAATCCTTCCCCCTCCGCTTTCTACAAGTTCATTTAAGAATTCTTTGAATGTGGAGGTTCAACCCATGCAGATTAAAGATAAAATGCAAAAGCTGAAGACCTAGTATGCGAAAATCTTGGGACAATCAAAGAGTTTTAGCTACTCACATGAACAAACATGTTTTGATTAGTCCCACAAGCTCTTGGAGACCGAGGTTTCCGCTTATTTCCAACTCCAATAGCAAAGGAAGTAGAAAATGAGGACTTTAAGAGGAACACTTCCAAAAGCCAAACCTTTTAATTCTGCTTCTAACAACATGGAGGAGGAGGAGGAGGAGGAGGAGGAAGAGTCGTGGCAGTTTACTGGAAAATCTTCCATGTTAATAGGTTTGGATGAGAATATTGTCAGGATGGGACTAGGATTGTGTAGCCTTGATTTGAAAGGCTGAACTTGAGGAGAAGTGGAAGGAGCTATTTGTAGAAGAACGCAATCTCTTTATGGGAAAGTTGGATTTGGCTCGCCAAGAAAGCGAGTTGATAACTGAAGCGTTAAAATATGGGGATAAGTAAGCACTATGATATAACTATCTTCTAATATAAATTTCGGAAATAGGATTGACAAAGAAATCAGAGGCTGTATTGCATAACAGTGAAGTTGATGTTGATATTGAGATGCAACAAAATAATGCAAGTAATAATAGCTTATTTATGATGCCATGGAACCCTAAATTGATGGAACCTGAATGGACCCATTTAGGTTGGATGTTATCATGTAGGTGGGTAAGTTGAAATACGTTTGTTTTCCAATATTGATGGAGCGTTGTGATCCCAAGAGCCCATGCCCTTGCAGATACTGGTTAGTACTTGAAACTGCATTATTATTGGTAGGCACACCAAAAATAGGTCTAGAAATATCCTTCACATGATCATGGCGGTTCTGGGGGAGTAGTGGAGTTGTGGTTTCCGTTGCTGTTTTTGCTGATTTGTAGGCGCGTGAACGACGATTAGGGTAACGAGTGGCAGGTACGGCTAGAACTATCTTCTTGTTCATGATTTTACAGCCCATCAGGCTTTTTCTTTTTGTACCACCGCGATGGCAATCCTTGTTGATGATAGTAGTATCAGTAGTAGTAGGGATGTTGGTGAGATGATTCAGTAGTTTTGATGACTCTGCAACTTCTTGCAACTTTCTTTCAGCCACTCTCTTAGCAGTTGGACCCAAATCCTTTACGAATTCCACAAGGCTTTCTTTGTAACTAATTTCTTCTTTGCTTATCTACAAGCACATACCCTGAATTAGTCTATATTAATCAACCGTCAATTCTTAACTCAATTATGGTACTTACAAGCTCCAATGGTATTGGTATGGATCCACCATAACTCATTGTGAGATCACCCTTTGTTAAGTATGAATCCCTATCACCACTGTAAATTTTTGGAGCTGATGATGTTCTCTTGGTTGTGTCCAATTCCAATTCCAATTCTAATTCAAACTTGTGTGGATGAGTTCTTAGAGAATGGAATACATTAGTAGCCATATCATTTAGACTGCGTGCCTAAAATCAACATGTCCCACTTTTAGGTATATGCATTCAAAATCATACTTTTGGGTTTCATTAATTTGTTATACTACTCTAAAAAGAAACAATTTACTTACGTGTTTGAAATAAACGGTACCAGAAGAATTGAAATGCATAGCATTTTTGAAAATCAAGAATACATCATGCTGCAAAATCATTGCTCAAACAAGTTAATTTAAATTTGAAACAGATATATGTATATATATATAAGACAAATTACTCAGTAGTATAATGTGATTATATTCATGTGTACCTCAAATTGGTGAAGAGATTGGTACATGTCTTCGTGAAGTTTGGCCCTCATGGTACCAAAATCCATTGGATCTTTAATAATTTCATAATAATCCTCCACCTATATATAGTTATTTATACACGGTTGTTGAAGATGGAAGTGAATTACATGATGAAGGAAGAAAGACAAAAGAGGTAAGAAACAAACATCGTATGTACCTGAGCTGGATTAACAGGTTCAGCAAATAGCTCCTGAGCATCTTTTCTGCACCCATACACATCCATATAATAGTGAATCCATTTGTTTCATTGAGATAGCCTACGAAACTAATGCAAAAAAGTGAAAATTTAAGATCTAAAATTAAAAATCAATTGCGACATTTCTGAAAGTGGCTTTGCCGCATGTAATTATGAGATCCCTATAGATTATCTATAGTTAGTCACACACTTGTAACCCATGTTACATGGACACGGTAAAAATGGCCTTGTACCCGGGTCGACCCGACACGGATTCGGGTACGGAATCCGACCGGGATCCTCCATGTTACACTGGTACGGCAAGGAAGAGGCAGAACTTGATTTATTCATCAACGGCGTTGGGAAGCAAGGAAGAAGAAGGGATGTTGTATGACGCTACTCTCTCAGACCTAGAAATATAAGATATTGGGCCTCCATTCCAAGATATTGGGCCTCCATTCCAACATTTTGGGTTTTCATTCTATGCTATTGGGCCCTAATACTCTCATTTAACAAGCCTTATTTTATTTTTACTATTAGAAGTGTATTCTAAATATTAATTTATATTATATATAATTAATATAAGGAATAATTTTATAAACTTTATTTATTTTATATATATTTTTATTACTGCATTGCCGTGTACCAGTACTAGTGTCCAAATTCCGGACGGTGTCCCGTTGTCTAAAATTTTCAAGAATTACATACCGGACCCTCGGATCCGTACCCGTGTCAGATACTCGTACCCGTGTCCATGTAACATAGCTTGTAACTAACTTCTCTCATTCAACTTTCTCATTCAACTTTCTCAATCTATCTGTTTCTCTCGAGCTTCTTATGTTTTCATCAATGTCGGAACCTAAGCCTAGGTTGCAATCTATATATATATAATAAAACAGAGCTATTTGAAGCTCTCTCATTCACTCTGACCCCACCTATCCTAGGTGTCATTTTGTCATTAAATCTCACTAATTATATTTTTTCATTTTTTCATTTCTTCCTACAAAAATTAATGTAACAACAATTTAGTAAAATTCTAACTAACATATCCTAACAATATCAATTTGAATTTGAATTTTAAAAATTTGACTATTTCACTTGATAAAAAACGTAACCGACTTCTTTTAAACAAACTTTGAGTCAACATTCATTTCCAATACAATACAATGTAATATACATTTATTCATGATCCATATATTAGTAAAAAAAATGAATTCTCATACAAAAAATGTAAGCAAATATTTCTTAAACTTGTAAAAATCTAAATGTATTATTCATGAACAATATAATTATAATTAGAATAATTTATTTAATAATAGAGCATTGTGACTAAGCAAATCATAAACTCGTTATTAATGTTGGTTAATCATGTTGATATAATTACAAAAGTTAGTTAAATCTATTTGATAATACAACATGAGTGTGATGTAAATTGTAAAGTATGTTTTTTCTATTATATTATTATTTATCGTTAACATTACTTATTCATAAAATCTGATATTTGTGTGTGTTTTGTGGTTTGTTATCTGACTTTTAGAAGTTTTTTTTATTGATCTATAAGCGATATTTTTATAATTCATCAACAACACATATATTTATTTAAAGAGAACATAATTATTATAATTTGCTTGCGGAATTGTAGCCTTCAAGCCTAAAATCTCACATTTATATTGTTGTTTTTTATAAAAAAAAATATTCTTGTGACCAATTAGTAAGAGATATAAAATACGTAAAATTTATCCATGAGACCCTGACCCATTTAGATAAAACTTTATCAATATTTGAAACTTTTCAATTAAAATTCTAAAAAAAACTAAGTCATCACCCTAAAACTATTAATGCAACTCAAAAATGATTTAAATTACTTTTGTATTTAAAAGTTGATCCTTTTTTACACATCCAATATAAAAGTATTTATTACTTCAGGTTGTTTGGGTCATTATAATTTGTGTCTAATCGAAATTATGTGGGTCAACGGAACAACTTCATGATGTTTGTTTTTTATGATTATCGTAGAAATTTAATACTTAATTAGCAATTTAATAATAAAATACTATTATTCAATATAATGTATTAAAGTATTAAATATAAATGAGATAAAATATGTGAAATAATTAATATTTAGATTGGGTGTTCATGGTTTAGATTCTGGTCATTCGGGTTATGTAGATCTTTCAATCAGTTAGATCAAATTAGTACGATTTTGTATAGATTTAACTCTTTTGTTATGAAAGTATTTATAGAAAGATTTGAGATATAACTTAATAGTCTTATTTCTTGAAAATATTATTTTAGATATTATATATGATTATTTTTCATAATGTAACATAAATACATATACAAAGATATTAATAAGTAATATTAATATTAAATAAACCCGCGCATGGCGCGGGAAATACGCTAGTGAACTATAAATTAATTTACCGTTGAAGTGCGTCAAGAATGAGCTCTAGTGTACGCTTGTTTGGTTTCCATGAGGTGATATCTGCAACTTAAAACAAACAAATTTGAACACACACTAATTAAGCCACACATTCATAGATCAGGATAAGGATTAGTACCAAGATCTGAATTCGGAGCTACTACTTGATCAACCTACACACGTACATAGATTAACAATTCAACATTAGTATAAAAAAGATCATACTAATTAGGCTAAATAATAAAATCATCACAAACTCGATCCACATATCTCATATAGATGATCACCTGTTGAAAAGGAACAAGGTCAAGTTGATCAGTCTTTTTCTTGTATGGAATCCTTCTCTGGTTGTACTGTCGTCCCTTCTTCAGCTTCCCACTGTTTTTTTGTATATATATGCAAATGCAGATTTATGTAAGTATATAGACTGAAAAAACAGAATATGAAAATATGCAGGTTATTACCTGATGATCTTCATAATTCCGATCCTGAGGTTCTAAACATGCAATTGACTACCACAATTTTGCAACTATATAAATATAGTTGTCGGGGGTTAAAGCTTTGATCTATGTAACGCATTTGGAAGATACTCTTATGAAAACACAATTAAGCAGTATACATAATAGGCTACAAACACTAAATGTAATAGATTTGTTTCTAATCCTGCTTTTTATTACATAGTAATAATAATTCATACGCCCAGAACTTGGAATTTTTTTCTGAAACGAGCTTTTTTTCAGAAAAAATTCCCGACGCAGGCTCTTTTCAAAAGAAATTCTCAATATAGGCACTTATGCCAGCTTCAGATTTTTTTTATGTGTGAGAGACGCTGGTCCAGCGTCTCTTATACGTTAAAACATAAAAAAAAATTATATGAGCGTCTCATATAAATGGTCTTTTTTTTTATTTGAACATGTATAAGAGAACCAGCGTCTCTTATACAGATTTTTATTTTTTAATTCCCCCATGTAAGAGACGCTTACACATAAAATGTTTTTTTTAAAAAAATTATTTGTATATACAAGGCATTTGTTTAAAATTTTTTTTCTTTCAAAGTTTATATATAGATATATTATTATATATGACTTACCCGTGTTTGGATGGCTCGTCTGGGCTCGTTTGAAATCGGAATCGATCACGACCGATTTCGTTGGGTCTGTATTGATCCCAGCTTTCACCAGATATGTCTCTCTCTCGATTCTGATTTCGAACGACCCCATACGAGCCACCCGAACACGCGTAAGTCTCGTGCGTACCTTCTACTGTAAATGGATATTAACAAATTCGTTCCTCCATATCAGGCGATGAGAGACATATCTGGTGAAAGCTGGGATAAATACGGACCCAACGAAACTGGTCGTGGTCAATTCCGATTCCGAACAAGCCCATACGAGCCATCCGAACAAGCGTAAATCTCGTGCATACCTTCTTTCACCAGTTCGGAATCGGAATTGATCACGACCAGTTTCGTTGGGTCTGTATTGATCCCAGCTTTCACCACATATGTCTCTCATTGCCTGATATGGAGGAACGAATATGCAAATATCCATTTACAGTAGAAGGTATGCACGAGACTTACGCGTGTTCGGGTGGCTCGTATGGGGTCGTTCGAAATCAGAATCGATCGATAGACATATCTGGTGAAAGCTGGGATCAATACGGACCCAACGAAATCGGTCGTGATCGATTCCGATTTCAAACGAGCCCATACGAGCCATCCAAACACGAGTAAGTCATATATAATAATATATATATATAAACTTTGAAAAAAATAATAATTTAAACAATCCCAGCGCCTTATACAAATAATTTTTTTTAAAAAAACATTTAACGTGTAAGAGACGCTGACAAGCCAGCGTCTCTTACACGGGAGAATTAAAAAATAAAAATCTGTATAAGAGGCGCTGGTTCGACCAGCGTCTCTTATACATGTTCAAATAAAAAAAAAAGACCATTTATATGAGTCTCATATAAATTTTTTTATTTATGTTTTAACGTATAAGAGACGCTGGTCTGGCCAACGTCTCTTATACATAAAAAATTCAAAAAACAATTACCAGCTTCGGACGAGAGACGCTGGTTCTACCAGCGTCTCTCACACATAAAAAAATCCAAAGCTGGCATAAGTGCCTATATTGGGAATTTATTTTGAAAAGAGCCTACGTAGGGAATTTTTTCTGAAAAAAAGCTCATTTAAGAAAAAATTCCGGAACTTGTCCATCACTAACTATTTTAGATTTGCTGATAACTATAAGAATAAACTTCTGCATCATTGCTTTGTATTACATAGCAAGGGGAGATCCATACACTTGGTATTAATTATTAGACAAACATATATATATATATATATATATATATAAACGACCTACTGACAAACATATATAAACTGACTACCACAAGTGTTTTATGTAAGGGTAATTTCCATTAGTTTGGTTATTAGCCATTTATCAGATCATGTGTACTTAGGCTTACTTAGGAAACTCGATTATGTTGTAATGGGCTTATGTTGGTCCAGTAGAAGAATAGGCCCATATCTGTACCAGATGCCCAAGACGTAACCCGACCCGCTTGGAGGAAACCGGGGCTCCTCGTGTCTTCACAGAAGCTTGGGTATATAAGCTACTAACCCTATTCTCTCTCCTCACTTCTTACTTGCTTCGTCACTGTTCATCTGAGAGGCGAGAGAGAGATATGAGAGAGTTCTCGGAGGAGTTCAACGTTGGCTTGATTCTTCTTCTTCCCCGAAGCAAATCTCTTGTTGTTGGTGTTCCAAGCTAGAAGACGGTGGTCGTGGCTAGTGGAGAAGCTATGAGATCGCAGCCTCGGGTGCTCAGCGGGGACTAGGGTTTGGAGTCTTGACGGTGACTGTTCAGGGGGTTCTTGTATCTCTTGCTTGCTTCTTGTTTCTGTATTTGTAAGCCTTTGTGTAAAGATCTGTTGTATGCTCTCTGAAAGACCTGCACCTTTTACATAGTGGATTTGGCTTCCTACCTTGAGGCCACGGAGATGTAGGCTGAGTCCGAACCTCGTTAACAATTCCCTGTGTTCATTACGATTACTTGTGTGTGTTCGTGATTTGATCTGTCACCAATCGATCTCACAGATTGGTATCAGAGTCAGGTTCCCTTGTTTTGTGTCTCTCTGGATCTTGTGTGATCTTAGAAGTTCATCTCTAGGGATCTTTGTTGCTTTGATTGATTTCTGGTATCTTGCTTCCGCTCACATATTGTTGACTGATCATTTCTTGTCTTGCTTGTAGTTCTGTCTAGGTCTTTTGTGTAAGATCTAGTCTACTTGCTTTGTAACTTGGGATAACTTGGTGATATTTTTATTACTAAGTCTATCTGAGTAGTTACCTGAGGATTTCTTGGATTATTGTGTTAATTCAAGAATCACTGAAGTGCTATATCTTGTTTTGTCTGCTGAAAAGTGCTTTGATTAACTTGTGTGTTGATTCAGGTACCAATGACAGACAATAACATAAGGATGAAGCCATTCGATGGAACCACTGACTTTGCAATGTGACAAGTGAAGATGAAGGCCATATTGATCAGATTGTCCGATGATGTTGCTCGACAGGTGGTAAATTTCAAAACTACTAAATCTTTATGGGAAGGTTTAGAATCTCTTTACTTGACTAAGTCCATGCCCTCTAGGATATCATTATTGTGCAGATTATTTACCTATAAAATGGATTTGAATCTGACTTTGAATGATAACTTAGATAAGTTTCTTAGGATGACTCAGGACTTAGAAAGATGTAATGAAAAAATTGAAGAGAATCACCAAGCTGTTATTCTTCTTAATGCTTTGCCTGCTCAGTTTGATAACTTTAAAGATGTCATTCAGTTTGGAAATGAATCCTTAACTAAGCATAAGATCATTGAGTCCTTAACTGAAAAGAATGAAACCCTAAAAGTGTTCAAGGGTAAGAACTCTGACAAGAAAGTTGATTCTAAAGCTGAGCTGTTGATGGTTAATGGAAAAAATAAGAAGAATTTTAAGCAGTGTAAGGATACGAAGAAGGAATCCTTAGGATCTAATACTGGTAATGATAAGAAGAAAACCTGCTTCTATTGTAGCAAAGTAGGACATTTTATCAAAGATTGCCATAAAAAGAAAAAGGATGATGCCAATAAATCTAGAAATGATAACACTGCTGCTGTGTTTGAATCTGAGGAATACAATGATTGTAAATTACTGATGTGCTCTGATTCTCCTCTGGATGATGATTGGATACTTGATTCTGGATGTACCATGCATGCTACTCCAAATAAATCTTGCTTTAGCTCTCTTGTTGAATCTTATGAGGGTAAAGTGATGTTAGGTGATCATAGTGCTTTGATCATTAGAGGGATAGGTAATGTTCCCTTATGTATGCATGATGGTGTGGTTAGGACCTTACAGAATGTTAGGTGGGTACCTGATCTTAGGAGAAACTTGCTATCTGAGTCAACTTTGGATGATCTTAAGTGTAGAATTGTCACTCAAAATGGAATAAGAGAAGTTATTAAAAATGGGACTACTCTTATAAAGGGAATTAAGAAAGGTGGCTTGTATCATGTTGTCATTTCACCTGAACTAAATATCTCAAGTTTTGATAACAATCTTACTCTAGATAAAACCAAAGTGTGGCATAGCAGAATGGGGCACATTGGTAATAAGGGCCTAAATCATTTACATAAGCTTGGTTTAATTGATAAAAAACCCTGTGATTTGAGCTTCTGTGAAGACTGTATTTTTGGTAAAAAGACTAATGATTCATTTGCTAGATCTTCCTTTGTTGCTAGTGCTCCTCTTGAGTATGTGCACTCTGACCTATGGGGTCCAGCACAACAGGAGGTAAGAAATACTTTATTTCTTTCATTGATCATTATTCTAGGAAAGTTTGGCTTTATTTGCTTAGAACTAAGGATGAGGCCTTTAATGCTTTCAAAAATTGGAAAATAGCAGTAGAAACTCAAACTGGTAAAAAGCTTAGATGTCTTAGGACTGACAATGGTTTAGAGTTTTGCAATCATGAATTCAATGAATATTGTCACCAAATGGGAGTAAAGAGACACTTAACTGTGCCTGGAACTCCTCAACAAAATGGTATTGCATAAAGAATGAATAGAACATTGCTTGAGAAAACTAGATGCATGCTAATTAGCTCAGGAATGAAACATTCATTTTGGGGTGATGCAGTAATGACTGCTGCTTATCTCATTAATAGGTCTCCTTCCTCTGTCATTAACTTTAAAACTCCACAAGAGATGTGGATGGGTAGAAAACCTAGTCTATCACACTTAAAAACTTTTGGTTGCACCGCTTATTCTCAAATTTCTCAAGGTAAGCTGAAACCTAGAGCCATCAAATGTGTAATGCTAGGATACCCAGAGGGTGTAAAAGGGTACAAGTTACTTGTTTTACAACCTCATGGCTTAAAAGTTATAGTGTCAAGAAGTGTTACCTTTAATGAAAAAGATTTTCATTTCAAGAATAATCTAACTGCTGCTACCAAGGTGACAGGTACCTCAGAAGAGGGTGATGGAGATGAAGGTCCATCAAGACATTTCTACACTCCCACCGAGCCACTTCCCCCAGATGAAGAGGAATTTGACATTGGTCAGCTGTCCCTCAGTCAAAATGAGTCAAATGAAGGCACAAGTGAAGAGATGCCTAGCTCAAGGGAGACAGATGCCAATAGCTCAAGAGGGCAGGAAACAGAAAGTGGTGAAAGAAATGGTGCAAATAACAATGCACAACAATTAAGGGGAGGAGAAAACAGGGAAGAAACTTCTAACTCTTCTAGCTCTAATATTTTCAAGTCTTCAGATATGCATAATATGAATGACAATGTGGTGTCTGAACCTTTAATTGAAATGCATGACTTAGAAAATTTTCAATTAGCTAGGGATAGAGTTCCTAGGGTTAGGATTCCTAATAAGAAGTTTGCTTCCAATAATGTTGAGCATGTTATCTTAGTTGTGGTTGGCCTAGTTGATTATGCCTTCATTACAGCAAATGTGATTGATAACTCCTATGACACTTATGAGCAAACCATGAAATGCAAAAATGCTAATCTATGGATAAAAGCTATGCATGAAGAAATTGAATCCATGAAAATTAATAAGACTTGGACCCTTGTCCCTAAACCAGACAAAGGCAAACTTATTGATTGTAAGTGGATTTACAAGATTAAAGATGGTAACAGTAGGATGGATCCACCTAGGTTTAAAGCTAGGTTAGTAGCTAAGGGTTTCACCCAAAGAGAAGGGGTGGACTACAATGACATTTTTGCACTTGTTGTCAAGTATAAAACTATGAGATTATTACTTGCTATGTGTGCTGTGTTTAATTGGGAGTTAGAACAAATGGATGTTAAAACTGCTTTTTTACATGGGGACTTAGATGCGACTATTTACATGAAACAACCTAAAGGCTTTACTAATGTGAAAAATCCTGATCATGCTTTCTTATTGAATAAATCTATCTATGGGTTGAAACAATCACCTAGACAATGGAACTTAAAATTTGATGCTTGCATGAGAAAACTGGGTTTTCATAGGAGCAGCTATGACACTTGCTTATATTTCAAAAATGTAAAGTCTATTTCTCCTGTGTATGTTCTGCTTTATGTGGATGACATTCTTATGATGAGTAATTCTAAAGTGACTATTTCTGGTGTTAAAAGAGATCTTAAAATGCATTTTGATATGAAAGATCTTGGTCCTGCTCAAATGATTCTTGGAGTTAGGATACTTAGGGATAGGAAGAAGAAAATGATGTGGTTATCTCAGAAAGACTACTTGAAAAAGGTCTTGGATAGATTTAACATGGAAAATTCTAAACCTACTTCTATTCCCTTAGGAAGTCACTTAGAACTCAGTAAGGATAGATGTCCCACCAGTCAAGAAGAAATTGATAAAATGTCTAGTGTACCCTATGATGTTGTTGTTGGTTCTATTATGTATGCTATGCTGTGTACCAGACCTGATCTGGCTTTTGCCGTGAGTGTTAAGTAGATTCATGTCAAACCCTGGTGCTGATCATTGGACTGCTATGAAGTATACTATGAGATATATATGTGGTACCAAGGACTTATGATTAGTGTTTTCTGAGCATACTAGTAGAGATGAGTTACATGGATTTGTAGATTCCGATTTTGCTAGTAATAGAGACACTAGGAAGTCTACTACTTCTTATTTCTACACTTGGGCTGGTAACTGTATATCTTGGAAATCTCAACAACAGTCTGTGGTTGCTTTATCCTCTACTGAAGCTGAGTATATTGCAGCTACTGAAGCAGCTAAAGAAGCCACTTGGTTGACAGGAATTTTGAATGAGATTCAGTCTGTTAATTATGTTCCTACTTTACACATTGATAGTCAAAGTGCTTTGTATTTGTGTAAGGATCATGTGTATCATGAGAGATCCAAACATATAGATGTGAGGCACCATTTCATTTGTGATAAAGTAGAGAAGAAGGAAATTGTAGTTAGTAAGATTAAGGGTGATCTTAATCGTGCTGATTATGGTACAAAAATTGTGACAGCTGATAAGTTTTCATTTTGCAGGGATTATCTCCACATCTGGGATGTTCCATGATGAGTGTTGAAGTGTGCATTGGTCGACGATGGTTGGTAGTTGCAAATCTGCTCCTTTCTCAACAAATGGCTGTGTTCTATAGTTAGAGTTAGGCTTTGTAAAGGTGTTGGAAATTAAGAGGGCATATTGTAAGGGTAATTTCCATTAGTTTGGTTATTAGCCATTTATCAGATCATGTGTACTTAGGCTTACTTAGGAAACTCGATTATGTTGTAATGGGTTTATGTTGGTCCAGTAGAAGAATAGGCCCATATCTGTACCAGATGCCCAAGACGTAACCCGACCCGCTTGGAGGAAACCGGGGCTCCGCGTGTCTTCACAAAAGCTTGGGTATATAAGCTTCTAACCCTATTCTCTCTCCTCACTTCTTACTTGCTTCGTCACTATTCATCTGAGAGGCGAGAGAGAGATTTGAGAGAGTTCTTGGAGGAGTTCAACGTTGGCTTGATTCTTCTTCTTCACCGAAGCAAATCTCTTGTTGTTGGTGTTCCAAGCTAGAAGACGGTGGTCTTGGCTAGTGGAGAAGCTCTGAGATCGCAGCCTCGGGTGCTCAGCGGGGGCTAGGGTTTGGAGTCTTGACGGTGACTGTTCAGGGGGTTCTTCTATCTCTTGTTTGCTTCTTGTTTCTGTAGTTGTAAGCCTTTGTGTAAAGATCTGTTGTATGCTCTCTATAAGACCTTCACCTTTTACATAGTGGATTTGGCTTCCTATCTTGCGGCCACGGGGATGTAGGCTGAGTCCGAACCTCGTTAACAATTCCCTGTGTTCATTACGATTACTTGTGTGTATTCTTGATTTGATCTCTCACCAATCGATCTCACATTTTCAAATAAAGAAATATTACCAGCCTTCCAATTTAAGTTGAGTAGACTAATGTACAAGCCTTATTTAAGTTAGCCGAGAATGACCTGGGCTGACTGTTGGACCCGGTTGTCAAGTCAAGAGCGAACCCGGTTCGCGACGGCTCGGTGAATCACGAAAGCCCATTGTGCCAATGAGAAGATCAAGTAGGAAAGTCCAGTAAGCGGCCCAATAAGCGAAATAAGCAAGATCGGATAAAGTGGGGCCCGCGACCTGATAAATAAATCGTAACAGAAAGGAGAGAGAAAGCATATTTTCGGCATCCAAAGCTTTTCCCCTTGAGCAAGAGAGAAACACACAGAGGGCGAAACCTCACTCGGAATCGTCTTCTTCCTCCCGATTCACCTCTGTTCATGGAGAATCGGATGATCGGTACTTGGATTGTGATTCTCGGTACCGTATTCGTGCTTTTGCTGTAAGAGTTGTGACGTTTGGTTGAGATTCGCCATTTCATTGTTTTATTGGTTTGGTTCATAAGGCTTCTGTGGTTTAGAAGTGGAATTTGATCGTTTCCTTCTTCTCTTTGGTTATAATTTGGTGTTATTTGGGTTCGTCACTCCTATTTGCTTGTGATCGTTACTGACTTGGGCGTCGGAGAGCCAAATCTGGGGGTTTGTCCTTCCGGTTTGGTTGTGCAGGTGTTTCGGGAGCTCAAGAACACGAAGAAGAGTGGAGAAAACCAGATAATGATCCAAAAGAAGATGGAATCCAAGTTGTTGTATTAGTTGGCGTGAAGGAGGTCTCCAGTGCTTGAAGATTATTGACTGGCCAGATCTCGCGAGGCATTGATTGCGAGATCGCGAACACCTTGGCTCCAACACTGGCGCCGACCGTGGGGAACTCCTCGAGCAGCTAGTTCATTCGAAACCTTGAGAATCAGATTGTGAAATTCAGTGCAATAGAGGATACCGATAGAAGCGGCACAGTGAACAACACCCTATTACAGACAGGTCCTCTCACCCAGAATGCCCCTAATCCGCCCCTCCCTCGCGTGGACGAGGGCGACCCTCGCGACCTTATTGTGATTCCGCGAGAGCAACATGCACTCTTCAATGCTTGGGTGGGACTCCGAGAAATACCAGCGAATCAGAACCCCACTAACCAAAGGGTAGAGCCTCGCGAGCCACAAGAGAATCGTGGAAATCAAGAGGCTCACCTGGAAGAGCAAGCCGCAGAAGTTGCTCCGGATGACAGAGCTTCAGTCTCCAGAATGCCAAGGGGCCGAAACGTCGCGAGGGAAGCCGAACAAGGAGGTTTTGATCTCAACCAAGCTCCCGCGAGCCATCAAGAGCACTATCACTCTCAACATGGTGGTCGCTATGACGAGAGGGATCAGGCATATTACCCCTTGAATGAGCAACGTACTCCACGCAACCATCACGGAGTTTCCTACTACCCTCGCGAAGAGTACCAGAATCAGATGTACCTTGCTAATCCTCTATCAATTTCTCATCCATGTTTGGTCCCACAGCTTTCGCGGAGCATATCATTCAGGCTCCTCCACTGCCAGATTTCAGGTTCCCGACTATCAAGGAATATACGGGCAAGGGAGACCCCAAAGAGCACCTCACCCGATACAAGTATGCAATGATCGCGAGGGGTCCAGATGAGGCCACTATGTGTAAAGGCTTCCCAGGTACTCTAGCTGAAACAGCCATGACCTGGATGTTGAACCAGCCTGCCGGGAGTATTTCTTGCTTCACGGACATTGAAAGAGGTTTTCTATTGCACTTCGGCTCTTCAAAAAAGAGGAAAATCACCATGCAAGAAGTAGTGGGAGTTAAGCAGAAAACAGGGGAGACTCTGGAGGAGTACGTGAAGAGGTTCTCATTGATGGTGCTAGAAGCTGATGACTTTGATGATAAAACAGCTAGAGTCGCGTTCCTTAATGATCTGATGGACGAGAGTGAGTTCAAAAAACACCTTTACAGGAAGCAAGAGCAGTCTTATCAGGCCATTCTTGAGAGGGCATACGTCGAGATTCAGGTTGAGACTCATTCTAGCACTCCCACGGCAGGGGGAGGACGGAGCAAGAAGAATCAGAACCAAAGTCAGAACTCTAAAAAGAACAACCAAGGTTGGGGGAACAAGTGACAGCAGTATGATTAGGGTCAGAACAGTTCACGAGCTCCGAGTTTAGCCACTCAAAATCAGAATCAGAATCAGTATCAGGATTACGGACATAATACAGATCAAAACCAGTTTCAGGTACAGAACCTAATGAACCAAAGAGATGAAAACGTCAATCAGAATCAGTATCAGGATTATGGCGGTCGTGGTCGTGGTCGCGATAGGATGTGGTGCGCCAACCACAATTCAACTACTCACAATACGGAAGAGTGTAGGAATGGTTCTAGAGTAAACAACGAACCCGAACAAAGAGCCGTCCTCATGAACCAGAGAGGCGGAGGCAATCAACAAGGCAGGGGTGGTAGAAACCCTGGCCGAGGACCATTCAGAGGGGGATATAACAACGGAGGCAGAGGAAGGGGTCGCAATCAACAGAACGCGATTGGCCCCAACCCCCCCAGGGTAATCAGCAACAGAACTTCCCGAGGCCTGATGGTCATGTGGGAACTATAGCCGGGAAGCATGTCCCTATCCCCCCAAACAGACGCGAGTTTCGAAGGATGGTCAATGCTCCATTGCCTCGCGGTCTTCCGATTATGAGCATCGCGACTCCTCCACCCAGAAAACCCTACCAGCTTGTATTCTCCAATGAAGAAGTTAATGAGTGGGCAGTTTCTTCAGGTGATCCGCTAGTAATACATCTACAGATAGGAACAAAGCTGGTTAGCCGTATCCTAGTTGACACAGGGAGCTCCGCTGATATCTTGTATCTTGATGCCTTTGAAAAGTTGGGAGTCGACCCTAGATTGAAAAGACCAACCCGGACCACCTTGGTGGGATTTACAGGAGAAAGAGTCATAGCTCTGGGTGTTGTAACACTTGATGTGGTAATGGGCGATGAGACATGGCCGCGAAGGTTTGAAAAGATCGACTTTGTCATCATCCCTACAAGTTCGTCATACAATGCGATCATTGGAAGAGGTACATTATGCAAGTTCGACGCAGTCGTGTCGATGAGTCACTTTTGTTTGAAATTTCCCACACCATCACGCACCAGGGTCGCGACTGGGGTAGAGAATGAGAGTATTTCTTGTTACATCAAATCTGAAAAGGGGGAAGACACACCTCTGCTCGCGAACCATCTCTTCGTCCCGGGCATGCCAAACATCGAGGTGGAAGCAGATTTAGATGTTCGTGAGCCCCCGAGATCCCAAGGGCCTGACGGGGAGGTGGACAAAGCAAAGTGTACTGGTTTTGAGACTCAAGAAATTATACCCTTTGGTAACAAAGAGGAAAATTTGTTTGTGGGAGGAAATCTGGATCCCAAGGTAATGAGAGAAATTGAGAAATTGTTGTCTGAATCGCGAGACGTATTTGCTTGGTCTCCAGAAGATTTGAAGGGGATTCCACTGTCCGTCATTACCCACTCCTTGAACATCAATAACAAAATAATCCCTAAGAGACAGAGGAAAAGAAAGCAAGCAGGGCCAAAGAACGCAACCGCATCTGTAGAGCTCGTGAAGCTCTTAAAAGCCGGATTCGTGAGACTAGTACAATACCCAGCTTGGCTAGCCAACGTTGTTATGGTCGCGAAGAAAGGAACAGGAAAATGGAGGATGTGTGTAGACTTTACCGATCTCAATAAGGCTTGCCCGAAAGACAGTTATCCATTGCCCTCTATTGACCAGCTTGTGGATTCCACCGCAGGACACGAGGCGTTAAGCTTCCTCGATGCATATTCAGGTTACAATCAAGTGATGATGAACCCTCTAGACTCAAAGCACACATCATTCATAACAGATAAGGGGACCTTTTGCTACAAGGTTATGCCCTTCGGTCTTAAGAATGCAGGAGCTACATTCCAAAGGCTCGTCGATCGGATCTTTAGTGATCAGATGAGAGACACAGTTGAAGCATATGTCGACGAAATTGTCGTGAAGAGTAAGAAAAAGAGTGACCATGCTCGCGATCTTGCGGAAGTATTCGCGACTCTGAGAAAATATGGGATGAGCCTAAACCCGGATAAATGCGTCTTTGGCGTGACTGAAGGAAAGTTCCTGGGTTTTATGATCAGTGCCCGAGGGCTAGAGGTTAACCCGGACAAAGTCAAAGCAGTACTTGATCTCCAACCACCCAGGTCTACGCATGAAGTCCAGCGGTGTGTAGGCAGAGTAAATTATCTGGGAAGGTTTTGCGCCAAGCTAGCTGAGCGCAATCTTCCGTTCTTTGAGATCTTGAGGAAGCCCAAAAACTTCGAGTGGACTGCAGAATGTGATCAAGCCTTCGCGAGCCTCAAGGAACATTTGTCAAGACTCCCGATTCTATCCTCTCCGGTTCCGGGTGAGACTCTTCAATTGTATCTCGCGACAAGCTCGAGGGCAATGAGTGCAGTTCTTGTTCGCGAACTCGAAAAGCCAGTATATTTTGTCAGTCGCGCATTACTGCCAGCTGAAACCAGGTATTCTCCTGTAGAAAAGTCTGTGCTCGCGTTGATAACAGCTGCTCGGAAGCTCCGACCTTACTTTCACGCACACCCAATTGAGACTTTAAGAGATTTACCACTCCATGGTTTCATGACAAAGCCAACAGTAGCAGGGAGGCTCGCGAAGTGGGTCATAGAAATGTCAGAGTTTGATGTTGTGTATCGTCCAAGGCCCGCGATCAGGGCTCGGGCGCTTGCAGATTTCATAGTCGAGACAAGTTTCAGGGAGGGTGAAGCCCCGAATCTGTATGGAGAAAAATGATGTGGGTTATGCACACCGACGGAGCAGTGAACGATGAGGGGTGCGGAGCGGGCGTGGTTCTCACTTCGCCTACAGGTGAGGAAATAAGCCACGCCATCGCTCTCAAATTCAAACCAACTAACAATGAAGCTGAGTATGAGGCTCTGATCGCCGGCCTGGAGCTGGCCATTGGCATCTCTATTACAGTATTATCTTGTCGATGCGACTCAGAGATCGTTGTGAAACAAGTGCAAGGAATCTATGAAGCTAGAACAGGGAACCTGCCTAAATATCATGCTAGGGTCGCGACACTGATCTCTTTGTTCAAACACTTCGAGATCCAAGCAATCCCGAGGGATGAGAACCGAAAAGTTGACGCACTCGCGAAGCAAGGTGCGAGTTGGGAAGGTCCTAAAGAGGAGCGTGAGAAAAGGCCTGGCTTTATTGTGTCAAAAGAGGCTCCTCCGAAGTACTTCTTCCTTGTAAAAGAGGAGAGTGCCATCAACCATGAGATTGAAATGATGAGAATCAGTCTCTCCAGTGACGATTGGCGCCAACCAATCATTGACTATCTGAAAAATGGTCACGGACCATCCGATCCCAAAGAACTTTTGCAGCTGAAAAGTAAAGTCGCCCGCTTTTACATCAATAGGGGCGAGCTGTACAAAAGGGGGGGAAATCCCAACGAATTGAAATGCATGGCGCATTATGACGTAAAGTCATTTCTGGAAGAATTGCACGCGGGGCTTTGTGGGACTCACGCAGGGTGGAGATCTTTGGCTTACAAGGCACTTCGCCAAGGGCATTTCTGGCCTACAATGAAGCAGGATGCGCAGGAGATATCGCGAGCTTGTCAAGCTTGCCAATACTTTGCCCCCGCATCTCACCAACCTGGTGTGGAACTTCAGATCATGAGCAGCCCCATCCCATTCGCGATGTGGGGCCTGGATCTTCTTGGTCCATTTAAGCCAAAGGCTCCCGGACAACTCGAATACATTATTGTGGTTGTGGATTACTTCACCAAATGGGTTGAGGCTGAAGCGCTCGCGTCCACAACTGTCCCGATTGTAAAGAAGATCCTATGGAAGAATATCATCTGTCGCTACGGCCTCCCTCAGGAGATTGTCACAGATAGAGGCCCTCAATTCAATTCTCCCCAACTGAAAATTGCCTCTGTTGCGCATCTTCATTGCAACGGCCAGGTAGAGGCTGTCAACAAGAGCATCGTCATGGACCTCAAGAAAAGGCTGGAGGGTGCGAAGGGGAGGTGGGCTGAAGTCCTCCCTCTCACCCTCTGGGCCAATCGCACGACTGTCAAAAAAGCGACGGGGGAAAGCCCCTTTGCCCTCGCTTATGGTATCGAAGCTGTAGTCTTGGTGGAATTCTTATTCTCAAATGAAAGAATCCTCCATTATGACCAAGACACCAATGATGAGAAGATGAATATGGAGTTACAGCTTCGCGAAGAGTCGCAAGAGATGGTCGTGATCAGAGCAGCCGAACACAAGGCTAGCGTCACGAAGTACTATAACAAAAATGTCAAGGTGAGAGGCTTCGTGAAAGGAGATCTCGTTCTGAGAAAGACAGAGGGAGGAAAACTTGACCCCGGCTGGGAAGGGCCATACATAGTGGATCGCGAAGTCGCACCGGGGGCCTATCGACTGAAGGATAGCTCCGGGAATCACGTTGCAAACTCTTGGAACGTGATGAGACTACGCCACTATTACGCCTAGCCCGTTCCCCCCCACAGGTACGAACCTTTCACTCAGAAATATACTTTGCCTTACGCATAAACTATTTGCCGTGCATACAATCCTCGCGACAACCTTGAATAAAAGGTACAACCACACTCTTCAGATCAACAAGTATGAATATTGTCGCGTCACGCTGGGCTGGGGCCAAGAGCACCCACCCAGGTCGCGAAGCCGTGACGCTGGGCTGGGGCCAAGAGCACCCACTCAGGTCGCGAAGCCGTGACGCTAGGCTGGGGCCAAGAAGCTCCCACCCAGGTCGCGAAGCCATGATGACAGATGAGTGCGCACTCACTGCATTGTGAAGCAATGATACTGGGCTGGGGCCAAGAGCACCCACCCAGGTCGTGAAGCCATGACGCTGGGCTGAGGGCCAAGAGCACCCACCCAGGTCGTGAAGCCATGACGCTGGGCTGGGGCCAAGAGCACCCACCCAGGTCGTGAAGCCATGACGCTGGGCTGGGGCCAAGAGCACCCACCCAGGTCGTGAAGCCATGACGCTGGGCTGGGGCCAAGAGCACCCACCCAGGTCGTGAAGCCGTGTTACTATGCCGGGGCTCCAATAGACCCCAATAGTTCGCGAAGTCGTGAAAATCAATGACGAGTAACGACGCAAGTCCTCCTCGCTTTGATCACGAAGTCACGACCTTTGACGCTTTAATAATCCGCCAAGGCGTGAGGCACGACGACTGATTGGCCCATACACTTGAAAGCTTCAAATCAGTAGCGTGACCAATAAAATCGCTACTTATGTCATGACTCACAAAGTCACGCAAAGATCTAATGGCAACCCCATCTCTTTGCTTATTGCAGAAATGTTTGTCAAAAAGTAGCAAATGATCTTGAAAATGCTCGCGAGGTTAAGCTGGGGCATCAATACCACCACTGCCCAGGTATTCTCAGTTCCTTTCTACAGATGCCCCTTTTGTGCACAAAGGTTGGCATTCTTACAGGCACTAAGTATCTTGCTATGAACCAAATTGCAGCTCGACATCGTGTGCAGTCTACAGCTCAGTAAACTCATCACAGTATCAGAACCCATTCGCAAGCTCCTATTCGCGAGTTTAGAACTTCTGAGGCACTTACTACGCCTTCGCTCAGGTATCAGGCAAAGCATGTGCAAGTTATCTCATACTTTCGCGATGACGTAAGCAAACCCCCATATATAATCGCACATGTAGGAAATTCTAACTCGCTTATACCAGATAATGATCGCAAACATCATAAGCCCTATTACTGGCTCACAAGTACGCAGTAATCAGGTACGAACGCGAATCATCAAAACGCTCCTACGCAGCAAGCAATACGCATGACTAACAAATGCTTGCTTAAATTGTCATTCGCAGGGCTTTTCTAAGGAGCGCCTACAACTTGGAAGATGTTCCTTTTCACTGAATATCTTGATGATTGTTCTGACTAGTCTAAACTCGTTCAAAAAATTATGTAATGACTCTACGTGTCAAGAAACACGCATGTTCAACTTGATTCGCGAGCACAATGCCATTATATATATATATTTAAGCTATTTTAGTTTTCATCATGCACCATCTACCACTTTCAAGCATCAATCGCGAATCAAATAAGACAAAACAATTTAGAAACCCGACAATCGCTACTACACTTCCTCTCTCTTTTATTGCATAACATCCTCAAGGATGAAAGCACCCTCGCGAATGCTACGGGGGGGGGGGGGGGGGGAAGGAGAGAGTAATCAAACAACATAATATTACGGGACACTAACACTAAAGAGGTACTACAATCTTCACTTCATACACCACGGTCCGAATTGGAACCTTTGGAGGATTGGCACGCCACATGGTGAAAGTAACTTCGTCCCCCTCCTGAAGGTTATGGTCCTCCACGAAATCGGACCAGCCTTCACCAAGGAAATAAGAGCTCCCAACCTTGTCCAACGTCACATCCCAGGGCTCAAAGTTAACACGAAGAATGAGGCCACGACCACCGAAATGGCTAAGGTGCCGGTCACAATGATCCTGGGAAAACGCTACACACAAACAGTTGAGGAAAAGCTAAGACACGAAAATATTGATAAGGAATAGAAAGTTCGAAGAGCACCCACCAAGCTACCACCCTCCGAAAGGGCGGACGAGTCCATCAGAATAGTGAAGGCCTCCCCAAGAGTCCTTCTCGAGTTCGCCGCAACCTTGCCATGATAAACGCCTTCGTCGAAAACAGAAGCAAAAGGGAAGGAGAAAAGACCCTTATAAAAGAGGATGGACCGTCTGACCCGTCATTAATGAGAAAGGTAGTTGAAAAGAAAAGTGGTTGAGAAAGTAAGAAGAGTAATAAATGCAGAAGTAAATGCGAAGATAAGAAGCAATATGCATAAAAGTAGCAGTGCGGCCTTCTCGGAAGGCTACGAATAATCCAAGGTCCGCGACCACATACGGTTCGCGACCCGCCAAAATATAAAGTAACCATTGTACGTAACATAGACTCAAATACTTATAAAGAAAGTTCATAAAACAAGTAGATCAAATCTTGTCATTGGCATGTTCGTTGGGGATGTTGAGATATTCGTCAACATCATCGACTCCTTCAGCATGAGCGTCCTCCTTATTGCCGGCATCCTCAGTAGACGTGATGTTCTCGTCCTCAGCAGTCTCTTCGCTATCAATGTGCACAGGCTCATCGCGATCACCATCCTCGGTGGCTTCCGTATGAGGACACTTGAGTGGGAAACCGGTCTCCTTCTCCCTTTCCTCTGAGTAAATCACTTCCCTTGGCCTTTTAGGTTTCTGGGGAGAAGGAACAACCGGGACGTAGGACTCCATCCCCTCAGCAATTCCCGAGTCCTTCTTCAGAGGTTCAACCGTCCAACCCTCGAGAAGGCTCGCGTGGTCGTCGACATAGGTCCCAATCGGAGGAGGAACATATACGGGAAGATCCCCTGAAAGGCCAGAGAAGTCGATAGGATCGTAAGGGAATTTAGGCACCTTATGCTTTTTAAGTTGAAGCTTGAGTGAGGCGATCGGCAAGACACTACGAGCAGTACTAATGAAGTCAATACGATCTTGCTCGCGATAGCTTGGAGCATACTATCTTGCCCCTTCGCGGCGAGCTTGAATTATAGCATCAGCATTCTCCTGTCTCAGTGAACCCATCGCCGTCTCATGATTGCGCTTTTCCACCCTTGTCGCAACCTTCATCTCACTTACCTTCTTCATCAGATCGGCATTCTTCTTCTTCTCCTCCTCCAGGGCCTGCCTCGCTTTGTCCCGCGCGGATTTATGGCCGCGACTCTGCTCCAGGATTTCCTCATACTCTCTCTCTAGTCTCTTCTTGTCATCCTCGACAGCGAGAGCATATTGCCCCATGGCCTCATTAAAGAGCATTGACTACAATGAAAAGAATATAAGAAATCAAAGGAGAGTATGCGAAGTAAAAACGACAAAGAAAGCACAACAAAACTCACCGCGAGAGCAACCGTAGAGAGACCCGCACCACCGCGAATGACGCCTTCAAGACACGCAGGCATCTTTGGAAGATAGGGACGATCCTTATTAAAAAACCTCCTCACCGTTTTCTCGTCAAAGAAGAGCGAACCTCCATGGACAAACCCTGAGGCTGGACATCCCCTTGGTCTCCGTGAACCATAGGTTGCTTACCCTTCGCGACGGCCGACGTCCTCTCAGTCGGGGTCCCACGGTTTGAGACAGGTGTCCCACCAGACCTCGGGGGAAGAGTGTTTCTCGCTGGAGTAGGAGTGTTTGCAAGGGGTGTGGCCTGGCCAACAAGAGTCTCATCTACCAAAGACTCCTCCCCCGCAGCCGATGGCTCCTGAATACGGATCCCAGGGGCAGAGCCTTTCTTCTTACGTTGAGGCTTGGACTTGGTCGCGGCTTTCTTGGTGCGCCCTTTGCCTTTCACGACGGGGACGGGGTTTCATCTATGGGATCATCATCGAAGGAATCGTCAGAGCTGTCGAGGCTGGGAAGCTTTGAGAAAGTAATCTTTGGCTGAAAGAAACGGAAATCAACTCGTCAGTACATAAAGGTTAAGAAAAACATAAAAGGCAAACGTAATCGCGAAGCTCCAAAAAATACCATAATGATGTTCGAGACTTAGTCCTCGCTGGGCTAACACTTCAGGAGTGATGCATTTCGTGAAAATACGGTTAGAAACAAGATGCGAAAAATCATGGTACTTCGCGATGAGACCATCCTTCTTGGCTTGAGTCCAGTCCCCAGGATTGGGCTGGACGGCGCGCTCCGAAATCTTGATAGAAAATCCCGAGTTTGAGGGTGGCCGGATGAGGAACCAGTCGATTTTCCACTTGGTGACTCGAGGGGGTGCATCCCACTCCGACTCCCCAAGCTTATAAGCCGTAAACATTCCCTCCTCGTCAGGAGCCTTGCGCGTCTTGAACATGAGGAGAAAATGACAAGGATTGGGTTTCACCCCTATGTCTTGGCATCTGATCGTATAAATAACAACTATGCGCCAGAAGTTGGGGTGCATCTGGGCAGGGCTATAACTTAACTTCTTCATGAGCTTCCGAGCGAAGAGAGTAAGGGGAAGTCTAAAGCCCGCCTTAAGAGAAGACCGATTGATCGCGAAGAAAGAGTCGTATTCATCAAGAGAAGTGCCTCCAGAGGAAGGCAACGCGAGTATCGTGCCCTCCGGGAATGGATAGGCATCGGCTATAGCGTAAAGGTCACACAATTGAAGTTTGGTAGGAAGAGCAGTGAACCTATTCCCGAGATTCCTGGCCTTGGTAAAACGAACACGGCGAGTCAAAATCTGTACACGACTCGCGGGTTTAGTAAGCCAATCATCAATCTCAGTGCGAGGAAGTTCACCCTTCCAAGAGTAATATTCCCGATCATCTCCAAAGCCGACATCCACATCTTCGGGATTCTGGACAGGAGGAGAATTATTACTGCTTCCAGCATCGGGTCGCGACGTGGAAGGACCTTCGACATCTTTATTTCTTGCAGAATTTCCGGTGAAGTAACGAATAGGAAAAAGGTAGGAAAGATATTTCTCCAGGTCAGGAATACGAAACGCAAGGGTGAATGAAGAACCTCGCGAGCCATAAAGACAAAAACAAAGAAATCCCTGGAAAACGGGAAAAACAAGATCCGAGAGGAAGTTGAGAAGGCATTCAGATGAGTGTTTCAGCATGAAGAACTCGAAAGACATAAAAAGCTCAAAGCTTGAACGCCATCGAAGGAGGAAGGCGCCTAGGAAATTAGGGTTCAAGGGGAAAAAGAGGACGGCGCCGTCCACTGAAAGCGGAGAAATTCGACGGACTACCATGAAAACCAGTAAAAAGCTTCGAAAAACTTAACAATGGCAGGGAAACAAGAAGAAATCAAGGTTATGAATAAACAATGACCTAAAAACAAAGAAAAAGACGAATTAGAAGTGGAACTTACCAGCCATTTGCAGATTATTGGTCCGATTGAGTAGAGAAGGTCTCGAAAAAGGTTATTCTGAGTGAGTTTTTACAGAGAAATATGAAACGAGCGAGAGGAAGAAGAAGGGAGAAATACGATTTGATGGCTTTATATAGGAAAGAGGGAAAGCCTGAATAGGTGACACGTATTGAAAGATGTCAGTGCGCGGGAGACGAAACGTCACACATTTAAAATTCAAAATTCGAAATGAGCGTGATGGAAAGAAAGCGTCGCGAACAAAAATAAAAAAGAATCCCAGAACACCTCCTGAGATCCCGGCTTCAAGTAAGATTACCCAAGCCTTGCTCTCGCGAAGAACAAGGACTTGGGGGCTGGATGTTGGACCCGGTTCTCAGGTCAAGAGCGAACCCGGTTCGCGACGGCTCGGTGAATCGCGAAAGCCCATTGTGCCAATGAGAAGATCAAGTAGGAAAGTCCAATAAGCGGTCCAATAAGCGAAATAGGCAAGATCAGATAAAGTGGGGCCCACGACCTGATAAATAAATCGTAACAGAAAGGAGAGAGAAAGCATCTTTTCGGCATCCAAAGCTTTTCCCCTTGAGCAAGAGAGAAACACACAGAGGGCGAAACCTCACTCGGAATCGTGTTCTTCCTCCCAATTCATCTCTGTTCATGGAGAATCAGATGATCGGTACTTGGATTGTGATTCTCAGTACCGTATTCGTGCTTTTGGTGTAAGAGTCGTGACGTTTGGTTGAGATTCGCCATTTCATTGTTTTATTGGTTTGGTTCATAAGGCTTCTATGGTTTAGAAGTGGATTTTGATCGTTTCCTTCTTCTCTTTGGTTATAATTTGGTGTTATTTGGGTTCGTCACTCCTATTTTCTTGTGATCGTTACTGACTTGGGCGTCGAAGAGCCAGACTTGGGCGTCGAAGAGCCAAATCTGGGGGTTCGTCCTTCCGGTTTGGTTGTGCAGGTGTTTCGGGAGCTCAAGAACACGAAGAACAATGGAGAAAACCAGATTTTGATCCAAAAGAAGATTGAATCCAAGTTGTTGTATCAGTTGGCGTGAAGGAGGTCTCCAGTGCTTGAAGATTATTGACTGGCCAGATCTCGCGAGGTGTTGATTGTGAGATCGCAAACACCTGGGCTCCAACACTGACGTCTTGTGCCACTTTCGGTTTATGCAAAAATAATATAACTATGGTCTATGGCAACAATTCAGAGCTTCAACAATGTAGGACTGAAATATAAAATGCATGAGCCAAAAGAAGTGACAGTCCTACAAGTGAAGGAAAGCACTAATAACAGAATGAGTGCTTATGGCCATTTTTGTCATACCTCAACTTGGGGAATAAACACTGGAAAAGGTCTAAATTCTACAATCACTACTTCGGCTAAAGAAACAAAAACAACGTATTTCAACTGGTACTAGTTCTTAAAAAAGCATCTTATACAAAGAAAGAAGCAATATGAAAAGAAACATACAACAATGGATTATCATTATTATAGTATATTAGAGGAGCAAAAAGGGGAAGAGAAATCCACATTGCAAGGCTTTCATAGGATTCTAGAAAAGGTAAAAAGCTGCTTAGCTGAGCATATGGCATATTAGTACAATTCATTCACACCAGGAATCATAAAGAAGTTGTAACCAGCTGCCATACTTTCAGAACAATATATGTGTCAATTGCATATAAGGTAGCTATTTGTGTTAAAAGAAAGTTCTTGGCACACCCTTATATTTTCATGTCTAACATTTCTGGTGTTAAGCCTATGTCCCCTGAAGCTGTAAACATGGAGCAAATTCAAGCACTTTTGTAGGAATCCCACTTCCATGACTGATGAGTGATGGTGATTACTTTTGACATTTAATAATGCTAAACTATATTCTTCTTTCTTTGTGATAATCCCTTTTTGCTGAGGCTGTTTTTCATATACTAAGCAGTAAGCTCCCATTTGGCTAAGCATGCATAAAATGAGGAACCTCATCCTAGGGAACCAAGATATTCAGCTATTATGCTTTCTACCACAACACAAACTCTACAAAAGAAGCTATTTTAAGTTCTATACAAGAGGGCTGCTCTCTCAGTTTTCAACATGAAGAGTAAAAGGAATGAATAACACAAATATGGCTAACCTGTTTACTTCTGTTAGGAATTACCTGGCTTCTGTCAATTTTGAACTGTATCTTTGCATCGAAATGGCCTATTAAAATATTTAAATTTCTCAGCTCCAGAGAAATTCCTATTGAAAGAGTATCATATCAGAAGAACATACGAGAAATTACATCATAAAATTCTTCTCAAAATGCCCAATCAAACAGAAGATCAAATTACATCATTGAATTCTTCTCGAAATGGCCAATCATATATAAGATGGTTAAGATTCGGAGAAATCAGCCAAGTAGTCCATTTAGGGGCCAATTTAACACAGAATCATTTTTCCACTTCAGCATGCCAATCTCAACTACTATAAAAGGGAATAGTGCAATGTCTATCTCTCTAATAACTTTTAAACAAGCAGACACATTTGGACATTCAACAGCTGTCACTGTTGTCAAAAACAAGTCAGTATAAGAATTGATAGCATTCACTAGAGTTAAATAACAACCACAGTAGTGTATATTAGCTACATATATATACCAATGGTTCAAATGAGAACACTCGACTTCCATTTGAATGTATAAATACCCAATCCAAAGACTGAGAATTGAATTTATTACCAGAAAAGACAAGAATCATTCTCAATTACTAAATTGTCAGATACTAGAAGCAACTTGCCAAGTGAGCTAATAAGATATGGACTGAAGTATATGCCATGCAATATAATCTTGAAATAATAATAGCAAGTTGAAAAATCAGGATCATGCCCACTTCTAAAGAGTCTTAAGATCATACAAAATCTACAATGATCCAGTTGAAATAAATATTGTCCACTAACATGATATTTTCCAGACAATAATACTTAAAAAACAAGGAATACATTTGTTTCCTCCGTACAGGGATGACATCAAACAATACATTTGGCTTTGTGTCACAATCATCAACATAACTTCTCAGCTTTGGTGTCAAGATGATCAATCTTTCAGCTTCCTCTGTTTGAAACTTCTCCCCACTATAACTTTCCCATTCTTAGTATTTGAGTAAGAGCCTAGAAAGTTTACCAAGCTGAGAGAATAATAATACACTTAAAATCCATGTAGAGTGTAGTAATACAGCTTCATTTCCTGCTATTTTTAAAACTGGGTTTACCAACTACAGCAGCTATCATCACGAACTATGGGATGAAACAGTTTAGGAGCTCAAATAAATCTAGGGTTTTTGCAGGAAACCACCCGCTATTTGTCGGAATTTGCAGGTAACCACCCGCTATTAACGTATTTATTCCAAACCACCCAAATTCTATATTTTTCTTACAATTCACCACCCGTAAACAGTAAAATAACAAGTTTGAAAGTTATGGGGCAATTTTTGTAATTTCCTTAAAATGGATTGAAAACCTAGTTCATCTTCTTCTTCCCCAAATCTCAATCTCCACCTCCACCTCCATCTCTGAAACCTCTCCCTCCAGTTGTATGCACATACCCAAATCTCAATTTCCACCTCCACCTCCATCTTCAAACTTGAGATTTGGGGAAACAAATTGGAAGAGTGACCGCCTCAAATAATGTTCAACATCTCGTAAATTGAAGCGTATTGGGGTATGAACAATGTTCAGCATCTCGTAAACCCATCTTTTGTAAATGAATAAATTAAAATATAATCTGAGAAATATATTGGTATGAACAATGTTCAGTACATGAACTGATCAACAAATACGACCTAGATTTACAGTGAATGAAAAAATCCGAGAATAAGATTTACAATGAATGAACAAATAGATTTGAATGAACAATTTAGAAACTTATAGAACTTATATGGCCTGTAAATCTGAGGACAAATATCTGAGGACGAAGGGAACCTTAACCTATTTGGATCTGCACTTTTGGAGCATCTCTTAGGAGCAATCCTACCATTCGAAATTTAAAGAATGAACAATTCGTCTCAGCCCGAGACCGGCTTCGTCCCAGTCTAAGCAACCCTAACGATTTTGGATCTACACTTCTCGAGGATGATCTGTACGGCGACGAAGGCTGGATCTGTGGCTCTTTGAAGAAGGCTGGATCTGTACGGCGATGACGACGAACACGATCAGACCGGATCTGGACGGCGATGACGAACACGACTCTTCTCTTCCTTCTCCGACCCTCACAGATCGATTGCGGGCCGCAATCAGGCCAGATCTAGACGACGACGATGAACGCGACTCCTCTACCTTTTACAGATCGACGAAGAGGAAAGATCAAGAGGGGAACGAAGTGGAGAAAGAACATTGGATCAAGGAAGTGGAGAAAGAGGCTGGTGAGGCTGAACGGCCTGGATGACCCCGTTGGATTGAGATAGAAGAATGAGGCTGGTGAAGTATTAGGTTTTTTTTTTGTTTGGGGAAGAATGAAGTTGATGAAGCGTATTGGAGTAGCAGGTTTGATATAGAAGAATGAGACGAACGGCCTAGATGGCTAGATGGAAGATGGGAGATGAGATCCAACGGTTATAAATACCGATCCGAGTATTTAAAGAATGAACAATTCGGCTCAGCCCGAGACCGGCTTCATCCCAGTCTGAGATTACAAAAATTACAAAAATTGAGATTTGGGGAAGAAGAAGATGAACTAGGTTTTCAATCCATTTTAAGGAAATTACAAAAATTGCCCCATAACTTTCAAACTTGTTATTTTCTGTAAAAATGGAGGGGTAAAAGTGTAATTTCACAAGTTTTAACAGAATATATAACGAAAACTGTTTACGGGTGGTGAATTGTAAGAAAAGTATAGAATTTGGGTGGTTTGGAATAAATACGTTAATAGCGGGTGGTTACCTGCAAATTCCGACAAACAGCGGGTGGTTTCCTGCAAAAACCCCATAAATCTATCTACAGCTCCTACTGCCTGAAAAAATGAATAGAAATAAGAAACCTTGCATGATCTAAGGATTGAATGGTAATAATTTATTTCAATGAGTGACTAGGGAAGGATTCGGCCTAACCAAACAGACAACAGAAGAAAGAAAAACCTAAATGGAATTACTATAACGTCCGAATTCACCTTCTCTTGTATCAGAATGGAAACTTATAGTTGTGGCCTGTGGGTCACTATAAAATTTCAATTTACTCATACAGAAAATCCATTATATGTACTTTCTCTCTGTTTGGTCGTTTCACTTTATAGAAGATGTATCATAACTACATGAAAGCTACTAACTCCTTGTGCCTCATAATGCTGAGAACACTATCAGAAAATACCAGGCACATGTATGTACCTTAGGTGTGGATTCCTACCCTCACTATCTACTGCACAGATTTTGTGATTTTAATGAGCTGAGAAGTCAACATTACAATAGATTAATATAATTATATTCCAAAGCTGTATGATCCCACAATTCCACAAACATTTGTGCCACCAGTTTATAAGTAGCTCACTTATGAGTCATATCCTCCACAGAACACCCTCCATCCCTTGACTCCAAGTAATCTTTTTAACTTGAACTAGTGTTTCTTTTGTTTGATCCTGTTTTTCATGTTGATCTAACTCTTTGTTTTTCCAGCTTCATTCGCTTTACTGGTTATTGTCATCCATGGGATCTTGTTCATGTAGCTCCAGCTGCACATGGACGCGAAAGCAAGACAAATTGTTTGAAGAAGCCTTAGCTTTATATTATAATGACACTCCAGAGCGCTGGGAAAAGGTTGCAAAAGCAGTGGGGAAATCAGTACAGGAAGTGAAAAAACACTATGAGATCCTCGTCGAGGATGTCAAGCACATTGAATCAGGAAAAGTTCCTATTCCCAAGTACAGGTCAACTGGGCATGATACCTAAATGGAACATCACTATCAACAACTAATCAAAGGTACTTGCTTATATTGTCAGGTTATCAGGAAAGATATATTTTATCTAGTACTTACCATGCAAGATTGAAATACACCTTTCATGCATGTTAAATCCACATTAGTACATTACTACTGTAGTCTTGTAAACAGTCTTATACACATGATGATGAGCTAAGGTTTGGCCCCAAATGAGTCATATACCAAGTTGTTATTTACAAGCATGCACCAACAGCCTTAATAATGCATCCACCCAATTGGTTATACAGTAGTTGTTTTTCAATTCTCTCAACGTCTCAAAAATCTCGAGCTGTATACCATGTTTTTCTCTTATGTGGCAGGGTGTTGCAGTACGGCAAATAAATTTCCATCCCGGAATGCTCAATATATGAACCAGGGATTCATTGTTGCTTATTGTGTATTTTGATTTCAAGGGAAACTCATTTAGAATCTTCCCAGACAAGTTGTAATCTGTGTCTAACAGTGGTGTGTAACATTTAACTCGCTAAAATTGCCTCATATTCTTCCAACAAAACCGCTAATTGATCAGAGCAGGACAAGGACAAATCGATCGGTAAAAATAAAGATCAAATCAAACTAAAATAAATAAATTACGCAGCCTGGGCAAAATTTCTTCTCTTTTTTTAGACTCCTCCGTACGTTAAGTAACATTTTTGCACTTTCACTTAGAAATTTATGGTGTATTAATAAGAACTGTCATCCCGGCAACAAAAACTGTCATCCGATTACATAAAGTGTGATCTACCATTCCAAATCTAAACCGAAAACATTATTGATTCGATGGAGATTAAACATAATAGTACTATTAGCTGATTTGAGTACAAGAAATAAAATATCATCATATCATTATATGGTACCAATATATCTGTAAGCCACATTGATTGAAGTTGAAAAACAAATAATAATTTGGATCTTGACAACAAATTTGGCTACTTATAGCCAACAACTCAGTGACAACCACTAATCCTTCACGAATTGCATTTAGCTAGAACCAAATGGCACCGATTAGTATCTGATTCCTTCCCGCTCCACTTCAATCACTTTTCCAGAATGTCATCCTAACATCTGAATCCTTATTCATTTTCAAATAAGGACTGAGTGTGGAATCCAAGTTGAAAGTCTTCTTCACGCTGGACAACGGAGCCAACAGAAAGGCGTGGGGTCTTCTAGTGATGAGGTGGGTCTTGTTATTGGATGGTCAACAAATCAACGCCAACTAAGCTTTCCTTTTAGCTATATATAGTTTGTTTATCTGATTTATTCTCTTAAGACTTCACAAATAAAATTTTCTCCCTTTTGGGATATTCTCAGCTTAGCTTTGATCAAACACTTGTAATCTTTTGGTTCGAGTAATGAAAATTATATGGACTGCTTGATCAATCTTCATATCTGATTTGATTAGTATGATCTCGGATTTCCACATGGTATCAGAGCTATTTAGAGATTCTAAGATCTCTGTGGTATTCTAAACCTATCTAGCAGTGGAATTTGTGTGTTCTTCGCTAGATTTGTTGCTTCCGCCTACTCTATTTCTCTCTAGTTCATCTCGATCTGCTTCGTATCTGATTCTATAGCAAACGAGGATATTCTCGCTCGGGAACAAGCACTGATTGCTTCACATAGCGATCTGATGATGCTCACTCATTCCGATTCGACTGGAAGGTTGATTACGACTATTGTCTTCGACGGGGGAAATAACTTCTATGGAGTGGCCAAATTCTGATATGTTTGGATGCGAATATGAAGCTCTGCTTCATCCATAGAAATCTGGCGCGTCCGACTCTCACTTCTCTGGAGTATCCTCGTTGGCACCGCTGCGATCACATGGTTTCTTGTTGGATCATGAACACTATGTCCAAGGATTTGGCATCCTCCTTAATTCAATCGACTTCAGCGTGAGATCTCTGGCTTGAAATCTGGGAACGCTATCGCCAGAGTAGTGGTCCTCTTATCTATCAGCTCATGCAAGAATTGACTAATTATCCATTATGTACTTGTGGTGGTCTTGCTGCTTGTGGTTGTGGTGTTTTGGATGAAGTTATGGAGATGGATAATCTAAAGTGATAGATTTCTTGATGAAGCTTAATTATGATTTTGAGTCTGTGAAAAGTTAGATATTGTGTACGGAGCCTTTGCCTCCTATTAACAAGGTCTATCATATTGTTCTCCAAGTCGAGAAACAGAAACAGATCACTCATGTCGATGTTGTTAATCAAGCTGCTTTTATGGCTAACCAACCATCCATAACCTATGACACTGGTGAGGGATCTTCCTCTAATGTTGGCCAGAAGCGTGATAGGAAGACTAAAGGAGATAAATGTGTTTGTTCCAATTGTAATGAAGTTGGAAATATTGTTGATCAGTGTTTTGAACTCATAGGCTATCCGGACTGGTACTAAGGCAAACGGGGGACTAAAGTTGTTGCACAGGTTGACAATGATTATGAGACAATGCAAGATTCTCCTCTTGATGGTGGTGGTTCCACTGAGCAGATTCCACTTGATAAGATAATGTTTGATGCATTTAACAGTCGCACTAATGCTTGTCAACAGGTGATGAAAGCATTCAGACCTGATACTCGTGCCATGACAGCCACTCGAGCTAGTTCTTCCTCTTCTATGGAGTATTCACGTAACACTACACTACACTCTCAGTTTCTCGATATGGTTTGTGATTTCTTGATTGTGGACAGTGGTTCCATTGATCACATGATATCACATGTATCTTATTTTGATAAACATTGTGATTTATCAAGTCCGATTCATATCTTACTACCTGATGGGAGATCCAAAATGGTTCAGACTATGAGTATTGTTTATTTGGATAATATATTGGTGCTTGATGATGTGCTCTTGGTTCTTGATTTCCAATTCAATTTGCTAATCAGTGAGCAAATTGAATAAAAGTCAAGGTATTCACCCTGCATTTTATGAAGATATGTGTGTGCTACAGGACCGCAAAACTAAGGTTGATGTGGCTATAGGAGAGGAGATAGATGCACTAAATAAGATGAAACCAGGAATTTGCAGGGAACAAGTTGATGTGGGTGCAGTTTATGAGGTCTCGGTGGTTAGTCCACTTGTAACATACATTGACAGTTTCCTTTTTCATAAGAGAATGGGTCACATTTCTGAGTCAAAATTGAAACATTTTTCTAATTTTAAGACTAAGGATGGATGTTTTACATGTTGTGATGTATGCCATTTGGCTAACTTTCATAGCCTCCCTTTTCCTTACAGTGAAACTCATTCTGTTGCTATATTTTATCTCTTACATATTGATTTATGAGGCCCTTACAACCATGCAACCTTGAATGGTGCTACATATTTTGCTAATATTGTTGATTATCATAGCCGATCAACACAGACTTTCTTGGTCCACAACAAGCACATATCTGCCAGCTCTTACAGGATTTCTTTGCCGATCTGAAAACTCAATTTGGATTAATTCCTAAGAAGGTACGTTCAGATAATGGCACTGAAATTATTAACAAAGACTGTTGCAAACTTCTTGTTGGCCTAGGGATTGTTCATCAGCGAAGGATGGTCCATACTCCTAAGCAAAACGGCATTGGTGAATGCAAGCATCAACATTTTCTTGACAGTGCTCGTGCTTTGGAGTTTCAGTCGGGTCTTCCTTTTGAATTTTGGGGGATTGCCTCTTGACAACAACCTACTTAATCAATCAAATTCCTATTGCCAAACTTGCTTGGAAAACTCCATGTGAGGTATTGCTTAAAGCACCTCCTTCCTATGATCATTTGCGAGTCTTGGGCTGCCTATGCTATGCTAGTGTTCCAAAGCAGGTTCAGGATAAGTTTGCATCAAGGTCTAGACACTATGTGTTTATTTTGATATCCACTTAACCAAAAGGGTTAAACTGTATGATCTTGACAACTAAACTATTTTTCTGAGTCAATATGTTGAGTTCCTTGAGATTGTTTTCCTTTTAAAAAAATTGACTCTTCTCCTGAGTCTACTTCGCCTCCCTTACATACATCTCAATCCTCCTCTGACTCTCTCGTGCACTCATCTCCTTCGTCTTGATTTATTCCCATTGTTCCTTCCTTGGATACTAAGGATTTCTTGACCATGGTGCCTTAGATTTATGCCCCATCTATAGGTTCAGATATTCCCTCTACGTCACAACTTAATTCTTCTCTGCCTATTCACCAATCTTCTCGGATCAGGTCAGATCCAATTTGGATAAAGGATTACATTGTCAATACAGTGGGAACTTACTATAATGGGTCTTTTGCACAAGTTATGGTTGCAATTGAACCCACACGGTTTCTTGAGGCCCAATAAGTTCCTCGTTGGATTGCAACAATGGATAAAGAAATATTTGCCCTTGAGGCCAATGACACTTGGATTCCTACACCATTACCCTCCGGACATAAGGCCATCTCTTCCAAATGGGTATACATGATCAAATTTCGTAGTGATGGTACTGTTGAGTGATATAAGGCTCATTTAGTGGTAAAGGGGTTTAGTCAGAAACTTGGGAAACAATACAAACATACCTTCTCCCCGTTGCTAAATTGTCGACTGGGGCGAATAGTGATTGCTATGGAAACTACTAGTTCCTGGCCTATTTACCAATTGGACGTCAACAACACGTTTTTACATGGGTATATCGATGAAGATATCTATAGGCTTCCTCCAGAAGGATATACTAAAGGCAAGCCTGGAGAAGTTTGTAAACCGTGGTGTTCCCTTTATGGTCTTACGTAGGCAACTCTACAATGGAACCTTGAGCTTTGTCAATTTCTCAAGGAGAATGAGTTTGTTTAGTCCTGAAATGATTATTCCTTGTTTCTTCGGATTCGGGGTTCTTCATTCACAACCCTTTTGGTATAAGTCAACGACATTCTCATCCCTGGTAATGATTCTTTTGCCATTAACGCCATTAAATCTGCTCTGCATTCATAATAACTTTTGACTCCCAACTTTCATACATTCAGTTTTCTACTTCAACAACATCGAAATTCACATGGAAGAAGTCATGATTGGAACACATCTTAACTAAGAGCATAAAAGCGCGGAAAAGGTAGTGTGGAAACACAAAACACCGCAATTGAACAAAAAATGAGCTAAGAGCTAAGAAATTGAGGAGTAGAAAAAGAGAAACAATTACCTTCGAAAAACAATGGTTCCTTTTGGACTCAGATCTGAAACAAACAAATGAAAGATTGTCAAGATGTTATAGTATGTGCACAACTACATCAATTCACGTCATATATAGAACAACAACACTCATTGTGTAAATATTTTTTGACAATACAAATAAAAAAATCGGAAAACTGCAGTAGGTTTTGCAGAAGAACCTTAGAGTCGGTGGAGGCGGCGACGGGACCCGGCGATTCATCATCAAGGAAATTTTTTTTCTCTCTGCCGCGCTGCTTGGTATGGAGAGGTTTGTGTTTCGGAGACCATTAGAGCAGAGATCAAGTGGAATTATGACAGATACTTCTTATTGTTGTAAACTTTTGCCAAGGCCGACTTATGCTTAAGCGAAATCACGGTCAAAGCCCGAGCAATCTGCAATCTCACTACCCTATTACATCCCAGTCTTTTCTGTTGCAATTATAAGGGAGTTAATATGATCACAAAGGCTGATATATGCACATCAACACATGCAAATTTAAGAAAATAGAAACGTATAACCTAGGAATGAGAGTAACTAACCAGTTATAGATAGAAGAGTTGCACGCCTAGATTTCAATTCTCCTTCATCAACAACCTAAAATTTGCTAGTTGGATAAATCCTATGAAGATCTGCACATTGACACCAAAGTCATATCAAGATAGAACCATTTCACTGACTATATCAATAGAGAATTGAAATATTTTTACAATCTGTTTGTTGTTGTATGAATCAACCATAAGCACTTATGTTAATTGCATTTCCAAGAAACATAAACATCACGTTAGTTTGAAGTGATACGTACATTTTTCAAGAGACGACAATGGTTGGAAAGTGAAGTTTTGAAGCATTTATGCTTTACAGATTTCCCATGCAGATGTATTTCATCTAGCAATGGAAAAAGCAAGAGGGTGAGACAGAATAACAAAAAAAATTGCATCACCTAAATAAGAATTAAAAAGGAAGTGTTTTGACTTACTTCAACAAAGTCATCAATTCTGTACTTGGAACCTTCTCGTCCAAGACCTCGGAAGAGACTAATCCTTCATTAACACCAATAACTACATATTCAAGAGATTCAACTACCCGTCATGAGCGTTGCATGTTTGATATTTAAACATATGCAGCCAGCCCTACATTGCACAAAAAACCATCATCAGGATCCTCAATCTTACAGTTGCGCGGCTTTACATTTTCCAAAGAAGATAATAGAGAGTAGAACGAACCTGCATTAGTGTCGTTTGCCAATTCAACAACTTCGCCCTCAGCTTTAAATCGGAGAAGGGCTGCAACCGGCCAAAAATTTCATTCCTACAACAAAATTTGAGATTAGATGCAGACGGTGGAAAATGGAAGGCCAAACCAAACTGTCAGATTCACATTTGTAACTAGAGAATGAAGTGACGTACTGGGTAATAACAATATCCTTACGACTGCACACCCGCAAACCCAAGTTTAGGAAGCAAGATTATATGCTCCAGCCAGATAAAAAATGAAGGGGACTAAATTTAAAGCAACTATAAATGCAATCTTTTTATAACGATTCTCAGTTACTTGTTCATAGTAAGGTAAAATTCATGGAACATATAAACTATTAGATGTCATAAAATTGGTCTTAATTCCAAGAGTTTATTAAGCAAAATGTAAACATGACAAAGTTATATGCTGGATCCAGGTAAAATTGTGCACATGGACTGAATCTAAATTAGCTACATATTCGTTCTATAAGATTCTCAGCTACTTATCTTGAGTCAAAATGTGCGGATCTAAATTCCATACTTCATCATGGTGTTAAACAGCTAAAAATGAATACAATAGATAGATTTAAAACATGCCCATTCCAAAAGCTATAACAAAAAACATTGGCTGTAACAGGATATGAGAAATGTGGATCATACAGCGACGAAATAAGCAGTGAATTAACATCTCATATTCAAACAAATCGAAAATTTGGATTCATGAGCATAAATCAAGACAACAATTACTTTGACACCGATCATCAACTCTTTGACATCTCCAGATTTCTTCGCGTACATTAAACATCAAATAAAAAAAAATCCCTCAAAATCATGAACACAAAATGGAGAAGGAGATTTGTTATCAGCAGTATATCCAAATCATCGTTGGAATCATGAATCAATAAGGGAAGCAAGAAATTTTACCTTACGGCATCAATGTCTCCGTACTTCTCTTGGTTATCGCGCAACAACAACCACAATCGGGGCCGCGGAGGCAGGAGGAGGCGCAGGGTGAAGACGATGAACCAAGGGTGGGAAACGACAACGTTGGGTAATTGAAGGAGGGAGAGAGGGAGGGAGGGAGGTGGCGAGGTAGATGACCCATCGAGTATAGAAGAGATCGACTCTGGTTGATCTGATTCGTCGGTAAGCAGAGGAGCGATTTGGGGTCAGGGAGGGTGAAGAGGGCCGAGAGAGAGAAGCCGTCGGCCATGAATATGTGATAACTCAGCCTACTCGTGGATGCTAAGGCGCGCTCGGATCTAGACTCAAGATGGTTAAGTCGTCTTGAAAGTGATGAAGTGTTGCCTCGGATGAGACTAAGTGTTGGCGGAATTGTGGATGACAGTGTAAGCGGAAGACTTTGGATAAGCAAAACACAAGTAGATCTTTATCACACGAGTGTTTTGAGAAGGGTTTGAGGTTTTTGTACTTGGTAGATCTTTATCACACCAAGAACGAGGGAAAGATAGTGTTTTTGACGCCGAAATTACAAAGGAAGGAGAGGCTCTCAACTTAAGCTTTGTATTCAAATTCAACGTACTTACAATGGCAGCCAAGAGTGGATTTTATAGGGGTGGAGACTTCTTGGGTTGCAATCACAAGATCACTCTCCAAATCAAGACATAAATTAAGCTAAAATCTAGGAATTAAATGACAAATCAAAAGGAGAAAACCATGGGATGTGCTAGGCATTTGATAGGACGATCCAATGGCTGAAAATAGTGATCCATGTGACCTTCACACGGATTAGTGACATGGCAATCTGATTTGAATCAGATTGGAGCAATTTGAGCAATCACCATTAATGCTTGATGGCGAAATTAGGGGGATTGTGTCCTCCCGGGTCAAAAGGCTTTTGACACGTGCGTTTGAGCCATATCTGGACTCCTTGGGTCCATTTAGGACCAATGGAACCAAAAACGCTCGGTAGAAGTTGATGGAAGGCCATGGACGCTCGTACGCTAATTGTGGCGCGTAGGAGCGCCCGAGCGCAATTAGGGGCGCCAGTCACTCTCATTCTTGGTGGACTTGTCATGGGGGTTCTTGGTCTTGTTCCACTCCTTTTGGGCCTCTGAATCCAATGGTGAAGGTTGTGCCTTGGAAAAGTGTCTTCGTTTGACCAGTGGCGCGCCATCTTGGATTCTGGCAGGCGCGAGTTGAGGTTTGGCTCCCTGGATGAATAGTGAATGGCTCCGAGGTCCTGATTTGGACAATGAACCTCCACTTGACTTGAGATGGTTGAGAGTGTGACTTGATGGGCTCGAGTCCTCAAGTGAGTGCTCATCAATACGGAGAGGAGGAGGATTAATAGTTTTGAAGGATTGAGATGCCGCGGAAGATGGTATGTGGAGGCGGCGGAGGTCGGAGTCTGAGGAGGATAAAGGTTATTGAGAGGTAGGAGACGACTGCTTCATTCACCTCCTGACTTTTCATTCTAATGGGCCTGACATCGGCTCAACTACATAAGCCCAAATACAATTAGGTTCAGATTAATGGCAAGTGAATATAGGTATTGAATAGGAGGCTATTGAATGTGAGGATTGGACTTTATGACCCCAAACATCCAAGTTTTTATTATATTAGGATAAGATTACATACTTTAAATTTGTAAATCTCATTGTGTTTTAGTAGCTTGCTTGGGGAAACCACAAGAGATGCAACTCCATTTTTCAGGTCATTTCGCCCTTAGTTTTGGCATCACATTAACTTCTTATCAAAGGGCAATGCTACATTTTCTTCTAAAAAGCACCCCTTAGCTAACTTTTGATTTTATTCGTTTTAAATAATTCTGAAGCATGCTATTTTATTTCTCGGTTTGTTCCACATTTCATTGCGTCAAATATATACGATCTGATTTTCCATGTGCGTAGACCAGTTCCTAATTCTTAAAATGCAACATACTTTATCACAATTTCCATATTTAAAATATCTCATTAATAAGAATGTTTTAGTGAAAAGATGTAGTACATGCTAAAAACCACTAGTGAATATAATAACAAATCCAAAAGCATAGGACATTATTAGCTAACAAATTCTTAACCTTACGTTATGAATCTACTATATAACTATGAAAGTGAACTTCCATTCGTGTTATGAGTCACTATGTAATTTAATTTTTCATATATCATAATTTTGTAGCATTTTACATGTGTCAATTTTTCATAATTTCTCATTTTTACTAATTTTATTTTGTGATTATGATAAAAAAAATTCTCTATTTATTTTATTTATTTTCTTTTTGTTCTTCTCTCTATATTATATTTCAAAGATACTATACTTTTTAAATATTTCCTACTATTTTTTTATTTATTACTACCAATTCACAATTTGCAAAGAAAACTAATTTGTTTTAATAAGTTTAACCAAATCCCGAGCAATGTACGGGGATTGAATTAAATATATATAAGAGGTTTTTGCATGGAACCACCCTTTATATGACTATTGATTTAAAACCATCCATTATTTCGATTTTTTTTTACAAAATCCCACCCTCTAATAACTTTCGTTAACTTATCTGTTAAATATATAAAAAGACCATTTTAGCCTTTGAATTTAAACAAGGGCCCAAATTTTTAATTACATATGTTTTTGTTATGACATTTTATAATAGGTTAAATAATAACAATAGAGAGCAAAATTGATTATATTGATGCACATAACTAAAATGTTTTAATTTTAATTCTTCATGTTGTGCTGAACCAGGGTCAAAAGTACTAAGCTTACACCTCTTCTAATCTCTTTTCATGTAGACAATATTTATTTGAAATTAAATGAAAAGAATAAACACTTCAATACTCATTCATAAATATAAAAAAAATATGAGATTATAAAATATGCAAAGCATAGTTTTGACACGTGATAATTTCGTTTCCCACATCGTTGTTCATTTTTTGGAGTACATACACGTTAATTACTCCATTACTTGCATATATCGAGAAATAAAAATGTGAATATAGAAAATACAACAATCTCAAATACATCTAGCATGAAAAGGAGATAAAATAATACAACAAATATTTCATTTCATGCTCAATAAGAAAATAATAATAAAAAGAGTAGTGAATACCTGAAGATAAATAGATTTCTTCCTTCAAAATCAGCAGTGGAGTGAAGAAATCAAACAACTTGATTGCTTTAGGGTTTACTGGTCGATTCAAATAAAATTATTAAATTATTCTAACCTATTCACCGGTGTCTTAGTGTGGCGGTACTTCCCGTAGGCATATAAGGAAAAAAGGAGAATTAAAACACTGAAATAAATGTGAATGAGTTAAACGAACAGAGTGGAGAAGGCTATGGGTTACTCAATACTGATAACGCATGGACTGAACGTCTTTAGCAACAAAATCTCGGAAACCATCACGACCTTCTTTGATCTTTATTCTTTAAGCTCTAAAACTTCTGGAAACCACAAATACCACGGTCATGCAACGCGTTCGTGTGCGTATTAAAAATATAAATCACACGCCTAGGAAATGATCGAAAAGTTACAACAAAAACTTCCACCAGACGCAACAACTTTATATACCACAACAATCTCACCCAACTCCTTCCCTCTCAAATGCAAAGTTACACTTCATAAGTAAAATTGGCAGTTTAAGGGAGTTATGGAGACGATACATGCCAAAACAAAAAGACCTCTCCACCATGAAGAAGGGGCCAATAGGCAGTGAATGAAGAACGAAGGATAATAAAAAAGGGAGCTCTTTGCGCACCTTCAACCCTCTTCGCACACTCCCTGTATATATTTAGATTATACTTAGTTTCCCTTCTCCCTAAGTAATTATATTCAATCATCAACCGTGAAAGTGACTCCATCGTTACCTTCCTCTCATCTGTTTCTCTTTCAATTGAACCTCTATCGTCAATATTGGTGCCAATCCGGCAAAGCTTGACCGGGAAATGATCGAGCTCACTTGGTTCCCTTCTCTTTTTCGTTTCCCTTCTTCAGAAACCGACATAAGTTGCTGAAATAACGAATAATACCTATTCATACATGCCTAATTGTTTCTACCAAAACTAAGAATTAGTTGAAATCGGTGTAAATCCTTTGATCGGAGATGAGTTTTGTGGAGATTGTTGTCGAATATGGGACTTGAAGATAGCTAGATATGTATGTGGTGCTTAGAAACGGAGGAAGATGAAGATAATAGAGATGATTAAGGCGATAACTTATCGTTATCCTTGTGCGGCATCGTTGAATTTAAGGGATTGGACTATGTCAATGAGTAGGTTGAGAAAATAAAAATGTTGAAGAATCTATCTTCCATCTATATATATATAAAAGTTGATGGCTTTGATGAAGTAAACGCAATTTGTACCTAATAAATGCTAATATGTTAAATCTTTATCTTAATTATCTCTTCTTTTAAGTGTTAATTTCATCACCAACTAAGAAGATCATTTTCGTCTCCTTCCTCTAACACAATCTCCAAACTCATTTCCGACTCTTCCCCGTTCGTCAATCCCTTCGTTTCATCACAGCGCCCCCACCTTCCCCGGTTAAAAATTAATCTAAATGCTAATATTTTAAATCTTTACCCTAATTATTTCTTCTTTTGATCGTAATTTCATCACCAACTAAGAACACATCCTCTTCGTCTCCTTCATCTACCACAATCCCCAAACTCATTCCGATCTCTACCCCACTCGTCAATCCCTTCGTTTCATCCCGACATCCCCTTCTTCCCCGGTTAAAAATCAATCTGGGTTAATTAGATATTTTTAATCTTTCTATATATTTTATATATAATAAAATTGAGCATTTGGGAAAGTAATGTCAATTGGACTAATTAATGTTTAAACCTAATTTTCCTCTCTCTTTCTATCTCCCATCTATATCTCATATAAAATTATTAGCCCTTGAGAAAGTTATGGCAACCGGTACTTATTCAATGCATGAACTAATTCTTTCTCGTCAATTCCTTCTCATCTCATTTATGAATTTTAATAAAAAAAATTCATCTTTTCTTAGTTCCAAGTTGCAACCAATACAATTAATATCTACATTTTTTCAACTTCAACTCCATAATATCAAATTTAGTTAATGAATGGACTAAATTAATAAATTTTTAACACTAAATAATTGTTAATATTTATTAATAAAAATTAGTGTAACAAAATATATCTATATCGAATTGGTGAGAATGTGAGGTGATAAGTTGTAATTTAGCCATATACATAATTTTTGTTTCGTATACGTGCCATATTTTTATTAAAATAAATGAAAAGAAACAAAATTTAAATTAAAGAAAAAAGGTCGCTCATCGTCACCCTCCTTTCGTCCGAAGATCTTCGTTTTATCTTGATCTCCACTGTCGTCCGTCGCCTATCTACACCATAAACCACCTATTTACAACATTATACCAGATACGAAAATCCGTAATTCGCGCGGGAATCCGAATCTAGTAAATTTAAGAAAAATGAAAATGAGAAAGAAAAATGGTAATTAACACTCATTTAAGTCACCCTAATAAAAGCACAATAAATTGAATCTCATAAATTGTAGGAATCCTATTTTCTATAACTTATAAATATGTATAAAATACAAGAATAAATCCGTATTAAGGAGAAGAGAAAACAAATATAACAATACCAAACCGTACTGTCGAGATTAAGCAGAGTCGAGAATGAATCTCAACGAACTCTAGTTATACTGCGTGTACTCTCAGACTCGAACAAATAGGAATGCTCAACAGCTGTTCGTATTGTTGTAATTTTTGAGTTCTGCAAGGCCTCTTTTTATAGGCTGCAGGAGAAGCCTCTCGGGAGAGATAATCTGCGTGACTTCAATGCCCAGATTCACCGCGTGACATAAATGCCTCGGATTCTCCGCGTGCCATTAATCCAGTCCGCGTGTAATGAATATTGTCAGATTTGACTTTGAACAAACTCATTTGAACAAAGCCCAAAAAAGTCTGACAGACTTTGGAGCGAGGCCCAAAAAGATCTCACCTCCTCCTCGGGCCTGCGGTCCAAGGAGACCAAGGAGAACAAGGAGCCAAGGAGCTACGAGCCATGAGCCCACGATCCCACGAGCCAAGCCGATCCGAACCGAACCGCGCACGTGTGGTTTCCCAAGGCCCAAGCCGACCAGGATAGCCTCCTCTGGCCCAATCACATCCATTACAATCCACTCCTAGTTTATACAGTAGTGAGTTTTTCTCCTCCTAATCAATGTGGGATACACATTAATCCTCAAAATACAACTTAGTTACATTAAATGTAACTCCCCTATTTCTCATTCAAACGGAACCCCAATTATACAAATGAGCATACTACGAAATAATGCTCGCGGAGACGAAGCCAAGACTCCCATTATCCGACACCAACGGTGCCTGGAAAATTTGGTTCCAACAATGCCCCACATGAATAGAAATGACTCTAAAACACGTGAAAATGACTCGACAGAAAGACTTTTGAGAGTACGGTCGAAGAATCACTGCATTTGGGTTGGTAGCATTTTTCAACCTTGAACCACCCCTAGTGAGTAGCCATCGGATTTACTCGACCAGGTAGTGAACGTGATGTCTTGAACCACCCGGACTTTGATGTAAACCTAGACAACGACTATCACACAGTTTCATCTTCTCACAGAACTAGGTTCTCTGATTGTGTTCATTTTGTCCTTGAACATCCCTGGTTATTCATGAGTGAGCTTAGAGAATTTAGCCTCGGTTAATTCTCCTAGAAACGGCCCCATTTCACACTCATAAGGTGATTTTACCATAAGTAGTATACCATTATACTTTACTTTGCTTTTCAAAGCTTATGGAATCATTAAAAGTCAACACTTTATGACTTAACCTATAGGTTACCAACACACTTTTATCATCCTAGGAATTGGGAGAAGATGTTAATCTCCAAGTGCTCTTTAGATTTAGCTTGATTTCGTTGTCCCTTTGAACTTACATCTTGGGATCTCCAATCACGTAAGTAGGGTTACCATCAAACTTCATCTTATGTCATAGGGTTTAAACCCATTCCTCTTGATGATTTCACAACTTGCTCTCGAGACAAACCTTTAGTAAACGGATCCGCTAGGTTGTCAGCCGATCGGATGTAATCAACATTGATCACTCCGTTTGAGAGCAATTGTCTTATGGTTTTATGTCGTCTTCTAATATGACGAGACTTACCATTATACATTGAACTTAGTGCTCGAGATATTGTCGATTGACTATCGCAATGGAGACTTATAGCCGGCACCGGTTTTTCCCACATTGGTATATCTTCCAGAAAGTTTCGAAGCAATTCTGCTTCTTCTGTTGCTTTGTCCAAGGCAATGAATTCAGATTCCATTGTGGATCTAGCCAATAGAGTTTGTTTGGAGGATTTCCAGGATATAGCCGCACCACCTAGAGTAAAAACATACCCGCTTGTGGATTTTGAGTTTTTGGAGTCTGATATCCAATTAGCATCTTTATAGCCTTCCATCACTGCTGGATATCGTCCATAGTGTAATCCATAATTCCGAGTATATTGCAAGTAGTTCAATACCCTTGTTATGCCTTTCCAGTGACCATGTCCTGGGTTGCTAGTGTAACGACTTGAAACGTTCACCGCATGTGCTAAATCCGGTCTTGTACAATTTGTTAAGTACATGAGACTTCCAATCACTCGTGCATACTCTACTTGAGATATGCCATCACCCGTGTTTTTCTTTAAGTCGAGGTGAGGGTCCACGGGACTCTTTGCACTACCGCTTGAGTATTTCTTGAAACGTTCAAGTACCTTATCAGCGTAATGATCTTGAGTTAAAATGATTCCTTCAGAATGTATTATGACTTTTATTCCTAGAATCACATCCGCTAGTCCCAAATCTTTCATGTCAAACTTCCCACTAAGCATGTTCTTAGTTTGTTGGATCATATCTTTGTTACTACCAATAATGAGCATGTCATCAACGTATAGACACAACAAGATATATCCTTTTGGAGTTGTTTTGACATAAATACATTTGTCACATTCATTTATATTGAAACCGTTTGACATCATCACACTGTCAAATTTCTCATGCCATTGTTTAGGTGCTTCTTTTAATCCATATAAAGATTTCACAAGTCTACACACTTTGTATTCCTGTCCAGACACAACATACCCCTCGGGTTGTTTCATATAAATTTCCTCTTCTAACTCTCCGTTTAGAAAGGCCGTTTTTACATCCATTTGATGTATTTCTAGATTACGTAGAGCCGCAATCGCTATTAGTACTCGAATAGAAGTAATTCTCATTACCGGAGAATAAGTATCAAAGAAATCTAGACCTTCTTTTTGTCTAAATCCTTGTACTACAAGCCTTGCCTTGTACTTCTCTATTGAGCCATCGGTTTTCAACTTTCGTTTGAAAATCCATTTACATCCCAACGCTTTTGTTCCTGGGGGTAAATCAGCTAACTCCCAAGTATGATTTTGCATAATGGAGTGTATTTCACTTTTGACCGCTTCCTTCCATGAAGGTGCGTCTGGCATTGACATTGCTCCTTTAAACGTTCGAGGTTCATTTTCTAGAAGAAATGCCATTGTGAAATCTGAGCCAAATGATTTTTCCTTTCGAGCTCTCTTGCTTCATCTAGGTTCATCATTTTCTTCTTCTGTTTCTTACAGAAGTACTCACTATTTGCATAGAAGTGCTCGCTTCTTGCATAGAAGTGATGCTTCTTGAGCAACCTCATTTGCATCTCGTTGTTCACGAGTCCTTTTAGGATATTCTTTATCCTTGCAAGGGAACACATTTTCAAAGAAAGATGCATTTCTTGACTCCATTATTGTATTAGCATGTATATCCGGTATATCTGACTTGTATACCAAGAAACGATATGCACTACTATTATGTGCATACCCGATGAAAATACAATCAACGGTTTTCGGTCCAATTGAGACCTTTTTAGGAGGTGGTACTGCTACTTTAGCTAGGCACCCCCACACTTTAAAGTATTTGTACGAAGGTACGTTACCTTTCCACAACTCATAAGGCGTCTTTCCAGTCACCTTGTGTGGTATTTTGTTGAGAATGTAATTTGAGGTAAGCAACGCTTCCCCCCACATGTTCTGGGCTAACCCAGATTCTTGCAACATTGCATTCATCACTTCCTTTAGAGTTTGGTTCTTTCGTTCCGCTACTCCGTTGGATTCTGGTGAATAAGGAGCGGTAGTTTTGTGAACAATGTTATGTTTTCTACAGAACGCATTAACAGGTTCACTATACTCACCTCCTCTATCACTTCTTACGATTTTGATCGTTTTACTAAGTTGGTTCTCAACTTCCAACTTGTACTCTTTAAACTTTTCGAAAGCTTCATCTTTGCTACGTAACAAGTATACATAACAATATCTTGTGCAATCATCTATGAAAGTCACAAAGTACTTTTTACCTCCTCTAGTTTGTACAAACTTTAAATCACATAAATCAGTGTGAATTAATCCTAGAGGTTCGGTTATCCTTTCTACATGGGGTGATGGTGTTTTTGTGAGTATCGCTTGAAGGCATACTTCACATTTGTCTTTTGATAAGCGGTGTTTTACATACCGCAACTATGGATTATTAGCTAGTTTTGTATAGGATTATGTTATTTGTTTCTATGTAATCTGTATCATGGAGCTGTTCGAGAGAAGATTTACATACGAGATTCCAAGAGATGATACGAAGCATTGGAAGCATTGAAGCATAAGGAAGAAGCTGCTGAAGACGAAGACGAAGACGAAGACGAAGACGAAGACGAAGACGAAGACGAAGACGAAGACGAAGACGAAGACGAAGACGAAGACGAAGACGAAGACGAAGACGAAGACGAAGACGAAGACGAAGACGAAGACGAAGACGAAGACGAAGACGAAGACGAAGACGAAGACGAAGACGAAGACGAAGACGAAGACGAAGACGAAGACGAAGACGAAGACGAAGACGAAGACGAAGACGAAGACGAAGACGAAGACGAAGACGAAGACGAAGACGAAGACGAAGACGAAGACGAAGACGAAGACGAAGACGAAGACGAAGACGAAGACGAAGACGAAGACGAAGACGAAGACGAAGACGAAGACGAAGACGAAGACGAAGACGAAGACGAAGACGAAGACGAAGACGAAGACGAAGACGAAGACGAAGACGAAGACGAAGACGAAGACGAAGACGAAGACGAAGACGAAGACGAAGACGAAGACGAAGACGAAGACGAAGACGAAGACGAAGACGAAGACGAAGACGAAGACGAAGACGAAGACGAAGACGAAGACGAAATCAGTAGCTGCTACCTCAGACAACACAGCCGCACCCGCGGGTCTCAAGCCGCACCCGCGGGTTTCACCCTCAGCCAAGGATCCGAGAAAGCACAAGCCGCGCCCGCGGTCCTCTGCCATCCTGAAATTCTGGAGAATCCAAAACCGCGCCCATGGCTCTCAACCCGCTGGTGCGGTTCCTCGACAGAACAATCAAAGTGATGTCTTTGCCATTTGAAGTAATTTGTGTTCAATTCTGTAACTTTCTACACGTTTTTATTACCTTAATTCGGCTGTTACAATAGCTGATGACTATTTAAGTTGTGGATGATCATCCTTGATCACCTTACCTTTTGTTTTACTTAAGTTTTTGGAGAGTTTTTCACAAACTTATGAGTTGCTAAAGTTCTTTGTTTCACTTGGCGTTTGAAGCTTTTGGATTCAACAAGTTGTGAGTTTATCCTTTCCCTTTGTCTACTCTTTGATTGTCTCAACTCTCTTGTTTGTATTGTCCATGAACTAGATTTACTACTTTAGATTGATCACCTAAGTTAGTTTTATCTTATTCATATTGCTAGAGTTTGATACTTCTAGTTGAATTATCATACTTGTTGTGTAGCACAATCTATTTGCATGAACTAGTTGTGATTGTTATTAGAGAAGAGAATTGAGTACATGTCAAGTATCCGACTAGTTGTCCATGATATTGCATGTATCTATTTATTCATGAATGCATTGCTACTTTGTTATTGAACTTTGATAGTTTCAAGGTTATAATCGAGTAAGGGTTATTAGGACTAGTTGGACTAATAACTATTCAAGAACAGGAATTAGAACGATCACTTGAGAACTTGACATAGGTATGAAAAGGATTCTAAGATCAACTTGTTAATCTAATTGTGGATAATCGCTAAGTGGAACACTTCGCTTAATATTGTTATAACCAAGTTGACATTCGATACTTTGTATCAAAACCATAAAAAAAAAACCTTTGGTTACGTTTATTGGTTAGTCATTGTGATAACTTATCAATTTGATAAAGTAATTCTCTTGGGATTCGACCCTTGCTTGCGCACTATATTACTTAGTTTGCATGTTAGGATTACTTGACTTGGCACACGACAAATTCGCCTCGTCAAATTAGGCGCCGTTGTCGGGGAATCAAATTTTCTTATTTTTAAGTTCTTATTTTGATTAACTTTAGTGTTGACTAGTGAATGGTCAACACCCGTTCTATTAATCAGCCTAGATCGAGAGAACTTTTCATCGGAATCGAAGAGAGAACAAAGTCGGGACTGAGATAGTAGAAATGGCCGATCGAGAAGCTTTTGCTGAAGTGCAGCGTCAATTGGCTGACATGCAGTTGGTCGTTGATGCTCAATGGGAGCTAATTGAGACAAGGCTACCAGGAGGTGGTGTTACTCGCACTTTGAGAGAGCGGCAAACACCGAACCTGACACAACAACCTCAAGTTGTGGTTATTCCACCCCTTGCTCATGGGGTGACTTTCGAGCTCAAGTCGGGGGTGATCAATTTGCTCCCAAGTTTCCATGGTTTGGCTGGTGAGGATCCGATCATGCATTTGAACCAATTTCATGACATTTGCATGACGACCAAACCGCCAAACGTCACGGAAGAGCAGATCAAGATGAGAGCCTTTGGGTTCACTTTGAAGGATGGTGCTCGTTCTTGGTATTACCATTTGCCAACCGGTTCGGTTGATAATTGGGAAAAGTTGCACAAGGTGTTCTTGAGCAAGTATTTTCCGGTGAAGAAGGCAAATGCTCTTAAGAAGGAGATAGCCCATGTCGAGTGATACGCTGCACTTTGTATAGCGTAACTAGGGATTATTACATTAGTTTAGGAGTATTATCATATGTGTTTCGAGTCATTATTATGTTCTGAGATATTTATTAAGAAGTGAAGAAATGAAGATCAGAACCGAAGAAGAAGAGATCAAAGATTGAAGACATGAAGACTTGAAGATATTCTGCGGAGCAGCGGCAATCGACACTACCATCCAGGCGATCGCCATTCTACAACAGAAGAGTTATGTGAGTTCGAGAGATTATGGCGATCGCCATGACTCTACGGCGATCGCCATGGGGTGACAGAGGCTACGGCAGAGCTTTATATGAAGATGGCGATCGCCAGGCATCTATAACGATCGCCACAACAAGGCCGAAGATATTCCGGACTTTCCTTATTTTAGTTTTAGGATTTATCTTTTACCATATATTTTTAGGGTTAGTTCTCTATTTAAGAACCCTAGTTCTTTCTATCTTATTAGCATCTTTTCTATCATCTTTTCCATCAGACAATTTAGTTCTGCAACCATGAGCAGGAACTAATCTCCATTGTTTTACTTAGCGGTTGAAACCTTCAGTTATGAAGTTGTGAGATTTCTAAACTCTTGTTCTTTTCCTATGGGTTTGTATTAATTCTCTTGTTCTTCATCTATTGATTTCTATTAGTTTTGCTAGCTTGATCACCTAGTTTGATTGATAGTTTTCTATTGCTAGACTAGGAATATACGGTGGAATTCCTTGTCAGTGTAGCATTCATATCTGCATGATCTGGTAGTTGATTGCTTTTATGAAAGAGAATTGATTGCATGTTAATACTTGACGGTTGTAAGTTATTGCATGCATCCTTATGATTCCTGTGCCCTTTGCTGCTATTTCATCTAATCTTGAGAGGTTTCCTTGATTGCTGAATAGTAAGTATTATCAGGACCGGTTGGCCTGCTGATATATTAAAGATTGGAATAGGAACATTCCCTAGGATTGAATAGAAGTTGAGATAAATCTATGATCAATATGTAATTTGAAAGTGAATGTTTTGATAAGTGTGGATACTTGCTAGGTGAAACCCCTTCGCATAATATTCTCACCCAAACTTCCTCTGCTTGTTACTCGTTACTTGTGTGTTCTTGAAATCAAACCCCCCCCTTTTTGGTTACTTGTTACTAGTTGATATTTCACTTGACTTCATTGATTTGGTGTTTTGATTCCCTTGGGTTCGACCTCTACTTACTTGCTATACTCTAGTTAGTGTTTAGGGTTTTCTTTGATTTGGCACTATGACTTTAGCCTCATCATCGAGCAAAGTGAAGACGAAACTCTCTATGACTATCTTGAACGCTTCAAGGGGTTGTGTGCTTCGTGCCCTTTTCATGGGTATGATACCGAGGATCTAGTGCTTTACATTTGCAATGGTCTCCTTAACCAAGAAAGGAGGATGATTGATGCTACGTGTGGTGGGAATATTCTCAACATGACGCCGGAGGCTGCCATGGAGAAATTGCAAGATATGGCTGAGAGCACAAGGAGTTTTGGTAGGATATACACCAAAAAGGGAGTGCACGCAGCAAGTTCAGGGGATCCCGCTCTTGTAGCTGAGCTTGTAGAGTTGAAAAAGATGGTCTCTCAGTAGCAAAAAGGACAGCAACAACAAGTAAAGGTATGTAGTATTTGTGCTGACCCTTCTCATTTTACAGATAAATGCCCTGAGCTTAAAGGTGAAGACGTTGCTGAAGTCAATGCTGGTGGTGGTGGGTATGGACCCCCACGACCTCGTGGTGATCAACAAAACAACTACAACCCGAGGTATAGAGATCATCCCAATTTTCGATGGCGTGATCCAAATGAGCCCCAACAACAAGCTCAAGGCCCTCGACCCAATGTTGGACCATCTACTGCGGAGCTGCTGAGATCCTTGACTCAACACTTCACAACTCATGTTCAAACGACCGAGTCGAGCATCAAGAACATGGAGAAGCAAATTGGGCAGTTGGCTGAAGATGTAACCACCATTGCACAACAAAATTCCAATTCTCTACCGTCCCAAACGGTGGTGAATCCAACCAGAAATGTAAGTGCAGTAACAACAAGAAGTGGTAAGATTTTAGGGGAAACCAAAAACCTTGTTAAGGCTTCTGCAGAAAAGTTGATTTCTGAGGACAGTCGAGAGCCGCGCCCGCGGGTTGAAAACCGCGCCCGCGGGTTGAAAACCGCGCCCGCGGGTTGAAAACCGCGCCCGCGGGTTGAAAACCGCGCCCGCGGCTCCTCTACTGAGTCAGACATCGATTTTCCCGATGAGCCGCGCCCGCAGCCCGAAAACCGCACCCGCGGCTCCTGTACTGAGGAAAATGTTTCGGAATTTCCTTCACAAAATGCTGAGCTCGAAGTGGAGGATCGGGGGGATTTCCAGTTGAGACAGGACAACTACGTTCGCCCCAACTTTCCACCTCTCGACTCCACCAAGCCTCCCGCCCCGTTTCCCGATGCCCTTAGGAACACCAAAAGGCCGGAAAACGACAAGGAGTTGTTTGAGACGTTCAGCAAATGTGATGTAAACATCCCCTTGCTCAAGTTAATTAAAAGCATTCCTCGATATGCAAAGTTTTTAAAAGAACTTTTCACAATCAAGAGGAATCAAAAGTTGAAAGGGCAACAAAAGGTGACGGTAAGCGAGCGTGTCTCCGCTGTATTTCAAAGGCGAATGCCTAAGAAGTGCAGCGATCCGGGCATGGTCAGCATACCTTGCCGTATAGGTGACACACATTTTGAACGAGCCATGCTCGATTTGGGTGCATCGATAAATGTGTTGCCTTACTCTCTCTATAAGATTCTTGGGTTAGGTCCACTTCATGAAACCGGAATTGTTATTCAACTAGCCGATAGGTCCACCGTGTATCCTAAAGGTGTAGTTGAAAACGTTTTGGTTATGGTGGATAATTTGTTCTTTCCCGCTGATTTGTTTGTGTTAGACATGTAACATGATGGGCAAGCTGCTCCTATTTTGCTTGGGAGGCCCTTCATGCGAACCGCTAACACAAAGATTGATTTGGCTAGTGGATCTCTTACTTCAGAGTTCGATGGGGAAATGGTTCAATTGAACATTTTTGATGCTATGAAACACCCCGTCGAAGATGCTGCGTCTATTTGTTCAATCGATGTAATTGATCCTATAGTCCAAGATGTTTTCAATATCTTTGGCTTAGATGAATTACAAAGTGTATTAGAACACAACATCTTTCACTCACCAACACTTGATTTGTCTCTTCCACCTGAGATTCAAAGTGTTCTAGCTCGTCTAGACGCTTCGGGTAGAATTTTGGCCGGTCGGCCCATGCTACTAACTTTGGAGAGCGAAAAGCTTCTTCCTTCTATTGTGCAGGCACCGGTTGTAGAGCTCAAGCAATTACCCGAGCACTTGAAGTATGCTTTTCTTGGGGAAAATGATACCCTCCCGGTAATCATTTCGAGCAAGTTGACCGGTGAACAAGAGAGAAGGTTGGTGATGGTGTTGAAAGAACACATTACCGCTCTTGGGTGGACCATTGCTGACATCAAGGGAATTAGCCCTTCCACCTGTATGCACAGGATCCTTCTTGAGGAAGGTGCTAAACCCTCTAGGCAACCCCAAAGAAGATTGAACCCACCTATGATGGAGGTGGTCAAGAAGGAGGTGCTGAAACTTCTTCAAGCTGACATGATCTACCCCATTTCGGATAGCCAATGGGTGAGTCCAACTCAATGTGTCCCTAAGAAGGGGGGCATAACATTGGTAGAGAATCAACAAGGTGAGATGGTTCCTACCCGAGCTCAAATGGGTTGGAGAGTATGCATTGACTACCGCAAGCTGAACGCGGTAACCTGATACGCTGCACTTTGTATGGCGTAACTAGGGGTTATTACATTAGTTTAGGAGTGTTATCACAAGTATTTGGAGCTATTGTTATATTCTGAGTTGTTTATGAAGAAGTGAAGAAATGAAGAAATGAAGACCAAAACCGAAGAAGAAGAGGATCAAAGATTGAAGACATGAAGACGAAGACATTCTGCGGAGTAGCGGCGATCGCCACCATCACTATGGCGATCGCCATTCTACAACAGAAGATCTTCATAAGTTCGAGAGATCATGGCGATCGCCATGAATCTACGGCGATCGCCATGGGGTGACAGAGGCTACGGCAGAGCTTTATATGAAGATGGCGATCGCCAGGCATCTATGGCGATCGCCACACCAAGGCCGAAGATATTCCGGACTTTCCTTATTTTGCTTTGTTTTTATTTCTTTTATTATTTTCTTATTTTCCTTATTAGTTTTAGGATATTTATCTTTTACCATATAATTTTAGGGTTAGTCTCTATTTAAGAACCCTAGTTCTATCATCTTTTCCATCATCTTATCATCATCTTTTCCATCAGACAATTTAGTTCTGCAACCATGAGCAGGAACTAATCTTCATTGTTTTACTTAGCGGTTGAAACCTTCAGTTATTAAGCTGTGAGATTTCTAAACTCTTGTTCTTTTCCTATGGGTTTGTATTAATTCTTTTGTTCTTCATCTATTGATTTCTATTAGTTTTGCTAGCTTGATCACCTAGTTTGATTGATAGTTTTCTATTGCTAGACTAGGAATATACGGTGGAATTCCTTGTCATTGTAGCGCTCATATCTGCATGATCTGGTAGTTGATTGCTTTTATGAAAGAGAATTGATTGCATCTTAATACTTGACGGTTGTAAGTTATTGCATGCATCCTTAAAATTCTTGTGCCCTTTGCTGCTATTTCATCTAATCTTGAGAGGTTTCCCTGATTGTTGAATAGTAAGTATTATCAGGACCGGTTGGCCTGCTGATATATTAAAGATTGGAATAGGAACATTCCCTAGGATTGAATAGAACTTGAGATAAATCTATGATCAACTTGATTGACTGTTGTGTGGATACTTGCTAGGTGAAACCCCTTCCCATCATATTCTCACTCAAACTGCCTCTGCTTGTTACTGGTTACTTGTGTGTTCTTGCAATCAAACCCCCCCCCCCCCCCTTTGATTACTTGTTACTAGTTGATATTTCACTTGACTGCATTGATTTGGTGTTTTGATTCCCTTGGGTTCGACCTCTACTTACTTGCTATACTCTAGTTAGTGTTTAGGGTTTTCTTTGATTTGGCACTACGACTTTAGCCTCATCAAATTTGGCGCCGTTGCCGGGGAATTGAAATTTTTCTGATTCTGTGTTGATTGTGAAATTATCAACTGATTCATCTCTTGTTTCCTTTGACCCAGAGATTGAAAGGACGTTCCTTCAGAACCGAAGAGCAGCTCTGAACCAAGAGAACGAGATGGGTGATCGACATGGACCACCATTGCCTACTATGAGGCAACTCACTGCCCCAGACTTAAACCAACAACCTTTAGCAGTGAGGTTTCCTGAGATTGAAGAAGGTGTGAATTTTGAATTAAAAGCTGGTTTAATTCATGAGCTACCACACTTCCATGGCTTAGCAGGAGAAGATCCCGACAAACACTTGGCTCAATTCCATGCCATATGTTCTAGTATGAAGCCAAGAGGTGTTACTGAGGAGCAGGTCATGCTGAGAGCTTTTGGATTTACTCTGAAAGACGCTGCAAATGATTGGCTCTATTATCAAGCTCCGGGGAGTATTGATACCTGGGCTAAGATGAAGAAGGTCTTTTTAGAGAAATATTTTCCCGCTACAAAACTGAGCAGCTTGAAAAAGGAGATCACGAACCTTCAACAACATTCAACTGAGAGTCTCTATGAGTATTATGAGAGATTCAAGAAGCTTTGCTCAAGCTGCCCATTCCATAGTTATACTGACCATGATCTTCTTATGTACTTATTCAGTGGGTTGATTGATGAGGATCGTCGAATGGTAAACGCATCTTGTGGAGGTAATTTTCTGAAACTAACTATACCTCAAGCCACTGAAATGTTTGAAGAGCTAGCTGAGAGTTCAAGGCAGTTTGGCAGTAGACAGAGATCACACTCAGTCAAAGCAATTAATTCAGATCAATTACAGACTGTATTGAATGAGTTGAAAGAGATGGTAAAGGCTTTGATGCTGAAAAATGTTTCCCTTCATGATCCCAATGCTGAGGTAAACGCTGTTGGTGGATGGCAACCACGACCAAGGTATGACTCTCATAATATTAATTATCAACAGCCTAGACCTCAGAATTCCATGACTGCTGAAGATATGATCAAGTCCTTAGCTCAGACTGTGATGCAACAAAACGCTAAGACGGAATCAAGCATCCAAAATCTTGAAAATCAGTTAGGACAGATTGCTCAAACTGTGAGTAAATTAGAGGCCAGGGAACCAGTAATAAACCCGAGAGAGAACGTCAGTGCAATGTTCTTAAGGAGCGGAAAAACTTTAAATGACGATTTTGCGCCAAAACCGCGATTGCCAGATCTGAGTGGCGATCGCCATGAGATCACAGAGAGCAAAACAAGGTCTGCATCGCAACCGCGATCGCCATATGGCAATGGCGATCGCCATTCCATTCCAGAAGCTGAGGTGAAAAAGTATTTGCGACCGCGATCGCCAGTTGTTGATGGCGATCGCCAAGAGTCCCCTGAGTACATTGACAATTATGTTCGCCCCAACTTTCCTCCTCTATTCTCACAGAAGCCTGTGGCTCCCTTTCCCGAGGCATTGAAAGACACTCGAAGGCCAGAGAACGATAAAGAAATTTTCGAAACCTTCAGTAGGTGCGACGTAAACATCCCTTTACTTAAACTTGTCAAGAGTATTCCTAGATTTGCAAATTTTTTGAAAGAAGTTTGCACAATTAAAAGGAATCAAAAACTCAAGGGAAGACAAAAGGTTAAAGTTAGTGAACAAGTTTCTGCTGTGTTCCAAAGACGTATGCCTAAGAAATGTGGTGATCCAGGCATATTTAGCATTCCATGTGTGATTGGTGAAACTAAATTTGACAAAGCCATGCTAGATTTAGGTGCATCAATCAATGTTTTGCCTTACTCTTTGTATGAATCACTAGGCTTAGGACCCTTGCATAAAACAGGAACTGTTATTCAACTTGCTGATAGGTCTACTGTGTATCCGAAAGGGGTTGTTGAGGATGTTCTTGTTATGGTTGGTGATCTGATTTTTCCTGATGATTTATTTGTGTTAGATATGGAGCATGCTAATAATGTCACACCTATACTGTTAGGTAGACCTTTCATGAAAACTACACAAACAAAAATTGATGTTAATAGTGGGACTCTCTCTATGGAGTTTGATGGGGATAAGGTAGAATATAATATTTATGACATGGATCCCATTGATAAGAATTCTCTATGTGCTATTGATGTGATTAAGCCTACTTGTAAGGATAACTTGCAACCTGTTTTAGAGAATATCTTAGTTTCCCCAAACGTAGATGTTGTTTTGTCTACTAATATGCAGGAGTGTCAGGCTAAGCTAGAGCCTAAAGGTAAGCTCTCTTCACATCCTTTGGGCAATCTCCCTCCATTACTGACCTCGACAGGCGAGATACCATTGATGTCTAGTGTGCAGGCACTTGATATTGAGCTTAAACAGCCGCCTGATACGGTCAAGGAGGATAAAGTGAATGAAACCACCTTCATTGCTAAAGACAAGGTGGTTAAGGTAAGAGAGACGAGATTTAAGGCGTTCCATGAGTGGTTCAAGAGAGAATTCAGACAAGAGACGGTTTTCACAAAGCCAAATGGCGTTAGTTAAATCTCTTGAGTTTCATGTCGAGCCACGACATAAAATAAGGCGCTACTCGGGAGGCAACCCGAGGTTTGAGTTTGTTTTTGTTTGTTTTGTTCGTTTTAATTTTCTTTTTAGTTTTTCTATGGACAGGAGGAAATCACCGAAGCTTAGGGTCATCTACAGTCAGTAGCCAATCTCGCTGTAAGTCTTCTCTCCCGTCTAAAAAAAAAATCCGAAAATAATTACGAGAAAAAAATAATATATCGGATTAAAAAAAAAATAGAGTGCAGAAAAAAAAAATATATGAGAGAAAAGAAAGTAAGGAGTTGTATAACATCAAGTTTGGTTTCATTGGTACTATCATTCTAGATCTACATTCGCTGGAGCTTAGCTTGTTGGTGACCATGTTCTTTGCAAGGAGTTGATTTATTTGGGTCACCTTCTACATTGGAGGTATTCTTTCTTTTGCTTTAGATGAGCTATGCATTATTGGATTATATTTAGTGCTCATCTAGTTTCTCATTCTACCACACTTTGAGTTTCATTGGAGGAAGGTCATCCGACCTTGTATGTGAGTCTTCTGTCTCCTTCCCTGGGTTCGTTTTTATGTCTTCCATTTCATTGAGGACAATGCAATGTTTAAGTATGGGGGAGGAGAACGTATTCACATGTATTTATTTAGGTGTTGGTTGTATCTGCATGAGTTTATTGAATATATATTGTATGAAAAAGCCACAAAAATTGAAAAAAGGCATACAAAATCCTTGGATAGCAAGATCTATGCAATAAGAAGGTGGCTTGACCGGCATTAGGCTGGGGCAAAAATAAGTCTTGAGTGATGTGAGTTTTGTGAGCCTGGAACAATTATTGAGTGGTTGGGATGAATACCCGAAAGGGCGCCCAAGCAAGATGAGTGTTATAAAAATAAAAACAAATTTTGAGTGTTTTAGGATCATTATCATCTTGGCGTTATGGAGACATAAGAAGGAGGCGTATAGGAGGATTCGGGTAGGCCACTTGGAGGAATAAGGTGTAGTTCTGGGTATGTGCTTATTTTATCACATTGTTCTTGATTATTGTTGTTGTATTTTGTGTGTTTTGGAGGAGCTTATTGGTTATGTAATCACTAGGAGATATTCTTGTACTTCCTGAGGCTTTGAGTATTTTATTGTATGGGTAGCTTTTCTGTAAGTTACTCGGGACGAGTAAAAGTCTAAGTATGGGGGTATTTGATACGCTGCACTTTGTATGGCGTAACTAGGGGTTATTACATTAGTTTAGGAGTGTTATCACAAGTATTTGGAGCTATTGTTATATTCTGAGTTGTTTATGAAGAAGTGAAGAAATGAAGACCAAAACCGAAGAAGAAGAGGATCAAAGATTGAAGACATGAAGACGAAGACATTCTGCGGAGTAGCGGCGATCGCCACCATCACTATGGCGATCGCCATTCTACACCAGAAGCTCTTCATAAGTTCGAGAGATCATGGCGATCGCCATGAATCTACGGCGATCGCCATGGGGTGACAGAGGCTACGGCAGAGCTTTATATGAAGATGGCGATCGCCAGGCATCTATGGCGATCGCCACACCAAGGCCGAAGATATTCCGGACTTTCCTTATTTTGCTTTGTTTTTATTTCTTTTATTATTTTCTTATTTTCCTTATTAGTTTTAGGATATTTATCTTTTACCATATAATTTTAGGGTTAGTCTCTATTTAAGAACCCTAGTTCTATCATCTTTTCCATCATCTTATCATCATCTTTTCCATCAGACAATTCGAGAGATCATGGCGATCGCCATGAATCTACGGCGATCGCCATGGGGTGACAGAGGCTACGGCAGAGCTTTATATGAAGATGGCGATCGCCAGGCATCTATGGCGATCGCCACACCAAGGCCGAAGATATTCCGGACTTTCCTTATTTTGCTTTGTTTTTATTTCTTTTATTATTTTCTTATTTTCCTTATTAGTTTTAGGATATTTATCTTTTACCATATAATTTTAGGGTTAGTCTCTATTTAAGAACCCTAGTTCTATCATCTTTTCCATCATCTTATCATCATCTTTTCCATCAGACAATTCGAGAGATCATGGCGATCGCCATGAATCTACGGCGATCGCCATGGGGTGACAGAGGCTACGGCAGAGCTTTATATGAAGATGGCGATCGCCAGGCATCTATGGCGATCGCCACACCAAGGCCGAAGATATTCCGGACTTTCCTTATTTTGCTTTGTTTTTATTTCTTTTATTATTTTCTTATTTTCCTTATTAGTTTTAGGATATTTATCTTTTACCATATAATTTTAGGGTTAGTCTCTATTTAAGAACCCTAGTTCTATCATCTTTTCCATCATCTTATCATCATCTTTTCCATCAGACAATTCGAGAGATCATGGCGATCGCCATGAATCTACGGCGATCGCCATGGGGTGACAGAGGCTACGGCAGAGCTTTATATGAAGATGGCGATCGCCAGGCATCTATGGCGATCGCCACACCAAGGCCGAAGATATTCCGGACTTTCCTTATTTTGCTTTGTTTTTATTTCTTTTATTATTTTCTTATTTTCCTTATTAGTTTTAGGATATTTATCTTTTACCATATAATTTTAGGGTTAGTCTCTATTTAAGAACCCTAGTTCTATCATCTTTTCCATCATCTTATCATCATCTTTTCCATCAGACAATTTAGTTCTGCAACCATGAGCAGGAACTAATCTTCATTGTTTTACTTAGCGGTTGAAACCTTCAGTTATTAAGTTGTGAGATTTCTAAACTCTTGTTCTTTTCCTATGGGTTTGTATTAATTCTCTTGTTCTTCATATATTGATTTCTATTAGTTTTGCTAGCTTGATCACCTAGTTTGATTGATAGTTTTCTATTGCTAGACTAGGAATATACGGTGGAATTCCTTGTCATTGTAGCGCTCATATCTGCATGATCTGGTAGTTGATTGCTTTTATGAAAGAGAATTGATTGCATCTTAATACTTGACGGTTGTAAGTTATTGCATGCATCCTTATAATTCATGTGCCCTTTGCTGCTATTTCATCTAATCTTGAGAGGTTTCCCTGATTGTTGAATAGTAAGTATTATCAGGACCGGTTGGCCTGCTGATATATTAAAGATTGGAATAGGAACATTCCCTAGGATTGAATAGAACTTGAGATAAATCTATGATCAACTTGATTGACTGTTGTGTGGATACTTGCTAGGTGAAACCCCTTCGCATAATATTCTCACCCAAACTTCCTCTGCTTGTTACTGGTTACTTGTGTGTTCTTGCAATCAACCCCCCCCCCTTTGGTTACTTGTTACTAGTTGATATTTCACTTGACTGCATTGATTTGGTGTTTTGATTCCCTTGGGTTCGACCTCTACTTACTTGCTATACTCTAGTTAGTGTTTAGGGTTTTCTTTGATTTGGCACTACGACTTTAGCCTCATCATAACCCGAAAAGATCATTTCCCTCTCCCTTTTATTGATCAAATGCTTGAACAACTTGCCGGTCGTCCGTTTTATTGCTTTCTAGATGGGTATTCAGGGTATTTTCAGGTGGCTATTGCACCCGAAGATCAAGAGAAGACGGCGTTTACATGTCCCTTTGGCACTTTTGCATATCGTAGGATGCCTTTTGAATTATGTAACGCGCCCGGGACCTTTCAACGATGTATGGTAAGTATCTTCTCGGAATACATTGAACATTTCATAGAAGTTTTTATGGATGATTTTACGGTACATGGGGATAGCTTTGATGCATGTTTAAATCATTTGTCACTTGTGCTTAAAAGATGTGTAGATACTAATCTAGTATTGAATTCTGAAAAGTGTCATTTTATGGTTGAACAAGGGATAGTATTGGGGCACATAATTTCAGCTAGGGGTATTGAGGTCGATAAGGCAAAGATTGACGTCATTCAATCATTGCCTTATCCTACTAATGTGCGTGAAGTGCGTTCTTTCCTAGGCCATGCAGGTTTTTATCGCAGGTTTATCAAGGAAGCTACCTTTGACATGTCGAATGTGTGCAAGAAGGCATTCGACACTCTGAAAGCCCACCTCACCGAAGCACCAATCATCCAAGTACCCAATTGGTCTCTACCCTTTGAGATCATGTGTGATGCTAGTGATCACGCGGTGGGAGCCGTTCTTGGTCAAAAAGTCGGAAGAGCAATGCACGTCATCTACTATGCTTCCACGACTTTGAACGGAGCTCAGAGGAATTACTCCACCACAGAAAAGGAGTTGCTAGCCGTGGTGTTTGCCCTTGAAAAATTTCGGCAATATCTTTTGGGCACGAAGGTGATTATCCACACGGACCACGCTGCTCTTCGTTATCTCATGATGAAGAAGGAATCAAAGCCAAGACTCATTCGATGGGTTTTGCTCTTAAGCGAGTTCAATGTGGAAATCCGGGACAAGAAGGGAGTCGAAAACTCCGTAGCTGATCATTTGACCCGGATTGTGCAAGAGAACGGTAAATTACAGGTTCAAATTCAAGGTACGTTCCCAGACGAAAACTTGTATCAAATTTATTCTGTAAATTTTTCTTCTGCTCAGAACAAGCCGCACCCGCGGCCCGAAAACCGCGCCCGCGGTTTGTGCTCTCAAAAATTCTCGGAAAAAGGCGAACCGCGCCCGCGGCTCGGAAACTGCGCCCGCGGTTTGTGTTTGCCAGAATTCTCAATTCAAGGAGAACCGCGACCGCGTCTCGATAACCGCGATCGCGGTTTTCTGACAGCAGAGTATGCAGATTATACAGAATTTGCAGAAATTGACCCCGAATACAAGCTTTTCGCCCTCCGGTCTTTCAAACCATGGTTTGCCGACATCGTGAACTACCTCGTTCGCGAAGAATTCCAGCCGAACTATACCAAAGCTCAAAAAGATAGGATCAAGCGGGAATCACGTTTCTACGTTTGGGATGACCCCTACCTTTGGAGACATTGTGTTGACAAGGTAATCCGATGATGCCTCCCGGATAACGAGGTACAGTTTGTCCTTACTTTTTGTCATTCTCATGCATGTGGGGGGCATTTTGGGGCTAACAAAACGGCTATGAAGGTATTGGACGCTGGCTTCTATTGGCCACACATCTTTCGGGATGCGTTTGCCTTTTGCAAAGCTTGCGACCGATGCCAAAGGGTCGGGAAAATTTCTAAACGAAATGAGATGCCACAAACACCATTAGTCTTTTGTGAGATTTTTGATGTTTGGGGTACTGATTTCATGGGACCCTTTCCTAGTTCGTTTGGGAATTTATACATTTTACTTGCGGTGGACTACGTTTCCAAATGGGTGGAAGCGAAGGCCACCAGAACTGATGATTCCCGAGTGGTAGCAGGTTTCTTGAAGGAGAATATCTTTTCTCGTTTTGGGATTCCAAAGGCTCTTATAAGTGACCAAGGTACTCACTTTTGCAACAAGACGGTGAGTGCACTTTTAAAGAAGTATCATGTCACGCAACGAGTCTCAACTGCTTATCACCCCCAATCCAATGGACAAGCTGAGGTGTCCAATAGGCAAATCAAGGGGATTCTGGAAAACACGGTGGCTCCTAATCGGAAGGATTGGAGTCTAAGGTTGGATGATGCACTTTGGGCGTATAGGACCGCCTACAAAACTCCAATAGGAATGTCCCCATATCGACTTGTGTTTGGGAAGGCTTGTCACCTTCCGGTGGAGTTAGAGCACAAGGCATGGTGGGCGGTGCAAAAATGCAACATGGAGTTGGATGAGGTAGGCGACTTTAGGAAGTTGCAAATCCAAGAGCTTGAAGAGATACGCCGGGATGCGTATGAGAGTGCGGTGATCTACAAGGAAAAGACGAAGGCTTGGCACGACAAGAACATCTTGAGGAAAGATTTCAAGGTGGGAGACAAGGTCTTGCTCTACCAATCTCGTCTACAACTTTTTCCGGGTAAGTTGCGATCCCGGTGGAATGGCCTGTATGTTGTTGCTCGCGTCTTTCCTCATGGCACCGTGGAGTTGTTTGACAAGGACAACCACAACGTCTTCAAGGTGAATGGTCAAAGGTTAAAACCTTACCATGAGGGATTCACCAAAGTGTCTTTAGATGAAATGGCTCTAGAAGAGCCAACTTTTGAAAACTGAAGACGGGAAACCAAGTCGAGCCACGACTCTAACCAAGGCGCTGCTTGGGAGGATTTCATTCTCTACCTCCCACCTCCCATCCCTCCAATCATACCCTACATCCCACTTCCACCATTCTCCACCTCCCACTTCTCTTTCCCAAACACCAAAATCCTCCCACCACCCACTTCTCTTTCCCAACACCAACATCCTCCCACCTTCCCTCTCCTCCGCAACACACCTCCGTCAACCGCGACCACCGCCGGGATCCAACCGCACCCGCGGCTCAAAACCCGCGACCGCAGCTTCGCCCTGCAAAGAAGCCCTCCGCCTTGCAGAACCCGCACCCGCGGCTCAAAACCCGCGCCCGCGGCTTCGCCCTGCCAAGAAACTCTCCGCCTCGCAGAAATTGCACCCGCGGCTCAAAACCCGCTCCCGCGGCTCCCTTCTCGCCAGAAATCAGAAAACGCAAAAACCCGCGCCCGCGGCTTTAGCCTCTGTCGTCAATTTTTGCTGATTTCGGTAAGCTTTTCCGACAACCACACTCATCGTTGTTGATTTTCTTACGCCTCGGGGAGGGCTATTGCTATTGTGCTGCTGCTTCTTGGTATCTTTGTTGTGTTGCGGATTTGTGGTCGCATTCGGTTTGTGTAGCCATTTTGATGGCTGCAGCAGGGACGTCTCGAGGCCACAAAAATGATTTGTGGCAACAGCAAGTTCAGTCTAACTTAGCCTTTTTAAGGGCTAAGCAGTGTATCGCCACGAGATTTTTCCATCGACGTACGCTCGATGATTTGGGTATGACTGCATGCACTGAGGCCATGCTTGAGCACGCAGGGTTGCATGGTTTCTTGTTCAGGTCATCTCCCACTCATGCCGAGGCTACATATCAGTTTCTGGCGAGCCTCAAGTCCAAGACCGTCTCTGAGACCACCTTCATCTCAGTCATCCAGTTCATTTACAATGGACGATCCTTTACGGTTCAGGCTGAACAACTGCGCCACATCTTGGGAATCTCTCAGGTTCCCTCTGAAGATTATGACACTGCAGTTGGTGACAGCCCTACACGGGTCTGGTACACATGGACGAGACAAGTTCGGGACTCCCATGGTAATGATTATAATGCTAAGATGTCCCATCCATGTCTCCGCCTGACACAACGGGCTCTATCTATGGCCTTCTTTGGGCTTTCTGAGGTGAACAAGGTGCCTGCTTACCAGCTGAAGTATCTCTATGCTCTTATGCCGGAATGTCAAGTGATTCCGGATTGGCTCTCACTATTTGTTCACTCCTGCAAGACAGCCCGCTCGAAACCAAGGGGTCAAATTGCTTTGGGTGGCATGATCATCCTCATCTTAGAGGTTGTCGTCCCCGACTGGGAGACTCTTGACTGCGTACGTAGTCCGGACCCCTCAATGGGTCCCTATTTGCTGGATACCACATTTCTGCAGACTCGACTTCGGTGGCTCAAGTCGGTTACAGTCAATGCGGACGAGCGTATGTGGGTTTGGCTCGGTCCTCCCGAGATTGCTCTCACAGAGGACTTTGCTTATGGGCCAGCACATACTTTCAGGATCAACCCTACACCCGCTCCCCCTCGTGTAGCTGCTCGACGACGAGCTCGCAGTGGGATCAGCATCCAGGAGCCGATTCAGCAGCCGGATCAGCAGCCAGTTGACCTTGATGATGAGGATGATGATGACTTCCAGGAGCCTGCCCCTCGTTTTCAGCCTCAGAGGCAATGGGGCGAAGGCTCATCATCTGCAGCTCCTGCTGACATACCTTGGGAGCAGCGTCTTTTCGAGCGGATTGAGTTTGTCTACCAGTCGGTTCAGACGGTGAACCAAAATGTTGAGAGGCTACAGCAGTCGGTGGATGACTTGCGGCTCGACATGCAGGCTCGTTGGCCCGACTATCCAAACCGAGATGACCCGGATCAGTGAGCTTCTTTCTCTCTTCCTCATTATTTTTCTATGTCTTACACACTGGGGGCATTGTGCACTTCAAGTATGGGGGAGGGGAATTAGTTCATTGCTTATCCTAGAGTAGTTTCATTTCCTTGTTATTTCCCTTCGGTTTTATTTAATTTGGTTTGTACTTTGCATGGAATTAAAAACAGAAAAAGCCACAAAAATACGAAAAAAGGCAAATGAAAATCCTGGGATGGAAAAATCCATGCAATAAGAGGGTAGTTCGGCTTGCATTAGGCTTGGCAAAAAAGGACTTGAGGGCGGTAAGGAATGGTGAGATTAAAAATGAAATGAGTGGCTAGGTGAAAACCTTTCGGGGCGCCTAGGAAAAATGAGTGAAATGAGTGTCTTAGGACAAAAAATTTTGCATGTTAACCACTATGGAGGACCAAATTGATAGATTTCTTTCTCATCATATTGTTTGTATACTAAATGTGTTAGTGATTTGTAGTTTCTTTCTTTTTCATACTTCCTGATATCTTTAAGTGATTATTGTAAAAGAGTAAGTTTCTTTTAGCTTACTCGGGGACGAGCAAGGTCTAAGTATGGGGGAGTTTGATAAGCGGTGTTTTACATACCGCAACTATGTATTATTAGCTAGTTTTGTATAGGATTATGTTATTTGTTTCTATGTATTCTGTATCATGGAGCTGTTCGAGAGAAGATTTACATACGAGATTCCAAGAGATGATACGAAGCATTGGAAGCATTGAAGCATAAGGAAGAAGCTGCTAAAGACGAAGACGAAGACGAAGACGAAGACTTGAAGAAATCAGTAGCTGCTACCTCAGACAACACAGCCGCACCCGCGGGTCTCAAGCCGCACCCGCGGGTCTCAAGCCGCACCCGCGGGTCTCAAGCCGCACCCGCGGGTCTCAAGCCGCACCCGCGGGTCTCAAGCCGCACCCGCGGGTCTCAAGCCGCACCCGCGGGTCTCAAGCCGCACCCGCGGGTCTCAAGCCGCACCCGCGGGTTTCACCCTCAGCCAAGGATCCGAGAAAGCACAAGCCGCGCCCGCGGGTCCCAAACCGCGCCCGCGACCCTCTGCCATCCTGAAATTCTGGAGAATCCAAAACCGCGCCTACGGCTCTCAACCCGCGGGTGCGGTTCCTCGACAGAAGAATCAAATTGATGTCTTTGCCATTTGAAGTAATTTGTGTTCAATTCTGTAACTTTCTACACGTTTTTATTACCTTAATTCGGCTGTTACAATAGCTGATGACTATTTAAGTTGTGGATGATCATCCTTGATCACCTTACCTTTTGTTTTACTTAAGTTTTTGGAGAGTTTTTCACAAACTTATGAGTTGCTAAAGTTCTTTGTTTCACTTGGCGTTTGAAGCTTTTGGATTCAACAAGTTGTGAGTTTATCCTTTCCCTTTGTCTACTCTTTGATTGTCTCAACTCTCTTTTTTGTATTGTCCATGAACTAGATTTACTACTTTAGATTGATCACCTAAGTTAGTTTTATCTTATTCATATTGCTAGAGTTTGATACTTCTAGTTGAATTATCATACTTGTTGTGTAGCACAATCTATTTGCATGAACTAGTTGTGATTGTTATTAGAGAAGAGAATTGAGTACATGTCGAGTATCCGACTAGTTGTCCATGATATTGCATGTATCTATCTATTCCTCAATGCATTGCTACTTTGTTATTGAACTTTGATAGTTTCAAGGTTATAATCGAGTAAGGGTTATTAGGACTAGCTAATAACTATTCAAGAACAGGAATTAGAACGATCACTTGAGAACTGGACATAGGGATGAAAAGGATTCTAAGATCAACTTGTTAATCTAATTGTGGATAATCGTTAAGTGGAACACTTCGCTTAATATTGTTATAACCAAGTTGACATTCGATACTTTGTATCAAAACCATAAAAAAAAACATTTGGTTACGTTTATTGGTTAGTCATTGTGATAACTTATCAATTTGATAAACTGATTCTCTTGGGATTCGACTCTTGCTTGCGCACTATATTACTTAGTTTGCATGTTAGGATTACTTGACTTGGCACACGACAAATTCGCCTCGTCATCTTTACATGTTTTGCATTTTGGAATCATATTCAAACTTATCAATCTACTTATAGACTTATAGTTAACATGTCTCAATCTTTCATGCCAAATATTAAAAGACTCAACAACATAAGCAATAGGGTTATTCTTATTCATTGAAACATCGCTTACAATAGCTTTTGGGATGATTGTGATTACATTCATTTTGATCAGTACATCCTATACATAACCCCTACCCACATATACCCCCTTCTTAGAGAGAACCAGCCTGTCAGACACAAACTTGATCATGAACCCATTCTTGGAGAGTTGAGTTCCCGAAATCAAGTTCTTGTGGATGTCCGGCACATGAAGGACGTTGTTAAGCATCAGCTCCTTCTCGGAAGTCATCTTCAGCATGATCTTCCCATATCCTTCCACCTTAGAAGTGGTGGAGTTTCCCATGAAGAGTTTCTCTTCAGTGTGGTTCTTCTTGTAGGTGGTGAAGAGACCCCTATCCGAGCATATGTGCCTAGTTGCACCGGTGTCATAGAACCACTCCTTTGGGTTGCTACCAACCATGTTGACTTCAGTCACCGCACACAAGTCGTCCTCTGTGAGCGACCCATCAGCTATGTTGGCTTGGGACTTGCCTTTGTCCTTCTTTGTGTCGACCTTGCTTCGACACTCATCCGCCTTGTGTCCAACTTTGTTGCACTTGTGGCACTTTTCAGCGAACTTCTTAGGCCCTTGCTTTTTGAAGTTGTTGGAGTTGTTGGAGCTGTTGGGTTGAAACTTCCTTTTCTTCCCCTTGTCCTGATGCTCTGCCAGGTTTGCTTTGTTCGAAGGTCCATAGCCATTGGCCCTCTTGTTGTTCTCCTCCACCCGGAGCCTCACAATCAAGTCTTCCACCCTCATTGCCTTTTTCTTCAGCAACAAGTAGACTTTGAACTGCTCCCATGATGGAGGAAGCTTTTCGATGAAGGCACCTACCTGGAATGTCTCGCAGATGTTCATGCCTTCATAGAGGACTTCATGGACGATAAGTTGCAGCTCTTCAACTTGTTCCACGACCGATCTTGAATCTACCATTTTGTAGTTCAGGAACTTAGCCACTGCAGCCTTCTTTGACCCAGCATCTTGAGTCTTGTACTTCTTTTCCAGAGCGTCCCACAATTCCTTGGCGGTATCAAGGTTGCAATAGACCTTGTACAACGAGTCTATCATGCGGCACTTGACATAGCCTCTACATGAATTATCTCCCTTGACCCAATCAGCAAGGGCATCAGTGTTGTGCGGGGAGAACTTTGGTTTCTCCTCTGTCAGAAATTTGTCCAGGCCCATTGTGCTCAGGAAGAATTGCATCTTCTGAGACCAAATCCTGAACCCCTTCCCGTCGAACTTGTCGGGCAAGACTCCAGCATGGAATGCACTCGGCATACTAGCCGTGTACGACCTGTCCGGTACCCTCACATAGTGCATGTGAACACCCGACAAGTCCATCGGTTGGCTTGTTTGAGTTTGTCCACCCGGTTTCGGTATGACCGGAGCCTGGTTCTCGACCACAGGTGGGTTGACCTTGGTCACCTCAGGGGACTAAACATTATTCTGTTCCAGAGTCACTGATGGCGGACCATCTCCAAACTGAATTTGGAGTGTCGACTCATCACTCTTAGTTGCAGCGTTAGCATCCACAACGTTGTCGTTTCCGTTAGTCATTTTTCAAATCTGAGACCAAATGAAATTGAAAAAGATTAGAAAAAATGCAAAAACGAAGCAATAGGAAATAAAATAACAATTATTTCCGCAATTATTTAATTAATTAACCGAGTTTAATTTAATTAATTAATTACTTACGAATTTAATTTAATTTATTAAATTAAAAACCGTTTTTCAATATATTTAACTCGAATAAATATGTAATTAATTTAATCAATTCAGATTAAATTCGAAATAATAAATAAATATTTTTTCCAGATTTTCTCGTACAGAAACGAGAACAATTTTCCAATTCGCCTTAACCTGTTTACTCAAAACACAAATTTGTTAGTCGTAGAAACGTAGGAAAAAATTTCAGAATTAAGATTGTATTGATCCTATTTTCTACAACTTATAAATATGTATAAAATACAAGAATAAATCCGTATTAAGGAGAAGAGAAAACAAATATAACAATACCAAACCGTACTGTCGAGATTAAGTAGAGTCGAGAATGAATCTCTTTTCTTAATTCTGAAAACGCCACGAGCCAGGAGCCACGAGCGATGAGCCAACGAGCCACGAGCCATGAGCCGAACCGAACCGAACCGCGCACATGTGGTTTCCTAGGGCCCAAGCCCACCAGGATAGCCTCCTCTGGCTCAATCACATCCATTACAATACACTCCTAGTTTATATTAAGATACCTTATATCCTAGTGTCAATACTAAATTGACCTTGACTAAGAAACATGACAAGGAATTGTGAGAACGAGTATACATGAATTCTATTTGCAATTCTTACATGCAAATCTGAGGAATGAGTTGAAGATCAAGCATGTCCGAACCAAAGTTGAAATACAAAGAATCCTTCCAACTGGCTTCCTTGGAAGAAGCTGAATTCGGCGGTCGATCAATGGCACATGTACTGTGTGGTTGATAACTTGGAAGAAGATGAATTCAGAGGTGGCCTGCCTCACGTGCGCCACGACCTCGACACATGACAACGAGAGGTCGATTCTAGGCACATGGGATCCGATAGGGTTTCGGGTGGGTGATGGAAGATTCGAGGGAGTTGGGTTAGGCTTGAATTGACCAGGCCTTTCACTCTCAGCTTTGTTTCTTCGGGTCAAGCATTGGGAAAAGAACTTTATTGCCGGAAGAGTGGAGCAAGTCATCAGAAGGGTGGATTGGATCCAAATTTGCCGGCTGAGGCGATAGAACAGAGATATGTATTACGGTTAGTTTTTTTTTTTATTGAATTTGATGTTCCAATTAATCCCCAAATTTAATAAAAACCCTAATCATTAATTCATCCCCAATTTTGAGAACCCTAATTTTTTAATTTCCAAATTGAAGGTAAGTGATTGGGTAAAAGTTGTAATTTGTTTAAACTCAAAAGGGCAAAATGGTCTTTTTATATATTTAACAGATAATTTAACGGAAATTACTAGAGGGTGGAATTTTATAGCAAAAATCGAAATAAACGGTGGTTTTAAATCAATAGTCATATAAATGGTGGTTTCATGCAAATTGACCCATATAAATGGTGGTTCCATGCAAAAACCTCTATATATAATAACTTATAACCTTACGCCAATTTAGGGTAAGTAACCCTTTTTAGACTTTGAATTGTATTTTCTAACCCAAAATTTTTTTAGTGTGTTGACTAACCTTTTGTTGCACTATGCCATTTTTATTTATCATTTTTTATTATAATTTTTGTTGTCACTATTATTAATGTTGTCATCATTAAATAAATGAGTAAACACCGACGACATGAACTGTCATCCAAACGATATGAACTGTCATCGGGACGACATGAACTGTCATCGAGCCGACATGAGCTGTCATCGGGCCGACATGAGCTGTCATCGGGTCGACATGAGCTGTCATCAGGACGACATGAGCTGTCATCGGGACGACATGAGTTGTCATCGGGCCGACATGAGCTGTCATGTTTACATTTCGGTTGATGACAATAATTTTTGTTGATGACAATAATTTTTGTTAGATGACAGTAATACATTTGATGAAGTAAATGACTAATTAAATCAAAGCGGACTTAGCAATTTGATGAAATAGATGACAATAACATAACAATCTATATAAAACAAGGCAATAGCTATATGCACGCGAATCGAGGCATATATGCACGCTATTCTGTGCGCGCAACTTATGCGCACGCATCTGTGCGCAGTTCTTATGCGCATACGTGTTTTACGGGGTATTACGGGTACTTTTCGTAAATTTTCAAAGTCTGTAACAACTTGTGCGCCTAAATACTGCGCAGAGGTTGAAAATCTGTGCGCCGTGTTTCTGCGCACTGTTCAAACACAGTAGCTGTTGAAATTTTTGAAAAAAGTAGCCTTTAAATGTAAATTTGTGCGCTCAGGTTCTGCGCACACGCGAAGAGTTCGAGTTTTCGACTCGAACTTACCGACAATGTTAAATAGCTATAATATGCATTGAAAACAAGTTTCATTGCATTCCGACGTCGTTTGGGCATCGAACCGCCTATTCTCGACCTTAATTGGCCATCAGGACCGATAAGGCGTTTTTGCGTTTTTGAGTATTTTCGATCAACTTTTTGTGAAGGGGAGACCTTATACACTCTTTATATGCCTAATAACACATAATTGTATAAGTTTTAAAAACATAATCAACATACATGTACTAGACCCTTCATATCTCAACTACTTCGACTATTTCGAAGAATGAAAGACTAGTGAAGGTTTACAAAGGAGGTGTTACTCGAAGAGTTCGACTTTTCGACTCGAACATACCGGCAAGGTTAAATAGCTATAATATTCATTGAAAACAAGTTTCATTGCATTCCGACGTCGTTTGGGCATCGAACCGCCTATTCTCGACCTTAACAGGCCATCAGGACCGATAAGGCATTTTTGCGTTTTTGAGTATTTTCGATCAACTTTTTGTGAAGGGGAGACCTTATACACTCTTTGTATGCCTAATAACACATAATTGTATAAGTTTTTGAAACATAATCAACACCCATGTACTAGACCCTTCATATCTCAACTACTTCGACTATTTCGAAGAATGAAAGACTAGTGAAGGTTTACAAAGGAGGTGTAACTCGAAGAGTTCGAATTTTCGACTCGAACTTACCGACAAGGTTAAATATCTATAATATGCATTGAAAACAAGTTTCATTGCATTCTGACGTCGTTTGGGCATCGAACCGCCTATTCTCGACCTTAACAGGACATTAGGACCGATAAGGCGTTTTTGCGTTTTTGAGTATTTTCGATCAACTTTTTGTGAAGGGGAGACCTTATACACTCTTTATATGCCTAATAACACATAATTGTATAAGTTTTTGAAACATAATCAACACCCATGTACTAGACCCTTCATATCTCAACTACTTCGACTATTTCGAAAAATGAAAGACTAGTGAAAGTTTACAAAGGAGGTGTTACTCGAAGTGTTTGATTTTTCGACTCGAGCTTACCGACAAGGTTAAATATCTATAATATGCATTGAAAACAAGTTTCATTGCATTCCGACGTCGTTTGGGCATCGAACCGCCTATTCTCGACCTTAACAGGCCATCAGGACCGATAAGGCGTTTTTGCGTTTTTGAGTATTTTCGATCAACTTTTTGTGAAGGGGAGACCTTATACACTCTTTATATGCCTAATAACACATAACTGTATAAGTTTTTGAAACATAATCAACACCCATGTACTAGACCCTTCATATCTCAACTACTTCGACTATTTCGAAGAATGAAAGACTAGTGAAGGTTTACAAAGGAGGTGTTACTCGAAGAGTTCGACTTTTCGACTCGAACATACCGGCAAGGTTAAATAGCTATAATATTCATTGAAAACAAGTTTCATTGCATTCCGACGTCGTTTGGGCATCGAACCGCCTATTCTCGACCTTAACAGGCCATCAGGACCGATAAGGCATTTTTGCGTTTTTGAGTATTTTCGATCAACTTTTTGTGAAGGGGAGACCTTATACACTCTTTGTATGCCTAATAACACATAATTGTATAAGTTTTTGAAACATAATCAACACCCATGTACTAGACCCTTCATATCTCAACTACTTCGACTATTTCGAAGAATGAAAGACTAGTGAAGGTTTACAAAGGAGGTGTAACTCGAAGAGTTCGAATTTTCGACTCGAACTTACCGACAAGGTTAAATATCTATAATATGCATTGAAAACAAGTTTCATTGCATTCTGACGTCGTTTGGGCATCGAACCGCCTATTCTCGACCTTAACAGGACATTAGGACCGATAAGGCGTTTTTGCGTTTTTGAGTATTTTCGATCAACTTTTTGTGAAGGGGAGACCTTATACACTCTTTATATGCCTAATAACACATAATTGTATAAGTTTTTGAAACATAATCAACACCCATGTACTAGACCCTTCATATCTCAACTACTTCGACTATTTCGAAAAATGAAAGACTAGTGAAAGTTTACAAAGGAGGTGTTACTCGAAGTGTTTGATTTTTCGACTCGAGCTTACCGACAAGGTTAAATATCTATAATATGCATTGAAAACAAGTTTCATTGCATTCCGACGTCGTTTGGGCATCGAACCGCCTATTCTCGACCTTAACAGGCCATCAGGACCGATAAGGCGTTTTTGCGTTTTTGAGTATTTTCGATCAACTTTTTGTGAAGGGGAGACCTTATACACTCTTTATATGCCTAATAACACATAACTGTATAAGTTTTTGAAACATAATCAACACCCATGTACTAGACCCTTCATATCTCAACTACTTCGACTATTTCGAAGAATGAAAGACTAGTGAAGGTTTACAAAGGAGGTGTTACTCGAAGAGTTCGAGTTTTCGACTCGAACTTACCGACAACGTTAAATAGCTATAATATGCATTGAAAACAAGTTTCATTGCATTCCGACGACGTTTGGGCATCGAACCGCCTATTCTCGACCTTAACAGGCCATCAGGACCGATAAGGCGTTTTTGCGTATTTTCGATCAACTTTTTGTGAAGGGGAGACCTTATACACTCTTTATATGCCTAATAACACATAATTGTATAAGTTTTTGAAACATAATCAACATCCATGTACTAGACCCTTCATATCTCAACTACTTCAAACCGGATTTCATCCATGCGTCAAGGTTATGCGCACCTATTCTGTAACTTAATCAATCTATAACTTATTGTGCGCTGTTGTAAAGCGCACAATAAGTTACCGTTAAATCCATGTGCGCAGATCCAATGCGCACACATTTTAACGTTAAAAATTTATGCGCAATATATCTGCGCAACTTAACGTCGCACATGTCCTATGCGCAGAACGTCTGAGCATAGGATTTTAGAATTCGAAACGTTGTGCGCAGATGTGTTGTGCACAGGTGTTGCAGTACGCGTGTCATCAACGCATCAATTTGTCCGACGACGCCAACAAATTCATTTTTATCCCCAAAATACTCTTGTGCGCTGAACAAGTGCGCATGGGACAATGAAGGAGCGGGATTCGCCGGCGAAGAGGATCTTGCAGACGAGACTTCGGGTTGAGAGAGTTGGAGGAAGATGGAGGCGGTGGAAAAATATGAGGAAGACAACGGGAGTTAGGTTTAGGGTTTGTAAAAGAGGGAGAGTTAGTTAACATACTCTTTAATATGGATGTTATTTCCCACTCTTCATATTGTCTAACCTTACGCTAAGATGGTTAAATGATGAATATAATCTTATCTATATAAAAATTGGTTGTCCATTGCCAAAATTGAATGAAATTGGTACCAATTTAATGCATTACTCATTTCTTAATCACCTCCTATTGGATTTTTGGGCATGTATTTAAATATCTTTTTTATATCCCTATGTTATATTTATTTATAGTCTACTTGATTAAGTCACAAATTAAATTAATGTGTGAGCTTCTCTTATGACAATGCAAACTTATTCTAATATTATATTTTAAAACTACTTCAAACATAAATATAAGGAAATAAAAAATACTTATATTATTAATAAATTTGATAACAACAACAACATAGTAACAAATAATGTATAACTATATTAAATCACATACGAAAATTCGTAATTTTCTCGCGCTCCGCGCGAGGCCCGTATCTAGTAACTTAACTATAATTTATTTATTATGAGATTGTGGAGAGCATTAAATTTTAAATGTTTGTGGGCGAAAGTTGAAAGCATTGACAACTATAGAGATTATGCAAGGTGGAACCAACCCAAAAGAGGTACTATACATACATGGACGTGAGAGATGGATGCCCGTCACTAGCGGATCCATCGTTGAGACGCCACGACACTCTTCTCACTCCTCACATACGTGGCTCATTTTCTCTATTGCCATAATTAGCTCATAGCCATTAGTCGGCCAACATTTAAGCCTCCTAAACTTATTACTCTTAATTAGATACTAGATTCGGAAACCCGCGCGAAGATAAAACGTGTTTTTTTCAAACTGTGAATTGTTGTTGAATGGGCATATCAAACTTGGGTTTGCATAATACGCTAAGTGTTGTAGATTAGGAGTGAGATTTGAACTATATTATATTTATGTAGTTGCATTTTGAATCATTATTTTTGTAGTAAGAACGTATTGAAAGGAAATCTGAACAGGAGCGTAACATGTTTATGGAAAATCTTTAACATGATACTTTTGTAAAATATAAGATTTCATGTGGGAAATGTAATACTAAAATAACATGGGAAATAGATGCCAAGAACATAACCAAATGGATTTGATTATGCGATTAAATAAAATGCAAAACTATTGGTTAAAATTATTAAATGTTTAATGACTATTGTAGTTTCAAAGTAGTCTCAATTTGTATTAGCTTGTGTTAATTACCCATTTATAGCTGTTTAGTTATGATATGAATTTTATTAAATTAATAGTTTTAAAGATATCGTTCAGTGTTATTGATTTTACCGTATATCTTATTCAAAGTATTCTTCGTGTTTACCTCATATCACTTTTGATCTTGCCTTTAACATATTTGATCGTATTGATCAAATGTTTATAATATTTTCGATATGTAGTCCAGTTTTGTAATTTGTTTCTAAATCAACTAATTTAACATATTAAAAACTCATTCACTTTTAATGATGTGATGTTTGCCTGATATTAATTGTTTATTTATTCAGCTTGTTGTCCACTCTCCCTCGTTTTTTTTTCCTTGTGAAATTGGGGGTTTTCCAAATTAGGGTTCTACGTCCAAGTAAGTGACGTAAGCTGTTTTTTTGTTTTGAAGTTTGGGTTATGTTTTTTGTTGTTCGAATTATGTTGATCTGTTGATGGTTGATTGTTTGTTTATTAACATAGTCCTTCAATCCTGAATCACTAATCTGAAGCACTTCTTCAGTTTCTGAATAATGGTGTCTTGATCTTGATTCCAATGTTGTGTATCACGGTCCTATTGTTTGTCTGTGTTTTGGGATTAGTAAAATCAAACAAATATAATGAGATATTGTCGTCGGAAACAATGAATTTAGTGCTGTATTAGTAGTGTTTCATAAAATGCCTATGTATTGATCTTGATTCCGATGTTTTGTATATCACGGTCCAATTTTTTGTCTGTGTTTTGGGATTAATAAAATCAAACAAGTACAATGAGATATTGTCGTCGAAAACAATGAATTAGTGTTGTATTAGTAAGCCAACTACACATTATGAAGCAAACATGTTCTGGTAATTTATAACTTAAAGCTATACTGAGTTTGAAGGAATCACACATGGGAAAAAAGGAACTCAAGAGAAGCACACGGTGACAGATGAAGCATAATATGTGGTTGTTTCTTCTCTAATGATAATTTCATAAAACAACACTCTAGAACTTGTCATCCCTTGTTTCATGTCATCCAGCTCTTCATGCAGCTTTTCCATAGCAGTATTCCCAGTAGATTCTCTTAACCGAGAGGCAGGAATTACACCTAATGTACTCATTAACTCAGTCTATGACAAATAGTAAGTAGAACCTTGTCCAATAGACTGTCATGTCCAATGGGAAAAGCTCTTGAAGCACCTAGAGACGCTAATACGCAACATCAGCCACGAAATCGAGATCGGGATAAGAAGGAAAAATAGTAATCCAAAATAAAGCAATGTCTAGCAATAAGGGGATTTCTATCCATTTTTCATCTTTAATCTTTCAAACATTTAAAATAAATTATATATGTAACACAATTAAATCAGAGAATAAATTGCCAACAAAGCGTTCCATTGTAGCAAGAATCCAAAATATGATGTAAACTTCAGACAGAGTCGTACTCGTATCAATATTAATCTGGTGCCTATCTAATCTACAATATTTAATTTGAAATAACACTATGTATCAAATTGGCATGTTAGGTCCAGAAGCTAAGTTAATTGGTAAATTGAGCTATCTTAAACAGTCAAAGCAGAATAGCGAAAAGTACCAAGGTGCTAGGAGATATATGAAACCTAGATCAGATATAGAGTCGATCCAATCATTGATTAGATAGCTCAATAATCAGAGTAAAAATGATTGCATCTTTCACTTGAGTTGAATTGTTTGGCTTTCATATACATTCCAACACAAAAGGGGAATTTGGTATGAGTATAAAACAACGAACACAAAACCATTAATTAATATCCATATAGGATTGAAAACACATAAGCAAACAAAGTTAACTTTTTCAACTCTATAATACCAGGAGAAACTGCAAGAACTTGAGGAATTTATGCTGATTTTTTAAGCCATAAACTACTCGGAGTACTCGTGTGATGCAAGTCCAATGCCCAAATGTCTAATCAATAGAAGCAAAACACATAAATAGAAAACACAAATTAGAAGCATAAGTATAGAATTAATCAACTAATAAAGCATGCTCACCTGGGTTCACAAAGTAATTCAATCTTCTCTCATTATCAAGAGCTGAATAAAGTTAGTTCTCTCATGAGAAACTACACCAATTTCTTTTCAAATTGTATTCATGTTGCCTAGAGCTTCTAATTTTTTTTTAATATCTAAACATTTCACAACAGTTCCAATCAATTTGTAGTCATGATTGCAGATTTTAATGCAGCGGGACTCTAATGAGGATAAAGGGTTGTAACTTGTAAGAAGGCCAACAATTTCAGCAATGTGGTGGCAAGACACGGAAGTTCCTGATATAATGTTGAATTTAGCATGTGTAAATAAATGTTCAGAGCAAGATCACATGATCTAATTTAGCACTAAGCATAAATTCATACTTATTATTTCTAAAAACAGACTAAGCATCATATTTGCGGCATAAGCATTGCAAAATTGTGTATTGAAACTCTATTGTGATCAATCTCCAACCTTGACTAACAGTTCGGTTACAGAAAACAGAAAGAAGCATACCTTGACCAAGTTCTAATCGAGTTGACATGATTCTTTGCGGCCTGATTCTTAACAACATCGCCTGTCAAACGCTTGGTATCAGTGAATGCCACATACGAAGGCGACGTCATGTTTCAAGTCAAATGTCGTGCTCAGAGCTTAGAAAGAACAGATCGCATGGAGGCTGGAGTTGCTGGAAACAGAGGTGTGAGCTTTTGCTTGCAGTACGACCTCTCTCTTTCTCCTGCTTATCTAAAAACCAATACCTATAAGTGGCGGTCAAGTACCTTTTTTAGATCTTATCCATGTTCAAACGCGTATTAGAAAGTTGCAAATAATCACTCATTGCATTATAATAAGACATCTGAGTCTCACTCTTGAAAGAGTACCACTATCACTTTCAACTTCAAGTGATAAAAAAAAACATTAAATTGTCAATTTCCAAAGTAGAGATCAACTTGAGAAAAGTGCAAGATAAAAATGGCAATGCAAAATTCAGCATTTGTCATCACACAATGGAATAGTAGGCTATGCAACAGGGGAAGAACATGGTAGTTGAACTTATGAAATTGAGAAACTTTATGATATGACACCGATATACCAATACTCATACACAACACATACCTGTTCATCATAGAAAGATTCTTTCCCTACTAAAAAATTCCTCAAGAATAAAATTTTCTCCAAAAGAAAAAAGTTTTTTTTTAACAGTGAAAACATCACAGTATAGAAATAAGTAGAATTTTATGCCCAACTTAGGTAAAGATAAATTTGATAAAAGTTACACATGATATAGAAAATTCAACTTTGCAGATTGATAACATATTTTATGTTAGCATTACAATTGTCCTGAAGTCCTGACTCCCGAACCTTGGAAGATAGGACAATTCAACTTTGCAAATTGATAAAAATAATAATTTCAGCAACTTTTTCTGTGTTTCAATCTGCTTGTTTCATTTTTGAATATTTGAGATACTTCCTTTTGAGTTTTTTTGTGACTTTATTGATTAGAATGTGCGAGTGATGATAGAGCCAAACCTTATTCTCTCCATAAGCCTTTGACTTTTTTGGCACCCCTAATAAAACAGAGCTTTAGAAGCTCTTTGGCACATGGTCTCTGATGCCATATTCAAGGAATGCATCAATATTACATGAAAGTGTTGATAGCTGATCATCATAAAACATAAATGTTTCTCCAATGATCTATGATTTGCCCCTTGATATTTGGGTTACTTTACTTGCATTCCTGTGAGATAGCAAATAGTATTGCGAAGCCTAGCTAATAATTTTTTTTATCTCTTTACTTCCTTTGTTTATTGTTACAAAATTAAGAATCTGATCTTAAGCTCTTTGTAATTTATTACTATCCCTGTTTGCTTGTGCATATATATAAATTCTCCCATTCTTAGGATTTTGAGTTATAAGTTATTGTTTTATTTTACTTTTAATTAGCTTGTTTATGAATATTTTGGCCAGAGTTATGGATGCAGCGCAGGCTGTAAGAATGACAAATGGACGGGGAAAGTTGAGTTTTTTTGGCTGGTTTCTTTAATTGTTCTCTAAATCCTATTATATGAAAGGGGGTACATGATTAAGATTTAACTAAGGTGGAGTAAGACTCTATTCTTCAATAGATTAAGATTTAATTTATCTGCTTTTTCAAATCCGTTTCAGCCAACTTCAGTCTTCATATGAACAACTACATTATTCCTTCACCAAGATACTAATATGAAATAAATCTTTCACATCAAATACCGTTCAAAGAACTAACTCTAGCAAGAAGTAGAACACAGTAACTAAATCAGTAATTAAAATTATACTCTATTCATGCTATAGAAGTAAGCTTACCAGCAATGGAGAGGTGATGCACTCTTCAACATCCAGACAACACCTTCCTTAAGTCTTAATCCTAATCGAAGTGGAACCCAACTGCGTCTAAATCCATTTGAAACATCCATACAACATAAATTGACATATCCAAAAATCAATATTCTAAGACTACCAAAATTACAGAACAATTAAGTAACAAAATAGTTTTACCTTGATTGCTGCAATTGCATATTCAGCCTGAAACATTCTGTCATCAGGAGAGAAGGTATTGACTCCTCTATGTAATGATCCACCTAGACTGAGAGAGAAGGTTCCACCTGTCTCCTTTTGTGGTTGATTCCGAGTTGAAGAGAAACTCGTTTCCTTTTGCGGTTGATTTCACCCTTGATCTTTGGGGATGAATTTCAATTTCAACTCTCCTAGCGTTATCTGTGTCCTTGAAGCTAAAAAAAAAACCTTAAGTGTGATGGTCCTTCTGGTACAGTAGTTTTCATAGGAATTTTCTGCAAAGAAGACAAATAACAGTACCAGGAAAAATATAAAGCTAACATTAACTACTATTTTTACAGTAAATTTAAGGAACGTAGTACCAAAATATAACTCACTTCATCAAGTAGCTCAGAATCTCATTCATAGTTAGATTTTTTATTAAATTGACCACAATTGATCCAAGGTCTACGTCTAATGGACTTCCATATTGTTCTAGCATCATCATGATCAAGCTCTGTTCTGATGTGGATAGATTATTGAGAAAGACATGGATGACCGAAACTACACGCCTCTATCTTCGCCTTTTCATAAGTCTATATGTATTGTTTAGTGAATGAACCTAAAGATGTGGATCAAGACAGAAATTAGAAAAGAGATCCAATTCAAGTCTTTTAGATTGATAATAGCTAGACAAAGCTTTCAAACAGTTTCATTTTGAACTGTCACCCTTTGCAATATTTGAACAGGAAAGAATTGGTATGTATTACGTAAACCCTTTTCAATATTGTTGTTGAACAACCTAAGCATAATCTAATAGTATTAAAGAAGTCGTCTTCAGTCAAAGAGTTCAACATAGAAGAAGGCCTATAGAATTCAGTAAGCATAACAATGAATACAAAACTATCAAAAGGAAAAGTTTAGCTAACTTTGAAACAGGGAAAATTCTTTTGCCATTTTTCCAGGCTACTGTTTGGCCAAAAGTCGCAAATTACCCAGTTTTATTTACAGTGCATCTTCTTGCACTTTGCAGACTTTATACTCCGAAAAAGGCATCTACAACTTTATTATAGTCTTTGTTCTGAGGCATCTACACATCTTCAAGAACACCCTAACTTTTCTACGCGGTTTCTCTGATCATAAATGATGAATGATAAAATGCATGATATGAGAGACCAGAATTCATTGAGCAAAGAATCAACCTAAGGAAGCATTAAAGAAGAATTTAAAGAGAGAAGAAACAAAAGGAGTGAAAATGGATATAAGGAAGACCTTAAACTCCAAATAGAGGTCGATGGCACGGGATAAATGCTTTAAACCAGCCACTTCTTCAAGTAGAGATACAATAGGAGTAAACGTCATGTTGATTACATTTGGTGCCAATTGTACAGTCTCTGCCCACTTTTTTGGACTCTGCTCAAGATCATCTCCTTCTCTCCTTCTCAAGTGATGGTGACATTCTAGCGTTTTCTCAAACAACTCATGTGCATGGAAATTATACAACAATTCCACTATCTTCATACTGAAATCAGCACCCAAAATCAAATTCGAATCACTCATATGATTCCTCCATTCACTCACTTCAACGAATTCAATTTCAAAAATGCTTAGGTGTCAACGATTTGTCAATTACCTCTAACTTTTCATTATCCATGGTGAACTTCAATCAAATAACCACTGATGAACTTCATTTTCCATGGTCTTCTCCCAAGGATTCCTAGTTTCATCAACTTTGTGCATGTCAGCTAAGATTGCAACCATGGCCACTCAAACTTGGCAAATATCAGAAGCTTCCGCATCTTCTCTTCAAAGAGGCCTGCAATTCAACATGCACCAAAATTAGTGGGAGTAGGCGAAAGGACTCACTGACGGGAGAGGATCAGAAAGACGGTGAAATACAAACAAAAAAGGAAAAGCAACTGCATACCTGAGGAATCTTGACTCTACCAACGATGTCTAGTATGTCAACGGTTACCTGGCGATCAAACCTGCCAGGCCTGAGGAGCGCAGAATCGAATACATGGGTTATTGGAGGTGAGGACAATGACCCCAGAGTTGGCAGAGAGGCCATCCATCTCAATGAGCAGTTGGTTGATGGTTTGTTCCCTCTCATCATTGTCGCCCCCATACAAACGCCTCTTTGCCTCCCCACAACATCAATCTCATTGTTTAGGACGATGCAAGGGGCCTTTCTCTTGGCCTTATGGAAAAGGTCTCGTACCCTAGACGCCCCAACCCCCCACTAAGAGTTCCACGAACTTAGAGGTGATGACCCAATTCCGACAATAACGTCGAGCCTAACATCATGTCGGTGATTAATTTGAGGCTGGGCGAATCATAGAAAAGATCGAAGAGAAGGGGGAGAGGGCATCGGAGAGAAGGGGGCATGCGATGGTAGATGGTGAAGAAGATACGGAAACCAAACAAAAATTAGGTTTAGCATTAGCAATCAATACGGAAGGCCAAATGATAAACTCAGGAAGAAGAACACCAAGAGTATTTAAATAAGCCCATTAAGACCCATAAATAAATGTCTGGCCCGTATCGGCCCGGTACCGATTTCCATTACTTCTTCAAACCCTTCGATTATTATATAGATATAGATTTCCCCCGTTTTCGATCAGCCTTTTGTGGTTCTAGCCAAGTAGTCTTAGATATTTAAGCCTCCTAAACTTATTGTTTATGGTGAGGATAAAGAAATAAGAACGATGAACACAAACATTATTACGCATAAACACACACATCATAATGAATGAATACATTTTTGTCAATAAACATATAACGTAACATATAAATACACACTATGACATGCATATACTCTAGCGTATGAACATAAACGTTATGACTGATGAACACACACATTACAACACACGAACACAAAAGTGTCATGAGTCTTAACCTAATAACTTATCATCACCGGATCTTTTTCCATTGTTTATAGCTTTCAAATGAAATTAATACAAATCAACGTCATGTTTATGATTTCTAAAAGTAACAATTATGTTTGTAATATTCCTAAGTGAAGAGTAGCTTATATAACAATTATGTTTCTAGTTTGTATTGAACTTGAATGTTAAATCAAATAGTATTTTTGAACGTATTTTATATATGCTATAAGTTTTGATCCATATATGTTAATATATTTTGTAGATTGATGTTACAAAAATTATGATACAATAATCGAATAAGCACACATATATCATTTTAAGACATGGTTATCTTACATATTGTTGAACGTAATACATATATGTTACAATACAATGTAGATTGTATTGACTAGATTTATTTTATTATAAAAAATAATATATATATGCAATACATATATGCAACTCATGTTTGGATATGCAATCCAAACATGAGTTGCATAACAAAAAATAATTTTTGCTATGCAATTAAATATTAAAATATAATATGCAACTCTATTGTGGGTAACCTAAGAATTAAGAGCTTTTGCACTTTATACATCTTTTCCATATTAATTAAGGTCCGGTCCTGTGAAAAATCATATATATTATAATGTTAAAATTGATGTGTAATATTCACTAACGCGGTGTTACTTTCGATTTATTTCGATTTATAAGAGGCACAACGCAAAATTTAGTGAGAACATGACCAGGCAATTCGTTCACATGTTGTGAAATACATATTATTTGCAATATTCACGCCAAATGATGTCACACAAGATGCAATATAGCGTCGAACGTTGTGGAAAATAAAGTGGTATGTTTAAGAGTAACTCCAGACAAATAAAAACAACTTTATATCATATAAAAAATCACAAACAAATGGACTTCGAGGAGATTCATATTTGCTTTTTTACAATACAACAGATTAATCTCAGCGCAAGTGGTAACTAAAGTAGCCACAACGCAATAATTCATAGTATCGATAAAAGTAGTGCGCGAGGTAAGAAGAAAAAACACAGTAGCAACCTCGAATTGGACTAAGTTACACAAAGCCGCAAGCAAATATGAGAGCAAAAGGAAACAGACAATTAGTTATACATACACAACTAATGTCCATTAATTTTCAACATGGATTACTTTTTCGTTGTGCATACATGGTTCATATGAAGGAACGTGTTGTTCCTAACAAAAAAAACAATATACATCTCCATGGAGTAGGTGTCACTTGAGCCAGAGAAAGTTTTTTATCATATAAAGCTTTGTCCTGCTAAACTATGATATAAAGCTCTATCCTCAATTCACATTTACTTCATTGAAATATATATTGGCTTTTTTAGTCAAATCCAAAGAATAGAACCGTGTTCCGTCATACGAAGCATTCAAGAGTATGTTGACAGAAAAAGCAATCCTTGTCCAAAATTTATGGAGGATGACTTGCATATTTTCCCTTGTCTTCAATTCCGGATGTAGACGCTCAACATCTCCGTATTCTCTTTCTTCAATAGACTCAAATTCTTCTGACTTTTCCTACAACTTGCTTATTGCGCTCTTTGTTTTTCCGGACTTTTTCAATTCCTTCCTTAGCTTATTTGAACGTTCAACAACCTACAAGGGTTCCCTTCATCTCTAGCCTCCAAGCATACTTTATTTCTGTTGGACCCGGCTAAAAAGGGGCCTAGGCCCATAACGAAAAGGCCCAATATCCTTTCCTTTAGGTCATATATATATATATATATATATATATATATATATATATATATATATATATATGAGTGGACAAAGCAAAACAAAGGAAAAGAGAGGAAAAAAGGGGCAACTGGTGGAGGGTTTTTCGTTCACCTGCTACCACTCCCACCGGTAGAATTCCTTTCTTCTATCTTTTCTACTATTCAACTCAAAACTCTCCATGGCCAAGCATCAAGACCAACTACTCTTGGTTCGATTCAGCTCCGATCTCGCCTGATCTCATCTTCCCTTCCACTTTCCCAACTTAACCCTTCTTACGCCACCGGAAAATGGAGGAGACGTCGGAGACAGCGGCACGCAGAGTAGGAACTTGCATCCACATCTCAGCCCTAGACGGAATCATCAACGTCAACTCCCTCTTCACTCTAGCCGTCTTCATCGGTCTCTCATAGAACCCTAACGACCCTTCCAACACTCTCGTCGCCTCATCTTCCGCCTGTTCAGCCACCACCGCAGTCGCCGAATCAGTCGTCACTTTCCATGTCTACTCCTTCAGCTGCTTCCTCTTCTCCAGTCTCATCGCCCTCGGGCTCAAACAAGCCATTCGGATCTCCCGATTCTATAGCTCCTATCGAGCTTATATTCACAAATCTGGACTTCGAATTGGAATGATGGTATCGGCTGTTGGATCTGTTGCTGGATGTGGATTTCTTATGTTTGCGCTTATTAATGTCGTTCAGATGAAGCTTGGGACGCTCGCTTGTGGAGCTTCACACTCTTATGCTACTATAGATATCTTGTACGGCTGATCCAGATGAACTTGCAGCCGCATTGGTGACGGTATGAATTATCTGATGATGATGATGATAATGTAAGAATATGAGTTGCACTGAGATTATGATTGGGAGATTGCAATTTATATGCATAATACTTAGCTAGATGGCCTTAAACGCATGATTACTGATAGTCTGAATGATTAAGGTAAGGTTATGATTGAATGAAACGATGAAATAAGCACAGATCGAGATCTAGTCTCGGATGGTGGAGAATCACAAGTTCCCTGAGCATAATTTGGATAAATGCATGCTTAGGCAGATGACTTGGCTGATTAGGCTTTGCATATATGTATTTACGGGTTAATAGGTTATGCCATGTTGATAATGGTTCACATTGTTCGTGCTAGGATGATATATTGCCCATTACATTGCTAATTAGTAGGATGAGTATATTTGATCTATAAGGAGGTGAAATCCCTTCTAAGGTGGGTCGTTCACATCCAGACGCTTGATCTCTCATGACTCTTTATAATTGCTCGTTTGCCTAGTTCACTATTTATATGATCACTGACTTGAGCGTCGGAGTGCCCTTCCCGGGGAGTCCCAGCTCCGGGTCTGGCTTTTGCAGGAACCTGGAGACATCTCCTCGTGAAACAAGAGAGTCCTGGAGGTTCGTGAAACTGATCGCAAGAGAGCCTTGAGAGCTTGTGGAAAGAAGAAAAGACTGACTCGGGAATCCGGAGTGTTGCCGGTTTCCCTTTCGTTGGAACGAGGTTCCAACAAATCCGAGTTCCAACAATTTCCTCTAAATGCTGGAGAGCATATTATAAGATGAAGACATCAGCTTGCTAGAAATCAGTTTTATCCATAAAATTGTTGAACGAAAGAGTGAAAATGAAGACGTACCTTAACAAGGAAATAGATCTGCATGGGTCCGTGGAACTACTCATTGTAAAGATTCCAAGGGAGAAGAAAGGAAAAGCAGAGTCATGACTACGTTACAAGTGATGGCAGAAAAAGAGATCGTTAGCAACATTTATAGAAAGAGTGTAATAAATATACGCCAGGGCAATGCGTTCACATGTTATGAAAATATTGATGCAAAACAATGCGCGACTGATATGTTGCACTTTGTATATCGTAACTAGGGATTATTACATTGTATTATGAGTGATTCCATATGAGTTTAGAGATATTTCTATGTTATGGATCATTCATTTGAGAAGAAATGAAGGTTTAGAAGATTTAAGTTAAAGAATGAAGAATGAAGAGTTGAAGACGGTCGAAGTGAAGCTATTGGAGCAAGATGGCGATCGCCATCCTCACATGGCGATCGCCATGTCACAACAGAAGAGAAGACTGAGATTTGATGCCGACGGCGATCGCCATCCAAGCTTGGCGATCGCGTGGAGTTGACAGAAGCCACTGGTGAAGATTTAATGAAGATGGCAATCTCCATGGTTTGGTGGCGATTGCATGGCGTGCTGATGCAGATTTCCGGATTTCCTTAAATGTTTTGTTTTATTATTTTCATTTTGGAAGACTTTTTCCTTGTTTATTTTCGGTATTATTTTAGAGTAAACTCTATTTAAGAACCCTAGTTCTTTCTATTGTTTTATCATCTTTTCCATCTACAACTCTAGTCTTGCAACCATGAGCAGGAACTAATTCCATTGTTTTACTTAGCGGTTGAAGCCGTTAGTTATTAAGTTGTGAGATTTATAACTCTTGTTCTTTTCCTTTGGGTTTGTATTAATTCTCTTGTTCTTCATCTTTATGATTTCTATTCTATTGCTAGACTAGGAATAGACAGTGGAATTCCTTGTCATCGTAGCATCCATATCTGCATGATCTGGTAGTTGATTGCTTATATGAAAGAGAATTGATTGCATGTTAATACTTGACGGTTGTAAGTTATTACATGCATCCTTATGATTCATGTGCTCGTTGCTGCTATTTGATTTAACCTAGAGAGGTCTCCTAGGTTGTCGATTAGTAAGTATTATCAGGACCGATTGGCCTGTTAATATATTAAAGATTGGAATAGGAACATTCCCTGGGATTGATAAGAACTTGAGATAATCTATGATTGACTGTTGTCTGGATACTTGCTAGGTGAAACCCCTTCGCATAATATCCTCAATGTCTCATCGTTTCTCTACTTGTTACTTGTTACTTATGTGTCCTTATACAATCAAACCTCCCCCCCCCCCATTGTTACTTGTTCTTAAGTTGATATTTCACTTGATTGCATTGATTTAGTATTTTGATTCCCTTGGGTTCAACCTCTACTTACTTGCTATACTTTAGTTAGTTTTTAGGGTTTCTTTGATTTAACAACCACGACATTTTCTCTATCAGTGACTTCCACTGAATAAAACTAAGAAAAATATAAAAAGTCAGTGTTGGGAATAAGGACAACAACATTAAAAAGAATCATTCATTCAGCTAAGAAAAAAATAATATGACAGCAGCACATGAAATAAGGACAACAACATTAAAAAGAATCATCCATTCATTCAGCTAATAAAAATCTAAATGTCTAGAATCTCACTTCACTTCCTTCTCAAATCTACCTTGTAAAAAAACAGAATCTATGACAGTAAAACAGAAATTATGACAGTAAAACAGAATCTATGACTGAAGGGAGGCAGAAATTATATGACAGTAAAGGTAAAGAAGTCAGGTGAGAGTCTGAGACACCAAAATCATGACAGTAAAACAGAAACAAAGAACAACACCAAAATAATATGACAGTAAAACAATATTCTAATTAAAAATCATGACAGTAAAACAAAAACAAGGAACAACCCCAAAATAATTTGACAGTAAAACAAAAATCTAATTAAAAATCATGACAGTAAAACCAAAACAATGAACAACACCAAAATAATATGACAACCACGAGAAGAAGCCAGGTGAGAGTCGGAGACGCCAAAATAGTTGCCTCGATGCAGAAGAAGCCAGCAAGTAACCTGAAAAACAGAAGCATTAGAAAATAAAAAAAAATAGCCAAGCAAATAAATTACTCTAAAAACCAACAGTCATGCACAAGTACCCTATGTTATTTATCCACAACTTGACGACGACGCTTTTTGGATTGGCCAGTAGCTACTTCATTGGCTTCTTGAACGTACAACCCTTCATCATGATCATCTCTTACATAGAACTCTCTATCAATATCTTCATTATTGATTGTTGGAACCATAGAGCAAATATTCACTTCAACAGTATCCCCAACATCATTTTCCAGTTCATCACCAGAAAACCTTTTTCTCGATGACAGAGCAATTAACCAGTTCTTTTTTGATGGATCCACAACATAAAACACTTGTTTTGCTTGTGATGCCAATATGAACAGATCTTCCTTATGACCTGATTTACTAAGCTTCACCCGGATGAAACCTGACTCATCAAGTTTGACTGCACTATTGATGTTTGCCCATTTGCAATCAAACACTGGAACTTTGAAGATGGTGTAATCCAATTCTAAAATCTTCTCAATCACCCCATAGTATCGCATGAGTGCGTCAACTGGACTTTGATCTTTAAAGCTTGAAACATGAGGGGCTTCTGCTACAAGTGTCACCCCACTGTTCTGCATTGGACTTTTATCATCACGACTCTTTTTGCAGAATGTATAACCATTAATTAAGGGCGATTCAACCGGGCAGCACTTTTTTTACACCGGGCACCCCCCCCCCCCTCGTTCGGAAGGGTGTTCCGAACGAGATTGTAATTATTTTTTTTTAAATTCTCGTTCGGAATGGTATTCCGAACGAGATTAACCGGGTTCAAATTTTTGAACCCGGTTTAAGAAACCGGGTTAAAAAAATTTGAAAAAATATCCGGAATTCTCGTTCTAAACGCCGTTCCGAACGAGATTTTTTTAAAAAAAAATTTAATGACGTATTCCGAACGAGCAGCGGTTTTTTAAAATAATAACGTAAAGGTCGAGAATAGGCGGTTCGATGCCCAAACGACGCCGGAATGCAATGAAACTTGTTTTCAATGCATATTATAGCTATTTAACCTTGTCGAAAACTTCGAATCGAAAACTCAAACTCTTCGAGTCACACCTTCTTTGTAAACCTTCACTAGTCTTTCATTCTTCGAAATAGTCGAAGTAGTTGAGAGATGAAGGGTCTAGTACATCGAGGTTGATTATGTTTCAAAAACTTATACAATTATGTGTTATTAGGCATATAAAGAATGTATAAGGTCTCCCCTTCACAAAAAGTTGATCGAAAATACTCAAAAACGCAAAAACGCCTTATCGGTCCTGATGGCCTGTTAATGTCGAGAATAGGCGGTTCGATGCCCAAACGACGTCGGAATGCAATGAAACTTGTTTTCAATGCATATTATAGCTATTTAACCTTGTCGAAAATTCGAACTCTTCGAGTCACACCTTCTTTGTAAACCTTCACTAGTCTTTCATTCTTCGAAATAGTCAAAGTAGTTGAGATATGAAGGGTCTAGTACATCGATGTTGATTATGTTTCAAAAACTTATACAATTATTTGTTATTAGGCATATAAAGAGTGTATAAGGTCTCCCCTTCACAAAAAGTTGATCGAAAATACTCAAAAACGCAAAAACGCCTTATCGGTCCTGATGGCCTATTAAGGTCGAGAATAGGCGGTTCGATGCCCAAACGACGTCGGAATGCAATGAAACTTGTTTTCAATGCATATTATAGCTATTTAACCTTTTCAGTAACTTCGAGTCGAAAACTCGAACTCTTCGAGTCACACCTTCTTTGTAAACCTTCACTAGTCTTTCATTCTTCGAAATAGTCGAAGTAGTTGAGATATGAAGGGTCTAGTACATCGATGTTGATTATGTTTCAAAAACTTGTACAATTATGTGTTATTAGGCATATAAAGAGCGTATACGGTCTCTCCTTCACAAAAATTTGATCGAAAATACTCAAAAACGCAAAAACGCCTTATCGGTCCTGATGGCCTATTAAGGTCGAGAATAGGCGGTTCGATGCCCAAACGACGCTGGAATGCAATGAAACTTGTTTTCAATGCATATTATAGCTATTTAACCTTGTCGGTAACTTCGAGTCGAAAACTCGAACTCTTCGAGTAACACCTCCTTTGTAAACCTTCACTAGTCTTTCATTCTTCGAAATAGTCGAAGTAGTTGAGATATGAAGGGTCTAGTACATCGATGTTGATTATGTTTCCAAAACTTATACAATTATCTGTTATTAGGCATATAAAGAGTGTATAAGATCTCCCCTTCACAAAAAGTTGATCGAAAATACTCAAAAACGCAAAAACGCCTTATCGGTCCTGATGGCCTGTTAAGGTCGAGAATAGGTGGTTCGATGCCCAAACGACGTCGGAATGCAATGAAACTTGTTTTCAATGCATATTATAGCTATTTAACCTTGTCGGTAACTTCGAATCGAAAACCCGAACTCTTCGAGTAACACCTCCTTTGTAAACCTTCACTAGTCTTTCATTATTCGAAATAGTCGAAGTAGTTGAGAAAATTTCAACGGCTAAAGCACTTGTGCGCAGAACCTAAGCGCACAAATTTACATTTAACGGCTACTTTTTTCAAAAATTTCAACGGCTAATATGTTTGAACAATGCGCAGAAACATATAGTCGTTTTCCCGTTCGGAACGAGATTTATGACGTCATAAATATTTTTTTTTAAAAAAAAAAACTCGTTCAGAACGGGGTTCCGAACGAGTGTCGAACCGATTCATAAATTACGAACCGGTTCGGCATTTAATAATTGGAAAAATCATTTTCCAGACCGGTCTCGTTCGGAACCCCATTCCGAACGAGAAATTTTAAAAAAAAATAAATAAATTCAGGGATTCTCGTTCGGAACACCATTCCGAACGAGATGGTGTTGCCGGGTGTAAAAAAGGTGCTGCCCGGTTGTCACCCGTAATTAAGTATGTATTGTAATGAAAGCCTTCCATCTTAGGCCCATAAGACAACCACCTTAACTTTTCAGACACTGAATTTGGCGACTTGACTAATTCTTCGGCAATCTTTTCTTTAAACCATGAGGTAAATGTGCGGCTGTGCTCATTCAGAATCCACCTTGTAGGTTTACCCGTGTTTTGGTGCCTCAGAATGCTCTTGTGCTCCTCAACATACGGCCCGACTTCATCGACATTAAGAAGGACATAGAGGTGTGCTTTCTGATGCATACGAGGGCACATGCTGATCAGCTTGGCTCCTGAAATACCACTCCCTTCTTCTTTATCTACTCGTTGAGGTTTAGGAAGACCGATAGGCTCAACATTAGATAAATATTGAGTACAAAACTATGTTGCCTCTTCAACTATGTACCGTTCAGCAATCGATCCCTCAGGGCGGTTTTTATTCTTCACATGCCCTTTCAACACTTTCATATACCTTTCAAAAGGATACATCCACCTCAGAAAAACTGGGCCACATAATCTCACCTCTCTTACCAAGTGAACAACCAAATGGACCATGATGTCAAATAAATTTGGTTGGAAATACATTTCAAGCTCACACAACGTAATAACAACTTCATTCTGCATAGTATTCAGATGAGCAGGGTCGATTACTTTACTGCAAATTTCTGTGAAGAAAAAACATAGCCTGGTTATTGCTAGTCGAACACTTTTTGGCAAAATTCCACGTAGAGCTATCGGCAAGATCTCTTGCATTAAAATATGGCAATCATGAGACTTTAGGCCAACGCTGTATATTATAGTTGAGAAGGGAAAAGCTTTTTATCATTATTCTGCGCACTATGACATATAGTTATGTCCTTCTCAATTCACACCACCATTATGGAGATGGATACTGTCGTTTTTAATCATATTTAAAGAATGGAACTATGTTCCATTATATGAGGCCTTCAAGCACATGTATAGGGAAAAAGTAATCTTCGACGAAAAATAATGGAGGATGAGTTGCGTATTTTCCCTTGTCTTCAATTCCAGATTCAAAATCTCAACTTCTCTGTCTTTTCATTCTTCAATTGTTTGTTGTCTCCGACTTGCGCTCTTCGTTTTCCCGGGGCTACAACACTGCATTATTCATAGTGCTCATGTCAACATTAAGGTAACGCACCTTATTATTGCTTGATATTCGTTGTTTTCGGCAAGTAGATCTAGACTTTCCTTCATTTTTCTTGCAAACTGAACGTATGCACGCATTAGCACAAAAATCACAAGCAACAACACTATTAACTCACCCCCTTTGGATGCGCCTTCTGGATCTAAATCAAAAGTTTGTACATAGTCATGAAGGCCTCATATGATGAAAGCAGTTATATACTTTGAACTTGAGTAAGAACGCCAATATCAATATCCTGAAAGCCGGTGCAACTCGAGTAGGACAAAGTTGTATATCTTATAAAAGAAATCGCAAATAAGTGGATGTAAGTTTTGTCATGCTTGGTTTGCACCCACTTCATGGAGAGAGACATTGGCGTTCTTAATCAAGTTAAAAAAAGGCCCTTGCTAAATACCGCCCGGGCGTTTTCTAAATAACGCCCGGGCTCTCGCGTTCTGCGAGGAAGCGTCTCCTCGCAGAACGCGAGGGTCGTAAACCTCGCAGAACGCGAGAGTGTTTTTCCCCTATAAAAGGGGAAAAACCCTACTCGGCCCATTTTTTACCTCACACACAATTTTCTACCGCCGCCTCTCACCATCTCTCTCGGTTCAAACTAGTTTTTCTTCCTCTTTTCACTACAAATCTCCATATAAGGTATGTTTCTTATACTCTTATGCTTTGTAATGTTGTTTCTAGATGAATATATGTTGTTAGTATAGGAAATTGCATATTATATGATGTTTTGATATTGAATGTTGTTTTAGAAATGGTTGTATAATGGATGAAAGATGATGATTTTGAATTATGGTGGATGAGTGGATGTTGATTTTGAATTATCGCCTGAAATTCTCGCCGGAAACTCATGATAATGCAAATTGACGCAGAACGCTACACCCCTCGCAGAACGCGAGGGTCATGGTACTCGCAGAACGCGAGGTCATGCCCTTCGCAGAACGCGAGAGTCATGCTGATCTGCTACTATGATTATAAGCATTGTTGTTGTTTGTATAGATTATGAATTTGATTGAGTATGTAACTATAATTTGGTCAGGTTTGTGATTATACAGATGTCCAATTCCAATCAAGAATCTGATATTTCTGATATTAGTACGGTGTCTAGCATTGGAGACAACTTTGATATGCTTGAACGGGAGAGACTTGAACGGGAGAGACAAGAACGTGAGCGACGTGAACGGGAGAGACAAGAACGTCAAAGGGAGAGAGGGGAACCATCCACTAGACCAAGGATGACCGCACGAGAATTCAGGAACCTCTTCAGGCCGTTCAACCCTCGTCGTTAGATCTTTCTTTTGAAAATTTATCGACCTTCTTTGTTTGCTTGTTCCGTTTAATGTTGTTTGTTTAGAATTACTTATTATGTTGAACCTTATTATGTTGCACCTTTGAAGTGTTGAACCTTATTATATTTCTTTATTTATATGGTGTGTCATACATATTGCGACCTCGTTCGGTTTTCAAACTAGGTTTCACTTCCAAAGGAAGAAATCTTAATTTCAAGTTACACACATGATCAAATAGACATTATAAGGATTGAAACAAAGTTTCATTCCATTTCGATAAAGTTTCGATGACGTTTTTGCCGAATTGGGCTTTATCGCCTTAAAAAAGACACTAAAAATGTGTTATTTTGCACACTTAACTACAATGCTTCTGTTAATACGCTTTAATGTGCATCCTCGCGTTTCCTAAATAACGCACCCTCGCGTTACGCGAGGGAGCGTATCCTCGCAGAACGCGAGAGAGCGTCACCTCGCAGAACGCGAGGGTGCGTCACCTCGCAGAACGCGAGGGTGTTTTTTCCCTATAAAAGGGGAAAAACCCTACTCGGCCCATTTTTTACATCACACACAATTTTCTACCGCCGCCTCTCACCATCTCTCTCAATTTCAACCTACTTCTTCTTCCTCTTTTCAATTCAAATCTCCATATAAGGTATGTTTCTAATACTCTTATGCTTTCTAATGTTGTTTTTAGATGAATATATGTTGTTAGTATAGAAAATTGCATATTATATGATGTTTTGATATTGAATGTTGATTTACAAATGGTTGTATAATGGATGAAAGATGATGATTTTGAATTATGGTTGATGAGTGGATGTTGTTTTATGTTGAAATTCATTAGGGTTAGGGTTTTTGATTAGGGTTGTTGATTTTATTGAGGGTTTTGATGTTTATTTTGTAATTTACTTAAATTGATAGGTATTTTAGCTAAAATATTGAAATTCCGCCGGAAATTCTCGCCGGAAACTGTCGCCGGAAACTGAAGAAAGTGCAAATTCACGCAGAACGCTACAACCCTCGCGTTCTGCGAGAGCCATGTCCCTCGCGTTCTGCGAGAGGCATGTCCTTCGCAGAACGCGAGGAGTTGGTTGTTTGTTCTGTTTGGCAATTCTGTTTGTTCTGCAGAATATATGTTTGTGTTTTTTGGTTGTTTGTTCTGTTTTCTGATTTTATTTTCTGCGTTCGTTTATTTATTGATTTTACTTTGTATTGTTTTAGGCAATGTATCGTCCTGGTCGTTCGACTCGTCGGAGAAACAGAGATGCTGTTAGGGAAGATCCCCCGGTTGAAAAACCAAAGGGGAAGGGGAAAGCAAAGAAGAGTCACCCCGTACAACTCTTCCCCGAGGGACTCCCCGACGTTGAAGAACGTCCCAATCCCAATTGGTCCCAAGGAAGTTATTCAACTGGACAACCGCGAGATAGTTGGGAGTCATACCCAGTTGGCTGGGATCTTGTTTCCCAAGATAGTTATTCTACTGGACAACCGGGTTGCTGGGACCAGTTTTTTGAACATAATGCACTTATGGATGTCGGACAGGGGTGGGCGGGAGGCAGTTGGGGCGGTGGAGAAGGGATGGCTGGACAAAGTTGGGGCGGTGGATATGCCGAGGGAAGTGGACAAGCTGGTTCTTCTTCATACAATCAAGCCCCAGAACCGATGGAAGCAGAAATGGAGGATGAATTTTTTGGGGATGAAGAAGAGGAACAAGAACAAGGAGGTGATGATGTTGAAGAAGAAGAAGAAGAAGAAGAAGAAGAAGAAGTGGTCGAGAAACCCAAAAGAAGGAGGAAGTCCAAGAAGAATGAGCCAAAGTATGATCCTGAGCTCACTCATGCCACACCTGGCGGTCCAGAAGATCCCGAGTTGCTTAAGGGATTTGAAGCACATGTGGCGTTCCACATCCAGAAAGGGGAGGTAATTTACTAATTGATTGATTTTCTGCATTTTTAATACATTAACAGAAATTCTGCAGAATGCACAGAAAATGCAATTTCTGTGCATTTTCTCGCAGAACGCGAGGAGTGGCATACTCGCAGAACGCGAGGGTGTTACTCTTCGCAGAACGCGAGAAAATGCTTGGTTTCTGCAGAAGCTGATAATTCTGCAGAAACTGTATTTTTTGTAAATTTTTTGTAAATTTGGCCTGCAATCCCTGGGATGATGACTGAGAGACAGGTAATATTAATTGTTTTGGTTTATCTTGCGTTTCTAGTCTTTGTTTGTCTCGAATATTAACATAGAATGAATGTTTACTTGCGTATAGGTGATTGGCCGGGTGTACAATGACATGGACCGGTATCGGTTTGCCACTCCAGAGGATTTTGATTCATATCACGCCCAAATGCTCCTAAGTATGTCAACTCTCGCTCCCTTCCGACCACGAGAAGACGAGTAGCCTTTCGTTTTGTGTTTTGGATTGTGTTTTGGATTGCTTTCTTAGGTGTTTTGTTGATTGGATAATTTTGTTTGATTATGTTTAGGGATATGTTGGTGTTGCTTCAATTCTGTTCGTTTTTTGCATAACCTCGCAGAACGCGAGGTGCACACCACTCGCAGAACGCGAGTCTGCCCTATAAGAAACAAGGTGCTCTCAGTTGATATGCACGGTCTGTGGCACGGTTGGTGTTACTCGCGTTCTGCGAGTGACACCATCCTCGCAGAACGCAAGGAATGACATTTTCTGGAAAATGTCCATGACATTAGTTCCAGTTTAAGAATTTAAAAAATCATCTCCAGTTCAACATTACATTACAAATTCAGCGAATAAAACATAACTTCAACATTACATTTCAAAGGCGGCACATCGATGTGACACAAGATCGTGCAAAGAAAAAGCATCTCTTTCAGCGTTTCGCCACCAAGGAGTAAACACATGAGGTAATGGGCAGTTTTCTTCAAGACGCAACTACAAGAAAACAACAACGTTAGGAAGTTGCATATTAGATAGTAATTCATAAGTAGATCCAAAAACTTACCGGAACAAAATGTCTCTCACTCTGAATATAGAATAAGCAGAACGTCGGAAGTGTGTCACCATCTTCTAACCAAGTAGGACGTTGTAGAGGAAGGTAAGTGTAGTTAGCACTTTTTCCCACCGTTACGAACACTATGTTGAATGTGGATGCCACAAGGCATCCCATTTCCGGGGTAGCTAGCCAGTGATCTTCTGGAGCCCTTCCTATTCCTTCCCATGTAAGTTGGTGTAAAGCGCTCTCCAAAGTTGGTTGTTGTGGAGGTCCAATCCAAGTTCCTTGAACTAGGTGCCAAATCTCTTTGACCTTAGCTATCATCAAATCTCTTACTTCCCTCCATAAGTGTTGGTTGTCATGCAATTCATGAGCTATTGCTCTAAATCCACAATTTCCATCTCCATTTACCTCAAACCAACCATTCACATGGGTGCGCATTGACGCGGGTATGTGAGACTTGTACTTGCCAATCACCTTAATCTTTGGTTTCTTGAATGTTTCAGAATTAGAAGCATTTTTTTGCTTCTTTGGGGGTGTTTCTTCCAAATCTCTAGCATCCATCTCAACATTAGTGTGCTCCCATGCAGACGGTCTTCTTTGCGTTGACCTAGGTTGTTTGTTAGGAGCTCCGACTGGACGACCTCCGGTGTGCTTTGAAATAGCCGGCTCTTTTAGAGGAGTATTTACTTTCCCAATGTCTAAAACAGTTTGTGCACACTTTTCTTGATCATGGGGGCACAATTTCGGAAACGTTTCCTCATAGAAAGTCTGAAAAAGACGCCTTGCCACCTTACTCTTAACTTCCAGTATGCCGGGAACATCAACTTCTTCCAAACTCAAAGTACTCCAGAAAGGGTGCAACTCTGATACTCTTAGTGGTCTTTGCTCCTTCCAATGTCTTACAATCTGATGAACACACATCAACCCATCTCTAATCTTGATCCCGCAGCTACAAAACATATTAAAGTGCGCACCTAATCTCTCCCCCTTCGTGTATTCCTTAAGCAAAAATTCTATGCATTTGTAAGAGACTTTGAACTTCAAGACTTTAAACAAGTCCGCCCCTTCAACAACTGTGAAGCTCTTATTCAAACTCTCGGTGAAAGACACAGTAATCTCCTTAAGTTGGTTCTCCGCCATTGTTTTGTATTCTTTGAACATTGTGTCTAGCCTAGCATTTCCACTTGACAAGTATGACTTAAGACATGAATGTGCTCCTTCAACTCTAAAATGTTCGAAAAACAATAAAATGCAAATACAAATCAGAACCTGTGGATCCTTCTGTAATGTGTAACTCCTCGCGTTCTGCGAGGTGTGTACACCTCGCGTTCTGCGAGTTCATACATTGTTCCAGGATCTTTGCATTCGAAAATGCATCAACACTGAATCAAGGAATTTACTCGCGTTCTGCGAGTTGGTATGCCCTCGCGTTCTGCGAGGTGTGCATTACAGAAGCTCTTTTTATCATATGTAGAAGGTAGACATAAATAACAGAACATACCTGTTTGTTGTGTTATTCCCGAGAGTGAAGACATTATCCGTCCATGCTGAAACAAGTCTTTCTTTGTAACGGTTTAGCCAATTCGTTCTCACGTACTTCAATACGGTTGGATAAGCTCGCCATTCGTCCTCAAGTTTCTTCAAAGTACTCTTGTAATCTTCTTCAGTGGTTTGTTCGAACACGTTATAATAATCATTTGAAATATGAACCCCCAATGCTTGTGTGCCCATAGCTATCTTCGCTCTCGCCTCTATGTTCTTCCTTACATGTCGCCTACATAATAGAAACTTTGCATTTGGCCATAACTTGTCTGTTGCATTCATAAGAGCCATCTCACGGTCAGTGACGAAGCAAGTAGGCGATGCTCCTATTCTCAAATACATCGTCTGCAGCTGCTGCAACGCCCATAAATAACTATCCTCGCTCTCAGCCTCTAACCATACCCCGCACACAACAAAATTCTTCCATGTAGAAGTCAAACCGACTATCTCCAGGAAGGGAACATTGTACCTGGAACCAAAATACAGTAAGATAAATACAACATAAAAACAGAATGATAAATACTTACCTGTTCGTGCTATAAGTCGAGTCCATCAAAAGGACATATGGAAACGCCTTTAAGAGTTTCATTGATTCGGGGCTAGCAAAGAACAAGTCGCCTATTATCGAAGGGTTCGTTGCACTTGGCCTATACTCCATGAAGTAGTTGCTCTCTTTGCATTGGTGAAAGAATTCTTGAACCACGGTTCTACCTTCCATTTCCTCTTCCCTTATATGTCTTACCAAATTGTACACTTGGTTCTTCTTTGTGCAACTTCCGGGATCCTTGTTTATCTCAGTGTAAATCTGATTTGGAGAACAATGTGAAAGTACCATCTCACGAACCTTTTTCTTTTGATCCGGGGTGGCCTCCCGGCAAATGCATTCCCGACCAAACTATCTCCAATAGGATGGTTGTGCAAACCACAAACAACCACTAATCTCCAATTCTCTTCAACCCGGTTCTCCATGAGCTTCAACTGAAATTTACACCCCGTTTTCTTGCTCTTTGTGTTTGATCTAACACCGACACCTTTAGGCCTATGGCTTCCCCCTTTCTCACAAATGATTTGAATCTTACCACTTTGCCCCAGTTTAGATGGTACAGTCCTTCCAATAGAGATCATAAACTTGTGTTGCTTTGCAACATTCAAAGCCCACAAATGACCAATCTCCTTAGAGGCAAACACTTGCTCCGTAGTGAAATATTCCGAATAATCCCTAGAAACAACCTCTTCCTCACATACGGGACTATCAAACTTTGGTGCAGTGCGTAAAGAGGGAAGAAAACACATCTCCTCTCCTACGTATGTTGGTGGGTTAGCAAATTGTGAATGAAACGCATCATAGCTTGATGGCACCTCATATGTACATGGCAATTCATAAGTAGATGGCACAGGCAACTCATATGTAGATGGCACATGTTGTTCATATAAAGATGGTTGATGATAATATCCAAAGTCGTCAATCCCTAAATCAAATGACGGTGGCGAAACGGGCACCGTATTCCGCGAGGGGTAGGTGTAGTCATTCAACTGGATTGCATTCAATCCAGTGAACAAAGAAAAATTCACCTATACACAATGCTTCTGTTAATACTCTGTAATGTGCAACTTCTCGCGTTCTGCGAGGGAGGCACTTCTCGCGTTCTGCGAGTGGCTTCCTCTCGCAGAACGCGAGAAGTTGCTATTTCCTGAAACTAGTTACTGAACGGGATAATTTAACATAACATGAGTTCCTACATTCAAAACCATAAAAACCCTAAAAACATGAACACATCTAAGTTTTTGACATTATATGCAAAAGTCATCTCTTCAACACTTACCACTACTACTAGATTTAACATGAAATACAACATAATAAGTTCATTTTAGCTCTTAATGGTGCAAAACAAATTAAAATTCAAAAATTAAGTAAGAACATTACCTCATTTGAATGGTAACTTGATGAACCACCATCTTCATTCCCTCCTTTGTTGAATTCCTCTTCATCTTCCATTATTTTAGGTGTTTTTAAAGTGTTTTGAAGTTTTAAGGTTTTGAAAATGGGTTTTAATGGAGGGTGAAAGAGGTGAAAGATGATAAAAAGAGGTGTTAGGGTAGGGTTAATAGGAGTTACGGAATACTTAAAATAAGGGGGTAGTTATTATAGTTAGGTGGGGACAAGACATGTAGTAATGGCGCACAACAACGTCAATCTGACATGCTAATCTCGCGTTCTGCGAGGACACGTACACTCGCAGAACGCGAGGACACGTGCACTCGCAGAACGCGAGATTAGCATGCATGTAATTAACCTAATTTTTTGCTAATCTCGCAGAACGCGAGTGGCCGGGTCCTCGCAGAACGCGAGTGACCCGGCGTTGTTTGAATAAAGTACCGGGCGTTATTTAAGAATCGTGTAAAAAAATGGAATCATGTTCCCTCATATGAAGCTTTCAAGCACAGGTACAACATGTTTTGAAAGAATGAATCTCTCGCTAGTAAACACACAGTAAGAAACATTTAAGAACAGAAGAAGCGTTTTAAGAAGAAATAAATAGAAGGGAAGTGTTCTACTATAGCCGAGATAGGTGGTCCAATAAATAAAATGGAACCTCAAAAGAAGAACCAATTTATGTAATTTTTAAAAGGATATAAAATGATTTACTCTCTGTAAGATTCAACGTATGTAAGATGTGGGGCCGCGTAAAATGCATTGATCCCATCCAAATCGTGGAAATTTTGCAATTAAAAAGGCATCCATACGTGTCCATCTCAAGTTCATATGTCTCGCTTTTCTTACTTGTAAGGAGAATAAAATAGGCCCTTACTATTTAACGCCCACCCCTTTTGCTATTTACCGCCCAGGCTCCGTGCGTGACGCATGGATTATTTTCCTATAAAAGCCCAAAAACATCAAACCCTACCATTTTGTTATCTTCCCCAACATACCTCACGGCGGCTGAAGCTATATCACGCACGGTTTTACCCAATTTTCAACATTTTTCATCATCTTTCTACATATAAGGTATGTAAACATTAAGATTTCATTGTTATGGTATGGTATTGATGTATATATGAGGTTTTCATGTTGTTTTGATGATATTTACTTCAAAATCCAATGTGTATGTTAATTAGTTGATTAGAAATGATTAAACTTGTAATATATGAATGGATTGTGTACTTTGTTGATAATTTATTGACAAATTTGATATTTTCATGTGTATATAGTTTATTAGGGTTTTGATATTGAATTAGGGTTATGAATTAGGTTGTTGAAATTGGGTATGGTTTTAATGAAATTATTGAAAAACTGTTATAATTTTGAAAAAAGTGTTGAGATTAGGGTTTGAAAGCCATGGAAAAACTGCAGAACACAACCCTGGAATGTGCAATTTCATGCGTCACGCATGGATTGCAACCATGCGTGACGCATGGATGGAATCCATGCGTGACGCATGAAATTGCACATTCCAGAAATTGTGTTCTGCAGTTTCAGATTGTATTTGATGATATGCTGATTGAGTTTTTGATGATATGCTGATTAAATTCAGTAAACTGATTAATTTTGTGGAATTGCACATTTTATGATGTAGATATGGATGGTGGTCGTCGACCTGGACGGGATACTCGTCAAAGAAACAGAGATCTGAAGAAAAAAGATCCCGTAGTTCCAAAACAAAGGAAGAAGAAGAATAGACAAGAATCGCCTCCTCGTCGTTTAGAGTTTTCTGATGAGATACAACAGCAACAACAACAACAACAACAACAACAACAACAACAACAACACCAACAACAACAACAACAGCAACAGCTAGCTTTGTCTGCTGCAGGTTTCGATCCCCAGGGTTCCCCTCATTACTTTCCTGGCACCCCCATTCTGATCCCACATCAAACTATGTTTCCACAACAAACACAGTTTTCAGGCTATCCGGGCTATCCACAACATGACCAATCATTTGTGGAGATGATGAGGCAAGCTACTGGTTCTCATCACTTTCAGAACCCTCAGACGGGTGATGACCAGTACGCACTGGTTGCTTGTAGCAGTGCAGGGCCATCAGCTGGGGGTGCCAATGGTGATTCTGATTCTGATTATGAGCAGGAGCATGAGGAACAGGGTCAGGAAGAGGATCGGACCTATGGGAATGTTCATGAAGAACATGAAGAAGCGGAAGAGCAAGAGGAGCAGGAGGAACAACCCAGAAGACGACGACGACGACAACCTCCGGTCAAAAACATATACGTCCCTCAGTTAGAGGGCGGTACTCCTGGAGGTCCACAAATTCCGGAGCTGCTCATAAGCTTTGAAGCTCATACAGCCTTTTTTGTGCAAAAAGGAAAGGTATGTAATTAGAATTTGGTTTATAGATTCAATACTTATCATAACTTATTTGGTTTATAGAATTTGTGATAATAAATTTGTTAATGTATGAATTGATTTGATTAACCAAATGGATTATTTGTTGAAATATTTGTAGTTTTGTTGAAAATTTGGTTAAGGTGTGCTGTACAGAATTATCTGCATTCTGTGTAATGCAAATCCATGCGTGACGCATGGTTCATGTCCATGCGTCACGCATGGTTCATGTCCATGCGTGACGCATGGATTTGCATTACACAGAATGCAGAAACTGCTTTCTGCATTCTGTACATTGCACCTTAACCAAATTTATGCAGTTTCTGTATTCTGCAGTTTCTGGAAAAAATTTATGCGTTATTAAAATTATTTGTGTTACGTAATCAATTTACAGGATAGAGGCGTACTCCCTTACCAGACAAGACAATCCCAGCTGAAAGATTGGGAACTTAATTCTGACTTGTCATGGGGTAATCACGCAATTGCAACGGAGCTGACTCATCTCAGGGTATTGATGTACGATGTGATTGATTATCCGCTCATCTGCGCCTTTATAGAAAGGTGGCATCCTGAAACAAATAGCTTCCACATGCCATTTGGTGAGATGACAGTGACGTTGCTCGACATCAAGAAGCTGTTGTTGCTTCCTATTCACGGGAAAGCTATGGTGACCGACCCCACCGCTTCAGTCGGGAGAACTACGAACAAGAACTTTTTTGGTGAAAAGGGACGGCAAAATTTTCATCTTCAAAATGAACAGCTCGATAGTTATTGGATGAGCGCGAAAAAGTTTAAGGCGCACATTGAGGGCCTAAATGATCCCGTAGTTCATGGAATGGGATATATATTCCACTTGCTGGCTTCCACAATCTTCACTGACAAGTCACAACATAAGCTCCCGATGAGATTTGGTGCATTTCTAGGGAGTGTTGAAGAGGCAAGAAGTATTTCTTGGGGATCTGCGGCGCTAGCATATTTCTATCGCCAAATGGGCATCGCTACACGCCAAAATTGTGGTTTGATCTCATTTTGTTTCACTCTCCTTCAAGTAAGTTTTTAATTATTTAGGAACTACATTTTTTAGCAATCATAACTTATTTCTATGGTTTTAATGCTAACTATATTTTTTAAATGGTAGGGTTGGATATACACATATTTCCCATCCTTAGCAGCTGGTGTTCGGCGTAATCCTGGTTGGTCAGTTGATCATCCTTATGCGTTTCGGTTTCTACCAGAGGAAGCGTTGCCGAACTACGACCCTGAAGCACGAAACTACAGAGCTGAACTAGATGCAATGAGGGCGGATCAGGTATTTGTGTTGCATTTTGTTTACATTTTTAAGCCTCAGTTTTTTTGCAATTCCATGCGTCACGCATGGATCTGTGTCATGCGTCACGCACGAATCAAAGCCATGCGTCACGCATGGATTTGCAAAAAAAACTGAGGACTTTTTTTCATCATCTTTGCTTGGACCTTTAATGAAATTACTGTTTGAGTAATGGAAGACGTTGATATTGTTTTTAGGTTAATTGGAACCCGTATGGTGAAATCGACTTCAGTGATCCTGCCTATGCTCCTGCTCTCTTTTTCGGGGTGCTGAGCTGCATGGACATAACCGAGCCCCACCATCCCGATAGGTCGCCTAGGCAGTTTGGTAGGGTGCAGATGATTCCCAGGCCTCCAATTTCACCCCTTAGAGCCCATAGGCTCATCAGCCCTAGGTCATATGTGGTGAATTATGATAGAATGGCGTGGAGTTGGGAGGGGATGGATATCCACAGGGCGACCCTGGAGCAGATGGGACCACCTGCGCAGACAGGTTTTGAAGAAGCTCCGGAGTATCTTATGTGGTACATCCCCCGCACTCATCGATTTCTGATACCCGGCAGACACGCTAGCTTGGAAGCACAGCAGGTAATACATTTATCTCATGTAACTTGAGATCTTGATTTTTCTTTAAGTTTGATTTAAGGTAAACATTATGCAAATAGCTTATTTCAATATTTATTTTTATTTGTAGGTTTTTGACAGGGTCTACGATCACTTGTCACCATATGCAACCTTGCCTGATCCCTATGATGTTTCTGCAATGCATGGAGCCATAACCGAGGTCCTTCAAGATATTGAGCCGTGGACAACTATGTATCAACAACATCGGTGGTGATCTTGTTGGATTGGGTTCGATTGTTTTTTATGAACTGTTTGTTTTCAGATTTTCAGGATTGTCCTTTTTTCGTAAGGAAACTATGACGTTGTTGGATTGATGTTGTTGGATTGTTTGTTAAGGTTGTTTTGTGTTTGAACTTTTCAATTCTGATTAGCGTTGTTGAATTTGTTGGCTTATTTGTTTAGGGTGCACAAGACATAAATATGCATTCTGTTAGTCAAATGTCGAACCATGCGTCACGCACAGATGCATTCCATGCGTCACATATGGATACATTCCATGCGTGACGCATGGAATTGTTAACCTACGCCTATAAATTGACTCCCTCAGCATACCATTTCCACTCATTAATCAAAATCTTATTTCACTCCCTCAGCCTGTAAGTTGATTCTTGAAGTTCTTCTTTGAAGCTCCATATTCCACATCTTATTCCTTACTTTCTCACTTGTTTTCTTACATTGTATTACAGATTGGAAACCAACATGGCATCATCCTCATCATCATCTTCAATACCACAAGAAGGCAGCACCATTCAGTGTCCAAATAAGAGGTGTAGGAAGTCTATCACGGTTTTCAGCGCTAATGACAAGATGAGACCAGACCAGTATGGCCGAAGGTTTTTTACATGCCAATGTAACTTCAGGTGGGTGTTTCTTGATCCTGAGTATGACCGTCATCATCTCCGTGTTATGACGAAATTGTTGGAGGAAAACCGGACTATGGCAGCGAAACTGGGAATCTTTAACGAAGAGAAAGATTTGGAAACGGCTAAATGGTGGGTGAAGGAGCTCTATGAGGATTTTGAAGAGAAACCAGCCGATTCTGACGATGCGTAGTGGTCTTAGTATTTCGTTCCTTTTAAGATGTAATGTGAAGTGTCTTGGTGTTTTGTCTTTGTTATGTTCGTTTTAATTTACGTTTCAAGAATGAGTCTTTTTTATGCTGTAATGAATCTGTTTTATTTTGTAATGTATCGGTTTTTTGTTGAAACGTATCTGTTTTATGTTGTAATATATCTGTTTTATGTTGTAATTCCGATGTCTCCTTTTCATAAGACTACTCATATGTCTCCTTTTGACAAGACAACTCATATGTCTCCTTTTGACAAGACAACTCATATGTCTCCTTTTGACAAGACAACTCACATGTCTCCTTTTGACAAGACAACTCATATGTTTCCTTTTGAGAAAACAATTCGGAAGTGTTGCTTTTGACAAGTACAGCTGAAATGGAATTTCTGCATTCTGTAGGAAAATGCAATTCCATGCGTCACGCATGGACACGAACCATGCGTCACGCATGGATTGAATCCATGCGTGACGCATGGATTTGCATTTTTCCTACAGAATGCAGAAATTCCATTTCAGCATCAAAAGATACAACCTTACAACATTAGAAGGTCATTCGAAGCTCGAAATAAAATACACATTACAACATTGTCTGGACTGACAATAACTCTTGAACTAGTAATCGTTTTAATCATCGTCTGGAATTGTGATGCTTTGTTTGGACGATTGATGTCCTCCTCTTTTCGGGGGGGTGTAAGCCCCACATCTTTGCCACACTTCGTCATACAAGGCCGCAGCAGATTCTTCACAATTACGCTCCCAAAGATTATAAACAGGTGGTAGTGGACATCCATCCTTCAGGCGAATCTGAGATAGATTTTATGGAATTGCATAATTAAATTTACATGTAATGCACTAGGTAAATAACAATTGAAAAAAACATACCGGGATGAAATGTTCTTCCTGTGTGAGTAGTAATAGGCAAACAACTTGCATCTTGGCTCCAGGTTGACCATACCAAGTCGGAAGTCTAAGAGGTAGGAATGTCTGTTTAATTTGCTCGCCTAGACACACAAAGACACAATTACATGCCGAAGCCACCAAACATGCCATTTCTGGTACGGTAAGCCACTTATCCCTTGGAGCTGGGTAGTAATCGCTTTCCCATGTAAGTTGATGTATAGCGGACTCCAATGTTGGATTTACTTCTCCACCAATCCACGTGCCTTTAAGTAAATGCCAAATCTCTTTAGCCTTTCTTATCATCTCTTCTCGTATGAACTTCCAATGCTCTTGGGTCCCACCTGTTACATGACTCTCAAAAACAGATTGAGTGACGGAATATTTTGGATAAAGTGTACATTAGAGTGAAGATAATATCGGTCACCTGTTTCCATAGAAATAGATCTAAACCCGCAGTTTCCATCGGCTCTGATGTCAAACCACCCCTCCACATATGGTCTCATGCACATTGGTATCTTTCTAATGTACTTAGAAGGCGCATACATTTTTTGTGGAGCGGGAGGTGCACCAAAGGGTTTAGGAACCCTTTGCTTCTTGGGAGGTGTTTCTTCCAAAGCTCTAGACCTCATCTCTTGGTCGGTGTATTCCCATGCTGACTTCTTTCTTTGTGTAGATCTAGGCACTTTGTTAGGAGCTCCTTGGGGACGACCACCGGTGTGTTTCGAAATAGGCGGCTCTTTGAGAGGTGTATCCACTTTAGCTATCTTTCTGACAGATTCAATACACTTCTCTTGATCATGTGGTGACAAGGTGTTCCATGTTTCTTCATAAAATTCATCAAATAAACGTCTTGCCACGTTTTTCTTAGTTTCAAGATGACACTGTGTATCCACTTCTTCCAAAGACAACGTACTCCAAAAAGGATGCAAAGACACGGGCTGAATTGGCATTTGTTTCTTCACACAAGTCGCAAGGTCATGGACACACAGCATCCCGTCTCTGACCTTGGTTGCACAATCGCAATATTGTGCATTGTACATGCCTTGTACACCTTTGTCGTATTCTTTAATCAAGAGCTCCATTGCCTTGTACGAAACTTTGCACTTCAAATGTACAAACAAAGATGTTTGGTGAACAAGTCTAAACGTCTTTGTTAGACTCTCGTTAAATGAACCCAATATCTCTTTCAGCTGGTTTCGTGCCATGTCACTGTATTCCTCAAACACTGTGTCGAGCCTACCTTGTCCACCACTCAAATATGACTTCAAACAGGAATGCGCTCCTTCCACTCTGCATTTTTATTAAGGTGTTCAAACAGGAATGTGCATCAAAAGTTTCTGTAAACTGCACATCCATACGTGACGCATGGAACAAATCCGTGCGTGACGCATGGAACGAATCCGTGTGTGACGTCTAAATGTGCAGTTTACAGAAACTGTTTAAATTCACAGAAAACTGAATATAGTTGTGTAAGTGCAATTATAGATAAATTACCTGTTTGTCGTGTTGCTTCCAAGAGTAAACACGTCATCCGTCCATGCCGACACACATCTTTCTTTGAAAGGACCAAGCCAACTGTCTCTAACATATTGCAGTACGGGAATATGCGCGTTCCAATCTCTCTCTATAGTATCCAACTTTTTTTCATATCCTTCTACGGTGGTTTCCTCGAACAAGTTGTAGTAGTCGTTGGATAAGTTTTTTCCCTTTAGTTTCGATCTCATTTCGAGGGAAGCTTTGGCCTCTATGTTTTTCCTTATATGTCGTCTACATAGAAGAAACTTTGCAGTTGGAAAAAGAAGATCCGTTGCACTCATTAAAGCTTGTTCACGGTCGGTGACAATGCAAGTGGGCGTTGCTCCAATTCTTCTATACATCTCTTGAAGTTGTTGCATTGCCCACAAATAATGCTCTTTAGTCTCGCCCTCAAGAAATGCCCCACAAACTACAAAGTTCCTCCATGTAGACGTGATTCCAACAATCTCGAAAAATGGCATTTTGTACCTGTAAATAAATAATTTGAAATAATATTATTGCAATGTTATGGAAAATCATATGTAATGGTCAATAATCACACAAAACTTACTTGATTGTGGCATATGTGGAGTCCATTATAAGTACATAGGGAAATGATTTCAAGAGCTTCATTGATTCAGGAGACGCAAAGAACATATCACCAATCATAGATGCATCATCTTTGCTTGTCCTATACTCCATGAAATAGTCGCTCTGTTTGCATTTGTAGAAAAACTCTTGGATAACAGTTCTTCCTTCCCTGTTTTCGATCCTCGTCTTGGCCATCAAATTGTATACTTGTTTTTTTTTTGTAAGGTTCTTTGGAGACTTGTTGAGCATAGTGTAAATCTCATTTGGTTTACAATGAGCCCTGGTCATTTCAACTACTGTACACACTTCATCAGGCGTCAATCTGCCTGCAAACGCATTCCCAAACAAGCTACTACCAATAGGATGGTTGTGGGTACCTAACATTACAGTAAGTTTCCAAGCCCCTCTATGCTCCTCTAGAAGTTTTAATTCGAACCAACATCTACATTTTTTCGTCTTGATGTTTTTCCTCACTCCCTTAGCTTTTGAGTAATTCACTCGTCCTCTATCACAGATAAGCTGAAGTTTTCCAGATTTTGTTTCGGTAGGTGCTCTACTCCTTCCATTGACTATGCAAAAGTTGTTGGCTTGTGCAATGTTAACAGCCCAATCCACTCCCTGTTGTCTAGAGGGGAATACCAAGTCATTTGCAAACAACTCTGAGTAATCAACAGAGACATATTGTTCTTCTTGAACTTCAATATCAAATTCTGGTGCAGTACGCAAAGGACGAAACACATTTAAGCTACTTGTGTCTGAAAGTGGCCTCATCAAATGCGAAGGCCATTGCGACAAACCGTAACCGGTTCCAAAAGATCCAGTGTTGATATCACCAAACTGTGATTGCGGTTGCTCCCATGTTGTCAAATCAATGCCCAAATCAAACGAAGGTATGTAGTCGAGGTATGACGGAGGTGGGCAGTCATTAAGAGTAATCTTGTCTAATCCAGTAAACACAGAAAAGTTCATCTATGCACAAACACACAGATAACAAACCAGTTAAGCTTCTGTATGGCAAATCCATACGTCACGTGTGGATCCATTCCATGCGTGACGCATGGTTACAACCCATGCGTGACGCATGGATTCACTCCATACGTGACGCATAGAAATACAACATGCAGTTTCATTCATCTTTTGTCATGGTTCGTATGATTCTGTTAACCACACTATGTTTCATTAACATTTCAAACATCATACATCATAAATTCAAAACTCAACATGTTTTGTCATACAACTAATACCTTTAACATATGAAGTCCATAAAACCCAACAAGTCAAACCCCTAAAACAAGTCAACACCTTAAAAACTAATATTATAATACTTTTCAAACATCATAATCACTAAAGTAAACAAAAATTCACAAATCAACATCTTTAGTCATACAACTAATACCTTGAACATTTGAAATCCATTAAACCTAACTAAATCAAACCCTAAAAGAAGTCAACACCTTAAAAATTAATATTATGAACAAGAAATGTTACCTTATTAAGATTGTAACTTGAAAATGGTGCTTCTCCACCTCTTTCATTGGTGCATTCCTCTTCATTCTCCATATAGAAAGAGCTTTTTTGGGATAAAATGGTGTGTTTTGCTCTCAAGAATGTTCAACAATGGAGTTAAAAGGGTTTTGACATTTGAAATATGGAAAGAAAGGAAGATAATAGGGGTTAATGTAGGTGTTACGGAAATGGTAAAAAAATTAATGGAGTTATTACAGTAGGTGAGACAAGACGTGCTTGCTGCATGAGTTCTGAAAAGAAAATCCGTGCGTCACGCATGGTTTCCATCCATGCGTGACGTGTGGTTTGCAACCATGCGTGACGTGTGGTTCTATTCCATGCGTGACGCACAAAATGGCACATGATCCCTTTGATTCTTAGTAACACTGATGTGTGCATGATTTCCAATCAAAATAAAATTACATATTGTCAAAGGTTGGACATTTAGGCCACGTAAGAAGTCCAAACAAAGGATATGCTACTTTACAAGTTAATAGTTGTTATTGGGAGTTACCCACATGGTTAAATATCCGTAATAGGCATTGAAAACAAGTTTCATTCCATTCGGACATCGTTTGAGTGTCGTTTCGTCAAATTGGGCCTCAAGTCCATTTAAGGCCTTTTTAGGCCTTTTAGCGTTTACGTGCCTCATTTCGTGTGTGCAAGACCTTGTTGCTACTTAATATCCCTAATAAGAGTAATTTGTATAGTAGTTTCAACAATAATCAACGTCAATGTTGTAGAATATACATATTGCGACAAGTTAGAGAAATACGACTAGTTTGTTTTTTACAAAGGAGGTGGTACTTTAAAAGTTAGAAGTTGTCATTGGGAGTTACCCACATGGTTAAATATCCATAATAGTCATTGAAAACAAGTTTCATTCCATTCGGACATCGTTCGAGGGTCGTTTGGCTGATTTGGGCCTTAAGTCCATTATGGCCTTTTTAGGCCTTTTAGCGTTTACGCATAGTTTCGAGTCCCGTTTTGTATGTGTGAGACCTTATTGGGACTTTATATGTCTTATAACACAATTGTGTATAAATTTTTCAAACATACAAAAAGATCAATGTTGCGACCATATATAATGCAACAAGTTAAGCTTGTGATGAGTAGTTTGATGTTTTACAAAGAGGGCGTTACTCTAAAAGCAAAAGGTTTTGATGCAAAGTTACCGACATGGTTAAATATCTCTAATAGGCATTGTAAACAAGTTTCATTCCATTCCGATGAATTTTCGACGACGTTATGGCGAATTGTGGTTTTAAAGCCGTTAACAACAACACGACAAATGAATTATTTTGCGTGACATAACTACAAATACATTGAATACATTGAAATTTATTACATAAGCAAAAACATATACATTGAAATCCATGCGTCACGTATGGATACAAACCATGCGTGACGCATGGTCACATTCCATACGTGACGCATGAATTTTTTTGCCTATAAAAGGCCCAACATCGAAACCCTACCATTTTGTTCTCTTCCTCATTCTCTTGACGGCGGCTGAAGCTCTATCACGCACGGATTTACCCCATTTTCAACAATTTTCATCATCTTTCTACATATAAGGTATGTAAACATTAAGATTTCATTGTTATGGTATGGTATTGATGTATATATGAGGTTTTGATGTTGTTTTGATAAGATTTACATATGTAGATCCAATGTGTATGTTATACTTTGATTAGAAGAGATTAAACTTGTAATATATGAATGGATTGTGTACTTTGTTGATAGTTTCTTGTTGAATTTGATATTTTCATGTGTAGATAGTGTAATTAGGATTTTGATACTGAATTTGGGTTTTGTGAATTAGGGTTATAAATGAGGGTGTTGAAATTTGATATGGTGTGGTTTTAATCAAATTATTGACAAACTGTTGAATTTCAGAAAAAAATGTTGAGATTAGGGTTTGAGAATATATTAGAAAGCAGTACTGAAGTTCTGGAAGTGGCAATTCCATGCGTGACGCATGGAATATAACCATGCGTGACGCATGGTTAGTGACCATGCGTCACGCGTGGAATTGCCACATTCAACATTTTCAACATGCAGAAGTTAATTGATTATGTAACTATAATTTGGTTATGTTTCTGATTATACAGATGTCCTATTCCGATCAAGAATCTGATATTTCCGATATTAGTACGGCGTCTAGCGTGGCAGACAACTTTGATATGCTTGAACGGGAGAGACGTGAACGGGAGAGACAAGAACGTGAGCGACGTGAACGGGAGAGACAAGAACGTCAAAGGGAGAGAGGGGAACCATCCACTAGACCAAGGATGACCGCACGAGAATACAGGAACCTCTTCAAGCCGTTCAACCCTCGTCGTTAGATCTACTTATTATGTTGAACCTTATTATGTTGAACCTTATTGTGTTGCACCTTTGAAGATTGAACCTTATTATGTTGAACCTTATTGTGTTGCACCTTTGAAGTGTTGAACCTTATTGTGTTGCAAGAACTACTTGTTTTTTCTTAAGAGTGTCTATTTCGTAGGTATTTTAAAACATGTCGACTCGTTTCACTTTCAAACTAGGTTTCACATTTCAAATATCATAAATCAACATAAATTCACATATCAACATGTTTAGTCATACAACTAATACGTGCTGACATGAGTTCTGAAAAGAACAACAGTGCGTCACGCATGGATATAATCCATACGTGACGCACGGTTCTATTCCATGCGTGACGCACAAAATGGCACATGATCCCTTTGATTCTTAGTAACACTGATGTTTGCATGATTTCCAATCAAAATAAAATTACATATTGTCAAATGTTGGACATTTAGGCCACGTAAGAAGTCCAAACAAAGGATATGCTACTTTACAAGTTAATAGGTGTTATTGGGAGTTACCCACATGGTTAAATATCCCTAATAGGCATTGAAAACAAGTTTCATTACATTCGGACATCGTTTGAGTGTCGTTTCGCCAAAAACCGCCTTAAGTCCATTTAAGGCGTTTTTAGTGGTTTTAGCGTTTACGTGCCTCATTTCGTGTGAGCGAGACCTCTTTTCTACTGAATATCCCTAATAAGAGTATGTTGTATAGTATTTTCAACAATAATCACCGTCAATGTTGTAGAATATACATATTGCGACAAGTTAGAGAGTTACGACTAGTATGTTTTTTACAAAGGAGGCGGTACTTTAAAAGTTAGAAGTTGTGGTTGGGAGTTACCCACATGGTTAAATATCCATAATAGCCACTGAAAACAAGTTTCATTACATTCGGACATCGTTCGTGTGTCGTTTCGCCAAAAACCGCCTTAAGTCCATTTAAGGCGTGTTTAGTGGTTTTAGCATTTTGGCATAGTTTCGAATCCCGTTTTGTATGTGTGAGACTTTATTGGGACTTTATATGCCTTATAACACATTTTTGTATAAATTTTTCAAACATACGTGAACATCAATGTTACGACCATATATATTGCAACAAGTTAAGCTTGTGGTGAGTAGTTTGATGTTTTACAAAGAGCGTGTTACTCTAAAAGCAAAAGGTTTTGATGCAAAGTTACGGACATGGTTAAATATCTCTAATAAGCATTGTAAACAAGTTTCATTCCATTCCGATGATGTTTCGACGACGTTATGGCGAATTGTGGTTTTAAAGCCTTTAAAAACAACACGGAACATGAATTATTTTGTGTGCCATAACTAAAAATACATTGAATACATTGACATGAATCATATAAGCAACAAAAAAACATATGAAAATCCATGCGTCACGTATGGTGTAAAACCATGCGTCGTGGGTGGATTAATTCCATGCGTGACGCATGGTTTTATATTGCAAAATCTTATTTTTATATTTAGAATGCTTATATTGTTGTTATGTTGACGAATGTTCAACCTTATTATATTTCAAATTGTATATGGTACGCCATACATATTGCGACTTTGTTCGGTTTTCAAACTATGTTTCACTTACAAAGGTCTAAATTTGATTTTCAAGTTACACACATGATCAAATAGACATTATAAGGATTGAAACAAAGTTTCATTCCATTTCGATAAAGTTTCGATGACGTTTTTGTCGAATTGGGCTTTATCGCCTTAAAAAAGACACTAAAAATGTGTTTCTTTGCACACTTAACTAGAAATACATTGAATACATTGAAAGTTAGAAGTTTCATATATGCAAATACGTGCGTCACGCATGGAATTAATCCGTGCGTCACGCATGGAATTAATCCGTGCGTCACGCATGGAATTAATCCGTGCGTCACGCATGGATACAATCCATGCGTTTTCTGGAATGTGCAATCCGTGCGTCACGCACGGATTAATTCCATGCGTGACGCACGGATGACCTGGGCGGTAAATAGCAAAAGGGGTGGGCGTCAAATAGAAACTATGATAAAATAGTCCCCCCAATATCCAAATACTTCACTATTTCATCGAGTTTCCCTCGCTCTATTACAAATATATTAAGCCTTATGGTACCACAATTGTAATTAACATGATTTTGTTTCTGAATTTAAATATATTTGAAAACCATTTGGCTAAAATTCAACTTTAGCAGTAATTGCAACAAAAACGGAAAAAAATAACCAAAAATAAAGGAAGAAAATTTACTCACCTCGGGTTGCCTCCCGAGCAACGCCTTCTTTAATGTCGTTGGTTGGACTCAATGCTCAATTAATCTTCAGTAGGAGTAGGAGGTGTAAGTGTCACCTCGTCTATTAGATCGGCATTGAACTTCTCAAGGTAGAGTTTTAGCCTTTGGCCATTCACCTTGAAGGGTGTATGATATGATGGCTCATATAACTCAACTGCTCCATGTGGAAAGACGTGAGCAACAACATATGGGACCCAACCATCTTTACCTGAGCTTTCCTTGGATTAGTTTCAGACGAGATTAGAAGACTAAGACCTTGTCACCTGCTTTGAACTCTTTCCTCAATATGTTCTTGTCATGCCAAGCCTTAGTCTTCTCCTTGTAGATCATTGCATTATCATATGCATCAAAATGAAACTCCCCAAGCTCTTGCAGTTTCACTTTCCAAAATTCTCCAACTTCATCCATTTTCAAATTGCATTTCTTCACAACTCTTAGAGGCTTGTGCTCGAGTTCCACCAAGAGATGACAAACTTTGCCAAACACCAGTCTATAAGGAGACATCCCAATAGGAGTCTTATAGGTTGTGCGATAAGCACACATCGCATCATCTAATCTCAGGCTCCAATCCTTCTTATTTGGAGCCACTGTCTTCTCAGAAAATGGTTTTGATCTCTCTCTATTTAACACTTTAGCTTGACCCTTTGGCATTTAATCACAAGATTTACAAAAGAAATAGGCATCCCAAAAGATGTGTGGCCAATAAAAACTTGCGTCCAATACCTTCCTAGATGTCTTATTGACACCGAAATACCCCCCACACACATGCATAAGAATGACAAAAAGATAAGACATATTGTACCTCATTATCCGGAAGACATCGACGGATTACCTGGTCAACACAGTGCCTCCAAGGATATGGATCATCCGACATATAGAACAAGGATTCTCGCTTGATCTAGTCTTTCTCAGCTTTAGTAAAGTTTGGCGGAAACTCCTCTCTAACAAGATAATTCACGAGGATCTGCATACCATGGCTTAAGGGATCAAAGACAAAAAAGGTTTGCTTCAGCTTCGGACTTAAAATTTCTAACAGCAGGAAATCCGTGGGCACGGATTTTGGAAATCGGAACACCGCCTTCAAAATTCACTAAACACACAGAAGCTACAACAACAAATTCGCGGACGAGGATTTTCCACCGTTTGCACTGAACAAAGTGTTTCATCCAGAAACTCTCCTTGATTCGCCCGATCTTCTCTAGGGGGCCTTCTTCTTGCAAAATTCTGCTCAAATGGTCAGCAACTAAGTTTTCAGTTCCCTTCTTATCTCTGATTTCCACATCAAAATCACTCAAAAGCAATATCCACTGATCAACCTTGGTTTAGCCTCTATCTTCGTCAAGAGATAACGAAGAGTTGCATGATCCATATCGATAATCACTTTGGTGCCAAGTAAATATTTCCTAAACTTCTCCAAGGGAAACACAATATCTAGCAACTCCTTTTCAGTGCAGGAGTAGTTCCTCAGTGCAGGAGTAGTTCCTTTTTGCCTCATTCAGCATCATGGAGGCATAATGAATCATATGAGAAGCTCTTTCCTCCTTCTGTCCAAGAACCGCTCCAACCGCATAGTCACTATCATCACACATTATCTCAAAGAGAAGAGACCAATCTGGTGCTTGGATGATTGCTGCACTGGTGAGGCGAGCTTTCAATTCATCAAAAACCTTCTTGCATTCATCATTAAGCTCAAAATTCACCTCTTTTATCAGCAACTCACACAAAGGGGATAAGATCTTAGAAAAGTCCTCATACACTATATAACCTTCAAAGATATCAACATTTTATGGGCACGAATTTCAAAATACTGCTTGGCATGCCATTTTTTTTCATACACTAAACACTTTAATTAATTTTTTTAAAAACAGTTTGAAATTGAATTATTGCTATTTTTGTGGTATGATTTATGGAATAATAGAAATAATATAATCTTTGGAAACCGTTTTAATGACAAACGAGATTCAACGAATATTGCTTTTTCAACTTCAAACAATGGGAGAGTGCGTCTGCTAATAATAAAGGATCGAAGATAACCAAAAAAAAGAAACATATAAACATAAGAAGAAGAAAAATGGAAAGGTCCACCTAAAGATGAGGAAAGAAAGATTATTTGTGTTGTTAGTAAGAAGGTATAACAAACTTCTATTCTGAAAACGTAAGCATTGGCTGCTTTAAATGTTGTTAAACAAGCAAAAATATATAACCTTTGCAATGTTATATTTGAAGGTGATAATCTTAGAGTTATTAACTCCATTAAGCATATTTGGAAAATCTCTTGGGAGATCATTCAGAATATATATTGAAAATATCTTTCAGTGATTATAAGTTCATTCAGTGTTTTGGAGAGGCTGGACTTTCTTGCGGCTAATACGATGATTATTCTTTGTATTAAGTTGGCATTGCTTTTCAACAATATTTCTTCCATAAGTGATGTTAATATAAAAAAATGTGATCAAAATATCTTCCTTTTTTTCTTGTTTCTAGTGTATTGTTCTAGGTTTAGAAGCAGAGAACTCCAACCGTGGTTCATCATCCGAGAACCTTTGTAGCCGCCCGTTGCTACTCGTCTTCGCTCCTTGCTTTCCTCCTCTGTTGGAATAGAGGAGCCCACTGCCCCCATTTCCATCCTTAAACCTCCTCGTTTGTTATTTCTCCCCAGATCTAGATTCGGAAACTAATTACTCTATCTATGTCCCCCTTTACATATCTAAACAAATCGCCACCTGCATGCATCATTACTCTTCGACAAGACACCCTTTGCCTCTTTCTCTATCTCTATGCATATCTCTTCACCTTATCTATTTCATTCACAATCCAAAGGAGCTCCCATAGGAGGCCTTAGTTATACTGCTTTTTTTGTAATTTTGAGAAAATATTAGGAGAAATTGCTAATTTTCTCCAATATAAGACAAGTTTCAACAGAAAAGAAGGATCAGCCGGTTTTTGGGTAAATACCCTAAAACTGTTATGTTTTTTAAGGTTTTGCATCACTTTTTTAAGTTCCCCATTTGCTGTCAACAAAATTTTTACCAGAGTTGTCAACAATTTTTTTTTACAGAGCTGTCAACAAATTTTTTAACAAAGTTATCAACAAAATTTTTAACAGAGTTGTCAACAAAATTTTAACAGAGTTGTTAACAAAATTTATAACAGAGCTGTCAACAAATATTTTAATAGAGTTGTCAACAAGAATAATAAGTTGTCAACAAGAATAAAATGTTGTCAACACGACTAAATAAGTTGTCAACACGACTAAAACGTTGTCAACAAGACTAAATAAGTTGTCAACACGACTAAATAAGTTGTCATCACGACTAAATAAGTTGTCAACACGACTAAATAAGTTGTCAACACGACTAAATAAGTTGTCAACACGACTAATTTATGGTCAAGAACATACAACACGATACAAAATTGTCAACACTTTACAAAACTTGTCAACATACTAAATAAAATTGTCAGCACATTTTAAAAACTATAAACACACTAAAACATTGTCAACACATACTAAAAAAGAAGTTGTCAACACATTGAAGGATTGAGAAGATCCATTTTGAGGCATTTATCTCTTCTTTTTTCTCTTCAAGCATTTTTGCTTCCTGCAAAACAAATTTTAAATCAATCAACTCAAGCATATAGTCTATTTCAAAAAACACCAGTACAAGTCTTGGACCAATATAAATTGATACCTGAAAGACTCTTGGCAACCAACAAATGAGAACAGAACATTACTACTCTGTACTACACATCTTAAAAGTATTTCAGCCACAACAAAATATACACAATGGCTGCTCTATAATATTTGTTCATAGCCTAGATGACAACCAAACTAGACAGAAGTGGTATGCTCAGATAGTTCAAAATATCAAATTGATCTTTCAGGCACGTTTAGGCTACTCATAATCAAAAAGTTAGAACATGCATAAATAATGATAACACAAGCACATATTCAAGCAAAAAAAGATGCATCAAATGAATAAACTCTAAGACAGGTTTACCTACATCAAAGCAACTCTAAAACAAATTCACAAAGCAACATCAGCAAATCAAGAACATCAGCAACCGTAAAATGTATATCAAGTTGGTCAGCACTCCATTGCACATCAGCATCAACAACATCAGCAAAACCACTCCATTGCACATCAGTAAATCAAGTAAAACTACAACTACACATAAGCAACATCAGAACCAATTACTGTTAGTTTCTAACATCGAGTACCCTAGCTTAGCTAGCAAATCACTGGAATCTATATCCTTTCGAGCAAAAGTGATGCGAATTGCAGAGAAGAAGAGACGCAGAGGAGGAATTTTGTTACCAGATTCCTCAATTGAGCTTGGCTTGGAATGTCTGTGAAGAACGAAGAGGAAGAAGACGATAAACTCATTACACGAAGAGAGTGCTCGAATCTGGTCCAGATCTTGTTCTTGATGCAGAATCGTGTGGATGAAGCACTTCAGAAGCCATGGTCAAGGACTGGTGCGAGCGAAGGACCTGGTGTATTGGCGTCGTAGATCGGGAGAGATGGAGAAAGAGAGAACGACGGTTGGGAGCGCCGGCTGCGTTTTGGAAGGAGACGAGTGGAAGAGTGAGAACTGGAAAGAGGGGCGCGTGTATACACCCTAGGGGAGGGAGAAGGGTATTTCCATAGTGTTTAAAAAACGAGTGCAGAAATTGCAGATTTAGTGCCCAATAGGGCATTGTGCACAAATCCTTCGAAGGATGAGAGGCTAATCGTTAACAAAGCTCATTCACGGGTGATTTAAAATAATTTTCAAAAAAGTGGATAGATATGGATAATATCATCTATTTAATAGGTAGTTTAATCAAATTTTATATCATTGATTTTGAGCCGATTATTCTTATGTTTGAGCCGGTTATTTTTATGTTTAAGCCCAAATTTAACACGCTATCATGTAGTGTTTAACCAAATAAATATTAAACTGTTCGGCACATGATTTTTTGCCTTTGTTTTTGAGAAAAATAAGCTAGCTTATTAAAAAAATAAGCTACGATTTCAAGCTTTTTAGACCAATAAGCTAGCTTATTTTCCAGTTTGCCGAACAGACTGTAAAAGGGTGAACGCTATCCCATTACGCTTTTAGGATCTGTCTCAAGTCTCAACAAATAAAAAGTACGGTGCAAATAATCCTTCAGAAAAAAATATGAATTTGTCTAGTGTGTGCCCATGGGTACACAATAAGCAACTAAAAGTGGTAAGAAAAGTAGACCCTACCTCCTTAAAAAATGGGATAAACCCTCACAACAAAAAGATATTACATGTGAATGTAATACTTTATTTTCTAGTTGTTCAAAGAGTAGAAAAACCCAAAAAATATATCATCAAAACGAGCTCAAGTATACAGTATTTGTTTTTTTGAAAGGCAAGAAAAACAACATGGCAAGCCCACAACAGAAACAGTAAGCAATTGAATCGGCCAAGGTTGAATTTCCTTAAAATCTGACAAATGCTTAATTTTGTATTTCCATTTGCTAACCACTTGGTTTTAGTACTATATCCAAATTAAAAATCTGATATGACCTCCTCAATTTGCATTCATTAATATTTGTTTGGTGGTCCCTCAGATTTTTCAATAGTTGTTAATTTTGTCTAATAATATGTAGCTTTTTTATATACTAGGAGTATTATTCTTCAACATACAAACTATACTACGTACCCCAAATCCCGACCTCTTGTTATATATGGTCTTGCAAAGAAACCAGTGTCTATATATAGTGCTTGGATCACCTAGAGCTGCATATGTAGCTCTTTGTGTGCCCAAGAGTTAAAAAAATAAATTTAATAGTTTTTAATGTTTAATAGTTGAGATTAGGATTTAGGGTATTGAAATTTGGGGTTTATGATTTGAAATTTGGGGTTTATATTTAGTATTTTGGGGTAGGGAGTATGATTTAGGGTAAAAAAAATAATAATAAAAATTCATATTTCCTTTAGGCACAGCAAAAACTACACATTTGGGCATAGAAGATTGAATCTGCTATATATAGAAGTAACATATCAGCTCTTTCCCTGTCTTCGATCTATAAACATACATACAATATTGTTAGATTAGACTTTCCACATCGGAAGTTGAGATAATAATAGCTCACTATATAATACCATGGATTACTCTTCCTATTGTCAATTGGTTTTAGGATGGAACCCAATGGGCTTGTATTGTGGGTCCAATGCGCATATGCGCTAATATACACGACCCCCATGTTTATCGGTCCACCGGACTTTATCATGGTATCAGAGCGAGGTTCCGGGTCTGGGTTCGTTTCCTGGTTTATCTGAGCTTAGCCCGCCATGATGGCTTATTATGGGCGGCTCCTTTGGCTTGTCGGCCTGAAGACATAGTTTGGGTCTAGCCCGCCATAGTGGCGTGATATGGGCTGACTCGTTTGTCAAGTGGCAACTGGGTCATGCCAGTTACCACTTGAGGGGGCGTGTTAGATTAGACTTTCCACATCGGAAGTTGAGATAATAATAGCTCACTATATAATGTCATGGATTACTCCTCCTATTGCCAATTGATTTTAGGATGGAACCCCATGAGCTTGTATTGTGGGTCCAATGCGCATATGCGTTAATATACACGACCCCCATGTTTATCGGTCCACCGGACTTTATGAAATATAAACAAACTTTGCTCTTACATACTCCATATATACATAAATCTCTTTCTCTACCACTTCCATTTTCCTTGTTCGAAGATGGTGAGAGCTCCGTGTTGCAAGAAAGTAGGGCTGAATAAGGGACGATGGACAACCGAGGAAGACGACATCCTCAAGAACTACATCCTTACTCATGGTGAGGGTTCTTGGAGATCCTTGCCCAAAAATGCAGGTTCAATTTCTCTCTACCTACAAATAACAAGTGAAAATGTTAGTTATTTGTTTTGAATTACATTAATTGCACAGCTACATATGCTTTGTTTTGTTCTGGTAATAATAAATCAAATTTGGATATACATGAACAGGATTATTGAGGTGTGGAAAGAGTTGTAGATTGAGATGGATAAATTATTTGAGGTCGAATGTGAAGAGAGGGAACATAACACTCGAGGAAGAAGAGATTATTGTCCAGCTTCACTCAACCTTTGGTAACAGGTTAGTTAATTCCCCTCCATCACTGCAATTATAACCTTTATGTGTGTTTACTTTTTCTTAATTAACAATATAATTCCGTCTATTTTTTAACACAATCTTTGTCGATATCGACTTTTTTACCCTATATCTATGATTTTGCCAAAAATGGTAAATGATGTTTTATATCCTATAATTAGTTAACGCTGATATTAGGCACATCATCAAAAGTTTTCCACACATCTTACCAAAGAATAAGTTTTTCACCCATCATATATTCATATTTTGTTCTCTGTAACATTAGGATAAAAAAAAGTTCAAATATTATCGAAATAAGTCTTCTATTTTATTGCGGAGATAAATAAATGTTCTGGAGTTGTTACTCTACGCAGTAGCTATTAATTACACAAAAATAGAGTAGCGGGATGAGACGCAAATAAATTGCATGTGACGCACCGTTCACTATTAAGGCTTAATTATTACTCCGTATGTGAGCAGTGAGCTTGATTAATTTCATCTGCATGTCTTCTTCAATTTATACCTATTTTTTATTCTCGCTAAAATATAATTTTAAGGTAACTTGTTGATATATCGTTTTCGTGGTATTCATCTACTCTGTCCTTTACGTACACCTTTCATATAGTCTTAATTTCGGTATGGGCAGCCACCGGAAGCCACGGAGTACCCAAAGAATATACACATAAAAATGCTCTAAAAAAATGTTCAACTATTTAGTTTACCTAGAATTGGATTATTGATGTATATCCTATGTTACTTGTGTGGGTTTTATAGGTGGTCATTGATAGCAAGTCGACTTCCAGGTAGAACAGACAATGAAATAAAAAACTATTGGAACTCTCATTTGAGCAGAAAACTTCATTGCTTCCGAAAGCTCATGATGATAAACAGCTCCAGTGAAAGAAATCATTTGCTTACAGATGCGAGAAAGGCAATAACAACTACTAAAGTGGTCCTGCAACAGACTCCGCGTAGGAGCCGTGGCAGGACAAGCCGAGCGGCCATGAAGAAAAACAAGTCTAGAGCTACTTATAGCAAGGACATAAAGAGAAATCATGTCGTCATGAACAATAATGATGATATAGAAAATCGACCAGATCCTTGCAATTCTTGTCTTGTGGGTGATGAAGTAGAGGATCATTGCACCGTCTTGGATGACATAGCGATGGTCGACCCATGGCTCATGTCGACGAGTCTAGCCAAAAGTACTAGTATTGATCAAGAGGGGTGTTCCAATAGCTGCACTACTTACAACTACATTGATGATGATGAGTTGATGAGGTTGGATGATAGTGATCAAGAGCTCCTCTCATGGTTAATGTGGGACAATGATATTGGAAGCTTGGAAGATGAACAGTCTGGAAAGGACCAAGAGGAAGCCATGCTAGCTTGGCTTCTTTCTTGAATATTAAATTTAGGGTTTTGTTTGGGTATTGAATGTTAGTTGAGACTTAAAATGAGTTGGTTTTGATTATAGAGATAGATAGATTGATAGGCGTACGTTACGTTGCGTTGCATGTTCAATCATCATAAAGTACGTAGAACCTAAAGATTGAATGTTAGTTGAGACTTCATCGGTTTTTTATAAAAGTTGTACGTCCTTTCCTAGTGGGTCGACATTAATATTATTAGTAAATGAGATCCAACATGCATGTAAGCTAGAATATCATTGATATATTCAATTTCATATGCATGGCTGAGACTCAATCCCGTCGACAAGGGACTACAATAATCAAGATATCATGAAAAAAGTCCCATCTTAATCAATTGAATATAACGCAAGTTAGGGAGTGACAAATATTAGTAGCTAATCTTGTTTTGTTTTTATCGATCATCAATTCATCTACTCAAATGAGAGTTGAGACATTACATTTTCATTTGTACGGCTTTTGAGTCCGAAATTTCTGACGACATATTCTCACAGTTATTTTATTTATAGGACGGAGGGAGTATATAAAAAGACCACGTAGAGAAAAGTTTAAAACAACATTAATTTAAAATATACATATCATAACCAGACGAGAGTTTAAAACAACATTAATTTAACTTGTCCAAACAATTGATTGATTGCCTATATTGAAAAATATGTGATGTGATTATTTATATTAAAGATATTATTGTAAGATTTTAAAATATACATATCATAAGTAGACAAAAGTTCGGTGCAAACAAGTCTTAACGTAGAAAAAATAAACACTTCACGTTCACAGAATATACGTCAATGTTCATATTCTGGATAGTAATGTTTATAATATGAGTCATGAATTTTTTTGAACGTTTTCAAGGAGGAACGCGGTGACATACTCGTAATTACCGTTGTAAGGGTAATTTCCATTAGTTTGGTTATTAGCCATTTATCAGATCATTTGTACTTAGGCTTACTTAGGAACTCGATTATGTTGTAATGGGCTTATGTTGGTCCAGTAGAAGAATAGTCTCATATCTGTATTAGACGCCCAAGACGTAACCCGACCCGCTTGAAGGAAATCGGGGCTCCGCGTGTCTTCATAGAAGCTTGGGTATATAAGCTTCTAACCCTATTCTCTCTCCTCACTTCTTACTTGCTTCGTCACTGTTCATCTGAGACGCGAGAGAGAGATCTGAGAGAGTTCTTGGAGGAATTCAACGCTGGCTTGATTCTTCTTCTTCGCCGAAGCAAATCTCTTGTTGTTGGTGTTCCAAGCTAGAAGACGGTGGTCTTGGCTAGTGGAGAAGCTCTGAGATCGCAGCCTCGGGTGCTTAGCGGGGGCTAGGGTTTGGAGTCTTGATGGTGACTGTTCAAGGGGTTCTTCTATCTCTTGCTTGCTTCTTGTTTCTGTAGTTGTAAGCCTTTGTGTAAAGATCTGTTGTATGCTCTCTGTAAGGCCTTCACCTTTTACATAGTGGAAAGGTGAAGGCCTTCACCTTTCTGTAGTCCGAACCTCGTTAACAATTCTTTGTGTTCATTACGATTACTTGTGTGTGTTCTTGATTTGATCTGTCACCAATCGATCTCACAGATTGGTATCAGAGTCAGGTTCCCTTGTTTTGTGTCTCTCTGGATCTTGTGTGATCTTAGAAGTTCATCTCTAGGGATCTTTGTTGCTTTGATTGATTTCTGGTATCTTGCTTCCGCTCACATATGTTGACTGATCATTTCTTGTCTTGCTTGTAGTTCTGTCTAGGTCTTTTGTGTAGGATCTAGTCTACTTGCTTTGTAACTTTGGATAACTTGGTGATATTTTTATTACCAAGACTATCTGAGTAGTTACCTAAGGATTTCTTGGATTATTGTGTTAATTCAAGAATCACTGAAGTGCTTTGATTAACTTGTGTGTTGATTCAGGTACCAATGACAGACAATAACATAAGGATGAAGCCATTCGATGGAACCACTGACTTTGCAATGTGGCAAGTGAAGATGAAGGCCATATTGATCAAGGAAAAGGTGTCCAAAGCCATTAAAGGTGATTACATGGCTGAGACTTCAACTGCTAGGCAGCTGGAGATGGATGAAATTGCCCATTCAGAAATCATGATCAGATTGTCTGATGATGTTGCTCGACAGGTGGTAAATTTCAAAACTACTAAATCTTTATGGGAAGGTTTAGAATCTCTTTACTTGACTAAGTCCATGCCCTCTAGAATATCATTACTGTGCAGATTATTTACCTATAAAATGGTTTTGAATCTGACTTTGAATGATAACTTAGATAAGTTTCTTAGGATGACTCATTACTTAGAAAGATGTAATGAAAAAATTGAAGAGAATCACCAAGTTGTTATTCTTCTTAATGCTTTGCCTGCTCAGTTTGATAACTTTAAAGATGTCATTCAGTTTGGAAATGAATCCTTAACTAAGCATAAGATCATTGAGTCCTTAACTGAAAAGAATGAAACCCTAAAAGTGTTTGAGGGTAAGAACTCTGACAAGAAAGTTGATTCTAAAGCTGAGGTGTTGATGGTTAATGGCAAAAATAAGAAGAATTTTAAGCAGTATAAGGATAAGAAGAAGGAATCCTTAGGATCTAATATAAGTAATGATAAGAAAAAAACCTGCTTCTATTGTAGCAAAGTAGGACATTTTATCAAAGATTGCCATAAAAAGAAAAAATATGATGCCAATAAATCTGGAAATGATAACACTGCTACTGTGTTTGAATCTGAGGAATACAATGATTGTAAATTACTGATGTGCTCTGATTCTCCTCTGGATGATGATTGGATACTTGATTCTGGATGTACCATGCATGCTACTCCTAATAAATCTTGCTTTAGCTCTCTTGTTGAATCTTATGGGGGGTAAAGTGATGTTAGGTGATCATAGTGCTTTGATCATTATAGGGATAGGTAATGTTCCCTTATGTATGCATGATGGTGTGGTTAGGACCTTACAGAATGTTAGGTGGGTACCTGACCTTAGGAGAAACTTGCTATCTGAGTCAGCTTTGGATGATCTTAAGTGTAGAATTGTCACTCAAAATGGAATAAGAGAAGTTATTAAAAATGGGACTACTCTTATAAAGGGAATTAAGAAAGGTGGCTTGTATCATGTTGTCATTTCATATGATCTAAATCTCTCATGTTTTGATAACAACCTTACTCTAGATCAAACCAAAGTGTGGCATAGCAGAATGGGGGCACATTGGTAATAAGGGCCTAAATCATTTACATAAGCTTGATTTAATTGATAAAAAAACCCTGTGATTTGAGTTTCTGTGAAGACTGTATTTTTGGTAAAAAGACTAATGATTCATTTGCTAGATCTTCCTTTGTTGTTAGTGCTCCTCTTGAGTATGTGCACTCTGACTTATGGGGTCCAACACAGGTAAGTACAGCAGGAGGTAAGAGATACTTTATTTCTTTCATTGATCATTATTCTAGGAAAGTTTGGCTTTATTTGCTTAGAACTAAGGATGAGGTCTTTAATGCTTTCAAAAACTGGAAAATAGCAGTAGAAACTCAAACTGGTAAAAAGCTTAGATGTCTTAGGATTGACAATGGTTTAGAGTTTTGCAATCATGAATTCAATGAATATTGTCACCAAATGGGAGTTAAGAGACACTTAACTGTGCCTGGAACTCCTCAACAAAATGGTACTGCAGAAAGAATGAATAGAACATTGCTTGAGAAAACTAGATGCATGCTAATTAGCTCAGGAATGAAACATTCATTTTGGGGTGATGCAGTAATGATTGTTGCTTATCTCATTAATAGGTCTCCTTCCTCTGTCATTAACTTTAAAACTCCACAAGAGATGTGGATGGGTAGAAAACCCAGTCTATCACACTTAAAAACTTTTGGTTGCACAGCTTACTCTCAAATTTCTCAAGGTAAGCTAAAACCTAGAGCCATCAAATGTGTGATGCTAGGATACCCAGAGGTTGTAAAAGGGTACAAGTTACTTGTTTTACAACCTCATGGCTTAAAAGTTATAGTGTCAAGAAGTGTTACCTTTAATGAAAAAAGATTTTCATTTCAAGAATAATCTAACTGCTGCTACCAAGGTGACAGGTACCTCAGAAGATGGTGATGGAGATGAAGCTCCATCAAGACATTTCTACACTCCCACCGAGCCACTGCCCCCAGATGAAGAGGAATTTGACATTGACCAGCTGTCCCTCAGTCAAAATGAGTCAAATGAAGGCACAAGTGAAGAGATGCCCAGCTCAAGGGAGACAGATGTCAAAAGCTCAAGAGGGCAGGAAACAGAAAGTGGTGAAAGAAATGGTGCAAATAACAATGCACAACAATGAAGGGGAGGAGAAACAGGGAAGAAACTTCTAACTCTTCTAGCCCTAATATTTTCAAGTCTTCTGATATGCATAATATGAATGACAATGTGGTGTCTGAACCTTTAACTGAAAAGCATGACTTAGAAAATTATCAATTAGCTAGGGATAGAGTTCCTAGGGTTAGGATCCCTAATAAGAAGTTTGCTTCTAATAATGTTGAGCATGTTATCTTGGCTGTTGTTGGCCTAGTTGACTATGCCTTCATTACTTCAAATGTAATTGATAACTCCTACACTCCTGACACTTATGAGCAAGCCATGAAATGCAAAAATGCTAATCTATGGATAAAAGCTATGCATGAAGAAATTGAATCCATGAAAATTAATAAGACTTGGACCCTTGTCCCTAAACCAGACAAAGCCAAACTTATTGATTGTAAGTGGATTTACAAGATTAAAGATGGTAACAGTAAGATGGATCCACCTAGGTTTAAAGCTAGGTTAGTAGCTAAGGGTTTCACCCAAAGAGAAGGGGTGGACTACAATGACATTTTTGCACTTGTTGTCAAGTATAAAACTATGAGATTATTACTTGCTATGTGTGCTGTGTTTGATTGGGAGTTAGAACAAATGGATGTTAAAACTGCATTTTTACATGGGGACTTAGATGAGACTATTTACATGAAACAGCCTAAGGGCTTTACTGATGTGAAAAATCCTGATCATGCTTGCTTATTGAATAAATCTATCTATGGGTTGAAACAATCACCTATATAATGGAACTTAAAATTTGATGCTTGCATGAGAAAACTGGGTTTTCATAGGAGCAGTTATGACACTTGCTTATATTTCAAGAATGTAAAGTCTATTTCTCCTGTGTATGTTCTGCTTTATGTGGATGACATTTTTATGATGAGTAATTCTAAAGTGACTATTTCTGGTGTTAAAAGAGATCTTAAAATGCATTTTGATATGAAAGATCTTGGTCCTGCCCAAATGATTCTTGGAGTTTGGATACTTAGGGATAGAAAGAAGAAAATGATGTGGTTATCTCAGAAAGACTACTTGAAAAAGGTCTTGGATAGATTTAACATGGAAAATTCTAAACCTACTTCTATTCCCTTAGGAAGTCATTTAGAACTCAGTAAGGATAGTTGCCCCACCAGTCAAGAAGAAATTGATAAAATGTCTAGTGTACCCTATGATGTTGCCGTTGGTTCTATTATGTATGTTATGCTGTGTACCAGACCTGGTCTGGCTTTTGCTTTGAGTGTTTTAAGTAGATTCATGTCAAACCCTGGTGTTGATCACTGGACTGCTACGAAGTATACTCTGAGATATATATGTGGTACCAAGGACTTAGGATTAGTGTTTTCTGAGCATACTAGTAGAGATGAGTTACATGGATTTGTAGATTCTGATTTTTCTAGTAATAGAGACACTAGGAAGTCTACTACTTCTTATTTCTACACTTGGGCTGGAAACTGTATATCTTGGAAATCTCAACAACAGTCTGTGGTTGCTTTATCCTCTACTGAAGCTGAGTATATTGCAGCTACTGAAGCAACTAAAGAAGCCACTTGGTTGACAGGAATTTTGAATGAGATTCGGTCTGTTAATTACGTTCCTACTTTACACATTGATAGTCAAAGTGCTTTGTATTTGTGTAAGGATCTTGTGTATCATGAAAGATCCAAACATATAAATGTGAGGCACCATTTCATTCGTGATAAAGTAGAGAAGAAGGAAATTGTAGTTAGTAAGATTAAGGGTGATCTTAATTCTGCTGATTATGGTACTAAAATTGTGACAGCTGATAAGTTTTCATTTTGCAGGGATTATCTCCACATCTGGGATGTTCCATGATGAGTGCTGAAGTGTGCATTGGTCGACGATGGTTGGTAGTTGCAAATCTGCTCTTTTCTCAACAAATGGATGTGTTCTACAGTTAGAGTTAGGCTTTGTAAAGGTGTTGGAAATTATGAGGGCATATTGTAAGGGTAATTTCCATTAGTTTGGTTATTAGCCATTTATCAGATCTTTTGTACTTAGGCTTACTTAGGAACTCGATTATGTTGTAATGGGCTTATGTTGGTCCAGTAGAAGAATAGGCCCATATCTGTACCAGATGCCCAAGATGTAACCCGACCCGCTTGGAGGAAATCGGGGCTCTGCGTGTCTTCATAGAAGCTTGGGTATATAAGCTTCTAACCCTATTCTCTCTCCTCACTTCTTACTTGCTTCGTATCTGTTCATCTGAGAGGCGAGAGAGAGATCTGAGAGAGTTCTTGGAGTAGTTCAACGTTGGCTTGATTCTTCTTCTTCGCCGAAGCAAATCTCTTGTTGTTGGTGTTCCAAGCTAGAAGACGGTGGTCTTGGCTAGTGGAGAAGCTCTGAGATCGCGGCCTCGGGTGCTCAGTGGGGGCTAGGGTTTGGAGTCTTGCTGGTGACTGTTCAGGGGGTTCTTCTATCTCTTGCTTACTTCTTGTTTATGTAGTTGTAAGCTTTTGTGTAAAGATCTGTTGTATGCTCTCTGTAAGACCTTCACCTTTTACATAGTGGATTTGGCTTCCTATCTTGAGGCCACGGGGATGTAGGCTGAGTCCGAACCTCGTTAACATTTCTCTGTGTTCATTACGATAACTTGTGTGTGTTCTTGATTTGATCTGTCACCAATCGATCTCACAACCGTAAACTTTGTATTTTTTCTCAAAATGATCTCAAAAAACCTCATCCCGGCCTAGATTATGAACATTACCGCCCAAATTATGAATATTAACTTGTTATCTGTAAACGCGAAAAACTTCAATTTTCCTACGTTAAGTCTTGTTCTCCCAAGAACTTTTCTCCTCATAAGTATTATATAATTATGTAATTTTTCTATAACAATAATGATTTATTTGAGTTTGTAATGGCCTAATATCTTACTTTCTGCAAAAATATTTATCCCATCCATCAAGAAGTACAATTTTTTTAATTTTAAGCTGAACCGTTTGTTAATTAATAGATGTTCTTATATATTAATTAATAATACTAAAGTCGGAGCAATGATCGTCACGTGTTCATCAACTATCCAGGTCACCTTACCTTTGTATTAGAATAACACTAAATTTTTTCCTTTTATTTCTATTTTATAGCACTATTTTTGTTAAAATATATTAGGTTATCATGATTAGTTTGTTATAGATTTAATCAGATTTTTTTTAAAACCGTAGTGTTTTAAAATTACTCATCATGAGTGTGTCTAATAGACCTGATAAACGGGTCGATCGGGTCAGGATCAGGTCAAAACGGGTTGAGTCGGACCGGATTCGAGTCGATCTAGGTTTGGCCCAACATGTCTTGAGTCGGACCGAATTTGGGTCATAGAATTACATTATATTTTCGGGTCGGTTAGCTTTTGTCAGGTCTAGGGGCATTATCAAAACTATATAGATGAGTTACAACGTTTGTATATATGAGTTATAGTATGCATCATCCACGTTCCTCGTCGTGGTGACGAAATCTTTTTCCGAATTTATGAAGAAGTCTATTGCGTGAAACAAGTATGTTTTATGTCTGCATATTAATTTGTTCATTATTTGTGAAAGTTTACTCTACGCCATTTTGTATGAACCACTAGAATCGGACACCCGCACTACGCGCGGGGTAATTATGGTTTTTCATCTAAAAATTGGATTGGGCTAATTATATATTTACTATCTTTTTTAGGGCATATTTTATCCAATCCAGGCCAAAGCAAATCTAACCTGCAGATCAAGACATTAACTAAAAAATAAACGAACAATAGAAGTGATAAAAATAGCAAATTGATTGGTTCAATTACAAATTGACAATAACCATGAATAACGGCGAAATATAATATGCAGAAGAGTGACGACGACTTGATGAGAGAATTCAATACGAAATCTCATTCGGAGAAGTCAAAAAATCAGAAGTTGAAATTAGAAGAGGAGTTCCAGAGGTCACATAGTAATGGCGACTTAGGCTCCGTTTGGATTGGTAAATTTGGGCTGTTGAAGGTGTGGAAGTGGAAGAATTTGGGCGTTGAAGTAAAAGAGGTGTGTTCGGCATTTGTACCCAGCGAGTTGAAGCAGCTGCGTTGAAGTTGAAGCTTTTTTTGTACCCTTGGGGGTATAGGGGAAGGAAAAATCGGAGTTGAAGTTGTGGATGTTGACGATTTGTACCCTGAGAAATCTCATATCTTTCATTCTCATATCTCGGAAGAAAGTTGTTCTTCGACAAATTTCAAAACGACCAGGTAAACCTTGAACCCTAATTTTTGCAAAGTGTGAAATTCCTTCGATTGTTTCCAAAGTGTGAAATTGGAACTTCCTTTTCATCAAATTTGCATCCCTATCTTGATATTTCCTTCAACCCTAATTTTTGCATCCAGAAATAAACTTTCCTTAACACGAAATTTGATGCTCCAACATGTAAAAACCGAGAAGGAGTTATAAATTTCTGTCTTTTCCTTGAACTTGCGGTGGGTTTGATTTGTCTTAGTAATGGAGTTGTGAATTTAGGAAAACTTAGCAAGGAAAACTTCCATTGTAAAGGTGCACACAAGGTGTTTGTTAAAATGCCAATGTGATTTTTTTGTGCATTTTTCAGCAATACGAAATTTGATGCAAAGGTGCATTTTTCTGCTAGGAAAATCATCAAGGTTTATGAACATTGATTATGACAAGGAGAGGAATTAAACCATCTGGTGTCATTGAAGTGGCAGGATTAACTTTGATTACTTTTGGTTTATGTTAATTACTCTTAATCTTAAAAGGATGTAGATTTCTTAGAACTTATATTTCACTCTATTTGAAGTCAGTCTGTTTTTTTTTCTTAACAAAATGTACTTGAATATTGCAAATCCTATTTGAAAGTAAATATGGCTAGACTTGAGTTTGTCACTAATGATGCAAATGTAAAATATCATATCACTGATATTTTGTTCAAATAATAGATGAACTCTAAAATGTCCAAACTGAGAGTGTAGATGGCATTAAGAGTAATTAACACAAACCAGGATTAATAGTATCATGGACTGAAGTTTGTTGTGGCAAAAAAATTTCAAAGAAATATATGTTAGTCTCATTTGAGGCAATTGGACATTTTGCAGCAAATTTAGTCTCATATGTTCAAACCGGCAACAAACAGTAGGGTCTTCTTATTAATTTTGCTGCACATGCTTTCTCTTCTTCTTTGTTGTATTTTCATCCAAAGATAGTATAAAATGATTAATTAGTAATTGCTATTAGAATATGTTAGATTTATGTTGAAAACAAAATTAGGGCTTTTACAATCTGGATTTGGATTTGTGAAATTGTGACACTTCACTCTCTGTTAACAAAATTAGGACATTTGGATTAGTAATTGCTATGAGAATATGATTCCAGTAGTGGTTTTGTATCACTTCACTCTTCTCTCTCTGTTAGCAAATTTAGTTAGGAGTTACTTTAACTAATAAATGACAACTAAATTATGACAGTAAAGAGGGCAAAACAGTTTAATATATGTTGATGTATATATATGCTAGTGTTTGTTTAGCCTTGAAAATAATTTACTCTTTCATTTGCTAAGGTATATATATTTTGGATGCAGTTATACTATGGAGTTCTCTTTGCATATATGAGGTTAAGGGAGCAAGGGATAAGAGCAGAGATCATGACAGTGTTGTCTTTATATTCTAAGAGCACATGCACAGATCATAAATGGTGCACTAAGTTGTAATAAAGTTTGTTTTATTATAGGAATTTGAACTCTATTACTTTGCAGAAGTTAAGGAAGGTGGAAAAATAAGAAGGATATTGTGTTTGTGTTTGTTCCTGGAACCTATTAAACGATTGTTTGTGTAATATGTCACATGTGTTTTTGGTTAAAATGTAGATCACTTAAATAGTGAAGTTGGTCATAAGAATTTTCTTTTATTGGTATATGGGAGTTGACTTACTTATATTCATGATCATAAATATACAATGCAAGGTTTGTTACGAATTTTTTTGTTTGAGATAATATCTAAGTTTAATATTCTTAACAAATAATTGTAAAAAAAACAAATCTAATATGCATTGTTTATTTTAACACATTAAAGAGTATATTTTATGTAAAAAATTGATTTATAAAATTTAAATATATCAATTTTACGTGAGCAAAGCTAAATAATAATTCATAATATTACTCTAACATAAAATTCAAATACTAATTATATCCATACCCTTTTTCGTCATTTTACATACCAATATCAATTACTTCAACTCGGTTCAACTCGTTTTACCAAACCCGCCATATTGAACTTCAGCTCCTAATATCTCAACTTCAACACCAACTTCAGCTACCTTCAACTTCAGCTCACTTCAACTACCTTCAACTTCACCTTACTTCCACTTCAACACCTACTTCAACTCGTGCCGATCCGAACAGAGCCTTAATGACAACTTTCTAGGTCATTACTCGCACTTTACGCGAGCCAAACGCTTTTTATTTTTGTCTATATTCATATACTTAATGTATTTTTTTCATATATGTATTTTTTAGTAAATTATAATAAAATGAATTGAATATCTCTTATATATGTACCAAAATCACATAGTCGTTTACGTTGCTCGAATTGTTCTCATCGTCATACGGATTGAAGGTGAAGATCGAAGAAACACTAGTACATATCTAGCTTTTTGTAGCGGTTAAAAACGCTACTTAAAAAGGGAAAACCTCTACAAAAGCCTTTATGTAGCGGTTCTGGACCGCTACATTTACTCCCGCTACATAAAGTCTTTTGTGGCGGTTTTCTATATATGTAGCGGTTTATTTTCTTTTGTAGCGGTTTTTAAATGAATTCATCAACCGCTACAAAATGCTTCATAACCCCTTCTATAATGTGTTTTTTGTAGCGGTTTTTAAATCAATCCTCAACCGCTACTAATATATAAAAACCGCCGCTTTTAATGTTTTTGTAGCGATTTTCTGGGATTTTTTTTTAATCATTTGTAGCGCAAATATAGTAGCAGTTCACTTTGGAATAAACAAGCTAGTAATCTAAAATATGTTTTATATTGATAACATATATAAGAAATACCATACACATATCAATCGTATCTTCGACGTCGTCCCAACAAAAGTTACATTAAGTTTTGTGCAACGCTTATCGCAGTTGCATAATCTAAAACGAGTCATAAAATGCAAGTTTAGATATCTCTAACTTAAGTACATCAAAATGGCTTTCCTACGTAACCTGTTGCAATCCCAAAATGTTTGATAGATGGTCCGTTGCATGTAGTTACACCTACACATAAAAAAAAGTAATTGCTAGTAAATGAAAAATAACAAATAGCTAGCAACACCAAAACAACAGCAAGCGAAATTCAGCAAAAAACAGCAAGCAAAATTCAGCAAAAGAGGACATCAAGTAAATAACAAATTCAGCAAAGTTAAGCAAAAGATTTGCAACCTGCTAATGAAAATGCAAATAAAAAATTAATAGCAACCTGAAATTAATAGCAACCAAGAATTTTAGGTGCTGAAAAATGCAGCAACCAACAATTAAAAAAAAGCAGCAACCAACAATTAAAAAAATGCAGCAACCAACAAAGTTCACAAAAATGCAGCAACCAGAATTTCTGCAGCACTGAATAAAAAACAGTTCTACATATCTAGTATATGTGTACCAACAGAAAATGAGGAACCATAAATTTACAGCAACCAACAATTTCTTGCTGTTAAAAAATCCAGCAAACAACAACTAGCTAGCAACACAGACAAATATAACATCCAACAATTTCTTGATGCTGAAAAATGCAGCAACCACGTACCAACCAACAAACAACAGAAAAATGCAGCAACTAACAACTTCTTGATGCTAAATAAAATGCAACAACCAACAACACCAGAATAAACACCAACCAGAAAAGTTCATCAACCAACCATTCTTGTTGCTAATAATGCAGTAATCAGCAACTACAGAAAAATAGCAAGTAGAAAAATGCATAAGTGAACAATTCATACATGTGACGGGCCTGCTGATTCAGCAACTTCTTCATCACCATGATTTGACACATTTTCTTCGTCTATTTCGAAGTTTGACATATTAAAACCCCTTCCTTGATTGGCTTCCTTGATCTTTGATAGAATATAAGAAATTTTGTTCTCCAACACTTCCTCCATATCTTTCTCCCACTGTTTTTTTATGCTTTCCAAGAACATCGGGGCCAATACAAATGGGGCATTCAGATCCTTCTTTAAAGCAGACTTTGTGACACATCGTCCATATAAACGCAAGCGCCCACCATGTTCCTTCTTGGTAATAACATCATGATAGGGATCACTCTTGGCATTTCCATCTTCAAGTGCTTTAAGTGCTTCCATTTTCTCCTAATTAAGCAAACCCAAGAAGCACCATGCAAATAAAGATATGCAAAACTTAAGTAAAACTTTTAAACTTCATAAGGACTAATAAAAACATGATGTGAGCCAAAACTTCTGGACAGTAATATATTTCAGAATATATAGTATGATAATTTAATTTTTAGGATGAATACATGTGCAAAAAATGTTAAGCTCACAATATTTCGTAAGATCTCATCATTTTGTGTTAAGTATTCCCTTCCAGCTTTTCTCTTTCTAGATTCACGGTAAATGTCTGCTTGTGATGGTTCAGCATTGTGTGGGTCTTTTTCTTTCTATAGAAATACATCAAAACATAAAAATAAGTAACTTTAGAGGACATAAACCATAAAATCAGAACAAGAAGGAGCTACTACATGCAGCTATAAAACTGATATATGATTGTACAGTAAAGAAATTTAATAAAATCAGAACAAGAAGGTGCTACTACACGCAGCTATAAAACTGATATATGATAATATAGTAAAGAAATTTACCATCTTAAGACGCAACATTGAAAATGAAGATGGTCCCATAGTATGCATATCAGTTTGCTTTTGGCAGTTCTCTTTGTTGATCTTGCTGATTTTCTACAAATTAAACATGAGAAAGATAATATCTTCATTACAAAAAGATTATTCTAAAAATGATAATTGGAATAATGATGAGAGATTATACCTGGGTTTTTTCTGAATCAAAATATTTTAGAAGTTCTCTAAATTGAGTTACAAGTATATGCTCAGGTCGATTGGCTATCCTCTCTTCCATGATTTTATAGGGATCATAATGCTCACTTTTAATTCTTGATTTGTAAGTGCGCCAATCTGAATTAATGGCATTGAGCACATACTTCTTCCCCTGTTCTGAAATATCATAGCTTTTCTAAAAGCACAATAAACAATTTCCAATTAGTAAATTGCATATATGATGAAAACAAACTGAAACAAACAAAAAACCGTAGTACCTTGACATATTCCCAAATTTGATCTTTTGTAGGAACATGTTTCCAGTGGAGGTGCAGTGGAGCAAGGGTGGCATCTTTAGCAATAGTTCCTAGAGAGCGTGTGAAAGTGTCGATTACTTCTTTCTGACCCACAGGCTGGTTCAAACCATTCAGATGGATATACTCACTCTCTCCCATGCTCCGGTTATGAACGTCAGCCAAAATAGTTCTACCTCTACCCTTATTCTTTTGAGTAGCTAATAAAAAATCATAATAAATGTTACACTTTATCATGAACTTTACAAAATAAACAAAAACGACATTCAAACCAAGAAAGCAGTACCTGGAATTTCTTTTTCAACCAACACATCACTCTCACTTGCTACATCATTATGATCATTTGATGCATTTTCTACAAAGTCATCTTCGTGGACATCTCTAACACTCTCTCTCAATCCTTCAGCAGTCCAAGGTAAGTCATCCTCTAGATTTTCGAACTGCTTATCATTAGCAATTTGTTGTATTTTAGAAGCTTCCATTTTACTCATCTGAAAAAACCTTGCAAAAGACCCTGGACTACAATAGTTCTTCTGATTTTGTTCTTGTCTTGTACTCTTATGGATTTGTTGTTTCTTTTTCTGAACTTCTTGTTGTTGGCTGAAATTTTGCAGCTGAGTTTGTTTTGGATTTTTTTTCATGGATCAATAATGGGGCCTGAGATTGTTGAGGTTGCTTGTGTATTTGTTCTCGTTGTCTAAGGAGTTGTTTTCCTTTCCTTCCAGGATTGACCTCTACTGCAGCTTGTATAACATATTAACAACAATATGAATGATTTTCATTCTTAAACTTCAAGCTAAAATCATATCACTCGCGTCACTACAAACCAAAATGAACAATGAAAACAGTTTTGTGAAGTTGCATAATGTGAAACCTCATGTTTTTTCTCTGTATATTCCCTTCTAGACATAGATATATAATATCAGTTTTGTGAAGTTGCATAATGGTATGGTCAGCCTCACAGTTAGCATCTAGGAGTCCCCACTCTCTCCACTTCTCCACTATCTAGGTACTTGTTAATCTTATTTTCAGTGCTTTTTCCTGATTATTGTCCTCTACTCGGTGTTTTTTTAATCTGATCTGCTTGTACAGTTGTACCCTAAGAATTCATCATCTACTTATTATTATCCTTTCTCCAGAAGGAAGTTGTCTATAGTTTGACAGAGTTAATGAGAAAAGAAATACAAAATGCAACATTGACTCATAGTCATCTATAAGGGTTCTAACATCTGGAGCTCTACTCTAAGGGTTACAAATTTTACAGAATATCTTTTACAAAACCTTTTACAGAATATCAGCATGTATTTCATAAATGCAGGAACACAACATGTATTTTAGCATGTATTCTAGTGTGAAAATGCAGGAACATAATGTGAAGGCAGTTTGCAAGAACACAACAACCATTGTGAAAATGCAGGAACACAACATGTATTTCAGCATGTATTTCAAAAAAGAAAATTGCAGGAAAGTTAAAAGGCTAGAATATAGAAATAGAATACATACTGTATTAGCTTCACTAAAAGTTGCTTCTTGAGATTGGCGGACTTCATTATGAACACCATTACCAACTCGATCATACTTCTTTTCCAATACTTTGTTCACTATCATGTTCAAACCTTTAGCTTTCATCCTGGATTCAATTTCTCTGATTCTTTTCATCCGTTGAATTTCATATGGAGGTATCTTTTCTATTCCACTAGTTGATAAGCCCTTTTCCATTTGGTTAAACACTAGCTACCTAAAATGAACAAGACAAACAAACATTACAATTCTAATTAGGTTGCATATTCAGAACTTAGTAAAAAGAAAGTTCAAAACTTATATATATGACGAAATAAATAAAAACTTATAGATATTGACACATTTGTTACTACTGGATACATTGAAAAATAAGGGACATGCATGAATGAACCTTTGGGATAATGTTTTGACGCAAATAATTCTAATGATTGGCATCATTTATTTTTTTATAATGAGATCATGGACAAAAACCTGCGATATAAAGAAAGAAAAGAGCTCATGACTTCCTAGAAGATCAAGCATACGGCAAGCACACATGAATGGATCGAATAAGCATAAATTACATTATATGGAAGCAGTACGTGCAAGTACACTTGTTTCAAGATCCGCTAAGTAGAGGGTTGTGATTTGGATTAAGATAGTAAGATAGAAAGAAGCATTTATTGACAAATGTCCAACCTTTACAAGTTCATGTATTAGATATCAGAAGAGACAATAAAGCTGCAACTTTCATTGAGCAATGAGCAAACCCAAACAGTAACATAAACATGTGTTTTCAAATTTTGATTCTCATGTAACATGCTTCACCATCTAAATGACTAGTTTCTTCATTCTGTTCAATAGAATTTGTAGATACGAATAATTGAGTTAGTCTTTCTAATAAGAAACTAAAAAATCATCCCTCCCTTTCACATAATGACCTGAAAAATTTTAGTTCTACTTCTATTAGTATCAGCTGATTGTTAACTTCATTAGAGACAGCTTCCCACACATGTGAAACAGTCGAATGGATGTATCTACATTTTTCGGGATATCATAGTCTATTAACTGCAATGCAGTAGTGATACACACTACCAAACATCCAATGTTACTGATCAGTGTACCAAACAGCAGGCATCTAGCTATGAAGTGTTTTACCCCCCCCCCCCGAAAAAAAAAAAAGACAAACTAGGTGAATGTAATGTTAAGATAGGAAATTCATACTAGACTCTTTAGGATTGAACTGCAACAATAATACATATCTTATTCTCATGGAAGCAAAAAGTGAACTTTAAAAACAAAAAGAACACCATAAACCAACAAAACTAATCCCAAATACTAACGATACTACACACAGCAAGACCAACACAAGCAAATACCGATGAAAAACTAAAGAGGAGAAACACACAAGCAAGACCAACACGATTTAAGAGTGAGAAATCGAAACAGGAAATGAGTAATCTGGGCACAAGGTTTCACCTGATTTTGGGGGCGGAGATGGTGAATCCGACTAAAGAAATGAAGAGGTCGAGTAGGGACGGAGATGAGCTGAGATTGAGCGAGTGTTTAGGGAAGAGATGGGCTGAGATTGCGCGAGTGTTTAGGGCGAGTAGGGACGGTGAACAAGGGCTGCGATTGAGGGAGTGTTTAGGGCGGAGATGGGCGGAGATGGGCTGAGATTGAGCGAGTGTTTAGGACGGTGATTAGTCCAGTGAAGAGATTGTCGATTGATTTTGAAACCCTAAAACTTCAATTTTAATTTTATTTGGTATTTGGGATACGCGGGCTGATAATTTGGCGCTGAATTTTAGCGATTTAATTTAAAAACCGCTACAAAAGTTTTAAAATCCGTTACATAAAAGTATGAGAACCGCCGCATAAACTTATACACATAATTAACACTTACGGATATAATAAACCGCTACAAAATCCGCCACAACATCACCAACCGCTACATAAAACCGCCATAATATCAACAACCGCTACAAAACGTCGTCACAATATCAAAACCGCTACAACGTCCGCTACTGTACATGAACCGCCACAAAAAACCACTACAGTAGATCGGAAATGTAGTAGTGAAAAAAAAGATGAAAATGGTGGAAATACTAACCAATTAAACACATAATTATGATTTTATTAGACATTTAATAAGTCTCAATTATCATTGGATAATGAGAAATACAAAAAAAAAGAAAAAAATTAAGTTTACACATTAATGAGTCTCAATTACCATTATTTTCTGAAACACATGAATTTTTATATATATATATATAGATTTTCCAGTGCTTAAATATATTGATTGGCAAATTAGTGATGATGGAAAGATAGGCACCAAAAACATCAAGAAAACTGAACATTAATTTATGAATGATGAAGACTAAACGGTAGCACACATAAATATAAATAAATAAATGTATCTATAAATAAATAAATAAAATCACAATACAAACATAAATACATATTTACACTTTTTTAACCACGTCAGATTTGAGCACGTATCACGTATATTCATGTTTGAGATACCAGCACGTATCACGAATATTCATGTTTGAGTGTGTTAGCGAATTGATGATTCACAACTTATAGGTTGATGTCGGAACAATTTGTATCAAGTCCGCGCTCAAACATGACATTAAACTTGACCTAATCCGATGGGATATAAATTAAGATTATTAACTTACAAGGTTGAGAGCTACCCACGTCCGCATACAAACATGTGCACTGTTTCACTATATAGATGCTTATATATAGCCTTATTGATGCATTGTTGTTCAATCCTCCCCCATATATAATGTATGAACGTATACAACCAAAGGATTAAGGAAGCATTTCAATAAAATCAAAAAGATATATTTCTTTGGGGGAGAGGGGTCCATCTAAATCTAATATAAAGTTAGCTTTGTAAAAAAAGTTGAATATCCTTCGTTAATTAAATTTATTAAATAATTTTAATTATTTCTTATTTTTTTATTTATTTTTCTCCTCACCTCATTTAAATGTAACTTTCTCTTTTAATTTTGTTGATCAATGACCAATTAAACAATATAATTGACAATTTTGTAGGGTAATTAAGTCACCTCTTATGTTCAAATATCTTTGATACATTACAAAGATATTATACAAACAATAAAACTTCATTCATGCATTAAACTAAACATAAAAAATATTTTAAAATTGAATATATAATATTATATCCTATAGTGTCAAATTATCGCTACGCGTGACTTTTAAATTAAAGCAATGCGTATATAAATTAAATGCAGTGGTTTATTGAACTTTATTTTCTTGATACGAGTTACAGTGAAAAATAATTAAGTGGGGTGATGAAAAAGGGCCACTTGGGGACACGAAAATGGAAGGTCAGTTCAGTTGGGGCCAATAATTTATACTCCCTCCGTCCTAAAATATGAGTCCTGTTTTCCTTTTCAGGCGTCTCGAAATGTTAGTTTTATTTCCATTTTTGTTCATAAACTTCTTCCAATTATACCCTTACTCATATTATTTTATTCATATCCCAACAATACTTTATCAATCAAATCAACCATTTACATCATCTTCTCCAACTACATTTTCACCATTAATATCATCAACCACCTTCAATCCCATTAAATTTCTTCAAGTTTTCACCTAATCTACATGTAAGCTTAACATAAAAAATTCTTAAACAACCCAGAATTATTTTTTTAAACCCAGATTAACGCTGCCCAATCATGTTTATGGAATTAAACCCGATTACCCTAACCAACCCAGCCCAAAAACACAGTCCAGCCAAAAATCTACCCCATATATCCCCTAAACCCTAATTCTAACCTCTCACTCTCCCCATCTGCTATCCTAATCTCGCCGCTCTCTTCTCCTCTCTCAAACCCTAAAATCTCGCCGACTCCTTCTCCTCCTCTAAGTCTCCCTCCGGTGATGTCGAGTGATTCATTGTCTCGTCCCTCCCAATCCTTCACTCAAAGCATATCTCCTCCTTCGTATGAGAGGAATTTCAAACTCCCATCGGAAGAGGAGCCATCCTCTACCCCCAGTTTCTTCAAGGACGATCCGAATCCGACGGAGGAGGAGACTGAGGAGGAGGTTGAGTCGGCTGCGAAGACGGTTACCGACGGCGCAAGCTTATCTACACCTGTCCCCGGGTGCTCACTGTCTGTCCCTTGCGAAAGGGGTTGTTTTTGCGACGGTAGGAACACTTTCAGTCCCCAACGCCGGCAAAAAACTCGGACCGTTGATAAATGGTGGGAGCCGGAGAAAGTTTCTGTGGATATGCAAAGGTCGCCGGAGCTGTCGCTGTCGGAGAATGAAGCTATTTCTCGTCCCCGGGAGGTGATCGTGATCCCTGACACGCCTACACCTGAGCATGTGCCAACCCCTGAGCTCCCTGACAATGATGCTGAGATGTTGGATTCATCAGCCACGCCGGAGATGGAAGAGCTTTTGTCCCCGGAGATCGTGATCATCCCTGACAGTCCTTCTCGCTCTGACACCATATAGCTAAGTATCTCTTCCCTTGATATGGAATTAAGACTATGACTATGTATTTTTGGAAATATTTTGCTGCTGTTCTAGACTCTGTTTTGGACATATTTTGGACTCCGTTTATTTTGTGCTGGACAATGTGTGTATTTTGGTTTATTATGGTGATATGTTTATTGGTATTTGGTATTGAGTTTAATTCTCTGCTGAGTTGTTGAGAACTCTGCTGAGTTGTTGAGAACTCTGCTGAGTTCATGAGATCTCAATTGAGTTGTTGAGAACTTTGCTGAGTTCATTAATGTGAACTCTCTGTTGAGTTGAGTTGTTGAGTAACTCTCTGTTGAGTTGAGTAACCCTCTGTTGAGTTGAGTAACCATCTGTTGAGTTGATTAACCCTCTGTTGAGTTGAGTAACTCTCTGTTGAGTTGAGTAACTCTCTGTTGAGTTGTTGAGTTGATTAATTCTCTGCTGAGTTGTTTGGGTTATGTGATGGTATTTGTCTGTCAAGGATGAAGTCTGTTTTTACATGCCTTGAGATGTGAGTGCATTTGATTGACTTAAGATTGCCATAGGAACACAACTTATTAAGTCTGATTGATGTCTATCTGGAATGTTTAGGTTAGTGTTTAGGGGCTTGTATCAATGAGGGAATGGGGACATCTGTGATATCTATGATGATTATTTTAAGGCACAAGATGAGATGCAAGCCCTTATTTATCACTGCCTAGATGTGCCATAGGAACACAGATTTTAATATTTGTTGATTGATCCTATCTGGAATGTTTAAGTTATGAACTTGCATGTCTATCAGTGATGGGAATGGGGACACCTGAGACAATTAATAGACAAAATATGATAACCAAAACACAAAATATTCAATGTGCTCTTAATAGGCTTACAAAATATGTTTAGTTTACAATCTTATATCATGACTTAAGATTGTAACTTAAACAAGTGTGTCCTAATCAGTTGTCCCCTGAGTTGCTATCCCTTGAGTTGTTGTAGCTTCCTCTTCTGTCCCCTGAGTTGTTGTCCCTTGAGTTGTTGCATTTTCATGAGTTGATGTCCCTTGAGTTATTGCAGTTGCATGAGTTAATCTCCATGCTTCTAAAACTATATGCATTGGTGCTCTGATTTCTCTTGGTAGAACTCCTGTCTGAGTTAACTTCTTTTTATTTACATGTGGAATGTAATAATCATTACCTCCCTTACACTGTAACACTTCATTCATCACATACTGTAAAGTCATCCACACACTACCTAGAGTGTGTGGATCCAACTCATAAAATGCTTCATTGACTGCATTTAGCATGTCATCTGTATTTTTTGGCATCTTTTTGTGCATAAGTGATTGAATGCTCCTAAAGAAGCCTAAGTCCAAAATGTTTAAGTCTGGATTGTTGGTTGTTTGCTATATTAAAATAAAAGTGAACCCTTCTTGCTGGTATACCTGCTGCCATTCTGTGTCTTGTTGAGTGATGTGAGGTCTGGCATTATCTTGTTGTATGAATATGATTTTGTGACCTTCATCTTGTGGCCATTTTGCCTTGATTGCTGGAACAATGTCATTAATCAACATGTTCCTTGTAACTGTCTTGTTGACTGATTGTATGAGCTTTGTGATTATTGTCCCCTTGTCTCTGTTTTTGGAATGCCTCTTTGCTGGCTCCTTATAAGTAAATGGAAAGATGCCAATCTTTCCATCAAATGTGCATTCCCCTTGTTGATTGAATCTTGGTCTTGCTACTCTTGTTGTGAACATAACCTTAGGGATAAATTTGCTTGAGCTTGCACCTCTGTACTTGCCTTTTTCATTCTTGCCCAAGTAGTACCTTTGTGCCTTCCTTGACTGAAAAAACCACTTCTCATCTATGTGAACAAAGTCAAACATAGGATAGTATGTTGTCTTATCATGTGTTGTGTCCCCTATTAGAAGCTTCAATACCCACTGCATTCTTGTCAACTTATGGTATTCACTTAGACCTGGCTTTAGTGCATTTGAATGTGGCCTCATAATCCCCTTTTTAACCATTCTGTGACATGTGGACTTTGAAATGTCAAGCTTGCTTGCCAAATCTCTAAGGAATGTTCTGTCACCCATATTGAGTGATTCAATAGCTTGTTGATCTACTTGTATTCTTTTCCTACCAGCGTTATGTAATCTTGTACTCACATCATATATGCCATGCTGCTGTAGTTGCCTTTGTGCTTGGTTCCATATCCTTCCAATTGTTCTGGTTGACAGATTGAATTGTTGTGCAGTTGCTTTGATGGCACCATATGGAAGCTTTCCCTCGTGTGATTTCTGAAGCAGAGCATTCAAGATCTCCATTTTTCTCTGACTACTGAGCTTAGTGGACAATGCCTCGGGATGCAACTGGTTCTCTGTTGGAGGCTCTATTTCTGGTTGATGATGATGGCTTGGCTCGAAGTTCAGATCAAAAGGTAAGGTACCTCCTATGTCCCCAAATGGCTCCTCTGGCTGGGTCCCATTTTCTCTCATTTCTTCATCACTAAAGCCCTCATCATCCAGGAATGGCACCTCATTTAAGTTGAAAGCTGAAGACATCTAGCTCCACTGAGCAGTGATGCAGGAAGAACTGTCTTCTTATTCTCTCTGTTATTCTCTCTTTTTTTCGAAGTTGTAATGCTCTGTTTTTTGCTATAATGGTGAGTTTAAGTGACAGTGAACAGGGAAAACATTCTGTAATTTATGTTGTAATGCAGCCTTCTCATTGGTTTAGGGTTCAGGGGTAGTTTTGGAAATGTTTGGGCTGTTTATTTGGTGATCCGTGTGCTCTTAATACAACAATCTGATTGGTTGCTTAAATTTGTAAACTCTTCTCCCATTGGTTAATGCATTATTTTATTATTTTACATTCATCATTTCCAATGCATTATTGTCCTTTTCATTTGCCTTAATCCAAGATATTTTTGTACAATGAGACTCATATTTTGGGACGGAGGGAGTACATGGTCATGTGAAACCAAATTCCTTAAGGTTATGATATATCAGCATCTATGATCGGTCCTTAAGGTTAACACCAAATTCCTTACTGTAGGATTGTGAGTGAACATTGAATTATTTGGAAAATGGCTATCTCACATCCGAAACAAGGGAGATATTTGGGACAGTATATAGTGGTATTTCTTTAGAGAGTTAGTTGAGTTAGAAAGGAGTCCCCCTCGCACGCACCACCGTCGTCTGACCGTTTCGGATCCGGTACGTGGCACGTGCGCGGTGTGGGTGGATCTTACGAAGTCTCCGAACGTAAAATAATTGTGCATCGAGTTCTTCCGATTTGTTTTAAATTCGGATTTTAAATGTGGTTTGACTCTTTCAAAATCATACGATAACTGCTCTTGTTTTATGCTATGATCCCACGTTTTATACAATGAATTTAGTGCTCCGGATTTGCTATTATGTCAATAAATTGAGGTTTCATTATGCATTAGAGATACAGAAAACATCTTCATCTTCGTCCTATGAAAACACTGTTTTATTCTGAGCATACCTTTGGATTCCAGTCTTTCGTTGGCGAAAACCCGCGATCGGAGGACGCTGTGATATCCTTGGGGGGCGACGCCAGTCTGACTGCGCTCCGGTGTGTCAGGGCGAAATCGCTTCTAAGGCAGCGGCTTACATACCGCGACGCAACAAGTTTCCGTTCCTGTTTTCGCAAAGGTTTTTGAAGTAGCCCTACATTGTATTCTGATTTCTACCAACATTTAAGAAGCGATTTTTGGAAATCAGAATGGCGATGTACTTCAAGCCGATGCTGGATCTGTCGAAGCTCGAACCTCTTGGCGGGACGAATTACAAGAGGTGGTCTCAGAAGATGCTGATTTTCTTCGAACAACTGGAGCTCGATTACGTTCTCCTACAACAACCTATGGTTGTCGAAGGTTTCGTTGTTCCAAACACTTCTAGAATGAACGGTACTCCGTCTCCTGGCGCAACACCGATCATGGTGGACGAAGCAAACCATGAAGAAGTACGAATCTGACAACAAGACGGCTTGTGGTCACATGCTCAACCATGTTACCAACCCTATCTTTGATCTGCTTGCTTCCCACAAATCTGCAAAGGTGATGTGGGATCTCCTGGAGGCAAAGTATTCAACTAATGATGCAGGAAAGAAGAAGTATGTATGCGGGAAATTTATGCAGTTCAAGATGGTGGACGACAAACCAATCATGGCTCAAGTCCATGAGTATGAGAATCTGGTGGCTGACATCATGGATGAAGGGATGAAAATGTGTGAAGTCCTGCAGGCCAAATTTCTGATCGAGAAGCTTCTAGATTCTTGGTCTGGTTATCGGAATCAACTGAAGCACTAGAAGAAGGATTTAACCCTTCTCGAACTAGTCAACCACATGAAGATTGAAGAGGCGAATCGCCTCAAAGATAAGCTTGTTCCTAAAGTTTCTGATAATTCGGTTAAGACTAATCTTGTGGAGTCTTCTGAAAATAGTGACAGGTTCAAGAAGAAGGACAAAAAGGAGAATTTCAAGAACGACAAGGTGCGAAACAAAAGGGCTCCCAACTTCAAGAAGAAATGGAAGCCCCAGAACAACAATCAAGGCGGTTTCGTATGTGGCAAGATGGGACATCGAGCCTATCAATGCTACGACCGAGCTGACAACCAAAAGGATGCACCGAAGCCTAAGAAAGACAAGACCAAACCTTAAGTCAACATTGCCGAAGGGTCTGATGATCTAATCGTCATGATCACAACTCCTGAAGCCAACAATGTAGCTGAGAAGGTCGAATGGCGGATTGACACAGGAGCAACTAAGCATTTTTGTGCTGACATGGAGCTATTTGCTGAATTTCAAGGAGCTGCTGAATTTGATCAAGTCTACATGGGAAATTCAAGCATCTCTCAGGTGCTAGGAAAAGGGAAGGTGTCTCTGAATCTCACTTCAGAGAAGTCTCTTACTCTGCAGAATGTTTTATACGTACCTTCTCTTCGTAGGAATTTACTTGAAATTGCTGGCATAAAACAAGTGATTGAATCTGGAAAAATAGTTTTAACCAAGAATGGTGAATTCGTAGGTAAAAGCTATAGGTCTGGAAATTTGTATGTGCTTGAGACTTTGGTTGGTAATGAGAATGCTACCTATCCTGCTTATATCGTTGAAACTTTGGATTTATGGCATGCTAGACTTGGACATTTAAATGTTAAATTTGTTAATCGTTTGCATACAATGGGTTTAATTACGAATTTGGCAATAGATGGTCATGGAAAATGTGGCGTATGCTAAGTTTAAGAGGAAGCCTTTTAATTCTGTAAATGAAAGAACAACCGAGTTGTTAGAATTAGTCCATTCAGACTTAGCAGAATTTCGCAACACTGAAAGTAGAGGTGGTAAAAATTATTATATCACCTTTGTTGATGACCGTTCTAGATACACCAAATTGTACGTATTTAGTGAGATCCAAAGATGAAGCTGAAAATGTCTTTTACACTTATAAGGCAGATGTAGAAAACCAATTGAACTAGACTCGTGGAAGGAATTCTGTGAGAACAATGGCATAATTCATGAATTTAAGCTCCATACAGTCCACAACAAAATGGTATAGCAAAAAGGGAAAACAAAACTTTGAAAGAAATGATGAATGCTTTACTTTCGAGTTCTGGTTTGCCTGACAACATGTGGGGTGAAGCTGTATTTACTGCCAATCATAGTCTCAACGGAGTTCCACATAAAAAGCTAGACAAAACACCTTGCGAATTATGGAGAGGGCATGCGCCTAATCTGAAATTTCTTAAAGTGTGGGGGTGTCTAGCTAAGGTGGGTTTACCTACTTTTAAAGTTGATGCAACCGGATCTAAGACTTTTGTTGTCGTGTTTATTGGTTATGCTAGAAATAGTGCAACTTATCGATTTATGGTTTTGAGTGATCGTTTATTGTGTGAATATCATGCAGAATGTTTTGAGTATATTTTTCCTTTAAAGAAAAATGACGTGCAAGTTGATTCTATGGCTAGTAATGTTGCATCTTATTCTATAACCTTACCTTCCATGCCTATTCATGAAGTTGAACCTTCCATGCCTATTCATGAAATTGAATCTTGGAAGAGTAAGAGACAGAAAAGAAAAACTAGCTTTGGTCCTGATTTTGTGACTGCATTCCTGATTGAACTCCATGATCTAGATGTGTTGAATGATACATTCGTTAGTGTGCATATGCTAGAGGATGACCCTAAGACATATGATGAAGCTGTGAGATCATTGGATGCTAGTTTTTGGAAAGATGCAATTGATAGTGAAATAGAATCTATCATGTCAAATCACACATGGGAACTAGTTGATTTACCTAAGGGAAACAAGGCCATTGGTTGTAAGTGGATCTTTAAGAGAAAACTTAAAACAAATGGCTCTATAGAAAAGTATAAGGCGAGACTATTTATTAAAGGTTTCACTCAAAAATATGGAATTGACTTCTTTGACACTTACTCTCTTGTCACTAAGATTTCCACCATACGTAGGGATGGCCGGACCGGGTCAAAACCGGAACCGGTAGGAACCGGTTTGGTCACGGTCCGGTTCCGGTTCACGAAAAACGCTTTTCAAAACCGGCGGTTAACCGCCGGTTTTTTTTTTTTTTTTAATTTTTTTTTAACCGGCGGTTAACCGGAACCGCCGGTTTTTTTTTTTAAAAAAAATAATAATATAGAACCGCCGGTTAACCGGGAAAACCGGTTAACCGACGGTTCCAACGGCTACAAAAGTAGCCGTTGCCGGTTAACCGGCGGTCCTAACGGCTAATAGCCGTTAGGAAATTAAAAAAAAAATAAAAAATTAATTTTTTAATATTAAAATAACCCATTTCAACCCCTATAAATACCATACCGTACAATCTTCAAATCACACATCCAACAACAACAATCTCTCTTCTCTTTCTCAAATCTCAATCTTATAATCTCTCAAATTCCATCAACAATCTCTCAAATTCCATCAACAATCTCTCTTCTCTTTCTCAAATCTCAATCTTATAATCTCTCAAATTCCATCAACAATCTCTCTTAATCTCTTCCTTTTAATTAGCTTTTGTCTTTCAATATTTTATTGCTTTTACATTTTTAATCACATTATTATATTGTTCTAAGTTTTATTGTTTTATTGTTTTAATTGTTTTAATTGCTTTTAATCATATTATTTAATTGTTCTTAATCATATGGCAGAACATTTTGACACCCAAGAGAGTGATAATGTCACTTCTCCCACTCCCACTCCCACTCCCACCTCCCAAGTTAGGTCCGGTAGGGGTAGGACCGCTAGGCCTCAAGGGCAAGCTAGCGGTTCGAGGCCGGCTAGGGCCTCTAGGGGGGGAGGTCCGGGTCCTCCGGGAACCAATCCCGGAAACTAACATCTCCTATTTTTGTAAAGTGGTTTACTAAATTAGAACCCGGTCTCGAGGAACTCGAGGCCGAGGATTATGATCCCGATCTAATTATTGTTTCTTGTAACTTTTGCGAGGCGACATTCCAATGGAAGAAAAGTGGAGGATATGGAACCCTTCAACGACACATGGAGCACAAACACGTCGCCGAGATGGGAATGCTAGGGGGACAAACACAAATTTCCGGCGGATTTGCATCTTCTACTACCGGTAACCCTTTATTTCGTTTTGATCATGAAGCTAATAGTGTAGCATTAGCCGAAGCTATTTGTGTTGATCATTTAGCATTTCGATTTAGTGAAAATGTAGGATTTAATGAGTACATTAAAGATCATACACAACCCGCTTTTACATCCGTATCTAGGAAAGTGATTAAGAAAAACGTAATTAAGGCTTATAAAAGACGCAAGGCCGAATTAGTTTCTTATTTTTCGCAAAATGATATGCATGTTTCTATTTGTAGTGATATATGGAGTGATAATACTCAAACCCATTCTTACATGGGTGTTACATGTCATTTTGTAGATCATCATTTTACAATGCAAAAACGTTTATTGGCATTTAGAGTCTTTGATGATTCACATACCGCACAAAATATTGCTATGATGATTCGTGCAATTTTAGAAGAATATAGACTACTTAATAGAGTTTTTTCAATTGGATTCGACAATGCATCTGCTAACACCGCATCTATTAGAGATTTACGAGAAATGTGTCAACCTTTATTTGGTGGGACATTTTTTCATATTCGATGTGCTTGTCATATTTTAAACTTATGTGTTCAAGATGGTTTACGTGCTATGAGTTATCATTTTGAGCCAATTAAGAACGTTATTAAGTATATTTGGGGGCATCCTAAAGTTACAAGAGATTGGATGACCTTTTGTAAAACTAACGGGGTGCACCCAAAACGTTTTTCAAAAGATGTGGGTACCCGATGGAACTCTACTTACATATTACTATGTGAATGTATACAATATAAACAAGTTTTAACGTCTTTTGTTTCTCAAAACCTTTCTGGCTCTCCTTTCTATTTTAGCGAATCAGGTTGGGATATATGTCAAAGTATTGCAACGTTTTTAAAATGTTTTAGTGATGCAACAAAGAGATTTAGTCATGTTTATACACCAAGTAGTAATGTTTTTGTCTTGGAAGCTTGTAATGTTATGTGTGGTTTAAGTGAGGGAGCTAAAATTCCCGGCATTGAGGAATCCGTTGCAAGCATGAGGAGTAAGTGGTTGCTCTACTATAGATATATTCCCGATTGTTTTCTTGTTGCTTGTGTTTTAGATCCTAGACTTAAATTATCCGTTTTACACACTCTTTTAAATGACTATTATGGATATATTTTAGCCGACGGTGAACTAGAGGATATTTTAGGTATGGTTTCTAGAACTAGAACAAACATTGAAACTTTATTTACTCATTTTTCTGATTCTCCGACTACTTAACAATTACCTCCGGCTTCTTCGGGCTCTAGCTTGGGGGCCTTTGGAGCTAAGTATTTTAGTAAAAGACCAAGAGTTACAAACACGAATGCGGAAATTGATAACTATCTTAACACCAACTTTGAGTTTGTTAGTTGTGATACTTTAGATGTTTTGAAGTGGTGGGAGGATCATAGGAGCATGTTTCCAACGCTTGCGAAGATTGCGGCTCAAGTTCTTGCCGTCCCCGCTTCAACCGTGGCGGTGGAACAAACTTTTAGTGTAGGAGGCAACACTTTAACGAGGAAGAGATCAAATTTGGCACCGGAGTCATTGGAGGCGCAATGTTGTGTTTGCGATTGGAAGAGAGCCGCAATTAGGCAACAACGTAACATTATCGAGTCATCGGAAGACGAGTGGATTGGAGATTCTACTACGATACGCACCGATTCATCCGCCGAAGATTCGACTTAGGTAACGGGTTTTGAAAAAAGGTAAAGAACTACGTGGGCTTTGATTCCTCTAACCCGAGAGGATACGTAGGCAACTTAACAAGTAAGTCACTGTTAAGTGCAAGCCCAATTTTTTTAATTTTTTTGTTCCTTCATATTTAATTTAAAAAACTTTAAAAAAATGAAAACATTCTTTTTAATAGCGTTTTTTAATAATCATTTTTTTAAGTTTTTTAAACATAATTTTTAAACTTAAAAAAAATGACAAAACATTCTTTTTTAATAGCGTTTTTTTATAATCACTTTTTTTAAGTTTAAAAATTATGTTTAGATTTTTTTAGATTTTTTTTCAGTTTTATAAATTAATAAAAAAAAATTAAAAAACAAAACCGCCGGTTCAGCCCGAACCGGACTGAACCGGCCGGTTCCGGTTTCGAACCGGTCCGGAACCGGATTGAACCGGACCGGACCGGAACCGAGACCGTAACCGGCGGAACCGGACCGGGAGCCAACCCTAACCATACGTGCATTGTTTGCTTTAGCTTCTAGCTATAAGTTATTGGTACATCAGATGGATGTTAAAACTGCATTTTCAAATGGTGATCTTAATGAAGAAATTTATATGGAACAACCTCCAGGGTGCATGGTTCCTGGACAAGAGAACAGGGTGTGCAGACTCAATAAGCCACTCTATGGTTTGAAGCAAGCACCAAAGAAATGGTATGATAAGTTTCATAAAACTATTCTAAGCTTTGGATTTCAAGTAAATGGATCTGATGCATGTGTTTATTCAAAGATGTTTGGTGCTGATTGTGTGATTATGTCTTTGGAACGCATATAAATGCTATAAATTCGACCAAACTATATTTATCCTCTCGTTTTGATATGAAAGACATGAAGTTGATGTGATTCTAGGTGTTAAATTAACTAGAATCGAAAGTGGCTTTATTTTATCTCAACCTCACTATGTAGAGAAAGTGTTAAAGAAATTTAATCATTTTGATGTGGTGCCAGTTAGAACTCCCTTTGACTCTATCATGCAATTACAGAAAAACCAAGGTGATAGTGTTTCACAAAGTGAGTATGCTAAAGTAATTGGAAGTTTGATGTTTTTGATGAATTGTACTCGACCTGATATTGCTTATGTTGTTAGTAGACTTATTCGATATACTCATAAACCTAGTAAAGATCATTGGAGTGCACTTAACAGATTATTGAAATATCTGAAAGGCACTATGGATTGGTGTTTACATTGGTTATCCTAAAGTGTTAGAGGGATATTGTGATGCAAATTGGGTAACCGATGATAATGAAGTTAACTCCACTAGTGGTTATGTGTTTACATTATGTGGTGATGCTATTTCTTGGAAGTCTTCTAAACAGACTTGTATAGCTAGATCTACTATGGAGTCTGAGTTTATAGATCTAGATTTAGCGAGTCAAGAGGCTGAGTGGTTAAAAAGTTTATTGGCTGATTTACCACTGTGGGGGTGCCCAACTCCCCCTATATCTCTACATTGTAATGCTTATAATGGCAAGAAGAGACACATTCGGATTAGACATGCGTCTGTGAGACAACTGATCACGAATGGAGTATTCAGCTTGGAGTATGTGAGATCTGAGAGGAGCATTGCATATCCTTTGACTAAGGAACTAACCAGAAGATTAGTTCTTGACACGCCGAAGGGAATGGGTCTAAAACCCGTGAGATGAGGAATTCTTGGTGGATCCACATTGTGGTCAAACGAAAGCCTTGAAAAGACTCATGTGATGTTACACTACATCCCATTCTATGACGAGTGTATTGTATAAGATGAGCTTTAACTCTTAATGAACTCATAGCCCATGATATGGGTGATCCTCTGAGACGGACTTGATGAGCTCACCAATGATTTGAGAGTTTGAGTTATTTAACTCTTAATGACTTCATAACCCATATAGGGTGGTCCTTTGGAGACAAGACTTGATGAAGTCACCTACATGAGTGTGACGGGTTAGCCACCTTCTATGAACGTATTCGGGTAATCTTTCTAGAGCACTCTTTAGCATCCCAAAGAAGATTTGGCTATCTTAGAGAAACTATTGAGGAATCAACTGGATTTTAGGTAAGGAGCGTGTTGATGGCAGACGAATCTGCAAGATCGAATATGTGAGGCTGAAAACGTTCTCTTGGGGATGAAGGTGATGAAGTCGATGTTGAGATGGCTTCGAGAGATCGTTGTGGAAGACGATCGATCGAACCTTGGCCTTCGACAAGTGTTATCCTCCTTGACTCAGTCGTCGATCTAGGAAGACTAGCTTGACTCAGACACGATAAGCAAGTGACGTCTTTCTTGACTCAGTCGTCGATCTAGAAAGACTCACTTGACTCGAACTAACCCAAGGAGTCCACCTAGGGTTCTTTCAAGGTTTGGAAATCGAAATATGTGTCAACAACAGATCGATCTCACAGGTCAATATCAAACCAAGGGTTTCCTCTTGCAATTCAATACCAAACCAAAAAGCTACAGCTAAACGACGTCAAAAACAACTTCAAAACTAAAAACGTAATCTCAATTCTCAATTTGTCTAATCTTCCTAAAACCCTAGAAAAACACACATTAAATAGCCTTCCCGAAATGCTTGATTCTCAAGGAAGGAAATCCTAGAAAAGCCCTAAAATCTTAAAACTTGTTCTGATCATGGCGGCCTCGTCCAATCTCGAATGGGCCTCAAATTTGGACACAATGAAGATAAGACCAAGTACTGAAACATATCCAAAGGAGAGCTTAATCCGATCTTTCGTTTGCCCAAACGAACAGAAACAAGTTTGGATCTTGCAACAGTCATATCTTCTTCATTGGGCCTCTGTTGGGCTTCAACTTTGGACACAATCAAGATAGGCCCAAGAAGTATACTCTGACCAAATATCTTCTCAATTGGACGTCCGAGCCGTCCATTCCACTCTGCCCTAGTTCCAGCCCATCTTTGACAGCATCGGCTCTTATTATCTTCCCGGCCTTCAGCTCGGCTACGGGATCGCATCACGGGTTGCTCTAGGAGACGCTCCAGCGTACGTACATCACGTGTTGTTGAGAACAATCCTTAAACGAGAGAGTTCCAGATTTGTTCACTCTTCTCGTGAAGGGGTTACTAAATTTCACTATGTGTTGGTTCAAGTCGTAAGACACCAGCACTTAAGCTTCAAACCTTACATATGCTCATAACTATTTTTAAGTTATGTCTTTTGAAAACTATTCACTGTTCTGTGGGGGATTGTGAGTTAACATTGAATTATTTGGGAAAAGCCTATCCCACATCAGAAACAAGGGATACATTTGGGACAATATATATATAGGTATTTCGTTAGAGGGTTAGTTGAGTTAGAAAGGAGTCCCCCTCGCGCGTACCGCCGCCGTCCTTCCGTTCCAGATCCGGACCTTGTTCGTGGCACGTGCGCGGTATGGTTGGGTGGGTCTTACTTTTTCCGTCATATTAGTTTTTGGGCTTACGAAGTCTCAGAACGTAAAATAATTACGCATCGGATTCTTCCGATTTGTTTTAAATTCGGATTTTAAATGTGGTTTGACTCTTTCAAAATCATACGATAATTGCTTCTGTTTTAATGCTATGATCCCACGTTTTATGCAATGGAGTTAGTGCTCCAGATTTGCTATTATGTCAATAAATTGAGGTTTCATTCTGCATTAGAGATACAGAAAACAACTTCATCTTCGTCCTCTGAAAACATTGTTTTGTTCTGAGCATACCTTTGGATTCCAGTCCTTTGTTGGCGAGAGCCCGCAATCGGAGGACGCTGTGATAACCTTGGGGGACGACGCCTGTCTGACAGCGCTCCGGTGGTCAGGGCGAAATCGCTTCTAAGGCAGCGATTTACATACCACGACGCAACAAGTTTTTGTTCCTGTTTTCGCAAAGGTTTTCGAAGTAGCCCTACATTGTATTCTGATTTCTACCAACGGGTTCATGATTGTTTAAACATGTAGACAGAGGTTCATGATTATAAAACTTGTTTAAACAATGCTATGCTATGTGTTAAAGTATGCAAATCTTGGATCCTTCACTGATGAGATTTTACGATACGTGACCAACTTTCTTATTATACCCGGATTGATTTTTTACCGGACAAAGTACCAAAAGAATGTTGAGGCATACCACAATAGAAGTGGTGGCATGAAGCCTGGCCCTGTACCTACCTGCATTCGGTCTGAGAGCTATATGATCACCTTCGAGGTAGAGGAAGAAAAGTATGTGAATACTTTCACATCACCGGAAGCAAAATTCTGCTGAAATTTTGTGCTTAATGTGATCTTTTAATCCTTGCTGAATTTTTCATTGTTTACAACTTGTTACCAGGTTTTCACAATTTGAAAAAAAAAATACCAACTAAAGTTTGATAGTGATTAATCTGCTGAAACCCATTGCTTAGTTCATTTCCCAAGCTTTATGAGGTAAATTCTTGTTCTTGATTTTTTTTCCAACTTTGGCATTGATCTTCTTGCTTACCACGAGTTTATCCTTTTTTAATCTTTATACTTGGACACTTTTTTTCGAGTAATGTCTTGGCAATTACTGCAAAGTAAAATTTCTATATTTGTGAATTTGGATACTTGCATGTCGTTGTGGACTCTTCAGGATTTTACTAAAAGGAGCTACTAATAGTCTAATACTATCCTTTACTGCACAAATTACCAGTCAATGAAAGTGTCTTCAAAGGTTTGCCAAACATACAATTCCCATAGTTCATAATCCTGCTTTGTTTTCTCCTAAATATCATCTAATTCATAGATTGATTGATCCAGAGAACATCTAAAAAACAACTGATATCAAGGAGAAGCTCAGGGAAGTTGCAGTTATCATCACTGATATCAGGTTATATAAATGTATATTCTCTTATTAATTTGCTTTGCTTTAGAAAATTATTTAGTTCTGAAAAATGGGCATTATTTTGAAGCTCCAGTTATCATCACTGATGTTAGGTTATATAAATGTGGGCATGTGGTTTTTGGCATTTTTTTATAATTCAAAAAAAACACATGGCCTTGCGATTGCTGATTCATTTGCCCTTGTTTTCCAAAAAATATATATGAATAAGCACTTCACTTTTATATATAATGCTTATGATAAATGTTATTTTTGTGACATTGCTTCATATTGAATTTTCCCTCACACAAGTGTATGAAATTGTACAGTGGTAATTAAGATTAGTATTTGTTGTGGTTGTACCTTTGTGTTATAGATTCATCGGAATTTTCTTATTCATCAGTTTTACTTTATGGGTTCATAATAGAGAGGTTCATGAAATATATACAAGAGGTTCACAAACTTTATACTAGAGGTTCATAAAATATATACTAGAGGTTCAAAAACAATATACATAATTTAAACCGACAAGTATATTATAGAGGGTCAATGTGTTCATGACAAAAAAAAAATCATGAACCTGTTGGAACCGGCAAGGCTGTTGATATGAACAAACACGACTATCGACATGAACCTAATGTCTATTATTGCAATGTGTTCATAACAAAAAACACTGGGATAAAAAAATTGATGAACCTGCAAGACTATCGGCATAAACCTGCAATATAAGCATGAAACCTAAGGCCTTTTAGTGCAATGTGTTCAAAACAAAAAAAATCATGAACCTGGATTGATTCGCTAATGAATCTGCCTAGCTTAACTAATGAACATGCCCTTAGAATACTTCATTAGTTTCCTTCACCTCTAGAGTTTGTACCTGTTTTGTTAAATTCATAAATTTCTACTTTCAGGTTCATTAGTTTTCACTTGCGGGTTCACTAATTTTACAGATTCCGACCGTGAACTTGATAAGTTCTTACCATGAATTTATAAGGTTCTGACCATGAACTTACAAGGTTAAAGTCTTGAACTTACAAAGTTTTGACCATGAATCGTACAAAATTGATGAAATTCACGAACTTCCAATGGAAAGTCATGAACCTATAAGATAAAACTCTATAACTTGTAATGCTATTGTCATGAACTTACCAAAAAACTCATGAACCAACAAGAAAATATTTATGAACCTATAAGAAAAAAATCGATGAACATGAAGGCTATAGCCTATAGGTACGAAACTAAAGAATGAAGAACCTAAAAGAAAAACTCATAAACGTGTAAGAGAAAAGTCAAATGAAAACTCATGAACTATAAGATCAAACTCATGAACCTACACGATTAGACTTATAAGATTGCAAAAAAAACGTACTAGTGTAAACTCTTGAACCTACAGAAAAAATAACAAACCTGCAAAAAAACAATGTTGAACCTACAAGAGTAAATTTATGAACCTACAAGAGTAAACTTATGAACCTATAATATAAAATTCATGAGCTTGCAAAATAATAATAATAACAATGATGATTTTCATATCATAATCATAATATATATAATTTTTGGGGGTGGTTGAAAAATATTCACACAAGATATTCATGAAGATATTCATGAATATATTCATCTTGGATTGTGCTTTTGCTTGGCCCACCGAAAAAAAGTCAGATTATCTTTTAAGAAACTACATCAATCTATTTCCTAATAAAAATTTTATCTTTTATTAAATTAAAAATGAAATTATTTTTATAAGGATTATATAATTGAAAAAATATTTTTGTTCTTAGTATTTTATAAATGTATTAATTTTATAAACGAAATATTCATCATAAAATGGGAAAAATATGTTATTAAAGATATTTGTTTATTATATATTTACAAAGATATTCATCAATATATTCACAAAGTTGTTCATCAATATATTCATCTTGGGTTGAGTTTTTGCTTGGCCCAACGAGAAAAAAAGTCCATACATAAAAGTTGATTAAAAAACATGTAAGTACTTTTTCTTAGGGTCGTAATAATTTTTATAGTCACTAGCCCTTCCTGCCCCTGCTACGCACGGGCCAAATGAATTTAAATAAAATATATAAAAATTTTCTAAAGTTATATTGTTATTATATAGTTACTATTTTTTAACATATTCTGAAGTGTGGCAAATATATTCTCATACAACATGTAGGATAGGGGTGGGCACAGAAAATCGAAACCGAAAAAACTAAACTGAAAAACGGAAAACCGACCGCTTTTTAGGTTAATCGTACCAAAAAATTAATTTTCAATTATAATTAACCAAACGATACTATTTACAGTTAATCGGTTAGGAAACAGTTAATTAAATTATATTTTTGAACAGAGAACAATATATATGACTATGATAGTAAAAAAATTGCAATATAAATGTAATGTCAAACTTAGTAAAACATTTCTTATAAATTGCAATATGATGGAAGTTAAATTTTCAGTTCTGATCAACTTAATTTATATCAAATTCAAAATTTGTTATGAATTTAATTGAGTGATAGTTTTTGTATTTGTATCGCCTTTCGGTCAAATTTGTTCATGTGTTGGCCTATGAGATATGCTAACTCATCCGCCATATCATCCAAGTTACTAAAAAGTTAAACAAAATATTTGTACTTTAGTTTATTGATTATTTCTTTCTAAAAATATTATCTTATTGTTTATATTTTACCAAGTTTTTATCTTGTAAAATTTTTTGATATTAAAAATAATATGAATAAAAATTTTCAAATAAAAATCATCTTATGTAACGTATTTTATAGAAAATTATTTTATTTGCTTATCATCTTTTGTTTCATAAATATATTTAATGTAATCTAATTTTGTGCAACACGATTATAATCTCAACTTAATATACTCTCAACCTTCTAATCTTAAGCTACCTGTTTTAAAATTGGAAGAGTGATAAATAACTGTTGATATAACTGATAAGTCTATCATAACGAAAGAATTTGATAAGTTATTTGTATCCTAGCAGGATAATTTTTATGAGATTGATATTAAGGCCTCGTTCGGCGTCAAATATATTATTAATTATATATTATAAAGTATTAGTTTTTTTGTGTGAATGGATCTTTCAATGTAGCTTTTGGATGCTTAGAATAAAGCCTTTCACTAACGTCAATGATACACGCACCAGAAAACTTGATTCGCGCACCTGATATTTGTACTCAACCAGGGTGAGGACAAAAGTATCCGATTTTTGTCCTCCACTTGATGGCGGACAATAAATTATCTGAAAACTACAAAATCGATTTCCTATACGACTCTGGTTTGGTTATGTTGAACCAAAATAAATTCTTACATTTGTCCTTCATGAGTTTGAGGACAAATCTAATATCCGGTTGATATCTGATTGATTTATACTCTACTACGTTAAGGACAAAAAATAATAATTTGTCCTCAACGTAATTGCGGACAGGTGCGCTATCACTTTTACAGGTGCATCACGCCTATAAACAGACTTCACTAATAACGTCATTATTAACATTTAGAAATGATCTATGCATAAATTGCTTAAGAAGCATATGTAAACTTTACCCGAAAATATAATACTTCCATGAACAAATATTTTACCCGAATGATCTATGAATTTTTTTTTATAATTATAATAGTGTATTTGAATATCTTTAATAACAATTTTTTTCAATGATTAATATTGAGAAATATTATTTTGATTATTTACTATATTAATAGTAGATTACTGTATTTCAATATAATTTTGTTCAAACAAAGTAAAAGATTTTGAACTTAATTGTTTATGTAATAAAATCAATATTTACCAGATTTTGTACCCTTGATAAAGTCGTATACAACTCAATTGTCCATATATATTTGCTCCTCATATGCATCTTTCAATGTTTAATTGACATTTTTAATCATGTTTATATAGTAATTAATTTCCTTTCAAACAAAATAAATATAGTAAATAATATATTTATAAAATAATACGTTGACATGAAATTATATTAGGGTTGCCACGAATATCTTTTTACCATATCTTTTTACTATATCTTCTTTTTTGTTTAATTTTTATAATTATAATAGTGTTTATACTATCTTTAACAATAATTTTTTCCAATTATAAATCTTAATGATGTATTTGTTTATTTAATATAATAAAAATATCTATGTAGACTATCCGGTATTGAGCTTTTTTCCGATGGGCCGAGTAAAAGCCCAAAATTATAATGAATATCTTGATGAATATAATAAGTGAATATTTTTCAACCACCCCCAAAAATTATATATACTAGTCCTTTCTGCCCGTGTTACGCACGGGCCAAATGAATTAAAAAAATAAAATTAGTACTCTATAAATATGAATTAGCAGGTGTAATATTGTTCGTATATTTACATTATATTTTACTTTGAATCTATACTGTAATTTTTTAATCTATTATTGTGTTCAACTACTTTGATATATTTATAAAAGAATCACAGATAATTGTTAATGAATTTGAAATATATTATTTAAATATTAATGATATATTCACATACGATGTATATTATTTAGTTTCACTATATATAAAAAATAATACGTAGACAAATTAAATACTAATGTACATTAACCTATTAAATGCATAGACGACATGGGGAAAATATAGGTTTCAACTTTAATTGTTTATGAAAAACAACTAAAAATATTTTTCACTTTTACCCGAAGATCAATATATAGATCAAACGACTGTTTCATTGAAAAATAGATTAATTCTATAACAACCTAATGATTATGATTATCCAAATCATGATGAAACGTAATATCTTTTGAGGATCATAATTTATTAATCGATATTAAATATAATATTTACGTAGGGTGTATGTCACCTTATTCTCGCCCAAAAAAACATAATATTCATTACCATACATTCATCTATGCTTAATAAGTTATACTTTGATATTTAATGCAAAGTAGAATGTATCTCTCACCATCTCTCCCGATTCTCAATCTCTCTCTCGCCATATCTCTCACCATCTCTCTCTCGCCATATCTCTCGCCCTCTCGAACTCCCCTCTCTCGCGCAGTGGATTCTTCATCGGAAGTGGAAGTCGGAGCCGTCGAAGACTCGTTTCAGCAGATCCTCATCGGAGTCGACGATTACGCCAACGATTCGTTTCAGCCCAACTTGAAATTCTTCATCGCCTTCCTCCATTCAACCTCCAAGGATGTAAGTTTACCATTTGATTTCAATTTTTTCTCTGCAGAACCCTAAATTTGGCTATCCATCATCTAGGCCGCTAAATTTGCGTTTCAATTTCACCATCTAGGCCGCTAAATTTTTTCTCTGCAGAAACCCTAATTTTTTTCTCAAACTGGATGTGTTGAAAAAGGTCTGTCTAACGCCTTGTTACACGAGGAAAGATAATGCAGTCTTAGTCACCCTTGGTTTGAAAATGATGCACATGCTTTCACTTATATACTAAAATGGTCTCCAGAAACATTAAGAAAAGCATTTTATCTGATTTTGCTAAGACTAATCTAGGAGTTGTTGTACTATTTTAGGATTAGGCTATATGAACATCTTGTCGGAGTAGGATAGAAACATAGCTTGTTACATATGAGATTATGATACGATGTGAAATGAAGTTTTTGGTTTGAGTGCTATGGAATTGCATGTATATAGCCAGTTTACTGAGACTTCTGTAATAATTGTGAAAGTTGTGAAATTTAGAGCTTGTAGCCTTGTTCATGTTAATGCATTTACCTGGACCTTCGACTTTTCAAACTTAGGTGGATTCGAAAGGTGCCTCCTCCAAGAAGTAACGAATTCTTCAAAATTATGTCTAGATAAAAAGAGTCTCCTCATGAAAAGTTGAAAGTAAGATCTCTAGAAGTAAATAGAAAGTAGGCATAGCTTATTTTTAGGCCAGTAGCTGTGGTGAAGAATGCAACTGGCTCCATAACATCCCATGAATATTCCCAGAAAGTGAGGCGGAAAAAGAGTCCAATCTGCATTACAGAAATAGTGGAAACAAAAGCATAAAATTTTGCACAACAAAGTTCACTCTTCTTTCTTATTTTTAGTTTTTGGTTATAGAATATGCGAGGGTATTGAATTTGGTACAAGATAGTTGAACTTGGTATTACATTTGCTTTGCAATGGACAGTAGTAGTTTGCTTTGTGCATGATATAGTTACATGAGCGATTTTGTGTTTGTTGAAGTGGAATTTGAATATCGGAATATCGTCTTTGCGGTTGCAATATAAGTACCTATGCGACGCCGTTGTTGTATCCTTGAACCTATGAAGAGTGCCCTTTCGAACGTCAAATCCTGCCGCCTTGGCATATTCGTAATAGAATTCCTCAGCTTCTATTAGGGATTTAAATTTTCTCCCCATAAAGGGTTTTTCTTGACTTGGAAACCTAGGTATCCAACACTTTGAATTACGGTCATCGGGATGAACAATACAATCGGTTCCATAATCGAATTCAGCTTCTTCCTCTTCATCAACGTCTGTTATTCCAGTTTCGCAAACCTCCATATCATCTCCTGAATTTTCAGTCACCAAATCATCACTTGACCATTCATCGACCACTTTTTTACCTGGGAAAAAAGTAGAACACTTATAACTGAATATTCAACAGTATACCACGAATAACAAGGTTGAATATCGGAATATCGGAATATTTCGTAATGGAAACCCTAAAACCTAAAATATCACTATTGGAACACGAATATTCTACAGTCGAACACGAATAAAAAGATAAACATCAGAATATCGTCTTCTTTATGTTTTCATTAATTTCTTTCATAATGGAACTCCTATAACTGAATATTCTACAGTCGAACACGAATAACAAAGATGAACAACGGAATATCGTCTTCTTAATATTGGAATAAAAGTCTTTCGTAATGGAAAACCTAAAACCTAATACTTCATAGGAAGAACCGAATAACAAAGTTGAATAACAGAATACCATCTTCTATCGTAATGGAAACCCTAAAACCTAATATATCACTATTTGTACTGAATATTCTACAGTCGAACACGAATAACAAAGATGAATAACGGAATATCGTCTTCTTAATATTGGAATAAAGGTCTTTCGTAATGGAAAACCTAAAACCTAATACTTCAGGGGATAAACCGAATATCAAAGTTGAATATCAGAATACCGTTTTCTTTCGTAATGGAAACCCTAAAACCTAATATATCACTATTTGTACTGAATATTCTACAGTCGAACACGAATAACAAAGATGAACAACAAAATATTGTCTTCTTAATATTGGAATACCGTCTTCGTTCGTAATGGAAAACCTAAAACCTAATACTTCAGGTGAAGAACACGAATAACAAAGATGAATATCATAATACCGTCTATTTTCGTAATGGAAACCCTAAAACCTAATATATAACTATTAGAACACCCGAAGAAGATGAATATCTCACATTAGAACACGAATACACAAACTGTACTGTAAACATGAATATCGATTAATCAAAATCGAATATCTCTTGCGCAACATAAGCCATTGATTTTTGCAGATTTCGTCGAACAGCAAAGTAACCATAACTGAATACTAAGAAACCCTAATTCTCAAGAACTAACCTTTACGATCAACTTCTTCCTTAGACATTGTAACTTTTAGCGTCAATGGAAAAAGAATTTAAAACTTCAAGAAGAATGAAGATCTGGAAGAAGAGCAAGAGCGTTAATGTTGTGAACATGGATTCAGGCTGCAATGGAGAAAATTAAATCGTCATTCTATCTCTCTGTTTAACCGTCATTCTATCTTTTTCTCTCTCATGTTTAACGTTTAAAATTTAAATGAAAAAATCACAAAATCCTACAATTACGTTAACTGCTAACAATTACATACTCTCTCTCCTATTAATTTCTTTTTTTTTCCACCATTAATCCAAGCCATTGATTTAATCTCATCCAACGCTCCTAATCAATCCCCTTGTTACACCACAAAATCCGTTACACCGGAACCGGCCTCTCTCTCTCTCTCTCTCTCTCTCTCTCTCTCTCTCTATATATATATATATATATATATATATATATATATATATATTGAAACTATACTAAATATTTGATGATAAGTAATATAAATGTTAATAAACTATACTGAATATTATGATTATGATGAAATGATTATATTCTGATTATGATTATGATTTTGCAATATTAATAACATCAATCAATTTAATATTAGAAGTTAACATTTTTTTCTAATTAATATTTTTTCATAAAAATAGACACCTATTGTAGTCTTTAGTATTTTATTAATATTAATATAATAAATTATAGCAACGTAGTATGAGTAAGTTGTCACAATTATTGAAGTTTGTATACTTTTCACCGACTTTGCTATGTGATTTATACCTAACATATTTTATAGTAATTTTTTTCAATTAAAATATTTTTCAGTATATCTTTAAGACTTGATATTTTTAAAATTATAACAAATAATACTTGTTTTTGAATATTGGATTTTTTTCTCATTGGGTCAAGCAAAAGACAACCCAAGATTAATATATTGATGAATAGCTTTGTGAATATATTGATAAATATCTGTGTGATTATATAATAAATAAATATCTTTAATAACAGATTTTTTCAATTATATGATGAATATTTCGTTTATAAAAATACTAAGCACAAAAATATTTTTTCAATTATATAATCCTTATAAATATAATTTCGTTTTTAACTTAGTAAAAGATAAAATCTTTATTAGGAAATAGATTGATGGTGTTTCTTATTTACTAATAATAGATTTGTTTGAAAAATATATGTGGAAATTTCTTGTAAAAAATGTGATTTTTAATATTGGACTTTTTTCCGGTGGCCCAAGCAAAAGCCCAACCCAAGATGAATATATTCATGAATATTGAAACTATACTAAATATTTAATGATAAATAATATGAATGTTAATAAACTATACTAAATATTATGATTATGATGATATGATTATATTCTGATTATGATGCTGCAATATTCATAACATCAATCAATTTAAGATTAGAAGTTAAAATTTTATTCTTATTCATATTTTTCATAAAAATAGACACCTATTGTAGTCTTTAGTATTTTATTAATACTAATATAATAAATTATAGAAGCGTAGTATGAGTAAGTTATCACAATGATTGAAGTTCGTATATTTTTTACGGACTTTGCTATGTGATTTATACCTAACATATTTTATTATCTTTTTTTTCAATTAAAATATTTTTCAGTATATCTTTTAGGTTTGATATTTTTCAAATTATAAAAAACAATCTTATTTTTTTTAATATTGGACTTATTTCTCGTTGGGTCAAACAAAAGTCAACTGAGATGAATATATTGATGAATAGCTTTGTGAATATATAATAAACAAATATCTTTAATAACATATTTTTCCAATTATATGATGATTTCGTTTATAAAATTAATACATTTATATAATACTAAGCACAAAATTATTTTTTCAATTATATAATCCTTACAAAATATAATTTCGTTTTTAACTTAGTAAAAGATAAAATATTTGTTACGAAATAGATTGATGTAGTTTCTTAAAAGAAAATCTTTAATTTAATAATAATACATTTGTTTTAAAAATATATGTGGAAATTTCTTTTTAAAATATCTTGTGTGAATATTTTTCAACCACCCCTAAAAATATTTTTTCAATTATATAATCCTTATAAAATATAATTTCGTTTTTAACTTAGTAAAAGGTAAAATCTTTATTAGGAAATAGATTGATGTGGTTTCTTAAAAGATAATATTTAATTTAATAGTAATAGATTTGTTTGAAAAATATATGTGGAAATTTGTTTTTAAAATATCTTGTGTGAATATTATGATAATGATAATGATTATGATAGGATTACGATATGATATTATTTGTGAATATATTGATAAATATCTTTGTTGATATGTAATATACAAATATCTTTAATAACAAATTTTTCCCATTTTATGATGAATATTATGTTTATAAAATTAATACATTTATAAAATACTAAGCACAAAAATATTTTTTCAATTATATTATCCTTATTAAATAATTTTGTTTTTAAATTAATAAACGATAAAATCTTTATTTGGAAATAGATTGATGTAGTTTCTTAAAAGATAATCTTTTATTTAATAATAATAGATTTGTTTAAAATATAGGTGGAATAGTTTCTTAAAAGATAATCTTTTATTTGATAATAATAGATTTGTTTGAAAAATATAGGTGAATGTTTTTTAAAAATATATGAACTTTAATAATGGACTTTTTTCTATTTGGCCAAGTAAAAGTCCAACCCAAGATGAATATATTAATGAATATCTTCATGAATATCTTGTGTGAATAATTTTCAACTACCCCCAAAAATTATATATACTAGTCCCTTCTGCCCGTGCTACGCACGGACAAAATGAATTTTAATAAATAAAAATTTAGTACTCTATACATATGAATTAGAGTGTGTAATATTGTCCTGTATATTTCACTTATATTTTACTTTGAATCCGGATAATAATTTTTAAAATTTATTATTGTTTTCAACTATTTTGTTATACCTTTAAAAGAATTAAATATAATTTGAAAACATAAATAATAAAGTACATACACATACTAAATGCATACACGACACGAGAAAAATATAGGCTTAAACTTTAGTTATTTAGGAAAAACTAATTAAACTATTTTCAACTTTTACCAGAAGACCAAAATGTAGATCAAACGACTTTTTTCATTAAAATTTAAGAAAATTCAATAACAACATGACACATAATAATAGTTTTATGTACGTTGCAAAACATTCATCTTCGAAATTAGAAATATTTAATTGAAATTGTAATTTGGTCGTTTTTTGTTTATAAATTTTAAGTTGGGGTTCTTATATTTGTATTGATTTAAAAGTTGAGATTAATTTTTTCTAAAGTAAAAATTAAGATTTTTTTTATTTTTGTATTGTATTATGTAAATTTAGGTTACTACTAAAGGATACCTTTTTAGGATATTTTGCTATTTATTGAATTATGATATAATAATCATATAATTTTATTTTACCAAAGGAGAAATATTGAAATTTATAAAAATTATTCTTTTTAAGCGTCAAATATTAACAGATGAAGTTCTTTGTCATTATAGATATTTCTAGCACGGGGAAACAGATCAAATAATAATATTAAAATATTAATTATATTAAAATATTGAATTTATATGTTATTATATCCTAAGTAGACTTGTCAAAAGTATACCAAACAATGAAGCCGTTTGGGTCAAACCTGAACCGATCCGTACTTCTCGAAACTCGTCGAGGGACCCGCTTTTCACATATTTTCTTTTTGAATAAATAAAAAATATTGTTTAAATTTTATTTTATTTATTACAATAAAAATATCAAACATTTGAAACCCACTGGGTTGACCCGACCCAAACTCGACCAATGGTCTACCCGATTAACGCAAACCCGTTTTCCATCCGAACCCAAACGCGACCCGTTTGACCCATTTTCCAGATCTTATTTTCTTTTATCAAAAAGAAGTGAAAAAATGTGACCGAAAAATGAATAGGTTAAGATTTAAAAAGTTTTTTTCATAAAACATGTTACTTATACATTTTATAAATCATTTCTGTCTTAACCAGTAATTTTAATAAGTTGATATGATTTATGTTGGCTTATTTTGTTTATAATACATTTTATCTAAAGAAATTTTATTTATGTATATATTTGATATTATTTCCAATTATATGACCCTTAAAAAATTAAAATGATTTTATTTAGTAAAATAATTTGTGAAAAATTGTTTATTTCAATTATCTGAGCCTTAAATTTTGTTTATCTCTTTAAAATATGATTTATCATGTTAACAAAATATCATTTTTCTTAATTTGATTTATCGTTATTTTTTTTATATCCTTTAGTTTTAATATATCCCTTTATAAAAAGCAATATTTTATAAAGCATAATTTCGTTTTTTAATTATATAATCCTTATAAAGTATATTTTATATAAACCTAAACTGATCCGTACTTCTCGAAATTCGTCGAGGGATCCACTTTTCACATATTTTCTTTCATTTAGATTAAAAATTATAATGAATTTTATTAAATAATAATAATATAATAATATTTTATTATAAAAAAATTGTTTAAATTTTATTTTCTTTATTACAATAAAAATATCGAACATTTGAAACCATTGGGTTGACCCGACCCAAATTCGACCAATGGTCGACCCGCTTAACCCAAACCCGTTTTTCGTCCGAACCCAAACTCGACCCGTTTGCCGGATCTAATTTCCCTTTATCAAATAACAGGTGAAAAAATGTGACCGAAAAATGAAGAGGTTACGATTTATAAGTGTTTGCTAAATATATCTTCTTCTTTATTATTTATTCAGAAAACAAGTTACTTGTACATTTTAAAAATCATTTTTTCTATCTTAACCCGTAATTTTAATAAGTTAATATGATTTATGTTGGCTTATTTTGTTTATAATACATTTTATCTAAAGAAAATTATATTTATGCATATATTTGATATTATTTCCAATTATATGACCCTTAAAAAATTAAAATTCTTTTATTTAGTAAAATAATTTGTGAAAAATTGTTTATTTTAATTATATGAGCGTTAAAAAAAATTATTTCTATTAAAATATGATTTATGATGTTCACAAAATATCATTTTTCTTAATTTGATTTATCGTTATTTTTTTCATTATATCCTTTATTTTTAATATTTTCCATTATAAAAGGCAATATTTTAATTTTGATTGAACTTTTTTTAAATAGGTAAAGCAAAACCTCAATCCAAGATGAATATATTCATGAATATCTTTGTGATTATCTTGTGTGATTATTTTTCAACCACCCCCAAAAATATTTTTTCAATTATATAATCCTTATAAAATATAATTTCGTTTTAACTTAGTAAAAGATAAAATCTTTATTAGGAAATAGATTGATGTAGTTTCTTAAAAGATAATGTTTAATTTAATAGTAATAGATTTGTTTGAAAAATATATGTGGAAAATTTCTTTTTAAGATATCTTGTGTGACTATTTTTCAATCACCCCTAAAAATATTTTTTCAATTATATAATCCTTATAAAATATAATTTCGTTTTTAAATTAGTAAAAGATAAAATCTTCATTAAGAAATAGATTGATGTAGTTTGTTAAAAGATAATATTTAATTCAATAGTAATAGATTTGTTTGAAAAATATATGTAGAAATTTCTTTTTAAAATATCTTGTGTGAATATTTTCAACCACCCCCCAAAATATTTTTTCAATTATGTAATCCTTATAAAATATAATTTCGTTTTTAATTTAGTAAAAAATAAAATCTTTATTAGGAAATAGATTGATGTAGTTTATGAAAAGATAATCTTTAATTTAATAGTAATATATTTGTTTAAAAAATATATGTGGAAATTTATTTTTCAAAAATCTTGTGTGAATATTTTCAACCACCTCCAAAAATATGTTTTCAATTATATAATCCTTATAAAATATAATTTTGTTTTTAACTTAGTACTAAGTAAAAGATAAAATCTTTATTAGGAAATAGATAGATATAGTTTCTTAAAAGATAATATTTAATTTAATAGTAATAGATTTGTTTGAAAAATATATGTGGAAATTTCTTTTTAAAATATCTTGTGTGAATATTTTTCCACCACCTCCAAAAATATTTTTTCAATTATATAATCCTTATAAAATATAGTTTTGTTTTTAACTTAGTAAAAGATAAAATCTTTATTAGGAAGTAGATTGATGTAGTTTCTTAAAAGATAATCTTTAATTTAATAGTAATAGATTTGTTTGAAAAATATATGTGGAAATTTCTTTTTAAAATATCTTGTGTGTGAATATTTTACAACCACCCCCAAAAATATTTTTTCAATTATATAATCCTTATAAAATATAATTTCGTTTTTAACTTAGTAAAAGATAAAATCTTTATTAGGAAATAGATTGATGTGGTTTCTTAAAAGATAATATTTAATTTAATAGTAATAGATTTGTTTGAAAAATATATGTGGAAATTTCTTTTTAAAATATCTTGTGTGAATATTTTACAACCACCCCCAAAAATATTTTTTCAATTATATAATCCTTTATAAAATATAAATTCGTTTTTAACTTAGTAAAAGATAAAATCTTTATTAGGAAATAGATTGATGTAGTTTCTTAAAAGATAATCTTAATATAATAAATTTGTTTGAAAATTATATGTGGAAATTTCTTTTTAAAAAATGTAAACTTTAATATTAGACTTTTATTCCAGTGGCCCAAGGAAAAGCCCGACATCCATGAATATCTTTGTGATTATCTTGTGTGAATATTTTTCAACCACCCCCAAAAATTATATATACTAGTCCCTCCTGCCCGTGCTACGCACGAGCCAAATGAATTTTAATAAATAAAAATTTAGTACTCTATAAATATGAATTAGAATGTGTAATATTGTCTCGTATGTTTCACTGATATTTTACTTTGAATCCGGATGATAATTTTTAAATCTATTATTGGGTTCAACTATTTTGTTATATCATTAAAAGAATTAAATATAATTTGAAAAATTAAATAATAAAGTACATAAACGGGACAAATATAGGCTTAAACTTTAATTGTTTAGGAAAAACTAATTAAAATATTTCCAACTTTTACCAGAAGACCAAAATGTAGATTAAACGCCTTTTTTCATTAAAAATTAAAAAAATTCAATAACAACATGGCACATAATAATAGTTTTATGTACTTTGCAAAACATTCATCTTCAAATTTAGAAAATATTTAATTGAAATTGTAATTTGGTTGTTTTTGGTTTATAAATTTTAAGTTGGGGTTCTTAATTATTTATTGATTTAAAAGTTGAGATTAATTTTATCTAAAGTAAAAATTGAATTTTTTTTATTTCCGTATTTTATTTTGTAAATTTAGGTTACTACTAAAGAATATCTTTTTAGGATATTTTTTTATTTATTGTCTAATAATATAATAATGATATAATTTTATTTTACCAAAGGAGAAATATTGAAATTTATAAATATTAATCTTTTTTAACATAAAATATTTACTGATGAAATTCTTTGTCATTATAGATATTTCTAGCACGGGAAAACAGATCAAATAGTTATATTAAAATATTTAATTTATATGTTATTATATCTTAAGTAGACTTGTCAAAAGCTTACCAAACAATGAAGCCATTTGGGTCAAACCTGAACCGATCCGTACTTCTCGAAACTCGTCGAGTGGCCCATTTTTTACATATTTTCTTTCTGAGTAAATAAAAATATTGTTTAAATTTTATTTTCCTTATTACAATAAAAATATTGAACATTTGAAACTCACTGGGTTGACTCGACCAATGGTCGACCCGCTTAACCCAAACTCGTTTTCCATCCGAACCCAAACCCGACCCGTTTGTCAGATCTAATTTCACTTTATCAAATAAGAGGTGAAAAAAAGTGATCGGAAAATGAATAGGTTAAGATTTAAAATGTGTTTGCTAAATATATCTTCTTCTTTTTTATTTATTCAGAATACATGTTACTTATACATTTTATAAATCATTTTTTCTATCGTAACCCGTAATATTAATAAGTTGATATGATTTATGTTGGCATATTTTATTTATAATACATTTTATCTAAAGAAAATTTTATTTATGCATATATTTGATATTATTTCCAATTATACGACCCTTAAAAAATTAAAATTCTTTTATTTAGTAAAATAATTTGTGCAAAATTGTTTATTTCAATTATATGAGCCTTAAAAAAAAATTATTTCTATTAAAATATGATTTATAATGTTCATAAAATATCATTTTTCTTAATTTGATTTATCGTTATTTTTTTTTTATTATATCCTTTAGTCTTAATATTTTTCATTATAAAAGGCAATATTTTTTTTATTGAACCTTTATTTTATGGGTCAAGCAAAACCCCAATCCAAGACGAATATATTCATGAATATCTATGTGATTATCTTGTGTGAATATTTTTCAACCACCCCCAAAAATATTTTTTAATTATATAATCCTTATAAAATATAATTTCGTTTTTAACTTAGTAAAAAATAAAATCTTTATTAGGAAATAGATTGATGTAGTTTCTTAAAAGATAATCTTTAATTGAATAGTAATAAATTTGTGTGAAAAATATATGTGGAAATTTGTTTTTAAAATATCTTGTGTGAATATTTTTGAACCACCCCTAAAATTTTTTGTTCAATTATATAATCCTTATAAAATATAATTTCGTTTTCAACTTAGTAAAAAATAAAATCTTTATTAGGAAATTGATTGATGTAGTTTCTTAAAAAATAATCTTTAATTTAATAGTAATAGATTTGTTTGAAAAATATAGTGAAAATTTCTTTTTAAAATATCTTGTGTGATATTTTTTAGCCACCCCAAAAATATTTTTTCAACTATATAATCCTTATAAAATATAATTTCATTTTTAACTTAGTAAAAGATAAAATCTTTATTAGAAAATAGATTGATGTAGTTTCTTAAAAGATAATCTTTAATTTAATAGTAATAGATTTGGTTGAAAAATATATGTGGAAATTTCTTTTTAAAATATCTTGTGTGAATATTTTTCAACCACCCTCAAATTTTTTTTTTTCAATTATATAATCCTTGTAAAACATAATTTCGTTTTTAACTTAGTAAAAGATAAAATCTTTATTAGGAAATAGATTGATGTAGTTTCTTAAAAGATAATCTTTAATTTAATAGTAATATATTTGTTTGAAAAATATAGTGAAAATTTCTTTTTAAAATATCTTGTGTGATATTTTTCAGCCACCCCAAAAATATTTTTTCAATTATATAATCCTTATAAAATATAATTTCGCTTTTAACTTAGTAAAAGATAAAATCTTTATTAGGGAATAGATTGATATAGTTTCTTAAAAGATAATCTTTAATTTAATAGTAATAGATTTGTTTGAAAAATATATGTGGAAATTTCTTTTTAAAATATCTTGTGTGAATATTTTTCAACCCCCGAAAAATATTTTTTCAATTATATAATCCTTATAAAATATAATTTCGTTTTTAACTTAGTAAAAGATAAAATCTTTATTAAGAAATAGATTGATGTAGTGTCTTAAAAGATAATCTTTAATTTAATAGTTATCGATTTGTTTGAAAAATATATTTGGAAATTTCTTTTTAAAAAATATAAAATTTAATATTAGACTTTTATTCCGGTGACCCAAGAAAAAGCCCAACCCAAGATGAATATAATGGGGAATATCTTTGTGATTATCTTGTGTGAATATTTTTCAACCACCCCAAAAATTATATATATTATGATTATGATTATGATTATGATGATTATGATAATGAGTAAAAACTTGTATTCATCTGCAGCAATTAACAACACTTCCAACATGAAAAAATAAAAATCCTTAGCCAATAGAAATTCCTTGAAACTTCGGTCAATAAGATTACAAACACATAACGATATCAATGTGTATAAATTACAATATTAATATCCATAATAGTACTTTGAGATATAAAATAATGACAAAGAAAACGATCATGCCATAGATGAACGTCCTTGATTTTTGTAGATGATAAAACGAATTAATGCGTCCTTTAAAGTAAGAGATATCACGTGCCTTCAAAGTAAGAGATATCTTATTTTCCTACAAAATAAAAAAAAGAGGTAGATTTTATCTAAAATTCGTAAATTTAAATTCTAAGTTTTCGTAAATTTCAAGCTTTCTTAAAAGTCTAAAGCCCAACCCAAGATGAATATAATGGATGAATATCTTGATGAATATAATGGATGAATATTTTTCAACCACCCCCAAAAATTATATATATTATGATTATGATAATGATTATGATAGGATTATGATATGATATGATTTGTGAATATATTGATAAATATCTTTGTTGATATGTAATATAAAAATATCTTTAATAACATATTTTTCCCATTTTATGATGAATATTATGTTTATAAAATTAATACATTTATAAAATACTAAGCACAAAAATATTTTTTCAATTATATAATCCTTATTAAATAATTTCGTTTTTAAATTAATAAAAGATAAAATCTTTATTTGGAAATAGATTGATGTAGTTTCTTAAAAGATAATCTTTTATTTAATAATAATAGATTTGTTTAAAATATAGGTGGAATAGTTTCTTAAAAGATAATCTTTTATTTGATAATAATAGATTTGTTTGAAAAATATAGGTGAATTGTTTTTAAAAATATATGAACTTTAATAATGGATTTTTTTTCCGGTGGGCCAAGCAAAAGCCCAACCCAAGATGAATATATTAATGAATATCTTCATGAATATCTTGTGTGAATATTTTTCAACTACCCCCAAAAATTATATATATTATGATTATGATTATGATATGATATGATATGATGATATGATTATGATTATGATTATAATTATGATATGATTAGGATTAAGTTAGGATAGGATTAGGATATCAAAGAGATTATCCTCTTTCATTTTTTATCATGTTCTATTTTTTCTCTTATATATAACCTATTTATTTATTTTACTATTAATCTACTTAGAACTTAAACTATATATTTACTATCAATCTGATTAGCACTTAAATTATAAATCACAAACTATAAATTATAAACTACTGATATAAAGTATTACATAATAGTCTAAATATAATTATATTACTAAAAATATTTAATACATATTACGTACATAACACGAAAACACACTATAACTTATTCAAATCGATGTTGTTTGTGCAATATAACTAATGATAAACAAAATCGATATCATTACATGCGTATTAATATGTATGTCGTGTATCATATGGCTCAATCTCTAAGTAATATGTGCTAGATAACTTTGAATTGTATCCGTATTACACAATATTAGATATCTTTTGATGAATATCATAAGTTAAGCAACGTAACATCATGATTTCTAATGTGAATTTCATCGTCGATAGTTTGATATCTATGTTTTTAATGTTATGGTAAAAATATATATTCTTTAGTTTTTTTTTAAAGGAAAACTATTTATATTATATATTAATTACGTATTATATTAAGTTCCGCCAAAGATTGATGTAGTTTCTTTATTAGGAAATATATCGATGTAGTTTCTTAAAAGATACTCTTTTTTTATAATTTATTTCTTTATAAAAAAATTTCAATTAAGAATTTTAAAAGATATAGTTTAGTCATTTATTATAACATAAAATTTATGCGGCCTTTAACATTGGGCTTTTTTTCGGTGATCCAAGTAAAAGCCCAACTAAAGATGAATATATTGATGAATATCTTGTTGAATATTTTGAGTGAATATTTTTCAACCACCCCCAAAAATTATATATATTATGATTATGATATGATATGATGCTCCTCATATGCATCTTTCAATGTTTAATTGAAATATTTAATCATGTTTATATAGTAATTAATTTCCTTTCAAACAAAAAAAAATAGTAATTAATATATTTATAAAATAATACGTTGACATGAAATTATATTAGGGTTGCCACGAATATCGTTTTACCATATCTTTTTACTATATCTTCTTTTTTGTTTAATTTTTATAATTATAATAGTGTTTATACTATCTTTAACAATAATTTTTTCCAATTATAAATCTTAATGATGTATTTGTTTATTTAATATAATAAAATTATCTATGTAGACTATCCGGTATTGGGCTTTTTTCCGATGGACCGAGTAAAAGCCCAAAATTATAATGAATATCTTGATGAATATAATAGGTGAATATTTTTCAACCACCCCCAAAAATTATATATACTAGTCCCTCCTGCCCGTGCTACGCACGAGCCAAATAAATTTTAATAAATAAAAATTTAGTACTCTATAAATATGAATTAGAATGTGTAATATTGTCTCGTATGTTTCACTTATATTTTACTTTGAATCCGGATAATAATTTTTAAATCTATTATTGTGTTCAACTATTTTGATATATCTTTAAAAAATTAAATAATAAAGTACATAAACATACTAAATGCATACACGACACCGGAAAAATATAGGCTTAAACTTTAATTGTTTAGGAAAAACTAATTAAAATATTTTCAACTATTACCAGAATAGCAAAATGTAGATCAAACGACTTTTCATTAAAAAATAAGAAAATCAATAACAACATGGCACATAATAATAGTTTATGTACGTTGCAAAACATTCATCTTCAAATTTAGAAAATATTTAATTGAAATTGTAATTTGGTAGTTTTTGGTTTATAAATTTGAAGTTGGGGTCCTAATTTTTTATTGATTTAAAAGTTGAGATTAATTTTATCTAAAGTAAAAATTAAGATTTTTTTTATTTTCGTATTGTATTATGTAAATTTAGGTTACTACTAAAGATTACCTTTTCAGGATATTTTGTTATTTATTGTCTAATGATATAATAATCATATAATTTTATTTTACCAAAGGAGAAATATTGAAATTTTAAAAAATTAATCTTTTTTAGCGTCAAATATTTACCGATGAAGTTCTTTGTCGTTATAGATATTTCTAGCACGGGAAAACAAATCAAATAGTTATATTAAAATATTTAATTTATATGTTACTAAGTAGACTTGTCAAAAGCTTACCAAACAATGAAGCCGTTTGGGTCAAACCTGAATCGATCCGTATTTCTTGAAACTCGTCGAGGGACCCATTTTTTTACATATTTTCTTTCTGAATAAATAAAAATATTGTTTAAATTTTATTTTCTTTATTACAATAAAAATATGGAACATTTGAAACCCACTGGGTTGGCTCGACCCGAACTCGGCCAATGGTCGACCCGCTTAACCGAAACTCGTTTTCCATCCGAACTCAAACCCGACCCGTTTGACCCGTTTTCCAGATCTAATTCCCCTTTATCAAATAAGAGGTGAAAAAATGTGACCGATGTAATACCCCTTATTTTGATTGAAAATATCTATATATGGTCTATAATATATCTAATATATGATGTGTTATACGAGAATAAAATTATAAATTATATGATGTATTATACGCGATTTTGTATGTGAACTTGTGAAGGCTTAACTTCTTGTTAATAATTATAGGAAACTAATAAATATCATAAAATACCATAATACTAGTGTGTGAATAATTTATACTCCTTTAATTATTTTAAAAGAATTAATGTTCTTACTTAACCTAGTATATAAGGTTATTCTAAACCTAAATCAACCCTAGCCTCCTTCTCCCCTCTTCTCTTCAACCTCCATTTTCTCCAATTCGTACTGCAGAATGAAGGATCGATTTGGGACGGGTTATGATTGATGATGGATCTTCATTGGATAATATATGCTTGGATTCGAGGTGAGTCATCCCCCGACTTACTTAGTTGCTTGCCTCAGACTGGCCCGCTTGACGATCGCGTTGATGGAATCTGACTGTAATGTTGTGTGTTTCCTTGTTTGTAATTTGGATTAAGTGCATAATATTTTATGTGATTACCTTTATATGCGAGTTGTTGTGATGCCTAATGTGTCGAGTTGTTGTTTGGCTTTGTGTGGTAGATTAGAATTTGCTTCTATTATTGATGTTGTTGCGGTTGATATGTCGATGATGTGTGTGCTTGTAGTTGATGAACTTATTCCCTAGTGTGTGGTTTGCGGTTGCGCGTTGGAGGTGTATTTGTTGTGTTATCTTGTGTTGTTGTGGATAAAGAATTGATGCTGTATTTAGTTACATATTTATTGGCCTCTTACGGTGAGTGTTTGCTCTGGAGTCGTTTCCTTGTTGATAGACGCATTGCTCAAGTGGAGAAAGGGGATTTTCTGGTATTCTCAGGGATCGATGGAGGATCCTAGCTTTGCCAACGCGTCGGCCTGCGCGTTAGCATCTCGGGGGATTTGCCTGATTTGGCAGCCTTCAAACTTCTCGAACAAATCTTTAACTACCTTGAGGTATAACGTCATCTTTGAATCTTTAGTGGCGTATTCTCCTCGGACTTGGTTGACTATGAGCAACGAATTACAATAGACGGGTTGTTGCTCTTCTCCTTCTTCTCTTACGAGTACGGCTATCTCGGAGACTGCCAAATACACGAACAAGGGCTCTCCCTCCTTGGGTTTGGATAGAAGTAAAGGGTTGGTCAAGTAGTTCTTGAGCTCTGTGAACGCTTCTTCATGTCGTTCCGTCCAGGAAAAAGACTCATTCTTCCTGAGCGTGTCGTAAAAGAGGCGATTTCTGTCTGAAGCTTTGGAGATGAACCTATTTAGCGCGGCAACTCTACCGTCAGATTCTGGATGTCTTTCACGCAACGTGCAGATTCGAGGTCGAGTATTGCCTTGATCTGCTCCGGGCTAGCTTCTATTCCTCGTTGCGTTACTACATACCCAAGGAACTTTCTTAAGGAGCCTCCGAAGGAGCACTTGGTAGGATTGAGCTTCATGTTGTATTCTTCTAGGATCTCGAACGCTTCCTTCAAATGTTTTACGTGATCTTTTGTTCGTTTGGACTTTACTAGTATGTCGTCTATGTAGACCTCCATCATGTCGCCTATTTGTTCTTCGAACATCTTGTTTACCAGTCTTTGATAGGTGGCTCCGACGTTCTTGAGACCGAAAGGCATGACCTTGTAGCAGTATATCCCCTGGTTCGTGACGAACGTTGTCTTCTGTTGATCGGAAGGGTTCATCTGAATCTGGTGATATCCGCTGAACGCGTCCATGAATGTCAACATCTCGTGCCCTGCCGTTGCGTCTACCATGTCGTCGATATGTGGGAGAGGGAAAGAATCTTTAGGACATGCTTTGTTTAAATCGGTAAAGTCTACGCATACCCTCCACTTCCCATTCTTCTTCTGGACGACCACGACGTTGGCGAGCCAATCAGGATACTTTGCTTCTCGTATCTTACCCGTTTCAAGGAGATTCTTGACTTCTTCGTCTACGACTTTGTTGCGTTCGGGGGCGAATTTCCTTCTCTTTTGCTTCACTAGAGTAAACTTTGGGTCAACGTTTAGCTTATGAAGCGTCACGTCTGGAGATATACCTATCATGTCTTCGTGACTCCAGGCGAAACATTTGGCTCCGGACTTCAAGAACGCTATCAGCTCCTCTCTTATGTCTTTGGGGATGTCGATTCCTATCTTTACGACTCGTTCTGGCTTACAATCGTCAATAATCACATCCTCTAACTCGGGACACTTTGGCTTAACATACTTGATTGGCGTCTTGGTTTGGAATTCTTTTACTTCATCTTTCTTGATCTCGGGCGCTATGGTTCCTTTTATCCCAATTCGATAACATTCCTTGGTCGTGTAAGGTTCGCCTTTTATTTCGCGTATACCCCATGGCGTCGGGAACTTCAGGGATTGGTGGTATGTGGATGGAACCGCTCTCATATCGTGGATCCAGGGCCTCCCCAGAATGGCGTTATAGGGCGACTCTGCCTCCATTACTACGAATCTTGTTGGGGTGTCGACGCCTTGGGTCGTTGTTATGAGGGTGATTTCCCCTAGCATCTCAGTTATCTCTCCTATGAAGCCTTTCAAACGGATACGCTTCCGGACGACATCGTCGACAGAAAGTCCGAGTTCGATGATGGAAGAGAGAGCTATGGTGTTGGTTGAACTCCCGTTATCTACCAGAATCCTCTTTACGTCGCAATCTTTAATGGTCACGGAGATTACCAGGCCGTCGTGGTGCTTGAATCTTTGGCCTGGGTTTTCGAACGTGATGGGGAGATCGCGACTTGCTGATCTGACATGATGAACTGGAGCGGTGTTGTCTTGCCCTTCAATGTTCCTTGCGAGCCTTTTTACATCGGAGATGAGGTAGGGAGGTGGACCCCCTAGGACCGTGAAGGTTCTGTTTCTGAACTTCTTGATCGAGCTTGGATTGATCATGGCTTCTTACAAAGGAAAAAGTTCCCTTTGTGTGGAAAGATGATACTTTTTTTATCTTGCCCCACGGTGGGCGCCAATTGTTTGTAGCGAAATTATCAACGAGATGATAACCGTTTGTGCCTAAAAATACGACGGATGAGGAACGCGTTATGAGCTACGTGTAGGGCGACCACGTCGACGTGACGAGATGGAATGAAGATCTCGTCTACGTTAAAGATGGAGTCGATCGAGTGAATACTATCCCTTTTCTTTATGTTACTAATGTAATTAGTAAAAGATATTTAGAAAGAATATCTTTTACCTTATTTTTATATCGTCATAGGATAGAAGGAAAAAGATAAGATCTCGTTTCCTTAAATATTAAACTAGGGTTAGCCTATAAATAGAGGCTAACGCCTGCTTTGTAATCATTCAGCCACTTTCGAGTAATACATAAGTTCATGATTCAAACCCTAATTTTCCATCTTGTTCTTGAGTGTTGAGATTATACCGTCATATTTGATCTTTGCCCTACAATTGCTTGATTGTCATCTCGTTGATAATTTCGCTACAAACAATTGGCGCCCACCGTGGGGCAAGACCAAAAGAGTATCGTCTCTCCACACAAAGGGAACTTCTTTTTTGCAGGAAAGTCATGACAAGGCCGACGAACAGCTCGCGTAACAACGAGAAGGGATCCGAGGAAGAAGATCCCACGACGACGTCTCTCGTTCCCGGTGGCGAAGAAGTGGAAAAAGCTCTCGAAGAGACTCCCGACACTCCAAAGACCAAGGTTCCGAATGAAGAATGAGGAGCAGACGGCGAGGTAACCAATGTGGCCACCGTCCGACTTCAATTCGACGCCTTCCAAAAAGCCTGGGCAGAAACTAAAAGCGCCAGCGAAAAGACCACGTCGGAACTCGCCAAAGAGAACGAAAGGTTGCGCTCCGTATTCAAGGAACTCAAGGCGGGATCAGCGGGACAACATACCTACGTTCGTGGCCAGAGTGTCGCTCGACGCCTCGACATGGCCGTTGCCGCTGAGGAGAATGAAATCTATGGATTCCAGGGGGCGTCAAGACAGTATTCCCCCTAAAGAGACGGCTCTGAGAAAGAATTCGGATATCAAGAGAGTCTCTTTGTCAGCGCCATCGCCGCCCAGAAGATAGCTAAGAAATTCACCGTCGCCGATCTCCACGTCTACGACGGATCCGACGACCCAGAAGAGCATATCTTACTCTACAAAGCAAAACTCTCCACGATTCCAATCAAGCCGGAGTTGAGGGAGGCAATGATGTGCAAATTCTTTAGTTCAACGCTGAAAGGTCCGGCCTTGACATGGTTCATCCATCTCCCCAAAGGAAGAATCTCTTCCTATGCTGAACTCTCCAACATATTTCGCCTACAATTCGCCAGCAGTATGATGTTTGCAAAGCAACCCTCGGATCTCCATAACATGCGCATGAACAAAGGCAAACCATAAGGGCTATTATGAAGCGTTTTAACGACGAGAAGATCACCATCCTGGATTGTAGTGAGTCTACTGCTGCCGACGCGTTCAGACGCGCTCTCCCTTGAGGTAGCGACCTATACAAAGAACTGACGAAGACTCGTCCCGATTCATTCATCGCGACCAGGGAAAGAGCCATGGAAGCGATGCGCCTCGAAGAAGATCTCCTAAGGCACGCCGAAGAAAAGTCTCAATCCCCGCGCAGACAAACTCCTCCACGCAGAGACTCTCCCCCGCGAAGAAGTCACGGACGTCATGATAGGAGGAACAAACCATTTCAGAGGGAGCCTCCTATGGTGCACAGTGTAAGCGAGATCAATAGTGTCTACGTGGTCGAAAGAGGCATTTACATGAAGACCGACACGTTGCGAGTTATGAGCGCGATGGAGAAGCTTCGCGATGTGAAGTGGCCAAAAAAGCCGAATCCGGAGAGAAAGCCAGGATCAGGGAGAGGATATTGCGAGTTCCATAACGATTCCGGCCACCCCACGGATGATTGCTATACCTTAAGAAGAGAAGTGCTACGCCTCTTTTCAAGAGGCGACCTATTAGATCGGCTCTCCAAAGAAGGAAGAGAGGTATTCGAATGGGCAAAGAAAGAAAAGAGATCCCCAACACCACCGCCACCACCATCAAACCGTTCAAGAACAGTCAATACCATCTTTCGAGGTTCTTCCATAAGTGGTTACACCGCGTCCGCCGCCAAGAGGAACGCCAAGGCGTCGCGTAGCGAAGGAAGCGCTCTACCCATCTATCATGTCAGTTCCGTCAAAAAAGACTGTCCAATCACGTTCGAAGAACCCAATGGGAACGTAGATCACCACGACGGGTTGGTTATTTCCCTCACTATCAGTAATTGCAAGGGCAAGAGGATCCTTATTGATAACGGAAGTTCCGCGAACATTATCACCTTGTCCGCCGTCAAAGAACTTGGACTCTCCAGCGATGACGTAGTGAAAAAGCACATCCCACTAGTAGGTTTCATTGGCGAAGTCGCATACATGCTGGGAGAGATTACTCTAGCCACTCTAGCTGAAGGGGTCAATATGCAGACTAAGTTTGTGGTAATGGAAGCAGAGTCGCCCTATAACATGATCTTAGGGAGACCGTGGTTGCATGATATGAGGGCCATACCCTCAACATACCATCAATCCCTGAAGTTTCCATCCCTGTGTGGAATTCAAGAAATCAAGGGTGAACCACAGATAGCGAGAGAATGTTACAGCATAGGGATGAAGGGTACGACCAGCATGTCTCAAGATAAGAAAGCTAAGACATAGCAATTAAAAGACCATGAAAAGCCGATAAGGTACGTAAAGCGAAAACTTTACGAGACAAAGAGGAGATTTTCCAGGTAGGTGACGAGATGTATGTATTGGATATCAGATCCTACGCTATTCGGAAAATTGAGAAAAGAAAAGCATCTTCATGGTCTGAAATGTCAAGTAGAAAGGGGTCGAATCGCCGCAAAATCCGAGAAAATCATAGAAAATCCAAGAAAAGATCTAGGGATGGAAAAGTGATTCTTGACACGTCAAAGAAAGAACCTTCCAAGAAACGAGATAAGAGCGTCGACAAGAATGACGCGTCTCTACGCAAGCATAAGCAAGGTCTCTGAGTCCAGAGATGGCGAGAGTTTATGGCAAAGAACGCCAACCTAAGCTGCATGTTCTTGAAACACCATCCACCATAAGCGAATCCCGTCAAAAACATTGAGAATTTTCCAAGTATTTTCAGTTTCCTTTTGTTTTTCTTTGCATAAGTAGGATTAGATTTTTTGAGTTTCAATAAGAACATGTCGTTGTCTTAGAGTCAAAACAACAAGGGGCCGTGACGACTAGGGGTAGACGTCGATGTCGTAGTTTGTCGTTCCATGATGCATCTTTTACTAATATACAAGTAGACCTTCTCTTTCTCCAATGTGTCAAGCATACCGAGTTGTTTCATTTTCAATGACTTGCTCTATGTCTATTAAGAGAACGTGCCTCTTGAGTACGGTGCACCAAATAAGAAGCAAGAAGGCCGCGGCGAAAATCCGCGCCGGGGGCGAATTTCGTTAGCCTACGCGTTCAAGGCTCCATCTATGCGTACGCAACGTTAGCCGAACCGCCGACTCTGAGTCGACGCTTCCCATGATTGTTAGCGACATGTGGCAATGGTGGGGAATGAAGCCCAGAACCTCACGAAACCGGCCGGATCCTCTGAGCAAACAAGGTTAAGCCTATTTGACACAGTCATTCTCCAGGAATGCGTCTTCACGCCTTCCAGCCACTCTGAGAGTCATGAATCAACGGGCATCTCTCCAACCGGTTAGGAGACGTCCACCGGCATCGTAAGTCCAAACAATCACGAGTTGGACGCTACACGATGAACATGCCCGTCGATTAAAAGAGTTTGACGTCGACCTGACGCTAGCGTGTGGTAAAGGATTCACCATGAGTAAGAGGTGATGTCACAAGCTGATAAAATCACACGCTGACCTACATCCGCCACTCGCTCCGGGTTCGGAGGAAATGCTGGAACCAAACCTCATGTATGCCGACAACGTAACAAAAGCCACCGCAATGACCGTACCACCCTATCAAGTAAGCAAAACCTTTTCTAAACACGTTCGATAACGTACAAAGCACTGTACCAGGGGTAGAAAACCACACCCTAAAGATAAAGTAACAATGGTCAAAAACCAAACCTGCGCACTCATAGGCAAGCTACGCGTAAGGAGTCACAAAAAATCCTACGCGAGAAACATGTAGTCAAAATATAAGTACCACAAAACATCAAAAGCAAAGGAAGTACATAAGTCTTTGGTAGCTCCAACCCAACCGACAAGGAGCCTGAGCTAAACCTACCAAAAGTGGTAGGACTACGCCCAAGAAACCAGGGAAAAATGAAGTATAGTTGCGATAACTCGAAGACAGGCCCTAAAAACAAGTCATCGCATAAGAAAGATCGAGAACAAGAAACTCGAACGCGGAGAGACGCTATCACCAAAGAAAACGCTTCCAAACAAAGTAGCACATTCAGTCTCGGGGAATTCAAGGGATAGAAAAAGAAAAGCGAATACATTAGAAGAAACTCCCACCAAGGAGAACAGAGGTGACAATGTTCAAAAGCTCCCCAAGATATTGGCAACGCGTACAAAAGCGATAAGTAAATAAAAACAAGAAAGGAAGAAATCACAGAGACTTAGATTAGCCCTCTGACGACCCAGAGCCAGACGCGTGATCATCTCTTTCCTCGACGTCGTCAGCTGCAGGTTCTTCCTCGTCGACGCCTTCGTCACCTTCAACGTCAGCAACACTAAGATCAGGAGCATCCTCCTCCATAATGTCGAGATTCGTTGGAAGACGAGCAGACGAGGGACCTCCCTCGACGCCTTCGGGAACCTCCGGATAAGCCGCCTCGAACTCCTTGCGCTCAGCCTCTGGATCCCAGTCATGATGCTCGTCGGTGCCGTATTGTTGTGCCACCTTCTTCTCCACGTCCGCCCTCAAGGTAGCAAGGCCTTTCTCCAAATCTCCGGCTTTTTCAACAAGAGCACTATGAAGATTAAGAACCTCAGTGTTTTTATCCTTGGCGGCTTTCTCCGCGTCACGAGCTTCCTTGAGCAAGTCGTTGAGACGTTTAACTTCCAACTCAGAGACGGACAACTTTCCCTCCAGCGCCTCCATTCGCTCCGGATACGTAGAAAAAAGCGTCCAGGCGCATAGCGAGGTCTGAATTCCCTGAAAAAGGAAAAGAAAAGAATAAGAAGGGAAGTACGCAAAAGAAACAGATGAAACACAAAGAAAAGATGATCTTACTTGCCATTGAGCGGTATAAGCCTCTCCCATGACATCAGCCGGATCCATCGACGAGTAATGGGCCAGCGACGACGAAGAGCGGAGCCCGATCAAAGCCTCTCCCATGACATCAGCGAGATCACGCTAGGGAAGTCATTCACGGTAAGGTACTCGTCTTCAGAAGTTTCGACTACCTTCTCCTTGCCTTTCTTCGATCGCGTCGCCTTGGCCGGAGAAGGTGACGGCGAAGAATCCAGCGTCGCCATAAGATCGATCTCTATAGGAGCAGAAGAAGAACACCCCTTTATGGAAATTTGACTCTTCCCCGACGTCACAAGATCTGTTGCCGATTCGTCGCGAGCACAAACGCGAGAAATTGAAGCTGCAACCACACACATAGCGCAATGGATAAAGAACACTAAAATAAAGAAGATCAAATAAGCAAACAAGGAGAGAATAATTTACAAGATGGAGTTGCAGGGACGCTCCGATGCCCTTCTCCGTCATGACCGTGGAAAGTTCGATCAACCTCAGGAATCGCCAGGAGCGTAGCAATCGCATTTTTCGATTGAGCCCTCGTCTTAAGGGCCTCCACATTAACTGAAAGAGATACAAAGTCGCGCATAAGTAAAGCGTCGACGCGTAAGAGATAAACAATGAAGATTCAACAGGCGAATTAAGAAAACTCACTCTTAGGGTTCCAATCCTCGATGAGCCAGGAGGATTCGTCTCCAAGGGATGGTTTCTCCACGAAGTAAAATACTTCAGCCCAACCCCGATCGGCCGTACTCTTTTCGAAAGCTATCCGAGCTTTCTTCTGCTTGAGTTTGAAGTAAACCCTACTTGGGGAGGAAAGGGAGATTGACAAGGAATGAATGATATCCGCCGCAACGAAGTCCAAACCATATTTGTTTATGGCGTCATCGAGAGAGCCAAGGATTCGCCAAGCGTCGGGAAGAAGTTGACCCATCGCCAAGCCAAGGGAGAGCATGAACGCCTTAACCAAAGGCGAGAACGGGAACCGATGCCCCGCCAAGAAGGGATACTCGTAGACTGAGATCCACCCCGGTCGATGAGCATCAGCGCATACTCCCCTTGGAGGGATCTCGATCTTCACATTCGGGCCCAGCTCGGCGATAGATCGCAGAGGACCAAATATCATGCGCCTCAGAGTAGTACCGATCCGAGTCACGAAGCACCTTCCTGGGTTCATAAAGTACCAGTGTCGCCATAAGTGAGAAAGAAATGAAGAGTTAAGAGCAAGGTAAGGGAGGAATCGAGTGAGAAGGAACAAAGAGCGTGAAGAAATGTTCGGAAGAAATGAAGTTATAGGAAGTGTATAAAGAGAAGGAAGATCTCACCCTTATATAGGCGGAGAATCGCGAGGATTACGAGAGAAGATACTCTTCCAACGACACTATCTCCCACTAAAAGAAAACTAGCCGTTACAGGTGAACGTTGTCGGCGCATATTACGAAGCACTCCCTCAGACGCGTGAGGACGATGAAAGAGAAGCAATGATCGAAGCATTACAAAGGAATTAAAATCCCAGGTGACGTAATTTTCAACGCGTTCCAAGTTTAATGAAGACGTATTCCATGAAGAAAGAAGGCGTCTCCCAGTTCTACTAGACGTTAAGCCCTGTAAGAAGCCTTAGGGGTATTGTTTGTGCCTAAAAATACGACGGATGAGGAACGCGTTATGAGCTACGCGTAGGGCCACCGCGTCGACGTGACGAGATGGAATGAAGATCTCGTCTACGCTAAAGATGGAGTCGGTCGAGTGAATACTATCCCTTTTCTTTATGTTACTAATGTAATTAGTAAAAGATATTAGAAAGAATTTCTTTTACCTTATTTTTATATCGTCATAGGATAGAAGGAAAAAGATAAGATCTCGTTTCCTTAAATATTAAACTAGGGTTAGCCTATAAATAGAGGCTAACGCCTGCTTTGTAATCATTCAGCCACTTTCGAGTAATGCATAAGTTCAAGCTTCAAACCTTAATTTTCTATCTTGTTCTTGAGTGTTGAGATTATACTGTCATATTTGAACTTTGCCCTACAATTGCTTAATTTTCATCTCGTTGATAATTTCGCTACAAACAATAACTAAGCAATTGTAGGGCAAAGATCAAATATGGCGGTATCGATCTCAACACTCAAGAACAAGATGGGAATTAGGGTTGAAACTTGGATTTGTATTATTACTCGAGGGTGGCTGAATGATTTCAAAGCAGGCGTTAGCCTCCTTTTATAGGCTAACCCTAATGATATCTTTTATGAAATGAGATATTATCTTTTCCTTCTATCTTATGACGATATAACAATAAGGTAAGATCACTATATGTATAGGTACAAGATTACTCGTCGCTTCATGAGTCAGCAAACTCGTCCTCCAGTAGGACAATAGCAACCATTGTCTCAAGACTTGTAATGATGATTAGTATGTAAAATAGTCTTCGACCGCCATGGAAGTTTCTTTGGAAGCTGAGGTAGGTCGTTTTTTCTTCCCTTTAATTTGTTTCCCATGAATTGCCTCATCTGGAATGTGCAGGGGGATGGGAAGAAGGAGTTTGTCCGAAATTGTCGATATCTCGTCCCTAAGAATAAGGTTGACATTATGGCTGTTTTGGAGCCCCGTATTTTGGGTTCAGATGCTACTGTGGTATGTGATAAGCTGCAGTTTGATTATTCTGTGAGGGTGGAGGCGATTATATTGGATTATCAGGAGGTATCTGGCTTCTCTGGAAAGATGCTCGGCTTTCTGTTTCTGTTCATGCTCTCTACGACCATTTTATTCATGTTGTTATCTCTTTGGATAAGCTTTTGTTACACTTGGTGATCGTCTATGCGACGCCTATGGCTCACGGTGGGGTGGCCTTCTGGACTGAGCTGCATGAGGCGATCAGAGATATCGTGGATCCCCTCTTTGTTGGAGGTGATTACAATTGTATCCTTTCTCTTGATGACAGGATGGCTGGGTCTAATATTCTCTCGCAGGACACCCAATATTTCTTTGATTGGGTCAATAATAATGAGTTGATTGATATGGGATTTGTTGGTCTGCGTTTTACTTGGAGTAGGGGGACTCAAGTTGGCACCTTTGTTTCTAAAAGGCTCGATAGAGCTTTTGTCAATCTACAGGGCATGTTACAGTGGGAAGAGGCCATTGTTCGTCATCTCCCCGCTTTGAACTCTGATCAACATCCTTTGCTCATCTCCTTGGAGGGTGATGGTGTTAACAATGGTAAATGCCGACCTTTGAGATTCGAAGCCGCCTGGGTGCTCCATCCAATGTTTCTGAATTTTGTGGAGGCTACTTGGGCTCAAGATGTGGATGTTATGGAGGCTCTTGATCAGCTGAAGTCTGAGCTCCTTGCACTGGAACCGCAAGGTTTTGGGCAATATCCACCACCGGAGAGATAAGCTCGAAGCTTGTATTGCAGGTGTTCTCAGAGCCTTGGAGTCTAGATTTCATGACGGCCTCATTTCTTTGAAATCCAAATTATCTCTGGAGCTCGATCAGACGCTTGCCCAAGAGGAAGTTGTTGGATCGATTAGCGTATAAAACTCAAGGAACAAAAGCTATTGTTCCTTGATAATTAGATAATGCAGAAAGACAAACAATAATGTAAATCAAACCTGGACACGATGATATATAGTGGAAACACCCCAAGTACCAAAAAGTCCTCGAGGCGAAAAACCACTCCTCTCTAGCTTTCACTAGAGAGAGTTTGAACGAGTCTACTTGTTGTATTGATATCTTGATTACAATAGAACTTGGATCACTCACCTAGACGTCCTAGCTAGATCTCGGATCACTCTTCTCACTTGAATCTCAATCTCACACACGTAGAACAACTCTAAACCGAGTATTAGGTTTTCGCTCTTCAAAGTCTTACTAAGCTATGCAATTCCCATGCAATATATAGCACACTAAATAGCTCAAACCTAACTATCAATCTAGCCGTTCTAATATTACCATAAATCAAACAATATCTTTCTAAAAGGAAATCGCTTCCTAATATTTCATTCACAAGGAAATCTCTTCCTAAGAAATCTTTCACAAGGAAATCTCTTCCTAAGAAATCTTTCCTTCCGTGTGACATTCCAACTTGTTCTCCAAGTAGTCACCTTGGGCCTTACACTTCGGCGCGCCGCCTTGAACAAATAAGGAAACAATAGCGTATAAGGAAATATTCCTTGCGCGTAATATTTCCTTATTCCTTTGGCGCTTCTTCACACGCGCGTCCAATGCCCATCCTTGCCGAGTTGCCACTTTCCTTATTTGACGAGATCTTCTTTTCCTTCTTTGACAAGATCTTCTTTCCTTCTTTGAAATGCAACTCTTCCATAATTCTTCAAGTCCATTCTCCAAGATATCTTCGACCAATAATCTTCTTCAGATGAACTTTAATCTTCACAACTGTCTTCCATTCGTCATAACCTTACGCCTCATGGATTCCAGCAAGACTTCCTTCATACCTGCTTGTACTTCCTTTGTTGATGTCTACACACAAGTAGACTTCCTTCGTTCCTGTCTACACACAATTAGACTTCCTTCGTTCATGCACACACTAGTAACAATACTTACGCACTCAAGTAAACCATTAGTGAATGTTTGTCATTCAATCAAAACTTCATCATATCTCAACAATTTCCCCCTTTTTGATGATGACAAACATCCTTAACAATAAGAGTATAAATTTGAGACATATATACTAGCTAAGGAACAAAGAATAACAAAGCACTAAAAATTCCCCCTCAGAAAAACAGCAAACTACAACTAATTCATGAATTCCCCCTCAAATCTTGCTATCCCCTAATTTCCCCCTTTTGGCATCATCAAAATGAACGAATTCAAGTCAACTTGCAACCTTAAGAGCTCATAAATCAAAACAACTTAAGCATAGTTCTATTAAGATCAACAAAGGGCCACACCCTCCTTACATCGAACCCTCCATACAACCAAGACAAGGCAAACATGCAATCATAGACAACAAAAAGCATGAACAAAGTGAAATAAAAACAAACAGAAAACAATAAAGGAGGCTAGGGAACAAAAATTAGGGGTCGGATGTGCCAGGGAAAGATAGGATCATTCTATGCCCTTGCGAGGAGATGACTGGGGCAGGAGACTTTCAAGTGTCGTCTCTATTGTTTCCACCTTGAGTCTCACAAGACTCATCTCCTTTTCAAAGATTCTTATCAGCCGCTGTTGTTGATCGGATAGACTAGCAACAACACGGCTCAACTTCCCTATGGCATTCTGCGTTTCATAGGCCATCGTTGGCGCTTCATTTTGTCCCCCCTTAGGACTCTCAGACAAAACCTCCTCAGCATCTTCATTCTGAGCGTCTTGAGCCCTTATCCAGCCTGCCTTCTCATCCTTCTTGAACTTCATTTTTCTCAGATTGCTCTCATCCAAATTTCTGTAGAACACGGCTTCACTCTCCTCTGAGTACACCATTATACTTTTCAAAATCTTTTTGACGATGCTGGGGTAGGGAAGAGCATGAGTTTCACTATTGCTGGCATGCTCCATGTGCAGTAGAACGATACTTGCAAGGTTTACCTGTTCCTTATTCAACAGCTTGTCCATGAGCATGAAATCTTGGATGAGGATGGTGTTCCTCTTCTGTGCTCGTGGCGTGAGGTTACTGATCAGGACAGAGTGAAGAAGACGGTTGACCACCCCCATGGAATTTGTCTTGACATCGGCGTTTGGAGGATTTTCATCTTCACTGATCCTCTTCTTCAATTCCAAAGGTTGAACATCTTGTGGCCATTGTCCCTTGGAGTAGCTGCAGAAGCCTTCATGAGGAACCCTAAGGAATGAAAGCGAGTTCGATGCTTGAGATGGAACAATGTTGTCCCCCTGCGGTAAACTTCCCCGTGATGGTGTGTGGTCTTTCTTCAAGTGTAAAGCTTCCATAGAACTCTTTGAAGAGCTCGGCATTGACGCTTTCTCCCTTAGCGAACAACTGTCCCCACTTCTGTGCTTTGAGAAGCTCGGCCACCATCTCTAGTCCATTTTCCTTCATGAACTCTTCATCCAGAATCAATTCTCTCACAATTGATCTTCTTGACACATCTTTAAGTGACGAACTTTCTTTCTTCACGGCCACTTCCTTCCCCTTTCTGGCCCTCTTCCTTGACAAGGGAGTAACCCTGGCTTTCTTTGGCATAGGCGATTTGGGCTCAGGCGTCTCCTCGATCGTCTCCTCAGAAGTCATTTGAGCAGCTTCTCTAGCCAATTGAAAGCGGGTTTTCCTTTTTCCGATGACGCTGCTACTGTTGCTCACCTTCTTTCCCTTCTGAGAGGAAAAAATGAGAACATCAGCTTCAAGCTCCTTTTCGAAGTCATCTAGGGTTTCGTCCTGCCTTGGCGCCGTCTCAGAGACGTCGCCGGCAGGTCGAGACTCATCCTCGATGATTGGCTTATTTGGGGGAGGAGAAACAAGGATTTCAGGGATAGACGGTTTAGTGGATATGGGTTCTTTGTAGATAACAATGGCGGTCATGGGATGGATGATAGGAGACTCAGGGAGGGCAGAAGAAGGATTTTGGGACATGTTACCTGCGGCGGCCAGTTGGAGGAGTGTTTCTAGGGTTTCATCGTTGGTGATGACAAGTGTGGGGTTTTGGGAGGAGGAATTGGAGGCCATTTTTGTGGAGCTTGGGAGTTTTTGAGAGGAAAGAGGGATTGAGAGATTTCAGGAAAATTGAAAGCGTGAGGTTAGGGATTTGGGAATGTGGGTTTAAATAAGGAAGGGGAAAGATTTGCCCGGAAGAGCGAATCGTTTCATGAAGAGTTAGAATATTGGCCGTTTAAGATCTCCTTCCTTTTTCACACGCCACAATCATCACACAAGTACACACTTTTCAAACACTCTTCTTTACCTTTCCTTTTTCACACGACAGTAATAATTGCTTCCCCTTTTAATTTCTTGCGTCATTCCTCCTCGAGACAGCCACACGCTGCAAACACGCATCCCAGACACGTTGCACCTCTGTCTCCAGCCAATCGGACTCCTCGCGTGACAGAGAGCAATCCTTTTCTTTCCAAGGCAATCCAAAAAGAGCGTAGTGTATGATATGGGGGGTATCGTTACCAGAGATGGTACAAGAGAATATCATACGAAATAATAATAATATGGATAATTTAAAAAATCATGATGAGAGATTCCAGATGTGATGACATAAGATTGGCTCATAGGAATATACAATCATGATTTAGGCTTAAGGGACGGTTGTAGAGTACACTCTATCCTTTGGGCTTATAATGAGGGATCAAATCATCAAGAGGACTCTTTTGGGCTGAAAATAAGACCTTGTTCATGCAAAATGAAGTTTTAGAGAAGCATGCAATCATGTAAATGATCATAGAGAGGAACGACATAATTTAGGCATTACACAAAGTCAATTTTTCATAGAAATTAAGAGTTGTAGAGCTCTATGAGATTTAGGAGCAAGAGACAAGAAATCATTCAAGTTTCAGCCAATCATTGAAAGATTTCAAGAGATATAAGGAGCATAGAGAGGAAAACATACCTTAATGAGTTCCTTCCTTTCTGAGGTGATCTTTCTTAGTGCTCTTGCTAGGGAAGACTGATTTGTCCAACGAATAGTGTCTTCATAAGAAACGTTTGCATTGATAGAGAGAGAATTACGTACCTTTTTTTACCAAGGTTTGCAAACTTCTAATACGGGGAACCTCCGGTATGAGGTGTTGTGTTCCATTCGAGGTAAGAGTTCCATATATATATATATTGATTAATAAGGAGGCTAAGACGAACAAGGTACAGAAAACGAAAGCGGAAGCATTAAAAAAGCGAGAAATAAAGGAACCATACTTGTGGGGGGAACACGACTTCATTTGGAACATACCTTTTCTTGATTCGTACCTGAGTCGTCTTTGTATCTCCCCCCTTTGACACAGTTGAGTTACTCAACAAGTCAATACCAAGGAGCGGCGAATGAGGGAATGCCTTTCACTGCTTTGTTGTATCCTTCCTTTGATCCAGAGGGAGGGATCCCTCTAGATGATCCGGTGAAGTGACATGGAGCTATTCTTTGTTCCCTGTAAGTTTACCCTGTCTATGTACCAAGGATAGTTGTGCTTCACCTGAGAGAAAGGGTTAGTTTTTCCTTACCCAAGCAAGTCTTGGCTTGCTTGAGTTTTGTGGGACAGATCTATCGTTCGTAGTACCTTGGAGTTCAGATTGATTAACCTCAACCTTTACTTTTGGGGTACTTCGTGGTGATCCTCTTGATCCTATCCCACCTTAGGCATTCACACCCTTAGTCTTGGGAGTGTCTTTAGAGTGATCTTTGGATCCCATCTTTGGCTCGGATTGAGTTTCTGATGTATCCTCTGACTTTCTCTCGTTCTGAGCTCGGTAAGGGGCACGTATCTTTTCCTCAATTTGGATTCTGAGGGAACATTCATGCTTGTAGTGCCCAGTGTTACCACAGTGCCAACAAACACGATGTTGCTTGAGATTGACGTACTTGCTTTGTCCTGGCCAGATGGGAATGTTGGCTTTCCTGGACTCAAAGTCAATATGTGTCGGCTCTGTGTTTTGAAGTTGGCTCAACCAGATTGCATATGCTTTCTGCGCATCAAACCACGAGCTTATCCTTTCGACGTATTTGTTTCCCCCTAAGGACTCCACTTTGGTGACACACCTTTTGCAAGGGTTTTCCAATGATGGTTCCTTGGGTGATTCCAAATTCACATTAGGTGACTCATGAGTTTTAGGGTTTTTATCTGAGTCATATCCAATTCCACTGCGGGGCGCAAATCGACTTGAGTAATCGGTTTTTAGGCCATTTATGTAGGATCTAGCATGCTCATCTAGCCACAACTTTTTCTTGTGATCCTCATCTTCCTTGAGTACCACAAGATCATTACACAGCTTCTCATTCTCATGAACTAGAGAAAGCTTTGTATTTTCGAGCTCAAAAACCTTACTCTCAAGGGATATGATCTTGTTTTTGAGCCTGGGGCATTTTTCGCAAGAGCTAGATGAAGAAGAGGAGAGACTTTCTAGCATGGTAACTTTTTCACACAAGAGTCTTGTTTCGTTTGCCAGTCTTGAGAGTTCCTCCTCTCTTTCATCTAATTTCTCTTGTATATCCCCGTTCTCTTCTCCAAGTCTTCTAACAATATGAATTACTTATGTACTAGACATGCTCTGTAATTTAGTGATGATGGAAGAAAGACTTACCTCGGCTTCAGGTGTGCTATGTTCAGTTGCCATGAGGCACACTTCCTTCTCACTCTTCTGGTCTTCTTGATCTGAGTATGAATCCTCCCAGGTTGCCATCATTGCTCGCTTTCCTTCTGGAACGGGTGGTTCTCCCACCCTTCTTTTGTAGCAATTTCTAGCAAAGTGACCAGTTTTCTGACAATGGTAGCATATGACTTCCTTCATGTCTTTCGTTCCGTAAGAGGGACGGGAGTCACTCCTTCCCCCTCTCCAAGCTTTACGAAAGGCACTTGTGATCAAGGCTACAGTTTCATCCTCTTCAGCCTCGACGTCTTCCATCTGGGATAGATCAAATGCTTTTTCAACTTTCAGGGCAATGGATTGACTCTTGTCAACCTCCTTTCTTCCTTGGAGTTTTCTTTCGAGAATCACTGAATGACTTTTGAGGCGGCAGACTAGATCTTCTAGGGATATATCTTTGATGTCACTTTGTGCTTGTAGAGCATTGATGAATCCATCCCACTTGGAGTTTAGTGCTTGCATGAATTGATGCGTAACCTTCCATTGAGGGATGTCTTCACCTAGAAACTCAATTTGGCTTACATATCCTTCGAATCTGGCATGAAAATCTTCTAAAGATTCGTTCTTTTCTTGAAGAACTTTCTCATAGTCCTTTTGTGCCGCTAAGAGGCGATTTCTCTTCACATTGCTACTTCATGAGTAGGTTCTACTAAGTGCATCCCATATTTCTTTCGCAGATTTATATTTTAATACCTTTCTGAGATCACTTGAACTGAGAGCCATGTGAAGGATCTTCTTTGCCCTAGCATTCTTCTCCAAGACATTGTAATCAGCATCATCGTAGTCGATTCTTTTCTTCTCTTTGGTCTTGTCTTCCCCGGCAAGGTCCAGAACAGCTATATCTCCGAATTCAATGACCTTCCATAGTTGGGCATCAAGGGATTGAGTATGGGATTCAAACTGGATTGCCCACCAGTCATACTCTCCCGATTTCAGCATTGGAGGGTTCCAGAACGAGTCGTTGATTGCATTGTTGGATGACATCTTTTCCTGCAAAGCTAATTGAAATAATCTAGAGACCAGGCTCTGATACCAATTGTTGGATCGATTAGCGTATAAAAACTCAAGGAACAAAAGCTATTGTTCCTTGATAAGTAGATAATGCAGAAAGACAAACAATAATGTAAACCAAGTACCAAAAAGTCCTCGAGGCGAAAAACCACTCCTCTCTAGCTTTCACTAGAGAGAGTTTGAATGAGTCTACTTGTTGTATTGATATCTTGATTACAATAGAACTTGGATCACTCACCTAAACGTCCTAGCTAGATCTCGGATCACTCTTCTCACTTGAATCTCAATCTCACACACGTAGAACAACTCTAAACCGAGTATTAGGTTTTCGCTCTTCAAAGTCCTACTAAGCTATGCAATTACCATGCAATATATAGCACACTAAATAGCTCAAACCTAACTACCAATCTAGTCGTTCTAATATTACCATAAATCAAACAATATCTTTCTAAAAGGAAATCGCTTCCTAATATTTCATTCACAAGGAAATCTCTTCCTAAGAAATCTTTCACAAGGAAATCTCTTCCTAAGAAATATTTCCTTCCGTGTGACATTCCAACTTGTTCTCCAAGTAGTCATCTGGGCCTTACACTTCGGCGCGCCGCCTTGAACAAATAAGGAAACAATAGCGTATAAGGAAATATTCCTTGCGCGTAATACTTCCTTATTCCTTTGGCGCTTCTTCACACGCGCGTCCAATGCCCATCCTTGCCGAGTTGCCACTTTCCTTATTTGACGAGATCTTCTTTTCCTTCTTTGACAAGATCTTCTTTCCTTCTTTGAAATGCAACTCTTCCATAATTCTTCAAGCCCATTCTCCAAGATATCTTCGACCAATAATCATCTTCAGATGAACTTTAATCTTCACAACTGTCTTCCATTCGTCGTAACCTTACGCCTCATGGATTCCAGCAAGACTTCCTTCGTACCTGCTTGTACTTCCTTTGTTCCTGTCTACGCTCAAGTAGACTTCCTTCGTTCCTGTCTACACACAAATAGACTTCCTTCGTTCATGCACACACTAGTAACAATACCTACGCACTCAAGTAAACCATTAGTGGATGTTTTTCATTCAATCAAAACTTCATCATATCTCAACAGAAGCCTTGTGGTTCCAGAAAGCTCGTGAGAATTGGATCGAAATGGGAGATCGTAACACCAAGTTCTTTCACACTAGTATCGTGGTTCGTAGGAGGAGAAATAAAATTATTTCCTTACGAATTAATGAGACTGACTAGATTGATAAAAGACTTGAACTTGAGAACCATGCGGTGGAGTTCTTCAATCACCTGTATTGCTTGCCTGCCTCTGAAGCTCAGGTTTGCCCTCTTGAGAAGGGAGGTTTCCCTTTGGTTGTTGATCATAGTTTGGTGGGCTTGGACTCCACCCCAGACAAATATGAAATTAATATTTGGCTTGCTTTGCGTAATATGAGATCCTTCAAGGCCCTTGGGCCCAATGGCTTCCAACCATGGTTATTAAGATCTAGATTTAAATCTACGATTTTAACGATTTTACGATTCACATTAGAATGAGTGATCCCCGATTCTATGTAGAATCTTATTACGGTAGAATCTTAATTATCAAAATAAAATCAGTAGAATCTTGTATACGATTTTTTATTTTAGATGATTTTACGATTCTACACAAATGACTATTATATGCTTGTGTTTAAGTAAATAGTGTTAATATTTAATTTTCATCATGATTTATCTTGATAATATTAGTAGTTACCTTCTATGCAATATTTATAATATACTAAAACGTAATTTATAACGAAAATAATACTAAGTTGTAAATATATACACTTTTTAGTATAACATAGAATCTTACGATTTTACGATTCGAATCTACGATCCGATTCTAAAGGGGCCTTGCGATTCGATCTTAGAATCTCAATTTTAATAACATTGCTTCCAGTCCATATTTTTTAAAACGTGTTGGACCTTGATTAGCCCCTCTATTATCCGGTTTGTTTAGCAGTTCTTTGAAACTGGAATTCTGCCTTCTGAGACCAATAAGACGCTTATTGCTTTGATTGGTAAGGTTGCTGAGCCGGAAGTAATTAGCCACTTTCTCCTGATTAGTCTCTGCAATGTGATGTATAAAATCATTACTAAAATCCTTTCTAATCGGTTGCAACCTTTTATGCGTGATATTGTCGGTCCTACTCAGAGTAGCTTCCTTTCGGGGCGTTTTATTACGGATAATATTGTGCTCCTCCAAGAGGTTGTTCACTCTATGAGGATTAAAAGGAGTGGTAAGGGTTGGATGCTCCTCAAGCTCGATCTTGAAAAAGCATAAGATCGTATCCGGCGGGATTTTGTCTTGGATACGCTTCAAGATGCGGGTCTCTCGGATCGTTGGATTACTTGGATTCGAGAGTGCTTGTCTTCCACGTCTATGCGGCTCTAATGGAATGGGGAGGCCTTCGAGCAGTTTAAACCTTCTCGTGGTATTCGTCAAGGCGACCCTAGTTCGCCTCATCTCTTAGTGCTTTGCATGAAACGATTGACCCATTTGATTCTCCATGAGATTCAAGGGGGTAGGTGGAAACGATTGCCTTGATAAGTTTTGCGTTACCTCAGGACAGAAGATTAGTCTCGCCAAGTCTAAGATTTTTGTGTCTTCTAATGTTTCCCGTGATTTGGCTGCACAATTGGAGAATATCAGTGGGATCGACGTGACTCATGATCTTGGTATGCCCGTCTTGCATAAGCAAGTTACTAAAAAGACTTTCCACTTTCTCTTGAACAAAATCAATCTCAAACTGGCTGGATGGAAGGGTCAAATGCTCAGCTTTGCGGGTAGGGTCACGTTAATGAAGTCGGTTCTCTCCTCGATGTCGGTTTATGCTATGAACACGATGAGACTGCCTCTGAGTACGTATAAGAAGTTGGATCGCATTAACCGCTCTTTCATTTGGGGTGATTTCGATGGGCATCGTAGGTTACATCTTGTTGCTTGGCCTGAACATACTCTCCTGAAATCCTTAGGGGGTCTAGGGGTGAAAGATTATGCCGAAATGAACCACGTTGTTTTGGGAAAACTTGATTGGAGATTGCTTAAGGGTGATGTTGGCCTTTGGGGTGATCTTTTAGTGGATAAGTATGGTTTGGTCTTCTCTGGTAACAGTTTTGAAGCCACTCGGGGTCCTCGTGATTCTCATGTTTGGATGGGCATGAAATGGGCTTTCAATGAAATTGTGAAGCCATACCTTAAGTGGAATTTAGGTGATGGGGCCTCTTATAAGTTATGGATGGACTGTTGGCTCATGGATAAGTCTTTGAAGGAGCTTTTGACTGCTCATCTGGCTTCCAACATTTCTGGTAGTAGTGTTCGTGATCTTTGGCAAGTGAATGGTGGATGGATTTGGGCCCAACTTCAGAGTCTTCCCTCGTCTTGTCTCCTTCGTCTGGGCTCGATTGCTATTAGTGTCGATCCGGACTGTAGTGACTCTATTTGCTGGAGGTTCTCGTCTTCAGGGGAGTATTCCACGACTTCGGCCTACAAGTCTGTGTTGTTGAATTCTTCCCTGGTTGTCTGTCCTATTCTTCAGAAGATTCGAAAGCTGATTTGGCACCTTCATGTGCCGCAACGTATTAGGAGTTTCCTTTGGTTCATCTCCAAGGGGAAAATCATGACTAACGCGGAGCGGTTCCACCGACACATTTCGGCCTCCAAAGTTTGTGGTCGGTTGTGATACCCATGAGGAGACCCTTCTCCATTTGCTACGTGATTTCAGGTTAATTAGGCCTCTTTGGAAGTATTTTGTGCTTGTTAGTCATCATCAACGTTTCTTTACGGCTGAACCTTTGGATTGGGCTTTAGGAAAACAAGTTCAACTTTAACCAGGGCTTGGTGCTCCATCCATTGTTTCTGAATTTTGTGGAGGCTACTTGGGCTCAAGATGTGGATGTTATGGAGGCTCTTGATCAGCTGAAGTCTGAGCTCCTTGCACTGGAATCGCAAGGTTTTGGCAAAATCCACCGCCGGAGAGATAAGCTCGAAGCTCGTATTGCAGGTGTTTTCAGAGCCTTAGAGTCTAGATTTCATGACGGGCTCATTTCTTTGAAATCCAAATTATCTCTGGAGCTCGATCAGACGCTTGCCCAAGAGGAAGCCTTGTGGTTCCAGAAAGCTCGTGAGAATTGGATCGATATGGGAGATCGTAACACCAAGTTCTTTCACACTAGTACCGTGGTTCGTAGGAGGAGAGATAAAATTATTTCCTTACGAATTAATGAGACTGACTAGATTGATGAGAGACTTGAACCTTAGAACCATGCGGTGGAGTTCTTCAATCACGTGTATTGCTTGCCTGCCTATGAAGCTCAGGTTTGCCCTCTTGAGAAGGGAGGTTTCCCTTTGGTTGTTGATCATAGTTTGGTGGGCTTGGACTCCACCCCAGACATATATGAAATTAATATTTGGCTTGCTTTGCGTAATATGAGATCCTTCAAGGCCCTTGGGCCTGATAGCTTCCAACCATGGTTATTAAGATCTAGATTTAAATCTACGATTTTAACGATTTTACGATTCACATTAGAATGAGTGATCCCCGATTCTATGTAGAATCTTATTACGGTAGAATCTTAATTATCAAAATAAAATCAGTAGAATCTTGTATACGATTTTTTATTTTAGATACGATTCTAGGATTTTACGATTCTACACAAATGACTATTATATGCTTGTTTTTAAGTAAATAGTGTTAATATTTAATTTCATCATAATTTATCTTGATAATATTAGTAGTTACCTTCTATGCAATATTTATAATATACTAAAACGTAATTTATAAAGAAAATAATACTAAGTTGTAAATATATACACTTTTTAGTATAACATAGAATCTTAAAATTTTACGATTCGAATCTACGATCCGATTCTAAAGGGCCCTTGCGATTCGATCTTAGAATCTCGATTTTAATAACATTGCTTCCAGCCCATATTTTTAAAAATGTGTTGGACCTTGATTAGCCCCTCTGTTATCTGGTTTGTTCAACAGTTTTTTGAAATTGGAATTCTGCCTTCTGAGACCAATGAGACGCTTATTGCTTTGATTGGTAAGGTTGGTGGGCTTGGACTCCACCCCAGACAAATATGAAATTGGGCTTGCTTTGCGTAATATGAGATCCTTCAAGGCCCTTGGGCCCGATGGCTTCCAACCATGGTTATTAAGATCTAGATTTAAATCTACGATTTTAATGATTATACGATTCACATTAGAATGAGTGATCCCCGATTCTATGTAGAATCTTATTACGGTAGAATCTTCATTATCAAAATAAAATCAGTAGAATCTTATATACGATTTTTTATTTTAGATACGATTCTACACAAATGACTATTATATGCTTGTGTTTAAGTAAATAGTGTTAATATTTAATTTTCATCATGATTTATCTTGATAATATTAGTAGTTACCTTCTATGCAATATTTATAATATACTAAAACGTAATTTATAATGAAAATAATATTAAGTTGTAAATATATACACTTTTTAGTATAACATAGAATCTTACGATTTTACGATTCGAATCTACGATCTTATTCTAAAGGGCCCTTGCAATTCGATCTTAGAATCTCGATTTTAATAACATTGCTTCCAGCTTATATTTTTTAAAACCTGTTGGACCTTGATTAGCCCCTCTGTTATCCGGTTTGTTCAGCAGGATTTTGAAACTGGAATTCTGCCTTCTGAGACCAATGAGACGCTTATTGCTTTGATTGGTAAGGTTGCTAAGCCGGAAGTAATTAGCCACTTTCGTCTGATTAGTCTCTGCAATGTGTTGTATAAAATCATTACTAAAATCCTTTCTAATCGGTTGCAACCTTTTATGCGTGATATTGTCGGCCCTACTCACAGTAGCTTCATTCCGGGGCGTTTTATTACGGATAATATTGTGCTCCTCCAAGAGGTTGTTCACTCTATGAGGATTAAAAGGAGTGGTAAGGGTTGGATGCTCCTCAAGCTCGATCTTGAAAAAGCCTATGATCGTATCCGGTGGGATTTTGTCTTGGATAGCTTCAAGATGCGAGTCTCTCGGATCGTTGGATTACTTGGATTCGAGAGTGCTTGTCTTCCACGTCTATGCTGCTCTTATGGAATGGGGAGGCCTCCGAGTAGTTTAAACCTTCTCGTGGTATTCGTCAAGGCGACCCTAGTTCGCCTTATCTCTTAGTGCTTTGCATGAAACGATTGACCCATTTGATTCTCCGTGAGATTCAAGGGGGTAGGTGGAAACCTATTCAACTTTGTAGAAACGCCTCGAGACTTTCGCATATGTTTTCTGCGGATGATTTTATTCTAATGGCCGAAGCGTCTCTTAGTCAAATGCGTAATGCCATGGCTTGCCTTGATAAGTTTTGCGTTACCTCGGGACAGAAGATTAGTCTCGCCAAGTCTAAGATTTTTGTGTCTTCTAATGTTTCCCGTGATTTGGCTGCACAATTGGAGAATATCAGTGGGATCGACGTGACTCATGATCTTGGTACTTATCTTGGTATGCACATCTTGCATAAGCAGGTTACTAAAAAGACTTTCCACTTTATCTTGAACAAAATCAATCTCAAACTGGATGGATGGAAGGGTCAAATGCTCAGCTTTGCAGGTAGGGTCACGTTGATCAAGTCGGTGCTCTCCTCGATGTCGGTTTATGCTATGAACACGATGAGACTGCCTCTGAGTACGTATAAGAAGTTGGATCGCATTAACCGCTCTTTCATTTAGGGTGATTTCGATGGGCATCGTAGGTTGAAAATCTTGTTGCTAGGCCTGAACATACTCTCCTGAAATCCTTAGGGGGGTCTAGGGGTGAAAGATTATGCAACATGAACCAAGCTGTTTTGGGAAAACTTGGTTGGAGATTGCTTAAGGGTGATGTTGGCCTTTGGGGTGATCTTTTGGTGGATAAGTATGGTCTGGTCTTCTCTGGTAACAGTTTTGAAGCCACTCGGGGTCCTCGTGATTCTCATGTTTGGATGGGCGTGAAATGGGTTTTCAAAAAAATTGTGAAGCCATACCTTAAGTGGAATTTAGGTGATGGGGCCTCTTATAAGTTATGGATGGACTGTTGGCTCATGGATAAGCCGTTGAAGGAGCTTTTGACTGCTCATCTGGCTTCCAACATTTCTGATTGCAGTGTTCGTGATCTTTGGCAACTGAATGGTGGATGGATTTGGGCCCAACTTCAGAGTCTTCCCTCGTCTTGTCTCCTTCGTCTGGGATCGATTGCTATTAGTGCCGATCCGGACTGTATTGACTCTATTTGCTGGAGGTTCTTGTCTTCAGGGGAAGATTCCACGACTTCGGCCTAAAAGTCTGTGTTGCTGAATTCTTCCCTGGTTGTCTGTCTTATTCTTCAAATGATTCGAAAGCTGATTTGGCACCTTCATGTGCCGCAACGTATTAGGAGTTTCCTTTGGTTCGTCTCCAAGGGGAAAATCATGACTAACGCGGAGCGCACCGACACATTTCGGCCTCCAAACTTTGTGGCCGGTTGTGATACCCATGAGGAGACCCTTCTCCATTTTCTACGTGATTGCAGGTTCATTAGGCCTCTTTGGAAGTATTTTGTGCATGTTAGTCATCATCAACGTTTCTTTACGGCTGAACCTTTGGATTGGGCTTTAGGAAAACAAGTTCAATTTTAACTAGGGCTTGGATGATTGCAACTTGTTTTCTACCATTCTTTGGTGGGTTGGGTCTTTTTTATCATACTATTTTTAGGTTTTGCTACATATATCTTTGTATTTGTATGAATGCTTTCATGAATAGAAAGATATTTAGTCTGCTTCTTTAGGTGTTTTCTTCTATTATGTTGCGATGAAAATGTCCTAAAATAGACATCCTTGAATATTGCTTCTAAAAAGATGAATGCAGTGTTTGCAACATGTGTATGTACAAAGCATTTTAATATTTATAAATTTCTTTATTATGAAATTTTATTGAAGCACAAGAGTATATAATTTGCATTTTAGGTGTTGCCTTTCCAATATGTTGTTTCATGGTGGGTAATGGCAAAGTTTACTCACTGATAATTTGTCTGAATATTGATGTGTTTCCAGTATGTACAATGTACAAAAGTATTATATTTATCATTGGGGGCATGAGCATCATTATTATGGCTAATGGGAAAGTTTCACGCTGGCTCTCCCGCTGAGAGCCATTATCCATAATAATAATACTTAGCTGCATTTGTAGAGCACACAAATAAAATTAAACATAGTTGTTTTGCACCTCAAATAATACACATTTACTACGGTTATAACAATAATACTACATACACATTTGCTATGGTTGTAACAACATTACTACATACACATTTACCACGGGTGTAACAACATTACTACATGCATATTTAGTGCGGTTGCCACACTTACTACGACTTTTAATGGGGGTAAAAACCTGCATTTTTACTACGGTTACTAATTTACTACGGTTCTACAAAACCGTAGTGAATATGTGAACCGTACTAAAAATGTAACCGTAGTAAAAATGTAGCCGTAGTAAATAGAAACATTAGAACCACTTTTGCTACGGTTCTGAACCGTAGTAAAACATGCATTTGAACCGTAGTAAAACTAACATTTTATATTAGTGATAAAACTTCGTTTTAAAATATTTAATTATCATTAATACCTCATAATTTATTTTTCTTTTCAGGGACAACATGTGTCCAGTCAATAGGGGTGTGCAAACATATCCAATCCGTCTGATCGGATAATCCGTCGATCCGATCCTCAAAAATCCGCATCCGAAAATATTCGATCATTTTTTATCCGAATCCGGTCCGATCCGGACGATTTTTCCGAATACTCGGACCGGATACATATTAAGATATTTAGCTTACGGATATCCAATAATATCCGGCACTATCAGTGATGCGGGAGCATCTGAGCTATCATCAAGGACGCCTCGTCCTAAATCTAAAGATGTGCTAACCACTGGAGCTAGGGCTAAAGATCGCTATGAGCCATCATTCAAGTCATTGATAGTAGCCCGATCTCGTATTGTAGCCATTCAAGCTCGTAGAGATCCGGTTCGAGTCAGGATGAGAAGTCAAGTACTGAAGATGAAATAAACTAGACTTCAAGACGAAACTCTAGGCTTTGGAATCGCTCAATTCCGATCTCGGACGAGAGAGAACGAGCCGTTTCAAGAAGAGCTGTCGGCGACATGTCTACAAATCCGCGACCGTGGATCGCGGGCTGATTACAATCCGCGGCTCCAATTCTGCGCCCGCGGATTCCCTGCTGAAGACTTTCGAGATATCTTTGATTTAATTCGTTTTCGGGATTTATTTCTTTCCATTAGTTTTGTTATTTTAGGAGATACTTTTATTTACTTATTTCTTTTAATTGGCCACCTTATTGACCTTATATAAGGTTTGCCCTAGTTATTGTTTAGCCCCCCCCCTACCCAGACTTTGATATTGAATACAACGTTTATCGTTTTTCCTCCCAAAAGAGAGCTTTTGTGAGAAGAGTGCCTCGTGTGCATTGTTGTTGAACTCGCCCTAGTTGTACTTGTGTGTGTCAATCTCCTCCATAAGGTTGGTGCTATCGGGACTCCATAGAGCATCCTCCAGGTGCCTTGACCCCCACCATAATCATTGTGTTTGGTTGTAATCATCCGTTGGGGTTTCTTCATCATTCGGTAAGGTTCTTGTTCTTAAGTTCAGGGGTTTTATCGTTGTTTGATTTGGTTCCAATTGGCCTATCATTCGACTTATCCTTCTTTCATCTCATTCTAATTTCGCCTTTCTTCTCTGTTCGAGTTTCTGTTCGAGTTTCTGTTCGAGGTTTGGTGTCTAGATCAGACAACAGCGGCTTATCCCCGCATCAATCAGTATAATATATAAATATATTTTTATAGAACTAAAACATACTCTTATGAGTTTAGATTATTTAATAATGGTCCTTATACACTTAGTCACTAAGATATATTTTCTTAACACAAAATTCCTTTATATAAGAGCAAAACTTTGATCGTTTTTTTGTAAAATTTAAACTTTAGTTACTCATTTAGATTGTTGACTCACTAAATAAATCAAATATATTAATTTGTTCATGTTAATTCCTCTATATCATATATATGTTTATAATTCTAAACTTAATAAAGTTGTCGAGCTTAATTGTTTGACAAAAATAATAAAAAATTGCAAATTGTGTTGATATTTAACATTTAGTTTATACTTTGTGAATTTTAGTTTTAATAGAAATAAATACTTAAACTAATTTCATATACTTTCTAAAAATCGGATAATTTGAATATGCGAGTCAAATAGTTGATCCGATATGGACAATATTTACCGGATATCCACTCCAAAACGGACCGAATACGGATCAAGGTTTTGTAGAATTTTGTTTAGCGAATCAGATATATCCGGTTGCTCACCCTATCAGTCAAGATATGCTCAATCGACCAGTCATTCTTCTGGAGCCAACAAGATATGGGTGGAGCATCCAATACATCGGAATTTCCAACCATATACATAGATACTACGATGTCTACCTCCACTACGATGCCTCCGCCTATTCCAACACCTAATTATCATGGATTTCCTACTCCTTCGATGACACCTCCGCTCTCTTTTTGTCATTTGAAGGATTTGCTAGTTCTTCTACGGTTGTTGCATCGTCTTTCTTGGGATTTGGTGATTATTCATGGATTTCTTCATCAGCGAACACGACAACATCAATGCACGCACCAAGCTCGTTTACTTCCACCAATGCTCCAGGTGTATTTATTTCTCCCACTATGCTAATTTATAGAGATGTTGATTTTAACCGCTTTGGATTTGTCAATCTTTATTAACCGTGGTGAAGCCAAGTGAAGATAAAAACGAAGAGGATGCGGGGACTGACAAAGACGAGGATTAAGACTAGAATAATGATGTAATAGTAAATTTGATAAGTTTATAAAAGGTTTAATTAAGAATGAATTTTATACAATAAACATGATTTAACGAGAGTGTCAAATTTTTCGGATTATGCAGAGCTGATTTTATGCCCTATTCTGGCATTTTTTCAAGAAGCAAAGACGTAATTTGTTTTTAAAAAAAACCATGTTTGTGACGCGTTGTTTCTCTATTACGTTTTTTTAAGAAACAAGTATAAGAGGCGTTGTTATTCTGTTTTTCAAATTCTCTAAAAATAGCTTTGGTTCTGGGAAAACAGTGCATCTCCTTCTTAGTCATTTTCGAAGTTGAAAATAGTGCTTATACTAGTGTAATTACCTGTGCCATGCACGGGAAATTCTATATCATTTGTATGAAAATTATATATTCTTTTAATCGAGTTTTTCAAAAAATTAAGATTAACTTTTTTCTTGAAAAGACTATTTATAAAAATATATTTTATTTCATGAAAGTTATGTATGTAGCTTGATTTAATTTTTATTATCGAAAATAATTTTAATTTTATCGTAAGAATATATATTAACCTTCAACATAATATTTATTCACAGTAAAATAGCTTGTATATTTGTTGTTGAAAGGAATGATAATTTTTTAAGATTTATTTGTTAATATAATTATTCAATCTATTAATAATTGAAATTAAAGATAAAAAATAATAATTATGTAACAAACTAAGACTAAAATTACGTTAAGAGATCTAAAATGCTCAACTTTAATATATAGGATAGATAGAAAATTAGTATCAAAGCGCGCGTATAGTGAGAGTTATTTCCAAAATCCTAATATATATAAAACTTGGATGTTTGAGGTCATAAAGTCCACTCAACATCATTAATTCTCCGCCTAATAAATCTGAAAATTGAACTAATCGTATTTTTTATTGTTGGACTGGTATTAAGTCTGATCCATTTGTTTGTAACGTTGGGCCGATATTGGGCCTAGGACGATTTTCTGCTGTGGACTCCCTAGACTAGATGTTGATCCCAATTAGGGTTTGTTCCGGATTGGCGTTTCAATATCCTACACCCGCTGGTTTGCTTCCGTTTCCTCATCAACCCATCGGTCTGAATTTCTTCCCAATCGCTTCTCGCAAATCGTACCAATTACAGCTCGTCGGTCGTTGTACCGATGGATTCAAATGGTTCCCCGCACAATCCAACACGAGACTCACTATCAACCTCGACCTCTTTTTGCAGCAAAACGTCAACAAGTTAGTGTCCTCTTTCCGATCTCTCCTTCTCGATCTTCATCTCTATTTTGATCTCTCTATATTTACATATCTACTTTCTATAATGTATAGTTGCACACTCATTATCGAAGCAATTTGTATCCTATATGTGATCCATATTTTAGGGTTATAGGAGGCAATTCGGATTTTGGAAATGGATTGTGTTGCTTGATTGTTGTATGAGCCTTCTCCGATGCAAACTATATTAAGAAGGGAAAAACCTGAAAAGTTTGCTACACGTGAAACGTGTTCAATTCAACCTGCAGGGAGGAAGCAATTGATTTCAATTTCTTTTGGCTCCCACATGAGGCATAATGTTGTAAGTTGTGATCTTTGTATTCTTCTATGTTGCATTCTTTTGCTTATTTTTCCTTTGTATTAGTGTTGAGTTGGGTGTTACTTTGAGATATATAAGACATGACGAAATGGGTTCAGAAGATGATGCAAAAATTCCTATTAATCATAAGCAAAACAGGAGATATATTATACTTTCAAGACAACTCAAAAGTACTAAAATTTAGCTATTACGTATTGGGGAAAGTACAGAAAATGTTAAAATTGCATGTAAGGAAGGATTTTTTGTGTGCAGCTAACAACAACAGACAACCGTATACTTCAGGAACAACTTCAAAATAAGGTATGTAACCTGCAACTATCTGCTTAGCTATTTTCTCCTTTTTCTTCCCTTTCCCATTTGAAGTAGTTATTGGATTATTTAGTAGTATTTGTTCTGTTTTGGCAGTGCTCTGAGAATCAAGAACTTCTGGAGAGAATACATGCATTAGAGAAACAAGTTGCTTTATCGAGTGACACCAAATCATCACTCACTCATGAACAACATGTATCTAACGTGTATGCACAGAAGTAGAAGAAAAAGGTCCAATCACAGGTGACTACTAATATCATTTAAACTCTGAATTGCTACATATTTAAATTATGCTTTTGCAAGGTCAAGGTGATAAATAGTTAGTACAATAGTATTAAATTATTAATATTGCGACTGTTGTTTTCCAGGAGATAGAGAATGAAAAGCTTAAGCTGGAACATGTACAACTCCAAGAAGAAAACAACGGATTGCGAGTGCAAAATCAAAAGCTGTCAGAGGAAGTGTCTTATGCAAAAGAACTCGCTTCTGCTGCTGCTGTTGAGTTAAAGAGCTTGGCGGGTGAAGTAACTAAATTATCTGTGCATAGTGCAAAATTGGAAAAGGAGTTACAGGCTGCTCATGCCAGATATGTTATCTTACAATCTGCCAATAATGGTAAGTGTGTCTTCGAATGTATATATTATTTATGTCTTATAATTTTTTCCTTCTGGCTGAGTCTTTCACTGATCTATTTAGGAATAATTGAATTATAATGGCTCTTACGCATGATTATTGAGGTGAGTTTTCTAAGCCTTAATTTCTTCCAGTTAGGCAACTTTATTTATTGTACATCAACCACTAGAAGAAGCAAAGTACTGCTTAATTACTTGATTACATAGTTGTACATCAAGCCTAGAATGTGGTGTGTAGCTATAGATTCGTTAACAGAAAATGAAAATATAGTCAACGGTATTAACTATTAAGAATTAAAAATGGTTGCATGTGTTCTTGGTAGTTAGCTTGACATCTTTTTTTTATGAAATGACCAGAGTAGCAATAAGTTGTCGACTTTTTAAAATCATGGTCTTATGTCTTTTGTTAGTCATTTTATTCCCACCTTAGTTTAAAGTTGCAATATTGCAGGTGAGAAACCAGGAATTGTCATAGTTTCGTGAATGTATGGGAAGGAAATAATAATAAGAGAATATTTCAGGTCATAAATAAGCTTTATTTTCTGCAAAAATCTCTTAGATTATAACTTCATTGAGATGCACATTTCTTCTGATTGTTGTTGTTTTTATTCTCAGAATGCAAAATAGCCGACGAGTAATTGTAGCATTGTCTTCTAGCTGAGATGGAAGTCCGTTAGGTGTGGCCTCGAGTTACACATATGAGGAGGGTGATGTGCCGTAAGTTTTATACTCTTTGAATCACTCTCATTCTTTTTTTATTAACCCTGGTAGGCTGGTAGGGTAGTTCGTTGTTCGTAAGTTGGGATTGAACCAAACAACATGGAGTATTTAATAAATGATAAATTAATGTGCAATTTTTATACACTTAGGAAGGTAACAGAGATGTGTTGAGAGAAACGTGTTACTGCCAATTAACTTATTATCTGCAAAAAAATATGTATACTATGAATTTATAAAGACATGATGTGGTGTGCTATATTGGTAACTGTTCAGAATTGGATCGTGTGCTAATGATTTTATGTATTTCAGGACATAAGTTTATAATATTTTATCATAAGATAACTCTTTGTGAAACGACAACATTTATCATATTGATAGAGAAAATAAGTAAGGAAATGAGTGTATTTTCACTTTTCAGTATTGTTCTCACAATACAAAGCTTATATAACCCTCATTTTCTTGCATGAACCTAGAAGCGAATCTACAATGAAAGCAAACAAAAAGTAAATATAAAATCTGAACACTATAATATACACAAGCAACTTAATATTTTTTTGACATCTCTCTTACTTTTCAGTTATATATCTTAGACGATTTTTCTCAACTGCTTGAAGTAAAGTTTTCTGCATCTCTGATGTTCTCCAATTCATTCCCTGCAACTTTTTCAAGTTCTCTGCCAGGTTTCTTTAAGCAGTGCTGGTAATTGAAGTGTGGTATGCCTTTATGTATTTGTGAGGCTTCTGCTCAATTTTTTGCACCATCTCCAATTCATTTTATCAATATTGATTTGCCTGCATATTAGTTTAAAATTTTCTCAGTTCACATTAAAATGATTGATTCTATTGTGAATTGCAGATTTTGAGAGATTTCTGTCAATTGGAGCAAAATTCTTAAATCACCATGTTCTGTTTTTTTTAATACATATTTGTGTTTTTTGCTCTTTAAACTTGGAATATTTGGGTGCTTTTTGCTCTTCAAATGAATCAATATTTGCAATAGCATGAATCAAGATGATTAAGCCTACAAGAAATTCATTTTTAGGAGGGGTTGACACTGCATTTACAATTAACAGGTACGTTTGTTCTGCATTATATGTCTTATATAATTGAGTGGTTTGTTTCATTTGAAAGTGATACTGGTATGAAGCTCAGTGGAGAGTTTAAACGTTTCATTGCTTTATTTCAATTAGGACACATGAAGAAGTAATTGTTGCAAGAGATGTCAAGCCAAATTTGTCACCAAATTTGAATACGCTGGCATTGGTTAAGGTGGGGTGTTTGTTTTCATTACTCTGGTTGAGCCTTGATATTTGATAGTTGATAATGTCTCCATTATTTCCCATTACAGTTGATACTGTTTTCATTACGCTGGCATTGATAGTTGATAATGCCTACTGCTATATATATTTTGTTTTGTTGATTTTTATGCTTCATTTGAGTCTCTCTACCTGCAGTTCTTTTTTTCGGTGATGTGCTTTTTGTTGTTGTGATGCTAACTATTTGAAAATGTAGGTGATGCGATGACCTGTTCTTTTCCTCAATTAAAAATGAGGTAATGACCTAACTCTTTATCAAAGTTCCCCCTTTTTTTGTTACTCTGCTCAAACTTTGGTTAGGTTTGCTTCTAGGTATAGGATCAATACTTTAATTTGCGAATGTGAATGTATCTCATACAAATTATTTCAAATATTTGTTCATCTGATCTTTTCATTAATTAAATTGCCAATTTTTTTTGATAAATTAGTGGTTTTCTCGCCTTTTGGTTCATGTGAACTTTTTTGATCTGCTGTGATTTCCTCAGTATGTCTTTGCTTTATTTGTATTTACATATGGAATGAGAGAAGTAGGTTATTCTGATATAGGATTAAAGATAAGTTTTTCGAGCAGCTTTGTCACATTAAGAAAAGTCAGATACCTCAAAAAAATGGACCAGGTGAGTATTCACACCAGCATTGAAGAAGATCATTGCGATACATGTTTCAGTCATTTAGTGCAGACCATGTTGGAATTAGTGGCATAGAATGTTGCATCTCATCTTTCTTCCAAAGACTCCCTTCTCATGAAATTGAAAGTTTGTATTCCTTTTTCCTCCCAATCCCCCCCAATATCTTGATCCCCTCCCATTCTTTTCTTTTCACGTCTTTCCATCATATTTTAAACCTCCTACCTCCTACTTATTTTCTTGCAGTTGGTTAAGAAGAAGATGGAATAACAGTCATGTACTTTTTCCAAGGGCTGAGGACGATGAGTACTTGCTAACCATAGAGGATAAAGATTCGAGTTTGGTTTTTATGTATACATCTATAACAGAAGAATGAAGTGCTTGACAACATCAGTAAGCAATAACAGATTTTGTTAAACAGGTAATTAAATGTCAAAAGCTTCATTTCCCCTTTGTCATCCCATCGCTGATGTGCTCTTTCTCTGATGTTTCATGGTTTCTGGGAGCAATGCCCTTTAAACTTCTGTTAAATAATCAATTCTAACAGTGATGTATCCCTTTTTTATGTGGTAAACTGACGAGGCGAATTTATCGTGTGCCAAGTCAAGTAATCCTAACATGCAAACTAAGTAATATAGTGCGCAAGTAAGGGTCGAATCCCAAGAGAATCAGTTTATCAAATTCTTAAGTTATCACAATTACTAACCAATAAACGTAACCAAAGGGGTTTTTTTTGTGGTTTTGATACGAAGTATCGACTGTCAACTTGGTTATAACAAGATTAAGCGAAGTGTTCCACTTAGCGATTATCCACAATTAGATTAACAAGTTGATCTTAAAATCCTTTTTATCCCTATGTCAAGTTCTCAAGTGATCGTTCTAATTCCTGTTCTTGAATAGTTATTAGTCCAACTAGTCCTAATAACCCTTACTCGATTATAACCTCGAAACTATCAAAGTTCAATAACAAAGTAGCAATGCATTCAGGAATAGATAGATACATGCAATATCATGGACAACTAGTCGGATACTCGACATGTACTCAACTCTCTTCTCTAATAACAATCACAACTAGTTCATGCAAATAGATTGTGCTACACAAAAAGTATGATAATTCAACTAGAAGTATCAAACTCTAGCAATATGAACAAGACACAACTAACTTAGGTGATCAATCTAAAATAGTAAATCTAGTTCATCGACAATACAAACAAGAGAGTTGAGACAATCAAAGAGTAGACAAAAGGAAAGGATAAACTCACAACTTGTTGAATCCAAAAGCTTCAAACGCCAAGTGAAACAAAGAACCTTAGCAACTCATAAGTTTGTGAAATACTCTCCAAAAACTTAAGCAAAACAAAGACTAGATGATCAAGGATGATCATCCACTACTTATATAGTATCCACTAATGTAACAGCTGAATTAAGGTACTAAAAAACGTATAGAAAGTTACAGAATTAAACACAAATTACTTCAAATGGCAAAGACATCAATTTGATTCTTCTGTCGAGGAACCGCACCCGCGGGTTGAGAGCCGCGGGCGCGGTTTTGGGTTTCTTCAAATTCTCAGGATGGCAGAGGGCCGCGGGCGCGGCTTGAGACCCGCGGGCGCGGCTTGAGCTTTCTCGAAAGCCTTGGCTGAAGGTGAGACCCGCGGGTGCGGCTTGAGCTTTCTCGAATCCTTGTCTGAGGATGAAACCCGCGGGTGCGGCTTGAGACCCACGGGTGCGGCTTTGTTGTCTGAGGCAGAACCTGCTGATTTCTTCACGTCTTCGTCTTCGTCTTCGTCTTCGTCTTCAGCAGCTTCTTCCTTATGCTTCAATGCTTCCAATGCTTGTATCATCTCTTGGAATCTCGTATGTAAATCTTCTCTCGAACAGCTCCATGATACAGATTACATAGAAACAAATAACATAATCCTATACAAAACTAGCTAATAATCCATAGTTGCGGTATGTAAAACACCGCTTATCATAAACATAATTTGCTCTTTAGAATGTTTTGTTTCTTTGCGTTACAATGCAAGGAGTAAGCAACTAAAAAATATATATAAACTTCGGGGAAAATATTTTTGTTGCGTCAGATATATCACATTAGAAGCCTCTCCAGGCAGATTGATTGCAACTGGACTGACTTATGACTACAAGGATCATTCGCTTTGTGTCTTGAATTCTTTCTGAAATGTGGACTTGCAATTGGGAAGCTTTTCATGTATTTCTAATATGTAATAGTATATGATGGCTTTTAATTTTACAAAAGCTTCTATATCTTCTTATCCTATTATGTAATATCTAATCTTTGTAAAAAATTCATGTGCAGCTCCTTCTTAAGCATCCAGTGTGCGGATCATTGGAGACTTTATTGAAGGTAACATAATTAAAGGAACTAAAACTTACTTTGGAGGGAAAGAAGGCCCTAGCAAGTTTGAATGCTTACTTGAAAATAAGGACACATGGCAAGTTTGTGGATATTCAGTATTAGCATTCTTATATTGAAGATTAGATTTTGTATCAAAAGAAATAGATTCAGGGAATTCCAATCAAGGCAGTATGGTAGATTTTGTATCAAAAGAAATAGATTCAGGGAATTCCAATCAAGGCAATATGGTATGTATGTAAATCCATATATTAAAAGGATATAATTTGAATGCATGAGGTAATGAAACAGATTCAGATTCAGGGATTAGATTTTGTATCAAAAGAAATAGATTAAGGGGATTCAAGGATTAAATTTAGTAGGTTTATAATTTATTTGGTTGGTTTTGTGTTTTATTTCACATTTAATAAAAAAAACATCACTCTTCTATCTCATGTTTCTCCTCCTATTAGCACAAACTCGAATCATCTTTCTACTCACCATTGTCGCATATATATCTTTTACTACAAATATATTATAGCATATTATATTTGTAATCTAAATAAATTTTATACTAGACTAAAACCCGCGCTACGCGCGGACATAACATCCTAGTAATATCCATTCCAAAAAAACTTCGTCATTGATACACAATAAAAGACCATAATTTTTTCCATAAATTATTATCTAAAAATAGGATAAACTGATCACAATAATAAAATATTTAATTTTCAATGTTAATCTTTTCTTTCCCTCCTTTTTCCTTTTTTTGTACTACTATTCTCTAAAATTTTTCCTTTTTTTTTATTGTGTGTCCCATTAGATAAATCTTTTCTTTTTTTCATAATTCAGTGCTCGGGTGCCAATTGAATAGACTTGTTTCAGTTTTTTTGATTTTGTTTGGCTTAACAGCAGGAACGACGAGCCATCAGAAGAACTCAGCTTTGAACAAAATCCCGAGACAACACTGTCACTCTTTCGTGCTTAGAGCAAATCCTGCCTTGTGCTTAAGAATTCAATCTTTCTGCAACACGTTCGACTTGTCTGAATAGGGAATAGGGAATAGGGAATAGGGATGGGGTGTGTATACATCCCGGTCCAAAACTCTGAAGAGGAGGTTAGGGTTAACCTCGACCAATTGCCTGATGATGCCGGCGACATTCTCGACATCCTTAAGGCCGAGCAAGCCCCGCTTGATCTCTGGCTCCTAATCGCGGTACTCACCCCTCTCTGTTAGGGTTTTATAATCTACTTTCTCTATAGAGTCGTTAATGCTGATTTCTGGTTGCAGAGGGAGTATTTCAAGCAAGGCAAAACCAAAGAGTTTCAACAAATTCTGGCAGAAGGCTCTAGTGCAGGTATACACTTTTGAGTACTGACATGGATTTCTGTCTTGTGCGCTTTTCTGATAGGTTTAGGGTTTCTGCTTTTTGAATTTCAGATATTGATGAGTACTATGCTGATGTGAAGTACGAGAGAGTTGCGATTCTGAATGCACTAGGGGCTTACCACAGTTACCTTGGGAAGAATGAGACCAAAAAAGGAGACAAGGATGAACATTTTGCCCAAGCCACACAATTCTATAACAGAGCCTCCAGAATTGATGTACATGAGACTTCTACTTGGGTGGGCAAAGGTAAACCTTTCTTCTCTTTTGCATTTCCTCCTATGAGGAACACTATGTGGTCAATAGTTCGTCATCTCTATGTGATTCTGCTCTATGACAAAACAAGAAGCACAGACTTGGTTTTCCATTTATATATGAATCACTTAATTTGCAACACCTCTTTACCTTAGGCTTTATAGAATCCTAACAGGGGAAATGGAATTATTTTCTTTCTGAAAAAATGGGGAGATCTTTTCCATAATATTCCCAAGTCACAAGTTTAGCAGTTCTTCGCTGATCTCTCTTCTTGTGCATGACTGTGTAATACTCTCTCACCTTCACCTCTGTTTAATGCTCTTCTTTTATGCTCCCACCATAACTATCATCCCATCCCCAAACACTGACCACCAATCTGATCCGTTTGGCTGGTGATGCATGCTCTTACATTTGTAAATCTACTAATTCTCTCTTATCTACTACTACACATTCGAAGAGTTAAAAAAGGATTTTGTAGAAATTCTTGTAATATGAGAACTACTGCAGGTCAGCTTTTGCTGGCAAAGGGTGAGATAGATCAGGCCTCTGCAGCATTTAAGATTGTATTAGATGGTGATCGTGATAACGTTTCGGCCCTTCTTGGTCAGGTATATTTTTTCATCTTACCCATTAGTTTGTGGCTTTCCTCAGTATCAGCTAAAGCACGAATGAAGAGATGTTTTGTCCTGGACTAGTACTGTTTCCTCCTTTCCCTTGTTTTATGAACTTAACTTTGGGAATGGATGACTGCAGGCATGTGTTCAGTTTCATCGGGGACGTTATTCAGAGTCTTTGGAACTTTACAAGGTCTCTGGTGTATTCATTTTAGTTATGTGAAAAAGTACCTGATAATTCTCAAAATGGGACAATTCTTAAATTTGTTGTTCTATTTAGCTTCTCCATTTCTGACCATTTATTGTCTCCTGTTAGAGAGCCTTGAGAGTCCATCCTAATTGTCCTGCAGCAGTACGACTGGGCATAGCTTTATGTCGCTATAGGTTAAACCAATTTGAAAAGGCTCGTCAAGCATTTGAGCGTGTTCTGCAGGCAAGTCAGATTTTGTATGTGGCATGTTTTCTTATCTATTGATTTCTTTTCTCTCACTTATAATTTTGATTTCTTGGGTTTTAGCTGGATCCAGAAAATGTTGAAGCTCTTGTGGCACTTGGGATCATGGAGTTGCAAACAAATGATGGTTTGTCATATCTGAATCTCTATTGTGGTTTTTTACTAGGGTTCGGCATGACTAATCTTGTAATCTGTTCAATAATTTTGTTTTGTGTATGAGCAGCTTCTGGCATCAGGAGAGGGATGGAAAGAATGCAATATGCTTTTGAAATTTACCCTTATAGTCCAATGTCCTTGAATTACTTGGCAAATCACTTTTTCTTCACCGGGCAACATTTTCTGGTGGAGCAGTTGACAGAAACTGCTTTGGCTGTTACAAATCATGGACCAACGAAAGCCCATTCCTATTACAATTTGGCTCGTTCTTATCATAGCAAGGTTTGATTTCACCTTACCTTCTTGTCCTGAATGGAAGGGTAAAAACCTTGCACTGTAATTATAATTTGTCCTCAGTTTTGGCTTGATTGGAAGTTGTGTATCATTAGTTTCACAAACTGCTGTTAATTCCTCTGGTTTGGGTTTGCGTATATTTGTTTGGAATAATGTCCCCAACATGATGCACTAGGACTAATGCTTTTTCTCTAATGTATGTAACATGTAGATGGATGAATTAAAAGATTAGCAACACATTGATACTATTCGCATGTTGCTAGGTAGATATGGAGGAGTGGACTAATATTCCTTTAGTGGTATGACTATGAGTTTTGGTTTTGCCCTTGTGGCAGGACTTGTGGATGTTATCATTGTAGTTATAGGAATATGAATTTATTCATAGGTCACTTTATGGTTGATTGTTCCAAAAAAATAGATCAATGACATGGAATATGAGATTGCATAGATGGATACTAGGAGGTGGAGGTTGACCAACAAAAGATAAGGATCTCATACTGCTTTTGTTAAAATAAGGCTTTTGTAACATATGCCTTAAATAGTTTAAATTTGGTATTCATATCCAACAGTAACAATATTAAATATGTTGCTAAATTTGAATTATTAATCCGAAGTATATTAGAAAAACGGTTTTAAGATACTAACTCAACCATAAGTCATTTGTAGTTATGAAGCAATTAATCATTCCATTAATTAAAGGAACTTCTAAAAATATTGTCACTTCAATCAGTACAAGTTTTATTTTAATATATAGTGGGTATCTCCTTTGGAATATGTAAAGGATTTATCTAGTTTCACGTGGCATCTTAAACTAGAATGGAGATGTAATGGGCACTCACTACTCAGAAATGATCAACCTCTATCTGGAAGTCTTCAAAAGATTGTACTTCTATATTTCTTGTAAGAAGAGAGCTATTTCATATGACAACAATTTTGTGAACAATACTTCCATCTAAAGAAAACCATTACCTCCTTGTTCTTGTACTCTTAGATTTAGTTTCAGTTTTACTTATTTGACATGTTATAATATGTTCAGTTCTCCTTTTTAACAGGGAGATTATGATAAAGCAGGGAGGTATTATATGGCTTCGGTAAAAGAGGTTAGCAAGCCACAAGAATTTGTGTTACCTTACTATGGTGAGTGTTTATTTTGTAGTAGTAAGGCTGTAGAATGTGGTTACCTAAGTTAAAAAGCTGTAGATCATGGATTCTTGGTTTGAAGTGGTTCTCTTTTATTCATAATGTAATTCTACTCATTTTGCTCCTTAATTTAATGTCTATTCTAGGGGCTATATTTGCTTGGGTCAAGGAGAATGATTAAGTCTGATAAAATTCTCGATTATGTGAGTGCTGAATTGATAATTGGTTCATAATTCCGACTCTGAATGTGTCCTTGGACACTTGTTCATGTAGAAAACATAGCATCCTGAATCAATTTATAAAGTGAGTTTATGAAATGTAGAAATATCTAGTACCATATTGATATTATTTCCATCCATGTACATGCAGATCTGGCTATTCCACTTATCATTTGGTCACGTGTCTTTTGTATTGCAACTTCTTGTCTCATGTTAAGTTTCCTAAGAGGTCTAGGAAAAGTAGTGCGTGCAGCCTACTATTCTTGTTCAGATTGTTGTCTTATTTTTCCATTGATATATATATATTTATTTTGTGAAACAGGTTTAGGACAAGTACAATTGAAACTAGGAGACTACAGAAGTGCTCTCATGAACTTCGAAAAGGTGTTGGAAGTCTACCCAGAAAATTGTGAGTCGCTCAAAGTAAGTAGAGAAATAAAACCAGGTTATCTCGTCAATCTCTTCATAACTTAATCCCACCCTTCAAAACCCTGACAAGGGAAGAAACTGGATTCTTATTTTTAGCTGTTGGACAAATCTGAAGCAATTATGTTCTCCCTCTATTTGTTTCTTGGTTTATATTTTGGTTTATGCTGATACAGGCACTTGGACATCTCTATGTTCGACTTCAGCAGACTGACAAAGCCATAGAAGTTCTGAAAAAAGTTACCAAAATTGACTCATGTGATGCACAAGTAACGTGTCCTTTCTGTTTTCTTCACTTTCGTTTTGTTTTCTAGTAATCCACAATGGAAATTATCATGGCAATATATACAGTAATTTTGAACAAAAACTAGGGCCAACTACTCCACAGAACACGCGTGGTTGCTAATGTTATGATGCACTTGTAACATCATTTTAGACTAAGATAACAACTTTCACATAAATAGTGAGAAGATCACTATTTATGAGAAGATCACATAGGAATGACATGCTATACATTCACAGAAATAGTGGTTACAATGGCAACCATTGAATTTCCAGATATGTATTGAAACATGTGGATGAATAAGTTGACTGACATGACTTATTGGTTTGATTACCACAAGATTGTTACAATATGCTTTTGCTTGGCAGAATGTGAATTAATGAGTTCTTTATAATGTTGTAAATCTTTGTGTATATTTACTCTTAGGGGCTTACTTTGCATGCTAGTTAACCCTCCTCTCAGCTATTAATAGATATTGACACATTTCAGCTTTTAATTTTAGTTTCATTTTAAACTGCTGCAGCCATATCTTGATCTGGGGGAACTGTTAATTTCATCTGACACCGGTGCTGCATTGGATGCCTATAAAACTGTAAGGACTTTGTTCCCTCGATCTGTTATTACACTTTCCCGATATGGTTGTCTTCGTTTATACATGGTAATGCGTTCTTCTGTGCTCACATGGTTTACAGGCATGTGGTCTTCTTAAAAAAGCAGGTGAAGATGTACCAATTGAGCTTCTAAACAACATTGGTATCCTTCATTTGGAGAAAGGAGAATTACAGGTTTGTATTCTTGTGATTTTCTGCAATGGTTACTGTTAGAGTCGCAGATGATTTGGTATTTGTTTATGTAGGAAATGTAAAGGAAACACGAAGAGAACCATTATGAATTTCAGGAAATCACTTCTGGTTATTCAATGATCAGAATGAAAAAGTATAAATTTTTCAAAGAATCACAATCACCTGATAGGAATAAAAATCTAACATTTTGTTTCCACGATTATTTTTCTTTTTAAACAACACGGCTTCAGTTCCTACTCTTGTAACTTCTTCCGTTGCAAATGTAAGGTAGTTGGCCAGATCATGTATTCATGATCTCATGCATAACATCTGCTGTACTTTCCATTGTTTGGTAGCTTGCAGAGCAAGCATTCAGGGACGCCTTAGGTGAAGGTGCATGGCTTCTTTATATTGATGAAAAATCAATGAAGTATACTGCCGACGCCTGTACAGCATTGAGCCAATACAAGGATGTACAGATCTTTCACCATCTTGAGGAAGATGGTATTTCTACGGAACTGCCCTTAGATAAAGTTTCAATAGTTTTTAACTTGGGCCGGTTACTCGAGGAGATGCACAAGAGTCAAAGTGCGATAATGCTTTATCGCTTGATATTATATAAGGTAATTTTCTCTTTCAATATGGCATTTTTGCGTAACAGCTCTGCCATTTAGAAATTGTTGACCTGTTCATAATAATCCTGTTTGAAGGAAATTAAACTTGTTTGATCCATGTTAACCAGTATGCAGATTATGTTGATGCTTTCCTGAGACTGGCTGCTATTGCAAAGGCCAGAAATAATGTCAGACTAAGCATTGAACTGGTATTGCTTCATGAAACTCATACTTCTTTTACTGCATTTTGTTTAAGAGATACTAAATGGACTGTTTTTATCAGGTTGGTGAATCGTTGAAGGTGAAAGAAAAGTGCCCTAATGGATTGACAATGCTTGGAGGTTTAGAGCTTAAGAATTCTGAATGGGTCAAAGCAAAGGCTACTTTTCGAGCTGCTAGTGAGGCAGCTGAAAAGAATGACCCATATGTCACGATCTGTCTGGTATACATTCTTCTACTTATCATCATACATTTAAAGTTGAAAACTAACAATTTTCTCAAGCTAATTTGACTTGGTTCAGGGTAATTGGAATTATTTTGCTGCTCTAGAAGGTGAGAAAAGAAAAGCTTCTAATTTGGAAGCTATTCATTTGGACAAGGCTGGAGATCTTTACACAACTGTAAGCTCTTTCCTTGATTACTTTTGTTGATAAAAAAGCCTCGTATTATGAAGAGGGGTGTTAAACAAAGTGGGTATAGGGTTTCTTGGTTTTTTTAATTTTGAAATGGAAAGGAAATACTACTGCCGTATAGTTGCTGATATTCTGGATATACATTTCGGAATAAAGTGGATGCCATTGGTTAATTTGGTTGAATAGTTATCATCGAGTTTCATGATTAGTGGTCCAAGCCATTCTTTGGAATGCCATTATTTCCGATACAAATATCATCTCAGATTTTATTTTCATAGTGGTTTTTTACCATAATATAAAAAATTGCTTTATAATATCAGGTGTTGAAGCAAAATCCTGCTAATTTATATGCTGCCAATGGTGCTGCGCTAGTCCGTGCTGAGAAAGGTCAATTTGATGTTGCAAAAGATATATTCACACAGGTCTGTTGAAGTAAAGCTTTCCATGTCAGACTAGCTTAAAAGGGTTGATCATCTTAAATGTAGTAAGAATTATTGTTATTTAGGTACTGGAGGCCACAAGTGGAAATAATTTGGCCCAATTGCCAGATGTGTGGATAAACGTGGCACATGTGTACTTTGCTCAAGGCAACTTTACACTGGCTGTGAAGATGGTTGTTATACTTTACCTCTAATTCTTGGTATAATCTTCTGCTTTGGGCTTGTTCTTTTGAAGGACTTATTAGTTTTACATTCTCTTAAAACAGTACCAAAATTGCCTGAGGAAATTTCATTTCAATACCGACAGTCAAGTTCTTCTGTACTTAGCTCGCACTCATTATGAAGCTGAACAATGGCAAGATTGTAAAAGGACATTGCTAAGGGCAATCCACTTGGCACCTTCAAATTATGCGCTAAGGTTTAATGTCGGTGTGGTGATGCAAAAGTTTTCTGCTTCTACTTTGAACAAGACAAAGAAGACTGCAGAGGAGGTGATTTATGAAACATTTTATTACATGTACCCCTTTCCATAATCAGAATCTCTTGAGTTTTATAACGATGACATACTATTTTTGAAAAATGGTGTCCAAATGGCATGAGGTCTGGCTGCTGTTTAGGACTGAAAGATAATAGTCAGGTAGATATTGAGCTTGTGAATTAGAGCTGATCAAAGTTGTCTATTTGTTTTTCTGTTGCTTTTTTGAGCAATTACTAGATGATTTATTTTCTCTTATAGGTTATCTATTATAATTATTCAAGTGAGCTCTTATGCTACCAAGTGAACACCGTGATTACTGTGTGCAATACATGTCTAAGTGTAATTAAGAGTAAACATTTTATAGTAGTATGATTGGTAATTATCATCCACATTAGTGTAAATTCAAGTAATATTTTGACTTCTTAAAAAAGCTAAGCATATATCTGTATCCCAAAAGAATCATTCTATAAACTTTGTTATATATGTTCTTGGAAAATGATCAATTTCTTTGTTGAAAATATTGTTTAGGTTCGCTCATCAATCTTGGAGGTCCAGACTGCTGTTCGTGTATTTAGCCAATTATCTCATCTGCATGGGTTCGATGAAAAGAAAATTGACACACATGTAGAATACTGCAAAGATGTACTGGACAAAGCCAAGATACATCGTGAAGTAGCTGAACGTGAGGAGCAAGCTAATAAGCAAAGGCTCGAGCTTGCTCGCCAGGTGACATTAGCTGAGGAAGCACGTCGCAAGGCTGAAGAACAGCGTAAACTACAGGTTGATTGACGTACTGCTTAGTAAGGGTGTCAATTATGATTATGCAATATTTTGTCGCGCCTATGCTGAGTCCTTGTTTGGTAACAGTTAGAAAAGAGAAAACAAGAAGAAGAGCTTAGACGAGTTAAGGCACAGGAGGAGCATTTCAAACGTAATAAGGTGAGTTTTTTTAATCATGTAGCCTTGCATCATTCCAAAATCTATACTTTACATCTTTAATATGCTAACTATGTAGCATTATTCTGGATGTAAATTTAGGTGCTTGTTTGGTAACATTTGAGTTTTCTGTTATTTTCAAATTCAAAAACAAACTTCCGCAAATATATTTTTCCGGAGTTCAAATTTTGGTTGACTGTTTTGAAAATGAAGGTGACCACTAAAGTGATGAGACTTGATTCTTCAAGACTCAATATTAGGGTTGATCTTTTGATTTGAGATCTAACAACCAAGAACCTTTTGATGTGAGATTCAACTACCAAGAAAACTGATACATTTTTATTAATTGCTTGATTGAAACCCTAGGGAAGAGATCCTTATATAACCTAATTACTTGGAGAAAAAGATAGACTTCTACTAATAAGGAAATACTAGATAATAAATAAACTACTAATAAACTACTTAATATTAATAAAAGATATCTAAATAACAACTAGATATCAGGATAGAATCCTATCATAAAGATGTGAGTGTTCTGTTATTGGAATTTGAAAATAGCAGAAAACTCAAATTTAAAAATAACGGATTTCAAACTCTTTTTTTCCGGATTTCAAGTTTTGGTTGACTGTTTTGAAAATGAAGGTGACCACTAAGGATGTGATATGTTTTACAGAAACTAAATTGTTAACTGTAGAAGAATAAAATTGCTTCAAAACTACAACTAGAAACTCATAAATTTACCAAACGAGCCCTAGGGTACTGAAAATTAATTCTGAACTGGTAGGGTGTGTACCTCAGTTATGGAAACTTTTATGGTAGGGAGTACATGTTCACCCTTCATCTTCTTTGTAAGTGTTAAAAGACAAGGGAATTGCCATTTAAGCGATTGTTCATTCTGCCTTATTTAAGACTACCCTTTACATTGGAGCTGTATCTCAGATAATAATTACCATCCAGAAAAGCTAGGGTGAAGTGCATTCGATGAAAAATAGCATATCTGAGGATTAAAGTATATAGACATTTTGACATCGGAGGCATAAAGATAGCATAGCAAGAAATAGCATATCTGAGGATTTAAGTTTAGACTTTTTATTAATGATGAAGGTGTAAAACATATAACTTTCAGGAGCCTATAACTTTTTGAAGTTTCCTTGTATTAATGAGTGCAACATTTGTGTTGTTGTTTCAGGAGCATTGGAAGCCTATAAATAATTCAAAAAGGAAGGATAGGAGTCACAGCGACGAAGAAGAAGGTGAGCAAAGTGAGAAGAGGAAGAGAAAAGGAGGGAAGAGAAGAAAGAAGGACAAGAACACAAAACCTCGTTATGACTCAGATGAAGGAGAAGGCGAGAGGGGATATGAAGAGGAGAAGATGGATATTGAGGACGAAGATCCCAACAACAACATTGCTGAGGACGCAGTTGCAGCAGCAGGACTTGAAGATTCAGATGCAGATGAAGATCCGGTATCCTCTAACGTTTTCACAAATATCTTAATCAACAGAGAATCTGTTTCTTATGTTCTTGATCAATGATTGTAAAATGAGACGTGCCTTGTTGTTCTTTCTTATTATTATTGTAGGGTGCATACTCAATGGCGAATAGGCGAAGGCGGGCTTTATCGGAGTCAGACGAGGATGAAGGAGTGGATAAAGATGCAGCAGCAGCAGCATCCAGCCCAGCAAGAGAGGTTTCTGCTGAGCCGCAGGAGAGTGGGGAAGTTTAGGAGATGTTTACTAGATCTAACTTGTATCATTCAATAATTAGAAAAATTAATTAATGTTAGTTTTTTTTTTTTTTTGGGAACCGGCATATATGTTTATTTTCAATGTGGCATCATAAAGCTGACCAAGAGAAGCCAGATAGAACATTAGTTCAATTCATAAACGTTTGGTTTTCCAAGCTCCGTCGTGTGTTTAGGGAAATCAATGTTGTTGGGGATTTTTTGGCTTTATTTACTTCTTCTGCCTTCAGGCTTTCATGTTTAAAATAGCCATCTCTTATGCATTTGAAAGCTAGTCACTGAGCAAATGGTTTCATTTGGAATTCACAACAAGGACATGTACAACGACAACAATCAATTTAGTTTATTCCCGTTTAGTTTATTCCCGTCGTCGGCTGAGTATGGACAATCAACTTTGTTTATTACCATCGTCGGCTGAATATGGACAATTCATATCGTTACACTTGTTTATCTAGTGTATGTATCAATGTATGTGTATAAGTTTTTAACTATATATACGTAAAGATGAGTAGGTGAAAACTCATACATACGCACAAACACTCGGTTTATCTAACATGTGCATAGCACAATCTGCAGTCAAATCACCACTTGTAACCAAGCAAGCATAAAAAAGAGAGTTAAGGCTAGGGTAACTTTTTGATATTCTAAACTACTCCCTCCTCGGTACCTTTTAAGTTTGTCACATTTTGTACTACGCACAAGAATTAAGACAAGTCTAATCAATGTAAAAGTGTAAATAATGACACATAAAATCATGAAATTCAACCAATAGAAAACTTATTACAATGTAAAGACAACTTTACCCCTAAAAAGTATTGTTGGATGTGAATAAAATAAATTGAGTAAGAGTATTATTAGAAGATATTAATGAATAGAAATGAAAATGTGACTCACTTTAAGGGACACCCGAAAAGGAAACGTGACAAACTTAAAGGGACGGAGGGAGTATTTTGTAACATATTTAGTCTTATTTCACTAATCTGTATATTATAAGTATTTTGTATCTATGATGTGATAGTGTAATGCTATCAAATGGCATATTAAATGGGCACTGAGAGTTAGTTTTGCACATGTTTATTTTTTAAATTTAGAGGCAAATAAAAAAAATCGAATCCAGTTTAGAAAATTTTATCGACATGGTCGATTTTTTTTAAATATCAAACCTTGCGAAGATTAGTGGGTGGAATTCAAGAAATATGTCAGGGGGCGGTAAAGAGGTCCTCATAAAGGCGGTTGCCCAGTCAATTCCTAATTATACTATGTCCTACTTTCGCTTTCCTAAGGTCTTTGTAAGGAGATGAAACAGATTATGCGCAACTATTGGTGGGGTGATTCTCGGGCTTCGTATAAGATTCATTGGATCAAGTGGAAACGTATGTGTTTGTCTAAGAATAAGGGTGGTCTGGAGGAAGACATTCATATGCTCGTTAATTTCCCGGATTCTCAAAGAATCTGGAGACTTGTTCCGGGGTTGGTTTCTAGTGGGTCTCGGCGAGGTCGATGTTGGAGCTCTTGGAATTCTGTTGTCATTCTAGGAATTTAGAGCAGTGCCAGAGATGTTTTGAAGAGGGCTCAATTTTATACATTGTTAGTAGGTATATTGAGTAATTGATGTTAAATCTAGTTATATACCCCCTCTGTCCCCTATTATAGTTCTCGTATTCCATTTCGGTTATCCCTAAATTTGGATCTCATTTCACAAATTTTCCATTTATATCCATAACTTTGGACAATTATACCCTCATCAGATTTTTAAAGCTACAAAATTATCCTCATAAAAGCCAAATAACAAATCATTAATAATTCTCACCCACCTCTTATTCTTCCAATCAAATTACTCCCACCCCATTACTTCTGTAGATACATACCCTCCCTCTCCTACTCTCTTTTCCCCTCTTCTCAAGAATCCTAGATTCATCAAACCCTAAAAATCCGCCGCTTTTCCCTCCTCTCTTCACCATCGAAATCCCATAATTCTTCCCTCTTTTTTACTCAGTTCTCTGTATCACTGCAATGTCCGGCCTCGAGAAATTGTGTGATTTGATTTTTGCTGATGAAATCCCCCTCCCATCGTCTTCGTCTGGACCATATACATGCTCGGATTATCCGAATTGTGAGCGGGAACGGGTTGCACTGGAGTTCATAGCTACTCTCCCAGTCAATCTGAAGAAACTGTTGAAGGAGAAGAAGAAGACTATGTTCCTGGTGCTATAGAGGTCGATTTGAGATCGAAGGTCTGAGACGAAAAAAAAGAAGAAGAAAAAGGTGTTGAGAAGAAGTCCTTTGTTGCTGATCCAATCCTTGATGATCTTGTTGTCCAGGCGCATGTAGCTAAGTCCCCTTCTTTCTGTAACACTTAAAATGCAAGCATGTTAATCTGATGTTAGTTTCTCGATCTATTTATTAGTCCCTGGTGTATTCTATTTAGTAATGGATCTTGATGAGATGTTGGTTGTTGGATCTTTGGTAATGAATCGTGCTTATTGGCTTGAACTTGTTGGGTTGTTGTTGATGTATTGAATATGGTTGTTGAACTTGTGGAACTAACATCAGTAATAAAACTTCTGGAACTTGTTGTTGATGTATTTTCTCCCATTCTGATATAACTATGTGCATTGCTTGATCTGAGATAAGTATGTGTAAAGAGAGTACATGTGATATGTACCTAGCTGAGATGTTGTACTTGCCTGCTGGTTCTTGTTTAAACTTGAGTTTCGATAAAATTGTTGTTATAGTGTTTGCAGTTTGAGTAAAACTCTCATTTAGGTTATGAGCTAAGTGCTAACCTTTCTCTTGCACACTCCTGCTTCCATATAACTTGCAAGTCTACATATAACTAGTGTTTGGTTGGCAAATAAATAGAATGGTTAGTAGCATATAACTATGTGCATTACTTGAAAATTATAGTTGATGTTTTGTAATAAACCAAAAGAGTCTAAGCCATAATATTGTTGATATTCATTTATAGTTACAAAATGTGCCCTTTCTATATTGGACATAGCAAAAAACTACCTAGTGAAGTTAAGTATACTTCTTCACTTCAGTTACTAGTTTTCCACACACAAAAACAAGTATTATAGCTGGTTACAAAAGTTCTCTACTTTACTTATCTTGATGAGATGTCTTCTTGAGTGTTTCTGCTTCTTCAAACTATTGTGTCTGCTTCTTCAAACTATTGTGTCTGCTTCTTCATTGTCTTCTTGAGTATCTTGAATTTGTTGAGTTGATGTTCATGCTTTTGCTTCAATTTGTAGTAAACCTCTTTGAATAATGCCCCAACTTTGTTGTACTGCCCACAATGATGCTTTCACTTGTTCATGTAGCCTCCCCTCGATCACCAACTTGTTTTTGTTTAGATGTGGCAAGTCGTAGTCATTCCCACCTTTGCTCTTTAATATCTCATACATTACATAAAACAATGATATCCATACTTTACTTAGAGTTAGAGAGTCTAAATCATTAAAGGATTCATGCACTGCCTCTAGTAATTTATCAACATTCTGAGGCATTTTTGTGTGCTGCAAGGACTGAATACTTCTAAAAAAACCAAGGTCTAATATATTTAAATCAGGGCTATTAGGAGGTTGTTGAGTTAAGATAAATGTGAATCCATCTTGTTGATATACCTACTGTCATTGTGGATCATCTTGTCTGATATGAGGCTTTGCGCTGTCTTGTTGTATGAAAATCACCTTAAAACCTCCATCTTGTGGCCATTTCACCTTAATTGCTGGAATAATGGTGTTGATCAACATGCTCCTTGTGACTTCCTTGTGCACTAATTGAACTAATTTAGTGATAAGTGTCCCCTTGTCTCTTTTTTTGGAAGCTCTTTCAGCTGGTTCTGTGTATGTAAATGGGAAGATACCTATCTTCCCATCAAAGGTACAATGTACCTCTTGATTGAACCTTGGCCTTGCTACAACAGCTGTGAACATCACTTTGGGTATGAATTTGCTTGAACTTGTTGATCTATACTTGCCTCTCTCACTGCATCCAATATAAACCTTTTGTGTCTTCTTAGTTTGATAAAACCATTTTTCATCAATATGAACAAAGTCATACATGTCATGAATTTGTATGTGGCTTTAGGATGCCCCTTTTAACCATTTTGTGGGCTATAGTCTTAGAAATCTTGAGCTTGAATGCCAGGTCTCTGAGGCAAGTTCTGTCTCCCATTTTTAGTGTTGTGATATCTTCAATTGGAATTTGAATTCTCTTTCTTCCACAGTTGTGCATGTTTGTGCTGACATTATATACCTGGCCTGTACTTGTTTGTTTCTTGGCTTTGTTCCATAACTGGCTGATGCATCTTCTTGTAACTTTGAAAGACTGTGCAACTTCTTGAATTGAACCATGTGGGATTTTCCCCTCCCGTTTTGCTCTGCTGAGTAGCCACAATAGTATTTGCATCCGTTGTTCACTGTTGAGTCTGATTCTCTTCTTCGTTTGATGATGACCTCCTATTTGTTGATGTTCATGTTCCTCTTCATCAGTTTCAATAGTTAGTTGATTTAGGTCGAAAATTTTCACATCTTCCTCCAAGTCCCCTGGCGGTTGGTTAAGATCAAACTGGAAATCAGTTTCCTCCATTTTCATAAGGCTGAAGGCTTGAAGGTCAGGCAATGATGCAGTGTCGATTTTTTTTTGTTTAGGGTTTTACTTTAGTTTTGTGGTTACTTCTTCTTGTTCTTTCTCTGGGTTTTATATACTATTTGTTCAGATTCTGTAATTTTTTCATAATCCGTGTGCTTTGAATAATGTAATCTGATTGGCTAAAATTTTGCCAACTTTCCAATTTGAGATTTGCTTAACGTACAGTTGTAGGCATTTTAAGCATATTATTTTATTGTTTTCAGTTGTACTTTGCTATTCAAACGTATCCCAAAAAAACCTCTTTCGGAAGTTTTATTACTGATGTTAGTTCCACAAGTTCAACAACCATATTCAATATGTCATAAACAACCCAAACCAATAGATCCACAAGTTCAAGCCAACTAGCACGATTCATTACCAAAAATCCAACAACCAACATCTCATCAAGATCCATTACAAAATAGAATACACCAGGGACTAATAAACTGATCGAGAAACTAACATCAGATTAACATGCTTGCATTTTAAGTTATCTTCCGAATCAGGGACAACAAGATCGTCAAGGATTGGATCAACAACATGAGACTTCTCAACACCTTTTTCTTCTTCTTTTTCTTCGTCTCAGACCTTGGATCTCGAATCGACCTCTACAGCACCAGGGACATAGTCTTCTTCTTCTCATTCAACAATTTCTTCAGAGGGGTAAAATGGTAGTAGGGTTTTCGATGTTAAGTCGGGAAAATGAAACCCTGAATTGGCCGATTCCACTGCTGTTTGAGTTTGCAGCAGCGAGCGAGCGACAATGTCAACCTTCTCACACCCCAGGCTTTCTCGACAGGAAGTCGCCATGACGCTTCTCGATTGCAGGGTTATCGAAATCAATGAATCTGATCTCGTAAACCCTACCTCCGATCTCGTTTTCCTCGTTTACACCTCTATCCTCCTCAACCGTCACTTCCTCGGAATTAACGCTCACCACCAGACAACTTCCATCTCCAAGCCCTCCAAGCCCAAACCTCGTGCTCCATTTTCTAGATTTGGAAAATCTCGGATACCGGAAATCACTTTTAATCTCCTTGTTATTCCAGAGGACAAATTAGTCTATCACAAACATCCTTAATCTCTGTGCTTTTCTTCAAGGCCAGATTTCTGAATATCATCTTCTAATTCGCCTTCGATCACAAGTTTGATTAGAAAATGAGATCTGGGATTTCGGCATGAAGAATAGCATGGAGTTTGGGAATGAGAGGGTTTTGCGAGGTGTTCGGTTTCATGCAAGAAAACTAGATGGCTTATCCATTTACTTTGCTGGATCACTACGTAAGTAATGTTACTTCAAGTACATATGATCACTACGGTCACCACTGTCTCGCCCTATATGCTTAAACCCTAACTCTGCCTCGATGATTGGGAATTTCACTTATTATTCGGTTCTGCTCTCCCACAGAGCCTCGATGATTTGTTCCTCCAATCGGACAACACTTCCATCAACCAATTCAGAGACGAAATTCCGACTGAAGTTGTTGCGAATATTGCCGATGCTGCGAGCGACGATGTATCGTCGTGGATGGGCGAGATGGAGAACTTCTTGATGCATGATGATGATGGTGGTGCCTGTGGCGGTCATGATCATCAGATTGCTGACCTTGAACAAATCCTACTTCCTCCTGCTATTCCTTCTCAGGATAAGGATTCATCCGATTTGAAGGATAGTGACAGCAATTCTGTTCCGGAAACGGAAAGGGATGAAACTGATGCTGACTGCCTCTCCAAGAGCCAATTAAGGTAAATTTGTCTTTGATTGGTATGTCGTTCCACTTAATTGTATCGTGGGTAGTTATGGAGGTTTCTATTTGTGAATGTTTCCAGAGAGAGGAGAAGGACGTATGTAAAGGATTTGGAAATGAAGAGCAAATATATGGAGGATGAATGTAGGAGACTGGACAAATTGCTCCAGTGTTGTTACAAATGCCTTTAAGTTTTGATCTGGTTCGACTCCGGTGGTGTTTGGCGCCGGCGAGGTGTATGTCGTTGAATATCGAAAGAAGTGAAGAGAAGAAGAAGAAGAAGAGGGGTGGCTCGATGTTAACAGAGTGACACTTTTGGGTGGTTCCTTGCAAAATTTGTAATTAAGGGTGGTTTGGCGCAAATTGGCCCAAATAAGGGGTGATTTGGCGCATAAACCTCATATATATATATATATATAGAGAGAGAGAGAGAGAGAGAGAGAGAGAGGGAGGCTCCGGTAAGACCACTTTTGTAGTAAAACGGAGTTAACAAATAGGAGCCATAGGATGAGATTAGATAAAGGGCTAGATTAGAATTCTTGTAATTAAAAGAAAATAAGGGAAAAAAATAGCATAACCCCTTCCTTAATTCACGTTGCCTCTCTCTCTTCCATCGTCATTCACGTCCAGTTTTTTCTTCCCGACAGTAACAATAGTTGATTGATACAACACCACTCAAATCTCCATGGAAGAAGGTTAGTATTGAGATATGCATCAAATTTGTTTACTTAAATCGACTTTGGTATAATAGATTCATAGGACTTGATTAGGGTTTTATTAGGGTTTGAGTATATTCGACTATGATTTATGCATCAAACTAGGGTTAAACAGGGTTTCGTTCTGATATGCGACAACACCAAAACGATATGCATGTGACATTCGGCGGTATGCAGTAGCAGTTTAGGGTTTCACATTAATTTTGTTATGCAGTAAAACTGTAGTCGTATGCGTTTCAAAATACATGTTATGCAATTGGATATAATTGATATGCAGTAGATACGTTTTGATTCTAACAATAACATTCGCCTATCAAATCGAATTATTAGCCAAGTGGATGTGACATTCGACTTTCACATTATATTTTTGAGGTTATGCACTCTGATTTATTTGGTATTCCATTGTTCTAAATGAATGTGCATTTACGGTTCACTGATATGCACAAAACTGTATCAGGTATGCAGGAGAACCGACCTGATGATGTGATATATTCTTCCTCAGACGATGGTGTTGATTTTATGTCAGATGATGATGAAGAAGCATTATATGGCACCGAATGTGTTATTGACGCGAAAGACACAAACGAAAAGTATTGGGTTCCTCATTGCCCCGATGACATTAAACCAATAATTGGAAAATCCTTTAATTCTTAACACCATTGTTGATTGAGAAGGATGCATCTAAGGTATACACCTTGAATATATTCACTATGGTGCAAGCCGAGATTTCTGCAACGTGTTTTGAATGTTCAGCCACTAATGAGGATGAAGGTATGTAGTGGTTTCTTGCATATCGTTATATCTGCATATTGTGACATGCACAAATGCATATCTGTGTTATTATACTGCATATCAGTACATTGACATATACTACTTATGTACATTTAATTTTATTCTTATTGTTGATACGAATATATATGCAGATGAGGATAGGTCCTAATGTATTTTCCAAGGTTTGCAACTTTATATGCAGTTTAATTAAGAGATAAGTCCTAATGTATTTTCCAAGGTTTGCAACTTTCTAGTTGAAATGCAACACATATCTATAGTACGCACCAAACCCGTAGCGATATGCACTACATCTGTATACATATGCACCAAAACTGCAGCGATATGCACCAAATTTGTATAAATATGCACCAAATCTTTAGTGATATGCACTAAATCTGTATAGATATGCACCAAATCTACAGTGATATGCACCAAATCCGTAGTGATATGCACCAAATCGTTGTTCATCAAATTTTTCATATTAAGAATGCACTTCCAAAACACCACATTCGATTTGCATAATGTAAAAAGTAGTGTGCATATCACATACAAACAAGTGAATATCAACACACTATATGTGAATATTATACTCGTGCATCTGCATAACATATATAATGTTTTTTTTTACATCTACACATGTCAATGGGAATACTAAACCCTTAAAATAAAATAAAATAAATGAATGCTCATATCAACACATACAAATACAATAAAAACCAGTAAGTTGTTTTTCATATCAACAAGACTATATTAGATATTAATACAAGCGTAATACAGTCACTCAACCTTGCATCATCCACAAGTCTCTTCCACACAGACCGACTTTTGCTCAATGTTGCTCCACTTCCTAGTTAATGCCACATTCGTTCTTTATTGATTCGACAAGAACCCGATTGAGCCGTTCATGTTGCATCTGACTGTCGAGATTATGATCACGTCATTCTCCTCGCCTGAAAGCCATCAACCGAGCCAACACTCAGAGATAAAAGGTTCTCTCATCTGTGCTGTAACGTTTCCTCTTTAGCTCTCCCTGAATTGTTGTTGCCTGCCCCTTGTAGGATGAGTATACTCCTTAAATGGAAAGGCAGACATGAATTCTTTTCCATGACGTGGTAATCGCTTCTCAAATTCAGTAGAAGGTGGTCAGTCTTTCAGCTTCAAAATTTGAGGCCACTCGTATGGGCTTTCTCTAGCTCCAACATACCCCTTAAAGAATTGATGAATGTTGATATCCAACTTTTTTAACAATACCAATGATCATAAAAGACATGAAACAACACGTTAGTATAAGGACAGAAGTGAGCAACATTACTTTCCCAGAATTAAGGTGCATTGATTTATAAATGTTAATTATCTGGAAGTTACCACCAAGATTAATTGATGGATAAAAACAAACTAAAGGATGAAATACACAAGGCAACAAAAATCAGGACAATTCCAATTTTATGAAATAATTACATAAGAAATCAATGTAAAACATGAACACAAGTAACAAAATCAATATATGTCTTGATTATGATCTATTTTTCTTAGGCTGAAGAGAAGAAATATTTCAACACAAAAAAACACAGTTCCTGCAAACTAGTCGAATCTTGGTTTCATCTCAATATCCAGCTCAGGTACGTACTACTTCTTGTTTTCTATGAATTTCTCCTGTTAATGAATTATGAGTTCTTTTTTTTTTTGAAATATACATGTAGATTGCATTAGAGAGATATACCACTGTTTTCGAGCACATTCATTCGGCTATTGTTGTTATGCCAAAACCTAGTATCAAACCACAACATAACCTACACTTTTTCTAATCCCTTGTCTAAATTCAGCCAACAATTTCACAATCAACTTTTCATTTGTTTAGAGTTTGCTACAGTTTTTCAGTCTCCCAAAATCTAGAATTGTAAACAATTAAATTGAGAGAAGGAAGGAAGATAAAATAAAATTTGAAGTCGGGCAAAGAGAGGGGACCTTGTGGAAGCTGATGTCACAAATGAAACCGAGAACTTTGAGCGTGGAAACAAGATCGGTACAGATACTAACGCGATCAACCATGGAATCTGGCAGTGAAGTCGGATAGGACGAAAATTCCAGGGAGGTGTGGAGGGAAATGCGGCGAAGTGAGTGATTACAGATGGAGAAAAGCGTGGTAGGGTTATTTTGAGCGACAGACGAGATCTCGGCAGGGATCTCGATCTGGAAGCTCTTGAGGGAGATGAGAAGTATCTCTTGGGAATCTTCCATAAACGCAATGCTAGGCAGCGTGAGACGGGACAGAGCCACACAAAGCAAGAGTAGAACGAAACCTAATTATTCTTGAAGGAGGTGTGAGAGAGGAGGCGATGGAAATTTTCAGAGATCGAGAGAGAGGGAACGAGGGAGGAGAGAGAGAGGTGTGAAATCAATAAGCTGTATTTGGGGATCTAGTTTGAAATATATTTTTTATTTTTATTTTGAAAATTATAGGTTAATCTTGTCCATTCATCCGAATTTGATCCAACGCTTATAAGTCGTTAATTCCGTTTCACCCTAAGAGGTGGTTTCTCATGAGCTTAAATATATATATATAAATATTGAATAGTGGTAGTATGTAATTTGTAAGTGGGAATTATGTTGACATTATTTGTCTTCGAGTAGTGTCTTAGATTACATGAAAAGATAGTGGGTTTTAGAAACTCTTTTGGCATGTCACCTATACTAGCTATAGGTAGGCCCTTGCTAAATACAACCCGGACGTTTTCTAAATAACGCCCGGGCCCTCGCGTTACGCGAGGGAGCGTCTCCTCGCAGAACGCGAGGGTGCGTCACCTCGCAGAACGCGAGGGTGTTTTTCCCCTATAAAAGGGGAAAAACCCTACTCGGCCCATTTTTTACATCACACACAATTTTCTACCGCCGCTCTCACCATTTCTCTCGGTTCAAACTTCTTCTTCTTCCTCTTTTCACTTCAAATCTCCATATAAGGTATGTTTCTTATACTCTTATGCTTTCTAATGTTGTTTCTAGATGAATATATGTTGTTAGTATAGGAAATTGCATATTATATGATGTTTTGATATTGAATGTTGTTTTAGAAATGGTTGTATAATGGATGAAAGATGATGATTTTGAATTATGGTTGATGAGTGGATGTTGATTTTGAATTATGGTTCATGAATGGTTGTATATTGAATGTTGTTGATTTTAGAAATGGTTTTTGATTAGGGTTGTTGATGTTTATTTGGTAATTTTCTTAAATTGATAGATATTTTAGCTAAAATATTGAATTTTCGCCGGAAATTTTCGCCGGAAACGGTTGCCGGAAACTCATGGTAGTGCAAATTCACGCAGAACGCTACACCCCTCGCAGAATGCGAGAGTCATCACACTCGCAGAACGCGAGAGTCATCACACTCGCAGAACGCGAGAGTCATTACACTCGCAGAACACGAGTGTCATGCTCTCGCAGAACGCGAGAGTCATCACACTCGCAGAACGCGAGTGTCATGCTCTCGCAGAACGCGAGTGTCATGCTTTCCTCATCTGCAGATACATATTTATATACTGATTTTACTTTATATTTTTTTTACTTTATATACTGTTATATTTATATACTGATTTTACTTTATATTTTTTTAGGTAATGGATCGTCCTGGGCGTTCAACCCGTCGAAGAAATTGGAACGCTGTGAGAGAAAATCCACCGGTTGAAAATGCAAAAGGGAAAAGGAAAGCAAAGAATACAACACCGGTAGAGCTCTTCCCCGAGGGGCTCCCCGACATTGATTATCGCCCCATAGAGCGGTACATTGGTGTCCATAGTTATGCCGGGGAAGACTGTTCTGTGCCTAGTGGGATAGAACGAGAAGATACATATTAAGGGTATCGAAATGATTATTGGGACCTTTATTCTCAAGAGTCGGTTTCATGTGCACAACCGTCAACTCAATGTGCACCACAATCAACTCCATATGAACAATCGGGTAGCACTATTGGTGGCTGGGACAATTTCATTCCTCAGTATGCTGTAGTGGAATTTGGACAAGGGTGGGGTGGACAAAGTTGGGTCGGTGGACAATGTTGGGGAGGTGGATTTGGTGAGGGAAGTGTTCCTGAAGACATGGGTCAAGGAAGTACACAAGCTTGTTCTTCTTCTTACAATCCTGAACCAGAACCGATGGAACAAGAGAACCAGGATGATGATGATGATGAAGAAGAAAAAGAAGAAGAAGAAGAAGAAGAAGAAGAAGAAGAAGGGGTCCGGAAACAAAAAAGAAAGAGGAAGTCCAAGAAGGAAGAGCGAAAGTATGATCCTGAGCTCACTCATGACACACCTGGAGGTCCAGAAGATCCCGAGTTGCTTAAAGGATTTGAAGCCCATGTTGCGTTCCACATCCAGAAAGGGGAGGTAATTTAATTATTTATTTATTTTCTGCATTTTCAATCCATTGCACAAATTCTGCAGAATTATCAGAAAATGCATAATATGTGCATTTTCTCGGAGAACACGAGGAGTGACAACTCGCAGAACGCGAGGTGTCACTCCTCGCAGAACGCGAGAAAATGCACAATTCTGCAGAAACTGATAATTCTGCAGAAACCAAATTTCTTGAAAATTTGGTATGCAGCGTCTAATTTTTGTATTTTTCTGCAGTTCAAAGGTCCGATGAAGCCACAACAACGGACAAAGCAGAGCAGTGATTGGCCATTGGACAACAATGATTGGTCAGAGATTCCCGGTGCAGTTGGACTGTCAAATCTACCTGACATGATGTACGAAGAAATCGACTTTCCTTTGATTGAAGCGTTCATCGAACGATGGCAACCGGAGACAAATTCATTCCACCTCCCTTGTGGTGAGATCACTATTGGCCTTCTTGATGTACATATGATTTTAGGCCTACCTATAGAAGGGAAAGCAATGACGACATGTAAGAAACTGGGTGCCAAGTTTAGTCATGATGAGATTCTAAAATACTATGGTAGGAAGGGGGCGGAAATTTTTGGAATAGATCCTCATACTTTATATTCTGGGAGGGTGAAAGTTGAATGGTTTAAAAGGCATTGTGAAAACCTAGGTCCAGAGCGAAAGGGTTTAGGTTGGGTGTTGTATACTGCTTCCTCGCTCTTATTTCCGGACAAGTCACAGAACTTGATTCGGCTTAGATATGGGCCTTTTTTGGAAACCTATGCCCATGCTACGGGCATATCGTGGGGTTCAGCTGCTTTGGCCCATCTGTATAGGCAGCTGGGGATATGCACACGACAGGGTTGTGCCCAGATGTCTTTCTGTTACACCTTGTTGCAGGTATTATACTTTCTAAGCGTTTAATTTACATACTTATATATATTTTCATATTTAACGTACTTTGTATTTCTTAGGCATGGATCTACAACTACTTCCCACACTTTCGACCTACTGAACGTCCTCGGTGGAGAGCGGAGCAACCATGGGCATACCGGTGGATGCCTAAGAATGTAAAGCTGAAGAAGGGGCAAGTCGGAAGGGACTATAGGGGAGCGCTCGATATTCTTATGCCGGAGATGGTAAGTTTCTGCATTGTCAGCAGTTTCTGCATTTTCTGGCCTTTCTGCATTTTTGAGTACGCAACAGTCATTTTTCTCCTTCTGCATTTTCTCCTACTGTAAGTTTTTGCTGTCATTTTTTTAGGTATGTTGGAACCCGTATGGATCACAAGACTTCACCGATCCTGAGCTTGCTCCCGCTCTATTTCACGGGGTGCTATCCTGCTGTGACATCACCGAACCAAACATACCTGATAGGTGTCCGAGACAATTTGGGAGAGTGCAGCGTATTCCTAGGCCAGTCATCGAACCGCTCAAAGCTCATAGGTTGAAAAACATTAGGTGTTATAGTGTTTTTTATGACGCCAACCAATGGCTTTGGGAGTCAAGAGATGTTCACTCTTTGTCTCTCCATGATATGGGGCCAATTGCCTTTGCACCACATGAATGCTCCCATGATTACATGGATTGGTACATCAAGAGGACCCATAGGTATATCCGTCCTGCAATCCCTAGGATGATTACTGAGAGACAGGTAATATTAATTTGTTTTGGTTTATCTTGCGTTTCTAGTCTTTGTTTGTCTCTAATATTAACATAGAATGAATGTTTACTTGCGTATAGGTGATTGGCCGGGTGTACAATGACATGGACCGGTATCGGTTTGCCACTCCAGAGGAATTTTCTTCATATCACGCCCAAATGCTACTATGTATGTCAAATCTCGCTCCCTTCCGACCACGAGAAGACGAGTAGCCTTGGATAATTTTGGATAATTTTGGATAATTTTGTGTTTTGGATAATTTTGTTTCTTGGATAGTTTTGTTGGATTATGTTTAGGGATATGTTGGTTCTGCTTCAATTCTGTTCGGTTTTTGCATAACCTCGCAGAACGCGAGGTGTACACCACTCGCAGAACGCGAGGTGTACACCACTCGCAGAACGCGAGGTGTGACCTATAGGAAACAGGGTGCTCCCAGTTGAGATGCACGGTGTGTGGCACGGTTGGTGTCACTCGCGTTCCGCGAGGAATGACATTTTCTGGAAAATGTCAATGACATGAGTTCCTGTTTAAGAATTTAAAAAACCATCTCCAGTTCAACATTACATTACAAATTCAGCGAATAAAACATAACTTCAACATTACATTTCAAAGGCGGCACATCGATGTGACACAAGATCGTGCAAAGAAAAAGCATCTCTTTCAGCGTTTCGCCACCAAGGAGTAAACACATGAGGTAATGGGCAGTTTTCTTCAAGACGCAACTACAAGAAAACAACAACGTTAGGAAGTTGCATATTAGATAGTAATTCATAAGTAGATCCAAAAACTTACCGGAACAAAATGTCTCTCACTCTGAATATAGAATAAGCAGAACGTCGGAAGTGTGTCACCATCTTCTAACCAAGTAGGACGTTGTAGAGGAAGGTAAGTGTAGTTAGCATTTTTTCCCACCGTTACGAACACTATGTTGAATGTGGATGCCACAAGGCATCCCATTTCCGGGGTAGCTAGCCAGTGATCTTCTGGAGCCCTTCCTATTCCTTCCCATGTAAGTTGGTGTAAAGCGCTCTCCAAAGTTGCTTGTTGAGGAGGTCCAATCCAAGTTCCTTGAACTAGGTGCCAAATCTCTTTGACCTTAGCTATCATCAAATCTCTTACTTCCCTCCATAAGTGTTGGTTGTCATGCAATTCATGAGCTATTGCTCTAAATCCACAATTTCCATCTCCATTTACCTCCAACCAACCATTCACATGGGTGCGCATTGACGCGAGTATGTAAGACTTGTACTGCCAATCACCTTAATCTTTGGTTTCTTGAATGTTTCAGAATTAGAAGCATTTCTTTGCTTCTTTGGGGGTGTTTCTTCCAAATCTCTAGCATCCATCTCAACATTAGTGTGCTCCCATGCAGACGGTCTTCTTTGCGTTGACCTAGGTTGTTTGTTAGGAGCTCCGACTGGACGACCTCCGGTGTGCTTTGAAATAGCCGGCTCTTTTAGAGGAGTATTTACTTTCCCAATGTCTAAAACAGTTTGTGCACACTTTTCTTGATCATGGGGGCACAATTTCGGAAACATTTCCTCATAGAAAGTCTAAAAAAGACGCCTTGCCACCTTACTCTTAACTTCCAGTATGCCGGGAACATCAACTTCTTCCAAACTCAAAGTACTCCAGAAAGGGTGCAACTCTGATACTCTTAGCGGTCTTTGCTCCTTCCAATGTCTTACAATCTGATGAACACACATCAACCCATCTCTAATCTTGATCCCGCAGCTACAAAACATATTAAAGTGCGCACCTAATCTCTCCCCCTTCGTGTATTCCTTAAGCAAAAATTCTATGCATTTTTAAGAGACTTTGAACTTCAAGACTTTAAACAAGTCGGCCCGTTCAACAACTGTGAAGCTCTTATTCAAACTCTCGGTGAAAGACACAGTAATCTCCTTAAGTTGGTTCTCCGCCATTGTTTTGTATTCTTTGAACATTGTGTCTAGCCTAGCATTTCCAGTTGACAAGTATGACTTAAGACATGAATGTGCTCCTTCAACTCTAAAATGTTCGAAAAACAATAATATGCAAATACAAATCAGAACCTGTGGATCCTTCTGTAATGTGCAACTTCTCGCGTTCTGCGAGGTGTGTACACCTCGCGTTCTGCGAGTTCATACATTGTTCCAGGATCTTTGCATTCGAAAATGCATCAACACTGAATCAAGGATATTACTCGCGTTCTTCGAGGAGTGTATACCTCGCGTTCTGCGAGGAGTGCATTACAGAAGCATGTCTTATCATATGTAGAAGGTAGACATAAATTACAGAACATACCTGTTTGTCGTGTTATTCCCGAGAGTTAAGACATTATCCGTCCATGCTGAAACAAGTCTTTCTTTGTAACGGTTTAGCCAATTCGTTCTCACGTACTTCAATACGGTTGGATAAGCTCGCCATTCGTCCTCAAGTTTCTTCAAAGTACTCTTGTAATCTTCTTCAGTGGTTTGTTCGAACACGTTATAATAATCATTTGAAATATGAACCCCCAATGCTTGTGTGCCCATAGCTATCTTCGCTCTCGCCTCTATGTTCTTCCTTACATGTCGCCTACATAAGAGAAACTTTGCATTTGGCCATAACTTGTCTGTTGCATTCATAAGAGCCATCTCACGGCCAGTGACGAAGCAAGTAGGCGATGCTCCTATTCTCAAATACATCGTCTGCAGCTGCTGCAACGCCCATAAATAACTATCCTCGCTCTCAGCCTCTAACCATACCCCGCACACAACAAAATTCTTCCATGTAGAAGTCAAACCGACTATCTCCAGGAAGGGAACATTGTACCTTAAACCAAAATGCAGTAAGATAAATACAACATAAAAACAGAATGATAAATACTTACCTGTTCGTGCTATAAGTCGAGTCCATCAAAAGGACATATGGAAACGCCTTTAAGAGTTTCATTGATTCGGGGCTAGCAAAGAACAAGTCGCCTATTATCGAAGGATTCGTTGCACTTGGCCTATACTCCATGAAGTAGTTGCTCTCTTTGCATTGGTGAAAGAATTCTTGAACCACGGTTCTACCTTCCATTTCCTCTTCCCTTATATGTCTTACCAAATTGTACACTTGGTTCTTCTTTGTGCAACTTCCGGGATCCTTGTTTATCTCAGTGTAAATCTGATTTGGAGAACAATGTGAAAGTACCATCTCACGAACCTTTTTCTTTTGATCCGGGGTTGGCCTCCCGGCAAATGCATTCCCGACCAAACTATCTCCAATAGGATGGTTGTGCAAACCACAAACAACCACTAATCTCCAATTCTCTTCAACCCGGTTCTCCATGAGCTTCAACTGAAATTTACACCCCGTTTTCTTGCTCTTTGTGTTTGATCTAACACCGACACCTTTAGGCCTATGGCTTCCCCCTTTCTCACAAATGATTTGAATCTTACCACTTTGCCCCGGTTTAGATGATACACTCCTTCCAATAGAGATCATAAACTTGTGTTGCTTTGCAACATTCAAAGCCCACAAATGACCAATCTCCTTAGAGGCAAACACTTGCTCCGTAGTGAAATATTCCGAATAATCCCTAGAAACAACCTCTTCCTCACATATGGGACTATCAAACTTTGGTGCAGTGCGTAAAGAGGGAAGAAAACACATCTCCTCTCCTACGTTTGTTGGTGGGTTAGCAAATTGTGAATCAAACGCATCATAGCTTGATGGCACCTCATATGTACATGGCAATTCATAAGTAGATGGCACGGGCAACTCATATGTAGATGGCACGGGAAACTCATAAGTAGATGGCACAGGCAATTCATATGTAGATGGCACATGTTGTTCATATAAAGATGGTTGATGATAATATCCAAAGTGGTCAATCCCTAAATCAAATGACGGTGGCGAACATGGCCTTGTATTCCGGGAGGGGTAGTTGTAGTCATTCAACTGGATTGCATTCAATCCAGTGAACAAAGAAAAATTCACCTATACACAATGCTTCTGTTAATACTCTGTAATGTGCAACTCCTCGCGTTCTGCGAGGGAGGCACATCTCGCGTGACGCGAGTGGCTTACTCTCGCAGAACGCGAGAAGTTGCTATTTCCTGAAACTAGTCATTCAACGGGATAATTTAACATAACATGAGTTTCTACATTAAAAACCCTAAAAACCCTAAAAACATGAACACATCTAAGTTTTTGACATTATATGCAAAAGTCATCTCTTCAACACTTACTCTACATTTAACATGAAATACAACATAATAACTTCATTTTAGCTCTTAATGGTCCAAAACAAATTAAAATTCAAAAATTAAGTAAGAACATTACCTCATTTGCATGGTAACTTGATGAACCACCATCTTCATTCCCTCCTTTGTTGAATTCCTCTTCATCTTCCATTATTTTAGGTGTTTTTAGAGTGTTTTGAAGTTTGAAGGTTTTGAAAATGAGTTTTAATGGAGGGTGAAAGAGGTGAAAGATGATAAAAAGAGGTGTTAGGGTAGGATTAATAGGTGTTACGGATTACTTAAAATAAAGGGGTAGTTATTATAGTTAGGTGGGGACAAGACATGTAGTAATGGCGCACAACAACGTCCATCTGACATGCTAATCTCGCGTTCTGCGAGGGGCGTGACACTCGCGTTCTGCGAGGACACGTACACTCGCGGAACGCGAGATTAGCATGCATGGAATTAACCTAATTTTTTGCTAATCTCGCGTAACGCGAGTGTACGTGTCCTCGCAGAACGCGAGTGACCCGGCGTTGTTTGAATAAAGCACCGGGCTGTATATAAGAACCGTGTATAGGTATGGTGATTTTTTGAAGAGCATGCCCACGTTTTTTGTATCTACGAGGCAATATAAGCGGCTGAAAATTTGCAAATTTGAATCGACGTTGAGTAGTGCAAAATTTAATCCTAAAACTTAAGATAGTATAGAGTTTTCAACTTTTTCATGAACTTGATCAACAAACTTTTTGGAAATATCAATCCTAAAGAAAAGGAGGTGGTCCAAATTTCTGTATAAAACAATCTCAGTCCAACTCTAAAAGTGCACAGTCATGTTACGGTGTAAGGTGAGGCATTCACAATGGACATCTTCAATTTAAATTTCTTATGTGATGTTAGAATTTTACTTTTTTTTCACATAAGCTAAAAAAACTATATATAAATTTTATCCACAATGGAGAAATTGATCTAAAATTTCTTTAGTTGTCATCATTACAATACTGAAATATTAAATAATAATAGTTATAAGTATCTTTTATTTTAGAAATAAAAAACAAAGAAAATAATTGGTCAAATCTCTTTATGTGTAAGAGATTTGTAAGAGAAATGAGTTTCTTGAAGAAGAAACTCCACAAGAATCAATGTGAGTTTCTCTTACAATTTTATGACAACTTATTACTTTTCTTTTCAATTTAAAGTTTAAGAAACTCTAAGTTTCTCCATTGTAGATGACCTAATATTTATCTCATTGTTGTTGTTAACTGAATACCGGGGTGAACAGAGGTTGCCTTTGTCAACTCTGAAAAACATATAAAACTCAAAATTGAAGTTCAAATCAATTTTGTTTATCTCATAATTGTTTTAAAATCAATCTCTCTCTCAGAAATTTGGCTTTTTCTATCTTTGTTTCTACTACTTTGGCTTTATCTGAACTTTCTTTCACGTTGTTCAGGTCATTTAAGCTTCGTTGTCCGCTTTGCAACGGTTCTCTAAGTTTCCCGAGGAGATGGAGAATTTTGATAGGAGGGCTTCTCAGAACGCGAAACAAATCAAGAGGCTCTCCAAGCTCGTCAAAGAAGATCGCGACGGGGAGAAGAAAGCTCGTGCCAATGCTGAAGAAGCCATCAAGAAACGCGGAGATTTCTCCAATCGCGTAGTTGGTTTGGAGAGGGACATCGACGCGCTTAGAGTCGGCGTGGAGAAAAAGATGCCACAACGTAAGGTGGACTTGGCAAAGGCCAACACCAACTACTCTTAGCTGGGAAAGGTGGAGGTTATGGAGGACGTTCACGACGGGAAACACTTAGATTGGGACGTGGACGCTGAACGTAGAAAGTTTATGGACGTGTATACTGTGGTGCCACATGCTTATGGCTCCGGGTTTCAGCCGTCAACGCCTAATGATCCTGCCATTGTCGCGGAGAGCGAGGACGAGGAGGAGGATGTTGCTTCGGGCAAGGGAGAAGAAGACGAGGAGGATAGTTCTTCTGGTAACTCTTTTGGATATGGCGACGACAAGGAGGGTTTCGGGGTTGTATCCTCTTCCGTGTAGTCGCCTTATTCTTTATTCTACTTGTATTTCTTTTTTGGAGACTACACCGCTCGATGTAGGGCGTTTACTCGAACACTTTGGGGTCCCCCTGCTGTGGGAACTCTTCTTGTATTTTCCCTCGTCCGTGGGGACGATTTAGTTTAATTTTAACTCCTTCCTTTACTTGCCTTTGAACGTGTTGGTCCTCTTATCTCGTTTACTTGCCTTTATGCTTTGGAGTTCTTTAGTAAAGGCGATTCCCTTCGCGATTTTACGCGACCTTAGCGAACTCGTAGTAATGCTTCCTGAACGCGTTCCTTGCCTTAGACGTTCTTAGGTGCTTGTTCTTCCTGGCCTTATGCCCTTTACTTGAGGCTACTTTTGCGAGGTCGTCTCGTCATTCATAGCTTTTCTCTTTGTATAGATTGTACTCGTCACCCTAGCTTAAGTGACATGGAACTCGTTCCAGTTGCTTCATAGACTTTTTCCTTACGCGTTCACTTATTGCACGTGGTTGCTTTCTTTCCTTCTAGGACAAAGATAGAAATTTTAAACTTGAAAAGTTCTTAGAATAAGTGGTTTTTACCTTGTTCATCGTGGACGCAATGATTTTGCGGTCCCTTTTTCTTTCCTCTTGGGTGATCCTACCCTTTTTGGTAGGTTTGACTTAGGCTCCTTGTAGGCTAGGTTGAAGCTACCAATGACTTATTGCTTAGTTATCTTCATGTATTCATACTACGAAGAATGTGTACTTTTTCTTGGCACGTCTTGCATATGTCTCTGACTCTGAGACGTGTTGGATTTTCCTCATCCTTCTTGCTTTTGTACTTCTTATTTGTTTTGCTTTTAGTCCTTCCAATATCATTTTCGACTTTTCTTTTCTTGAAACTTTTTGTTTCTTACTCGTAGCTTTTACCCCTTGCGTGTGTCTTAGTATTGAGAACGCGTAGAGCTTTTACTTTTTTGCTTAAGTAATGTGCTTTGACTTGGAGTAAGATTGTAAATGGATGGTCTACATTGCAGTTGCTTTGTATTATCTTGTGTCAGCTTACATGGTTTATGGATATAGCATTTTTTCTATACCCCTTACGAGTGGCGAATTTCTTTGTCAGCCTTGTGACTTTCACCCCTTGTGTTGCTATTGTGAATATCCTCTTACACACACGATGCGTGGCTCGACGTCGAACTCTTATAATCGACGGACCGTGTTTAGCCGTATAATGTTCAACGTGTGTTGGTGAACTACGACCCTCGAGGATGCCTCCTGCTGGAAGATAGTCTATGTGGCTCATGAAGCTCAGAGGGACAGTTCGGAAGGTGCAAGATCCTAGGCTACGCGTTCCTGTGGAAAGGCGCCAAAGCCGGAGAAGTACCATGTCAACTTTTAGTTGCTCAGAGGATACGTGATGGTTCCGTGTTTATGAAGAAGTGCACCTACGGCGGGTCCGACAAGACTATATTTTTTCTCGAGCCCCTAGATACGCGGTATGCGTACCTAGTTCTCTTTGTTCCGCGTAAGAGTAGCCAAAATCGGGGGATTTCAATGCACCTAGGTAGATCCAGCTCTACCCTACTATATCGGACTTTCATCCCTCACAGTAGCTGCCACACGTCGCTCACTAGCAATGAAGGGCATCGGTTCTGGCCGACGGTTATGGCCGACGTCATGTACGTGCAGATGGAGCCTTTAGCACAATCATGACGAAGCTCCTCCTCGGCGCGATATTTCACTGCGGCCTTCGGCGCGTAGACAAACGTGTTGAGGGACACGTCCGACACATTCTTTGGAATAGACATAGAGCAAGTAATGGAAATGGAAACAACTCAACATGCCTTACACGTTGGAGAGAAAAATGTCTACTTATATATTAATAAAACTTCATGAAATGACCAACTTTGACGTCTACCCCTGGTCGCCACGACCCTTTGTCGCTTTAACCCTAAGATGATGGCATGGTTTTATTCAAATTTAAAACTATCCTAAGCATGCAAAAAGAAAAGGAGAAAACATTCAACTACTTAACACTTCAATGATGAGACTTTTCTATGGCGGATGGTGTTCCACGAACGTGTAACTCCCATCCCCTTTTAGTTTGCGAATCCGTAGGCCCCTCGACCGACGGCTTCACGTTGCTTGTTGGTGAATCTTTCGGGACGCGTCGAACTCTTCGACACACTTATCCCTGATGTTTCTACGAGGTCTCTTTCTTTTCTTTATTGGGGGTTCATCTCTAGATTCGTACGTGAAGGGGAGTGACGTTCTATCCATTGTTTTTTTCTTTAATTACGCCTTTTGCGATTTGGTGATATACTCCCTTCATGGAGTTTTTCTTGGCGAGTTTCCCGACTTGAAGTTTTCGACTTACTCAGAGCTTTTTTCCTTTGTTGCTTGTTACTTTGCCATGCTTTCTGGTCGGAGATTTATTTTGGACTGCGAAGACGCTGCTTTCCTCTTCGCCTTGTTGATAACGTAGACTTTCACGTTCATCACGTATTCCGCGTTGCCTATCTTGTAGATTATGCTTTTAAATTCAGAGAGTTTATGCTTCATGTACCTCTTCATTCCAATCGTGTAGGACTCGCTCGCTACCTTCAGCTCACCTTTGATTTCTTGTACTCCCCATGGCGTAGGAAACTTCAATGACTGGTGATACGTGGATGGTATGACTTTCATGTCATGCAGCCATGGTCTTCCTAAGATTTGCTTTAGGCAACACATGCTTTAGGAACATATGTAGATTCACGTTTTGCATTGTTAATATCTCTAGTTATATGGTGATAAAAATTATAAAATTTTGATATTATTGAAGTCCTCGTCGAGACGAATCACACAAGACCCAACATCTCTATATTTCTTCTTATATATTGGAATGAATTAAAAGATTAGTATTGAATTGTGAATAGTGTCAGAATTTTAAATGTTGCTTATATTATGGGACGCATGAAGTAACTGATGGTTCCGTACAAAATGATTCTTATAAAAGGGTGGTAACTGGTAGACCTGGCCAAACTAGGGTCGGCCCGCCCGACCCTCCCAACCCGCCCTAAAATTTGGGAGGATACGGGTAGAAGATTTTACCCATAAGGGCCGGCCCTGCCCGACCCTTTTTTAAAGTGGGAGGATATGGTATCGGAGTAGAGTCCTGAGGGCCGGCCCTACCCGGCCCATATTATATATGATATGATATTATTAATATAATATTATAGTTTTAAATAAAATTTAATAAATAACTAAAGAAAAAGTAAAAATATCAGGCAACCTAACTCTTAGACGTTGTAAAGTGTAACCTCATTTCCTTGTAAACATAGTATCTTCATGCCTCCAGCCTCATTCCTTCCATTCCATCACACTAAAATTTTGTTGAATTCGGTTATGAGGATTGCTATGTAAGCATGCATTTTGTACCTTTTTAGCATGCATTTTGTACCTTTTTAGCATGTGTTTTTGGATGAGTGCAAAATGGTCCGACATTGGCCAAATTTGCACAGCGAATCCTACATGGATATTATGGAAACGTGACAAAGTACACTTGTATGACCGTTTGTTTACATAGTTTCCATTTACCGCCCACTCAAATTGCTATTTGCCGCTCAGTCTCCGTGCCTCACACATGGATTAAAACTATACGTCGCGTATGAATTGTTTTTTTCAAAAACCAATCCATACGTCACGTATGAATTTTTTTTTTTTTTTGTTTGTTTTTTTCCATAATCTTGTAGATAATTTCAATAAGATCGTGTGCATATAAAATTCGTCCAAAACGGACATCGTTTGTCCCTTCAAAAAGTCAAAAAAACAAAGAACAGTGGAGTAGTTATGCTTAAGTGTAACAAATCTACTACTCTGTACTTATAAATTGTAGTTATGGATTATATTTAAGTATTACCATCACTAAATAAAATCTTTGTTAAGTTATCTACCATATTATAAAAAAAAAAATTGAAAAATGGTGTGTTGAGTTTTAACGGACTTGTTGATACAAGAAATTATGTGTGATAAATTTGTATTTTGGCCTTTTGAAGGGGCAAACGATGTCCGTTTTGGACGAATTTTATATGCACGCGATCGTATTGAAATTATCTACAAGATTATGGAAAAAAACAAGCAAAGACGTATGGAAAGATTCCATACGTGACGTATGGAAAGATTCCATACGTGACGTATGAATTGGCTTTTGAAAAAAGCAATTCATACGCGACGTATGGTTTTAATCCATGCGTGACGCACGGAGACTGAGCGGTAAATAGCAATTTGAGTGGACGGTGAATAGTAAAGGCCTTTGTTTAACCTTGTTCAACCCATGAAATGTGTTAGTTGAAGGAAAATAAGTCCACCATAGAAGACAAAAGTAATATGGTAAAAAAGGTCAAGATTTGTTCTATTCGTATCTTTGTAAAAAATAAGGGGTAAAAAGGTTGTATATATTAGGTGATTTAAAATCAATAGTGATTTAATTGGTGATTCGGTATAAAATGAGTCTTTAAAAGGGTGGTTCCGTGCAAAAATTACAAGACCACCCCCGACAACTCTTAGCCCCCCACCCCCACCTCCACCCCTCCCATAACAGACAAAACACTGAATAGAAAGTTCTAATAGACCCATAATTTCGACAATCCTCGTACATGTGGGAGGAAATACAACAATCAACACAATTCATGTCGGCTGCACAACTATTCTATAGCACCTCCAAATGATCTGGAGATTTCTTGGTGAAACTCGTCTAATCTACATTTCAATTTTTGTAGTAGGTGGGTGCATAGATGAGGGGAAGTACAAGGACCACACATCATGTAAATGACATTACCCAGAGGCCTCATGAAAATCCCGTCTTCTCGGAGACTATGAAGTAGAGAGCTCGCATAGAGCGAAGCGTACCCTGCATTTGAACCTTCTGCTTGGAGCTCAAGGGCGAACAGTGTTCCCAGTACAACCAATCTTTTGACTGTTGGGTGTGATGAGATCTTTTCAACAAGTTCTGCATTCCATATCTGCAATGCAACCATAGATATCGGAGAAAATATTGAAGTTGTTGATTACAGTTCATTTCATGTAAATGCATATCCATCATTTCATGTACAAATATGTAGACTTGTCATCAGAGGTCTTACCTCCTTCAAGTACTTTCCTCCAGATGTCAGATTAACATTTGTCTCTGGATTTTTGAACCATTTGATAGATCTACGAGCTGCAGCACACCCCATCGCATGTGCAGTATATGAATGCCCATGTAGTAGTGCTTTGAGCTGCAACCAAAGCAAAACAAAAGAACGAGGCTGAGAAAAATCTAAGCATAAAATTTGGGTGTGTATGTAGGAAATATGAAGCAAGCCCTTCTCCTTAGGCAGTAAATGAAATTATTGAGGAAAAAGGACAAAAGCAAAATAACTCTGCCATCACCTTTGAATCTCCCATAAATGCATTAAATACATCTTCTGTCGCCAAAGTAACTGCTAGCGGAATTATCCCACCTGTCATCAGCTTTGCGTAGCATGCTATATCAGGCAAACAGTGAAGTAATTCTGCTGCGGACTGTCACAAAAAATTATGCCTTCATTAGTTAGATGTAAGTGGGAGTAGAAATGAAGTTTTATCAAACACTATAACAACCAACCTCCACTCCCAAACGCCAAAAACCAGTGAAGACCTCATCAAAGATCACTGGGACATTGTGATTACGACACTCATTGACAAGGACTCTTTGAAATAATGGATCAATCATAAGCATGCCTCCAGCACCTTGTACGACTGCCACACATGTATCGAGTTAATTAAGAAATCAAGGGCTAATCCAAGAAACCCTCTATGTAGTTGTTTTTATAGAAGGCTGGAAATGAATAAACCAGAAGATTATCTTGCCTGGTTCTATAAGCAATGCTCCTATTCGATTGTTTCCTTCCAAGTATGGCGATAACTGTTGCATTATATATGAAACATAATGTTTTGCAATGTGAGATTCATCCCTATTCTTATCAAAAACCTCCTCGCGCAATCTGAAGGCTGGGGAAACAAAGTTATTATAATATATTAACGTCGAGACAGGGATAAGTGGCATGCACCAAAGGAAAATTGTAGCTCTACTTACTACAATTGTCTAGTCTATAGCCCTCTGAATAAAGCCATTTCGGCAAGGATAGATTCCACATGCCATCATGCATGTATATAGTGGGAGGCTCAATAAAGACACCTCTCCCAGTATACCTGTAGAAAACAGAGGGAGAAATTTCATAGTTTAATAACCAAAAAGTATAAGATATAATCTATAAACGATAGGAAGAAAAATTGTCAAAGAAAGACAGTAAGAGGACTTGGAACATTAGGCCTTATAACTTCAATATATGGCATTTTTACATCTGAGCATCAAGTTCAAATGCATACTTGAACATAGGCTTCGAGATTCAATCTAAAGGAGACACTTTGTATGTAAGGAGTTTGAACAGGGTACAAGTTAAAATCATACAACTTTGGCATATAGTATATGACTCTACGCATTATTTTGGCATCAATGCAGTGTCAATCTAAAGAGCAACCAGTTTTTCCCCAAACTCAACATCAGAAGATACCCAGGTTGATAGTCATTTGAGGCAAATTGTAAGGAAGGTTCTCAGAAACACTACACGGGATTTCAAGACATAATCATTCGGACAGGCATCAATAATCCATGGCCCAAAACAAAGAACACTTTCACGAGAAGAAAACGTTGAGAAAAAAAGGCTTCCTACCAAGGTTGTTGGAGAAAGCCGGTATAAGATGATGGTGCTTGCGCTTCCATGGCACCTAAGGTGTCCCCATGGTAAGATCCTTGAAGGGCCAATACCTGATCCAAGAAAAACAAGCCAGGTGGGATAGTTTAAACATAGTGCATTCTTTTTAGTAGAATAATGACACATATAGAGCTCTAGAAGAAAGTAAGATTCTGTCGAAGGACAACATCACATTCTTAACAGTGAAATTTGGAAAACATTTTCTTTGAGAAAAATTTATAAGATAAAAGCTGAAATATGAAAGGCAAGCAGATGTATTATCCTAGAAAAATCAAAACACGACCTTGAGCAATATGCTAAAAGTAAGTATAGTGGTATGATAAACCTTGAGTTCTAAACATGTCTTAGTTTTGCTGCTGCGAACGGGATCTAGTAACATCCCATTATTTGATAAGAATTTCCGAAAAGCCATCTTAATAGCAATCTCAATTGCAGTGGATCCATTATCTGAGAAGTATGTTCGTGAAGCCCAACCTGCAAACATACAATACGACTTTAGCATAAATAATGCTCAACACAGTACAGTACAGAATTAGACTGAATAAGAGAAAATTTCCATGGATTAGACAGAAATATATGAATCATGGTCGATTTGCAAAATAACTACCCAGATAGGTAAATTGAAATCTGAAACTTAAAATATGCAATTCATGCAATTACCATCACTATTCACCATTGTTCTAAAAGACGCTAGGCGGGAGCTAGGCGGTGGGTGGGGGACTAGCGCCTAGGCGGCTAGGCGGGGGATTAGTCGGATTAAAATTAATTCTCGGTCCATGATATTAGATGACCAATTTGTCACCATAATCATCCATTTCTATTAAATTATGTAAGAACGAGGTTTGAGATCACTAGATATTGCTACTTTCGCAAAAATGATCCAAACCGTTTTTTTCCTAGGCGCCCTAGGCGGTGCTAGACGGTGAGGGAGGGCCTAGAGATTAATCGGGGATTAATCGGTCCCTAGTCGGGATTTTTAGAACACTGCTATTCACTAATAAGGACATAACTGCTATCAAGAACAGCAGAAAATATTTTCTGGATTCTAAGACCTCCTAGTACCTACCTCCAAGGGGTCTCAAATGAGGTTTCTAATTTTTCGAAGAGATAAAGAGAAGTGTTTGGAAACTGGAAACCACATAGCACCTTTGGATAGTATGGACCTGTAGTGGGTAGTCATAAAGAGCATTTGTTGGGAGTGTGCATTCAAGTAAATTCTATTTTATCGTATACCAACAACGACACAATTTAGGTGACGCGCAGGATTACTGATGCTAACCATGAATTCTTTTCTAAATAGATCATTACAAGTTACAAGAATGACTTCACCCTTTCCCACACCTTCAAGCACTGACACAGATTTCAGTGGTGTACAAAATTACTGATGCTAACCATGAAATATTTTCTAATAGACCATTAAAAGTTACAAGAATGACTTACCCTTTCCCACACCTTCAAGCAAAAGCTCAGCACATTCTAGTGCTGGTTCATGCACATTCTCAGGAAACATTACATGCCCATATCTTGCAGCAGCATATCCCATCTCTCTTGCAAGCTCAATCTAAAATATCTAAATAAATAACCAGAATTAATAACTAATACATGCTAAATGATATCACGCCATAGTGACAAGCTATTTTGTGCACATAGCGTATAACAACAAATGAAGACAGACTCGGGGGAAGACAAGATAGGAGTGGAAAAAAAAACTGTTTGCAAACAGTATATATATGAAGGCCTTTGTGCTACTTTAGGCTTGCATCACAATGACATCTGATCTTTCTCCAAGACGATATTGCACTAATGCAATCATATCCAAACCAAACAATTGATGCTTATATCAGATGGGGAAAAAGGAGATTAAAGGTTCATCCCAGTTAATAGCATACCGCAACATATGAAACAAGAGCCAGAGGAAAATCTAGCAAGAAAAAAGAACTCTTGAGCTTTATAAATGAACGTTCAAGAAAACAGGTACTGACAAAGAAAATGGGAAGTATGACCTGTAGAGTGAAGTCAGGTCCTTGAGTCCACCAACTAGCACATGCATCAAACTGCTGAGATATTAGATCAGGGTTTTGGGCCTACAACGATGAGCAATGAATTAAGTTTGAGCCTACACCTGCTAGATTAACAGCAACCATGCCATTCAGTTATTTAAAATGTGAAATGGCATAGCTGAAACAAAAAGATGTTAAATGATGTTTCTGTAATTTCAGAAATAACGGGATGTGGTGTAAGAGAAGGCAGATAAATGTGAAATCTATATATACATATAGCATGAGGAGCGTTTCTAAAACAACCTTGTAAACCCCAAAACTTTCACCATGGCGCGAATCAATGACAGTAACCTTCTCTTTAGGAACTAGTTGGTGCTGAGTAAATGGCCACCAAAAGACCTCTCCAGCCTTCTTTGACATGCTGCGCAATCGCTCTACTCTGTCTACAAATATTGAGAGCAGTATTTGCTTCAGAGAAGTAAATGCTTCTTCAGATTCATCAAACCAGTTCATCAGGTCATCTGAGAGATCTTCTGGTACAGGTGGAAGAAGCAGAACTGGCACGCTAAGTAAAGCCACCAAATCAGTACATAAATACATAATCCAATTACAGAATAGGGTAGCATCCAATTCCCATTACCTTTGTGGTAGATGAGACAATAAGAAGGTATGATTCATTAGGCCACGATCTTCAAGAATGATGGCTGCAACATCATAACCTCGAAGCTTGAGGGTCTCATATGCTGAAATAGTTGCAGATATTCCACCTAAGCGAGCATCTCCAACAAGAAGAGCAGGTGAGCGGAAAGGTCTATAAAGGTCACACTGAAGAGTGCCAGAAGGGCCAGGGCTGGCGACGCCACCAGCAGTCTCAATGAGACTCCACATTTCTTGATTCGCCGCCTTCATTAGAGAGGTCTGGATCATCTCCGTCAAGTCGGAGTTGGATACAGCTCCGCCCTGTCTAAGGACAGCCAGATGAGGTGAAATGGGATCCGTCCAGGCGCAGAGGGTGTTGCAAATCAGGTGTCTAGAATTGCCCTCGTCCCCTGGGAACATCCTCTCCTGGTAGAATTCGTTTAGGGAGGCGGGTTGGGATGCGCGGTGGAGAGTTGAGTTGGAGGCGAGGAGGGAACCTGGGGGGCGACGGCGGAGGAAGATTTGAGAGACCTTGCGGTAGACGAAGCGGGAGTCGGAGTCGGAAGGGAAGCCAGTTTGGAGGGGCTTAATGTAGGTGAGGTTGGAAGTGGGAGAAGAGAGGAGGACGGAGGAGGCTAAGCCAGCGGAGACCAGGGTTTTGCCCACCGAGGTGTTGGCTCCCCAGATGGTGTACGAAGGCTGGGAGAGGGGGAAATCTATACTTAGAGAGGACAAGAGGCGCAGCTGGTGGCGGAGGAGAGAGACGCGGCGGGTGGGGGAACCAGCCATACTCTCTCTCTCTACTTTTAATTTCCAAAACTTCGAAACTTATGAAATGAACCTTATTTCATGCTGGTGGCTGAGGGGGGGAAAACGGAGAGGGTTGCTTTTGTTAGAGCATCTGCAATGGTAGGTTTTTTAGCTTAGTTTTTTAGCTTAGATTTCCCTTTTTTTATTCTAAAAAAACAACCAACTTACTTTTTTTATAGTTTTTCATTAAAATATTGTATTTAAACAACTCAAATCCTTCATTGTTGGTTTTTTACCCGTTTTTTAGTAAGCAACTTTGGGTTCAATTTTTTAGGCTTTTGGTACTATTTCTAAAAAATCTAATATATAATATAGCTAAAAAACCTCCAATGTGGGTGCTCTTATGCAGCTACTATGTGAACCCTGGGTTGGTTCAGACTTCAGACCCCACCACTAAATAAACAATTCAACCAATCCACAACTTTCATTAAAATAAAATATAATAATTATGGATATGTGAAACTTGAGTGGAATAACCCCATTGTAGAATTAGAGTAACAAAGATTGATATAAAATAGAAAAAAAAATAGCTATGTTACTCAAATTGAGTAACACCAATAAAGATGTTCTAAGTTGTCACTTATGTATGGCTATTTGTATATAAATTCGAGATCAAGAAACACCTAAAATCTAGATTCATGGTTTGGTTCCAATGACTCTTACCATTCTGCCTCGACATCTAAGTTGTTGGCACTTTTTCTGTTGTGTCTTTGACTGAGATCATGAACCATTACGAGGCTAGGAGATTGCATCTTTAGATTGTTCTCTTTGTGGTTTGTGTGAGATCGATTGGTGACATATCAAATCAATAACACACACAAGAAACAGTAATGAACACAGGGAATTGTTAACGAGGTTCGGACTCAACCTACATCCCCGTGGCCTCAAGATAGGAAGTCAAATCCACTATGTAAAAGGTGAAGGTCTTACAGAGAGCATACACAGATCTTTATACAAAGGCTTACAACTACAGGAACAAGAAGCAAGCAAAAGATAGAAGAACCCCCTGAACAGTCACCGACAAGACTCCAAACCCTAGATCCCGCTGAGCACCCGGGGCTGCGATATCAGAGCTTCTCCACTAGCCAAGACCACCGTCTTCTAGCTTGGAACACCAACAGCAAGAGATTTGCTTCAGTGACGAAGAAGAAGCAAGACAACGTTGAACTCCTTCAAGAACTCTCTCAGATCTCTCTCTCTCGTTTCTCAGATGAACAGTGACGAAGCAGGTAAGAAGTGAGGAGAGAGACTAGGTTTAGAAGCTTATATACCCAAGCTTCTGTAAAGAGACGCGGAGCCCCGACTTCCTCCAAGCGGGTCGGGTCAAGTCTTGGGCATCTGTACCAAATATGGGCCTATCACTCTTCTGGACTTCAGCAACCCATTACAACATAATCAAGTCCCTAAAATAAGCCTAAGTACACTTGATCTGATAATGGCTAATAACCAAACAAGTGGAAATTACCTTTACAATATGCCCTCTTAATTTCCAACACCTTTACAAAGCCTAACTCTAACTGTAGAACACAACCATTTGTTGAGAAAGGAGCGGATTTGCAGCTACCAACCATCGTCGGCCAATGCACACTTCAACACTCATTAAGGAACATCCCAGATATGGAGATAATCCCTGCAAAATGCAAACTTATCAGCTGTCACAATTTTAGTACCATAATCAGCAGGATTAAGATCACCTTTAATCTTACTAACTACAATTTCCTTCTTCTCTACTTTATCACGAATAAAATGGTGCCTCACATCTAGATGTTTGGATCTTTCATGATACACAGGATCCTTACACAAATACGAAGCACTTTGACTATCAATGTGTAGAGTAGGAACATAAGTAACAGACTGAATCTCATTCAAATTTCCTGTCAACCAAGTAGCTTCTTTAGCTGCTTCAGTAGCTGCAAAATACTCAGCTTCAGTAGAGGATAAAGCAACCACAGACTGTTGCTGACTTTTCCAAGATATACAATTTCCAGCCCAAGTGTAGAAATAAGAAGTAGTAGACTTCCTAGTGTCTTTATTACTAGCAAAATCAGAATCAACAAATCCATGTAACTCGATCATCTCTACTAGTATGCTCAGAAAACACTAATCATAAGTCCTTGGTACCACATATATATCTCAGAGTATACTTCATAGCAGTTCAGTGATCAGCACCAAGGTTTGACATGAATCTACTTAATACACTCACAGCAAAAGCCAGATTTGGTCTGGTACACAGCATAGCATACATAATAGAACCAACAACAACATCATAGGGTACACTAGTCGTTTTATGAATTTCTTCTTGACTGGTGGGACAACTATGTTTGTTGAGTTCTCAGTGACTTCCTAAGGGAATAGAAGTAGGTTTAGAATTTTCCATGTTAAATCTATCCAAGACCTTTTTCAAGTAGTCTTTCTGAGATAGCCACATCATTTTCTTCTTTCTATCCCTGAGTATCCTAACTCCAAGAATCATTTGAGCAAGACCAAGATCTTTCATATCAAAATGCATTTTAAGATCTCTTTTAACACCAGATATAGTCACTTTAGTATTACTCATCATGAGAATATCATCCACATAGAGCAGAACATACATAGGAGAAATGGACTTTACATTTTTGAAGTATAAGCAAGTGTCATAACTGCTCCTATGAAAACCCAGTTTTCTCATGCAAGCATCAAATTTTAAGTTCCATTGTCTAGGTGATTGTTTCAACCCATAAATAGATTTATTCAATAAGCAAGCATGATCCGGATTTTTCACATCAGTAAAGCCCTTAGGTTGTTTCATGTAAATGGTCTCATCTAAGTCCCCATGTAAAAAAGTAGTTTCAACATCCATTTGTTCTAACTCCCAATCAAACACAGCACACATAGCAAGTAATAATCTCATAGTTTTATACTTGACAACAGGTGCAAAAATGTTATTGTAGTCCACCCCTTCTCTTTGGGTGAAGCCCTTAGCTACTAACCTAGCTTTAAACCTAGGTGGATCCATCTTATTGTTACCATCTTTGATCTTGTAAATCCACTTAAAATCAATAAGTTTGGCTTTGTCTGGTTTAGGGACAAGGGTCCAAGTCTTATTAATTTTCATGGACTCAATTTCTTCATGCATAGCTTTTATCCATAGATTAGCATTTTTGCATTTCATGGCTTGCTCATAAGTGTCAGGGGTGTAGGAGTTATCAATCACATTTACAGTGATGAAGGCATAGTCAACTAGGCCAACAAAAACTAAGATAACATGCTCAACATTATTGGAAGCAAACTTCTTATTTGGGATCCTAACCCTAGGAACTCTATCCCTAGCTAGCTGATAATTTTCTAAGTCATGCATTTCAGTTAAGGGCTCAGACACCACATTGTAATTTATATTATGCATATCAGAAGACTTAAAAATATTAGAGCTAGAAGAGTTAGAAGTTTCTTCCCTGTTTTCTCCTCCCCTTAATTGTTGTGCACTGTTATTTGCACCATTTCTTTCACCACTTTTTGTTTCCTGCCCTCTTGAGGTGTTGACATCTGTCTCTCTTGACCTTGGCATCTCTTCACTTGTGCCTTCATTAGACTCATTTTGACTGAGGGACAACTGACCAATGTCGAATTCCTCTTCATCTGGGGGCAGTGGCTCGGTGGGAATGTAGAAATGTCTTGATGGAGCTTCATCCCCATCACCATCTTCTGAGGTACCTGTCACCTTGGTAGCAGCAGTTAGATTATTCTTGAAATGAAAATCTTTTTCATTAAAAGTAACACTTCTTGACACTATAACCTTTAAACCATGAGGTTGTAAACACAAGTAACTTGTACCCTTTTACACCCTCTGGGTATCCTAGCATCACACATTTTATGGCTCTAGGTTTCAGCTTACCTTGAGAAATTTGAGAATAAGCTGTACAACCAAAAGTTTTTAAGTGTGATAAGCTAGGTTTTCTACCCATCCACATCTCGTGTGGAGTTTTAAAGTTAATGACAGAGGAAGGTGACCTATTAATGAGGTAAGCAACAGTCATAACAGCATCACCCCAAAATGAATGTTTCATTCCAGAGCTAATTAGCATGCATCTAGTTTTCTCAAGCAATGTTCTATTCATTCTTTCTGCAGTACCATTTTGTTGAGGAGTTCCAGGCACAGTTAAGTGTCTTTTTACTCCCATTTGGTGACAGTATTCATTGAATTCGTGATTGCAGAACTCTAAACCATTGTCAGTCCTAAGACATCTAAGCTTTTTACCAGTTTGAGTTTCTACTGCTATTTTCCAGTTCTTGAAAGCATTAAAGGCCTCATCCTTAGTTCTAAGCAAATAAAGCCAAACTTTCCTAGAATAATGATCAATAAAGGAGATAAAGTATCTCTTATCTCCTGCTGTACTTACCTGTGTTGGACCCCATAGGTCAGAGTGCACATACTCAAGAGGAGCACTAGCAACAAAGGAAGATCTAGCAAATGAATAATTAGTCTTTTTTACCAAAAATACAGTCTTCACAGAAACTCAAATCACTGGGTTTTTTTTATCAATTAAATCAAGCTTATGTAAATGATTTAGGCCCTTATTACCAATATGCCCCATTCTGCTATGCCACACTTTGGTTTGATCTAAAGTGAGATTGTTATCAAAACTTGAGAGATTTAGTTCAGGTGAAATGACAACATGATACAAGCCATCTTTTTTAATTCCCTTTATAAGAGTAGTCCCATTTTTAATAACTTCTCTTATTCCATTTTGAGTAACAATCCTACACTTAAGATCATCCAAAGCTGACTCAAATAGCAAGTTTCTCCTAAGGTCAGGCACCCACCTAACATTCTGTAAGGTCCTAACTACACCATCATGCATACACAAGGGAACATTACCTATTCCTCTGCTAAAGCAAGATTTATTAGGAGTAGCATGCATGGTACAACCAGAATCAAGTATCCAATCATCATCCAGAGGAGAATGAGAGCACATAAGTAATTTACAATCATTGTATTCCTCATATTCAAACACAGCAACAGTATTATCATTTCCAGATTTATTGGCATCATCCTTTTTCTTTTTATGGCAATCTTTGATAAAATGTCCTACTTTGCTACAATAGAAGCATGTTTTCTTTTTATCATTACCAGTATTAGATCCTAAGGATTCCTTCTTCTTATCCTTATATTGCTTAAAGTTCTTCTTATTCTTGCCATTAACCATCAACACCTCAACTTTAGAATCAACTTTCTTGTCAGAGTTCTTACCCTTAAACACTTTTTGGGTTTCATTCTTTTCAGTTAAGGACTCAATGATCTTATGCTTAGTTAAGGATTCATTTCCAAACCGAATGACATCTTTAAAGTTATCAAACTGAGTAGGCAAAGCATTAAGGAGAATAACAGCTTGATGATTCTTTTCAATTTTTTCATCACATCTTTCTAAGTCCTGAGTCATCCTAAGAAACTTGTCTAAGTTATCATTCAAAGTCAGATTCAAGTCCATTTTATAGGTAAATAATCTGTCTAATGTATCTGCATTTGATCAGATCTTCATCAGCAACTGTTGTATCCTGTTTTTCACTATATTATCTTGTTGATAATGAGATTTTAAATTGATAAATTCTGCTTTGCAGGATTATGTTGCAGAACATATTTCTTTGCCAAACTATATGAAGATCTTGTGTTCAGAGACTCCAACAAGCCAATTTCAGTGTTCATGTGTCAAAAACTTTAGTCGATCTGAATCAACATTTCAAAAAAATTAGTTCAACATTTTTTATGACTTAGCTTCATAGGAGATTGTTAGGAGACGATGAAGTGGTGTAGATGAGGCTCTTAATAAGATTTTGAGTCCTTATTTAACCGGTGCTCAGGATTGTAGGTACACATTATGTTGAGATTATCAAGGTTTTAAATATAACTAGTGTAGCCTCCGTGCCATGCGTGACGTACGCAGGATTCGAACTCAGGAGGGGCTAAATTATATATAAATTAAAATTAATCAAAATACTACATTTCAGGAGGGGCTATACGAGAAAAAACACTATTTTTACACTATTTTTTTTTTTTCGAGAATTTTTTTTTCGAGGAGGGGCTAAACCTAATATATATCATTTATCTTACTCAAAACTAATTTAGTTGTTTACAGAGATTGGATACAAATAATGATAACAAAAATATCAAATGATAAATTGCTTACAACTACATGAACACTTCATTGTCTTTCTCGATTTGATACATTCATTTTGAATTACTAATCACTCAATTTGAATTACTAATCACATGCTCACATGATCAATGTCTTTCTGAATTTTGTTGAATTGATGCTCACATGTTCAATGTCTTTCTCAGTTTGACTCATTCATGCTAAATTACTAATCATGTCAATTCATGCTAAATTGAAAATCATATTAATTCCACTGAGTAGATGGCTATTATCAAACCTTAGCCACCAGTTTCGTAGAGTCATTGATGCATACGATCATCCACTAATGTAAATTTTTCTAAAATATGTATCTTGCACCCAAAAATATGTAACAACTTCATCCATAAGATCCATCACCAACCAGTCTTTCAAATATTGTTGACAGTCATCAACATCCCCACAACGATCTTCATATCTTCCGTGTTTTTTTTCATTAGTGAAAGAAAACATCTCGTGATTCCTCACTTGCACTTGTATAAACTTTCGTCTGCAACAATATGCGATGTGCATCAAACAAAACACACTCAGTTATATCATTATCTAGTGCAACGGTTGTTTATAACAAAAGTAACTACGTGTAGTAACTTAAGCAATTTAAAGGTTTACGATTAAAAGGGACGGTATCAACTTAACTCTCAAGAACACTTAGAATGATAATGGTGAAAACTTCGACTTTAGTATATTTATCTCGGTGACTGACTTGATTACAATGAAGAGGAAAGCCCTCTTTAAATAGGCAAACCCTAATTCTATCTATAAGAAAATAATAATATATTTTTTCTTATATCTATATATTCTAATATAAACATGGTAAAGAGATATTCTTTAATATTATATACTATCTCTTTTACCGTATACATAAACAATAATAATAAATGACTTAATAAACTCGGCCAACCTTCCTTTTCATTCGTTCGTTCAACGACTTCGTACTCATTTCTCTCGTAATCGTCTTGTCTACGCTTAGCTTCTCGAACGCGTTGCCTCCTAGTCGTATTTTTAGGCTCGAAAAATACCCCTAAGGTGTTTCGTAGATCTCTTCCTTTGTAGATCTGAGAAACACCTTCATCTTTTTCCGAATACACCTTCTTTTAATTCGGAACGCGCTCACTTAAGTCGTCGACTGATATTTCATCTGGCAAACGTACTTCAAGCTTTATGTACTTGCATTATTGCGTCAAGACATGGGATATTTCATCTCCAATCCTTTCATTGCTCACTTGTGTTTTCTTCGATCTTCGATCTCAATCTACTCGTTTCATTCTTCTTTTACATACTTTCTCAAATCCTTTCCTCTATTTCTCACTCAGCAAACGACACTTTCGGTGATTTACGAGCTTAGATCGATTCTCAACGAGGGAAACCGTCGTTCTTTCTTATCTCATGACAACGAGCGATTTAGGGCGCTTGCAGGGCTATCTCCTAACGCGGAGATCGAGATTCCTGAGGAGGGAATTTTTGCCGACTCGCATTGTTCGGGATGGATTTCGATCTACGAGTACCCATTTCTTGCGGGTCATCGTTTCCCGTTATCACCTTTGGTGAAAGCGTTTATGCTGGTGTTAGGTGTCACGGTGGGACAACTGCTTCCGAGTGCATGGAGGATATTGGGAGCATTGGACGACGTGATGGCGAAATTTGGGGTCGAGGTCTCCATTGAGGATCTTGTCTATTCTCTCATCATCTTCAATACTCCTCCTGAAAGGGCTGTCTTCAAAGCTCGAGGCAACACCCCTCGCCTAACCATTGAGGGGAGCACAGTCGATTGAGGTTATCGAGGAGTGGAAAGCTAAAGGTAAATTTATTTTCCTGTTTCTACGTGTTATTTCAAGATTCTTTTTTATTTTTTCTTACGTTTTGGTGTTTTTTCTTACGTGTACTTGTAGTTGACGTCGTCGTTATTGTCCCAAGAGCGGAGACTGAGGCGGTGGTAGCGAAGCTTTTGGAGATTCCGGAGGTTCATCGGACCTTCCATGGTCATAAAGGGAAGGGTTAATCGCCTTCCCACTCCTCCGATGATGTCGCATTGCTTGTTGGTGATTCTTCTGGGACGCGTCAAACTCTTTGACACTCTTACCCCAGGCGCTGCTACGACTTCTCTTGTTTTTCTTTGATGGAAAGCCGTCTTTGGAATCAAACACGATGGGGAATGATGTCCTACCCCTTGCTTTTACTTTCTTCTTGAGCTTTCCGACTTGGACTCTTCGGATTACTCAGAACTTCTTTCTTTGATTGCTTATTACCTCATCACACTTGCTCATCGAAGATTTCACCTTTGGACCATGAAGACACAATTTTCTTCTTTGTTTTGTCGAGCACGTAGACCTTGACTTTCATCACGTATTCTGTGCTCCCTGTTTTGCAAATTGTATTCTTAAATTCAGAGAGTTTACGCTTCACATACCTCTTTGGCGCTTCACGGTCCTTTAATTGCTACGCTTTGTCTTTCTTGTTCAGGGACGAGTGGTGGGGTTCTTCATCCCAATTATGCTCTCGCCACCTTTGGCTCGCCCTTGATTTCTTGTATTCCCCATGGCGTAGGGAACTTCAATGACTGGTGATATATGGATGGTATGGCCAACCATGGCCTTCCCAGGATTATGTTGTATGGCGACTCTGCCTCCATCACTACGAACTTGGCATGCATGTTGACGCCTTGAGCTAATTAATGTTGTCAACGTGATCTCTCCTAACATGTCGACCACTTCGCCACTGAATCCTACCAAGGGTATGTACTTCTTGACGAAATCGTCTGTGGAGAGTCCGAGCTCTTTCACGGTTGACAACGTGATGATGTTGGGGGAGCTCCCATTATCAATTAGGATTCTCTTCACTTTGCAATTTCAAATTGTAGGGAGATAACTAACCCATCATGATGGTCCACTAACTCATTTGGTTCCTCGAACGTGATAGGGTGATCTTCCTTCATTGTCCTGACGTGATATACTAGCATCGCGTTTCTTTCTTCTGGAAGTGATCTATATCTCTCGGTGGGTACTTCCACTTCTATTGGGAGTACGGCTTCGCATCCGTAGACTAAGGAGAAAGGTGTTCTATTCGTTTCTATTTTGGGCGTAGTTCTATCGGCCCATAGGACGGCTTGGAGTTGGTCCGCCCCAATTCCTTTGCACTCTTCGATCCTTTTCTTAAGGTTATTTATTATGATCTTGTTACTTGATTCGGCTTGGCCGTTTGTTTGGTGTATCTGGGCGTTGAAGTCACTAAACGTATACCCCTTTGCTCCAAGAACACGATTGTACGACGACTTATTAACTGAGATCTGTTTTCACAGACTATAGTATGAGGGATTCCGAATCATACTAGGATGTTTCTTTCTATGAAAGAGATGACATGGGAGTCCTTGTTACTTTTGTAAGCTTCGGCTTCTATCCACTTGGAGAATTAGTATGTCATGGTGAGGATCATCGTCTTTGGCATGGGACCTACGATGTCCATTCCCCATTTCATGAATGGCCAAGGCGCCGTAAGATAGCGGAGTTTATCCGCTGGTTGATGTAGGATCGGAGCATGGCGTTGACAAGCGTCGCATTTCTTCACGTAGTTCATGGCGTCTAGCTTCATGGTCGAACAATAATATCCAGCCGCGTGTGCTTTAGCTGCATGGCTTCTCCCACCTGATTGGTTTCCTTGTTCTCCATTGTGAACCTTGTGTAGGATTTTTTGGACTTCTTTGATGCGTTCCTGGCCTCGTAAAGGTCAAGGATGGCTTGCTGGAGCGATCTAGATCTCGTAGGGAGTCGGTCTTCTCAAGAACTGGCCGAGTTTGGGAACTCGGAGGGCGGCGGAAGACTTGATAGTAACTGGGGATCTGGACGATAGTGAAGTTGTTACTTGAGACAATGAGTAACAACGATGGAGCCTATGAATTGTAGAGATGAAGTGGATGTAAAGTGTAGGTTTACGAAGGGTTTGGTAGATAAATCCAGCGATGAAGAGATTAGAAGTAAGACAAAAGGATAAAGAAGTTAGAATTTGTTTTGGTGACGCCTAGGGGATTAACAAGGAGATGCACTCGACTTTATCAATTAATCCAAAAGCTAAACGTGATATTAATGAAGAAGGCAAGTTGATGCGGGGATAAGCCGCTGTTGTCCGATCTAGACACCAAACCTCGAACAAAGAAGATAGGCGGAATTAGAATGAGATGAAAGAAGGATAAGTCGAATGATAGGCCAATTGGAATCAAATCAAACAACGATAAAACCCTTGAACTTAGGAACAAGAACCTTACCGAATGATGAAGAAACCCCAATGGATTACAACCAAACACAATGGCTATGGTAGGCCAAGGCACCTGGAGGATGCTCTATGGAGTCCCAATAGCACCAACCTTATGGAAGAGATTGACACACACAAGTACAACTAGGGCGAGTTCAACAACAATGCACACAGGGCACTCTACTCACAAAAGCTCTCTTTTGGGAGGAAAAACGATAAACGCTGTATTCAATATCAAATTCTGGGTACCTAAAACAATAACTAGGGCAAACCTTATATAGGGTTAATAAGGTGGCCAATTAAAAGAAATAAAACAAATAAAAGTATTGCCTAAAATATCCTCAAAACAAATAATCCCGAAAACAACTAAGTATGGAAAACTCGCATCCTTCTGCCGCCTGTAAGATGGCGATCGCTATGCGAATACGGCGATCGCGGTTTATAGCAATTTGGCTAGGGCTTTTGCAACTCAATTAAATCCTCGCGAGCAGATGGCGATCGCCATAGAAATCCCGCAATCGCGGTCGCGAGGGTGTCACTGACAGCTCTTTTTCAAACGGCTCGTTCTCTCTCGTCCGCGGTCGGAATTGAGTGAATCCAAATCCCAGAGTTTCGTCTTGAAGTCTAGTTTATTTCCGTTTCAGCACTTAACTTCTCATCTTGACTCGAACCGGATCTATACGAGCTTGAATCGCTACAATACGAGCTCAGGCTACTATCAATGACTTCAATGATGGCTCATATCGATCTTTAGCCCTTTCTCCAGTGGTAAGCACATCTCTTGATTTGGGACGAAGTGTCCTCGATGATAGCTCAGATGCTCCCGCATCATTTTCCCCTTCTTGAAAAGGATTCGACCTCGAATCATATTTGATATGAATGATTGAACGATCTTCATAGGCGTCATCCTCTTTGATGCACAACTTCCTCTTGAATGCCTTGAGTGCATAACTCCACCTTGAGGAACAAATTTGATGTTGTGGGGAATCCTTGCCTTCCTTCAATCTTTTAGCTCTTTTATCCTTGTCCTTCCTCTTGTCATACTCATCAGCGACCTGTGAAGGAATAATAGGTGGAAGAACAACAATTCTAGCATAGAAGGGTAAGGAATGGCGATTAACAAAACCATCATGGGCGACTCTCTTATCATACTACCATGGATAATCCAATAAAACTTGACAAGCTTGCATAGGCACAACATCACATGAAATAGTATCATCATAATATCCTAATGTCATGACTTCCTTAGCATGCTTGTTCAATTTCACAACAAAACAATCATTCATCCAATGCAGTTTTATAGGACTAGGGTAGAAATTTGTAGTAATTTGAAATGTAGTATTCAATTCCATGCTAGCAATTTCACTACAACTACCTTCATCAATTTTCGTGTTGCAATCCTCAACTTTACCTAGACAATGAGTTTCTCCTATAATTTCATCACAATAAGCAGTTTGTACATGCAAATCTTTCCTATCAATTGAATCAACATGCTCATACTCAATTTCAACTTCATTATCTAAATCAGTTTTAAGATCATCAACACAAACAACATCATCAATACTATCACCTTTTTCATATTCAATCTCAATTTGTTCTAGGTGATTAAGCATATCAGGGCAGTCATTAATCATATGATCTTTCCCTCTACATTTGAAACACTCAATATCTCTAGCTCTAGTAGAAGGGTTAGAAATACTCCCTTTGGGTCCAAGTTCAGCTCGTGGTGCAGCTGGAGGGGCGTCACTTCTTGGTCTATCCCTATCTCCTTGTAGCTCCTTGGAAGAGGCATCTCGTCCATAATAAGAATCATTACGTCCTTGCTGATTTTTCCAAGTGTTGGAAGAACCATGTGCATTCCTATTCCCTTGATTCCTATACTTAGTCTTCCTTTCCACTTTGATGGCTAAGTGCAACAACTCAGCCATAGAACTATATGGAAACATTTCAATTTCATTAGCCAAAAATGAATTGAGAATACGAAGATACCTTGCCATTGTCGCTTCTTCATCCTCAATCACATTGGCCCTGACCATGGCTATTTGCATAGCATTGAAGGTCTCTTCTACTCCCATATATCCCTGTTTCAAATTCTCAAGTCACTGTAGAAGCTTTCTAGTGTAGTGTGGGGGAATAAATCGAGCTCTCACCATCCTCTTCATTAGCTCCCAAGTAGCAATGGGATGATCTCCATTTCCAGCTCGTCCTCTCACTAAGTTGTCCCACCAAACTAGAGCATAGCCATAAAACTCCAAAGATGCAAGTCGCACCTTCTTATGCTCGGGGTAGTTGTGACAATTCCAGATTTGCTCAATCTTCGTCTCCCACTCCATGTAGACATCTGGATCACACTTGCCCTCAAAACTTGGGATCTTCACCTTGATCTTCCCAACTCCATTTTGCTCAGGCTCTCTTCTCCTTCCTTGGTACCCTCCTTGTTGGCGATAGGGTCGCCATCCTTCATTCTCATCATAATCCTTTTCAAAATATGCATCATCATCTAAAGCTTGAAATCTATCAAAACGGTTAGTAGCATTGTATCTATTAGGATGAAGTAAAGGAGCATTAGGAGTATGATATCGCTCCCTTGGAGCTGAAATTTCAGCACCCCTGGGGGTACCATGTTGGCGTCTATGATGAAGCTCCTGTCTGATGGTTGTAGTAAGCCCACTAACAAACCTTTCACTGAACTTGTCCAAGAAGTTCATCAACTCCGGGGTGACAGGGCTGGTCGTCAGGTCCCTTGGGGGACTCCTTTTGGGAGAAACTAACCTGTCCATTATCAAAGAAAAGACTAACACATAACAATGTTAAGTGAGTGTAAATGAAAACACCTCGCAAGTGTTTAATCTCGTATGTTTTCCTCCGCACTCTCTCTCAATTGTTGTTGTAACAATCATTTCTTGATGAATTGCCTTGTGTGAATCAAAAACCCAATAGATCGAAACTAGCAGGCTCCTAGCACTGTGATGAGTGATGGTAGAGATGGAGATGGCTAGTGTAGGGGCGGGGTTTCAACTTCAAGGTTCTGATTCAAAGCAAAAATAACTCAACAAAAGAAGGAAACAAAGACTCAAAAGACGTTTGCAAGGATGTAAATGCAAACAACTATCAGACTCAAATTTCGAACTCAAGAGGGCCAAAAGGAAGCTTACCTTAACTTGTCTCTACTTGTGTCAATGAAAGATCAAAGACGGAGTCGAGAGAGGTAGGGTAGCCTCGGGTATGGCTTGGAAGAATTGCAGTCGCTCGGAGAAGATCGAAGGCGATCACGGGATCACGGGTGGCGATCGCGGGATCACGGGTGGCGATTGCGGGATTCCGCGGGTGATCCGCGGTCGCGGATTTTGTCTTGCAGCCAAAATTCTTTCGTCTTCGTTCGGGCTTGTGGCAATCCCGTTTCCTCCAATTTCTTGAATTCCGACTCGAACAATATCGAACTAGACTTTGACTCAACAAAACGTAAAATAAACTGCTGACTATGAGACTTTTCTTTCTTTTTTTTGTGTTTTTCTTTTCTTTTCTTTTATTTTATTTTATTTTATTTTCTTCTTTTTTATATATATTTTTTTGAATATTTTTTTTTGTCTCAGCAAAACGAATTACAGACTCGATATGAGATATTAATCTCAGCAAAATTGAAAATTAAATAAAATAACAACTAACTTGACTTTCCTTGTATAATAGATAAGATTTCCTTCTTTGAAGATCTTGTTTGGGCTACAAGGAAAAGAAATTCCAGCAGTTCTTCTAGGGTTTGTGACAGCTGCGTTTTGGTAGGGAGGATGAATTTGTGATGGGGTGATGGGATGAATGGATTTTGGGACAAGGGTGCTCCAAACTCCAATCTATCGATCTCCACAAACACGAATCGATCCAAGCTTCTTGTACACAACCTGAAACAGACTCAACAAGAAAGATCAAAGTATCGAAGACTCAAAATCAATCTCTGAAAGAAAATGACAACAAGAAAACCAAAAACTGACTCTATTTTTTTTGTGATTTTCTGGATAGTGGGGTCTCATGATGTTCTTGTGAAGACGGGATGTTGTCAACACAACTCTGATACCAATTTGATGCGGGGATAAGCCGCTGTTGTCCGATCTAGACACCAAACCTAGAAACAAAGAAGATAGGCGGAACTAGAATGAGATGAAAGAAGGATAAGTCGAATGATAGGCCAATTGGAAGCAAATCAAACAACGATAAAACCCTTGAACTTAGGAACAAGAACCTTACCGAATGATGAAGAAACCCCAATGGATTACAACCAAACACAATGGCTAAGGTAGGCCAAGGCACCTGGAGGATGCTCTATGGAGTCCCGATAGCACCAACATTATGGAAGAGATTGACACACATAAGTACAACAAGGGCGAGTTCAACAACAATGCACACATGGCACTCTACTCACAAAAGCTCTCTTTTGGGAGGAAAAACGATAAACGCTGTATTCAATATCAAAGTCTGGGTACCTAAAACAATAACTAGGGCAAACCTTATATAGGGTTAATAAGGTGGACAATTAAAAGAAATAAAACAAATAAAAGTATTGCCTAAAATATCCTCAAAACAAATAATCCCGAAAACAACTAAGTATGGAAAACTCGCATCCTTCTGCCGCCTGTAAGATGGCGATAGCTATGCGAATATGGAGATCGCGGTTTATAGCAATTTGGCTACGGCTTTTGAAACTTAATTAAATCCTTGCGAGCAGATGGCGATCGCCATAGAAATCCCGCTATCGCAGTCGCTCGCGTGTCACTTACATCTCTTTTTCAAACGGCTCGTTCTCTCTCGTCCGAGGTCGAAATTGAGTGAATCCAAATCCCAGAGTTTCGTCTTGAAGTCTAGTTTATTTTTTTCAGCACTTGACTTCTCATCTTGACTTGAACCATATATATACGAGCTTGAATGGATACAATACGAGCTCGGGCTAGTATCAATGACTTCAATGATGGCTCATATCGAACTTTAGCCCTTGCTCCAGTGGTTAGCACATCTCTTGATTTAGGACGAAGTGTCGTCGATGATAGCTCATATGCTCCCGCATCACAAGCCATATATATAGGCGAGCCTTTACAAAAGAGTATCTTGCAAAATAAGTAAAGAAAGTAATAAGGATGATAATAAAAGGGAAACTAGGGCCGGCCTCTCAAGAATGAGAGTACACACGCCTTAAACCTAATAACATATGCTAAAAGTAAAAATAATAATAATAACTAAGAAGATAGTCGGCCTTCACAGCTTGCAGGAACTAGTACCAAGGGAATTGGCTTCAGGAACTGAAGTTGGAGTCTGGTACTGAGGGCTGGAGCTGGAATAAGAGACATCCATGCTAGTGAGTGAAGGCATTAAGGAACTGGAGGTTAGGAACCTCAAAGAGTGCTCTGTTGGAGAGGAACTGAAGTTGGCCACAGTGCGAAGGACCAGAGATTGCGTGGCTTGACTAATTAGCTTGGCTTGGGATCGAGTCACGGGTTCAAGTGAGCGAGCACTCATGGCTTCCTCTTCCTCAACAACTGTTAGCGATGGCAGGGTCGCATCATTCTTCTTCCATCGGACAAGTCAGGAATGTCTCGTTGGAGGACCTTTTAATTAGTTTGCCTTTATCTGCCACGAAGGTGGTCGCTTTTTGCTTTAGATGCCTTGCTTCGTACGCGTTATTTGGGAGACGACTGTGTTATAACCAATCTAAGTACGGCGTCACCCATGAGTCTTGATCTTGTACGACACGTAGTTTCTTAGTTGTTGCCTCTTTATCGATCGACGTGCTGTCCAGATGGAGAAAAGGGATCTTTTGATATTCTCTGGGATCGATGGACGATCCAAGCTTTGTCGACGTGTCAGCTTACGCATTGGCGTCTCTAGGGATTTGTCTAATTTGGAAATTTTTGAACTTTTGGATTAGATCTTTGACAATCTAGAGATACGGCACCATCTTGGAGTCTTTGGCTATGTACTCTCCTCTGACTTGGTTGACTATGAGAAGGGTGTCGCAATATATATCGAGCTTCTAGACGTGGCAATGGCTACTCGTAAGCCAGCGATTAGGGCCTCATACTCTGCTTCGTTGTTCGTGGCTTTTAATCCATATCTTATAGCTTGGACTATCCTATCGTGTTGGAATAGGGACCTAAGGAACTCCGGTTCCTACATTACATGGTACCTTTCCACTATTCTTTTGTGTTTTGAAGATGACAATCTCAGCATATACTATGACATAGTTTATCTTGACATTTCAGATGAAAAGATTGAAGACGTAAAGTTGATGAAGTCCAAGGGAAGAAGAAGGGGAACCGTGTTGCTTCAACATTACAATCTAACCCTAGCGTTGGCGGCAAGAAGAGAAGATCTTTCCCTTGTTAGGATATTGCTTTGTTAGTTGTAATCGTTCTATGTAAAACACAATAAGATCTTGAGTTAATTAAATCAACTTAACAACCGTAGAGATCTTCATATATTAGGAAATAAGTTTGACGTATAGTATATCGTATAGTATATTGTATAGTATATTTTTGGAATATCTTTATACGGAAGACTTCCCCCTATATAAGTGATGATCTTTACGTCCTTAGCGCTTATTCATTTTGATGGAATTGAGTGATTCCAAATCCCAGAGTTACGTCAACCTTGTGGGCGTTTTCTCCATATAGATCAAGAACTTTTAAAGGACCATCACCGCTGTTTGTAGCGAAATTACCTACGAGAAGATAACTAAGCAATTGTAGGGCAAAGATCAAAGAATACGGTATAATCTCAACACTCAAGAACAAGGCAGGAAATTAGGGTTGAAACTTTAGCTTGGTATTACTCGAATGACGGCTCAGATGATTACAAAGCAAGCGTTAGCCCTTATTTATAGGCTAACCCTAATAATATCTTTAGGAAACGAGATCTTAGTTTTTCCTTTTATCTAAATAACGATATAACAAACTAGGTAAAAGATATTCTTTACCATATCTTTTACCAATTACAATAATACAATACAAAATAGGATAGAATATACTCGGCCGACCTAATCCTTAAGAAGAAAGAGATCTTTGCCACGTCTCGTCACGTCGACGATATCTTTCTTTCATCTCGTCGCGTCTATGATGTCCTTCTACGCGTAGCTTCCACGCGTTCCACACTCGTCGTATTTTTAGGCACAAACAATACCCCTGAGGCGTCTTACAAGGCTTGACGTCTAGTAGAGCCTGGAGACGCCTTCTTTCTTCATGGAATACGTCTTCATTACACCGGGAAAGCGTTGATGATTACGTCACTTGAATTTTTATTATCGTCGCAGAGCTTTGATCGTCCTTCTTCTTCAATCATTTACATGTGGCAGGCGAGAAGCTTTGTTATCTGTGCCGATAATGTTCATCTTCAACGGCTAGTTTCTCTAGTGGAGAATATTGCCGTTAGAGAATATCCTTCCGAGATTCTCGCGATTTTCTTCCTATAAATGAGCGGAGACGTCTTCTTTCTTCATACGCTTTTTCTAATCTTTATCTTTCTCGAACATTTCTCTGCTCTCTTCGTCTCTTCCTCGTCTGATCATCCTATTGCTCCATTTTCTCATCTACTTCTTAACCGTCTAAGGACCATTGCCGAACTTGGTCCAGACGTGAAGATTGAGATCCCTCCAGAGGGGGTTTGCGCGGATGCTCATCGGCCTGGATGGATAGCGGTCTACGAGTATCCTTTTCTAGCGGGGCATCGGTTCCCGTTCTCGCCTCTGGTTAAATCTTTTATGCTTGTTCTAGGTCTGGCGGTAGGTCAACTTCTTCCTGGGGCATGGCGCATCTTGGGTGCTCTCGACGACGCCATTGAAAAACATGGCTTGAATTGCGTCGCGGCGGATCTTGCCAATTCTTTAATTGTCTATCTTAATTCAACGGGCATGGTCTACTTCAAGATTAAGCAGAAGAAGGCTAGGATAGCCTTTGAGAAGAGTACGGCCGATCGGGGTTGGGCTGAGGTCTTTTACTTCGTGGAGAAATCTTCCCTTGGAGATGCGTGCTCTTGGCTTATCGAGGAGTGGAATCCCCGAGGAGCAATATACATCTGTGGATGAGTTCCCTGGTGTGATTTCGAATTCTTTTGCTCCGGGAAGGGAACTTCTGAAGGCTTTGATGGGGCTTCGATCTTCGTCGTCCCTCGACTATTACGCGTCGATGGACCCTGCCGACGTTATGGGAGAAGCTTTCGCCGCTCAATGGCAGGTAGGGTTGTAATTTCTATTTTCTTGACGGCTTTCTCGCAGACTTCTTTTCTTATTTTTCTCGTTCCTTCTTTCTGGGGATTCAGGCATCGCTATGCGCTTGGACGCTCTTGTCTAGGTATCCGGAACGGATGGAGGCATTGGAGAAAAAGGCGTCTGATGCTTCGTCGGAGGTCGCGCCATTGAACAGCTTGTTGAAAACGTCTCGTGACGCAGAGAAGATGGAGAGAGAGAAGGTTACCGAGGTTCTTTCCCTTAACGAGACGATCACCAAGCGCGTCGAGGGTTTGGAGAAGGATCTTCGTACTTTGAAGGAGGATGTGGAAAGGAATAAGGTGCAGCATGATAAGGACTTGTCCGAGGCGAAGATCTATTGGTCTTGGCTATCCAGAGTGGAGGTTTACGAGGAGTATGCTGCTGGCGAGCACAAGGATTGGGATCCGGTGGGCGAACGTGCTGAGTTTAGGGAGGCTTATCCAGAACTTCCTGAAGGCGTTGATGATGGTCCTTCTTGGAGGCGTCCGGATGCTCGTCCCAATGTTGCGGATGCTGAGGGCGAGGAGCACGTCGACGAAGAGGAGGCTCCGACTGATGAGGAGGAAGGTGATGGTCACGCATCCGGATCTGGGTCATCTGAGGGCGTGTCCAAATCCTTGTAATTATCAACTTTTTCTTAGTTTAGGGTATTTGTACGCGTTGCTTGTAGTTTGGAACGCTTCTTTCTCGTTTAAAACGTTGTTGTCTTTTGTCTCTGAATTCAGATCAATATCTTTGCTAACTTTGTTCCGTCGCCGCTAGCTTTCTTGTTCTTGCGTCGTTGCTATTCTTTAAGTATTCTTTTATTCTTTTTCGCGTAATCCTACCCCTTTTGGTAGGTTTGACTTAGACTCTTCGTAGACTAGGTTAAAGCTACCAAAGATTCTCGTGTTTGCTTCATTTGTTCCTTGCGTTGTTTTTCACGTCGAAGATGTTTTGGGAGCTTACCCTTTATCTGGCCTTGATATCTTATGTACTTTGTTTTGGTGCGCGTGTCTTGTTTTGCGTGTGTGCAGAACCTTTGGCTTTTGACCTTCGTGATCTTCTACGCGTAGCTTATTTATGAGTACGTAGGGTTGGTTCTTTGGCTCCTACTTTATCTTTGTAGGGTGTGGTTTTCTACCCCTAGTGTGATACTTTGCTCGTAGTGAACACATTTAGAGTGTTTTGCTTACATAGTAGTATGGTATGGTCATCGCGGCTGCTTTAGTTACATTGCCGGCTTACATGAAGGTTGGGTCCAGCATTTCCTCTGAACCCTGAAGCGAGTGGTGGACATAGGTCAGCGTGTGATTTCTATCAGCTTGTGACGTTACCCCTTACTTTTAAGGTGGGTCCGTTGCCTCACGCTAGCGTTTAGGTCGACGTCGAACTCTTTTGATCGACGGGCCTATTCATCGTGTGGCGTCCGATTTCTAGATTGTTAGGACTTACGATGCCGGTGGACGCATCCCTGCCGGTTTTGCGTTTTGCCCGTGGATTCATGACTCTCAGAGGGGCTGGAAGGCGTGAAGACGCGTTCCTGGAGAGTGATCGTGTCAAATACGTTCGACCTTGTTTGCTCAGAGGATCCAGCCGGCTTCGTGAGGTATCGGGCTTCATTCCCCATGACCATTGCCACACGTCGCTAACAATCATGGGAAGCGTCGACTCGGGGTCGGCAGTTCAGATAACTTTTCCTATGTGTAGATGAAGCCTCGAACGCGTAGACTAACAAAATTCACCCCCGGCGCAGATTTTCACCGCGGCCTTTTTGCTTCTTATTTGGTACACCGTACTCAAGACGCACGTTCTCTTAATAGACATAGAGCAAGTCGTGGAAATGAAACAACTCAACATTCTTAACACGTTGGAAAGAAAAGGTCTACTTGTATATTAATAAAAGATGCATCATGCTCTAACAAACGTTGACTTTGACGCCTACCCCTAATCGCCACGACCCCTTGTCGTTTTGTCCTAAAGATAACGACATGCTTTTGTTGAAAACTTAGTCCTACTCATGCAAAGGGAAATAAAAGGGATATAAAAGACGCATAAAAAGTATCTCAAACTCTTTCCTGATGATGCCTTTATGGTGGATGACATTTCAAGAACATGTAGCTTAAGTCGGGATTTTCTTCCATAAATTTCCTCCACTTTTGAACTCGGAGATTTTGCTTACGCTTCCGTAGAAATGCGTCATGCTTATCGACGCCTTTATCTCGCTTCATGGATGGCTTTCTCTTTGACGCGTCGGGGTTTACTCTTCCACCCCTAGCCTCTTTCTTGGACTTCTTGTGGCTTTTCCTCGTTTTCAGGCGTTTGGACTCTTTGTTACTTGATGATTCAGACCATGAAGATGCTTTCCTGTTTTCTATTCTTCGGATGGCGTATGATTTTACTTCTAGGACGTATGTCTCGTCGCCTACCCGGCCTATTTCTTCTTTTATCTCGTAGAGCCTTTGTTGAGCGTATCTCACATCTTCTTCATGGTCCTTTAATTGCTATGCCTTGCTCTTTCTCTTTAGGGACGCGTTAGTTGTATTCTTCATTCCAATGCTGTAGCACTCCCTTGCTATCTGTGGTTCGCCCTTGATCTCTTGAATTCCCCACGGAGATGGGAACTTCAGGGATTGATGGTACGTTGAGGGTATAGCTCTCATGTCGTGTAACCACGGCCTTCCCAGGATTATGTTATAGGGCGACTCGGCCTCCATTACCACGAATTTGGTTTGCATATTGACCCCTTCCGCCAGAGTGGTTAGAGTGATTTCTCCTAGCATATCGGCGACTTCGCCACTGAAGCCAACTAGAGGGATGTACTTTTTCACCACGTCGTCGCTAGATAACCCGAGCTCTTTGATCGCGGACAAGGTGATGATGTTGGCCGAGCTTCCGTTATCAACGAGGATTCTTTTAACTTTGCAATTACTAATGGTTAAGGAGATAACTAACCCGTCGTGATGATCTACACTCCCGTTGGGTTCCTCGAACGTGATCGGACAATCTTTTTTTTTTTTGGTTTAAAGAGGGACGATACCCTCGGTTAAATTTTATAAATATGACCCTACAAAAGAGGGTAACGAAACAGTACACAAATCAGTTCAAAGCAATAAACAAAACACACTTGGAGAGACACGTAGGCCTTCCAAACAGTGTGCAAGGTGCATATGGGTAGGCAAACAAGCCATCCAATCTACACAAACCAAGATAAAGTGCATATGGAGAGGCAAACAAGCCGTCCAAGCTACACAAAAACCAAACCAGGTGTATATGGAAGGGTACACAGACCCTCCAAACTACACAAAACAAAAGCACACAAAATATCAAAGTAAACAAAGTCCAAACAAACACAAACAAACAAACAAACAAAAACGAACAAACAACCAAATAAACAAACTACAAACCCATAACCATGCAAGGCGGGAAACGTTCATGCAAAAGTCTAAAAACACTAACAAAAATCAAGCGCACAATGTCCTCCCGAGGAATCTGGTTGCCCTGAAAAATAAGAGAATTCCGAGCATGCCATAAGTAATAAACAGTAGACGAAAGGGAACATACCTGAGCATGGGCGAGACAGTCACGAGTAGAAGCGCGCCTCCGAAGCCAGCGAAGAGAAGACTTGATCGACGAAGCAGTAGCCGATATCCCAAATCTGACTCTGACCTCTCTCCAAATGGTAGCTGAGTAAGGGCAGTCGAAGAACAGGTGCTTATGGTCCTCCAGAGCAGCCCCACACATCCGACACCCCGGGTGAACGTCCAGGAACGACAGGCGATCATACGTAGACAGCTTCCCGAGGTTAGCCAACCAAAGAAGGAGCATATGCTTGGGCGTGTTGTGTCTAGCCCACACCTCTCTATACCATCTGACAGTAGGCCGCTTCGTGCGTAGAGCCTCATACGCCAAGGAAACCTTAAAATGGCCGAGCTTGCACCACTCTAAGAGAGACTCCTCGACATTGAGAACTCTACTATCCAGCTGAACAACCATGTCCCGAGCATGCAGAATACCCTTGATCAACGGAGAGTCACGCTTGTGCACAGTCCACTCAAGCGGCCCAACAACCCCTAGGTACCTATGATGAATCCAGCGAGTCCACATACTATCCCTCTGGCTAAGGATGTGCCAAAAGTGCTTGATCATGAAACACTGGTTCCAAATACCAATATCAAGGAGACCGAGGCCCCCTTCCTTCTTTGGCTTGCACACCTCATCCCATCTCACCTTAGGCCTCCTCCACATGAAGCCCCGGCACATGCTAATCAGACTCTTCCGAACACCCACAGGAATGGGCAAGATAGACAACCAGAATCCCTCGACCCCCTGTAATACCGACGCAATCAGCTCCCGCCTCCCAGCAAAAGAGATAGACTTTTTAGTCCATGCAGTGAGGTAGTTACTGATCTTGTCAAGCAGAGGCTTGAAGTCCAAACTCCTGAGACCATGGGGGTTGATAGGGATCCCCAGATACCTGAACGGGAAGGTACCAACTCTGAAACCAGAAGCCTCAATCAGGGAAGAGCTCACATGATCCTCAACCGAAGCCAAGAACATAGACGACTTTCCCACATTCACACTCAGCCCAGCCATAACCTCAAACTTCCGGAGGCAGCCCAGAAGCACATCAGTAGACCCCCTATCTCCCCTACAAAACATGACCACATCATCAGCGAAAGTCAAATGAGTGAGCCTGGTGCTCTCACAGTGCTGATGGAAGTGGAAAGAACTACAGGAGGTCTCCTTCTTGACTAAGCGGGAGAACATCTCCATGCATAGGACAAAGAGGAGAGGGGATAAGGGATCCCCTTGCCTAAGGCCCCTTTTACCCGGGAAGAAACCATGAATGCCCTTATTAACCTTGATGGAGTAGGTGGGAGAGCAAACACATTCCATCACCCAAGAAATAAACTTGGGCGGGAAACCAAGATGGCCAAGCGTGAAGCGCAGGAAGTCCCAAGAAACCGAATCATAAGCCTTGGCGAGGTCCACATTAAGGAAGCACCGCGGGGTGTCCCTAGTCACATTGTAGCGTCTGAGCAGCTCCTGAACCAGAAAGATGTTGTCTGACATGAGTCTTCCCCCAACAAAAGCACTCTGAGCCTGATCCACCAAAGTCCCTAAAATCATACTAAGGCGGGAAGTCATAATCTTGGAGATGATCTTATAGACCACATTACAGCAGGAAATGGGCCTAAAATTCTCCACACGATCCGGCTCCTCCACCTTAGGAATCAAAGAAACGATGGTGTGATTGAACGACTTCAGAAGCTTCCCCGAAGCAAAGAACTCCTTGATCGCCGCACAGACCTCAGCCCCAGTGATGTCCCAAGTGGTCTTGAAGAACTTGGCATTGAAGCCATCGGGCCCCAGTGCCTTGTCCACCCCAATAGCCCAAATAGCCTCCTTGTTCTCTGCATTGGACACATCCCCAACCAGCATAGAAGCCTCCTCAGCACTGACCAACGGTCCCTGGGCAAAATCAGTGGCACTGGGAAGCACCACCCCAATCTCAGAACCAAACAGACTCTTGAAGAAGCCAATGAACTCATCATGAACTTCCTTAGAGGACTTGGTTCTGGTCCCATCAGCCTTGCAAATAGAAGCAATGTGGTTCCTCTTGCCATTCGCTTTCATAAGCGAGTGGAAGTACCTAGTACACCGATCCCCATGGAGGGTATACTTGGCCTTGGCCTGCTGGCCAAGGAAGGAAGCCTCAGCCTTGTTAAGCCTCTTGGATTTGGCCTTGGCCTCCTCAACCTCTCTCCTGCCATCCACAGAATCCGGAGACTCACTCAAACAAGCAATGACCCGAGCAAGCTCCCTATTGGCATCAGCAGCCTGCCTGGAAATGTGGCCAAACTCCTTGTTGTTGAGCCCCTTTAGAGGTCTCTTCAACCCCTGCAGAAGCTTCGCCAACCTGAACTGGAAAGTGCCTCTCTCAACCGTAGTCCAACCCTCCTCAATCACCTCAGAAAACCTAGGGTGATCAGCCCACATATTGAAGAACTTGAAGTATTTCTTCCCTTTCCCCAAATCCCTCAACAAAGACACAACACCCACCTTGTGGTCCGAGATGTGCCACTTCTCAAGGAAGCTGGAGCGGCAATGAAATCCAGAGTTAACCCAAGACGAGCTAGTCAGAACACGATCAATACGGCTCCACACTGTGTTGTTCGTCCAAGTGAAAGGACTAGAACTAGTGCTCGGCGCGTCCACAAGCCCATGTCTCCTACACGCATCAATCATATCCTTGCACTCATAGTGCGAAACTGGACGCCCGTTAACCCTCTCATGCTCAGCCATGACACAATTGAAGTCCCCCATAATCAGCCACGGTAAATCATGCAGCTCAACCAACTCAGCAACACTGTCCCAAATGCCCCGGCACGCCACCACACTATGAAGCCCGTAGACAAAGCAGACCCCAAACTTCTCACCAGTCGTCTTGCATGTCATAGCACACCCAATGTGCTGAACAGACATGGTAATGACACTCAAATCAACACACAACGGATCCCACATAACCAAGATACGAGCCCGTGGGTCTAGGGCAAAATTGTCCACAAAGTCCCATCCCAGAGCAACCCGGCTAGCCACACTCTCAATGCGAACACCCCCACACTTGGTCTCAAAAATCCCACACACCTTAGCATCAACCTCACGAATGACACCTCCAACGCCATTTTGTTTCAGGGCTTGGCAAAGCCCTCGCACATTCCAGGAGACGACAATCATTGGGACACCTTGGGCTTGTGTCCCCGGCTCCTCTCAGAGTAGCGGGAAGGAGCAGTCGTCTTACTCCACTTCTTCTGCGCTTGTATAGCACACACCACGTGTCTACGAAGCTGGTTGCTTACCTTAGCGAGAGCCTTCGCCTTCCTCAATTGGGATCTAGAGTGGAACTCCACAAAATCCTCTTCCACACCCACGTCCTCCTCGGTAGCACTCATATGATCCTTGGTCTCTATCTCTCCCTCTTCCATCTCCCCACCATCTAAGGAGTCCTCACTAGCCTCCCCATCCCCAACCGAACCCTCACCCTTCGACTCCTTCCGCTCACTCTCATCAGAACCCACCTCCTCTGCACCACCCTCCGAACTCTCCCCACCATCCCCGGGGTCACCCCCAAGCCCAACCTCATCTTCATCGTCCACTCCCTCACCCTTCGAGCTAATCCCACCATTCCCGGAACCAGCCCCCACTCCCTCTTTCCCCTCACCTACCACTCCCTCAACACCCACCATTGGTTGCTCCTTAGACCCTCGGGCTCCCGAGACTCCACCACCCTCAGCCACCCTAGGTCGAATGGCCTCCCCAATGGTATTGATCCCACCGTCCTTAACACCGGCTACACTCACCCTCTTAGTCCTAACCGCCTTCACCCCGACACCCTCTTTCTTCTCCCTAAACTTGCACTCCTCCATGTTGTGACCGAAAGAGCAACATCCATGACAAAACTTAGGTTCGTTCTCAATAACGAACGATAAGTTGACCTTGTCACCGTCGTCAAAAGTCACACATAATTCCCTCGGGAATGGCATAGCAAAATTTAATTCAACAAGAACACGCGCATAAGCGCCCCTTTTCCTAGAGTCCGTTACCGGATCCATGAATAGGGGGGTACCAATGTAAGAACTAATGCGACTCAATATATCGGACGTCCAAAAATTCCTAGCTAGCCCATTAATACGAACCCAAAGGGGTATGGTGGCTATATCCTTACGGTTGAAAGCAAATTTATCCGGTATGTTTTTTAGAATCATAGGTCGATCATGAATAAAATAAGGTCCATTTTTAAGTACGTTATCTTTATCTTCTTCGGTTTGAAAATAAAATATCATCCACCCGCCCTCTTCCTTATAAGTCGCCTTAACCCCCCACGCCCTAACCATGGTGTTAATCATGAAATGACCCGGGTGATAACCTACATATTGCCCTAAAAGACTCCATCCCCACACATCATGCATAGATAGACCCTCGGAAATTTTAATAGTAAGCCCTTCGGGCGAAGGAGGGGAAAAAGAAAGCTTACCTCCGATGCCGGAATTCATGAAGACACGCTTGGATTTATTTGCCCAAGCGTTTTGTCGAGGGGGCTCCAGGTTCGGTTCCATGATTCCCGAGGCCTTTGAGTCCTTCCTCTTCGGGTCCACCTCAGCCTGCATAGCCACATCATCCTTGACGCAAAAACTCGGATCCAAATTCAAACCCAAAACCGAGTTCAAATCTTGATTCCCGCCAACTTTAGGCGCCATAGTTAGTTGGCTCTTGGACGAGGGCCCCACTTGATCATTGCATCCCTTAACACCTTCAATATTCCCTCCTAAATTTGAGTTCACAAACCCATCCAAATTTGGAGCCAAAGACTTGTTGGAGGAGGTGGACCCGGGCTGCACACTAATTCCATGGCCATAGCCGTTAGCAAATGTGTGTCCGGTTTTTTGTTGATCAAAGCCATGGCCTTTGCAGCCAATGGAGGGGTCCACATGTTTTTTGCTGCCTTTGGAAGGGCCCACACAAGCCATAGTGCAGCTAGAAGTCACGCCCAAAACAGTAGCACAAGCCAAGTTGCCAATAGGAATAGTGTCACCTAGGTGTAGGTTTTGACCTTTGCCCAAATTTGTGCAGCAGCTGCTGGCCTTTGGTGGGTCCATGCGTGGCATGGCTGAGCATGTAGTCATCCCTACCAACTCATCCACTCCACCATTGCAGCCCAACAAGCTTCCCGGAGCCGCCTCGCCCTCACCGGACACCTTGCTCGAGTGCTTGTTTCTTTGAACCGATTTCATGGTTGTATTAGCAATCTCATTGCCATTCTTTTCCTTACCATTACCATACATTACAGCCACCCTAAGCTCCTCCAAATCCTCATCGGAGCTCTCGTCGGAAAGCTCATTACCTTCCTTTGTCGCCTCCTCACCACCACTATCATCCTCCTCTTGTAATTCCACAAGCATATCCTTGTTTAAGTGCTTCTTTGCCTCAGCCAACTCAGCCCTTAAGGCCTGATTTTGTTCCTCCAAAATAGCCTTAGAACCCTTGTATCCATCACCCTTAACCTCCAACACAACATCGAACTTAGACTTGCTCTTTTGGAATGAAGGAGAGCCTACCTTAGCCTTGTTCTTGCCCTTAGCCATTGCAGCCGAAATTTTTCAGCAAGGGACAAAGGAGGTGGTTCGAGAGGATACCACCTACATGGAGCCAAGGTGGTCGAGAGGAGGCACCTTGGGGAAGAAGAGAAGAGAAAAGGGGAAGGAACGCCACCACCGGCAAGCTAGGAAGCCAACCGGATCTTCACCACCAAGGCCGAGTGAAAATGTGATCGGACAATCTTTCTTAACGGTCCTGACGTGGTAGATCGGCAATGCACTCCCTTCGCCGCGCAATGCTTTAATGTTTCTTTTGGCGGCGGGGGCAGTGTAGCCGCTTATGGGGGAACCTTCGAAGATCGTGTTGACTGTTCTTGAACGACTTGATGAAGGAGGCGGCGGTGTTGCAGATCTTTTTCCCTTCCTTGCTCCTTCGAACGCGTCCCTCCCCTCTTTGGAAAGTAAATCTAATAGGTCCCCCCTCTTTAGGAGACGTAGGACTTCTTTTCTCAGAGTGTAGCAGTCATCTGTCGAATGTCCCGAATTGTTGTGGAACACGCAGTATCCTCTTCCTGATCCTGATTTCTTCTCGGGATTTGGCTTTTTAGGCCACCTTACGTCATGGAGCTTTTCAATCGCGTTCATGACTCTCAACGCGTCAGACTTCATGCATACGCCTCTTTCGACCGCGTAGACGCTATTGATCTCGCTCACGTTGTGCACCATGGGGGGTTCTCTATGAAATGGATTATTTCTTCTATCGTAACGTTTGCCATCCTTTCGCTGGGGAGAATCTCTGCGCGGAGGAGTACGTCTACGTGGAGATCGAGACTTTTATTCAGCGTGGCTTCGGAGGTCTTCTTCAAGGCGTATGGCTTCCATGGCCCTTTCCCTAGTTGAGACGAATGATTCAGGGCGAGTCTTCGTCAGTTCCTTGTACAGTTCACTCTCTCGGGGAAGTGCGTATCTGAATGCGTCGGCGGCGGTGGCTTCAGTACAATATGAGATCGTAATCTTCTCGTCATTGAAGCATTTCAAGAAGGCCCTTATGGTCTCGCCCTTGTTCATACGCATGTTATGGAGATCTGAGGGTTGTTTTGCGAACAACTTACTGCTGGCGAATTGCAATCGGAATTGGTTGGGGAGCTCGGCGTAGGAGGAGATACTTCTCTTGGGCAAGTGGATGAACCATGTCAAGGTTGGGCCTTTTAGCGTCGAGCTGAAGAACTTGCACATCATTGCTTCCTTCAATCTTGGTTCGATCGGATTTGTGGAGAGTTTAGCTTTGTAGAGCAAGACGTGTTCTTCCGGGTCGTCTGATCCGTCGTAGACGGGGAGGTCTGCGACGGTGAACTTCTTGGCGATCTTTTGGATGACGATAGTGGCAACAAACGGGATTTCCTTGAATCCGAACTCGTCTTCAGGGACTATGGATTTGGGGGCCCCGGGCATCAACATCATCTCTTTCCTCAAGGCTCCGACCTGTTGTGCTACGAGCGCAGCGACGACGTCTGAGGTCAAGTTCTCTTTAGGAGACCGTTCTCTTTGGCTTGTTTCTCTCGACGGGAAGGTGTTTGGGCGCTCCTGGGACCCGTAATCCTCTCCTTCTTCGGCGACGACATCCATATCTAAGCGGCGAACGACGCTTTGACTACGAACATAGGTTTGCGGCTTCGCTGATTCCGTCCTAAGCTTTTTTATGATGGATCATAGTCGTTCATTCTCTTTGGTGAGTCACAACGTGTTCTCTTCGCTGGCGTTTTTAGCTTTTGTCCACGCTTTCTGTAGGGGCGCCGTTCTTTGGAGTGTCAGGAGTGTTCTCGGGACCTTTTTCTGTGTCTTCATTCACCGGAGCCAGAGGAAACGTTGTGTGATCCTCTTCTTCGGACCTCTCTTCACCATTACGCGGGTTGTTGGTCGGACTTGTCATGATTCCCTGCAAAAAAGAAGCTCTTTTCGTATGGAAAGACAATCCCTTTTTGATCTTGCCCCACGGTGGGCGCCAATTGTTTGTAGCGAAATTACCTACGAGAAGATAACTAAGCAATTGTAGGGCAAAGATCAAAGAATACGGTATAATCTCAACACTCAAGAACAAGACAGGAAATTAGGGTTGAAACTTTAGCTTGGTATTACTCGAATGACGGCTCAGATGATTACAAAGCAGGCGTTGGCCCTTATTTATAGGCTAACCCTAATAATATCTTTAGGAAACGAGATCTTATCTTTTCCTTTTATCTAAATAACGATATAACAAACTAGGTAAAAGATATTCTTTACCATATCTTTTACCAATTACAATAATACAATACAGAATAGGATAGAATATACTCGGCCGACCTAATCCTTTAGAAGAACGAGATATTTTCCACGTCTCGTCACGTCGACGATATCTTTCTTTCATCTCGTCGTGTCGATGATGTCCTTCTACGCGTAGCTTCCACGCGTTCCACACTCGTCGTAATTTTAGGCACAAACAACCGCGTTGATGCAACTTGGTCTTGCGAAGTCCAGGGAACCGTTCCTTTCGCAAATGCACCCAAACAAGATCCCCTGGGGAAAATATCATGCGGCGTCGGCCTTTGTTGGGTTGCTTAGCGTATTGCTCAACACGTCGCAACAGTTGTTCCCTTTTTCTGCGGTGTAGTTCCTGTACAAACTCAGTGCGCTTAGCGCCTGGCACACTTTCTTGATCACGCAGCGGTCGAGGCGTCAAATCCAATGGACTGACTGGGTTGCGACCATAGACAACTTCGAACGACATGAGCTTGGTAGCGCTGTGCCTGAGCCTGTTATAAGCAAACTCCACAAAAGATAGTAAGTCCTCCCACCTTCGTGGGTTTGATCTAAGGACGGTTCTAAGGAATTGACCTAATGTCCTATTGGTGACCTCAGTTGGGCCATCGGTTTGGGGGTGATAGCTCGTGGAAAATAGCAATTTGGGTCCTAGCTTACCCCATAGAGTCCTCCAAAAGTGACTAAGGAACTTGGCATCTCGGTCACTCACAATGGTCCTAGGAATCCCATGTAATCTCACCACATTATCAAAGAACAAGTTGGCTATATCAGTAGCACTATTGGTGGTCTTACAAGCTATAAAGTGGGCCATTTTGGAGAATCTATCGACAAGCACAAAAATTGAGTAATTTCCCTTCTTCGAGTTAGGCAGACCTGTGATAAAATCCATAGATAGGTCATCCCAGGGAACTGGCAGGGGAGTGTATAAACCGTGGGAACTCGATCTAGACTTGGCTCTATGACAAGTCACACAACTCCTACAAAAGCGAGTAACATGTCGAATCATTTTGGGCCAGAAAAAGTACTCTCTTAAGGCAGCTTAGGTCTTATTAATCCCAAAGTGTCCACGACCTTCGTGGGCCTCCTTAATGAGCAGGTTCCTAAGAGAGGAACTAGGGATACACAATTTCTCTTCTTTAAACAAATAACCCTCATCAAGAAAGAAGGTTGCACTCTCACCTTTGGCTAAGCATTCCTCGAAAATAGGCTTGAAATAGTCATCAACTAAATACAAGTCTTTAATAATAGAAAAACGAAGAATCTTAGCATCAAGGGACGTAAGAAGAACGTACCTACGAGAAAGGGCGTCGGCTACCACATTCTCCTTTCCTTTCTTATGCACGACCACATATGGAAAATTCTCCATAAATTCAGCCCAGCGTGCATGTCTCCGACCTAGAGTGGCTTGGCTCTTCAAGTAAGAGAGCGCTGCAAGATCAGAATGGATCACAAATTCCTTTGGCCATAAGTAGTGTTGCCAAGTCCTTAATACCCGTATCAAAGCATACAGTTCCTTATCATAAGTAGGGTAGTTAAGGGTGGCACCCGTGAGCTTCTCACTGAAGTAGGCGATTGGCTTGCGGTCTTGTAGCAGCACGCCTCCAATGTCGAAATTGGAAGCATCACATTCGACTTCAAAAGTTTTAGAGAAGTCGGGCAGCTGGAGCAAAGGAGCATGGCAGAGAGCGTCTTTCAGCGCTTGAAAAGCTGTTTCATGGGAGGGAACCCAGTCGATCACAGTTCCCTTCTTGGTCAGCTCATGAAGGGGCGTATCAAAGCATACAGTTCCTTATCATAAGTGGGGTAGTTAAGGGTGGCACCCGTGAGCTTCTCACTGAAGTAGGCGATTGGCTTGCGGTCTTGTAGCAGCACGCCTCCAATGTCAAAATTGGAAGAATCACATTTGACTTCAAAAGTTTTAGAGAAGTCGGGCAGCTGGAGCAAAGGAGCATGGCAGAGAGCGTCTTTCAGCGCTTGAAAAGCTGTTTCATGGGAGGGAACCCAGTCGATCACAGTTCCCTTCTTGGTCAGCTCATGAAGGGGCACTGTAAGGCTGCTGAAATCCTTCACAAATCTGCGATAGAAACCAGCCAAACCAAGGAAAGATCTTACCATTGTGGCCGTTGTAGGGGTGGGCCACTCTTTGATTGCTCGAATCTTCTCTTCATCTACACGAAGACCATCTTTGGAAACGATAAAGCCAAGGAATATGGTGGAGTCGGTGCAGAATGTGCAATTCCCAAGATTAGCGAACAATTTCTCTTTGCGAAGGCACTCAAGAACAAGGCGTAAGTGCTTTGTGTGATCCTCTATGCTCTGAGAGTAAACAAGATTGTCATCAAAGTAGACAACAACAAACTTGCCCAAGAAGTGTCTCAAAACATGGTTCATGAGACGCATGAATGCTTGGGGCATTGGTGAGACCAAATGGCATGACTACCCACTCGTAGAGGCCATACTTGGTCTTGAACGTTGTCTTCCACTCGTCTCCTTCTTTCATTCTGATTTGATGGTAGCCTCTCTTCAAATCTATCTTCGAAAAAATTGTGGCACCATGGAGCTCATCAAGCATGTCATCAAGGCGAGGAATAGGGTGCCTATACTTGATGGTCATTTGGTTGATGGCGCGACAATCTACACACATCCTCCAAGAGTCGTCTTTCTTTGGCACAAGGATAACCGGAACTGCGCAAGGGCTTAAGGATTCCCTTACGTAGCCTCGGTCAAGAAGCTCTTGAACTTGGCGTTGGAGTTCCCTTGTTTCTTCCGGACTGGCTCTATAGGCGACGCGGTTAGGCAAGGATGCTCCTAGAACAAGGTCAATTTGACGCTCAATTCCACGGATTGGGGGAAGTCCTGGTGGTAACTCATCTGGCATGACATCCTCAAATTCCTACAAAAGAGAGGAAACACTAGGGGGTAGATTCTCTAGTTCCTGAGAATTAAAAACGCACAGTTTGGGAACTAATAGAAAACAAGGAGAACGTCCCTAAAGTGTTGGAGTGATATCCCTGTGACGTGCCAGAAGTAACCGTGATTCACATTTTCTTTGGATGGGAACCCTATCAGCAATGGTGCTTCTAGTTCCTGTCGGGGTTGATGGGAACTCAGAAGTGTCGGTTGGATCATTGCGTCTCTGCTGAACTGGGGTCCTGCCTTTCTGTTGATCCTTCTTTGGAACGACCGTGTTTTTGGGAACTGGGTCAGTTCCTTTCTTTGCAGTGGCCTTCTCTATAGCCTTTTGGCGATTCCTTTCTGTGTGATCCTGCATTATCTCATGTGGAGTCATAGGTAAAAGGGTGACACGTTTCCCGTGGTAATTAAACACATAAATGTTCAAATACCCATCATGGATAATGCATCAATCAAACTGCCATGGACGACCTAATAGAAGATGTGTGGCATCCATGGGAGTTACATCAAATAAAACATAATCTTTATAATGACCAATGGAAAGGATACAATGCACTGTTTGGTGATGGGATCGATTCTGAAATCCATTGGAGACCGTATGGTTGTGGATGAGGTGTCGTTGGAAGGTTAAAGTGTTTGACCACCTTTTCATTAATGATGTTGCAGCAGCTGCCACCATCTATTATGACACTCAAAGAGGCGGTTTGGACTTTGCATTTGGTGTGATATAGATTTTCTCTTTGATCCACCAAATCTACTTCCTTGTCAGTGAGCACACGCCTAGTAACAAGACTTAGTGGGGCATAGGCATTGCTCTCATGTGGAGCACAAGCATAAGCATCCACGTCTTCCTGACTAGGGAACTCATCACTTGGTTCCTCATCTACGCATGACTCATAGCCGGTGGCTTGGTTGAAGAATACTCTCTTGGTGTTTGGACAATCACGCTTCAAGTGACCATGCCCACCACACTTGTAGCATTCTATGTCACTCGTGTGGCCAGGTTGCTGTGTTGCGGGCTTAGGCGTTGAGGTGCGCTGTGGGGGTGCTGCAACCGGGCGGGAACTAGTTCCTGTCTTTGCCTGCGAAGAGGAATTTTGCACTTTTGTAGAAAGGGAACTTGAAGAGTTAGAATTATACCTGGGTTGACCCGAAGTTGGCCAAGTGTTCTTCTTACGAAGAAGCTGGTAGTGAAGTTGCATAGCCGTGTGCACCAAAGTGTTAAGGTCTTTGATTGGCAAAATTTCAAGTAGATCTCGAATGGGAGCATTGAGACCACTCAAAAACTTGGTGCGTAGGGCTGTGGGAGCGACACTGACATTATCTTTGAAGTACAGATCCTCAATCTTGGCGAAGAAGTCAAGAGGTGTCATGGTGCCTTGGCGGAGCAAAGCTATCTCCATTCGGACCTGGTTCCTATAACCAGTGGGAACATACTTTCTAGTCATGACAAAGACTAGCTGATCCCAAGTAGAAATGGGTTCAAGATTGCGACGAACGCGGTCTGAAGTAAAGTGGTGCCACCAAGTTTGAGCAGCGTCTTTGAAGTGGAGAGTGGATATCTCAACTTTTTCGGCTTCCTCATAGCGACAATGCTTCAAGACATGGTCTTTAGCCTGCATCCAATCAAGAAAAACAGCGGGATCATATAAGCCATAGAAAAATTCAATATTTACCTTGATATCGCGGCGAGCGGTGTGACCGGGCATGGCTGGACGACGTGCCTCATAGCGGCGAGGGTCAGGTAAAGGCTCATCATATCTAGGTGCATGACGATAAAAACCACGGTTGTCATGGTCATAATCGTCAACATCCTCATAACCTTGGCACCTAGGATGGCGCGGTGCTGGGAACTGCTGGCGTTCTCGACGCTGTGGAGGGAACTGATGTTGTTCTCTGCGTCCATAGTGGGCTTCATACTGACCTGTTTCACGACGTCCCTCATAACGGTCGACTGGAAGAGCAGCCGGCGGAATATAATCTGGAGGGACCTCCGTGTCTTCAATAGGAACTCCAAGAGGAGTGTGAAGGTTACCCGGATTAGGAACTCCAGCATGGGCGAAGTCCTCGTCATCAAATTCTTCAAAACCATCTCTATTAGACTTAGGGGCTGAGCTACAACCAATAGGTGGTTGTGATCTGGGACTTTGGTGATGAAGGTGATCCTCAATGTTAAAGGGAATTGTCGAAGCAATGTTGTGACGACGCGAGTCATACTTACCTGTGGGATGGGAACTGTTATCTCGGTTCCTGTAGTCACTGGTGGTGGGCAAACTTGTGTCGTGCTTCTTGTGGCGGCCGTGACGCTTGTGATGGTGGTGAGTTCCCTTGCCATGTGAAGAATGGCCCGAAAATTCATCGTCGAAGTCGTCATCACGGTCGCTGGAGTCGGTGTCCTTGTGCTCGACATGGGTGCGGCAATCTTTTAGCTTTGCTGCATCTTGATGACGTGAAATTAGAGAGGCAAGTCGATTTGGTGGTTGAACTTGTGAAGTTGAGGCCACAACTTTCCTGCCCTTGTCACAGCTAGGGAACTTGGCACCAGTGTCTGACTTTGGGAATTGGACACCGTCATCGACGTGCACTTCCAAGGTCGGCCCCGATGGACTATGTTGGCTTGCGGAGTCAACTTTAGCCCTTAGTGTCATCAATTCTTGGGGGTTGCTGGAATGGTGGAACTTGAGTCTTAGTTCCTGTTGATTTAGTTTGGTCACCCTCTTTGTCCTCTAGAGTCACGTTACCTACAACAAGATCATTCACCATTGCGAGTATCAAGTAGCACAAGCAATATCAAAGGCACAACAATCTAGTAAAGCACACACAACTCAAGCAAGTGACATCACTCTCAGGTTACTATGAATAGCAAAGCCGTGAGGGCGGTCAGGGGGAACTGAAGGCAATCAAGCAATATCAAGCAATCAAGTTGAAGAATTCAATGAACAGCAAGAGAGAATTCAAATAAGCAAACACAAGGAGAAGAAGCAAAAAGATTCAAACTTGCTAATATGCAAACCTAGACGATGGAGAGGTAAGAAGATGAAAACTTTGACTAGTGATATCTCAAACTTACCTTTTTTTTTTTGATTAGGAAAACATTTAGGGGGATTCACTACCTCGTAGTGGGTCGCCCTAGGGCATCCCGAAGGATGAGATTTTGGAGATCTGGATAGGTTGCCAAATCGGGTGGTTGTGAGAAGTGGTGTAGTTTAGCAAGCAAGTCCGCCACACCATTAATCTCCCGAAAAATGTGGGAAATGCGACATGAGTGAAAGATTCTCAGGTCCATAACAATATCTGAAATAGTAAGATCAATTTCCCAAGGGCAAGCCCATATGCCTTTAATGGCATTAATAAGGCGAAGATTATCATCTTCAATCTCAATATGTGAGATGCCACGCTGGATAGCCGCTCTAATGCCTATATTCATAGAGAGGGCTTCAACCAAAATTGGTGAGGTAAACCCGAGATTACCATTTTCCATATGTATTGGTTTGCCATTACTATCTCGGATAATAATTTCATATGAAGCATGACCATTATTAGGAACCGAGGCACCAACATTTAATTTGACACAATCACTCCTTGGTTTGGTCCATTTGATTTTGATTCGTTTTCTTCTGGTTTCCTTTGGTTTAGATGAGCCATTCAATATATCCTTGACCTCATCTTTTTGTGCATTTTTCCATTCCTTTCTTTGTCCGTAGATAAACTTTTGAATGCAAGGAAGTTTATTGAATTCATCCGCGTCAAACACTTTTTTGTTTCTATAGAACCAGATAGCCCACCAAGTGGTGGCCAGTTGTTCAAACTCATTTTTATCGAGAGTTTCTTTGGTTTCACTCAAAAGTGTATTCGGGGTTTTGTCTTCATTATATATGTTATCTAGTCTCATTCCTATTTCTTCGTTGATGTGTTTGATAACTTGTTTTGTGTTTGGGCATTTGAATAAGACGTGATGTAGATCTTCGTAGCAATTATCACAGTTTGGGCATTCAGTAGTGATAGGAGTATGCCTTTCCACTAGCTTGGCCTTGGTGGGTAAGATATTTTTTGAAATTTTCCACAGAAAACTTTTTATTTTTGGAAGTATTTCTAACTTCCAAATCCACTCATTGTGGGGCGGAGTTCAATTTCTATTGTTATAGATCATATTCATCGCACTCTGGGTAGAGAACCACCCATTTTTGCTTGGTTTCCAGTATAGTCTGTCTTGAATATCATTCAGTGGTATAGGATATGAAACTATCTTTCTTACCCACGAGTTATTAAAGTAGGTTTGGAGTTTGTGAATATTCCAAGTTTTGTCTTGGTTAAGGAATGTTGAAACAGTCTCTTGGTCATTAATTGGTACACTAGCGTGTACGTGGTCTATCAGTTGTTCTGGATACCACTCGTCTTCCCAGAATTTGATTGTCTTTCCATCTCCAACTCTCCAGGTTAGTCCTTTTCTGAAGGTGGGTATGAGTTTAATCATTTGAGACCATTGCCATGATGCTTTTTTATTTTTTGGTTTTTTGTAGTTCATTATTTGGTTTCCTTTCAAGTATTTTTCATTAATGATGTTAACCCATATATTGTTAGGTTCACCTAGAATTTTCCACAAAAGTTTCATTTGTAGTACCATGTTCATGTCTTTGCTCTTTCTTATCCCCATACCTCCTTTATCAGTGGGTTTGCAAATATCATTCCATTGTAAGATCGGGGTATGATTATCTCCCTTGTTCCAGAAAAACATTCTATTAATTTTGTCTAGTTCCTTGTGCGTTTTGTTTGGAAGCATAAAGCTTTGCATCATGTAGTTTTGTTGGGCTGTAAGATTTGCTTTGATAAGGACTTTTCTCCCTTCTTGGGAAAGTGAATTAGCTTTCCATTTAGTTAGTTGTTGGTTTGTCTTCTCAATTAGTGGGTAAAATGTATTATAGGTAACTTTTTCATTTATTATCGGACATCCTAGATATTTTTCCATGGTTGTTGATTGGTTGACTTGGAAGATGTCTCTAATATGTTGTTTTGCAGAATTCAAAGTATTGTTTGTTACTTGAAATGCAGATTTATGGAAGTTAACTAATTGACCAGATACCTCGCAATAGTCGTCAATGATGTCCTTGATTCTCTTACAGGTTGATTGTTTGGTGTCTGAGAAGATGATAATGTCATCAGCAAAGGCCAAGAAAGGAATTCTGGTCCCACCTCTGGTAATTCCTATTGGGTTTTTCCGTATAGATGCTGCTTTTTGGAGATTTCTAGTTAGTACTTCAGCTCCAATGATGAATAGAAATGGTGATAGAGGGTCTCCTTGTCTTAGGCCCCGAGTCGGGTAAAACATTTCTATAGGTCCTTGGTTGACCAAAACAGAAAATGAGACAGATTGGGTACACTCCTTTACCCATCCAATAAATTTGTTGCAGAATCCAAATGAGTTTAGTGTTTGAAGTAGGAACAACCAATCTACTCTATCATAGGCTTTTTCCATGTCTAGCTTTAGGCCTAGCCATCCATCCTTTCCAGATTTTGTTTTGAAGGAGTGAAAGATTTCATGGGCAATAAGAACATTATCTTGTATGCATCTATTTTTGTCGAATGCTCCCTGTAGAGGGTGGACTATCTTTTGAATTACATTTCTTAGTCTTTTAGAGCATTAGAAATGGAAGAAGGAAGAAGGCTTTGATAGCTTTGATTACATCTGGTCCAATGATATCTCAATACTTTTTATAGAAGCCAGATGACATACCATCCGGGCCAGGTGTTTTTTCCTCGCGAATATCTTTTAGAGCATTAGAAATTTCTTGGTTTGTCACTGGTTTAGTTAGCTCAACATTATCCTGATCCGATATTTCCGCATCAATTTCGCTTAGGATTTGTCTAATTTTTGCTTGATTAATGTGTTGCTTAGTGAATCTCTTCATAAAGTCATGTTTGATTTCTTGTTTAATATTTTCACTTCCAGAGATTAAAGTTCCTTCTTTAGTGGTGATTTCTTTTATATTTTTACGAGCACGACGCCCTAATGCAATTCTATGAAAGTATTTGGTATTTAAGTCGCCCATTTTCATGTGTTTTATTTTGGCTCTTTGTCCCCAAAATGATTTCCGAAAGGCTAGTAGACTCTGTTTCTTGCATAAAAGGTTTGTTTGTTTAGTGAGTCGATTGTCCATTATTAAGTTTTGGGGAGTGGATTGGATGAGATTGTTTTTTTTTTTTGAACTTTTTTTTTTTGATTTCGGATTCCCCTTTTCTGTTAGGATCCGAAAATAACTAATATGCAAAATATATGTAAGAAAAAGTCAAAGCTTTACACAAGGAAATAAATTAGAGTAGGGTGCAAGCAAGATCTTTTGAGCACAAGAGAGAATATTTCGGCCAACAAATAAGGAAAGAGCAAATCTTTTATATACTATGTTTTTCCTTAGATATGCAAATCAAATAATCTCTATACTTATCAATTAAATTGCAAGCAATCGAAATTAACAAGATATTGCAAGATAAGGGAAACGGCTAGCAAGATAAGGAAAAAAAAATTCTCCTAGGGTTTCGAACAAGATCTGATCTTTGAGGGTTCTTATGTGAATGAAGGTCGAATATGGAGTATTTATAAAGCTCTCAAACTGATGGGGGAATGGGATTACGTAGTGGAAGAGTGACAATTACAAACAAGAGAAGAACATGACCTACAAGATCCCTGAGGCTCTGATACAAGTTGATGTGTTCCCGGCCTCGAAAAGGTCAAGGATGGCTTGCTGGAGCGATCTAGATCTTGTAGGGAGTCGGTCTTCTAAAGAACTGGCCGAGTTTGGGAACTCGGAGGGCAGCGGAAGACTTGATAGTAAATGAGCAACTGGACGATAGTGAAGTTGTTACTTGAGACAATGAGTAACAACAATGAAGAGGATGAATTGTAGAGATGAAGTGGATGTAACGTGTAGGTTTACGAAGGGTTTGGTAGAAAAATCCACCGATGAAGAGATTAGAAGTAAGACGAAAGGATAAAGAAGTTAGACTTTGTTTTGGTGACGCCTAGGGGATTAACAAGGAGATGCACTCGACTTTATCAATTAATCCAAAAGCTAAACGTGATATTAATGAAGAAGGCAAGCCATATATATAGGTGAGCCTTTACAAAAGAGTATCTTGCAAAATAAGTAAAGAAAGTAATAAGGATGATAATAAAAGGGAAACTAGGGCCGACCTCTCAAGCATGAGAGTAGACACGCCCTAAACCTAATAACATATGCTAAAAATAGAAATAATAATAATAACTAAGAAGATATTCGGCCTTCACAGCTCGCAGGAACTGGTACCAAGGGAATTGCTTCAGGAACTGAAGTTGGAGTCTGGTACTCAGGCTGGAGGTGGAATAAGAGGCATCCATGCTAGTGAGTGAAGGCATTAAGGAACTGGAGGTTAGGAACCTCAAAGAGTGCTCTGTTTGAGAGGAACTGAAGTTGGCCACAGTGCGAAGGACCAGAGATTGCGTGGCTTGACTGATTAGCTTGGCTTGGGATCGAGTCACGGGTCCAAGTGAGCAAGAACTCATGGCTTCCTCTTCCTCAACAACTGTTAGCGATGGCAGGGTCGCATCATTCTTCTTCCGTCGGACAAGTCAGGAATGTCTCGTTGGAGGGCCATTTAATTAGTTTGCCTTTATCTGCCACGAAGGTGGTCTCTTTTTGCTTTAGATGCCTTTCTTCGTACGCGTTATTTGGGAGACGACCGTGTTGTAACCAATCTAAGTACGACGTCACCCATGAGTCTTGATCTTGTACGACGCGTAGTTTCTTAGTTGCTGCCTCTTTATCGATCGACGTGTTGTCCAAATGGAGAAAAGGGATCTTTTGATATTCTCTGGGATCGATGGACGATCCAAGCTTTGTCAACATGTCAGCTTCCGCGTTGGCGTCTCTAGGGATTTGTCTAATCTGGAAACTTTCGAACTTTTGGATTAGATCTTTGACAATCTAGAGATATGACACCATCTTGGAGTCTTTGGCTATGTACTCTCCTCTAACTTGGTTGACTATGAGAAGGGTGTCGCAGTATATATCGAGCTTCTAGACGTGGCAATGGCTACTCGTAAGCCAGTGATTAGGGCCTCATACTCTGCTTCGTTGTTCGTGGATTTTAATCCACATCTTATAGCTTGGACTATCCTATCGTGTTGGAATAGGGACCTAAGGAACTTCGGTTCCTACATTACATGGTACCTTTCCACTATTCTTTTGTGTTTTGAAGATGACAATCTCAGCATATACTATGGCATAGTTTATCTTGACATTTCAGATGAAAAGATTGAAGACGTAAAGTTGATGAAGTCCAAGGGAAGAAGAAGGGGAACCGTGTTGCTTCTACATTACAATCTAACCCCAGCGTGGGCGGCAAGAAGAGAAGATCTTCAAGAAGATCTTTCCCTTGTTAGGATATTGCTTTGTTAGTTGTAATCGTTCTATGTAACATACAATAAGATCTTGAGTTAATTATATCAACTTAACAACCGTAGAGATCTTCATATATTAGGAAAGAAGTTTGACGTATAGTATATCGTATAGTATATTTTTGGAATATCTTTATACGGAAGACTTCCCCCTATATATGTTATGATCTTTACGTCCTTAGCGCTTATGCATTTTGATGGAGCTTGAAGTGCATCAGACTAAAAACAGAAAGAGTTGTTCTTGAGAAAGAACATCAAGTAAGTTCATTTGTGTTTCATCTAGAGTTTCTGATAGAAACTAGGTTAGTACTTAGCAATAAGTTTGTAATCTCGTTTGTGTCTAAACTCGTTGATTGAATATACAAGTAGACTTTTCAATCCTCGAAAGAGGGATGGTTTTCATCCAAAGATAACTAGTTGGTTATCTAGGGTCTCCACCTTAAGTAATTGTGTTGGTAACTTGTTTCATTATTTCCGTTGTGCCTAGGAACTAGATAACTCTTTGTCACAGTTCCCTTGATACTATAATATAGATCTTACAATTGGTATCAGAGCTAGAGCTCTAGATTGTGTGTTACTCGCAGGATATCAACATGTCTCGTTCAAGTGAACCAAAACTAGGTATTTCAACCAACAAACCATACCTGTTGAAACCTGGTCAATTTCAATGGCGGAAGGAACAAATGATAGGTTTCTTTCAAACAAATGACATGATATGTTGGAAGATTGTTGAGCATGGGAACTACGAAGTTCCGAAGGATCCCGCTGATCCTAAGAAAGAACTCAACTTCCAACGATGGACTACTGAAAAATTTTCTCAACAAGAGAAAAATGCTAAAGCTAGACAATACATTCTGAATGCCCTCTCCAAATCTGATCAGGACAAGGTCATGAGCATTGACAATGTAAGAGACATGTGGAAAGCTCTTGAAACTTTCAATCTGGGAAGTGAAGATCTCCAGAACAACACTAAGGCTGGAATAGCTCTAGCACTGACTAAAGTCCTGGAAAGGCTCTCTACTGGAGTTGACTCAGATGAAAATGTCGATGAAATGACTATTTTACTGACAAGCAATGTAAGAAAATTCCATAGGGGCAAGTTCCCTAGAAGAGGTCCATGTGAAGAAGAAAGCCCTAGTTGCTACCACCACTTGGGGTGATAGTGACTTTGACAAGGAACTCGACCTAAATCCCTCACCACTATGCCTCAAGACCCTTACGCAGTCCAAGGCGATACGGGGAGAAAGCGATTCAGAGGACGACATGAATGAAATGTGTCTCATGGCTCAACCAAAAAATGAGTCATCCATCGCTGAGGTATCTTCTTTCTCTGAATTCTCTGAAACTCTTCTTAAGTATGATAAGAAACAACTAATCAAATTCATCAAATCTCTGAGTAAAGAAAATAATGGTCTTCAAGAGAAACTTGCTGAAAATGAGGAAGAGATATCCATTTTGTCTGATGAAAGTGCTGCCTAGTGTAAGAAATATGAAAATGCTATCACCACTGATAATAGTAAAACTGCTGTTTGTTCTACTTGTGATTTGCATGAAAAATTAAACTTAGGCGATAGTCCCTCTCCTAGTTCCTCCGAGTCCATGCTTCATTCCATCATCGAGAAACTTGACTCTCTTACTGAAGGCATTCATGAGAAAACTGTTACTCAAACTGTTTTTGTTAAGCCCAGTAGGGGTCTAGGATTTAAGTCTCATAATTCCTCTGATCCTCCTTGCAATTCTCATGCTAATCTAGATCAAATCACTAATAGTCTTGAGGCCAAAAGTGAAAGACTTGATTTAGCTCTCCAAACATCCAACAACAAAAATGAATATCTGGAACAGAGAATTAAAGTTCTTGAAAGCTCCCCATCAAAAGAACCACCATGTGCCCCGTACTTTAATCCCCACGTTCACAATATGTACAAGAAAATGGGACAGGGCAAACCTAGAAATACTCCTAAGAAAAAGGTTGACCTAGGCAAGAATAAATCTCACTACAAAACCAAAGACATGTATCAATGGATTCTCGCAAATCGCATCTGCTGGCACTGTGGGAACTAAGGACATCTTATCTATGAGTGTGAGAAAAGAAAGAAACTAGAAGAAAAGGCTTCTATGAGATCTAGACAGGGAAAGACTCAGATTAATGATACCAGTGACCCTCAATATTATGTCTCAAATGAAAAGGCTGGCCCTAAACCTAGGAAAAATACCAGATTCATCCAGCAGGGGAACCCCAAAACTAACTTACCCAGGAAGGCTTGGCTGGAATGGGTTAGTAAAAATTAATGTTTCCCTTTGCAAGCTGAAGTAAACAATGTTTCTAGGTGGTACATAGACAGTGGTGATTCATGCCACATGACAGGAAATAAAGAGAAACTTCACTCACTTCAGAGATACAACGGAGGAAAGATTTCCTTCGGTGATAAGAAGAAAGGAGCTATACTGGGAACTGGAAGTGTTGATCTATATGAAAACATTAAGGTACGTGACGTCCACCTTGTCGATAATCTCGGTTTTGATCTAATAAGTGTGTCACAACTGTGTGATCAAGGAGGGAACAATGTCATGTTTACTCCCTCTGAATGTTTTGTGATTCATCCCAAGTCTCAGAATACTCTCCTCAAAGGTAAAAGGTACAACAATGTGTATATTGTCGATCATAGCTTTTCTCCCTAGGAAAAGCTTTGCCTCGCTTCCATGGCAAACAAATCTACTTTGTGCATCAAAGACTTGGTCATGCGAGTCTCAACCTCATCCACAAACTCTAAAGAAAGGAACTTATAGACGGACTTCCCTCTATCAAGGTATATGAATATGAGTTTTGTTCTGAATGTGTTCGAGGTAAACAGGTACGTAGTTCCTTCAAACCTAAATCCATCATCAGTACTTCCAAACCCTTGGAACTCATTCACATGTATCTTTGTGTTCCCATGCGTACTCAGAGTATTGGAGGTAACAAATTCATTCTGGTTATTGTCGATGACTTTTCGAGATACACTTGGACTATTTTCATAAAATCTAAGGACGTAGTGTTCGACAGATTTTGTGACTTAGTTCCCACTCTCGAAAATCACAAAATTAAAGCTATATGTTCCGATCATGGGACTGATCATTCCAGAATGCAAAGTTTCTAACCTTTTGCATGGAAAAAAGAATCACTCACAATTTCTCTACCCCCAGAACTCCTCAACAAAACGGTGCTGTTGAAAGAAAGGAATCTTTTGCAGGGAAAAAGGTATCTTTTATTATTAAACAATAATAATAAATGACTAAATAAGCTGAATCGACTCTTATTTTCACTCGTTCGACGACTTTGCACTTTCTTCTCTTGTACTCGTCTGGTCTACGCGTAGCTTCTCGAACGTATTGCTTTCTAGTCGTATTTTTAGCATAAATAATTACGCGCTTAATTGTAAGTGATATGTTTGAACGCGTATACTATTTCGAGTGGAAATAACATATCATGGGAACACGGGAACCATAAAAATAAAATAATGATGGGCTAAAACCAACATATACATATTTCAACCATTGTTTAAGGCTTGGTCTAAATGCACACGTTTTTTTTGCTAAATGCACACTATTCTGTGCGGTAACAATTGCAGTACAGAACTGTGCGTTAACTCTTACCGCACCAAAGGACTCAGGGGCATTGTTGGAATTTTTTCTGAAACCTATACGACGCTGGTGCGGTAAGAATTACCGCACAGATCTGTGCGTTAACAATTACCGCACCAGATTAATCCCAGATTAAGAAAAAAAAAACAGATTTTCATTAACTTAAACCCTGTGCGGTAACAATTACCGCACAGGAATTGTATTTTTTTTAATTAATAATTTTTTTTTAAAAAGTATTAAAAAAATATTAAACCTGTGCGGTAAGTGTTACCGCACAAAATGGTGCGGTAATTCTTACCGCACCAGGTTACAGCTTTAAAAAAAAAAATTTCCTTCTCCCCGACCTTCTTCCCCCTTTCTGCAATTTTCCGCCGCCGCAAACCCTTATTTTCGCCGCCGTCTTCTCTCCCTTTTCCCACCTATTAAACCATCAAAAGCTTCAATCGACGATGGATTCGAGTTGCCCCGACCATGGCGGTTCTTCTGGCCCCCAAAAACCGCCTGAAGTCCTCCCCGCAGAAGTCCCGCCGTCCTCTCTTCCGTCGACGACTCCGACGCCATGGCTGGCTGTGGAGGAAGAAGAAGAGGAGGAAGTGGAGGTGCCACTGAGGTACAGTGGTGGTGCCCGGATCCGGCCAAAATCCCGAGGCCGACCCGACCCGATACCCGATGCCCGACCCGACACCCGATGCCCAACCCGACCCGATACCCGATGCCCGACCCGACCCGATACCAGCAGCCCAACCCGCCCCGATACCCGCACCCGAACCCGCTCCGAGGCCAAGAACCCGAAAGCGACGCGTCCAAAACGTCGGTCCCGGGTACGCCACTCGAGCAAATAGAAAGTTGAATCCACAAACCGAGGCTCAAACCGAGGCGCAACCGGAAGTTTTTTCGACTCCCGTAGATCTACATCAAGTATGTATTTTTATTAAATATTCTATAACTTTTGTAATGTTTTTAAATAGTTTAATTATTTTATTTCGTAACGTTATGAAATTAGTTATTCAATTTCATAACGTTATCAATTTAATAATATTTGATAACGTTATGACATTTTTAAATAAATTTCGTAACGTTATCAATTTATTTAATTTATTAAATTTATAACGTTATGAAATTAGTTATTTAATTTCATAACGTTATCAATTTATTTAATTTGATTAATTTATTAAATTGATAATGTTATGAAATAAGTTATTCAATTTCATAACGTTATCAATTTAATAATATTTGATAACGTTATGACATTTTTAAATAAATTTCGTAACGTTATCAATTTATTTAATTTAATTAATTTATTAAATTTATAACGTTATGAAATTAGTTATTTAATTTCATAACGTTATGAAATTAGTTATTTAATTTCATAACGTTATCAATTTATTTAATTTGATTAATTTATTAAATTGATAATGTTATGAAATTAGTTATTTAATTTCGTAACGTTATGAATTTAATAATATTTGATAACGTTATGAAATATTTAAATAAATTTCGTAACGTTATCAATTTATTTAATTTATTTTATAACATTATGAAATTAATTTATATGGTAACGTTATGAAATTAAGTAATTTATTGCGTAACGTTATGAAATTAAGTAATTTATTGCGTAACGTAATTAAGTAATTTATTGCGTCACGTTATAAAATTATATTATTTGGTAACATTATGAAATTAATTAATTTATTCGTAACGTTATGAAATTAATGAAATTTTATAACGTTATGAAATATAATAATTTCATAATGTTATGAAATATGACATTGTATATTGTAAAAGTAATGAATTAATTATTTTATGAAATATGACATTGTTCTTCTCTTATTTTGTAACGTTATGAACTATTAGTATATAAAGTATTGAAATTAGGCGAATTATAACGTTAATTTCGTAACGTTATGAACAAAATGTTTAGAAATTAGAGATGATTTTGATTAGGATTGACGTTACAACAACTGTTTGTAACGTTACGACGTCATGGAAAAGATGTTTTTGAATTTGACGTTATTTTTGTAACGCTATGAAAATAACGTTACGCTATAACAACAACATTAGGGGGTGCGAGATACGATGGCCTCTAGTGGTTTTGTTCCGGGGGCTCCTGTTGCTGCAGAGCGTGTTAGGAGGACGCAGATTACAGCGTCCATACGTCAGAGTTTTGCTACTGCTCGAGACCAGCTGAATGCTTCTAGTTCGACACCCACTGACGAGGCTCGTGCACTTACAGATACTGGGGCAGTTAGGGATTGTGGTCTGGATGTTGATCCGTGTGCTGATGATGAGGGTTACAGTGAGAGTGAGGAGGAGGGTATGGACGTCGATGATACAGCTGCTGATTTGGATGATGATATGCTGGGAGACGGTGAGGGTTTAGGTACAGATTATATTGTATCTCATCTCGAGATACCGACAGATCAGCTTAGGAGAGACGACCCTCCTATTATTTCAGATGATCATGCTGGTATGGGGCCTTCATCGCCAGCTCCTACAGATTTAGGTCCTTCGTCTCCTACGCCAGATGTACCACCTCCCCCGACTGATGATGTACCGCATCCGGCTGCTGCACCTCATGTACCACCTCCTGCTGTACCTTGGATGCCCGGAGGTCCTTTTACAAAGGAGTTGCTGAAGAGTTATGAGACGCACATCGCCAGGGCTATTTATGAGCTTACAGTTGTTGATCCTCCCGCACCTGTGATTCCAGCTGGCCCCCGTCCTCTTCCTCCATTTATACAGAGACAGCGAGGAGGCCGAGGAGCTCAGGCAGATGATGATGTTGCTGATGCAGACGCTGCTGATCCTCCAGCACGAGGTGGACGCGCTCCACGCGGAGGACGAGGACGAGGACGTGGACGTGGACGTGCAAGATCGTGTACGTGGACGTGGACGTGGACGTGCAAGAGGTGTCTTTGAAATGATTGCCCTAGCAAGATCGTGTACGCATGGCATCCCAAGACAATCTCGAACCCAATGATCATCACAAACATTTGAATACTCCTCCTTCAATATTTGCTGGTACATTTCCAACAACAACAGAAAACACCTATCTGACACTCGGTAAAATAGCCTTGAAAACAACATTCGAATGCCAGGAGGAAAGGTTGGGTCATCAAAGACCATTTGCCGAGTGGTAAGTGCTTGGTTCATCGTCGCCCTAATCAGGTCCATCTGAACTATGACCGCATGGTGGATCCTCACGATCACTCTGTTGAAGCCTCCTCTACTAGAACCCACAATTTCTTTCAACACCTTATGCATCCCCTCCACCCTAAATAAACACAATTTCTAATCATTAGCATTAATAATATGGTGGTCCAAATTAACAACTAAACAAACAAAGATACCTGTTTGTAGTCCTTGTGTGAAAGTGAAGAGTGTAGTCCGTCCACGCTCTAACTATGAACTCCTTGTACGGAGTAAACCAGTACTTTTCAACGTAACCAACAATGCCCTTCTTCCATGAATCTCTCAGCTTTCTCAACCTCTCTTCGTAGATTTCTTCGGTGCTCGAGCAAAATATCCCCCAACATTGCGTAACAAAGTTCTCCGCCCTTTTAGTATTTTTAATCACTTTTTCTGCGTGTGACTGGATGTTGTGCTTAATGTGCACCCAACACAATAGTTGCTTCACATCACTGTCTTTGAACACAAGTTTGATTGCTCTCAACAAAGCCTTTTCACAGTCGGTCATTATAGCCTTCGGCATCACTCCCAAATTTCTACACAACTCATGAACGCACATCATCACAAACTTGTAATGCATTACTGTCTCCTGAGCCATGAATGCATATGCGATGTTGAACGTCTTGTGCGTGCAAGTGAAACCAACCATCTCCACTAAAGTCATATCATACCTATTTGTCTTGTATGTGGCGTCCATGATAATCACGTGAGGAAACTTCCTGAACAAACGAATCGACTCCGGGTGAGCGAAAAAAAGGACTTCAACCTCATTCGTCCTCGTGTTCCTCAAAGGTTGACAAAAATACTTGTTCTCTTTCTGAAAATTTAGAGACCACTGAGTAACTGACAATTCACCACGATCTTCAAAATTGATCTTCTGCAAAAAATTGGCAATCTGCTTCATGGATGTCACATTTTGCGGGTCTCTTTTCCTAAGCTGAATAAGTATGTTTTTTGGCGTCTTGCGATCATCCCCCGCTTCCCTTGCTATTTTCTCATCCTCTTTGCTCATTCTACCCACGAATGAATTCCCATGAAAACTAGTAGGAAGAGTGTGGTTGTGACGACCTTCTACAACATTCACGATCCATTTATAACTATAAGGCCCTTCTTTTATACGAACCCCATATAACTCAAATGTATAACCACATTTCTTCGATTTTCGGTGACGAAGCCTCGGAACCGGCAATTCTGGATTTTTTAAATTCACTTTCGGCCTACCCGATCTAGGTTTTCCAAACCTATCGCATACAAAATCAACGCAATATTTGCTAGATGTACGATGTACCAAAACTATCATTAAATCCCTTGCTCTCTGTTTTGTCCATTCCATCATCTCTTCTTTACTATCCCACATTTGCGCAGTACTAAAATGTGGTCTAAAGTCTTCTTCCTATATTGATTAAACTACATTACTTAGATACGCAATTTTAACTAATTAACCTAAATCTCATGCAATTAAATACAAAATTTAAATTGATAATATACTAACCAAAATCGGTAACGGAGTCCAATCGTCTAATGCAATTGATACATTTGCTTCGCCTTCTTCCTCTTCTTCGTCCACTTCCTCATCGACTTCTTCGTCTTCTTCGTCCACTTCCTCTTCTTCATCGACTTCGTATTCTTCTTCCACGACCCCTGATATCCAATTGTCGTTACCATCATCCTCACTACTCTCATAATTATAAGACATTGTAGTGTGCATTGCAAAACTTCAACAAGATAGCTCAACCTATATATACAACCAAAAAATGCCCGTTGGAATTTTATGCCCGTTGGTGCGTTAACTATTACCGCACCAACGGGCATAAAATTCCAACGGGCATTTTTTCAAAAAAACATGTGCGGTAACACTTACCGCACAGGTTTAAAAAAATATTAAACCTGTGCGGTAAGTGTTACCGCACAGGTTTAATATTTTTTTAATATTTTTTTAATACTTTTTAAAAAAAAAATATTAATTAAAAAAAATAAAATTCCTGTGCGGTAATTGTTACCGCACAGGGTTTAAGTTAATTGTTTTTTTTTTGCTTAATCTGGGATTAATTTGGTGCGGTAATTGTTAACGCACAGATCTGTGCGGTAATTCTTACCGCACCAGCGTCGTATAGGTTTCAGAAAAAATTCCAACAATGCCCCTGAGTCTTCTGGTGCGGTAAGAGTTAACGCACAGTTCTGTACTGCAATTGTTACCGCACAGAATAGTGTGCATTTAGCAAAAAAAACGTGTGCATATAGACGCAGCCTTGTTTAATTGGTGATCACAGCATCAAAAAATGAAACAATAATAACATCCAAGACCTTAATGGCTTAATGAATACAGTACAAAATAGTAGCGTTGATTAATAAGTAATGAGTGTGATGAATGAAGTTGATGGGATGAGCAGAGCTCGTTGCGAAGGCGTCGGAAGAAGAGGCGGCAGGCGTCCATGCTAAGGTCAGAGGGAGGAATCCCGCGCTCCTTCCTCCCTCCGCACGCCCCCATCCTCCCGGAGTACACCGACGGAGACACCATCCTCGCCGGAGATCAGAGGGAGGGGAGCTGTCTGACAGGGGAAGCTCTTCAACCCTATCTTGCAGTAGCATGCTGTTGTTGTCGGATGGACGCCCGAGCTTCCTCTTCCCGATCTCGACCTTGTCGGTACCTTCAGGCTTCAGGGCCAGTGATTCCACTATCAGCCTTGCAAACGGACACGGATCCATTAATTAATTAACTCTTCTTGCTTTTCTGATTCACCGATATTTCAGGGGGTTACTTACTCTCTATATATACCTACACAGCCATGTATGTATGTATCTGCTGTTCTCTGCCGTGATTTATACACCTCTTTTTATGATTACTATGTGCTTTTATATTATTTTCTATGTCTTATGACATGATGATAATCGGCGGAACAATCAAGGATCAAATACGTTGCTTTAGCCTAATCAGACTAAATATTACTATTAGTGTGGAGTTTTCGTGCATTAACTTATGCGTTGATTTGCTTTCCTACCACGTTTAACTACACATTTCCGCCTTTATTTATTTATTTTTCTTGAGAAATATTTTACTTTTGTAATTTTATAAAGAAATAATGTGTCCCAATAACTCTTTTACAGTCTTTAATTAAAAAAACTAGTCTCAAATAGTTTTTATTAGTTTTTGTTAAAAAAAATTAATCATTGAATTTTTTTTTTCTCGTGAGGTAGGAGGTTAGTTTCGTAAGAGGTCATTTTCTTAATAAAAACTTACAAAAATGTTATTTACCCAACTCTTTCCGTTCCATTATAATAGTCTCATTTCATTTCCTTACACTCATCACAAATCCAAAAAATCTTATAAATCTCTTCCTAAATATAAGGAAAAAAGATAGTTGATGCGGTCTTATTTGGTTTATCTCAATAAGTAATTTACCAATGTTAAAAAAATTATAATCTACTATTAAACTATTAAAATAATCCTCTTCTTTTGCCACATGGCATTCCCTCTTTTAACAAGTCTTCTAATTTTTTTTTCCTAATTTCTTAGATCGCCACGTGGCAAGCTTTAATCCTAATCTTTGTATTGCCTTTTTTATATCTTAAATCACACGATATTTTTTAATTTATGTGTTGCCTTGCGAATTTTTTTCTGAAATAGGCTTTTTTTTAGAAAATATTCCCGATATGGGCTCGTTTTGAAAATAATTCCCATCATAGGCACTCTTATGAGGTTCAGAAATTTTTCACGTATGAGCGTCTCTCATCCGAAGCAGATTTTTATTTTTTAATTCCCCCGTGTAAGAGACGCTAGCAAAACTAGCGTCTCTTCCACATAAAATTTGAAAAAAAAAATGGATTTGTATAAGGCGCTGGGAGAACCAGCGCCTTACACAAAGGATTTGTTTTTTTTTTTTTTTTTCAAAGTTTTTATATATATATTATTATATATGACTTACTCGTGTTTGGATGGCTCGTGTGGGCTCGTTTGAAATCGGAATCGATCACGATTGATTTCGTTGGGTCCGTATTGATCCCAACTTTCACCAGATATTTAATAATTATATGGAAAACTGTTATTTAATAATTATATGGAAAATTCGTTGCCTTGCTACAAACCGCAAGTTTCCTTTAAAACTGTTATTTAATAATTATATGGAAAATTTATCTTTCTTATAATTTATAAATTTTAAATACTTTAAACTGAAACATATTTAAATATTTAAAAAAACTTGATTAACACTCTCTTTATTAAAAATATTTATCATACTAATTCAAAAAAATTATATTACAGAATTGATATTTTTTTACTTTACCTATTTAGATAATAGTTTAAATTAAACAATTATTTTTAAAACTTATACTAAATATGTATAAGGTAAATAAACTTCGTAAAATATTTTAACCGAAGTTACTTCTATATTCAAATTAAACTTATATTTTGTAAAACCCGTGCGATGCACGTGAAACTGAACTAGTTTTTATTAATCTCTATATAACTACTAAAACAAATCACCTTTCTCCAATTCTATCTATGCCATGTGGCATACTCTTCATTCAGGCCATCCACTTGTCGACATTTCATTGGTCACAATTTTTTACTATTTATTGTAATTTTCTCAAAACAATTGATTAAATTTGGAAAATCATGTGCAAAAATATCACAAAAAGATTGCTTGAGATCTTTCATATTACAAAAAGATTTTTATGTGTTAATGTTTTAGATTTTGACCTCCCAATATCCTATTATGTTATTTTACAAATTTATAATTTTATTTTTATGATATGACATATCACAAAAAGATTGATTTCTTAATAAATAAGAGAAAATATTATATTTTAGTGTTATGGTAGTGTTTTACATTATATAGTTTTATATATCTTGAAATAAATTTATTTAAATTTCTTAAGAATTGACCTATGGTAATTTGATCAAATAATATTTTTGATATTAAAAATTCATTTATATTCGTTGTTTATTATATTTAAAATGTTAAAATTTAATTATATATCAATATCATTTTAAGATATCAACTTATTCATATAAAATTATATATTATATAATACTTCGTACTACTTATGAACTACTTATTATATAATATCGTGTTATATAAACCCGCGCATGGCGCGGGACCTAGGCTAGTATTTAATTAAATATATTAACAATGTATGGACATATATACCGAGGTGAAATTGAACTTTTAATATTAGAGGGAGAGAGTAGTAGAAAATCATAAAGGATGTTATAAGAAATATAAAAGGTTATTTGGTCCCTGTATGATTGTTGATTAAAAGTAATAGACCAGCCATATCAATAATTTCAAATGCAAATGGAAGGGATTACCTAACCTCCAAACAACAATCAAGATGAGATGACTTGACCAAAAGAAAAAAGAAGTCTTTTATATGTGGTACTTCTCGTCCTATTATTTTGATGTCAATATCTTTACATGATTTCTATTTACTATCCACTCTAATTGTTATTTATCACTCTAATTGTTATTTATCGCTCAATCTCGTGCGTTACGTATGGAATAAATCCATACGTCGTGTATCGATTGCAACATTTCAAAAAAAATTCCATACATCACGTATGAATTATTGTAGGACCTGTAATCCGCGAATTGAACAATCTGTAAAGTGAATAAATAAAAGAACAGAATTAAGAAGAGTTATACCGAAGTTCTGTCACAAAATTGTTCTGCAGAGGCGAGAAATAATCTTTGTCCTTAATTCTGTAACACCCCGTATATGTGACGGTTACCGACGTTGAGAATCCCAGGATACAACTGCGAGCTCTTCTGGTTTGCACAATCAAAAGCAGAAGCCAACGAACCAGTTTTGTGATGTACTCTCAGAGAAGAAGAAGAAGAAAAGAGAAGAGGATTGCAGATTTTCGGATGTTTTTGAATGAGATCCAGAACTGTCCTTAAAAGGAGTTTCTGAGTTTGTTAGAGGAGGAGATCTCAGAACTGACGACACCAACGAGGTGGAGAAAGTTGTGGAGCAGATCGTGGATGTTGTTGCTGACTCAGTTGGGCGTCCCCAACGAGGCAGTTCAAAATTCAAATCTTCGAAGTGTGAGTACACTACGGCGTAGTGCTCGCGGAGACGAAGCCAACGCTCCCATAATCCGGCACAACCGGTGACCGCAGCCCACCGGAAAAGTGCCCTGAAGTTTAGTCGAAATTCAGTTCCAACAATCTCCCACATGAATAGAAATGATTCTATTACACGTGCTTAGACAAGACAGACATAATTTTGAGAGTACGGGCGAAGAATCACTCCATCTGAGCTGGTGGCGTTTTTTCAGCCTTGAACCACCCATTGTGAGTAGCTATCGAATTTACTCGACCAGGTAGTGAACATGATGTCTTGAACCACCCGGGCTTTGACATAAACCTAGACAATAACTATCACACAATTTCATCTTCTCACAGAACTAGGTTCTCTTATTGTGTTCATTTTGGCCTTGAACATCCCCGGTTATTCATGAGTGAACTTGGAGAAAGAAACCTCTCTTCTTTCTCCTAGAAACGGCCTCATTTCATACTCATAAGGTGATTGACCATAAATGGTATTACTTATACCCTACTTTGTTCTTCAAAGTTTATGGAATCATTAAAAGCAAATGCTTAACCTCTACTTTGCCATCACACTTTTATCATCCTAGGAACTGGGGAAGAAGATATAATATCTTCAAGTGCTCTCTAGATTAGACTTGAATTTGTTTTCCCCTTGAACCTTTTTCTTGGGATCTCCAATCACTTAGGTAGGGTTGTCATCAAGCATCCTCTTTAGTCATAGGCTTTAAAGCCATTCCTCTAGATGACTTAACAACTTGCTCTCTTGACAATCCCTTAGTGAACGGATCTTCTAGGCTGTCGGCCGACTTGATATAATCTATTGAGATTACACCAGTTGAGAGCAATTGTCTTATGGTTTTACGTCGTCGTCTTATGTGACGAGACTTACCGTTATATATTGTGTTCAGTGCCCGAGAGATAGCCGCTTGACTATCACAGTGTACACCTAAAGTTGGCACTGGTTTTTCTCACAAAGGAATATCCTCCATAAAGTTTCGAAGCCATTCTGCTTCTTCAGCTGCTTTGTCTAAAGCAATGAACTCAGATTCCATTGTGGATCTGGCCAATAACGTTTGTTTTGAGGATTTCCATGATATAGTTGCACCACCCACCGTAAATACATACCCACTGGTGGATTTCAAGTTCTTTGAATCTGATATCCAGTTAGTATCGCTATAGCCTTCCAGAGTGGCTGGATATCATCCATAGTGCAGCCCGTAACTCCGAGTATGTCGTAAGTAGTTCAGTACTCGAGTTATCGCTTTCCAATGATTATGTCCTGGATTACTGGTATATCTACTCAGTATGTTGACAGCATGTGCTAAGTCTGGTCTTGTACAGTTTGTCAAGTACATAAGACTTCCGATCACACGAGCGTACTCTAACTGCGATATGCCATTACCCGAGTTTTTCTTCAGTTTTAGATGCGGGACCACCAGACTTTTTGCAATCCCATTTGAATAGTTCTTGAATCGCTCAAGTACCTTCTCGGCGTAATGTTGTTGAGACAAGACTATTCCATATGAATGTCTAAAGATTTTGATCCCTAAGATCACATCCGCTAGTCCCAAATCTTTCATGTCAAACTTTCCTTTAAGCATGTTCTTGGTTTGTTTGATCATGTCATTGTTGCTACCTATGATGAGTATGTCATCCACATATAGGCACAATAGAATGTATCCTTTTGGAGTTTCCTTGACATAGATACACTTGTCACATTCATTAATTTTGAAACCATTTGACAACATTACTTGGTCAAATTTTTCGTGCCACTGCTTAGGAGCTTGCTTTAGTCCATATAAGGATTTCACAAGTGTACACACTTTGTGTTCCTGTCCAGGGACGACATAACCCTCAGGTTGTTTCATATAAATTTCCTCTTCTAGCTCTCCATTCAGAAAAGCCGTTTTTACATTCATTTGATGTATTTCTAGATTGCGTATAGCTGCAATTGCTATTAGCATTCTTATTGAAGTTATTCTCGTTACTGGAGAATAGGTGTCAAAGAAATCCAAGCCTTCTTTTTGCCTAAATCTTTGCACCACAAGCCTAGCCTTGTACTTCTCTATCGAGCCATCGGTTTTCAATTTTCTTTTGAAGATCCATTTGCTCCCAAGAGCTTTCGAGCCTGATAGCAACTCAGCTAACTCCCATGTATGGTTTTGCATAATGGAGTCGATTTCACTTTTCACCGCTTCCTTCCAAGCAGGTGCATCTGGTGTTGACATGGCTTCTTTGAATGTTCTAGGTTCATTTTCCAAAAGATAAGCCATTTCAAATTCAGGACCAAATGATTTTTCCTTTCTAGCTCTTTTGCTATGTCTAGGTTCATCATTGTCCTCTTCTGTTGGTTGAACAGAAGTGCTTGCTTCACCTTCTTCACGAGTCCGTTTCAGATTTTCTTTATCCTTACACGGAAACACGTTTTCGAAGAAGGATGCATTTCTTGATTCCATTATTGTATTTGCATGTATATCTGGTATATCAGACTTGTATACCAAGAAACGATATGCACTACTATTGTGTGCATACCCGATAAAGATACAATCAACGGTTTTTGGTCCTATTGAGACCTTCTTAGGGGGTGGCACCGCCACTTTTGCTAGGCACCCCCACACTTTGAGGTATTTGTACAAATGTACATTACCTTTCCATAACTCATAAGTCGTCTTTCTAGTCACCTTATGCGGTATTTTGTTGAGAATGTAGTTGGAGGTTTGCAACGCTTCCCCCCACATGTTCTGGGATAACCCAGATTCTTGCAACATTGCATTCATCATTTCTTTAAGAGTTCGGTTCTTTCGTTCCGCAACCCCATTAGATTCAGGTGAGTAAGGCGCAGTGGTTTGATGAACGATTCCATGTTCTCTACAGAATGCATTAAACGGTTCATTATACTCGCCTCCTCTATCACTTCAGATTATTTTAATCTTTTTACTAAGTTGGTTCTCAACTTCCAACTTGTATTCTTTAAACTTTTCCAAAGTTCCTTCTTTGCTACGTAACAAATATACATAACAATATCGTGTGCAATCGTCTATGAAGGACACAAAGTACTTTTTACCGCCTCTAGTTTGCACAAACTTTAAATCACATAAATCAGTGTGAATTAGTCCTAGAGGTTCGGTTGTTCTCTCTACATGGGGTGATGGCGTTTTTGTGAGTTTCGCTTGTACGCATACTTCACATTTGTCTTTACTTGTTTTGCATTTTGGAATCATGTTCATACTTAATAGTCTACTTATAGATTTATAATTAACATGTCTCAATCTTTCTTGCCAAATATTAAAAGACTCAACGACATAAGCAATAGGATTATTCTCATTCATTGAACCATCAGTTACAATAGTTTTCGGAAGGACTCTTATTACATTCATTTTGATCAGCCCATCCTTTCCCTACATAAATCCCATTCTTAGAGAGAACCAACTTGTCAGACACAAACTTGATACAGAACCCATTCTTGCTGAGAAGAGTCCCCGAAATCAGATTCTTTCGAATGTCTGGCACATGAAGCACATTGTTGAGTGTCAGCTCCTTCTCGGAAGTCATCTTCAGCACGATCTTCCCATGACCTTCAACCTTTGATATCGCGGAGTTCCCCATGAAGAGTTTCTCCTCTGTTCGGTTCTTCTGATAGGTGGTAAACAGACCCTTATCTGAGCAAATGTGTCTAGTGGAACCTGTATCGTACCATCACTCCTTTGGGTTCCTCCCAACCATATTCACTTCAGTCGTCACCGCACACAAGTCGTTCGCTGTGAGCGAGTTTTCAGCTAGGTTGGGTTGAGACTTCTTTCCTTTGTCCCTTCTTGTGTCGACCTTACTCCGACACTCATCTGCCTTGTGCCCAATCTTGTCGCACTTATGACATTTCCCACCGAACTTCTTAGCTCCTTGCTTCTTGAAGTTGGTGGTGTTTTGAGGTTGAAACTTCTTGTTCTTCCCCTTGGCCCGATGCTCAGCCAGGTTCGCCTTGTTAGAAGGTCCAACTTCATTGGCCCTCTTGTTGTTCTCCTCGACCCGAAGCCTCACAATCAAGTCTTCAACCCTCATTGCCTTTTGCTTCAGCAACAAGTAGACCTTGAACTGTTCCCATGATGGAGGAAGCTTCTCAATGATGGCACCTACTTGGAACGCCTCACAGATTGTCATTCCTTCGGAGATCACTTCATGGACGATCAATTGTAGCTCTTCAACCTGTTCCACGACCGACTTTGAATCTACCATCTTGTAGTTCAAAAACTTTACTACTGCCGCTTTCTTTGAGCCAACATCCTGCGTCTTGTACTTCTCTGTTAGAGTATCCCACAATTCCTTAGTGGTATCATGGTTACAGTAGACCTTGTACAGCGAGTCAACCATGTGATAAGTAACATAACCTCTGCATGCATAATCCCCTTTGACCCAATCAGCTAGGGCGTCAGTGTTATTCGGGGAAAACCTAGGTTGCTCCTCCGTCAAAAACCTGTCAAGATTCATCATGCTCAAGAAGAACTGCATCTTTCGAGACCATATTCTGAATCCTTTCCCGTCAAATTTGTCGGGTAGAACCCCAACATGGAGTGTGTTTGGCATAGTTGTCATATAAGGCCTGTAGGGAAGCCTCAAATGGGACAACTGAACATCAGACAAGTCCATAGGATGACTCGTTTGACTCGGATGACTCGTTTGACTCGGATGACTCGTTTGAGCCGGATAACTCGTTTGAGCCGGAGCCACTTCTTGCGGATCCACATGGACGACCAGCGTCTCCTTGATCAGACTCTTCTTGACCGGGCTCTTCTCAGCCGACCATCTCTCAACTATCTGAGCTAGATCGAGAGGCACACTCCCAAACTGGATTCGGGGAGACAACTCACTAGACTTTCCAGCGTCAACAGCAGTTTTCTCACTTCCGTTAGTCATTGTATCTGTTCAATGAAGCAAACAAATATTAGTATGACTTAGAAGAAATTTGTCCTGCAATACAGATTTTTTTAATCTGAAAAAATAAACACATTTTTTCTGCAAACTGTAAATGCAGAACCAGAAATTTGTGAGCTGTAAAAAACAGAACCTGAGATCTACAAATTGTAAACGCAGAACTAGAAATTCACGAACTATATAAACAGAACTAAAAGTTTGCGAATTGTTAACGCAGAGCCAGAAATTCACGAATTGTAAAACAGATCTGAAAATCTGCAAACTGTAAAAACAGATCCAGAAATTCACGAACTGTAAAACAGAACTGAAAATCTGCGAACTGTATAATCATATCCAGAAATTCACGAACTGTAAAACAGAACTGAAAATCTTTGAACTGAAAACTGGGAACTGTAAAATATAGAATTCTGCAAACTATAAATACAGAATCCGAATTCTATGAACTGTAAACAGAGTTTTTCTGTTCGTTATAGATTGATTGTAACTGGTTCTGTAATACAACAACAACCTCAGAATTTGCGAAATTTAATTTCGGTTTTACTCGAATCTGAACACAGATCCGAAACTATACTGATTACAGACAATTTTCTTCGGAATGCAACTTTCTGTTCCTTAAAAACTCAAACAGGTTGTTAGCGACGGAATAAAATTGTACAGAATTAAGATTGTAGGACCTGTAATCCGGGAATTGAACAATCTGTAAAGTAAATAAATAAAAGAACAGAATTAAGAAGAGTTATACTGAAGTTCTGTCACGAAATTATTCTGCAGAGACGAAAAATAATCTCTGAGGAATGTGTCTCATGGTCATATAAACAAGTCTGGACCAGGTTTTGACTTGCCGTGTTGCCCGAGAAGTGTTCGACATGCCAAGACATGCCAAGGCGTCGGGCGTGACATGCCAAGGCGCTGGGTATGACATGCCAAGGCTCCGGGCGTGACATGCCAAGACATGCCAAGGCTCCGGGGGTGACTAGCCAAGATATGCCAAGGCTCCGGGCGTGACTAGCCAAGACATGCCAAGGCTCCGGGGGTGACTAGCCAAGACATGCCAAGGCTCCGGGCGTGACTAGCCAAGACATGCCAAGGCTCCGGGGGTGACTAGCCAAGACATGCCAAGGGCTCCGGGGGTGACTAGCCAAGACATGCCAAGGCTCCGGGCGTGACTAACCAAGACATGCCAAAGGCTCCGGGCGTGACATGCCCAAGGCTCCGGGCGTGACATGTCCGGAGCCTTAAGAAGAGTTATATCGGCGTTGAGAATCCCAGGATACAACTGCGAGCTCTTCTGGTTTGCACAATCAAAAGCAGAAGCCAAGGAACCAGTTCTGTGTTGTACTCTCAGAGAAGAAGAAGAAGAAAAGAGAGGAGGATTGCATATTTTCGGATGTTTTCGAATGAGAGCCAAAACTCTCCTTAAAAGGAGTTTCTGAGTTTGTTAGAGGAGGAGATCTCGGAACTGACGACACCAACGAGGTGGAGTCAGTTGTGGAGCGGATCGTGGAAGTTGTTGCTAACTCAGTTGGGCGTCCCAAACGAGGCAATTCAAAATTTAAATCTGGAAGCCCAACTTCCAGATCCAGCCCACTTCAGAAAAAGAGAAGCTTAGTTGTTGCTTGGGCCTACGGCCCATTCCACAATATCGCGAGCCGCGACCACGACCGGATGTACGGACCGCGCGAGGGGTCCCAGGGTCCTCTCTCCATACCTCTCCCAAGGTCTTACCAAGGGTAGGGGTTGGGGTTATATAAACCCTTCAACTTCATCCCCAATTTTCGTTGTGGCACAAAAAACCCACATAAATTCAGCTCAAAAATGTCATTTGTACTTAGACAAGCAACCAAGTTTGAGCCCTCATTTCTCATTCAAAAGGAACCCGATTTCGACGTGTGAGTACACTACGGCGTAGTGCTCGCGGAAATGAATCCAACGCTCCCATAATCCGGCACAACCGGTGACCGCAGCCCACCGGAAAAGTGCCCGAAAGTTCAGTCGAAATTCAATTCCAACAATTATGTCTGTACGTGACGTATGGCCTCTGTCTATACGTGACGTATAACCATTTGTATTGAATCAAGAAAAAATCGATTCAAGCAATCATGGATAACACTCACTTGATCACTCGAAACTTCAATGAAGAAGATTATATCATCGGCAAAAAAATAAGTAGGAGATTTTAGGGCCACTCCTGCTCAACTTGCTTTCCTCATCGACCAGAGACTCAATCATGTGATTCAAGTCATTCAATCTATCATAGGTTGAACGAAAAGGTATGGAGAAATTTGAACGACTTACCTATGCCCTCGAGACAAAAAGATAGGATGTGTAGTCTCACCATTCCCATGGTCGCTCTAGCTTTGGTCATGACTTTTTAGGCTAGCCACCTAATTCTGGCCGACCTAGCTTCGGTAATCAACTTCCTCCTTTGTGACTAATTTATGAACAATATTTTCACTTCTTATATTCTTTGATTGTGTCATTTTCATTTACAAAAGGTTTATTCATGGTGCTATTTTATTTCTAAGTTGTTTTGGAAAAGAAATTGTTCTTAGTTATTTTTGGAAAAGATCAAAATTACCGTGATAGAATAGGAAAAAGATCACATGAGGAAGCTTCTATATGTTAAAAATGAGGATGATTCTCAGCCACTGGATTAAAACAGTGAAAAAACGTTAAAAAAACGGCACGGCCGAATAATTCGGTCGAAATTCGATCATGCATGCACAGTTTTTTTGCCCCGTTTGAACACATATGTTTTCACAAATGAACGCAAACGTTATCATTGATGAACACACAGTACATTCACGTATGAACACCCATGTAATTTAGGTATAAAAATATAAAAAACGGTTCTTTTTCCACACATAAATTTGTAAGACTATTACTCATGCATATATGCGGTGTTTCACATGAAAATATAGTATGTTTTACAAGAACATACAATTTAGAGTTTTTTGTATACATAATTTGTTTGCCCTGTTTGAACACATGGATTGTCTCCGATGAACACATAGGTAATCAACTATGAACCTAGACATGTAATTCAGCTATAGACACATAAAAATGATTCCCGTTTTCAAACATATATTTGTACTCGTTTTCAAACATATATTTGTACTCGTTTTCAAACATATATTTGTACTCGTTTTCAAACATATATTTGTAAGACTAATAAACATCCATACTTGCGTGTTTCACATGAACATGCGTTGTTTCACATGAACACATGTGTTTACATAAAGACACATAACTTAGACATTTTTTATATGAACACTTTGCTTTCCCCGTTGGAACTCATACGTTGACACCGATGAACGCATATGTAATTAATGAACACATGGTTCATCCACATATGAACACAAATTTCATTTAGCTAAAGACACATAAAAGTAATTTCCGTTTCCACACATACATTTGTAAGACTAATACACATGAACTCATGCGTTATTTCATGTGAACACATGTGTTGTTTTGTATGAACACGTGTGTTTTCACAAAGACATATAACTTAGCCTTTTTTTCATATGCACACTTTGCTTTGCTCGTGTGAACACATATGCTGTCGCCGATGAACAGAGATGTTATCACCTATGAACACATAGTTCATCCATGTATAAACACACATGTAATTCAACTTTAAACACATTAAAATGGTTTCCCTTTTTACACATAAATTGTAAGACTAATGCACATGTACATTGCATTGTTTTACATGAACACATGCATTGTTTCACATGAACACATAGGTTAACAATGTTTTTTGTATGTACACCTTATTTGGTCTACATGAACACATGCAATATTGCAAATGAACACAAACGTGATCACTTATGAACACAATGGTTTAGACTCATTTATTCAGTACGAACAAATATGCCCAGACATATGAACACATATGGCTAGATATATGAACACATATGGGTTTGGAGATGAACACAACTAGATTTAATACTAAACAAAGTTTATATTCCAGTTTTGATATTCATGAACACCGATTCTTTTATCTGAAAGATGAACACATATGGTTTGAGGGATGAACACAAGTAGAATTAATGCTTCCAAAAGTTATAATTCTTGCGTGATATTCTCAATCTGATTGATGAACACAAATGGCTAGACAGATGAACACATAAACCTTCAGCAATGAACAAAAAAACAGTAAATGATAAACACATTTAAGTAATACATACAAACTACTACAAATTGTTCATCACAAACTACTAAAGATTCCACAACACAATCCAAACATTCAAATTTAACCATTAATGTCTCATAAAACAACAAACCTACTTTTTACATAACTAATTGTCTACTAAAATCAACAATCAAATCTCATAATTCTTCTTCCTACCACCTCCCTTACGAATTTTTTCCATAATGATCAGTATCCTTTTTCTAGAAGTTACAAATTTCTTTTGCTCGAAGAGGGAGTTGGTGTTTTGCTCTTTTCAATTTTGTCTTGTACATGCTTGCATTGCTTTTGAGGTCTCATATGATGTTGAAACTATTTGATCACCAATGGATATTGTCCCATGAGATAATTTCATCACTTTTGGTTTATCGCCTACAATTCATAAACATTAGGAACACAAAAATATTAGTATATGAACACATGTGACAATTACATAAGAACACATTTTCATTCATTCATGAACACACACAAATATATTAATGAACACAAAATGCATGACATATGCACATTCATATTAAGTTTAATATGCACACAACAACATTATTATATGAACACATGTGCTTTCATCATTGAACACACGTGGCTTAGATGTTGAACACATATTTCTAAGATGATGAAAACCTATTTTTCATGAACTGGATATACATGAATTAGTTGATGAACACATACATATTCTCTGATGAACACATATGGATTACATAATGAACACGTGTCTTTCATATTAATACATGACCTAGTTGATGACACATACATATATTTTAATGAACACAAACATATTAAAGAACACAAAAACATTAGTATATGAACACATGTGCTTTCACCATTGAACACACGTGGTTTAGATGACGAACACAAATTGCTTAGATGATAAACACCTATTTTTCATATTATTTAAACATACATGAATTTGTTGATTAACACGAACATATTCTCTGATGAACACATATGGCTTACATGATGAACACATGCATTTCATATTAACAGCACATACATGACCTAGTTGATGAACACATACATATAAATTGATGAACACATACAGATAAATTGATGAACGCATACATAAGTCGGTGTTAATTATCACAAGATACATGAGATTCATACACACATTAACCAAATATTCTTGTCAATCTTTTCATATGAACACTTATAATTTAGTTATCCACACAATCATCATGAATCATCACTCATCATGAGATTCACATGCTTCTTAGTAAACATGTGATTCAAACATGGATAAACAATCATCATCTATCAAATTATCAAGGATCAATAGTCAATATCTATCAATTCTAAAACATAAACACACATTTCGAATTCTAATTTAACGATTATAGAGCTAAACATCATAAATAAATAGTTAGGGTTACTAGTATGAAATCGAAGAACTCATACCTTGAATGTGGATCTTGTTCGCACCGTTCTTTGTCATCTTACACTTTTGGATTTTGATTTTGTTCTAGTTAGGTTAGAGGATTGCGAACCTAGCATATTCGAGCGTGAATTGTGAGAAATCGTGAAGAAATTCACAAATCACCGCTTCTTCTCTCAGATCTGAACAAACGAGTTTGAATTGTGCTGAATGGGAGCAGAATTTGTTTGAATCGCCTTTGATTTGCTCGAGTTTTGTGTGAATCTCTGAATTGGGATCGCTTGTTCTGAATTTTGTGAAGAAGAGGGTGGGGGCCAAAGAGCTTTTATAGGCTCGTCAATTTTTTTAGCTCCCGCTTCTAGTTGCTTGCTCTTGTTGGGGTGTTGTAGACTGTTGGATCAATTCCATCCTACGGATGGAATTCATCCTTAGTCTTAACACTAAGAGGTGTCCTCACCCGAATCAAACCCGATAGAATATGAAATGAGATGGACACAATAGTATTTAGGATCAGGGACCTAGTATATGTTGCATTTTAACAAATATATGCATCTAATCACCTATCTTACTCATATGAAAAATAATTTCTCTAATCTATTTCCTCGTAGAATAATTTTATTAGATTTTAATTTTATTTATTTTACATATTTTATTCAAGATTTTATCATTTTTATTTATAAAATAAATTTTCTTATTAAGAATGCTTAATATATGTCCAAGCACAATCAAATAAAAAAAAACTACTCCCTTCATCCCTTAATAAAAGATTTGTTTCCTTTTCTGGCATCCCATAAAGTTCTACATATTTTTTTTAAATAAACACTACTTTATCTTCTCTCAGTAAATTTTATCTATCAATTCAAGCTCTTTATCTTCTCCCAATAACTCTTCCCTCATAAATATCTCTTATTTTCCCCATCTAATCATTTTATCCTCCACTTTTACCTTCTTCAAAAAAACCGCAAATTTTCTCAAATAGGTAGATCATTAAGCGACGGAGGGGTATCTAGTAACACTAGTAGAAAAAACACTTGTTGCAGCCCCCCTGTTGAGGCGGGCACCTTAAAAACAGCCGCAAAAAGTCTTATTCTACTATCTGTTGAGGCGGTCAGTCGTTTAGTTCGCTGCAACAGGTGCTTTAGAGGTGGGCAACTTTTCGTTCGCCTCAACAAATATGGGTGTTTTTGACCTGTTGAGGCGGTCAGTAAGGCGCCCGCCTCTAAAGCACCGAAAATATTAGAGGCGGTCAGTAGGCGCCCGCCTCAACAGCTGCGACAAAAAAATTAGAGGCGGGCAGGTAGGCGCCCGCCTCAACAGATTACAACTATTAGAGGCGGGCAGTAGGAGCCCGCCTCAACAGCTGCTTTTAAAAAATTTAGAGGCGGGCAAAGGGCGCCCGCCTCAACAGATTCCTCATATCAGCAAATTAGGTCTTGCTCGACTTTTCCTGAAACCATCAAAATTGTGTCGACGGCGCCTCCTCCTCCTCGCCGCCTCCCCGGACTCGGTTCTGTAGACGCTCTACTCTTCGACGACGCTCCTCCTACTTTGCAGCCGTCTGTCATTCTTCTTTGCAGCCGCTTCTCGACTTCTCGTGGACGAGCCAACCTTCGCCGCCGCCGCCGACGGATACCTCAAAAACGCCGCCGCCGCCGCCGCCGCTCTACTCTCACCTCGGCATTCATTAAGGTTCCTTCCTTCTCTTCGCCTCTCCTCCCTCATTTTGCTTTAATTCCATTTCAAGATGCTTAATTGTAAAGATTTCATTGTCGGCACAGTTTTGATTTCGTCGAACTCGTCTTCCAACTCTCCTTGCATTGTCGTCAACTGCTCCTTCTCGTCTCCTCCTCCTCCTCCAGCTTTCGTCCTTGAAGTCATCGAGGTAGGTGAAACTTCCTCCTTCGCAAATTGTTTTCGGATTTTGATGTACAGGAGGTGATTCCTTGTGTGGTATGAATGATGTTTTGATTCTTTAAGAAATTTTGATGCACTCCAACTGTTTGGTAAAATGCCTAGTAGAAATTTCTTTGCTATATTATTGCAAGGCCTCAATCAAAATCTTCATTTTTCATCAAGTCAATCAATCCTTCAACAAATAGGAAGCTTGTTCAAGTATAAAGTAATATGCAGAAATATCCATTAATTGGTTTTTAATTCATTGCTGAATGTATCCTTCAACAAATAGGAAGCTTGTATTAATCACAATCATCTACACCCATTCATCCTTACAATTTAAAAAAGTATAATCGAGGCCATATGTATCCACCCCTTGTCATTGGGTTGTTCTCCTGTCATAAACATCCATGGTCTGTTCAATCATCATTATCAAAAATCAAGTTGTCCAGCTACAATACAAATACAAGCTTAGTAGAAAATCAAGTTGTCCTTTTGTGGTATGAATGGTTGATTTTTGCTCTTGTGGGTGATTAGTCCCTTATTTGGTGGAATTTTGTTTGATTATGTTGTTTTGATTCTTTAAGAAATTTTGATACACTCCAAGTGTTTGGTAAAATGCCTAGTAGAAAATTTACATGCACTCCAATAGATTATAACCAAGTTAAACCAAATTACACGTACGAACTGAATGGAAACACAGTGTGTTCATTTACTGGAGATGGTGCACGATCAGAACTATGGATTTGATATATTAATATTGAAACAATCAAGGGATATTAGTTATAGATTATGTTGTTTTGGTTCTTTAGGAAATTTTGATGCACTCCAAGTGTTTGGTAAAATGCCTAGTAGAAAATTTAATCTTAATCTTGTCACTTTTACTAGTTCTACTAGTTCTTGTTAATACCTTTCATGTATGTTTAGGACTATACTCTACCTCTTGTCTATATAGTCAATTCATATAACTAAACTTAATCTTGTCACTTTTTAGCATGACTTGATAAAAATTGTAGGAAAACAAATGAAATATGTCGATGAGTGATTTTAATGAGTTTTGCATGAGATATTGTTTTGTTAGCTAGATATCCAAATAATTTTATTTTATTTCAATGAGTGTTTTCAATGTTATGTATGTATTGGTCTTTCTACAGTTTTCTTCTGTTATTAGAAATGAGTCGTCGTTGGATGTACGGTGATCATACTACAGCTGAATATTTGAGTGGGGTTGGGGAGTTTATTAGATGTGCTTTAGCCAACCAACAGACTACAAAAGCCGAAAAAATCTATTGTCCCTGCCGTGATTGTAACAATGTAAGGCGGTTAGCAGACATTGATGAGATTGAGGATCATTTATTTCGTTGTGGGTTTAAGCAAGATTATCATGTTTGGTTTTGGCATGGAGAGAAAATACCTGATCGTCCAAGTTCTAGTGTAAACGAATTTGATCTTCAGGTAGACAGTGATGAGAGTGATGATAACATTTCTGAGAATTATGAGATGGATGATGATGATGATGATGAGCAAGAGGATGAAATGAATGAGATGATGGATGGGGTGAGAGATCGCTTGGATGAACGACCTAAGGTGTTAGAACAACTAACAAAGGCTGCTGAGACGCATTTGTATCCTGGGTGTACAAAATTTACCAAGTTAGAAGCTTTGTCAGTGCTATACAACTTGAAATCGAAGAGTGGCTGGACTGATTCGAGTTTCACGACCTTATTGGAGTGGTTAAGTGAAGTTTTGCCGGAAGGCAATGAGTTGCCCACCTCTACCTATTATGCCAGGAAACTGATGTGTCCCTTTGGCTTAGAGGTTGTCAAAATAGATGCTTGTCCAAACGATTGTGTTCTTTACAGAAAAGACCATGAAAATTTGGATGAGTGTCCAAAGTGCGGTGTATCTCGTTACAAGCGTAAAGGGGTAAATTCCGCTAAGAAGGGGCCGCCGGCTAAAGTTATGTGGTATCTTCCAATCATAGATAGATTTAAGCGTTTGTTTTCATTAAAGAAACAAGCAAAAAATCTGAGATGGCATGCAGAAGGGAGGAAGAAAGATGGACTCCTTAGACATCCTGCTGATTCTCCTCAATGGAGAAATATCGATAAGAAATATCCTGAATTTGGCAAGGAGGTTAGAAATCTGAGACTTGCTCTGTGTACAGATGGTGTGAATCCTTATGGCACTCTAAGCACTCAGCACAGCACATGGCCGGTTCTTCTTGCGATTTATAATCTTCCTCCATGGTTGTGTATGAAGCGCAAGAATATCATGTTATCACTCCTCATATCGGGGCCTAAGCAACCTGGAAATGACATAGATGTGTATCTAGCGCCACTCATAGAGGATTTGAAATTATTGTGGAATGAAGGTGTTTCAATGTACGATGCACACACCAACTCAGACTTCACACTGCGAGCTATGGTTTTTTGTACCATAAATGATTTTCCAGCATATGGAAACTTGTCTGGGTACAAAACCAAAGGAGAACAAGCATGCCCAATATGTGAAGAAGACATGGAACCCACATACTTGAAACATTACAAGAAAAATGTGTTTGTAAAGTACAGGAAGTTCCTTAGTCGGTATCACCCTTATCGTAAGAAGAAGAAAGAGTTCAATGGTCACACCGAGGAAGGAGTGGCTCGTGCACCTTTAACGGGATCGCAGGTTTATGAACGTATTAAAAATGTTGAAACCAAATATGGCAAGTTCATCAAGCCCAAGTCTAAAAAGGGTGTTTTATGGAAGAAAGTATCTTCACTATGGGATCTTCCTTATTGAAAAGATTTGTCGGTTCGTCATTGTCTCGATGTGATGCACATTGAAAAAAATGTGTGTGATGCTATTATTGGGACTTTGCTACACATTCCCGGAAGGACTAAGGACAATAAGAAAGTTCGAAAAGATATGAAAGAGAGGAATATGCGTCCAGATTTGTGGCCCGTGAAAAAAAAGGATGGTAAAAGGACTTTTCTTCCTCCGACGTGTTACACAATGTCAAGAAAGGAGAAAAAGACGTTTTGCGAGTGCTTACATGGCATTAAGGTGCCATCGGGATATTCATCTAATGTAAAACGTCTAGTTTCTCTCTCAGACCTGAGGTTGATCGGTATGAAGTCTCATGATTGTCATGTATTGCTTAATGTTTTCTTGCCAATTGCACTTCGTGGGATATTGCCGAAACACGTGAGGCATGTTATAACAAAACTATGTGTGTTTTTCAGTTCGATATGTGCTAAGGTGATTGATCCAGAGAGTGACGAGCCATTCATTCTAGCGTCACAAGCTAAGCAAATTTTCTATATCGTAGACAATGTTGATCCTAGATTGCGTGCAGTTGCACAAGGGAAAAGGCATATTATCGGTATTGATGATGTTCTGGATGAAGATGAGTATGACAACTACGATGACTCACCCCTGTTATCAACTATTGTTCAACCATTACCAGAGGAGGAAGATGCAAATAATACTAATCACATGCGCACAGATCATAGGGAAGGAATATGGGTTTCAAAGCGCAAATGAATAAGATGACTCTGCTTCTGATCTGATTCCGGTTTGCTTCTGATATGATTATGATTTGCTTCTGGCGTGCTTCAGTTTTTCTTCGGTTCTGATCTGATTTTGATATGATTCTGATATGATTCTGGTATGATTTTGATTTGCTTCTGATTTCCTTCTGATTTGCTTCTGGCGTGCTTCAGTTTTTCTTCAGTTCTTCCCTTGATTCTGGTTTGTTTCCCATCTTATCTATCATTGAAATATGTTGTGCTGCTAGAATCTTTAATGTATATTTAGTATCTTTAATCTTTATGTATACTCATTGTTTTCTTGCTTATGATGCAGGAGTGTATTTGTCAGTGTTAAAATGAATAACCAAATTGTTGCTGGAAATGATTCAGAAGGTGACAGTGATCCAGTTATTCCTCCTACAACAGGTGACGAATCACTGGATGCTAGCACGATTACAAAGATTGTCCGTGGTCGATCAAAAGGAGTCAAGGCAAAAAAAGCTATGTTCCTTTAGTATAATGAGCTTAATATCCCTGATGGAAAGTGGTCGGCGGAATACGGGAAGCAAGTTGGAACTTGTGCTGCTAGAATTAATATTAATGAGAAAGAATACTGAAAGATAGATGAGCAAACAAGGAAGGGGTTTTGGGAGGAGACCAAGGTAAAACGTTGGATATGATTTCACATGTTTTTAATACTATGTTCATAATTTAACAGTTTCTGAAAATTGGCAGCTTTTGTTCCACATTTGATGATTCGAGTAATTCAAGGGAAAAATATTTTCACCATGGTGTGGCAAAACGATTTCGAGATTTCAAGAGTAAGTTGGTGCGTCGATGGATCACTAAAAAAGAAAAGATGCCGAAGACACAGTCATCCAAGATGCCTTGGGAAGTCTATGACCACATCACAGAGGAAGATTGGAACACATTTGTTCAACAATACTTCATGCCGGAGTCATTGGTAAGTTATTGTTTTTTATACAAATGGTTTCTTATGCATCATGTACAAATCTGTTTTTGGTGTTGAATTTGGTTTTGAATGGTAATTGAGTTAAATTTTCTTTCAGAAATCATCTTTAACATCCTTTTTGACAGGCTCGTAGTGAAAAGGCAAGGAACAGTGCGTCATTCAACAAAAGCCATCATCGCACTGGCCAGAAGGGTTATATCAGAAAACGACATGAATGGATAGACGATGGACGACTTCCACCAGAAGCAGCATTAACTTTCTCAAGTAGTTCCTCGGTGAACTCTTCTGTCACCTCAACGCTAGCTAGAGTTCAGAAATTTAGATCAAAGGAGTGGATATTGGCTCATCAAGTTCTAAATAAAGATGGAGAGTGGGAAATTGACCCAAATGATAAGGAAATTGCATAAATTGCCAAAAAAACTGTAAGAAGTGATATCTAAGTAATGTTTATTTTCTTTGATTATAAATTATGAACTAATTCTTACTTTTCTAATTGACATAGATGGAGTACATTGAAGAAGAAGAAAAAGGTAATCTTGTTTTTGAAGATCAAGAGGATGCCCTCACCAAAGCTATGGGGAAAAAAGATCATCGTGGGCGTGTCAAGGCAATGGGTGGAAATGTTTGTCATACAGTTGCTTTTGGTCCGAGAAAGAGACAAACTAAATTTGATCATAGTGAAGCTTCTTCAGATGTAATTGAATCAATTAGAGCTTCAATGAGAAAGGAGTTTGACGATGACCTAGATAAAATAGTGGAGAAAAGAGTGCAAGAGGCCCTCCAAAAGCAACTAGCCGCCATGGGACATATGGGCCAGTATGCCTCCACTTCCAACCCTGTAGATGATCTCCATGGACATGCTGAACATGATTCTGCCCCTCAACCACGCGAGCTAAAGGTACAATTTAGTCTCATGTTGGCTAAAAATAATATATTACATTCTTTTACTTGTAATCAAGTAAATCTTGTTAGAATAATTCACATTAGCTTCATTATATGAAGAGTAGCTAGGAAAGGGTTCCATGTCTATTAAAAAACTGAATCTTGTTAGAGTAATCAAGTGAATCTTGTTATAATCTATTAAATAGAGTATATTTGCATCAATTTCATTATTTATGCAGGAAAGGGTTCCATGTCATCTTGCCCTTGAGGATGAAGTTTCCAGTAACAAAGTCATTGTGGCGGACGGTATGGTACAACCCTCAGATGGTGCATTGACCCAACATTTTAGATTAATGAAGCTTGGTTACTATAAAGTCCAAATTGATTTTGTTTACGAAGGGCATGTTGATGATATTCTTCCGGTACCTACTGGAGATGGTTTAACTAACTTAGGCGGTGCTCAGGGTAGTTTTGTACAATGGCCAATCCACTTAGTGATTTTCGAAGACGACGAGGTATGAATGTTTTGAACGAATATGATAATGCAAGCATTTTCTACATCTAATTGTCTACTCAATCTTGCTCATGTAATATTTTTGTAGGAGTTCACTCCACGCCTGATAAAGAAGTCTAAGTCTAAGTCACTCCAGGTATATGATTAGCTAGAACTTGTATTTTTTATTCATGACATATGTTCTATTTGCAATTTTTCTTGTTTATTAGTTATAGTAATGCACTGCTGAATGTTGTTCTTATTTTTCTGCATTGTTGTTACAGTTATTGTTGTTACAGTTATTGTTGTTACAGTTATTCATGACATATGTTCTATTTGCAATTTTTCTTGTTTATTAGTTATGATAAAGAAGTCTAAGTCTAAGTCACTCCAGGTATATTTTTGTTCTTATATTTTGTTATTATTTTCATATGCAATGAAGTCTAAGTCAAACAAAGAGGTGGTGGGTAGTTGTGATCGTAAAACTCAAGAGTCAGCCGCCAAAAGCAAGAAAGCGAATTTTGCAAACGATGTAATTCAAGGTCTTGGCCCGCAATGCAAATATTTGCATTTTTTCATCTCTTCATCTCCCGGCGAAATATACGATAGTACTCCCATCAAGTTGGATGCTTCGATTTGGCATTATTCGCAAGATCAAGATACATACGTAACTGAGTCCGATGTTGAAGAGTTCCTTAGAGGGGCGTGCTTAAACATTTCCGTGATCCAAGTCTACATATTGTAAACATTTTCATCAATCTTTATGTTTTAGTTGTTAATTATTCTTTCTGTGAGATTTTTACTTTACAGATACTAATAGTGTAATCTTGCATATTTTGTAGGTATTTATTGCATGATCATAGCTGGGCATTTGAAAGGTCATCTCAGATTGGATTCTTATGTCCTGAGACGATGTCAAGCACTAGAATCAAGGTTGATCCTAATGTCCCAACAGAGTATTTAAAAAAGATTTTCGTTGCTGAAATTCAAAAGGAGAAGATGAATGATCCTAGCATAACCAAATGGTCTTTTCAAATATTTACAAAATCAGAATTTTTGACTTGTATGTTGTTTATTTTACAGGACATACCAAGTGTATAAGTTTAATGGTGGGGTGCGTCCGAGTAAAACGACTAATTTCAAGTCTTGGAGACCCATTCATATAGAGGTGTACCATCATAAATTACCTTTTTCTTTATTTTTTATATCTATTGATCTTAAAACTAAGACGATGTATTATATTGTTATTTTAGTGCGCTCAACAAAGTGGCGGAACCGAGTGTGGATATTACGTTATGAAGTTCATGTTGGAGATTGTCACGACATATCAAGAGTGAGCGACTAGATAAGGTAGTTACTTTACCTAGTCCTTTCATTTCATATATGTAAAATCTAATTTTTTTTCATGTTAATTACTTCACTAAGACGATGTACTATATGTTTTTGAAGGTCTATGTTCAGAGGAGTGTGCCTTATACAAGTGAGGAACTCGATGTTGTTCGTGAGCAATGGGCTAAGTTCTTTACAACCAAATATCTATTAGTTTAAGCGTATGTTTTGGATATTTGAATAATAGGTTTTGTACTTGCATATATTCTGTTGAAACTGAACACATATTGTATGTGAAATGTATCTGGAAGTGGAACTAGACGTTCATAATGATTGAAACAAGTTGCTTTTTCTGTTTCGTACAGGCTGGTTACTGTAAATTCAAACCGAATATTTAAAAAAAAAAACACTTGTTGAGGCGGCCGGAAGAATGACCGCCTCAACAGATTCATCATTTGTCCCATCTGTTGAGGCGGGCGGAAGGGTGATCGCCTCAACAGAGGGGGTCTGTTGAGGCGGGCAGAAGGTAGACCGCCTCAACAGACCCCCACTGTTGAGGCGGTCACCCTTCCGCCCGCCTCAACAGACCCCCTCTGTTTAGGCGGTCACCCTTCTGCCCGCCTCAACAGAGGTAGAAAACGTTGCACCTGTTGAGGCGGTCACCCGCCCGACCGCCTCAACAGCTCATGACCTGTTGCAGCCCCCCCTGTTGCAGCGACCCCTGACCGCCTCAACAGGGGGGTTTAGTGATAAAGATATTGAGATCAAAATAATGGGACGATAAGTACCAAATATAAAAGACTTCTTTTTCTTTTGATCAAAACATCTCATCTTGATGAGGCGTACATTGTAGCCTCAACAGAGTATGTTAAGGCGAACAATATTTTATACGCCTCAAAACTCTCTTTTCTCTATACTCTATCTCACCTCTCAAAATGTTACCAAGCTACATGATTCTCTTGCAATATATAGTAATATAAATAAGGCGATTAAACCGAGCAGCACCCATTTTACACTCGGCACCCCCCCCCCTCGTTCGGAACCCCGTTCCGAACGAGTTTTGTATTTTTTTTATTAAAATATTCTCGTTCGGAACACCGTTCCGAACGAGAAAATTTGTGAACCCGGTCCATGGACCGGGTTTTATTTAATACAAAAAATAATCCGGTTTAAAAAACTATTCTCGTTCGGAACCCCATTCCGAACGAGAATAGTTTTTTAATGACGTCATCATTCTCGTTCAGAATGGTATTCCGAACGAGAATGATTTTTTTAAAAAAAAGCTGACGTCAGCGTTGTGTAACGGCTAGCTGACGTCATCATTCCCGTTCGGAATGGGGTTCCGAACGAGAATGATGACGTCAGCTAGCCGTTACACAACGGCTAGCTGACGTCAGCTTTTGCCTATATATAGTTCGTTCGGGATGCCATTCCGAACCACACTCGAATTCGCTCTCTTCTCAATCTTACAAAAAAACGCTCCCTTCTAAATCTTTCAAAAAACGCTTTCCCTCGTCTCGATAATGGCCGGAACTCCTCCTAATCCTTTTTTTTCTGATCCGACGGCTGCAGATGAAGAAATTTACGTAGGAAACGAGTGGTGGTCGGGTTATGGTGTTCCGAATGCAAGCTACGCTGGTCCTTCTGGTAGTGGTTTTTTCAACATGGACGGAGCAACTAGTAGTAGTTACAACCTCCCCACCCCCAGTTTCAGTGATCTCCAAAGGCATCAACAACACATATTCTGGGATGCAACTGTTACAGGCGGAGCAACGCCTCAAGAAGAGCCGGAGCAAGCGGAGGAGGATGTCCGAGCAGCACGTCGGAGACGAAACACGGAGTCGGTTAGTATTTCTAAAAACCTGAAATACGCTTAATTTTGTAGAAATAGTGGAAAATGCTCAATTGTATTTCAAATGCATGCTAAAATTAGTTTATAGTGGAAAACGCTTCATTTCAATATTAACTGCAATGCATGGTAAAAAAAATTACTTTAATGCATGTGGAAAGCGTATCAACACTTTTTAGAAAATACCAAAAAGGTTGAAAACTACTTAAAATCGCATATATGGACTTTAGTTATAATAATCGATGGTAAATTTGTATGTATTTCGTTAAAACTAGGAGGTAGTTAGAAATATCCGATCCAGAGTTGGAGAAGACAGAAATTTGGGTGATAGGCGAATCACTGCTTCTGAGAGGAGGGGGGATAGAAGATCGCGTGGTGATAGACCGCAACAGTCAAGTTCCTGGGGGTCAAGTGCTGCGGGGGTTAGGAACCCACCTAACCCAGATGTTCCGAGTGGGTCAGGTTCTTCGCGGGGTAGATCCCGACAGACTCGGCAGTCAGGTCCTGCTCCGATGCAGTCAGAAGCTGCTGCGGCTCCTCCTATTCCAGGACTCAACGAGGGTACTATATTGACTCGTTATGAGCAACACATTGCTCATGAGATTTGGATACATCCGAATCCCGATGAAAGTGTCCCCCGTCAGCTAAAGGCGCAGACAAGGCAAAAGTGTTTCGAGCTATGGTTTCCTAGAATTCCTACCGACCCGGAGCCAGAATCATGGTTTGCTCTTGCCCAGGAGTCGGGGCTGCTTCACATCCTGAAGGGTCAATTTTGGAATGTGGACCACAACCTTCTTTCTGCATTCGTGGAAAGGTGGCACCCTGAGACGAACACATTTCATCTGAACTTTGGGGAGCTTGGAATCGGTCTCCATGACGTTTTGGAGATTCTGGAGCTGCCTATTGACGGGGGTGTTGTCACCACGCCATGGACGCATTTGGGTCTAGATGCAGATTCAGCGCATTGTGCCCAATTGTTTTCCTATTTGTTTGGCGTTGACCTGGACAACCCGTTTGACGCTGAGGAGGCAAAGATGGTCAAGTTCATAGGTAGGGGGAAAGTCGGCGAGCGGGAATTCTTTTTCCACGTTGTCTCGATGATCAACTCTCGAAGAAGATCCGATCCGGGCTCCATTGCAACCGGCTTTTTGTGGCACCTAATTCAGCAGTCTTTGTTCGTGAACAAGACCTCCAACCTGTTAGACACATGCTTCCTGCCGCTACTAGAGGATCCGAGCAGGATACATGAATATGCATGGGGTACAGGTTGTTTGGCATTGCTGTACAGGCAGCTGGGTATAGCATCCAGGGCGAGATGCGTGCAATTTTCTGGTTGCGTCAGGCTTCTTGAGATTTGGATTTGGTTACATTTCCCGTATTTTCCTGGGAACCCAAACCTGGATGTCAACTCCCAAGAAACTACTGCTCGTGTGTCCCGTTATTCCACTGGACGAGCCCCGCTGAGGCAAAAAAGGACACTGCAACAGTACAGACGCATCTTGGATGAGTATGCACCGGAAGATGTAAGTGAATCGTCTAAATGTCATTCCAAGTTGTTATTAATATTGTTATTAATTGTTATAAGCTAATTCTGTAGGTGTGTTGGATGCCGTATCCGGATTTGGACGTGGGACCGCAAGGGCGTCATAGAGTGGCCACTTATCGTGGTGGGATCCGGTGCTTTGACATTATGGAGATGTACAACCCTGATCGGTTTTGCAGACAGTTCGGTCGCCGTCAGTCCCGGCCTTTGGATGTCCCCGAGCCAGTGGAGTATTATTGTCCGCCAAAATCAATGCGAGGTGGCCGGGAATACACTGTACGGTATGGCCCGGAATGGGATAGATGGGACCAGCGTTATGACAACCTGTGTCAGTACATCATGTCCAGCCCGCCAGCTCTTATCCCTTGGGATGCTGAGGATGCTTACCTCGATTGGTTTGCTCAGATCTCACATCCATATGTGAGCCCAAACGCCCGGGCAAGACCTCGACCGCCACGTAACCCGAACCCGATCCTTACCCTCGATTTCAACCGGGTAATTCTTATATTATTTTATTTGTAGGCATTGTGTTTTCTATATGACTCATCTCGTAATTATTTGTTGGTATTGCAGCGTGTATCGACGACACTCGCTACGATGCGGACACATCGACAACAGGGGATATTATCCATGGAGAATTTGGATGCCTACATTCGGATGCTCAGTATCGACGATCCGCCTACAGCTGAGGAGGTCACTCAAACTCAACGGATGTCACAAGCAGAGTCGTCCAGGAGTGCAGAAGAGAGAGCCACACCTTCTATATGGGAGCGGGCAAGGATGGGTGCGGGACAAGGCCATCCGGAACAAGAAGCAGGGCGTAATGAATGGGAAGATAATGTGGGTCACGAGTCGGAACCTTATTGGGGTATTTGAATCGTTGTATTTGTTGTTTAAGTTATAATGAATATTATTTGGTTTTCTTAAGTTATAATGAATATTATTTGGTTTCCTTACGTTTCTGAACCGTAGTTTGTGGTGACTTTGTCTGCCTTTTGAATTACTCCGTAATTGCATGGTATCCAATGTTTCAGTTTTGTTTGGAGTGACTTGTCTGTCTTTGGAAAATGACTTAGTGAAAGTGAAAGAGCATCAGGTAGATTACAAATTTAATTTAGTTTCAATCAATTTAATTTAGTATTTCCTCCAAATACAGATATAGGAAATGATTTTGCACTGGTTTGTCTGCCATTTGAATTGATTGCATGCATGGTCAGTCTCAAATTTAATACAGTACTAGTATCCAAAAACTGATTTTCAATTTCACTTCAATTTTTTACCTCCTCAGCTCGAGATACTTCTCTGTTGCAATTTAGTATGTCTTTTGATGTGGTTTTCAAGTGTTCTACCAACATGATATCTTCACCATCAATATATAAGCCTTAAACACAACTTAGCAATTTTCGAAAACTTAGCAATTTCTATTATTTTCCTTTGCTTTTGTTGGCTATCGACTACTACAAATTTCTTTATTGATGTCCTTTGTTGTAACAAGACGACAACACAACTGAGCATTACAAAGTATATAAACGTGACCATTTCTAATCATCATCATCATCTTCTTCCCCACCATCTTCTTCAACGTCATCATAATCATCTTCATGTTCTTCTTCCGATTCGTCTTCACCTTCGTCTTCATCTTCGTCTTCACCTTCGTCTTCATCTTCGTCTTCACCTTCGTCTTCACCTTCGTCTTCACCTTCGACTTCACCTTCGTCTTCACCGTCGTCTTCACCTTCGCTATCTTCATCGTCTTCACCACCATCTTCAACTACATGATCGTCATCATCGTCATCTTGGGGTATCGGGTTAATATTTAGAGGCGGCATTGGTTTGCACGGTTATGACGTTAAAGAAATCCGGGACATAGATATAGATGCAAATCCGGGACTCACCGCATGGCTGCCATTTATAGACGAAAATATAAGATCTGTTTGGGATAAGATGTGACGGAAATATCTGACCGGGTCCCACACCATCTCATTCGGAACCCCATTCCGAACGAGATGTTGACGTCAGCATCTCGTTCGGAATGGGGTTCCGAACGAGATGGTGTGGGACCCGGTCAGATATTTCCGTCACAGATCTTATCTTTTCGTCTATAAATACCTCCAAAACAAACCATTTCAAACACACATTCACTATCATTCCATTATATTTATTTTCTCTCAAATTTCGATATGTATCCAAATCGTCCAACTCTATTTCCCGCCTCTTCCTCGACAATGGATCCAGGTCCGAAATTGTGTTGGTGTCAGAAAAAGCCCACGGTGCATATGTGTACCGAACAAATAGAGTGGGACAAGGTCAACTATGGGAGAAGATTTTGGGGATGTCCGGATGCATGTTGGGATGCTCTTACTAAAGAAGAGGAAGAGAAAGGGTGCAAATACAAACATTGGATCGATCCACCATACACAGGTCGTGCAAGGGTCGTTATTGAAGAACTAAATGCAGACAACTTATGCAACTGGTCAAAGGCTGAAGGAATTGAGGAAGGGATGGAGCTGCTGAGGATTGGAACAAAAGAATGGGCCAACGAAATAGATGAACTGAAAGCCAAAAACACCGAGCTCATGGAGGAAAACGCTGCACTTGCTGCAGAATTGGCAGCAACACGTAACAAATAGAGAATTAAGTATTTTTAATTTCCTGTATCGTTAGTTGTTCACCGTCTGCGTTGTACTCGTGCTGTTCTTTTTCAATTGTGTTGTTGTTTCAATATTAATGCTTCTATGATTATGTTGACATCATTCTGGGAAAAAAATTACTCAAACATTTATAAATTGTCCACCAAAACATTAAACAAACATATATGAATCAACAAACATTAATCAAGTCAACAAACAACATACTTAATACGAACATTAATCAAACAAATACAAGATTTAGGTCATTATGGGACCGCCACCATGAAACTCTCTCTCCGATACGTAGTTGTCGAATCTACTCTGAAAACGCTGTTCCCATCCGTCCACCGGTGGCTGTTTGTAGATACTCCACTGCCTTGGAGGGGGTGGAATTGGACAATTGTCATCAACCAACCAAATCTGTCAAAACAAAATTGTTATTGTATGCTAAAAAACATATGTGAAATAAGGTACAAGAGCGGAAAATATCGATGCGTACCGGTACGTAATGGTTGCGTCTGCCTACATGTGCAATGATGAACACCGTGGTAGGAGGCTCTGAACCGGGAGGAGCAAACATCGAAAGACATGTACAAGGACCAAACCATGATAACACCACTAGTGCAACTTGATACCTCGTGGCAAATACCAATCCCATTGTAGGTGTGCACATCCAGAATTCAGGAGAGCATGGCGATCGAATGTGATTCACTTCTCGAATGAGTTGCGGGATAGTCTTGAAACCCTCTAGCATCTCATGATACATATGCCCGTTTTGTTGGAGGTGCTTCGAAAGATCAAATCGGATTTCAACGAACTGTTGCTCTGGTTTACCTAGTAAGCGAGCGAGGGATCGATAACCACAATGACCGTCATCACCTACTTTCTCCACAGCAGCTATGTATGCGAGCATGAAAAGGTCTATATTATCTATCCCCTAGTCGAAGTCGAGATAAATGATTGAATTGCCACCGCTACATTTCGATCTAGCATTTCCTCTTGCCCTCGGTGGTTTAGTTGCACTCCCTTTTACGGTCGTGGCCCCGCTTGAAGCTCTGTTGGATGCAACCGACGATTTCTTTTGTGAATCGGCTTTCGGTGGCACAGTTGCACCCTCTTCCTCTTTCATCCCCTTTTTCCTTGCTTCTGCCTTCTCCTTATCCTTCTTAGCTTGAGCCCTCTCATCCCAACCCGGATCTCGCTTTGTACCCGTCTTCTTCGCATGAATCTTAGGCCTTCCTCTCTTCGTCTCTCCCCGAGGGGGGTCCTGGACATCAACTGAAGAAGGATCCTTGCACTCACGCCACTTATCAGCCATCCTCTTCATATCGAAATCATCAACATTACCGGTAAACACCCCTTCAAAGAAATCATCCATAAGAACCTTATCTGCAGTCAATTGCACGTCGTCGTCAGAGTCGAAGTCTTTCAATTCCACTCCTTCCCACTTGATCTGCTTCCAGAAGATATCAATGTCGCTCGGCAACAATGGCGTTCCTTCTTCTACAAACACCTTAATCCTGTGTGGGCAAGGCAATCCGAGTGTTGATTACCACCAAGGATCCTCACATGGGCCACATATCTTTCCGTCCTTTGCCTTAAGGACTTCTTTCAGTAGCATTCTCAAACACTTGTCGGAGCACTTCCTCAATATGCGCATGAAAATAGTCTTGATCCACCGAGGCCCGTCTTGTATCTCCTTCGGGCTAGTATGGTTGGACATTTCCATCTCGGCCCGTATTCGACGGTGCTGATCGACAAACATATTGTCAATGTGTTGCACTAAAGTGTCGAACCCTCCAACAGCTGAATCAAACATATGCTTCAACATCGAGTGTTGACCTTCAACCCTGACAACAACATTGTACATGTTAAACATTTTAGCCAACCGAATGTCATGATCATTCTCGTTAAAAACAAATTCAAATATCTTACCTGTTAGACGTTCTTGTGCTAAAATGGCGTATATCATCGCAATACGCAGCTATAAGTTTTTCCTTATGAGGAGTAAACCATGTGCTCTCAGCATATTGTACAAGATGACCATTCCTCCATGTTTTCCGGAAGTGATCAAGTCTCTCCTCATACTGCTTCTCTGTGTGAGACCGCATCACCCGTCGAACGCTAGCAGATGCACTTTTTTCGTCCAGGTTGTTCAATTTAGCAAATGCCTTAACATTCCGATCAACGTGGACATGGCAAAGCATATGACGCACACTAGGAAATACATGGTCAACCGCCTTAATTGTTGCCAGCTCTCGATCAGACATGATGCAATCCGGTCCTTCGAGTGCACGAAACAAATACTTGACCCGTTTCAATGCCCATGCATAGTATGGGGCTGTCTCACAATAGATGAACGCTAGCGCAATACAATATGTATAGTTGGTGCAATTGAATCCAACAAACTGAAGTAACGGCCAACCATACCTATCAACGAGGGTATATTAATAATTATAATTCTATAACGGTATTTGAATTCATAATAATGAATTTTAGTGTACCTATTAGTCTTGTACGTCGCGTCCATGATCACCACCCGAGGGAACATTCTCAACAAATGTTGACAATCCGGATGAGATATGAAAAACGCTGCCAACTTTTTCTCCCCCGTCTCCGGATTCGTCTCGTGGTAAATGTCTTTACGATAAGCTCTCACTTTTAGTGATTAACTGGAGTATTATGTTTTTTTAGAGAAGTGGAAATTGAGAAGAAGAAAATTTGTTATAACTTATAACTTATAAGGCCTTTTTATATGAAGTAGAAGGATTTGCTGTATGAAATGCATTGGCACCAACATTCTTGTTGTCTTAAATATCAAAGATGTTTTACAGATATTTTTTAGGGTACTGTGATAATGTCAGATCTTCTACTTGATGTATGATATTGCTCTGTAGACTGTAGTTTCCTGCACTTGATGAACTTTTATTGCATTCGTAACCCACAATATGAATGTCTCAGGTTGATTCGGGAGCATACTGATGATGGATTCCTATGAGTGCATTGATAATCAATGGTTTGCTGATGACCTCCTGATTAATTCTCAGTATATATCTGACTTATTTATCGCCCTTGCTTATTTCTCTATTCCCCTGGAGCTCATTTATTTTGTGCAAAAATCAGCTGTCTTTCCGTATAAATGGGTGCTCATACAGTTTGGAGCATTGATCGTGCTATGTGGGGCAACTCACCTAATAAACTTATTTACTTTCGCTACACACTCGAAAACAGTTGCAGTCGTGATGGCTATTGGAAAAATGTCAACCGCTGTTGTATCATGCATTACTGCATTAATGCTTAGCGTCGATCTCTTGCGTTATCTATGGTATTTTTATTCCATTGTCTGCTCTTCCTTTCTGTCTTTTCCGCTGATTCGTTTGGTGTGTTTGTAAATGGATACATTCGACTTGATCACCCGGCTTGCGTCGACCTCTTGCGTTATCTAGGGTATTTTAATTCTATTCTCTTATCTTCCTTTCAGTCTTTTCCGTTGATTAGTTTTGGTGTGTTTGTATATGGATGCATTCGTAATGGATTTTCTTTGTATAGGGTAGGATATCGCTGGATTACAAAATTTCGTACCTGTGATGACCCCTTACTATAACATAAAATTAGCTAAATTCTCATAAATTTAAAATGCATATGGTACAGACTCCCCTTCATGTCTCAGCTGGATACAACAATGTAAAAATTTTAAAGCTTCTTCTGGATTGTAAAGGACCTGAGAAGGTCGAACTGGAAGCAAAGAACATGGTATTTTCTTTTATGCTACTTATGCTCATTAAGATGCAACATTTTTTTCACTGATAAAGAAATGAAACTAATCATGCAGACTAATATTGATATGTTAAATGCAGTATGGAGAAACTCCATTGCACAAAGAATGGTTGTAATGAGGTTGCTGAGTTGCTAATTTCTAATGGTGCTTTTGTGGAGGCAAAGGAAAATGTACATGTCTTCATTTATCACCTTCTTCTTTAAATATAAAATGCTATCAATTCAGTTCCTGATTTCACAATTATTCTTCTGTAATATATTTTATGTCATGCAGAATGGAATGACACCCTTGCACCTTGCTGTTTGGGATTCAATCAGATCAGAAGACTGCTCATCTGTTTAGACATTGCTCGAGCACAATGTTGATTGCAGTGCTAAAGAGGTGGTGAGTTAGTGTAATAGCTTGAAAATGACGTTTACATGCTATTTGATAAACGTGTATATCCGGGTCATTTACACATTCAATTATAACCCGGAGATATAATATCAGGGATATTTGACCTTTATTCTTGAAAAAAAAGAAATATAAGTTGTATTTGTAATCCGGGGTATCTTAATATAATAAAAGATTAGATGTTTTTGGTAATAAATACCACTCACCACCATTTAAAACCATCTTATTTATAACCTCCTTTTCATTCCAGCCTTTTTATCATTTTCCTAACCCCACTCCCCCACTCCCCCCACTCCCCCCACTCTCCCCACTACTTCCACTCCTCCATAACCGCCTTCAACTGCCAACTACACTCCCTATTTAACCTCAATATGCAGCTTGTTAATCCTCTTTTTTTCTCTCATTCATCATCTCCTTTCTTTCTCAAAACCGTCTCTTCTTCCTCCCCAAATTACAGCTTCAAAGGCTTAGTTGTTGAGATTTACGAGGATCACTGTTCATCAGAAACCGAACTATGAGAAGAAGATCAATGAATTCGTCACAGGTTTGTCTCTCTAAAAAAGCTTGATATATTCACTGTTTATCAGGTGCTCTTCTAATTGCTTTGTTTTCTTCTAATTGTTCTTAGGATCAAATTTAATTTGATAAAGTTCGCTTCTTCGATCACGTGAGAACTTGAAGAGGTTTGTTGTTTCTCTTGGCTCTGTCTTGTGTATCATATGATTTTTTGGGCTGCAATTGATTCAGTTGTTAGCGCCAGGGCTGTATTATGCCTCTTCTTCTGAAAGTCTATACCTAATTGTAGGCTTCCATTCCTCATCAATTTTTGTATTATAGATTGATTCCAAACAGAAATCTAGAATGGGAGAGGGCCAATGTGAAATTAATCTTGGCTGCAAAGGATAACCTATGTTGAAACAATCTTGATTCCAAACAGAAATCTAGATTCGATGTTACTATATTTGATGTGAAACAATGTTGTTGTGTTGTGTGCTTATACGTTATACCTCTTACCTGATCATATTTCTGTTTTCTTTGACATCATATGATTTCTTAAACTCAAATAAAAAGTCCTTTAATTCATTGATCTTCTTCTTAGAGTTCGTTTTCCTATGAACAACAACTTCAATGTGAACCTGGTAATCTCTTCTATACTATCTTAATTAATTTCTTAATTGTTTACATGTTGGGCAGTTGCAACAGTTTTTTGTACGTTTCTATAAGCCCTTCTTTACTTATTTTGATGTAGATTTCCCAGAGTTCCCTCACTTAAAACAGCAGGTAAAGTACTGTTTTCACAAAACTATTTTTTTTGTTCATCTGGTGTTTACTTAATAGTTGGAACCTTAAAACAGGTCACTGCTTCAATTTGCAGTTTACAAGTTGATTTTGTTTGTGCATCTGGTGTTTACTTAACAGTTAGAACCTTACATTAAGAGAAATTGTAGTTTTTAGGATAAAAATTCTTGAAACAGTATGCATCTCTATTTATGAATTATTTACAAGCAATATGTTGACTCTAATTTATTTATTTATTTTTCTGTAGTATGCCCCCGTCTTCTCATTTATGCCAGGGATATCATTATGGTTGTGGAAACTATTCCGTCCGAATTACAGGTGGATATACCTCCCCTTTAGATGAGACTACAATTGTAGTCAAGTATTTCTGCAGTGTATTTACAACGGTGGAGGAGTATCTGACTACATATCATTGGAGGGGAGAACATCTATCAGTTCAAGAAATTGAATTGATTTTAGATCACGCTTATGTGCCAAGTGTTTTGCAACATCTATGTGCAACTGAAATGGTTCGTGATTATATAAATAGTTGGGTCATTGATGACCCTTTCTTCATTCAAAGGGGCATGGTACGATTTATCAATGTCAAGATTGAAGTTGATCCAGGTGATTTGCCTGAATTGATAGATGCTCCCTCTTCTTCTGATTTAGAGACAGACACTGAACAATATCAAGGATCGCCAATTCGTTCAGAACCAGACATTGTAGCTTTGGAGAGTGTCACATATTCTAGTAATGATCGTGATTGCTCAATCTGCCTTGAACCATTCGTACGGGGCACTGTAGTAAAAAAAATGCCATGTGCTCACATATTTCATTGTTTATGCATTGAATCATGGTTGTTACGGAAGCAAATTTGTCCATATTGCAGACGGGGTCCTTCTTCTTCTGTATAGGGATCATGTAAAGTATGGGTTTGTATATACGTCTTTCTTATGTAGTTGAATGAAGATTAGTGCTTATGTAAATGCATAATGTAAATAAATAAAATTAGTGTATTTTGTAAAGAAATTTTATGAGGTAATTTCAAGTATAAAGAAATTTCAAGTATAAAGATAAAGAAGATGACATGGAAAATCCAGCAAGATATATGGTCGTATAAACTTTCACAAAGAGGAGATTATGGCATGGACAATCCAGTAATGTACGGTCGTATAAAGTTTCACAAAGAGGAGAGTATGACAAGGGAAATCCAGCAATAATTACGGTCGTATAAAATTTCACAAACTATTAATGTATGACATGAGTATTACAGCAAGATTTACCGTCGTATAAAATTTCACAAAGAGATCCTTTACATTCTTGTGTTTTGGAACCAATTTATATTTATTTATAAATATATGGTAACAAACATTGAAAATAAGGTAACAAACATTGAAAATTCCAAAACTCTATTTTCTATAAGATTTATCGTCGCAGCCACATTGCACATTCTTACCGGCCTTAAAAAAAACTTAAAACCTACTTTTTTTTCAGCCCAATTTTAAAGCCCATTAACCATTGTCCATTTAGGTTGATTTTGAAAACCGTCTCTTCTTCTCAGCAAACCTGCCGCTTCTCACCTCTCAACCTCCATCCTCAGCAGTTGAAATCTTCTCCCTCACTCCCCCCACTCTCCCCACTACTTCCACTCCTCCATAACCGCCTTCAACTGCCAACTACACTCCCTATTTAACCTCAAAATGCAGCCTGCATTGAAACTTTTTTTCTCTCATTTATCTTCTCCTCTCAGATTCAATGACTTCTTGTACACCATCGTCAATTGAAAGCTCACTTCCTGCTACAACAGACTTCTTTGAGGTTGATAGGAAAGCATGTGTCCAATTCTTGAATGAAACAGATAAGGTATTTATCTTATTATACCATGTTCCTTCAAAAATATACAACTCATATTAAATAAATGTAATAATTGTTTTTATAGGCATCTGTATATGTTGTTGTTGCAACTATTGAGAGTTGGCAAGACAAGTTTGGCTGGTTTTACAATGCATGCAAACAATGCATGAAAAAGCTTGATTGGGATGGAGATCAATTTTCTTGTGGCACTTGTAATTCTGTTGTCAAATTTCCCACACTAAGGCATGTTTATCTAATTTGTTATGCAAATTTTGTTTTAGATTTACATGTAGTTTACATTATACATTGACCATGCTTAATATAAGGCTTGTATTTTAACTTTGTAGGTTGAGGCTCAAAGCACGGGTAAATGATGATACTGGGAATACTTTGGTGACCATATTTCATAAGGAAGCCCTTCAACTTACTACAAAATCACTGGCAACTTTAATTGAAGGCTACCAGTCCGTAAGTATTCATTGTTCTCATGTTCTCATACTTGGAAGTCGGTGTTCATTCGCAAATATCATCTTGTGCAACAAGTAGTACAATACAGTCTCTACATGATGAACTTGACATTGATAGTGGTGATGGTACTGTTGGGGTAGATGCTAGCAGATCTACTCCTTTGAAGCGAATGAAGCGAATGCGTGATATAAATCAAGCTGAAAGTGAGAAAGCGAATGATGAAGTCAAACCAGATCGAAAGAAGAAACCAACGACAGTTGAAATTGAAAGTGATGTAGAGAAAGATGAAGTCGAAACGGATCCCAAGAAGAAGCACGTGATAGTTCAAGTTGAAAGTGACGATGATAGCGATGAAGATCGCAAAATCAAATCAGTGACGGTGAAAGTAGAAAAAGACCCCTGATCTCACAATGCTGTTATGACTCATTTATGTTCTAAAATAAAATTGTTTGTTTTCATTTTATCATTTACTCTATTGTCGTAGGATTTCATTTATGATGACGTTTTTTGTGATTCAGTTGTTTTGATTATAAAGTTATTATTCAATTCTCTTCACTTTTTCTTGAGGTTACACGACCGTACTTTATTTAACAGTTTTACACTACACTTCTTAGTTCTTACCCTATGATTTCACGCAGATCTTTATACCGGTGTATAATATATTACATTACGCAGATTCTTAGTTCTTACCCTATGATTTCACGCAGATAAGCCCATTGACTTATGGTAATCCCGATCTATTCATCACTTTTACATGTAATTCAAAATGGCCAGAAATTGATAGATTCGTGAAAGCCCGGGGACTGACCGCTCAGGATCGGCCATATGTCGTTGTCAAGATGTTCAAGATCAAGCTTGATCAAATGATTAACGATTTGACGAAAAACAAAATCTTCGGAGAAGTTAAAGCATGTAAGCTCCTCTACCTATTCACTATTATGTTTGATGTTTTGACTTTGTATAGTAGATAAATATCAGTTATATGTTATTAAATTTCGTATTACAACTGTTGGTTTGACAATTATTGCGATCTCTCAGCACGTATATGGCCATAAATTTTCATAAACTGATGTAATGCTTTATCCAACTGCATAATACGACTGTAATTATTGTCACAGTCCAAGTGCAATTCTTTCACTTAACAGAACAGTATACGGCTGTATATTTTGTTACAATACTTATTCTTTCACTTAACATAACACTATACGGTTGTATGTTATATTACATTACTAATGCATGCAATGAATCTCATTCCTGTGTACATGTACTGATTGGCACTTATCTATATTACTAACGCTTTTTTGTGTGTATGAAGTCATCTATACAATTGAGTTCCAAAAAAGAGGGCTACCGCATGCACACATTGTGTTGTTCCTCGAGAAGAAACTTAACACAGCGGAGGACATTGACAGAATCATCACGGCAAAACTTCCGGATCTTTCTTCTGAACCAGAACTGTTTGAAATTGTGAAGGATTTGATGCTTCATGGTCCGTGCGGTCCAAACCATGACCGGTCACCTTGCATGAGGGATGGCAAGTGTATTAAGCACTTTCCAAAAAAGTTCAACAAGGACACCTTTGTTGATCCTGAAGGGTTCCCAATCTATAGAAGAGAGGACAAGGGAATAAAGGTGAAAAAGCAGGGATCTAATCTTGATAATAGACATGTCGTACTCTACAACAAATACTTGATGGAAGTGTATAATGTACACATCAATGTGGAGGCTTGTAATCAAACCAAGCCAATCAAGTATTTGTTCAAGTATATCAGCAAGGGACATGACAGAATTACTGCAATGCTTACCACTACTTCCGGTGAGGGTGAAGTGGTGGACGAGATTAAGAGATACTTCGATTTTAGGTATCTCTCGGGATGTGAGGCTGTATGGAGAATGCTTGCTCTTCCTATCCACTATAGAAAGCCTGGTGTTGTAAGGTTACACGTGCATCTTCCGGATGAACAGAGCATAATGTTTGAAGATGACGACTCACTTGATGTTGTGGCCGTCAACAGAGGATTAGGTTCGTCTAAGTTATTAGCATGGATGCGATGTAATGTTGTTGATACGGAAGCAAGGAAATTGAGATACGCTGATTTTCCAACAAAATATGTTTGGAAGCAAGACAAGAAAATGTGGGAAAAGAGAAGCGATAAATCGAATAAGACTGTCGTTGGCCGTATCTATCATATCCAACCAGGTAGTGGAGAGTTATACTATCTCATATTGTTGTTGAATGATGTTAAGGGTGCAACATTGTATGAAGATATACGTATCGTAAATAAAGTGCCTTATGCAACATTCAGAGATGCTTGCTACAACTCCGGTATGTTGGATGATGAGAGAGAGTACATAGATGCCATTAAAGAAGCAAAATCTTGGGGTTCTGCTCAATATCTCCAGAGTTTATTCGTAATTTTGTTACAGTCCAAGACTTTGTCTAGACCGGAACATGTATGGGAACAAACATGGCAGTTTTTATCAGAGGATATTCTCTACACACAAAGAAGAAACTTGCAAATAGAAGGTACAAAAACCTCTTTCCACATACAATTTCATTACTGTCTCAATATATCTTTAATCGTCATGAACTTTCTGTAGATCTACATCTTTCAGATGAGCAGTTGCAAAACTATGCTCTCGCCGAAATTGATAAATTATTGGAAAGGAATGGAAGTAGCCTCAGTCAATATCCGGTAATGCCTCAGCCAGATTTCACACTCTTGAGGGAAGCTGGCAATAGAATGATACAGGAAGAGCTCCGTTATGACATCCCAGAGCTGGCCACGGAGCATACGCAACTCACTTCCACCATGACTATGGAGCAACAACAAGTGTACGAGGAGATTTTGACTGTCGTGTCAATGAACCAAGGAGGCGTGTATTTCCTATATGACTATGGAGGGACGGAACAGACCTATATTTGGAGAGCATTGGCATCAGCTATCCGGTCACAAGGAGATGTAGTTCTTACTGTAGCTTCGAGTGGAATTGCTTCCTTGCTTATCCCCGGAGGAAGGACAGCACATTCAAGATTTCGCATTCCTTTGAATGTTGATGACACTTCGTGCTGTAGAATTGATGCCGGGAGCCCTCTTGCTGAGTTGTTGATCATGGCTAAGCTGATCATATGGGATGAAGCGCCAATGGTCAGCAAGTATTGTTTGGAGGCCCTTGATCGCACGTTAAGGGACATCCTCAGGTTTTCGAACCCGAATAGTATGAACCAGCCGTTCGGGGGGAAGGTTATTGTTTTTGGTGGTGATTTTCGCCAAATACTGCCTGTAATTCCTCACGGAAGTCGCGGATATATTGTTGCAGCTGCCATTACGTCTTCGTACTGTGGCATGAGTGTAAGGTTAGAGCATACAACTATATCTTAATGGGTTTTATCTATTTTTGTTTGTCCATCTCTCATGTATTTGTACCATATGTAGGTGTTGCGACTCACAAAAAACATGAGGCTTCAACATAATGCGTCGGATCCTGATGCACAAGAGACTGAAAAATTTGCAAATTGGATACTGCAAATTGGCGATGGTGATATCGGGGAATCGGGTGACGGTGAATACACAGTAGAAATTCCTCCCGAATTCTTAATCACCGAGGTAAATAAAGATGATCCGATTTCTTCTATTGTTCATGCAACCTATCCCGACTTCATACAAAATCTGAACTGTCATAAGTACTTTCAAGAGAGAGCCATTCTAGCTCCGACCCATGACATTGTTGATGAAGTCAACGAGTACATGATGTCATTACTGGATGGGACTGCATTAGAATATTACAGTTTGGATAGCATATGCAAGGCAGATGGCGGTTCTTCTATCAATGAGTTGCTATACTCATCCGACTTCTTAAACAGCATAAAATGCTCAGGTATTCCAAATCATGTGCTCAAGCTAAAGGTTGGTGCTCCTATCAAGCTGTTGGGGAATATCGATCCATCGTCCGGTCTGTGCAACGGCACCAGGTTGTTAATCACTGAACTTGAGACGAGAGTCATTGAGGCGGTTGTAATTTCGGGTAGCAACATTGGTGATAAAGTTTCTATTCCGAGAATGCTTCTAAGTCCTTCAGATTCCACATTGCCTTTCAAGTTCCAAAGAAGGCAGTTCCCGATTATGGTTTGTTTTGCAATGACCATAAACAAGAGCCCAGGGCAGTCTTTGTCTAATGTAGGGATATTTCTTCGAAGGCATGTCTTCACTCATGGCCAGTTTTATGTGGGAGTCTCACGAGTCACAGATCGTAAGGGCTTAAAATTCTTGATTCTTGACAATAACAATGAAGCTGTAAATCATACCGTTAATGTTGTTTACAAAGAAGTGTTGCAGAGAGTGTGATATATTGCTTCAAAATGTAAATAAAACAATTTGTTCTTTGATGTTTGATGCACTAATCTTCTTACCATTTTGTAAATATTTTCAATGAAACAGTAAGAATTTTTTTTCCTGAAAAATTATGAAGGTTTCATGCTTAATACAGGTGTAAAGTGTTTTACAGCTTGCTTCGTATTCGTCAAAACAGATATAATTACGGTCGTATAAAATGTTACGGTCATGTTCGAATTCGTCAATTTTAAACAGTAATGTATACGGCCGTATGATATTCTACAGTCAGTTTTGTATTCCTCTTTGTAACTATGTTCTGTGTTGACGAATATTTTATACTTTTTTTTTATTTGGGAACAATATTATGGAAAATCCAACTTAGCAGGTTTTAAATTTTTTGTTTTTAGATTAAATTTTGACTAATAATATTATACTTAATACTAATTAATTCCATTTTCCTAAACCCTAAATTACACCGATCTCCTTCTTTCTTTCTCTAAAACTCGATCTCCACCACCTCCTCCATCTTCTCCACCACCTCCTCCATCTTCTCCACCTCCTCCCTCCATAATCGATCAGTGTCAATGGCTATTAAATTGTTTATCATGGACGCTCATATTCTCTACGAACACTATACAAGTTATTGCAAATCCAATTCCGAGATCAACCTCCTGCTTTGATTTGTTAAGTAAACTTTAATCTCAAAACTCTTTTCTTCCTTACATGATTGATCTCTATTTTGTATCCTTCTTTAACCTTGGTTTAATGTATTTTCCAGATTCATTCATTAGATAACTGAAATTGTAAATTTGATAAATGCTGCTTACATAGTTCCTTCACTTTGGCTTAGGGTGTCTTTCGTTTTAGAATCATTGTGTAGCATCATCAAAACAACAATGACATTAAAAAGTGAGTATATGAAACTATAGTAATCCTGAATATTATGAACCTTAGTATTATATTCTAAGCTTCAGTTTATCTTAGCAACTTTGCAATTACCATCAACCTTGCAATACCCTATATATTATTATTCGATTACATGATCTTAGATGAATCGTGACTTGGCTGTGATGGGTAGATGTGTAATGCGTGATATTTGCATTTTGATGTGACTTCTTAGTTAGTTTTATGGTTGATATTACATTCTATTCCTTTAATGCTTTTTTATATCATATTTTTTTCAAAACATCTCTAATTGTATATGTACAATTAGGTTAACTATGTCTCTAAACGACTCAGTTGATCTAAACGTGTTGCCTCCACAAATAACCGGGGGATGTACCATCCCCTCTTTGGGGATTATATGATCACTATATCAGCCCACTATGAAATTGTGAGAGATATGGAGGGATGTTTCGTAATACGCTACCGTCAACAAGTCGGTACAACGGTGAAGAATTTCACTTTCTCTTCTGAATGGGATGGTATTCCCGTAAGTGAGACGCACGCAAGATTTGTTTTGGATGGAGCAGACATACCTTTTTTTATACAGAACATGTGCGTTGTTGGCCTTGTACAGGACTTCGTCAGTAATTATCTGGCTTCACAAGCTCCAACATTGTATCCCCATAGATGCCCAAACATTATTGTCAATGTTCGATCACTTCAACAAATCATTGACTTGGAGCAAGATGAGTTGGTTGAACCTCCTGTTCCATCACCCGACAACATATCAGAGTCATCTGATTCTTCAACGAATCTTTTACACGCTTTGTTGGAGGTTGCAACCCTTCAACAAAGTGGGGGAGGTCACTGTGTAATTTGTTTAATTCCATTTGGGTTAGGTTTAGGCATGAAACTTTCGAGTTTGCCTTGTAGACATGTATTTCATTCCGATTGCATTCGGACCTGGTTATATTATGGGACTACATGTCCCACGTGCCGAAGAGACTACGCACGGAGTGTTTAAGATATATCTAGATTTGAATTTAGTTTACAAAGTGTTGCTGATCAAACCATTAGTAGATAAATTTCTTTAATGTGATTATATTTTGTTGCAGCAATGTATACGGGTGTATAATTAATTACATTTACGTTATGAATTTTGATAATTACATTGAACAACATTGCATCCAGGGGTATAACTGCAAAATAACATCATTGTTCCAAATTTCACATATATACAGGCGTATAATAATTTAGACTAAACAGTTGTATAATAATTTGATGTTTTCGCAAGTGTTGAAATTTAAGTCTCCGTGCCTTTTAAAGGCACGGGAACGAACACTAGTTTATACTCCGTATTAAACTAATTACATAGAAAACTCAATAATTGTCTACTCCGTATTATGTAATGAAGGATCCTAATTGGTAAAGGGTGCGGTTCCGGTGAGAATGGTTTTTAAAATGAGAACGTGAGAATGACTAATGTGCACTAAAATATACTTAAATGTGCATTAAAATATAATTAAATGTGCATCAAAAATTTTGATGCACATCTTTTGAAAAAGTGATGCACATATACAATTTTTGTCTAAATGTTCTTCAATTTCATAAATGTTCTTGAAATTTTGGATGTTTTTTAATTTATCAACGAATGTGCACCAAATTAGTACTAAATATGCATCAATTTACGACTAATGTGCATCATTCTCACATTCGTATTTTAAAAGTTATTCTCACCGGAGACTTTAATAGCCAAAATGGAGACGAACAATCCTCTCTCCAAGGAATCAAAGATAAACTAGGAATCTTCCTTTCCCCAAATTGCCAAAATCTAGCCTTTCTCGGTTTCTCCCCATCATTGAATAATTGTATCCATCCTGTTGGTCTTGGAAAAGCAAACCCTAGCCTTTCTTCTTCACCCAAACCAAAACCAAAACCAAAACCAAATTCCCCGTTCCTCCTTTCTGCATTTATGCTGAGAATCAATCGCCATTTCAACCCTGATGAGCATGCCAATCGGCGTCTCAATTTGGATCCACAACCAGCAGCTCAGCCTCAGATTCCGGCGAAGCCCAACCCGAAGCTCCTCTCCTTCCTCCTCCAAGCCTTGATAATGATGCTCGTCTTCTCCCTCTTCTTCGTCTTCGTCGGAATTGCAGTCATCGTCTTCCTCCACCTCTGCCTTGTAGGCGGCGCCCTTCACCGCCGACACCGCAATCGCCCCCACGACCACCCATCTGGCCTTTCCACAGCCCAAATCAGAAACCTTACCAAGTTTAGAATCAGACAAAAATCCAGCGAGCTTTGCCCGATTTGTTTGGAGAATTGCGTGGAGAGAGATTGGTGCCGGGAATTGCCCGATTGTAAACATGTCTTTCATGCGAACTGCGTGGATAAGTGGCTGGCGAAGTCGCCCGGATGCCCTGTTTGCCGGACAAACGTCAGATTCACTACCGGAGAGGACGACGAAACCACACGAGTTGCAGACTGTGGTGGTGGTCACCTGTGGTACGCCTTCGGCTAGGATTAAGATATCGTTTCTTTTCCATTTCCAACTAGTGGCTAATTTCTGTTGGGGTTCATTGGTTTCTAGTGTTTGTTGGATTGATTAGGCTTGTGTAAGAGCTTAAGTTACTTTGTTTGTTTTGTATATATCTATTGAGCACTGGAACTTGAGCTCTCTGTTTTGAGCTGAATGATGAAGTTGCAATGAGATAGACAAGAAAATGCATACTATGTTTGCATTTCTTTGCCAGTGATCTAAGCATAAGCTGAATCCAAGTGAAGTGACGCACAGTAAAATGGGTTTTGATTCACAAGATAGCAAGAATAACAGCTAAACCAGGACACAATAACACAGTGATGAAAACCTAAAAGACTCACTGTTTACATATATGCATTCGAACGAGGACCAGAGAAGATAACGACTACTGCAGCAAATCTAGGAATGCAAATCTTCGCTTGCATAATCATCAGCAAATGAGGCTCAACTCTCAACTATGACATCCAAGTGTCCACCCACATATTGTCATCCGTCACCAAACAACAACCCGCCTTCATATTTCGTTTAAAATTTCGTTAGACATTTACAGATTTAATCCAAACTTTTTATTTTGGTTTATTTTCTACGCATCTTTAATATTTTGGACAAAAGTTGTTATTTTGTCAAAAAATCCACCATGACATCCAAAAGTACCTCCATGCTATGAGCAAGTACATAATAAGAGATGGAATAGAGATCGATCAAGAGAGAAAGTTAAAAAAGTTCCACATCACCCAAGCTAGGGGTGATGAGTAGAGTCTTCACAAAGCTTGTCGGCGACACGATGAAGTGTCCTATGAAACCGCTCTAAGTAGGAGCGACGATCAGTTGAGAATAAGCGTAGAAGGAAAGATTATGATCTGAGTATGCAAAAGCAAAGAAAGAGAGAAGTTGAGAGAGGCGGCTATGTCTCTCGTCCACGATAAACACAAAGTGTTCTCCAAAAGTTATATCCTGAAAAAGAGGTAGAAGATGCTCGAAGTATCACAGTAAGAATCCAAATATGATATTGGCAGAGGTCCAGTCAAAAGATATGTTACAAGTACGCAGTCAATCGCCATCCAAGGTTGGCCCGCAGACGGAAGTTGACCATGGCGATCTAGAGTAACTCCAGATGATTCAGGCAGCTTAGGTGAGAGTTGTGGTGAAGCAACGACTTTACTTACGAAGTCCTCATTAGCCATGATTTCAGATTTGGCTTGCAAATATTTTAGAATCAGTTAAACATGAGGTTGATTCTTTTTAAAGAAGGCGTAAGAAGCCTAAGATCCAGTTCGCTTATCGCCAATTAGAGAAAAGAGGCATGTTTAACGTAGAATACAAGTTCGAGAAGCTGGATAGAAAGAATGGGTTCAAGAGTTAGAGAATTCATATCCATGGAAGTGGATTATGAAGTAATAGAGTTTTTTTTTATAGCTGGCAAACACTGGGTATGAAGTAATAGAGTTTTGAGCATCGAGTTATAGCGAAAACGCGTTCAGATTGAAAGAAGGCATTGAAGAAGTGATGGTGTTTCCCTGAGCCAGCGGTGACGTCAGCAAAACACCTTAGGGGTATTGTTCTTACCTATAATTACCTTTATAGTCGTGACGTGTTCGTAGGAGCAACGCGTTGGAATGCACATGAAGACGGGGTGACCAAGAGAAGACGTCTTATCCCTCCACACAATCGTCGACATCGCGAAATTCAGCACGATGTATTCTTTTTACTCTTCTTATGTTTTTTCCCATGAGGTTTCATGGAAGAGCTTTTAACGAGGCTCTTGGGGTCATTCATCACTGTAACACCCTCGATGTGGTCCCCAACATCATCAACATGGTCCCTAACATCACTCACCTGATCGTTAGCTCTATCGACACCATCAACGCCAATCTACGTGTTCCCATATCACCTACGTGTTCCCAAGTCGGACATGGTCAGCAACAACAACCAAGATGAAGAATTATCTTATTTCCTTGGTAGATATTATGTAAATATGGTAGAGAGAGGTAAAAGATAAGCATTAAAAGGATTATCTTTTTTTACCATATAGTTAGTTTTTTATTTATGGTAATAGATATAGTTTATTTCCTTAAAGATAGACAATGAAGCCTCTATATATATGGTTTGCCTATGAGTTGTAAGAAAAGTCTTTTCCCCAAGTAATATACAAGTATCTCAAATTCTCTCCCTTTCATCCATGGTATTTTCTTGAAGAACAGTTTGCACCGTCAAGTTTGATCGTTAACCCACAACCTTGCTTAAGTTCTTACACGTAGGTTCTTTTTCTACAAACAACGGGCTCCTCGGTTCTCCTCTCGTTGTCCGCTTGGGTATTGTCTCCGGGGTTAGTCATGCTTCTTTTGTGAAAAAAGGTGCTCTTTTGTGAAAAGGTGATACTTTTTTTATCTAGCCTCACGGTGGACGCCAATTGTTTGTAGCAAAAGTAACTACGAGTAGAGACTTAAGCAAAGATGTGGGTTAAAGATCAAACGAGATGGTATCACCTCTACGCTCAAGAACACAATGGTAAAACTCAGAGTACTTGTATATTGCTCGGGGGGTCAAACTTGTTTACAATGAAGAGGGAGCTCTTTATATATAGGTTAACCCTAATTTTATCTTTATGGAAATAATCTTATCTTTTTCCATAGATCTCTAAATAATATAAATTGGGTAAAGAGATATTCTTTTATGACATTTATCTTATCTCTTTACCATATACATAGTTCCTATGATAATTAAATAATAAGGAAAGTAATAATATCAACCGGTCGTAGAGTCTGCTCGTTATCGTCATTTCTCCTACGCGTAGCTTCTCTTGAACATGTTGCAGCTTCAACGGTATTTTTAGGTACGAACATGGAGCATTATATGCGCTACACTCTTTTTCTATTCATTCAGGTTTTTATCTCACATGGTTTTTCCTGCCAAGGTTTTTAATGAGGTGACATCATCAAAGCATATAATTATGAGTTTCAAGTTGTACTTTTTTTCCTACATTCGGTATGTCCCAAATGAGTTTTCCTGACGAGGAAGCAAAATATACTCTAGATGAAATGAGTCTAATGAAAGGTGATTAACTGATTATCCAAGGGGGTTGTTATGAATTATTATTACATGAAGAATTAACAATGACTTCGTCTATTAGGTAAATAATTCACCTTTTTCTAATGAAGTTAGGCAAATGTCTATCACTAAAATGTAAATTTTTTTTACTACAAATAGAGTTAATTTTCTAAAGCAAAATGCAATCTAAGCAAAACAAGAAGTCATTTTTTGTATACACTTATTACTTTATTCTCGACATTAGCTTCCAATACAATAACTTAATCAATCTATAAGAGTTGATAGTTTTTATTACTAAAGTAAAAATTAATATAGAAGAGATAATAATAAAAAAATATTTGTTATGTTATTTATGTAAATTCGTAATTTTATTTTTATGATGTGTAATATCACAAAAGGCTGAATGTTTGATAAATAGAGAATAAATAAATAAATTTACAAATCAATTGCTACAAAGATATATTTTTAGTTGGATAGCAAAATGACGATCATGAATGAAGTTGGCTATACGTTAAAGGTTGTCGTTGCAAGTTCTGATTCAGTGTTCGGAGTTTTCATTGTACAACACTTTATCGATGGTGTTCACTCTATTAGTGGCTTACAACCTACTTTTTATTCAATATGAACAACTCATTAAAAATGACTAGATAATTATAATTGTTTGAGAATGAATTTTTAAATTATTTTTGCATTGTTTTTTAGTGTTTGCATTTTTATATCATTTTTTTAAAATTACATTATGACTTATATTGCCAATAGATATATCTATTTGTATTTAAAAAAATTGTAAAAATATTTTTTCTTAATTTTAAAAATATTGTGAAAATCTCATGCATGGCACGGGAACTAATCTAGTAATTATCTAAAGCAAAATGCTATCTAAGCAAAACAAGAAGTCATTTTCTATATACACTTTTTAGTCTACTCTCGATATTAGCTTCCAATACAATAACTTAATCAATCTATTAAGAGTTGATCTATCTTATATATTAAAGTTGAGCCTTTCAGAGCTCTTAAATTGATTTTAGGCTTAGTTTATAATATAATTATTATTTTTTATCTTCAATTTCAATTATTAATAGATTGGATAATTATATTAACAAATAAATCTTAAAAAATTATCATTCCTATACAAGCTATGTTATTGAAAATAAGATAATATATATATTAGATATATATTTCAAGAAGTTGAAATATATTATATACCAAATATATATGGCTACTACTTAATGCGAGATTAAGAAAATACATATAGAGTTCGGATCAAATGCGGACGCTCCTTTAGGTGAGGACGTGCGGATGCTTTAATAGCCGCGGGATCAGTTTCATCTTGTGGCTCAGATTATTTTAGTTTATATGGGGTTTTTATAAACGGAGGGGTATTTTAGTCATTTTGTGTTTTCATTCTTCTCCTTCGTCTACTCCCTTCTCCTTCGCTCCCTTCCCGTCTGGCGATTCATCAAGGTTGTTATTTCGTCGGAGACTCGGCCTCCCCATCGCAGAGCTCAATTGCACCGTCTATGTACCCATATATGTGTGACAGAAGATCTTCAATCAGCTCTATCGAATCCCCTCTCAAACCCTAACGAGTAGCATTATTTTCAACTCCAAATTGTGTCGGAGAACTCAACCTTACATGGCTTCTCGTTCACCTCCTTTTGCAACTGCTATGATGACAAATGTTCAAATTAATAGGAAGCTAATCGATTAAGGTTTGCATTTGTACCCTTCTTGGTGTTTATCTTTGAATTCTTTCGATCCGTGAACCTAACCGTGCTTGCCTGACTTGTTGTCTTTCATATTCTCGTTTGTATTGTATTGTGATGGAATGTACTTGATTAATTTAGTGTGAATTTGTTCATCTACAAGATCATTGTTCAGAGGTTGGGAGACTCACAAGTTATGCTCACCATCTGTTTGACAAAATTCTCAAACCAGATGTATGATTCAATGTGAATTTCTGATTTTTTTGTGTTGACCTAAAGCAATACTGATTTAATAAATGTGTAGTGAAATTGCTCTTGTTATGCAACATCTTTTGGATTGAACAACCTTGTTGAAGTTGGCTGCAATATAACATGCCAAGAGAAACTTCCTTCGCTCAAAGCCTCAAACATGAAGAATCTCAAGTTTCGTGTTATTTGCGAGAAGTTCAAGATTGAAGTGCCTATTATCTTGTTGTTACCCACCTTACTAAGGATAGATGTATACAACCAATGAAGAATTTATATTTGCTCCCAGTGCATTGATTGTCTTCTTGAGGTCGCTCCATTGTATTTTCAATTCTGATTTTTTAACAGTTTTTTAGTTCTAATGGAGAACAGTTTAAGAGGTATTATCAGATGTATGACTGTGGCAAAAAATCAGATTATTCAGCGACTCGAAATCGAAACTGATGCCCATGAAATCACCGATTTGATGTCGGAAGACAAGGAACCACCGACTCTCCACCGAGAGTCCATCTTAAAAATTAGACAACTTCTGGTTGATCCCTCATGGGTGACGAAACTGTTGTTTGTCCCTCGCCTCGCCAACCTTCCTGCTGAGTTCCTGGCAAAATGCAGTCTGGATGGTAATTTAGAATATGCACAGTTTAACAGCCCTCCTTCCTGCTGAGTTCCTGGCGAATTTTTATGGACAAAAAGTAGCAATGACTTCTGTATACTGAGAACTGCACAGTTTGTACAGTCTTTGCTTTAATGTTACCCTGTGTATCAAACTCAAATACTGCCACCAATATCAGTTCATAAGTTGCAGAACTCTGCTCCATTCTTGAGAATAATATGTGATATTTGTGTCAAGTTTTGGATCAGGTCACCCTTTTGTGGATATAAGTTGTCAATAATAGACGGCCAATGTGAATACTCTAATTTTAGGCCAAGCTGAGTTGGGAATTTTGGCACTTTCTTTTTTTGGCACTTTGAGTTTAAACTTGAATGGGCTAAAAACCAAATTTAGGCTATAATATCAGCTTCACTAAACTTAAGTCTGCATTTGGGTAGGAAAATTCCTGGACGAGTACATGCAATTTAATAATTTACACGCAACAATATACAGTTATACACCAATAGTGCATATTATCCAAAGAAACACGTCATCACCTACTTTGCAGCAACAACAAGGGCTGATCGAGCACTTGTATTACTTCCTAACATATTTTTTTTAGGATTATTAACTTGAACCTCTAGAATAATGATTATGAATCTCTCATATAATATTTATGAACCTTATATATACAGTTTATGAACCTTCTCGTTTATATTAGTCAGGTTTATAAGTAACATGAACTTGTAAGATTATCAATATGAACCTCTAGAATAACGTTTCTGAACCTCGCGCATAATATTTATGAACGTAATTGTATATTTTCATGAACCTCTAGGCATATTTTCATGAACCTAAGTGTGTATTTTAATGCACCTCTAGACATATTTTCGTTAACCTAAGAGTATTCCTATGGACCTAGCTCTAAGCATAATTGCATGAACCTCTATGCATAATTGCATGAACCTCTAGGCATATGTTCATGAACCTATAGGCAAATTTTCATGAACCTCTAGGCATTCTTTTCATGAACCTAATTGTATTGCTATAAACCTCTAGGTATAATTGCATGAACCTCTAGGCATAATTGCACGAACTTCTAGGTATATTTTCATGAACCTCTATGCATATTTTATATTTTGCACATGTAAATTTCATGAACCTCTAGGCATAATTGCACGAACTTCTAGGCATATTTTCATGAACCTCTATGCATATTTTATATTTTGCACATGTAAATTTCATGAACCTCTAGGCATTAATTGCATGAACCTCTCGGGAAATTTTCAAGAACCTCTAGGCATATTTTGATGAACCTATAGGCATATTTTCATGAACGTAAGAGTATTGCTATGAATCTCTAAGCATATTTTTCATTAACCTCTATGCATAACTGCATGAACCTCTAGGCATAATTGCATGAACCTCTCGGCAATTTTTCATGAACCTCTAGGCATATGTTCATGAACTTATAGGCAAATTTTCATGAACCTCTAGGCATTTTTTTCATGAACCTAATTGTATTGCTATGAACCTCTAGGTATAATTGCATGAACCTCTAGGCATAATTGCACGAACTTCTAGGCATATTTTCATGAACCTCTATGCATATTTTATATTTTGCACATGTAAATTTCATGAACCTCTAGGCATTAATTGCATGAACCTCTCGGGAAATTTTCATGAACGTAAGAGTATTGCTATGAATCTCTAAGCATATTTTTCATGAACCTCTATGCATAACTGCATGAACTTCTAGGCATAATTGCATGAACCTCTCGGCAATTTTTCATGAACCTCTTGGCAAATTTTAATGAACTTCTAGGCATATTTTAATTTCTAGGCATATTTTAATTTTTATTGCTATGAACCTAAGTGTATACATTCGTGAACCTCTAGGCATACTTTCATGAACCTCTAGGCATATTTCCATGAACCTCAAGTGTGTATCTTCATGAACCTCAAGACATATTTTCATGAACCTCTAGGCATATTTTTATTGAACCTCTAGGCATATTTTTATTGAACATCTAGGCATATTTTCATGAACCTAAGTGTGTATTTTCATGAACCTTTAGATATATTTTCATGAACCTCTATACATATTTTCATGAACTTCAGTGTATTGCTATGAACCTAAGTGTATATTTTCATGAACCTCAAGACATATTTTCAAGGTGTCCTATAAAAAACCGGGCAAAAATTTTAAGCAGAAAACGAGCACACATTAACTTAAGCAAGTAGCAATAGTTTGTTGAATCAAGGTTCTGTGTTTTAGTTTTTGCATATGGCAAATGTAACAACTTGGATGGAGCAAAGAAGTTTTTTAATGATAAAACTGAGATGAATGAGGGATTTTCCATGTAATGGCTTCAATCACTCTTGATGGAGGTCCACCTACGGATACCCTAATATTATTCAAGCATCAACATAAATGTACTCTTGAGAAATGACAAGGTAAGCTGAATTTCGCACAACTACAAGCTAAAAAGATACATTTGAGCCAAATTCTGAGAAAAAGCTAGATTGAAAGCTGAAGTTTCAGAAATTTTCAAAAAAAAAAAATCCAGGGATCGATGTTGTCCAATTGCAAACTCGTACTACATATGAAGGATTGAAGCAAAAGAACTGCACTTTTAAGATTGAGGCACCATTTTTTATCTTCAAAATGTAAAAGTACCCTTCATATACACCAAAATTCATAATTAAATGATTAAAGCAAAATTGATTGAAAACAGTCTGTGTAAGGCAACCAAACAGTAGTTTTTGTGCCAAAACACAAAACTAGCTCATCACTAGTGACTGAACAACAAGGATATGATCATCACTACTGACTATTTATTGTCTTGTGAATTTGCATCTTCAGCTGCAGACTTCTTCAACTATTTTTTTGCTTCTCAACCTATTCATAAACACGTAGACATTATATTATACATTAGTGTTTACACAATTTACAACACATCTTGGGAAGCTAGATAAGGGAACATTATCATCCACCTTGATCATCCTGGTGAGCTCAACGGTAGTGAAGGCGTGGCCGAGCTTGAAGCTAGCACAGGAAAAATCAGAAACCCTAGCTTTTGCTTAGACAAATTCATCAAACAAATAAAAAGCAGGGAGGTGAATAGTACCTGTAATGATGAACGGTTCCATTCTTAAGCTCTAACGTTGTTTAATCCCTCTTTCTCATCACCAGGCAACTTCTCGTGCGCCGTCGGGGCTCCCTAGGGCTTGGTTATCGCGGGAGAAAAGGACGAGACCGCAAATTAACTTTTGTAATCACACACAACATGAAGCTTGCAGGTTCATACTTACACCTCAAAACAAGAAACTTGCACAGAGGTGAATAGTACAACATGAAGTATATATGATAATTTGAACATAGCACAAACAAGAAACTACATTTAGTAACCTTTAGTATTGAAAAACAACATATACCTGAAGCAAATCGAAATCTGCAGAACTATGATCATTTGAACGTCACTAGGTTTCTTTTTCGCGTGCTATTACTTGATTCCATATCGCTTCTCAATTTGTCTCCTGCGGGACTCTCAAACGAGGCTAGCACGCCCCAAAGATCTCCTCCACCAAATCCGGCTCCATTCAGACTTTTAGCTCCTCCTTCGTCGCAGTTGGCACCGGTTCCGAGACCAAATCCGCAGCAAAAATCAACTTCCAGAAGGAGATCGAGGAGTTTTGGTTGATCGATCGAAATCTCTGCCGTGTTAGGGTTTCGCCTCTTTCTCCCCCTTTCCTCCTTGCGTTATCTGTCTCCTTCCGTCTCTGTTATGTTTTTCTGTGCAAAGACGAATTTGCCCTTAAATTTTCTGTTAATTGTGAAATTGCCACCGTGTCTCTGAATCCATGCCTCTTGCGTGCGAAGCACTGAATATCCTCTCTCTTTTGATCCCGACCGTTGATTTTCTGATCTAAGGGTCCCGAAGTGTCCTCACCATAAGGTTTGTCCTCATCCGAACCCCCCTCAATACATATATATATCTAGAGGAGGGATCAAAGGAGAACATGACTTAAGATAAGAACTTAGAACAACTGTGGGCCGTTCGATCACGTTCAAGATTAAATCTAAAAAATAGAAGGAGAAAATAAGAGTATAAGTGATGCGGTGGCATTTTTGTAAATAGTGGAAAACAATAAAACAATGACTCAACTACCCTCGCTCATAAAAAAACCACAAACGTGCTCTTGGCTCCATGACGATTCTTCGGACGACTCCGTTCCTAACTCCGCCTAGCCATAGCCATGGAAGTCGACGCAAAAGCTCTGCCTCCTCTGCTTCCAACCCTAGATTGGCTCGTCTCTGAAGGTACGATTGCTCGATTGCCTCGACTCTCTGAAGGTACAATTGTCCCAATTTCCACCCTAATTTCAAATAGGGCACTCAAATTTATCCTCGATCGGAATTGAATTCAGGATTTCAAACTCATTTGTTTAAAGTACACTCATCTGTTTTGCTCACATATTTGCAAATTCTTAAAATTGGCTAACCCCTGTATCAATTTGAAGAACCCTAAGTTTTTCCACGTTCTTTACCATGTTGATAGGCAACTTCGGAATGCTAAAGCCAATCTATTATTGGCTGTTGGAGCCCAGAAATTGCGATCACGCGACACAACACTTCGCGTGACACAGGGCGTCTGGACAATCAACTTATGTAACACACCACGTCGTCTTCTTCCTCAAGACCAACCTTATTCTCGACACCTATGACACTTGCGTAACCAAACCGAGAAGGAGAGTCCGGCTTCGGCTCTTACGCTCCAATAAGAAGGATTAACACAAAACCGGAGACATCGAAACAACGCAAGTGTATACGAAGGTGAGGAGAAACAAAGTGAAGGAAGAAGAGTGTATTATGTCAATCAAAACATTTCACGTTCCAAACTTACAATAAACCGAATAGTTCAGAAAACGCACATAACAACACTAAAAGCTTAACAGCAAAACTATGAGTGGTAAAACAAGAGCTACACGTCTAAACTCTTCTAGGAAGTGAATGTTTCGAAAGATTGAAGCTTAGGCTTGCTCTCGTGTTTTTCTTACTGCCAAGAGGAAGGTGAAGCGTTTTTTTCTCCTTGTCCAGATCTGCCTTCCTTATCCATTGGGTTGCGTTTTTATACTATCAACAGGGACCCACGCGAGTCAATTACCGATTTGCCCCTTGATACTTAGTCTCGTTGTATCCTCTTACTGGGCTTCACCTGTTTATGGGCCGCTTTATTCTTCTGGGCTGACTTCTTGGACCGACCCGGCTCGCGTTCCATGGGCCTGACCCAATTCCCTGTGGGCCTCGCGAGCCCATCGAGAACCGGCTCCAACATCCAGCCCCCCAAGCTTTCACGCTGAATAGCTTAAGGCTTGGGCATGTCTTCTTGAAGTCGCGTTCTCGATATGAGAGTGGCTCTCAGATTTCGCATGATTCCATCGCGTGATAGGGTCGCGTGCATTCCGGCTATGTTTCTCTGGGCGACGTTTTGAATTCAAAAAACCCTTACGAATTCCCGCGCTGAGTGCATGTTGTCCACGTGTTGTCTTCTTATTGCACCTACTTTCCCCCAATTTTTCCTTATATAAACTCGTCTTCGTCTTCCTCTCTTCCCTTCCGCCACAACTTCCATTCTCTGCAAAATTGTAATCTTGCTTTCTTCGCCGGCTCTCTCCTTCCTTCTCCACTGCCATCTTCGCCGTCGTTCTCAGTCGATTCTCCATGGCAGGTTAGTATTCCGCTCTCCTTTCCCTTTTCTACTTTGTTTCGGCTTGATTTTAGGGCTTCCCATTGTCGTTCAATTTCTCTTTGCTCAACTGCCGTCAGAACTTTCGCTCGGACTTTTCGAATTGACGGGCTTCCATTAGTAATTGTTTGTCCATTGGGTGCTCTTTGTGTCGAATTCTCCTTTCGTTTCTCATTTCTCAATGCATTGTTTTGGGAAAAATGTGTTTTGGTCAATTTCTGCCATTTTTGGGCTTCCAGTGTTCTTCGTGTTCTTGGGCGTGGTCTTTCTTGATGCCGTTTAAATTCCCCTTTGATCTCTCGTGTTTCAGTTTTTCCAGGGATTTCTTGTTTGTTCGCCTCTTGCGGCCTCGCGTCATTTTCTTCTGACTCGCGTTGTTTCCACCCTTGATGTTCTCTTTTTCCTCTTTCCATCCCTGGAAAACTGAAACTTTCTTTGCCTATGCTTTCAGGTAACGATGATTTTTATGAACGCTCAGCTCGGGCTGAGTATTCGGGGCGCACTACGTCCGGATCCGAGGGGAGTTCTGGTGATCGCGAGCCAAACTCTCGCAGACGATCTCGCGTTTCTAGGAAGTCTAAGTGGAGCAAAGCGAAGATGCCCAAAAGATCTAAAACCAGACTCCCGTCTCGCGTCATTCAAGAGCGAGCCGAGACCAATTATGGTCAATTCGCCAGCTTTTTCTCCCATAAGGGGTCTTTACCTCACATAGTTATAGAGAAACCTTTTCTCGCGGACCCCGGCCGCATAAGTATCCTTACAAAGAGAATTACACATTCTCGCACCTTAATTCCCAACACTGCCCAACGTAGCAGTCTTAATTTTGACGATCTTCGTCGCCTCGCTACGCGATATCCCTTTCCTGAAGGGACCATCTTTGCCCTCCCCGACCTTGAAGGCACTTCTCTCGACCAGTATGGGTCTTTCTTCGCTTTGAGCAGGCAGTCTTTAGAAGCTGGCTTCCGCCTTCCTTGGACGTCCTTCCAGACTGAAGTAATGGCGGATTTAGGCTTCAGCCCTTCCCAGATGCATCCAAACTTCTGGAGCTCACTGATCGTTTACATCATGCGATGTCAGGACATTGGGATAGTTCCTAATACTCCCCATTACGCTCTCATCAATTCGTATAAGAAGAACTCCCGCGAGGATGGGTTTTATACTGCTCAAGCCAAGACCCCTAGCGCCTTCCGATTGCCTTCGAAGATCGAGGGGTGGAAAACTTGTTGGTTTTTAGTCTGTCCTCCTCTTGGTTCTGAAATCTCTGTCCAAGTACGCGAGCCTAATGTGAGAAGGGCCCCATGCTTTTTCCCAAAGGAGACTCGCGATAAATTCATTCGTGATTATAAGGATTACCCCGACAAAGCAGTTCAAAAACGTTTTGAGTTGACCATCTTGGACTCTTTACTGGTTGCCAGGGGACTTAGTCTCAAGGCTCATACCCTAGGTTTTTGCTCGTTTTTGTTTTAGCGCTCGCGTTTACTATTATTATTTTCATTTTATGCTCACTTGTGGTGGTTTTTGTAGATGCTGATATGTTTGCCGATCTTCCGGACCTGGGGGGGTTGGTTCTTGACGAGTCGGGCATGCTAACCATCGAGGCTCCTACTCGCGATGTTTCATCCGTTCCTGGCTCGACCCCTACTCCCCCAGCTGCTGTTTTGGAATCACCAGTGGAGCTTGCGACGACGGTTTCTGAGGAGGTCCCTCTGGCCAAGAGACCTCGCGTAATTTCGGCTCGTGATAAGGGGAAACAGAAAGTTTCCGAGAAAAGCCGCAACGGAAGTGGAGTTTGTCTCCTCTCCAGAGCCTACTGACACTTCGGTCGCAAACCCCACTTTCATCCATGGTTTATCGGCGACGCGTGCTTTCTTTGAGACGATTCCGACTGTCTTCCCCCCCAAACCTAGCCTCTACGAGGATGTTTCGGATAGGCCTGGTGGCCTGTCTAAACTTCTTTTTGTCGTAAGTCTCATGCTTTTATCTATTTCTTGTTTCTTTGGGGTATTTTTAACCCTGGAGTTGGTCATTTTGCAGGGGATGAACATCATCGCGAGCGCTAGTCGGAGGGTGCTTGCTGCTGAAGACAAACTCAAGGAGCTGATGGACGAGGATCAGTCCATCCGCGATGCCAACAGAGCGGCCAAGTCTCGGCTTATGGGGGAAAAGAAAGCTTTGGAGGAGGAGCTTTTGAGAGCTAACACGTTGCAGGAATCTAAAGACGCGAGGATAAAGGAGATGGAGGCCGAGCTCGCGTGCGAGAGGTCTAAAGATGCGAGGATAAAGGAGCTAGAAGCCCAACTCGCGTATGAGAGGTCCACCCACGTCAACATCGTCACTGAATATAATTCGCAAGTGAACGACCTCAGACAAGAAAATGAGAAGCTTCATGCGATGATGTCTGAGAGAATTGCCTATGAGAGGAACATGGCGGTGGAGGAGTATTGCGGGGGATATCGCCAACGTGCTCGCGTCGACTTTTACAAAAATGCTGTCAACACGCTTCTCCTTTGCATGGTAAAGATTCAGATGCTAAAGTTCAAAGTCAAAGACTTCCCCTTCAACGCTCAGGACTTATGTGGTTTTTCCACTGACCTTCCCGAGTACCAGCCCCCGTTGCCGGGAACTTTCATTGACGATGGGGCGACTCCACTCGAGGCTTGGGGGGTTACGCGTCTCGCGCCTGAGAGAGGCATTGTTAAGGGCAAAGAGAATCAGGTTCTCAGGCCCCCTCTCCCGAAGATGGTCGCTCCTCCTCCGCTCGAGAGGTCAGAACCTGTTCCTCGCACGCTTCCGAGCCCTCCTTCTCCAGCCCTCTCTCCTCGTAAGAGAAAGGTATTCGCGTCCGATGCCCTTCTCGACACCATTCAGCCCTCGAAGCGTTCTTGTTTAGATCAAGCGGGGGGCTCAGGCTCGCGGGTATCTGGTGTTCGAGACGTTGTGGACCTAGAGGCGGATAGCGTAGAGGACGCGGGGATTGCTCCTGAGTTTGCTGCTAAGTAATGTCCTGGTGGTCTTTTGAACAATGTTTTCTGTATCCGGAATTGGGATTTTTTGTAATCAACTTCTGTATATTTAATGTGGGTATGATTGTCGCGAGCTTTATGCTGTTTCTATATTTTTGGTTTTGCTTTTGTCTGCTTGTTTTGTATATACTTATCTCGCCTCGTTCCCCCCGTTTTGCGTTTCGGAAAAATGAGTTAAGTTTGCGAAAAAAGGAAAACGTAAAGAGAAGTGTTTCATAGTTACGATCCCTCCTGTATAGTAAAAGGCAAAACTGACCTGTTACATAATTTTGCGAGAGTAAGCATTGCAAACTATTTTTCTGCTAACTATTGCATGATCTTTACACGCGAGTTCTTAGTGATGGTTGATACTCGCGGGATTCGTCTTGAGCTCTTGTTAGTCGCGGAGCAGTAGGATAGTTTTTCTTTGGTGTGGTTGTTGCGGAGGATTTCTGGCCTGTAGGTAACCTGGGCATGATGTTGCTCTTGCGGGGGATACCAAGCGCTGCACATGTAGAGAAGCATTCAGTTTTCGGTTTTTATTTTTAGGTAGTAAGAACTTTTGAAAGGAGGGTGAGTCATGATGCAAACCCGTCTATACTTTCGCGACCAGGGGGAGTTTTTTTAGCTCTGCTCTGGAAGCTGGAAGTTAGACACGCGACCTGGGGGGGTTTTTTAGCCCGCCCAGCCGTCTACGCTTTCGCGACCAGGGGGAGTTTTTTAGCTCAGCCCTGGAAGCTGGAAGCTTGACACGTGACTTGGGGGGGTTTTTTAGCCCAGCCCAGCCGTCTACGCTTTCGCGACCAGGAGGAGTTTTTTAGCTCAGCCCTGGAAGCTGGAAGCTTGTCACGCGACCTGGGGGGGTTTTTTAGCCCAGTCCAGCCGTCTACGCTTTCACGACCAGGGGGAGTTTTTTAGCTCAGCCTTGGAAGCTGGAAGCTTGGCACGCGACCTGGGGGGGGGGGGTTTAGCCCAGCCCAGCCGTCTACGCTTTCGCGACCAGGGGGAGTTTTTTAGCTCAGCCCTGGAAGCTGGAAGCTTGACACGCGATCTGGGGGGTTTTTTAGCCCAACCCAGCCGTCTACGCTTTCGCGACCAGGGGGAGTTTTTTAGCTCAGCCCTGGAAGCTGGAAGCTTGACACGCGATCTGGGGGGTTTTTTTAGCCCAACCCAACCGTCTACGCTTTCGCGACCAGGGGGAGTTTTTTAGCTCAGCCCTGGAAGCTGGAAGCTTGACACACGATCTGGGGGGGTTTTTTAGCCCAGCCCAGCCGTCTACGCTTTCGCGACCAGAGGGAGTTTTTTAGCTCAGCCCTGGAAGCTGGAAGCTTGACACGCGACCTGGGGGGTTTTTTTATCCCTTCCCAGCGAAGCGGCCTGATGGCTTTTGTCTTTCGAGTTGAAGTGCTACGTTTTAGGCGGATGAGCATTGGTCGTCTTGGTCGCGATACTTTTTCCTTGGTAAGCTGGTTTACGAATTGCTGGTGTCGACCTTTGCTTATCATGCTGAGTTTTGTGGGAGGATTAGGCATAGAAGCGACGAAGTCGCATCACGTTCCAGGAGTTGGCAATGTGATTTCCAGAGTGGTCCTTGAGGCGATATGCCCCGGGCGCGACTTCGCGATCTATAATGTAAGGTCCTTCCCAGTTGGGGTCGAGCTTTCCTCCTTCTGTTCTACGGAGTACGAGTTCTCCTCTGGCAAATCCCCTCAACTTTACGTGCTTGTTGTAATACTTCGCGACGCCGGCTTTATGATTGGCCGCTCTGATGGTAGCCAAGTCGCGAGTCTCTTCCCGCATCTGCAACTCTAGCTGCATTTTTTCGTCATTGTCGTCTGGACTATATTGAATCACGCGGTCCGTGGGCACAATGAACTCGACTGGTACTGTGGCCTCTATTCCATAAGCGAGAGCAAAAGGTGTTTCCCCAGTTGCCTTCTTTACCGTGGTCCTATTTGCCCAGAGTACTAGAGGTAACACTTCGGCCCACATGCCTTTGGAGCCTTCTAGCCGTCTTTTCAGGTCCATGACAATACTCTTGTTCACTGCTTCTACCTGGCCATTGCAATGCGGGTGAGCGACTGAAGCAATTCTCAGAGCGATCCCTATGTCTCTGCACCATGTAAGCAACTGCGGCGAATTGAATTGCGGTCCTCTGTCGGTTACGATCTCGTGAGGGAGGCCATATCTGCAAATGATGTTCTTCCAAAGGAACTTTTTAACTGCCGGGACGGTGGTGCTCGCGAGAGCCTCGGCTTCGATCCATTTGGTAAAATAATCAACTGCTACAATGATATACTCTAGTTGACCAGGCGCTTTTGGTTTGAAAGGTCCTAATAGATCTAGCCCCCACATCGCGAAGGGACAAGGGCTTGACATTATTTGCAACTCCACACTTGGCTGATGAGAAGCTGGGGAAAAGTACTTGCACGGCTTACAGTTTTGAGACTCGTGTTGTGCGTCTTGCTTCATGGTTGGCCAGAAACTCCCCTGCCTTAATGCTTTATAGACCATTGGTCTCCAACCCGCGTGGGTTCCGCACAATCCTGCGTGAAGCTCTCTTATCAGCACGTCACTATCTATCTTAGACAAACACCTGAGCTCGCGTGGTCCGTACCCCCTTTTGTAGAGTTCCCCACGACTCATGTAGAAATGCGCAACCATAGAGACAAGTTTTCTCATTTCTTTTGGATCTGAGGGCCCTGTCCCGATAGCAAGATATTGAATTATAGGGGTTCGCCAGTCGCTGACTGGCTCGTCAATCTCCATCAGCTCCACCTGATTGCTTATGGCGCTCTCAGACTTCACTAACCAGAAGTATTGGGCCTTTCCATTCTTGAAAACGACAGTACAATTCTCGTCGGGACGCTCCATATTCGCATACTGGGCTTGGGAACCTCGCTTCGCGAGTTCATCTGCTCGCGTATTGTCTTCCCTTGACACCGCTTCAATCTCAAAATGCCTGAACAGCGAAATCAGGGCAGTGGCCCTCGCATGATATCTGGGGAGATTGCTTGTTCGGGCTTCGTAGGTCCCATTGATCTGATTCACGACAATCTGAGAGTCGCTCAGGCATTTTACCACGTGAACACCTGCGTGAATGGCAATTTCCAGTCCTACGATGAGCGCTTCATACTCTGCTTCATTGTTAGTGGCCTTGAACCTTAGCGCAATCGCGTGATCTATTTTATCCCCAGCCGGGGACGTCAGGACGACTCCCGCCCCGCAACCATCTACGTTTGCTGATCCGTCAATGTGCATTACCCACGCGGGGTGTTCAGGAGCTATAACATCTTTTTCTAACTCTCTGAAACTTGTTTCAACTATGAAATCTGCTAAAGCCTGTGCTTTGATAGCGGGTCGTGGTCTATAGACCACGTCAAATTCTGTCATTTCAATGACCCATTTAGCGAGCCTTCCAGAGGTTGTTAGTTTACTCATAAAAGACGGGAGTGGTAAATCTGTCAATACTTCGATGGGATGAGCATGGAAATAAGGTCGGAGTTTACGAGCGGCTGTTATCAACGCGAGCACTGCTTTCTCAATGGGCGAATATCTGGTCTCGGCCGACAGAAGTGCTTTACTGACGAAATAGACGGGGACTCGTTGTTCCTTTACTAACACCGCGCTAACTGCACGCGTACCTGCCGCGAGGTACAGCTGCAAGCCTTCACCAGGTATTGGTGACGCAAGGGTTGGGAGTTTAGCCAGATGCTCTTTAAGGTTCATAAATGCCCTTTCACACTCCTCAGTCCATTCGAAGCTTTTTGGTTTCCTTAGTATGTCAAAGAAGGGGAGGTTTCGCTCCGCGAGTTTTGCGCAAAACCTTCCTAGATAGTTAACCTTTCCTACAAACCTTTGGACGTCGTGAATGGATCTTGGCGGTTGCAGATCTATTACGGCATGGACCTTGTCTGGATTGACTTCGATGCCGCGTGCACTGATCTGAAAACCTAGGAATTTGCCCTCGGTAACCCCGAAGACACATTTCTCTAGATTGAGGCTCATACCGTACTTTCTCAGGGCTTCAAAGACCTCTGCCAGGTCGCGAGTGTGATCCGCTTGCTTCTTGCTCTTGACTACTATATCATCAACATAAGCCTCTACAGTGTCACCTCTTTGGTCGCTGAAGATCATGTCCACCAGTCTCTGGAATGTAGCTCCTGCGTTTTTCAAGCCGAATGGCATTACTTTATAGCAGAAGGTTCCTTTGTCTGTAATAAAAGCCGTGTGCCCCGATTCGGTTGGGTTCATCATGACCTGATTATACCCAAGGTACGCGTCCAGGAAGCTCAGAGCTTCATGACCCGCGTTGGAGTCTACCAACTGGTCGATTGAAGGTAATGGGTAGTTGTCTTTGGGGCATGCCTTGTTGAGACCAGTAAAATCTATGCACATGCGCCACTTCCCCGTCCCTTTGGGATTCTTTTCTACCATCACAACGTTGGACAACCACGTTGGGTATTGCACTGGTCTTACAAACCCTGCTTTAATCAGCTTCGCGAGCTCTACCGCAGCTGCCGCGTTCTTTGGCCCTGCTTGTTTTCGTTTCTTCTGTCTACGCGGCTTGACTTCCGGACTAATGTTCAGGGAGTGGGTCATGACACTCGCTGGGATCCCTCTCAAATCCTTCGGTGTCCACGCGAACACATCCCGGGAGCGGGTGAGTAAGGTCTCAATCTCTTGTACGACTTTTTGATCCAGCTTCCCCCCTACATAAAGCTTCTCCTCTTTGTTGGGGAAAGGAGTGATTACCTGTTTCTCAAACCCATCAAAATGCGGTTTGTGTCCCTCTGCCTTTCCCTCAGTATCTCGCGGTCTGGGTGAGGCACGAACTTCTAACTCGGCTTCTTCAAGCACGCGTGGCAACCCTGGAATAAATAACTGGTTGGCAAGCAAGGTCTTGGTACTGCCCTTTTCGGACGAGACGTAGCAGATACGGCTTTCCTCTTGGTTTCCTCTCGCGACCCCTACTCCTGTCAACGTTGGGAATTTTAAACAAAAATGACAGATTGATACGACCGCTTCAAACCTGCACAGTGTATCGCGTCCCAGTATCGCATTGTAGGAGGATGTTATTGGGATTACTACAAAATCTATCTTTTCCGACCTTCTTGACCCTGTCTCTTCACCCAGGATGAGATCTAGGGTGACGACGCCCAGGGCCCTCACTCTGTCACCCGCGAAACCTACCAGCGTGGTTTTAGTAGGCCTGAGTGTAGACTGATCAATCCCCATTTTCTCGAACGCGTCCCAGTACAGTATATCGGCTGAGCTCCCTGTGTCCACAAGGATCCTTTTTACAAGCTTGGTTCCTATCTGAGCATGAATGACCAGTGGATCAGCGGCCTCAACAGCCCAGGTATCTACTTCCTTGTCACTGAAGGCAAGCGTGTAAGGTTCAGACTTCGATCTCGCAACACTATAGATTGGCTTTCCCTGAGGCTTGGGTGCGTTGTTGATAATCCTTTGCTCTCGTTTGCCCAGGGGAAAAGGTTCATGGCGGCCTGCGATCGTGCCTATATGGCCGTCCATGCGAGGGAAGTTCTGGGGTGGTTGGCGATTAGGCCCCTGATTCTGGTTATTTCTTGCGGGGGTTTGCTTCCTTGTCTCGCTCTGTGTCCTACCTCCTCTTCCTCCTCTACCCCCCGCTCCCCTGTTTGCGACGCCGCGACCTCCATCAACGTTTCCCCTCCGAGCAGTTAGGACTTCCTGCTCTCTTGGGTGATGATGTCGCGACCAACATTCCTCTGTAGAGTGAGTATTCACTCCGTGGTATTTACCAGGTGGTTGGCTCGTGGCGGTCACGACCGCGATCCCCTCTCCTCTCAGCCTCACGTCGGTTATCTTGCTCGGCTACAAAATTTTGCGAGTGAAATTGATTCTGATCGTGATTTTGGCCCCTGAACTGCCTTTGACCCTGATTCTGATCTTGAATCTGTAAACCGGGCACTCGCGAGTCGATCTGCTCCTTCCCCTGACTACCTTGATGGCGCTTATTCCCCCAGCTCTGGTTCTCTCTCTTCTGACCCTGAGCGGGCTTGTTCTGATTACTCCCTTTCAACGCGATACCTGAGTGTGCTTCCACGTTAATTTCTGTGTACGCTCTTTCGAGCATGCCTTGGTAGTCCAAATCTTTCTTGCGGTATAGGTATTGCTTGAAGGAGCTTCCATCAGTGAGTCCGTCAAGGAACGCGACCCGAGCGGTTTTATCATGAAAATCTACGGCTTCCAAGATCTTTTCCGTGAACCTCTTAACATAACCCTCTAGTGATTCATGTGGTCCTTGTTTGACACCTACTACTTCTTGCATTGTCACTTTTCTTTTCCTTGAGGATCCGAAGTGCAATAAGAAACTCTTCTCTAGATCAGCGAAACAATGGATGCTCCCTGACGGCTGGTTAAGCATCCAGGTCATGGCGGGTCCCGCGAGTGTGCCCGGGAAACCTTTGCACATCGTGGCTTCATCAGGGCACCTCGCGAGCATAGCATACTTGTAGCGCGCTAGGTGTTCGCTGGGATCTTCTTTACCATTGTACTCTTTGATAATAGGGAATCTGAAATTAGGCAGAGGGACTGACCTGACTATGTACTCCGCGAAAGCAGTCGGGCCGAATAAGGTTGACGGGTTGATGGACGGGTAGGCCTCAGAAGCCTGCCTCGGGTGGGTGGCCTGGTTGCAAAAAGGTTACCCCTCGTACTGGCGGCGGGAAGGCCTTTGCTCGGCGTGAATCCCCTGTCCTCTTGTCTCGGTTCTTCCCCTGCAAGATTGGTTCTCCATATAGCTCACAGGGGGTTGATTCAAATCGAACCTATCAGGGTGACAAGGCCTCTCGCGTCCCTCGACCCTGGTCCTTCGTGACACTGAGACTCTGTCGTCAGGTACGTGTTCAGCACTCCCTTCAGCGACTGATTGTTCTCGTCCGTTCTGATTCTGTTCATGCTCGCGTGATCTGGTCCTCGGTTGCTCTTGGTTTCGGCCCCTGTCTGCACTTTGTCCCATCGTCTGCAGGAAAGCACGATACTGAACCAGTGCGGGCCCTACCAGAACAATTTCTTCCTCTTGTACGTGTGAAAGATGTGCTCGCGTGCTATTTACGTCTTGTGTTCTCGTCTGGGGAGTGGTGTTGTCGCTTCTTTCGCCACTAGTATTCATCTTCTCAGGCAGTTAAGTATTAGGAATACGCGAGTATATGTAGTAAGCCTTACTTGTGCGAGGGGTCCCCACGGTCGGCGCCAGTGTTGGAGCCCAGAAATTGCGATCACGCGACACAACACTTCGCGTGACACAGGGCGTCTGGACAATCAACTTATGTAACACACCACGTCGTCTTCTTCCTCAAGACCAACCTTATTCTCGACACCTATGACACTTGCGTAACCAAACCGAGAAGGAGAGTCCGGCTTCGGCTCTTACGCTCCAATAAGAAGGATTAACACAAAACCGGAGACATCGAAACAACGCAAGTGTATACGAAGGTGAGGAGAAACAAAGTGAAGGAAGAAGAGTGTATTATGTCAATCAAAACATTTCACGTTCCAAACTTACAATAAACCGAATAGTTCAGAAAACGCACATAACAACACTAAAAGCTTAACAGCAAAACTATGAGTGGTAAAACAAGAGCTACACGTCTAAACTCTTCTAGGAAGTGAATGTTTCGAAAGATTGAAGCTTAGGCTTGCTCTCGTGTTTTTCTTACTGTCAAGAGGAAGGTGAAGCGTTTTTTTCTCTTTGTCCAGATCTGCCTTCCTTATCCATTGGGTTGCGTTTTTATACTATCAACAGGGACCCACGCGAGTCAATTACCGATTTGCCCCTCGATACTTAGTCTCGTTGTATCCTCTTACTGGGCTTCACCTGTTTATGGGCCGCTTTATTCTTCTGGGCTGACTTCTTGGACCGACCCGGCTCGCGTTCCATGGGCCTGACCCAATTCCCTGTGGGCCTCGCGAGCCCATCGAGAACCGGCTCCAACATTGGCAGTCTGCGGCCGAGCCACATCCGGGTTCGCGATTGATGCCCGACTCATGATTCCGACGGAGCACGACCAGTTCTCGGAGGCCACGCGCAGGCATGCTCAGTCAAACCTCGTCATGCTATTCCCGAGCCCGAATCCGTCCGCCTCTGGTTGGCTTGTTGAAGGGAAGTCCTGATGGGTCAAACACGGCCTCCTCACGGGCTTATGGTCTCTGATCATGCTTTATTTGGCGGTGTTCCTCATCTCTTTGGGGACTTTATGATTCATGCTCCTTACTTTAGGTCAAGTCATGGTTAGTAGCTTGCTGATGCATCATATTTGGTCCTTGCTGCATATTTGTTTGAGTTAGCAATGGATGCTTTGCTGCAGAGTGAGGATGTTGCCTGATATTGACTAATTAGGCTTAATCTAGTTATGTGGGTTTATGCATATTTCTTATCATCCATTTTATTATTAGAAAAGTTGTAAAACTTTCCTACATATGCTATGCATCTTTCGTTGTTTATTATCTGCAAAGGAGAGCTTTACGAGCCTTAAGGGGACTTGTGAGACTAAAATCATTCATTGAAGGACAGTTTTTGAAAAGGCAAGCAACAACCACCCTAAAATGCATGCAGACACTTGCTCGGTTACAGTCTCATATTCATGCCAGGAGAATAAAAATGACCGAGGAGAACCAGGCTCTTCAGAAACAGCTTCAGCAGAAACATGAAAGAGAGATTGATAGACTCAAGGTAAGTAATTTTTGTGTTTAATTTTTGATGTATGGATTTTCTCTATGAACTCATCTTGCGTATAAAATCACCTCTAGTTTTTACTGAACAAGATAGAATTGATTACTAAATAATGTGTTGCATGACAATAGATGGGAGAAGACTGGGATGATAGCCAGTAATCTAAGGAGAAAATTGAGGCAAACCTCCAGAGCAAGAAAGAGGCATCTTTAAGAAGGGAACGAACGAGCCTTGGCTTATGCATACTCTCATCAGGTACTTCTGGAGCTACATATAGTATTTCTAAAACTGTTCTTCAAGTTCAGTCACGATGAACTTTCCACTTAAAACTCTTGTTTCTTCCATTTTTGCACCTCATAAGAGTAAATTGCTTACAACATCCACAAAAACACATATCAAGAGTCTCTAAATTATCTTTTCTCTTATTGTGTATTAAATCTTACAAACTTTTGCCAACCGACGAAAAACAATTATGCTGACCCATGAAAAACAAGATTGTGCACCTGTGGAATAGGATTATGCACCTTGTGGAATAGAATTATGCACCTAGGGCAAGACTTCAATTTTTTCTGAGGCGTGATTTTCATATTAATAGGCTCAAGGACTAACTTGCAAGAGAGATGCTTAAGGATTGATTTGCATGAGTCGTTTTGGACCATTATTTTTTAAACACATGAACTTCCACTACAATACTAATGAACCTGGTCTTATTAGCATGTGAACTTGTGACTCACTGTACATTTCTTGTTTTGTATATAACAAGAGTGGTGAGTTTGTTAATTGAAATTGTGCATTTGTATAATTGTGTAGATGATCAGTATTGTGATTAAAGCTTTATTCTCTGTTAGCCTTTATTTTTGCTTGCTGACTAGACATACGGATGTTGACTCTCATAAACCTACAATATTAATTTGTGATGCAATGCTTCCTAAAGTATTCTTGACTGTGAGAAATGTTTGCACCGTAGATCCATTATTCACATCTATAGAGGGATTTAATAAGAATGGTATATCCTTATGCTCTTAAGTCTTAGTATTGACAATTAAGGTGGTCTTTACTGCCATCAAAGGATTTTTCTATCTAGTGCCTTCTCTGTCAGATAATGAGCTTGTAGTGCTTCTCGGTTATTATTTGATCTGAATTTTCCAGAACTGATTCTATACTTATTAAGGTCTTGTTACTTTTGTTTAGGTTGCTGCGAGTGTGAATCTGTTTGAGGAAGAAAAGAAACCAAAATTGGTTGCTGAGAGTTCCTGGAACATTGGTTGATATAGTTTTGGTAATTTTAATTAAACGAGAAGAGGCCCTCAAAAAATTTCTGAGTTGTTATTCTTTTTCCTGAATGTCTTCTGCTGTGATATTATCTGATTATTTTACTTCGATATGATGTGTGAAAGCTAATGGCATCAAAAGTTGAGCTATGGAGAGCATTGATTTTCTTCTTGCAGTCTAGGTTTTTTCATTTAAGGGAGTCCTGAGTGAATTTTGCTACTGTTTAAATAGCTTTTTTTCTAATTGGTTCGTGAACTTTTCTTAGAGGTTCGTAAATTATTTATTACGCGTCCATGAACTTTATACTATGGGATAATAAGTGTACTTTTGGAGCCTATTACTGGCATAGAATAGCACTATTAATAGCTAATGAACTGTAAGATAATTGTGAACCTAGTTGTAGATAATTGTGAACCTGAATGTAAGCCTTCCTTTCATTATTCGAACAAGAACTCTTTTCTAATCATAAATTGTATGTGTAGGAAGGATTACGAATGAGAAGAGGGACTGCATCACATTTGTGAAGCTGTGAAGATCAATGCAGCTATCATAGATAATTGCTAAGCTCTATGATCTTGCTCTCGCTGGGTCAATGCAGAAAACAATGGAAAAGAGCTTGTCGCTGGTTCATGATGGTAAGTGCACAGGTTAAGACTTCAGACTACTATGGAAGTAGGTTCAGGTAAAAATATCTCATGTTTAATCTTAAATTAATTGCATGTTGATAGTAGGTTGGAAGCCTTAGGTTCATGGTGGAATGAGTACAGGTTCATAATCGGTTATATTCCACTTTGCAGCCTAATTGGGACTTATATATTCTCTCCATAATCCATAGATAACTAATGTATGATTTTTTGTTGGACGATTTTGACAAATAAGGTGTAAGACTGCTTTCTCCTAGAGTTTTGTTTGTTGTCTCATTATCAGACATTAGGAGTACCTAGCTTCTTAAGATAACCTTACAAAAGTGTTGTCTTACAAATACTGCCTTTTCTTGAAGTAGCCTATTTATTTGAACTATTTTACCTATGTTATAAGGTATGTTATACGGTAACCAACCCCCCATTATGATTGTGATGTTCTTACATAGTGTATGAAACTGTGATGATTTCAGTTATAGATTAACAATCTACTATTCGTGATACCCAACAATATGTATTTACTCTGAATTTTCTGAATTCATGACGGGAAAGAAAATATGGCTGGTGTTGAAGATATCCAACCTCTCGTCTGTGACAGTGGAACTGGAAAGCTCAAGGTATTATATGCAATCATTATGATCTTTATTGCATCGACAATCCCCTCCTAGAAGTTCTTTTTGGAACAATCAGTCTTTAATTATTTTACCTTGTTTGAATTTATTTACAGGCTGGGTTTGCTGGAGATGACGCCCCTAGAGATGTATTTTCTAGCATTGTTGGACGTCCACGCCACACTGGAGTCATGGTTGGCATGGGTCAAAAGGATGCCTATGTTGGGGATGAGGCTCAGAATGTAGCGGTTTTTTTTTATCTTTTCCATCTCAGCTCTTTCCCAAACGTCAGCTTCAGATTCCTGATATCTTCGTTTAAGCATTTCTATTGGTCTTGAATGGTTATTCTCATAGCTTAAGATCAAAAGTAAAGATATATATGATTCAGATTTAAGTCATGTAACTTCTAACTTCTAACTTCTGTAACTAGATTCAGATGAGGCAAGAAAGTACAAGAACTGCATTGTAGATATGGATGAAATGAGATGTAGCATTGAGTCTGCAAGTAAGCTAAAAGAAGATTGTGCATTTTCCTTTTTTAGTCTCAAGGTTGAATTTTGACAAGAAGGGCTTATGCTTAGAATGATTTGAATTTGATGGAGATGGCAGCGTGCTATTGATCTGAAACCAGGGATTTAGGAAGCTGTAAGGGATCTCCGCTCCTCCGCAGGTATCATTGCAACCAGGCACAACTGATTTTGCCTTAGCCTCAGCAGCCACTTATGGCAGAGCTGCAGCTAGTAGTAAGCATATTTGCACTTGTATTAGCAATTCTGAGGGCATGGCTTTGCACGTTACTTTTCTCCCCTCTAATTTCAAGTGTCTCTAGCTAGTTGTAGATATGCATGTAAATGATATATCTTTTGTCACAAATTGTAAATTGTATCTTTTGTTGCCAACAAGTGTAAATGATATATTTTTAGGACTTTTTCTTACTTAATGTGCTAGTTCATGTGGTACGATGAACCTAGTTCATCAATTTTCATTTTTAGGTTCATGAGTTCTAATTTGGTTTAGGATATCATTTGTTTTATTTACAAAGCTTTTTTCTAATCTTTCAAGTCTATAAATCTCCATTTTAATTTATAAGCACACATAAAAAATCCCATAAACATGCATAAAAATCTGATGAACCTGCAAGTTAAAACTGATGAACCCACATGAAAAACTCCATGAACCTACAAGGCAAAACCCTGTGATCCCATATGATAAAACTGATTAACCGTAAAAGAAATGAACCATGAAAATCAAATGAATCGATAAGATAAAACTCATTAACCTGTAGTTGAAAAAAATCATGAATCCGCAAGTTAGATTCAATGAACTCATAAATAAAAACTCGTGAACTTGCAAGTTAAAACTCAGGAACTAGATGTTAAAACGTACAAGTTAAAATGTAACCATAGAAAAAAAAAAATAATGATCCTGAAAAAGTAATTAATGAACTCGCTTGAAACCTACAGGTTTAGCTTGTTGTTGAACCTACAAGTCTAACTTGTTGAACCTATAGGTCTAAACCTACAGTTCGTAGTTGGTAGGTTCATGTGTTTTAACTTGCAAGTTCATAAGTTTTGTCTAACAAGTTCATTAGTTTTTAATTTATTTATTTTTTTCATAAAAAATACTCTCACAACCCCAAGGTTCATAAAAAAACGAATCTTAAGTCCATAAATTTCTTGTTTGGAAGTTCATTAGTTTTCACTTGCAGGTTCACTAGTTTTCACTTGTAGGTTCATAGCAGTGTAATAGTAGGTTCATGAAAGTATACATTGAGGTTCATGGACAATTATTTATTTGTTCATAAGGTTGAATTCGGTATAGCAAAAAATCATGATGGAATGAATACGCAAGAAACACAGATGGAATGAACTTCGAGTTGAAACCGATGAACCTGTAAGTTAAAACTGATGAACCCAGATTAAAAACTCTATGAACCCACAAGGAAAAACCCATGAATCCATATGAAAAAAATGATTAACCTGCAAATCAAAACAGATGAACCTGGAAATTCTAATGAATCCACAAGATAAAACTCATGAATTTGCGGGGAGAAAAATCCATGAACATGTCTGTATGAGCAATTCAATGGACCTTTATGCATGGATGACTAAGCTTAATGAACTTGTAGGCCCTAATCCAAGTTGTGAACCTGTTTCAATTTACATAAGCTAAGAATGAAAAATAAAAATATAAACATAAATGCAGGTTCATGTGTATGTACATGCAAGTTCATCCGTAAAACGAGCAAGTTCATGTGTATAAATCACATTTGACTTCTAGGTTTATTAATTTACTGTTATAGGTTCAAGTTCATTTTGCATGAGATTAATTTCATGGTGTAAGTTCATGACTTTATACTTATAGTTTCATAAGTTTACTCTTGTATTAATTGATTTGTTACAGGTTCATGAGTTTACACTTACAAGTACATAAGTTTACTCTTGTAGGTTCATTTTCTAATTTTCTAGTTTCGTATTTGTAGTCTATGTGAGATTCGAACTCACATCATTATTTTACACTTGCTAAAAATGAAAGTTCGTTAATTTTACGATATAGGTTTGCAAATTTATAAATGGAGGTTCATAAACTGTACATTAGAGGTTCACAAACCGTAAATTAAGAGATCTCAAACTATATAAATGAGGTCGCAAACACTCAAAAGTTTTTGGTTCACAAAAGACATTTTAATTTTATGAGCAGAATAGGTTGCAAGGAGTTTGACATAAACTTTTCTTACATTTTGCTATGAATCTGTAATACATTCGACATGATAGTCTTTCAGGTTCACTTCAATAACCTTGCAGGTTCATTTTGATAGTCTTTTAGGTTCATGAGATTTTTATCTTCAACTTTTTTCTTGTTATTCTTCTGAACGAGCGTTCTGACAGAATTGGAGGTCTCATGATGTATGAAGTTCCCCACATGAAAACCGACAAGATTGACATAGTTCAAAGGAGGGTGAATCTTATGGAACAGGAAGGTGTTAACTTTGTCGTCAATGCTAATGTTGGATAGGACCCGTCCTACTCCATTGATATCCTCATTTCGTGAGATCTTATTTCGTTTTGTTTCGTGCTTCAAGAACTTGTGTGATTTGCATCTTTATCTACTTATTTGCTTGCGAATTGCTGATTGGACTAAGTAGATTATGTTGAACGATGAGGCATTTGTGTAAGTGAAGTTAGCAGAAGAGGATTTGTTCGGTGGGTGGGTTTTGGCATAATAAGCCATGTATCTAGTATTTTAAGCTAGGAGGTTTAATTCTTCATTTCATCCTGTTTCAGACTTCAGTATGCTTCTTTTGATGCAATTAGTTCATATTTTGCCTGGATGAATGAATAAGATAAAATTTGATGGTGCTTTTTTTTGGTTAGCTGTGTTAGCTTGATAAATGCATCATTGAGTTGCAAGCTTAAGCTCAGCAAGTGGACGATGCCATGGGAGCTCCACGGCTTTCTGGGATGCCAAAACATGTATTGAGCTTATACAGAGGTTTTCTCCGAGCAGCTCGTTCAAAGTTACCCGAACAACGTCTCCAGATCGAGACAATTGTAAATGCTGAGTTTCGACGCAATGCAAAGGAAGTTGAAAAGAAGAACTTCCTCTGCATTGAGTATTTGTTGTGGCTTGGTAAGAAGCAGCTAGATCAATTGAAAAGGCCAGGTCTTGTCAGCTTGTCCTCTATCAAGGTCAGAAATAGGATTTTTCATGCAAGTTCATTGTTTTATTTTTTAGGTTCACCAATTTTATCTTATGGATTCATGAGATTACCATGCAAGTTCTTCCGTTTTAGCTTAGAAAACATGTGAACTTACACGTTAATGGATCTTTTTTCTTTGTCGACATGAACCTATGAATGATGTATATTTTTTGCACCTCTAATATAAAGTTTGGGAACCTCATGTGTAGGTTTATAAATTTTACAAGTATAATAATCAGGTCCATGGCTATAACAAGCGGGTTCATTTGTATCTACAAATTAATTTATGTCGATAGTCGTGTAGGTTCATGTCGATAGCCTTACAGGTTCATGTCGATAGCCTTACAGGTTCATGTCGATAGTCTGGCAAGTTCATTTAACCTAATTTATTTTTTGAACTAAATTAATTTAGACCCTAGAAATTAGTTTCATAGTGTAGGTTCATAAATTTACACTTGCATGTTCATAAGTTTAAACTTGCAGGTTCATAAGTTTACACTTGCAGGTTCATTAGGCTTTTTAACAAGAATCTCGTGGACAAGAGACCTGAAGCTCATGTTGAGTAGGTTCATGCCGGAAGACGTGCAGGTTCATGGATTTTCTTACCCCTATTTTTTTGTTATAAAAACATTGAACTAAAAAACCAAAGGAGTGTAGGTTGATTTGATAGGAGTGTAGGTTCATGTCGACAGTCTTGAAGGTTCATAACGATAATTTTAAAGTTTAGTTATTTAGTCCTCTATAAAATCAAAATTCCACCTTGTACATTACAATCTATACAATAAATCACTGAGAATGAAACAATGCTAGACAACCATAATCAAAATTCAGAAACATATCACCAAACATTTTACCAAAGATGATAGATATAATTCAGAAGCCATAAAACAATGATGACAATGGATCCATTATCCAGTAGTGGTACTAGTTAATTGGATCTAAAATTCATACGATCCTACATTTTGCTCAACCTTGTTTCCAACAAAATGCAAAGCAAAACTGGAACTCAAAGCCTCAAAATCAATTTCTCCTTGCACACAATTTTATAGCAAGCAAGCTTTAGTGAATGCCAACTTAACAGCTGAAAGGGGGGAAAAGCGAAAAAGACTAGAAGGAATTGAGAAACAGAAACCGCAAGCAATGACTAGTTCAATTGAGAGGGAATGGTTTGACAATAACACAAAACTTGCACAACAAAAAGAGGATGCAGAAGTATCAATTATCTTACTCAAATGGATGGAGCAGTAAAGAACTTTAGGGCGAAGTTGATATAGAATGGACTCGTAATGTATTCATAAAAAAGAGTTCCTTTTTACAAAGTCATACAAACCAACTGGGTGAATGCCTCGTAGTCGTATCCACTTGAAATTTCCAAGATAAAAGCCTTCCCTTGCGACCTTCCAAAAATTTTAACTCGGAAAAGAACAGAGCAAAGACTACAATATTTTACAAGGGGCATAATCATACCTTGCCAGGATCAACCTAGCAGAAACAAAACAGAGAGAGGCAGAAGAGTAAGAGAACAAGTGGCGCAACAGATTAAAAAGATCGACACCCTCTTCTTTGGGTTCTTCGTTCTCTTCTTCAGGTTCTGCTTAATCCTCGTGAATCTGCAAGCAAAAGAAGGTAATTTGTGATCACACCCTGCAGTAGGTAGTAGCATAAGGAATACCAGCCAGAAAATCACACCAATCTACAAACAACAATTAAGCATGAGCTGAGAAGCACAACAACGTATGCCGCAAACAACACGAAGAAAAATGCTTAGCAATGACAACTCTTTTTTGTCACTATTTTTGTAGTTGAAACATTGCTGCTTCCTGCAAGAATAATTTGAGACCTACCAACTCAAACATATATATCACTTAGCAAATAACAACAAAAAACCACATCAATACACCATAAACTGCACAACTGAAATGCAAAATGCCTCAGTTAAGCATTTTTGCTTCTATCTCATAATTAAATTCAAAGAGGGAAAACAAGTATAGTTAAGCATTGTTGCATCACTTGAGCATTGATGGACAATATTCCAGGGGGAAAACAATCAGAGGCGTCAAATGCAAAGAAGATGGAATTTTGTAGTTCTAAGCATTTATCTAAAAATAAAACCCTAGAAGATGGAATTGAAAATCTTATCGATAATTGAAGTTCTCATTGATTATACTAAGTTGATTCATAGGGTCGATAAGGCCTATGATTCGACTTACAAGAGGAAGACATGGCAATCGGGGGAGACGACATATTTGGCCAGAAACGCCATTGTTAACGACTTAGCTCCGCCTATTTCCCTTGTCCCTTGGAACGAAGAATGATTCAAATGCAGAGAAGCACATGATTGGAGGTCGGCGGCAGAGGTCTTCGGTAGAGGTGGAGGAAGGAGAAGAGAAGTTGAGAACGAAGGAGAGGAATCGGGGAATCGCGAGACGGAGACAAGAGGAAAACGAGAATGAGAATAACGATTTGACTATAATGCCCCTCCCTTTATATAACCTCGTATAAACTGGAACCAATCTAATCCGCACGATGAGATTGATCCGACGGTTGGTAAACGTCCGCATGTTCTCACGGGAAGGAACATCCTCATATGATCCGATCTCTATAAAAAGATATCATATCCGGCTACTTAATAAGATTTAGAGGCATATAATTAAGAGGTAGATACGGCACATGAGGCATAGTTATATATATTGGATTGTGAGACAATTCTTTAGGGACGTAAGCTTTAAACCGAGAGAACAAGTTCTTCTCTTCAGGTTTGTGTGTATCTCCTCTCTTGAAACCTATAAACCGAGAGAACAAGTTCTTCTCTTCAGGTTTGTGTGTATCTCCTCTCTCGTTTCAAGGTCCTATCTTTGAGTTACTCGGTCTAGCAGAAGAGACTTAAAGGTGATCCAGTTTATTGTTCGTGTGGACTAATTAGAGGAGTCACACTTGGGGCTCTAATCTCTCCATTCCAGAGATTCAAACACGCATCAAGAGGTATTTATTCTTTCTTATATACGATCTATTTAGTTTATGCATGAGATCCTTGGTTAGATGTTAGGAAAATGTTTCCTGAAATTCCGCTTTGAGCATCTTAATTTCCTACAGTGGTATCAGAGCCTCTTGCATAAATTGATTAGATCAAATTTAAAGGTTTAAATTTTGATGCATGTTCATGTTTTATATTGATTCAATTATGTAGAAATTGTCTGTATGGATTAATTTGCATGACTGAAATGAAAAATTTGATTTTTCTAGCCATAGAATTCATGAATTACATGTAGGGTAAGTTGCTTATTTTTTGAAAAATTATGCATGATTTTGCCCTAAAGTTGATTCTTTTAATTAGTTTATGCAATATGTTGTATATGTTTTGAACATACATGTTAAAATCTGATTTTTCATGTTTAAACTATGAATCAAGAAGTCTGAATTTTATGAAAATCCATTACCATAAATTTTCCTATCAAGAGTTGTAAAAGTTACAAACTTTAAGTGGGAGAAACACTATTATTGTTAACAACGGAAAAGATGGTTCGGGATCAATGAGTCAGCCCGATAGTCATTCTGATGGCGAAGCAGGCTGGACATGCGCGGTAGCAGCACTACCCTGGTGGTTGTGTTGTTGTGGCCGTCGGTGGCCGACTAACGATCCCAAGGATTTTGTGCTTCGATTGGATCGAAATTACACTAAAAGGATATTATTTACCAAGATAAGATAAGATATATGATATTCTATCTTAATAAATTAGATTTATTTTAATCAATAAGATATTTGATATTTTATTTGGTACATAAAGATTTAGTTAAATGTTACAAGATATTTTGATATCTTATTTGGTAAATTTTGAGTTACCATATTAAATATTATCTTTGAATATTAGATTCACTAATTTTAGCAAATTAATGATTAATATATGATATTAATTCCATGCACAATTTAATTGAATTAACATAATTAGAAATCGGTTTCTATATTAAATAATTAATATGAATAATTGTTTATGCTTTTTAAATTTGGATTAATAGCATATTTTATTTAGATGAAATTTTATATGTTATTATTGCATGTGGATTTAATATTATGATATTATTGCATGTGGTGACTAGTATGGCCCACATTAGGATAGATAAATACGATTTGCGTATCGTTAAGTTTTTTTCTTGTACACGATCTGCGTATCGTTATGTATTTTTGTAATTTAAATTTCTGCAAGAGAGTTTATTTCAATTATATGTAAAACAAGAAGAAGGAGATCCTAATGAGACTAAGGATGGAGATACAAGAAGAGGTGATTCAAGGATGATGATCCATGAAGGACCACGATCTTGAAGATTAGATCTTTATTTGGGTTTTTAGGGGCCATACTAGGATCACATTTTTTTTATTGCATTACTTGAATGCTTTAATATTTTTCCCACTTTGCATGTTTGCTTGTCTATTTATGCTATTTAGTTCACTTATAGATAGACAACATTGCATGCTTAGGTCCCTTAAAAGAATATTGAGATATTGTCTTTCCATATCATAACCCATGAGGCCCTTAGAATTTGTTGGATAGTTTTTGCCTTAGCGAGGTGTCCTTCTTTGACTTTGGGATAGTGCGGGCATGTCTAATAGGGGCATGTAAACCTTGATACGGTTACACTCAACAAGAGACCAAAAGACTCAGTTTTGGATCTTGAGGCATAAGGATGAGTTTAACATAAGATGTGACCATCAACCAAGAATTATAAAGTGTTATAATTAGTAAAGAGTTTACTTACCTTGATTACATGAGATTTGGGGAAATGCCTAAGTACGCTCAAGTTTCATTTATGATAGGATCTTGGAATCATTTTACTCAGGAAGGGACAATTAATTTTAATTGAGTAGAATGCGCAATACCTTAATTTTTATATCTTGTCTAAATTTTAAGTTATTGCATGTCAAGCATAACTTATCTGCATTTTTTATTCTATTTATGTAGTTACTTCGTCTTCTTAACACCTCAAAATCATCTCCACTCAATTGTTGAGAAAAAAATAAGTTGAAAGACACAAATTTCTTTGATTGAGAAATAAAATGAGAATTGTTCTCATAACTGAGGGTCAACAGGATCAAGAAAGGATTTACGTTATTGAAATCTCAACATCCAAGTCTCATTCTTAGGTATTAGATACCGGATGTGGTTCTCACATTATTTCGAATGTGCAAGGACTAGGAAATAGGAGACCTTTGCAAAAGGGAGAGATAGATCTTCGCGTTGGAAATGGAGCAAGAGTTGTTGCACTTGCCATTGGAGATTATTATGCTCAAGCCCATATTTGTAGTATTGGACTATACATATTGGATCTCAAAGCTGAAGTTTATAACGTTAATACAAAAAGGCAAAAGTTGAATGACATAAGTGAAACCAATCTATGGCATTGTCGCTTAGGCCACATTAGCATTACGCGTGAAGGAACTCCAAACAGTTGGTAGCCTAAAATCATTTGAATCATGTGAATCATGCCTAATGGGTAAGATGTGAAGGTCACCTTTCAAAGGTACAAGTGAAAGGACTACTGAGCTTTAAGCTCTCATACATACTGATGTGTGTGGACCTATGAGCACAGGACATTGTTGGACATGGTCCGCTCAATGATGAGTTTTGCTAATCTTCCTACATCCTTATGGGGTTATGCCCTCACTACCGTTGCGTTCACACTAAAGAGGACTCCGTCACGATCAGTTGACAAGACACCACATGAGATATGGTTTGGCAAGCCTCCCAGCTTGTCATTTTTGAAGGACATAGAAGATATGGTTTGGGATGCGAGGCTTATGTAAAGCGTTTATTATCTGATAAGCTTGCATCCAAAATCAGACAAATGCTTTTTTTTATAGGTTACCCCAAGGAAACGAGGGGTTATTATTTCTACAATCCCGTTGAGAACAAAGTGTTTGTTGCTCGGGATAGTGTCTTTTTGGAAAAAAATTTCTTTTCCAAGAAGTCAAGTGGGAGAAATGTTCAGCTTGATGAGATTCAAGCAGAGCAACAAACAGGCCAAGACGGCAACCTAGACAATATGAGGATTTTGTCTTGACTGATGACGTTCTACTTTTAGAGAATGATGAGCCTGCTACCTATAAACAAGCAATGGCGAATCCCGACTCCGAAAAATGGCTTGGAATCCATGAGATCCGAAATGGACTCCATGTCTGAAAATCAAGTTTGGGACTTGATAGATTTGCCTGATGGGGGTAAAACCTGTCTTCAAGATCAAGACAGACAATGATGGAATGTTTCTGTCTACAAGACAAGGTTAGCTGTCAAAGGATTTAGACAAGTTCATGGTATTGACTATGATGAAACGTTCTCACCGGTCGTAATGATCAGGTCCATTAGGATAATCCTAGAAATTGCCGCTTATTATGATTATGAGGTATGGCAAATGGCTGTCAAGACCGCTTTTCTAAATGGTTATTTAGAAGAGAATGTATACATAATGCAACCAGGAGGTTTTGAGGATCCATAGAATTCTAGGAAAGTATGCAAGCTTAAGAAGTCTATCTATGGACTTAAGCAAGCATCCAGGAGTTGGAATCTTCGCTTTGATGAAGTGGTCAAAAAGTTTGATTTCATCAGATGCGAAGAAGAGTCTTGTGTTTACAAGAAATTTAGTGGGAGCAAAATGGCCTTCCTGGTTCTATATGTGGATGACATATTACTCATTGGAAATGAAATTCCTATGCTGGAGGCAGTAAAGGAATGGCCTTAAGAAGTATTATCCAATGAACGATCTAGGAGAGGCAGAGTACATATTAGACATTAAGATCTATAGAGATAGGTCTAAGAGGCTTATTGGTCTAAGTCAAGAGACTTATATAGATAAGGTCCTTGCTAGATTTAATATGGTGAATTCTAAGAAAGGATTCCTTCCTATGCAACATGGCTTACGTCTCAATAAAACCCAGTGTCCTAAGACATCTGGTGAAATGAGAAAATGAGTAGGATTCCTTATGCCTCAGCCATAGAATCCATCATGTATGCTATGACTTGTACTCGCGCAAATGTTGCGCACGCTTTGAGTGTGTGCAGCAGATACCAATCAAACCCTGGAAAGACACATTGGTGTGCAGCCAAGAACATTCTAAAGTACTTGAGAAGGACTAAGGATGATGTCTTGGTTTATGGAGGTGATGACGAATTGGTCGTCAAGGGCTATACTGATGCGAGTTTCCAGACAGACAAAGATGATTTTGAGTCTCAGTCTGGATACGTCTTCATTTGAATGGAGGAGTCGTCATCTAGAAGAGCTCGAAGTAAAAGAGATTCTCCTAGTTTTATATGTGGATGACATATTACTCATTATAAATGACATCCATATGTTGGAGACATTTAAGTACTGACTTAAGAAGAATTTCTAAATGAAGGACTTGAGAAATGCTGAGTACATACTAGGCATTAAAGTCTATGGAGATAGACACACTAGACCTACTAGTCTGAAAGAGTTAGTGTCAATGGTGTATAAGAAAGAACCTCCTATGGTACTTAAGAAGGACTAAGGATGAATTCTTGATTTATGGAGATAATGACGAGTTAGTCGTCTAGACAAGTACTACGAAAGTGCCACATGATTCAATACTATGTTGATAGAGGAGACATGAGGTTGTGCACATTGCACAGATGATAACATTGCAGATATTTTAACCAAGCCTATGTCTAGACCCAAGTGTGACAGTTACATTCGAGTCAAGGGGCTCAAACACATTGGAGACCTCTTTTAAGACATTATTTGTTTTATGATAAATATTGTTTATCGTTATCACATACATTTATGCTTGACTTATATATGAGTTTCATATTATTATTTAATCAATTCTTGGGATTAGATAAAGTATCCAAACAATTTAATAGTTAACAAATGGGTTCATCAAAACTGTTTTGGTGAATGAAGCCCCATTAACTGAACTGAAATTATAAAATTGTTAGAAGTCCATGGTCTTAGTCATTAGCTTGGATACAAATGACTTTATTAAAGACCATATTGTGAGATTGATTGATAACACCGGGTTTCATGTGTTATAGGGACATAGTGATGTCTAATCAATTACATAGACGTGTATAGGGATACATGTCGGACATACCGATCTTAGGATTCTTCAGGACATTACTGGAGAGTTCTAGGAATATTCATGATTAGTGAGTTCCTTAGACATGAGTATGATATAGTTATCATTTGGCTGTTGGTATGTCTTTGACGCTGTTAAACGCTGACCGTAGCAGGCAGTTATAAAGGCAGTGATTGGGATTGCCAAAAGTTGAGTGGGAGCTATAGACGTACAAGATTGGATTTGTCCTCCTATTCCATGTATACCATGATACATTTGGAAAGGGTTGGTGTCTCGGCCACTTGAAGAGTGAGAACTGTGAAAACGCATGGTCATGCTCAGATGGATTATAAGTAATCATCTGTACTGACAGTTCGATCTCAGGATTTCAAGAAACATATTTGGCGGTAAAGATGAGTTTTATCATATAGTCAAATAAGACATTAAGTGACAAAGGAATTTTAACATTGCACACTTGTTTTAAGGACAAGTGGAAGATTGAAGAAATTGTGTCCTTTAATCAAAGGTGCAATACTAATTATGAAATAGGACTATTTATGGAGATTAATAATCCAGATATTTTAGGAGTCACATGCTATTGCTAGTGGCCAATACGACTTACGGGATTAATCAGGTTAAGCCCATGGCTAGAATAATTGGGTCCTATGAGGTCACACACTTAGATTTTATGAACTGGATTAAGCGAATCCGCAGGCACGATAAGCCTATTGGATTTGAAGTACTTGGGAGAATTAAAGGGATAGATTGCCTATCAAGTAAAAGATAATAGTTATCTATTACTTAATGATAGAAAGAGATACATGTTGAGAGATATATGGCATAAGATAATATATATATATATATTAGATATATATTTCAAGAAGTTGAAAGATATTATATACCAAATATATATGACTACTACTTAATGCGAGATTAAGAAAATACATATATATCTAATCTATATACACATACGGAGGATGTAAAAAGATATCATATCTGGCTACTTAATAAGATTAAGGAGAGGCATATAATTAAGAGGTAGATACGGCACATGAGGCATAGTTATATATACAAAGCCTTTATTTAGCACACCCTAAAATTTTATTTAGCACACCCAAACATTCGTCACGTAACTATTGAATACATCCGTCACGAAGGTATGTAAAACATACGTGACGAAGGTTTTCCAAACCTTCGTGACGTATGTTTTCCAAACCTTCGTGACGTATGTTTTCCAAACCTTCGTGACGAATAAACAATAAACCTTCGTGACGAATGTAGCTACATCTGCAAAAGTGAAGCTATTACGTCTAATCCACACCAACCACATTTAATTACCTTCATTCAATCCAACAAACTTCATCTTCTACCCAAAATACTTCATTTTTTAACACTTCAAACCCTAAAACACTCTCATTCAAACACAAAATTCAATTGAAAATGTCAAATTGGGATGATTACATACACCAAAATGTTGATGAAGATGGTCCATCATGGGGGAACTACAATAAGGTATGTTATAGTTCTTTTTAATAATGTTAATGTTAGGGTTTGTAGGTAAAATATATGTTTTTGTTATGAAATTGAATAGTTTGAAGTTAGTTGTTTGTGTTGATTGTGTGAAAATCATGTTGTAATATAGAGTTTGGTAGAAAATATGTTTATTTTAGGTGTTACATACAAGAGCATGATTTGTGTTTGTGTGGAAATTGTAATATGAAGTTGAAGTTAGGGTTTGTGTGGAAATTTGTGTTTGTGTTGGAATTTAGGGGTAAAAAAGTGTAAAAAAAATTTTGAAATGGGGTAAATATGACATTCGTCACGGAACTAAGTAAAACATTCGTGACGGAAGTTTGCTAGACATTCGTGACGAAGGTATTTGCACAAGAAATGTGCAATTTTCTTCGTCACGCAACTATTGCTTTTATCCGTGACGAATGTTAACAGTTTATTTGTGACGAAGGTAGGAAAAACAGGTTTTTGAGTGTTGTTTTCTGTATTTTGTTGTTTTTACAGAATAATAGTCCAATGTTCAATCGTTTAAGGAACTTATCGATCAATGCCGATATTCCTTTGGGACGTGATGGAGTGCCTTCTTTTGATCTTGGTTTGGATTTTGATATTCCGCCAATAGTCTCTCAGCTTGATCCTCCTCCATATCATTCTTATCAAACTGATTGGTCTAATGTTCCTGAATACCAATCTTTATCGCAACCATATCAAGACATTGAGTATTTCCCGAAATTGAAGACAATACCACAGTTTGACAGTGTTGTGCCTTATGAGGACCCACATATATCATCAGATTATTCAGAAGTTTTCGTCACTGATAAGATCTTCAGCTCAAGAGCAGAAGCAGAACAGTGGGCAAGAGATATTGGAAAAACTCATAACTTCATGTTGAAGGTTGGTAGAACTGACTTGAAAGGGAAGTTAGGAAGGTCTTGGCTTAAATGCGAGCGTAGTGGACATTACATTCCTGATTCAGTTGGGAGAACTAGGAAATTCAGCCACACAAAGAAATGTGGTTGCAAATTTCAGATTGCATGTAGAGAGACTGAAAATGGGGAATGGATCATAAGGGTTGATCATGGAACTCACAACCATATTATTGGTGAATCCTTACACGGTAACGCATTTGCTGGAAGACTTACACCTGAGGAGGAAAAGGTGTTACTAGACATGAGGAAGGGAAATGCTAGACCAATACAGATGTACACAAGGCTCAATGAATCTCCTGACAACATGACTAAGAAGTCACAAGTCTACAACTTTTGTAACAAGTTCAGAACAAAGAGGATGGAGGGAAGAACTGTGGTCCAAGAATTCTTCTATCGTTCGAAGGAGTTGAACTACTTCGTAAGACACAAGAGCGATGAAGTGACAAATAAGATCACAGATGTGTTCTTCGCAAGCCCAGAGTCGATGAAACTGCTTAAGGCGTTTCCATACGTAATGTTGATTGACGCAACATACAGCACAATTCAGTAAGTATAATTAAGTTAAAAAGTCTGATGTTTGTTTTTACTCTATAAATTCTTATAGTAATGTATTATCTTGCAAAGGTACAACATGCCCTTCATAGAGATTGTTGGAATAACATCAACGTGGAAGAACTATGTCGTTGCTGGGGCTTTCGTGTCAGAAGAGAAAGAAGAAAACTACGCGTGGTGCATGTATCAATTGGCTGAGTTGTTTAGGGTTGTTAAGATGACGCCAACTTGCTTAGTCACTGATCGAGAGAAAGCTTTGATGAACGCTTTGGATAGGATCTTTCCAGATTCTACTTTCCTCCTCTGTAGGCGGCACATCCAAAAGAACATTGAGGACCATGCTAAGCTAGCAATGCGGTCACAAGCAAGGGGGACCCATTTTGCAAGTGACTGTCTTAACTTATTCAAACAGTCGACAGATTTGGCATACAACATTCAGCTGGGGCGTATTGAACAAGATTGGACTGCATATCCATCTGAGATTAGGTACCTGAAGAAGAATTGGCTAAACCCCTACGGCAATAGATTTCTTTCGATCTATGTGGATAAAATCTTTACATTAGGCTCCAACACCACAAACAGGTTAGTAATGTGATTACGTTTGAGATTGTTTTGCAAATTATGTTAGCTTTATATTTGTTGTTATAAAAAATTGTTTTTATTATGCAGGGTTGAAAGTGAACATTCTAGCTTCAAAAATTATTTGTCACTACCAAGCCAGAAGATAGACACTGTGTTTCAAAGATACAATGCGAAGATGCGCAATCAGTTCAAGGAGATCTTGGGTACTTTCAATGAAAGTCAGCAAAAGACTGTAAGTAACATTACAGACGTTGATCTCTTCAAGCTTCTTAAATACAGAGTGTCTTATACTTGTTTGAGTCGCTTGCTAACTGAATACAAGAAAGGGGAATACGACATGCATCTTGATCATTGTGAATGCGTAATAAGGAAGAGAGATGGATTGCTATGTGTGCATGACATTTATGAATATGTGAGGCGTCAAGAACCAATTCCAGTTGAAGCGGTTCATGCCTTTTGGAGGACATTGACTTTGAAAGAAGTAGAGACTGAAGACCAATTACAAGTGCGGAGGGTAGTAGCCAGAAACTTGATGGATGAGTTTATGGCTGAGCAATGGGAGGGAATGTCACCTTATGACCAACACGAGTGTGCAATGAAGTGTTTGGCAATAGGTAACCCCCAAATGACCAACCTACAGGAGCCAGCTCGTGTGAAAAGGGGGAAGGGACGACCTCCAGGAGCTCCAAACAAAGAGTACAATCCAATGAAAAGACAACCTTCACATTGGGAGCACACTGATGCAACACTTGAAGAAACGCCTCCAAAGAAGCAAAAACCGACTTCATACGGGAAGGGTAAGAGTGGTCAGTGGGCTTTGCAGAAGCTTACAAAGTATAATGCTCTCGTACCTCCATGCATGCGTCCCTACGTGCAAGGTTGGTATCCCATTGTCGCTGATGGAAATTGTGGATACAGAGCTATAGCACAACAATTAGGGTGGGACCAAGATAATTGGAGGAGAGTAGATCTGAAATGGCTCAAACGACATTTGCACATTGGAATAATGGGTTGCAAGCTTGTTGGGTATTGCCAGTTGAAACGCCTGATGTTTTGATAACAGTTACAAACCTAGCTTGGACTGGACCAGGAGAGATGGCACCCGAAGAGACATGGTTACAAGTCCCGGCGATGGGGTGTGTAGTAGCTACGACTTTCAATTGTGCATTAGTTGTGCTTGCGAAATCAATTTGGCAAACATATTTGCCTATAGTATTGGACGACAACATCGCTCCGGGAGAGAAATTGCCCATATGTTGCATTGCCCTTGTTGAAGATGAAAGACACTTCATTTCGGTAATTTCTAACTCACTCTATCAATTTGGTGTTTATATTTTTAAATCAATACCTCGTACATTTGTCTTGTAAATCATTTGCCTTATTGTAGATGCCAATTGCCGATGACTCTCCATTACCTGAAGTTTATCATATGTGGCATCGTCACTGTTCACCGGCAGCTCGCTCCTTGATAGACCCTTTTACTGAGCAACTAGCGGCGTACAGAAGGCCTAGAGCCCCAACAAGAAACAAGAAAGGCAACAACGTAATTAATCTTAGCGTTTAAGATTCAGTCGAAATGGATTGTTTAGGAGTTGTAATGACTAAGATTTTTAATGTTTGCATGTATTTGGACTCACTTAGAGAAGTAGTTGGATACAAGAAACTGGAAAGTGATCGAACTTAAACAAACAACAACTTAAACAGACAACAACTGAAGCGAACAAGAACGTAAACAAACAGAAACTTAAACAAACATTAAACTACTTAGTCCCACTGGAACTTGCTCCAAACTTCTCATCAACTAAGGCCTGCTTCTCCGCGGCAAGTGCAGCATTTTCATCCATGAGCTCAACATTTTTCTCCTGAAGTTCAGTTACCTCGTCGTTTAGGCTTTTTGACATTGCCCTCAACATTTCAGTTAGCTCTTGCAGTCCACCGGCCTCTGTAGAGTGAAACAAATTATCCTCATTCAACTGTTCTATAACCACCCTTGCTCGACCTGAGTATGGACGGTCGATCCAATGCCTGTATTTGCACCCACCATCTTCATCAATCGAGTTCCACGTCCTATCAGGGCATCCCCAATATCTTCTCTTGTAGTTCACCTTATCATGATTGAATTGCTCAGTACAAGTCTGTTCAGTTGGCACTTTGTTGCACCAACAAAGCTTCCCTCCTGGATCCATAATTTTTTTCCTGTACGAATTTGAAATGTGTTGCTTATTCCATGCTGAAACGTCCTGTATATAGAGTTGAAGGTAAATGGGTTACAACTTGCAACAGCTGTAACTCACTTACAACAAGTAAGTGAGTCACAGCTAGCAACAGCTGTAACTCACTTACAACAAGTAAGTGAGTCACAGCTAGCAACAGCTGTAACTCACTTACACACCAACCACGTATATGAATTGGATGCTATCAGCTGTAACCCACCATCTTCTGATCTACATTTGATGGGCCGGATATTGATTTGGATTAGATAATGGCGTTTTGGGCCGGACATTGATTTGGATCAGACAATTGCAAACAAACCAAATAACAAGTAATTAGTTCAAACACTACAAAGCATGTTCTTAAAACTCAAGCACAAACTAAATCCAACACCAACATCAATCCAACCTACTCAAGGAAAGGATAGAACCCATCCAAAGTGTGACAAACAGCGTCTTTCATACGGGAATACTCCTCCTCATTATCTGCATCCCGATACGGCTCCAGATTGTACACAGAAGTCCGAATTGCCTACAGTGAAGTGCAAAATAAATTAAGTCAGACATTGATTATGTTATAGATTTATAGAATTTGAAGATTAATTACAAACCTACATGAGTTGCTCCTTAGTATAAGGAGAGATTATTGGATGAGTATGAGCCAAGTACCACTCCAAGTAATCATCAGTGCAGAGAGGTGGAGGATCTACTTCTACACCCATTTCCCATAAGCTTACAGAGTTGTTCTCCCTTTGCTCCCAACTCCAGTTGGTGGGATCATACTCCACTACGTACTTACAATTGTTTCCACACCTTCTAGCTTTAATTGGTTGAATGGGAGTGATTGGCACACCTTTAACTCGACCAAATTGTCTGCAAACTCGAAGTGGCATGTGAGGCTCGGTCTTCTCCAAAACATGCAGGATCCCATGAAAGAAAGCCGACCGAAGTTCTTCCCTACGAAAATCTAGGCGTCCATATGGTTGCCACTCAACCTGTTGTACATAAATCATTAAAAACAAGTTCAAAAGTACAATAACAAATTAACAGCTAATGAAAAAATAATCATACCCCTTCTACGCTCATATTGTCTAGCTCCTCTCTGTAGTTGCGACGATTGTCCGGTCTTTCAGACAAATCAAATTTGGCTGCATATGGTATTGTCTCATCCCACTCATAGTTTTGTGGAGGGGCAAAAGCAGGAAAGTACAAATAGATTCAACCCTACATCATCAAACAAAACTAAGGAAAACAAAAGAAACAGTATTCAAATCAGTGCATATAATTAAAGACAAACATACCATCAACAAGGTGTAACAGAAAGACATCGTTGCACAATCTCTGCGGGAGTATTTACCCAGTTGTCCATACAAAGCACACAACGCACCCGAACCCCAAGACACACCATGGATATTTGCCATATCATTAAGCCATTCATGGTGAATCAACTTGATCATGTACGACGTCTTGTCAGGAAACAATGTCATTCCCAACAAGTATGTCAACCAACCCTTAGCGATTGAGACTTGATCCATTTCAAAGTTCCCCTCATTATCCACTGCCATGCATTGTTCCCTCAAAAGCTCCGGTGAAACTTCATTACCAGCTTTGACTCTTGTGTCAAGTAAATCTATACCAAAAGCCTTATTTGCTCTGTTGACCATTACAACCTTCGTGTCAGCTTTGCCAACTCCATCAGCAGATGTGCAAAATCCCATGCCCTTTCCGTTTATAGGGATACCCAAAATCTTGTGCACATCTAATAGGGTGATTGTCATTTCACCAAATTGCAAGTGAAAAGAATTTGTTTCTGGCTGCCACCGCTCAACAAATGCATTGATCAACCCTTGGTCGTGGTTGGGATACATGAGGGTCTGCAAATGTGACAAACCAGAAGCCCTACCCAACGAAACCCAAGGATAGTCGCCCTGTAACTTCCATTTTTTCAAACCTTCTTTTCTGACCGTATTTCTCAATTGCGGTCTCTCCTATTTATCATATTTCAAAAAAAATTTAAGTACATTTAAATCAATTAACAAATCATGTCTAAATTAACGAAGCATGGAAATTACGCAATTAACAATTCAACCAAAGGTGATAGATTTACTTACATGTCCTTGCCAAACCATATAAGCAGTGTGCCCGCTGAAGCTATGCAGCAAGTCTATCTCCTTAGGACCTCCAGGCACAACCCACTGTAACTTCGGGTAAATTTCGTCTTTCTCATCGCCATCTTCATTAAGATCGACCCCCCCGTAATGGCCCTCAAACAGTCCTTCAGCCCAGGAAGCAGTTGGACCAGATTGCCATTCTGGTGTTTCTGGCTGAAAGGCCTGTTGACGTCCTACTGCTTCATCCCATGCGACTTGTGGAGAAGAGGGGGGAACCCATGTAGGGATCTATTACAAAAAAAATTGGTTATTAGTAAAATGTACAACTTTCACTCATAATCGACTATATATTAAATTTTAAACTAATACTTACAGCACTCTGCGGACTCCAAGTTGGATAATGTGCCTCATAGGTTGGAGTCATCGGGATTTGCTGTTGTAATAAAATAAATTTCATAAATTATTAATTTAATAAAAACAAAAAACAGTAATATAATGTGAATTTCAGATTAACTAACCATGTTCTCGTAAAGGTTCGAATATGCACTAGGGTCAGCTAGCTGTTGTTGTTCATGCCAAGAAGGTTGTGGGACCTCTTCACTTGCACTTGTACCCTCGTCAGCTCTTCCACGCCTCTTCCTCGGCTTGGGCTGATAAGCGGGCCTTCCTCCAGCCACGATTTCTTCACGAGTTTGATTACGGGCATTCTTCCGGGCACTTCTAGAAGACGGATGCATCTACAGTAACATAATATTTTGTAAATTTACACATACCAAACCAACAAAACAAAACAAAAAAACATCACAAATATGCAAAAACATCCGTCACGAAGGTCCAGTATACATTCGTCACGGATGTTTACTAAACCTTCGTGACGGATCTGAGTATAACATCCGTCACGAAGAACCAGTAAACATTCGTCACGAATGTATACTGGACCTTCGTGACGTATCTTCTGCAAACCTTCGTGACGAAGGTTTTTGCAAAATTGCAAAAACGCAGAAGTGCCAACATATCCGCTGACGAATGAATTTGCACAAAATTTGCACAATTTGAAGCAGAAAAACAGTTTATGAAGGTATCCAAACACATTAGCCCCTAAATCATTTCATTCCATAAGTTTCTTAATCAAATCAAATTTACCCTAATTCATGAACAAATATCAATTTTGGGGATTATATCTAAAATTTGAAACAACTCTCAATTAGACATAAACAAACACCAATTGAACTAAAAAAACATGCTTAATACACATATCAATCTAATTTAATCACCCCATTTCAATGGTTTTGACATATATTCATCAAACATGGAAAATTAATGCAAAAGAGAGTTAGAAATTACCTTATTGCTTGATTTGTTGATTATTGTAGTGAAAGAGATGAAGAAATGTAGAGAATGGTGTTGTGATTTGTTGTAGCTGCGCCGAAAAAGAGTATAATGGAGAAGAAGAAGTTACATTAGGGTTGGGTAAAAAATCTCTTTTATATCTGCAAAATTGATACATTCGTCACGAATGTCTGAGCAACCTTCGTCACGAAGGTTTGGAAAACCTTCGTCACGAATGTTTTACATACCTTCGTGACGGATGTTTATAGAACCTTCGTGACGGATGTATGCAATAGTTACGTGACGAATGTATACAATAGTTACGTGACGAATGTTTGGGTGTGCTAAATAGAATTTTAGGGTGTGCTAAATAATAAAGGCCTATATATATTGGATTGTGAGACAATTCTTTAGGGACGTAAGCTTTAAACCGAGAGAACAAGTTCTTCTCTTCAGGTTTGTGTGTATCTCCTCTCTCGTTTCAAGGTCGTATCTTTGAGTTACTCGGTCTAGCAGAAGAGATTTAAATGTGATCCAGTTTATTGTTCGTGTGGACTAATTAGAGGAGTCGCACTTGGGGCTCTAATCTCTCCATTCCATAGATTCAAACACGCATCAAGAGGTATTTATTCTTTCCTATATACGATCTATTTAGTTTATGCATGAGATCCTTGGTTAGATGTTAGAAAAACGTTTCATGAAATTCCGCTTTAAGCATCTAAATTCCCTACATCATCCACTACAGGATGGCCACCCCTGACCATCGTCGGCGATGATCCGAAAAAACGGCTGATATAGAGGGTACAAAGGGGAAGCCAACAAGTGTGGCCTAATACAGTAGAGATACTCAACAAATAACGTTGAGTCAGGATTGCAGTTTAAAACTGCTTTAATGAAATGAGGGTTAATATCGGGAGAAGCCAGAAAATCTGCTGCCCTATTAGCCTCTCGAAAACAATGTAGAATTTTACACTTTTCAAAAGATTTTAGGTTTTGTTGCACATCCCAGAGGATATTTTTGATATCCCAGGGAACTTTCCATATCTTATTTGCTGCGTTAATCACAGTAAGATTATCACCTTCCAAAATGACATTTTTATATTTTAGTTTTATTGCTAATTTTGTAGCCATTAACATTGCTTGCGCTTCCGTCTGTAAAGCTGATAAGGATTGAGTGTGTTTACTATAAATATCAAGAAGTTGTCCTCTATTGTTCCTGGCAATACAAGCTATCATAGATTGGTTGTTTTGTTTAAAAGATCCATCGAAGTTAATCTTTATCTAATTAGTGGGTGGGGGCAATCCATTGTTTGTTGTGTGATTTATTTATGTTTCTTGGCTTTGGGTCCTTTTATAGATATTATTGCGTTTTCCCATTGCCTATGTTGGGAATAGGCCTCCTGAGCAATACCTTCTTTTGAGACCCTTTCATTTCTAAAGATAATTGCATTTCTGTGTAACCATACCTGATACCATAAGAATATTATACATTCTATTTTATGATTGTTATTTTTATAATCATAGATAACTTTTGTTAAGGTTGTTTCAAATTTATCTTTAACATCAATTTCAAATTTTGTTCCTATAATTAGTTCTAGTTTCTGTATTTGGGATTTGATAAAACTGCATTCAAAGAAAAAATGGTCTGTTGTTTCATTATGATAATTACATAAAGAGCAATATGGTGGTACTCGGTTATAATACCTGTTCAATCTATCTGTTGTTGGAAGATTATCAGACACTGCTTTCCATAAGAATTTCTGTATTCTGGGTGGAATTTCTAATTTCCAAATCCAATTGAATAGATACGACTTATTAGGTGGGATGTTGATGGTATATAATTTTCTAGCTGACGCTGTGCTAAATTTGCCATCTGCAGTCTGATTCCAGATTATTTTGTCATCTATATCATTTTGTGGAATATAAATTTTAGTAATATGAGAAACTATTTGCTGAGGTAAAATCTCATTCAATCTTGGTATGTTCCATTCTTTATGGGAGGTTATGTATTCAGATACTGTCTCCGATTCCTGACATTTTGTACTATCAAAATATTGTCCGATATCAATGTTATGTATCCATTTATCCTTCCAAAATTTGATAGTCTTTCCATTACCTAGGTTCCATTCTATACTTTTAATAAAGTCATCCCGTAAGTGTAGGAGCCTGGAAAATTGCCAAGATTGTTTTGTCTTATTTTTATAATCAAATGTGGATCTTTCTTTAAGATATTTTTGAGTAAAAAGAGTCGCCCATATATTACTCTTTTCTATTGCCAATTTCCAAAGTAATTTTTGTTGTAGCGCTTTATTGAGATTTTCTGTAGTATGGATCCCTAATCCACCTGAATCCTTGGGCTTACAAATGTTATTCCAATTTGTAATTGACCTAAATCCTGAATCTGAATTATTCCAAAAGAAATTCTTATTAATTTTATCCATTTCCTTACAAACACCCTTTGGTAGGTAGAAACATTGCATTAAATGATTTGCTTTAGATTGTATATTAGGCTGGATTAGGATAGTTCTGCCTGCTTGGGAGATAGTATTAACTTTCCATAATGAAAGTTGGTTTTGCATACTTTGTATTGCATATTGAAAACTATCATTTCGTACTCTTCCCCTAACAATAGGGAGTCCTTAATATTTCTCCATAGCATTCGTAGGTTGTAGATTCATAATAGAGGTTAATTGTTGTCTTTGATTGTTAGAGATATTAGTTGACGTTTGGAAAGAACTTTTGTTGTAGTTGATCGCCAAACCCGATAAATCTGTAAATTTTTGTAAAAGATTCTTTATGTATATCATATTTTTCATGTTAGCGTTTGCTAAAATAATGGTATCATCCGCAAAGCAGAGAAACGGAATGCGCATACCATTCTTATTTAGCTGTATGCCAACTCTGTGATTTGTTTTTCTGTCTCTTTTTGCAATGTTCTTGCAAGATATTCCATAGCTCAGATAAATATAAATGGGGCTATAGGATCACCTTGTCTAAGACCACATTTAGGTTTAAATATAGGACCAGGCTCATTGTTTACTAGAACTGAGAACGAGGCTGATTTGATACATGTCATAACTAAATTAATCCATTTATTATCAAAGCCAAATGATTCTAATACTTTTACTATAAAAGGCCATTGTATTTTATCATATGCCTTTTCCATATCAAGTTTTAGTGCCTCCATCCTCTTTTTCCTTTTTTCCTGTTATGAAAAGAATGGAAAACTTCATGTGCAATCAAGATGTTATCGAATATAGATCTCTTTACAAAGTTGTGCACAAACTAATAGGTCTATAATGGTTGACTGTTGTAGGATTGTCCACTTTTGGAATAAGCGCAATAAATGATTGTGCACAATCTGATAACATTATACAAGAGTGGAAAATTGATTTGATTGAACTAATAACTTATGGACCTACATTTGGCCAAAAGGATTGGTAAAATTCCGCATTATAACCATCCGGGCCCGGTGTTTTATTATGTGGGAGCTGGAATACTACATTTCTTATTTCAATGTTCGTGTGAAGTACACGGAGTTGTATATTATCTTCTTCTGTTATTAGTTTAGGAATAATTTTAAAGTCTTTGTCTCTTAGGTGTATTGTATGAAGAGGTTGATATCTTAGTTGTAAATCCTTTGTTAAGTTTGTCCAAATCTCGTCTTGTTTTGAGTATTTTATTCCATCTAAGGATTCATAGGAGAATATTTTTTTTTTGAATGTTCTTATTTTAGCCGATGTCTGAAAATATTTAGTGTTTTTATCCTTATCATTATAATGTTTAATTTCCGCTCTCTGTTTCCAGTATGAATGTTGGAAATCTAAAAGTTTATTGTATTTTGTTATCATTCTATTGTAATGTTCTGTCATTATAGTATTACGGTTTTGAAAGCATTCGTTCTCAAGTTTTTGTAGCCTCTCTGCAGTTGTTTTTAGTTGTTGGAAAATATTATTATCGTTAGTCTTTATCCATTTTTTAGTCTCATTTTTTAATTGCTTTTGTTTCATGAATAATTTAAATGTATGAGATCCATTGAAATGATAAGACCAAATTCTTTGCACTAAATATTATTATCGTTACGCTTTGGATATCCCATATTCCAATATGCTATATTCATAAAAACTGTTTAAAAATATATTAGCGTTTTTGGACATCTCATATTTTTTTATAAGAGTGGAAAAAAGAATTATTATAGTCTATATTAATCTGCGCATTACAGACATCATGAGAATTATAACGAAAAAGGATCGGTCGATTTTTTTGTATACAAGCAGAGAGATATTCGAAGCATTTTGTGGTACAGTAATTAATGTTAACATCATGAGACAAATTTAAACTCAAGCATCCCATCTTATTACCGAATTCGGGTTCATTTTTGTAATTTTGACAGCACCACGTAATTCTCGTAATATTGAAATGATGCACTTTGAACATGTTAATATAAATTTCATTATTTACTCTGTTATTATGTTTAGAAGAATTAAAAGATAGCAGCACATTAGACTTAGTATTTGGGTTTAGGATACAAATATCTGTAAGTTCTAAGAGCAACAGTGTAACAAGCAAATTAACATTATTATAATGAGAATACCTTTGATGAAAGATACTTTCAGAATTTGTATAAGAGAATTGAATATAAGTATAGTAATTAAAAGCCATTTGCCTCATAAACCATTTAAAGCAAGAGGATGACGATTCTGCAGTTTCATACTCGTACTTGTGATAGAGATATACTGTATATATACAAGAATTTTGGTTTTGATTGTAGACTTTCCAACCTAACTTAACATGAATTGACCAAACCCATTTGGGATTGAAACTATAATAGTTGACAAAGTTTCTGTAACTATCTATGGATAGTACTCGATATGAATATAAACTGAAATATGATTGTAGATGTTGGTTGTTGGACCCGGTTCTCGCGAGTCATGACGCGAACCCGGTTCTCGCGATTAAAGCGATACGAACCCGGTCCGCGACCGAGAAACAGGCAGCGAGCCCATAAGGTTGAGTAACCAAATCAAGTATGAGAGGCCCATCAAGAGGCCCAATAGGTAAAGAGAGCAACACCAGATTGTGTGGGACCCAACGTCCAATTATAAATCCTAACGGCAAAGAGAGAGAAGGGTAAGCGACTGAGACCATCTTCCTCCCCCTTGAGAGAGAGAGAAAACACATAAGGCGATTACTCATTTCCGAGCTCGTCTCTTCGATCCCGATTCACCTCTTTTAGTAGGAAATCGGATGATCGGTACCTGGATTCTGACTCTCGGTATCGTCATCGTGCTTTTGAGGTGTGATTCGTCACGATTGGTTGAGTTTCATCATTTACTGTTTCATTGAGTTGGCTCACGAGGTTTCACTGTTTTTATCATTACTTTGATCGTTATCTTCTCTTTGTGTTACTTCATTCTGTTGTTGTTGTTTGAGGCATTGTGTTCATTTACCTATAGCTATTACTGACTTGAGCGTCGGAGGGCCAAATCAGGGGGTCCAACCTTCCGGTTTGGTTGTGCAGGTACCTTAGGGACTGAAGAACACAAAGAACAGAGGAGAATAGCACATTTTGATCCAGATAACGATGTGTCACAAGTTGTCGCTCCAGTTTGCGTAAGGAAGGTCTCCAGTATTTGAAGATTCATAGAAGGCCAGATCTCGCGAGGTGTTGATTGCGAGATCGCGAATATCTGGGCTCCAACACTGGCGCCGACCGTGGGGACCTCCTCACGCAGCTAGCTCCCTTTGAAATCTCGAGAGTCAGTTCGCGACGGACAGCGTTATGGTCGAAACTGGCAGAAGCGGAACAGTAAACGCCACCACGTCACACATCAATCAAAACACTCTCAATCCCCCACCACTCCCTCGTGTCGAGGAGGAAGTCCCCGAGCTTATCACTATCCCTCGGGAGCAGAATGAGCTTTTTGCCGCCTGGATAGCGCAAGGCGCCCCGATCGCCCCAAATACAGCTAACCAAAGGGTCGAACCTCTCCACGACCAGACCAATCGCGACGCGAGAGAAATTAATCGAGAAGAAGTAGCTGAAATTGTCCCGGATGACAGAGCATCGGTTTCTAGAAGGCCGAGAGAGAGAGATGGTACTCACGACATGGGACAGGGAAGGTTCGACTTGAACCAGGCCCCAATGAGTCATCAGGAGCACTACAACTCTCAGCACGATGCTCGTTATGACGAGAGGGGCCGAGCATACTATCCTATGCAAGACCATCGCGAACGTCAGGGAGCACCCCACTATAATCGCGAGATATCCCAGAACCCTCCTCTCAACTTCTCAACAATGTTTGGCCCCACAGCTTTTGCAGAACACATCATCGGGGCCCCTCCACTACCAGATTTTAGATTCCCAACTATCAAGGAATACACTGGTAAGGGAGACCCTAAGGAACATCTTACCCGATATAAGTACGCCATGATCGCAAGGGGTCCGGATGAGGCCACCCTGTGCAAGGGATTCCCAGGAACGCTCGCGGACACTGCCATGACATGGATGTTAAATCAACCACCCGGGAGCATCTCTTGTTTTGCAGATATTGAAAGGGGATTTTTGTTGCACTTTGGCTCTTCGAAGAAGAGGAAGATAACCATGCAAGAGGTGGTCGGGGTCAAACAAAAAACAGGTGAAAGTCTGGAAGAGTACGTAAAAAGATTCTCGCTGATGGTTTTAGAAGTTGATGACTTCGACGATAAAACCGCCCGTGTCGCATTCTTAAATGGGCTGGCCGACGGGAGTGAGTTCAAAAAGCACCTATACAGAAAGAAGGAAGGGTCCTATCAGGCCATGTTGGAAAGAGCTTATGTCGAAATTCAAGTTGAAACTCACTCAAGCACACCCGCGGGGGGTGGAGGTCAGAACAGGCAAAACCAAAACCAGAGCTCTAGAAAAGGCAATCAGAATTGGGGGAACAAGAGACAACAGTTTGACCAAGGGCAGAGTGATTCACGAGCTCCAGGTCTAGTAACTCAGCACCCGAATCGGGATCAATATCAGGACTACAGACAGAATACGGACCAGAACCAGTTGCAGGAACAGAATTTGATGAACCAGAGGGATGACAACTCCAACTACAGAGGTCGCGGCCGAGGCAATGGTGGCCGAGGAAGAGGTCGCGATGGAATGTGGTGTGCCAACCACAACTCCACTACTCACAACACGGATGAGTGCCGGAGTGGCCCAAGAATGAACAATGAACCCGAACAGAGAGCCGTCCTCATGAATCAGAGAGGCGGGGGAAACAATCAAGGCAGGGGTGGTAGAAACCCTGGCCGGGGGCCATTCAGAGGGGGAAACAACAACGGTGGGCGAGGAAGGGGGCGCAATCAGCAGAACACGACCGATCCTCATCCACCTCAACGCAACCAAGATTTCCCGCGACCAGACGGTCATGTAGGGACCATAGCCGGGAAGCATATCCCTATACCCCCGAACAGGCGTGAGCAACGAAAGATGATCAACGCACCGCTCCCTCGCGGGCTCCCAATTATGAGTATCGCGAAGCCCCTTCCCAGAGAGCCATATCAACTAGTTTTCTCTAACGAAGAGATCAATGAGTGGGCAGTCTCTTCTGGTGACCCATTAGTTATACATCTACAAATTGGCACGAAACTAGTCAGCCGTATTCTGGTAGACACGGGCAGCTCTGCCGACATAATATATCTGGATGCCTTCGAAAAGCTAGGGGTTGATCCACGAATGAAGAGACCGACGCGAACAACCTTAGTAGGCTTTGCGGGAGAGAGAGTTACCGCTCTAGGAGTGGTGAGTTTAGATGTAGTGATGGGAGATGAGACAGGGCCACGAAGATCAGAAAAGATTGATTTCGTAATCATCCCGACAAGCTCTTCGTATAACGCAATCATCGGGAGAGGCACATTGTGCAAGTTTGATGCAGTAGTATCCATGAGCCATTTCTGCATAAAGTTTCCCACACCATCCGGAACTGGAATCACGACGGGTGTGGAGAAGGAAAGCATCTCTTGTTATATCAAGTCTGAAAAGGGAGAAGAAACGCCTCTGCTCGCGAATCAACTTTTTGTCCCGGGCATGCCTAATGTTGAAGAGGAAGCTGAATTAGATGTTCGCGAGCCCCCTAGATATCAGGATTCTGAGGGAGATGTGGACAGAGCAAAGTTTTCCGGATTTAAAACGCAGGAAGTCACTCCCTTTGTAAACAAAGAAGAGAAGTTATCGGTAGGGGGTAACCTTGACCCTATGGTGATGGTGGAGATCGAAAACTTGTTATCGGAATCGCGAGATGTCTTCGCTTGGTCCCCCAAAGACTTGAAAGGAATTCCCCCATCGGTGATCACTCACTCTCTAAATATTAGCAACGATATCCTTCTCAAAAGACAGCGAAAGAAAAAGCAAGCGGGTCCGAAGAATGAGGCCGCGGCCGCAGAACTCGCGAAACTCCTAAAAGTTGGGTTTGTTAGACCAGTACAGTACCCGGCTTGGTTGGCTAATATCGTCATGGTCGCGAAGAAAGGAACAGGAAAATGGAGGATGTGTGTAGACTTCACAGACTTAAACAAAGCTTGCCCGAAAGACAGCTACCCACTACCTTCTATTGATCAGCTTGTAGACTCCACTGCAGGACATGAGGCACTCAGCTTTTTAGATGCATACTCGGGATACAACCAAGTCATGATGAACCCCCTCGACTCAGAGCATACCTCTTTCATAACAGATAAGGGCACTTTCTGCTACAAAGTGATGCCTTTCGGCCTTAAGAACGCGGGGGCCACTTTCCAGAGATTGGTAGACCGCATTTTCAGTGATCAGATAGGGGATACAGTTGAGGCCTACGTTGACGACATTGTGGTGAAAAGCAAGGAACAGAGTGATCATGCTCGTGACCTGGAAGAAGTCTTCGCAACGCTCAGAAAGTACGGGATGAGTCTAAACCCGGACAAGTGCGTGTTCGGGGTCACAGAAGGAAAATTTTTGGGCTTCATGATTGGTGCTCGCGGTGTCGAGGTAAATCCCGATAAAGTCAAAGCCGTTCTCGATCTTGAACCACCGCGGTCTACCCATGAGGTCCAACGGTTTGTAGGCCGAGTAAATTATTTGGGGAGATTCTGTGCCAAGTTGGTCGAACGAAACCTCCCCTTCTTCGAAATTTTGAGAAAGCCAAAGAACTTTGAGTGGACTGAAGAATGTGGTCAAGCTTTCGCGAGCCTCAAAGAGCATCTGACAAGGCTCCCGATCTTATCTTCCCCGGTTCCGGGAGAAACTCTCCAGTTGTATCTCGCGGCCAGCTCAAGGGAGGTCAGCGCAGTCCTCGTTCGCGAGTCAGAAAAGCCAGTTTATTTTGTCAGCCGAGCTTTATTGCTAGCGGAGACATGGTATTCTCCGGTTGAGAAGTCTGTACTTGCGCTGATAACGGCTGCTCGCAAACTAAGACCCTATTTCCATGCACACCCGATTGAAACCCTAACGGACCTGCCACTGAATAGCTTCATGACAAAACCAACCGTAGCAGGGAGGCTCACAAAATGGGTCATCGAAATGTCAGAATTCGATGTAGTATATCGGCCCAGGCCAGCTATCAAAGCACAAGCGCTTGCCGACTTCATTGTCGAAACGAGTTTCAGAGAAGGGGAAGTGGTGAATCCGTATGGCGAACAGATGATGTGGATAATGCACACAGACGGAGCCGTGAATGACGAGGGATGTGGCGCGGGTGTGATTCTCACATCGCCTGCGGGAGATGAAATAAGTCACGCCATCGCACTAAAATTCAAACCCACGAACAATGAAGCTGAATATGAGGCCTTGATCGCAGGGCTAGAGTTAGCCATTGGTCTTTCAATCTCTGTGCTATCATGTTGTTGCGATTCAGAAGTTATAGTAAAACAGGTGCAGGGGCTTTATGAAGCGCGAACAGGGAACCTCCCGCAGTACCATGCACGGGTCGCGACATTGACCTCGCTTTTCATGCATTTTGAAATAAAGGCAATCCCGAGAGAACTGAATAAGAAAGCAAATGAACTCGCGAAGATGGGAGCCGGATGGGAAGGTCCCAAAGAAGAACGCGAGCGAAGATCAGGGTTCATGGTATCAAAGGGGGGGCCCCGAAATATCTGTTTTTTGTGAAGGAAGAAAGCGCCATCAGTCGCGAAATTGAGATGATGGCAATCAACACTTCGTCTGAAGATTGGCGTCGCCCATTCATTGACTACCTCAGATATGGTCGCGGTCCAACTGACCCGAAGGAGCTCATGCAATTAAAAAGAAAGGCTGGACGTTTCTATATCAGCAGAGGTGAGCTTTACAAAAGAGGAGGTGACCCTTGCGAGCTGAAGTGTATGGGTCACTACGAGACAAAGGCCTACCTCGAAGAGCTGCATGCTGGGCTGTGTGGGACACACGCAGGGTGGAGACCCCTGGTGTACAAGGCTTTGCGCCAAGGGCATTTTTGGCCCACAATGAAACAAGATGCTCAAGCGATGACGCGAGCTTGTCAGGCATGCCAGTATTTCGCCCCTGGCTCCCACCAACCAGGGGTCCAGCTTCAGATCATGGGAAGCCCCATCCCCTTCGCGATGTGGGGGTTGGATCTTCTTGGCCCTTTTAAACCAAAGGCCCCGGGTCAGCTCGAGTATATCATTGTCGCAGTCGACTATTTCACAAAATGGATTGAAGCGGAAGCACTCGCATCGACAACGGTACCTGTAGTGAAAACATTCCTTTGGAAGAACATTATTTGCCGCTATGGGTTGCCACGCGAGATTGTTACCGATCGTGGCCCTCAATTTAACTCGCCCCAGCTGATGGCATGGTGCACCGATCTGGGAGTTAATTTGAAAATTGCTTCAGTTGCACATCCACACTGCAATGGGCAGGTAGAAGCCGTCAATAAAAGCATTGTCACGGACCTAAAGAAAAGACTAGATAGTGCCAAGGGCAGATGGGCGGAGGTCCTACCACTTACTCTCTGGGCCAATCGAACCACAGTGAAAAAAGCAACAGGGGAGAGTCCTTTCGCCCTCGTGTATGGAGTGGAGGCCGTGGTTCCAGTAGAAATTTTGTTCCCAAACGAAAGACTCCTTCACTATGACTCGAATACCAATGACGAAAAGATGAGGATGGAACTCCAACTTCGCGAAGAAACTCAAGAAATGGCGGTTATCCGGGCGGCCGCTTACAAAGCGGGTGTAGCGAAATATTACAACAAGCATGTCAAGGAAAGAGGTTTCGTGAAAGGAGATCTGGTCCTCAGAAAGACAGAGGGGGGAAAACTCGATCCCAACTGGGAGGGGCCGTATATAGTGGATCGCGAGGTCGCCCCAGGGGCCTATCGACTGAAGGATAGCTCTGGCAATCACGTTGCAAATTCCTGGAACGTAATGCGACTACACCGCTATTACGCCTAGCCTACTCCCCCACACAGGCAAAAGAACCGATTGAAACTAAACATTAGCAAGAATCTATCATCGGGTTACCAGAGGAATAAATACTTTCGCCACAAAGGGGGACGTGATCTCAGAATAAAAGGTACGTGCACATCTCGTGAATTCAGGATGTCGCATAAATCCCATGACGTTGGGCTGGGGCCAAGAGCACCTACCCAGGTCGCGAAGCCGTGACACTGGGCTGGGGCCAAGAGCACCCACCCAGGTCGCGAAGCCATGACGTCGGGCTGGGGCCAAGAGCACCCACCCAGGTCGCGAAGCTGTGACGCCGGGCTGGGGCCAAGAGCACCCACCCAGGTCGTGAAGCCGTGACGCCGGGATGGGGCCAAGAGCACCCACCCAGGTCGCGAAGCCGTGACGTCGGGATGGGGCCAAGAGCACCCACCCAGGTCGCGAAGCCGTGACGTCGGGATGGGGCCAAGAGCACCCACCCAGGTCGCGAAGCCGTGACGCCGGGTTGGGGCCAAGAGCACCCACCCAGGTCGCGAAGTCGTGACGCCGGGCTGGGGCCAAGAGCATTCACCCACCCAGGTCGTGAAGCCATGACGTTGGGCTGGGGCCAAGAGCACCCACCCAGGTCGCGAAGCCGTGACGCTGGGCTGGGGCCAAGAGCACCCACCCAGGTCGCGAAGCCGTGACGCTGGGCTAGGGCCAAGAGCACCCACCCAGGTCGCGAAGCCGTGACGCTGGGCTGGGGCCAAGAGCACCCACCCAGGTCGCGAAGACGTGACGCTGGGCTGGGGCCAAGAGCACCCACCCAGGTCGCGAAGCCGTGACGCTGGGCTGGGGCCAAGAGCACCCACCCAGGTCGCGAAGCCGTGACGCTGGGCTGGGGCCAAGGGCACCCACCCAGGTCGCGAAGCCGTGACCGTCCGAGAGTGAGTAACGACATTCGTCCCCCTCAGCTCGACCACGAAGTCCTGACCCTGATGGGATAGCAACCCATCAAGGCACGGAGCTCAGCGAGTGACACTCCTGAAAAAAGTCAATCATGAAACTATATGCTTAGCATGAAAATATGCAATACAAAACGCTAATGAATCCCCATCTGTTTTGACAGACACTCCTGCACTAAAGAAACGAACGATCATAGGCATGATCGCGAGCGAAACAAAAAAAGATCTGATTATCCGCGAGCATGGATTTCCCAAGGCATCAAGAATATCTTAGCTAAGGTATGACAAGATAAACATGCGAGCTACTTTGTTTTGTCACAAGAACAAAAGATCTGATTCCAATTCATTATAGGAAATCACATTCTCAAGCACAAAGACACTCATAGGTGCACGAAAAACCCTACTACTGGCCCATACGCATGCAGTAGTCAGGTAAAAACACACTCTTAATCACATCACAGGTCATGACATATGAATGATCTATACTTACGCGATCGATTTCCTCGCAGGGTTTTTCGTAAGACCAACAACAGAATCTTTCCCGACGAAAGATGTTGAAGAGTGCCCTATTTACGATATTAAGTATTTTCGTTTCAGAAACATTTTTAAGCTCTAAAGTCTATTGGTGAGATACATACCTTTAAATCGCGGTGGCACAGAAGTGCATATTACATTTTGAGTTCCAAAGTTTTTCCGATAATCCCGGTCTAATTTATTCATAAACCCTCGTTCATTCTCCCTCCTCTTTTTACACATAAAGCTCGCGAGACTGTAAACATCCTCACGAGCACTATGGGAGGGGGGAAGAGGAGGAGAAATCACCATACAAACAGAGGATAAAGTGACGTTAAAAAGCACTAAGCCTAGAGAGGAACAACGACCTTCACTTGATACACCACAGTCCGAACGGGAACTTCAGGTGGATTAGCACGCCACATGGTGAAAGTCACCTCATCTCCCTCACAAAGATCATTCTCATATGCAAACTCACTCCAACCCTCGCCCAGAAAGTAAGAACTCCCAGCCTTATCCAGAGTCATGTTCCAAGGTTCGAAATTGACGCAAAGGACAAGACTCTTACCACCGAAATGGCTAAGGTATTGATCACAATGTTCCTTCGGGAAACGCTATACGTAGAGAAGAGGAGTCTAAGAAACAAACAAGCAGAAAAAGGCAAAGTAAAAAGGGTATTTACCAAGCATCTGCCAGTAATGGCAGAGGAATCCATGGTAATAGTGAAGGACTCATCCAGAGACCCCTCTCGAGTTCGTCGTGTCCTGGCCATGACGGTGTTCTTTGAAAAAAAGGCAGACGAGAAAGGAGAAAGCAGGAAACGCCATTTATAAAACAAATACACCTAACCCGCAGTTAATGCATTTAATGATTAAAGCAGAAAAGTAGTTGAGGAAACAAAAGTAATAAACACAAAAGACATGCAGGAAAATAATTGTACGGTCTCCTCATAAGACCCAAAGAAAATCGTCTAACCCACATCTAGACTCGCGATCACATTCCGATCCACGGGCCCCAGAACCAAAATAAAAAACTGTATATAACACCAACCCAAGAGTTTGCAGACAACGCATAAAAAAGTTAAACTTCATCAGGAAGATCCAGATACCCATCAGCCTCAACCAGCGCTGAATCGCGAACCCCTCCCGCACTACCAACGTCTTTGACCGACGTGATGTTTTCTTCAGCAACAGTCTGTTCGCCGTCAATATTCACAACATCGTCCCCAACATCCACATCAGACGATCTAGCACAAGAGCGGGTCGAAGAGTCCGCTGTTTTCTTCATCCTTTCCTCCGAGTAAATTACTCTTTTAGGCACTTTAGGAGCTGGGACTAGAGGAATGTGAGACTCCATCCCCCTAACGACCCCTTCGCCTTTAGGCAAGAAGGGTTCGACGACCCAACCTTCAAGAAGGCTCGCGTCGTCGTCAATAAAAGTCCCAAGAGGAGGAGAGGTATACGCAGGGAGCTCGGCAGGAAGACCACAAAGATCCGTAGGATCATAAGGGAAGTTAGCCACTTTGTGCTTTCTGAGCTGACGCTTGAGTGCGGTAATCACCAGGGTGTCACGAGCCAAGCTGATAAAATCAATACGACATTTCTCGCGATAGCTAGAAGCATACTGCTTGGCACCTTCGCGACGACCCTTGTCAAAAGCTTGGTCTTTCTCTTGTCGAAGCAAAGATAACTCTGTATGGTGATTGCGCTCCGTAGTCTTGGCCGAAAGCTCCAAGTCACTTATCTTCGCCATCAACTCATTTACCTTGTCCTCCAAAACAACATTCCTCTCTTTCTCCTCTTTCAGCTTTTTCTTCGCGGCCTCCTTGACATCTCGGGCTTTGTTAGCAAAATCGACCATCTGGTTATATTCTCCCTCCATCTGGACGTAGCCATCTTCAAGGGCGATGGCATATTTCCCCGATGCCTCGTTGAGAAGAATCGACTACAATAAGCAAAATATGCTAGTTAAAATTACCTACCGACAAGAAGGAAGAAAACCACTCAGAAAGAAAAGGAGGGAAACTCACCGCCAAATTAAGTCTCGAGAGCCCAACTCTACCTCGAGCAATGCCCTCTAAGAATTAAAGCATCTCTGAGAAACCCGGTCGATCGCGATGAAAGAACGTCCTCACCGCCTCTTCCTCGGGAAAAAGCTCAGCCAGGCCCTGAGAAGGGGCATCTTGACCACCTTCAAGGGTCATAGGCTGTTTGCCCTTGGCAGTCTCCGAGGCCCTCCCTGCAGGGGTTGCTCGGTGCGAGGTAGGAGTCCCGCCGGCCCCTAAAGGGATTGTCGAACCAATCGGGGATTGGTCGTTAAGAGGCTCTGGCGCGCGAGTCTCGGTCTCCACAGATTGAGGCACAGACTCGCAGATGTTAATGCCCCCAGCAGAGGTTTTCCTCTTTTTAGAGGGAGCCTTGTTCTTATTCGCCAGTTGCTTTCGGCGCTTGCTTTTCTGCGGGGCAGGAACCTGTTCGTCAATAGGCTCTTCGTCAAAAGAGTCATCAGAACCCTCGATGGTCGGGAGACGAGAAAAGTATCCTGTCTCTGAAAATAAAAAATATATAGTAAAAAATCCATAAGCATATGACATCGCGAATCCGTAACAATAAAGAAAAGAGAAAGGATAAGTAGCAACAAACAAGAAAACCGTTAGACGAGATCCACGCTGGGCTAGCTGGGCTAGCACCTCGTGGGTAATACACTTCAGGAATATGCGCGTCGAAACGAGATCAGGGAAATTATGGAATTTGCGGGAAAGACAATCTTTCTTAGGCTGAGACCAGTTACCAGATTTGGGTTGGGTCGCGAGCATCGATATCTTAGTCGAGATCCCAGAACCAGGAGGTGGTCGAACCAAAAACTAGTCAACCTTCCACTTCGGTATGCGGGGGGGACCGTCCCACTCCGACTTACCATTCTTTACGGCTGTAAACATCCCCATCTCCTCAGGAGCCCTTCGCGTGGAAAACATAAGGAGAAAATGACAAGGATTGGGTTTTACCCCGATATCTTGACACCTCATCACATAAATAACCAAGGCCCTCCAGAAGTTAGGATGCATCTGAGCTGGGCTGTAGGTCAGCTCTCTCAGGAGCATTTTAGTAAAGTTGGAAAAAGGGAGCCTAAAGCCTAGTTTGAGAGACGATATATTCAAAGGAAAGAAAGTGTCATACTCATCAAGGGAAGTTCCACCCGAAGATGGAAGAGCAAAAATTGTACCTTCTGGGAAGGGATAGGCATCTGCGATAGTGAAAAGATCGCGAAGGTTAAGGTCAGAAGGAAGGGCCGTGAACGGGTTCCCAAGGTTCTTGACCTTTTTATAACGAACACGGCGAGTCAAAATCTGTACGCGACCCGCCGGATTATTGAAAATATCTTCGATCTCCAAGCGAGGAAGATCGCCTCGCCAGGAGTAAAACATCTCATAGTCCTCACGACCGAGTATTACAGTCTCAGATTCCTGAGGAAGATCTTTATTACCATAACTCGCATCTGGTCGCGAGGTAGAAGGAACTTCATCGCCATTATTTCTAACAGGGTTCCCTGTGGATGATTAAGAGGAAAAAGATCGATAGTTAGTTTTCCAGGGCGAAAGTACGAAACGCGAAGACTAGAGAGAAGCTTCGCGAGCCATGGGAATGAAAAACAAAGAAAACCCTGGAAAACGAGAAATATAAGATCTAAGTGGGCATCAAGCAGACACCCGGCGGGCATCCTAAGGAAGGGCAAAATGAGTAGGTTAGAAGCCATGGGAGAAAAACTGACTTTAAAGGATGATGAGAATCCTAACAGCCTAAAATGGCTTCTTAAGGAAAGAAGAGCGCCCATCACACAGGAGAAGGAAAAAGGGGGCACCGCCCAGCGAAAAACCAGAAAAGGTGCGGAAAGAACACCGCCCGACCACCATGAAAACCAGTGAAAGCTTCGAAAGAACACAAAACAGCGGAGATATGAAAATACCAAAATCATGTATAACAGAAATGGAAAAGAACAACAAGTAAAAAGCGAATTCGAAATAGAACTTACCAGCCATTTGTAAGTTTGAAGATTGTCTGAACGAGTGAAGGCTTCTCGAAATTTTATTAGAAATAGGATTTTACAGAGGAACACGAACAGTTGAAGTAAAGAGGAAGGAGAGAATATGACTTGACAGCTTTATATAGGAAGATGGAAAAAATCCCCAAAAAGCTACCACGTGTTGAAAGATGTCAGAGCGCGGGAAGACGAAGCGTCTCGAATTTAATTCAAAATTCAAAACAAGCGCGATGGAATGAGAAGGAGTCGCGACCGAATGATCTTCAAGGGACTCCCCGAGAACTCGACTTCAATCATTACCCAAGCCTTACCTTCGCGAAGGCAAGGACTTGGGGGGCTGGCTGTTGGACCCGGTTCTCGCGAGTCATGACGCGAACCCGGTTCTCGCGATTAAAGCGATACGAACCCGGTCCGCGACCGAGAAACAGGCCGCGAGCCCATAAGGTTGAGTAACCAAATCAAGTATGAGAGGCCCATCAAGAGGCCCAATAGGTAAAGAGAGCAACACCAGATTGTGTGGGACCCAACGTCCAATTATAAATCCTAACGGCAAAGAGAGAGAAGGGTAAGCGACTGAGAGCATCTTCCTCCCCCTTGAGAGAGAGAGAAAACACATAAGGCGATTACTCATTTCCGAGCTCGTCTCTTCGATCCCGATTCACCTCTTTTAGTAGGAAATCGGATGATCGGTACCTGGATTCTGACTCTCGGTATCGTCATCGTGCTTTTGAGGTGTGATTCGTCACGATTGGTTGAGTTTCATCATTTACTGTTTCATTGAGTTGGCTCACGAGGTTTCACTGTTTTTGTCATTACTTTGATCGCTATCTTCTCTTTGTGTTACTTCATTCTGTTGTTGTTGTTTGAGGCATTGTGTTCATTTACCTATAGCTATTACTGACTTGAGCGTCGGAGGGCCAAATCAGGGGGTCCAACCTTCCGGTTTGGTTGTGCAGGTACCTTAGGGACTGAAGAACACAAAGAACAGAGGAGAATAACACATTTTGATCCAGATAACGATGTGTCACAAGTTGTCGCTCCAGTTTGCGTAAGGAAGGTCTCCAGTATTTGAAGATTCATAGAAGGCCAGATCTCGCGAGGTGTTGATTGCGAGATCGCGAATATCTGGGCTCCAACATTGGTGTTGTGATACAATAGGCAAAAGAATTGACCTAGGTTATGCTTAATATTGAGAAGAGAAAGTTTGCCTACATTAAATTCATAAGTATGTAATTTGAGCTTATAAAAACTAAGAGTTTGATACCAGACCACAAAATACAATTGGGGAATTGTGTGTAGAGGGTCTTACTATATTTAAGGGGGGAGGATAAAAATTCTCCTAAAACACCAGTAAAGGATTGTATGCCACTCACTAGTACTATTATTTTGAATCAGAAAGCAAATAGAGTACAGGGGCCAAGTAAATATACAATTGATGTGAGAAATAAAGTACCCAGACCATTTAAAAATGATTGCCAGCATAATAGTACATGATACATAGTTGTTGTCACAGTATTGAGCTTGATTGTCACAGCCTAATAGTACATGATTCATAAGAAGCACTTGTTTAATAAGCTTGTAGATATTAAAAGGATAGCAATTGAGAGCTAAACAGATTGTACCAACTGAATCATAGAAATACATATGTATAGTAAGAACAGTAGAGGAGTCAAAAACTTCATAATGTAACAGGTGCTCATTACAAGTACAAAACCAGAGATACACACTGTATTATTTTGGCCATACAATTGATAATCAATGGGAGCACAGCAGTTGGCATTATGAATAGTAGAATTTATTGTAGTTTTGGAGGGATTGCTATGTGCCATACTAGAAGTATTATGCAAAGTGTGCAGTAATGTGTGTGGGAGACAGAGAAGTAAAGAATTGGGGACTAATGACCTCAACCCTGGAAAAATGACGTCAACCCTTTGGTTTTTTCTGAAAAATTTGATAATAGAACTTTTCCTGAAATTGTGAAGAGAAGCCAAAGTGAATGTTATTGTTAAGTTAATACAGCAAAAATAAAGAGAAGAAGGATAAACCGTGCATAAAACAATATGAGAAATAGAGTTGAAACATGATGTGAAGTTTGTACTGGGAGTCTTGATTATATTGGGAGATTTAATTAAGTTGAAGGCAATAATGCATTGATGCATACTAGAGGTCATAACAATGGTATAGGTATAAGTAGAACAAGTTGTATCATAGATGGAGTTAGAAGTGGTAAAAACAATACTACAGAGCACTGGGTCTAACTTATACTTCCAGAAATTGAAATAAATCAGCAGGTGATATGCAGAGACAAGCACATCTATTGAAGATATTTTAGAAATATCTTTATTCTAGCATATACTGTATCTTAGGCTGCAAGGAGCAATCTTTTTCTTATAGATAAGATTTGGAGCAATCTTTTCCCTATAGATAGGATCTCTGTAAAGTGTATATATACATGACCTAATCAATGAAAAGTACAAGGAAGTATTTTCCATAAAATCTTTACTCTCTCTAAAGTTTATCATGGTATCAGACTAATCTCGATCCTTCCAAACACAACCCTTCCGCCACTCCCTCAGTTTTGCCCTAATTTCGGCCGCCGCCGTCTTCTCAGCCTTCCTACTCGTCGGTTTCATTCATCGACGTCGCTAAGTTGTCTTTTCCTGCAATGGGAGATACAACCAAAGAAATACCCGTGAGTTTTTCCTCACCTTACTACCTTCATCCTTCGGATCATCCGGGTCTTTCAATTTGTCCCGTGATTTTCAAAGGTGATAACTTTGATGAATGGGTTATTGCTTTTCGCAATTCCCTGTGCGCCAAGAGAAAGCTTGGCTTTATTGACGGATCTCTTGTCAGACCTGCTCCTACTTCGACAACTCATCCGACTATTGAAGATTGGTGTATGGTCAACTCTATGTTGGTCAGTTGGGTTCTGCAATCCATCGACGTTTCTCTTCGTTCTTCTATCACATGGTTCCCCACTATGAAAGAATTATGGGACGATCTGCAGCAACGTTTCTGGATTGGAAACGGTGCTCGAAAGCTTCAACTTCGTGAGCAGATCTATAGTTGTCGTCAATCTGGACAAAGCGTTGCCTCCTACTACAATGTTCTTCACAAATTATGGGAGGAATTGCATCATTATGTTCCGGTTCGAAACTGCTCATGTGGATTGTGCAAATGCAACTTAAACTCTTTCTGGTCAAACGAACACACTTTGGAATTGAGATTTAAAATTCACACAAAATTTACATAAAAATCGTAATAATGATGATAAAAAACTCTTGAACTTTGTATAAGTCCATTGGGCCCACGGTAGGTCCATGACAGTGACGGACTGGGATCGTGCGGACAAGCGCGTGTATGCGCAGTTGGGCCTAGCACATAAGCCCATGAGGTTCCATCCTAAAACCAATTGGTGATAGGAGGAGTAGCTCATGTGTACTAGACCACCAAGTTCTCCACTTCCGATGTGGGATGTATATTCTCACACTCCCCCGCAAGTGCAACTGGTTCTGTAGCAGTTGACACTTGGATCTCGTGGAGCCCAGGACCAAACCTGCTCTGATACCATCTTGAACTTTGTATAAGTCCATTGGGCCCACGGTAGGTCCATGACAGTGACGGACTGGGATCGTGCGGACAAGCGCGTGTGTGCGCAGTTGGGCCTAGCACATAAGCCCATGAGGTTCCATCCTAAAACCAATTGGTGATAGGAGGAGTAGCTCATGTGTTTATATACTAGACCACCAAGTTCTCCACTTCCGATGTGGGAGGTATATTCTCACAAAAACATACAACCTCATCTTAGTCAATTTGAATCGGATAAGTTGATATGTCCAATTAAAAAGGAGAAAATACTTTTCTTTCTAATTTGTGAGAAATCTTTTAAGCTCAATTGTTTTAAGTATAAACTTATTTTTTACCGCAATAAAATACTAAAGACATATCTCAAAAAACATTTAAACAAATTATCGTAGTTAATTCAACATGATAAATTTCCTTGAGATTTTCGAATATAAGAATAATTATATTTTTAACACCCTGTATCGCACATGAAACTAAACTAGTTCATTTTTAGCTTCAATTATTTTCTTCCACATCAATAATTGAGTTCAACTGCCTGAGTATGACCACCAAGCCGTTGTGGCCCAATTCATTAGTATAAATCAAATTTCATTTGCTATGGTGGATGTGGAGTGTTTTTCGTTTTGGGGAAGAGCTATCAAATTTCATTAATTTCATGAATTCAATGCAATATATGAGTCATTCTTGTATATATACTCCGTACTGTATTTTCTACTAGTACTAGTCTATTGTTATGAATTTGATTTGATATGTAGTAAATGATGGTAGGTTGGAGGATGAACAAAATTTAACACATATCTCACTTCAAATTATTTTTATGATTGTTCTCCTCTAAGAATATTTTGAGCAATACATCCTCAATTTCAAAGTTAAAATATGATGTTTTTAACTTTCTATTCTACTTCTTCTACAGTATACAGAGGCCTGTTTTTGCCAAATAAACTTATGCTGTAGTAAAAATATTTACGAATCTGAAAGTTGCATTTTGAATATAACTACAAAAAAAACTTAAACTGCACACAAAACGAAGCACATAGTGGCAACCATTGTTGGTAGATTTCATAAACAGGCACACAAAATACTTCAATGTTTTTGAACTGAGTATACCGTGAATATGCAAAAAACCAACCCACCCCAAAAAATTGTATGTGAACTGGATCTGTAGTGTCTGCAAACTAGTGACAGACAGCACATATACAAACAGATACATGCTTCAATCGATCATCAAACTCACTCACACTAATGTTCTACATATAATTTCAAATTTTCCTTTTCTACTAATGTTTCTGTTTCTAAGTTTCTATCCATAAAAAAAAAAAAAGAGGAGGAGGAAGAAGAAGATCATACATTTGTGGTTGTGGTTGTGGTTGTTGTTGTTGTTGTTGTTGTTGTTGACAAAGAAGAGTGAACAACCTTGTTATGCTGCCTACCCATTAACCACATGAGTGTCCTTCTAGAAGTACTAGCATTGGTAGTAGCCGAGTCAACACTGTAACAGCTTTGTGCATCTTCATCTCCCAGATTAATTTCAACATTCTCAATCTCGGAATTAATCCTCCTCTCGCCATTGTTGGGTCTCCTCCCCCAGATCTTGGACACAGAAAAGCCCTCAAGTTGAAAGTCTCTTCTTGAATCAGAGCCATACTCCGAAATCGCAGATCTCGGCACAAACCCTGCGTTCTTGACACTGGGAAGCTTCTTGGCTGGTGTCCGAATGGGTACTTGCAATGAGGAAGTCTCGTCCATCACATACGCAAATGACCCCATTGAGTAACATCTCCTTGAATCCACCACCACATCTCCCTGATTCTGATTATTCAGAATGTGGTTGCTTGATTCCCCCTCCACATTCTTGAACTTTCCAAGCTTGACACTGACGATTTTGTCCCCCACCTCCTGAGAAAAAGAAGAAGAAGAAGGCATTTCGAATTCATGACAACGACCCGAGCCTAGTTCGCCATCCTCACTACCGGATTCAAGAACACAGACGAAGGGAATCCTGGAGCTGCGGCAAGGAGACATCCCTTGTAGAAGATTGGATCTGCAAAGAGGACATGTTGAATGGGAGAGGAGCCAGGTGTCGATACATCCAGTATGGAAAGCATGACTACATTTAGGGAGGAGTCTGAGACGATCTTCAGGCTCGAATTCACAGAGGCAGACGGCGCAGTCGAAAGGGTCTTTGAGTCCGATGATGGAGCTGTAATGGAACAGAGGAAGATTGTCGATGAAGGATTGGTCCACTCCGGCGTCGTGGAGATAGAAAAGCTGCTGGAGTTGACCTTGAAGGGCGGTGATGTCAGAACCCATTTCATCTGGGTCTCTGTTGTTGGGTTTAATAAGGAATCTCACTAGGAGATGAAGGAGACCTGAGATGAAGAAGATGATTGCTAGGATTATGATGATTAGGAGTATGCTTGGACTGATCTTGTTCTCTAGATTTGCTGCTGCTGAGATTGGAGGGTGGAGAGGTGATCCTTCAACCATTTTCGACCCAGATGCAAACCGGACTAGATGCAAAGATTGGAGATTATTATGAATGGAAAAATGGGTGTGGAGATGAAGAGGAAGAGAGAGTATTTAATTGTGCATGTGCTGTTTATTCAAGAACAACAACAAGATGGGGACTGACTTTACCATACTTGCCGTTTTACTGCAAATGGATACCTGCAAGTCAAATGGGTCACTCATTTGTTTAATGGAAGGAAAGAGACGACCAGATTCAATTAAATGAACTTATGCCACTGCCTAAAAATTCAAATTCAAACGCAAACAATACTCCTACTCCTATTATGTATGTTAGTATGTATATGTATCATGTATCTCTCAATAAATAACACTAAGTAAGTAACCCTTAAATTACTTTTGTAAGGATGTTAAAGAAAGTTTTATTAGGGAGGAAATTTAATTATTTCGAATTCTTTCATTAGAATGACTCAACACAAACTTTATAATTCGTGCATACAATATTTAGTGATACATACCAACGACACAAGCACATGATGCATAGTGATACATGTCAATGCCAATGACACATGAAATAGTTTTTGATTTATAAACAATTTATTTTATAAATAAAAGTGACTCTTATAACCCTAAAAGACGTGTAAAATAAATTATTTATAAATTACTTCGTAGAAATACTCTACCAAACAAACCATTGACGAGTGTTTGATAAAAAAATCAATCTAAGTTAGAGACTTTATGCTGAACTAATGTAACTTAAGTTTTCATTTTTGCTATTGCAAGCCTTCTACATTACGGAAAATTAACAAGTTAGATGTAATTTTCTCTTATTTCAGTTTATGATATTGAATATCAACTATTCTGTATATTTTTGAATAATTAGTTTTGATTATTACTCTTACTAGTCCTACAGAACCTGTGCGATGCACCACTCACATTTGGAATTTCTAAATATATAGTCAAATAGTGTAGTCCAAATGTCCAATAGATTATGTCATTGCTATATTTGACGCAATATTTTCTCTTTACAAAGCTTCATACCATTAATAGATTATAACCATATATGAGGATAACACCTCTCTAAACCTTCATTTGTTTATTGTACAGTTTTGCCTACTAATTTCACATAGCTTTTTTCATTCAAAACTTCACATATCGCATTCCTGATGCTTAATATTTACTCAGACAGAGAACTTTTTTCAGGTTTCTACCCTAAATGCATAATTAAAAGAAAGACCGTAAACCTTTTTGAGTTTATCTCTACTATTACAACTGACCAACTAAGGCTGACATAAAGTTGGCAGCTTCATATGTAGATCACGCCATTTATATCTTCAGTTCGTGTCCTTGGACCTAAACATCATTGTCATTACTTCAGACACAAACTTTACCAACTATCCAGCGCAAACAATAGTAAATGTTGCTAACTTGATATCTAATGAGTAATGACCCAAGGTACTAATTCATTCTTGGCTCTATGTGCAAAAATCTAAAAGTGTATTTTGAAGCCCTAATAAATTTAGCTCCTAAAGTTATGATCTAAGTTCTTAAGAATAATTACATGATATGCATACCCGAGGACCAGGATACGCTCCAACGGGCCAACCTAGACATCATTTGACATTCGGTTGCACTAATTTGATTCTTGCTCAATCCCAAACACTTGGACTTCTCTCCAACCATTTCATGCTCGTCTATCTTTTCTCCGCCCATGAAAATAGAGTAGGGACGGTCGAGTTCTGTGAGATTGACTTGATCGAATCAGATTACCAAATACACACAAGTATATACGCAGAATGTAAATGACACAGTGAATTGTTAACGAGGTTCGGACTCTGCCTACATCCCCGTGGCCTCAAGATTGTTGGCCAAATCCACTAAGTAGGTCACAAACATACAAGAGAGCACAGCTCCAATTTCATATCAAATACACAAGAACAGAGATAACAATAATCTGTAAAAGCAAGAGAAGAAGAACTCCCTAAACCAAGTGTATATCCAGATCGCTTCTAAACCTCAACTCCGTCGAGCATCTGCTACCTTCACCACTCGTCAGGACCTCCAACTTCAAGCAAGAACACAATCCACTCGAAGCTATCTCTAGAAGCAAAAGCTTTACTTCTATCGAGATCAAGCTCTCAGACCACAACCAAGAACACTCAGGAAACCCTAACCCTAAAGCTCTCTTTCACAGATGAAGGCGGAGAAGAAGAATGAGATCGATGAGAGAGAAAGCCAGGGTTAGGACTTATATACCTCATCCCAACAAGTGAAATGCGGAGCTCCAGCTTCCTCAAAACGGGTCGGGTTCAGCATTCTGGTTTCCAGATGGCATATGGGCCTCTTCTAATGGGCCAAGCCCAATTACAGATTATACACCTCTAATTCTACTAATGCATAAATTATCTGAACTAAAATACTTAAGGATTGATCATCAACATGACAATCATCCATTACAATTTGCCCTCTTGATTGTCATACGACCTACACAGCCTAGTTCTAACTGTAACACACAGCCGTTCTAAACTAGGAGTGGATTCTGGCACACCTACCATCGTCGGCCAAAGCTCACAGTTCATCAAGGAACATTCCAAATGTGCAGAAAGTCCCTGCAAAATGTAAACTTATCAGATGTCACAATCTTAGTACCAAAATCTGCAGGTTTCAAGTCACCTTTAATCTTAGTAACCACAATCTGTTTCTTTTCAATCAGATCTCTAATAAAATGATGCCTCACATCAATGTGTTTAGACCTTTCATGATAAACAAGATCTTTACATAAGTACAAGGCACTTTGACTATCCATATGTAAAACATGTACATAAGTGGCACACGGGATTTCATTCAATAACCCAGTTAACCAAACAGCTTCTTTAGCAGCTTCAGTAACAGCTATGTACTCAGCCTCTGTAGAGGAGAGTGCCACAACTGACGGTTGCTGTGTCTTCCAGGAAATACAATTTCCTGCCCAAGTATAAAAGTAAGAGGTGGTAGACTTTCTAGTATCTTTGTTACTAGCATAGTCAGAATCCACATATCCAAACAACTCATCTCTAGATGTATGTTCACCATACACTAGACACAAGTCTTTGGTCCCACTAATATACCTCAAAGCATATTTCATAGCCAACCAGTGATCATTACCTAGATTGGACATGAATCTGCTTAGCACACTGATAGCAAAAGCAAGATCTGGCCGTGTACACAACATGGCATACATGACAGATCCCACTGCCACATCATAAGGCACATTTGACATTTGTTCTACTTCTTTAGGATCAGTAGGACAACTATTCTTACTTAGCTCCAAATGCCCTCCTAAGGGTATAGAGGTGGGCTTTGAGTTATCCATACTGAATTTTTCCAGAACCTTCTGAACATATTCAGTCTGAGACAATCTCATCAGCTTACTCTTCCTATCTCTAACAATTCTAACACCTAGAATCATCTGGGTTGGACCCAAGTCCTTCATATCAAAGTGCAACTTTAAGTCTCTCTTGACACCAGCAATTGAGACTTTAAAGTTGCTAATAAGAAGCATATCATCCACATAAAGAAGCACGTATAAGGGACAACTAGTCTTAACATTCTTAAAATAAAGACATGTGTCATAACTGCTTCTATGAAAACCTAGTTTTTTCATGCAAGCATCAAATTTTAAGTTCCATTGTTTAGGTGATTGTTTCAACCCATAAATAGATCTTTTTAACAAACAAGCATGCTCAGGATTTTTAGTGTCAATAAAACCCTTAGGTTGTCTCATGTAAATTGTTTCATCCAATTCACCATGTAAGAAAGCAGTCTTAACATCCATTTGTTCTAGTTCCCAATAAAAAACAGTGCACATAGCAAGCAAAAGTCTCAGGGTCTTATATTTAACTACGAGTGCAAATATGTCATTGTACTCTATGCCTTCTCTTTGGGTGAATCCTTTAGCTACTAACCTAGCTTTATATCTAGGAGTATCCTTAGAACTATCACTCTCTTTTATTTTGTAAATCCATTTACAGTCAATGAGCCTAGCAGTTTCAGGTTTGGGCACTAAAGTCCAAGTTTTGTTAGTCATCATAGACTCTATCTCATCATTCATAGCACTAAGCCATTTCTTAGATTCAGAACACCTAACAGCTTGCTCATAAGTGTCAGGGGTATAGTTATTATTGATCACATTAGCAGTCATAAAGGCATAATCAACAAGACCAGTACACATAGCAACAACCTCAACATTATTCACATAGAACTTTTTATTTGGAATTCTCAGTCTAGGAGCTCTATCTCTAGTTAGTTGATATTCATTTAAGTCATGCACACTATTAGAGTTATCATTCTCAGACACCACAGTGTTTTCATTGTGCACATCAGAAGACTGTAAAGGAATATTAATACTAGATGAGGTTACATCCATGTTTCCTTCCCCTAAATGTTGAGGATTGTTGCTCTTTGAGTCACTCTCCACTTCTAATCTGGGATTATTTGAGCTTGGTTCAACTACCCTTGGATCTTCTTCAGATTCATTTTGGCTCATGGAGGGATGGCCCAAGTCAAACTCCTCCTCTCCTGGGACTTCATTTGGTCCTTCTGGTATGTAGAACTGGTTCCTAGTCACCACTTCTACACTTTCTGCTTCTTTGGTACCTGTACTCTTGGTAGCATTGATTAGAACATTTTTATAATGAAAATCTTTTTCATTAAAGGTAACACTCCTAGATAGGATCACTTTATAGCCATGAGGTTGAATTATAAGCAACTTATATCCTTTAACTCCCTCAGGGTATCCCAACATGACACACTTCTGAGCTTTTGGTTTTAATTTTCCTTGAGAAATTTGTGAATAAGCAGTGCAACCAAATGGTCTCAAATGAGATATATTTGGTTTCCTACCAGTCCACATTTCTTGAGGAGTCTTAAAATCAATGACAGAAGAGGGTGATCTATTTATGAGGTAAGAGGCTGTTGTGACAGCTTCACCCCACAAGGAATGTTTCAATCCAGAACTTATTTAAAGTCCTATTCATTCTTTCTGCAGTACCATTTTGTTGGGGTGTTCCAGACACTGTTAGGTGCCTTCTTACCCCTTCTAGAGTACAAAAGTCATTAAACAAGTGATTGCAAAATTCAAGGCCATTATCTGTTCTAAGGCACTTAAGTTTCAAGTCATATTGTTTTTCTACAGCAAATTTCCAGTTTTTAAAGGCAGAAAAGGCTTCATCCTTAGTTTTTAATATGTAAATCCACACTTTCCTAGAGTAGTGGTCAATAAAAGATATAAAGTACCTCTTACCACCTACTTTACTTACCTGAGCTAGACCCCACAGATCGGAGTGCACATACTCCAGGGGTTTGCTGGCTACATAAGAAGATCTAAAAAAAGAGTTATTAGTCTTCTTTCCAAAAATACAATCTTCACAGAAACTTAGGTCCACAGGTTTTTTTATCAATTAAACCATGTTTATGAAGATAATTCAGGCCCTTATTTCCTATGTGCCCCATCCTATTATGCCAAGTTTTTGTCTGGTCTAAGGTCATAATATTATCCATTTTGGAGAGATTTAACTCAGGTGTAATTATAACATGATACAACCCACCCCTTTTAATTCCCTTAATAAGAGTAGTCCCATTTCTGATGACTTCCCTTATACCATTATAAGTAATAATTTGACACTTAAGGTCATCAAAAACTGACTCAGATAATAGGTTTCTTCTAAGTTCTAGAACCCACCTAACATTCTGAAGGATCCTAGTCTTACCATCATGCATAGTTAGGGGAACTTTTCCTAATCCTTTAATGGCTAAGGCACTGTGGTCTCCTAACATAACTTTTCCTCCATCACACTCAGTTAAGGAGCTAAAGAAGTTTTTATAGGGAGTAGCATGCATAGTGCAACCAGAATCAAGAATCCAGTCATAGTCAATAGAAGAATCACAACACATAAGCACTTCACAATTATCATAGTCTTGAGATTCAAGCACAGAAGCAGAGTTATCATGACCATCTTTATTAGACTCATCTTTTTTCTTTTTATGACAGTCTTTAATGAAGTGGCCAGTTTTATTGCAGTAGAAGCATTTTCTCTTCTTATCACTATCAGAAGAGGTAGAAGACTCATATTTCTTATATTTCTTAGGCTTATACTTCTTCTTATTTTTACCATTCATCATTAAAGCCTCAGCTTTCACCTCAGTCTTTTTGTCAGAATTTTTAGTCCTAAACACCTTTAAGGTTTCATTTTTCTCAGTAACAGAATCAATGATTTTCTGTTTAGTCAAAGTTTCATTTCCATACTGAATGACATCCTTAAAGTTATCAAACTGAGAAGGTAAAGAATTAAGAAGCAAGACAGCTTGATGAGTTTCTTCTATCTTGTCATTACACCTTTCTAAGTCTTGAGTCATCCTAAGATACTTATCTAGGTTATCACTCAAAGTCAGATTGATGTCCATTTTAAATGTAAACAATCTACAGAGTAAAGAAATCCTAGAGGGCAAAGACTTAGTAAGGTAAAGTGCTTCTAAAGCATCCCAGGGAGATTTAGTGGTAGTATGATTTACCACTTGTCGAGTCACATCATCAGATAACCTTATGAGGATTTCTGAGTGGGCTTGTTCATCCATCCTCCTGGCAGCAGAGGTTTCAGCAAGGTAGTCTTTTTTTTTCTTGATGGCTTTGCTACATTTTTCTTTCACCAATATGGTCTTCATCTTCACTTGCCACATTGCAAAGTCTGTAGTTCCATCAAAAGGTTTCATCCTAATGTTGTTGTCTCCCATGATTTACTTCCCCTGAAACCACACACACAAGTTAGTTCAATACCAACAAAAAGTAAAAACAGAACAACAGAAGAGGTGGAATAACAAATCTTGAGCAATTAAGAGCAAGATTTGTTGTTCCTGAATCCAGATCACACAGATCAAGACAATAACAGTACAGAGGTAATCTAGATCAAAGAGGTGCGGAAGCAATGAGCCAAGATCATTCACAGAGCAATGATAGATCCTAATTATGCAAATATCTACACAAATCACTCAAGACTTCAGATACAGCAATAATCAAGAACCTGGCTCTGATACCAATCTGTGAGATTGACTTGATCGAATCAGATTACCAAATACACACAAGTATATACGCAAAATGTAAATGACACAGTGAATTGTTAACGAGGTTCGGACTCTGCTTACATCCCTGTGGCCTCAAGATTGTTGGCCAAATCCACTAAGTAGGTCACAAACATACAAGAGAGCACAACTCCAAGTTTAGATCAAATACACAAGAACAGAGATAACAATAATCTGTAAAAGCAAGAGAAGAAGAACTCCCTAAACCAAGTGTATATCCAGATCGCTTCTAAACCCCAACTCCGTCGAGCATCTGCTAGCTTCACCACTCGTCAGGACCTCCAACTTCAAGCAAGAACACAATCCACTCGAAGCTATCTCTAGAAGCAAAAGCTTTGCTTCTATCGAGATCAAGCTCTCAGACCACAGCCAAGAACACTCAGGAAACCCTAACCCTAAAGTTCTCTTTCACAGATGAAGGCGGAGAAGAACAATGAGATCGATGAGAGAGAAAGCCAGGGTTAGGACTTATATACCTCAGCCCAACAAGTGAAACGCGGAGCTCCAACTTCCTTAAAACGGGTCGGGTTGAGCATTCTGGTTTCCAGATGGCATATGGGCCTCTTCTAATGGGCCAAGCCCAATTACAGATTATACACCTCTAATTCTACTAATGCACAAATGATCTGAACTAAAATACTTAAGGATTGATCATCAACATGACAATCATCCATTACAAGTTCATCTCTATTGTCAATAGCCTGCAATCTATTATCAAGTTCTTAACTTAGAATGCGTCCACCTAACACTAAGATTCAACTCCCAAAGTCCTTGAGCAGAAAGTATGCATGGCAAATCCTTTTCCCGACGACAACGATCTTAACCAATTGGAATCAAGAGCTGGATAAGGATTTGGTTGTGAGCGGAGGGTGTAATCGACATCGAAGAAGATGAATCCGGGTTGTAGGTTTTGATGAGTCACTTGAGGATTTGGTCTTCGACGGAGCAATGACAAAAAATCATGAAACATGGATATGGGATGAGGGAGCCTTATATGGGGAAAATCCGACGCCTCGACGATAGGAGAGATGAGCCATGCCTACGAAATAAAAAATTCAATAGTGAAGAGGAGAACCCGGACGCCTGAAATTCGGTATGTAAATGTTTCATTCAATTCAACCAACAAAAAAGGAAGGAGAAGGTAAGATTCATTAATTCTAAAGCAAGAGGTTAATTTTTTATGTTATTAGATTAGATGAGTTTAGATTAGACCAGCGTAGTGTCCCGTGCCATGCAGGGGGATATGTTTACAAAATTAGTTAATAGTATTTTTTTACATATTCTATATATAATTTATATTATTTTGTATTCAATAAATTTTTTATGTTAAGTAAAGTTTTTTTCAAAATTATGTGCTTGTAAAATGGTTAATTCTTAGCTTTTCAATGGATAATTAAAATACGGAGGAATTGTATGCGCCGACAATTTTAAAAATTGAGCTGCTTAATTAGAACGCTTCATGACAGCGTTTTTTGTTTTCCTTCCATAATAAATAAAGCGCTACATGCCAGCGTTTAAATAATCAGTGTATTAATAAAAAAAATCGACTCAAAACTCATTCCCCTTAAAATATTTAGACAATTCAAGATATTAAGCTTACAAAATAGTTATATGACATTTTATTAATAATTATAACATTTTTATTGACTGTTTAATTTTTAAAATTTTTTTTTTTTTTAAAATTAAATAGCTAATGACCTATACTAAAATCACTTTAGGCTAAAAAAAACTTCAACTTTAATACATAATCTTATAGATTAAACTAGACTTTTTGGTCCCGCGCTACGCGCGGGTTTTACGGCCTATAAAACTTCACAATAAGACGTTGCGGAATCAAAGAGTAGAAGATGATGAAATGTTCCATATGAATCCATTATAGACATGTGTTGATGTGTCAAAATCTTCATTTGTGCGACATATTCGTAAACGTAGGAAAGAAATGAGAAAAAAAAAATCAAAAAAAAGATAAATTAAAAACAAAGCATTAAATGTAGTGTGTTTAATTTGGAAAACTCAAATTAGTATATTAAGATTTCAGTTTTTCAACTCACAAACACCTGGTTCCAGCTATAAGTTTCTCGTTTGACGACTTCATATACGCCGGAGTAATTAGTGAAGAATTATTAGAGCACCCACAATGGAGTTCTTAACTTAATTTTTAGCTTTTTCTTTTATTTTTCATGGATTTCTTATTAAGAAATGAGTTTCTTAGTACTAGAGTGGGAAAAGGGACGTGCTGTTGTGCACTGTTTGATTCATTCTGAAAGCTATTACAAGAGGCATATATATAGCATAAGGCTTACAATGGGAGAGTGACAACTGTACACTCTATAGAAGGATCCAGAATTCTATGTATATATCCTTCTATACTTTACCATCCCCCCCCCGATCCAAGCGGGCAAAGCTGGAGTTTGGATCGAAGCCATTCAAAACGAGCACTAGGAAGCGGTTTGGTGAGGATGTCGGCAAGTTGATCCTTGGTAGATACAAATGCAACCTGCAGGGATTTGGACTGTACACGCTCACGGACAAAATGATAATCAAGTTCCACGTGTTTGACGCGGTGATGTAGAACCGGATTTGCGGAAATGTATGTAGCACCAATGTTGTCACACCATAGTACCGGAGGAGAGCTCAAGGGAATGCCAATCTCAGCAAGAAGGTGTTGTATCCAAATAACTTCACACGTGGTGATTGCAACAGAGCGGTATTCGGCTTCCGTGGTCGAGCGGGAAACGGTCGGTTGCTTTTTGCTTGACCATGAGATGAGATTGGTACCAAGGTAGACGCAATAGGCACCGGTGGATCGCCGATCTGGTTTGAAACCCCCCCAGTCCGCATCAGAGAAGGCAGCCAAAGTGCTCGGAGAATCTTTGTTGATTTTGAAGGAGAGGTCTCTTGTGTTGTTGAGATACCGTAAGATGCGTTTCACCGCTTGCCAATGAGTGGTGGTAGGGTGATGCATAAACTGGCACACTCGGTTGACCGGGAATGAGACGTCCGGTCGAGTGAGAGACAGGTATTGCAAGCTTCCGACGATGCTGCGGTAAAGTTGAGGATCATGAAAGGAGGCAGCAGAGGGATCCAAAAGATCAATGTTGAGTGCCATAGGAGTAGCAATGGGCTTGCTGTTATCCATGTGAGTGCGCTTGAGAAGATCAGATATATATTTGGATTGATTCAGCAGGAGACCTGTGCTACTGTGATGGACCTCCACTCCCAGGAAATAATGTAAAGGGCCGAGGTCTTTGACAGGGAAAAGGTTGGACAGTTTTGTGACAAATTTTTCGGCTAAGGAGGAATGGGACGTGAGCAGGATAATATCATCCACGTAAACGAGGACATAGGCTTTAAGTTCTCCAGACAAGAAAATGAATAAAGATGAGTCAGACTGAGAAGGAGTAAAACCAAGATTAATGAGAGACTCACTGAGTTTGGAGAACCACGCACGAGGCGCTTGTTTGAGACCGTAGAGAGAGCGGCGAAGTTTGCAAATGTGGTGGGGAAATTGAGGATGAGTGAAGCCTGGTGGTTGGATGGTGTAGACGTCTTCCTCCAGGTCACCGTGGAGGAACGCATTCTGTATATCAAGCTGCCTGATTTGCCAGTTGAGGGTGGTGGCAAGGGTAAGGAGTAACCGGATGGTGCAGGGTTTTATGACAGGGCTGAAGGTTTCAGAGAAGTCAAGTCCCTCTAATTGATGGTAGCCCTTGGCTACGAGGCGAGCCTTGCGACGTTCGATGGTGCCATCGGGACGGAACTTGGTTTTAAAGATCCATTTGACTCCAAGGACGTTGGTGGAGGCAGTGGATGGCACAAGGTCCCAAGTTTGTGTTGCCAAGAGTGCTGAGAATTCATGATTCATTGTTGCGCGCCAACACTCATGTTTGGCTGCCTCTGTATAACAGGAAGGCTCGTCTGGCACAAGTTTAGTGGAATTGGCGGAGGGTGGCCAAGGAACGGTGCCATCAGTGCGGACCAGGGGTCGGAAGATGTGATTTGAGGAGCGAGTGGCCATAGAGTGGTGTGGAGGTGAAGGAGATGTGTCTGGGGAGGTTGGCGGCGTGGATGGTTGAGCAGGGACGAGGGATGTGTCTGAAGCGGGTTCTGTTGAAGAGGAGGAGTGTGTTGGGGTGGACTCGGATGAGTTGGGCTCAGGAGTATGGGGCAAAGTGGAGGATGTGGGAAGGTAAGGAATGGGCCCAAGTAACGGTAGGGTGGAGTGAGTGGACTGGGAAGGAGATGGGCCATTTGGGTGGACAGAATTTGATGGGAAATCAGACTCGTGGAAAAGCACATCCCGACTAACATAAATCCGCTTGGATTCAAGGTGCTCACATATATATCCCTTGTGTTGAAGACTGTATCCCAAAAATAAGCAAGGGTGAGAACGGTAGTCAAATTTATGAGAGTTGTATGGGCGTAAATGTGGGAAGCAAAGACACCCGAAAACTTTAAGGAAACGGTAATCCGGTTCTTTTGTGTGAAGTTGGAAGTACGGGGTTTGATTTTGGAGAGTGGGGGTGGGAGTGCGGTTAATGAGATAAACCGCCGTTTCAAAGGCATAGTCCCAATACGTGAGAGGCAAGGAGGCATGGGAAAGAAGGGCTAAGCCGTTGTCGACAATGCGTCGATGTCGACTCTCAATGCTACCATTTTGTGGATGAGAGTAGGGACATGTGAGTCTATGATGAATACCCAGAGTAGTAAAAAGCGATTTGAGTGGGAAAAATTCGGACCCCCCGTCTGTCTGGATTTGTTTGATTTGGGTGGAGAATTGTGTTTGCACATAGGAAATAAAGGCAGTGACAATATTTGTAACAAGGGATTTTGACGGAAGAGGAAAAATCCATAGATATTTAGTGCAATCATCCAAAATTGACAAATAGAAACGGTTCCCTTTAGTAGATAGAGTATGGGATGGACCCCAAATGTCCATAAAGATTAAATCAAAAGGATGGGCTGAACTAGAGGGAGAGTGCGGATGGGCCAAACAATGGGCCTTGGCTTTAGAGCAAGCAACACATTTAAACTCACTAAAAGAAGCTGGACAATTTATTGACAAAGAGGACAAAACGAGTCTGGTGGTGCGCACATTGGGATGACCGAGACGAGCGTGCCAGAGAGTAGGGACAGTGGTTGAGGTGTGGTTGGCTTGGGGTGTAGGTGGCGGCTCAGCAGGCAGCTTGTACAGGCCTTCATCAACTGGACCGTGGAGGAGGACGCCATTGGTTGTCAGGTCCTTCACAAGAAAGAAATTTGAGTGGAATTCAAAATAACAAGAATTATCTATGCAAAATTGACGAACAGATAGTAGGTTTTTGGATATGGAAGGAACATGTAAGAGATTAGAGAGAATGAAATTGCGTTTAGAGGAAGGAAGAAGGGCTGAACCAATGTTTTGGATAGGGAGTGTCGAACCATCACCAATAGCCACAGTCTCGGTGCCTTGATATGGGAGCATCTGATGTTGTTGAAGGTGACTCAAGTCTGGAGAGAAGTGGTGTGTGGCTGCCGTGTCAGGAAACCAGGACGCTGCTGACGTGTTGTGTGCCTGAAGTGAGGTCGGAGAGGGGGCTTGAAAAGATTGATTAAATCTATTGTAACACACAAGAGCCGTGTGACCCATTTTACCACACACTTGACATTTGGGCCTTGAGTCTGGAAGCCCAGCAAAATTCTGAGGAGGCCCACGTGGTCCAAGAATGCCTCTGCCCCCAAAATTTCCACGATGTGAGCCCCTGTTTGATGATCCACGAAAGAAACGACCGCCTCTTCCTCCCCTTTGTTGGGTGTGAGTGAAATCAACAGATGGTGAGGGAATCATGCCCTGAGTTTGTTGAGTTTGATGGGTCAGACGGGATTCGTGATTGAGGAGGAAGGAGAGAACCTGATGTGGAGACGGCAACGCTAACTGTGTGGTGATGGACGTGACGATCGACTCATAGTCGGAGCCGAGTCCGGCCAGCAAGTACACGATGAACTCGTCGTCGGTCACTGGTTGTCCGGCAGCAACAAGAACAGAGCAGAGAGCACGCGACTTGGTGAAGTAGTTGGTGATGTTGTCGCCGCCTTTGCGGAGTGAGGCAAGTTGGAGCCTCGTCTGAACGACATGAGCGCAGGACTTGGCGGCGTAGAGGTCTTTGAGAAGACTCCAGATCTGGAATGAGGTTGCACACTCTGTAACCTGAGCTAGCACTTGCTCAGATAGGGAAGACGTGAGTATGGCGACAACGAGATTATCCTTGGAAATCCAGTCTTCATAGCCAGGGTCGGTGGACGGCGGAGCCGGGCGGGAGCCGTCGATGAAAGAGTGAAGAGAATGTGCTCGGAGGTATGGGAACACTTGAGCTTTCCAGAGAGGATAGTTGTCTATGGTGAGTTTGAGGGTGATGAAAGCAGAGAAAGAGGTGAGAGGCGCCGGTGAGGACGCTGGAGTTGGGTTTCCGGTCTCCGGTTGAGGAGCCATGGAAGAAGAGAAGAGGAACGGGACAAAATTCAGAAAATGGACAGTGGTCCAGAGAGGCGCTCTGATACCATACTAGAGTGGGAAAAGGGACGTGCTGTTGTGCACTGTTTGATTCATTCTGAAAGCTATTACAAGAGGCATATATATAGCATAAGGCTTACAATGGGAGAGTGACAACTGTACACTCTATAGAAGGATCCAGAATTCTATGTATATATCCTTCTATACTTTACCACTTAGTAGAGAAATCACTCTAGAATCAATGTAAGTTTCTACTGCAATTTTCTAACATCTTTTGTTATTTCTTTTTATTTTTCTTTTATTTTTCAAGTTTTAAAAACTTATAAAACCTCCATTGTTAATGCCCTTAGTTTGTAACTAGTGGTGCTCGAGAGTATTAAGTAAGGTAAACAATTGAAATGTTTGAGTTCCCTATGGGCTGCTTCCAGAAAATAATTGAACGACGCAGAAAATCAGGGAGGAGGATTCTTAAACGTTGGTGTTAATTGACATTCATGCAACAAGTGCGCTGTGCTAGCCTTTGACTTAATCTTTAAGCCATTTTAATCATCAACCCCCATATGCTCAGATCACAACGTAATCACAATGTTTATAATATTACTATTCTGATCAAATATTAAATAATAACCAAAGTTCATACTATGCATAAAACAACTCACTGCTACCTTAGTTTATTACGTTTTGGAATGTGAACCCTGAATGATCTGCAAACCCAACCCTTATACGGAGTAATAAATTGGCTACAGTAGCTTCATTTTTGTTTATGTTTATGTTTTTGTGTGTTTTCCAATTCTTCTATTCCTTCCAAAGTTGGGGTCTAGTGGAAAGAAAATAACACCATTGCGAATAGCTTATAGACAAAATCAATAACCTGAAAGTCAAACAGCAGAGAATGAGAAAGTAAGCATTGGAGGATAGCTGCTTTCCAAGTTTTTGACCTTTTTTCCCTTTAGAGAGGTGAAAACTTTCACTGTTGTGGGGCCAAGTTTATGTGGATGAACCAACTTTTTGGTTTATTAGACGATGGAAAGCCTAAATTCTTATAGAATGACACGCGTCGTCCTCAATGTACGCTTTATAACGAAAATATAAACTTTGAACAAAGCGCGACAATCAAGTTGGTTATACAAGCTGTTGATACATGTAGTTGATGAATGTAGCTGATACAAGCAACATACTCGTGCAATCAGGTAGCTGACAAGCAGTTGGACGTAACTTATTCTAGTAGGTTTGCTTCCTCTATAAATAGACATGTATAACGTTAATTTAGAGGACCTTTCTGACTCCGGAATAGAGGAATAGGACCAAAGGTTTGTGAGTTGGTTTTCGGGTCTTCAATTCGTCAACATGTATTTCCTCATGCAAAGATTAATAAGAGAGTTTGTTCGATAATCAAAGTCTATTTAGATTCGTTTCGATAGATTCTTTAAACCCGAGAATCATCACTAGCTACTGGGAATATACAAATTTTGGGAAGTTGTATTAATATTAGAGCTCTAAAAAATTGATAGAACCTGAAAAATCGATTTGACCAACCTATATTCAAATCTGACCCAATCTGATCGAAAATCCGAACCAACCAAACTCGAAGTCAACCGGAGAAAAGATTCACTGATTCCGACCGATTAAAATTGTTTTTCTAGCATAAGTAAAGTATAAGATAAAATATACATATTAAATGACATACAAGTAACTTAACATACTCGAATATCTTCAAAAATGAATATGGTTGTAGTTATGTAGATTTTGTAATTAAGAAACTTATAAATTAGTATAATATGAATTTTAAATAATATAAAAAAAATATAATTTTAGTGCAATGCTACCAATTTCATTAAATATAATATTATTTTAATTAGTTATTCAATTTTTAATGTAAGTGTCCGGTGAGAATAACTTTTAAAATACGAACGTGAGAATGATGCACATTAGTAGTAAATTGGTGCACATTTAGTACTAATTTGGTGCACATTCATTGACAAACTTAAAAACATCTAAAATTTGAAAAACTTTTTTTCAAAGAACATTTATGGAGAAATGGATGAACATTAGGTAAAAATTGTATATGTGCATCACTTTTTCAAAGGATGTGCATCAAAAAATTTAATGCACATTTAAGCATATTTTGATGCACATTTAAGTATATTTTGGTGCACATTAGTCATTCTCACATTCTCATTTTAAAAATCATTCTCATCGGAACCGAACCCATTTTTTATTATAATTTAATAATAAATAAAATATTAAAAATATGACGTCATTAACCCGTTGATTAACTCAAACCGCCCGCTAACTGTAATGACCCGACCCGGCTTGACTTGTTACCCGAATTAAGTCATTTTATTTTATTTCTATCTATTAAGTTGAGTGTTCGCTAAAAAATAGTCATCCAACTTAAGAAATTTTATGTATATAAAAATAGTTAATTTTTTTGATTTGACTTTACTAAGACAAATAGCAAACTTAATGCGATTTTAATCCATTTTTATCCTTTATCAATAAAGATTTATATAAATTATTATATACTTTTGGTCATTTCATCATCTATATCTCATATAAAATTGTTAGTACCTAATGAAGTAATGTCAACCGGTACTCATTCAATGCATGAATAAAATCTTTCTAATCTCATTCATAAATTTTAATCCAAAATTTTATATTCTCTAAGTTGCAAGCAATACAATTAATATCTACATTTCTTCATATTCTTCAACTCGATAATATCAAATTTAGTTAATGAACACACTAAATTAATAAATTTTTAACACTAAAAAATTGTTAGTATACGTAATTATATAAACTAGTGTAATAAAATATATCTATATGGAATTGGTGAGAATAAGAGGTGTAATATAGCCATATACATAATTGTTGTTTCGTGTACGTGTCATATTTTATCAAAAGAAATGAAAATAAAGAAATTAAAAATAAAGAAAAAAGGTGGCTCATCGTCACCCTCCTCCGTCTGAAGATTCCCGTCTTCTCTTCATTTTCATTGTCGTCCGTCGCCTATCTACACCCTAAATCGCCTATTTACAACATTATACCGTATACGAAAATCTGTAAATTTCTCGCGCTACGCGCAAGGGTCCGAATCTAGTTATTATAAAAAATTCAGCTTAAAGTATCGAACATTTAAGTAGCTCTTTAAACTACAACTTCATCTCCAACTCCAACTCCAGCTAATCGTTCACCTCTTACTTCATTTACTTATTCAGCTCCAACTCCATCAATTTCAGTCTGATATACCGAATAAAGCCTGAAATATTATAATGAATGATATCAAAGGATATTGAATTTCATTTTTATACTTCTCATAGAAGGGATATATCAATTTTTTTGATGTATATATGATCATTATTAATGAATGTTTGATATCACTGATACTCATATCTTAATATTTATATCAATATTGATACCGAACCAAATCTTAGCCTCTATTCGACTATGCCCGTGTCTTTTCTATTCCATTTGTTAATACTCTATGCTTTCTATACAAATATATTTATATCAAATAAATTAACTAGATAGTTTTTGTAACAATTTGACCAATTACTAAATATTTCAATCCCATTTTCATTGGTGAGGAAGGAAGAAGTGCGTTCAAAAAGAAAATACCTATAAATTTGTGAATATGATATGTGCATGATAAATGATATCAAAATAAAATTGGATGTCATATTAATATTTCTTGTAAAAGACTAATCTAGCTTCTAGTTGAAGTTCACCAAAAGGAACACCAGTTTTTTGATAAATACCCCAAAACTGTAATGTTTTTTAAGTTTTTGCATCACTTTTTTAAGTTATAAGTAAATACTCTTGTGCTGACGTGACAATTATAACAGAGCTGTCAACAAAATTTGTCAACAAAATTTTTAACAATTGTCAACAAATTTTTTAACAGAAATGTCAACAAGAATAATAAGTTGTCAACACCAATAATAACTCTTTGCTGACATGAAAATTATAACAGAGTTGTCAACAAAATATGTCAACAAATTTTTTAACAAAGTTGTCAACAAGAATAAAAATTTGTCAATACGACTAAATAAGTTGTCAACCCAATTAAATAAATTGTTTACACGACTAATAAACAGTCAACAAAATACACCACGAGTAAGATTACAAAATTGTCAACATTGTCAACACTTTACAAAACTTGTCAACACCACTAAATTACAATGTCAAAAAAATAATTGTCAACGTATTAATTTTTTTTACACACTAAAACAAACTACATTGTCCCTGCATAATCTTTGTCAACACTGTCAAATTTTACACACATTAACTTGTCAACACTGCCAAAAATTATTGTCAACAGTCCTTGCATAATAATCAAATCCTTATTTTTAACCAAAGACACAGAAATCAAAACTCTAATAGAGCTGAACACAAACACAAGATAAATTAACTTGTCAACACTATCAAATTTTTTGTCAACACACTTGTCCACACTGTCAAAATTCGAGAAGTTCAGATGGATACTCCACGGAGGAAGGCGATAGGGAAATCAACTTAAGTGGAAGGCGTGAAGAAAATTGACGAGTAAGAAGATAGTGGAGGGATGAAATCTGTGTTTCCAGAACTGGCCGAGCTTTTGCTAGTTGTTCTATGAAACATTTCTGCTGATGATCGAATAGCCTCTGTAAACAAGATCAATAATCACTTCTAACAACTGGAAAGGAATCCTCATATCTATTAGACAAGATGTCATTACAAGTTTCCATTGTAATCCTAGTGTATAATGTTTACGTTATAATGCACTGCAATACACTGCTAGCAATCTTAAGAGAGTAAACCAAAATTCAACAAATGCAATACACTGCAATAAATATTGCGAGAAACAAAGCAACATCCAAATAAGAACATGTGAGCAGCAAAAACAAGAACATAGTATAAATTCCCCCAAATTGAAACAACTAATTAAGAACATGTCTAAAAAACCCTAAATCATGGGAGTGTAGATGAAGCTAGGTTGAAAAGCATACCTTATCTGAAAAAGCAATTAAGAAGAACCGGAAATGAAGAACACTTCCTCTCGCTTGATGTGAAATTGTGAACCATCGCTCTGTGGTAGCTTTGGAAATGTAGAAATGGATGGCTTTTTAATCGGGAGGTGTTCACTGGGACAAAGTAGGATTTTTGTAGAAGCAGGTTCAGGATTACGCTTACGATTTCTTCGTATATCTAGGTTTGGATCTGCTGATTCTTCACCAGATTCGCCAGAATCCATTGGAGTGCGGTGACGGTTGTGTCGGTACCTGCATTTAGAAGACGGCAGGAGTTGTTGTTGTTCATGGCGGCGGGAGGAAGACGACGGGAGTGGAAACAGAGACGGAAAGAGGCTCATCGGCAGTAGTCGGCGTGGGCGACAACAAGGCGGCGACGGGTGAAGACGACGTCCTTGAGGAGGCGGCGAGAGTTGTATGTTGTGGGTAGCTTATGTCTGTGGAGTGGGTAGGGTAGAAACTTAGGGTTTAGTTAAGGAGTGTAGTTACATAAATTATAGTGCCCAATAGGGCATTGGGCACAAATAGTTCAAAGGAACAAGCGGTAGAGAAAATATAAGCACGAAGTACAAAATTTACAACAACAGTACAATAAAAAGAACACTCAAATTGAGAACTCAATAAATGAACTGGATGGAATTAATAAATGAAGGCCTGGTGCTATTTTTTATCTGCAAGGAAAAAAAGGCAACAAAGAATGAAATTTAAGGTGAGGAGCAAGAGACAAATGATCATATCTGAAGTTGTTTATGAACTTCTTCTCCACATTAATATAATTGTAACTAGTTCATGAGGTTCATAAAGGCTTTACACGAGGTTCATGAATATAGTTTCCTAGTTCATGAAGTAACTATTGAACCTAGGGTATGAGGGACTTGATAAACTTCATAGTTTGTGAACAGCTAGGTGAGCACTCAAACAAGACCCTAGACACTCAAACCAGATCCTAGACACAAAAAATCTCCATAGTGTGTGATCAAACAAGACTCCGAACTTTTCAAAGCAAAGGAGCGAGCAAAGCACGTCTGAGATGTCAAATGTATGAGCTATACTTGATAGTAGAGAGAAAATTATTACTTGGGATACCTATGAACAATACCTGGCCGACTGTTACACAAGAATCGAGTTCGATCCAATCGGAATCGAGCTCTTGCTCGACTGAAACCCTAGGGTTTGAGCTTCCATCATCTCAAGAGCGTAAAAAGTCTGATTCGTGAACCACATCGCGGCTGGATCTTCTCCTCCTCATAGGTCACCGTCGTAGCAAGCGTCGGAGGCAGAAGAGGCGGTTAGGGACGAAATCCGGGAGCCCAAAATCGCCATGGGAGATTTTGAGGGGGGTTCAAATTATGACGCACGTTTTTACGTTTCTGCCCCTCGACATATTCCTCATTATTTACGGTCATGCCACCACGTCGATTTTGGCCTTTTTTATTCAAATTTCTTGATTCAATCTGAGTCGTTAATTTAGAAGATCGGACGGCTCCTAACAATTCCTAGTTTTTATCTCAAGGGAACTTCTCCCTTGAACGGGCCTCCTCATATTTATATTTTAATATCCATATCGACATTGATACTTCATATTTCATATTTTTAATATCGATATCGAATAAGTCATTAGTTATTTTTAGTATTTATATGTTCTTGTATCTTATTTACTCCATATTATTATTGTGAATATTCTATATTTTTCGTATTTTCATTGCTTTTTGTAAAATAAATTTACTACGACGTTTTTATGTTGGTTGTTCAACTATCAAATGCTCAATCTCATATTATGAGACATGACATTATTTCGGATCCCGTCTTTATAAAGAATCTCTATATAACTACTAAAACAAAACAATATACTCATCAATAAACTATGTCACGTCATCTATTCATCAATAAGCTATGCCACGTCGTCATTTTTTTCAAAAGTTAAAAATTAAATATATATGTTTAAAGATAATTAACCTAATTCAAATGATATTATTTCCTTATTTGAACAAAAATCAATTAAAATATATATATATACAGAGATCACTATCCTAAATCTATTAAAATCATTTCCCTATTTAAATGCATATCAATATAAAAGATTATGCATTTTATTTATATAATACTAATTTAAAATCAATTAAAATAAATATAATTAAATAATACATACTTCTATTTATATTAACGTTATTTCTATGTGTTTATAAATTATAAACATAGTTATAAAAGTCATTGTGCAATTTCTGCGCATGACGCGGAAATAAAGCTAGCTAGTATATAATATACATACATAAATTAGGGGAAAAGGGTACTCCGTATTAAGTAAAATGTTAAAGTTTTGTAGCTTAGTGAGTACATGTCATTATGTCCTTGTGTATTATCAAGCCCAAAAGAGTTTCCACTTTCACTATCATATGGAAGAAGCTTCTGTCCCGGTTTATTGTCCCCTTTGTGGCAGATTTAATTAGACTTTGGCTTTAGTGCGTTTTAATGTTAAATTGCAGTTAATTAGGAAATACGGAGTATAAAATAAAAAGAGCTTAAATAATGCTTTATTAACTAATTTTCTTGTACATTACTGTATTACGGAGTAGTAGGTTTGAGATTGTCATTAGTCAAACTGTGACCTAAAAGTTGAACCACCCGGAGATGTTGAGCAGGAATTTAGGCAATAAGTAACTGAACGCGTTGAATTTGTTTGTTGTTTATTTGTTGATTCACATTGCAATATACTACCAAACATTCAAAGTTTAAATAAAATTGTAATCTTCAGTTCCAACTATTCATTCAGCTATAACTCCAGTTTCAATTACTTATTCAACTTTAGTTATTGTTTTAGCTCAATATACTGAACGTAGCCCAAGTCAATGTCTTGGTGATATACTCCATCTCTTCGAGAATATATAAAGAGGTTTTTACCGAAAATCACCCGTAAAAGTGTCTATATTGCTCTAAATCACCCCTTTAATCAAATATTACCGAAAACCACCTTTAACACTTTCTGTTACTCATTCACCACCCATCCCCAACTTCTGTCAAGTTTTACCATTAACTTTATACCATGCGCCTATTAAATTTAAAATAATATTTTAATCCCACTTAATCTTTACCTTTTATAGTCTGAAGTTAAAAAAATTTAACTAATGGGTGAAATTGAAATTGGGGTTTTGCGATATCTGAAATTGGGGAAATTGGGGAAAAAACCCTAACGCGATTTGAACATATTAGACAGATTTTGTGATGGATTTGGGGGACTGAGTGATGAACTTGGTGATTGCGAGTGGAGTGGTTAGCAGAGAGATATTTGGGCAATTTTCTACACATCTGAGAAGGGCGATTTGTGATTTGTGAGTGGGTTTTAGGGTTCCAAATTAGGTTAAGGGTTTGGTCGATTTGCGAAGGCGATTCTGAGGGCGAATGCGAAGGCGATTCAATCGATTGCGAAGGCGGTGACGAAGGTTGTGGCATCGAAGGAAGAAGGGCGATTCGAAGGACGATTCCGAGGGCGATTTCTGTGCGATTTCACTTCGAAGGAAAAAGGGCGATTTTGGGGAGACTTGTGGGCGATTTCTAGGCTTATCACTCCCGATTGAAGGTAAACCGGAACCTTTTTGTTTGTATTGATAAATTATGTTTTTTTTCTTGATTTGGGGGAAAAGGGTTTAGATTCTCTCTCGAGATGCTCCATTGTTGAAAAGTGACATTATGCTTGTCAATATGTATAGATTGAATCTGCTTTAGTTGGTAAAGGTCAAATTTTTGGACAAAATTTATTGCAAGTGGGTGGGGACAATATTTTATGCTTAAGTTTTCACTGCGGTGCACATGGTAGCTGAATTGTTTATCTTATTTTGAAGCTTTATTGCTTCATTGTTGGCAGATATGAACATTCATATCAGAGTCATGTATGATGGTCTGTTTTATAGAGGAGATAGGGATAAACTTTTGTACAAAAAAGGGAAAGTGCAATATTATAGGGACTTTGATCCAAATATGTTGTCCAAAGTAGTACTTGAGTCTATGTTGGCAGAAGATGTTGGGTTGGATGATATCAAGGAGATGTGGTTTTTAAAAGTTGGGTTGAATATTGATAAAGGGCTTAGGCTTTTAGAAAACGACAGGGTCATTATGAAGTGTGTGAACTCAGTTGGTAAAGATAACATGATGCATGTATATGCTGTAAGATATGGTGAGAGCAGTCCAAGTTCCCTTAAAAACCCAAGCCCAACAACTCAGCCCATCTCTGAAGCTGGGATAACTAGATACCCTTCATCATAGACATGTCAACATCAATCTGCCCACGACCATCATATCCCATATAATCATCACCACAAAATAGTCAAGATCAAGATCCACCAATAGCTGAAAAAGAAGTGGTTCAGGAAGATTTAAAGGTTGATGGAGAAAATGAGGGTGATCCAGTTGTAGTGTTTGAGAATTCAGGTTCTGAAGGTGATGTTGTAGGGAGTGAGACTTCATCAGAGTGTGAGGAATGGTTCTCTGAAAGTGAAGATGAAGATGATGATTTGTTTAAGGAGAATGTGGATCCAGAAGTTGTTGATGTGAGATTTGGATCTCAGCTAAGGGATGGATGTTTGAATATGGGAGGAGACAAAGAATCTGTTTTTGTGGATGAAGATGAGGTACTAGTTCATGAATCGGGTGAATTGAAGAGTCTGAGTGGATCCGATGGCAAGGGGGCGCCAAGAAGAGATATCCAGAGTTCAATCAACTGGTTGATTTCAAGAAAAAGATTGTCTTGAAGCCTGGTATGATATTCTCTTCCAATGATGTTTTTAGGAAAGCATTAAGGCAATACTGATGGTAGACGAATCTGCAAGATCGAATATATGAGGCTAAAAACGTTCTCTTGGGGTGGATGTTGAGGAAGTCGATGTTGAGATGGCTTCGAGAGATCGTTGTGGCAGACGATCGATCGAACCTTGGCCTTCGACAAGTGTTATCTACCTTGACTCAGTCGTCAATCTAGGTAGACTAGCTTGACTCGGACACGATAAGCAAGTGACGTCTTTTAGAAAGACTCACTTGACTCGAACTAACCCAAGGAATCCACCTAGGGTTCTTTCAAGGTTTTGAGGTCGAAATATGTATAAACACAGATCGATCTCACACGTGGTCAATACCAAACCAAGTGTTGACTTCTTGCAATTCAATATCAAACTAGGACAATATCAAACCAAGCGTTGACTTCTTGCAATTCAATATAATCCAAAGCTACAGCTAAAGGCGTCAAAACTAAAACGTAAATCTCAATTCTCAATTTGTCTAATCTGCCTAAAACCCTAGAAAAACACACATTAAATAGCCTTTCCGAATTGCTTGATTCCCAAGAAAGGAAACCCTAGAAAAGCCCTAAAATCTCGAATTTTGTTCTGATCATGGCGGCCTCGTCCAATCTCTAATGGACCTACAATTTGGACACAATTAAGATAAGCCCAAGTACTGAAACATATCCAAAGGAGAGCTTAATCCGATCTTCCGTTTGCCCAAACGAATAGAAACAAATTCGGTCCTTGCAACAACCATATCTTGGTCATTGGGCCGCTGTTGGGCTTCAACTTTGGATACGGCCAAGATAGGCCCAAGAAGTATATTCTGACCAAAGATCTTCTCAAATGGACGCTCAAGCCGTCCATGCCACTCTGCCCTAACTCGGCCCTGTCGCCGTCGCCGTGGAAGTCCTCGTCTTCCCGGAAACTTCCCGGAAACAACTTGTTCTTCCCATACCACACATGGTGTCTGCTCGCGCTGCTGATATAGAGCTCGATCCCTGGTTGCATTTCCACCAGGGACTCCCCGTCTCGGCTGCAGATATCCGGGATTCTGCTGTCGGATCGCACCTCGGTAATTGCCACCTAGGGGAACCTGATTGGCATTTTGGAATTGTTCACTTGGCTGCATCTGCCTGAACTCTGGTTGCCCGAAAGTGCGAGTACGTTGAAGAGGAGTATGTTCAACGACTTGCTCTGCATAGGTCGGGTATGGTGTCGACTTACGTGCATGAAACACTGGACGGTCTCTTGCTGTATGCCCGTCAACGTCATTCAGAGGTTCAGAAACCACATGCATGTTCAAACCGCCTACCTGTTGCTTCCCTTGTCGACGGTCAATGGCGTCTAACACGTAAGTACTGGTTCGTTCGGCTGATAGGTCTTGTTTCATCTGTTGGACTAGTTCTCGTAAGACCTCTTGCATCTCATTAGTTACCGGTGATGCCCGCTCAGTATCTGAATCAACCATGGTTGCCTGAAGAAGTGAACTGTAAAACAATTTTGGTGCAGGGCAGGGTCGGCCGACTCCTAGGGTTGAAAATCTTCTCCTGCCTTGTCCAACGATCACGGCTTGCTATCCAAGGAAGAGATCTCTACACAAAATAACGAAAAAAAAATAAAATCCAAGAATATATTCAAAGATTAAAAGAAAATAAAAGAAATATCTTACTAGAATCTACAAGATCTTATGAGGAAATTTAAAGAAAAGAAAATAAAATAAGAAGATTCTAAGATAAAATCTTTCTCTAACTTCCTAACAAGATAAGCAAATCTAGAAGATCTTATTAGAAAATTTAAGAAAAGAAAATAAATTAAGGAAAATCCTAAAAATAAGATATATTTCTAACTTCCTAACAAGAAAAGATTCTTTCTATACAAGCAAAATCTTTGTATTATCTTCTTTCCAAAAATAAATAAAAGAAATTGCAAAATATAGAGATTCTCTACTTCTTATCCAAGCAATATCTTTTTAATATCTTCTTTCAAAAATAATTAAACATTATGCAAGATTTAGGGTAAGAGTATCTTCCCTTTTTTTTCTCTCTCTTGTTTTTATTTTTTGTATGTAAGGGGGGGGGGGGGGGGGCAGTGGAGGTCGGCCGGCCCTAGGGCCAACCGACTGGGACGCGATCGTCGGTATGAAACCGCGAGCGAGTTCGTCCGATCTTGTGGGCCCGGTTGCACGTCTTTGGCTGGTTGTGATTTCTTTTCCTGCAAAGCTCGTTAGCCCACTTGAAATAAGAGAGATAATAAAATAAAACGTCAAATTTGCGGGCCCCTAGGCTCAAAATTCTCACGTTTTCCCCTTTTGGAATGCTCTCTCGGGTTCTGGGCTTGGGATGAGGTATAGGCTAAAACAGTATCTTCCAAAAGCCAAAGAAAAGACTCAGTTGAACGATTATTCAAGAAAAGAATTTCCACACAAAAATTTTCGTAAAAGAAAACGAAAAAATGCAAGAAAAACTCAAACAATCCAGAGCCGCCCCCGGGCGGGAAACGCCGGGGCGAAGTTCTAGGCTACTAGCCTGACTCTCTTGGCTTGACCCCTTGGACTTCTCAAGGCTACTAGCCCAGGTCCTTCTTAACCTAATTAAAACAAGGCTACTAGCCTAAAACGTTCTCGCCCTAACCGGTTTTCTCTTCAGCTAGTCGGGATATTGAAAGCACTCTTTTTTTTTAAAATGGCCAGTAGGTCGTACGGGTGAAGGGAGCTGAAACGCTTCCCGCTCTCTTGCCCTTTCAAATTGGAATTAAAATTGATTCTCTCGATTTCCTTCCAAAAAAAATTGCACAAAAATTCCTAACAGAAAATCTTTCAAAGAGATTCTTCCCTTGATTTTTGGGTAGGTTGAGGAAAAAGAGGAAAGGGTGTTGGATACCTGGCTGCTCGCCGCCCCGGGCTGAGCCGCCGCTCACACACTCGGCTACTTGCTCCTCACCGGCGCTCGTCACTCGTTCTTTGAGAAGGCTTGGCTGAAAATTTTTCTTACGTCTCTCGGCCTAAGGTAGAACAAACAAGCACCCAAGTGAGTAGATTTCAAAGCTTAAGAACACACAAACTAGAACGTTTTACCTCGATTAACTGTGATACCAAATGATGGCAGACGAATCTGCAGGATCGAATATATGAGGCTGAAAACGTTCTCTTGGGGTGGATGTTGAGGAAGTCGATGTTGAGATGGCTTCGAGAGATCGGTGTGGCAGACGATCGATCGAACCTTGGCCTTCAACAAGTGTTATCTACGTTGACTCAGTCGTCGATCTAGGTAGACTAGCTTGACTCGGACACAATAAGCAAGTGACGTCTTTTAGAAAGACTCACTTGACTCGAACTAACCCAAGGAATCCACCTAGGGTTCTTTCAAGGTTTTGAGGTCGAACTATGTATAAACACAGATCGATCTCACACGTGGTCAATATCAAACCAAGCGTTGACTTCTTGCAATTCAATATCAAACCAGGACAATATCAAACCAAGCGTTGACTTCTTGCAATTCAATATAATCCAAAGCTACAAATAAAGGCGTCAAAACTAAAACGTAAATCTCAATTCTCAATTTGTCTAATCTGCCTAAAACCCTAGAAAAACACACATTAAATAGCCTTCCCGAATTGGTTGATTCCCAAGAAAGGAAACCCTAGAAAAGCCCTAACATCTCGAATCTTGTTCTGATCATGGCAGCCTCGTCCAATCTCTAATGGACCTCAAATTTGGACACAATGAAGATAAGCCCAATTACTGAAACATATCCAAAGGAGAGCTTAATCCGATCTTCTGTTTGCCCAAATGAATAGAAACAAATTCGGTCCTTGCAGCAGCCATATCTTGGTCATTGGGCCTCTGTTGGGCTTCAACTTTGGACACGGCCAAGATAGGCCCAAGAAGTATATTCTGACCAAAGATCTTCTCAAATAGACGCTCGAGCCATCCATGCCACTCTGCCCTAACTCTGCCCCATCGCCGTCGCCGTGGAAGTCCTCGTCTTCCCGGAAACTCTTTGTCAGCGACCTCCAAACTTAGTAAGGTTCCCCAATTTAGTAAGTCTTCAGAATGGGGCCTTTGAGAGCTCACCCATACAGCCATGGATTCCAAAGACGATCTGAATGACGTCACTCATCTTGATGTTGCTCTTGCCGCTACACTCATCTGACTCCTTATGTCGACGTCTGTGATCTGAGTAGTGGTGGTCCTACGTATATCAGCAGTGAGGATCTTACGTACATCAAATACTCTATTGAAAATGGAGGGGATTATTACTATTTTCACAATGATAAGACTAAGGTATTTGCATATTGTAAGAAGAAGTGTGATTGTAGTATGAATCACTCTGGAAACAATGTGTTTGCAAGAAGGTTTATTGTCGATTTAGAGCTTGTACAAGGACGATGGGAAAGGATGGTACATTTCAGTTGAAGTCTTTTAGGGGTAATCATGAGTGTGGATGACAGCATGTGAACACGAAGTTGACATCAACATGGTTAGCAGAGAGATATTTGGAGCACTATAGGGATGATCCAACTTGGAAGTTGACTGCATTTATGTGTGCAGTAAAGAGAGAGCACAATGTGAAAATATCATAAATCAAGCATGGAAAGGAAGGCTTAGGGCAATGCTATTTACTCAAGGTGATGCTAAGGAACAATATGCAAGAGTGTGGGATTATGCAACAACTCTGAAAAAGTGGAATCCAGGATCTTCGAGCTTTGTGAAGGTTGATTTAGGGGATCCTGAGAAGCCTTTATTTCAAAGGTTGTATGTCTGCTTTGATGCTTGTAAAAAGGGCTTTATGAAAGGATGTAGACCAATAGTAGGACTGGATGGTTGCCATCTAAAAGGTCGGATTAAGATCGTGGATCTGCTAGGATTTGGATGGACGATGGGGGTTGAAGTCGACGGTGGCAGCGATTGTGGTCGACGGCAGCGGACGGTTGGGTGAATCTGACGTCGAGGCGGCTTCGAGAGATCGTTGTGACAGATGATCGATCGAATCTTCGTCTTCGACAAGTGTTATCTACCTTGACTCAGTCGTCGATCTAGGTAGACTAGCTTGACTCGGACACGATAAGCAAGTGACGTCTTTCTTGACTCAGTCGTCAATCTAGAAAGACTCACTAGACTCGAATTAACCCAAGGAATCCACCTAGGGTTCTTTCAAGGTTTGGAGGTCGAAATATGTGTAAACAACAGATCGATCTCACAGGCCAATATCAAACCAAGCGTTGACTTTTTGCAATACAATATCAAACCCAGGCCAATATCAAACCAAGCGTTGACTTCTTGCAATTCAATATCAAACCAAGCTACAGATAAACAACATCAAAACAACGTCCAAACCTAAAAGGAAGAGTAATTCTCAATTTGTAAAACCCTAGAAAAACACACATTAAATAGCCTTCCCGAAATGCTTGATTCCCAAGGAAAGAAACCCTAGAAAAGCCCTAAAATCTCAAATCTTGTTCTGATCATGGCGGCCTCGTCCAATCTCGAATGGGCCTCAAATTTGGATACAATGAAGATAAGCCCAAGTACTGAAACATATCCAAATGAGAACTTAATCCGATATTCCGTTTGACCAAACGAACATAAACAAATTCGGATCTTGCAGCAGCCATATCTTGGTCATTGGGCCTCTGTTGGGCTTCAACTTTGGACACGGTCAATATAGGCCCAAGAAGTATACTCTGACCAAATATCTTCTCAATTGGACGCCCGAATCGTCCAGGCCACTCTGCCCTAGTTTCGTCCCTTCTTCGATAGCACCGCCTCTTGTCTTCTCTTCGGCCTTCATCTTGGCGACGTGATCGCATCATGGGTTGTTCTGGGAGACGCTCCAGTGTACGTACATCATCCTCCTTCCCTTGAAAATGATTCGTCCTCGAATCCTCGTGCTCTTCTAAATTCAGCTCGTCTTGAAAATGGGGCCCTTGAGAGCTCACCCATACAGCCATGGGTGCGAAAGATGAATAATGCTCCAGCTCTTGATGAAGCTCCGACGTACGTACATCATCTTCCCTTTCTTTGAAATGATTCGACCTCGAATCTTCTTGACCTGCATAAAGGAGCGCCACGTAACAAGTATCTGGACACACAACAAGACATAAAGAGTTGCTTGAGCCAAACAAAGCGTGATGTGTCATACTAGAGGTAATGCTTGCAAACATGACAAAACTTCTCTCCATACGATGCAATTTATCTCCTGGAGTCATAAGCACAATAATAGCATAAGGATGACTAGCTATGACTCTAAGGGGGCAAGATGCACAAACATGGATACCACTGAATGACAACCCTAAGCCTAAGTGCATGCAGTTTCTACACCACCTTTCTTTCTAATCCCAATTAGATTTCCAAACATGCTAGGAACAACATAATAAGTATACAAGAATAAGAAAGCTTCATGGAGATCCGGAAACAACTTATATGACGTGTCTTTAAATGGAGCATGATAGTAATGGACATAAGACATATCATAAGCAGCAGAATCATGATAGGCATGGGAATTTGGAGTGAAGCCAATATGCAGATCGCATGTTATCCTCTTTTTCTTATGCCTATGTATATTCCTAATAATGCTACTACGAACATAATAAGCATTCCTAAGCAAGTAAACAAGCATGTGACATAGAGGAAACTTGTGATGCATGAGATATGAATATCGAACACTATGCATATATGCAACAGATAGCTTATAAAGATAAATGAGAAGAGGAGAGGGTAAAGGATCCTTCCCAGAAATGATGATCCCTCAAGTTCTCGTTGACAGAAACGTCCTGGATCCGAGCTCCTTCTTCTTGTGCTTCTTTAGGGTCCAAGGCCAAGGCTCTTTTTCCTACTTCTGTGCCCCCCTCTTCAATCACCTCCTCGTCGTCTAGCTGCAGCTCCATCTTGCCATCGACGTGCGTCACTTCTATGACGTCTTCCTTACAAGCATTGACGACATCTAAGGTTGGTGTTTCATTAACTTCATCCTCGTAGATGTAGTTGTGATTTGGGAAAATATCAGCCAAGTGACCTCTTCCTTCACACATAACACATATGATGTCACGTGTTCGAATACGAGGTTGCAGGGCTAAACCATCCTTGTCGTAAGGAGTGCTAACAAATGTCTCAGGTGAGTCATAAACTCCTCTAGGCTGCACAAAAGGGTTAGAAGAATAACCATATGGATCATAATAGCAAGTCCTATCTGAGTCATATACTTCCTCGGGCTGCACAAAAGAGTTAGATGAAAAATCATAGGAATCATAATAATAAGTCATATCTGAGTCATAAACTCCCTCGGGCTGCACCAAAGAGTCAGTAGAAACACCATAGGAGTCATAATAATAATGTTCATGCTCGTACCTCATATGTGGGTTCATGTCATGAAAATCAAGTCTTTGATCCTCTAGATGTTGCACATCCTCACAATATGAAAAATCATCATAGTGGTAGACCCTAGTTTGTTCATTGAAGCTCACCTTCTTCTTCCTCCTTTGAACAGTCCCATATGTCGCTCCATAAGCTTGGGCTTCATAGTAGTCATATCCTGAGCGGTTCATTGAAAAGTATTGGCCATGTGAGTAGCTCATGTCCTCCCAGTTGGCATATCTATGATCAGTCCAACCAACGTCAAACACTTGACGATCCATGAATGGATCCTTAGGTTTGGCTTTTGGTCTCCTAGACTTGCGCAATTCACAAGGAAAACAGCAGCACACGGAAAATACAAACGTTTCCTACTTAACCTTACGCTACGTAGTAAACTCAAGAAATAGCTAAGGTAAGCAAAGAAGGTAGGCAATAGGCACGAAAAGGAGCAATCAATCAATTAACAAGATCTGTTATTATAATTAGAAAGGAATGATAAAGAACAAAATACAAATGGTGAACAGAAAGAACCAACAAACAAATAGGACATCCTCTTAAAGAAATTGTCGAGCGGGGTCCTATTGGGCTACTAGCCCAGGACCACTTGACTTGCGCCCTAGGACTTCTCGCGGTTACTAACCGGGGTCCGCTTGAATCTTGGTTCTAAGGGTACTAGCCTAGAAAAGGGTTTTGCCCTAGCAAGTTTCTCTTCAGCTAGTCTTTTCTTTTTGCCCAATTTTTTTACCTAAGATAAGCAAAACAAAATCTAAAGATTCTATCCTAATTTGGTTGTTAGGAAAATCTTCTCAACCACTCAAATATTCTACAAGATATCAAATCTTAACAAATATAACAACAAGATCTTATTAAATAATTAATTGCAATTTTGAAAAGATTTTATCTTGTTGGACAAGGCAAGGCGGCTAGGGTTAGGGTTTTCTCTCTCCTTTCCCGAGCCACGCAGGCGGCGGCCTAGGCGGCTCGCGCCCAGCCACGTGAGGGTTCTCACCTCTCTCTCGCACGAAGGATAATGAGGGACCCTAAGAAAAAATTATAGCGTCTCTCACGCTCGGCTTTGATAGATCCCTTGAACACCCGGTTTAATTCCTTGAATCTACAAACGTAAAAACGTAAGAATTAAATAGAAGAGCGTTTTACCTAGCGATGGCTCTGATACCAAATGATGACACAAGGTCGGATTAAGATCGTGGATCTGCTAGGATTTGGATGGACGATGGGGGTTGAAGTCGACGGTGGCGGCGATTGTGGTCGACGGCGGTAGACGGTTGGGTGAATATGACGTCGAGACGGCTTCGAGAGATCGTTGTGACAGACGATCGATCGAATCCTGGTCTTCGACAAGTGTTATCTACCTTGACTTAGTCGTCGATCTAGGTAGACTAGCTTGACTCGGACACGATAAGTAAGTGACGTCTTTCTTGACTCAGCCGTCAATCTAGAAAGACTCACTAGACTCGAATTAACCCAAGGAATCCACCTAGGGTTCTTTCAAGGTTTGGAGGTCGAAATATGTGTAAACAAAAGATCGATCTCACAGGCCAATATCAAACCAAGCGTTGACTTCTTGCAATTCAATATCAAACCCAGGCCAATATCAAACCAAGCGTTGACTTCTTGCAATTCAATATCGAACCAAGCTACAGCTAAACAACGTCAAAACAACGTCAAAACCTAAAAGGAAGAGTAATTCTCAATTTGTCAAAGTCTGCCTAAAACCCTAGAAAAACACACATTAAATAGCCTTTCCGAAATGCTTGATTCTCAAGGAAGGAAACCCTAGAAAAGCCCTAAAATCTCAAATCTTGTTCTGATCATGGCGGCCTCGTCCAATCTCGAATGGGCCTCAAATTTAGACACAATGAAGATAAGTCCAAGTACTGAAACATATCCAAAGGAGAGCTTAATCCGATACTCCGTTTGCACAAACGAACATAAACAAATTCGGATCTTGCAGCAGCCATATCTTGGTCATTGGGCCTCTGTTGGGCTTCAACTTTGGACACGGTCAAGATAGGCCCAAGAAGTATACTTTGACCAAATATCTTCTCAATTGGACGTCCGAATCGTCCAGGCCACTCTGCCCTAGTTCCGTCCCATCTTCGATAGCACCGCCTCTTGTCGTCTCTTCGGCCTTTAGCTTGGCGACGTGATCGCATCATGGGTTGTTCTGGGAGACGCTCCAGCGTACGTACATCACATACACTGGTCAGTTATTTGTTCCAGTGAGGAAGGCTGGGAATGACAATCTTTATCCCATAGCATTTGCAGTTGTAGAGCAAGAGAGGAAAGAGACATGGGCTTTGTTCATTGATATACTGTACAGAGAAATAGGAGCATGTAATCCTACTTTCATGTCTGACAGACAAAAGGTTAGTCTTTCATGTATGTCTTTGAGGCTTTATTATGTTTACAATTACATACTAATGTGAGGTTGTTTTTGTGTTTGTAGGGATTAATTGAGGCTTTGGCTGAATATACACACCTACCATGCTTAAATGCACTTTGACCATTGATTTCAAAATGAGAAATCCTACCCTCCTCTCGGCCTATTTAACCATTTCTAGCACTTACAAATTCCTGCACTCCTTGCCTACATTCATGCACTCTGAATTTTCCAATCTCTCCCTCTCGGCCTTATGGATAATGAAGTCATTGAGATTAGCTGAACCACATCCGATACCACTAACACCACATACACCACTACCACCACTAACACGAGTGCAGCTGTTGAAATCAGTTCTGACTGCATGTGTTGCCATAATTGAAAGTCAATAACTTTCTGCACTTGAAAGAGCTGTAAACTGTCCATGTGACAAGAAGAGAAGCTTTATTGTAGAAATGAAGCAATCCTTTGTCGAGGGCGATTGTCGCACCGTAAGTTAAAACTTGTAATCAAATATTAGAACCTTTAATATTGTCACTTATTTCTTGCTTACTTGCAGCTTCTACCATTCAATCATTGTAATAACTACTTGAGACGTTTCATCAATGAAAAAATCACACTAATTTTTAATGACGAAGAATGGCCAGTACTTCTCAAATTCAGCGGGAACAAATACATGTTTGGAAAAGGGTGGAGAGCTTTTGTAGAAGAGTATGGAATCAAGGTTAATGATGCATGTCTATTTGAGATACAGTTTCTTGGATTTACTGATGCTTCCTATAGAGTTATGATCTTCAAGGCTTGAATGAGAGATTTTCTGTTTCCTGGTGTGTTTTTTTAATTTCCTGATGTTGTTTCCTTGTGTTTTTTGAGTTTCCTTTTTTTGTTTCCTGGTGTTTTTGAGATTCCTGATTTCCTGGTGTTGTTTTTGTTATGATCTGAATTCTGCAACTATCTTTGAGCACATCACAACAACTTATGATCTGAATTCTGCATTCATTTCATTTATCAAACAAAGCAACAAGCTTACATGATGAACTAGTGTCTACTTTGAGCACATAACAACAACTCCAACATTGATAAACATGAAAAAAACCATAAACAATATAAGTGAAATAACCAAACTATAATCACGATCCTTAGCTTAATCATTGCATCTGAAGCAACCTTTCATTCTTCCTTCTCCAGTTGAATGAGTTTACAGGACTCAAGGAGCTTCACATTTTCCATTTCCATATTCTTTTTCTTTTTCACCAATTTCGTAATAACTTGTATAACATTGTGACTGTATATCATCCCTCCACATAAAAAAGTTGCATTTTGCATTTGATTGGTACATAGGACAACCCCAGAACCTCCTTCCATAGTTAACAGTGGTGTGTGCAGTGGATCCCTTAGCCAAAAGACCGCACTTGCACACCATCTGTTGCAGCTTCGAAGTTCTGCTTGAAGAGCTTGAATTTGACATATTTGAAATATTTGACATCTTTCTCCAACAACTCGCGAACTACACAACCTACAAATTGAACCAACGTACACAAAACCTAATTATCGAAATCTGCAAATTAGGGTTCTTCGGGCTTCTTTGAAAAATCGCGAACTTACCTTGCTTTGAAGAATGGGAATCACCCTCCTTTGAAGATTCGCGACTTCAGCTTCTTCCTTCTTCCCTCGCGAATTCTTTTTGCCTCGCCAATTAGGGTTCTTCAACCCAACACAAAAAGCCCCAATTTGATTTAGGGTTAAGTTTAAAATATCGGGGTAACAGGTGAAGAATTCAACATATATAAACAATTTAAACATTGCCCACTCGCGTGTATAACGCGTGAAACACAATCTTGACAGAAGTTGGGGATGAGTGGTGAATGAGTAACGAAAGGTGTTAAACGGGTGATTTCCGATAATATTAAATTAAAGAGGTGGTTTAGCGCAATATAAGCACTTTTACGGGTGGTTTTCGGTAAAAGACCCATATATAAATATATATTTCTAGTTTTAACCATTTGTTAAGAAAATGTCCTTTAAAGTATTTTGATTTTTTTACCGATTTTATCCTCATAATATTGATATTTCCTTGACGGGTTTTTCTCTTCGTGTTATGACTCGATGTAGATCTTCGCGCGAGACTTCTGGAAAAAAATTAAAAATAACAATTATTAATAGACTCAAAATAAGTCTATAATGGATGTTATGTTTATTTAACTATAAAGTTCGATCAACATACTTCGTTCGTCTTTAAAAAGAGTTCCATGATTGACCTTGGGTAAACATCGGATTCAGGACTGACTTCGTTCGTCTTTAAAAAAGTGATTTTCATCCGACAATTTTTCCTATAAAAAAGCTTATCTTTCTCTAAACTATAAACCGTGATAAACGATGAATTTTGGGTTTGTGTGGACGCGCAATAATTTGGATTTGTATGAATCAAAGGGACGCAAATTAAATACATACGGAAATGGAGGACAATGTACCGTGTATTAAACATACTAGCAAGTGAAGAGTTTGGAGATTATATAGACGATCGACCAATTTATTGCATATGTTAAAGAGTTTGGAGGTGAAGAATCTAGCTGTGGGATGTAAAAATTGTAGCCTAACAACATTGCCGAGCAACATGACAAGCTCATAAACCTTCCTACCTTGACAATTATATTTGCCTTGCTTCTTCCACGTAACACATTTTCCGCCATACTCTAACTTCAACATTGGCCTTTCCTGCCATCGACTCCATCTCCTCTTATACTCCAATTACTGAACCAACAACATACAACCAAGCCAACACTAAAAAAGAGTGGTAGGAAGCCATGAAACAAGAATTTACAGCCCTTGATCTCAACTACACCTGGGATGTGGTTTGTCTTCCCAAAGGGAAAAACCCATTAGTTGCAAATGGATATATAAGGTCAAGCACAAGGCCGATGGTTCAATCGAGCGATACAAAGCTAGGCTCGTAGTTCGAGGATTCACCCCAAAAGAAGGAGTCTACTACATCGAGACGTTTTCTCCCGTGGTGAAGATGACGACAATCCACAGTCTTCTTAGCGTGGCTTTGAAGAAGCAATGGCTAGTAATGCAGTTAGACGTCAACAACACGTTTTTACACGACGACCTCTAGGAAGAGGTATATATGCACATTCCACAAGGCATGAAAGTTATTGGCAACAATTTTGTCTGCAAACCGCACAAGTCTCTGTACGGATTGAAACAAGCTTTGCGTCAATGGTTCTCAAGGCTCTCCTCTGTCTTGAAAAATAAGAATACTCTCAATCATTGAACAGTCGATCACTCCCTCTTCCATAAGAAGACTGCATCCTCACAGGTTTTGTTTGCCATTTACGTCGACGATATTCTCCTAACCGGGGATGATTTGGAGGAAATTCAGACCTTGATGACTTCTCTCCATGACGAGTTCAAAATCAAGGATTTAGGTTCCCTGAGTTACTTTCTCGGACTGGAGTTTACTCGCACCTCTAATGGGATCATAATTTCTCAAAAGAAGTTTATAAATGAGCAGGACTATGAATGTGCATACTTCATTCCTTTTTCTTCACCAATGAAAGTCAACAAACTCTGTCTTAACTCAGGTACTCCTCTCCCTAATCCCATTGTATATCGGTAACTTATTGGCAAATTGAATTTCCTCGTCCACAGTCATCCTGATTTGGCCTTCTGCGTTCAGAGTTTGAGTAAACTCTTGCAGACACCACATTTTGATCATCTGGCTTCTGCAATGCACGTTCTCAGATATCTGAAAGGGACTGCGAGGAAGGCATTGTTGTTAGGAGCTTCCCCTTCCTTTCAACTCAAAGGATATTGTGATGCCAATTGGACCTCCTGTCCTAATTCTCGCGGATTAGTTAGTTGCTTTGTCGTCTTTCCCCGATACAATTTGATTTCCTGGTAATCGAAAAAGCAACAAACCGTCTCCCGTTCATCGGTTGAGGCAGAATACCGGTCTCTTCGTCGAATCACTGTTGAGCTTGCCTAGCTTAGCCGCTTATTGAATGAGTTGGGTGTATTTGATGTGTCTTGAATTCCAGTCAAGTGCGACAACCATACACATCGAGCTTGATTGTCACTTTGTGCGCGAGAAATTACTTGAGGGTCTTATCTATGTTTCTCACATCCTGACTGCGTTTCAGCTTGCCGATGCCCTCACCATGTCCCTTCCAGCTTGGGGTGATAGGAGTGCAACAAACCTGTTACAGCTGTGCGAAGCGGGGGATTAACCCCTCTCGGTCAAAGCTTGTACATCCAAATTGTAATAACATATTCATCAATTCAATACAACAAGTATTTCTCAAACATTGACAAATACAGGTCCTCATCCAGTGCAAATTCTAGGCATGCATGCCGCCGTGTCTGCTGGCTAGCGTAGTTTGGGCCTGTTTGGTTGTATACCTTGAGGATAGGGAATCGGGATAGAAATGAGTTATACCTATTTTAGTGTTTGGTAGGAGTAGGTATGAATATGAAATTGATTAAAATGAAGGACTCATGCCACCCCTTATTACCAAATAAAAATAAGAGCCCAAATAAAAATAAGAGATGGACCAGATAATATATAGCAAGCATAAATACAACCATTATATATGATTTATGATTTATAAACAACAAAACGTACTGCTCCTACATCTTAATTTGCAGAGTGGAATTTCAACATGCAGCTAACTCATCTTTCTCCTCCTTGATTCTCCATCTCTTATTTCAGATGGAATCTCTTCTATTGTACAGACAAAGACTATTAAATGTGTTGGCCTAATACTCCAATATCCATATAATTAAGGCGCTTTAAAATAGATGTTGCGGCACTTTAAAAGCGTTGCGATACTCTTACGACACTATGCTAGTTATGCACTCCAATACATACTTCAAATTGCATCACAATATCAAACTTTTAGCGGCGCTTTTAAAAGCACGGCTAGTCTATAACGGCGTAAAATTATTGTTATATCGACGCAATTAAAAAGCGTCGCAATAAGAGGTAGAGGCATAGACAAAGAAAGCGCTTTTGATTGCGTTGGTATAAGTGCTTGCGGCGCTTAAAAGCGCCGTAATAGTATTTTCTAAAGCGCCGCTAAAAGCCTTTTAGCTACTAGTAAACGAGCCAAATATAAATTTTGAGGAATATAAAATCAGAACAAAGAAACTAGTTCAATTACGATTGTTCACTTCATCAGCATATGTAAATGGATTGTGTGCACTGGCTAAGTGAACATTCGTACCAAATCCATCCCCAGATCAGAAAACACTGATTCTTACCTATATCTTTTGGAGTTGGAGGAGGAGAGGGCGCATGAGTAAGGTTTAGCAGAGGAGCATACATATATGAATCGGAATTCAAATACTGTTTAACTCTTCAATTGCAGAATAACAAGACCCTTTCTCTGTTGGCTTAGTAATTGGTTTCAGGATCTTCTTCTTCTTGTTTTTGTTTTTGTTGAGACCCAATCTAATTGAGCCTGCCATGATATTTGGATCTCTTGAAACTGAGCTTTGAGATATCCTACTTATCTATCTTAGAGAGAATGACTTCCATTTCCACAGCCAAAGGTAAAATCCGTCAGGGCTTTGTTTTAATCCAAGTGGCCAGTTATTTTGTTGAGGTTGAACAAGTGGCCAAAGCATGAGTGATTACTTGTGACATGGACAAAGCTGAATTACATGTGATCAGGCAACCCAAACCGAAGTCTCTTTCTACTAACATGATCAGCCAATTTTATCACTTTTCTAGAGCTTCCTTGTCAATACAGTATTTAGAGCTTCTATACTCTTTTCTAAACACACCTTTTTTCTTAGCTCACAAAATACTTACCGTCTCATTGGCCATATAAAAATACTTACTGTCTCATTGGCCATATAAACAAACCCAATCTGAAAATCTAAAACATGAACACCTAAAAAGAAAAAGGAAAAAGTGAAAAGCAAGAAGTTATCGACAGAAACATCGAAGACATGGACACAAAGAAAAATCAAAACATTAGTACATTACGATCCAACACTATAGGCATCGGGAGAGGCAAAAACGGAAGGGAGGAATGTAATAAAAAATCCTGTTTAATTAGAAACATAAAAAATAAAAAACAACGCTCCTACTCGTGTTTTCCTTTGGCAGACAAAGTATAGACGAGAAAAATACATAGCGGAGCGACAAGAAATGCTAACATCTTCACCACTTCCTCGGTGTCTTTAGAGATGGCACCAATTCTCGACCAATCTCCACTATACCTATATCATCATTTTAACACCAACTAAGATGCACTTAATATGATGCTCTTAATTATGAAACCAGGAAGAGAAATTGACGTACCCGGCATCGACGAAACCCAATCCGAACAAGGAAATGGCGGATTGAATCAAGAGGTTGGAGGATGGAGCAGTAGAGATTTTGAATATAGAACTCTTCTGAGCTGCTGCTTTGTTTTTGTAATCAATAGCATCATCATCATCTCTCCTCTTGGCTGATATGAATTTCCTACGAATATTTCTACTGTACAAGAAGATGTTGGAGGTTGCTGCTGCAATCATACTCGCTCTATCTCTATTCCTTCTCCGCGGCTCTTAATGGAATCCCCAATTCCTGTGGCGTATATCGAGTTCCGAATATCTTTATTTATTTTGGACAATAATAGTAGAGATGGGGAATTTACCATTTTACCCCTTATCTTTTAGGGGTATTAACTTTTCAATTTCTGGCGATAAATTCTGAAAATGTTTTCTTACTCATACGTGTACTTGAGTGCGTCCTGTTCAGACAGCAGGTCCAGCAACACCCCTAGGGCGTACACATCGAACTTCATTCTCATGCTTTCAGTTCAGTTGTATCTTCCTCTTCCGCCGCCTCCCAAACTTGATGTGGTTGTAGACCAGCATACAAAGCTAGGGTTGTTACTTGTTAAGGATTCGGAGGCAGGTGGCAAGGTTGAGCCCGGGAGCGAAGTCGTAGGCGAGGAAGATGTAGCCGCCGAGGAGTTTGATGAACAGACTGAAGAGGAAGGAGCATGTGTTGGTTGAATTGGAAGAGGAGGAACAGAAAGTTCCCATTTATCTCTCGGTTCTTAGGAAGAACAAGTTCCTCTTCTTCCATCCTCCACCACTTCCACCGCATCAACATTAATTTCCACCTTCTCAATCCCAAGAGTCCTCGCCATTGTAAGCCTCTGCTTCTTGATTTAGGCGAACCCAATGAGCCACTTCCCACACTCCATTTAGGCGTTGCTGCTTCTTGATTCTAACTGATACCTTGTACTCTTTAGCCCAACGAGGATAAATTCCATCTTGTTTGAGGGATAGTATCCGCATCATTAAAAGTTCTCTTATTCCTCCATTTCCAAATCCACCAAACCCCAATAGAAAATGTTGTGGACCATGTTTCATCCTCAGTCAAATCCTTCTCAAACAAATCTCTCTAATTCCCTTGCAAGAACTCGGTCCATCTATTCTCAAACGATATGTATAACATGTTGGAACTGATTTTCTACTGGACTTCCGGGCACTTTTCTGGTCAGCTGCGGTCACCGGTTGTGCCGGATTATGAGAGCGTTGGCTTCGTCTCCGCGAGCACTACGCTTTAGTATACTCACACGTCAAAATCGGGTTCCGTTTGAATGAGAAATGAAGGCTCAAAGTTGGTTGTTTGTCTAAGTATAGAGAACAATTTTAAAGCTGAATTTTGATATAGGTTTTGTCCCACATCAAAAATTGAGGTGAGAATATAAAGGGTTTATATACCACAAACCTCATACCCTTGGTAAGCCCTTGGGAGAGGTATGGAGAGAGGACACGGGGGCCCCTCGCACGGTCCGACCGTTGGTGTCGTCAGATCCGAAATCTCCTTCTCTGCAACAAACTCTTACTCTTTTTAAGAGAAGTCTGGTTCTCATTCTCTGCATCCGAAATCAATCAATCTCCCTCTTCTCTTCTTCTTTCCTTCTTCGAGAGTACTGCACAAATACTGGTTCGTTGGCTTCTGTCTTTTGTTTGTACAAACCAAAAGTGATCGTAGTTGTATCCTGAGATTTTCAACGCCAGCAACCGTCACATATACGGGGCGTTACAAAATTAAGAAAAGAGATCTAATCTCGACTCTATGCAACAGTTTCGTCAAGAACGATTCGGTAAATTTTTTTCTTAATTCTGTTCTTCGTTTTAATTCTTTATAGATTGTTATTCTGCGGAATACAGGTCTTACATAACATACTCCTCCTCAGAACCACACACACTACACTCAGGCGACGGAACGAGATGCCTTCGCAATCGGTTCAAATTACACAATTGTGAGAAGCAAGCTAGAAGAAATTCTTAATCCTCTTTGGCGGAGGCACCACGTGGTGACACCGGAATAAGGCTACGTGGATACACTAGTACAGGAACAGGCTTTTACCCCGACGCTTTTACCACGGTTACAAATCAACTTGGGTGTTTCGGCAACAATGGAGTTTTTACACCATTTAATTTATTAACCGTGGTAAAAATGTTGACAAATTACCCCGGTTGTTTAGTTTGTTTATCATTTTACCCCAGTTTCATATATTTTGGTGTTTTTACCCCGGTTTCATATATTTTGGTTTTTTTACCCCGGTTATTTCACAACCGGGGTCGTTTTGTATGATAATTTACTCAGGTTTTTGTCAATACCCCGGTTAATTTAGGAACCGGGGTAGTCGTGTCCACCGGGGTAATTTTGTCAACAGAAATTACCCCGGTTAATTTTCACATACCATTAAATCTACCCCGGTTGCGAAAGAACCGGGGTAAATACGTCAACCGAGGTAAATACGTAAATCGGGGTAAAAATTCTAACTCAAATCGTCCTTCTCTTCGTTAATTTTTTGTTATTGTTATCGTTTTTTTTGGATCACCAATTTACTTCACTGAATTGAAATTAATCTCTTTATGTACAGAATAGTTGTTGTTATCATGGATAGAAGTTGGGTGTATGCAATTCGGACATCGAAAGAATATAAGAATGGAGTTGATGATTTTATTAATCATGCAATCAAGCATTTTAAAAAAGGCAAAAAAGTCCCACGTCCTTGTGTAAATTGTAGCAACCTAGTATACGCTGACATTGATCAAGTAAAAGGACATCTGGCGGAGAACTTCGTAAATCCAGCTGCTGCTTTTCTCAAGGAAAAGGATCATGGAGTATTGATAACTAGAGTTCAGCTGTGTACAAAGTTATGTAGAGTTATGCTGAAATTAATTGCCTTTGAAATCCTCCCGACGTGTATATAATGAAAAATATACAACAGCATGTGGTCTCATGCAAAATAAATCAATAATAATGGCACACAAACGGATAAACTTACTAGGATATAAATCTACAAGGTTCATTGGCCACAAGATATTGTATGCTAAAGTTTTTCAAGTGACATAGCTTACTAGGATAAACTTTAGAGAAGCAAGTAAAACAGGAGAAAAGCAAATAATCTTTTACGTGAAAGCAAGAGTCACATCCCTATATTTATTTCTAGACAGTTTTAGCCTACCGATCTTGACCAACCTCTTTCAGAAAAGCAAATAAACTTTAGAGAAGCAAGCAAAACGGATAAACTTACAGGAGAAAAGCAAATAATGTACACACACAGAAACACTGCTAATGCTCCTTTGCTTTGCTGGTGTCGAGACAGTTTTGGCCTACCGATCTTGACCAACCTCTTTCACAGCTCAATTATCAAAGCTGCAGCAATTGTAATGGCGGATGATTTGCTGTTTCCCTTCCGATTAACGTTGTGGGAGAAGATCGAGTCAGAGCTTTGATGATTTGCCGTTTTCGTCGAAGTGAGCTTAGAGCTCGAAATTTCTTGTCAAGGATGGGAAGAGCGTCGGTCGGGATCTCAAACTGGAGAAATAGAACTCTCAAGGCTTGGAACTCACAATCGAACTCTCATGGCTTGGAACTCGATAGAGAGGCTTTACAAAAGTCGCGAGCAAGCCTAATTTCCTTTCAAGCGTGTTTTTGGTTATTTGCTTCTTTAGGATATACTCCCTTCGTCCTTAATTAACTTCCGATTTGCTTTTTACACATTTGCCCTTTTGACACATTTGCCGACACACATTTTATAACGTTAATATCTCTAAACATACGATGATAAAAATTATAATTTTTTAATGTTCTCAAAGTACTCGTTGAGACGAATCAAACGAGATCTCGCATGTCTATATTTATTTCTATATATTGGAAGAAAACGAGAAGATTCTGTCGGTTTGTGAATAGTGTCGAAAAAAGCAAATAGGCCTTATATTAGGGGACGAATGGAGTATAATTAAATTAAAATCAAATTTATTTACTCCAAGAAAAAGTTAAAACCCTAAATTACTCCCAGGCGTCCACATCGAGCCCTTGTATTCGCCGCTTCAGCAGAATCAACGATTTTGGTGCTTCTTCTCCTTGTAATTCCTTCCCCTGCTTCTCTTTTGCAGTTGATCAAATCCTGGTATTCCCCTGCTTCTCTTTTTTTATTCTCAACTGGTAAATATCTTTCCGCTGTTTTTATTTTCTTTAATCTTTCTATCACCAATAGTGTGTTAATTAATGGATACTGATAAAGTCCGATGGGCCGATAAACACGAGAGTCGTGTATATTAGCGTATATGCGTATTGAGCCCATAATTGGCAACAGGAGGAGTAGTCCACGGTAGTATACAGTGGATGATGTGAGAAGCTTATTCTCACATATACTTATCAACATGAGCACAACCTGTTCGAATTTTTTTTTGAACCAATGACTTGCTGATCGATTGTATTTGTTGTTGTGTCTAGATTGAATGGCTTACTTTATTTAGCTTTCCTTAGAAAAAAAAATAGTGTATGAACCAACCTCATAGCTACATTCCTGTTGTAAGTTTTTTGGACTGATTTTTTCGTATGAACCAACTTGAGACATTATTGCACAGTAGTAATAAAATAAAATCAGTATCACACAGTAGGAACTTGTTCCATGTCTCGAATTTCATTGTATATTTTGTTTGTTTCTTTTCCACAGTAGTAATAAAATCAATATTTTGGGACTGATTTTTTTTAAGGGGTACGTTGAGATTTGAGTTGCTTTGATCTTAGCTAGATGAAGAAATATGTTGTGGGATTTGTATAATGTTTACCTAATGAAGGAGTAATAATGCTATAAAAGAAGATTATTTTTTGGAACTGTAACATTGATTATCACTCCACGTTATTACTAAAAATTCACGGCTGAACTATTTACTCTTTGAGCACATATTTCTGCTCAACACCCTAAATTGTATGCAAATCCAATCTTTTCACATCTTTCTCTACATTTTGCAACATTGATAATTGATTTTCTTCTTGACATGAATATTAAAGACTACTCTCCAGTGTTTACTTGATTTTATGTAGCATTTCCTTCTTCTTCTTCTTTTGTAAATATATATGTACTTTAGACTGTCAGATGTGGTTCATATTCATGACATTCCTAGTTATTTTGCAAGTGCAGTGTGGATCCTACCATATAGAATGAATCACAACTCAGGTAAACCATAATATAATGGTATAAAGAGGATGCTGCACTTTGTTGTGTTACTATTACCTTTTATGTAGGATATGGAGCATTCGATGTTTGATGATACCTTTAGATTTTGTAACATGTTATGTTCCTTCCTTGTCTTTTTCGATTTAAAAATTCAGTAGTAGTCCTTGTCTTCTTATTAGTTTTTTTATGGCTAAAATGATAAAAGTCTTGGGAATGAGAACCATAGAAATCTTAATATAGTTTGCACATTGTTCTGCACATATTTTTCCCTGCACATTGTCACTGTGTATAGCATAGACTGAGCAGTTTGCACATTTTGAACAGTTTGCACATTTTTTTGCATGGATTAAAAACTGAGCAGTTTGCACAGTTTGTCTTTTTCCTGCACAGTTTGCTGAGTTTGATGCACAGTTTGTTCTTTCACGATTATAAGCAATTTTCTGTACAATTTGTCTTTTTTCCAGCACAGTTTACTGATTTCGCTGCACAGTTTGGTCTTTCACATATTTTTTTTTCCTCCATAGTTTGCTGAGTTTTTTTATACAGCTCACTCAAATTTCAGCATCAGTCTCCATGTTCTTGTCTTCTCCCTCCTTTAAATTAGACTATCCATTCATTTGATTCTTCATCCATACTCCTTTGCTTTGCTATAATAATTAGCGTTCCCTGGTTGTAACTGAATATTGGCATTATACTAGAATAATTATCATATGCCAGCTCTATGTAGTTTGCAAAGTTGCCTGCATGATGAAGTTCTCATGTCTAGCATCAATTTTATTATAGCACAAATCATCAAGAAGGTCAATTTTCTTTTTAAGTTTCTAACTCGTGCTTTTCATGCGATTCATACATGTCTACGGTAATGTTATTTTGTAATTAGGTATTTGATATATACTTTTCAAGATAAGGACTAACTTGATCGTTTTGGATTTTTGTGTCCGGATCCTATATCTGAAATTCCAGTGAAATTTAATAAAGAGCAAGGAAAATCAGTTGTGGCTCTTAATACAGAGCGGTCAGAAGACAGGGCACGATATATCTCCACCATAATGGAAAATGCAAAAATCAGATCTTTTTTGCTCCGTATAATTCCAAGTAAGTTAAAATTGTTTTTGCTTAATCGAATGTGTATACTTTATGATAGTTTACGAATGTAAGTTAAATAACTTTGTCTATGTTTACCGTAATATTTCCTTATTATGTAGTGGTCATTGGATGCTTTGTGTTATTCATCCTCTTAAGCAAAGTGTATTTTGGCTAGACTCACTTGGAGGAAAAGTAAGGGATGGTATTAAACATATAGTTGAAATGTAAGTATTTAATGTATTTACATTTTCTATAATGATTTGTTATTGATGATATTGTGATAATCATTAATTTGTCTCTACATCGGTCTATTAAGGTGTGGATTGCTAAACACAATTCGAATGCATCTTAAAAGTCAATAAAGTGGTTTGAGATAAAGTTTAGTTGCATTTTCTATGTGTGTATACTATGTTTTCTTATTTGACTCTAAGTTTTATTTGTTGATTGAACAATAAATAAATGTTAAGTGATAATGCATTGCTTTTTACCTATATATTATTATTTATAAGGTTTGTTTGCATTGTAGTGTCCTAGGCCGACCAATGGTATAAATTGTGGATATTATGTTCTACGTTTCATACATGAGATCGTTCGTAAAGGACAAGACTCTATCCCTGAAAAGGTATATATATTTTATAAATGTGGTAATTTTGTATTCAGATAATAATCATTTCTAATGAAACTACATTTATCTTGTGTATGACAGTACTATGCAGAATTTGGTGGAACCAAACCATATTCACAAGACAAGATAGATGAGATTCGAGATCAATGGGGATTATTTGTGCAAAAATTCCTTAAAAATGTAGTTAGGAAGTAAAGATTTGAGAAACGCTTCATACTAAGGATTTTGCACTTTCTTAGTAGAAACAGTTTATGATTATATTATTTAGTTTATGTTTGTATAGACTATTGGAAACTTTTAAATTTATTAAAAATATCTTATTGATATATAATATATTATTTATGTTATAAAGCAGGTGGCGCGATTTTAAAATAGTTTCTAATAATTCATTCAAATACATTTTACCACGGCTCATAAAACTTACATACCACGTACAATTACCCCGGTTGTGTATTTTTATGTCGTCCTCATTTACCCCGGTTATATCATATTTCCACGTCCACATTTACCTCGGTTGTGATATTTTACCGCGCCCAATATTACCCCGGTTGTGATATTTTACCACGTCCAATTTTACCCCGGTTATTCCCGTTTACCGCGGTTAATCTTGAGTACGAATTAAATTGTTTTTACCCCGGTTTCGTAACCGGGGTAAACACGTTTACCCCAGGCACTTTAACCCCGGTTCAGAGCCGTGGTGTTCTTTCCCAAATAACCGGGGTAAAAGGCTATTTCTGTACTAGTGATAACATTACAACCGCGTGCAATTGGCAAGAGAAAAACAATATCGGAGAAAGACCAAAGCACCCCTAATATGACGTTGACTAAAGCTACGTGGACAAATGTCAGTTGCATGCAATTGGGAAGTGAAAAACAATATCAGAGAGAAAGACCAAAGCACCCTCGTGTTCAAGCTGCATTCAATTGGAAAGAGAAAAACAATATCGTAGAGAAAGACCAAAGCACCTCTGCTATGACGTGGGCTAAAGCTACGTGGGCAAATGCTATCCATGTAGATTTGGAAAGAGAAACACAATCAGAGAGAAAGACCAAAGCACCCCCATATTGCCTTCTAGATTTTTGTTGTTGTTTCAACCTTGTCCCGATGATCAGTGCAAGGCAGTAGAAGTCTGGTTCTAGAAAAAATTATCAGCGACGCCGTTCTCGACAACTTTGACGTGGTCAATTTCTCGAGGACGTCATGGGATAAGATGCGAAAATTTATTCCATAACCATCCATCTTGTCCCCAAAACTCAACAATTGTACATCCTGTATCCGCTTCAGATATAGCTCTAGTAGACAATTGCTCGAGTGGTTGGCTCACCACCCATGGATGTGTCCAGAAGAAGGTCTGCATCCCATTTCCAGATACAGTTTGGACCCCAACGAGAACATTAGAGCTGGAATTCGCCATCCCCTTCCAGTGATTAGAAGCACCTTTTATTGGTCTAAACATCTACTTGTCTCTACTTTCATGGCAATATTTCCATCTAATAATCCTAACCATAGGGATTACGGTTCAGAAAGATCCACCTCGTTTTAGTTAGCCATGAACGTAGAATTTGTTTACCTCATGCTTCGCATCCCAAGACCTCTTGCTTCCTTCAGCTTCCAAAGTTCCTCCCATATGATAAGATGCATACATCTCTTATCCTCCGTAGATCCCAGGACGAAAGTTCTCGTCTTTTGTTCCGCAATATCGTAGATAGACATAGGGAGCGAGGTTGTCCGCATTGCAAACATTGGGATACTCGCAATGACAACCTTGGCCAAAGTAACCCTTCTCGCCATAGACAACACTCTAGCTTTCCATTCAGCCAATTTGGGGTTAACCCGCTCAATAATTTACTCGAAAGTTTGCTTAGTCTCAACCTTCTTAAAAAGGGGCATGCCCAAATACTTGCCCATATCCTCTGTTACTGGAATTTCACATATGTCGATAATCTGAGAAGCGAGCTCTTTAAGAGTGGAATTCGACACACAAAGCATTGACTTTTGAAATATTATCTTGGCGCTAGAAGCCTCAGAAAACTGCGCCAAACATATTGAATCGTTTTCATTTGCAGACACGACGCTTCCCCGAAGAGAAAGAGATCATCAACGAAGAATAAGTGGGAAAGAAAAGGTCCATCCTCGGGCAACTGAATATGAACGCAAGCCCATGCCTCCACTTCACACTTGAAGATGTGCCCAAGCCTCTCCATATATAATACAAAAAGGTAGGGCGAGAGCGGGTCACCCTGCCTAATTCTTCGTGAAGGACATAACTTCTCTCTCATCACTCCATTCGACAATACTTTCATATTACCAGACGAGATGCAGTTAATTATGGTTTTAATCAACTCAGGAGGGATATGGGCCTCAATAAGAGTGTCCTTAATGAGCCTCCGTTTAATCTTGTCATACGCCTTTTCCAAATCTATCTTCACTGCCATGAAATTATTCCCGGTTTTTATTCGCATAGTATGCAATACCTCACTACCAATCACAATGTTCTCAGTAACCTGGCGCCCCGGGACGAAGCTTGATTGAGTCAGTGTGACAATCAATCTCATAATTGGCTTCAACTTCATAGAAATTACCTAGGTGGCGATCTTGAACCCAACATTGCACAAGCTTATCGACAAAGTTGATTCATCGACTCTAGAAATTCTATTTTTGGAATCAAAATGATTAGAGTCTACTTTCCAACACTTCCTCTCCTCTTAGGATACTCATCACATGAGCCTCGACCTCATTCCCGATCAACATCCAGTTTTGTTGGAAAAACGTATCTTGAAATCCACCGGGCCCGGATGCCTTCACAGCTCCCATGGCGTCCATGGCAGCTTTGATATGTGACATGTTGAACTCCTTTCTAATCACATTCAGGCAAGCATCTGGGATGGCAAGGAAGCGTCCCGTAGGCAGATCAAAAGGCTTTTCGACCAGATCCTCGTCTTTGTATAGCATTAGGAGATGGTTTGAGACCATATCATGTAGCTCATCTTGTTCCCACACCAATTCTTTTCTTGCATCCATGAGTCCCTTGATTTTATTACTCCTACGACGAACCACGACACTGGCATGGAAAAATCTCATTTTCCTATCTCCGTCAACAAGGATATCAAAGCCATCTTTTTGGACCCAAAACAGATGGATTTGTTCTGAACCAACATCTAGTTGGCACCTTAGTTTAGCCTCCAACTGCATTAAACCCCCGTAAGCATCTCCTACACTCACTTTTCGTTGGATCCCTTCAAACTTGTGCCAAAGATTGTCCCTTCTTTAGAACAAGTTCCCAAATACATCCTTATTCCACGAGTGGAGGTGAATGGAAAGATTAGCCAAGGAGTCGCTGAGGTGCACATCTCTGTTACAATTTGATGCCAGAAATTATTGAAACTCACTATGTAATTGCCAACCAGCCTAGAAACGGAACATTTTGTTTCTCGAACTACCATCCGCAGAGCCACAAGTGCTTAACAACAACAACGGGAAGTGATCTGACAGGTTAGTAACAAAGTGTCGTATAGTCGCGTCATCAAAATGTGTTCTCCAATCCAAGTTGGAGAGGCCTCTATCTACTCTAGCACTAGTACGGGTAGACGGTTCGCGACCACGACTCCACGTGAATTTTTGGCCCGAGAACCCCGTGTCAAATAGCTCGAGATCACAAATTAATTTGCTGAAAAATTTGTGCACCTGCGCCGCAAAGCTGACAAGTCCCTAGAGCGCTTTTTCATAGTCGTTGTTTCATTAAAATCGCCCATAAGTAGCCATGGGAGCGTGTTGGTTTGAGCAATTCGTTTAATTCTATTCCAAAGCTCCTCCCAAAAAGAGGGTTTGGAGCTGGCATAGATAGCAGAGAATATCCACGCAGTCTCTCAAGCCATACTGATCTTGATCGAGACTTCCTATGAATGCGCATCCACCCCCACAACAGAAACTCGACCACTCTTCCATAATACCCATATTCCAACTCTAAACCCGACCGCATCTGAGTAGATCAAAGAGTCAAAGCCTAGCCGCTCACATACTTTATCTGCATGTTGCCCACTATTTCTTGTCTCGAGCAACACAAGAATGGTAGAATCATTCCTTCTAATTAACTCCTTTATAATGTTCATAAAATCATTGCTTCCTGTGCCTTGGACATTCCAAGACAAAATTCTCAAGTTGGGGACTAACATTGACCACTGGTGAAACAGAGGTACCCAATCAAACAGACAATCAACAACTAGTTGAGACCATCTCATGGTTTCCGTTTTGAACATCATGGCATCGCTCCTCCCAGTTGATGTAAGTATACCTATACTTGATCAAGGAACTAGCTCAGACTTACCAGGACCACCAAGGACACGTGCCAGACGTCGAGCTGAAGAAGATATTGATTCAAATAGACCGGGAGTCATCACAAGGAGTCGGGCCCAACAATTATTTATCGCCTTACAGAAAGGGTTTCAAATCATGGAGGATACAGGACAAGAAAGAGGCCAGTTCGTCATGTTGATCCAAACAGAAGAGGAGCCACCAGACAACACATGAAGGCCGGATGAATGGCCCATTGAGAAAGAGACGGTTTATGGCCCAATGGCCTTATTGAGTTGGACATTTTCCTTTTTAGTATTTTCTAAGAGTATAAATAGTTAAGTTTTTAGGAAATTAGCCAAAAATTAGTATTACGATAGTTTGAGTTTTAGCTTGTAAAACCTTTGTTGTTAGTTTGATTAAGTTGAGATTGTGGATTCATTGTCAATTCGATTGTGAGAAGGAGTAGTTGGTGGATTCCTATTTCTCTAGATCAGCCCGAGTTCAAAATTTGTCAGTGGATTCGAACAAGGAGGATTCAAGCCTTGCTAGAGTTCTTCGTGGATTCGAAGAACTCCATCAAGTTGTTGAGATCGAGGGGTGGATTCCTCAACGTCGTCGTTCGCTTATCAGTTCGTGGTTTTCATCACTTAACTGCCTCACCATCCAGTTGCCGCCTCGCCCCCTCTCGGCCACCACCAACAACAGCTGCCACTGAACGGAAGCAGTTGCCGCCGCCGAGAGTACTTCGGCCGATCCGCTCTTGTTTAATGTTACGCTTACGTTCTGATCCCCCTTAGACGCAAGAGTCATCATTTGGTATCAGAGCCATCGCTAGGTAAAAATGTTTTATTTAATGTTACACTTACGTTGTTGATTTTCAAGAAAATTAAACCGGGTTTTTGCGGGATCTATCAAAAACCGAGTGCGAGAGCCATTAGAAGTTTTTAAAGCACCATTCATCTTCTTGTGCGTGAGAATCGTGATCACCTCCATGTGCAGGATCTTTGATATTATTTGCAATTAATTATTTGCTTAGATTCTGATTTTATTTTTTTATTAAGATCTGATATCATAAAAGATCTTGAGTGGTTGAGAAGATCTTCTTTGATAACCAACTAGGATAGAATCTAGAAGATTTTTTTTCTTATCTAGGTTAAAACAAAATATTATTTATTTAGTTTAATTAATTCCGAATATCAAAAAAAAATGAATTTAGTTTCAGAAACTATTTTAAAAAAAAAGGAAATTAGAATGTCTAGCTGAAGAGAACGTCGACTAGAGTAAAATCCGCTCTAGGCTAGTAGCCTTTGGAAGAAAAAAAAAATTAACCGAACCCCAATTAGTAACCGTGAGAAGTCCTAGAGCGAACGTCAAGCGGTGACGAGACTAGTAGCCCTACGAGTACCCCGATCGGCAAATTCTCTACGGGATGCCTAGTTGTTTGTTATGGTTGATCTGTTCACCATTTGTATTCTTTTTGTTCTCATTTCTTTCCAGTTTAATTTCAGTAGTTTATTCAGTACATAATTGCCCCTTTTTCTTGCATTGCCTTACCTTTTTGTCCTTCCCTAGCTTTTTCTTGCATTTCGTACGTTTAAACAAAATACGTTGTTGCTTTTCGTGTGCTGCTGTATATTTATTGGTGCGGGTTTCGGGAATGGCAACGCCTTGGGCGTGTGTTGTCAAGAAGTCGTTGATCTCGGACGAACAGGTTGCCATCCGATCCCAAAGGGAGACGATCTTTCATTCTCAGTGTTTGGTGAAGGGGGTTGTCTGCAACCTCATTATAGATGGAGGGTCCTGTTGCAACATCATCGATCGAGCAATGGTTGAGCGGATTGGGTTGGTTAGCTCTCCACACCGTCAGCCCTACAGTCTGAACTAGCTTAACGCTGACTCACCACTACGAGTCACCGAATAGGCCAAGGTGGATTTTTCCATTGGAGGCTATTGTGACGAGGTACTGTGTGACATTTTACCAATGTCTTCTTGTCATCTTCTACTTGGGAGGCCTTGGCAACATGATCGGAGGGTGATGCACAACGCCATTACATACGAGTACTCATTCTTTATGGAGGGCAAGCGGTACACATTTCTCCTAATGACGCCAAATGAAATTACGACGGCCCACAGGGAAAGTGAGCAACGTCGTCACGCCTTGGATAAGACAAACAAAATGGCTATAGCTCAAAACTCAGGAGCTGGAAGTCACATCCTCTTAGTCGTTGCTAAGGAGATCGACTCTGCTATTTAGGGGAGTCTTCCTTGTTTCTTACTTGTACCTACCTATACCCTGCATTCCACTAAAGATACACTTGATCTGTCTATTCCTATTTTTTCTTTGTTGCAGGAATACAAGGATTTGGTTATGGAGGAATCCCTAGGACTATCGCATATCAGAGGGATGGAGCATCAGATTGTTTTCATTCCGAGAGCGACTCTTCCAAATCAAGCCGCTTACCGCACTAAACCGGAGGAAACCATGGAGTTACAGCGGCAAGTAAAGGAACTCGTTGAAAAAGGACATGTGCGGGAGAGTTTGAGTCCATGTGCAGTGTCAGTCATTCTAGTCCCCAAGAAGGATAGGAATCGGCGTATGTGCATGGCCTGTAGAGCCATCAACAACATTACCGTCAAGTATCGTCACCCTATTCCGAGGCTGGATGATATGCTGGACGTGCTGCATGGAGCTCAGATCTTCTCCAAGATCGACCTGAAGAGCGGGTATCACCAGATTCGTATTAAGGAAGGGGATGAATGGAAGACCTCTTTCAAGACGAAGTACGGACTCTACGAATGGTTGGTAATGCCTTTCGGACTCAGTAACACTCCTAGTACCTTTATGCGTCTAATGAATCATGCTTTAAGATCGTTCTTAGGAAAGTTTGTGGTAGTCTATTTTGATGATATCCTTATCTGTAGTCCGTCTATTAGTGAGCATGCAAAACATCTTTAGAAGGTGCTAGAGGTTTTCCGAAAAGAGAAGCTTTATGCTAACTTAAAGAAATGTGAATTTTGTTCGGACCATGTTGTGTTTCTTGGCTTTGTAGTATGTAGTACAGGTCTGAAGGTCGATTAAGAGAAGGTTAAGGCCATCAAAGACTGGCCAACACTAACGACTCAGACTCGGGTTAGGAGCTTCCTGGGTCTGGTCGGTTTCTACAGGTGATTTGTGAAGGACTTCAGCTCCATTGCCATGCCTTTGACGGAGTTGACGAAGACGAAGACCATTTATGACTGGGGACATCCGTAGGAGGAGGCCTTTCTAAAGCTCAAGGACAGGTTGACACACTCCTCATTACTGGTACTCTCTGACTTTAGTAAAACTTTTTAGATTACATGTGATGCTTCGGGAATAGGGTTGGGAGGAGTTTTGATGCAAGAAGGCAAGCCCATTGCCTACTTTAGTGAGAAGTTGAGTGGTGTTGAAACTCAACAACCCAACCTATGCCAAGGAACTATATGCTCTGGTCCGGTGTCTACACACCCGACAACATTACCTCCTTCCAAAGGAGTTTGTCATACATTCGGACCACGAGGCCTTAAAGTATCTCAAAGGGAAAAGCAAGATGAAAAAACGACATGCCAAATGGGTGGAGTTTATCGAGACCTTCCCTTATGTCATCTGAAATAAGAAGGGAAAGGACAATGTTGTGGCCGACGCGTTATCTCGCATGTATTCTCTATTATCTTCCCTTGATGCTAGAATGTTAGGATTTTCCTTCATTCGTGACTTGTATGTGTTGGATGATGATTTTAAGGACCAATTTCTAGCATGTCAAGTTCGGGGTGGGGGTAGATAAGTTCTTTATAATGATGGGTATTTTCTTTAGGGGATCGAAGTTGTATATCCCCAAAGGGTCCTCACGTAGGCTTTTTATACAAGAAGCCCACGACGGGGGCCTCATGGGACATTTTGGCATAGATAAGACCCTAGGAACTCTCAAGGAACATTTTTATTGGCCAAACATGCAAAAATATGTTACTCGTTTTTGTGGTTCTTGGGTTGTCTGCCTGAGAGCTAAATCTAAGCTCAACCCCAATGGTCTCTACACACCTCTTCCTATATCGAGTAATCCTTGGGAGGATGTCTCTATGGATTTTTTTCTTGGGATTACCCTGATCTAAGAGGAGGGAGGGACTCCATTATTGCGGTCGTTGCAGGTTTTCTAAGATGTCTTATTTCATTGCTTGTTGAAAAACGGATGATGCAACTCATGTAGCCGACCTCTTCTTCGAGGGAGTGGTACGCTTACATGGGGTGCCTAAAACCATAGTGTCTGATAGAGATGCAAAGTTTATGAGTTATTTTTAGAAAACCCTTTGGTCTAGGATGGTACCAAGTTATTGTTTTCTACCTCTTGTCATCCTCAAACAGATGGACTAACTGAAGTAGTTAATAGGACTCTCAGTGCTTTAATGCGTTCATTGTTAAGTACTAACCTGAGCAAATGAGAAGAATGCTTGCCTTTTGTCGAATTATCTTATAACGGGGCCATCCACTTAGCGACAAAGAAGACACCATTCGAAGTAGTGTACGGGCGGAACCCTCTCACACCGTTGCATATGATTCCGTACAATATTAAGGAACGGGAGAACCAAAGGCATGGACCAAGTGGATCACATCAAGGGTCTTCACGAGAGCACTCGTGCTCGATTGGAGGTCAGAACCGCTTAGTACCAGAAACAGGCGAACAAAGGGCGGAAGAAGTTGCTTCTAGAACAAGGATATCTCGTGTGGGTCCATCTGAGAAAGGATCGTTTTCCCAAACAAAGGAACTCCAAACTGAAACCTCGGGGACACAGACCTTTTGAAGTTTTTGAGAAGATCAATGACAATGCATACAAGATAGACCCCCAGGTACGTACGATGTCTATGATTTTTTAACGTGTCAGATCTCTCTCCTTTTCTTGTAGATGAGCTTGAGGACGAACTTACCACGGATTAGAGGTCGAATCCTTTTCAAGAGAGGGAGGATGATTTAAGTACACCTGTACTTGATCAAGGAACTAGCTTAGACTTACCAGGACCACCAAGGACATGTGCTAGACGTCAAGCTGAGGAATATAAGGATTCAGACAGACCGGGAGTCATCACAAGGATTCAAGCCCAACAATTATTGATCGCCTTATAGAAGGGATTGCACATCATGGAGGATACGAGACAAGGAAGATGTGAGTACGTCATGTTGATCCAAGCAGAAGAGGAACAATCAAACATCACATGAAGGCCGGCTGAATGTCCCATTGAGAAAGAGACAGTTTGTGGCCCAAGGGCCTTACTGAGTTGGACATTTCCCTTTTTAGTATTTCCTATTTTTAAGAGTATAAATAGTTAAGTCTTTAGGAAATCAGCCAAAAACCGAAATACACCCGTACCGGCCCCGACATTTTCTAGTCCGGTGTGGTTATCTCCGGTCCAATGTAAATTTCAGAGTCCTACGAACCACTAAATATTAGCATTTCTTATAATTAATCTTCGGAAGCATAAATAATTTATTTTAAATGATCACGTGGTGTTTAAAATTTTGATTTTTTAAGCTGATACTTTATAATCGGTTTAAAATATTAGAAAGTGGTGTTAAAATCTAACTCTATAGGCTCTTTGTAAGCAGATGAAGGTTATCAAATACAACACTTACTTTCCTAACACTGCATATGACAACAATTTATAATAACAAGTTTATGTAAGCTATGCCAAACACAAAGATAACAGTCATATTAAGAAAGTACAATATAATATATTCAACCTGATTTGAAAAAACAAACGAGGGAAGGAAGTAACTGCATTGAAGTAAAGAATAATCCAGTAGCTCAAATGCTTGATGATTGATACTTATTTAGAATTTAAACATCCTCCTACCATATTTCTGATCAACTATCAGCTGTAGGAAATCAGGATTTCTACAATAGAGCTCAAGTTCTCTTGATCTTTGAAAATGTCCCCGTCTCAGAGATGTGCCGCTTCCAAGTTAATGCGCATGAGCCTGTAGGTTTGGCAGCACGGGTAATAAAATTGTATGACGAAAAGTAAGGATTTCAGAACCAGTCCAAACCAACTTATCCGCGTCATTTTGGAGTGCCTGCTGATGCTTCCAGCATTTCAATTGTTTCCATCTAGATTGTCTCACAGCTTCATTCTGTGGTTCTTGGTCTTCATAGTGGCTTGCAAACAGAATCAGGGAGCTTTAGGATTGCTGAAAATGACTCCAACCTCAACAGTCACACTTGTTCATATTTTTTAACTCCTCCAAGAACTTCAAATCCACGATATCAACTTGCTCCTGCATATAGTGCAAACTTCCAAGATGCAGAACACGCAAATTCTTCATACAGGAGAACCATTATGCCTTAATATCAACCAGTTTCTCATCCACATAGAGCAATGTAATTCAAATCAGCACGCAAGCTTCTAAAGTTCCTCGAGAAAGTTTCACTCATTATTTTGTTGGTTGTGAATTGTGATGGGAGCTCTGCTTTTGTCAGGTGAGTTGGTATGATATAATTTTGGATGTCTGAAATGAGAGCGTCAAGCACTGGGAATTCATACCTGAACCGGTCGAACCCTGACCTGACTTGCTTATAAAAGTGGACAAAAGATGAAATTCATCGACATTTGTTATTTTCACTGGAAGATAAATCTTATTAGCCTGACCTGTTACTCTTTCTTGAAAACCCACATACGTTGGTTTTCCACGTACACATATAATTTGGAAAAAGTAGCTATTGGGAAAAACGAGTCGTTCGGGGAAATTTACCCTGTACGTTGGAAACGGCCGTGCGTTGGTTTCCAACGTACATACTAAATTTCCCCCGATAAATAGCCATTGGGGAGAAATTTACATTTTACGTTGGGAACCCACGTACGGCCATTTCCAACGTACAATGTAAATTTCCCCCAACGGCTATTTTTTTTAATATGACCGTTGGAAAAAACTCTATATAAACTCACCCACATAGGTTGTGTTTTTCATTCGAATCATTTGACAATGTCAAATAAGAGAGTTACAATTTTGAGTGATGGTGAGGAGATTGAATATGTGACGGAGATGCGAGCGGTGAAGAGAACGAGTATGTGAGAGACGGTGATGGTGACGGCGACGACGACAATGTCAATGCGATTGTGGACGAGACAGAGTATTTCAGTGAACCCGAAGACGGGTTGTGGGACGATAGCGACGAAGAATAAGGAGACTTCGACGTCGGTGATTTTTTCTCTATTAATTGTTTTCTCTCAATTTAGGTGCATATAAATTTGTAGAATTGATAGTTGTTATTCATGTGGATTAATAAGATAAAGATGTGATTCTTATTGTAGTTTGGATTAATTGGGGTTAGCCAAAATTAATTATAGGGTCTGAAGTACTCTGATGCGTTTGAAATCGAAAAAACGTTTTCTACTAAAAACATTCACTAGTAGAAAAGGGAGCATATAAGACTCTCCATATAAAACGATTTAAAAAATATAGTGGTCTGCGTACGAGGTTTTTCATATTTGTAACACGGACAACGGTTATTTAGAACACCGTTGTCTAAAGTTTTTGATTTAATTATACAGACATCGGTCAAAACAAAACCGTTGTCTAAGTTGTTGATTTTTTCTAACACGGACAATGATCCTTAATAACCATTGTCTAATCTATTGTTGAACTATTATTATAAACAACCATGATTATTCTTCTGTTGTCTAAGTTTGTTGATTTTTATATATTAATTTAAAGATTAAAGATTTAAAATAAATAAATAAAAAACCGTCGATTAGATTTGAGTAACCCTATATACACAAGTTATCTAATCAGTCACGCCATTCATTATCCCCGCCATTGATAGAGGGCTCCCGCAAAACTATTTGCTTTGTTTTAAAAACCTATATTTTCAAGATCAAAACTATTTGCTTTACGAATTGAGAAGTCAAAATTGGTCTTTCATTGCAAAATACAGTTGTAATTAGTTGTGAATATTGTTGAGAAATTTTACATTACGCTTACTTGTGTTTTTTAATGATCTCAAATCATTTAAGTTTACATTAGTGCTTGAATTTTACATTATTCTTTGCATTTACATTAGTCCTTGAATTTTGTATACATAATAGCTTTATGTCATTTCCATTTTGCTTATTATGGTGTTGTTGAACATCTGCATATATTGTCTTTGTCTTTATTAGATAATGGAGATATATGTGTAGTTATCAAGCCTACGTATACTACTTTGTTAACTGATGACAATAATTGATGTGAATACCTCTTACAAGGGTCGCGGGGGACGGATCTAGGCAGGACGCGTGGCTGGAGAATCCTTGGAGACGCAGTATTTGCTTGAACTAGGTCAAAGACTGAACTCACAAGATGGGCGGATGTGAATCTGGGTAGGACGGCGTCCTAGGACGGTTCGGCTTCGACGGACAGGGTTAGAAAGTGTGACGGCGGCTAGGGTTTGATGGAGACGACGGCGGCTAGGGTTTGGGACTGTGACAATGGCGACGACCTGGACTGAGTAACAACGACTGGATAAATGGCTCGTGGAGGTTTGAGCCCGAACTAGGGTTTGGCGTTGAAAGCAAGGGGTGGAGAAAATCTCAACAACTAGGCTTGCTATAAAATTCAACGTGAAAACAACTCTTGGTTCCAAGTCCATATATAAAGGACTCTTAACTAGGGTTACCAAATATAATAACTTGCTAATGCTAAAGATAGTAAGTAATGAGAAAGACTTTAAAAACAATAGAAAACAGTTCTAGGACGGACGTCTAAGTCTAGGACGTCCCTTCAGTGCAAGTCGTCCTTGGTATCATGCTGGATCTTAGGACGTGTAGGTCTAGGACGTCTCTTCACTATAAGTAGCCATTGATAACATGACGGAGGATGGTGTGTGATTGGAAGACGCTCCATTTCTTGCAAATGCCTTAGCGACAATGCTCGTAGTTGCTTGGGCAATGGATTTGGCACGTGCTCTCGTAATTGTTCCGTTTGAACGAACACTCAACATCTCTTCCTCTTGTGCCTCTGTCAATGTCAAGGGGTGTCCCACATCATTCTCCCCTTCTTGGCCTCGAATCGTCCCAGATTCGTCAATGTCAAGGTCTGGAGGCGTGTAAGGTGATAGGTTGCCGATGTTGAATGTCGCATGGACGCCATAGTCGTCTGGGAGCTGCAACTTGTATGCGTTTGGACCATATGCTTCTAGTACTATGAATGGACCATATGCTTCTAGTACTATGAATGGACCATCACCTCTTGGGTTCAGCTTGGATCGTCGTCTAGCGGGAAATCGGTCCTTCCTCAAATGCAGCCAGACCAGGTCCCCTAGTGCGAATGTGATGCGACGTTTGTCCTTGTTGGCTCTCTGCTCCAGCTGTCGGGCCCTCCTCTCCTGCTGTTCCTTGGTCCTATGATGCAGCTCCTGAATCATCTCTGCTCGAGTAGCTCCACGGACGTGATCACCGTCCTTCAAGGGATGCGGTACAAGGTCTAGGGGCGACAACGGGTTCCGCCCATAGACCACCTCAAACGGGGACATCTTTGTCGCTGAATGGACAGACCTGTTATAAGAGAACTCGACAAAAGAAAGTAAGTCTTCTCAACGGCGCGGGTTGGTCCTAAGCATGGTCCTGAGCAAGGTCCCTAAGGTTCGATTGGTCACCTCGGTCTGACCATCTGTCTGTGGATGATAGCTAGTAGAGAATAGGAGGTTTGTACCTAACTTACCCCATAAAGTTCTCCAAAAGTGACTAACAAATTTCACGTCTCTATCGCTAACAATAGAACGCGGTATACCATGTAAACGAACCACATGCTCAAAGAAAAGTGAAGCACATTCTGCAGCATTGTTAGTTCCCTTACATGGTATAAAATGCGCCATCTTGGAGAACCGATCGACCACTACAAAAATAGAGTCCCTCCCCTTCTTAGACCTAGGCAACCCCATCACAAAATCCATGGATATATCCTCCCAAGGGCCATTAGATATAGGTAAGGGAGTGTACAGTGAGGGACTCGATCTAGATTTGGCTTTATGGCATGGGACACAGGCATTGCAAAATTTTGTTACCTGCTTAGTCATGTGTGGCCAATAAAAGTGTTCCTTAAGGGCTGCTACAGTTTTGGCTATGCCGAAATGTGTCCTACTCTCATGTGCTTCCTTAATTAAGAGCCCTCGAATGGATGAGGATGGGATGCATAGTTTTCCACCCTTATAGAGGTACCCTTGGTCAAGGAAATAGGTATCTAAGGTCCCCTGAGATGCGCAAGTCTCATAAATAGATTTAAAGAAGGTATCATGCAAATACAATTCCTTAATCAAAGAGAAACCGAAGACTTTAGCATCAAGGGAAGTTAAGAGAACATACTTGCGAGAAAGGGCGTCGGCTACCACATTCTCCTTACCTTTTTTATGCATCACCACATATGGAAATGTCTCCATAAATTCTACCCATCGAGCATGCCGACGACCTAGACTAGACTGGTGCTTGAGATATGTCAAGGCCTCATGGTCCGTATGGATGACAAACTCTTTTGGCCATAAGTAATGTTGCCAAGTCTTCAACACCCTGATAAGAGCATACAGTTCTTTATCGAATGTAGAGTAGTTGAGTGTCGCACCTGATAATTTCTCACTGAAGTACGCCAGTGGTTGACGATTCTGAGTCAGAACCCCAACAACACCGATGTTGGATGCGTCGCACTCAACCTCAAAGGTTTTGTTGAAGTCTGGCAGTTGTAGCAATGGTGCGTGACATAGACTGTCTTTAAGACTCTCGAAGGCTGCCTCATGCTTTGGCTCTCAAGTAATGGTGTTGCCCTTCTTAGTCAATTCATGAAGGGGCGCAACTATGGTACTGAAGTCACGCACAAAGCGCCTGTAAAATCCGGCCAACCCCAAGAAGGATCGGACCATAGTCGGTGTTGTCGGGGTAGGCCATTCCTTGATAGCCCGGACTTTTTCTTCATCTACCCGCAACCCATCCTTAGAAACTACAAATCCTAGAAAAATCGTGGTGTCCGAGCAAAACACACACTTTGCCAAGTTGGCATACAACCGCTCGGGCCTAAGACAATCTAGAACTTGTCTAAGATGTGAAACATGGCCATCCAACGTCCTACTATAAACTAGAATATCATCAAAGTATACAACCACAAATTTCCCCAGAAAGTGACGAAGGACGTGGTTCATTAACCGCATAAAAGTACTCGGAGCGTTGGTGAGTCCAAACTTCGTCTAGCATACTTCGTCTTGAATGTCGTCTTCCATTCATCGCCTTCCTTCATGCGAATCTGGTGGTAGCCGCTCTTTAAATCAATCTTGGAAAGGAGCACGGCACCATGTAACTCATCTAGCATATCGTCGAGGCGAGGAATTGGATGACAGTACTTCACCGTTATTTGATTGATAGCCCGGCAGTCCATGCACATTCTCCACGATCCCTCCTTCTTTGGCACTAATATCACTGGAACACCACACGGACTTAGGCTCTCCCAAACATAGCCCTTGTCCAAGAGTTCGGTGACTTGTCTTTGCAACTCTTTAGTTTACTCCGGACTTACCCTGTATGCCGCTCGGTTAGGCAAAGAGGCACCTGGTACCAAGTCGATCTGGTGCTCAACTCCGCGCAAAGGAGGTAGTCCGTCAGGTATCTCATCTCGCATGACATCCGCGAATTCCTACAAAAGAGATGTCACAGACGATGGTAGGTTATCGATATTCTCGGTAACAGTAAGACACACAGATGGAATCAATAAAAAGCAAGGAGAACGTCCCTGAATAATTGGAGTGATATCCCGTGAACGAGCAATGAGCAAACGACGCTCACAACGACCCTGGATCGGGTTAGTCGGATCCTTGGACGCAGGATCTTTGTGTCCTGCGTCACCCACTTCTGTCGGGCGACTCAAATTTGTTTCTGTGCGACCTGATCGTTGTTGTTTTGGTTGCGTCTTAGAAACATTTTCTTCGGGTCTAGTATGAGCCATGGGCTCAATGGTCTTTGGAACCAGCTGTAAGGAGTTTGTGTCGGACGACGTATCCTCCTTGTTGGATGCCTTGGTCCGGGGCGGGTCCGTCTGGTCGGTAGGCGTCAGTTTTTGTGTTGCTGCATTTATTGCCTTGATTCGGTCTCTTTCCACCTTATCATGTATGATTTCTTGTGGAGTCATAGGCAGCAGTGTCACCCGACGTCCATTACTTTGGAATGTATAAGTGTTCAAGAAGTCGTCATGGACCGCTTTCTTGTCGAATTGCCATGGTCGTCCTAAAAGGAGGTGATTGGCATCCATAACAACAACAACATCACAAGTAATTGTGTCAATGTAATTACAAATAGAGAAGGTAATGTGGCATTGCCTTGTTACCATATCACCGTTACCTTCTGAAATCCATTGTAGACTATATGGTTGTGAATGTGGAGAAGTAGGTAAGCTTAGGACCTGAACCACCTTCTCATTTAAGATGTTGCAACATGAACCACTGTCTACAATTACACTCAAGGAGGAAGTGCCCACAATACAGCGGGTGTGGAACAAGTTTTCCCGTTGATCCCCTATCGATGCGTCTTTCACTGTCAAAGCATGACGAGCAACTAGGGTTAGAGGTGTGCCGTCATTCAAGTCTGGTGGACCACATTCATATGGATCATCGTTTTCTTAGTCGTCATACGCAGCTTGTGGTGCGTCCTCGGAGTCCTCGTCATCCTCATAGGACTCGTATCCCGTTGCTTGGGAGAACAAGACTCGTCCGGGATTGGAGCAGTCACGAATGAAATGACCACGACCGCACACTTGAAACAAACTCGGTCGCTGGTCTTCACATGTCGACCGTCCGTCTTTGGATGAGGTGGAGCTGTGGGCAACTTTGGAGCTTCTGAACGAAGAGGAGGTCGGCTCGAAGTAGGTTGTTGGGACCTAGGTTGCGCACTCACAGTTTGGTTAGTGGAAAGAGTAGGATTTGGTTTAGGATCATACCTTCGCGACGCTGATGTCGAGAGCCATGGGTAGACCTTCTTGCGCACAAGTCTTTGATGTACTTTTTGAGCAGCATGTGCAAGAGTGGTCAAGTCATTGATAGGCAACACATCGACCTCTTCCCATAGATCGACATGCAACCCATGGAGGAACTTCGTCCGGATCGTCGCTGGAGTGACGCTCATGCCCGTCTTGAAGTACAAATCCTCAAGGTGAGCAAGGAACTCAAGAGGTGTGCTTGTAACTTGGCGTGCAAGAGCAATCTTCAAGCGCATCTCGTTTTTATATTCCGGAGGGACGTATTTCTGCGTCATGACGAAGACAAGTTGGTGCCATTGCTCAATAGGGTCTTGTTCCAGACGTGCCCTGTTCGTCATGTCTCTATGCCACCATGAACGTGCGGCTCCTTGGAAATGTAAGGTTGCAATGTCTACCTTATCTTCCTCGGTATAGTGGCAATGCTGAAGTGCATGTTCCGTACCTTGCAACCAATCCAAAAAGGCAGCCGCATCGTATTCACTGAGAAAAGGTTCGATCTTTACCTTAATGTCTCGTCTAGATTTGTGATTTGGTTGGACTTGGCGTCTTTCTTCTCGTTCTCGCTCTCCATGGAAACCATGAGCATTGCCACGACCTCCATTATGTCCCCTACGACGTCTAGGGCGTCCCTGATCATACTCATCATAGTCATTGGGGTTAGTGTCATAGGACATAGGAGTAGGAATCTTACGCGGTATCCATCCAGCCGGATGAGTCATATTTTCGATAGGCTCGGCTAGTGGTGGGTGAAAGTTCCCTGGATTTACTTGACCAGCGAAATCCATCTCCTCCTCGTCATATTCACCGAAGGCTTGAATGGAATATGGTCTAGATGGGGCTCTCTGACCCTGCTGCAGTCGACCATATCGTTGTCTAGACGGGAGTCCTGCAACAACCGTATGACGGTTATCATAATAAGGATCATGGTTCGAGTTGTCATACCTTGGTCTGTCAGAAGAGTGGATGTGTTGACGTTGTGTGTCGACCTGGTCCGAATAGTGGTCATTGTCATCATGGTCCCGTGAGTGGGATCGTGGCTCCCATCTATCCTCAAATGGGTAATTCGTCGGTTTTTCAATGATGGACCTTAACCTTCCATTTTCTCGCTAAGACTCAGTATTATGTTGGGATGAGGACGCAATGCCTTTGACTTTGTCAAAGCGAGAAGGTTGAGAAGTGATCTGGCCATTGTTAGCACGCGACGGTGTATCTACCACTACGGTCGTAGGACCATGTTGAGCGTCCATCAACCGCGTCAAATGAGGAAGGCGATCAGTTGCCTCAAGGCGCTCTGCCTCTTTCCTAACAAGGAGTTCCTTTGTCTCCAACAATTCAGCGGCTGTCGCCTCGTAGTCCTCCCCATGCACAGACATAGCAAATGGGTTATACAACAAAAGGAAGCAACATCAAGAGCTACAATATGCAGAGAACTCAACTCAAGAATCAAAGTCTCCCGGTATCTAGTTTAGGCAATCCGTGAGGGAGGTCAAGGCAAGGAAGTGAACTCGTATGCAATAACCTTCTCAAGCCAAATCAAGCAAGCAATATCGTCCTAAGATGATTAAATCAAAGCAAGTATCGATGTAAGATAAGGTCTTTTATAGATTGTGCTAGATTAGAAGAGAGATTTTTTTTTGTTTTGTTGAAGCTTTTGTGTAGGACGAACTGTTTTTTTTTTGTCTTAAGTCGTGACTTTTCTTTTTGATTTGGAGTCAGACAACACAATGAGATTTAAGAAGAAGAAAACATGTAAGCAACACAAATTTCAGTGTATTCGTGGAATGCAACCCTGTTTAAGAGAGGAATTATAGACTTGATGCAACAATCACGAACTTATCATTCATGCAAGATATATGATGCAGCGAAATAATTACAAGCACAATAGCAAGATAGACAAAGCAAGATAAATTATTGCAACCAAGGAGGTGAGGCTACTCGCAAACAAAAACAAACGCTCGGTTTGATTCAAACTTGCAGTGCAAGTCAAATCTCCTAGGGTTTCAGTCACTCTTTTTTTTTGTATTTTTGTTTAGACAAACTGATGGAAGATAATGAAATGATGAAAAAGCTATAGGTAATTACAATAAATGAGGGAGAGATTGAAAACAAGAGAAGAATCTACCACACGTCGTACCCTTAGAAGTTGATACCAGTTGATGTGAATACCTCTTGCAAGGCTCGCGGGGGACGGATCTAGGCAGGACGCGTGGCTGGAGAATCCTTGGAGACGCAGTACTTGCTTGAACTAGGTCAAAGACTGAACTCACAAGATGGGCGGATGTGAATCTGGGTAGGACGGCGTCCTAGGACGGTTCGGCTTCGACGGACAGGGTTAGAAAGTGTGACGGCGGAAACGATTTGATGAAGGGATGATGATTGAGGGTTTGTGAAGTGGAATGAGGTGCTGAAACGATGATATGAAGGCTGGAAGAAGATGACGACAATTAGGGTTTGGGACTGTGACAATGGCGACGACCTGGACTGAGTAACAACGACTAGATAAATGGCTCGTGGAGGTTCGAGCCCGAACTAGGGTTTGGCGTTGAAAGCAAGGGGTGGAGAAAATCTCAACAACTAGGACGGACGGACGCTTAAGTCTAGGACGTCCCTTCAGTGCAAGTCGTCCTTGGTATCATGCTGGATCTTAGGACGTGTAGGTCTAGGACGTCTCTTCACTATAAGTAGCCATTGATAACATGACGGAGGATGGTGTGTGATTGGAAGACGCTCCATTTCTTGCAAATGCCTTAGCGACAATGCTAGTAGTTGCTTGGGCAATGGATTTGCCACGTGCTCTCGTAATTGGTCCGTTTGAACGAACACTCAACATCTCTTCCTCTTGTGCCTCTGTCAATGTCAAGGGGTGTCCCACATCCTTGATTAGTCATGTAGCAATTTTAAAATCCAGCTGCATCCTGGCAAAAATGTATATGTAGAAATTTTCTAGTTTGTTACTGGTGAGCAGTGAGCACTGCATTTTTAAGGAATTGTCTAGTTTGTTATTTTGGTATTGCGTTATGACCACTGTTATGTGATGCCAATTTGTGTAACTGATTCATCTCGTCTTTATTATAATTGAACCTCACCAGAGGGTTTGACGAGTTTACCTGCCAGATATCAAGGACTACATTAAACATCTCACATGTTGCTGATATCAGTTACTGAGAGCAAACATCTCAAATGCATTTACAAGTTCATTACCAGCCGATCTTGAACTAGTGCTTAGTGACTCAGTTGTAGGATTCTGATTCATTTGTGAAGTATTGAAATTTGATTCCTGCGTGTTGGGTTTTGGTTTAATTGCTAGGTCATATTCTATGAAAGAGAATTGTTGTAGGATTCAGTTGTAGGATTCCTAATCTCAATTCTTCACTTTTTGGTTAAATTGTTGTGTGTTGACTCAGTTGTAGGATTCCTAATCTCAATTCTTCACTTTTTGCAGGTTGCTGATTTCTTCCATGCTCTTCCTCCTTCTTAAGTTTGTTCGTGTCTTCTTCACATTCTTAATTTGGTGTTCCAATAAAGCTATTGTGACAGAGTTTCACCTCTTCAAGGTAATCTTCTATCACTCCAAACTAGTTTCCTCTTCTTTTCGCATGCTCTTCATCCAAAATTTTCCATTGACACATGTACTTAAATTACTTAGTTCATGGTAGTTACACACGTAATACTAGTTTCCTGCTTTACTTAGTTCTTTTTAACATAATTTCATATACTTCACTTACTACATTATATAGTTCATATAAACTGAATTTTTAATATCTTATGAAATAAACTGAAGTTACTAACTGAAGTTTACAAAACCGGTCATTTAATTGATAGTTTCCACCGTGTTGTGTGAAGTTACTGTCTTACTGGTCATTTATTTACTAACCAAGCTGAGTGTTTATATTGAATGAACTCACAGTTACATTTACTTTAACTCTACAGTATTTTAATGGTTCTTCACAAGCTTACACATGTAATCAGCTTGATGAATTGAGAGATGAGTGGGCAGCGTTTGTGTAGCGTTTGTTGACATGGACATTGACTGGTAAGTAAATCTGGATTTCCATGGAATTTGAGCTGCACAAATGACGAGGCTAAAGTCGTAGTGCCAAATCAAAGAAATAAACTCTAAACACTAACTAGAGTATAGCAAGTAAGTAGAGGTCGAACCCAAGGGAATCAAAACACCAAATCAATGCAGTCAAGTGAAATATCAACTAGTGAACAAGTAACAAGTAACCGGGGGGGTTTGATTGTATGGAACACAAAAGTAACAAGTATCAAGCAAAGAAGGTTTGGTTGTGAATATGATGAGAAGGGTTTCACCTAGCAAGTATCCACACAACAGTCAATCAAGTTGATCATAGATTTATCTCAAGTTCTATTCAATCCTATGGAATGTTCCTATTCCAATCTTTAATATATCAGCAGGCCAACCGGTCCTGATAATACTTACTATTCAACAATCAGGGAAACCTCTCAAGATTAGATGAAATAGCAGCAAAGGGCACATGAATCATAAGGATGCATGCAATAACTTAAAACCGTCAAGTATTAACATGCAATCAATTCTCTTTCATAAAAGCAATCAACTACCAGATCATGCAGATATGAATGCTACAATGACAAGGAATTCCACCGTATATTCCTAGTCTAGCAATAGAAAACTATCAATCAAACTAGGTGATCAAGCTAGCAAAACTAATAGAAATCAATAGATGAAGAACAAGAGAATTAATACAAACCCATAGGAAAAGAACAAGAGTTTAGAAATCTCACAACTTAATAACTGAAGGTTTTAACCGCTAGGTAAAACAATGGAGATTAGTTCCTGCTCATGGTTGCAGAACTAAATTGTCTGATGTAAAAGATGATGGAAAAAGTTGATAAAAGAAAGAAAGAACTAGGGTTCTTAAATAGAGATCTAACCCTAAAAATATATGGTAAAAGATAAATCCTAAAACTAAAATAAGGAAAATAAAAGAAAGGAAAACAAATAAATTAAACTAAAGAAAACAAGCACGAAGTGCTCGGCTAATATATTCAATATGTGTTGCTTGCTTCCTCTAATTCAATATGTGGGCCGGCCTGCTTACTTCACCCCACAGCCCGTCTCGCGCACGAAGGGGAATTCAGCATATTATCCGCGATCGCGGATATTAATCCGCGGTCGCGGATTTATTAAATATTCTCGGCTCCTCTCTGTTGCTCCATTGCGATCGCCGTCGGTGATTTCTTCAAGTCTTCAATCTTCTTCGGTTCTGATCTTCAATTCTTCACTTCTTAATAAATATCTCAGAACATAACAATGACTCGAAACACATATAATAATACTCCTAAATCAATGTAATAATCCCTAGTTACGCTATACAAAGTGCAGCGTATCAAATACCCCCATACTTAGACTTTTACTCGTCCCGAGTAACTTACAGAAAAGCTACCCATACAATAAAATGCTCAAAGCCTCAGGAAGTACAAGAATATCTCCTAGTGATTACATAACCAATAAGCTCCTCCAAAACACACAAAACACAATCAAGAACAATGTGATAAAATAAACACATACCCAGAACTACACCTTATTCCTCCAAGTGGCCTACCCGAATCCTCCTATACGCCTCCTTCTTATGTCTCCATACGCCAAGATGATAATGATCCTAAAACACTCAATTTTTCTTTTTATAACACTCATCTTGCTTGGGCGCCCTTTCGGGTTTTCATCCCAACCACTCAATACTTGTTCCAGGCTCACAAAACTCACATCACTCAAGACTTATTTTTGCCCCAACCTAATGTCGGTCAAGCCACCTTCTTATTGCATAGATCTTGCTATCCAAGGATTTTGTATGCCTTTTTTCAATTTTTGTGGCTTTTTCATACAATATATAATCAATAAGCTCATGCAGATACAACCAACACCTAAATAATTACATGTGAATACATTCTCCTCCCCCATACTTAAACATTGCATTGTCCTCAATGAAATGGAAGACATAAAAACGAACCCAGGGAAGGAGACAGAAGACTCACATACAAGGTCGGATGACCTTCCTCCAATAAAACTCAAAGTATGGTAGAATGAGAAACTAGATGAGAACTAAATGTAATCCAATAATGCATAGCTCATCTAAAGCGAAAGAAAGAATACCTCCAATGTAGGAAGTGACCAAACAAATCAACTCCTTGCAAAGAACATGGTCACCAATAAGCTAAGCTCCAACGAATGTAGATCTAGAATGATAGTACTAATGAAATCAAACTTGATGTAATACAACTCCTTACTTTCTTTTCTCTCATATTTTTTTTTCTGCACTCTATTTTTTTTTTAATCCGATATATATTTTTTTTTTCTCGGAATGATTTTCGGATTTTTTTTTTTTTTACGGACGGGAGAGAAGACTTACAGCGAGATTGGCTACTGACTGTAGCTGACCCTAAGCTTCGGTGATTTCCTCCTGTCCATAGAAAAACTAAAAAGAAAATTAAACCGAACAAAAACAAATTCAAACCTCGGGTTGCCTCCCGAGTAGCGCCTTATTTTATGTCGTGGCTCGACATGAAACTCAAGAGATTTAACTAACGCCATTTGGCTTTGTGAAAACCGTCTCTTGTCTGAATTCTCTCTTGAACCACTCATGGAACGCCTTAAATCTCGTTCCTCTTACCTTAACCACCTTGTCTTTAGCAATGAAGGTGGTTACATTCACTCTCTCCTCCTTGACCGTATCAGGCGGCTGTTTCAGCTCAATGTCAAGTGTCTGCACACTAGACATCAATGGTATCTCGCCTAGCGAGGTCAGTAATGGAGGGCGATTGCGCAAAGGATGTGGAGAGAGCTTACCTTTAGGCTCTGGCTTAGCCTGACACTCCTGCATGTTAGTAGACAAAACAATATCTACTTTTGGGGGCTCTAAGAGATTCTCTAAAACAGGTTGCAATTCATCCTTACAAGTAGGCTTAATCACATCAATAGCACATAAAGAATTCTTATCAATGGGATCCATGTCATATATATTATATTCTACCTTATCCCCATCAAACTCCATAGAGAGAGTCCCACTATTAACATCAATTTTCGTTTGTGCAGTTTTCATGAAAGGTCTACCTAACAGTATAGGTGTGACATTATTAGCATGCTCCATATCTAACACAAAGAAATCAGCAGGAAAAATCAGATCACCAACCATAACAAGGACATCCTCAACAACCCCTTTCGGGTATACAGTAGACTTATCAACAAGTTGAATAACAGTTCCTGTTTTATGCAAAGGTCCTAAGCCTAGTGATTCATACAAAGAGTAAGGCAAAACATTTATTGATGCACCTAAATCTAGCATGGCTTTGTCAAATTTAGTTTCACCAATCACACATGGAATGCTAAATATGCTTGGATCACCACATTTCTTAGGCATGCGTTTTTGAAACACTGCAGAAACTTATTCACTTATTTCAACTTTCTTCTTTCCTTTCGGTTTTTGATTTCTCTTGATAGTGCAAACTCTTTCAAGAACTTAGCAAATCTAGGAATACTCTTAACAAGTTTGAGCAAAGGAATGTTTACCTCACACCTACTAAATGTTTCGAAGATTTCGTTGTCGTTCTCCAGCCTTCGAGTATCCTTCAATGCCTCAGGAAAGGGGGCAACAGGCTTCTGAGAGAACAAAGGGGGAAAATTCGGGCGAACATAATCGTCAATGTACTCTGGGGACTCTCGGCGATCGCCATCAACAACTGGCGATCGCGGTCGCGGATGATTTTGGACCTCAGCTTCTGGAATGGAATGGCAATCGCCATCGCCATATGGCGATCGCGGTCGCGATGCAGATCCTGTTTTGCTCTCTGTAGTCTCATGGTGATCGCCACTCAGATCTGGCGATCGCGGTTTTGGCACAGAACAGTCATTTAAAGTTTTTCCGCTCCTCAAGAACACTGCACTGACGTTCTCCCTCAGGTTTCTTACCGGTTCCCTGGCCTCTAATTTACTCACAGCTTGAGCAATCTGTCCTAACTGATTTTCAAGATTTTGAATACTCGATTCCGTTTTAGCATTTTGTTGCATCACAGTTTGAGTTAAGGACTTGATCATATCTTCAACAGTCATGGAATTTTAGGGGTTTGTTCAACTGAAAACCGCACTCCTTAGGGGTTTGTTCAAGCAAATGCTGCAGCGTTATGCAATTTTTTATAGTCTAGAGATGTAATCCTTGTGATTTGTGCAAAATTACAGACATATACATAGCGTTGCAAGTTTTCCCCTATAGTGTTGCCCATAATTAGCTTTGGTAAATATGCATTTTGGAATACAGTTGAATAAAGGTCAGAAAATAACAATAACCACTTTAATCCCCCATTTTTTCTATTTCGTTTCCTTTACTTTTTTTATTTTCCTCTGTCTTTGTTGCATCATTAGTATGCATGATTTCATCATCAGTATGTCTATTTTTTTTTTCCCTTATTCTATTGTAGGTAGAAGATCGATCAAAAGGAAAACACAAGATTCTTACCTACGGTACATACATAGAAGGAAAATTCAAGTAACTAGATTGCTTATTATAATGGACTACTAGTTAATATCAATTGTTAGTTTCTTCTTTAATTTCATACGGTACATACAATAGACTACTAGTTAATATCAGTTTTTTTTATCTTATTTAAGTATTTTTTGATTTTGTATACTGAATACCAATTGTTAGTTTGTTTTCTTATTGTATATATATATGTTTTGTGGATGTATGTATATTTATATATCTAATAGGCAAGGGTATATAGGTAATAAACAAGAAGTATTTTCTGAAAAAACAAATAAGCATAGACAACAGTTCTACGAAAGCGTTATTAAATAAAATTCAAATTTATATTTTTAGAGATAACGTTCGGAACAACCGTTGTGTATAAAATTCTAAAATTGAATTATATTTTACACAACGGTTAAGAATAACAAAGACATTGGGTAAACATATAATTTACAACATTAAATATAATATTACATTAGTATACACAACGGTTAAATAGCTTATAGATAATATATACAATCGTTGCCTCCTTTACTTGCACAACGGTTAAAAATTTTATATGCAACAAAAAAGCATCGTTGTCTTTCACTTAGACAACGGTTCTACTCTATATATACAATCAAAATAATCGTTTTTTATCTACTTAGACAACAGTTAAAAGTCTTCAAAGACAACAGAAAAAACCGTTGTCTAAGAGAACCGTTGTCTAATTATATAACTGTTGTCTGTACAAAGACCGCGCTTGCATACACAACGGTTTGCGTGTTTCTATTTAACCGTTGTCCAAACTCTTTTTTGTACTAGTGATTTGAGGCATTGGGTTCAAAGTACTGGTAGAGAGCTTATGATGGTATTAGTGACTCATCATAGTAATGTACGTCAGATGAATATAATGTGCGAGCATTCTGGCATGTATAGATCACGGAAAAAGAAAGAGGAATTAGAATATGAGGAAACAGAGGAGGTTGTTGAGACAGAGCGGGAGAGTAGGGATAAGAGGACGAATTGCAAGTTTGAGGTTATAAATTCAAGGAGAGGGATGGAAAATATGGATGGTATGTGAAGGTAAAATACGGACAACACAATCATAAGCTTTGCACTAGCTTCATTGGTCATCCGTACAAGGGTCGAATGACGCCAGATGAGGTGAGCTTGGGGACGTCGTTGGCGAATGTATTCACTGCGCCTACTGCTATTGGACAACACAATCATAGGCTTAAACTGCTGGTTGATGATGCTGGAGTGATGTCGACTGTCATAATGACCGATCGAGAACTAGCTCTCATCACTGCAATCAAGATAGTGTTCAAAGATCTTCCGGTTCAACACCTTTTGTGTTGGGTGCATATCAAGCACAACATCGAATTAAATGATACCAAAATCTTGAAAAACAAAGTCTCGGTGAAAAGGTTGTGCAACAAAGTATGGAGACTTTTTCTATCAAGAACGGAGGAGGTATACGAGGAGAGGCTGTTACGATTGAGAACATCCTCGAGAAGCAGAATTGTTGGATACATTGATAAGGTCTGGCTTATCTCTTACATGACAAACATTGTTTTCGCGTGGACGGAACACAATCTTCACTTCTTCACGAGGACCACAAACAGATATGTTATACTTAAACATTTCATATTTGTTTATTAGTTGATTAGTTAATTGTTGTCTTACATAAACACGACCTTGAATGAATAAACCATAGGGTTGAGGGAATGCATAAGGTATTGAAGAAGATAGTGGGTTCAAGCATAGGCGGTTTTAACCGAATGGTTGTGAGGATCCATGCAGCCATCGAGGGCCAGATTGTGAAGGTGAGGGCCAACATGGAAGAGGATCGGATCAAGACACTCGGGATTTTCAGACATATGAATCTACAAGTCAAATTGATCTTTCGGCATCTATTCCATAATGTGTCAGATAGAGCGCTGAAAGAAGTTGTGGGTGATATGGGAGGATATAAAGGTGGAGAATTTTGAGGTACATTGCGATGATTATTGGATGCGAGAATGCCAGGGCCTACCGTGCATCCACAAGATAGTCCAACATATTATTGATGATAAGCCAATCAAGCTGAACGAGATCCACATATTCTGGAGGCGGCTACAATGGGATAGAATTGAACTTGGTAACGGAGAGATAACGATCGGTGTAACAAAGACCATGCAGGAGTTGAGATTCATTGAGCTCAACGAGAGATGGCAAAAGGGGGAACTTCCGGAAAGTCAATGGTCTCAACTACCGGACTTGTATACAATGTTGGAGTATTTACATCAAACTATTGCGGTGGAGCCGACGGGCATCAAGGACATAGGTAGACCAAGAGGAGTCGTAAAAAAGAAGTGGGGAACCGAGAGAGAGAAGAGCGGGTTTGATTACGCAAGGGAATAATTAGAGAAAAAAGATGCGGAGAAGTCGAAGAATGAGGAGGTTAGGGGAAAGGGAAAGGGAAAAGCAAAGGTGACGCAACCTACTTCCACTGAATGTACTATAATTGGGGAGTTTAAAGTTGTTGGGTGCACTGCGGGAGAGGCGTTCGATTATTCAAGTAGAACTGCTGGAGAGGGGTTCGGTTATCAGGTTGCACTATTACAGATGAGTTCCCTCAACCAACAATGACGAAATGTGGGGGTAGACTTCGGGGTTGACAATGTTGATCTATTCATGTTTCCATACGTTGTAGATGTGAAAGACGTAAGTGTAGATGGACATTGTGGATATCGATCTCTAGTTAAGTTGTTGGGGTTTGACCAGTCTGAGTATCATCGCATTTGCTTTGAAGTGGCTTCAGAGCTGTTACAGAACAGTGATATATACAGACAAGTGATGACCAGACTACGCCCGGATTTGGCAAACAACTTCGAAGCTCTTGTTCCAGAGGTCAACTGTATCACGTCACCTTGTCCCTCAAAGTACTGGTTGAACATGCCCATGATTGGATTAGCATTTGCCACCCGGTTTCAAGTTTGTTTGATATACTTATCCAAAGTCTGATCGTATTTGTGCTTACCGATGAGGGTGTATCAACAAAGCTCCAGTTAGGGTTTGAAGATATATGGAATGGCTCGTGTGGGCTTCAGAAACCACTACATACCGGTATGATTTTCACTAAAGTATTTGTGTTTTCACTCAATTTTCTTAATGCTTAACATAGTATTTATGTTTTAACATTTGTGTCTTAGAGAAAATTGTTCGGTACCATCTGTCCCTAGAGTTGGGCGCAGGTTCAAGGATCCTAGAGCCAATGGATTGGATTGTGTGTTCGAGCTGAGGATGCAGCAGTGGAAAGACTACCGCATTAGTTATGATAGTATATATGTTGATCTCTACTGAATTGAGATGTGTTGAATGTTTCACCTTTTGTAACTTTAAATGACTTCGCAAATGCTAATATGAAATACATTAAGAAAATTCTAGACAAATTGACAAACCTTTCCGGTCTATCCATCAATTACCACAAAAGCTCCTTTCCGACGACCCCTAATATTACCAATACTCAACGCCAAGCTATAGCCTCAATCCTTAACCTTCAAACCACCTCCTGATTAGAAAAATATTTGGGCATTCCTATTGTAAGAGGTAGAGTTAAAAGTGAATGTTTTGAATACGCCGTCCAAAATATGCTTAAACAACTCTCGAAATGGAAGGCTAACTCTATTTCACAAGCTGGACGTACTACTCTCATTCAATCTAACGTACTTTCAACAGCGAATCACCTAATGCAATGTTTCTCCCTACCTAAAAACATATGTTCTAAATTTGACAAGATTAATAAGAATTTCTTTTGGAATAATGACAACCCTAATTATCGACCTTTAACTTCATGGGATAACATTTGCAAACCTAAAAATATGGGCGGTCTAGATTTGCACAAATCCAAACACATTAACGATGCACTACAAATGAAACTGCTCTAGAAATTATTAACTGATAAAGACAATATTTGGGTTATGATTATAATGCAGAAATACTTAAAAGACAAACCTCTACTTCAATATAAGAAAAAAAAGTAAAAGTCACTCTTGGCAATTCTCGCGGTTACTACATTTACGCAAAATATTTCAAGATGGCATAATGTGGAAGATTGGAGATGGAACTTCTATTCGCTTTTGGACAGATAATTGGGTGCCAAATATAAAACTGAAACAATTTTTCAACCGAGCAACTGCTAATATAAATGAAACTGTGAATAATTATATTACTCCATATAAAACCTGGAATATATCCTTACTACAAAACATTTTGCCACAAAACATAGTTGACCAAATAAATCTCCTCTACATCCCAAAAACACCTCAATCAGACTCTATTACTTGGATTTTAGACAACGCAGGACAATTTACAACAGCTTCGGCTAGACGACTTTTCCTACTTAATGATAATAATAATCCAAGCGTAGATAATTATGAGTGGCTTTGGAGAACTAACTTACCACCACGATACAAAAACTTCCTCTGGAAAACAATGTCAGATAATCTACCTACAACTGAACGATTAAACAGATACTATAATAGAGTTCCCTCATATTGTTCATTATGCAACAAAATTTCTGAAGATACTCAACATTTTTTATTCCAATGATTCCATACAAGGAAATCATTTACAAAATTAGTTAAATTACTAAATGTCAACTTTTTCTTACCTACATACCAACCTTTTAATCAATTCATAAACCAGTTAAGAATGAGCCCGCATAATAAATATATACTTAACCCTCTGATTTTCCTTTGGTATTTGCTTTGGAATTACAGAAACAAAATAATATTTAGTAAACAATGGTTTGACAAAAGAGATCCCGTAGATATTGCTTTCTTCAACCTCAAACATTGAGAGAGTTCACAACTTAAACAGTCTAGACCTACTATTAATAATAAAAGAAACAGACAGAAAACTAGAAATAGGAAATGGCAACACCCACCCGACAATTGGGTAAAACTTAATTTTGATGGTTCAGTCAAACCACCAAATATAGGATATGTCTCCAGTATTGCCAGAATGAATAATGGGAGGATAATTTTTGTTAATAATCAGGAAATCAACGCTACTTCACCGTTACAAATTGAACCCCTTGCACTCTTACATGCAATTCAATTTACACTCTTTCATAACTTAAATAGAGTGATTTTCGAGGGCGATAACCTAACAATTATTAATTCTGTTAAACAAATATGGAAAATTCCATGGGAAATAAAAAATATCATTCAAGACTGCATGAACTTACTGCAACATATTCCTTGTTATTCATTTAAACACTACTTCCGTGAAGCTAACCAAGCTACCGATTTCCTCGCTGATAAGGAAATCAACATTATGAATATCAAATTGGGCTTATTCGGTCATTCTAGTTCCGCTCTTCCTGATGCTAATATCAGGAATTTAAGTTTTCTCCTACATAGACATGGTTGTACCCCAACCTTGTTTAACTTTCTTCGGCAGCGAGATGATCAGGGGCGGCCATTGTCTTGAGACATTGCGCTCCGGTGTTTGTCTGCTACAAAAAAAAAAAAATTTGACTTGACTTGTCTTGTCTGCTTTTGACATAGGTGTTGTCTTGTCTTCACTACAAGAAAAACTGCTTTGGGCTACAAAATATGTCGTCGCCAAAAACTGATATTCCGTCGCCCATATACTTCTGTGACAAAATGAACTTTGTCACGAGTTCGTCGCTTTAGCCGCGCCGCCTTATGTTTTAGCCACAAAATTTATTTTCTCGCCCAATTTTTCCTGTTTGTGACGAAACATAATTTTCGTCGCACAACTTCCCGTGACAAAAACCATATTTTGTCGCCCAATGTATTAGCGACGAAATATTTATTTTGTCATGTAAACCTGTTGTGACAAATACATATTTTGTCACCCATTGTATTAGCGACGAATATTTATTTTGTAGCCTAAACCTTTTGTGACAAACAACATATTTCTTCAACAGTAGTAAATTTTCCCGTAAATGCATTATTTTAATTTTTTACAAATATAAGCAATATAATTTATTTGAATATCAGATTCAGAATGTATAGATTGCAACATTCTGAATAACCTTGCAACATTTAAATGAACTTGTGCAAATTTACAAGTAAAACATTCCAATAAGAAATAGAATATCATGAATGCTGAATGATCCTCATGAACAAAGACTACCTTATACAAATGCATTCACACATTTCAGTAACAAAATCTTAGATCATCTCTTCAAGGAATCAAACTCTATGATACTTGAATTTCTGAGTCAGATTAAATCTAGTGATACCATCACTAAATCCATTTAGCACCAACGTCGTCACAGCCTCTACCCCTTGTTCTAACGCTGCATCAATCTGTGTGCATAACGAATCGAAAAAAACATCTAGACAAATGTACAATTAGAAGAATAAAATTAAATTCATTTATGCCTATAGAAGAATAATAAACCTGCTTCCACTCAGATGGACTGAACTTTTGTAAGAGAAAAGCCTTCATGTCCATAGTTCCTGGTGGATTTCCGATGCCTAAAATTTGTCTCACAAAAAGTCATTTCAATTGATGATCTTCTTTGAAATTTTCGTAATGCAAAATATCTGCTAAACATATAAACGTAGTCAAAAACTCCACTAACCGATGCATAACCGTGGAAATTCACGACGACTATCCAGATGTGCCATCACACTCTTTACCCTGAAGTGAAACGAAAAAGAAGAAGTTACACACATGTAGCCTTACTGTCATTATACTAAAACACCATTTATGCTCAGAAATGTTACATCCCAGGTTTGGATTCATCTTTAACCGAAAAATAGAAACAACAGCTCAACATTCCCGCTATGATAGCCATGTCCTCCTTTTTGTTGAAGCCTTAATACACCATTTGGTATATTCATCTCATCATATACCTATGAAATAGCATAATAGCTTATGAATCGGATACTTTAGAGAAAGCTATATTTACTTTAGTAACACATAACATTTAACACATGCATACCAGCAAGATATGTCGTACAGGTACTTTATAGTAAGCAGCCAGAGGCCCGACCTTGAAAACAAAAAGAGCCAGACTTAAAACACATATGATATTGAAATAAAAAAAATTAGTAGTTTATTCACGAATATAAAGAAAACAAATTCATATAGCTGCAAAGTGATAACTCTGGAGCAAATTCATAATTATTTAAACCAAAGATGAGATGATATCTGTGTACTGATTCTCCAATGTAGTTCATATAGAACATGCACTTGTTTTCATAACACAGAAAAATCATCATAACCATATTCAAGAAGATTATATGGATAGGTCAAGCAAATGAATATCAGAAAAAGAATTTTATCCTGAAAGGAATGAAAAAGGGAAGTTCTTATAGAGCCAAAGTTAGACAGATTATTGAAATGATAAGTAGTTTATCCCAAAGGGAAGTTCTTATAGAGCCAAAGTTAGACAGATTATTGAAATGATAAGTAGTTTATCCCAAAGGGAAGTTCTTATAGAGCCAAAGAGACCCAAAGTTAGACAGATTCTTGAAATGATAAGAAGTTTATCCCGAAAGGAATTTCTTATAAGAGCCATCACTCTCACCTCTAGAAACAGCATCTTCTCTCCGCCTTATCTCCTGCAGGGAACAAAATTAATTTATAGAATTTACACATCTGTTGCCTGGCATACCAGATACCTTGGACATGAGATAATCAGACACTGCCATTCCAGATCAAACTTTTTTGATAAACTGTGTACCGACAAGTTACAATTTTAGAGACTTGAATAGTCAGGTAGTGCTTCTGAATAGTAGAGAAAGCACAGATAGCAGATAGATCAGGGCCAATATTTTCGAAACTATACCATTTACATTAAGAGGTGTCCCTACCAAAACATTATCATCAGTCCTTATCAACATTATCATCAGTGCTTCTGAACAGACTAACATACTGAGCAACCTCTTATTATAAGTACATAACATCTACAACTTGAAAAAATAAGCGGCTATCATGAAGTACTCACTAGAACAGACTAGCTTCTAATTGCATTTAATGATAGAAATCTCATAGTATGCTAGACAATTGAATGTTAAGAAAATAGAACTCTATATTTAGCAGAATATAAAAGAAGTGTATATATTAAAAAAAAAAATATTCCCTCCAAATTGGCAACTCCACATCCAACATCCAACACAACACAAGGGCTCTTTCCCCATGTAAATTCTATGTTTTATGCACGCACAATCTGTTTTAGTCGTAGAAAAGCCCCACATAGATCAACAAGTCAGTCAACTACAACAAGAAAAATGATTCTTATAGCCAAATAGTAAGTACAAAACAAGGAAGACAACTTGAATGAAGTCTTATTCACCTAGCAACTTTTTTTACAATCTATTTGTAATAGAGCAACAAAACACACAAAGTAGCAGGTATCTATAGTGAACTTGTACTCCTAGTCCTAGTTTTTGCTTCTGTTATGATCATGTACAACAACATTGTAATTCCTCATTGATGCCAAATGTTTGGAAATGACACTTCAAAGTTCAGTTTTACTTGAAAGAAGTATACTCTACACAAACTAATCACTTAGCATTGACCTAGGTTGAGAACTTAATGTATTTATATGCATTTGAATTCTCCAACCGCACAAATCTTGCAAAATCAAACCGGAATCAATAAACACATATCTCTAACCCTAGAAACAGAAAAATCATCTAATTGACAACTTATTGTCATAACAAGCCCCGAAGAAATTCATAAAATAGCTGAGCAGATTAAATACATAAACTAATTGAGAGCGATATTAGAGATAGTATACCTTTCTACCTCCCGCAGGCGCGAACAACGTTGCTGATGAGCACGGCGTCGCAAACTGAAAAATGGAATCAGATCTGAAAAATGGAATCAGATCGGATGAAATGGAAGGAGGAGGAGGAGTTACCGGCGATGTAAGAGGTGACGGGAGTGTCGAAGAATGGCATATGTCACAGTAGACGCGGGCGATGACGGAGTAAGGCTTGGACATGAGGTGGTCGGAGCAGAGAACCGCCATGGAGAGAAGAAGGGAGACAGAGGGAGAGATGCCGGCGGTGGTAGCGGAGAGATGATGGTGAGTCGCCATTGGAGATAGTGGTAGCGGAGGGGGAGACGACGGCGGGCGGTAGCGGCCTTTAGTTCGGCGATGGAATAAACTGGATAAGGGATTAGGGTTAGAAGAAGGATATTTCCATAGTGTTTAAAAAAGGAGTGCAAAAATCACAGATTTAATCCCAAACGAGGTATTGGGCACAAATTATTCTTTTTTCTGTAGCCCTAGTTTTATTTTGGGCGACAAACCTATATTTTTATGGCCCTAGTTTTGTTTTGGGCGACGAACCTATATTTTTGTAGCCCAATTTTGTTTTGGGCGACGAACCTAGTTTTCCGTAGCCCAATTTTATTTTGCGCGACGAAACTATATTTTTGTAGCCTTAAAAATGTTTTCGGCGACGAAAAACCAATTGTAGCCCTTCTTTTCAAAATTCATAGCCCAAGCTGATTTTTCTTGTAGTGCTTGTCTGCTTTAAATGACTTGTCTGTTTTTTTTAGTTCTGTAGATGGGTTAAGTGAAATAAATTCTGATAAACAAAAGAGATTTCAAATAAATTAAAACACACAATCCAAAAACTACAATCGACTCAGTATAAATTAAAACAGACACGTTGGAAAATAAAACAGACTCATTCTTGAAATAGATTCTAAAACGGACTTAACAGAGACTAAACACCTTACAAGACACTTCACATTACATTACATCTTAACAGAAACCCAATACTAAGAACACTAATCGGAATCAGAAGCAGGAGCTTACTCCTCATAGAGCTCTTTCACAAAAAATTTGGCCGTTTCCAAATCTCTCTCTCTCTCTGTTAAATATTCTCAGTTTCTCTTTCTTATTAAGGTTTTCCTTCAAAAATGTTTCCATGACACCGAGATGATGAGGGTCATATTATGGTTCAAGAAACATGAACCTGAAGTTACATTGGCATGTAACAAACCTCCGGCCATACTGGTCGGGTTTCATCTTGTCATTATCACTAAAAACCATGACTTGTTAGTAACACCTCTTCATCGGACACTGAATCTAGCTGCCTTCTTGTGGTACTGAGGATGATGATGATGATGATGCCATGTTGGTTTACAATCTGTAATACAAAGTAAGAAAACAAGTTAGAAACTATCAAGATAGCAAACCAAATCAGTGAAAATGGGAGCTTCAATTCAAATACAGAGTAAGAACTTCAAACCTATTTCTTTTACGGCACAGTGAACATGTGAGCTTAATGTAAACTAGGGTTTGTTGAGGAACTGGATTTATAGACAAGGTTTTTATAGTGCTTTTAGATTTGGTCTAAGGCAAACAAAAGGGCCAATAACCTAACTTTAAGCAGGCCCATTTTGAAATTCAGTGGTTGTGTTAGTTGTGTCCATTTTGGGTCGATGCAGACAAAAGGCCCATTAACCTAATTTGGCCTATCAAACTTAGTTCAGAAGGGACTTATAGTTGTGTGCTAGCTATAACACACTCAAGTCCAAAAGTGACTTACAACTTTGTGCTAGTTGTAACACATTCAAGTCTAGAAGTGACTTACAACTGTATGCTAGGTGTAACATACTAACCTTCAACTCTATTTAACACACGTTTCAATACATAAGCAGGAACACAATTGAACTTCAGACTTTGGTCGAGGAGGATGATGAGGTATATGTGCTTCACCCGCATCCCTGGCTTGTCTATAAGGATTGCACTGCCCAACCACAAGAGAAATTACAGCGAAGCAATGTCGATCTCCTGCTGAGGAGTCCTGAATTAACAGAGAAACGATGATTTGTTAACGTCAATACATAATTAAAGAGTGATTCATATAAGTTGGGAAGAAACAACTTTTTCACCTGTCCTGAATAGCAAATAACTCATGCAACCGGGAGTGGATCGTCCTCATGCTAGGTGCGTCGTGGATCGTTAGACCGTCCTCTAAAAATGTGAATAAGTAATAAATTCTAAGTTATAAAAATTTGATCGAATCAACTAAATGAACATTTATTGTATAAGTAATAAATTATACGTACGTCCGCATAGCCCCCTGGCATCCCCGCACGTCTCTAACTCGAAGATACGATGAACGTGGTTATAGGAAAATGTATCTATATCCCGTTCAGCAGATCTGACAGCGACACCATGGATCGAAAGCTCAAAGATCTTCAGCACGTCGATCAGTGTCGGAGCCATCTCACCAAAAGAAAAGTGGAAAGTGTTGGTCTCAGGATGCCAACGCTCCACAAATGTTGTAATCAGAACCGGATCTATAGTCATGTACTCGAGTCGATGATCAACAAGGGTGTGCAACTGGGCTCTGTTGAACGAGTTGCCACCGTGAACCAGGGGCATCTGATCTATACATATCAACCTCTCTAAAAAAAGGTTTGCGCTTATATACAACAAGCACCCTCCTGAGCTGAGGTGCGAAACCGAAAACAAATTTTAATATTAAAAACGACTTTCATTAAATATTTGGGTTACTAATTTATTAAGAAGATTAGGAATACCGGCGATGAAGGCGGTATCACGTATGCGGGGTCTCTGTCAAGCTCCCCAACAAGCAGCTCTGCTGGGTCCATATGACAGGAGCAAAGTGAGTGTTGTAGAGCACCAGAAATAGGGAACTAAGTGGACCTCCATCCGCCCCCAAAAAATTTTGATCCCCTGAAGCCGGCGTACGAAGACCATGAGTGGGCTCCTGAGCGGCCTCTTGAGCGGCCTCCTGAACGACCTCTTGAGCAATATGCTGAGAGTGGTCCGGAGCAATATCCTGATAAAGCTCGTGAATATGCTGCTCAATATCCTGTGGGAGTGGCAGTCGATCTGGAGATGGTTGGATCTGTGGAGAACCCTCATAAAAATCAGCCTCCATCTCTGCCTCCAAATCTCTAGCATCCACTTCTGTCTCAGCTGCAGTCTCTGTTTCCTCCATATGCAACTCTTCATCCTCCTCACTAACATCAAGTTGTTGTTGCTGCTGTTGATCCCCATCTCTTGTGTGAACTCCTGGAATGTCCACAAGAACCACGGCTCCGGGAGATCTACGGCGAGCTGAAGCAGTGATCCCTCGCTCGCTAACATTGTGGGGCCCCTTGTGCTTCTTTCTAACATAACCAGCAAGGGAAAGTGCTTTTATATAACGCCTATTTTCAAATTTACTAAATATTAATATTTCTATAATTTAACTAATTATAATAAATATTTATACATATTTTAATATTTACTAATATTTATTTAGTAAATATTAAATTGATAAATAAATAATATAAACCTACTAATTAATATATTATAATATTGAAGAGCGTTACTAATATTACAAAACGTTGCATTAACGTTAGACAATTACACTAAATTTTATTAATGCAACACTTATGTGTAATACAACAGTCAAGGAATGGCTAATTCAAACTTTTTTATTAATAAAACTGTTGCGTTAACGGTAAAACGCTACAATAACTTTTACTATTGTGACAGTTAACATAATGCGACGTTTCATCACTAACATAAGAATCAACCGTCGCATTATGTTAAACCGCTACAATAAGAGTTGCAAGTTAATCAATATTTCTCGACGGTTGATTCTTATGTTATAGATATATTATTTAACAAATCATTTTCTTTTATTCGTTATTTCTTGATTAACATGAAACGTTAATCGAAAAATAACGAATAATTAAAAAAAGATCCAACATTTTTAATTATTATTTTTCGTTTAACGATACACGTTTTACGAGAAATAATGACTAATTCAAATAGAAATATTATTTAAAAAATCATTTTCTTTTATTTCTCGATTAGCTAGAAACTTTAATCGAAAAATAACGAATAATTAAAAAACGATCCAACATTATTTTAATCGTTATTTCTCGTTTAACGATACACGTTTTACGAGAAATAACGACTAATTCAAATAGATATATTATATAACAAATGCTAAATTACGATTAATTTTTAATTAGTCGTAATTTTACGATTAATTTTAAAACGCTAAATTACGTATCTGGTAAACGCCCAACGGTTTTTTTGGCGAATCTGACGCGGCCCGTTTCCCGGACCCGCCCGCATCAGTCCGACCACCCCGACCAGCCCTCCCTCCGTGCCCACCACGACCACCTTGCCCATCCCCTCGACGCTACCAGCATCACCATCGCCGACCTCCACCTCGACGCCACCAGCCACCTATGCGCGACCTCCAGCAGCTCCGACAATATCACCCACCAACTCCTCTGCGTGATTTGAAGCCTCAGCGCCACCACCGCACGTTTTCTTCCTCCCACCACCTCCGCCTCCTTACCACCACCTCCGCTCGCACCTCCTCGGACTCGATCTGCCGGACTCGTTCCTCCGTCGACGAAGATTTAGGTTTTTGAGATTTAGGGTTTTTGATTTTTGGAGCTATTTTGATACGGGAAATGTAAAATTGATAAGGGAATATCGATTTAAATTGAAAAAAGTTGAAGATTGGATGTGAAACGAAGAAATTTGATGGCGACGATTATTTTATCGCGATTAGGGTTTCTGAGAGGAAGAAGAAGAAGAAGAGAGGAAGAAGAAGACGCGACGTGCAGGAGTATTCAGTATACGTATTCAAATTTTATACGTATACGAACCTTTTGATACGTATATGAAAATTTTTGCATATACGTTGGGTTTCAACGTGCGTGGGTTTTCAATGTGGGGAAATATAGTGTAGAAAGTTGAAAATTGTAGTGGAAACAGTTCTCACGTAAAATTAAGGAATACAAAGTAAATGTTTTACTTTGTATATAAATAAATAAGACCCGTGTAGGAATAGGTGCAAAGCGATTCACAATGTGGCCAGTTCTAGACCGTTGATCTTATGCAAAAATATTATTTTGATCACTCCAGGGTAGACATGGCAATCGGGTCGGGCGGGTCGGGTTCAGGTCAGAGTGTCCCGGGTCTAGGTTTCGGTTCAGGTCATTTTGGTTTAATATTACCGGGTCAAAACGGTCGGGTTATAACAGGTTTATAGTCGGGTCGAGTCGGGTCTAAAATTATCGGGTCAAAACAGGTCGGGTTGTTACAGGTTTGTTGTCGGGTCGAGTCGCTTTGGGTAAAAACTACAAAAAGACCGGGTTATTACGAGTTCATTTTTCCTTTTTCTTTTTATTTTCGTTTTGGCCCAATTTTTCAGATAAAAAACGGGTTTGGGGGAGGGGGGGGTTTGCCTTTTTTTACCCAGAAATTTCGGATCAACCGGGTCAAACGAAAAACAAGTCACGGGTTCAATTTGACGGATTATGACTAAAAAATTTCGGATTGAATCAGATCGGTTTGCAGGTGAGGTTATTTTCTACCGGGGCAATGTCGTTGACCCCGACAATGAAATAAATTTGTGTTATTTCTATTTCTATTTCCCACGTAATACAAGAACTGGAAATTCGAAGTTATGAAATTTGTGGTAGAATACATTTTGAAACTATAAAAACATGTTTCTGATGAAATAGACCAAGTTTAAAGCATCAACACGCCACAAAATCAAGTCTAAAGTGCTAAACAAAAAACAAGACTAAAGCATGCGAGATTCAGTATAGTAGTAGACAACACATGGCGATAAGGAGAAGGAAGAAGAGTAGCCTTGATGAACCCTTCAGATTTTGATCTGTAATAATCTAGCAGTTCCAAGTGCTTGATAACTGATACTTATTTACATCTTGAACATCCTCCTCCCATATTTCTGATCAACCATAGTGCGCTCAAGTTCTCTTGATCTTTGAAAATGTCCCTGTCTCAGAGAAGTAGGTACTTTGTGTACCGCTGCCAAGTTGATGAGCATGCGCCTGTGGATTTGACAGCTCAATTCCCTATCAAAAGCACAACATCCCTCATATCAGCACAAATTTATCAAGGACAAAAGCAGAAAACAAAACCTAACTGCCATAGGCAAGAAAAATAAAGTAGATATGCACAACAGCCAAAGGATGATGAGATTGACCTGCACGGGTGTGAATGCTAAACTTGAAGTCAGACCAGAAGTAGCACCACTACTTCCATAGCTCCTTTCCTTAAACCTGAAAATAAAGTAGATATGCACAGAATTCAGAAAACCCAAAGGGATCACCAAAAACAACCAAAACTATAGCAATAAATGTCACATAGCATAAATTATTGACCCATACACAATGCATGAATAACTCACTTTTTGGCAACTCTTGCAGCAAGCTTACTCGGACCAGCAGATACACGCAATTTGCCGCTGCCGGCTTGGCCAAGCATTCCATACCCTTCTCCCAGTCCATCCCCTAAAGACAACATAAAGAGCAAGCAGAGTCTTATTATTATACCTATGATTGATGCCGGTCATAAAAGGATTCTGAACTTTAAATGAATCAAACACTCATAATCGAATTGTAAAAAATATTTAGAAGATTATGAAAGTAGAGATTTCCCAGCAAGTAACTAAACCAACCATACAACTCGACCTCTCAATAAATAATATAAGTTTCAACAATATAGGATTGTAACCAGGCCAAACCAACTGCAATGAAAAAAGAGGGGAAGTAGCATGTGCAGCAAAGCAGATACTGAGATGAGGAAAGTGATCCATACCCAAAGAGCTCTCTTCAAGAACACCAAATTGCATCCTATTGGCTAGCTTCCTCATGTCTGTTACAGCATATCTGTAAAAATGAAAATCTATGAGCAACCAATAAAACTTAAAAATCAAAGCAGTAAAACAAAGAAAGTTCGTCCTACTCCTAAAGAATGTATAGGCCTTGTTTTGGCAAGACTATTTATAAAGCCATTAAAGTTAATAATCTATGTTTAGTTGAAAACGTATTTTTGGAATTTAGGAAAGAATAAGCACATTATAACTAATGATGCCACAAATTTTATTATGACTATCCAATATTACCTCTCTTTCATCTTCCTCAGACGGCGACCACCTCTTTTCTTTTTAGGTTCAGAATCAGGGACTGGTAAAGGCTTTGGTAGCTTGGGAGGTGGCGGTTCTTGCCATTTCTCAATTTTCTTACGGATCTCTTCACGTAAATTTCTACCATTCTTTCCTGTTGGATCTCCCCTTGTAGAGTCAACGCGTGCTGCAAGAGTTGATTTGGAAGCCAGAAGCCGGCAGGCACGCATTTTCAGAGAAGGCGGTGTGCTCTGAAATATCTCAGTCTGCTCAATATAGCCCACACGAAAATGAGATGTTGCAGAAGAAAAACCTGCCAAGTTCTTTTTCTTGGCACCCAGTAGCTGAACGTTGCACGCCGGCATCTTAGCTAATGAAAATAGACCTCCTGCTGTCCCCATAAGCTTTGCAGCAACAGCACTACCAACAATGGCTGACAGATTTGGGGCAATATACACCATTCTACTCTCAACAAAATCAAGGACCTTTTTCTTTGCCGAATCAAGTGTAAGTGCACGATCGCAAGCCTCAATAGTCTTTTCTAAGACATCGTCAGGAAGAGGCTTACCGCTTGTTGTGGATGCAGTTACAGAAACCACCATTATAATTGCAGATGGAAGCAGACCTTCTAGATCAACCAGGGTCAAATCTGTTTCATTCCCAATCTTTTTAACAACACGAGCATAGTCGATGGGGTGATGCACAAGGGATTCAAGCTCAGGAAATTTCAAACGGTATTTGTCTCGAATGAAGTTGTGAATAATTGTAATCTCATTTTCAATATCGACAGACAAAGCGTTGCAGTCAACAATCAACTGGTATTCGGGATCATCTTCTAAAACTATTGTGTTGTCGGCTCTAATTGACTCATTTTGCAGTGCAACTTCAACTTTCTGCATGGTAAAGTTCATACATGTCATCTTCAGACACATGAGTATGAAATCAGATAATATATGAATCTCCAACTCTCTATATATGAACAGAAAAATGGGAGATCTACACCCAACAATAAAAAACAAAGCTACTCATTAAGATAACTAACAACATTATGGCAATCCATAGTAAAAATAACAGAGCATAATATCATTACTCCAAGCAAACAAGCAGAGACCATAATGACTGCTATGACGCACTATAATTGGTTGACAAAATTAAAAACCATAATTATGGCTAACCTGCATTATATCAGTGTAACGTTGGGTCTTCTGCAACTTGGAAACATTATCAAGATCATCATAATTTAATGCTTCCAAGTCTTCCATATCACCATCACCGTCCTCTTCCATATTCCCTGCACCAACTTCTTCTTCCTCCTGAAAGGCAAGAAAATATACATTTTTAAGCCATTCTTATCACAGAACAATTTTTTTTATGCTGCAATATTTCTACAGTTAGTAGCAATTACTCACCGGAATAGCAGCTTCATTGTCTGATAGTTCGTCAAGATCGGCCAAGAAAGAATCATTCAATGTTGCCTGGTAATAAAAACAAAAAACCAATAGTCAATATAGATAATCCATGCTCACCTAAGCATTCTGATGATGAAAATCCAACACAAGTTAAGTGGTTTGTGATGGCTTAAAATGACCTCCTAAGAAAACCCAGCGCAATCACAGAGTAATATGCATTCTGGAGTTATTGTTTCATAAACATTGTCTACTGAAAGAGTGATAGTTAGACGTCAATTAGTGTCTCCATATATTGCTTCATTAGCATTGTTAAATTATATTCTAATCAACAACCCATACACTTGTACAGCACTGTTTCTCATACCATACTAAAATTACAAAAATATGGGAGAGCAATTTATTTTGGGAAAATAAATAAATAAGATAAGTGACGGCATAATGCTTTAACTAATTGAGAGGAGATCAGATAAAGGAACTAACCATTGCCACAACAACTTCAAGAAGTGAGCAGGTCCGGAGGATCACCCAGAAAGAACTAGCCTCCAATTTTTAATCTGAAACAATAAAACACATTCAAGTAGTTGACACATCTAAGCATTGCATTGATGCAAGTATGCATGCTTCGCAAGGAATCTCAATTCAAACCTAAACTAGGAACCATAAACCTAATTTGAGTGGATTGGTACAAGGAATTAAGAAAAATTGATGAGGGAACATCGCTATATGAATATCATTGCAGCAACCAGGAAGTAGGTATTAGCTTGTGAGTAATAATTCAATCAAATATGTTAAAGAGCGGGACTTACATGGAATTGAAGAATCGGAGCCGAGAAGAGAGGTTGAGAAATCGCTGGATGAGGAGACAAGGCAGAACGAAGCGTGACTCGTGGAGTCGTGGAGCAGAGATACGACCAGAGGAGTTAGGGTTCCTGTTCCACAAAGGGGTGTTTGAGAGAGGAAAATCATTCGGGAATTTTGATTTTTTTTTATATTAGAGATATCTTAATAAAATATGAAGATTATACTAATTACAAAAAATTAGTGGGAACCCGAGATACTATCTGGGCCCCACTCCTTTAGCAATGGCAAAACCAATTCTAGTAAAAATATGTGCAGCAGACCGTGTCTCAATCTTTTGAGCTTGAGAAAATATATTTATCCTCTTAAGCAAGGCAATAACATCTGCCTCCAACTCTCCCAACGAAGAAAAGGAAAAAAGTAAGAAACCATAACCAATAGTCTTGCACTTAGCCTAATATTTGATCCGCTTACGATGCGCCGCCCCAATTACGACCCGCCCTGGTCTAAAATCAGACATCCCGGATTGTGTCAACGGAGATGATCCAGTCAAGTCAACACAGACATCAAGTCCCTTCTCCCAAGAGTACAACAACATGTCAGCAGGGCGAAGAGGTCTGTTGTCTCCACCACATAATCCAATATCAATCTCTTTACCAACCGATATTCCAGAATGAAAACAGACATTCACTAGAGTATCTCGAACAACATTATGTTGATGTTTAATACCAACATTCCTGCGCATGACACATCATGGTCTCCAAAAATATCTCCTACAAAAACCTTGGAGCACGCAGAGCACGACTTTGAAATGGAAAGCAGGGGGATACCCAATCGATAGCACAACACACATCGATATGTCTTACCATTCATAGTCTGACCCAAACCAGAAATCGGGACAATCCTAAGCCAATCGGTGGCATGGTCTCCTTGTTGGGATCTCCACAAAGCCATTTGACGCGGTGTCAAGGAAAATGTGATTTCTGCATTTTTAGCAATCTTCGTGAAATATATATCTGCCAATTTCTTCATGAGTTGGGGGCAGTGATCTCACTAGGATTACTCAAAATGTCAGTCTCCACAGTCCTGTTAAACATACGCACGACATCATCAAAGACAGGTCCAAAAGCGGTGACACCAGCATGTTGAAGAAGCTTAGCCTGTAAGCCCACAGATTGCAACCGCGAGGCAAGAAAGACATACATCCGAACATCACCAGCTGAATAAACACCAAGCCCCCCAAATTTAAAGGGCATGGTGGCAAGCCTCCATTGCCAATCACCGAAACCTGGTCCTGAGGCATTGACAATACGTTCCAGGGAGCAGCAAAGGGCCTGATCAAACTTAAGTTGAGCCGACTCAAAGACATGAGGCGGGCAAGTTCGCAAAGCAAAATAGAGTCGTGAAACACCAGTACAAGCACGCAACAACAACAACTCACACTGAGGGTCCCCAATTTTAGCAACTGCCTCCATCAATGCAATACACTTGCCAACCCTCTTCATTACAAGCTCACTATTGAATCCAAAATGAACACTGAGAGGTCCACCAAGATGTTTTACTCCATGTTGTGGCCAGGGTTGCATGATTCGCTCATATGTATGGCGAATCACAAATCGGAACGCGCGTCCCTGAACGCGGTTCGTTCTCGCTCCAGTTCGTTCGGGTTCGCGTTCCGATTCTCCAGAACAAGCGAACCCCAAAACAATAGTGGATTCGCCGTAATTGGCGTTGGAATCTCTATATATAGAGACTCAGCCAAACAGGTCATCGTGGGCTTTAAAATTTGTAAGCCCAGCAAACGAACCCAGCCAAATTTTAGAACTGAAGGCTGAGTTTGAAGCAAACAATTCCTGTATATACAGGTGTATGCCTCAATTATTTTTAGACTTAGTCGATGTGGGAAGTGAATAGTGTGTATTCCTGAAAATTTTCATTCTCCATGGAAATGGCCACCTGTTTGTTCTCGCGCCTCTCCGACTGCGCCAAGGTCTACTGTTTTGGACATGGTTGATTTGTTTATTGTGGCTTTATTATACTTTTGCTTGATTATGCTGTTCAATAACTTTGGTTGATGAATTCGAGTGATCAGGTTCAAAACTTATACTTCTAGGGTTTGTTCTTCAAAACATATACTTCTATAACTTTGGTTGATGAATTCGAGTGATCAGGTTCAAAACTTATACTTCTAGGGTTTGTTCTTCAAAACATATACTTCTAGGGTTTGTCCTCATAAATTATAAATTTCGTATTTTCATGATCATAAGGTGACATTGGGGTATTATGAAAGTCTGATTTGATTTAGAAAACAGTTGAAACTTGGAATATTATAAGTGTTGGTGAATCACATTCCAGAAACTAACGAATCACGTTCCAGAAATTAACGAATCACGTTCCTAAAATCAACGATCCAATTCTTCGTGATTCGCCGGCGAATCGATTCTCCACGAATGACGAATCGCGAACCGCGAATCACGTTCGCGCTCCGGTTCTTTGACGAACCATGCAACCCTGGTTGTGGCCTAGCAATATTAGGTGGAAAGACACCCGGTAGCCTACTTCTAGGATCCTCCTTCGGCCAAAAGACTTCTGTTTTATGAACATTGAAATGTAAGCCAAAACGAGGTCCATCCTCAAGAATCATCTCCAAGACCTTACCCAAATGTATCTCCAACAATAGTGTCATCATCCAAATACCAGGCTTGAAAGTTCAACTCAAAATTGTCCCTGATTTTACACACAAGGGGATGCAAAACTAAAGCAAAAAGCAAAGGGCCTAGGGGATCCCCTGCTGCACCCCTTGATAAGACCACAAAATGTGCTCTCCATAGTTAAGATAAGAACTTAGAATCAATATTAGCCGTTGGATTATTTAAATAGACGCTCAGGATTGAATTTTGAAGATTGTAGAAGGAAAAGGCTAAAAAAGGCACGGTGACAAGAAATCACTCAAAATAATACGAAGTATCACTTGTGAACCGAAAATAATACGAACTTTGAAAATTACTAAACCATACCCAAACTATCACTGTATAAAACGAAAATGGTATGGCGATATTTTTCGATTAAAACTCCGGCAACTTCGTTGACGTGGCGCCGGAAAATAAAATAAAATAAAAGAATAAAACACGTCATCAAATAAACCTGTATACCTAATATCCAAGAGAAAAGAAAAATCAAAACTCAAAATCAAACCAAGTACGGGTTGCAACCGGGCAGCACCCCCTCGTTCGGAACCCCATTCCGAACGAGGGGAAAAATTATTTCTTTTTAAAAATTTCGTTTCTCGTTCGGAACGGGGTTCCGAACGAGAAACGGTTCATTTAAATAATTTGTATTAAATAATGCCAAACCGGTTCGCATATTGCGAACCGTTCCGAACGAGGAATATTTTTTTTTTTATTATGACGTCACACCTCGTTCGGAATGGGGTTCCGAACGAGGTGTGACGTCATTTTTTTTTTAATATGACGTCATATCTCGTTCGGAATGGGGTTCCGAACGAGATGCTGACGTCATATTTAAAAAAAATTAATCCTTGTTCGGAACCCCATTCCGAACGAGATTCGGCAAAATTTTTTGAAAATGCGAACGGCTATATTTTGACGGAGTCTATAAAATCGGAGTTGTATGACCAAATTATCAAACCCAATCGGAAGAAACACAAAAAATGACGTCTGAAAGCGATTCAACTAATTCTTCAAGGGCAGGTAGTTGGAAAGAAGGACGGGAGTGTTCTTCTAGTGAGACGTCGGTGGAGGAGGAGGTTGATTTGTCTGCGCCGGTAGATGATACATATTTCCAAGTAAGTATTTGTAAACCTTTTTTTTATAGCGTTTCATTATAATTTATTTTATTGGTATAGTAGTATTGAAATTTGAGTAATTTTAAATAGGGATACTGTAGTGATGAGGAATATTTAAAAATCGACTATAGTGCCCATTTTACGACTAGTGAGAGATTTCCTACTATGGATCTTCTGAGAGAGTGGGTTAGAAAGGTCGGTTATGAGTTTTGTATGGTTATCACCACGAAATCATCAATGGCCAACAAGAGGATATTTCTGCACTGTGAGCAATCCGGTAGTTATAGAAAACATGGAAAGAACATTAATCTTGAAGGAGATGTAGCAGAACCATCGTCGCAGCGTAGCAACCTTAGTAGGTTAAGGAAGTACAATTGTCCTTTTATGTTAAGAGGATATTATCGACGAGCAACTCTTGTTGAGCCGCCTGGGTGGATACTAAAAGTTGAGAAGGCATGTCACAACCACTGTCTTTCCAGCAGCTTGATTGGCCATGCATTTGCTTCGAGGATGATGGGAGAGCAGAGACGAAAAATAATGATTGCATCAGCGGCCGGGGCAATGCCGAAGGTTATTTATACACAGCTGCTTCAGGAAAATCCGACTTCCACAATATCAAGAAGGCAAGTGTACACTGTGAGGGAAAAGGAGAGGAAGAAAGCATTGGCAAATCTAACCGTGACCCAGTGGTCATTAGATTTCCTCCATCATAGAGGTTATCGTAAAGACATTTACCACGAGACGAATCCGGAGACGGGGGAGAAAAAGTTGGCAGCGTTTTTCATATCTCATCCGGATTGTCAACATTTGTTGAGAATGTTCCCTCGGGTGGTGATCATGGACGCGACGTACAAGACTAATAGGTACACTAAAATTCATTATTATGAATTCAAATACCGTTATAGAATTATAATTATTAATATACCCTCGTTGATAGGTATGGTTGGCCGTTACTTCAGTTTGTTGGATTCAATTGCACCAACTATACATATTGTATTGCGCTAGCGTTCATCTGTTGTGAGACAGCCCCATACTATGCATGGGCATTGAAACGGGTCAAGTATTTGTTTCGTGCACTCGGAGGACCGGATTGCATCATGTCTGATTGAGAGCTGGCAACAATTAAGGCGGTTGACCATGTATTTCCTAGTGTGCGTCATATGCTTTGCCATGTCCACGTTGATCGGAATGTTAAGGCATTTGCTAAATTGAACAACCTGGACGAAAAAAGTGCATCTGCTAGCGTTCGACGGGTGATGCGGTCTCACACAGAGAAGCAGTATGAGGAGAGACTTGATCACTTCCGGAAAACATGGAGGAATGGTCATCTTGTACAATATGCTGAGAGCACATGGTTTACTCCCCATAAAGAAAAACTTATAGCTGCGTATTGCGATGATATACACCATTTTAGCACAAGAACGTCTAACAGGAAAGATATTTGAATTTGTTTTTAACGAGAATGATCATGACACTCGATGTTTAACATGTACAATGTTGTTGTCAGGGTTGAAGGTCAACACTCGATGTTGAAGCATATGTTTGATTCAGCTGTTGGAGGGTTCGACACTTTAGTGCAACACATTGACAATATGTTTGTCGATCAGCACCGTCGAATACGGGCCGAGATGGAAATGTCCAACCATACTAGCCCGAAGGAGATACAAGACGGGCCTCGGTGGATCAAGACTATTTTCATGCGCATATTGAGGAAGTGCTCCGACAAGTGTTTGAGAATGCTACTGAAAGAAGTCCTTAAGGCAAAGGAGGGAAAGATATGTGGCCCATGTGAGGATCCTTGGTGGGAATCAACACTCGGATTGCCTTGCCCACACAGGATTAAGGTGTTTGTAGAAGAAGGAACGCCATTGTTGCCCAGCGACATTGATATCTTCTGGAAGCAGATCAAGTGGGAAGGAGTGGAATTGAAAGACTTCGACTCTGACGACGACGTGCAATTGACTGCAGATAAGGTTCTTATGGATGATTTCTTTGAAGGGGTGTTTACCGGTAATGTTGATGATTTCGATATGAAGAGGATGGCTGATAAGTGGCGTGAGTGCAAGGATCCTTCTTCAGTTGATGTCCAGGACCCCCCTCGGGGAGAGACGAAGAGAGGAAGGCCTAAGATTCATGCGAAGAAGACGGGTACAAAGCGAGATCCGGGTTGGGATGAGAGGGCTCAAGCTAAGAAGGATAAGGAGAAGGCAGAAGCAAGGAAAAAGGGGATGAAAGAGGAAGAGGGTGCAACTGTGCCACTGAAAGCCGATTCACAAAAGAAATCGTCGGTTGCATCCAACAGAGCTTCAAGCGGGGCCACGACCGTAAAAGGGAGTGCAACTAAACCACCGAGGGCAAGAGGAAATGCTAGATCGAAATGTAGCGGTGGCAATTCAATCATTTATCTCGACTTCAACTGGGGGATAGATAATATAGACCTTTTCATGCTCGCATACATAGCTGCTGTGGAGAAAGTAGGTGATGACGGTCATTGTGGTTATCAATCCCTCGCTCGCTTACTAGGTAAACCAGAGCAACAGTTCGTTGAAATCCGATTTGATCTTTCGAAGCACCTCCAACAAAACGGGCATATGTATCATGAGATGCTAGAGGGTTTCAAGACTATCCCGCAACTCATTCGAGAAGTGAATCACATTCGATCGCCATGCTCTCCTGAATTCTGGATGTGCACACCTACAATGGGATTGGTATTTGCCACGAGGTATCAAGTTGCACTAGTGGTGTTATCATGGTTTGGTCCTTGTACATGTCTTCCGATGTTTGCTCCTCCCGGTTCAGAGCCTCCTACCACGGTGTTCGCCATTGCACATGTAGGCAGACGCAACCATTACGTACCGGTACGCATCGATATTTTCCGCTCTTGTACCTTATTTCACATATGTTTTTTAGCATACAATAACAATTTTGTTTTGACAGATTTGGTTGGTTGATGACAATTGTCCAATTCCACCCCCTCCAAGGCAGTGGAGTATCTACAAACAGCCATCGGTGGACGGATGGGAACAGCGCTTTCAGAGTAGATTCGACAACTACGTATCCGAGAGAGAGTTTCATGGTGGCGGTCCCATAATGACCTAAATCTTGTATTTGTTTGATTAATGTTCGTATTAAGTATGTTGTTTGTTGACTTGATTAATGTTTGTTGAATTATATATGTTTGTTTAATGTTTTGGTGGACAATTTATAAATGTTTGAGTAATTTTTTTTCCAGAATGATGTCAACATAATCATAGAAGCATTAATATTGAAACAACAACACAATTGAAAAAGAACAGCACGAGTACAACGCAGACGGTGAACAACTAACGATACAAGAAATTAAAAATACTTAATTCTCTATTTGTTACGTGTTGCTGCCAATTCTGCAGCAAGTGCAGCGTTTTCCTCCATGAGCTCGGTGTTTTTGGCTTTCAGTTCATCTATTTCGTTGGCCCATTCTTTTGTTCCAATCCTCAGCAGCTCCATCCCTTCCTCAATTCCTTCAGCCTTTGACCAGTTGCATAAGTTGTCTGCATTTAGTTCTTCAATAACGACCCTTGCACGACCTGTGTATGGTGGATCGATCCAATGTTTGTATTTGCACCCTTTCTCTTCCTCTTCTTCAGTAAGAGCATCCCAACATGCATCCGGACATCCCCAAAATCTTCTCCCATAGTTGACCTTGTCCCACTCTATTTGTTCGGTACACATATGCACCGTGGGCTTTTTCTGACACCAACACAATTTCGGACCAGGATCCATTGTCGAGGAAGAGGCGGGAAATAGAGTTGGACGATTTGGATACATATCGAAATTTGAGAGAAAATAAATATAATGGAATGGTAGTGAATGTGTGTTTGAAATGGTTTGTTTTGGAGGTATTTATAGACGAAAAGATAAGATCTGTGACGGAAATATCTGACCGGGTCCCACACCATCTCGTTCGGAATGGGGTTCCGAACGAGATGGTGTGGGACCCGGTCAGATATTTCCGTCACATCTTATCCCAAACAGATCTTATCTTTTCGTCTATAAATGGCAGCCATGCGGTGAGTCCCGGATTTTCATCTATATCTATGTCCCGGATTTCTTTAACGTCATAACCGTGCAAACCAATGCCGCCTCTAAATATTAACCCGATACCCCAAGATGACGATGATGACGATCATGTAGTTGAAGATGGTGGTGAAGACGATGAAGACAGCGAAGGTGAAGACGACGGTGAAGACGAAGGTGAAGTCGAAGGTGAAGTCGAAGGTGAAGTCGAAGGTGAAGACGAAGGTGAAGACGAAGATGAAGACGAAGGTGAAGACGAAGGTGAAGACGAATCGGAAGAAGAACATGAAGATGATTATGATGACGTTGAAGAAGATGGTGGGGAAGAAGATGATGATGATGATTAGAAATGGTCACGTTTATATACTTTGTAATGCTCAGTTGTGTTGTCGTCTTGTTACAACAAAGGACATCAATAAAGAAATTTGCAACAAAGAAGTTTTCGAAAATTGCTAAGTTGTGTTTAAGGCTTATATATTGATGGTGAAGATATCATGTTGGTAGAACACTTGAAAACCACATCAAAAGACATACTAAATTGCAACAAAGAAGTATCTCGAGCTGAGGAGGTAAAAAATTGAAGTGAAATTGAAAATCAGTTTTTGGATACTAGTACTGTATTAAATTTGAGACTGACCATGCATGCAATCAATTCAAATGGCAGACAAAGTCACCACAAACTACGGTTCAGAAACGTAAGGAAACCAAATAATATTCATTATAACTTAAGGAAACCAAATAATATTCATTATAACTTAAACAACAAATACAACGATTCAAATCCCCCAATAAGGTTCCGACTCGTGACCCACATTATCTTCCCATTCATTACGCTCTGCTTCTTGTTCCGGATGGCCTTGTCCCGCACCCATCCTTGCCCGCTCCCATATAGAAGGTGTGGCTCTCTCTTCTGCAGTCCTGGACGACTCTGCTTGTGACATCCGTTGAGTTTGAGTGACCTCCTCAGCTGTAGGCGGATCGTCGATACTGAGCATCCGAATGTAGGCACCCAAATTCTCCATGGATAATATCCCCTGTTGGTGATGTGTCCGCATAATAGCGAGTGTCGTCGATACACGCTGCAATACCAACAAATAATTAGGAGATGAGTCATATAGAAAACACAATACCAACAAATAAAATAATATAAGAATTACCCGGTTGAAATCGAGGGTAAGGATCGGGTTCGGGTTACGTGGCGGTCGAGGTCTTGCCGGGGCGTTTGGGCTCACATATGGATGTGAGACTTGAGCAAACCAATCAAGGTAAGCATCCTCAGCATCCCAAGGGATAAGAGCTGGCGGGCTGGACATGATGTACTGACACAGGTTGTCATAACGCTGGTCCCATCTATCCCATTCCGGGCCATACCGTACAGTGTATTCCCGGCCACCTCGCATTGATTTTGGCGGACAATAATACTCCACTGGCTCGGGGACATCCAAAGGCCGGGACTGACGGCGACCGAACTGTCTGCAAAACCGATCAGGGTTGTACATCTCCATAATGTCAAAGCACCGGATCCCACCACGATAAGTGGCCACTCTATGACGCCCTTGCGGTCCCACGTCCAAATCCGGATACGGCATCCAACACACCTACAGAATTAGCTTATAACAATTAATAACAATATTAATAACAACTTGGAATGACATTTAGACGATTCACTTACATCTTCCGGTGCATACTCATCCAAGATGCGTCTGTACTGTTGCAGTGTCCTTTTTTGCCTCAGCGGGGCTCGTCCAGTGGAATAACGGGACACACGAGCAGTAGCTTCTTGGGAGTTGACATCCAGGTTTGGGTTCCCAGGAAAATACGGGAAATGTAACCAAATCCAAATCTCAAGAAGCCTGACGCAACCAGAAAATTGCACGCATCTCGCCCTAGATGCTATACCCAGCTGCCTGTACAGCAATGCCAAACAACCTGTACCCCATGCGTATTCATGTATCCTGCTCGGATCCTCTAGTAGCGGCAGGAAGCATGTGTCTAACAGGTTGGAGGTCTTGTTCACGAACAAAGACTGCTGAATTAGGTGCCACAAAAAGCCGGTTGCAATGGAGCCCGGATCGGATCTTCTTCGAGAGTTGATCATCGAGACAACGTGGCAAAAGAATTCCCGCTCGCCGACTTTCCCCCTACCTATGAACTTGACCATAAATGCCTCCTCAGCGTCAAACGGGTTGTCCAGGTCAACGCCAAACAAATAGGAAAACAATTGGGCACAATGCGCTGAATCTGAATCTGCATCTACCCCGCGAAGAACCTGACCCACTCGGAACATCTGGGTTAGGTGGGTTCCTAACCCCCGCAGCACTTGACCCCCGGGAACCTGACTGTTGCGGTCTATCACCACGCGATCTTCTATCCCCCCTCCTCTCAGAAGCAGTGATTCGCCTATCACCCAAATTTCTGTCTTCTCCAACTCTGGATCGGATATTTCTAACTACCTCCTAGTTTTAACGAAATACATACAAATTTACCATCGATTATTATAACTAAAGTCCATATATGCGATTTTAAGTAGTTTTCAACCTTTTTGGTATTTTCTAAAAAGTGTTGATACGCTTTCCACATGCATTAAACTAATTGTTTTTACCATGCATTGCAGTTAATATTGAAATGAAGCGTTTTCCACTATAAACTAATTTTAGCATGCATTTGAAATACAATTGAGCATTTTCCACTATTTCTACAAAATTAAGCGTATTTCAGGTTTTTAGAAATACTAACCGACTCCGTGTTCCGTCTCCGACGTGCTGCTCGGACATCCTCCTCCGCTTGCTCCGGCTCTTCTTGAGGCGTTGCTCCGCCTGTAACAGTTGCATCCCAGAACATGTGTTGTTGATGCCTTTGGAGATCACTGAAACTGGGGTTGGGGAGGTTGTAACTACTACTAGTTGCTCCGTCCATGTTGAAAAAACCACTACCAGAAGGACCAGCGTAGCTTGCATTCGGAACACCATAACCCGACCACCACTCGTTTCCTACGTAAATTTCTTCATCTGCAGCCGTCGGATCAGAAAAAAAAGGATTAGGAGGAGTTCCGGCCATTATCGAGACGAGGGAAAGCGTTTTTTGAAAGATTTAGAAGGGAGCGTTTTTTTGTAAGATTGAGAAGAGAGCGAATTCGAGTGTGGTTCGGAATGACATCCCGAACGAACTATATATAGGCAAAAGCTGGTGAGAATGATGACGTCAGCTAGCCGTTACACATAGCTGACGTCATCTTTTTTTAAAAAAAATCATTGACGTCATTAAAAAACTATTCTCGTTCGGAATGGGGTTCCGAACGAGAATAGTTTTTTAAACCGGATTATTTTTTGTATTAAATAAAACCCGGTCCATGGACCGGGTTCACAAATATTCTCGTTCGGAACGGTGTTCCGAACGAGAATATTTTAATAAAAAAAAAATACAAAACTCGTTCGGAACGGGGTTCCAAGCTAGGGGGGTGCCGAGTGTAAAATGGGTGCTGCCCGGTTTAATCGCCAACCAAGTACGTATCCCTTCTCCTGCAATTAACACACATCATCAAAATAATTTGTACACAAAATTCAAAATCAAAATCCACGTATTCCTCCTCCCTCCCTGGAACAACCACGAAGAACATCCGAACAAATAAGGAAGACCAATTGACTCGCTGAAGATCCGATTCGAAGACTAGCTGATCGAGAGAAGAGCCTGGGAGGATGTCCGACGGCTGGAGACAAGGAAGTTCGACTGCAAATGAAGTTAAGTAAGCATACTGAAGAAAGTTTGGTTTAGGGAGTTCAATCACGAACTTATTTTAGAGTTTAACTGGATGAAAGGATAGTTTAGGTTCTTATTATGCATCTGATTTTGTGTTTTGGGGATATCAGTAAACCCTAATTTCCATCTAAATGATTTATATGCTGAAATTGATTTAATTTGTTCTAGTTGTTACAACTGAAGTTGATTCCAACGAGTTGAATGCTGAAAATGACCCTGCAAATAACTCTGATGAGGATGAAAGGATAGAATTTGAAGAAGCTATATACACTGGGAAGATTTTTTAGCAGCTAATGTGAGTAGTGAAATGTCTGATGATGAGTGTGATTATACTCTCCCTGAAGTTGATTCGTTAAGTGATATGAGAATCCTGCTGTTCACCCATCATCTCAAGAAATGCACAGGAGCATGGAACCGTAGAGCTGCAGCTTTGTCCATTTCATTTTGAAAGCATCAAATCTTTGACCAGTTTCATTCTTAACTGATGCTCAATAGGGTATGCTTAGTTGGTTATGGTGAATGCTCTATCATATTTTAATGATTTGTACTTAATCCTAGTATTACTTGGTTGTGGATGTAGACGAGCTACAACTCCAGTTCCTTAATATATTGCTTTGATTATGGATGTATTAATCACCATCTCTATTATGCATATATATGTTTAGTAGATTATAGATTATTAGATTTAGGGAAAAATCAGCCAAATCATACAAATGGTGGCTCACGAATTTGTTCCTGTCAATACAAAACTGATCTCACGAATTTTATCTAAATCTTGTTTATTACATCTATACATCTCTCCAAAGAATAAATTTATTTGCATGTGTACAAAAAATGTGTTCTCTAGCAGAAGTTGCTTGCAAATGCATGCCTGACTTCTATCTGCTCCACCTCACTTATCATCGTCCTCTTCTTCCTCTATTGTCTTCTGCAGTCTCTTTACTAATGGTGGCTCATACCCTCAAGTGAAATCTGTTCAAATAAATGTGTTGAAGTCGTGCAGCTGCCTTCCCTAGCTCTGGTGTATACAACAACAACAACTCCAATATTGTCCCACGCGTAATTCTCGCGCTTAGTGTAAATTCTTTGTTTTTGAAATATAATGTACCTGAACAGAACGCATCGAAAACCTTACATTGGGACAAAAGCGGGAAAACCAAAAGATCACACGCCGAGGAATCTACACTATATAGTATTCAGGCAGCTCAAATAGACGAAGAGAAAGCTATCATAATTTTACTATAAGGAGATGCAATATAGAAGAAAAACGAAAATTGAATCTCTAAGGCTAGGACTCAAATTACATTGGCAAGCTTTGAGTATATCAAGTTTCAACTATCACCAAACACAACAGCAACATTCAAATTGGAGAAATGTTCTGAACTAATTGTTCTTTCTTTGTTGCAATTTTGGTTCTACAAGTTTTTTGTTCTTTGTACAGCTTGCCTGAACTTCTCCTGATGTTCCCTGATCTCTTCTAACAGGTAAACTTTTAGAAACAAAACAAACGCAGAAACAACAACAACTTCAACAACACACATAGCAAAATAGCACTTTCACCAAACAACCCAAAAATTGATTTAAGAAATTTCTTTGACAAATACAACCAACAAAGAGATGAAAGATGCAGTATAGAAGCTGAACTCCTTACCATTATCTGTAGAAAATTTGTTGTCTAGAGTTCGTCTTCTGGAGTTCGTGTTCTCCAAGATATGATGTCAATAAACTTGTCAGATTCCAAGCGAAACCGAGATAGAAAGATCTGGTGCCAGAATTCACGCATAGATGTTGGCAATCGAAGTACAAAAATAAAAAAGCCCCAAACCAAAACCTAAATCTATAATCCCAATTGCCCAATATCAAAACCCTAAATTCAAAATCAGAATACCGATAGAACTATTCTCCGGAAGTTTGAGTGTATTTACGATTGAAAATCAACACTAAGACTTAGAAGAATGGTTGTAGATTGGGTAGTAGATTCTTTGTGGTTGTTCACTTGTTCTAGGGATGGGGAAGGGATGACGTACTGGTTTGATTTTGAGTTTTGAGTTTTCGTTTTCTTGTGGATATTAGGTATACAAGTTTATTTGATGACTTGTTTTATTTTTTTTATTTTTCTGGCGTCACGCCAGCAAAGTTGCCGGAGTTTTGATAGGAAAATATCGACATACTCCCTCCGTCCCATTTTGTTAGTCCCATTGTTTTTTGTGACACTGTTCACAAACCGAGAGAATCTTGTAGATTTCTCCTAATGTATAAGAACAAACATAGTCATGTGGGGTCTTGTTTGATTCGTCTTAATAAGTACTTTAACAATATTAAAAAATTATAATTTTTATTAACATATAATTAGAGATATTTACGATACAAAACGTGTCTCGGCATATGTGAAAAAAGCAAATGGGACTAACAAAATGGGACAGAGGGAGTATTATTTTCGGTTTATACAGTGATAGTTTGGGTATGGTTTAGTAATTTTTAAAGTTCGTATTGTTTTCGGTTCATATCACTTGGTATTATTTTGAGTTATTTTTCCTAATTATATAAAGAATAGACGGAGGGGCAAAATAGTCAGAGTGTCGTCATAATTTCATGTCCCACTCGGAGGCTATTCCAATGGAGATTTCTTCCAGCGATTCCCATGGCGATTTCTTCCAGATTCCGACGGTATGTCACCTGGAAGCGGCTCATCGCTCGTTACCAAATCAGCACTCAGCTCATCGAGATCGAGTCTCGCCCTCACATCACCCTCTTCACCTCCCAATTCGCCGATCTTTCCAAGCTCGAAACCCTAATCAAAACCTTCGCCTCAAAGCAGGAGCATGTTCATCTCAATTTCTCCTCGATCGGATGCCTTCTCGGCCCCAGAGACAGCAACGTGCTCTTCCTTTCCCCAACTCCGACGTTCGCGCTTCTCCAGCTCCATTCTCAGCTTTGCGATCTGTTGAGGAAGGAAAGAGTTGAAATTGGGGATGAATTTAGGGTTGAGGAAGGAAGGAGTCTCCCCCACACATCACACTCCGACGTTTGCTCTGTTTCTAACTTACTTTTTTTTCTATGGCCATTTGTTTTATGTGATTTGTGTGGCCATTTGATTATAAGCCTAAGCATCGTGTTGCTGAGGCGTTTGGTGTGCTTAAGGATTTGAAGTTGCCTGTTAGTGGATACGCCATGGATATAGTGTTGGTGGAGTTTTCTCCTGTCAGCTACTGGCCGGAGTCCGAGCACTGACAAGTAGTTCAACCTCGCTCTCGCCTCTCATATGAAGCAGGTAAATTGGCGTGCTGCTAAAATATTGATAGAGCATCATCATGTCCACTTATTTCAGAAGGCAGATTGTTGCACTGCGCATCATCATGTCCACTTATTCTATGGTGCAAACATTATTCTTATACATGTTCGAAATTAGAGTCTTCTACATTAGTGCTTATTAGAAACTGTATCAATTATGACTGATAAGTTTCAGCTGTGTTGATATTTCAGGAACTATTTGAAGGATATCTATTCTATCAAGCATCCTTCAATCCTCGGGTAACTCCATTATAGCCAGTTTCTAACTTGCTTTTTTTTCTATGGCCATTTGTTTTATGTGATTTGTGTGGCCATTTGATTATAAGCATAAGTTCAAGTTCATACAAGTAAAGAATAAACTTTTTAATGACTTGAACATATACTTAAAATCACTTGTACTTGAGATAGTAAATGTATGAACTTCATGTTGTACTCGTATGAACCTTTATGAATGTGTTATTTTTATTGAGCTTCTAGGTGTATGCTGAGTTGGTTATCCAATTCTGATTTTATAGGAATGTTGTTGATGATTTTTGCTGATGTCGTGTGGACATTGCAGCTTGTGGTTTTGCATTTCTGAATTTTGCATTTCTGATTTTGAAGCTTGATCTTGCATCTTAGACTAGTTTATATCACATTCATAAAGGTTTTTACAAGAAATGCTTGAGTTGATCTGCAGATAACTGTGGGAAGCTACGCTTGAAATGCAGGCAGCTAAGTTTCTGTAATTTTGCTTAATTGCAGAGGGCACTAGGCTTCCTTTTCCAGCCAGCCTCTAGCTGTTCTCTTATTTGCCAGCTTCTAACCTATAAGTACAAGCTCAACAAGTTAGCTTATAGGTTCAAGAAGTTAACTTATAGGTTCAACAAGTTAGCTTATAGGTTCACATATGCAATGATATTATTGGACATGTTAATATGTACTTATAGGTTAGAGAACATGTAATTCTAATGAAGAAAGCTTATTTGAAATGTTATTTCAGTTCTGTTTGTGATGTCACCATGGTTCTTTTATAATTATGTGCTTGTCTATTTGCTTAGGTTTCACTAAAGTAGGACATGTTTCCATTCGAGCTTGGGCTAGGAAATTCAGCTTTGAGAACTCAGTCAGCGAGGATTCAAATAGGATAACAACCGTTTGTTGTTCTTCACTAGGGATGCTTCAGGTGAAGGCTAAGAGGGTTGAAGCCGACATCCAAGATTTAACAAAGAGGGTGAAAATGGATTCAAATTGCATTGAGTTTGTGTTTGAAGTTGATGATACAGGTGTTGGGATTCCCAAGGAAAAGCACAAGACAGTGTTTGAGAATTTTGAGCATGTCAAGGATTCTGTTGCTGAAGTTGGAGGGACTGGATTAAGACATGGAATTGTTCGATCTTTGGTATGTAACATCTAATAGCAACTTTCCATATAATGAAATGTCGGTTCCTACATAAAAAACCGGTTTTGTTCAATTTCTGATTCAGTTTGATAAACTTGTAGGTTCAATTGATGGTAGAGATATAGAAATCATGGACAAGTCTAACTACAAGGGTACATCCTTCAGATTCAATATTTTCCTTTTAGCTTCTGATCATCAGATGAGAACTTCTCCATCTCCCATCCTGTTAAACCGACTACCAGTACTCAATGACAATTTCGGAAACTCTGGACGAGCCAAGGCTCCTCCTTCTAGCCCGAATAGCTGTTATGGCTCTCTAGTTATCCTGTTCATTCAGAATAAAGGACGAAGAAAAATTGTACTGAATTTCCTAAAGGCCCAATATCTAATGATACAGGGGGTCGTTGCATCCCTGAACTCTGTGCTTCTTTTGCTTTTCGGATGCTTGTAGTACTATCTTGAAGGAAGGTATCATTTACTGAAGTTCATCAAGTTGGTTCAACAAGCTGGTCTGTATGTTCACCTCAGACTTGGACCTTCTGTTTGTGCAGAATGGAAGTTTGGGTAAATTAATTTAGTTTTTTTTTCCTGTTTCTTCCTTGGATTGCTTAGGAGTGCTTTGAACAGGCCTATAATACATCACTGCATTGGCTGACAAGTAATGGTGATATTTATTTTGGTGTGTTATTGTCAGGGGCTTTCCTGTTTGGCTCAAGTATATTTCGGGTATCGACTTGAGGTAAAATATCATGGGAGAATTCCATAGGCTTGGAATTTGCTTGATTCATCATCTTGATGAAATCCAACAGATCGCCAAACGGAAATCTGTAGGAGTTGCCGGAGAGACCTTGTTGTCGTAACAACTTCTCGAGCTTCCGAGGTCTAAAAAATATCCAGTTGACTGCTTTCCATAGCCATCTTATTCTGCAAAATATTGCACCGATTGATATTGTAACCAAGATTATGCTCAACTCCATCTTTCTCCTCTCTGCAGGTTTCTTCTTGTTGATGAACAAGATGTGTATTACAAGACTCTTTAATTAGAGGCAGGCCAGCCACGCTTGGATTATTTTACTCTTTTGGATCGATGAGATTCAGGCTAGAATTATTCTTTTCAAGGTTGAAATCTTTCCATATTTCAGTACAATTGGATAGCTTTTATGTTGCATTGATCTGTCGGCTAAAGCTAGAAAATATGGTTTCTAAATCCCTTTGAACTTGGTAACAATGAAGGCAGAAATGCACAAATTCACCAGGAAGATTGTCAATATGATGAAAAAACAGAAGCTATTTTAAACTCAGGGCGGTCCAATTATTCTATCCCAGGTACTGTAATGCTCAATGTTGTGCACAACTGTTCTAGGATGGATGGGTTGGCTCGAAACTTTCTTCACGACAATAGTTATTCATATGAAATGAGTTCCTTCATTTACATTTTAACAGATTGAGAATGAATACGGACTGATGGAGTATGAACTCGGGGCGCTTGGTAGATCATACAGAAAGTGGGCGGCTAGAATGGCTATCGGGCTCCAAACTTGTGTCCCGTGGATCATGTGCAAGCAAGATGATGCTCCTGATCCCATTATTATTATCTCCACACTTTCACTCGCACTTTTAATGATCAGTGTTTTTCTTTGTGTGCCATGTTCTTTCCAATTGGACTGATAATGAGCTTGGTGAGCTTGTATAGTTTTGGTTGTCGTCTATTTTTGTGGTCACAATTATTGTATTTTTGCTCTGAGCTTCACATGGCTTTGTTGAACTTGTATGTGTAAAATGTTGAACTTGTATGTGTAAATGTTTGAACTCGTACCACTATATTGCTAAACCTAAAACATTAAGTTGTTGAACCTGTATGAGTATATTGTTGAACATGTAATAGTAAATGAGTGAACCTGTATGTGTACATTGTAGAACATGAAATCATTGAACTTGTAAATTTTTAAACCTGAATTGATAAAATATTGCATCTTCATTAGTAAATTTCATATATATAATTAGCGAACTTCTAGTATAAAGGGAATCTTTATTCTAATGAATTTCGTATATAAAATATATGTTTCTTATCATCTTCATTTACAAACAAAATTGTAAAAAATCATGAACTTAAAGATGAACTTTTCATTATTTATCTTGCTAAAGCTAAATTCTTAGTAATTGAGTGAACTTTGATCAATACTAGTGAACCTTTAGGTGAGAACTAACAAAGCGGAAAGTTAAAACTTATGAACTCGCAACTAAAAACCAACGAACTTACAAGTGAAAACTAGTGAACCTGCAATTGAAAACTAATGAACTTGCAAATAAGAAATTTATGGACTTAAGATTTTTTTTTTTATGAACCTGAAGGTTGTGAGAGTTTTTTATGAAAAATAAATTTTTTTTATTAAAAACTAATGAACTTGTTAGACAGAACTTATGAACTTGCCAACTACGAAATGTAGGTTCAACAAGTTAGACTTGTAGGTTCAATAAGTTAGACATGTAGTGATGCAGGAGCATCTGAGCTACCATCAAAGACGCCTCGTCCTAAATCTAGAGATGTGCTAACCACTAGAGCAAGGGCTAAATACCGCTAGAGCTCGTATTGTAGTCATTCAAGCTCGTAGAGATCCAGTTCGAGTCAAGATGAGAAGTAAAGTGCTGAAGAGGAAATAAAGTAGAGTTCAAGACGAAACTCTGGGATTTTGAATCAGTCAATTCCGATCTTGGACGAGAGAGAACAAGCCGTTTCAAAAAGAGTTGTCGCTGACACGCTAACGACCGCGATCGCGGGAATTACATGGCGAACGCCATCTAACAGTTCTTGCGGGAGATTAATTTGTCATAAAAAGTCATAGCCAAATTGCTATAAACCGCGATCGCCGTATTTCCATGGCGATCGCCATCTTACAGGCGACAGAAGGATGCGAGATTTCCATAATCAGTTGTTTTCAGGATTATTTGTTTTGAGGATATTTTTGGCAATAATTTTATTAGTTATTTCTTTTATTATTGGCCACCTTATTAACTCTACATAAGGTTTGCCCTAGTTATTGTTTTAGAAACCCAGACTTTGATTATCATGATGATTCTTATGAATTGAGAAAACGTTGTTTTCGTTCCTCCAAAAGAGAGCTTTTGTGAGTAGAGTGCCCTGTGTGCATTGTTGTTGAAATCGCCCTAGTTGTACTTGTGTGTGTCAATCTCTTCCATAATATTGGTGCTATCGGGACTCCATAGGGCATTCTCCAGGTGCCTTGGCCTACCATAGCCATTGTGTTTGGTTGTAATCCATTGGGTTTTTTTTTCATCATTCGGTAAGGTTCTTGTTCCTAAGTTCAAGGGTTTTATCGTTGTTTGATTTGGTTCCAATTGGTCTATCATTCGACTTATCCTTCGTTCATCTCATCCTAATTCCGCATATCTTCTCTATTTGAGTTTCTGTTCGAGGTTTGGTGTCTAGATCGGACAACAGCGGCATATCCCCGCATCATGTAGGTTCAACAAGTTAGACCTGTAGGTTCAACAAAAATTCAGAAGTAACCTATGGTTCATAAACTTAAAAATGAAAGTTCATAGAATTTTTTTAAAAGGTCACTAATTTTAAATTTATGATTCATGAAAAATGTATTAGATGTTCATAGAAAAGTAATATGAAGTTCATCGATTTTATTTTGAAGGTTCTCATGAATTTTTCTTCTTCTTGATAGTGCGTTGGTTTTCTTTTTCATTTGTGTTAGGGCTCTCGTGGTTACGTGTCCATGTAATTTGAAAAGGAAAAAGTAACTAAATTGTATCAACAAGAGAAATGAACATGCATACAAACTATTATGAGTTTGCATGCAAAGTACTATGAACTTTTTATTATTTTATCTTGCTAAACTAAATTCTTTTTAATTACTCCATGAACCTGGATAATACTAGTGAACCTGCAAGTGAGAACTAAAGAAACGGTAAGTTAAAATTATGAATTCGCAAGTAAAAACTAACGAACCTGCAAGTGAAAACTAATGAACCTGCTATAATTATTATTATTGTCAGCAAGTTTCTTGTGTATTGGATTTATGATAACTTTGGAATCATTTCAATATGTATGTTTATTGACTACTGGAAATTTGCAATTCAATGACACATGTCAAGGTCAGAGCAAACGCATCCTTATAGGTTCATTGGTTAAGCTAGGCAGGTTCATTAGGGTATCAATGCAGGTTCATGAAGTAAGCAAAAATTCAAAAAAAAAAAAAGAATCAATCAATCACATGAACTTTGATATGTAAGCGCATTTTGTTCAGAAGAATAACAAGAAAAAAAGTTGGGGATAAATATCTCATGAACCTATAAGACTACCAAAATGAACCTGCAAGGCTATCGACGTGAACCTGCAAAGCTATCGTCATTAACATGCAAATCTCTCGTCATGAACTAGCGAGACTATTAATTTGACCTTTAGAATAGGATTCATGAACCTATAATTAGTATAAAGCTAGCATTAATTTTATGAGCCACCCGATAATGTTCATGAACCGACAATATAAAGTGATAAACCGGTATGCCTAAATTAATGAACCTACAAGTATCTCTATATGAATATCGTGTGTGGTGTTTATGAACCTCCTCTTGTATACGATTGCTAAACTAAATTCTTATTAATTACTCCATGAACCAGGATCAGTACTAGTGAACCTGCATGTGAGAACTAAAGAAACGGTAAGTTAAAACTTATGAATTCGCAACTAAAAACTAACGAACCTGCAAGTGAAAACTAATGAACCTGCAAGTGAAAACTAGTGAACCTGCAAGTGAAAACTAATGAACCTGCTATAATTCTTATTATTGTTAGAAAGTTTGTTGTATATTGGATTTATGATGACTTTGGAATCATTTTAATATGTATGTTTATTGACTACTGGAAATTTGCAATTCAATGACACATTTCAAGGTCAGAGCAAACACATCCTTATAGGTTCATTGATTAAGCTAGGCAGGTTCATTAGGGTATCAATGCATGTTAATGAAGTAAGCAAAAATTCAAAAAAAAGAATGAATCAATCACATGAACTTTGATATGCAAACACATTTTGTTCAGAAGAACAACACGAAGTAAGGTGCCAAGCGACCTATTTACTACTTCGGTTTGACCATCCGTTTGAGGATGACAAGTAGTGGAATAGAGCAACTTGGTGCCTAACTTAGCCCACAAGGTCCTCCAAAAATGGCTAAGGAACTTAACATCCCTATCCGACACTATGGACTTAGGAAGACCATGTAGACGCACAACATGATTGAAAAACAAGGACGCCACATTGGTTGCATCATCGGTTTTATGACACGCAATGAAGTGTGCCATTTTACTAAACCGGTCTACAACCACAAAAATGGAGTCTCTTCCCCTTTTAGTCCTAGGAAGGCCTAACACAAAGTCCATGGATAGGTCTTCCCAAGGCTGTTGGGGAATGGGTAAGGGAGTATATAACCCATGTGGGCTGGCTCTAGACTTTGCTTGCTCACAAGTAGCACAAGAAGCACAAGAAGCACAAAGTTTTTCCACGTCCCTAAGCATGCGTGGCCAGTAGAAGTGTTCCTTCAAGGCTTGCAATGTCTTAGCAACGCCGAAATGGCCCATAAGACCACCACCGTGCGCTTCTTGCACTAGTAGTCGTCGAGTAGACCCACTAGGGATGCAAAGCTTAGCTCCTTTCATGAGATAGCCCTCATGCACGAAAAATTGATCCTTGCTTCCCAAAGTACTACATTCCTCATAGATTTCCTTGAAGTCAAGGTCTAAGGCATATAGTTCCTTGATGAAAGCAAAGCCCAACATTCTTGCATCCAAGGTGGATATCAAGGCATATCTCCTAGACAAAGCATCCGCCACAATATTGTCCTTTCCCTTCTTGTGTTTGATCACATAAGGGAAAGCCTCAATAAACTCCACCCATTTGGCGTGACGCTTGTTTAGTTTACTTTGACCCTTGAGGAACCTAAGTGCCTCATGGTCAGAATGGATTACAAACTCTCTAGGGAGAAGATAGTGTTGCCATACCTTGAGCACCCTTACCAAAGCTAGCAGTTCCTTGTCATATGTTGGGTACTTGAGCTCGGCATCATTAAGCTTCTCACTAAAGTATGCAATTGGCCTCCCGCCTTGCATAAGAACTCCTCCAAGCCCCACTCCCGAAGCATCACATTCTTCTTAGTGAGCTCGGTTAGAGGAGTGGCAAGGGAGCTAAAATCCTTGACAAAACGACGGTAGAAACCAGCCAAGCCAAGGAAGCTCCGAACTTGTGTCATTGTGGTAGGAACTGGCCACTCTTCTATTGCTTTCACCTTCTCTTTGTCCACTTGAAGCCCTTCTTTGCTCACTACAAACCCAAGAAACACCACATTATCCGAACAAAAGTGACATTTCTTAAAGTTAGCATAGAGCTTTTCTTTTCTTAAGACTTCTAGGACCATTCTCACATGTTTAGCATGCTCTTGCAAGTTGCGGCTATAAATTAATATGTCATCAAAATACACAACCACAAACTTGCCTAAAAAGGCCCTTAACACATGGTTCATGAGCCTCATGAATGTGCTAGGTGCGTTAGTGAGCCCAAATGGCATAACTAACCATTCATATAGACCATACTTGGTCTTGAAGGCAGTTTTCCATTCATCACCTTCCTTCATTCGAATTTGGTGATAGCCACTTTTAAGGTCCACCTTAGAGAATATGCATGAACCATAGAGTTCATCCAACATATCATCAAGTCTAGGAATAGGATGCCTATACTTGATGGTAATATTGTTTATAGCCCTACAATCTACACACATTCTCCAAGTTCCATCTTTCTTAGGAACTAAGATGACGGGGACCGAGCATGGACTTAAACTCTCACGCACATAGCCTTTAGATAGAAGTTCAACAACCTGTTTTTGAAGCTCCTCGGCCTCTATGGGATTGGCTCTATAGGCTGGCTTGTTAGGGATGGAGGCCCCGGGAACAAAGTCTATTTGATGTTCTATCCCACGTAGTGGGGGCAGTCCTTCCGGCATCTCCTCGGGAAACAAGTCATCAAACTCCTTCAACAAAGAAGCAATAGAGGAAGGTAAGTCTTGCACATCTTTTTCATTAAATAACACATCTTTAAACAACAAAATAAAGCAAGTGTTACTCCCCTCCATAGCTTTTCTAGCCTCTCTTGATTTGGCTAGTAGTAGATGGCTAGGTGGCGCTTTCTTCTCTTGACTTTTCCCTTGCGCCGCAGCATTGCGCCTTTGCTCATTGGCTATGTGATCAGCCATGATTTCATGTGGTGCCAATGGCAACAAGGTGATCCTCTTACCTTTGAGGTGGAAAGAATACTTATTTGTGACTCCTTGGTGGATGACGCCGCGGTCATATTGCCAAGGCCTTCCAAGTAAGATATGGCACGCCGTCATAGGAAGAACATCACAAATCACCAAGGATCGGGTGTGATACGGTGCAAGGAATGGCTTCAAAGATCTTCAAGGAATCGTCAAGCAAAGCCCATAAATGGACATCTCGAATAAGCTCTCAAAAACGATGTTATTTGTTGTGCTTGAAAAAGGGAGAGATATAACTCTCAATGTTGAACCAAAGAGAGTTTGGGATAGGCAGATCAATTCAACATAGGATATAACGCACCTTAGAGAATTGAAAAGAATGGATAAACACCTAATACTCTTGTGCATATGACTCACCACTCAAGTTTAGGAGAGATCGAGATTCAAGAGATATGTTTCACTCTTGAAACAAGACCAACGATTGTTCTTGAGTTTTAACTTTGGATATGACACACCATGGGAAGAATTAAGAGTTTTGAGAGTTTGATATTACACACAAACTCAAGATAAAAGTGAGCTTTCAACGATTCTCAATAAGAAGTTTTTCATCAAGTCAAAAGCTCAAAATTAAATACGAAGAGGTGGCCTTTTATATTGTTTTTGGCCTGCCTCCTAATGTAACTTTCTAAGGCTTTCAAAGCCTGAATTAACACATAAAAAACGTCCAAAATAAAGACTAAAAACATCTGCCGTAAAGGTGTTTAAGGCTGAATTAAAACAATACCATAAAGGAAAAATGCAAGAAAGGAATGTTGGCATAAGTATGCCTAGGATTCCTTTCTTGATGGGCTGGCTCTTCAAGGCTCTTCCTTGGCTTCCAAGAGTGTATATGGGTCAGGTTGGACGTGGGAAGGAAGCCCATAAGTGTGTAGGCCTTGCTTGAGTTGGGCGCCCAATTCTTTGTCCTTGGCGCGAGTGATCCGCCAAGGCATGTCTTGGTCTTGAGGGGCAGACTCTTCTTGGGATTTGCTTATGTCCTTGACTTGGAGATGGGATGGAATCACATCATAGACCATAAACAGTACCTTGAGGGTCTACTTCTTTAGAAAGTTTGATTGCATCGGATGTCGCAATGCCTTGATTGGCAGGAAGTATAGCCAGTATAATGCAGTTGGGCTACATCAAATATGCAACCAGAAATCTCAAGTAAGTTGAAAAAATAAAGATATTGTCCTATGTATATTGAATAACACATATTCAATGTATAGACAAACAAATGAAAGCAAAGAGTCAAAGTTACCATTCTGCCCTCAGCTGCAGCACTGTCAAGTTCTGCCTGTCTTGCAATGTTCAGAAACACTTCTTCCAGAGTAGTAAGACCGAGTTGAACGTCTATTATTCCGAGTTCCTCTTCTTTATCTTGAAGCTCCAAGAAAAAATCCTGATGGATATGTGTTCAGGAGAAGATCTTTTCCAATAAGATAAATGGAAGGGAATAAGTCGAAGAAAAGTCTTATTGGTAGCAGATCCTCTTTTTCACTGGGAATGACAAATGTAAGGAATGCTTTGTTCTCCTCCTTAGGCACCACCTTCAAATGCTGACAAGATTCACAAAATATAAAGAGTTGAGACTCCTAGAATAAACTACTCAAAAAGAATATGATCTTCAATTTGCCGCCCAACATACCGATTTAAAGAATTCCTTTACAACCTCTTAATATAAATTTGTATGTGTAGCATCTGTATTATGTGTAGACGGTGTAGCATATCCAAGTGTTCCATTAGTGTTCCCAACAAAGCTCACCTTAGCAATGAAACCAGTCCCAAGCCGGGATTTCAATCTGATAGAGGTTCCAATGCATCGAAGCCTCCCTTTGGCCATGATAGCTATGCGGTCACCTAATATGTCAGCTTCTTCCATTGAGTGTGTTGTTAGAATAATTGCTCGTCCTTTCTTTGCACGTTCTATTATGTCCCAAACGTGCCTCCTGCTTATGGGGTCCATACCTTTTGTCTGTTAATTTAAAATACAAAGATTAAGAAATTCAGCAATCATCATTATAGCAAAAATGCAAAAGAGTATTTATAGTTTGCATACTGGTTCATCCAAAATGATCAACTTTGGATCACCAATGTGGGCTATTGCAAAGCTAAGAGGACGCTTCATTCCTCCACTGTAGCTTGAAGCTCGCATTCTGGCTGCCTCGGTTAATCGCACCTCCTGGAGAGATTCTTGAACCACCTGGAGAACACAAAATGTTTGAGCCAGATGAGCTCATAAATGAAGAATTGTGGTCATTTTGATCCCAGAGACATATCGTTACCTCTTTGATTGAAGCAGGAAGAAGACCCTTTATACAAGCAAATAGATACAAGTGCTCTTCACCAGTTATGTAAGGCTCACGCCTTAGAAGCGCTATCCCCATGTCAACGTGGGAACTTATATGTTAATGATGTGAATAAAAATGAATCATTATTATTAGGTTGCTCTGATACCATTTGTAAGGCCCACGCGTTAGAAGCGCTATCCCCATGTCAACGTGGGAACTTCCCAGGAGGTCACCCATTCCAGGACTACTACCACCCTAGCACGCTTAACTTCCTAGTTCTTTGTCCTCACTCGAACCAGGAAAAACAAAAGCTCTTCCTTCTCCTGTTCGAGTGAGGACAAAGAACTAGGAAGTTAAGCGTGCCAGGGTGGCAGTAGTGCTGGGATGGGTGACCTCCTGGGAAGTTCCCACGTTGACATGGGGATAGCGTTTCTAAGGCTTGGGGCCTTACAAGTTAATACATCCCAAAGAATGTCAAACTGAAGAATAAATCAGGACAAAAGATTGAGTTAACCAATTTATGTAATTTGAGAGTAATACAAAGCATTGGACTGATTGTCAACTGCAAACAAAAACCAAATCCTAGGTCTTGAAAAAAGGGTTACCAGAACTGAGGGAGGAAGATTGGACTGATTGTCAACAGAGACGGGTGCTCCATATCTACTACCTTGCTGCATAGGAATGATACGAAGAAGATGAATGAAGTATGAGAATTGTGTCGAATTTGAAACAAGATGAGTCCACAATCCGAAAACTCCGCATATTGAGATTGTACAAAATTCATCACACATGAAGAATTAACAGCAGCAATACCTAAATTCGCACATAAATGGAAACGACAGCAGAGAAGTATGCGCGAAGAACAAAGAGACTTACAGACAGGCCAAATATGTGGAAGTAATCAAGGGATTTAGCAGCATTTGGATTCGTCGTTGGCGCAGGGTGAGAGCAGAAGCATTTCAAATTGTCCGTATAAGGGAACCCTATATTTTGGAGTACAAAATCCATGTTAAATAGCACAGATTCGACCCCTCCTCTACGTAACCCAGTCGTTTCGAACTCGAATCGACCCCAAATAACCATTTAGACGAAGATTAGGAAGACAATCAAGGAGGCGTTACGGAGGCTTCATCTTCAATTCGTCAGAGGAGGCTTCTTCATCAATTCGCCAGAGAGGAATACCAGACCTCGGAAGAAGAAAATCGGGGTTGCCATTGGAAGAAGAAACCTTACGCGCCGGTCGACGGAGACCACTGGAAGGATTTTTGCGCCCAGACATCTTGCCAGAAACAAACCACATACCAGAACGCCAAAAACGAAGAGCCGAGAAATTAAGGGGATCCCTAATTGAAAAGCAAATGGCCGTAGTTGTGTTCGCCTTCTGATTTCATGTTACGTGTTTTGGTACATTAAACCTGAAACAGATGAAGAGGAAGAGGCTGGAACATAAGAGGAAGGTTGACAGATATGAACACGGATTAATTAATCTCAAGAGGGAGAGGAAAGAGATGGTGGAATTTAATTGTGGAGATTTCAATTCACCCCAAAAAGCAGTACTTAATCTAAAAATTAATTTTATATGTTTATAGATATCTGAGATTTCCAACGAATTCGAACATGAAACATATTTTGATGTCTTATGTTTTCACGTATTGAACATTAGTTATGTGTTGTACAAGGAATATCAGTTTCGTTTTTTTTGTCACGAAGATGTATCATTCTTAGAATCTATTATTAATTAGAAGAGCAAACCTTGCTTATTCTGGGTAAATGTGTTTTCTTGGTTGGTTAAAATTCAGAATTTGGATCAAAATGAAGCCTTCAGAACTTCCCTTTGAAGTTAATTGCATTACATTACAAGTTAAGCACTTCGTGATAGCATGTGGACTACAACTTTTGGTATGTGTTGTGCCTATTCATATGTGATTGATGTTAATATGTTCGGAACATGTATATATTAAGAACATATGAAATTAGTGTGGGATTGATGATGGATGTATCTCACCCTTGGGCAAAGAATGTGAAGGCTTTGATAAAAAAACGGTAGTATCTTCGGTTCAATATGAAGCTTGTGTTATCTATTGTCGCACCAACAATTAAGTCATTTTAATATTATATGAATGTTTGTACAGTTGTGAAAATGTGTTGTATACTGCAGTATATTAATCTTCTGTCTTGAAATAAGTCAAGCTTGCGGGCATTGAATTTCAGTTTTTATTGTTAAACACTATTTGCAGGCAAGCATAGTTGATTTGAAGATCCATCGGAAGCATTGTTCTGTATATGGCGAATTCTCCTAACCTTGATTATATCCTTTCAGAAGAAGTGGTTTGTAACAAACATTTCTCTCCATCCACCCCCCTTTTATCTGTAACTAGGAGGGAGGCATATTAATGTTCGATACAAACATGTTTTATGTTAACATTAATTAGCACCAAGATCAAAAATCAACATCATATATTACTTTGCCTATAAATACATTCATTCATCTTCTGAAATCCATCATATTTGTATACGTATATACAGTATAATCTATACAGTTTATTTAGCCAAAGAAGCCGCATTCACAGTGAGTGATTTGTAAGCATTATACAAGTCGTCATATGCAATATTCACACGCAGATTCTTGCTTTGAAGTTCCGTGACTTCTTTTTGAATTTGTTTATTTTGAAATTGTGCAACTTGGTTGAGGTTCTTGAGGCACTTGAGAATTGAGATTATCATAGTTGAAACTTGAAAGTATCATTCGATGGGAAAGCTGCTAAATAGATCGGTATGCAACAAATTGGGTAGTTTCCTGGAACTAAATATACTTAGCTCCCACGTCAATCACTTCCCATATATACATCATTAGACAATAGTCATCTGATGTTACTATGGTGCATCAGATAACAATTTTAGTACACATAAACTTATGAAGGTGACTTAGTTTTGAAAGAACCCAAAGGACATAGTGTTGAGCCACATATATTGACTTACAATATATGAATCAGCTCATGTGAAGACTTAATGTTGAGGCAACACACTTTGAAATAATTACTTACTCCCTGCAGGCAGTTTCTAGAGCCACATTATCTGCCAAAAGAAAATATATTAGAACAAAAACAGATACAAAGTTCCTAATTAGCGACACCAAAAGAATTGTTTTTAATTGTATTTTAAAAAGGGGCTCAACTCCATTATTTTCCACTAATTGTTATTTGGGAATATTTTATGATAGATCTTTCTTGCTATTTTATCTATTACAGTAGAATCTAGATAGGCTCAATCATACACCAAGCGATGTAATTCAGACTTTCATTTCCTTAACTTGGGTTTCATATAAAGAAAGGAGCCCCTGCATTTTGCTAGGCTATATGCAACAATGGACAATTCAAGAGGAGATGTTCCATGTAAATGATTAAAATTAAAACCACTGTGATTACTAATCATTGTGTTGACCCTACAAAGTCATTGCACACACACATTAGACTCCTACAAAGTCATTGCCTAATGTCCTAGCCAAAGAAAAATGGCAGAAACATTACCAATTTAGACCCACTGGAAAAGATTATTCCAGCTGCAGCAGAGGCATAATTCACACCATGCATCACTTCTTCAACACTCCTATTTCTCCCCAGATAGCTTGGCACAAGCGGCAGACCAAGGTGCAATGCTATAATCCACAAGAAACACCAACAAACAACCTTTTTTATAAGAGTAGAAACTTCTAAAGCTAAAACCCTAACAAACAAATTCAGCTTAGCATTTTATCAAGCACCTAACAGTGAAAGATGATCAAAACAAGGGAGAAATAATCAAGGAATCAAATATGTATCAAGTATGCATCAGTTCTTCAATACTCCAATTTCGCCCTAGATAGCTTGGCACAAACGGCAGAACAAGGTGAAATGCTACGAATAATCCACAAGAAACACCAACAAACAACCTTTTCTATAAGAGTAGAAACTTCAAAAGCTAAAACCCTAGCAAACAAATTCAGCTTGGCATTTTATCAAGCGCCTAACAGTGGCAGATGATCAAAAGGGAGATCAAGATGCAATGCTGAGTAGAAACTTCAAGCTAAGGGCCTAAAACCTTAGCAAGCAAGTTCAGCTTGACATTTCATCAAGCACCTTACAGTGACAGATTAACATAGCGCGTTCACTCTCACACACTTTCAATCAGTATTTACAACAGATGAATCTCGCAAATCACTCAAAGCAAGGGGCAATTATCAAGAAATGTAGAAAATACACAGATGAAAGTTTTTCCTTATGCGGAGTATATTAGAAGAAATCTTGAAAATTCTCTTGAATCATGAACGGTGCAAAAAGCGAAATAGGAAGACTATTACGGGACATAGGAATAGTTAATTAACTATCAGTGTGCTTTAGTTAGTAACATATACATCAAATCACTTCTCATTTAAATTGTTCCTCTGTTCAGGAATATCTTCTTCTTTCCATATACATGTTCCTCTGTTCAGTGTTCGCTGCTCACAAAACATACTATAGAACTTTGTACTGCAAATTTTTTGTACAAGCGACCATGATGAAGGCGCAAATTGAAGTAGCATAAAAAAGAACCATAGAAATACCATTTGTTACACTAACGCATTCTTCCAGGAATTCCAAATTGCCAGTGAAGTTGAAAGCCCTATCCCAATCAGTTTCCCTGCAAGCGGAAGCCAAAAGATGTCTTAACCTCCGCCCTCCCACTTCAAAAGACGATTACTCGCAGATTATTGAACAAAATTTCAAAATTACTTAACACGTTTTTCATGCAAAAGCTGAATTTGAGGAGAATCTTCGGGCCTGTAGAAAATAGAGATCAAAGAACTCCAAAATTGGTTACCAAGATAGTCGACGGCTAATCTGCCATTGCAGAATCGACCAGTAGGCTAATGCGTGTCGAAATCTCGTCCATAGGGAAGGCGATCAGCGCAGGCCAAAGTGTGCGAGAAGGGTGAAGTAGTGGTTGGAGATTATTCGGCGATCGTAGTGGCCGGGAGAGAGGGGTGGATTATTGATGAACTTGACACGTGTATAAGAAAGCCTAAACTCAACACGTGTAATGCTGGCAAAGTAGGAAAACGCTGTTAACAAACGTCAATTAAATTACTGTTCACTAAGGATGCCTCTACTTTTAAGTAGCAGTAGATTTATGATCCAATATACTCCCTCTGTCCCTTTTTTTGGGTCACATTTGATACTATGCACAAAGATTAAGAAGAAGAAGAAAGATAAATTTGCATAAGGAATTATGTCCAAACCCATTTCTCAACCAATTAAAACCAAATTTACAAATTTAACAGCCAATGAGAATGCTTCATTAAGCACACGGATTACCAAAATTACAAGACCAAAATACCCTTACAAAATCTGTTTACAATCTTTACAACTGCACTAAGGCATTAACAGTATAAAACCCATAACTGAAGCTCACAACAGTTTCAGCTGCTAAACACAAAACAGAGCAAAAAACTGAGAGCAAATAAAAAAACAGAACATTTACTGCTGCATCATTGTCGAAGGAGAGGATGGCTTAAGCATTGATGTACAACGACGCTCAAGATCCTGATGATGACGACTCATTAAATAATGAGGAGATGGGGGACTTAGGAGAAGAATCTGCTTTTCCTTTTGATCTGAACCAAGAGCCTGCACCATCAGAATCCGAGGATCATGGAGAGGCAACCCAACATCATCAGCCTCGTACTCTCAGACTCAACAGCAGCATGAAGATGCACATTCTGAATCACCTTCTCAACAAATCTTCAGGGGACAGACTTCCACATGGAGCCATCAATGAAGCTGCAGAACTGTTCAATGTGCACAGAAGAACTATTAGTAGGATCTGGACAGTAGCAATGAGACAGAAGGCGGCAAATCAAGCTTACACTATCAACACAAAGCATCACAATGTTGTAAGGAAGCGAACTCAAGTTGATCAAGCAGCAATTACAACACTAAGCATGGGGGACAAAACATGTATCAGAGATTTAGCAAGCAAACTAGATATTCCCAAATCAGTTTGTCATAGAATGGTGAAGATGAAAATAATAAAGGCACACACAAATTCATTACACCCTGGTTTGAGTGAAGCTCACAAGAAAACCAGGATGAAATGGATTCTCAATCTAATCACAGGAGGGACAGTTGCAGAAAAAACAGAATATCATCCAATGTATGATTTCATTCATATTGATGAAAATTGGTTCTTTCTTACAAAGAAGACACAGAGATGTTATCTAGCAAAGCATGAAAGAGGAATGTATAGGGCTGCTAGTTCAAGTAAGTTTATTCCTAAGGTTATGTTCATGGCAGCAGTTGCAAGGCCAAGGTTTAATGAAGAGGGAGCATGCACATTTGATGGAAAGATTGGTATCTTTCCATTCACTTACCAGGAAGCAGCAAAAAGGAAATCAGTTAGGAGGCCTAAGGGGACAGTTGTTACAAAACTTGTGGAGTCAATTAACAAGCATGTTAATAGAAGAATGTTAATTGATAAGATCATACCAGCAATCAAGGCCAAATGGCCACAAGATGGACAAAAAGTCATATACATCCAACAAGACAATGCAAGGCCTCATATCAATCAACAAGATCCAGAATGGCAAGAGGTACACAAACAAGATGGATTTACTTTTATTCTAATTCAACAGCCAGCAAACAGTCCTGATTTAAATATACTAGACCTAGGCTTTTTTAGGAGTATACAGTCACTGATGCACAAAAAGATGCCTAGAGATGTTGATGAAATGCTACAAGCAGTTTATAATGCTTTTTATGAGTTGGATGCCACTACTCTAAGAGATGTATGGATTTCTCTCCAAAATGTTATGAATCAAGTGTTACAAGTCAAAGGAGGAAATGATTATGATCTGCCTCATGTCAGCAAAAAGAAATTAAGAGCACAAGGTCTGCTACCAGAGATAATCAAGGCAACTACATGGGCTGTTATAGAAGCGTGGGAGATTGTTCATGGGGCTTCAGTCAATGAAAACAATGAAGACAGCCAAGCAAATAATGAAACATAAGACATTCCATATGAAGACAATGAAGACAACCAAGCCAATGATGCAACTTAGAAGCTAATGGTTTAGGGGACAACCAAGAAGATTTAGACAACTTCATAATTATGTAGGTAATTGGCTTAATTATCTAGGATTATATGACTACTGTAAGCATGCATAGACTACCAGTTTTTGTAAGCAAGCTTACAGTAGTCATATTTTTTGTAAGCAAAGCAAATCAGATAAATATCAGAAAGTCATGCAAGTGTTTAAGGCAACCAATTTGTCTCAGGTGTCCCCATGACCATCATGATTAACAATTAATTCCAAGACTTAACATGCCAGATAGGCATCAGTCAGTAAGAAATATCTAGTGTTCCTATAGCACATCCAGGCAGTGGAAATTAAGGGCTTGTATCTCAGCATTGACATTTTTCATCATTGAAGATAACAGATGTCCCCATTCCCTCATTGATATCAAGCCCCTAAACACTAACCTAAACATACCAGATAGGCACAACAAGACACTAATTACTGTGTTCCTATGGTACATTAAAGAAATGGAAATTAAAAGCAATCTCAGATCATGATAAACAGAGTTCATCATAAACATTAAAAAGGGGACAGATTATTCTTATGCATGAAATCTCTGATTATTTATCAGACTTCCAATGCCTACAACATTATTATCACATCAGGTAAAGCACAGAAAATCACCAAATGAACCTCAGTTCATCAGATGAACAACCACAAATTATTCTTGACACATCACCAAATGAACCTCAGTTCATCAGATGAACAACCACAAATTATTCTTGACACATCACCAAATGAACCTCAGTTCATCACATGAACAACCACAACATTTCACAGAAAATCACCAAATGAACCTCAGTTCATCAAATGATCAACCACAACAGCATATTTTGGGACAAAATCACCAAATGAACCTTAGTTCATCAAATGATCAACCACAGTAGCAATCAAAATCACAGTTCAAGCAGAGTAAATAACCAGAAAACCAAAAACAGTAAACCCCATAAATACATTGTCTAGTTTACATACGCAAAAAATATCAAGTCCACATCTGGACTTCCATATAGGCAAAAATCAGTCCACACGAGGACTTCCACATACGCAAAAAATTACCATTGTTCTTAATCCAGTCAGATAACAAAAATTATAAACAAAGCCAAGAAGATGATGACTTAGCTAGATTTCTTCGGAATTGGATGCACAGTAGGAGTGGGAGACAAAGGGCGAGTCCGGGATGACCACGATCTCAGGGGACGGTGGAGGAGCAATCTCCGGGGACAGTGGAGGAGCAATATTCGGCGTCGGGGTGTCGGGGATGACTATGATCTCCCGGGGACGAGAGAGCCCTTCGTTATCCGACAACTCCGGCATCTCCGGCATCTCCGGCGATCGCTGCATGTCCATGGATTCCTTCTTCTATTCCGGCGTCTACAGCATGTCGATGTCGATGTCCTCCGACGGATGGGTGGTCCAGGTGTGATCACCAACGCAACTGACACCCCACTTGCATGGGGGGGGGGGGGGGGATAATGAACAACCCTCTTGAACGGAAGAAGTCAGCGAGACATCAGGATATGGAGAATCGTCTTTGAAAAAAAGATCCAGAGCCACCTCCGAGTCGTTGTTGATGGAGGAGATCGATGGAGTCGCCGACAATGGAGAGGATGGGTTTGAGACAGTGAGCGAATGATGCCCATCGGAGAGTGGAGGGGTGCCACTGTGGGTAAAGCTTTGAGAGGGCCTGGTATTAGTGGACGAGTCCATCGGAGAAGATCGACAAAGAGATGGTGTAGCCGGTTACGGTTTCAAGAGAAGAAGATCGAGAGAAGAAATGAGAGAGGCGGGTTAGAGTTTTTAGATAAGGGAATGAGGGGAGAAGGTTAGGGTTAGGAGGTTATATAGGGGGATTAGTGGGCTGGTTTTTGGGCTTCGTTTTGGGCTGAGTAATGAGGTTAAATAAGGGCTAATTGTGTTTAATTAAGTTAAGTGGAGTGCCAGCTTATTGTAATTGTGTTTTTAAGTTATTTTTTTTAAGTTAGCTAAGTAAAAATGGTGGAAATTTAATGGAGTTTTAGGTGGTTGGTGAGTTAATGGAGAAATATTAGATGTAGAAGATGATGTAGATGGTTGATGTGATTGATAAAGTAATGTTAGGATATGAATAAGATAAATTGAATAAGGGTATAATGGGAAGAAATTCATGGATAGAAATGGAAATGTGACTCAAATTAGGGGACACCCGAAAAGGAAATGTGACCAAAATAAAGTGACTAAGGGAGTAGGTACATCTGCAATGATGGTTTATCCTTCTCTCTTATATACTCTTGTCTTGTTGTGTACTCTTGCAGTCAATACCTACTTGCTTGATCCAAGTTCTAATCAAACGGCCTAACGCTTTCATGTGTCATAAAAAATACAATGTATTCTATTAAGGAGAATGAATATATCATATAAATTATACTACACGTTGAACAAGGAGCTGAAGTTGAGCTAGGATGTTCTTTCTTCAATCACTATTTAATTCTAGAGGTTGTTGCGCCAAACCACCCCTTATTTAACTTTTTGCAAGGAACCACCCTTTAATGCTATTCCGTTAACATGGAACCACCCCCTCCTTCAATCCGTTAAATCATCCGTTAGTTATGTGAAATTACTCATTTACCCCACTTATTTTTAATTTTAAAGGGCAAAATTGTCATTATCCAAACTAATGGGATTTTAGCTGATGTCGTGAGATTTTGAAGAGAAATTGAACTTAACCATCGGGCTTTAGACCCATTTTATGTTCATAATATTGGGCTCTTTAAATGGTTTTTATGAAAAAATTAAGCTATTGACCATCTCTGAATTCGTATCCACCATTCACCCATGTACTGCAATTAGATCCAAACCAAAATTCTCCAGGTCATATTTTCACGCAAATGCTCAATTTAAAAAGAGGAACAATATGAGATGAGATCTGGAAGGATAGCTGCATTTAGTCGGAGGTAGGAGGGAGCTTGGGGGGCAGCGAGCGCTTGGGTCGCAACCCTAGCCCGGACGCGCAACCTATCTAGAATCCATCGTCATCGAACCTCCTCAACGGCACGAACTTTAGAGAGCTTCCAAACTTCAACCCCGGAATCAACGACCTCCCGCCCTCACCAGGCCTGAACTAGCAGTTCAATTGGATGATTCAATTGAATTGGAATATAGATTCAGATGCCAAACACAAAGGTATAAAGCTCATGAAGATAAGAAATTGGGGGAAAGAAACAATCAATTGGATTTCTCTATTGAAATAAGTGAGGGTAATGGATTAGCACAAGTCGATCTGTTGCAATAAGCTCATTAGGGTTAAGTTTCAATTTCTCTTCAAGATCTCACGACGCAAAGAGGGTGGTTCCATGTTAACGGAATAACATTAAAGAGTGGTTCCTTGCAAAAAGTTAAATAAGTGGTGGTTTGACGCAAATTCGGTCAAATAAAGGGTGGTTTGGCGCAAAAACCTCTTAATTCTATTATGGAGAATGGATATTGACTAACTTTTTCTTTTAGCTATTTTTTATTAAACTATATTGTACACAACCCGTGCATGGCACGAGGGCTACACTAGTTACTAATGGTAACGGAGATAAATAACCTGTTGTGATGGTCCATCATCTCGTTTGGCTCCTTGAACGTGATTGGATAATCCTCCTTGATGGATCTGACATGATAGACTGTCATAGCATCGCCTTCACTGTGTGAAGCTTTGGCGTTTCTCTTGGCGGCAAACGCAGTGTAACCGCTCATGGAGGAGCCTCCGAAGATAGTGCGGATGGTCCTCGTATTACCTGATGGTGGCGGTGGTGGAGTTGGAGACTTCTTTTCTCTCTTTATTCCTTCTAGGGCATCCCTTCCCTCTTAAATCTCCTCTGATAGGATCGTCCTTGGCTGCGTCACGGTGCGAGGGAATGGCTCCAAGAACAAGCAGTGCCAATCCGGACAACTCGCTGCAGGGTTGGGAAGATGGAGATGGAACGTGCGGCGAAAGTTAGCTTTTTGGGGCGTTCTTTCGATGGATTTGAAGAGGATGAAGTGATGGGGATGGTGGTGAAGGAGGCTGGAGAATTGGAGTTGAAATGGGGAAGATATGGACGCCCAAAGTTGGATATAACTCACCAACGATCAAGCGAACTAGCGGAGCTTGGATATTACTCACCAAGCACGATGGATGAACACTCTCTTGTGTTGATATTACGCACAAAACAAGGGAGATCTGACCTTCAAGATTGCAGTTTTTCTCTAGGAAAAAGAGAGCTTTTGTTTGTCAATTCAAAGGTAAAAATGAGCAAATGAGAGAGGAGGCCTATTAGTATCTAGGGCCGGCCTTCTCTCAGATAATTCAGCCTAAAATGACGTTAAAAATAACTAAAAATAACATACTAAAACCAGATAAATGTTTGCCTTAACACAAGGCCAAATAAGGTAGTTTGTCCAAAAAGGAAATAACACTTGATGACGCCTAGGATTCCTTTGATGTGAGCTGGCGCGTCATGGAGCTAAATGCCGTCATTAGGTGGTTCCATGGGAGAGATCTGGGTGCTAAGGGAAGCACATGGACCGTCCCAAGTAATGGCCAAAGGTCCAAGGTTGACAAGGGTGAGCTGGATTTGTCGTTGAAGTGTCTTAGCCATGGAGAGAGTGATGCGCATAGATGGCTCCTCTTGCTCTTGTACCTTGTCTTTGACGTCCTCCTTCGTGTCCAAGCTAGGTAAATTGAGGTCTTGATGGGAAGGATTCACATCATCCTCCCCTCCTTCGAAAGGATTCGACCTCGAATCTTGCTCTTCCTCTAGCTCGGTGTCGTCTCCCATCAAGTATGGCCTAAGGTCTGCCACATTGAAGACGTCATGAACCCCCATCTCTGGTGGAAGCTCCAAACGGTAGGCATTGTTGTTGATTTTCTTAAGCACTTGAAAAGGTCCGTCCGCCCTTGGTTTCAACTTGGAGTTTCTGCGTGAGGGAAACCGTTCCTTGCGGAGGTGCACCCACACCAAGTCACCGGGCTCAAATAGAAGCTCCTTGCGTCCCTTGTTGTGTTGTCTCTCATATTGCGCCGTGCGCTTCTCCAGCTGCTTCCTAGTGTCTTCATGCAACCGCTTAACATAGTCCGCCAACTCCTTTCCTTCCTTGCTAAAACCATCGACAATGGGGTGAGCAATAAGGTCTAAAGGAGTGAGAGGGTTCTTACCATAGGCGACTTCAAAGGGGGTCTTCTTGGTCGCTGAGTGTGTGGTGCGGTTGTAAGCAAACTCAATGTAAGGAAGGCATTCTTCTCACCTGCGTAGGTTAGCTTTCAAAACAACATGAAGTAAGGTGCCAAGCGACCTATTCACTACTTCGGTTTGACCATCCGTTTGAAGATGACAGGTAATGGAATAGAGCAACTTGGTACCTAACTTAGCCCACAAGGTCCTCCAAAAATGGCTAAGGAACTTAACATCCCTAACCGACACTATGGACTTAGGAAGACCATCTAGACGCACAACATGATTGAAAAACAAGGACGCCACATTGGTTGCATCATCGGTTTTATGACACGCAATGAAGTGTGCCATTTTACTAAACCGGTCTACAACCACAAAAATGGAGTCTCTTCCCCTTTTAGTCCTAGGAAGGCCTAACACAAAGTCCATGGATAGGTCTTCCCAAGGTTGGTGGGGAATGGGTAAGGGAGTATATAACCCATGTGGGCTGGCTCTAGACTTTGCTTGCGCACAAGTAGCACAAGAAGCACAAAGTTTTTCCACGTCCCTAAGCATGCGTGGCCAGTAGAAGTGTTCCTTCAAGGCTTGCAATGTCTTAGCAACGCCGAAGTGGCCCATAAGACCACCACCATGCGCTTCTTGCACTAGTAGTCGTCGAGTAGACCCACTAGGGATGCAAAGTTTAGCTCCTTTCATGAGATAGCCCTCATGCACGAAAAATTGATCCTTGCTTCCCAAAGTACTACATTCCTCATAGATTTCCTTGAAGTCAAGGTCTAAGGCATATAGTTCCTTGATGAAAGCAAAGCCCAACATTCTTGCATCCAAGGTGGATATCAAGGCATATCTCCTAGACAAAGCATCCGCCACAATATTGTCCTTTCCCTTCTTGTGTTTGATCACATAAGGGAAAACCTCAATAAACTCCACCCATTTGGCATGACGCTTGTTTAGTTTACTTTGACCCTTGAGGAACCTAAGTGCCTCATGGTCAGAATGGATTACAAACTCTTTAGGGAGAAGATAGTGTTGCCATACCTTGAGCACCCTTACCAAAGCTAGAAGTTCCTTGTCATATGTTGGGTACTTGAGCTCGGCATCATTAAGCTTCTCACTAAAGTAGGCAATTGGCCTTCCGCCTTGCATAAGAACTCCTCCAAGCCCCACTCCCGAAGCATCACATTCTATCTCAAATGTCCTTGAGAAGTTCGGTAGTACTAAGAGAGGGGCGTGAGTGAGCTTGTACTTGATGGTGGCGAAAGCTTGCTCCTGACTTGGGCCCCATTGAAAGGCCACCTTCTTCTTAGTGAGCTCGGTTAGAGGAGTGGCAAGGGAGCTAAAATCCTTGACAAAACGGCGGTAGAAGCCAACCAAGCCAAGGAAGCTCCTAACTTGTGTCATTGTGGTAGGAACTGGCCACTCTTCTATTGCTTTCACCTTCTCTTTGTCCACTTGAAGCCCTTCTTTTCTCACTACAAACCCAAGAAACACCACATTATCCGAACAAAAGTGACATTTCTTAAAGTTAGCATAGAGCTTTTCTTTTCTTAAGACTTCTAGGACCATTCTCACATGTTTAGCATGCTCTTGCAAGTTGTGGCTATAAATTAATATGTCATCAAAATACACAACCACAAACTTGCCTAAAAATGCCCTTAACACATGGTTCATGAGCCTCATGAATGTGCTAGGTGCGTTAGTGATCCCAAATGGCATAACAAACCATTCATATAGACCATACTTGGTCTTGAAGGCAGTTTTCTATTCATCACCTTCCTTCATTCGAATTTGGTGATAGCCACTTTTAAGGTCCACCTTAGAGAATATGCATGAACCATAGAGCTCATCCAACATATCATCAAGTCTAGGAATAGAATGCCTATACTTGATGGTAATATTTTTTATAGCCCTACAATCTACACACATTCTCCAAGTTCCATCTTTCTTAGGAACTAAGATGACGGGGACCGAGCATGGACTTAAACTCTCACGCACATAGCCTTTAGATAGAAGTTCAACAACCTGTTTGTGAAGCTCCTCGGCCTCCATGGGGTTGGCTCTATAAGCTGGCTTGTTAGGGATGGAGGCGCCGGGTACAAAGTCTATTTGATGTTCTATCCCACGTAGTGGGGGCAGTCCTTCCGGCATCTCCTCGGGAAACAAGTCATCAAACTCCTTCAACAAAGCAGCAATAGAGGAAGGTAAATCTTGCACATCTTTTTCATTAAGTAACACATCTTTAAATAATAAAAGAAAGCAAGTGTTACTCCCCTCCATAGCTTTTCTAGCCTCTCTTGATTTGGCTAGTAGTAGATGGCTAGGTGCCGCCTTCTTCTCTTGACTTTTCCCTTGCGCCGCAGCATTGCGCCTTTGCTCATTGGCTATGTGATCAACCATGATTTCATGTGGCGCCAATGGCAACAAGGTGATCCTCTTACCTTTGAGGTGGAAAGAATACTCATTTGTGACTCCTTGGTGGATGACGCCGCGGTCATATTGCCAAGGCCTTCCAAGTAAGATATGGCCCGCCGTCATAGGAAGAACATCACAAATCACCTCATCAACATACCCCCCTATAGAAAACTTAACACAAGCTTGTTCATTCACCTTAAGAGGTGTGTTAGAATTCAGCCAACATAAAGTATAGGGTTGTACATGAGGAGTAGTTTTAAGAGCAAACCTTTTGACCACCTCTTGGTCTATGATGTTACAACAAGATCCTCCATCAATTATGAGATTGCAAATTTTACCTTGGTTGAGGCATCTTGTATGGAAAATGGTTTCTCTTTGGTTTGGTGGGGCGGGAGCTTCATTAGTGATTAGAGATCGTTTGACCACAAAACACTCACCTTGAGTCTCAACTTCTACTTGCAGCTCTGCCACCTCCTCTTCTTCTCCTTGTGGCTCCTCAACCTCGGCCTCCTCATCCGACTCATACTCACCAATGGTGTTGAGTAGGACTTGGCGCCTAGAAGGACAATCCTTAGCCATGTGGCCACGCCCAAGGCATTTAAAGCACTTGATCTCACTTGAGCGTTGCTCCCCTTCTCGCCTGCCGCCTTGTGGAGTCCTTGAAGGCTCACGTCTTGTGGGCACGGATGAGGCGTCTTGCTTTCTCTCGGGACGCCGAGTGGGGTAGCTAGAGGATCCTCCTCCTTGGTTGTTCCAAGGCCTATTGTTGGATGAGTAGCTCTTCCTTTGAGGTAAGTTTTGATAGATATGATTGGTGTAGTGCAAAATCTCCTCAATAGTAGTACCTCAAACAAAATGCTGCGTACTCACAATAGCCTTAAGGTCAGGATTTAAGCAATTGATAAATTTAGAAATAACATACCCTTCGGGGAACCTTAGGCCGGATCTATAGATGAGGATTTTGAGTTCTTTGTAGTACTCATCCGGCGTCTTGGTTCCTTGCCTCAATTGTTCCAACCTTGAGTGTAGGCGGGCTGTGAAGTGCTCGGGCACAAACCGGTGCCTTAATGCAGTTTTGAGCTCGTCCCAAGTGTCAATGGGTGGGTAACCATTGTACTCCCTTTCTTCTTTGTCCTCTATCCACCAATGATAAGCAAAATCAATGAATTTAATGGTGGCGATGGCTACCTTTTGAGCATCAGTGTATTGGTAGAAATCAAAGACTTGTTCAGTCTTGTGCTCCCACTCCAAGTAGGCCTCGGCATCGGTTGTTCCTCCAAATGGCTGCACTTCCAACTTCACATTAGGACCTCTTCCATAACCTTGGTCCATGTCTTGACCTTGGTAGCCCCGTACTGGTTGTAGGGGTGCCCTTCCTGCTTGGTAGTTTCCTCGCCCAAATCCACGGCCTGCACCTGGACGCCTCGGTTGCAAGAGAGGCAACGACGACCTTGGCTGGAAGTCGCCCACTTCCTCTCAGCCTAGCAGGTTAGTGGTGCCCGTAGGCAAAGGCATGGTAGGATAGCTAGCAAAAGGAAGAGAATGGGTAGAGTTCATACCTGAAACTTCTCGGTGTGTCGCTGTGATAGGTTGGTGGGAGGAGGAAGGTGCCATGGAGAGGGATGGCAAGGTGGTAGTTTGCGTCACATGGCCTGAATACTCGCCCTCCATATGGACTGAAGGAAGGCCTCCGCTCGTTTGAGTTCCACCTTGGCTTCCAAATTGGGAAGCACCAATCTTAGCTTCCACGGCGCGCATGAAGGCAATCATCTCTTCTTGTTGCGCACGCAACCTTTCCTCATTCTCAAACTTAAGGCCTTGAATGGCTTGGAGCAAATCAGCCATGGTGACGGATGTAGGAGACACATCTCCGTCAAGGACGGACTTGTCCTTCTTGTTGCCTGGTTCCTCCATGATATCCCTAGAACACAAACTCAACACACAACACAACTAGGACAAACTTGTCAATGGATCCCACACACGTCAAGGGTCCTTAAAACTGATCCTTAAGTAGCAAAAAATGGTTACTAAAAGGGTCAAAATTAGGGGCACAATGATAAGGGTAGGATAAAATAGGACAAATACCCAAGCAAGTTTAACAAGTTCTAAGTTGTGCTACACATAAAGCATGAGGAAAGGTACTTGAATTTTTTTTTTAATATATATGACAAAAGGCCGAATTAGTGTAGAAATAAACTCTTGTGTTGCCTTACTTTTTCTTAGTCACTCCTCCTTTTCAATGGTGACCGGATCTTTCTAAGAACAACCACTTTTTTCTCAAGAGTATAGCCAAGAGAGGTTGGATTCTAACCAAGATCTCTCTCCTAGAAATTTTTAATTTAAAAGGAGGATGGTTACTAACCAAATCTTCTCCTACTACACTTCAAGTGAAAACGTGGCCTTGACAGATTTTTAATCCAAAGTTGACGTTGTATTTTATTTAATTTCCTTTCCCTTAATCCTTAAAATCAAAATGTGAATTATGCACAACATATAACAAGTCAAACTAACTTAAATATGTAGAATAAAGGCTGGGGACAAGGTCTTAAAGTCGGATATTACACAGGTTGAACAAATATGCACTAGTGGAAAAAACACCTGTTGAGGCGGTCAAAAACCCCCCTGTTGAGGCGGTCAGGGGTCGCTGCAACAGGAGGGGCTGCAACAGGTCATGAGCTGTTGAGGCGGTCGGGAGGGTGACCGCCTCAACAAATCAGACGTTTTCTACCTCTGTTGAGGCGGGCAAAAGGGTGACCGCCTCAACAGAGGGGGTCTGTTGAGGCGGGCAGAAGGGTGACCGCCTCAACAGAGTGGGTCTGTTGAGGCGGGCAGAAGGGTGACCGCCTCAACAGAGGGGGTCTGTTGAGGCGGGCAAGAAGTGCCCGCCTCAAAAGCCTCTGAATGAAAACAAATTTTTTTTTGCAGAAACATTGCAGTACGTACAACAAATATATTCCACAAATTGAAACTTTGCAGTACAACAAATATCCACAAATTTGCAAAAACTTCAATCGTAATTTATTCAATCTCATGATCAGTACAACTACAAAAAATTGAACAGATCTGATTAACCTAAAAAACGTACAAAAATCCAGATCTGATTATAACAAAACCTAAAAACTAAACTTAATCTTCAACAAATCCAGATCTGATAAACAAATCTTCAACAACCTAATTTTTGGGAACAAATTTGAACAAGATTATCAGAAGATTATGAACAAAATTTATCAGAACCCTAACTAAACCCTAACCCTAACCTGACGAACCCTAACATGCCTCAGCCGCCTCTTCTTCTTCAGTCGTCTTCTTCTTCGGACTTGATTATGGATCTGAAGCTTCCGGCGAACCAAAAAACGACAAATAAAGAAGAGGATGAAGGAGGAGGAGATGGAGCGGCATGGAGCTTCTGGATCTGGAGGGAATGGCGAAGGAGCAGAGGAGGAGCTTCTGGATCTGGCGGCGACGAAGGTGTTGTCCAGATCTGGCGGCGAGCGGCGAGCGGCAGATCTGGGAGATGTCGATTGCGCACCAGAAGGTGACGGGGGATGTCGAGGGAGAGAGGGAGATGTCGAGGGAGAGGGAGATGTCGCACCAGAGAGAGAGAGGGAGATGTCGTCACCTCCAAAAACGCAGGTCTCAATTCCACACTCAAGTAACCAGATCCTCCATGGATTCGGCGGATTAGCGACCTCGCTTCATCAGCGCGTGTGCCTACCAGCTGTTGCAGCCTCTGAGCGGAGAGGATCTCGGTGTTACAGATCCGGCGGAGATGGCGCCAGTGGTCGCCGTACGGAGCCCAGGAAAGCGCCGTGCAGTCGTATCCGAAAAGCTCGGCGGCGATGAAGCGAGGCCGGTTGGAGAAGACGATGTAGTTGGGGTGGGAGCCATGCGAGGGTGGAGTTTGAGGTGCAGGGAAGAAGGTGAAGTGGAGGGAGCCATGCGAGGGTTTCTGTGAGTTGTTGGGGGTAGAGGTCGGGGCGGAGGGCGCGGTGGGTGGAGCGGAGGGAGGCGGCGCTCTGGTTCTGAGGCGGGCGGAGGAGTTGAGAGAGAGAGAGAGGGAGAGGGAGTGGAAAGAGAGGGAGTGGAAAGAGACGAGGGAGTGGAAAGAGACGGGCGCTCTGGTTCTGATAAATTGAACAGAGAGAGAGGGAGAGGGAGTGGAAAGAGAGGGAGTGGAAAGAGACGAGGGAGTGGAAAGACTGAAATGAAATAAATAGTATGTTGATGGGATTATTTTTTTACGCATCTGTTGAGGCGGGCGCATGACTGCCCGCCTCTAATTTTTGTTATATTTTGAGGCGGGCGCCTTACTGCCCGCCTCTAATCGCTTCGTCGCATCATTTGAGGCGGGCGTATTACTGCCCGCCTCTAATGTTTGGGCTCTGTTGAGGCGGGCTCCTTACTGACCGCCTCAACAAGTCAAAAACACAAATATTATTTGAGGCGAACGGATATTTGCCCGCCTCTAAAGTACCTGTTGCAGCGAACTAAACGACTGACCGCCTCAACAGATAGTAGAATAAGACTTTTTGCGTCGGTTTTTAAGGTGACCGCCTCAACAGGGGGGCTGCAATAGGTGTTTTTTCTACTAGTGATGGTAACAAGTTAATGCTGATTTGACTCACAAAATGTAACTGGATTTTGGCTTAAATTTGGCTGAAACGTAACTGGTTTTTTGTCTTAATGGGGTCGTCTTCAACCTCCAGAATTCAGGTTTGGGACACACACAACTCAAAGAAATCGTACAGCTCAGATTTCAGCACAACAACGACAATGCGGACACTTATGAACAAATCGATTTAACAACCTGTTTCTAAACCAATTTTCTTGCACTTAGGAACAATTTTAGGAGACAAACCTCGCGTGGCTCTAATACCACTTGATAGGATCGTCCTTGGCTGCGTCACGGCGCGAGGGAATGGCTCCACGAACAAGCAGCGCCAATCCGGACAACTCGCTGCAAGGCTGGGAAGATGGAGATGGAACGTGCGGCGAAAGTTAGATTTTTGGGGCGTTCTTTCGATGGATTTGAAGAGGATGAAGTGATGGGGATGGTGGTGAAGGCGGCTGGAGAATTGGAGTTGAAATAAGGAAGATATGGACGCCCAAAGTTGGATATAACTCACCAACGATCAAGCGAACTAGCAGAGCTTGGATATTACTCACCAAGCACGATGGATGAACACTCTCTTGTGTTGATATTACGCACAAAACAAGGGAGATCTGACCTTCAAGATTGCAGTTTTTCTCTAGGAAAAAGAGAGCTTTTGTTTGTCAATTCAAAGGTAAAAATGAGCAAATGAGAGAGGAGGCCTATTAGTATCTAGGGCCGGCCTTCTCTCACATAATTCAGCCTAAAATGACGTTAAAAATAACTAAAAATAACATACTAAAACCAGATAAATGTTTGCCTTAACACAAGGCCAAATAAGGTAGTTTGTCCAAAAAGGAAATAACACTTGATGACGCCTAGGATTCCTTTGATGTGAGCTGGCGCGTCATGGAGCTAAATGCCGTCATTAGGTGGTTCCATGGGAGAGATCTGGGTGCTAAGGGAAGCACATGGGCCGTCCCAAGTAATGGCCAAAGGTCCAAGGTTGACAAGGGCGAGCTGGATTTGTCGTTGAAGTGTCTTAGCCATGGAGCGAGTGATGCGCATAGATGGCTCCTCTTGCTCTTGTACCTTGTCTTTGACGTCCTCCTTCGTGTCCAAGCTAGGTAAATTGAGGTCTTGATGGGAAGGATTCACATTATCCTCTCTTTAGGAGTCGTAGTACTTCTCTTCTCAAGGTGTAGCAATCATTTGTGGTATGACCTCTATCATTATGGAACTCACAATACCCCTTTTCCGATCTAGGCCTTCTTCCAGGGTTTGGCCTTTTTGCCACTGCACTTCGCGTAGCCTCTCCATTGCGCTCATGACTCTCAACGCATCGGTCTTCATGTGAACTCCCCTTTCAACTACGTAGACGCTATTGATCTCGCTCACGTTGTGAACTGCTGGTGACTCTCTTTGGAATGGCATATTCCTCCTATCGTGGCATTCTCCTCGTTCATGGCGTTCATGGTGCTTATGCAGAGGAGAATTCCGATGTGGAGGAGTTCGTCTACGTGAAGAACGAGATCTGGCTTCGGCATGTATTAGGAGATCTTCTTCGAGGCGCATTGCTTCTATGGCTCTTTCTCTGGTTACGACGAAGGAGTCTGGTCGGGTTTTTGTGAACTCCTTATACAAGTCGCTATCTAGTGGGAGAGCTCGCTTAAACGCGTCAGCAGCCGTGGACTCGTTATAGTCTGATATGTTGATCCTTTCATTATTGAAACGCTTCATGAAGGCTCTTATGGTTCGCCTTTCTCCATGCGTAGGTTGTGGAGGTCTGAAGGTTGCCTGGCGAACATCTTGCTGCTAGCGAATTGTAGGCGAAACGCGTTGGAGTTCGGTGAAGGACGAGATGCTTTCCTCTAGGGAGATGGATAAACCACGTCAAGGCGGGACCTTTTAGTGTTGAACAAAAGAACTTACATGTCATAGCCTCTCTTAGTTCGGGCTCGATGGAACTTGTGGAGAGTTTCGCCTTGTAGAGAAGGATATGTTCCTCGGGATCTTCGGATCTATCGTAGACTAGGATATCAGCGACGGTGAACTTCTTGGCGATCTTCTGTACGACGATGGTGTTGATAAAAGGACTCTCTTGATATCCCAACTCGTGCTCGGGAACTATGGACCTTGGTGCTCCGGGCATCTGTTGTATCTCCTTCCTTAGAACGCCGACTTGTTTTTCTACCAACGCGGTGATGGTGCTTGGCGTCATCTCTTTTTCCGGCCTTTCTCTTGGCATCGTTTCTCTGGAGGGGAGACCATCTTGATACTCCTCGAATCCGTAAGCTCCGTCTTCCTCGGCGACGACATCCATATCAAGGCGTCGAGCGACACTCTGACCCCTAACGTAGGTGTATCGCCCTACAGATCCCGATCTGAGTTCCTTGATTGTAGAGCGCATCCTCTTGTTTTCTTTGGCGAGTTCTAACGTTGTCTTTTCGCTGACGCTCTTTTCTTCGTCCCACGTCTTACGGAATGCGTCGAGTTGCGCTCTAATGGCCGCGATGTCGGTTATTTTGCCGTCTTCGAGATCTTTTTGCTCTTTGCTCACGCTCTTGGTCTTTGGAGTGCCAGGATCTTTCTCACGGACTTCTTTGATTTCTTCGCCGCCGGGAACTTTGTGTGTCGTCATGGAGACTACTTCTTCGGATTCTTTCTCTTGAGATTGGTTTTTTTTTATGGGACTAGTCATGGGTTCCTAGAGGAAAAGTGTTCCCTTTGTGTGGAAAGATGATACTTTTTTTATCTAGCCCCACGGTGGGCGCCAATTGTTTGTAGCTAAATTGTCAACGGGATAACAATGAAGCAATTGTAGGGCAAAGATCAAACTAGACAGTAACAATCTTAACACTCAAGAACATGGTTAGGAAATTAGGGTTTAAGGGCTTGTACTTGTGTTATTGCTTGAGGCGGTTCTCCCATTACAAAGAAGGCGTTAGCCTCTGTAAATAGGCTAACCGTAGTTTTATCTTTAAGGAAATAGAATAATATCTTTTCCTTCTATCTAATGACGATATAAAATATGGTAAAAGATATTCTATCTAATATCTTTTGCTATTTACATAAGGAATATACAATAAATAAATGTAATATACTCGGCCGACCTTGTCTTACGCCACATCGACGCCTTCATATTCTCTTTATCATGTCGACATGATCTTCTACGCGTAGCATTCGACGCATTCCTTACTCGTTGTATTTTTAGGCACAAACAGGCAGTATTTTGCTTTATGTTTATTTTTGTGGAATCTGGACAACTTGATTTCCGTCCACGTTTTGAATACCCCTTATGTTTTAAAAGCCTAGATAAAAGGTATTATTCTTATTAGAGGGAAAGACACAAATAGACCATTTTCAATAAGTGTTTCCAAAACTAGACCCTATGAGAATAATGGAAAGGGGTCTACAATTAATAACTCATTTAATATACAGGACAAAAAAGCCCTTCATTGTCTCCATTTTCTACATAAGTAACATGATGTACGTAGGATCCCCACTGCTGATATACGTATGACCACCACTACTCAGATCACAGACGTCGGCATAAGGAGTCAGATAAGTGTAGCGGCAAGAGCAACGTCAAGAAGAGTGACGTCATTCAAATCGTCTTTGGAACCCATGGCTGTATGGGTGAGCTCTCAAGGACCCCATTCCGAAGACTTGCTAAATTGGGGAACCTTACTAAGTTTGGAGGCCGCTCACAAAGAGTTTCCCGGAAGACGAGGACTTCCACGGCGACGGCGACGAGGCCGAGTGGCATGGATGGGTCGAGCGTCCATTTGAGAAGATCTTTGGTCAGATTATACTTCTTGGGCCTATCTTGACCGTGTCCAAAGTTGAAGCCCAACAGAGGCCCAATGACCAAGATATGGATGCTGCAAGGACTGAATTTGTTTCTATTCGTTTGGGCAAACGGAAGATCGGATTAAGCTCTCTTTTGGATATATTTCTGTACTTGGTCTTATCTTCATGTTTTCAAAATTTGAGGCCCATTCGAGATTGGACGAGACCGCCATGATAAGAACAAGTTTGAAGATTTTAGGGCTTTTCTAGGGTTTCCTTTCTTGGGAATCAAGCCATTCGGGAAGACTATTTAATGTGTGTTTTTCTAGGGTTTTTGGAAGATTAGACAAATTGAGAATTGAGATTGTGTTTTTCGTTTTGACGTTGCTTTTGACGTCTTTTAGCTGTAGTTTGGATTATATTGAATTGCAAGAGGTTACGCTTGGTTTGATATTATCCTGTGAGCTCGATCTGCGTTTATTCATAGTTTAGCCTCCAAACCTTGAAAGAACCCTCGGTGGATTCCTTGGGTTAATTAGAGTCAAGGTGAGTCTTCCTAGATCGGCGACTGAGTCAAGGAAGACGTCACTTGCTTATCGTGTCCAAGCCAAGCTAGTCTACCTAGATCGACGAAGGAGTCAAGGTAGATAACACTTGTCGAAGGCCAAGGTTCGATCGATCGTCTTCCACAACGATCTCTCGAAGTCACCTCAACAACGATTTCCCCAACTTCCACCCAAAGAGAACGTTTTCAGCCTCACATATTCGATCCTGCAGATTCGTCTGCCATCAATTGGTATCAGAGCTAATCGAGGTAAAACGTTCTAGTTTGTGTGTTCTTAAGCTTTGAAATCTACTCACTTGGGTGCTTGTTCATTTCTACCTTAGGCCGAGAGGGTGAGAATTTTTTCAGCCAAGCCTTATTAAAAACGAGTGACGAGTGCCGGCAAGGAGAGGGTAGCCGAGTGTGCAAGCGGCGGCTCAGCCCGGGGCGGCGAGCAGCCAGGTATCCGAACCCTACCCCCTTTCTTTCCTCAACCTACCCAAGAATCAAGGAAAGAATCTGCTTGAAAGATTTTCTGTTTGGATTTTTGTGCAAAATTTTTGGAAGGAAATCAGAAATATCTTTTTTAATTCGAATTTGAAAAGGGCAAGAGAGCGGGAGGCGTTTTAGCTCCCTATACCTGTACGGCCGACTGGACAGTTTAAAAAAAAAAAAGAGCTTTTATTATCCCGACTAGCTGAAAAGAAAACCGGCTAGGGCGAGAACGTTTTAGGCTAGTAGCCTTGTTTCTAAATTAGGTTGAGCAGGACCCGGGCTAGTAGCCTTGAGAAGTCCAAGGGGTCAAGTCAAGTGAGTCGGGCTAGTAGCCTAGAACTCCGCCCCGACAATTTCCCGCCCGGGGGCGGCTCTAGATTTTTCGAGTTATTCTTGCCTTTTTTCGTTTTCTCTACGAAACTTTTGTAAGAAATTCTTTCTTGATTAATCGTTCAACTGAGTCTTTTCTTTGGCTTTAGGAAGATCCTGTTGTAGCCTATACCTCATCCTGAGCCAAGAACCCGAGAGAGCGTTCCAAAAGGGGAAAACGTGAGAATTTCGAGCCTAGGGGCCCGAAAATTTGACGTTTTATGTTATTGTCTCTTTTATTTCAAGTGGGCTGACAAGTTTTGCAGGAGAAGAAGATCACGACCAGCCAAAGACGGTGAACTGGACCCACAAGACCGAACGGACGCGCCCGCGACACCCTACCAGTGCCCGTGTCGAAGTCGGTTGGCCTTAGAGCCGGCCGATCTTCCCTCCTTCCTCAAAAAAAAATAGAGAGAAGAAATTTAAAAGGGGCAATATTCTTACCCTAAAACTTGCATTATCTTTAATTATTTTTGAAAGAAGATATTAAAAAGATATTGCTTGGATAGGAAGTATAGAATATTTTCTTGTTAGAAAGTTAGAAATAGATCTTATTTTTAGGATTTTCCTTAATTTATTTTCTTTTCTTAAATTTCCTAATAAGATCTTCTAGATTTGCATATCTTATCTTGTTAGGAAGTTAGAGAAAGATTTTATCTTAGGATCTTCTTAATTTATTTTCGTTTCTTTTAATTTCCTCATGAGATCTTGTAGATTCTAGTAAGATATTTCTTTTATTCTCTTATTTTCTTTTAAACTTTGAAGATATTCTTAGATTGTATTTCTTTTTCGTTATTTTGTGTAGAGATTTCTTCCTTGGATAGAAAGCCGTGATCTTTGGAAAAGGCAAGAGAAGATTTTCAACCCTAGGAGCCGGCCAACACTGCCCCTGCACCAAAATTATTTTCTCGTTCAGTCCTTCAGACAACCATGGTTAATTCAGATACTGAGCAGGCATCACCGACAACTACTAAGAGGCAAGAGGTCTTACGAGAACTAGTCCAAAAGATGAAACAAGACATATCAGCCGAACGAATAAGTACTTACGTGTTAGACGCCATTGATCGTCGTCAAGGGAAGCAACAGACAGGAGGCTCGAACAGACTTGCAATTTATGAGCCTCTGAATGACGTCGACGGGCATACAACGAGAGATTGTCCAGTGTTTCAGGCACGAGAGTCGACACCGTATCCAGTTTGGAAAGAGCAAGTTGTGGATCATACCCCCCTTCGACATCCTCGCATGTTCGGTCAGCCAGAGTTCAGACAGACGCAACCCACGGGACAATTTCAGAATATCAATCAGGTTCCCGTACGTCGTAATTACCGTGGTCAGATCCGGCAGCAAAATCTTGGCTATCTTCAGCCGAGACGGGGAGTCCCGACATATCAGGAGTTTGATCAGCAGCAAGACCTACCAGCAACCCATCCTCAGGTAAAGGCCATCGCATCTCAGCGTCCTCACATGTTTGGTCACCATCAAAATCGTCACTTGCAACCTGGGGGACCATTTCAGAATGCCAATCATGTTCCCCGAGGAGATAACTACCATGGTCAGATCAGGCAACAAAATCTAGGATACATGCAGCCAAGACGGGAAGCCCCAACTTATCACGACTTCGACCAACAACTGGAACGACCCGCAACTCATCCTAAAGCTAAGGATCAGATCGACAGATTTGCAGGTACGTCTGATGTGGGAGCTTATATCAGTTGGGAAACCCGACAGGGCATTGAAGCTTCAATTGAAAAATGTGTGCGCAACTTTGCTCAAACCCTTGAGTCCCTACCGAAGAAGGAAGCTTCAGGTGGAAGCAGGCCCGAGACACCGACATTATCCACGCCCAGTCAAGCGCCAGCGACGCCCGACACCACCTTCAAATTTTCGGCTACATCGGAGGAGTCACCTAAGGAGATTTGCCACGCGGAGCACGAGGAGAATGTAAAAGAAGTTCAATTTTCATCCTCGGATGTGAGAGACGAGACCTTTCAGTGTATGAAACTACCCTTGGAAGGTTCTTTTGATGGTACCACTGAAAGTAGGGGCAAGCAGAAAGTCATGGACGTTAAAGAAGATCAGTTAGTACTCATGAATCACCGCATGGAGTGGGAACGTATTGAAGAGCGCTTCAGACTACATCCAATCGACATTGTGCCACGTATGTTGACTCTTAATCATCCTATTTTTATTAGAAACCTTGTGTTTGTTGTCTTTCCTGATGCAGATTCGAGGACGAATCCTTTTTTAGAGAGGGAGGATGATGTACGTAGGATCCCCACTGCTGATATACGTATGACCACCACTACTCAGATCACAGACGTCGGCATAAGGAGTAAGATAAGTGTAGCGGCAAGAGGAACGTCAAGAAGAGTGGCGTCATTCAAATCGTCTTTCGAACCCTTGGCTGTATGGGTGAGCTATCAAGGGCCCCATTCCGAAGACTTACTAAATTGGGGAACCTTACTAAGTTTGGAGGCCGCTGACAAAGAGTTTCCCGGAAGACGAGGACTTCCACGGCGACGGCGACGGGGCCGAGTTAGGGCAGAGTGGCATGGATGGGTCGAGCGTCCATTTGAGAAGATCTTTTGTCAGATTATACTTCTTGGTCCTATCTTGACCGTATCCAAAGTTGAAGCCCAACAAAGGACCAATGACCAAGATATGGCTGCTGCAAGGACCAAATTTGTTTCTGTTCGTTTGGGCAAACGGAAGATTCGATTAAGATCTCCTTTGGATATGTTTCTGTACTTGGGCTTATCTTCATTGTGTCCAAATTTGAGGCCCATTCGAGATTGGACGAGACCGCCATGATAAGAATAAGTTTCAAGATTTTAGGGCTTTTCTAGGGTTTCCTTTCTTGGGAATCAAGCCATTCGGGAAGGCTATTTAATGTGTGTTTTTCTAGGGTTTTTGGCAGATTGGACAAATTGAGAATTGAGATTGTGTTTTTCGTTTTGACGTTGCTTTTGACGTCTTTTAGCTGTAGTTTGGATTATATTGAATTGCAAGAGGTTACGCTTGGTTTGATATTATCCTGTGAGCTCGATATGCGTTTATTCATAGTTCGACCTCCAAACCTTGAAAGAACCCAAGGTGGATTCCTTGGGTTAATTCGAGTCAAGTGAGTCTTCCTAGATCGACGAAGGAGTCAAGGTAGATAACACTTGTCGAAGGCCAAGGTTCGATCGATCGTCTTCCACAACGATCTCTTGAAGTCACCTCAACAACGATTTCCCCAACTTCCACCCAAAGAGAACGTTTTCAGCCTCACATATTCGATCCTGGAGATTCGTCTGCCATCTCACTGATATCACTGAAGAAGAAGGAACAACATAAGACTGTCAGACAGGTGGGCCGATCGTCCAGTAAGAGGAGAAGAGCCCTTTTGGGCTTAACAGGAAGGAAGCCCAAGAAGAAGAAGGCTAAGGAGTCTTTACTGTTTTACCCTTGAGACATTTTCCTATTTAAGTTGGTTTTTAGAGCTTGTTGCTCAGATTAGACAAATTGAGAATTGATAATACGTTTTTAGTTTTGACGTCTTTTAGCTGTAGTTTTGGTTTGGTATTGAATTGCAAGACGAAAGCACTTGGTTTGATATTGACCTGTGTGATCGATCTGTTGTTGACACATATTTCGATCTCCAAACCTTGAAAGAACCCTAGGCGGACTCCTTGGGTTAGTTCGAGTCAAGTGAGTCTTTCTAGATCGACGGCTGAGTCAAGAAAGACATCACTTGCTTATCGTGTCCAAGCCAAGCTAGTCTACCTAGACCGACGAAGGAGTCAAGGTAGATAACACTTGTCGAAGGCCAAGGTTCGATCGATCCTCTTCCACAACGATCTCTTGAAGTCACCTCAACAACGATTTCCCCAACTTCCACCCAAAGAGAACGTTTTCAGCCTCACATATTCGATCCTGGAGATTCGTCTGCCATCTCACTGATATCACTGAAGAAGAAGGAACAACATAAGACTGTCAGACAGGTGGGCCGATCGTCCAATAAGAGGAGAAGAGCCCTTTTGGGCTTAACAGGAAGGAAGCCCAAGAAGAAGAAGGCTAAGGAGTCTTTACTGTTTTACCCTTGAGACATTTTCCTATTTAAGTTGGTTTTTAGAGCTTGTTGCTCAGATTAGACAAATTGAGAATTGATAATACGTTTTTAGTTTTGACGTCTTTTAGCTGTAGTTTTGGTTTGGTATTGAATTGCAAGACGAAAGCACTTGGTTTGATATTGACCTGTGTGATCGATCTGTTGTTGACACATATTTCGATCTCCAAACCTTGAAAGAACCCTAGGCGGACTCCTTGGGTTAGTTCGAGTCAAGTGAGTCTTTCTAGATCGACGACTGAGTCAAGAAAGACATCACTTGCTTATCGTGTCCAAGCCAAGCTAGTCTACCTAGACCGACGAAGGAGTCAAGGTAGATAACACTTGTCGAAGGCCAAGGTTCGATCGATCCTCTTCCACAACGATCTCTTGAAGTCACCTCAACAACGATTTCCCCAACTTCCACCCAAAGAGAACGTTTTCAGCCTCACATATTCGATCCTGGAGATTCGTCTGCCATCTCACTGATATCACTGAAGAAGAAGGAACAACACAAGACTGTCAGACAGGTGGGCCGATCGTCCAGTAAGAGGAGAAGAGCCCTTTTGGGCTTAACAGGAAGGAAGCCCAAGAAGAAGAAGGCTAAGGAGTCTTTACTGTTTTACCCTTGAGACATTTTCCTATTTAAGTTGGTTTTTAGAGCTTGTTGCTCAGATTAGACAAATTGAGAATTGATAATACGTTTTTAGTTTTGACGTCTTTTAGCTGTAGTTTTGGTTTGGTATTGAATTGCAAGACGAAAGCACTTGGTTTGATATTGACCTGTGTGATCGATCTGTTGTTGACACATATTTCGATCTCCAAACCTTGAAAGAACCCTAGGCGGACTCCTTGGGTTAGTTCGAGTCAAGTGAGTCTTTCTAGATCGACGGCTGAGTCAAGAAAGACATCACTTGCTTATCGTGTCCAAGCCAAGCTAGTCTACCTAGACCGACGAAGGAGTCAAGGTAGATAACACTTGTCGAAGGCCAAGGTTCGATCGATCCTCTTCCACAACGATCTCTTGAAGTCACCTCAACAACGATTTCCCCAACTTCCACCCAAAGAGAACGTTTTCAGCCTCACATATTCGATCCTGGAGATTCGTCTGCCATCTCACTGATATCACTGAAGAAGAAGGAACAACACAAGACTGTCAGACAGGTGGGCCGATCGTCCAGTAAGAGGAGAAGAGCCCTTTTGGGCTTAACAGGAAGGAAGCCCAAGAAGAAGAAGGCTAAGGAGTCTTTACTGTTTTACCCTTGAGACATTTTCCTATTTAAGTTGGTTTTTAGAGCTTGTTGCTCAGATTAGACAAATTGAGAATTGATAATACGTTTTTAGTTTTGACGTCTTTTAGCTGTAGTTTTGGTTTGGTATTGAATTGCAAGACGAAAGCACTTGGTTTGATATTGACCTGTGTGATCGATCTGTTGTTGACACATATTTCGATCTCCAAACCTTGAAAGAACCCTAGGCGGACTCCTTGGGTTAGTTCGAGTCAAGTGAGTCTTTCTACATCGACGGCTGAGTCAAGAAAGACATCACTTGCTTATCGTGTCCAAGCCAAGCTAGTCTACCTAGATCGACGAAGGAGTCAAGGTAGATAACACTTGTTGAAGGCCAAGGTTCGATCGATCGTCTTCCACAACGATCTCTCGAAGTCACCTCAACAACGATTTCCCCAACTTCCACCCAAAGTGAACGTTTTCAGCCTCACAGATTCGATCCTGCAGATTCGTCTGCCATCATTTGGTATCAGAGCTAAACGAGGTAAAACGTTCTAGTTTCGTATTCCCTTTGCTTGAAGTTTACTCACTCGGGTCTATTTTGTTAAGATCTACCTTTAAAGCCGAGAGGGTGAGAATTGTTTTTGGCCAAATCCTCCTCAAAACGTGTGACGAGCGCCGGAGAGGAGAGTGTAGCTGAGAGAAGCGAGCGGCGTCTTAGCCTAGGGACGGCGGACGGCCAGGGTGAGCCAAAACCCTAATCCATTCTTACCCTAACCAACCCATAAATCAAGGGAAGAATCAGGTTTGAAGATTTTTTGTTAAGATTTTGTGCAACTATTTTCGGAAGGAAATCAAAAAAATCTTTTTTTAATTCGAATTTTGAAAAGGGCATACGAGCGGGAGGCGTTTTCAAGCTCCCTACCCTTCCACGGCCAGTCGGCCATTTTTTTTTTAAAAAAACGAGCCGAAGAGAAATCCGGCTAAGGCGAGAACGTTTTAGGCGAGTAGCCTTGTTTGTTTAAGCGTGAGAAATTTTGTCTCTTTTATTTCAAGTGGGATAATAATCTCGCAAGAAAAGAGTACGAGGAGAAACGCAAAGTTGGCACGGAGGGACCCACCGAGGCGGGAGCACGCACACCGAGGCGCGCGCGCGTCCGCGCCAAGCGGGCTGGCCTTAGAGCCGGCCGAGCGGGTCCACTCCCTCTTCCCTCTTCAAATCTTTTTTCCAAATCTCAAAAAAAAAGGGAAGATATTCTTGTTACCATATCTAGCTATTTGTTTTATTTTCCTTTCTTTTAGGAAAATAGAAGATATTCTTTTCTTGGAAGATAAGTTGTTACCAAGTTGGTAAGATCTTATCTTACCAAATTAGATTTTCTTTTATTTTCTTAATTTCTTTTCTTGTTTTATTTATTTCCTTAAAAAATCTTCTAGATTTTATTTCCTTTTCTCTCTCTTATCTCGTAGGATTTTTTATCCTTGGGAAGCAAGCAAAATTTTGAAGGAACCTCAACCCTAGCTTAGAGCCGGCCGAACCCCCCCTTCTCCACTTTTCTTCGTTCAATTTTTCGTGCAGCCATGGTTGGATCAGACACCGAGCAGGTTTCTTCGGTTACTTCTGAGATGAAAGAAACAATGCGAGAGGTAGTCCAAGAGATGGAGCAAGAGCTAGCCGCAAGAATCAGTGCTACAGTTTTGGAAGCAATCGAACGCAGGCAGGGCAAGCAGCAGGTAGGCGGTTCGAATGGGGCTGTAGTTTATGAACCTTTGAACGATGTTGACGGGCATCCACCAAGAGACCGCCCAATGTTTCAGCCAAGACAGTAGACTCCATACCCTAGCCAAGTGGAGCAAGTTATCGACCACACCCCAATTCAGCGTACTCGTACGTTCGGGCAGCCGGAATTCAGGCAGATGCAGCCGAGAGCACAATATCAGCATGCAGATCCGGAAGGAGATTACCGTGGTCAAGTCAGGCACCAAAATCCTGGCTATCTTCAGCCGAGTCGAGGAGTCCCGACACACCAGGGCTTCGACCAGCAGCACTCCCTCAGGCAAAGGCGCAAATAGATCGCTTTTCAGGTACGTCAGATGTGGAAGCTTATATCAGTTGGGAATCCCGAACCGATCAGATTTTTGAGTTTTGTGATTACCCGGAGCACGTTAGGGTGGCTATGGCCACTATTGACTTTACAGACTTCGCCCTGACTTGGTGGAGAGCGGATCAGATTGAGAGAGCGAACCGTTTTGAACATCCAATTGAGACTTGGGAAGAGCTGAAACAGGCAATGAAGAAACGATTCATCCCGGGCAACTATGTTGATATCGTTCAGGGACAGCTAGAACGACTTAGACATGGAGCTCTTTCGCCAGCAGAATATTTCAATCAGTTGAAGCAGCTTATTGCCAGATCCAATGATACTTTTCCTGAGAGGTATGTCGTATCAAAGTTCATTAATGGATTGAATGATAATGTCGGGTCTGTTGTTCAGAATCAGTATTTTTGTCCTGAAGCTGCTATTGAGAGTATCATGCACTATGCTACACAAGTTTTTGAGTCTCTGCCTAAGAGACGACAGCAGGGAGGTAACAGGAGTTGGTCAGCGTCGCCATCAGGCAGTCGCCCGTCGATTCAAACAGATCAGGCAGCATAGTCGACCACCAAGTCGAATGAACTGCCTAAGGAAGGAACTAGGGCAAGGGATATCACCTTTTACAAGTGCAGTGGCAAAGGACATATGGCTCGTAATTTTCCTAACCAGCGAGTCGTATTGTTGAACGAAAACGGCGGGTATGAGTCAACTGATGAAGAAGAAATTCAGGAAGAGCCGAAGACACAGGTAGATGAGGTCCGTTTTGCAGCCAATGATGTGAAAGGTGAGTCTTTCCTTTTTATGGATGTCCCGTTTGAAGGATCCCTGGATTTTACTGGCGACTCCATGGAAGAGGATTCTCTAGAGGACACTGCCATCAGTAGGGACCAGCAAGAGGGCATGGGAGAAATGGAGATCACCTAGAGTTGATGGGAGAGATCATGGAGTGGGAGATGGAGAGAATTGAGTAGCGAGTTGACGTCCCACCAATTGATCTGACACAACATACCCTTGCCTTTTACCACGAGATCTTCATTGGTAAGCATCCGTCTCCTTTTCTTGCTATTATTGATGGTGGTTGTGAGCGTAATATAGTGAGCAGAGCTGTTGTTACTAAGGTGTCTATCCCTACTTACCATTTGAATGAGACCATATCAACGGGTTGGATTTGTCATGAATTCAATGTAAATGTGAGTCAGGGAGCTGAGTTCGATATCCGTCTAGATGGGTATTCTGACAGGATTCGGTGTGTCATCTTGCCTATTGATGATATTACGGTGATATTGGGGCGCCCGTGACAATTTGATAGATATCTTCGGTATGATGGTCGCCATAATCAGTACAATGTTTTTCACAATGGAGGTCGTGTTCGCTTGTCCCCTATGAGCAAAAAGGACGTTTCTGTGTTCCTCACTATGAGTCGTATATTGGAGGGCGCAGGCGTCAATCTGCTTCGTTGTCTTGAGCAGCCACGACGTAAGTTTCCTCTACCTCACGACTTTTTCCATGCGTCTCCCCTTTCTCCAGAGGTACCTACACACACTCCCTTACTTGGTATCACATTGTCATCACTACTTGCTCTTGGTCGGATTGCTATGTTCTATTTCTGTGTTGTCATGGGAAAGTTCTCCAAGACCTGCCCTTTAGCTTCCAGTACTGGGGTACCTACACACACTCCCTCACGAGTGTTCCAGCTAGAGACGTGGTGAAGCTGAAGAGCCGCAGCCCGTTACAGTTGTTGCTAGTGCACTCAAGTCGTCAGCTGGACCATACAGACCTGCCCTTTAGCTTCCAGTACTGGGGTGTCTTCGAAAGTGCAGGATATTTTGTGTTTGTTTCAGTTCCTATTGCAGATTCGAGGATGAATCCTTTTCAAGAGGGGGACGATGATGTACGTAGGACTACGTCGGATCGTATCACTGATATCACTGAAGAAGAAGGAACAATACAAGACTGGCAGACAGGTGGGCCGATCGTCCAGGAAGAGGAGAAGAGCCCTTCTGGGCTTAGCAGGAAGGAAGCCCAAGAAGAAGAAGGCTAAGGAGTCTTTATTGTTTTACCCTTGAGACATTTTCCTATTTAAGTTGGTTTTTAGAGCTTGTTGCTCAGATTAGACAAATTGAGAATTGATAATACGTTTTTAGTTTTGACGTCTTTTAGCTGTAGTTTTGGTTTGGTATTGAATTGCAAGACGAAAGCACTTGGTTTGATATTGACCTATGTGATCGATCTGTTGTTGACACATATTTCGATCTCCAAACCTTGAAAGAACCCTAGGCGGACTCCTTGGGTTAGTTCGAGTCAAGTGAGTCTTTCTAGATCGACGACTGAGTCAGGAAAGACATCACTTGCTTATCGTGTCCAAGCCAAGCTAGTCTACCTAGAACGACGAAGGAGTCAAGGTAGATAACACTTGTTGAAGGCCAAGGTTCGATCGATCGTCTTCCACAACGATCTCTTGAAGTCACCTCAACAACGATTTCCCCAACTTCCACCCAAAGAGAACGTTTTCAGCCTCACATATTCGATCCTGCAGATTCGTCTGCCATCATTTGGTATCAGAGCTAAACGAGGTAAAACGTTCTAGTTTCGTATTCCATTTGCTTGAAGTTTACTCACTCGGGTCTATTTTGTTCAGATCTACCTTTAAAGCCGAGAGGGTGAGAATTGTTTTTGGCCAAATCCTCCTCAAAACGTGTGACGAGCGCCGGAGAGGAGAGTGTAGCCGAGAGAAGCGAGCGGCGTCTTAGCCTAGGGACGGTGGACGGCCAAGGTGAGCCAAAACCCTAATCCATTCTTACCCTAACCAACCCATAAATCAAGGGAAGAATCAGGTTTGAAGATTTTTTGTTAAGATTTTGTGCAACTATTTTCGGAAGGAAATCAAAAAAATCTTTTTTTAATTCGAATTTTGAAAAGGGCATACGAGCGGGAGGCGTTTTCAAGCTCCCTACCCTTCCACGGCCAGCCGGCCATTTTTTTTTAAAAAAACACGAGTTTTGTACAACCCAACTAGCCGAAGAGAAATCCGGCTAAGGCGAGAACGTTTTAGGCGAGTAGCCTTGTTTGTTTAAGCGTGAGAAATTTTGTCTCTTTTATTTCAAGTGGGATAATAATCTCGCAAGAAAAGAGTATGAGGAGAAACGCAAAGTTGGCACGGAGGGACCCACCGAGGCGGGAGCACGCACACCGAGGCGCGCGCGCGTCCGCGCCAAGCGGGCTGGCCTTAGAGCCGGCCGAGCGGGTCCACTCCCTCTTCCCTCTTCAAATCTTTTTTCCAATATCAAAAACAAAAGGGAAGATAGTCTTGTTACCATATCTAGCTATTTGTTTTATTTTCCTTTCTTTTAGGAAAATAGAAGATATTCTTTTCTTGGAAGATAAGTTGTTACCAAGTTGGTAAGATCTTATCTTACCAAATTAGATTTTCTTTTATTTTCTTAATTTCTTTTCTTGTTTTATTTATTTCCTTAAAAAATCTTCTAGATTTTATTTCCTTTTCTCTCTCTTATCTCGTAGGATTTTTTATCCTTGGGAAGCAAGCAAAATTTTGAAGGAACCTCAACCCTAGCATAGAGCCGGCCGAACCCCCCCTTCTCCACTTTTCTTCGTTCAATTTTTCGTGCAGCCATGGTTGGATCAGACACCGAGCAGGTTTCTTCGGTTACTTCTGAGATGAAAGAAACAATCTGAGAGGTAGTCCAAGAGATGGAGCAAGAGCTAGCCGCAAGAATCAGTGCTACAGTTTTGGAAGCAATCGAACGCAAGCAGGGCAAGCAGCAGGTAGGCGGTTCGAATGGGGCTGTAGTTTATGAACCTTTGAACGATGTTGACGGGCATCCAGCAAGAGACCGCCCAATGTTCAGCCAAGACAGTAGACTCCATACCCTAGCCAAGTGGAGCAAGTGATCGACCACATCCCTATTCAGCGTACTCGTACGTTCGGGCAGCCGAAATTCAGGCAGATGCAGCCGAGAGCACAATATCAGCATGCAGATCCGGAAGGAGATTACCGTGGTCAAGTCAGGCACCAAAATCCTGGCTATCTTCAGCCGAGACGAGGAGTCCCGACACACCAGGGCTTCGACCAGCAGCACTCCCTCAGGCAAAGGTGCAAATAGATCGCTTTTCAGGTACGTCAGATGTGGAAGCTTATATGAGTTGGGAATCCCAAACCGATCAGATTTTTGAGTTTTGTGATTACCCGGAGCACGTTAGGGTGGCTATGGCCACTATTCACTTTACAGACTTCGCCCTGACTTGGTGGAGAGCGGATCAGATTGAGAGAGCGAACCGTTTTGAACATCCAATTGAGACTTGGGAAGAGCTGAAACAGGCAATGAAGAAACGATTCATCCCGGGCAACTATGTTGATATCGTTCAGGGACAATTAGAACGACTTAGACATGGAGCTCTTTCGCCAGCAGAATATTTCAATCAGTTGAAGCAGCTTATTGCCAGATCCAATGATACTTTTCCTGAGAGGTATGTCGTATCAAAGTTCATTAATGGATTGAATGATAATGTCGGGTCTTTTGTTCGGAATCAGTATTTTTGTCCTGAAGCTGCTATTGAGAGTATCATGCACTATGCTACACAAGTTTTTGAGTCTCTGCCTAAGAGACGACAGCAGGGAGGTAACAGGAGTTGGTCAGCGTCGCCATCAGGCAGTCGCCCGTCGATTCAAACAGATCAGGCAGCATAGTCGACCACCAAGTCGGATGAACTGCCTAAGGAAGGAACTAGGGCAAGGGATATCACCTGTTACAAGTGCAGTGGCAAAGGACATATGGCTCGTAATTTTTCTAACCAGCGAGTCGTATTGTTGAACAAAAACGGCGTGTATGAGTCAGCTGATGAAGAAGAAATTCAGGAAGAGCCGAAGACGCAGGTAGATGAGGTCCGTTTTGCAGCCAATGATGTGAAAGGTGAGTCTTTCCTTTTTATGGATGTCCCGTTTGAAGGATCCCTGGATTTTACTGGCGACTCCATGGAAGAGGATTCTCTAGAGGACACTGCCATCAGTAGGGACCAGCAAGAGGGCATGGGAGAAATGGAGATCACCTAGAGCTGATGGGAGAGATCATGGAGTGGGAGATGGAGAGAATTGAACAGCGAGTTGACGTCCCACCAATTGATCTGACACAGCATACCCTTGCCTTTTACCACGAGATCTTCATTGGTAAGCATCCGTCTCCTTTTCTTGCTATTATTGACGGTGGTTGTGAGCGTAATATAGCGAGCAGAGCTGTTGTTACTAAGTTGTCTATCCCTACTTAACATTTGAATGAGACCATATCAACGGGTTGGATTTGTCATGAATTCAATGTAAATGTGAGTCAGGGAGCTGAGTTCGATATCCGTCTAGATGGGTATTCTGACAGGATTCGGTGTGTCATCTTGCCTATTGATGATATTACGGTGATATTGGGGCGCCCGTGGCAATTTGATAGATATCTTCTGCATGATGGTCGCCATAATCAGTACAATGTTTTTCACAATGGAAGTCGTGTTCGCTTGTCCCCTATGAGCAAAAAGGACATTTCTGTGTTCCTCACTATGAGTCGTATATTGGAGGGCGCAAGCATCAATCTGGTTCGTTGTCTTGAGCAGCCACGACGTAAGTTTCCTCTACCTCACGACTTTTTCCATGCGTCTCCCCTTTCTCCAGAGGTACCTACACACACTCCCTTACTTGGTATCACATTGTCATCACTGCTTGCTCTTGGTCGGATTGCTATGTTCTATTTCTGTGCTGTCTTGGGAAAGTTCTCCAAGATTATCCTCACGAGTGTTCCAGCTAGAGATGTGGTGAAGCTGAAGAGCCGCAGCCCGTTACAGTTGTTGCTAGTGCACTCAAGTCGTCAGCTGGACCATACATACCTGCCCCTTAGCTTCCAATACTGGGGTGTCTTCGAAAGTGCATGATATTTTGTGTTTGTTTCAGTTCCTATTGCAGATTCGAGGATGAATCCTTTTCAAGAGGGGGAGGATGATGTACGTAGGACTACGTCGGCTCGTATCACTGATATCACTGAAGAAGAAGGAACAACACAAGACTGGCAGACAGGTGGGCCGATCGTCCAGGAAGAGGAGAAGAGCCCTTCTGGGCTTAACAGGAAGGAAGCCCAAGAAGAAGAAGGCTAAGGAGTCTTTATTGTTTTACCCTTGAGACATTTTCGTATTTAAGTTGGTTTTTAGAGCTTGTTGCTCAGATTAGACAAATTGAGAATTGAGAATACGTTTTTAGTTTTGACGTCTTTTAGATGTAGTTTTAGTTTGGTATTTAATTGCAAGACGAAAGCACTTGGTTTGATATTGACCTGTGAGATCGATCTGTTGTTGACACATATTTCGATCTCCAAACCTTGAAAGAACCCTAGGTGGACTCCTTGGGTTAGTTCGAGTCAAGTGAGTCTTTCTAGATCGACGACTGAGTCAAGAAAGACGTCACTTGCTTATCGTGTCCAAGCCAAGCTAGTCTACCTAGATCCACGAAGGAGTCAAGGTAGATAACACTTGTCGAAGGCCAAGGTTCGATCGATCGTCTTCCACAACGATCTCTCGAAGTCACCTCAACAACGATTTCCCCAACTTCCACCCAAAGAGAACGTTTTCAGCCTCACATATTCGATCCTGCAGATTCGTCTGCCTTCGACGTTGTTGAGTAGTGGTGGTCATAAGTTTTCAACCTCACACTAACCTATCTTAAGAGAACGCTTTTATAGTTTCTCTTCTCCTCCTTCTCTTCAACCAATTTGCCTCCAACCATCATTTCTCTTCTTTGTAGAACCACCGCGTCACCGTGTCACTGCGTCAGCGGGCACCAGGGACCCTACCGCACCGAATACAACATCAAATCGTGATGCTGCATCGACCTTATTGATCGACGACAGCGTTGTTCCTCCATCGACGTCGCCCACGTTGCTATACGACTTCCCATGCTACACCGTCGTTCTTCATCGTCCAATCTGTAGCCTCTTACGCATCTATGTTTCAACAATTAACCTATTTAAATTGCACTATTAGATACATAAAAAAACCCTAATTAGATTACAGAATCAGAAATATGATTATAGTTTACATGATTAGGTTAGTGCATTACATTTCATGATTATGTTGCTTAATTACATTTCACATTTACGCTACATAATTATCTTACACATAATTAGCTTTATGATTTCTTACGTAAAATTAAGCTTACACAAATAGATTTAGTTTACATAATATGCGCTTCACGATTAGGTTATAATATAACTTACACGATTATAAAGCAAAAACTTACACAATTAGGTTACTTTAATGTTACATAATTAGATTACACATTTTTGTACATTAGTCATTTACATAAAATTAAGCCATAAATTAGCTTACAAAAATTGATTTAGTTTACATAATCAACGAAGGCTCAACTTACACTAACAACTTACACAATAAGGCTTATGTTTAAAGTTACACCTAAAATGTTACATAATCAGCTTACTCATATACATAATTACTTAATTTGTTAGCCTCTTATATAATAAAGCAAAAACTTACACGATTAGGTTACTTAATTAGATTACACATTTTTTGTACATGATTCATTTACATAAAATTAAGCCATAAATTACCTTAAACTTATTGATCTAGTTTACATAATCATCTGTCACGATTATGTTACACTAACAACTTACACGATAAGGTAACTTTATTACATTCATTTTAATGTTACACGTGAAATGTTACATAATCAGCTTACACAAATACATAGTTTCACAAAGCTACACAACAATTAGGTTACATAAAATTAAATGTTTACTAACTCCGGTTCTTCGTTCTCCTACATAAAACCCACTTCATGTTTCACGATTAAGTTACATAGTTTAGTATCACAATTAGGTTATATAATTAAAACTTATGATTAACCAACAAACACACCTAAAGCTTAAGTAATTCATAGGGTGAATTAGCTAATTAAGTTAACCAACAAAGGTTCATAAATAATTAATAGGTGAAACGAACCTACGTTTGTTACACAATAAATTTGTTACACACTTCAATATAATTCTAACCTATTGTACGAGTTCTAACCTAAATTCCTTGATTAATATTGAAATTTGTGTAACCTAATCAACAAATATCGTTAAGCAACAAGAAACCAACCCCCATCTTGATTAGTATTGAACGTAGTGTAATATATGTTTAAATCTCGTTAATCAACAACAAAAGAGACACAAGAAATCGACCTCCTCCTTGGTTAGTATTGAACGTTGTGTAATCTAGTTAACAAATATTGTTAATCAACAAAAAAAACAACCTTGGCTAGATTATTTAATCAACAAATATCATTTATAAAGTCTAGATATGGATCAAACGTAGGTTTAATTAACAATCATAGGTTTCACAAACAATTAGGCTAAACATTGATCAAATATATAGGAGGTTTAGTTAGGCTAAACTTATCCAAAATGGTCGGACGAAGGATTTGACGGTGATTGGACTGAGGGCAAAGAGAAGACTCGACGATGAAGAACTTGACAGTGGAGGAGAAACTGACAGGGAGGAGAAATTGACAGGGAAGAACGATGGTGGTTTACACAAATTAAGTCTGAATGAGTTGATTAGGTTAACAAGGGTAATTTTGAAATAAGAAATTAGAAAAACTTAAGGAAAAAGAAGGGGTCTAATGGAAAAATAGTGAGAATAGGCTTATTAGGGTATTTTTATCTTCTTATTATTCTTAACTTTTTATTTTGAGAGAAAAAAGAAAAAGGGAAATTGATAAAATCGTTATATCATAAGAAAACCCTATTCCTATGTTAGTTGGAGCAGCCACACAAAGAAGTTTCCATCGTCGTACGTAGTGAACTCGGAGACAGAGAGAATCGTTGCAGGTTTAGGCCCTTACTAAATACAGCCCGAGCGTTTTATTAAATAACGTTCGACCCCTCGCGTAACGTGAGGGAGCGTAACCTCGCAGAACGCGAGGGGTGTGTGTCTCGCAGAACGCGAGGGTTTATTCCCTATAAAAGGGGAAAAAACCCTACTTCTGCTCATTTTTTACATTCACCGCCGCTTTTTTTACTCCTCCTCTAAAAAACGAACTTCATCTTCCTCATTTCAACACAAATCTTCAATTAAGGTATGTTTCTTCTTCCCTTATGCTTTATAATGTTGATTCTAGATGAATATATGTTGTTAGTATAGGAAATTTCATATTATATGATGTTTTGATATTGAATGTTGATTTAGAAATGGTTTTATATAGTATTAGGTTGTTTGGAATGGATGAAAGATGATGATTTTGAATTATGGTTGATTAGTGAATGCTTTTTTTATGTTGAATAGGTTGAAATTATGCATGTTCTCGCAGAACGCGAGGGACACACACCTCGCAAAACGCGAGATATTGCATTGAAGTTCCTGTTTCAGAATTTAAAAAACCATCTCCAGTTCAACATTACATTTCAAATTCAGCGAATAAAACATAACTACAACTACGTTAAACTATAGGCGGCACATCGATGTGCCACAAGATCGTGCAAACAATGAGCATCATATTCCACGTTTCGCCACCAAGGAGTAAACACAGGAGGTAATGAGCAGTTTTCTTCAAGACGCAACTACAAGAAAACAACAACGTTAGGAAGTTGCATATTAGAAAGTAATTCATAAGAAGATCCAAAACATACCGGAACAAAATGTTTCTCGCTCTCAATATTGAATTAGCAGATCGTCGGAAGTGTGTCACCTGCTTCTAACCAAGTAGGATGTTGTAGAGAATGGAAAGTGTGGTTAGCGTTTTTTCCCACCGTTACGAACACTACGTTGAATGTGGATGCCACAAGGCATCCCATTTCCGTGGTAGCTAGCCAATGATCTTCTGGAGCCCTTCCTATTCCTTCCCATGTAAGTTGGTGTACAGCGGTTTCCAAAGTTGGTTGTTCTGGAGGTCCAATCCAAGTTCCTTCAACTAGATGCCAAATATCTTTGACCTTAGCTATCATCAAATCTCTTACTTCCCTCCATAAGTGTTGGTTGTCCTCCGTCTCATACGCTATTGATCTATATCCACAATTTCCATCTCCATTTACTTCAAACCAACCATTCACATGGGTGCGCATTGACGCAGGTATCTGAGACATGTACTTGCCAATCACCTTAATCTTTGGTTTCTTGAATGTTTCAGAATTAGAAGAATTTCTTTGCTTCTTTGGAGGTGTTTCTTCCAAAGCTCTAGCACCCATCTCACCATTAGTGTGCTCCCATGCAGACGGTCTTCTTTGCGTTGACCTTGGTTGTTTGTTAGGAGCTCCGACTGGACGCCCCCCGGTGTGCTTTGAAATAGCCGGCTCTTTTAGAGGAGTATTTACTCTCCCAATGTCTAAAACAGTTTGTGCACACTTCTCTTGATCATGAGAGCACAAGTTCGGAAATGTTTCCTCATAGAAAGTCTGAAAAAGACGCCTTGCCACCTTACTCTTAACTTTGAGTATGCCAGGAACATCAACTTCTTCCAAACTCAATGTACTCCAGAAAGGGTGCAACTCTGATACTCTTAATGGTCTTTGCTCCTTCCAATGTCTTCCAATCTGATGAACACACATCAACCCATCTCTAATCTTCATCTCACAGCTACAAAACATAGTAAAGTGCACACCAAATCTCTCCCCCTTCATGTATTCCTTAAGCAACTCCTCTATGCATTTGTAAGACACTTTGAACTTCAAGACTTTAAACAAGTCAGCCCCTTCAACAACTGTGAAACTCTTATTCAAACTCTCGGTGAAACACACATTAATCTCCTTAAGTTGGTTCGCCGCCATTGTTTTGTATTCTTTGAACATTGTGTCTAGCCTACCCTTTCCACTTGACAAGTAAGACTTAAGACACGAATGTGCTCCTTCAACTCTAAAATGTTCGAAAAACAATAAGAACAAACATAATATGCAAATACAAACAGAAACTTTGCATCATTCCGAAATGTACACGCCTTGCGTTCTGCGAGTGGTACACATCTCGTGTTCTGCGAGCATGTAAATTACAGAAGCTCCTATTCTCACATATAGAAGGTAAACATAAATTAGAGAACATACCTGTTTGTCGTGTTATTCCCGAGAGTGAAGACATTATCCGTCCATGCTGAAACAAGTCTTTCTTTCTAACGGTTTAGCCAATTCTTTCTCACGTAGTTCAATACGGTTGGATAAGCTCTCCATTCAATCTCAAGTGTCTTCAACGTTTTGTTGTAACCTTCTTCAGTGGTATGTTCGAACAAGTTATAATAATCATTAGAAATATGAACCCCCAATGCTTGTGTGCCCATAGCTATCTTGCCTCTCGCCTCTATGTTCTTCCTTACATGTCGTCTACATAAGAGAAACTTTGCATTTGGCCATAACATGTCCGTTGCATTCATAAGAGCCATCTCACGGTCTGTGACGAAGCAAGTAGGCGATGCTCCTATTCTCAAATACATTGTCTGCAGCTGCTGCAACGCCCACAAATAACTGTCCTCGCTCTCGACCTCTAACCATACCCCGCACACAACAAAATTCTTCCATGTAGAAGTCAAACCGACTATCTCCAGGAAGGGAACATTGTACCTTAGACCAAATACAGAAAGATTGCACCTTTAATTCAGAGTCTTAAATGTTTCTACTAGGAATAGCATCTGTAATGCTCTTTCTCGCGTCACGCGAGGACACACCACCTCGCGTCACGCGAGTTTGTACTTTGTCCAGAATCTTTGCATTCAAAGATGCATAAACATTGAATCAAGGACATTCCTCGCGTAACGCTAGGTGGTGTGTCCTCGCGTTCTGCGAGAAGCATTTTTTACCACAAATGTTCAAATTTTCATGAATTTTAAAATAAAACATAAAAACAGAATGATAAATAATTACTTTTTCGTGCTATAAGTCGAGTCCATCAAAAGGACATATGGAAACGCCTTTAAGAGTTTCATTGATTCGAGGCTAGCAAAGAACAAGTCGCCTATTATCGAAGGATTCTTTGCACTTGGCCTATACTCCATGAAGTAGTTGTTCTGTTTGCAATGGTGAAATAATTCTTGAACCACGGTTCTACCTTCCATTTCCTCTTCCCTTATATCTCTTACCAAATTGTACACTTGTCTCTTCTTTGTGCAACTTCCGGGATCCTTGTTTATCTCAGTGTAAATCTGATTTGGAGAACAATGAGAAAGTACCATCTCACGAACCATTTTCTTTTGATCAGGGGTTGGCCTCCCAGCAAATGCATTCCCGACCAAACTATCTCCAATAGGATGGTTGTGCAAACCACAAACAACTGTTAATCTCCAATTCTCTTCAACACGGTTCTCCATGAGCTTCAACTGAAAAAGACACCCCATTTTCTTTCTCTTTGTGTTTGATCTAACTCCGACACCTTTAGGCTTATAACTTCCCGCTTTCTCACAAATGATTTGAACCTTACCACTTTGCCCCGGTTTAGATGGTACACTCCTTCCAATAGAGATCATAAACTTATGTTGCTTTGCAACATTCAACGCCCACAAATGACCAATCTCCTTAGAGGCAAACACTTGCTCCGTAGTGAAATATTCCGAATAATCCCTAGAAACAACATCTTCCTAGCATACAGGACTATCAAACTTTGGTGCAGTGCGTAAAGAGGGAAGAAACCACATATCCTCTCCTACGTTTGTAGGTGGGTTAGAAAACTGTGAATCAAACGCATCATAGCTTGATGGCACTTCATATGTACATGGCAATTCATAAGTAGATGGCACGGGCAATTCATATGTAGATGGCACGGGCAATTCATATGTAGATGGCATAGGAAATTGATAAGTAGATGGCACATGTTGTTCATATGTAGATGGTGGATGATAATCACCAAAGTCGTCAATCCCTAAATCAAATGACGGTGGCGAACATGGTCTTGTATTCCAGGAGGGGTAGGTGTAGTCATTCAACTAGATTGCAATCAATCTAGTGAACAAAGAAAAATTGACCTATACACAATAAAGAGTTAATACTCTGTAATGTGCAAGTTCTCGCGTTCTGCGAGGTAGGCATATTATAACACCCCAACTCCTGGCCGTTACCGCCGTGGATTTCCACTCGAAATCCACTAGGCTAAAGACAACAACATAACGATCACTACAGCGGAAGCGACTATAATACAAAGATATTCTAAAACTTAATACAAAAATTATAATATAAAATACGCAACTCTAGACACTAACTAGCACCACCGTCGAGCACCTCCAACTCCTTCATGCAGCTACCACATCGTATAAGCTAAAGTCCTGTAACAACCAGAATCAAAAGAAAACCCCAGAGTAACCTGGGTTAGAAGTTGGGATCTCAGGGGATGAATCCACAATCAAACTACATCTCAAGAAACTAAACTGCAATTTACATACAACACATAAGACAAAGCATAAACGCAATCAACGTATCAAACTCACAACGATACTTAACAAGCAGAGCGGAATCAACACTTAGTCAAACACACAAGATAGCAAATCACAATGCACCTCACGTGCTCACCCACATGCAATTAATCATACAATGCAACATATCATTAGATAACACCACTTTAACAGAAGCACAACAACATCAATTCTTTATCCACAACAACACAAGAAAACACTACAAATACACCTCCAACGGGAAACCACAAACCACACACCAGGGAATAAGATCATCAACTACAAGAACACGCGACATCCACTTATCAACTACAACACCAAAAATCATAGAGGGAAATTCTAATCTACCATACAAAGCCAAACAACAACTCGACACATTAGGTATCACAACAAGTCGCATGTAAAGGTAACCACATAAAACATTAATGCACTTAATCCAAATTACAAGCAAGGAAACACACAACATCACAGTCAGAGTCCATCAACGCAATCGTCATGCGGGCCAGTCTGAGGCAAGCAACTAAGTAAGTCGGGGGATGACTCACCTCGAATCCAAGCATATATTATCTAATGAAGATCCATCATCAATCATAACCCGGCCTAAACAAGCCATAGATATACAAAAGTACATGTCAACACGAAACCTTATACAAACACACTTATATATAAAAGACTCCAAATTCCAGAATCTGCAAGTCAACTTGTAAAATATAAAACAAATATTAAACAATGTCCTAAAATCATCAAACTTTACAGATCAATAGACTTAAATATTATGAACCTAATTCTTCAAAAATTATCTAAATCCGATATCAAACAAAAGCTATATAATTAATATACTTCAGGACTGTCCTATACATTCTGGATTCGTACAGTATTCGGTTTTACATATAAATACATGATCTAAAAATCATGAAATTATATACATATAAACTAGACTTCTAGACGATTCTAACCATATATCATAAACTCAATTCGGATCTATAATCAATATATGATGATTTTCCAAAACACTACCATCTATCCAGCCTTCCAGCAATAGAACGAATTGGTAACGAATTCTTGTATCATTCGACAGTTATCCAAAAATCACGAAATTTTACATACATACTCCTGATAACTTATCTGATTTCCCACTGTAATATCATAATTTTTCTAGTTTAGTAACTTACCCAAATCGATCCTTCATTCTGCAGTACGAATTGGAGAAAATGGAGGCTGAAGAGAGGAGGGAGAGAAGGAGGCTAGGGTTGATTTAGGTTTAGAATAACCTTATATACTAGGTTAAGTAAGAACATTAATTCTTTTTAAAATAATTAAAGGAGTACAAATTATTCACACACTAGTATTAGGGTATTTTATGATATTTATTAGTTTCCTATAATAATTAACAAGAAGTTAAGCCTTCACAAGTTCACATAAAAAATCGCGTATAATACATCATATAATTTATAATTTTATTCTCGTATAACACATCCTGTATTAGATATATTATAGACCATATATAGATATTTTCAATCAAAATAAGGGGTATTATACATATCTCGCGTCACGCGAGGTGCTTCCTCTCGCAGAACGCGGGAACTTACTAACATTGAAACACAGTGAAACGAGCTCATTTAGCATAAACATGAACAAATCTAAATTTTCTACATTAAAAACCCTAAAAAACCTAAAAACATGAACAAATTTAAGTTTTGGACATTATATGCAAAAGTCATCTCTTCAACACTTACTACTACTACATTTAACATGAAATACAACATAATAACTTCATTTTAGCTCTTAATGGTGCAAAACAAATTAAAATTCAAAAATTAAGTAAGAACATTACCTCATTTGCATGGTAACTTGATGAACCACCATCTCCATTCCCTCCTTTGTTGAATTCCTCTTCATCTTCCATTATTTTAGGTGTTTTTAGAGTGTTTTGAAGTTTGAAGGTTTTGAAAATGGGTTTTAATGGAGGGTGAAAGAGGTGAAAGATGATAAAAAGAGGTGTTAGGGTAGGGTTAATAGGTGTTACGGATTACTTAAAATAAGAGGGTAGTTATTATAGTTAGGTGGGGACAAGACATGTATTAATGGTGCACAACAACGTCTATCTGATATGTAATGCTCGCGTTCTGCGAGGTGACGTGCACTCGCGTTCTGCGAGGTACGTGACACTCGCGTTACACGAGATTAACATTTTAAAAATTAACCTAATTTTTTGCTAATCTCGCGTTACGCGAGTGTCACGTACCTCGCAGAACGCGAGTGGCCAGGCGGTGTTTGGTAAAGGCACCGGGCTGTATATAGCATCCGTGCAGGTTTAGTGTGTGACTTGCTTAGGAGACCACAATGTATTGAATGATCGTTCTTTCGGATCAAGGCAAGATGATTCTTCTTTCTTTCCTCTTATATAGTTATGTGCCACTTGAGTATAATTACTTTACGATTCGAGTTGTGTGGTATGTGGTTGTCGTACATAGTTGGTATAGTTGAGAATGTGGGTGGATGTCTGATTGTCACATATAGTGGTCATGGTTAGAACTAGTAGTGATTAGTTGTTGGTTGTTGATTGGACGGTTATGAGAATGGCATTGGCGTCTCATGATCGGACCGGGGTGATCATAGCCTCACCTGACAATGTAGGAGGTGACCTACGTCCGTTCAAGGTCAAAAGTGGAAGGTGAATGTCCCATCTTAAGCCTATCCAGATAGCATATTTGTTTGAGTAATGATAGTCTCACCTGTTTGTGTTTATTTGTGTGGTTAAGTTGATGATAGTCTCAACTACTTTTTTTTTTGTGGTTGAGGTTCGGACTAGACGGACCTAGGTGGTGTGATAGTTAAATGCAGATGTTTAAAGTTATGTGTTGGAACTGATACGTCTTATTATATAGTTATGTTGATTCTTGATAATCTTTCATTAGACAAACCAATCTTGGATTTTTCTTCCTTGGTTGGTTGGTGATTCGGGTCCACCAGACGTCAGGTCTTCACAACTTTAGAAGCAGCGGGGAGGTCACTGATCACACTTAGGCGTTTTCGATACAAGCTTTCCATTTCGAAGAAACTCTTGTGGTTCGTTTGAGGTAGTTGGGTCAAGTAGTGACCTTAGGATTATGCGTTATTTTGTTTTATGAAGCTTGAAATTGCTTCCGCTGGATTGTATTTGTGAAGGATTTATATTTATTGAACTTGGATTAGCACTTTATTGACTCGAGTGGCTTGACTATTTCTTTGACTATTTCTGTAATAGCCTTGTAGATCCTTGTGACCTACGACATTATGACACCATAATTTTGGGAGTGTTACACGTTTAACTGTCAGGTATCTGAAGATATCTTTTTGCTTTTTTGTTTTTATTTCTTGTTTTTTTATTCACTCTCACTTGCGCATTATTATATAACTTTTATTTTGGGGTCGTTACGTGTTCCCGCAACAGGAGTGCAAATTTGCTTTTTTTTTATTTTTCTCTTTTTAATCGTTTTGATGGATAGTGGCAACTTGCTCATTATAGTATAATGATTTATTCTCATGGCGTTCACGTGAAAATGGTGGTTTTTTTTTTACTGTGAGTTTTTTTTTGGTTTTTTTTGTTTGTTTTTTTGTTTGTGTGATGAGGTCCACTTGCTTATCAACTTGTTGGACTGCAATGCTTCAGAAGCTTTTGAAATGATTTATTCTCGGCGTCCACGTGAAAATGAGAAGTTTTATAGGTTTATCTCACCTTTTGTATTTTGTCTTTGTTTATTTGTTGCCTTCCATTTGTTTATCAACTTGTTAGGGTTGTAGTGCTCGAGAAGCCTCTTTTAGATGGTCGATATATAGTTAGTGTGGTGTTGTGGTTATAATTAGACCTGAACAAACGACGGTTGGAGCGCCCAGCCCGGTCCGTCCGGCCCTCTAACTTTGCGGGCTTGTACACAAGATAAAGCCCTGTCGGGCCGATAGGCCTTGCCCGTGAGGGTATGAGAACCGGATACGATATGGAGCTCAAGCCCTGGAGAGCCGACAGGCTCGGCCCATATTATATATTAATAAATAAAAAATAATAAAAAATATATATACTTCTAATCTATATATATATATAAAAGCTAATCGTTCTTTGCTCAAAGTAAATGAAAACGGTATCGGGCCCTGTTTCATTTACTTTTTTTTCCTTTTTTGGTCATCTTTTTATGTTGAATATAATTTATTACCCTCTTTAATGCCTTCTAATTATTCTACTCACCTCTTCCAATCTTTCTTTTTTCATTTTTGGATCCCCGTTTTATTTAAATTACAATTTATTACCCTCTTTAATATCGCCTTATTATTCTACTTCTTCTTCCCCATCACCTCTTCCAATCTTCCTTCATTTCTCCCTTATCTGCATTCTGATTACCGACCTATATCCAGATAGCTCAAATTCAATTATATTAGAGCAGAATCTCACGATGGTATAAACCCCTTCATTACATTAGTATACTATATTTATATTTCTGCAAGGAAGAAAAAACAATGCCACTAAAGGATGATGATGAATGGTAAGCAACATAATTTTTTTTTACCGTGGCAAGGGAGTCTCGGTGAACTTTTCATAGTCAAATTCTTGGAAATCTTTTGCAGCAAACGATGCATTTTCACCACAAACCTTACACTGCGGTGACCTACCTCTGATTTTGGCCTAAGTAGCAATCAAAACAAGGATAATGAGCATAACAACATACAAAGTTCAAAAATGTTCAATCCACTAACAGAAAAGTTATGTTATTCCTATAAAGAGATTAACTCTAATGTTTGGATATGACTGAATCCATCAGTAATGAAGTAATTGCCGCCAAATTGTTTCTATGGAAAAACAATATTACTGTTGGATATGAATGATTTGATGATTCCTCCATCTTCACATGTGTTGATTGCAGTTGATGTTGATGTTTTTCCTGCTCTGAAACAAACCATGAAAATATCCATATGTTTGCACTTCAGTTATCTAAGCATTGTACTAACGATTGTTGGGAACTGCTGACCTTCATATTGTTAAAGAAGCAAAGCTTTCACAAGGAAAGGGGATATCTGTATGAAAAATAGATAAGAATTGAGTTTTTCATGAGGAAGTGCATCAAATTATATTCTACCGTGTCTGTAGTTCAGGCCACATTCATTTTTTTTGATGCAAATAAGACTTCTGAAAATGAAGAACATTATATTCTACTGTGTCTCAAATTTGCTGCAAATAAGAACTTCTACACTCATCTTCGAATGATATCCGTGTGTATTGACATTGATGTAAACAATGATTACAATGTAATGAGGTATGCAACACCACATGAAACTTTGAAAATGTAATAGAATCAAACAAAGAATATATACAACAATAGTTCAACGTATGAATCATCTTATCTGGTGCTGAAGCATACCTGCATTGGATCAATATAAGTTGGGAATTTGGGTTTCGCCCAAAAACAAGCAATCAATTTTTCTCTCATGGCTATTGACAAAGAAATGGTATATCAGTTGAAAGAATTCTTAGAAAAGATGTCAAATCACACTATATGCTATTCTGTCCGTAGTCCCCAAGTTTTATTTTATTTTTTCCTTGAATTTGGTCAATGCAGAATGAATGCTCACATTGAATTGTGTTAAATTTCCAAATCAATTCATAGCATTGATGAGGCGTAGAATTTCTATTTTATTCTGACATTGATGATTGTTGTGTATTATTCCTATTTTGTGCCTTATCTTTCCTTGCCCGGTCACTATAAATTCACTATATTTTTGTCATTCTTCACTCCATCTCCTTCGCACTCCGTTTCTAATTTCCCTCCACCATACCTCACCTTTCTTTGATATGGCTTCTAATTCTTCCCTTCAGTTATCTCATGCTGGAAAGGCTATGAGAGGTCCAAAGTCCAGAAAAGGTCGTTCCAGTGCGTCATCGAGTAAGCAATCTGCTGTCCTCGGTGCTTTTGCCGTTTGTTTCTCTGATTTGGTGGAAAATTCAAGTCAGTCTGTGGTTGCAATGGTCTGCCGTCGTTGGGATGCTGTTAATGTTACTGGGAAATATATTGGAACTGAATTTCTTTTGTCTGATCCTAAGGTTCAATTTTTTATTTTTTATTTTGTTTTTGTGTCCCACTGTTCTGTTTCTTAATCCTTTTTCTCCTTTTTCATTTAGGGGGATATTCTACATTGTATTTCTCGCAGTGCTATTTCTCATAGTTTTTCTGGCAGCTTATTGGAAGGTGAAATCTATTCCATTGGCAATTTTTCATTGATTCCCAATAAGGATTCATATCGTGTGTGCAAAGAAGACACCAATATCATTAAGCTAGAAGGCAATATCATTGTTAAACGTATTGAATCTGTTTCCGGAGGGTTTGTAAGACACCCTTTTGATCTCATACCCATTCAAGAGATTGAGTTGTCTGGGTCAAAATTCTTAATAGGTATGTCCCTTTTTTTTTAACTACCTTTATTGTTTTGTTCTTATACTGATAATTCAATACTCGCAGATGTCATCGGATGTGCTATTAATATTGGGAAGATCAAACCAACTAGGAACACATCTCAAATGCTCGAGTTCCACTTGATGAATGAAATGTTAGTTTGTTTTTTCTCTCCTTCATGTGTTTTGTTTTGCTGTTATTTCTGTTACATCGTAAAATTAATAGGTCTGTAGTTTACAAATTGCTGATATATGTATATTCAAAATTCACTCAAAACACAGTATTCGTGGAAATGTTGGAATATGATTTCCCAAACAAGTTCCTAGGAAACATCATCCTAAATTTCACCTGCAATACTATTACATTGCTGCATTTTCTTATTTTGTAGAGCAATTTACCAGTGAAATACCAAATCTTTAATTTTGGATAATTAATTTTGTCTGCAGAGGCCGAAGTATTAAGGTGACATTATGGGGTTCATTGTGCAGTGATATGCTGAAACTCAGCAAAGCTTACTCACCACCTTTTGTTGTCATTCTCACTGGAATGAATGTCAAAGAATTTAGAAGTACTATTATTTTATGAACTGTATATTTTGTTTTTCAAATACTATTGTAACCCACATCCTGTATTTTTTATTTTTTGTGTAGATGATGTATATCTTTCCAGCACCTCAACAACGTGTATATTTGATAAAAGCGACATCCCCAATATTCGTAAATTCCGTGATCTAATTGGGTAAATCTCATTATCACATGTTTACTTTTGTCTTCCCCATTGTTCGTATAAATATTTTGCAGTTGCGTATTTTATTCATAGGGAGGATAAAATACCTATGCTGGTATTGGCTTCAGATCCAATTAAGAAGGAAGTACGTACTCTCAGTCAACTTCTTGATATGGGACGTGCTAGGAAAGACTCAAAGGTATTTTTGAATTCATACTATAAATACAAAATGTAATACATGGTATGTAATTTCCACGAATACTAAGTTTTTACAAACAATTAACTCTACTAATTAGCACCAATTGTTTTATCCATACATCAAAAACAGTCATTGTAACTGTTAGGATAATCGATGTTCGCCAGAAAAGCAGTTGGCATTATTTTTCATGTGGTAAAGGAAATTGTAAAAAACGCCTTACACGTTCTGGGGGGCAGTTCTGGTGTGATTCATGCGAGAGCAATTGTGAATTCCCATTGATCAGGTATGGGTTTTTATTACTTATCATTTGTTTGTTATGAACCATTTGTATTAACTACTACTGTAATCAGGTATAAGATTCACATGGATGTAACAGATGAAGTCAGTGAGTTGGTTGTCACTATGTTTGATGATATTGCTGAGATGTTGCTCACTAAAAAAGCTTCAACCCTGATGGAGGAAATGGGTGTATGAATTTTTATCTCAGATACATAATTTTTTGTCCAATGAAACCGTTAATTTATAATTAGTTTGTTTCGTAATATAATTGAACTCTCAGAGTGAGGATGCAGCTGACGGTGCAATACTAAGTGATATATTACTTTTGAAAGGAACGAGGCATGTCTTTGAAATAAAAAGTAATACGTACTATAACCATGGTACGTATGAGAGCTTCACTGTTAGTGGGATTTCAGAAACGTCTACAAACACAGAGGTTGGATTGACTGTGATAGTGATATTTGCTAACCTTTTTGACTTTGTAATTCGTTTCCAAATATATATTATCTGTACTATTATTAACTTTCAACGTGTGTTTTTACACATCCAAAATGAATTGAAGGCTGGATCTTCACCAATTGAAAAACAGCCACACCATGGTACTGACCAAGATACCATTTTATCTGATTCACCCATTGTGAATGGAGAACAATCTGCAGCTGAAAAGAACAGGCTAAGTGACATTTCAAACAACAAAGAGTAAGTTGTAAAGCACCATGGTTTTATTTTTTTTGGTCAAGAATTCCTTGAATCACAAATTCGATATAAATAACTCTATGTTTGTATATATCTGTTCTTAGTGAAACAACTGATGTGATTGGAACTGCATACATTCTTGGAAATCCAAATACAAACAATATTGGGAATGATGCTATTAACCCCACGTTTTCTTCTGATGCAAAAGATGGGGAAAATGGACATTCTGAGTCATCATCATCTGAATCAGAAAATGCGTAATGTTTTATACAACTTTTTATTATTAATGATTGAAATACATTCATTTGGTCTAATTAAAAATTAATTAATCAACCATTCGGATGAGGATTACAATTCAGAAGCAGATTCTGGCCAAGATAATTGCAACATCAGAAAGAGAAAATTTCATGCCTCCGACTGAGCGAATTGGTTGATAGGCTGCCGATCTAAATTTCTTATTACAAATAATGTTTCTTGGATTTCAAGTTCCTAAAGATGGCATATGTTTTTTTTCCTGTTTTTCCTCTTTTGAGAGTAGTTGTTATTGAACTTTGTAGTTTTGTTTAATTCAGAAAGATGTCTGACCACAGATTACTCATACTTTTCTTACATTGGTGATTTTTAGTATGATCTTTTATATTTTGTTATACACGAGTTATGCTCCCTGATAGTAGAATTTTACTTTTTATTTTTTATTGTTTACCTACTAATCTGTTATGATTTGTCCTATCTTAATCCACTATAGTACTGATTAGTATTTTCTCCCGTCTCTCTTTCTGCTAATAATTATATATGAACTATTAAATAATTTTTTTGATGCTTCTGAGAGACTTTGTTCAAGTTTGAGGTTGAAATCATGGCAGACATCATCAAGCTGAATCATATTTTATCCAGAAATTTGATATACTGACATGTGATGAGTGTTGAAAAACTTATGTTATGGCACATTATAAATTACTGCTAAGTTTGACACCCAGTCTAACTTGAAAAATGCGTATGCCATTTTCATGTAATAAATGAAGTTGGAGTAAGAGTATAAAGAACCAAAGATAAATGGAGGACACAGAACTTCCAGGGCCAGTTTTGGCTGCTTATAACCATTGCTTTGTGTTTTTGGGAAACATACAAATAAACTTTGCTGCCTTATAGCTGTTAAGAATTAAGATATTTCTTTGCTGTTTATGTTCACTGCTCATTCAATCTGTTAAATAGTTCTATTTTTTTGTGAGCGGCGTAATGGTAAAATGTTGAACCCGATCTATACATAGTGAGTAAACCATGGCTTCATTTCTAAAACAATATACAGAAGAATCACTTCCTTCTCATTCTAAGTAGTTGGACCTCATCCAATTCTGCAGAAAGGAACGAATCATGTGTTTCAAATTAAAAGTAATACATACTATAACCATGGTACATATGAGAGCTTCACTGTTAGTGGGATTTCAAAAGCGTCAACAAACACAAAGCTTCACTGATCTTACAATGAAGTATTTGAATTCAACACCTACTGATTTACGGATGGTTGAACAGATACTTCATTGTAAGAACACTATCTGTGAGGTAAGCTATCTATATGAATATGCAACACACAGCTATATCCATAGCATTAAGGGATGCACCAGCACAAACAGTTCCAGAAGGCCCAGGTGCGCGATCTGAAATGTTAAATCAACATCCTAAGTGATTAGTATCCCAATTGAAACCGTAAGGTAAACTGATGTCAACACATATTAAATAGGAATTTGTTACCATTATACGGGTTAATGAAGTCTCCCGCATGTTCAGTTCCAGAAGGCCCCCCTGAATGATTAGTAATGTCAATTCAACATCGTAAGTGATTAGTAAACCAATTGAAACTCAAATTTAACTGTTTTCAACACATAGTAAATAGATAATCGTTACCATGACGAAACCGTGCCACCATTCTTCGACGCCGGTAAATTACTTCAGTAAAATTCGGTTGGTAAATGCGAGCTTTGTAGTGGTTTTCATCCTTCGTAATAAAGAGGATCATTGAACCTACCACAACTGCATAATATTGCAGGAACTTGGACCATCCTGCCTTGAATACGAGCCTGTCGTTTTCTTCAGTCAGGTTTATTCTGAAGCTTTTACCATCTGGTGCTGAAAGATGCATGTGCCAGCCAAATTTCGGGCCAAGTGACACAGGAAATGCAGCAGGTAAAGGCTGTTTACAGAGTCATTAGTTCGAATGAAAACAAACAATTGAAACAATAAGAGTCAATTACAAATCTTTACATACCAATTTGTCGAACATATTCGCATCATATAACGGGGCATAGAACGATTTGACATTGTTCAAATCCATTGCTTCTAATAAGATACAGAATAAATATTACATAAGTATAAATTTTATATACATGAAATTGTTACCATCGTGTAATGCACAAAACATATTGAAAACAACAAATCGCCATGCTTCAACTTATTTCGTACCAACATTTCAGAAGATTGAACTTGAAAAATTAAAATTACAGAACATCAATTTTTGTTGATTTTTTAGATAGGTAATAACATCCTGTTTTTGAAACCAGATTTTCACATAGTTATCAGGACAATATAGTCAAAACAGTTGAGTAGTCGTATTTCTTGAACACACAATCATCAAAATTTATTGTTTAGAAGTAAAAATTCTACATTTCTTTACATCTACAACCAACAATAAGTGTTTTGATGGTCAAAGAAATCAATCAAAGCAACATGCATGAAGTTTTTTTGTTCCTTCAAATTCTGAATTCAACAAACACGGTTACTGTGCCAAATTCGATTCAGTCCTTTATTGGCATAATTACAGTCAATACTTGAAAAGTAGATGTAGATGACAAGAGAATAACGTACCTTCTCATATCCTGAGATTTTAGACACAATATTTGAGCGAGAGAGAGAGAGAGACGATGTTCACGGCGAGATAAGGGCTGAAAAATGGAAGAGAAATGGTGTTTATATAGAGGAGGAGTCACTGTTGGTGTGAAGAGAATGCGAAAAGGTTTTTAAGATTTTGGAAACTGCCAGGTTAAAAATATTAACCGTGTGAAATTTACTGCTGGGTCTCGTGTCATTTACTTCTACTTTTGGGGCTATTTTCATTGGACCTAATTTCAGCCCTAATCTTTATGTCGAAATCGAAATTATCCGACAATCTCATTTGCATATTCCCTACCGCCTTCCTCACCTTCAATTTCTCCATGTCTGATAATCTAAATGTATACAATTTAACTTCGGCATCAAGAACAGGACTCAACAAGTCTTCATCTCTTATAATTCTACAACAAAGAATCTGAGTGTTAGCTTGACTATGATGGATATTACCACTCCATTAAGAATCTCTTTTTCACACATCATTGGTCTGGGTGTTGTTTTGCCTGAGAAGGTACAAGTTGGATTCTGTGCTTCAACGGGAAATGGTATTGAACTTCACAAAAATCTTAACTGGAGCTTCAACTCAACTTTGGAAGATGTAGTTTCTCCTGAACCTCCCCCCTACTATACAACCTACTTATACAAGATCTACAAACAAGAGAGCATTGGCGGCTGGAATAGCAGTGGGTCTCTTTCCAATCCTAACAATTGCAATAGTGGTTAGTTGGGTCAGATTGCGGAGGAAGAGCCCTAGAAAGGAGGAGGCCCAAGTGGGAAACACTGAACTTGCTGAGTTTGATATGGATGAAGATTTTGACAACGAAGTTGGTCCGAAAAGGTTTGTCTTATTCGGAACTTTCCCGGGCAACCAAATACGTCTAGAAAATACATTAGCTGTGAATTCGAATACATTAGGAGCGTCTACATTCAAGGAAGAAGCCAACACTTCAAAGACCAGTACGTTTTTGCATATAGAATCAGAATATCTAATAACTCAGACCGTCCCATTCAATTGTTGAGGAGGCATTGGATTATAACTGATGCCTCTGGAAAATCAGAGGATTTCTGGTTAGTATTTCTGCAAAAATTTAGAATTTTCCGAACTTTATATGTGATACATTGGGGTCCTATATGTTCGATGTTGTTTTTACATCTCAGACTAATGACCTTGGCTGATTTCCTTCATCTTAAAACAGGGGAATAGGAGTCATTGGCGAACAACCAGTTTTGCTTCCAAACATTGGATTTGAATACTCTTTACAGACGCTAATGCATCACTATTACCAGGAGCAGTTAACTTCTTTCTAAAGATCGTTTTGAGCTCGAACTAAGGGTTTGGGACAGGAACTCCAAATGTAAGATCTGTATTTTTTTGTAAATTATTTCTTTGATTCTCTTGGCTCTCCATGATGATGCTTATGCCTAGATTGTAGTAGTGCCTTGGATAGGCAATTTATTTTGTAAAAATATGTATATCTTATCAATGCTTCAAAAAGGTTGATGAATCTGGTAATGGATAGGTCAATTTTTTCGCGTACATCTTCTCTGTGGTTTTTGTTTCACTTTTTCAGATCCGAGTTTTCAAATATGCATTTGGTGTTCAGATTGCTATGCCTTTTTTATAGATTTCAACCTTTTCAAATTTAGTGTTTTTAGCTTTTCATTTCTTGCAGAGAATACATTGATGTAATGGTAATCAAGGCTGTTTATTCCTCCAATAATACATTGATTTATGGTTCTTTTCTGTCTTATGGTTTTCTCAATATCCTTGCAACTACAACTACAGTAATCCAGGATTCCAGGGTTAGTGAATATTAGTACCAGATCCCATAGATAGTGTTTGTTATTACAACTACAGCTATGCATTATATGATCTACTTCAGGAACCAGCTTCCCAGTTATTGTCCAACTGCTATTTCAATTCATACCAAAACTTATGAAATAAAAATAGTTGTACAATCTAATTAAAGGTTAGGAAGATTGTTTGATTTATATTTCAACAATAACTATTAAAGATGAAAATGTGCAAACCTTGATTCCGTAATGTTCTTTACTGATCAAATAATATGAAGACATTGTTGAACATATTTTGGTAGTTAAATTCCAGAAATAGAGTCTAACTTCCACATTACAGTGTTCATCACTTTGATATCCTGAATAATATAATGAGGTATACATATAATTCTAATAATTATATGTATCTCCTAGCAAAGAGCAAAGTGCCACGACCTGTTGAACTATGTTCAGAATATGTTGCAGGAAGAGATCGAGACGGAGTAATCAGAAAGATCATCTAAGCGTTTTCGTCAATCAAACCTACGTCTATTTTGATTAATGGCATTTTACTTGGAATTAGTAGAAGTGTTGGGTCATAGCAATCTCAGAAAACATCAATATATCAGTTGAGTTTCTTATATTCACAAAACCATGAAGATCGAGAAGGTAACTTTCAGGGCATAGATCACTGGCGATTTACTTATGTTGATATAACCATGTAGATATCAACAAACATTATTAAAATTATAGAAGAAATATAGTTGTAGAACTATCTTTTAATTACAATAGAAAATTAAGTAAGTATATGACAGTGAATAAAATATGTTGTCATCAAATTTGCACAGTATGCTTTTGTGAACTTGAGTTGACATTTTACCAAAACTCTATTAATTTTTGGGTAGTAATCTGTCTTTATAATTAATTCAGCATATATTGATGAAATTACTACTTTTTATATGACAATAAGGAGTAAATATAAATAGAAATCAATATTTATAGATTAACCAATACAGTTGATTAGAAATTATGTAATGACATTAATATATTGACAATTCCTATGTTGGTCCTTTGACTTTTCTCACTCATACTGTGTATATTGCTCCATTTTCAGAATCAGGATGATAATATAATTTGAGATAGTATACGCGTCTTTTACTTTCCAAGACTGGATGATTAAGCAAATAATCTTATCAATATTTCAAGTCTCTTAGTTCATAATGTCACTTTGTTATTTGCATATTGTTCATAGCTTATATGTAATCTAGGATAATATGTAACAGTCAAATTCCTTTATTTACAAAATGGGTTCCCAAACTCCTATACAAACACACCACCCAATCGTAACCAAAATATATAAACACCTTCAAGAATACATAAAATTGAACACTCGTGCAGTATTATCCTAATTGTATGAACAACTCAGTTCTCCTTATTCCTGTGACAGTATTGTCCTAATTGCATCTCTCATGTGCTTTTGAATGTCCAATAGGCATTCTGTCGCTTGCTGTTGAGAAAGCAACTGCAGAAACAAGTAAGGCATTACATGACCAACCGAAAGCAATACATAATTTGTACAAAAAATGATACGCAATGGCACCGCGACAGTACATACCCATTCTACGCGGGCATGTTGATACGCAGTTTCATAATCAACAATTCCTTGGGGAGGGGTTGGTATGTTCTCAAGCCCAAGCTCGGGTAGAGATGCCTGGTTTCTGAGTGCCTCCAACATCCTGTCACCGTACACAATCGCACGATGCATTGCAAGGTAGCGACCAATTGCTTGCTGCCCACCTATGGAAAAAGAAACATTACAGCTGTCATGAAGGGCTACATGTAACACTATTTCAATTGGATGACTGCAAATGTTGGTTGTTTCACGACAGGCGAATAAGATGTTACCATATACACTCAAGTGCCATCGTCTTGAAGTCCTGAAAGTGCGCCAAATCCTGTTGTATTCAGGGGTGTGTGGGATGAAATAAGTTCCGTGAGACGTGTCAATTCGCTGCATTGAAAATGAGTGTAGGATCAATAAAAAAGAGAACTAATACTGAAACATAATGATCGATGTTTTTTTTTGTTTAAAAAAACAAGAAGTACTTGAGACAGCGCATCGAATGTTTCTCCGTTTGGCACGGACCAGTCCCTTATGGTCACCAAAGCCTTGCCTTCGATCATCCTCTCCATTGTCCACGTGAACTCTATCCGTGTTTGAATGCCCTAGAACTGAGTCCTTAATGAGTTTGTAGTCTGCAATGACAAAGTCAAAGTCATGTTGGTTACTAAACTGCCTAACAATCTATGAAGTATTAGTCATGGTAAAAAACTATAAGTTCAAACAATACCAATTGCATGTCCGTTTGAAACTTCCCTACGTCTTTCAGTTCTACGAGTGGTGTAGCCATCATGTCCCTAAGTGTAGAAACCAACTCATCCCTGCGGTTAATGGTGGCAAACAGTTCCCCGTCACACTCTTTTATACCCAACCGTATGGCTTCCCTCAACTCCTTACGCTCCTCAGTTTCTACACATTGCAAACGCATCACGGAAAGGACATCAAGATGCAGTATGTATATTATGTCACATGAGTAAAAAATCAGAGGAAGAATATGTTACCTTCGTTTTGAAATTCCCATCTTGGCATCGATCGGAACAAACAGAGTAACTCCCGATATACCGGGGTCCTTGGAGCATAATCCTCGCTACACCCATCCAGTTCATAGAAATGATTAAGGAATTTCACATCTCAAACAGATATTGGACATCAGCAATTGAAAATGCATATGAAACAAATAATTCAACAAACTCAATTGAGCATATACATAATGTAACCATACTCAATTATGGACTACATAACAACATACACAAATGACACAAATGACACAACTGGGGAGGCATCTAAAAAAGTAAGGAAGAAAGCAAATATTTCCAAGTATTTGAAACGAACCAAACACAACATCCAACAAGAACTGACGCAAACATCAGTAAAAATCGACCCCAAAACAAACCACCCATTGTGTTAGTTATTGAAACGAGGATGGGGAAAGCACTCACTTGGTCTCACTGGCCATTTCAGTCTGAGTGTAGTTTGAGAAAAATACTTGATATTAGTGGCTGTGACAACAGACCGGGACATATTGCTGGAAAACGTTTACACAGTGATTAGTGTTGTGAAGAAATGGAGGGGACAAACTGATATGAAAATGGAGATTACGTCGGGATTAAACTCACACCTGTGGAATATGAAGCGCTCTGCGTTTCGGAAAGTGAACAAGCTTGAGAATGTGTTTATCACTTTGATATCCTGAAAAATGTAATGAGGTATACATATAATTCGAAAGATGATATGTATCTCCTAGCAGAGAGCAAACTGCCACGACCTGTTGAACTAAGTTCAGAATATGTTGCAGGAAGAGATCGAGGCAGCCTAATCGGAAAGATGATCTATGCATTTTTGTCGATCAAACCATCGTCTATTCTGATTACTGACATTTTATTTGGACTTAGTAAAAGTGATGGTTGATAGCAATCTAAGACAACATCAATATATTAGTTAATTTACTTATGTTGATATAACCATGTGGATATCAATAGACAGTATTAGAAATATAGAAGCAATATAGTTGTACAACTTATATTTTGACTACAATTGAAAATTAATTAAGTATATGACAGTAAATATAATATGTTATCATCAATTTCCACAATATGTTTTTCTGAACTTGAGTTGACATTTGATCAAAAGTCTATTAATTTTTGGGGACTAATCTGTCTTTATAATTAATTCAGTATATATTGATGAAATTACAATTTTTTATATGACAGTAAGGACTAAATATAAATAGACATCACGTCACTTAGTTTATAATGTCACTTTGTTATTTGCATATTGTTCATAGCTTATATGTAATGTGGCAAATAATTTTGTTTTCTCTGCAACAAATTAAATATTTGTTCTAAATCAGGTTGCATATTGTTCATTTCTTTGTATTGACACTTCCTTTGTTGGTCAGATTTCTTATGTCACTGATAGTTGTGTATATTAATTCATCTACTGAATCAGGTGTGATCATATAGTGTGGGGTGGAATTCGCAACTTTGACTTTACGAAAGTGGATGACTTTGAAATATCTTTTATCAAAGAATTTGTGTTTTTTTCGGTATAATATAAAGTGGTTATTTGCATGTAGTTCATAGGTTAATAGTAGTATGGAAGTTAAGAAAATGACTTTTCTGTTTCACATTGCTGGTATGTCTTCCAAAAAAAATTATTTCTTAGGATGAAATTACCAGTGATATATTACCTATAAGTTACGTTCTCGATCTATTTCCTATATGTTGAAAAATGTATGAATTATATGAGTACATGTTTAGTGTTTTGAGACATCTTTTCTAAGTTAGAAAGCAACTGCTTACTGAACATCTTTTTTTGGATATCAACTGCAAATTATCATATTGTAGCCAAAAAAAAAATTACACTATAAGTTGTATACCCGAGTTTGTTAATTATTGTAAGAAATTTAATTCAGGTTGGCTTGACATAGTTTTTATCCACCATATTTCAGTACTTTAACCAAGTAATATAGACTAATACACTATTGTTCATTATTTTTATGTATTGGTTTATATCAGTAAGTTTACTTTTATTCTTTCCATATTTGTGGTTCTGGTCATTAGATGACATTTTCTTATGCAAGTAATAGACTTTGGTGTAATTCCTGCACATTGAATGCCTTATTTCTTCTTCAGAACATGAATCCTAAAGATTAACAAGTCAAAAAATTCCTGCACATTGTATGAATTTATTACAAATATCCAATGTAGTGTCAATATTGTTTTATTTTTTTTTAGATTCAATTTTATTTTCTATGAATAAATTGTAATAAAGTGCACCAGACAGTAATGAGAAATAGGTTATCAATAAATTTATTACAAATAAGTATATATTGCAAAATTTTGTAGTTATTTTTAAAAATAGATCTCTTCATTATTAATATATACTATATCTTCTATATATATCTTTGTCAAAGTAATCAATACATGAGTGATTACTGTTGGCGTATGAAATAAGTATTGGACCTAGAATACCTATTTTGGATGTGGCTATAAATGTTTCCTTTTTTATTTTTATGATTAATGCATTAATCACACCTCTACCAAAGAAGGAATCAATATAAATTGAGTTTGTAGACTAGGAGTCATATACATTTGAGAAAGCTGAAATATTAAGTTTCTGAAGTTGAAGATGGCGAGAAAGAAATCTGTTCCTGCTAAAGGTGTATAGAATTTTCTAACTTATATTTTATATCACTTGCTGTTCTAAACATGACTTAAGAAACTTAATGGAAAAAACACCAGATCGACTCCCTAGCTTCGGTGGATTCAATTTTCCTCTTCATATTTCAACAACAACTTCTTACGGAGACAATGGAATGATTACATATTTTTGTGGATTGCGTATGATATCAACCGGTATGCAATGAGAGTCGCCAGAAACCAAAAATGTATCTGCTTTTAGTGTAGATCTGTTTTCGTCTGATTATTTGAATATATAAAACCAGGTTCCAATTCAAGACTGGTGGTAACAGATTCAGTTAGAAGAACTAACAAAAGGAAAAAAGGTAAAATTTTGTTGGAACTACAAAATTGTTACTAATAAAATTGTTATGATTATCTTATAATTCGATTCCTTTTATTTATTATTTCTAACAATCTCTCATTCATATTTTACATAACAGATAATGGGATCAGAATTTTTTTTTGGTTTAAAGAGGGATGGTACCCTCGGTTAAATTTTATAAATATGACCCTACAAAAGAGGGTAACGAAACAGTACACAAATCAGTTCAAAGCAATAAACAAAACACACTTGGAGAGACACGTAGGCCTTCCAAACTGTGTGCAAGGTGCATATGGGTAGGCAAACAAGCCATCCAATCTACACAAACCAAGATAAAGTGCATATGGAGAGGCAAACAAGCCGTCCAAGCTACACAAAAACCAAACCAGGTGTATATGGAAGGGTACACAGACCCTCCAAACTACACAAAACAAAAGCACACAAAATATCAAAGTAAACAAAGTCCAAACAAACACAAACAAACAAACAAACAAAAACGAACAAACAACCAAATAAACAAACTACAAACCCATAACCATGCAAGGCGGGAAACGTTCATGCAAAAGTCTAAAAACACTAACAAAAATCAAGCGCACAATGTCCTCCCGAGGAATCTGGTTGCCCTGAAAAATAAGAGAATTCCGAGCATGCCATAAGTAATAAACAGTAGAGGAAAGGGAACATACCTGAGCATGGGCGAGACAGTCACGAGTAGAAGCGCGCCTCCGAAGCCAGCGAAGAGAAGACTTGATCGACGAAGCAGTAGCCGGTATCCCAAATCTGACTCTGACCTCTCTCCAAATGGTAGCTGAGTAAGGGCAGTCGAAGAACAGGTGCTTATGGTCCTCCAGAGCAGCCCCACACATCCGACACCCCGGGTGAACGTCCAGGAACGACAGGCGATCATACGTAGACAACTTCCCGAGGTTAGCCAACCAAAGAAGGAGCATATGCTTGGGCGTGTTGTGTCTAGCCCACACCTCTCTATACCATCTGACAGTAGGCCGCTTCGTGCGTAGAGCCTCATACGCCAAGGAAACCTTAAAGTGGCCGAGCTTGCACCACTCTAAGAGAGACTCCTCGACATTGAGAACTCTACTATCAAGTTGAACAACCATGTCCCGAGCATGCAGAATACCCTTGATCAACGGAGAGTCACGCTTGTGCACAGTCCACTCAAGCGGCCCAACAACCCCTAGGTACCTATGATGAATCCAGCGAGTCCACATATTATCCCTCTGGCTAAGGATGTGCCAAAAGTGCTTGATCATGAAACACTGGTTCCAAATACCAATATCAAGGAGACCGAGGCCCCCTTCCTTCTTTGGCTTGCACACCTCATCCCATCTCACCTTAGGCCTCCTCCACATGAAGCCCCGGCACATGCTAATCAGACTCTTCCGAACACCCACAGGAATGGGCAAGATAGACAACCAGAATCCCTCGACCCCCTGTAATACCGACGCAATCAGCTCCCGCCTCCCAGCAAAAGAGATAGACTTTTTAGTCCATGCAGTGAGGTAGTTACTGATCTTGTCAAGCAGAGGCTTGAAGTCCAAACTCCTGAGACCATGGGGGTTGATAGGGATCCCCAGATACCTGAACGGGAAGGTACCAACTCTGAAACCAGAAGCCTCAATCAGGGAAGAGCTCACAGGATCCTCAACCGAAGCCAAGAACATAGACGACTTTCCCACATTCACACTCAGCCCAGCCATAACCTCAAACTTCCGGAGGCAGCCCAGAAGCACATCAGTAAGGAAGCATTATTATAAACTCTTTTTATTGATTTCTTTTTTTTTTTGAATCACATAATCTGTAGGCTTGCCATGTTTTGCTGGTGTGAGTTTCCCTATACAAATTACTACTGTTACAACAACATGTTATGGGAAAGCAGTTCAAATCTTATGCGTTCTACAATTATCCAAGAAAGGTTTTTCCTTTGTTTTTCTACTAGATAATATGTTATATTCACCCATGACCAATGTACTCTATATTTTGTAGGACTCGGGAATGGTACACATGGTCCGGGATCAATACAACCATCTGTTACTGTAACTAACACATGGTCATCAGCTTTAGAGTTGCACCTTGCATTCAAATCAAAAAGTATATATCATAAACTAATGTAAATAATGATTCTGGTATTACTTTTTATTGTACAGAATTTAATCACATACAACATTTCAGATTCCCAGGTTCAATATAACAAGTTGCTCGAGCCAAATGTCAAGTGTTGTTTTTGTGGTGCAAAAAACTGGATTGAGGAGAAAACAAAGAGGTCATCTATTAAGAACCCAAGATTCTCATTATGCTGCCAGGAAGGGAAAGTAATACTTGCTAAGCTCCATCCTGCTCCAGAGCCACTGAAAACACTGCTGAATGGTACAGGTTCAAAATCAACAACATTCAAGAGGAAAATACGTGTGTACAACATCTTATTTTCTTTCACATCATTCGGAGCACGAATTGATGAATCACTTAGCAAGACACGTGGCCCTTATGCGTTCATAATTTCTTGTCAGAACTATCACTTATCCGGAACTTTGCTGCCAGAGACTGGAGCTCGACCTAAATATTCGCAACTATATTTCTATGACACTGAAAATGAGCTTTCCAACCGTCTTGGTTGCATGAATCTACAACAGAATGACATTGATTCAACTATTGTTAAAGAGCTGTTATCCATGCTGGATTAACACAGTGCAATTGCCAAAGGCTTCATAATGGCTACAAACTGGGCCAAAGAACACAAAACCTATGATTTCCAGTTGAAACTCCTTGGAGACAGAAAAGTAGAAAAAAGGCAATACAATCTCCCATCAGCAAATGAGGTGGCTGGGTTAATTCATGGTGATTTTGGAAAAAGCACATCTGAACGTGATGTTGTAATTCAGACGATGGGAGGGAAATTTCATAGGATTTCTGAGCTCCACCCTCAGTACATGTCTCTTCAATATCCTATTCTTTTGCCGTTTGGTGAAGATAGTTTCCATGAAGAAATACCATATGAGTCAAACACATGACAACGGAAAACAAAACGGGGGTTTATGACAATGCGTGAATTTTATAGTGCACGGTTACAGGAACGTGATGAGGGAACAAACCTCCTCCAGGGTGGACGACTATATCACCAGTACATTGTTGATGCATACACTGCAGTTGAGGAACATAGGCTTTTATACATTAAGGACCATCAAAATGAGCTGAGGTGTGAATTATATAATCACATATGTGATGCTGTCACAAAAGGAGACACAGATGCGAGAACTGTAGGCAAAAGAATAATATTACCTGCTTCTTTTACCGGGGGGCCGCGGTATATGATTCAAAATTATCAAGATGCGATGGCTCTTTGTCGCACATAGGGAAATCCATCCCTTTTCATAACTTTTACTGCTAACCCCGGTTGGCCTGAAATTGTTGAGTACTTAGAGAAGATACCAAATCAAACAGCAAATGATAGACCGGAGGTAATGAGCAAACTGTTCAAGCGGAAGCTTACTCAACTAATGGAAGATCTACATGTTAATCACATTTTTGGCAAGACCAATGGTTGTAATTTTATTTAATGTTTCCTTTGGAATTATTGAAAATTAATCTGCATATATAAATTGGTGTACCCTCTTGGAATTTATTATGATATGTATTTTTTCTCTTACTTGAATATAGGTGTTTACACAATAGAGTTTTAGAAAAGAGGTCTACCTCATGCACATATTCTGATATGGCTGAAAGATTCTCACAAGGTCAAAACGGGATCAGATATTGATGAGTTTATTTGTGCGGAAATTCCATCAAAGGAAGAAGATCCTGAAGGATACAAAATTGTTACTGACCATATGCTTCATGGTCCTTGTGGTGACAAAAATCCAACTGCACCATGCAGAGTTGATGGGAAGTGCATCAAACATTTCCCCAAGCCCTTTTATTTAGAAACTACAATGGATGAGGAAGGATTTCCTGTTTACAGATGCCGAGAAAACGGAGATTTTGTACAAAAAGGGACAGCAAAGCTTGATAACGGCTTTGTTGTCCCGTACAACAGATATCTTTTGCTAAAATACAATGCACACATAAATGTGGAATGGTGTAATAGATCTCGAGCAATTAAATATTTGTTCAAGTATATTTACAAAGGCCCTGATAAATCCACAGTCATTTTTCAACGTAAGAATACTTCAGAAGATGGGGAGGTCTCTCATTCAGCACAGGAAATCAACGAAATAAAACATTTTCTAGACTGTAGATACCTGTCAGCATGTGAATCTGCATGGAGAATGTACGGTTATGGTATTCATCGATCAAAACCTGCAATTCTTGCTCTTAACTTCCATTTACCAGGTGCAAATAAGATAACTATTAGAGATGGGATGTCTTTAAGGAAAATTATGGGCAGAGAGAGAATGAAGATGACCATGTTTACAGAATGGTTTAAGCTCAATCAGTTAGACGAGAGTGCGCGTCAGTATACATATGCTCAGATTCCACAGCATTATACGTGGGATAAATCTTCTAAGATTTGGACGATCAGGGGCAGTGTGGATGTTATTGGCAGGATTGTTTACTCTCATCCTGCATCAGGAGAGCGTTATTACATGCGTATGCTACTTAATGTGGTAAAGGGCCCTAAATCTTTTGAAGATCTTCGCACGGTGAAAAAAAATGTACGTGATACTTTTAGAGAGGCATGTTATGAAAGAGGACTGTTGAATGAGGATTTAGAATGGATTGAGGCGATACAGGAAGCACACTAGTGAGCTACAGGATACCAGTTACGTGAATTGTTCTCAACAATTTTGCTTTTTTGCGATGTCAGTTCACCCGGTAAATTATGGAATGCAACCTGGGAAATGTTGTCCGATGATATCCTATATCACAAAAAACAACAATTCAGATACAATGATCTGACCTTAACAGAAAATCAGACAAAGAACTATCCGTTGTTATATATTGAAGAAATTCTACAGCAGAATGGAAGATCTCTATCTGATTTCCCTAAAATGCCTAAGCCAGACCCGTCTTTGATAACAAAGGTAGATAATAGGATAATCAGGGAAGAACTTGCATTCAACTGCTCCGAGATGTAAAAAACCCATAACCAATTGTTTGCCAATTTGAATAGTAATCAGTTAAGGATTTACGAAAAGGTCATGAAGTCTGTAAATGAAGGGATGGGAATGTTTTTTTTTATTTACGGAGCCGGAGGCACAGGAAAGACCTTTTTATATACTGCAATAATGGCACGTATTAGGTCTGAACGCAATATTGTTCTGGCGGTAGCATCTTCTGGTATTGTACATGTCGCATATTTTTTTATTTATATATATGTTGCCAAAATTAGTGAAAAATTATTGAAAACTATTGATATTCCTAATACAGGTATTGCTGCATTATTATTGCCTGGAGGAAGGACAACACATAGTCGTTTTGTGATTCCACTTGAACTGTTAGACAACAGTACATGTGGTATAAGTCAAAACACTAATCTTGCCCAATTGTTACTAGAGGTTAAATTAATTATATGGGATGAAGCACCAATGACGCAGAGGAACGCGTTTGAAGCTCTTAATAGAACTCTTCAGGATATTCTCGGTGTAAAAAATGAAGAAAACAGGTCAAAGCTGTTTGGAGGCATAACTGTAGTGCTTGGAGGCGATTTCAGACAAATCCTACCAGTCATAACTAAAGGTAGAAGGCAAGATATTATTGAAGCTTCTATTAACAATTCTCCTCTACGGGATCATTGCGAAGTGCTCACACTGTCAAAAAGCATGCGTGTGAAAGAGCGGATGGATGATGGTAATGTTGACATTGAAAGGCAGAATTTCAATAAATGGATCCAAGTTGTTGGTGATGGAAAAGCTCCAGCAATAGCCCTTTCAGATGAAGACGAAGCCACATGGATTGAAATACCACCAGAGTTTGTTGTTGATCCAGGAGCAGACCCAATTCAAACTCTAATTGATGTGGTGTTCACTGATTTCAAGGAAAAACAGAAGATGCCATCTTATCTTAATCGATAAAATAAAAACCTGCCCGATGTCGGCCACCATTCTTACGTAACTTTGATTGAATCTCACGACTTGGTGACCTATTCATCAATACGATTAAAGTTAACAAATTAGTATGGACCCCAATCTAACAACACATTTAAAAAATATAACTACATGGTACATCATTCATATACCTAAATTAATTCTGTAATTCTTACCTGCTAGATGACGTCTCACTCTATCAAAGTAATCTATCTCAACAAACGTTGAGGAAAACACCCTGACTTGGTACATGGAACAACCTTTGGGCACAAACACAACAACATCACCAACCTCTATTCCGTGATCTATTGCAAACACGTCCCAACCCAACTCTAACCAGCAGTACCCATCAACTCCACTCACAACTCTCACAGCATATTCGAACTGGCCGGGAACAAACAAGCGCATTATCCAATCCATACTCTTTCCCATTTATGCCGTGAAGGTACCAGGTAAACGCTGTAATAGAGTCAAACAGAACATAGAACATTGTTTCGAAAACATAAGAATGAAAAGAACAAAATACTGCACACATACCACTTCTAACAAAATATGGTCAGACGCAATTAAGCGAGTGAAAGCAAGAGGTAAATGTCCAACATAATTGTCTTTAGCAGAGGCCTCCGAATCAAAATCCGAGGTGTCATCATCAAAAGAACTCAGGCTCGAAGAAAGAGAAATAACTTCCATACTGCACGATAAATATAAAATCCAGATCTGTAGGGCCAAAATAAAAACATTATGTAAATATGGGAAGACTCATGCAGAACAATACACACAAATATCCCTAAAGTAAAAGTTAAAAACAAGGACAAGTAAATATGTTGTACAAAAAACGGTGACCAAAATTCAGAATTAAGTAACCTACAAACCAGGAGGCCCACAAATTAAAGTAGGTATGAAGGCTGCTTAGTGATAATAAGAAGGTTAGGACATTAGTAATGGGCCAAAAACAATTACAACCCATTTTAGAAAAGAAGGCCCACAAATTAATATATATCCTACAGGAAATCCACCATTGTTTGAGTAACTCCATTTTTTCATTTTGTTATATCTATCATTAACGGATTGAACTAAGTCAATTATAAACAAAAAACAATAAAGACCAACAAACCAGCTGAGACTTAAAAATGAATATAATGCGAAAACTAAAACCATGCATAAAACACATATGCAAGTTTGGATTTTAGAATGACAATAATTTCATATGTTGCCATTTTGTTACGCACGCGAATCGTAGAACCACCATTTCATACTCACGCAAAACATACGTCAACAATTTGAAAACCATGTGACTGTTTCAATGTTCACCGTGACAGGTTCGTAACTTCAATGTTGTACATAATGTTCAACGTCCTTCTTCGTAACACGCTGACTGTTTCATCATCACACCACGTACTTAATGACATGCTAATTACTCTATCTAAATAAATGTCATTATTATAGCATTTATTCTCCACGCTGAATAATAACAATTTCTTCAAACGATTACTCAAAATCAAAAAAGGAAAAAAACAAACCTAGGTGGAATATGCATTTATTTCACACGTTTGCTATTTTTATTTATCAGTTGGATATATAGTTTTAAAAAATATTTACTACTAATTTACGTTTGTTCATCCCATAGATGTTGTTGGAAATATATCAACAGTTGGAGGCGTGCAGAAGACCTACGACGGTTACGAGTATGTAGAATGTTGGATGATCGATGACCAAAATCTAAAAATAAAAACAAGAATGGTTGGATTTGCATGTGATGACTTTATCAAAAAGACAAAGCAATCCAAACATCCGATGACCATATTGTTGACATTAGTGGAGATCACAGAGGAATGTGGTAAACATCAGAAAACATAAACACATTTAACTGTTAATCTTTATGTTAATAAAAAATAAAAAATAAAAATAAATAATATGTAAACACGTTATTGTTTAGAAGAATATTAATAACATGTGAAGGTTTTGCTTAATTTGATTTCTGGAATAATTTGGAAAGGTGTCACTGAACTTTCAACTTCACACCACAATGAAATTATAAGATTACAATGAATTAAATATCAGAATTAGATTGGTACTTCAGTGTCATATAAATTATTTAGTTCATTATACAAGACAAAAAGAATCATACATAACTATATTAATTCTGATATTTCTGTGTGACCTACAAATTTGAACAAATGCTAATACTCATGAACAATTCAAGATCCATTTTTTAACGGAAGTAATAGTCCATGCTTTTGCAAAACGGTCTACTGTATCAGGTGAGGTAATGTTACAAAGCACTCAAACAACAGCGATATATACAAACACGGATGTGCCACAAATTGAGGAATTTCAAGCAGCTTGCGGGTATGATATCGTTTCTTAATCTTATATAAAATATAATATACACACAAATTTAACTCAATACACATATAATTTATAATTACACTTACTTCACCAATAAAAAAAACACGCTGTAAAAAAACTAAAAGACTTTATAAACATGTAATCTAAGTAGTAATTAACCGTTGTAGGTTAATATAAAAGAAGGAACCAAATATGCTACCAATGAAAGTGATGAACAAAATGGGACACTGTTACGGCTTCTACAATTGGGAAGAATGTTTGCTGCAAACAAAATTCAGGTATACTGAATAATAACTACATATTTCAAATCAAAATTATTTTTATTAAGCATACTTATTATATTTTACTATGCAGGAATCTATGACGTTGTACTGCATTGTACAAATAAAAAATGTCCTCATAAGAGACAACTGGTTTTACTATTCATGTCTAGATGGTAAAGGCAAGAAAGGAGTTGTCAAACAGGAAGATGGTCTTTGGTGCAACGGTTGTGAGAGAAAGTGTGATAAACCCCTAATTAGGTTTGCTTTTTCAAAACACAAACAAAAAAAACCACAAAAGGCATTTTCTATTACTCGATTATATATTATTTAATAACACTGCAGGTACAAGCTATACCTCGAGATAGGGGATATGACAACAACATCTTTAGTCAGTCTATTTGATTCTGTAGCAGAGAAGCTTATAAAAATTCCAGCTCACACACTCCATGCTATATCTGAGGTACGAGAATAGGTATATTAATAAGTATGAAAAACTGACTGAAACTTCATGTATCTAACATAAGAAGCAAATTTACCATCGTTGCAGCAAGAAGATGGTGAAATAAAAATACCCTCGCAGCTAACAAATTTAAACAGGACAACCCACATTCTGGAACTCAAAAGCCATACTTACTATGATCATGGAACCCATGAATCATTTATTTGTAGTGATGTCATAACTGACAATCATAGGTTGAAGGTATGTAAAAGAAAAACTTTCGACTGTAACTACTCTTTTACAATCAAAAACAGGATCTGATTTTTATTTTGTTCAAATAAAAGGTTGAAACTAAGATGGGGAGGATGAACAACATTTCAGCAGATGGACAAGCTACAAAGAGAAAAGCTACTTATGATGTCAAGACCAAAGATGAAAAGTTGGGATAGAGGAACAAAAAACTACAATTATGCTATTATCAGGAGTTACCTAAGAATAAGCTTTGAAACAAGACTTCTTACTATTACTTTGGTTTTCAATATGTTTCATCAGAATATTTGACATTGTCAATTTTCATTTTATGTTATATGTAAACTCATTTTTCACTTGATTTAATTAATTAATATCTGGGTTTAATTAAGTAATCAATGATAAAATACAGATAATATAATGCTCTACCAAAAACATACCAAATCAGCACTATACCACACAAATACCATGCAACGTAATACTCATATGGTAAAGGAAAATATCAAACCCGGTGGCATTAAGAAATCGTATTAAATAACAATCATTTTTATATTAGTAATTAGTAATGACCTTATAAAAAGATTAGCAAAAAAGAAAACAACCAAATGCCATCTTGAAACGACTATTATTAAAATCAGTCACCTCAGCATGTTAGATTTTCATGTAGTCTTCTGCTTAACTCCTAAACAATAGTCATCAAATGACACAAAAGCAATATAAGTGGTATTGGTATACAATCGACAACCCATTGATCATGGAATCTGGTAAACAAAGCATGCAAGATCTCAAGAAATGTAGCAGAAGAAAGGAAAAGCGTACATTCATTGAAATAATGGTGGAAAACCTGAGCAATACCATAAAGTGATGGGAGAAGAAGATGGAATAGGCTTTCTAATTCAGTCATGTAAAATTATTTGAAAAATGAAATATCAAATTCTTTTTTATCTATAAAACAACCAAGGAAACATCCTATACTCATCTATATTTATAAAATTGTGGTTAGAAGTTCACATATAGAAAATCATCTTTTTTAAATATTATAATAAATACAGTGGCATATATTATACCATATGTGAGTAACAATAAATTATATTAATAAACACCCCACAAAAAGAAATCTGCCAAAAATGAAAAGAACATTAGATCCCAAACAAAGGGGTCACAGATTCTATTGCCATAAAATAGTTCCTATTCATTTATTCATTAATAACTGCAAATAGCAACAACAACAAAAACCAAGTTGCAATTTTTTAATGTCTTGAAAAATAAAATACATCCTTGGAATTATTTTACCAACTTAGAAACAATATTATGTACAATAACAGAAATACAGATTTATCTTCATAATAAAATACAATCTAATAATGATAATCATAATCATCAATTCACATAAATCTGGTCAAAGAACACAACGACCACAAAGTAACCATTTTAAGAAATTGTCATATATGGTTTGTGCACTTATTACAGGAAAATAAATGGTATTAACTAAGGACATTGAATAATATTTACCATAATTTTTCAGACATTCCTTGCGGCCCACAAAACAGCTGCCTATAAAAGCCTATCAAATTGTCAAACATTCTCATCATACAAACAATTCAACCATTATCCAAGAAACCAAAAACCACAGCCTATCAATATTCGATATCAAACACAGATATGGCACCGACCTGTAAGCCTGAAAAGAGGTAATTTCATATTTCAATATCAAAAAAACAATGTCAGTACATTTAACCGTAAGTGTAAATCAATTTATCTTACAATATTTACATGCAATGATTATTTAGCGCTGAAGGACGACGTCAAATAATAGAGGCAAATATCATGGAACTAAAGAACATTGCTCAAGATCAGATAGCAAACAATTCTAAGGTGAAACTTCTCAGTTCATTCTATATTAACACTTTGAACATATCATGTCTATATTCTAACTATCTAACTGAAATATCACGAACACATACCCCTCATAGTATCAATTACCATCATCTTTGTTATGGCATGCAAAGGATGGTACTTTGATCTATGCTCAAAATGCAAGAAGCCAGCTCCACCACCAAAACGTAACTTATGGTGCAACACATGTAACGCATCTATCCCTTCCTTCACACGTTGTCTACAACTCCAACTGGAAATCAAAGACTACTTAGGATCAACTTTTATATTCTTACCTCCTACAATAGTAGATTATCTCCTGGGACCACTGACAATATATCTTCGGCAATCAACAACAGTAAGTCTAACCCCATAAATAAATATCTTTGTTTACATACATCACATTTCAGCATCACCAAATCAATACATAATTTTTGCCCATAGAGTTTTTTACAGATCCATTTCAAATACCAGATATCTACAGGGCACTCATCGGCACACAACACACTGTTGAAATAATGCCACATACTTATAACTATTGTAGACACATGGGTGCACATGCTTTTATCTGCAACAATATAATGACTACTCCACACAAACAAAGCACACGTTTCTCCAGGAGAACCAGCTCAGAACACGCATTCAAGTTCTCGAACATATTCAATATGAGATCCATCTATAAAATGAAGAAGACCGCACAGGAATGGAAATGACTGTTTGAAGGACAGACCCCAAAAAAAAAAATAACGAAGATGGACAGGATATATAAGCTACACCGACAACAAATGCCTAGAAATATTAGAAAGTTATTATCATCAGTGCAAGAGAAATAAACGACATCAGTGTCTGAACATTTGTAACATTTACACATACAAAAATAGATCGCTTTCGACAGGTCCTCAAAATGGTTAGATGAAGTAGTCATTATATATTTGTATGTTAATCAATGTCATATGAATGGAATTTATAAATTTATAAAAAGAATATGCTTCAACAAATGTATAGAACGATAAACTAACAACATGAATTTCATAATGTTAAGAATCACATCATTGGAAGATCTAAGTAAAACAACTCTTATTAAAACACCATCCAATAACCACCGAAAAAATAAATAACTATTTTAAGTAACCCAAATTTTGTATTCAGATTATGAAATATTAATGATAATCAAATAATTCAACATCACACAATTATGCAATTCAATAAACAATTGACATAATTCAAACACAAAACATAAAAGAGAAAATCAGTATCACAAAAGTAAAGATCTTCAATTCATCTGGTAAAAAAATATAACAAAAAAATGAAGTAACTTCCAATACCATAGCAATAGACACATCAAATAAACAATGACAGATAAAATTAAAGGTTAGTAGTTTTGAACCATTTCATATAAGTAACTCACACTGAATGATGTAATACATTTTATTTTGACCATATTATAAAATATCATATATACAGGAATAAGATGGGGAGGATGAACAACATATCAGGAGGTGGAAAATCTACAAAGAGAAAAGCTACTTATGATGTTAAGACCAAAGAAGAAAACTTGGAATAGAGGAACAAAAAAATACAACAATACGCTTTTATCAGGATCTACCTAAGAATAAACTTTGAAACCAGACTTTTTCCTATTATTTTGTTTTTCAATATAATGGTGGAAAAACCTGAGCAATACTATAAAGTGGTGGGAGAAGAAGATGGAACAGGCTTTCTAATTCAGTCATGTAAAATGATTTGATAAATGAAAAATCAAATTCTTTTTTATCTATAAAACAAACCAGAAAACAACCCATACTCATCTAAATTTGAAAATTTGTGGTTAGAAGTTCAGATATAGAACAACATCTTTTATAAATATTATAATACATAAAGTAACATATATTATACAAAATGTCAATAACAATAAATTATATTAATAAAGACCCCAAAAAAAGAATTTGCCAAAAATGAAATCAACATTAGATCCAAACAAAAAGGTCACAGATTCTATTGCCATAAAATAGTTCCTATTCATTTATTCATTAATAATAACTGCAAATAACAAAAATTTCAATAAACCAATGTTCCACAATTTCTTTTGGAATCGACCAAAAAAATAAAGCCTAAGAATTATTTTTCCAACTTAGAAACAATATTATGTATAATAACAGAAATACAGATTTATCTTCAAAATAAAATAATGTATATTAATGATAATCATATAATGAATTCACAAAAAACTGGTCAAAGAACAGAACCTCCACAAATTAACCATTTTCAGAAATTGCCATATATGGTTTGTGCACTTATTACTAGTAAATAAATGGTATTAACCAAGGACATTGAATGATATTTCCATAATTTCTCATACATTTATTGAGGCACAAAAAACACCTGCCTATAAAAGCCTATCAAATTGTTAAACATTCTCATCATACAAACAATTCAACCATTCTCCAAGAAACCAAAAGCTCAGCCTATCAGTATTCGATATCAAAGACAGAAATGGCACCGACCTCTAAGACTGAAAAGAGGTAATTTCATTTTTCAACACCAAAAAAACAATGTCAATACATATAACTGTAAGTGTAAATCATGTTTTCTTACAATATTTACATGCAATGATTATTTAGCGCTGAAGGACGACGTGAAAGAATAGAGGCAAACAATTCTAAGGTCAAACTTCTCAATTCATTCTATATTAATAGTTGGAATATATCATGCCTATATTCTAACCATCAAAATGTAATATCAGGAACACATACCCCTCATAGTATCAATTACCATAATCTCTGTTATGGCATGCAAAGGATGGTACTTTGATCTATGCTCAAAATGCAGAAAATCAGCACCACCACCAAAAGGTAACTTATGGTGCAACACATGTAACGCATCTATTCCTTCCTTCACACGCTGTCTACAACTCCAACTGGAAATCAACGACTACTCAGGATCAACTTTTATAGTCTTACCTCCTACATTGGTAGATTATCTTCTGGGACCACTAACAATATACCTTCGGCAATTAACAACAGTAAGTCTAACCCCACATATAATTATCTTTGTTAATATACATCACATTTCAGCATAGCCAAATCATTACATAATTTTTTGTCAAACAGTTTTTTACAGATCCATTTCAAATACCAGATATCTACAAGGCACTCATCGGCACACAACACAGTGTTGAAATAATGCCACATACTTATAACTATTCTAGACACATTGGTGCACATGCTTTTATCTGCAGCAATATAATAACTACTCCACACAAACAAAGCACACGTTTCTCAAGCAGAACCAGCGCATAACACGAATTCAAGTTCTCTAAGATATTCAATATGAGATCCATCTACAAAATGAAGAAGACCGCACAAGAAAGGAAAGGGTTGTTTGAAGGACATACCCATACAAAAAAACGTAACGAAGATGGACAGGATATATTAGCTACACCGACAGCAAAGGAATAGATATATTTGACAGTTATTTCAGTGCACCAGAAATAAAGGACATCATTGTCTGAACATTTGTAACATTTACACATACAAAAATAGATTGCTTTTGACACGTTCTCAAAATGGTTAGAGGAAGTAGTCATTTTATGTTTGTATGTTATTCAATTTCATATGAATGCAATTTATAAATTATTACAAAAAATATGCTTCAACAAATGTATAACAACATGAATTTCATAATGTTGAGAATTACATCATTGGAAGACTTAGGTAATACTAACCTGTATTAAAACACCATCAAACAACCACCGACAAAATAAATAAGTATTAAAAGTTACCCAAAATTTGTATTCACATTGTGAAATATAAATGATAATCAAATAATTCAATATCACACAATTATGTAGTTCAAAAAACAATTGACAGAATTCAAACACAAAACACATAAGTGAAAATCAGTATTAGAAAAGTAAATATCTACAATTCATCTGGTAAAAAAAATATGTTGCGGTAAATTCCAATACCATAGCAATAGACACATAGAATAAACAATGAAAGATAAAATCAAAGGTCAGTAGTTTTGAACCATTGCATATAAGAATCTCACACCGAATGATGTAATAGATTTTATTTGACCATAGTATAAAATATCATATATACAGGAATAAACAGGGAAAAATAAAAAAGTGTTTTCATAACATTTATAGAGACATACATCAGAATGAAGCAGGTTGTTGAAGCACATCACCAATTAGCAATTGCAAAAAATGAAGTCTGCCACAAGTAAGAACAATGTTTTTATGACAAACTGAATACGAAAAAATCGTCTATGTATACTTAACATTCCATTTAACGATTTAATCCAGGATCGAGAACATCGACAAAAGTATTGCACCATTCACAGAAACAGACACAAAGAGAGATGGTGGGAGCCCGTATAAAGATGTGATAATGCTGGAAGAAATACAAAGTGGGATGAAAAGTCAAAAAAAAAACTTCAGCCTAAAGTGTGATAAACAGGTAGACCAAACATTGATCATGATTGAGGAGAAATCGAATTAGACAAGAGCAACAACGAAGATAGAAAAATAAAATTAGGTAAATCAAGGATAACCGATATATAAAAATAACTATGTACAAAATTAAAGAAAGAGTGCATACAAAAAGTAGAATAAGTGGATGCATTCAGAAGTACAGAATTTCACAACCTTCTAGTGACTAATTGAGACTACAAACATAGGATGAAACAGAAAGGACAACATTGAAGCAACAAATGTAATAAAAAACTCTAAATGTATGTATCTATTTAGAAAAATTAATAATCAAATGTTTATCATTACTCAGAATAGTGTATTCATAAGTTCATACATGAAAAGGTTTTCAATATTGCTATAACAATTCAATAGATTAGTATATCTAAAGGGCTAAACATATTATAAAATCAATCTCAATAATTATTAGAGTGATGAATCCAAGTCCCCGTATCTCAAAAAAAAAAAACAGAGATACATGTGTTTTAATATAATAAGATGAAGCATATACTTAAATAATTACAAAGACGAAGAAAATATGATAAGCAACTATACCAGATTATCAGACAATATAAATAACAACAAAGATTACATTGAAAAGTATAAAAGACATAAGCAGTTCCAGATAGTGAAATTTCTTCAAACCATTTGAACCATACTACACCTAAATTACTACATTGCAAAGTAATGCATTTTATTTTTTCTATAAAATGGATTATTATCATTCAACAATTATGCACTATTAATATCACAGATTTATTTTCCACTTGAAGAGCATTATACAGTCAACGTAATTCATCTTAAATTCGAAATTAGGAACAACATTAATATGGACACCATTAGTTGCTGTGATATCAACATTACAAACCACCAACGGCTATATCAATCAATTTGAGATACACAATATATAACAATAAATACGGCATCCATATGGAATCCAATCCTCAAAAATCAAATATAAAATAAAGCATTGAAAAAAAGATGTTCATCCCAAGTCTTCAAGTAATAGTACATAAAATAATAGAAGGAAACATATTTATCAGTGAAGAGACAATACCTACCAATGCCTACTTCAAAGCTGAAGTTGTATCCAAACACTCATCAGAAACAACTATTTCTTCAGGTCCACGGCAAATCAAAACAGAATGATCCTGCAACACCCAAATTCATTGCAAAAGAAGTAAAATCTGCAGCATCAGATGATGGAAACATATATACAAATTTCCACCAATTGCACGCAATCCCAAAAGCTGTGTACAACATCATGGTATGCAGGCAGTGGCAAGAAAGATTTGTGACTGATACTCTATTATATCTAAATTATCTAATATTAGATGACCAGGTATTGTACTAAGACCATAATATTTAAATTAAACTATTTGTATTATATTTAATTGACAATGTATTGCTAACACTATGACAGGGTACCACATTAATATGTCGAGCTACAAAAGATGTAGCAAACTCATTCAAACAGAAACTCAGAAACGGAGAGGTATATAGCATCCAAGGATTTACGATTTCAATGATCACATGATATCCACGCATCAGGAAAAACGACATTATCATGATCAATATTCAAAAGTATACTCAGATAACCAAACTGGATTATTGCTGCACTTGTTTCTGCCAATATCCAACTGATTTATCTTCATTTCAAAATGTCAAACCAAATGGATCTGAATATCTAATAGGTAAACTGTTATAGCTCAAAATTTCAACAAAACTGAAATTAGACAATTGTAATTGTAATATTTTCTACTGCAGATGTGGTTGGAACTATATCTGTCGTCAACATAGGTAAGCATACAAGTACAGGACTTATGTGTTTCGAATTTTGGTTACTGGACGATCATGGATTAGAACTTAAGGTGAAGATGCTTGGACCATCATGCACAACGTTCAAAAATCACACAAAGCAATCAACACCTATGCCCCATATTCTCCTAACAGCTATGGATGTTAAAGAACACAAAGGTTGGTATACAATGCAAGACATTTAATTACTTAATTAGAATAAAACCAATGCAAAACAATTGCTAACCTTATTTTGCAAACATCTGCCATGATACAGGACACATATATTTGGAGAGTACTACAGCAACTGTAATCTATACAGATACAAACGTGCCACAGATAGCAAGCTACCACAATGTGATGATGTATTCGCAGAAAAACCTAACCTATATTATATCTAAATTCAAGATTATATAATAGCACACCAATTAATTTAATACAAACGTCTCGCAACTGATTTATAACATCAACTAACCATTTCTATAAACAGGTTTGGTCTCTTCAAAAATGCATATCATGGCAATAAGGAAGCGATAAGAAAAAATGGCACCATATTCCAACTACAGGAAATTGGAAGACATCAAAAGGCACTTAACAAATAGGTATCATTAGACATTCATAAAGAAAAAGCCAAAAATGATGCACTATAAATAGATGTAATATAAAAACATTTAAAACAGGCGTAAACACCATATATTGCGTTGTGGAGATAAAAAGGATAATAAGAAGATGGAGCTGGTTCTATCTTTCATGCCTAATAACGAACTGCAATATGAAGCTTATGCATATCCAAGACGGTTTCTACTGCACGGAGTGTGGCCCGCTGTTTGAACAACCACAAACACAGTAAAATTAATGGAACACCCTATATTAGTGTTCTTATCATATACAAATTATTTGCTGAAAATTAAAACCCAATAACAGATATGAGTTGGTACATGAAGTTGGTGACAAAACCGCAACAATGGAGGTCATTGTTTCCAACAATTTGGCAGAAAAGCTGATTGGAACACCAGCGCAAGTCCTACTTTCAACAACAACAGTAAGTCATTAAACTTTAATATTCTATAATACCAAGAACATGTGACTTCTACCTAATTTAATTTGGATAATTTGACAGAACAAACAGAGATTGATGGATCAATGCATGTTACCAAAAGCATTATACAGTCTAATGCATACATTCCACCGACTCGAGATCAAATCAGATACATACTACGAGTACGGGACACACAAAGGCTTCACTTGCAACGATATAATCAAAGATAAAAACAATCTGGGAGATAGAGCAAAAATGCCACATTCGAAGACCGGAGTCCCAAATCAGAACAAAGCCATTATCATCAGACGGCAAATTCAAAAGAACGGTGAAAAAAAAAGGCTATGGTCAAACAGTACTATACATCTACAACTCCTTATACAACATAGTGAAGAAGTTGTGATTACAAATGCATAAATGAAGACAAAACAAATACAAACCTTTGTATAATACAAATAGAAACAATGAATAAAAACATCTCGATGTGATGTCATAAATGTAAAACATCTCTACCAGGTAATAATCATCTTTGTTGGCTATGAACAACTTTGTTTATTTGGAACAAAATACTATGTCCCATTTAATAATTTATAACCAACCAGTAATATATATACTGTTATTAATAGTATACCTCTACATGAATTCAGCATAACTACTAATAATCCAATCAAATAAACAACACACCAATACATATAAAAAACTACCAGGACCTTGGTTCAGTATAAAATAAAATAAAACAAAAAAAAAAGATAACTTAACCACAAAACCTACCAACACAGAACTCCACCAAAGAAATGGTACCCTGCAAAAACTGGAAAAAGTTAGACATATGAAAATCAGGTGATTAAATACCAATCAAAATTTGAACCGATCTTAATAGCAATACTGTTAAATGACAAATGGATTACCTGAACAAGGAAAATTACATCTTCAAATATGTCTAAAAACAAAAAAGAGGATGGGAAAAAAAATCATTTAGCAAACAAAGACACAATAAAAAAATTACACAAATGCCTACAATCCAAGTGAAATACAGAAAGAAAAAAAAACAAATTATAACCATAACAGTGATCTAGAACACAATATCATAACAATATTACAACAACAACATATATAACCAGGAAAAACATTATTGGTTGAAAATAATATAGAAAACAATACAGTGAAAGATAATACAATTCCCACCACAAACCATTATAACACTGATCAATCATAAAACATAAAAAACTGTATAGGCAAAAACAAAGCACAACTACCAAACCAAACCAATTAGAGGCAGACTGATAACGAAAACATAATTAACAGAATAATATTACGGCACACAACGGAAACATAATACAAAAATAACCAAGAACAATACAATGATTCTCTTACTACAAACCAACGTATCAAACCAGTTCAACTGAACTGCTTACAAAAACAAGAAACAAAATACATGTCCGGAAAGAGTCCTCAAAATATAGGTCGCAACTTCTAGACATACAAAATAAACCAACCTAACAACACTGCACAACAGTGAAATGTAGACCGATGAAAATACATGTCATTTTTCACAAAAAAACCTTATTCGCGATAACACAACCTAACTAACGGCGATGACACACAACAACATTGTAGACCAGGTACCCTGGATCCATCAGCACAAACTGACAAATGTCACCTTCCTTCACCGCATTATCAGAAACAAAAACTTTCCAACCTTTTGAGAAATAAGTGAAGTCCTCTCCAACAGAAAGGCTAACATCCCACTTACGATCGCCAACATACAACATCACCTCCTTAGCATAACAGTGCCAAAAAACTAAGGAAGCGTGAGGAACGGAAACCCACTGCATTATCGAAAAAAAAAAACAACCTATGAGAATCAAAAAAGGAAAAAAGAAAACAGAAAATGAAGAAAAAACTTACAAGACGGAAAGGCTTCTGCACATAAGAAGACTTCATTTCCATGCAAAACCAAGCACAATTTGCAACCCCAACTTGAAAATCAGCAGATGGCCCCCCTGATTTTAAGATGAATGAAAAGCATGTTGACGATATTATATCCATAAAAGGCAAATTACCAAAAATACAACAAGAACGACAGCATACTCACTTCTTAATATCTCTTTCGCTGCGCCTATTACCCAATAATCAATTTCACAAGTTGAATAACCTAATATCTTAATATTGAAACGTCAAGAAGAAAATTCATTGAAAACAACGAAAAACCCAACACCAACAGAATAGTACTTGGTCATTTTTTACCATCCTGAACCAGATAAAATTCTCTATTTCGTTTGCGCAGGGAAACCTTGAACACCTTGCCATCCGGCGTGTGCAAAAACACAGATCTATCACCGGGTAAACACGTAGAAGCAGAAAATGATCTGGGCAGCGGCTGTTGCAAAGAAATTTTAAAAAAGATTACAACATAAATTGGAAAAAAATCCAAAAAATAAATAAATTACCATTTCAACCAAGGAATTCTTATCAACAACTGAGCGAAAAAAGGCACGAAGGTTGTCATCCGCAGCAAAAGAGGAATCCATTGTCAGATTTCCAAAAAACCTATACATATGGCGATATACTGATTAGCAACAAAACACCAAATGTATGGAAAATAAGATACATAATATACAATCCAGAATCATAAGGAAACCATCAATCATTACACACAAAATGAAAGCAAAAAGAAATACGTGGAGAATAATGGAAAACAATCAAAACCACACCAAACGCAGACTTCTGAAGAGAATACACAGACTCGCTAGGACATAATCGACACAAGTGATATAAATAAGACAAGAGATTACGTAAACACAATTACACACACACAAAAAGCGTAAAACAACATCACTCATTCATGAAACTGAAGCTGGAAAAGACTACCACTAAAGAACAGAGGGCGTAAGAGCTATGAACATGATAACATCAAACAGAATACAGCATTTAATAATAGTACAAGACCTGAAACAGCAAATAAATAGTAAACAAACAGTCAAATAAATTAAGTGAAGAGACCCAAATACACAGATCAATACAGAAAAGTAAACATAAAACACACACAAGTAACAGTGAGAAACAGAAGAATTAAACATGCTTTACAGAAACCGAAAAAAACAATGACAATGGTGTAACCTAGAAACATACAACAAAATGGCGGATGCATAATAAACAACTACAAGATTCACATGCACAACAACCCAAAATAGAATTCCGGCAAAACTACAATCAAATACTTCAGAAATGACAACAGTGGTAGGAAATGGGGAAAACACATAACAACGGCATCCTACAAAATTAGCAACTAAACATACCTAGAAGGACACAAGACAACGATGAACAAAAAACGACAAACCTGCCGCCGGGAAAAAACACAGAAGAACACCAAGGCCTACGTCACCAGAACTTCCACACAAGCTCGCAAACTCAACCTGGTGCAGACTACCTTCAAAGAACCAATTTATGGAGGAAGACATCACGGGCATTTAAAAGAATGAAAATAAAGGCCACTATGATTTGACCACACAGAGAAGGAATAATAATTTCACAGAGCATAAAATTAGGTTCCTACCCCTAAATCGTAAATTAGCACCTACCGCCCTAAACTAACGTCACCTCATACTACATTCAATTTTATTAAGGGCCATTACATAACATAAAAAAAACCCATCACTTGCATTTGTTGTTGACTGCTTCAAAACTCACAATAATACATGCATTACATTAGATTAATACATAACGGAAACGATAAAAAAAACAAAGGAACTGATACAAACCGCATAACTAACGCCAAACACAAAAAAAGTACATTGCATCCAGAGTCGGAACAAACATTTACGAGGTCTGGTTTATAACTTAACAAAGTGGAATAATAGTAAAAAAGTCGTCTCCCTTAGGGAACAAACTTGGATGTGCGTGAAATAAAATTACAATGAAAGAGAAAGAACTCATAAACTAAATTATAAAAATTATGAAAAACCCAACCCGGCCCTAACAAACCTCACCCGAAACCGGCACACACGTCCTGTTTGACACATGTATGCCCAACAAATAAAATTAAACTTGATACCTTCTCTCCCCATGGCCACCAAAACGACCCCCAATTACAGTGACTAAGCGACTACAAACAAAAAGTAGTACTAATACTCAACAAATACCACCACAAGATACAAAAAAACATATACACGGCAGAACATATAAGTAGTTGAAGATACTTTGCATACACTCAAAACCGCTAATGGGGAAAAAAGAATACAATTAATAAGCGTCTAAATTAGACTACATAGGAGGAAAAAAAAAACACCACTCCCAATAACACACAAAATATTTCAATGAGAGACAAAAGAGAAGCAAATAAGGAACAACAACAAAGACACAAATAATGCAAAAAAGAAAAATAGAACTAACAAAAAACAATATAAAAACCAAAAAAACACAAACAAAAGGGAAAGGGAAGGCTAACCCAAATACAACATTCAACAACACACAAACACACCCCAAGCTTGAGGATTTCGTATGACATTTACTGATAACAAAAAAACTAGAGGACAATGAAAACCGTGTCATAGGTTTCCGGGTCTAGTTCTAACTTAAATTTGGTTTCTTTAGCCTTCACTCTCAAATTCTTTGGTTTATTGCATGATTTATGCATTGTTTTGGACATGATTTAATCCAGTATTTTGAAAAAGGTTTTAATGCATTGTTTTGAAGTTTTTTTATTCGATTTTTTCTTTAAATTTTATTAAATAAACAGATTTAATATAAACGGGCTACCCGACTTGGATTGAGGGTCGGGTATGGACAAGCTGATAGGCCCTATATGCGGGCCGCAGGCTAGCCCGACCCGCCTCAAAGGGCCGAAAATTTGACTCTAGCCCGGCCTGGGCCTGATCCAGGCCCGCATTTGGCCAGGTCTAGTTATAATGAACGGATGGAATTTCACTGATACATGCGCCTTCTACTGGTGTTAGAAAAAGCATTGAATTTTACCACTACGAATGTCTTTATATGCATTTAATATGATCACTGCATGTATCAGTGAAATTCCATCAAACACTTCAACCATTACATGATAGTCCAATGATCTTACACGTTAACATAACACCGTTTTAATCTTGATAGGATAAGTAATGCAAAAAGAATGAAAGCCATGAAGCATAAGAGCGAGTTAAGACCCGTATAAATTGAATACTGTTACAACATGTGGACGATACTTTTCTAGCATGGAGAGGATAATGCTGGTAAAATCCTAAGACATCAAAGAATGAAATAGGATAAGCTTGTTACCTTTCCTCTTTTGTCCAAGAACATTTTCCTCGCGAACAAAGCATTCTGAAAGACAACGTCACACCTAAAAGGTTTTTCCACATTGCTAAATAATATTTAGAGACACGAGAATTGCTTCCACACAATGTATTTCACTCAGTTATAATAAGCACATACGTCATGAATAAGAAATACCAAGCACTAAGTATGGGTGAAGCGAAATTTGACAAAGTAAATCACTTACGTATCATTCACTCATCTATAAAGATTGTATAAGCAGTAGAATATTGTGAGAATGTGACTTGCCTAGTGACACCAATTGTGACATTGTTGGCATTGTTGTGTACATGAACTAGATTGATTTCATGTATCATTCAAATCCATAGCCGGGTAGTGATGGCATCCTAAGCCTCGCATGCTCCTTTAGAGCCGAAACACTTCCACCTCCACGCAGCACACTCCCGACACACACCTAGATGATCTCTTGCTCCACCATTTTCCCTCTTCACATTATCCTCTTAACTTTGAAATTTCCTTTTTTGAAATCAATAGAATTTACGAAAACTTTCTTCGTGACATCAGATGATCTCCGTTGGTGTTCTCTTGCTCCACCATTTCCCCTGTTCACATTATCCTCTCCACCAGTGAATCTCTTTATTACCCTTGTCTCTCGACTCTCTCCTACCCCACCAGCTCCACAATATATACATCCTCCGGATTGGTGACATCCGCTTTATCTCAAAGAAGCTCTGCCGCACTTCACCATTAGTAATGTGTCGTTGTCACCTAGCTGCATACCACCTTCACCATATTCCAAAACCTCCTTCTACAAGGACGACATCTCCCTTATTGAGCGAGAAGTGCGGGTCACAGTTCTCACTTGGGCAAGGAATCCATGGCGGGATCGGATTGGCTCAAAACCCCTTTTCTTTATATGATTTCTTGGTTTTCAGATGATGATGAGAAGAACCGTTATCACACTCAAATGCTTTAAATATGAATGAGACGTCGCGTCGTGAACTGATTCGAATCCTGGAATTCGCACTGGGTTTGACTTCTTCCATGGGATTTTGTTTGATGGCTAACCTGAAGGGAAACATTAAAAGGACATTTTCTGCACCGTCAGCGACCATTAGACAAGCTTGAGAAACAAGCATTAGAAGACTTCCAATAAGCAAATCAGCAGGAAGTGTGGAGGTAACATATATGATTCACACCAAGCCACCAACCATTAGAAATGATTAGTTGTTATATTTGCAATTTGCATACTGATTTTATACTTGCAATTTGCAAACCATCAGTACAACACAATAGAACTTAGCTTACTTCTCATTAAAGTTCCAATTATTGGAAAGACATACAACACTGAACAATCTGTTTAGATTTACGTAAAAATAATGCGAAGTCTCTAAATTGAGAAGCTAATAATCCATGAATTTCTTCTGGTTGCATGTGCGTAGGTCCAATATCAACTACATATGAATAATTATATTGCACCACAAGTATAATAAATGATCCCGAAAATGATAAGTCATTTTGTACCTTGACCTGAAAATAAGGTCATACATGCTATTTTCTTTGTAATTTTAGTTCTTGGAGGGACAGTCATAAATCAAGACTTAATGAAAATATAACCTCATGTGAATTCTCAGGGGTTTTGAAGAAACCAACATGAATTGTTTGGTTTAACTTGCAAGTCGGGGTGTATTCCTTCATCTTGAATCCTCCCATATCAATGTCTGAGTAATACAACTTCCTCCAGTAATCTCCTAGATCATACTTTCTCAGTTAGCCATGAGGTTTACTTAGTTACTAAATTGTAACACAAAATAGATAAATAATCACACCAATCCTTTTATATGATGAAAAGAGGGAAATAACTAACCTGTAGAAAATTGTGATAACATGGATGTTATAGCAAGTAGTAAGTATCTTGTAGTAAAATGAAACTGTGATTAGGTTTGTGTTGAAAAGCTATGCAATGGTCTGCAGAAGTGGCTCATGTGTTAGTCTATCAGTGTTTAACTAAAAACCTATTTTATCATCAAAATAAAATATATCGAAATGACACTTATAAACCTGAAAATACCAAGCTATAAAAAGTTAAACCAGAAAATGCAAGCCTAAATTTCAAAATATTCTTTTCATGTAGGCACGATCAGGTTTACCATCAATTTGCAAAGAACGACAATACTGGAAGTACGAAGCAAATTCGTTGTGATAACCTCAACATAAAGCCTAGAAGAAAATTCGGCAGAAATTCAATAAATTTGATTTCATGAGAACTCAAATAGATCCAAAACACGTTAAGAAATTTACCTTAATCGATGTGAAACGTTCTTTTCATTGATCTTGACGTACATCTATTTTTCTGTTCCGACTTTCAATCCCTACCAAGGAAGACTACAAAGACACACCTAGTCAAAGATAAAAGAAAGGCTACAGAAAAATAAACTCCACTGATGGGGGTACAAATATCAACCTTCCTCTCAAGATGTACATGAGAACTTACCCAAGTGACTTAAAGTCTTCCTTGCGACTATGTTCTGCTAAACAGAGTGAATTATAGGTATCATAGATAACAAACATTGCAAGCTCGAAGAGCACAACATATTTCAAGATATTATGTATATAGTTGTTGGACCAGAAGGCTAGTGAGCTAACATCAATTCCCACAACTAATACCACTAAATGCACCAACTGAACAGAGGTGAGCTAAGTTAAAGCAATCCCAAGTGATCGCGTTTGCTGGAGGTTTAGCATTAGACGCTGGAACTTTTGCTTGTCTGGATTATCGACATAACTTCGTTTGCTGACAACTTTAACTCTCACCACGTGGTTTTTTGTTTTGGATACCATGGAGTCAAGAAAGACCCTTTTCGGACTCATACTAAAAAAACAGAAGGAAAAATAAAGATGAAATATCGCAGTATGGTGAAATAATTTTTGTTCAAAATCAGATTATATTTATTGTAGAAAAAGTAATTTCAAGCATGCAAACTATTCCTTCAGAAAAGAGCAATTTTTCAATAAAAATGTGAACTAATTCTGCAAGAAAATTACAACATATGATCAATATAACCAAGCATACAAACAAAAAACAAAAAAAACTTAAACTACTGAAGAAGTTACAAAACAAGTGATGCCACATAAAAATCACAGCAAAAGAGATAAAAAAAAGAGCAATATACAAACAAATACAAAAAACAGATAGGAAACTTATAAGAAATCAATATGAGCAAACAAACAAAGCAAATTGCATCCAAATGGAAAAACCAATATGCAAACAAACAAAAAAACAGTGTAGTGTAGGTAATTTGAGCAAACAAGCAAATTGAAAATTAAACCTTAAGAGAACAATATGCAATTTGAACAAACATGCAAGTGGAAAACTAAACCTAAGAGAGCAATATGCAATCTTAGCAAACATACAAATGGAAAACTAAACAACTAACCTTAGAGAGGGATTGTTCCAAGGGAAATGAAACTATGAAATAGAAGAGAAGTGAGGGGAAAGTAAAGCAAGTTAGAAGAGAGTGTAGCTGAAAAAACTAAAAGTAAAGCAACAAATATATAAGGAAAGTAAAAAATGGATTACAGCTAGCTTAAGGCATAAAATGGTGACAAGTGTATAGTAAGTAACATATGTGAAACACTAACAATAATCCATGCTAACAAGGATATTTCCACTAAAATGGTATATTTCCACTAAAATGGTATATTCTATCTGAGATAAATTAATTAAGTCTGAAGCCCACTAAGATATTTAAATAATTAAAAAAAGATAAATAAAAAATAAAAAAATAAAAACGGACATAATGTATACCTCAAATCCTTGCCTTTGCATTTTGTTTGCCTCCATATCCTCAATCAATGCACACCCATTTCCCCAAAACTACAACAAGGGTACGTAATTCATCAACTATAGGTATGCATTGCAAAAAACAGCATTTAAATAAAACCCATCCATCCAAGCTTTAAAATGTAAAAATAGAAATCAAATTCCATTACCTTCAGGTTGAATGTGTCTGTCAGTTTGAGTGCAAGAGAATCACAAACATTCTCTCTTTAATCCAGACACGAGGCGTTGATTTCTGAATCTTTCCCGACGATTTCAGCAACAATGGAGATTTTGAGGGCTTCTTGGAAGGGCCAGGACTTGTAACATTTGGGTTGGAATTCTCTGATGCATTTGATCGAACAGCTTGTGGGCATTTAGTTGGAGTAGCCATTGTAGCGCTCTTCGTGCTCTGATCCATTGAAAGGCCCTGCATTGATTTTGATTCTGAATAACCGTGTGATGTTTCCTTTTTGTCGAATTGAATTCATGTCATTCTCCCAGCGCTGTGGGTGCGCCCTTCCGCTTTCTCACACCTTTCCGGCTGTGCCCTCAGCTCTTCTAACAAGAAATCTCTCTTTTTAGATAGAGAGCAGTCAAAGGAAGATCAATCTAAGAGTTGCCACGGCAAACTGATCAAATAGGGCTTTTGATATGATAGCTCATTCCCGAGGAGAAGAGCGTGACCGGAGAATGAGATGGAAGTAGAGGAGTCGCTAGAATGAAGGAAGCTGAGTAACAGTGAGGGAGAGAGGTGGGTGTTGATGGTGTTGAAGGAAGCTGAGTAACAGTGAGCGAGAGAGCCCATGGACGAATTGCAGAGATCGCGGCGGAATTCTAGGGTTTATTGAATGGAAAGAAACAAGAAAAATGTATGTGGACTAATTAATGGACTGGATCTAACGTGGATGGATGGAAAAAATGACGGTTTATTTTAACGTCAATTCAGTGTTCATTACGATAGGAGTGATATTTAAGTAGTAAAAGATATGCAGTGGCTTGGATGCGTTTGCGTGGGCCCCAAGATGTGGTGGGGTTGTGGTTATAATGAAGAGATGGAATTTCAGTGATACATATAGTGGTAAAATTCAATGCTCTTACTAACATATGCAGTGGGTTGATGTCATTTGTGTGGGCTCTAAGATGTGGTGGACGACTTAGTGCCTTTTCGGCAATAAAGTTTTTCCCCTTAATTTCAAAGAAAAATAAGCTAGCTTATGAAAACAATAAGTTAGGTTTTCAAGTTTTTTGGAAAAATAAGCTAGCTTATTTTGGAGGTGCCGAACAGAGCCTTAGTGCCTGTTCGGCATTAAACTTTTTCCACTTAATTTCAAAGAAAAATAAGCTAGCTTATGAAAACAATAAGCTAGGTTTTCAAGCTTTTTGGAAAAATAAGCTAGCTTATTTTGAAGCTGTCGAACAGAGCCTTAGTCATTTAGATGTTTGTTTTGGTGCGAACAAATTTTGCTACTGTTTTCCACGCGCGCCTGACATTAAATTTGTCGGCCACAATGATGCAACTGTTTTTTGTTCTCATTTATTGTTTTTGTGCCTCTCCTCTATAGAAAGGGTTGGCTTATTCGGTATGATGTGGTCCCTTTGCTTTCTCTGTACTTTTTGGGTCTAGTTTGTTTTTCTCACCGCCCTTTTCGCGGTTTGATTGTGTTGCTTTTTGGTCTGCCAAGGCTTTATAGTTGTCGTTGGTTTGCATGATTTGTTCTGTAGCTATGTTTATCTCATTATTTCTCTCGAGATTGTGTATTTGGGTCTATGGTTTGATTGTTAGTTTGCAGGAATTCCTCTTTGATTGAATTCTGGGTTGACGCACTGTACCGGCTATGCTGATCTGGACTTTTTTTGTATGTTGACGTTTTTGCATCTATATTAGTTACCGGCTTTTCACATCACAATGTTCTCCGTCTCTGGTGTTCCCCTTCTGGCTGCATATCTATTTGTTAGTAATTTATGTGTTCTTCGCCTCTGGTGTTTCCCTTTTGGTTGCATCTCAATTTCAGTGTGTTTCGTGCCTGGTATGTACCTTTTGGTCGCCTCTCCGTTAATCATGCCTTGGCTTTGTATTGTTTTCGTTTATATTTTCTTCCATTGTGGGTGTTTGTTTAACGCTGGTTCTTCCATGGGGCATTCTTTTTTATTTGCTTTGGTTTGTATTATTTTCAAAATAAATTTAAATGCATGCCCGGTTGTTTAGTCTTCTTACGCAACCCGTTCTCAGTTGTGCACGTTTTTTTTTTGGTCTGAGAGAGGGCTTTACCCGTCGAGGAGTTTTATTAGCCAACACTAATCATCCACACCGGATGCATTGAGGTCTACATCAAACAAATCACATAAAAATGCAGTGAAAACAGAAAGGTTTTGAGGTAAAGAAACGGAAAGTTGAGCCAGTTTGTTTGCTGCCTCATTGTTATGCCGCCTTGTGTGCCGAATACGGATCTCACTGTCATAGGAGTCGACCAAGAGCCAACACCTTTGGATTAGATAGTAGTCTTTGTGGGTCATGAGTTGTCTATTAAGAATCAGATTAACGGCTTCTTCGGAGTCAGTCTCAACAATCAAATTACCCAATCTCAGATCAGCAGCAATCTCCAGCCCTTGTACAATAGCTCGCAGTTCCGCTTGCAGGGCATCTCCGAATCCCAACTTAAGAGCGTAGGCATGGAGAAACAGGCCATTGCAATCTCGGTAAATCCCTCCGCCTCGGGATTCACCCGGATTGCCCTTGCTTGCGCCATCCGTGTTGAGCTTAGACCATCCCTGATGCGGACGCGTGCAGTGCGACTCGACAGAAATATCTTGGCGCGGCCTATCCGGTTCAGCCCTTCTACTACGAGCGCTAGCAGCTCTGAATAGTAATCCCTATTTGACGACTGTAGCAGTAATGGTGCTGGTGTTATCAATTCCTTCAAAAACGAGAAGATTTCTTGTTTTCCACACATACCAAATCATGACAACGAATTGATTAGCCCAATCAGCGTTACCATTCAAATTCCATGTTACCCAAGGCTTGGGTGATGAGGCGGTCCAGAATTGCTGCTTGATAACAGTCCGCTATTTACTCCACTAGTGTAGTGCGTAGTATACTTCAGAATATGTGTCAAGTAGTTGATGTAGTGCCTTGTATATAGGGATTTTATTCCATTATCTGTTGTACCTCATTAGCTTAAATAAGCCCCTGTAATCCTCTTCAATTCATTCAAGAAATTATCATTTGAATCTCAATATCTTACATGGTATCCAGAGCACGTTAATATTTTTTTTCCGATCCTTCTCTTCACTTTCTTCATGGCTGTCAATCAAAACCTCTTGGCTCTTGCCAATGCCCCTGCTCAATCTCTCAATTTTCAGATTCCTTCCATCAAGATAACCTTAGAAAGGGAGAATTATTCCCTTTGGAGAACCACCATAATCTCAGCTCTTGAGACGTTTGATCTTGAGGCTCACATCTTGGCTCCTCGTCCACCACCGGAGACCCGCTCGATTGCTGCTGAAGATGGCACCATCAACATTCAACCTAATCCTGAATTCACCACCTGGGAGAAGCGTGATCGCTTCGTACTCTTGTGGATCAAATCCACTCTTTCTGAGCGCGGTCTATCCACCGTCGCACGCTCCACCTCCTCGCAGATGGCATGGGAGGCTCTCGAGAAAACTTTCCAGGCTCAAACTAGGGCTCGCCGAATGTCTATGAAACTCCAACTTCAGACCTTGACCAAAGGCTCTCTCACGATGTTGGAATATATAGAGCGGAAACGCTCAATTGCGGATTCGCTGGGAGAGAACTTACATCCTATCTCAGATGAAGATCTTATTGGCCATATTTTGTCTGGCCTTGATGCATCTTATGGAGCATTTGCTGCTGCCTTTATGATCAAGGCTGATGATGCTTCTATTGATGATCTCGTTGGCATGCTTCTTCAAGAGGAAGCTCGCCTTGCGCATGAACTTACAAGGCAGGCCTCCATTGCTCCTATCTTGCCCGATGTTCCTGTGCCCTCTGAGACAATGGCTCTTTCGGTTCATCGCCATTCCAACCGGCCATCTTATTCCAACAACAACAGTAGTGGTAGCTCCTCGAATGGACCACGTTCTGCAGGTGATTCGCGTCGTCGTCGCCCGCAATGTCAACTATGCGGGAAGCCAGGCCACGAAGCTATTGATTGTTGGCAACGTGGCAACCAAGCTGATTTTCCTTCTCGTCGGCCGAACCCCAGAGATGCATCCAAACAAGCCAACTTTGTTCATCACGGGCATCAAAACGTTGCGGTGGATCCATCTTGGTATTTCGACACGGGCGCAACCGATCATGTCTCCCCTGATTTCAGAAAGTTGACAATCTCAGATGATTACCGTGGTGACGATAAACTTCAAGTGGGAAATGGTAACCTCTTACATATTTCTCATACTGGCACTTCTATTTTACCTAATCTAAACTTGCCTAATGTGCTTATTGTACCTAAACTCACCAAAAGTCTCCTGAGTGTCTCAAAACTAACCAATGATAATAATGTGTTTATGGAATTTTGGCCTACTCACTGTTGTGTCAAGAATTTTCAGGGTCAAACCATACTCCGCGGGGACATTAGCAACGGCTTATATAGGCTACCGACCACCACCAATAAACAAGCTTCCACGATGGCCCTCACCGGTGTTCGTACCACGCTCCATGGTTGGCATCAACGGCTTGCTCATCCCCATGAGCCTCTTTTGAGGTGTCTCGTTTCTGTTTTTCATCTACCCGTTTCTTCCAATAAATTTCCAAATGTGTGTGATTCTTGCCAACTTGGAAAAAGTCATCGTCTTCCATTAGTTTCATCTCATATTGCCTCAACTAAACCTTTTGAATTGGTGTATTCGGATGTTTGGGGACCCTCGCCTCATTTTTCAATGAATGGAAATCGCTATTTTGTGTTATTTATTGATGATTGCACCAAATTTGTGTGGGTTTACTTTCTATCTCACAAATCTCAAGTTTTCTCCACATTTGTGCAATTTCGTACCATGGTTAAAACACAATTTGAATGCGATATCAAAAGTCTACAATCCGATTGGGGGGGTGAATTGCGTAACATATCCACATTTCTCCAACAACATGGGATCACACATCGGATCTCGTGTCCATACACTCAACAACAAAATGGTGCGGTTGAACGTCGAAATCGTATCATCGTTGAAAAAGGGCTAACTCTATTAGCTCAATCATTTCTTCCTCATGAGTTTTGGGAACATGCTTTTAAAACCGCCACATATCTCCACAATAGAACTATCACACCAACTCTACAATATCACTCTCCGTATCAAAAACTATATCACAAAGATCCTGATTATGGTTTTTTGAAAACTTTTGGGTGCCTTTGTTATCCGTTTCTTCGGCCATATAACTCTCACAAAACAGATTTTCGATCTCTACCTTGTGTGTTTCTCGGATATAGTGCATCTCATAAAGGTTACTTATGTTTTCATAAACCAACTGAAAGGATTTATATCGCTCGACATGTGGTTTTTAATGAAGCAGTGTTCCCATACTCAACTCCTCCAAAAATATCTCCACTTCCTGACCAATCATCCCACTCTATTCCCTCCACGTTACTTGAGCATGCTGCTGCTATCTCCATGGAGTGTGACTCGGCATCAGGTGGCCCACATCCAACAACAAGTCAGCCCCACCAAATTCCAACAAACTCCCATGCTACTCCACCAATCTTGCCGGCCTCTCAACAAACCTTAGCTCAACCCATTTCACCAAGGCCCAATAACCATCAAACCGGCCCACTTACTTCTAGTCCACATTACCAATTACCCACTGCTAGCTCTCGGCCAAACAACCCTTCCCCACATACTACAGGCCAACCGACAACTCTCGCCACTCCATGAATACCCGAGCCAGTACAAACTCCTTAACTCCAAAAATTCTTACTGCAGTCGTGTCCTCTTCCTCTGACTTAGAACCCCGCACATACAAGCAAGCCCTTAAGCACAAACAATGGCAAGATGCGATGAAAGTAGAATATAATGCTCTTATGAGAAACGGTACTTGGTCTCTTGTTCCTTGTCCTACTAATGTCAATCTTGTTGGGTGTAAGTGGATTTTCAGGACAAAGAGGAATTCAGATGGCTCAATTGAGCGATACAAGGCTCGATTGGTTACTCAAGGGTTTAGTCAAGAGGAAGGCACTAATTTCTTTGAGACCTTCAGTCCCGTTATTAAGCCATCAACTATTCGGCTTGTTTTATCCATAGCTTTGTCAAAGGGCTGGTGCATTAGACAACTAGACATTAACAATGCTTTCTTGAATGGCGATCTTTCGGAGGTGGTCTATATGCATCAACCCAAGGGCTTTGAGGACCCTGCTCATCCCAGTTATGTGTGTCGGTTACACAAGGCTATCTATGGCCTTAAACAAGCTCCGAGGGCGTGGTTCACAAAGCTCAAATCTTATCTTGTAACACAAGGATTCCAGGCTTGTCAATCCGATACTTCCCTATTTGTACACATCTCCTCTACTGCCATTATATATATCCTTGTGTACGTTGATGATCTGATCATTACAGGGACAGATTCTGCTCTCATTCAGCGATTTATTTCAGCCCTGCACAAGGTGTTTGCTCTTAAAGATTTGGGTGCTTTGAATTTTTTTCTTGGTCTGCAAATCAGTCGCACGTCCAGTGGTATGCAATTGTCTCAACAAGGCTATATCCAAGACATCTTGGACCGTACAAATATGACTGTTGCAACTCCGATTTCAACCCCTGCTGATCCCCAGTCCAGACTTGTTCGAGATGGTGAGCCGTTTGAGGATCCAAAGCTTTATAGACGCACTGTTGGCTCCCTCCAATATGCCACCATTACAAGGCCTGATATTGCCTATGCAGTCAACCGAGTGTGTCAATTTATGCATTCTCCGACTACTCTACACTGGCGTGCTGTCAAGCGCATCCTTCGATACTTGACGGGCACCGTGAGTCACTGTCTACACTTCAGCCCGACGTCTGCTTCTTCTTTGTTGGCCTTCTCTGATGCAGGGTGGCTATCGGATTCAGACGACAGTAGATCACAATATGGATATGCTATTTTCCATGGGTCCAATCTTATCAGCTGGACTTCAAGAAAGCAAAGAGTGGTCGCAAGATCGAGTACGGAGGCAGAGTATAGGTCTCTTGCATACACAGCTGCTGAACTTATTTGGCTCAAACAGTTGTTGTCTGATCTGCACGTCCCTATCAAAGACCCTCCTATGCTCCTTTGTGACAATGTTGGGGCTATTTTCTTGACCAAAAATCCTGTTATCAGCACTCGATCAAAACATATCGCACTCGATTTCCATTTTATTCGAGAGCAGGTGGAATCAGGTGCTCTAAAGATTGGTCATGTCTCTTCCACGGATCAACTGGCAGATATTTTTACCAAACCGTTGAGCAAAGATCGAGTGGCTGTTCTTCGTTCCAAGCTCCAAGTTCGTCCCGTCCTTGAACTTGCTGGGGGGTGATAACAGTCCGCTATTTACTCCACTAGTGTAGTGCGTAGTATACTTCAGAATATGTGTCAAGTAGTTGATGTAGTGCCTTGTATATAGGGATTTTATTCCATTATCTGTTGTACCTCATTAGCTTAAATAAGCCCCTGTAATCCTCTTCAATTCATTCAAGAAATTATCATTTGAATCTCAATATCTTACACTGCTGCAGATTGTTCCCAGTGAGAGCAAGCCAGTAGTTACGAATTGTAGCGCAATCCCGTAGCGCATGGAGCAAAGTTTCTTGTTGTCCACACCTTTGACATGCTGCACTTGTGGCGATGTGTCGCCGAACTCGTTCCGCATTGCAGAGAACACCTTCATTCATGACCATATAGATGAACTGCCTTGCTCTTTGTTGGATTGGTAGTTTCCAGATTTTCCTCCAAATTCCTTGGTTCTCAGTCTCCCGGGAACCCTGAAGAAGACGCCAGGCTGACTTAGTGGAAAACTGGCCTGAGTTAGCTCCACTCCAATATAGCTTATCTGCTGCATCAGGGTGTTGTACGAGGCGAAACCCTGCAAGCTTATGACAAATATCAGGCGGGAGGAGGTGATTAAGGATGTCCCATCTCCAGCTATCTCGACTCCACATTTCAGACACGGTCAGTGCAACAATATCCTCAGGATGTCGGAATTGGGGAAAAGAATTGCGACATAAGAAAACGAGAGAAGAATTGGGGAAAAACCAGCTTAATCTCTTGGCTGGATAATGAACTGTATTTATACAGAGAAGAGTGACTTGCTGAGGCAGGCACAAGACTAACTAACTTCTAACAACTTGTCATGTGCACAGCACGTGTTGCAAAACAAAATATAACTCCCACCCCCCCCCCCCCTCAAGCTGAAGACGGTGAAACCAACTTCAGATTGCCAATCAAGGAGGAATGACGAGGACCAGACAATGATTTGGTGAAAATGTCCGCAAGCTGATGAAGAGTTGGAAGATATGAGATGGAGATCAAACCTTCCTGTAGCTTGTGTCTGATGAAATGACAGTCAAGATCCACATGTTTTGTCCTTTCATGAAATACGGGATTTTTGGCGATGTGAATAGCAGCCTGGCTATCACATTTGACAGGAATGGGAAGAAGGCCTGGAATGTCAAATTCATGGAAAAGACGAGAAAGCCAAGCCAATTCTGCTGTAAGCCTGCGAAGAGAGCGATACTCAGCCTCTGCTGAGGAAAGGGAGACAATGGTTTGCTTCTTGGCTTTCCAGGATATGGGACAACCACCAAAAAGGATGAAGTAGCCACTAACTGACCTCCTGGTGTTGGGGCAAGATGCCCAATCAGCATCACAGTAACCAAGGAGGCTCATATCAGAAGAAGCATTGATGTAAATACCCAAATCACCATGACCAGCCAAATAATTCAGAGTGTGTTGAGCAGCATTTAAGTGCTCCACCGTGGGTTTCTGCAAGAATTGGCTAAGAAATTGTACTGTGAAGGCTATATCTGGCCTGGTGTTAGTCAAGGAATTCAGTTTCCCAACAATCTTTCTGTATATACTAGGATCTGAGAGCAAAGTGGCCTGAGGAGAGAAAGATGTGGAGGAAGGCAGTGGTGTGTGAGTTGTTGTTGATGTGCTAGGAAATTCAGAAAGCAATTCCAAGAGAAATTTTCTTTGACTCAGAACATAACCACCTTTACTTTGAAGGAACTCAATACCAAGGAAGAAATGGAGCCTGCCAAGATCTTTAATTCGAAATTGTGCATCCAGGAATTTCTTCAAATCTTCCATTGTTGTGGGATCATTTCCTGTCAAAAGTATGTCATCAACATATATTGCCAGGAACACAATGGAAGAGCCTATCTTTCTGGAGAATAATGAGTAATCATTGGGTGAGTGCTTGTATCCTTGAGAGAATAAGGCTGCAGACAGTTTAGCATACCACTGTCTAGAAGCTTGCTTCAGACCATAAAGAGATTTGTTGAGTTTGCATACCAGAGATGAATCAGAAACAGTGAGACCAAGAGGTAGCTTCATATAAACATCTTCATGTAAGTCACCATGTAAGAATGCATTGTTGACATCTAGTTGAGCAATAGGCCAGCCTTTCTTGACAGCAACAGAAACAAGAACTCTAATAGTGGTCATTTTAACCACAGGAGAAAAAGTCTCTGTGTAATCCACACCCTCTTTCTGTGTGAAACCACGAACTACAAGCCTGGCCTTATGTCTTTCAATGGTGCCATCAGCTCTCAACTTCAGCTTATAAACCCATTTACAAGTTATAGGTTTCTTTCCTTTTGGGAGTGGGACAAGATCCCAAGTCTGGTTTAAAGTGAGTGCTTCAAACTCTTTGTCCATTGCCTCTTGCCAGGCAGGGTACCTAGCTGCTTCTGTATAAGACACAGGTTCTCGAGCAACAGATAAAGAAGATAGCAAATTCTGATCATGAGTGGATAAAGCAGTGGCACAAATAGAGAAAAGAGGAGTAGTGATAGCACATAAAGATGTGATAGTATGTGGGCAAGGATCAGTTAAACTAGCATTATTGCAGGAAATAGAATTACCACATATGTAATCTTGGAGATGAGCAGGAGGATGATGTAATCTAGTAGACCTTCGAGGTTGAGGGATAGATGGAGAATTGGAAATGGGAATGTCAGGAGTAGATGTAGGCAGTAGAGAGTCATCATCAGAAAAAGTTGTATTTGAAGATGGGATACAATGTGTAGGAGGAACATAGTCTGGATGATATGGAAAAAGATCTTCATAAAAGATGATATCTCTGGTGTAAAAAATGGAGTGAGAGGATAGATTCATGACTTTGTATGCTTTCTTCCCATAAGGAAACCCTAGGAAAACACAAGCTTGTGATCTGGGTTGGAGTTTATCTCTTCCCTGAGTAGGAGTGGACACATAGCATAGACAGCCAAAGGTTTTTATGTGGTCTAGAGAGGGAGGCTTAGAGAAAAGAGCTTCATAGGGTGAGATGCCTTTGAGAACTTTGGTTGGATATCTGTTTATCAGATAAGTAGCCATTAAGACACACTCCCCCCAGAATTGAGTAGGGAGATGGGACTGAAACAAGAGAGCTCTGGAGGTTTCAAGAAGATGCTTGTGTTTTCTCTCAACAACTCCATTCTGCTTTGGAGTGTGAGGAATAGTGGTTTGATGTATGATGCCTTTGGAGACTAGGAATGAAGAGGCCTCTAAACTGGATCCTAGTTCAAAAGCATTGTCAGTTCTTATAGCTTTAGGAAAAGATCCAAACTGAGTATGAGTGAGAATAATGAAGTTTTTGATCACATTGAAGGCATTACTTTTGACACTGATCAGATATGTCCAAGTGTTTCTGGAAAAATCATCAACAATTGTTACAAAATATTTGTAACCATTGTGAGTTGGTGTGTGATATGGCCCCCAAAGGTCAATGTGAAGGAGGTCAAAAGGTCTAAGGCTTGAGGTGGTGCTGGTGGGAAAAGGTCTTTTATGTTGACGAGACTGATGACATATCTCACAAGGAACATCAGTAATTGTATTAGAAACCACAGACATTTTATTCAATTTGGAAAAAGGTACATGCCCTAGTCTCTTGTGCCATAACAAAGCATCAGAAGAAGGACAAACTAGGCATATATCCTTTGTAAGGTTTGGTTTACAAAAAGAAGAATCAAGTCTACTAGAACATGTATATGAATCTTCATCTCCAACAGTACTATGTAATATGTAGAGGCCCTCCTTGTGTTTACCAAGAACCAGTGGGTTCTTCACTGAAGGGGCCTGCAATAAGCAATCAATGTCAGAAAAGAGGACATGATAATGTGTTTGAGATATGAGTTGGCTAACAGATAGAAGATTAAATTTGAATGAGGGAACAAAAAGAACTTGGTGCAAAGTAAGAGTAGGAAGGACTTGAACTGAACCAGAGTGTGTTACTTCAATCTGTGAATTGTTAGGCAAAGCAATCATACGTGATTTGGTCATTGGTGTTAGGTTAAGAAAAACTTTGGAATTGAAACACATGTGATTGCTGGCACCACTGTCTATTATCCAAACATTCAATGAACTTGTTACTCTAGACTGTGCACTAAAACTTGTATCATATAATGAAGAGCGTAAAGCAAGGAGTGGAATACCTGACATGGAGGCACCAGCAAAGCTAGATGTGCCAGGATTTGTGTTGTTGTTGACTAATAGTCTTCTCAGCTGTGCAAATTCTTCAGCAGAAAAGGAATTAACTGTGCCTGAAGTACTAGCCCCATCACTAGTATTCTCACTCAAGGTAGCAAGAGCTGTGCCTCTCCTTTCCTGAGTATTTCCTTCACTTCTTGGAGGAAATCCCACTATCCTGTAGCAGTTATCTTTGACATGACCTGTCTTCTTGCAGTGAGAACAAACAAGTGGTTGTCTCCTTGTAGGTAAAGCTCCCTCAGGTCTACCATTCTTTTGCCAACAAGAATCTATAGTGTGACCATTCTTGTGACAAAAACTGCATTGAATAGGAGGCCTTGATCTACTGGTGCGAGCATTCATGGCAGTAGCATCCTCATTGAACTGAGCTGGTGCTCGAACTTCTCTCTGTTTTTCCTCATGAATTAACATAGAGAAAGCTTGATGAATAGTTGGAGTAGGCTGCATCATCAATATACTTCCTCTTAGAACAAAAAAACTATCATTCAGTCCCATTAAAAGTTGAAGAAGCTTCTGATCATCCTCAAGTTTCAACCAAGAAGTATGTGTTGCACAGCTACACATAGGCAGGCTTCTCAATGAACTCAGTTCATCCCATAAGCGCTTAATACGAGTAAAATATGCTGTAACATTGTCATTTCCTTGAGACACATTGCACAATTCCTTCTGTACTGAGAAGTTTTGAGCAAGATTGCTTTGACCGTATCTAACACACAATTCATTCCATATGTCATGTGCAGATTCAGTGTATATAATGCTCTCTGCGATTTCCTTACTAACAGCATTCAAGATCCAAGAAACTACCATATCATTGCACTTTTCCCAAATTCTAAATCCATCGGAATCAAAATTAGGTCTAAGGACAGTACCATCAATCAATCCAACCTTATTCTTTGCTGAAAGAGCAACTCTCATAGATCTCTTCCACGCACTAAAACCAGATCCATCAAAAGATCTAGAAACCAGCAACATACCTGGCGAATCCGATGGATGAACATAAAGCGGATCTCGCTGTAGTTGTTCCAAAGCCGATTGACGACGCGCTTCATTCTGTGCGTCCTCCATCGATCTTGCGCAGAGAAAGAAAAATTTGTTCCTTCAGGAAACTTCGATCAAAGAGACGAGATCGCAATGCTCTGATACCATGTCGGAATTGGGGAAAAGAATTGCGACATAAGAAAACGAGAGAAGAATTGGGGAAAAACCAGCTTAATCTCTTGGCTGGATAATGAACTGTATTAATACAGAGAAGAGTGACTTGCTGAGGCAGGCACAAGACTAACTAACTTCTAACAACTTGTCATGTGCACAGCACGTGTTGCAAAACAGAATATAACTCCCACACAGGAACCCGATGCAAAGCCAGATCAGCAAGAAGAACTTGGTCGAACCAAGGGTGTTGCCAGAACAGAGTGGCATGTCCGTTGCCCACAGAGGAACACAACCCTTTCAATAGCAGCTCAGATCTGAAACAAATCCCAGACCATTGACGGGAAGAGGTTCGTGTCATATAGAACATATCTCGATCAATGCGACCCGCACAGTATTTGCCTCAGATAACTCTAGACCATAAAGAAGTGGGTTCTTGAATTGTTCTCCAGCCGAGTTTAGCAAGGAGAACCTGGTTCATTTGCCTCATGGGTCGAATGCCCAAACCACCTTTAGACTTTGGCTTAGCGATGACATCCTGATGGATAGGATGGATACGACGTCTCTCGGAAGTTGAGCCCCAAACGAAGCCACGGATCGTTTTATCTATAGAGTCACAAATACCTTTCAGAACCATATTCGACTGCATGGAGTAAAGAGGGAGGCTTGTGAGAACTGAGGTAGCAAGAGTTACCCTTCCAGCGAGAGAGAGTGTCTTTGCCTTCCAGCCACAAAGCCGAGTCGTTACTTTGTCCAAAAGAAAATTATACCGATCCTTAGTCATGCGCCCAATAGCAGTTGGAACCCCTAAGTAATTGCCGAAGTCCTCAGTAACAGGCATGGATAGCAAATTGCTGATAACCTGCTGCATTGTCGGGTGTACATATTTGGAGAATAAAATGCTGCTCTTATCATAATTAACTTGCTCACCGGACATGTTACAGAAGGAGCTGAGGCATTCCTTTATCACCAAAGCGTTGCGTGCATCACCCCTGGCAAACAAAACGAGATCGTCGGCAAAGAATAAATGTGATAGTTGAACGGTGCCTACTGTGATCGGTTCCCAGGTACCAACATCTACGGCATCTTGAATGATGTGCGACAGTCGTTCCATGCAGAGAACGAATAGGTACGGGGAAAGTGGATCGCCTTGTCGAATCCCCCGAGTGGCTTTGAAAGATCCAGCAACAGAACCGTTCCATAAAACCTTAGTAGCACCCCTTGTTTGGCAGAGCATAATAGTTTCAACCATTCTTGCGGGAAGGCCTGCTTGCAAGAGAACTGCCTCCAAGAAACCCCACCGAACGCGATCGTAAGCTGCATTTAATGGTCTACTTGTGCATGCTCCTGATTTATGCTTTTGTATGTGCGGTGCAGTAGTCATGGCTCGACCGGACTGGGACCGGCGGTTCGAACCGGAACCGGTAGGAACCGGTTTGGTCACGGTCCGGTTCAGGTTCACGAAAAACGCAATTTCGAACCGGCGGTTAACCGCCGGTTTTTTATTTTTTTTAAAAATTTTTTTTAACCGGCGGTTAACCGGAACCGCCGGTTTTTTAAAAAAAAAATAAAAAAATAAACCGCCGGTTTTTTTTAAAAAAAAAAAAAAACTGAACCGCCGGTTCCAACGTCTAGAAAACTAGCCGTTGCCGGTTAACCGGCGGTCCTAACGGCTAGTAGCCGTTAGGAAATTTAAAAAAAAAAAAATTATTTTTTAATATTAAAAAACCCATATCAAACCCTTATAAATACCATACCATACAATCTTCAAATCACACATCCAACAACAACAATCTCTCTTCTCTTTCTCAAATCTCAATCTTATAATCTCTCAAATTCCATCAACAATCTCTCTTAATCTCTTCCTTTTAATTAGCTTTTGTCTTTCAATATTTTATTGCTTTTACATTTTTAATCACATTATTATATTGTTCTAAGTTTTATTGTTTTATTGTTTTATTGTTTTATTGTTTTAATTGCTTTTAATCATATTATTTAATTGTTCTTAATCATATGGCGGAACATTTTGACACCCAAGAGAGTGATAATGTCAGTTCTCCCACTCCCATCTCCCAAGTTAGGTCCTCCGGTCGTAGGACCGCTACCGCTAGGCCTCAAGGGCAAGCTAGCGGTTCGAGGCCGGCTAGGGGTAGGGGGGGGGAGGACCGGGACCGGGTCCTCCGGGAACCAATCCCGGAAACTAACATCTCCTGTTTTTACAAAGTGGTTTACTAAATTAGAACCCGATATCGAGGAACTCGAGGCCGAGGATTATGATCCCGGTCTAATTATTGTTTCTTGTAACTTTTGCGAGGCGACATTCCAATGGAAGAAAAGTGGACGATATGGAACCCTTCAACGACACATGGAGCACAAACACGTCGCCGAGATGGGAATGCTAGGGGACAAACACAAATTTCCGGCGGATTTGCATCTTCTACTAGCGGTAACCCTTTATTTCGTTTTGATCATGAAGCTAATAGTGTAGCATTAGCCGAAGCTATTTGTGTTGATCATTTAGCATTTCGATTTAGTGAAAATGTAGGATTTAATGAGTATATTAAAGAGCATACACAACCCGCTTTTAAATCCGTATCTAGGAAAGTGATTAAGAAAAACGTAATTAAGGCTTATAAAAGACACAAGGCCGAATTAGTTTCTTATTTTTCGCAAAATGATATGCATGTTTCTATTTGTAGTGATATATGGAGTGATAATACTCAAACCCATTCTTACATGGGTGTTACATGTCATTTTGTAGATCATCATTTTACAATGCAAAAACGTTTATTGGCATTTAGAGTCTTTGATGATTCACATACCGCACAAAATATTGCTATGATGATTCGTGCAATTTTAGAAGAATATAGACTACTTAATAGAGTTTTTTCAATTGGATTCGACAATGCATCTGCTAACACCGCATCTATTAGAGATTTACAAGAAATGTGTCAACCTTTATTTGGTGGGAAATTTTTTCATATTCGATGTGCTTGTCATATTTTAAACTTATGTGTTCAAGATGGTTTACGTGCTATGAGTTTTCATTTTGAGCCAATTAAGAACATTATTAAGTATATTTGGGGGCATCCTAAAGTTACAAGAGATTGGATGGCCTTTTGTAAAACTAACGGGGTGCACCCAAAACGTTTTTCAAAAGATGTGGGTACCCGATGGAACTCTACTTACATATTACTATGTGAATGTATAGAATATAAACAAGTTTTAACGTCTTTTGTTTCTCAAAACCTTTCTGGCTCTCCTTTCTATTTTAGCGAATCAGGTTGGGATATATGTCAAAGTATTGCAACGTTTTTAAAATGTTTTAGTGATGCAACAAAAAGATTTAGTCGTGTTTATACACCAAGTAGTAATGTTTTTGTCTTGGAAGCTTGTAATGTTATGTGTGGTTTAAGTGAGGGAGCTAAAATTCCCGGCATTGAGGAATCCGTTGCAAGCATGAGGAGTAAGTGGTTGCAATACTATAGATATATTCCCGATTGTTTTCTTGTTGCTTGTGTTTTAGATCCTAGACTTAAATTAGGAGTTTTACACGCTCTTTTAAATGACTATTATGCATATATTTTAGCCGAAGGTGAACTAGAGGATATTTTAGGTATGGTTTCTAGAACTAGAACAAACATTGAAACTTTATTTACTCATTTTTCGGATTCTCCGACTACTTCACAATTACCTTCGGCTTCTTCGAGCTCTACTAGCTTGGGGGCCTTTGGAGCTAAGTATTTTAGTAAAAGACCAAGAGTTACAAACACGAATGCGGAAATTGATAACTATCTTAACACCAACTTTGAGTTTGTTAGTTGTGAAAATTTAGATGTTTTGAAGTGGTGGGAGGATCATAGGAGCATGTTTCCAACGCTTGCGAAGATTGCGGCTCAAGTTCTTGCCGTCCCCGCTTCAACCGTGGCGGTGAAACAAACTTTTAGTGCAGGAGGCAACACTGTAACGAGGAAGAGATCAAATTTGGCACCAAAGTCATTGGAGGCGCAATGTTGTGTTTGCGATTGGAAGAGAGCCGCATGCAATTAGGCAACAACGTAACCTTAACGAGTCATCGGAAGACGAGTGGATTGGAGATTCTACTACGATACGCACCGATTCATCCGCCGAAGATTCGACTTAGGTAACGGGTTTTGAAAAAAGGTAAAGAACTATGTGGGCTTTGATTCCTCTAACCCGAGAGGATACGTAGGCAACTTAACAAGTAAGTCACTGTTAAGTGCAAGCCCAATTTTTTTTAATTTTTTTGTTCCTTCATATTTAATTTAAAAAACTTAAAAAAAATGATTATAAAAAAACGCTATTAAAAAGAATGTTTTACAAAACATTCTTTTTAATAGCGTTTTTTTATAATCATTTTTTTTAAGTTTTTTAAACATAATTTTTAAACTTAAAAACAATGACAAAACATTCTTTTTTAATAGCGTTTTTTTATAATTATTTTTTTTAAGTTTTTTAAATTAAATATGAAGGAACAAAAAAATTAAAAAAAATTGGGCTTGCACTTAACAGTGACTTACTTGTTAAGTTGCCTACGTATCCTCTCGGGTTAGAGGAATCAAAGCCCACATAGTTCTTTACCTTTTTTCAAAACCCGTTACCTAAGTCGAATCTTCGGCGGATGAATCGGTGCGTATCGTAGTAGAATCTCCAATCCACTCGTCTTCCGATGACTCGTTAAGGTTACGTTATAAAATTATTTTTTAAAAAAAAAACCGCCGGTAGAACCGGTTAACCGGTGGTTTTATATTGTTTTTTTTTTTAAAAAACCGGTCCGGTTCAGCCCGAACCGGACTGAACCGGACTGAACCGGCCGGTTCCGGTTTCGAACCGGAACCGGAACCGGACCGGAACCGGAACGGAACCGGAACGGAACCGGAACGGAACCGGCCGGACCGGGAGCCATGACTACGGTGCAGCTTGCATTTGCATAGCTTTTAATGCGTAGTTAGAGGATGGAATTTTCCTTCAACATCGTCTTTGTTACGCAATATGTGGGGTACCACAACCATGTTTCCATGTTGGCGTCGGTTAAAAAGTAAAACAATTTGGCATTGGACTAAGGTTAAAATATCAATTGAATAGAGCGACATAATTGTTAACAAAACTTCAAAATGGGGTGGTTCATGTATAATCGGCTATATGTTTCTTAATAACACCACTCCTGGCTTTCTAAATTATTGGCCAATTGCTTACCTTCTCTTAAATGGGGTGGTTCGTGTAACAAAACTTCAAAATGGTTATGCATTTTGCCTTTTTTAATTTAAATAGCCCTTATCCCAATTCCAGCATTTGCAATAAGCGGCACCCGTGATTTAGATGAGGGTTGTATTTGCGTTTCAACTGCTCTACATAATGATACGTCTTCATTGGAGTAACAGTGACATGGGTTGTTTTGTTTTGTTTTTTCATCCCCAATACCTGACCTTGATTTGGAATAACAATAAAGCAAACATCACCACTTTGTTACTTTACCCACTTTTAAACGCTTTGGTTGCATGCGCTTTGAATAAATTGCCTCTCGTAGCATTAAAAGGTGTGGTATCGTTTGACATGAATATTTCAAACAATTTTGCGGCGTGTCGACCCATTGAATGCATTGTCTTATCACAATTTCATTAATTTAAGGCGTGTCTTTCGCAAAAGGAAAATAACATCACACTTTAATAAATAAAAACACGTTTATTTCAACAATATAACATCTAGGTCAATGAATTAACGTCATTTGCGAGAGAAACCACTAGTATTCCATACTTCCATTTCAAGAACAATTTGTCGGTTAATGAATAACGTCGTAGACCATCACTGCTTGAAAAAACTTGAGAGTGATGATGATAAATAAATTGAAAACTCGATAATTATACCGGTATTGTAAATGAAACAGGAAAATAGAAAAGAAAAACAAACTCGGGTCCATTCATGCTATGCTTGTCGCACTTTGGGTTCAGATTGTGGCAAGATGGCATGCATAGATAAACCCAAAATAATACAAAGAAGTTTTGAAGGTGCAAGACAACACCATACGTAAAAACGTACCAAATTGGTAAATAAAGATTCCTCTAGCAGGGCCTGACATCCAAGCATTGCATGAATGATATAACAGACGAAAACAAAATGGGAATCATCATCATAACATTGAGAAGAATATAAAACTTAAGGTTGATAAGTTGAAAAGGGACCATAAACATAGGGTGGTGTTCATATCAAGGTGAGAAGATCTTGTAAAATCAAGATCTTATGTGCGGAAAAGAAAAGAGAGGAAGGGATGCTTGTGATTGAAACTGAAACTTGTAAGTTGTTACAGAGGGAAATTCTGTTTATATAACAGAACTTACATAAAGACTAAAATGCCCCTAACCAACTAATCTATTTACAAGACTAGTATAATCACATATCCTCCCCTCAAGTTGGACTTGTTAAGTCATGAACAAGTCCCAACTTGGAAGATAACAACTCATGTGGTCTCTCCCCTAAAGGTTTTGCCATTAAGTCTGCCAAATTATCTGATGAAGATACATGAACTGGCTTGAGAAATCCTCTTTGAACATGGTCTCTGACATAGTGGCAATCCACCTCTAGGTGCTTTGTTCTTTCATGGAAGACCGGATTCTCTGAGATGTGTTGAGCTGACTTGTTGTCACATAACAAAGGTACTGGGAGAGGAGCTCTGACTTGCATATCTGAGAGTAATCCATATAACGAGTAGACTTCTGCAGCTGTATGTGACATTGCTCTATACTCAGATTCTGCTGAAGATTTTGAAACATTTTTCTGCTTCTTTGTCTTCCATGAGATCAAGGAATCACCTAGAAACACACAGTATCCAGTGAGACTTCTCCTGGAAAATTTGCATCCACTCCAGTCAGCATCTGTGAAGGCTTGTGTGTCCAAGGTGGACTTTGCAGAATAGAACAATCCCATGTTCAAAGTGGCCTTCAAATATATTACCAAATGTTGTGCTGCTTGCATATGAGGAAGCCTTGGACTGCTCAAAAACTGAGAAAGATGTTGTGTAGAATAGGAGATGTCTGGTCTAGTTAGACTGAGATAAAGAAGTCTTCCTACTAGCCTTCTATAAACTTCAGGATTTGGTAAGACTGTCCCTGTGTTGATAGACAAAGTAACACCAGCTGGGAAGGGAAATGAAGCTGGTTTACAATTTGTCATGTTCAGATCAGAGAGTATATCCAGGATGTACTTTCTTTGATGCAACATAGTGCCTGCTTTTGATCTACCCACTTCAATGCCAAGAAAAACTCTGATTAGGCCTAAATCTTTAATAGTGAAGGCATCATCAAGACTTTTCTTTAGCTGTTGAATAGTAGTTTCATTTGTTCCTGCCAATAAGAGATCATCAACATATACAAGCACCAAAGTAGTGTGGCCACCAGAACACTTAGAAAATAGAGAATAATCTCTTCTGGATTGAGCAAAGCCTTGTTTCAAAAGGAATTTTGTCAGTTCTACATTCCACTGTCTTGAAGCCTGCTTCAAGCCATACAAAGACCTCTTCAACTTACATACCAATCCCTTTTGCGGCAATGAATATCCCAGTGGAGGTTGCATATAAACTTCTTCATCTATGAAGCCATGTAAAAAAGCATTATTTATGTCAAGTTGATGTATTGGCCACCCTTTGGCAGTAGCTAGAGCTATGAAAGTTGTCACATAAGAAAATTTTGCAACTAGTGAGAATGTATCTTTGTAGTCTGTCCCTTCTATTTGATTATAGCCTTTGGCTACTAATCTAGCTTTATGTCTCTCAATGGATCCATCAGGTCTATACTTGACGTTATATACCCATTTGGATCCTGTTGCTCTTTTCCCTGAAGGTTAAGGTACAAGCTCCCAAGTATGATTGGTTTCCAGAGCCTTTACTTCTTTGATCATGGCTTCTTGCCAACATGGATGTGTTTTGGCTTGTGTATAGGAAGTGGGCTCTGGTGTTTTAATGACATTGAAAAGAGATGCTATGTAGGAGGAAGAAAAAGCTGTTAGATCACAATGGTAGGTTAAAAAAGATTTGGATAGGGCAGGATCCTTAGCATAGTTAGGTAGAATGTAATCTGTGTATTTTGCTGGTACTCTAGATTCTCTACTTGACCTTCTTAACTCACCAGAAGGATCTGTATTGGCTGTTTGTGGCGCAATCTGAACAATGGATAGTTCATTAGGAGAAGGTATAGGTTCAGGGATATCAGAATTAGGAATATTTGGAACCTCTGGTGTGTTATTGGATTGATCATTTGTGTTTGGTAAAATGGAAATATTTGGTTCTTTGGAAGGCTCATCTGGTAAGGCTGGATTCACCAAAGGTAGTGTTTGTTTTTGTGGTAAGGGTTGGTCAATTTGAGTGGTGCTAAAAGGAAAAATATGTTCCTGGAAAATTACATCTCTGCTAACCATATAACTTGTATCCTTTCTGCCTTGAAGGATATCCAATCAAAATACACTTTCTTCCTTTCTCCTGAAACTTATCTCTATCCTTTCTTTGTTTCAAAGCATAGCATAGAGACCCAAAAACTCTGAGATAGTCATAATCAGGAAGCTTACCCATCAAAATCTCATAAGGTGTCTTCCAGTTTAGCAAAGAAGAAGGCATTCTGTTGATCAATACTGTGGCAGTCAAAACTGAATCTCCCCAAAAAGAAATAGGCAACCCTGCTTTCAACTTCAAAGACCTGGCTGTCTCTAATAGGTGTCTATGCTTCCTCTCTGCCCTGCCATTTTGTTGAGGATTATCTGGAACACTTCTTTGTAAAATAATTCCTTTGCTTGCAAAGAAACTGAGACACTGATTATTGACAAACTCAGTACCATTATCACTCCTGAAGGTTTTGATCATAACACCAAATTGATTCTGTATTAGATTAACAAAATCAACAATGAGATTATAGACTTGAGACTTATTTTGAAATAAGAAAGTCCAAGTACATCTACTATGATCATCAAGCACAGTCAAAAAATACTTGGCTCCATTTCTACTATCAATTCTGTAAGGACCCCAGACATCTAGATGCACCAAATCAAAACACTTTTCATCAATCTTTTTATTTCTCTTGAAAGGAAGTTTAGTCTGTTTAGCTAGTATACATGCCTCACAAAAATGTCTAGAAACATCAACTTTACTAAAGTCAACAAAATGTTGAAGTTTAGATAAAGGTACATGTCCTAGCCTATCATGTAATAGGACTAGCCTATCCAAGGAATCAGCCTTCAACTGTGCTTTAGCATTACACAAAACAAATCTATCTGAATCAGAAAACATAGCAGTAGTCATCTTCTCCTGAGCAAACACCAGCTTTGTGGGAGAGAGCAATATAATCCTGAGACCTCTTTCCCCATACCCTCAACTTTCTTAGTCAAACGGTCCTGAAAAAACATATGTCACTGTCAAAAATAGCCCTCATACCACTGTCACATAATAACCTTTTAACTGACAGCAAATTATGCTTGAAATCTGGAACCAACAACACATCTCTGAGCACTATAGTGTCTGACAAAACAACTGTACCAGTAATGCTTATGACCTTCCTTGATCCATCTGGTAATCCTACAAACACATCCTTCTCTAGGAACTTATAGTTTTGAAACAAATTAATATCATATGTCATATGATCTGAAGCACCAGAATCAATAATCCATACTTTACTAAATTGATCCTTACTAGGTTGACTAGCATTAGAAGATAGTGCAATACCTGCAAAGTCCATCTTGCCACTTGTGCTAGCACTTTGCTCCTTCATCACTTTGAGCACTTCATTACAAACTTTGTTGATCAAATCAGTGGTATGAGCATCCCTTTGACCACCATCATCTAAAGGTGTATCACCACTGTATTCAACATTGGTTGCCATCTTCCCTGGAGCTCCTTCCTTAGACCCCTTAAACCAATCTGGGAAGCCCACCAGCTTAAAGCATTGATCCCTTAGATGCCCTTTCTTGTTACAATAAGTGCACCTGCGCTCAGCCTTTTCACGTTTCTCCTCAGCCTTCCAATTTCCATTAGAAGCCTTATTTGAATTCTTCCAATTCTGGCCACCAGATTTACCAGAAAATCTACCTGCTTGCAAAGCACTTGAGATCTGCTCAGTATCAATCATTCCTGTCACAGATCTTTGTTTCTCAGGCTGTTGAACCAAGTAATATGCCTTATTCAGACTAGGCAAAGGTTCAGTAGATAAAATGTGATCCCTGACACTGTCAAAGCCCCCATTTAAAGCCATCAAGAACGGCATTACTTGATCTTGCAAGTTTCTTTCATGAAACTTAGGTGCAAGATTACAAGCACAGTGGCGAATCCCACCACAAACACACTCAGGAATACCCTCAAGTGCAAATATCTCATCCCAGACCTTCTTCAGTTTGCCAAAATACTCACATTTTAAGCTGAAAGAGCAAAGGACCATTACTCTGACCATATCTTTCAAGAATTTCATTCCACAATTGAAATGTTGAATTAACGAACATAAATCCCTCACTGATAGAGGACTCCATAGAATTCAATAACCAACACCTCACCATGAAATCACATTTGATCCATCGATCAAAAATCTCAGTACTTGGCAATGGACCTCCGCCGGACCTCCGCCGGACCGTCGCCGGACCTCCGCCGGACCGTCGCCGGACCTCCGCCGGACCGTCGCCGGACCTCCGCCGGACCGTCGCCGGACCTCCGCCGGACCGTCGCCGGACCTCCGCCGGACCGTCGCCGGACCTCCGCCGGACCGTCGCCGGACCTCCGCCGGACCGTCGCCGGACCTCCGCCGGACCTCCGCCGGACCGTCGCCGGACCTCCGCCGGACCGTCGCCGGACCTCCGCCGGACCGTCGCCGGACCTCCGCCGGACCGTCGCCGGACCTCCGCCGGACCGTCGCCGGACCTCCGCCGGACCGTCGCCGGACCTCCGCCGGACCGTCGCCGGACCTCCGCCGGACCGTCGCCGGACCTCCGCCGGACCGTCGCCGGACCTCCGCCGGACCGTCGCCGGACCTCCGCCGGACCGTCGCCGGACCTCCGCCGGACCTCCGCCGGACCGTCGCCGGACCTCTGCCGGACCTCCGCCGGACCGTCGCCGGACCTCCGCCGGACCGTCGCCGGACCTCCGCCGGACCGTCGCCGGACCTCCGCCGGACCGTCGCCGGACCTCCGCCGGACCGTCGCCGGACCGTCGCCGGACCTCCGCCGGACCGTCGCCGGACCTCCGCCGGACCGTCGCCGGACCTCCGCCGGACCGTCGCCGGACATCCGCCGGACCTCCGCCGGACCGTCGCCGGACCTCCGCCGGACCGTCGCCGGACATCCGCCGGACCTCCGCCGGACCGTCGCCGGACCTCCGCCGGACCGTCGCCGGACCTCTACCGGACAACCACCGGGTGGTCGCCGGACCACCACAACTACCCCCACTTGTAGTGGGGGTAACTAGTTTAATCTAAGTCATTGGATGTCAAGGCATCCAATGACTTAGATTCATTCTTATTTATCTCAATAAGAGATTTTATTATGAGATTCACACCCTTATATTTTAAGTTCTAATCAGATTGATAGTAAATATATAGTTTAAGTTCTAAGTAAATTGATAGTAAAATAAATAAATAAGATATATATAAGATAAAACATATAACATGTTAAAAAATAAAAAAAGATAATAGAACCTCTTTGATATCTTTTTAATTTTATAATTGGATAAAAGATAAAAAATAGTATATTTGATATCTTTTTGTTTTTCTTATTTAATACTCGTATATTTTTCAAAGATATATATAACAAAAAATAAAATAATGACATGGCGGTGATGTGGAAGATGAGGTGACATAGCCCAGACGCCGACACATAGTCTAATTGAACGTAAGGGCGACATGTGGCAAAACACCGCTATGTTTTAGTGTACGTATTGGTGATTGTGTGCCCTAGAGCACATATTAGAAAACTCATACTACTTATTAACTGACTATCGAGCTATATAAACCCGCGCATGACACGAGAATTAGACTAGTTAGGGATAACTATTTGCCATTCCTTTCCTTTCCTTTCCTTGTTGCACAATCAAACGGCGCCTTAGTTTGTTATATAAAGCGGTGGTATGTATGACTACAAATAACATGTAATTAACACATGTGATGTGTAATTTTGTACAAACGAAGCCTTTGCCTTTTAAAGTGAAAAGAAGTAACAAAAGTGAGTAGAGCATGTTATTCCTTCCTTCCATCCTTGGAATTATTATACTAGTAACTTAGTAAGTAATAAAGCAAAGCAAAGCCAGAGTTGTACACTTGTATGAGTTAACTTGTTGAATCACCTTCCTAGGTGTTTACATACACAAAACCAAGGTGCGATGACAGGCCAAGACAATGGGCTAGTTACCGTTCTTAGCATAGATGGAGGCGGAATGCGAGGTGTGATCCCCGCCACTATTCTTACCAAGCTCGAAAAAGAGCTTCAGGTTAAACTCTAGTTTCAGTTTGCATGTTCTTAATTAATTATAACCAATTAATTAACTTGTACGTACGTTATTGGTTTTGTACCGGAGGAAAAAAACAGGACATTGAGCAAGATTCAAATGCAAGACTAGCTGACTACTTCGACGTGATTGCGGGGACGAGCACTGGAGGTCTAATCGCGGCAATGCTGACTACTCCCAAGCCTGGAACACGCCGTCCTCGATCTGCTGCTGAGGTCGCAGAGTTTTATCATAAGGAAGGCCCTCAAATCTTCTCTACAAAGGCGTCTGTGGCTGATCAGTGGGTTAAAACGTAATTTCTTTGCTTCCTAGCTACCTAGTTCCTATAAATATTTATTAACATAGTAAATTTGTTGTTTGTTAGCATACCAAAAGACCAAGGGATATGTGAAAGCTTGCAATACTTTGGATTAAAGGGCGCGGCCTATCTTTTTGCACCTCAGTTCGACAGTGAACACCTTCGCGAGTGTGTCACTAAGCTTATTGGGACAGATTTCAAGCTCGCTGATGCTCTAACCAATGTCGTGCTCCCAACTTTCGATGTGGAGCACGGACGCCCCATCATCTTCTCCAAAAGAAAAGTTTGGACATAGCCCAACTTAGAATTTAGAATGAAACTACATTGGGTTAATTAACGTGTTGTGTGACGGTAGGCAAAGACTAGCAAAGTTATGGTGGCGGATGTAGTGAAGAGCTCCTCTGCAGCTCCATTTTACTTCCCTAATCATTCCTTTGAAGCAGATGGTAAGAGTTACCATCTGGCGGATGGTGGCCTTGCTGCTAATAACCCGGTAATCATCTTGTTCATGTATATACACTCGCTAGCAGCAAACTCTTTGTAATCGTTTTTATTCATTTTCATTGGTTGTATGTTTTTGGTTTGGTTTCTATAGACCATGTTGGCTATAGGCGAAGCAAGCAAGAATCAATCCCTTCAAGGATACCAACATTTTAGGATCTTGTCGCTTGGTACGGGTATTATAAAACAAAGGTCTCCATATGCTACATTTGGAGGAGGACTCCTTGACATGTTTTTGTCGCCAAATCTGGAGCCAGCTCCTATTATAGAGAACATGTTTCGGGGCATGGACACCACTACGGAAATGTACATTTCATCCCTTCTTGGAGACTACCACTCTTTCCCTCATTATCTACGCATCCAGGTACCCTCTAATACATTAAATCATTTGATGCAAAGATTTCCACTTCAAAGTTTTCTAGTTGAATAATGTTAACTTGAGCTTGTTTGTGTTACAAAAGGATTATGACATGAAGAAAGAGTTGAAGTCGATCACGGATTCAACTCCACAACGACTAAAGGCACTTAAAGATTGTGCTCTTAATCTTCTAGCTCGGCCAGTTTATATGATGAATCATGATCTTGATAAACATGATCTAGAACAGGACCACAAAGCACCGCCAACTGTTGATGAAGCCCTTAAGGAGTATGAAAATGAAGCAATTCAGCTTAACAAAAGTGTTCAGCTCCATGTTATTATATTCATGTCTTCCAAAATGTGTATTGGGTTTTGCAGGTTTGCTAAGGATTTATCAGAAGAGAAGAAACGGAGGATTTACTCCAGATCAAACAAAGGCTAAATGAAATTGATGAAAATCTTGTGTTATAATGAGATTGCGTGGTTTATTCATTCAAAATTTCTCCTTTTTATATTGAGCAGTAAAATTGTGTGGCAATTTTAGGCAAGGTTTGAATCCTACTCTTGAGAACTGTCTTTGTATTTTTAGTTGTGAAGTTCATTTATGGGATCAATATAAGTTCTATCTCAATGTAGAAAATATAATTTTTTAATTGTTTAATACTCCATCCGTCCCATATTATAGATCACGTTTTCCATTTTAGGCGTCTCAAAATATAGATCCTACTTTTTTTTTTTTATCTTTTGTCTTATTATCAATATCACGCCAATCTACCCTCTCTTTCTTTCTTTTTATATTAAAACTCACATCAATTCACTTTTTTATTTTTATTTTCCTACATAAAAATCAACACTCACTCACAATCTCTCTTCTCTCCATTTTTCTTTCTCCCTTCCTTAATTTACCTCGATAACAACAAACGAGATCTATAATATGGGACGAAGGGAGATTACATTTTAACATTATTATGAGTAATCCAATTACACTCATACTATGATGTTTTACTTTGAAGGAGAAACTACAGGTGATATTATTACAAAGTCTTTATTTGGCACACCCTAAAATTCTATTTGGCACACCCTTACTTTCGTCACGAAGGTATTTGGTCAGACTTTCGTCACGAAGGTATTTCAAAAGAGATTCGTCACGGAGAAACGAAGGACTTCCGTCACGAAGGTTGCCAGGAGTTCCGTCACGAAGGTATTGTCGAGTTCCGTCACGAACCTTTTTTTCAAAAAAAATAAAAAATTCAGAATGTTGTAGAGAATTTGAATACGAGTCCGTGCATATAAAATACGCCCAAAACGGACATCGTTTGCCCTTCCAAAAGCCCTAAAAGCAAAACAGTCGTTTTCGTTAATTTCGTAATATTTAAACATAATGCATAATTGTACTTTATAAGTAATAAACTAGTGATATTAAATGATAATATATAATTATAGTATATAAATTTAATTGCATGATTTTTAACTATAATTAATAATTATATAAGTTTTTGTTTTTACGAACTTAACGCATGCGACTGTTTTGTTTTTAGGGCTTTTGGAAGGGCAAACGATGTCCGTTTTGGACGTATTTGATATGCACGGACTCGTATTGAAATTCTCTACAACATTATGAATTTTTTTTTTTTTTTCAAAAATAGTTTCGTGACGGAACTCCCCAATACCTTCGTGACGAAACTCCTGAAAACCTTCGTGACGGAAATCCTCCTTTTCTCCGTGACGAATCTCTTGTGAAATACCTTCGTGACGAAAGTCTGACCAAATACATTCGTGACGAAAGTAAGGGTGTGCCAAATAGAATTTTAGGGTGTGCCAAATAGGAAGTCTAACTTTTTATTGTGCGGCCTAAAGCAAAATGTTGAAAGATCCCAAACAACGCATTTATGTATTATTTGAAAAAGGGTATGTGGCGGCTGACAAATAGACTCTGAAGTAATATTATAAAATCCGTGCATTGGTGCGGCAAAGGCACGTGTATTATAGATAGCATAATCTAACAACCAATATTGCTCTTAGGAATATACTTTAATCGACATTTTTTGTTGCATTCTTGCTCACATTTCGTTTCTTCCATGAGCAGTCGTTTACTTGACATTTATGTAATGTGTTACATGATCCTAATTATAAATCACTGTTATTGTTGGACCCGGGATAAAGCAATCAACAGTAGCTTTCTTTTTGTATATATATATATGTGCGTGTTGTGCACGAGGGATAAGAAAAATGGGTAAATTACTAAAGAAAGAGAAAAAGGGGTAAGTTGCAAAAGAAAGAAGGAAGGAAGAAAAGAAAGGAGATAAGAACGAGAGGGGACAAGCAGAAGAAGGAAAGAGGGGGCGGGGGGCTCAGAAAAGAAAGAGGAGGCAGAGGAAAAGAAAGGCAGAGGAAGGAGGGAGAGGGAGATGGAGGTTTTTGGTTGCTAGACCACCGAGTGGCTCCTCCGTCAAGCCGAGCCTTCCATCATCGCCGCCGCAGGCACTGGCTCCATCTCCGCTAGCTTCTCCTCCCTCAGCGTCTCCGTCCGCGACGTTGCTGCAGTTTCTTCCTCCGCCTCTCACAGCTTCGTCGTCGGCTTCTCCGCTGCCTACCACTTCATCGTCCCCCACCGTCTTCCCTTATTTCCATCAATGGGATGACTCAGGACCATCGCCCGCACCAAGCGGTCATTTCTGACTCGCGACCCCAGCCGCAGCGCTGCTCGCCTCGGCATGGCACGCGTCCTCGCATCGCCTCTTCCAGCCGCAGCGCTGCTCGCCTCGGCATGGCACGCGTCCTCGCGTCGCCTCTTCAAGCCGCAGCGCTGCTCGCCTCGGCATGGCACGCGTCCTCGCGTCGCCTCTTCAAGCCACAGCGCTGCTCGCCTCGGCATGGCACGCGTCCTCGCGTCGCCTCTTCAAGCCGCAGCCCGCCTCGGCATTGGCACGCGTCCTCGCATCGCCTCTTCCAGCCGCAGTCCGCCATTGGCTCGCGTCCTCACTTTGCCCGCCTCGGCATTACATGCGGGACTCCAAGCATAAACAAGTAATTGATTAAGTCGAAGTCATGGGTACGTATATGGCTCGCGAGGTAATTTAGTCGAATAGAGCATTGAGCGTGAGTTTCACCCTCTTTCGGTAATGTGCAATTACATTCTTAAATCTCCTTTCGGGTTTAAAATAATCATTCTAATTCCCTAAGATATCATTTGACAATTATATCATTTATATAATTATTGACTTGAGCGTCGGAGAGCCTTTCCCGGGGAGCACCTGCTCCGGGTTTGGCTTTTGCAGGAACATGGACGTTATTATTTTACAACGAGAGAGAGAGAATAGAGGGACCACCAGAAGAAGAAACGACAAAGACTCGGGAATCCGGAGTGTTGCCGGTTTCCTTTCCGTTGGAACGAGGTTCCAACAAATCTGAGTTCCGACACTGGCGCCGACCGTGGGGAGTTTTTTCACACAACTGGTTGGACATTCGTCATGACGAGAGATTGCTATTCTTGCTCTATGAAAGACAAATCACAAGATTAACAAAAGATAAAAGGCAAAGAGCCAGGTAAGTCCCGCTTGCACCTAGCATGACTTTTACCTTGCTCATACTTTCTTCTATTTTATTTAGCTTGCTTACAATTAGCGGCATCGGGCGAGTCACCGAGCACGCGATATGTACCGTGACCTAGATGAGATGTACACTCACCTAGGCCATGATGCCGCCTCACCAGGCAGGGTTGTAAGACCTCTTGGGTGGTGATGCAGCTTCCAGGGCTGAGCTAAAAAACTCCCCCCTGGTCGCGAAAGCATGGACGAGTTTATGCCAACGAGCTCACCCGCCATGATCCCGCCTCGCCAGGCAGGGCTGTAAGCCCTCTTGGGTGGTGATGCAGTATCCAGGGCTGGGCTAAAAAACCCCCCCAAGTCGCGTGTCCAGCTTCCAGGGCTGAGCTCAAAAACTCCCCTGGCCGCGAACTCGCCGATTCCACCTCACTGGGCTGGGCTAAAAAACCCCCCCAAGTCGCTTGTCCAGCTTCCACCTCACTGGGCTGGGCTAAAAAAACCCCCCAAGTCGCGTGTCCAGCTTCCAGGACTGAGCTCAAAAACTCCCCTTGGTCGCGAACTCGCCGTGATCCCGCTTCGCTAGTATGGGCTCAAAAACCCTCCTAGGTCGCGATGCAGCTTCTAAGGTTGAGCTCGAAAACTCTCCTTGGTCGCGAAAGCATGGACGGGTTTATGCCTACGAGCTCACCCGCCGTGATCCAACTTCTAAGTTGAGCTCAAAAACTCTCCTTGGTCGCGAAAGCATGGACGGGTTTATGCCTACGAGCTCACCCGCCGTGATCTAGCTTCTAAGTTGAGCTCAAAAACTCTCCTTGGTCGCGAAAGCATGGACGGGTTTATGCCTACGAGCTCACCCGCCGTGATCCAGCTTCTAAGTTGGGCTCAAAAACTCTCCTTGGTCGCGAAAGCATGGACGGGTTTATGCCTACGAGCTCACCCGCCGTGATCCAGCTTCTAAGTTGAGCTCAAAAACTCACCTTGGTCGCGAAAGCATGGACGAGTTTATGCCTACGAGCTCACCCGCCGTGATCCAGCTTCTAAGTTGAGCTCAAAAACTCTCCTTGGTCGCGAAAGCATGGACGGGTTTATGCCTACGAGCTCACCCGCCGTGATCCAGCTTCTAAGTTGGGCTCAAAAACTCTCCTTGGTCGCGAAAGCATGGACGGGTTTATGCCTACGAGCTCACCCGCCGTGATCCAGCTTCTAAGTTGAGCTCAAAAACTCTCCTTGGTCGCGAAAGCATGGACGGGTTTATGCCTACGAGCTCACCCGCCGTGATCCAGCTTCTAAGGTGAGCTAAAAAACTCTCCTTGGTCGCAAAAGCATGATGTGAGATGACAGGTATTGACATCCACTCAAGACTATTACAAGACAAATCCCACGAGCAAATTCCATTTAACCATATACATAACCCACGCGGGGACCAATACACCTCATTGCATGCATACAACCACGCGAGCGACGCAAACAGCAGCATGCCTCTAACACTCCACGTGAGTATCAACATGCTCTATTTTATACGTACTCGCGTTCCCGTAACAAATGCACACCAGATTAAAAATACATTATACATGCTCGAAAAATTACACTAACTACGCGTGTAACAACATGCTCAATCGCAAGATCAATCACGAGGCTAAAATCCTAGCGAGTCTTGGGTGTCTCTTCCATTAGGCATGGGAGCTTCCCTTAGCCTTCGTTCATTCACATTAGGCATGGGAGCTTCCCTTAGCCTTCGTTCATTCACATTAGGCATGGGAGCTTCCCTTAGCCTTCGTTCATTCACATTAGGCATGGGAGCTTCCCTTAGCCTTCGTTCATTCACATTAGGCATGGGAGCTTCCCTTAGCCTTCGTTCATTCACATTAGGCCGGGAGCTTCCCTTAGCTTTGTTCATTAACGAGAGATCTCGCAAGGCTAGCGACTAACGAGCCTTGAGAGTTTTCTCCTCGAGTCTCGTCTTAATCTAAGAAAAAGGCTATAAGGAGCGTAAGAGAAGAATCAAGGGAAGGTTGGGTGCGATTCACTCTCAAAATCACCGTATCATACCATCCTATTAAAATTTGTCTCGTCTTTACCCAATCTAATACGCAAAAATGTCACGTGAATGACGAATAACACACTCGCGAAATTCCTCAATGGGCATAAGATTTAGTAAAGGTCCAATAAACCAAGCCTTCGTTTATTCAACGAAGAGCTTGGGGAGCTGTGTTGGACCCGGGATAAAGCAATCAACAGTAGCCTTCTTTTTGTATATATATATATGTGCGTGTTGTGCACGAGGGATAAGAAAAAGGGGTAAATTACTAAAGAAAGAGAAAAAGGGATAAGTTGCAAAAGAAAGAAGGAAGGAAGAAAAGAAAGGAGATAAGAACGAGAGGGGACAAGCATAAGAAGGAAAGAGAGGGCGGGGGGGCTCAGAAAAGAAATAGGAGGCAGAGGAAAAGAAAGGCAGAGGAAGGAGGAGAGGGAGATGGAGGTTTTTGGTTGCTAGACCACCGAGTGGCTCCTCCGTCAAGCCGAGCCTTCCATCATCGCCGCCGCAGGCACTGGCTCCATCTCCGCTAGCTTCTCCTCCCTCAGCGTCTCCGTCCGCGACGTTGCTGCAGTTTCTTCCTCCGCCTCTCACAGCTTCGTCGTCGGCTTCTCCGCTGCCTACCACTTCATCGTCCCCCACCGTCTTCCCTTATTTCCATCAATGGGCTAAGGAGTATGACTCAGGACCATCGCCCGCACCAAGCGGTCATTTCCGACTCGCGACCCCAGCCGCAGCGCTGCTCGCCTCGGCATGGCACGCGTCCTCGCATCGCCTCTCCCAGCCGCAGCGCTGCTCGCCTCGGCATGGCACGCGTCCTCGCGTCGCCTCTTCAAGCCGCAACGCTGCTCGCCTCGGCATGGCACGCGTCCTCGCGTCCTCGCGTCGCCTCTTCAAGCCGCAGCCCACCTCGGCATTGGCACGCGTCCTCGCATCGCCTCTTCCAGCCGCAGTCCGCCATTGGCTCGCGTCCTCACTTTGCCCGCCTCGACATTACATGCGGGACCCAAGCATAAACAAGTAATTGATTAAGTCGAAGTCATGGGTACGTATATGGCTCGCGAGGTAATTTAGTCGAATAGAGCATTGAGCGTGAGTTTCACCCTCTTTCGGTAATGTCCAATTACATTCTTAAATCTCCTTTCGGGTTTAAAATAATCATTCTAATTCCCTAAGATATCATTTGACAATTATATGATTTATATAATTATTGACTTGAGCGTCGGAGAGCCTTTCCCGGGGAGCACCTGCTCCGGGTTTGGCTTTTGCAGGAACATGGACGTTATTATTTTACAACGAGAGAAAGAGAGAATAGAGGGACCACCAGAAGAAGAAACGACAAAGACTCGGGAATCCGGAGTGTTGCCGATTTCCTATCCGTTGGAACGAGGTTCCAATAAATCCGAGTTCCGACAGTTATATATTTGCAGATGTTCTTAAGATATATATTTGAGATATCATCTTGCATGGATGTTATCCGTACTGATCGCTTATTAGGTTCACACCACTATGCAATAACCGAAAGTGTTTGCTGCCATCTATATTATCAAGTTCTCTATCAAATTCTGAAGGACAACCATCGAAGCAACATTCTCTTTTTTCCGTAGTTACATCCGTGCCCTCGTCAAAACTACAAGCCTTTGGGGTTCAGTTGGCTTGGTGGCATGATATGATAGTAGAAAGACGTGTTGGTGATTTTAGTGAAATCATTGTCATTTAGTGTAGTCGGGGTTAATGCGAAATCATGAGAACTCACTTCATTAAAACACAAGTCCGGGTGTGTGGAGTACACGCTTGTGTAAGTGAATTTAGTTTCAGAGGAACCAAGGATATATGTTACATGTGAAAGTCAAGCTCCTTTGAAACATCTTTTGAGTTTCTGTAAAGGGAAATGACGGTATTCGGCCATGGGAACTGGATCTCAGTTCCCTTGGGGTTGGAGCGGTTATTTGACGGTTATTTTATTTTAAGACGTGTTAATTAAGTAAATGACCGCCATTTCTGGCGTAATTAATTTGTAACAGCCGATAAAAGCGAACAATCATGTGTACATGGTGGTAACCGCCATAACCGTCGGGAACTGGCCAACTGCAGCAGTTATTTTTTGGTAACCGTTTTGTTTTCTCTCTCTAAAGCCTATATAAAGGATTGCAGAGAGTTGGTGTCGGAGATGGATGAAAGAACTGAACTTCTTACTCATCTTTAACACAAGCAATAATCTAAAACACTCAATTTCTTTAGTTTAGTTCTTGTCGGAAGCCTCAATAAGAACTAGAAGATTTGTCTTATCTCACTTCAGATTTTGTGGAATCCCTTAGGCTTAATAGGGGCAAAATACTGATTTCGGAAAGTGTTCATCACGATTCAAATCTTATCCGAATCAAGTAACCGTTGATCAAGCCCTTGAAGAGGAGTCGTTCTACTGCAGTTCCTGTTTAGACGACCCGGTTCCTAACAATCAAAATCAGTATTTTCTTTTGATCAATGGCTACTGTACGTGAGATGACTTCCAAGTTTCAAAAGCTTGATAAGTTTGAAGGCATGGACTTCCGTCGTTGGCAGAAGAAGATGCACTTCCTCTTGACCACTCTAAAGGTGGTGTATGTCCTATCCACTCCAATGCCCGAAGTTGGAGATGATGAACCGTTGGATGTTGTAAGGAAGAGGAGCAAGTGGGAGAATGATGACTACATATGTTGTGGCCACATCTTAAATGGTATGTCTGATTCTTTATTTGATGTGTACCAAAACGCTGAATCCGCATAGGAACTGTGGGACTCTCTAGAGTCCAAATACATGGCTGAGGATGCTTCAAGTGTGAAGTTCCTTGTGAGCAACTTTAATACCTATAAAATGGTTGATGCTCATCCAGTGATGGAGCAATTTAATGAGATACTACGTATCTTGGGGCAATTCGCTCAACACAAGTTGAAGATGGATGAATCCATCTCGGTGTCAAGTGTAATTGACAAGTTGCCTCCATCTTGGAAAGAATTCAAGCACATGCTGAAGCACAAGAAGGAAGAATTTTCCCTTGTGGAGTTGGGTAGCCATTTGCGCATCGAAGAAGGTCTTCGTTCGCAAGAAAAAGGAAAGGAGATAGAGACTCCAGGTTCTTCCGCCCCTATCCTAGGAAAAGGAGAAGGTTCACACAAAGGGAACAAGAACAAAGGCAAGAAAAGGTTGTTTAACAACACAAACAACGATTCTAACAAGAAACCCAAGATAACTGGGTGTTGGAATTGTGGTAAGGCTGGACATTTCAAGAAGGACTGTCGTGCAGCAAAGGGGAAGAAGGGAAACACTCCCAACCAACCTGCTCAAGGGTCTAAGGACCACGGGCAGAAATCTCATCAAGGTATGATAGGAACTGAAGGATCAGTTCCCTCTGCAGAAACATTTCCTAGTTCGGATTTTGTTCCTAATATTGACGAAGCTTGCTTTGTGCAGGATGATGAGATTGCATGGTGGGTAGACTCAGGTGCAACCGCACACGTTAGTAGGGACAAATCGATGTTCAAATCTTTTGTTGCTTTGGATGATGGACGAGTCCTTTACATGGGAAACGAGTCTACCGCCCCTATCCTAGGAAAAGGAGTAGTAGAATTAGAGTTCTCGTCTGGGAAGACTTTGATTATGAAAAATGTGTTGTATGTACCCAGAATAAGGAAAAATCTAGTCTCTAGTACTATCCTAAATAAGTTAGGCTATCGGCAAGTGTTTGAAGCCGATAAATATGTTTTATCTAAAGGCGGTGTGTTTGTAGGTCGTGGTTATTTATGTAATGGAATGTTTAAACTCAGTATTAATAAAGTTATGAATTCCGTTTACATGACTCTTGCTAAAGAAACTGGTTCCTCGAAGGGAACTCATTGTTCAAATTCTTCTCTTTGGCATGCTAGATTAGGACATGTTCATTATAAACGCATGCAGTGTATGTCTAAAGATGGTTTGATTCCTTTCTTTGATATGAATATTGAAAGATGTAGAACTTGCATGCTAACTAAGATCACTAGACAACCGTTTGTTGATGTTCATAGGAACTGTGAAGTGCTGGACTTAATTCATAGTGATTTATGTGATTTTCATGCTTCTCCATCCTTAGGAAATAAGAATTATGTTGTTACATACATTGATGACTTTTCTAGATATTGTTATGTATTCTTATTGCATTCAAAGGATGAAGCCCTTGGTAAATTGAAAATTTACAAAACTGAAGTGGAACTTCAGAAGGGAACTTTGATAAAAAGGTTGCGCACTGATAGAGGTGGCGAGTATTTTTGACCCGACGTATTTCCAATCTGTGGGAATTATTCATGAAACCACAGCTCCCTATACACCACAACAAAATGGTGTGTCGGAGAGAAAGAACCGAGTTCTTAAGGAAATGGTTAATTCCATGTTATCCTACTTAGGTTTGAATGATGGATTTTGGGGGGAAGCCATGCTTACGGCTTACTATCTATTGAATTGAGTTCCTAACAAACAGAACAAGACTACCCCATATGAACTTTGGTTCCTAAGGAAACCCAACTTGAATTACCTTCGAGTTTGGGGATGTAGGGTTGTTGTAAGACTACCCGAACCCAAGAAGAAAACTTTGGGTGAAAGAGGTGTTGACTGTATCTTTATTGGATATGCGGAGCATTCCAAGGCATATAGGTTCTATGTTATTGAACCTAACAAGTATATTTCGGTTCATTCCGTAATTGAATCAAGAGATGCAATTTTTGATGAAAAACGATTTTCATTGACACCTATACCAAAGGAAACTGAAACTAGTTTCAGTGGGAATCAAGAGTTGGACATTCCAACATCATCATACGGGAACTCAGATGGTTCAAGAACTCTTCAAAGGTACTCTGAACCTGAGATCCGGAAAAGCAAACGAGCAAGGAAAGAAAAGTCTTTTGGTCCTGATTTCCTTATCTATCTGGTTGAGGGAACTAGGGACGAGGTTGGTTCCCAATACTTGTATTGTTATAGTATTGAGAATGATCCAAGGACTTTTGTTGAGGCAATGAAGTCACAAGATGTGTCTTTTTGGAAAGAGGCCATTAATGATGAGATGGATTCCATCATGGGAAATAATACATGGGTATTGGCTGATCTTCCCGCTGGTTGTAAACCATTGGGAACTAAGTGGATCTTCAAGAAGAAGATGAAAGTGGATGGAACCATTGATAAGTTTAAGGCTCGATTGGTTGTTCAAGGCTTTAGACAAAAGTATGGAACTGACTACTTTGATACTTATGCCCCGGTTGCTTGAATAACCACCATTACGTTATTGATTGCTCTAACGACTATTCACAATTTGGTTATTCACCAAATGGATGTGAAAACAGCGTTCCTTAATGGGGAACTAGAGGAGGAAGTTTATATTAAACAACCTGAAGGGTTCATAATACCCGGGCAAGAGCATAAGGTGTGCAAGTTGATCAAGTCCTTGTATGGGCTGAAGGAAGAACCAAAACAATGACATCAAAAGTTTGATGAGGTTGTGTTGTCCAATGGATTTTATATAAATCAAGCGGACAAGTGTGTTTATAGCAAATTTGATAATTCCGGAAATGGAGTTATAATTTGCCTATATGTTGATGACATGTTGATCTTTGGAACTGATCAAGAACAAGTGGACCTTAAAAAGGAATTTTTGTCATCAAAATTCTCCATGAAGGACATGGGAGAGGCCGATGTTATCCTTGGGATTAGGATAAGAAGGGAACCAAATGGTTTATCGTTGTCACAGTCTCATTACATTCAAAAAGTGTTGGAGAAGTTCAAATGCGACAAGAGTTCACCTCTGAAAACTCCATATGATCCGAGTACGAAATTGTCTCCTAACAAGGGAACTGCAGTGTCGCAGCTTGAGTATTCAAGGGTAATTGGATGCTTGATGTATGCTATGACAAGCACTCGACCGGATATTGCTTTTGCAGTAGGGAAACTTAGCAGATTCACTAGTTCCCCTAGTGCTTCTCATTAGCAAGCTATTTATAGGATATTACGGTACCTGAAGGGAACTCAAGACTTTTGTCTGAAGTATGTTGGATCACCTTCAGTTTTAGAAGGTTATTCTGATGCAAGTTGGATCACTATTGAAGAAGATCACTCTTCTACTAGTGGATGGGTGTTCCTTCTTGGAGGAGGAGCTATCTCATGGGCTTCGAAGAAACAAACTTGCATCACGGGTTCCACTATGGAATCCGAGTTTGTTGCATTAGCCGGAGCTAGTAAAGAGGCGGAATGGCTATGGAACTTGGTTTATGAGATTCCATTATGGGAGAAACCGGTTTCACCTATTTCAATCCATTGTGATAGCGCTGCAACTTTGGCTAAGGCATATAGTCATGTATACAATGGGAAATCACGTCACATAGGCGTGAGACATAGTGCGATAAGAGATCTCATTTCGCATGGGGTGATTTCCGTGGATTTTGTTAGGTCACAACAAAATTTGTCTGATCACTTGACGAAGGGATTGCCAAGGGACTTGGTCTCTAAGTCCGCTAAGGGGATGGGATTAAGACCCGTATAAGCTTTCTAGTGGTGAGACACCCAATTCCTACCTAACTAACGTTGGGACATAATTCAATGTGGAAAGCTCACATCTAGAAACTTGAGAGCACATAGGAACTATCCCCAGGTTGTGCTCAGTTCCTACAATAATGAGGTTGAAACAATTTCTTAATAGTTCCTTTGAAAAAGTGCATATTGTAGGTGCACGATTGAGGACGTATGTTCCTAAAGGATCTACCTATATGAGCGTGGAGTTTGGCCGCTTCATGAAGCTTGGGTTGGCTTCACATACGCTTATGAATGGATAAGGACTCAAGGCCCTTAAGAGAGTCAAGTAGACTATAGAGTGGAAAGTAAATTCGTGTGTGTGCTATCTTCATGTACCCAAAGAGGTTAATTGGTTCAATCCTTAGGACACCATGATTCCTGGGTGCTTGGAATGTGTAGTTACACTGAGTGGAAATTCAATCTTCGTGATATTTTCATTTATGCATGAGTTTGAGGAAAAAGGTTTACTTATTTTGTGAATCAAGGATTGCACTAAAATGGGGGAGGATTGTTGGTGATTTTAGTGAAATCATTTCCATTTAGTGTAGTCGGGGTTCATGCGACATCATAAGAACTCACTTCATTAGAACACAAGTCCGGGTGTGTGGAGTACACACTTGTGTAAGTGAATTTAGTTCCAGAGGAACCAAGGATATATGTTACATGTGAAAGTCAAGCTCCTTTGAAACATCTTTTGAGTTTCTGTAAAGGGAACTGACGGTATTCGGCCATGGGAACTGGATCTCAGTTCCCTTGGGGCTGGAGCGGTTATTTTATTTTAACACGTGTTAATTAAGTAAATGACCGCCATTTCCGTCGTAATTAATTTGTAACAGCCGATAAAAGCGGACAACCATGTGTACATGGTGGTAACCGCCATAACCGTCGGGAACTGCCCAACTGCAGCAGTTACTTTTTGGTAACCGTTTTGTTTTCTCTCTCTAAAGCCTATATAAAGGATTGCAGAGAGTTGGTGTCGGAGATGGATGAAAGAACCGAACTTCCTACTCATCTTTAACACAAGCAATAATCCAAAACACTCAATTTCTTTAGTTTAGTTCTTGTCGGAAGCCTCGATAAGAACTAGAAGATTTGTCTTATCTCACTTCATATTTTGTGGAATCCCTTAGGCTTAATAGGGGCAAAGTACTGATTTCGGAAAGTGTTCATCACGATTCAAATCTTATCCGAATCAAGTAACCGTTGATCAAGCCCTTGAAGAGGAGTCGTTCTACTGCAGTTCCTGCTCAGACGACCCGGTTCCTAAAAAGTCGATGCACTTCAGACTAAGATTCATTATATATTATCCATTGTCCGGTAAATAAGGTCGATAATGAAGTCGAAGTTGATGAAGCCCCACACGGATTGAATTATCGGGAAATATTTGATTCCGTCTAAGTTTGTTATGCATGACGATTAGGAACGGATTGATCACATAGACCCTCGATTTCTATGATTTCGGCATTGTTGTTTACTTTGCCTTGATACATGTCATTTTGGTTCAAATTTGACAATAATACAGTTAACACTTAATGAATTATACATTGTATCTGTGTCTTCAGAAGCACTATCCTCATCTCAACGTGGAAACATTCCAGGAGGTCACCATTCTCAGGACTACTCCCACCCTAACATGCTTAAGTTTCTGGTGGACATTATTAGCAGTCTAATCGTTATATACAATTAGAAATACAGGTGTTAAATCACCCCACTTAAACCATTAACGACCTCTTCAAGGCTCTCTAAGTCCTAAAGACCACCCAATGGATCGAGCTACTACATTGCACCATAAAAACGAATTTTTTTGTCTTCTGGAAAAAAAACATTGACCAGTCAAAAGCGCTCATTTTATGTTTGTCGACAACTGCACAATTTTCCCGTAAAAAAATAGCTTTTTGGCGTAGAAACGAATTTTGTACAAAACAATATTGTCTTGAAATAAAATTGACTGATTAAAAAAACACTTAAATTTGTTAAAACATGCATATCTATACGGTAAAATACGCATTTTTCACAAACAAATTTACATATTTTTACTTTCACCAAGAAAAAAGAAAAAGAAAAATTATGGCTGAAAAAAACTGGGAAAAACAAAACAAAAATGAATGAACATCGGTCAACGCCGAAAAGTGATTGTTGATTGGTTGGTCAAATATTGTAGAATCTGTATGTTAGAACAAAGGGAACTACTGATATTGGAAACAAGCAAGAAGTTTATGAATGCAATCACTTAAGGTGGAAACACTAGATAACCAACTAGTTATCGTTAGATGAAAAACACTCCTCTTTCGACCTTTTTTGAGGATTGAAAAGTCTACTTGTATCTTGTACTTGTAGTTTAAAGATGAACAATGGATTACAATTTTCTTCCTAATAATTTATCTAGTTCTTATCAGAATCACACAAATCGATAACAACACGACTTACTTGACATTCTTAAGCAAAAACACCCTTTTCTCTTCTTAACCCGCTGCACTTCTCAAAGCTCCCAAAATGCATAGTGGTTAAGGCATGTATCCATGAGTATTTATGCAAGAAAAAGCACAAGGGTATCGGTTATGAGATATTACTTGAACCGATCTTCATGCCACAATTAATCATTTCACATGTTTTACAAGAAGCCTAGATCCTGCTGGTTTGCATCTTGAGTCGTAGCAATAAGCATATGGCCTTTGTGTTTTATTAGTGAGTTCCATCTACCATAATTACCTGTCAACAAACAAATGTACCATTTCATAGTTCTCATATATCTCTGTCAACAATGTTTGTTACTGTCAACAATGTAATATGCTAGTCTATTTGTTTATCTTAGATTCTAATCTATTTATGAAAGCTAAGAATATTATTAACTAGATCAGTACCCGTGCCATGCACGGGAATTTTTTTATTATTTTATTCTACTAAAAAGACTAATAAAATAATTAAAATAAATATATTCGTGTTTAGCATCTTTATAGATTATTAAAAAACACATACTCCGTATAACTTAAGATAGTATTGTCAACTCCCTTACAATATCTAAAATTAAATTACTAATACATTAAAAATTAAATTATTCAAACAATAAATAGAAATTTAAAAAGAAAAAATATAGTAAGATATTTAAGTTTCCTACAAATTGCTAAAAACTTCTTTGTATAGTATAGTTGTTGTAGTATATCTTGCATATATTTCACTAATATATAATTATCTACTTAAACTATTTTGTTATATTAAGTTTAATAAAAAATGTTAAAATCCCTTAGAATAAGAAATATCTACTTAAACTATTTTGTTATTTTATTAATATATAATTATTCATTTTCTCGAAATTTATCCTTTTACATCATTTTACCATTTTGCAATAAGTCATCCATGGTCTAATCACTGAATAACATATACAATAAGAAGTATTTAGAAAATATATATATACAACTCTAACCTGAAATAGTACATTTTTTTTTCATTTTCTATATAATCTCTATAAATAATTTTTTTATTGATTTATCTGAATGTATAGGGCCCAAATTTATACTTCAATCCCAAAATCACCAACTTTTCTGCAACCCCTCTTGTTGCTACTGTTTTCTTACTGTAATATAAATAGTCAAATTGTGTGTGCATGATCACTTTGTAGGGTAAAAGAAATTAATTAAATGAATGAATAATCACGGAATTTGTCTTCAAAATTCTGGTAATTTGGGTGATTCACCAGCTTGGATGAGCACATTAAATTGAAAATATCTTGAAAATAAAGTTTTAAGATCTAGATTTTAATGTCTGGCATTTCAAGTAAATATTTGTGGTTTAGGGGTTGTGATATAAGGGGAGGCCTACAAAAAGGAATACGTGTGTCGTTGGGTCTGTTTCAATAATTTAATACTTGAGGTGTCCTTGTCCGAACAGCCCAACTCAAACTTTTATTTCAGCATTACTCAGCCCAATTACTTAGCCCAATATAACAAAGCTGAGAAACGTGATTTTGTTGCAGCCACACTATTACAAACCCTAGCCACACCACTATCACTCTCCATTTCTACCTTCCACATCTGAGCTAAAAAAATTCAGATCTGAGCTAAAAGAATTAGTTGCAAGCTTTCTTCACTGTCCCTCTTTTCTCCATCTTCATCTCCAATCTCAATCACCGCTTCCTGTTCTAGGGTTTCCTCCTCCAGATTTGAGCTCACTACCTCAGCTTTTCTTATGTCGATTGAAGATCCATTTCTTGAGGTATGCTTCTCTCCACCGCCACTCTCTTCTTCACTGTTTTTGTGCTGCTACTGCTCTTTTCTATGCGACTCCACTCTTCAACTTGATTCCAATCTCCAATCTTCAATCTCAGTCTTTGCTCTTTTTTTAGGGTTTCATCGTCCAGAAACCACTCAACTTGTATCTACTGCTCTTTTTTTAGTGGTGATGTACTTCATGGAAGAGAATGAGGTTTACTTTTATCCACAAAGTATTAGCTTTGTAAAAGATCTTTGTCTAACAGGAAATTTCTTTTCTGCAACCTATCAAGTTTATGGTCTTCAATGTTCCTTTCCTACTTTGTTGTTAATGTGAACTTTGATTAATTTGTAATGAAGCTGCTCATGTGGAAACTACATTCCAAATTATAAATTGGTGCTCTATAATGATTAATACATTGAAAGTTACTTCTCAAATTGTCTTATTCTCTTTCCAGGTATACTTTCAAATGTCACCGGAAATCAGAAGACGGTAGGGATATTGTCTACCCTGTCAATGTCATGGCATTTCATCCCGTGTAAGTTTCTTCTTAATAATTCCCTTAGTGCTTCATGAATTTATATGATATGCTATTTTCTATGGGTCTTGGCAACTTGACTGCTTGCTTTCAATTGGGTACGGATTTCCTCTTTGCTTCTGTGTGTGTTTTCTGATCTTGAAAGCTTAGTTGCAATGTGCTGTTTTCAGTTCATAATTAAAGTGTCTTCTCTTGTTTCTGCTCATTTATTTGTAAGAAAGAAATGTTTTTTATCTCGTTTCTTACATAATGTTTTTGTTTTACAATATAGGGATGCTGGGAATTTAACTTCAATTCTATTTTGGTACGCAATCTTAATCTGAATAACATACCTCGAAAGAAAAAGTTTATTTAGGATTAAATAACATAGAACTTCCTTCCAAGCTCTTAAACTGTTATTTCTCTGCATTTATTTTATCATATCCAATCTATTTACAGGATTTTACAAAAAAATTGAATTCTTATTCTGTGTCATTTAGCAAATCGAAACAGACATGATGATATTTTGATCCTTACTTTCTTCTATTCTTTTTATATTTTTCTGGTTTTGAATGTTTTTTCATCTTTATTTGCTAGATGAGAGAATGCAAGAAATTACAGTTTTGTAAAAGCAACAATGAACAGGTATCCCTACTTCTCAAATTTTCTTTTTTATTAGTACAAATATTGGTTAATGATTCTTTGTCAAAGCATGTTTGTTATGCATTAGTATTGTGATATTGCATATTAGTATTTACTCATGTCTATAGGTGTATATGCTTTGCTTTGTCACACTTAAAATACCATTTCTCTGTCACATGGGCAGAAGAATAAGATAGTTATTTACCAAAAAATATTCTTAATTTATTTATACACTAATATACTTGATGGAAATTTAGAATAGGAGAATGCAACAAATGTCAAGCTTAGTAGTCCTTTGTTTGTTAAAGCATGTTCATATTTGTTTTGCATCAGCTATGTGCAATATTTATTGTGATAAACGACTGCTTAGGAAGGAGAAGTAACTTTCATAAAGATGAGCAATGTATTAATCATTAAAAAACTAATCAATAATTCTAATTGGCAGACACAAAAATAAGATTTGAATTTAGAGAAGAGGAAGAACTCAGATCTAAAGAGGAAGGTCTGAAAGAGCAGAGCAACGGAGAAAAAGTAAAACGCCAAAGGATGTCCCCTGGCAGTGGTCATGGTTTTCCCACTGAAGAAGAAGTTGAAGTTCTTAAGAAAACCAAGTAAGGAAATTAACTTAGTTACTCATCCCCACATTTTTTAGTGTTCTAAAAAATAAGTTGATATTCTTTGGCGTTCTATTAACTATATCTACATTTTTAATGTTAGATTTGAATTTTTTAGTGTTCTAAAAACCAAGTAAGGAAATTAACTTAGTTGCTTTGAAGTTCTTTGGTTGGTATGGATGGTTTGGGGCAATCTAGTGTTCTAAAGGAATACTAAATACAATATGAGAACCAAAAGAATATTAAATGGGTCCAAAGAAAAATGGGGTTTTCCTGGTGAGTCTACTATATAACAAAACGGGGTTTTATGTTGTTGTTTCAATAGTTTGTTCAGTTTTTTGCTTTAGGGTTTTCATTTTTTGAACAGATTACTGAACAAACTGAAAAACTATATTATTTGCAGAATCTATAAGAAAAACTTTATTATTTGCAGAATCTAAGAAAAACTATATATTTGCAGAATTTTAAATGGTTCTAAAGAAAAATGTGTTTTTTCGCACACCTTGTATCCATTAACTTCATGGTTTTTTCCCTGATCAATTCAGAACATCACCAATTCCAACCAACATCTCGATAAGATCTACCAGAGTAATTAAAATTAACAAAACAGATGGTTATGATAATATGTAACAAAAATATGTGCTGATTTAATTTATATTACAAAATATAATGACTATTCTCCTGTAGTGAATTCTGTCTCTTTCTTTCATCAAAAATATGTGCTGAATAGTTATAGTTAGATAGAGAAATATAGAAAGAGAAAAATGTAAAAATAATAATATATCTACCTTTTCATCCATGAATAATGTTGGTGCTGGAGAAAGTAGAGAGATCTGCCTTCGTAGGATCTTAGATCATTCTTATGCATCTAACCTTCATTGTTTGAGTGTCTTTTGAAGAAAAGAGTGTTGTAGAGAGAAGACTATTTTTACATTTTTAGAGGGATCTGCCTTCATAGGAACTTTGAACATTCGTATGCATCTAACCTTCTTAGTAAGATTGTGTTTTGAAGATGTAATATCGATAATATGTGAATATTATCCATGGTGTATGATTGGAAGAATGAGAGTAGGTTTATGATAAGAAAGTGAGAATAGGGAAAAACGTGAAAACATTAGGGTTTCATTTTATAATGAAACATTAGGGTTTCATTTTGTGCATAATACTGCTGCCTCTTTTTTTGCAGAGACCAGAATTGCAATTTCTTGCCATAATTTTAGTAAATTGTGTACATTACATTGAGTTGTCTTTCCTTTTTTTTGCTTTAAAAGATTTTTTGGCCACTTTGATTGCAGTAATTAGGGTTTTGAAGGTGTTAAAATGGAATCAGGCAAGAAGATATGCTGGCAAGTTTTTAGTAAATTGTGTACATTTTTTAAAGGTCTTTCCTTTCTTGCTTTACAAATTTGCTTATGTATTTTTTTGAAGGTCTTTTATGTCCGAAATTTTAATAGTATACCTTTTCTTATGTATTTTTAATTTCCTTTTTCAGGCATGGCGAAGGATCTTGTGCACTTCCAGATTTAGGGTTCAGTTTTTATTTATGCAGAAGAATTGTAATGATGTGTTCATCTTTGTGTAATTTATGTAATTTCGTATCAGGTCTTTAGCTAGGTTAATATGTAATTATGTCTTCATTTTTCGTGTGTTGTAATTATTTTTTTTGCATTATAGGTTTAAAGCAATTGGTTAAAAAATAAATTAGCTAAAAAGTTTCACACCAGTTTCCATAAAATTTACCACAGAAAAACGTGATTCGGAGTTGTACACTTGCCATAGATATGAAAACACAGCTGTGTTATAATATTTTTTTCTGAAAAAGGAAAAAAATCAACGAATTGCATAACGACATGTGGCGGACACGTGGATAGGCTGAAAAGCCTTCTAGCCACGTGGCATAGCTAAGGTGAGAGTAAGGCATTCTGCTTTAGTAGTTATATAGTAGATTATTGCATAATGAAAAACTGTCAACATTGTTTATAATAATATTTTTAATGATCTTCAAAACACTGTCAACAACAACTAAATATGTCAAAGCAATCCCTAATGTTTTTCACATACTATTTAAATAATAATCATCTGTCATCAGATGTTTAAATGAATTTCTCAACAATAAATCAATGAATTAAATAATATGTCATCTAATTTATATTCTTTGAACAGTAAATAATTGTCATACCTTTCTCATTATTTGAAATCCTCTAATGCATGCTCTAATTGATACAAACATGAATATGAAGTCGTTATGCTCACCAGCTTCTAGGCATGTGTATGAACCTATATTCACTTCCTTGAGCATGTGATAATACATTGGCAATAGTGCATAATTCTCTTCTAGTGTTCCTCGTATTAGATCTTGTGCATGTTCTCTTGCTTTCCATGCTTTCCAATAGCTGACATCCATGTAATGTTCCTTCCTCATATAATTGCATATGCTTTTTGGTATTGGTCCACTTTTAATACTTTCATACCTGCGTGTTTAACATAAAAAGATTGGTAGCTGTTTTTCTTCAAGCAATCAATATTATATATTAGGATATAGAAATTTTTATACACATTACCATGTCTTTATTTACTCCCCTATTATTTTGTATGTTGGTTTTCACTCATGTTGACATCCAAAGTCAAAGAAACGTGTATGTTCTCTTTGGAAATTTCTAACCTCAAAGAATGGAGTCTCCCGTAATGCAATTGCTCTCAGTCTTCCTTATGCAACTTGTATCGTGCTCATCACTGTAAGAAGTTTAGGATCTGATTTTTTAACTTTGTAACCAAAGTTCTCAGTCATGGACAACTTTTTCAAAGCTTCAATCAGTTTCTATTTCGTGTCAAACAACTTTCCACATGGACAAAATCGGCATCCGTTCCACCGTGACTCAATTCAACCACCGCTGTTTTTTTTTGTATAGTTATTATATTTCTTGCAAACTCACAATCCATAATCTCGTTATTTTCTTGTGTTGGCAGGTCATATTCAATACGTAGAAACATGTCTTCATCCTTGTTAACAACCACTATATTGTTGCATCAATGTTCTCTTGCTTTTTTGGTTCATAGATTTTGTATTCTCTTGATACATATAGTGGACAACTCCATCCCACTTGTGTTGTGTCATTAATTTCCATGAAGGATGCGAGATCATCATCTGTATCAACAGAATATATGACTTTGACCTTTTGGAACGGATTAAGATGGCAGAGTTGAAGATACATTTCTTCTGTTTCCAGTTTGAATCGTTGGATAATCACGGATTTCATTACTTGCAGTGTAATGTGCCATAGGAAACTGTAAGAATGTGCATTTTTATCTGCATATTTATTTAATAAAGTGTTATTAGGCAAGGATAACATATCTATTTGTCAACATCTATACATAGTAAAACAGAGCGGTGTTGCAAAGGCTAATGATTTTACATTTCATTGAAGATTTAAAGTTAAATAATAATGTCCCTTGGAAGATTCAGGTTCGTGTGTTGCATATGTAAAATAATTTTCGATAATAAAGATGTTATTATTGGGAAGAAATGATATTGGTTGACGAGAAGGTATATTTTTTTTAAAGTTTACTTTTGGGAAATTTGGAAAGTTTATTCTATTCTATTAATATCAAATTTTAGTTCAGCAACTATAATGACATCAACTGTTAAAAATATAAAATAAACCCAATCCCGTGCAGGCCGTAGACGCATAATTACAAATGTAGTGCGCACAACGCGCTTCGTATGTTTATTATTCTTACGACGTAGCTTCGTTCTAATATGTTTCTAATAAAAAGAAATCAATCAACATATTTTGCTAACACCAGTACATAAATAGAAAACAATAAGTTGTCAACAGATCATTGTTATTTTCTCTGAAAAGAATAAATGAATATCATAATTATTTTGAACATAATTGGTTATATATGTCAACCAAAATAAATATATTATCTTCAAACAAAATATTTAACATTAATCAACAAATGTTTCCTAAAATATGTTAACAACCGAAATAAACATGTTTTGTAACGTCTGTCAACAACCTATATAAACATGATTGGTAATATTTGTCAACAATACATTGTCAAAACTTGTCAAAACTTGTGAACAAAATATGTTTTCTAAATCATTGATGGAATCTGGCAACAATTCCTAAAACTCCTAATGTATTTCGGTCTCTATCATCAAATCACATTTTACATCATAATCTGTCAACAAAAACAGGTGGTGTAACATTATTAACGTGAATTTACCTCTTTTTCGATGGATTTTCTGGTGTTGTTTACAGATTATGTGCTTAGCATTGTGTTTACAGATTCAATTTGTTGTAGATAGGCTGATGCGGGGATTAGCCGTTGTTGCCTGAATTAGAAACAAAACCTCAAACAGAAACTCAGACAGAGAAGATAGGCGGAATTAAAATGAGATGAAGGAAGGATAAGTCAAATGATAGGCCAATTGGAACTAAATCAAACAACGATAAAACCCTTGAACTTAAGAACAAGAACCTTACAAAATGATGAAAAAACCCAATGGATTACAACCAAACACAATGTCAATGGTAGGCCAAGACATCTGTAGGATGATCTATGGAGCCTTGATAGCACCAATCTTATGGAGGAGATTGACACACACAAGTACAACTAGGGCGAGTTCAACAACAATGCACACAAGCACTCTTCTCACAAAAACTCTGTTTTGGAAGAACGAAAAACAACGTTTTCTCAATTCATAAGAATCATAATCATAGTCTGTCTAACCTAAAACAATAACTAGGGTAATCCTTATATAGGGTTCATAAGGTTGCCAAATAAAATGAAACAACTAAATAAAAATATTTCCTAAAAAAAGCTAAAACAACTTAAATTAAATAATCTTGAAAAACCAACAAAACAACGGCGGCAACCGCAATTTATTTTCACCAAATCGTAGCCAATTTCATTTAGCGGCGATCGCTGTTTTTTTGGGGGCGGCGGGTGCCGTAAGGAAGGCGGCGGTCGCTGCATTTTGGGCGGGCGGGCGCCGTCATTCTTTTTCTCCACTTCGTAGCCGAGCTTGAAATTGCGAATTAACGGTGGGCGCCGTAAAGTTGGCGAGACACTGTTTGTGCCTAAAAATACGACGAGTAAGGAACGCGTGGTAACTTACGCGTAGAAGGATTACGTCGACGCGACGAGAGGCAGTGAAGATGTCATTAACATGACTAGACGTGGAAAAGATCTCGCTCTCCTTGAAGATTAGGTCGGCCGAGTGTATTTTATCTTATTCCTTATTATATTCTTGTAATTGGTAAAAGATATGACAATGAATATCTTTTACCTTGTTTGTTATATCGTTATTAGATAGAAGGAAAAGATAAGATCTCATTTTCCTTAAAGATGAAATTAGGGTTAGCCTATAAATAAAGGCTAACGCCTACTTTGTAATCATTCAGCCACCATACGAGTAATACTAAGTTCAAGCTTCAAACCCTAAATTCCTATTTCATCTTACATCGTTCTTGAGTGTTGAGATTATACCGTATTCTTTGATCTTTACCCTACAATTGCTTAGTTATCATCTCGTTGATAATTTAGCTACAAACAATTGGCGCCCACCGTGGGGCTAGATCAAAAAGGTATCGCCTCTCCATACGAAAAGAACTTCTTTTTTGCAGGAAAAATCACGACGAATCCGACCAACAGCCCACGTGACGGCGAAAAGAGATATGAGGAAGAAGACCCTGCGATGTTTCCTCTCGTTCCAGTGGACGAAGATACAGGGAAAGGTCTCGAGAATACTCCCAGTACTCCAAAGAGAAACGCTCCCGTAGAAAAGCAGGGGGTAGACAGCGAAGTAACTGACGTAGCCTCCGTCCAAGCACACTTCAACTCCTTCGAGAAAGTCCAAGAAGAAGCCATGCACGCAGGCGAGAAGACGGCGCTAGACCTTACTAAGGAAAACGAGAGGTTGAATTCAATAATCAGGGAACTCAAAGCGGGATCAACAGGACCACGCGTCTATCTCCGTGGTCAGAACGTCGTTCGACGCCTCGACCTAGACGCCGCCGTCGAAGAGGACGACGTATACAGACCCCAAGAGCACCATGATTATGTTCCTCGTAGAGAAACAATTCAAAGGAAGAAACCCGAGGAAAATATGACCCCAAGCGCCGTTGCCACGCTCGTAGCACAACAGGTCGGAGCTCTAAGAAGAGAGATGATGTTAATGCCCGGAGCCCCTAAATCCATAGTCCCTGAGCATGAGTTCGGATATGAAGAGAGTCCCTTCGTCGCCACTCAGAAGATAACCAAGAAATTCACCGTCGCTGATCTCCCCGTCTATGACGGATCCGACGATCTAGAAGAGCTCATCCTACTCTAAAAAGCCAAGCTCTCCACAAGTCCAATCGAACCACAGCTGAGGGAAGCAATGATGTGCAAATTCTTTAGCTCGACGTTGAAAGGCCCAGCCTTGACATGGTTTATCCACTTACCCAAGGGGAGTATCTCCTCCTACGCCGAGCTCTCCAACATATTCCGCCTACAATTCGCCAGCAACAAGATGTTCGCAAAGCAACCCTTAGACCTCCACAACATGTGCATGAACAAGGGAGAGACCATAAGAGCCTTCATGAAGCGTTTCAATGATGAGAAAATCACGATCCCAGACTGTAGCGAATCTACCGCTGCCGACGCGTTTAGGCGTGCCCTCCCCCGAGATATTGACCTATACAAGGAGTTGACAAAGACTCACCCTGATTCATTTGTCGCGACGAGGGAAAGGGCCATGGAAGCTATGCGCTTAGAGGAAGATCTCCAGAGGCACGCCGAGGAAAGTTCTCGATCTCCGCGTAGACAAACTCCTCCGCGTAAGAACTCTCCTCAGTGTCGACATAACGACCGCCATCAAGAACGAGGAGAACGCCACGATAGGAGAAACAAGTCGTTCCAGAGAGAACCGCCAATGGTGCACAATGTGAGCGAAGTTGATAGCGTTTATATGGTCGACAGAAATATCCCCATGAAGACTTATGCATTGCGAGTTATGAGCGCGATGGAAGGGCTGCGTGACGTGCAATGGCCTAAGAAGCCGAATCCAGGAAGAAGACCCGAAACAGGGAAGGGGTATTGCGAATTCCATAATGACACAGGTCATACTACAGATGGTTGTTACACTCTGAGGAAAGAGGTATTAAGGCTGCTAAAGAGGGGAGATTTGAGGGATCTACTCTCCAGAGAAGGAAAGAACGCGTTCGAAGGAGTGAAGAAAGAAAGGAAATCTCCTACCCCTCCATCGAGTCATACCTGAACTATACACACCATCCTCGGAGGCTCCTCCACTAGCGGCTACACCGCGCTGCTGCTAGAAGGAATATCAAGATCTTGCGCGACGATAACGATATGACGCGAGTCTATCAAGTCCGTTCCACCAGAAGAAATTACCCGATCACGTTCGAAGAACCAAACGAGATGGTAGAGTATCACGACGGGTTAGTCATCTCTCTCACCGTCAGCAATTTCCTGGTCAAGAGAATCCTCATAGACAACGGGAGTTCCGCCAATATAATTACTACATCTGCTATAAAAGAGCCCAGACTGTCTAACGACGCCGTGAAGAAGTACGTCCCTTTGGTAGGCTTCAGTGGCGAAGTGGAAAGCATGTTAGGAGAGATTACGTTGGCAACCAAATCCAGGGGTATTAATATACAAGCAAAGTTTGCAGTCATGGAGATCGAATCGCCTTACAATATTATCCTAGGAAGACCTTGGCTACACGACATGAAAGTTGTACCCTCGACGTACCACCAGTCCCTGAAATTCCCGTCTCCATGGGGAATCCAAGAGATCAAAGGTGAGCTTCAAGTCGCGAGATAATGCTATAACATCAGAGTAAGAAACGCCACTAAGATATCAGTGGGTAAGGAGAAGAAAGTGTAGCAATCAAGAGGTTGCAAAGAAAAGGCTAGGGGTGGAAAATCAATCCCCGACGCGACGAGAAAAATGAAATTCGCCAAGCCAGAAGATACCAATATACCAAGTAAGTACGAGCAAAAAGTCCAAGCAAAGAGCGACAACTTAAGCTGCATCTTCCTAAAGCACCACCCGCAAGGGACAAGGGTTTTTTAAATAACTCATGAGAAATATTTTCTATACTTTTTAAAAAAAGATTTATTAAAACTCTCGGGGTTTTTTCGAAAACCGACTTAAAAACGGAGACACTCTCGGGGGGTTTTCAAAATAACCCACTTAAAATTTGGCTATTGTCAAACCGAATACTCCGTATGATCTATGTTGTTGACAACCCTCAATTTGTTCCTCCATTCCTCATCTGCTCCCATCCAACCTCCACGAGATCTCCTTCGGCCATCCAGGCACCGACGTCGTCGTCCATCACCGCCTTGCTTCCTCCGGACTCCTCCAACCGTCGAGAATCCACTTGATCTGAGAAAGAAATGGTGGGATAGTCCGATTGAAGAGATAGGGTTTTGCGGATTTGCAATTATACGCAACATTTTTATTGTTCTGGGGACGGAGCAGCTTAAAGAAGTGAAGGAGCAAACAATATGGAGTTCAATCTCCTCCAAGACAGTCTCCTTTGGCCATCCAAGCACCAACACCGTCGTCCATTAGAGCAAAATCTGTTTCTGCAGGACGGAAGCTTGTTACATCGTGGTGCCATCGAGGTATAGGAAGCCATCGCCCAACGCGAGAAGATCGGCATCACCGAGTATAAGAAGGATGTCAATCTCTCCCGAAAGGAGAATGTCGAGCGGAATTAGGGTTTCTGCTGCCGATACGACAAGCAAAAAGTAGTAGCTCTAAATTGAAGATTGAGCACTTGCGCACTCAAGTTTGTATATCCTAAATTTGTTCGAATGAGGCTTTTCTGTGATGCCAGCTGTTTGTGCCTAAAAATACGACGAGTAAGGAACGCGTGGTAAGGTACACGTAGAAGGATGTCGTCGACGTGACGAGACGAAAGGAAGATGTCGTCGACGCGACGAGACGTGGCAAAGATCTCATTCTTCTTAAGGATTAGGTCGGCCGAGCATATTTTATCTTATTACCTTGAATATTATTGTAATTGGTAAAAGATACGAGAAAGAATATCTTTTACCTTATTTATTATATCGTTATTAGATAGAAGAAAAAGATAAGATCTGATTTTCCTTAAAGATATCGTTAGGGTTAGCCTATAAAATAGGGCTAACGCCTGCATTGTAATCGTTCATCCACCATACGAGTAATACCAAGTTCAAGTTTCAACCCTAAACTCTTCTCTCGTCTAATTTTGTTCTTGAGTGTTGAGATTATACCGTACTCTTTGGTCTTTGCCCTACAATTGCTTAGTTATCATCTCGTTGATAATTTTGCTACAAACAATTGGCGCCCACCGTGGGGCAAGATCAAAAAGGTATCGTCTCTCCATACGAAAAGAGCTTCTTTTTTGCAGGAAACCATGACGAATCCAACCAACAGCCCACGCGACGGCGAAAAGGGGGCTGAAGAAGACCACCCTGCGACGTTCCCTCTCGTTCCAATAGACGAAGATGCAGGAAAAGACCTCGAAAACACCCCCAACACACCACAGAAAAATGCTACCATAGAAAAGCAGGAGGTAGACGGCGAAGTAACTGACGTAGCCGCCGTCAAAGCACAATTCAACTCCTTCGAGAAGGTCCAGGAAGAGGCTCTACACGCAGGCGAGAAGACGGCGCTAGAGCTTACTAAAGAGAACGAGAGGTTGAACTCGATAATCGAGGAACTCAAAGCAGGGCTAACAGGACCACGTACCTACGTCCGTGGTCAGAACGTCGTTCGACGCCTTGATATGGACGCAACCGTTGAAGAGGATGACATGTACCGACCCCAAGAACACCATGATTACGCCCCCCGGAGAAACGGCTCAGAAGAAGAAGTCCAAGGAAAACATGACTTCGAACGTCGTCGCTGCGCTCATAGCACAACAAGTCGGAGCTCTAAGGAACGAGATGATGCTAATGCCCGGAGCCCCGAAATCCATAATCCCTGAGCACGAATTCTGATTTCAAGAGAGTCCTTTCGTTGCCGCTATTGCCGCCCAGAAGATAGCCAAGAAGTTCACCATCGCCGATCTCCCCGTCTATGACGGATCCGACGACCCGAAAGAACATGTCTTACTCTACAAAGTTAAGCTCTCTACGAGTCCGATTGAGCCAGAGTTGAAGGAGGCGATGATGTGCAAGTTATTTAGTTCAACATTGAAAGGTCCAGCCTTGACGTGGTTCATCCACTTACCAAAGGGAAGTATCTCCTCCTACGCCGAACTCTCCAGCCTATTCCGACTACAATTTGCCAGCAACAAGTTATTTGCAAAACAGCCTTCGGATCTCCATAAGATGCGTATGAACAAAGGCGAAACCATAAGAGCTTTCATGAAGCGTTTCAATGACGAGAAGATTACAATCCCTGATTGTAGTGAAGCTACCGCTGCCGACGCGTTCAGACGTGCACTCCCCCGAGATAGTGATCTGTACAAGGTATTAATGAAGACTCGCCTAGAATCATTCGTCTTAACAAGGGAAAGAGCCATGGAAGCCATACGCCTAGAAGAAGATCTCCCAAGATACACCGAAGAAAGTTCTCGATCTTCACGAAGGCGGACTCCTCCGCATCGACACAACGACCGGCATCAAGAGCGAGGGGACCGCCACGATAGGAGAAATAAGCCATTCCAGAGAGAGCCACAGACGGTGCATGCTGTAAGCGAAGTTGATAGCGTCTACATGGTGGACAGAGGTATCTCTATGAAGACCGACGCGTTGCGAGTCATGAGCGCAATGGAAGGGCTACGCGACGTGCAGTGGCCTAAAAATCCAAATCAAGGAAGGAGACCCGGAACGGGGAAGGGATATTGCGAGTTTCACAACGACACAGGTCACACGACAGATGGGTGTTACACTCTGAGAAAAGAGGTATTAAGGTTGCTGAAGATGGGAGATTTGAAGGACCTACTCTCCAGAGAAGGAAGGAACGCGTTCGAAGGGGTGAAGAAAGAAATGAAGTCTCCTACTCCTCCTCTACCTCCATTAAGTCATACCCGAACCATACACACCATCCTCGGAGGTTCCTCCGCGAGTGGCTACACCACATCCGCCGCTAGAAGGAATATTAAGATGCTACGCGACGATAGCGATATGACGCAAGTCTATCAAGTCCGTTCTACCAGAAGAAATTACCCGATCACGTTCGAAGAACCAAACGAGATGGTAGAGCATCACGACGGGTTAGTTATCTCCCTCATTGTCAGCAATTGCCTGGTCAAGAGGATCCTCAGAGACAACGAGAGTTCCGCCAACATAATTACTACGTCTGCTATAAAAGAGCTCGGATTATCCAACGACGACGTCGTGAAGAAGTACGTTCCCTTGGTGGGATTCAGTGGCGAAGTAGCGAGCATGTTGGGAGAGATCACGTTGGAAACCTATGCAAGGGGTATCAATATACAAATAAAGTTTGCAGTGATGGAGATCGAGTCGCCTTACAACATCATTCTAGGGAGGCCTTGGATACACGACATGAAAGTTGTACCCTCAACGTATCACCAGTCCCTAAAATTCCCGTCTCCATGGGGAATTCAAGAAATTAAAGGCGAGCTTCAAGTCGCAAGAGAATGCTATAACATCGGAGTGAGAAACGCCACTAAGGCATCGTTGGATAAAGAAAAGAAAGTGTATCAATCAAAGCATCACAAAGAAAAGGCTAGGGGTGGAAAGTCAATCCCCGACGTGACAAGAAAAGCGAAAGTCAACATACAAAAGGACGCCAATCTACCTAGTAAGTACGAGCAAAAAATCCAAGCAAAAAATCCAAGCAAAGAGCAACAACTTAAGCTACATGTTCCTAAAGCACCACCCGCCATAAGTCGAATCCGACAGAAGTGATAAGTTTCCTAGCATTATTTTCTTTGTGTCCTTCCTCACATGATTAGGATTAGTTTCTTTCAAGAGTTTCAATAAAGTTAGCGTCGTAATCTTAGCGTCGAAGCGACAAGGGGTCGTGACGACTAGGGGGTAAGCGTCAGCGTCGAAGTTTGTTAGTTCATGATGCGTCTTTTTATTAATATATGAGTACACTCTTTTTCCCGACGTGTTAAAGTATGCTGAGTTGTTCTATTTCCAAATTACTTGCTCTATGTCTATGACGTAACACCAAGCTTAATAAGGCCACGGCGAAAATCCGCGCCGGGGAGGAGTTACGTTCGCCTACGCGTTCAAGGCTCTATCTACGCGTAGAAAACGTTAGCCAAACCGCTGACTCCGAGTCGACGCTTCCCATGATTGTTAGCGACGTGTGGCAATGGTCATGGGGAATGAAGCCCGACACCTCACGAAACCGGCACGGTCCTCTGAGCAAAGAAGGGAAACCTATTTCCACGACCACTCTCCAGGAACGCGTACTCGCGCCTTCCACGGCCCCTTTGAGAGTCATGAATCCACGGGCAAAACGCCAAACCGGCAGGGATGCGTCCACCGGCATCGTATGTCCGCCACTCGCTTCAGGGTTCGGAGTAAATGCTGGACCCAACCTTCATGTAAGCTGGCAACGTAACTAAAGCAGCCGCAATGACCATACTATCTTATTAAGAAAATAAAGCCCTCTAAACGCGTTCACTAAAAGCAAAGTATCATACTAGAGGTAGAAAATCACACCCTACAAAGAAAAAGTAGCAAAAGAGAAAACCAAGAACCAAACCCACGTACGCAGAACAAGATACGCGTACCGAAGCATAACGCATAAAAATGGATATAAGAACCAAAGAAAGAGTAAGCTCTCAAGACGTCTCCGACGTGAAGAACAACACACATAACGCGAAGAACAAATGAAGCGAGTATAAGAATGTTTGGTAGTTCTAACCTAGTCTACGAGGAGCCTAAGTCAAACCTACCAAAAGGGGTAGGATTACGCTAAAAAAGAATGAGAAGTGCCTAAAAGATAGCAACAATGTGAGAACAAGAAAGAAGCGATCCAACTACAAGCAACACGTACAAATACCCTACGCAAAGAAAAAGATAAAAATTACAAGGACTTGGACTTGCCCTCAGACGACCCGGAGCCGGACGCGCGACCATCGCTTTCCTCTTCATCAGCCGCAACGTCCTCCTCGTCGACGGGTTCTCCGCCTTCAGCATCTACGACGGATGAATACCTGCGGGAGGTTCCGGAAAAGCTTCCCTAAACTCAGCACGCTCGCCCACCGGATCCCAATCTTTGTGCTTACCAACAGCATACTCCTCATAAACTTCCACCCTGGACAACCAAGACCAATAGACCTTCGCCTCCTCCAAATCCTTGTCATGTTGCGCCTCGTTCCTTTCCACATCCGCCCGCAAAGCACTGAGTTTCCCCTCCAAATCCTCGATCCGCTTGGTGATCGTCTCGTTAAGAGTAAGAACCTCAGTAACCTTGTCCTTTGTCGCCTTCTCCGCGTCGCCAGACTTCTCCAATAAACCACTTAGACGCCTAACCTCCGATGAAGCATCAGACGCCTTTTTCTCCAACGCCTCCATCCGTTCCGGATACTTAGACAAGAGCGTCCAAGCGCATAGCGACGCCTGAATCCCCTGAAAGAAGGAACGAGAAAAATAAAAAAGAAAGCTCATGAGAAAATCGTCAAAGAAGGTAAGAGTTGCGATCTTACCTGCCATTGAGCAGCGAAAGCCTCTCCCATAACGTCGGCAGGATCCATTGACGCGTAATGGTCAAGGGACGACGAAGAACGAAGCCCCATCAAAGCTTTCAGAAGATCCCTTCCTGGAGCGAAAACATTCGAAATCACACCAGGAAATTCATCCACAGACGAGTATTTCTCCTCGGGAACCTCGACCACTTTCTCCTTTCCCTTCCGTGAGCGCGTCGCCTTAGCCAGAGAAGGAGATGGCGTAGATTCCAAAGTAGCCATGAGATCAACGTCAAAGGGAGCAGCGGATGAACATCCTTTTATGGCAAGCTGCTTCTTCCTCGACGTCACGAGATCAGTGGGAGACTCTTCACGAGCACGAACGCAAGAAATCGAAGCTACACCACAAACAAAGAACAAATAGTTAGAACGCAAAGTATGAAGGAAAAAGTCGAAGAAATCTGAAGAGGAAAACAGTCGACTTACCAGATGGCGTCGCCGGGCCACTACGATGACCCTCTCCGTCATGACCATAAAAGTTCTGATCAACTTCGGGAACCGCCAAGAGCGCAGTGACCGCCTTTTTTGATTCCGCTCTTGTCTTAAGAGCCTCCGCGTTGACTGGAAAGCACATAAAGTTACACGTAAATAAAGCACCAACAAGCAAAACGTACAAACTTACGAAAAGAAAAGATCGGTAAAACAAAGTAAAGAAGCTCACTCTCAAGGTTCCATTCTTCGATGAGCCAAGAGCACGCATCTCCGAGGGAAGATTTCTCCACGAAGTAAAAAACCTCGGCCCAACCCCGATCGGTCGTACTCTTCTCAAAGGCTATCCTAGCCTTCTTTTGCTTAATCTTGAAGTAAACCCTGCCCGGTGAATTAAGCGAGACAGTCAGGGAATTAGCAAGGTCCGCTGCGACGAAGTCCAGGGCGTGTTTTTCAATAGCGTTGTCGAGAGCGCCCAAGATGCGCCATGCCCCGAGAAGGAGTTGACCCATCGCCAAACCCAAAATGAGCATAAAGGATTTAACCAGGGGCGAGAACGGGAACCGATGCCCCGCTAGAAAAGGATACTCGTAGACCGCTACCCATCCCGACCGATAAGCATCCGCACAGACCCCCTTTGGAGGGATCTCGATCATCACGTCTGGACCAAGTTCAGCAATGGTCCTCAGACGGCTGACGTCATGTGCGTGAGAGTAGTAGCGATCCGACTCACGGAGTACCTTTCTTGGCTCGTAGAGTACTGGAGTTTCCATCAGAAGAGAAAATAGATAGAAAAGCAGAGCAATAAGACAATCAAATGAGAGAGAAATGAAGATTAGAAGAAGTGTATGGAGAAAGAAGAGATCCCCACTCATTTATAGGAAGAAAATCGCGAGAATCTCGGAAGGATATTCTCTAACGATAACATTCTCCACTAGAGAAACTAGCCGTTGAAGACGAACGTTGTCGGCACAGATAACAAAGTCCCTCGTCTGCCACATGGAAATAATTGAAGAAGAATGATGATTGAAGTTCTGCGACGATATTACAAATTCAAGTGACGTAATCATCAACGCGTTTCTAGTGTAATGAAGACGTATTCCTTGAAGAAAGAAGGAGTCTCCCAGCTCTACTAGACGTTAAGCCCTGTAAGACACCTTAGGGGTATTGTTTGTACCTAAAAATACGACGAGTGTGGAACGCGTGAAGAGCTACGCGTAGGAAGACTGTGTCGACGCGCGAGAGGAATGAAGGATGTTGTCGACGTGACGAGACGTGACAAAGATCTCGTTTATCTTGAAGATTAGGTCGGCCGAGCATATTTTATCTTATTCCTTACTATATTATTGTAATTGGTAAAAGATACAGTAAAGAATATCTTTTACCTTGTTTGTTATATCGTTATTTAGATAAAAGGAAGAGATAAGATCTCGTTTCCTTAAAGATATTATTAGGGTTACCCTATAAATAAAGGCTAACGCCTGCTTTGTAATCATTCAGCCACCATTACGAGTAATACTAGGTTCAAGCTTCAACCCTCAATTCTTCTCTCATTCCATATTGTTCTAGAGTGTTGAGATTATACCGTACTCTTTGATCTTTGCCCTACAATTGCTTAGTTATCTTCTCGTAGGTAATTTCGCTACAAACAAGGCCCAATTTGGCGAAACGACGTCCAAATGGAATGAATCTTGTTTTCAATGCCTATTAGTATTAGGGATATTTAACCATGTGGGTAACTCCCAATAACAACTACTAACTTATAAAGTAGCATATCCTTTGTTTGGAATTCTTACGTGACGTAACTCTCTAACTTGTGGCAATATGTAATTTGATTTTGTTTCAAAATACTATACACATAAGTGTTATCAAGCATATAAATTATATATGTCATTCGACGCGTCACGCATGGATTGCAACACATTCCACACGTCACGTATGCATGACAACCATGCGTGACGTATGAAAATTCTTTTCAGATCTAAGGCCTGCAGGAACGTCTTGTCTCTCACCAAACTGTAATAACTTTATTAATAATTTAACCATTTCTGTGACACCTACTAATACCCCTATTATCTTTCTTTCTTTTCATATTCAAAATAAAAAACCCATTAAACTCCATTGTTGAACAAACTTGAGGTCCAAATACACATTTTATCCCAAAGAAGCTCATTCCATATGGAGAATGAAGAGGATTGCACTAATAAAAGAGGTGGAGAAGAAGCTTTTTCAAGTTATAATCTTAATGAGGTAACATTCTTTCTAGAATATTAAATTTAAAAGTGTTATTTTGTTTTAGGGTTTGATTTAGTTATGTTTTATGGGATTCACATGTTAAATGTATTAGTTGTATGACAAAATATGTTGATTTGTGGATTTATGTCAACTTTAGTGATTATGATGTTTGAAATGTTAATGAAACACATATTTAGTATCAGAAACATACGTACAATCCATTATTTTTTGTGTGATTTAGTTGTATATCCCCACGTCTCGTGCGGAATATGTCCACACGTCACGTGTGGAATATGTCCATACGTCACGTGTGGAATATGTCCATACGTCACGTGTGGAATGTGTCCGTACGTCACGTATGGATTGCTCGCATGCGTGACGTATGGAACATCCACAAAGAAGCTTAACTGGTTTGTTTTCTTTGTGTTTGGGCATAGATGAACTTAAATGTGTTTACTGGATTAAACAACATAACTCTTAATGACTACACACAACCTCCGCCATACATCAACGACATACCTTCGTTTGATTTGGGTATTGAAGGTATATCTCAACCTCAATATGGGACCGAAAATGCAACAACATGGGAATAACCACAATCACAGTTTGGTGATATCAACATTGGATCCTTTAGAACCGGTTACGAATACACGCAATGGACTTCACATTTGGTGAGGCCAGTTTCACACACAAGTAGCTTAAATGTGTTTCGTCCTTTGCGTACTGCACCACAATTCAATATTCTAGTAGAAGAAGAACAATATGTCTCTGTGGATTACTCAGAGGCATTTACAAATGATTTGGTATACGCCTCTAGACAAGAGGGAGTGAGTTGGGCAGTAAAGATTACAAAAGCCAATAACTTCGGCATAGTCCATGGATGGAGTAGAACACCTGATCCAACACATTCTAGAAAACTTTAGCTTATAATCTGTGATAGAGGATGAGAGAATTACTCAAAAGCTAAGGTAGAGAGGAAAAACATCAAGACGAAAAAATGTAGTTGTTGGTTCGCATTTAAGCTTTTAGAGAAGCCTAGAGGGGCTTGGAGACTTACTGTAATGAGTGGTACCCACAACCATCCTATTGGCAGTAGCTTGTTCGGGAATGCGTTTGCTGGGAGAATGACGCCTGATGAAGTGTGTACTGTAGTTGAAATGATAGGGGCTCATTGTAAACCAAATGAGATATTCACTATGCTCAACAAGTCTGCCAAGAACCGTACAAAAAAAACAAGTTTACAATTTGATGGCCAAGACAAGGATCGAAGACAGGGAAGGAAGAGCTGTTGTCCAAGAGTTTTTCCATAAATGCAAACAGAACGACTATTTCATGGAGTATAGGCCAAGCAAGGATGATGCGTCTAAGATTGATGATATGTTCTTTGCTAGTCCGGAATCAATGAAGCTCCTAAAGGCATTTCCGTATGTACTTCTAATGGACTCCACATATGCTACAGTCAAGTAAGTTTTGTGTGATTATTGACCATCATGTATGATTTTCCACAACATTGCAATAATATTATTTCAAATTATCTCTTTATAGGTACAAAATGCCATTTTTCGAGATTGTTGAAATCACTTCTACATGGAGGAACTTTGTAATTTGTGGGGTATTTCTTGAGGGCGAGACTAAAGAGCATTATTTGTGGGCTATGCAACAAGTTCAAGAGATGTATATAAGAATTGGAACAACACTGACTTGCATTGTTACGGACCGTGAACAAGCTTTGATGAATGCAACGGATCTTCTATGCTCAAATGCAAAGTTTCTTCTATGTAGACGGTATATTAGGAAAAACATAGAGGCCAAAGCTTCAAGAGATATGGGATCTAAAGAAAAGGGAAAAAACTTATCCAACGACTATTACAACTTGTTCGAGGAAACCACCGTAAAAGGATATGAAAGAAAGTTGCGTACTATAGAGAGAGATTGGAACGCGCATATTCCCGTACTAGAATATGTTAGAAACAATTGGCTTGGTCCTTTCAAAGAAAGATGTGTGTTGGCATGGACGGATGACGTGTTTACTCTTGGAAGCAACACGACAAACAGGTAATTTATCTATACTTTCACTTATACAACTTTATTCAATTTACCACGTTCAACTTACAGTTTTTGTAAAATTCACATTCACACGTCACATATGGAATGATTCCACACGTGACGCATGAAATTAAGTACACAGAAATTGCAGTCTTACTCGTTAAGTTGTAGTTTTGTTAAATGCACATCCACACGTGACACATGGAAAGCCTCCATGCGCGACGTGTGGATGTGCATTCTACAGAACATGCAGATTCTTAGTTCCCAATTGTGCTAGATTTTGAGCACTTTTAAGAAAATTTCAGAGTGGAAGGAGCACATTTCTGTTTGAAGTCATATTTGAGTGGAGGACAAGGTAGGCTCGACACAGTGTTCAAGGAATACAGTTTTACAAAAAACAACTTCAAGAGAAGGCAATTCCATACGTTGCGTGTGGATACCATCCATACGTCACGTATAGTTACAATCCACACATCACGTGTGGAATTGCCTATTCCAAGTTTTCTGCAGTTTTACAAAATGCTGAAACCATATCAAATTTCTTAACATTTCTTTCCTGCATTCAACAGTTTCTCAATAATTTCATTAAAACTATATCAAATTTCAACACCCTAATTCAACACCCTAATTCTCAAAATCCTAATTAAATATCAAAACCCTAATTACACTATCTACACATAAGAATATCAAATTCAACAAGAAATTCTCAACAAAGTTTACAATCCATCCATACAATACAAGTTTAATCCTTTCTAATCAACTAATTAACATACATATTGTTTTCAAAGTAAATATCATTAAAACAACATCAAAACCTCATATACATCAATTTCATACCATAACTATGAAATTTTAGTGTTTTCATACCTTATATACAAAGACTTGTTGAAAATGATTGAAATATGAGCAAATTGATGCGTAGATGTTGTTGGTGCGTCGTGGGAGAGAAGGAGGAAGAGAATAAAATGATAGGGTTTCGATGTTAGGTCTTATATAGGCAAAACAATACATACGTCGTGTATGGATTGTTCCGTGCGGATTAAGAATAAAATGATCGTCATTAAATAGACCATAAATTTCAAATGAGTAAAAGATGATAAAATTCTACAAACTCGTAAGATGCAATACAACTACTGCAACGGTGGTTACAACCGAAATCAAGAATGAAAAAATCGAGAAGGCGTTTTGGATACTGTAATAGGCAAGACATATTTATACTGAAAAAACCCTAAGTAAAATCATCCTTCAATTCAGCAATCAAGTGGGAAGATAAAAAATCTAAAGGGGAGAAGAAGGGTTGAATATCAAGGGAAGAAGTAAAGCCTAATCGATAAATCAAATTTAACCCAATAAACCAATTAGGTTCGATGGATTAATTACGGTGGTCCGATACGGATTGACATTACTTTGTCAAATTCATCAATTTCTATATAGATATAGATATATAATATATAGATAGATTAAAATATCTAATTAACCTATATTCATTTTTAACCGGAGAAGGAGAGGGCGTCGGGATAAAACGAATGGATTGACGAACGAGATTAGATGAGAATGAGTTTGGAGGTTGTGGTAGAGGAAGGAGACGAAGACGATGTGTTCTTAGTTAGTGATGAAATTAACATTTAAGAGAATAGATAATTAGAATAAAGATTTAATATATTAGTATTTATTAGGTATAAATTGTCATTACTTCGTAAATCCAACAATTTTTATATATATAGATTTTTGTAGGTCAGAATCCTAAACTCATCTATTAGCACAATACATACACCATTTGTTTTAATTTCGAAACTACATAGACAATATGCAAGTAAATAATACAATGTCCAATTGAAGCAAAGGAGACAATGCATTGGAAGCTGTAAATGCAAAACGCAGATTTATTATTTGAAAGGGATTATTGCTATGAGGAGTTGTATAATTAAGTAACTGAAAATGTCTAGTTTGTAGTAGTATAATGAACTGAAGTAATAGTTTAGCAAACACCACTGCTTTTCTGAGCACCATTAGTTTTCTTCCTATCCTCAACAAACTTCTTCCAGACCTCAGTGATCTCCTTCTGAACCTCGACATCCGTCTTCTTCACCTTAATCTGGCCGTGCTCGCAGTTGGCGAGCTTTGCAGTGACTCTAACAGGGAGCACGTCGAGCTCCTCCAACACCTTCTCGATGTCGTTTACGATGCGTTCAGCCAGGGTTCGAGAGAAGTCTTCCCTGATCACGACCCTCAACACGGTCACGTGTTGTGCGTCTGCAGGCATGGTGTAAGCTGGCACGATCCACCCATAACGACGCAACATGTCTGAGATCTCGAACTCCGTGTGGAACGAGTGGTCTTTGAGCGAGAACGCTACCAAAGGGACCCCATTCTCCTTAGAGATGATGTTGAATTTGCCTGTCTTTTCAAGCCCACGCTTTAGCACCATCATGTTCTCTCTGCAGTTCTCCATTATGTTCCTGTATCCCTGCAGTAGTACTCCATCAACTGCTTTACTATTACAATTTATGGATCAGATTACCACCATCTTCATTAATATTTACTCACCTCAAATCCCAATCGGATGAGCTGGTAATACTGAGCAATAACTTGACTTGATCCTGTGTAGAGAATGCAAACAGTATAAGATTCCTATGATATCATGGTTATCACCTAAACTGACAAGTCTTAGATGTTATGTTATTAAGGCAGGGAGGGTACCTTTAGAGAAATTGAGGGTGAAGGTGGGTTGATCAGCTCCAAGATAGTTAATATGGAAGATGAGTTCCTCAGGCAAATCCTCAGGATTCCTCCAGATAATCCACCCTATACCAGCATACACAAGCCCATATTTGTGTCCACTTACATTGATGCTCTTCACTAATGGAAGTCTGAAATCCCACTCCAGTTCTGGATACAAGAAAGGGGCAATAAACCCGCCACTCGCTGCATCAACATGAATCGGAGTATCCCACCTGTTTCATCATCATCCATTCATTCATTAACAGTCACGTACTCCGATTCAATCAAGAACGTCATGAATGATCATACATTAAGTATTTTTATTTACCCTGTTTCTGCATTCTTCTCCAATAAAAGATCATTGAGAAGCTTAACATCCTCGAATTCACCATTAAGAGTGGAGCCGAGGATTGCTGCAACGCAGATTGTGTTTTCGTCCACCATCTCAACAGCCTTTACTGGGTCCATGATGTAATAGTCATCCCTTAACTTGACTTCCTTCAACTCAACCTCAAAGTATCTAGCAAATTTCTCCCAACAAACCTGAACATTTGCACCGGTTACAATGTTGGGGTTATCAATGGGGAGGCCCTGCTCTTTTCTCTTGTTTTGCCACTTTCTTTTGAAGGCTAAACCAGCAAGCATGATGGCTTCGGATGATCCTACTGTTCCTACTCCTCTTGCTACCTCTGACTCACCTAATGGTGCATTGAACATCCTTGCTATCATGTTGACACACCTGTTCTGTAATTTCAACCACATATATTTCAACGTATGAATTAGTCCAGTTCATTGACAATCTAAAACAGAGTTAAATTGAACATGCCTGGAGTTCGGTGGTAACAGGATACTCATCCATGTCGACGTAGTTCTTGTTAATGGAAGACATGATAAGCTTATCGCACTCTGGCTCCATCCATGTTGTCACGAAAGACGCCAAATTCAGCCTCGGATTCCCATCCAGCATCAGCTCATCGTTTATGATCTGGTACGCTGCTTCCTTTGGGATAGACTCATCCGGTATCTTGAACCTGCAATAACATTTGTTTAAGAGCCGGATCTCAAATCAAATTGATTATGGACAAATGTACATACCTGGGAAGACAAGTGCGGACGTATCTGGAAGCGAAGGTGGAGTTGATGGAGTCGTGATCGTTCTCGGATTTCGCATTTGAAAGCGCCATTGATTCAATAACTTTAATCTCTACGGCTTTCTTCTCTCTTCTTCTATTTCGAATCTGCAAAAAACACCCCAATGTGTTATATAGACGAAGCTTAACCCAACGTTATTTGTTTTAGCAACTTTTTCTCCTTCTTTTTCTTCTCTCGTCCAATTTTTGTTTGCCTCTTTTCTTATATCTCCTCCTTACGAGAAAGTAGATTAGATTAAACAAAATCGTAGTATAATTTCGACACCGTTAAAATTCAAAACCCGACAACCCAGGCTACCCACCCACACATCCTCTTTATATGAACTATCAAAGTTAATTTTTATCCAAGATGTTGGGGGTGTATCCATTTTCTATTTTGTTTCTTATTTCTATTTCTTTTTGTTTTTACTTTGATCCCTTTTATCATAAAGCATGTATTGTCACGTTGCTTGAAGTTTATATAAGCACTTTGAGCTATACCACCTTTATTAATATTTTCATTTTTAAATATTATAGCGTTTCTATGTAACCATATTTGATACCAAAGGAAAATAAGTTTCTCCATTTTATTTCTATCAATCTTGTACATTTGAATGGCTTCAATCATAGTTTCTTCAAGTGTATTACCTATGTTTTGCATCAAATTTCATTCCTGTAATTTCCTCATATTTGCGTATTTGTGATTTAGTGTATGAACATTCAAACAATAAGTGATCTCTAGTTTCCAAAGGAAAATTACACAAAGAACAATAAGGAGGGACTCTATTATAGTATCGATTTAATCTTTCCGTGGTAGGAAGATTATCTGAAATTATTTTCCAGAGAAAATTCTTAATTTTTGGTGGAATATTAAGATTCCATAACCAATTATATAATTCCTCATTATTTGATGGTATGTCGTGTATATATAAGTTTCTCGCAGATGATGTGGTAAAGACCCCATCCTTTGTTAAACTCCAAATGATTTTATCTTCTGTATTATTTTCAGGAATATATATTTTAGTTATTTTTGAAATAGTATGTGGATGTAGTATTTCTCTTAATTTGAGCGTATTCCACTTTTTATCTGGCGTAATGTATTCTGAGACTTTTTCATCTTTATTTATGTTGTTATTACTAATAAATTCTGTTAAATTTTTATCATCTATCCATCTGTCTGTCCAGAATTTAACCGCCTCATGTTTTTATTTTCTATAATCATACTACTTTAAAAAAAACATGGATCGTATTAAAATATGAAATTTGGTAAATGATACTATATAAGCATGTTGGATAATAGTGACGTCACAACAACGTCATCAACACTCAACAATGAAAAGTGTGTTAACCGAAGTTCCAGAAGTTGATATTAGTTGTTACTTTGTCGGTTTCTGTAAATCTGTAAATGATTCTTGTATATAGCGCCCCTTGTAACAAGCAATTGAGCTAAGATTCATTACAAAAATCAGTTCCCTCAATCACAATCATCTTCTCTCTTGAACTTTGTATAAATCCATTGGGCCCACGGTAGGTCCGTGACAGTGACGGACTGGGAACGTGCGGACAAGCACGTGTATGCGCAGTTGGACCTAACACATAAGCCCATGAGGTTCCATCCTAAAACCAATTGATCATAGGACTGGGATCGTGCGGACAAGCTCTCCACTTCCGATGTGGGATGTATATTCTCACACTCTCATCTTTGTTTCTCAAACGATTTTCGCTAAGTTTCTGATTTTCACGTGGTACAAGAGCTTGGACTTTTATATTTTCGATCAATGGTTGCACGAAGAGACAAAGTTCGAGGCGTAACTAGAGAGTTGATGCTAGACATATCCGTTCATTTGAATTATGTTTTGGATACGAGCTTGCTCAACTAGAAGATTTATAGTCATTGGTGTCGATAAGTGGAAGTTTTTCTCGGAGCGAAGAACAAACTTGGAATGGTGACTAGAACTTGCAAAAAGCCGCCACCGGACTCGCCTGATCTAGAACGGTGGGAGACAATGAATAATCTGGTAATTTCTTGGTTATTCCATTCTATAGAGAAGGATATTACTGAATCTGTGGTATATAGCAAGACTGCAAGTCAAATTTGAAAAGAGTTTGAGGCTACGCTTAACAAGTCGAATAGAACTAGAGTGTATCAAGTTCATAGAGAATTGAGTGGTCTATCTCAAGGATCATCATCTATAACCACTTATTTCACAAAATTAAAGAGACTCTGGGATGAATATACACTTACTCTTGATGTGTTGTGTGTATTTGTTGTTCTACTGTGGCTATGAACAAAATTATGTCAGATCAACAAGTGATACAATTTTTAATGGGGCTGAATGAAAGATTAAACATTGTTCGGGAAATGTCTTAAGGATTAGTCCTCCACCAAGCCTCGATGAAGTGTATCCGATGATGCTACAAGAAGAGCAAAAAAGGCAGTTGATTGTGAATGTCAATACATATAAGGATGATCTTTAGCTGCTCAAAGAGCACAATCTGGATACAAGGATGATCAAAGAGGGACTCCAAAATATTGTGATCACTGCAAGAAAGGGGGTCATAGTATGGATCACTGCAAATGAGCAAGGTGCTAGCTACTGTGACCATTGCAAGATATTAGGACATAATCTTGACAAATGTTGGAAAGTTAATAGTCAATCTACCAAAGCACAAGGAGACAATAAATTTTTTTGTGAGTTCTGCAAGACTTTTGGTCACACTATTGACAAATGCTGGAAGAAGCATGGCTATCCACCTGGCAAAGGTCCAAAAGTGGTTGCTCAAGATTATTTACACTATTCTGGACATGAGAACATGTCTTTGAGACAAAAGCAGTACAACCAACTTATCAATCTCCTTAGCAAGCAATATGGAGGTTAAGAAGTGTCTCATGCTGCTTTCCTAGATGGTAAAATATTTTCTCTCTGTAATAGTTCAACATGGATCTTAGATAGTGGAGCTTCAGATCACACTACACCAAATATTATTCTTTTCTCATTCATATAAACCTCTTTTAAAGCAACTTTCATTACCTTACCAAATGGTAAGAGGACAATACACCACATTGGCATTATGCATTTATCTAAACATGTTATCTTCATAATGTCTTGCATGTTCCAGAATTTCTTAACTTGTTGTCATCTCACATCTTAACCAAAGACCTATCATCTAATGTGATCATTACTTCTAATTCATGTCTAATCCATGCCCCTTTTGATGAACAAGCCTTTAGTGATTGGCCATGAAGCTAATAGATTATATTGTCATAGAAGAGTCATCATTACCTAGTGATGCTAAGAACTCTGCTTTACATTCTATTTCCTCTAAAACACAATGTGTTGCTTCAAGTTGTACTGTTTCCGCTGAATTACTACATTGTCGCATGGGACATATACCTTTTAACCCGTTGCAATATATAAATGGCTTTAGTCTTTGTGGTAAGAATAATATGTGTGTACTATTTGCCCTCAAGACAAACAAGTCAAACCACTATTCCATAACAGTATCTCTACATCTACTAAGCCCTCTTGATACGAATCTGGTATGACTCGTATGCCTCGGGGGATCGTGGTAGAGAGGGAAGTCGATGGCGCTTCTAGAACTCTTCTAAGGTTGGATAAGTATTAAATCTTTCGATTCAACAAGAACTCGATGTCTTGAGAGTCCACTCAAGGGATGAACGAATTCGATCGGTTGGCTTGATGACAGTTCGCTAACGAGAACAACTCCGGATCCAATCAGTAGAATGACGTCGAAGCAAAGGAAGGAGATTCAAACTCAACTAAAGCTCTGCTATTCAATTTCAACGTGAAAAACAACAATGGTGAAGGTTCAACATATAAAGAGGTTGCTACTAACAATGACCTAAAAGTGCAGCCCTAATTCGAAATTAAAAATTCTTAATCAAATAATTAAAAACGCTAAAAAAGGAAACTCGGCACATCTTCAGCGCAGTGTCCGCGATCGCGGAATTCTGGGCCGATCGCGGATCACTCGCAGAAATCGAGGTAGCCCCTCGGGCTAAGGGTCAAAACACGGGTCAATCCGCCATCTCGGACGAGTCGAGCCAACCGAAAGAAGCCAACAGAAGCTTTTCCGCGATCGCGGAAATGGCACCCGCGATCGCGGAAAAGCTTTTGTTGGCTTCTTTCGGTTGGCTCGACTCGTCCGAGATGGCGGATTGACCCGTGTTTCGACCCTTGACTATTAAGGCTGGCTTGAAGGCCAACGTTTCTTCGCCAAGAGTCTGGTTGCCTTCCACCTCCTCAAGTGTTGTCAAGCTCCAAGTTCTCTCGGTTGTACCGATGCCGCTGTTTCTGGCTAAGCCTATGGTGACCATTGATTGAGTAGCCTTTGCTATCGCTCTTGCTCGGGTCACTGGGCCTAGTGAGCGTATGCTCATGAGTTCTTCTTCTTCAGCCTCTGTCAATGTCATGTCCGGTATCGTTTCACTCTCCCCTTGTTGGCCTCGACACGTCCTCGTGTCGTCAATGTCTAAGTCCGAGGGGATGTATGGGGACAGATCAGCAATATTAAATGTCCCATGAACACCAATACCTGGAGGCAATTCAAGCTCATATGCATTAGGACCAAAAGATCTTAGAATTTTATAGGGTCCATCACCTCTGTCATCCAGTTTGTGCTTTCGTCTTGCCGGAAAGCGTTCTTTTCTGAGGTGTAGCCACACCATATCTCCAGGGGAATAGGTGACTCTCTTCTTCCCTTTGTTTGCCTTTGATTCATATTGTAATGAACGACGCTGCAGCTTCTCCTTTGTTCTTTCATGCAATGCCTTGATCAGTTCTGCCCGGTTAGCTCCTGCAGCTTGTTCACCATCCTTCAAGGGGAGTGGAATCATGTCCATCGGGGTCAAAGGATTTCGACCGTACGCCACCTCGAATGGACTCAGCCCTGTTGCCGAATGGATGTCCCTGTTATAGGAAAACTCAACATATGGTAGTAAGTCCTCCCACCTCTTAGGATTAGCACGAAGCATGGTCCTAAGAAGTGAGCCTAGAGTCCTATTTGTAACCTCAGTGTGGCCATCAGTCTGTGGGTGGTAGCTAGTAGAGAATAAAAGTTTAGTACCTAGCTTTCCCCACAATGTTCTCCAAAAATGACTCACAAATTTCACATCCCTATCACTAACAATAGTCTTAGGAATTCCATGCAACCTAACCACATGCTGAAAAAAGACATTACTAATGTCGGTAGCATTATTAGTCATTTTGCATGCCATGAAATGAGGCATTTTGGAGAACCTATCAACTACAACAAAGATGCAGTCACTCCCCTTCTTAGTTGTAGGCACCTCCATCACAAAATCCATGGATAAATCTTCCCAGGGTTGATTGGGAATTGGTAGGGGTGTATACAACGAAGAAGATGAGCGCCTTTTTGCCTTGTGACAAGTCACACAACCATTGACAAATCGTGTGACATGTTTGATCATATGTGGCCAATAGAAATGCTCTTGAAGAGCGGCTAAGGTCTTGGCTATTCCAAAGTGTCCTCGCCCTTCATGAGCTTCATGAATCAAAAGTGTTCTTATAGAACTAGAAGGGATACAAAGCTTGCCCCGTCTATAAAGAAACTTTTGATCCACAAAGTATCCATCCACCTCACCCTTATCTACACAACTCTCATAAATAGGCTTGAAGAAATCATCTTGCATATACAAGTCTATTATCAATGAAAAACCGAGCAACTTAGCTTGTAGGTGAGTCAAGAGAACATACCTGCGAGAAAGGGCGTCGGCTACCACATTCTCCTTACCTTTCTTATGCATGACAACATATGGGAAAGTCTCCAAAAATTCTACCCATCTTGCATGGCGTCTCCCTAAAGTGGATTGTTGTTTCAAATACGCCAACGCCTCATGGTCCGTGTGAACAACGAATTGTTTGGGCCAAACGTAGTGTTGCCAAGTCTTGAATACCCTAATCAAAGCATATAGTTCTTTATCATAAGTAGGGTAGTTAAGTGTCGCACCTGAGAGTTTTTCGCTGAAATAGGCAATAGGCCTTTTCTCTTGGAGCAAGACACCACCAATGCCGAAATTAGAGGCATCACACTCTACCTCAAACATCTTTTGAAAGTCTGGGAGTTGCAATAATGGAGCATTGCAAAGACTTTCCTTAAGCTTAAGGAATGCAGCCTCATGTTTGTCTTTCCAGTCTACAATGGCTCCTTTCTTTGTGAGCTCATGTAATGGGGCTGCAATTGTGCTAAAGTCTCACACAAATCTCCTATAAAAGCCTGCCAATCCTAAAAATGATCTTACCATAGTGGGAGTAGTAGGAGTTGGCCATTCCTTAATGGCTCGGACCTTTTCTTGGTCGACCTGTAATCCATCCTTAGAAACAACATACCCAAGAAAGATAGTAGAAGTAGAGCAAAAGACAGATTTTGACAAATTAGCATACAATTGCTCATTCCTAAGACATTCTAGGACTTGTCGTAGATGGTCAACATGATCATGCAATGAACGGCTATACACCAATATATCATCAAAATAAACCACAACAAATTTTCCTAAGAAGTGTCTAAGGACATGGTTCATTAATCTCATAAAAGTACTTGGTGCATTTGTAAGTCCAAAAGGCATTACTAACCATTCATAGAGACCATACTTTGTTTTGAAGGTTGTTTTCCATTCATCACCTTCCTTCATACGAATTTGATGGTATCCACTCTTGAGACCGATCTTGGAGAATAGAGTAACACCATGTAATTCGTCAAGCATGTCGTCTAGGCGAGGAATAGGATGCCTGTACTTCACTGTAATTTGGTTGATGGCTCTGCATTCGACACACATACGCCATGTGCCATCCTTCTTTGGCACTAAGATTACTGGGACTGCACAAGGGGAAAGGCTTTCCCGAACATAGCCTTTATCCATCAAGTCTTGAACTTGTCTTTGTAGCTCAGTTGTCTCTTCCGGGGTTGCCCTGTATGCAGCTCTGTTGGGGAGGGAAACACCCGGAACCAAGTCAATCTGGTGTTCGATGCCTCTGACTGGAGGCAATCCACCTGGTAAGTCGTCGGGATAAACATCTGTAAAGTCCTGCAAAAGGGATTGAATCACAAGGGGTAAATCTTCCTGTTTGTTACTCGAAAGACACGCTTTAGGTATTAAAAGAAAGCAAAGTGAACGTCCCTAAATGATTGGAGTGATATCCCGAGAGCGCGCCAGAAGTATTCTGTTCGCGGATCCATTGGCCGCGGTCGCGGATTGTCTACTGTTGATCTCGGTTTCCCGAGTTGTTGGGCCCTTAATTTCTTGTTTTGCAGCTTCTATAGCCTTGTTTCTGCTCCTCTCTTGATGATCCATGAGGATTTCATGTGGTGTCATGGGGAGCAAGGTGACTCGTCTTCCTCCATGGACGAACGAGTAAGTGTTGAGTAGGCCATCATGCACCGTCTTCCTATCAAACTGCCAAGGAGGACCAATAAGAAGGTGGGTAGCATCCATTGCAATAACATCACACAAAACCGAATCTTTGTATGGACCAATAGAGAATGAGATGTGGCATTGCCTGTTTACCACATCTCCCTTACCTTCGGTTATCCATTCTAGACCATATGGTTGAGGGTGGGGAGTTGTTTGGAGATTAAGGTGGTGAACCACCTTAGCATTGAGGATATTGAAGCAACTTCCACCATCAATTATAACACTCAAAGATGCCGTTTGAACCAAGCATTTAGTTTGAAATAGATTTTCCCTTTGGTCCATTAGCGCGGCTTCTTTGATTGTTAATGCTTTCCTCGTGACAAGGCTAAGCGTTGTACCTCCATTATCCGAAGGTGCACAAACGTAAGGATCATTATCTTCTTCATCTTGTGCAGCCTCCTCATATTCATCTTCCTCCTCAATACTCTCATAGCCACCTTGTTGATTGAGCAACACCTTTCATTCTCTAGAAATATGCCCATGCCCTCCACACTTGTAGCACTCCTTGTCTGTTGTGCTACTTCGGTTGGAACCTCTTGATGGCTCTTGGGGAGTATTGGTGGCTTCCTTCTTGTATGGTGGCCTGGTTTGTCCTTGTACCTTTTGCTGCACATCTAGAGTAGATTTAATAGGTTTGGACAAACTTTCACGAGAATTATACCTTTGATTGGAAGCCCATGGAGAAGATTTCTTGCACACTAATTGGTTGTGAATTTGCATAGCTGTGTGAACAAGTGAGTTGAGATCCTTTATGGGCAAAATCTCCAATTGGTCTCTAATAGAGACATTCAAACCACTCAAGAACTTGGTTCTAATAGTAGCTGGGGTCACACTCATAGCTGCTTTATAGTACATATCTTCTAAAGAAGCATAAAATTCATTGCGAGTTTGTGTACCTTGTTTAGCAAGTGCAATCTTCAAACGCACCTCATTTTTGTAATCAGTTGGGACATATTTCTGTGTCATAATGTGCATCAGCTGATTCCACGTTTTGACAGGTGGAAATCCCCGTCTCTCTCGCATGGTCACATCTCGATTCCACCATGTCTTTGCAGCCCCGGTGAAGTGTAGGGTTGGAACCTCCACTTTTTCGTGAGCCTCATAGTGACAGTGGTTCAAGACATGCTCTGTTGTCTGCTTCCATTCTAAAAATACAGCAGCATCATATTCGCCTGCAAAATTTTTAATACGTACCTTGATGTCATGGCAGGCTGGACGTCTGTCTTCATAGTGATCTTGTTGTTGAGGACGTCTGTCATAGCCCTTGTAATCATTGGCACGGCCTCGCCCACTTTGTTGTACCTGGGGTTGTCTCACATCATTGTACTCATTATTGTTGAAACCCCGAGCATTGTTTCTGAAATTACGATAAGCAGGAGGATCGTCATATATAGGGGGGGGGAGGTGACCTTCGAGATGTTGTTGGTTCTCAATTGGTTCCTCAAGTGGTGGATGGAAGTTGTTTGGGTTGGCTTGTCCAAAGAGTTCCAGGTCCTCTTCATCATATTCGCCAAAAGCAATTGGCGTCTGTACCCGCTGTGGGCGCCTGGAATCCCTATCAGAGTACTCTTGTCACCTTCTATTAGACCTGTCTGTTCTTCTAGGCGGTTTTGATCGCCTAATAGATCGTGACCCCCCATGGGTGGGAGTCTCATCTTCCTCAGAACCATTCTCGTCTGACTCGTGTTCGAACCGGTTTGGTTTGTAGCGGTCATTGATGGTGTCTCTTTCAATGACACTAGATAGTCGCGGAGCTGCCGGGTATTTGCCTTTGGCTAGGATTCTCTGGTTGTAAAAATGGGACTCAGCAAGGGCCTGTTTTGTGAGCGCCAGCTCCTCCTGTAATCGAGCATTCTCAGCCAAGATGTCTGCTGGACCACTTCCTTCACCCTTTTCAGACATTGTCACAATTAGAGATCAACAGTAATCAGAACTGTAAGTTCAAAGAGTAGCAATCAAAACACTATCAATCACGTTATAAGGTGACTAATTTCAGCAATCCGTGAGGGAAGATTCGGCAAGCTCAGGGCAAAGATCAATATATCCAAGTCAACAACAAATTCAGAAATCAATGATAGATGCAAGCAAGTAATTGATCAAAACTTAACTAGCATGCAATCAAGACGCCAAACTTATAAATAGACGATGGAGAGATAGGCACAATGGACACTTGAGATAGTGAATAGACTACTAGTCTAGATCTCCTGAGGATTTCGTTTTGCTCGAATTTATTATCGACTTTAGATCTCAAGTGTTGCTGTTTTTTTTTTATAGCAAGAATAGCATGCAATTTCGTATGATGCTAAAGGTAAAGAAGAGACAAAGTAAAGCAATCAAGAATGAAAGATAATCAAGTAATCACAAAAACTTGAAGCAACAGTCAAAGATTTAACAATTTGATGAAGCCTAAGATATCTGCGATCATTCTCCTAACAAATGCATTTCCAACCAAGTTTGTGCGTACCAAGAACTACATTGTATTTCCTTGGGCCTTTATCTTTCTCTAGTAGTTTCAACTCGAATAAACACCTACATCTCTTGCTCATGGTGTTTTTCCTTATTTTTTCTACCCCTTTAGGAACATACATCACCCCTCTATCACAACTCATCTTAACTTGTCCACTATGTCCTCCTACCGCTACTCTATTTCTTGCTTGAATGAGGTAGAAGTGATGCCTCGGGGGGATCGTGGTAGAGAGGGAAGTCGATGGCGCTTCTAGAACTCTTCTAGGGTTGGATAAGTATTGAATCTTTCGATTCAACAAGAACTCGATGTCTTGAGAGTCCACTCAAGGGATGAACGAATTCGATCGGTTGGCTTGATGACAGTTCTCTAACGAGAACAACTCCGGATCCAATCAGTAGAATGACGTCGAAGGAAAGGAAGGAGATTCAAACTCAACTAAAGCTCTGCTATTCAATTTCAACGTGAAAAACAACAATGGTGAAGGTTCAACATATAAAGAGGCTGCTACTAACAATGACCTAAAAGTGCAGCCCTAATGCGGAATTAAAAAGTCTTAATCAAATAATTAAAAACGCTAAAAAAAGGAAACTCGGCACATCTTCAGCGCAGTGTCCGCGATCGCGGAATTCTGGGCCGATCGCGGATCACTCGTGGAAATCGAGGCAGCCCCTCAGGCTACGACATCATCCACGATTGCGGGTGCCATTTTCGCGATCGCGGAAAAGCTTCTGTTGGCTTCTTTCGGTTGGCTCGACTCGTCCGAGATGGCGGATTGACCCGTGTTTCGACCCTTGACTATTAAGGATGGCTTGAAGGCCAGTGTTTCTTTGCCAAGAGTCTGGTTGCCTTCCACCTCCTCGAGTGTTGTCAAGCCCCAAGTTCTCTCGGTTGTACCGATGCCGCTGTTTCTGGCTAAGCCTTTGGTGACCATTGATTGAGTAGCCTTTGCTATCGCTCTTGCTCTTGGTCGGGTAACTGGGCCTAGTGAGCGTATGCTCATGAGTTCTTCTTCTTCAGCCTCTGTCAATGTCATGTCCGGTATCGTTTCACCTCTATCTTAATTCACATTGATACTTGAGGACTATATAAGAAGCCTACCCACAATAGATTCAGATACTTTCTAATCATTGTGGATGACCATAGAAGGTGTAATGGACTATCTTTTGAGCCATAAAAGCAATGCTTTTACCCTTCTACAGTCATTCTATACCATGATCCTAACTCAATATGATACCAAAATCCAAGTCAATAGATCTGATTATGCACCTTTCCAAAGGCATTGTGCATCACACCTCTTGTGTTGACACACCAACAAATGGAATAGTAGAAAGAAAATATAGACACCTCAATGAGGTGGATAGAGCTCTATTCTTTCAATCCAAATTACCATATTTCTGCTGGGGAGAATGCCTACTAATAACTTCTTACATTATCAATCGTAGTCCTTTACCATCTCTCAAAAACATTTCCCCTTATGAGCTCTTATTTCACAAACCACCACGTTACTCTTCCCCTAAGAGCTTTTCGATGTCTCTGTTTTGTTAACACCCTTAAACAAGACAGAGATAAACTTTCCCTTAGCATCGAATCACCTTTGTCGCCTTCCTAAGTACAGTTCGGCATCTAGATTTCCTTGGGGATAAAGGAGGTATCTATTCTCTAGCTCAGATAACAGATTCTAAGCTTCATGCTTTCTTGATACAAATTCCTCAATCATCTCAATCCTATAAAGAATGGTAAAGTATGTCCCAACATCAGCGGCGATCTCACCATCCTCCATTTTGACGCTCTCTCCATGTGTCTCCAGCTCTATAGTCTGCTCCTTTGACTTCATTAGCTTATCTTCAAGCTCATTTTGGTGCCTCATCTCAATCTTCAAACTCCTTTTCATATCAATCACTTGAGCCTCACCCTGAGCAACTCTTTGGCCCACTTCCTTGCACAAGTATATATCACCTTCAAATGAGCCGTTAAAGCCCACTGTAACAACCACATGACACACAAAAAGTAGGCCAAGAATAAAAAGTCAAAATGAAAGTATCGTAGAAAACACTTACGTCCAAGAATGAAGTCTAGCCGAATTCACACAGTCAAGGAGAAAAAAGCTTTCCATCTCACCCATAGTTGTAGGATATGTATCATGAGAAAAGTCAACTATAGATTTCTTGGCACCGTCTATCGAGTCCACGACAATAGGTAACGTTAGTTTCCTTTTCATCTCGACCATCTTCGGGGGAAGAAATCCTGATGTCGTGGCTTTGTTCGATGATCTAGCCCCAGACGGTCGTTGCTTTAGCACTTATTTTCATGAAAGAAGAGCGCTCGATTTCTCGACACGAGATATGGCTGAAGAGAGATTAACACAAGAATAAAGAGGTAATAAATTACACTTAGAGAAGCAATTACTTACACTTAGAGGAAAAGCCATGGAAAAGGTCTCTTAGGCACGATTTTAAGGTGTCGTCGAAAGAAGATTGATAATAACAAAGGCTTCCTTTGATCGAGCATCCAACCAACCCTGTTGTGGCACCTAGCCCTCTAGCGGTTGTTTGCAAAGTCAATAAGTAAACCGTCCTTAACCAATTAGACCAAGCCTAGTTTACTTGGGGAAATTGTCGGGCATGTACTAAACTTTTCACTTGGTATTGTTGATCAATGCACACATAAATTTCATTTAAAGCACATCAATTGTCAAAGAAGAGGAGGTCTGTTAGACTAACCAACCCTGAAAATCATGGAGTGGATATTTGTCAAGGATGGTCAAGTCGAATATCTTGGATTTTCCTCTATAGGGTATATGATTAGTATAAATACGCTTGCTAGGGTGCATTGATACACACTTAATTACTATTGAGATTACACACTACTCACTTGCTATCAACCGCCATACGTCCTCTATCACTTGTTACTTTGCATTCGACCCCTTATAATTTTATCATTGATCATTAATTAAACAACTACATCAAAAACCATCCTTCCAATTACGCAAAGATATGTTGTATTTCAATACATTTTTTTTTTGGATTATGCTTCATTCAACTAATCATATTGACTAGTTACCTCATTTAAGATAATTTAATTCCTATGTCTTTTTTCCGAAAACATTCTTACTTATCAAATCATAATAATTGTATAATTCGTGAAATCTAGAACTCGAGAATGACCAAATTTGTTAATAGTGAATTAACCGGTCAATGTATAGACTCCATTCAAAGATGTATATCGACCCAACTAACTCGAATCGAACTTTATTAAAAGGTGAATTTAAAGAATATTAAACTATAAATTAAATATATGTAACCGATTAAATATGAATTTTTCATAATTGAGATGTATTTTTGTTGAATTATATTCAAATCAGAACGTAGCAAAAATTGACAGAGAAACAAAGAGGAGGGCATGATTGTGATTGAGGGAACTGACATTGAGGAACAAATTAAAGAATGTCAGAGAGAGGGAGAGGAAAGAAGGGAAACTTGATTTATGTAATGAATCACCTAGCTCAATTGTTTGTTACAAGAGGGCGTTACACACACACACATCATTTACAGAAAACGACAAAGATGACAACTAATAACAACTTATGCAACTTTGATTAACAAACCTTTCATTGCTGACGTGTTGATGACATTATTGTGATTGTGATTGAGGGAACTGACATTGAGGAACAAATTAAAGAATGTCAGAGAGAGGGAGAGGAAAGAACGGAAACTTGATTTATGTAATGAATCACCTAGCTCAATTGTTTGTTACAAGAGGGCGTTACACACACACATCATTTACAGAAAACGACAAAGATGACAACTAATAACAACTTATGCAACTTTGATTAACAAACCTTTCATTGCTGACGTGTTGATGACATTATTGTGACGTCACTATTACCCCCCCCCCCCCCCCCCCCCCCAAGCATACCCAACTTGGACACAAGGGTATTTTGTTGCTGAGATAGAATATTCTTAGTGAGCACATCAGCTAGTTGCTATGTAGAAGGCAAAAGTTGTAATTGCAGAGGCCATCAATGTGAAATGCAGATCAATTTTGATGTGTTTACTGTATTCAAGGAACACTGGATTAGTGGCAATTTGAATAAATAAACAATTATCACAACACAAAAAAACAGGTTGTATGGAATGAACATCGAGACCACCAAGCAATCTGACTAATTGAGTTATTTCAGCAGCAGCATTGGCAAGAGCCTTGTATTCTACTTCAGAAAAGCACCTACTAACTGTAGATTGCTTCTTTGACTTCCAACTAATTGGTGATTTCCCCAACAAGATCATGTAACCACTAGCTGATCTTCTAGTGATTGCACAACCAGCCCGGTCAGAGTCTGAATATGCAGTGAAGACAGGTTTATCAAAACCATTAAGAAGGATTCCTTGAGCACTAGTGCATGCAATGTACCTTAATGTGTAGTGAGGAGCTTCAAGATGAGTGGTTCACGGAGCTTGCATGAATTGGCTCAATGTTTGAACTGCATAGCTAAGGTCGGACCTAGTGTGAGTGAGAAAGTTTAGCTTTCCCACAATCTTTCTGTAACTAGAAGCATCCTCAAGGGGAAATATATCAGAAGTAGAAAACTTGAGATTGAGTGGAAAGGAGTACATACAACCCTGCGTGACTCTCATAAATCATCTATCATTAAGAAGTTCCTTTGTAAACTTGTGCTGAGTGAGAGATATGCCAGTATACAAGTAATTGACCCCCAAACCCAAGTAATATTGAAGAAGACCAAGGTCCTTAATACTAAGTGTTGTATCTAGATAGGATTTGACTCATTTGTAATACTTTCACTATTAGAACCAGTCACAAAGAGATCATCAGCATAGACTGTTAAAACTCTAATGTTTGTAGAAGTCTTCTTGAGAAATAAGCTATAGTCATTCTTGGATTGAACAAACCCAAGAAGAATGTCAACTTGTGAAACTATTGTCTAGAGGCTTGCTTTAAACCATACACTGACTTGGTCAATTTGCATACATAATGATGTGGATTAGGGATACCTTCAAGAACTTTCGTATATACCTCCTCTTTCAGATCTCCATGCAAGAAAGCATTGTTGAGATCTAGTTGAAAAAATGGTCAATTCTTTGCAGGTCATCCTAACCAATGGAGAGAAAGTCTCATGAAAGGCAATTCCCTCTTGTTGAGTATAGCCTTTAGCAACAAGTTTTTCTTTGTATCTCTCAAGTTTGTCATCTGTTTTTAACTTACAAGAAATACCCACTTACATCCAATGGGTCTCTTACCTGCAGGTAAAGGAAGCAACTCCCATGTGTTATTTTCTTGCAAAGAATTTATCTCTAATAAAGTCATTAAGATATGTAGGTTGCATTGTATTTCTACTAGACCTTCTTCGAATGTTTTGTGATGGAGGAGATTGAGAAGATGGAGTGATAATACTAAAAGAATGGGAAAAAAGAAGAAAATTGTCTTGTGCAATAGGAGAAATAGATTGGCCAGATGCAATATTATTGATGTCGGTGTTTTCTTGTAAGAAAATTGAGTTAGAAATATTGGGTTGGCAATAATCTTTTTGTAGAGGTGGTAAGGATATAGGTGAATAAAGTGATGTGGATGGGATATGTAGAGGAAAGATTGTTTCATGGAAAGAAACATCTATGGAGGATATAAAGCATTTTCGGATGATATGATTTGTTTGGTTTTGAGATTCAAGGCTTTATATCCTTTCTTCCAAAATGGATAGCCAATGGAAATACATGGATTGGCTCTTGTTATTGAAAAATGACACAGCCTCACGAACTCTGAGATCGTGGAAGATGTTGACAAGGCAAGTGATACCTAATTTTCGTTTATTTGTGCATGTTTGTTAATTCTTTGATGTCCCATCGATGTATGGGCAATCACTTGGTTTTGGAAACCCGCTTGATGCGACCCTACCATCATGTCAATCGTTGAGGAAGAAGAAGCCATGAGTCTTCGCTCACTTGGACCCATGACTCGAGCCCGAGCCAATATTATTAGTCAAGCCACACAATTTCTTGTCCTTCGCACGAACACCATCTTTCATTCCTTTCCAGCAGAAGATTATTTGGGGCTCCTATTCTCCAGTTTCCCAATGTTGTTGCTCACTAGGATCAGTGTTCACTCCCAACCTCATTGAATGCCCTGACAACAACAGAGTTCCTCTATTTAGAAATAACTCCAACAATATCTAGAAAAGGCATTTTATAAATGTAATAAAAAATTCTTAAAATACAGTAATAACATAATTTTGAAGTAAATATATGGAAATACATGCAACATGTAAAGTGTGGAACTCCACATTCTTAAAAACTCAATTGGTCAAGTCTAATGCTCAATAAAAATCCTTTTGTAATGCAACGTTTACAAAAAATACAAGAACTATTAAACTTACTTGATCATGCTATATGTGGAGTCCATTAGAAGTATATATGAAAGTTCCTATAAGAGCTTCATGTATTCCGGGCTAGGGAAGAACATATCAGTGGTCTTGGTCGGGTCTTGTTTTTTTCTTCCTATAGTCCATGAAGTACTTCTTCTCTTGGCATTTATAGAAGAACTCAACGTTCTTCTTTCTATTTTGTCATTCCTTAGTCAAGCAATCTCGTTTTGCACTTGTTTTTTTTTTGTAGTTCTAGGGAGACTTGTTGAGGGTAGTGAATATGTCATTAGGAAAACAATGACTACTCGCCATTTCATCCACATTTTTCTTTTCATCAGCAATCATTCTCCTAACAAATGCATTTCCAACCAAGTTTGTGTGTACCAAGAACTACATTGTATTTCCTTGGGCCTTTATCTTTCTCTAGTAGTTTCAACTCGAATAAACACCCACATCTCTTGCTCATGGTGTTTTTCCTTATTTTTTCTACCCCTTTAGGAACATACATCACCCCTCTATCACAACTCATCTTAACTTGTCCACTATGTCCTCCTACCGCTACTCTATTTCTTGCTTGAATGAGGTAGAAGTGATGGAGCTTTACAACCTTTTTTCCCCAAGTAATTCCCTATTCTCTACAGGTGAACACCTCATCCGTTGAAAACATATGAATGATCTCTAGAAACCACAATTTTCTCCTCTAGAGAAACATTAAACTTCGCCGCATTGTACAAAGAAGGAAAGAGATATCCTATTTTTGTATTTGAAACCGGTCCCACCAAATGTGAAGATCGTTGTGCATATTTAAACTCGGTTTCATAGGATTCATGTTGATGTTAGCAAACTATGAAACTGCATGTTTATATGTTGATTGTATTCCGTACCTAGATGGAGGAAAATCTACTCAAACCTAAATCCTAGATCAAATGACGGTAGCACAATCTCATTGCGCCAAGGAACTAAAGGATGCCCAAGCACATTGTAGTCATTCAGAGATATATTGTTTAATCCCGTGAGCACAGAAAATTTCATCTACACACACAATTACACATATACACATAAAAACATTTAAATATGTCCATGCGTAACGCACATAGACAGGTCAGGCGTGATGCAGGGGAACATCCTATACGTCACACAACGTTTTGCACTTTTTGTACTCCATCATTTTTACGGGGACATTTTCAAACCCTAATCATGTGGAACACAACGTTTTCATTAAAATGATGGCGAAAAAAAGAAATGGTCGTAGCCTTTTTCATTGGAGTGGTGGTATTGTGTTTATCAATAGTTTATGCAAGAGCATTATCCCTTATATGGATCAAGTCATTCACCTTGCACTCCAGTAACCTATCTCCTGAGAGACCCAAGATGTCAAATTCTCGTTGGGTAATGTTGTCAATGAAATCTCTACAAAGTAAGGTCAATGATTAGTATTATTTAGATAATATATCTTAATCATGTTTCTTCTGAATTAGTTATCTTTAAGCAAATCAACTTTAGCTAGTAACATTATATTATGCCAACAAATATAGTCATGCTACCAAATTTAACTTTTGGCAAAGTATATAAATGTTACGTACATGCACTTGGATTTTAATATGTGAATAATATGTACAATATTAATATTGACTTTATAAATAGAATGTATACTGCACAATAGTGTTTGTATGCATTATGATATGTATTCATGTAGATATGAATTGATGCAACAAGGAGAAATTTTATGCACGTAAAATAGACAATAAGCTGATATATTTATATCTAGTCTACAAATATGAAACCCAAGAAATTCTCTCTTTAAAACACTCCCTCTTCTCTCTTAAAAACTGTATTCCCCCCAGATACTTCTACTACTTTCAACATCATGTTCATAATCTTCAATCCACAGTGAATATTCCCACCACCATTTCTTCTGATCGGCACAATCCAGGTATGTTTTCTTTTCCCTTCCCTATGTTTAAGTTTAACACCCAAGTTCAAAACCATAACCAAAACCAAGATCAAAACAAAAACCAAAACTCTATAATTGCTTTTGTTACACGTTTAAGATTACGAAAAAAAATTACGAAATACAATTGTTACAATCGGTATATGTGCCGATGAAGATCTTCAAACTTCATCAAGAGCTCCCCACCACTGCCAATTTGTTGAAATGGAATGATTTGGCCTTTTTGGTGTTGTGCTCTCCAAACAATGCAAGTAAGTATCTGACTCCTCCATTTACTTCTCTTAATAACCTTATCTGTTGTTTTTGGTTGAACAAATTTGGGTATGTTTATAATCTTAGTAAATTTAACCCAATTGATCATATCCCTACAAATTGTATCTAAAATTTTAAGAGTATGTACTATTTCTATCTCGATACTACCAGTCTTGAGGATATTAACAATATTGATTACCTTATATGCTTAATTGTCCATTTTGTTGATAAATCTTTAATGGCATGTTTCATCCTCTATTTCAACCCCTTGATAATGAGTTTCATTATCCTTATGAATATTATAGTGTATTGTGATCTTGTTAGCATTAATAAGTATAAACATGGTTGTATTCATAAATCTTATGTTTTTAATTATAGTGTATTCAATTTTAATCATACTCAGATCTGCATGTTTCTTAATTTCTTGATTAATATGTCCTTTCTTAATGAGACTAAGTGTGTTGACTAGAAAACTAATATTTTACTGGGTATTTCTGTTTGTTGGTGCGTACACGTGGCAACATTTCCCAACCCATCATCACACCTACTCCTATCCTACTTGTTTATAGCAAAAACTACACTCCACCGCCTCAATCTGCATGCAATCCTTAACCTTTTATTCTCCTTTTCTTCTATTCCTTTTATTACCAGAATTTCAGTATTTTGAATATTTGTTTTCTCTCTTTTATGGGCTACATGTTGATTGTAACTATAAGAGCAATATTATAATGGTTATTCTTCAGACACATGGAAATAATATTTCCGAATATCCCACTTTTCTTACTGTGCACACCTTCCTCTCTGGCTTTATTAATACCCCAAAAATCAGCTTTTAACTCATACCCACGGTTGGCTTCTCTTTCCATCTCAGATTCAGACCTTTCATCTTCTCCAGTCTCTTCACTACCCACCCTCTTCCTTTCAACCCGGTCTTATGGCTGATGAGAGAACCTACTCTCAAGCTCTGGTTGGGTTCCCTTATGGGACCAACCTCAATGCTCTTAGGGTTAACCCTAACTCCACTAAAGAAGACATCTTCCTGGTGACATCACCTGCCTCACCCCAGCAAGCCACCCACAAGATGAGAACATCTTCAGAGGAAGACTTATCGTGGTTAGACCTTTTAATCTTCACTTTCAATCTCTCAATGATATAGACATTTGGATTTGAATCCCTCTATTACCCTTTTATATGGCTAACACTGATGGCTTCAACCACATTTTGCAACGCAACAACTTGTTAATGTTCCAGTTGGCGCCAAGATTGAGCTTGAGGAGTTTATTCAATTTTGTCACTATGATCATACTCTTCTCACCCACAAGGTTTGGTATGAAGGCTTCTCAGAAGGATGTGGCTGTTGCACCTCCCTCCTCCACACATATGAAGATTGGCCCATCAGAAATCACACCACTGATGATCAACCCGTAGTGCTGAACTCAAGGATACCTAATGGTATGCAGGCGTTTGAAGAAATAGGTGCCCTTCTCCACCCAGGGTTCCTTTTTGTCCTCAATACCAGGATCTCCAAGCTAGCCTATAACCCAATGCCCCACATCCATATTGGATACCCCCCCCCCCCCCCCTAGTACAGCAATTTAAGAGTATTTGTTCTTATGTTCCAGAATAGGCCCCCTACACCTAGGCCAAACATCTTCACCACCAACCATCAATATGTTGATCATTCTAATTTACACCAGCATAACCATGTCTTCATGAACATTGTCACTTATAACCCCACCACTATTGGACCCTCCAATCCTGACCCTTCTTTCATAAATGAGAACTCGACTGAGTCATCTTTCCAATCTGCTAGAACCAGGGTCACACAGATACTTCCTCCTCCCCTGATGACTCCCTTTCCTCGAGCACCAGAAAGAACAAAAATACTAAAGGGAAGGGAAAAGGGAAGATCTATCAGTGTGGCCTAGTATGTTGTGCAGTGGCACTAGTTTTGATGTACTAACTCCCTATCTTAACCTGAGTACTGACAAGCATACTAGGATTAGTTGTTTGCTTATGTGTTCTAGTTTGTTTCGTTGTGTCACATTTTGAATTTTGGTATCAATGGCTGTATTTTGGATCTTAGGTGCAATTGTTGCAATGGCTGTAAGATGTTGTATGCTTGTGATCAACTTAAGTTTTTATCGGTTTGCTTTAAGTCTTATGTCTTTTTATTGCTACACACAAGACCAAAATCAAGTTCAAAACCAAGTTCAAATCCTATATACTGTCAGAATCTACATAATGTCACTTGTTGTAGGTGCTTTAGACGACTTGGGAAGTGCAGCAAACATTTTTATTATCAGGTTCATACTCTGCAACAAACATTCATAAGCCTTTCCCAATTCACACTCTTTCAATTCACCTATAGATCTGATAAACGCAAACTCAAACTGAAATATATTATATTGTTGCTACAACCTACACCTTATACTGAAACTTTTTATTTTAACAACTATCTTAATATTTCGCCTAATACTCAGTATATGTACATTAATTATATCAAGAAAATTAAAGAAATCATTGTTACTTGTTTTTATTAATTCTCAGTATGACACAATTTATAATAAAACTGATAATGCATTATTATATTAATATATGCCCTAATTCTTATAAGATTAAGGCTAACTATCATCAATAGCCAATAATGTTCCCTATTGGCCCGGTTTCTATAACTATAATGGGCCTTTTGCTAATTCCAAATCAACTTATCTGAATCCCATTACATATATAGATTGAATTTGTCTAACCTTTATCACAAAACTTAAGAATTGTCATCTTTATCCTAACAAATTTTTACTCTTCCTTACTACTCTCCAAATCATGCACAAGACACTCATAAAAATCAATCATTTGTTTAGTAACATAGTTTATCTTACAAACCAATTTACAAATCTCCTCAACAACATGACAACAATAAATAATAATACTTGTCTTTATGAAGATAGCATATTGGAATTGTAGGGGGGTCCGTAGACCCCATTTCTAGTCTGAAATTTCCTTCACAAGAAAGAATCATGGTATAGACTTATTATGTTTACCAGAAACTAAATTTAATGAAGCATCTAACAACCAATTTCTTGCCAACTTGGGATTTAGAAGAGCTATTATATCCCCAGCGGAGGGGACAAAAGGTGGGTTATGGCTTCTTTGCACCAACTTCATAAAATCTGCTTATTTAATTATTATCTATAATAAACATAACACTATAGTCATCCAATACAAGGAATTATCTACAAAATATATAATTATATTTGCTAATGCGCCAAGTAAATAAGATAAAAAAATCGGATTTGTGGAATTTCATATCTCAAATAATAATAGCACACAATGATCTGGTTATGATCATTGGAGATTTGAATGATATTATAACAGCCCAAGATAAATTAGGAGGAGCTACTGTTACAAAAACAAAACTAAGACGGCTTAATGAATTTACAACTAAACATGAGTTAATAGATCAAAAGTTTATAGGATTTCCATATACTTGGAGGAAGTATAGTAACAATAATATTCAGGATAATATTATAGAGAGATTGGATAGAGTTCTATTACATCATAATATTTTAAACTATTATTCTAACATTACACTTAATCATCTTCCTTTCACAACCTCATACCACTGTTGCATTACGTTACAACTAGGACATAAAACTTTTACTAAAAAATATCCTTTTAGATTTGAATATACTTGGACCCATAATAAAGATTACGCTAAACTAGTTGAGAAAATTTGGAAGTATCATTTTAATGGATCTTGTTTATTTAAATTATTTATGACACAAAAAAGTTTAAAAACAAAAGAAGGGCTAAAAAGATATAATAATAACATCGTCGAATAACTGGAAAAAAACAGAATCAAACCTATTAAAATTATAGTCAGATTGTTACTTGAATAATGATACCCTTAAAATCGAACATTATAATAGGCTTCTATTGAAATACAATAAACTGCTAGACTTTCAACACACTGATTGGAAACAACGATCCAAAACAAAACACATAATGATATGGACAAGAATACAAAATATTTTCAAACTTCAGTCAAAATTAGAACGTTTAAACAAAAAGTTATATGTTATGAATCCCTCGATCATATTAAATATTTTAATACAAATGATATAAATAAAGTTATCACGAAGATTTAAAGAAAAGATTTTTACCATCACATAGTATTCCAATTACCAACAACGACATCAAATTTATCCCCAAATTTTATCACAGAAGAAGATAATAACATCCTTTTACTACATTCGTGTGATGCTGAAATTAAGAAAGTTGTATTTCAATTATCACATAATAAAACTCCTGACCCTGATGGATTCAATGCAGAATTCTACCAAACCTATTGGAATCTGGTGGGACCGTCAGTTTCAAAAGCAATACAATATTTTCACTCAGGGGTCATGCTTTCAGATTGTGCAAATCTTTTATAACACTTATTCCAAAAATTGACAATCCTTTATCGATAAATCATTTCCGGTCAATTAGTCTATGCACAACAATTTATAAAATTATCACAAACCTTATGGCAAATAGACTACAGACCCTCCTACATAATTCATCCTTTCCAAGGAGCTTTTGTACAAGAAAGATCTATATTTGATAATATTTTGATCGCTCATGAAACTTTTCATTCTTTAAATATTCGTAAAAATGGCAAACGGGGTTGGATGACGTTAAAACTAGATATGGAAAAGGCATACGATAAACTACATTGGCCCTTCATAATCAAAGTGTTGGAAAACTTTGGATTCCACTCTAAATGGATAAACCTTATAATGACTTACATCAAATCAGCTTCGTTCTCCATTTTAGTCAACAACGATCCTGGACCGACATTCAAACCCCAGTGTGGTCTTAGACAAGGAGACCCAACTGCACTATTTATATTCATATTTGCAGTGGAATACCTTCCAAGAACCTTACAAGAAGAAGCTAATAAAATGAATCGTAGAGTTGGTATTCAATTTACTTGTAACGGAATGAGAATACCCTTCCTATGCTTTCCAGATGATACTATTATACTCGCTAATGCTAATATGCGAAATATGATTTATATTAAACAATTACTAGAGTTACTAGTCTTTCGGGACTGTCTATAAATTACCACAAAAGCTCCTTCCAAACATCGACAAATATTGATACCTCCCAAAAACAGGCTTTAGCCACCATATTAAACTTACAAATCACTAACTCAATGGAAAAGTATTTAGGGATATCAATTGTAACATGAAGGGTGAATAATGAATGCTTCCAGTACGCAATACAAAGTATGCAGAAACAACTTTCAAAATAGAAAGCAAATACAATTTCACAAGCGGGGTAGAGCTATTCTTATTCAATCTAATATACAGTCTAAGGTGACGTTTGTTTATAATGTCGAAAATGGAAACGGAAAGGAAACGAACCTAGTCCATTTTAGTGGAATTGTTCATTGATCAAAATTGTGATTTTATTTCCTTTCCCCCTTCTCCTAGTAGTAATGTTGAGGTATTTGTTAACCTCACTTTGGGAGGGGTTTTAAAATCCCCTCCCTAACTCACCTCCCCCTCCTTGCCAACTCACCTCCCCCTCCTTTCCCCCTCTTTTCTCCTCTCTTGGCATACAAACTTAGAATCCAAAATCAAGTTGTCAATGCAATCCACTTAAAAATAGTCTAGATTCATTTACGTTTCCGTTTCCGAACACTACAAATAAACGGGCCCTAAGGCTATTCATCTAATGCAATGCTTTTAGTTACCAAAAGGAGTTTGCCAGCAAATTGATAAAAATAAACAAAATTTCTTTTGGAACAACACCAACCCTGGATATAAGGAAATTACTAATTGAGACTTAATCCGTAAACCTAAGCAAGATGGAGGATTAGATCTACACAAGACGGAGACCTTGAATAAAGCTCTACAACAAAAATTACTCTGGAAATTAGTTGCATACAGAGAAAATATTTGGGTAAAGTTAGTCCACCAAAAATACTTACATGTGGAATCTTTCTTTAGTTATAAAAAGAAAAAGAACAAGAAACAATCGTGGCAATTTTCCAGACTCTTGCATTTACGTGATGACTTTTATAAAGGGATATGTTGATGTCTAGGAAATGGTAAAATTATCAATTTTTGGACTGATGATAAGTGGGTTCCTTCTGTAGATCTACGACAATTCTTTTATCCAAGCTTAGCTAATCTCAATGACAAAGTGGAAAAGTTCATCACTGAAACGAAACAGTGGGATAAACAAAAACTTGATAGTATTTTACCACCACATATAATCTCTCATATCCTTAAGATTTATATCCCGCAAACACAGACCCACGATCAGGTAATTTGGACGCCTACTTCGACTAGTAAATTTATCACTACATCAGCAAGAAATCTTCTGAATTACAATAATGTTTCCAATCTTTCACATTTATATATATATCTAGTCTACAAATAACTAGTATAAAATCTCAAAGTTAGGATGAGTATTGATGGAAAAAAATGCAACGGAGTTGTTGGAGGCCATGAACGTAAGCAAGTAAGCAATCAGAAATATGGATACGCTTCCGCGATTTCTCGTATACCTAGTTATATTTTGTGGGAAAATTGGATATTACCAGGTAAGTACACGATATTAACCATAACCACACGTTCTTTTGAAAATTATTTTTAACAACCTATAAATTCCGTTTACGATCAACCACCCACGCCTGTTTTCGGTTTAAATTTCCGTTAAAATACGAAATGACCGAAATGACCCTGATATTTCCCCAAAACTACAAGAAAACAATATTAGCTAGGTTACTTTGGATCTCCTACCTATAATGTAAAAATTAATTATACTACGTATCAAATAACATGTGAGAAGTTTTTAACGCACTGTTAAGTTAGATAGATGAACTTAAATATAGTGTTTGGAATTTGGATTAATTTTTTCCACGAAAAAAAATGAAAAATGCTTTATTTTCCAAGATGAACAATCTTCATCTTCTCCACTAGACTTCAATCTTCCTAGAATTCATTTTTTTATGATGGGGCTTGTATGCCTCGTTGGTGTCAACACACATTAATTCCATCAATACACATCGTCGACTCAAACCCCTCGCAACCACCACCGATTTTTAGATCTGAACCTAATTCAATAACAAAACAAAAGTAAAATTTCAAGATTTGCTTAATATCTACCATGAAAACTTGAATCAACCAATAAAACTCAAATTTGTACATGCTTTCACTATATCCACAAACCAATTGCATGAATTCAATTTGATTTGGATCAATTTCGTTTAAAACAAAAGTTAGGGTTTCAGATAGAGCGGATGAAGAAGATGGGTCTGTGCCGGATCTAGAGAAATAGCCAATGAGGTTAGATTAGTGCTCGAGTTCGCCCAACATTTGGAATAAAACATGGTCAACCATTGCTATGGATGGCACTAAGGGTCTCGTAAACGGCCAAGGGGTTTTGAACACCGGATCTCCGACTCAATTCCTTAAATTTGATTCGATGGAATTTTTAAGTCCACATCCATGTCTTTAATTTAGGATTATATGTGAACTTCAAATCACTCATGTAATTGTTTGATGATGCCTCATATACTCGTAGTCCAACACCTCGACACATGTTCGAGAATACATGAGAAAATGGTTACGGAGGAAGTATGTGAAATGGGACAGCCGCCATAGCAACCTCTAAACCTAGAACAAGAAAAAGAGGAAGAACTAGAGAGAAGAAGCTGAGGGTATTTTGGTCTAAATTTGTTTTATGTCAGGGGCATTTTAGTCACTTTCTTTATTTTAATGAAGGTTTGGACGGAAAAGTAAAGGGAATTCTTTTTATGGGTCATTATAAATAATTTTCAAAAGAACGGATGGTTATGGATAATATCGTGTAATTAACAGGTGGTTTAATCTATTTACCTTTACCATTGTTGGGCATGGACTCAACTTCTGATACCCTTAACATCATATATTTTCCATTTTTTATATCCTTTATCCATTTAGCTTTACCACTTATACACATCTCCCTCATCTTTTTGTTCCAACACTCAATTTTCCAATCACTTCTCTAACTCCTCCTCCGACACCGATTCACCAACCGTTACCAAAATATTGAAGTTATTTCAAAAGCAGATTGGCCTTTAGAATGTCTATCATGGTTATTAAAATCCCGATCTTAAAATCCTAAAATTTTACGATCCAAGTTTAGCGTGTGCTTCAGATCTATCAATAAAATCTCTATTTTTCAAAATCCTACTGATTTTAAGATCTATTAGTAAGATCTTACGATTTTAAAATTTAAATGTGATTCTAACGTTGAACTTCTAAGAGCTACTAACGTTTATTTGAAAGCTCAAACTGTCCATGTTGTCACCCGTCTTACAACTACTCTCCCCTTATATGTATCTCTCTCGTGTATTCATCCTCGAAGTCCCAAAATTTTACTCAACGTATTCATAAATCACAGAACCACTTAAAGAAAAGACATGTATTGAACTCAAATAGTTTTGAGACTTAATAATTAAAACTTCAAGTATTTATTTATATTTATGTTATACGACATTCATATTTTAATTTTAAAATATACTTTTATTGGACTATAAAATCTTTCGGTTTTACGATCCGATATTCTGATCCGATCCGGAGGTTGTTTGTGATCCGATCCAAAAATCTCGATTTTAATAACCTTGATGTCCATGATTATGGTTATTGTCATAGCTTATATCATGTGTCTCAAAGCATTGGCATTGCGATTAAGTGATGAAGTAAGATGGTCCGAGTACAAGTCCGAAGTAGTAGTAAGATGTTATATCATTTTCTTTCTTAAATTTGTTTGTAAAATAAGTAGATTTCCTAAACTACATAGTGTGGTGTGTATGAACATTATAATTATGAAAGTTCCATATTTTGGTTCATATCTTCTTTGTATGCGAAATTATCAAATCCATAGAATTTATGTTGATAGATATGATCGTACGTCGAAACAACAACGAAATTATTTTAGAGTTTCTCATGTAGAAGACCCCATATATTTTTGGACAACGAAATTATTAGTCAGATAATAAGAAAATTATACCTTCAGGACGCCGGGAAAAATAGCTGAAATTAGGGCTTGTGTTATGCATTGTTCTTTCTAATTATGTACTCCCTCTGTCCCTTTAAGTTCTTCTCATTTAGTCCTTTGCACAATTCTTAAGAAAATTACTGCAGCAAACAGTGCATAGGTAATGCTACTCAAACCCATTTTTAAGTCAATGAAAACAATTTGCTTAATTTCAACAACCAATCAAATTACAGCATTAGCATACACACGGATTGCCATATTAGGCTAACATAAAAAGACCAAAATACCCCTAAGACTAAAATCATTCAGCTGCTATAAAAGCAGTTAACACACTCAAGACACGTTCAATTTATTCTCTGTTTACAGCAAAAAACCAACTGAAATTATAGCAAAACAGTGAGAAGCTTGAAATTAAAAACAGGGCATCATTGCTTGAGGAGGATGGCTTCAGCATTTAATTTGAATGAACCTCCAGTCCTTGATGATGATGGCTACGGTTATGAGGAGATGGGGGACATAGGAGCAGAACCTGAATTTGATTTCGATCTAAACCAAGAGCCAACAGCATCAGAACCAGAGGTTCATGGACAGCCAGCACAACATCATGAACCACCAACTCCTAGGCTCAACAGTTCTCAGAAAATGCAACTTCTCAATTTTCTTCTCACCAGATTTTCAGAGGGTTCACTACCACATGGATCCATCAATGAAGTTGCAGCACTGTTCAAGGTGTCAAGAAGAACAGTTAGTAGTATCTGGGGTATATCCAAGAAACAAAGACAATCAAATCTTGCATACAATGTGGCCACATTGTATCATAATGGAGGAAGGAAGAGAATTCAAGTTGATCAAGAAGCAATCAAGGCACTTAGCATGGGGGACAGAACATGCATAAGAGACTTAGCAAGCAAACTAGGTATTCCCAAAACAGTATGTCATAGAATGATCAAGAGCAAGCAAATAAGGCCACATACAAATGCACTACATCCTGGATTGAAGGAAGCACACAAGCTGACAAGGATGGAGTGGATTCTGAATCTAATCACATGCAACACAGTGCATGAAAAATCAGATTACCACCCAATGTATGATTTCGTGCATATTGATGAGAAATGGTTCTTTCTTTCAAAGAAGACACAAAGAGTTTCTCTAGCTAAACAGGAGAGAGGTATGTATAGGGCTGCTAATTCAAGTAAGTTCATTCCTAAGTTATGGTTATGGCAGCAGTAGCAAGGCCAAGGTTCAACACAGATGGGGAATGCACATTTGATGGAAAGATTGGTATCTTTCCATTCACATACAAAGAACCAGCTATGAGAAATTCAGTAAAGAGACCAAAAGGGACAATTATCACAAAGTTTGTGGAGTCAATCAACAAGGAAGTTACTAGAAGAATGTTGATTGACCAGATAGACAGCCAAGATGATTTGGGGGACTACATAATCATGTAAACACAGAAAGCATAGGGTACTGTTTTTTTTTGGGTTTAGCTAAGACAGTATGACCACTGTAAGCATTCATAGACCAGTTTTTGTAAGGGTGCTTACAGTATTCATATTTTTGTAAGCCAAGCAAAGTTCTTCTCATGAAGTTGTTGAAAAAAAAATCTCAGGTGTCCCCTTAGCCATCACAGAAACAATTCCATCTCCAACAACTCTACACACTTGGCCTCATTCATTCAAAACTGTAACTGGCTTCCTAGAGTAGTGCTAAGATTGCCTTAGCATTACAATGGCGTGCCAAAGTGACAGTTTATCCTGGTTTCCTAGAGTATGTAAAGCAATTGAGATATCTTACAGGAATTGCATCTCAGTTTAAAAGGATTCATCATTGATTAAAAAAAAAAATCTCACGTGTCCCTATACCATCATAGACACAATCATAATCTCCAAAAACTCTACACACTTGGCCTCATTCAGTCAAAACTGTCACTAGCTTCCTATTGTAATGCTAAGATTGCCTTAGCATAACAATGGCGTGCCAAAGTGACATTGTTAACTGGTTTCCTGGAGTATGTAAAGCAAATGAGATGGTCAGAAGAACTGTGTCTCAGTTTATAAGAACTCATCATTGATTAAAAAAAAAACACAGGGACATTTCATCAGGGACTAACTCAACTAACACAGGGCCAACAGAGAAGAACTCAACTGAACATAGGGACATTGAGTCATCAGGGACTAACTCAACTAACACAGGGCCAACAGAGAAGAACTTAACTGAACAGAGGGACAAAGTCAGGGACTAACTCATGTCAACACAGAGCCAACATCATGAACCACAACTCAAAACATATTAATGCTCAAGTCAACAGATTCAACAGAGAGGTACTCAACCTCAACTCAACAGATATTAAGCAGAGAGGTATTCAACCTCAACTCAACAGAATCAACAGAGAGGTACTCAACCTCAACTCAACAGAATCAACAAAGAGGTACTCAACCTCAACTCCACATAAATGCAACAGAGAGGCACTCAGGTTCAACTCAACAGATATTCACCATAGAGGAACTCATCCTCAACTCAGATATTCAACATAATTCCATAAAACCATCCAGTAAAAACCCAAAATATAACAAAGTCCACAGTTCATAATAACAGAGTCCACAATTCACAAGCAAAACAACAACCAAAGTCCATAATAACAGAAATTCCAAAAATATATAGCCTTCAAGAGGGACTTAGCTATATTGTGTCCGAGCGGGAGGGGGAGGCAGAGACAGATGGAGAGTCGGGGATGACAATAAGCTCCGGTGTCGGCATATCCACATCAAATGACACCTCAGGCTTCGAAGTCTCTGGGATCACGATGATCTCCCGGGGACGAGACAGGGCCACGTTTTCAGAGAGCTCCGACGACCACCTCATCTCCATGGACTCCTTCTTCTGCTCCCGGGACCAGAGCATGTCGATGTCGATATCTTCGGACGGAATGTGGCTCCAGGTATGGTCTCCAACACAATCTGGACCCCAATTGCAAGGCGGGGACAACGAGCAACCAAATCGACCCACTGAGGCACTAGGGTCGACATCGGAATCATCTTTCAAAAACATATTCAAAGCTTCTTCCGAGTCGTTCTTACAGAGGTTTTCAGAGATTGATGGAGATTGGGGATCAACAGAGAAAGAGGAGCTCAGATTCGAGACAGAAATCGAAACTCGTCCGGTGGACAACGACGGTGTTCCGCTCTTGGTGAAGCTTTGAGATGGTCGGGTATTGGTGGAGGAATCCATTAGAAGAGATAAAGGTGAGAAAGATGCGAGACAGAGACGAGAAAGAGGAGAGTTATTTTGGCTGCTAGGGTTTTCACAGAAGAGGCGAGAGAATGGATGAAAAGAGAATGAGATGGTTTTATCGGGTAGATTAGGGTTAGAGTTTGGGCTGGGTTTTGGGCTAGATTAGGTTTATCTGGGTTGGGTTAGTCCGAATTAGGAGGATTAGTGGGTTAATTGTGGATTTATTACACAAATCTGAAGCTTTGTTATGGTAAATTAAGAAATTGGTTATGTAAAAATGGAAGTAATTTAATGGAGATGAAGGTGGTTGATGATTTTAATGGTGAAAATTAAAGGGGGATCCTATTTGCACTCCGAGTTGACGGAAAATCAGGTCGAATGACCATTTCGATTTTCCTGCGAACCCAAGATCCGCCCGGAGGGAGGCTTCGCGCGGAGTTAGATTTCCGGTGGGAAGTGGGCGGATTATAGATCTATCCGCTTGGAATGAAAAGCGGTTAAAAAATGGTTTAACGGATAATTGTTTTTAATTTTGAACCGGTTAAGAAAATATTGGACCGGTTTATATGAAAGAGAACCGGTTTAGAACAATTTTAATTTGTTCATGGGTTTAGGTTGTAAACCAAACCGGTTTAAAGAAGAAATTGGTTCGGTTAAGAAAATATATACCCGTTGGCGGGTGCTCCATCCGACAGGTTGGCGGGTTTTAAAACCGCCGTTGTTTTTTTCCCAAACACATAGCGGATTTTACATCCGCCGGGTGTGATTGGATGTTGTCTGCCAATTGTTCAGTGGTATGTCAAATCGATGTCGGTATGGCGGATCGTAAATCCGTCCGTAGAAAATGAATTTCGAAGCTATGTATATATAGACGGGGTTGATAGTGCAATCTTCACCCCAAACATTGTATCCACTAAATCTATTGAAGAAAGCATTTTTTATAAGAAAGGTTGTTCTGTCCTGAAAACTGGAAACGAAGAGAAGACCGCGAGAATTATGGTAAGAATACATATATTTGTAAAATTACATTTTAATCATGAAAAATGGATATTATTGTTTGTTATAGTATATGTTGTTCATCAATTAATTTGATGTACCTGTAGCTAATCGGAGTATTTATATTAGAGTGTATAATAAATACGGATAGGATGGTCGTTAATAGTATTGTTTTGTTTTGATGCGTTTCGTATATCTATAATTGTTTGCATGTATGCGTATTTTAACAAAAACAAAGTTTTGACTTGTTAGGAAGATTTCACCAGTATTTTTGAAAACAATTATGCATGGAATGAAAGAGAAGAGATGTTAGAGTGGGCGAAAGAACTCGGCAGAACGCACAGGATGGTCATAAATACATTTAAATCTGGCGTTGGATATGTTAAGTTAACATGTGAGAAATATGGGCGTCGTAGAGGAGTTTTACAAAAGCTCACTCGTAAAGTGCGGTCAAAAAAGAGTAACTGTCCTTTTTACCTCCACTGTAACTATGGGGACAATGTGTGGACATTGAGAGTTGTTTGTGGCCAGCACAATCACCCTCTTCCAGAGAATCTTAAGGGGCATGCGTATATAGGAAGACTGAAGGAGAGGCAAAAAGCAGATGTAATGTCGCTTGTAAAGGCTCATGTGAGGCCGGCGACCATAGGTATGTATTTGAAATGTAGGGAGGAGACGGACGGAGGAGTGTATAGAACATCAAAGAAGCAAATACAGAATATTACGTATAGCTATCATCGTGAAGAAATGGGGGGAAAGGATGTAGCTATTTTTACACGCGACTATTTGGTAGACAAGGGTTATATGGTAAGATCTCGGCCTGTGTCAGACAACAACCCCATAGTACAAGATTTTTTTTGGGCAAACCCAAAGTCGTTGTACTTGCTGAGCTTATTTCCATATGTCATCGTCATGGACTGTACCTACAAGACGAACAAGTAGGTTAACTTCATACACGTGATTTAATTATTTTAACTTTTTGTTTGCGTAAGCGTACACTGATGGAGATGTATGATCACATTGTTGCAGGTATAACATGGCATTGATGGAGATTGTCGGCTTTACATGTACGGGACAGACGTTCAATATCGCGTTCTCATTCATGGCCAGAGAGAACTTTGATCATTACAGATGGACGCTTATGATTATGAAGGAGATGTATGATCACATTGGGAAGAGCCCTGAAGCGATAGTCACAGACCGTGATCTAGCGGAGATAAAGGCTGTGGAGGAAGTATTTCCCGAGGCAAAACATCTATTGTGTTGGTTTCATATAGTCTGCAACTGCAAGGCGTATGTAAAAACACTTACAAAGAACCACGGTTTAGCGGAGACGTTCGGAAATAGATGTCTGGCGTTGTTCAACTCGAAGTCTGTTGAAACGTACAATACTCGCTTTGCCATAATGAAGACTGATTTTCCAGGATTTTTCCCCTATGTGATTGAAACATGGCTATCACTTTACAAGGAGCGTATTGTAAGGGCGTGGACTGACAATATATTTCATCTGCTCACGAGGACGACTAATAGGTAATGCGATATTGTTAATGTAAATTTGTGTACTGCATTTACGATTTTTGTTTGTTTGTATGTTGTGTTTTTGTAGGGTTGAGGGTGCTCATTCGAGGCTTAAAGATTTCATTGATAATAATGTGGCGTCCTTTCACCTCATAGCAAAGAAGGTCGACTCTTTAGTGGAGTCACAAATTGACGAGATCCAAAGGAAAATGGAGATGGATGTGAATACAAGACCATGTGAAATAATTATTATGCCTCCAAGTAGGTATATATTATTTGTGCAGCTAGTGAACAAGGTTTCAGTCAGTTGTTTGCATATCCTTTTGGAGACAATGGACAGAGTGGAGAACCCCTCGAAGGGATTTGAGCCATTTGTGTGCAATGACAGATGGTGGAGGAATGTACGGGGTCTACCTTGTGCTCATGATTTGCATATGTACATGTTAATGGGGATTCCAATCCCTTTGGATCAAATTCACGACTTCTGGAAACAAATTGTGTGGAGAACGCCGCCGCAAGGGTACACAATTCCGGCTGACATGGAATTAATAAGTGGTGGAGGAGGACGTTTATTGCAAGAGCCCCCATCGGGTTACAATAAACCCAAAGGTAGGCCACGGGGGACGCAGCCTGAGAGAAGGGACCGGACTTGGTATGAGCATGTAGTCGATGGAGATCATATACGCGACCACATCCGTAGAAATAGAAGCAGAAGACGAAGGGCTTTTATGGAAGATGAGGAGGAAGATGCTGATTTCGATCAAGACAGGCAGTCAAGGCGTACACAGATTGACTATGATCGAGTATTTGGCGTGAACCAGGTGGATGCTTTTATGTTCCAATACATAACGAATTATAGAAGCGTTACGGGAGACGGTCATTGCGGGTATCGATCCCTAGCATGGCTATTGGGTTATGAAGCGGAGGATGCATGGAAAGAAGTGCGAGCTGCGATGGTCGCAGAGGCACTACAGAACTATCAACTGTACTGCAACATTGGGTCGTCATTCCTTACGATAAACGAAGTGATATATCAGATGAATTTCTATGTTGAATGTGCTAATCGAGAGTTTTGGATGGAGATGCCGTTCTGTGGATTCATAGCTGCAAGTGCTTTTCAAAAAGTCATTGTGCTTTTATCATGGGGTGGTTCACATACTACGCTCCCATTCTACTCTTTCGGTAACCCGGTCGGCCCGGCAGACGTCATCGCGATTGCGTTGGTGGGACGTCAGGATCATTATATTCCGGTAAGCGTCATTAAATATAGAAAAAATTACTTTGATTAAGTCATTATTGACACTCGATTATGAATTATGTGTGCAGATACGGTTAGTGCCAGATTCTCCACTCCCTCCGATTCTTGTAAATTGGAGGGATTACCATCATTCAAGTGTTGATGGGTGGGAAGTTCAATTTCAAAACCGAATTAGTCATTTCCAACATCTACGACAACAGAGTGGAAGAGGGTTTGCATGATAATGTGGGACGCAAGTAAACTGTAATATTGACATTTTAAATGTAGCAGGATCTCAGTTTTTGGTCACATGTTTAAGAAAAACTTGTTTATTTAGGTAAGAACAACCAACGACATATTGTAAAGTACAACAAGGGAAAAACACAAATGAAAATTTAAAAAAAACGACTTAGACAACTACAACATCAACCTCTGTTACTCCAAGAGGAGGTTATAGTGCAATGGCCACCTTCTGTTGTTGGTCGAGTCATCTCACGCGTGAAGAACAAAACAAGTAAAAAAACGAGGAGACCAGTAACAAGTCTGAAATAACTGATTTTCGTAATTGCATGTTGGTGTCCCTTTGGGGGGCAATGTCACCCTCCGGTTGGCGGTGTGTCTCAACCTCATGTAAAACAGTGTTAGCAAATTGCATTTGTTGTTCTTCATATGCATTCTTATACCAGTCCAGCTCGTACTTCATATCTTCGATATCTTGCAAAGCTTCTCTGCGGCTTTGTTTAGCGGCATCTAAACGCATAGTAAGTATTTTGACTTGATCGGACAAACTACAATCCTGCAATAAAGGAAAAATAAAAAATTACAACACGGGACAAAATTCGTAGAAATTTCAAACAAAGTAAATACTGGAAATAATACCGCCAAATACTCGTAAAACATGTCTGGTTCTAGGAAGGATGTTGCGGAGCTGCTTGATGCTTGGCTGACCATTTGTCCCCGATTGAATGTGTAGGGGTAGGTTTAGAAGACGAGATTTTTTGATGTGGAAAACAATTGCGTATGGGAAGTATATATAGGCTGGGAGAACAAGCCGGCGGATATAGGAACCGCTGGAAAGGACCTGGCGGAAAATGGATCCGCCAGGTCCTAAGAAACAACTAGGGTTTTTAGCTTTTTGACAGAGGTGGCAGAATCAGAGGCGGCGGAACGTATATCCGCCGTCATATGATGTGGGCTAAATTTGTAACCGCCAGCCTAAGCCCATTAATGAGACGTGACACGACCCTTAGCGGATTAAAGACCCGCCAGCGCAAACCAGGTTTATATTGGTTATAAACTGTTTTGTGCATGGTTGAATAAGCGTAATTGAAATATGAAAAAACCGGATATCGGTTTTGGTTTAGAAAAGGCTATTGGTTTATACACAATTGTAACGTTTTTTAACACCACTAGTATCTACTAGAATATTCACGTGGAATTAAATCCAGTAACGAAATTTTATATTGAAACGTAGTACGATTAGATTACAAACGTAAAGCGACGTACATAGTAATTAAAATATCACAATACATCTTAAGTACTTAAGCAGGAAAGTCTATCATCATAATTCCATCAGCGTCATAGAAACATTCCAGAACTTGAAGTAGGAGCTTCGTGTCAGGGTAGGACGTTAGAAAATGTTGTTCCCAGAAAACCTCATCCGGATAATCATATTCAGTCGTCGTTGGAATAAACCGGAAGAACCCGAAGTCCTGCTTTACAAGGAAAGTGCCCACAAAATCTGGATGTCCTCCTACGCGGTTTGGCTCCGCAATGGCAATGATTTCCATTGTTCTTGTTTCAAGGACATAGACGGTCTTATCCGGAACCTCTTCAAGAAAAACAACAAATTTATCAGTTTTAGCAACAGGAAACGTGAATCTCCTGTTCATATTATACACCGAATAGGTGTGGCCGTCCTTAAGGTGCATGTACAACTCGTTCGGAGAGCCTGAAAATATACAATCTTCGTAGGGGCAAGTGTAATTCTCCTACAAATTACAACAACGTTGTTAAATTAATAATACTCGTATACAAAAACTAAATTTTATATGGTAATTGTTGTATACAGTTTGATGCTCGTTGCTCATTGGACCTTCGCTCGCCATTTGTTTAAATCTCGGTGGAAAACGGGTTTTGTTGTGTAGGAGAATGTGTGTAGTTGTGTAGGAAAATGCATAGAAAACGGTTGTATTTATAGGTGTTGGTACCCATTGTAAATATGGACGGATTAAGGATCCGTCAGCCTACATTGACGGATTAAGGATCCATCTATTCTGCGGATTACAGCCCCATAAATGAGACGATGACACGACCCTTAGCGGATTACAGACCCGCCAGCGCGCCCATTATGCGGATGGTATATCCGCCTCCCTTATCCCATTAATGAGACTATGAGACATGTGGCGGATTGAGGACCCGCCAGAGCAAAACATCGATGAGACTACTGGCGGATGGAGGACCCGCCAGATCCAACCATGTATGAGATATTTTGGTGGATTGAGGACCCGTTTTGCCTGGCGGATTATGATTCCTTTAGTTATATCAGGCGGGTCATTAATTATCCGTGAAGGATTGTAATCGGTTTAATTAAACTGTTTTTGTGCATGGTTGAATAAGCGTAATTGAAATATGAACAAAACGGATATCGGAAACGGCTATTGATTTATAAATAGGAAGTTGAATTACATGATCAATTACACAATCGTAACTTTTTTAACAGCACTAGTATCTGCTAGAATACCCACGTCCAGAGCTTTCTTCATAAGCGTTAGAGAACCCAGTTTGATCGTCTGCCTCATAATCAGTGGAACAAGTGGTGTGATGCATGCTTGAAACCGGCGATTCAAAGTTGGCATCGTCTCTCGAATTCGTATCAAAAGAACTAACGCGAGTGAATTCAGCGACACAAAACCCTTGAAAGAGGGGTTGCGATGTCCGTTCATATTCAGCACTACTCGTAACTTGATGACTAGGAATAAAGCTGTTGGGTACAACTTCACCCTGAGAGTACATCGGAAACGAAGGATTGTAATCATGTGTAGATGGACCGTGTTGGCTAGGCATAAAGGTACTATGTGTAGCTTCACCCTGAGTCCCGTAAAGATCTGTAACATATGGAACCTGTTGGGTAGGCATGAAGTAGTTAGATCCAACATTACCCTGCGAATAAATTGGATATTGTTGGGTAGCTGGTTGCTCGGTCGTCGTAGAGCGGGTTCTTTGTGATGCATCGTTACTGTGTTGTTGTATAACTTCAGGCAACCCATCAGTCATTAATGAGTCAATGACTTTCAGTATGATCTTCTTAAACGGATTGTCATCCTCATATCCTCGAAGGGTTTCAGCATTCTCCGTTATGATTGACTCAATGTGGTTCAACCGCTGAGAAAGAAGGACAAGTTGTTAAACATCTAAAAGGCCCTGTATCGAAACATATATCAAACTACGTACCCTCACAGCTTGCAGAGCGAGCGGTCGTGGCTGCCGATCCAGTTGATGGGCTATTTGTGCAGACTTGTGATCGATATAAGGATGGGAGTGTTTTTTATACCAATCCATATAACCCTCGGTTGATTCCCACACGTGCTTGCTAGTAGGCAAATCTTCGGGCAAAAGGCAATGATCCCACCAGGAAGTGAAGTTGTTGTCGCTGTCACTGTACTTTACCTTGTAACTAGCAAGGCTCGATGCTGGCCTTTTAGCATCACATGGTATGATTGGGGGGGTTCCTTGGTATTATCTGTTTTTTGCCAAATTGTCTGACAAATCTGTCTGGATTGTAGCCTTCTTCTAAATTTAGGCATTGGAGAGTGCCTTTATATTGTGCCACTTGGAACTCAGGCTTTTTAAGCGCATCTCTCCACGGAGTCCAGCATACCTGTTACGTATGACAAGAATTTATCAATAAAATATGTTACGTGCAATTGAGATAGTTAAGTGACACGGTTTGTGAACTTATACCTCGTCAACCCGCATAAGATCTAATTGTTTTCGGATTCCTTCAATTCTGTACTCCGGTGGTTGTCCTGCACGACGCATTTTGTTTCCCACAGCAGCTGCAACGCTACCCCTAAATTGTGTTTCCGTCGTTTCATGACCCTTAAACATTGGGAAGTACGCCCATATCCAGCTCTGCAGAGGTTTGCGTTACACTACCATAATGTGACATATAATCTTATCCATGGACAAAGCTGTCAACGAAATGATACCTGGAGCAGTAACGGAGATCCGCAAAACTGTGCGGCACCGGCACGACTAGCGATACCAAGTTCCCGATAGAGGTGCGCGAGTGTAGCAGCTCCCCATGCGTAGTTTGGAGTGACGTCGTGGTCTACAATGGGATGGAAATTTCTGAGATTTATTTTTGATCCACTCTTATCCTGGTATAGAAGACACGAAGTTATAATAGCCAAATACACTGAGGCCACAGTCTTCTGATGATCCGGATGAGTCACTCGGGCTTTCATCATCTTAAACAACTCGGACATTGGGAGACCTTGTTTGTTTTGTGCTCATACAGACGCTTTTTACTTATGCGAAGCATCTGGCTGAGCTCCTGAAACAACTCATCCTCTGACTGGTAGGGCACAACTGGCATCCCCAACACCTTTAGTCCAAGGTCTTTGTGCACGTCTAACAGAGATGGTGCCATTTCACCCCAAGGGAGATGAAATGTATTTGTTTCGGGGTGCCACCTCTCGATGAAGGCGGATATCAATGCCCAATCGAATGTTTTGTGTGGAATATCTACTAAATGTGTTAGACCACTTTTTCCAGCAATCTCCCTCTAGGGCCGTCTGTCATAGTCTTCCACTTCTCTAACCCTTTGGATCGAGCATGAACTTTCAACACTCGTTGAACCTACAGGAAAAACAAGTCATGTTAGGATGAACGAACGCCAGTGAAAAAGTAAACATTAGAAAACTCGTATTTTTTTGTCCTTGTTTTTCCATAACAAATGAGCGATATGATTATCGAAATCAGTCAGCAACGAATTGTCTTCTGGGCCACCATTGTCGGTTGGTTGGCTTTGCTCTCCAACTGCTCTTTGTCCATAGCGTGCACTAGTTGACCGTTGCACATTACAACCCAATACAAATTGGAGCGTCTTACCAATGTCGAGCGGAATAAGTTCATCCGGAAGCAATGGCGTTCCATTTTGCTTATGTGGGCTAGTAGCGTTACTTCATTTTTCACAGTCCACAAGGAATGTAGGTCGACGCGGTTGAATTTGCCCTAGAGCGGAGGTGATGTACCGATGCGAGTATGTGCGCTGGATCAATCCACCCCACGCAACGTACTCTCAAAACGGTATTCGAGACCTTCAACAACAAATCAGAGGGCTGGAGGTTGAGAGGCAAAACTTAAGGGAGAGGTTGGCCCTATATGAACCACCGTTTGATATGATTATGTAGTGCATTAGGTTATTATTAGTCCTCTGCGTAAGGACGTGTGTCAACATCGTAGGGTATATAGTATGTATTTTGTAGTATGTTTAAACGTAACTAAAATCTGCAGAACATCGTACGTATTTTGGTCATTGGAATTGTAATCGTAGTTGTAATCGAAGTTGTAATCGTAGTTATAATCTCGTATTTGTAATCTCGTAGTTGTAATCCAAAGTTGAATCCGAACAACAATCCTAAGTTCAAACGTATGTGAAATCCAGTGTTGAAGGCTATATTAACATTATAATAATCATATTCTAAATCCGATAAATTCACTATTACATAACTCAAGTATATATATTTTTTATTTAGGGTTTATAGTTGAGTACATTTAGGTTATTATAAAAACGGATAATTAGCCTATATGACTTTAGAGGGACGAATAATGTGTTTATTATATCACGTGGACTTATATTAGGGCTAAAAAATGTATCAAACACATTTATACATTGATCAATCAAAACACAAAGCCTTAAGAAGGCGGAGTCGATACGGAGAAGGTAATTTCTCCACCACTATATTTGTTTTATTTTCCTAATTACAAAATTACCCATCGTTACTCGTATTCCGATCCTGAATCTACTATTCTATTGTTTATGACTTGATTCGTGTTTAAATGTAAAATACGTATACGTAGATATAACTTTTCGTAACTCTTATCAATTCATAACGCTTACTATTTTCTATCTCTTATAGTGTTTAATTTCGTTACTCTAAGTTCAAAACATTGAAAAAACACATAACTTCTCAAATACACAAATACCGCTATAATGGCCAACCACACATGTGTTAACCCTCATACAACAAAACGAAGTATCCATGTCAAACTAAGAAAACGAAGTATCCATGTCAAACTAAGAAAGTAATAATTAAAAGTACATGATAGAACATCATCCAACATGACCATTGTCTAAACCTCCATCGGTTTCGGGATTCTCCTACATGTCCATAGCCCCAGCCTCAGCCGCTGCACGCTCTTCTGCCATACGAGACAACTCTCCCCTCTCGTGGATGGACGGTACGCTGGGTCTCGCTGTGGAGGGCATCGATGGACCCATCTGGGATGCCCTAGCAAACGGGGGAGCATTTGGCGGATTATCACTAGTCGCGAGTTCCAACATTTCTCTCCACGGGACAGCTTCTTGATCACATGATTCTGCGAGCATCCTCTCAATGTACGTGGTCATCAAAGACAACCGCTGCAACATTTTTTTAACCCACAATGTTATTTTTCACTTTATATAAGTAACGATATTTGACTCAATTATGTACTCATACAACTTAAATAAACATACCCGATTCAGGTCTACGCTCACAGGTGCGGGTACAAGAGGCGGAACACCCCGTTCCTGTCTGTCTGAAAATCGGCTAACATATGGATGAGAGATCTGCAAGAACCAATCCAAATAGCTAGCGTCCACATCCCAAGCTGGCGATGCCGGTGGACTGGACAAAATATAGGGACAAAGGTTCTCCTCCATCCGCTCCCACCTATCCCACTCAGGAGCAAACTTCAATGTGTACTTATTCTTGCCTCGAAAGTTCTTAGGACGGGAGGCCTGTATCGGTCGAATCGGGTCTAGAGGCCTGCTCTGCTGTCGTCCAAATTGTCGTACCACCTTGTCCGGCATGTATGGCTCTACAATATCGAGGAACCAAATAGTCCCTCGATATGTCGACGCCCTATATCTCCCACCAAAGTCTAAGTTGCCATAAGGCATCCAACGTACCTATACACAAATCCGGGTTTAATCAGTCAACAAGCTTTAACATAATACAACAAATTGTATATAATTAATAACCTAACATTACTTACGTCCTCAGGGAGGTACTCATCGAGAATACGACGAAAATGAGCCCGCCTATTAGTCTGCTGCGTAGCTGTCCGATCTGTGTGATACCGTGCAGCTCGTCTCTCATCAGCCTACCCCCTCGCTCGAAGCCCGTAGTTAGGGTTGGTGGGAAAGTAGATGAAATACATCCATATCCACATCTGCATACATAAGGAAATAGGTTAAACGTTAAAGTTATTTTGATTATAAACACATAAACACGAGGACATACTTGTAAAAGATAAGGGCACCCAGCAAGACCAACAACCTCACTCCTAGATGCCTCTCCCAATTTACGGTACAGAAGAGCAAGGACCCCGGTCGCCCATGCAGTTTCCACAACCCTTGTCGGATCATCAAACAACGGCAACATTCGCGTCTACAACTCGTTTGTGGTCTTGTCCAAAAAAAGACTATTGGACATAGCGTACCACAAGTACCCAGCAGCAATACACCCTGGATCTGCATCCTCCTCAATCATCCTAAGCACGATCTGCATCCTCCTCAATCATCCTAAGCACGTGACTGAAGAAACCACCAGACATTACCTTCCCCTTCTTCAACGACTTGGTCATGTTGTACTTGTCCAACTCAGACACATAATCTGCGTCCACCCCGAACATGTATCCAAAAATTTCGTTGCAATGTGCCCTCTCCTCCATGATGTTAGCAAACGGTCCCGTCGAAACCGCAAAGCCCTCGATTGCAAGACCCAAAATGAGAGCGACGTCATGCAGAGTGATTGTAATCTCTCCCCAAGGAAAAGGGAAGCTGTTGGTTTCAGGATGCCATCTCTCGATGAAAGCACCCATGAGGTTATGATCAACATAGCCGTACTGAAGATCCCTGTTGCGAGTCAATCCTGTCTGCTCAGCAATCCAAAACCACGATCCCTCTGGAGGATCCTCTGGATAATAGGGGCGGAACCGTGCAAAATCATGTGGACGGGTGTAGCAGCGGGTGCGCCGGGTGTACTCATTCGTAGGAGGGTTGTCGGTGGGAGGCGTCTCCAGAATCATGTGGGCCACATGCGCATCAAAGCTAAGTAACACGGGCGGCGGAGGGGAATCATCAACAACAGGTGGGAGAGCAGAGGTCGATGCCTCCTGTGCTCGGGGCGCCTGCGCAGAATGCTGGCCTTCAGCCGCCGGCTCCTGTGTCGTCACAGCAAGAGACGGAGTGGTCCACTCTAAATCGTCTAGTCGAACAGAACTCCCCACATGCTCTCCACTCGTACCGATCTGTTCTGTCACAGCTTCCCCACTACGCCCACCATCATCGATACCCAAATCAACAACATGACTCTCACTAGGTGCGCATCCTACTGACACTCTACCCCGCTTTTTACGATCGAATGCAGTGATTCCACGTTCAGCCGCATGTCTACCACGCTTGGTCAGTTTCTTAATTTTTTCCAAGACTTCCTACAAATTCATAGATTATTTCTTAACTTCTCGATTTATAGCGATCAAATTTTCTATTAAAATTCATTGTAAACAAGTTTTCTATTTTTCCGGTTTAATACCTTATGTTTCACTAAATATCTTTTACAATTTCTAGATAAACATACTACAAATGCAATCAATTTATTATTTATGAAAATCTATATCAACATACTACACATCCGATCTATTTTTTACAATTTCTAGTATACGTTTCTTAATACAAGGTTAACTCATATTCATGCAATACATTCCTTAATTATTCAAATTCATATTATACACTTCTTTTCAAATCCGTTTCGAATATTCAATTAAATAACCATGCAATACAATTAATTTTTTCAATTCCTCATTATAAAGTTATTAAACCTCGTTTTATTTTAAGCATGCAAATTCAAATTCATATTATAAACATTTTTTTATCTATTTTACCTATTAATTTATTATATTTAATTAATCTTATTTTATACTAAATAACCAAATCAACTTCTCTTTACTCATTTTCTACACTTAAATATAAACGTAATTAATGTAATTCTAACTTGTACTAATAGTAATTAGAGAAACGAAAATTACCTCAGCGGTAAGTTTCTTCGCTTTGCGTTTCCGAGGAGGAGTTGCCGGACCATCTGCCGCCGCCTCCTCGTCACCCATCTCCGGCGCCTTTCCTCTCAGATCCCCTCCCGCCTCACCTACTGCCTCTTCCTCTCCATTTCCCTCAGCCACAACTCCCCCTTCCTCTCCATTTCCATTTCCCCCGCCCACATCAGCCACCGTCCGTGACAAAAATACGTCGTCGGTGGCCATTACGTTCGGATCCGCCGCCGTCGACAACACCTCTCCAGGGGTCTCCGCTCCTCTCAACCACTGCTCAACTGCTCCCGACGACGACGACTCCCCTCCAGGCGACGGACCAGCTGCTCCGATCCACCCCAAAAATTCTCCAGGCGACGGCGAGAAGATAATCTCGTGTAATCCAGACGACGGCTCAACCGCTCTCGACGACGACGGCTCCCCCCCAAGAAACGGATCTACTGCTCCACTCCAAGTCGCCAATGCTCCAGGCGAAGGCAAAAACGGTGGCTCCCCCCCAATTTCAGATCTTTCCCTTCTTCTCAATTCTTCATCCGAAGCGATATCTTCCAAAATCCGATTAAGGTCTTCCTGGAACGCATCTGGTGGAGGTGGCGGAGGATTATTGGCGTTCGTCATTCTTTTGTTTTTTTGGTGAAGAAGCGTTTGGGCTGATGTATGAACTGCCATGCCTATTTATAGTAAATTTTTTGTTTTTTTTTACGCTCTTCGCATTCCGGCGGATCCGTAATCCGTCAGCCTTATTTACAGCTTTCAGGCGGTTTTCAAGTTTCAAAAGTACCGCTTTTTTTTTACCACAAACAAAACCTGACGGATCTTTGACCCGCCCGATACTTTTAACCCTAATTTTATCTTGTTTTTCACCTGCGCCGCCACCCTGTCGGATCTACAATCCGTCGGCCCACTAACCCTACATTCACCAACTTTTTGCGCCCTACCTGAACGCATCTGGTGGAGGTGGTGGAGGATTATTGGCGTTCGTCATTCTTTTGTTTTTTTGGTGAAGAAGCGTTTGGGCGGATGTATGAACCGCCATGCCTATTTATAGTAAACTTTTTTGTTTTTTTTACGCTCTTCACATTCCGGCGGATCCGTAATCCGTCAGCCTTATTTATCGCTTTCACGCGGTTTTCAAGTTTCAAAAGTACCGCTTTTTTTTTTACCACAAACAAAACCTGACGGATCTTTGACCCGCCCGATACTTTTAACCCTACATTTGGGCGGATGTATGAACCGCCATGCCTATTTATAGTAAACTTTTTTGTTTTTTTTACGCTCTTCGCATTCCGGAGCATCCGTAATCAGTCAGCCTTATTTACCGCTTTCAGGCGGTTCTCAAGTTTCAAAAGTACCGCTCTTTTTTTTACCACAAACAAAACCTAACGGATCTTTGACCCGCCCGATACTTTTAACCCTAATTTTATCTTGTTTTTCACCTGCGCCGCCACCCTGTCGGATCTACAATCCGTCGGCACACTAACCCTACATTCACCAACTTTTCGCCCCCTACCTGAACGCATCTGGTGGAGGTGGCGGAGGATTATTGGCGTTCGTCACTCTTTTGTTTTTTTGGTGAAGAAGCGTTTGGGCGGATGTATGAACCGCCATGCCTATTTATAGTAAACTTTTTTGTTTTTTTTTACGTTCTTCGCATTGTGGCGGATCCTTAATTCGTCCGCCTTATTTACCGCTTTTAGGCGGTTTTCAAGTTTCAAAAGTACCGCTTTTTTTTACCACAAACAAAACCTGACGGATTTATGACCCGCCCGACACTTTTAACCCTAATTTTATCTTCTTTTTCACCTGCGCCGCCACCCTGTCGAATCTACAATCCGGCGGCCCACTAACCCTACATTCACCAACTTTTCGCCCCCTACCTGTCGGATCATGGATCCGTCACCTAGCTCTTGCCCAAACCCTAAACCGGACCTTTCACTTACTCAATAAATTTTATTTTAAAAAATAAACTGGTTTACATGGAACCCGACCGGTCCATTTTAATTAATTCAAATTATCCTGAATCGGTCTACAAAATACATTTCATAACCAGGTTAAAATTTTACCCGTTCAACTGTGGCGGAAATACGATCCGCTCACTTCCCTTAGTAATTTTCTTTATTGCGGGCGGGTTATGGGTCTGCCAGCTTTTTGGCTCCGCGCGAAGCCGAACTCCGGGCAGAGCCTGGGTTCGCGCGATCTGACACCTGCAACAAAAAGCAGTGCAAATAGCCTCTTCGAAATTAAATGGAGAAGATGATGTAGATGGTTGATTTGATTGATAAAGTGTGTAAGAGATATGAATAAAATAAATAGAATAAGGGTATAATGGAAAGAAATTAATGGATGTAAAAGGAAATGAAAAGAACTTAAGGAGACGCCCGAAATAAAAACGGAAAGAACTTAAAGGGACGGAGGGAGTATATAGTATGATCACTAAAGGCCTTAATTTATAATAAAGGTCTTACAAATTTGCCAAAGTCTATATTTTTTTTTTCTTTTAAAATTCGTTAAGAGTATTTTTTTTGTGGTAAAAAAGTTCTTTAAGAGTATTATTACCTGGCCATTTCTTTTTGGCTGCGTCTATATGCACACGTTTTTTTTGCTAAATGCACACTATTCTGTGCGGTAACAATTGCAGTACACATCTGTGCGTTAACTATTACCGCACCAAAGGACTCAGGGGCATTGTTGGAATTTTTTCTGAAACCTATACGACGCTGGTGCGGTAAGAATTACCGCACAGATCTGTGCGTTAACAATTACCGCACCAGATTAATCCCAGATTAAGAAAAAAAAAACAGATTTTCATTAACTTAAACCCTGTGCGGTAACAATTACCGCACAGGAATTTTATTTTTTTTAATTAATAATTTTTTTTTAAAAAGTATTGAAATACTAATAAATTGGTGCGGTAACACTTACCGCACCAATTTATTAGTATTAAAAAAGTATTAAAAAAATATTAAACCTGTGCGGTAAGCGTTACCGCACAAAATGGTGCGGTAACCCTTACCGCACCACGTTACATCTTTAAAAAAAAAATTCCCTCTCCCCCGACCTTTCTTCCTCCTCTCGTCTGCGATTTTGCGTCGCCGAACCCTAAAAATCGCCACCCATCAAAACCACCGATTAACCCATCAAAACCTTCAATCGAGGATGGATTCGAGTTGCCCCGACCATGGCGGTTCTTCTGGCCCCCAAAATCCGCCTGAAGTCCCCCCCCCCCCCCCCGCAGTGGTCTCGCCGTCTTCTCTTCCGTCGACGACGACGACGCCATGGCTGGCTGTGGAGGAAGAAGAAGAGGAGGAAGTGGTGGTGCCCGGATCCGGCCAAAATCCCGAGCCCGACCCGACCCGATACTCGTTGCCCGACCCGATACTCGTTGCCCGACCCGACCCGATACCCGTTGCCCGACCCGACCCGATACTCGTTGCCCGACCCGACCCGATACCAGCAGCCCAACCCGCCCCGATACCCGCACCCGAACCTGCTCCGAGGCCAAGAACCCGAAAGCGACGCGTCCAAAACGTCAGTCCCGGGTACGCCACTCGAGCAAATAGGAGGTTGAATCCACAAACCGAGGCTCAAACCGAGGCGCAACCGGAAGTTTTTTCGACTCTCGTAGATCTACATCAAGTATGTATTTTTATTAAATATTCTATAACTTTTGTAATGTTTTTAAATAGTTTAATTATTTTATTTCGTAACGTTATGAAATTAGTTATTCAATTTCATAACGTTATCAATTTAATAATATTTGATAACGTTATGACATTTTTAAATAAATTTCGTAACGTTATCAATTTATTTAATTTAATTAATTTATTAAATTTATAACGTTGTGAAATTAGTTATTTAATTTAATAACGTTATGAATTTAATAATATTTGATAACGTTATGAAATTTTTAAATAAATTTCGTAACGTTATCAATTTATTTAATTTAATTAATTTATTAAATTTATAACGTTATGAAATTAGTTATTTAATTTCATAACGTTATCAATTTATTTAATTTGATTAATTTATTAAATTGATAATGTTATGAAATTAGTTATTTAATTTCGTAACGTTATGAATTTAATAATATTTGATAACGTTATGAAATATTTAAATAAATTTCGTAACTTTGTTCCGGATGCTCCAAGTCAATGTACAACTAACTTAACCTGAATAGAGTTCCATCCCTCAAATCTCCACTTTCCCATTTCGCCCACATTTCACGCATTCTGATCTCCGGAATAGACATTGAACGATTGTCGTCGCGTAAGGACAAATTTATTGCATCATCTTCCCATCTCAGTTCCTTCCAGAAGTCATGAAAATCATCCGGAACAAGAGGTGTCTTTGAAATGATTGCCCTAGCAAGATCGTGTACGCATGGCATCCCAAGACAATCTCGAACCCAATGATCATCACAAACATTTGAATACTCCTCCTTCAATATTTGCTCGTACATTTCCAACAACAACAGAAAACACCTATCTGACACTCGGTAAAATAGCCTTGAAAGCAACATTCGAATGCCAGGAGGAAAGGTTGGGTCATCAAAGACCATTTGCCGAGTGGTAAGTGCTTGGTTCATCGTCGCCCTAATCAGGTCCATCTGAACTATGACCGCATGGTGGATCCTCACGATCACTCTGTTGAAGCCTCCTCTACTAGAACCCACAATTTCTTTCAACACCTTATGCATCCCCTCCACCCTAAATAAACACAATTTCTAATCATTAGCATTAATAATATGGTGGTCCAAATTAACAACTAAACAAACAAAGATACATGTTTGTAGTCCTTGTGTGAAAGTGAAGAGTGTAGTCCGTCCACGCTCTAACTATGAACTTCTTGTACGGAGTAAACCAGTACTTTTCAACGTAACCAACAATGCCCTTCTTCCATGAATCTCTCAGCTTTCTCAACCTCTCTTCGTAGATTTCTTCGGTGCTCGAGCAAAATATCCCCCAACATTGCGTAACAAAGTTCTCCGCCCTTTTAGTATTTTTAATCACTTTTTCTGCGTGTGACTGGATGTTGTGCTTAATGTGCACCCAACACAATAGTTGCTTCACATCAGTGTCTTTGAACACAAGTTTGATTGCTCTCAACAAAGCCTTCTCACAGTCGGTCATTATAGCCTTCGGCATCACTCCCAAATTTCTACACAACTCATGAACGCACATCATCACAAACTTGTAATGCATTACTGTCTCCTGAGCCATGAATGCATATGCGATGTTGAACGTCTTGTGCGTGCAAGTGAAACCAACCATCTCCACTAAAGTCATATCATACCTATTTGTCTTGTATGTGGCGTCCATGATAATCACATGAGGAAACTTCCTGAACAAACGAATCGACTCCGGGTGAGCGAAAAAAAGGACTTCAACCTCATTCGTCCTCGTGTTCCTCAAAGGTTGACAAAAATACTTGTTCTCTTTCTGAAAATTTAGAGACCACTGAGTAACTGACAATTCACCACGATCTTCAAAATTGATCTTCTGCAAAAAATTGGCAATCTGCTTCATGGATGTCACATTTTGCGGGTCTCTTATCCTAAGCTGAATAAGTATGTTTTTTGGTGTCTTACGATCATCCCCCGCTTCCCTTGCTATTTTCTCCTCCTCTTTGCTCATTCTACCCACAAATGAATTCCCATGAAAACTAGTAGGAAGGGTGTGGTTGTGACGACCTTCTACAACATTCACGATCCATTTATAACTATAAGGCCCTTCTTTTATACGAACCCCATATAACTCAAATGTACAACCACATTTCTTCGATTTTCGGTGACGAAGCCTCGGAACCGGCAATTCTGGATTTTTTAAATTCACTTTCGGCCTACCCGATCTAGGTTTTCCAAACCTATCGCATACAAAATCAACGCAATATTTGCTAGATGTACGATGTACCAAAACTATCATTAAATCCCTTGCTCTCTGTTTTGTCCATTCCATCATCTCTTCTTTACTATCCCACATTTGCGCAGTACTAAAATGTGGTCTAAAGTCTTCTTCCTATATTGATTAAACTACATTACTTAGATACGCAATTTTAACTAATTAACCTAAATCTCATGCAATTAAATACAAAATTTAAATTGATAATATACTAACCAAAATCGGTAACGGAGTCCAATCGTCTAATGCAATTGATACATTTGCTTCGCCTTCTTCCTCTTCTTCGTCCACTTCCTCATCGACTTCTTCGTCTTCTTCGTCCACTTCCTCTTCTTCATCGACTTCGTATTCTTCTTCCACGACCCCTGATATCCAATTGTCGTTACCATCATCCTCACTACTCTCATAATTATAAGACATTGTAGTGTGCATTGCAAAACTTCAACAAGATAGCTCAACCTATATATACAACCAAAAAATGCCCGTTGGAATTTTATGCCCGTTGGTGCGATAACTATTACCGCACCAACGGGCATAAAATTCCAACGGGCATTTTTTCAAAAAATACCTGGTGCGGTAACGTTTACCGCACCAGTTTTATTTTAAAAAAAAAACTATTACGGTGCGGTAACGTTTACCGCACCAGTTTTATTTTATAAAAAAAAAAACTAATACGGTGCGGTAACTTTTACCGCACCATTTTTATTTTTAAAAAAAAAATACGGTGCGGTAACACTTACCGCACCAATTTATTAGTATTTTAATACTTTTTAAAAAAAAATTATTAATTAAAAAAAATAAAATTCATGTGCGGTAATTGTTACCGCACAGGGTTTAAGTTAATCAAAATCTGTTTTTTTTTTTTGCTTAATCTGGGATTAATCTGGTGCGGTAATTGTTAACGCACAGATCTGTGCGGTAATTCTTACCGCACCAGCGTCGTATAGGTTTCAGAAAAAATACCAAAAATGCCCCTGAGTCCTCTGGTGCGGTAAGAGTTAACGCACAGATGTGTACTGCAATTGTTACCGCACAGAATAGTATGTATTTAGCAAAAAAAAAACGTGTGCATATAGACGCAGCCTTCTTTTTTTATTAAGGAAAACTTAAAAGATAAAAGATAAAATATGTAATTGGAATCTAGATGCTGCCAACTCACGCAGCTATAAGGAACCCAGACCACACACGCAAAACCCTTTCTACAAAGAAAACACGAGAAGGAAGCAGAAGAGAAGAGGAAGAGGAAGAGGAAGAGAAATCATGGCGGCGACTGTTTCATCCTCCGTTTGGGGTAACAAATCGAAGCCCGGCGCGTGGGCTCTGGAAGCCGAGGAACACGACGACGAGCTTCTCCGGCAACTGGATTCCGCCGCCTCCATTCAGCCTAACCCTCCCTCCGCCGACTTCCCCACCCTCGCCGCAGCCGCCTCCACCAAGACGAAGAAGAAGAAGCCCCAAACCCTCTCCCTCGCCGAGTTCACTACCTACTCCGCTCCCAAGGCAACCAACGATGAGATCCTCTCCCTCCCCACCGGCCCCCGCGAGCGCTCCGCTGAGGACCTCGAACGCTCTCGCAACGGCTTCGGTGGCGGAGGCTTCCGCAGCTACGGCTACGATGGAGCTAATTCTAGGGTTGGCCCCGGTTCTAGGGATCGAAGCTCCGATGACGGCTTCTCCCGCGCCGACGAGGCCGACGACTGGTCCAAATCTAAGAGGTCTGTTACCGGGGGAGGCGACAGGAGAGACAAACTAGGGTTTTTTAACTCCTCGAGAGCCGACGAGGTCGACAATTGGGCTTCTAACAAGAGCTTCACTCCTTCCGATTCCTTCTCTAGCAGCGGTGGCGCAGATTCAGACAATTGGGGGAGGAAGAAGGAGGAGAGAGACAACTCAATCCCTCCTCCTAGCGGTGGCCAAAGGAGAGGGTTAGGATTTGAGTTTTCTGCTGCTGATGCTGACAATTGGGTCAAGAACAAGGATCTGAATACTCCTGTGATGGCAGCGAATGGAGGTAGTAGGCCGAGGCTGAACCTTCAGCGCAGAACTCTACCAGTCAGCAATGGAGGCCAGGAAGCCAAACCCAAGGGATCAAACCCCTTTGGAGATGCCAGGCCGAGGGAGGAGGTTTTGAAGGACAAGGGTCAGGATTGGAAGGAGATTGATGAGAAATTGGAGGCTAAGATCAAGGAAGGAACTTCTTCTGATGTGTCTGTGTCCAGGGGATTTGGATTCGGGAATGTCAAGGAGGATTTGACCCAGAAAAGGACTTGGAGGAAGCCTGCAAGGTTAGTTTGAAACTCTGATATTGCACTTGTGCTTGCTGATATTGACTTGATAATGTGTTCAATTGGTTTGATGTATTTTGGAATGCTTTGATTGTGGTTTGTTCATTTAGATTGAGAAAGTGAGGTTACGGATGTTTAGATCACTCTTCTTCTTTTTTGTTGGACCGTCAATCATTGGTTTTAAGACTTGTTATAATCTGCTCTCCACATGTTCTCTGGTTGAAGAGTTGAATTTTTGAGTTGTGACTGGGTCGGCTATTCTTCTGTTTCTTAAAATTTGGTGTTTCTCATTGTTCAGTGCTGCTGATAATGTCGAGAAAGAAGTTGCTGAGAAGACGGAGGAAGTTGATGCTGAGGAAACTGAGAATAGGGATGCTGAAAATAACTGAAAAATTAATCTTTGGCAACAGCTGAATGCGGTATCTGATTTTACTTTTACTCTCTACGTGTTCTTTCTTCTTCTTTTGGGGTGGTTTTTGTAGGTCCAGTTTTGATAGAAATTGGTGTGTTCTAGGCCCAAGGTTTACCTTGGGAGGACTCATTGAGAGTTGTTGTTTTGACATTTTTGTTCCCATTTGAGGTTTCATTGGACGTGATGAACAACTTTTTACTTATTCTGAAGTATAGCATTCAATGGGTTATGTTTTCAACAGATCATATCCTTGCCTATTATTATCACAGAAATGCTTGGGCTTATGAAGTAGTCAAATTCTTGTACATCATTTTTGCAATCCACTTCATGTCCACCTTGTATGGGCAAACCTTACACGCAGTGTTTTCCCAAATAGAATTGTAATTCATGAAGTGATTTGTAATATAAGCGAAGTGATTTGTAATATAAGCGATTTTTTGTTTGGTTAAAATTTGTAATAGATAGATTAAAATACCTAATGAAAGTGAATTATATAGGGAATTAGGTAAGATCAATTTCCGCGTTCAACCAAACACATATACTCGTATTCACTTCTTTTTTCTGAGATATTTAAAATCTCATCTAAAAGCACCAAGCTATGCAATAGTGGAAAAAAACTCTGTTGAGACGCTCTTGTTGAGGCGTACATAATGTTGTGCGCCTCAATAAATGTCTGTTGAGGCGTACAATACAATATACGTCTCAACAAGGCGTCTCAAAATGGTCTATTGAGGCGTATATATAAAATACGCCTCAACAAGGACGCCTTAACAAGTTCTGTTGAGGCGTACATATATTCTGCGTCTGTTGAGGGGTATTTTTTTTACCCGCCTCAACAAGTATGTTTCCATCTACTTGTTGAGGCGGACAAGCGCCTTTTTGTCCGCCTCAACAAGTATGCCTCAATAACTTACTACCCTTGCAATTTTTATAGGCCATTACTAAATACAGCCCGGTGCTTTATTCAAACGCCGTCTGGTTTCTCGCGTTCTGCGAGAAGCACGTCCCTCGCGTTACGCGAGAATAACAAAAATATTAAAAATTTAAAATTGTATTCTCGCGTTCTGCGAGGGACATGCTTAAATCTATTTTATATTTTTTTACATCTTGAAGAGTAATCACATAAAAATTGGCTCAACGACATGCCCAATACCAAAAGTTATAAGTTATGAGGGTGTCCGAACGAATAATAAGGGAGTTCAACATTTAATTTCGAACTATCATCCAAGTGATTAGTAGTCGGTAAGATCGAGCTTAAGACTATGATTTAATCAACACTAAGTTCAAGCTGACCGTGTGATGCATCAAGATCCATCAGTTGCTCTAAGCTAGCCAGATTATCCAAGGGCATTGAGACAAAAACTTGCAATGAGGTTCAAATCATACAACACGACATCACTATTTTCCAACAACTCACCAAAAAAGAAATAATATACATAATATTAATGCAGCACAATCATTTCAAATTTTGAATTTATCATATTATGCCAAGAACAATAGTGTTTTTCCTATAATGTCTTTTCTATACACCAAAAACACTCCAATTATAATTATAAAGATAGCCCTTGACTTTGAAGCACCAGAAACAACATTTGCAAAATCAATCTTGCATCACATGGGAAATTATTATATTGTCATTCTTGTCACTATCAGACACATGACTTTGGAGTTTCATGAATGAAAGTGTGCATATAAACCAACTGAAAGCTTTAGAAGATATAGGAAACTTTTATTTACTTCTAAAAAAATATAGATCATCAATGGTACAATACATCGGCAAGAAGACTCATACCTTTTCCTTGTCTTTGGGTTGAAATATGAACTTGGAATATGCCCGAAGAAAAATATCATTAAATAAAAGGGCTTGAATGATATCTTCGGGACTTTGGGTCGATGAAATTCTACTCCACGAAGATATTCCTCCAAGTCAAATAGGGAAATAAAACAAATAAAAATTGAATGATATAATTCTTTGTTTATTTTAAACAAACAAAATTTCTCTCTTTTTTTTTTTTTTTTTTGGTTTTCCACTTTAGTTCAGCGGTTAGGAGACTCTTCTACTACCCCTTACATCTAGAGTTCGAGCTGGGTGAGTGACTCTCCCGACAAACAATTTTTAACTTCTAGGTGGTTGAGTCCCTTACCACCCGACCACATGCTTGTTGTTGGCTAAACAAAATTTCTCTACTTGGAGAGATAGATACTAACCTTTGATCACAAGTATGTCATGAAATCGAATTGGTGAACCACCTTTTACCCAGAAAATAATGACTTCTATGTAGGCAATTCAACAAGTATGTTTTAATACTTCACATTTAACATTGGTCATTCTGCACACAAAAAAAAAAAATTCAAGTCTAAGGGGATTACTCCAACTTAGTTCATGACGTCGACATCCACTCATATATGGTGGTGTTTTTTCATTTCTCTAGAAACAAAAGAAGAAATGAAATCTAAGTGACTTATCATAATTTCAATAGAGGTTATCTTCATAGGATGTTCAAGTTGAGAAACATTCAGTTATCCAACTGACTTCTTTATGAAAGAAGTAACAAATAAAAGACTAAAGAAAACTAAAAGGTTAATTGAAAATGAAAAAGGACATCATGCTTAAATTTTCAGGAACTACACGACAAAATCAATTTTACATAATGGATGAGCTTAAAGAAAACAATATAATTATTCTTTCAATTTTGAATGGGTATGAACTATAATCCATGTTATCTAAAGTCTGACCATGAGCATTATTAAAAAAAATTGTATTTACAAAAGCCCCTGTTAGGCAAAATGAAGCTTATTCATAGCTTATTGATAGCTTATGTAGTGGTAGCTGAAGCTCTAACTGAATTGGTAGCTGAAGCTGATAACGTAGCTGAATTTGGTAGCTGAAGCTGAAACTGATTTAGGTAGCTGAATTTGATAAAATAAATGTATGTGTTCGGGAAAAGTAGTTGAATGTTATAGAAAGTTAAGAGGGAAATTACCGAAACGAGTATGAAGTCAAATATTGTTTAACTTTTTTATGATAATTGAGAAGTGAAGATTTATGGTTTTGGGATAATAGGCCTAACGTCAACTTGTTTAATTTGAGCCCAATTTGAACAACTAATTTAATCGACATAATGCTTTGTTTTTTTTCCTACTGTGATGTATATAGGTGATTGTTTAATCGGTTGATGATCATTTGGTTACAGGGGAAGACGAGGATTAGAAGATCATCCCTGCATTTGAATTTGATATTAGAAGTAACCTCCTGGTTTTGGCATATTGCTTTGTTAATTAATGGGATGGATCAATTGAATACAGTAATATAAGTAATATAGACATTACTCTAAGCCTTGTTTCTTCACCAATTTTTCTTTGAATTTGTGAGGGTAAAATGGGGATCAAAACATTAAAATCATGAATAAGCTAGCTTAAAATTCCAAAATTTCAATAATGTTGCTTTGCAACATTTTAGTTTTCCTTCAAATTTAAGTTAGCTTACTGACTTTTCTGTCAAAATAAGCTATTTTACCGAATCACATTTTCATAAGCTAGCTTATATTCTACTAATTAAGCTAGCTTATTGAATTTTTTATAGTGCCGAACAGAGCCTATACCAAATCTTTATTGATACAATTTAGCTTCCAAATCATTGACAACCACACCTTCCATAAGATCATACACATACTTTTGCTTAAATTCCCAACTCAAAATTATACATATTCTGTTGTCCACCTTCCCCCATTATAAAAATAAAAAAAGTAGGTAATTTTTCTGACCAATTTCCCTTGTTATTTCAATTGACATAATTAGATAATATTCCATGATATAAGACAAATAGTGCATAAAGATATCAACTATCAAGATATATTTCTAACTAAAACCACAAAGCACAATGTATTACCTTAATTGCGGAGAATATTGAATACATATTGAAGGAACTTGCCTGAAGGAACTTACATGTGAAAGACAAAGATAACCTTGGATATAGGTTTGGAATGTTACTAAAACATGGTTAGCAAGTCATTATCATGATATTGAAGATAATGAGGGATATCAGTTGACATGTAACGATAAAGTTACTGGAGAAGCAACATCACGTGTGGAAGTTTCCTTTTCTAGACAAAAGACTCTAGTATAACCCTTAACTATGCCTTGATATTCACATTCACAATATGGATCAGAATGGTAAAAAATGAATAATATCGTATACTAAATTTGAATTAAAAATAAACTAACATGTCTACCAACTGGGTAGATTTCCCTACAAGAAAAAGAAGCAAGTCGGTTATCATAAGATCATGTGTTCCTGCATGTCCTACCTGCAATCATAAATTTATCAAAAGGAAGAAATAATAACACGTGAAAATTGGTAGCAAAATTCAGGATTACATTTAATTTTTTCTTTTTACAGGATGTTGGCCACCATTTGCTATCAGATCCATCAACAACACCTTCACCTCGGAAATTTACACCAGTAATGTTGTGAAAGTTATGTCATATCCTTGATTGTTTTGGATCCCAATTCGTGGGCTCATCTTGAGCAACTAATGTTCTGTCAATCCGCAACTCAAGCATGAGTGACAAATGCTCTATTTCACATAAAAATATTGTGCAGCAAATCCCAACCCAATGCTCTAATTCAGCCATGAGAAAATCCTAACCAATCTCCACTTGTAAACCATAACTATGAAAGAAATAGAACTCAAGAAATAGATGAAACCTTCCTTGCATCATTTACAGAATTTCGCAGCTGCAAAATTTGAATTAAAAAATAAACTAACATGTCTACCAACTGGGTAGATTCCCTACAGAAAAAAAGAAGCAAACCGGTTTTCATAGGAACATGTGTTCCTGCATGTCCTACCTGCAATCATAAATTTATCAAAAGGAAGAAATAATAACACATGAAAATTGGTAGCAAAATTTAGGATTACATTTAATTTTTTCTTTTTACAGGATGTTGGCCACCATTTGCTATCAGATCCATCAACAACACCTTCACCTCGGAAACTTACACCAGTAATGTTGTGAAAGTTATGTCATATCCTTGATTGTTTTGGATCCCAATTCGTGGGCTCATCTTGAGCAACTAATGTTCCGTCAATCTGCAACTCAAGCATGAGTGACAAATGCTCTATTTCACATAAAAAAAATTGTGCAGCAAATCCCAACCCAATGCTCTAATTCAGCCATGAGAAAATCCTAACCAATCTCCACTTGTAAACCATAACTATGAAAGAAATAGAACTCAAGAAATAGATGAAACCTTCCTTGCATCATGTGTTTATTTACATATATTTTTGTTATGACATTTTATAATATGTTAAATAATAATAATATTGAGAAAGATTGATCATCTTGACGCACATAATTGAAATGTTTTGTATTAAATTCTTCATGTTGTTGTGAACCAGGATCAAAAGCATTAAGCTTCCGCCTCTTCTAATCTCTTCTCCTGCAGACATATATATATAAAAACTATGAGATGAGAATGCAGAGCATAATTTGACACGTGTCAATTTCGTTTCGCACATCGTTGTTCATTTGTTGGAGTACAAACACATCAATTACTCTATTACTTAACATGAAAAAAAGAAACAACAATACAACAAATATTACATCTCATGCTTCAATAAAAAAAACAACACTAAAACGAGTAGTGAATACATGATACAAAATAATTAATTATTTAATAGCTGAACATGCTAAACTAATGTTACCAAGGCAATAAAACATGTCAAATGTATATAAGATAGACAACCTTTTACCAAGTGACAAAACATCATATGCTTATATCATTTGTTTAACCTAATTCAGATTTGTCTCTTAAGTCTTCACGTTTGCATGGATAATATAATTTATTAGATTATAAAAGATATTACATAAAAAAACCAATGAATCTAATATGATAAGATTAAAGAGAAAAAGAAAGTAAATACTTGTAAATGAAGTTGGTCGGACATCTATTCAAACAACAATGTTATGTAGAGGAACACTGGTAGATTTACTCCACACCTGATTGGTAATCCCAATGGCCTTCAATCCACCATCAACATTGAAACCCTGAGAAGTGTTCGTATCTATCTCCTTCGGTCCAGAATCTCCATCTAATCATGTTCCACTCAACTAATCTCAAAACATTATGACAGATTTGGAGCAGAATATTTCAAAAATTCAAATCATCAATGAAGGAAGAATGATATAGGCTAAAATTAAAAGATGTGGTTTACCCTACTCAGTTGCATCAAATTTATTGCTTCTTCAACAAAAAAAGGCACAACTTTGTCCCAATAGCTATAGCTTGATTATGCTTTACAACGAATGCTTTTTACAACACCTACATTTTCACATGCATAAATAAGCAATGTAAGAATGACAACTGAATTGCACAGAAACAGGGCGATGCACATCAGACGGGCAATGAAGTGAATTTTCCGGTCATGGTTTGAGCATGACAACACATGTATTTTTCGGTCATAAATAAGTGACATCTGGCTCATATATGATTGTCTACCTACAATTTAAGATGTAGATATATATCAAGGCCTTCAATTTCATTTTTCAGTCCCCAACTTGATCTGGTTGTCTGTAGGCTCTATCATAAATATCAAAATAAAAAAGGAAAGGTGAATTTGGCATGAGTTTTACACAGTTTCCAATGATTTGGAGAATCGTTTTGGTTTAGTGATATTTGAGATTGTGGTGTGGCTTGTGATTGTTGTTGTTTGTTGTGGTTTGTTATTGATTGATTGAAGATGAAGCGGACTGTAAGTTGATTCCCGAGCAGACGGAGAGGAAGAAGAGGCTTAAGAATCAGGAATTCGTTTCTACTTTGTTCCTAGATCATTCGTGTTTACATGGACTTGGACTTTACGAATGCACTCAGAAACTCTTTTCGGCATGGTGGTCTAGGAAGGTTCTTCCATCTCAAAGCACCGACATTTAAGAATTGGACAGCGGAGTTCTTGATCACCTTTGAGAATGTGAAGGATGAAAGACGTCTTGTTTTTGTGCTTGAAGGAAACAATTATTCCGTGAGATACGAGGAGCTCGCTAGGGATCACTAAATCACCCTCAAGAGAAGCAGCATGGAAAGGTGAATTTTGATACTTTGATTTTTGGCTCACAAGGTGATTAGGATGGCATTATTAGGCCAATCAGAGTTGAACAAGTTGCCCTACTTAGATTTGGAGGCAGTGTGGAGCATGGCCCCTAAGTGCTCGTTAGAGAAGGATTGGTTGTCATTATTTTGGGGAGTTTTAAGAAGTTTCAGGAAGCAAATAAAGGCAAGAATGTGATTGGTGGGATGATTTTGTTGGTTGCCTTGTCCCCTGATATCCCATTTCCGGATGCGGCTTCACAAGTTTCTCCGGGGTTTGTTTATGACTGGGCTAAGATGAGGCATGTGGGTGTCTTGTATGAACAAAGAGGCAAGAATTATTGGTCTTATAGTATAATGAAGAGTCACAAGATCAAGCTTCCTCTTAGAGTTGAGATGCCATTTGGACCACAATATGTTGATTTTGACTTGAGCAGGTATCGGGAGGGCGCTAGTGGTAGCTCTGTTGCTGGTCCTTCATGTAAACCAGTAGAGCAGAGCGAGGAGGACACAGAGATGCGTGACCCCCTTCCACCTACTTTTAGTCCAGCTGATAATGCAGACGAGGATGGATGAAATGTTGCAAAGGATGGAGTCAAGACAATAGACAATGGAAGTTGATATTCAGGAGTTTCACCAACAACAAAAGTTTTTCAGTGATGAGCAGAGTTTCATGAGAGGTCAGCTTACTCAATTAGTTGACCATACCCTTGATTTTCGGACTATTCAGCAGCAGCAGAATGAGAACATCCAAAGCTTGGAAGATCAGATGCGGTCCTGGGACATCTTCATGGGCCAACACTACCGACCACCTCAGTAGCGGCACTTTCTTTACTTCCCCTTATCGTTATGTCTTGAGTTTCATTGAGGACAATGTTTGTTTCAAGTGTGGGGGAGTAGATATTGTATCTGTTATTATTATTCTGAATTTGAAACACGAAAAATAAAAATAAAATGGGAAAAAGCCACAATTTTTTTAAAAAAGGCATATAAAAACCTAGGATAGTTGGAAACCTGAAAGGGAAGACTATGCAAAAAGCAGGCTAGGGTAATAAGAAGTCTTGAGTGATGTGAGTTTTGGTGAGCATCTTTGGAAAACTTAATGAGTGGTTAAGATGAAAATTCAAAAGGGCGCCTAAGCAAAATGAGTGAAGAGAAAAGAGAGATTTTTAGGATTCATTCTTGCTTGGCGTGGTGACATAAGAGGAGGTGATATAAGGAGGATTTTGGGTAGGTCACTTAGGAGTTATAAGGTGTTAGATTCGGTTATGATTTAATTGATCACATTTATTCAGTATTGTTGCAGGATGAGACTAATTGGTGTTTATTGAGTTGGAGTTTTGTTGATTGTTGGCTAGGAGTTTGAGATTCCATTGTGTTGACTTATGAGCTTACATGTTTAGATGATACCTTCTTAGTATTGATTTCTCTTGTATATTTGGATGTTTTATGAGTTGTATTGATGATAAGTAGTAGTTTTCTATCTAGTCAGGACGAGTAGAGATTCAAGTGTGGGGTAGTTTCATACACACCATTCTATAGTGTGTAAGTATGGAGTTTTAGTGTTGGATTAGTAAGTTTTAGGAGCGTCTTGGAGCTCTTTGTGCATTTGAAGTGAAGACGACATGTGGAATTTTCGTGTTGATTTTAGAGACCTATTGCTGCAGAAGATCGATCGTGTAAAGGGCGGCGACCGCCACTTTCCTTACGGTGATCGTCGTTCAGAAGAAAGAAGAAAAGGCGAAGTCAACAACGGCGACCGCCGCCCATTTGTGAAGAAATGTGAAGATTTCAACAACGGTTGTTGCTGCTGATAAGGCAGCCACCGCCGCGTCTGTTAGATCCGTTTCATCAATCTCTTATTTCCTTATTTTTGTTATTTTTCCTTATTTATTTTAAACTCGTTTTATGTTTTATTTTAGGACGTTTTTACCTTTGAGGATTCTATCTTTATATATATTTAGGTTAGAGAAGAGCATGTTCTTCTCTAACCCCGTTTACACTTTTCATATCGTTAGGATACTCTTGTTTATGAAAAACTAAGTCCTTTTCCTTGGTTAGACAATTGAAGCATTCGTTTTGATAAAGTTGTGAGATTCTCGTTCCTTATCAATATTGCATGGAATTTATCTTTTCTCTTGCTTGAATCGTTTATTATTAATATCGATTGTCTCTAGCCTGATCATGTAGTTATCGTCTTTATTGATCTATTGCTAGACTTAGATTGTTATTGGTTGAGCATATCTATTTCATTGTAGCAACTGCATCGTGCTAGTATCTGGTTGTTCTAGTCTTATGTAGAGAGAATCGATTTGCATTTAGGATAAAAGCTGGTTGTTTTATGTTGATGTATCCTGACTACATTCCTGGTCTTAATGCTGCTATTAAATTGAATCTTGATAGTTTCATGGTTGTTTAATTAGTTAGAGCTATTAGTATCTGGTTGTGCTATTAGTTACTTTTGAAAAAGAATATGAATTTTCATTGCATGATATATTGAATGATTGTCTAGGACCAACTTTTCATACGAAGTGTGGATATTTATTTGGCTGATCTATTTCCCAAATGATTGATTCCATCATTTTTTACGTGTTACTTGTTTTGCATGCTTGGTTACTTAGAACATACAAAACCCCCCCTTTAGTTCTTTGATTGACACATAGTTTGCATATAGGACTAGAATTTGTCTCTCTGAGGACTCGACCGTTACTTGCATAAGACTGCATATTAGGTTTGTTTGGATTACTTGCATAGGAGCAATTAGCACGACAAATTGTTATTATCAAGCGCACCGTACCCGAACCGAGATTTTGACAATTTCATGCACCGTACCCGAACCGAGATTTTGGCAATTTCATGCACGTGGCCGAACCGAGATTTTGGCACAAGAGACGACTTGCGATAACTGTGTAAAACTCATGCCTACTAACTGAACCAAACCGGACCGATATTCACAATTCGGATTGGTTCTTCGGTTCCTCAAGTACAAAGTCCAAGCCATTTTAATATATTTTTGTCACTATGATCTATCAAGAATAACGTAAATTACGTCTTTTAAAGTTATTAATATATTTTGACAATATATATATGTTATTAAATGTTGTAGTTGTAAATTACGTCTTTTATGGCCATTACTAAATACTTAGGGTTTGTCACTATGATCTATCAAGAATAACGTAAATTACCCCCTTTACGTCTTTGACAATATATATATATAAGAATCGTGTATTTTGAGGCGGGCACATATTTGTGCGTCTCTATTTTTGTTGAGACATCCACTTCTTGAGGCGGGCAAATCCGTTTTGACTGTGCTAGATCGCCCAGTATTTACCTGTTGCAGCCCCTTCAGTTGCAGCCTCTCCTTAAAGGTTTGTACAAACGCTCTAGTTCGATACTTAAGGGTTTGTCAAAAGGTGCATTCAACAGAAAAAGTCTTGTATGGTATCTATTTAAATGCAATGGAGTATATATGTCGACCACCACAACGCAAATGATGCACCAATGGTGAACTTGCGAGGAATCAAAGCCTCTCGCGTGTGAAGCGAGTGCTCTACAATATACCCTCGTTTATTCATTAACTAGTGTTTGACCCCTACAACATTTAATAACATACAAAATATATAATATGTCAAAATATAACAATATTAAAACACGATTCTTATATACAGCCCGGTACTTTATTCAAACGCCGCCTGGTTTCTCGCGTTCTGCGAGAAGCACGTCCCTCGCGTTCTGCGAGAAACACGTCCCTCGCGTTACGCGAGATCCGGATAACTTTATCCGGTACCGGATAACCGTGTCTCTCGCAGAACGCGAGATCCGGATAACTTTATCCGGTACCGGATAACCCTGCGAGATCCGGATAACTTTATCCGGTACATAAGCTATCAATAAGCTATGAATAAGCTTCATTTTGCCTAACAGGGGCTTTTGTAAATACAATTTTTTTTAATAATGCTCATGGTCAGACTTTAGATAACATGGATTATAGTTCATACCCATTCAAAATTGAAAGAATAATTATATTGTTTTCTTTAAGCTCATCCATTATGTAAAATTGATTTTGTCGTGTAGTTCCTGAAAATTTAAGCATGATGTCCTTTTTCATTTTCAATTAACCTTTTAGTTTTCTTTAGTCTTTTATTTGTTACTTCTTTCATAAAGAAGTCAGTTGGATAACTGAATGTTTCTCAACTTGAACATCCTATGAAGATAACCTCTATTGAAATTATGATAAGTCACTTAGATTTCATTTCTTCTTTTGTTTCTAGAGAAATGAAAAAACACCACCATATATGAGTGGATGTCGACGTCATGAACTAAGTTGGAGTAATCCCCTTAGACTTGAATTTTTTTTTTTTGTGTGCAGAATGACCAATGTTAAATGTGAAGTATTAAAACATACTTGTTGAATTGCCTACATAGAAGTCATTATTTTCTGGGTAAAAGGTGGTTCACCAATTCGATTTCATGACATACTTGTGATCAAAGGTTAGTATCTATCTCTCCAAGTAGAGAAATTTTGTTTAGCCAACAACAAGCATGTGGTCGGGTGGTAAGGGACTCAACCACCTAGAAGTTAAAAATTGTTTGTCGGGAGAGTCACTCACTCAGCTCGAACTCTAGATGTAAGGGGTAGTAGAAGAGTCTCCTAACCGCTGAACTAAAGTGGAAAACCAAAAAAAAAAAAAAAAAAGAGAGAAATTTTGTTTGTTTAAAATAAACAAAGAATTATATCATTCAATTTTTATTTGTTTTATTTCCCTATTTGACTTGGAGGAATATCTTCGTGGAGTAGAATTTCATCGACCCAAAGTCCCGAAGATATCATTCAAGCCCTTTTATTTAATGATATTTTTCTTCGGGCATATTCCAAGTTCATATTTCAACCCAAAGACAAGGAAAAGGTATGAGTCTTCTTGCCGATGTATTGTACCATTGATGATCTATATTTTTTTAGAAGTAAATAAAAGTTTCCTATATCTTCTAAAGCTTTCAGTTGGTTTATATGCACACTTTCATTCATGAAACTCCAAAGTCATGTGTCTGATAGTGACAAGAATGACAATATAATAATTTCCCATGTGATGCAAGATTGATTTTGCAAATGTTGTTTCTGGTGCTTCAAAGTCAAGGGCTATCTTTATAATTATAATTGGAGTGTTTTTGGTGTATAGAAAAGACATTATAGGAAAAACACTATTGTTCTTGGCATAATATGATAAATTCAAAATTTGAAATGATTGTGCTGCATTAATATTATGTATATTATTTCTTTTTTGGTGAGTTGTTGGAAAATAGTGATGTCGTGTTGTATGATTTGAACCTCATTGCAAGTTTTTGTCTCAATGCCCTTGGATAATCTGGCTAGCTTAGAGCAACTGATGGATCTTGATGCATCACACGGTCAGCTTGAACTTAGTGTTGATTAAATCATAGTCTTAAGCTCGATCTTACCGACTACTAATCACTTGGATGATAGTTCGAAATTAAATGTTGAACTCCCTTATTATTCGTTCGGACACCCTCATAACTTATAACTTTTGGTATTGGGCATGTCGTTGAGCCAATTTTTATGTGATTACTCTTCAAGATGTAAAAAAATATAAAATAGATTTAAGCATGTGGTTTTTTATATTAATATTGATAGGAAGTTTGAGTATATAAATTTTTATTTATATAGTATATAAATATGTGTGTGATTACTATTTTAAGATATATAAAACAATTAATATAATTTACTATCTATATTTATAAATGTATATTTTTAATTAATTTTTTTTGTTAAAAATTTACTATCCTATTCTCTTTTTTAAAAATTCAAATGTATTATATTATAAACTAAAATTAATATTTCACCACTTTAGTGAAGGTTAACACAACCGCAAATAAAAATCCGTAATTGTCTTGCGCTACTCTCGAGTCAGTCCAAATCTGTTATTCCCTTATCGTATACCCTAAGATGTTCCCTTAATACAATTGGTCCACATATAATTAAAAAATCTTTTGACCTGCCATAATTAATTAAATTTTCCATTCCTGAATGATGTTCTTCAATACTCCATTACTTTGTATCTTGTTTTCTCCAACCCACCACTTCGAGATCTGAGACCCGTTTGCGGTTCGTCCCTCGAGTCTGCCTGGGTGCGTTCGAAACAGTTGAGGCCACACTCTGATTCAGGGGAAGTAATCTATTCAGAATCCTTGTGCGACTCATTTGCCTGATTCCTATTCGTCGGCGACCCTTTTGCCTGATCGGAGATTCAACCAGTCCTATTCGGCAGCAACTCTTTTGCCTGATTGCAGATTCGCACAGTCGCTCATGAATCAGATTGTGTTCTATTCACGATTAGTAAATTTTAATTACTTGTGCGGTTGATTGTGTGGTCATTGAAGAAAAGATTGAGCAATGTAATCGATTGCTTTGACTATGAGGGCTTTAGACAACCAGAAAATTTCCTTACCCTTGCAATTTTAATAGAACCTAAAGCCAATTTTACTCTACCTTGTTGAAGTAACAATGGAGATATGTGAATATTTTTAGTCTGAAAGGATGCAAGAATGTAAATTGTGCGGTTGTTGTTGATGGTGATGGGCCTTCCTTGTTTACTGATATTGGAGTTCAAAAAGGAAAGGGAACAGGTTAGGGTGTATAATGAGGGAACAACAGATTTGGCCTGCTCTTGAGTCTAGTCTATATCTATATTTATATCTTAATAATATATAAAAAGATTGGTTGTTAGAAAATCAAGTGAATTTAATGAGATTCAATTTATTGTGCTTTTATTAGGGTGACTTAAATGAGTGTTAATTACCATTTTACTTTCTCATTTATCATTTTTTTAAAATTCATTTTTCATCAATTTTATTTTCTCAACCTACTCATAAACATGGTCAAATCCCTTAACCATCTCCATTATCTTCATATGCCTCCGTTTCTAAGCACCCCATACATATCTAGCTATCTTCAAGTCCCATCTTCGACAACAATCTCCCCAAAACTCATCTCCGATCAAAGGATTTACACCGATTTCAACCAATTCTTAGTTTTGGTAGAAACAATTAGGCATTTATGAATATGATATTCGTTATTTCAGCAACTTATGTCGGTTTCTGAAGAAGGGAGACTCAGCAACAAAGACAAGTGGTAGCATACTATGTTTCCTCATAGGATTAGAAGACAGAATCTGATTCTGTGGGGGAAGGAAGACCTGACTTCAGGAGTGGAAGTGAAGTTCCTAGAAAGGAAGATTCATTAGTACTATTTAAGATTCTTATTCAAGATTTGTTATTTATATATATATTTATTTCAAAATACCCTTGATTTCCAAAAGGGAAAAAGCCCTTCAAAGTAAAGAAAGGCGGCCTTCCGGCGACCACCCGACGACTTCCCGACGACCACCCGGTGGTTGTCCGGTAGAGGTCCGGCGGAGGTCTAGCGTTGTCCAGTGGAGGTCAGGCAGTGATCCAATAATAAATGAAAAGTTAAATTATAAATTAAATGATGAACATTTAAATATACTGCGATGAACATTCTGTTGATGAACATTTAATTATAATGTGATGAACATTCTGTTGGTGAACATGTAAGTAAAATGTGATGAACAAACAGTAGAGTATATCAAAATGAACATTTATCAACATTTTGATGAACATTTAAGAACAACGTGATGAACATTTAAGCTGATTGTAATGAACTTTTGAGTAATGAACATTTAATTAAATGATTGTGAGCATTTAAGGATGTTTGATGAACATTTAAGTATGAGATGATGAACATTTAGCTAATTTTTTATGAAGATCAAGTGTTTTTTTACTCGAAATTATATTAAAGTGGTGTTCCACATAAGTGGTGGTCCGGTGGTCCGACGGTGGCTTGATGGTAGGTTAGTGGTGGTGCGGTCGTGGCGGCCCGGTGGTGGTCCGGCGGTGGTCCACCGTTTGTCCAAATAACATAACCATTTAAGTGTAATAAACTTGGTGAACATTTAAAAATAATTTGATGAACATTCAGTTGATGAACATTTAAGTATAATGTGATGAACATTTAAGTATAATGTGATGAACATTCAGTTGGTGAACATTTAAGTATAATGTGATGAACATTAAGTAGAGTATATCAAAATGAACATTTATCAACATTTTGATGAACATTTATGAACAATGTGATGAACATTTAAGCCGATTGTAATGAACTTTGAGTAATGAACATTTTATTAAATCCTTGTGAACATTTAAGTATGAGATGATAAACATTTAAGTATGAGATGATAAACATTTATCTGATTTTTGTTGAAAATTAAGTGTGTTTTTAATAGAAATTATATTAAAGTGGTGTTCCACATAAGTGGTGGTTCGGTGGTCCGGTGGTGGCTTGATGTTGGGTCAGTGGTGGTGCGGTGGTGGTCCGTCGTTTGTCCAAATAACATAAACATTTAAGTGTAATAAACTTGGTGAACATTTAAATATAATTTGATGAACATTTAAGTATAATGTGATGAACATTCAGTTGCTGAACATTTAAGTATAATATGATGAACATTTAAGTAGAATGTGATGAACATTCAGTTGGTGAACATTTAAGTAGAATGTGATGAACATTCAGTTGGTGAACAATTTTATACATCTTTGTGACAATTTTATTCCGACGAGGTCCAAAGGTGGTCCGGCGTGGTCGGCGGTGGTCGGGGGTGGTCCGGCGGCGGTGGCGATGCTCTGGCGACGGTCCAACGGTGCTCCAACGACGGTCCAACGGTAGTCCGGCGACGGTCCGGCGGTGCTCCGACGGCGGTGACAAGGGATGACACGTGGTGCCACGTGTCATCATATAGGCTCTTGGATCTTTCTTAATCCAAGGCTCCACAATCATTCTCATTTATCATTTTAATATTTTTTATTACATGACTCTTTTCCTTCATATTTTAATATTTTAATGCAATGTATTGAATAATGATATTTTATTATTAAATTGTTAGTTATGTATTAAATTTGTACTATAATTATAGCAAATAAACATTGTGAATTTGTTATGTTGACCAAAGCCGAACTCACCCACATGAATTACATTTTTTGCTAATTATTTCACATATTTGATCTCATTTATATTTAATATTTTAATGCAATATATTTAATAATGATTTTATAATTATTATAGTCTCTTTAAATGAATAAATGTGTTGTTGATGAATAAGAAAAATATCTCTTACTGATCAACAATAAAAAAAACTTCTAAAATTCATATAACAAATCACAAAATATAAGATTTTACGAAGAAATTATGTTAATGATTATTAAATAGGATTAACCAATTTTTTGTATTTAAATCTACATGATTAACCAAACCTTTAAATATATTGATGTAAATTTTATGATTTGCTTAACAATGTTCTATTATTAAATAAATATTTCTACTATTAATATTGATCATGAATAAAACATTTAGATATTTAAGAGTTTAAAAAATTTATGTTTACATTTTTTTGTATGTGGTTTCAAATTTTTGTACTATTATATTGATCATGAATAAATCAATGGTACATTTAAACAATTTGAAAACTATTTATTTATACGTTCTTTTTATTATAGATGAATGTTGACTCAAAGTTAAACAAAGAATATTATGTTACGTTTTGTTAAGTTAAGTAGTTAAGTTTTTAAAATTCAAATGAAAATTGATTTTGTTAAGATATGTCATTAAGGGGTAAACAACATTATCGGTACAATTTTCGTATGAAAAAATTAAGAAAATACATAAAAATGTGTCTAGTTGTAATTAGTGAGATTTAATGACAAAATGACACTTATGATTGATGTGGTCAGAGTGAATGACAGAACTTTAAATATCTCTCATTTAATATATATATAAGTCTAGAGGTGAGTTCCGGTGTAACAAGTATTGTGGTGTAACGGTGTAACGAGTATTTACCTTCAACGGTATTCGGGTTTGTTAAGGTTGATATTCAACTTTATGTAGATTTAGGTTATATATGCACTAATCGCATTCTCATATGCTTGTGTCTCTATTCAATCTTTTACGCTATTTATTCATGTTTATTTAGTTGAATATCTACCCTATATTGATATAGGTAAATTAAGTTGAATATCAACCTTAACAAACCTGAATATCATTGAGGGTGAATACTCGTTACACCGTAAGAGGTTGTTACACTAGAACTTAAATCTATAAGTCTATATAGATATATATATATATATAGATTTAAGTTCTAGTGTAACAGCCTCTTACGGTGTAACGGTGTAACGAGTATTCACCCTCAATGGTATTCAGGTTTGTTAAGGTTGATATTCAACTTAATTTACCTATATCAATATAGGGTAGATATTCAACTAAATAAACATGAATAAATAGCGTAAAAGATTGAATAGAGACAAAAGGGAAAAAGCCCTTCAAAGTAAAGAAAGGCGGCCTTCCGGCGACCACCCGACGACTTCCCGACGACCACCTGGTGGTTGTCCAGTAGAGGTCCGGCGGAGGTCTAGCGTTGTCCAGTGGAGGTCAGGCGGTGATCCAATAATAAATGAAAAGTTAAAGTATAAATTAAATGATGAACATTTAAATATACTGCGATGAACATTCTGTTGATGAACATTTAATTATAATGTGATGAACATTCTGTTGGTGAACATGTAAGTAAAATGTGATGAACAAACAGTAGAGTATATCAAAATGAACATTTATCAACATTTTGATGAACATTTAAGAACAACGTGATGAACATTTAAGCTGATTGTAATGAACTTTTGAGTAATGAACATTTAATTAAATGCTTGTGAGCATTTAAGGATGTTTGATGAACATTTAAGTATGAGATGATGAACATTTAGCTAATTTTTTATGAAGATCAAGTGTTTTTTTACTCGAAATTATATTAAAGTGGTGTTTCACATAAGTAGTGGTCCGGTGGTCCGACGGTGGCTTGATGGTAGGTTAGTGGTGGTGCGGTCGTGGCGGCCCGGTGGTGGTCCGGCGGTGGTCCACCGTTTGTCCAAATAACATAACCATTTAAGTGTAATAAACTTGGTGAACATTTAAAAATAATTTGATGAACATTTAGTTGATGAACATTTAAGTATAATGTGATGAACATTTAAGTATAATGTGATGAACATTTAAGTATAATGTGATGAACATTCAGTTGGTGAACATTTAAGTATAATGTGATGAACATTCAGTAGAGTATATCAAAATGAACATTTATCAACATTTTGATGAACATTTATGAACAATGTGATGAACATTTATGAACAATGTGATGAACATTTAAGCCGATTGTAATGAACTTTGAGTAATGAACATTTTATTAAATCCTTGTGAACATTGAAGTATGAGATGATGAACATTTAAGTATGAGATGATAAACATTTATCTGATTTTTGTTGAAAATTAAGTGTGTTTTTAATAGAAATTATATTAAAGTGGTGTTCCACATAAGTGGTGTTCGGTGGTCCGGTGGTGGCTTGATGTTGGGTCAGTGGTGGTCCGTCGTTTGTCCAAATAACATAAACATTTAAGTGTAATAAACTTGGTGAACATTTAAATATAATTTGATGAACATTTAAGTATAATGTGATGAACATTCAGTTGCTGAACATTTAAGTATAATATGATGAACATTTAAGTAGAATGTGATGAACATTCAGTTGGTGAACATTTAAGTAGAATGTGATGAACATTCAGTTGGTGAACAATTTTATACATCTTTGTGACAATTTTATTCCGACGAGGTCCAAAGGTGGTCCGACGTGGTCGGCGGTGGTCGGGGGTGGTCCGGCGGCGGTGGCGATGCTCTGGCGACGGTCCAACGGTGCTCCAACGACGGTCCAACGGTAGTCCGGCGACGGTCCGGCGGTGCTCCGACGGCGGTGACAAGGGATGACACGTGGTGCCACGTGTCATCATATAGGCTCTTGGATCTTTCTTAATCCAAGGCTCCACAATCATTCTCATTTATCATTTTAATATTTTTTATTACATGACTCTTTTCCTTCATATTTTAATATTTTAATGCAATGTATTGAATAATGATATTTTATTATTAAATTGTTAGTTATGTATTAAATTTGTACTATAATTATAGCAAATAAACATTGTGAATTTGTTATGTTGACCAAAGCCGAACCCACCCACATGAATTACATTTTTTGCTAATTATTTCACATATTTGATCTCATTTATATTTAATATTTTAATGCAATATATTTAATAATGATTTTATAATTATTATAGTCTCCTTAAATGAATAAATGTGTTGTTGATGAATAAGAAAAATATCTCTTACTGATCAACAATAAAAAAAACTTCTAAAATTCATATAACAAATCACAAAATATAAGATTTTACGAAGAAATTATGTTAATGATTATTAAATAGGATTAACCAATTTTTTGTATTTAAATCTACATGATTAACCAAACCTTTAAATATATTGATGTAAATTTTATGATTTGCTTAACAATGTTCTATTATTAAATAAATATTTCTACTATTAATATTGATCATGAATAAAACATTTAGATATTTAAGAGTTTAAAAAAATTTATGTTTACATTTTTTTGTATGTGGTTTCAAATTTTTGTACTATTATATTGATCATGAATAAATCAATGGTACATTTAAATAATTTGAAAACTATTTATTTATACGTTCTTTTTATTATAGATGAATGTTGACTCAAAGTTAAACAAAGAATATTATGTTACGTTTTGTTAAGTTAAGTAGTTAAGTTTTTAAAATTCAAATGAAAATTGATTTTGTTAAGATATGTCATTTAGGGGTAAACAACATTATCGGTACAATTTTCGTATGAAAAAATTAAGAAAATACATAAAAATGTGTCTAGTTGTAATTAGTGAGATTTAATGACAAAATGACACTTATGATTGACGTGGTCAGAGTGAATGACAGAACTTTAAATATCTCTCATTTAATATATATATATAAGTCTAGAGGTGAGTTCCGGTGTAACGAGTATTGTGGTGTAACAGTGTAACGAGTATTTACCTTCAACGGTATTCAGGTTTGTTAAGGTTGATATTCAACTTTATGTAGATTTAGGTTATATATGCACTAATCGCATTCTCATATGCTTGTGTCTCTATTCAATCTTTTACGCTATTTATTCATGTTTATTTAGTTGAATATCTACCCTATATTGATATAGGTAAATTAAGTTGAATATCAACCTTAACAAACCTGAATATCATTGAGGGTGAATACTCGTTACACCGTAAGAGGTTGTTACACTAGAACTTAAATCTATAAGTCTATATAGATATATATATATAGATTTAAGTTCTAGTGTAACAGCCTCTTACGGTGTAACGGTGTAACGAGTATTCACCCTCAATGATATTCAGGTTTGTTAAGGTTGATATTCAACTTAATTTACCTATATCAATATAGGGTAGATATTCAACTAAATTAACATGAATAAATAACGTAAAAGATTGAATAGAGGCACAAACATACGAGAATGCGATTAGTGCATATATAACCTAAATCTACATAAAGTTGAATATCAACCTTAACAAACCCGAATACCATTGAAGATAAATACTCGTTACACTAGGGATGGCTCCCGGTCCGGTCCGGTCCGGTTCCGGTCCTCCGGAATCCGGAACCGGAACCGGAACCGGTTTAAACCGGTTCCACCGGTTCCGGTTCCGGTTCCGGTCCGGTCCGGTTCAATCCGGTTCCGGACCGATTCCGGTCCGGTTCCGGTCCGGTTCCGGTTCATACCGGTTCACCCGGTTCGGTCCGGTTCGGTCCGGTTCGGACCGGTTTTTTAAAAAAAAAATAATTTTTTAAAAAAAATAAATAAAAAAATATAAAAATAATTTTTAAACTTAAAAAAAATAATTATAAAAAAACGCTATTAAAAAAGAATGTTTTGTCATTGTTTTTAAGTTTAAAAATTATGTTTAAAAAACTTAAAAAAAATGATTATAAAAAAACGCTATTAAAAAAGAATGTTTTGTCATTGTTTTTAAGTTTAAAAATTATGTTTAAAAAACTTAAAAAAAATGATTATAAAAAAACGCTATTAAAAAGAATGTTTTGTAAAACATTCTTTTTAATAGCGTTTTTTTATAATCATTTTTTTTAAGTTTTTTAAATTAAATATGAAGGAACAAAAAAATTAAAAAAAATTGGGCTTGCACTTAACAGTGACTTACTTGTTAAGTTGCCTACGTATCCTCTCGGGTTAGAGGAATCAAAGCCCACGTAGTTCTTTACCTTTTTTCAAAACCCGTTACCTAAGTCGAATCTTCGGCGGATGAATCGGTGCGTATCGTAGTAGAATCTCCAATCCACTCGTCTTCCGATGACTCGTTAATGTTACGTTGTTGCCTCATTGCGGCTCTCTTCCAATCGCAAACACAACATTGCGCCTCCAATGACTCCGGTGCCAAATTTGATCTCTTCCTTGTTAAAGTGTTGCCTCCTGCACTAAAAGTTTGTTCCACCGCCACGGTTGAAGCGGGGACGGCAAGAACTTGAGCCGCAATCTTCGCAAGCGTTGGAAACATGCTCCTATGATCCTCCCACCACTTCAAAACATCTAAAGCTTCACAACTAACAAACTCAAAGTTGGTGTTAAGATAGTTATCAATTTCCGCATTCGTGTTTGTAACTCTTGGTCTTTTACTAAAATACTTAGCTCCAAAGGCCCCCAAGCTACTAGAGCTCGAAGAAGCCGGAGGTAATTGTGAAGGAGTCGGAGAATCCGAAAAATGAGTAAATAAAGTTTCAATGTATGTTCTAGTTCTAGAAACCATACCTAAAATATCCTCTAGTTCACCGTCGGCTAAAATATATCCATAATAGTCATCTAAAAGAGCGTGTAAAACTCCTAATTTAAGTCTAGGATCTAAAACACAAGCAACAAGAAAACAATCGGGAATATATCTATAGTATTGCAACCACTTACTCCTCATGCTTGCAACGGATTCCTCAATGCCGGGAATTTTAGCTCCCTCACTTAAACCAGCCATAACATTACAAGCTTCCAAGACAAAAACATTACTACTTGGTATATAAACATGACTAAATCTCTTTGTTGCATCACTAAAACATTTTAAAAACGTTGCAATACTTTGACATATTTCCCAACCTGATTCGCTAAAATAGAAAGCAGAGCCAGAAAGGTTTTGAGAAACAAAAGACGTTAAAACTTGTTTATATTCTATACATTCACATAGTAATATGTAAGTAGAGTTCCATCGGGTACCCACATCTTTTGAAAAACGTTTTGGGTGCACCCCGTTAGTTTTACAAAAGGTCATCCAATCTCTTGTAACTTTAGGATGCCCCCAAATATACTTAATAACGTTCTTAATTGGATCAAAATGATAACTCATAGCACGTAAACCATCTTGAACACATAAGTTTAAAATATGACAAGCACATCGAATATGAAAAAATCTCCCACCAAATAAACGTTGACACATTTCTTGTAAATCTCTAATAGATGCGGTGTTAGAAGATGCATTGTCGAATCCAATTGAAAAAACTCTATTAAGTAGTCTATATTCTTCTAAAATTGTACGAATCATCATAGCAATATTTTGTGCGGTATGTGAATCATCAAAGACTCTAAATGCCAATAAACGTTTTTGCATTGTAAAATGATGATCTACAAAATGACATGTAACACCCATGTAAGAATGGGTTTGAGTATTATCACTCCATATATCACTACAAATAGAAACATTCATATCATTTTGCGAAAAATAAGAAACTAATTCGTGCTTGTGTCTTTTATAAGCCTTAATTACGTTTTTCTTAATCACTTTCCTAGATACGGATTTAAAAGCGGGTTGTGTATGCTCTTTAATATACTCATTAAATCCTACATTTTCACTAAATCGAAATGCTAAATGATCAACACAAATAGCTTCGGCTAATGCTACACTATTAGCTTCATGATCAAAATGAAATAAAGGGTTACCGCTAGTAGAAGATGCAAATCCGCCGGAAATTTGCGTTTGTCCCCCTAGCATTCCCATCTCGGCGACGTGTCTGTGCTCCATGTGTCGTTGAAGGGTTCCATATCCTCCACTTTTCTTCCATTGGAATGTCGCCTCGCAAAAGTTACAAGAAACAATAATTAGTCCGGGATCATAATCCTCGGCCTCGAGTTCCTCGATACCGGGTTCTAATTTAGTAAACCACTTTGTAAAAACAGGAGATGTTAGTTTCCGGGATTGGTTCCCGGAGGACCCGGGAACGGTCCTCCCCCCCCTACCCCTAGCCGGCCTCGAACCGCTAGCTTGCCCTTGAGGCCTAGCGGTCCTACCCCTAGCGGAGGACCTAACTTGGGAGGTGGGAGTGGGAGTGGGAGAAGTGACATTATCACTCTCTTGGGTGTCAAAATGATCCGCCATAATATGATTAAGAACAATTAAATAATATGATTAAAAGCAATTAAAAACAATTAAAACAATAAAACTTAGAACAATATAATAATGTGATTAAAAATGTAAAAGCAATAAAATATTGAAAGACAAATGCTAATTAAAAGGAAGATTAAGAAAGGAAGAGATTAAGAGAGATTGTTGATGGAATTTGAGAGATTATGAGATTGAGATTTGAGAAAGAGAAGAGAGATTGTTGTTGTTGGATGTGTGATTTGAAGATTGTATGGTATGGTATTTATAGGGGTTGGATATGAATTTTTTAATATTTAAAAATGTATTTTTTTATTTTTTTTTAATTTCCTAACGGCTACTAGCCGTTAGGACCGCCGGTTAACCGACGGTTCGGCCGGTTAACCGGCAACGGCTAGTTTACTAGCCGTTATAACCGGCGGTTAACCGGTTTTCCCGGTTAACCGCCGGTTTTGTATTTTTTTTTTTTAAATTTTTTTAACCGGCGGTTAACCGGTTTTCCCGGTTAACCGCCGGTTTATTTTTTTATTTTTTTTAAAAAACCGCCGGTTAACCGGTTTAAACCGGTTAACCGGCGGTTAAAAAAAATTAAAAAAAAAAATAAATAACCGGCGGTTAACCGCCGGTTCGGAAATGACAATTTCCCGAACCGGAACCGGACCGGGTCAAAACCGGTTCCTACCGGTTCCGGTCCGGTTCCGGTCCGGTCCCGGTTTTGACCGGTTTTGACCCGGTCCGGTTCCGGTTCGAACCGCCGGTCCGGTCCCGGTCCAGCCAACTCTACGTTACACCACAATACTCGTTATACCGGAACTCACCTCTCTCTCTATATATAGATATATAGATTGGACGGTATTTGAGTCTGTGTATCAATAATATTATAAATAATAATATTAAAAGTTATTATCAAGCCAATTCGGGTGGTTATATAGGAGTTGGATCCACTGATAACGATCTTATCCTACGAATATACGAATACATGCACACTCTTCTATATTCACATGCACATTCCTTGACATTCACATGTACATGTAATGTGCATTATTTTTTATATATTGGCAAAGATATGTATACATATGTGAATGTGCATATGAATATAGAAGGTTGTAAATGTATTTGTATATTCATAGGATAAAAAACATTTTCACATTAATCTTTTCCAATTATAAAATAGTGGTATGTTATTGATTAGTTAATAAATAATTAAACTAAATCAAAATAAATATAAATATAAATATGAATATTATTATTTATTATCAATAATTAACAATTAAAACACTCTATAATTTTCCTTAATCATATAATTATTAATTTTTGAAAGATTTGGATGAACTGATGACCTACGTTTTTTCATTCTTCATGTTTCATGTTTACCAATAGTTTGAGTTTGGATAGATTTTTTTAGTTGGTTATTTATTAATTATATTTTCTAATTTAATTTTTTTAATAGAAATGATAAATGTGTTGGTTAGATAGATTTTATGGTTTTAGAACAAATCATGAAAATAAAGTAAAATTAGAATGAAGAGGTTTAAGGAGAAAATTTTCTCTTTTTTTTTTGCATATTCACATTTGTTATTTGATATCGTCTTTTGTTTTACATATTCACATTTGTTATTTGATATCTTCGTATTTTATTGATTGTATTTAAAATTAATTATGTGTAATGTAATTTCATAACTGGCGACTTATTTTTCAAAGGGGAAATTAGGTTAATATTCCTTTTAATGGTTGTTTTTAACCTTTTAGACTCTAATTTAGCAAAATTAAAAATCTGACCACTATAAATAATAGAACAACTCAATCCAACCGATAGAAGATGATGGCGGCCGGTATCTGTCGACATTCGGATTTCAGTCCCCTTCTCAGCGTGGTTACAATCAAGCCGTGTCCGGCGCTCTCAACGATTGAATTCTGTTCTGTTGAGTGCTTCGAAAGCTTCGACAGCGCTGTTATGGCGTTCTCCTGTGCAGTCGGATCTATGGAGGTGAGCAGATCCAAGAGAGGATGGACTATTTCGAGATCGATTCACGATCCGATTGTGACTTTGGATTCACAAGAAGACGAACCTCGAATGCAGCTTTGTTCTTCTGCTCGTCGGTTCCGTAGGTAAGCCTTCGAGCAAGAAATTCAGCGAGGAATTTCACAATTTCTCGCCGGTGGATCTAAAGGTACAATTCGTGGATTTTATGTAAATTGTGAAATCGGTTTCTGGTTTATCTATTTGCACTATTAATTGATGCATAATCTGGCCTTACACTATCTTGGCGGACATCAATGATATATGTGTAGTATTTTAGTTGTGAATTTGGCGTTAAATGTCTGAGTTCACTGGAGGGTCAAATGTCCGGGTTATGGAGATTTTGTGGTCAAAGAAAGAGGTATTTAAGGCTTCTAATTCAATATTATCATCTGAGGAACAAGGTTTAAGGGTTGGAGATGAGGATGAAGTACCTAATACTGGAAATGAGAATTTAAATCCTATAGGCAGCCAGCAATCCACCAACACAGGCAGCCAACCAGATTCATCATCATCAAAAAATGGTACTTTTCTAGTCATGTGATGCCATTCCCATATTAAGCGAAGGATTTTCACTGTCCAAATTTTGGTTAGTAGTTGTGGACTTATTGTATTTTTTGCAGACATCAGAAGAGAGAAGTCCCTTGGAGTCCTGACCCAGAACTTTGTTAAGCTCTTCCTTTGCTCTGATGTAAGTCAAATTTATGAATTTAACTTGTTCGCACTCTCTGTCTTCAACACTGCTATATTTCCAAATTTTGTATTACAAAACCAGACTGAGTTGATCTCTTTGGATGAGGCTGCAAAGTTGCTTCTTGGTGATGGTCATAACTCAGCTATAATGAGAAGTAAGCTCTCCTGTCTATCTTAGATGGAATTTTATTTGTACAATAGAAATTTTGGACCAGTGACTTACTTTCCATACATAAGTTCATTCTGCATCAAAAGTACGGCGGTTATATGACATTGCAAACGTCCTTTTTTTAATGCACCTGTTTGAGAGGGTAAGAATGATTTATAATAATAGTTAGATTAGAGATTTAAGGTTTCTTTCCATCTTTGTTTTTGATTTTTTGTTTCTCTTAGACACGTCATTCAGAGACTCGAAAGTCTGCATTTAGATGGTTGGGGCTGACCAAGATGGTTGGGGCCGAAGACATCGTCCCTAGTCCGCTACCGACTCTACCGACTGAGACAAATTAATTGCCACCACCGTCTAAATCAACTGCTCTGCTTTCGTTTGTGCAACACTATCGCCAATCTTATCTAAAGGTATGTAATTCTTCATACAACGTGTAGTTGGCAGTGTATATGTAGCCTCACTGTGTTTGACAGTGTACAGAGCGATTCTTTTGTGTGAAGAGTTGGGACGGCCTTGCTGGTGTGTGTTTATGGTGTAGTAGTTGATTGCAATCACTTTGCTGGTGTGTGTTAATCCTATAACGGTTTGTTGCTTTGTTCTTCATCTCGTTCCGATTGCGCTTATTTCGTTTGCAATCCGGTGATCAGACAGTTTTGTAGGCTTGACTTGCCCGGTGAGGAGGTTCTAGGTCTCACGCTGGTTTTCGATCCTTCTAGATGTACCGAATTCAAGGTGATCTGTTGCATGAGCGGCGCAATCGATGTGTTCTCCTCATTTGAATCAAATTTGAAGAGCCTTGTCCAGGGGAATGTTAAGGAGCTCAATCTGGTGTTCGAAGACGGTCAGTATTGGGAAGGAAAAGCTTTCTGGTTACAGGAATTGTGACAAGTACAAACTTGTCACTATTCTGGGTACCATAAATTCACCTCTTATTGTATCCCTGTTAGGACATTGTGTTTACAAGAACAAGAGAATGTGACCCAGGGGAATGCTCTTTTCTGATGGGATAAGTGTGCTGGGTTGGGATAGGAGTTTCAAATAATTTGAGATGTGTGTAGAGCACTTGAGTTTTTGCACAATGAATGTGACCCACCAGTGATTCATGGTGATATCAAGCCTAGTAATGTTTTGCTCGATTGGGATTTCAAAGCTAAGGTCTGTGATTTCGGGTTGTCGAGGCTTAAAGTGGAAGCTGATGGGGGAGGAAGTGGCGAATTCTTGGAGCAAGAAAGACAAGAAGAAATTCGAATCTGTGGTGAGAGGGAACCCTTTCCGCCTCTTTTTCCTTTCAACATCTTTCTAGTTTCCCCTTTCAACATCTCACTCAATCTTTCTGTTCCACAGCAAGGCGTTACAAACAACTGAAATTTGGGCATACCATTGCCATCTCATCAATTTCCAACATATCCAAAACGAAGCCTTGCATCTCCTGCATGTAAGAACGAAAGAGGAGAAGAAGATGAAGGAGTGGACAGATCTAACTACTTGCCCAGGAATATTCCTGCTGCTGCCCAGAATGCTGCAAGTGTAACCAACTGGTACTGAAACAGCTCGTGGTAACCAGTCCAGAGCTCACAGTAAGCACTTGCTTTTTTGTCGGTGCTCGATCGACAAGACCTAATCCGAGAGGTTATGTGCACAAATATCAGCTGAGAAGGGTTTCAAGGTTGAGGCCTACCTTGTGTAACATAAGTATTCTATAAGAAGCTTGTTTGTTGGTGGCAATGTAGGAAGCATCAACTCTGTTTCATTCAAGGATACTAATGATTTATGAACCGTCACAATTTCTTGCAGGGAAGAGTCACAACAGCATTACAATAGGACATGGAGGAATGATACACTTGTAACATCCTCTGCTTTACGCGTCTCCCATATATATCTGTGCCATCAAGCACTGTTTCATCTCCAAATGGAAGAACGGGAATGGAATGCTCACTCCCCCTTGCCACACACATTCGAGTAATTCAGTGAGAAGTGATGGGCAACTCTCTCTTAAAGTACTCAAATCCATCGATTTGCATCACGGCTAAAACATAAATGAACCATTACTGTATCAGTATTAATCATAGAATTACTATATAGTATCTGGGGAAATAAATATATCCCGCCAAACAAAACATAAATCAACATCCAAAAATAACAGTTAAGTATGACTCTATGTTGTTTATGACAAAGTAGGCAAGGAGCCAAGGATGCAAGTTTATTACTTATTTCTTAAGAATTGACTAACAAAAAGTAGACTTGTTTGCTTCTTTTCTCAAAGAAATCAATAAATGGACACCATCCTCATTTACATTCTGGTTTTCCACAAGCTTCTTTTCATGTCAAGTGGTCATCAAATGCATCCTTCAAAAAATTACATAATTGAGCTTTAACATACTAGTGCAGATCATACGAGAGCAGCTTGTCAATGGACGGACCTTTCAGATTTTCACGTGAGGCAATGAACTTGAGGCAAACTGCTTTCAGTTGGAAGCAATGATGCTGCTCAGCCAAGGCCAACGTAGTTGCCACCGTGTTTATAGCAATATCTTCACAGAGTCTAGACTCACACACCAGTCTTAGCCATTCAAGTCTGTATTTGTCAGCTGCAGCCAACAAATGCTGAGCCATTATTGTTGAAGCTCGTTTTGAATTAAGGCTGACAAACTCCTGCATATCAGGCAGGTCGTCCCAGTATATAAAATGCAACAACACTTGTTAAAACATAGGCCAAGCGTGTGTCAAAAAACATGTAAGAAATCCAGGTTACTGCTTCAGCAGCAATATTGTAACCACAAAAAGTTTGAAAGTAGCAAAAACAGACTTTTCATGGACATGAGTGATCATGAGACTTGCTTAACTTCAACCCGTATCATTTTATCCACTTTATAAACAATTTTGTACCATTTTATTCTCACACTAGCGCAATTTCATTGACCCAGTAGGCAGCAGCAGCAGCAGCAGCAGAAAGTTAGAAACAGCATAAGATGTGCCAGTTACAACTTGTCACACTAGTTTGTAATAATATCAAACTTATCACAAACACTATTTCACCCCTATTACAAATACTCCTTCACCCTTATTACAACTTGTCACAGTTTGTACTTGTCACAAACACTTTACAACTTGTCACAAACACTCTCTCCCCCTTATTACAACTTGTCACACTGTGACAAGTACAAGCTTGTCACAAACACTCCTTTACCCTTATTACAATTTGTCACAGTTTGTACTTGTCACGAACACTTTACAACTTGTCATAGTGTGACAAGTTTGTACTTGTCACAAACACTCCATCACCCTTATTACAACTTATCACACTGTGACAAGTTTGTACTTGTCACACTGTGACAAGTTTGTACTTGTCACACTACTTCATCACCCTTATTACAACTTATCACACTGTGACAAGTTTGTACTTGTCACAAACATTCATTCACCCTTATTACAACTTGTACTTGTCACAAACACTCATTCATCCTTATTACAACTTGTCACAAACAATCTTTCACCCTTATTACAACTTATCACCGTGTGACAAGTTTGCCTCAATACCAACTTAGCTTGTCACAAAATTATTTTCAACAACTTGTCACGAACTGAACACGTCACAAACTAAAATTAAAAATGAAAATTGTCACAAACTTAATAAACTTAGTTCTCACAAAGTAATATTCAACAATTTTTTATAAACCTTGTTGTCAAAATAATCTTCAAGAACTTGTCATAAATTATATAAACCTAATTGTCACAAAATAATTTTCAGAAAATTATTACAAACTAAATAAACCTAGTTGTCACAAATAATTTTTCAACAACTATTCACAAACTGATCGTGTCATAAAATGAGCTTAAACTTGTCACAAATTGAATAAACCTAGTTGTCACAAAAACATTTCAACAACTTGTCACAAACTAAAGAACCTGATTGTCACAAAATAATTTTCTAACAAATTATTAAAAACTAAATAAACCTAGTTGTCATAAATAATTTTCAACAAATTATTACAAACTAAATAAACCTAGTTATCATAAGTAATTTCAACAAATCGTTAGAAACTAAATAAGCCAGAATATTTTTCTGAAATGGATTTTTTTTCAAAAAAAATTCCCGACGTAGGCTCTTTAGATGGACAACTAGTGAATCTACTGCGTATTCCCGTTTTGGACAACGGTAACCAACTTTAGAGTTTGTCTAGACTACTGAATTAACTATTATTAATGCTTAATTAAAATTTGTTTATTTATTACTCATTTCCTGTGTGCAGATAAAGATATATTGTTGCATGTATTGACGTTTTGCAGCAAAGTGACGCTGCATTGTGTTACCATGAACATAGTTAAAAGTGCAAGCTACTCACATAAAATAATTGGAACAAATAATTAGAGGTTGGGAGAGATTCGACAAAGTCTATCCTGCTTATTGATTAAATCAATAAATATTTCAATTAAACAATCGAACACCAAAAACTAGCAAACTTGCAACCATGGGCCACATTAGCTTTAATCTCATGTTGATCACATTGCTCATTGATTTTCATTGACTTCAGCATGAAGTTGAGAATTTAGCAACAATGATTAGCTGAATGTTGATTGGATCATTGGTTTTTTTTCATCTTCATCACGTGTTGATGGAGTTCCCTTGTGCCACAAGTGCAGACACTTGACACAACCAATGCTTTCACCTTGCACAACTTGTCACAAATTTAAAAGTGTCACAAAATAAAACTTGTCGCAAATTGATTAAACAAAGTTGTTATAAAATAAATTTCGACAACTTGTCACAAATTGAATATGTCATAAACTGAAACTGAAAATTGTTACAAATTGAATAAATCTAGTTGTCACAAAATAAATTTCAACAAATTGTCACAAATTGAATAGACAAAAAGTTCAACTACTTGTCACAAACTTAATAAACTTAGTTGTCACAAATTAAATAAACCTAGTTGTCACAAAATAGTTTTTAACAACTTGTCATAAACTGAACGTGTCACAAACAGATGCTGAAACTTGTCACAAACTGAATAAATCTATGTTTCTTGAGAAAAATTTCAACAACTTTTCAAAAACTTAAACATGTCACGAACCGGAAAATGTCACAAAATGAAATTTTTAACAAAATAAACCTAGTTGTTTCGTAATTGGTTGTTTATGACAACTTTGTAACAAATTGAATAAACCTAGTTGTCCAAAAATAATTTTCAACAAATTGTTACAAACTAAATAAACCTAGTTGTCACAAATAATTTTAAATAAATTGTTACAAACTAAATAAACCTAGTTGTCACAAATAAGTTTTAACAACTAGTCACAAACTGAAATGAAACTTGTCACAAATTGAATAAACCTATTTATCACAAAATAATTTTCAACAACTTGTCACAAACTAAATAAACCTAGTTGTCACAAATTATATAAACCTAGTTATCACAAATTATATAAACCTAGTTGTCACAAAATAACTTTCAGCAACTTGTCATAAAGTGAACGTGTCACAAACTGAAACTGAAACTTATCAAAAACTGATTGTGTAAGAAAAATCAGTAACTTGTCACAAACTGAAGCGTGCCACAAAATAAACCTAGCTGTTTCATAACTAGTTGTTTTTGACAACTTTTTAACAAACTGAACTTGTCATAAACTTAAAAAACCTAGTTATCACAAAATAATCTTTTAACAATTTGTCACTAAGTAAATAAATCTTGTTCTCACAAATAATTTTTAACAATTATCACAAACTGAAACGTGTCACAAACTGAAGCGTGTCACAAACTGAAACGTGCATGTCACAAAATAAACTTGTTACAAATTGAATAAACCTAGTTGTGACAAAATAATTTTGAACACCTTGTCACAACCTGAATAAACCTAGTTATCACAAACTGAATAAACCTAATTGTCACAAAATAACTTTCAACAACTTGTCACAAAATGATTAAACTTAGTTGGCACAAATAATTTTCAACTTGTCACAAGCTGAATAAACCTAGTTGTCATAAATAATTTTTAACAACGTACTTGTTACAGTGTGACAAATTTATACTTGTCACAAACACTCCTTCACCCTTATTACAACTTGTCATACCTTATTACAACTTGTCACAGTATCACAAGGTTATCAGACAGAGCACTATGAAAATAACCTCGTATCTGATTATATATACATAAAAAATAGAGCACTTGCACCCAGAAAACAAGGGGAAAAAACACTCTGAAAATTAATGTGGAAATAATGAGGTGTTCTAACACAATTTCTAGTTCAGCCACCTCTGCTTCATTCTGCAACGCCAATGTGATCATCTACCTATTCGGCTATCTAGCTGTTATTATGGGCTCCATTTCTACTGCATTACTTATTCTCAATTGCTGTCACAGGAAAAACTTATCAAGATCTTTCAGTACCAAACTCTACTTATCAAAAGCCCTCTTTATCTCAAAGTTTGTAGGCATTGAAACAAGGAAAAATGACCAAAAATAGTCTCAACTTTATCTTATGAACCAAAAATGATCCAAATGGCTTTTTAGATTGAAAATTTGCTTAACTTGATGATGTTTACTAGAGATTTTTTCATAATTGGTCATAGTAATTGTTGTTTATGTGTGTAATCTTTATTATAAGATGTCGTTTTATTATAAAATTACCTTAAACTTTAAGAGAACAAATCGTTTGGACCATTTTTAGTTGATAAATTGAAAGTTGAGATTATTTTTGATTGATATGAAAGTTGAGATTATTTTCGATTCATAAATGAAAGTTGGGATTATTTTTAATCATTTTTACTTGAAACAAATAGCAAGTAATGGCAAAAAATAATAATTAATGTTAATGTTATATAGGATGAGCATTTCAGTTTAAATCTTCACATGCAAAACCAATATATGTTTCTCACACACCATTAATCTTATGTTTGCATTCACGGAATTTGACATACATTTGCACAACTTCATTTTCCTTGAACTCATTAGATAACTAGCAAGATCGATACTAGTCTCGCAACCTAAAAACATCAAGTGGATCATAGAGATCAACATGATGTAAACTGAATTTTCTGCCTTGCGTTCTTACACGTTGCTGGCGACTTGGCATTGCACAATATTGATGTCTCAATCAGCCTTGTTCCACAACAACCCCTCCTTGCTTCCACAAACCCTGCAATAGAACAACAATGAAAGATGCCGAAATTATTTTTCTCTTATTTTGTGAAAACTGGAGTGTTAGAAAGGGAAATGATACCGTTTTCTTCTGGATTAGTGACCAGATTATGAAGTGGCTGGTGGATATCAAAGACTACTAGGGTCAAATTTGTAAGTTTTTGTTGCAACTGTTGTGATGTAGAATTCAGCTTATTCTTAAATGTCATTGTCTTTGTTTATGCGTTCAACGCAGTCATTGCTGCCATGACCAAAAAGTGTGATTGCTGCTGGTAAGCATCCGAGAGGTGGCAATGAGGTAACTCCTATCTTCCTTGCTCCAAGACCATATAGTTTCTGCAACCGAAAACACTTATTCAAGAATAGAGGAGGTGTCATATAGAAACTAAATCAGTCACAAAGTGATACTTGTAAAATCAGATTATGAGGAACGAATCATACTAAAGAGGGATTCAGGCCTCCAGACATTTGGAGGGCATGTTTTCATATTTTTTATGTAAGCACGACAAATAGCATCCTGTAAAGCAACACACAGTTTGAGCTTCTAAATTATGGAACAAAAAAGAACTTGCATTTACAATTCTCCTTAGATTAAGGATGATCAATGAATGCCTTCAAACAAGGACTTTCAGTTCTTAAGACAGGTTTATGAAAACCAGAAACCAATTCCTCGATTGTTTCCTTAACAATATAGAGAGGACAGCTAGAATGCAAAATATCAAGACACGTACCTATGGTTGAGTGATCAACAAAGTGGTTGACTTGAGGATGCATTTTCTAAGGAAATTCATCGAACACTTGGTGTGCATATAACAATGAGTGCAAATCAACAAAGTGCTGTTGTAGCGTCTTTTTTTCCTCTAAGGCTTCCATTTGCTAATAAATCAACTAAAGGCACAACTGCACCACACCTCCCTATTTTAAGCTTGTTTTCTTCAATTAATGAGAGACTAAAGAGAGTTTGCTCTCAGTGCATTCACAAAGGAACATTTAATCAAACAAGTAGAGTGCACATGTTCAGATATCCCTAAAAATCAAAATCAAAACCAAATATGCAGTTTTTAAATGTCTGAATCAACAAATACATTAATATCAATGCATCAACAATCAAAGAAAAAGATGGCTTCTAGCACCAACTCTCCAAATCAGAACATTAATATGAAAATGCTAAAACCATCTAGTTCATCAAGAAAATAAAAAACCAGCAGTACATAGAGCAGATCAACAAATACATATATACACAAAAATATAGCATCGATCAGGAACACAAGATCTAAACATAACAACACCTCAATCGAGTCATGAAGATGACGAAGAAAAATAGGGACTGAAAGGCGGCGACTTCTTCGGGGCCAGAGAGAGAGGAAGCGAGAACTTATCACATATTTCAATCCGAATGAGCATATCCAAAAGCAACTGAGGAGGAGAAGGAGAATCGACGACGAAATCGGAGACGATATAGAGTTCGGATGAGCAAACGAATCAGAAATCGAGCAGAAGACGAAGATACAAGCTGGTAGAGGAAGAAAAGAGTGTGTCAGACACTTTGGAGGGGAAGAAACTTTAGAAAAAAAAAGCAAAGAGATTAGGCTTATATAGGGGTCTTACACTTTATTTCTGAATAAACATGTGCAATAGGCTAAATGTAATTATCAAAGTGTATTTTTCACCAAATTTTCTCTTTTTCAAATAGAATTATATATGAAATTTCAAATTACTTATGAACTAATTAATGAATTATATAAAATTGCGCCTTACTGGAGATTAAAAAAACGGTTTTTTTGGCCTGATACCCTGACTTAAAGTTAAATTCGCATGGTATACCAGATTTTGGACTAATTCGCGTAGTGTCCCTGGAGTTTAATTTCTTTTTGCCCTATAACTCCTCTCTGCGTCAGCTATGTTCACCTTCACATTACCTGAAATGAAACTGATTCGCGGTTCATGTCCGATGCGGCGTCATCGTCTTCTCGACAACAGCAAGCGAAGGCTTCATCTTCATTTTCATCTTCGATGCGGCGACAACAGACGGCGGCGTAACAGCTTGTTCTCTGGTGCACGTTTCAACTCCGATGGCATCTCGACGGAAGCATCTCTGGTCGAGCTCAGTCCGGTGTCTCCTCCTCCCCCCTTGAAGCCTGGTATTTCTACAACTCCAATTAAGATTTCAATAGAGTTTAATAAATTAGGGTTTTAGAGAAATTAAGGGTTTCAAACCCTAAAATTAGGGATTTTGGAATAAAACAATTTAATTAGCCCCATATTTCGATGTCTTTTTGTTGAGGATGAAGTGTCTGATGAACAAATATGGATTTGGTTGCTGATAATTGAGATGTAAATGATGAATTAAAAATTTAGTATCATAGAGTAAATCTAGTCCTGTTGGGAGGGGCATAGGATTAGAGCATCAAGGCATAGTAGATTGGGATTATTTTGATATACAAGGTGTGTGCCTATGATATCATTGTCAATCCACACATCTGATAACCTGTGAATTTCATGGAATTGATCTGTTAATATTCGCAGCCACAATTTTACGAAGCCCCAGTACCTCCTTGTGAGTTTCAGCATTGTAAATCTGCACACGACTGGTGGTGAATCACTTTGCTTGAAACTGTGAATGACATAATCCTACATTGTAGGAAAACATAAAACTATCTGGAGCTGGGTTTGCTATTGATCAGTGTAATATAAGTAGAGTTCTGTTCATCTAAATGAAGCTAAAACAAAAGTGGAAAATTTATACTCGATTTGATACTATTAGTACAGACCAACTAGGTGGTTCAACAATTGGATTTGATGTTTTTTATTGTTCTATAGTTTCATTTCTCTATGTGATCAATTCTGCAGATAAGAAATAAAAAGGCCCGAAGATGTCTTGGTAGCATCCAGAAGAAAGAACCAGTTCCATTCTCTCATAAGTTCCCGCATGCCGCTGGTCGCCTTTTACAGCGTATGCTTGCTTTTGACCCCAAAGATTGTCACACTGCAGAAAAAATAATAATATTTACTTAGCTGTTTGTGGTGCTTGCTACTGAACTGACCTTTGATGCAGCATTGTACTTAGTGTTGCCATTATCTGTATTCTGTGTACTCAGGGACTGACTGATCCTTACTTCAACGAGCTAACAAATGCGGAACACAAACCCGCCACTCAACCTATCCCTAAACTTGAGTTTTAATTTGAAGGGAGGAAGAATACGAAAGATGGTGTTAGAGAGCTAATCTACAAAGAGGTATATCCTTTGAACTTGATAAAAACTCATTAAAAACATTCAATTTGTTTCACAATAATGTACGTAGTAGTAATCTGTGATGGTATATTCTGTGAAAAGCAAGCAGTTTTTCTTGTCTTGTGACTATTAAATTTGTTTTAATATCCTGATTTGATTTCTTCATCTTATGTAGTTGTGTCGATCAATTCAAGAGGTTGTTCAACCACCTTGAACAATTTGGTAAAGGAGAAATAAACTCTCCTCTCCTAAGACGACATACTTCTCTGCTTAGGTAAATCAGTTGCATTGTACGAAGACCTAATGAAAAGTTGCTTGTAACAGTAACTGTACGAAGACTTAATGAAAAGTTTCTTGTAACAATAACATTACTCCCACAGCAAGCATTGCACAAAAATGCATATTTTCTAAGAAATTGACAAAGACAAAAATAAATCAAATTTTGAAAATGATTGGTAATATGTAATTTAAATATAGGTAACTTATTTAAATTGGGTTTCTAAGTTAAGAAAATGAGAAATTGAACATGATGTTTGTATTGTTGTATATTCATATTTGACTGGAAGTTTGCTTTGAACCAAGCACGACACACCATGTGGACAAAGGTGAAAAGATCAAAAATTCAAGGGCTTATTGTTGGTTTGAAGCTCCTGAACTTTTATATAATGAATTTTAGTTAATTTCTCTTGCTTCTCTTCAGTTATTGCAAGAAATGCTTGATATCAGCAACATATACCTGTGGGGAATGATGTCTGGAATGCTGGCAAGTGACTCTCATATAGCATCTTCCCGGGCGACGGCTGAAATCCCTAAGTTGTCGTCTACGGTGAGATTGCAGATTTTGTTGAAATAGGAGGGATGCAATAGGTATGCTTTTTTTTTTTTTTTCTATGTGATATTTGAATTAGAGAACAATTACTCCTTCTCTTTGTTCAAAAACTGATGCTGCTCTCAAAGAAAATTTGGATTGCAATATTATTTCAAGTTCTTTCCTCTTCAGTTCATCTTTAGTGAAGATTTTATTAAATTATTCCGGAGACTGTATGTCTATGTAAGGATATAATGTTTGGAGAGTACTGGGTATATTTAATTTGGTCATTGTTCAATTCATCACTTTTGATCGTTTTTTGCTATCCCCTTCGAAATGGGAAGGTTTGTGTTCTGTGATGTTGAATGACCTCTCTGATTTCTTGGATTATGTGGGAAGCTTTTTGTTTTCATTGCTCCGCCAAAACACCGAGGTACTGTAAAAATTATAGTCTTTATGCAAACATTAGGTTTGAGCAAATTTTTGTTTGATATGGAGCTTACTAGCTTAGTACTCAAGTTTTATTCATACAGATAAAGTATATATGTAACAAGTATAACCTATACTTCTTCCTTATTTTGTCTATCCAGCATGCATATATGATCATTCGATCGTTTATTTAATCCCTGTATTTACTTAATTCCCACACACTTAAATAACTAATTAACGGTTGAAGTTGTCAATCATGTATTTTACATTTACAACAAGACAAACAAATATCTAGAATATATATTATTTAGATTTCCACTTCCTCGTACTGAATTCATATTGGAATCTATGCTATGCTATAGTTATTATTGGTTAGTAGCGGACGTAATCGTTTTGGTTTGGTGTTCTGTATGCTGAAATCATGTACAACTCCATTTGTGTTTTAGAAATTTGGTGCTATGTATTCTCGAATCATGTATGATATAAGTTCGGTACACTTTTCATATAAATGTGAAATACATTAGGCTTTGATAAACAGTTAAATCTGTGTGTTTGATGCTTTGTGTTAGGACTTGTGACTCTACTATCTATATACTATCTATATACTAGAAGGAAGAAAGAAATGCAAACAAACAGGGCCTTATGTTAGTTATGAGTAAAGGTATTTCAGTCTTCTGTAATGAGGGAATATTCTGACATAGGCGGTTAGAGAATGGCCTATAAGTGTCATAATCCTAAGTTCATGTATGACCTAAGTAGTTTGCACATTAGTGTGACAAAGCTTAAGTGTAGGGATTAGTAGATTAGCCTAGGACTTGTTCTAGCTTTATGATTAATCTGAAACCGGATATCATGCAACCCCGGGTAACCGGTTGGATGGCATAATCTGGTATTGGGTTATATCTGGAGTTGGGCTTTGTTCTTGGGCTGTGTTGTTTGTTTGGGCCGCATCTGTTGATCAAGTGGACGAAGCCCGCTTGAGCTATCTGGTGAGACTTGTTGACAAGAAGACCTAGCTATATAAGCTTCTCTTGAAGAGGAAGCTTGCCTTAGATCGATCACTGTTCGGGGCGCTCATTACAGAAAGAGAGAGAGTTCTTGAAGAGCTTCTGCAGAGGTCCTAGGGTGGCGATTTCTGGCGATAGAAGACTTGAGTTCTCATTGTAGCTTCTGCCTTGAAGCTACAACAGCCTATTGGGGGCCGAATCCCAATTTCCTTCTCTTCCTCATCTCTTTGTTAGATCTGTGTTAGATCTTACATGTATTCTGTGTTTTTCCGTTCTTGCCTTGCTTTGTAATTTCTGTGCGAACTCCCTGAGTATCCTAGTGCATTGTTGGGCTGAGTCTCCCCACTGAGACTCCGCGGATTACGGTTTGCCGAACCGCGTGAATATACTGTGTGTCCTCTTGCATTCAGATTCTTTACTTGATTGTTCATTGAATCGTTTGTGGTTAGAGAACAATCGGTTATGTTGTCGAGCGAATAGGTCAAATCAATATCACAAATTGGTATCAGAGCTAGGCTGTGCTTCTGATATTGATTTCGTCCTTGGTTGCTTCCGCTGCGCCAATCTGATTTGACTCCTAGTTCTTGTTTCTCGTCTCTTGAAGTATTCGAGCTAGACTTAGGGTTTCCTGTGTTGAATCTTGTTTCTTGAGTTTTTTCAATATTTCTCAAGCTTGATTCTGAGTCTAATCTGTGTGCTTTGTCTGACAGGAGATATGTCTGACAACGCAAGACTCAAGCCTTTTGATGGCAATGGTGACTTTGCCATGTGGAAAGTAAAGATGAAGGCAATCCTAATTAGGGAGAAGTGCTTCAAAGCTGTATCTGAGGAGTCGCCAATTGGGATCACCAGTGCAGAAATGAAGGATATGCAAGACCTTGCACACTCAGAGATAATGATTAGGTTGACTGACGACGTGGCTCGTCAGGTGGTATGTTTTTCTCAACCTAAAGCTCTTTGGGATGGACTGGAGTCCATATTTCTCTCTAAAGCTTTGCCTAGTAGAATATCTTTGCTGTGCAAATTGTTTACTTTTAAGATGGATGTGTCTGCCACTGTGCAAGAAAACTTTGATGCTTTTCTGAAAATGACACAAGACCTTAAGAGATGTGATGATGAGATAAAAGAAACTCACCAAGCTGTTTTGTTGCTTAACTCTCTGCCTAGTCAATTTGATACCTTAAAAGATGTAATTCAGTATGGTAGGGATGAGCTTACCTTGTCTAAGATAACTGAGTCCATAATTCAGAAAAATGAGACCCTTAAGGTCTTCAAACTTAAAATGGGCACCAAATCTGAGACTAGAACTGATTCTAAGAATGAGGTGATGATGGCTAAAGGCAAGTATAAGAACAAAGGAAAATGAGGTAGACCTAAACCTGAAAAACAACATGATAAAGACACTACTAATGTTAAGTGTTTCTATTGTAATAAGATAGGTCATTATGCTTCTGACTGTCATAAAAAGAAAAGGGATGAAAAGAATAAAGACAACCTAATCACTCTAATGTGTTAGAAGATAGCCCTCAGTATGATTATGAACTTCTTGTTGTTAGCTCTTTATCTGAAAGTAACTCCTGGATCCTTGATTCAGGGTGCACTATGCATGCTACCCCACATAGGAAATATTTTTGCTCTTTACAACCGTTTGATGGAGGTGAGGTCATGTTAGGTGATCACACTTCCTTGCCTATAAAAGGAGTAGAAAGAGTGCCTCTTAGGATGCATGATGGTGTTATTAGAGTCTTGCAAAATGTTAGGTGGATGCCTAACTTAAGAAAAAATATTTTATCCGAATCTGCTTTTGATGACCTAAACTGTCACATTAATACTTATAATGGACTTAGGGAAGTGATTAGAAATAACACTGTCCTAATAAAAAGCATTAAGAAGGGTGGGCTTTACTATGCTATTGCCTCACCTGAGATTAATGTCTCCGTTGATGCTATTAAGGGTGACAATTCTGAAGTCACTAAGCTTTGGCACTGTAGGCTTGGTCACATAGGAAATCGAGGCCTTATTCATTTGTTCAAAAATGGCATGATTGATAAGAAACCCTCTGAACTTGAATTCTGTGAGAATTGTATTTTTGGAAAGAAAATTGCTCATAGTTTTAGTAAATCCTCTTATGTGGCAACTAGGCCTCTAGAATATGTTCATTCTGATCTATGGGGTCCAGCTCAGGTAGCAACTGTGGGAGGTAGAAATTACTTCCTATCTCTCATAGATCACTACTCAAGAAAAGTCTGGATTTACCTACTCAAGAGTAAGAGTGATGCTTTTGAAAACTATAAGGAATGGAAAGTGATGTACGTTGGATCCCCACTGTTGATATACGTATGACCACCACTACTCAAATCACAGACGTCGGCATAAGGAGTCAGATGAGTGTAGCGGCAAGAGCAACGTCAAGAAGAGTGACGTCATTCAAATCGTCTTTGGAACCCATGGCTGTATGGGTGAGCTCTCAAGGGCCCCATTATGAAGACTTACTAAATTGGAGAACCTTAATAAGCTTGGAGGCCGCTGACAAAGAGTTTTCCGGAAGACGAGGACTTCCACGGCGACGGCGACGAGGCCGAGTTAGGGCAAAGTGACATGGACGGCTCGAGCGTCCATTTGAGAAGATCTTTGGTCATAATATATTTCTCGGGCATATCTTGGCCGTGTCCAAAGTTGAAGCCCAACAGAGGCCTAATGACCAAGATATGGCTGTTGCAAGGACCGAATTTGTTTCTGTTCGTTTGGGCAAGCGGAAGATCGGATTAAGCTCTCATTTGGATATGTTTCAGTACTTGGCTTATCTTCATCATGTCCAAATTTGAGGCCCATTCGAGATTGGACGAGGCCTCCATGATCAGAACAAGTTTTAAGATTTTAGGGTTTTTCTAGGGTTTCCTTCCTTGGGAATCAAACATTTCGATAAGGCTATTTAATGTGTGTTTTTCTAGGGTTTTAGGCAGATTAGACAAATTGAGAATTGAGATTGTGTTTTTCGTTTTGACGTTGCTTTTGACATCTTTTAGCTGTAGTTTGGATTATATTGAATTGCAAGAGGTTACGCTTGGTTTGATATTATCCTGTGGGCTCGATCTGCGTTTGTTCATAGTTCGACCTCCAAACCTTGAAAGAACCCTAGGTGGATTCCCTAGGTTAGTTCGAGTCAAGTGAGTCTTCCTAGATCGACGGCTGAGTCAAGGAAGACGTCACTTGCTTATCGTGTCCAAGCCAAGCTAGTCTACCTAGATCGACGAAGGAGTCAAGGTAGATAACACTTGTCGAAGGCCAAGGTTCGATCGATCGGCGGTGAGGAGAGAGTAGCCGAGTGTGAGAGCGGCGGCTCAGCCCGGGGCGGCGAGCAGCCAAGTATCCAACACCCTTTCCTCAACCTACCCAAAAATCAAGGGAAAAATCTGTTTGAAAGATTTTTTGTTAGGATTTTCGTGCAAATTTTTTTTTTGGAAGGAAATCGAGAGAATCAATTTTAATTCGAATTTGAAAGGGCAAGAGAGCGGGAAGCGTTTCAGCTCCCTTCACCCGTACGGCCTACTGGCCATTTAAAAAAAAAAGCTTTCAATATCCCGACTAGCTGAAGAGAAAACCGGTTAGGGCGAGAACGTTTTAGGCTAGTAGCCTTGTTTTAATTAGGTTGAGCAGGACCCAGGCTAGTAGCCTTGAGAAGTCCAAGGGGCCAAGTCAAGAGAGTCAGGCTAGTAGCCTAGAACTCCGCCCCGGCGTTTTCCTGCCCGGGGGCGGCTCTGGATTGTTCGAGTTTCTCTTGCATTTTTTCGTTTTTCTTTTACTAAATTTTTTGTGTGGAAATTCTTTTCTTGAATAATCGTTCAACTGAGTCTTTTCTCTGGCTTTTGGAAGATCCTGTTTTAGCCTATACCTCATCCCGAGCCAAGAACCTGAGACAACATTCTAAAAGGGGAAAACGTGAGAATTTCGAGCCTAGGGGCCCGCAAATTTGACGTTTTATTTTATTATCTCTTTTATTTCAAGTGGGCTGACAAGTTTTGCAGGAGAAGATCACGACCAGCCAAAGACGGTGAACCGGACCCCCAAGACCGAACGGACGCGCCCGCGGCGCCCTACTAGTGCCCGCGTCGAAGTCGGTTGGCCTTAGGGCCGGCCGATCTTCCCTCCTTCCTCAAAAAAAAAAAGAAAAAGAGAGAAGAAATTTAAAAGGGAAGATATTTTTACCCTAAAACTTGCATTATCTATCTTATCTAATTAAAGCTGAGACTTTTTGAGCTCTCTCCTTGCTTCTGGCCCTACCACCTGCCATTTGGCCATTTTTCATTGGGTATTATTATTTATATTTTTAATTTTAATTTCGTAACAATCTTAACAAATGACGCCATTTCTCCGTTTTCGCAGTTGGATCTGGATCTGTCACAGATTCTCTTTCCCCATTTTTAGCAAATAACGCCATTGACGCCATTGATATCTTCTACAGAGGTCTCGGCTTCATTTCGTTTCAATCTTGCGTTCATATTCTCCTGCTTTTTTTAACCGCAACTAAACTGAAAACTTAACATCTCTCCATCTCTGATATGTCTACCCAGCTTCACACTAAACCCCATTCGAAGTTCCTCCTCCTCTTGATACAAACATCACTCTATTTCCTCTTCTTCTTCTCCATCCCCACAAAATCCAACCAGCAATTCCCCTGCAAGCCTCCCCATCACAACCAAAGCGAACCGCGCCTTCTGCTTCCGGAAGAATAGCCAACACGAAGCCGCGAGCGTCGAAGAAGAATCCAACCATGAACATCACAACCGACGCAGCCAATTTCAGGCGTTTGGTTCAGCAAGTCACTTATTGCGGTTGGTGAATTTTTTTTCTCAGATTATCGGTTTACAGGTATGATATCCCTTTGTTGGTGCTTTGAACTTACTGAATTATGTGGGATGTGGGATCTGAATTTCAACTTTGGTTGCTTCACAAATGTTTAGGGTTTAGGGTTATGAACAAACATTATATGTTTTCTCTGAGCAATTCGAAGTCATTAATTCTATGTAAGATTATGAGTCCTTGTATTATCGCCTTGCTGAGTTTATGCTTTAATCCTCAGCCCAGCACAATCATAATTGGAGGCATAAGAGAAGGCAGGTATAAGAATCAAGCACTATATACATTAGGCATTTCTGAATACAATCCTAATATGTTTGTATTGCAGTTAAGTTCTTTTCTGAGCAATGTTTGGATGTATGTAGATGCAGTGTGTTAGATGCATTGTGTTAGATGAACCTTCTGCAGTGTTCAATGGATTGACTGTTAGTGAACTTGAGAATCTATGTGAGGAAATAAAAATGTATGTCAAACTTGACAGGGAAAATGTCAAATACTGGGGGCCGCTTCTTGTAGTTTGTGAATGGTAACTGGCTGAAGAAAAAAGAGGCCGAGTGCAACAAAATTTAGGTACTCATCAGAGTGTTGATGTGTAGATGTAAGGGAGTTTCTTGAAGGGAGAAGCTACAAAGATTTGGTGGATATTAAAGCCAAGATTGATTCCAATATGAGCTTGGGGAGTGCTAAGGTGGTTGAATTTTGGGAGGGTGTTCTTAAATATCTTCACATGTACAAATCCAAGGTAGATAACTAAAACTGTTTACTATTGTATCGTTTTTAATTGAATTTATCTTGTCAGATGAACTTAAGATGTTCTTCTTACTACAGGCGTGTCTGAAGGAAATTCATGATGCAAGGATGCTAAGAAAGTGTACCCAGTTTCTTGAACAACCAATGGAAGATACAGATGACATGCAAGTGGAGGAGTTGGTTCATAATGACGAATACAACGCAAACAGAGTTAAGGGTAAGTAGTTTATGTTTCATGTTTTAGGTTGTTTCCTTAGATTAAGGGTAACTTGGAAAGTATGAGATGAAATTTTTAAGAGTTCCCAGTTGCAACTCTAAATATCAGATTTATAAAAAGAGAGCTCAGTAATGGTTGTTAAGGTTTCCGATTCTTTCAAGCAAAATAGTTCATTAATCATGCCATCAAGCTGCAAAATACCTAAGTTCCCGTTTTCTGCAACTGATTCATTAGGGACCAATATTATCAAATTGAAATCGATCATCAATTCCATTTATTTCTTTCAAATTCTGATTTGGTTTGGAGTTAAGTTTGTTTGCAGTTAAGTTTTTTTTTCCTGATTTACTAATTTCTTTTTATCAAGTTCTTTCATTGATTTCCATATGAAAATAATTAGTTCCGAAAATCACACTTGAAACATTCTGATGATCATACACATCACCTGACATTCATCCTCCTTGAGTTGCAGATGAGGAAGCTTTGGATTATTCTATAACTGAAAAGATGTAGAGGATAACCCATTTGAGAACTGACAAGTCCATACTATTGTTGAGCTAGAACAACTTAATGAATTCGCACTGGAAGGCCTCAGGAACCAAGTTTATTGAGCGAAAAGAGTCTGCTCATCTTACGGATATTCCTATCATCTGGGTATAAGAAAGCTTCTCTCATATTTATTTCAAGATTAGATGTTTGTTGATTATATGCTCTTCTTTGTCTTAATAGGAAGATGTTTTCAAGTTCCCCAATTCACCACTCAATCACATGAGATTTGTCAAAACCTTAGTTCCATTTGACCCGTTTCCATACCATTTGACCCTTAGTGCCATTGTTTTGTCATGATAGTAAGCAATTACTACTCCAATGGATCCAAATTTTATTTAGAACCAATAATTGAATTCAGAAGCACGTTAAAGAACAGTGAGAAAAAGCCCAACTGAGATTGATTTGAAGAAAAAGGTCAGAGAGAGGAGTAGATGGGTGTATTACCTTTTCCTTATGGAAAGAATTTGTTTTTGGTATAGAAATAGGAACTGAATTAGATTTCCAGAGAATTTTCTACCTAATATAATCTTTTTAAAGATTCTTATATAAAAATGACAAATCAAAGAAATATCTAGGAGCTGAATTAAGTTAGTGCAAGGTTTATTTTTTTACTAAAATGATTCAGTAATAGGAACTGAATTAAACAGAATCTACTAAAATCTGATTTGACCAGTATGTTTTTTTTACTTTTCAGGAGCATAATTATCTATGGTGATTATTATTCAGGGAGGTTATTTAGGATAAGGATTTTCAACACAGTATGTTAGGATATGTACGTATATATTTCTTTTTTACTTTTTCAGGAGCATAATTATCTCTGGTGATTATTATTCAGGGAGGTTACTTAGGATAAGGATTTTCAACACAATTGGTTAGGATCTGTATGTATATAAAAAATCTTAACAACTTAGTAAAATTGAAGTATATGTGGGGAAAAAACCTGAAGATTAATTCAGACAACAAAGTCTATATTTAACCATGAAAACTTAAGAATTACTGATCTACTACTTTGTTGCTGGAATAATCTCAGTTGAACTGCTCCGGGTGGTTCACAAATTTGTTGAAGAAATGAGGTATATATCATACGATAAGTAGAGTAACTCAAACATCTCTAATCAGTTCATTTTGAGGGTGGATACTCTATTCAGACTACTACTGCAATTGTAAGGTCAATATATATACAAAGTCTTTATTTGGCACACCCTAAAATTCTATTTGGCACACCCTTACTTTCGTCACAAAGGTATTTGGTCAGACTTTCGTCACGAAGGTATTTCAAAAGAGATTCGTCACGGAGAAACGAAGGACTTCCGTCACGAAGGTTGCCAGGAGTTCCGTCACTACCTACATATGAATTGGGTATTGGTTAGTGAATAGAGCCATAGTCAATACTTAACCCTAATACTTTTTTTTGTAGGAGAATAGAGTTTCTAAATAAAATTCATCAAGAAGTAAAAGGATTGGAGCGCAATCACCGTCAACATCGATATTTGTTATTGCTAATCTTTGGTCTCTTCCTCCATCATCTTTATGAATCTATATTGTTGTTATTGGATAGCTTTTAGTCCTTAATTTTGATTAGTCTTATTTATTATTTACGTAAGACATTCGTATTTGATGTATGAGAGTTTTAGTTGTTTCTTATATAACGATGTTGCAGTTATTATAAATCGACAAATTCCCGCGCATGGCGCGGGTCTTACACTAGTCTTTAATTATTTTTGAAAGAAGATATTAAAAAGATATTGCTTGGATAGGAAGTAGAGAATCTTTTCTTGTTAGGAAGTTAGAAATAGATCATATTTTTAGGATTTTCCTTAATTTATTTTCTTTTCTTAAATTTCCTAATAAGATCTCGGGTTGCAACCGGGCAGCACCTTTTTTGCGCCCGGCAGCACCCTCTCGTTCGGAACCCCATTCCGAACGAGATTGGCGGATTATTTTTTTTTAATTTTGTTTCTCGTTCGGAACGGGGTTCCGAACGAGAACGGTCCATTTAAATTAATTTCCATTAAATAAATGCCAAACCGGTTCGCATATTGCGAACCGGTTCGACACTCGTTCGGAACCCCATTCCAAACGAGGATAATTTTTTTATTTTTAATATGACGTCATATCTCGTTCGGAATGGGGTTCCGAACGAGATTACCCGGATATTTATGACGTGTCGTTACCCGTTCGGAACCCCATTCCGAATGAGATTCGGCTATATTTTTTGAAAATGCGAACGGCTATATTTTGACGGAGTCTATAAAATCGGAGTTGTATGACCAAATTATCAAACCCAATCGGAAGAAGCACAAAAAATGACGTCTGAAAGCGATTCAACTAATTCTTCAAGGGCAGGTAGTTGGAAAGAAAGACGGGAGTGTTCTTCTAGTGAGACGTCGGTGGAGGAGGAGGTTGATTTGTCTACGCCGGTAGATGATACATATTTCCATGTAAGTACCTGTAAACCTTTTTTTATAGCGTTTCATTAGAATTTATTTTATTGGTATAGTAGTATTGAAATTTGAGTAATTTTAAATAGGGATACTGTAGTGATGAGGAATATTTAAAAATCGACTATAGTGCCCATTTTACGACTAGTGAGAGATTTCCTACTATGGATCTTCTGAGAGAGTGGGTTAGGAAGGTCGGTTATGCCTTGTGTATGGTTATCACCACGAAATCATTAATGGCCAACAAGAGGATATTTCTGCACTGTGAGCAATCCGGTAGTTATAGAAAACATCGAAACAATATTAATCTTGAAGGAGATGTAGCAGAACCATCGTCGCAGCGTAGCAACCTTAGTAGGTTAAGGAAGTACAATTTTCCTTTTATGTTAAGAGGATATTATCGACGAGCAACTCTTGTTGAGCCGCTTGGGTGGATACTAAAAGTTGAGAAGGCATGTCACAACCACTGTCTTTCCAGCAGCTTGATTGGCCATGCATTTGCTTCGAGGATGACGGGAGAGCAGAGACGAAAAATAATGATTGCATCAGCGGCCGGGGCAATGCCGAAGGTTATTTATACACAGTTGCTTCAGGAAAATCCGACTTCCACAATATCAAGAAGGCAAGTGTACACTGTGAGGGAAAAGGAGAGGAAGAAAGTATTGGCAAATCTAACCGTGACCCAGTGGTCATTAGATTTCCTCCATCATAGAGCTTATCGTAAAGACATTCACTACGAGACGAATCCGGAGACGGGGGAGAAAAAGTTGGCAGCGTTTTTCATATCTCATCCGGATTCTCAACATTTGTTGAGAATGTTCCCTCGGGTGGTGATCATGGACGCGACGTACAAGACTAATAGGTACACTAAAATTCATTATTATGACTTCAAATACCGTTATAGAATTATAATTATTAAATTTGAAATTGATAGGTATGGTTGGCCGTTACTTCAGTTTGTTGGATTCAATTGCACCAACTATACATATTGTATTGCGCTAGCGTTCATCTGTTGTGAGACAGCCCCATACTATGCATGGGCATTGAAACGGGTCAAGTATTTGTTTGGTGCACTCGGAGGACCGGATTGCATCATGTCTGATCGAGAGCTGGCAACAATTAAGGCGGTTGACCATGTATTTCCTAGTGTGCGTCATATGCTTTGCCATGTCCACGTTGATCGGAATGTTAAGGCATTTGCTAAATTGAACAACCTGGACGAAAAAAGTGCATCTGCTAGCGTTCGACGGGTGATGCGGTCTCACACAGAGAAGGAGTATGAGGAGAGACTTGATCACTTCCGGAAAACATGGAGGAATGGTCATCTTGTACAATATGCTGAGAGCACATGGTTTACTCCCCATAAAGAAAAACTTATAGCTGCGTATTGCGATGATATACGCCATTTTAGCACAAGAACGTCTAACAGGTAAGATATTTGAATTTGTTTTTAACGAGAATGATCATGACACTCGATGTTTAACATGTACAATGTTGTTGTCAGGGTTGAAGGTCAACACTCGATGTTGAAGCATATGTTTGATTCAGCTGTTGGAGGGTTCGACACTTTATTGCAACACATTGACATTATGTTTGTCGATCAGCACCGTCGAATACGGGCCGAGATGGAAATGTCCAACCATACTAGCCCGAAGGAGATACAAGACGGGCCTCGCTGGATGAAGACTATTTTCATGCGCATATTGAGGAAGTGCTCCGACAAGTGTTTGAGAATGCTACTGAAAGAAGTCCTTAAGGCAAAGGAGGGAAAGATATGTGGCCCATGTGAGGATCCTTGGTGGGAATCAACACTCGGATTGCCTTGCCCACACAGGATTAAGGTGTTTGTAGAAGAAGGAACGCCATTGTTGTCGAGCGACATTGATATCTTCTGGAAGCAGATCAAGTGGGAAGGAGTGGAATTGAAAGACTTCGACTCTGACGACGACGTGCAATTGACTGCAGATAAGGTTCTTATGGATGATTTCTTTGAAGGGGTGTTTACCGGTAACGTTGATGATTTCGATATGAAGAGGATGGCTGATAAGTGGCGTGAGTGCAAGGATCCTTCTTCAGTTGATGTCCAGGACCCCCCTCGGGGAGAGACGAAGAGAGGAAGGCCTAAGATTCATGCGAAGAAGACGGGTACAAAGCGAGATCCGGGTTGGGATGAGAGGGCTCAAGCTAAGAAGGATAAGGAGAAGGCAGAAACAAGGAAAAAGGGGATGAAAGAGGAAGAGGGTGCAACTGTGCCACCGAAAGCCGATTCACAAAAGAAATCGTCGGTTGCATCCAAGAAAGCTTCAAGCGGGGCCACGACCGTAAAAGGGAGTGCAACTAAACCACCGAGGGCAAGAGGAAATGCTAGATCGAAATGTAGCGGTGGCAATTCAATCATTTATCTCGACTTCGACTGGGGGATAGATAATATAGACCTTTTCATGCTCGCATACATAGCTGTTGTGGAGAAAGTAGGTGATGACGGTCATTGTGGTTATCGATCCCTTGCTCGCTTACTAGGTAAACCAGAGCAACAGTACGTTGAAATCCGATTAGATCTTTCGAAGCACCTCCAACAAAACGGGCATATGTATCATGAGATGCTAGAGGGTTTCAAGACTATCCCGCAACTCATTCGAGAAGTGAATCACATTGGATCGCCATGCTCTCCTGAATTCTGGATGTGCACACCTACAATGGGATTGGTATTTGCCACGAGGTATCAAGTTGCACTAGTGGTGTTATCATGGTTTGGTCCTTGTACATGTCTTCCGATGTTTGCTCCTCCCGGTTCAGAGGCTCCTACCACGGTGTTCGCCATTGCACATGTAGGCAGACGCAACCATTACGTACCGGTACGCATCGATATTTTCCGCTCTTGTATCTTATTTCACCTATGTTTTTTAGTATACAATAACAATTTTGTGTTGACAGATTTGGTTGGTTGATGGTGAATGTGTGTTTAAAATGGTTTGTTTTGGAGGTATTTATAGACGAAAGCTCGTTCGGAATGGGGTTCCGAACGAGACTTTGTGGGACCGGGTCGGGTATTTCCTAAACACACCTCTTATCTTTTCCTCTATAAATGGCAGCCATGCGGGTGAAGGTGAATCCCAGATTTTCATCTATATATATGTCCCCGGTTTGTTTAACGTCATAACCGTGCAAACCAATGCCGCCTCTAAATATTAACCCGATACCCCAAGATGACGATGATGACGATCATGTAGTTGAAGATGGTGGTGAAGACGATGAAGAAAGCGAAGGTGAAGTCGAAGGTGAAGACGAAGGTGAAGACGACGATGAAGACGAAAAGATAAGAGGTGAAGACGAAGATGAAGACGTCGGTGAAGACGAATCAGAAGAAGAACATGATGATGGTTATGATGACGTTGAAGAAGATGGTGGGGAAGAAGATGATGATGATGATTAGTAATGCTCACGTTTATATACTTTGTAATACTTTCGTTACACATAATTAAAGTGTTGAATTTCACCTTCATACGTCTTTATAACATTAAATCAAAACGTAAGGAAACCAAATAATATTCATTATAACTTAAACAACAAATACAACGTTTCAAACCCTCCAATAAGGTTCCGACTCGTGACCCAAGTTATCTTCCCAGTCATAACGCCCTGCTTGTTGTTCCGGATGGGCTTGTCCCGCACCCATCCTTGCCCGCTCCCATATAGAATGTGTGGCTCTCTCTTCTGCACTCCTGGACGACTCTTCTTGTGACATCCGTTGAGTTTGAGTGACCTCCTCAGCTGTAGGCGGATCGTCGATACTGAGCATCCGAATGTAGGCATCCAAATTCTCCAGAGTTGCAATCCCCTGTTGTCGATGTGTCCGCATAATACCGAGTGTCGTCGATACACGCTGCAATACCAACAAATAATTAGGAGATGGGTCATATAGAAAACACAATACCAACAAATAAAATAATATAAGAATTACCCGATTGAAATCGACGGTAAGGATCGGGTTCGGGTTACGTGGCGGTCGAGGTCTTGCCGGGGCGTTTGGGCTCACATATGGATGTGAGACTTGAGAAAACCAATCGAGGTAAGCATCCTCAGCATCCCAAGGGATAAGATCTTGGGGGCTAGACAGGATGTACGGACACAGGTTGTGATAACGCTGGTCCCATCTATCCCATTCCGGGTCATACCGTACAGTGTATTCCCGGCCACCTCGCATTGACTTTGGCGGACAATAATACTCGACTGGCTCGGGGACATCCAAAGGCCGGGACTGACGGCGACCGAACTGTCTGCAAAACCGATCAGGGTTGTACATCTCCATAATGTCAAAGCACCGGATCCCACCACGATAAGTGGCCACTCTATGACGCCCTTGCGGTCCCACGTCCAAATCCGGATACGGCATCAAATACACCTACAGAATTAGCTTATAACAATTAATAACAATATTGAAAACAAAAAAATTGGAATGACATTTAGACGAATCACTAACATCTTCCGGTGCATACTCATCCAAGATGCGCCTGTACTGTTGTAGAGTCCTTTTTTGTCTCAACGGGGCCCGTCCAGTGGAATAGCGGGACACACGAGCAGTAACTTCTTGGGAGCTCACATCCAGGTTTGGGTTCCCAGGAAAATACGGGAAATGTAACCAAATCCAAATCTCAAGAAGCCTTACGCAACCAGAAAATTGGACGCATCTCGCCCTAGATGTTATACCCAGCTACCTGTACAACAATGCCAAACAACCTGTACCCCATGCGTACTCATGTATCCTGTTCGGATCCTCTAGTAGCGGCAAGAAGCATGTGTCTAACAGGTTGGAGGTCTTGTTCACGAACAGAGACTGCTGAATTAGGTGCCACAAAAAGCCTGTTGCAATAGAGCCCGGATCGGATCTTCGAGAGTTGATCATCGAGACAATGTGGCAAAAGAATTCCCGCTCGCCGACTTTCCCCCTACCTATGAACTTGACCATCACTTCCTCCTCATCGTCAAACGGGTTGTCCAGGTCAACGCCAAACAAATAGGAGAACAATTGGGCACACTGCGCTGAATCTGCATCTAGACCCAAATGTGTCCATGGCGTGGTGACAACACCCCCGTCATTAGGCAGCTCCAGAATCTCCAAAACGTCATGGAGACCGATTCCAAGCTCCCCAAAATTCAGATGAAATGTGTTCGTCTCAGGGTGCCACCTTTCCACGAATGCAGAAAGGAGGTTGTGGTCCACATTCCAAAATTGACCCTTAAGGATGTGAAGCAGCCCCGACTCCTGGGCAATAGCAAACCATGAATCTTGCTCCGGGTCGGTAGGAATTCTAGGCAACCATAGCTCGAAACACTTCTGCCTTGTCTGCGCCTTTAGTTGACTGGGGGCACTTTCATCGGGATTCGGATGTATCCAAATCTCATGAGCAATGTGTTGCCCATAACGAGTCAATATAGTACCCTCGTTGAGTCCTGGAAGAGGAGGAGCCACAACAGCTCCTGACTGCATCGGAACAGGACCTGACTGCCGAGTCTGTCGGGATCTACCCCGCGAAGAACCTGACCCACTCGGAACATCTGGGTTCCTAACCCCCGCAACACTTGACCCCCGAGAACCTGACTGTTGCGGTCTATCACCACGCGATCTTCTATCCCCCCTCCTCTCAGAAGCAGTGATTCGCCTATTGATAGCATCCAATTCATATACCTTAGGACATGCATTTAGGTGTTAGAATGTGTCGTTTTATGGTGTTCTTGCATAGTTTTCTTGTTAGTTTCATTGTTTTGTTGAGTCTTGATGTCTACACAAGTTTATGCGTGTTACAGGTGGATTTGCGGACTTTCGGATGCGGATTGGTGTGTATTGGATGATATCTTGCAACAGGGGAGCTAAAGGACTCGACGAGGGACGAAACGAGCGAGGAAAAAGAAGAAAAATGGTTCTGCACGGTTTGCTACAAACCGTTCAGGATTGCTGCAAACCGTGCAGATCAACAGAAGATGTTGAAGACGTCCAGTGAAGAGGCACGGTTTGCTACTAACCGTGCAGGATTGCTGCAAACCGTGCAGATCAGCAGAAGACGTCCAGTGAAGCGGCACGGTTTGCTGCAGACCGTGCCGATTTGTTACGGACCGTGCGAAAACGCTGTTAATGTGTCTTTTCGTTTCTTCCGACGTTTCTTTATTTGGGGGAGTATATATACGTTTTTAGATCGGATTTGCTGATGTTATGCTATCCTAATCCTTTTTTAGGACTGAAAAGAACCCTAGTTGTGTTTTTGGGAGATTCCTATTGAAGATTGTTGAAGATTGAAGGTTGTTTCTTGGATTCGATCAAGTATTTCTCTTCTTCTCATCTAATTGAATGATTTTCCTGATTCTTACAATGTTTATGATTGATTTCCTAAGCATGCTAGGCTAAACCCCCATTATCTAGGGTTGGGGAAATCCCAACAATGAATTGGTGAACTTGATGATTGTGTTTATCTAATTTGATAGCATGAGTTCATGATTGATTCAATTCTAGGGTTCTTATTGCAATTGATAATTTATCAATTAGTGTTCATTTAGGTTGAGTCTGAAAGGAGATATCTAATGAACAATTAGACATGGTATGAGTCTGAAAGGAGATTACTATTGTTGGAATTACTAGAATTGAACTTGAATGAATTCGTTTGTTCTTGCGGAATAGTAAGTTATCATAGAGATCCAAGGTTAGACCGAATTTAGCGGAGCACGAAAGTGGATGTTATCTCGGTCTAATCTTAGTTTCTAAGCGCCTAAAGGATCTAGACTTTGACTAGTGATGTGCGAAAGTGATTGCTAGTTGAAGCCTAGATACTTCTACTATCGTCTGAAAGGAGTTAGTTGATATTTCAGATAACTTACCGTCATATGAGCTCATGCTAGATTCTGATAAACACATACGAGTTACCAAGGCATTGTTGTGGGGATCCTTGATTCTAGATAACATCCTCTCATTGAATTTCTTCATATTTGCAATACTTTAATCTTAGTTTAATCAACCAAATCTTTCTACGACTTAGCTTACCGGTTTAGTTACAAAAGATACTACATTGTCCTCGTGGGAACGACACTTGAAAAGCTACAACTGATCCCATACGCTTGTGGGTAGGTTTTTGTCCTATCAAGTTTTTGGCGCCGTTGCCGGGGATTCGCCTATCACCACGCGATCTTCTATCCCCCCTCCTCTCAGAAGCAGTGATTCGCCTATCACCCAGATTTATGTCTTCTCCTACGCTTTCCACATGCATTAAACTAATTCTTTTTACCATGCATTGCAGTTAATATTGAAATGAAGCGTTTTCCACTATTAACTAATTTTAGCATGCATTTGAAATACAATTGAGCATTTTCCACTATTTCTACAAAATTAAGCGTATTTCAGGCTTTTAGAAATACTAACCGACTCAGTGTTCCGTCTCCGACGTGGTGCTCGGACATCCTCCTCCGCTTGCTCCGGCTCTTCTTGAGGTGTTGCTCCGCCTGTAACAGTTGCATCCCAGAACATGTGTTGTTGATGCCTTTGGAGATCACTCAAAGTGGGGGTGGGGAGGTTGTAAGTACTACTACTTGCTCCGTCTATGTTGAAAAAATCACTACCAACAGAACCACCGTAACTTGCATTTGGAACACCATAACCCGACCACCATTCGTTTCCTACGTAAACTTCTTCATCTGCAGCCGTCGGATCAGAAAAAAAGGATTAGGAGGAGTTCCAACCATTATCGAGATGAGAGAAAGCGTTTTTTGAAAGATTTAGAAGGGAGCGTTTTTTGTAAGATTGAGAAGAGAGCGAATTCGATTGTGGTTCGGAATGGCATTCCGAACGAATATATATAGGCAATTGACGTCAGCTACACACCAACGGCTAGCTGACGTCATCATTTTTTTAAAAAACCGTTTCTCGTTCGGAATACCATTCCGAACGAGAATGATGACGTCAACATTTTTTAAACCAGGTTATTTTTTTGTATTAAATGAAACCCGGTTCATGGAGCGGGTTCACAAATAACCTCGTTCGGAACACCGTTCCGAACGAGAATATTTAAATAAAAAAAATACATAACTCGTTCGGAACGGGGTTCCGAACGAGGGAGGGGGGGGCGGTGTAAAAAGGGTGCTGCCCGGTTTAATCGCCTAAGATCTTCTAGATTTGCATATCTTATCTTGTTAGGAAGTTAGAGAAAGATTTTATCTTAGGATCTTCTTAATTTATTTTCTTTTCTTTTAATTTCCTCATAAGATCTTGTAGATTCTTGTAAGATATTTCTTTTATTCTTTTATTTTCTTTTAACCTTTGAAGATATTCTTGGATTGTATTTCTTTTTCGTTATTTTGTGTAGAGATCTCTTCCTTGGATAGCAAGCCGTGATCTTTGGAAAAGGCAGGAGGAGATTTTCAACCCTAGGAGCCGGCCAACCTGCCCCTGCACAAAAATTATTTTCTCGTTCAGTTCTTCAGGCAACCATGGTTAATTCAGATACTGAGCGGGCATCACCGGTAACTACTGAGATGCAAGAGGTCTTACGAGAACTAGTCCAGCAGATGAAACAAGACATATCAGCCGAACGAATCAGTACTTACATGCTAGACGCCATTGACCGTCGTCAAGGGAAGCAATAGGCAGGAGGCTCGAACAGACTTGAAGTTTATGAGCCTCTGAATGACATCGACGGGCATACAACGAGAGACCGTCCAGTGTTTCAGGCACGAGAGTCGACACCGTATCCAGTTTGGGAAGAGCAAGTTGTGGATCATACCCCCCTTCGACATCCTCGCATGTTCGGTCAGCCATAGTTCAGACAGATGCAACCCAGGGGACAATTTCAGAATACCAATCAGGTTCCCCTAGGTGGTAATTACCGTGGTCAGATCCGGCAGCAGAATCCTGGCTATCTTCAGCCGAGACGGGGAGTCCCGGCATATCAGGAGTTCGATCAGCAGCAAGACCGACCAGCAACCCATCCTCAGGTCTGGCAACTGAATCCAGGAAACCTGCCACCAAGATGGGGAGTACAAGCTTATCAGGACTTCGACCAACCACATGAACGACCCGCAGCTCATCCTCAGGCTAAAGTTCAATTCGACAGAATTACAGGAACGTCTGATGTGGAAGCTTCTATCAGTTGGGAAACCCGACCGGGCGTTGAAGCTTCAATTGAAAGGTTGATACAGAAAGTCACTCAGATTTTTGAGTCCCAACCAAAGACGAAAGCTTCAGGTGGAAGCAGGCCAACGACACCAACATTATCCACGCCCAACCAAGCGACAACGACGTCCGACACCACCTCCAGGTTGTCGGCTAAATTGGAGGAGTCTCCCATGGAGGATATCCACGAGGAACAAGAGGAGAACGTTGAGGAAGTTCGATCTTCAGCCTCAGATGTGAAAGACGAGACCTTTCTGTGTAAGGAGCTACCCTTGGAAGGTTCCATTGACGGTACCGCTGAAAGTAGGGGAAAGCAGAAAGTCATGGATGTTAAAGAAGATCGGTTAGTACTCATGAATCACCGCATGGAGTGGGAGATGGAACGGATTGAAGAGCACTTCAGACTATAGCCAATCGACATTGTGCCACGTAAGTTGACTCTTAATCATCCTATTTTTATTAGAAACCTTGTGTTTGTTGTCTTTCCTGATGCAGATTCGAGGACAAATCCTTTTTTTAGAGAGGGAGGATGATGTACGTAGGATCCCTACTGCTGATATACGTATAACCACCACTACTCAGATCACAGACGTCGGCATAAGGAGTCAGATGAGTGTAGCGGCAAGAGCAACGTCAAGAAGAGTGACGTCATTCAAATCGTCTTTGGAACCCATGGCTGTATGGGTGAGCTCTCAAGGGCCCCATTCTGAAAACTTACTAAATTGGGGAACCTTAATAAGCTTGGAGGCCTCTGACAAAGAGTTTCCCGGAAGACGAGGACTTCCACGGCGACGGCGACGAGGCCGAGTTAGGGCAAAGTGGCATGGACGGCTCGAGCGTCCATTTGAGAAGATCTTTGGTCAGAATATATTTCTTGGGCCTATCTTGGCTGTGTCCAAAGTTGAAGCCCAACAGAGGCCCAATGACCAAGATATGGCTGCTGCAAGGACCGAATTTGTTTCTGTTCGTTTGGGCAAACGGAAGATCGGATTAAGCTCTCCTTTTGATATGTTTCAGTACTTGGGCTTCTCTTCATCGTGTCCAAATTTGAGGCCCACTCGAGATTGGAAGAGGCCTCCATGATCAGAACAAGTTTCAAGATTTTAGGGTTTTTCTAGGGTTTCCTTCCTTGAGAATCAAGCATTTCGGGAAGGCTATTTAATGTGTATTTTTCTAGGGTTTTAGGCAGATTAGACAAATTGAGAATTGAGATTGTGTTTTTCGTTTTGACGTTTCTTTTGACGTCTTTTAGCTGTAGTTTGGATTATATTGAATTGCAAGCGCTTACGCTTGGTTTGATATTATCCTGTGGGCTCGATCTGCGTTTATTCATAGTTCGACCTCCAAACCTTGAAACAACCCTAGGTGGATTCCTTGGGTTAGTTCGAGTCAAGTGAGTCTTCCTAGATCGACGGCTGAGTCAAGGAAGACGTCACTTGCTTATCGTGTCCAAGCCAAGCTAGTCTACCTAGATCGACGAAGGAGTCAAGGTAGATAACACTTGTCGAAGGCCAAGGTTCGATCGATCGTCTTCCACAACGATCTCTCGAAGTCACCTCAACAACAATTTCCCCAACTTCCACCCAAAGAGAACGTTTTCAGCCTCACATATTCGATCCTGCAGATTCGTCTGCCATCAGAAAGTTATGGTAGAAAGTCAATCTGGTCATAAACTCAAATGCTTAAAAACTGATAATGTTCTTGAATTCTGTAATGCCTCTTTCAATGAGTACTGTAAGCTTAGTGGTGTCAAAAGACACCTAACTATTCCTGGTACCCCATAGCAGAATGGAACTGTTGAGAGGATGAACATAACACTCCTTGAGAAAGCCAGATGTATGTTAATTAGCTCTGGCATGAAAAGTGTTATGTGGGGGTGAAGCTGTTATCACAGCTGCCTACCTCATTAACAGGTCACCATCTTCTGTGATAGGATTCAAAACCCCTCAGGAGATATGGACCAATAGGAAACCTGACCTAACACATCTTAGGCCTTTTGGTTGCACTGCCTATGCTCTTGTTTCACAAGGCAAGTTGCAACCTAGAGCTCAAAAATGTGTCATGTTGGGCTATCCTGAAGGAGTTAAGGGATATAAATTGCTTCTAATCCAACCTGGAGGTTACAAAATTATCACCTCTAGGTCTGTTACCTTCAATGAGAAGGATTTTCACTTTAAAGCAATGCTAACACCCTCTGCTGAGCCTACAGGTACCCAAGAGTGCTCTCCCTTGATTGCACAAGCTCAGTTTTATGCTAATAATGATCCACCACAAGCCGAAGAGGAGGAGTTTGACATTGGTCACTCTCACAACATCCAGTCTTCAGAGATTGGAACTTCTCAAGAAGGAATGGAGAATCCTCTAAGTGAAGGACTTCAAGGAGAAAATCAGGACAACCATGTTACTCTGCACCCTCACCAATTAGGTGGGGCAGTGAGTAACTCTCAAAACTCACCTAATAACATTGATGCTATAGCTGAATCCCCAAACTCTAGTGTTTCTAATACTACTGTGCATGATTTAGCTGACTATCAGCTTGTTAGGGATAGAGAACCTAGAACTAGGATTCCTAACAGAAAGTATAATGTTAATCTGGTTGAGAGCTACAATAAAATTGTTGAGTTTGCTTTCATGGTTGCTGATGTTGTGAAGTCTTATACACCTGACACCTTTGAAGAAGCTATACATTGTAAACAGTCAAATGAGTGGCTTAAAGCCATGAATGATGAAATTCAGTCTATGCATGCTAATGATACCCGGACTTTAGTTAAGAAACCATATAAAGCTAGGGTCATTGATTGTAAATGGATTTTCAAACTAAAAGAGGGTAGTTCTTTACATGATCCACCTAGATTTAAGGCTAGACTAGTAGCCAAAGGCTTTACTCAAAAGGAAGGAGTGGATTATAATGATATTTTTGCCCCAGTTGTGAAATATAAAACCATGAGACTATTGCTTGCTATGACTACTGTGTTTGACTGGGAACTTGAACAGATGGATGTGAAAACTGCTTTCTTACATGGTGATTTGATTGAGACTATACATATGAGTCAACCTAAGGATTTTATAGATAAAAATAAACCTGATCATGTGTGTTTATTAAATAAATCTATCTATGGTCTTAAACAGTCACCTAGACAATGGAATGAAAAGTTCGATGCATGTATGATTTCTTTGGGTTTTCATAGGAGTCAATATAATACATGCCTGTACTTTAAAAACATAAAGTTAGCTCATCCTCTGTATGTTCTATTATATGTTGATGACATTTTACTTATCAGTAGCTCTAAGGTTGTCATTGCTGGTGTGAAATATGACTTAAAGAGACATTTTGATATGAAGGACCTTGGTCCTGCACAAAAAATTTTAGGTGTCAAGATTGTTAGAGATAGGAAAAATAAAACTATGTTTCTTTCACAATCTGATTATCTGAAGAAGGTGCTTGACAAATTTTCTATGTCTCAGTCCAAGTCTGCTCCTATCCCCTTAGGAGGGCATATGGAGTTGTCCAGGAAAGAATATATTGTCATTGAAGATGATCTTAAGTCTATGGAAAATGTTCCCTATGATGTAGCTGTAGGTTCTTTGATGTATGCTATGTTATGCACTAGACCTGACTTGGCCTTCTTTGTGAGTGTACTCAGTAGGTACATGTCTGGACCTGGTCCTAGACATTGGGCTGCCATGAAATATATGCTTAGATATATTAATGGGACTAATAATCTTGGTCTTGTTTATTCTGAGTTTGATTCCAGAAATGAGTTGAAGGGATATGTTGACTCTGACCATGGCAGTAACAAGGACACCAGAAAATCCACTACTACTTTCTACTACACTTGGGCAGTTAATTGTATTTCCTGGAAAAGCCAACAACAATCCATAGTGGCTTTGTCTTCCACAGAAGTTGAGTATATAGCAGCTACTGAAGCTTCCAAAGAAGCTATATGGTTGAAAGGTATTCTGAAAGAGATTGAAGGTAAAGAGTATCTACCTTTACTTTATACTGATAGCCAGAGTGCTTTATTTCTCTGTAAGGATCCTGTATACCATGAGAGAACCAAACATATTGATGTAAGATTACACTTTATTCGAGATTTGCTTGAAAAAGAGGTTATAGATGTGAAGAAAATTAAAGGTGATGTGAATCCTGTTGATTTTGGAACCAAAATTGTGCCTACTAACAAGTTTATTTTCTGCAGGAATGCACTTCACATCGATGATGTAACCTGAGGTGTGAGGTTGGGTCAATGATGACATGGGGAGAAGAGTTCGACAATGCATTAGGATTTCTTGGGTGGGGTTAATGGACTTTGGATTAGGAGGGCATTTGTAAGTGTCATAATCCTAAGTTCATGTATGACCTAAGTAGTTTGCACATTAGTATGACAAAGCTTAAGTGTAGGGATTGGTAGATTGCCTAGGACTTGTTCTAGCTTTATGATTAATCTGAAACCGGATATCATGCAACCTCGGGTAACCGGTTGGATGGCATAATCTGGTATTGGGTTATATCTGGAGTTGGGCTTTGTTCTTGGGTTGTGTTGTTTGTTTGGGCCGCATCTGTTGATCAAGTGGACGAAGCCCGCTTGAGCTATCTGGTGAGACTTGTTGACAAGAAGACCTAGCTATATAAGCTTCTCTTGAAGAGGAAGCTTGCCCTAGATCGATCACTGTTCGCGGCGCTCATTACAGAAAGAGAGAGAGATTTCAGAGAAAGAGAAAGAGTTCTTGAAGAGCTTCTGCAGAGGTCCTAGGGTGGCGATTTCTGGCGATAGAAGACTTGAGTTCTCATTGTAGCTTCTGCCTTGAAGCTACAACAGCCTATTGGGGGCCGAATCCCAATTTCCTTCTCTTCCTCATCTCAATGTTAGATCTGTGTTAGATCTTACATGTATTCTGTGTTTTGTCGTTCTTGCCTTGCTTTGTAACTTCTGTGCGAACTCCCTGAGTATCCTACTGCATTGTTGGGCTGAGTCTCCCCACTGAGACTCCGCGGATTAGGGTTTGCCGAACCGCGTGAACATACTGTGTGTCCTCTTGCATTCAGATTCTTTACTTGATTGTTCATTGAATCGTTTGTGGTTAGAGAACAATCGGTTCTGTTGTCGAGCGAATAGGTCAAATCAATATCACATGGCCTATGAGCTGAGTAGAGAAGATTATATATAGGAAGAGAACACTGTAATAGAGGTTATCTAGAAATCAGTAGGAAATTCGGGCTCTAGCCTTGGGACTCTTTGGAGTTTATCTCCTCAGATGTTGGCTCATTAGGGGTTTCCCTCTTGAGATTTATCTTGTTATTTGCTATTATCAATCAAAGTCAGTAATCCTTTTGTAGATCCTACTTTCATTCTAACATTTTTTGTTTCGTAAGCTGTAATCGTTTTTTTTTTATCCACAAAGTGAATTCCTACCCTCATTGCTGTAAGATGTGGAGCAAAATTGAAATGCTTCATTTTGTGGTAGAAGTGTTTACAAATTGGTGCTTCTCTTGCTTATATTTATGAGGTCCGTGTATTTTCCTTGCAGGCGATGGAAAAGTAGAGGATCAGCCCATATCTAGTAGTTTTGGTGTTGTATAGGAAATGCTGATAAATTGGTTGATAAGCAGTGTGCTTGTGAGGACTTAAGGTTGTAAAGAGGACTCTTATGATGGTACAATTAGTACTGATGGCACATACAGAGATTGAAATATTTGGATGAGGACGATGTTATGTGTGGTGAGACGACAATAATGTCTACAAATCTCCTTCAGGTGAATTATATTTAAAATTTCGTATATAACGAACAATTTTATCGAAAGTTCATAGATTGCATTACCCGTGCCATACACTAGTTATCTTTAAATTTATATATTTAATATTTATCTTTGAAAAAAAATGATATTATGTCAAATGATGATGTGGTGTAGCTTGATGATTACAATATTTTGCTTTAGTAATTATATAAAGATTAACGTCGGTCACGACAGAGTAAGTATATCCTTATATGTCAGCTTGCCAAAAATAAAAATATATCGTTATATGTCATGAGGTAGTGAGTATGGCTCTGTGATTAGTTTTTAAATTTTTGATAGTGATTGTTGGCTGATCATATAGAGGATACTCAACAGATGTAACGAACTGAAGGAATTTTATAAGCCATCATCAAACTATTTGTAACACTAACTGAAGCCTTTTATAAAATTTTGAATCACTTGTTCTATGAAATTCTTTTGTGTCATTGTAAATTATAACAGCTTAATTCTGATTTATGGTTTAATCTTATATGTGAATGGTGCCATTCCTTCTGGGTCATCTCCTACTTCAAAAGTCCTCCTTGCCTTTCCCCCAGCAGAACCCGTTGGATAGAAGAGGAAGAAGAAGACTTGCACTACTCTTGATGTAAATTCTTTGTTAACTGATGGACCAAATGGTGCAAAACTTTGCTACTGGTCGCCTCTGTTCTAGTGAACCTGAAACTGAGCACCATCTTTGGCTTCACTGTCCTTTCATCAGAAACGTCTTCAATTCGGTTATGTGCTGGCTCCAGATCAGTTCTGATTTCCTAGCCTCCCAACGTATCCCACCTACAAACTGTTCTAATGCGTGATTTTGTGTTAAACTAAACCGTTTCTCTTCTTTAAAAATACAGAATTGGATTGAATCTCATGTGGCAGGTACGCCGTTTTCACATATCATTCAAGACAAGAATCCAGCGCAACCGGAACACTAATTCATGATAATGAGCCTCTCATCATCATTTGATTTGCAGTACGTGGAACCATTTTTGCTACCAATCACACCAATTTCATGTAATTGGTAGATCATGTTAATGAAACAAGGCCAAGGCGTCCTCACATCAGTTGCAACATCAGCTACAAATGATTTTTCTGTCACTAACCGCATGATTACCAAATTTGTTGCATCGTCACCTAAACATGTTACTCTTAGCACCCTTATTTATCTCCTTTTGAGTAAGTTTTATACAATTACCGCCTTATCTGGCTATTTTTTGCTGTATGATCATTGTGTGTGTGCTTTTCCTTGGTATGTGCAGTTATATACAAAAATAAAACAAGCTGCTTGGTTTGCCTGGAACTCGAAGCTGGTTACTGATGTCATTGGATTGATGTACAAACTGAGAGTCTGATTTCTGAAACCATCTCCAAATTTTGTTCAAATAAAAAAGAACTCGTTTCATTCTACTGCAATTTACTTGATTCTCATGCCAAGCACAAATCAGAGATAGGATTCTCTCATACCCGTGATATGTTGAAGGAGATAGTTCATCAACAACCTCCTGGATTGGGCACCTTGGCTCAAGGGAGTGCTTATATACCGGAGCTCTACCATTAGCTCAAGGAAATGTTGAAGACATAAAAAAATTCAATGGCTAAACAACACCACAAAAGGGAAAATAGAAATCATTAGCTAATAGGCCCCTGTTTATTTTTTTGCTGATGTGAATTTTCGCCTTTTCGGCCTCTATTAGCATTTTGGTCCTTTCCTTATGTACATTTTTGTCCAAATATTGTTTCCCTCATATAACTATATTTAATTTTTTATTTTCAAACCCTTTTTCGGTAATTTTACCATTAACTTTTGTAACATTTCAGCTACTTTCCCGAACACATACTTCTGTTTTATCAAATTCATCTACCTAAATCAGCTTCAGTTACTAAATTCAGCTACGCAATAAGCTTCAACTATCAATTCAGTTTCAACTTCAGCTATTACAACATAAGCTACCAATAAGCTCCATTTTGCCGAACAAATTATATGACAACATGTGTCCATGTGTATAGCTTAGTCCATATTTTTTTTAATCCAAAAGGTGGGGTTATCCATTTTAGACTTCTTTTACTTGATTAGTCCTACACACACATTCTGAGATCGTAAATGAGTCTTGTACATGTATTGTGAAATCGTAAAAGAGTTTTCTCTACAAATATCCTCAAGTAATTGCGAGACTATTTTTTAAAATAAATAACACTAAATCAGATCAAATAATTAATTTAATTTAAAAAACAACAAAACGAAAAAATAGCGGATGCGGGACAAAAGTTTGATATTTTTATTTTTCGGATACCCATTTACTTTTTCATGGTCCTGCGTACGATACTCTTTTACGGTCCCACAATGCGTGTACAAGACTACGTGAGTGAAAAAAATCTAAAACTAAATGGATTTAGCGTGTCCGTATACTTAAGGGAATGAGTATGAAAAAATTAGAATATATATTCTTCCATGTTAAATTTAAATACCTTTGACTATGTAAAAGAATATGTAATTGGTAGATCATGTTAGTGAATTTAAAGTATAATGTGATGTTGTATAAATTTTATTTATATTTTTACAAATATAATTTGATTAATAGATTACATAGTTAAGGTTCATCGTATCGGTCTCATACTCATATTGTTATATATCAATTTTAAATAATTTTCTATATATTTATACTGATGTTACTATGGAAAGATCACCATAGTGAAAATGAGTATTGTTTTTGAAACTCAATTTTGAAGCCCAATATATCAAGGTCTAAAAAAGATTAATACAATAGAAGGGTAAAAAGAAAGAAATATTAAAGAGGACATTAACTTTTTGGCTCAACATTCAATCTCTTATTAAACTAGACCCAGTTACCTACACTTGGCGCAGGATGCAAAATTGAGTATGCTGAATTTGATTATTTCATGTATGAACGAAACTGCATCTATGCAAATTGGAGCTCCAAGATTATGTCTGGTTGTAATATGACCATAACTCGTAGCAACAAACAAACCACTAGTTCATTTTTCATGTCAAGTTGAACCTTCCTCTTGTTTTGTTTCACTTATAATCACTACTACCTGATTGACAATTCTTATATTATTTTCAGTAGATTCAAGAACTCTATGGTCAAACAGGTTTTTAGGGGTTCTGGAAGAAGTTTTCCCAATACTGATAATAGCGTGTGAGCTAGGAATGTTTTAATGATGTGGTGTGTGGGAAAGGTCTATTACTTGTTTTGTTTCACTTAACCCTCCTTAACGTTGTTACTGTGAACCAAGATATTCTTTGACAATGTAATTCTGTTGTTATTGTGAACCAAGCTATGGTAATTGATATTCTTTAAAACCCACATCATGTGATAGCCATAATATGCAAATAATTGTGATATGCTTATACATTATTGTGTTCATTAAAATTCTTGTTGTATTTATATGTGTCAAAAGCTCTCTTCATATTTTGTTTTATGGTGTGTTTGTAATATATGTTGTAATGGCCTTCTACATAAGCCTATCTACTTTACCAAATGGATGATCTACTTGACTGTCAAATAGTTATCTTGAAGTGCAATATGACAAACAATTGTGGGGCATGGATAACTCATTATTTGGACCCTACAACTAAAGCTCAGCCAAATAGACATTTTTATAATCCCATATATGCCGACTTTGGATTGTTGTCTTCATCTTCTTAATCATCAATTGTAAATTTTATACTCTCCTTATTCGTGTCATCATCAGCTTCATCCGAGACCGAGTCGTAATGCTTGTGTTCTAGAATGAAGTTTCTTACAGAAAAAATGCGCAAATAATGTCCACTTGAGTCTCAAGATCATATGATGGCATACCCTTCAATATCTTCCATCGTTTCTTCAAAATTTCAAAGCATTGTTCAACAGTCTCCTTGCAGTTCTCTGGAACATGTCTTACGAACTGTGATTGGTGATATTTTGGTTTCGAATACGGCACCATGTAGCCTTTCCTATCAAAGCATTTAACGGTTACCTTTAAGAGGATGGGGAAAGTTCATATGTGGTTCACTCAAAGCATGTTCAAAGAATCGGGCATCATGGGCACTACCTTCCCATCCACAAGAAATTAACGTGAAGTACATACTACCTCTTTACGTAAAGATTATATTGCCCCCAATTTTTATGAAATCGCCCTTTTTATCATTTCTTCGCATGTACCTGCAGTAGCTTGGAAATTTCCTGAAAAGCTAATCATTGATATTGCGAATTTTTTAGATAAACCTCTTAAAGAATTAGAGGGAAAAAATTTCTTCTTTTTATAAATAGGTCTTCTTCTGGCTTCGGATCTCCTGCGGGAATTATTTCAAAGACGAGCCTCTTATCCATTCTCTTTCAATCACGGAAGGGGGGAAAAGCCCCCGACTGATTCTACCATAGAGGCTGACGATAGTTTGTCTTGGACGAGATCTAGAACTACTATCAACGGTTTGTGTAGCCATAAATCCGATTGTATTTATTGAGATCTACCCATTTCAAGTAATTGGAGTAAAACCTGACTTGGGATCCTTCCTTTCTTCAAACAGAAGAAAGAGAGATAGGATCAGGCCGATTCCCGAAACCTTCCAGAGTGGTATCTCACTGACGGCTTGGGCCCCCCCGGATGCTTTCAGAAGTTATCCGCTCCGCACTTGGTGATATGGTTCCGAAGGATGAACCAAATATGGACAGTTCCAATGAGATTTGGAAATAAGGAAAGAATCACTACTGCTAATCACTTTTGGTCCCAAATCTTTGGGGTTGCAACAAAGAGGGCATTTTAGTTAGAAATAAAAAAATGTGAATGCGGCCATAATTATACAGAATTCAATTATAGAGTTCATTAAAAGTCATTTTTTGCTAAATGATGATGTCCAATATCGCTCGGTCATAAACCCCCAGTTATTGGGTCTAATCCTCCACGAAAAGTAAGAAAGTTTGCGGATACTGTTGTCCGAACGTCAGACGCTGGATATATCACGCGTACGAAACTTAATAGTATGCCGCTTCTATAACAAGTTGATCGGTTAATTCACTACAAAATGGGAGTTAGCACTCAATTTTGTTGGATGTTCTCGCGCGAATTTCAGCAATCACTTGTTCAGATTCTACATATTGACCATCTCCCTTATATCCCGCTCCCACTCGGACTCTTGGCGAAATAAAAAACGGACAATATTTGTTCGAAAATCTGTAGTTCTAACGACATGCCTCTCATTTCTGAATGCATTCAGACATCGCACCTCCGATCCACAATCCATTACTTGCTTCATCCATATATAACCAGTTAACTATGAGGTATAACAAGGAACTTTGGATAAGTATCTAGCATAGTACGCAGTAGAAAGGCGCGCACGATTCGCCAACACAATATTCAACATAATAGCATATCTCCTGAGACGATCTCGTCTTGTCCTTGGTCGCTAGATACCTAAGCTTTGCGTCATTAGTGCAGAATCTAATAACCAAACATTTTTAATAAGAAGGCAAATAGAATCTGCTAAGAACAGATTCAAAAATGCAGAAATCCAACGACTTGATATTAACTGAAATTAACTCAGATGAATTCAAATTAAATTAACATGTTCAACACACACACACGTCTGAAAGGAATTCATCTGAGTTTGAGGGATTGTGATTGCCTACTTGCAGTGCTTTCAATATCAAGTTGTTGGATTTCTGCATTTGACGTGTGTTGATTATCTTCAAAATCCAATGTCACATCGTCATCCATGTGGTTAAGATAATCAACACACGTCTGAACGGAAAATTGTGATTGCCTAGTTGCAGTGCTTTCAATATCACTTTCTATCAAAGTGAGCAATTTCTGTGTAGATGTATCCACACCGGCTAGGGAATTAGTGTACGCAGTTTGTGCAGGGGATGATCTTTTCCTTACTCTTTTCACAGGTTCGGCTGGAGCACTTAAAGCCCTCTTGCCTTGGATTGCACCTGAATGTCCACAACCTTCTCTAGAGCTTTGCCCGGAACCTCTCCTAACAGGTTGTATAGAAGGAGTTGGTTATAGAGGTGCATTAGGAGTACTTAATGCTTTAGTAATATACCATCAAGAAAGGATGTAGTAACATGCCATCCGTTAAACTGTCTACCACATTCCTCAAGCTATCATCTTGATTGTCTTTGTTAATTTTTCAATCCAGACTGTCATTACTCAAAGACCTACTATGTGATAATGCATGCACTTTCTTTAGAGGAAGGTCATTTCCAACTACACCACCTAGAGAACCACCAGTATTTCCTCTCTCAGGCCCTAAAACAAGTTCTTGTGAACCACCTACAAATCATTCATTACCGCCACCATTAATTCTTCCTACAAAACCTTCAACACATTCTTGCAAATAACCATTGTTTTCCTTAAGAACCACAAAGCATAGATTGAGAGGGATCTTCTAATCATGTTAGAAGCAGGGGTGGTTTGTCCATTAAAGATGACACGACAAACCTTCCATTTGCAGACAAAACGTCAAACACATCGTCCCACATCTGACTCAATTTTGTGCTAACCGCTTTCTTCCTGAATTGGTAGGACTTGACATTCTTTTCGTGTAAGCCAATAACTTAACACTGTCAAAATGTTATTCACAACAGTGAATGCACTTCAAATCAGTTTAAAATGAAGAAAATAACATAGTCATTCATATCGTTTTCTGTCTTTCCCACCAGTCATTGGACGCGGTAACTAATCCCGTGATGGGATCCCAGCCAACTCCAGTCACACTGTTCCTTAAGTCCGACCACGGTAAGTTTTTCATGTGCTCAAATTTGTTCTTGAGACTAGTCCTTGGAACCGCCTTCCCAGTCATTATCTCGTACCGCTTAGTAATGTTGTCCCAAGAAAACAGTTGAGAATAAGTATAGTTAGCGTGAAAATCCTTACAACACTGCATTAAACCTATCTGATCATCCTCACTGAATTTGTACATCGTTTTATCCATGTCCATGTCCGTATCCATCTTTTTTCCTTTTCCTCTTCCCTTTCTACTACCTTTTCCAATTGGTGTTTGATCCTCTATTTATTCCTCAAAAATGTTCTTTACAACAATGGTAAAACATTAATTTTTTTTGTCAAAATAGGTAAGATAAATCATAAAACAATCAAAGCAACCTGTTTTTTATATATATTCTAGAACAGTTTGTACCATTCTAATCATGACAACATCAAACCAATCAAAAATATGTAAACAAATCCACACTAGCAGTAATATTAGGGTATCCCTCATTAATATTTCCAAATCAGAGCTTGAGAATCCAACCTAAAATACATACATATTTATTGGTGATTGGAATACCCCTGTTTTTCAACACAACAACAGAAATTTTAGATAATATAAGACACTTAACACATCTCCTCCAATCACCTTCGTCTCAATATCGATTTCGTCCAACCACAAAACCAACTAAACCCAACCAACAAACAGGTGAAGATTGATGAGGATAGGGTGAACAATTGCTTGAAAATCGAAGAAGAAACACATAGCTACGCATTGATGAGCTACATTCAAGTCGCCAGTTGCTTGCTATCGGGTTTCCAAATTGGGGAAGAACTTAATTTCAGGTTTTGGCCATGTCCTTTTTGGTACTTTCGCACATGAAATACTCATCTTCAACTCGGATATTTTTGGCCGAGCCAAACACGCCATTTAACAGCTTTTACAACTTTCAACACCAACTTCAATTAACTGAGTTTTTGTCAACTTTAGCTGAGTTTTTGTAAATTAACTGCTACAAGTAGCTTACAAATGCTACTTTAACTTCAGCTACTCTATGATTTTGTCAACTTTAGCTGAGTTTTTTTTCCGCCAATCCGAACGGACCCCTAATCTCCAAACATGTTCAAAAATCGATACCATGTCATACACAATGCTAAGTTATGTGTATCAAAACTCATAAATTTAGCAAAATAAAAATAAAAATCTACATACATATAGGTGAGCTTAAAAAATCGAAACCGAAAAATTGAATTGAAAAATCGAAAAACTAACCACTTTTTAGGTTAACCGTACCAAAAAAATTAAAATTTCAAATACAATTAACCGAATGATCCTATTTGTGGTTAAACGGTTAGTATATGGTTAATTAAATTGTATTTGCGATTAACCGAATTAACCAAATATATTACAATATATATTTTTGAATATAGGTTAATATGACTAACTATAATAGTCTAGTGGGATGACAATAGTGTAATAACGATCCTCAAGAGTGTATTGCGTTACGTTCGAAACTATTAGTTTTTTAATCGTTGCTAATCAACCATTTTTAGATTATGAAAAACTCGCCTTGTGTTGGCCTTGATTTGGTCGAAATATTATCGAGAACTTGTAACAGTATTAATTTAAATTTCGAAGTAAAATTATGCCCAAATTTCATGTACTAAGGCAAGGATGACCTCTCTTTATTCTGTTTTGCACCATGTCATCAACAAACACATCTCTTTGCTTTTGTTTTGCTACGACAACACTACTAGAAATTATCTACACGTTTATGGGAAAAAAAAGCAAAAAATAAAAAACAATCCATACGTGACGTACGGTTTTAATCCATGCGTGACGCACAAAAACTGGGCGGTAAATAGCAATTTGAGTGGGCGGTGAATAGTAAGGGCCTATATATAGGCATTTAGTCCTTGGAGCCCAAGTTAAGAACTTGGAGGCCAAGGCAACTTGGGGCCCAAGCCAAGTCCTTGGTGTGCAAGGAAGAGGACAAGTGTCTAAGGTGTGGACACTTGCTCCTTGGGCATGTGTGACACATGTCCACCTTCGGCATGTGTGACACATGTCTACCTTGGTCAAAACTCCAAATAACTGATAACGGTTATCTGACACCCGGTGAACAATTCACCTCGTTTATTGTTCCACCTACCCCAAATCCTATAGGCTAACCGGGCCTTCAGATTCGCATGATCCAGTCCCGTAAACTCTAAGTCTGTGACCTCATATGACCCAGTTATTCTAGCCATGAGCTAATCATATTAATCTCATAAGTCGTATTGGCCACTAGCAATAGCGTGCGACTCCTAAAATATCTGGATTATAAGTCTCCATTAATAGTCATATTCCATATTAATAATTGCATCGTTGATTAAAGGACACAATTCCTTCAATCTCCCACTTGTCCTTAAACAAGCGTGCAATGTTAAAATTCCTTTGTCTCTTAGTGTCTCATTTGATGATATGGTGACTTTCATATCTATATCAAATGTGTTTCTTGAACTCTTGAGATCGAACTGTGAAAACAGATGATTACATTTAATCCATCTGAGCGTGGCCACACGTTTTACAGCTCTCACTCTTCAAGTGGCCAAGACACCATTCTTTTCCAATGCATCATGGTATACATGGAACAGGAGGACTTCTCCAGTCTTGTATGACTACTGCTCCCACTCAACCTTTGGCAATCCCAATCACTGCCTTAATAACTCCCTGTAACGGTGAGCGTTTAACAGCGTCAAAGACATACCATCAGTCAAGTGAAACAATATCACACTCATGTCTGAGGAACTCATTAATCATGGATTTAATCCTAAAGGCTCTGCAATCTCTTTTGGAGAGTCTAGAGGACGGTCAGTCCGATATGCATCATCTATGCACATCTATGTAATTGACTAGACATCTCTATGTCTCCATAGCACATGAAACCCTGTGCTATCAGCCAATCTCACAATATGGTCTTTAGATAAATCATTTATGTCCGAGTTAATGATTCAGACCATGGACAAAACAATAATTCTTAATTTCAGTTCACTTAATGGGGTTTCATTCACCATAACAATTATGATAAGCCCATTTGATAATTACAGAATTATTTGGACATTTTATTTAATACCAAGCAATAATTAAATAATAATGAGTAATTCTCATATAGAAAACAAGCATAAAAGTGTCTAACTTCAATAAACAAGATTTATTATGAAAAACAGTTATATCTCAAATCCATTCTCCAATGTGCTTGAGACCCTTGGCCCTAGTGTGACTATCATGATTAGGCCTGGGCATGGGCTTGGTCAAAGGATCTGCAATGTTATCATCTGTGTGCACTTTGCACATCCTTACATCTCCTCTATCAACATAATGTCGAATCAGGTTATATTTTCGTTGTACATGTCTAGACTTAGAGCTTGAGCTTGGTGCCTTTGCTTGAGCAATGGCACCATTGTTGTCACAATGAACGTCAATTGCGCTAGATATGCTAGGAACAACACCAAGCTCAGCTACAAATTACCTAATCCAGACGGCCTCTTTCGCTGCTTCACTAGCAGCAATGTATTCGACCTCCGTTGTAGAATCCACTATTTTCCCTTGCTTTGAGCTCTTCCAACTAACGGCTCCTCCATTCAGAATGAAGACGTATCCAGACTGTGACTCAAAGTCATCTCTGTCTGTCTGGAAACTCGCATCAATATAGCCCTTGACGACTAACTCGTCATCACCTCCATATACCAAGAATTCGTCCTTAGTCCTTCTCAAGTACTTTAGGATGTTCTTGGCTGCACACCAATGTGCATCTCTTGGGTTTGATTGGTATTTTCTACACATTCTCAGAGCATATGCAACGTCTGGGCGTGTACATATCATAGCATACATGATAGAACCTATGGCCGAGGCATAGGGAATCTTGCTCATTCTCTCAATCTCATCAGATGTCTTAGGACACTTAGTCTTGCTGAGATGTAAGCCATGTTGCATAGGTAGAAATCCTTTCTTGGAATTTTCCATATTGAATCTGTCAAGGACCTTATCTATATAAGTTCCTTGACTAAGACCAATAAGTCTCTTCGATCTATCTCTATAGATCTACCTAATATGTACTCTTCCTCTCCCAAGTCTTTCATCGAGAAACATTTCTTCAACCATTCTTTAACTGTTTCCAGCATCGGAATGTCATTCCCAATGAGTAGTATGTCATCCACATACAAGACTAGGAAAACTACTTTGCTCCCACTAAACTTCTTGTAAACGCAAGGTTCTTCTTCGCATTTGATGAAGTCAAACTGTTTGACTGCTTCATCAAATCGAATGTTCCAACTCCTCGATGCTTGCTTTAGTCCATAAATAGACTTCTTAAGCTTGCATACCTTCCTAGGGTGCTCTGGATCCACAAAACCTTCTGCTTGTGTCATATACACATCCTCTTCTAAAAAACCATTTAGAAAAGCAATTTTGACATCCATTTGTCAAATCTCATAATCATAATAAGCGGCAATTTCTAGGAGTATCCTAATGGACCTAATCATTACGACCGGTGAGAACGTTTCTTCATAGTCAATACCATGAACCTGTTTAAATCCTTTGGCAACTAACCTTGCCTTATAAACAGAAACGTGTCCATCATTGTTTGTTTTGATCTTAAAGACCCATTTGCAACCGACAGGTGTTACCCCGTCAGGCAAATCTATCAAGTCCCAGACCTGATTCTCACACATGGAGTCCATTTCGGATTTCATGGCTTTGAGCCATTTTTCGGAGTTGGGATCTGTCATTGCTTGCTTATAGGTTGCAGGCTCACTACTTTCTAAAAGTAGTATGTCAGGACTAACATTCAAGAAGAAATCATCATATCGTCTAGGTTGATGTGTTGGCCTACTTGATCTCCAAAGTGGTGCAACAATAGGAGGGATAATAGAAGGAGGGTTTTCCACAACATCTTGGGGTGCCTCTTGTACTTCATCCACTTGAGGAACTTGTTCTTGAATCTGGACGGTTTTCCCTTGAAGGGGTATGCCTCCAAAATCTAGATCCTCTGTGACATCTTCAATGTCATCTTGTTGTTGTGTTTGTTGCCCAACTTGAATTTCGTCAAGTTGAACATTTCTCCCACCTGGCTTCATGGAAAAACAATATTTTTCCAAAAAGACACTATCCCTAGCAACAAACACTTTGTTCTTTGTTGGATTGTAGAAATAATACCCCTTTGTTCCTTTGGGGTACCCTATAAAGAAGCATTTGTCTGATTTAGGTGCAAGCTTATCAGATAGTAAACGTTTTACAAAAGCCTCGCAACCCCAGACTTTCAGAAATGACAAGCTAGGAACCTTTCCATGCCATATTTCATGTGGTGTCTTGTCAACTATTCTGGACGGAGTCCTATTTAGTGTGAACGCAGCAGTTGTGAGGGCATAACCCCAAAAGCATGTAGGAAGATCAGCAAAACTCATCATTGAGCGAACCATGTCTAACAATATTCGATTTCTCCTCTCAGATACACCATTCAACTGTGGCGTGCCTGGTGGAGTCAATTGTGAAACGATTCCACAACTTCTCAAATGATGATCGAATTCTTGGCTCGGATATTCGCCACCACGATCTGATCGGAGGGCTTTTATCTTTTTACCAGTTTGTGTTTCAACTTCATTTTGAAATTCTTTGAACTTTTCAAAGGATTCAATTTTATGTTTCATTAAGTAGATATATCCGTACCTACTAAAATCATCAGTAAATGTAATGAAGTATCTATAGCCTCCCCTAGCTTTCGTGCTCATTGGTCCACACACATCAGTATGTATAAGAGCCAATAGTTCAGTAGCCCTCTCACCCGTTCCAGTGAAAGGTGACCTTGTCATCTTGCCCATCAAACAAGATTCACATGTCTCAAATGATTCAAAATCAATTGACTTTAGGATTCCAACTGCTTGGAGTTCGTTCATGCGTTTTACGCTGATGTGGCCCAAGCGACAATGCCATAGGTTTGCTTCACTTAAATCATTCGATTTTTGCCTTTTGGTATTAATATTATATACTTCAGATTTGAGGTTCAGTATGTATAGTCCTGCACTATTCATAATAGCTTTTGCATAGAAAACGTCATTCTTAATGACAGAAATACAACCATTCTTAATGTTGAATTCAAAACCCTCATTATCCAAAGCAGAAGTCGAAATAAGGTTCTTAGTAATTGAAGGAAAAAAATAACAATTATGAAGTTCCAATACTAAACCAGAAGGTAAAGATAGACTATAATCGTTGATGGCAAGTGCAACAACTCTTGCTCCATTTCCAACGCGCAAGTCTACCTCTCCTTTCTCCAACCGCCTCAACAGATGCAACGTTTTCTACCTCTGTTGAGGCGGGCAGAAGGGTGACCACCTCAACAGAGGGGGTCTGTTGAGGCGGGCAGAAGGGTGACTCTTGGCCCGCAATGCAAATATTTGCATTGCGGGCCAAGACCTTGAATTGCATCGTTTTCAAAATTCGCTTTCTTGCTTTTGGCGGCTGACTCTTGAGTTTTACGATCACAACTACCCACCACCTCTTTGTTTGACTTAGACTTCATTGCATATGAAAATAATAACAAAATGTAAGAACAAAAATATACCTGGAGTGAGTTAGACTTAGACTTCTTTATCATAACTCATAAACAAGAAAAATTGCAAATAGAACATATGTCATGAATAACTGTAACAACAATAACTGTAACAACAATGCAGAAAAATAAGAACAACATTCAGCAGTGCATTACCATAACTAATAAACAAGAAAAATTGCAAATAGAACATATGTCATGAATTAAAAATACAAGTTCTAGCTAATCATATACCTGGAGTGACTTAGACTTAGACTTCTTTATCAGGCGTGGAGTGAACTCCTACAAAAATATTACATGAGCAAGATTGAGTAGACAATTAGATGTAGCAAATGCTTGCATTATCATATTCGTTCAAAACATTCATACCTCGTCGTCTTCGAAAATCACTAAGTGGATTGGCCATTGTACAAAACTACCCTGAGCACCGCCTAAGTTAGTTAAACCATCTCCAGTAGGTACCGGAAGAATATCATCAACATGCCCTTCGTAAACAAAATCAATTTGGACTTTATAGTGACCAGGCTTCATTAATCTAAAATGTTGGGTCAATGCACCATCTGAGGGTTGTACCATACCATCCGCCACAATGACTTTGTTACCGGAAACTTCATCCTCAAGGGCAAGATGACATGGAACCCTTTCCTGCATAAATAATGAAATTGATGCAAATATACTCTATTTAATAGATTATAACAAGATTCACTTGATTACTCTAACAAGATTCAGTTTTTTAATAGACATGGAACCCTTTCCTAGCTACTCTTCATATAATGAAGCTAATGTGAATTATTCTAACAAGATTTACTTGATTACAAGTAAAAGAATGTAATATATTATTTTTAGCCAACATGAGACTAAATTGTACCTTTAGCTCGCGTGGTTGAGGGGTAGAATCATGTTCAGCATGTCCAGGGTTGGAAGTGGAGGCATACTGGCCAATATGTCCCATGGCGGCTAGTTGCTTTTGGAGGGCCTCTTGCACTCTTTTCTCCACTATTTTATCTAGGTCGTCTTCAAACTCCTTTCTCATTGAAACTCTAATTGATTCAATTACATCTGAAGAAGCTTCACTATGAGCAAATTTATTTTGTCTCTTTCTCGGACCAAAAGCAACTGTATGACAAACATTTCCACCCATTGCCTTGACACGCCCACGATGATCTTTTTTCCCCATAGCTTTGGTGAGGGCATCCTCTTGATCTTCAAAAACAAGATTACCTTTTTCTTCTTCTTCAATGTACTCCATCTATGTCAATTAGAAAAGTAAGAATTAGTTCATAATTTATAATCAAAGAAAATAAACATTACTTAGATATCACTTCTTACAGTTTTTTTGGCAATTTCTGCAATTTCCTTATCATTTGGTCAATTTCCCACTCTCCATCTTTATTTAGAACTTGATGAGCCAATATTCACTCCTTTGATCTAAATTTCTTAACTCTAGCTAGCGTTGAGGTGACAGAAGAGTTCACCGAGGAACTACTTGAGAAAGTTAATGCTGTTTCTGGTGGAAGTCGTCCATCGTCTATCCATTCATGTCGTTTTCTGATATAACCCTTCTGGCCAGTGCGATGATGGCTTTTGTTGAATGACGCACTGTTCCTTGCCTTTTCACTACGAGCCTGTCAAAAAGGATGTTAAAGATGATTTCTGAAAGAAAATTTAACTCAATTACCATTCAAAACCAAATTCAACACCAAAAACAGATTTGTACATGAAGATACTTTCTTCCATAGTGAAGATACTTTCTTCCATAAAACACCCTTTTTAGACTTGGGCTTGATGAACTTGCCATATTTGGTTTCAACATTTTTAATACGTTCATAAACCTGCGATCCCGTTAAAGGTGCACGAGCCACTCCTTCCTCGGTGTGACCATTGAACTCTTTCTTCTTCTTACGATAAGGGTGATACCGACTAAGGAACTTCCTGTACTTTACAAACACATTTTTCTTGTAATGTTTCAAGTATGTGGGTTCCATGTCTTCTTCACATATTGGGCATGCTTGTTCTCCTTTGGTTTTGTACCCAGACAAGTTTCCATATGCTGGAAAATCATTTATGGTACAAAAAACCATAGCTCGCAGTGTGAAGTCTGAGTTGGTGTGTGCATCGTACATTGAAACACCTTCATTCCACAATAATTTCAAATCCTCTATGAGTGGCGCTAGATACACATCTATGTCATTTCCAGGTTGCTTAGGCCCCGAGATGAGGAGTGATAACATGATATTCTTGCGCTTCATACACAACCATGGAGGAAGATTATAAATCGCAAGAAGAATCGTTCATGTGCTGTGCTGAGTGCTTAGAGTGCCATAAGGATTCACACCATCTGTACACAGAGCAAGTCTCAGATTTCTAACCTCCTTGCCAAATTCATGATATTTCTTATCGATATTTCTCCATTGAGGAGAATCAGCAGGATGTCTAAGGAGTCCATCTTTCTTCCTCCCTTCTGCATGCCATCTCAGATTTTTTGCTTGTTTCTTTAATGAAAACAAACGCTTAAATCTATCTATTATTGGAAGATACCACATAACTTTAGCCGGCGGCCCCTTCTTAGCGGAATTTACCCCTTTACGCTTGTAACGAGATACACCGCACTTTGGACACTCATCCAAATTTTCATGGTCTTTTCTGTAAAGAACACAATCGTTTGGACAAGCATCTATTTTGACAACCTCTAAGCCAAAGGGACACATCACTTTCCTGGCATAATAGGTAGAGGTGGGCAACTCATTGCCTTCCGGCAAAACTTCACTTAACCACTCCAATAAGGTCGTGAAACTCGAATCAGTCCAGCCACTCTTCGATTTCAAGTTGTATAGCACTGACAAAGCTTCTAACTTGGTAAATTTTGTACACCCAGGATACAAAGGCGTCTCAGCAGCCTTTGTTAGTTGTTCTAACACCTTAGGTCGTTCATCCAAGCGATCTCTCACCCCATCCATCATCTCATTCATTTCATCCTCTTGCTCATCATCATCATCATCATCCATCTCATAATTCTCAGAAATGTTATCATCACTCTCATCACTGTCTACCTGAAGATCAAATTCGTTTACACTAGAACTTGGACGATCAGGTATTTTCTCTCCATGCCAAAACCAAACATGATAATCTTGCTTAAACCCACGACGAAATAAATGATCCTCAATCTCATCAATGTCTGCTAACCTCCTTACATTGTTACAATCACGGCAGGGACAATAGATTTTTTCGGCTTTTGTACTCTGTTGGTTGGCTAAAGCACATCTAATAAACTCCCCAACCCCACTCAAATATTCAGCTGTAGTATGATCACCGTACATCCAACGACGACTCATTTCTAATAACAGAAGAAAACTGTAGAAAGACCAATACATACATAACATTGAAAACACTCATTGAAATAAAATAAAATTATTTGGATATCTAGCTAACAAAACAATATCTCATGCAAAACTCATTAAAATCACTCATCGACATATTTCATTTGTTTTCCTACAATTTTTATCAAGTCATGCTAAAAAGTGACAAAATTAAGTTTAGTTATATGAATTGACTATATAGACAAGAGGTAGAGCATAATCCTAAACATACATGAAAGGTATTAACAAGAACTAGTAAAATTGACAAGATTAAGATTAAATTTTCTACTAGGCATTTTACCGAACACTTGGAGTGCATCAAAATTTCCTAAAGAACCAAAACAACATAATCAATCAAAATTCCACCAAATAAGGGACTAATCACCCACAACAACAAAAATCAACCATTCATACCACAAAAGGAATCAACTCCTGCACATCAAAATCCGAAAACAATTTGCGAAGGAGGAAGTTTCACCTACCTCGATGACTCGAAGGACGAAAGCTGGAGGAGGAGGAGGAGACGAGGAGGAGCAGTCGACGAGTTCGACAGTGAGGCGTGGAGGAAGCGGCGAGTTGGCGGAGGCGGCGAGGAGGAGGCGCAGTCGACTGAATTGAAAACGACCAAATGAAGAAAGCAGTCGACTGTAACTTAATTACAGTCGAAGCAGTTGAGGCGGGCGCATATTGCCCGCCTCTAAGTTTTTTTAAGCATCTGTTGAGGCGGGTGCATGACTGCCCGCTTCTAATTTTTGTGTTATTTTGAGGCGGGCGCCTTACTGCCCGCCTCTAATCTCTTCGTCGCATCATTTGAGGCGGGCGTCTTACTGCCCGCCTCTAATGTTTGGGCTCTGTTGAGGCGGGCGCCTTACTGACCGCCTCAACAAGTCAAAAACACAAATATTATTTGAGGCGAACGGATATTTGCCCGCCTCTAAAGTACCTATTGTAGCGAACTAAACGACTGACCGCCTCAACAAATAGTAGAATAAGACTTTTTGCGTCGGTTTTTAAGGTGACCGCCTCAACAGGGGGGCTGCAACAAGTGTTTTTTCTACTAGTGATGATGTCAGTTGCCATCTCTACATCTTAAGGATTACCCAGACTAGCCATTCTGTCAAACATACCTATAATGTCAAATACATGAGTGCCAACTGGTTTTCCTTTTTCAAGCTTGCTTTCTAGTATGCGCCTATGAGTGTCATACCTCTCAATCCTAGCCTATTCCTGAAACAAAACTTTCAGGTTTGACATGATTGTGTAAGCATCCTGCAGTTCAAACCTCTTTTGAAGTGTAGGTTCCATGGCAGCAAGCATAAGACATGTGACATTCACAGACTTACGTCTTATAGCCTCTTCTTCTGACTTTTCCTCAACAGTTGAGGTTTCATTAATCTAGAAAATAATGCAAATTAACTCATAAATACAATTTATCCATCTTGGATCAAAATGATGGTTAAACATGCATCAAAATTAAGATCAATATCAATTTATGCAAGAGGCTCTGATACCACTGTTGGGAAATTTAGATGCTTAAAGCGGAATTTCAGGAAACACTATCCTAACATCTAATAAGGACCTCATGCATATATTGATACCGATCATGTATATAAGATGAATCAAATACCTCTTGATGCGTGTTCGTAGATGCCGAAAGACAGAGATGAAAGCCTCAAATGTGACTTCTCTACTTGGTCCACACGAGCAATAAACTGGATCTCCTTATGGTTTCTTCTGCTAGACCGAAATTCACAAGGATGTGCGGGGTGTGGAATATATGGTGTGTCTAGTGTGTTGGGTGCTCTCTATGTGGAATAAGAGAGGCCTATATATAGGCATTTAGTCCTTGGAGCCCAAGTTAAGAACTTGGAGGCCAAGACAACTTGGGGCCCAAGCCAAGTCCTTGGTGTGGAAGGAAGAGGACAAGTGTCTAAGGTGTGGACACTTTCTCCTTGGGCATGTGTGACACATGTCCACCTTCGGCATGTGTGACACATGTCTACCTTGGTCAAAACTCTAAATAACTGATAACGGTTATCTGACACCCGGTGAACAATTCACCTCGTTTATTGTTCCACCTACCCCAAATCCTATAGGCTAACCGGGCCTTCGGATTCGCATGATCCAGTCCGTAAACTCTAATTGTGTGACCTCATAGGACCCAGTTATTCTAGCCATGAGCTTAATCATATTAATCTCATAAGTCGTATTGGCCACTAGCAATAGCGTGCGACTCCTAAAATATCTGAATTATAAATCTCCATTAATAGTCTTATTCCATATTAATAATTGCATCGTTGATTAAAGTACACAATTCCTTCACATGTGCTATCAGCCACCACTAACCCATTTGAATCAGACAAGTACTCTTCTGTCATGAAGAACCCAATTCCTTGAACAAATGATCCTTCAATCTATAATAATAATACCAGATTATTAGCAGAAAATCATGTCAAACCTTTGACACTAATTGAACATGGCAAGACATAGTTGGAAAAATTTACTTGTCCTAGATCAACAGCAGGATTCAAGCTTTGTCCACAGTCATATACGATATCAGACCTCAATATTGTGGTTTCCCCTGTAAGGATATCTATCTCCACCTGTATCACGATTACATTATTGAGCTTACTTTTGTTATACTTCTGATAATTTAAGTACATCTATGTTTCTTGCACTTAGTTGATAATTAACTTGAATTGAATATAAGACGAATAAAAGCTCATTGTGAACAAAGAACTTACCTCACTCACTGCAGCTCCATAATTCAGATATTGGTTAGAAGTGTACTCAGGAACGTAGTAAGTACTTGCTGATAAATTGAAAGACTGGAGCTCAGCCTGTATTATAATAATAGGGTTAGAATGAATTTGTTTTGAAGGCCAGTTTAATATTGATATGTGTTAAACACTCTACTAAGATAAGTTGCCTACTATATAAACTAATTGAGTACTCCTCCTATTTGGTATTAGAACTAGCGGTGCAGAGCTACGAAGAAGGCAAGAGTAATACCAAACTAACTTGTTATTTTGATATCTCACGTGAAATGGATATATATAAACTATTAGCAATATTTATATCAATCACAACAATATCTTGATAGACATAATAATCGAAGATACACAATATATTTAGTATTGATATCAAATGTTTACTTAGCATATGAAGAATAGAGGGAAGAATTGAGTGAACTCCATTGAAGCAAAGAGAGCAAACTCTCATTACAGAAAGTTTGTGAAAAGTAAGAATTCTGTTACAACAGAATCTGGTATTTATACCAGAATTGATGACGTCACACATACGTCACTAATAACAGAATTTAACTAATGTTCATTACATTCTCATATCCCCCTCTCAAGTTGGACTTGGGGAGGATTCAACTAGTCCTAACTTGAAGGATAGAAATTTATGAGGTATTTCACCAAGGGGTTTGGTTAGAATATCAACCAATTGGAGCTGGGACTTGACATGAGCTGTTTACAGAAAGCCTTCAGTGACCTTCTCCCTCACATAGTGGCAATCAATGGTTAAGTGTTTCGTCCTCTCATGAAAGACAGGGTTAGCTGCAATGTGTTGAGGTGCCTTGTTGTCACAGTACATGGTAATAGGAAGAGGAACATTGACATGAAGATCTTTGAGCAAAGCATTGAACCACACCATTTCACTAGCAGTAGCTGACATGCTCCTGTATTCAGATTCTGTGGAAGACTTGCTAAATGTCTTCTGTTTCTTTGTCTTCCAAGAGACCAAAGCATCACCAAGAAAGACACAATAGGAAGTGAGGGATCCATGTTTACCCCAATCTGCATCACTGAAACAACTGGCTTGGAGAGTATTCTTAGTAGGATAAAATAACCCCCAATTAAGTGTGTCTCTTAGATATCTGAGAATGTGCAAAGCTGCTTGAAAATGTGGCTTTCTAGGTGTGCTAACAAATTGACTCAGATGATGAACTGAATAGGACATGTCAGGCCTTGTAATATTCAGATACATCAGTCTACCCACAAGTCTTCTATAGAGCTCTAGGTTATCTAGTAACACACCTTTGTCCTTGGAGAGACCAAGACCTTTAGGAAGAGGAAAGTTGGCTAGCTTGCACTCAAGCATCTCAGTGTCCTTCAAAATATCTAGGATATATTTTCTCTGGTTGATAACAGTGCCCTTAGTAGATCTAGCTACTTCAATACCAAGGAAGAATCTGATCAAACGTAGATGCTTATAGTGAAAGCATCATGAAGACCCTGCTTAGTCTTCATTAGAAATTCAGTGTCATTTCCTGTGAGCAATACATCATCAACATAGACCAGTGCAACAACCATCATGTCTGCATCTTTTCTAACAAACAATGAGTAATCATGTTTAGACTGAATATATCCTAATCTGAGCAAGTGATTAGTAAGTTCAATATTCCATTGCCTAGAGGCCTGCTTAAGGCCATAAAGAGACTTAGTAAGCTTACAGACTTGACCCTCTTTAGCCTGATAATATCCCAAAGGAGGAGACATGTATACCTCTTCCTCCAAATGCCCATGGAGGAAGGCATTATTGATATCTAACTGAAAGATATCCCATTTCTGAGCAGTAGATAAGGCTATGAGAGTTCTTACAATAGCAAGTTTGGCCAAGGGAGAGAAGGTGTACTTATAATCTGTGCCCTCTACCTGATTATATCCTTTAGCAACTAATCTTGCTTTATATCTTTCAACAAAGCCATCTTGCTTGTACTTGACCTTGTACACCCACTTGGAACCAACTTCCTTTTTCCCTGGAGGTAGAGTGGTTAATTCCCAAGTGTTATTATTTTCCAATGCTTGCAACTCCTTATTCATTGCTTCCTCCCAACAAGGAATTCCCTTAGCTTGATGATAAAACTGTGGCTCATATGTGGAGCAAGCATTAAAGAAAGAAGCCACATGTTCTGAAGAAAAATCATCAAAAGCTACAAGAGGAGAACCCTGAGGTGAGGTCCTACTTACAGAAGCACAAACATAATCCTGTAGCTTAGTAGGTAATGCCTTTGTCCTAGTAGATCTCCTAGGAGGTGAAGGAATAATAACAGGCTCTACTGAATCTGGAATAGATGGAGAAATACCTGGCATCTCTGTATTTTCAACAGAAGGTGAGACTGCTAGTGTGTCATCCTCAAATTGAACCATTGGCAAGTTGCTAATAGGAGATGGAGCGGAATAAGATTCCTCATTCACTTTGTAAGGAAATTGATCTTCTTTGAAGATCACATCTCTGGAAACAATAACTGTGTGAGAATCAAGATCATAGCATTTATAACCCTTCTGGTGTGCAGGATAACCAACAAAAACACACTTTCTAGACTGAGGACCAAGTTTATCCCTTTTGACAATAGAAATCTTAGCAAAACAATACAGCCTAAGACTCTCAGAAAGGCATAATCTGCCTTCTCCTTGAACAATTCCTCAAAAGGAATTTTCCATTGTAAAACAGAACTAGGCAACAAATTGATAGTATGAACTGCAGCCAAAACACACTCTCCCCAGAACTTAATAGGCAAGTTAGCATGTAATCTCATAGCTCTAGCAGTTTCCAAAATGTGCTTGTGTTTCCTCTCAACTCGACCATTCTGTTGTGGATTGCCTGGTACACTTCTTTGATGAATAATGCCATTTCTTGCAAACAATTGGCTACATTTGTGTTGGAAAAACTCCAGTCCATTATCACTCCTAATGGTCTTGATAGTGGTAGAGAACTGAGTTCTCACATATGCTATGAAGGATTCAATAATATCAGGAACCTGATACTTGTGTTTCACTAGATAAATCCAAGTGTATCTAGTCCTATCATCAAGTATTGTCAAAATGCACAAGAGCAAAAGGCAATGTAGCTAAAGACTCACTTCTCATAAAAGAATCCTTACAATGTTTAGCCAAAATACAACTGTCACAAAACAAATCATCATTGTGAATAAGACCAGGAATAGTCAAGTGTTTCAACTTGCTCTTAGAGCAATGTCCTAGCCTATTATGAATGAGTCTAGCCGACATTAAAACTGAAGAACTACTATCAACACACACATCAACTTCCTTTTGAATCTGAGCAGCTGCACTCTGAGCAACAAACAAGCCACCAACTCTCAATCCCTTAACCACTGTATCCTTAGTGATAGGGTCCTGGAATGATATTATATCAGCTTTTATCAGACCAAGCAAACCAAGATCATCAAGCAATTTAGTGACTGACATCAGATTATGTTTAAAGCCAGGAACGAAAAGCACATTAGCAAGCACTAACTGAGAATTAACTCTGACAGATCCTACTGTATCAACAACCTTTACCTCTCCATCAGGTAAAGCAACTATAATAGGATTAACTAATGTCCTTTGATCCAGAAATAAACTGGAATAAAAAATCATATGATCTGTAGCACCAGTATCAACAATCCATCTGGTCTTAAGTAATTCTGAATTGACTGAGAAAACTGAAGCCAATTTACCTGCAAAGTTGCCACTAGAAGAAGCACCATTCTCCTTGGCCTGAAAGAACTTTGACATTTCTTGACAAAGAGCATTAATCATGGCAGGATCCATGATACTACTCTGATTGGAACCTGTCTCCAATGTATTATCATATTCTCCATCTGCAGCATTGGCTCGCCTGTAGGAAGGTTGCTTAGACTTCCAATTAGGTGGATAACCCACCAGCTTATAGCATTGATCTTTAGTGTGTCCCTTTAGATGACAGTGATCACACTTTCTATCACCTTTCCCAGATCTGTTGGTATCTCTTTGTTGTGGATATCTTTGCATTTGTTGAGATTGTTTGACAGCACATGCTTCACCAATAGGCTGAGTTCCCAAAGTGCCAGAAACTATCATCTGCCTCTCCACTTGTTGCACAAGATAGAAAACTTTGTTGACACTAGGAATAGGATCCATCGCCAAGACATTGCTTCTAATGCCATCAAAATCCTCAGCTAGCCCCATCAAGAATTGAATCACTCGATTCTTGGACTCCTACTCCTGAAGTTTCTTGATAATCTCACAACCACATCTTGCAAGATAGCCACATTCATAGAGAGGAAAGTACTCGAGACAACTTATCTCATCCCAAAGACCTTTAAGCTTGCAATAGTAATCACCAACAGATTGTGATCCCTGTTGAAGAGAAGACAAGGTTCTCTTCAATTGATACAACATTGGCCCATTTTCTTGGCCAAAACGCTCCAGAAGTTCATCCCAGAGTTGTTTAGTTGATTCAACTCTCATGAATGTGCTGGCAATGGATGATTCCATTGAGTTTAACAACTAGCAACGAATCATGTAATCAGCTTTGATCCACCTGCTACAATCAAAGGATCCAGGAACCGGTCACAAGCAAGATCCATCAATGAATCCAAGCTTCGACTTCGCACCAAGGGCCAATTTCACATTGTAACTCCAATTCAAGAAGTTCATACCATTCAGCTGAAGTGCGATTAATTGTGCACCTGGATGATCGGAATTTGATAAAGACAACGGATCACTGGAGGCATTTCCCTGATGATTGAGATCCTGAGGTCGAATAGATGGAATCGAATCGGTCGCCATTGCTCAAGGCTGCACCCAAATCTCCCAGAAAAACTAGAATATGAACCCTAGGAAAGAAAATCCCCAATCTGAGTTCACAGGAATGCGGAATCTCTCACGAAAGTGAGCGTTTGCTCTGATACCATATGAAGAATAGAGGGAAGAATTGAGTGAACTCCATTGAAGCAAAGAGAGCAAGCTCTCATTACAGAAAGTTTGTGAAAAGTAAGAATTCTGTTACAACAGAATCTGGTATTTATACCAGAATTGATGACGTCACACATACGTCACTAATAACAGAATTTAACTAATGTTCATTACATTCTCATATAGCATATGGTAATATACCTGATAGATCAATGTCTTCCAATGAATTGAACATGTATTTTCCCGAATCTTCTTCTTTAATGGCTTCAATCTCTCAACCAACGTGTTGCATGAAATTCTAACGGCTTCACAAGTGGCTTCGGACGTATTACTTCCAGCTGTCATGCCTCCTTGTATTAAGCTGAGTGTATCGGATTGCACAACTCGAACTTTATCAAAGAGATGTTGAGTTCCATCACATTGTATCAAGCCTAAGCCATATGCAGCCATTTGTTTCACCTTTGTGCATAAACCTTGACCAAGTTCTATACCACCGATTTCAACAGCAACAGACCCATCCCACATAATACTAACTCGTCCCGGAGAAGGTCTCACGGTCACCTCCATCACTATCGGTAATCTAGAAACTCCCATTTTCTTCCATTCATGACATTTATTAAATTCCTTCACAGTTTCACTTCTTTCATGAAAATTTGATGACTTGGCAACTCTGTTCCAAATTGAAGGCAATGTATACTCATGAGCTTCTCCGGCACCTTTTTTGTAGAAAGAACTCAAGCTCTCAAATGAATGCAAATTCTTGGCCCTAACTGAATCCACATCTATGTCAAGAAAAGATGCCACATGTTCAACTACAACTTCAGCAATGAATGAACCTTGTAATTCCCCTGGGGCCCGCATGTTTGATTTGCTCGTGTGGTTCGTCTTGCAAACTTTAATTTCAAATGAAAAAGCTCCCCAGTTGTACTTTTTTATTGCATTTACGATGCACATTGGCATAATTGGGATGAAATTCTCGGTGTAGCCTCCCTGAATTAGTACATCAATGTGTAACCCTGTGATCCTCCCATCTGACTTGAATCCTACACTATACGTTATTTGCATAGGGTGTCTTCCTCCCGCCATTATCATGTCAGTTTTTCGGTTTAGGTACATTCTTACAGGACGAAAAAGCTTGTGTGCCGCCAATGCGCAAGCTGCAGCAGTCTGCATAACACGTTCATCAACAAAATTTATCTTCTAAGAACAAAAATCTTGTTTATAAATAATTTAGCTTATATAATAACTTGTCATTTTACCCTTAATTAGACACTACAATGGTTTAAGTTTTTTTACAAAATAGTCATTATAACCAATATATAAACAAATCCCAGTTTTTGGGTAAATACCCCAAAACTGTTATGTTTTTTAAGTTTTTGCATCACTTTTTTAAGTTATAAGTAAATACCCCTTTGCTGACGTGGCAGAGCTGTCAACAAAAAATTTAACAGAGCTGTCAACAAAAATTTTAACAGAGCTGTCAACAAAATTTTTAACAGAGCTGTCAACAAATTTTTTAACAAAGTTGTCAACAAATTTTTTAACAGAGTTGTCAACAAAATTTTTAACAGAGTTGTCAACAAGAATAGTAAGTTGTTGAGCTGTCAACAATTTTTTTAACAAAGTTGTAAACACGACTAAAAAAGTTGTCAGCACGACTAAATAAGTTGTCAACACAACTAAATAAGCTATCAACACAACTAAATAAGTTGTCAACCCAACTAAATAATCTGTTGAACACCACTAATAACTTGTCAACAAAACAACAAATGAGTGTCTGCACTACAAATAAGTAGTCAACATGATTAAATAAGTTGTCAACACGACTAAATAAGTTGTCAACCCAACTAAATAAATTTTGTACACGACTAATAAATGGTCAACAACATACAACACGAGTAATATTACAAAATCGTCAATATTGTCAACACTTTACAAAACTTGTCAACACCACTACAAATTCATAATAACAATAAAAAGTGTATCAATATGTTCTGATGTCTTTGGTTGTTTGTGTATGTTTTTGTACATGTAGCTACAGAGACAAGGAAATCAAAACTCTACTAGAGCCTAATTCATTGAATTAGTATTGCACGAACACAAACACAAGATAAATTAACTTGTCAACAACGTCAATTTTTTTATCAATACACTTGTCAACAGTGTCAAATTTTTTGTCAACACAATGCATTGCATAATAAACAAATCCTTATTTTTAACCAAAGTCAAGGAAATCAAAACTCTATTAGAGCTACTGCACAAACACAAAAATATGTAAACACAATAGAAACCATCAACATTTACCAGTCTTTTGTTAAAATCTCACTCACAGGGGTATAAAAATACATCAGCATTCTTTCGTGAGACAAAATGCATCATCAAATATCACGTGATTCTTGCCTCATGCTGCATCATCATTTACCAAAAATGCATCATCATTTACCAAAAATGCATCATCATTTATCAAAAATACATCTAGTGAAACAACAAAATACAACATCTCAAAATTTCTCTCCAGAGAAATATTTAGCACATTTCATGTGTATTGTTTACAATAATCTAACTTAAATCATTAATCTAACCAAAACAAAGCCCTAATTAGGAGTATTTGCAATCAATAGGCACAACATACCACAACAATTCAGTAGAACGATTTGTGTTCATGACACATTCAACAATCCTTGACACATTCAGCAACAGAGATGATAGAAGAATAAAGCCAAAGTTGGGATACAGGTCGGGGCTAGGTTTCAGAAATGGAAACGAAGGGGATATGTAGATCTGGATGACGACAAAGATTAGCTCAACCAAAGGGAGAGAGAGAAGAAGGTGGAAACGACGGAGAAGCAGTCGGACGAAGGCGGACACACATGTTGAGTGGTGGCCGGCATGACGGAGCGCTGAGGAGAAACAGGTAGAAGTTGCCTAATATCGCCGCCGAGGAAGACGAGGATGAAAACCGACGGCGAAGCTTCCTGAAGCGGCGACGGAGGTGGTGATGGGCATCTCCGGCGACGATAACTTTTGCAACCAGGTGATGAAGATAGGAAATCAGATCTGGAAAAAGCGGAATGTGTGGGAGTGGATAGGGTAGGGTAGAAATTATGAATTTAATAAAGGGAGTGTAGTAATATACAATATAATGGTCAATAGGGCATTGGGCACAAATACTTCAAACAAATCTGCGTAAAAAAGTGTCCATATATATGTAATTTTTGTTGAAGATCATCACCGAAAATATGGGCCCATTTTGAAGATTGGGCTTGGCCCAATATGGTGGTAGTATTTGGCTGCAAAGTGGCTAGTGAAAGACTCCCGAAGTTTCAAGACAATGGGCACCATTGTTCAATTCAATTAGGAGAGAAGTCTAGAGTCTTATAGAATAATAGTTACTTAGAGAATAATCTAGAATTAAAGAGTTTTTTTACTTGTGTTGTAACCGAGTTCACACACTTATAGGTGTGATGTGTATGTGTGTGCATTGAACAAGAATATAAATCCTTCCTTTCTTTGTGTTTCCTTGTGTCCACTATACCAAAATTTCCACCTATATTAAGTCTTGCCAATACCACAAAGCCCTCCAATCCTCAACATTTGGTATCAGAGCCGGGTCGTGTTGCGGGTTTTGCGGTTAGTCGGGGTTCGGCGAAAATTTTACGGTCTGGGATCGTGGTTGTTGCTCGGGGAGTAACGAGGTTTTTCGTCGGTATTTAGAAATCTCAAATTGCGTCGTTGTGCTACCGGATTAATTGCTCGGAGCAATGGCAGATATATCGGGTACGATAAGTGGGATTGAGAAGCTAAACAACAACAATTATACATATTGGAGATCGTGCATAAAGTCATATCTCCAAGGGCAAGACTTATGGGAGACGGTAGCGGGTGTAAGCACAACTCCTCTAGAGAGTACTCTAGCAAATGCAGAGGACTTACGGAAATGGAAGGTACGTGCCGCTAAAGCCTTATATGTTATTAAGGTTACTATTGAGACACATTTAATTGAGCATATTAGAGATGCAAAGACTCCGAAAGAAGCATGGGACACATTTGCATCTCTATTTTCACGTGCGAATGACGCACGATTGCAAATGCTAGAAAACGAGATAGGGACAATTGCCCAAGGTCAGATGTCCATATCTCAATACTTTATGCGGGTGAAGAATATATGTCATGAAATATCCCAGCTAGATAAGGAGTCAGCTATTAGTGAGGCACGTATGAGGCGTATTATTATACGCGGGTTAAGGCCGGAGTATAATACCTTTATCACGGCTATACGGAGATGGCCCACACAGCCATCGTTGTTGGAGTTGGAGAATCTCTTGGTAAATCAAGAGACACTGGCAAAGCAAATGGCCGGTCTTTCTGTCAAAGACCATGAGGACGCCCTTTATTCAAACAAAGGGAAGAATCAAATGTCGTATTATAGGAAGAAGCCAGATGAGTTCAAGGGGGGACCGAGCAGTGATAAACAGAAGAGGCAAGGAAGCATGGGTCCTACGCATGATAAGGTAGGCCCAAAGAGAAACTATGGGAGACGTTTCAGGTGTGGCAAGTTGGGTCACTTTGCTCGGGATTGCAGAGTGAAGATTGTCGAAGGAAACTCGGTGGAGGAAAAAACAAGAAGGACTCGTGAAGATGATAGTGAAGACGAGTGGGACGTTACTTCTTCATATGCAGCAATAGAAGAAGAGGAGGAAGACTGTACTCTGACTACTATGGTAGTAGATATTCCTTCTTCAGAAGCTTGCATAGCTAACAGTGTTAAGAATAAACGAATCAACTATGAGAAAGACTGGATAGTTGATTCAGGTTGCTCACATCACATGACTGGTGATATGAGCATGTTCACGACGCTGCGGAAGTATGAAGGCAGAGAAGCAGTCATCACAACAGATAATACTATGCATCCAGTACAACATGTAGGAGACTTGACAGTTTCACCATGCAAGGGAGATCCTAAGGTGCTGGAAGATGTATACCATGTTCCAGGAATGAAGAAGAATCTCTTGTTGGTTCCTCATATTACAGCTGCAGGAAACTATGTTGTGGTTGGCCCAGACGATGTCAAGGTGTTAACAAATGCAAGCATACGTGGTGAAGTTCTCATGGAAGGGAAGAAGGTACGAAAGTTGTATGTGTTATCAGATGGAGAGGCATATGTAGATAAAGCTCGTCAACATGAGACGACTGATCTGTGGCATGCTCGGTTAGCACATGTTCACTTCAATCGGCTAAAGGTGATGATGAAGAAGGACATGGTGAAGGGGCTTCCTTCTCTAGAAGTGTGTGAAGGAGTTGTATGTGTGGGGTGCCAGTTTGGTAAAGCACACAGGTTGCCTTTCAGTGAATCAAAGGTACGAGCATCAAGACCGTTGAAGCTTATACACTCGGATGTGTTTGGCAAAGTGAAAACGCCATCTTGCTCAGGTAAGCAATATATGCTCACATTTATTGATGATTTTTCAAGATATGTGTGGGTATATTTCTTAGAGCAGAAAAATGAAGTATTTAAGAAGTTTACCGAGTTTAAAAATCTGGTGGAAAATGAACTCGGTGAGAAAATAAGGTGTCTCATAACTGATAATGGCGGAGAATACACCTCAAAAGAGTTCGAAGAGTATTTGAGGAAGCACGGGATACGTCATCAGCTCACGTGTCCATACACACCTCAACAAAATGGAGTTGCTGAAAGGAAGAACAGACATCTTGGAGAAACTTGCAGGAGCATGATGCACACCAAGAATGTGCAACCTCGTTTCTGGGCAGAGTGTATGACTACTGCATCACACGTCATCAACATGATGCCTCAAGCAAAACTTGGGTTTCAGTCACCTTACCAAGTTTTGTACAAGAAAAAGCCCACGGTAACACACTTTAGAGTATTCGGATGTGTGTGTTACGTGTTCGTCCCAGAGCAGATGAGAGTCAAGATGGAAAAGAAGGCCATCAGGTGCATATTTGTGGGATATGACCAACAAAGGAAAGGTTGGAGGTGCATTGATCCAACAACCAACAGAGCCTACGTCTCATGTCACGTAGTCTTCGATGAAGGTTCGTTTTGGTGGGGTCATAATAATGTGGTCTTACCATATTCAGGAAATATTTCAGAGGAAGAACAGGTGGAGCCACATGTTGAACCATCGGTGATCAGTGACTCAGGACCAAAGATTCAGAGCCCAAGGTCTCAAAGTACTTCAAGCCCTTGGAAGTCAGGTGTAAGGAAGTCACCTGAAAAGAAGACTATGTCCACTGAAGGAAGTAGCTCGAGTAGAGATGATGAAGCACCATCAAGAACACCAAATCCAAGGTACGTTGATGCAAGGTTTGCTGAAGCCCTATCCCTTCAGAAGTGTTGTATTTCTCCAAACAAGGATGAAAAGCCAGCTTCATACAATGAAGCAAAAGGAGTTACTGAGTGGGAGAAAACAATGAAGGAGGAAATAGATGCATTGAAGAAGAACGAGACATGGGAACTCGTTCCAGTACCAAAGTTCGGAAAGCTCAGGACCATGCTTGAAATGTGCACCCGAGAGTCGGTGATGAGGGGATGTTGAAGATCATCACCGAAAATATGGGCCCATTTTGAAGATTGGGCTTGGCCCAATATGGTGGTGGAGTATTTGGCTGCAAAGTGGCTAGTGGAAGACTCCCGAAGTTTCAAGACAATGGGCACCATTGTTCAATTCAATTAGGAGAGAAGTCTAGAGTCTTATAGAATAATAGTTACTTAGAGAATAATCTAGAATTAAGGAGATTGTTTAAGTGTGTTGTAACCGACTTCACACACTTATAAATAGGTATGATGTGTATGTGTGTGCATTGAACAAGAATAACAAGTTTTATAAATTCTTCCTTCCTTTGTGTTTCCTTGTGTCCACTATACTAAAATTTCTACCTACATTAAATTTTGCCAATACCACAAAGCCCTCACCTCCAACTCTTCTCGTGATCACACGAATGTTATGCTCGGGAAGACCAAGGCATCTTGCAATTGTTGAATTGCAGTACTCAGGGATTTGAATCTTGCAATTGTTGAATTGCAGTACTCAGGGATTTGAGTGGAACTATAAACTACCATGCAATTGTCTTCATCTGGCACAGCCAGAGTTGTTTGTGTCTCCATGTAAAAGTAGTATTGGGATGGCAGACTCATCTGTAAACAACAAAAGAATTCATTTTACGCACGCCTTCGATTGATAAGTTCAGTTTATAGCAAATTAATGTTCCATATATATACCTTTGCAGAAAGTATCTTATGCTCTGCTTCATCCATACCCTTTGAGAAATCTCCAACTCGCTCTGGATTAAGAAAAGGAGGGACTTCGAAAAAGCTAGATTTCTCAACCTCTTCTTCAACGGTCATAATTGGCGGGTCTAGTCCTTGGGTATCATACTCAATCACTGCAAGATCTGCTGCCAAATCAGCTTGTTTTTGAGTCTCTGCAACCTACCTATAAAAAAAATCAAATTTTTCATGAAACTACAAACAAACATAATTCTAAAAGACAAAAACGAGCTCAGAAAACGTGTGTCTTACCACGACAGCAATGCGATCCCCAACACAGCTTGTGATATCTTCAGCAAATAAGGGCTCTTTGGAAAGTGGAGTGAGGCATCCTATATTCTCTCCTCCATTTGGTATATCTTTAAACGAGATAATTTCAACCACCCCATTACGAAATGATCCTGACTTGAGTTTTATAGCCTTGATCCTCGCTCGTGGCATTGTGCTGTATATGAAGGAACCATAAAGGCAATTTGTTGGGGAAGGAATGTGATCAACATACACAGCTTCACCTGCAAGAACTCATAAATAAAACATATATATATATAAAGTATGTGTCAAATTATGTAAGACCAACAGTGCTGGCTAGATGGAGGCCATTGACTTAATTATATATTAAGCTCTGTTTAGTCCAAAACTAGATCAGTACCCGTGCCCTGCACGGGATTTGTTTATATTTATGTCTCGTTCTTCTTTAATCTCTATATAATAATGTAGTATATTTAGATTGACATAACTAAATGACATATTATAATGGTAGAAAGAAAGACAACTCTGTCTAATAATTTTTTGAAAGTAGAAGATCTTGACGACCTTAAATCAAAACAGGGTAGTTAATCCCATTAAAACAATCAAAACAGAAGTATCTAAACAAAAAAAAAGTAACTCTAAAAAGACAAATATACTAAGAAATTCTAGTACTGGTACAAATTACTAAAAACTTCTTTGTATACTACATTCGTTGTAGTATCAGATCTTTTGTTGTTTTTGTCGCATATCAAAATCTTCCAACATAAAACTGACCATGAGAGAAAACAGGGCGCGGAAGATACAAACCAACATTAGCCAAAGATTGACCTTGACTTTTGTTAATTGTCATACCAAAACACACACTCACCGGGAATTGTCTTCGTTGAAACTTGAACGGGAATGTAGTTTCTGATGGCGTCATGACCATGCGAGCAATCAAAACTATGTGGCCAATATTGTTGCCTGAAATGATTCTAGCTTGAATAACATGCTTCTCGAGTTGAGTAGTTATCAATCTTGTCCCATTGCATAAACCTGAAGTCTGATCAATATTTCTAAGCAACATTATAGGGACCCCAACTTTTAGTTTCAGCACATGATTTGACACACCAGAACACCTAACGTTGTTCAAGTACTCTGGCGTATAGACCTTGTTTTCATTGTCTTTGGGATCACGCGTCTTGCACAGACTATCAGAACTGAGATACACCGTCTCGTCATCAAGTAATTTAGACAGTACATATTCATTAACCTTATCAACTTCTTCATGCGTTGGTGCAAGAATTGCTCGTTCCTCAAAGTAATTTGAGGTTGATCTATTGTCCAAAATAGACGGATATATAGACTGAACAATTGCTGGAATCGGTTCTAACTCATAGTTCTTAACCAGAAATTCATCAGGAATCTTAATCTGTGCTTCACCATCGTTGTCCTCCCCTATAGTACCATCTCCGATGCTTAATACCCATTCAGCAAAATCCTTTGCTTCTTGGATTTCGGATTCAGTGGTACCTCGTTGAATCCGCATGTTTTTTGTCAAATGAAGGACTTTGCAGTGTTCCCACAACTTAGAAGAATTAATTGTGGCGAAAACAATATCTTGCCTGCTTCCTTTTGAAATGACAGGAAGAATCTGCCTAAAGTCTCCACCAAATACAATGACTTTTCCTCCGAACGGCTGCTGTAAACTGTTTGGATTTATAGCACGACAGATATCTCTTAGAGTCTTATCTAAGGCTTCAAAACATAACTTGTTCGTCATCGGAGCTTCATCCCAGATGATAAGTTTGGCAGCACATATCAACTCAGCCAGATCTGTACCTGAATGTATATGACACGTCGAAGCCTTGTTAGCTTCTATACGGCAACACATTAGATATAATTATCATAAAGAGTTTCAGTTTTGTACCTGCACTTATATGACATGCCGTTGCCTCGTCGACTTGCAAAGGTATTTTAAATCTTGAATGAGCAGTTCTTCCTCCAGGTATTAAGAGAGCAGCATTTCCACTCGAAGCAACAGTGAGGACTATTTCTCCCTTAGATCGTATAGCAGCTGAAAGTGCCCTCCATATAAAGGTTTTCCCAGTTCCGCCATAGCCATATAAGAAAAAAACACCTCCATTATCCTCTAAAACAGAATTCATGAGTTCATCATAAACTCCTTTTTTCTCAGTTGTAAAGCTAGAAACCAATCGTACATGTTCATCGGATAGAGCTGCTTTGTCGTATCTAAGTTCATCCTGTATAAGCTTGTTTGAACCTTCTGATAAGAGATTTTCATCAATAACAGGCATAGTACTGTAGTTTTTCAAGCTATAACCACTTCGCTGTAATAACTTCTCAATTTCCGCAAGAGCATAGTTTTGCAACTGATTGTCTGTTAGCTTCAAATCTGCATATAAAAATACATAGTTGTTAATGGAAAAATACGACAAAAATAACTAAAAAATTGAGATAAGCATATAATTAAAAAACGGAAAGCTTAAAATATAGATATGGCATAATAAAAAAATATAAGAAATAAAGTACATACCGTCAATTCGAAGTATCCTCCTCTGTTTCCTGATGATATCATCTGATTGATGCTTCCATGTTCGTTGCCAAACGTATTCAGGCCTTGCCATGCTATCAGAAATCAAAAGAAATACAAAGAGACTCCTGAGATAATCTGTTGTTCCCCAAAAACTTGCTTCAATGATCCCTTCAACATATTCTTTGTCATCATTTAATAATCCCATCTGAAAGCATGCTTCCTTGAAGGTAGGATAAGGGTTACCATGAACAGTCCTTAAAGCTTCAAAAGAAGTTGGCCCTTTAATATGATTTAACATAATCCGGAGATAGTACTTCTCCCCACTACCAGGAAGCACGGGATAGATTCTTCCAATAGAAGCAGTTCCCTTATCCCGAATCTTCCAGTTTCGTTTCTGAGCAACCCATACAAACTTCTCCGGAAACTGGCAATATGTCAATCCTTTAGCCATTTCATTTGTTTTGTTACACTCCATCCACTGCATAAACATAGTGTTTGCTATCTCTGGATCATCTATGACTTCATCAATATTATCAGCATCATCAAATAAAACACTCTGCTCACCAGGAAGGTGGAAATTCAAACGTACAACTGGCGTAGTCCGATAATGAATGGGAAAAGCAAAAATCCTCCAAGCTGCTTCACACGCAGATATATAACGACAGTTGAGGTAATCTGTGACTTCATCAACACCGTTATTTTCAGAATTCTGCTTTGTTTATGAGAATGCAGTTGTGACACGGTCTGGACGTTTGTTCACATACTTGAACATGTATTTAATAGTGGTCGTCCGATTGCACCACTCAACATTTAAATGTGCATTGTGCTTTAAGAGAAGAGTTGCATTGTAAGGAACCACATTCCGATTATCTAGTACAACTCCACTCTTTTCTATCGTCCTCCCATCTTGACGCCTTCGATAAATAGCATAGCCATTTTCAGAAATAGATGTCAGTTCGTTGAACTCTTTCGGGAAGTATTTGGTACACTTCAATTCTTTCATACACGGCGATGTCAGATTTAAAGCTCCACACGGACCATGAATCATGAACTCACTCACTGCCTTGAATAAATCAGCATCGTGTATTGGGTCAGGAAGTTCAGCTGATATAACTCTATCAATATCTGTTGTAGTAGGCAACTTATGTTCCTTATCTAGAAACAACAAAATGTGGGCATGGGGTAAACCACGTTTCTGAAATTCGATGGTGTATACTACTGCAACAAAGATAGAAGCAATAATAACTTAGAGTTTAAGAAATTAAAGATTGACAACAAAAATATCAACGATAATTCAATATGTAGGGATTAAATGTATTAGGAGTAATTTAAAAATATAACGACTTACTTACCTGATTTGATTTTTCCGAAAATTTTACCATTTTTGAAATGAATCATTTCGGCCAATTTGATGTGGAACTGCCTGCATACAATGTCAGGCCGATCCTCTGGATGTAGACCCCTCTCTTCAAGAAACCTTGTAATTTCAGGCCATTTTGAATTACATGTGAATGTTATAAACAAATCAGGATAACCATGATGCCTGCAGATCGCCATTGCATCTTGATAGTTCTGCCTCATGTATCTCGGACCGCCTGTAAATGTAGATGCTAATATTGTACGCTTTCCGGATGAAGATGGTTCAGTGTTGCCCTTGCTAGTTGCTCTAGCAAGATTATTGTATAAATCAGACCGAAGCTTCTTCTGGTTAGCTTTCTGGTAGCTAAGCCTTTCTGATTCAACCATTTGATTGATAAGTTCAATTTATAGCAAATTAATGTTTGATGAACATTTAAGTATGAGATGATGAACATTTAAGTAATTTTTGATGAAGATCAAGTTTTTTTCTACTCGAAATTATATTAAAGTGATGTTTGATGAACATTTAAGTAAGAGATGATGAACATTTATCAACATTTTGATGAACATTTATGAACAACGTGATGAACATTTAAGTCGATTGTAATGAACTTTGGCTAATGAACATTTTATTAAATTCTTGTGAACATTGAAGTTTGAGATGATGAACATTTAGGTGAACATTCAGTTGGTGAACTTTTAAGTATAATGTGATGAACATTCAGTAGAGTATGTACAAATGAACATTTATGAACATTGTGATGAACATTTATGAACACTTGATGTTCATAAAAAATTGGTGAACTTTTAAGTAGAATGTGATGAACATTCAGTAGAGTATGTACAAATGAACATTTATGAACATTGTGATGAACATTTATGAACACTTGATGTTCATCAAAAATTGGTGAACATTTAAGTAGAATGTGATGAAAATTCAGTTGGTGAACTTTTAAGTATAATGTGATGAACATTCAGTAGAGTATGTACAAATGAACATTTATGAACATTGTGATGAACATATATGAACAACGTGATGAACATTTAGTAATAAATAATTTTGAAATATTTGTGAACAATTTTATACATCTTTGTGACAATTTTATTCCGGCGAGGCCAAAAGATGGTCCTGCGGTGGTCGGAGGTGGTCGAAGGTGGCCCGGCGGTGGTCCGACAGTGGTCCGGCGAAGGTGAAAAGGAGTGACAAGGAGTGACAAGGGGTGCCACGTGTCATTATGTGGGCTCTTGGATCTCTTTTGATCCAAGGCTCCACAATCATTCTCATTTATCATTTTAAGAACTATTATTACATGACATTTTTCCTATAAAATAACCAACTTCATAATAATAGATAATGAATAAAACCTGTTTGAAAACTTTAAATATAGTAAAAGAAACTTATTGTAAGTAATGGTAAAACTCTTCTAAACTCTATAATAACTATTCTAGATAAATCTTCAAGGTCTTCACTTCTAACCTCCTTCAAGGATTTTCTGTCAAATCAATCAATGTCTTTCGCCCTTCTAAGTATTGCCAAGGTAGACGATTAGCTGATGCATACTGATCCAACTTATTCCACAAATGCAAACCATTACATCCTTCATTCATGCTTAAGACACATGACAGTTGCCATGGCATCATGCTTCGAGCACTGATCTTTAAATTAACATCATTTCCTAGATCTTCAAACCCTATATTCACGTCTGAACTTCGCCATATGACATAAGTTTTGTCTCCATCAAGCTCTTGGTTTAATCTCACAAAACGATCATGTCCATATTGCTTAAACATTTCTTCTAGAGCAGTCCCATCCATTTCCACATTAGTAAGAACACATATCATAGGATTGTAAGACGAAAAAGTCCTATGGAAAGAAGTAACTTCAGCTTCACTCATATCAGCAACAACACTCTTAATAGAAAAATTCATCTTAATATTTGGAAATATGATTGGATCCTTTTCATCTATCCATGGGTGAAACCTGATGTTCATTTCTTTCAAAGCATTCTGAAATCTGTATGTAATAAACAATGTTTTAAACACAAAAAATAAACACACTTAGATATATAAAATTCATCCCATTATTCATATTGTAGAGTGTATGGATTTCTGAAATTAGATTGTTGTAATTACCTGTCTGTAGCATTCATCACATCTGGGGGGATAAAGAGCCTGCATTTTATATAATTTAGATCCAACTCCAATGCTACTGGAAATCTAAGTTGAATCCAAAAAGTAGACACTAATGGTGGTAAACTGAAAAAGTGGTTTGATGGCATAAGGTCATAAAGCATTATGATAGAATCTCCCTTGACTACGTCATGCTTAGTTGGATGAACCATTATTAGGACCTGAAATAAAGAAGAAATAACAGAAATAATCAGCCTTTCCGATTATATAAAGTTTAAGACACTTTTATAAGAACTGCATTAAAGACACTTTACCTTGAACACGATGACTATTTTTTATTTCTCTGAAGTGCACAAAGATTTTCTCTACCTTCTGTTTTGTAAGGGTTGCACTTCATTACCTATGTATTTATATAGACAATGGAAACGAAATTTTATATTAGGGTTTAGGAATAGCTGCATTTAGTGCAGAATGTTATAATTTTAAGCATGGTAATGATATCTATGAGATATCTTAAACATAGAAAATATGACATATATTGTTTTGTTTAAATTTCCGAATAACATAATGTTTTATATCTTTCCTTTTAGTTTTCCCTTATTACTATATTATGTGCACATAGTTCTGGAATTTGAAATTTATTATTTTAAATGCTATTGAATCTCTTAGAACCAATATGTGCAGAGTGTTTTAAGTGTTGTATTTAATTTCTATATTTTTGCTGGAAATCAAAATTTATACACCATAAAATTGATTAGGAAATATGATTTATGCAAAATGCAATTGTATTATTTAAATATCTTCATGCACAATAAGTGGTTAAAAAGGCATAATGAGATATTTTCTCATGTAGAACTTTTTCCATTTAAAAATTAGCTTTTCCTTATTTTATATGGATTGTCTGTATTTATATTTTAATTAACCTAATTTCGTAATTCTGCAATAATCTGTTAAACTGTTTAAAATTATCTTTAAATTATAACCAAAAAAACAGCTCATGGATAGGCTGCTCCCATTTCGTAATTATTCAATAGTGTATTGTCAGTGAATATGACACATCACATCTATGCCTACAAATAGTTGTCAGTAGTTATTAGAAGCTGTATTTTTTTATCAGAATTGAAGTCATTGATAGTCAGTAGGCTGTCAGTAGTTATGATTGAAGTTAGTAGGCTGTATTGTTTTGATTGTCAATAGGCTGCTCCCATTTCGTAATTTTTGAAGAGTATCACTATATAATGAATTTGTTAACTTATAAATTTCAATATGCAGAGGGGAGATTTTATGGGTTGCAGATTTGCTTAGACTTCAGAGGAAGATCATCTAAAGGGGAGCAAGTAATGTATTCATCAACCAAGTAAGTTTGCTGCTAAAATTAATTATAAAATCAATTACTTTGAAGAGTATCACTAGATAATGAATTTGTTAACTTATAAATTTCAATATGCAGAGGGGAGATTTTCTGGGTTGCAGATTGCTTAGACTTCAGAGGAAGATCATCTAAAGGGGAGCAAGTAATGTATTTATCAAGGGGAGCAAGTAATGTATTCATCAACCAAGTAAGTTTGCTGCTGAAATTAATTATAAATCAATTACTTTTTTAAAACATTAAATAAAAAAAGGAATGATGTTGCATGATAAGAAGATTAGATATAGATACTTTGCATGATAAGCAGATTGGATATAGATAAAGAAAAACTGAAAAGTATAGCATTAATTTTGAATGGTCTAACTGAAAAAACTTAATCCTTGCATGATAGGGTATAATAATCTTAAAAACTAATTATTGAAAAACCAAAAGTGCTAAAAATCCTCTAAAAACTGAAAATAATCCGGCCATCTAATCCTTCTTCTCCTTCTCGTCCATCTTTTCCTCTTTAACTTCTATGAGCTGCTTCTTAGTTGATGAATACTCCCCCTCCTCATGTTTGCTAGAACTTGGTTCATCATCAATGGACATAAATGATCTTTTTGACGGGGTACTCATGTCATTAGAAGAAGTTTTTGATTATTTTGATATCACATCAATGTCAGTAATTGTAGTTTCCTCATTTTCCTAAATAAAAAAACATTTGTAATAAGTAGATAATTTAAAATAAATAATGAATTGATTTGACATAAATAGGAAATCTTATGAATTGGTAGGTTAAGTAATATTACCTCAGAATGTAATGATAAGGTCTCAAACTTTTCAATCAAATGTGCATCACTTGAGATGTGTGTCACAGTATATGCTGATGACATTGGTAGGTTAAGTATATTGTATTGAGAAATGAGAACCTTGAATAGAAATTTCCTGTTTAAGAATATCTTCAATTGTTCAGGAATCTCATTATCATCGTCTTCCTGTAAATAGGATTTCCATAAAAATATTAGAGAAGTTCAAGATTGTATATATTAGCAAAAGGCAATAAAATCACCTCTTTTCTTGATTCCAGAATGTCAGTAACACTTTTCTGTACGATTTGTGAAGCTTCTTTATCAAAAATTGTTAATTGACCGTTTCCTGTTCCATCAATTACTGAAACCTGTATTGCAAACCTAGGTATTGGAAAAGTGACTATTTTTTCACATTTCTTGCACCAGTGATTATCCTCTGAGCCCGGTTTAACTTTACTCTTGCACTTTTTGCATGAGTTATAGTACCAACTTGTAGGATTATCAATATGTTCTATGGTGGCAACTGTGACAGCTCTCAGTACCCATAAAATAATTCAAAATTAATAATTGTAAAAATTCATTGGAAATAAATTTTTTACAGCTTACAATTTTATTTTCAAATAGATGCTCATGAAGCTCTTCCAATGTTCTCCTATCATTGGCCTTTAGGAAAATTTCAGCCGGTAATTTTGAAGCCTCATTTGAAAGCTGAACAATATTCTCAACTTGTAGCCCTTCTATTTCTTTGAAACTGTATGAAAGAATTAAAGAACATAGTTTAGTTCTAATATTTTTCTGCATATCAATATCAAATAGTATTAGTTTCTAATATAAAAAGGATTAGATAACATTTTTACTATTTTTCTGCACATAAATAGTATAAAAATAAATAGTTTTACATAGATAAAATTCGAATGTTTGTTTACCTCTTCTTGAAATCTGAAATTTCTGCAATTGAGTCATCATCTAGAAATAGTCTAGTTCCATCATAACCATTTGAGAAATTAGGCTCATTATTCCATTTTGATAGTCGTGCAAATTGAATGACTAATACAATCTTCTTATTCTCAAGTGATAATCCGAGTAGGGGTCGACACATCTCAGCATAAGCATCCCAAAGTGTAATGTCTACTGTATTGTTCCTATAAAATAAATGTAAAGTCAATGAGTTTTAAAATATATGGGCTGTAAAAATAATCATTCAACTACATAAACTGTAGATCTGAATAATATATTAAATGGCTCAACACTTGAAGGTAAAAATGGCTGAAAAGTGGAATATAAATCTACACTTTCTGAAAAGTGGCTTATTCAATAGATTTAGTAGATTTAGTAGTAAGTCGATATATGGTCAACCCTGGGAAGGAACATTGGCAAGCTGTGAAGAGGATTTTCAGGTATCTTAGAGGTACTTCTGATGTTGGTCTATGTTATGGGAATGACACTCAGTGTTTGGTTGCTGGCTATTCAGATTCTGATTATGCTGGGGATGTGGACAGTAGGAGATCTATGACTGGTTATGTGTTCACTCTAGGAGGTTCTGTGGTAAGCTGGAAGGCAACTCTACAGCCTACAGTTACTTTGTCTACTACAGAGGCAGAGTATATGGCTTTGACAGAAGCTGCTAAGGAGGGAATATGGCTAAAGGGGCTGGTCAATGATCTAGGCCTACACCAGGATCAAGCTTCAGTGTATTGTGACAGCTTGAGTGCAATATGCTTAACCAAGGATCAGGTTCATCATGAGAAGACGAAGCACATTGATGTCAGGTACCATTTTCTGAGAAATGAGAAGAGAATCCAGGTGAAGAAAATAGGGACTGCTGATAACCCTGCTGATATGTTCACCAAGCCAGTTCCTGAGAGCAAGTTCAAACACTGCTTGGATTTGCTCAACATCAGTGACCATTAGTTGCCCTGAGGGGCAATTCTGAGGAGAGGGAGATGTCTGTTATCTGGCACTGTCATGGTGCGTCTGAGAGTCTACCTGGAGGATTCAAGTCAAGGTGGAGATTTGTTAGTATGCCAAACGGTATACAATATCTGTTGTATGGGCTTATTTGGGCCCATCAGTTTTGTTGTTGGGCTTAGGGTTATTTAGCGCTATATATAGCGGCTTATGTGTAAACCTAATTGTACCGAAAACTGTAATACCGCCTCCGTATAATCTGATCTCCCTCTCCTGTGGACGTAGCCAAATTTGGTGAACCACGTATATCTGTGTTTCTTTCTTGCGTTTACTTTGTTCTCGTTTCGATTCTGTTACAACAGTTTCCTGCAATGCTTTTCTCGGCTTCAGAAACTGTGAGTTGATGTGTGATGTCAGTATTGACAAGAGCTGAGAAGAGTGACATGCACGTGCCAGGTGTACAGAAGCCACATTGTGAGGCATGAAAACCAGAAAATCTTTGGTGAATTGGATGAAATCCGTCTTTTGTGTTGCCAATACCTTCAGCTGTTGTGATTGAACGTCCATTTATGTTGCAGAGAAGTGTGAGGCATGAGTTCACTGAGTAATGTTCCACTTGATCACGCACGGGATCGTATTTGGAGACCACGACAATGCAAGAACCGCAACCACCTGCGTTTGATGCACAATTTCTTAGGTTATTCATGTTCAAGATGCTCAAACTATCTTAGTTTCTGATGCATCAAGTCAGTATAAGTTATATAGTTATCAGGAAGCTTATCAGGCCTTATAAAAACATTCTGTTAGTATGACTTGAATCTAAATCACACACTGCGACAGGTAGCACGGGTCTCATCAGTTTTGTTGGGCCCTGTGTGTCTTTCTTGCGTTTATTGTTCTCGTTTCGTTTCTGTTACAACACATTCGTTCATAAAACGGAATTAGCTAAAAAACACTAAGAAAAGACAGAGCAGCCACTGAATTTTTTCTTTCTACGGATTCTTTTCATAAATCAGAATTAATGCATTAGATATGCAGATTCATATATTCTGTAAGGTCTGCATACATATCTCCAAAAGTAGAAAGTCAATGCATACAACAAACAAGAACATGAAACAAAAAAAAACCCGTATGATCAACAAAGGTAAATTAAGGAAAGAATTTGAACTAATTAAATCAATTGGTTTGCAGTGATTAATTAGTTTAACTACCTTTGCCACAGGCGAACTTGACACTCTTGAAACGGGTGTATGACCGCAAGAACTCAAGAAGAGTTGTTGAAGGATGAATCTTTGGTACTTCAAATCTCTCGCCATTTACAGCAAAAACGACATTCTTGCTTAAATCTGCAGCTTCCATGGTAGGGTAGTACTACTTGTCTGAGGTTGAAGATGAAATTCAACTGTACTATCCTGCACGTCTCTCCACCATATTTCTCAGTCATCTTATGAGTTTATAACTCTTCATCTTATGAGTTGGAGTTATAAACTGATAAGATGACATTGTCGAGGAACGGAGGGCTTTGTGGTTTTGTCAAGATTTAATCTAGGTGGAGATTTTGATGTAATGGACACAACAAAACACGAACGAAGGAATTATACAAGGAGGGACATGTACGTAGCTTTTTATTGTTGTGGATTGGTTTTACAAGGGCAGCCATGCTCCTATATATATATAGTGGTGGAGGTCGGTTGTTAGCAAGCCACAAAACCGACCTTTTCATATATCTAGGTATATATTTGCTTAGATTATTCTAGATTATGCTAATTTATTCTAGATATCTCCTAATCAAGTTTTATCTTGATTTCTCTAGACTTTTCTTTGTGTTGGGCCATATGTATCTAGTCCAATTTCCAAATGGGCCTCCAATTTTACTCTAGTCGGTGATGAGTTCAACATCCCCTCTCATCGCCGACTCTCTGGTGCATATTCCAAGCATGAACGTGAACTTCCTGAACTTTGGTATTGCCAATGCTTTTGTGAAAATATCTGCTACCTGCTCATTTGTGACTATTGGCACGAGTTCTACTTCACCACTTAAGACTTTCTCCCGTATGTTGTGATGATGCACTTCAATATGTTTCGTCCTTGCGTGAAACACCGGGTTCGTCGCCAACCTGATAGCACTCTGGTTGTCACAGTATATACCAATTGTGTAGTCTGTGTCTTGGCCCAAGTCTTGAACTAGCCGTAGTAACCAAGTGCACTCTTGTGCTGCCAATGTTGCTGCTCTATACTCTGCTTCTGTGGATGACAATGCGACGGTTGGTTGTTTCTTGCTGCACACTCCTGATCCCAAGCTGAATGCGTATCCACTTGTGGATCTTCGAGTAGAAGGATCTCCTGCCCAATCAGCATCAGTAAATCCAACAATCTCAGGTTGGACTTTAGCTTTGTAGAGTATCCCATACTCCACTGTGTGTCGTACATATCTGACTATCCTTCAAACTGCTTCAAGATGTGGTTTCCTCGGTCTCTGCATAAACTGACTTACCACTCCGACTGCATATGCTAGATCCGGCCGAGTTATAGTCAAGTATATCAGACTACCCACCAATTGTCGATATAATCGAGTATCCTCTAACTCATCTCCTTCTTCTGCACGTAGCATATGTCTTACCTCCATTGGTGAGTCTATAGGCTTGCAGTTCTGCATCCCATACTTCTTTAGAAGATCTTCTGCATATCTCCTTTGGCACACGAACAATCCTCTAGAACTTCTTTCGACTTCCAACCCGAGAAAGCTCTTCAACTCTCCTAAGTCTTTCATCTCAAACCGTGATGAAAGATGTCTCCTGACTTCTTGAATCTCCTCTAAGGCATCTCCAGTGATTATAAGATCATCTACATATAGTAATATGTTTGAGAACTTACCTCCAACTTGCTTCACGAACAGGCTTGAGTCACTTGGAGATAGTTGATAACCACAGAACAAGAGGAACTCTCCAATTTTTCTGTACCATGCTCTTGGTGCCTGCTTAAGCCCGTATAAGGCTTTCTTCAACTTGCATACATACTCTGGATGCTTCTGATCTATGAACCCATCTGGTTGCTCCATGAATATTTCTCTGTCTATATCTCCATGGAGAAAAGCATTCTTCACATCCATCTACCACAACTTCCAGGACTTGCTTGCTGCTAGAGATATAAGCACTCTGACTGTAGTCATCTTAGCTACTGGAGAGAAGGTCTCTTCATAGTCTATACCATACTGTTGAGAGAAACCACGAGCTACCAAGCGGGCCTTGTACCTATCAATCGACCCGTCACTTCTCCGCTTGATCTTGTACACCCACTTACAAGATATCGGCTTCACCCCTTTAGGTATTGGAACGAGTTCCCATGTCTCGTTCTTCTTCAATGCATCTATTTCCTCCTTCATTGCTTTCTCCCACTCAGTAACTTCTTTTGCTTCATTGTATGAAGCTGGCTCTTCATCCCTGTTTGGAGAAATACAACACTGCTGAAGGGATATAACCTCAGCAAATCCTGCATCTGCGTACCTTGGATTTGGTTTCCTCATCGTTGTAGACCTTCGAGCACCAGATTTACCATCGACCACTCTACCAAGTTCTGCTGCTTCATCATCTCTACTCGAGCTACTTCCCTCAGTGGACATAATCTCCTTTTCAGGTGATTTCCTTACACCTGACTTCCAAACGCTTGAAGCACTCTTAAACCTTGGACTCTGAATCTCTGGTCCTGAGTCACTGATCACAGATGGTTCAGCCTGCGGGTCCACATGTTCTTCCTCTGGAATATCTACTACCGTAGTAGTCAGAGCACAATCTTCCTCCTCTTCATCTATTGCTGCATATGAAGCAGTAATATCCCACTCGTCTTCACTATCCTCTTCACGAGTCCTTCTTGATTTTTCCTCCACTGAGTTTCCTTCGACAATCTTCACTCTGCAGTCCCGAGCAAAGTGACCCAACTTGCCACACCTGAAACATTTCCCAAGGTTTTTCCTTGGACCTACCTTCTCATGCTTAGGACCCATGTGATGTACGTACGCTGGAGCGTCTCCCAGAACAACCCATGATGCGATCACGTCGCCAAGCTGAAGGCCGAAGAGACAACAAGAGGCGGTGCTATCGAAGATGGGACGGAATTAGGGCAGAGTGGCCTGGATGACTCGGGCGTCTAATTAAGAAGATATTTGGTCAGAGTATACTTCTTGGGCCTATCTTGACTGTGTCCAAAGTTGAAGCCCAACAGAGGCCCAATGACTAAGATATGGTTGCTGCAAGATCCGAATTTGTTTATGTTCGTTTGGGAAAACGGAATATCGGATCAAGCTCTCCTTTGGATATGTTTCAGTACTTGGGCTTATCTTCATTGTGTCCAAATTTGAGGCTCATTCGAGATTGGACGAGGCCGCCATGATCAGAACAAGATTTGAGATTTTAGGGCTTTTCTAAGGTTTCCTTTCTTGGGAATCAAGCATTTCGGGAATGCTATTTAATGTGTGTTTTTCTAGGGTTTTAGGAGACTTTGACAAATTGAGAATTACTCTTCCTTTTAGATTTTGACGTTGTTTTGACGTTGTTTAGCTGTAGCTTGGTTTGATATTGAATTGCAAGAAGTCAACGTTTGGCTTGATATTGGCCTGGGTTTGATATTGAATTGCAAGAAGTCAACGCTTGGTTTGATATTGGCCTGTGAGATCGATCTGTTGTTTACACATATTTCGACCTCCAAACCTTGAAAGAACCCTAGGTGGATTCCTTGGATTAATTCGAGTCTAGTGAGTCTTTCTAGATTGACGGCTGAGTCAAGAAAGACGTCACTTGCTTATCGTGTCCGAGTCAAGCTAGTCTACCTAGATCGACGACTGAGTCAAGGTAGATAACACTTGTCGAAGACCAAGATTCGATCGATCGTCTGTCACAACGATCTCTCGAAGCCGCCTCGACATCAGATTCACCCAATCGTCTGTCGCCGTCAACCACAATCGTCGCCACGGTCGACTTCAACCCCCATCGTCCATCCAAATCCTAGCAGATCCACGATCTTAATCCGACCTTGTGTCATCATTTGGTATCAGAGCCATCGCTAGGTAAAACACTCTTCTATTTAATTCTTACATTTTTTACGTTTGTAGAATCAAGGAATTAAACCGGGTGTTCAAGGGATCTATCAAAGCCGAGCGTGAGAGACGCTAGAACTTTTTCTTAGGGCCCCTCATTATCCTTCGTGCGAGAGAGAGGTGAGAATCGTCACGTGGCTGGGCGCGAGCCGCCTAGTCCGCTGTCGGCGTGGCTCGATAAAGGAGAGAGAAATCCCTAACCCTAGCCGCCTTGCCTTGTCCAACAAGATAAAATCTTTTCAAAATTGCAATTAATTATTTGATAAGATCTTGTTGTTATATTTGTTAAGATTTGATATCTTGTAGGATATTTGAGTGGTTGAGAAGATTTTCCTAACAACCAAATTAGGATAGAATCTTTAGATTTTGTTTTGCTTATCTTAGGTAAAAAAAAATTAATTTAATTAATTTCAAAATTCTGAATTTTCAGATTATTATTTTCGGAATTAATTAAAAAAAAAATTGAAAAAAAAAAATTGGGCAAAAAGAAAAGACTAGCTGAAGAGAAACCCGGCTAGGGCAAAACCCTTTTCTAGGCTAGTAGCCTTAGAACCAAGATTCAAGCGGACCCCGGTTAGTAACCGTGAGAAGTCCTAGGGTGCAAGTCAAGTGGTCCTGGGCTAGTAGCCCAATAGGACCCCGCTCGACAATTTCTTTAGAGGACGTCCTATTTGTTTGTTGGTTCTTTCTGTTCACCATTGGTATTTTGCTCTTTATCATTTCTTTTGAATTATAATAACAGATCTTGTTAATTGATTGATTGCTCCTTTTCGTGCCTATTGCCTACCTTATTTGCTTACCTTAGCTATTTCTTGAGTTTACTACGTAGCGTAAGGTTAAGTAGGAAACGTTTGTACTTTCCGTGTGTTGTTGTTTTCCTTGTGAATTGCGCAGGTCTAGGAGACCAAAAGCCAAACCTAAGGATCCATTCATGGATCGTCAAGTGTTTGACGTTGGTTGGACTGATCATAGATATGCCAACTGGGAGGACATGAGCTACTCACATGGCCAATACTTTTCAATGAACCGCTCAGGATATGCCTACTATAAAGCCCAAGCTTATGGAGTGACATATGAGACTGTTCAAAGGAGGAAGAAGAAGGTGAGCTTTAATGAACAAACTAGGGTCTACCACTATGATGATCTTTCATATTGTGAGGATGTGCAACATCTAGAGGATCAAAGACTTGATTTTCATGACATGAACCCACATATGAGGTACGAGCATGAACATTATTATTATGACTCCTATGGTTTTTCTACTGACTCTTTGGTGCACCCCGAGGGAGTTTATGACTCAGATAGGACTTATTATTATGATTCCTATGGTTTTTCATCTAACTCTTTTGTGCATCCCGAGGAAGTATATGACTCAGATAGGACTTGTTATTATGATCCATATGGTTGTTCTTCTAACCCTTTTGTGCAGCCTAGAGGAGTTTATGACTCACCTGAGACATTTGTTAGCACTCCTTACGACAAGGATGGTTCAGCCCTGCAACCTCGTATTCGAACACGTGACATCATATGTGTTATGTGTGGAGGAAGAGGTCACTTGGATGATATTTGCCCAAATCACAACTACATCTACGAGGATGAAGTTAATGAAACACCAACCTTAGATGTCGTCAATGCTTGTGGGAAGGAAGACGTCATAGAAGTGACGCACGTCGATGGCAAGATGGAGTTGCAGCTAGAAGACGAGGAGGTGATTGAAGAGGGGGCCACAGAAGTAGGACAAAGAGCCTTGGCCTTGGACCCTAAAGAAGCACAAGAAGAAAGAGCTCGGATCCAGGACGTTTCTGTCAACGAGAACTTGAGGGATTATCATTTCCGGGAAGGATCCTTTACCCTCTCCTCTTCCCACTTATCTTTTAAGCCATATGTTGCATATATGCATAGTGTTCGATATTCATATCTCATGCATCACGAGTTTCCTCTATGTCACATGCTTGTATACTTGCTTAGGAATTCCTATTATGTTGGTAGTAGCATTATTAGGCATATACATAGGCATAAGAAAAAGAGGATAACATGCGATCTGCATATTGGCTTCACTCCAAATTCCCATGCCTATCATGATTTTGCTGCTTATGATCTGTCTTCTGTCCATTACTATCATGCTCCATTTAAAGACACGTCATATAAGTTGTTTCTGGATCTCCATGAAGCTTTCTTATTCCTGTATACTTATTATGTTGTTCCTAGCATGTTTGGAAATCTAATTGAGATTAGAAAGAAAGGTGGTGTAGAAACTGCATGCATCTTGGTATATCCTTTGCACTTAGGCTTAAGGTTGTCATTCAGTGGTATCCATGTTTGTGCATCTTGCCCCCTTAGAGTCATAGCTAGTCATCCTTATGCTATTATTGTGCTTATGACTCCAGGAGATAAATTGCATCGTATGGAGAGAAGTTTTGTCATGTTTGCAAGCATTACCTCTAGTATGACACATCATGCTTTGTTTGGCTCAAGCAACTCTTTATGTCTTGTTGTGTGTCCATATACTTGTTACGTGGCGCTCCTTTTTGCAGGTCAAGAAGATTCGAGGTCGAATCATTTCAAAGAAAGGGAGGATGATGTACGTACGTCGGAGCTTCATCAAGAGCTGGAGCATTATTCATCTTTCGTACTTATGGCTGTATGGGTGAGCTCTCAGGGGCCCCATTTTCAAGACGAGCTGAATTTAGAAGAGCACGAGGATTCGAGGACGAATCCTTTTCAAGGGGAGGAGGATGATGTACGTACGCTGGAGTGTCTCCCAGAACAACCCATGATGCGATCACGTCGCCAAGCTGAAGGCCGAAGAGACGACAAGAGGCGGTGCTATCGAAGATGGGACGGAACTAGGGAAGAGTGGCCTGGACGACTCGGGTGTCCAATTGATAATATATTTGGTCAGAGTATACTTCTTGCGCCTATCTTGACTGTGTCCAAAGTTGAAGCCCAACAGAGGCCCAATGACCAACATATGGCTACTACAAGATCCGAATTTTTTTATGTTCGTTTGGGCAAACGGAATATCGGATTAAGCTCTTCTTTGGATATGTTTCAGTACTTGGGCTTATCTTCATTGTGTCCAAATTTTAGGCCCATTCGAAATTGGACGATGCCGCCATGATCAGAACAAGATTTGAGATTTTAGGGCTTTTCTAGGGTTTCTTTTCTTGGGAATCAAGCATTTCGGGAAGGCTATTTAATGTGTGTTTTTCTAGGGTTTTAGGAGACTTTGACAAATTGAGAATTACTCTTCCTTTTAGGTTTTGACGTTGTTTTGACGTTGTTCAGCTGTAGCTTGGTTTGATATTGAATTGCAAGAACTCAACGCTTGGTTTGATATTGGCCTAGGTTTGATATTGAATTGCAAGAAGTCAACGCTTGGTTTGATATTGGCCCGTGAGATCGATCTGTTGTTTACACATATTTCGACCTCCAAACCTTGAAAGAACCCTAGGTGGATTCCTTGGGTTAATTCGAGTCTAGTGAGTCTTTCTAGATTGACGGCTGAGTCAAGAAAGACGTCACTTGCTTATCGTGTCCGAGTCAAGCTAGTCTACCTAGATCGACGACTGAGTCAAGGTAGATAACACTTGTCGAAGACCAAGATTCGATCGATCGTCTCTCAAAACGATCTCTCAAAGCCACCTCAACATTAGATTCACCCAACCGTCCGCCGCCATCGACCACAATCGCCGCCACCGTCGACTTCAACCCCCATCGTCCATCCAAATTCTAGCAGATCCACGATCTTAATCCGACCTTGTGTCATCACCATGCTTACTTGCCTATCTTGTTTATCACTTCTCGGTCCCCCCTTAAACTCATCTGGCTTCCTCCTATAATACGGCCTTTGATTCTTCCCTTTATTTGAGTAAAGGGCCTCCTCATGGTCTTTGACAGAAAGACCCGCCATTTGCTTTGCCAGTGTCTCTTGATTTACCAAGAGATTCTCCAACTCCAACAACGATGGCTATGTGGGCCATCCTCGTATCGCCGTGATAAATGCATTATACTCTGGCCTTTACCCGCGTATAATAATACGCCTCATACGTGCCTCACTAATGGCTGACTCCTTATCTAGTTGGGAAATTTCATGACATATATTCTTCACCCGCATAAAGTATTGAGATATGGACATTTGACCTTGTGCAATTGTCCCTATCTCGTTTCTAGCATTTGCAATCGTCCGTCATTCCTACGTGAAAATAGAGATGCAAATGTGTCCCATGCTTCTTTCGGAGTCTTTGCATCTCTAATATGCTCAATTAAATATGTCTCAATAGTAACCTTAATAACATATAAGGCTTTAGCGGCACGTACCTTCCATTTCCTTAAGGCCTCTGCATTTGCTGGAGTACTCTCTGGAGGAATTGTGCTTGCACCCGCTACCGTCTCCCATAAATCTTGCCGTTGGAGATATGACTCCATGCACGATCTCCAATATGTATAATTGTTGTTGTTTAGCTTCTCAATCCCACTTGTCGTACTCGAAATATCTGTCATTGCTCCGGCCAATTAATCCGGCAGCACAACGACGCAATTTGAGATTTCTAAACACCGACGAAAACCTCGTTACTCCCCGAGCAACAACCACGATCCTAGACCGTAAAATTTCGCCGAACCCCAACTAACCGCAAAGCTCGCAACACGACCCGGCTCTAATACTAAATGTTGAGGAATTGAGGGCTTTGTGGTTTTGGCAAGATTTAATCTAGGTGGAGATTTTGATGTAATGGACACAACAAAACAAGAATGAAGGAAGGAATTATGCAAGGAGGGACATGTACGTAGCTTTTTTATTGTTGTGGATTGGTTTGACAATGGTAGCCATGCTCCTATATATATAGTGGTGGAGGTCGGTTGTTAGCAAGCCACAAAACCGACCTTTTCATATATGTAGGTAGATATTTGCTTAAATTATTCTAGATTATTCTAGATTATGCTAATTTATTCTAGATATCTCCTAATCAAGTCTTATCTTGATTTCTCTAGACTTTTCTTTGTGTTGGGCCATATGTATCTAGTCCAATTTCCAAATGGGCCTCCAATTTTACTCTAGTCTATGATGAAATCAACAGACATCGATGAAAATTTCCAAGTTCAACCGGTTAAAGCATTTTAAAATTTAATTCTATGATATCCTTATCAGAGAGGGGCTCGGGTGAGGACGTGAGGACAGTTCTGGGCCCTTAGATCATTCAACCAACGGTTGAGATCTAAAGGGAGAAATGATCCGGTGAGATGCACACACGTGGGATCATCTGGGAGAGGCGGTGGCATAGGCGTAAATTTAAAAAAAATTAAGGGCAACTTAGGGATTTCGCAAGTAGAATATAAGAAGACAGAAAAGGAAAAAAAAAACAACGCGCTCGAGAGAAAGAAGAGAGTAAGGCGATCGGCGATTTTGCGAAACCCTAATTCTCGAAGAAGTTTCAATCGACGCAGCCACAAAATCAAAGATCGAAAGCAAAATTCGTTGAAGCAAATCGATCTCGCTCAAGATATTATACATCTGGAAGGGAGAATCAATTTGTTTGAGAAGACGAAGGGAGTTGCAAGCAGTTACGAATTGAAAATGGTGAAAAGCAAGAAGGAAGATCAAAGTATGGAGAACAAATCAAAGGCAGCGGAAGATCAAAGCAGATACATCGACCTCACGCTTGAAGGTAAGTGAAAAATCAAACCAAAAATTAGGGTTTTCGAATTTTTAGGGTTCATAAGAAATCTAGGGTTCATAAGAAATTTTTTGAGTTAGATGTAGATTCTAGAGTTCATAAGAAATCAGTTTATTTTTCTTCATATTGTTACTCATTTTCATGAACTTATTTTGAACAGAAGTGTTAGATGTAGTTTCTAGGGTTCATAAGAAATCAGATAATTTTTCTTCATGTTTGTTACATGGTTGTTTGAGGTGTCTAACTAGTAACTACGAACTAGATAAAGCTTGTTGTCTGTGGTGTTCATGTTAAGGAGTGTTTGTATCACTAACAAATGTATGGGTGAACCAGTTAACATCAGTAGCTTTTGATTTTTACTGAATGATCTGGGAATGCTTCTGCTGGCTTTGCCTTGCTAAATTCATGTTGATTATTGTTATTAACCTCTTGACTGATTTACCTTGCAGACACACAAAAAGAAGATGCTGAAAACTCTCCTAAAAGAGTTTACAACAGAAGAAGAAGTATGAGAATTAAACTGGGAAATTCTCAAACAAGTGAAGAAAGGTACTCAACAGCAACACAAAGTCAGGAACCACAAAGAGAGGATCATTGTGACAATAAAGGATCAGAAAATGAGAATGACGAAGACAAATATACACAACTGAGCAAGAGTGAAGAGGAAGATTGTGAAGATGAAAGATCTGATGATGGGAATGATGAAGACAACTCAACACAACAGAGCAAAAGTGAAGAGGAACCCTCTCACGATGAAAGATCAGATGAAGGGAATGATGAAGAAAACTCTACACAAAAGAGTGAAAATCAAGAAGAAGAAGATACACATGAACAATATGTCACAGCTGAGGGAGTAGGCAAACACAAGAAAAGTGTGTTATAGAGGAAGGGACTCAGAAAGCAGAGAGTGACACAGGTAAGATACTATAAGGTTTATTCACACTTAGAGGTTCATACAAACACACTTAGAGGTTCATGAAAAAACACTTAGAGGTTCATTCATTATAACTTAGAAATTAATGCATATACACATTCAGGTTCATGAAAAAACACTTAAAGGTTCAAGAAAAAACACTTAGAGGTTCATGGGAAAACACTTGGTTCATTCATTGAAACTAAAAAGGTTAATGCTCATACACATTGAGGTTCATGCATATACACTTAAAGGTTCATGCATACACACCTTGAGGTTCATAGAAATAGATTAAATGCAAACATTCTAAGAAGTTCATGCAAACATACTTAGAGGTTCATGAAAAAACACTTAGAGGTTCATGAAAAACACTTAGAGGTTCATTTATTAAAACTTAGAGGTTTATAATAGTACATAACAGTACACTTAAAGGTTCAGGAAAGTATAAGTAGAAGTTCATAACAGTACAATTAAAGGATCAAAAAGTGCACTTCTAAGTTGATATATATACAATTATCATTGTGATAATTAATTTTGCAAATTTTGCTCTGAATGAAGGTGAAGAAGAAGAAGCGGAAACACAAGAGAGGAGTGATGAACACATTCCTGCAAGTGAAGAACCAACCATTCCTGCAAGTGAAGAACCAACCATTCCTGCAAGTGAAGAACAAGACCTTCAAGATGACAAAGAAGAAAAACTGGACAATAAGACACGTAAAAAGAAAGAAGTTAAACAAGTTTTTATTACATGTTTAAATAATGATTTATGATATAGGATTATAGATTCATAGACATAGACCTGTAGGTTCATGGAAATACATTTAAGGTTCATATAAGTTATGATCTTTTATAACTACACATAACAACAACTACAATTTATGCTTGCAGGTGGGGAAAAAGACTGTGAGATGGAGGAAGATGTACTGAGAAATGAGGAGTTTGTGACTATAGAGTATATTCCACCAATCAGAATGGGGAAGAAGAAGGCACTGGCAGTGAAGAGTGCAAGTCCTCCACCAAAAAGGCAGAAGGTTTTGCAAAGAGATGCAACACAAATAGGGCAAACAAGTGGCCACTTCATCTGAAGAGAGAAAAAATAAAAGATTTAAGTCTGTACCACAACAAGACAGTGTGAGGAGAAAGGGAAGGCTTGGAAAAGGAAAAGAAATACAAGAGATTCAGGAGGAAAGCGAGGTGGAGAACACACAAACTGACAACAATTTGGCAAGCAAAGGCAATGAAGAGAAGAAGATGGTAACCAGATCTAAAAGGGCAAAACCAGAAGCCAGGAAGGAAACGACAACAAAATCAGAGATGACTGTCAAAATAGAGGTGAAGTTATCCCGAAGAGAATGTGTTACTGGCTGCTGGAAAACTATGATGAAGCTAGAAGTGCCATCAAAATGGAAGATGGGACTTTTGTTGAAATTAATGCAAATGAGGTCCAGCGAGTACTAGGAATTCCGAGAGGGAATAAACCATTGGAGAGACTTGGGGATAATGAAGAAAACAATGCAGTCAAGACAGAATGGAAGACGAACATAAACAATAGAAGTGAAATAAGGCCAGGACATCTAGCCCAAGCGCTATTAGCCATACATGATGGTGAGGATGAGCAGACGTTCATTAGGCTATTTCTAATGTTGTTCCTAAGTGTACTTGTGGAGGTGAACCAGAAAGGGACAGTTAGCCAGCAGTTGATGATGCGAGAAATAGAGAATGTTCAGAGCATAGATTGGTGTGGTTTTATTGTGGAGAGCTTGAGGGTAACTATACCATCGTGGAGGGCGAAAAAGGACAGGTTCTTCATTGGATGTGCTCTTGTACTTGTGGTAAGTAACATGTTTACATTTTTTATATTAGCTAAATTTTTCTCTAACTTAATGGCTTAACGTGTGTTTTGTGGTCTTTGAAAATAGTTCTTTTACATAGACAGAGTATCCCTCTTCGGCACGACACCGAGAAGAACAAATCCTGTCTACTTAAGCTGGACAAATGATAGTTTGATGCAACGCCAGAGCGATGAAATCAGTAAAGGAGGATTTGGGAAAGGGAAGGTTCAAAACGAAAAAGGAAAAGCTTCAAAGGGTAAGGAGCAAGAACAAGTTAACAAGAATAAGGAAAAACCCCATCGTTTTGGACCCACATTCCTTCAGGTAAACACCTTCTACCAGGTTCATGAAAATACACATTGGGTTCATGACAATGAACTTACAAGATCCTTAAAATTATATTGCAGGAGTGGTTGGTTGAATTCACAGAGGAGAACACAAAGCTTGCAAATTCAATCCTCAAAATTGCGCAAATGGTGGATGATTTGCCAATGGAATTCAGAAAGGATGAATTTGTTAAGAACATGATCAAGACGTCACAAGGACTGATGGGGAGGAAGAAAGAACAAGATGAGAAACAAGCTGAGTTTGATGAAATATGGAATGATAGTGATCATCCATTCTGGTCTGATCCAGCGCTGATTGAATGCCTCAAGCAAGTTGAGAAGGCCGAGGCTTCAAAGGTCAAGGTGACGTTGTCAAATGATGGCGCTGGACCATCAAACTACAGAGAAAACGAAACTGGCTGGGAAAAGGTGAATGACGTCTTGAATGACTTTCAAGGAACAGATGAAGCTGCAAAGGAGAAAGAAATAGATGGAAAGAATGATGGAAACAATGAGACAAGTATGTTCTACTTTACTAGTATTGAAAATATGATTAAATACAAAAAAATAAGTAGGTTCATGGAAAAATGCATACAGGTTCATGGAAAAATGCCTACAGGTTCATAGCAAATTGCCTAGAGGTTCATGATACAATGCTGAAAAGATTAATGAAACAACATGCTTTATTACAAAGATAAATCAATAGGTTCATAGAAGTACCCTTAGGTTCATGGTAAAAAGCCTTGAGGTTCATGAAAAATAACCTTGAGGTTCATGAAAAAATTCTTAAAGGATCATGATAATATGCTTATAGGTTCATGAAATATTGCTTATAGGTTCATGCAAAAATTTTGCTTATACACTGAGATTCATGAAGTTATGCTTATAGGTTCATGAAATTTTGCCCTGAGGTTCATTAACAATTGTTGGAAATGCTTGCAGTTGGGACAGAAACTTTGGAGGGGGATAAAACATTGTTGGAGGAAGATGAACAAAACAAGAAGGAAGTTGAGGATGAGGAGAAACAGAAGAAGAAGAAGAAGAAGAAGAGAAGAAAAGGAAATGATTTTACACCACCAAGTTTCAATCTCTTCCCATCACAAGAACAACAACAACAAGGACCAAAAGAGGACGGCCCTGTAGCTTCAACTGAGAAACCAGAAGAAGAACACCAACAAGAACCACAGAATGACAAGGGGAAAGCTGTAGCTACAAAGGCAGAAAAATGTAAAGAAAAGGAAGAAGCAGTAAAAGACAAAGGCAAAGTTGTAGCAACAGAGAGAGAAGAAGATGAAAAAGAAAGTAAGAAAGCCAAAAACAAGGGAAAAGGTCCGTGTTTAAATGAAGAAGACGTTGCTGAATTTGACTGTCCAAGAACCAGAAAGATGGCAGGAACATTGAAGAGCCCATACAAACAAAGAGCCATACAAATTCTGGGAAAACAGTTAACGGAAGAGCAAAAAATGATTTGGAACTTCGTAGACAAAGATGAAGTGGAAGAGTAAGTTGATTGCAGTTTTATATTATTATGGAAGTTTTAATTAATTACTGAAAATAAATAACTTAAATGTGTCCAGGACTATACTGTTTCAAGACAAACAAACAAAGACAACATTGTTTGAGTTCAGCACAATGCAAGAAGATATGGATGCCAGCTTCAAAGTGATGGATGCTTGGATAGCTATTTTGAAGTACCATGAGAAGGAAAGAAGCGACAACAAACCTAACCGGCTATTTTTAAGCACATATCTCATGGTAAACTATGCTAAATTCAATATCATTTCCAGATATTTTTTATTTAGTAAGATTTATAGGGAAGTTCGGTAGAAAAATAGAAGGTAGGTTCATATACATATTGTGTAGGTTCATGAAATTTATAAGGAAGGTTCATGAAATATATAAGGCACGTTCATAAGGTTTATAAGAGGTTTATAAGAGGCAGGTTCATATACATATTGTGTAGGTTCATTAATAGTTATAAGAGTGTCTAACTGTTTCCATTTTCAAAAACAGATTCTTTCCCCCAAGAATAGAGAAGTAACGTTCCAAAAGAGCATGCAAACCAGCATCTTGGAAACCCCTTACAGACAATTGCGTGATATTGACATGGTAGGTATACAATCAGGGTTCATAGAATTATTATTCTACATATGAAAACTAATTTAATTGATTATTATAGGTTATAATCCCAGTGTTGGAGAACAATGAACACATGTATTGCATATCTTATGACATAAGAAATCCAAAAATACAAGTGCTTGACTCTGCACACAATGACCCAAATCTGAAGCGGTACAAGGAAGCTATTGACAGAGTGGTAAATCTACAACTACTTCTTTTACAGAATTCTAAGAATATTACAAAATTAGAACAAACTATAGTGATATTATGCTATTCATGTAGACTGATATGCTTACAAGGAGCTTGTGGAAGCACAATTTAGATAAGAAAGCAAAAGCAATCTTAGGTGCAAAGTCAAAAGCCACTTTGGTGAAGATGCCATGGAATGAAGTAGGAGATGTAATCAACTCAGCAGTGCTAGCCATGAGAAACATGGAAATGTTCATGGGTTCAAACATAGAAACATGGGAGCCAGAAATAACAAAGAAGAATAGGAAGAAGTGCTTGCAATTGCTGAGGCAAAAGTATGTGCATGCTATTATAACATCGGATGTGAACAAGGTTAAGGATGAAGCACTGAAGATAATCAAGGGAATCTGAAAAAGTTGGGACAAGTTGGTAGTTATGTAGGCTGTCTAGTTTACAATTTACAAAAATACTTGGTAGCTTGGTACTATTAAATGGTAGTTTGAATTGGGAATTTGGATTGATCTCATACTTTGGTTTGAATTTAGGTTTGAAATGGTACTTGAGTTTGAATTTGGTTTTAAGAATGACAAATGAATGGTTGGAATTTGATTTGCTTGTTTGATCTCAAAAAAAAAAGCAGGTTCATTAGATTTCACAAAACAGGTTCATTAGATACAAAAAACAGTGACACTTGGTCCATTGCCATTTTCAACAATGCGTAATACAACTTGGCATATAATAAGGATTAGCATAGACGTTCATGAAAGTTTGCCTGAGGGTTCATAAAACTTGCCAAAAGGTTCATGCAACTATAAATGAAAATATTCTTTGAATTTCATAGCAATACTCTTAGGTTCATGAAAATGTGCATAAACGTTCATGAAAGTATGCCTAGAGGTTCATGAAAATATACCTAGAGGTTCATGCAACGATAAATGAAAATATTCTTTGAATTTCATAGCAATACTCTTAGGTTCATGAAAATGTGCCTAAAGGTTCATGAAAGTATGCCTAGAGGTTCATGCAACTATAAATGAAAATATTCTTTGAATTTCATAGCAATAATCTTAGGTTCATGAAAATGTGCCTAAAGGTTCATGAAAATATGCCTAGAGGTTCATGAAAATATACCTAGAGGTTCATGCAACTATAAATGAAAATATTCTTTGAATTTCATAGCAATAATCTTAGGTTCATGAAAATGTTCCTAAGGTTCATGAATGTATGCCTAGAGGTCCATGAATATAGGCCTAGAGGTTCATGCAACTATAAATGAAAATATTCTTTGAATTTCATAGCAATAATCTTAGGTTCATGAAAATGTGCCTAAAGGTTCATGAAAATATGCCTAGATGTTCATGAATATAGGCCTAGAGATTCATAGCAAAACAATTAGGTTATTGAAATTTTTTTAGAGGTTCGTGAAATTTGCATAGAGGTTCATGAAATTTGCATAGAGGTTCATGAAAATTTTCCTAGAGGTTCATGAAAATTTGCCTAGAGGTTCATGAAAATTTCCCTAGAGGTCAAGGAAAATTTCCCTAGAGGTTCAGGAAAATATGTGTAGAGGTTCATGCTATAATGAATATAGGTTCAGGAAAATATGCTAAGTGGTTCATAGAAGTGATCTTAGGTTCATTAAAATATGCCTAGAGGATAATGCAAATATACAATTGGGTTCATGAAAAAAAGCCTAGGGGTTCATGAAAAATTGCCTACAGGTTCATAACAATATGCCTAGAGGTTCATGCAACTATGCATGAAAATATGCTTTGAAAACTCATTACAATTATCTCAGGTTCATGAAAATGTGCTTAGAAAATCATAAAAATATACCTACAGGGTCATGAAAATGTGCCTAAAGGTTCATATTGTTTTGAGCCAAAGATCTTGAATTTGAATACAAAAAAATAAAGAGTTGAATAAAAAATAAAACTAGAATAAAAGCATATAGGCTCATAAAAGTAACAAAGACATTCATCAAAATGATAAATTGCTTCATAACATTTGTTGCAAGATTTCTAGTAGGTTCATAAAACTAAAACAAGGTTCATAACACTAAAAAAACTGTTCTTAAAGACTAAAACCACAAACTGAGCAACAGAAAAAATACTAAACATCTATAACACCATTACAAGTGCGATTGTTGTGAGTAGTAAGTTGCTGGCATTTTCCACAACGCCTACGTCTGACACGGGTAGGGTCAATGACATTGCTGGTAGATGAAGAAGGATGTTGACCACTACCTTTGTTCTTTTCTTGTGGTGGTGGATGAATGCTAACCTCAGATGGCACCTGAACTCCTACATAACTCTCCAAATGTTGCTGATTTACTGGTACAGAGCTAGAAGAATGACTGGGAGGACCAAGGAAGGACGTCTTTTTTAACTTCAACATGGATACTAATTCTACCAATTGATCTGAATCGTCTTCAAGCACACCAAGACAACTATAAAATTCTGAAATAGCATAGTTGAGCAAAAAATCCTTCTGATCTGAAGACACACCTTGATCAACAACAACATCATCAATACTAAAGATTGGACTAATTGTAGCAGACTTAGTCCAGCGAGAAAGCACATATTTAGAAGGGATTGTTGGCACAAGCTTGTTCTTGAACACACAAATGAGATGACGACAGGGCAATCCAACCCTCAGAAATATCTTGCAGCTACAGTGATATTCATCAATAGCAGAAATATATTCAACCTTATATTCTTTGCCATTTTCTTCCCTCATAAAGACATATAATGTTGTACCTGCAATCAATTGCATAAAATCAATTCAAGCACACAAATAAAATAAGAAAGAAAAAGGTGATAGTGTTCTGCTGATTTGATTCATGAATAATCCACAAGGTTCATAAAAACAGGGATATAGTTCATGAAAATATACATAATTAACAAACAAAGGGCATTTCTGGGAATTTAACCAATTAATCTACATCATACTCAACACAAAACAAGAATGTTCATGAAGATACTTAGGGAGTTCATAAAAGCATTTCAAAATTAAATAGCAAAAAGACGAAAAAATTATTCTTACCATTACTTTCTGAGATAGAAGCAAGGGAGCAGGAAAAACAAGCTGCTGCAATTTCCTGGCGAACAAGACAGAATACATTGAGCGTATAGACCTTGGATGCTTCTTTCTCCAACAACAATTGCGTCTTCAAATCTGGAAGTTTGGTGAGAGATTCATGGTTCAGCCTAGATTGTTGATGTCGTTGGGTGTCCATTGCAATATCAAAATGCATCACAAGCTCAACCAGACGATAATACTTGTCATTAAAATGACTAAAGTAACTGTTTGTAGACTCAGACAGAGAGGTATTACGAACTAAACCACCAAAAAGAATGTCCCGGAAATAAGCTGGAATCCAGAAATGCCGAATAGCAAAGATATCATCAAACCATCTGCGGTTTACGAGTGTAAATTCTGCAAACAAAGCATTCCAGCGTGACTCAAATTCAGCCGGTTCCAATTCATGAGTCCAAACAATAGCATTGAGTTTCTTCCTAAACCGATCACTTGTCTCACCATCATATTTAGTCTTTGATGGCACTTTCCTCATAATGTGCCACATACACAAACGATGGTGAGAATTAGGGAAGACCTGTTCAATAGCAAGCTTCATAGAACCATCTTGATCAGTGATGATAATTTTAGGATCATTCCTCATAGCTTCCTTAAATCTTTCAAGCAACCAAACATAGGAACCAACATCCTCTTTAAAAATCAAACCGGCACCAAATGTGACACTCCTTTTGTGGTAATCAAGGCCAGTAAAAGGGATGAAAACCAGATTGTACCTACGAAAAGGAATTTAAAAGATTCAAAATCTTCATAGATGAACCTTAAATAGAGATATCAGGAAAAAGAAGAAAGCAGATTCAAAGATGAAATTTACATGTGCAAAAAATATAGAATATGCATAGATGTTCATGAAAATATACCTAGAGGTTCATGAAATTATGACTAAAGGTTCATAACAATACAATTAGGATCATGACAAACAAAAACAAGAGGTTCATGAAAATTTAACTACAGGTTCAGGAAAATATGCCTAGAGGTTCATGAAAATATGCCTAGAGGTTCATATAAATCAACTTAGGTTCATGCAAAAACACCTACCCGTTCATGCAGACTATAAGTTACAAATACACATAATTGAACATGAAAATAAGACCAGATTCATCATAAATCACTGAACAATAAAAGTAGAACAATACAAAAAAGCTAAGACAGAAGAAGGATGTTTTACTTACCTATTAGTACGATATGTCGCATCAAATGAAACAACATCACCAAACAGGGAGAAGTTTTTCCTGGACACAGGATCACACCAGAACAAACGTGTTAGGCGCTCACTGGTATCCACGTCATAGTCAAAACAATAAGCCGAGCAAAGCTCTTTTTTTTGAAGAACCTATCAATAGTCATCTGAGCATCTGACCCCCCCCCCCCCCCCCCAATATAAGCCATCATATCACGGCGAAAATTCTTAAAATCAACCGATGATGCTCCAACTGCTTTATACCCCCCAACAATTTCCTTGAAAAGACGGTGAGATCGAACCGGGCCAATGCTGGCTTTTTGGCAGTTAAGGACAAATTTTTTGTGTCCTTCATCTAACTTCCTAGAGGAAGTCATAAACTGACGATGGGAGTTCATAACAAAGTTGTGGGAGTGACGCTCCTCAAATGTAATGACTTTGTATCCAATGCCCTGGGAATAACGAAGACCAAGCAAAGCATTGCAGCCAACCCTACTAGATACCCTAGAACGTACGCTTTTATTAACCCTATCCTCTTTGTAGCCTGCTCTATTACATAAGGCATACTTGTATTTCACAACACCATCTTGAAAGCGCTTGGTTCCATTCCGTATATCAAACCCACAAGCATCAGCATAAGCCCCATAAAATGCTATACCTTCTTCAAATGATTGAAACACCATACCAATTGCATGTTTGAGAGAATCATCACAAGAAGGCACATAGGAAAGGGAACCACCTTGAGACACAATAGGTTCATTCTGCTCTTCGGAATCAATAAGAACAACTGGCACTTCTTCACAACTAGATATAACACAGATCTCAGCAGCAGCAGTAGAAGCTACAATTTCAAAAAACAAGAACAGAAGTTAATAAGGATTAGCATAGAGGTTCATGAAAAATGACTAGAGGTTCATGAAATTTTGCCTGAGGGTTCATAAAACTTGCATAAAGGTTCATTCACTAATGAATAAAGGTTCATGCACTAGACACAATGGAATTTTTTTCTGAAATGAGCTTTTTTTCAGAAAAAATTCCCGACGTAGGCTCTTTTCAAAAAAAATTCCCAATATAGGCACTTATGCCAGCTTCGGATTTTTTTTATGTGTGAGAGACACTGGTAGAACCAGCGTCTCTCGTCCGAAGCTGGTAATTTTTTTTTGAATTTTTTATGTATAAGAGACGCTGGCTCGCCCAGCGTCTCTTATACATGTTACTTTTTTTATTTATTTTCCAAAAATTTTATTGTTTTAATTTTTTTTTTAAGGTTGCGTATAAGAGACGCTGGCCAGACCAGCGTCTCTTATACGTTAAAACATAAAAAAAAAATTATGTGAGACGCTGGTCGAACCAGCGTCTCATATAAATGGTCTTTTTTTTTATTTGAACATGTATAAGAGACGTTGGTCGAACCAGCGTCTCTAATACAGATTTTTATTTTTTAATTCCCCCGTGTAAGAGACGATGGCAAAACCAGCGTCTCTTACACGTAAAATGTTTTTTAAAAAAAAATTATTTGTATAAGGCGCTGGGAGAACCAGCGCCTTATACAAGGCATTTGTTTAATTTTTTTTTCAAAGTTTATATATATATATATTATTATATATGACTTACTCGTGTTTGGATGACTCGTATGCGCTCGTTTGAAATCGGAATCGATCACGACCGATTTCGTTGGGTCCGTATTGATCCCAGCTTTCACCAGATATGTCTCTCGCTCGATTCTGCTTTCGAACGACCCCATACGAGCCACCCGAACACGCGTAAGTCTCATGCGTACCTTCTACTGTAAATGGATATTTACAAATTCGTTCCTCCATATCAGGCGATGAGAGACATATCTGGTGAAAGCTGGGATCAATACGGACCCAATGAAACTGGTCGTGGTCAATTCTGATTCCAAACAAGCCCATACGAGCCATCCGAACAAGCGTAAATCTCGTGCATACCTTCTTTCACCAGTTCGGAATCGGAATTGATCACGACCAGTTTCGTTGGGTCCGTATTGATCCCAGCTTTCACCAGATATGTCTCGCATCGCCTGATATGGAGGAACGAATTTGTAAATATCCATTTACAGTAGAAGGTAGGCACGAGACTTACGCGTGTTCGGGTGGCTCGTATGGGGTCGTTCGAAATCAGAATCGAGCGAGAGACATATCTGGTGAAAGCTGGGATCAATACGGACCCAACGAAATTGGTCGTGATCGATTTTGATTTCAAACAAGCTCATACGAGTCATCCAAACACGAGTAAGTCATATATAGTAATATATATATATATATAAAAACTTTGAAAAAAAAAATTAAACAAATGCCTTGTATAAGGCGCTGGTTCTCCCAGCGCCTTATACAAATAATTTTTTTTAAAAAAAAAAATTTACGTGTAAGAGACGCTGGCATGAATTAAAAAATAAAAATCTGTATAAGAGCCAGCGTCTCTTATACATGTTCAAATAAAAAAAAAGACCATTTATATGAGACGCTGGTCGAACCAGCGTCTCATATACGAATTTGTAATATTTTTTTATGTTTTAACGTATAAGAGACGCTGGTCGGGCCAGCGTCTCTTATACATAAAAAATTCAAAAAAAAAATTACCAGCTCCGGACGATAGACGCTGGTAGAACCAGCGTCTCTCACACATGAAAAAAATCTGAAGCTGGCATAAGTGCCTATATTGGGAATTTCTTTTGAAAAGAGCCTACGTCGGGAATTTTTTCTGAAAAAAAGCTCATTTCAGAAAAAAAAATCAGACACAATGAGTATAGATTTCAACAGAACAGAAGCTTAATTGATCATGATCTAACACTTACAAGAACATAAAAATAAACACATTCAGGTTCATCAACTCTGACTCATAGGTTCATTAGGTTTTATTCAAGTTCCTCATGAACAGTACACACATATCATCATCATCATAAGCAGATCCTAAGAAAATCTGCTGCATCATAGCATCAAAATATTAAATAACAGAATCACTGTATTCAAAAGGCATAAGATAATTTCTTCAAAGAAATTTCAAACAAATGCATCATTTGGAAACAAGTTCATCTGTGAACAAGGAATACACAACTATCATTATTTGTGAACAAGTAATCCTAAGTAAATGTTCAGCATTAAAGCATCAAAAAATTCATTAACAACATCCCTATATTCGAAAGGCATCAGATTAAAATTACACACTATCTGTGAACAAGGAATACACACTATCTGTGAACAAAGTAATCCTAAATAAATCTTCAGCATTAAAGCATCAAAAAATTCATTAACAATATCAAAAGTACTAAACCTAGATTCACATTAAACTTGCAAAACACAAAATTGATGGAGATAATCAACAACTAGAACAGAATATAGAATAAACAACTTCTATAAACACTTAAACAACTTAAATTCAACTAACAACAAAACAGAAACTCAAAATCGAGTACTAAACCTAGATTCACAGTCAAATTGCAAAACACAAAATTGATGGAGATGATCAACAACTAGAACGGAATATAGCATAAACAAATTCTATAAACACTTAAACAACTTAAAATCAACCAACAACGAAGCAGAAACTCAAAATCGATCCGCTAAAAAGACATTAAAATCAGAGAAATCAAACTTACTCGAATCACCACCAGAAAACATGATTTAAATGATAATCTACCGGTCCTGAACGAGAAAAATCAATTTGAAGTAGAAATCAGCAGCGGAATCGAAGGATGCGAGGAAGAGAAGAAGATTGCGAGAAGGAGAAAATTATCGCCGCGCGCGGGTGAGAGAGAAGAAGCGAGGAAGAGAGAAATTTTAGAACAAAGCAAAATGACAATAATACCCCCGTGCCATATTAACCTAGGCAAATCCCTGATTTAATCTGCAACGTAGGATGAATTTAGATCGACGGCTCAGATCGCGTCCTCACGTCCTCACGGGAGAGGTTGTCCTCGTATGATCCAATCTCATCCTTATCATCCTAGTTTGTTGATAAAAGTCTTTATTATGGAAAGGGTCCTCTTGCGAATATATACTTCAAGCAAGTAAATATGAAAACATTATGTACTGTATTTGTTTGTACGTATATGACTTACGGTTAGTAATTTAGTATAGTGATTTTTGTTAACATATGGGTACGTTTTTCAGTATATAAATATGAAAACTTAGATAGAGACTAATTAAAGAAGATGAACAAACGTTATGATTAGGCATGACAATAATAATAATTCGTCCTTGTACTAGAGATGTTCACAGTTACAAAACCGTAGGTTACGGTTTTACAGAATCATGATTTGGAACCGAAACCGGACTTAGGCGGTTCCATTCGAATTCCCGGTTTCGATTATGGTTCCTGTTTTTAACGGCTTGACCCGATTACTGTCAAAGTTTGAAACCGGGAAAAAAATTGTAAGAAAGAAACAAAATAGAAAATGAGACATAACATTAATTGTCTGATCTTTTCAATTATCTGATAGACACATTAGAATTTTTTAAAATTAAATATAATAATTATTTGTCTTAAAAGATAAACCATAACGAAAAAATTGAAATATTGAAAAATAACGAGTTTTAACTTAATATCCAATATGTCTACTAAACTATTCGTACTAGATGAGTCAAAGACATGCTAGTATATTACTTTTATAAGGAAATTTCACTACGTAACTTATTCAGAAGTGGCGGCTTTGAACTGATTTGGAACCGTCAGTTCTAACCGGTCACATTGCAGGTTTCAAGGTTCTATGAAATCATGAATTGAAACTGAACCTTAACGGTTTTTCTCAGTTGCGGTTACGTTCTGTTACGGTTCCGGCTTAAGATGGTTTTACACGGTTTCAAAACTGTTGATTCCTTGGTTTACTCAAAGCGATGAACATGTCTACGCCTTGTGGCAAAGTATCACCGCTCATGGCTGAATTAATTGCTCTCAAACAAGAATAAAAAAGCAAACTATCTCGACTTGAACAAACTGATTATTTAGGGTGATAATCTGACACTAATTAATGTTATCAAAAGAACATCATAATGCCCCTGAGGGATGGAAATGATGGTTGCCGATATCCTGGTCGACTTCAATCAATACCCAAAATATTCCTAAAACCATTGATAATGTTAAAATTTGGAAGGGACAATAATTGATCTATTTAATTAAAAGGTGTTGGGCAAAAATAGACGGTAAATAGATGTTGGGCAAAGCCACCAGATCAATGGATAAAGATCAATTTCGATGGATCCTTTAAATCCGTGCAAGAATCTTGGGTAGATTGCATAGCGCGTAATATGGAAGGGACAATAATTGATCTATTTAATAAAAAGGTGCTTTCAAGTTCTCCCCTACACACGGAGGCGTTAAGTGCTCTTTTAGTTGTTAAACTCGCAAAGAAACTAAATTGTAAAAAACATAATTCTAGAAGGAGATAATCTCACTGTAATTAACTCTATCAAGAATATTTGGAAAATTCCATGGGAAACTCGAAATATTATTATCGATATCCAAAATATTCTTAAAACCATTAATAATGTTAAAAAAATTTATTGCTTTAGGGAAGCAAATAAACCTGCGGATTTATTGGCAAATTCGGTTGCCAATGTGCACTTCCTTAAAATTGTCCTTTAACTGTAATAAGGATAACATCATATCTGATGATTATATCAGAATTATGAGACCACTGTTTCTCCAGTCTAGCATGATGAGCTCTCAGGCTGACTTCTTTAGGGTCATTCGTTTGGATGGTCAAGAGCTGTCACCTATTGTTAGGTGAGGCTCTGGTTTTAGCCTCTATCAACAAAAAAACTTCAATCAATACATATTTTTCCAACTCAGATATATCATTAGACATGTGAATGGTACTACCTTAAATCAGCCTTTCACCCTCTTCGTCTGGATTGGATCAGATTTAGAACTTCTTATTCTCATTCGCAAGAATGCTCTAGGTTAGACCTAACAGATGAGATCTGTCTAATATTTTCCTTATAAAAAAAACAATAATGTCGGTTATTTTTGGTTGACTTGTAAATTGAAATTATTTTTGATATATAAGTAAAAATAGAGATTTCTTTATATTTTTCCTACTGCATGTATGTACATGTTGATAACTACTCAAATAATAGACTTCAATCTTCTTAAAATACACGTTCTTGACTTTTGGAATGTGTTTCTCATGTCTACAAAGAAGGAGAAATGCAAAACACATTAGGGGTATTGTTCGTACCTAAAAATACCACTAGGAGGCAACACGTTCAAAGAGCTACACGTAGACGAGGAGAACATGTCGACGATCAGCGTTGACAAGTTGTAACAGGGGCGGCCGAGTTTATTGCCTTCTTTATTAGTGAAATATTATTCTACTCGTGTAAATGGTAAAGAGATAAGTAAATATTATTAAAAGAATATCTCTTTACTTAGTTTATATTATGTTAAAGATATAAGAAAAAAGATAAGATTTTTTCCTTAAAGATAGAATTAGAGTTTGCCTATATATAAAGTGCTCCCTTATCATTGTAATCAAGTGTTGAACCCCCGAGCAATATACAAGTAAGGAAGTTTCACCAGTGTTAAACCCTAGTTCTTGAGAGTTAAGATTGATATTGTCTCATTTGATCGATAACCCGCATCTGGCTTTAGTTTCTACGTGTAGGAATTCTATCTACAAACAACCGCCAAATACAACAATAGGGGCTCCCCCTCTTTAGGCTTAGATAAAATCAAAGGTCTAGAGAGGTACCTCTTTAGCTCTTAGAACGCTTCCTCGTGTTGCTCCGTCCAGGAGAAAGACTCATTCTTTCTCAATGTGTCGTAGAAGAGGGGGTTTCTATCCGACGCCTTGGAGACAAATCTGTTCAACGCCGTGACTCTACCCGACTCGAGTTCTAAAATAGCTTTTATATGCCCTAGACTTGCTTCAATCCCTCTTTGGGTCACCACTTAGCCTACAAATTTGCCTGACGAGGCGCCGAAGGAGCACTTGGTGGGATTAAGATTCATGCAATACTCTTCTAGGATTTCAAACGCCTTCTGCCTTAAGACTTCACGAGCATGTCGTCGATGTAAATTTCCATCGTGTCACCGATTTGCTCCTCGAACATCTTACTTACTAACCTTTTATATGTTGCTCCAACGTTCTTGAGGCCGAAAGGCATCATATACCCCCTGGTTGGTGATGAACGCGGTCTTTTCTTGGTCGGCAGGATTCATCTGGATCTTGTTGTAGCCGGAAAAGACGTCCATAAAGGTCAACATCTCGTGGCCTGCCGTCGCATCTACATTGCGTCGATGTGAGGGAGAGGGAAATAATCTTTGGGGCAAGCTTTGTTTAGGTAAGTGATGTCAACACATACTCTTCACTTCCCGTTCTTCTTTTGCACCACAACAACGTTGGCGAGCTAGTCAGGGTACTTTGCTTTTCTGATCTTTCCTGTTTCTAGTAGATTCTTCACATCCTCGTCGATTACTCAATTACGCTCTAGAGAAAACTTCCTTCTTTATTTCTGTATCGGGATGTGCTTTGGGTCGACATTCAGCTTATGGAGTATGACGTCTAGCGAGATCTCAGTCGTATCTTCATGACTCCAAGCAAAGTACTTCGTTTTGGACTGCAAAAATTTCACTAATCATCCTCGGACGGCGGTTGGTACATCTACTCCTATCTTTGCGACGCGCTCTTGCTTGGTGGCGTCGATCACTATGTCTTCGAACACAGGGTATTTAGGCTTCACGTACCTCGTTGGCACCTTGCAGTCCTTTAATTTCTATGCTTCCTCTTTCTTCTCGATGGAGGTGTTGGTGGTACTCTCCATCCCCCACTTTGTATCACTCTCTTGCTACGTTGGGTTCTCCCTTTATCTCTTGGATCCCCCATGGCGTCAGAAATTTTAGAGACTGGTGATACGAGGAGGGCACCACTTCTCCGGTAAAGCCTACTAAAGGTATATATTTCTGCACCACGTCATCGATGGAGAGTCCGGATCTTTCACGGTGGACATTATCATGATGTTGGCAGAACTCCCATTATCAATCAAGATTCGTTTGACCTTACAGTTTCCAATGGTAAAGGAGATGACTAACCTGTCATGGTGATCAACGATCTCGCTCGGCTCCTCGAACGTTATGGGGGTGATCTTACTTAGTTGCCCCGATATGATACACAAGCATTGCATCGCCCTCTCTGTTGGTGGATCTTGCGTGTCTCTTGGCGGCGGAGGTGGAATAACCATTGGTTGATAATCCTCCTAAGATGGTGTAGACCGTTCGGGCATGGCCTGGCGGTGGAGGTGGAGATATAGAATTCCTATCCATGTTGACCTTGTTGAACGCGTCTCTCCCTTCTTCGGTCAAGAGATCCTTCAACTCTCTCATCCTTAGGAGCCTCAATACTTCTTTCCTTAGGGTGAAACAATTATCGGTGGTGTGGCCGGTGTCGTTATGGAACTCGCGCCATCCACTTTTGGTGCCTAGCTTTCTCTCTGGATTTGGTTTCCTCGGGCACCTTACGCCGTCTATCCGATCCATAGCGCTCATGACTTGTAACACGCTCACTTTCATGGACACATCGTCATCCACCACGTACCTCTTCTCGGACCTGCGTACGTTGTTCACCGCTTGTTGGCTATGGTGATATGGCTTGTTTCTCTTCTAGTTCCGATTTACACGTTCGGATCGATCATGATTCCTACTAGACGGTGGTTGGTGTGACTTCCTCGATGCCTCCACGTCGTCCTCTAGGCAAATGAATCCTAGAGCTTTAGCTTCGGCGTTGGCGAAGGTGGTGTAGGGATGCATCGTCATGACCTTGTATAACTCATTATCTTTTGGTAAACCGCGATGAACACCTCGATTGTTGTTGTGCCTTCGTCGCAGTTTGGTACCGAAAACTGTACTTCTCATCGTTGAAACGGTATAGAAACTTCCTTAGAGACTCCCCAGACTTCTGATTGACTCTGTAGAAATCCACGGATTGCTTCTGGATACGACGACTACTGGAGAATTGGATTCCGAACGAGTTGGAGAGTTCAGCGAAGGAAGAGATACAATTATCGGGGAGATTGATGAACCAAGTCAAGGCGGAGCATTTCAAGGTGGAACTGAACCACCTGCACATTACGTCTTCCTTCATGTTGGCGGGGACAACACTCGTCATCATCTTCTACTTGTAGATGACGATATGCTCGCCTATGCTTCCAAAGTCCTGGTGCTCCACTATGCTTCCAACATAACCACGACTAATAGCTAATCTCAGGACATACCTGTCCAAACGAATGAAATAGCTTTGAGTAGAAGAACATATCAAACAATTATATTACAAAAGAAAAGATACATCTAAATAAAATTATTCCTTGTAATAAAATATATCTAGAGTGTTACTTAAGATAGACATCAAATGTGGAATCAGACGTCGTGAACTCATGTTTGAAAGTGTCTGAGTTGTTAGTCTTTATTGTCTTTAAATAATTGTCATCCGATGACAAAAATTGTCATCTGAATATATGTGACTTTCCAGCAAATATGATGAAAAAGTACATATTATACATCTCAGAATGAATTGAGAGTATTTAATACTAATTGACCGAATCAAAGAACGAAACAAAATTGCAACTTCCTAACACGGTTCACCTAATAGCATTCAGCAGTAAGCTTACCACAATTTCTCAAATAGAAGTCTGGAATTCAAGAAATCAATAAAAAATACAGCAAATGATCATAATAGCATCAACAACGGAAATCAACTACAAAATCTGATTTCTCAACGGGAAACAAGAAATCATGAGATCAGGTTGACACTTTGAAGTTCAAAACCCTAATTTCTCATGTAGATGTATGCAATTCAAGCATGCAACAAATAATACAACAAAGGATCATAAAAGCATCAACAACAGCAAATTTTGGAGTATCAAGAAATACTTGTCACAAGATCGTGCTGCCAGTCTGAACTTCAAAACCCTAATTTCTCAGGTAGTTGCATGCGATTCAAGCAGGTAACAAGAAATATAGCAACAACAACAACTGACTCCGGATAATTAAGAGTTCTAACCACCTCCTTCACCGTCTGCAGCTTTGAGCTGGCCCTGAAGCTTCTCCTGCGCCTTATCAGTATCGCATCCTTGTTCTTCAACATCTCCTTCGTGTTCTCTTCTTGATCTTCATCTTCTCAAGCATCTCTTGCAAATCCGATATAGTCGTGCTAGGGCTATTGGACGACATCGACTTCTTCGATTTTGGCTTCATCTGCGCAGATCGGGACTAGGACAAGATCTCGTGGTTCTCCTTCTGAGCCTCGTCGGTGAATCCATGGCCGAAAACTGAGTGAAACAAACTCGTAGTGATAGATCTGTAGCAAATTGATATTCCGGTAAAAAGGAAAGATCTCAGATCGTCGTCGACGTTGTCAGATCGACGGTGGATTCAGGAAGGGGGGAGAGAGAGAGAAGAGTGGTGGTTGAGGAAGGAGAGAGTGGTGGTTGAAAAGGAGGGAGATGGTGAAAAGGGTTGGTCGATAATGGAGGCGAGAAAGAAGATAATTGGGTTAAATGATGAAAAGGGTTAGTTTCCCTAATCCAAATGAAACCAGATTAGAAACTATTCATACGGCGTAAACAAACTGGGTCAATGGGCCAAGTATTTCGCAATAAATGTCTAATAACCCATGAATAGGAGGGAGACAGTTCCGAAACTTCAGCCCACATATTTGGCCCATTTAACTTTGAGCTCGAACTACCATAATTTCCCGCAAAACGGGGCCCTTTGCCCTTTATTACACTCTTTGAGTGTAATATAACATCCCTTCTAATCTAAAGTGGTAACTAACCCTCCCCCTTTTTTAATTAAATTTTTTATAGAAAATTATATATACCCCTCCTAATTAAACTCTCACCCCCTTTCCATTCATTTTTTTCGAGCCCATTACTTTCCTTTTTCTCTCCTTTCACTCCACCTTCCTCTTCCAAGCATTCCGGAGGATTTCGCCGCGATTTCTCCTTGTTTCTCGTCGATTTCGAGCTTCCTTACTCTCGCGCGATCTCCAGGTACGTTTTTTCTTCGTTTTTGGTTGATTTCTGTAGAAATGAGGGTTGTCATCGCTGATTTGTTGTTTTTCTGTAATGCAGTTGTTCGAATCTAGTTTTTGTGTGAATTTCGACCAAATTTCATCTATAATCACTCACAGGTATGTATCTAGTTCAGTTTTTGCTTCTGTTTTGTGTTTTTAGGTTTTACGGTTTGATTTGGAGTTTGATTTTGCTTTTTTCTACTTGATTACAGTGTTGTTTTTGTGTGTTTTCCTTGCTAATTGCACTTTTTTTACTGTATCTCTTTGATTTTTACTTGTCTGTCCCTTTGCATGTGTTGATTACAAATTTGTTTGTTTAATTTTCGTATTTGTCATCATATGTATGGTATTTAGTTTTATTTGTTCTTTCTCATTGTTGTTTTCGTGTAATTTATGTTAGTTTTGTAGTTTCGATGACAGTTAGTTTGGTTATAAATCTGGTTTTTGTTTTGATGACAATGTGTTGTGTGTGTGTTTTATGTTGAGGACAGTTTGTTTAGTGAAATCTTAGTAATATACTATTTGCGATGACAATGTTTTTGTTTTGATCACAATGTGTTTGTTTGTGTTTTATGTTGAGGACAGCTTGTTTAGTGAGATCTCAACATTATACTATTTGTTGATGACAATGTGTTTGTCATCGATATCCAGATTTCCCCTTGATTACAGTGTTCTTTGCTCTATTTTATTTTTTATGCATTACAATATTTGATGACAAACACATTTTGTTCAAATGTGGATGTCAATGTGGATGACAATTTGTTTTGATCAAATACAGTTTTTAGTACTCTTGATGACAGTATTTTGCTCTATTTGATGACAGTAATTATTTAAAAGTTTTTAGATTTGATTTCAAAATCTTCTATATTAGGATTTGATTGTCTATTTCTTCTTGTTGATGACAGTAATTTTTGTTTTTGTTCTAATAATTTATATTAGTTCTCTTTGATGACAGTTTAGTGCTTTATATTTTGTTTTATTGTTGAATTTTATGACAGTAGTTATTTATGGTTTTTGAGATTATGATTACAGTTTCTTGTATGCTGTATTAAAGTTTTTTTTCTTTTGTTTTCCTTTCTTAGTCTAAGATGGATATCTCGAAAGTGGAATATGTTTGCCCCCCATCCATGCATATGTCAGCACAAGTTAATACGTTTGCAAATTGGGACGTCTTTCAAATTATTGATGAACATCTTGATGCTGATGGACTGTATGAAATAAGGAACGGAATTTTGGCCCCTATTGTTACTTGGGCAGACCAATTGAAGGTGTCGTCTCAGCTGCTCTACGACTTTATCCTTCATCAAGTGAAGACAAAAAAACTTCATGAAATGTGGTTCAACGTCAAAGGCCATGTTTGCCGGTTTGGTCTCCCTAAGTTTGCGGCTGTTACTGGGCTGGATTGTCGTGATTGTACCGACTATGAAATCCCAAATGCAAATATGATTGATGAATTTGGGGTCAGAAGCTTAAAATTTAAAGAGTTGTTAGCATTGTTTGTTATAGAGGCCAATCCAGGTAGGAAGCTGAGTTTGGCATATCTTCTTATTGTTGAGGGCGTTCTACTTCCTCAACGACCGAATCAGCCTATTCGTTCTGAATTCTACAAGTTGTCAACAAATTTGGATGAGTTTAGGATGTATCCATGGGGGAGGTTAGTGTACTCTACAACTATTGAGTATTTGATGAAGGCAGCTATCGTAGGGAAGCCAGAGAAAGGTGAGCGTGCTCATGACACAAGAGTAACAATTTACTTGCATGGATATCCCATAGCTTTAAAGGTATTTTATCCATTAGATAATTATGTCATCATTTCTTTCAATTACCCTCTTTATATTTTTTGCTCACATGTTTTCTTTACTATATGTTGTATTACTGAGTTAATTATTCAAGTTTTATCAAGTATGCTTTTTAAGTATGTCATGACATGTTTGTTTATACTTTTCATACATTTTGTCATCGCTACCTCTTTTTTTCTTCATGTTATGGTCGTATGAATACTATCATCTTAATTTAATGATTCATACTTATTATCCTCTCTTTTTTGGTTTAAAGAGGGACGGTACCCTCGGTTAAATTTTATAAATATGACCCTACAAAAGAGGGTGACGAAACAGTACACAAATCAGTTCAAAGCAATAAACAAAACACACTTGGAGAGACACGTAGGCCTTCCAAACTGTGTGCAAGGTGCATATGGGTAGGCAAACAAGCCATCCAATCTACACAAACCAAGATAAAGTGCATATGGAGAGGCAAACAAGCCGTCCAAGCTACACAAAAACCAAACCAGGTGTATATGGAAGGGTACACAGACCCTCCAAACTACACAAAACAAAAGCACACAAAATATCAAAGTAAACAAAGTCCAAACAAACACAAACAAACAAACAAACAAAAACGAACAAACAACCAAATAAACAAACTACAAACCCATAACCATGCAAGGCGGGAAACGTTCATGCAAAAGTCTAAAAACACTAACAAAAATCAAGCGCACAATGTCCTCCCGAGGAATCTGGTTGCCCTGAAAAATAAGAGAATTCCGAGCATGCCATAAGTAATAAACAGTAGACGAAAGGGAACATACCTGAGCATGGGCGAGACAGTCACGAGTAGAAGCGCGCCTCCGAAGCCAGCGAAGAGAAGACTTGATCGACGAAGCAGTAGCCGGTATCCCAAATCTGACTCTGACCTCTCTCCAAATGGTAGCTGAGTAAGGGCAGTCGAAGAACAGGTGCTTATGGTCCTCCAGAGCAGCCCCACACATCCGACACCCCGGGTGAACGTCCAGGAACGACAGGCGATCATACGTAGACAGCTTCCCGAGGTTAGCCAACCAAAGAAGGAGCATATGCTTGGGCGTGTTGTGTCTAGCCCACACCTCTCTATACCATCTGACAGTAGGCCGCTTCGAGCGTAGAGCCTCATACGCCAAGGAAACCTTAAAGTGGCCGAGCTTGCACCACTCTAAGAGAGACTCCTCGACATTGAGAACTCTACTATCAAGCTGAACAACCATGTCCCGAGCATGCAGAATACCCTTGATCAACGGAGAGTCACGCTTGTGCACAGTCCACTCAAGCGGCCCAACAACCCCTAGGTACCTATGATGAATCCAGCGAGTCCACATACTATCCCTCTGGCTAAGGATGTGCCAAAAGTGCTTGATCATGAAACACTGGTTCCAAATACCAATATCAAGGAGACTGAGGCCCCCTTCCTTCTTTGGCTTGCACACCTCATCCCATCTCACCTTAGGCCTCCTCCACATGAAGCCCCGGCACATGCTAATCAGACTCTTCCGAACACCCACAGGAATGGGCAAGATAGACAACCAGAATCCCTCGACCCCCTGTAATACCGACGCAATCAGCTCCCGCCTCCCAGCAAAAGAGATAGACTTTTTAGTCCACGCAGTGAGGTAGTTACTGATCTTGTCAAGCAGAGGCTTGAAGTCCAAACTCCTGAGACCATGGGGGTTGATAGGGATCCCCAGATACCTGAACGGGAAGGTACCAACTCTGAAACCAGAAGCCTCAATCAGGGAAGAGCTCACATGATCCTCAACCGAAGCCAAGAACATAGACGAATTTCCCACATTCACACTCAGCCCAGCCATAACCTCAAACTTCCGGAGGCAGCCCAGAAGCACATCAGTAGACCCCCTATCTCCCCTACAAAACATGACCACATCATCAGCGAAAGTCAAATGAGTGAGCCTGGTGCTCTCACAGTGCTGATGGAAGTGGAAAGAACTACAGGAGGTCTCCTTCTTGACTAAGCGGGAGAACATCTCCATGCATAGGACAAAGAGGAGAGGGGATAAGGGATCCCCTTCCCTAAGGCCCCTTTTACCCGGGAAGAAACCATGAATGCCCTTATTAACCTTGATGGAGTAGGTGGGAGAGCAAACACATTCCATCACCCAAGAAATAAACTTGGGCGGGAAACCAAGATGGCCAAGCGTGAAGCGCAGGAAGTCCCAAGAAACCGAATCATAAGCCTTGGCGAGGTCCACATTAAGGAAGCACCGCGGGGTGTCCCTAGTCACATTGTAGCGTCTGAGCAGCTCCTGAACCAGAAAGATGTTGTCTGACATGAGTCTTCCCCCAACAAAAGCACTCTGAGCCTGATCCACCAAAGTCCCTAAAATCATACTAAGGCGGGAAGTCATAATCTTGGAGATGATCTTATAGACCACATTACAGCAGGAAATGGGCCTAAAATTCTCCACACGATCCGGCTCCTCCACCTTAGGAATCAAAGAAACGATGGTGTGATTGAACGACTTCAGAAGCTTCCCCGAAGCAAAGAACTCCTTGATCGCCGCACAGACCTCAGCCCCAGTGATGTCCCAAGTGGTCTTGAAGAACTTGGCATTGAAGCCATCGGGCCCCGGTGCCTTGTCCACCCCAATAGCCCAAATAGCCTCCTTGATCTCAGCATTGGACACATCCCCAACCAGCATAGAAGCCTCCTCAGCACTGACCAACGGTCCCTGGGCAAAATCAGTGGCACTGGGAAGCACCACCCCAATCTCAGAACCAAAAAGACTCTTGAAGAAGCCAATGAACTCATCATGAACTTCCTTAGAGGACTTGGTTCTGGTCCCATCAGCCTTGTAAATAGAAGCAATGTGGTTCCTCTTGCCATTCGCTTTCATAAGCGAGTGGAAGTACCTAGTACACCGATCCCCATGGAGGGTATACTTGGCCTTGGCCTGCTGGCCAAGGAAGGAAGCCTCAGCCTTGTTAAGCCTCTTGGCTTTGGCCTTGGCCTCCTCAACCTCTCTCCTGCCATCCACAGAATCCGGAGACTCACTCAAACAAGCAATGACCCGAGCAAGCTCCCTATTGGCATCAGCAGCCTGCCTGGAAATGTGGCCAAACTCCTTGTTGTTGAGCCCCTTTAGAGGTCTCTTCAACCCCTGCAGAAGCTTCGCCAACCTGAACTGGAAAGTGCCTCTCTCAACCGTAGTCCAACCCTCCTCAATCACCTCAGAAAACCTAGGGTGATCAGCCCACATATTGAAGAACTTGAAGTATTTCTTCCCTTTCCCCAAATCCCTCAACAAAGACACAACACCCACCTTGTGGTCCGAGATGTGCCACTTCTCAAGGAAGCTGGAGCGGCAATGAAATCCAGAGTTAACCCAAGACGAGCTAGTCAGAACACGATCAATACGGCTCCACACTGTGTTGTTCGTCCAAGTGAAAGGACTAGAACTAGTGCTCGGCGCGTCCACAAGCCCATGTCTCCTACACGCATCAATCATATCCTTGCACTCATAGTGCGAAACTGGACGCCCGTTAACCCTCTCATGCTCAGCCATGACACAATTGAAGTCCCCCATAATCAGCCACGGTAAATCATGCAGCTCAACCAACTCAGCAACACTGTCCCAAATGCCCCGGCGCGCCACCACACTATGAAGCCCGTAGACAATTTCGCGCGCTTCATTTCACATTCATTCCTTTTCTCGTCTGTCATATTATTTTTTTAAATCTTTTCTATAGCATTCTGTCATCATCTATTGTATCTGCATCTAATTTTCCTTTTAATTAGTTTTTCTTCTTTTAACTATGGGATCTGTCATCAACTATTGTATATGTCATCAATTATTTGTATATGTCATCAACTATGATATATGTCATCAACTATGATATATGTCATCATCTATTGTATATGTCATCAATTATTGTATATGTCATCAACTATGGTATCTGTCTTCATCATGCTTATCCTTTTTTCTGTCTATCTGTTTAGGTTTGGATTCTTGAAACATTCCCTCAGTTTTGAGATATTGTAAACTGTACTACAGCTGGTTCAAGAGAGATCCCTTACTGTCTTCGTTGGTTCAACAAGGATGTCGGTAATATTTGGTTTAGCGCAATTTCGAGACAAGTTAAAGAAACTAATCCGGTATTTATTTCTTCCTTCATCTTTTTCAGTTTGGTTTTATATATTGTCTTGTAATACTTTTTATTTATATCTAATTTTTGTCTTCTTTTATGTTCAGTATTGTAGATATCCTCCATATTCTGAGCATGAAAGATTTAAGGATCTGAATTTTCTGGATGAAAGGGATGGCGCACTGTTTGATGGATTTGCCGAGCATATTCTGAATGTGGCAAAAGAGAAAGCTGACAAAGAAGCATCCTTCAACACTGAGATTGCAGCTACTATTCCAAAGGCTAGAGTCTATACGCGCAAAGGAAAATCGACACTGTCAATCAGGCTCCAGCCCTAAGGATTACTAGGGCTCGCAACGTGGAGCCTAACCCAACTTTGAAGATAAAGTTGAAGGTTGCTGAGCCTAATAAACAATCTCCCCGGTTATTGAAGACTGTTGCAACAAAGAAAGCCTCTCCCAAAAAGACCCTTCTCTTAGAACAACCTCCAAAGGGCAAGAAGGTTTGCAATACAAAATCTACATTGGTGTTGAGAAGTTCCCCTAGGAAGAGATCTGTTCTTCTAACAACTAAGCCAATTCCCACTAGTGCGCTCCCTATGAGGGACCCGGTGCCAAATGTAGAAGTTGCGGTTGACAGTGTGCTTCGGAGTTTGAATTCAAGGTTGTCTGGAGGCAGTTCATCCAAGAGTTTGCCCTCAAATGCAAAAGCATCAGCTTCGTCATCATCTAGTGCCAAAACAAAGACAGATTCAAGAAGGTTTGATCCCAAGAGTGCTCCTTTTGAACCAAACTCCCCACCATTTCAAGGCCACTCAACCATTCCTCAAGGTTCGAACAATGAATCCTCTGAGAAGATTTCAGATCTTAGCAAGAAGGTGGATCACATGTGCACTGTGATGGCTGATGTTCAAGGGACGGTTACTGGCCACACCTTGAAGCTAGAGGATGTGTTCAAAAAGCTAGTGGACAATGGGAGCCTCATTGAGACTTTCATTTCGTCAATAAGAGCCAACAAAGCCGAAACAACTCCTCTTCCAACCGATCCAATCCACAACAATTTTAAGGTGTTGGAGGAAGCTTGTGGACTTGTTGATGATTCTGCTGCTTCTGCGAGGATAATTGGTGTAAAAAATTTGGTTGACAGTGTTGGAAAGTTTGTGCTTCCCTCTGCCACTGTTGAGCTTAATCTTGAGGGCAATATTGGTGGGCCATCTTCTCTCCTTGTTCAGCGTAGTCACTCAAATAAATCTGTAGACAGTCATGTTGGAGGTACTGAAAAACTTGTGTTTTCGTCATCTGAGAAGTCAAAATCCAATTGCAAGCCTAGGTCTGAAAATATTTCCAAGGAAGACAGTGTGGGTGAGTCTAATATTCCACAATCCCTTGGTGTAACCCTGAGGCAGTCTCTGGATATCCCCAAGGAATCAAAGGATCAAGAGGTAGTTGTTGTAGATGATGACGGTAAATCAGATTGCAACAATGTTGACTTGTTTGTTGGTGAAAGTGATTCTGGATTTCTAGTGATTCCATCTGGGTCCCAAAATGCATTCCTTACATCTCCTATTGTATTTGAACCAGAAAGTGGTGATGCAATGTTTGTGGATGACAAATTGGTCAACTTAGAGGATGACAAGGCAGATATGGTTGATGATGACAAGGTTGTCATCCCAGATGAACACAAGATAGATATGATTGCTGATGACATGGTTGTCATCCCAGATGATGACAAGGTTGATATGGTTGATGATGACAAGGTTGTCATCCCTGAGGAGGTGTTGGAAGTTGTAGATTCTGTGGTTGATCTTCTAGTCAATCCTGTTGATAAAGGGGAATGTCTTGATATTGATAACTTGGAATCTCAAGACAATGTTGAATCCGATGACAATGAGGCACCTGAAGACAATGTGGCTCCTGATGACAATGTGGCTCCCGATGACAAGTTGCTTAGGAAGTCTTCTAGGGTAGGTCATCCTAGCCCTGTCCTTCTAAGCCCCTTCGCAGTGCCAACTAAAGCCATTGGTATGCCTCCCAGACCAGCGTACTCTTTCTATGAATACGACGATCGCTTGGTCTTCTATTAATGGCTAAAAGATGGGTATGTTGTATTTGTTTTTAGCTTTAATTTTCTAATCATTATTTTGTCATCAAATCATTATTCTGTCATATCTATTATATTATTTTAATTCTTAGCTTAAATTTTTCATCAAATCTTTTTATTTCATGGCTTAATTGCACTTTTATGTTTATATCTCATGAAGCGTGCTTCGCACGCTTCATTTTGTCTCCAAGTGTGATTGATGCAATCCTGTCATCAAACACTTATAAGGTTTGATGACAATCCTGTCATCAATCCTGGCATCAAACACTTTTAGGTTTTGATGACATTTGTGTCATCAATCTTGTCATCCAGCACTTTATTATCTAAACTATCAAGACATTGTCATCATCTTTTCTATGTTCAGTTATCATAATTTTTTGTATGACCTATTATACATTTGTCATCAAGCACTTTATCATGATATTTTGGTATCGTTTATTTTCAGTTTTTGAATGATGACATATATTGTCTGATGACATTTTTTTTCTCCTCTTCATTTTTTGTAGCAAGGAAGAAGCCACTATAAAAGGGAATGATATTAGCCTCTCTAAGCCTTTTTTCCAGAAGTTGATTAGGAAGAATGCTTGGTTCGACGACGTTGCAAGTGTTTTATCATTGAAACCAGTTTTTTTATATTTTTATTATTTATGTATTTGTATATAAATGCTAGAATTCTTTTCTGTTTTCCAGCATTTATCTGAAGCCCTATATTTCATGAGGAAAAGAATATTTGATGAGGGAGAAAAATTCAAGGATGTAGTTATTCTGGACTGGGTTTGGTTTAGTAGGATGAACCCCCAGTGTCTTGAGAAGGTGTTGTCTGGTATAGATTACAACCTTAATTTCCATCTTGATTACTTTTCTGGTGCTCATCCACCAGCCTATGGGAAATCGTGGGCTAATGGCGTCTCAAGGGTTTACTCACCATTTAATATCAATGACGAACATTGGGTTGCTCTAGAGATAGACTTGGTTAAGAAGCATATTACTGTTATGGACTGTTTATATACCCCAGATTCGAGAGCTAGTTTCTACAAGGATGAATTCATTATTGAATGTCTTGAGCCTCTTTGCAAATTACTCCCTGTTTTGTTAAACAGAAGTGGGATGTTCAATCACCTTGGGAACATAGACAATGATTTCACTCTCACTAGGCATCGTACTCTCCCCCAAGACAAAGGGTATGTATTCATTATTTCTTTTTGAAGCATTTTATTCTTAACTTATTCTAATTTCTGATGTATTTTTTTTTTCAATGTTACACTGCATAACCATTTTTATTTTTATGTTTCTTTTGGTTTTCAGTGGTAATTGTGGTCTCTTTACATTAAAGTACATTGAAGCTTTTGCATTTGGGAGTTCCTTGGATGAGCTGGATGACGATCATGTGAGGGCACTTAGGGAGAAGATGGCAATTGAGCTATTTCACCAAGAGATTGTGTGGAAGCCTCTACCTCTTAATCGTAAAAAGCTATAGAATTGATTCAGCTTTGTGTTTTCACTTTCAGTAAAAACTTGTTAATAGTGATATACTGGACGACAGTGTTTGTTTCACTTGTGTAAAACAATTTGGGATAATGTGTGCTTTTTGTACTCCAGTGTTTGTAATGATGACAGTTTGTTTTGCAATCTTATTTTAGTGATGACAAATTATATAAAGTGTTTTATGGTTGTCCCTTTTAATGATTGTGATTCTATCATACTGTCATCCAGATGACAGAAAAGTTTTATTACACTATCATACTTTATGTACCTATTTTACTTTTAGATCATCGTCATCACTGATTGTTGATCACAATGATCTAAAGCATCATTCTATCTCACTCATTGTGTCAATTTTTGATGACAGTTCTATGTTCATTTAAAAATTGTCATCAACTGTCATCTTTCATTAAGTATGTCAATGTTTGATGATAGTTCTATCTTCACTTAATATATTGTCATCAAGTGTCATCTTATAAATTATATTTTTTATCATTATTAAATTTGTTCTCCTCCTCATACAATTTCTTATAATTCTTTGATGACTGTTATATACACTCGAAAATATTTCTGAGTGTTGTGTTCTGAGTGTGGTTGTGTTCTTTATTGTGTTGAATTTATGCAATAAAAGAATGAATTACTGCTTTGCTTCCGATGACAGATATTGATGTTGTCATTTATTTTTTCATCTGTAATCTAATGTTCTAAATTTTTCAATCTTTTAAATCCATGTGTTTATTAATATGTTATGATATCATATACTTTGTCATCACGGATGACAGAGTTATCATTTTGTCTTATAGGCCAATTATTTAAAATTTCATCAACTTTTTAATCAGATATCTCTTTCTATTCTGTCATCTGTCCTCATTTGAATTTTAAATTTTGTATTTATCTTATGAAGCACGCGTAGCGTGCTTCATTTCACTTCTCATAATTTTTTGTTAAACCTTGATGACAATTTTATGCGTTGATGATTATTCAACTGTCATCAACTCTTATCTGTCATCTACCTCCATCTGTGAGCTTTTCTGATGCAAAACATCTAAGTATTTAATATATTCATCCAATTGTTCAACAATTTTTATATATTGCAATGACCATGTGCTATGTCATCCAAAATACTTGTTCAAATCAATTCAAAAAGGACAGTAATGCAAACTATATATGTGTAATAGTATTTTTTTTATCAATGTAATCAAACTATTCTAGAACAAAAGGTGAACTTCTGGCTTCTGGGGTTTTGTTCATGCATGATGTTCTGTTGTGTCCAGTGGATCCGCATAGACTGCATCTTGCGGGTCTTCTTGGTCCACACCTCCTCTTGCTATGATTTGGGAACTCACCTTCAGACGGTATTCTCTTCTTCTTAAGTTTCCCTGTTCTTTTATCTGGCTTGGGAGGTAGGCATTGTATGTTCATTATCTCCTCTGGAATCATTTCTTCAGTTTGCCTAGGCACAGGATATATGGTCTCCTTGTAAGAATTCATCCAATTCTCAAGTCTATAGTAGTCACTCACAAATCCTGTCACTTTCACCTTTGCTTTCTGCATTGCCGCCATTCCATGTACACAGGGAATATGATCTAGATCAAACACTCTGCAAGTGCAGCTTCTTTTTGCCAAATCGACAACTCCATAGAAATCTCCTCCAATCACCTGGTATTGGAACCCATTCAATGCCCTCACTTCATATTTCTTGGACAGTTTATGCCTTTTTTGAAGAATTTCCTCTATGTTTGGTGGCACCACTTTGCTCAGCGCTTCTTCTGTTTTGTTGCGCCTTTCAACGAACCATCTTATCAGCATTTCTAAAACACAATCCAATAGGGCAACAACCTGAAATGACCTAGCCTCTAGTAGGACCTTATTGATGGTCTCTGAATTGTTTGTAGTCATTATGTTGTATCGGTCTCCTATGCAGTGTGATCTTGCCCACTTCTCAAATTTGGAAATAACCAAGTAATCCCCCATTTCCTGATTAATTGCACATATCTTCTTGAAGTTCTCCTCAAATTCCCTTTTTGTATAGTTGTTTGCAGCCAAAGTGAAGAGCTGGTGCACACCCCTGTCCTTATACCTTGTCTTGAGGTTTGGATGAACATGTCTTCTACACACACAATGCTTTGATGATGTATAAATGCTCTCCACTGCCTTTATAATACTTAGATGCCAATCAGACACAATCACCAATTCCTGTGAACTAGGGATCACTGTGATAAGCTGTTGGAAGAAAAATGTCCAAGATCCGTCATTTTCTGAATCAACAATTGCATACGCCAATGGATAAATTTGTTGGTTCGCATCCTGCGCAGTTGCAATCAATAGGTGTCCTTTGTACTTTGTATGCAAATGTGTTCCATCCACCATGATTACCTTCAAATTAGAAGTATTCTGTCATCAATAGTCATTTTTTATATATTTTTGTTACAAACCCTTTGAAATATAGTACTATTTATTGTATTTTTTATATTTTCTTTTCATACACTGTTATCATGCATCCTTTAAGAATTCTGTCATCAAACATTGTCGTCAAATAAAAATGTCATCAAAATCTGTCATCCTGGATCCTTCAACACATATTCTGAGCAATACACATTTTGAGATTTTTTTGTAATAATACACTCATCAAATATTGTCCTCATTAATGTTTTTAATATATTTTCAAACATTGTCCTCATTCATCCTGTCATGCTTTTACCTTATTTTAAAATTTTGTCATCAACACATATTGTCATCCTTAGTCCATCTATTGTAAGATTCAAGTATAGCAAGGTATGTCTACATACCTTTCTCATTTGATCAAATCCTCTTATTGTTGCTCCTAGTGCTATGAGCACATACTTGAAGCGATTTTCGTCATCAACCTCTAGCTTTGTGTATGTGCCTATGTTGACTTGTTTGATCATGTGGCAATATATAGGCAACATTCCATAGTTTTCTTCTGGTGTTCCTCTAATCAAATTTTGTGCCCATTCCTTTGCCTTCAAAGCTATTCCAATAGCTCACATCCATACAATGTTCTTTCCTCATGTCGTTCCGGATACTTTTAGGGTTCGGTCCAGTTTTCACCCCTTCATACCTACACACACAATAAATCATCCAAACTGTCATCTTTCAATATTAATGTGTTTGTATAAGACCATAACTATTTTGCAAATATGTTTTGTTACCTTGTTTTAATCTGCTCTCCAACCATCTTGTATGTTGGCTTGCACTGGTTTTCACACCTAAAGTCAAAAGAGCATGTGTGTTCTTCTCTATACTTTCTTATCTCAAAGAAATGTGTGTCTTTCAACACCATTGCCCTCAGCCCCCAGTTGCAGTTCTCATCTGCACACTTAACAGTAAACAAATCAGGGGTTGACTTGTATACCTTGTACACAAAGTTCTCCCTCATAGCGACTTTCCTAATGACAACTTTGAGCATCTCCTTTGAGTCAAAAATCTGTCCAATATGGATGAACCCTGTGTAGTCTTCATAAGTAGGACTATCACCCTCCATAATTGCTCCCCATTTAGTAATTTTGTCCCTTGATTCACAACTAATTACCCCACTCCCACCTTCCATCTCATAATCATTCTGAAATGGAACAAGGCTATTTTTTTCACTCACTACTGTCGTTTTAGTTGTCTTCTTCTTCTTTCTCTCTGTCACATACAAAGGCACACTCCATTGCACCTTCTCTGATTTGTTGATTTCAATGAAACACTTGAAGTCCTCGTCCGTCTCTACAATATATGGTATCTGAATTTTCTGGAAAGGATTCAAGTGCGACAACTCAATTTCATGTGCTTGTGTCTTCAAATTAAACCTTTGAATAATGGTATCCTTTGCACCATCCAGCCCTATGTTGATGTCGATTACAAATGCTTTTGAAATCAATGTCCCAACATAAGCATTTGAACCATCTTTCATCTTCCAGTCTCCTCCCCAACATACAGTTAGAATATTCATTTTGTACCTGTATAGCACATGTTATTGTCTTCATAAATATTCTGTCATCACTCTACAATTCCTGAATTGTAATGAATCCAATTTTCAATCTGTCATCATACCTAATATTATAAATTTAAATTCTAAATCCTGTCATCAACTCCTTTTCTTAAACAACAATACTGTCATCTCATTTATGTCATCCAACACACATCATGTAATCCATCAACATTCTGTCATCGTTGTTTAAATTCCTGAATTGTTATATTATGTCATCTAATCCATCAACATTCTGTCATTACTGTCATCCAACACACATCATCTATTTATCAAACTGTCATCACATTTACATTTTTAAATCTAAGTTCAATATTATGTCATCAACTTTCTATATGAGCATCATATTGTCATCAGGATCAACATTCATCAGTTTCATCTATATTCATCAACACTTTGTCATCCAGTTTTCATTATTTTATTCAATCATTGTTCTTCATGTTATTCGTCCACCAAAATCCTTTTTTTAACAACATTTTGTCATCAAAAATACAGAAAGTCTTTAAAATCACAGTTTATTTAATTATTTCGTGTGTTTTAGCATTCACATTCATGTAATTATATGATGACAGTTTGAATTTTACCTCGATTTCGATTTGCAGTAGGAAGTTTCTTATATCGAGACGGCAGATTGATGCTTTGTTAGTTTGATGATGTCAAACCTTGAATTTCATTCCAGAATCTACCCCGAGAGAGATCTTATGAAGCGCGCGAAGCGTGCTTCATTTCACTTACCAGAAAATTTGATTCGAACCACCAAATTCAGTCGATGCGAGCCGAGATTATGACTGGCTTCGAGTTTCCTGGTGGAGGCGTTTGCTGCGGCTCGGAGGAGTTGACAGCAGCGGGAAGGAACGAGCTTTTTCGCTCCAAATGAAGAGGAAGTGCGAGGATGACAGCACTTGTAAGGAGGACGAAGGAAATCCGTGTGGAGAAGGAGAAGGTAGAAGATCCGTGAAGGGAGAAGAAGCTGGAGGAAGAAAAAAATCGACAGGGAAGGGAAGGAGAGGAAGTCAAGTGCGTGTAACAGATTGGAAAAGGAAAAGGTTAGATTGTTTTCCTTGTATAAAAAGGGTTAGTTTCTTCACAAAACATAGTAAAAAGGGTTACTTAACCCGTTTTTGGATAATTTCCTTGCTTTTTTGCATTAAATATAAAGACCTTGAATAAGAAATTCACAAATACATTACATACTTCTCAAATTTTTTATTGTTATACATGAGTTTGTGTAGAAAGCACAATTTTTTCAACTTGATGGAAGTTCCATGTTCTTCAAAGCTTTGAGACTGGCAAACCTGCAAAAAATGATGAAAAAAAGTAACATACAGCATAACTTTAGCCATTGTACTCTTACATCAAGCATCAGAACAAGTGTATTCGGCTGCTGCAAAAACAACAACATATACCTAATGCTTTGGCATTGACAATGCTTGGGCAAGCAGCTGGAGGCGTTATGTTCTCATCGAGAAATGGCTCGACCTGGTTCGGATTAGACCAAATCGGGTATCCCTTAATCTTTCCCTGTAGAGGAAATATGCAGCAGATCAAGATCACAATGTTATTCAAATGTTTGGATCTTTCAAATATTTTTAGACCTCTACTTAAAATAATCTTTTTACTTTAACTAGCATTTGATCTTCATAATGTTTTTGATTTATAAAAAGAGAAGATACTAGTTATTGCAAGCATTCTAAGACGGCATACCACAACATTTAGGGCAGCGAGAGTTGCCATTCCTTCACGAGTCCACTACACAAACAAACACAGAAAGGCAAATGTTTAGTTCAATTCAAGAACAAGAGTACGTGACAATGTGGGTTCATCGTCTTCATTCATGTTATTGTTTAGTACTAGAAAGGACATTTATCAATGTTGAAAGCCTACCTTGGAGGCAGAAGCAATGTGCGGAACTACAACTGCGTTCTTCATGTCAGCTAACCCGGGTTTCATGAATGGTTCATCCTAATGGAGCAAGTTTTGTTACAAGAAAATTATGTTTTTAAAGAAATATGATGATGCAGGCTAGAATATTAATACCTCAAATACATCTAGACCAACTCGAAACATGGGGTTTTCTCTAAGATGCTCGACAAGAGCAACTTCATCAACCACAGGACCCCTACTACAGTTAATGAGGATTGCTTCCTGCATATAAAAGAAATACCGAATTTCAGCAACTGGATTTATAACTTTAAGTAACTTCTGCAAGAAGAATGAAGAACACGGATTGAATATGTTACCTTCTTCATCTTCGAGAGCCTTTCTTTGTTGACCAGGTGGTAAGTTGTTTTATCTAAGATAGGATGCAAACTTATCTGGAAAATGTTACAAGAAACTCAGCTAGTTTGACATGATACTGTAAACAATCAAGAATACACCAGAAGAGGAAGAACTGAAGAAAATAATTGATCTTTCAGTCTCTTGTACCAAATCAGCCTGCTGAAGCACTTCATCCATAGACGAAGCCCTTTTCCATGTCACCGGCTGCTCTCCATTCGATTTGAGGAACTCACCATAAGCTGAAAACATAAAAGTACAAAACTCATCTCATCTGTATTCAATTATCACGACGACTTGAAACGTTATTGTAGGGTGACAAAGGCTTGCCCGTGACAAACTTCTCCAGCTTTGTTGACTGGTATAGATCAAAGTATATCAGATTCATTTTAAAACCTTCAACCTGTAAAGCAAAATAAAATCTATCATTCCTCAAAACAGAACACTTTGACATCTGTAAGATGATGACCTCTCTATAACTCAGACCATGTCAAATTCTCTTGGTATATGAAGTTGATAAAACTCTATGAAAAATCAAAAGGGATAACAGAGTTGATAACCATCATTCTGGCATAGGCAGACCCAATACGCCCCGCTCCGATCACACCAACAGTCTGTCCTTTAAGCAAGTTGCCCACAAACCTATGAGAGAAAATTAAAGAAACTTAAAAAAAAATATTACCCTAATTTTGTTATGAGACCAAATACAAAGGAGAGATATGGGAAAGGGCTCCTACAAGTGGGGAAGCCAGCCATCATACAACCCAGCCCTCATGAACTCGTCGGCTTCGACTACCCTTCTGGCTGCTGCCAAGGAAAGTGAAGCTGCTAACTCTGCTGTGGTCTCTGTGAGCACTCCCTAAGCATTAAAATAATGATGGTAAAAGATCAAAAGAAATTTATGCACCATTTTCTAATGACAACTATAAGGTTTCTGAAATCAAAACAAACAAACATATCATTAGGATTCTTTCACAACGAATTTGAAATGGTAGATGCCAAGGATTATAAGTCGTGTTCTTATTATTTCGGAAAAAACTAGCGAAAGATGTAACATATATCCCATGCAAGATCTCTACTCTGTAGGTTTCAGCATTCAGCTAACAGCTAACAGCTTATGTTGGAGGGTAAGATGAAGTAGGTGTACAAGAAACATACCGGGGTATTTCCAACAGCAACACCATATTTGTTGGCAGCATTAACATCAACATTGTTGTATCCAACAGCCATGTTGCTGAATGCTTTTCCACCTGCTTTGCTTAGTGCTGAGAACAAGGTGTCTCCCCAGTCTTCTGTCAACTGAAAATCCACCCCAAAAATTATGAACACAAGAGGCTAAAAAAAACATGAGAAAGATGACTGATATTGCATCAACAAATCAAACTTACCTGTCCAATTACCCCATCACACCGATCACCAATGAGGGCAATGATATCATCCACGGACAGGATTGTCTTCTTCTCGGTACAGATCTAAAATTGTGAAAAGTTAAGAAAGCACAAGTTATGTAAGCAGTAAAACAAGCAAAAACCAACTAAACGAGAAGAAAATTATAGGATGAGTATATGTACCTCCACTCTGCAGTCTTGTTGTACCAAGAGATTGATCCAACGGGTACCCGGCATGGATTTTGTGCTAACCACTCTGTATTTTCCACTGGGATTCCATACCTCTATTGAAATGGGTTTCGCCATTGGAGCTCCTTGCAAAAGCTTCTACTGAAAAAAGTTAGGAGAGCGAATAGCAAGAAATATGTTTTGCAAATGTTTTCTACTTGTTATATTGTTCACAGCTGATCAGATGTGGTCAAGTCCAGTGTAACTATTCTGAATCAACACCATCAGCATCTATTTTCTGCCATGTTTGATGATCATGCGGTCCCTGACACCTTTATTTATTTATTTAAGATAAAGTGTTTCCTTTGTGGATAAAATGAATTATTTTGTTGGGCTTTTAGGAAGTTTGGACGCCTGAAATTTGAGCCTTACATTTGGTGTCAAGGATAATGCGAATGTGGCTACTCAAGCTGAATGGATGACAGAGAAACCTCCAAAGAGACTGGAGAGTTCTTGAGGGCCTCTAAATTTGTCAGCTATTGCTGAAGTGACACCTGTTTCAATTTCATGTGGTGTCAAAATTAACATATGATAAAACCCTATTTTATCAGATGCCCTCGTGAAAACAGGGAGAAAAGGAGAAATAACTGCCACTGTGATGGTACTTATTGTACATGGAACATAAAAAGAATAAGCTGGTGCAAGAAATCACTGCCACTGTGCTGCTAAACTTGCTATCTTCTTACTTGGATCAGTTTTTAAGTTCCATTTTTACAGAGATTACAGTAACATAATTTCTACATATTCAGAGTAAAAACTCCATCTAAGTTGCTCAACTTGATTCTTCTCATCCCGGTATTTGCACGCCTTAAAAACTAGAGTAGCTATGTATTGCTAGGATTACAAAACCAGCAGCCATGACCAAGGTTTCATCCAATGGGGCAAAAAGAAGCTGACATAATGGATTCTAACCCTAAGTCAAGGAGTCTTTCGGTTGATACAACGAACAACGCGGAAACCCTTGCCGGCCTTTCCTGCAATATACAAGAGAGCACATATCTTTACACCCTCACCAAACTTGTAATTTTTAAAATTCTTATACTGTAAAGTTTCCAAGAACTATCAGGTAAGAACCATAACAAGAAACTAGAAACATATTTTACAAATACAACACTACTGTAAGCTGATAATTATCATCCGCAAACGCTTTGTAATATACATGAACGTGGATTTTTATTGTTTTTTAAAATATGAAAGCTTGAATACTTACAGTGAGGAGGGTGTTGACTGGATTGTCCAGAATCAATAAGAGTTAATTCCATATCATGTGTGATACTCCAGCCGGGCTCATATGCCTCAAGAAAGCCTATCTTCGCTTTGTTGGGAAGATCATGAGGATGAACAAAAGGCACACCTGGAGGCCATCCAATCTCCAACCTTATATTGGTACACGGACTCTCAAGTGAATGAATGTGGTTTTCACATTCCTTCAGATTGCAGAATCTAAGCTTAATTCCCTTCTTATCAGCAATTTCCTGAACCTTTTCTTTCAGAACTCTCTGTGCTTCAAGCCGCAATCTTTTGGACGGTGGCAATGGTTTCCATTTTGAATTGGTTTTTTTTCTTTTGATCATTGATTTCATTGAGCCTGTATTCCATTTAAATGATTTAACAAGCAGCAGTCACAAACTTCTCATGTAGACCAACTGAAATATTGAGCTACAGCCATCATGACTAGCAAGAAATCAAAGATTTAGCATAGCAAGACGGCATAAAATAAAAAAGATGCAGAGGAATTTTTTTTCCCTAGAATGATGATTTAGGGGCTGGTCTCCTGTTGAGAAAGGATTTAATCAATCTTGAAAAGGATCAAAATACTAGTAGCACCTGATCAGATTGAAGCATGCCATCGTTCCATCACGCCTTCTTGTTTATTACATATTCAGAGTGGATGCATATGGACTTTATGTGCCATAGATGACGAAGATTCTAGTAGTATGTAAGATCAGTGAATGAAAAGGCGACGCCTAGGCGCGCCCAGGCGCGACTAGGCGCGCCTCAGCCAGGCCAACGCCCAGGTAGCCCTAGGCGAGCTCCTTAAGGTTGGGCGAGCCCTAGGCGGCCTGGGCGGGACTAGGCGAGCCTAGGCAGTATGGTTGGGCGAGCCGCCTAGGGTTTCTGTCCTAATTTTAATGTGTTTTAAATTAAAATATCTATAATAAATGATTATGGAGTTACCAATACAGCTACACTGATATCTAATTAGGGTGATTATGGTTGCTACAACTTCCTAAATTGGATAATTAAAGATTTTATTTATGTTTTGTATCTTTTCAATGATCTTCTATTATATTTTGTATTTTTTCAATTATTTCTTTGATTCCTTCCTTATGTAAACGTATGATGTCTTCCTCCTTCCCCTCTACAGACTGCACCACACCCTCATCTCATCACTTCCTCCTCTGCAATCTAGATACTAGCTTACTAAGTATTGACACTTTTATGTTCTGGGCGACCCTAGGCGACCCTAGGCGCGCCTAGGCGCGACTAGGGGGGGTCACCGCCTAGGGTCGCCCAACGCCTTTTTATTCACTGTGTAAGATATTCTTACCATTAGAAAGAAAATATTGAGAACAAAATAAAAAATCCAATGCATAAAGCGGATATTTATAGCAAGATCAAATTCTCTCACAGAACAAATTAATTATCAAGAAAGAAGATAGTAAGAAGGAAAAAACACAAGGACAATAGGCATCTTACCTTCTTGTGTTGTGGGAAAGTCATAAGTTGAAAGTGTCTGTCGATTAAAGAGTTGATCAATGGGATGGGATCTCTGCATGAAGTCATCCACCGGGACCGGCAGCTGGAACTGAGTTTCAACTCCATAACCAGCAGCTCTCATTTCTGAACAATTAAGAATGGTCATGGATTTAGGCATGAACTTGAAAGCCAAAGAACACCGTCCATGAATACTACCCTGAAGACCACTAGTCTCTATCCGTGGGAGGGCAGGGCTGATATATCCAGCAGTTGCCTGATACAGAGCTAATCCAGGATAAACAACCACTTCCTCTGGACCGATTTCTGCATCCACAAGAATCCAATTACCCTGAAAGTCTCTAACATGTAAGCCTGCTTTATCGGACTTCACAATTGATAATAGACTTTTATCAGATAAATGTTGTTGCTCAGAAAACATGGCCAAATGCCCATCCTCTCCATTCTCCAAAACATGCTGCTGCGCACCACTAAATGATGGTCTAGAATGACAGCAAACAGACAGGACTGAAGATGATATTTCTTGATTTCTCAGAGGAACATTATCAAGGATCTCAGTAAATGGAGAGCTACGTAGATTTAGATTAAAGCTGATAGCATCTAGCATGTCCCTAGCAGCTTTTCCAAGAAGCGCAAAGATCTCCACCAAACCAGCTGGGGGAATTTCCAACCCGTTGGATTCTGTAGGAGTAAGCCCAGGTCTAAAATCATAGGTTTCTTGCCAAGACTGAGGATCAGCGTGATACCCAGATGTTTTACACCACTCACCGGATTCATTTGCATGAATCATTTCTGCAAGGGGATACGGTGGTTTCTGATTAAAGTAGAGCCGAGCAGAATCCAGACCTGAACGTAGAAGGGCGGCATCGTGATGTGGAAAATTCACAATGGCAGCAGAATATTGTGCTAGTGACTGACACAAGATTGATACTGATGATTTGTATGAATCAGAAGGCACGCCTTCAGAAGCAACAAGATCAGAAAGCTTGACACGGCCTAGCGATGGCAGGTCAGTGCCTGCCATGGACCATCAAACTAATTCCAGCACTCTATTTGATACTCCTAACTCTAAATATCAGAGAATAAACCTGATACAAAAAATGGTAAATGTATTAAAAATGATACTTAGCATTTTTCTGGTTAATGATAATACTACTTCAAGCTCAAGTACTAGTCTAGAACACACTTTAGTATTATTCACTAGGCATATCATTTACTGCCGAATGTCAACAGTTTTTATGTATAGACCAGTAATCACTGTTTAATGAAAGAATAATCTCTATTTTTCATATCTCAAATAACTAGTACCTGGCTAACATTTTTAGCAGTTGATGCAGAGATTTATAGAGAACGATACTGATGGGCTAAACCATTGATTCTAAAAGATCCGCACCTGTCAACTATAGTAGAGGAATAAAAGCAAAAGAGAGAGTGGATAGCACGTCGTTAATCAGGAAAAAATAACCGAAAAAGAGAGTTTTTGAGAGAAATTGAAGCCCTAGTCAACACTGTTAAGTGACCCAAAACAAGAACCCTAAAGAAAAGAAACAAGAATCAAGTTCAGCTGCTACCAGGATACTGATGTCCACCTTCAGTAGAAGCACCTTTTAACCCGAACCCTAATTGACTTCGCCAGAAAAACGGGACCTAAGTCAGCCGTGAAATCGGTTTAACATCGCCGGCGATAGAGGAGTGAAACGAGAAATGAAAAAAATAAAATAAACTGGCTCGATCAAAAGAAAAGAGTCGAAAACGCCCATCTCGGTTCAAACCCACCGGTTACCCGTTTTGAAAAGTAAAACGGGTGGGTCGGGTGGGCCATTTCGGGGTCGGGTCGCTTCGGATTTGAATTAATCTACTACGGATAGACCTGGCAATCGGGTCGGGTCGGGTCGGTCGGGTTCGGGTTAAGGGTGCTCCGGGTCGGGTCTTTTTCGGGTCGGGTCATTTCGGGTCTAAAATTACCGGGTCAAAACAGGTCGGGTTGTTACGGGTTTATGGGCGGGTCGGGTCGGGTTCGGGTCTAAAATTACCGGGTCAAAACAGGTCGGGTTGTTACGGGTTTATAGGCGGGTCGGGTTCGGGTTCGGGTCTAAAATTACCGGGTCAAACAGGTCGGGTTGTTACGGGTTTATAGGCGGGTCGGGTCGGGTTCGGGTCTAAAATTACCGGGTCAAACAGGTCGGGTTGTTACGGGTTTATAGGCGGGTCGGGTTTGGGTCGAAAATTTTGGAGTCAAACAAGTCGTTTGTTACGGATTTATTGTCAGATCGAGTCGCTTTGAGTAAAAACTTACCGAGACATAACAAGTTGAGTCGTTACGAAATATTGATGTTAAATTTGGGTCAATCTTAATTGCAAATTTTAATGTATGCTTCGATAGCAACACCACTACATTACCTTCTTTTCATTTATTTGAATAAGTTTGGCATAGTAACTTTTAGTAGATTAGCTAATATTTGAAAAAAAAACGAATGAAAACATTTATAAATTACAATTTACAACCTATGGACAAGTCAATAACCATCGACTAAATAAAACACGGTAGGTTCAATGCGACGGCAAATAAAGACCTGATATGTTGCTCAAAATCAAAACACATCTTCACAACCATAATCAATCCATCGTTTAATGCAACTCAAGATAGATAGAGTATTAAAATGAAAACAATCTGTCAACTTAGTCACATAATTCAAACTGCAAAAAAATAACAATCTCATAACTTAGAAAGTAAAACATGTTCTTCATATTCTTGTCAATCTTCCATGTCCATTGACATTGGACTATCTTCACTGTCATTGTTGATGTCCATTCTTGTAACTTGTATAATTTTTCGAACAATAATCAACATCGATGTTGTAGACCATACATATTGCGCCAAGTTATACAATTATCACTAGTTTGGTTTTACAAAGGAGGTGTTATTTGAAATGTTAGAAGTTGTGATTGGAAGTTACCCACATGGTTAAATATCTCTAATAAGCATTGAAACCAAGTTTCATTCCATTCCGACGTCGTTTGGTCGTCGTTTTTCCAAATTGGCCTTAAGTCCATTTAAGGCCTTTTAAGGTCTTTTAGCTTTTACGCATAGTTTCAAGCCTCGTTTAGTGTAAGCGAGACCTTAATGGGACTTTATATGCCTAATAAGACTAAGTTGTATAATTTTTTCAATCATAATAATACATCGATGTTGTTGACCATACATATTGCCACAAGTTAGAGAGTGATGACTAGTTTGATGTTTAGAAAAGGAGGTGTTACTTGAACATGAAGAAGTTTTGATTGAGAGTTACCCACATGGTCAAATATCTCTAATAAGCATTGAAACCAAGTTTCATTCCATTCCGACATCGTTTGGGCGTCGTTTTTCCAAATTGGCCTTAAGCCCATTTAAGGCCTTTAAAGGTCTTTGAGCGTTTACGCATAGTTTCAAGCCTCGTTTAGTGTAAGCGAGACCTTAATGGGACTTTATATGCCTAATAATACTAAGTTGTATAATTTTTTCAATCATAATAATACATCGATGTTGTTGACCATACATATTGCCACAAGTTAGAGAGTGATGACTAGTTTGATGTTTAGAAAAGGAGGTGTTACTTGAACATGAAGAAGTTTTGATTGAGAGTTACCCACATGGTCAAATATCTCTAATAGACATTGAAATCAAGTTTCAATCCATTCAGACATCGTTTTGCCAAATTGGACCTTAATCTCATTTAAGGCCTTTTAGTGTTTACACATAGTTTCGAGCCTCGTTTTGTATAATAAGACTAAGTTGTACATTATTGGTACTTTATATGCCTAATAAGCGAGACCTTACTTTATATGCCTAATAAGACTAAGTTGTACATTAATGGTATTGGCACTTCATTTTAGTAGTGTTATTGATAGATTATTAGTGTTGTTGACAAAGTATTAATGATGTTGACAATTTAGTTAGCCGTGTTGACAACTTAACTAGCCATGTTGGCAGTCTATTGGTCTCGTTGACAGTTTAATTAGTCGTGTTGACAATTTAACCAGTCCTGTTGACAGTTTATTTAGTCTTGTTGACAATTTAATTAGCCATGTTGACAGTTTACTTTACTAGTTCTCTAAAAGTTTAATTATCCATATTGACAGTTGATTAGTCTTAGTGACAGTTTATTTAATTGTGTTGACTAATTAATTAGTCATGTTTGCAATTTATTATCTAGTGTGTTGACAATTTGTCAACGTGTTGACAGTTTATTAATGTTGTTGACAATAGTTATCTAGTGTGTTGACAATTTTTTGGGTAAAATTTACAATTTCCGCTTCTTTATTACTTTTATCTTTTTGGCCAAATTTTCGGGTCAAAAACGGGTTGGGGCGGGTCAACCCATTTTTGACCCAAAAAAAATCGGGTCATCGGGTTGGGTCGAAAACGGGTCACGGGTTCAATTTGACGGGTTATGACCCAGAAAAATCGGGTTGGGTCGGGTCGGGTTTGCGGGTCGGGTTAATTTCTGTCGGGTCTAACTACGGAGTCTATATATATATAGATCTGGGAAACGGGTCGGGCCAGTCGGATTTGGGTCAGAGTACATTGGGTATAGTATATTTTGGGTTGGGTCATTCCGGGTTTAAAATTTACCGGGTCAAAACAGGTCGGGTTACGACGGGTTTATCTCGAAGGATTTGTGCTCAATGCCCTATTGGGCACTATATTCTCAACAAGTGCACTCCTAAACTAAGTTGTTAATTTCTACCCCTACCCCACACCCTCCCCAATTTCATGCGCTCCATTTTCCCGATCATTTTTCAAATCACGTGCACTTATTTCTCTCCTTCCTCTCTCCCTCATTCACTCCAAAAATCAAACCGTTCACCTTCTTTGATTCCGTCTTCTTCTTCCTCGCCGTATTCCGCCGTCTTTGCTTCCGTAATCGTCTTCTCTCGCTTTGCTTCTGTTTCTGTGCTCGATTTCCTCTCCGATTTCGCTCAGATTTCGCCTGCTCGAGTTGTCATCACTTCATCTCTATTTTCCAGTTTTTGAGGCGGTTTCTCATATCAAATCAGGTATCTAGCCCTCTCGTTCTTCTATTTGTTGTTTTTTTTGTTTATTTCGGAAGATTTCTGTGATTTTGTGTTCGTTCCTCTGTTTCAAGTCGAAATCGAGTTCGTTTTTGTTCGAAACCTAGATTTTGAAGGCTGTTTTTAGTTGCATGCGTCTTTATCTGTGTTTTTTTTTAGGTTTTTAAGTTTTCTGACAGATCCAGAGCATTTGCATTGTTCAAATGTGTGTTGAATATGTCATGTTGTGTGTTTATTTTGAATTTTTCACTTTATTTGTTGATTCTTCACTGTTTTTTAGCTTCTGTTGTTGAATTTGTCATGGTGGACAGCCTGTTGTGTCTGTATATGTGATTGTTCAGTGCTTATTCATGTCTATGTTCTTGAATATGGGATGCTGACAACTTTTTGTGGCTAGAGATTTTATTTTTGGCATTTTTTTCATGTTTATGTTGTTAATATGGCATGCTGACACCTTGATTTTGTCTTGAGATCATATTTGTTGCCAGCTTGTTCATGTTGACATCTTCAATATGGCGTGCTGACAACTTTATGTGTCTCGAGAGCTTATTGTTGACAGTTTGTTCATATTTACATCTTTGAATATGGCATGCTGACAACTTTTGGTGTTTGAATATTTTATTGTTGACATCTTATTCATGTTGACAACTTGTTCATGTTGACAACTTGTTCAGATTTCCAACATTCTTTTTTTATGGTTGACACCTTGCTCTGCTTTTATCTCTTTTTGTGATATTTTTTTTGACACTCTGTATTTGGTTTTTTTTGTTGACAGGTGTCATGGATGTTTCTAAGCTACAGTTTTTGGCTTCCAAAGATTTGTTTGTAGCTCCCAAGGTTACAACATACCACAGATTTTCTGTGATTGATCAGATTGAGGGTCAGTTAGATGATGTCAGTAATCTTCTGTTTTGTACTGGTGTATTCAAAACTATCTTAAGCATGAGATCCCAGCTCAACTATTCGCAAGTCATAGTTCACTGCGCTTTAATGTGTGCTGTTAAGACCCAGAAGAAGTACGAAATGTGGTTTAATATGCAAGGCAATGTGCTGTCTTTTTCACTTCAAGACTTTGCTGCGATCACGGGATTGAAGTGCACTGATTTTGAAGGCCATGTCATCCCAGATGAAGTCTTTGAGTGTTCTCTTGGAACCAAAAGCAAGATCACTCTTGACGACATAATTGCAGAGTTTGCCATTTCGACTGGTGAGTGCAAGATGGTTCTAGCACACCTTATTATTCTTGAAGGTGTGCTGATGCCTCAGAGGAAAGGCTCTGCTGTCAGAGTGAAGTTTCTCAAGCTCGCTAGCAACTATGAAACTTTTTTGAACTATCCTTGGGGTAGGGAAGTATATCTAGAGACTATATGGGCTTTTCAAGATACTCCAGTCCATGAAAAACGTGCAGGAGGTGGTTCTTCTAATGATAGAGTTTGATATACTTTGCATGGGTATCCTCTTTATTTTCAGGTATTTATTTTATCATTTCTCTTTTTCAATTAGTTGCTTGAATACATTTTTATCCCTTTTCCTTTTTAAACCTTAATTTTTGTTTGTAGGTTTGGGTGCTTGAACATTTTCATCAGTTTCGTGATTTTGTTGGAGCTGCTACTGCCTCGCTTAAGACCATTCCATATGGCGAACATTGGTTCTCAAGAGATAATTCCAAGCTCGCTTGGTATCATTTTGTCTCAGATCATTTTGATGTTCATCCTTTGGTATTATTCTTTATCTTTGTCTTGTCTGTTTTATTTTTGTATTTAACTCTTTTTGTTGACATCACATTTTTATAACTCTTTTGCTATTTTTTCATTATTTTAGTTGTGCATACCATCTCCATACGAGGAACATTCTACATTTCGGCACCTCAATTTTCTCGACGAGGTTGAAGATCCTTTGTTTGATGCATACGCTGAAAAAGTTCTTGTCATTGCTCGTGAGAATTCAGAGACAGCTATTTCTGACACAGTAATATCCGAGCGACCGGATAAGACTGTCAAGAAGGTTGCGTCTAAGCCAGTGAAAACCGCTCCCAAAAGAAATGTCAAGAAGCTAGTTCAGAAAGTGGCGAAGGTTGTCAAAGTTGTCAACAAAGAAATGGAAGATGTCAAAAAGGAGAAGGAAGTTGTCAACCAAGAGAAGGAAGTTGTCAGCACTTCAGTTCAAAATGCTGCAGAGGTTGGCAAAGGTGATTGTAAAGACAAGCAAGCTGTCAGCAATCCAGTTTCTAATGTGTCAAAGGCTGGAAAAGCTGTTTGTAAGAGAAAGCAACTTGTCTGCACTCCAGGTATGATATGTTTGGCAATTTTATACACCGTTGACATCTTTTTGTTTTTTTCTATTTGCACATGTTTTGTTTTGTTGACATTTGTTTTTTCTGTTTTTTTACAGTTCTTTATACTTTGTTTTCAGATTCCCCTCTAGTTGTCAGAACTTATACACGTAGGCTCAACATACAAAATCGCAAAATCTTTGTTTCTGAACACACTCCAAGGAAATCACCAAGATTAAGTAAATCTGAGAGCAATCATCCCGACAAGCACAAGGTTCTTGCTGGTGTTTCTTCAGCCCCTGCATATTCTTCTCGTAAAAGACAATCAAAGTCTCCGGAGAAGGTTGGAGATGTAAAGGATTCTGCTGGTGTTTCTGTTGTCCCTTCACAAATGTCTCCCAGAAGAGCAACAAGATCTGCTGGTAAGGTTGAAGATGAACAACATTCTGCTAATCTCAAAGTCGTAAATAAGAAGAGGAAGTCTCCTCTTGCTCCTTGCCCCAAGGTCATATTTAAAGTTAGTGGTTCCGAGCCAGAATTGAAGAAGGCAAAGCAGGACTCTATGAAGACCCTTGTTGTGTAAGACCCTGTCAAAGTTGTTGTTGACAACATCCTCAGAAAGCTAGGGTTAGACATCCCAGATCTAGACACCCAAGATGCCCCACCTATTGTTCAGTTCCCGTCCTCATCTGAGAGTGGTAAGCCATCTTCTGTTCAACCACCATCTTCTTCTATTCATGTTGACATGGAAACAAATGCAGCTGGCCCTGCATGTGATTCTGCTGACAGTGAGAGGACAACGTTTGTTCGTCCCTCAGCTGACATAGAAGGAAACGATGTTGCAGCTTGGGTTGGACGGTTTGATGTTTTGAGCCATAAAATTGAACTTCTATGCGATGCCATGTCCGAAGTTCAATCTTCCACCAAAGAACATGGCTTAACGTTGGTTGATGTCGCAAAGAAGCTGCACGACCTATCTAGTCTGATGCAGAGCAACGTCAAGGCCTCATTCCAAGATAAGAGCACCCAATATGAATCTGAAGATTTTGTAGATGTCAGCACACATGACAATGTTGACAGCTTGGTGACTTTTTCAGAATTTGATGGAACTAAATGTTCTGAGAAGGAAGAAAGAGCTCCAGAAAAGGAAGGGGGCCTGGGTGAAGCTGGAGGTGTTGAAATTCCATCAATGTCTGATGCTGTAGTTGGTGGAAGTGTTGTGGGCAAAGTAAGGGATGTCAAAGTTGATAGTGCTGATCATCTGCCAGTAGCTGAATCTGTAGAGCCCAAAGAAGACACTGCTGACACTCCTTCAAATGCCAAAGATGTTGACAGCATTGAAGTTGACAACATCAAAGTTGACAGCAAAGCATTGGGTCCAGATGTTGACAGCAAAGCAGTGGGACCAGATGTTGGCAGCTTGACAGTAGGGAAAGATGTTGAGAGCATGAAAGTGGTTCAAGATGCTGACAACATTACACTTGGGCCAGAAGTTGACAGCTTCCAAGATGCAGAATCCCAGAATTTTGCAGCATCCCAGAATTGATCAATATCTTTGCAGCATCCCAGAATTTTCAGAGAAGGACTCTATTCTCATCTCTTCTGGAATCAGTCTTTCTCAAGACACCTTGGATACTGTTCTTCCTGCTTCCCAGAACATTATTGACTCAGAAGAGCAAGTGAAGAAGTCTCCTAAAAAAACTCTTGATGTTGGAGCACAAGTGAGGAAGTCTTCCAGGGTCGCAACCCCAAGTGTTCTTGTTCAAAGCCCTTTCACTGCTGAGAAGAAGAAGAAACTTTCAATGCCTAGTTGTCCACCTTATTCATTCTATGGATATGATGATCGCAGAAAGTTCTACGAATGGTTTTATTGAACGTATGTTTATATTTCTGATTTAATTTATTTTCAATATTTTGCATATTTGTGTTTACTATTTTTTTTTCTTTTTGTCGCAGTGGTAAAAAAGAGGTTATTAAGCGTAAGGAACATGATTTTAACTTCACCAAGGACTTCTTTAACAAATTGTTGTTGAAAAGCACAAAATCTATTGGACAAGCCAAGTGGTTAAATGATTGTGTAAGTTAATTATTTTTTATATGTCCTGTCAACATTTTAAAAGTTTTTAATATTTGTTGTCGTGTCAACGTATGCTTCATATTTGTGTTGTCAGTGAGTCTTTTATTATTTCTTCTACTTTCAGTTTGCAAATTTTTATTATTGGTGTTGTTATTGTTCAGTTTTATTTTGTTTTTTATTTCTCTTTTAACCTTACTCTTTTTTCTTTTTCTTTTTGTTATGTAGCATATCTCTGAAGCATTATTTTTCTTCCGGAAGCATATAAATCAAAACAGTGAGAAATTCAAGGATGTTGCAATCATGGATTGGATCCAATCCATGAGGGGAGGTGTTGGTCTGAATCTGTGACAAGGGTGTATACCCCCTTCAACTTTGAAAATGAGCATTGGGATGCCTTGGAAATTGACCTAGCAAAGTGACATGTCACTGTGTATGATTCTAGCGTGCATATCAGCAACGAAGCTTATTGTTGGAATAGAATTAGAAGTTTATGCCGTATGCTCCCTGTTGTTATGAAAAAGTCCAACTTGTTTGGCCATCTTAATTCTTTGGACAAGGATTTCTCATGGTCAAGGCGCAAAGATGTTCCTCAGGATGGGATGATGTAAGTATATGATTTTTTTAGATTTTTCTTTTTTTACTGTTCCTCTGTTATACATATCCTGATTTCTCTCTTTTGTTTTGGTTGATTTTCAGTGGCAATTGTGGTTTATACTGCATCAAGTTCATCGAGCATTTGGCCATTGGCACCAGCTGGGATGATCTGGATGACAAACACATGAGGGCTCATCAGGAGAAGATGATGATTGACTTGTTTAATGAGAAATGGGAGTTCAAGCCATTGCCATCTGAGAAGAACCCACCTGAAGCTTGAATTTGAATGTTAATTTTTGATGTAATATGTGTGTTGTTGGCTTGTTGCTATGTCTGTTTGACCGTGATTTTGTTCAGACTTAATGGCTTTTGTTGTCAACTTTTGGATTTCAGCTTTGTAAGACAATTTCCATTCCACTTTTTGTAAGACAGGTTCTGTTTACCACAACAGTTTGTGCTGAATGTAGTTTGTTGCAAGCCAATTTTTTGTGCAAGTCAGTTATTGTATTACAGAGAATTGCTTGTCAGCTTTTGTGTTATTTTTACCTATGGTTATTTTATATTTTCTTTTTGTATGTCAACAGTTTCACTCAGGTGCAACGAAGCGCTCAGCGCGCTTCGTAAGTTTATTATTCTTACGAGGCGCGCGTAGCGCGCTTCGTTAACATAACTTACTGTTAAATAACCTGTCAGCATAAGTTGTCAACATTCTAAATCTTTGTCATCACAATATGTCAACATTTCACCTCTGTAATAAACTTTTCATTGTCTCAATCCAATCTGTTAATATTTTTCACACCTGTTACCATTTTTTGTTTGTTTGTCAACACATTTTCTATCATTACAATATGACAAGCTGTCAACAAATCTATAAACACAATGTTGTCAACATTTTTTATTAGAATATCAACATCTCAACATTAACATGTATACATCAGTCTCAGAATTAGTATTTTTGACATTATCTCAAAACCCAAAATGGTTTGTGTAAAACCTGTTTACAGTATGAATATCAATGTTGACAGGATATAAAACTATTATTCCTTTTCAATTAAAGTAAAAAATTGAAAATTAAAATCCTAAAATGTTGTCCACACTGATAACTCTGTCCCGATCTTGTCAGCAAAGTTTTTTTGGCAAGAAGTCTTGTTGTGTCCCATATTACCACAGAGGCTGCATTTTCCTGGCTTTCTTGTTCCTTTTCTCTTCTTGCTTCTGTTTGGGAACTCACCTTCAGATGGGTATCTTTTCTTCTTTCTTCTCCCCTTATCTGTCTGCACAATCGGTGGCATGCATATTGTATCCGTTACATCTTTCGGTACACTCTTTTCGGCCTCTCTTGGCACAGGGTAGATTGTTTCTCTATATGCAGCTGTCCAAGCTTCGGTTTTATAGTAGTCGCTCACAAAATCTGTCACAATTGCTTTTGCCTTTTGTATTGCAGCTATAGCGTGCACACATGGGATGTGGTCCACATCAAAGACTTTGCAAGTGCATTTCCTTTCTAATAGATTGACCACCCCAAAGAAATCTCCACCAAGTATATGATATTGAGCTTGATTTAGCTTTCTCACCTCATACGCCTTTGACATTTGGTACCTAGACTCCAGTATTTTCCCGATATTTGGTGTCACCTTACTATTGTTTTTTTCAGCCTCTGTGCGCCTCTCATTGAACCACCTTGACAGCACATCTCGCAGAAACTCTAGTAGAGCGACAACTTGGAAAGACCTGTCAACAACAAAATTCAACAGTATCAACAACTTTTAAATATCTTTGACCCTTCATAGATGGTAAATTGGGCACATATCTATAATTTTGTCATACCTTGCTTCCAATATTACTGAATTTATTGTCTCTGAGTTGTTCGTTGTCATTATGTTGTATTTATTCCCTTTGCAATGTGCTCTTGCCCATTTTTTAAATCCTACCGCTTCCAAGTATTCGCCCATCTCCTTATTTATCTCACAAATTTTCCTATAATTCTCTTGGAAATCCTTTAGCGTGTATGCATCAGCAGCTAGAGAGAATAGTTTGTGCACCCCCTTATCCTTGAATCTTGTCTTCAGATTTTGCTTTAAATGTCTCCTACACACAACATGATTTGTTGTTGTGTACATTCTTTGAATGGCGTTGGCAATGCTGAGATGTCTATCTGACACGATTACCAAATCTTCTGTACATGGTATGACTTTCAGAAGCTGTGTAAAAAAGAATGTCCACGATATGTCGTTTTCATTATCCACTACAACATATGCAAGTGGGTAGATCTGCTAGTTTGCATCCAGAGTTGTAGCAATAAGCATATGTCCTTTGTGTTTTATATGCAAGTGAGTCCCATCTACCATTATTACCTGTCAAAACCAATCGAATGTAATATTTTATAATTCAAATATATATTCATGTCAACACTGTAATAAGTTGTTCTATCTTTTTATCTTAGATTTATAATTTATTAATGTAAGTTGTCAACAACAATCAAAATGTCAAAAGGAGACGTAATGTTTACATTTTCTATACTGTTATCATATGTTTAATTTTATTTGTCAACAATAAATCATTCTATTAATCAATATGTCATTTAATTTATATTTACTCACTGTCATACCTTTCTCATTATCTGGAATCTTCTTGTGCATGCTCCAATAGATACAAACACGAATTTGAAGTCGTCATGCTCACCAACTTCTAGGCATGTGTATGATCCTATATTGACTTCTTTGAGCATATGGCAGTACATGGGCAAGAGTGCATAGTTTTCTTCTGGTGTTCCTCGTATTAGATCTTGTGCATGTTCTCTTGCTTTCCATGCCTTCCAATAGCTAACATCCATGTAGTGTTCCTTCCTCATATCATTGCAAATGCTCTTTGGTATTGGTCCATTTTTAACATCTTCAAACCTGCATGTTTATCACATTAATATTAGTTCTTTGTGTATGTTCAAGCAATTAATATATTGATATTATGATACAGAAACTTGTATACACATTACCTGATTTTTATTTGCTCCCCAATCATTCTGTATGTTGGTTTGCACTCATGTTGACATCTAAAGTCAAAGGAACATGTATGTTCTCTTTGAAACTTTCTCACCTCAAAGAATGGAGTGTTTTGTAATGCAATAGCCCTCAATCTCCATTTGCAGCTTGTATCTGTGCACATCACTGTTAGAAGCTTTGGATCTGATTTTTTAACTTTGTAAGCAAAGTTCTCAGTCATTGCCAACTTTTTCAAAGCTTCAATCAACTTCTTTTTTGTGTCAAATAGCTTTCCCACATGGACAAAGTCTGCATCTGTTCCACTGTGACTCATTTCATCCTCCCCTGTTTTTTTTTCCTGTCATTATCTTGCTTGCAGATTCACAATCCATAATTTCGCTATTCCCTTGTGTTGGCACTTCATATTCCATAGGTAGAAACATGTCTTCATTCATGTTAACTGCAACTATACTACTGCATCCATTCTCTTTTGCTATCTTTTGTTCATAATTTCTGTATTCCCTTGATACATATAGTGGGCAAGTCCATTCCACTTCTGTTGTGTCATTAATTTCCATGAATGACACAAGATCATCATCTGTCTCAACACTATACTTGACTTTGATCTTCTGGAATGGATTAAGATGGCAGAGATGGAGATTCATTTCCTCTGTTTCTAGTTTGAACCGTTGTATAATCAAGAATTTCATTGCTTGTAGAGTAATGTTCTTATCAACTAAAAATGCTTTTGATATGATTCCCCCATCAGACACCATAACACCATCTCTTATTTGTATTTCTTCGCCATAGGAGACTGTCAGAATGTGCTTTTTTATCTGTAGATATATTAAATAAAGTTTTTTTAGACAAGTATTTCTAATCTATCTGTCAACATTATTCCTAATGAATATAAACATTTCTGTTTTACCCAGAGGCGGATCTACAGTGGAGTCAGTGGGGTCGGTGGGGTCGGCCGACCCCACAGAGCTCCGACGAGCAGTATAGCGGTTGGGATGAGCCCTCACGGTGACCGGCAAATTTTTCACCATTAAAGCTGGTAGATCTGAACATATATGGAGATATATATATGTACAGTGGACAAAGGTTGAAGAAGCAGTAATTTTATTTCAATTGTTTATTTGTTTTTTTATATCAGAAAAACGATGTCATTTGACTAAATGAAGAGATAGTGTACGGTTTATACTCCATCAATTTAAAAAGGGAAAATAAAAATAAAGCTTACCTTTTCTTGTTGGGAGTTGAGCCAAATATTTAACGGCATCTAAATCATACACTAACCCTTATCAACGAGATTTCAATAATCTCCAATCAATTGTATGTTTGTTACTTAATTAATTAATTAATTAATTCCAAATTTTAGTTATTAAGATTTTATATATGAAAATTGATAATTTTAAATAATTTTAGGATTTCATAAATCTATTAGCATTATATATATAATACTGATTTGTAACGTTTGAATAATTACATCTATTTTGATTGAAATTTATTAAATTGTTTGAAGTATTGAACTTGTTAAGAATTCCAGTTGATATTAATTAAATTAAATTATTTACATTTAGGAGAATCATAATATATCAAACCGTCTTCTCACAGATTCTATAGTGTGCTATGTGGAGAAAGATATTTTCAGAAGCATTGATAATGAAGTTATCCTTCAACAGTTTCAAAATATGAAAAGTCGTAGGATGGATTTACCTCGTTTGTAGTTTGAAGAGTCGAAAGTAACAACTTTTTTATAATGCGTTTTCTGTTGCTATTTTTATAAACCTTGACTTGATTATGTCTAATTTTTTTTATATAAATATTGAGCCCCCACGGAGCTTTTATTCTAGATCCGCCACTGGTTTTACCTGTCAGCAATATTCTATCAGGTCCAAATTTATATTCTTAATTAATAAACATATACCTTTCAACAACTTAAATATGTCAACAACCTAAATAATCATGTTATACAACATATGTCTACAACCAATAAAATCATCCACAGTAATATCTTGTCAACATTTTGCCGAGGGAATATACACATTTCTGTTTTACATGTCAGCAATATTCTATCAGGTCCAAATTTATATTCTTAATTAATAACGAAGCGCGCTTCGTTCACTTACGTGTTAATAAAATCTAATCAATAAACATATACCTGTCAACAACCTAAATATTTCAACAACCTAAATAATCATGTTATACAACATATGTCTACAACCAATAAAATCATCCACAGTACTATCTTGTCAACATACATTGTCAAAACTTGTCAACAAAGTTGTGTTTTCTTAATCCATTATGGAATTTTCCAAAAATTGATAAAATCCTAATGTAATTCATTCTTTGTCATCAAATCATATATGTATATCATAATCTGTCAACCAAATAAGTTCTATATCATTATTATCATGATTTTACCTCTTGTTCGATGGATTTGCTGGTGTTGTTTACAGATTATGCGCTTAGCATTGTGTTTGCAGTAGATATGCCTCCTTTTGTATATGTTTCCAGAGAATTGATTGCATTTTTTGTTTGCCTCTGTTTTTGATCTCTCTGTAATCTCTTATTCTGTTTCCTGAATTGAATCATCTTCTCGCTGCGTTTTTGTTCTAGAATTCAAGTTTTCGCTGTTTGTTTGACAATTCGAGGAAGAAGAAGATGCAGAAGGTTGGAGGCGCGAGCTGTATCCAGAAAATCTTCCGATCGAGGCGCCAGCAGCGAGTGTGAGGAGGATGGAGAACAATTAGCGAGAATCAATGGAGAATTCGCAAGTTTGAGCCGTCGGCGGAGGATGAACAAGTCGGCGGAGTATCAATGGAGAATGTCGGCGTGTGAGCGTTTTAATTTTGGGGAAGAAGGTCAGTAATGAGATTTTACAGATTTAATTTTTCTTTATTGCTTATATAGTAGGGTATTTTGTTAACACTTAATAAAGTGATGCAGAAACTTAAAAAACATAAGAGTTTTGGGGTACATACCCAAAAACTGGGTTTATCTCCGGTTCGGATCAACTCATCGGGTCTGATTGCGCAATTTTTTTTAGTCCTCTTTATACTGTACTTATTTATAAATAAGTTTGGATTAGCTAAACAAATCGTTGAACATTTATCTCTTCTTTATATTTTTTCAATGAATATTTTGCTAAATTGGGCCTTGAGGCCTTTTACGGTTATGCATAGTTTTGAGCCTCATTTTGTGTGAGTGATACATTATTAGTACTTTATATGCCTAATAAGACTAAGTTGTATAATTTTTCAACAATAATCAACATCGGTGATGTAGAAGTGTAGAACATACATATTGCGACAATTTAGAGAATTATGACCAGTTTGGTATTTACAAATGAGGTGCTACTTGAAAAATTAGAAGTTGTGATTGTAAGTTACCGACATAGTCAAATATCTCAAATAGGCATTGAAATCAAGTTTCATTCCATTCCGACCCTGTTTGGGCGTCGTTTTGCCAAATTGGGTCTTAAGGCCTTTTAGCGTTTACGCATAGTTATGAGTCTCGTTTTGTATGAGCGAGACCTTATTGTGACTTTATATGCCTAATAAGACTAAGTTGTATCCGGTTCGACACCGTTTTCTACAACAACAATGACATGGACTCAGTGTTAAAAAACGCTAAATGGGAGCGGTACAGTGAAGGAAAGTCCATCGTCTAGATGGTATAAAATAAAATGACTTATTTTCTTATATTTGAACTTTGTGTCATGTTGTTCAAATTAATAGTCATATAACAATGTATAGTGTTCAATCAATAACCACCTAATTTCTAATATAAGTATATAAAAGTATACTATATTTTATTAAAATAATTATCCATAAAATCCTAGTCTCCAACGTAAACTCTAGTTTCATGATAAATTCTTAATTTATTATAGAATACTCCGTATAATAAAATTTATGTAAACATTAAACAATTATTAAAGAATCCATACAAAAGGATTAAAGCTCACAATTTCATTTAATATTGGGCTAGAATATCGCAAACTAGTGACGATGATTATTGAATATACAAAATTTAAACATTTAAACAATAACTAGAAGAAGTAATAAATTTCATGTTAATAAATCTCATTAAGAATTAAGTGCTTGATGACTCTATTTAAATTTGTATAAAGCTTGTCTACCCTCATTTTCCACATCGAAAACTTGCAAATGAATTCTAGTCGTCTATCTCTATACATATACTAAAATCGAACGGTGTTTTGCCACATGTCGTCCTTACGCTCAATTCGCCTATGTGTCGGCCTTTGAGATATGCCACCTTATTAGCCACGTCTTCTGTCACGTCGTCATGACTTAAAATAAACTAATAAAAAAACCTAAAAACTGCCACATATTTATGAAATTTGGAAAGAAATATCAAAATATTTGATTATATCTTACCTAAAGTCTATCTTTTATCTATTTTGTTTATCTTCTTCTCATCTATACATATTAATTTAATTACTTAATTACCTTTTACCTAAAAAATTTATCAACTTTCTACATAATATCCAAATATAGTTTAATTCTTAAAAGTTTTATATTTTTCCATTCATATACATTAAGATAATATCTCTATTCTTTTGATATATATTTTTGGCAATATCTAATATCTAGATTAACTTTTCATAATCCTCTCTATATAAACATATTATATATAAGTCAATACAATCACTTTTCATAATCATCTCTGATGTTCGAGCGAGCATATATTTGACGAGTACGTTACTTTGATTCATTTTTCTTCTTTTTTATCTTATGCAGAGACTGATGATTTTACGTTTCATTAAAGATTTAAAGTTAAAGAATAATGTCACTTAGAAGATTCAAGTTTGTGTGTTTATATGTAAAATAAGTTTTGATAGTAAAGATGTTATTACTGGGAAAGAAATGATATTGGTTGATGAGAAGGTATATTTTTTAAAAAGTTTATTTTTGGGATATTTGAAAAGTTTATTCTATTTTATTCTTCTTTAATATCAAATTTTAGTTTGAGCAACTATAAATGTTAAAAATATAACATAAGTCCAATCCCGTGCAGGGCGCGGGCACATCAACTAGTGATCTTCTATATAACCTTACTCTTTTTGCCTTATAAATTCTACCCGTCCCACATCGACCAAATTGAAAAAGTTGAAGCTCTTGATGTGTATGTGTATATAAGGTTGGTACTTGGTGCTAACTCCTTACAAATCAATTTGAGTAAGTTTTTTTTATTGGAGTTTTAAAATTTAAAGCCCATAATAAGTAAAACAATATACTTAAGCCGAAACAACCTAATTCTTATTAAATGAGACGGGGCCTGAAGGCCCTAAACCGAATTTTTATTTTCTATAACCTAGCAACATAATATCATGTTTTCGATTTTTTCATATTTCTTTCCTGTTTCATTTTTATTTTCTAGTTGTTTTTTGGTATGACCCGGCGGGTTGGCCCGGCCCGACCCGATTTCGACCCAGTAAAATATCGAGTCAAAATCGAGTTTCGGGTTTAATTTAACGAGTTAAGAGCACAAAAAATCGGACAGGTTCGGGTCAGGTAATATATTTTCCCAGGTCTATATATGTATGATGCTCGTTTTGAAGAGAAATTCCCTTAAGATAAAATTTAAGAATCAATCAAACTTACATTCGGTCCTAATAATACTTACTACTCAATAACCTAAGAGACCTCCTAGGTTGAATCAAATAGCAGCAAAGAGTGTAGGAATCACAAGATTGCATGCAATAACTTACAATCGTCAAATATTGAACATGTAATTAATTCTCTTTCACAAAAGCAATCAACTACCAGATTATGCAATTATGAATGCTACAGTGACAAGGAATTCCACCGTCTATTCCTATTCTAGCAATAGAAAACTATCAATCAAACTAGATGATCAATCTAGCAAAACCAATAGAAATCATATGAATAGAAACAAGAGAATCAATACAACCCCAAAGTAAAAGAACAAGAGTTATAAATTTTACGACTGAATTAACTGATGGTTTTCAACTGCTAGTCAAAACAACGGAATTAGTTCATACTCATGGTTTGCAAGACTAAAGTTCTAAATGGAAGAAAGAAAGCGTAAAGATGAGAATAGGGTTTACAAGAGTCTATCCTATTAATACCGAAATAACGTAAAAGGAGAGTTATTGCCATATGATGGACGCGATTGCGTTATTGCTCGTAACCTTCTGTTGCTCTCTATACTGGGAACGCGATCGCCGTCTGTGGGACGCGATCACGTTATCTCCGTTTCTGGTCACATGTGGTTAGACGTGGTTGCCTCTTCTGCAGCATATCTTCAATTCTTCAACTCTGAGAGTCTTCTCCTAAGTGTCTTCATATCAACTCTTCAATCTTTTAAATCTTCACTTCAGCTCATATATTCCATGTAGTAGATTTAACTGGAAAACCTTATCATTCAACTCTAAAGATAAGGTAATAATCCGTAGTTACCTTATACAAAATTGAGCGTATCAATTGTCCTCTGTCCTGAAACACTCTCCTCCATCGCGATTTTCTCCCGAGCGATTATACCTACCTCCCTCAAACTTTCCATGGCAGTCACGTCCCTATTTTGCCTAGGGATCTTCTTCTACCTCCACCAAAAACCTGCAACAGGCAACGAGATTGAAACTCGAGTTGAAAGAGATGAATAGAAGTTTCGCAAACCCTAGATCTAACAGAAGGAGAAGCGAACTCAAACCAGAACAAAGATCTGTATCCAACGGCGGATGCAACTCAAATTCCATGGCAGGCTTAGTCGACCCAAGACCGTTGTGGTCGATCTATTGGACTGGACGATGTGTGTGAAGTGTCATAATGGTAGTGTCTAGTATTGGATTGATGATGCAATCTAATAGATTATGCAATATGCTTGAGAATCGTGAACTTTAGATTGGGCTTTAAGATCTCGCGCTATACTACGCTACATTAACGACGAGTCCTCCGCAGCTCCGCTCGGCGATGAGCTCCTATGGCTTCATCCGATACGTCAACGTCGCCACTCTGAAACCTGGACTTCTCCCAGGTTGGACTGGTCCAAAAGTTTAAGCCTATTGTCGAAGTGCTTCCTCAATCAGCCGATTCGGAGCTCATCTCCATCTATAAGTCCATCGTTGATGACTGGATTGATCGGATTCTGAAGCTTCTCACGAGCGATTTGGTGAGCTGTCTATTCCGTACTTGCCTTTTTCTTTGTTTGACATGCTTAATTTTTTTTCTTGTCTCCTGGTTGCTTTTTTCACGTGTAGGTCCTTCATGAATCATATGTCACTATGTTTGCACTTGCTTCTAACATCTATCTTGAAGATGATTGAGTTTTTGCTTGGCTGTTACTTTTTTCTCAAGACAAATCCTTTTAAACACTCATTGTAAGTTGCTTTAGGTTCATGATTGTTTAAACAGAGGTTCAGGAAAGAATTACCGTAGGTTCATGATATATTAAGTAAAGGTTAGCAGGTTCATGAGTTTGTAAACAAAGTTAAATTAGGTTCATGCTAGTATGTTACAGGTTCATGTTTGTTCGACAGTGGTTTAGGTTCAAGCTAAACTGTTTACAAGTTCATGTTTTCTTGCCTTGGGTTCATGGTAGAATTACTACAGGTTCATGATGGTTGTCATAGAGGTCTGTGATAGAATTAATCCAGGTTCATGTTAATTGTGCATACCTACAAGCAATGATATTGACTGGTGTATGCTTCCTTAATGTAATCTGTGAGGAAACTCTCTCATTTCAAAATTTTGATATCATTAATCTAAAAATGAATCTGAGTAAGGGTTCAATTGAACATCTATTGATAAATTGTATCATAATGCATTAATGCAGGGGGTTCAGCAAAAGATCACTTAACTCCAAGATGGTTTCAAGTATTCAATAGTGATCGGGATCGCCGTGATCTTAAGATTTTTTTCTTTCTGAGCTTCAGCAATAGTGATTGGGATCGCCATGAAGTTTGCTCATTATCGCAAATGTAATATTTCAAAAGGTGACATCTGGCTGACCAACAGGAGTTGCTACTGCTTTCAGGGCTCCAAATAATGGTGTTTTATTTGCACTAGAGGAGGTTACATCTTGGTAAAAATAAAATTGTTTTTTCTTTTTCTTTTTGAAACTTCATATCAGTATGTTATGAGAAATTAGCTATAAATGTTGGTTTTATTTGTCTTAAAGGTGGAGAAGTCACGGGTATTCTTCACTTCTACAATTGTTGTTGTTGTTGTACGTACTGCGATGGGTTGGTGCAAGAGTGAAAATTGTGGATATTTCGGTGTTGTAGGCATTATAATTTGGGACAATTCTTAGTTGAGATCTTCTTCTTATTATATCTCCTATGACCAATGCTTCATCTTTTCATTTGTAATATATTGCATATTCTTAACAGTGGTCAAGAAGACTCCTCTTTTGTTGAGATATTGCCAATGGCGATTATCGGAGTCATAGACGGTCTTCTTTGTAATTGTTCTGCTAGCTATTTATCTCTCATTTCTATAGAGACTTTCTTTAATGATATAAGTCCTTTTCATTTTCTATGAGCTTTGTTCAAACAGCTCACACTTTAAATCACTTGTTGGCGCCGGAATAATCTACATAAGAAAGGGATCTGAGCCAAGGTATGTTCTTACACTGTATTGTGATACTAGAAGCATACTCAATCACTGATTTTTTTGTAACCTTTTCTACAACAGATCATTGATGTTTGTCTTATTTCTGTCATAACTTCCATGATCCACAGTTCTACTGTCACAATGATAAAGAATACAATGATCTTGCAACCATATTTTTCAACACTCAAGTAAACATATCTGATTTCTCTTTAGTGCAATTCTACTTTATGCCTAATATTATCCTTGGTAAATATATTCCATTCATTAACACATGACGATGCCATTAGAAATTTTTTGAGTGCGAAAACAATTCATGAGTTCAGTGCACAAAGCCTATTAAACTTTTTGGTATGTGCTAATTAACCTTTTAATCCCATCCTAAATATATTCCATTCATTAAGACATTACGATGCCATTAGAATTTTTTTGAGTGCAAAAACAATTCATGAGTTCAGTGCACAAAGCCTATTAAACTTTTTGGTATGTGCTAATTAACCTTTTAATCCAATCCTAATTATCATGCTTATTTTTGCTAAATTACTGTCATTTATAGGTTATGTTTTTCACTTTGGCAGTAAATGACATTTGACACTATTGTTCCTGCTAGTCAATTTGTTCCCGAGATAATGATAGGATTAACTTGTTTGAGTATAATATCTGGGTTTATAAACTTGTCTTCAGGTTCAGACTATAAACGCATGCATTTGTTTCCTCCCTATCTATGTGACCTGCTATTGCTAGGATTATGAACTTAGACCTGGATGAGGTTTAAGTTCTAGGAACCAAAGAAAGGATTGAGAAGAAAAAGAATTGCCTAATCCTTATAAACTTGACACTCAAGTATAATTTTTGTGAGCTTATAAGATTTTAAACAAATTTCCAGCTACGCATACGTGTATAACATTCAAATTACACAGAAGTTGGGTTTTAATGAAGGCAAGCCTTAAATTATAGGATATCAAATCATTGTCATATGCTCGATTTTTAACTTTTCTAGAATAATGTGCTGCTTTCTTTTTGGTGGAGATGGCATTTCCATCAGTGATACTTGTTGGTCATGATGGTGGTGGTGTGCTTGTTTTAAAAGCAACAAAAAGAGTGCAAAGATCCTGGACTTCTGTCAATGTGAGTATGGCATATTTACACCGTCATTATGTTGCATTACTGATGTATATTAAGTCGTTTTCGGATGGATGTGGTTCAGTAAAGGGTCATTGACACGACTAAAATCGTTGATGTCTATCAAAGAAAAAACCTAACTGACCAACTAGTATAGTAGGAATAAAAGGATTGAATTCCAAGAGAATCAAGTAGTCTATTCCTAAGCAAGTAATTATTACCAACGAACGAACCAAAGGGGAGAAGTTGTTATTCTATAACCTAAGACAAGTAAAAGTAATAAAGAAGCGAGAGTTGTTGTAAATATCATTGGGAAAGCATTCCATCTAACTTATATCCACACAATGACATGCAAGGTTGATCATATATATCTTTATTTCATGCAATCCTATTGTTGTTCCTATTTTTGTTCAGACATAGATATCCCTGCAACCCGTTCTAATATAACTTCCTATTAAACAAACTCGAAGACCTTCAAGATTAGCAGGATACATGCACCTCAGGCAACCCATCAAATAAGCATGCAATCAATTCTCATTCAAAAGTAAACATTACAACCTTCTCATGTAAACATGGACGCTTACTTGGTTTCTTCAGTTCCTCGAAAGACGTCTTCAATCTTCACAATTCTTCATAGTTCTCAACTTCCTTTCTTCAACTCCGGATCATGTAATTAGATATGAAATGAACCCAAAACGATCCTAAACTAAGCTAATAATAACTAGATAACACATACAGAATACTATCTATCAAATTCCCCTATACTTAGACCTTGTTCGTCCCGAGTAAGCTAAGAAATATATACTCTCAATCTAATGCACAAAGGCCTCAGGAAGTACAGAGAAACTTGCCTAGTGACTACAACTCCATCAACAACATCCAAATCCTAAAAACAAACAGCTATAGCAACATCCAACAACAATACAAGTGATATGGTCAATAAACACATAGTCTAATCTACTTCTTATGACTCCAAGTGGTCCTACCCGACATCCTCTTAAACTCCTCTTCATATGTCTCCAAAATGCCAAGCAAGAATAATTCCTAGATCACTCTATTTTTTTTACGCTCATTTTTCTTAGGCGTTCTTTCGGGGTTTTCATCCTAACCACTCATTAATTGTTCCACGGGCTCACCAAACTCACATCACTCAAAACCTCCTTTTACCCCAACCTAGTGTTTGTCCAGGTTACCTGCTTATTGCATAGTCATTTCTATCGTAGGATTTCTCTGCCTTTTTTCATATCTTGGTGGCTTTTTCAAATTTTTTTAATTTTTTTGTGTTTTTCATATATGATAATGCGAAATTACAAAGCAAAGTCTGAAATGAAATGCAAAATGAAACTATATACATCCCTAACAAGTAATATCTCTCCCCCATACTTAAATCAAGCATTGTCCTCAATGATATAATAGGACCTAAAAATGTAAAGGGAAGAAGAAACATACTCACTCGGGTGGTGGTGGTGGATATGGCCAACGACCAAAGAACGCCATCTGTTGTTGTTGCATCTCCTCCTCTGAGGTGCTTGCTCCTCCATAAAGTGACCTTGTTGAATCGACAACTGACCATCGCAGTCAACATGTCAGCTTGCCAAGAGCTCTCCTCTTGTTGGGCGCCTGCCCCACTGGACGACCCAACCTCATATATCCAGCAACAACCTCATACCCAGGAACATCCTCATGAGGCTCATCATCAATTTGCATCTATGCAGGTCCACCAGGTGGCTGCTCTAACTCATCAGGTTCCAAGAACCAATTAGCAGTTGTAGGACCGAAGGGCTCCCTAGGAAGACGTAACCATCTCTAGAAGTAGTCCAATGCAAAAGCTTGGCCTTTCTCAGACCATCCTCATCAAACAAATATGGAAGCTTGTTGAATCGTGTCTCAGGTAAGTCCATAACCTTTCAAGCAATAAATGTAACCATGCCTCCTACAACTAACTTCCTTAACTCCTTCTCCCTGCTCTTAATACAACGACGAACAAACAGCTCCACCCAATCAAGAATTACATTACTATCAGAGGTGAGACACCACAACCATCTAAAATCTTTTAAGGAAAGCTTGTTGATCTCCCCCTGACCAAAGAAGATCAAGGAAAGAATCTTATGGGCAAGTCTAAGGCAAGGGTGAGTGATTTTTTTATTTTACTCACCATTTGTGTCAAACACTGTCCTTATAGTAGCAGTCCAAAATAAAACATGTTGAGTACCGACAACATTATACCAATCCTCAATAGGGTAATCAGTTACCCCCAGAATATCCATCAGAAGCTCATAAGGAACAAAATACTCATGCTTCCTAAAAAATAAAGGTTATCTTCTCTAGCCCGTCATCATTAGGGATGCACAAAAAAGATCCGGACCGGACCGGACCGGTACAATGACGGTGTCCCAAAGTCTCTAATTAGCCCAACATGCCCAAACATCACATCGGTACAATGAAGGAGTACCAAAGTCTCTAATGTAGCGATATCATAAAACTTTGTAACAATAGTTCCCCGTTTTTTCAACACTTTCAAATATTCCTTCATCATAGGTGTCATAGGATTCCTAAACACTTCAACCATGCTTAAACAACTCAATCAACAATGCCAAGAGAAAGGAGACTGACTTACAAACACGAACAAAAAAGTTCAAAATTTTCCGCAGAAGATTTTTTGCGGGAGCGACTATGGAAACAGACATGAACTCGGAGTCACTATAACATGTACCTAGAGCATCTAAGAACAAATGATCAAGTACTAACATTTGATTAAAAAGACTAGGGAAACTACAATAATCATATAACCCGAAAAATGATCTTTGTAAGACCATCTTGACCTGGAAAAGAGAAGGACACAAAAGCAAATAAACATAAGAGTCAACTAGAGATCTAGTTTGCAGTATTTTCATGCATACACCTAAAAAAACTTAACCAACTAACTACGATTGTGGTCAACCAAAGGTTAAACAATTAGTAAAATCAAACCAACTAACTATTTATGTGCATTCTCATACTCCATATAAATCACAATTTCCAAATAGCTGATAAGAAGCCAACTAAGGCAACCTCTTTTTAAACAATTAGTAAATTTAAACCAACTAATATTGAACATTTACCAAAACTATCATGAACGTACAATGGTTCTTTCATGAACCTCTGTTTAAATAATCATGAACCTAAGGCAACCAACATAGTATCATCATGAACCTGCTATCACAGTACTGTGAAACCTCTATGCAGATCACCATGAACTTAGAATCATTTTAACAAGAACCTACGACAATCAGTTATCACACTACATGTAAAAATACAAAGATAAAATACAACGTAGGTACTTAAAAAAAAGAACTTCAAGACTAGAAATTGTACAACAATATATGGAACGCAGCTCGGAATCATCACTCAACCAGCACCACATTTTGTATGTTATCCAAACGCAAATTTATTTGCATCAGCAACCAAGTGACTGATAATTATGAAGCAGTGAAGAAAAATTGATACCATAGCTTGGCCGAGACCTAAAATGTCCCATCTGTCAACAATGGGGGCTGAATTATATCTAAGCTTTCATATATACCTTGAGATCTGAATCAGAGCATTTCATCGGGCAGGTAGAGTGCAACAATGTCCCTTTTATTTGTGAATAACAAGTAAATCAAGAGAGACATTATCGATTTATGAGAAGACGAAGACAGAAACGTAGATGGAGGGACGAAGGCTTCTCGAGCGAGTGACTTCACAATTCATGGACTCGACGCCGGAGAATCTCTAATTTCATTTGTCATTTTTCCTTCTTTCATTTTTAACAGTTTTAGTTATATATTAAGTTAATCATCCTAATGTTCCTTAATGTTCTTCTCATTCCCTTCTTACACATTTGTCGATACATTTTTTGTAACTTTAATATCTCCAAATATACGTTAATAAAAATTATAAAATTTTGATATTGTTAAAGTTCTCGCTAAGACGAATCAAACAAGATCTCATATTACTATATTTTTTCTTATATATTGGACTATGTATCAAAAATTCTCTTGTAATGTGAATAGTGTCAAAAGTTATAATGGAAAGAACATTTGGGGACGGAAGGGGTACTATTTTTTTCCTAATTTAAATATGAATTAATTATAGATCTCACTATTTTATTTTATATTTATTTAGCATATAATTTAAATATGAATTAATTATAGATCTCATATAATTTAAATATAATATCAAATTAGATTATTCCTTTAGATTTTGCCCAAGAGTTTGGACGTGACTTATACAGTAAACTCATAATATAATTGAAAATAATTGAAGCTCACTTTTTCCTGGTAAAGTTAGTCTAACATACGGAGTATTACTAAGCCAACCAAACAACACTTACTTTTAGCCTATAAAATTCTTCTAATAACCAAAATGGTTTCCCATCAAGTAATCAAGTCCAAATGAATTGGTTGTTTGACTTTTCCATCCTTGGCATCAAAAGTGATCATATAGCAATCAAATCTAACCTCTGTTTATTTGCTCAAGAAAAATTGGTACAAATAGGCATCAAATTTATAGAGGCTTGACACCATTGACTGAGTTAAGAGCGAACTCGATGTTTAGAGCTAGCTGTGCCGCTGCTCCAATGTACGTATGGGGTGTCAGATTTAACAGCTCGGTTTTTGCTTCTTTTGGCAACTCCAAGCCATTAATGAAATCTCTCGTACTTTCTTGGGTGACTGCTCTTCCTCTTGTTAACTCTTTTAGTTTCTCGTATGGTTCCGAAACACCATATCTTCTCATTACCTATGAATTTACAGTAAGAAAAAAATGACATAGGAATTTTTATTATTCATAATCTAGCAAATTCAATGACGAGAAGATATCATATGGTAACAAATACTAGTGAATGAGTAGAGATGCATACAGTTTGTATGGGTTCTGCAAGCACTTCCCACGTTTGATTCAGGTCTTCAGCCAAACGAGCTTCATTTACCTATAAATAAATTCTAAGCAGTTAGAAACAGACGCTCATATTATTCAATTCTATAACAATAAATGAGAAAAAGTTCATTTTAAAACGGCAAAGTTTTAGATTATCTTCATACTGGGCTTTGTAAGGGATTTTGATAAGAAGAAAGTTAGCTTATTGTTTTCTCATGGTTTCTTCATGCTTAATTGTGAGTATATGCTATGCTGTCTTGAACATCTATCTTGATATAGATAAATGGAAACACCGTAATGGATCTTACCTGAAGTTTTCCAATACCCTGTAGTGTGCTCTTGTAGGCAAGAAGTGAATGTCCTAATCTTTCGCCCATAGTTCTCAGAACAGTTGAATCAGTCAAATCTCGCTGTATATAAACATGATACAGAAGCTAGTTATGGAAAATATTAAAAGTTATTTTAGTTACATAGAGCAAAGTCTTTCAAAGTGATAGGGTGATAATGTGAAAAAAAAACAGGAAATCCCAAAGTCTGAAAATTGCAACTATCAAACCAATTTTCCAAGTAGATAGTACCTGCCAACGTGAGATGGGCAACTTTGTTCCTAGAAATGATAGTCCGGCATTAGCTTTTCCAAGATTCCCTTCACTATTCTCGAAATCGATGGGATTCACTTTATGAGGCATAGTTGAGGAACCAATTTCACCAGTCTTGGTTGTCTATCCAGTTGATGAAATAATTAAGATGTTTGTAAAACTAATAAATACAACAGACAAATGTCAACTCCACAGTGCAGCAACTTTGACTACTCACCTGCTTGAAATAACCCAGAGAGATGTATCCCCATATATCCCTATCAAAATCAGTTAATATATTGTTGAACTGTACAAGTCCATCGAAGAGGCTAGCCATATAGTCATGAGATTCAATCTGCAGAGACAATATCAGGGAAATCGGATTCATTAGTAGTACAAAAATGTCCATGAAATCAAGTGACTGAAGTTCCATCATGTGCATGTGTATATTAATTCAATAGGCATTTCTCATTTTTCCATATCTTTCTAGTTTTAAGCAAAATGGCAACTATTGTTTTTTCCCCTATAGAATCAAGTTGAGACAGATAAACATAAGATATTCAACATTAATGAGTAAACTAAGGAGTACCTGGGTCACATAAGGATTGAAACTTAATCCTAGAGATGTGACAAATTTTTCTGCAACATGAGGCCAGTTTATGTGTGGATATGCTGAAATTTGTGCATTATAATTTCCAACAGCACCAGCAAATTTCCCTAACAGTTCAACTTCAGATATTCTCTTCCGTTCTCTGCTTAACCGGTAAGCAAATACTGCCATCTCTTTACCCAATGTAGTGGGTGAAGCTGGCTACAAGCAAGAAAGGGATACATGAGTACATCATTCATAGAGCATAAATTTGGTATATTATGCTTAACAAGCAAATTCAAAATCAAACTTGAACAAACTTTATTGATTAAGGAGAAAATGTATTTCTATGCTTGCTTCCCTTCCCTCCCAAAAAGAAAATAGATAAGGACATACATGCAAAAGGAAAACATTGCTTTCGAAGGTTATATTGCTTATACAAACAAACATACATTGCATGCTTCAAGTGAAGCATCAAATATATATTTGTATTAACCAATTCTAGGTATCTTATGAGATGCTTCAGATATTCATTAGAGACTTTCGGTCTTTTGTCACCACCCTCAACAATAGTTTTGATAAAAAAAAGACTAAAAATTGCATTAATTCAACAGAATGATGTAATGCGAGAAGTACTAAAAAACCATAAGGTTTCACCTGGCCATGTGTACGAGAAAGCATCGCAATATGAGCGTATCTCTTTAGCCATGTGACAGATGGCTGATACCACTTCATCCATTGATGGGAATACAACATTATTTAATGCTTCTTTCAGCATCAAGCCATGGGCAAGATTGTTGATATCTTCAGATGTGCAAGCAAAATGGAAAAACTCAAGAACCTGAAATCCAAAACGGAAATGCTTTAGGCAAAAGATTGATGCTCCATGAACATAAGAGAATATTAGATATGTAATTTTCCAATGGAGTGTCAACAATATAAATCAGATTAGTATATAAGAAACACAAACCTTAGAAATCTCTTGATGAGGCTGGCACTTCTGCTTCAGGAAGTATTCTACAGCCTTCACGTCATGATTAGTCACTCTTTCAATTCTCTTAACTTCCATAGCATCAGCAGTACTAAATTCATCAACCAATCATTGCAGGAAATTCACAGCATCGTCACTGAAGCATGGGACCTCGTTGACTTCAGGAATTTGTGAAAGCATTATCAACCATTTGATCTGCATAATGAATCATATAAGAACTAAGAAGTAAATTTGACTCCAAACAACCACTTCTAAGGATAAATATAACAACGGAAATATTATTTTGCAGCACCTATAGTGAACATATTAAACTGAAAGCTTTAGAGAGAGTTTAAGATGAGAAAATTCAGATGTATCTCTTCTGCAGATAGATTACAAGATATATAGGAAAACAGAAGAAGGAAGTTGCAAGGAAGCTTCCTGTTACAGTAGAGTAAGTTCAGTACAGTAACTAGGTAGAAAAAGTCACACAACCTATATATCTAAGCTATCAACAACTCTATAAAGAATAGTAATACTAACACTCCCCCTCAAGCTGGATGGTAGAGATCAACTAATCCAAGCTTGGAACTCAATTGCTCAAATCTGGAACAATGAAACCATTTGGTCAATAGATGAGCAAGTTGATCTTCAGACTTGACAAAAGATATCTTCGCCACTCCTTCTTCTAATTTTTCTTTAATGAAATGTCGATCAATCTCCACATGTTTAGTTCTATCATGTTGAACTGGGTTATGAGCAATACTAATAGCAGACTTATTGTCACACTTTAGAACCATAGGTTCCTCCCATTTGATCTTGAGATCTGTCATGATGATTTTCAGCCACAACATTTCACATAATCCTTGTGAAAGAGCTCTAAACTCAGCTTCTGCTGATGATCTAGCTACAACATTCTGCTTCTTACTTCTCCAAGTGACTAAATTTCCTCCAAGAAACATGCAGTATCCGGAAGTCGATCTTCTGTTGACAAAAGAACCTGCATAATCTGCATCTGTAAAGGCTTCTATTGACAAACTGTTTCCTCTTTGGAAGAGAATTCCTTTTCCTGGACACCCTTTCAAGTAGTGAAGTATTCGGTAGATGGCATTCAGATGAGGTCGTCTTGGATCGTGCATAAACTGACTTACAACAGAGACAGGAAAAGCTATATCAGGCCTTGTGTGTGACAAGTAAATCAGTTTACCACACAATCGTTGATACATAGTCATATCCACTGGTGGCTCATCTTTGCAATCTCCAAGTCTGTGCTTTGGATCAATAGGAGTAGTTGCTGGTTTACAGGCACTCTTTCCTGTTTCTTTAAGCAAATCATTAATGTATTTCTGCTGAGAAATAAATATTCCTTTAGAAGAATGAGCAACTTCAATTCCCAAGAAATATTTAAGTCTTCCAAGGGATTTAACTTCAAATTCAGCTTCCAACTTTTCCTTGAGTTTCTCTTGTTCAATTGTGTCGTCACCCGTGACAATGATATCATCAACATACACCAAGAGAATAGTCACTCCCCCTGAAGCTGAATGTTTAATAAACAGAGTGTGATCTCCTTGACTTTGCTTGTACCCCGCCTTTCTCATAACTGATGTAAATCTTCCAAACCACGCTCTTGGTGATTGCTTTAAGCCATAAAGAGCCTTTTTTAACTTACAAACATGATGAGGAGCTGAGGAAGAAGAGAAACCAGGTGGAATTCTCATGTAAATCTCTTCTTCCAAATTTCCATGAAGAAAGGCATTCTTAACATCAAATTGCCAAAGAGGCCACGTAAAGTGAGCAGCCAAGGACAAAAGAACACGAACTGTATTCATCTTTGCAACAGGAGCAAATGTTTCTTGATAATCGATTCCATAAGTCTGAGTAAAGCCTTTTGCAACCAGACGGGCTTTATACCTCTCTAACGAACCATCAGCATTGTATTTGACCGTATATATCCACCTGCAATCAACAATGTTCTTGCCACCAGGTTTGTTAACAATATCCCAAGTATGATTCTTTTCTAGTGCACACATTTCCTCTTTCATAGCTTCTCTCCACTCCTTTTGTTTAAGAGCCTCTGAAACATTCTTAGGAATAGGAATACTATTGAGATTTTCAATGAATTTTTTATGAGAGGGAGAAAAACGATCAAATGACACATGATTAGCCAAAGGATAAAGAGGAATTATGGTACAATTGCGAGAGCCTTTTCTAAGTGCAATGGGTAACTCTAACTCAGCATTTTCAGAATTATTTTGAGGAGAAGGTTGAATTTCTGAGAGAGTACCTTCTGGTGACATAATTGCATTGTCAGTGCTAGGTGAAGAAGCCAAAAACCTGCTCGATCAGAATGGGCCTCACTTTCCTCGAATACACCTTAGGAAAATATGGATAAGGTGATGCAGAAGATGTGTCTAAATCAGGGGGTTGTTGCTGGAGTTGTGCAGATTGTTGTGGTGGTTCTTTTTGGCCCAAAACTTGAACTCTTATTTGATCAAATTCAGAGTTCAAACCAGCCAAAAATTGATAGCTTCGAGTCTTTTGAATGAACTCTTTTAGAAGGGTAGCATCATCAGAACATTTCATTTTCAGCACGTGATATTGATCAAGTTCTTGCCAACATCCTTGCAGTGAAGTGGCATATGCACTTACAGAGAGATCCCCTTGCTTAGTACTAGCAGCTTTCACTTGAATTTCATACAACAAAGCTTCATCCTTTGCCTTTGAATAAGACCGTTGAAGAAACTCCCACATCTCCTTTGCTGAACTCAAGAACATACAGCTCATACTGATATTGGGATCCATGGACTCCCATAGCCATGACATGACCATTGAGTCAGATTCATCCCACTTCTTGAAGTTGGGATCTAGTGACTTTGGTGGAGATTCTGAGAGGTGAGCTCCTTTTCCTTTGCCTTTGAGGTAGGTCTTCACAGCTTGGCACCAAAGTAGATAGTTCTTTCCATTAAAACGGAAAGAAGGGTTAAGAGCTTGAAGCTCATTTCTAAATGGAGCAGCAAGAGGGACATCAGAAACTTCTTTATTGGCCATATTTTACAGCAATGAAGGCTGTAGAAAAGAGAGAAACACAACAATGAAGGCTGTAAAAACAGAACGAAATCTCAGCAATGAAGGCTGAGTAGAAAGGCCAAAGAATGTTTAGCAATGAAGGCTAAACAAGAATGGAAACATCAGCCAAGGAAGGCCTATGCTCTGATACCATGAAAGCTTTAGAGAGAGTTTAAGATGAGAAAATTCAGATGTATCTCTTCTGCAGATAGATTACAAGATATATAGGAAAACAGAAGAAGGAAGTTGCAAGGAAGCTTCCTGTTACAGTAGAGTAAGTTCAGTACAGTAACTAGGTAGAAAAAGTCACACAACCTATATATCTAAGCTATCAACAACTCTATAAAGAATAGTAATACTAACATAAACATCTAATTCTATAATAGGGTGGGAAAACTGCAAAAAATTTCTAGCTCAAAATGCTTGAAATGTTAGAAAAATTCACTTGAAAGCAACTTGGGTGATTTACCTCAACCAGGACACGGTAGCGAATTAAGCCGTATTCACTCATAAAAGGAGCCAAGTCCTTGACTTTACTCCAATACCGACCATCCAAAGGTGACAAAGTTGTTATACTCGAGAGTTCAAAAACACTTGAATCCTCACCATCCATCTTCTTCACCTGACATATATATCAACAAGAAATTGATCAGAAAAATAAGCTCTGCATTTCATCAAGTTTCGATACTTCATCAAGAAAAATAAGCTCAACACGTGATCAGGAAAACTCTAAACCTCAAAACCTTAAGTTTCAATATCCTAACCCAAAATATCTTTACCAAAAGGAGAAAGTTCAATTTTATCAAATCCGTCCCTCTAAAGTCTAAACTAAACCTCATCTCATCGAAGTTAATTACACGTGATTTGATTATACACACAACAAAATTGGGGAATCTTAACAGGTAAAGAAATTACATAATAAGTTGAAGAGAATAACCTCGAGAGGTGAAACGGTGTGGTTTGTAACGGCCGCGCAGCGGAAGCTGGAAGTAAAGGTCGGCGGGAGGTGTTGAGCAGCGAGGGAATGGCCAGGAAGAAACGAAGTGGAAGGTGAAAGAAGGCGGAGGTGAATGGTGGTCGGAACCCTAGAAGAAGAAGCCGTTCCGAGGAGCTCCATGGACTGGGTTGCGTTGCGCGAGCTAAAATTTCAAAAAGGAGGCTGCTGAATTTGGGTGACAACTGAGAATCTGTAAACACCAGCGTTATTAAACTCGAGAATCTAATAGTGACTCGGCACGGGTCCTTAGACTCGACCTGTAGACTCGACTCGTAGATTAGTAAGAATCTACTAAAATAATAAAATAATAAATAAAAATAATAATATATAAATATAATAAATAACCTATAAATTTTAAAAAATAATAATAATCTCAAACAAAAGTTCAAGGTTACTTAATTATCTCAAACAAAACAGCACCTAAACACAATAATCCTAAAGCATAAACTCCAAACAAAGCTACATAATAGTCCAGCTCCAAAGTTCTACAATCCATATAGTGAAACTCCAATCAAAGTTATATAATAAATAAGCTCCAAAAGATCCAAACAAAGTAGCATGATAACTTAGTCAAAAGTAAAACTAGGTAGTCTTCGATCGTCATAACCGAAATTTCCTTCGTTTTGATGATCACCTTCAAAGGTATTGATCGAATCAATCCACCAAGATTCACATTTTGATTAGAACGAACGAAACTTGATAGAACAATTTCATCATCAACCTCCATTATCAATCAGAGTTTATAATTATTCATTAAGATTTCAATCACAGTAATCAGTAATATGGTAAGTTAAACTGTCACTCAAGAAACTGAGCCAAAAAACACCATTTTTAGTGGCTACTGAAATCTGAGAGAATAACGGTTGTTTAGGTTTTTTGGAAAAGGATGAATTCATGCATCGATTAATAGGATAAGGGCTGTAAGGATTTTCAAGTTTCATCTCTTACTTGGTTAGGTTCACGGTTCAATTCACCAAAGAAAACGAAGGGAAGGAGGAAGGAGTTGACTGTAGTCACTACGCCAAGCCACCGGTCCAAGACCAACTGCGCCGCCTGCACCAAGCTACAACCCAGCCAGCCAGCCGCCGCCCTTGGTAACTTTGAAGCTTCCAAGTTCCAAATTTTCAATGAGGGTTTGTGACTGTGAATTGAATTTGAAGACTCGAAGTCGAATGAAAAATTTGGGGATGAATTGGAATTGGAGAATGGAGACGTCTGTTGTGTGAGCAGTGGGCCGCTTTTCATTTAGGCCATTTGGGCCAATTCGAAGACTCGCAGGTGGGCCACGTACTGCTGAACGCAGATGGACGACCAACATGCTCCGAACAAGCTGCGCAGCAGCTCCATCGTTCATCTTCGTAGCCTCTCAGCTCCGAACCAAGCTAGGAGCATTTTTTGCAACGCCATCGTTCTCCTGGACGAGGTAAGTCGGTCGTTCTTCGACCCTCTTTCATCCTCCTTCCTCCGACGAGACGAGGCGACGACGTCAAGCGACTCCTCCCCCTTCTTCTTCTTCGTTCTTCACGACGCAGGCCGGTAATATACTTCTCCTCCTGATGTGTACTGACGAGTCTGAGGTTCGACTTCAAGTTCAAACCCTTCCGCTCTGTTGTCCTGATGTGTGTTGTTATATGTTGATTAGTGATAGTGATTCTATCTTGTACCATGTATATTGTGAATTGTGATTGTAAAGATTATGAATTATGATGGCTTAATCTATGCCGGTGAGCATTCATGTATATTGTGAAGATTTTACGGCCTCACTGTTTGATTTGGAGAGCTATTTGATTTACTTACATGAATGCTTATTTTCAATGATTACTGAGTGAGTGTGTAAGTTAGACAGTAAGTTAGACAGATTGTAGACTGAAGTTATATTGGACTTTTGAAGAATGTATACTGGACTTTGATTTCGAGCTATATGATTCATGTATATTGAAGTTAGTGTACTGAGCTATGTCATTCATCATTCATGTATATTGCCATATTGGACTTTTGATTTCGACATTGAAGAATCAAGTATTGAGCTATGTGATTCACCATTCATGTATACTGAGGTTATATTGGACTCTTGAAGAATGTATATTGGACTTTTATTTGCTAAATTAATTACTTGTCAATTTAAATTGCTGCATATATTTGTGTGTAGGGATTGCAGAGTTAAGACATTAAGCACTATTTTGTTTGTGACAATTGGTTTCAGTGTAAAAAGAAGGAATCATGAAACTATGCATGAATTCTGTGTTTTGTGTTTGGACTTTTGAATCTTTGGTCGACAAATTGTTAATCGTCCTTAAATGTTTAATTATCAATATTCACAGGTGAAATGTCTTAACTAAGACATACTATTAGTATTCACAGGTTGCATTTATCTGGGCATCTGCTATGGCTGTTGCCAGGAGAAATCTTGTATTATTAGGTTTTACAAGATAGTTCTCAGCTTGGACTATATACGTCTCGGAAAAGAATCTGAGGTAATTTTTTTATAATAGATCTGAGATTTCTGAATCTATTGTCAGCCTGCTTTTTATCCTGCACATGCTGATCTTTTTGTGTTGGTCTTTTTGTTTTGTTTGCATAGCACAATGCAAAAAATAAAGGTGGAAGTACATCAGGTCTGAATGCGGTGAAAGATAAGTACTCAGATTGTCCATGATTATCTTTTGACTTTCGAGCCTCTTCTCTTCGAAGAATTTAAGGCTCAAATTTTTCCAGGAAGTGATGAAAAAGGTGGTAACTTTCTGATTGCAGTTTCTTTTTTTTTGTTTTCACTTTATATGTGCTCGTAGTCATTGTTATGTTTATTGTTGGGTTTGGCTCAGTTTTGAAGATTTCATGAATAGAAGTCAGAATGATAGCTTAAGTTGGTAAAAATTCTAAGAGGTCATTCTTTATTTGATCATTAGATGTTTCTTCAAACAGAACGGAAAGCAACACGGTTTCTGGAACATCCATAGCTTGGATTATCGATTGATGAGAGTGAGTGTTGTTTGCTATAAAATGGTTTTGCAAGTGCAGTGTTTCTAAAAGAATCTCCAACATGGCATGAATTAGAAGTAGTTAATACTCCAGTACTACATATACAAACTGCACAAAGTTGAAGTGTGATTAGTGGAAGGTTATTGTTCAGCATATACCAATTGCAAGTTTTATCTTATTAACTTTTCCATCGAACTCTAATTATTGATTAGTGTATAGGTCATGTTGGTTCATTATATTACATGCTGGTGATTGAGAGAGTAAAATATGTTAGTCTCCAGTGTGTACTAATTATTTTTGTTCCTGTACTTTGTATCCCAACAGATATTTCTGTGGCACACCAGAAGCAGGGGATTATAACAGAGTGCAGCAAGTCTGAGGGTTTTTATCTCGATTCATCCCTCTTATGGTTAATTGAATGATCGGCACTTGAATTCTGATTCTCAGTATATAGATGGTGCTTTTGTGACAAGAATTATCTCATTACGAATTGATTTGAGTGGATTATGGTTGGATTGTAGAGTGTGTTCTTGAATGTTTTTTCCTCTATTATTTTGCAAGCTTTTTATCCTCAACTCAACATGATAATTGTGTGCATTTGATTGGTTTACTCATGCATATCTCTAATTCGAGCGTCGGAGAGCCAAATTCAGGGATTCAATCCTTCTGGTTTTGGTTGCACAAATACTTGGGAGCTCAAGAACGAGCGGAAGAATTCGAAAAGGAGGAGCGTTTGATCCAGAATAGCTGAATTTACAAGTTGTTTGTCCAAAAGAAGACGAAGGTCCTCGACAAAACTTCAAAAGGGAAGGTCGTCTGCCTTATCTCGTGAGGTGTTGATCGTGAGACCAAACATCTAGGCTCCAACGGATGCTACGTTGTGGCTATTCAAATGGTTATTTTTTGGATCGGATTGCTCTGTGGGTGTTGGACATGTAGAGTTGTGAAGGGGAGTACTGGAGGCTAGTAATGCATTCCAAGGCAGAGAAAAGTTTCTTGTCAAATTTTTGTCATCTCTAGTGGATTTGCAGCATCGTTTTGCTAATATTTCTTGTCAAAGTTCATTTTGCATTTGTCTCCAGTCCAAACAAGTTGCGAGATACTTTCAACATTGACTTGATAAGGAAGTTCTACATTTATCTGCTTCATTTGTTGCATATACCTTCCATTGATTCCTGGAGTGCCATCTACTCGTAAATTCTACTCAAACTTTGATGTCAACTGGATTTTGTAGTATTTGCTTCTATAGCTTCAGTTTCCCAACTTCCAGTCTCTACATTGTTCCTGATAGGACGTTTTGATCAAGTGTTTCAGTTACATGACTAAATACATCAATCATCTGGTTCCGTTTGCATTGTAGACTCAAAATGTTTCCATCATACGGAGTATTATGCATCAGCAACTCCATTTGCACTTCCTACATCTCATGCGTCATAGTGCATTGGCTACGAGACAACATTACGAAGGTGACAACATTATGATCATTGTCTCAACAACTCAGCTGCCAGTCAACATTAGGAGGACCAGAAGAGTTTTTTCAGATTTTTCCTACGCTTTATTTATCACCATGTCATCAAAGCAAAAGTACAAGTCAATGTGGTGCTTAGTCAATATGTATAAGCACCACACTGACTTGCATTGCACTTGTAAATTTCGAAAATCTAAGCCATATGCATTGTTATTACCATCGTGTTGCCAGTTGAAGCCCTACACAATGATCCTGATGTAGCAGCATATAGTTGGAAAAGTTGCTGAGAAGAAGTTATCAAGAGAAATAAGTTACCAAAGGCTGATTTTGTTCTTGGGCAAGGATCAAGGATGCCATGGTTACAAATCATAATTAATTCAGCAAAGAAAACGTATTCCAAATTAGCACATGCATAACACACGAAAGTCGAGCATTTATCCATCTGGAGTTGTACACAATGAAGTGGCCACATAACATGATGAACCAATATACAGAACACAACCAAGTAGTGAACTAATCTGCAGTCAACAGCATACCGCGTCAATTGAGAACCAATCTGCAGTTAATGGCTAAAGGAAAGCGAATGCTGCCCTCTTCTTTCCCGTACCTGTACTTTCCCCTTCTTGCTTAAAGTATAGAACAGCCTTTGTGAGATCGTTTCTTCTTTTTCTTCTTGCTGCTCTTTGGAGGTTGGAGAACGACTTTAATAGCAGCATCAAACACGGCCTTTATGTTCTGCAAACAGTAGCACAAAGCATTTTGTTACATTCTTTTTCCAGATTCAGGGTGTGAGTGAAAACGCGACATTTTACTGATTGACATTAACAAATAACCCACCTGTTGGGTTTTAGCACTACATTCAATGTAGATAGGAGCTCCAATCTGCTTTTTCAGTTCCTCTCCCTTCAAAAAAATAAATATTTGAAGCTCCTGGATCTTGAGCATCTTAAGGCTATAATTTTATATTATCTTACCTGCTCTGTTGAAATTGGCACTACACCAGGGTGATCCATAAGAAAGTGCTTATCCTCACGAAGATCTGCAGAACATAGAATCAAGAAACCGATTTTACATATTCTCTTAGGATGTTAAAAGGTTAATCTTACCATGCCTATCGTGACCATGTTTAATACCACTATGAAGTACGGCTAATCAGGTCTCATTTAGAACACAAATATATATAAGTTAAGCAGAAAACGTAGGGCAAATGGCAAAATAAAATACTAATTTGGCCATCATCATCAGCTCAAATCAATGAATTTTGCATGTCGATAAAGAAACAATCATGTCTAGTGACTGGGTTAACTCAACCAGTCAAAATTTAATATGAGAACAAGAAACATATGAAAAAAGGGAGCACAGTCAGACGATAAGGCGTACCAAGCTTTGTCCCAACAAGAATGATTGGAACACCAGGGGCATAATGTCTCAGTTCGGAAATCCACTGAAACAAGCATAAGAAAAAATGTCAGCTCAGCATATATCCACTGAAATATTTGTGATGCAGTAAAACAGCAGCTTCATACTAAATAACTATCTCAGATGTAATCAATAGAACAAACTCCAGGAGACTTACTTTCTTGGCAACGTTTTCGTAGCTTGCTTTGCTAATAAGAGAAAATGCAAGAATAAACACATCAGCTCCACGGTAGCTCAATGGCCTCAATCTATTATAATCCTCTTGACCTGTTTCCATGAAAAAGGAATTAAATTTAAATAAAAATATTATATGGTCTATAGTCTATACAATGATATGAAATAGTGGCATATTACCAGCAGTATCCCAAAGCCCTAGATTCACTGTGTTCCCATCCACAACTACGTTTGCACTGAAATTGTCAAACACTGTGGGCACATAGTCCTGTTGCAGTCAAGCAAGGCGGACCACAAAAACTTAGTAATTTACTCACATTAATCACCAAAAAAGAAGAGAAGAAAAAGGAATTGAGAGAGAGGATTGGTTACAGTGGGGAAAGTGTTGCTAGTGTAAGAGATAAGCAAACAGGTTTTTCCGACGGCGCCATCGCCGACGGTGACACACTTGATGAACCTGGAGGCACTCATTCTTGACGCCGAAAATTGAAACCCTAATTGTTTGCAAAACTAAACAAACCCCAATTGTTGCGAGAGCAAAAGAGAACACACTCGACAGACAGCAAATGGCAGGTGTAGTTGGCGAATTAAGTTTGGGAGCCAACCACTCTCCTCTCTACTCTCTGTCTGAAGCCTTTGGAATTTTGCCCCTTTATCTGCTTTGTTTTCAAACCCCAATTGGTACGGTTCTTTTCTTACACCAAAAATCAATTATTGCTATTTGAATTTCTTTACAACTAAACAAATTTGAAGTTGAACAAGAATTTCTTTTTTCGAGTTAGCCACATAAGCGGTTTATAGATTATAAATTTATAATTTATAACTAAATAAAATTATTTTCTGTATAGTTTTATCTAAAATTAATTTCTTTTAGAACAATATTTTCATTGGTCAATTATTTTAGAACAATATATCGTCTTTTGTTAATTATTATACATATTAAGCATATTACATTCTAAGTATAATTCGTATTCCTTATAAATAGAATATATATATATATGTACGGTATGATAATTTATAAGTGAATAGTTTCAAAATGTTTAATTTGATTTTTTTATATTAAGAAAATCTTTGAAAACAGTTTTACTTTGTTAGAGATTTGCTTGTTGTATATAAGTTTAAAATATAATTGAATTAATAAAAAGAGTAAAAAGAGAATTAATAAAAAAAAATGACACGTAGAATTATTGAAGCTAAAATGAAGGAGAGAATTCGAAATCATTCTCCCTTAATATATACTAGTGTAGTCCTCGTGCCATGCACGGGATATGTATAAAAATGAATTATTACTCCATAATACAAAGGATTAATATTATTTGACTTTTATGTAATTAAATTCAATTTTTCAGTATAATGTAAATTTAGTTTCTCATACTTTCTATAGAGGTATGTATGAAATTACCGAAATTATATCTTATATTAATATTATAAGTTGTAATCACGATATTAGTAAACAAACAATATATAAGCCACTTATTTATGATAAATGTAAAATGTGTTAATTAGATATTGTTAAGATTTTTGGTTTTAGAATAAATATAAGAAATAAATCAAAACAAAATTAGAGAGTTTTAAGGAAAAATTTATACGTAGGATAAGTGAGGTAGAGTGAATTAGAAAGCTTCAAATACTTCTTTTTTAATATATATATATATATATATATATATATATATATAGATTCGAAAACTATTACAAAGATTGCATTTTGTTTATGAAATTTCAAAATCTTGGTTTTAATGTTATTAAGATAATTTTTTATATTCGATTTTTCTAATATATATATATAAGATTATAAGGTATAAGTTATGAAATTGGAAAGATTTACATTTATTTTACTAATTTAAATGATCATAATTTTACTTTGATTAATTTCTAATTTAGGATCGCTTAAATGTCAAATTAAGACATAATATAAAACGATTTTTCTAAGTTATATATTTAGAGCATATGTTGAAATCTTGTAAATAGAAAAAATTTAATTAAAAAAATTCTCGTCTTCAAAGTTTATTTATTTTTAATAAAAACCATAAATGTTTAAATAATTTTTCTAGAAAAAGAAAGGTATATATAATAATTTGTGACATAATCTATTTTACCATAATTTTGCATAATTAGCTTCATATATCGCGTATTTTAGAGATGAAAATTGTCCCGCGGATATCTGAGCTATTTGTTCACCCGCTCCGAATATACTGACAAGAATCTGAAGAAAGCGGGTGATAAAAACGGGTCAATGGATTCATAGATGGATAATAAGATGAACAAATTGATGACCATCCATTCCACACCCTGATTCGCGACCGAGTAAATCGACCATCACCTCATCCATTTCCTGAGAGATTTCTATTTTGGTTACCAATTACCAACAATAAACATACCAAGGAAAAATGCATGCTCAAGATGTTGTTCATTTGCTAATCGCTGACGGGGAAGTACTGCTTCTTTCTATATTCAATTATTCATGCTTGATAATCTCCCTTTTCGAAGAAACAAAGTCCACTCTATAAGATAAATTAGCCTTACATGTTGGTGGTGCTTGTGTCTATAAAAAGAAGACTTGTTACTTTGTTAGTTGTTACCTTTTTTTTTATTCCAACGCAAAGGGAAAACCAAACAAACAACTACTCCCTCAGTACCATTTTATAGTTCTCATTGTTGTTTTTGCACGAGAATTAAGGAATTGAGAGAAATGAAATGAAAGGGAGAAAGAATATAAGTGAGTGTGAGTTTTTATGTAGAAGAGAGAAGATAAAAAGTGGTTTTATGTGAGTTTTGAGATAAAAAAAATGTGTAAGATAAGATAAATAAGTGTAGTTTTTGAGGCAAAAGTAGGATAAAAATGGAAGGTGGAAACTATATTTTGAGACACCCAAAATAGAAACGAAAACTATATAATGGGACGGAGGGAGTGGTAACTTGTTTCGTAGACCCCATTTCTCATTTGATAGGTACTCGACTATTAGTGACAATCAAAGATAGATTAAATTAAAAAATTGCGCTTTCTCCCATAATTTAGTCCTTGTTTCTTTTTTCATATTTGTAGATATATATATTTAATATCTCTAATTATATGTTAATAAAAAATTATAAAATTTTAATATGTTAACATAACAATATTTGTTATCTATCTATACATATACTAAAACAGAACGTTGTTTTGCCACATGTCGTCCTTATATTCAATTCGCCTATGTGTCGACCTCTAAGCTATGCTACATCATCCACCATGTCATCCTCCACATCATCTGACTTTATATTTTGATATATATCTTTGAATTAAATAAGTAAAATAATCAAAAAGATATTTAATAAGTTATATAACAAAAAGAAATATCGTTTTTTATCTTTTATCATATCATATCTTTATCTATATATATATATATATATATATATATATATATATATATATATATCTTTATCTATTATTATGTTATCAATCTAACTAAGTTAAGTTATTAATGAACTTAAACTATAAAATATAAATCGTAAACTATAAACTATAATCTATAAATTATAAACTACAATTTATAAACTAATTAATAGTATAAAATATATATATATTATTAAAATATTTATTACATGTGACCCCGTACATGGTACGGGAACACACGCTAGTTATATCTTATAATTACGTCACAAAATGCGTTGAAGTTACTAAAATCATTTTCTAACCCTAAAATCTTCTGGGTTCGAACATAGAGGCGGAGGATAGTGTGGGTCAACGCAGATCTCGCATTGACTTCTTTTACATTCATAATGCCATCATCCCTGACTATTATCTCTTTTCGTCAAAGTTGTTTTAATTGATTTATCTTTTCAATTTAGGTAAGGTTAACCACTTCATTACCCCTGACTTAACTCTCAAGCATCCATATAATGTGCACAACTACATTAGCCTATCAACCATTCCCATGTGGCCATGTGCATGAAGAAACATTTTACTCATAACTTCAAAAGTCTGCATCAACTTCACAAATCGGCAACTTAATTTAAACTAATGTTTATCCAACCATATAATTCAACATCAAATATGACAGACAAATTTTAGAATCGAACCCATAAGATAAGTGATAACCCATTGAGATTCAGCTTTTCCTGCTATCCAAAACCAGCAGAAACTATAACTCACTTGGCTCTACTTCTTGTAGCAGAGCCAAATGCTTGACCCAACTTGGTGCTGTTGTACCAATAATTTTTGAAGCTTCTCATCATCCCGCTTTTGTTAAATTTAACGGTGTTAAAGCTTTGGTGATCAAGGATGCAAAAAGAAACTTATCATAATTCTTCATCCGAACTAATGATTTCTAACTCAACCATCTTTATACTCGGCCTCTTTTTATCACTCTTGACTCTTTGATTGTCAAGTTTGTTTCTATTTATGGCGGATGAATCCATATGTGAGGACCTGGTAAAAAAAAGATCTTCAGAAATGAGGACAAATGGGGACTTGCAGTTACTGTCACCATAAAATTAGATGAGTGTTCTTTTACCTCTTTATTGAGCTGTTGGTTTTATGGCTTTGTAATGTGGGTACATTCTTCTTCTCCTTATCCAAGTGGGCTGTTGCAAATAAAAGCATTATTAGAGCAAAATAAAGGAACATGATCAAACAAATAGAGATTAAGCTTCGTATCGAACCTGTAACTTGAGTAAGAAACCTTACGCCTTGTGAGTGGATATTTGTCGTTACATTACTCGAATTGCTGTCACATGACATGAAATTCAACAATGAGATTGTGAGAGACAAAGCAGAACGTAAAGAAGGAAAAACAGAAGAAGATATACACTAAAATCATCTCTATACCTTAGGGCTTTCCTTAAGCCCTCAACGGATAGGACCTTCATAGGTTTTTTCAATTTCGCTGAGGTTGATTTATCATCTAGAGGATCAACCAAAAAAATCCCTTCTCGCTTGAGGGGATCCCTGAAAGCCCTTTTTAAATTCCTGAGGATTAATTGAAATTCTTGAGGATTAAATTCCTGAGAACACGAACTAAAAGATACTAATATTTTGCCATCAGAAAATATCAAGCTTACCCTCCTTGGAGCTCCATTCGTGTATTCGTATATTTTTCTGAGGTTTTCTGTGAAAGATGAGAAGAAAAATTCTAGTTAGATTCAAAAGATTTGAATTTCAGAAGTGTAGCATGAGAAGTAGCCTTCAGCTGATGAGTGAGAGATTCTTACAGATCTGTGATAGCTGCAATATATTCCTTTACGTCTGAAGGCACATAACACAGAGATCAGTATTAAATGAAAGCCACATTAAGACAACTTAAATATTAGCATCTACTCTCAGAATGTTGCAGCACAGCCTCCAATATGGTTACTGCTTATATAGTTATTGAATATGGGTTATATCATGTTACAAGGAACAAAAAAACTAATATGCGAGCAGAACATATCATTAACCTGTAGATCTCTTAAGCAAACTATCCTATGAGATCTATCAAAAAACATCTGTTGGTCCTGGTAAAATTATGAAGGACACATGCATCATGTTTTTAAGAAACACCAAGTAGGCATCATACAACATACTAGCATAATATAAGATCAACCGGCAAAAAACTTGGGAGTCAAGATATTCTTCTAATTCTTTAACAAACAGCCCAAGCCCAACTACCATCAAGAGTAAAATAAAAAAAATTGATAAAATGTGAAAATACGAATTCACATAATCAGCTACGGCCTTGGTGTTAATATACTTAAAACATGCTTATTTTTTTAACAGAACAGACCATCTATTTTAGGAGCAATACCACAGAATAAACATCATTAACATACTTATTTACAACCATTGTACAGGTCATGCCATCTTTCCTCTTTCCCTTGCAAACACCGTAATCAACTGATGCACCAATCTTTAACATTTGATCAGCCCCAGAAACACTCAGACAAATACCTGATGCCTACATAAATCAAGAAAAGAAGGAAGATGATAGAATGTTCTGTATTCTACTGTTCAAACTTCACTAAACAAGCAATTACTCACTGATGTATCCTTCCGAACTCCAGCATTGAAGACAGCAAAAACAGTTCCAGCTGACTCTTTAGAGTGCATCTGATAAGCTTTCCCAAACAAGAAAATAGATATAGTTTGTTCGTCCAAACACCCAATCTTCCACAAGCAATAGCTTTGCCCAATTGAACTTGTTTTTGGACTACCTTTCTCAGTTAGAACTCCAATGGTAGCCCAACAACCCATTACACTGTCTCCTGTAATTAAGTTTCTACATACAACCAATATCAAACATTAAAATTTTAAAGGTAATAGTATGTTCTAAACTTACTAAGATGCAATCTTTCATTTTAACTCCATGAATGACAGCAACGAGGTATCTTAAGGCAGAGAAAAAAGTTTTACTTTATGGCTGTTAACCGAATAAATCGGATATCTGCAAATTGGTTGCTGAGCTCCATCGAAGACACGAATTGATTCCTGAAATTTGAAGGGGGCAAACAAAGCAAATAAATATAAACCTTTCATCAGCAGAAACTAAGTGAATTTCTGAAATTCAATGGTCTAATACCGGATTCTCAAACCCGAAAACTTTTCAAGCCCTGGTTCATTTGAGCTCTTATTAACAGAATTGGACTTAAGAGCTTTCTTAGCTGCTTCAACGTCGTAATCCATGCAATCCTCAACGGCATCCTTGAATACAGACATATCAGCGTCATGATTTCGCTTAGATGGTTCATCATCTGACAGATACCCTAAAAAATCCGGGAAAATTTGAAAATTAGGGTTGATTGTTGGGAAGCACAAAAAACGAGAGTAGAGATAATTTAGGGTCGCCGCTAGTCAAATTTGGTACCAGTGGAGCGAGGGCGAGAGGAAGAGGGAGAAGATGGAGGAGTTTCCAAAACCCTATCTTGGAGAGAGAGAAGGAGGTCGAGATCTTCTTGTTGGCCATCAGCCATGTTAGTTTGAAAGGAATGGAGGAGTCTCGGATGCTCGGAAATGCAGATCGATTCACTGATTACTGATTCAACATTCACATCTCTGTTTTCGCTTCTAGGGTTTTCGAGTCAGGCGGGAGATTCTAATTTTAGCGGGAAACAAAATTAATCTACTCCTATATACGTACTTGTCTATGGCCGATCAATACCAAAATTTACACCGCACAGCACCTTCCCAGTCGTCACGGCCTGACAATCTCGGGTGAGCTGGATAAAAAAAAATTGACCCGATATCGATTTTTATGGGTAGGGTTTCTTTAAACCAGGTCCAAACGTCACGTGGTGACGATAGGGTAAAAATTTGTCCGAACGTCACGTGGTGACGATACGTTAAGAATTCAAATTTTTACCATATCGTCACAATGTGAAGTTCGACCCGGTCGTCACGGGACGATCGGGTTACATAACGATTGTTTTGGACTAACAACTACTTTTGAGGTGGAAACATTTGTGCCCAATGCCCTATTGGGCACTATAATTGTAATAAGTGCATTCCCAAACTAAGTCATTAGTTTCTACCCCACACCCACACACCTACACCTAGCGCAGAACACCAGCACACCTCAACTACACTATTCCTCCCCCAACTCAGATGTGGCCATTTCGATCTCATCGTCTCGTCTCTCGCTCTCGTCTTCATCCTCCAACCACGACCACAATGATCTACCTCGCACATTGCTCGACGTGATCCATCCCTAAATTATCCTTCAACCACTAATCAAAGCCTCAAGCTCCGCTGGAGGATCCAGATCCTACGAACGACAACTGCGACTTCGAGTTCCTCCTCAACGATCCCGTCACAATGCTTCCAGCCGAAGAGCTCTTCTTCAACGGAAAGCTTATGCCTCTCCAGTTGACAACGAATCGTTCGGATAAGGCAGAAGTGATGAAGCCGCGAATCGAAATCGTCGGAGATCCGTATCTGCAGTCGCCTAGAGCACCGAGATGCTCGGTGCGGTGGCGAGAGCTTCTAGGTTTCAAGAAGAACAAGGCCGAAGCAACGGATACTTCCTCGATTCGCCAATTTCTCCACAGAAACTCCAAATCAATGGCGTCAGAAGCTTCTTCGGAGTTTGATTCATCGAATCAATGGCGGACCGAGGCATCGTTATAGAGGTATGGAGAGATCTTACTCGCTTCTTAACATTCATGTTTGTTCTCTGCAATTCGGATTTTGACCGAAGAAGAAGGAGACGAGCACAAGATCGAGTAGAAGATGAAGGTTAATATCTGTTTTACTCGCTTCTTAACGTTCCTTTGTTGCATTTCTGTGCTGATTTTGATATTTGGTTGGTAAGTGAATGACAGAATTATGAGTTTCCAATTGCTACTGTGCTTTGATGATTGAATTTTAAAAACATCAGTTCATTCGTTCTGAATAATTGGCAAGTAGTAGATGTATGATGATTTTCATTTTTGAGCTCAATTTTGTGAGAACCAAGGAGATATACATTATTAGTTTTGCTTAAATGTTAAAAGGATGCCCTTTCTTTTGAGCTGATGCTAAGTTGATTACATTTGAATAGTAGTTTAGTTGTCAGCAATATATAAGAGTACATCCTATACTTTTCCTTGAAAGACAGTTTACAAATGAATAAATTGCCTTTGGATAGAGTTTTTAAATGAAACTAATGTCTCTTTCAACTTCTATCTTGCTTTGCTTTGTTTGAAACCTATGCAAATGTGCTAAACTTCTTCATTTATCTTCATAGACAGACATAGATCACACTGAACCTCTATGGAAATCTTGTTGCAAACACAGCTGCAGGTATACGGTGTAATTGGAGTCATGCTTGGAGGTCAGATCCTCTTTTTTTCTCTGTGAATTGTCATTGTTGGCTTTATTGACATAGTAAGCTGTATTTAAGATTAAGCATATAAAAATAAGTGAGGGTGAAGTGGTGAACAATAAAGAAACATCAGTGGAGAACACTATAATTCAACCATAATTTGTAATGATAGATGATCCCCTATCTAGAGTTGAAATTAATCCTCTTTCTGTGTTGCTTGTTATTACATGACTCAGATGCACCCTTGTAGTTGAGTCTGCGATGTTTTCATGTATCTAAAAACCTGAAGAGCCAAGAAAGTTTTTACATTTTAGATATACACAACCATGTCATTTTTTTTGGTTTATGAGATATTTCATTTAGAGATACTTATACGTTTTAGATGAGTGTCATCTCATCATGTTTACATTCTTGACAACTGCAGGAAACGTGTGAGCAGAAACTGTTGTATTCGAACAGGGTGCATCAGCTCGGAATGTAGGAAATGACAACATCTTGGAACAAAAGATAGCAAATCCAGTGGTGTTGACAAGTTTTGTAAAGTGTTGACAATTTTGTAATAGTACTCGTGTTGTATGTTGTTGACCGTTTATTAGTCGTGTAAACAATTTATTTAGTCGTGTTGACAACTTATTTAGTCGTGTTGACAACTTATTTAGTCGTGTTGACAACTTATTATTCTTGATTATTCTAGTTGACAACTATGTTACAAAATTTGTTGACAACTTATTTAGTCGTGTTGACAACTTATTATTCTTGATTATTCTTGTTGACAACTATGTTAAAAAATTTGTTGACAACTTATTTAGTCGTGTTGACAACTTATTATTTTTGTTGACAACTTATTATTCTTGTTGACAACTTATTATTCTTGTTGACAACTCTATTAAAAAATTTGTTGACAACTCTGTTATAAATTTTGTTGACAACTCTGTTAAATTTTTTGTTGACAACTCTGTTAAAAAATTTGTTGACAGTTCTGTAAAAAAATTTGTTGACAACAAATGGGGTATTTTCTTATAACTTAAAAAAGTGATGCAAAAACTTAAAAAACATAACAGTTTTAGGGTATTTACCCAAAAACCGGTTTTGAGGTGTCTATATAAACATAGTCGTTGTAAATGGGTCTGAGTGGGTGAAGATTCTTTTCCTTCACCTCGTGAGAAAGTGCTCGGACAAATGTTTGAGAAGGCTATTGGCACAAGCTATCAAGGCAAAGAATGCAGAGATATGCGGGCCATGTGATGATTTTTGGTGGGAATCCACCAACGAATTGCCTTGCCCATACTGAATCAAGGTGTTTGTAGAAGAAGGAATGTCGTTGTTGTCGGGCGATATTGATAACTTTTGAAAGAAGATCAAGTGAGAAGGAGTGAAATTGAAAGAGCATGGTTGTGACGACGACGTTCAACTGACAGCAGATCAAATCCTTCTTGATGACTTTATTGAAGACGTATTTTGTGGAGATATTCGACCTTTTGATATTAAGAGGATTGCTGACAAGTGGCGTGACGACAAGGATCCATCTTCTTTTGATATTCAAGACCCCCCACGGGGAGATACAAGGAAAGGAAGACGTAAGATCCATGCGAAGAAACGGGTACAAAGCGAGTTCCGGGTTGGGACGAGCGCGCTGATGCTGTTAAGGAGAAGGTAGAGACACAGAAACAGGCAAAAGAGAAGGAGAAGGCAGGGACAAAGAAGAAGGCCTCGTCGGTTGGATCAAATAGAGCTCGAAGTGGAGTCACTACAGGCAAAGAGAGTGCAACTAAACCACCGAGCGACAAAAGGAAAGGCTAACCAGAATTCAAGTGTTGGCAAGTCTATGTTTTATCTAGACTTTGATTGGGGGTGAGAAAATATTGATCTTTTCATGCTCGCATATATTTCTCATGTGGAGCAATTAGGTGATGACGGTCATTGTGGATACCGGTCCCTTGCGCGCTTATTAGGCAATCCAGAAGAGTAATATGTTCAAGTCCGACTAGAGCTTTTGAGGCGCCTTCAAGCAAACCGGGTTAAGTATGATTTGTTCCTAGAGGGTTTCAAGACGGTGAATGATCTCATTCAAGAGGTGAACTTCATTAGGTTGTCTTGTACACGAGAATTCTAATGTGCACCCCAATAATGGCTTGGTGTTTGCAACCAGGTACCTAGTTGCACTTGTTGTGTTATCATGGTTTGGTCTGACGACATGTCTTTCACTGTTTGCCCCTCCTGATTCAGAGCCTCCAACCATGGTGTTAGCTATAATATACGTAGGAAATAGTTTTCGGGGCCGACTATAGTTTTCGGGATTGAAACAAACAACATCTAACAATGAAATGAAAAGAAATGCAACCACCATATATGAAAACCAAACATAAAATTGTTTAAACCATAACAAAATACATACTACAATCCATGAAACCCTAAGAACACGAAAATAATACATCAATCATCTAAATCCTTGTCACTTCTAGAATCATGACCATCGTGATGACGAAAACTTAGTAGTAGACGCCCTCTGCGCTCTCTCTCTCCTTGGAATGCCCTCTGCGCTCTCTCTATAGACGACTCGACCTCTCTATCATATATAGACGCCACTTGCGTTCTCTCTTCCGCCATCCTGGACGACTCAGGCTGCTCAGACGACTATGAAAACCTGAAAGGCTGTGAAAACCTCTGAGAGACCTCATGAGATGTAGGTGATCGTGTCTGACGGTCGTTAGATAAGCCAGTTCTGTGCCCATGTTATCTTGACTGTACTGACCGTGCTCAATACACCACCTCATATAAGCACTTTCCAAAGCTACACGCTGCAAATTGAAAGTCATGTCAGTAATTAGTTCTAAAAACACAATACAAAATATATTCGTATTTTAATTAATTTACCCTAGTCAAGTCGATGACTATAGGCGGCCCCTTTGCATATCTAGGCTGGCACGACGCATTGCGTCTCACATATGGATGTGAGACCTGTTCATACAAGTCCAAATACGCCTCGTCCACATCCCAAGCCGACACAACTGGTGGACTGGTCAAGATGTAAGGACATAAGTGATCATGCCGTCGTGCCCATCTATCCAGTGTACTAGTTGATGTTACAAATGGACTATTTCTTAGTCTTGCATGAACTAAATGGGGCCTAGTGCATTGTCATATTGTAGATAAGGTTGATAGGATATGACAAAAAAATTCACTTATGTCCACCTTTGTACATGTCTTGATAAAAACATGAACAAAAAGCCACCAACCTTTGCCTAGTCTCGGAATGTACATGATAGAGACGGGTCACATTTTTTGTCCACCTTTGTTTGTTCATATGCTTATTATGTGTGAGTGTATCCTTGATAGTGACAACACCATGTATATATGTTGCATTCAAGAGTTGTTGTTAAACCAAAATCCATCTTCTTACTCGATAGCTTTGAACATCCATGCATGGGAAATAGCTAGGCCTACACAACTTCGAATGAGATAAAATATAATAGCTAGGGAAGGAGTAGTTTGACTTTTATCTTGGTGGCTTATTGTTCATGATTTAGACATCTTATGTATTGTGAAAATAACAAGAATGCATGTGCTCTGCAACCATCTCTTTTCACGTGAGGTCATAATGTTATTGTCCTTTCCAATATTCTACATGTATGTTACACAACATGCATGTGCCATGCAATCATTCACTTGAAAATATAAATCAAGAGGTGAATAGGAAATATTACACGTGAAAGTTACAAACAATGAAATATATGGGTATGATGATATTCCTTTGTTTTATGCATGATTATAGTCTAGGATGATATTACGACAAATCATAAATACTTATATAGTCTTGTCTTGCAGATCAACATCAACAAAAGAGAAATGTGAGAGAATTTGAAATTTTCATCAATTTATGGTTCAACAAAAGAGAAATTACGATTCAACAAAAGAAAATTTAGGTGTCAACAAAATATAAACTATAGTTCTATGGTTCAACATACCTTGACAACTTACTAGAATCTGTTAAGATATAATTAAAATTTCGTCGTTAATAACTTTTTTTACTACTTTATTACAACAAACTTGATAGTTGGTTGTAATTAATTAAAACTAAGAATAGATAGATTAGTGAGTTCGTCGTTAACGTGAACAAATACATAATAAGAAAAAATAGAAAATAGAAGTTCGTCGTTGATGGATAGAAGCAGCCGCGCGCGAGATCAATTCCATGAAATCTTCTTCACAGGCAAATCAGGCAACCCTAATTCTTGCTCAACCCTATTCTTTCTTCAGAGTCAGAGACAATTCTTCGGAGTTCTTCGAGTTCATCAATGAGCCTCATCGTTGGTGAATTCGTCCGTCAATCTGTTGGTTCTTCCGAGTTCGTTCTTCTTCTTCTTCAAAGGTAATTCCTCTTCTTCCGAGTTCGTCATTCTGTTGATTCGTTCTTCTTCTGCAAAACACCGATAATTAAACTGACTTTTTAGCTGCGGTGTGTGGACTTTCCCGTGACAATCTTGCAAATTAAACCGATATCTTCTGCTGCTTCTCCTGGTGGTGGTAGATGAGTTTTTCGCCCGAAAAGGTTGTTCCTACACCCTCGACTTTGTGGCCATCTTTGACTTCTCTTTTTCTTCTTATTCCCTGAGTTTCTCGCATACCCATATTAGAGGTTTGCACACTCATCTTGTTCTTGCTGCTTCAGTTAGCTTATGGTTCACCAATTGGATTGCAATTTTGAGTTTCTGGGTGATTGAAATTGTTTTGATTAGAGAAATTTAGTGGGATGTGTTTGTTAGCATCAACTGAAATTGTTCAACTTACTACGATTTCTGTTTTAGGAATTGTGAAGATCTACAGATATCCATTTTCAGAATCAGAGTTCCAAAAGTGAAATTAGGGTTTTTTATTTAGCAGTGATTGTGCAAGAGCTTAATTTCTAGTCAGCTAATTGGTGTTTCTGTTAATACTGTACTGTACCACCGGTACACCATCTGGGAAGGAAGAACTGGAAATTTTGATTCTTTATGTTTTTGTTCTGTGATTAATTTTTCTTTTCTGATTTTGTTTATGTTTTTGTGATTTTGGTAACATTTGTAGTTCAGAATATAGTTAAATTTGTATTAGTTTCATACTGTTGCAACTTTGTGATGATATTTAGTATCACCGTTTCTAACTGCTGCAATTTAGTCATAAATGTCCATCATCTACGTGTTATGAATCTTTGATCCTCCCTCTTAATAAGGGGATTTAGTTACATCAAGACTCCTTCCTAATTTATCTTCGCCTATTGTTCATTCGTCGCCCAGGGGTCTTCATAATTGGGCAGTGACATGCGTTATAAGGGCGTTATTAAGAGTTTAGAGGACCCGCCTATCAAACAAGATGTCGCCATAAACAACTTGGAAAAAGAGGCTTGCAGGCAAGAAGATATCATTTTTTTATTCTATCTAATGTGAATAGATTTATCTGTTTTCCTATCATCTTTAATGTCATGTTTGTATAGCATCAGTCTAGGAGCATATGGTGTTTGCTTCTATTTGTGTCATTTGAACATTTTGAGTCTTTGTTTTTTATGAACATGTCGAATGGATACTAAGTTACTAATAATAAAATGGTTGGTTGTTTTGTGAGATGCAAGTTTACAATCATTTAAGTCAAAATGATCAAATGATTTTAAACTTCTTGGGAATTTTAAGGAACTTCTATGCTAGTATTCCACCTGTAAGCTTAATTTATTTAGTATGTTTCTTGAAACCCTTGGTTTGCATCTCCTTGATATCTACAGGTTGTACTCCTCTTCATCGGGCTGCCATTAAAGGGAACTTGGAAGCCTGCGCTGTGTTGGTACAAGCTGGAAAGAAAGAGGACTTGATGATGACGGACAACACCGGTCTTACACCTGCGCAGCTGGCTGCTGATAAGAATCACAAGCAAGTTGCTTTTTTTCTTGTGAGTTATGGAACCTTAAATTGGTTCTTAATATCAATATTTCATAGATTTGTAGCTTTTCTTCTGTGATCATCATAATGCTTGAAATTTAAGAGGCAATATCATTTTTTATATCCCTAAGTGTATGGTTGATGGCAGATCTCATTCAAGATATTTGTGCTTAATCTTTGTGATTTTATTATTTTTTCATTCAGATGGTGGATAATACAAATCACCTTTTTCGTTGAAAATATATGCTCCTCTTGAATTCTTAAGAAAAATTTGCAATAAATGAGATATGCTTTTGGAATCTCAGGCATCTCTATTTGCAATTAATAGGCTAGATTAAGTTCTGAAGTGTTGAATTGATCTGTTATATGCTCACTTCTGTGATTTGCTTTCTGTGGTCGTCGAATACTTGCAGGGTAATGCCCGAAGGCTGCTGGAGAGGCGTTATCATAGTAGTAGTTGGCTTGGAAAATTTCCGAAAATGGGACTTGCTCCAGTCTTATGGGGTGTAAACTTTTTGTTCCTTGTAGTGTTTTAAGCTTTTTATATTTATATATGAAAATGTACTAATAAGTAATAAGTATGGCCTTATATCTAATATGCATCCTATACATATTCTTTATGTCAAAGACATTCTTCCCGGAAATGAATATTAATAATGCCATGTTTTCTAGGAACCTCTAATGAAGGTGGAGATACAAAATCCAACTTTGTTGTCTGGAAATTGGTCTCAACTCTGCATAACATGCAAGGTAATATTATTATGCATACTTTTCCTGCTATTAGCAATGTTTGGCGTGAAGCTCATCAACATTTTTACGTGCTTATTATCTCTTCATGGATAAAAACTCGTAAAGCACTTAAGAATCCATTTCACTTCTCTGTTTGTTTTGGTTTGATCTCGTTTTGGCTAACCACATCTTGCAACTTTTTTCTACTCTTGTTGAACAAGGCTTAACTTGTGTCATCTTTGAATCAAATTTCTCTTTGTTGATCTCAAAATTGTGCAGAACCCTAAACTTATTAAATGATATACGAACCATTATGTCGGTGTCTTGGTTGATAAGCAAATTTCGACTTGAAAAATACCCTTATATATAATTTTAATCATCTTAATATCTCTATAATCCAGGGAATGTCCTAAAGACTTAAAAGAAGCAATATCCAAATTGTGTTTTGCTGCTCCAAGTTGTGCTGATTTACCTGAGTTGATGCAAGTTCAATTGGCATTTGCCTCTAAATATGGTAGGGAATTTGTAGCAGCTGCTACCGAGCTCATGCCAGATTGTGGTGTAAATCGCCAGGTACATCTGCTAGAAGAAGTTTACATATATTGCTCAAACTATACATAGAATTACTTCATTTGCTAATATTTTACCAATTTTGGTTTTGGTGTCACAACTGAGAAGAAATTTAACCTGCTCAAGGAAATTGTTGAAGAGCATGGAGTAGATTGGGATCCAGCTGCATCTGAAACCTAGCTTTTCAAATCACATGAAGACTTATTGGTGAGTCATCATTTTTTATTTTTGTTTTTGTTTTCTCTTCTCCCTTCCTAATTCTCTAATCCAGTTTGCGTTTTCATATATGCTTTGGGCAGATATGTATCTTGCACTCGATAAAGATATGAATGGAACCTTGAGCAAGCAAGAGCTGAGAGAATATGTTGATGGAACACTGACTGACATATTCACTGAGAGAGGTAAAGTCCACTTGTGTAGAAACTTCACTAGACATTTTGCTTAACTAGTTTAGGACTTATTTTCTGCACATTTTAGACCATGATATATCAAATATAGGCCAAGTACTAGTCTAATCTGTCGGTTATGAGAAGTCAAAATATAGCTGATTGTTGGATTCAATGCACATAAAAATATAACTGTGATAAATTTCCAGCTAATGCCATTCAAATTTATTGCATACATCATGTTTTAGTTTTTGGCTTCTTGAGTCTTCAGTGTTTCTACTCTGTTGTGCAAATTAGAAGTACAAGTTTTTATTGGTTTTGCAGCTATCTTGACATTCTAGTCTGATGTGCAAACTAGCAGTACAAGTTTCTACTCTGTTGTGCAAATTAGCACTAAAATTCAGTGTTTCTACTCTGTTGTGCAAATTAGTTTCTGGCTTCCTGAGTCATCATTGTCATTACAAATATTGCTAAAACTTGACCCGCTGAATTTTAAAAATCTAAGCTGTTTCCTAGCTATCTCAAACCCGCAGTTGTCATTAGGAGAAAGTGTAAATTTATTGTTCCCGTATTAAGTTTATCTCTTAGACTTACATTTTATATATGATATTTTTTTTACAATGCAGGAGGAAATGATGCAAACTAAACTGAATGATGCAAACAAAGAAAACGAAGTTTTTGCAACTCACATGAAGGAAGTACAAGCAGAACAAGGAAATGAAGGATCTTGTTAGTTTGGCAACTTAAACTTCATTATTATAAATTAGTGATTGATTATATTTAAAATAAATTGTGTATTATATATTTTTATAATTTTGAATAAATAGCTTTTATAGTAGCCTGTTTCATATTAACGACAAAATATTTTAATGTTATGTAATTACGATAACAACAAAATATTTTGTCGTTGTTGGACAATAATTTAAATTTTAGTGCTGATTTCAATATCTTTTTACGTCAACATTGTTAGTCGTTATTCTCTATTTGTTCGGCGTTATTGAATACAAAATTACGACGATATATCTGTTTGTCGTTAATAAACAACGACGAAATATAGCTACATTAACGACGAAATATTTTGTCGTTGGGCAATAATTCAAATTTTGGTGCCAATTCAAATCCCTTTCTACGTCGACTTTGTTGGTCTTTATTCGCTATTTGTTCGACGTTATTGAATACATAATAACGACAAACTATAGTTTGTCGAATATGTAACGACAAACTATCATTTTGTCGTTAATAAGTAACGACAAACATTCATTTCGTCGTTAAAAACTCACGACGAACGTCGTCGTTAATACCAATAACGTCGGAAGCTGTTACAACAAAACTAACGACGAACCCGGTTCATCGTTAAAGATTTTAACGACGATTTTTTGGGCTTATAACGACGAAAAAGTTTGTCGTTAAAAACCCTTTTTCCTGTAGATATATTTGTGTCCGTTTGTACTGTCGATATGTGTTGCAACCAAGATCAATGGGGATTGTCAATAATGAAGAAGATTTGTCGCTCGAAAGAACAAAAAAGAGGGAGAGTACAAAACAAATAACTTTGATTCCAGGGATAGATGAGACACAATCAATTGAGGAGAATTTTATGGAAATTGTTAAACTTCAATTGGATTAAAGTTGATGGATTTGATTCAGATTTTGGAGCCAGCTAGAGAAATTGCGATTGATTTCGAGTGATTTGGCCAAAATCATCAACCCCTTCAATCAGCTTCAACCATTCCACTTGTTTGATTTCTTCATCTTCAATCCCCTTCAACTCCCTTCAACCCACGTATCAGCCTCACCGAACGGACCCATATAGTTGATTTTATTTCGATTTTGTGAGCTTTGCATATTCTTTTCAATTGCGCTCCCATGAGGCAAACAATAACGATGGAGGACCTACATACAACTTAGCTAGCATCTTTGTATGTCTCACTGACTTAGGACTTCTCTCTCCCTATATGCAGTATCAACAAAGGAAAGGAGGCTTCCAGGTGCTAATAAAGGTTTATCAAATTACATTGATTTCCTTTAAAGAAATTCTTGTGTTATCATTTCTGATCCAGGAATAGTAACATTAAGCCGTAAGAATCCTCAATAAAAAAATATCCATGATGACTCGAAATACTTTAGCAGGTGTTGCTCCCTTTAGTCCCTCGAACTGATAATAAGCAAAACTGGAATAGAAAACAAACTGTAGCATTATTCACATTCTATTGATAAATTGAAGGATAATCAAACAAACCCTTAATGAGATGAAAGAGGGAGTGTAAATATTGAACAAACCAACATGGCAACAGGAGGGTTCACCGTAGCTAAGCATCAATCAACAACAAATATTTGTTTACATTACTTAGCTCATGAAACCAATTGCAAAAATGAATGATACATATGTCTGGCTAAAAATATATTTCAAAGTTCCACTGCTTGGAAACAAAATTTATGCTCTCAAAGGAATACATGGAAAAGGATGACATACCTGTAAAATTGATAACACATATTGAAGGTCTTCAATTTGCAAGTCAAAGGAAGCACAACAAGTGAGTTTGTATCTAAGCACATAAATGGAAACAATCATGTTACAAAGAGAAAATTGGACTACAATTTACAAGAGCAACACATGTACCTTTGCCCAACTCGTGTTCATGAAATCACCTGAACATTCACTCTCTTGGGTAGAGGAATAAGCATCATCTTCAACGTCCAGGACATCTGATCGAACTGTCTGAAGTGACCAGGGAGACTCCAAGTTGCATGATAAAGAAAATGCATAGAAAATAGCAACAAAAAGTCGAATACTGCAGCAAAAAAATTGGAGTACAAGTTAATGAATATGATCTTTGAAAAATTGATAGTGTAGGAGCTGGAAAGGAAAGGTTACAATTACGACTTATTGTAGGTTTCTAACGAACACTATATCCCACTCACACACAGACACACAAGACAAGGACAGTCAATACCTCAACAAGGACATGGAGCTACCACTTCTTCCCAAGTTTAGACTGTTAGTATGTGATAAATTTGAGGGCCCAAGAGAAATCATCCGATTATCTGAATTATCATAGAATTTTATAATCCTTGTTGTGCCTTTTGTCAAATGAGAGAAGCATATATAGCTTGTTCACTCGATGGAGAATGAGTACCCTTGTGTCCTTTAATTAAAGGTGTAATTACTAATTATGAAATAGGACTATTTATGGAGATTAATAATCCAGATATTTTAGGAGTCGCGCTATTGCTAGTGACCAATACGACTTATGAGATTAATCAAGTTAAGCCCATGGCTAGAATAACTGGGTCCTATGAGGTCACACACTTAGAGTTTATGGACTGGATCAAGCGAATCTGCAGGCCCGGTAAGCCTATTGGATTTGAAGTACTTGGGAGAATTAAAGATATAGATTGATTATCAAGTAAAAGATAATAGTTATCTATTACTTATTGATAGAAGGATATATATCTTGAGAGATATATGGTATAAGATAATATATATATTAGATATATATTTCAAGAAGTTGAGAGAGAATATATACCACAAAAAAAAAAAACCTAGCCGCAATTGACAATTGAAGAGGGAGGGCTCGGTCACATTCCTCAATTGAGAACAAAAGTTGTTCTCCGTTCGTTATTCTCCCTCGTGTAAGATTATATCTTTGAGTTGCTCGGTCTAGCAGAAGAGACTAAAAGGTGATCCAGTTTATTGCTCGTGTGGACTAATTAGAGGAGTCACACTTGAGGCTCTAATCTCTCCATTCCAGTGAGATTCAAACACGCATCAAGAGGTATTTATTCTTTCCTATGTACGATCTATTTAGTTTATGCATGAGATCCTTGGTTAGATGTTAGGAAAACGTTTCCTGAAATTCCGCTTTAAGCATCTAAAATCCCTACAGTGGTATCAGAGCCTCTTGCATAAATTGATTAGATCAAATTTAAAGGTTTAAATTTTGATGCATGTTCATGTTTTATCTTGATTCAATTATGTAGAAATTGTTTGTATGGATTAATTTGCATGACTGAAACGAAAAATTTGATTTTTCTAGCCATAGAATTCATGAACTACATGTAGGGTAAGTTGCTGATTTTTTGAAAATTATGCATGATTCTGCCCTAAAGTTGATTCTTTTAATTAGTTTATGCAATCTGTTGTATATGTTTTGAACATACATGTTAAATTTTGATTTTTCATGTTTAAACTATGAATCAAGAAGCCTGAATTTTATGAAATCCATTACCATAAATTTTCCTATCAAGAGTTGTAAAAGTTACAAACTTTAAGTGAGAGAAACACTGTTAAGAACGAAAAAGATGGTTCGGGATCAATGAGTCAGCCTGATTGCCATTCTGATGGCGGTGCAGGCTGGACATGCGCGACAGCAACACTGCCATTAGGGTGGTGTTGTGGTGGCCGTCGGTGGCCCACTAACGATCCCAAATATATTATTTACCAAGATAAGATATGATATGTGATATTCTATCTTAATAAATTAGATTTATTTTAATCAATAAGATATTTGATATTTTATTTGGTAAATAAAGATTTAGTTAAATGTTACAATATATTTTGATATCTTATTTGGTAAATTTTGAGTTACCATATCAAATGTTATATTTGAATATTAGATTCACCAATTTTAGCAAATTAATGATTAATATATGATATTAATTCCATGCACAATTTAATTGAATTAATATAATTAGAAATCAGTTTCTATATTAAATAATTAATTTGATTAATTTTTATGCTTTTTAAATTTGGATTAATAACATATTTTATTTAGATGAAATTTTATATGTTATTATTGCACGCGAGTTTAATATTATGATATTATTGCATGCGGTGACTAGTATGGCCCACATTAGGATAGATAAATACGATCTGCGTATCGTTATGTTTTTCTTGTACACGATGTGCGTATCGTTATGTATTTTTGTAATTTAAATTTCTGCAAGAGAGTTTATTTCAATTATATGTCAAACAAGAAGAAGGAGATCCTAATGAGGCTAAAGATGGAGATCCAAGAAGAGGTGATTCAAGGATGAAGATCCATGAAGGACCACAATCTTGAAGATTATATCTTTATTTGGTTTTGTAGGGGCCATACTAGGATCACAATTTTTATTTATTTATTACATTACTTGAATGCTTTAATATTTTGTAGGGGCCATACTAGGATGAAGATCAATTGTTGAGAAAAACAGGCTGAATGACTCCAATTTTCTTGATTGGGAAAGGAACTTGAGAATTATTCTGAGGTCTGAGAACCAAGAGGATGTCCTAGTGACTCCCATTCCAGAGCTGACCGACAACTCATCAGATGAGGAGAAGGAAAAGCACAAGACATTAAGCGAAAAGTCAAGAAGTGTGACTTGCCTCATGCTAGCTGCTATGGAACCTGGTCTCCAACGAAGGTTTGAGGATCAGGATGCATATAATATAATGCAGAATCTTAGAGATCTCTTTAAGGAACAAGCTAGGATTGAGAGGTATGACACACTCAAGGCCATCCTACAAAGCAAGCTAGAGAACGGGAAACCAGTGGGACCACATGTTTTCCACATGATAGGCCTGTTTGACAGGATGACTAGACTTGGGAACCCTTATAACATTGAGATGGCAACAGACATAATCTTGCATTCTCTACATGAGGGATTTGCAAATTTCAGGCAGATGTATCACATGGGGGCCATGTGTAAGACTCTCAATGAGTTACATGCTATGCTCAAAACCGCTGAACAAAATGTCTTGGTTGAACCTAGGAAGGATGTTCTTATGGTCAACAAAGGGAAGGGGTTCAAGAAAGGGCCACAGAAGAAGCAACAGACCAACGGGAAGGACAAGAAGGTTGTTCAACCTAAGGGTACCACACCTAAAGTAAAGGTGGATGCAGAGCATGATTGCTTCTACTGTAAGGCTAAGGGGCACTGGAAGAGAAATTGCCCCAAATATCTGGAGGATAAGAAGAAGGGTGTCTCTTCTTCAGGTATTTTTGTTATTGAAATCTTAACAACTAACTCCAATGATTGGGTATTAGATACCGGTTGTGGTTCTCACATTATTTCGAATGTGCAGGGACTACAAAATAGGAGAAGGTTGCAGAAGGGCGAGATAGATCTCCGTGTTGGAAATGGAGCAACTGTTGCTGCAATTGAAGTTGGAGATTATAGTCTACCTTTACCTTCTGGCTTAGTTTTAGAACTTCATAATTGTTATTTTGTTCCTTCCATAACTAAGAACTTGATTTCATTTTCGGTTTTGCATCGTGAGGGTTATAATTTTGTTGTTGATGATGGTTTTTCCATTTATAAGAATGACATTTTTTATGCCCATGCCCATATGACTAGTACTGGAGTATACAGATTGGGGCTCAAATCCGATGTATATAACATTAATACCAAAAGGCAAAAGTCGAATGATATAAGTGAAGCCAATCTATGGCATTGTCGTTTGGGACACATTAGCGTCAAACGCATGAAGGAACTCCAAAATGTTGGTCGTCTAAAGTCATTTGATTTTGAATCATTTGAAACATGCGAATCATGTCTAATGGGTAAGATGACAAGGACACCTTTCACTGGTACAAGTGAGAGGACTACTGAGCTTTTAGCTCTCATACATACTGATGTGTGTGGACCTATGAGTACAAAAGCTAGGAGAGGCTATCGATACTTCATTACATTTACTGATGATTTTAGAAGATATGGGTATATCTACTTAATGAAACATAAATCTGAGTCTTTTGAAAAGTTCAAGAATTTCAGAATGAAGTTGAAAAACAAACAGACAAGAAGATAAAGGCACTTCGATCAGATCGAGGGGGTGAATATCTGAGCCACGAATTCGACCATCATTTGAGGAGTTGTGATATTCTAACACAGCTGACTCCACCGGGTACACCACAACTGAATGGTGTATCTGAGAGAAGAAACAGGACATTGTTAGACATGGTCCGCTCAATGATGAGTTTTGCTGATCTTCCTACATCCTTTTGGGGTTATGCCCTCACTACCGCTGCATTCACACTAAACAGGACTCCGTCACGATCATTTGACAAGACACCACATGATATATGGTTTGGGAAGCCACCCAGCTTGTCATTTCTGAAGGTCTGGGGATGTGAAGCTTATGTAAAGCGTTTACTATGTGATAAGCTCGCACCCAAATCAGACAAATGTTTTTATAGGTTAACTCAAGGAAACGAGGGGTTATTATTTCTACAATCCAGTTGAGAACAAAGTGTTTGTTGCTCGGGATAGTGTCTTTTTGGAAAATGGGTTCTTTTCCAAGAAGTCAAGTGGGAGAAATGTTCAACTTGATGAGATTCAAGCGGAGCAACAAACAGGCCAAGACGGCAACCTAGACGATATGAGGATTTTGTCTTGATTGCTGACGTTCTACTTTTAGAGAATGATGAGCCTGCTACCTATAAACAAGCAATGACGGACCCCGACTCCGAAAAATGGCTTGAAGCCATGAGATCCGAAATGGAATCCATGTTTGAAAATCAGTTTTGGGACTTGATAGATTTGCCTGATGGGGTAAAACCTATTGGATGCAAATGGGTCTTCAAGATCAAGACATATAAGGATGAAAATGTTTCTGTCTATAAGGCAAGATTAGTTGCCAATGGATTTAGACAAGTTCATGGTATTGACTATGATGAAACGTTCTCCCCGGTCGTTATGATAAGGTCCATTAGGATAATCCTAGCAATTGCCGCTTATTATGATTATGAGATATGGCAAATGGATGTCAAGACCGCTTTTCTAAATGATTATTTAGAAGAGAATGTATACATGATGCAACCAGAAGGTTTTGAGGATCCAGAGAATCCTAGGAAAGTATGCAAGCTTAAGAAGTCTATCTATGGACTTAAGCAAGCATCTAGGAGTTGGAATCTTCGTTTTGATGAAGTGATCAAAAAGTTTGATTTCATCAGATGCGAAGAAGAGCCCTGTGTTTACAAGAAATTTAGTGGGAGCAAAGTGGCCTTCCTGGTTCTATATGTGGATGACATATTACTCATTGGAAATGATATTCCTATGCTGGAAGCAGTAAAGGAATGACTTAAGAAGTATTTTTCAATGAAGGATCTAGGAGAGGCAGAGTACATATTAGGCATTAAGATCTATAGAGATAGGTCTAAGAGGCTTATTGATCTAAGTCAAAGAAACTTATATAGATAAGGTCCTTGCTAGATTTAATATGGTGAATTCTAAGAAAGGATTTCTTCCTATGCAACATGGCATACGACTCAGTAAAATCCAGTGTCCTAAGACACCTGGTGAAATTGAGAAAAATGAGTAGGATCCTTATGCCTCAGCCATAGGATCCATCATGTATGCTATGACTTGTACTCGCCCAGATGTTGCGCACACTTTGAGTGTGTGCAGCAGATACCAATCAAACCCTGAAAGACACATTCGTGTGCAGCCAAGAACATTCTAAAGTACTTGAGAAGGACTAAGGATGATGTATTGGTGAATGGAGGGGTTGTCATCTAGAAGAGCTCGAAGTAAAAGAGATTTTCCTAGCTTTATATGTGGATGACATATTACTCATTAGAAATGACATCCATATGTTGGAGACATTTAAGTACTGACTTAAGAAGGATTAAAGTCTATGGAGATAGACATACGAGACCTACTGGTCTGAGAAAGAGTTAGTGTCAATGGTGTATAATAAAGAACATCCTATGGTACTTAAGAAGGACTAAGGATGAATTCTTGGTTTATGGAGATAATGACGAGTTAGTCGTCCAGACAATTACTACAAAAGTGCCACATGATTCAATACTATGTTGATAGAGAAGACATGAGGTTGTGCACATTGCACAGATGATAAAATTGTAGATATTTTAACCAAGCCTATGTCTAGACCCAAGTGGGACAGTCACATTCGAGTCAAGGGGCTCAAACACATTAGAGAGTTCTTTTGAGACTTTGTTTGTTTTATGATAAAACTTGTTTATTGTTGTTACAAACATTTATGCTTGATTCATATATATGATTATCATATTATTATTTAATCATTACTTGGGATTGGATAAAGTATCCAAACAATTTAATAGTTAACAAATGGGTTCTTCAAAACTGTTTTGGTGAATGGAACCCCATTAAGTGAACTGAAATTATAAAATTGTTAGAAGTCCATGGTCTGAGTCATTAACTTGGATACAAATGACTTTATTAAAGACCATATTGTGAGATTGATTGATAACACCGGGTTTCATGTGTTATGGGGACATAGTGATGTCTAATCAATTACATAGATGTGTATAGCGATACATGTCGGACAAACCAATCTTAGGATTCTTCAGGACATTACTGCAGAGTTCTAGGAATATTCATGATTAGTGAGTTCCTTAGACATGAGTATGATATAGTTATCATTTGGCTGCTGGTATGTCTTTGATGCTGTTAAACGCTGACCGTAACAGGCAGTGATTGGGATTGCCAAAAGTTGAGTGGGAGCTATAGTCGTACAAGATTGGATTTGTCCTCCTATTCCATGTATACCATGATACATTTGGAAAGGGTTGGTGTCTCGGCCACTTGAAGAGTGAGAACTGTGAAAACGCATGGCCATGCTCGGATGGATTATTAGTAATCATCTGTATTGACAGTTCGATCTCAGGAGTTCAAGAAACATATTTGGCGGTAAAGATGAGTTTCATCATATAGTCAAATAAGACATTAAGCGACAAAGGAATTTTAACATTGCACACTTGTTTTAAGGACAAGTGGGAGATTGAAGGAATTGTGTCCTTTAATTAAAGGTGCAATTACTAATTATGAAATAGGACTATTTATGGAGATTAATAATCCAGATATTTTAGGAGTCGCATGCTATTGCTAGTGGCCAATACGACTTATGGGATTAATCAAGTTAAGCCCATGACTAGAATAACTGGGTCCTATGAGGTCACACACTTAGAGTTTATGGACTGGATCAAGGGAATCTGCAGGCCCGGTAAGCCTATTGGATTTGAAGTACTTGGGAGAATTAAAGATATAGATTGATTATCAAGTAAAAGATAATAGTTATCTATTACTTATTGATAGAAGGATATATATCTTGAGATATATATGGTATAAGATAAGGAAAAGATTCAGGTGAGAATAATTATTATTGTGCGAATTGCGAATGGATGCACATTTGGGCGATTGACATGCACTTTCTTCAGTAATGACATGCACATTTAGGCCATTGACATGCACTCGGTCAGATTTGCATGTTATTGATAATATGTGAAAAGTACATGCACACACCCCGAAAATGCATGTCAATGGCAAATTATCAATGACATGCAAATCTGACCGAGTGCATGTCAATGGCTTAAATGTGCATGTCATTACTGAAGAAAGTGCTTGTCAATCGCCTAAATGTGCATCCATTCGCAATTCGCACAATAATAATCATTCTCACCTGATCCGGATTCATAAGATAATATATATATTAGATATATATTTCAAGAAGTTGAGAGAGAATATATACCACAAAAAAAAAAAACCTAGCGGCAATTGACAATTGAAGAGGGAGGGCTCGGTCACATTCCTCAATTGAGAACAAAAGTTGTTCTCCGTTCGTTATTCTCCCTCGTGTAAGATTATATCTTTGAGTTGCTCGGTCTAGCAGAAGAGACTAAAAAGTGATCCAGTTTATTGCTCGTGTGGACTAATTAGAGGAGTCACACTTGGGGCTCTAATCTCTCCATTCCAGTGAGATTCAAACACGCATCAAGAGGTATTTATTCTTTCCTATGTACGATCTATTTAGTTTATGCATGAGATCCTTGGTTAGATGTTAGGAAAACGTTTCCTGAAATTCCGCTTTAAGCATCTAAAATCCCTACACCCTCGAACTGATTTCTCGTGAAATTCAGAATCTCCTAACTTTTGTGACCAACAGAAAAACCATAAACATATCTAATTGATATCTTTGGATATGAATAAATTAAAGAAATGTAGGGGTAGGGTAAAGGGAAGGGGCAGTGTTTGACATTTTCCTTGTGAATTGCATGTGTCCCTCTTAGTCTTAGATAGGACTCCTTTCTCTACAAGCTTACCCATATTGTCTAAGATAAATATAAGTTAAAAATAAATATAAAATTCTGAACTACGAGAACTCTTTTGTACTCTTGTGTAGCAATTTAAGGATTTCAGCCTCATTTACCTTAAGTAAAGTGCCTGCAATAATTTCCAAGTGTTGTGAGTATTACTACAACTGGAGTCTCAAACAGTAGTATCTATTCCAAGAACAGCAGAGTAAAATGTGTTATTTTGTTCTCTTTTCAGATAAAGTACTTACAATTGAGATGTCAAAGAAAACTGCTAGAATCTGTAATATTGACAGTGTCAAGGTGACAAGAGATGATCCAGACTTTCACCCGGATCAACTCCTTTTCATCTCCTGCTTCATCTTGAGTACCATCTGCACCTGGATCAATTCCTTAAAAAAACATAACCTGATAAAAATGTAAATGACAAGTGGCTCGGACGAAATTAGCTTCATTTGATTGTGTAAATTAAAGAATTGGCTCCAATTAATAGAAGAATACTCTATAGAGTACAAGACAATACCTTTTGAAGCAACATTGTCTTCACATTGTTGTTCCTTTTCTGTAAGGTGTGGAAAGTTTAATTGAAATGTAATATATGTATCCCTTATAAGCATGTGTAAGGGCAGGACTGATTCAGAATTGATTAGATTACCTGTTGGTGCAGTGAGATATTGATTTTTTTTTGCAAGGACCCAACCTGAAGTAGAACAGAATATGTCATTATCTATGTAGCCCAATGGTGGAGTATAATCATCTAGATTCCACAGACAAGCAATAAATAGTTTGTAGTTTACTTCAGTGTGCGTCGGAGTTGCTATCTTTGTCACTAGAATCGCCTCCCAGACCCACATCATCTTCCTGATTAGAATCACCAACTGAATGAACATGGTTTTGTGACCTACCATTTAAGGGAATATTTTAGGAAACATTCATCTCATTGACAAACTGGGTGATGCGATACAAACGCTCCTGGAAAACAATACTGGAGCAAGTATTATAAAAGAAAGCAAATTAAAAAATATTGCAAGATCAAACCCTTTATAAACTAAATATCAACTAGTATGATGCTTTCATATATAGAGAACAGAGAGAACAACCATAACCTGTTTATCATCTCATATGAAACTTGAAGAAAGGAACTCTTTTCAGTAGAAAAATAACAGCATGCAGAAATCAGAACTGCACAACTTGAATTACCAAGTTGACACCCACTTCTTCCCCAGTTTGTATATTGACCCTGAATCAATCAAAACCAATAAGCAATTAAGTACTTGGAACAAATTATTAAGGCAATGAGGATTCCAAAAGCTATGCAACAGATAAAAGTACATATCTAGATAAATTTCCACCAACAGTTTGATCCATCATTTTCTGAATCCTCTGAAACCAATTTAAGACTCCAAAGACGCAGAATCCAACAAATATTTTAATCAGTAATAGGATTTCTTACTCTTCCACTTCTCGACTACAAGTTAATCCTCGAATCCAACAAAAAATCACCAATCAAATAAATCAGCCACAAAATTATCGTCAGCGCAAGCAATGGTCCAAATTAATATTAAAACACCTTAAACATAAAAGAAAATTACACATCTTCACAATGATACCTTCACAAACTGTAACCTATAAGATCTGTGTAAGGAAGTTAAGATGCTTTACTAGTACAATAATTTAAAACAGTAGTTCACGAAAGAAAGAACTCTGAATTTCTTATGAATCAAACAAAACAAAATGTAAACAAAGAAATGGATCAAAACAGCAAGTAGATGAACCTTTAACGTTCAAGAAGATTAATTCACATAGAAAGGAATAAAAAGAAAAGCAAAAGGCATTATAGAAACTGAAATTGAAAGCAACTTTACCAACCAATAGATCCAATCCTATCAATCAATGCTAACATAAAGCTGATCACCAAAACTTGTAATTGTTCAATTGGGGCATAGTAATTCAGTAAAATTCACCCCTTATTAACCTTCCATTGGCAAAATTCGATCAAAACAGTAAGTAAATGAACCTTAATTCAAGATATCATACTAAAGCAAACTATTGAGAGATTCATCATATACCATATAGAGGACACATTTGATCAAAATAACAAACTTGATTAAGAAAATCCACACAATACAGACAGAGAAGAAGAACGAACTCGGATTTCCCCCCTTTTAAACCGCTGAAGAAGAGGAATTACCTTTGAAGAAGAACAACAAACTAGGAAGAACCAACAGATTGATGGACGAATTCACCAACGATGAGGCTGATTGATGAACTCGGAAGAACTCATAAGAATTGCCTCTGACTCTGAAGAAGATTAGGGGTGTAGGAGTTAGTTATGTGTAACAAACTTTTGCTTAGCTGTAACTGCTTGTAATAGGTGTTGCCAGCTGTACTTTAGCAAGTCTTGTACACTATAAAACTCCTACTGTAATCTTCTCACAATCTAATCAGAGAACTCACATTCTTTCTCCCTCATTTCTTTCTCTCCTTTCTCTGATTTCAACATGGTATCAGAGCCGATCGAGCGGCCTACTGTTTCCTTCTGATTGCTTCGCCTTTTCTTCGCTTCTCCTGCTACAAGATCACACGCCATGGAAGACGGTGTTGATAACAGTAGCACTAATGGAAGACGCGATCAAAGAAGCTCCCCGATCGCCGATCACAAAGATCCTCTTTATCTTCATCCCTCTGACAATCCAGGTATGGTTCTTGTGTCCAGATCTTTTGATGGATCTGGATTTGGCACCTGGAAGCGATCGATGATGATTGCTCTTTCTGCGAAAAATAAGATAGCCTTGGTGAATGGAACTCTTGACAAACCTGAAATTACTGCTCCTAATTTCAGAGATTGGGAAAAGACTAATGATATGGTTGTATCTTGGATACTGAATTCAGTGAGTAAAGAAATTGTTGAAAGCATTATATACACTGAATCTGCTTATGAGATGTGGAGTGAATTGTGTATTAGGTTTGGTCAACCTAATCTTGCACATAATTTTTCAATCCAGAAAAAATTGTGTAATCTGTCACAGGGGAATGATAGTGTGACTAGTTACTTTACTAGGATTAAGCGTCTCTGGGATGAAATGGCCTCTTTGAGGAATTTGCCTGTCTGCTGTTGTGGTACAAATAATGCCTGGACTAAATGTGAGCAAGAACAAAGGCTGGTACAGTTGTTGATGGGATTAAATGACAGCTTTGCTTCTGTTAGAGGGACTATCTTGATGATGAGCTCCACACCAAGCATTGCTCAAGTCTTCTCCATGTTAGTCCAGGAAGAAAAGCAGCGAGAAGTCAAGAGCACTCCTCAGTTCTCAGAGGATTCCTCAGCCATGGCAGCTGGCAGAAGATTCTCACAAGAATCTGGTGGTCAAAGGAAGTCACCAATGATTTGTACTCACTGTAACAAGAAAGGGCACTCCATTGATTTTTGCTGGCAGAAGCAGGGGACTGTACCAACTAGGCGACCTCCTCTGGTGTGCACTCATTGCAAGAAGACAGGGCACACAGTAGAGAATTGTTACAGGATTATTGGTTTTCCAGCAAGAAATGGAACAGATAGCAGGGAGAAATCTGTTGGAGCACAAGCTTCTACTTCTGGAGAGTCCTCTTCAACACAAGAATCTACTTCTTTTGGTGGATTCTCTACTGAGGAACTTGCACAGTTGAAGAGAATACTTAGCAAAGCTGGTTCAAATGAATTTGCAAGATCAGTTTTTGCAGGTATGCCTAGACCTCTTGCTTTCTGTAGTTCTTCATTTGGATCTGGTTTTAGTGGATAGTGTGAGCTTTCATTTTTTGATAAGACTTGGATTATAGACAGTGGCGCTAGTGATCATATGTGTTTTGATAAGTCTTCTTTTTCTTTCCTAAAACTTTTACCTAAACCTCATCTCATTTCTCTACCTGATAGCACCAAGATTCATGTAAGTATGCATGGATTTGTTCCAGTATTACCTTCTTTAACCATTCATAATGTCCTTTTTGTCCCATCCTTCAAGTTTAATCTCTTATCCATCGGTAGACTCATCCTCCAAACACATTTTCATGTCCTTTTTACTGAATCTCAGTGTCTATTGCAGGGCCCTTCAGTGAGGAGCCCAATGGTTCTTGGTGAGTTGAAGAATGGACTTTACCTACTACATACTATTCCTGCAGATGACATATCTTCCTCTATGCACACTAGTTGTCTTTCCAAAGAAATTTGTAATCCTGCAGATGTCTCTAAGGATTCTAGTGCTTCAGCTGAAGCTTTATTGTGGCACAAACGCTTAGGACATGTTCCTTTCAATAAATTGAGTTCCATGTCCCTTATACCTTCTCATATTGATATACCTTGTGATATTTGTTATAAGGCTCGACAACACAAGCAACCATTTCCAAACAGCCAAATAACCACAGTTAAACCTTTTGATCTTGTGCACATTGATCTTTGGGGACCTTACCATACACCAACTCATAACAACTTCCGATATTTCATCACTATTGTTGATGATTTCTCCAGGAATACCTGCACACACTTATTGTCAGTCAAAAGCAATGCTTTTCCCATCATAAGATCCTTTATCCAAATGGTCCACACACAGTTTGGTTGTCTTCCAAAAATCATACGAACTGACAATGCTTTCGAGCTAGGATCAAGCAATGAAGCTTCTGCTTTCTTATCTTCCAAAGGAATCCTACATCAAACTTCACTCCCATATACTCCACAACAAAATAGGGTTGTCGAGCGCAAGCACAAACACCTTTTAGAGACTTCCCGGGCTCTTCTTTTCCAATCTAATCTTCCTCTTGTATATTGGGGGGAGTGTGTGCTCATGGCAACTTACCTTATAAATCGGTTTCCATCTCGAGTACTGAACAACTCATCTCCTTATGAAATTCTTTTCTCTTCTAAACCTTCTTTTTCACACCTGCGTGCTTTTGGTTGCCTCTGTTATGTTGCCACACAAAAACAAGGACGAAATAAATTCCAGCCTCGATCACAAAAATGTGTTTTCCTGGGATTCATCTTTGGTAAGAAAGCTTACAAAGTAATGAATATAGAAACAAAGCATATTTTTGGTTCCAGAGATGTTATATTTCATGAATCCTTCTTTCCTTTTCAACCTGATTGTCCTACTCAAACTAGCATCCCTGTTTGCATTCCTGATATTCAGGACTCCTCTGATCCCTTAGACACCTCTTTCACTTCACCTAACTCCACATCAAATACAAACCTGCCATCACCCACACACCACTCCTTCCCTACTGTACCTCCACTTCCAACTAGGAAATCAACTCGTGTGCATCATCCTCCTAGTCATCTCAGGGACTATGTTTGTGGTTCAAGTGTGTCCTGTCATTCTGTTTGCAATCATACACTTACTTCTCCTTGGCTATTGTGATGCTGACTGGGCAGCATGTTCCAACACTAGGCGTTCAGTGAGTGGATACTTCATTACTTTGGGTGGTTGTCCAATTTCTTGGAAGGCAAAGAAGCAGGCCATAGTTTCCCTATCCTCTGCTGAATCTGAATACAGATCCCTTCGTTGTCTTACAACTAAGTTGGCTTGGCTCTCTCGGTTGTTTCATGAGCTAGATGTTCCTGGCATTCTCCCTATTCCAGTCAAGTGTGATAGTCAGGCGGCGATCCACATTGCCCGCAACCCTGTTTTCCATGAAAGGACAAAACACATTGATTTAGACTGTCACTTCATCCGACACAAACTACAGGAAGGATTGATTTCTCTATCTCATGTCTCCACCAAACTACAACTAGCTAATGTCTTAACCAAGTCTCTTCCTGGCCCTCGCCATCAGGAACTCATTGGCAAGCTTCAGTTGGTGACTCCTCCTTCAGCTTGAGGGGGGGGGGGGGGGGGTGTAGGAGTTAGTTATGTGTAACAAACCTTTGCTTAGCTGTAACTGCTTGTAATAGGTGTTGATAGCTGTAGCTGCTTGTAATAGGTGTTGCTAGCTGTACTTTAGCAAGTCTTGTACACTATAAAACTCCTACTGTAATCTCCTCACAATCTAATCAGAGAACTCACATTCTTTCTCCCTCATTTCTTTCTCTCCTTTCTCTGATTTCAACAGGTTGAGAAAGAATTAGGGTTGCCTCTGAAGAAGATTAGGGAATTGTGAGTGAAGAGAAGATTAGGGTTGAGGAAGAGTCTCCGCCTGACTTTCAGAGATTATATCGTAAGATTTCATGGAATTTCAGAAGGAAAATTTGGCTGGATCGATATCGAGCGCGCTGCTTCTATACATCAACGACGAGCTTCTTTTTTTTATTTTTTCTTATTACCTATTTGTTCGTATTAACGACAAACTCACTAATCTATCTATTCTTAGTTTTAATTAATTACTACTCCGTACGAACTATTAAGATTGTCGTAATAAAATAGTAAAAAAAGGCTATTAACGACGAAATCTTAATTTTATCGAGTGTTGTCGTTAAAAATACAAATACAAATTCTAGTAGTGTCTAATTCCGTTTGTCTTACACATAAACGATGAACGAACTATGTCGATGGTATCGACAACAATCAATAACGTGCTCCTCTTACTTGTACATTGTAGGCTCTCCACATTTGAGGGACATATTTTATAGAAATTATTAAAGAACAGAATTAAGGAAAAATTATACCGAAGTGTTCTTAACGAATCTGGTGCGTAGAGTCGAGAAAGAATCTCTTTCCTTAATTCCGTAACGCCCCGTATATGTGACGGTTACCGGCGTTGAGAATCCCAGGATACAACTACGAATTCTTCTGGTTTGCACAATCAAAAGCAGAAGCCAAACGAACCAGTTTCTGTGTCGTACTCTCAGAGAAGGAGAAGAAGAGAAGAGATGGGAGACTGTGTAATTTCGGATGTGAGAATGAGAGCCAGAACTTCTCTTAAGTAGAGAATCTGGTTTGTTAGAGGAGGAGATCGTGGAGAGGCAGATGTGGGAAGTGGAGAAAATCGTGGAGGAGGTTGCTGACTCTGTTGGGCGTCCCCAACGAGGCAGTTCACAGCCCAATCTGGAAGCCCAACTTCAAAAAGAAGCTAAGCTGCTGCTGCTTGGGCCTACGGCCCATTCCACAAGACCACAAGACCACAAGACCACAAGACCACGGACCACGGACCACGGACCACGAGCCACGAGCCACGAGCCACGAGCCACGAGCCACGAGCCACGAGCCACGGACCACGGACCACGGACCACGGACCACGAGCCACGAGCCACGAGCCACGAGCCACGGACCACGGACCACGAGCCACGAGCCACGAGCCACGAGCCACGATCCACGAGCCACGGACCACGGACCACGGACCACGGACCACGGACCACGGACCAGGACCGGACGGACGGACGGACCGCGCGAGGGCCCCCCGTGTCCTCTCTCCATACCTCTCCCAAGGGTATGGGGTTTGGGGTATATAAACCCTTCATATTCCCACCCTAATTTTCGATGTGGGACAAAACCCATATCAAAATTCAGCTCCAAAATTGTTCTTTGAACTTAGTCAAGCAACCAACTTTGAGCCTTCATTTCTCATTCAAACGGAACCCGATTTTGACGTGTGAGTACACTACGGCGTAGTGCTCGCGGAGACGAAGCCAACGCTCCCATAATCCGGCACAACCGGTGACCGCAGCTCACCAGAAAAGTGCCCGGAAGTCCAGTCAAAATCAGTTCCAACAATCCCCCACATGAATAGAAATGATTCTATTACACGTGCTTAGACAAGACAGACAAAAATTTTGAGAGTACGGGCGAAGAATCACTGCATCTGAGCTGGTGGCGTTTTTCAGCCTTGAACCACCCATTGTGAGTAGCTATCGGATTTACTCGACCAGGTAGTGAACATGATGTCTTGAACCACCCGGACTTTGACGTAAACCTAGACAATAACTATCACACAGTTTCATCTTCTCACAGAACTAGGTTCTTGATTGTGTTCATTTTGGCCGTGAACATCCCTGGTTATTCATGAGTGAACTTGGAGAAAGCAGCCTCTCTTCTTTCTCCTAGAAACGGCCCCATTTCACACTCATAAGGTGATTGACCATAAATGGTATTACCAATACCCTACTTTGTTCTTTCAAAGTTTATGGAATCATTAAAAGCAAATGCTTAACCTCTACTTTGCCATCGCACTTTTATCATCCTAGGAACTGGGGAAGAAGATATAATATCTCCAAGTGCGCTTCTAGATTCGACTTGAATTTGTTTTCCCCTTGAACCTATTTCTTGGGATCTCCAATCACTTAGGTAGGGTTGCCATCAAGCATCCTCTTTAGTCATAGGCTTTAAACCCATTCCTCTAGATGACTTTACAACTTGCTCTCTTGACAGTCCCTTAGTGAACGGATCTGCTAAGTTGTCAGCTGACTTGATATAATCGATTGAGATTACACCAGTTGAGAGCAATTGTCTTATGGTTTTATGTCGTCGTCTTATGTGGCGAGACTTACCATTATATATTGTGTTCAGTGCCCGAGAGATAGCCGATTGACTATCACAGTGTACACCTAAAGCTGGCACTGGTTTTTCCCACAAAGGAATATCCTCCATAAAGTTTCGAAGCCATTCTGCTTCTTCAGCTGCTTTGTCTAAAGCAATGAACTCAGATTCCATTGTGGATCTGGCCAATAACGTTTGTTTTGAGGATTTCCATGATACAGCTGCACCACCCAGCGTGAATACATACCCACTGGTGGATTTTGAGTTCTTTGAATCCGATATCCAGTTAGCATCGCTATAGCCTTCCAGAGTGGCTGGATATCTTCCATAGTGCAGCCCGTAACTCCGAGTATGTCGTAAGTAGTTTAATACTCGAGTTATTGCTTTCCAGTGATTGTGTCCTGGATTACTGGTATATCTACTCAGTACGTTGACAGCATGTGCTAAGTCTGGTCTTGTACAATTTGTCAAGTACATAAGACTTCCTATCACACGAGCATACTCTAACTGTGATATGCCATTACCCGAGTTTTTCTTCAGTTTGAGATGCGGCTCCACCAGACTTTTTGCAATCCCATTTGAATAGTTCTTGAATCGTTCAAGTACCGCCTCGGCGTAATGTTGTTGAGACAAGACTATTCCTTCTGAATGTCTAAATATTTTGATCCCTAAGATCACATCCGCTAGTCCCAAGTCTTTCATGTCAAACTTTCCATTAAGCATGTTCTTGGTTTGTTTGATCATGTCATTGTTGCTACCTATGATGAGTATGTCATCCACATATAGGCACAACAGAATGTATCCTTTTGCAGTTTCCTTGACATAGATACACTTGTCACATTCATTTATTTTGAAACCATTTGACAACATTACTTGGTCAAATTTTTCGTGCCACTGCTTAGGAGCTTGCTTAAGTCCATATAAGGATTTCACAAGTCTACACACTTTGTGTTCCTGTCCAGGGACAACATAACCCTCAGGTTGTTTCATATAAATTTCCTCTTCTAGTTCTCCATTTAGAAAAGCTGTTTTTACATCCATTTGATGTATTTCTAGATTGCGTATAGCTGCAATGGCTATTAGCATTCTTATTGAAGTTATTCTCGTTACTGGAGAGTAGGTGTCAAAGAAATCCAAGCCTTCTTTTTGCCTAAATCCTTGCACCACAAGCCTAGCCTTGTACTTATCGATTGAGCGATCGGTTTTTAATTTTCTTTTGAAAATCCATTTGCTCCCAAGAGCTTTCGAACCGGATGGCAACTCAGCTAACTCCCATGTATGATTTTGCATAATGGAGTCAATTTCACTTTTTACCGCTTCCTTCCAAGCAGGTGCATCTGGTGTTGACATGGCTTCTTTGAATGTTCTAGGTTCATTTTCCAAAAGATAAGCCATTTCGAAATCAGGACCAAATGATTTTTCCTTTCTAGCTCTTTTGCTACGTCTAGGTTCATCATTGTCCTCTTCTGTTGGTTGAACAGAAGTGCTTGCTTCGCCTTCTTCACGAGTCCGTTTCGGATACTCTTTATCCTTACACGGGAACGTGTTTTCGAAGAAGGATGCATTTCTTGATTCCATTATTGTATTTGCATGTATGTCTGGTATATCAGACTTGTATACCAAGAAACGATACGCACTACTATTGTGTGCATACCCGATGAAGATACAATCAATGGTTTTTGGTCCTATTGAGACCTTCTTAGGGGGTGGTACCGCCACTTTTGCTAGGCACCCCCACACTTTGAGGTATTTGTATGAAGGTACATTACCTTTCCACAGCTCATAAGGCGTCTTTCCAGTCACCTTATGCGGTATTTTGTTGAGAATGTAGTTGGAGGTGAACAGCGCTTCCCCCCACATGTTCTGGGATAAAGCAGATTCTTGCAGCATTGCATTCATCATTTCTTTGAGAGTTCGGTTCTTTCGTTCCTCAACCCCGTTAGATTCAGGTGAGTAAGGCGCAGTAGTTTGATGAACGATTCCATGTTCTCTACAGAATGCATTAAATGGTTCACTATACTCGCCTCCTCTATCACTTCGGATCATTTTAATCTTTTTACTAAGTTGGTTCTCAACTTCCAACTTGTATTCTTTAAACTTTTCCAAAGTTTCATCTTTGCTATGTAACAGATATACATAACAATATCGTGTACAATCGTCTATGAAGGTTACAAAGTACTTCTTACCGCCTCTAGTTTGCACGAACTTTAAATCACATAAATCAGTGTGAATTAGTCCTAGAGGTTCGGTTGTTCTCTCTACATGGGGTGATGGCGTTTTTGTGAGTTTCGCTTGTACGCATACTTCACATTTGTCTTTACTTGTTTTGCATTTTGGAATCATGTTCATGCTTATTAGTCTACTTATAGATTTATAATTAACATGCATGTCCCAATCTTTCATGCCAAATATTAAAAGACTCAACGACATAAGCAATAGGATTATTCTCATTCACTGAAACATCAGTTACAACCTTTTTGGGAAGGACTGTCATTACATTCATTTTGACCAGCCCATCCTTCACATAACCCTTCCCCACATAAATCTCATTCTTAGAAAGAACTAACTTATCAGACACAAACTTGATACAGAACCCATTCTTATTGAGAAGAGTCCCCGAGATCAGATTCTTTCGAATGTCTGGCACATGAAGCACATTGTTGAGAGTCAGCTCCTTTTCAGAAGTCATCTTGAGCACGATCTTCCCAATACCTTCAACCTTGGATGTCGCAGAGTTTCCCATGAAGAGCTTCTCATCTGTTCGGCTTTTCTGATACGTGGTAAACAATCCCTTATCCGAGCAGATGTGTCTAGTGGCACCTGTATCGTACCACCACTCCTTTGGGTTGCTCCCAACCAAATTCACTTCAGTCACCGCACACAGATCGTCTGCTGTCAGCGAGTTTTCAGCTAAATTTGCTTGAGACTTCTTCCCTTTGTCTCTTCTGTTGTCGGGCTTGCTGCGACACTCGTCTGCCTTGTGACCAACCTTATCACACTTGTGGCATTTTCCACTGAACTTCTTTGCTCCTTGCTTCTTGAAGTTTGTGGTGTTTTGAGGTTGAAACTTCTTGTTCTTCCCCTTGTCTCGATGCTCAGCCAGGTTTGCCTTGTTAGAGAGCCCAACTTGATTTGCCCTCTTATTGTTTTCCTCGACCCGAAGCCTCACGATCAGGTCTTCAATCCTCATTGCCTTTTGTTTCAGCAACAAGTAAACCTTGAATTGCTCCCAGGATGGAGGAGGCTTCTCAATGATGGCACCTACCTGGAAAGCCTCACAGATGGTCATTCCTTCCGAGATTACTTCATGGACGATCAGTTGTAGTTCTTCAACCTGTTCCACGACTGACCTTGAATCTACCATCTTGTAGTGCAGAAACTTTGCTACTGCCGCTTTCTTTGAGCCAGCATCCTGTGTCCTGTACTTCTTTGTCAAAGTATCCCACAATTCCTTAGCGGTGTTATGGTTACAGTAGACCTTGTACAACGAGTCAATCATGCGATGAGTAAGATACCCTCTGCATGCATAGTCCCCTTTCGCCCAATCAGATAGGGCATCAGTGTCATGTGGGGAGAACCTAGGTTTCCCCTCCTTCAAGAACCTGTCCAAACCCAACATACTCAGAAAGAACTCCATCTTCTGAGACCATATTTTGAACCCTTTCCCGTCAAATTTTTCGGGTAGGATCCCAGCATGGATTGTGTTCGGCATAGTTGTCACATACGGTCTGTGGGGAACATAAAGATGAGGCAACTGAACATCAGGCAGATCCATTGGATGACTCGTTTGACCTGGGTGACTTGTTTGACCCGGATAGCTCAATTGACCCGGATGACTCATTTGAACCGGATGGCTCATTTGACCCGGATGACTCATTTGAACCGGATGACTCATTTGACCCGGATGAAGAGGTTGAGCCAGATGACTCGTTTCAGCCAGATGACTCGGTTCAGCCGAATGAATAGGCACTGGTGGCAGATCCAGTTGGACAACCGGGGGGGTTTCCTTGATCGGACTCTCATGACCCGGACTGTTCTGAACTTGATCCCTATCAAGTATCTGAGCCTGATCGAGAGGCACAGTCCCAAACTGAATTCGGGGCGACCCAGTGACCTTTCCAGCGTCAGCAGCAGTTTTCTCATCTCCGTTAGTCATTGTATCTGTTCAATGAGACAAACAAATATTAGTATGACTTAGAAGTAACTCTGCAAAACAGATTTCAAAATTCTGAAAAAACACAGTTTTCTGCAGAACTGTAAATGCAGAAACCAGAAATCTGCGAACTGTAAAAATTACAGAACCAGAATCTGCGAATCTGTAAATGCAGAAACCAGCAATCTGCGAACTGTAAAAATTACAGAACCAGATTCTGCTAATCTGTTAAACTCAGAACCAGTAATTCACGAATCTGTAAACAGAACTGAAAACTGCGAACTGTAAAAAGTTCCAGAAATCACGAATCTGTAAAACAGATCTGAATTCCTGCGAACTGTAAAAAATTCCAGAAATCACGAATCTGTAAAACAGATCTGAATTCCTGCGAACTGTAAAACACAGATTCTGCAATCTGTAAATACAGAATCAGAAATCTGTGAACTGTAAACACAGTTTTTCGGTTTTGTAATACAACAGCCCAGATGATCTCCATCGTGTTTTTCGAATCCTGTTCTTCACAAGCCTCTTGTTTTCCATCCTGTTATCCATCATCTGACAGGTAATACACGAGGGTCTCTTACCCTAGTCTCTATCAGCACTGGTATTACGCACTTTTATTTTCTTTTCCTGGAAGGCGAAGGTTTCAAATAATCCCCATAAACGTCTTAAGTTGAACTATTGTTTGAAGAAGTCATTTGAATTAACATCCTTTCTATCCGCCATGCGGGTCTCTCATATTTCAATCAAATCCTTGTTATTGGTAGGTAAAAATACTTTATATTATCTAGTACATTTTTAATTGTTTGTCTCAAAAACTTCTTTTACTCACTCTTTCTGAACGCCTAATCACATGACACCCCATTAAACTTAGTTGGCTGTCAGAATTGCCATCAAATTTCAGACCATTTTCCAAAATGCCAACTCCTTAATCTACTTGTTTCTTCTCTCTTTCTATCAAGGTTCGTAACTAAATATCATGTCACTTATATGAAACAAATTTTGTTGCTTTCAATCTATATTTCCATTTTTTAATATTTTTTTCCTCCCTGAAATTATGTGAACTGTGGAACTTGTGTGGCATAATGCAGGGAAGAGAAGGTAAGGGATAATGACCCATGACCAATCACTGAAGGCTAGATTACCTAACTGATAGTAGTAGGGCTGTTAAAATTAGACCCGACCCGAAATGTCCGACCGGCCCGACCGAAAAAAAGCCCGGCCGAAACCCCAGAAAAATGAAAATGCTTATGTCCGAGACGAGTCCGACCCGACCGACTAATTTCGAAACCTGAAAACCGTCCGACCCGAAAAATTTACGAAATCCGATATTGTCCGATCCAAACCTCGTCGGACCCGAAAATTCTCCGATTCGAACCTCGTATGAAACCCGAGATTGTTCGACCCGAACCTCGCTCAAAACCCGAGATTGTCCGACCCGAACTTGTCTAAAACCAGAGATTGTCTGAAATCCGAGATTATCCGAAATACAAGATTATCCAAAACCCAAATTTTTTCGATGAATTCCTACTTAATTGTAAACAATTAGCAATTCATTCACATATTAATTAGTTTAAACTATCATTTTTAAAATTTAATCTTCTCTTTTTCAAAATCGACCCGATCCAAAATCGCCAAGACCCGAAATTGACCCAACCCGAAACACGTCCGGACTTGAAACACGTCCTGACCTGAAAACGACCCAACCGAAAACGACCCGACCGAAAACACGTCCGGACCCGAAAACCGTCCGACCTGAAAATTGTCTTACCCGAAAATTGTCTGACCGAAATTGTGTCCGAAAACCCAATTTGGACTGATAAATAAGCGCCAGGTTCGAACCCGACCCGAACCGACTCGTTCCGACTTATGATTATTCTGAATAATGTCTGACCTGAATTTGTCCGAAACTCGAAATTGTCCGACCGAAACCCGACCCGACCGTCTGATTTGACACCCCTAACCAATAGTGACGTTAAATTGTCATCTCTTTCCCTCTTTTTAAAAAAATTAGAAAATAAAAATAATATATGTATAGGTTATATCAGTTGTGGAAAAGTCAATTATATATTGCTAAATGCTTAATTTATATGCATAACAGTCTTGATTTGGCAATATATATTAGTATATCATACTATAATATATCTATGGTTGAGTTGAAGAAGTACTTTATAAAATTGTATGGGTTGTTTATGCATACTTTATAAAATTGTTAAAAGAGAATGGACATGTGTATAAGATATGATGGGCTGTGAAATTTGATCTGATGAAGATAGAGATTTGAAGAGGTTGTTAAATTTTTAAAAAGGTCCCCTCTTTTTTCTAGAATAGATATTTTTCCTAGTTGATTGGAGAAATTCAAGGAATAATAAGTATCTCTCTATAAGGACACAAGCAACATGATATTCAATTCTTTATGAGGTGGTTGGTGGCAATATGTATTTGTTTGATTGCAAGACAGAACTTAGATGCATCATCTCAAGTTCTTATTTGAAAGGATGTTACAAGCTAATTTTTCAGTAGATTTTGAGATCAATCCAATTGTTACGTTAAATTGCAATACAATCATAAAACTCCAACCCCACCTGTACTTTCGAATTCATTGCTCGGATCAAAAGGTAGAGGCAGGTGCGATGGTCTCACCATTTGATACTAATTGGTTGAACTCAAGTTGGGTGCTATTTGAATTAGGTAATACACAATCTCTTTTACGGAGTATAAATTTGTCATGACCAAAAGACCACTAGCTTCTTATAGAAACCTTTCTCACGATACCACCAAATAAAGTATACACAACCACCTTCTCCTTTTTAGCTCTCATTATACTGCACTTGTATAGCCTTGGTTACTTTGTAGAAATACTTTTTACCAATTCCTATGTCATACGCTTATTCTTTCCTAGTCAAGTTTCGTTTCTCAAAAAAAATTGTACTCATTAAAGAGGAGAGATAGATAGAGAGAAGAAGGAAAGAGAGGTAAAAGTGATTGATTATAGGAGAGAGGAAATAAAAAATGTATTGGATAAAATAAATATGCTATAAATTTTTTATATAAATGGGAAAGGCAAAGAACTTTTTAGAACAACTGAAATAGAAATTGGACACTATATTATAGGACGGAGGAGTACTAAACGACATTATTTCTCTTTTCATTTCTTTAGAAATAATTCTAGTTTTATTCCCGCGCTACGAGCGGAATTTACACAACGGTTTTTATAACTATGTATATAATTTATAAAAATATAGAAGTAATATTAATATAAATAAAAGTATGTATTATACTCCCTCTGTCCCGTTTTAAATGTCCCAAATGAGCATTTGCACAAGAATTAAGGGTAAAAAAAAAGTACAGCAGAGGTATAAAAGCAGGAGAGAGAAAAAATTAATTTTTTATTAAGAACCAATCAGAACAAAGCTGGAATTTTTTACAACCAATCAGAATGCTCCATTTTGAGCACACAGATCACCATTTTTCAGTACCCATAATACCCTTACAGTGAAATGCATTTATTCCTGTACAGTCTCCATCTACCCACTTTCAGTTTACATTTCACCATTACAAGTAAAAACACAGAGCATTCAATTTTAAGGTAGTTTCTGCATCATTGTCTGGTGGGGATGTCCTCAGCTTTTGATTTAAATGAAGCTCCAGATGATGACGACAGTAGAGAACAAATGGAGGGAGAATGGTCACAAGACAGAGAAACAATTGGGGACAATGATCTACCATTCGATCTTAATTTCTCACCTGAGCATCACCATCCAGATCCAGAGGCAACAACAGAGGCATCAGGCCATCATCAGACATCCACACGCAGGCTCAGCAAGGATAAAAAATGGGTAATACTGAGTTATCTTCTAGAGAGGACATCAGAGGGGAAGCTACCAAGAGGTGCCATCAATGAAGCTGCAGAATATTTCAACACAACACGTAAGACAATAAGCAGATTATGGAATAAAGCTAAGCAGACAGAGGAACATGAAGTCCCTAACCTTAGCAAGTTCTCTATCCATATCCAAATCAGCATGTCATAGAATGATTAAAAAAGGGGACATGAAGCCACATTCAAATGCCCTGCATCCAGGACTGTCAGAAATACACAAGATCACAAGGTTGAAATGGGTTCTAAGCCTACTTCAAGGGGACACAGCAGACAACAAGAAGGAGTATTTTCCTATGTATGATTTTGTCCACATAGATGAGAAGTGGTTCTATCAAACATGGAAAACACAGAAGTACTACATAGCCAGAAATGAGAAAGGTCAATACAGATCAGCTAGTTCATCAAAATTCATTCCAAAGGTAATGTTTACAGCAGCAGTTGCAAGACCAAGGTGGAACTCAGAGGGACATTGCACATTTGATGGGAAAATAGGAATATTTCCATTCACATATGAAGAGTCAGCAAAGAGAAAATAAAAAAACAGAGCAAAGGGGACAATGATCACCAAACTGGTGGAAAGAATCACCAAAAAGGAGACAAGAAATATGCTCATCAATCAAATTATTCCAGCAATCAAGGAAAAGTGGCCAGATGATGGAAATCATAAAACCATATTTATTCAGCAAGATAATGCAAGGCCTCATATAACTCAAGATGATCCTGAGTGGCAAGAGGTATATGAACAAGAAGATTTCACATTTATACTCATACAGCAGCAAGCAAACAGTCCAGATGTTAATATTCTAGATCTTGGTTTCTTTAGGAGTATTCAGTCATTAATGCACAAGAAAATGCCAAAAACTGTAGATGACATGCTCATTGTAGTTATGGAAGCTTTCTATGAGTTGGATCCTATTACACTCAGTGATGTATGGCATACAATGCAGTTTGTCATGAATGAAATTCTGAAATCAAAAGGAGGCAATGGCTATGACCTACCACATGCTAACAGGAGAAGGATGAGATCACAAGGTATGCTACCATCAGTAATTAAAGCACCAGAGTGGGCTGTGCAAGAAGCATGGAATATTGTCCATGAAAGGGGACAAAGTAGCTTGCCAACAGAAACTCAAGAAGATCCAACAGAGAATCAAGATACTCAAGGAGCCTCAGAGAATCACCAAGAACCAACAGAAACTCAAACCCACAAGAATAAGAAGAAGCAAACTGAAGGGGACACAACAGTTAAGATAAGTTTCTAAACTTCACATCACTAGGCAGTCTTGTGAACTTAAGAAACTCTTTTGTATGCTAGTATTTGAAAATGAATGCAATGGAGGAATATAAGTTTTTGGATCTCAGTTGTCTCCAATCATCATAGAATCAAACCCAATTTCTGCCAACTCATAATACCAGATAAGCCTAGCAATTCAGTTACAAGTAACTGGTGGCTGATAGCACATTTAAGTTGGAAAAATCAGAGGATTATCATCTCAGATATAAGGATTCATCATCGATCAAATACCAAAAAAATAACTGATCAAAACATACCAGATAGGCATCTACTTAATTGCAAATTAATGATCCAATGGCAAATTAAGTTTGTGATCTTAGAAATGCATCTCACATTACAATTTCATCACAGATATTGAACAATATCTCAGTTACCATCAAACCCTCACAGATACACTGCTAATCACAACTTAAAATATCACACTGAAATCAGAAATATGCAAAAGAGTTCCTATAGCACATTAAGACAGTTTTTCATGGTATATGTTTTTTTATCAAACATAGCAAACACCCCCAAAAAACAGAGCATCAAAAGAGTGCCTCAAAGAGCACAGAGACCATCACCAAAAGAGTGCCTCACAGAGCATGTGAAGACCATAACAACCTGTATGCACTACATTCTGTTCAAAACAGAGCACATCGATCATCACAACCTGTTTGCAAACTCCTCCCAAAACAGAGCAGATAATCTGCAAAAAATAGAGCAGATAATCCACAAACCAATACCAAAACCACATAATCCACAAAAACCAACAGAATCCAACAATATCCACAAACAAACATCCAAAACAGAGTCCAACAATATCCGGGAACAACAGAAAATGTCCAGAAATACCAAAATAGAGTCCAAATTACAGAACAAAGGGGATATGAACAAGAGGGGACTTAGCTAGATCGAGAGGGGCTGTCAGAGATGACAATAAGCTCAGGGGACAGAGGCTCATCAAGATCCGGGGGCAGCAACTCCGCATCAGCGTCCATGGGCTCAGGTGTGGCGACGTCGGGGACCCTCAACTCAGGAGTAGGTGTGTCGGGGATCACGATCACCTCCCGAGGCCGAGAGGTGGCTTCATTCTTTGAGATTTCCGGCGACCATTGCATCTCCACCGACTGCCTCTCCGGGTAAGAGCCTAAGACATCAGTAGGTGTCATCTCTGGGTGACTAAGGCTGAAAGAATGATTCCCATCGCACCGGGGACCCTCTTTGCAAGGAGGAGACAGATTGCAACCACCAGGGAGAGGGACGGAGAAGGATTGGTCGCCGGAATCCTCTTTCACAGCCGACTCCTCCTCCTCCTCCGTCGGCGAGGACTCCCGCATCAACGACGGGGTGCTGGAAGGCTCAGGTTCAGATGGTGGTTCGACTCCCCGCTCATAGGAGGGAGGAGAATCGGTTCTGGTGAAGCTCTGGGAGGGGCGACTGAGTGAGGATTCAGACATGGCGAGCGAGAGTGAGCGAGAGTGAGGGAGAGGCTGTGAGATTAGGGTTGTGAGAATGAGGGAGAGAGGCGGGGAAGAGGGTATTTACAGAGGGAAGATTAGGGTTTGGGTTTTGGGCTGGGTATTGTTGGGCTGGGTATTTTTGGGCTAGATTAGGGTAATCGGGATTAGATTAGGGTAATTGGGTTTAGGGTGTGTTTAGCAGACCAGGTGTTAATTTGGGTTAAGGGTTTAATTTGGGTTTAGTTGTTAATTTGATTAATTATAAAATGGGTTAGGTAGATATTGAAGAAATTTAATGGAGTTGAGGTTAGTTGGATGAATTAATGGAGTAGAAATGTAATGAAGAAGATGATGTAGTTGGTTGATTTGATTGATAAAGTGTTATTGGGAGTATAAATGAATAAGATTATAAGGGAGTAAAATAATATGAGTAAGGGTATTAAGGGAAGAAATCTATGTCCAAAAAAGGAAACGGGACAATCAAAAGGGGACGCCCGAAAAGGAAACGGGACAAACAAAATGGGACAGAGGGAGTATAATTATATTATTATAATTGATTTTTAAACCAATATTATATAAATAAAAGAAATTTCAATTGCTTTATAATCTTTTATATTGATATGCATTTAAATAAGGAAATGATATCAATAGATTTAGGATAATGATATCAATAGATTTAGGATAATGATCTTTGAATATATATATTTTAATTGATTTGTGTTCAAAGAAGTGATATTATTAGAATTAAGTTAATTATCTTTAGACATATATATGTTTATTTTTTTGAGAGAATGACATATATAAAATGATGATGTGACATAATTTATTGATGAGTAGATGATGTGACATAGTTTATTGACCAATATAGTGTTTTGCTTTAGCAGTTACTCCGTATATAGAAATTTTCTCTCGGTCCATTATACTCTTTTTTTTAATACATTCAACAATGACCCAGCTGCAAACTGCAGATTGGTGACACATTCAATCGGATTTCAGACGGAAAATATCCTTGTTGATCAAGTCTTACCGCAGCCACGGAATCAAGGGTAAGTCCTGGCAGGAGCTCTATATGATCTTGCATGTGTTTTTTTTATCTGCCGTACAAACTCATTTGTTTCCCCAATTCAAAAGACTTAATAATCGACACCTACATCTCAACTGACGATATGTGCTTGCAGTAGATTGAAAATGTCATGAATTGACGAAAAAGAGAATGACTAATGAGTGAGTGTGATGGATAAGAAGGACAGCATTATTTATCACACAAATAATGGGTTTAGTAGATAATTAGACCTAGGTTCAACATCAAGGAATCAAGGATGCATCAACAGTTCAGGAGCCCCAAAATTTTGTTAGTTACAACAACAGATACCAATATGTACATATTAATTTTAAAATCTCAAAAAATAATAACATTCCTTTTTGGGGTTTATAATGAAATTCTGGTATGTTGTTAAAGTCATCGAGTCATTCTCACTCAAGTTAAAGCTAATCTACCTAATAAAGTTGCTTTATGAAATGGATTCATATAGTTATAGTTATACGCGGCAACGAAAACACAGATCTAATTATTTGACTTACCTAAAGGTTAGCTAGCTTATATCAGTACCCATCTCTCTTTATAGATCTAATAATTTGAATGTGACTAATACTAGAGAGCCTTAACCAATCTCACCAACTCGCATCTAGAATAAAATTTATCTCTCCCTCTACACTTAAAAAGCCTATATAAAGTTCACCAAAAATAAAAGCCTATATAAATCCCATCCAGATCCTTAGCATCCCCTTAGCTTGATACTCCACAAGATCCACAAGAACACAAGGCTTTGCAGAATTGGATCAGAAATAGAGAGTTAAAAGAAGAAATAACAGAGACCCATTTGTTATTGTTTGATCTAGTGAGATGGGTAGGTCTCCATGTTGTGAGAAAGCTCACACAAACAAAGGTGCATGGACCAAAGAAGAAGATGATCTCCTTGTTGCTTACATCAGAGCTCATGGTGAAGGCTGCTGGCGTTCCCTACCTAAAGCGGCGGGACTCCTCCGTTGTGGAAAAAGCTGCCGCCTTCGATGGATCAACTATCTTCGTCCTGACCTCAAACGCGGTAACTTCACTGAAGACGAGGATGAACTCATCATCAAATTCCATAGGCTACTAGGCAACAAGTATGTTTAATGCACCTTTCCTTGTTTCTTAATTTTAGTAACAACTCTGTTTTGCTATTGGCTCATTAGTAGATGAAACCTGGAAGTTAATTAATAGCCAATCATTTCAAAGAGTACTAAATTGGATAAAGCTTATAAAAACCAAGTCCAAAGAAAAGATTCCATGAACGAAGTTTATCTTACATGGGTACTGGATCAGAGAAGATTCCAAATCTGGTTTCAACTCGAGGCTAACCAAATTGTGTATGCAGATGGTCATTAATCGCTGCGAGATTGCCCGGACGAACTGACAACGAGATAAAGAACTATTGGAACACTCACATAAGAAGGAAGCTCCTAAGCAAAGGAATTGATCCTATTACCCACAGACCAAAGAATGAAGCTTCATCTCCTACACAACCAGTCACCACAACCGCGACCACGACAATTTCCTTTGTTTCCAATATAAAACAAGAAGCACTACAAGACCAGAATCTCCATTCAAGAAGATTTCCATCATCCTCATCTCCGGTAAGTGGTAGAATATCAGGTATGGGCTCAGGAGATCAGAGCTTAGATTTGAACCTTGAGCTCAGAATTAGCCCTCCTTCAAATCAGAGGCAGGAAGCGGAGAAATTGCAGATTGGAGGGAGAACAATTAATCTGTGCTTCAGATGCAGTTTGGGATTGCAAAATAGTGATGAATGCAGTTGCAGCAGTTTTGCCAATAGTAGTTCTAGTGATGGAAGTGATCATAGTAACATTGGGATCCATGATTTCTTGGATTTGAGGGCTTGTGGTAATTTGGATATTAGATCATTGGAGATGAAATGAAATTGCATGTGTTCCTATGTGTGAGAGATCTGAAATGGTGTTTGACTAGTAGATGAATATTTAGTTTATAAATTAAATTGTTTTGTTTTGTTCATAAGAAATTAAATCATCCATAAACTACTTTAAAAACAAAGCCACATGTTTTTCTAAAACGATGACTAGTTTCACAGCTATTTCTTCCACTGGATCGAGCAAAGTGAAGTATTATTTTTATTTTTTTTGTTACCGGGCAAGAAGCAGACCATCCCTGACCATCAACAACGATGGTCCGAAAAAACGGCTTATACAATAGATATAAAGGGAAAGCCAAAAGATGTGGTCTAATACTGTTGAGATATTCAACCGATAAACTGAAGTCTGGATTGCAGTTTAAAACTGCTTTAATAAAATGAGGGTTTAAGTCAGGATATGTAAGTAAATCAGTCGCCTTATTAGCCTCTCGAAAACAATGTTTCAATAAAGTGAAGTAAAATTCATAAAAAGTTAGCTCATTCCCAAATCCCGAGCCTGTTTGTGATTTCTTCAGGGAGAAAGTTGGGAACTAATTGCACATTTTTTGTAACTTTCTTTTAGAAGACTAGTTCATTTCCGGCGCTTCGCGCGGGCCTAAGACGTTACTTTTATCGTATTTATATATTTCGTATTAATTTTAGATATGTACTTATGTTGTAACTTTTAATAAAAAATAGATGTTTTTAATTAATTAAAATATAAATTTTAACATATTAATTAGTAACAGAATCTGAAAGATATAATTATTAATTTGTGATATTTTATAATCATTATCTACATAATAACAACATGTTGAAAGAAAATCTCAAAGCACATACACATGGAACATATAACAATAGATGAGGGAAATACGATACAAAAATTAACATACGAACATACACTCAAAACATAACTAAAAGACCCAAATAAAGAGATTAAATGAAAGGAAGAGCGACTGGTAGAAATGAACAGACGTGAGACGACTATTGTAGGAGCCTAATTTTAACTCAATGCATTAACCTTTTTTTTAAAAATCAATAAATTAATTCAATGCATTAAGTAAGTACCGATTGTCATTACTTCATCAAACCCAACAACAATTTTATATAGATACTAGATTCGGACCCCCGCGCTACGCGCGGGGAAATTACGGATTTTCGTATACGGTATAATGTCGTAAATAGGCGGTTTAGGGTGTAGATAGTCGGAGGACGAGAGTGGAGATGAAGATAAAACGGAGATCTTCGAGAGAAGGATGGTGACGATGAGCGACCTTTTTTCTTTGATTTAAATTTTTTTCTTTTCATTTATTTTAATAAAAATATGGCACGTATATGAAACAACAATTATGTATATGGCTAAATTTCAACTTATCACCTCACATTCTCACCAATTCGATATATCAGGAAGATGACCATCATCCTCCATCTCCTTAAGCAACTCCACAACTTTCCCTAGATTGATTTTTAACCGGGGAAGAAGGGGCATCGGGATGAAACGAAGTGATTGACGAACGGGGTAGATATCGGAATGAGTTTGGAGATTGTGGTAGATGAAGGAGACGAAGAGGATGTGTTCTTAGTTGGTGATGAAATTAACATTAAGAGAAGAGATAATTAGGGTAAAGATTTAAAATATTAGCATTCAAATTAATTTTTAACCAAAGAAGGAGGCACCGGGATGAAACGAAGAGATTGACGAACGGGATAAAGACGGGAATGAGTTTGGAGATTGTGATAGAGGAAGGAGACGAAAATGATGTGCTCTTAGTTGATGATGAAATTAACATTTAAGAGAAGAGATAATTAGGATAAAATTTAAAACATTAGCATTTATTAGGTACAAATTACCATTACTTCTTCAAACTCATCAACTTTTATATATAGATAGATAGATAATCCTTGATTAATTGAGAGAGTTTTATATGTTGTTTATAAAAGTGTGTGGGATTAATATGGAATGGAAGAGAAAAACACACAAGAATCCGTGGGAAAGCTTTTCAGAGAGAGAAGACGAACTTTGTTCACTAACCAACTAACTCATCTGTTTACAGTGTCTTGTTAGTTGTTACGTACATACAAAGATAAACCGGTTTACTAAGCAATACTTAATAACCGGTTCATATATATAACTAATCTATATATTCCTATATACCCCTCTCAAGCTTGATTTGGAGGATTTTCAACCAAACCAAGCTTGAAAGACAGAATATTGTGTTGTGCCTCTCCAAGAGTTTAAGTAACAATATCTGCTAGTTGTTCTTGAGACTTGACACGTGAAGTAGAAATGAAACCCTTACAAACTTTCTCTCAAACACAGTGGTAATCTATGTTCAAGTGTTTTGTTCGCTCATGAAAAACAGGATTCTCAGCAATGTGTTGGGTTGCCTTGTTGTCACAAAAATGGTGATTGAGAGTGAAACTGGAACAGAGAGATCTTCAAGGAGAGCATGCAGCCAAAATACTTCACTGGCACAAGCAGACATATTTCTGTACTGAGATTAAGCTGGAGATTTTGACACTGTTGTTTGCTTCTTGGTCTTCCAAGAAACAAGGTTTGTGCCTAAGAAAGCACAATACGTTGTGAGAGATCTGGAATAAAATTTGCATTTGTCCCATGTTGCATCACTGTAGTTGATCAAGGTGGAATAACTATTAGCAGAAAGAAAAGAACACAGTTTAATGTGTGCTTCAAATATCTTATGACATGATAGGCTGCTTGCAATTGTGGCACTCTAGGTTGACTTAGAAACTGGCTCAAGTGCTGCACAACGTAGGAAACATTTGGCCTTGTGATGTTTAGATATAGCAACCTACCTACAAGTCTTCTGTAGGTCTCTGGATCTTAATATTACTCCAACTGCAGTGGAAAGTCCTGATCATCTTTGTAAAGGAAACAAAGCTGGCTTGCAGTCTGTCATGTGAGTATCTTTAAGGATACAAGAATGTATTTTATTTTATATAAAATAGTACATGTACTTGATCTTGCTACTTCAATTCCAAGGAAGAATCTCACTGGACCCAAGTCTTTGATTAAAATTTTGTTGTGTAAATCTTCCTTTGTTTTATGTATGAACTTAATATCATCTCCTATGAGAAGTAAATCATCAACATACACCAATGTTATAGCCATTTTTCCATTCACTTTCCTTATGAATAAGGAATAATCATTTATAGATCTCTTGTATCCGATACTGAGCAAAAAACTTGTCAATTCTTTGTTCCACTGTCTTGAAGCCTGCTTTAAGCCATATAATGATAGTTGAAGCTTAGACACTGTCCTGGCAGTGCCAGAGAATAACCCTGTGGAGGCATCATATAAGCTTCTTCTTCCAATGAACCATGCAAAAATGCATTGTTCACATCAAGTTGATGAACATAGCTTTGTAGTTGCTAAGACCAATAGAATTCTAACGGTTTCTAGCTTTGCCACATGAGACAAAGTGAATTTATTATCCTGTCCCTCAACCTGAGTGTATCTTTTTGCAACCAACCTAGCCTTGTATGTTTCTATTGCTCCATCTTGCTTATACTCACCTTAAAAACTCATTTAGAGCTTACAACTTTCCTCCCTAGTGGTAACTCAATGAGGATCCATATCTTGTTTGCCTCAAGAGCATGTATTTTCGCAACCATAGCTTTTTCCCATTCCATTATACCTTTGGCTTGTTTGTATGTAGCTGGTTCACCCACTTTACATACATTGTTACAGGAAGTTGTATAATCTGGTGAATAATCCTTCAAGTCTACCAATTGTGTAACAATAAAAGACTTGGATTGAGAACTTTGTATTATAGGGCATTCATAATCAAGATAATTAGCTGGCAATTTTTTGACCCTTGTTTATCTTCTAGGACCAGCACCTCTTTGAGCAGGAATCTGATCATTACTCCTTCCTATTACAGATAGACGGTCTTCATTTTGCAGATGATTGTTCTTAGAAGGATATGGCATACTCTCCTTTGTGGAATTAATCAAGCTACTTCAACTTACTGATGTGACACTGGTCAATTGCAATCACATACAAAAACTGGATTTACTAAGGGCAACTCAATTCTCTGACAAGTCTTCTTCTCTTCTTATGATGAACTCATTTTAGAAAGAAGATCTTGTTCTCTAAAAATCACATCTCTAGAAACAAATATCTTGTGACTCTCCCAGTCATAAAGTTTGCAGCCTTTCTATGTCATAGGATGTCTTAGAAAGACACATTTCCTTGCAGTATGTTTTGTTGTTGACGGAGGACTGTAGTCGGTGGAAGATCTCACATGTGACTTTAGAATGAAAGCGGAAGGCATTGGTTGTCATCGGTTGGGATGGAAAGATAAGGAGCAAGGATGATGAATACTAAATGTTAGAGCGTATTGGTGTGAGCAAGCAACTTATTTCGATTTTTTCCAATTAAAACCATTACAATAGGAATGTTACATGTTACCTAAAACTAAACCATTACAAGGACCATTACATTAGATACTACCGTTACAATAGAATTATAGTCCGTTACCTTTGCCTAGATAATATAATAAATACATTTCACCATTACCTTAGCTTACCTTTGGTAACACATAAATAAACCATTACAATTTTAATGTTACACAAGCTGAGTTATTTCGTAGTGCTAGTAGTGAACAACACATTATCAACTCTCAGAAAATCATTTACTTGAACAAATCCCACAATACCAACATTCAAAACACTATCATCTTGCAATGCTACTGTAATAGGCTTTTCAAGAGTCCTTTTGTCAAACATAATACTCTCATTAATGAGAGGAAGAATATTATAGTATATCCTCTCTTCTGTAATAGTTATGCTGATGTGGCTAACAACTAAATCTACCTTTTGCTTCCGATATATAAAGGGGCAAGGTTGTTGTAACAGATTAAGAGAGTTGGTGAATACACCATACCGATACACATTTTCTCGCGTTCTCTCCCTTTTCTCTAAACTCGATTCTCCATAGATCCACTTTCTATATGGTATCAGAGCTCAGGGATATGGAGTTTTGATCTCGAGCTGCTTCGATCCTGCACAGATCTTCGTCCAACGATCTCTGTTCTCCAGGATTTGATCTCACCATGGATACAACTGCGCGTGAACAGGCTATGGCACAATTTGCACACCTTAGTTCGCTTGCGCAGGGAGATCCTTTGGCTCTGTCCAATTCAGACACTCCAGGTACTACTCTCACTACTGTGCCTTTTGATGGAGGGAACTATATTGCCTGGACTAGACATATTAGATTGGCTTTGGGAACTAAGCTAAAATTAGGTTTTATCGATGAATCTTTGCCAAGACCATTGGATACTTCACCTGATTTAGGGAGATGGATTCGGTGTGATGGAATGGTTGCTTGCTGGTTACTGAATTCCATGACTAGAGAGATTGCAGGTTCCTTCATATATTAGGGATCCTCTCATGATTTGTGGAATGAAATTAGTGACAGGTACAACCAAGGTACTGCTCCTATGATTTTCCAATTGAAACAGGAAATGATGAAGATTACTCAGAGTAATCTTACAGTTACAAACTATTTCTCTAAGTTGAAACATTGCTGGGATGAGATTTCATGGCTGAACGGTATACCGATCTGTACTTGTGGTCTTCTTGCTCAGTGTAAGTGTAATGTGCTTCAACGTGTGCGTGGCCTAGAGAATCAAGAACAAATTATGCAGTTCTTGCTTAATCTGAATCCTGAGTTTGATTCTGTTATTAGCAATATCCTTTCACAGGATCCCCTACCTACTTTGAACAAAGCTTATTATCTGGTATTGCAAGTGGAAAAACAGAAGCAATACACCAATACTTCTGTTGATTCTACTGCTTTCAATGTTTCTGGTAAGGGAAGTGTTTCTGCTGCCAATTACAGTAACATTGACAGGAAGGATCAGAAAAGGAAAGGTGAGGAGAGAAAACATTGTTCTCACTGTGATAAGGATGGTCATACCATGGATGGCTGTTTTGAACTCATTGGTTTCCCAGATTGGTACAAAGGCAAGAAAGGCAGATGAGGACCAAAGATTGTTGCTCACACCACCAGTGACTCCCCTCTGGATGATGAAGATTGTTCTCCATCCACTTCTGGCCGCCACATGACTTTTGATTCTGACTTCATTCAAAGTCTCTGCCAGGAAATGATGAAAGCATTCAAAGGAAAGGCACCTTCCTCTGCTAACTTTGCAGGTAATTCCTTAACTGTTGCTTTAGTCCAACATACCTCTAAGCATGAATGGATTCTTGATACGGGAGCCACAGATCATATGACACCTCATTTGGACTGTTTGATTGACATTAAGAGGCTTGAGGTGCCAGTGTCTGTCAAGCTTCCTAATGGCTCTTTGCTCAGGGTAACACATACATGATCTGTTGAGATACAACCTGGTTTTGTGCTACATGATGTTCTGCATTTGCCTGAGTTCAGATTCAATCTGTTATCTGTTAGTAAACTTGTTGCTCAGAGAAAGTTGAGGGATGTTTTTGATGAGGATCAGTGTTTATTGCAAGACCGTCTGAGTGATACAGTGTTGGCCAAAGGGAAAGCAGTTGCTGGTTTATACAAGTTGCTTAGCCAAAGTTTAGAGTCTTCAGTTTTTAATAACACTAAGTGTTCATTGTCTGTAATGAGTAACTTGCAGCTTCTGCACACAACACTTGGTCATATTTCTTTTTCTAAGATGAATCATATTCCTGGATTTACAGCAGATTCTTCTATTAAATCTACTTGTGACACTTGCTCTTTAGCTAAATTTCATAGACTCCCTTTTCATGTATCTGAAAATAGATCCATAGCTAAATTTGATTTGATACATTTGGATCTATGGGGGCCTTATAGTGTTGCTAGTCATGGTGGAGAGAAGTACTTCTTCACCATTGTAGATGACATGAGTCGAGCTACATGGACCTTCTTGTTGCACACTAAGTGTCAAGTGTTGGATACTCTCACAACTTTCTTCCATATGATAGAGACTCAGTTTGCTAAGAAAGTTAAGAAGGTGAGATCAGATAATGGCACTGAGATTGTTAATTCCTCTTGTGCTCAGTTATTCAGAGACCTTGGAATTCAGCATCAGAGGAGCATGCCTTATACACCACAGCAAAATGGTGTTGTGGAACGCAAGCATAGGCATTTATTGGATACTGTGAGGTTTTTAAGGATACATGCCAATCTTCCTAAGAGATTTTGGGGGGAATGTATCTTGGCTGCTACCTACCTTATTAACAAGATGCCACTTGTTAGTCTTGACTGTAAGAGTCCATTTGAAATGCTTTTCCATAAGCCTCCTATCTATGACAACTTATGAGTCATAGGCTCTTTATGTTATCCAGCTGCTACTAAGAGGGGCTTGGATAAATTTGATCCAAGAGGTAGAAGATGTGTTTTGTTGGGGTATCCTTCCAACCAAAAAGGATGTAAGTTGTATGACTTAGACACTAAAGAAGTGTTTCACAGTAGAGATGTTCAATTCCAGGAAGATGTTTTTCCCTTTAAGGATGACTCTGGCCAAGTCAGTCCATCTCCTCCTCCTTGTTTCTTCCCTCTTTCTACTTCTTCACCTGAAGCAGATATGCCAGAGCATGAGCTTATACTCCCTGTTGTTATTCCTCCTTCTACACCAGCAGAGCCTGTTAGTGCAGCTCCTCTAGTTGTCTCTCCTCAGGATGTCAGGAGAACTACTCGTGTCAGGCAACCACCAGTTTGGACTACTGAGTTTGTGATGAATGTTGGACCTCATGTGGATCAAGGGACTGAGTATACTGCCTTTATGGCCCATGTTAAGAGTACTCCAGAACCTCATACTTATCAGAAAGCTAAAGGTGTCCCAGAGTGGGAGGAAGCCATGAGTAAAGAACTCACTGCCTTAGAGGAGAATGACACTTGGCATCTTACTGATTTACCCCAGGGTCATAGAGCTATTGGCTCTAAATGGGTGTATAAGATCAAGCACAATCCAGATGGGAGTGTTGAAAGATATAAAGCCCGGTTGGTAGTTAAAGGGTATGATCAGAAAATTGGTCAAGATTATAAGCACACTTTTAGTCCAGTTGCTAAGAGGCCAACTGTTAGAATGGTTATTGCTATGGCCATTGCCAAGGATTGGCCTCTTTTCCAGCTGGACGTGAACAATGCATTTCTTGATGCTTATCTTGATGAAGAAATTTATATGAGGCCACCTGAAGGATATGATAAAGCTTTGCCCGGGCAAGTGTGCAGATTGAATATATCACTCTATGGTTTAAAGCAGGCCTCGAGGCAATGGAACACAGAACTTACTCAGTTTTTGATCAGTTTGGGATACTCTCAATCCACTAATGACTATTCTTTATTTGTCAAAAATTCAGATACCTCCTTTACTGCCTTGCTAGTGTATGTTGATGATATCCTCATCACTGGTAGTGATTCCTCAGAGATTGATGCTGTCAAAGCTTCACTTCATTCCAAATTCACCATAAAGGATATTGGCAAAGCCAAATACTTCCTTGGAATGGAAATTTTTAGAGATTCTACTGGTGGGTATCTCAGTCAGAGGAAGTACATATATGACATTCTTATGAAATTTTTAGAAATTTTTAGTTAACTAACTTTTTCTTGTATTATGCCATTTTTATTTATCATATTTGATTATAATTTTTGTTGTCACTATATTAATGTTGTCATCATTAAATTAATAAATAAACATTGACGACATGAACTGTCATCGGGACGACATGAACTGTCATCGGGACGACATGAACTGTCATCGGGACGACATGAACTGTCATCGGGACGACATGAACTGTCATCGGGACGACATGAACTGTCATCGGGCCGACATGAACTGTCATCGGACCGACATGAACTGTTATCCGGTTGACATGAACTTTCATCCGACCGACATGAACTGTCATCCGGACGACATGAACTGTCATCGGGCCGACATGAACTGTCATCGGGCCGACATGAACTGTCATCGAGCCGACATGAACTGTCATCGGGCCGACATGAACTGTCATCGGGCCGACATGAACTGTCATCGGAACGACATGAGCTGTCATCGGGCCGACATAGACTGTCATCGGGACGACATGAACTGTTATCGGGCCGACATGAACTGTCATCGGGCCGACATAAACTGTCATCGGGCCGACATAAACTGTCATCGGGACGACATGAACTGTCATCGGAACGACATGAGCTGTCATCGGGCCGACATAAACTGTCATCGGGACGGCATGAACTGTTATCGGGCCGACATCGGGACGACATGAACTGTCATCGGGCCGACATAAACTGTCATCGGGACGACATGAACTGTCATCGGGACGACATGAACTGTCATTGATGACAATAATTTGTATGATGACAGTTTGACATTTTTTGTTGATATATTTTATGATGATGACAATTTGCGTTTAATGACATTTTTCATCACATTTGATTACATTTTTTGTCATCCGACTTTTAATATTGTCCTCGTCTAAAATAAAATATCGTAATCATCATTAAATGAGTAAAAAAAATATTTAATATCAAATTATATTGTCATCAACAATATTGAAGTGTCATCCACACTAGTACATTTTAATCTAAGACAATTCAGTGATGAAAGTTTCAGTTATATCTTGAAAACAAATTACAATATATTTATGTTTCTTAAATCTAAAATTGTCATCCTCACTATGAATTCAATCACGATTTTAATATCATCATCACTATTAAAATGAATCTGTCATCCTCAAATAAGGAATGAGTAGAAAAATAAATTAAGCTAAATCTGAATAAGCACTATTAAAATGAATATGTCATCAAATAAGCATTAGTTTTCTATATAAGTGAACTACAATAGACAATAGTATTCCATCAAATAAGCATTAGTTTTCTATATAAGTGAACTACAATAGACAATAGTATTGCATTCTCTCGTTCAATGAGAACTTCAGTAGACAGTAGGACTTCAATACAACAATACAACAGATTGTTTAAAACGGAAATACCTTTCTCGGTACAATTGACACCTTCGTTTCACCAAAAACCAAAAAAAAGGTTGCAACCGGGCAACACCTTTTTTGCGCCCAGCAGCACCCTCTCGTTCGGAACCCCATTCCGAAAGAGATTGCCCGATTTTTTTTTTAATTTTGTTTCTCGTTCGGAATGGGGTTCCGAATGAGACCGGTCCGGAAAAATTAATTTCCATTTAATAAATGCCGAACCGGTTCGCAATCCGCAAACCGGTTCGACACTAGTTCGGAACCCCATTCCGAACGAGGTTTTTATTTTTTTATTATATTTATGACGTCATAAATATTCGGGTAATCTCGTTCTGAATGGGGTTCCGAACGAGATTACCCGGTTTTTTTCACGGGTTGTGGCCCGTTCGGAACCCCATTCCGAACGGGAAAACGACTATATTTTTGGAAAAAGCCAACGGCTATATTTTCATGGAGTCTATAAAACCGGAGTTGTATGGCCAAATTATCAAACCCAATCGGAAGAAGCACAAAAAATGACGTATGAAAGCGATTAAACTAATTCTTCAAGGGCGGGTAGTTGGAAAGAAAGACGGGAGTGTTCTTCTAGTGAGACGTCGGTGGAGGAGGAGGTTGATTTGTCTACGTCAGTAGATGATACATATTTCCAAGTAAGTACCTATAAACGTTTTTTTATAGCGTTTCATTAGAATTTATTTTATTGATATAGTAGTATTGAAATTTGAGTAATTTTAAATAGGGATACTGTAGTGATGAAGAATATTTAAAAATCGACTATAGTGCCTATTTTACGACTAGTGAGAGATTTCCTACTATGGATCTTCTGAGAGAGTGGGTTAGGAAGGTCGGTTATGCCTTGTGTATGGTTATCACCATGAAATCATCAATGGCCAACAAGAGGATATTTCTGCACTGTGAGCAATCCGATAGTTATAGAAAACATCGAAAGAATATTAATCTTGAAGGAGATGTAGCAGAACCATCGTCGCAGCGTAGCAACCTTAGTAGGTTAAGGAAGTACAATTGTCCTTTTATGTTAAGAGGATATTATCGACGAACAACTCTTGTTGAGCCGGCTGGGTGGATACTAAAAGTTGAGAAGGCATGTCACAACCACTGTCTTTCCAGCAACTTGATTGACCATGCATTTGCTTCGAGGATGACGGGAGAGCAGATACGAAAAATAATGATTGCATCAGCGGCCGGGGCAATGCCGAAGGTTATTTATACACAGTTGCTTCAGGAAAATCCGACTTCCACAATATCAAGGAGGCAAGTGTACAATGTGAGGGAAAAGAAGAGGAAGAAAGCATTGGCAAATCTAACCGTGACCCAGTGGTCATTAGATTTCCTCCATCAAAGAGCTTATCGTAAAGACATTCGCTACGAGACGAATCCGGAGACCGGGGAGAAAAAGTTGTCAGCGTTTTTCATATCTCATCCGGATTGTGAACATTTGTTGAGAATGTTCCCTCGGGTGGTGATCATGGACGCGACGTACAAGACTAATAGGTACACTAAATTTCATTATTATGACTTCAAATACCGTTTTTGAATTATAATTATTAAATTTGAAATTGATAGGTATGGTTGGCCGTTACTTCAGTTTGTTGGATTCAATTGCACCAACTATACATATTGTATTGCGCTAGCGTTCATCTGTTGTGAGACAGCCCCATACTATGCATGGGCATTGAAATGGCTCAAGTATTTGTTTGGTGCACTCGGAGGACCGGATTGCATCATGTCTGATCGAGAGCTGGCAACAATTAAGGCGGTTGACCATGTATTTCCTAGTGTGCGTCATATGCTTTGCCATGTCCACGTTGATCGGAATGTTAAGGCATTTGCTAAATTGAACAACCTGGACGAAAAAAGTGCATCTGCTAGCGTTCGACGGGTGATGCGGTTTCACATAGAGAAGCAGTATGAGGAGAGACTTGATCACTTCCGGAAAACATGGAGGAATGTTCATCTTGTACGATATGATGAGAGCACATGGTTTACTCCCCATAAGGAAAAACTTATAGCCGCGTATTGCGATGATATACGCCATTTTAGCACAAGAACGTCTAACAGGTAAGATATTTGAATTTGTTTTCAACGAGAATGATCATGACATTTGGTTGGCTAAATGTTTAACATGTACAATGTTGTTGTCAGGGTTGAAGGTCAGCACTCGATGTTGAAGCATATGTTTGATTCAGCTGTTGGAGGGTTCGACACTTTAGTGCAACACATTGACAATATGTTTGTCGATCAGCACCGTCGAATACGGGCCGAGATGGAAATGTCCAACCATACTAGCCCGAAGGAGATACAAGACGGGCCTCGGTGGATCAAGACTATTTTCATGCGCATATTGAGGAAGTGCTCCGACAAGTGTTTGAGAATGCTACTGAAAGAAGTCCTTAAGGCAAATGAGGGAAAGATATGTGGCCCATGTGAGGATCCTTGGTGGGAATCAACACTCGGATTGCCTTGCCCACACAGGATTAAGGTGTTTGTAGAAGAAGGAACGCCATTGTTGCCGAGCGACATTGATATCTTCTGGAAGCAGATCAAGTGGGAAGGAGTGGAATTGAAAGACTTCGACTCTGACGACGACGTGCAATTGACTGCAGATAAGGTTCTTATGGATGATTTCTTTGAAGGGGTGTTTACCGGTAACGTTGATGATTTCGATATGAAGAGGATGGATGATAAGTGGCGTGAGTGCAAGGATCCTTCTTCAGTTGATGTCCAGGACCCCCCTCGGGGAGAGACGAAGAGAGGAAGGCCTAAGATTCATGCTAAGAAGATGAGTACAAAGCGAGATCTGGGTTGGGATGAGAGGGCTCAAGCTAAGAAGGATAAGGAGAAGGCAGAAGCAAGGAAAAAGGGGATGAAAGAGGAAGAGGGTGCAACTGTGCCACCGAAAGCCGATTCACAAAAGAAATCGTCGGTTGCATCCAACAGAGCTTCAAGCGGGGCCATGACCGTAAAAGGGAGTGCAACTAAACCACCGAGGGAAAGAGGAAATGCTAGATCGAAATGTAGCGGTGGCAATTCAATCATTTATCTCGACTTCGACTGGGGGATAGATAATATAGACCTTTTAATGCTCGCATACATAGCTGCTGTGGAGAAAGTAGGTGATGACGGTCATTGTGGTTATCGATCCCTTGCTCGCTTACTAGGTAAACCAGAGCAACAATACGTTGAAATCCGATTAGATCTTTCGAAGCCCCTCCAACAAAACGGGCATATGTATCATGAGATGCTAGAGGGTTTCAAGACTATCCCGCTACTCATTCGAGAAGTGAATCACATTCGATCGCCATGCTCTCCTGAATTCTGGATGTGCACACCTACAATGGGATTGGTATTTGCCACGAGGTATCAAGTTGCACTAGTGGTGTTATCATGGTTTGGTCCTTGTACATGTCTTCCGATGTTTGCTCCTCCCGGTTCAGAGCCTCCTACCATGGTGTTCGCCATTGCACATGTAGGACGAGTACAACGCAGACGGTGAACAACTAACGATACAAGAAATTAAAAATACTGAATTCTCTATTTCTGAAGTGCTGCTGCCAATTCTGCAGCAAGTGCAGCGTTTTCCTCCATGAGCTCGGCGTTTTTCTCCATGAGCTCGGCGTTTTTGGCTTTCAGTTCATCTATTTTGTTGGCCCATTCTTTTGTTCCAATCCTCAGCAGCTCCATCCCTTCCTCAATTCCTCCAGCCTTTGACCAGTTGCATAAGTTGTCTGCATTTAGTTCTTCAATAACGACCCTTGCACGACCTGTGTAGGGTGGATCGATCCAATGTTTGTATTTGCACCCTTTCTCTTCCTCTTCTTCAGTAAGGGCATCCCAACATGCATCCGGGCATCCCCAAAATGTTCTCCCATAGTTGACCTTGTCCCACTCTATTTGTTCGGTACACATATGCACCGTGGGCTTTTTCTGACACCAACACAATTTCGGACCAAGATCCATTGTCGAGGAAGAGGTGGGAAATAAAGTTGGACGATTCAGATACATATCGAAATTTGAGGAAGGAAATTTGAGAGAAAATAAATATAATGGAATGATAGTGAATGTGTATTTGAAATGGTTTGTGTTGGAGGTATTTATAGACGAAAAGAGAAGAGTGTTTGGGAAATATCCGACCCGGTCCCACAAAGTCTCGTTCAGAATGGGGTTCCGAACGAGACTTTGTGGGATCGGGTCGGATATTTCCCAAACACCTCTTCTCTTTTCGTCGGACAAATGGCAGCCATGCGGGTGAAGGTGAGTCCCGAATTTTCATCTATATATATGTCCCGGGTTTGTTTAACGTCATAACCGTGCAAACCAATGTCGCCTCTAAATATTAACCCGATACCCCAAGATGACGATGATGACGATCATGTATTTGAAGATGGTGGTGAAGACGATGAAGAAAGCGAAGGTGAAGACGAAGGTGAAGACGAAGATGAAGACGTCGGTGAAGACGAATCGGAAGAAGAACATGATGATGATTATGATGACGTTGAAGAAGATGGTGAGGAAGAAGATGATGATGATTAGTAATGCTCACGTTTATATACTTTGTAATACTTTCGTTATGCATAATTAAAGTGTTGAATTTCACCTTCATACGTCTTTATAACATTAAATCAAAACGTAAGGAAACCAAATCCATAAAACATAATATCCATTAAAACTTAATCAACGAAAACGAAACATAATATCCATAACACAGGGGACATAATATTCATTAAAACATAAACAACAAATACAACGTATCAAATCCTCCAATAAGGGTCCGACTCGTGACCCAAGTTAGCTTCCCATTCATTACGCCCTGCTTGTTGTTCCGGAGGGGCTTGTCCCGCACCCATCCTTGCCCGCTCCCATATAGAATGTGTGGGTCTCTCTTCTGCACTCCTGGACGACTCTGCTTGTGACATCCGTTGAGTTTGAGTGACCTCCTCAGCTGTAGGCGGATCGTCGATACTGAGCATCCGAATGTAGGCATCCAAATTCTCCAGAGTTGCAATCCCCTGTTGTCGATGTGTCCGCATAATACCGAGTGTCGTCGATACACGCTGCAATACCAACAAATAATTAGGAGATGGGTCATATAGAAAACACAATACCAACAAATAAAATAATATAAGAATTACCCGGTTGAAATCGAGGGTAAGGATCGGGTTCGGGTTACATGGCGGTCGAGGTCTTGTCGGGGCGTTTGGGCTCACATATGGATGTGAGACTTGAGCAAACCAATCGAGGTAAGCATCCTCAGCATCCCAAGGGATAAGAGCTGGTGGGCTGGACACGATGTACGGACACAGGTTGTCATAACGTTGGTCCCATCTATCCCATTCCGGGCCATACTGTACAATGTATTCCCGGCCACCTCGCATTGATTTTGGCGGACAATAATACTCGACTGGCTCGGGGACATCCAAAGTCCGGGACTGACGGCGTCCGAACTGTCTGCATAACCGATCAGGGTTGTACATCTCCATAATGTCAAAGCACCGGATCCCACCACGATAAGTGGCCACTCTATGACGCCCTTGCGGTCCCACGTCCAAATCCGGATACGGCATCCAACACACCTACAAAAGTAGCTTATAACAATTAATAACAATATTGAAAACAAAAAACTTGGAATGCCATTTAGACGATTGACTTACATCTTCCGGTGCATACTCATCCAAGATGCGCCTGTACTGTTGTAGAGTCCTTTTTTGCCTCAGCGGGGCCTGTCCAGTGGAATAGCGGGACACACGAGCAATAACTTCTTGGGAGCTCACATCCAGGTTTGGGTTCCCGGGAAAATACGGGAAATGTAACCAAATCCAAATCTCAAGAAGCCTTACGCAACCAGAAAATTGCACGCATTTCGCCCTGGATGCTATACCCAGCTGCCTGTACAACAATGCCAAACAACTTGTACCCCATGCGTACTCATGTATCCTGCTCGGATCCTCTAGTAGTGGCAGGAAGCATGTGTCTAACAGGTTCGAGGTCTTGTTCACGAACAGAGACTGCTGAATGAGGTGCCACAAAAAGCCTGTTGCAATAGAGCCCAGATCGGATCTTCCAGAGTTGATCATCGAGACAACGTGGAAAAAGAATTCCCACTCCCCGACTTTCCTCTACCTATGAACTTGACCATCTCTTCCTCCTCATCGTCAAACCGGTTGTCCAGGTCAACGCCAAACAAATAGGAGAACAATTGGGCACACTCCCTTGAATCTGCATCTAGACCCAAATGCGTCCATGGGGTGGTGACAGCACGCCTGTCAATAGACAACTCTAGAATCTCCAAAATGTCATGGAGACCGATTCCAAGCTCCCCAGAGTTCAGATGAAATGTGTTCGTCTCTGGGGGCCACCTTTCTACAAATGCAGAAAAGAGGTTGTGGTCCACATTCCAAAATTGACCCTTAAGGATGTGAAGCAGCCCCGACTCCTGGGCAATAGCAAACCATGAATCTGGCTCCGGGTCGGTAGGAATTCTAGGCAACCATAGTTCGAAACACTTCTGCCTTGTCCGCGCCTTTAGTTGACGGGGGGCACTTTCATCGGGATTCGGATGTATCCAAATCTCATGAGCAATGTGTTGCCCATAACGAGTCAATATAGACCCCTCGATCAGTCCTGGAAGAGGAGGAGCCCCAACAACTTCTGCTTGCATCGGAACAGGACCTGACTGTCGAGATCTACCCCCGGAAGAACCTGACCGCCTCGGAACAGGAGATGCCATCGGAACAGGAGATGGCATCGGAACAGGAGATGGGTTCCTAACCCCCGCATCACTTGACCCCCGAGAACCTGACTGTTGAGGTCTATCACCCCGAGATCTTCTACCTCCCCTCCTCTCAGAAGCAGTAATCCGCCTATCACCCAGGTTCTTGTCTTCCCCAACTCTAGATCGGATGTTTCTAACTACCTCCTAGTTTTAACGAAATATATACAAATTTAGCATCGATTATTATAACTGAAGTCCGTATATGCGATTTTCTAAAAAGTGTTGATGCGCTTTCAACATGCATTAAACTAATTCTTATAAACTAAATTTCACATGAATTTAATTCTTATCTTCTAACCTGTCTTTTTACCATGCATTGCAGTTAATATTGAAATTAAGCGTTTTCCACTATTAACTAATTTTAGCATGCATTTGAAGTACTATTGAGCATTTTCCACTATTTCTACAAAATTAAGCTTATTTCAGGTTTTTAGAAATACTAACCGACTCAGTGTTCCGTCTCCGACGTGGTGCTCGGACATCCTCCTGCTCTTGCTCCGGCTCTTCTTGAGGTGTTGCTCCGCCTATAACATTTGGATCTCAGAACGTGTGTTGTTGATGCCTTTGGAGATCACTGTCAGTGGGGATGGGAATGTTGTAACTACTACTAGTTGCTCCGTCCATGTCGAAAAAACCACTACCAGAAGGACCGGCGTAGCTTGCATTCGGAACACCATAACCCGACCACCAGTCGTTTTCTATATAAACTTTGGGATCTGCAGCCGTCAGATCAGAAAACAAAGGATTAGGAGGAGTTCCAGCCATAATCGAGATGGAAGAGAGCGTTTTTTGAAAGATTTAGAAGGGAGCGTTTTTTTGTAAGATCGAGAAGAGAGTGAATTCGAGTGTGGTTCGGAATGGCATTCCGAACCCGTATTTATAGGCGATTTTGCACCAGCTAGCCGTTGGGGTCCAACGGCTAGCTGACGTCAGCATCTCGTTCGGAATGGCGTTCCGAACGAGAATGCTGACGTCAGCTAATTCCGAACGAGAAACGGATATCCGATATAAATTTTAAAAAAAATAAAAAACAATAATGACGTCATTAAAAAATTAAAAAAAAAAAACTCATTCCGAACGAGAAATCAGATATTTTTTTTGTATTATTTTAACCCGGTTTCATAAACCGGGTTCACATTTTTGAACCCGGTTAGGCTCGTTCGGAACCCCATTCCGAACGAGAGGGGGGGGGGGGGGGTGCCCGGTGTAAAAAACGTGCTGCCCGGTTGAATCACCAGAAAAAAACAAGGAAATGCAACATTACACTAAACCTAATCGGCAAAGTCCTCACAAATTTCTAAAGTCGAGAGCGACATATAACATGAGAGCAAAATTAGATAACAAAAACAAGTGAAATCCTTACTACATTTTGCCTAGCAAATCCCTAAACTTACTTCGAAGCTTTGTGAATCTATGGATGGCGTGGATGACAATGCCAGTGGAAAGTGCCCAATCCTTGTTGAATCACCTATCGACAACAGATCTTTGATCTTCGTCTCCAATCGTCTGGTACAGATCCATGATGAGGCTAAAGTCGTAGTGCCAAATCAAAGAAATAAACTCTAAACACTAACTAGAGTATAGTAAGTAAGTAGAGGTCGAACCCAAGGGAATCAAAACACTAAATCAATGCAGTCAAGTGAATTATCAACTAGTAAACAAGTAACAAGTAACCGGGGGGGGGGGGGGGGAGGGTTTGATTGTATGAAACACAAAAGTAACAAGTATCAAACAAAGGGAGTTTGGGTGAGAATATGATGAGAAGGGGTTTCACCTAGAAAGTATCCACACAACAGTCAATCAAGTTGATCATAGATTTATCTCAAGTTCTATTCAATCCTAGGGAATGTTCCTATTCCAATCTTTAATATATCAGCTGGCCAACCGGTTCTGATAATACTTACTATTCAACAATCAGGGAAACCTCTCAAGATTAGATGAAATATCAGCAAAGGGCACAAGAATTATAAGGATGCATGCAATAACTTACAACCGTCAAGTATTAACATGCAATCAATTCTCTTTCATAAAAGCAATCAACTACCAGATCATGCAGATATGAGCGCTACAATGACAAGGAATTCCACCGTATATTCCTAGTCTAGCAATAGAAAACTATCAATCAAACTAGGTGATCAAGCTAGCAAAACTAATAGAAATCAATAGATGAAGAACAAGAGAATTAATACAAACCCATAGGAAAATAACAAGAGTTTAGAAATCTCACAACTTAATAACTGAAGGTTTCAACCGCTAGGTAAAACAATGGAGATTAGTTCCGGCTCATGGTTGCAGAACTAAATTGTCTGATGGAAAAGATGATAGAAAAGATGATAGAAACTAGGGTCCTTAAATAGAGAACTAACCCCAAAATATATGGTAAAAGAAAGATCCTAAACGAAATAATAAGGAAAATAGGAAAATAATAAAAAGAAATAAAAGCAAAGCAAAATAAGGAAAGTCCGGAATATCTTCGGCCTTTTTGTGGCGATCGCCATAGATGCCTGGCGATCGCGGTCTTCATTTAAATCTCTGTCATGTCTCTGTCGCCCCATGGCGATCGCCATAGAGTCATGGCGATCGCCATGCTCTCTCAAACTCCTGAATGCTCCTGTTGTAGAATGGCGATCGCCATAGTGATGGTGGCGATCGCCGCTGCTCCGCAGGATGTCTTCTTCTTCATGTCTTCAATCTTTGATCCTCTTCTTCTTCGGTTCTGGTCTTCATTTCTTCACTTCTTCATAAACAACTCAGAATATAACAATAGCTCCAAATACTTGTGATAACACTCCTAAACTAATGTAATAACCCCTAGTTACGCCATACAAAGTGTAGCGTATCAAATACCCCCATACTTAGAGTTTTACTCGTCCCGAGTAACTTACAGAAAAGCTACCCTTACAATGAAAAACTCAAAGCCTCAGGAAGTACAAGAATATCTCCTAGTGATTACATACTCAATAAGCCCAAAGCATACAGAACGCAACAACAACAATCTAGAACAAATGTGATACAATAAGCACAAACTCAGAACTACACCTTATTCCTCCAAGTGGCCTACCCGAATCCTCCTATAAGCCTCCTTCTTATGTCACCATAACGCCAAGATGATAATGATCCTAAAACACTCAATTTTTTTTATAACACTCATCTTGCTTGGGCGCCCTTTCGGGTTTTCATCCCAACCACTCAATAATTGTTCCGAGCTCACCAACTCACATCTCTCAAGACTTATTGTTGCCTCAGCCTAGTGTCGGCCAAGCCACCTTCTTATTGCATAGATCTTGCTATCCAAGGATTTTGTATGCCTTTTTCTCAATATTTTTGGCTTTTTCCATTTTTTAATTTTTTTTAATTTTTGATTTATAACATGCAAAATGAAATGCTAGGAAAGTAAATATGTACAATTACTCATATCATCCCCTCCCCTATACTTGAATGAGACATTGTCCTCAATGGAAAATAAAGGACATACAAATGTAAATGGGGAAGAAAGGATAATACTCACTGTGGTGATGGTGGTGGATGGTGTGGATAGTAGGGGTTTGCACCCCTAAAGAACTCCTCCTGCCTCTGTTGCAACGTCTGCATGGTCTGCTCAATGTTGGTGAACCGGCTGTCATAGCTGCTCACTGTTCGGCTCACCTCAGCTAGCTGTGTCCCGAATGCCTGCTGCTGAAGAGACATACTCTCCATCAAACTGTACATCCGCTCATAATCAAATCCCGGGGCAGCAGCCTGAGGACCGCCCTGATCAGCCCCCGGAGCACCATCATGACCTCCCATGTCAACTTCCATCTCCGCCTCCTCGTCAGACTCCTCAGCCTCAGCACCATCAGGCAATAGTCGAAAATCCATTGCAAGAGGACCAAAGGGAATGAATCTAGGTAGACGCATCTTGTGTGTGCCCTCATGCTTGGACAACCACGTATAAATATCCCGGCGCACATCTAGAAGCAGTGCACGCCTCAGCCCTGGAACATCATAAACATAGTTGGAGTTGCTGCTACCACTAGGGATAGCATCATCTCCCAAACAGAGTCGGGCAATGAGAGTGACCATGCCTCCCATACTTATCTTGCCCACCTTCTTTCCCATCTTCCTGTATTTGGCCACACTATGGCAAAAAAGCAGGATCCAATCTGGAACGGTCCCACATTCAGGTGTGAGGCTCCATAAAAACTGTAAATCCTGAGCAGAGACCTTGTTCACCTCCCCACGCCCCAAGAAACACATGGCTATCACCTTGTGAGCTAGCCTAAGGCAAGGATGAGTGAACTCGTAATTGTACTGGGTAATAGAAGGGTTCAGTACCTGCCCTGTAGCATGAAACCAGAAATCTGCAGCCCTCTGATCAGGCTCACTCCAACCTTCACTAGGGTCCTTAGTCACTCCAAATAGTACACTCAAATCATCAAAACCAAGAACATACTCTTTACCTTGCAGCATAAAAGCAATATTTCGTTCCTCCGTACTGAATGTGAAAGTAGCAATAAAGTCTCGTGTTAAAGTCTCATCAGTGGGAGCATTTATTGTCATAAGTCCACCTAAACCACCATGGCTCAGCAATGCCAAGGTGCATTCTTCCAAACCCAACAATTGCAAAGTGGGCATGCAAAAGAACTTGGTAGTGACTACAGTTTTAGAATCCAAAAAATCTCGAACCTCTTTCTGCTTTTTAGTCATACATCTCTTGACTCCTCTCACCATTGTATAATAGGGGAATGAATAGCAAAGAGAGAAACGAAGTTGTACTCACAAATTTTTCGAAGCAAAATAAAGGCTGCAGAACTGAATGGCGATCGCGGTGAATGTATGGCGATCGCGGTCGCTGAATTTCCGAAATCGAGCTTTTGTCAATAGATGGCGAGCGCCTTGAGATGGAGGCGGTCGCGGTGAATGTATGGCGATCTACTGCGTGAATCTGGTGGCTTGAGGTTGGTTTGGTGGTGGTTTGATGGAGAAGGGTTGATTTTTGTGGAGGTTTGAGGGAGGATGGGGGTTTGGGGGCTATGGAATTTTTGGGGGTGGCTAGGGTTTGAGAAGATGAGGGAAGGGATGTTTTAATAGTGGGGGCTGCTGGGATTTGATTGGTGAGGGTAGGTAGGGGATGAAATCAGGTTGGGATTGGGTCGGTCCAAATCTTTAATTTATTTTTTTATCATTATGGACATTTTTAGCCGGCCCACATGTATAACTGGCCGACCCAAGTCGTCTCCACATCACCTAGTCACCATTCCGTCAGCGCTCAGTCAGCACAAAGTAACTGCCACGTCATCCTGAATATCCACGTCATCTTTTATTTTATTTTTTTATTTTTATTTTATTTTTATTTTTTTTTTAGAACGAGAGAAGACTTACAGCGGGATTGGCTACTGACTGTAGCGGACCCTAAGCTTCGGTGCTTTCCTCCTGTCCATAGAAAAACTAACAAGAAAATTACCTCGAACAAAAACAAAAACAACCTCAAACCTCGGGTTGCCTCCCGAGTAGCGCTTATTTAACGTCGTGGCTCGACTTCATGCCTTTCAATCAGGTTTCATCAATAGGCTCAGTAAAATATTGCTCATCGATGGCCTCGTTGGTGAAACCTTCATGATAGGCTTTCAATCGTTGCCCATTTACCTTAAATACCTTATGAGTCTCCCCATCATATAAATCCACTGCTCCATGGGGAAGGATTGGGCAACAACATAAGGTCCTACCCATCTAGACTTAAGCTTACCTGGGAAAAGTTTCAGACGTGACTGAAATAGTAGAACTTTATCACCTGTTTTGATGTTCTTTCTCAAAATGTTCTTGTCATGCCAAGCTTTCGTCTTCTCCTTATATATGACAGCATTGTCATAGGAGTCGAGTCTTGCTTCCTCTAGCTCACTCAATTGGAGCTTCCTGAATTCTCCAACTTCACTAATTTGCATGTTGCATTTCTTGACAGCCCAATATGCCTTATGCTCAAGCTCCACTGGAAGATGACAACCTTTACCAAAAATTAATCGATAGGGTGACATACCTATAGGAGTTTTGTAGGCTGTGCGGTAGGCCCATAATGCATCATTAAGTCTTAGGCTCCAATCCTTCCTGTTGGGAGCTACTGTCTTCTGTAAGATGGTCTTGATCTCCCTGTTTGACAACTCAGCTTGTCCATTGGTCTGTGGATGATAGGCAGTGGAGACCCTCTGAGTAACATGATACTTCTTCAGCAATGCACTCACCGTCTTGTTACAAAAATGAGTACCCCTGTCACTTATGAGAGCCTTGGGAATACCAAAACGAGCAAATATGTTCTCTTTCAAGAACCATGCTACAACTTGAGAATCATCAGTCTTGGTGGCCTTCGCTTCCACCCATTTGGAAACGTAGTCCACCGCAAGCAAAATATATAAGTTCCCGAATGAGCTAGGGAAAGGTCCCATAAAGTCAATCCCCCAAACATCAAAAATCTCACAAAATATGATTGGTGCTTGAGGCATCTCATTCTTTTGAGACATGTTCCCAACTCGTAGGCATTGATCACAGGTTTTGCAATAGGCATAAGCATCCCGAAATATGTGTGGCCAATACAAACCTGCATCCAATACTTTCCTAGATGTTCTATTTGCCCCAAAATGACCCCCACATGCATAAGAATGACAAAAAGACAAGACAAATTGTACCTCATTATCAGGAAGACATCGACGAATCTCCTGATCATTACAGTGTCTCCAAAGATAGGGATCATCCCACACATAGAATCTAGCTTCGCTTTTCATCTTATCCTTTTGAGCCTTGGAAAAATTAGGGGGGAACTCGCCTATGACAAGAAAGTTCACTAAATTTGCGTACCAGGGTTTGAAGGTTTTTAGAGCGAGGAGTGTAGCTTCAAGATCAACGTTAATGTAAGTCTCTGCGAGCCAACGGCGATCGCCACCAATGCATGGCGATCGCGGTCGCGGTCTAGAGTCGAGGGTAGCTTCTATGGAAGCATGGCGATCGCCAATGATTTGTGGCGATCGCGGTCGTGACTCAGTACTCCTGTAAACATTAGAATAATCACGGCGATCGCCACTAGATGGTAGCGATCGCGTCATGGCCACAGTAGCTACTCCGAACAGATTGTCATCGGGGAAATTTCCCTGAATTTGCTCCTGCATATCTGGCTTGTCATCTGCACTGACTAATCTACTCAAGTGATCAGCCACCAAATTTTCAGCACCTTTCTTGTCTCGAATTTCCACATCAAACTCACTCAGCAATAAGATCCATCGAATCAATCTTGGTTTGGCATCCTTCTTCGTCATAAGATAACGAAGTGCTGCATGGTCAGTATAAACAATTACCTTGGTACCAAGTAGATATTGTCTGAATTTCTCCAAGGCAAAGACAATTGCTAGCATCTCCTTCTCAGTGGTGGAGTAGTTCCTTTGCGCTCCGTTCAAAGTCATAGAAGCATAATGAATTACATGAGAAGCTCTTGCTTCTTTTTGTCCAAGAACTGCTCCCACTGCATAGTCACTAGCATCACACATGATCTCAAAAGGCCGAGACCAATCTGGCGCCTGAATAATTGGTGCACTTGTCAAACGAGTTTTCAACTCATCAAACGCCTTCTTGCACTCGTCATTAAGCTCAAAATCAACCTCCTTTTTCAGCAGCTCACATAGTGGTGACGAGGTCTTTGAAAAGTCTTTAATAAACCTGTGATAGAAACCTGCATGGCCTAGAAAAGAGCGAACTTCCCGCACATTAGTAGGATAAGGCAAAGATTGAATTACATTAATCTTCGCCTTATCGACCTCAATACCCCTAGCTGACACAATATGCCCTAACACAATACCTTGCTCAACCATGAAGTGACACTTTTCAGAATTAAGAACCAAGTTAGTTTCTACACATCTTTTAAGCACTAGTGTCAAATGGTTTAAACATGCATCAAAACTGTCACCATGAACTGTGAAATCATCCATAAAAACTTCAATGAAATTTTCCACATACTCAGAAAAAATACTCACCATACACCTTTGGAACGTACCGGGTGCGTTACACAACCCAAATGGCATCCTGCGGTATGCAAAAGTACCAAAAGGGCATGTAAATGTCGTTTTCTCTTGATCCTCTGGGGCTATGGAAATCTGAAAATAACCTGAGTATCCATCCAAAAAGCAATAGAAAGGGCGACCAACAAGTCGCTCAAGCATTTGATCAATAAATGGTAAAGGAAAGTGATCCTTTCTAGTTACCGCATTCAGATTACGGTAATCAATGCAAACTCGCCAACCTGTTTGTAACCTGGTAGGAACCAACTCTCCTTGTTGATTCTCTACAACCTGAATACCACCCTTCTTGGGGACACATTGTGTAGGACTAACCCATTGACTGTCAGAGATAGGAAAAATCATACCTGCCTGCAGGAGTTTCAGCACCTCCTTCTTCACTACTTCAGTCATTGGTGGATTGAGCCGCCTCTGGGGTTGTCTGGATGGTTTGGGATCCCCTTCTAGCAAAATCCTATGCATACATGTCGAGGGACTAATCCCTTTGATGTCTGCAATGGTCCATCCCAAAGCTACGTTATGATCTTCAAGCACTGCCACTAATTTCTCCTCTTGCTCCTTGGAAAGATGGCTTGAAATAATAACCGGTAATGTTTTACCTTTTCCAAGAAAAGCATACTTCAAATGTTTGGGCAGCTCCTTCAATTCAACTTCTGGTGCCTGCACAATAGATGGTAGGAGCTTCTCGCTCGGTACTATTAGTTCTAAGGGGCCATTGCCCACATAAGTGTAGGGAGGCTTACCTTCAGCGTTCAATTGTGCCAAGACTACCTGCATGTTAGTGGATAGAGATATATATGCATGTGGATCCTCCACATCATTCTCAATGATCGATTTCAGCTCATCACAACAAGTCACATCAAACACATCTTGCACAATAGGCTCAATCACATCAATAGAACATAAAGAATGGTCATCAATGGGGTGTTTCATAGCATCATAAATATTGTATTCAACCTTCTCCCCATCAAATTCCATTGTCAGTGTCCCACTGTTCACATCAATCTTAGTTTGAGCAGTTTTCATAAAAGGCCTACCTAGCAAAATAGGTGATGCATGCTTGTCATGCTCCATATCCAAAACAAAGAAATCAGCAGGAAAAATAAAGTCACCAACCATAACAAGAACATCTTCAACCACCCCTTTCGGGTACACATTAGATCTATCAGCAAGTTGAACAACAATTCCTGTTTCATGCAATGGTCCTAAACCTAGTGATTCATACAATGAAAAAGGCAAAACATTGATTGATGCTCCTAAATCTAGCATAGCTTTTGATACGCTACACTTTGTATGGCGTAACTAGGGGTTATTACATTAGTTTAGGAGTGTTATCACAAGTATTTGGAGCTATTGTTATATTCTGAGTTGTTTATGAAGAAGTGAAGAAACGAAGACCAGAACCGAAGAAGAAGAGGATAAAAGATTCAAGACATGAAGACGAAGGCATTCCGCGGAGCAGAGGCGATCGCCACCATCTCTATGGAGATCGCCATTCTACAACAGGAGCATTCAGGAGTTCGAAAGAGAATTAATACAAACGCCTATGGGTTTGTATTAATTCTCTTGTTCTTTGCCTTATCCTACTAATGTGCGGGAAGTTCGCTCTTTTCTAGGCCATGCAGGTTTCTATCGCAGGTTTATTAGAGACTTTTCAAAGACCTCATCACCACTATGTGAGCTGCTGAAAAAGGAGGTTGATTTTGAGCTTAATGACGAGTGCAAGAAGGCGTTTGATGAGTTGAAAACTCGTTTGACAAGTGCACCAATTATTCAGGCGCCAGATTGGTCTCGACCTTTTGAGATCATGTGTGATGCTAGTGACTATGCAGTGGGAGCAGTTCTTGGACAAAAAGAAGCAAGAGCTTCTCATGTAATTCATTATGCTTCTATGACTTTGAACGGAGCGCAAAGGAACTACTCCACCACTGAGAAGGAGATGCTAGCAATTGTCTTTGCCTTGGAGAAATTCAGACAATATCTACTTGGTACCAAGGTAATTGTTTATACTGACCATGCAGCACTTCGTTATCTTATGACGAAGAAGGATGCCAAACCAAGATTGATTCGATGGATCTTATTGCTGAGTGAGTTTGATGTGGAAATTCGAGACAAGAAAGGTGCTGAAAATTTGGTGGCTGATCACTTGAGTAGATTAGTCAGTGCAGATGACAAGCCAGATATGCAGGAGCAAATTCAGGGAAATTTCCCCGATGACAATCTGTTCGGAGTAGCTACTGTGGCCATGACGCGATCGCTACCATCTAGTGGCGATCGCCGTGATTATTCTAATGTTTACAGGAGTACTGAGTCACGACCGCGATCGCCACAAATCATTGGCGATCGCCATGCTTCCATAGAAGCTACCCTCGACTCTAGACCGCGACCGCGATCGCCATGCATTGGTGGCGATCGCCGTTGGCTCGCAGAGACTTACATTAACGTTGATCTTGAAGCTACACTCCTCGCTCTAAAAACCTTCAAACCCTGGTACGCAAATTTAGTGAACTTTCTTGTCATAGGCGAGTTCCCCCCTAATTTTTCCAAGGCTCAAAAGGATAAGATGAAAAGCGAAGCTAGATTCTATGTGTGGGATGATCACTATCTTTGGAGACACTGTAATGATCAGGTGATTCGTCGACGCCTTCCTGATAATGAGGTACAATCCGTCTTGTCTTTTTGTCATTCTTATGCATGTGGGGGTCACTTTGGGGCAAATAGAACAGCTAGGAAAGTATTGGATGCAGGTTTGTATTGGCCACACATATTTCGTGATGCTTATGCCCATTGCAAAACCTGTGATCAATGCCAACGAGTTGGGAACATGTCTCAAAAGAATGAGATGCCTCAAGCACCAATCATCTTTTGTGAGATTTTTGATGTTTGGGGGATTGACTTTATGGGACCTTTCCCTAGCTCATTCGGGAACTTATATATTTTGCTTGCGGTGGACTACGTTTCCAAATGGGTGGAAGCGAAGGCCACCAAGACTGATGATTCTCAAGTTGTAGCATGGTTCTTGAAAGAGAACATATTTGCTCGTTTTGGTATTCCCAAGGCTCTCATAAGTGACAGGGGTACTCATTTTTGAAGGGTGAGTGCATTGCTGAAGAAGTATCATGTTACTCAGAGGGTCTCCACTGCCTATCATCCACAGACCAATGGACAAGCTGAGTTGTCAAACAGGGAGATCAAGACCATCTTACAGAAGACAGTAGCTCCCAACAGGAAGGATTGGAGCCTAAGACTTAATGATGCATTATGGGCCTACCGCACAGCCTACAAAACTCCTATAGGTATGTCACCCTATCGATTAATTTTTGGTAAAGGTTGTCATCTTCCAGTGGAGCTTGAGCATAAGGCATTATGGGCTGTCAAGAAATGCAACATGCAAATTAGTGAAGTTGGAGAATTCAGGAAGCTCCAATTGAGTGAGCTAGAGGAAGCAAGACTCGACTCCTATGACAATGCTGTCATATATAAGGAGAAGACGAAAGCTTGGCATGACAAGAACATTTTGAGAAAGAACTTCAAAACAGGTGATAAAGTTCTACTATTTCAGTCACGTCTGAAACTTTTCCCAGGTAAGCTTAAGTCTAGATGGGTAGGACCTTATGTTGTTGCCCAAGTCTTTCCCCATGGAGCAGTGGATTTATATGATGGGGAGACTCATAAGGTATTTAAGGTAAATGAGCAACGATTGAAAGCCTATCATGAAGGGTTCACCAACGAGGCCATCGATGAACAATATTTTACTGAGCCTATTGATGAAACCTGATTGAAAGGCATGAAGTCGAGCCACGACGTTAAATAAGGCGCTACTCGGGAGGCAACCCGAGGTTTGAGTTTGTTTTTGTTTTTGTTCGAGGTAATTTTCTTGTTAGTTTTTCTATGGACAGGAGGAAAGCACCGAAGCTTATGGTCCGCTACAGTCAGTAGCCAATCCCCCTGTAAGTCTTCTCTCGTTCTAAAAAAAAAAAAAAAAATCCGAGAAAAGAAGAATATATCAGATTCCGAGAAAAGAAGAATATATCGGATAAAAAAAAAAAAGATGACGTGGATATTCAGGATGACGTGGCGGTTACTTTGTGCTGACGGGGCACTGACGGAACGGTGACTAGCTGATGTGGAGACAACAAATTGATAAAGCTACATGGATTAATCAGTTATGCATGTGGGCCGGCTGAAAAGGTCCATGATAATAAAAAGCGAAGCCCAAGCCCAATCTCATACCTACCCTCACCAATAAAATCCCACCAGCCCCACTATAAAACCCCTCATCTTCTCCCTCATCTTCTAAAACCTCCCAAGCTCCCATCTCCCTCATCTTCTAAAACCCTAGCCACCCCCAAAACCTCCAAAGCTCCCATCTCCCTCAAACCACCACAAAAGCCGACCTAAATCCGCCGGAGTTCGCCGGAAACCAGCCACCGCGACCGCCTCCATCTCACGGCGATCGCCATTTGGTGACAGAAGCTCGACCTCGGAAACCCAGGCGACCGCGATCGCCATCCATTAACCGCGATCGCCAGTGCAATACAGAAGCCATCCGCGATCGCCATAATCCATCCGCGATCGCCATTCTGTTCTGCAACATTTATTTTGCTTCGAAAATTCTGTGAGTAAAACTTTGTTTCTCTCCTTTGCTATTCATCCCCTTATTTTACAATGGTGAGAGGAGTCAAGAGATGTATGACTAAAAAGCAGAAAGAGGTTCGAGATTTTGTGGATTCTAAAGTTGTAGTTACTACTAAGTTCTTTTGCGTACCCACTTTGCAATTGTTGGGTTTGGAAGAATGCACATTGGCATTGCTGAGCCATGGTGGTTTAGGTGGACTTATGACAAAAAACGCTCCCACTGATGAGACTTTGACACGAGACTTTATTGCTACTTTTTCATTCAGTACGGAGGAACGAAATATTGTTTTCATGCTGCAAGGTAAAGAGTATGTTCTTGGTTTTGATGATTTGAGTGTACTATTTGGAGTGACTAAGGACCCTAGTGAAGGTTGGAGTGAGCCTGATCAGTGGGCTGCAGATTTCTGGTTTCATGCTACAGGGCAGGTACTGAACCCTTCTATTACCTAGTACAATTACGAGTTCACTCATCCTTGCCTTAGGCTAGCTCACAAGGTGATAGCCATGTGTTTCTTGGGGCGTGGGGAGGTGAACAAGGTCTCTGCTCAGGATTTACAGTTTTTATGGAGCCTCACACCTGAATGTGGGACCGTTCCAGATTGGATCCTGCTTTTTTTCCATAGTGTGGCCAAATACAGGAAGATGGGCAAGAAGGTGGGCAAGATAAGTATGGGAGGAATGGTCACTCTCATTGCCCGACTCTGTTTAGGAGATGATGCTATCCCTAGTGGTAGCAGCAACTCCAACTATGTTTATGATGTTCCAGGGCTGAGGCGTGCACTGCTTCTAGATGTGCGCCGGGATATTTATACGTGGTTGTCCAAGCATGAGGGCACACACAAGATGCGTCTACCTAGATTCATTCCCTTTGGTCCTCTTGCAAGGGATTTTCGACTATTGCCTGATGGTGCTGAGGCTGAGGAGTCTGACGAGGAGGCGGAGATGGAAGTTGACATGGGAGGTCATGATGGTGCTCCGGGGGCTGATCAGGGCGGTCCTCAGGCTGCTGCCCCGGGATTTGATTATGAGCGGATGTACAGTTTGATGGAGAGTATGTCTCTTCAGCAGCAGGCATTCGGGACACAGCTAGCTGAGGTGAGCCGAACAGTGAGCAGCTATGACAGCCGGTTCACCAACATTGAGCAGACCATGCAGACGTTACAACAGAGGCAAGAGGAGTTCTTTAGGGGTGCAAACCCCTACTATCCACACCATCCACCACCATCACCACAATGAGTATTATCCTTTCTTCCCCATTTACATTTGTATGTCCTTTATTTTCCATTGAGGACAATGTCTCATTCAAGTATGGGGGAGGGGATGATATGAGTAATTGTACATATTTGTTTTCCTAGCATTTCATTTTGCATGTTATAAATCAAAAATTCAAAAAAAATTAAAAAATGGAAAAAGCCAAAAATATTGAGAAAAAGGCATACAAAATCCTTGGATAGCAAGATCTATGCAATAAGAAGGTGGCTTGGCCGGCACTAGGCTGAGGCAACAATAAGTCTTGAGAGATGTGAGTTGGTGAGCTCGGAACAATTATTGAGTGGTTGGGATGAAAACCCGAAAGGGCGCCCAAGCAAGATGAGTGTTATAAAAAAAAAAATTGAGTGTTTTAGGATCATTATCATCTTGGCGTTATGGTGACATAAGAAGGAGGCGTATAGGAGGATTCGGGTAGGCCACTTGGAGGAATAAGGTGTAGTTCTGAGTTTGTGCTTATTGTATCACATTTGTTCTTGATTGTTGTTGTTGCGTTTTGTATGCTTTGGGTTTATTGAGTATGTAATCACTAGGAGATATTCTTGTACTTCCTGAGGCTTTGAGCATTTCATTGTAAGGGTAGCTTTTCTGTAAGTTACTCGGGACGAGTAAAAGTCTAAGTATGGGGGTATTTGATACGCTACACTTTGTATGGCGTAACTAGGGGTTATTACATTAGTTTAGGAGTGTTATCACAAGTATTTGGAGCTATTGTTATATTCTGAGTTGTATATGAAGAAGTGAAGAAACGAAGACCAGAACCGAAGAAGAAGAGGATAAAAGATTCAAGACATGAAGACGAAGGCATTCTGCGGAGCAGAGGCGATCGCCACCATCACTATGGCGATCGCCATTCTACAACAGGAGCATTCAGGAGTTCGAGAGCGCATGGCGATCGCCATGACTCTATGGCGATCGCCATGGGGCGACAGAAACACGGCAGAGATTTGAATGAAGACCGCGATCGCCAGGCATCTATGGCGATCGCCACAACAAGGCCGAAGATATTCCGGACTTTCCTTATTTTGCTTTGCTTTTATTTCTTTTTATTATTTTCCTATTTTCCTTATTATTTCGTTTAGGATCTTTCATTTACCATATATTTTGAGGTTAGTCTCTATTTAAGAACCCTAGTTCTTTCATCTTTTATCATCATCATCTTTTCCATCAGACAATTTAGTTCTGCAACCATGAGCAGGAACTAATCTCCATTGTTTTACCTAGCGGTTGAAACCTTCAGTTATTAAGTTGTGAGATTTCTAAACTCTTGTTCTTTTCCTATGGGTTTGTATTAATTCTCTTGTTCTTCATCTATTGATTTCTATTAGTTTTGCTAGCTTGATCACCTAGTTTGATTGATAGTTTTCTATTGCTAGACTAGGAATATACGGTGGAATTCCTTGTCATTGTAGCATTCATATCTGCATGATCTGGTAGTTGATTGCTTTTATGAAAGAGAATTGATTGCATGTTAATACCTGACGGTTGTAAGTTATTGCATGCATCCTTATAATTCTTGTGCCCTTTGCTGCTATTTCATCTAATCTTGAGAGGTTTCCCTGATTGTTGAATAGTAAGTATTATCAGGACCGGTTGGCCTGCTGATATATTAAAGATTGGAATAGGAACATTCCCTAGGATTGAATAGAACTTGAGATAAATCTATGATCAACTTGATTGACTGTTGTGTGGATACTTGCTAGGTGAAACCCCTTCTCATCATATTAACAACCAAACCTTCTTTGCTTGATACTTGTTACTTTTGTGTTCCATACAATCAAACCCCCCCCCCTTTGGTTACTTGTTCACTAGTTGATATTTCACTTGACTGCATTGATTTGGTGTTTTGATTCCCTTGGGTTCGACCTCTACTTACTTGCTATACTCTAGTTAGTGTTTAGAGTTTATTTCTTTGATTTGGCACTACGACTTTAGCCTCATCAGCTTTTTCGAATTTAGTTTCACCAATCACACATGGAATGCTAAACATGCCTGGGTCACCACATTTCTTAGGCATACGTCTTTGGAACACAGCAGAAACTTGTTCACTAACTTTAACCTTTTGTCTTCCCTTAAGTTTTTGATTCCTCTTAATTGTGCAAACTTCTTTCAAAAATTTTGCAAATCTAGGAATACTCTTGACAAGTTTAAGTAAAGGGATGTTTACCTCGCACCTACTGAAGGTTTCGAAAATTTCTTTATCGTTCTCTGGCCTTCGAGTGTCCTTCAATGCCTCGGGAATGGGAGCCACAGGCTTCTGTGAGAATAGAGGAGGAAAGTTGGGGCGAACATAATTGTCAACTGGTTCAGATGACTCATGGCGATCGCCGTCAATGGAAGGCGATCGCGGTCGCGATCCTTTAGCCTCTGTTGAAACATGGCGATCGCCAAACATTGGTGGCGATCGCGGTTCTTTCTCGGCCAGATTCTGCTTGCTCTCTGTAGTGTTACCGCGATCGCCACCAATGTTTGGCGATCGCGGTTGATCTTCTGGAGTTTCTGTCTCAGGATGTTGCTTCTGTTTGCCCTTTTCAGTATTAGATTCCTCAACCAATAATTTTCCACTTCATAATGTCACAGCACTGACACTTTCTCTCGGGTTTACTACCGTTTGAGATGGTAGCTTTCCTGAATCTCTAGCTTCTAAGTTGCTCACAGCTTGAGCAATCTGCCCTATCTGTTTCTCAAGATTCTGAATACTCGACTCCGTTTTAGCATTTTGTTGCATCACAGATTGAGCTAAGGACTTAATCATTTCTTCAGCAGTCAGAGAGTTTTGAGGTCTAGGCTGATTTTGGTGATTTTGCAATACTTGAGGGTTTTGAACATTATTCTGATTATCCCACCTCAAGTTAGGATGATTCCTTGTACCTGGATTATAATGATTAGCATAAGGATCAAATCTAGGCCTAGGTTGCCATCCGACTGCAGCATTTACCTCAACACTCGGTTCTTGGAGTTGTGGGCACTCGTCAGTAAGATGCCCTGTGAGTGTGCATACCCCACAAGCTCTCACGTGTTGTCGACCACCACTTTGCAGCATAAAAGACTTCATCATATCTTTCGGTTCATTCATATCACTTTGAATTTTAGCGGGATCAAGTGAACTTACTGACTGTGTTCTTTGCCTGCTACCAAACTGCCTTGAGCTTTCAGATAATTCCTCAAACATTTCAGTAGCCTGAGGTATAGTTAATCTCAAAAAGTTACCTCCACATGATGCATTCACCATACGACGGTCCTCATCAATCAGGCCACTAAACAAATACATGAGAAGATCCTGATCAGTGTAGCTGTGGAAAGGACAACTTGAGCACAACTTCTTGAATCTCTCATAATATTCATAGAGACTTTCAGTTGCGTGTTGTTGGAGATTTGTAATGTCCTTTTTCAGGCTGCTCAGTTTAGTTGCTGGAAAGTACTTCTCCAAGAAAACCTTTTTCATCTTGGCCCAAGTATCAATACTCCCAGGGGCTTGATAGTAAAGCCAATCATTAGCAGTGTCTTTCAGAGTGAATCCGAAAGCTCTTAACATTACTTGTTCCTCAGTGACACCCCTTGGCTTCATGCTAGAACATATGGCATGAAACTGAGCCAAATGTTTGTTTGGATCCTCACCTGTTAAGCCATGAAAGTGTGGAAGTTCATGAATCAATCCAGCTTTTAGCTCAAAATTGACACCCTCAGCTATCTCAGGAAACCTCACTGCCAGAGGTTGTTGATCTAAGTTCGGGGCAGTGAGCTGCCTCATAAGAGGCAGTGGCGGTCCGTTTCGATCACCCATTTCGCTACTTTGGTTCAAAGCTGCTCTTCGGTTCCTGTGGAACGTCCTCTCAATCTCTGAATCAAAAGCAACAAGAGATGAGTTATTAGCACGGGTCTGAACCATAAAGGTTCACACCAAACAGTTGATAATTTCACAATTAACACAAAATCAGAAAAATTTCAATTCCCCGGCAACGGCGCCAAATTTGATGAGGCTAAAGTCGTAGTGCCAAATCAAAGAAATAAACTCTAAACACTAACTAGAGTATAGTAAGTAAGTAGAGGTCGAACCCAAGGGAATCACAACACCAAATCAATGCAGTCAAGTGAATTATCAACTAGTAAACAAGTAACAAGTAACCGGGGGGGGGGGGGGGTTTGATTGTATGAAACACAAAAGTAACAAGTATCAAACAAAGGGAGTTTGGGTGAGAATATGATGAGAAGGGGTTTCACCTAGCAAGTATCCACACAACAGTCAATCAAGTTGATCATAGATTTATCTCAAGTTCTATTCAATCCTAGGGAATGTTCCTATTCCAATCTTTAATATATCAGCAGGCCAACCGGTCCTGATAATACTTACTATTCAACAATCAGGGAAACCTCTCAAGATTAAATGAAATAGCAGCAAATGGCACATGAATTATAAGGATGCATGCAATAACTTACAACCGTCAAGTATTAACATGCAATCAATTCTCTTTCATAAAAGCAATCAACTACCAGATCATGCAGATATGAGCGCTACAATGACAAGGAATTCCACCGTATATTCCTAGTCTAGCAATAGAAAACTATCAATCAAACTAGGTGATCAAGCTAGCAAAACTAATAGAAATCAATAGATGAAGAACAAGAGAATTAATACAAACTCATAGGAAAAGAACAAGAGTTTAGAAATCTCACAACTTAATAACTGAAGGTTTAAACCGCTAGGTAAAACAATGGAGATTAGTTCCGGCTCATGGTTGCAGAACTAAATTGTCTGATGGAAAAGATGATAGAAACTAGGGTCCTTAAATAGAGAACTAACCCCAAAATATATGGTAAAAGAAAGATCCTAAACGAAATAATAAGGAAAATAGGAAAATAATAAAAAGAAATAAAAGCAAAGCAAAATAAGGAAAGTCCGGAATATCTTCGGCCTTGTTGTGGCGATCGCCATAGATGCCTGGCGATCGCGGTCTTCATTTAAATCTCTGCCGTGTCTCTGTCGCCCCATGGCGATCGCCATAGAGTCATGGCGATCGCCATGCTCTCTCGAACTCCTGAATGCTCCTATTGTAGAATGGCAATCGCCATAGTGATGGTGGCGATCGCCGCTGCTCCGCAGGATGTCTTCGTCTTCATGTCTTCAATCTTTGATCCTCTTCTTCTTCGGTTATGGTCTTCATTTCTTCACTTCTTCATAAACAACTCAGAATATAACAATAGCTCCAAATACTTGTGATAACACTCCTAAACTAATGTAATAACCCCTAGTTACGCCATACAAAGTGTAGCGTATCAATCCACCAGGAGCTTCGCTTTGAATCGTCGCAGACTATCGAACACCTCCAACGGTGCGGTTGCTCGATTGCGTAGCATTGGCGAGTGAAGCACGGGATATAGTCGACGACGGAAAACCGTAGGAGATGAAAGGGATAGAGGTCGAGGAAGAAGGTGTGCCGTCGACGGAGAAACACGAGATACAATCGTCGGAGATATTGGTCGGGAAAGAAAGTGCTGTCAACGACGATGCCGATGGTGATAGAAGGATATGACATACGTTGAAGGTAAAAGAAGGAGACAAAGGGGAGTTTGATCTGGAAAATGGGTTGTGGAGGTGGAAGAGAAAGGAAATTAAATTAGGGTTTATATCAGAGTTACTTTCTTCAGCTCAAACGCAGCAGGGATAGAAATTACTCTTATTGTCCCGAGGCAAAGGGCCCCTTATTGTCTTTGAATCTTGTCCCATTTTATAGGCAATGGCTATATGCACACGAATCGAGGCCTATATGCACGCGATTTTGTGCGCTCAACTTATGCGCACCATTATGTGCGCAGGTGTTATGTGCACAAGGGTTTTACGGGGTATTACGAGTACTTTTCGTAAATTTTCAGAATCTGTAACAACTGGTGCGCAGAACTATTGCGCATAGGTTGAACATATGTGCGCCGAGATTCGGCGCACCGGTTGAACATAGTAGCCGTTGAAATTTTTGAAACAAGTAGCCGTTAAATGTAAACTTGTGCGCTGAGGTTCTGCGCACAGATGCTTTAGGGTGTGGGTGTGTGTGCAGATGGTTTGCGCACGGGTCTTTACAGTTTAGGATCCATCCATTTGGACCACAACGGTCATAAATGTGCCTATATAAAGCCATAATCTCTTCGTTTCCAACAAATTCATTCAAAACCTCTTCGTTTTCCAACAAATTCATTCAAAATGTCTCGTCTTAATCAAAACTCTCGTATGTTAGGGTTGATTAATCAAAGTTGTGAAGATAGTGATGAAGAACACGATTGGGATAACAGATCACAAGAAGAGGAAGACGACCCGTACGACGACGAATGGTTGGATGGTTTCTTAGAAGACGAAGAGTTCGGCGACTGGGACCCGAGTGGTGAATTTGTGGTTAGTATAATATGTTATAATTAGTTTTATATGGTAGCGTAATTAGTTTCAAATTAGTTTCATATGGTAGCGTAATTAGTTTCAAATTAGTTTCATATGCTAGCTTAAATAGTTTCATATGCTAGCGTAATTAGTTTCATATGCTAGCCTAATTAGTTTCATATGATAGCCTAATTAGTTTCATATGATAGCCTAATTAGTTTCATATGCTAGCGTAATTAGTTTCAAGTAATGATTCGTATTTTGCCTTGTTATTTTGGTAGTAGTGTAATTGTTGCTTTTTTTCGCTCTACAATTACGTATAGGGGAAAGATTATTCGGATTATTTTAAAACCGAACAAGCGTGGGATACTCCGCAAGAATTGTACGAGTGGGCGAGAGATAGAGCAAAGGAGTTAGTGATAGCTTTGGTAACGCGTAATTCAAGTCCGTACCAAATAAGTATTGTGTGCGATAGATTTGGAAAACCAAGATCTGGGAGGCCAAAGGTGAACAAAGAGAATCCAGAGTTGCCTGTTCCTAGGCTTAGAAAGTCAAAGTCGAAGAAGTGTGAGTGTAGATTTCAGCTACTGGCAGTGCGAAAGAAAAACATTCCCGGGGTTGTAGGAGAAAAATGGATTTTAGGTGTGATAGAAGGTCGGCATAACCATGTGCTACTTGCTAGTTTTCATGGGAATGCATTCATGGGTCGAATGACGGAGGAGCAAGAGCTTTGTGCTAGGCGGTGGGGAGATGGAACTGGACGCAAGACGCCAAAAGAAATTATCTCTAAATTGAGGGAAAAGTACCCTGGTAATGTTACTTCAAGGAGACAAGTTGCAAACTTTTCGCAGAAGGTGAATTACGAAGATCGCAGAGAGCTAAACGTGACACAATGGTCCCTTAAGTTTTTTCTTGACCACGACTACGTAGTTCACCCACATAGAGACACGACAAACAGCGAGGTTGCAATATTATTCTTTGCTAACCAAGAGTCGTTGCGTTTGTTGAAGAAGTACTCGTACGTGGTAATTATCGATGCGACGTACAAGACAAACAAGTAAGTCTCTACAAAATAGGTCGATATTTAGTTCGGATAAACTATACTATATTCTGTAGTGATATATGTTAATGTTTCAATAGATATGAAATGCCGCTCGTAGAGATCGTTGGATTCACCAGTACACATCAAAGTTAAGACCATCACACAAGAAAAAGACATACATAAAACATCAATCATACATAAAACATGGTGTATCTAACAAGCAATCCATCAAACAAAAACATAAGTCGAGCGTCTAATCCCGAGTCTCCTGAGTATAAGGCGGAGCATCCCCCCGAGGCACATCATCCTGAGTCATATCATCCTGAGACGCATCCTCCTGAGTCGTATCATCCTGAGTGCCACATCCACTCCCCTGTCCTCTCTCGTGAATAGAATCTCGGAAAACAGGAGGTGGTGGTGGTGCCATCTGCGATGCACGTGGGGGAGATGGTGCCAAAGGTGCCTGAGGTGCCTCTAATATTTTAAGCCAGCCACGAATCACATCTTCAGTGCCCCAAGGACGATCCAAGATAGGGGTGTCTAGAAAAGAGTGCATCAAGGCTTGAAGGATTCAACAACGCTGCAAACAAAACGTAAATTTAATCGTTAGTTAAGGTCTAAAGCTAAGTTTTGTAGAAACTTTATAAAATTATAACATACGGCAAATGCATCGATAGGCACTGGGGTATATCCATAGCGAGGCAGGCGATCATGTCTTCCAGAGGATGAATCGACGACGGGATGTGAGAACTCGTCCAACCAATCCAGATAGTCATCACCCATCTTCCATGCTGGCTCTGCAACCGACCCATCCAGATCGATCAGAGGCCTCGGCTCTACGTCCCATGCTCCTAGAAGCTCAACTGCATAAACGACGTCATATCCCGTGCAACCCCTAGGCCGAACAAATGACAACGGCTGAATGGGAGGGTCAGGAACGGGCTGAGCCCGCCCAAACTGCCGCAGGACTCTCCTAGGGTTATAGGCCTCATGAAATTTCCAGATACTCAATACGCCTTCAAATCTCGTAGGAGAAACCTCTGATGAGTTAAAGTCCAAACCTCTCCATGGCTGCCAGTTAACCTGAAACAAATAACAAGCGGCTATTAGACACGTACTGCGATAATGAAATAGAAAGTATAAGAAATTAAATCCAAACCTGCTCATATCTCATGTTGTCGAGCATGCGACGGATGGCAACCAAACGCCCACTATCCGAGCTAAGTGGTGTATAAAATCCTGCAACAGCTTCTCCATGGGCGAATGCAGGGTTCGTGACAAAGTGATCACGAAAATGAGGAAAGTATGCCCAGATCCAGCACTACATATAAACAATTACACATTATTAGTAAAACTACGTGAATAGTTAAGAGTTATTCACCAAAACGTTAAAGACAAGATCTTACCCTCAGAAGAATCCCACATGAACCAATTATTGTCGTCTCGACTCTAGATGTAGACCCTAAATTGCGATACAGTAACGCAAGTATGTCGGCTCCCCATGCAATGTCCCCTGTATGCTCATGGTTGATAATAAGCGCCGCGTACTGGACCTTGACACCCTTTGTCGACCTGTCCACCAAGACAGTCGAGCCCAGAAGCAAAAGGAGATAGAGAGTGGCAATGTGACTCTCATTCCTGACTGGTGCAGCATACAAAACTTCCAACCGAGCATTGAGTGCACTGAAATGAATGCCACCTTTACTATAACATTTATTCATGGCCTTAGCCGTCTGACCCATAGCCTCCCCAAGCAGAGCATAAATCTCGTCATCTGTCATAGGTGAATTGCAGCTACGACCATGTACATGGACTCTGAGGATCTGCATCACGTCATGTAGGCAGATGGTCATCTCAGCAAATGGCGTGTGGAAAGTCTTGGTCCCGGGATGCCACCTCTTCATAAAAGCATAAATCAGTGCAACATCGATCTGAGACGCTATGCCCACTCGGCGCAGCTCTGTCAGCCCAGAACGCTCAGCAAGCCTGAACCATTTACCCTCCTCAGCTGAAATATGATGCTCATACACACGAACCTGTGCAGATCTGTAGTGTACCCTCAGGAGCTTCCTAGCCTAAATAAGTACAGAAAAACAATAACTCCGATTAGTAAATATGAAACATTAAGGTATATCAGCATTCATATCAATGTTATTGAACATACCGGATCTAACGGAGCCGCATCAACCTCGGGCTCATCCTCTGGCTCATCCTCTGGCTGCTCAACAACAACAGCCACAGGTGGTTGAACATCTGCTACTCGTCGTCTCTGCCTGGGACGACGACCACCTCTAACTGGAGCCGCAACCTTCTCAACAACAGCCTCCTCAGCGCCAGCCCCCTCAGCAGCAGCACACTCACCACCAACTCCCTCATCAGCACCCTCCTGGCCTCTCCCTTTGCCTCTCCCTCTCCCTCTCCCTCTGCCACCACCTCGGCCTCTGCCTCGGCCTACAGCTTCCCCCGCACGGGCACGCTTCCTAACCTGCACTGGAGGCACCAATGGTACATCGGGAGGGGGCCCTGGAAGAGGATCACGCGTAGGCGAGGCGCACGTGGACGACAAATGTCCTGCATCGACTCCCCGAGCCAAGGAAAATATGTCTTTGGGGAATGGTCATCGTCGTCTAAATCTCCCGACACTGGCTCTGAAGATGTGACTGGCTCTGCAGATGCGACCGTAGGTGGAAAAGATGTCGAGGCTGTTGCATCTGACACTGGAGGTAAATCCTGCTTTATATGCTCTGAAGTGGGAGGGACAGCATCCTGAAACAGAGGTGCGTCGTGGATATCATAGTCATATGTGGTCACCTGCGTCTCTAATGGAGTGGGATCAATAGGGTCGACACTAGTAAGATATCGACCAGGATAATCTACGCCATCATGCAAATCTCCTGTCTGTCCATCTATCTCCATATGCTCACCATCTATCTCCTGCTGCTGTTGTGCCTCGTCGTACTCATCATTTGGCTCACGACGGTCACGAATCATACCGGCGCTGAAATATCGTTCGAGGCTGTCAAACTCTAGTCGCACACCGGCTGCCACATCATGTCGACGTGGGAGCTGTTCTGGTACTGGTGCGGGCATCGTATTGCCGGTCTCATCCATGACGGCTTGTATAGTCTACATGTTTTTACATTTTTAGTATGACTAATTCATACTAAAATATTCGGAAATATTTGAAAACTTCATAATCAAATTCGATTCTTTATATCTAACTAAAGTTTTTCATAGGAATGCTTAGAAACTTAACAATTAAGTCATAACTAATTATGACTGTTAAGTTTCTAATATTTAATTCATAATTACTAAAAAATAATAATCACTACTAATACGAATTCTTACAAGTTATTAACAATTCACTAACTAAAATAATAATCACTACTAAGTTTCCGTCCTTTTAATAATTACAATTAATTATGAATCCTAAAGGCCCCGAATATCTATTACATTATTTATGAAATTATATAATAAATACAACAATTACTAACTAACATTAACGAATCATAATTATTACTAAAAAATAAACGATGCCTAACTACTAAATTTCCAAAATTAAATACGATTAAAATTTGAAAAATGCGGGTTTAGAAATTACATACCGAATGAAGCTCGTGCGGTGTCGATAAAACCGGATCCATAGTCATCGACGCCGGAACCCGAGTCGCCGGAACAGTCGTTGTCACCGGAGCCCGACCAGTCGCCAGAACCCTACCAGCCGCCGGTGCCCGCGCCTGAACCCTACCAGTCGCCGGAATGGTCGCCTGAATAGTCGCCGAAGTGGTCGTCGGAGCCTCATTTGCCGTTGCCAACGCCCCTCGAGTCTCATACCGCCTCCCACCTCCATCCACCAAGGTTTCAGCGTCGGGCAAGGTCGCCGAAGGTGGCTCCGTTGTGACGGAGGTCGCCGGAGGTGTAGGGATCGGGACGGAAAGGATATCGTCGGAAGCGGAAGAATGAGGTGGTTGAGAATCCATTGACGGAATTGCGTTTAGAGGAGGGAAACGATCGGAAAATGAAAATTGTGAAGGCGCCGTCGGGAGTGAAACGGAGAAGAAGAAAAGAAAGAAGGAAGAAGAAGCCGTTGCAGCGCTTAGGGTTAAAGACCCTGTGCGTAGGTAATTTGCGCACAAATGTTGTGCGCAAACGTTCAACGCACAACATTTGTCAGCCCACGCCAGCATTTTCATATTTATCCCCAAAATACCCTTGTGCGCAAAACAACTGCGCACAAACTCATGCGCATAACGTCTGCGCACATATTCGCGTGCATATAGTAAAAATTTCGCGTGCATATAGGCGTTTCGATTTTATATTGGGCCTTACTTCGGGACAATTTGAGGATTTGTATTAATGGTCCATACAACATATTAGGTCATTTTAAAGATTTGCGTTTTAACGTATGTTTTGGATAATTCAGTTTTTGGATATATGTCCCAAAACTGTACATATTGTCCCATTATATAAGTCCCATTTCATTTTCTGATACTATTCATAATTCGAGAGAATCTTCTCGATTTCTTCCAATATATAAGCGAAAAGATAGTCATGTGGGGTCTTGTTTGATTCGTCTTAACGAGTACTATAATAATTTTAAAATTTCATATTTTTTACTAATATGTAACTAGAGATATTGAAAAAATAAAACGCGCATCGACATACGTGCATGGATGAAATGGGGCATATATAGTGGGACAGAGGGAGTATAAAATACCCCACTTCAGAAACCACACTCCACGTCATCTTCACTGTACGTTTGGAAGGGAAGGGGACAACATCTTCACTGTATGTTCTGAAAGGGAAAGGGGGACCACATCCAGGAAAGAGGGAGGACATCGAAGAGGGGTTAGTTTTCATTTTTAAGGTAATCTTTCGATCCTACTATTCTCACGTCTGTCAGATGCTATTTACACGTCATATTAGGGCGAACTACTTTAGCTCGTTTAAGTTAGACGAACAACCAGTTCCAGGGGTAAAATAGGAAAAATTGTGTAATTCTGGGAAATTTTCAAACTTAGTTCGCTTAAGTTAGGCGAGCAACATATTTTAATGAAAAAATAAACATTTTCCTGCGACAAATTTCAAATTGTGGGGTCTGGGGTTTACTTAGTTCGCTTAAGTTAGGCGAGCAACATATTTTAATGAAAAAATTAACATTTTCCCGCGAAAAAATTACGAATTGTGGGGTCTGGGGTTTAATTGTTCGCCTACATTAGGTGATAAAAGGTAATATTGCTCGCCTAATTTAGGCGAACAATTTTTACTAAATTAAGAAATCTAGCCGTTTGAAAATATGACCGTTTTGAAGACAACGACCATATTTTCAAACAACCAAAAAATTTCGTCGTTATATATTCAATAGATCCCAAAAAAAATGGTATTATGCTCTTACAAAATGGATGAAAGTGAGAACTTGTTTGATGAAAGTGGGAACTTGTTAGAGAGCGGAGACAAAAATGTGGAACAAGATGAATTGGACCAAGAAGTTGAAGTCGGTGTCCAAGCTGAAGTCGGGGAAGAAGCCGAATTCTGGAATCCGACCGACGATATCTTCATGGTTAGTGTTGCATCTGGTCTACGATATATTATCTAAATTTTGATATTAGGAATGATAGGTTTTCTTATAGGAAATAGGTTGTTTAGAAATTATCTTAGTTGTGTGAATACGAGTAGATATTATCTTAGTTGTGTTATGTTTGACATGCGATAAATACGAGTAGACGTATATGAAAAATTCCGATTGTTGAGTTAATAGGTCATTTGAAGAAAATAAAATAAAGCATGTATATAGGTTATTTGCTCTTGCCCTAATCTTGTATAAATTTCGATATTAGAAATGATAGGTCATTAATTGAAAATTTTCATTTAATTGGCGGTTTATTGAAAAATTTCATTATAATAGGGGGAAGATTATGGAGATAACTTCCGTACCGGCCAAGTTTGGGATAGTATGAACGAAATGGTTAAACGGGCGAAAGAGGTAGCAAAAGGTTTGTTGATTGTTTTGGTGAAAGCTCACACAAGTTCGTACGCAGTCACATTGACATGCGATAAATATGGTCCCCCGATACATAGGCTAATGGGTCCACGTCAGCGTGAATGTAAATCAAAGAAGTGCGGTTGTAAGTTTGAGTTGCATGGGTATCGTAGGAAAGACGAGTTCAAGAATCTTACTGACAAATGGGTCTTGGATGTCGTACATGGCTCCCACAACCACAAGCTTACTATCCTTCATGGGAGTGCATTCATAGGCCGGATGACAGAGGAGGAGGAGAAATGGGCTAGTAATGAGGTTGACGAGTGCAGGACAGCGAAAGTAATTCTTACCGGGATGAAGAAATTGTTCCCTGGAAACATGACGACTATGAGACAAGGGGAAAACGTTTTGCAAGGAGTTGACGGTTACGCAATGGTCTCTTGTTTTTTTGAAAGACAACGGGTACGTCTATTATCCTCTTCGGAATGTGGATAAAAATAACGAGGTCGAGATATTGTTTTTTGCTCACCTTGACTCCCTACGGCTGTTGAAGAAGTTTCCGCATGTTGTGATCGTTGATGCCACGTACAAGACAAATAGGTATGTAATTGATTTTAATAATAGTTCGTTGTATTTATTAGCTATACTTTAGGTAGATAAACTCTCTATGTTCCGGATAGATTTATCGATAGGTACAATATGGCTTTGGTGGAGATGGTTGGTTTCACCAGCACTCAGAAGATGTTCAACATTGCATATGAATTCACCCGACACGAGAAGTATTTCAATTACCGGTTCATTATGAAGTGCCTTAGGAATCAGTTTGAGGAGCTAGGAGTAATGCCAACCGCTGTGATACAGACTGTGACGTTGCTCTTATCAAAGCTATTAAAGATGTTTTTAAGACGTCCCGTTAAAACATCTCTTATGTTGGGTTCATATAAAAAGCAACATCAAGGCACATGCCGACAAGGTTATAAAAGACAGTGCGCGATCTGATATGTTTGTAAACCAGTGTTGGTCAATATTTTGTTCAACCACGGAGGAAATTTACGAGGAGAGACTCGCTGCATTGAGGAGAGGTCGGTTGAAGGGTCTTGTTAGATACGTCGAGAAGCAATGGTTTGGTTGACTCCTTACAAAGAAAACATAGTAAGAGAGTGGACTGATCGCTCTCTTCACTTCTGCACGAGGACGACAAACAGGTATTATTTTGAGCTTTGTGTTGTTGAATTTATTACGTAATTGTAAAAATATAAACAAAACGTATCATCGTGATATGGTTGAGGGGATGCATCGTGTGTTAAAAGATATTATTGCATCCACCAGAGGCAGCTTTAACAGGGTGACAGTTAGGATACACCGTTCAATCATCTTTCAAGTGGATCAGATAAGGGCGTCAATGAACAAGTCAATGAATCTAACACCGTCGAGGTTCAGTGATCCAGGTTTTCCAGAGCTTGCACAAATGGTGTTTTCAAGGCTAATCCGCAGAGTCTCGGCTTGGTGTTTTTCACTGTTGTTTGCCATGTTCGATCGGATACTGAAGGACGACTATGCTGATTCATGCGACGATCCTTGGGTGAGAGATTGTCTTGGACTGCCTTGTATCCACGATATTGTGGACGCCATCCTTAATAAGACCGCTCTCACACCCGATTCCGTTCATGACTTCTGGAAGGTATTGGATTGGGATCTCGATCCAATATCATTTGCACGTTCTGACGACAATGTTCAGATATCAGTTCCAGAGATGAGATTGCGTGAGCTGTGGGATAAAGTGGAAGATCGGACTTTGAACATGGCCAAGTTATGGCAAGTGAGTGAACTTTATATTGCCTTGGAGCATCCAGAACATAGTACGTTTATGGAGCCGATAGAGGATCCGGACATAAAAGGTAAGGGAAGACCACCCGGTTCGAGGAACAAGCGAGGTCAGTCTCCGACTAGGGAAAAGAGTCAGGGTGAGCACGTAAGAGAGAAATTACTTGAAAATGAGGCAAAAGCAAAAGAGGCAAAGGAGGCAAATAGGGAAAATCAGGCAAAGGGAAAAGGGAAGTCGATAAGGCCCGGACGTCCTAGAAAGCAAGTAACTTTCGATGAGATTGACGATGAAGATATGTCTTCTCAACCCCAAGCAACGCAATCGTAGTCTGAACATGGCGTTTGGCCTGGAGAATCAATGATTCATTGCGGGGTGGACTTCGGGGTGAATAATATTGACTACTTCTGGTATGGCTACATTAGACAAGCTCAAGATGTACGTTCAGACGGACATTGTGGATATCGATCATTGACTGTACTAAGGGGAATGAACAAGGGTAGCTATCCCTTGATTCAGAGCGAGATGGCAGCAGAGTTGCGTGTCAACCGACAATATTAGGAGCCGATACGAGCACATACACGAGAAGGGACATGGGATCAAATGATGTTTCAAATTATCTATGTGAGGTCCCCTTGCGCTAAACCTTGTTGGCTTAACATGCCATTCATGGGTTTAGTGTTTGCCACCTTGTACAACGTTGTGGTTGTCGTCATATCTTCCTACCCTATGATGTGTTTACCAATAAGGCCATCTGGACCAGAACTAGCTCTTCCGCCACAAGTTGTTACCATAGCACTCGTAGGGGTTAAGAACCACTGGATCCCGGTAATGTGGCGTCTTTCTACGTAATAGTTAAAAGCTACATGTTTATTGTCGTATTCTAACGACCATGTTTGTGTGTGTTTGTAATTTAACAGGTATCGCTCACTGATGTGGCGCCATTACCACCCATTACAGATGCTTGGAGAAGACATTGTGATTCAAGAATCGCATGGTGGGAAACCCAGTTTGCACCGAGATTGCAAGATTTTAGGGAATGTCGCTTACAGTTTGGGGAAAATCCGGATTATTACATCTAGTTTATGGATATGAGTAGGAGTTGAATTGTCGTACAATTTGGTTTTTCTGTATGACTAGTTATATCACCATGTTTTATTTTCATTTGTTCTGACTAAATGTTTCCGTACAATTTGTTGTTTTCTGTATGACTAAATGCAATACGCACTTCAAAATGACATATGAGTCAATTTTGAAAAAGTGCCAAAATGTGGCTAAAATGATGCAACAATATGGCCAAAATGAGGCAAAAATGTCAAAATTTTACAAAAACCTCAAAACGACCAATAACGACAAATAACAGATAAAACACTTCAAAACACTACAAAACGACTCAAAACGGCATTATTCTACTGAAAACAAATAAAAACAACCCGAAATGACCTATGAGTCAATTTTGAAAAAGTTGCCAAAATGATGCCAGAATATGGCCAAAATGAGGCAAAAATGTCAAAATTTTACAAAAAACTCAAAACGACCAATAACGGCAAATAACGGATAAAACACTTCAAAACACTAGAAAACGACTCAAAACGGCATTATTCCACTCAAAACAAATAAAAACGACCCAAAATGACTTATGAGTCAATTTTGAAAAAGTTGCCAAAATGTGGGCAAAATGATGCCACAATATGGCCAAAATGAGGCAAAAATGTCAAAATTTTATAAAAAACTCAAAACGACCAATAATGGCAAATAACGGATAAAACACTTCAAAATACTACAAAATGACTCAAAACGGCATTATTCTACTCAAAACAAATAAAAACGACCCAAAATGACCTATGAGTCAATTTTGAAAAAGTTGTCAAAATGTGGCCAAAATGATGCCACAATATGGCCAAAATGTCAAAATTTTACAAAAAATTCAAAACGACCAATAACCGCAAATAATGGATAAAACACTACAAAACGACTCAATAATGGCAAATAACGGATAAAACACTACAAAACGACTCAAAACGGCATTATTCTACTCAAAACAAATAAAAACGACCCAAAATGACCTATGAGTCAATTTTGAAAAAGTTGCCAAAATGTGACCAAAATGATGCCACAATATGGCCAAAATGAGGCAAAAATGTCAAAATTTTACAAAAAACTCAAAACGACCAATAACGGCAAATAACGGATAAAACACTTCAAAACACTACAAAACGGCTCAAAACGGCATTATTCTACTCAAAACAAATAAAAATGACCCAAAATAACTTATGAGTCAATTTTGAAAAAGTTGCCAAAATGTGGCCAAAATGTTTTGAGTCCCGTCGATAAAAATGATGAATGGGGCGAGAAACAAGATTTAATGACAAATAATGACGCAAAAATCGAGAAACTGATGCAATAAACAAGATTTATTACTAATGACGCAATAAACATGATTTAATGTTAATTAACGTCGAATGGCGCGAGAATCGAGGAAATGATGCTCGAATGACGCGAAAATCGAGAAAAAACGAGATTGTATTGGTGTGATACTAGAGAAACCAAATCAAATCAACAAGTCAAATTAGAATTCACACGAATAAATGACGATTAACGCATTAACAAACCAAATCAAACCAGTTTTCTTAATAACCATAAACAACTAATACATAAAAAGGTTCTTGCAACATAATAAGGTTCAACACTTTCCAATTAGTTCTAAACAAACAACATTCAAAGGAACAAGCAAACAAAGAAGTCGATAAATTCTCAAAATAAAGATCTAACGAGGAGGGTTGAACGGCCTGAAGAGTTTCCTGTATTGTTGTGCGGTCCACTTTGGTTTATAAGATGATTCCCCTCTCTCCCTTTTAGGTTCTTGTTGCTCCCGTTCCTTGCGCTACATCTTCCGCAGTTCCTTGCGCTGCATCTTCCGGAGTTCAAGCATATCAAAGTTGTCTGCCATGCTAGACGTTGTACTGATATCAGTTTCTTGATCGGACAACTCGTGGATGTTGTTGGTTGGGGAATCAACAGACATGGCTTCATCATTTTACATCCAAGCCAAGCCAACAAAAAACAAAAATAAATTCAAATAGAATAAAACCTCTGTAGCACCAAGCAAACAAAATAAACATCTACTTGTAAAAACACAAAATGCAGTAGCACCAAGCAAAAAGCAGTGGTAAGTATCAGTAATACCCTTACATCAAAGGACCAAAATCACTTCTATAGATTTGCCAGCAACCATGATCTAAATAGAATAAATAGGGCAGGCAACACAAATGATATGTACTTTCTCATCCATAATTACTTGTCACCAGAAAACATCACTAAAACAGTACAACTCTTATACTAGGCTTTCATTTTTATAGTGCATGTATCTAATTCATTGCTACCAGAGGTATACATATTACTCCAATGTAACTACAAAAGCAAAGACAACAGGAAAGAGATGAACTGTTGCAAGGTAAAAAGAAACCTCCTACTAGGAACATTTGAATGGAAAAAATATTCATCACAAGCATAAAGCAGTAACCAATACAAAGAATCAAAATTCTATCCTACTTGTACAATATCAGCTGAAGGTTCTAAGAATCAAAAAACTGGCATGTGGGTTCATATAAAGCTTAGAGAAGAATGCTCAAGGAAACTAGAAGTTGACATAAACTAGAAGTTGACATAAATTACATTAGTGTTGCACCATTATACTAGCCAAATATTGTGAATAAGAATCCATTACTACATCAAAGGACCAAAATCACTTCTACACTCTTAAAGAAACCAACTATCCTAAATAAAGTGTTACAAAAAAAACCAGTATCTCTTGTAGTGCGACTAAAAAAAACCCAGTATCTCTTGACGCCTTTCTCTTACAACAATAACAATTATATCGATGACTATATCATATTCATGCACCTCAATTACAAAAACAAAACCAACAATACTAAATCAACTATGCTGAAGTGAAATAAAGAACAAAATCAAGGGATAGCTACTAAGAAATTAGGGCATAATATACCTTAGCTAGCTGTTCAATGGAGAAATTGATGAGGAGAGGGCGTCGGTCCGACTGCGAGGGCGAGAGATGGGAGAAAGAGAGGGAGGAAGAGGCTGAGCTGGGAGGAGGAGGAGAGCTGAGAAAGGAGGCGGAGAAAGAGAGAAAATGAATTTTGGGGTAGGAAGAGACTGCTCGACCTAATCCTTAAAGCCCCAAATTTTCTCGGTTAAAGTAGGCGAGCAACAGTTTGCCTACTTTAAGCGAGCAATTGTAAATGAAGAGGGAGGAGGCTGTCGCCCAAATTTGCTCGGTTAACGTAGGCGAACTATAGCTCGCCTACGTTAACCGAGCAAAACTAATAAGTTTATTCATTTTTAAATCAACACAAATGAGTTTTGGATATAAAATATAATATTTCATAAAGAATATGACTCGTTTTGAAGTGCTTTATCCGTTATCATTTTTGGGTCGTTTTTATTTGTTTGAGTCGTTTTTTGCAGAGGGTGGAGGTAGTCAAAGATCAAGTGAGTAAGAAATCGATAACGTAGGCGAACTATAGCTCGCCTACTTTAATCGAGCAATAATGGAAAATAACGGATAAAACACTTCAAAACACTACAAAACGACTCAAAACGGCTTTATTCTACTCAAAATGTTGAATGGGGCGAGAAACAAGATTTAATGACAAATAATGACGCAAAAATCAAGAAACTGATGCAATAAACAAGATTTATTACTGAAATTTGCAATAAACAAGATTTATTACTGAAATTTGCAATAAACAAGATTTAATGTTAATTAACGTCGAATCGCGCGAGAATCGAGGAAATGATGCTCGAATGACGTGAAATCGAGAAAAACGAGATTGTATTCGTGCGATACTAGAGAAACCAAATCAAATCAACAAGTCAACTTACACGATGCGTAATTTCATTAAAAAGTAGATGTCCATCAACGATGCGTAATCGTCAACTTACAAACACACAAACTTAACAAAGTTCAACCACTACAAACACACAAACACAACAACAACAATAGCAATGTAACCTCAGTTCATCAGATGAATAACAACAGCAGCAGCAACACATCAACACCAAATGAACCTCAGTTCATCAGATAAACAACAACAGCAGCAGCAACACAACAACACCAGATGAACCACAGTTCGAAAGATGAACCACAGTAGCAATTTAATCACAGTTCAAGCACATTAAAAGAGCAATTCCAGATAGGCAAACCATATATTCATAAACCCATAAATACATCAAATACATAGTCTAGTACATACACAAAATATACAGTCCACATCAGGACTTCCAGTTTTGACCAAAAATCAGTCCACACGAGGACTTCCAGATACACAAAATATTACCAGATCAATACCATTGTTCATAATGAAGTCATAGAACAGAAAATTAAACCAAAGCCCCCAAGAAGACTTAGCTACATTTCAAAGGAGTTGGAGGCACAGTGGGAGTGAGACACAGATGGCGAGTCCGGAACGACAACGATCTTAGGGGACAGAGTAGGAGCAATCTCCGGCGTCGGGGTGTCAGGAATGATGATGATCTCCCGGGGACGAGAGGCGCCTTCATTTTCCGTCTCCCGGGGACGAGAGACGCCTTCATTTTCCGACAGCTCCGGCTGCATCTCCATCGATTCTTTCTTCTGCCCTGGCAGAAACAACATGTCGATATCAATATCCTCCGACGGGTGGCTGCTCCAAGTATGATCTCCAACGCAGTCGGGACCCCATTTGCAGGGGGGACAATGAGCACCCTTATCGACCAGAGTCAGTGGCCGAGGGATTAACCTCTAGAGAGTAGTCGTTGTTCATGGATTCAGTGGCCGAGGGAGTCGCCGGCAGAGGAGAAGAAGGGTTAGAGACGGTGAGAGATTGATGGCCGCTGGAGAGTGGAGGGGTTCCACTATGGGTAAAGCTTTGCGACGGCCTTGTGTTGGTGGAGGAGTCCATTGCTAAATGAAATTCTGCATACAAAAGAGAGGTTTTTACCGAAAACCACCCGTAAAATACCGTACATTGCCCAAAATCACCCCATTAATCAAATGTTACCGAAAACCACCTGAATAACACCTTCCGTTAGCCAAACGCCACCCGTTTTCTTATTCCGTTTAAAGTTCTGTTAAATCCTATAAATTACCATTTTAACCCTTATATATATTAATATTTTAAAACAGATAAATAATGTTTCTTATTTTCTTAATTATTAAAATGTGAAGTGACAAAAATGCCCCTACTTCTACATCAAATTTTGTAAATCTGCCATGTTGATCTTATCGTGCTTGTTATGCTTCGATCTCACCGCTGCGAAGATGTCTTCAAGGGAGATGTCAAGGATGTTGAAACCGATCTCGTTGCTCAGATGGAGCGATGTAAGAATCCTATCATCGGCGCTATTGCAGGATTTGCTGTCACCGCTGGCTTCGAGATCGCTCATGCTAGGTTTGGCTTTGATATTTTGTTGTTTGCTGATGAAATCAGGAATTAAACGTCGGCATCGTGCTTAGGGACTTGGAACGACCAAACTGGGAATTGAAAAAACCCTAACCCTAAATGATTTGTGGGAAATCCGAATTAGGGATGAACCCTAAACTCGTGCCACAATAAAAAACCAGACAATCAAATCAAGCTTAATTCAAGCTTCTCAAGAGCGATTGAGAGGTCGGGAAGGAGAGGGCGGTGGAGAGGGAAGGAGAGGGCTTGAACGTGACATTGTAAAAGATGGCAGGAAGTTCAAAGTCCAATGGCAGGAACCCAATCTTCGTCTGTTGGGCTTGAGGTCGTCGGCGGGGAAAGTGATTGTGGAGTTTGCTCTCTCTCTCTGGATTGGCAAAGGAAGAAGCGAGGAGATTTAAGAATTAGACAAAGAGGAGGTTGAAGATGATACAGGTGGATTTCTTTTCTTTTTTAGATTTATTTTTCTTTTTTAATTAAAAATGGAGAAAGAAAATAGTAAAGAAATGTAAAAACTCGCACGCGTGGCGCGTTGACGGCTTTTCAGACGGAATTCAAGAGCGGGTGGCGTTTGTCTAACGGAAGGTGTAATTCGGGTGGTTTTCGGTAATATTTGATTAATGGGGTGGTTTTGGGCAATGTACGGTATTTTACGGGTGGTTTTCGGTAAAAACCTCTACAAAAGAATTAGATGAAAATTAAATCTTCAGTAAATCCACAACAATTATCTGCATACAATAATCAAGAAATTCCATTATCCGCATACAAAACTAATTAGTTGACAACAAAATTCAGTTGTGTTGCACACTTGCACACACAAAAACGTGTGCTTCTCATATATGCATACAAAACCATCATATGCATATGATATAAATTACAGTGGAGAAAAATGCAGCAACACAAATAAAGTTGTGTTGCACACTTGCACATACAAAAAATATAATGACACAAACGGCAACTTCACCGACTTCTACTAATTCCTAGATCATTTCCAAACCAATCAAAAGCACACCTCGAATACAAAAAGATGTGAGAAAGAATCAGTTGAGATCTTGTGATGCCGTTTTGCAATAAACTCAACAGAAAAAAGAACGCAACAATAATATCTACAGATGGTCATAGACACTATTCTTGGACTGAATGCTTCTGCAGAATGAACATATTATTTAGGTTGAATCCTCTATTCCATATGTGAATAAAATGTGTTGCTTGCAGCATTCTCAAAATTAAATGTCAGATTGTCAGTGCTTTCAAGATACAGCAGTAAAACTAGCATAAGGAAGTAAGGAACTATACTGCTCACAAAAATAGCCAAAGACTACAAGAATTGTGTTGAGAAAATTTAACCGCAATAATTAATAATGTATGAATTCAGATCTTCACCAGATTACTATCTCTGACATTGTAAAAGTTGTCAAAAATTAATCTTTCCCTCTCTACAATCTACAACCCTAAGTTTCCAAGCTAGAATGCAATATTTTATGATAAGAAACCATACTACTAAGTATTGAGTGATCAGACAACAGTAAGCAACAATCTTTTCCTCAATTATCGAGTGATCTCCATATACATTACTCAGTTAGGATCACAAAGATCATCCAAAATTCCATCTTGAGTTGACTACTTCTCTGATATATATGTGATCCAAGCAGGAAAAATCAACTGTGATACCAGGAAAAAAAACCGATCCGACATATTATTTAGTAACTTGTATTTTTTTGACCAACCATATACCGGAATTTCTCACAAAAATCTACATGGTGCTGCAAATTCGACACAAACGAAAACTTTACCGACTTCTATCCTAGATTGTAACTTGTATTCGTTTGGCGAATCATATACCAGAATTTCTCACTTGATTCTAACTTGTATTCGTTTGACGAATCATATACCAGAATTTCTCAAGTAAGCACTGCTTACATAGAAACTAGAAGCATAAGTAAAACAAAAGGTAAAAAACACAGCAAAACACGACACTGAAAAAACCTGTTGGAGTATGTCGTTGATGATTGGTGGAGTGTGTTGTTCTTGGTTCTCTAGGTCAAGCGGGAGGGAAACGGAATCGATGGAGAAAGAGCGGAGAAAGAGAGGAGAAAGAGAAGAGAAGAGGCGGAGAAAGAGAGGAAAGTGAAATGAAATGAAGAGGGAGGAGGTTGTTCGCCCTAATTCTTAAAGCCCTAAAGTTGCTCGGTTAAAGTAGGCGAGCAACAGTTTGCCTACTTTAAGCGGGTAATTGCAAAGAGGCTATCGCCCAACTTTGCTCGGTTAACGTAGGCGAACAATAGCTCACCTACTTTAAGCGAGCACTTGTAAATGAAGAGGGAGGAGGCTGCTCGCCCAAATTTGCTCGCCCAAATTTGCTCGGTTAACGTAGGCGAACTATAGCTCGCCTACTTTAATCGAGCAAAACTAATAAGTTTATTCCTTTTTAAATCAACACAAATGAGTTTTGGATGTAAAATATAATATTTCATAATGAATATGATATAATATTGAGTAGCACCTCCTTTGCAAACATCAAACTAGTCATCACTCTCAAAGTTGTTCCAATATATAAGGTTACGAACATCGATGTATTGTTATGTTTGAAAAAATTATACAAACTAGTCTTATTAATCATATAAAGTGACAAGAAGGTCTCGCTCACACAAAACGAGACTCGAAACTATGCGTAAACGCTAAAAGGCCTTAAAAGGACTTAAGGCCCAATTTGGCAAAACGATGCCTAAACGATGTCGGAATGGAATGAAACTTGGTTTCGATGCATATTAGAGATATTTAACCATGTGGGTAACTCCCAATCAAAACGTCTTCATTTTCGAGTAGCACCTCCTTTGCAAACATCAAACTAGTCATCACTCTTTAATTTGTTGCAATATGTAAGGTTAAGAACATCGATGTATTGTTATGTTTGAAAAAATTATACAACTTAGTCTTATTAGTCATATAAAGTGACAATAAGGTCTCGCTCACACAAAACGAGACTCGAAACTATGCGTAAACGCTAAAAGGCCTTAAAAGGCCTTAATGCCCAATGTGGCAAAACGATGCCTAAACGATGTCAGAATGGAATGAAACTTGGTTTCGATGCATATTAGAGATATTTAGACATGTGGGTAACTCCCAATCAAAACGTCTTCATTTTCAAGGGTGCGTCACCTCGCAGAACGCGAGGGTGTTTTTCCCCTATAAAAGGGGAAAAACCCTACTCGGCCCATTTTTTACATCACACACAATTTTCTACCGCCGCTCTCGCGTTTTCTCTCGGTTCAAACTTCTTCTTCTTCCTCTTTTCACTTCAAATCTCCATATAAGGTATGTTTCTTATACTCTTATGCTTTCTAATGTTGTTTCTAGATGAATATATGTTGTTAGTATAGGAAATTGCATATTATATGATGTTTTGATATTGAATGTTGTTTTAGAAATGGTTGTATAATGGATGAAAGATGATGATTTTGAATTATGGTTGATGAGTGGAGGTTGATTTTGAATTATGGTTCATGAATGGTTGTATATTGAATGTTGTTGATTTTAGAAATGGTTTTTGATTAGGGTTGTTGATGTTTATTTGGTAATGTACTTAAATTGATAGATATTTTAGCTAAAATATTGAATTTTTGCCGGAAACTGTTGCCGGAAACTCATGATAGTGCAAATTCACGCAGAACGCTACACCCCTCGCAGTTCTGCGAGAGTCATCACACTCGCAGAACGCGAGAGTCATGCTACTCGCAGAACGCGAGTGTCATGCTCTCGCAGAACGCGAGTGTCATGCTTTCCTCATCTGCAGATACATATTTATATACTGATTTTACTTTATATTTGTTTTACTTTATATACTGTTATATTTATATACTGATTTTACTTTATATTTTTTTAGGTAATGGATCGTCCCGGACGTTCAACCCGTCGAAGAAATTGGAACGCTGTGAGAGAAAATCCACCGGTTGAAAATGCAAAAGGGAAAAGGAAAGCAAAGAATACAACACCGGTAGAGCTCTTCCCCGAGGGGCTCCCCGACGTTGATTATCGACCCATAGAGCGGTACAGTGGTGTCCATAGTTATGCCGGGGAAGACTGTTTTGTGCCTAGTGGGATAGAACGAGCAGATACATATCAAGGGTATCGAAATGATGATTGGGACCTTTATTCTCAAGAGTCAGTTTCATGTGCACAACCGTCAACTCAATGTGCACCACAATCAACTCCATATGAAAAATCGGGTAGCACTATTGGTGGCTGGGACAATTTCATTCCTCAGTATGTTGTAGTGGAATTTGGACAAGGGTGGGGTGGACAAAGTTGGGTCGGTGGACAATGTTGGGGAGGTGGATTTGGTGAGGGAAGTGTTCCTGAAGACATGGGTCAAGGAAGTACACAAGCTTGTTCTTCTTCTTACAATCCTGAACCAGAACCGATGGAACAAGAGAACCAGGATGAAGTTGTTGGGGAAGAACACGAAGAAGAAGGTGATGATGATGATGAAGAAGAAGAAGAAGAAGTGGTCCAGAAACAAAAAAGAAAGAGGAAGTCCAAGAAGGAAGAGCGAAAGTATGATCCTGAGCTCACTCATGACACACCTGGAGGTCCAGAAGATCCCGAGTTGCTTAAGGGATTTGAAGCCCATGTTGCGTTCCACATCCAGAAAGGGGAGGTAATTTAATTATTTATTTATTTTCTGCATTTTCAATCCATTGCACAAATTCTGCAGAATTATCAGTTTCTGCAGAATTGTGCATTTTCTCGCAGAACGCGAGAAATTGCACAATTCTGCAGAAACTGATAATTCTGCAGAAACCAAATTTCTTGAAAAAATTTGGTATGCAACGTCTAATTTTTGTATTTTTTGCAGTTCAAAGGTCCGATGAAGCCACAACAACGGACAAAGCAGAGCAGTGATTGGCCATTGGACAACAATGACTGGTCAGAGATTCCCGGTGCAGTTGGACTGTCAGATCTACCTGACATGATGTACGAAGAAATCGACTTTCCTTTGATTGAAGCGTTCATCGAACGATGGCAACCAGAGACAAATTCATTCCACCTCCCTTGTGGTGAGATCACTATTGGCCTTTTTTATGTACATATGATTTTAGGCCTACCTATAGAAGGGAAAGCAATGACGACATGTAAGAAACTGGGTGCCAAGTTTAGTCATGATGAGATTCTAAAATACTATGGTAGGAAGGGGGCGGAAATTTTTGGAATAGATCCTCATACTTTAGATTCTGGGAGGGTGAAAGCTGAATGGTTTAAAAGGCATTATGAAAACCTAGGTCCAGAGCGAAAGGGTTTAGGTTGGGTGTTGTATACTGCTTCCTCGCTCTTATTTCCGGACAAGTCACAGAACTTGATTCGGCTTAGATATGGGCCTTTTTTGGAAACCTATGCCCATGCTACGGGCATATCGTGGGGTTCAGCTGCTTTGGCCCATCTGTATAGGCAGCTGGGGATATGCACACGACAGGGTTGTGCCCAGATGTCTTTCTGTTACACCTTGTTGCAGGTATTATACTTTCTAAGCGTTTAATTTACATACTTATATATATTTTCATATTTAACGTACTTTGTATTTCTTAGGCATGGATCTACAACTACTTCCCACACTTTCGACCTACTGAACGTCCTCGGTGGAGAGCGGAGCAACCATGGGCATACCGGTGGATGCCTAAGAATGTAAAGCTGAAGAAGGGGCAAGTCGGAAGGGACTATAGGGGAGCGCTCGATATTCTTATGTCGGAGATGGTAAGTTTCTGCATTGTCTGGCCTTTCTGCATTTTTGAGTACGCAGCAGTCATTTTTCTCCTTATGCATTTTCTCGTACTGTAAGTTTTTGCTGTCATTTTTTTAGGTATGTTGGAACCCGTATGGATCACAAGACTTCACCGATCCTGAGCTTGCTCCCGCTCTATTTCACGGGGTGCTATCCTGCTGTGACATCACCGAACCACACATGCCTGATAGGTGTCCGAGACAATTTGGGAGAGTGCAACGTATTCCTAGGCCAGTCATCGAACCGCTCAAAGCTCATAGGTTGAAAAACATTAGGTGTTATAGTGTATTTTATGACGCCAACCAATGGCTTTGGGAGTCAAGAGATGTTCACTCTTTGTCTCTCGATGATATGGGGCCAATTGCCTTTGCACCACATGAATGCTCCCATGATTACATGGATTGGTACATCAAGAGGACCCATAGGTATATCCGTCCTGCAATCCCTGGGATGATTACTGAGAGACAGGTAATATTAATTGTTTTGGTTTATCTTGCGTTTCTAGTCTTTGTTTGTCTCTAATATTAACATAGAATGAATGTTTACTTGCGTATAGGTGATTGGTCGGGTGTACAATGACATGGACCGGTATCGGTTTGCCACTCCAGAAAGGGTGCAACTCTGATACTCTTAGTGGTCTTTGCTCCTTCCAATGTCTTACAATCTGATGAACACACATCAACCCATCTCTAATCTTGATCCCGCAGCTACAAAACATATTAAAGTGCGCACCTAATCTCTCCCCCTTCGTGTATTCCTTAAGCAAAAATTCTATGCATTTGTAAGAGACTTTGAACTTCAAGACTTTAAACAAGTCGGCCCCTTCAACAACTGTGAAGCTCTTATTCAAACTCTCGGTGAAAGACACAGTAATCTCCTTAAGTTGGTTCTCCGCCATTGTTTTGTATTCTTTGAACATTGTGTCTAGCCTAGCATTTCCACTTGACAAGTATGACTTAAGACATGAATGTGCTCCTTCAACTCTAAAATGTTCGAAAAACAATAATATGCAAATACAAATCAGAACATGTGGATCCTTCTGTAATGTGCAACTTCTCGCGTTTTGCGAGGTCTGTACACCTCGCGTTCTGCGAGTTCATACACTGTTCCAAGATCTTTGCATTCGAAAATGCATCAACACTGAATCAAGGACATTACTCGCGTTCTGCGAGGAGTGTACACCTCGCGTTCTGCGAGGAGTGTACACCTCGCGTTCTGCGAGGAGTGTACACCTCGCGTTCTGCGAGGAGTGCATTACAGAAGCTCTTTTTTTCATATGTAGAAGGTAGACATAAATTACAGAACATACCTGTTTGTCGTGTTATTCCCGAGAGTGAAGACATTATCCGTCCATGCTGAAACAAGTCTTTCTCTGTAACGGTTTAGCCAATTCGTTCTCACGTACTTCAATACGGTTGGATAAGCTCGCCATTCGTCCTCAAGTTTCTTCAAAGTACTCTTGTAATCTTCTTCAGTGGTTTGTTCGAACACGTTATAATAATCATTTGAAATATGAACCCCCAATGCTTGTGTGCCCATAGCTATCTTCGCTCTTGCCTCTATGTTCTTCCTTACATGTCGCCTACATAAGAGAAACTTTGCATTTGGCCATAAATTGTCTGTTGCATTCATAAGAGCCATCTCACGGTCAGTGACGAAGCAAGTAGGCGATGCTCCTATTCTCGAATACATCGTATGCAGCTGCTGCAACGCCCATAAATAACTATTCTCGCTCTTAGCCTCTAACCATACCCCGCACACAACAAAATTCTTCCATGTAGAAGTCAAACCGACTATCTCCAGGAAGGGAACATTGTACCTTAAACCAAAATACAGTAAGATAAATACAACATAAAAACAGAATGATAAATACTTACCTGTTCGTGCTATAAGTCGAGTCCATCAAAAGGACATATGGAAACGCCTTTAAGAGTTTCATTGATTCGGGGCTAGCAAAGAACAAGTCGCCTATTATCGAAGGATTCGTTGCACTTGTCCTATACTCCATGAAGTAGTTGCTCTCTTTGCATTGGTGAAAGAATTCTTGAACCACGGTTCTACCTTCCATTTCCTCTTCCCTTATATGTCTTACCAAATTGTACACTTGGTTCTTCTTTGTGCAACTTCCGGGGTCCTTGTTTATCTCAGTGTAAATCTGATTTGGAGAACAATGTGAAAGTACCATCTCACGAACCTTTTTCTTTTGATCCGGGGTTGGCCTCCCGGCAAATGCATTCCCGACCAAACTATCTCCAATAGGATGGTTGTGCAAACCACAAACAACCACTAATCTCCAATTCTCTTCAACCCGGTTCACCATGAGCTTCAACTGAAATTTACACCCCGTTTTCTTGCTCTTTGTGTTTGATCTAACACCGACACCTTTAGGCCTATGGCTTCCCCCTTTCTCACAAATGATTTGAATCTTACCACTTTGCCCCGGTTTAGATAACTTGTGTTGCTTTGCAACATTCAAAGCCCACAAATGACCAATCTCCTTAGAGGCAAACACTTGCTCCGTAGTGAAATATTCCGAATAATCCCTAGAAACAACCTCTTCCTCACATACGGGACTATCAAACTTTGGTGCAGTGCGTAAAGAGGGAAGAAAACACATCTCCTCTCCTACGTTTGTTGGTGGGTTAGCAAATTGTGAATCAAACGCATCATAGCTTGATGACACCTCATATGTACATGTCAATTCATAAGTAGATGGCACGGACAACTCATAAGTAGATGGCACGGGCAACTTATAAGTAGATGGCACGGGCAACTCATAAGTAGATGGCACAGGCAATTCATATGTAGATGGCACATGTTGTTCATATAAAGATGGTTGATGATAATATCCAAATTGGTCAATCCCTAAATCAAATGACGGTGGCGAACATGGCCTTGTATTCCGGGAGGGGTAGTTGTAGTCATTCAACTGGATTGCATTCAATCCAGTGAACAAAGAAAAATTCACCTATACACAATGCTTCTGTTAATACTCTGTAATGTGCAACTTCTCGTGTTCTGCGAGGGAGGCACTTCTCGCGTGACGCGAGGGGCTTCCTCTCGCAGAACGCGAGAAGTTGCTATTTCCTGAAACTAGTCATTGAACGGGATAATTTAACATATCATGAGTTTCTACATTAAAAACCCTAAAAACATGAACACATCTAAGTTTTTGACATTATATGCAAAAGTCATCTCTTCAACACTTACTACTACTACATTTAACATGAAATACAACATAATAACTTCATTTTAGCTCTTAATGGTGCAAAACAAATTAAAATTCAAAAATTAAGTAAGAACATTACTTCATTTGCATGGTAACTTGATGAACCACCATCTTCATTCCCTCCTTTGTTGAATTCTCTTCATCTTCCATTATTTTAGGTGTTTTTCGAGTGTTTTGAAGTTTGAAGGTTTTGAAAATGGGTTTTAATGGAGGGTGAAAGAGGTGAAAGATGATAAAAAGAGGTGTTAGGGTAGGGTTAATAGGTGTTACGGATTACTGAAAATAAGGGGGTAGTTATTATAGTTAGGTGGGGACAAGACATGTAGTAATGACGCACAACAACGTCCATCTGACATGCTAATCTCGCGTTCTGCGAGGGACGTGTCACTCGCGTTCTGCGAGGACACGTACACTCGCGGAACGTGAGATTAGCATGCATGAAATTAACCTAATTTTTCGCTAATCTCGCGTAACGCGAGTGTACATGTACTCGCAGAACGCGAGGGACCCGGCGTTGTTTGAATAAAGCACGGGGCTGTATATAAGAACCGTGTTGTTTTACGCAATGGCTGGGATTGTGTTCTGGTTAGGGTTAGCAACTTTCCCTGATTTGAACAAGAAGCCAAATGATTATGAGTCTCTGCTTTTCTTCTCCTTGTTCCAAATCTCTGTCCGTTTTTTGTTTCTCCGTATTCTTCCACGACCTCAGCAACGACACACTCAAATACGTTTTGTTCAACTTCCACTCAAACTCTGACTCCTGGCTCATCCTCTATCCCAGTAACGACAGGCGGAGACCCACGAAGGAAGGTGGTGACCGCGGGAAACTCGCCGACGTGTATCCCTACATGAAGTGGCGATTTCGGTACGAGCCTTTGGGCGTATGGCGCGAAAAGGCTGTTGGTAGAGAGCGCCATTGTTGCAGATCTGAAAATGGAGAAAGAAATTGGAGAAAGAGGAATAGCACGTGTTTATCACATTAAGAGAAATGAGGTATTTTGTTAAAATTTACCACAAATCATTTTTTGGATAGTGGTATATATTGGGCCTTATTTGACATAATTTTGAGGATCATTCATTACAGTTTTTGGTTCATTTCTTTGATAATGGTGGACATTGAACCATATCGTCCATTTTGCTGGATTTGCGTTTTTTACCCATTTCTTTGATAATAATTAATGCTACATAGTTGGTACTTGGGACTTTATTTAGGTCAATCTCGACTGAGGATTTGCAATTTTTTATCATGGTGTTGTGCTTAATTTGGACATCCCCATTTCTTGAAAAATGATACATATTGGCCTAACTTCGAGCATTTTTTTACCCATTTCTCGACTGAGGATTTTTGTTTTTGCTCATTTTTTGAAAAACGTGTTATTGTCTTACAGAATGTTTTAAACTCGATTCGCGATTTTTAATGTAGGTGTGGTCTGCATTCTAATCTATTATTCCAAGCGCACGGTAAAGTTTTTCTTTCTTTTTAATTTCGTAATTAAATTATACCCACTTCTTACTCAACCGACCTTCTTTAACAAGTAGATAACTGTTCGTTCTTCCTCCTCATCTTCGTCTTGTGCAGCACCATCGTTCCTCCGACGTCCTCACCGGAAATCAAGCCCTTGAAGGCTTTGCAATTGGTTGAAGAAGAAATAGGTAAGCAAAAATTTAGGGTTTTGTTTTTATTAATTTTTAGGGTTTTAGTACTTTTGGGGTTATGAAGCTTGCTATCTTCAATTCACCGGTTTAGGATTTCATCACCGCTGTCGCTGGATTCGGATTTCTCCTGCCGCTGGATTCGGGTGTGATGGCATATAAATCCTTTATTTGGAAAGAACTTCTAGCACTGCAAAGTGATTTACCTTCCAACCTGATCCTTTAAAGATGGAGAGGTGAAAAGAAGAAGAAGGAGATATGGCGAGCAGGGTACGTGGTTACAGAGATTCAAGTTAGAAGGCTAAGAGGCTATGCCTCCGTATAAGCTTGATGAGCTTTGGAATGTCAATCTCTAACGAACTAAGAGGTATTCATCTCTTTCACCAATTTCATAGGTTAATCTTAAAGATTTATGACATGAGTGCATAATAAAGAAGCCATCGTCTTGTGGCTTGTCATCTCATAGGTTACAATTGGCAAGAATATTTTGCTTAAGATAGTGTGGGAGTTGTTTATCATTGTGGTTGATTGAGATAATATTTGTATAAGTTTTCATATATTATGTATCCACTTCTTCAATCTTAATTGTTGTTCTTTGCCACCGCATGACGAAGAAACCTCAAATTTTTGTGATCTCCCTGTCATAATTGGATTGCTTCGTACAATGAGTGATATTTATATTAGTGCCTTAAGTCCACACACCATTTAATGAGTCAAAAACTAGAATTCTTTTCTATTGCCTTTTTTATAGCTACACTAGCATTTTGGGGCCCGCGTTACGCGCGGGTATATATCATTTTATATAAACGATACTGATTTGTAGGAAAAATACATTTTGTGTAATATATATAAAAGGTTATAAGTCCTTGATTGACCGTCTTCTTTGTTGCTCTTGAGTTTCTCGTCATTTTAGTGTTTCTCTAAAAAGATAATTTGAATATGTGATTCATGTTGATATTACATAGGTTGATATTATATAGATAGAATTTGTAATTTTTAACAACTTCTGGAGTAATCTCCAAGGCAATAATTTTTTTAGATTTAGATGATAATCCATTTTGATTATAAAAATCTTTCACTTTATCCTTTTGGTGGATTCTAAGACTTCGTAATTCAAGGAGAAGATAAATCATATTATAAGTTTACCTTTTCACTATTGTTCAATATCAAACATCCAATATATAATTCAAACTATAACAAATAATATTAAACATCCAACTTATAATCAAACTACAACAAAAAACCTCCATCAACTCATTGAATAAACAATGCTTAATTCATTAGTATATTTATACCCAATAAAACTATTAACATAAATCATTCACTCACATAACTCAAGATCAAGATAGGAAAAAAGAAGTATGTCTGATGCTGCCAATTTTTACGAGTCTTATATGTTTTTTGGAGTTGTCCAAAAAAAAGACGGCCCATTACTTTGGATTAAAACAAAAGACACAAAATCCTATTCTTTTCAAATTCCTTACTCTATTTTAGTTTTGAATTTCAAAATGGGTTAATTTGATGATAAAATAAATTCACCTTTTTCCTATCTTGCTCTTGAGTTATGTGAGTGATCGTGATTTATGCTAATAGTTTTCTTGGGTATAAATATACTAATTCATTAAGCATTGTTTCTTTAATGAGCTGGTGAATGTTGTTTTGTTGTAGTTTGATTATAAGGTGGATGTTTGATATTTTTTGTTATAGTTTTAATTATAAATTGCATGTTTGATATTAAACCATACCGAAAAGGTAAGCTTACTATGATTTAATTTCTCATTGAATTATGAAGTCTTAGAGTCCACCAAAATGATAAAGTGAAAGATTTTTATAATCAAAATAGATTATCATCTCAATAATCTACTATATAAATTGCGGAGAGAGAAAATGAAAGTTTCGCATTTAATTTTAAAGTGTTTTGATTGGTTCCTCCATAAATGACTTCAATTTCATATATTAATAAAGCTTACGAATTTATGAAATCATGTGTATGTGTTGTGACTCATTGTTGCAGACCTAATTCATTTTTGTTGTTCGTCAAGCCCATCATAGTAAAATGTTCTAACATGTCTTTATATTAAAAATAAATTTAGACAAATTAATTAGATAGATTGTAACCGTAAAATTGTTATGAGATTATTAGTACACAATAGATTTTCCAGAAGCTAACGGAGACTCTCTTTTGATTTCATAAACATATGTAATGCAAAGGGTGGACAAAACAAATGTTTATTTATTATATTTATACATACACATTTCCAATATTCCACCTTGCGACATTCATATGTTAAAATAGTCTCCAACGATAAAATATATTACTACAAAAATCAAAATGTAAAGTATTTACACACATCAATAACATTTGTATCTAAATTTTAAGACCTGTGTATTAGATTCGCGTGTAGCGCGAGCCTCAAAATGCTAGTTTGGCCTTACAATATGTGGAATCTACTCCCATTTGTCAAAATCGTAATTTATATATTAGATTATATAGATTAGATTATATTAGATTGAAAATAAAAAAAATCATCTTTTATAAATATAAGTTTTAATTGTATAAAAATAATCATCCATTTATAATGTATAAAACTCACCAATTAGAAAGTATAATAATACAATTTGAGAAGTGTCATTAACCAATAAGAAAACAAAGACATTTATTGCGGCCTTTTAATTTTCTGGATCCGCGATTTTTATATTATATTAGATAGATGTCAACTAACTTAAGTGTTACCTGTATGAGTTGCTAGTTGGAGTCAAGGTTTCTTATTCATAGATGTTAGCACTTACAATGTTTTCATTTACAAGATATGTTGTTTATACACTTATTTTGAAACAATGATGTAGGGGAATATTATCTTTAACATATATTACCTTAAATTATGTGTCCCAAATGGGTTAGCTTGTGCGATTTTTAAATAGTTGTTACTGTTGGCAAGCAAAACTTCCCTCTAATTTGAGGATGTACCGTGATATTCTTAATGCTGACATGAAACTGCAATCTCTATATAATTACTAAAGCAAATCACCTTCTTCCAATTCTAGCTATGTCACGTGGCATACTCTTCTTTCAAGTCATCCACTTGGCGTCATTTCATTGATCATGATTTTAACTATTTTTTGTAATTTTCTTAAAAAATGATTATACTTGAAAAATCATGTGCAAAAATATCACAAAAAGATTGCTTAAGATCTATCAGATTACAAAAAGATTTTTATTTGTTAATTTTTTTAGATTTTGACCTCTGAATATAGTATTATGTTATTTTACAAATTTATAATTTTATTTTTATGATATGACATATCACAAAAAGATTGATTTCTTAATAAATCAGAGAAAAGATTATATTTTTGTGTTATGGTAGTGTTTTAAATTATATAGTTTTATATATGTTGAAATTAATTTATTTAAATTTGTTAAAAATTAACCTATGATAATTTGATCAAATAAGATTTATGGTATAATGATTCATTAATATTCGTTGTTTATTATAGTTAAAATTTAATTATATATCAATATAATTTAAGATATCAACTTATTAGTATGGAAGAAAAAGCAAACTTACAACACTTCATATGTTATTAGATACAAATGGTCCAACAAATAAAGATAATTCATGTATCCTTTATATATACACTTCACCTGATATGTCGATGCGTTGTATTCTTTTTATGTGTTTATGTTTGCCTCCATATTTTTTTTTCTCTGTTGTTATTTGTTTGTGATAACATTGTCATCTCTCAATACCAGTCCACCTAATTTTTAAGTCCATTACCATGGTGTAAAAGAAGGATTCTTCTCCTATTAGAATATCTATTTCAGGGTTGCCATACTGCGGGAGAATGCAGAAGCAGTTTATGCTGTGTGTGATGTTCCTCATAAAAGATGGACGAAACTCCTTGGCGTTCGTTCACTTCTACATCCAAGGTTAAGATTGCAGGACTTCATCTAAATACATGATACTACATCTAAATACATGATACTACACACAAATTTATTACTACCACGAAGAAGGTAAGTTTTTAATTTACCTTTTCAGTTTCATTTTGAATTATTTAACGTGATGTATAATGTATTGCTATATTCTGATTTTCATGGTCTGTGTTTATAACAGATCGGTGGAAGGTTGGGTAATAGTATTCGTGGTACACTACAGTCACAAGCAAAAACATTCATCGATTTTCAACATAAATCTCGTGTATGCTCTTTACTGTATTGTTACATTAATCAATTTAGATAAGAAATTGCTTCCATTGGAGGACTAAATGTTTCCCTGGTTGTTATACATGGCAAAAATAAAGGCATGTTTTAAACCAAGAAACATGGGTTGAAGTTGACGTGCCTGGTTAATTTTGCTAGCAAATCAAAAAAATATGAATAGTGTAAAATCGACTCTTCTGTATTTGTTCATATTTCCAATGCTATAGTACAGTTGACCATTAATAAAACAACTTTCGCTGAATTACCACCTTTCCTGTTTCAAATTATGCATATGAATGCTAGCTTGGGATTCATCTGTGCATCAGGATTCCATGCATCAGGATTCCATGCATCCTATATTTTGCTTCCCAGTCCATGGGTTTAAATTTGTAACTATTCATATTTCCATTCTTTGTACATGTAGAATTCACAAATATTATTTGAGAATCAAGGTGTAGTCATGACTCATGGTAATGCTTACAGATATGTTTCTTGTCATTTACTTTGGAGATACATGTTGAGATATGATTGCATTTTAGTAAAAAAAAATTTGCTACTAGCTAATATGTTACCACAGTAAAAAAAATTTGGTAGTGTCTACTCATTGCAGTATGATTTTGGCACCATCAAAGTCAGGACAGAAAAGAACAATATTCTATTTTTTTTAAATAAATCAGTACGGGACCGCGGTTTAAATATAACCGCGGTCTTATTCTTATCCACGGTTTGTTTTAAGCGCGGTCCGAAAAAATTAAGGTTGTGGTATTTTTAACCTCAGTCCGATATTACCACGTTTAAAAACTGCGGTCCGACGAAGACCACAAACGCCTAATTACGCGGTCCGGAGACCGCGTTAACAAAACCGCGGTCTGAAGTATTAAAAAACCGTGGTCTAGCCCTGTATTCTGTACTAGTGATAGTTACAATCATGTAGTACTTTTAATCGTATAGTAAACAAACATAAATGATACTCCCTCCGTCCCATAATATAAGGGACATTTCTATTTTGGGTGTCCCAAAAAGTTCTTCCCATATTCCATTTATAACTCTTCTTTATCTTCTCCCAATACATTTTCTATTATTTCTCTCTCTCACATCCCAACACTCTATTCCCTTTCTCTCTATCTCTCTCCTTTAGTTATTTTACCTTTCATTTTCTCTCTCCTCTTTCCATCAAATCTACAATTTTTCGCATCCGTCTTAAACTCCGCGCAAATGCCCAAATGCCCCTTCTATTTTGGGACGGAGGGAGTATAATAGATTCTGGTGATAACTATATCTTAGGTCGCAATCTAGCGACCCTTGAACATTTTTTTTATGACCTTGATGTTGGAAATCAATCTATCTAGATCATAATATGCCAAGATTCATCATGTTAATATTATCAAGAAGCCATACTTGTATCCATAGTGGTAATCAAAACTTTTGCGAAACTACTATTGAGCACCGTAGGTGTAACATCTTCCTCAACTAAATCACCAAGAACACCAATGTGTTTGTCTTCTCTTTGATGGGAAGAAATAATTAAAGATGCTCTAAATATTTAGTGTGTTGAGAACCATAACCCATGTTTCTTATATATAGCGGCCCAAGAGAATTTCATTAAGCCTATTAGGCCACATTCGTTATCCACTCATTCGACCCATACCACTTTACGAAGTTTATTGGCTTTTAACTCAACTGAGTCACTTAACCGAGCCAACTTATATTTAGCCATATATAATTATTTTACAAAATATACGAGCCCACACAAATTATGTTGGATAATATAATCCAACAATTTCCCACTTGGACTACATATGACGAAAAAATTATATTATAAATACTTTAGGTGTACACGTCTTGGCTAAATCTCAATCTGGTCCATCTTTTATATTTGTATGGGATCACGGCGGTTGTCGTAACATAACATCCTAAGTAAGCCTTCCATGGTCACCACACTTATATATTAAATGACATAGATCAAGTATGGATGAGTGACATGGAAATTGCATGAAATTGCATGAAATGTGATCTCTAAACATGCCTATTTTCAATTGGTCCTACTTTATTTGAAGATCAATGAAAAGACTAAATTCAGGAATCCTTACTACGACACAAGTCATAAAACTTTATTATGCATAACCAAACATAGAACATCCACACAAATTCCCACTAAACCAATGTACCATTTGCCAACACAAGTATAAGCACTACACTCATAAATAACTTTACAAGGCAATCCCGTAGTTGATACATTGATTTCATGGAGCATGTCCTTACGTATCTATGTATAAAACTTGACTATCGTGAACTTTTCCTTCATTACCAAAATATTGATGTTAATGTGTATCTTTATAACCTAACGCTTATGGCTATTGGAGAACAATACTAGTATATTATTGTCACAAAACATCTTTAGTGTGCTCATGATGCAATATATGCAATATAGTAACAAAATTATATAAACCGTTGTAAAAGTAGTTATAAGTGTTTGAATAACACTTTTATAATATAGTCATTCAAGCCAACATAACCTACATTCTAAAATAAAATCAACATTGATATAATGATCTTCAAAAATATCTAATTTCCTATAGTTGGAATAAAATATTTCATTCTCTAAAATTGTATATAATATTTTGATGACTTTTCAAAAGAGATCACTTATATATCTACATAAAACTTTAATATAGTACACAATAGCCAAATGTGCACATATTACAAGAAATATTAGATCCCTAAACAATATAGATGAAATCTTCTATCTCATTTATTGTCGAATATTGTTTATTGATGACCCTTCACGACAACATGATGATATCCTTAGAATATTTCTCATGATATCTTATTCCTAAAACAAAAGACACATAACCAAGTATTTCATCTCAAATTTCTAAAGATAAATTATGTTTAAATATCTTTATAAGACAATGGTCTATCATCGACATATAATTTCAAAAATAATTTGCTCCCAGTGAACTTGTGATATACACAATATATAACCTTATTTATCTCAAAGAAATTGAGTTATTTTTTTTTATGAATCTTGTGAGTCCAATATCTTGAAGTCAGCTTGAAATCATAGATGAATTTCTTTAGTTTATAAACACCATAGATACTTAGCTTTCATTAAGGAGCATTGTCTTTACATCCAAATAATGTATCTCTAAATCAACAAGAACTACGAGTACTCTTCATCATCTAGAGGAGCCAAAGACCACCCTTTGTACCACAAGAGGGAACAAAAATAAGGTTATTGAAACCCATTCTAGCATTGTCTTTATAGTCGGTTATTGTTGCTAGGTGTATGCTACTGAGTTGACCAAGATTTCGTTTATAAATGATAAAAGTCGTGAAAGATAATACTAGGGGAATAGTACAGTACTCAAGCCAATAATAATAATTTGGTATAATCTTAATGCAGACGGTTAGTATAGCTCTTAAGAGCTGCACAGTATGAGCTGTGTCGTTGAAAGAAAGGATAAAAATACAGACAAGAAGTGCATGGGCAAACCAGTTCATATCGTAAACAATTTCAATGGCAATAAAAAGGAGTAAAACATGTGTACATTCATAATTGGATATAATTGTCATGGTAACAAGCTTAACATCGAGCAATTCATAGTGGTTAAAACAGGAGCCATCAAAACAAGATTCAAAAGAGAGTTTTTCATGGTGCAGTTAGATAGTTTCACATCCCACGCAGGGGTCAACAAAATAAAAATCTAAAGATAACTCTTGAAAGACCAACATTAGCAAAGCTTACGAGTTCATCCAAAAGTTCCATCATCAGCAGACAGAAACTCATTAGAGCCATAGATATACATAGAAAGAGGCTTTCGGCCGTTTCATTCACCAAAAGTTCCATCATCCAAGAGAGATTGTCTTTCGTAGGGTCAAGAGGCTTTCGGCTGTTTCATTCACCATAAGGCTGACATTAACCACCTCAGCAGAGGAGAGGAAAACCCAGCTCAACAGATCTAAACCAAACATGGATAAGGAATCCATCTTGGAAAGAAACGATGGAGCGAGTCCCACATCCAACCCGACGAGGGGAGTATCAGACTCAGATGAGAAAAAGAAAGGGAATAAGAGTAAATACTTACCTTGGAAACAGCAAGAACCAAGCGTGAGAAGCGTCTTCAATACTCTGATTCCACTGAGATTCCGCCATAGTTTCTTTTTTTTCTTCCGCTATCTTATCTGATTGCTTTGTGGAGGCGAGCACAACTCGTCACTTTGGTTGACGCATCCGAATCTAATCTGGATCTGGATCGCTGGGTACTCACAGATCCAGGTCTCAAAGGAGCAGAGACGGTCTTTCAAGCCTAGATCTACATTTGAATCTTCGATTTTTATAAGGTTGCAGTTGTTGGACTTCCTGAGTCCAATAGCCAAATTATTATATATAGATTTAAATATAGTGCTATTAAGATAATGCAATTTGCTATAGAAGAAAAGATGAGACTAGATTGTAGTGGAGCTAAAGGAACAGATCCAGTCAATCCCTAGTCCTGAGAAATGTATCCAAATTTTAAGAGTATAAAATATTTCAAGAATCATGGGGAAAAAGATATTCCAGTTCATGTGTTGAGAGATTTTAAGTCTATTCAAATATAAGGTTTCACAGAAAAAATTCCAATTAACTATAAGAGAGGTATATCCAGATTTTTGGTTTATATTAGTATGAATTTCAAAACAAAAGTAGGCTAACAAGGATGTAGTGCAACAATAGGTGATTAAAAAGAGTTGTAGTTCAGGATGTATAAGGTAGCATGAGCAGTTAAGCAAACAATATGCATTGTCTTTTATCATCAAGTAGAAGCGTGTATTTTCATGGTAATTAGTAATAATGTCCTCAACTGTACAAATCTTGTTTAGTAATTTCTGACTAGGCCAAAAGTAATTCATGTTGGTTATGATTTGGGTTTTCTGTTTTAAAAGCCAAAGATAGACAAAGTATAGACTAGCAATAGAATTGTTATTCATCATATAATGATGATTCAGTTTACATATCCAAGATTTCAGTATACCTAAGCACAGAAGCACATAGGCCATATGAGTTTTAGCAGTTGAAAGGATTGAGTTTTTACAATAGCTGTAGAGAACATCCTTAACAAGAGGGTGTTCAATAAATAAGTAAATCAGTTTATAGAGTTTTACAGAAGCCGTGTACTGGTAATGAGAGAAGTAGGTTTTTGTACAGAGAAGTTTCCATAACCATTTTTGACAGGAAGATATGTTACTCATTTCAAAACAGTCATGAAAGAAGAGAATCAAAGTCCAAGTTTTGGCATTTCTATTCCATTCTGAATGGTGATATTTCTCTGAAAGGGAGTCAGAGATATAGGATTGCATAGTTATTAGTGGTGTACTGCAAGACTCAAGACATAAAGAAAGGAGAGTCAAGCACAACACTGTATATTGTCTTAAACATTCAAAGATGGAGAGATAAGTGGTCATGTTGAAGGTCAAGTTCAGGTGGCTTTCAGCCATATCAATAGATCTCAAAATGCACAGATCCAACCCAGTGTGGGATAAAAAAAACCTTAATCACCAAAAAAGATCCCAAACTAAGTTTTGGAACAAGAAGGTGATGCAAAGGATCAGACCAACACACAATAGATCTGTCTGAGAGATAGATTAAAGCAAGAGAGGAGTAAAGAAAGGCCATACCTTGGGAGAAGCAAGATCCGGGCATGCATGCACTAGATCGGAAGCGCCACAACATCAAGACCTTCGAAATTCTTGATTTCCAAGCTAATGGAGCCATAAACCTCTTTCCGGCGCCCCAATCGCTGGCTTCGTCGGCTCTGGACGGCGGACCACGAGCATCGTCGCCAAATCTAGTGCGGGATCTGGGACCGGATGAGATGTCCGCCACCGTTGCGGCTTCCGGAGTAGTCGTCAGAGGCGGGGGAGATGGGGTCAATAGGGGCAGAACCCCAATCAGGGTTAGGGTTCAAAGAGCAGAGAGAGAGTAGATATTTTAGGGCAGCTAAATTTTGGCCCTTCCTAAATACAGCCCGGGCGTTTTCTAAATAATGCCCGGGCCCTCGCGTTACGCGAGGGAGCGTATCCTCGCAGAACGCGAGGGTGCGTCACCTCGCAGAACGCGAGGGTGTTTTTTTCCTATAAAAGGGAAAAAACCCTACTCGGCCCATTTTTTACATCACACATAATTTTCTACCGCCGCTCTCGCGTTTTCTCTCGGTTCAAACTTCTTCTTCTTCCTCTTTTCACTTCAAATCTCCATATAAGGTATGTTTCTTATACTCTTATGCTTTCTAATGTTGTTTCTAGATGAATATATGTTGTTAGTATAGGAAATTGCATATTATATGATGTTTTGATATTGAATGTTGTTTTAGAAATGGTTGTATAATGGATGAAAGATGATGATTTTGAATTATGGTTGATGAGTGGATGTTGATTTTGAATTATGGTTCATGAATGGTTGTATATTGAATGTTGTTGATTTTAGAAATGGTTTTTGATTAGGGTTGTTGATGTTTATTTGGTAATTTTCTTAAATTGATAGATATTTTAGCTAAAATATTGAATTTTCGCCGGAAACTGTTGCCGGAAACTCATGGTAGTGCAAAATCACGCAGAACGCGAGTGTCATGCTTTCCTCATCTGCAGATACATATTTATATACTGATTTTACTTTATATTTTTTTTACTTTATATACTGTTATATTTATATACTGATTTTACTTTATATTTTTTTAGGTAATGGATCGTCCCGGACGTTCAACCCGTCGAAGAAATTGGAACGCTGTGAGAGAAAATCCACCGGTTGAAAATGCAAAAGGGAAAAGGAAAGCAAAGAATACAACACCGGTAGAGCTCTTCCCTGAGGGGCTCCCTGACGTTGATTATCGCCCCATAGAGCGGTACAATGGTGTCCATAGTTATGCCGGGGAAGACTGTTATGTGCCTAGTGGGATAGAACGAGCAGATACATATCAAGGGTATCGAAATGATGATTGGGACCTTTATTCTCAAGAGTCAGTTTCATGTGCACAACCGTCAACTCAATGTGCACCACAATCAACTCCATATGAACAATCGGGTAGCACTATTGGTGGCTGGGACAATTTCATTCCTCAGTATGCTGTAGTGGAATTTGGACAAGGGTGGGGTGAACAAAGTTGGGTCGGTGGACAATGTTGGGTCGGTGGATTTGGTGAGGGAAGTGTTCCTGAAGACATGGGTCAAGGAAGTACACAAGCTTGTTTTTCTTCTTACAATCCTGAACCAGAACCGATGGAACAGGAGAACCAGGATGAAGTTGTTGGGGAAGAACACGAAGAAGAAGGTGATGATGATGATGATGAAGAAGAAGAAGAAGTGGTCCAGAAACAAAAAAGAAAGAGGAAGTCCAAGAAGGAAGAGCGAAAGTATGATCCTGAGCTCACTCATGACACACCTGGAGGTCCAGAAGATCCCGAGTTGCTTAAGGGATTTGAAGCCCATGTTGCGTTCCACATCCAGAAAGGGGAGGTAATTTAATTATTTATTTATTTTCTGCATTTTCAATCCATTGCACAAATTCTGCAGAATTATTAGAAAATGCCTAATATGTGCATTTTCTCGCAAAACGCGAGAAAATGCACAATTCTGCAGAAACTGATAATTCTGCAGAAACCAAATTTCTTGAAAAAATATGGTATGCAGCGTCTAATTTTTGTATTTTTCTGCAGTTCAAAGGTCCGATGAAGCCACAACAACGGACATAGCAGAGCAGTGACTGGCCATTTACTTTCCCAATGTCTAAAATAGTTTGTGCACACTTTTCTTGATCATGGGGGCACAATTTCGGAAACGTTTCCTCATAGAAAGTCTGAAAAAGACGCCTTGCCAACTTACTCTTAACTTCCAGTATGCCGGGAACATCAACTTCTTCCAAACTCAAAGTACTCCAGAAAGGGTGCAACTCTGATACTCTTAGTGGTCTTTGCTCCTTCCAATGTCTTACAATCTGATGAACATACATCAACCCATCTCTAATCTTGATCCCGCAGCTACAAAACATATTAAAGTGCGCACCTAATCTCTCCCCCTTCGTGTATTCCTTAAGCAAAAATTATATGCATTTGTAAGAGACTTTGAACTTCAAGACTTTAAACAAGTCGGCCCCTTCAACAACTGTGAAGCTCTTATTCAAACTCTCGGTGAAAGACACAGTAATCTCCTTAAGTTGGTTCTCCGCCATTGTTTTGTATTCTTTGAACATTGTGTCTAGCCTAGCATTTCCACTTGACAAGTATGACTTAAGACATGAATGTGCTCCTTCAACTCTAAAATGTTCGAAAAACAATAATATGGAAATACAAATCAGAACCTGTGGATCCTTCTGTAATGTGCAAAACCTCGCGTTCTGCGTGGTGTTTATACCTCGCGTTCTGCGAGGTCATACATTGTTCCAGGATCTTTGCATTCGAAAATGCATCAACACTGACTCAAGGACATTACTCGCGTTCTGCGAGGAGTGTACACCTCGCGTTCTGCGAGGAGTGCATTACAGAAGCTCTTTTTATCATATGTAGAAGGTAGACATAAATTACAGAACATACCTGTTTGTCGTGTTATTCCCGAGAGTGAAGACATTATCCGTCCATGCTGAAACAAGTCTTTGTTTGTAACTGTTTAGCCAATTCGTTCTCACGTACTTCAATACGGTTAGATAAGCTCGCCATTCGTCCTCAAGTTTCTTCAAAGTACTCTTGTAATCTTCTTCAGTGGTTTGTTCGAACACGTTATAATAATCATTTGAAATATGAACCCCCAATGCTTGTGTGCCCATAGCTATCTTCGCTCTCGCCTCTATGTTCTTCCTTACCTGTCGCCTACATAAGAGAAACTTTGCATTTGGCCATAACTTGTCTGTTGCATTCATAAGAGCCATCTCACGGTCAGTGACGAAGCAAGTAGGCGATGCTCCTATTCTCAAATACATCGTCTGCAGCTGCTGCAACGCCCATAAATAACTATCCTCGCTCTCAGCTTCTAACCATACCCCGCACACAACAAAATTCTTCCATGTAGAAGTCAAACCGACTATCTCCAGGAAGGGAACATTGTACCTTAAACCAAAATACAGTAAGATAAATACAACATAAAAACAGAATGATAAATACTTACCTGTTCGTGCTATAAGTCGAGTCCATCAAAAGGACATATGGAAACGCCTTTAAGAGTTTCATTGATTCGGGGCTAGCAAAGAACAAGTCGCCTATTATCGAAGGATTCGTTGCACTTGGCCTATACTCCATGAAGTAGTTGCTCTCTTTGCATTGGTGAAAGAATTCTTGAACAACGGTTCTACCTTCCATTTCCTCTTCCCTTATATGTCTTACCAAATTGTACACTTGGTTCTTCTTTGTGCAACTTCTGGGATCCTTGTTTATCTCAGTGTAAATCTGATTTGGAGAACAATGTGAAAGTACCATCTCACAAACCTTTTTCTTTTGATCCGGGGTTGGCCTCCCGGCAAATGCATTCCCGACCAAACTATCTCCAATAGGATGGTTGTGCAAACCACAAACAACCACTAATCTCCAATTCTCTTCAACCCGGTTCTCTATGAGCTTCAACTGAAATTTACACCCCGTTTTCTTGCTCTTTGTGTTTGATCTAACACCGACACCTTTAGGCCTATGGCTTCCCCCTTTCTCACAAATGATTTGAGTCTTACCACTTTGCCCCGGTTTAGATGGTACACTCCTTCCAATAGAGATCATAAACTTGTGTTGCTTTGCAACATTCAAAGCCCACACCAATCTCCTTAGAGGCAAACACTTGCTCCGTAGTGAAATATTCCGAATAATCCCTAGAAACAACCTCTTCCTCACATACGGGACTATCAAACTTTGGTGCAGTGCGTAAAGAGGGAAGAAAACACATCTCCTCTCCTACGTTTGTTGGTGGGTTAGCAAATTGTGAATCAAACGCATCATAGCTTGATGGCACCTCATATGTACATGGCAATTCATAAGTAGATGGCACGGGCAACTCATAAGTAGATGGCACGGGCAACTCATAAGTAGATGGCACGGGCAACTCATAAGTAGATGGCACAGGCAATTCATATGTAGATGTCACATGTTATTCATATAAAGATGGTTGATGATAATATCCAAATTGGTCAATCCCTAAATCAAATGACGGTGGCGAACATGGCCTTGTATTTCGGGAGGGGTAGTTGTAGTCATTCAACTGGATTGCATTCAATCCAGTGAACAAAGAAAAATTCACCTATACACAATGCTTCTGTTAATACTCTGTAATGTGCAACTTCTCGCGTTCTGCGAGGGGGGCACATCTCGCATCACGCGAGTGACTTCCTCTCGCAGAACGCGAGAAGTTGCTATTTTCTGAAACTAGTCATTCAACGGGATAATTTAACATAGCATGAGTTTCTACATTAAAAACCCTAAAAACATGAACACATCTAAGTTTTTGACATTATATGCAAACGTCATCTCTTCAACACTTACTACTACTACATTTAACATGAAATACAACATAATAACTTCATTTTAGCTCTTAATGGTGCAAAACAAATTAAAATTCAAAAATTAAGTAAGAACATTACCTCATTTGCATGGTAACTTGATGAACCACCATCTTCATTCCCTCCTTTGTTGAATTCCTCTTCATCTTCCATTATTTTAGGTGTTTTTAGAGTGTTTTGAAGTTTGAAGGTTTTGAAAATGGGTTTTAATGGAGGGTGAAAGAGGTGAAAGATGATAAAAAGAGGTGTTAGGGTAGGGTTAATAGGTGTTACGGATTACTTAAAATAAGGGGGTAGTTATTATAGTTAGGTGGGGACAAGACATGTAGTAATGGCGCACAACAACGTCCATCTGACATGCTAATCTCGCGTTCTGCGAGGGACGTGTCACTCGCGTTCTGCGAGGACACGTACACTCGCGGAACGCGAGATTAGCATGCATGGAATTAACCTAATTTTTTGCTAATCTCGCGTTCCGCGAGTGTACGTGTCCTCGCAGAACGCGAGTGACCGGGCGTTGTTTGAATAAAGCACCGGGCTGTATATAAGAACCGTGTAAATTTTGTAGTCTTTTTGAAGGGAAAACTTTGTAGGTTAGAAAGTAAAAGAATATAGAGTATACAATTATTATTATTTTTGTATTATTTTCTTTTTCTCTTGAGATATGATCAATCTTTTGTCTTATGAGTGTGAATTCCATAATAAGCCTTCCTATAGAGATAAATAAGAATCAATCTGCCAATGACTTAGATTAAGCTAGTTACCCCTCACTTGTAGTGGGGGTTAGGGCTGAGCAATCGGATTATCCGATCCGATCCGTTCCGGTAAGCCGGATATCCGCTAAATTTTTTCCAAAAAAACCCAATCCGTATCCGGTCCGATTTGAAGCGGATATCCGGTAAAGATTGTCCGGATCGGATCGGATATTTGACTCGGATATCCGAATTATCCAATTTCTAGAAGGTATATGAAAATTAAATTAAATTTTTTATTTCTATTAAAATTAAAATTCATAAAATATAAAATAAATGTTAAATATATAATTATATATATTATATAGAGGAATTAAGATGTGAAAATTAATATATTTGATTCATTTAGCGAATCAACAATTTAAATAAGCAATTAAAATTTAAAATTTTGAGAACAACAATAAAAGTTATGTTATATAAGAGAATTTTTGTGTTGAGAGAATATATCCTATTGTTTAAAAATGTATAAAAATAATTATTGAATCATCTACACTTATTAAAATAAATTTTAGTTCTATAAAAATACATTTATATATTATAATAATAGTTCCAGATATTTTCGGATATCCGTAAGCTAAATATCTTGATCCGTATCCGGTCCAAATATCCGGAAAATTCGCCGGGATCGGACCGGATTCGGATAAAACTTGATCGGATATTTTCGGATACAAATTTTTAAGGATCGGATTGGCGGATTATCGGATCGGATCGGATATTTTTGCTCACCCCTAGTGGGGGTAGTTGTGGTGGTCCGGCGGCCTTCCGGCGACCACCCAACGACTTCCCAATGACCTCCGGTGGAGGTCCGGCGACGGTCCGGTGGAGGTCCGGCGACGGTCCGGTGGAGGTCCGGCGACGGTCCGGTGGAGGTCCGGCGACGGTCCGGTGGAGGTCCGACGACGGTCTGGTGGAGGTCCAGCGACAGTCCGATGGAGATCCGGAGACGGTCTGGTGGAGGTCCGACGTGGTCCGAGAGAGGTCCGACATGGTCCGAGAGAGGTCCGGCGGAGGTCCAACAATAAATGAAAAAGTTAAAAGTATAAAAATAAATGAAAATTCAAGTGTAATTCAAATTGGTGAACATTTAAATATAATGTGATGAACATTTTGTTGATGAACATTTAAGTATAATGTGATGAACATTTTGTTGGTGAACATTTAAGTATAATGTGATGAACATTTAGTAGAGTATATCAAAATGAACATTTATCAACATTTTGATGATCATTTATGAACAACGTTATGAACATTTAAGCTGACTGTAATGAACTTTTGAGTAATGAACATTTTATTGAATCTTTGTGAACATTTAAGGATGTTTGATGAACATTTAGGTAATTTTTGATGAAAATCAAGTATTTTTTTTACTCGAAATTATATTAAAGTGGTGTTCCACATAAGTGGTGGTCCGGTGGTCCGACGGTGGCTTGATGGTGGGTTAGTGGTGGTGCGGTCCGGTGGTGGTCCGCCGTTTGTTCAAATAACATAACCATTTAAGTATAATAAACTCGGTAAACATTTAAATCGTCAACTCTTGATAAATCTATTTCTAACTTGTTCCTTTCTTATGAGTTATGATAGTTGCTTAAATATCCTTTATTTCCAACCAAAAACGTTTTATATCATGTCTTCAATTATTTAGTTAGGCGATGGGTGTTTAGAAGCCCTTATTTTTTTTATTTTTGGTTTAAACTATTTTACTAGATTAATTCACGTGTCATGCTCATGATAAATAAAATATTTTAAATGTAGTAAATTTTATTTTTTATAAAATCTACATAATTATTTTTAACTTTCACACAAATAGAGTTGTGCATTTAAAAATATTGCTAAACAAAACAGAAATTTTTACTATTTTAGGACATAAAGTTCATTATATATGTAATCCTCTAGATTAGGAAAGCAAATTCTACCCCAATGCTTTTAGTAAAGCTAAGAATCTCAAAGGAAAATCGGTGAAGCTGCGAATGAAGCACGAAGGAACCGCATATATTTTTCTTAAAATCGCCTCTAAATTGAACGAAACCATATCGCTTTTATCTGAAGCAATACCGAGGTGATTTGTAACGAGATCGCTTTGCATTGCTTGTGCGACTATAATGCTTTGAATCAACCATAACTTTCGCTCTTGAATTCTCCGAGATTGCTTATGTGCCGAGTTGGATTGAATTTCACTCTTGCAATAGAACGAAACTATTTGAGAGAGAGAGAGAGAGAGAGAGAGAGAGAGAGAGAGAGAGAGAGAGAGAGAGAGAGAGAGAGAGAGAGAGAGAGAGAGAGAGAGAGAGAGAGAGAGAGAGAGTTGTAGATCCGATTTGGGGGAAAATGAGGGCAAGCTGGTGTGTGGGAAAGAAGGTGGGGATATCAATTTCACACACGTGGGCCCACTAATGTTGTAGTACCTTCTAACCCTTTTAAATTTAAGCCGTAGGAAGGATGGAGTTTTTTTTTTAACAAGCAAACAAAAGGCTCCTAGCTACACGCTAATAGAGCCTAAATCATCTTCACGGATGATCTTGAGGAACTCCTTCAACGAGGAGGTGCTATGGTTGTTCGATAGCAGGAGATGTTGAAGAGCAAGAGCTTCATCTCTGGTCGAAACATTATTCCAAGCGATTATGGTAGAGCAAAGGTCTTCAATATTGGTGTTTGTAGTGGCGAGAAAGTCAGCAACTCTATTACAGTGTCTTCTAACATGAGAAAATCTATAAAAATAAAAAAATGCAACAAACGAATTGATGTCCATGATAATGGACCGGATTTCCCAAGGGGGGGGGGGGGGTCCGTTCTTACGAAGACATTGAATAACAATAGAATTATCAGATTCTATAATAATGTTCTTAATGTTAAGACGGATTGCTGCCCGGACTCCTTCGAGGACGACATCTGCTTCAGTAAGGAGGACAGAGGAAGGAGGGATCTGTAAGTGTTCCACGAAAGAGAGGCAACCTGCAGCGTTGCGAATAATAAATCCTAAAAAAGATTGTGAATTGACTCGCCTGGAGCCATCACAATTTAACTAAAACACATTTAAAGGAGGTTTGGTTCAATGAGAATTTGGGTTATTAATAGGTCGAGTTACCTTGGCTCGATGTTTATGGGAGAACGGCGTTGAATCCTTCCATTCCAAAAAACGGAAGATTACAGTTTTAGCAATATCAATAGGAAGAACAAAATTTGCTTGGGAATTTCCTCGGAATATAGTGTTATTGCGGAGATTCCACAAGGTCCACCACGCAAAATAACCAATTTCATGACCAGTATTTTTGTTCGCAAAATTTTCCAGGGAATCTTCAAAGTTGTCTAGATCAACTAGGTTTAAGTTGTAATAGCCAATCTGGTTGATTTGGTTAAAAACATCAACCGTAGTTTTACAGTGGAAAAAGAAATGAGCTTTGTCTTCATTAGACTCCTTACAGAGACTGCAAGTTGGGAAGACTCTATGAAAATGGCGATTAAGTCGTTCAGTAGTAGGAAGACAATCAGAGATAACCTTCCACAAGAAACTTTGAATTTTAGGCGGGATCTTAGCTTTCCAAAAGGTCTTTAACTCCAAAGATGGCTGGCTTAAAGGTCTAATAAGATTGAGTTGGTTTTTATTTCGCTTTTAAGAGACCTTCCTCATCAGGTTTTCAACCTAAAGTTTTGTATATTTAAATTAAACTTTGCCAACTAATTATTTTATTAAAAAATATTTGATAAATCCAACCAGTGCAAGACAAAAAAAACATACAATAATTTATTTTTAGACATATTCAATTTCATGTATTATGCTTTTTAGATTTCAATGAGAATAACTCTTAGGGTAGGAAGTAAGAAACTAAATAAAGACCATTGGATTCTAAGATTAAAAGGTGAAAATTTTAACTGATACACGGTGATATTTTTGTAAATTTTGTGAACTTTTTTTTTTTTTTTTGTGAACATCACGTGAACAAACATTATCACATAAAATATGAAAATTAATGTGTTATCTGTCCACGCGAATGATTCACACTTCACATTGTAAGATTAGTTCGCACCAGAACCTCCCTCTTCTTTCGATTCCAGCGAGGACATCCCTTAGTGTTAAGAATAAGGATCAATTCCATCCTACGGATGGAATTGATCCAACGGCCCACATCACCCTTCTACTCAAGCGGGCGCGTGAGAAGCACGCTCCAAAATTTTAAAACTCAGCACGCGCCTATATATACCATAATGAAGCTATTAACCTCCACATTTCACAGAATCTGAAGAAGCACGATCACCATCACTCCCAAATTCAAAAACCGTTTATGACAGTTTCTACTGATTTCTCCCAAATTCAAACAACATCTTGCACATTCGAGCGTAATCGAGTGTAATCGAAGTGGTGATTCAACTCCTTGAAGATTTCGACCTAAATCCTTGAAGATTCTAGCGTATTCGAGTTTGTTGAACGATCGAAGCAATAAACAAAACCTAGAAGCAACAATGACGAAGAAGATGAACAAGAAGGCAGACATTGCAGGTACGCAGTCGATTTTGAGTTCAAATACACAAATTACAAGCCCTAACTGTTCAATTGTTGTTCAACTTTATCTTCGGTGTTCATTTGGTTCCAAATAAGACCTAATGCTTGAAAATTAGTAAACGAAGAAAGCTAATGCATACATGAAGGCATTTGAGAACTTCAAAAATATTTAATCATTGTTTTATATCTTGCATGATGAACACATCTTAAATTTAAACTGATTTGGCGGTTACTGTGTCCATGTGTTCATCAATAAAGGAATATGTATGCAAATAACAAAATGTGTATGTGTTCATGAGTAAAATGTGTATGTGTTCAAGAGTGAATGTGTATGTGTTCATTTGGAAAGTCATACGTGTTCATGAGTAAATGTGTATGTGTTCATGAGAAATAACTTATGTGTTCATGAGTGATTAAAACATGTGTTCATCCATAACTGAATATGTGTTCATGAGGAATACCTTCTGTGTTCATGAGTGAAATGCAAAACTGTGTTCATCCATATCTAATTTGTGTTCACGAGTTATATACACATGTGTTCATCCATAACTGAATATGTGTTCATGAGGAATAACTTATGTGTTCATGAGAGAAATGCAAAAATGTGTTCATCCATAACTGAATTTTATTAATGAGTGAATTACACATGTGTTCAACCATTACTGAATCTGTGTTCATGAGTAAAAACTTCTGTGTTCATGAGTGAAATACAAATGTGTTCATCTGAAACTAATATGTGTTCATCTATCTTTAAATATGTGTTCATGAGTTAAAACTTATGTGTTCATCTGAATATTAATGCGTGTTCATCTGAATCTTCATGCGTGTTCATCTGTATAATGATAATACTAGTTGACCCAAAAGTGATGGAGCTACCTTATGGAACACTAATAGTTGGAGATAAAACAGAAAAATCATCCAAGAGGGAGGTCAGAAGCAAAGCAAGCCAAGACAAAGCTGGAAGCAGTACGAAAACAGCTCCCTCTCCAACTTCCTCAAGCCAAACAACATCTAGGGATGTCACACCCACCCACACAAAATCCTCTTCAGGTGGAAGTGACACAAAATCCTCAAGCCAAACTGTTTCAGATCAAAGACAAAACAAAACTAAATCAAGACATGACCCACTAGGAACCCCCACCTCTGCAATAGGTAATAATCTTACTCTGTGTTCATCTTGAAATGATTGTGTTCATATTCAATAGTGATTGTGTTCATTAAAAATATAGTTGTGTATTTTTGTTTAACCACATTTGAATTTCATGTCTATTGACAAATATAGGAGATCAACAAACCTTATCACCAAGGCAGATGAGATATATAGCCAGAGAACAAGAAATTCAGAAAAAATCTCAATCTCCAATTGAAATAGCTGGTAAGAAATATAATTTACAAAAATGTGTTCATTTGACTTATAGGTTGGTGTTCATTGATTCATTGATATGTGTTAATTGATTATTTGATATGTGTACGTTCACATTATAAATCTTCATGTTTTTTCATTCTTTGATATGTGTTTACAACATCATTTGATTGTGTTTATATGGTCATTTACACAGGTAGTCCACTTGCTATGGTCGTGTCAGGCAGTTCATCTCAAATACCAACACGGTATGTCCTCACAAGAACAGAAGATGGACAACCTACACAAAGAGATATAGTTGCAGAAACTAGGCAATCAAAAAGAAAGAGAGGAGATGGAGCTAGTCCTCTGAATGTTGAGAAGTCAAAGAAGAGCAAAAAGCAGGCAGTGGCAAAGGAGAAAGTTGTTGTAGTACAGAAGAAGAGGCAAGAGAAGAAGAAAGAGAAAGCTGAAGTGTTAGAGAAGAAGAAACAAGTATCCGAGGCTGAAGAGAACAAGGAGAAAGGGAAAGCTTTAGTGTCAGAGAAGAATAAGACAACAAAAGCAAAAGGAAAAGTTTTAGATCTAACTGGAAAGAAGAAAATTTCAGAGTTGCGCAAGCTGAACACAAGGCTTCTTTGTAGGACATCGCCAAATATGCCTGTGACTTTCTTTAATGATTAAGAGTATGCTTTTTCTTATGCACAAAGGCAAGCAGTCATTGACATGGGGTTTGGACATATGCTAGAGTGGGAGGTCATTGATCTACCGGGACGACTTGGATATTATGTGCTAAGCAAGTTTGACCCGCTCAAATGTGTAATCAAACACAAGGATTCAAGGGACATTGTGATTACTGAAGCTGATCCACATGAGTATCTTGGAATACCAATGGGAACAAACAAAATAGAGCTACAAAACAAAGGCAAAAGAAGTGAATATCTCAAAACCAAACTAGCCGAAGATTTCCTAGGAAGGACAATGAGGAATATATCTTGTACTGAGATTAGGAACAAGATGATGACACTTCAGGATGGCAGTGAGTGGTTCAAGAGGTATTTCATCTTGCTTTTTGTCAACACAGTGGTGGAAAGTTATCCCAATGGGAAATGCAAGTGGGAAATAATGGATTTGCTTGATAATGTGGAATCAATCAAGGACTACAATTGGAGTGCATTTTTATTTGATAAGTTGATCGAAACTTCAATTGCATGGGCTAAAACAGAAGACGGTACATACAAAGGTCTTGTTTTGCTTCTCTTGGTAAGTAAATCTCTAGTTTCAATATTAATTTACTTTGTGTTCACGTGCTTGTACACATGTGTTCAAATGCTTATGCTTTATGTGTTCACCTCAAAATATTGTTGTGTTCATCTATTATATATAGTTTATGTAAATCTGAGGGATCATTTTAAATCATATATGCAATTTAGTTTATGTGTTCACCTAAACTTACTATTGTGTTCATCCTTGAAAACTTTGTGTTCATCTGATTACACTTCTGTGTTCATCTGATTATATAGTTGTGTTCATGAGTGAATGTGTATGTGTACATTTGGAAAGTCATACGTGTTCATGAGTAAATGTGTATGTGTTCATCTGGAAAGTCATACGTGTTCATGAGTAAATGTGTATGTGTTCATGTGAAATAACTTATGTGTTCATGAGTGATTAACACATGTGTTCATAAATAATTGATATGTGTTCATTAGTGATTAACACATGTGTTCATCCATAACTGAATATGTGTTCATGAGAAGAAGGGAATTTCAGAGTTGTGTGTTCATCTGATTACACTTCTGTGTTCATCTGATTATATTGTTGTGTTCATCTAATCTAACTATTGTGTTCATCTTTTTTTAATACAACTTATATATGCTGATAGGGTGACGTTGTAAGGAAAAGGGGTTGAAAGAGCATTTCCTATAATCTCTAAGTGGAATACTGAGATGCTAAAAGGAAGGGAGGATGAAGAACTAAAGTATGGTGGGTTTGGCAAAGGATACACAAGAGAAAAGCATATATTTAGTGGTGAAGGGCAGACAAGCAAATTCCAAAATGACGGAAAGGATGACAACGTGCAAAATGATGAAGTTAAGACATTTATGGAAGGCTACCTGCAAGATGCTGAGGAGATGGTTGTGAAGATACGAAAGTTCATAAAGAGGATTAAAGAAACCCCTACACAGCTAGCCGAACATGGTGTACTCAACAAGGTTAACCTTGAGTGTGAGAAGATTATAAAAGTAAAGCTTTGTTCAAAATATCAAACAGAGGACGGGACTGAAAATGAAAGCCAAAACAGTCAAGATGAGTTCTGTGATATGGCTGTCAAATGCATGGATGAGATTGAGAAAACAATTCAAGTGAAGCAAGCACATGAAGAATATCTAGGAACTCAAGGACTGTCACAAGTTATTGGCAAATTATCAAAGATGACTGAGCAAGTAAGTAAAAACTTTCCAAACTTGTGTTGAAATATTAATGTGTTGTCTAACACAAATTATTTATTAAACAGAGCGAAACAGCTGCGTCTGAGAAGGAAACAAAATCATCCAATCCTATCAGAACATACACATCAATGAGAATGCAGAGAAAGGGTATACAAGAAGCAATTCAAAAGGTAATACTATCACTGTGTTCATAGCAAATCACTATTGTGTTCATGTGCTCATATTTTCCAGTTATTTACTAACTCCCTATCTTTTTTTAAATTCAGAATCAAAGAGCTGAATTTTTTAACTCCACACCAAATTTTGATTTGGGAGTTTCACCAGTGATCACACAAGAAGAAGCACCACAAGAAAATCAACAAGAAGATGTAGATCTGGGTGTACCTGAAGTGGAAAAAGGTGAGAGTGGTGGTAGTGGTAATGATAGGGAAGATGATGACACAAGGTCGGATTAAGATCGTGGATCTGCTAGGATTTGGATGGACGATGGGTGTTGGAAGATAGTGAGCAAGATTATGTTATGAAGGATGCAAGAGAGGTACACATATTATTTGTGTTCATCTATTTTTGAAAATGTGTTCATCTATGTCTAAGCGTGTGTTCATCTGATACTATGTTTAATGTTCATTGAATATTGTAGAATGAGAGTGGTGGAATGATCGAAGAGGGAGACAAAGATGATACCACAGCCAATGCTGCAGAGATTGTGTTATTGGATGACAGTGAAAGAGAAGATGCTATGAAGGTTAACATATCAAAAATCTTTTTTGTGCATTTATATTAATGTGTTCATATGATTTATTCTTTAGTATTCAAATAAAAATATATATAAATGCAGAATGCAAGCGACAATGTCAAGGGGAATGAGAGTGGTGGTGGTGGTAATGATAGGGAAGATGATGACACAAGGTCGGATTAAGATCGTGGATCTGCTAGGATTTGGATGGACGATGGGGGTCGAAGTCGACGGTGGCGGCGATTGTGGTCGACGGCGGCGGACGGTTGGGTGAATCTGATGTCGAGGCGGCTTCGAGATATCGTTGTGACAGACGATCGATCGAAACTTGGTTTTCGACAAGTGTTATCTACCTTGACTCAATCGTTGATCTAGGTAGACTAGCTTGACTCGGACACGATAAGCAAGTGACGTCTTTCTTGACTCAGCCGTCAATCTAGAAAGACTCACTAGACTCGAATTAACCCAAGGAATCCACCTAGGGTTCTTTCAAGGTTTGGAGATCGGAATATGTGTAAACAACAGATCGATCTCACAGGCCAATATCAAACCAAGCGTTGACTTCTTGCAATTCAATATCAAACCCAGGCCAATATCAAACCAAGCGTTGACTTCTTGCAATTCAATATCAAACCAAGCTACAGCTAAACAACGTCAAAACAACGTCAAAACCTAAAAGGAAGAGTAATTCTCAATTTGTCAAAGTCTGCCTAAAAACCCTAGAAACTTATCTATTTATACTCTTGAAAATAGAAAATACTCTAAAGGGAAAAGTCCAACTCAAATTGGGCCTTGGGCCCAATTCCTTCTCTTCTCTTCATGGCCGACCGACCTCTTCTTCTCCATGCAGCTCGGCTGCTCCTCTTCTGCTTGAATCAACATGACATACTCTTCTCTCCCTTGCCCCGTATTCTCCATGATATGCATTCCCTTTCGTAAGGCGATCAACAACTGCTTGGCTCGACTCCGAGTAATGGCTCCCGGTCTGTTTGAATCCTCATCTTCCTCAGCCCGACGTCTAGCTCGTGTCATTGGTGGTCCTGGTATGTCTGAGTTAGTTCCTTGAGTAAGTATAGGTGTACTTACATCATCCTCCATCTCTTGAAAAGGATTCGACCTCGAATCCATGGGTAAATCGTCCTCCAGCTCATCTACAAGAAAAGGAGAAAGGTCCGACACATTAAAAACATTATGGACTTCGTACGTACCTGGGAGGTCTATCTTGTAAGCATTGTCATTGATCTTTTCGAGCACTTCAAAAGGTCCATCTCCTCGAGGCTTGAGTTTGGAGTTCCGCTGTTTAGGGAAACGATCTTTTCGCAGATGAACCCACACGAGATCCCCTGGCTCTAGAAGCAGCTCCTTGCGCCCTTTGTTCGCTTGTTTATGATACTGAGTTGTTCTGGTCCCCAGAAGATCGCGGGTGCTCTGGTGAAGATCTCTTATGCGATCCGCTTGATCCAACCCTTCTTGGCTCTCTCGCTCCTTGATAGTGTACGAAATCATATCTAGAGGTGTAAGAGGATTCCATCCGTACACTACCTCGAAGGGTGTCTTCTTTGTTGCCGAGTGTATGGCCCTGCGAGATAGTGCATCAGCTACGACGTTGTCCTTCCCCTTCTTGTGATGGATGACATAAGGGAATGTCTCGATAAACTCTACCCACTTGGCATGTCGCTTGTTCAGTTTGCTCTGACCCTTGAGATACTTCAATGCTTCGTGATCAGAGTGTATGACAAACTCTTTTGGAAGGAGCTAATGTTGCCAAGTATGAAGGCACCTGACCAGAGCATACAGTTCCTTGTCATAGGTTGGGTAGTTGAGTTCAGCACCACTCAACTTTTCGTAAAGTAGGCTATGGGCTTGCTTTCTTGCATCAATACTCCCCCAACCCTATTCCTGAAGCGTCAGACTCAATCTCAAAGGTTTTGCTGAAGTCTGGGAGTATCAGCAATGGTGAGTGAGTCAGCTTGTCCTTGAGCGTCCGAAAGGCAGCCTCCTGTGGCTCTCCCCAGTGAAAAATGGTCTTTGTTTTGGTCAGCTCCGTCAGTGGCATGGCAATGGAACTGAAAACCTTCACAAAACTTCGGTAGAAACTGGCCAAACCCAGAAAGCTCCAGACTTGAGTCTGAGTTGTCGGTGTTGGCCAGTCCTGGATAGCCTTAACTTTCTCCTCATCGACCTTTAGACATGTGCTGCAAACCACAAATCCAAGAAACACAACATGGTCCGAACAAAACTCACATTTCTTTAGGTTAGCATAAAGTTTCTCTTTTCGGAGGACCTCTAGTACCTGTCGAAAATGTTTTGCATGCTCACTAACAGATGGACAATAGATAAGAATGTCATCAAAGTAGACTACTACAAACTTTCCTAGAAATGTACGTAAAGCATGATTCATTAGACGCATGAAAGTACTAGGAGCGTTGGTTAGACCGAAGGGCACTACCATCCATTCGTAGAGTCCGTACTTCGTCTTGAAGGCAGTCTTCCATTCATCACCCTCCTTCATCCTTATCTGGTGATACCCACTTTTCATATCGATCTTAGAAAACACTTGGGCTCCGTGCAGCTCATCTAACATATCGTCCAATCTGGGGATGGGATGACGGTACTTGATAGTAATGTTGTTTATGGCTCTACAGTCCATACACATACGCCAACTCCCGTCCTTCTTGGGAACTAAAATCACTGGAACTGCGCATGGACTCAAACTCTCCCGTACATGTCCCTTATCTATGAGCTCTTGCACCTGTCTCTGTAGCTCCTTGGTTTCTTCTGGGTTCGTACGGTAGGCGGCCCGATTGGGAAGAGTCACTCCCGAGAAGAAATCAATCTGATGCTCAATTCCTCGAACAGGTGGCAGTCCTGGGGATTCTTCCTGGAACATATCCTTGTATTCCTGCAACAACGACGAAATAGAGAAAGGCAGATCAAGTGTATCTGGAGTAGTATGCAGAGAATAAGTAGGAACAAGTAAGAAACAAGGAAGACTTCCCTGGATTGCAGTGTCAACCTCCTTAGAAGTAGCTAAGAGAATGTGGTTTCCATCTCCCGAGTTCTGACCAAAGGTCATCTTCTTTGCCTTAGCCAAGTTCTTTTCCTTCTCTTTAGCTGCTCTTCGCTGCTCGTCCTCCATATGCGCCGTCATGATTTCGGTTGGTGTCATAGGAAGTAGTGTATAATGCTTCCCTTCCATAAAGAACGAGTATTCATTTGTGACACCGTTGTGCATAACACCCCGATCATGTTGCCAAGGCCTCCCCAACAATAGGTGACAAGCAGTCATAGGCAGCACATCACACAAAACCTCATTTGTATACCCGCCAATAGCAAAGACCAACTTGGCTTGCTCGGTGACTCGTAGCGGCGAGTCAACATTAAGCCAATTCAGGCTGTAGGGTTGATGATGTGGCGTTGTGGGTAACCCTAGGCGCTCCACTACTGTGCGATCAATGATGTTGCAGCAAGATCCTCCATCAATGATCAAATTGCAGACGACGCTCTTGATTAGACACCAAGAATGAAAGATTGTCTCCCGTTGGGACGGTAGAGCAATCTGTTCATTCGAGATCAACGACCTCTTGACAACACATGCCCATGGTGTTGCCATCTCCTGAACATGTGCAAATCACAAGCAACAGCAGCACACGAAGGAAAAAAAACGTAATCTGTCTATTCCTACGTTACGCAGTTGAAGACAAGAAAGGCGAGGCACAGGCAGAATGGTAAAGGAAGTCACAAAAAGGGGGCAATCAATCAATGAAAGAAACTGAAATTATAATGAAAGAAATGACAGCAAACAAAATCAAAAGATGGTGAACAGAAATTCAGGGAAACAACAGGTCGTCCCCCAGAGAAGTTGCCGAGCGGGGCTCTCCTGGGCTACTACCCCGGCGACCACTTGACGTGCGCTCTAGGACTTCTCACGGTTACTAACCGGGGTCCGCTTAAATCTGTCGGCTTTTAAGGCTACTAGCCTAGAACGGATTTTGCCCTAGTCGGGTTTCTCTTCAGCTAGACGTTCTAATTTCCTCTTCTTCTTCTTTTTTTTAAATAATTCCGAAAATTTAAATAATTAAATCAGATATTCGGAATTAATTAAATTAAAAAAAAATTTTTTTTTTGTTACCTAAGATAAGCTAACAAAATCTCTAGAATCTAACCAAATTGGTTACTAGAAGATCTTCTCAACCACCCAAAGATTTCCTAAGATATCTCTTAACAAAATAAGAATAAGAATCAAATCAAATAACTAATTGCCAAAACAAGAAGATTTTGTCTTTAAGGTTAAGGCAAGGTGGTTAGGGTTAGGGTTTTCTCTCACCCAACCCAAGCCACGCCGGCGGCGCCTAGACGGCGACCGCGCCCAGCCGCGTGGAGGTACTCACGGTTCTCGCTCGCACAGGGGATGACGGTCCTAGAAAAAAATTCTAGCGTCTCTCGCCCTCGGTTTGAGTAGATCCCGTAACAACCCGGTTTAATTTTTTCTTGAATTCAACACGTAAGCGTAAAAATTAAACAGAAGAGCGTTTTTACCTAGCATTGGCTCTGATAACAAATGATGACACAAGGTCGGATTAAGATCGTGGATCTGCTAGGATTTGGATGGACGATGGGGGTTGAAGGCGATGGTGGCGGCGATTGTGGTCGACGACGGCGGACAGTTGGGTGAATCTGATGTCGAGGCGGCTTCGAGAGATCGTTGTGACAGACGATCGATCGAAACTTGGTTTTCGACAAGTGTTATCTACCTTGACTCAGTCGTCGATCTAGGTAGACTAGCTTGACTCGGACACGATAAGCAAGTGACGTCTTTCTTGACTCAGCCGTCAATCTAGAAAGACTCACTAGACTCGAATTAACCCAAGGAATCCACCTAGGGTTCTTTCAAGGTTTGGAGATCGAAATATGTGTAAACAACAGATCGATCTCACAGGCCAATATCAAACCAAGCGTTGACTTCTTGCAATTCAATATCAAACCCAGGCCAATATCAAACCAAGCGTTGACTTCTTGCAATTCAATATCAAACCCAGGCCAATATCAAACCAAGCGTTGACTTCTTGCAATTCAATATCAAACCAAGCTACAGCTAAGCAACGTCAAAACCTAAAAGGAAGAGTAATTCTCAATTTGTCAAAGTCTGCCTAAAAACCCTAGAAACTTGTCTATTTATACTCTTGAAAATAGCAAATACTCCAAAGGGAAAAGTCCAACTCAAATTGGGCCTTGGGCCCAATTCCTTCTCTTCTCTTCATGGTCGGCCGACCTCTTCTTCTCCATGCAGCTCGGCTCCTCCTCCTCTGCTTGAATAAACATGACGTACTCTTCTCTCCCTTGCCCCGTAATCTCCATGATATGCATTCCCTTTCGTAGGGCGATCAACAGCTGCTTGGCTCGACTCCGAGTAATGGCTCCCGGTCAGTCTGAATCCTCATCTTCCTCAGCCCGACGTCTAGCTCGTGTCATTGGTGGTCCTGGTATGTCTGAGCTAGTTCCTTGAGTAAGTATAAGTGTACTTACATCAGAAGATGATGAGGGAAACAAGGAGGCTTAGAAGAAGGATGATGAAGGAAACAAGGAGACTTCCATTGAGAAGAAGGATGATGAGGGAAACAAGGAGACTGAGAAGAAGGAAGGAAGTGAAAAAGAAGAAAAAAAAGGTACAAATAATATGTGTGTTCATATAGAAATGCTTATGTGTTCATATAAAAATGCTTATGTGTTCATTCATTTTTCAAGTTGTGTTAACTTTATGTGTTTATTTTGCCAGGTCACATTTGTATGCAGTGCTTCTGAAGTGGTTTAAAAAAGGATACCAAATCCTTCAGACCTTGTGAAATCCCCATTCAAAACAAGAGAAATCAATGTCACTGAAAAACCATCAGAGACCGAGAGGAAGCTTTATAATTGGATAGTTGGGAACAAAAAAGACTTAGAGTAGGTAGTTTTGGATGCCCAATTGAATATAAAACCAGAATAAATTTATTAATATCTTTATAAAATTTGTTGCAGGCTGTTGGTTTTTAAAATGAATGAGTGGAAATTTTACAAAGAAGACTTAGAGTCATTGAAGATTAAGCAGTGTATCGATAGTGAAATAATTGATGCCTACACATCAATTCTAAATGAGAATGAAAGATACAAAGGTTCACTGTTACCTTGGAGATACTTCATACCAACTGTTCATCTGGTAAACATAATTACTTATTATTATTTTTTTATTTTGTCTTATGTGTTCATATCTGATTTCTTTTGTGTTCATGTGAATGTTCTTATGAGTTCATTTATTTTTTTAATGTACAGATACCTACAGTAACATCACCAATTGCACCGGAAAATGCCACATATCCCTTGTTCAAAGATGCACTGATTGCAAACTTCAATGATGTTCAAACGTTTAAGAGCAAGAACATCAAGATGCACAATATTGATCTGGTAAGTTATTTCTTTATATTCTTATGTGTTCATGTGGATGTTCTTATGTGTTCATACCTGTAATCTTTTGTGTTCACGTGAAGGATCTTATGTGTTCATACCTGTAATCTTATGTGTTCATACCTGTAATCATATCTGAACTCTTATAAGTTTATTGCACAAATAATAAGAAATAACTCGTGTGTTCATATACTGATTTTAAAATGTGTTCATGTGATTTCATAATTCATGTGGTATGTTAACGAAGCGCGCTACGCGCGCCTCGTAAGAAATAAACTTACGTAGCGCGCACAGATGTGATTACTAACATAAATGTTTTTTTAATATGCCATGCAGTTTGTGTTCCCAATCATTAAAAGTTGGCACTTTTATGTCATTACAATAAATGTGAAAAATCCACATGTGCACATACTGGACAACTCAAACAGTGGCGATGCAGAGAAGTATGGAAGTGTTCCAGAGATTCTGGTTAGTTATTACTATAGTTTAATTATACTATTTAATGATATAATATTTAAGCTATATAATTTTATTCTTTTTCTTGAATTTTTTTCAGAGAAATCATTTTGTCAGACTCCTCGGGGACATCGGGATGAATGCAAAGGCTGAAATATTGGAAAATGAAGAGAAAGTAAAGACTGAAGTACTGGAGATGAGTTGGAAAGAGGGCAAGAACAAGGAAGATTGTGGAGTTTTCACAATTAGGCATATGGAAACATACATGGGGAATGGCTTGTCAGATTGGAACCCTGGAATTATAAAGGCAGACAAGAGACAAGCAAATGACATGAGGATCAAGTACTGCTATGCTTTACTCACAAGTGAGTACAATGAAGAAAAGAAGACAGTACAAGCCTTAATGGACCGATTGCTAAAGAGCAAGGGAGCGAGCAAGGGAGCAGGAACGAAGAGAAAGAACAAAGAGTAATTGCAAGTTATGCTGAATTTGGATGTAAAAAATAGAATAGTGTGTGTTTGGAAGTGGTAGTAGGATTCTTAGAACAATGACTAATGTTTTTGTGTTTTGAAAAGTTTGTGGTGTGCAAAAACTTGAATATTTAGCACTTAATATCAACTGTGTTCATCTGTCAATACAAGTGTGTTCATATAATTGGTTGAGTGTGTTCATAACAAATCTCAAGCCATATGTTTTTAGATTGCATTTTTAAATCAAAAACTTGTGTTCATGTATTCAAACATAAGTGTTCAACTAAAATATTAACACAAGATAAAACTACATAATACATGTTTTCAACTGTTTGCATTTGAAAATACAGATGTGTTCATTTGAAAAACACACATGTGTTCATATGTATAGCCATATGTGTTCATTTGAAAATACAGATGTGTTCATTTGAAAATACAGATGTGTTCATTTGAAAATACAGATGTGTTCATATGTATAGCCATATGTGTTCATGTGATTATATGTGTTCAGATTTGATTAATTTAAACCAAATAATTAGTAGCTAATATCTAGTATGCAAATGAATGTTCATGTATCAAAACAAAAGTGTTCATCGCCAAATTTTAACAAAAGATAAATAACAAGATAATAAAAAAGACAAAATACAAGTTTCTCTATAAAATTCAACTGTGTTCATCTGTCTAACAACGTGTGTTCATATGGATAGCCATATGTGTTCACCAATCCAGAAACATATGAAAATAAAAAACATAAAAACTAATAATGTGTTCATCTGATTGACACCATGTGTTCATACGTAAAGCCAAAGGTGTTCATCAAACTTATAGCATATAAAAATAAGGAAATGAAACTTAAGGGACATATTGAGGACATGTTGTTCAGTTGTGTCAAGACTGATTGCATATGGAACATGTTTTGCGCTTCTTTCTTGAGTTTTCAATTCCAACTTCTTGACCACCTCTTATGCGTCTCTTCTTGAACTTATTGTTTGCTTGTTCAGGGGGGTGAACACGAACTTGATCTGGTAAAGGGCCAACAAATTTATGAAATGTATACTTACTTGTTGAAGTAGACACAGAAGGCTCAACAGTGCTTGCACTTGCAGATAATGCCTTTTGTTCCTTAATCAAACACAACAAGCTTTTCAAGCCACCAATATCATCACCCAAAACATCAACACAAGAATACATTTCTGTCATAATTTCAGCCAACAATCGCTTCTTCTCATCAATCTGAGCACCACCGTCATAAACTGCACCATTAATTTCAAAAATTGGTTGCAAAATTGTTTCCTTCGTCCAACGATTGTTGATGAGGGTAGGAGGCAAACTGTTTATATGACAATTTTTTAGTACCATGAAGATGTGACTACAAGGGAGGCCAAGATTGCGCAACTTATTACAAGAACAATGATAATCTCCACTAGAAACCTCAAATTCAACTGTACATATCTTGCCAAATTCAGCTTCAACATCATAGTAGTGATTGTTTGTTTCCTTTTTCAACGATACAAGTGTACAATTATACGTCGCACTGTATAACTCCTCTTGAATATCATAAAATTCATTGATTGTATATATATCTCCACAACTTTTTTCCAACTACAAAGGAGTGATCATGCGAGGAGTGGAAGTAGTTGAATCTAAATCCAGCTTCTTTTGACTGTGTCGTTGAGATTCCATTGCACTATTAAACTGCATCATAAATAGAACGAGACTTGATTGGGAACCTAGAAAATTCCCAAAGAAACTGTTTTGGCTTTCAGATCTTGAAGTTGTCCTCAACAAGCCAGCCATAGTCACATCATGAAAGAAAGAAGGTATCTAATAGCGGCGTAGCTCAAACATTACTCCTAACCACTCATGAGATTGCAAACCAAATTCTTGAAGAATTTCGAACCACGCATCTTCAAACTCTATGGGGCTAAGCTCAGCACTCCAAACAATGCATTGAGCTTTTTATGAAAAGAATCTAAAATTTTAACACATGTGTCAGGCGGGAATTTTACCTTGTTAGTAATCTTCATCATTATATGCCACATGCACAAACGGTGAGCGGACCCAGGTAAAACTCGTTCCACGACAGCTTTAACAGAAGCATCTTGATCAGTTATAATAACATGAGGTTCATGGCCCATTGCCTTCTTGAAATTCTCAAATAACCAAACATATGATTCTATGTCTTCATGCAAAAGCAAACCAACACCAAATGTAATGGACCTCTTATGATTGTCAACACTAGTGAAGGGAATAAACACCAGACTGTACCTATAGTATGAATAAAAATTAGAAAATAAGAATTCATAGTGCTTGTGTCCATATGTAAATATGCGTGTGTTCATATGAAATAGTCTATGTGTTCATATGCAACTGCACGTGTGTTCATACGTTTGGTTGACTGTGTTCATATAAAAACTATGAGATATAAAAAATACCATATTGTACATATAGTATGAATAGAAAATGAGAATTCATAGGAAGTGCTTGTGTCTATATGTAAACATACGTGTGTTCATATGAAATAGTGTGTGTGTTCATATATAACTGCACTTGTGTTTATACGATTGGTTGACTATGTTCATATAAAAAACTATGAGATATAAGAAAAATAATCATACCTATTCAATTGGTAAGTAGCATCAGTTGAAACAACATCCCCAAAATATGAAAAACTCTTACGATGAATAGGATCACACAAAAACAATCGAGTTAGTTGATCTTCCTTGTTAACATCATAATAAAATAGAATGCATCACAACGTTCCTTCTTCTTAAAGAAGTCATCAATCACAATCTGTGCATCACAACCAACCATGTAAGAATTCAGACCCCTCATGAAATTCTTGAAGTCAACAACAGTGGCCCCTACATTAGCATATGAACCAACTAAATTCTTGTACACTTTGTAGCTTTTGGTTACACCAACATTGGACTTGATGCAGTTCATAATAAAATCTTGATGAAATGGAGTCACTTTCCTATTTCCTTTAGAGAAAACCATCTCAGACAAATCCATAAAAGGGTGTGTATGACGAGATTCAAAAATTTTCACCACATAGCCAATACCAGCTTCAAATTTAAGCCACAATTTTGCTTCACTAACACATCTATTAGACACCCTCCTTCTCCTCCTAACAACAACTTCAGCAGTGGGGTTGAACTCAGCATAAGGAGAAACATGTTTAAATCCTTCTCTAGTGCAAACAAGATACTTCCAAATAATAATACCCGATCCAGTTTTGTCTTTCTTTGATGAATTCACGCGAATGTCGAATCCACATGCGCTTGAATATACCCCATAAAACTTAGTAGCACACTCCAGATTTGGGAAGATTTGACCAACATACGGCTTCAATTGATCATCACAAACAAGAGTGTAATAATGAGCACTCATGCTTGGAGAAATGGAAGGAAACTTGGTATCCATTTTAAAATTGCCTAAAAACACACAAAAGAAAAGATGTGACTGCGTGTTCATTGTAAAAGTAATATGTGTTCATACATATAGACATACGTGTTCATCCGAAGTTATAAACAGTAGATAACTAAACAAGAACTATTATGTTCATATGGAAAAGGCATATGTGTTCATTCAAAACCACATATGTGTTCATTCAAAACCACATAGGTGTTCACATGGCGACAAATAGTAGAAGATAGTATAATTTCTTGTAATTTGCCATGGAAACAAAACGAATGTGAATCAAACAACAACATCAAATAACAAAATACAATAGACACGCAAAAGAACTAAGCAAATCAAGCTAAACAATTCCAACAATAACAAAGGGAGAAGGAGGAAGATGATGCACGAAGGAGCAATTCATAAAAACACAAACGCAGAAGTATGAAACCTCGAAATACACATACAATGAATAAAAAACACAAACGAAGGTATAAGCATTCCCAATTAGATCGAAGAACACAAAATCAGAGATATAAAATCAGAAATTTTCAAGAGGACATGAACGGAAAAGGAAGACGTGAGAGAAGAAGCGACGATGTGATCCAAAAACGAGCACAAGAACAGACGTGAGAAGAGAAGAAGAAGCGAGAAGGTTGTGAAGCTGTGCACGAGAAGAGAAAAGCGAGAAACAGATTTCTGTTACAGAGCGAGAAGAGAAAGAAGGCGCGTGTAAATCACGCAAATGATCACAAACGGATCAGATTAAATCATAGCATATCCAGATCAACGGCTCACAACCGTCCTTATTCTTATCTTAATGGTTTGTCCTCATGTGATCTTTTTCCCTATCTTTAACCATAAAAAACATATAAACCATCAAAGACACAACTCAAAGATAAACAAGCCAAACAAACAACAAAAATTAATGACGTGCAAAACGCGAGATGCAAAAATAAGATAATTTTAATATTATATATATAATGACAGTTTTTGTAAATTTAAAATAAGAGGAACTATGTGCAAAAAACTAAAAAGTAATGGGTGATAATTATGAAATATTTTCTTTTCTTTCTCCTTGTGTATCGCTAGTGATTTCGGAACGAGATCCTCTGTGGTCGAAACTGCAGCAAAGTATGTGCCAAACAAGAAGGAAATGTATTTTTTGTATCTTTTTAGGATATAAAAAAATTTGTTTATGTTGGGGGTTTAGAAATACATTAAAAATCTTTTGCAGCTGGGTCAAAACTTTAATATTATTTTGACCTACCGACGAAGGTTATCTATATAATCTATTAAAGCTAAGCCTTTTCAAGGCTTCTCCTTGATTCTGACCCTACCACATCCATGTGGTAATTTTTCATTGGTTCTCCTTTAATTATTTTTATGTTTCTATTTGACTTAAAATAAAACATTACTATCTAATCATTTTTTAGGTAAATATATATATAGAAATAGCTTCTAATAAATATGACTACAAACTATTCTATTAAAATAAAATATTACTTCAACATTTGTTATATTAAGGTGTCATATCTTATAATATACACATACACAGTTTTTTACCTTTTATTTAAAGCCCTAACCAATTTTAGCTTTTTTATAAAGATCAAATCCAATTTTAAATTTTAGCCTTTTTGTTAAGTTGTTTGATAGATAACTTAGATAAATTATAATAAAAATATCAATTCCTATATTAGTAATTTACTAAAATACTTATAAAATAATTTTATAAATATACCCGTGCATGAAACGGGTCTATACACTAGTTGGTAGTAAATACAAAATTTGGTATGTCCATGAGCAGGAAAGGATGGATGAGAAACAAAGACCCTCTGTGGTTTGGCGTGGGATTGAGGATTGAGAGTTGTGGTCAATCATGGTATATAACGTACAGATTCCATGGGATGGGTGTGACATTAGACTTTGGGAGCATAAGTAGCTGAGGAATTTTTTGCTGAAGGATATGAGCAGAGTGTCGGCCCCTGAGACTGAGTTGGGAATCTTGGCTTCAAATTTTTGGGTTTTGGAAAATCGTTGGGATTGCACAAAGTTAGTGACTTTTCTGGACGAGAACAATACTCCCTCCGTCCTAGTAACTTCTTCCTGCTTTCCTTTTTAAGTGTTTTAATTTGTTCTTTTCATTTACAAAATTTTCTATATTTGTAAGCTTGATTTGACCCAAATACCCTCATGTAAAACCAAAATTTACCCACTTCACCCCTAAAAAAACCCACCATCTCTTCCATTATTATCTCATCGATTCATCTACAGTCCACAACCGTCCATTTCTCATCACCCTTTTTGTCGCCGAGGACGTAGACCGAGCTGTGGTGGCGCCAGATCTCAACGGGGACGACCAGATCTCGATGCCCTGATGGCGGAAGATGACGAATCTCATGGTGGTGGGAGCCAGATCTCGTTGTGGCGGAAGATGACGGATCTCGTGGTGGCGATGTCGACTGACTTCGAGCATGAAAAAGGTGGGTGGGTGGTTGATTTGTTATCGATTTGGAGAACAAGGCAAATGAATTGGGGTTAGGGATTTGGGAAAAGGGGGTCGGATTTGGTAGGGGAGAGGAGAGGTTGGAGGAGAGAGAGGGAATAAAGTTAATTTCCTTAATTATCGTGCCCATATTGAAACGAGAAAAACTATCTGGGACGGAGGGAGTAGGTTGCAGCTTGCTCCCATGGCTCTTGACGGTTTACCCGGGTCATGTGACAAGATGTCTTGGGGGTGCATGACTAATGAGATTTACTATGTGAAATCATCTTATGACCTGCTTAATTCGAAAGGGACGCAATGACAACAGTCGGTCGAGAGTTTGGGTACCAGAGACGATGATGACCTTTTTGTGGTCAGTGACACTGCAGTGACGAATCGAGAAAGATTTTAGCTAACATTTCTGGATGATGACGTGTATGGAGGGTGCATTGGACATAGTGAAAGTTTGTTGCATATTTTGAGGGATTGTCCATTTGTTAAGTTGGTGTGAAATTCTTTGTCGCAACAAGAGAAGGTTGCTGATTTTCTCTCTCTTTCTTTTTTTTGGTCGAGAAACGGGACCAAAGTCCCTGCGAAGGGGGGCGACGCGGTGCGTGACGCCCAAAAAGACGTGCCCTCGGCCAGGGAATTATTGGCCAATCATTTCTGCGATGGTGGTGTGGTGGAGCTGGAAGTGGAATAGTGAAAGGGAGTTTGGTAGGTCGAATAAGTCGCTGGACAAGGTGGACATTGTAAAGAAGAAAGCCACAAAGTATAAGCTCTCCCATGAGAAGTTGTTTGATAAGGTGTCCTGTGAGAAAGTGGAAAAGATGATTTGTTGGGTCAAGTCGAATAAAAATAGGGTGAAACTCAATACGAACAGGGCTTCGAGAGGCAATCCGGGTTAAGCTATTGCAGGAGGCGGTATTAGCTATATAGAAGGAGAATAGAAATGTGTTTTTACCCTTAACACCGGGATTTGCATTTATCCTATGGCAGAACTGTGGAGGATCATGAGATGCATATGGCGTGGGGGTTGGGTTATAAGAAGGTGGCAATGCAGGTGGATTATGAGCTTGTTGTGGAATTTCTCAGAAATTGACTGAATGATGCTCACACTCTTTCTTTCTTGGTACGCATGTGTCATGGTTTAACTATGAGAGACTAGGAGGTCCGGGTTATTCATGTGTATAAGAGGCTAATCATCTAGGTGACAGGTTAACGAACTATGCATTTTCTCTAGATTTCGAATTTAAGTTTTTTTTAGTAATTGTTCAAATTTAATTAAACTCATTGTTTTTGGATGATGTACGAGGTTTGACTATTACTCAATACTTTTCAAATTAGGTTTTTTATTTATGAATAACGCCTAAAGAATACTGTCTCTCTTTTACTAAAAAAAAATAAACCTTTATCACCACAATATGAATCCTAAACACTAAAATTATAAACCTAGAAGCTTATGAGAAAAGTTCGAGTAGGAAGAAAGCTTAACGTAGAAAAAAGAAACGTTCATATATATCAAGTTAATGTTATATTCTGGATGTTAATGTTTATAACCTGACGATCATTTCCGTTTCAGTCATTTAAATAAAATACACTGTTCATAGAAATTACAAAGTTGTCACCGTGTGACTCACTTAAAAAGTTCAAAATCGCCACCGTGTAGATTATGAACATTATACAAAATTTAAACATTGATATGTAAATTATGAACGCGAACGCTACGCTTTTCCTAATTCAAACTAGTTTAGGACCCGTGCAATGCACGGGGGCTATAAATAATTTTATAAAAATTAAATGAATTTAAGTTTCAAAATATATATATTGATAAGTAATAATTCTTTATTTTTTCTTTTAATACAAAGGTGAAGTGATGTCAATATATAATTAAGAAAATTATTGCAATTTTTTTTTTTATAGATTTCTATTTCAATCAATCAGATCTTTATATAAATATATACTAATTGTTAAAATTTAATGAGAATCTCGTTTGAGTAATTATGTCGCTCTTCCAAGAAATACCGTTGACACAAATTTAAAATTGTTACATAATTGTTTCTAATGATCTTTAAAGACATATATATACTCAAAGTTTGTAGTGATACGTTTGTAGTGATACAATATAAAAATACATCTTGTAATCTTAGTTATTATCAATATGAACCTTACTTTTAGTTTTAAATTTGACTTCAAACCTTAATTTTAGTTCTAAAATTAATTAACTAATGGATGAGAACAAAGGATAATTTTAGTTATAAATTAATACTTATTTTGGTTAATTATTAATTGAATTATTAAATATATGTGATTAATGATTTTGGTTGAAATTTTTCTGATTTTTTCTTTTTACAAATTATTAAGTTATTAAATTGGATATTTAATGTGGGACCAAAGTAATAATTTATTAATATTTTTTTAATATGATGGTGAGGTGGCACCAATAACGAAAGAACACGAGACAAAAAATGCTACTCCTTATTAATAATTGATATTCTTCGGTACCCGAACCTTTAACAAAAGCTTATATCTTACGGAGTATATTGTAACTAGTGTAGTGACCCGTGCCATGCACGGGAAATTTTATATTATTCATATGAAAATTGTATATCTTTTTAATTGAGTTCGTCCAAAAATTAAGATAAACTTTTTTCTTATAAAGACTATTTATAAAAGGAAAAGTGTCCGGTGATAATAGTTGCTACAGTAATAAATGAGAATGATTGTGGGCCGTTTGATTTTTCCAGATCGGACGGATGTGGATAATTCACTTTTGGGCGTGTGTACAAGCGCGTTCAACAGATCTCGTAAATTTCATTCTTCTTCTTCTCGCCTTCGTTTTCTTTTCCCCCAAGTTTTTTCAACAAATCTTCTTCAGATCTTGCCTTCTCTTCTCTGCTGCGTAATTCCTTCTTCTTCTTCTCGCATTCGTATTTAATTTTGTTTTCCTCATCTTGTTTACGTTTCTATATCCTTTGTTTTTGCGTGAGCTGATTTTGTTGATTTTTTGTATTCAGGTGTTCTTGTTCTCTTCATTGCTCTGTTCGCTAATCCAACACATCGATTATCATTCATTAGCTTGTTTCTCCTTCATTCTACCTATGGATCTAGGTTTTGCTTCTATTTTCTTTGTTTCACCAGTTCATCCCCCTGTTTCTCTCCAATTTGAGCTTATTTGTTGAAGTATTACGATGATTCGTGTATAGTGAAGCAGTTTTTATCTCAAATTTGATCAACATCATCGATGAACTATTGTTGATTATGTTTAAGCTTTGAAAAAGCTTAATATCATACTTCCGAGGTAATTAATGAACATGTACAAGACATATGATGAACGTTAATAAGACTGTTAGTGAACATATATTGGACATTTCAAAAACTGAAGATGAATCTTTAGTGATGTGATGAACATTTAGAAGAATTGTGATGAACATTTATAACGGATTTGATGAACAACAGTAATAGAAGTGATGAACATTCTATTGGACATATAATGAACATAGACAGTATTTGTGATGAACTTTTATAAAACATGTGATGAACGTTGAATGCAGTCTTAATGAACTTTTAATACTGATTTGATGAACTTTGTTCTAGATGTGATGATCATTCACAACATTTTAATGTGTAATGAACATTTACAGGATTTGTGATGAACATTGATAAGTAGTTTGATGAACATTGATAAGTAGTTTGATGAACATATGTTTAATATCTGATGAACATTTTTCTAGGTGTTGATCAATCCAATGCCAATGGTGTAGTTTCTATTTCTCCTGGAAATACGAAATACTTTTTACCATTATGTGAAGATTCTTACAAGCCATATGTTGGTCAAGTGTTTGCTTCAATTGAAGATGGTATCGAATTCTATAAAAAATATGCCATCAGGGCAGGCTTTAATGTACGTATCATGTCAGGGACTAGCACTAAAGATGTGAACAAAGTTCCAATTTGGAAGTATCTTTGTTGCAGTAGGCAGGGATATATGAAAGTAGATTGAAATACTGCAGATGACTCCACTTCATCAAAAAGGAAGAGGAATTCAGATAGATGTGGTTGTGTTGCTAAATTAGCACTTCTCTATCTTAGTCATGATGGCTATTCTGTTAAGATTTTTGAGGAGCGTCATACACATTATATGGTTGATGAATCACAACGACATCTTGCCAGGAGTAACCGGAAATTGACTGCATTCCATGAAGACTTTATTATGAATTGTATCAAGTCCAATATTGGGACTAGCAAAGCATTTAAGATGTTCAAGAATTCTGTTGGATCTTACGCAAATGTTGGTGCCTCGCTGGTTGACTTCAAGAATTTTAACCGAGATCTCAATGCGTATATGGTTGGTTGTGATGCTCAAATGATAATTGATAGCCTTTTTCGCAAGAAAGAGAGATGTGAGGCTCTCTATTTTGAATACTATGTCAATGAGCATAATCAACTAACTCGTTTATTCTGGGCTGATCCGATTGCACGCAAGAGTTTTTCATTCTTTGGTGATGTAGTGACTGCTGATGCAACATACAAATCAAATAGGTATGTTGATGAACATTCTTACCTGTTTAGGTGAATTTTTCTAAGTAGTTATGATGAACAATGTTAAATTTATTGATGAACATTCCTATATGTTTTGGTGAACAATCATTGTAGTTGTGATGAACTATGTTTTATTTATAGATGAACATATAAAAATTTATTGATGAACATTGCTAGATTTATTGATGAACATTCATACAAGTTTTGATGAACATTGTTAGATTTATTGATGAACATTCATACCAGTTGATGAACATTCTTATCCCAGTTTTGATGAAAATTGTTATCATGAATGATGAACATTGTTAAATCATTTGATGAGCAAATAATACAGTTTTTGATGAACATTATGAGTTTTTGCTTTTTGTTTTCAGGTATGATATGGTGTTTGTTCCTTTCACTGGAGTTGACAACTACAAGTGCTCAATCACCTTTGCATTTGGCTTATTGTTGAACGAAGATATTCCATCTTATGTGTGGTTGTTTGATCATTTCAAAAAGGCAATGGGACATGAACCTTTTGTTATTTTGACTGATCAAGATGCTGCTGTCAAGGTTGTTGTTGAGGAGGTTTTTAGCTCAAGTGTTCATCGTTTTTGCATGTGGCACATAATGTTCAAAGTGCCCTGTAAGATTAAGGTTGAACCAGAGCAAAATAAAGATTTCAGGGATAGATTCAATGCTATTGTTTGGAGTGATGAGATTACTCCTGTGGATTTTGAGGAGCTTTGGCATGGTATTATAGATGATTTCAATCTTCAAGACAATGTTTGGCTCAAGACAATGTTTGGCTCAAGACAATGTTTGATCTACGACACTTATGGATTCCCGCTTTCTTTCAAAATGTCCATATGGGTTGCCTGCTTAGAACAACTTCGAGGTCTGAATCTCAGAACTTCTTCTTCTCACATTTCATTGTCTCATCATCATCCCTTATAGTGTTCATGTTGCAATTTGAAAATGCAATTGATTCTCAAAGACATACTCATCGTAAGCATGACTTCGAATCTTCCACTTGCCGTCCTACTCTCAAGACACCGACCCAAATGGAAGTTCAGCTTTGTGATGTCTATACACTGCCTATTTTTGATGATTTGCAAACTCAGCTTCTCTCATCTGCCTATGATTGTGCCTTGGTTAATTCTCTCACAGAGGGTGATGTCCATTACTGCCGTGTTCGTGGACATTTTGAGAAATCATTTGTGGTTCAGCACTTACCATCCACAAATGAATATAAGTGCTCTTGTAATAGGTTCTTGCAGATAGGTCTTCCATGCTGTCACATGATATTGGTAATCAGATGTGTTGGTCCACCTTTGGATGTGAAAATGCCTGACCAATATATATTACCACGATGGAGTAAGAGCACAACATTGAAGCCAACTTTTGAGATTGATGGTTTAGTATTTAAAGAATCTGTTGAGATGGATGAGAAGAAGCTTTTAGTGTATGATGTTATGTCTGAGATACATAGTATTATCAATGAAATGGAGCATGATTGTGATCAATTGAAAGACTTGTTGATTGTTCTAAAGGAGAAGCGTGAGTTGTACAGTTCATCCATTCAGGCTGAGTCATCTTCTATGAGTAACAACAAGACTCCTACAAAAAGCAGAGAGACAAGATTTGAGAAGTTTGTTGGTCCTTTACCAAATACAATATCTGTCCTTCCACCTCCACAATCAAAGAACAAACGAAGGCCAAAAACATCACGTTTGAAGAGTACAATTGAGAAAGTTTCCACCTCCACAATCAAAGAACAAAGGAAGGCCAAAAACATCACGTTTGAAGAGTATAATTGAGAAAGTTAGATTGAATTCTAACAAGGTGAAGAAGTGTTGTTCAATATGTTTGAAATCCGGACACAATCGCTCTACATGTCCTGAGAATACTTCAACAAGTGTTTGAAGTTAGATAATTCTAAAACTATCATTTAAGTCTTTATGTGTAAATCTAGTTCTGGTGAACATTTGTAATCTACTTGGTGAACAATTATATATAATCTGGTGAACAACATGGGAAAAATTGATGAACATCGATATCAAATTAGATGAACTCTCTCTGTTAATGTGATGAACTTGTTGTGTTAATTTGATGAACTTTGTATCTAAGCTCGATGAACATTCATTATTAATATGATGAATATTTGTGAAAAAGACAAGTAAAATTACTTATCATATTGATGAACTTTTGAGATTAACGTCAATGAACATTCAGTGTTAATATGATGAACTTTGGCTAAATATTCAATGAACATTCACAGTTAAGCTAATGAACATTGTTCAGTGATTTGATGAACATTCTGTAATATATAGATGAACAAAAGAATTCTTGTACTCATTGTCAAACTTCTACATTGTTCATTTTCCATTTACCCACTCTATAAGTTGTGGGTAAGCATTGTTGAATCTGTTGGTTAACAACTCTGAAATGTACTTGACCCTTATCATGTCCATTTGCTTATTGTCACCTTTCTTCAAAGAAGTTGTAAAATTTGTCAGCCCCTCCCCAAAGTACGTTTCCATGTGTCGCATGGTATATATACCACAATCCTGCTTGTTCTTGTCATCTCTCCAGTACATTGAAAGACGTTCAGCTTTGACCTTTTTCTCGTCTTCGAATAGAGCTGCTTTGGCTTCCATGCCATGCTTCCTTAGAAATTCCACAAACATTGCTCTCTGTAAAATAAAAACACAATAATATCAAACATATTGAAAAACAATGATGAACATATTTAAAACATACAGTTATATGATGATGAACATACAGTTATATGATGATGAACATACAGTTATATGATGATGAACATACAGTTTATATGATGATGAACATACTGAAATATAATGATGAACATTACCAAATAAACTGAAGAACAATATCCAGTATTAAAACTTACCATCACTTTAGGAACGTTGTTATATTTCACAAGCTTCATGCCTTGAACACTGGAGTTATCAATGAAATCTATTCTTGGGTTCTTGAGATTGAAAACAATGCAGTAATAGTGTTCACTCTGGTATATTGGGAAGACAAACTGCACAGTGAACTTCCTTTGTTAGTTTGATAAACAAGTTTAAAAAATATAGTGAACATGTATAGATAGTCTTATGAACAAGTTTAAACAACACAGTGAACATTCACTACTACATTTCCGCGCTACTGTAGCGGTTTTTTGTGGCGGTTTATGTACGGTAGCGAAGCATGTAGCGGTTTACGCTACTGTGGCGGTAGTTGTGGCGGTTTACTATATACATAAGTGTTTAATATGTAATGAGTTTAGGTGGCGGTTCTCGTGAATTTTAAGTAGCGGATGTTAGACCTATTGTGGCGGTTTCTTAAGTTATATTATATTGCAGCAACTTCTTTCTCTATTCGAGCGTGCTAAATAGAAGACTAGGGTTTCTTTCCGCTCGATCGGTCCAAGTTCTCCACCGCAGCCAAGCTCTCAGCTCAGTCGTCCAGCCACTCACCTTGCTCGCTCGTCCGACCTCTCACCCCCTCGCTCGTCCGACCTCTCACCCCCCTCGCTCGTCCGACCTCTCACCCCCCTCGCTCGTCCGACCTCTCACCCCCCTCGCTCGTCCGACGTTCACTGCTCATGCCTTCGACTCGAGGAGGCCGCTTGATAGTCGTTCGAGTCAGGTTTTCAATCTGCGCGCAAAGACTACAACAAAGAAGCAGATTTGAGGTAAGTGCGACTCAATAATCAGGATATACATTCAATTTTTGGTCGGGTATGGCTGATTTCTTCCGATTTGGTCTCTTAATCAGTTCTAGAAGTCAGGTTTTTTTTCGGTCAGGTTTTTTTTCGGTCAGTTTCGTTTAAACAAAGCAAGCAGTGATTTTTTTCGTTTAAACAAAGGTTTGGGACAAAATCATAGGTGAAAAGATGTTGTAAGAAGAACACACAAACTTGTTGGTGGATTGGAAATGATTGTTTTCAGTTCAAAACATTCTAGCACATCTGCTACTTGGATGCTACAAATGAATTTGCTAAAGGCGTAATCTAGTCATTTCCGCTATGCATGCTTTGATCTCAGACAAATTTATTTTCTCTATGTACAGGGGAGATGTTCATAGAGATGGAGACTATCATCGAGCTGCTCATGTGTGGATTTATTCTGAGAGTACCCATGAGCTGCTACTTCAACGCCGTGCTGAGAACAAGGATTCATGGCCAGGGATGTGGGATATCTCCAGTGCAGGCCACATATCTGCAGGTGATTCATCTCTTGTATCAGCCAGGTACTTAACACAATATCTTCCATTTACCATATACGTGAACTGTGGGAAACAGACGATTTCATTGATTAAATTATGATGTATACTTTTTGTGCTCAGGAGGGAACTTGAAGAAGAGCTAGGTGTGACCCTGCCGATGGATGCATTTGAGCTGCTATTTGTTTATCTACAAGAATGGTTTGCTTACTACATCCTTTTGTAAAATCATTTAAACATATGTTCACTGTCTTTTTTAGTTATCTAGAAACTAGGTATCCTTTATGTTGTTTTCTTATTAACTTTCATCGTAATAATTCAGTATGTAAGCATACTATTCATTACTTCTAGGCGGATATCTAGGAATTAGATAAAAGCATGTTCATTTATCATGTTTTGCTATTTTTCTTGACCCATTTTCCTTGTAACCAGTATCCATTTTAATCGCTGAATCTATACACATATGTAACTGTGTGCTATACGCCTATATCTAACAATTTACATTTTACCAATCGATATGAGTCCATGTTCTTTATCACCCCAATTTACATTGGTAGTGTTGTGCTTTATATCAGTTTTCCTAAAGAGACCTCAATTGTCAAAGTGCAGTGTGACAAATAATGGAACATTTATTAATAATGCGTACAATGATGTATATCTTATCACAACTCTAGCGCCAATACCACTGGAAGCATTCACTCTTCAGGTAATGATTAATTTATACTATGCACTTTCATCTTGTTTGCATTTTTATGTTTTTTTTTCCAAGTGATGTACTGTTGATAGAAACAAAGATAGTGTTAACTTTACAATTTGGGTTGATATGTTTTTCTCAGGAGTCGGAAGTTTCTGATGTTAAGTATATAGATGTGATGAGTACAAAGAGTTGTTGGTCAAGGAAGACCCTGAATATGTCCCTTGTGATGTAAATGAGCAATATGGTCAATTCCAAGGATACTACAACTTAAGTGATTTCATGGCTCTAAAATCACTAAGTGAATGAATAGTATGAGTTTTATTTAAATACTTCTCGGGAGGAAAATTTGAGGATCAGTGGTTTCCAAGTGTCTTAGCAATTGGGCTGACTTAACTTTTCCTCTTGTGTTCACAGTGTCAATCCCTTCAGACTGATTGGAGTTGGGTTGTCCGTCTGGACTTTTGTTGTAGTTGGATGTGGTTGCTCGCTCAACTTTTGGTCCATTACCATTTGCCGCATGTAAGTATGACAAAAGTCAGATTTGAGTCTAACTTGTTACATTGATCTCATTTTTCATGTAATTCTTTTGTGTCTCCAGGCTGGTAGGTGTAGGTGAGTCAATGACATGTTGTATCAACCTGACATAAATGAAGCTAAAGACTTTGTGGACTATAGAATCATTGTATATTCAGTTGTTAAAGCTGTTTAAATTTGGATGAACTTTTCTATGAGGTAAATAAAGTTATTTAAATTTACTTGGAGTCATTAAAGGAGTTTGCTAACTATGTTTCTATTTCATCATTTACTCAGAAGTTGATTGCTTTGGGTGAAGTAGTTGAAACTTAGAGCAGATTAATATAATTGCATCCTTGCCTTCAATAAATTACAAGTCTTAAAACAATCAAGATGAAGAACCTTTCACGTAAGAGTCTAATCCCTATGTGCTAAAAATTTGTGCATTTGGGTTTTCTTTCCAACTAACGAGTTCAAAGTATTCACTATGTGGTGTTTTAGGTGTGTCATGTGCCTTTATATAAACCCCCTTTCTTTTATCATGCTTATTGCAAGTAAGAACTTGGAAATACTGATAATCTTTAGTTTTAGCTACTCGTAAGCTAATTTGACAAGATGACCTTTGAATGTCTTGACATCAAACATAAGCTCCTGAATATTTACCTTTCTTAGGTTAAATAAGAAGTTTCTAGTTATTTCTTTGTTTGTGTATCCATGTGTGTAACAAGTATTTGTTGACTCTGATAATGGTGAATTGATATGCATATTTGTAGAACTGCAGGGTTTGGCCTATTTGAAGCATATATGTGCAATTATAACTTGCGTTGTTCATTTTCACTAAACCATAGTCTTCTTGTTCTATCATGCTACATGTTATTATTTGAAAGTAAACAGATTTTATTTATTCGATATCAATTTGTACTTCATATAGCTTACTTTGTTAATTTTTTTATTGTCTAGGTGGTGTAATTACAACAAATAATGAAGCCGAGCAATTTGTGGAATTGCAACGGTGTTAAGAGGCTAGGAAAGCCATTTGCAGTAGTTAAGTTAATAGTTAGACATGTAATCCATGTATACTTATAGATTTATGCAACTGTGACTAAATTCCTACATGTGTATAATGTATATGGTATTCTTATCTTATTAATATTAAATATATTTTAATTTTCTTATTAGTTTCAGATGATGCATTATTTATGTTATTCTTGGTTTAAGAACAGGTTAGGAATTCCCTTAAAAAAAAAAAAGAACTCTTCCATGAGCAAAATATGAGGCTGCAAAAGATTTTTCAAATAAAAACCGCTACAATAGATTACTTCAAAATGAAATAGAAACCGCTACATAAAATCATAAAAGCAGCGGTTTTTTATGCTTTTGTAGCGGTTGTGACATTAGTATAAAACCGCTACAAAAAAAGAACAAACCGCAACAAATACAAAAAACCGCTACAAAAGAGTTTAGGTAGCGGCAGCAGATGTAGCGGTAAAAAACCGCTGCAATAGGTCTTTTGTGGCGGTTTTGCATTTTTAAGCAGCGGTTTTGACCGCTACAATAACTCTGAAATGTAGTAGTGATTTGTCTATAGAGTGGTGAACCTTTATAGATAAGTTTAATAGAATACTTACCAACTGAATATCATTCAATTTGTGAAGTGGCAGTCTTGCTAACTGAGTTTCCATTTCACCATTGAAGAATGTGATTGAATCTTTTAGTTCAAAACCCACCATAGTCGGGACAAACTTTTATATAATATCAAAAGATTCCGTTAGTTATGTTTCCACATGTTAATGACAAAATTGTTCATATAAAAAATTCCTACCGTTGTATCAATTGATGCAAAGAATCTAAGAGGTTTTGCTTCATCTCTTTCTTCCTCTTTGAGATTCAGCAAGTGTGCCCATGCGTCAATCACATTGCTTTCAACATATAGATTGTTTTGCATGCTCAGAAAGTCATTCTTCTTGAAATTTAAATGCCCCACGCTGAAAACAATGTCCCTGAAACAAAAAATGATAATATGAAAGCACTGATGAACAAATATAAAAACAATGAAGATCATCTAGAACAGAATTGATGAACAAAATGTGACAAGGTGATGAACATTTATAAAACCAGTGATGAACTTTAGACAAAAACTAATTAAACTTTTCTTACTCTAGGTGTGTTAAATCTTCCAACATCCAGCTGCTGAGTTTCATTTCTAGAGCAGTTGATTTCTCTTTGATGTCCACAATCCTTTGCTTGTATGGAGATTTGTTTGCCCAAGAAATTAGTCTCTTTCTTTTGATTACTTCTGGGTCATTCTCACTCCTCGTCTTCCAAACAAACATTGTTTTCTCAGTTAGTGCCTGAATATGATTGATGAACATATGTGAGAAGTTTGATGAACATAAGTGAGAAGTTTGATGAACATAAGTGAGATGTTTGATGAACATGTATAAGAAAGTTGATGAACAAATGATGATAAAGATCACCTTCTCAACCTGCTCCTCTGTCTGTTTTCCTTCACTCTCCACCTTGTCCTTTCCCTTTTCTTTCCTCTTCTCCTCTTCATTTTGCCTCACATCTTGGACTTCTATTTCTTCCTCTTGAACAGGAACCACCTCTTGAACTTGTACACTTTCCTTTTCTTTTAGCTGTGGTTCAAGAACCACCTCTTCAGATTGTATTTCCATCCCTTGTACTTGTTCCTCAACTCCTTCTTTCCCGCCCCTGTCCTTAGATTGTGTTTCCATTTCCTTCCCTTGTTCCATCCTTTCCACCTCCACTCTTTCTGGTTCCTTTCCTTGTTCTTTCTCTATCTGTAATTAGAAATAATGATGAACATAACTCAATTATTTGATGAACATTTATAAGCAAAATATGTACCTCATTCTCTTTCTCAATTCTTTGTTCTTCCATCCTCACCTCATCACCTATAGGATCAATTTCCTCAACTGTCTCGTCAACATTGTTGTTAACAACAAGAGTACTTTCAACGATATCTTCAGAGTGCGTGGTAGCTGCATCCAACCTCTTTTGTCTTTCAACCACAGATTTAGGAATCTACAATTGAAATAAAGCACAACAAGATATTACACATAAAAGCATAGATAGTAATAAGAGTTAAGAAGCCTTGTATATTACCTTGAATGAAATTTTCCTCTTGTACTGTCTTGTGGTTTCTGTTGTCACATCAACTACCACTGGAGGCATCTCAGGTGATCTTGTTGTTTCTTCTGGCGGATCAACTACCACTGTAGGCCTCTCAGGTGATTGGGAGAATATTCCCAAAGAGAAGGATGGAATATCTGAAATGTAATCTCTAGCAATGCTTCGACAAGTCTCACCAATGACTTCATCTGGTGTCTTCTCTGGAACTTCATCTTCAACTTTCACAACATAACTCTTCTTGGCCTTCATAGTTCTCTCCACTTCTTCCAAACATTTAGATGCCTCGCGCAAAAACTGTTGCTGGGTCAATGTCTCTTCCTCTTCCTCTGTTTGATGTGGTTGCTCTGCATTTTCTTCATCATCCCTCACATTTAGCATTCTTTCAATAGCTTCATTCACCTTCTTGAACAAGCTATTACTTGCTATACGTGAGGGAGCTTGCTCAATTCTTCCCAAGAAGTTTCTAATCTTGGTAGCAAGTTCTTGTCCCTCTTTTATATGGTCCTCTAAGAAACCGTGTTTCAATATTAAACAATGAAACATTAATGAACAAGAAAATAAATTATAGTGAACCAATAGAGCAAAATTGATGAACATTGTTCAGAAATTTGATGAACATTGTTTAGAAACTTGATGAACATTGTTCAGAAATTTGATGAACGTTGTTCAGAAATTTGATGAACATTTTTCAGAAGTTTGATGAACATTGTTCACAGATGTGATGAACATTATTACAAAATTTGACGAACCTTGTTCACAGATGTGATTAACATTATTATAAAATTTGATGAACAGATAGAGACAATCTGATGAACATATAAAACAATGTTGATGAACTTTCATAAGGAATTTGATGAACACACATTGGAAAACTTACCAGTAAACTTGCATCTTCAGTTGCTTCTTCTTGTGAATGATATAAGGCGGATGGATTGTCTCTTATGTTTGCAGCATTGTTCACATCATCATCTGTAAAAATTGGAGGATCTCTGACATAACCCTTTCCAAATCCACCAATCTTGATCTCTTCTGCCTCTCTAGCCCTTAGCATGGCTGCATCCCAATTAACAATTATTGGAAACTCTCTCTCATGTTCAACATTCTTGAGAATAACACGATCAAAATATATCAACTGCAAGCAAATAAAGTAAATGAGTAAATATTAGTTTGATGAACATATAATGATATGATAATGAACAAAATGATTAAAATTGGTGAACACTAACTTGTAGTAGAAGGATTGGTCCTCTGAAAAAACTAGCATTTGTTGTCCTATCAAAAGACTCCTTTGTCTTTATCAGAAGGTCAACTAGCAATTTTGACCAGTCGTAGTGATTAATCATCTCGGTGCACTCAAGGTAATGAAGAAAATTATAATTCAATCCACCATTTGGTTGACTGTCCATAATGGTTGCAACAAGCAACATCATGAAGTTTCTCTTGAACCACTCTCCAGGTACTACATTTTTTATCAAAAGCTCTGCGACATGTGATGCATGAATCTTTGAGGCGTCACGCAGCTTGGGTTCATCCAATTCAGTGTCGATTTCCAGTGGAAATTGATTCCTGAACCTTCGGTGAAGATCTTGATATTGTAAATCCTCATGTTCAGTAAATGTTCTCTTCAATTATATTTGCATCCCACCAACAGGAATTCCAAGGTAGTCATGAACATCCTGCGTTGTAATTTTGTGCCTCACTGACTTGGCAAGCTTCATTGTGCAGGATACGACATCAAAGTTCTTCAACAACCAGTGACTGATTTTAGCTGGAAGTTTGTCCACTTTCCATTTAAGCAAGCATCCAAATCCCATCTCCACTATGCAGCTTCTCTGAATTGGACTCATTCTAACCAAAGTTGCAACAAGAAGCGCTGGAGAACTTCTACATTTTTTAGCAGGGAACTGCTTCTTGTTGCTTTCAATCACTATTTCCTTTCCTTGACTGCACAATTTCATACTTGTTTATCCTGGATGCTTGTTCTGGTTGTTCTTCAACATCTCTTATCACAATTCCCCCCCCCCCTAGGCCTTTTCAAGTTCTTCATTATTTGTGTTACAGGAATTTCTGGGCTGTACAACTGAATCTCTTTTCCCTTGGTCTGAGAACAGTGTATCCTTTGGCTATTTCTTTTTCTCTTGCTTGTTGTAGCAACTACTTTTCTGGATTTTGCCATCTTATGTTTAGGGGATGCTATAACATTAAAAGTAACTTATTAGTATAAAGACATGTAAAAAGTTGATGAACAAAATTAAGGATCATGGTGAACAATATCAAACAAGATGGTGAACATATTGAAATACAATGATGAACATTATTAAACATACATATGAACTATATGTGAGAGGAATGATGAATATTATTAAACATTCTGATGAACATTATGAAGAATTGTGATGAACAAAGAAAAAAGAGTTGATGAACATTAGTTACCATGAACTGTTTCTTCCTCCTGTTGTTGTTGTTCTTGGGATGACACATTTCTTTGTGATCTGTCATTTGTTTTTTTGCTTCTTATCTCTGTAATATTGAACATACAAGTTATATATTGTGCAAAAATACAAAGTTTATAAAGAGGATAATATTCATACCTCTTGGACATTCAATAACAAAATTTATGATGAACAGATAAGAGAAATCCGATGAACAATCTTAAGACATATGATGAACTTTTATAGGCAATGAGATGAACAATCAAACAAAATTTGGTGAACATTGAAAAGAAATCTGGTGAACGTATATACAAGATCTGATGAACAAATACAAGATATTTGATGAACATGTATTTTGATGAACTTTGTTAGGAACTTTGATGAACATATATACAAGATCTGGTGAACATAGAGTAAAAACACAGTCATGATCAAATAATGACCACTCAGTACATACAAATGAACATTTCACACCGAATATAGTAGATCTACTCATACAAATATACTTTTCACACTCAGTACATTCAAATCAAACATGCATGTAGCGAAATCTAACATGTCGAAGCAAAAACCTAACTCCAAATACCAGATTATACTCCATACCTTTTGGTACTTGGCTTCTCTGAGATCCTGCCATTTTTAGTAGCGAGTTGATGGATTTTGGTGAACGACGGAGTGAAATGAAGAGAAATCAGTGAGAAATCACAGGAAAAAGCATCGTATACGCTAAAATTAGGGATTAAACACCATACCTCTTCCTTCGTTGTTCTTCTGTGAGCCAGCCATCGCGAAATTTGTAGGAGTATGTTTTTTTTGATGATCGGCGAGAGAAAACGTAGTGATTTCGTTGAGAAATCGAAGAAAAAGCAAGCGAGTAGGAGGTTAGGGTTTGATCGCCTTTTGCGAGAGAAGTTTTCTGTGGAAGTTTTGAGAAGAATGGGAAGAGACGGTTTTCGCTCCAATTTTGAATCACGTTGGAACGATGTAGCGCGTGTGTTTCACACAAAAAGCTAGCGAGTAGGAAGTTGCCAGCGTGGAAAGTGAGAGAGATCTGGGCCGTTAGATTAATTCGAATGAACGGTCCCCGTTCATTCTCATTTATCACTTAAGGGCTGTTTATGACCAGATTCGTTTCCTTTATAAAAATATATTTTAGTTCATGAAGGTTATGTACGTAGCTTGACTTAATTTTTATTATCGAAAATAATCCTAAATTTATCGTAAGAATATATATTAACCTTCAACATAATATTTATTCTCAATAAAATAGCTTGTATATTTTTTGTTGAAAGGAATGATAATTTTTTAAGATTTACTCCCTCCGTCCCTAAATTTGAGTCACATTTGGTACTTTGCACAAATATTAAGACAAGTCTAATCAAGGTAAAAGTGTAAATAATGGCACAAAAAACCATAAAATTCAACCAATAGAAAACTTATTACAATGTAAAGACAACTTTACCCCTAAAAAGTATTATTGGGTGTGAATAAAGTAAATTGAATAAGGGTATTATGGGAATAAATTAATGGATAGAAATAGAAATGTGACTCAAATTATGGGACACCCGAAAAGGAAATGTGACTGAAATTTAGGGACGGAGGCAGTATTTGTTAATATAATTTTTCAATCTATTAATAATTGAAATTAAAAATAATAAGAATTGTGTAACAAACCAAGAGAAAGGATCAAACGAGAACTCTTGTTAAGATAAGAACTAAGAACTAATTGTGGGTCGTCCGATTTGAGAGATCAACGGTTCAGATCAAACGTAGAAAATGAAAAAGGAATAAATAGAGCGGTGGCAATTTTGAAAATTGTAGAAGAAAATAGAATTCTGACGCATTTGCCCTGCCCTACACCAGCAGAGGATCTCGAGCTCCCTTCCTCTTCTCGAGCTACCTTCCTCTTCTCCGCATCAAATCTCCATAGCTAGAAGATGAAGAAAACCCTGTCGACAATCATAGATTTCCGTTTCTCAATTCCGTCCTATTGCAGTTGAAGAATGCTGGTAAAGTATCCATGGATCAATTCCTGAAACCCCGATCAAAGACCATCCATCCCTCTTCTTCTTCCTCCTCCGACCCACAAACCCTAGAAACCCCACAGATCTCCCACAAAGCCAGTCTCCTCTGTGAACTCATTGCCAATACACCATCTTCCACCATCGAATCCTCTCTCTCTGCTACCGGAATCATTCCCTACTCCGACGTCGTTGAGGAAGTCCTTAAGCTCCCTACTCGCACCCTGAGGTAGCCGTCAAGTTCTTCTGTTGGTCCGGCCTCAACCGCAAACCCGCTAATGCCTGGAACTTGGTCGTCGATCTCCTCGGTAGGCTCTCAAATTGTTTAAGTTGTATACATGGTCCCTAACCTTTTTTAAATGTTCATTGATGGTCCCTAACCTTTCAAAAGTTCATTGACAGTCCCAAATCTTTCCAAAACGTTTAATGTTTGGTCCTTTCGTTAACTCTCCGTTAAATATAACTCAACCTATTCATTTATGTTCTTTTTAAATTAGATAAAATTAATAATTTATGCTAAAAAAGAAGAAGATGAGAAAACTAATAAACTAGGGTACGATTGAATTTAACTCACCTTTCTATTCCTCTCCTTCTTCACGATTGAACTGCTCAAGAAATTAGGGTTAGTGTGTCCTAATCTTCTTTTCTCTCAATGGAGGAGTCAGGTGAGTTGTGCTAATAATCTATTTGAAGGATGAAGAAGCTTGAGGTTAAGAGAAGAATGTGTGAGCAAGAAGGCCAAGAAGCATCACTGAATCAAGAGAATGGTAAGAATTTGTTATTTTCAAGCATATAAATGTTTGAGATTTTTGTTGTTTAGAATGTCAAAGATTGGTTTTTGTGCTTTGAGTGGAGACCTCGTTCTTCAATTTCCAGAATCAAAATTTGTTGATACATATGTTGAAAGTGATGATAAGATATTTAACTCGTAGCATGTGTAATTCTAAAATTGAATGATTTGTCTTGTAGCATGTGTAAGATTAGTTTATTTGCAAGAGTTAAATATTAAGTGTGATTTTATTAACAATTGTGGTGACATTTATTTAATTGTTCAAGATCATGAATTTTGTCTCTATACTAGTGAGATAGGGGATATTCAGGACAATATTTTACTGGGGAATGAAGATTTTCTTGAGCCAATAGTCAGAGATGATAAATGTTCTATAGATGAGGGTGATTATGAAGATGATTCAAGTTGTGATGTTGAACTAGAAGAAGATGATAATGACATCCATAAGGATGACGAGGATCTCGAATTTGGGATGAAGAGTCCAGAGGCAGTACAAGTTCCAAGAGTTGAAAGTGATGCTATGGAAGGTGAAAATGATATGGTGTTTCAAAATAGGGAGCTAGAAGTTATGGGATATTCATTTGATATTGACACTGATTATGAAGATTCAGATGATGTAGAAAGCTTGGATGGAGATGATGGGGACAAAGAAAAGGCGAGATTTCCTAAATTTAATGTTGAAAGTGATATGAGAGAGCCAAAGTTTTAGAAGGGTATGATATTTCCATCTTTTGATGTACTAAAAGCAGTAGTCAGGAGGTATTCTCTGAAGAATAGGTATGCTTTAAAGATAAAGAAAAACGATCTGAGAAGGTTGCGAGTTACTTGTAAAGATGAATGTCCATGGATTTTATATGCAGCCCCAATACAAGATGGTGCAAAGATCCAGATCAGAACCTATGTTGATAAGCATGATTGCTCCAAGGAGTTCACTAACAAATATGCCACATACAAGTGGATTGCTGATGAGTATTTGGACCTTATAAGATCGATTCCGGACATAAAGTTGTCTGCTATCATTCATTTGATTAAAATGACTTATAACATCAATGTCCCTAAAAGCAAGGTGCATTATGCAAAAACTCTTGCTCTTGCAATCTTGAAAGGAGATGAAAGAGAGCAGTACTTGAAATTGGCAGACTATGGAGGGGAATTAAGGAGGACAAATCCAGGCAGCAACTTAACATTGTCATTAGACAATTTGATATTTCAGAGGGTATTTGTCTGTATTTCAGGATGCAAGAATGGTTTTAAGGCTCAATGTAGGCCAATTATAAGTATTGATGGTTGCTTTTTGAAAGGGAAATATGGTGGCTATCTCTTGTCAGCCATAGGAATCGATTCTAATGATTGTATTTGGCCAATAGCATATGGAGTTGTTAAAATTGAGTGTCAGGATTCATGGACATGGTTTTTGCATTCACTCAAGGAAGAGTTGGGTATTCAGAATAGTCATACATGGACATTCATGTCAAACAGACAGAAGGTAAAATTTCTTATTATAAGAATTATACTTGATTTGCTTACTGTAATATGAATACAATTGTAAACATTTTTTTTGGTTTGATTGCCTATTCAGGGATTAATTAAAGTTGTACATGAATTATTCCCAAATGCGGAGCATCGGTATTGTGTTAGACATTTGATATCCAATTTCAAGAAGCTTTATCCAGGAGAAACCTTAAAAAATATAATATGGGCAGCTGCAAAAAGCACCTACATAGCTGAGTATAGAAGGCACATGGAAATGCTGAAATCTTTGAATCCACATGCCTGGGCTTGGATGGAGAAAATTCCTACTGTGCATTGGTCAAGATCACATTTTCGAGAAGGTAGCAAAAGTGATATCTTATTAAATAACATGGCTGAATGTTTCAACCGCTTTATTTTAGATGCCCGAGACAAACCCATTCTAACCATGATGGAAATCATTAGAAGCAAGATAATGGTTAGGATAGGAAGAAAGAAAGAAAGGATGGAAAAGTGGACTGGTTCTGTTTGTCCTAAAATCAGAGATAAATTGGAAAAGTTTAAGGAAGAGGCTAAGTACAGTTAGCCATCAATTTCTGGAGGAGCCCAATTCCAAGTTAGTTGTCGAAATGTTCAATTTGTTGTTGATTTAGCTGAACGCACATGCTCTTGCAGAAAATGGCAGCTCACAGGAATTCCTTGCAGTCATTCATGTGCAGTCTTAGCTGCTAATGGAAATAAAATTGAAGATTTTGTGGATAGTTGTTATAGTTTGGATGCTTGTAAGAGTTTGTATGAACATACTATTAATCCCATGAGAAGTATGGAGCAATGGGAGAATATGCACCATAACCCTATTTATCCTCCAAATACAACACTACCTAAGCTAGGAAGACCCAAGAAGAAAAGGAGAAGAGAAGCTGGTGAAAGGGAACCTAGTGGAAAGATGAGAAGGATGGACATGATTATGCATTGTAGTAAATGTGGTGGAGCTGGACACAACAAAAGGGCTTGTAAAACTGCCCAACAGGTGCTTTTATATATATATATATATATGTGTGTGTGTGTTCTTTAAATAACTGTTTCTTTCATTGTTTAGCATTATCTTTTATTAATTGGCTCTTTTTAATGTTAAAGTTTGGTGCAACAAGTACGAATAGTAGCAGGAGAACTTCTAAAGGCAGAGGAAGTGCTTCAAGACCTACTAGAGGTAGAAATAATTCTTCTACACGCAGGGGAAACACACAAGTATGTACAGTACACGATATCATATCATTGTTATAATTAAATTTTGCAGCATAATAACATTTTTGTAAATACTTGTAGCCTGAAGAAAGCAGTTCAATTGAGCAACAAATGCCTTCTTCACAATCCATTAGAACAATGGAAACTATATATTTTGACAGGGAACTAGCCAAAGTGTGAGTTGTCCTATTGCGCGAACACATGGATCTAGGAGCCGAACACTAAAAACAAGAGGTAGAGGAGGTTGAGCATCGAGGACCTCTTCTAAGCAAGAATCACTCACAAATGACTTCTTTTGTAAACTTGACAAATGTAGTTTTTGGCTTTGAAACTTGGTCATATTGTTGTTGAAACTTTGTCATATCTAGTTGTGCTATTCAATTTTGATTAGTTCATTTGCTTCGTGTGTGTATATATGTAGTGTTGGGTTTCCAGTTTAAGGGGTTGGGTTAAAAAAAAATCAGCAAAGCTTAATCACTAATTAAGCAAATTGAAAGTTTTCGTTCAAGTAAGGTTTTGGAAAAAAAAAATCAGCAGCAAAAGAATAGAGGTGAGGATGATATTTTATTTGTGTTCAATTTTAGAATTGACCAAAAAAAAGTGTTCAATTTTAGTGTGTTTTACAAATAAACACGTTGAGTTATAGTTAACGGAGAGTTAACAAAAGGACCAAACATTAAACGTTTTGAAAAGATTTGAGACTGTCAATGAACTTTTGAAAAAGATTAGGGACCATGTATACAATTTACCCAAGAACAATTGCTTGCCCGGATCGAGGTTTCTCTTTTCTGCCATTGACGTTCTTCTTAACAGTATGATGATGTGAAATGCATAGTTCGTGAGTTTTGTTCCAAATCCTTGTCAGATGTATCTTTATGACTGTGTTGGTGTGCGGAAAGGCTTATTGCACTCCTGACACACTCAGTGTGTCAGGGTTTAAATTCCGCGCGGAGCTGAAATAGTAATAGAAGTTCCCGAATTCAGAATTCGGGAGCTTAAAGTATTCATAGACGTTCCCGAATTCAGCATTCGTGAGCGTGGGAAATAGAAAAATAAACAAACCGGTTCAGAATTAGGGAACCGGTCCACCGGATATAGTGAACCGTAAATAGTGAACCCGATCTAGTAAACCTGTTTGGGCAATTGAGAAATCGGGTATTGAACCGGGTTTGGAAGATAAAAATTTGAAACCACACATCACGATTTGAGCATTCGTGAGGCAGTAACAATCGAGAAAATCTCGGAAATTGTAACTGCCACGTCAGAACAAGTTTGACCTTAAAATTTGAATGGCAGCCATGCGGTGAGTCCCGGATTTCTTTAACGTCATAACCGTGCAAACCAATGCCGCCTCTAAATATTAACCCGATACCCCAAGATGACGATGATGACGATCATGTAGTTGAAGATGGTGGTGAAGATGATGAAGACAGCGAAGGTGAAGACGACGGTGAAGACGGAGGTGAAGTCGAAGGTCAAGGCGAAGGTGAAGTCGAAGGTGAAGACGAAGGTGAAGACGAAGATGAAGACGAAGGTGAAGACGAAAGTGAAGACGAAAGTGAAGACGAAGGTGAAGACGAATCGGAAGAAGAACATGAAGATGATTATGATGACGTTGAAGAAGATGGTGGGGAAGAAGATGATGATGATGATTAGAAATGGTCACGTTTATATACTTTGTAATGCTCAGTTGTGTTGTCTTGTTACAACAAAGGACATCAATAAAGAAATTTCTAGTAGTCGATAGCCAACAAGGAAGAGAGGCAGTTCGCTCTTTCTTGAGAGCGTTTTTTTCTGTAACCGTAATGCTACAAGCCTATAACATACTCCCTTTGTTTCTATTTATTTTTCATTTAGAGTTTTTCATATATATTAAGAAAATAATTAGTATTGATGCTCTTTCAATTGAAAATCAGTTTTTGGATACTAGTACTGTATTAAATTTGAGACTGACCATACATGCAATCAATTCAAATGGCAGACAAAGCAGTGCAAAATCATTTCGTATATCCGAATTTTCAAAGGCAGATAGTGCAAAATCATTTCCTATATCAATTCAAATAGCAGACAAACCACTGCAAAAATCTTCGGATTTGTGAAAGGAAAACTCACGAATCTTGCATTCGTGATATGGTAACAACAGTAAAAAATCTCGGAAATTGGATCTGCCTCGTAAATGCAAGTTTGACCTTGGAACTTAGAATTTAAAATTTGTATTTTAACCTCCCGAATTGTGAATGCGGGCGCGTTTGAAATATACCTCACGAATCTTGCATTCGTGAGATGGTAACAACAGTAAAAAATCTCGGAAATTGGATCTGCCTCGTAAATGCAAGTTTGACCTTGGAATTTGAAATTTGTATTATAACCTCCCGAATTGTGAATGCGGGCGCGTTTGGAATATGTATTTGTCTCACGAATCTTGCATTCGTGAGATGGTAACAACGGTAAAAAATCTCGGAAATTGGATCTGCCTCGTAAATGCAAGTTTGACCTTGGAATTTGAAATTTGTATTTTAACCTCCCGAATTGTGAATTCGGGAGAGGTTGAAATTTGTATTCGAAACTCCCGAAATGTGAATTCGGGAGAGTTTGGATTAGGTTAAAAAAAACGGTGAAATTCCTATAAGTAACCATCCGAATTGTGAAGTCGCCGTGTTTTCATCATCCCAAAAAAAAAAAGGAGAACAACTGGTGGTCTGAAATAATGGCCGGCAATTTTTTCGATGTATCGCCTTCGGAAATTTCTGTTGAAGAGGTGATGAGGCAATCGAGAGAGATGAACGGAGGCGGTGATACGGTGGCTAGAGAAGGAGTTGCAGATCCGAGTAGAGGAGGAGGGTCGGATGTAGATCCGACAGTTGGCCCGAATCGGGAGGAGGCGATGGAGCCCGGGTCGGTGGGAGAAGTTACTGAGGCGTTGGAGGCGGGTTTGGTGGGAGGAGTAGATCCGGCGGTTTCGATGGAATGGGTGGCGGGTTTGGCCGGAGGAGTTTGTCTGAGGCAAGAGGAGCGGCGTGAAGCAGAGGCGGAATCCGGGAATGATTTTGCGAGATCTGTGGGTGCGGCGGTGGCGGAGGAAGAGGATGGAGGCGGAAATATGGAGGTTGAAGACGTGGGTGAGGAAGGGGAAGAAAGGAGGAAGGGGAGCGGCGTGGGTGAGGAAGGGGAAGAAAGGAGGAAGGGGAGCGGCGTGGGTGAGGAAGGGGAAGAAAGGAGGAAGGGGAGCGGCGTGGGTGAGGAAGAAAGGACGAAGGGGAAGGCTGCGGTAGAAGATGAGTATGGGCAGAGGAACCCGAATCCAGAATTCGGGAGGTCTGAGGAAAGCGAATCTGAAGATGACCCAATAAGCATTGCAGCAAGGGTCGGAGCAGAGGCGGTGAAGATGGCGGAAGAATTAATTGCTGATCCCCCTCCTCCGAAAAGAGCCCGACGGATTTCCGACGAGGTATGTAAAATTAAAAAGTTTTAAATGTTTTATCGTAATAATTAAAGTAGTAATTGAAATGTTATTAAAAATAGTAAATGTAAATATTTGGCATGGCATAAAAGTTGTAATTATTTAGCATGATATAAAATAGTAAATGTATATATTTGGCATGATATAAAATAGTAATTAAAGTATAAATAGTGTAAGTAACAGTATAAATAGTGTAAATAGTGTAATGAAAAGTTGTAAAAATTATGTAGTATTTAATTATGAAGTTTTTAAAACGGTAAAAATTGTAAATATTGAAAAAATTGTAAAAATAGTGTAATTATGTAGGTATGAAGCAAAATCGTTAAATGTAATTATTCAGCATTTAATTTATAGTGTTGTAAGAAGGAAAACTAGTAACAACATAAGTTGCATTTGAAAAGAGATTAAAACGTTAAGTTGAATTGAAGACGTTAGTACAGAATGTTATATTAATAGACATGTGTGTGTTTAAATAACTAATTAGTATAAGAAATGTGAAAATGTTAGGCCATAGCTGGTAAAATTAGGAGAATGACTGCGGGTGGAAGAAGAGTTTCCCAGCGTATAGTCACGGCTTCGGGCCGCAAGAGAGGTGGGTCTAGAGGGGGTGTTGGTTCATCCCGGGGGTGTACAGGTCGCGGTAGTAGGCCTGTCGCTTCTGATCAGGTGCAGTCATCAGTAGGCCTTGACTCAGATGATATTTGTAATGTCGACCCGTCTTTTTCACAGCCTCCAGTAGTACCCTGTATGAGCGTGCCTCCTGCTTCAGTTGAGCCCTCTACTTCCACTGCACCTGTTGAGTTGCAGTCACAGTCCCCGCGTATTGTGGATGGATCACCGATTGGGTTTGATGATGAAGGTCCTGTTCTTCAGTCTCCTCCTAGAGCTGACCCCCAACCTTCTGCACCAGTTGATACACCACCTCCTCCTCCCGTTGTGGCCGATCCTGTTTTGCATAGTTTCGAGGCGCACATTGCTCATAAGATTGCAAATGAGGAACTAGCAGGCGATCCCCCACGGGAGTTCACACGGAGAACCCGATGCTACACCCGGCCCACTGATTTCGGACGTTTTAGGCCGTACTTACCACATGATCCTCCTCCTGGTTCTTGGTTCCGGATCGCTGAGCAGACGAGGTTAACACGTAACAGGGATTTGCAGTATGGGTTTGTGAATCACAACCTTATTGGAGCGTTCATTGAGCATTGGCACCCGGAGACGAACAGCTTCCATTTTCCTTGGGGAGAGATCACGATTACGCTGCATGATGTAGCAATGATTTTGGGCCTTTCTATTGAGGGATTACCTGCGACTACAGGTCCATTTGCTAATGCCATGCAAGAGAGGAGGTATTGTAATGATCTGTTTGGGTACATGTTCGGAGTTGATCCCAGTTATGTGTCCCCACTAGATAAGTGGAACATGACAGGACCTCTGAGGCAGGGTCGGGTAAGGGCTTGTAGTTTTTGGCCCCACGTGTTGCGGATGATTGAGGACGAGGATGATCCTGATTGCATTGCCGCTGGATATTTGTGGTATCTTATGTCCAGTAGTTTGTTTGTGGACAAGAGCACCACCCTTCTGCAGACCCGCTTGTTGCCATTATTTGACGATCCGACGAGAGTAGTCGATACGGCTTGGGGCGCTGCTGTCCTCGCAAATCTGTATCGGGAATTAGGCGAGGCATCTAGGAGTGGAGTGATTGGTTTCGGCGGTTGTCTTTATCTTTTACATGTTCGTAGTAATAGTACAAGTGATATACACTTGTAAAGTTGTCTGACGTTAACGATTTGCATTAATTGTATCAGATTTGGATATGGATGTACTTCATTTACTTCCCGGGGAACCCGAACTTCCAGCGTGATATGGCAGGTGATGATGAGAGACGCGCATCCCTTTACCACACTGACAGGACTGCTACGCAGCACGAGTTGAGCCCCCATGTTTACAGGCGGATTCTGGATGAGTATCGACCAGAGGATGTAAGTACTGTTTAACGACTAGTTGTATACGTACATTATTTGAACTTGGCAAATTGTTAACTTTTTACATTTGCATTGTAATCTTGTAGATATGTTGGATGCCTTACGGGCAACTAGATTTTATTGACCGGTTTAGGGCCTCTACATATCGAGGAACGTTGAGGTTCCTCGATATTCAGGAGCCCTATATGCCGGATAGGGTGGTACGTCAGTTCGGACGACAGCAGAGCAGACCACTAGATCCTATTCCACCATCACGGGTCTGTCGACCAATTAATAAACGCGGGAAGAACAAGTATATTGTGGAGTTTGCTGAGGAGTGGGATCGTTGGGAGAGGATGCAAGACCATCTCTGTCCGTACATTTTGGAGAGCCCCGTAGCTTCTCCTCCTTGGTCGGTGGATCCTGCATACTTAGACTGGTTCCTCCAGATATCACATCCATATGTCAGTCGGTTCTCACAGAGGCAGGCCCCTCCCGATGTTGTTCCTTCGCCGTTTATTGACACTCATCGGGTAAGTTTGTTTTAGTATCATGCGTTACAATATTTTATTATACAGTTTACATCTACTTACGTACTTATTGTTCTTTAATTACAGCGTCTTGCTCTTATTACGTCCTACGTCGAGAGACAGCTGCAGATAGTCTCTCCTTGTTGCAAGGAACAGTTGAGAAATATTTTGCAACTTGCCACCGATGATGTTCCTCTTGTTAGGGCGACACAGATGGATCCCGGGACTTCTTCGACAGCCGGACCCGGCATTCCATCTATATTTGAGCGAGGGGAGTCGTCTCGTATGGCGGAGGAGCGCGCTGCAGCCGAGCCAGCAGGTGGGGCAGACCCCGAGGAAGATCTTAATGATGCAGGCCTTGATGATGATGTCTGACGGTTTTCATGTTTTTATTGTCTGATGTTTATGGCTACTTGTTTTTTGTATGTTCCTGGTTTTAGACATTTAACTTTTGTGTTTGATAAGACATGGTTTATTTGATGATACGTATTGCATTTGATGTATTAGTACGTCACATTTTGGTGTTGAACACGGTATTTGCGTTTCTCGGTAAAACGTTATGTTCGTTACAAACATTGTCTGTTACAAATTGAAGTACTTAAATAAAATTTCTTCATTACTGTTAACGGTGTTTGAAACAGTAGTTGTTCGTAGATGAGTTCTTATTATTCAACTTAAATTACTTAAATACACTACGTAAAAAAAGAAAGTGTTTCTGAAAGTGCTACATAAGATTAGTAACTGAAATAAAAGGAAAGTGCGTTAGAAACTTCTTAAGCAAGATCTAAAAGTGCTTTAGTTTTCCCCGGGGACATGTTCCACAAACAAACATTCATACTCATCATATAATAGGGCTAGGATCTGTGACCTAGCTACACTGTCACCTGTATGGATTGAACCACCTACCCAGAAAAGCTCAGAATTACACCGAATGTAGTTCGTAAGTGGACAATACCAAAACGCACCAAAGGTTCGTTTAATAACTAAGGTACCAAGCCATGTGGGAGGGTCAGCTACGTTGTTCATGTCAGCAATTGAACTAATTTCCATAGTTTTGGTGTCAAGTACGAAGATATTGGAATATTCGTCCTCGTCAAGGAACACCACAAAAGCATCGGTTCTTCTCATCACAAACTGGAAGTGTCGGGTAAGATCATACTTAGCGTCTCCATGCACGAAGTGTAAGTGGTTGTACAAGTCATTATGTGGGCCGAAAAACGAGCATTCGGTGTAAGGGCAACTAAAAGGAATGTCGTCCTGCGAATTGAATGTGTCAAGTATTTTTTTTAAAAAAAAACTTGGCGGAAAACGAAGTTTAGAAAAAAAATTAGATAAGTAAAACGAACGAAGGTAATTACCGTTGCATGACCGTTGCTGCTTCCGTACCTCAAAGTCATTATCAATGCGTTTGAGAAAGTGTTTTGGAAAAACTAATGTTGGGGTGATTGTGAGTATCTACAATCTAAGGCGTATTAATAGGCTCCAATGAATGTGAAATCTCCCGAATTAACAACTCGTAGGGTTCTTTATAAGATTCATTGGAGCCAACGAATTCTGAACTCGTGAGAGAGCATGCAGCTATTCTTGACCTGCAGAGATGCCTGACTTTTCCTGACTTGCAGAAAAAGCACCATGTTGCGGAACAAACAACATGTTGCCGAATCCTGGATTCGGCAACATTCTGCTTCGATGGCCAAAGTTGCCGAATCCAGGATTCGGCAACTTTGTGCTTTATCCGTTATTGAGGCATGGCAACATCTGAAATCACTGAACAGACGGTGTCGGATATTCTCCTTTTTTACACGAATTCAGGATTCGGGATAACATTCTGAGGTAAACAAAATCGTATATATAGAATTGTGTAACTGCATGGTTATAAATGTAGTCCCGAAGTGTAGAAAAATATTCTGAACATATTAGAAGATGGCAAGAACGCATGATGGCCCTGGTCCACCTCCTCGTAGAAATGAACGATCTAGTGTTCGAACTCGGTTATGGGTAAGTAATATGGAGTCCCTATGTAGTTCACTTAATTTAAATATAAGAAATCTGTGTGGATGTAAATTTCGTGTATGTATTCATATGACGTTTCAGGATTCAACGCGTAACCTATTTAGCAGAGCGGGGTCGTCTACAGATTCCCGTCGGAACATGAACAACCCTCCATCACGTAGCACCGTAAATGAAGCTCCGTTACCTCACGAAGACACTGTTATGATGGGAAGCAGTACCCCAGTTACTGTAAGAGCAAGGAGGAGTTGTTCTGCTGTTGCAGACACTCCCCAAAGTCGTGGACCTACAATGCAAAGATCTACTAGTGCAAGTCACGTTCAGTTAGACGCTGATGAAATGCGGCAAACTGAGTACCCTGGAGGCCCTGCAGACAGTTCGTTATTGCGCGATTTCAACACGCATTTTGCACGTTTCTTATGGAACAATACAAACGACGCAGTGGTATGTCAATGAAAATATTTTTACAAGGTCACTTCATTCCTCTTACTACTACATAGATTTACCGTTGATGCTAAATGATTGATGTCATATAGATGAAAAAGGTCGTGAGAGTGCATGCTCGTAGTAAAGGAGTGTCGGAGTGGGATTCAATGCCCAATGGGGCTTGGAGGGGAATAGCTGAAACAAGCGGTTTAACTAAATTACTGCAGATTCCTCACACTACATTTGATTCGGCCCTCATTTCGGCGTTCATAGAGAGGTGGCACCCCGAAACAAATACGTTTCATTTTCCGTGGGGAGAAATGGCGCCCTCATTGCATGATGTGTATCAACTGCTTGGACTTAAAGTTGTTGGACTGCCGGTAGCCCCTTCAATGACGGACAAAGAGTTGTTCAACGAAGTAGCCAAAATGTTTGGCATGGACGTTGAGGAAGTGTATGTGTACAAAAAAAACAAAGGTTTTACCCTTGCAACCTTACGTGAAATGATGACAGAAAGAGTCGTACATGAAGATCAGCAACACACCATTGCCTCTCTGTACCTCGCAACCATTACGTCTTCCCTTTTGTTCCAAGACAAGAGTGGAACAAAAATGAATATTCGGAATTTTCATCCGTTGCTAGACCACACCAACACGCAAAGGTACGCTTGGGGAGCTGCAACGTTAGCATACCTTTATCGCGAATTGGGAATGGCTAGTCGACGATATGTTGCACAATTTAGTGGATCCCCTTTACTTCTACAGGTATTGATTTCCTAACTAAAGTTGATTTGTTTGTACTATTGAAATGACGGAGTAATTAACTGTAATTCGTTTCAGAGTTGGATATGGGCGTACTTCCCAATGTTCAAAGGTCATGAAACAGCAGATCCATCTTGTACAACTCCCGGGCCGTACGCTTACTGTAACGAGCGACGTCGTGCTAGAAAGTCACCACAAGAGAGGATTCAAGGAATACGAAAACAACTAGATTTAATGCGAGTGGACGAGGTTCGAGCTAGTTCCCGTTTTGTACCTAATATTGTTCGTATACCATGTATTCATAAATACAAATTGTTTGTAGGTATGTTGGATGCCGTGGAAGGAAGTGGTTAATAAACGCGCATTCAAAGTGTCTCACTACAAAGGGACGCTGCAATACCTGGGTATGGAAGAAGGTTATAACCCAGATAGGTTTGTAAGACAATTTGGAAGAAAACAGATAATACCGAGAAATCCACCTATCCAGCCAGTGCAGAGTAACAGACCATCAAGGAATGTAGGCGGTTATAAGGTGAAATATCACTGGGCAGACAATAATTTTGGAACTTGGTTCGAACACTGCCTGGAAGAAGATGATTTGCCCATCAGCAATCAAGTTTGGGAAACTTCAAGCGATTATATGGACTGGTATAGACAACACTCTCACCCTTACAACGATGCAGAGTCAGCGAAACTAGTCGCTGAACTTGACGAACAACCCATGCCATTAGCACTGCAAGCTGTCCGTGTAAGTAAAATTCATAAAACCTGTCATTTTTTTAAAACTACTTGTAGCAGTGTGACAAATACTAACTCCAACCATCTGGTTACTTGAACAGCGCCTTAACCACATTGAATCAATTATTCTGGAGAATGTGGAAGTACTTCGAGGTTATGCAGATGACGATCCACTGAAAAAAATTATAATGCAAGTAATAGGGTCGGTCATGACTCCAGGTCTTCCAGAGGTATTCCGTAATACAGGTGTTGGTTCTTCCCAAAGAACAAGGGCAGAGCGGTTGGACTCAGATGCCGAAACGTTACAGGACGGATCACCCCGAAGATATAGCGGCAGGCAAACCTTTGGAACGTACAATCTCGGGAATCCCGGACCTAGCTCGTACATGCCCGGTTCATACAGCCAACCTGAATCATCCTTTCAACCCTTCAATTTGACCGAACAACATCGAAGTCAAGGTTATGGTTTTGCAGATTTCAGAACACCAAGTGCAACTGGTTTAGGCAGTAGCCGAAGTTATGGTTCTCCCCCGTCCAGAGAGCCAACTACGAACTATTTCGACGGTTATGATACAGGCCATACATCTGGGTATTGAATGACGCATGACAGACATCATGCATGCTCTATTCCGAACGTTTGTTTTCAATTCTGCATTCCGTCCTGTTATGAAAGCTTTTCATAGTTTTCGATTATTTTGTTGTGAGGCAACCGAATTGTGGATTCGTGAGGATTTGGCGGCTAATCCACCCCTTCTCAGTACAAACCTGTACCACATCTTCTGAAAAAGTAATGAAATCATATCTGGAAAAGGGCACGAATTGTGAATTCGTCAGGGTTGAATTGTAGCAAAGTCAAATTCATTTGAAGTGCAGAACTACCTCCAGATATGCGTCGTTCAGTTCTACGAAAGAACTTAAGTACGGCTTACGATGAATTCATGCGTTTCAACGTAATAACCGTGTTTTATGACTCATTCCGCATCAAATACATGGAGATGGAGTGTGATTTTTAGATATGGAAGAATTTGAGGGACTCAGATCCGTACGTCCAAATCGACAATCGCATTTTGAAAGTTGGATTTCACACGTACGTTACAACATTAATACAACTCAAACATCACAACATTGGTGAAACAACAATATAACAACAATCACGCAATTAAAACATTACAACCATGGTGAATCTGAAAACATTGGAAAACAAAGGGGTACGTAGTTCTGAGACGAACACAGAAGTTCACACTTACAGTTTCAAATAGTAAAGCCTAGTCCGCACGGTCGTTAGGAGCCATGGTCTCCCTTAGAGTAGACACTTCATCTTCCAACGAACAAATACGCTGCAGTAGTTTTCTTATGGCGTTTTGCGAGTACTCGGGATGAGGAGGATCGATCCACTTAGTGAAGTAGCACATGGTATAACCGGTGCCAGGGCACGACCAGAACTTCCTGCCTAAGTTTCTCCTCGATTCCGACTCCGCCATTACGGCTGCCTTATTGCATTGGCACATTTGTACTTTGCTGCTTCCAGATGAGCTGAGTTCGGACATGATTTCAATAGCTTACAGTTACACAGAGTCAAAACTATCTGTTGTCCCACCTTGATTTGGAGTCGTCCATTTATAGACGTAGTGCATTGGCACATTTGGAGTCGTCCATAACATTTGTAATCTACTTTTACCAGAAATGATGACTACTCTGCGCTAGATTCTGAAAAGTTGTGAAGTCTTATCTTACAGTTCCCGAATTGTGAATTCGCGAGGTGTGGAATCTACTTTTTCAAAAATCCAGACTACTCTGCTCTGCCCTAGGTTCTGAAAAGTGATCAACTCTTTTCTGGAATAGTTCCCGAATCGTGAATTCGCAAGGTCTGGAATATACGTTTCCCTGCGCAGTACAGACCTCTGCCATATCTGCTGAAAAATTAAGGCAATCCTATCCGGAATAGGTCCCGAATTCAGAATTCGGGAGGGTGGAATTTACAATTTCCCAAAAACCTTAGATTCCTGACATATTGCTCTATCCTCAAAACACCGTAAACCTCACCAATGCATCACCTGACGAAGCATGGATTCGTGAGGTTTTGTTTCCCTATATATATGGCGATGTGCAACGAATAAATTTTCATCTAAACCAAACACCAAAAGAAATATGGTCAGTCAAGGTTCTAGCAAATCCTCTCGCTCGGTTCCCGAAGTTGATAGATTTTACGAATATTTAGGGGTATACTGCTTCCAACTTGTATTTCTTACGTATATGTGGTCGAAATTTTGAATGTGCGTAACTGATTGTGTTTGTAAATACAGGATTGCGACTACCCGGACCAAGTAAACATATTGAAGAAGCGTTTAGATGCGGGTAACGAAAAAAATAGTCAACTTCTAATGACAATCGATGATTTGGAATTCGAATTGTCTTGGTATAAGGAGAAGTACGAGGACCATAAGAAAATGTTGAGTTCGGGGGAGGTATACCCGAAAGAGGTTCTTCAAGCTCCTGCCATGCCATACGCAAATTCAGTTCAAAGCAATAGATATGCTAAAACTCTTACGGTTATCCTTCTTGTTGTAATGATGATTTTGATGTCCCGTGAGTATTCTAGGCCGACCGAGCGAACCGGGCGCTGCAGCTACGGCTTTTCGAGGCATTAGAGGGGGGGGGGTCGTACTTTGTTTGTTTATGCAAGGCAGTTGTTATTTTCAGTAAGAAGTTATGATGAATCTCGTTAACGGAATATGTCTTATTTTACGAAATTATATTGGTTCGTATCGATTCAAAAATTCTTACCATATTCACTACAACAGTCAAAATAAATACTACATAAACATACCAACAAACGGATTGAATAATGAACATACGCATCGACTACGCTAAAGGTCTGCTGTGTAGCTGTCGTAAATATTGGAAATGGTTTATACGATCCTGAAATTGATGTTCCCAACCGCTTACGCTCGAATGATGGTGGTGGGTCCAATTATAAGCAACCGGTGGAATAGGAGCGTTATCTGATAACTTGACCTGCATAAAACATAAATATAATGTCAAAAATATTCCAAGTCATACGATTTCGAAAAATAATTAAAGTACATCACATTTTACTAACCGGTATGTAATGATCTTGATTTCCCACCAAAGCAATGACAATTACGTCTTTCGGCTCTACGGGGCTACCCTTGGAGTAGAATGGGAGCGTAGTATGTGAACCGCCCCATGATAACAACACAATAACTTTTTGGAATGTTGTAGCAGCTATAAATCCACAAGCAGGCATCTCCATCCAAAACTCTCGGTTTGTACATTGCCCTAACCAACCTATACGCTGGACCAATACATGTAATCTTGTGAATGTGTAACCAATGTTGTTGTAAAAGTTGTAGTTCTCTTGAACCTCGTTCACCATTGTTGTGCGCACATGTTTCCATGAATCCTCATCTCCTAAACCAAGAAGCCATGCAAGAGATCGGTACCCACAATGACCATCTCCACTTACGGTTTTGTAGTTCGTAATGTAACCAAACATGAAATGATCTATCTGGTTTTGGCCAAACACTTTCTTATAATCAATACCCTGACTTACACCTGACTGCTCATCATCAGCATCGTCTTCCAAGTCGTCCTCGTCCTCGTCCTCAAATTCTTCGTCGGATTCCACAAATATCTCCCCTTTTGGCCTTCTGTACCTCCTCCGACCTATATTATCATTGCCTGATACATGCTCATACCAAGTCTGCTCCCTCTTCTCAGGTTCAGTCTTACGTGGCCTGCCTTTTTTTTTATTATATCCCGGTGGCGGCTCTTGCAAAGGACGTCTGCAACCATTGTTCACCTCATTTTCCTCATCTAGGGGGACTGTATATCCTTCTGGTGGTTTATGCCAGACAATTTGTTTCCAGAAGTCGTGAATTTCCCCTAAAGGAATTGGCACACCCATACTCATGTAGCTGTACAAATCATGTGCACAAGGAAGGCCTCTTACATTTCTCCACCATCTATCGCTGCACGAATGAGGGTGGAAACCCTTGGAAGGATTCTCGATCCTATCCATGGTCTCCATAAGTATATTCATACAGTCAGTTGAAACCTTATTTACGAGCTCCACATAATATGTATACCGCCCAGTTCCTTCCATGCGAATTACTTTGGAGAGTATGGTATTGACATCCATTTCCATTTTCCGCTGAATACCCAGAATCTGAATTAAGATAGTTGAGTGGATCTCTTGTGCTATGGTGTTAAACGAACCAACACTGTTGTCTATGAAATTTTTCAACCTCGAGTGAGCACCTTCAACTCTACAATATAGATTAATAATTACTATCAATGATTGTAAGACGTGATTATATATACAAATTCAACACATACATCAATAACAACAGTAATACCTATTCGTTGTCCTCGTAAGCAAATGGAATATATTGTCCGTCCATGCCCGTACAATGCGCTCTTTGTAAGGAGACAACCACGTCTCGTTTAAATAAGGATAAAAGCCTGGATACTTCTTCCTTATCTCAGCGACACGGCTATTATACGTCTCTACTGATTTAGAGTTGAATACACCTCTACAACTATTCCCAAACGCTTCAGCAAAATTATGATTTCCCGTTGCTGTTTTTACTTGTGCCTTGCAGTTACACAATATATGAAACCAACACAATAGGTGTTTTGCATTAGGAAATACCTCAGCAATTGCCTTAATCTCCGCCATATCACGATCCGTCACAATCGCTCCAGGACTTTGTCCAATGTGATCGTACATTTCCTTCACCTTCAAGAGAGTCCACCTGTAGTGGTCAAAGTTCTCTCGTGCCATGAACGAGTACGCAACGTTGAACGTCTGCCCGGTGCAAGTAAACCCTACAATCTCCAACAACGCCATATTGTACCTGCATTTTCACATAATATTTATTACTACACACTTTCTAACAAATTTTTCAAATTAAACAAAAACATATACACTTATCATACTTGTTCGTCTTGTACGTAGCGTCCATCATGATGACATATGGGAATAACCGCAACAAAAACAACGACTTCGGGTTTGCCCAAAAAAAATCTTGAATTATGTCGTTGTCGTGTGACATAGCACGGGATCGTACCATATAACCCCTCTCCAACAACCAACTTCGTGTAAACTCTGTTACATCTTTTCCATCCATCTCCTTAAGACGTAGAGTGTAACACATATTTTTAATTTGAGTCTTCGACGTAATCATCCGTCAACCATCCTTCGCTGCCAAAAATAAAAAAATCTTCGCCGGCTTCACATGCGCTTTTATCAAAGAAATGATATCCCTTTTCTGTTCCTCGTTCATTCTTCCGGCATATGCATGACCCACCAGTCTTTCTGGAAGGGGGTGATTGTGACACCCGCACACCACTCTCAATGTCCATTCGTTATCCTCACAGTGACAATGAAGGCGAAACGGACACATACTTTTTTTGGACCTCGGGTTGCGAATCAACAAATTTTTTACCCCACGATAAGCCCCATATTTCTCACATGTAAGCTTCACATACTTCTCTCCTGAACGGTCAATTATTAAGACCATGTTGTTCTCTGTACCGATTCCACGTGCCCAACATAACACATCTTCTTTGTTATTCCACACATAATCGTTTTCAAATAACCATGTGTAGTCTTCCTACAAATAACGATGTGCAATATAACTCATGAACTATGTACTCCGCTTTATTAAATAATTCAGTTAAAATAACATAAATAATGCTACAACAGAACAATGTGTATTCTTAACTACCTCGCGAATCCTACATTCGCAAGGCACAATTCATACTCCCGAATCCTCAATTCGGGATTCATATTTTACTTCAAATACTTTCTAACTCCATTTCTAAAAATATAGTACGCAAATATTAGCTTCACCACCTCTAAATTACAGTACAATATGTACGTACACATCATGACGTTTTACACTCTTAAAAAATTGTAATCTTGGATACGTATTCTAACATACAATGTATTTATATATATATACATTCAAAAAACTAAAATTGACTGAAACAATTAAATTACAAGTACATTATGTAACTTACCATAATTGTCTTATTTTCTTTCTTCGAATCTCTTATTTGAAATAATGTCGATTTTCCTTCCTCTTCTTCTCCTACTCTCTTCCTTCTTCTTCTCCCAACCTCATCATCACGTACACTATATATATACCCGACTAAATCAATTACGGCATGTAAAGTAGCCGAATTATAAATTCGCGAGGTATTCGAGCCTTTTTCCTCGGGAAACCGATCATATCCCTGCCCTAGATTCCTGACGAAACTGGGAATTCATTATGTACAAACTCCCGAATTATGAATTCGTGAGGTGTTACAACACAGCTCACGAATTCATAATTCGTGACGTCTGTACATGCTAGACCGGATTATCATTTCAAAACCGGTTTTCCAAAAAATTAATTACTAAACCGGTCGCCTCATATATATTTTATTTATTTAAACCGGTCGGAAGAAAAGTTCAAGCATGAATTCGTGAGGTACGGGGCGATGTTACGGAAGCGCGCGGAGCTAAGCTCCGCGCGGTGGTCAGCTTCGCCTGAAAAAACTAGTCATTCGCCCCGTCCATCCGTCAATTCGAGTGCATTTAGCCTCCCCGTTGGTGTGCAATGCTTTGATTGATATGTACTGTAAATGTGGAAAGGTTGCTTATGCTCATAAACTGTTCGACAGAATGCCCGGCAGAGATGTCGCATCTTGGACAACGATGATCTCGGGGTATTGTAATCTCGGGATGCTTGATGAATCCATCTTTATCTACTTATGAAATTTTTTATTAGGTTTTTCGTGAGATCTTATTTCGTTTTGTTTCGTGCTTCAAGAACTTGTGTGATTTGCATCTTTATCTACTTATTTGCTTGCGAATTGTTGATTGGACTAAGCAGATTATGTTGAACGATGAGGCATTTGTGTAAGTGAAGTTAGCAGAAGAGGATTTGTTCGGTGGGTGGGTTTTGGCATAATAAGCCAGAAGAGGGTTTTGGCAAAATTATTTGCAGAAAAAGTTTGTATGAAGATGAAGAGTTCTCTCAAAGACAACTTGCTGCACTTGTTGCTTCAAAGGTATATTAAAAAATAGTGCACTGTGCTACTGCCTATATTACCTATATATTTTTGACAAACTTCATTTCTTGTTTGCTACAACTTATCTTTCTCTTGTGTCCTTCCCTTTGAAAATGAGAAAATTCGATCATAAAAAGAAGCTCTTTGATGATTCCACTCCTTTGATGATTCTGAATCTCTGATTCCAGCTGGGTGTGGCCTTTTCGTTGCTGAATAGAAACTTGTCTAGGTTCCCATTAGGCATATATTCATACACAAAAAGAAGCTCTTTCTTCCTCGTACTATATATCCCAACAATCTCACCAAATTCCTATTATCAAAAATAAGAAACGGATTATATAGTCAGTTTGAATTTAAATAGTTTTTAGAGTTGTTTGTAATTACCTATGCCTTACTCTGCTCATAATGAACCTAGTTCATGTATACAATGAACCCAGTTCATGTATACAATGAACCCAGTTCATTATAACAGATACAAACTTGTTGTCAATCCTCTTTCTCCTGTCAATTTTTAAAGCTTTTCTAACTAATTTTGATTGTTGAGGCTATTGATATAATTGTGCAGTCAAATGACTGAACTGTGGATACAAAATCACTAAATTTGCTTCTGGTTCATTGAATTTGTCTTAGAGGTTCACTAAATGGTACTTGTGGGTTCTTTTACATTTGTGTCTGCAGTGTCAAGAAGCTTTAGTAGCATTCCTGGTGTTTAGGATGCCATTCTTGTTAATGATTTCAGTGCTTTGATGAATGCATATAGTAACCTGGATAACGTGAATTAGTTGTGTTGTTAATGATTTAGCAGTCTTCGGCTTTTATTGAATGGATAATATGGTCTCTAGAAAAATATATGCCAGTGCTTTATGTTTTTTCTTGTCCTGTTTATCCTAATAATTTGACTTCACATATACTCCCTCCGTCCCATATTGTTTTTCCCATTTCAAATAGTGTACACTATTCACGGTTAAAGAGAATCTTCTCGTTTTGTCTTGATATATAAGAAAATATATAGTCATGTGGGGTCTTGTTTGATTCGTATTAATGTGTACTTTAATAATATCAAATTTTAATTATTTGTATTAACATACAACTAGAGATATTAAGGATAGAAAACACACCTCGACAAATGTGTCATGAAAAAATGGGAAGAACATTATGAGACGGAGGGAGTATCAACTGTGTAGGTCTCTTTTGTACTTTGTGTCCTCTTATTTTTCAAGGAAAGGTTCTCAAGTAAGTTTGTCACTTTGTTGTCTATTTTTTGTTGTCTTTGTAAAGTTTCCCTTCATGTCTGCTCCGTCTGTCTGTAGGGTGATCTTCGAGATAATTTAACACTCAGGAAAAATATAATAAGAGGAGTGTTAGATGTTTTTACTTCGAAGGTCAGCTCAATCTGTATGTATGTAGTTCTATAGTTTCCTTATTTGTGGCTGGAAATTTGATTTCAATTGGATGCTCATTTCACTTGGATCTGCAAGAGGTGTTCATTTTGGATGAACACATGGCTGTGCTGATTCCAGCTGCTATTTGTGCAATTTCTTCGGGTATTTTTATGATTCCTTATCACTATGAACAGAATATTGTTTCCAATGCTCATGTGGATGCTCATGGATCGCCTGAGGACCTTATGCAGGTATAAATCATGAACCTATTTTTCTCTTTGGCATCTGAATCTAGGGATTAATTTGTTGCTGCTATGCATGTAGGTCATGAACTTACCAGTGTTAACAAATGAACTTGCTTACCTCTCAAATCTGTTCCTGAATTTTTTCAAAGAGAGCTAATTTTTCCTGAAATTTGTACTCATATGAATTTATCTGAATGTGCTATTTGTGTATTTTCAGGATGGGATGGTTTTCCGGGCTTGATTGAAGGGCAAGAGCATACCCCACTGGATCAATGAAGATGAAAGGTAGGGCAAGAGCATAAAACGCTCATATGCACGCTGCAGTCTCTGTTGCTGGCGTAGCAGCAACAGTTTCTGCTGCAGAAGACAACAACTCGGGTTCTAAAATGAGCAGGGCTTTGGCGTCTGCTACAGAACTTCCGCCTTCTCGTTGCATTAAGATAGCTGAACAGGCTGGAGGTGACCAATTTGAGAGAATTCAGCATTCTTAACTAGTTGAATCTGTTGGTGTATGATTCGTACTGTTGGTGATGAAACTAGCAAGTTCAGGTTGATGTTAATGTTTGCATTTGTTGGCTTGACTGTGCAGGATAGACTGAGTAGTTGTTTTAGTTGCATCCAATAGAAATCTTTTGAAACCTTCAGCAAAAAGCTAATTCAGCTTCTTCTAGCATCTTTTTCATGATAATAAAAAAATATCTCTAACTTCAATTGATAGAATGTTTACAATTCTATCAATTGTAAACATTGTCTCATACCCTGCATATTCCACAGACCAACTTACAATAAAATTGATCGAAATGATCCATCGAAATGAAGCAATCTTCAGGCGGAGCAGTGGCGCTTCAGGTGGCGACAAAGGATCTATCGAAATGAAGCTAGGTTGAGTATGAGAATGCAAGAGACAAACTATGGGATAAAAGATTCAAAGTCAGCCCTCATGCTTCCAACTACCCTTCAACCTGCCGAATCAAGAGTTGGCCTTTCCTTGTCTCTGTCATTTTCAACCCCATAAGCGAGTTTCGGTCCAAGGAAAACATGCACTATATTATGGGACGGAGGGAGTAGTTTTCTACTTTTATACAAGAAAAATCGTTGATGAACCTACATTAGATAATTGATGAACCTAAAAGTGAAAAGTGATAAACCTACTAAAGAAAAATCGTAAACTCGAAATAAAAAATCATGAATCTTAAAGAAATCAGCCATCGAGGCCTCGTTTAAATAAGCAAGTTTCTTAATTAATGAAAAATCTATGATTAACGTATATGCACCTGGATGATTACATTGTTGAACTTGTAATAGTAATTCAGTAAACCTACATGAGTACATTGTTGAACCTGTCATAATAAATCATTGAACCTGTGTGAGTATATTGAAGGATCATGAACCTATAAGACAAGCTAATGAACCTGCAAGCTAATCTTGTGAACCAGCATTAAATATCATACAAACACATAGGCTAACAACGGGAGGTTCGGGTTCATGAAGCCCTGATTTATCGCATACGTGAACTAGGTTCATCGGGGGTACGTGAACTAGGTTCATCGCATACGTACATGAACTAGGTTCATCGGGGGTACGTGAACTAGGTTCATCGGGGGTACGTGAACTAGGTTCATCGCATACGTGAACTAGGTTCATCGCATATACAAAATCATGCTATACTTGAGTTGAGGTTCAAAGGTTCATGAACCTACAGAATACAAGCCAACGAAGGGCGCTATGCGCACTTCGTATGTTTATTATTCTTACTAGGCGCGCATAGCGCCCTTCGTTTTAAACCATTAATGATAAAATAATCATCAACTTTCTTGATGATACGCACGAACCTACTTGTTCAAAACCATACGTGAACTAGGTTCATCGCATACGGGAACTAGGTTCATCGCATACCTGAACTAGGTTCATCGGGGGGTACTTGATCTAGGTTCATCGGGGGGTACGTGAACTAGGTTCATCGCATACGTGAACTAGGTTCATCGGGGGGTACGTGAACTAGGTTCATCGCATACGTGAACTAGGTTCATCGCATACGTGAACTAGGTTGATCGCATACGTACGTGAACTAGGTTCATCGCATAGGTACGTGAACTAGGTTCATCGCATACGTACGTGAACTAGGTTCATCGCATACGTACGTGAACTAGGTTCATCGCATACGTACGTGAACTAGGTTCATCGCATACGTACGTGAACTAGGTTCATCGCATACGTAAACTAGGTTCATCGCATACGTGAACTAGGTTCATCGGATACGTAACTAGGTTCATCGGATACGTAACTAGGTTCATCGGGGGGTACGTGAACTAGGTTCATCGCATAAGTGAACTAGGCTCATCGCATACGTGAACTAGGCTCATCGCATACGTGAACTAGGCTCATCGCATACGTGGACTAGGCTCATCGCATACGTACGTGAACTTTGTTCATCGCATACGTACGTGAACTAGGTTCATCGCATACGTGAACCTAAGTTCATCGCATACGTGAACTAGGTAGGTTCATCGCTTACGTGAACCTAGGTTCATCGCATACGTGAACCTAGGTTCATCGCATACGTGAACTAGGTAGGTTCATCGCATACGTGAACTAGGTAGGTGATGTACGTACACTGGAGCATCTCCTAGAGCAACACGTGATGCGATCCCGTAGCCGAGCTGAAGGCCGGGAAGATGATAAGAGGCGATGCTGTCAAAGATGGGCTGGAACTAGGGCAGAGTGGAATGGATGGCTCGGACGTCCAATTGAGAAGATATTTGGTCAGAGTATACCTCTTGGGCTTATCTTGATTGTGTCCAAAGTTGAAGCCCAACAGAGGCCCAATGAGGAAGATATGACTGTTGCAAGATCCGAACTTGTTTCTGTTCGTTTGGGCAAACGAAAGATTGAATTAAGCTCTCCTTTGGATATGTTTCAGTACTTGGGCTTATCTTCATTGTGTCCAAGTTTGAGGCCCATTCGAGATTGGAAGAGGCCACCATGATCAGAACAAGTTTCAAGATTTTAGGGCTTTTCTAGGGTTTCCTTCCTTGGGAATCAAGCTTTTCGGGAAGACTATTTAATGTGTGTTTTTCTAGGGTTTTAGGCAGATTAGACAAATTGAGAATTGAGAATACATTTTTAGTTTTGACGTCTTTTAGCTGTAGATTTGGTTTGGTATTGAATTGCAAGTCGAAAGCACTTGGTTTGATATTGACCTGTGAGATCGATCTGTTGTTGACACATATTTCGATCTCCAAACCTTAAAAGAACCCTAGGTGGACTCCTTGGGTTAGTTCGAGTCAAGTGAGTCTTTCTAGATCGACGGCTGAGTCAAGAAAGACGTCACTTGCTTATTGTGTCCAAGCCAAGCTAGTCTACCTAGATTGACGAAGGAGTCAAGGTAGATAACACTTGTCGAAGACCAAGATTCGTTCGATCGTCTGCCCCAACGATCTCTCGAAACCACCTCGACTTCAACTTCAACCTGCCGACCGCCCGCCGTCGACCTCAACTGCCGCCATCGTCGACTTCGTCCCCGTTGTTCATCTAATCCTAGCAGATCCTCAATCTTAATATGACCCTGTGTCATCAGTAGGTTCATCGCATACGTGAACTAGGTTCATCGTATACGTGAAATTGGTAGGTTCATCGCATACGTGAACTAACTAGGTTCATCGCATACGTTAACTAACTAGGTTCATCGCATACGTGAACTTGCACTTGCACGTTAATACAAATGAACCTACCCATTAAACATGTACCTCTTGTTAAAGCATATGGATCTTTAACTAGGTTCATATTTTAACTATGTAGTCTATGTAAGGTTCGAACTTTGGGTTCATTTCAAAATTACAATAGATTCATACATAAACGACATGAACCCGCACGGTGATACAAATGAACTTACTCGTTATTTCACATGAACCCTTCCGTTAAAAGATATGAATCTTCAATGAGGATTATATTTTCACTTTTCTAGCCTATGTAAGATTGAACTCTAGGTTCGTAAATTTTTTGCAATTTATTCATAAATAAGAAAAGAAAAGAATGAACTTGCACGTTGATACACACGAACCTACCCGTTAATTTCATGAACCTCTCATTTAAACATATGAATATGTACTTAGGTTCATATTTTTTAACTTTCGTGGCCTTCGTAAGATTCAAAATCGCATTACGTTCATGTTGAAAGTCGTGTAGGTTCATATCGATAGCCTTGCAAGTTCATGCCGATAGTTTTGCAGGTTCATGAATACTCTTAACCCGATTTTGTTTATTAGTAAAACATTGAACTAAAATGTCTTAGGTTCATGTCGATAGCCTTACAGGTTCATGCTAATAGTCTTGCAGGTTCATTTCGCTTAATTTATTTATTTTAATGAACGCAGTGAACTAAAAGACACTAGGTTCATGTCGATAGTCGTGTAGGTTCATGGCAACAGCCTTGTAGGTTCATGTCGACAACCTTGCAAGTTCATGGATTTTTTACCCCGAATTTCTTTGTTATGAACATATTGAACTAAAAGGCCTAAGTTCATTTTGATAGTCGTGTAGGTTTATGTCGATAGTCCTGCAGGTTCATGATTTTTTTTTGTTATGAACACCTTGCACTAAAAGGCCTTAGAGTTCGTGTTCATAGTCTTTGTAGGATCATATCAATACTCGTGTAGGTTAATGTTGACAGCTTTGAGATTCATCCCGATAGTTTTACAAGTTCATAAATGAACACAATACGTGAGGTAATTTAGGGTGTTTTCGCCTGGTTTTTGTTATTTGTTCATTAACTTTTATATATAGGTTCATTAGTTTTCACTTGCGGATTCACTAGTGTTCACTTGAATGTTCCTTGGTAAACACTTGTAATTTCATGACTTTACCAAGTTCATTAATTTTATAGTGCGGGTTCATAATTATACTTGCAGGTTCATAAGTTTATACTTACAGGGTCATAGGTTTACTCTTGTAGGTTCATTAGACGAGAATCTCATAGAAGATCATGTGGAGTGTCTCGTCTCTTGTCACAAACCTGAATTACTAGTGTTTGATAAACTGTTTGATATTACACATAAAAAAATACTCCCTAATCTTGTCGAAAAGAGGGCGTATCCCAGTAGCTATTTATTAGATCCAGGTGCATTGATCATGTCGAAGAGAGTATTGATAATCCATTTCAAGTTGTTCTTGTAGGAAAGGTTTTCGCAAGCTTGATAGGGATGCATTTCCCCGCACCTTCTCAACTGCCTGCAGTGCATTCTGCAATCCTCCACTTGATTTCTTGCAGCAGCAGCAGCCTCACGAAATTTCCAGCAAATTTGTATGCTCCTGCATTGATTAAGAACTAGACAAACTTCAGTCTCCAATTCAGACAATCACATAATTGAACAAATTCAGTATGCACAACAAGAATTGTTGAATATAGAGTAGACGGAGCAATGATCATAATAGATTTTAACCTGCAAATTGTTGAAGCAACACAACACAGAACCAAGAGAACCACATTCCGCTTGAACACCGCAAAACATAGGGAGCTTCTTAGTGACGAAAACTCGGGGAGGCCTTGTGACGAAAACTCGGTGAAAAGTCATATAAGACGAGGCCCGTTGGACCCCTAATTTTGCACACATCATTTATGGGGTACACTTAGATCAATGGAGTCAATGAAATTCCCACTTAACCCAGTAAGCAATATGGTATCAGGCTTCCTCAGCTTCAATCGAACTAATCATATCCAAAGTCCAAACAAGAATTAAGATAACTTACTTTGACAAAACCAAGAAGTATAAGGCATTCAATAAGAGGAATCTGCATGATGATATTAGCATAGAATTCACAATTAGAACAAATCTCAAAGATCCCCTAATTGAACAAATCTCAAAGTTCATGGCCATGAACCTCCAAGTTGAAGGATAATATGTAGAGAAAATATTTTGAACTCTCATCTTCATCAGTAACATAAATCTCCATGAGAAATACAGATTTCGAATACACACAAGAGCTTAATAGTTAATAATCAACAAATACCTTTAGCTTCCAATCTATGGAAAGTCATGTAGTCATGTAGTCTGGATTGACAAATATTAAAGCATACTCACCGTGGTGATCAGAGGCGTGGGAAACTTGAAGGTTGAGATGCTTCTTCTTGTAAGCAGCGAGCATTGACTGCAGGATCATCGAGCAACTCCTCGTAGCAGCCATAGATCTTGGCGTCGGTGGGGGTGAGTACACTGCATCAATTGCAGAATTCGATTCAATCGGACTGAAACCCTAGGTTTGAGCTTCTTCATCTCAGCTGGGAGGAAGTCTGACTTTGGGACGAAGACTGGGACGAAGTCGGGGACGATGTGGTTTGGGAAGAAGACTGGGACGAAGTCGGGGACGAAGTGGTTTGGGTGAAGTCGGGGAGGAACTCGCCAAGCCCAGATCGCCATCGCCATCGCTATGGGAGAGTTGCTGGGATGGAAATTATGACAAGCGTTTTTACGTTTTTGCCCCTCCATATATCTTTCGTATTTACGGTTATGCCACCGCTTCCATTTTAGCCTTTTCTCTATTAAAAATTCTAGATTCAATCTGAATCGTTGATCTAAATGATCCAACGGCCCAGATTGAGTTCTGAGTTCTTATCTTAAATGGAGTTCCCCATAGAACCCACCTCAACAAACCAATCCTAAAATCACTCTAAGAGTTCTAAAAGGCTCGACTTTAATATATAATATAGATTTATCGTAAGAATATATATAAATCTTCAACATAATATTTATTCTCAATAAAATAGCTTGTATATTTGTTGTTGAAAGGAATGATAATTTTTTAAGATTTATCTGTTAATATAATTTTTTCCAATCTATTAATAATTGAAATTAAGAATAATAATAATTGTGTAACAAACCAATCCTAAAATTACTCTAAGAGCTCTAAAAGGTTTAGCTTTAATATATAAGATAGATTCTCAATAAAAAATAAAAAAATGATTTGCTCCTCGGGGTAGAGGTGTTAAAAGGTTAACCGGACCGGCCAAACCGCCTTACTAACGGTTTAGGTTCAGGTTCATGAGATTACGGAACCTTGAACCGGCGGTTTTAATGAAGGTTAACCGGGTAAATCGGTCCGGAACCTAAACCGTCTGGTTAACCGTCAATTCGCACAAAAAAATATCAAAATATACAAGCTAAAAAAAACGGAACCGGAACCGGAACGGTGGTTTTTTGGTCGAACCGGAACCGGCTAAAAAACGGTGGTTTTTTGGTCAAACCCGCCCGGAACCGGCCCGGCTGAACCGTCCCCTTAAAGGTTTAGGTTCAGGTTCAAGCATATGTTGAACCTCGAACCGGCGGTTCATGAACCGGAACCGGCGGTTTTCGAACCGGCAACACCTCTACCAGGCTCGGGGACACACTTGGCTGGCTGCAGCTGCCCGTTGAGCAGAGGATAGGATTTTGTGGTTTTAAATAAAATATGAATTGGATTTGTGGTTTTAAATAAAATATGAAAATTGGATTTGTGTTTTGCTATCGGCTAAATGCTTGGATTCAGAATATTCAATACTAGTGATTCCACGTTCAAAGTAAGCCGAAAGGCCTCCCCAGTAGCAGTAGTTTTCTGAATTCTCCATTGTTTTGACTTCACCTCCCCATTGCAGCATCTTGGAACCATCCTCATTCTCCCCACCACAACGACAACGACAACGACAACCTAGCTATTTCAAGATTCACATTCAAAACCTTGCAGTATATATAAAACAAACCCTCACAAACTTAACACCAAAGACATACCAACATAACAACTATTTTAATAATGGCTTCTTTCAAACTCCTCTCCTTGATTTTGTTATGCTCTGTTTTGAATTCCCTCCCCTCCCTTGTTTCGCCTTCCTCTGTTTTCGCCCTCAAAACCGGGTCCTCCCCGACCCGGTTCGCCACCAAACTCCCCTTCCACCACAACGTCTCCCTCACCGTTACGCTCTCCGTCGGAACCCCACCGCAGCCCGTTTCTATGGTACTTGACACAGGTAGCGAACTCTCCTGGCTTCACTGCAAAAAAAACCCTAAGTTCAACTCTGTCTTCGACCCGACCCGATCCAAATCCTACTCTCCTCTCCCCTGCACTTCTCCCATATGCAGGACCCGAACTCGAGACCTCATCATACCTGCAACATGCGACCCCAATACCAAGCTATGCCACGCCACGGTTTCCTACGCCGACGCTTCCTCCATGGAAGGAAACCTTGCTTTGGAGACTTTCCACCTTGGGGATTCGCCAATTCCCGGTACCATTTTCGGTTGCATGGATTCGGGTTTTGACTCTTCCTCCCAAGAAGACTCCATGACAACCGGGTTATTAGGCTTGAACCGCGGCTCTCTCTCATTCGTCACCCAATTCAGATACCCGAAATTCTCGTATTGTATTTCGGGTCAGGACTCGTCAGGTGTGTTGTTGCTTGGGGAGGCAACCTTGCCTTGGCTGAAGCCCTTGAGTTACACTCCTTTGGTTCAAGTGTCTTTACCTTTACCGTCTTTCGATAGGACTGCTTATTCGGTTCGACTAGACGGGATCAAGGTCGGGCTTAAGACACTAGCTATCCCAAAATCCGTCCTCCAAGCCGACCACACCGGAGCGGGTCAGACCATGGTTGATTCGGGTACCCAATTTACGTTCCTACTCGGTGAAGCCTACGAGAAACTCAAGCAAGAATTTCTTGCACAAACCAAAGGATTGCTGAGAGTGTTTGAGGATCCTAACTTTGTGTTTCAAGGGGCTATGGATTTGTGTTATCGCGTTCCTCTAACTCAACTAGCTTTCCCAGGATTACCTGATGTAACGCTGGTGTTTGAAGGAGCGGAAATGAGTGTGTCATCTGAACGACTATTGTATCGAGTACCTGGTCTGGTCCGAGGATCCGATGCTATCCATTGTTTCACATTCGGGAACTCGGATCTACTAGGGGTAGAGTCATACATAATAGGGCATCATCACCAGCAGAATATGTGGATGGAGTTTGATTTAGAAAATTCTAGGGTTGGGTTGGCTCAAGTTAGGTGTGACTTAGCCAGCCAGAAGCTTGGGGTGGGTCCTTAGGAAAATGGACCATTTTCTTGTGTTTGTGCATGTGTGATTCTGTAAATGAAACGAATGTTTGTGTTGTACAGTACGTTAGGTTATATGTCATATAGTATTACGGGTTAAATTACTTATAGGTCGGTAGGAATACTTTTGTTTTATGTGATGAGCTAAAGCAAAACTATATGGTCATTTTGTTGTTGTTAGAAAGTGGATTATTATAAGTTTGAATTCATAATTTTTTTTGAGTTTGACTCAATATACGGGTCAAGTGGGGTTGGGGCCCAGTTAAAGACGCACGTTTATGGGTAAATGAGCTAGTGGAAGGGAAGGTAGGAACGCTCGATAAATTGATTGGGCTTGAACCCACTTGCTTGATAAGTATAGTTATAGCCACCTAGAGGAATAATCCCTATACAAATTACAATCATTATTTGATTTTCTTTACTTCAATGAAAAGCTCGGATAAGAATAAACATTAATGTGAAAAAAACAAAACGTTTACATTTATAGATAACAAACTAATGTTTATATTTTAGATGATAATGTTCATAATCTGATGATCATGTCTTATTTAAATAAAAATAATGTTTATACATATTACAAATTGTCACATCATGACTCATTTAAAAAGTTTAAAACTGTCACCACACAGACTATGAATATTATCATCCATAATATGGACATTGATGTGTAAATTGTGAACGCAAACACTTCATTTTTCCTAAGTTAAGCTTTCTTTCTACCCGAATCTTTCTATTCTTTACCTATATTTAAATGCAAAACTTAATACATATCTGAATCTTATATATAATGATCTAAATCTAAATCTAAAATAAACTAGTTATTTATAGGCCGTGCTACGCACGACCGGATAATTAGTTGAATTGTTGTTTAGTGTGTGAATTTGGAATAATGTTGTAGGGTTATGATGTAGATTGTAGTTTCCATGGAACAACATTATTGTACCAGTATTATTTATTTTTTTGGCATTTTGTTTTTGTTGTATGTGATGTCGTTTCTTCTGAACTGGCCAATCTGTGACGTTTGTGAAATCTGTTTGTGAAATGTAAACTTGTAAGAAATGAAATGTTTCTAAATTGAAATATTTTCCTGAAGGGTGAATGTAATAGGGAGGAGGTGATTGATTGTAGGCAGTATGTCGTGTTTTCCATCCTTGCAGTGTTTTCCCTTGTTTGACCCGTTGGCACCACCTTCTTTTGCATTGTTAACATTTGTAAACATGTATTAAATGCTTAATTACTTGCTTATACGAACATAGGTTTATGAGTTATACGTTTGTTATGTTTTTTCCCGTGGAAATGATTCGAACTTATTTGTGCTGATCTGAAGATGTCACCTCTTGTAAGTCGTTCACCCATCTTCCATAGTGTGTTGCCCGTTTTGTTTTCCATCCAGTTGTGTAAACCAATTCTCTCCTTTGTATCTAACAATGAAAGTCATTTCTGCAAGATGATCCCTATATGTCCACTTTGTTGTCCAGTCCTTTACAATCGTTTGTCTCGTCATGTCTCAACAACCTCATCTCATAGCATGCGTCCTCATTTGTGGCAAACAAGACCTCGTCCATGGTTTTAATATCTTCAAATCAAGTCAGACCTCTAACAACGTTCACAACAATGTTCTGGTGCGTTTATAGTACTCATTTGGCCGTATGGTCAGTAGTATCTTCAATCCTTTCAAATATGTGACTATGGAGAAAGTGATGCACGACCTTTGTGTGAGATCGTTCTTTTGGGTTCCCAATGTTTAGTTTTTCTTATTAAGAAGTCATGTGCGTTTATTATGAATTTTTTTATTTTTATTAAGAGTCATGTATTGTTAAAAGTTAGTGTGTTAATTGATATTTAGGTATGTTAAATGAAAATAATTTTAAAGTAAAATTTAATAAAAAAAACATCATTGTTTGAATTTTATAATATAATAAAGAGAAATAAACCTAAAAATTAACAAATGACATAGGGAAAATACTAGTATAAGGGTCGGTTTAGATTGAAGTAATGGATGGAAGTATAACGTAAATATATTGACAATTTGTGGCTCATTGTAGGATTTTCCCTAATCAAATGTGAAGTTGTGTTCTTGCCTTCATATTTCAAATGACGTGTCCCCTCTTGTTTTCGATTTTTCATCTCGCTTTCGATCTCCGAACAGGTTACTCACTCCTCCCCCTTGCTATTTTTTCTCGCTTTCAATCTCGGAATAAGTTACCGACTCTTCTTCCTCACTATCTTTTCAATTGCTATTCTTGTTTGATTTAATCTAATAACCTATAAACTTAACTTGTAATAGTTCTTTCTTTGCGTTTCTTGTTCATTTCTTTTTTCTCGTTTCTTGTCCAAGTTAGTAATAACACATGTGAGCGTTATAATATGAGTTTTAGTTAATTCTGGCTAGAGTTGGGGGTTCCACACACAGATTCTTTATTTTACTTAACATCGAGCAATTTTATTTCAACTCTACAAGATTATAAATAAATGAATACCTTATATATACTTGAAACTGAGATCCTCTGCTTTTCCATCATCAATAGCTTTGGTTTCTTCATCTGAACCTTATGGTAGATAGGTGCTCTGACATAAGTCTTGATTCAATTTTAACCGCTTCTTCTGCTCCTTCTCACGCCATATTCTTAACTCTCATTTGATGGAGCCTTTGTTGAAGCTTCAACCATCTCCGCTTAATTGAGCGCCACCTAGGTAGTAGTCTTTACGTCTTCTATCTTCATTTTAGCCTCCAGTTTCTTGAGTGCTTCATCCACACAAGATTTCACAACTTCCTTTTGTTCCCATTAAAGCAGATACCTTTAACTCCTTCGGCTCATCTGATTTCTCTGTTTCCTTGATGAGAGACTTGAACTTGTCCCTCGAGATAGGGATCTTGCCACCTGAGTGTGTAGTGCTGCTTTTCTCTAATATGATCTTGATTGTTTTGAAGAGCACTTTCAAACACTTTTGAGACATGAACTAATATACAATTAAGTATGTTCCCTTTTTTAAACAACAACAATCCCTGAACATAAGCTCGGTTTTAAACATTTGGCCAAAATTTCTTGACATCAATCTATAATTTGTAAGACCTTTTGGTTTAGCTCACATAAATGATGCTATAGACCATGCTTACTTCAGAAACCGAAGAGTTCGAAACTTTAGCAGAATGTCAAACTTCAAAAGAGTGTGAAACTACATATACCCACATTAACTAAAGAATGTAACCATGGTTATCAAAATCTAGATTTAAATCTACGATTTTAACGATTTTACGATTCACATTGGGGTGAGCGATCCGCGATTCTATGTAGAATCTATTTACAGTAGAATCTTAATTTATCGAAATAGAATCACTAGAATCGTGTATACGATTTTGATTTTGCATACGATTCTACGATTTTACGATTCCACACAAATGACTATTATATCCTTGTGTTTAAGTATTTAGTTTTAATAGTTAATTATCATTATGATTTATCTTGATAATATTAGTAGTAACCTTGTATACAACAATATTTATAATATTCTAAAACGTAGTTTATAACGAAAATATTACTAAGTTGTAAATATATACGCTCTTTTCCTATAATGTAGAATCTTACAATTATACGATTCGAATCTACGATCCGATTTTAGAGAGACCATGCGATCCGATCCTAGAACCTCGATTTTAATAACATGGAATGTAACTGAGATAGTAAAATGTGAAAATTTGAAAAAGAGCTATATCATATGATTTATCGTCTAGTTATAACAATTTGATTTCCATTGTATACAATTATTATTATTCTATTACATGATGCAATTGTCTGAATTTTTTTCTGAAATAGGCTTTTCGTTTGAAAATATTCCCTATATGGGCTCGTTTTGAAAATAATTCACAACATAGGCACTCTTATGAGGTTTGGAAATTTTTCACGTATGAGAGACGCTGGTTTTTAATTCCCCCGTGTAAGAGACGCTGGTTTTACCAGCGTCTCTTACACATAAAAAAATTTTAAAAAAAATTTATTTGTTTAACAAAGCATTTGTTTTAATTTTTTTTTTTCAAAGTTTATATATATATATTATTATATAAGACTTACTCGTGTTTGGATGACTCGTATGGGCTCGTTTGAAATCGGAATCGATCACGACCGATTTCGTTGGGTCCGTATTGATCCCAGCTTTCACCAGATATGTCTCTCGCTCGATTCTGATTTTGAACGACCGCATACAAGCCACCCGAACACGCGTGAGTCTCGTGCGTACCTTTTACTGTAAATGGATATTTACAAATTTGTTCCTCCATATCAGACGATGAGAGACATATCTGGTGAAAGCTGGGATCAATACGGACGCAACGAAACTGGTCGTGATCAATTACGATTCCGAACTGGTGAAAGAAGGTATGCACGAGATTTACGCTTGTTCGGATGGCTCGTATGGGCTTGTTCGGAATCGGAATTGACCACGACCAGTTTCGTTGGGTCCGTATTGATCCCAACTTTCACCAGATATGTCTCTCATCGCCTGATATGGAGGAACGAATTTGTAAATATCCATTTACAGTAGAAGGTACGCACGAGACTTACGCTTGTTCGGGTGGCTCGTATGCGGTCGTTCGAAATCAGAATCGAGCGAGAGACATATCTGGTGAAAGCTGGGATCAATACGGACCCAACGAAATCGGTCGTGATCGATTCCGATTTCAAACGAGCCCATACGATCCATCCAAAAACGAGTAAGTCTTATATAATAGTATATATATATAAACTTTGATTTTTTTTTAAACAAATGCTTTGTATAAGGCGCTGGTTCTCCCGGCGCCTTATACAAATAAATTTTTTTAAAATTTTTTTTATGTGTAAGAGACGCTGGTTTTACATGGGGGAATTAAAAAATAAAAATCTGCTTCGGATGATACGTGAAAAATTTCCGAACCTCAAAAGAGTGCCTATGTTGGGAATTATTTTCAAAACTAGCCTATATCGGAAATATATTTTTTTAAAAAGCCTATTTCAGAAAAAAAATTCGCAATTGTCTAACATATCATAAGTTTTAAATGGTCTTCCAGAAAAGCATCAACCACATTATTATAGACCTAAAAAATGTCATAGGTTTTAAAAATTATTATTATAGACCTAAAAAATGTCATAGGTTTTAAAAATTGTACACATAATTTTATGCTACCAATACAAAAATAGCTATAATATGCATTGAAAACAAAGGAGGTGTTACTCGAAGAGTTCGAGTTTTCGATTCGAAGTTACCGACAACGTTAAATAGCTATAATATGCATTGAAAACAAGTTTCATTGCATTCCGACGTCGTTTGGGCATCGAACCGCCTATTCTCGACCTTAACAGGCCATAAGGACCGATAAGGCGTTTTTGCGTTTTTGAGTATTTTCGATCACTTTTTGTGAAGGGGAGACCTTATACACTCTTTATATGCCTTGATGGAGGATCATCCTTAGAAGTCACACCAATGGAAGCACCATCCATAGAAGGTCCAATCACAAGGTCAAAAGCTAAGCAACTACAAGAAGACTTAACCATTTTTGTCACTCAATTCAGCCTTCAAGGCAACACTATGGAACTTGAGGACTCAATGGTTAAAGCTAGGACTCTACTCACATTTGAGTCCAAGGAGATAGCTTGAAGACCTTGCTTATCATTTCCCTTTTAGTGCATTTTATGACACTTGCATTTCATGACATTTTTGGTTGCATTTTTAAACCTTTGTTTAGCCGTGTCAAGGGCTTCATTTCAAGACATTTTGTGCGTGTGGTTTTGAAGTCAAGGGGCGGTTATTAGGCTATTTAAACCTCCTTGACACCCCACGCCCAAATCAGTTCAAGTTTATCAACTTTGTTGTTTTCTCCTTTCAAAGAGAGCTTTGAACTCAAGTGTGTGATCGAGCGGATTGCTTGTCTTACTCTAGATGCCTTGTCTGTGTCAATCTCATTAGAATTAATTGGTGTTTACAAGCTTCATAGAACTCCTCCTTGTGCCTCCTCCACGTGAAGGTTGTGTAGGGTTGTAGGATTGAGGTTTTGCACTCCATTACAACCTGGTTTTAGGCCATTAAAGCCTTTGGTCTTGTTGTTGTTTGTGCTTGGTTTCGATCATTCATCATCTCGTAGATATCCCATTGTTATTTCCTTTGTTTCATTGCATTTCAATTCTGATTTTCAAAGGGCTTTCGCCAGTGTTGTTGTTGATTGATCTCTTGTGTGTTCATGGTTGTCTAGATCGGCTTCATAGCTCAAGCAAGGCTATATCAAGTGGTATCAGAGCTACTTGACTCCATACACACCATTCAGACTCATTCGAACATCAATCTAAGATTTCTTGGCTGTGTTCTTGAGTTTCTTGTTCAAACAAGGTGTGATCTCTAAAATTGCGAGTTGTGTGCAGGTTGAACACCAAAGAGGACGGCTTGGATTGAGAGAAGGAAGGGTAGTAGGCGTGGTCTTGTCCTTGTCAAATCCATTGCCTAAACACATCCATTGATCTCACAAAACTCAAGGAAGAAGAAGAAGAAAACGGCTGAACTTTGTTGTTGTTCTTCATTGCTGAATTGGAGTATTGAGAGGGTGGTTACAAGGCCCAAAATTACCAAGAAAATCAAAGTAATTCCCACCCATTCATTCCCCACAAATCAGGTAACTACCTCACCCACTCTCCCCTACAAATCAGGCTACCTCACCCACTCTTCCCTACAAATCAGGCTACCTCACCCACTCCTCCCTACAAATCAGGCTACCTCACCCACTCTTCCCTACAAATCATGTCATTTTGAACGTTCAATTCACTTGGATTGCAGCCAAGTTACCTTTGCTATTTTTTTTTAGCTTATTTTGTTGCTTTTATTTTATTCTTCATTTAAAAACTCCAAAAAAGAAAAGAAAAACAAAAGCCAAAGTCCAAAATATAAAAATCAGGCGGACTAAGTTATTAAAAGAAATCGGAGTTATTAAATCGGTTCAGTAGTCTTTTAATCCGGCTCTTTGTTTAAGTCCGGGTTCTTAAGTCATTGTAATAGAGCGGTCTAAGGAGAACCGTGGTCTAAAGCTACAATTCACAGCCAAACAAAACGGCTTAGCTAGACCCGGGGTATTAAGCCTTTCCGAATCACAAGTTGAAGAAGGAGAACAAGGGATTGCCAAGAGCCCTTGAGCCAACCCATTGACCTTAGCCACCTAGTCCCTAAAACCCATATCACTCACGGTTTGACAAGGCTAGACAGTCCGAGGTCCTTCTTGACTCAATTCGAGCTTGACTTGAAGGTAATCACCTATTCTAAGGCTTAAATTGTGCTTAAACACTAGGTTGCTTTTCATTCTTGCAATCTGAGAGTTGTGATTATTGTCTTGACTTCAAAACTGGTTTTGAGTTTCTTTGTAGTGAATAGACACTAAGTTGAAAGGATTGATCTTTACAAGTCAATATCAAGTTAGAGAAGTACAAGCAACGGGAGAGTTGTGTGAACAAACACTTGGTTTGGGAAACACTTGAGAGTTGTTATTATTCAATCTAACTTAATCAATTTCAGTGTTTGTTTGCTTTGATCATGACTAACTCTAGGCATGAAGGCGAAAGGGGCAATGACCATTCCGACACTAGGAGTCCTTCACCCCCACAACCTGAGGTCTATAGCATCCTTAAGAGCCTTACCGATAGTATCACGACCCTCACAGATGAAATGAACACCATTAAGGGACAATTAGCCACTAGACCTACTCCTCTAGGAACCCACATGGAACATGGCCAAACTTCTAACCTCGACAGCCAAGTCCCTCTTCCTACACAAAGAGAAGTCTATGAAGAAGCTAGAAGGGAAGCCATCCTTAGAACTCAGAATAGAACTAACCCTAATCCGCCACCTAGGAGAAATCCATTACCTCCCATACGTACCCCTAGACCAATGAGGGAAGAACATTCTAATCTTTCTTCTCCTAATTCTTTTAGACAAAATGAGTTTGTTGATGAATTTCAGGATGAAGGAGAAGGCATGGATGAGTACGAGGAATGGAGAAGAGAACGCAATAGGAGGTTTCAACCTAGGAGGCGTGAGCAAGAGCAAGATGGACTAGGAAGGGTGAAGGTGCAGATCCCACCCTTTGAGGGCACAAGTGATGCTGATTTATACATGGAATGGGAGACCAAGGTAGAGAACATATGGACTTGTCACAATTTCCCCGAGCAAAGGAAGGTACAATTAGCTACATTAGAATTCAAAGGATTTGCTTTAGCTTGGTGGGATAACTTAGTAAAAGAGAGAGTTAGAAACCTTGATCCACCAGTCCATACATGGGAACAAATGAAAGTGTTGCTTAGGAATAGATTTGTACCACCCTACTACACTAGAGAACTTAGACAAAGATTAGAGAATCTTGGACAAGGAAGTATGAGTGTAGAAGAAGCTTATAATGCCATGCAACATGCTATGCTTAAGGCTGGGGTAAGAGAGGATGAAGACTCCACCATTGCTAGATATCTTAGGATACTTAACTCTAACATTTCCTATGAAGTAGATATGTATCCTTGTAGTACAGCCGTGGAATTACTTCATAATGCCATCAAGATAGAGAAGAGACTCAAGTCAAAGAGCTCATACACCTCAGGCCGTGGGCAATCAAGCCATGCAAATTGGAAATCAAGCTCCAAGAATGCATCATATGGCCGAGAGCAAAGCAAGGAGCATTCTGCCCCTAGGAAAGAAGTTGGTACAAGCAACACAAGCCACACTAATCAAGGCCAAACCACTCGGTCTCCCTTCACAAGTCAACGACAAAAAGGGAATGCCTCTAACTCTACTTTTCCTATTAAGTCTAGTCAAATTGAATGTTTTAAATGTAAAGGCAAAGGTCACATGATGAAAGATTGCCCTAATAGGAGAACTATGATTGTTGATCACCTAGGACAATATGATTCTTGTAGTGATAATGAAGAGATTCCTTGCATTGAAACTGAAAATGAGCATGCTAATGACTTAGATTTTGGTGAGGAATTAGAGTATGAGCATGGTGATAGCTTAATTTGTAAGAGAACTTTGCATGTGCTAGCAACTAAAGAGGTAGCTGATCAAAGAGAGAACCTATTTCATACTAGGTGTCTTGTTAAAGGAAAAGTGTGTAATATGATCATTGATGGTGGAAGTTGTACAAACATAGCTAGTACTACTTTAGTGTCTAAGTTACAACTACCAACAATTTCACATACTAGGCCTTATAAGCTAAGATGGATGAATGAATGTGGTGAATTGAAAGTCACCAAGCAAGTGAACATAGCTTTTAAGATAGGCTCCTATCAAGATACTTTGTTATGTGATGTAGTTCCTATGAATGCATGTCATCTTTTACTAGGTAGACCTTGGCAATTTGATAGGAAAGCTATTCATGATGGCTATACTAACAAGCACACATTTAAGTTCCATGGCAGACCTATTACCTTGTGTCCTATGACCCCATTGCAGGTTGCCGAAGAGTTTGAGAAGTCCAAGATGAAGGACAAAGAGAAAGAAGAAGAAGTGAGCACGGGGAGTGTGATGTTGGCGTCCACATCAGATTTGCACGAGTTGTGTCTTCCTATAGACACAAGAGTCATGACATTGCTCAAGGACCAATGGCGTGCACTTACAAGTGCCGAAGGCAACAACACTATCCCTCACTCCATCCAAGTTGTGCTTGATGAGTTTAAAGACATGTTTCCGGAAGAGCTTCCATTAGGACTACCGCCCTTTAGAGGGATTGAGCATCAAATAGACCTAATTCCGGGAGCATCATTACCAAATAGGCCAGCTTACAAGATGAATCCTCAAGAGAGCAAGGAAATTGAGGATCAAGTGCAAGAGCTACTTCAAAAGGGTTATGTGCGTGAGAGCAAGTCACCATGTGCAGTTCCGGTCCTCTTGGTTCCAAAGAAGGACAAGACATGGAGGATGTGTGTGGACTGCCGTGCTATAAACAACATCACAATCAAGTATCGTCACCCTATCCCTAGACTTGATGATATGCTTGATGAATTGTATGGTGCTACTTTGTTTTCTAAGATAGATTTGAGGAGTGGATACCACCAAATTAGGATGAAAGAAGGGGATGAATGGAAAACAACCTTTAAGACCAAGTTTGGCTTGTATGAATGGCTTGTCATGCCATTTGGTCTTACTAATGCTCCTTCGACATTCATGAGGCTTATGAACTATGTTCTAAGAAGCTACATAGGGAAATTTGTGGTGGTCTACTTTGATGACATCCTCATCTATAGCAAGTCCTTACAAGAGCATGAACAACACCTTAGGGAAGTATTATCCACACTTAGACTTAATCATCTTTATGCTAACATTAAGAAGTGTGATTTTTGCACTAATGAAGTGATTTTTCTAGGGTTTGTGGTCAGCTCAAGAGGATTGGAGGTTGATCAAGAGAAGGTGAAAGCCATCAAGGAGTGGCCTACTCCTACTAATGTTGGACAAGTCCGAAGCTTTCAAGGTCTGGCCGGTTTCTATAGGCGATTTGTGAAGGACTTCTCCACCATAGCTTCACCACTCACGGAGTTGACAAAGAAACACACACCCTTCACTTGGGGCAAGGCACAAGAGGCGGCATTTGAAGAGCTCAAAACCAGATTGACGAATGCTCCTCTCCTGATTCTACCAAATTTCTCAAAGCCATTTGAGGTAGAATGTGATGCTTCCGGGATTGGAATTGGTGGTGTGTTGATGCAAGAAGGAAGACCAATAGCTTTCTTTAGTGAAAAGCTCAAAGGTGCGTGCCTCAATTACTCTACTTATGATAGAGAACTCTATGCACTCTTTAGGGTCTTAAAGACTTGGCAACACTATCTTTGGCCAAGTGAATTTGTGTTACATACGGATCATAAGTCATTAAAGCATCTAAGGGGTCAAGATAAACTAGATAGGCGTCATGGTAGATGGCTGGAATTCATAGAGACTTTTCCTTACATTATCAAGTATAAGAAAGGAAAAGATAACATTGTAGCCGATGCTTTATCTAGGAGACATACATTGCTTATTCAACTTGATTCTAAGGTGCTAGGGTTTGCTTACATTAAGGAACTCTATGATAATGATTCTGATTTTGGGGATATCTATAGACAATGCTTAGATACGGGTTCATGTGATAAGTGTTTTTACTTGTTTGATGGATTCCTTTTTAGAGCTAGTAAGGTTTGCATACCTAAGTGCTCTTTATGACTCTTGCTTGTTGAGGAATCACACAAAGGAGGTCTTATGGGTCACTTTGGGCGTGATAAGACCTATGCCATGCTTAAAGAACACTTCTACTGGCCTCACATGCTTAAAGATGTTGAAAATGTGCTTAAAAGATGCTTAGAGTGTTTAAAAGCTAAGTCTAAGGTGAAACCCCATGGTCTTTACACACCACTGCCCATTCCCTCTTCTCCTTGGTTAGATATAAGTATGGACTTCATTGTTGGACTACGTAGGACTAGGAAGGGACGAGACTCAATTTTTGTGGTTGTAGATCGGTTTTCTAAGATGGCTCACTTTATACCTTGTCACAAAACTGATGATGGTTCACATGTTTCTATTCTTTTCTTTAGAGAAGTAGTTAGATTGCATGGGATTCCTAGGACAATTGTTAGTGATAGGGATACAAAGTTTTTGAGTCACTTTTGGCGTTCTCTTTGGGGACAACTTGGTACTAAACTCTTGTTTTCTACCTCAAGTCATCCCCAAACCGATGGCCAAACTGAGGTCACCAATAGAACACTTGGTACCCTCCTAAGGACACTCATTAGGAAGAACTTAAAGTCTTGGGAAGATTTGTTGCCACATGTAGAATTTGCATATAATAGGGCGCAACACTCTTCTACAAACTTAAGTCCTTTTGAATGTGTCTATGGTCTTAACCCCTTAACCCCATTAGACCTTGTACCGTTTCCCACGAAGGAACGAGTAGATTTTGATGCAGATAAACAGGCGGAGTTCATAAGGGAGTTACATGAAAAGACCAAGCTAAGGTTGGAGCAACTAGGACACGACGTGGCTGCTAGGAACAACAAGGGAAGGAGAAGGGTGATTTTCAAGCCGGGCGACCTCGTATGGGTGCACTTGCGCAAGGAAAGATTCCCAACAAAGAGAGCATCCAAGCTAGCTCCAAGAGGTGATGGACCCTTCCAAGTCCTAAGGAAAGTAGGTGACAATGCATATGTTGTTGACCTACCGGGTGACTATGGTGTTAGTGCTACCTTCAATGTGGCTGATCTTACACTCTATGAGGACCATGAGGACAGTCCTAAAGATTCGTGGTCGAATCCTTTCCAAGGAGGGGAGGATGATGGAGGACCATCCTTAGAAGTCACACCAATGGAAGCACCATCCATAGAAGGTCCAATCACAAGGTCAAAAGCTAAGCAACTACAAGAAGACTTAACCATTTTTGTCACTCAATTCAGCCTTCAAGGCAACACTATGGAACTTGAGGACTCAATGGTTAAAGCTAGGACTCTACTCACATTTGAGTCCAAGGAGATAGCTTGAAGACCTTGCTTATCATTTCCCTTTTAGTGCATTTTATGACACTTGCATTTCATGACATTTTTGGTTGCATTTTTAAACCTTTGTTTAGCCGTGTCAAGGGCTTCATTTCAAGACATTTTGTGCGTGTGGTTTTGAAGTCAAGGGGCGGTTATTAGGCTATTTAAACCTCCTTGACACCCCACGCCCAAATCAGTTCAAGTTTATCAACTTTGTTGTTTTCTCCTTTCAAAGAGAGCTTTGAACTCAAGTGTGTGATCGAGCGGATTGCTTGTCTTACTCTAGATGCCTTGTCTGTGTCAATCTCATTAGAATTGGTGTTTACAAGCTTCATAGAACTCCTCCTTGTGCCTCCTCCACGTGAAGGTTGTGTAGGGTTGTAGGATTGAGGTTTTGCACTCCATTACAACCTGGTTTTAGGCCATTAAAGCCTTTGGTCTTGTTGTTGTTTGTGCTTGGTTTCGATCATTCATCATCTCGTAGATATCCCATTGTTATTTCCTTTGTTTCATTGCATTTCAATTCTGATTTTCAAAGGGCTTTCGCCATTGTTGTTGTTGATTGATCTCTTGTGTGTTCATGGTTGTCTAGATCGGCTTCATAGCTCAAGCAAGGCTATATCATGCCTAATAACACATAATTGTATAAGTTTTTGAAACATAATCAACATCGATGTACTAGACCCATCATATCTCAACTACTTCGACTATTTCGAAGAATGAAAGACTAGTGAAGTTTTACAAAGGAGGTGTTACTCGAAGAGTTCGAGTTTTCGATTCGAAGTTACCGACAAGGTTAAATAGCTATAATATGCATTGAAAACAAGTTTCATTGCATTCCGACGTCGTTTGGGCATCGAACCGCCTATTCTCGACCATAACAGGCCATAAGGACCGATAAGGCGTTTTTGCGTTTTTGAGTATTTTCGATCACTTTTTGTGAAGGGGAGACCTTATACACTCTTTATATGCCTAATAACACATAATTGTATTAGTTTTACAAACATAATCATCATCGATGTACTAGACCCTTCATATCTCAACTACTTCGACTATTTCGAAGAATGAAAGACTAGTGAAGGTTTACAAAGGAGGTGTTACTCGAAGAGTTCGAGTTTTCGATTCGAAGTTACCGACAAGGTTAAATAGCTATAATGTGCATTGAAAACAAGTTTCATTGCATTCCGACGTCGTTTGGGCATCGAACCGCCTATTCTCGACCTTAACAGGCCATAAGGACCGATAAGGCGTTTTTGCGTTTTTGAGTATTTTCGATCACTTTTTGTGAAGGGGAGACCTTATACACTCTTTATATGCCTAATAACACATAATTGTATAAGTTTTACAAACATAATCAACATCGATGTACTAGACCCTTCATATCTCAACTACTTCGACTATTTCGAAGAATGAAAGACTAGTGAAGGTTTACGAAGGAGGTGTTACTCGAAGAGTTCGAGTTTTCGATTCGAAGTTACCGACAAGGTTAAATAGCTATAATATGCATTGAAAACAAGTTTCATTGCATTCCGACGTCGTTTGGGCATCGAACCGCCTATTCTCGACCTTAATAGGCCATAAGGACCGATAAGGCGTTTTTGCGTTTTTGAGTATTTTCGATCACTTTTTGTGAAGGGGAGACCTTATACACTCTTTATATGCCTAATAACACATAATTGTATAAGTTTTACAAACATAATCATCATCGATGTACTAGACCCTTCATATCTCAACTACTTCGACTATTTCGAAGAATGAAAGACTAGTGAAGGTTTACAAAGGAGGTGTTACTCGAAGAGTTCGAGTTTTCGATTCGAAGTTACCGACAAGGTTAAATAGCTATAATGTGCATTGAAAACAAGTTTCATTGCATTCCGACGTCGTTTGGGCATCGAACCGCCTATTCTCGACCTTAACAGGCCATAAGGACCGATAAGGCGTTTTTGCGTTTTTGAGTATTTTCGATCACTTTTTGTGAAGGGGAGACCTTATACACTCTTTATATGCCTTGATGGAGGATCATCCTTAGAAGTCACACCAATGGAAGCACCATCCATAGAAGGTCCAATCACAAGGTCAAAAGCTAAGCAACTACAAGAAGACTTAACCATTTTTGTCACTCAATTCAGCCTTCAAGGCAACACTATGGAACTTGAGGACTCAATGGTTAAAGCTAGGACTCTACTCACATTTGAGTCCAAGGAGATAGCTTGAAGACCTTGCTTATCATTTCCCTTTTAGTGCATTTTATGACACTTGCATTTCATGACATTTTTGGTTGCATTTTTAAACCTTTGTTTAGCCGTGTCAAGGGCTTCATTTCAAGACATTTTGTGCGTGTGGTTTTGAAGTCAAGGGGCGGTTATTAGGCTATTTAAACCTCCTTGACACCCCACGCCCAAATCAGTTCAAGTTTATCAACTTTGTTGTTTTCTCCTTTCAAAGAGAGCTTTGAACTCAAGTGTGTGATCGAGCGGATTGCTTGTCTTACTCTAGATGCCTTGTCTGTGTCAATCTCATTAGAATTGGTGTTTACAAGCTTCATAGAACTCCTCCTTGTGCCTCCTCCACGTGAAGGTTGTGTAGGGTTGTAGGATTGAGGTTTTGCACTCCATTACAACCTGGTTTTAGGCCATTAAAGCCTTTGGTCTTGTTGTTGTTTGTGCTTCGTTTCGATCATTCATCATCTCGTAGATATCCCATTGTTATTTCCTTTGTTTCATTGCATTTCAATTCTGATTTTCAAAGGGCTTTCGCCATTGTTGTTGTTGATTGATCTCTTGTGTGTTCATGGTTGTCTAGATCGGCTTCATAGCTCAAGCAAGGCTATATCATGCCTAATAACACATAATTGTATAAGTTTTTGAAACATAATCAACATCGATGTACTAGACCCATCATATCTCAACTACTTCGACTATTTCGAAGAATGAAAGACTAGTGAAGTTTTACAAAGGAGGTGTTACTCGAAGAGTTCGAGTTTTCGATTCGAAGTTACCGACAAGGTTAAATAGCTATAATATGCATTGAAAACAAGTTTCATTGCATTCCGACGTCGTTTGGGCATCGAACCGCCTATTCTCGACCATAACAGGCCATAAGGACCGATAAGGTGTTTTTGCGTTTTTGAGTATTTTCGATCACTTTTTGTGAAGGGGAGACCTTATACACTCTTTATATGCCTAATAACACATAATTGTATAAGTTTTACAAACATAATCATCATCGATGTACTAGACCCTTCATATCTCAACTACTTCGACTATTTCGAAGAATGAAAGACTAGTGAAGGTTTACAAAGGAGGTGTTACTCGAAGAGTTCGAGTTTTCGATTCGAAGTTACCGACAAGGTTAAATAGCTATAATGTGCATTGAAAACAAGTTTCATTGCATTCCGACGTCGTTTGGGCATCGAACCGCCTATTCTCGACCTTAACAGGCCATAAGGACCGATAAGGCGTTTTTGCGTTTTTGAGTATTTTCGATCACTTTTTGTGAAGGGGAGACCTTATACACTCTTTATATGCCTAATAACACATAATTGTATAAGTTTTACAAACATAATCAACATCGATGTACTAGACCCTTCATATCTCAACTACTTCGACTATTTCGAAGAATGAAAGACTAGTGAAGGTTTACAAAGGAGGTGTTACTCGAAGAGTTCGAGTTTTCGATTCGAAGTTACCGACAAGGTTAAATAGCTATAATATGCATTGAAAACAAGTTTCATTGCATTCCGACGTCGTTTGGGCATCGAACCGCCTATTCTCGACCTTAATAGGCCATAAGGACCGATAAGGCGTTTTTGCGTTTTTGAGTATTTTCGATCACTTTTTGTGAAGGGGAGACCTTATACACTCTTTATATGCCTAATAACACATAATTGTATAAGTTTTACAAACATAATCATCATCGATGTACTAGACCCTTCATATCTCAACTACTTCGACTATTTCGAAGAATGAAAGACTAGTGAAGGTTTACAAAGGAGGTGTTACTCGAAGAGTTCGAGTTTTCGATTCGAAGTTACCGACAAGGTTAAATAGCTATAATGTGCATTGAAAACAAGTTTCATTGCATTCCGACGTCGTTTGGGCATCGAACCGCCTATTCTCGACCTTAACAGGCCATAAGGACCGATAAGGCGTTTTTGCGTTTTTGAGTATTTTCGATCACTTTTTGTGAAGGGGAGACCTTATACACTCTTTATATGCCTAATAACACATAATTGTATAAGTTTTACAAACATAATCAACATCGATGTACTAGACCCTTCATATCTCAACTACTTCGACTATTTCGAAGAATGAAAGACTAGTGAAGGTTTACAAAGGAGGTGTTACTCGAAGAGTTCGAGTTTTCGATTCGAAGTTACCGACAAGGTTAAATAGCTATAATATGCATTGAAAACAAGTTTCATTGCATTCCGACGTCGTTTGGGCATCGAACCGCCTATTCTCGACCTTAATAGGCCATAAGGACCGATAAGGCGTTTTTGCGTTTTTGAGTATTTTCGATCACTTTTTGTGAAGGGGAGACCTTATACACTCTTTATATGCCTAATAACACATAATTGTATAAGTTTTTGAAACATAATCAACATCGATGTACTAGACCCTTCATATCTCAACTACTTCGACTATTTCGAAGAATGAAAGACTAGTGAAGGTTTACAAAGGAGGTGTTACTCGAAGAGTTCGAGTTTTCGATTCGTAGTTACCGACAAGGTTAAATAGCTGTAATATGCATTGAAAACAAGTTTCATTGCATTCCGACGTCGTTTGGGGATCGAACCGCCTATTCTCGACCTTAACAGGCCATCAGGACCGATAAGGCGTTTTTGCGTTTTTGAGTATTTTCGATCACTTTTTGTGAAGGGGAGACCTTATACACTCTTTATATGCCTAATAACACATAATTGTATAAGTTTTTGAAACATAATCAACATCGATGTACTAGACCCTTCATATCTCAACTACTTCGACTATTTCGAAGAATGAAAGACTAGTGAAGGTTTACAAAGGAGGTGTTACTCGAAGAGTTCGAGTTATCGATTCGAAGTTACCGACAAGGTTAAATAGCTATAATATGCATTGAAAACAAGTTTCATTGCATTCCGACGTCGTTTGGGCATCGAACCGCCTATTCTCGACATTAACAGGCCATCAGGACCGATAAGGCGTTTTTGCGTTTTTGAGTGTTTTCGATCACTTTTTGTGAAGGGGAGACCTTATACACTCTTTATATGCCTAATAACACATAATTGTATAAGTTTTACAAACATAATCAACATCGATGTACTAGACCCTTCATATCTCAACTACTTCGACTATTTCGAAGAATGAAAGACTAGTGAAGGTTTACAAAGGAGGTGTTACTCGAAGAGTTCGAGTTTTCGATTCGAAGTTACCGACAAGGTTAAATAGCTATAATGTGCATTGAAAACAAGTTTCATTGCATTCCGACGTCGTTTGGGCATCGAACCGCCTATTCTCGACCTTAACAGGCCATAAGGACCGATAAGACGTTTTTGCGTTTTTGAGTATTTTCGATCAACTTTTTGGGAAGAGGAGACCTTATACACTCTTTATATGCCTAATAACACATAATTGTATAAGTTTTTGAAACATAATCAACATCGATGTACTAGACCCTTCATATCTCAACTACTTCGACTATTTCGAAGAATGAAAGACTAGTGAAGGTTTACAAAGGAGGTGTTACTCGAAGAGTTCGAGTTTTCGATTCGAAGTTACCGACAAGGTTAAATAGCTGTAATATGCATTGAAAACAAGTTTCATTGCATTCCGACGTCGTTTGGGGATCGAACCGCCTATTCTCGACCTTAACAGGCCATCAGGACCGATAAGGCGTTTTTGCGTTTTTGAGTATTTTCGATCACTTTTTGTGAAGGGGAGACCTTATACACTCTTTATATGCCTAATAACACATAATTGTATAAGTTTTTGAAACATAATCAACATCGATGTACTAGACCCTTCATATCTCAACTACTTCGACTATTTCGAAGAATGAAAGACTAGTGAAGGTTTACAAAGGAGGTGTTACTCGAAGAGTTCGAGTTTTCGATTCGAAGTTACCGACAAGGTTAAATAGCTATAATGTTCATTGAAAACAAGTTTCATTGCATTCCGACGTCGTTTGGGCATCGAACCGCCTATTCTCGACCTTAACAGGCCATAAGGACCGATAAGGCGTTTTTGCGTTTTTGAGTATTTTCGATCACTTTTTGTGAAGGGGAGACCTTATACACTCTTTATATGCCTAATAACACATAATTGTATAAGTTTTTGAAACATAATCAACATCGATGTACTAGACCCTTCATATCTCAACTACTTCGACTATTTCGAAGAATGAAAGACTAGTGAAGGTTTACAAAGGAGGTGTTACTCGAAGAGTTCGAGTTTTCGATTCGAAGTTACCGACAAGGTTAAATAGCTATAATATGCATTGAAAACAAGTTTCATTGCATTCCGACGTCGTTTGGGGCATCGAACCGCCTATTCTCGACCTTAACAGGCCATCAGGACCGATAAGGCGTTTTTGCGTTTTTGAGTATTTTCGATCACTTTTTGTGAAGGGGAGACCTTATACACTCTTTATATGCCTAATAACACATAATTGTATAAGTTTTTGAAACATAATCAACATCGATGTACTAGACCCTTCATATCTCAACTACTTCGACTATTTCGAAGAATGAAAGACTAGTGAAGGTTTACAAAGGAGGTGTTACTCGAAGAGTTCGAGTTTTCGATTCGTAGTTACCGACAAGGTTAAATAGCTGTAATATGCATTGAAAACAAGTTTCATTGCATTCCGACGTCGTTTGGGGATCGAACCGCCTATTCTCGACCTTAACAGGCCATCAGGACCGATAAGGCGTTTTTGCGTTTTTGAGTATTTTCGATCACTTTTTGTGAAGGGGAGACCTTATACACTCTTTATATGCCTAATAACACATAATTGTATAAGTTTTTGAAACATAATCAACATCGATGTACTAGACCCTTCATATCTCAACTACTTCGACTATTTCGAAGAATGAAAGACTAGTGAAGGTTTACAAAGGAGGTGTTACTCGAAGAGTTCGAGTTATCGATTCGAAGTTACCGACAAGGTTAAATAGCTATAATATGCATTGAAAACAAGTTTCATTGCATTCCGACGTCGTTTGGGCATCGAACCGCCTATTCTCGACATTAACAGGCCATCAGGACCGATAAGGCGTTTTTGCGTTTTTGAGTGTTTTCGATCACTTTTTGTGAAGGGGAGACCTTATACACTCTTTATATGCCTAATAACACATAATTGTATAAGTTTTACAAACATAATCAACATCGATGTACTAGACCCTTCATATCTCAACTACTTCGACTATTTCGAAGAATGAAAGACTAGTGAAGGTTTACAAAGGAGGTGTTACTCGAAGAGTTCGAGTTTTCGATTCGAAGTTACCGACAAGGTTAAATAGCTATAATGTGCATTGAAAACAAGTTTCATTGCATTCCGACGTCGTTTGGGCATCGAACCGCCTATTCTCGACCTTAACAGGCCATAAGGACCGATAAGACGTTTTTGCGTTTTTGAGTATTTTCGATCAACTTTTTGGGAAGAGGAGACCTTATACACTCTTTATATGCCTAATAACACATAATTGTATAAGTTTTTGAAACATAATCAACATCGATGTACTAGACCCTTCATATCTCAACTACTTCGACTATTTCGAAGAATGAAAGACTAGTGAAGGTTTACAAAGGAGGTGTTACTCGAAGAGTTCGAGTTTTCGATTCGAAGTTACCGACAAGGTTAAATAGCTGTAATATGCATTGAAAACAAGTTTCATTGCATTCCGACGTCGTTTGGGGATCGAACCGCCTATTCTCGACCTTAACAGGCCATCAGGACCGATAAGGCGTTTTTGCGTTTTTGAGTATTTTCGATCACTTTTTGTGAAGGGGAGACCTTATACACTCTTTATATGCCTAATAACACATAATTGTATAAGTTTTTGAAACATAATCAACATCGATGTACTAGACCCTTCATATCTCAACTACTTCGACTATTTCGAAGAATGAAAGACTAGTGAAGGTTTACAAAGGAGGTGTTACTCGAAGAGTTCGAGTTTTCGATTCGAAGTTACCGACAAGGTTAAATAGCTATAATGTGCATTGAAAACAAGTTTCATTGCATTCCGACGTCGTTTGGGCATCGAACCGCCTATTCTCGACCTTAACAGGCCATAAGGACCGATAAGGCGTTTTTGCGTTTTTGAGTATTTTCGATCAACTTTTTGGGAAGAGGAGACCTTATACACTCTTTATATGCATAATAACACATAATTGTATAAGTTTTTGAAATAATCAACATCGATGTACTAGACCCTTCATATCTCAACTACTTCGACTATTTCGAAGAATGAAAGACTAGTGAAGGTTTACAAAGGAGGTGTTACTCGAAGAGTTCGAGTTTTCGATTCGAAGTTACCGACAAGGTTAAATAGCTATAATATGCATTGAAAACAAGTTTCATTGCATTCCGACGTCGTTTGGGCATCGAACCGCCTATTCTCGACCTTAACAGGCCATAAGGACCGATAAGGCGTTTTTGCGGTTTTGAGTATTTTCGATCACTTTTTGTGAAGGGGAGACCTTATACACTCTTTATATGCCTAATAACACATAATTGTATATGTTTTACAAACATAATCAACATCGATGTACTAGACCCTTCATATCTCAACTACTTCGACTATTTCGAAGAATGAAAGACTAGTGAAGGTTTACAAAGGAGGTGTTACTCGAAGAGTTCGAGTTATCGATTCGAAGTTACCGACAAGGTTAAATAGCTATAATATGCATTGAAAACAAGTTTCATTGCATTCCGACGTCGTTTGGGCATCGAACCGCCTATTCTCGACATTAACAGGCCATCAGGACCGATAAGGCGTTTTTGCGTTTTTGAGTGTTTTCGATCAACTTTTTGGGAAGAGGAGACCTTATACACTCTTTATATGCATAATAACACATAATTGTATAAGTTTTTGAAATAATCAACATCGATGTACTAGACCCTTCATATCTCAACTACTTCGACTATTTCGAAGAATGAAAGACTAGTGAAGGTTTACAAAGGAAGTGTTACTCGAAGAGTTCGAGTTTTCGATTCGAAGTTACCGACAAAGTTAAATAGTTATAATATGCATTGAAAACAAGTTTCATTGCATTCCGACGTCGTTTGGGCATCGAACCGCCTATTCTCGACCTTAATAGGCAATGAGGACCGATAAGGCGTTTTGGCGTTTTTGAGTATTTTCGATCGCTTTTTGTGAAGGGGAGACCTTATACACTCTTTATATGCCTAATAACACATAATTGTATAAGTTTTTGAAACATAATCAACATCGATGTACTAGACCCTTCATATCTCAACTACTTCGACTATTTCGAAGAATGAAAGACTAGTGAAGGTTTACAAAGGAGGTGTTACTCGAAGAGTTCGAGTTTTCGATTCGAAGTTACCGACAAGGTTAAATAGCTGTAATATGCATTGAAAACAAGTTTCATTGCATTCCGACGTCGTTTGGGGATCGAACCGCCTATTCTCGACCTTAACAGGCCATCAGGACCGATAAGGCGTTTTTGCGTTTTTGAGTATTTTCGATCACTTTTTGTGAAGGGGAGACCTTATACACTCTTTATATGCCTAATAACACATAATTGTATAAGTTTTTGAAACATAATCAACATCCATGTACTAGACCCTTCATATCTCAACTACTTCGACTATTTCGAAGAATGAAAGACTAGTGAAGGTTTACAAAGGAGGTGTTACTCGAAGAGTTCGAGTTATCGATTCGAAGTTACCGACAAGGTTAAATAGCTATAATATGCATTGAAAACAAGTTTCATTGCATTCCGACGTCGTTTGGGCATCGAACCGCCTATTCTCGACATTAATAGGCCATCAGGACCGATAAGGCGTTTTTGCGTTTATGAGTGTTTTCGATCAACTTTTTGGGAAGAGGAGACCTTATACACTCTTTATATGCATAATAACACATAATTGTATAAGTTTTTGAAATAATCAACATCGATGTACTAGACCCTTCATATCTCAACTACTTCGACTATTTCGAAGAATGAAAGACTAGTGAAGGTTTACAAAGGAGGTGTTACTCGAAGAGTTCGAGTTTTCGATTCGAAGTTACCGACAAGGTTAAATAGTTATAATATGCATTGAAAACAAGTTTCATTGCATTCCGACGTCGTTTGGGCATCGAACCGCCTATTCTCGACCTTAATAGGCAATGAGGACCGATAAGGCGTTTTGGCGTTTTTGAGTATTTTCGATCGCTTTTTGTGAAGGGGAGACCTTATACACTCTTTATATGCCTAATAACACATAATTGTATAAGTTTTTGAAACATAATCAACATCGATGTACTAGACCCTTCATATCTCAACATACTTCGACTATTTCGAAGAATGAAAGACTAGTGAAGGTTTACAAAGGAGGTGTTACTCGAAGAGTTCGAGTTTTCGATTCGAAGTTACCGACAAGGTTAAATAGCTATAATATGCATTGAAAACAAGTTTCATTGCATTCCGACGTCGTTTGGGCATCGAACCGCCTATTCTCGACCTTAACAGGCTATCACGACCGATAAGGCGTTTTTGCGTTTTTGAGTATTTTCGATCAACTTTTTGGGAAGAGGAGACCTTATACACTCTTTATATGCCTAATAACACATAATTGTATAAGTTTTTGAAACATAATCAACATCGATGTACTAGACCCTTCATATCTCAACTACTTCGACTATTTCGAAGAATGAAAGACTAGTGAAGGTTTACAAAGGAGGTGTTACTCGAAGAGTTCGAGTTTTCGATTCGAAGTTACCGACAAGGTTAAATAGCTATAATATGTATTGAAAACAAGTTTCATTGCATTCCGACGTCGTCTGGGCATCGAACCGCCTATTCTCGACCTTAACAGGCCATCAGGACCGATAAGGCGTTTTTGCGTTTTTGAGTATTTTCGATCACTTTTTGTGAAGGGGAGACCTTATACACTCTTTATATGCCTAATAACACATAATTGTATAAGTTTTTGAAACATAATCAACATCGATGTACTAGACCCTTCATATCTCAACTACTTCGACTATTTCGAAGAATGAAAGACTAGTGAAGGTTTACAAAGGAGGTGTTACTCGAAGAGTTCGAGTTTTCGATTCGAAGTTACCGACAAGGTTAAATAGCTATAATATGCATTGAAAACAAGTTTCATTGCATTCCGACGTCGTTTGGGGCATCGAACCGCCTATTCTCGACCTTAACAGGCCATCAGGACCGATAAGGCGTTTTTGCGTTTTTGAGTATTTTCGATCACTTTTTGTGAAGGGGAGACCTTATACACTCTTTATATGCCTAATAACACATAATTGTATAAGTTTTTGAAACATAATCAACATCGATGTACTAGACCCTTCATATCTCAACTACTTCGACTATTTCGAAGAATGAAAGACTAGTGAAGGTTTACAAAGGAGGTGTTACTCGAAGAGTTCGAGTTTTCGATTCGAAGTTACCGACAAGGTTAAATAGCTATAATATGCATTGAAAACAAGTTTCATTGCATTCCGACGTCGTTTGGGCATCGAACCGCCTATTCTCGACCTTAACAGGCCATAAGGACCGATAAGGCGTTTTTGCGTTTTTGAGTATTTTCGATCACTTTTTGTGAAGGGGAGACCTTATACACTCTTTATATGCCTAATAACACATAATTGTATAAGTTTTTGAAACATAATCAACATCGATGTACTAGACCCTTCATATCTCAACTACTTCGACTATTTCGAAGAATGAAAGACTAGTGAAGGTTTACAAAGGAGGTGTTACTCGAAGAGTTCGAGTTTTCGATTCGAAGTTACCGACAAGGTTAAATAGCTATAATATGCATTGAAAACAAGTTTCATTGCATTCCGACGTCGTTTGGGCATCGAACCGCCTATTCTCGACATTAAGAGGCCATCAGGACCGATAAGGCGTTTTTGCGTTTTTGAGTATTTTCGATCAACTTTTTGGGAAGAGGAGACCTTATACACTCTTTATATGCATAATAACACATAATTGTATAAGTTTTTGAAATAATCAACATCGATGTACTAGACCCTTCATATCTCAACTACTTCGACTATTTCGAAGAATGAAAGACTAGTGAAGGTTTACAAAGGAGGTGTTACTCGAAGAGTTCGAGTTTTCGATTCGAAGTTACCGACAAGGTTAAATAGCTATAATATGCATTGAAAACAAGTTTCATTGCATTCCGACGTCGTTTGGGCATCGAACCGCCTATTCTCGACCTTAATAGGCCATGAGGACCGATAAGGCGTTTTGGCGTTTTTGAGTATTTTCGATCACTTTTTGTGAAGGGGAGACCTTATACACTCTTTATATGCCTCATAACACATAATTGTATAAGTTTTTGAAACATAATCAACATCGATGTACTAGACCCTTCATATCTCAACTACTTCGACTATTTCGAAGAATGAAAGACTAGTGAAGGTTTACAAAGGAGGTGTTACTCGAAGAGTTCGAGTTTTCGATTCGAAGTTACCGACAAGGTTAAATAGCTATAATATGCATTAAAAACAAGTTTCATTGCATTCCGACGTCGTTTGGGCATCGAACCGCCTATTCTCGACCTTAACAGGCCATCAGGACCGATAAGGCGTTTTTGCGTTTTTGAGTATTTTCGATCACTTTTTGTGAAGGGGAGACCTTATACACTCTTTATATGCCTAATAACACATAATTGTATAAGTTTTTGAAACATAATCAACATCGATGTACTAGACCCTTCATATCTCAACTACTTCGACTATTTCGAAGAATGAAAGACTAGTGAAGGTTTACAAAGGAGGTGTTACTCGAAGAGTTCGAGTTATCGATTCGAAGTTACCGACAAGGTTAAATAGCTATAATATGCATTGAAAACAAGTTTCATTGCATTCCGACGTCGTTTGGGCATCGAACCGCCTATTTTCGACATTAACAGGCCATCAGGACCGATAAGGCGTTTTTGCGTTTTTGAGTGTTTTCGATCAACTTTTTGGGAAGAGGAGACCTTATACACTCTTTATATGCATAATAACACATAATTGTATAAGTTTTTGAAATAATCAACATCGATGTACTAGACCCTTCATATCTCAACTACTTCGACTATTTCGAAGAATGAAAGACTAGTGAAGGTTTACAAAGGAGGTGTTACTCGAAGAGTTCGAGTTTTCGATTCGAAGTTACCGACAAGGTTAAATAGTTATAATATGCATTGAAAACAAGTTTCATTGCATTCCGACGTCGTTTGGGCATCGAACCGCCTATTCTCGACCTTAACAGGCCATCAGGACCGATAAGGCGTTTTTGCGTTTTTGAGTATTTTCGATCACTTTTTGTGAAGGGGAGACCTTATACACTCTTTATATGCCTAATAACACATAATTGTATAAGTTTTTGAAACATAATCAACATCGATGTACTAGACCCTTCATATCTCAACTACTTCGACTATTTCGAAGAATGAAAGACTAGTGAAGGTTTACAAAGGAGGTGTTACTCGAAGAGTTCGAGTTTTCGATTCGAAGTTACCGACAAGGTTAAATAGCTATAATATGCATTGAAAACAAGTTTCATTGCATTCCGACGTCGTTTGGGCATCGAACCGCCTATTCTCGACATTAAGAGGCCATCAGGACCGATAAGGCGTTTTTGCGTTTTTGAGTATTTTCGATCAACTTTTTGGGAAGAGGAGACCTTATACACTCTTTATATGCATAATAACACATAATTGTATAAGTTTTTGAAATAATCAACATCGATGTACTAGACCCTTCATATCTCAACTACTTCGACTATTTCGAAGAATGAAAGACTAGTGAAGGTTTACAAAGGAGGTGTTACTCGAAGAGTTCGAGTTTTCGATTCGAAGTTACCGACAAGGTTAAATAGCTATAATATGCATTGAAAACAAGTTTCATTGCATTCCGACGTCGTTTGGGCATCGAACCGCCTATTCTCGACCTTAATAGGCCATGAGGACCGATAAGGCGTTTTGGCGTTTTTGAGTATTTTCGATCACTTTTTGTGAAGGGGAGACCTTATACACTCTTTATATGCCTCATAACACATAATTGTATAAGTTTTTGAAACATAATCAACATCGATGTACTAGACCCTTCATATCTCAACTACTTCGACTATTTCGAAGAATGAAAGACTAGTGAAGGTTTACAAAGGAGGTGTTACTCGAAGAGTTCGAGTTTTCGATTCGAAGTTACCGACAAGGTTAAATAGCTATAATATGCATTAAAAACAAGTTTCATTGCATTCCGACGTCGTTTGGGCATCGAACCGCCTATTCTCGACCTTAACAGGCCATCAGGACCGATAAGGCGTTTTTGCGTTTTTGAGTATTTTCGATCACTTTTTGTGAAGGGGAGACCTTATACACTCTTTATATGCCTAATAACACATAATTGTATAAGTTTTTGAAACATAATCAACATCGATGTACTAGACCCTTCATATCTCAACTACTTCGACTATTTCGAAGAATGAAAGACTAGTGAAGGTTTACAAAGGAGGTGTTACTCGAAGAGTTCGAGTTATCGATTCGAAGTTACCGACAAGGTTAAATAGCTATAATATGCATTGAAAACAAGTTTCATTGCATTCCGACGTCGTTTGGGCATCGAACCGCCTATTTTCGACATTAACAGGCCATCAGGACCGATAAGGCGTTTTTGCGTTTTTGAGTGTTTTCGATCAACTTTTTGGGAAGAGGAGACCTTATACACTCTTTATATGCATAATAACACATAATTGTATAAGTTTTTGAAATAATCAACATCGATGTACTAGACCCTTCATATCTCAACTACTTCGACTATTTCGAAGAATGAAAGACTAGTGAAGGTTTACAAAGGAGGTGTTACTCGAAGAGTTCGAGTTTTCGATTCGAAGTTACCGACAAGGTTAAATAGTTATAATATGCATTGAAAACAAGTTTCATTGCATTCCGACGTCGTTTGGGCATCGAACCGCCTATTCTCGACCTTAACAGGCAATGAGGACCGATAAGGCGTTTTGGCGTTTTTGAGTATTTTCGATCGCTTTTTGTGAAGGGGAGACCTTATACACTCTTTATATGCCTAATAACACATAATTGTATAAGTTTTTGAAACATAATCAACATCGATGTACTAGACCCTTCATATCTCAACTACTTCGACTATTTCGAAGAATGAAAGACTAGTGAAGGTTTACAAAGGAGGTGTTACTCGAAGAGTTCGAGTTTTCGATTCGAAGTTACCGACAAGGTTAAATAGCTATAATATGCATTGAAAACAAGTTTCATTGCATTCCGACGTCGTCTGGGCATCGAACCGCCTATTCTCGACCTTAACAGGCTATCACGACCGATAAGGCGTTTTTGCGTTTTTGAGTATTTTCGATCAACTTTTTGTGAAGAGGAGACCTTATACACTCTTTATATGCCTAATAACACATAATTGTATAAGTTTTTGAAACATAATCAACATCGATGTACTAGACCCTTCATATCTCAACTACTTCGACTATTTCGAAGAATGAAAGACTAGTGAAGGTTTACAAAGGAGGTGTTACTCGAAGAGTTCGAGTTTTCGATTCGAAGTTACCGACAAGGTTAAATAGCTATAATATGCATTGAAAACAAGTTTCATTGCATTCCGACGTCGTTTGGGCATCGAACCGCCTATTCTCGACCTTAACAGGCCATCAGGACCGATAAGGCGTTTTTGCGTTTTTGAGTATTTTCGATCACTTTTTGTGAAGGGGAGACCTTATACACTCTTTATATGCCTAATAACACATAATTGTATAAGTTTTTGAAACATAATCAACATCGATGTACTAGACCCTTCATATCTCAACTACTTCGACTATTTCGAAGAATGAAAGACTAGTGAAGGTTTACAAAGGAGGTGTTACTCGAAGAGTTCGAGTTTTCGATTCGAAGTTACCGACAAGGTTAAATAGCTATAATATGCATTGAAAACAAGTTTCATTGCATTCCGACGTCGTTTGGGCATCGAACCGCCTATTCTCGACCTTAACAGGCCATCAGGACCGATAAGGCGTTTTTGCGTTTTTGAGTATTTTCGATCACTTTTTGTAAGTCTTCTTAGTTGATGCATATCCAAGCAATAAGCATCTTCTGGCTCGAGGTTGAAACTTATGTCTTCCAACTGTAACTGTGGAGGCAAGAGCAAGGCATCCAAAAACTTTGAGATTTTCAATAGAAGGAGGCTTAGAAAACAAAACATCAAATGGTGATTTGCCACTCAACACCTTTGTTGGATATCTATTGATAAGATGAGTTTTAGTCAAAATAGCTTCTCCCCAAAAAATTAGAGATAAATGAGATTCAATCATTAAAGCTCTAGCTATTTCAAGTTGGTGTTTATGCTTTCTCTCAATTACTCCATTCTTTCGAGGAGTATAAGCACATGATGTTTGATAAATAATGCCTTTGGCGAGATAAAAATAATAAGCTAATTTGCTTCCACCCAATTCCATTGCATTATCAGATCTAATTATCTTTACATTTACATCAAATTGAGTACAAACCGTTCACACAAATGATTTAATCACTGAAAAGATGCTAGCCATGACTGTAAGAAGATGAACCCATGTGGATCTAGAGAAATCATCAACAATGGTTAGAAATTAACTAAAGCCATCGTGTGTTGTTTCTCTGAATGGACCCGAAGTATCCACATGGATTAAGGCAAAAATAGAAGAAAATGTAATAGAACTACTAGTAAAAGGCAACCTATGCTGTCTACTTGAGAATACACATTGCAAGGTGGAATGTCATCTTTTGATAATAAGACTCCAGTAATGTCTTTGAGTTTGTAATAAGGAAGATGACCAAGTCTCTTGTGTGAAGTAGTAAAGTCCTTTATTGAGGTTGATATTTCCATTGGAAGAAGCTTGAAATGATGGTGGAACACAAGGTTGCTCAAGCAGGTAGAGGCCTGTGTAGAGCAAGCCCCTGTAACCAACAATGAGAGTAAGAAAATATAGCTCAACATTTCATTTGAGATACCAACTTGGAAACAAACAACAAATTGAACTTAAAATCTGGCACAAAGAGAACTTCCTCAAGAAAAAACCTCAGCAATGATCTGTACATAACCAATTAACTTGACTACCAAGAGGAACCATTTGGCATTGTCAAAGAAATAGGAACACTCAAACGCTTATGTGTAGTAAATTAGGACAAGCTGTGACACAAATGATCATAAACACCAGTGTCTATTATCCACACTCTATTACTATCATTACGCTTAGAAGCATTAAGAAAAGAGGTAGCAAGAACTTGAGAATTACCAACAAAGTTCTCAAAAGAACTAGATGTGCATTGAATTAGATTCTTCAATTGAGTCAATTCTGTAGTAGAAAGACCAAGTGAGGAAGATTCAAAAGTAGACACAACATTTGATGTGGAACTTGTCTTCTTGAAACCCTTTGGATAGCCAATTATCTTGTAGCAACATTCAACCAAATGACCAGGACTCTTACAGTGAGTACAAATGTTTGGATTTTTCCCTTTATAATCGCTAGGTTTTTTAGTATTGACATTAGAAGAGCTCACTTTTGTGTTGAAATTAGTCAAAAAACTAATTTCTATCTCATGTTCTTCTTGAATCAGAAGTGAATAAGTTTGATCTATATCTAGAATGGGAGACATAAGAAGAATGTTTCCCCTAACAACAGAATAGGAGTCATTCAATCCCATTAGGATTTCATAGAGCTTTTGTTCATCATCAAAAGCTTGAATAGCTAGTGCAGAACCACAAGAACAAATAGGAAAAAATCTAAGTGACTCAAGCTCATCCTAGAGACGCTTGATTTTGGAAAAATAGCTCGAGATATTATCAATACCTTGAGCAAGATAAGAGATCTCTTTTTGAATGGAAGACTTCTGTGCACCATTCACCCTGCAATACCTTGATTTCAATTGTGACCAAATTGCTTGACCTGTAGAAGAAAATAGAACACTATCTGAATAGTGCAATCAAGCGAGCCAACTATACAAGAAATGACAAGGTTATTGCATCGATCACACAAATGAAGACGAGAAGGATCTTGAGCGCGCCTCTGTAGAACGAGGATATGTGTCATCAATAAATCCCAACTTGTTCTTGGCACTAAGAGCAACCCAAACAACCCTCTTCCATGATAAAAAAGGGCCTTACTCTTTGGCACACCCATTTTGTTTATTTAGCAAAAGATTCGATTCGTCACGGACATATATAAAACATTTGTCACGAAGGAATTTAAAAGATTCTTCACAAAGGTTTTCAGGACTTCCGTGACAAAGGTCTTCAGTAGGTCTGTGGCGAAGGTACTTTTTTCAGTTATAAAAGCCAATTTTTACCCAACATAATTTTGCTTCTTCTCCACTCTCTCCAACGGTGCCGTGCTTCTTCAACCACAACATTGTCAACAATTTTCCTTTCTTCACTAGTACAAAAAAGAGTTTGGACAACGGTTAAATAGAAACACGCACAACGGTTTTAAACCGTTGTGTATGCAAGTGCGGTCTTTGTACAAACAACGGTTATATAATTAGACAACGGTTCTCTTAGACAACAACTTTTTCTGTTGTCTTTGAAGACTTTTAAATGTTGTCTAAGTAGATAAAAAAACGATTATTTTGATTGTATATATAGAGTAGACAACGATGTGTTTGTATAGCTGCATCTGTCTTCAAGAAGCACCCGACAGAATAACCGCAACCAGACTCGACAAAAAATCGAGGCTGGAGAGAGGCCCGCTTATCAGCCGAAGTATAGGAAGAGGCGCGGAAGAGCCACCAACGAGGGTACAAGCGGAAGTCTAGAGGTCCGTTCTTGGCATGCAGCCATGCACAACAAGGGTATGGGACTGCTGACCCTAATGTGTATCCGAGCAATTATGAGGCCATGGTTAGTATTTTGATAATTTACTTATATTAGTGTATTTTTTATTATGAATTTCTAAATTTATTTATGTTAATTGATTTTAACAGGATCATCACATGACCCTGTATAGTGTTGTAAGTAGTAGTGTGAAATTACATTTATAGATTATGATTTATAATTGTATATTTTACTAATATAGTTTTTTTTTTGTTATAGATGCCTACGTGAATCCCGCCCCTCCTCTCTGCAACTAGCATGGGATGAAGTTGTAGGCCATTAACAGAATTGTGATCAACAAGGATTGGAATAGAAATCCAATCCAAATGCTAACTGGGCTGAAGGACAATTTGATGGCAACTTCGGGGTCAATCTTGACGAACATGGCGATGAAAACGAAGGCATTTACCCAAAATTATAGTTTCATGTACATTGAGGTCCTAAGGAGATAGACTTGTTGTATAGATTCAGCGGGCACGTTGCCTTTTTAGTTTGTCAAGGTCATGTAAGTAAAGCTATAACTTTCGTTTGAATTGTTAAATGAATTGTTATTTGCATAATTTGCATGAATTGTTACATGCATGAATTGGATGAATTGTTATTTGCATGAATTGCATGAACTAAGGTACAAGTTCTTAATTGCATGAATTGTTAAATGATTTGTTAATTGAATGAAATGTACTTAAAACTTGAAATATGATAAATAAGAGAGACCACAATTGAGAAATATGGTCGGGAAAGAAGGTTTAAAAAAGTGGCCGTTAACGGGCGATTACCCTTGGGTTGAATTAGCTGGAGCTTCTGGTTTGTCACATTTGCAATCCCTCATGTATCCCAACCACGACCAAGCGTTGATCAATGCCTTTGTTAAGCGGTGGAATCCTGAAACAAACTCATTTCTCATGCCATTTGCTGAAATGACCATCACTCTACTGGATGTGCACAAGATTATGGGTATCCCTATAGAGGGAAGGAGCATGGGCTTTCGCACATCGGCGGATGGAATTGGCAAAGCTGACACGAAGACCACAATGGTTAACACAAAAAAGACCTCTTTTGGTTTCCAGTTAACCGATCCAAAAGTCAAAGTTGGTGTTGAAATTTCACCGGACCTTTTGAAGCAACAACGTGAGAGTGTAGATGAGGAGGGGAATTTCGTTTTGGATTAGGTCTCAATTCTGGGTATTCCGATACTTGTTGGGAATGACATTGTTTCCTGAAAAGTCGCAACACATGATCAAGTTGATTCATCATGAATGGGTTAAGGATATGGAAAATGTTCATGGCGTGTCTTGGGGTTCAGGCGCTTTGTATGCCATGTATGGAGAACTGGGTAAATACTCATTTAGAGAATGTGCAACAATGTCTTTTTGTTGTTTGTTGCACTTTGTTGATGGTATGTGGGTCTTTAATTATATTTGTTGATATGAATTTTTTTCTTTGTATTTTCCTTACTTGTGTTTGATGATGTAGGGTTGGATCTAGAGGAGCTAGAAATGATGAGTGTAGAAGGGGTATGATTCTATTTTATTTATCTATTCAATTTTTGTCTTAACTTTAATTTAATATTTTTTATTGATTCATGCCCAATATGTTGAGTGGACATCGTATGGACACCTTGATCTGCGTAGCGAAGCACTTTGCCCTTATTTCATGGGGTCTTGCATGTTCTAAATAAGACTGAGCCTCACATGCCACTAAGAGTTTCAAGACAATTTGGTCAAGTACAAGGTCTACAAATCCCTCCCATTCAACCAATTAAAGCTAGAAGGCTTGGAAATGTGCGTTGTTATGTTGTGGAGTATGATCCCACCAACTGGAGTTAGGAACAAAGGGACAACAACTCCGTAAGATTATGGGACATGGGTGTAGAAGCAGACCCTCCATCTCAGTGCAGTGACGATTATTTGGAGTGGTACTTGGCTCATACTCATCCAATTATCTCATTGTATACTCGGGAGCGTCTCGTGCAGGTATGTCATTAATCTTCACATTCTTAAATTCTATAACTTAAGCATTGTTTGACTTCATTTTTGTCGTACTTGAATCTAGGCAATCAGACTTCTGTGTATAATTTGGAGCCGTATCAGGATACAGAAACTGAGGAGCAATACTAGAGAATGAAAACGTTGTCTGTCACACTTTGGATGGTTCTATCCTTTCCTCGAGTAGTTTAAATTCATGTTTTCATAACATTTTAGTTTGAGTTAGTGTTTGGAATTTTTGTGTGGTAGTGTTTTAAGGACTTCTTTTTTGTGTTTGGACGACTAGATTGTGATTGTGTTTTGAATGCGCACTTTAATGCATAAGACAAGACTTTTATTTTGCAAATGTTAGAGTTTAACACACAATCGAATCGACAAAACATGAAAAATATCAATAACCCATTTTGAAATCCAATCCAAATCCAAATTTGGCCCATCAAACTCAGTCCAGAAATGACTTACAGCTGTGTGCTAGCTGTAACACACTCAGTCAAGAAGTGACTTACAACTGTGTGCTAGCTGTAACACACTCAGTCTAGAAATGACTTATAGTTGTGTGCTAGTTGTAACACACTCATCTTCAACTATATTTAACACACACGTTTCAGAACAAATTCATCAACACAATTGAACTTCAGACTTTGTTTTCTTCATCATTCAACAAGTATTTTGGAGTTCTGTGGAGTCTATATTTATTAATTTTACCTCGATATTGATAAGTGTGTGTTTATTTTCTTTGACAAAAAAAGAATGAATCCGGGACAGAGGATGTATTGGTGCAGCAAACAACCAACTGAGCAAGGTGTACTGAGCAATTCCCTGATAGGCCATTAAACTCTCTTGATGAAGAAGGTAGGTGTAAATATAGAAATTGGATCGATCCTCCATAGAGTGGCCGTGCAAGAAAGGTTATAGAACAACTAAATGAGGATAGTTTGTATCACTCTACAATGGTTGATGGACTGGAGGATGGGATTGACCTGTTGAGGGCAGCGACAACAGGCCTCGGGAACAAGGTAAATAAACTTGAGGCAAAAAATACTAAAGTGATTGAAGAAAATGCTGCACTTGTTGCAGAAAACAAAGCCTTGATTGATAAGAAATATGGAGCAAGTTCCAGTAGGACTAAGTAGTTTCGTGTTTGTTTATGTTCTTGTTTGTTAAATATCGAGTTTCTTGTACAATTAATGTTGTAATGTTTGTTTCATTTCGAGTTTGAAAAGTCCTTCTAATGTTGTATCTTTTGATGTACTATAGATTTATGTTGTATTTTATGGTTCAATTTAATCTTGTTAGTAAGGTTAAAACTGTTTCAATAAAACTTACACACAATAGAACATTAGCATTAGAAAAGCAACAAAAAAATTGAACAACACAAGCAATTAGTGTTTTTGCACGGTTTGCACCAAACCGTGAAAAGAAAAAATAGAGCAATCTCTTACTTTTTCTCAAGATTTTCCGTCCGTCATGAAGATCCTGGATTTGTCCATGACGAAGGTCTGGAAGAAAGACCTTTGTCACGGATCTCCCCCATGTATACGTGATGAAGGTCTATCTTCCAGACCTTCGTGACGTAGACCCGGGGGAGATCCGTGACGATTATCAAAGAACTAGACCTTCGTGACGTTCTTGTTCGTTAGTTCCGTGACAAATGTCCTTTTGTTTTGTCAAATTGAGGCATAATTTGATAGTTTGAACACTAAAACTCAGTCATTAAAAATACTTCAATGCAAACATTAAAAATCTTAAACAAGCCTCAATCTTAAATAATCCATTTCAACTCAATCTTAAACGATTCAAACACACATCTAATTAAGATTAATGACCTTGTTGACTTTCTTGTTTTTTTTGCCGGTGCTCCAGGCCTTTTGTACGCCCCTAGTTGCGGAGCAAAAGGGTATATCAAGAAGCGAGCTGCTGGTGAACAATGATGATGCCACATATGATAAACTTCTAACAATGGAGAGTCTTTTGCAATTGACATCTACAACAAGGCAAATGAAGTGTGTAGTTTTAGCTATTGATTTCGAAATATAAACAACGTGTTGTTAGAGTGAGTTAGAAATTACCGAAATGAAGTGTCTTTCATCTTCAACAAGCCGAGATTCTGATTTGGGCATTTAACCTCCAATTGACTTGAGATGGCTGGGATTGTGATTGATGGGCTCGACTCCTCAAGTTAGAGCTCATCATACAACCCAGATTGATATGGCTGCGATACCGATTGATACGGAGGTACATTGGACGAATCAATTTTATGAGAATGATACGGAGGAGGATCAAGTTGAGAGACTATTGACAGATTATCAAAATCAAAACCATGATAAAACGAAGGTACTCCTTCAGGTCCCACCGGAACATCGATACTGATCGATAGATTGTTTAAACCATTGAACATTTGAGTATTATAGTGAAAAATAAGAAATTACAAAAAATACACTCAGAAACCCTATTTTAATACCTTAGTCACGAACCATACAGACACCTTCGTCACGGGATTTGCTGCTCCTGTCCGTCACGAACGAATTTGCACATTTTTATGCAAATTTATTCGTCACGAAGCTCACCAATACCTTCGTCACGAAAGTATATGCCCAATCTGTCACGAAGCCCATATTTATCCATTTGTAGTGCACAACCACGTTTTTACCCTTAAATTTGAATCAAACCACTTTCAACTATATTTTCCACATACGCTTACAAATTTATTTCATATAAACATGTAATTTCAAGCTCATTCTATACTAACATATAAACATGCCTAAACTATAACATGATTTTGAGAAAATAAACACAAACCACTCAAACCCTAAAATTCACAAACATTAAATTTCAACACAAACCCTAAATTTCACACAACCCCTAACTTCAACATTATTTGAACATTTTTTTTATCATGCTCATTGTATGTAACACATAAAAATAACATCTTTTCTATATTACAACATGGTTTTCACACAATAAACACAACCACTAACTTCAAAATCTATCGACTTCTTACAAAACCATAAATTTACTACAAACCCTAACTAGTTCATTATTTAAAACAACTATAACATACCTCATTGAAGTTACCCATGATGGACCACCTTCATCAACATTTTTGTGTATATAGTCATCCTAATTTGACATTTTTCAAGAGCTTGTGTTTGAATGAATGTTGATAACTTGAAATGAGGGTAAAAAATGAAGTAAAGAGGTTGAAGATGGAGTTGGTTAGGAGGTTTGATGGTAATTAAATGTAGTTGGTGTGGATTAGAAATAATAACTTCACTTTTGCAGGTATAGACTTCCTTCGTCACGGGTGTCTTCAGTTTCTTCGTCATGGATATCTTCAGTTTCTTCGTGACACAACTTTGGTGTTTTTTCTTCGTGACGAAGATCATCTATAATACCTTCGTGACGAATCTCCGGGTGTGCTAAATAATTTTTTTGGGTGGGCCGAATAAAGGCTTTGTAAAAAACTCTTCCATCAAAATCATTGGACACCAGGAGCATGCCTGGACCATCGGAAGGTTAAAGATGTTGTGGATCAATAAGATCGGTAATGAGAGTTGAATTCTCTCCCATTATTACCAGACAAATCGATTACAGATAAGAAACCCTAGGAATTGGGGGTTTGTCGTAGTAGATGAAATTTCAACCAAAAACAGTGATCGAATGAAGTGAACAACTCAAAGAATTGCTCAGAAAGTGAAACAAAGACAAATCAATGATCTGCGAAGTGAGATCGACTCGAATTTTGAGATAATCTCATAAAATTTGCGGAAGAAATCGATTGAAACCCATTCGTTGATACTATGTTCGTGTGAACCATTGGAGCACATAAATGAAAGAAAAGAGAAAGAATAAAATGATCAGTTGATTGATTGATAAAGGTTCACAATCTGGGATTTATACACACGAAGAGTTCACAGATTTTAAGCACGTTCACGTGCTTTGCACACGTTTGTAACTAACCTAAATCTGTTAAGTAGATCACGTCTTAAGCACGTGATATACTTTCACAATATGTTCTAACCTATAGCCTCCTTCGTTATTGTTTTGTCGTCATCGACCTATAAATATTCCCGATGGATGGATTGGTCCGACATCATCTCACATAGTGAAGAATATCTATGGTTGTTCTCTTTTTGCAACGTACCTTGAGTCGAATCAATGGATTGCAGTGATGCCACTCGCGAGGCCAACCCTGTTGGAACTCAGAAAACGCAGCTCGCGACTCAACACCTCGCGAGTCTGGCCAGCCAACTTGTATACAACACTTCACCTCGTCTTCTCCCCGTCGTTCAACCTAGTTCTTGACACCTACTATTCCAACGCAACCAAACTAGGAGAGGGTATCTCCGGATTTGATTCTCCGGCGTTCAAATTAGCAAACGTGTAAAAATGCAACTAAGAACTACACAATTTGCCACAAGAGCTAGAGTAGATAGAAAGTTGTAAAGTAATGATAAAGGGAACTTAAAATGTTATTTAAAACGTTTCAAGTTCTTCGTTACCAACAAACCGAACAGCCCTAGAAAACACCGATCGCAGCATTAAAAGCTTAATAGCAACTCCGGGAGTTATAAACTGAGTGATGTTCTTCTTAATACCTTAAGGAGAAGGAGATTTTGGAAGATTAAGGTTTTGGTTTTCTCTTGCGTTTTCCTTACTCGGGAGAGGGAGACGAAGCGTTTTTCTTTTTAGTCGTGATCCCTTCCTCTATCCATTGAGTTGCGTTCTTATACTCTTGTCAGGGGCCCACGCGAGTCAATTACTAATTTGCCCCTTGATACTTAATCTCGTCGGATCCTCCTTCTGGGCTTCGTCTGCTTATGGGCCACTTTCGTCCTTCTGGGCTGACTGCATGGACCGACCCGGCTCGCGTCCTATGGGCCTTACTCTATTCCTTTTGGGCCTCGCGAGCCCATCGAGAACCGGCTCCAACATCCAGCCCCCCAAGCTTTTATGCTGAATAGCTTAAGGCTTGGGTTTGTCTTCTTGAAGTCACGTTCTCGACATGAGAGTGGCTCCATGACTTAGTATGATCGCCTCGCGTGTGATGGTCGCGTGTATTTCGATTAATCTTCTCGGGGCGACGTTTTGAATTCAAAAACTTTTTGAATTCCCGCGCTTGGCGCATGTCGTCCACGTGCCATCTTCTCATTGCACCTTCTTTCCCCCAGTTCTTCCTTATAAATACCCACCTTCGTCTTCTTTTTTTCATTTTACCGCTCTCCTTCGCTGTTCTCTTCAATCTGCACATTCGCCTCCTTCGCCGGTGTTCTCTCCTTCTCTACCTTCGTCTTCGCCTTCGCTCCCACACGAACTTCAATGGCAGGTTAGTCCTTCGTTCTTCCTTCCCTTTTCTACCTCGTTTTGGCTTGATTTTAGGATTCCCCGCAGGTTCGTCGCTCGATCTTTTTCTCGTTTGTAACTGTCGTCAGAATTTTTGCCTGGGCTCTTCGATTTGATAGGCTTTCGTCAACGATTGCTCGTCCATTGGGTGTTTCTCGTGTCGGATTTTCCTTCCAGCTCTCGTTTCTCAATATGTTGTTTAAGAAAAAACATGTTTCAGCCAATTCCGCCATTTTTGGACCTTCACAATGTTCTTCGTGTTCTTGGGCCTGGTCCTTCTTGATGTCGTTTTAAATTCCCCTTTCATCTCTCGTGTTTCAGTTTTTTCAGGGATTTCTTGTTTGTTCACTTCTTACTGCCTCGCGTCATTTTCCTTTGACTCGCGTTGTTTCCACCTTCGACGTTCTCTTTTTCCTCTTTCCATCCCTGGAAAACTGGAACTTTCTTTGCCTATGCTTTCAGGTAGTGATGATTTCTATGAACGCTCAACTCGGGCTGAGTATTCGGGGCGCACTACGTCCGGATCCGAGGGGGGCTCTGATGATCGCGAGCCCAACTCTCGCAGGCGATCTCGCGTTACTAGGAAATCCAAATGGAGCAAAGCGAAGACGTCCAAAAAGTCTAAAGCAAGGCTCCCATCTCGCGTTATTCAAGAGCGAGCCGAGACCAATTACGGTCAATTTGCCAGCTTCTTCTCCCATAAGGGGTCCTTACCCCTCATAGTAATAGAGAAACCTTTTCTCACGGATCCTGGTCGGATAAGCATCCTTACAAAGAGAATAAAACATACTCGTACCTTAATTCCTAACACGGCCCATCGCAGCAGTCTCAACTTTGACGATCTTCGCCGTCTCGCTACGCGATACCCTTTTCCCGAAGGGACCATCTTTGCCCTCCCCGACTATGAGGGCACTTCTCTCGACCAATATGGGCCCTTCTTTGCTTTGAGCAGGCAGTCTTTAGAAGCTGGCTTCCGTCTCCCGTGGACGTCCTTTCAGACTGAAGTGATGGCGGACTTAGGCTTCAACCCTTCTCAGATGCATCCAAACTTTTGGAGTTCGCTGATCGTTTACATCATGCGATGTCAGGATATTGGGATAAGAAGAACTCCCGTGAGGATGGATTTTATACTGCTCAAGCCAAGACTCCTAGTGCCTTCCGATTGCGCTCGAAGATTGAGGGGTGGAAAACGTGTTGGTTTTTAGTCCGTCCCCCTCTTGGTTCTGAAATTTCTGTTCAAGTACGCGAGCCTCATGCGAGAAAAGCTCCGTGTTTTTTCCCAAAGGAGACTCGCGATAAATTCGTTCGCGACTATAAGGATTACCCTGACAAAGCTGTCCAAAAACGTTTTGAGTTGACAATTTCGGATGCTTTACTGGTTGTCAGGGGACTTAGCCTCAAAGCTCATGCCCGAGGTCTTTGTTCGTGTTTGTTTTTAGCGCTCGCGTCTATCGCTATTTTTTCTTATACCCCCTTTTTTTTTTATATATACTCACTTGTGGTCTTTGCAGATGCTGATATGTTCTCCGACCTTCCGGACTTGGAGGGGTTGGTCTTTGACGAGGCTGGTCCTCTCACCCTCGAGGCCCCGGCTCGCAATATTTCGTCTGTCCCCGGTGTAACTCTTGCTCCTACTCCTGCTGTATCGGAGTCGCCAGCTGAGCTCGCGACCACAGTTTCTGAGGAGGTCCCTCAGACCAAGAGGTCTCGCGATAAGGGGAAGCAAAAATTATCCGAGAAAGGTCGCAAGGGGACGACAGAGGTAGAGTTCGTCTCCTCTCCAGAGCCTACCGATTCTCTGGTCGCGAACCCCACCTTCATTCACGGTTTATCGGCGACGCGTGCATTCTTTGACTCGATCTCGACTGTTTTCCCCCCTGAGCCCAGTCTTTACGAGGAAATCTCGGATAGACCTGGCGGCCTTTCTAAACTACTTTTGGTGGTAAGTTTCGCGTTCTCATCTATTTCTTGTCTCTTGGGGTGTTTTTAACCCTGGAGTTGGTCACTTTGCAGGGGATGAATATTATCGTGAGCGCAAGCAGGAGGGTGCTCGCGTCGGAGGATAAACTTAAGGAATTGATGGATGAGGACCAGTCAATCCGGGATGCCAACAGAGCGGCTAAGTCTCGGCTCATGGGGGAGAAGAAAACTTTGGAGGTGGAGCTTTCGAAAGCCAACGCGTTAGCGGAATCTAAAGACGCAAAAATAAAGGAGCTGGAAGCGCAACTCGCGTATGAGAGGTCCACCCATGTCAACATCGTCACTGAGTATAACACGCAGGTGAACGACCTCAGGCAAGAAAATGAGAAACTCCACGCGACGATGTCCGAGAGAATTGCCTACGAGAGGAACATGGCGGTGGAAGAGTATTGCGGGGGTTATCGTCAACGTGCTCGCGTGGATTTTTACAAAAATGCTGTCAACACGCTTCTCCTTTGCATGGTGAAGGTTCAGATGCGAAAACACAAAGTCAAAGATTTCCCCTTCAACGCTCAAGACTTATGTGGTTTCTCCACCGACCTTCCCGAGTATGAGCCCCCGGTGCCGGGAACTTTCATTGATGACGGGGATACTCCACTTGAGGCTTGGGGTGTAACTCGTCTCACGTCCAAGAAAGGCATCGTTCAAGGTAAAGAGAATCAAGTGCCTAAGCCTCCTCTTCCGAAGATGGTCACTCCGCCTCCGTCCGCAAGGTTGGAACCTGTTCCTCGCGTGCTTCTGAGCCCTCCTTCCCCGGCCCTCTCTCCTCGTAAGAGAAAGGTATTCGCACCCGATGCTCTTCTCGACACCATTCAGCCTTCCTCGAAGCGTTCTTGCTTAGATCAAGCGGGGGGATCAGGGTCGCGGGGAGTTGATGCTCAAGACGTCGTGGATTTAGAGGCGGATAGTGTAGAGGATGCGGGGAAGGCTCCTGAGTCTGTCGTTTAAGAAATGTTTAATAACTTTCTGACACGGCCTAGTGGTCTTTCGAACAATATGTTTTTTGATGTTCCTGTCGCGAGAATTGGGCTTTTATGTAATTATTATTAATGCGGCCACGATTGTCGCAAGCTATATGCTGTTTTGCTATGTTTTTGGTTTTACTTATCCGTCTGCTTGTTTCGTATACACTTATCTCGCCTCGCTCCTCCCGTTTTGTGTTTCGGAAAAAGTACTTTTGCAAAAAAATAAAACGTAAAGAGATGAGTGTTTCATAACTACGATCCCTCTTGTTAAGTAAAAGGTAAAACTGACGGTGTTACATAATTTATGTGAGAATCATAAAGTATTGCAAACCATTCTCCTGTTAGCTTTTGCATGAACACTACGCGCGAGTCCTGGTTAGTACGTCCGCTCTAGCTGGTGACAGGGCTTCGCGTTTTAGTTCTTAGTGGCTGTTGATGTTCGCGGGGTTTGTCCTGAGCACTTGTAGTCGCGAAGCTTCAGGACAGTTTTTCTTCGGTATGGTTGCCGCAGAGAATTTCTTGACTTTGCAGAGATTATCTAGGCATGACGTTGCTTTTGCGGGGGATATTATGCACTGCACATGTAGAGAGACATTCAGTATTTGGTCTTTATGTGGTTAAGAACGTTTAAAAGACGTGTGAGTCACGATGTGAACCTGTCCTTTCTTTCGCGACCAAGGAGAGTTTTTTTAGCTCAACCATGGAAGCTGGACATGCGACCTGAGGGTTTTTTTTAGCCCAGCCCAGTGAAGCGGGATCATGGCGGGTGAGCTCATTGGCGTAAACCCGTCCATGCTTTCGCGACCAAGGAGAGTTTTTTAGCTCAACCATGGAAGCTGGACACGCGACCTGGGGGGGTTTTTTAGCCCAGCCCAGTGAAGCGGGATCATGGCGGGTGAGCTCATTGGCGTAAACCCGTCCATGCTTTCGCGACCAAGGAGAGTTTTTTAGCTCAACCATGGAAGCTGGACACGCGATCTGGGGGTTTTTTTTAGCCCAGCCCAGTGAAGCGGACTCATGGCGGGTGAGCTCATTGGCGTAAACCTGTCCATGCTTTCGCGACCAAGGAGAGTTTTTTAGCTCAACCATGGAAGCTGGACACGCGACCTGGGGGGGTTTTTTAGCCCAGCCCAGTGAAGCGGACTTGACGACTTTGGTCTCAATTGAAGCGCTACCTTTTTAGGTGAACGAGCATTGGTCGACCAGGCTGAGCCATTTCTTGCTAATCCAAACTCGCGTGATAACGAATTGTTGGTTCCACAACCTGTACTTATCATATCATAGTGATCGAATGTTTTAGTGTCTCAATGCGATAAGCATTGATCATTAATGGGAAAACATTTTTTCTCTGACAAACTTTGTTAAACGTACCTGGGTCGTGGGAGGATTAGGCATAGAAGCGACGAAGTCGCATCACGTTCCAAGAGTTTGCAATGTGATTCCCAGAGTGATCCTTGAGACGATATGCCCCGAGAGCGACTTCGCGATCTATAATGTAAGGTCCTTCCCAGTTGGGGTCGAGTTTTCCTCCTTCTGTTCTACGGAGCACTAGGTCTCCTCTGGCGAATCCCCTCAACCTTACGTGCTTGTTGTAATACTTCGCGACGCTGACTTTATGATTGGCCGCTCTGATAGTTGCTAAGTCGCGAATTTCTTCCCGCATCTGCAGCTCTAGTTGCATTTTTTCGTCATTGTCGATCGGGCTATACTGAATCACGCGATCCGTGGGCACAATGAACTCGACTGGCACTGTGGCTTCTATCCCATAGGCAAGAGCAAAAGGTGTTTCCCCAGTTGCCTTTTTTACCGTGGTTCTGTTTGCCCAAAGTACTAGAGGTAAAACTTCGGCCCACTTTCCCTTAGAGCCTTCTAACCGCTTTTTCAGATCCATGACAATACTTTTGTTCACAACTTCTACTTGGTCATTACAATGCGGGTGAGCGACCGATGCGATTCTTAAGGCGATCCCTATGTCATTACACCACGTGAGCAACTGTGGCGAATTGAATTGTGGTCCTCTATCGGTTACGATCTCGTGAGGGAGGCCGTATCTGCAGATGATATTCTTCCATAGGAACTTTTTAACTGCTGGGACGGTAGTGCTCGCGAGAGCCTCAGCTTCGATCCATTTAGTGAAATAATCAACCGCTACAATGATGTATTCCAGTTGACCAGGCGCTTTTGGCTTGAAAGGTCCTAATAGATCTAGCCCCCACATCGCGAAAGGACAGGGGCTTGACATTATCTGTAGTTCTACACCTGGCTGATGAGAAGCCGGGGCAAAGTACTGACATGGCTTACAGTTCTGAGACTCGTGTTGTGCGTCCTGTTTCATGGTTGGCCAGAAATTCCCTTGCCTCAACGCTTTATAGACCATAGGTCTCCACCCCGCGTGAGTCCCGCACAATCCCGCGTGCAGCTCTCTTATAAGCACGTCACTTTCTATCTTGGACAAACATCGGAGCTCGCGTGGTCCGTACCCTCTTTTGTAGAGTTCTCCACGACACATGTAGAAGCGCACAACCATGGAGACAAGTTTTCTCGTTTCTTTTGGATCCGAGGGTCCTGTTCCGTTTGCTAGATATTGAATTATAGGGGTGCGCCAATCATCGACTGGCTCGTCTATTACCATCAGCTCCACCTGGTTGCTTATGGCGCTCTCAGACTTTACTACGCAGAAGTATTGACTCTTTCCACCCTTGGCAACGATGGTAGAATTCCCATCGGGATGCTCCATATTCGTGTACTGAGCCTGGGAACCTAGCTTCGCGAGTTCGTCGGCTCGCGTATTTTCTTCCCTCGATATTGCTTCAATCTCAAAATGCCTGAACAACGAAATCAAAGTTGTAGCTCTCGCATGATATATGGGGAGATTGCCCGTTCGAGCTTCGTAGGTCCCATTGACCTGATTCACCACAATCTGAGAGTCGCTCAGACACCTCACCATGTGAATACCCGCGTGTATTGCAATTTCCAGACCTGCGATGAGCGCTTCATACTCTGCTTCGTTATTAGTGGCTTTGAATCTTAGTGCAATCGCATGGTCGATTTTATCCCCGGCTGGGGATGTCAGGACGACCCCCGCCCTGCAACCGTCTACGTCTACTGCCCCGTCAACGTGCATAACCCACGTGGGGTGCTTTGGAGCTATTTCATCTATTGCTAACTCTCTGAAACTTGTTTCAACAATGAAATCAGCCAACGCTTGCGCTTTGATCGTGGGCCGTGGTCTATAGACTACGTCAAATTCAGTCATCTCAATTACCCATTTAGCGAGCCTCCCGGAGGTTGTTGACTTACTCATGAAAGAGGGGAGTGGCAAATCTGTCAATACCTCGATGGGATGAGCGTGGAAATAAGGTCGGAGCTTTCGAGCGGCTGTTATCAACGCGAGTACCGCTTTCTCTATGGGCGAATATCTGGTCTCGACTGACAGAAGGGCTTTACTGATGAAATAGACCGGGATCTGCTGCTCTCTCACCAACACTGCGCTCACCGCACGCGTTCCCGCCGCGAGGTACAGTTGCAAGCCTTCCGCAGGTACCGGTGACGCAAGTGTGGGGAGTTTAGCCAGATGTTCTTTGAGGCTCATAAATGCCCTTTCACACTCCTCAGTCCATTCGAAGCCTTTCGGTTTCCTCAATATGTCGAAGAAGGGGAGGTTTCGCTCCGCGAGCTTGGCACAAAACCTCCCGAGGTAATTAACCTTTCCTACAAACCTTTGGACGTCATGAGTGGATCTCGGAGGTTGTAGATCTATTACAGCCTGGACCTTGTCTGGATTGACTTCGACACCGCGTGCACTGATCTGAAATCCCAGGAACTTGCCCTCGGTGACCCCAAAGACATATTTCTCGGGATTGAGGCTCATTCCATACTTTCCTAGAGTTTCAAAAACTTCTGCCAGGTCGCGAGCGTGATCTGCCTGCTTCTTGCTCTTAACTACTATGTCATCAACATAGGCCTCCACGGTGTCACCCCTTTGGTCGCTAAAGATCATGTCCGCCAGCCTTTGGAATGTTGCTCCCGCGTTTTTCAAGCCGAACGATATTACTTTATAGCAGAAGGTTCCCTTGTCTGTGATAAAAGCCGTGTGCCCCGAGTCAGCTGGATTCATCATGACTTGATTATACCCAGAGTACGCGTCTAAGAAACTCAGGGCTTCATGACCCGCGGTGGAATCTACCAACTGGTCGATAGAAGGTAATGGGTAGCTGTCTTTGGGACATGCCTTGTTGAGACCAGTGAAATCTACGCACATGCGCCATTTTCCTGTCCCCTTGGGATTTTTCTCTACCATTACTACGTTTGACAGCCACGTCGGGTATTGCACGGGCTTAACAAACCCCGCTTTTATCAATTTCGCGAGTTCCACAGCTGCAGTCGCGTTCTTTGGTCCTGCCTGCTTTCGCTTCTTCTGCCTACGCGGCTTGACCTCTGAACTAATGTTCAGGGAGTGGGTCATGACACTCGCGGGAATCCCTTTCAAATCCTTTGGTGTCCACGCAAAAACATCCCGGGAGCGGGCGAGCAAGGTCTCAATTTCTTGCACAACTTTCTGATCCAGTTTTCCCCCTACATAGAGCTTCTCCTCTATGTTAGGGAATGGGGTGATTGTCTGTTTCTCAAACCCATCAAAATGTGGTTTGTGCCCTTCTTCTTCTCCAGTATCTCGCGACCTCGGAGAGGCACGTACCTCCAGCTCGGCCTCTTCAATTACGTGAGCAGAGCCTTGGTGTTGCCTTTTTCGGATGATACGTAGCAGATACGGCTTTCCTCTTGATTTCCTCTCGCGACCCCTGTTCCGGTCGTCGTTGGGCACTTAAGACAAAAATGACAGATCGACACGACTGCTTCAAACTTACACAGAGTATCGCGTCCCAGTATCACATTGTAGGAGGAAGTTATTGGTATTACTACGAAATCTATTTTTTCTGACCTTCTTGACCCGGTCTCCCCACCCAGTATGAGATCTTGGGTGACGACGCCCAGGGCCCTCACTCTGTCACCCGCGAAACCCACCAGTGTGGTTTTAGTAGGCCTGAGTGTAGACTGGTCAATCCCCATTTTCTCGAACGCGTCCCAGTACAGTATATCGGCCGAGCTCCCTGTGTCCACGAGAATCCTTTTCACAAGTTTGGTTCCAATCTGAGCATGGATGACTAGTGGGTCAGCGGCTTCGACAGCCCAGGTATCTACCTCCCGGTCGCTGAAAACAAGCGTGTAAGGCTCAGACTGCGATCTCGCGATGCTATAGACTGGCTTTCCCTGAGGCTTGGGCGCGTTGTTAATGAGCCTCTGCTCTCGTTTGCTTAAGGGAATGGGTTCATGGCGGCCTGCAATCGTACCTATATGGCCATCTAAGTGAGGGAAGTTCTGGTGTGGGTGGCGATTGGGACCTTGATTCTGGTTACCTCTCGCGGGGGTTTGCTGCCTTATCTCGTTCTGTGTTCTACCTCCTCCACCTCTTTTTGCACCGCCGCGACCTCCGTCACCATTTCCTCTCTGCGCAGTTAGGACTTTCTGCTCTCTCGGGTGGTGAGGACGCGACCTACATTCCTCTGTAGGGTGAGTATCCACTCTGTGGTACTCACACCATGTGATTGGCTCGTGGCGACCATGACCTCGATCCCCTCTCCTTTCAGCCTCGCGACTGCTATCATGCTCGGCTACAAAATTTTGCGAGTGGAACTGATTCTGATCATGGTTCTGGCCTCTGAACTGCTTTTGACCCTGATTTTGATCTTGAATTTGCAAACCGGGAACTCGCGTGTCAATCTGCTCCTTTCCCTGACTTCCCTGATAGCGCTTGCTACCCCAGTTCTGGTTGTCCCTCTTTTGGCCCTGAGCAGGCTTATTCTGATTGTTTCCTTTCAACGCGGAACTTTAGTGTGCTTCCACGTTAATCTCTGTATACGCTCTTTCGAGCATGCCCTGGTAGTCCAAATCTTTCTTGCAGTATAGGTATTGCTTGAAGGAGCTTCGTCAGGACACCTTGCGAGCATAGCATACTTGTAGCGTGCTAGGTGTTCGCTAGGATCTTCTTTGCCATTGTACTCTTTGATAATAGGGAATCTGAAATTAGGTAGAGGGACTGACCTGACTATGTGGTCTGCGAAAGCAGTCGGGCCGAACAAGGCTGACAGGTTAATGGGCGGATAGGCCTCGTGAGCCTGCCGTGGACAGTTTGCCTGGTTGTAATAAGGTTCCCCCTCATACTGGTAGCGAGAAGGTCCTTGCTCGGCATGAATCCCATGTCCCCTTGTTTCGGTTCTTCCCCTGTAAGACTGGTTCTCTACATAGCTCGCGGGGGCTTGGTTCAAGTCAAACCTACCAGGGTGACAAGCCCTCTCGCGTCCCTCGACCCTGGTCCTTCGTGACACTGAGATTCTGTCGTCGGGTACGTGCTCAGCACTCTCTTCAGCGACTGGTTGTTCTCGTTCGCCCTGATCCTGCTCCTGCTCGCGGGCCTCAGCCCTCGGTTGCTCCTGGTGCCGGTCCCTGTCCGTGCTCTGTCCCAACGTCCGAAGGAATGCGCGATACTGAACCAGTGCGGGCCCTACCAGAACAATCTCTTCCTCCGGCACGCGTGTAAGAGGTGCTTGTGAGCCATTTATCTCTTGTTGTGTCCTCGTCTGAAGAGGGGTGTTGCCGCTTCCCTCGCCCCCAGCATTCATCCTTAGGCGGTTAAGTATTAGAAATACGTGAATATCTGTAGTGAGCCTTACTTGTGCGAGGAAGTCCCCACGGTCGGCGCCAGTGTTGGAACTCAGAAAACGCAGCTCGCGACTCAACACCTCGCGAGTCTGGCCAGCCAACTTGTATACAACACTTCACCTCGTCTTCTCCCCGTCGTTCAACCTAGTTCTTGACACCTACTATTCCAACGCAACCAAACTAGGAGAGGGTATCTCCGGATTTGATTCTCCGGCGTTCAAATTAGCAAACGTGTAAAAATGCAACTAAGAACTACACAATTTGCCACAAGAGCTAGAGTAGATAGAAAGTTGTAAAGTAATGATAAAGGGAACTTAAAATGTTATTTAAAACGTTTCAAGTTCTTCGTTACCAACAAACCGAACAGCCCTAGAAAACACCCATCGCAACATTAAAAGCTTAATAGCAACTCCGGGAGTTATAAACTAAGTGATGTTCTTCTTAATACCTCAAGGAGAAGGAGAATTTGGAAGATTGAGGTTTTGGTTTTCTCTTGCGTTTTCCTTACTCGGAAGAGGGAGACAAAGCGTTTTTCTTTTTAGTCGTGATCCCTTCCTCTATCCTTTGAGTTGCATTCTTATACTCTTGTCAGGGGCCCATGCGAGTCAATTACTAATTTGCCCCTTGATACTTAATCTTGTCGGATCCTCCTTCTGGGCTTCGTCTGCTTATGGGCCGCTTTCGTCCTTCTGGGCTGACTGCATGGACCGACCCGGCTCGCGTCCTATGGGCCTTACTCTATTCCTTTTGGGCCTCGCGAGCCCATCGAGAACCGGCTCCAACAAACCCCATCAAAGATTTCGAACATGCTAATACACCCACCATTTGCTTGGAATATGGAAGCTCTTTCGTTGATCGACGTGGTCTGTATGGCAGCAAGGGCATGAGAAAAAGGTGAATTCGTATGAATTAGAATGGTTGTTTGCAAATAGAAGCTCCAAATCCGTGCTCTTCTCATCTTTATAATCATTAATTAATTAATTTAGTTGTGTGATTTATAATTGTAATTATGTGTCTGCTATGAGACTTGGTAGGCAAACATGCTGATACAACCTCCGCTCAAGCAAGGAGTGTAAGAGATATTAGAGTTATTCATTGGGAGAGGCTATACATCCAGAGTGAAAGATATTTGTAAACTTCGAATGAGAAATATAAGAATTATGAAAACATTTCTCAATCTGGTGAGCAGTCAGAGAAGGGAGATGTTATTGTTTTCGTTGACCTTTGTATTTGTACTTCATAAAATTAAAACTGTCGTTAGTGATTTATGCTACTATCAGGTATGTAAGATCACACAGAAATGAGAGAAGTCGCTCAACTTGGGAGGATGATGAAAAGAGTTGTAAGTCGTAATCAGTTTCATTAGTGGTCAGTATATCAAGTTTGTGATTCCATTGTGATTTATCTTGCGTAGGAAAAGGTTGAAGATAATGAAAAGACAATCAAGATGCGTCTGAAAATGTTCGAAGACTGAACTTGCGTATCATTAGCCATTACCCAAGCAGAGGAATACTTCATAGTCGTCAATACAACTGCTTCTTACAAAGACTAAGTTCTTTCAACAATGTCAGGACAGTTTCACTGATAGCTTCATTAGCTTGCTTATGTAGATCAAAGTAACTGGATCTGAAGAAGACATTTTCGAAAGTTTTAGCTTCTCTCTACATAGATTTATAGTGATATGTAAGTTCAACCTTTTTACTCCATTAGTCTATTTGTTGGCTAAGGAAAGTTTTAAAGGATAAGAATCCTTTTGTCACTTTTGTTCTTGGTAAGAATCCATTTGAAGTTTTTAACTTCAGTGAGTAATTATGTTGTCTTTCTTGGTACAAGTATATTTACCGTCTCATGTTTTATGGGTCCTGGAAGTGGGAGAGGTACACAATGCGTTACGATTGCAAATGTGTTTGGGTTTACTCACTTAAGTGTTGGAGTTCTGCTGAGGAAAGATATCACTTTAAATAGTGAGAAGGGTTAATAATATCTTGCCCGTGAATCATTGTCGACTTCTGAGCAAACAAGGTCGAACCTATTTGACACGGTCATTCTCCAGGAACGCGTCTTCACGCCTTCCAGCCCCTCTGAGAGTCTGAATCCACGGGAAAAACGCCAAACCGGTAGGGATGCGTCCACCGGCATCGTAAGTCCTAACAATCAAGAAATCGGACGTTACACGATGAATAGGCCCGTCGATTAAAAGAGTTCGACGTCGACCTAACGCTAGCGTGAGGCTACGGACCCACCTTAAAAGTAAGGGGTAACGTCACAAGCTGATAAAATCACACGCTGACCTATGTCCGTCACTCGCTTCAGGGTTCGGAGGAAATACTGGACCCAACCTTCATATAAGCCGGCAACGTAACGAAAGAAGCCGCATTGACCATACCACCAACTAAATAAAACTTTCTAACACGTTCCCAAGACATCTCCAACGCAAAGAATAAACGCGCACGACGCAAGAAACGAAGTACAAAATATAACAAGTAAAGCAAGCACAAGGATCTTTCGTAGCTCTAACCTAGTCTACGGGGAGTCTAAGTCAAACCTACCAAAAGGGGTAGGGATACACCAAAAGAATGAAAAGTACCTAAAAGATAGCAATGACGTAAGAACAAGAAATTTGACAGCAATAAAACGCTATCACCATGGCAGCGTAAAGGATTCAAGGAAGCAGAAGAACAAGTATATTGAAAAGAAAGTCCAAACGGCAGAGAACGAGGATAACAACATTTGAAAAGAAAACAAGCGCCCCAACTATAAGCAACGCGTACAAGTGCCCTACGCAAAGAAATACAAATAATTACAAAGATTTGGACTCGCCCTTAGACGACCCGGAACCAGATGCGCGACCATCGCCTTCCTCTTCATCAGTCGCAAGCTCCTCTTCGTCGACGTGTTCCCCGCCTTCAACGTCGAGATCAGCGTCAAGACGCGAGGAAGAAGGACCATCTACGACACCTTCAGGAGGTTATGGAAAAGCCTCCCTAAACTCAGCGCGCTCACCCACCGGATCCCAATCTTTGTAATTACCAGCAGCATACTCCTCATAGACCTCCACTCTAGACAACCAAGACCAATAGATCTTCGCCTCGTGTAAATCTTTGTCATGCTGCGCCTTGTTTTTCTCCACATCCGTCCTCAAGGTGACGAGATTCTCCTCCAAGTTCTTGACTTGCTCAGTGATCTTCTCGTTAAGAGTAAGGACTTCAGCGACCTTATCCTTCGCCGCCTTCTCCGTATCACGGGATTTCTTTAATTCGCCATTGAGACGCGTAATCTCCAACGACGCGTCAGACGCCTTTTTCTCCAACGCCTCCATCTGCTCCGGATACGTAGACAAAAGCGTCCAAGCACATAACGATGCCTGAATCCCCTGAAAGAAGGAAGAAGAAAAATAAGAAAGAAAGCTCATGAAAAGATCAAAGAGAAAACGAAAACAATAATCTTACCTGCCACTGAGCAGCGAAAGCCTCTCCCATGACGTCGGCAGGATCCATCGACGCGTAATGATCAAGGGACGCCGAAGAACGAAGCTCCATTAAAGCCTTTAGAAGTCCCCTTCCCGGAGTAAAGACACGTGAGATCACGCCAGGAAAGTCATCTACAGACAGGTATTTTTCCTCGGAAGCTTCAACTACTTTCTCCTTTCCCTTCTTTGAACGCGTCGCTTTAGCCGAAGAAGGAGACGTCGTAGATTTCAAGGTAGCCATAAGATCGACCTCTAGGGGAGCAGTAGACGAGCATCCTTTTATCGTAAGTTGTCTCTTCCTCGACGTCACAAGGTCAGTCGCAGATTCGTCACGAGCGCGAACGCGAGAAATTGAAGCTGCACCACCAAAGGGAACTAAGCAATTAAAACATAAGTGTGAAAAGAGAAGTCGAAGTAAGTTAACGAGAAGAAGCCGACTTACCAGATGGCGTCGCAGGACCACTACGATGACCCTCTCCGTCATGACCATGGAAGGTCCGATCAACTTTAGGAATCGCCAAGAGCGCGGCTACCGCCTTCTTCGACTTCGCCCTCGTCTTAAGAGCCTCTACATTGACTGAAAGGAACATAAGGTTACATGTAAGAAGAACGTATATAATAAAAATGTGCTTCAAAGAAAAAGAAAAGCTGATAAGATAAAGTTAGGAAGCTCACTCTTGGGATTCCATTCCTCGATAAGCCACGAACACGCATCTCCAAGAGAAGATTTTTCCACGAAGTAAAAGACCTCGGCCCAACCCCGGTCAACCATGCTCTTCTCGAAGGCTATCCTGGACTTCTTCTGCTTGATTTTGAAATAGACCCTGCCCGGTGAAGAAAGGGAGACGGTCAGAGAGTTGCCGAGGTCCGCCGCAGCAAAATCCAAGCCATGTTTTTCAATGACATCGTCAAGAGCGCCCAAGATGCGCCAGGCCCCGGGGAGAAGTTGACCCATCGCCAAGCCAAGAGTGAGCATAAAAGCCTTGACCAAAGGCGAGAACGGGAATCGGTGCCCCGCCAGAAAAGGATACTCATAGACCGCTATCCATCCCGGCCGATGAGCATCCACACAAACCCCCCTTGGAGGGATTTCAATCTTCACGTCTGGACCTAGTTCAGTGATGGTCCTCAGACGGCTAACGTCGTGCGCTTCATAGTAGTAACGACCCGACTCGCGGAGTACCTTTCCTGGCTCGTAAAGCACTGGAGTTGCCATTGGAAAAGAAGTAGAAAGAAGAGCAGCGTAATAGAGCGATCGAGTGAGAAGGAAATGAAGAGAACAGAGAGATGTTCGGAGGAAATGAAGATTAGAAGAAGTGTATGGAGAAAGGGAAGATCCCCGCTCATTTATAGGAAGGAAATCGCGAGGATCTCGGGAAAGATATTCTCTAACGGCAACATCTCCCACTAGAGAAACTAGCCGTTGGAGATGAACGTTGCCGGCACAGTCAATGAAGCTCCTCGCCTGTCACATGGAAATGATTAAAGGAAAACGATGATCAAAGCTTTGTGACGCTATTAAAATTTCAAGTGACGTAATCATCAACGCGTTCCTAGTGTAATGAAGACATATTCCTTGAAGAAAGAAGGCGTCTCCCAGCTCTACTAAACGTTAAGCCCTAAAAGACGCCTTAGGGGTATTGTTTGTGCCTAAAAATACGATGAGTAAGGAACACGTGGTAAGCTACGCATAGAAGGACTACGTCGACGCGACAAGAGGAAAGGAAGATGTCGTCGACGTGACGAGACGTGGCAAGGTCTCGTTTACCTTGAAGATTAGGTCGGCCGAGTGTATTTTATCGTACTCTTTATTATATTCTTGTAATTGGTAAAAGATACGATAAAGAATATCTTTTACCTTGTTTGTTATATCGTTATTTAGATAGAAGGAAGAGATAAGATCTCGTTTCCTTAAAGATATTATTAGGGTTAGCCTATATATAGAGGCTAACGCCTGCTTTGTAAGTATTCAGCCACCATTCGAGTAATACCAAGTCCAAGCTTCAAACCCTAAATTTTTATCTCGTCTTATAGTGTTCTTGATTGTTGAGATTATACCGTATTCTTTGATCTTTGCCCTACAATTGCTTAGTTATCATCTCGTTGATAATTTCGCTACAAACAGTCGCCATACTCGGCCTTAGTCTCCATACTCGGCCTTAGTCTCCACGCTCGACCTTTGACGCCAACAAAACCGAGACTCGTAAGGGACACTCGCAAATAAATCCATAAGACGGAACGCGTCCGCCAGATCGATTAAGTAACATGAGAACGCCTCTTGGCAAGAAAAAAGAAACATAGCGCGTTCAAAAGAAGTCAGGAAGGGCGCTAGGGGTAAACTAAGAAGTTTGCAAGTAGGAAAAAGCGTATGACGTAGAACGTACGTGTCGAGAGAATTGGCAATTAGAATTTGGCAGCTTTAACTTAGCCAACAAGGAGCCTTAATCAAACCTACAAAAAAGGGATAGGATAGTTCAGAAGGAAAGAGATCGCAGATTGAACGTGTTCACCAAAGAAGGTAAATTTTCCTTATTCAAAAAATTCAATTTTTTCCTTATTTATATGAAGAAGCTCAAAGAAGGAAATCACCATAAATTATGGGAATAAAACTCTTAATTATGTAGGAGAAGGTTACATGAGCAAAGTAACAAAGATTCACATGGAAAGAAAGTACAAGAACGCCTAAGTTCCTAAGAGAGAACGTCATCTAGATAATGCTACGAGTTCGCAGAGTTGTCGAACTCCTCCAAGACTCCCTTGAAAGTATATCAAAAATCAAGACCCACAAAGACAAGGCATAGTGCAAAAAGCAAGCGAAGACAAAGGAGTAGAAGTCGAAAAGAAAAGACTTTAAATTAACACCCCGTTCCGGTGAACGGGGAAAAGTGTTACGCGGAGCGCGTCCGTCAAAAGTGACAAAGTTCCCACAGCATGGGAAACACGAATTGTTCAAAAACTACTTCGCCCTAGAAAAGGCGTCGATCTCGAAAACAAGAAAAAAAAGTATAGAAAGAGAATGAGAGAAAGAAGACTAGACAGAGGGAGACACATCCTCCTCTTCTTCGCCAGAGTAGACTTCGACCTCCTCGGAGCCGTCGTCGTCATCGCCATCGCCTTTTCCATCGTCGTCTCTAGAAGAGTCGTCAGGGGAAGAATCTTCGATAGCATCTTCTTCCTTCTCGTCCCCACATTCTTGGTTGTCGTCGCCCTCCTTGTCCTCGTCTTTCAGGATGATTGTGTGATCAACAGGGGTGGATGGAAGCGAACCAGTAGAAGACACGTCGGGAGCGTTTGGGAACACCTCCATAAATTCCCTACACGTAGCCTCAGCGTCCCATTCTTAGTGTTTCTTGTTGCAGACCTCCTCCATGGCTTCAACGCGGGTCAACCACGAGTAGTATACGTTGTCCTCCTCCAAGTCCGCCGCAAGATAAATGTTCTAATCCCTCCCTTTCAGAATAATAAGGAAATCAATGTCGCCTATTCTTTACCATCCAACGTCTCTTATTCATACGGAGTTATTTAAGGACCATAAACCTCATACACATATAACCTCGGATCATAAATTACAGATACATATAACATATATAGATGTTAAAAATGTTATGACGACCGATAGATGGAGTACCCTTGTAATAAGCTCAGGTTGGGGAGTGTCTCTACGCCTTTAATTCACACATTTCTTGTCCTTTTTAGTGTCTTTGGTTATTCATGTAATTTTTTTTGAATGATGTATTTGCACTTAAACGTACACCATGTTATGAAAAGCAAAAACATATTTGTTTCTTATCTAAAAAAGAGAAGATCTGGTGTAGCTACAATCAAGGGTTTGTTTGACAAATCCATTATAAAGGCATTTTCATATATAAAGACTTTTTTTGTGATAATGTTGTTTGGTGAAACAAATTTATAATGGCTTTATAATGGTAGAGTGTGAGTTGTTAATAGCACAAATTTCGAAGCTCTAAAAAGGTTTATTTAAAATAAAGTCCTTTATTTCTCAAAATGCCATTATAAATGATTGGTCAAACAGACTCCAATACGTGTACCTTGATGACCCGATTCCATTCGTCAATGAAAGCCCTCTAAGCAAATTAGATGCCCAGTGACTTCATAAATTGGGCCAACACCAATTCCACCACACTATGTCTCCAAACACCATAGATGAGCTGCGTCTTATCACGTACGTATTAAGGACATAAAGTACAAAGTACTCGACACGAGCGGCGTCTTATCACCTCAATTCCTCTTATTGCTTTTTCTTACTTCTACAAAATGCTTATGATGCACAACGACTACGAGTCAAGCAAGCTTTAGAGGCTTTTCACTTTCTCTTGAGCTAACATTACTAACTAAGGAGTATTTTTTCGTATTTGTTTTTTTTTATAAAGGCGTGAGCAAATGACAACTCTTAATCATCTTGTCGGATGATCCTGAAAAAGTCTGAGTAGATGTAAGACATACTCGACTTTAAAAAGACTAGTCGCATTATTCTGATGTAATCATCAGATAATGTGCAATCATGGTTACACCTAAGAATGGTTTTAAGAAAAAGGGTATTGGTATCCGGGTTGGCTAAGAAATATGCTGCCTTATTGGCTTCCCTGAAACAATGAAATATTTTGTCAAACAAAGTTATAATGTTACGAATATCATCAAATATATTCCTAATTTACCAAAGGATTTTCCAAATATTTTAAAGGAATTTATAATTGTTAGATTATCACCTTCAATAACAATATTTTTGTAACTGAGTTTTAAAGCCAACTTAGTCGCATAAAGAGTTGTCATGGCCTCGGTAACAAGTGCAGAAGTGGGAAAAAATTCGTATTAAAGATATCTATGATTTTACCTTCTTTATCCATAGCTAAACATGCAATATATGAGTTATCCATTGACTGATGTGAACCATCATAATTTATTTTAATTGAATTCTGGGGTGGTTTATTCCGTTTCTGATTTATACTCTTACTTCTCTTTCTAATCTTACTCAAATTTGGTCCTTTAATGCTTGTGTTTGTGGTCTCTCATTGTTTAAATTGAACAAAAGTTGTTTTTACAGGCTCATTATGTTGGTAATCTTTTTTCCCAAATATTATTAAATTCTATAAATCCATATATGATAACAAAAGAAAATTAAAACTTTGTTTTTGTTTGAATCTAACTTGAAAGACTGAATAAGACTCATTATTGTATCCAGAAAAGATGTATTATGTTGTAAAGGAAATTTTTTATTCATGTAATTATTCAAAAATACGTAATTGGTTTGACATAAAAATGACATTCACAAAAGAAATGTTCTCTATATTCTAAGGGAGAATTACAAAGAGAACCTATTATTTAATTTATCTAGTCTCTCCGTAGTAGGAAGATTGTCATACAATGCTTTCCAAAGAAAATTTTGTAGTCAGGGATGTATTTTTAAGTTCCAAAGTCAACTATAAATAATTGTACGGTTATGCATATTGTCATTAATACTTAATTGTCTAGCCGAAGCAGTGCTAAATTAACCACTGGAATTTGGGAGCCATATTACCTTGTCTTTTTGGTAGTTTTGGGGTGTATATATACTAAGAATATGAGGTATAACATGATTAGGCAATATGGAGTTTAACTTTGATATATCTCATTCCTTGGTATTAGTTATATATGAAGAAGGACACTTTGGTATTTATATCTGATTTATCTGAGTCAAAATACATTTAAAGATTAGGATTTTTTATCCAATTATTTGTCCAAAAATTAATATTATTACTATTCTCAAGTTCCCAATCAATACCTTTCTAGAATTGTTGACACAAATGTAAAAGCCTCGCAGATTGCCGTGATTGTTTCCTTTTCTTTTTATAATTGAAAATGGTTGAGGATTGTAGGTATTTTTGATTTATCATCATAACTCAAATATTATTTTTATCTGCCACTAATTTCCATAATAGCTTTTGTTGAAGAACATGATTAAGATCCTCACGGCACACCTAGTCTACCATATTGTTTAGGATTACAAATTGAATCTCATTAATTGCTCGATATCAAGGATTATTATTATTACAGAAAACTTATTTATTTATCTTATCAAATTGTTTGCAAACTCCTTTTTATAGTGAGAAGCATTGAATTAGATGGTTAGCTTTTAACATAATATTTGATTGAATAAGAACTTATCTGCATGCTTGTGATATAGTATTTGCTTTCCATTTAAAAAGTTATTTTTGCATGCTTTGTCCTACATATTGAAAACACTAATTCTTTACTCTGCCTCTAACAATTGTGATTCCTAAATATTTCCCCGTCGAATTTGTTTGTTGTAATTTTAGGACATAATTTATTGAAGGCCCACGCCTTAGAAGCGCTATCCCCATGTCAACGTGGGAACTTTCCAGGAGGTCACCCATCCCAAGACTACTCCCACCCTAGCACGCTTAACTTCCTAGTTCTTTGTCCTCACCCGAACTAGAAAAAGGAAGAGCTCTTGTTGACATGAGTAGCAATCTAATCCTTATAATGGATTGCAAACACGAGGTGTTACAATCACCCCCACTTAAACCCTTAACGACCTCATCAAGGCTCACCAAGCCTAAAGACCACCCTCCTGGTCGAGTGACTGCACTACGGCTAAGCCCACTCGGAACCAAGATTCGGCTCTGATACCATTTGTAATGCCCACGCATTAGAAGCGCTATCCCCATGTCAACGTGGGAACTTCCCAGGAGGTCATCCATCCCAAGACTACTCCCACCCAACACGCTTAACTTCCTAGTTCTTTGTCCTCACTCGAACCAGGAAAAGGAAGAGATCTTGTTGACATGAGTAGCAATCTAATCCTTATAATGGATTACAAACACGGGGTGTTACAAGTTAACGTTTGTCGTTGTGTTGAAGAGATGTTTGGGGACGTTTGAAACGAATTTTTATGGTAATTGATAGCTAATCCAGAAAGATATGTAAACTTTTGTAATAACTATTTAATGTAATTCATGTTATTCATTTTTGCGTTAGCAAAAATAATTATGTCATCGGCGAAACATAAAAATGGAATCCGCATTCCATTCCTTGAAATCTGGATTCCAACTTTGTGGTTTGACTTTTCTGCTTCATGTTGAAGATGTCTAGCTAAATATTTCATAGCTAAAATAAAGATAAATGGAGCTATTGGATCACCTTGTCTTAAGCCACATTTTGGTTTAAAAGTTGGGCCAAGTTCGTTGTTGACTAAAACTTAGAATGAGGCAAACTTTATACATGTCATTACTTGATTTATCCAGGTCGAATGCAATCCAAAGGTTTGTAATATTTTAGTAATAAAAGGCCAATGTACTTTATCGTACACTTTTTCATGTCAAGTTTAAGGGTCATCCATCCTCGCTTTCCTTTTGGTGGAATAAATGGAAAATTTCATATGCTATAAGAATGTTATCAAAAATTGACCTATCTTGTACAAATGCACCTTGACATGGATGAATTAATTTAGGAAGTAAGTTTTCTAAACGATTGACCATTAATTTAGTTCTAGTTTAATAAATTATTGTACAAGGGTTGATTGGGCAGTGCTTGGTTAATTGAGATAGGATTATCAATTTTTGGTATAAGAGTAATAAAAGATTGTGCGCATTCCATCAGCATAAATCCTGAATGAAAATACGCTTGTAAATCTTGAGTTACTGAGTGTCCAACAATAGGCCAATAGTGTTGATAAAATTCAACATTGAAACCATCAAGTCCCAGAGTTTTATTATGAGGAAGTTGAAAGATAATATTTTTAACTTATAGGGGAGTCAGTTGGATGAGTAGAGTATTTCTATCTTCATCAGTAATTAATTTTGGGATTAATTTGAAATCATTATCTGTTTAGCGAAGAGAATGTAGAGGTTGAAAAAATCAATGGTAATAGCCTTCTTAATATCTTTTGTTTTGAAATAATTTATTTTTTGAAGTGACTCATAGCAATATATTTTTTGCTTATAGGTTCTTATTTTCTCTGTGGTTTGAAAATATTTTGTATTTCTTTCCATATCTTTAAAAAAATTACCTTAACTCTCTGTTCCAGTACGTATGCTAAAATTCAAGCAATTTGTTATATTTTAAAATAAGTCTGTTATAGAGTGTAAGTTTGTTTATGTTATTATTTTGAAAGCAATCATTTTCAACTTTTTGCAAACCAGGTTTTGTTTAATAAGTTGTTCATACATTTTGTTAGTATTCTTCTTGATCTATTCTTTGGTTTCATATTTTAACCTTTTTTGTTTCATAAAAATCTTAAACAATGAAGAACAATTGTAAAGAAAATTCCATACCTTTGCAACTAATTTCCCATAATTCTCATTTTGAATTCGTTTGTTTTCAAAACGAAAAAGGATAAATCTTGGTTATGTTTTATCACCTAATTGTAGCGTAATAAAGTAGTGGTCCGATGTTGTGAAAGGCAAATCGTTTAGGATATTATTATTATAATAAATTAATATATTAAGATGAACTAAAACTCGATCCAGTCTTTCTAAAATGGTTACAATCGTTATGGAATTAGTCTTAATCAAGTATAAGAAAAACCATTAAAATTTTGGTTAATCAAGCCATGATTACTTATAATAGATTTTAGTCTTGTAAATCTATTATTTGATGACGAACAACCTCCTTGCTTGTCCTCAGGCGTCAAAATATTGTAGAAATCTCCTAAAATGATCGAAGGTTCCCGTTTTGTGTAGTAATAATTTGAGAGATAAAATTTCAAAATTTTGTTTTAAGATTTTCTTTACTAGGTGCGTAGATGAAAATAATGATAAACTTAATCATCTTCTCTTCAAATCTTGGAATTATAGTGTTGGAGCCATGAAAAATAATGTTACAATAATTAGCTTTAAGAAAATTCGTACATAGCAGCCAAGACCTCTTTTTGTACTATCAGCAGGAGATATGAATATACTTTTCAATCCTATTTTAGCATGATATTGATTACTTGGCGGTTCATTATTTTTCGTTTAAGATAAACAAAAAAGATCAATATTGTGAGTTCTTTTTATGTGTGAAATCTCTGTCCAAAAGTGAGGTCAACGCACCCCTATACAATTCCTATAGACAATCTTCATATGAAAACTTGATAATACTTATAGATTAGTTTTGTCAAGGTTGTAAAAAATGGAATTTTTTTTCTAAAGTAGGCTTTTTTTTCAAACAAATTCCCAATATGGGCTCGTTTTGAAAATAATTCCCAACATAGGCACTATTATGAGGTTCGGAAATTTTTCACGTATGAGAGACGCCGAAGCAGAATTTTCTTTTAAAAAAAAATTATGTATAAGAGACCCTGATTTTCTTATACGTGGGGTTTAAAAAAAAAGTTTTAGAGGCGGGCATCTCCATCATGGTGATGATCTGCGTTGGTGGGTCCCATTTGAATATCATCCTTCTTCCTCCATTCCAAGCAAGAAGGCGTGAGACATTCAGTAGGTGGGTCCATTTGAACATTCTTTTTTTTTTTTAAGTGAGTGCAGCGTCTCCTACACTTAATTTTTTTTTTTTTTAAACCCTAAGTATAAGATACGCGTCTCTTATACGTCGATTAAAAAAAATTACATGTATAAGAGACGTTGGTTATCCTATCGTCTCTTATGCATAAGTTTTTTTTTTTTGAAAAATTTTCGAGCCTCGTAAGAGTGCCTATGTTGGGAATTATTTTCAAAATGAGCCAATATCGGGAATTTTTTTGAAAAAAAAGTCTACTTTAAAAAAAAATTCTAAAAAATGTACTTATATATTTGTTTTGTCAAGTTTGTACAAATATAGTATTCTGTCTGTTCATATGAAATATGTTTTGTATGTTTTGTATGTTTTGTATCCCACCACTTCTTATCTTTTATAATAGTGAAAGAAGGAGTCTGATTAAGATGAGAAAAATTTTCTTTAAAATATCCTCATTGCTTTTTATAATAAAACCTCTGAATATTTTTACTATGATTATGATTATACCATATATTACAATTATTAAAACCGATAACAAATCTAACTGTTATAACGCGTTGAAGGTAGTATTTAACCTTAGCTTTACAATAGATCGTGAATTTATTATTAGATTTTTTAATATGTATCTTAACAGATCTCTTAGAATTATAAAAGTCGGACTTGTTATACTACTGAATGAAACACAAAGGAGACACCAAATAGATAACAATAATAGTTCATACCAGCGTATCTGCCATCATTTGCAAACCATACATACATGATACGGCTAACATAAAACTTGAAACAGAAAATACATCTAAAACAGTTACCTAACGTGATTTTTTTATTATGGGTGTGAATCCCATAATAAACCCTCTTATAGAGATAAATAAGAATAAACTAGCTACATCCACTTGTAGTGGGAGTAGTTGTGGTGGTCCGGCGGCCTTCCGGCGGCCACCCGACGACTTCCCAGTGGTTGTCCGGTAGAGGTCCGACGGAGGTCCGACGACGGTCCGGCGGCGGTCCGGCGGTGGTCCAATAATAAATGAAAAAGTTAAAGTATAAAAATAAATGAAAATTTAAGTCTAATTCAAATTGGTGAACATTTAAATATAATGGGATGAACATTTAATTATAATGTGATGAACATTCTTAAACTTTTAAATATTTATCGTATATTTATTAAAAGAAAAATATGAGATCTTGGGTTATTGAATATGTAGTCGTTCCTAACATTTAAATATTTTCAATTCCTTGAACAATTGTTCCGATGTTGTAGAGTCGAAGAACATAATATTATGGAAAATAAATTGCTAGGAACAACACATTCAATATTTAGTCATTAATAGATGGGTTGATTGGATTGTTGAGATTAAATACATTGAATTATCCCACATCATGTGAACTAATAATCACAGGAACGACAAAACACAAAAACACACAACACAAAATTTTAAAAAAAATCAACGCAAAGCAAAACTTAATAAACCCATCTAAAAGGTGAACCCTAATAACGTAAAAAAACATAATATTTAATCATTCCAGAATCCAATAACGTCTTCGAAACTATAAACACAAACAAAACCTACGGGCAATACACTTCTACAACATGGTTAGATTACTACTAAACACGACAATAAAATAGTGAATATCCGCATTCATTTCAAAAACAAATTGCACATCAAAACAAAATACACAAACAACATATATTAAATGCAAATTAATTTGTATGTCAACAAACATATGTAACAACATCATTGTAACGCCCTTAAATTAAAGGTCGACCAAACATCAAAAAGTCATAGAAACGTTAATGTGACAACTTATTCCTCTCATGAAATAAAAAAACTCATAAAGAATATGGTATCATGGATTCACGATGATAAAATCGTAAATATTCAATGAGCACAATCAAATTGAACACCTAAAAGGAAACGGCGTCACATACAACGAAAAATAAATCTTCAAAAGCAAAAAAAAAAAACGAAGAAAAAAACCGACAAAAACAGTAGCATAATATTATAACAATGCAATTATAACCTAGAGAACATTATAACACTATAACACAATTCACAATTCTAAAATCAAACGCACGGTCTATAGACCACCAGTGTTGAATAAAGTTGTTCAAGATAAAGCTAGATCAGTTCATAGAAGACCTCAAAACCAATACTAACATAGGCCCCACAAACGTTTGTGAGTTATGAAGCAAGGTAAATAAAAATCAATACATAAATATTGACCAAATTGATTTTTTTTACCAGGTATGCAGATACACTTCAACAAAATGGGCATCCAAGAAGCACGAATACTTATGTGGATGAAAAGGGACGGGAAATCATTTGACCATCAGTTGATGATAAATATAAAAGAACGCTGCTACAAAAATACAACACGGAGATCAGTATGGAGTGTTGCAGCAATTCAAAGGCTCAAGAGTTATTGCTAAGAAACACAATGAAGACAAAAGGCAGCAAACACAGAGCGAATGCAGGAGCTCAAAGAAACAAACACAATTACAAGGGACTTCAACAAGCATAGATACTTTTAAAACCTACAAACTTTCCAAACTACATGTTTTACTTTATTAGCTTCAAAATACGTCAGAAGAACAACACTATGCGCTCAATATATTACATAAGAACAATGAGAAAGACTCGATAGAGATAGACAATGCAAACCTGAAATACTGAGGCACCAACTAGCTATTTTGGCAGACTGTTCGATTAGATATCGAGCAAATCCAATGAAAGATCAACAATACAAACTTTATGGTATAGAACGTGTAATATAATACAATATTGCCTGCTAAGAATAGAAAATTAAAGAAAATTTCCATACATTATATACGTACAAGTATTTAGAACAAACACTATCAGCCTAAGCGTTTGATGTTTCATGCAAAATATTAAGGAAAAACATACATCAATTCCATTAAAAAGTTATGCTTATGTTCATTTCTCTAACATTGTTCACAATCTACTGGAAATAACAATTCGCCTATTAATATCTTAAGATTAGACAGACTCATTAAGCAGAAGTGACTAAATATAACACATGATTCAAACCAAAGTAACAAAAATGACCTATTACAATGTGACGAGCGAAACATATCCCATGCCACTCAAACCCGTCGCAGTCTAGAGGAGTGAAATCATTTCCACATCACTAACGAAGTTTGAACCGGGACACATCCATACCCAACAAAAATATTACATCACTCACCTAAACATAAGGAACTCCTATGTTTAACAAACTAATAAGATGCAATGTATCGAATAATGAAACACTAGAAGCTATTAAGCAAATGATCGTCAATCATCCAAAAGGAAGAGGAGATACGAAGATGTAGAAGAGCGAAGTTGCGGTTTTTACAAGAAATTGAGGAAAACATGAGTCACATCTATCCGGGGAATAAACACTGAGACTAGGAAAAACGAATGCTCGCGTCACGAAACAGTATCAAAAGACCATAAAAAAGTGTACTTGGGGGGACAAAAACAGGTACAAGAAAACCCCGGGAAGACAAACTCAACCTAACAAAAACAACCCAAACAGGTCAAACACAAGGGAAATACACAAACTAGGAACCAAATCACAGAAAAACAACAGCACAACGCTATTCCAAACAACCGTAAAATATTTAATACAACAAATCAAAAGCAAGGACAACAGTGACAGAAACATCATTAATAATACAGACCTGAGACGAGTTGAAGAATCAAAGCGAAAACCTAGGACACCGTATGAATCCTCACCACGAACCACTCCAATATGCAAGAAACGGACCGACGAAGACGCCAATATAAAGTGCTGAAGGAGGGACATAACCAGCACAAAAGGACAATGGCTTACAAAAAAGACGTCGGGGTCGTGAATCGAGGGCAAGGGCAACAGGAGGACCAGGGGTTGAGGATGAAAGAATCACCTCCGGCCGTTCAATATCAAAGCCAACATTTCAGAGCCATAAAACCTAAATCAGTGGCACATAAATTAGAATGAAAAATACTAACCATTTATAACACAATCTGGGAAACAACAAAACAGAGAAACGAGTTATGAACAATTAAAAAAAACAATATCAGACGGACTACTAAAAACACATAAAAGAAAAAGACCAAAACCTAAGGGGAAAAAATTAATTAAAAAAATACATCTTGCTTAAAACAAAAATTATACACCCTTATATTTAAACATAAAAAATGAGAGCCCTAGGATAAGGCTATGTTTTTGTGGGTTTGTAAATCAATATGGCATCTCCATATTAGATAGCTATTATGTTTGCCCCTCCTCCTCTTCCACTTACATTTGAGTCGGATGCGGGGAAAAAAACGAAATTCCGCAAGCATCAAAAGATTTAACATGAAAATTACAAGAAATAAAAAAAACAAATTTACATTAAGGAAAAAATCAAGGGAATAAAAAAATACGACGGGGATAAAAACATACACCACATTTACACACGAATTATAAAAACAATCAAAATACAACAAGAAGTAGAGGGGAAAATGTGACAAAAATCATTCAACCCGTTATTAAAAATCACAACCGTTTTGAAGGAAATTTAAATAAGCATATAAAATTGCATGGAGTTGGGGTCCTACACTCCAAAAAAACATTTCAAAACATTTAAGAAATCATACACTTCGACAACAACCATTCACAAAAAGCAATTACAAAGCAAGGAACACAAACAACAGTTCACGACAATACAAATCAACAACATAATCACAATACTACTCAAAAGAAAGAGTCAACGCCTACGTACAGTATATAGGAAAATAAAGCACTGAAATAAACAGCAAAAAAAAACATATAACAAACGCTACTAAAAAATAAGGCAACACAAAGGAGTCGAAGAAAACATATCACAATATAAAGAACCAAGATTAAATTGAACGGTTTGAAAAAAATATATTAAACACAACAAAAAACGTATCAAGCAAACATAAGGAAAGAGAAATAAGAAACAACACACCTACGAACATAACCTTCAATAATACAAAGACAAATCAGGAAAACAACGAAACAAATTATGGTCGTGCGTAGCAATTTGATCATATTTACGCACATAATTAAAATGTTTTGAATTGAATTCCTCGTGTTGTTCTGAACCAGGATCAGAAAACACTAAGTTTTCACTTCTTCTAATCTCTTCTCCTGCAGATACTATTTATGAGAAATTCAATGAAAAGAAAACAAATAAGTACACATTTAATTAAATAAAACATATGAGATTAGAATGCAAAGCATAATTTGACACGTGACTATTTCGTTTCGCACACCCTTGTTCATTTGTTGGAGTACATACACATTAATTACTCTATTACTTGCACATATTGAGAAATAAAAATGTGAATATATCAAATATAACACTCTCGAATATGGTTGTTCATCTGGACCAAACCAATTTTTCCGGTCTGGACCAATTTTTTTGAAAGCTTGACCAGAAAACGGATTGGAATTTCTATTTCTTTTTATTTTATTTTATTAATATCTAAAATTATAATATTAATTCTATTTGTTTTAAATATAATGTATAATTTATTATTATATTAGTTTATTTTTCTTAAAAATATAAATAATACTATTATATATATTATTTATATTTAAAAATATTAAAAAATAACGAAACCGGTCTGATCCGGTCCAATACGGTTTTGGACCAGACCAGAACCAAAATAAAGAAGAATCTTGGATTGTGGATCGGACCGGAATAACTTCGGTGTGGTCTATTCCAATCCGATTTTTCGGTACAGAAATGTACAACCCTACTCTCAAATGCGAATTTTTTTCTGAAATAGGCTGTTTTTTAGAAAATATTCCCGATATGGGCTCGTTTTGAAAATAATTCCCAACATATGCACTCTTATGAGGTTCGGAAATTTTTCACGTATGAGAGACGCTGGTTATCCGAATCAGATTTTTATTTTTTAATTCCCCCGTGTAAGAGACGCTGGCAAAACCAGCGTCTCTTACACATAATTTTTTTTTAAAAAAAAGTTTATTTGTATAAGGCGCTGGGAGAACCAGCGCCTTATACAAAGCATTTGTTTTAAAAAAAAAAATTCAAAGTTTTTATATATATATTATTATATAAGACTTACTCGTGTTTGGAGGACTCGTATGGGCTCGTTTGAAATCGGAATCGATCATGACCGATTTCGTTGGGTTCGTATTGATCCCAGCTTTCACCAGATATGTCTCTCGCTCGATTCTGATTTCGAACGACCGCATACGAGCCACCGAACACGCGTAAGTCTCGTGCGTACCTTCTACTGTAAATGGATATTTACAAATTCGTTCCTCCATATCAGGCGATGAGAGACATATCTGGTGAAATCTGGGATCAATACGGACCCAACGAAACTGGTCGTGGTCAATTCTGATTCCGAACAAGCCCATACGAGCCATCCGAACAAGCGTAAATCTCGTGCACACCTTCTTTCACCAGTTCGGAATCGGAATTGACCACGACCAGTTTCGTTGGGTCCGTATTGATCCCATCTTTCACCAGATATGTCTCTCATCGCCTGATATGGAGGAACGAATTTGTAAATATCCATTTACAGTAGAAGGTACGCACGAGACTTACGCGTGTTCGGGTGGCTCGTATGCGGTCGTTCGAAATCAGAATCGAGCGAGAGACATATCTGGTTAAAGCTGAGATCAATACAGACCCAACGAAATCGGTCGTGATCGATTCTGATTTCAAATGAGCCCATACGAGCCATCCAAACACGAATAAGTCTTATATAATAATATGGGTTTGGTTCCGGTGAGAATAATTTTTGAAATGAGAACGTGAGAATGACTAATGTGCACCAAAATATACTTAAATATGCATCAAAATGTACTTAAATGTGCATCAAATTTTTTGATGCACATCGTTTGAAAGAGTGATGTACATACAATTCTTACCTGAATGTTCTTCAATTTTTTAATAAATGTTCTTTAAAAATAAATGTTTTTCAAATTTTGGATGTTTTTAAGTTTGTCAATGAATGTGCACCAAATTAGTACTAAATGTGCACCAATTTACTACTAATGTGCACCATTCTCACGTTCGTATTTTAAAATTTATTCTCATCCGACACTTTCCCTAATAATATATATATATAAACTTTGAATTTTTTTTTAAAACAAATGCTTTGTATAAGGCGTTGGTTCTCCCAGCGCCTTATACAAATAATTTTTTTTTTAAAACAAATGCTTTGTATAAGGCGCTGGTTCTCCCAGCGCTTTATACAAATAAATTTTTTTTATGTGTAAGAGACGCTGGTTTTGCCAGGGTCTCTTACACGGGGGAATTAAAAAATAAAAATCTGCTTCAGATGAGAGACGCTGGTAAAACCAGTGTCTCTCATACGTGAAAATTTTCCGAACCTCATAAGAGTGCCTATGTTGGGAATTATTTTCAAAACGAGCCCATATCGGGAATATTTTCTAAAAAAAAGCCTATTTCAGAAAAAAATTCCTCAAATGCACCTAACATGAAAAGAAGAAACAACAATACAATAAATATTACATCCCACACATAAATAAGAAAAACAATACTACATAGAGTAGTGAATACGTGAAGATAAACATATTTCTTCTTTCAAAATTAACAGTGGAGGGAAGAAATCAAATAACTTGATTGTTTTAGGGTTTATTAGTCGATTCAAATAAAACTAATTACACATTCTAACATATTCATCAGTGTCTTAGTGTTGTGGTACTTCCCGTAGGGATTTAATGAAAAAAGAGAATTAAAACACCGAAATAAATGTGAAATGGTTAAACGAACATACTGAAGAAGTTTGTGGCTTACCCACTACCGACGACGCATGGACTGGACGTCTTTAGCAGTAAAATCTCGAAAACCATCAAGGCCTTCTTTGAACTCTTTTTTGTAACCTCTAAAGCTTCTGGCAAATCCATTCTTGTAAAAGTTAGGTTCTTGTGATATATATAGAGATGAGATATTTCCTCATTGAACTTGAGCATATCCAATCTTGTAAAAGTCAGGTTGCTGTAAAATTCAGGTTGTTTTGATATATAGAGATGAGAGATTTCCTCATTGTACCACCAATATGTTAGAGGGAGAAACTCGCTCGTAGGCAATAATTTTTTGATACAAATTAGATAGTTAATCTCATCCAGTTTCTAGTTTTTGTACGCAATACTTATTATCGAAAGACGTCTATACACGCAAAAATTATGACAAAATATTGAACTATTTACTTAGTTGAATATGCTGAACTGATGCTACCAAGGCAACAAAATATGTCAAATGTCTTTAAAGTATAAGATGGACAACATTTTACTAAGTGACTAAACATCACATGCTTATATAATTGTTTTCAACCTATCCCTTAAAACTTCAGTTTTGCATAACTAATATCATTTTTTAGGTTATAAAAGATATTACATAAAAACCAATCAATCTAATATGAGAACATTACAGAAAAAAGAAAGTAAATACCTGTAAACGGAGTTGGTACGAACATCCATCCAAACAACAATGTTATGTAGATAAACCCTGATAGATTCACTCCACACCTAAGTAATATCTCTCTAATTGGTTATCCCAATGACCTTCAGTTCACCATCAACGATGAAACCCTAAGTAGTGGCCGTATCTATTGCCTTCGGTCCAGGTTAACCTTCGGATCATGTTCCACCCAACTAATGTAAAACATTTCCGACAAATTTGAGTCTAAACATTTTCAAAAATTCAAATCATCAATGGAGGAAGAATGTTAGAGGCGAAAAGTAAAGAATGTGGTTTACTCTGCTCAGTTTCATCAAATTTATTGCTTCTTCAACAATAAAAGGCACAACTTTTCCCGATAGCTTGATTATGCTTCACAACGATTGTTTTTTGCAACACCTACATTTTCACATGCATAAATCAACAATGTAAGCATGACAACTGAATTGCAGAGAAATAGGGCGATGCACATCAGAAGGGCAACACCTATATTTTTCGGTCATAAATAAGTGACATTTGACTCATATATGATTGTCTACCTACAATTTAAGATATAAATATATATCAAGGGATTCAATTTCATTTTTCAGTCACCAACTTGATCTAGTTGTATGTAGGTTCTATCATAAATATCAAAATGAAACCCAAGCAGTAGCGTGTACAGATTTCTACAAACGTATCCCGGCATATAACAAAAAAATTGATACCTAAATAAAACAAAAAAACTAAGAGACGCATTGATACACCGAAAGAAAATGACTCGTGCAAAGCACGCAAACCTTCGCGCTAATTGAGATATAATAAAATAGTGCAAACCCCTATTAAGTGATAGTAAATTTCCACTGTATTAACTTATGTGGTTTTCTAAAGAGAACATATATATATATTTAGATTATATGCGAAGAATTATACATGTTTGTGTGTTAGATAAAATTAGTGCATGATATTTTTTATCCTAGGTATTTTATACATTGGACAAAGTTTATTTACGTATATTTTCTCGCTCTAGGTAAGAGGATTAAGATACGATTGTTCATTTTTAGGATTAGGATACACCAAACGGAACATAGTAGTTAATAGCGGAAATACCACAATAATAACTTTAGTTGATCGTCTTAATATTCTCTCATTTAGGATTAGAATAATAAATAAAAAAAATAATTGAAACCCATTTATTATATAATTTTAGGAAGTCATGTTCATCATATATTTATTATAAAAAAAAATAGTATGAGATCTTGGGTTATTAAAGAGGTAGTCGGCCCCGACGTTTTAATCTCTTGTATTTTCTTTGAAAGTGTAAACCCATTTATTATATAAAATAGTGCAAACCCCTATTAAGTGATAATAAATTTCCACTGCATTAACTTATGTGGTTTTCTAAAGAGAACATATATATATATATTTAGATTATATGCGAAGAATTATACATGTTTGTGTGTTAGATAAAATTAGTGCATGATATTTTCTATCCTAGGTATTTTATACATTGGACAAAGTTTATTTACGTATATTTTCTCGCCCTAGGCATGAGGATTAAGATACGATTGTTCATTTTTAGGATTAGGATACACCAAACGGAACATAGTAGTTAATAGCGGAAATACCACAATAATAAATTGAGTTGATAGTCTTAATATTCTCTCATTTATGATTAGAATAATAAATAAAAAATTAATTGAAACCCATTTATTATATAATTTTAGGAAGTCATGTTCATCATATATTTATTATAAAAAAATAGTATGAGATCTTGGGTTATTAAAGAGGTAGTCGGCCCAGACGTTTTAATCTCTTGTATTTTCTTTGAAAGTGTACCCGATGTTGAATAGTCGAAGAAAATACTATTACGAAAAATCAAATTGTGGAAGAATAACATTCAATATTGCATCGTTAATTGGTGAATTAATTAGATTATCAAAATTGTAGAATTATGACCAAATACATTAAATTGTCACCTCATTAACTCACTTATTTTTTGTAGGACAACCTTTATATATTAAGATTATAAAACCTTTGTAAAAAATCAATATTATATTTGAAAAAAAGTTCTATCATTATATTTAATAAGAGAAAAATAGAATTTTGTTATGCAACCATCTATAAAAATATTTATATTTATATGAAAAATTTGTTAAAGCGAATTTATCAAAAAATCAATATCATAATTGAAAAAGAGTTTTATCATTACATTTAATAAGAGAGAAAAATTATTGTGTTATGCAACCATCTGTATTTATATGAAAATTTTGTAAAAGCGAATTCATCAAAAAAAGTTTTTTGCACAGGGCCTCTAAAATCCTCGGGACGGCCCTGTTCATCCACATTCCTTTTACTTGACAAGTCGATAATATCAATTTAACGCGTCATTGTGATTCTCGTTTTTCCAATCATTCCAGCATTTGAAAATTTGTAGAAATCATAGTTTCTCAGATGACACACTTAATGAAAGATTATGCAGAAGCTCTTGCGGATCATTTAATTTTTGTTCAAATGATCGGTAAGAGTTTGTGTATGATCTTGCATAAAGTGCACCGTCGGAGAAACTATGATTTCTACCTAGGTGCACATGCTGGAATGATTGGCATAATGAAAACTGTTGAAATGATTGGCATAATGAAATTTGCAAACATCAAATGAATTGTTTCACATGACGATTCTTTGGTACGTTTGACCACGGTAATACCCCCAGTTCCAGTCGGCAATTGTCACAATAATACTTTTGCTTGATTGTCGATGATTATCCAAATATAAAGGCATAGCATTCTCTATGTAACTAATATATTAGATTGTCAATCTACGAAATCAATACAATATTGCTTATGTATATCTAATTGCCCTTACGAATTTAATGTTATAGAATTTAACATTAAAAACACGAATATAAATAGTGTATGAATACGTCATATTTTTGTCATTCGCGAATGAGCCAAATACACGAGTTCGGTTAGCTCTGTTCGGGAGAGCTTTTTAGCACATTATAGAAGCTTAATTTATTTTTTCATGTGATTATTGAGTGTTTGGTAAAAAAATATATCAATCTAGCTTAAGAAGATTAACTAGCTTAAAAGAGCTTAGGTCTATAATGTCCCACTCCCCACATTAAACAAGCTTAAGTAGCTTAATAAAAAAAATCTCCCACAGTCCCACTCATACCCTCTGGATGTCCTCCGTATATACTGATGTTGTTTTTGGCGCAGTCATTTAAGCACATCTCCCATGAGAGCTAAAACGGACATTCCATTTAGGATTATAGCAAATGAAATTGTACCTTGTAGCCATTGTTATTTTTGCCAAGTCAAACAACCCCAATAACATATGCTAAAATTTTGCTATTTTCTAGCATAATTTCAACATTCTCATGCTAAATTAATTTATTTGTTAAACAAAAATTCAATACTCTTTTGACACATCAACAACTTTGCTATAAATTGATTTGGCAATTCAAAGCATCTCTAAAAGAATATTCTTACTATTGTCTATTTTAGCTTACTATTGGTGTTTGATTTTTACTATTTGATATCTCCATTTATAGCAAGTGATTGGAGATACCGGACCTATGAGCCAAAATATCCATTGAAGCTAAAACTACGTTTGTAATCATTTTTTTTGGTCAAGAAACGGGGCAAGCCCCTGCGAGAACTTCATTGAAAAATTATGCAGAAATTACAAGATCCGAGGTTAAAACGTGCTCGAGTTCAGTTGGGGGAACATCAATGACACTAAAAGAATGCTCAAAGGACAAAGCAAGATTTGCTAGTAAATCTGCTGGACGATTAGCTTGGCGGCGCACATGGGTGATGCATATGGACCCTTGATAGCTCGAGACAAGTTGCCGGCATTGCTGGATAAGATGGAAATCTGGATGAGGCGTGAGTTCAGCTGAATTAATCAAAGCACATGCCTGTAAAGAATCAGTTTGTAGAAGCAAACGGGGGAAGTTGAGTTCTTGCGCCAGCAAAATACCGTGGTACACAACCCATAGTTCAGCAGTAAGAGCTCGGCAACGCCCAATGCGGAACATGAAAGCTTTTATGAACTGGCCTTGTGTGTCTCAGAAGATGCCTCCTCCACCAGCATTTCCGGGATTTCCTTTGGCTACTGCATCCGTGTTAACAGCAGTCCATTGCAGTGGCGGTCTCTGCCATTTCATGTCGTGTCTCTCTGCAGGTTGGATAGAACTCACAGCGGAGGGATCTAAACTGAAGCGTGCAGACCAGTAGGCCGAGGACACAGAGACAACGATGGATGACAAGCGAGAAATGTCATCAGTACCTGAGAAGACAAGGTTGTTTCTCAGTTTCCAAGTGTGCCATAGCATATAAGAAAAAGTGGAGCTCCATCGGTCTTTCTGCTGAATGTTTTGAAGGATCCAAGTGCGAATATCCAAGCAAGTAAAGAAGTCCGAGTGTAAAGCATTACCACTTAATGAACACCATACTTTCCGGATCTCAGGGCAATCACGAAGCACGTGGAGGCATGATTCTGACATTGAGCAGCGGGGGCAGGAATCAGCTTGTGCTAAATGACGCTGCACTCGAACCTTATTGCATAGAAAACTCTCGTGAGCAGCCAAGAAAATGAACTATCTGACCCTTTGTTGAGCAGGCGTGGACCAGATGTGTTTCCAGAGCTCATTGTGATCATTCATAATATCCCCCTGAATTACTCGGTAAGCAGATGCTGTGGAGAATTTTCCACTCGGTGTGAAGCGCCAGAAAAGTTTGTCTGAGGCAGATCCATCGGGCAACACTCGAATAGAGCGCAGCTGTTCACCAACATCAGCAGGGAGGTAGGACGAAATATTTGGCCAAATCCATCCATGTTCATCCCACATTTCAGCAACTGTTGCAGGAAGAAGAATCTCCGGGATGTCTGCGACAGTGACTTCGCATAGAGGTCGATCAAGGAGCCAAGTATGATCCCAGAATAGAGTAGAGTGGCCATTACCAATTGAACTCTTGAGTCCTTTGCAGAGAGTCGAAGAGCCCTGCGTAATTCCCCTCCATATATGTGAAGCACCTGACCGAGACTGAAACATGTCCACATCTAGACGACTCGAGCAGTATTTCCCATGAATAACACGACTCCAAAGCGAAGACGGTTCTTGTATAAGCCTCCAGCCTAATTTTGTCAAGACCGCCTCATTAGATTGACGCATAGATCTCAGTCCCAGGCCCCCAAAGCGACGGGGTCTAGCTATTTTATTCCAGTGAAGAAGGTGAATCTTGCGTTTCTCCGACGAAGAGCCCCAAACAAAGCCTCAAATTTTCCTCTCCATATCATCACATACAGACTTATGAATAGGGGTTGACTGCATGACATATAATGGAACACTGGAGAGGACGGACTGTGCAAGAACAACACGACCCGCCATCGATAATGTCTTAGATTGCCAACCTCGGAGCCGTGCAGAGATCTTGTCTAAAAGAAAAGCATACTTATCCTTCGTCATATTTCCGCTGGCCATAGGAACTCCAAGGTAAGTATTGAAGTCAGTTACCGTTGGGATCGAGAGACGAGCTGATATTGCTGCTGAAAGAGAAGGTCTGACGTGTCGAGAGAAAATCATGCTGCTCTTAGCATAATTAACTTCCTCACCCGAATAGCAGCAGAATGTATCCAAACATCTCCGAATAACCTCAGCTTGATCAATTGTAGCTTCAACAAAAAGGATAAGGTCATCTGCAAAGAAAAGATGTGACAGTTGCACACCACCAAGCTCTATGGGACGCCATCGACCCTCAGCTGCCGCATCCTGAATAAGATGAGACAAGAACTCCATGCACATGACGAACAAATAAGGTGAGAGAGGGTCACCCTGGCGCACACCTCGCGAGGGTGTGAAGGATTCGGATTTTGAGCCATTCCAGAGTAAGCTCATTTTTCCAGACGTCTGGCACTGCATAATTACATCAACCAAGTGCTGCGGTAAGTGAGCTCGGATCAACATCTCTCGCAAAAAACTCCACCGAACTCGATCATATGCTTTAGCTAGGTCAGTCTTTATAACCATCCATCTAGTGGTTCCTGCAGAAGCTGACATCGTATGAAGAGTCTCCGGAACAATAACAACGTTATCAATGATTTGTCTTGCATGAATAAATCCAGCTTGTGCAGGGGAGATCAGACCCGACAGAATAGGTTTGATGCGCTGCACAATGAGTTTAGTGGCTAATTTGAAAGCAACATTTAACAACGAGATCGGTCGTAGTTGAGCTGGCTGCTGCGGTGGATCGACTTTAGGAATCAAAACAAGCAAAGCATCTGCCATGCCTTCTTCCAGAATGCCATTATTTAGTAGCTTATGAACGCAGTCACAAACAAGAGGACCCACTGTAGTCCAACTTTGTTGGAAGAAGAGTGTGGGGAAACCGTCTGGGTCGGGTGCCTTGTAAGGACCCATCAACTTTAGAGCATCCCATACCTCAGAAGAAACAAATGGGCGGGATAAATTTGCAACAACAGAGGCACTTAACTCAGGAAAAGTAGAGACAGTTATAGGAATACCATGGGCAGCAGCTGCGGGCGGGGGATCAGCTGAATATAAAGCAGCAAAAAAGTTCAGAACCAATCCTCGGACCTGGTCTGGATCAGTGAGCCAAACGCCACTAGAGTCTTGCAGCGTTGTTACTTTATTCGCACGACGACGAATAACTGTTGAGAGATGATAATATCTCGTATTTCGATCACCCTCCAAAAGGAAACTCGACCGAGACTTCTGAAACCATAGAAATTGTTCCTGGTGCAAAACGACTTGAAGCTCACAGCACAGTTGACGTTCCAGATTAATTAGCCATTGGGACGGATGGGTTGTGAGTTTTCTTCGAGCACGGGCTAGAGAGCAGCGTGGACGGTTAGATAGACTTGGGGGCGTGCACACACGAGCGCATATGCGCATTAGGCTCAATAGATAAACCCAATGGGGTTTCACCCTAAAACCAATTGGCAATAGGGGGAGTAATCCATAGACTTATATACTAGGCTTCTTTTACTCCCAACTTCCGATGTGGGATACTATTCTCAACACACCCCCGCAAGTGCAACGGGCGGAAGTCCAGTTGACACTTGACTTCTCTTCCCATCTTTCTGGCCGGCGGGGCACATGGCCACCTCTCCGGGCACAAATCGTACACCACCCACTTCCTCTATGGAAGTTGACACATCAATTCAAACGCAGACAAACCCTTTGTTCCAGCAAAATTTTCCCAGTTTGAACAACAATGTTTCTACCAATGCCAATGTGCCTGTGCCGTCAATTTCTTTCAAAGAAATGGTCGTGGGGCAAACAATGAACCAAACTGCAACATCTGCTTTGGAAGACTCATCATGGGGTGATAGACCGGATTTATATGATACAGATGATGACACAGATCAGTCGGATACTGATGCTAAGTACCCCTCGGTAGCTCTGACCGCAAATACGTTTGTAATCTCCTACTAGTAATTATAATCAACTACCCACACGTACAATAATTTTAATCAACTAATAAAATTGTGACAAATCAAAACAACAAGAAACTAAAGATGCATACATGTATGACATACGGTTAAGATGATGTGGTGGTAGGATGTGCTCATATATGATATACTCCCTCGGTCTCTAAAGATGCATTTGTTTTTTTAACACTATTTACGATCGAAGAAAATCTTTCGATTTCTGACTATTGTATAAGGTAAAATATAGTCATGAGTGGTTTTGTTTGATTCATATCAATGAGTACTTTAACAATATCAAAATTTTACAATTTTAACTAACTTGTAACGAGAGATATTGACGAAACAAAACGTGCATCGGCAAATGTGCTCATTTGAAATAGGAAGATCAAAAGGGGACGGAGGAAGTATATTTATAGGTACAAGTAGTTAATTGGAGTAAAATTTAACCTAAACTGCATATGGGCTTATTCATACAAAAGTATGGGCCGTTTCTATAGTTTTTATAGAGAAGCACCACCGAAGAGAAGACATAAGGCCCGTTTGTTTGTAGTGTTCGGAAACGAAAAGAAAACATAAATGAATCTAGACAATTATTAAGTGATGATACATTGACAACTTGATTTTTTATTCTAAAATTTGTATGCCAAGAGAGGAGAAAAGATGGGGGGGGGGTGAGTTGGCAAGGAGGGAGGTGAGTTGACGAGGGGATTTTGAAACCCACCCAAAGCGAGGTTAACAAATACCCCTACATTACTACTAGGAGAAAGGGGAAATGAAATAAAATCACAATTTTGATAAATGGACAATTCCACTAAAATGGACTAGGTTCGTTTCCTTTCGGTTTCCGTTTCCGACAATCTAAACAAACGCCACCTAAGAGTAAAGAGAAGACGACTTGGAGAAAGTGTGTCGTAGACATAATCTCTATATAACTGAAGTAAAACACTGTACTCATCAATAAGATATGTCACGTCACATCCTCTTCAATAAGATATGTCACGTTAACAAGCACATGGCATTTTTTTTTTATCAAAATGAAAATTGAAAATTTTATGTGATAATAATTAACCAAATTCTAATGATATCATTTCCTTATTTGCACACAAATAAACTAAAATATATATACAAAGATTACTATCATAAATCTATTGATATCATTTTCTTATTTAAATGCATATCAATGTAAAATATTATAAATCAATTGAAATTTATTTTATATATAAAACATTGATTTAAATCAATGAAAATAAGTATAATTATATGATGCATACTTTTATTTTTATTAATGTTATCCTGATGTGTTTATAAATTATATAAATAATTATAAAAATCGTTGTGCGAATTTCGCAAGTGGCGTGAGAATAAAACTAGTTTCTTTGTCCAATTGTCCAAGTGGCGTGAGAATAAAACCATAATTTCGCAAGTGGTGTATTTAGTGTTCTTTCTTAGTGAGGAAGTCTTTTAGCATCTTTAGAAGAGAAGACGAAGACGCCACCTCCTTTTGTAATGGCATGTAGGTTGTCTTCATCGCCTTCTGCGCCGCTTTAAACGAGTATTGATGTGTTCATGTGGTCGATTTTGTTTTGTAACGACTATCTTGGGAAGTACAGGGGTCGTGGTTGTGCTATTTAACATGCCTCTCTGCAGATGGTTCTCTTTCGTTGCTTTCAAAATGACTAAGTCGAAGAGCAGTTGTGGTGTTCTTGGCGCGAGATTCGTACGATGGCGTCTTTGAAGCGCAAATCCGATGGCTCTTCTGAGGATAGCAACGTGAAGAAATGCGACAACGAATTGGTTGATTTGTTTCAATTGGTGGTTGGTGTCGATGCAAAACCCCGTGTGCTCTTATGATGATATTGCCTATAGATGTAGGAATTTTTTTCTGGAATTTATTTGTTTAGTATAAAAAATACTCATGCCAACAATTTTTAGTTTTATGTCGAGGCGTTATCCGGCGAATTCGAGAGATAAAGTCATGAACTTCATTGAAATATTTCAGCCGTGACCCAATAGTACATGAAAATTTCTTGACAAATACAATATTATTACGCTATTCTAGGGTTAAAATATATATTCATACCTTCTCAAGACCGAGACACAAATATTTTCCGGTCTGTTTCTTTTATAATAAAGTTTTAAAAAGGTTTTTTATTTAAGCTGAAATATCAATTTAAACCCGTCATAAACTACAAAATAATAGGCTCGTGCATCGCGCGAGATCAAACTATTACTAGTCTAGATTTAATATTTATATAAAGTGATAAATTAATATGTTACTTGAATGTTTTAAACGTAACACTGCAACATGTATAATCATGATAAAAATTAATGAAGATCATCATCAAGTGTAAAATATGAAACATCTAAATCTAGTACTTCATGTAAATAAATCGTAATAAATGAATAGCTTTTTGAGTGCAAATATTTTATGATATTATTTTCGTATAAAAATGTAACATCTAAATTTAATATTTATACAAGTTTACTCTTTATAAATGAATAACTTTTTTAGTGGAAAAAATGACATTAATAGTAAATAATTACTGACTTACCTAGGTATTTCCTTAAACATGTTTATGTCAGCTGAAACCGTCAGTAAAAAAGAAGAGAAGACAACCATACAATTCTTTAACCAACCCATAATTATCAACTTGACATGATTTTATTTCACACCTTATCATCCATATTTTATTTTTAGGCGATATATCGAAAATTTACATTTAATTCACAATGAATTGCATTTAATTATCATATAAAGTACAACTGACGGAAAAAATACAAATTAATATTTTTATTTAAAAAATCTTAAATAATTCCGATAGAACCCTGCGCGGAGCGTCGTAGATGAGGTCTAATAGAACGAAAATTCAACTTCTTATCGCGACGGTTGTAGAAACTAATCGATTTATAAGTGATTTCTTTTTGTTATTTATGCTTGAATACTAACTTTGGTAGAGCTTATTGCAAAAGAAAAGAAGACTAGCTTTCAACTAAAGTAATATGAAAGCATTCTGTAAAGGTTGGGAAGTGGTGAAATTGCTAACGGAAGAGGAATGAATCAAGAATGTAGATTAACTAAGCTTGGAGCCACACATTGGTGTAGACTCTACTGTAATTAGTCGTCTTCCAGCATCTAGATAGTCATTTAGTTGTGTAGATGATACGATGACTAATTGGAGTTCATATTGAGAACTTTGAGTTTATGTCGAGAACATTAAATATTATTTATGTTGGAGATTATATTTTATGAATTATTACTCAATAAACTCTCGTCTAGCATTAAATTAGTATATTATATGTATATAGTTTGAACAAAAGGACAAGTTGTTGAATTATAAGAGAATTCATCATTTTTTTAATCTGCCTAGACTCATGCGTAAACTTTCTTCTAGCAATTAGACGGTAGACGAGCCTCCATCGTGATGCGACCCTGCCATCGTTGACAGTTGTAGAGGAAGAGGAAGCCATGAGCCTTCGCTCACTTGGACCCGTGACTCGATCCCGAGCCAAGCAATCTCTTATCCTTCGCACCATGGCCAACTTCAGTTCCTCTCCAGAAGAGCACTCTTTGAGGTTCCTAACCTCCAGCTCCTTAATGCCCTCGCTCACTAGCATGGATGCCTCTTATTCCAGCTCCAGTTCTCAGTACCAGGCTCCAACTTCAGTTCCTGAAGCCAGTTCCCTTGATACCAGTTCCTCCGAGCTGTGAAGGTCGATTATCTTCTTAGTTATTATTATTATTTCCAATTTTCAGCATATGTTATTAGGTTTAGGGCGTGTCTACTCTCATGCTTGAGAGGCCGGCCCTAGTTTCTCTTTTATTACCTTCTTTATTACTTTCTTTACTTATTTTGCAAGATACTCTTTTGTAAAGGCTCGCCTATATATATGGCTTGCCTTCTTCATTAATATCACGTTTAGCTTTTGGATTAATTGATAAAGTCGAGTGCATCTCCTTGTTAATCCCCTAGGCGTCACCAAACAAAGTCTAACTTCTTTATCCCTTCGTCTTACTTCTAATCTTCTTCCCCTGTGGATTTATCTACCAAACCCTACGTAAACCTACACTTTACATCCACTTCATCTCTACAATTCATCCGCTCCATCGTTGTTGCTTGTTGCCACAAGTAACAACATCACTATCATTCAGTTCTCCAGTTACTGTCAAGTCTTCAGCAGCCCTCCGAGTTCCCAAACTCGACCAGTTCTTGAGAAGGCTGACTCCCTACGAGATCTAGATCGCTCCAGCAAGTCATTCTTGACCTTTTTGAGGCCAGGAACGCATCAACTGGTATCAGAGCGCCATGGATCTTGTAAGTCACGTTCTTCTCTTGTTTGTGATTGTCACTCTTCCACTACGTAATCCCCTTCCTCCATCAGTTTGAGAGCCTTAGAAATACTCCATATTCGACTTTCATTCACCTAAGAACCCAGAAAGATCAGATCTTGTTCGAAACCCTAGGAGAAAATATTTTTTTTCCTTATCTTGCTAGCCGCTTCCCTTATCTTGCAATATCTTGTTAATTTCGATTGCTTGCAATTTAATTGATAAGTATAGAGATTATTTGATTTGCATATCTAAGGAAAAAGATAGTATCTAAAAGATTTGCTCTTTCCTTTTTTGTTGACCGAAATATTCTCTCTTGTGCTCAAAAGATCTTGTTTGCACCCTACTCTAATTTCTTTCCTTGTGTAAAAAATTAAGCTTTGACTTTTCTTTGCATATCCTTTACATATTAGTTATTTTCGGATCCTAACAGAAAAGGGGAATTCGAAATCAAAAAAAAAAAAAATTCAAAATCGAAAAAAATCTCATCCAAAGCCAAAATAAGGTAAGTTTGAGATATCACTAGTCAAAGTTTTCATCTTCTTGCCTCTCCATCGTCTAGGTTTGCATACTAGGAAGTTTGAATCTTTTTGCTTCTTCTCCTTGTGTTTGCTTATTCGAATTCTCTCTTGTTGTTCATTGAATTGTTCAAACTTGATTGCTTGATATTGCTTGATTGCCTTTAGTTCCCGCCCGGTTGCAGCACCCCCATAGTGACCCTCAGCGCCTATGCCCGCAACTCAGCAACTTGGCCACACCAGTGACATAGAATGCTACAAGTGTGGTGGACATGGTCACTTGAAGCGTGATTGTCCAAACACCAAGAGAGTGTTCTTCAACCAAGCCACCGGCTATGAGTCCTGCGTAGATGAGGAACCAGAAGAGGAACCAAGTGACGAGTTCCCTAGTCAGGAAGACGTGGATGCTTATGCTTGTGCCCCACATGAGAGCAATGCCTATGCCCCACTAAGTCTTGTTACTAGGCGTGTGCTCACTGTCAAGGAGGTAGATTTGGTGGATCAAAGAGAAAATCTATTTCACACCAAATGCAAAGTCCAAACCGTCTCTTTGAGTGTCATAATAGATGGTGGCAGTTGCTGCAACATCATCAATGAAAAGGTGGTCAAACACTTCAACCTTCCAACGACACCCCATCCACAACCATACGGTCTCCAATGGATTTCAGAATCCGAAGGCGATCCCATCACAAAACAGTGCATTGTATCCTTTTCCATTGGTCATTATAAAGATTATGTTTTATGTGATGTAACTCCCATGGATGCCACACATCTTCTATTAGGCCGTCCATGGCAGTTTGATCGACGCGTTATCCATGATGGGTATTTTAACACTTATGTGTTAAATTACCATGGGAAACGTGTCACCCTTTTACCTATGACTCCACATGAGATAATGCAGGATCACACAGAAAGGAGTCGCCAAAAGGCTATAGAGAACGCCGCTGCAAAGAAAGGAACTGACCCAGTTCCCCACAATACGGCCGTTCCAAAGAAGGATCCCCAGAAAGACAGGACCCCAGTTCAGCAGAGACACAATGATCCAAACGGCACTCCTGAGTTCCCATCAACACCGACGGGAACTAGAAGAACCACTACTGATAGGGTTCCCATCCAGGGAAAATGTGAAACACGGATACTTCTGGCACGTCACAGGGATATCACTCCAACACTTCAGGGACGTTCTCCTTGTTTTTTATTAGTTCTCAAACTGTGCGTTCATAATTCTCAGGAACTAGATAATCTACCCCCTAGTGTTTCCTCTCTTTTGCAGGAATTTGAGGATGTCATGCTAGATGAGTTACCACCAGGACTTCCCCCAATCCGTGGAATTGAGCATCAAATTGACCTTGTTCCAGGAGCATCCTTGCCTAACCGTGCCGCTTATAGAGCCAGTCCGGAAGAAACAAGGGAACTCCAACGCCAAGTTCAAGAGCTTCTTGACCGAGGCTACATAAGGGAATCCTTAAGCCCTTGCGCAGTTCCGGTTATCCTTGTGCCAAAGAAAGACGGTTGTTGGAGGATGTGTGTAGATTGTCGCGCCATCAACCAAATCACCGTCAAGTATAGGCACCCCATTCCTCGCCTTGATGACATGCTTGATGAGCTCCATGGTGCCACAATTTTTTCGAAGATAGATTTGAAGAGTGGCTACCATCAAATCAGAATGAAAGAAGGCGTCGAGTGGAAAACAGCGTTCAAGACCAAGTATGGCCTCTACGAGTGGCTAGTCATGCCATTTGGTCTCACCAATGCCCCAAGAACATTCATGCGTCTCATGAACCATGTTTTGAGACACTTCTTGGGCAAGTTTGTTGTTGTCTACTTTGATGACATTCTTGTTTACTCTCGGAGCATAGAGGATCACACGAAGCACTTACGCCTTGTTCTTGAGTGCCTTCGTAAAGAGAAATTGTTTGCTAATCTTGGGAAATGCACATTCTGCACCGACTCCACCATCTTCCTTGGCTTTGTCGTTTCCAAAGATGGTCTTCGTGTAGATGAAGAGAAGATTCGAGCAATCAAAGAGTGGCCCACCCCTACAACGGCCACAATGGTAAGATCTTTTCTTGGTTTGGCTGGTTTCTATCGCAGATTTGTGAAGGATTTCAGCAGCCTTGCAGCGCCCCTTCATGAGCTGACGAAGAAGGGAACTGTGATCGACTGGGTTCCCTCCCACGAAACAGCTTTCCAAGCGCTGAAAGACGCTCTCTGTCATGCTCCTTTGCTCCAGCTGCCTGACTTCTCTAAAACTTTTGAAGTCGAATGTGATGCTTCCAATTTTGGCATTGGAGGCGTGCTACTACAAGACCGCAAGCCGATCGCCTACTTCAGCGAGAAGCTCAAAGGTGCCACCCTTAACTACCCCACTTATGATAAGGAACTGTATGCGTTGATACGGGTATTAAGGACTTGGCAACACTACTTATGGCCAAAGGAATTTGTGATCCATTCTGATCATGCAGCTCTCTCTTAGTTGAAGAGCCAAGCCACTCTAGGTCGGAGACATGCACGCTGGGTTGAATTCATGGAAACTTTTCCATATGTGGTCGTGCATAAGAAAGGAAAGGAGAATGTGGTAGCCGACGCCCTTTCTCGCAGGTACGTTCTTCTTACTTCCCTTGATGCTAAGATTCTTGGTTTTTCTATCATTAAAGACTTGTATTTAGTTGATGATTATTTCAAGCCTATTTTCGAGGAATGCTTAGCCAAAGGTGAGAGTGCAACTTTCTTTCTTGATGAGGGTTATTTGTTTAAAGCAGGGAAACTGTGTATCCCTAGTTCCTCCCTTAGGAACCTGCTCATTAAGGAGGCCCACGAAGGTCGTGGACACTTTGGGGTTAATAAGACCTTAGCTGCCTTAAGAGAGTACTTTTTCTGGCCCAAAATGATTAGGCATGTTACTCGCTTTTGTAGGAGTTGTGTGACTTGTCATAGAGCCAAGTCTAGATCGAGTTCCCATGGGTTATACACTCCCCTGCCAGTTCCCTTAGTTCCCTGGGATGACCTATCTATGGATTTTATCACAGGTCTGCCTAACTCAAAGAAGGGAAATGACTCGATTTTTGTGGTTGTCGATAGATTCTCCAAAATGGCCCACTTTATAGCTTGTAAGACCACCAATAATGCTACTGATATAGCCAACTTGTTCTTTTATAATGTGGCGAGATTACATGGGATTCCTAGGACCATTGTGAGTGACCGCGATGCCAAGTTCCTTAGTCACTTTTGGAGGACTCTATGGGGTAAGCTAGGAACCAAATTGCTATTTTCCACCAGCTACCACCCCCAAACTGATGGCCAAACTGAGGTCACCAATAGGACATTAGGTCAACTCCTTAGAACCGTCCTTAGGTCAAACCCACGCAGGTGGGAGGACTTACTATCTTTTGTGGAGTTTGCTTATAACAGGTCCAGGCACAGCGCTACCAAGCTCACGCCGTTCCAAGTTGTCTATGGTCGCAACCCAGTCACTCCATTGGATTTGACGCCTCGACCGCTGTGTGATCAAGAAAGTGTGCCCGGCGCGAAGCGCGCTGAATTTGTACAGGAACTGCACCGCAGAACAAGGGAACAGCTAATGCGCCGTGTTGAGCAATACGCCAAGCAACACAACAAAGGCCGACGCCGCATGATATTTGCCCCAGGTGACCTTGTCTGGGTACATTTGCGAAAGGAACGGTTCCCTGGACTTCGCAAGACCAAGTTGGATCAACGCGGTGATGGTCCTTTCGAAGTTCTTGAGGCATATGGAGACAACGCCTACATGGTGGACATTCCTGGCGAATACAATGTGAGCTCTACTTTTAATGTTGCTGATCTCTCTCCTTACTTCCCTCCTGAGTTTGAAGATTTGGAAGTGGGGACGCTTCTCAGCCAAGAAGGGGAGGGTGATGCGACCCTGCCATCGTTGACAACTGTAGAGGAAGAGGAAGCCATGAGCCTTCACTCACTTGGACCCGTGACTCGATCCCGAGCCAAGCTAATCAGTCAAGCCATGCAATCTCTTGTCCTTCGCACCGTGGCCAACTTCAGTTCCTCTCCAGCAGAGCACTCTTTGAGGTTCCTAACCTCCAGCTCCATAATGCCCTCACTCACTAGCATGGATGCCTCTTATTCCAGCTCTAGTTCTCAGTACCAGGCTCCAACTTCAGTTCCTGAAGCCAGTTCCCTTGGTACCAGTTCCTCCTAGCTGTGAAGGCCGATTATCTTCTTAGTTATTATTATTATTTCCTATTTTCAGCATATGTTATTAGGTTTAGGGCGTGTCTACTCTCATGCTTGAGAGGCCGGCCCTAGTTTCCCTTTTATTACCTTCTTTATTACTTTCTTTACTTATTTTGCAAGATACTCTTTTATAAAGGCTCGCCTATATATATGACTTGCCTTCTTCATTAATATCACGTTTAGCTTTTGGATTAATTGATAAAGTCGAGTGCATCTCCTTGTTAATGCCCTAGGCGTCACCAAACAAAGTCTAACTTCTTTATCTCTTCGTCTTACTTCTAATCTTCTTCCCCGGTGGATTTATCTACCAAACCCTACGTAATCCTACACTTTACATCCACTTCATCTCTACAATTCATTCGCTCCATCGTTGTTGCTTGTTGCCACAAGTAACAACGTCACTATCATTCAGTTCCCCAGTTACTGTCAAGTCTTCCGCAGCCCTCTGAGTTCCCAAACTCGAACAGTTCTTGAGAAGGCCGACTTCCTACGAGATCTAGATCGCTCCAGCAAGTCATTCTTGACCTTTTCGAGACCAGGAACGCATCACATCGTCCAACTCACGTCCAACGTCTTTTACAACACTGGACATAACAAAAAATTTGTCACGAGTCTTTGCGAAGAAAAGATCGAGACATCTTTCAAGCCATGGCTTTGGTTCAAAGCTATAAGTAAAGTTGCACGATTTGAAGGGAAATTGATGGAGTGTATTGTTAGAAACAATCAACGATTTTTGTGATAAGAATGGTGTCGTCATTCATAAGATCGAAGTTCAAGCTCCAAGATTTTTATGTGTTAATTATTTTAGACTTTGACATATTCTATTATGTTATTTTACAAATTAATAATTTTATTTTTATGATATGACATATCACAAAAAGATTGATTTCTTAATAAGAAAATATTATATTTTTGTGCTATGATAGTGTTTTAAATTATATATTTTTATATATGTTGAAATTAATTTATTTAAATTTATTAAAAATTGACCTATGATAATTTGATCAAATAAGATTTTTGGTATAACAATTCATTATATTCGTTGTTTATTATATTTAAAATTTTAAAATTTAATTATATATCAATATTATTTAAGATATCAACTTATTTTCATATAAAATTATATTTTACATAATATTACGTAACACTTATTAAGTATATTGAGTTATATAAACCCGCGCATGACGCGGGGACTAGGCTAGTTCAGCGAGTCAAGCATGATGTACTCACAAGTTCAACATGTCTTGATCCAATGATTCATTCTCTCGCATCGGTGAGAATTATTTCTAAAATGGCATTTTCAAAAAACAAATATTGAAATAAGATCGTTTTGAAACTCATTCTCAACATAGGCGCTCTTTTATGGTTCGGAAAAAATACATGTTGGAGAGATGTTAGTTTTTTTCCAACCGAACGATAATTTATTTATTTTAAACACTTATGCAAAAGAGACGTTGGCAACCGTCTCTTATACATAAGTGTTTAAAAAATAATTCCCTCGTATAAGAGACGCTGACAAAACAAACGTCTCTTACTTACTCTTATACGTGTTTCAATATGTTACAAATTAAAAAAAAAATTAGGATGAGCCGCTGGCAAAAGCAGCGACTAATCACCTTTTTTTCAAATCCTTAATATATATATATACTAGGACTTACGCGGCTTCGGAAGGCTCGTATGTGCTCGTTCAAAATTAGGATCAAGCAAGATCAGTTTCTTTGGGTCCGTATCGATCTCATCTTTCACCATATATGTCTCTTGCTTGATTCCGATTCCGAACGAGCTCAAACGGGCGGCCCAAACGCGCGTACATCTTACGCGGGTATGTACGAGACTTACGCACGTTTGGGTTGCCTGTTTGGCCTCGTTCGGAATCAGAAACGAGCGAGATTAGTTTCTTTGGGTCCGTATCAATCTCATCTATTACCATATATGTCTCTCGCTTGATTCCGATTCCGAATGAGCCCAAATGGGTGACCCAAACGCGCGTAAATCTTACGTGGGTATGAACGAGACTTACGCGCGTTTGGGTTGCCTGTTTGGCCTTGTTCGGAATCGGAATCAAGCGAGATCAGTTTCTTTGGGTCCGTATCTATCTCAGCTTTCACTAGTTATGTCTCTCGCTTGAGTCCGATTCCGAATGAGCCCAAACGGGGGACCCGAACACACGTAAATTTTACGCGAGTATGCACGAGACTTACGCGCGTTTGGGTTGCCTGTTTGGCCTCGTTCGGAATCGAAATCAACCGATATCTGGTGAAAGCTGAGACCGATACGAACCCAAAGAAATTGATCTCGCTTGTTCCTGATTTCGAACGAGCACATACGAGCCATCCAAAGCCGCGTAAGTCCTAGTATATATATATATTAGGGTTTGTTTGGTATTCGTATACTGATATCATGTATGACCTGTATGGGTATCAAAATGGCCTATACCCATACCAGGTGTTTGGTATATCAGTATATGGATATCAATTTGATATCTTCCATATCCTGATATGTGTCTTTTGAGAAGAATTGATATCTCTCATTTTCAAGGGTTATGATTTTGATATCACTCTCATTCTAAAAAAACACGCTCTCTCTCCCTTCTCTTCTCCCACATCTCCCAGAATGACATAGAAAGTCTCCTCTCAAGCTCTTCACTCAGATTTTCGGCTCTTCAACAAGTCTCTTCTCAAGCTCATCACACTCAGATCTTCGGCTCTTCACACTCTTCACTCCAATCCAAGCATTTCCTTTTTCTTCAAGGCGAAAATTTATTAATTTTAGATCTAGGGTTTATTGTTTTAATCAAAAAATTTGGGCATGTACTCATATCTTCGGCTTGATGTGCTGCTGGGTATATATGTGCTGCAAGCTTTATGCTTCAATTCTATCGAAGCTTGTTTCCTACTTGTTGTTGCTGGGTAATTGAAATATATACCCGTAGCAATAGCAAGCTTTATGCTTCAATTCTATATTGTGAGATGGGTATATCAATTCTATCGAAGCACTGAGTAATTGAAATATATACCCAAAAAGCAAGCATAGGTCAATTGAAATATATACCTATCTCAGGATTAACAATTAATTATCATAAAAGCACCTTTCACACTACTCCAAACATTACTACTCATCAAAAACAAACACTTGCTTCAATTTTGCAGCTACAAACTACAACTGCCATGGAAAAATATCTAGGAATCTCAATTGTTAGAGGAAGAGTTAAAAGTGAATGCTTTGAATATGTCCTTCAATCCATGACCTCGCAACTTTCTAAGTGGAAAGCTAACTCGATTTCTCAAGCAGGACGAGCTATTCTTATCCAATCTAACATACTTTCTAAAGCAAATCATCTTATGAAATGTTTTTCTCTGCCCATAAATATTTGTGAAAAAATGGATAAAATAGCTAAACAATTCTTCTAGAATAAAGATAGCTCGTCTTACCGACCCTTAGTCTCTTGGGATAAAATTTGCAAACCTAAGCACCTTGGTGGTCTGGGTATCCATAAATCTAAGCACACCAATTATGCATTGCAAATGAAACTATTATGGAAACTTCTGACGGATCCATAAAATATTTGGGTAAAAATTATCTCACAAAAATATATTAAAACCGATTCGATCTTAACTTATTCAAAAAGAAATAGGAATCAATCTTGGCAATTTTCGCGACTGTTACATCTGCGTAAAGTATTTAAGGAAGGTCTTTTTTGGCAACTTGGAGATGGAAAATCAATTAAATTTTGGACTGGTCAATGGATCCCAAATTTAGACCTTAAGATTTTTCATAATCCGACCTTAGCCGACATCAACGAACCTGTCAAGAACTATATCACTGACGACAAAAAATGGGATTTACAACGCCTTACTCCTCTTTTACCAAATCATATCATAGCTCAAATACAAAATATCCATATCCCAAACTACACACAAAACGATTCCATTATTTGGAAATTGAATACATCTGGGAAATTCACTTCAGCCTCTGCTAGATCTTTGTTTGAACGCTCCATCGTTGATCATTCCTCTACGCTCTACGATTGGTTATGGAAGCAAAATTTACCTCCCAGAATAAAAAACTTTTTATGGAAAGCAATTTCTGATAATCTCCCTACCACAGAAAGGATAAATAGATACTATAACAAGGTTCCGTCATACTGCTCCATATGCAATCACATTCAGGAAGACTCCACACACTTTTTCTTTCAATGTCCAAATACAATAAAAAATTATAGAAAGCTCTTTCAATTACTTAATACTCAATTACAAATATCTATGTATAAACCCTTCCCACAATTTATTACTGAATTAATCTCAAATCCTAATCATAAAAATCTAATTACACCACTTATCTTTTTGTGGAACGAACTATGGATTTTTAGAAACAAAATTGTCTTCTCAAAGAACAACCCAGATAATAGGCTTCCAGCAGATCTAGCATATTTTCGTTTCCAACAATGGGAAAATATGAATACTACTGAAAAAGGTCCTAAACAACATCAACGAAGGAATCGATCAAAAACGAGGAATCAAGTATGGAAACCCCCACCAGACAACTGGATTAAGGTAAATTTTGACGGCTCTTTAAACAATGGTAATGAAGGACATATTTCTTGTATAACAAGGACGAATGACGGTTCAATTGTATTTATTGATACATTAAAAATAACTCACCATTCTCCTTTGTATATTGAAGCTCCGGCTGTACTTCATGCAATTAAAACAGCTTCTCTACTTAATCTTAATAATGTTATCTTTGAAGGAGATAATCTCACAGTGATAAACTCTATTAAACAGCTTTGGAAAATTCCTTGGACAATTGCAACTATTATTTCTGATTGTATACAAGCTCTACAACATTTTAACTCTTTTCATATATATCATTGTTTTAGAGAAGCAAATCAAGCCACGGACTTCCTCACGCATAATAATATAAATATCCTTGCTCTAAAACTGGCTATGGTTTCACATAGCCCGTCCTTACCTGATGCTAATATCAGGATCATTTCGCTTTATCCTGGATTACAGAGTTGTAGTCCAACCTTTCAGTCTTTCTTTAGGATTGTCCTTCGGGATGATCAGGGACTGTCGGCGTCCTAGTAGGACACGGGGTTCCGGTTCTTGGCTAATATCCAAAAAAAAAGAAATATATACCTATCTCACGATGCTTCGATTTTAGTATATGTGTGTATATATGTGTTGGGTATGTGTTTGTTGCTTTATATATGTGTTGGGTATGTGTCTGCTTATATATATGTGTTTATATATTACTTGTTGTTGTTGGTTGATGCTTGTTTCCTACTGCTTATTCGGGATAATTATTTATTTTATAGAATGGATTCATATGAACTTGAATCAATAAGGAGGAAGAAGGAAAGACAAGAGCTTATACAAGTAGCAATTATACTTGTTACGAAACTCATCGTCATTGCTACAACAATGATTCACGAACAAGTTTATCAAATCAAAGAGGTTCCAATGCAAGCTAGGGATAGAATACGTCATAGGATGTCCAATCATTTAATTTAGCTTTGTTTCAAGGTACCAAATTTAGCTTAATGCATTCTATAGTTGTCCAAATGATGAGTGGAAGAAGTTGTATGTGGAGAGGCGCATTGTCAGATATCATGGTGGGCATGTGGGTGCGATTTGAGTAAGAGAATCAAGCAGGGAAGATAATATATTTGGTTTGTGATTGCAAGGTCATTTGATGGTGTAATTTTTTGTGCCATTTTGCATACCTTATCTATCAAACATTCATCATTCTACTACCACAAAAACATGATTTTACCTCGGAGACATAAAACCCCGGGTGTTATATATCTGGGGTAATAAGGGGTCATATCATTTAATTAATTATTATAAATTTAAATTTTCAACTTAAATTGTCAATTACCCCGGATTGAAAATAACACGCCTGGGGCTTATGATTAAAAGAGGTAAAATGGCTCTTTTTGCCTTTTATTTTTTACCCCGGACGTGTTTGAAGAGTATATATCCGGGGTATTAGATCTATTTTTTCAGCTATATACCCCGGTGAATTTATTAAAGATAAATCCGGGGTATATGAACGTGAAATTTTTCCTTATCGAGTCACATATACCGCGGATATTAAACATACGGGGTATTAAGTTTCCGATATAAAAAAATAAAAAATAATTTTCTAATATATCACGGTTATCTTGTTTCAAAAATCCGGATTATATTAAAAACTCAAAAAAAATTGGATAACCTTTTTCATTTTTTTCATGTGTTTTTTTGTCGATACAGAAGTTCTTCCTCGCCCTAACTTCCACCGCCGTCATCTTCCCTCTCCTAATCTCCAACCCTAATTCGGATTGGTTCTACCGAAACCCTAACTCCTTTTCTATGTGAATAGATTAGGTCTCCTTCGTAGCTCGAAACTTCGTCTCCTTCTCAATTTGTTTCTCGCCGGGAAGTTAGCCATGTTCACTCTTCTTCTGTTTCGCCGGAACCTTCGCTTAATCCGTTGTCTCTCTTCATAATAAGTTTGTTTTTCGTTTCAGATGGATGTATTAGAGATTCATAATGGTTCAATCTATTTCATTCATGGTATTTTGTCGGAAGGCAAATTGGCAATCATTGTGCACTATGATATCTGATGGATGTATTAGAGATTCATAATGGTTCAATTAATTCAGACCACACGACTCAAGTATTTGCATCCTGAAATTGAGCTTCAAGACTATGCTATACAAGTAATGGACATGCTTCGGCTTGACTCTTCTGTTGATGCACAAGCACTGGTAGTTCTATCTTTTATCTGATATGACTTTTGTCTCTTTATCAAAGTGACCAAGTGAACATGATATATAAGGGATATGAATGTGCTTTCTACTTGGCAACTTGCCATCCTCTCCTTCTCGCTACCCTTTTAGAAGGAAAAAAGTATTTCGATGGAACTTGGGGACTTTTAGCATTCAGTTCCTTACTACTCAAGCTAATCGAGGGCTCAAATATTTTTATCTGGTCATTTAAAATGCGGGAATGATCAAATGTACTGCACTAATCTACAGTTGTAGGCTACAAGATATTCATAATATCTGCAGGAAATTATTTTTACACTGTATGTTTGAAGGTTTATTAAGTTATAGGTAACAATGGACAAATTTAAAATTTGTGAATGACCGAATGTACTGCACTAATCAAGTTTTTACTGGAGTTCATTGTATAACCACTACAATGTAAAAAAATGCATCAGTTGACAATGTATGTATGAGTACTCTACTTAGCCATTTATGCCTTTATGTTGATTAATTTTGCATCTGATCAGTTTTTGGTGAAGCAACATAGAAGTTTTCTTTCCTGAAAGGAAAATTGGAAACATGCTTCATGTTCTATAGGCATTAAGTAATAAGTTTCTAATAGATTACATCCATATGGTCATGGAACTATATTATGGTTTTCTCTATGCTATTATTTTACTAATAGATCTATCTGTGTCTTTTTTTTTGGAAGGCGTGTGTTCTTTATATTCTTAGGGTTGGTCTGATAGAGCCTACTCAACGTTGCTTCTTAGTTGTTCTAGCGAAGCAGGTTTTGCTATTCTTGCCTTCTTAGATTATTTGTTGACATGAAGTGCGGAATTAAACCTGATGTTTCTGAAAACAATGTCTTTTCTAAAATTTGCAGCTTCAGTCCCGTGATGTTAGCTCCACTGTGAAAGTTGCTGCACTGCGTACTATATCTTCAAGTGATGCATTATTTTGAAATTTGCATTTCATCTTATTATTGTAGACCGTATGTATAAAGAAGAAAATTGAGATGTTAATTTCTGCTTGAAACCTTTTATAGGATCCTATTGTGGACCATATAGAAGAGAAACTTACTCCATATCTATGGACCTTTCTTCCTAAAGGTACATTTTAATGGTTTATTCAGTTCAATCTTAATTTATATAGCAATTTTTGAAAGGAAGAGTTTCTGTGAATCAGGTTGCTGACACATTGTCACTCCTAGTAAGACTGCAAGAGTGTCTCTTTTGTTTAGGACTCTATGAAACTAAAGCTATTGTCGTAACGAACATGACTATTGTTGTTGTGGCAACAGGAGAGAAGATTTGCTCATCAAGATGATTATCCCAGTGCGTTGCTTCACATGTGGCAAGGTAAAATGATAGGAACTTCTGATAATTGTTCTAAGTTCATGAGCAATGGTTTGTCATTTCATTGCGCTTTTAATTTTCCCTTAGTTGTATTGTAGCTATTAGTTTGAATGTCTTCATCATGTTCATGTGGCTGAGTCATATGAGTTGTGATATTCGTTTTCCCCGTCAATTTTTTATGAGAGAATTAATAAAAATGTTTTATTTGTATTTTAGGTGACTGGTAACAAGTGGGACACTTACTTGGATCTTCTTCAATCTGATTACACTGAAGGGTCAGAATCCTTTTTTCTCATGTTCAAAATTACTTACCTGTTTATTGCTTTTGCTGCTTTATTTTCTTTTATCGGTATTCAATTGAAAAATTGTCATCTGGTATGTAAAAGCTCTTCTGATTTCAGATCCACATATTCTCACTGTTTAATACAGTAGAAGATGGATTTTAGTAACAGACTATGTTCTTGTTCTCTGTATATTCTTGTTTCTTAGTTTTGAATATTGTATTTTCGTCAAGAGTTATGAGCAATCCTTCTGATAATAGGCATAACATTGACTGGCATATGAAATGTTATATCTGGTGGAACATATTTTTTTCATGTTAACCACACTAGGCATATATTCTTGTTTGCAATAAGATCTATATGTGGATGGCATTGCGTGTACATTGTTAGAAGTGAAATAAATTTATTATATATGTAAGTTTTATTTTCAGAATAATGTTCACTCTATTGTCTCACAAGATTTTCTGCCCAATGCATTATTCTGTTTTCTAGAGTTAAATAATTCTCGTCTCTTGAGTCTCCCTTTGTCTTTTTTATTGACGTTCAACTCAACTCTAAAGCTAGAGTTGCACTGTAACTGTGTAAGCTAATTTTTTGTTGGGCTAGTTGTCCTTTTTGCTGATGTACAACACATTATATAACATTTTTAGGCTGCGTCTATATGCACACGTTTTTTTTGCTAAATGCACACTATTCTGTGCGGTAACAATTGCAGTACAGAACTGTGCGTTAACTCTTACCGCACCAGAAGACTCAGGGGCATTGTTGAAATTTTTTCTGAAACCTATACGACGCTGGTGCGGTAAGAATTACCGCACAGATCTGTGCGTTAACAATTACCGCACCAGATTAATCCCAGATTAAGCAAAAAAAAAAACAGATTTTCATTAACTTAAACCTTGTGCGGTAACAATTACCGCACAGGAATATTATTTTTTTTAATTAATATTTTTTTTTAAAAAGTATTAAAAAAGAATTAAAAAAATATTAAACCTGTGCGGTAACACTTACCGCACAGGTTTAATATTTTTTTCGGTAACTATTTTTTTAAACCTGTGCGGTAAGTGTTACCGCACAGGTTTTTTTGAAAAAATGCCCGTTGGAATTTTATGCCCGTTGGTGCGGTAATAGTTAACGCACCAACGGGCATAAAATTCCAACGGGCATTTTTTGGTTGTATATATAGGTTGAGCTATCTTGTTGAAGTTTTGCAATGCACACTACAATGTCTTATAATTATGAGAGTAGTGAGGATGATGGTAACGACAATTGGATATCAGAGGTCGTGGAAGAAAAATACGAAGTCGATGAAGAAGAGGAAGTGGACGAAGAAGACGAAGAAGACGAAGAAGACGAAGAAGTCGATGAGGAAGTGGACGAAGAAGAGGAAGAAGGCGAAGCAAATGTATCAATTGCATTAGACGATTGGACTCCGTTACCGATTTTGGTTAGTATATTATCAATTTAAATTTTGTATTTAATTGCATGAGATTTAGGTTAATTAGTTAAAATTGCGTATCTAAGTAATGTAGTTTAATCAATATAGGAAGAAGACTTTAGACCACATTTTAGTACTGCGCAAATGTGGGATAGTAAAGAAGAGATGATGGAATGGACAAAACAGAGAGCAAGGGATTTAATGATAGTTTTGGTACATCGTACATCTAGCAAATATTGCGTTGATTTTGTATGCGATAGGTTTGGAAAACCTAGATCGGGTAGGCCGAAAGTGAATTTAAAAAATCCAGAATTGCCGGTTCCGAGGCTTCGTCACCGAAAATCGAAGAAATGTGGTTGTACATTTGAGTTATATGGGGTTCGTATAAAAGAAGGGCCTTATAGTTATAAATGGATCGTGAATGTTGTAGAAGGTCGTCACAACCACACTCTTCCTACTAGTTTTCATGGGAATTCATTCGTGGGTAGAATGAGCAAAGAGGAGGAGAAAATAGCAAGGGAAGCGGGGGATGATCGCAAGACGCCAAAAAACATACTTATTCAGCTTAGGAAAAGAGACCCGCAAAATGTGACATCCATGAAGCAGATTGCCAATTTTTTGCAGAAGATCAATTTTGAAGATCGTGGTGAATTGTCAGTTACTCAGTGGTCTCTAAATTTTCAGAAAGAGAACAAGTATTTTTGTCAACCTTTGAGGAACACGAGGACGAATGAGGTTGAAGTCCTTTTTTTCGCTCACCCGGAGTCGATTCGTTTGTTCAGGAAGTTTCCTCACGTGATTATCATGGACGCCACATACAAGACAAATAGGTATGATATGACTTTAGTGGAGATGGTTGGTTTCACTTGCACGCACAGGACGTTCAACATCGCATATGCATTCATGGCTCAGGAGACAGTAATGCATTACAAGTTTGTGATGATGTGCGTTCATGAGTTGTGTAGAAATTTGGGAGTGATGCCGAAGGCTATAATGACCGACTGTGAGAAGGCTTTGTTGAGAGCAATCAAACTTGTGTTCAAAGACACTGATGTGAAGCAACTATTGTGTTGGGTGCACATTAAGCACAACATCCAGTCACACGCAGAAAAAGTGATTAAAAATACTAAAAGGGCGGAGAACTTTGTTACGCAATGTTGGGGGATATTTTGCTCGAGCACCGAAGAAATCTACGAAGAGAGGTTGAGAAAGCTGAGAGATTCATGGAAGAAGGGCATTGTTGGTTACGTTGAAAAGTACTGGTTTACTCCGTACAAGGAGTTCATAGTTAGAGCGTGGACGGACTACACTCTTCACTTTCACACAAGGACTACAAACAGGTATCTTTGTTTGTTTAGTTGTTAATTTGGACCACCATATTATTAATGCTAATGATTAGAAATTGTGTTTATTTAGGGTGGAGGGGATGCATAAGGTGTTGAAAGAAATTGTGGGTTCTAGTAGAGGAGGCTTCAACAGAGTGATCGTGAGGATCCACCATGCGGTCATAGTTCAGATGGACCTGATTAGGGCGACGATGAACCAAGCACTTACCACTCGGCAAATGGTCTTTGATGACCCAACCTTTCCTCCTGGCATTCGAATGTTGTTTTCAAGGCTATTTTACCGAGTGTCAGATAGGTGTTTTCTGTTGTTGTTGGAAATGTACCAGCAAATATTGAAGGAGGAATATTCAAATGTTTGTGATGATCATTGGGTTCGAGATTGTCTTGGGATGCCATGCGTACACGATCTTGCTAGGGCAATCATTTCAAAGACACCTCTTGTTCCGGATGATTTTCATGACTTCTGGAAGGAACTGAGATGGGAAGATGATGCAATAAATTTGTCCTTACCCGACGACAATCGTTCAATGTCTATTCCGGAGATCAGAATGCGTGAAATGTGGGCGAAATGGGAAAGTGGAGATTTGAGGGATGGAACTCTATTCAGATTAAGTGAGTTGTACATTGACTTGGAGCATCCGGAACAAAGTTCTTTGGTAGAGCCAACAAACTTGTTTAGGAAAGGAAAAGGAAGGCCGCCGGGATCAAAGAACAAGGAGAAGCAGCGAAATGGGAATTCTCCTCCGAGAGAAAAGAGGGAAAAGAGTTACCACGAGTACGTTAGAGAAGACTTAACAAATACTGAGAATGCGCAAAAAGTCGCAAAGGAGAAGGCAAATAGGCAAAGTGAACGACCAACTTGTCCTAAAAAGCAAGCAAGTCAAGTGTCGTTCGACTTCGGATCACAGTCCCAACCTGAACCATTGTTTTCAGAGACCATCGATTTAGAAGACGAAGACATGAATGCCGTGCCCCTAAGAGCTTGCTATCCAGATCGAAACGAAACAGAGGAAGGAGAAGATGAAGAAGAGATTGAAGAAGCCATAAGTTATATGGGGGTGAACTTGGGGGTGAAAAATATTGACTACTTTTGGCTTTCCTACATGACTTCTGTGAAAGATGTGCGTTCAGACGGACATTGTGGGTATCGGTCAATGGCTCTACTTACGGGTATGCAACAGAGTCAATATCGTATGATCCGTGCTGCGTTGGCAGCGGAGCTTCTTGGAAACAAAGAGACATGGGAGCCCATACGACGTGGACTACGGGTAGGAACATGGGATGATCTTATTGCTCAAGTTAACTACATGAGAAGTCCTTGTGAGAGACCATTTTGGATGGACATGCCATTTATGGGTTTGGTGTTTGCCACAGTGTATAATGTTGGTTTAGTGCAACTGTCCTGGGATGCGCCGTGTTTATGCTTGCCAATAAGGCAGTCTACAGTGAGCCCTGGTCCTCCACAGAAGATATTTGGGATAGCTCTTGTCGGATGCAGTAATCACTGGATACCGGTAAGAATCTGTGGTAATCTAAACAAACGTCATGAAACGTCGAAATCATTTATACTTATTGATTAATTTTCTTTGTATATCTAGGTTTGGCTCCGTGATGGGGCACCATTGCCACGTTGTTCCGGTTTGTGGAGAAGATTTGCAGATGACAACATCAAGTGGTGGGAAGGGATATATGCTGGCCAAGTGGACTTGTTTCGAAAATACCGCTTCACTGCTGGAAAGCGTATGGACTACATGACTTGATTTGTAATAGTTTAGTAGCCTTGATCTTTAGACTTCGATTGGAATTGATTTATAATATGTAATGACTTGTCTTGTCTGCTTTGAAATATGTAATGACTTGTCTTGTTTGCTTTAAATAGTGTTTTCAGTAGAGTTAGATGAGGTAGGTGAAACAGTGAAGTGAAATCAGTGAATCCATAAACTACAACACACTCAGCATAAATTAAAAAGACAACAGACTCATTAAGGAAAGACAACAGACTCATTAAGGAAAGACAACAGACTCATTAAGGAAAGACAACATACTCATTCTTGAAATTTAAACTAAACACAGACTTAACGGAGATTCACTGATTTGATACCCAGATCCCTAATCGGAGTCACTGTCATAAAAACTAGGAACAGGGTCATTGGGAAACCTCTGTTGTATCCAGTGTTTGGCTGCTTCAATACTCTTAGCCTGGTGAAAATATACCAGCTTCAACTGCTGGTCAGCTATTTCCTTCAACAGTTTTGCAATGACTCGGAGATGATGACTGTCGTATTCTGGCTCAAGATACACGATCATGTAGTTACACTGACATGTGGTATACCTTCGTCCATACGTATGGGGATTGTTCTTGTCATTACCAGTGAACACCTTGATTGTTCTTGAGCACCTTCTACTCGGGCACTGGATCTCACTGCCTTCTGCTGGAACTGGGGAGGATGAAGATGATGCCATGGTTGTTTGAATCTGTAATACAAAGTAAGAAAACATGTTAGAAACAATGAAGATATCTAACGAAATCAGTAAAAAATGAGACTTTTAATTGAAATACAGAGTAAGAACTTGAAACCTAATTATTTGACGGCGCAGTGAGAATGAGATAATAGGGTTCACTGAGGCAGTGAATTTATAGCCGAGGTTTTACTAGGGTAACTTAGATTTGGGCCGATGTAGAAAAATCCCAGCCCAACAAAGACGACGCCCAACATTCAAGCCCAGCCCAGATTCTGGTGCGTTAACAATTAACGCACAGAATCTGTGCGTTAATTGTTAACGCACAGAGTCTGGTGCGTTAACAATTAACGCACAGATTTTGTGCGTTAATTGTTAACGCACCAGCCCTTTTACCCAGAATATTTGATTCTGGTGTTTGTAGGGTTTAGGGTATTAGGGTTGGTGCGGTAACTGTTGTAGTACCAACCCTAATTACATAAAAATTCATTTTTTATGTTGTTTTCTTATACTATTTGATATTATAAAAAGTTTTATTACCCAAAGTAATGTTATACTACTGAAATATGTCGTTATTGAGAGTTTTGTGAATAATTTTATCAAGTTTTACTAATGTAATATGAGATTACGAAGAGTTATATGATAAAAATTCATATTATACTAATGAAATACGAGGTCAGTTGAGTCAAACGATAACAATTAAGTGTTAAACTAATGTTATATGATGAAATAAACACATTATATGAAGTTCATTTTAGTAACGAAGTGGTATCACATACATATGAGTATAACTATACAACTTATATACTTGAGAGTAGTAGCATACAGGTGAAAGTCTTCGTTTACATACTTCTAAGTGTTAAAGTTGTTAATTTCTTATAAAAACGATAGCGTTTGATTGGTAATGCTCAAATATTAATGTTACATTTCTTGACTTTTACGTTTTAAGTGCTTATTAAGCCGTTTTATGTCATTTTTTGTCGTTTTTTGTGTTTGGGCCTCATTCAAATTTCATTAGGCCTTATTAGGCCCGTTGACATTTTCAATAATAATTTTTCGATTCCGCAAAATGAAAATAACTATTCGCCGTATTTGTTGTCATGTTACAATTTCAAAATTTCGATTTTCATCGTTTCAAGGCGTTAAAACGATATGGGCCCAAACTGTACACATATGACTTGTTTTATATCCATTATCCACTATCCATTATCCATTATCCACTATCCATTATCCATTATCCATATTTCGATTTGGCTTGTTTTATATCGTTTTCATTCGATTTTTTGCGTTTCTTAGTCGTTTCGACACGTTTTGAACCATTTTTATTAATATTTGACGTACTTGGTCGTTTTTCGCCTTTTCCAAAAAAGTCAAGTTTCGCTAAGCTTTGCTCATTTTGGCCATATTATGCCATCATTTTGGCCACATTTTTACACTTTTTTACAACTTGTTCGGAAATCCTCCATATTTCGATTTGGCTTGTTTTATATCGTTTTCAGTCGATTTTTTTCGTTTCTTAGTCGTTTCGACACGTTTTGAATCATTTATCAATATTTGACGTTTAGTAGTTTTTAATTATTTTTTGCGATTGTGACCATTTTCTCGCGTTTTTAAGAAAAGCCCAAAATAAATAAGCAAAAGTTAACCAAACATTACCAAAACATAGTATCCAAACAAACTATACATCACTCCAAGTCACGACCCTCATTCCCACTACGTTGCCCACTACCTTGCCCTTCCTCGTGGATTGAATGCCGAGAAAGCTGAGATTGACGAACCGGAGCTGGAGCCATCGGTGGAGCCTCGTCAGTCAAAACTCCAAGGAGACGCCTCATGAACTCATCCATATCTGCAGGCCTCCTCTCTGGTGGTGTCTCCAAGAAAGCTCGAATCTCACAAGTCACTAGCTGGGTCCGCTATATTAACAACATATCAAAACATTACTATCAAATATACTAATTGAATGAATATGACTAATAAAATTTATAATCGTACCGCAAAACTGTCAACCGAAGGTGGAATACGCAGCGGACCAACTGGACGATCGAGTCTACGTGATCTGGGATCCACTAGAGGATGAGAAACTCGATCATACCAATCGAGATAATCATCTGTGACTGCCCAATAGTACGTCGCTCGTGGCTCCCGAATCTGTAACAAAGGCCTGGGGTCCTGATCCCACACACCAAGCAGATCCTCCGCAAAGTGAACTGAATAATGCGTCAGCCTGTTGTTACGTGTTACCTGGATGGGCTCTGGGGGAGGATCTGGGATACCCTGCACATGTCCAAACTGTCGCAGCAGGCGACCTGGCTGATAGAGCTCCTCGATGTCCAGACAACGGAGAATGCCCTCAAACAAAGACGGGGCGTACTGCGGAAGTCTGAAATCCACATTTGCAAAGGGAAACCAATTAACCTGCAACAAAACATTACAAAACAGTTAGTATAGTTTACATTCACACAATATAACGAAAGCATACATTCTTAAAATCTGACCTCCTCATAACGAACACGGTCAAGCATGCCACGAATGGCAACCAAACGATCCGTGCTCTTCCCCTGTGGCACCTCTCTGCCCTCCCTCATAGCAGCTGCGGCGTGGTCCATAGAAAGTGGATCTGTCACAAAATGTCCACGAAAATGTGGAAAATATGCCCAGATCCACGACTGCAAAAAAAAGATAATTAGAACTCGACTTCCTAAACATAGCCAATCCTATAGTTGTTTGCGTACTAACCCGCAAAAGAATGCCAGAACTCCCCATCCCCATAGCCAATCGCCTCGACGCCTGTCCAAGGTTGCGATACAGATGAGCTAACACTCCAGCTCCCCAAGCATATCGGCCAGTGCTGTCGTGGTCGGCCAAAAGAACTAACCACCAGTGCTTGACTGCTGTAGTCGACTTGTCTACTAGAACTGTAGTGCCGAGAAGCAACAGTAAGTACATAGATGCAATGAGGCTCTCATCTCTCTGTCCATCCTCCATCCGCATCATATCCTTCAATCTCTGCTGAAGATAACCCAAAGGAATGCCTCCATCCCTATACCAAGTCTTCACCAGTGCCTCCTCTACGTGAAGCATCTCAGCAGCAAAAGTGAAGATCTCCTCCCTGCTCAAAACTGAGCTACAACTCCTGCCATGTATAGGCAGCGACAGGATCTCAACCACATCGTGAAGTGTAGGACCAATCTCTCCAAATGGCAAATGAAATGTGTTGGTTTCTGGGTTCCATCTCTCGACGAAAGCAGAAACCAACACATGATCGACAGGACCGGACCCGATATAGCGTAGATCAGTCAATCCAGATCGCTCTGCAAGCTGAAACCACGAATCTGGACCAGGTCTCCTAAACGCCTCTAGTGGAGTGCAGTAGGCGGTGTGGAAGTGAACCTTGACGACCTTCCGTGTCTGGAAAAAAAGTAAAAAATTAACACAGTTACTTCTACAGAATGTCGTTCATATTTCACATATGAACATTATAGTTCAAATACATACCAAATCAAGAGGAGCCTCGCCTTCTGGAAGATCAGCAAGCTGTGGAAAATCAGCATGATCTGCAGCACGTCCACGTCCACGTCCACGTCCTCGTCCTCGTCCTCCGCGTGGACCGCGTCCACCTCGTGCTGGAGGATCAGCAGCGTCTGCATCAGCAACATCATCATCTGCCTGAGCTCCTCGGCCTCCTCGCTGTCTCTGTATAAATGGAGGAAGAGGACGGGGGTCAGCTGGAATCACAAGTGCGGGAGGATCAACAACTGTAAGCTCATAAATAGCCCTGGCGATGTGCGTCTCATAACTCTTCAGCAACTCCTTTGTAAAAGGACCTCCGGGCATCCAAGGTACAGCAGGAGGTGGTACATGAGGTGCAGCAGCCGGATGCGGTACATCATCAGTCGGCGGAGGTGGTACATCTGGCGTAGGAGACGAAGGACCTAAATCTGTAGGAGCTGGCGATGAAGGACCTAAATCTGTAGGAGGGTCGTCTCTCCTAAGCTGATCTGTCGGTATATCGAGATGAGATACAATATAATCTGTACCTAAACCCTCACCGTCTCCCAGCATATCATCATCCAAATCAGCAGCTGTATCATCGACATCCATACCCTCCTCCTCACTCTCACTGTAACCCTCATCATCAGCACACGGATCAACATCCAGACCACAATCCCTAACTGCCCCAGTATCTGTAAGTGCACGAGCCTCGCCAGTGGGTGTCGAACTAGAAGCATTCAGCTGATCTCGAGCAGTAGCAAAACTCTGACGTATGGACGCTGTAATCTGCGTCCTCCTAACACGCTCTGCAGCAACAGGAGCCCCCGGAACAAAACCACTAGAGGCCATCGTATCTCGCACCCCCTAATGTTGTTGTTATAGCGTAACGTTATTTTCATAGCGTTACAAAAATAACGTCAAATTCAAAAACGTCTTTTCCATGACGTCGTAACGTTACAAACAGTTGTTGTAACGTCAATCCTAATCAAAATCATCTCTAATTTCTAAACATTTTGTTCATAACGTTACGAAATTAACGTTATAATTCGCCTAATTTCAATACTTTATATACTAATAGTTCATAACGTTACAAAATAAGAGAAGAACAATGTCATATTTCATAAAATAATTAATTAATTACTTTTACAATATAGAATGTCATATTTCATAACATTATGAAATTATTATATTTCATAACGTTATAAAATTTCATTAATTTCATAACGTTACGAATAAATTAATTAATTTCATAATGTTACCAAATAATATAATTTTATAACGTGACGCAATAAATTACTTAATTACGTTACGCAATAAATTACTTAATTTCATAACGTTACGCAATAAATTACTTAATTTCATAACGTTACGCAATAAATTACTTAATTTCATAACGTTACGCAATAAATTACTTAATTTCATAACGTTACCATATAAATTAATTTCATAATGTTATAAAATAAATTAAATAAATTGATAACGTTACGAAATTTATTTAAATATTTCATAACGTTATCAAATATTATTAAATTCATAACGTTACAAAATTAAATAACTAATTTCATAACATTATCAAATTAAATAAATTGATAACGTTATGAAATTAAATAACTAATTTCATAACGTTATAAATTTAATAAATTAATTAAATTAAATAAATTGATAACGTTACGAAATTTATTTAAAAATTTCATAACGTTATCAAATATTATTAAATTCATAACGTTATGAAATTAAATAACTAATTTCACAATGTTATAAATTTAATAAATTAATTAAATTAAATAAATTGATAACGTTACGAAATTTATTTAAAAATTTCATAACGTTATCAAATATTATTAAATTCATAACGTTATGAAATTACTTATTAAATAATTTCATAACGTTACGAAATAAAATAATTAAACTATTTAAAAACATTACAAAAGTTATAGAATATTTAATAAAAATACATACTTGATGTAGATCTACGGGAGTCGAAAAAGCTTCCGGTTGCGCCTCGGTTTGAGAATTCAACCTTCTATTTGCTCGAGTAGCGTACCCGGGACCGACGTTTTGGACGGGTCGCTTTCGGTTTCTTCGCCTCGGAGCGGGTATTGGGGCGGGTTGGGCTGCTGGTATCGGGTCGGGTCGGGCTTCGGGAATCGGGTCGGGTCGGGCTTCGGGAATCGGGTCGGGTCGGGTCGGGCACCACCGCAGTTCTCCGTCGGAGCTCTCTCCGGGCACCACCGCTGAACGTCAATGGAACCTCCTCTTCCTCTTCTTCTTCCTCCTCCATAGCAACCCAGCAAGCGTCATGAAACGAGGTCGACGGCGCTTCCGCCATTGTTGGCTGCTCCACGGTGGGGGGGACGACTCCGGCAGAAATTAAGGGCCCAGACGAACCGCCATGGTCGGGGCAACTCGAATCCATCGTCGATTGAAGGTTTTGATGGGTTAATCGATGGTTTGAGGGGTGGCGATTTTTAGGGTTTCGGCGGTGCAATTTTCGCAGAGAGAGGAGGAAGAAGGTCGGGGGAGAAAGATTTTTTTTTTTAAAAGATGTAACGTGGTGCGGTAAGGGTTACCGCACCATTTTGTGCGGTAACGCTTACCGCACAGGTTTAAAAAAATATTAAACCTGTGCGGTAACACTTACCGCACAGGTTTAATATATTATTAAACCTGTGCGGTAAGTGTTACCGCACAGGTTTAATATTTTTTTAATTCTTTTTTAATACTTTTTAAAAAAAAAATATTAATTAAAAAAAATAATATTCCTGTGCGGTAATTGTTACCGCACAGGGTTTAAGTTAATGAAAATCTGTTTTTTTTTTTGCTTAATCTGGGATTAATCTGGTGCGGTAATTGTTAACGCACAGATCTGTGCGGTAATTCTTACCGCACCAGCGTCGTATAGGTTTCAGAAAAAATTCCAACAATGCCCCTGAGTCTTCTGGTGCGGTAAGAGTTAACGCACAGTTCTGTACTGCAATTGTTACCGCACAGAATAGTGTGCATTTAGCAAAAAAAAACGTGTGCATATAGACGCAGCCCATTTTTACTATCAGGCTATTTTATTATCGTTACTCAATGATCATTTTATGATGATTTTCTAACTTTGTATTTGTAACTTTGCCTCATACGGTCCAGATTAAGTGTATTGTTAGATGTGGGATGCTGAACTCTGGAGCCTCATTGCAAGCATCTTCAGGAGATTAAAGAACTTAAGTATATTTTTCCATAATGAGTCAAGTTAGTAATTCTACTGTAATAGAGCTTGGTTTGAGGGCTAATTTCGAGTTTAGAGAAATTGATTGTATTGGTGAAACAATCCATGTATACAATATTATCATTTGTTTCTCCCTCAAAGTGGGATGGCATGTAGCAGGATTTATTTTTCAATTTGGTGAGACGTTTTAGCCCGGATGTAAGAAATTCGGGCTAAAACGTCCCCATTTTTTTAAAAGCATCACGAGCAAATACCCCAGATCCTCACATATTCGTGTTAAAATATTTGCCTTTTTATCCCGGGCGTGTTTGTTAAAATCCGGGGTATAAAGTATGTAATTCATGAGTTTTCAATGAAGAATATACCCCTGGCGTAGCGAACTAGATCCGGGGTATATACTCTATTACAACCCCAAGATCTCCCCCGGTTCATTTTTGTGCTATATCCAGGGTATATTAATGAAAACGCCCGGGGTAAAAAGCGTTTCTTGTGGTAGTGTTCCCTAATATTTAGGAGGTTTTTTTCACATTATGATCATGTTGGTAGATTGAATTGTAATGCTTCAATGACACTTGCAAAAACACTTTTTAAGATATATATTATGTTAGAGGATTGTGTTTTTTAACTAATGATTTATTTAAATTATATCTTTACTATCTTCAAATTAGAAATTAACTTATATTCGTTTTGATATCTCATATCTGAAAAAACTCTACCAAACACAGATATCAGATATCAAATATCAAACTAATATCTCCTGCATACCAAACACAGATATCAGATATAGATTTCATATCCATACCTGATATCTGATAACCATACCCATACCTGATATCTGATATACTAGTATATGGATACCAAACGGGCCCTTAAGGATTTGAAAAAAAGAGGTGATTAGCCGCTTGTTTTGCCAGCGGCTCATGCCTAAATGTTTTTTTTTAATTTGTAACATATTAAAACACGTATAAGAGACGCTGGTTTTGCCAGCGTCAAAACCAGCGTCTCTTATACATAAGTGTTTAAAAACATTATGGTTCGGTTGGGAGACGCTATCAAAACCAGCGTCTCACCAACGTGTATTTTTGCCGAACTATAAAAGAGCGCCTATGTTGACAATAAGTTTCAAAACGAGCTTATTTCAGGAATTTGTTTTTAAAAAAAGCCCATTTTAGAAGGAAAAAAAATTCGAGAAAAAGTTATTTCGATCTGCACAATTATATATTCACGAGATTTCTTAGGGTGCGATCTAATTCACCTTCAAGAAAGACTGGTGTTGTGGATTCATGAAATGAAAGTTTTAAACTTACCAAATACTACGATTTTGCAACGGAAATGGTCGAGGTACAAATACATGAAGTTTTTCCCTTGGTATATCGTCTTATTGAGTTTGTTAGTGATATTTTCTATAACTATGATGGTAGAAAGTTAGCGAGTATCATTAAATCTTAATATACTATAAAATTAGGGGTTCCCCAAATTAAACACATCTTGCAATGTTGGAAATAATCCAATTCTCCAGGATCAATAACTTTCCTGCAAATAGCCTTGAAAAAAGCGCTTAGCCTCATCAAAGGTTCAGATACATCCTTATGCAAGCTTGTCTTTGCAGCAATTGGAAGTAAGTATTGCATCATGAAGTGAGCATCATGGCTCTTGTAACTTGTAATCTTCTTCTTCTTCATTTGAACACATCTTACAATGTTGGAATCACAAACTTGTGGCAACTTGACATTCTTAATGACACTACAAAATCTCATCTTCTCATCCGGTGTCATCCAAAAGCGTGACTTTTCCATTTCAATACGTTCACTATCATCAGAGAGTTTAGGTTGAAGGTCTGGCATGATATCAAGTGATAGCAAGTCCATTTGTGCCTTCCAATGGTCTTTACTTTTTCCAGCAATATTCAACAATGTGTCGATAATACTATCGCATATGTTCTTCTCTATATGCATCACATCGAGACAATGCCGACAAGCAATACGCGCCCAATATGGCAAATAAAAAAATATTGATTTCTTTTTCCAAGGGCATATTTCATCAAATTCCTCGTCTTCCTCCTCCTCCACCCTTACTGTATTCTTTTTCTTCCTCTTTTTCTTAACTCCTTTGAATTATTTCTCTGCATCTTCTTGTTCTTCTTCTCTTTTGCCTTTGGTTTATTCCTTCCAAACTCATTCTTAAAACCAAATAACAACTCCAAAACTTCAGTTCCTGACAAGCGAACTGGTGCATCTCCACTCTCACACTTGCCATTGAAGTGGCGTTTATTACGCCGATATGGGTGATTTTTTCCAAAAATCTGCGATGACACATGTAACATGTCTTTTTACTATGCTTCAAATACTGCGACTGAGTTTCGTAATGGCAGCAAGGGCATGCTAATTTTCCTTTTGTGCTCCATCCCGATAACATCGCATAAGACGGAAAGTCACTTATGGTAAACAACAAAGTTGCACGCAGATTAAAAATTTCGTTTATGGAAGCATCGAATACTTCTATGCCAGACTCCCATAATTCTCTCAAGTCTTTCACTAGAGGTTGTAAGTAGACATCAATGATGTTTCCCGATGATAAAGGTCCTGGAATGAGCAAGGCTAGCATTAAAAACTCAGGCTTCATAGACATGCACGCTGGTAAGTTATAATTGCTCAACATAACTGGCCAGGTGCTATGCACAATGCTCATTGTGTTAAATGGGTTAAATCCATCACTTGCTAAACCTAACCTGACATTGCGTGGATCTTCAGCAAATGAAGGATATGATGAATCAAAGTTCTTCCAATCTTCGCCATCAGTCGGATGCCTTAAAAGCCCGTCATTTGAACGCCCATCTGCATGCCATGTCATGTTACGGGCAATTTCTGGGCACATAAACAGCCTCTGCAACTTTTTTTTGATGGGAAAGTATCTCAAAACTTTGGCAGGAATTAGACAAACCTTACCAGTTTCCTTGTCTTTTTCAACTGATTTCCAACAGGAAGCCTTACATTTATGGCAGCTTGTTGCTTCCGCATTTTCCTCCCAATACAACATGCAATCGTTAGGACACACATCGATCTTTCTATAGTCCATACCCAATGCCTTCAACTTAGCACCTGCCTCATGAAATGATCAGTGAATGCAGTGTTCCTCAGCTTATGGTCTCGCTTGTACACAAATAATCGAATCAGGAAAGAAAGCCTTGAAAAATCTTTGCAACCAGGATATAGTTCTTCTTGCCCCTCTTTCACTAACTTGTAAAAATTCTTTGTATCCTCATTCAGACCATTTCTCAATGTATCATGTAACAGATCATCAATTCTATCATCACAGTTGTTCATCTCTCTATTATCAGCATCCCCCCTTCCATCATTCACCACATCTATTTGTTCATCTGTTAGTCGACGACCAAGAGGTCCAGAAACCATATGATCTCTAACTTTCTCTCGACATAACCAATTCCTAAGAGACCAATCTTTACAAGGACAACGAATTTCATTTCCCTTTCTCTCAGTTAAAAAGCTCTCTCAATATAATCATCCAGTCCTTCTTTGCTCCATCGAGGAAACATCCACCACTTTATGTTACTTGTATCCATGGTTAGAATTACTCGTATCTACAATTAAATAATTACTAGTATTTATTGCTTGGCTAAGAAAATTAGGTAAGAGTAAAATAAATTAGTATTAACCCATATAAAAAGAGGGCAATGCAGCCAACATTTCAGATCAAACAAACTGCAAATTCACAGATATTCTATAGTATAAACATGCCAACTATGCAGCCATATGATATTGTTTGTAGATTAATTCTTAACATGCTATACAGATATTATAGATTTAGCTTAAAAAGAGGGCTATGCATAGTTAAACCATATCAACTTAACTCCTATATGTGAAGTACTAACCCATATAAACACTACTTATAAAACTATAATCTTGGGAAGAAAAACATCAGGTCAAAGCGCAAAGCAGGCTTGAGTCGCAGGAACTTTTACAACAGAAAGATACGAAGCCATGAGTAAAAGCCTTGCTCAGAAATAGTGGAAGAAACGAAGCCATGAGTAAAAGCCTTGCTCAGAAATAGTGGAAGAAACGAAGCCATGAGTAAAAGCCGTACAAGACATGTGTTCAGTCTCTTACCAGTTGGGGAAAATATACTCAGATGAATTGGAACACTGGATATCTGTTTGCTACAACCCGTCTCTCTATCAGTCTCGTCTGCAATTTCCATCCTCACAACGGCTACGTAATTTAAGAGAAAAGTTTAGAGGAGGGAAACAACGTCCAACAGTTAAGAGGATATTAACAAAGCCCTAGATCATTCATTATAAAAGAACCAAATGCACAATAATTACCATGAGGGATATAAACATACCAAAATCAGTAAACCTCTTTCTAGGAAGGTGCATAAATTCTGCCCATTCTCTTTTTTCATCAACTTTATGAAGTTGTAAAACCGATGAGACAATGAACACAAGCAGGAATCAAGAGAAGTCAAGGCATTTTGCAATGGAAACTAAAGATGCACTTTGTCAATCATTGAGCATACAATGATATTAATAATACAATCATTGTTCCAGTAATGTAATTCAAGAGTTAAACAGCTGCAATATAACAAATTCTATGGTACGAATATGTATTGACATTCCCGAATTTGTAGATGTTAAAGCAACTGCAATATATTTATCCTAGCAATCATACTGTAGCTAACAGTTTCAGCACAAGGGAACAAGATTCTTAAAATTCAGTTTCCCCTTATCAAAAACTTTGTTATAAATATCTTCTATGGTCCTTTACCTATAGGAATCTAGTGGTATAATGATCAAGAAGGATGACCCATGTAACATGTCTTTTTACTATGCTTCAAATACTGCGACTGAGTTTCGTAATGGCAGCAAGGGCATGCTAATTTTCCTTTTGTGCTCCATCCCGATAACATCGCATAAGACGGAAAGTCACTTATGGTAAACAACAAAGTTGCACGCAGATTAAAAATTTCGTTTATGGAAGCATCGAATACTTCTATGCCAGACTCCCATAATTCTCTCAAGTCTTTCACTAGAGGTTGTAAGTAGACATCAATGATGTTTCCCGATGATAAAGGTCCTGGAATGAGCAAGGCTAGCATTAAAAACTCAGGCTTCATAGACATGCACGCTGGTAAGTTATAATTGCTCAACATAACTGGCCAGGTGCTATGCACAATGCTCATTGTGTTAAATGGGTTAAATCCATCACTTGCTAAACCTAACCTGACATTGCGTGGATCTTCAGCAAATGAAGGATATGATGAATCAAAGTTCTTCCAATCTTCGCCATCAGTCGGATGCCTTAAAAGCCCGTCATTTGAACGCCCATCTGCATGCCATGTCATGTTACGGGCAATTTCTGGGCACATAAACACCGTTCCGAACGAGGTTATTTGTGAACCCGGTCCATGAACCGGGTTTCATTTAATACAAAAAAAAACCCGGTTTAAAAAATTATTCTCGTTCGGAACCCCATTCCGAACGAGAATAATTTGTTAATGACGTCATTTTTTTTTAAAAAAAAAATCTGTATGATGACGTCATGATGACGTCATCATTCTCGTTCGGAATGGTATTCCGAACGAGAATAATTTTTTAAAAAAAATGCTGACGTCAACTAGCCGTTGGTCCAACGGCTAGCTGACGTCAGCATTGCCTATATATATTTCGTTCGGGATGCCATTCCGAACCACACTCGAATTCGCTCTCTTCTCAATCTTAAAAAAAAACGCTCCCTTCTAAATCTTTCACAAAACGCTTTCTCTCATCTCGATAATGGCTGGAACTCCTCCTAATCCTTTTTTTTCTGATCCGACGGCTGCAAATGAAGAAATTTACGTAGGAAACGAATGGTGGTCGGGTTATGGTGTTCCGAATGCAAGTTACGGTGGTTCTGTTGGTAGTGATTTTTTCAACATAGACGGAGCAAGTAGTAGTACTTACAACCTCCCCACCCCCACTTTGAGTGATCTTCAAAGGCATCAACAACACATGTTCTGGGATGCAACTGTTACAGGCGGAGAAACACCTCAAGAAGAGCCGGAGCAAGCGGAGGAGGATGTCCGAGCACCACGTCGGAGACGGAACACTGAGTCGGTTAGTATTTCTAAAAACCTGAAATACGCTTAATTTTGTAGAAATAGTGGAAAATGGTCAATTGTATTTCAAATGCATGCTAAAATTAGTTTATAGTGGAAAACGCTTCATTTCAATATTAACTGCAATGCATGGTAAAAAGAATTAGTTTAATGCATGTGGAAAGCGTATCAACACTTTTTAGAAAATACCAAAAAGGTTGAAAACTACTTAAAATCGCATATATGGACTTTAGTTATAATAATCGATGGTAAATTTGTATGTATTTCGTTAAAACTAGGAGGTAGTTAGAAACATCCGATCCAGAGTAGGAGAAGACAAAAATTTGGGTGATAGGCGAATCACTGCTTCTGAGAGGAGGGGGGATAGAAGATCGCGTGGTGATAGACCGCAACAGTCAGGTTCTCGAAGGTCAAGTGCTGCGGGGGTTAGGAACCCAGATGTTCCGAGTGGGTCAGGTTCTTCGCGGGGTAGATCCCGACAGACTCGGCAGTCAGGTCCTGCTCCGATGCAGTCAGAAGCTATTGCGGCTCCTCCTCTTCCAGGACTCAACGAGGGTACTATATTGACTCGTTATGGGCAACACATTGCTCATGAGATTTGGATACAACCGAATCCCGATGAAAGTGCCCCCCGTCAGCTAAAGGCGCAGACAAGGCAGAAGTGTTTCGAGCTATGGTTGCCTAGAATTCCTACCGACCCGGAGCCAGATTCATGGTTTGCTATTGCCCAGGAGTCGGGGCTGCTTCACATCCTTAAGGGTCAATTTTGGAATGTGGACCACAACCTCCTTTCTGCATTCGTGGAAAGGTGGCACCCTGAGACGAACACATTTCATCTGAACTTTGGGGAGCTTGGAATCGGTCTCCATGACGTTTTGGAGATTCTGGAGCTGCCTATTGACGGGGGTGCTGTCACCACGCCATGGACACATTTTGGTCTAGATGCAGATTCAGCGCAGTGTGCCCAATTGTTCTCCTATTTGTTTGGCGTTGACCTGGATAACCCGTTTGACGATGAGGAGGAAGCGATGGTCAAGTTCATAGGTAGGGGGAAAGTCGGCGAGCGGGAATTCTTTTGCCACGTTGTCTCGATGATCAACTCTCGAAGATCCGATCCGGGCTCTATTGCAACAGGCTTTTTGTGGCACCTAATTCAGCAGTCTTTGTTCGTGAACAAGACCTCCAACCTGTTAGACAGATGCTTCTTGCCGCTACTAGAGGATCCGAACAGGATACATGAGTACGCATGGGGTACAGGTTGTTTGGCATTGTTGTACAGGCAGTTGGGTATAGCATCCAGGGCGAAATGCGTCCAATTTTCTGGTTGCGTAAGGCTTCTTGAGATTTGGATTTGGTTACATTTCCCGTATTTTCCTGGGAACCCAAACCTGGATGTGAGCTCCCAAGAAGTTACTGCTCGTGTGTCCCGCTATTCCACTGGACGGGCCCCGCTGAGGCAAAAAAGGACTCTACAACAGTACAGGCGCATCTTGGATGAGTATGCACCAGAAGATGTATCCACCCAGGCGGCTCAACAAGAGTTGCTCGTCGATAATATACTCTTAACATAAAAGGACAATTGTACTTCCTTAACCTACTAAGGTTGCTACGCTGCGACGATGGTTCTGCTACATCTCCTTCAAGATTAATATTCTTTCGATGTTTTCTATAACTACCGGATTGCTCACAGTGCAGAAATATCCTCTTGTTGGCCATTGATGATTTCGTGGTGATAACCATACACAAGGCATAACCGACCTTCCTAACCCACTCTCTCAGAAGATCCATAGTAGGAAATCTCTCACTAGTCGTAAAATGGGCACTATAGTCGATTTTTAAATATTCTTCATCACTACAGTATCCCTATTTAAAATTACTCAAATTTCAATACTACTATACCAATAAAATAAATTCTAATGAAACGCTATAAAAAAAAGGTTTACAGGTACTTACATGGAAATATGTATCATCTACCGGCGCAGACAAATCAACCTCCTCCTCCACCGACGTCTCACTAGAAGAACACTCCCGTCTTTCTTTCCAACTACCTGCCCTTGAAGAATTAGTTGAATCGCTTTCAGACGTCATTTTTTGTGCTTCTTCCAATTGGGTTTGATAATTTGGTCATACAACTCCGATTTTATAGACTCCGTCAAAATATAGCCGTTCGCATTTTCAAAAAATATAGCCGAATCTCGTTCGGAATGGGGTTCCGAACGGGTAACGACACGTCATAAATATCCGGGTAATCTCGTTCGGAACCCCATTCCGAACGAGATATGACGTCATATTAAAAAAAAAAAAAATATTCCTCGTTCGGAATGGGGTTCCGAACGAGATGTGAAAAAAAAATTATTCCTAGTTCGGAATGGGGTTCCGAACGAGATGTGAAAAAAAAATTATTCCTCGTTCGAAATGGGGTTCCGAACGAGTGTCGAACCGGTTCGCATATTGCGAACCGGTTTGGCATTTATTTAATGGAAATTATTTAAATGGACCGTTCTCGTTCGGAACCCCGTTCCGAACGAGAAACAAAATTAAAAAAAAAAAAATATTTCCCCTCGTTCGGAACCCCGTTCCGAACGAGAGGGTGCTGCCGGGCGCAAAAAAGCTGCTGCCCGGTTGCAACCCGATTAAATATGGCGATTAAACCGGGCAACACCCTTTTTACACTGGGCACCCCCCCCCCTCGTTCGGAACCCCGTTCCGAACGAGTTATGTATTTTTTTTTATTTAAATATTCTCGTTCGGAACGGTGTTCCGAACGAGAATATTTTTGAACCCGGTCCATGAACCGGGTTTCATTTAATACAAAAAAAAACTCGGTTTAAGAAATTATTCTCGTTCGGAACCCCATTCCGAACGAGAATAATTTGTTAATGACGTCATTTTTTTAAAAAAAAAAATCTGTATGATGACGTCATCATTCTCGTTCGGAATGGTATTCCGAACGAGAATAATTTTTTTTAAAAAATGCTGACGTGTCTGGTGACATTTTTTCTTCTGAATTTGGGAGTATGAGTACTAAATATCACCGAAAATCTTACGTCGGGCATGGAATCAAAGACGGAGACGACAAAGTTGTTGAAATTCGTGTTGTTACCGAAGACTGTTGATTATGAAAACCCAATTTAGGTTGATCGGAGACGACGGTACTCGGTACTCGGAGAAGACCCATTTGGATGTTATTTGATTTTAGGTTTTAATTTTGGGGAGAGATAATACTGTTGATTATGAAAAAAATGAGAATCAATACGGAGTATGCAATTGCCATAATATTGATTATCATCCTATTAATTAAGGGGAACACAATAACACCTTCGGTTCTGTAAATTTGAGTTTGGTTGGGAAATAGTCTAGAGGAAGAAGAAGATGGAACGTCATATTAAAAAAAAAAATTATTCCTCGTTCGGAATGGGGTTTCGAACGAGGAATAAATAAATAAATAAATAATTCCTCGTTTGGAACCCCATTCCGAACGAGGTGTGACGTCATATTAAAAAAAAAAAATATTCCTCGTTCGGAATGGGGTTCCGAACGAGTGTCGAACCGGTTCGCAATATGCGAACCGGTTTGTCATTTATTTAATGGAAATTATTTAAATGGACCGTTCTCGTTCGGAACCCCGTTCCGAACGAGAAACAAAATTAAAAAAAAATATATATTTCCCCTCGTTCGGAACCCCGTTCCGAACGAGAGGGTGCTGCCGGGCGCAAAAAAGCTGCTGCCCGGTTGCAACCCGATTAAATATGGCGATTAAACCGGGCAACACCCTTTTTACACTGGGCACCCCCCCCCCCCTCGTTCGGAACCCCGTTCCGAACGAGTTATGTATTTTTTTTTTATTTAAATATTCTCGTTCGGAACGGTGTTCCGAACGAGAATATTTTTGAACCCGGTCCATGAACCGGGTTTCATTTAATACAAAAAAAACTCGGTTTAAGAAATTATTCTCGTTCGGAACCCCATTCCGAACGAGAATAATTTGTTAATGACGTCATTTTTTTTTAAAAAAAAATCTGTATGATGACGTCATGATGACGTCATCATTCTCGTTCGGAATGGTATTCCGAACGAGAATAATTTTTTAAAAAAATGCTGACGTGTCTGGTGACATTTTTTCTTCTGAATTTGGTAGTATGAGTACTAAAATATCACCGAAAATCTTACGTCGGGCATGGAATCAAAGACGGAGACGACAAAGTTGCTGAAATTCGTGGTGTTACCGAAGACTGTTGATTATGAAAACCCAATTTAGGTTGATCGGAGACAACGGTACTCGGTACTCGGAGAAGACCCATTTGGGTGTTATTTGATTTTAGGTTTTAATTTTGGGGAGAGATAATACTGTTGATTATGAAAAAATTGAGAATCAATACGGAGTATGCAATTGCCATAATATTGATTATCATCCTATTAATTAAGGGGAACACAATAACACCTTCGGTTCTGTAAATTTGAGTTTGGTTGGGAAATAGTCCAGAGGAAGAAGAAGATGGAACGTCATATTAAAAAAAAAATTATTCCTCGTTCGGAATGGGGTTCCGAACGAGGAATAAATAAATAAATAAATTATTCCTCGTTCGGAACCCCTTTCCGAACGAGGTGTGACGTCATATTAAAAAAAAAAAATATTCCTCGTTCGGAATGGGGTTCCGAACGAGTGTCCTACCGGTTCGCAATATGCGAACCGGTTTGTCATTTATTTAATGGAAATTATTTAAATGGACCGTTCTCGTTCGGAACCCCGTTCCGAACGAGAAACAAAATTAAAAAATAAAAAAAAATTTCCCCTCGTTCGGAACCCCGTTCCGAACGAGAGGGTGCTGCCGGGCGCAAAAAGGGTGCTGCCCGGTTGCAACCCGATTAAATATTAGTGAGTCTTAGAAATTGTTCGGTTCAATTGCTTCACGCTGTGACCCGTTTGGCTTCACGTTTTTGACTGACGAGTAATGATCATGTTTTATACTATAAACATGCCAATTAATTAACCTATATTAACTTTTAAAGCTGCTGAAATGAGTGCTCAAACAAGTTGGCGCCTTTGACGTTAATTAACAAATATATAGTGCTCAGTAACTTAAACTACAAAAGCTAAGTTCTCATATTATATCGTATAACACATACCATATTGGAAGTATGTCCATATTATATCGTATACCATATTGGAAGTATGTCCACTGTGGGTGCTCCATACTCCATAGTTGGCTCAACGAATAAGCTTCTCTGAGCAACTTAAACTACAAAAGCTAAGTTCTCATATTATATCGTATAACACATACCATATTGGAAGTATGTCCATATTATATCGTATAACACATACCATATTGGAAGTATGTCCACTGTGGGTGCTCCATACTCCATAGTTGGCTCAACGAATAAGCTTTTAGAGAAGAATAAGCTCAAACCTGGCGGGCGCCGGCAACATTGTTAGTGGACATCCGTTGATTAAAGTCATTTACAGAGAAGGTTTGAGTTTCTTAAACTCTAAATTTAAAGAAAAAGTAAATAAATTGTCATGAAATTGTAAGAGAAACTCACATTTATTCTTGTATAGTATATTTCTTAAGGGCATCCACAATTGAGGTGTTATGAGTTTTTAAAACTTGAAAAAAAAAAAAAAAAAGAAATGACAGAAAATGACAAGAAATTGCATAGAAACTCATACTAAGAAACTCATTTCTTAATAGGAAACCCATGAAAAGAAAAAGAGAAAACTAAAAATTAAGTTAAAAAACCCAAATTAGGATTCTCCATTGTGGATGATCTAAGAACCTCATTTCTCATACAAATCTCTTACACATAAAACAAATCTCTTACACATTAGGATTCTTGTATAGTATCTTTCTTAAGGGCATCCACAATTGAGGTGTTATGGGTTTCTAAAACTTGAAAAATAAAAGAAAATAAAAAGAAATGACAGAAAATGACAAGAAATTGCATAGAATTCTAGAATAGTTTCTCTACTAAGAAACTCATTTCTTAATAAGAAACCCATGAAAAGAAAAAGAGAAAGCAAAAAATTAAGTTAAGGAACCCAAATTAGGATTCTCCATCGTGGATGCTCTAAGAACCTCATTTCTCATACAAATCTCTTACACATAAAATAAATTGACCAATTTTTTTTTTTCATTTTTATTTCTAAAATAAAAGTTTCTTATTTCTATTATTATTCAATCTTTGAGTGATGTAATTATGACAAGTAAAGAAACTTTAGATCAATTTCTCCATTGTGGATAAATTTTGTATATAGTTTCTTTTGCTTATTTGGAAAAAAAATAAAAATCTATAATAATATAAGAAACTCAAATTGGAGATCTTCATTGTGGATTTCCTAAGCGTACGAGAGTTCAAACATGAATTTGCTACTCCCTCCGTCCCACAATATAAAAGAAATATACCAGAAAAATATTTCTCTCGCAGTCTTAAAAATGTATGATTATCTATTTTAACCCTAAAATTGCATATTAATATTGTATTTGTCAAGGAATTTTCATATATTTTTCATGTATTATTTTGATATTTGGGTCACTGATGAAATAGGTCAATTTCATGACTATGTCTCTCGAATACGCCGGATAACACCTCGGCATAAAACTAAAAACTGTTGTCATGAGTATTTTTTATACTTGATAAATAAATCTTATAAAAACATCCTACATCTCTAGATAATAGCATCTAATGAGCACCCAGACCTCGACATCAGCCATCAAATGAAACAAATACCTCAATTTACTATAGCAGTTCTTCACGATGATATCTTTAGAAGACCCACCGGATTTTCCGTCCGAAGACGCCAACCTACGAATCTCGCGACAAAACCACCGAAACTTCTCTTGGCCCCAGGCATTTTGCAAGCAACAAAAAAGAACGATATGCAGGGAGAGACATGTTAGATAGCACAACCACAACTCATGGGCTGCCCAAGTTAGTCGTTATAAAACAAAATCGACCACATTAACACATCAATACCCGTTTAAAGCGGAGCAGAAGGCGATGAAGACAACCTACATGGCGTTACAAAATTAGGTCGCGTCTTCGTCTTTGCTTTTAAAGATGCTAAAACACCTCCTTACACAAAAAGAACACTAAATGCACTCAAAATCACTAATTACTTACTTTAAAAGTCAATTTTATATGCTTATAAATAGATGTGAACAATGTTTTTTTTTCCCTAAAAAGGATCGAATTGACCTAATCGCCAGATTATGAACTTTTGTCCTCACACGAACTTTTCGCGTATTTAAGATGCCATAATTAGATTGTTTTGAGGCTCATCCTCTAGTCTATGTTCGAGAGAATCTTTTTTTTTTTGTAATAGAGAAATTATATTTGAGTTTTGGTTGTGAACCGAAAAATACTAGTGTAAAACAAAGAGTAATCCGTCCATTTTTTTCGGTCTAGAGTTGGAGGATAATTTACGTACAATAAGAAAGCTATTTTAATTAGAAAAAAGTTTTGTAATCAAATAACGCAAGCTATTTTAATTAGAAAAAAGTTTTGTAATTAAATAACTCACGCTATTTTAATTAGAAAAACGATCATTCTAAATCAATTAACGTAAAATGAACAAAAACAATAAAGATATATATATTTCTAGCTTTAATTAAAATATTGATGATTCATAATATAGTATCTAGCAAAAATATATTCTAAAATAACATAATTAACAATATGTGGTAAAAAAAATCCGCACCAAAATTATAATTTGTGACGATGATTGATCTTTGAAACGCTTGAACAATAAAGATAAAAATGATCGCAAAGACTCGAGATTTGTTGACCTAGTTCGCATAAGATGTTTGAATAAATTGATTTGTTCACCAAGCCAGATTTCTTCTTTATAAGATGTTTTAATAAATTGAACTACAATTGAATGCCTTTTCATTAGGATTAGAGATGCTTTATTTGAGGAGAAGAGTTGACCCCTTACCAAACAATATTTTTTGAAAAGATATATTAAATACAAATAGTTATGAAAATGACATATAACAAGAAAAAAATATTTTAAATGACATACAACAATCTCAAAACGTAGAGATGACATGTAAAAGAAATAAACATATCTACGAAGGATATATATACATAGTTTTTATTTAACGCACCTTTTTTTTACTTATTTGCTCACCCTTTCATCCGCACCGAATGAAATAAGGTTCATACGTTACGGATGAAAAATGAGATTCATACGTTACGGATGAAAAATAAGGTTCATAGGTTCCGAATGAAACTAGTATACATCCCCGTGCCTTTTAAAAGGCGCGGTCCCTTTAATAATATAGTTTTATAACGTCAAAAACAAACTGAACTACTTATATTGGCATGATATTAAATATTCTATAGTTTATATTGCAACGAAATCTTACAAACTTGCATAAATATCGTAAGCAAATGCACAATCGTGTATCTTGTTCTAATATGTGATAAGTTCAAGGTTAATACGTCATATGGAATGAAATTTATGTAGTAAATATTTTTTTAAATCCGTCTGTTTTTTATATTAGCTTCCATTTGCCCAGCCGCCCATCTAGGGGTGTCAACACTCGAGGAAATTTTTTATATTAGCTTCTATTCGCGCAGACGCCCATAAGGTTCATCCGTTCCGTATGAATGTTTTTTTTTTAAATTTCTTCCATATTCTTGTAGAGAATTTCAATACGAGTCCGTGCATATAAAATGCATCTAAAACGGACATCGTTTGCCCCTCGAAAAGATAAAAAAACGAAATATTTTTTCATATTTTTTACAATGTCGTGTACAATATATTTGATTAAGTAATGCAAAACAATTAATTATAAAATATAGATAGACATTATGTTTCATTGTTAATGAACTTATTACATATATATCATAGATATTGATTACTATATAATATAGAGAATAAATCCGTAAAAAATTACATACATATGCTTTGTTTTTTGTCGTTTGAACGGGCAAACAATGCAGTAGATTTTTCAACTTAAATCATCTATCCGTTGAATTCAGGACTCTGATCAATCACCGTTGTTAACAAATTCATTAGGACAGATTTATGTTTATCACCCAGCTCGCTAACAAACCAGCTATAGGAGGCGGTGGAATTTTATCTTTAGCACTAATCTGTAGGCGCACGGAGCACGCCTCTGCAGTGTTTCGTCATTTTTTGTCCTTTATGGCGTCGCTCACTTCAATTTCTATTTGTTAATTATTAAATTTGGTTTATTCAATAACTCCATGATTAACTAAAGACTGCTTTTTCACAGATTGAAGGTTAATTCACCCGCATAAAGTTGAGATAATGCTGTCAATTGAAAATGTTGTTGAATTGAAACTAACATGGCTCTGACTCGGATTCCTGCATGTAAAACGCATGCCAAAGTACAATACGATGTTTATAAGGATATATTTTACGATTTCGAACATCTTTTTCAATGCCTCTATAAATAAATTATGGTCTCATGCTACTTAGAGTATAACCACTGATTGTCCATTTTGGATGAGTATTAGAAAAGAGAAACTCAAAATAATATTAAAATATAAAAAAATAGAATTTTGAAGTAAGGAAACATTACCCTAGGCATTTTCTTCACCGGACATTCAACCAAAATTTGACATGTGTCTCAAGTGACATCACTACTGGCTAAAGTACATAAATAAATTTGACATGTGTCCCGTAGAGAAATGAATGACCATAAATAAATGGGCAACCATTGAGAATGTGATGAGGATAAATGGGTATGAAAAATGAGTATTAACAAAAGGAAGATAGAGATATTATTAAAATATTTGATACCCGCAAAAAAAACGGACAACCATTGTGTATGCTCTTATTGCAATATGTATCATTCCTCGGTGCTTAAATAATCAATAACTTGTGTAGTGACCCGTGCCATGCATATGTATTCTAGATTGTTCATCGTAAAAATTCATACTGTTTATGCAAAGTTTGTCCAAAAATTAAATTTAACTCTCACCAAATAAGCGAAATAAATTTAACTTTTTGTTTGTGAATACTAATATATTCATATTCATGTCATGAATGATATATAATTTAATTATATATATAAATATCTCATTATATATATCATAATTAAATTTAAAATAGTTGAATAATAAAAATACATATTAACTTTAAAGGTAATTTTTATTCTTATTAGGATAGGATAATGTGTATTCTTTTTTTTTGTTGAAAGGAGTGATTTTTTTATAAAATTTATTTGTTGAATTAATTATTCAATATATTTTTAATTAAAGTTAAAAATAAAAAATAAAAATTGTTTAACAACCTAACCTAAAATCATTCTAGAGGCTCTAAAAGTCTTAGCAGATAGATTATCGTTAATCAGTAATCAATCATCTATAATATGGAGTTGGATCCGGTGAGAATGGTCTTATCCTACAAATTTACGAACGAATACATGCACACTCTTCTATATTTACATGCATATTCTTTCACATTCACATGCAAACATCAACATGTGCATATATTTTTCATATATTGTCAAAGACATACACATTTTCGAATTTGCATGTAAATGTAAGTGAATGTGCATGTAAATATAGAAGGATGTGCATGTATTCATAATTCGTAAGATAAAAATCATTTTCATAACTACAATATTATAATATAGTGATCAAGACTATCTCTATAAATAAAACTTGAGATTTTGTATCATTTGATAAAAAAAAAATAATGAAAATAAATTATCACATGCAACATTAAATTAATGTAATTATTATATTTGGATTTCGACTACGTAAAATTCTAGTTGACAAATTTGAAACTATATATTCAAACTTGTATTAACAAAGAGATGATACATGGGTCAATAAGAAAATGATAATGTTTTGGGTATTTAATTTACTTTTTCCTTCTTTATTAACTTATTATTAAAAAAAAAATTATTAAATATTTTTTGATCAAGGTGACGTAATTAAAAAGAGTAGACAGAGTCTCTTTCTAGGGAGCTCGGTCAATAAAGTGTATCAGGGTCATACACATAGACTCTTTTCTTGTCTCTTTTATAGTCTTGGATTCATTTTTGTATTTCTGCTTTAATTATGTCTTAGGCTAGTCATTCACATCCTCTCAACGAAGGGTTGGGGAATGGATTGTCCAAATCTATCCTCTCAGACCCTAATGAGGTGGAAACAAACTATGTTGATTGTCGTTGTATTTGAAAAAAATATGTAAAATATTTGAGGAAATTTCATAAAATACCCCTTAAATAGTGTACTTTACCCACGACCAGTCCTTAAACCCGTAATTACATACAACACACTTTAAACAAATTTTGTTAGCAATCAACCACCCCTCTTTTACTTCATGAGGATCCGGATTTTGGGGCTTGTCTCGATCTAGTCGTTCTTTGGTGAGGAGGAGAGAAGAGTTCGAGATCCGAATAGGGAAGAATCAGAAGTTGTCTTTGAGCCCGAGGCCTTCAGAATTTCTTCTTGAAGGCGTTTTTGCATGTAGGATCGTAATTGTTGGTGATTTTAGTGTCATCTATCGTTTTAGTGTGATCTGGATTTGTTTAAAGCTTGAGGAGCTCGGTTTACGTTCGATGGGTCTTGGGGGTGCAGAGTGCACGACTATCGAGCTCGGTGTTACATGGATATGTCGGGATGTACATAAGTACATGTTAGATTCGTATAGTTTGAATCTGGGAGCCAAAAGACGGAAAATGGGACATTCTGAGGAGTGGCACGTACGGTTAATGACATTTTGACACAGTTTGTCGCTGAACGCGTGGATGCTCTGGTTTCGTAATTTTATCCAATAAAGTAGCACAGTCTGTTGTTGATCGTGCCATTTGACAGTTTTTATGGTTAATGTGTGTTTCAAACGTTTTAAACTGCCTTATTCATTTGATAATGTTTTAGCAACTGAATAACCGCTCTTAGGTCTATATAATGGTGATGTTTGATCAAGTTTTGGTCTTAGTTCTTCAAAAACAACAAGGAATTCTCTACATCTTCCAATAACTAAAACTTCAAGTGTTTCTAGTTGACTGTCTTGATCTTCTAGAGTTTGCAACGTCTTATCCCTCTCCAAATTTCGTGTAACCCAAAGGGAAGTGAATAGGGTCGAAATATTTTTTTTCGAAAGTGCATTTAGCACGATTGATTTGCGTATCCAAGCATCAAGTTTGATCAGCGACACCTATTTATAGCGAAATTACCAACGAGGTGATAACTAAGCAATTGTAGAGAAAAGATCAAAGAATACGGTATAATCTCAACACTCAAGAACGATGCAAGATGAAATAGGAATTTAGGGTTTGAAACTTGTACTTGGTATTACTCGAATGGTGGCTGAATACTTACAAAGCAGGCAATAGCCTCTTTTTATAGGCTAACCCCAACGATATCTTTAAGGAAAACGAGATCTTATTTCTTCCTTCTATCTAATAACGATATAATATATAAGGTAAAATATATTCTTTATCGTATCTTTTACCAATTACAATAATATACAAGGAAATAATATAAAATATACTCGGCCGACTTAATCTTCAAGATAAACGAGACCTTTGCCACGTCTCGTCACGTCGACGACATCCTCCTTTCTTCTCGTCGCGTCGACGTGATCATCCTACGCGTAGCTCATCATGCATTCCTTACTCGTCGTATTTTTAGGCACAAACAGTACACCTAATGCGTCTTACAGGGCTTAACGTTTAGTAGAGCTGGGAGACGCCTTCTTTCTTCAAGGAATACGTCTTCATTACACTAGGAACGCGTTGATGATTACGTCATTTGAATTTTTATTGTCGTAGAACTTCGATCATCGTTTCTCTTCAATCATTTCCATGTGACAGACGAGGAGCTTTGTTATCTGTGCCGACAACGTTCACTTCCAACGGCTAGTTTCTCTAGTGGGGGATGTTGTCGTTGGAGAATATCTTTCCCGAGATCTTCGCGATTTCCTTCGGCTATATAAGGAGAGGATTTATTTTCTTCCTACCTCTTCTACAACTCGCTTATTCTGAATACTCTGTGCTTTCTCATTTACTCACGCTCAACAGGTTACTTGCTCCTTCTCTCTTTTCCCAAATTTATTCTTCAATTCTCCTTTGATTCTTGAAATGGCTTCCTTCTACGTGCCAAAGAACATTGTGAAGGGTTCCGACTGTAAGTCTTCGGAGGCACGTAGCGTCGAGTGGCTAAGGTCGTTGGCGAATCTTGGCCCTGAAGTGGAGATTAAGATCCCCCCTCAAGAGGTGTTTGCCGACGCGTACCGCCCGGGATGGATAGCGGTATACGAATATCCGTTTCTTACTGGTCATCGGTTTCCCTTCTCGTCGTTGACGAAGGCGTTCATTCTCACACTAGGAGTGACTGTAGGACAACTTCTGCCGAGCGTTTGGAGGATTTTTGGCGCTCTGGATGATGTGGCGGCGAAACATGGTGTCGAGATCGCCGTCGATGATCTCGCCTATTCCTTGAACGTTCAGACTAGGACGGTCGGGAGAGTAGGTCTTAAATCAAGACCTAAAGCGGCTAAAATTGCCATTGAGGGAAGTTAGACTGACCGTTTCTGGGCCAACTTCTTCTACTTTGTGAAGAAATCGACTCTAGGCGAAGAGTTCTCTTGGCTCATCGAATGCTGGAATCCTGCGAGTGAGTTCGCCTTCTTTCCGAATCTTTACTATGTATGTTCTTAGTCATCGATGCTTTGCTTATATTGGATCTTGTTTTGCGCTATTTTGCAGTTAACTCTGACGTTATCGTGGCGAGGCAAGAGACTAAGAAGGTCATTGACAGGCTCCTCGAGATTCCTGAGAGTGATCGAACTTTTCACGGACACGACGGGGAAGGTCATCGCATCGCTTCTACGGCTCTAACAGGTAACGCGTTCACATTCCTCTATCTTGTTCCCTTTTTTTCTTTTGCTTTCAGGGTCTTAACCTCTTCTTTCTTCGTCGTTCTTTAGTATCTGCGGATATTTCTCGCGTTCGTGGCGGAGGGAAATCTGCATCTGCTCTTATCGCGTCCCTGAAGAGGAGTCGTATCGGAGAGGGGACTGCTTCTGAGGCTCCTATCCACATCACGCCTATGACTTCACTCGTCTCATCTCCATCTCCTTCTTCAATTCCGGCGAAGAAGTCACGCAAGGGCAAGGAGAAGGTTGTTGAGAAACTAAATTTTGACTTCGAGACTGTTGACGATTTCCCGGGAGTTATCTCTCGTGTCGTCGTGTCTGGGAGGACGTTTCTGCCTGCCATAAAGGTACTTCAAAATCCTCCATCTCTTGATTACTACTTGTCGATGGAAACAGAGAATGTGATGGGAGAGGCTCTTGCTACGCAATGGCAGGTAGGTTTTCTCACTTTTTGCGCCAAGTTTTTTATCTTTGCTTTGGTTCTGATTTCTTTACCTTTCCTTTCTTAGGCTCTTCAGTCTTCGTTATGCATCTGGGGACGCTTCTCCGATTTTGTTGATCGGATGAAGGCTATGGAGGCCAAGCAGTCGGCCGACGAGGTGAAGATCCAAGAGCTTAATGCCACGGTCGAGACGTCGCGTAAAGCGGAGAGTGAAGCTCGAGAAAAGGTCACGGCGACGCTCAAACTTCACGACGAACTTGCCAAACAAGTCGAGGAATCGAAGGTGAGAATTGTTGCTTTGGAGGACGAGATAGCTAAGGCGGAGAAGAAACATGCCTCGGAGCTCAAGGAGGTGAAACTTTATTGGTCTTGGCTTTCTCGCGTGGAGGTCATTGAGCAATATGGTGCTGGTCAATATCATGGTTGGGACCCGGTAAAGGAGCGGAGGGAGTTCCAGGAGGCGTTCGCGGAGCTTCCTGAAGGCGTCGAGGAGGGGCCTTCACCTTTGAATCCTCCAGCGAATCCTCACGTTATGGAGGAGGATGTTCCTCATCTTAACGAAGTCGATCCTAACGAAGGCGTCGAAGATGACGAGGATGTTGACGAAGAGTTCATTGTAAAGGATTCTGAATATGAGGACGATGATGAGCACGAATACGAGGACGCGAATGGTTCTTCGTCGAGCTCTTCTGAGTCTGAGAGTGAATCTTTGTGATTTTCCGGGGTCATTCTTCTCTTGGGCTCTTTGTAAAAAAAAATTTGTTTTGTTTACGCATCGCCGTACTTCTGGGCGTTTTCTTGTAAGTACTTTTGTTCTTGCCCTTCTTGATGGGACTATAATATAACGTATACCTTTTTGATCTTTTGCGCGTTGAGTATGTCGTTGCGTCTAGACATGTTCTTCTTGGTGATAGCGTATTCGTCTGTGGGTTGAATGAGTAACTTTTCTCTTTGGATTGTCTTGACAATATTTCTGTCTTTCTAGTTTCCTTACTTTGGAGGTGCTTTCTGGCTTCCTTATCCTTTTCTTACAGGTAGGTGGTCTTGGACTTGCTTGACGTGTATCCTATACGTTCCTTGGCTTTGGGTATGTTTGCATGTTTCCTTGAGTGGTTCTACCCCTTTTGGTAGGTTTGGATTAGGCTCCCCGTAGAGTAGGTTAGGGCTACCAAAGACCCTTGTGCTTGCTTTACTTATTATATCTTGTACTTTGTTTCTTGCGTCGTGTGCGTTACTCTTCGCGTTGGAGATGTGTTTGGAGCTCTCTCTTTTTCTGGTTTTGACACCTTATATACTATACTTTGGTACGCGTATCTTGTTCGTGAGGACGTAGGCTTTGTCCTTGGCTTTTCGCTTATGCTACTTTATCTTTAGGGTGTGGTTTTCTACCCCTGGTATGGCACTTTGCTCGTAATGAACTCGTTTAGAGAGTTTTACTTACTTGATAAGATGATATGGTCATTGCGGCTGCTTTTGTTACGTTGCCGGCTTACATGAAGGTTGGGTCCAGCATTTCCTCCGAACCCGAAGCGAGTGGCGGACATAGGTCAGCGTGTGATTTTATCAGCTTGTGACGTTACCCCTTACTTTTAAGGTGGGTCCTTTGCCTCACGCTAGCGTTAGATCGATGTCGAACTCTTTTAATCGACGGGCCTATTCATCGTGTAGCGTCTGATTTCTTGATTGTTAGGACTTACGATGCCAGTGGACGCATCCCTGCCGGTTTGGCGTTTTGCCCGTGGATTCATGACTCTCAGAGGGGCCGTGGAAGGCGCGAGTATGCGTTCCTGGAGAGTGGTCGTGGCAATAGGTTTCCCTTCTTTTCTCAGCGGACCGTGCCGGTTTCGTGAGGTGTCGGGCTTCATTCCCCATTACCATTGCCACACGTTGCTAACAATCATGGGAAGCGTCGACTCGGAGTCGGCGGTTTGGCTAACGTTGCGTACGAGTAGATGGAGCCTTGAACGCGTAGGCTAACGAAATTCCTCCCCGGCGCGGATTTTCGCCGCGGCCTTATTAAGCTTAGTGTTACATCATAGACAAAGAGCAAGTAATTTGGAAATAGAACAATTCGGCATACTTTAACACGTCGGAGAAAAAAGAGCGTACTCATATATTAATAGAAAGATGCTTCATGGACTAACAAACTTTGACGCTGACGCCTAACCCTAGTCGTCACGATCCCTTGCCGTTCCGACGCTAAGATGATGACGCTAACTTATTGGAGTTCTTGAAAGAAACTAATCCTACTCATGCGAGAAAGAACACAAAGAAAATAACGCTAGGAATTTCGGAAATTCTTATCACTTATGTTAGACTTGACTTATGGCGGATGGTGCTTTAGGAACATGCAGCTTAAGTTGTCGCTCTTTGCTTGGAATTTTTGATCGTACTTACTTGGAATATTAGTGTCATTTTGCATGTCGATTTTTGCTTTTCTCGTCGCGTCAGGGATTGACTTTCCACCCCTAGCCTTTTCTTCGTGGTTCCTTGATTGCTACGCTTTCTTTTCCTTATGCAACGATGCATTAGTGGCGTTTCTTACTCCAATATTATAGCATTCTCTCGCGACTTGAAGCTCGCCTTTGACCTCTTGGATTCCCCATGGAGACGGGAATTTCAGGGATTGGTTGTACGTTGAGGGTACAACTTTCATATCATGTAGCCAAGGTCTTCCAAGGATGATATTGTAAGGCAATTCGATCTCCACGACTGCAAACTTTGCTTGTTTATTGATACCCCAGGCATAGGTTTCCAACGTAATCTCTCCTAACATGCTTGCTACTTCGCCACTGAATCCTACCAAGGGAACTTACTTCTTTACGACGTTGTCGTTAGATAATCCGAGCTCTCTTATAGCAGATGTAGTAATTATATTGGCGGAACTCCCGTTGTCTATGAGGATTCTCTTGACCAGGCAATTGCTAACGGTGAGGGAGACGACTAACCCGTCGTGCTGCTCTACCATCTCGTTCGGTTCTTCGAACGTGATCGGGTAATTTCTTCTGGTGGAACGGACTTGATAGACTAGCGTCATATCGCTATCGTAGCGTAAGATCTTGATGTTCCTTCTAGAAGCGGACGCGGTGTAACCCCTCGCGGAGGAGCCTCCGAGGATGGTTTGTATAGTTCGGGCATGACTTGATGGAGGTGGAGGAGGGGTAGGGGATTTCCTTTCTTTCTTCACTCCTTCGAACACGTTCCATCCTTCTCTGGAGAGTAGATCCCTCAAATCTCCCCTCTTTAGCAGTCTTAATACCTCTTTCCTCAGAGTGTAACAACCATCTGTAGTATGACCTGTGTCATTATGGAATTCACAATACCCCTTCCCTGTTCTGGGTCTTCTTCCTGGGTTCGGCTTCTTAGGCCATTGCACGTCACGCAGCCCTTCCATCGCGCTCATAACTCGTAATGCATCAGTTTTCATGGGGATATTTCTGTCGACCATATAGACACTATCAACTTCGCTCACATTATGCACCATTGGCGGTTCTCTTTGGAACGGCTTGTTTCTCCTATCATGGCGCTCTCCTCGTTCTTGATGGCGGTCGTTATGTCGACGCTGAGGAGAGTTCTTACGCGGAGGAGTTTGTCTACGCGGAGATCGAGAATTTTCTTTGGCGTGCCTCTGGAGATCTTCCTCTAAGCGCATAGCTTCCATGGCCCTTTCCCTCTTCGCGACGAATGAGTCAGGGCGAGTCTTTGTCAACTCCTTGTATAGATCACTATCTCGGGGGAGGGCACGTCTGAACGCGTCGGCAATGGTAGACTCGCTACAATCTGGGATGGTGATCTTCTCGTCATTGAAACGCTTCATGAAGGCTCTTATGGTTTCGCCCCTGTTCATGCGCATGTTGTGGAGATATGAAGGTTGTTTTGCGAACATCTTGCTGCTGGCGAATTGTAATCAGAATATGTTGGAGAGCTCGGCGTAGGAAGAGATACTCCCCTTGGGTAAGTGGATAAACCACGTCAAGGCTGGGTCTTTCAACGTTGAGCTAAAGAATTTGCACATCATTGCTTCCCTTAGCTCTGACTCGATTGGGCTTGTGGAGAGCTTGGATTTGTAGAGTAGGATGTGCTCCTCTCGATCATCGGATCCGTCATAGACGGGGAGATCGGCGACGGTGAATTTCTTATCTATCTTCTTAGCGGCGATAAAGGGACTCTCTTCACATCCGAACTCATGCTCAGGGACTATGGACCTAGGGGCTCCGGGCATTAACATCATCTCTCTTCTTAAAGCTCCGACCTGTTGTGCTACGATCATGGAGACGACGCTTGGGGTCATATTTTCCTCAGGTTTCTTCCTTTGAATCATTTCTCTACGAGGAACGTAATCATGGTGCTCTTGGGGTCTGTATACGTCGTCCTCTTCGGCGACGACGTCTAGGTCAAGGTGTCGAATGACGTTCTGACCACGGACGTAGGTGCGTGGTCCTGCTAATCCCGCCTTGAGTTCCTTGATTATTGAATTTAACCTCTCGTTCTCTTTAGTAAGCTCTAGCGTCGTTTTCTCACCTGCGTGCATAGCTTCTGCCTGGACTTTCTCGAAGGAGTTGAACTGTGCTTGGACGGCGACTACGTCAGTTACTTCACCGTCTACTCCCTGCTTTCCTACGGGTGCGTTTCTCTTTGGAGTACTGGGAGTATTCTCGAGATTCTTCCCTGTGTCTTCGTCCATTGGAACGAGAGGAAACATCGTGGGGTCCTCTTCCTCAGACCCCTTTTCACCGTCACGTGGGCTGTTGGTCGGATTCGTCATGGTTTCCTGCAAAAAAGAAGTTCTTTTCGTATGGAGAGACGATACCTTTTTGATCCAGCCCCACGGTGGGCGCCAATTGTTTGTAGCGAAATTACCAACGAGATGATAACTAAGCAATTGTAGGGCAAAGATAAAAAATACGGTATAATCTCAACACTTAAGAACGATGCAAGATGAAATAGGAATTTAGGGTTTGAAACTTGTACTTGGTATTACTCGAATGGTGGCTAAATACTTACAAAGCAGGCGTTAGCCTCTTTTTATAGACTAACCCTAACAATATCTTTAAGGAAAACGAGATCTTATCTCTTCCTTCTATCTAATAACTATATAATAAATAAGGTAAAAGATATTTTTTATCGTATCTTTTACCAATTACAATAATATACAAGGAAATAAGATAAAATATACTCGGCCGACTTAATCTTCAAGATAAACGAGACCTTTTCCACGTCTCGTCACATCGACGACATCCTCCTTTCTTCTCGACGCGTCGACGTGATCATCCTACACGTAGCTCATCATGCGTTCCTTACTCGTCGTATTTTTAGGCACAAACAACACCCCTTTATACAACATTTGAAAACCAATATTTTCTTGTTGATCAATGGTGTATGCATCGGTTTGTGAGATTACTGCAAAGTTTGGAAATTTGGAGAAGTTTGAGATGTGGACTTTCGAAGGTGGCAAAAGAAGATGCACTTCCTTCTCACGACACTCAAGGTGGTCCACATTTTGAACATTCACCGGTGCCTGATCCCTTGTCGTGGTCCGCAAAACAATCCCTTGGAGGACATAAGGAAGCGAAACAAGTGGGAGAACGATGGATACATATGTCGTGGTCACATTCTTAACGTTATGTCGGATCCGCTCTTTGATGTCTATCAAAATGTTGAATCCGTTAAGGAGTTGTGGGATGCCTTGGAATCCAAGTACATGGCGGACGATGCTTCTAGTAAGAAGTTCCTTGTTAGTAATTTTAACAATTACAAGATGTTGGATTCAAGGACGGTGATGGAGTAACTCAATGAAGTGCTTCGTATCTTAGGGCAATTGGCCCAACACAACATGAAGATGGATGAGTCTATCTTGGTGTCAAGTATAATCGACATGTTACCACTTTCGTGGAAAGATTTCAAGCACATGTTAAACGCAAGAAGGAAGATTAATTTGTCTCATGTGCAACTTGATAGTCACTTGCGTATAACTCTTAGGGCGCAAGAGGGCGGGAAGCCTAAGGATAAGGAGATTGGATCTTCTTCCGTCAAAATGATGGAGGAAGGTGGGAGTTCTAAGAAGAATAAGGGAAAGAAACGTCCCTACAATAGAACACTAACTGTGAATCTAACAAGAAGCGTAAGGGCGTTCGGATTGGTGTTGCTTGGACCGGCCTTTGGCCTTATGACCCTACACTTGACCCTGGTTAACAATCTGTCAATTGGATGATGAATTTTTATTCTCGCCATATGGATCTCTGTTTATCTCTACATTATATTAGGCATAAGTTTGGTTTTCAATTCGGTTTGATGATTGAGACCATTAGCTTTCTGAAGTACAATCTTTTTAACAAATAAAAATACTCCTTTATTTATCTATGGATTGGGAGTCGTCTTTGGATCTGTATAAATGTAAATGATGCCTTGATTCTTTGATCTCAATTATTGCATGATCAACAAAGGTATTGGTGCTCTCTAACACATATGATTTTAATTACTACCGAAACGTATAAGTATCTAAACAAGATTTCTCTATACCCAGCTGGATTTAATCAAATTACTACTATAATCAACTATCCATGCTAAAAAAGTACTGACCTAGACTATTTGACAAAGTATTTGACAACATGTTCTCTACCTGAGTCTAGAAAGCTTAGGATTTGTAATTTCTTGCCATATAAGCATGAATCCCGGAGAATCTTTTCCTGGCTAGTTCATCATATAATTCTACTCTATTGCACGGAAATCCAATTATGTGTAACTTATGCCATACCTTCTATTACAATGACTGACAATATTATTTGTTGTATCCATGAAAATCTAAAAAACACCAGCAAAAATTTATTCTCCTATGTATTATTAGACAACTTTTACTCCATTTATCAAAATCTTTCTTGGTGTAGTTTCACTACTACATTTCTGACCTTTTGTAGCGGTCAGAACCGCCACAGTAGAATGTCAAACCGCTACAAAAGGTCTTTTGTAGCGGTTCATCTCCGCTACATTTGCTGCCGCTACATAAAGTTTATTGTGGCGGTTTTTGTCTCTTGTGGCGGTTATATTTCTTTTGTAGCGGTTTCCCTTTAACAAATAAAACCGCTGCCAAAACATACATAACCGCCACATATAAGCTACATTTTGTAGCGGTTTTTATTTTTTTATTTAAAATTTTGTGGTGCTACTATATATCTATTGTAGCGGTTTTTCTGTTTTTTATTTAAATATTTTGTGGCGCTAATACACCTATTGTAGCGGTTTTATCATAAAATTTAGGCATCATATTTTTATTTCTCATGTTATAGACCAATAATTCCTGTAATACATATTTCCAAAAGAGATACCATAAAACCAACATTTATAACATAAAACCAAAATGTTTCATGGGAAATGATTAGCATTTGGGACATAGATACCATAAAACAAATATTTAACTAAACATGTCAATGTTTGCATTGATCATATATAGCTGCATTAATCTAAAACTACTCATAGAATATATAAACATCCACCAGAATGTTTGATCATCCTAGAATGTTGCTTGTCTCAAAATGGCTTTCCTAGCCTTTTTAATAACTTCAAGCTAAGTGCTGCCAAAATGTTTGAAATTGGTGTAGTACATTACACCTACAAATAGATAAAAATAATTGTTAGTAGATGAATTTATTGATTCACATAATTGATGAAACTGACCTTCACAAGCACCTCGATTGTATTGTCTACACTCAACATTACAAAATAAGATCATGCCTGACAAATATCTATCACATCCTATAATGAGGTTACTCTAAGTAGTCACGAAAGGCAAATTGTTAACCTTCCGATTAATACTAAAAAGAATGAATTATAAATGTATATATAACGTGAGAGATTATAAAACTACTACTAGACACTAGTCAGTTCCTACTTCTAATCTAAAAATGTCTTGAGGTAACTTCAAAACCTGCCTAGATCAAACGGTAATTACTACCCTAAAGTTCGGTTACTAAACAATAGAATTGTAAATTTATAGCATGAAAATATTAAAGCCTCGTCCAATCCATGTATTAGCAAAACATGAAATTTTCTACTAGAAAGGCATGTTATTCAGTTATTGTCATTCTAATAAAGTGACCTGGATAGATTCACGTGAATAAAACACCATGTTGCTTATTAAACTATTTGTTCAACAAATAAAAGATAGGTGATACCAAAATTTCAGAAATAGCAGAAACAACAAGTCAGCAAGCCAATACCAAAACAGAAAAAATTCAGAAACAACAAAAAAGCAACCAGAAAACGCAGCAACCGAAAAATAGCAGCAACCAGAAACCAGAAAATGCAGCAACCAGAAACCAGAAAATGCAGCCACCAAAAACCAAAAAATGCAGCAACCAGAAACCAGAAAACGCAGCAACCAGCAACCAGAAAAATGCATCAGGAAAAGAAATCATACCTCTGAAGGGCATGCTGATTCAACAACTTCTTCATCACCTTGATTAGACACATTTTGATCGTCTATTTCGAAGTTTGGCATATTAAAACCACTACCTTGATTGGCTTCTTGGATCTTTGATAGAATATAAGAAATTTTCTTCTCCAACACTTCCTCCATATCTTTCTCCCACTGTTTTTTCAGGTTTTCCACGAACATTGGGGCCAATACATATGGGGTCTTTGGATCCTTCATCTTTAAAGTAGAATTTGTGACACATCGTCCATACAAACGCAAGCGACCACCATGTTCCTTCTTGGTAATTACATTGAGATATGGATCAGTCTTGGAATTTCCATCTTCAAGTGCTTTAAGTGCTTCCATTTTCTCCTATTATGCAAAACGCCAAAACCAAGAAACCTCGGGATTAATATATTTAATATAAGAATGAATATATAGTGTAAGAAAATCCATAATGTATTTCAGAATATATTTAATATGAGAATGAATACATAGTGTAAGAAAATTTAAACTCACAATATTTTGTAGGGCCTCTTCATTTGGTGTTAAGTAATCCCGTCCAGCTTTTCGCTTTCTAGATTCACGATAAACATCTGCTTGTGATGGTTCTCTATTGTCCGGGTCTTTTTCTTTCTAAACAAAAACATCAAAACAGAAAAGTTGAATAATAAACATCTATCAATTTATTCAGCAGAGAAATGCCTTTAGAAATTTACCATCTTTTGACGCAGAATTGAAAATGAGGATGGTCCCATAGTATGCATATCACTTTGCTTTTGGCGGTTCTCTTTGTTGATCTTGCTGATTGACTACATAATAAACATGAGAAATATAATATTTTCTTTACAAACAAACTATTTTAATAAAACGATACCGGGAATTGAATAAGATGAGAGACTATACTTGTGCTTTTTGTGAATCCCAATATTTTAGAAGTTCTCTGAATTGATTTAGAGGTATATGATCAGGTCGATTCGCCATCCTCTCTTCCGTGGTTTTGTAGGAATCATAATGCTCTTTTTTAATTCTTGATTTGTGAGTGCGCCAATCTGAATTGATAGCAGCGAGCACATATTTCTTCCCCTGATCTGAAATATCATAACTTCTCTAAAAGCATAATAAACAATTTTCAGTTAGTAATTGCATATATGAAAACAAACTAAAACAAACACAAAACCATATTACCTGCACATATTCCCAAATTTTATCTTTTGTAGGAATGAGTTTCCATTTGAGATGAAGTGGAGCAAGGGTTGCATCTTTAGCAATAGTTCCTAGAAAGCGTGTGAAAGTCTCGACTACTTTGCTAGGACCCACTGGTTGGTGCAAATCATTTAAATGGATATACTCACGTTGTCCCATTGTACGATTATGAACCTCTGCTAAAATGGTTCTTCCTCTACCATTCTTATTTTTAGTAGCTAATAAAAAACATACGAAATGTTAACTTTATCACGAAATCAAACAGCAATATGAACAAAAAAGATATGAAAACCAAGAGAGAAGTACCTGGAATTTCTATTTCAGTCAACACACCAATTTCAGATGCTACGTCATTATGATCAATCGATGCATTTTCTACAAAGTTATCTTCATGGACATCTCTAACATTCTCTCTCAAATGTTCAGCAGACCATGCTACTTCATCCTCCAGATTTTCAAACTCCTTATCATTAGCAGTTTGTTGTCCTTTTAAAGCTTGCATTTTCCTCATTTGCACAAACCTTAACTTAGTCCCAGGAGCACAATAGTTTTTCTGATTTTGTTCTTCATTTGCACTCTTATGGGTTTGTTCTTTCTTTTTCTGAATTTCTTGTGGTTGGCTGAAATTTTGAGGTTGAGATTGTTTGGGATATTTTTCATGGACCAAGACTGGTGCCTGAGATCGTTGAGGTTGCTTCCTTCTTTGTTCTGCGTCTCTATGGAGTTGTTTTTCTATTCTAACTCCATGATTGCCATCTACTAAAGGCTGTATAACATATTAACAAAAAGAATACTCATTTTTTTTTATAGATAGGTGAATCTGTGGCGAAAGATAGAAGCTAGGATTTATAACAACTCATAAATCAAAATATAATATTGAACTTCTATCTGAACCAGAAACTCATGAAGCTAGGATCACGCATCACATGAGATCGAATTTCATCAACAATTCAACAACCAGAAACTCAGAATATAATTAGGCTAAAACTGTCATGTTCCATAATTTTATCTTTTAGGTGTTGTTCCTCTAGTGTTTGTGTACAATAAATAACAGAGCAACTCAATTTTTTCACGAAATGACAACAGTTTTGCAATGTTTATGGCTCAGTAATTAACCATGTTGAAGGTTCTTTTACATGCTTTGTTGTTTGGACGTTCTTCTTTCATTATTTTAGTGGTGCATTTCCCTCTGCTTCTTTCATTATTTTAGTAACAGGCTAACAGCAAGTTCTACAGTTTTTTCTACTTTTCTTCAAGGGTCCTAAAGGCACACACCAGAGATCTCAGCTTTCCTTCAACTTCTACCTCTCCTCACAGTTTTAGAGAAGTAAAGCGGTTTAAATAGGCAAGTTCTTTTTTGTAGACTATTAAGTGTCCAATTCTTTTATTCATCTAGAAACCATTAACCAACAGAAATGGAAGACTATGGTCTAACTTTAGAGTGTCCTTAGAGTTCCCAAAGCTTATTAACTAGAGCAGGCAATTGCACTGTCATAATTCTGCATCTACTTCCTTATCTTTCTCCTATCAATGACTTCAAAAAACTATAATCTAGTAGAGATCACGAAAGAATTTATCTCATACAATTCAACATGGTGAAATCCTCTGCATTCATCCACAAGTTGTTAATTCCCTAAATTTCTTTACACATATTTCTTTCCCCTTTCAATTAATTTACATGCTGCTAATTCCTCTTTCTTGCTTAATTTACATGCTTCTCATTATACTTTATGCAGATCTAGACCCATCCACAACTACTTAATTTCTGCATTCATCCACAAGCTGCTAATTCCCTAAATTTCAGCAACTAAAGTAGCACAAAAGATAAGCCTCAACAAAACTGACATAAAATCTTTCAATCAAACACATTCTCAGCTGAAATAAATTAATAATATCTGAAATTAAAAAGATAAAGAGATGGAATACATACTGCATTAGATTCACTAAAAGCTGGTTGAAGATTGTTGATATTTTCTTGCGATTGGCAGACTTCATTCTTTTTGTATACTTTATTTACTATGTTGGTTAAACCTTTAGCTTTCAGCCTGAGTTCTATTTCTTTTATTCTTTTCCTCCGTTCAATTTCATAAGGAGGTATCTTCTCTATTCCACCAGATGGTATGCCCTTTCCCATTTCTGTAAGACTAGTTGCCTGAAATTAAAAAGAGAAATAATATATTAGAATTCCAATTAGGCAGAATATCTAAAATTTACCAAAACAAAGTCAAACCAAGCAATAATGATAACAAGCAAAATAAAATTAATCTCTGTAACTGAATATGCATAAAGAATAGAAACTTATATACATAATAAAAAACTGAAAAATAAGGATAGGAATTTTATTTTGCCTTGTTATTCAAGATTGTTATCATTCATATTTGCTATGTCGACTATAGATGCAGGTAAATCCCATCTTGTGCAATTGATTTCAAGATCAACATTATTGCACCCAGACATGTTTTGGTAAGAGCTATGTGCTTCCTTCCAATATAATTCAGCAAACAGATCACATCTTTCATCCTTGGCAGCAAAATGGTCTCTAGGAAGCTGCTCAACAACATAAGACCAGTCCTTGGATAAAGGGTCCTCAACGTAGAAAACTTGATGGGCTTGAGATGCTAAGATGAATGGTTCGTCTTTGGAAATGAGCTTCTTATGATTAACCCGAGGAAATCCACAATCAGTTTCAGAGTCATACCAGACACATCCAAACAAGACGACGCTGAAGTGGTCTTTGTAGAAAATCTCAATAATTTCTTCAATTGAACCGTAAGTAACGTTTCCCACGATAGGACGTTGATCCTTGGAACTAGAAAAACTAGGAGTTAAGGCTTTTAAAGTCACACCACTATTTTCAGTGACACAATTTCTATATCGAAATGAATCATTGAGCAGGTCATGGATGTTATCGTCAAAGTTATGAATCACCCTAGCATCAGCTGCCCTTTCAGGACTCATTTCACTTGTTACTTCATAAGGCAGTCGAATAAAACCCCTTGCAATCATATGATTTCTGACAATGTCCCCACATAACCACAATCGTAAAGAACAATCTTTACAGGGACAACGAATTTGCTCTCCTTGCCCTTCAGCTGAAAATGCTATCTGTATATACTCATCTACCCCTCTCTCAAATTCCTTAGTCCAACGAGGAAACATATACCACTTGATGTTTCTTTCATCCATGACTTAATTCTATTGATCACCTCTAGTGCAAATAAATGCCAAGATCAGATTTGAAAGAAATACAAATTATGAACTTTAAAATTCATGTATAGTTTTAAAAACTACCATACACAAGATTTTTACACATCGATTGCTAAATCTGAAGCAGGATAATAAAATGAAGGATAATTTTCAAAGCAATCCTGCTTTTATATTAAACAATCAAAGGTGAGGTGGATATCTGTTTGAAAAATGTATTTAAACAATCCTGCTTGGTTCTTGAGGTGCTCTTTAAGTAATACTAGCTATTGGGATTTGGGAGGACAAAATCTATAGTTTAATTATCATATGGAGATATTCTCAATAGGATCAAATTTCAGACTTTCAGCATATCTAGTTTATAGAAAAATTTGGCAAATCTATGAAATATGAAAACAAACACTGCAGATCACAAGCAAAGCAAGTTTTTAACTAGAGAATGAAATAGAACACATATTCCATTTGAAGTGCAGTACAGGGAAAGATAGAGCAAGATCCCAGTGGCAACTCCTGGAAGTTATGAAGAAATGGCAAGAGATGTTTGGTGCACTCAAGCAAAATTAAAGCATCTATACTAATTTCTATACCTTCAAAAATAACATAGTATAATAAATTTGAGCAGAACCACTAGGAAATTTATAGAGTTTACCATCACTACACTAATTGCTATAAATTTGAGCAGAACCACGACAAGTTTGTCCATATCCTTACCAAAACAATTCAACTAACAAAGTTCAATAAACATTGTAACCAAACTAAAAACAAGAGTCAAACCTATAAACAAATTTGGTCAATCAAGCAAATGTTGAACTAATTTTAAAAAGGAACTGATCTAGCCTGATTTAGGTTTGATTCGAAACCCTAGAAAACCAATTCAAACAATTAACTCAAATCAACAAACTAAATATATAGGGTTAGATGAGTATATACAAATCTTCACTATTTAGCTCACTTTATAGGGTTGAACATCCACTGCTTAGACACAATCCCATATAAGTTGGATTAAATTTTAGCAGTGTATTCTGCAAATAAAAAGGCAGCCAGCTTCATAGAGCATTAACCTACAAATTTTTTGATGGTTCTAGATAGTTGAGTTCAAAAGAAGCAATAGCTTAATAAGTTCTCATTGGGACAAACATCAAACACCTTGCAGGCAATAAACAAAACAACCTTATCCTACAAAAGCATGTACTGATAATGCAACACTAACCAAACAAATCCTGAGTAGTGATTACCTTGCAAAGCTATTCGAGCTCGCGTGCTTGGAAGCGATTGCGAGCTTCTCTGTGAGGGAGGAAGAGAGGTAGAGGGACGTTAGAGGAAAAAGAGGGAAAATCAAACTTACGACTGGAGTGAGCGAGAAACGAATAATCAGGGCACAAGTTCTCACCTGATTTTGGGGGCGTAGGTGGTAAATCTGACTGGAATGAGCGAGCGAACAAGCTGGTTTCTCTAGCTAGTTCAGTCCGAGCGCACAGGCTGAGATGGAGCGAGGAGAACCCTTCAATTTCACACAAACTGAGATGGAGATGGAGATGGAGCCACTAGTTCAGTCCGACCTTCAATTTCACAAATTTTTATTTAGTATTTTGGGATATATGATACGCGGGCTGATTTGGCGCTGAATTTTAGCGGTCTAATTTAAAAACCGCTACAATAGTTGTCAATTCCGCTACCTAAAATTACGAGAACCGCCGCAAAAAATTATATACATAATTCACAATTATCGATATATTAAACCGCTACAAAAACCGCCACAAGAATACAAGCCGCTACAAAAAACCGCCACAATATCAAAAACCGCTACAAAAGTCGTCACAAACTCAAAACCGCTACAAAGATCGCTACTATATATAAACCGCCACAAAAAAACGCTGCAATAAATCGGAAATGTAGTAGTGTTTCTACATCATCTTACTATATAACATAACTATTCAGTTTTGTCTTACTTCAACTATAATTTGCATCAATATTTCTGACAATCTTATTTGCTATACTATTATTATTCATAACCAAGTTAATAACACCAATATAGAAATATTTTCTTGTGCATTAAGTAACTACTACTCCATTCATTACACTCTTAGCACCTACTATGTATCTATATTCTCTGTTAATCCTTTATTACTCATCATCTCTTAGACTTCCCATCCTAGACACTCTATAAATACTAGCATTTATTACACCAGAAATCTCACCACTCATCACAACCACCAGCTCCCAAGAAACATAGAAAGAGCAAGGCTAAGAAGAAAGGACCAAATGAGTAAGGTTTTTATGATTCTCAAATATATTGAGGGCTCGTTTGGTATGATAGCAGGAATCGGGTTGGAATCAGGAATCGGGTTTGGGTATTAGGAATCGGGTTGGGTGATTCCTGAAACATTTTGTTTGGTATAATTCTGGAATGATTCATTCCAGAAACCTGTTGTTTGATTAAAATTAGATATCGGAATGACAAATAGAATTGTGATGTATATAAACTAAAAATAACGGAAAGTATAGATTAAAATTAATAAAACGTATGCATAAAAAACTAGAAAAGTATTGTTTTGCAAGTGTCCTACAATATCACAATTGATCATGTCAACATAATTGTCTCGTATAAGAAAAGACTACATACAAGCATAAAAATCAGAATATAAAAGAACAACTCAATATCTTACAATCAAGAATATGCACAGTACATGAATACAAGAAATCTAACCAAAATCAGCCAAAAAATTAAAGTTATAGCTACAACAAAATTGGGATAAAGAAACTAAAACAAAAAAAATTAAAGCAGCAAAGACCTGTTCAAAGAAACTTAAGCAAACCCAAATTCGTTCACACTTTCTTCAACTACAACAAAATCAGCCAAAACAGCAAAATTCGTTCACTTCAAGCACGGAAAAAACGCAATCAAAACAAAGCAAAATCAAGCAGGAAAAACAAGACAGAAAATGAAGTAATAGAAGATTACAAACATCGACAAAGAGAATAGAGAAGCAAGTTAGAGATGGAGAATCTCAAGCTAGAAGACTGCTATAGAGAGGCGTGAAAGTAGAAGAGAGAAAAATTAGGGTATGAGAATTAGTCTTGGGGGTTGGTATGGCCCGTTCCCTAGAATGAACTTCATATCCATTCCCACCCATACCAAACAATTCTTTGGGTATCACTCATTCCTAACCCGATTCCTTATACCTAGGGTATAGAACCAAACGGGCCTTGAATGGTTTGTGTTTTTATTTTTCAGTGTAATCCCTACCCTCATCTCTTGTGTGGGCACTAGACACTTGAACCCTGACAATGCTAAATACCGGACCTTGAACTATTATGTTTTACTTTACTTTTGCTATGAACTTTTGTATGGTGTGGATTGTGCTTGTTTTGTTAAGCAAATCCTGGTAATATGGAAACGAAAGTGTTTTATGATTAACTGTCATTCCTATATATTTGGTACTTCTATCTGCATTATTTTGTCAATCATATTGTACTTATGTATCAAAGACGTTGGCCTGTTGATGATCATCAATTGTAAACAGGAGGCCAGTAGGCCTCTAAACTATTTTAGACAAATTTTAGCATGCCTTATCAACTAATATGCTATTACTTACGTTTCTGGAGTGTTGTTAGTGATTTCTATCCTTGTTATCAATGATTATAGACAATATCAAACCAATCTTAATCCTTCCGTTCCTCCTACATTTCTTGCATCCATGTTAGTTTATTCCACTCCTATTATCACTTTGACTATTTGGATAATCAATATAGACCATATCCTCTTTATAAATGCTAAGTATTGTATACTGATTTTTTCGATCTTTATCATGGAAAATTTGTTCTCTCTTAATCCTATTTTTTTGTCATGAATATTTGTTATTGGAATGTGCGTGGTAAAGATTTAACAACGGAAATTGCTTATATTAAAAAGAAGAGCAAATTGGATATTTTATGTCTCTAGGAAACTAAGATAGATTGTCCTCCTACTAATTCTTTAATTGAGCGTATGAGATTTGATAATTTGGTTTTTGTTCCCTCCTCTAGTCTTAGGTGGTATGTGGCTTCATTATAAGAACTCCTTCACCACCAATACTCTAAAACTAAATCAATCTTATCCTAACCTCATTTGTATGAACTATAACATTAATTATACTCAGATCCTTCTTATGTTCATTTATGCCACTCCTCGTGAAAGCGAGAAGGATTCCTTCTGGGATCTCTTACATAGCACTATCAGTAATCTTGATCTTCATGTTATTATTATTGGCGACTTTAACAAACTTCTCTCTCCTTCAAATAAAATTGGAGGTCTCATCCCGTCTTCCTCTCGCTTTATGAGAATTCAGAATCTTGTCTCTTATTTTAATTTATTCGATTCTAAGTTTACTGGATTCCCTTTTACTTGGCGTAAGTCTTCGAGTTCTAGTTCATTGTTCACTTACTTCATTCTTCCCTAAACTATCGGTGCACCATCATCCCTTCACTTTATCAGATCATGTTTTGATCACATTCTCGCTTGACTCGATCACTTCTCCTACTCGTCTCCAATTCCGGTACGAACCTAACTGGTCCAGTAATTCCTCTTTCTCTAAACTTGTTTCTAAAGTTTGGAGTTATAAGGTTCATGGATCTTTTATGTTTCGTTTCCACTCTAAACTCAAGCTCCTTAAACGCTATTCCAAATCTTGGGCCAGGATAAACTGTGGCAATACTTTTTCCCAACTTTCTCTAACGGAGAAAAGAATCCAACAACTTCATCTTGATTTTCTAAATGACCCTACTAATCCTCGAATTATCGGTCAAATAAGCCTCCATTCTGAGAAATACTCCTTTCTAATCAAATTTCATACATATTATTGGCGAAGATGAGATAAAACTAAACACATCAAGGAAGGCGACCGAAATACTAAATACTTCCATTCGATTGCTAAACATAGAGGTTTCAAGCAAGCTATTCTTCGTTTTTTGTACGGTTTATTTATTCATGACCATGATAATATTACACTAGTGGTTACCAAGGAACTTACTCATCATTTTCAGAGTAATGGTGCCACTGGTATCTTGGAATCTGAGCTTGATATTATTCCTAGACTCGTGTCTGAGTTTGACAATATTATGCTCACTAAACCTCCCACTGAAGCTGAGCTTAGAAAGGCCATTTTTTATCAACCTCCATATAAGACCTCTGGACCTGATGGGTTCTCTACTGAGTTCTACCAAAAGTCCTCACTTTTGGCCGCAGTTAAAGCTTTCTTTTACTCAAAGAAGATGTTATCCTCCATTAACCATTCCTTTATTGTTCTCATTCCAAAGAATGATACTCCTACTACTATCAACAATTATCGGCCCATTATCTTGTGTAACTCTTCTTACAAGACCATAAATAAGATCATGGCCAACCGAATTAAACCTCTTTTGGAGAAATTATTACTCCCACTTTAAGGAGCTTTCGTGGAAGGTCGTCTCATTCAGGATAATATTCTTGTTGCTCATGAAATTTTTCATTCTTTCCACAAGAATAAGAAAAGTAAAGTTGGTTGGATGGCTCTTAAACTAGATATGGAGAAAGCATATGACAAGTTGGATTGGGACTTCCTGTGTAATGTTCTTAGTCAATTTGGTTTTTGTTCTAAGTGGATTAATCTTATTAAAGCTTGTTTGGACACCGCCTCTTACTCTGTTCTTATCAATAACCAACAAGATCCTGAGTTTAAACCATCATGTGGTATTAGACAAGGTGACTCACTAGCTCCGACTTTGTTTGTTATAACTATGGAATTCCTAGATAGAAAGCTCTCTTTAGAAGCTTCTGAAGCAAATCCATGTGTAGGAATTAAATTAACCCGCAATGGATCCCCCATTCCGTTTCTTACTTTTGCTGACAATACAATCATTTTGGCTAATGTCACTACATAAAATATTAGCTTTATCAAAAATTTCCTAACCCGTTTTTCTAAACAAAGTGGTTTGACTATCAATTACCACAAAAGCTCTATCCAAACGTCCAATAATATTTCTTCCTCTTTTGCTAAATCTTTGGTTGCCCATATGAATATCCCTCTTACTTCTAAAATGGAAAAAGTATCCGGGAATCCCGATCATTCAAGGTCGAGTCTGTAATGATGTTTTTGATGATTCCATTGCAGCCCTGAAAAAACAAAGAGCTAAACGGAAAGCAGACTCTCTCTCAAACAGCCAGGGCACTCCTCGTCCAAACTAACCTTGTATCTCAAGTTAATTACTTGATGCAAAGCTTCCTTCCTCCTAAAGGTGTTTGTGAGGAAATTGATGATATTAATAAAAATTTCTTCTAAAATAAGACAATTCCCTCCAACCAATCCCTTCTCCATTGGAATGATATTTGTAAACCTAAAATTCTTGGGGGGCTTGGTATTCGCAAAGCTTGGGATAAAAACCGTGCCCTCCAAATAAAACTAATCTGGAAAATCATTTCTCAACCAAATAATGTCTTGGTGTCTATTGTTATTGAAATACTTCCCTATATAAGATTTCTTGACTGTAAACCGTCTTAATCTTGGCAGTTAAGCCGACTTCTTTTGCTCACTGAGGATTTTAAAAAACGGATATCCTGGCAATTAGGGGAAGAAGGAACTATTAACTTCTTCATTAATGATTGGATTCCCGGTTGTTCTTTTTCTTGCTTTAGCCAACAATTACCTATTTCACATAAAGTATGTGAATTCATAACTCACGATAGACAATGGGACTTCAACAAATTAGTTGAGTTTCTGCCCTCTCGTATTGTTGAGAAAATAGGCCAGATTCGGACCCTTATTGTACCTAAGGATGACCAAATTATTTGAACTCCTGCTTTTGATGGCTCCTTTTCATTCAAGTCCTCTTACTGATTCATTCAGCCGATTAATAACCCAACTGTTGACCTAGAACTCTTCTGGAAAACAAAGGTGCCTCTGAAGATTCAGAACTTTCTTTGGAAAGCTCTTTCTGATTGCCTACCTACAACAGAACGACTAAATCGTCATTATCATAGAATCTTCTCAACCTGCAGCCTTTGTAACTCCGCTGATGAAGACAAAAGTCATTTCTTTTTTAATTGCTCTTATACTGCTGCAGTCTTTAAAAAACTAAGCTCATTAGGAAATTTCAATCTCATGATTCACGATTCTAATGATTTTGATACCTCTTTTTCGAATTTTTTTAACAATAATAAATACCCGGAACTAGGATGTTTGACCTGGTGGACTCTATAGAACACTAGAAACAATATGATCTTCACATCCAATTCTAACCCATATAAACAATCTCCTATGGACATTGCTAAGACAACTCTTTTTCATTTTTTTGAATGGAAGAATTAATTTCCTACAACTAAAACTACCCACAAGAAGCATCCTCGCACCAAGTCCAAATGGTTGAAACCTCCTGAATTTTTTTTCAAACTTAATTGTGATGGATCAAAACGAGCAAATTCTGACACTTTTTTGGGTTTTATTATTCGTAATGATGTAGGAAAAACTTTATTTGTTGAACAATTAAGTATCCCAAGATCATCTGTCTTAATCTCAGAAGTGACAACTGTTCTTGAAGGTATTAGGGTGATCATTCGCCTTAATATCAAAAAATGTTATTGAAAGTGATAAAAAGATGGTGGTTAAGTGTCTTTCCAAAGACATTCGGCCCCATGGGAGATTCGATTCTCTCATCTCTTTGTCAGTTTTTTCATGTTTGCAGGGAAAATAACAAAGCTGTTGATTTCCTAGCCTCCCGAGAGTTTAATTTGGAAGAACTCTGTAATTTCATTATCAGAAGCAACAATATTACGTCAACTGAAGATAGCTTGATGCTTCAACGTCTCCTCATGTCTAATTCATTAAGCGAATAGCCTTCTGTTTGCTTGTTAACAAAAAAAAAACTAATTGTTTTTTAGCCAGATGGTGCCTATTACAGGTTTATACACGGGTTATATTTTTTCGTTTCTTTTAAATGTAGTAGAGAAATAATATTCAACATTAATTTAATTTTTAATCTTAGGTTTTAAATTCTTAATCCAATTATTAAGTATGACTTCTCTGGAAGTATTAAAAATGATTTGATTTTTTAACAATTTTCTAACCATATCATAGATATATATTACTTTCTTTATAAAAATATATTATTTTAGCATAGAAAAGCTAAAATTTATTACATTATTATTCTAACTAGTCCCTCCTGCCCGTGCTACGCACGGGCCAAATGAATTTTAATAAATAAAAATTTAGTACTCTATAAATATGATTTAGAATGTGTAATATTGTCCCGTATGTTTCACTTATATTTTACTTTGAATCCGGATAATAATTTTTAAATCTATTATAGTGTTCAGCTATTTTGTTATATCTTTAAACGAATTAAATATAATTTGAAAAATTAAATAATAAAGTACATAAACATACTAAATGCATACAGGACACGGGAAAAATATAGGCTTAAACTTTAATTGTTTAGGAAAAACTAATTAAAATATTTTCAACTTTTACCAGAATACCAAAATGTAGATCAAACGACTTTTTTCATTAAAAATTAAGAAAATTCAATAAAAAAATGACACATAATAATAGTTTTATGTACGTTGCAAAACATTCATCTTCGAATTTAATAAAAAATTAATTGAAACTGTTATTTGGTTGTTTTTTGTTTATAAATTTTACTTTGGGGTTCTTAATTTTTTATTGATTTAAAAGTTGAGATTAATTTTATCTAAAGTAAAAATTGAGATTTTTTTTATTTTCGTATTCTATTACGTAAATTTAGGTTACTCCTAAAGAATACCTTTTTAGGATATTTTGTTATTTATTTTGTAATGATATAATAATCATATAATTTTATTTTACCAAAGAAGAAATATTGAAATTTATAAAAATTAATATTTTTAGCATCAAATATTTACTGATGAAGTTCTTTGTCATTATAGATATTTCTACCACGGGGAAACATATCAAATAGTTATATTGAAATATTGAATTTATATGTTATTATATCCTAAGTAGACTTGTCAAAAGCTTACCAAACAATGAAGCCGTTTGGGTCAAACCTGAATCGATCCGTACTTCTCGAAACTCGTCGAGAGACCCACTTTTCACATATTTTCTTTCTAAATAAATAAAAATATTGTTTAAATTTTATTTTCTTTATTACAATTAGTCCTGGCCAAACCCGGGCCCGCCTGGCCCGACCCTATATCCGGACGGGCTTGGACACTCGGAAAAGCCCTGTCGGGCCGCTAAGCCCGACCCGTAAGGGTATGCGGGCCGGGTATGGTATGGACTTCAAGCCCTTAAGGGCCTACAGGCCCGGCCCGTATTATATATTAATTAAAAATATATATATATATATATATACATATATATGTATATATACGGTATGGACTTCCGCTCAGCCTCCTTTGTATTCTTGTTGTTATGTATTGCTAAAGACAGATTTGAATCATATACCATGATCAAAACTGATTTTGAAGTTAACTATGCATTTGTGGTGATGCTATGAATGATGTGCTATATATAGCAACCACTTATTTTGGGTTTTTTCCAGTAGAGAACGAATAATTTACTCTGAACTTTCATGTACATCAATCTACTTTGGGTTCTTATCAGAAACTCTTCATACTAATATATATAGAGAACATTGTGTCCCATATGATTCATTAATTCTTCACTTATCCAATAGGAAATAGGAATTAGGGTTCATTTATATACAGTATTTTATTTTTCTTTTTTCTTTAAAAATAATTAAAAAATAGATTTAATATAACCGGGCTACCCGACCCGGATAGAGGGCCGGGTATAGGCACTGTCACAGGCCCTCAGACCGGGCCTTGGGCTAGCCCGGCCCGTAAATAAGGGCTGAATATTTGAGTTTTGCCTGGCCCGGGCCCGGGTATGGCCAGTTCTAATTACAATAAAAATATCGAACATTTGAAACCCACTGGGACCCGCCCCGAACTCGACCAATGATCGACCCGCTTAACCCAAACCTGTTTTCCATACGAACCCAAACCTAACCCGTCGGAACCGTTTGCCAGATATAATTTCCCTTTATCAAATAGGAGGTGGAAAAATTTGACCGAAACATGAATAGGTTAAGATTTAAAAAAGTGTGTGTCAAATATATCTTCTTCTTTTTTATTTATTTAGATAACATGTTACTTATACATTTTATAAATCATTTTTTCTATCTTAACCCGTAATTTTAATAAGTTGATATGATTTATGTTGGCTTATTTTGTTTATAATACATTTTATCTAAAGAAAATTTTATTTATGCATATATTTGATATTATTTCCAATTATATGACCCTTAAAAAATTAAATTTATTTTATTTAGTAAAATAATTTGTGAATATTTATTATTTCAATTATATGAGCCTTAAAAAAATTATTTCTATTAAAATATGATTTATCGTGTTCACAAAATATCATTTTTCTTAATTTGATTTATCGTAATTTTCTTATTATATCCTTTAGTTTTAATATTTTCCATTATAGAAGGCAATATTTTATTTTTAATTGAACATTTTTTTATGGGTCAAGCAAAATTCCAATCCAAGATGAATATATTCATGAATATCTTTGTGATTATCTTGTGTGAATATTTTTTTAACCACCCTCAAAAATAGTTTTTCAATTATATAATCCTTATAAAATATAATTTCATTTTTAACTTAGTAAAAGATAAAATCTTTATTAGGAAATAGATTGATGTAGTTTCTTAAAAGATAATCTTTAATTTAATAGTAATAGATTTGTTTGAAAAATATATGTGAAAATTTCTTTTTAAAATATGTTGTATGAATATTTTCAACCACCCCCAAAAATCTTTTTTCAATTATATAATCCTTATAAAATATAATTTTATTTTTAACTTACTAAAAGATAAAATATTTATTAGGAAATAGATTAATATTGTTTCTTAAAAGATAATCTTTAATTTAATAGAAATACATTTGTTTGAAAAATATATGTGGAAATTTCTTTTTAAAATATCTTGTGTGAATATTTTTTAACCACCCCCAAAAATATTTTTTCAATTATATAATCCTTATAAAATATAATTTCGTTTTTAACTTACTAAAAGATAAAATCTTTATTAGTAAATAGATTGATGTAGTTTCTTAAAAGATAATCTTTGATTTAATGGTAATAGATTTGTTTGAAAAATATATGTGGAAATTTCTTTTTAAAATATCTTGTGTGAATATTTTTCAACCAGCCCCAAAAATATTTTTTCAATTATATAATCCTTATAAAATATATTTTTCATTTTTAACTTACTAAAAAGATAAAATCTTTATTAGGAAATAGATTGATGTACTTTCTGAAAATATAATCTTTAATTTAATAATAATAGATTTGTTTGAAAATTATATTGGGAGATTTATTTTTAAAATATCTTGTGTGTGTTACAAATCTAATGTGCTTGGAGTAGAAGAGGAGAGTAGAGAGTAGGAGAGTAAGCTAGAGAGTAAGAGAGAAAGGGAGAAAGAGTGTGTCTTCTACTACTTTGCATAAGTAAAGCTCAAGCCTATTTATAGGCCAATACATGGGAAGGTCATGTGTTACATGTACATCCATAACATAAGGTAATATAACACTCCCCCTTGGATGTACATAATTGACTGCCTCGTTAAAATCCTTATCTTGGAAAAATCCATTGGGATAAAAGAGTGCAGTCATACTCCCGCTAAATTATCATACATCCTTTAAACGACACATCCTGATGCTACGAACGAGTTCCTTGAAAACTTTTGTTGGTAATGCCTTTGTAAACAAGTTTGCTAAGTTTTTGCTAGATTGAATTTTACGAACATCAACCTTTCCTTCGACTTGAAGCTATGAGTAGAGAAAAACTTTGGAGCTATGTGCTTCGTCCTATCTCCTTTGATGTAGCCTTCTTTGATTTGAGCGATACAAGTTGCATTGTCTTCATATATCACTGTTGGAATTTTGTTTGCTTTATTCCAGCCCACAGGATGTCTCAACGTGGTGGATAAATGATCTCAACCAAACACATTCTCTTCCGCCTTCGTATAATGCAATCAACTCTGCATGATTTGCCGATGTAAATACCAAGACCTGTTTTGTTGATCGCCATGAAATTATTGCTCCTCCATACATGAATAAGTAACCCGTTTGTGAAACGACCTTATGTGGGTCAGACAAATAACCCGCATCAACATAAAACCAACCAATTCTCGAACTACCAGTTGAGTTGATATATTAAGCCGTGTATTACATACACATTATCAAGTTGATTGTATAATGGATCTCTTCTGGAGGTATGAATCAAAGGTTACACAAACTGCCTCATTAAAAACCTTGCTCGGAAAAACCCAATGGGATGAAAAACCAAAGCTAAGGGAAAAAGAGTGCAGTGAGAGCAACAAACTCCCCCTCAAATGAACATATACTCTTCATATGGTCAATGCATAACATTTTGTTCTTGCATAGGATATGGTACTTCTGGACCATTCATAACATTATCTCACATCAAAAGACTTTTTACCTTAATTTTTCCGATTGTCAAATCCTTTTAATGAACTAACAAGTCGATTTATTAGTTTTCTAATGGTCTCTGCTGGAGCACCAATTTTTACCACTTGACTTGTTTCTCTTTTCATAAATTTGTGACAAACACAATATTCACAACTTTATGAGTAATAACTTTCACTACAAGTGAATATGTAGTCTTTAGCTAAAGATATATTATCAAAATTCACTACAGGTGAATAGAGTTTTATATCTAGTCTAGACTCTTAAACCCTTAAGAGATCGCTCGATCTTCATATCACAATATCATTGCACTCATAAAAACAATGCATGTGTGTCTTATTTCATATTTTCTGGTGTTCACCCAAAACACACCCTGTCATTTACGAAAATTGACTTCCTTACTTTTCCTCGTATTAATAAGGAGTCTACAAAGAATTTTCTTATTGATACTATATTTGTAATTGGCTCTCAGCACAATATGTGACTTGTCACACAATAACAATAATAGATTTGTTAACATGTAAGTTATACACATTGAACACCTTGTTCATTCCCTTGAACTTCTAGTGCATTTCATCACTTGAACTTCAGGTTCTTTCACTTGAACTTCTGGTTCGTTCACTTGAACTTCTGGTTCGTTTAACATGAACTTCTAGTTCATTTAACTTGAATTCTTGACATATTAAGATTGTATACCATACAAGTTCTTAGATAGTAGTCTTGTTTCCTTCTCCCCTTGAAGTTGAAATTTTCACCTTGTCAAATTTGTAATCTTAATACCGAGCATTACATTAATCACCCATTCACAAGCTCTAGGTATTAATAAACGATAAGGAACAAAGCCTCTCGTATATTTCCAACTTTCCATCTGGCATTACTTTAATATATCGAGGGAGGTAAGAGGGTGTATACCGCATATTTGAATAATATTTTGCTCTCTTCTGGAGACAAGCTTCAAATAGGAGAATTGTAAACAGTTGATCTTAGTCGAATTTATTTCTCGACATCCAAACTTTATGATTTGATATGATCAGCGACTCTACCAGGTCGTGTACGTCATATATTAGCATTCGTCAATGCAAGCATATACCTAATGACATTACCTAGCCATTTTTTTCATTTTGACTGTATAATAAGCGACACTACTAGGTCGTTTTCGAAATGTATAGGAGCTACAAGATGCTCAACTAATACACTAATTAAATAATCACATTCTCCCCCTTAATTTGTGTAGCCAATGTGTTGAGGCATCTATCAATCCTCATTTATCTCTTGAACTTAGTCAAGGATCATAGGAAACTTTACATTCGTGGTCACCCTTATCCTTTAGGAGATGAAACTTCAGGTTTCAGGAGCTTCAGGTCCTTTACTTATTAATGTAAGTAATCAAGTTTATCATGCCACATAATATTCAAACTTAATTTTAGGTTAGTTTATAATGCGTATTGTAGGCATCTTTTCTTTAGACTTTCTTCAGGCTAGTCTATGAGATGAATACCCGAGTATTTGACTCAAATGCAAACTTGCAGTCAATATCATCATATGACAACCATTTTGTCAAAATATATCTTTATAAATATATATCTTTATGAATTCTTGTATCTTCATGTAACAAGATAGATACTCTTCCGGAGTCTTTGATGAGATCGTTCCCATAGAACATAATATCCACACCAAAATTTCAATTTGCATGGTAATGGAAAACTTCTGGTTTCCAATTAAAATAATTAAATTGAATGACATCATCGACAAACATAATTGTCTACCATTGAAAATCCGCACCTGAGTGATCCATTAATAATTTGGAAGATCATCAACTCAAAATCGAATAAGCCTTATATTAGATTTCTTGAAAAAATGATGCCTCGAGATGGGTGCATTCAGAACTAAATTGTGTCTTCAAGACATTCAAATGGAACCATACATATATAGGTTCGATTTAGTAATCACTATCATGACTTACGGTTGCGCGCTTAACCGTAACCTCTTTCACACCCTCTTCCGGAGGAGACATGCTTCTGGCATGCGAGAGGTTGTCGTATATATACTAGACCATTCCTGGCGGTCATTAATAAATTGTTCTGAATATGATATAACCCTATTGTTATTGTACTACTACTAGAGTACATGATTTATTAGGAGATTCTCTTACTCTTCCGGAGCTTATAGTAATTCCTAATTGTAAATATCGAGTCTACAAAATTTCGTGTAGTTGGTGATGATTAAGTTCATGCATAATACAATTCTACCAGAATTCTAGTGTTGCATGTTACTCCCAAAAATTTTACTAGCCATAACTTTGGCATTTGAAACTCATATCAAGTTGTTTCTTCTGGAAACACTTATAGTATGCGAATTAAAATGCAACAATCATAACAAATATTAGACATTTTCTCATATTCATCAAGAATAGAAACCTCGTGAAATCTCAATTGTCAACTTCGGGTAACAAAAGGAAAGCTTTTATCATCTACCACCACGACCTCCATCACGGCTTTCACCACGGCCGCTTCCACGGTAGCCACCACGACCTCCACCATGATCGCCACCACGACGATTACCACGCCCTCGGGCTCTACAACGTCCTCTACGGGAGGAGGTAGCATTTGCATTAGGGGCAACTCTATATGAGTCAGATAGCGGTGTGGAACCAGTAGGTCGGGTTTGATGATTATTGAGAAGAAATTGGTTGTTTTCTTCTGCTTAAATCAAGCAAGACAATAACTCCGAATAGGTTTTGAACCCATGTGTCCTGTACTGCTGCTGGAGCACAAGGTTATTAGCATGGAAAATAGAGAATGTTTTCCCAAGCAAATCATCATCTTCTATACTCTCTCCACATAGCCTTAATGTGAAAACGATACGAAGTAATTCAGAGTTATATAGAGATCTTTTGAAAATCTTGGAACCTCAAATGCATCCATTCAAGCCTTGTACGAGGTAAAAAGACAATTCTTAAATACTCAAAACGTTCCTTCAAACTCTTCCAGAGTTCAAAGAGGATTTTTTAGTGTCAAATATTGAGCTTTCAGGTCCTCATGGAGATGATGACGAAGCAAAATCATTGATTTGGCACAATCCTGCGGGGATGCGCTAAGACCCATGTAAGACAGTTACTTCCGGTAACATCAAGGGCAGTAAATTCAAGTCAAGCCAAATTAGTCATCTATAAATAGAGAAATAATATATCTCAACAACCATATATAATTACATTATAAACATGCTGTAGTGAAATTGAAACTATATATATATCCGCATAAACATATAATATATATACACGGTTTTTTTTTTTTTGAATAAAACGTACCCTTACACTATTTAGTATTATTAAAAGCAAAGGAAACAAAAAGAAAAAAAAAACGACCAAATGCTAACCATGGTATAGAAATGACATCTTAAACATGGTCAAATTTCACAAAAAAAAAACGTGTGCAGCATTTAGATTGATTGAATGTGTGCATTTATTCATCTTTAATATGCAATTAAAAGAAAATTGGTCAATGGAGTATTAATAGAAACAATATGAAAACGCTGACATCATGTAAGCAAAGGTATACGAAAGTTTTTATATATTAATTTTTTTTTCTCCATTTTCAAAATAAATTACTCATCGATATACGAAACAATATGCGATATAAAATAAAATAATCTCATTTCGATAAGTACTAATAATAAAAATATAATACAAGATCAATCACGGAAATTCATCTTCTTCGGGAGATGATTTTATATGTCCACTTCAAGGGATCAAACGAGATTGAATCATGTAAATTCATCTTCTCCGGGAGATGATTATATATATATCCACTTCAGGGGATACAACAATATCAATCACCCGAATTCATCTTTTTCCGGAGATGATTATATATATCCACTTCAGGGGATAAAACGAGATCGAATCACGTAAATTCATCTTCTTCGGGAGATGATTATATATAGATTATATATTATATATTTCCACTTCAAGGGATAAATCAATATGCATCGGCATCGGGGATACAATTTAAGCGAATCTGAATTAAACTTGTCTCTACGGGGACAAAATAATCACTTCATGGATCATAAAGAAAAACTATCACTTCATGGGTCATAAAAACTTAATCCCTTCAGGGATCAAATGAGTCTTAATCGCTTATACAAAACTTAATCTCTTCAGGGATCAAATGAGTCCTAATCTCATTAGGATCAATTGAAGTATAATCGCTTTAGGGATTGATTGAAACATGATCGCTACAGAGATCGAATTTAAACATGATCACTTCAGTGATCGATTGAAACTTAGATCGCTTCAGGGATCGATTAAAAATAAGATCGCTTCAGGGATCGCTTAAAACTTAGATCGCTTCAGGGATCGTGTTCTTGTGCATAAGATCAATTAGAATAAAATAAAATAAAATCTCTTCTTACCGTCTCCTTGTGCATACATGATTATGCGAGGTGCATATATAATGATAGGAGATGCATCATTTCCTATGTGAGTGATATCGTGTTGATAACGTGTTACAAATCTAATGTGCTTGGAGTAGAAGGAGAGAGTAGAGAGTAGGAGAGTAAGCTAGAGAGTAAGAGAGAAAGGGAGAAAGAGTTTATCTTCTACTACTTTGCATAAGTAAAGCTCAAGCCTATTTATAGGTCAATACATGCGAAGGTCATGTGTTACATATACATCCATAACATAAGGTAATATAACAGTGTGAATATTTTTCAACCACCCCCAAAAATATTTTTCCAATTATATAATCCTTATAAAATATAATTCCGTTTTTAATTTAGTAAAAGATAAATTCTTTATTAGAAAATAGATTGATGTAGTTTTTGAAAAGATAATCTTTGATTTAATAGTAATAGATTTGTTTGAAAAATATGTGGAAATTTCTTTTTAAAATATCTTGTGTGAATATTTTTCAACCACCCCCAAAAATATTTTTTCAATTATATAATCCTTATAAAATATAATTTCATTTTTAACTTATAAAAGATAAAATCTTTATTAGGAAATAGATTGATATAGTTTCTTAAAAGATAATATTTAATTTAATAGTAATAGATTTGTTCGAAAAATATATGTTGAAATTTTCTTTTTTAAAAATGTAAACTTTAATATTAAATTTTTATTCCGGTGGCCTAAGCAAAAGCCCAATCCAAGATGAATATAATGAAGAATATGTTTGTAATTATCTTGTGTAATTATCTTGTGTGAATATAATGAGGAATATCGTGCACTCACTATCCGGGGTTCGTCACTTCTTATTCCAATCCTCATATACTTTTTTCCCTTAAGATCTCATTCTCATTTTTATTTAACTAATAAATATAGAAGCTAAAAGACATATTATTATCGTGATAAATAAATATGCACGTGATTTGATTGGGTAAATAAAAATAGGGGTAGTTTTTTAGAAAATAAGTTATGGTAAGAAGTGTGAAACCCTCACGTTTATAAATTATACTTCAATGTTCTTATTCTTGATGCTAATGTTTATAATCTTGACGGTGACGATTTTGAACTCATTCGTGAGTCACGCCTTTTATAAAATTTCTGCAATCTTAGTTTTTTTTTTCCCGGAAATGACCTGAACGCACATGTTCGCTAGATTATTATAATGATCGTTCAAAATATGAACATTAGTTAATTATTTGTGAACCAGCACTTTACACTTATTATAATGTTTGTTCTTACCTAACCTTTGTGGTAAAAATATTGGAAGAATTAAGTGTGCCCATAAAATTAAGAATAAAAAAAGAAACGGAATTACTTTTCGGAAAAAAGAGCTTTTGTACTAGTTGAAATGGAATTGTTTTCTCAAATGGGCTTTTTTTCAAACAAAATTCCCGACGTAGCCTCTTTTCAAAAAAAATTCCCAATATAGGCACTTATGCCAGCTTTGGATTTTTTTTATGTGTGAGAGACGCTGATAGAACCAGCGTCTCTCGTCCGAAGCTGATAATTTTTTTTTTTGAATTTTTTATGTATAAGAGACGCTGACCCGACCAGCGTCTCTTATACGTTAAAACATAAAAAAAAAACAATTTATATGAGCGTCTCATATAAATGGTATTTTTTTTTATTTGAACATGTATAAGAGACGTTGGTCGAACCAGCGTCTCTTATACAGATTTGTATTTTTCAATTCCACCGTGTAAGAGACGCTGGTTCTCTTACACGTAAAATGTTTTTAAAAAAAAAATTATTTGTATAAGGCGCTGGTAGAACCAGTTCCTTATACAAGCCATTGTTTAATTTTTTTTTACAAACAATCTATCTTCATCTTTTCAAGATGACAGATTGCACGTCTTTCCACTCTCTATTCCTCTAAGTTAAACAACACAACTTAATTGTTTTCCAGTGTACGACATTAATGATAAACAAATGGCTTCCCAGCGCCTTATACAAATAATTTTTTTTAAAAAAAAACATTTTACGTGTAAGAGACGCTAGTTCGACCAACGTCTCTTACACGGGGGAATTAAAAAATACAAATCTGTATAAGAGACGTTGGTTCGACCAACGTCTCTTATACATGTTCAAATAAAAAAAAGACCATTTATATGAGACGCTGGTTCGACCAGCGTCTCATATAAATTGTTTTTTTTTTATGTTTTAACGTATAAGAGACGCTGGTCGGGCCAGCGTCTCTTATACATAAAAAATTAAAAAAAAAATTACCAGCTTCGGACGAGAGACGCTGGTTCTACCAGCGTCTCTCACACATAAAAAAAATCTGAAGCTGACATAAGTGCCTATATTGGGAATTTCTTTTGAAAAAAGCCTACATCGGGAATTTGTTTTTGGAAAAAAGCCCATTTCAGAAAAAAATTCCGTTGAAATGGGTAATTATCTTAAAGTACCTTTTTGAGTGCATGGGAAATGCATCTTACCGAACTAATTAAATCATTGAATGCACCAACTCAGGCATCTATAAGTATCCCTTGAATTCAAGAAAGAGTGTGCAGATCTCAATCAAACTAACATAAAATTCAATAATGGGTTTGAAAAGGGGAACTGCGATGAAATGGCTTGGTTTCGTGACGGCGGTTTGGGTACAAGGAATCTCAGGCAACAACTACACATTCTCAAACTACTCAGCCTCGCTCAAAACAATAATGAACCTCAACCAAGCTAAGCTCAACTACCTTTCGGTGGCCAAGGATCTCGGGAAGGCGTTCGGTCTTCTCGCGGGATTCGCATCGGATCGGATTCCACCGTGGCTGCTCCTCCTCATCGGATCCGTCGAAGGGTTCGTCGGTTATGGGGCTCAGTATTTGGTCGTCAGTCAGAGGATTAAGCCTTTGCCGTATGGCGCGGTATGTCATCTTTTTATTATTTGCTCATGTTTGTTTCATCAAATTATTTTCTATAAAAATGCCTGCCCGTAATCTGTTACGTAGGTACTACCGTACTAGTTAGCATATCAGTTACGGAGTATTCTTTTTCTTTATTTATGACTTTACGTTTTTTACACTCAAAAAAATTCAATTTATACTGAATTTATGTTATTCTCATTAAACTAAGAAGGGACAGTACGATTCTTTCTCAATGATAAACAAAAGTTAATATGTTTGAATGAGCACACATATATTAAAAACCTACATAGTAGTGAATATGTTTTTATATTCACTAATTTTGTTTAGCGAACATTTTAGAGATTTTATTATCAAAATTTCTTAGATTGTGTTTCGGAAACGAGTAATTTCATTGGTTGTACTAGAGTTTAATTTAATATTTAAACTAGTTTTCCAATAAGTAAATATTAATAATATTCAACCAAATACACTTTAAATGAGTTTAATCGATTGCAAAGAAACATTTAAGGCTCTATTCGGCATATTAAGCTGAAATAGTAGTCGAGTAGTTGAAACATGAGTTGTAGGGAAATGAATAGCTAGAGACGAAGATGAAATTGTTTTTAAAAAGCTACTTAAATATTTTATTGATGGAGCTGAAATAGTAGTTGAAACTGGAGCTGAATAAGGCTCTGTTCAGCCAATGTTTTTTAAAGCTAGCTTATTCTTCATAAAAGTTGTATGAAACTAGTTAAAATTTTACACTTTTATAGGCAAAAGGGTGAGATGCCGAACCGGCTCTAACTAGTCGAAGATGAAAATATTGTTTAAAAAACTACTTGAATATTTTATGGATAAAGATGAAATTATTAGAAACGATATGCTGAATTATTTAAAAAAATTATTGTTAAGGATAAATAATAAATTAAAAATTACATTATATTTTTTAATCTCCATTAATCTAGAAATATAACATTAAACTAATTCTTTTTTTTATCGAACGCTAAACAACTAGATAAAAAATAAACCTTTTTAAAAAGGTTATGGAAACGGAAGCTAATACATTGATACATTGATACATTGATACATTGATACATTGATACATTGATACATTGATACATTGATACATTGATACATACGTATTAAACGAACCGTTTTGTAAGTGGAATTTCCTTCCTTCTTTTTTGGTCAAAAAGTGGAATTTCCTTAATTAAAGGTCGAAGCACATGGCGGCGACAAGTAGGAATTCTGAGATATCACCAATGAATTTAGTGTGGTTTCCTTTAAGAAATGGGACCACTTCTTTAAAACAGGTTTTTAAGAACAAGAAAAACACTTCTTAAAATAAATTTCACTCCGTAAGTAAACTTCGAATATGCAAATATTCCAAATTGTAACTTAATTAATATAATCCCCGCGATAAATATAATATTAAGGATTATATAAATATCCCGTGTAACAGTTTTATTAAATTAAATTACAAAATTATTTGTACATTAAAAAATTAAACTGTTTTCATAAAAAGAGTTTTTACGTTTAAAAAAGTGTGAGCGTTTAGTTTGGTACTCGACCTTCAACAAATTTCTTATAAGTCTTTTCAAATTCATGTTAGTGGACAAGTAGAAAAATAAATTATATATTAATATATTTTTAAGTTATTTTTGTTAATTATAGGGTATTTACTAAACATATATTTTACAAATTGATTTAATTTATACCTTCTAAAGAACAATAATGTAAATCAATAATTATATATCAAATAATATAATATATAGTTCAAAACACATTTCAAATTCAATTATTAAAATAAAGCATATAATATAAGATTTCAATTTGCTCATTCAACGTATATTATTTGATACGGTAATATGTTTTTCTTATGCCTCTTAAGACATTATTAATCAATTTTAAATAAAAAATGTAATAACCGTAACAAATCTTGAAATGTAAGATTATAAATATTAGATTTCACAAACTATGACTTTGATAAACTTCAACCATAACAAATCATGAAATAAAATATTACAAAATATTAGACTTATAGTTAAATTTGGAGGCTACATAATACAAACAACTATTATTATTGAGAATTTAAAAAATAAACAAAATTATTAATGATTTAAATTTAGAGGCTTAATAAGAAATTGACACGTAGAATTGAGATAGCTAAAATTAAGAAGACAACTCTAAATAATTACTCCCCTTTAATATATAGATATAGATTTTGCTCTTGGGATACTATATATCAAAATTAAACAATTAATCTTAATTTTTAAGCCCGGGAAAAAGGTTACGGATTAAAAACGGATACCCAAAGACCTATTAAATGTGTGCACACATGTGTTACAACGGGGAGTGATTCATATACCTAGTAAGTAATTATCCTTTATTTTTATTCGTTGGATATTTATTTTATTATAAATCCTAGTCCTTTAAGAAAATGTAAACCTTCACTATCAAATATATGACTAATCAAGAATAATACATTGCACGAGGTATTTACCCGCTAGGTAAATAAATCATTTTCCGATAAACATTGTAAACATCAATAATCGTCTATAATATCTTCGTGCATGAACAATAAGGTTAGGTGCCTGCTTTGTTTTAAGTTCACATTTAATCCTCATAGTCACCCTGACAATATTTTTGTAACAAGCAATCAAAAGGCTAACTGCTAAACATAAGTAAAGCCTAAATCATCTTTGCGGATGATTTTGGAGTCTCTGGACATATGAGACTTTGAAATGTCACAATTTCTTCTCTTGAAGAGCCGCTATTCCATCTTTGAATTAAGGATCGAAGATCTTCGATATTCACATCCCGAGAGGCAAGGAACTCAACAACTCTGTTGGAATTCCTACTAATAAAAATAAACCTACAATAATTAAAACAATCAAAAGGGATTTACTATCTAAAATAATGGATCTGATTTCCCATGGAGGGGTAGAGTCCTTTTTAAGATAACTAATCACAAAATTTAATTATCGCTTTCGATAATTAAATTTTTTATATTAAGACGAATAGCTAATTTAACACCCTCTAAAACAATTGTTGCTTCAGAGACAATTACTGAGGACGAGGGGATACGAAGGTGTTCGACGAAGGAGATAAGACCTTCGGAATTACGAATAATAAACCCTATAAAAAAATCACTATTAACTCTCTTGTAGCCATCACAATTGAGTTTGAAAAAGGGACATGGATGTTTTTGCCGACAAGCTTTGATGCGAGTATTCTTCTTTCGGGTGGCGGCTTTTGAAATGTTGGTAGCTAGGAACGCATATTTCCATTCAATATAATGGAACATAGCAGTGTTAGCAATTTCATTAGGCAATTGTGAAGAAAAAATGGGGTTGGGTCTGAAAATAAGCTTGTTTCTATACTTCCAAGAGTCCACCAAGCAAAATATAGTTAAATTTGCATAAACTAGTTAACTTTGCATAAGGTAGTTAACTTGAGGGATCAGATTGGTTTGAATGAGAGTAGTTCTGGTGGCCTGAGAAAGAGAGTCTACTTTCCATTTAGATCTTTGTTTCTTAACACGATTCTTATATACCGCCCGGTACTTTATTCAAACGCAGTCTGGTTTCTCGCGTTACGCGAGAAACACGTCCCTCACGTAACGCGAGATCCGGATAACTTTATCCGGTACCGGATAAACCTTGCGTTATGCGAGAAGCACGTGTTAGCACCGCGTCCCTCGCGTAACGCGAGATCCGGATAACTTTATCCGGTACCGGATAACCCTTGCGTTATGCGAGAAGCACGAAACACGTCCCTCGCGTAACGCGAGAAACCAGGCTGCGTTTGAATAAAGCACCGGGCTGTATTTAGTAATGGCCTTTCTTAAGGGCTGCAATGACATCATCAAAGACTTCATTATAGACTCGACCTTGAAGAATAGGGATACCAAGATATTTTTCCATTTTAGAAGTTAGGGGAATATTCATAGAGGCCGCCAAAAATTTAGCAAGGTGAGAAGAAATATTATTAGAGACTTGGATAGAGCGTTTGTGATAATTAATAATTAAACCACTTTGTTTGGAAAACTAGATCCGGAACCCCGCGCTTCGCGTGGAGAAATCACAGTTTTTCATTTGTGGTTAGTCATTAAATATTCCCTAAATTTAAAATGAGTGAACGATGATATAATACAGTTCTGAAAACTCGTAAAATGAAAATACAACTATTACAACGGTATGTTACACCCGAAATCAAGAATGAAAAACTCGAGAAGACGTTTGGGTACTGCAATAGGCAAGACATATTTATACCAAAAACCCTAAGTTAATTCATCCTTCAACTCAGCAATCAATTGGGAAGATGAAAGGATAAAGGAAAGAAGAAGGGTTGAATATCAACCGAAGAAATAAAGCCTAATCGATAAATCAAATTAAACTCAATAACTCAATTAGGCCCGATGGATTAATTACGGTGGCCTGGTGCAGATTGACATTACTTTTTCAAATCCATCAATTTTTATATAGATATATAAATATATAGATATATAATATATAGATAGATTAAACTATCTAATTAACCCACATTAATTTTTAATCGAAGAAGGAGGGGGTGCCATGATAAAACAAATGGATTGACGAACGAGATTATACGGGAATGAGTTTGGAGGTTGTGGTAGAGGAAGGAGACGAAGACGATGTGTTCTTAGTTAGTGATGAAATTAGCATTTAAGAGAATAGATAATTAGGATAAAAATTTAAAATATTAGCATTTATTAGGTACAAATTGTCATTACTTCATCAAACCCAACAATTTTTATATATATATTAGTTCATTACCCCGCGCTTCGCGTGCGCCTAACATGTTTACTTTTATCGTATTTATATATTCAGTATTATTTTCACATATGTATTTATGCTGTGACTTTTTAATATAAAAAATACATGTTTTTAATTAATTAAATATACAAATTTTAAACTATTGATTAGTAACGGAATCTGAAAGGTATAATTACTAATTAGTGATATTTTAAAATCATTACCTACATAGTAACAACCTGCTGAAAGAGAACCATGGTCCAAGGAGAATCTCAAAAGACATACGCATGGAACATATAAAAACCGATGAGGAAAATACGATATAGAAACGAACATACACTCAAAACATAACTAAAAGACCCAAATTAAGGATTTTTTTTTCTAAAGTAGGCTTTTTTAAGAAAAAATTCACGATATGGGCTCTTTTTGAAAATAATTCCCAACATAGGCACTTTTATGAGGCTCGGAAATTTTTCACGTATGAGAGACGCTGGTTTTGCCAGCGTCTCTCAACCGAAGCATAATTTTTTTAAAAAAAAAAACTTATGTACAAGAGACGTTGGTTTTCCCAGCGTCTCTTATACGTGGGTTTAAAAAAAAAGTTTTTCAGTACTTCATCAAACTCAACAATTTTTATATGTATATAGAAAGATGAAGAAAGTTTTTAATAAACGCAATATTGTCAATGTAGCATTTGCCAAGATAATGGTATTGTGTCCAAAGGTAAGAAAAGGGATAGAATTACTATTGCGAGTGAGTCACAACCCAGCATGTGGGTTGTCACTCCTTGCTTCAAGCGTAAGTTTTTTTAGAGAGAAATTCCATTTCAATAACAAACAAAGTTGGGGCCAAAGGGTCCCCTTGTCTAATTCAAGAAAAGGTTTAAATTCAGGGTCATGTTGGTTGTTGATGAGAACAAAGTATGCGGTTGTATGAAGACAAGCTTTAACAAGGTCGATCTGGTCCATTTATGACAAAAGCCAAATTTAAGTAAAATGTTACACATGAAATCCCACTCTAATTATCATAGGTTTTTTCCATGTCAAGTTTAAGAGCCATCCAGCCTACCCGACCTTTCTTGTTCTTATAAAAGAAATGAAAAATTTCATGAGCGACAAGAATGTTATCTTGGATGAGACGTCCTTCAACAAACGAGCCTTGAAAGGGAGATATAATCTTCTCAAGTATATGTTTAATCTGTTAGCCATAATTTTAGTGATCATTTTGTAGGAGGAGTTGCACAAACTGACGGGTCTATAATGATTGATAGTGGTGGGAGAATCAATTTTAGGAATAAGGGCTATAAACGAGTGGTTGATGGAAGACAACATATGTTCATAATGGAAGAAAGATTTGATGGTTGCATGTAATGAAGATTTAATAATCCTCTAATGTTTCTGGTAGAACTCTATAGAAAAACCATCAAGGCCGGGAGTTTTATTTGGAGGTTGGTCAAAAATAGCATTGCGGAATACTGCTGTCGTAGGTGGTTTAGTAAGGGATTCATTATCTTGGGTATTGACAAGACTGAGAATAATATCCAATTCTTGATCAGAGATACCTGTAACTTCATTATGTTAAAATGGATTGGTCAATTCCTTGGTCACTTCTGTTGTAATATATCATGATCATGGAGAACTAGACCATCCTTAGTGAAGAATCGAAGCATAGATTATCTAAATGTTTGCATATTAGCTATAGAATGAAAGTATTTAAAATTACGATCACTATTCTTAATATGCTTGACTTTGACTCTACGACACGAATAATGAGTTTCAAACTGGAGTAGAGAAGAGTATTTTTTAGAATGGTTGCTAATTTGACAAACAATAGTATTTATTAGTGAGATCATTAAGAAAGTCTTGGCGGAGAAATTGAAAAAGGAAAGATGAACATAGAGCTAAATTTTTTTTTTTTTTCTTTGTGTAGAAATTGAGGTAGTGGTGAAAGCAGGTAATTAAGTATATGAATTAATGTTGTGTGTTTGATGTATATAACAGATGGCTGTATTTATGTGCATGGGAGGGAACAGTTCGACGTGGATGAACACGGCCATCCTAGTAACATGCCTCCGCAACTTCCGACGAAACAGGGGACCCGCCTCCGGTATCCTTAAAGGGTACGTCGGTCTAAGCACCGCCATCTTCACCGACCTCTGCAATGCCCTCTTCGCCAACCGCTCCACCGACTTCCTCCTCATGCTCATGGTTGTCCCCTTCGCAGTCTGCATCACTGCAATGGTCTTCCTCCGAGAGGTAGACGACGATGGAACAGATGATGAAGGAGAGTCCACCTACTTCAACATGGTCAACGCTGTCGCCACCATTGCCGCCTTCTACTTGCTCGCATACGACTTCATCGGCTCCCATGGACGCGCTTTCAATGTCTCTTTCTCCTCTCTTTTGCTTCTTCTCTTGGCCTCTCCTTTGATCATCCCTGTTTATGTTGCTATGAAACAAAGGCCCAAGTTGGTGGCTGATGTCGAGCAAAGGCCCAAAGAAGACAAGGACATGGAGCCAGAGTCAGTAGAGGTTGTGGAGAGAGATGGGAAGCCCAATATTGGGGAAGACCACACTGTCCTCGAGACACTAAGGAGCCTTGATTTTTGGGTGTTGTTTGTCGCGTTTTTGCTTGGGGTGGGACCGGGTATGACGGTCATGAACAACATGGGACAGATGGGCTTGGCTCTCGGATACACCGATGTCTCTATCTTCGTCTCCCTTCTTAGTATAATGGGATTCTTCGGACGGATTCTTTCAGGAACAGGTTCAGAGTATTTCATCAAGTAAGTAGTACGCTTATCTCTGAAAATTGATTGCATTCTCATATGAATAGGTTGTCTGAATTGCATGTATCCTGTTTAATTCGTATATTTAATGTTTCTATTGAATTGAATCTTGAAAGTCTTCAGATTTAATTAGGTTGTAAGGATATTTGTACATGCAGGAATAAGGGTACACCTCGACCCATATTTAACGGGGCGTCACAAGTGTTTATGGCAGTTGGATTTATAGTGATGGCCTTTGGAATGCCGGGAAGTTTGTACATGGGATCATGCATAGTTGGGTTTAGTTACGGGGTCCGCCTAGCAGTGTCAGTACCAGTCGCCTCAGAGCTTTTCGGGCTAAAGTGTTTCGGCCTCATCTACAACATCATCGTCCTGAATCTCCCCATCGGCTCCTTCCTCTTTTCGGGTCTCCTTGCGGGAAACTTGTACGACAAGGAAGCTACTCCTACCAAGAACGGAGGAGACTTTTGCAATGGGGCACATTGCTATCGTTTTTCCTTCTTCATATTGGCTGGGACCTGCTTGCTGGGTAGCATCTTGGACGTCTGGCAGTCCTTCAAGACTAGAGATCTTTATAAAAAGATCGGAGCTTCCAAACGCGATAAATCATTGTGCAAGGGTAAATGATGTAATGTTTAATGTATTGCTGTTTTTTAGAAGCCAAAAAAATAACGAAAGAGGCAAAGCTACGGATTAAGCGTGCCTTGCTTTTTCTACCTGTGTCAGGTGTTTGATGAAGTCCAATGTTTATGCATTTAAAAGTTCAAAAAAGGATAACAGAAAGGATCATCTTTCATATAGGTCACACAAGGTTATTTTTTAACAACAATAACAACATAAAACGTTATATCTGTTTTATTATACTCCCTCCGTCCCTTTAAGTTGTTTCCGTTTCTATTTCAGGCGTTCCCTTAAGTTCTTCTCATTTCCTTTTCCATCCATTAATTTCTTCCCATTATACCCTTATTCTATTTATTTTATTCATATCTCTTACACACTTTATCAATCAAATCAACCATCTACATCATCTTCTCCATTTAATTTTTACCATTAAAATCATCAACCACCTTCATCTCCATTAAATTACTTTCATTTTTACATAATCAATTTCTTAATTTACCATAACAAAGCTTAAGATTTGTGTAATAAATCCACAATTAACCCACTAATCTACCTAATTCGGATTAACCCAACCCAGATAAACCTAATCTAGCCCAAAACCCAGCTCAAACTCTAACCCTAATCTACCCGATAAAACCATCTCATTCTCTTCTCAACTCTTCTATCGCCTCTTCTCTTAAAACCCTAGCAGCTAAAAAACTCTCCTCTTTCTCGCCTCTGTCTCGCCTCTTTCTCACTTTCATCTCTTCCAATGGATTCCTCCACCAATACCCGACCATCTCAAAGCTTCACCGAGAGCGGAACACCGTCGTTGTCCACCGGACGGGTTTCGATTTCTGTCTCGAATCCGAGCTCCCCTCTCTATTGATCCTCAGTCGCCATCAATCTCTGAAAACCTCATCAACAACGACTCGGAAGAAGCTTTGAATCTGTTTTTCAAAGATGATTCCGATGTCGACCCCAGTGCCACAGTGAGTCGATCTGGTTGCTCGTTGTCCCCGCCTTGCAACTGGGGTCCAGATTGTGTTGGAGACCATACCTGGAGCCACGTTCCGTCCGAGGATATCGACATCGACATGCTCTGGTCCCCGAAGCAGAAGAAGGATTCCATGGAGATGAGGTGGTCGCCGGAGCTCTCTGAAAACGAGGCCCTGTCTCGTCCCCGGGAGATCATCGTGATCCTTGACACTCCGACGCCTGAGGTGTCATTTGATGTGGATATGCCGACGCCGGAGCCGGAGCTTATTGTCATCCCCGACTCTCCATCTGTCTCTGCCTCCCCCTCCCGCTCGGACACAATATAGCTAAGTCCCTCTTGAAGGCTATATATTTTGGGAATTTCTGTTATTATGGACTTTGGTTGTTGTTTTGCTTATGAACTGTGGACTTTGTTATATTTTGGGTTTTTACTGGATGGGTTTATGAATTTATGTTGAATATCTGAGTTGAGGATGAGTTCCTCTATGGTGAATATCTGTTGAGTTGAACCTGAGTGCCTCTCTGTTGCATTTATGTGGAGTTGAGTGAGTACCTCTCTGCTGATTCTGTTGAGTTGAGGTTGACTACCTCTCTGCTTAATATCTGTTGAGTTGAGGTTGAGTACCTCTCTGCTGAATCTCTTGACTTGAGCATTAATATGTTTTGAGTTGTGGTTAATGTTGTTGGCTCTATGTTGACATGAGTTAGTCCCTGACTTTGTCCCTCTGTTCAGTTAAGTTCTTCTCTCTTGGCCCTGTGTTAGTTGAGTTAGTCCTTGACTCAATGTCCCTGTGTTTTTTTTTAATCAATGACGAGTTCTTATAAACTGAGACACAGTTCTTCTGACCATCTCATTTTCTTTACATACTCCAGGATACCAGTTAACACTGTCACTCTCGCACGCCATTGTTATGCTAAGGCAATCTTAGCATTACAATAGGAAGCTAGTGACAGTTTTGACTGAATGAGGCCTAGTGTGTAGAGTTTTTGGAGATTAGGATTGTGTCTATGATGGTATAGGGACACCTGAGATTTTTTTTTAATCAATGATGAATCCTTTTAAACTGAGATGCAATTCCTGTAAGATATCTCAATTGCTTTACATACTCTAGGAAACCAGGATAAAATGTCACTTTGGCACGCCATTGTAATGCTAATGCAATCTTAGCACTACTTTAGGAAGCCAGTGACAGTTTTGAATGAATGAGGCCAAGTGTGTAGAGTTTTTGGAGATGGAATTGTTTCTGTGATGGCTAAGGGGACACCTGGGATTTTTTTTTTCAACAACTTCATGATATTCATTTGCTTGGCTTACAAAAATATGAATACTGTAAGCACCCTTACAAAAACTGGTCTATGAATGCTTACAGTGGTCATACTGTCTTAGATAATCCCCAAAAAAAACAGTACCCTATGCTTGCTGTGTTTACATGATTAGGTAGTCCCCCAAAACATCTTGGTTGTCTATCAGATGTTGTTCTTGACTGTCCCCATAAACATCTGCTTGACTTTGTTCCAAGTCATTTGCTTCAGTGTCCCCTTCAACATTGGCTTGACTTTGTTCCATGTCATTTGCTTCACTGTCCCCTTCAACATTGGCTTGACTGTGTTCCAAGTCATTTGCTTCACTGTGTCCTTCATGATTTGCTTGATTTTGTGTTTGACTGTCCCCATAAACAATATCTCATGCTTGTATAACAGCCCAAGTTGTTGCTTTGACTATCTCTGGCAGAAGTCCTTGTGCCCTCAGTTTTTTTTTGATATGTGGAATATCAAAGTCATTCCCTCCTTTTACTTGTAAGATTTGATTCATTACTTGTTGAAGTGTAATCCACAAATCTCTTAGAGTAGTGGGTTCCAACTCATTAAATGCATCAAAAACTGCTTCTAGCATGGTGTCAATATCTTTTGGCATTTCCTTGTGCATAAGGGATTGGATGCTTCTAAAAAATCCTAGGTCTAATATGTTTAGATCAGGACTGTTAGCTGGTTGCTGAATTAAAATAAAAGTGAAGCCATCTTGTTTGTGTACCTCTTGCCATTCTGGATCTTGTTGAAGTAATGTGAGGCCTTGCATTGTCTTGTTGTATGTAAATGACCCTCTGTCCTCCTTCTGGCCATTTAGCCTTGATTGCTGGTATGATCTGGTCAATCAACATTCTTCTAGTAACTTCCTTGTTGATTGACTCCACAAGCTTTGTGATAATTGTCCCTTTCGGTCTCTTTACTGAATTTCTCTTAGCTGGTTCTTTGTATGTGAATGGAAAGATACCAATCTTTCCATCAAATGTGCATTCCCCATCTGTGTTGAACCTTGGCCTTGCTACTGCTGTCATAAACATAACCTTAGGAATGAACTTATTTGAAGTAGTAGCCCTATACATACCTCTCTCATGTTTAGCTAGATAAACTCTTTGTGTCTTCTTTGAAAGAAAGAACCATTTCTCATCAATATGCACGAAATCATACATTGGATGGTAATCTGATTTTTCATACACTGTGTTGCCTGTGATTAGATTCAGAATCCACTCCATCCTTGTCAGCTTGTGTGCTTCCTTCAATCCAGGATGTAGTGCATTTGTATGTGGCCTTATTTGCTTGCTCTTGATCATTCTATGACATACTGTTTTGGGAATACCTAGTTTGCTTGCTAAGTCTCTTATGCATGTTTTGTCCCCCATGCTAAGTGCAGAAATTGCTTCTTGATCAACTTGAATTCTCTTCCTTCCTCCATTATGATACAATGTGGCAACATTGTATGTAAGATTTGATTGTCTTTGTTTCTTGGCTATACCCCATATACTACCAACTGTTCTTCTTGACACCTTGAACAGTGTTGCAACTTCATTGATGGATCCATGTGGAAGTGAACCCTCTGAAAATCTGGTGAGAAGAAAATTGAGAAGTTGCATTTTCTGAGAACTGCTGAGCCTAGGAGTTGGTGGTTCATGATGCTGTGTTGGTTGTCCATGAACCTCTGGTTTTTATACTGTTGGCTCCTGGTTTAGATCGAAATCAAATTCAGGTTCTGCTCCTATGTCCCCCATCTCCTCATAACCGCAGCATCATGATCAAGGACTGGAGGTTCATTCAAATTAAATGTTGAAGCCATCCTCCTCAAGCAATGATGCCCTGTTTTTAATTTCAAGCTTCTCACTGTTTTGCTGTAATTTCAGTTGTTTTTTTTTGCTGTAAACAGAGAATAAATTGAATGTGTCTGCAGTGTGTTAACTGCTTTTATAGAAACTGAATGATTTTTCTTCTTAGGGGTATTTTGTTCTGTTTATGTTAGCCTAATATGGCAATCCGTGTGTATGCTAATGCTGTAATTTGATTGGCTGTTGAAATTATGTAAACTGTTTTCATTGGCTTAAAAATGGGTTTGGGTAACATTACCTATGCACTGTTTGCTGCAGTAATTTCCTTAAGAATTGTGCAAAGGACAACATGAGAAGAACTTAAAGGGACAGAGGGAGTATATATAAGGTGAAGAAGAAACAATTTAGTCCTCCTTTTATAGCTTATTAAGCCTATTTCTCTTAAGATGGAGGCTCTACTAAGAACTTCACTTGAGATCAGATGTAGACATGAATCATATCAAAACAAGCTACTAGCACTACTAGAAAAACTAGTTTTAGGGACACTTTGCTAGCCACACTGTTAAAAAAAATGTCGCGTGAACCTAGCGGGTGAGAAATATGGAGCGCTTTCTAAAAGCATCGTACAATTTCCCGGTAAAACTAAATAGTGAGGCGCTCTATTAGAAATAAAAGGAAAAAATCTTCAAAATCCCTAATTCATCTTTCACGATACACTCCCCATCTCTTCATCCCTAATTCAGCTCTCACGCACTCTTCTTTCTCTTCACAAACAAGATCACCCTAAAAGAAGATCAACTGGTTTTGCCAGCGTCTCTCAACCGAAGCATAATTTTTTTTAAAAAAAAAACTTATGTACAAGAGACGCTGGTTTTCCCAGCGTCTCTTATACGTGGGTTTAAAAAAAAAGTTTTTCAGTACTTCATCAAACTCAACAATTTTTATATGTATATAGAAAGATGAAGAAAGTTTTTAATAAACGCAATATTGTCAATGTAGCATTTGCCAATATAATGGTATTGTGTCCAAAGGTAAGAAAAGGGATAGAATTACTATTGCGAGTGAGTCACAACCCAACATGTGGGTTGTCACTCCTTGCTTCAAGCGTAAGTTGTTTTAGAGAGAAATTCCATTGCAATAACAAACAAAGTTGGGGCCAAAGGGTCCCCTTGTCTAATTCAAGAAAAGGTTTAAATTCAGGTTCATGTTGGTTGTTGATGAGAACAAAGTATGCGGTTGTATGAAGACAAGCTTTAACAAGGTCGATCTGGTCCATTTATGACAAAAGCCAAATTTAAGTAAAATGTTACACATGAAATCCCACTCTAATTATCATAGGTGTTTTCCATGTCAAGTTTAAGAGCCATCCAGCCTACCCGACCTTTCTTGTTCTTATAAAAGAAATGAAAAATTTCATGAGCGACAAGAATGTTATCTTGGATGAGACGTCCTTCAACAAACGAGCCTTGAAAGGGAGATATAATCTTCTCAAGTATATGCTTAATCTGTTAGCCATAATTTTAGTGATAATTTTGTAGGAGGAGTTTCACAAACTGACGGGTCTATAATGATTGATAGTGGTGGGAGAATCAATTTTAGGAATAAGGGCTATAAACGAGTGGTTGATGGAAGACAACATCTGTTCATAATGGAAGAAAGATTTGATGGTTGCATGTAATGAAGATTTAATAATCCTCTAATGTTTCTGGTAGAACTCTATAGAAAAACCATCAAGGCCGGGAGTTTTATTTGGAGGTTGGTCAAAAATAGCATTGCGGAATTCTGCTGTCGTAGGTGGTTTAGTAAGGGATTCATTATCTTGGGTATTGACAAGACTGGGAATAATATCCAATTCTTGATCAGAGATACCTGTAACTTCATTATGTTAAAATGGATTGGTCAATTCTTTGGTCACTTCTGTTGTAATATATCATGATCATGGAGAACTAGACCATCCTTAGTGAAGAATCGAAGCATAGATTATCTAAATGTTTTCATATTAGCTATAGAATGAAAGTATTTAAAATTACGATCACTATCCTGAATATGCTTGACTTTGACTCTACGACACGAATAATGAGTTTCAAACTGGAGTAGAGAAGAGTATTTTTTAGAATGGTTGCTAATTTGAAAAACAATAGTATTTATTAGTGAGATCATTAAGAAAGTCTTGGCGGAGAAATTGAAAAAGGAAAGATGAACGTAGAGCTAAAATTTTCTTTTTTTTTTCTTTGTGTAGAAATTGAGGTAGTGGTGAAAGCAGGTAATTAAGTATATGAATTAATGTTGTGTGTTTGATGTATATAACAGATGGCTGTATTTATGTGCATGGGAGGGAACAGTTCGACGTGGATGAACACGACCATCCTAGTAACATGCCTCCGCAACTTCCGACGAAACAGGGGACCCGCCTCCGGTATCCTTAAAGGGTACGTCGGTCTAAGCACCGCCATCTTCACCGACCTCTGCAAAGCCCTCTTCGCCAACCGCTCCACCGACTTCCTCCTCATGCTCATGGTTGTCCCCTTCGCAGTCTGCATCACTGCAATGGTCTTCCTCCGAGAGGTAGACGACGATGGAACAGATGATGAAGGAGAGTCCACCTACTTCAACATGGTCAACGCTGTCGCCACCATTGTCGCCTTCTACTTGCTCGCATACGACTTCATCGGCTCCCATGGACGCGCTTTCAATGTCTCTTTCTCCTCTCTTTTGCTTCTTCTCTTGGCCTCTCCTTTGATCATCCCTGTTTATGTTGCTATGAAACAAAGGCCCAAGTTGGTGGCTGATGTCGAGCAAAGGCCCAAAGAAGACAAGGAGATGGAGCCAGAGTCAGTATAGGTTGTGGAGAGAGATGGGAAACCCAATATTGGGGAAGATCACACTGTCCTCGAGACACTAAGGAGCCTTGATTTTTGGGTGTTGTTTGTCGCGTTTTTGCTTGGGGTGGGACCGGGTATGACGGTCATGAACAACATGGGACAGATGGGCTTGGTTCTCGGATACACCGATGTCTCTATCTTCGTCTCCCTTCTTAGTATAATGGGATTCTTCGGACGGATTCTTTCAGGAACAGGTTCAGAGTATTTCATCAAGTAAGTAGTACGCTTATCTCTGAAAATTGATTGCATTCTCATATGAATAGGTTGTCTGAATTGCATGTATCCTGTTTAATTCGTATATTTAATGTTTCTATTGAATTGAATCTTGAAAGTCTTCAGATTTAATTAGGTTGTAAGGATATTTGTACATGCAGGAATAACGGTACACCTCGACCCATATGTAACAGGACGTCACAAGTGTTTATGGCAGTTGGATTTATAGTGATGGCCTTTGGAATGCCGGGAAGTTTGTACATGGGATCATGCATAGTTGGGTTTAGTTACGGGGTCTGCCTAGCAGTGTCAGTACCAGTCGCCTCAGAGCTTTTCGGGCTAAAGTGTTTCGGCCTCATCTACAACATCATCGTCCTGAATCTCCCCATCGGCTCCTTCCTCTTTTCGGGTCTCCTTGCGGGAAACGTGTACGACAAGGAAGCTACTCCTACCAAGAACGGAGGAGACTTTTGCAATGGGGCACATTGCTATCGTTTTTCCTTCTTCATATTGGCTGGGACCTGCTTGCTGGGTAGCATCTTGGACGTCTGGCAGTCCTTCAAGACTAGAGATCTTTATAAAAAGATCGGAGCTTCCAAACGCGATAAATCATTGTGCAAGGGTAAATGATGTAATGTTTAATGTATTGCTGTTTTTTAGAAGCCACAAAAATAATGAAAGAGGCAAAGCTACGGATTAAGCGTGCCTTGCTTTTTCTACGTGTGTCAGGTGTTTGATGAAGTCCAATGTTTATGCATTTAAAAGTTCAAAAAAGGATAACAGAAAGGATCATCTTTCTTATAGGTCACACAAGGTTATTTTTTAACAACAATAACAACATAAAACGTTATATCTATTTTATTATACTCCCTCCGTCCCTTTAAGTTGTTTCCGTTTCTATTTCGGGCGTTCTCTTAAGTTCTTCTCATTTTCTTTTCCATCCATTAATTTCTTCCCATTATACCCTTATTCTATTTATTTTATTCATATCTCTTACACACTTTATCAATCAAATCAACCATCTACATCATCTTCTCCATTTAATTTTCACCATTAAAATCATCAACCACCTTCATCTCCATTAAATTACTTCCATTTTTACATAATCAATTTCTTAATTTACCATAACAAAGCTTAAGATTTGTGTAATAAATCCACAATTAACCCACTAATCTACCTAATTCGGATTAACCCAACCCAGATAAACCTAATCTAGCCCAAAACTTAGCCCAAAACCCAGCTCAAACTCTAACCCTAATCTACCCGATAAAACCATCTCATTCTCTTCTCAACTCTTCTATCGCCTCTTCTCTTAAAACCCTAGCAGCTAAAAAACTCTCCTCTTTCTCGCCTCTGTCTCGCCTCTTTCTCACCTTCATCTCTTTCAATGGATTCCTCCACCAATACCCGACCATCTCAAAGCTTCACCAAGAGCGGAACACCGTCGTTGTCCACCGGACGGGTTTCGATTTCTGTCTCGAATCCGAGCTCCCCTCTCTGTTGATCCTCAGTCGCCATCAATCTCTGAAAACCTCATCAACAACGACTCGGAAGAAGCTTTGAATCTATTTTTCAAAGATGATTCCGATGTCGACCCCAGTGCCACAGTGAGTCGATCTGGTTGCTCGTTGTCCCCGCCTTGCAACTGGGGTCCAGATTGTGTTGGAGACCATACCTGGAGCCACGTTCCGTCCGAGGATATCGACATTGACATGCTCTGGTCCCCGAAGCAGAAGAAGGATTCCATGGAGATGAGGGGGTCGCCGGAGCTCTCTGAAAACGAGGCCATGTCTCGTCCCCGGGAGATCATCGTGATCCTTGACACTCCGACGCCTGAGGTGTCATTTGATGTGGATATGCCGACGCCGGAGCCGGAGCTTATTGTCATCCCCGACTCTCCATCTGTCTCTGGCTCCCCCTCCCGCTCGGACACAATATAGCTAAGTCCCTCTTGAAGGCTATATATTTTGGGAATTTCTGTTATTATGGACTTTGGTTGTTGTTTTGCTTATGAACTGTGGACTCTGTTATTATGAACTATGGACTTTGTTATATTTTGGGTTTTTACTGGATGGTTTTATGAAATTATGTTGAATATCTGAGTTGAGGATGAGTTCCTCTATGGTGAATATCTGTTGAGTTGAACCTGAGTGCCTCTCTGTTGCATTTATGTGGAGTTGAGGTTGAGTACCTCTCTGCTGATTCTGTTGAGTTGAGGTTGACTACCTCTCTGCTTAATATCTGTTGAGTTGAGGTTGAGTACCTCTCTGCTGAATCTCTTGACTTGAGCATTAATATGTTTTGAGTTGTGGTTAATGTTGTTGGCTCTATGTTGACATGAGTTAGTCCCTGACTTTGTCCCTCTGTTCAGTTAAGTTCTTCTCTCTTGGCCCTGTGTTAGTTGAGTTAGTCCTTGACTCAATGTCCCTGTGTTTTATTTTTAATCAATGACGAGTTCTTATAAACTGAGACACAGTTCTTCTGACCATCTCATTTTCTTTACATACTCCAGGAAACCAGTTAACACTGTCACTCTCGCACGCCATTGTTATGCTAAGGCAATCTTAGCATTACAATAGGAAGCTAGTGACAGTTTTGACTGAATGAGGCCTAATGTGTAGAGTTTTTGGAGATTAGGATTGTGTCTATGATGGTATAGGGACACCTGAGATTTTTTTTTTAATCAATGATGAATCCTTTTAAACTGAGATGCAATTCCTGTAATATATCTCAATTGCTTTACATACTCTAGGAAACCAGGATAAAATGTCACTTTGGCACGCCATTGTAATGCTAATGCAATCTTAGCACTACTTTAGGAAGCCAGTGACAGTTTTGAATGAATGAGGCCAAGTGTGTAGAGTTTTTGGAGATGGAATTGTTTCTGTGATGGCTAAGGGGACACCTGGGATTTTTTTTTTCAACAACTTCATGATATTCATTTGCTTGGCTTACAAAAATATGAATACTGTAAGCACCCTTACAAAAATTGGTCTATGAATGCTTACAGTGGTCATACTGTCTTAGATAAACCCAAAAAAAAAACAGTACCCTATGCTTGCTGTGTTTACATGATTATGTAGTCCCCCAAAACATCTTGGTTGTCTATCAGATGTTGTTCTTGACTGTCCCCATAAACATCTTGGTTGTCTACCAACTGTTCTTCTTGACACCTTGAACAGTGTTGCAACTTCATTGATGGATCCATGTGGAAGTGAACCCTCTGAAAATCTGGTGAGAAGAAAATTGAGAAGTTGCATTTTCTGAGAACTGCTGAGCCTAGGAGTTGGTGGTTCATGATGCTGTGTTGGCTGTCCATGAACCTCTGGTTTTTATACTGTTGGCTCCTGGTTTAGATCGAAATCAAATTCAGGTTCTGCTCCTATGTCCCCCATCTCCTCATAACCGCAGCATCATGATCAAGGACTGGAGGTTCATTCAAATTAAATGCTGAAGCCATCCTCCTCAAGCAATGATGCCCTGTTTTTAATTTCAAGCTTCTCACTGTTTTGCTGTAATTTCAGTTGGTTTTTTTGCTGTAAACAGAGAATAATGTGTCTGCAGTGTGTTAACTGCTTTTATAGCAACTGAATGATTTTTCTTCTTAGGGGTATTTTGGTCTGTTTATGTTAGCCTAATATGGCAATCCGTGTGTATGCTAATGCTGTAATTTGATTGGCTGCTGAAATTATGTAAACTGTTTTCATTGGCTTAAAAATGGGTTTGGGTAACATTACCTATGCACTGTTTGCTGCAGTAATTTCCTTAAGAATTGTGCAAAGGACAACATGAGAAGAACTTAAAGGGACAAAGGGAGTATATATAAGGTGAAGAAGAAACAATTTAGTCCTCCTTTTATAGCTTATTAAGCCTATTTCTCTTAAGATGGAGGCTCTACTAAGAACTTCACTTGAGATCAGATGTAGACATGAATCATATCAAAACAAGCTACTAGCACTACTAGAAAAACTAGTTTTAGGGACACTTTGCTAGCCACACTGTTAAAAAAAATGTCGCGTGAACCTAGCGGGTGAGAAATATGGAGCGCTTTCTAAAAGCATCGTACAATTTCCCGGTAAAACTAAATAGTGAGGCGCTCTATTAGAAATAAAAGGAAAAAATCTTCAAAATCCCTAATTCATTTTTCACGATACACTCCCCATCTCTTCATCCCTAATTCAGCTCTCACGCACTCTTCGGCAAATTCACTAAGGTTAGAGACAGAGCAATGGAAATTCCCTTTTTAGTTTGAATTATTCCATTCTATTTTGCTGATGAAGGGGGAAATTATTGGAATAGAGACTTTAGGAGCGATAGTTCCTGTGAAGTTCATTTCCACTGTTTCTCTAGTTTTGAAGATGACAATCTGATTATATACTATGGCAAGTTTTATCATGACATTTCATATGAAAAGATAGAAGATATCAAGCATTCGAAATCCAAGGGAAGTAAAAGGGGAACCACGTCTCTTTAACCACAACAACTCTAACCTAGCGTTGGCGGCAAGCAGAGAAGATATTGTGAAAGATCTTATCCTAAATTAGAATATTTTATGAGTTGTAATCGGTTATTAAAGTGAACAATAAAGATCTTCACTAGTGGAAAAAACACCTGTTGAGGCGGGCAAAAAAACCCCTGTTGAGGCGGGCAGGGGTCGCTGCAACATGGGGGGATGCAATAGGTCATAATCTGTTGAGGCGAACATTGCCCGCCACAACAGACTCCATTTGTTGAGGCGAACAGATGGTGTTCGCCTCAACGGAGGGGGGGAAGCCCCCCTGTTGAGGCGGTCAGAATGGTGACCGCCTCAACAGACCCCCCTCTGTTGAGGCGCACAAGCAGTTGCCCCCTTCAACAGACAGGATCTGTTGAGGCGCTCTATATTCCGCCCACCTCAACAGAGTTAAAGACGTTGTATTTGTTGAGGCGAACATGACGCCCGCCTCAACAAGTTTTTTTTTTTAAATATTCGATTTGTATTTACGGCAACCCAACCTGTACCAAACAGAACAAGCAATCTGTTCCAATTACAAAAGAGTTTACATCATTCCGAACTTCTCGTTCCACTTGCACATACATTTCACATACAATATGTGTTTCAATTTCAGCAGAATACAAGTACAAAAGCTATTATTCAATAATATCTAAAATGTAACCTCAAACTAATAGATACTTGGTTGTAAAGAACTTAGCCCATTGCTCACGAACAACATCGAGTTCCTCAGTAGTATAAGGCGCACTCCTCTAAAGATAGACCTTCAAAAAAATATAGATAACATGAAAAAAATTAGATTTTACATATATGAAATGAAAGGACTAGGTAAAGTAACTACCTTATCTAGTCGCTCATTAGATTCTTGATATAACGTGACAATCTCTAACATGAACTTCATAGAGTAATATCCACACTCGGTTCCGCCAATTTGTTGAGCGCACTAAATGAACAATATAATACATCGTCTTAGTTTTAAGATCAATAGATATATAAAACAAAGAAAAAGGTAATATATGATGATATACCTCTATATGAATGGGTCTCCAAGACTTAAAATTAGTCGTTTTACCCGGACGCACCCCACCATTAAACTTATACACTTGGTATGTCCTGAAAAATGAACAACATACAAGTCACAAATTCTGATTTTGTAAATATTTAAAAAGACTATTTTTTAAGTAAAAAACTTACAAACTCAAGATGCTCCATACATCATACTCTTTGCGTGGTTCTTTGAGAGAATCAAAAATATACACAAGGCCTTTACGTAGGTCTAGTACATATAAAATCCAATGATTTCTGCGTCATTTACAAATGATATAGTATAACATCAGAAAACAAGTCAAAAGATGTGAGTCAAAACAAGAAACAAGGATTGCCATATGACACTTACTCTTGATTATATGGAAGCAAAAATCATTTGGTTATGTTAGGATCATTCATCTTCTCCTTTTGAATTTCAGCAATGAAAATCTTTTTTAAGTACTCTGTTGTGATACTAGGATCAACATGAGACTAAGTTGTACCTTTAGCTCGCGTGATTGAGGGGCAGAATCAAGTTCATCATGTCCGTGGAGATCATCTACGGGGTTGGAAGTGGAGTTTAACTGACCCATATGTCCCATGGCGGCTAGTTGCTTTTGGAGGGCCTCTGCCACTCTTTTCTCCACTCTTCTATCTAGTTCGTCTTCAAACTCCTTTCTCATTGAAGCTCTAATTGATTCAATTACATCTGAAGAAGCTTCACTATGATCACATTTATTTTGTCTCTTTCTCGGACCAAAAGCAAGTGTATGACAAACACTTCCACTTGTTGCTTTTACACGCCCACGATGATCTTTTTTCTCCATAGCTTTGGTGAGGGCATCCTCTCTCTCTTCAAAAACAAGATTTCCCTTTTCTTCTTCTTCAATGTACTCCAACTATGTCAATTAGAAAAGTAAGAATTAGTTCATATTTTATAATCAAAGAAAATAAATATTACTTAGATATCACTTCTTACAGTTTTTTTGGCAATTTCTGCAACTTCCTTATCATTTGGGTCAATTTCCCACTCTCCATCTTTATTTAGAACTTGATGAGCCAATATCCACTTCTTTGATCTAAATTTTTTAACTCTAGCTAGCGTTGAGGTGACAGAGGAGTTCACCGAGGAGCTACTTGAGAGAGTTAATGCTGCTTCTGGTGGAAGTAGTCCATCGTCTATCCATTCATGTCGTTTTCTAATATAACCCTTCTGGCCGGTGCGATGATGACTTTTGTTGAATGACGCACTATTCCTTGCCTTTTCACTACGAACTTGTCAAAAAGAATGTTAAAGATGGTTTCTGAAAGAAAATGCAACTCAATTAGCATTCAAAACCATATTTGAATACTCTAAATTCTAAGGAAAAAATGAATAGCTCACAAGGCTGATTAAACATAGCAACCATGACTTGTACTAGGCCAGGCCTAACTTAATGTCGGTTTTTCACTTCCCTTCATAGAAAGTCAAATCCATCCAGAATAATAAAATTACAGAAAAGCATTAAAATTTTAGCATCCATACATAATAATTTCCCCCTAAGATATTAGGCTCCCATCTTATTAATCAGGAAAAACAGCAAGACACTAGGCATCAAAATTACTGGCCATGAATGCTAAACGTGGCAAAATAGAAGTTGAACAGAATCACATACTTTTAGCTCTGGAATGAGCTGGTTAGGCACGAACACTATTAATCTCACATTCTCTATATACTGCATACCTACATTTGCATTTTTCCATCAACAATCAATCGTTCTAGGAAAACCTCTGGTGATGTAAATTGAACAACACGAAATGTCTTGCAAGAAAGCATTATAATACTGAAATCAAGTATGGCTACAAAATATGCCAACAAAATATACATTCACCAAAAACAGATTAGTACATGATGCATAAGAAACCATTTGTATAAAAAACAATAACTTACCAATGACTCCGGCATGAAGTATTGTTTAACAAATGTCTTCCAATCATCCTCTGTGATGTGGTCATAGACTTCCCAAGGCATCTTGGATGACTGTGTCTTCGGCATCTTTTCTTTCTTAGTGATCCATCGACGCACCAACTTACTCTTGAAATCTCTAAATCGTTTTGCCACACCATGGTGAAAATATTTTTCTCTTGAATTACTCGAATCATCATTAATGTGGAACATAAGCCGTCAATTTTCAGAAAATGTTAAATTATGAACATAGTATTAAAAACATGCTTGATAATTTTTAAAATAGACAAATAAAGATCATATCCAACGTTTTACCTTGGTCTCCTCCCAAAACCCCTTTCTTGTTTGCTCATCTATCTTTCGATATTCTTTCTCATTAATATTAATTCTACCAGCACAAGTTCCAACTTGCTTCCCGTATTCCGCCGACCACTATCCATCAGGGATATTGAGCTCATTATACTCAAGGAACATAGCCTTCTTGACCTTAACTCCTTTTGATGGACCACGAACTTTATTGTTCTTTGTAATCGTGCTAACATCCAGTGATTCGTCACTTGTTGTAGGAGGAATAACTGGATCGCTGTCACATTCTGATTCATTTCCAGCAACAATTTGATTATTCATTTTAACACTGACAAAAACACTCCTGCATCATAAGCAAGAAAACAATGAATATACATAAAGATTAAAGATTAAACATATTCAATATACATTAAAAAATTAAAGTTAAAGATATTTCAATGATAGACAAGATGGGAAACAAACCAGAATACGAGCAGAACAAAAGTAAAATTGAAGCACGCCGGAAACAGATCAAAAGCAAATCAGAATCAAGGGCAGAACCGAAGAAAAACTGAAGCAAACCGGAATCATATCAGAAGCAAATCAAAATCAGATCAGAATCAAGGGAAGAACCGAAGAAAAACTGAAGCACGCCAGAAGCAAATCAGAAGCAAATCATAATCAGATCAGAATCAAGGGCAGAACCGAAGAAAAACTGAAGCAAATCGGAATCAGATCAGAAGCAGAGTCATCTTATTCATTTGCGTTTTGAAACCCATATTCTTTCCCTATGATCTATGGGCGTATGATTAGTATTATTTGCATCTTCTCCTCTGGTAATGGTTGAACAACAGTTGATAACATGGGTGAGTCATCGTACTTATCATACTCATCTTCATCCAGAACATCATCAATACCGAGAATATGCCTTTTGCCTTGCGTGCAACATTGTCTACAATATAGAAAATTTGCTTAGCTTGTGATGCTAGAATGAATGGCTCGTCACTCTCACTTAATCGGTCAAAGTTTACCAATGTTAAACCCGGGTAAATATCATCTTGTTTCACCCCATTATGGTTGTTGGCCCACTTGCACCGGAAAACAGGAATCGCAAAACTGTTGTAATCAAGCTCCCATATTTCTTCGATTACACCATAATACGATTGTGTCGCATCAACCGGTCTTTTTATCCTTAGCGCTTTCATAGACCCTAGATGATGCAACAACCTTCACTCCACTATTCTGCACCACACTCTTTTCATCTTGTCTTGACGTGTAGAATGTGAACCCATTGATGTCATACCCTTCATAAGACCGAACACATAGACGAGGACCTCGAGCTAACCACTTGACTGTATCAGAAACATCATGCCCTTTCTTTAGTTCCTCAGCTACTTCCTTCTTAAACCATTCAACGAATGAGCGATTATGTTCCCGCATCAATGCCCTTTCATTCAATTTAGGATTATTATGTTGCAATTCAAGCACATGCTTATCTACGTAAGGACTGACCTCTGTAAGATGCTGCAACAGACAAAGATGTGCTTTATTCTTCCTTTCAGATGGAGGCGAGATCACTGTTTTACCAATTACTCCCTCCCCTTCAAGCCTCCCAACATGACGAGATTTCGGAAGGCCTATTGGTTCAAGCCTCGACAAAAATTCAGCTACGTATTCACATCTCTTCATGAAAGATTCCCCGAATTATACTACCCCCCGGATTCGCCTGATTCTTTGCTTTGTCTTTTAAAGACCCAAAATATCTCTCAAAGGAATACATCCATCTTAAGAACACCGGACCACATAGCTTGATTTCTCGCACTAAATGGACAATTAAATACACCATTATATCAAAGAAAGAGGGCGGAAAGTACATTTCAAATCGACACAAAGTTTCAACGATATCATCTTGCAGACTATCCAATTTCTCTAGATCAATCACCTTAGCACATATCGAACTGAAAAACACACATAATTTTGTTATAACATGCCTCACGTGTTTCGACAATATCCCACGAAGTGCAATTGGCAAGAAAACATTAAGCAATACATGACAATCATGAGACTTCATACCGATCAACCTCAGGTCTGAGAGAGTAACTAGACGTTTTACATTTGATGAATATCCCAATGGCACCTTAATGCCATGTAAACACTCGCAAAACGTCTTTTTCTCCTTTCTTGACATTGTGTAACACGCCGGAGTAAGAAAAGTCCTTGTACCAACCTATTTTTTCACGGGCCACAAATCTGGACGCATATTCCTCTCTTTCATATCTTTTCGAACTTTCTCATTGTCTTTAGTCCTTCCGGGAATGTGTAGCAAAATCCCAATAATAGCATCACACACATTTTTTTCAATGTGCATCACATCAAGAGAATGTCGAACCGACAAATCTTTCCAATAAGGAAGATCCCATAGTGAAGATACTTTCTTCCATAAAACACCCTTTTAGACTTGGTTTTGATGAACTTGCCATATTTGGTTTCAACATTCTTAATACGTTCATAAACCTGTGATCCCGTCAAAGGTGCACGAGCCACTCCTTCCTCGGTGTGACCATTGAACTCCTTCTTCTTACGATAAGGATGATACCGACTAAGGAACTTCTTGTACTTTACAAACACATTTTTCTTGTAATGTTTCAAGTATGTGGGTTCCATGTCTTCTTCACATATAAGGCATGCTTGTTCTCCTTTGGTTTTGTACACAGACAAGTTTCCATATGCTGGAAAATCATTTATGGTACAAAAAACCATAGCTTGCAGTGTGAAGTCTAAGTTGGTGTGTGTGCATCGTACATTGAAACACCTTCATTCCACAATAATTTCAAATCCTCTATGAGTCGTGCTAGATACACATCTATGTCATTTCCAGGTTGCTTAGGCCCCGAGAAGAGGAGTGATAACATGATATTCTTACGCTTCATACACAACCATGGAGGAAGATTATAAATCGCAAGAAGAACCGACCATGTGATGTGTTGGGTGCTTAGAGTGCCATATGGATTCACACCATCTGTACACAGAGCATGTCTCGGATTTCCAACCTCCTTGCCAAATTCAAGATATTTCTTATCGATTTTTCTCCATTGAGGAGAATCAGCAGGATGTCTATGGAGTTCATCTTTCTTCCTCCCTTCTGCATGTCATCTCAGATTTTTTGCTTGTTTCTGTAATGAAAACAAACGCTTAAATCTATCTATGATTGGAAGATACCACATAACTTTAGCCGGCGGACTCCTCTTAGCGGAGTTTACCCCTTTACGCTTGTAGCGAGATACACCGCACCTTGGACACTCATCCAAATTTTCATGGTCTTTTCTGTAAAGAAAACAATCATTTGGACAGACATCTATTTTGACAACCTCTAAGCCAAAGGGACACATCACTTTCCTGGCATAATAGGTAGAGGTGGACAACTCATTGCCTTCCGGCAAACCTTCACTTAACCACTCCAATAAGGTCGTAAAACTTCCATCAGTCCAACCACTCTTCGATTTCAAGTTGTATAGCACTGACAGAGCTTCTAACTTGGTAAATTTTGTACACCTGGGATACAAAGGCGTCTCAGCAGCCTTTGTTAGTTGTTCCAACACCTTAGGTCGTTCATCCAAGTGATCTCTCACCCCATCCATCATCTCATTCATTTCATCCTCTTGCTCATCATCATCATCATCATCCATCCTATAATTCTCAGAAATATTATCATCAATCTCATCAATGTCTGCTAAAACTAAACATGATAATCTTGCTTAAACCCACGACGAAATAAATGATCCTCAATCTCATCAATGTCTGCTAACCTCCTTACATTGTTACAATCACGGCAGGGACAATAGATTTTTTCGGCTTTTGTACTCCGTTGGTGGGCTAAAGCGCATCTAATAAACTCCCCAACCGCACTCAAATATTCAGCTGTAGTATGATCACCGTACATCCAACGACGACTCATTTCTAATAACAGAAGAAAACTGTAGAAAGACCAATACATACATAACATTGAAAACACTCATTGAAATAAAATAAAATGATTTGGATATCTAGCTAACAAAACAATATTTCATGCAAAACTCATTGAAATCACTCATCGACATATTTCATTTGTTTTCCTACAATTTTTTATCAAGCCATGCTAGAAACTCACAAGATTAAGTTTAGTTACATGGATTGACTATATAGACAAGAGGTTGAGTATAGTCCTAAACATACATGAAAGTTGAAGTATTAATAAGAACTAGTAAAACTACCAAGTATTAAACTGATTTTGGAATATCTAGCAATTGTACGTACCAGCAATAGGACCAACATTTTCCTTTGGTTCGTTACTTGGTTTGCCAAACACCTAAGCTGCACAAATGAAAAACCAATACATACAGAACATCAGATATTCAGTCAACAAAAATATGATGGCTTTTGATAATGTTTATTTTTAACTTTTTAAAAATATTTTCTAAGAACATGGGTTAAAATAATCGTTTATTCAAAACCAAATATAAGTAAGCGGTATTAAGGGATAGAGAAATTAAGGAAGAGGGGAGTACGTGAAGCCATTAATTAGCCACACATATAAAATTATAAATATAAGAATATAGAAGTTTGCATTGTATAAGACAAGAAATGGGGTGTATATATATAAGAGACAGAAAAGGATGGTACTGTAAACGTATTTTAATGAAATACATATAAATGAATATGAATCTGATCGATTTGGAAGGGATGGGTCCTTTAGAATCCTATGAAGAACACTTACAAAAAAATACAGCATATCCATTGCCCACTCATATCTACATTACACAACATGAAGAAGACGAACATCTACATTACACACTTCCAAAAAAACATCAAACAACACAACATGAAGAACACGGAATATTAATTAACTTCAGACATATCCATTGCCCACTCATATCTTCCAATAATTTCATCCAGTTAGCAATGGATAAGCCCCAATTCAAGATAGCTACTCAATTACTTAAGCAAGCTGGGGTTCCATCTTACATAATGTGATAAAGTCTGTAAGACTGCCAAGAACTGAGATTATCCATAATGAAATAGCAACCTATAAACAAAATACAGCATGAGAAAAATATCAGTAGCAAAACATTGTTCATTCATAGTTATACAATGTGAGTTCCTTTCTTCGGCTTACATTTTCCAGGAGAGAAGCATTTGTTCTTCTCCTACTTAGCTTTTTAATATAATCATACATGATTATCTCACATACAGTTCTCGTAACATGCAGAAATGATTGTCTCGCATGTTATAGTTAGACTAATGACTGGTTCACATTTTACACTACCAAATTCCTCTTATCCTAGGATTGAAAATTTTGTCCAGTTACAGAAAAGAAAAACTCAACACTGCAATCAACAACTAAACAAAGGAAACCAGACAAACCCAAAAGAAACCAGACAAAAAAGAAATTTGATCAGAGCATGTGATAGCGAATGGAAACCAGACAAAAAAAATTCAATCCATATCATTTTTCAGTTTCTAAGTCCATATATACACTCAACTCTCAGTTTCTAAGTCCATATCATTTTTCATAAATCATCATTCTTACTCTTTCATTTCCAAACCCAAAAGAAACCAGACAAAAAAAGAAGACAATGAAGCTATACAAAAGAAATTTGATCAGAAAATTCATTTTCAAACCAGACAGAAAATTTAGTTTCTAAGTCCATATATACACTCAACTCTCAGTTTCTAAGTCCATATCATTTTTCATAAATCATCATTCTCACTCTTACATTTCCAAACCCAAAAGAAACCAGACAAAAAAAAAAAAGACAATGAAGCTATACAAAAGAAATTTGATCAGAGCATGTGACAGCAAATGGAGGAAGATGGAGAGCATAGCTTCTTTACCCGCTGAATGAGATGAGCGCATCTGTCTCTGGCCATTTTTACACCACCTACAGAAATTCAGCAGCAAGAAGAATTAGCCCAAAATTCCCGAATACCCATATATGTGTTTAAAATTCAAGGAGAAAAATGGTCAATCTTAACCAAATTGCATCTATCTGACCATCCTCTTGTACTCATTTGCTTGCTCTCACCAAAATCTAAACCAAATAGAGCCCTAATCGATCTCAAACACACTAACCTAATTTCATTAATTGGACAAAAGTTCGCACAAATTAGACATAAATTGGTCATACCCTAACCTAATTTCATCTCAAATACATCAGTAAAAAGGATAGAAGAAATTGAACCCTAAAAACGAAATCGACTCACCTGAATTCAAGCTAAATCGAAGTTGAAGGAGGAGGAGTCGACGAAAATGCTGGAGGCGAGGAGGAGGAGAAGACGACGACAGTGTTGGAGGCGGGGAGGAGGAGAAGACGACGACAATGCCAGAGACGAGTTCGGCAGTGGCCGGAGGAGACTTCGACAATGCTGGAGGCAAGGAGTTAGATGACGCTGCGAGATGGAGGAGGTGGCGACGAGGAGGCGACGAGGCGAGAGGGTGGACGTGGTGCAAGGAGTCGCCGTTGATACGTAGGAAATTTTGAGGAAATTAAGTTGAGACAAGTCCCAAAGACTCGACCTGTTGTTTTCTCAAACTCAATTTTTTGAGGCGGGCAGGAATGTTTTGCGGCGAACAACGACTGACCGCCTCAAAAGAGCCTTACTTTTTGAGGCAAACGCTCTATGACCGCCTCAACATGTCAAAAACACATAACATTTTGAGGCGAACCAAAAATTGTCCGCCTCTAAAACACCTGTTGAAGCGAACAAATAGACTGTTCGCCGCAATAGATAGTGGAAAAAGGTTTTTTGCGCCGGTTTTTAATATGTTCGCCTCAACAGGGGGCTGTGACAGGTGTTTTTTCTACTAGTGCTTGAGTTTATTTAGTAAACTCAAAAACGTAAGAATGAATACTAATTTGGAATGAATTATCTCGTATAATATAACTTCACATATATCTTTATACGACATCTTTCTTCTGTTTATATACACATACGGACGAACTTAATTAGCACTTATGCATTTTGAAGAACATTGAAGTGAATCTTGTCAAAGAACATCACGTAAGTCTTATTTTGTTTCATTCTAGAGTTTCTGATAGGAACTAGGTTAGTAATTAGCAATAAGTTTATAATTTATTTCATCCCTAAACTCATTGATTGAATATACAAATAGACTTTTAATACTCGAAAGATGGATGATTTTTATCCAAAGATAACTAGTTGGTTATCTAGGGTTTCCACCTTAAATAATTGTGTTGATAACTTGTTTATTGCTTCCGTTGTGGCTACGAACTCGACAACTTTGTGTCTCAGTTCCCTTGATACTAACATACAAATCCTATGAGAATAATGCGATAGTGAATCGGTCTTCCTGGAACCCTAGCGCCGCCCTCCCCATCCTGGCCCACGCACCCTCTGTCCCCTTCTTCCCTTGACCAACCACCCTCCCTGGCCCCTATGGCGGGGAAGAAACCCAAAACCAAGAAGAAGCCCCACCCCTCCAAAAAAATCTCAACCTCCTTCCCAAACCATAGATCTGCGCCGTCGTCACCGCTCTCGCCTTCCACTGAGGTCTCCGACTCTACCCCTAGCCCTTTCAGTCAGGTCTCAGACTCAACCGTTGTTGCGAACAATGCTCGTCTGCTCCTAGCCTCTGCCCCCTCCTCCTCTTCTCAGCCACCCATCGCTAAAGCTCTCTTCGTCGGTGTTGCCTCTCCTCTGCCGCTGGAACAATCTGACCTTCAATTGAAATGTTGAATTCGAATTCCCCCTCTCCCTAGCTTCGCTGCTCAGTGCGCCACTGGCCAGTGGCGCCTCAGACATCACCATGGTTCTCCTCAGACATCAGAAGCTGATGTTGCTCCTCCTGCCCTTCTGTCTTACCCTTCGGCATCTACTGAACATGCCCCCAACAAAATTTCTCGGCCTATTGTGGAAGTCTCTAATAAGATCCCTCCCACTGTTAGTGCCCCTGCTCAAACTAGTGCGGATAAAACTGCCAAAAGCTTGGCGCCTCTTTCGATCTCAAATGGTACCAAAATGCCTTGTGCTACAAGTTCCCCTCCTCCAAAATCATACAGTGGATCCGTCAACATGAGAAGAAATGGCCCAAACGCTATTCCCCTCAACTATGTCAAAGGAATTTCGAATGGCATTATCCATTTCACCAAGGAGGATGTGGCTCCCCTGGTGGATAAATGATCTCTTTCGTTGGTGGGAGCACCAATGGGGGAAAAAGTCTCGTTCAAGGCTATGGAAAGATATGCCAGTATCAACTGGAAGAATGTGGGGCTTCCGAAAATCATCAGAAAGGATAATGGCCTCTTTGTTTTCCACTTCTCCAAAGAGGAAGATTTGGTCGCAATTCTTTAACATGGGACATGGATGCTGGGAGGACAGAGGCCTCTTATCCTCAAACGATGGTACCAAGGCATGGAACTGGACCTCTCTTGCTTGGACGAGATTCCAATATGGGCTACCCTACCGTCACCTTAGACGATGGCTCCACAACCTTCGACAGAAACTTGATTGTTGAGACTATTGTTGCGCACTTCAGAAATCTGCTAGGCTCCCCTGACAAAACTATCCCCTTCATCACTAGATTTGTTCACTTGGGACCTATCTTCGCTCCTTCGGATGAAGCTAAGGCTGTGCTCCTCCACATCCCGACTGGTTGCGAAATTAAGCAGGATTTTTTCTCCATTGGACAAACTAAGACTCCTGGGCCAAACGGCTATGGATCTTTCTTCTTCATGAAAGCCTGGAGCATTGTTGGCAATTAAATAGTGATGTTATCAAAGAATTCATCTCCCATGGACGTCTCCTTAGACAAGTCAATCATACCCTTATTACCCTTGCTCCCAAAAACAGTAATCCGACCTCCATAAACAACTTCAGGCCTATCTCTTGTTGCACAACCCTCTACAAAGTTATAGCCAAGATCCTCATCAACCGCCTTAAGCCAATCCTCCCCACCATCATTAACCCTACCCAAGGCGCTTGTAATATCCGGATTCTTTATTTAGAGTTTTTACTAGGTTGTGATATTTAAGCTACTCTTAAATTAGGTTTTCGTCCATGTGTGTTAAGCTTACTAGTAGTTCTCGTATTTTTTGTGTATATATATGAGTTTGCAAATTAGGTGCAATTGTTTTATCTTATACGTGGATTTAATTAGTTTAGTCTAATTAATCATTGTTTGAATATTGTAAAATAATAGTGTCGAGTCTTACGTGATAGACTAGTAGTGTATTGTTTAGTATATATAATTAAGTTTTTCTTTATTTTACTAAGGGGTTAGAATGTTTTCTAACCCCTTAGAATGTATATAGTGGTTAGTAGATTCTGGTCAAAGGGGTTAGAATGTTTTCTTAATTAGGATTATGGATTAAATTAGGGTTTATTCTCCTCTCTGCCGTTACTGCTAGTACATCTCATCCTTCTCCTCCTAGAGTTCTTCTTTCTTCTACTTGCTTGAAGTGCTCCAATTCCAAACCTGATTTTGATCTATCTTGCTCGTAGAAAGGTATAAATTTTATAGTCTTCCTTTTCTTTACTATGAGTTTTTGGGTTTGAGAAAAATTGATGTAGTCATATGTATAAATTGATACATAGAAATTATCATTGTCGATTGCTTAGGATAAATAAAGATATGCTATGATGTTAAATGTTAACTAGGAGAATTGAAGGATTATGGTAAAATGATTAGCTAATGGAGTATATGTATATAGGTTGAGTTCGCAGTTTATGTATATATATAGCTGAGTTGTATGGGTTCGTGTATGTATATGTAGACTAAGTCCATATATATACATATATGCTTAATCTGATTGTAGTTAATTATTAACTGTAGATTCAAGATTGTTAAACAGTAAAGTGCTCCACCCGTAGGAATGAATTCTTGGAATTGTTTCGATTAGATTTCTTATGGCTATTATTTATGATTTTAGGCATTTCTTAGGTGTTTAGCTCTTTGGGTACGTAGTTATTTGCAGTGTATCGCGATATCATCAATCGAGGTAAGTCTTAGCTTTCGGTTCTTATATGCGCTAAGCTTGTAGGTGAAGTGTGTAGGACCGTATTTTGGGACTTAGTACTCCCTAGTTAATATCGTTTGAAATGTTTTAGCTATTATGTGCATTGGTTTCCACCGGTATGGTTATGGGTGCGGGGTAAGTCGTTGAGGAAGTGACCTCCGGGTATAACCATGCGGCGAGGAGGGACCCCTTCTAAAAGTATTAATGTTTTGGCGAGTGCTCTATTGGAGGCTCAGCCGGGGTAAGTAGTTGATGCAGATCATAGACAATGTGTAGAGCCGTATGCTGATCGTTGTGATCCATGAGTTGAGGCCGGAGGGTGCCATGTGTTGGTTTGAGCTTATGAGTTATGTTGGCTAATGATTGTTGTTATGGTGATTGTATGTGAATTACATTAGATGATTAATACGTAATTATTTAGTATTATCATGACTATATTATGTGGTGAGCATATATGCATATTGACATTACTTTAAGTGTATTGTGTTTGTGGTTTTGTTTTATCATGCTTATCCGCTTGGTTGGTTCATATGAGGATTGTTAGCTAATGTGATAATTGTTGTGGTTTTTAGGTAATGATTCTGGTGCAATTGGTGCACCAGAGGGACTCCTTTCAGATGACGGTGGCTAACCTCGACCTGATGTGCCTTAGGAATGGGATTCTTGAATAATCTGCTTGTTATGTTTATTTGGTTATTTAGGAACCTTGTTGTTGGGTCCTAGGAATTGTTGAAGGATTATCTGAGTTTAAGACTTCCGCATGGCGTTCTTAGTTATACTGTAGTTTATGCATTTCTATTGGTTTATTGACTTTTCTTTAATAAAAACGAGTTGGATTGTTTTCATTGATTTCTCGTCGTGCCTTTGTTGAAAGGTCCAATCTAGTGAATTTGTTCTCAGGCTAGGTCTGGTGGACCCAAGTGTGGTCCACTGCTATGTAATACCCTGGGTTACAGGACGGGGTGTTACAAATTGGTATCAGAGCCAGGTTGACAACAAGGGCACAAGGTCCTGACAGTAGAGCACAAGAGGTCCAACTGAAATTTTAAAATATGCTCGAGCTTTAAATGTTTTGTAAAAATTTATATATGGGGTTTTTGCATGATGGGTAGAAAGGCACGTTGAGACGCCATCGTCGATTGAAGGAATCTCTATAAGCTTTATTTGATGTTCTATTAGAATACATTTGGATAGGCTTGTACGTATTTAATGATGAATTTCGTATAATTCAGCTATGGCACGAGGTAGAGGTAGAGGTAGAGCTAGAGGAAGAGGTAGGGGAAGGGGGACAACTGCGCAGCCCCGTGTTGATTCTCAAGTAGAAGAAGTTGCTGAGAGTCAAGGACCAACCTTGAGTGTCCACCAAGGGCGAGGTGCTGCTAACACTGATGTTGCACATAGTATTGCTAGATCTGGGTCTCGAGCCAATGCTCAGGCGTCGGGACAACCTACTGTAGTGCCACCTGCTGGGATTCCTGACCTTCGTACCTTAGTGCAAGAGGTTGTGTTGTCTGTCATGCAGAACCTTTATGGGGGTAATCAAGGGTCGGGCCCTTCTGCAGCTGTTCCTCAGGCGTTGGGTTCCAGGGCGCCAGTTCCTTCAGCACCTATTGCTAGGTTGTCGAATTTGCCTAGACCACCTTATATAGGGTTCATAAGGATGTCAATTAAAAGAAATAAAGCAATAAAAGTATTTCCTAAAAATAGCTAAAAACCAATTAAAAGAAATAATCCCGGAAACAATCAATAACCCACTAAGTTGAAACTACCTAACTCCTAGCAATATATGAATGATGGTAGAGATGGAGATGGCTAGCGTAGTGCGGGGTTTCGACTGTAAGGTTCTGACTCAAACAAGAGACTGACATAATGAAAGAAAGAAAATAAGACTCGAAGGCGTTTTGCAAGAATGAGAATGCAAAACAGAGATATGAGTTAAGCTTCGAATTTCAAGAAGAGCCAAAAGGAAGCGTACCTTAACTTGTTTCGACCGATGTCGATTGAAGGATCGAAGACGGAGTCGGGAGGGTTAGGTAATAATTGAGGCTCGTATCTGAAAGGAATGGAAAGGCAAACAGTGACGGTTCCGCGGGCGCGGTTTCTGTCGCGGCCTGGTGGTTTCTCGCTTCCGTTCGGGCTCGTTCAACCCGATTTTCTTTGAGTTCTTGAGATCCGACTTAAACAATATCAAACTAGACTTTGACTCAACAAAACGTAAAAACTAAATGCTGACTTTGAGACTTTTCTATTTCTTTTTTTTTTTGAATTTTTTTTGAAATTTTTTTTTTTTTTTGTCTCAGCAAAAACGAAAATTACAGACTTGATATGAGATATTAATCTCAGCAAAAATAAAAAATAAATAAAATAACAACTAACTTGATTTCCTTGTTGAAGAGATAAGATTTTCCTTCTAGAAGATAAGATTTTCTTCCTTGAAGATCTTGTTTGGGCTCCAAGGCAAGAAATTTCAGCAATTCCTTAGGGTTTCTAATGGCTGCGTTTTTGGTAGGGATGGATGAATTTGGGATGGGTGAAGGGATGAATGGATTTTGGGACAAAGGTGCTCCAAACTCCAATCTTTCGATCTCCACCAACACGAATCGATCCAAGCTTCTTGTACACAACCTGAAACAGACTCAACAAGAAAGATCAAAGTACTAGAAGACTCAAAATCAATTTTTGAAAGAAACTGACAAACAGGCAAACAAAACTGACTCCTTTTTTTTTTGTGATTTTCTAGATAGGGGTCTCTTGATGTTCTCGTGAAGACGAATGATGTCAACACAGCTCTGATACCAATTTGATGCGGGGATAAGCCGCTGTTGTCCGATCTAGACACCAAACCTCGAACAGAAACTCGAACAGAGAAGAAAAGCGGAATTAGATATGAGATGAAAGAAAGGGAAGTTGAAGGATAGGCCAATTGGAACCAAATCAATCAACGATAAAACCCTTGAACTTTAGAACAAGAACCTTACCGAATGTTGAAGAAACCCCAATGGATTACAACCAAACACAATGACTATGGTATGTCAAAGCACCTGGAGGATGCGCTATGAAGCCTCGATAGCACCAACCTTATGGAAGAGATTGACACACACAAGCACAACTAGGGTCAGCTCAACGACAATGCACACGGGGCACTCTTCTCACAAAAGCTCTCTTTTGGGAGGAAAAACGATAAACGCTGTATTCAATATCAAAGTCTGGGGGGGCTAAACAATAATTAGGGCAAACCTTATATAGGGTTCATAAGGATGTCAATTAAAAGAAATAAAGCAATAAAAGTATTTCCTAAAAATAGCTAAAAACCAATTAAAAGAAATAATCCCGGAAACAATCACAACAAGATAATCTCGGAAGTCTTTAGCAGGGAATCCGCGGGCGCGGAAAAGGAGCCGCGGGCGCGGATTTGTAGACATGTCGCCGAGAGCTCTTTTTGAAACGACTCGTTCTCTCTCGTCCGAGATCGGAATTGAGCGATTCCAAAGCCTAGAGTTTCGTCTTGAAGTCTAGATTGTTTCATCTTCAATACTTGACTTCTCATCTTGACTCGAACCGGATCTCTACGAGCTTGAATGGCTACAATACGAGCTCGGGCTCCTATCAATGACTTGAATGATGGCTCATAGCGATCTTTAGCCCTAGCTCCAGTGGTTAGCACATCTTTAGATTTAGGACGAGGCGTCCTTGATGATAGCTCAAATGCTCCCGCATCATTATCATTGTCGATTGCTTAGGATAAATAAAGATATGCTATGATGTTAAATGTTAACAAGGAGAATTGAAATATTATGGTAAAATGATTAGCTAATGGAGTATATGTATATAGGTTGAGTTGGTAGTTTATGTATATATATATAGCTGAGTTGTATGGGTTCGTGTATGTATATGTAGACTAAGTCCATATATATACATATATGCTTAATCTGATTGTAGTTAATTATTAACTGTAGATTCAAGATTGTTAAACAGTAAAGTGCTCTTTGCGTAGGAATGAGTTCTTGGAATTGTTTCGATTAGATTTCTTATGGCTATTATTTATGATTTTAGGCATTTCTTAGGTGTTTCGCTCTTTGGGTACGTAGTTATTTGCGGCGTATCGCGATATCATCAATCGAGGTAAGTCTTCCAGACTTACTTAGCTTTCGGTTCTTATATGAGCTAAGCTTGTAGGTGAAGTGTGTAGGACCGTATTTTGGGACTTAGTACTCCCTAGTTAATATCGTTTGAAATGTTTTAGCTATTATGTGCATTGGTTTCCACCGATATGGTTATGGGTGCGGGGTAAGTCGTTGAGGAAGTGACCCCCGGGTATAACCATGCGGCGAGGAGGGACCCCTTCTAAAAGTATTATTGTTTTGGCGAGTGCTCTAGTGGAGGCTCAGCCGGGGTAAGTAGTTGATGCGGATCATAGAGGCCGGAGGGTGCCATGTGTTGGTTTGAGCTTATGAGTTATGTTGGCTAATGATTGTTGTTATGGTGATTGTATGTGAATTACATTAGATGATTAATACGTAATTATTTAGTATTATCATGACTATATTATGGGGTGAGCATATATGCATATTGACATTACTTTTAAGTGTATTGTGTTTGTGGTTTTGTTCTATCATGTTTCTCCGCTTGTTTGGTTCATATGAGGATTGTTAGCTAATATGATAATTGTTGTGGTTTTTAGGTAATGATTCTGGTACAATTGGTGCACCAGAGGATCTCCTTTCAGATGATGGTGGCCAACCTCGACATGATGTGCCTTAGGAATGGAATTCTTGAATAATCTGTTTGTTATGTTTATTTGGTTATTTAGGAACCTTATTGTTGGTCCTAGGAATTGTTGAAGGATTATCTGAGTTTAAGACTTTCGCATGGAGTTCTTAGTTATAGTGTAGTTTATGCATTCCTATTGGTTTATTGACTTTTCTTTAATAAAAACGAGTTGGATTGTTTTCATTGATTTCTCGTCATGTCTTTGTTAGAAGGTCAAATCTAGTGAATTTGTTGTCAAGCTAGGTCTAGTGGACCCAAGTGTGGTCCACTGCTATGTAATACCCTGGGTTACAGGACGGGGTGTTACAGCGCTTTCGTTCCAGGAAGATCGATCAGACACAGCCTCTTTCTGTGTCAAGAACTCCTTAAAGGCAATGGCCGCACTAGGCAGCCTCCTACACTAGTACAAAACTTAGGGCTAGACCGTGGTTTTCTAATACATCGGACCGCGGTTATGTTAGCGCGGTCTTGCTCGGCGCGGTCCAGCCTTCGCACCGCGTAAGTGGGCGTCCGCGGTCTCTGTCGGACCGCGGTTAATGTCGGACCACGGTTAAAAACACCACATATTTAAAATATTCGGACCGCGGGTAATGTGCCAAACACATCCAAGTCATAAAACACAAAATCAGAAATTGGTATATGAATACATATTCTAAAATTTGATAAACTTATACATCATGGGAGGGACTTTGCTTGTTTGGGATGCTGCCGAAAGTTTTCTTCTAAAATCTCTCATTTTTTCGCCAGCACTCGCAAGTATATATTCCTTTTCAACCTCTTCAGGGATTTCAAAAGCTTGCTGAAAAAATAAGAAAGAAATGATAATCACTTTAGTTTTAGAACCCAAGAGACAAACATTTCATACTTTTCAGAATTCTAGTTAATTATCTAAAATTAAAACAGAATCAAAGTATTAACAAACTGAAATAGAGGAAAACCAATGCAACTCTCACTTTTTTTCTCATACTGATGACCAAAAATACACCTTCTATAAAACCAAGTAAATCTATTACATCAAGATGTCGATCAGTCTTGCAGTTAAGCAATTACATCAAGAAATCTATTATATAAAACCAAGTAGTTCAATTCAAACTGAGTCGAGCACTAATTATAAGTACTAGCTTGCACCTGCTATATAAACAAGAACACAGAGGATTGAAAAAAGGCTAACTAGGTGAGAAAATATGAGGGTATGTGAAGGGTGTTGTGACTTGTGATCATGGATGACTTGTCAGTGAAATTATAATGAGTACGAATTGCAAATCACTTAACAAGTCAGCAATATCCTAACTAGATGAGAAAATATAGCATAACTGATATCAACAGACTCAACTCTACTTGGTCACACCAAAACAACTCAATATTATAAAAAAATTACAACAACTCTGTTTTTGTCATGCCCTAGAAGGTGGCTAAAATACCCATCTTTTATTCAGTCTTTGACCTAACAATATAAATTACAACAACTCAATCTTTGTCATGCCCTAGCTGTCAAAATTATTAACGTTTATAACCTCTTTCAGTTATGGTTGTAAGCATGAGAACTATCTATTACCTGGCTAATAACAACTTAAAACATAAAAGACAGTCACAAGATTTAGTGAAATCTGCTCAAATTATCAAGCGTGATTGTAAAATGGGAATTTTTTTCTTTTTTGAAAATCATGTACCAGTATTTAATTTCCCACTCTGAACAACAAGGTGAAATTTGCAATGCAATAATTTAGAGTTAAGAAAAGAAGAGCAGCAACATGATGTACTATGAGCATGTGTGCAGTGAAATAAATTTCATCAGCTCATAGTAGAATCCAAGATTTCTTTTAATCAGCATGGCCCCATACAAACTTAATAATGCAGTTACAACACGGATTATTGGAACAACAAGAAGGTCCACAACCAGTCACACGTGATCTAAGTAGCAAAGTTATATTATCAAAGGCAAAAATAGTTAAGCTTTCATGTTCTTATCCTTAAAAATAGTTAAAAAATGCAACAAATCCAGATCCAATGTGCAAAGGTAAATTAAAATGCCTTTGTTTACCTCAACGACTTCTATGATTGAGTTCTTGAAACGTTGTGTTCGCCACCAGAACCCGTAGGATGGGACTTAGAAACATTGTGTTTGCCACTCTCGTGCGTGTCAGAATCACCAGATTCACGGCTATCAGTACTTGTGGTATCAGGAGAGGTATGAGCCACTACAAGCAAAACCACTAACAAATTTTATCAACCGGATTACCGTAGATTATACATTAAAATAAAATTAACAACAAATAGAAAAGCAATGCTATGTAAAAGAAAATTCACTGAATAACCTTCAAACGTCATCTCTTTCTCTTTTCTTAGAACACTGAATCACAATTGATTCTGTATGGTCTTTCCGCAATTTTTTTATCAGGATCTTCGACATTCTCAACGGCAAACCTTACGAACTCTATTACCCCATTTTTGTACTCAAAAGTCCGACGATCAGCAGTCAACCAACTTCGATCCATCTCTTATTGAATTAGTTATACAAAAGAATCAATAAGGCCGAAATCTTGAAATAAACAAATACTATATGCCATAAACAAAAAGTAGCATGGACATAACAATGGAAAATAAACAAGTAATATGTTGCAAAATATTAACTAATTATTAGATGAATAAATTGTAATATGAATATGTTGACATTATGTAAATAAACAGGAGTAGTATAATAATACAAGTAAAATTTAGCATATCATAGGAAATTTGAAGTAGGACTTTGTATTGATTAATTCTCTGACGTATGATAATTATTTTAGAGAGTACTCATCCTTTTTTTTTGAATAAATGTAAGTATATTGATGAGAATGTTTGAGTTACAAAGGAGAGAAACCAAAACCAGTAAAACAAGAAGAGGCAACATAAGCTACAACGAGAGAATAACAAAGAAGGGTACAAAAAGGCTCAAGACAAAAACTCTACCATATGAAATTGAGTTTCACATGCTGAGCAACAAGACAGGAGTACTCATCCTTGCTTAGTGTTTGGATTACTTAACTTCAAAAAGCTTAATCATAAGTTGAATAATGAAGGGGCTTGACAATGATCAACTTTAACTTCAAATATTGAATGTCAATGCAATAAACATTAAGGCAATTTAAATCAAAGAAAATCTTATATATACAGTTCTTTTTTGTGCAGAAAACATATGCAGATTCAGTAAAGAAGCATATACTGACCAAAAAAATAAAATATAAACACCATTCTACAAACCCCTTCTAATGAAATTGGTTGTATAAATACGAACTGAAATTGGAGTCCAAAAACCATTCTACGTACAAATACGTACTACTTAACAATCACTACTAAATATAAAGCCTATTGAAACGGTCAAAGTTTGTTTCTTAAAGTCATGAAAACCGTTTCATTAGGTCTAATGAAACGGTTTGTGACCGTTACAAACCCCTTCTAATAATATTAACTTCATTTACTTCACTGCATGTGTGTAGAAGAAACACCAGACTAGCTATTACTTGCTACTAACGTTAAACCATAACCTTAGCATAAGAATTAATTTAATAAAATAATAACTAAAACTTCAACAATGGGGAATAATGGTCTCTCTTTATTTAACACCACATGGGACACACAATTAATTCAATAACTCAAAATCCAACAATGGTGAATAATGGTCTCTCTTTATTTAACACGACATGGGTACATTGATTTTCCTGATACGGATAGTAAGTTTCCACATATTAGTAGACATATAGCTCTTGCATAGCAGTGAAATATTTTCCGATGAACAAGTAAAGCATAAATCTGAGGAAACAATATGCTAAAAAATAACCAAAGAATTGATACAGCTGCACTAAAGCAATGGTTGTTATTTTAGGTCTGTAAAAAATGTGTTTTTTCTTTTATCGTGGAGCATAACTAGAATTTGCAATCCCTCTGGCAATTAGGAAAATTTCTACAAACACTAAATGTGTACTACACATTCTATAGCACTTATAGTAGGCATGAACATGGGATGGCTATGGCAACAACATGGTGACATATCAGCTTTGGGTTCCTAACATTGAAAGTGGAGCATAGTTTGTATATTTCTTAGAGTCCATCTACTAATTTCCAGTCTCAATAATAACTATGACTATGGCTAGAGCCTACAGTTGAAGTGGAATTGGAAACTGGATCCTAAAGTTTTGAGGCCTTTGATTTGAGCTTAATTGATGACTATAATGTAAAGGAAGATCATAGGGGAATTTTTAGCACTATTTGTTAACCTGTCTCATTGCTTTGCAAAGTTTCCCTTATGCAGACTATGCTAAAGTTCATGTTAAAGTTGTTAGAATAACTTCTGAAAATGAAGACAAGGTAGTCATGTTTGAGGTTGAAGCATCTAAGGCTGTGACGGGTTAAATTCCTCTAGTTGTAAGGTGCTAGATAAGAGTATTACACGAGTGATATTTCTTCTAGTTGTTATGATGTTGCAAACTGTGCTCCTATGGACATGTACTGGTTTAGTTGGTTGGTTTTTCCAGCTCATACTCGATGGCTTAAAATTTTTTCATGAAAGCATTATATCAAATAGTTAGTGCAAAACATATAATGATTTGAATCAATCAACCACACACAACACAAAATCAGTCAACCACACACAACACAAAATCAGTCAACCACACACAACACAAAATCAGTCAACCACACACAGCTCCAAACAAGTTTCAATATAAGAACATTGGTAATTTCGAACTTAAACAAAAACTTTAAATTAAGAGGCACAAATCAGTCAAGCCTATAATAGCTCAGAGTGCGAGAAGGAAATAGTTTTCCCTAACAGAAAATATGCTTCGGGATCCTGTAACCGTTTCATTCGACCGTTTCTATAGGTCTTATATATAGTAGTGAATCTACCTACAATTTTCTATTGATATATTGTTGTTCAGTGTAAGTTGGTTACATGTTCAAATACGAATGAAATGGTTCAAGTTCTATGGATACAGGTTCGGTCAAATACAAACTGAAATTGGAGTTCAATTCTATGGATACATGTTCGTATAGCTAGCTTGTGATGACCTAAAACCCTAAAAATTAACCCCAAAAAACGGAAACTTGTGCTCACTTGTTTCTTCTTCAATGAGTAGCAAAGGCTTTGGCGGCTTGGTGATGGCAGCAAATACGAACTGAAACGGCGTCGGAGGGAGATTAGTTGGTGTGCTTCAAGGACGAAGATGATGGCAGAGGTAGAACGACTTGGAGCGGTACTACTTAGTGGTGAAGATCGTGGAAGATGAAACCTGGCTAGGCAATATTGGGGTTATAGTAATTTTTACAGAATTAATTAAAAGGAAACTAAACTCATCCAGTAAAATATTGTGGTTCATCAGATAAAATAATAATGCGGTTTAAACCGAACCGTCGCCGGACTAAGAACATGGACCACACTAAATTTAAAATCGCGGACCTTATTGAAATTTTACCGCATTTATGAGAAAACCGTGGTCCGGGTATAATAAATTTAAATAAAGCAACATTTTGACCGTACTTATTTAATAAACGTAGTCTGCGTATCTTAACATTAACCGCGGTTTTAAAAATGCGCGGGAAAAGTAGTGCAGTGTACGTCTCTATTTCTAATAGTGCTAGCTGCACAATCAAAATTGATATTCGTCGTGCGTTTGACTCAATTAGCCATGATTTCATCATTCTTGCTTTGAGGTTCTTCGGGTTCCCAAATCAATTGATCCGACCTCCATCAACAACTTCATGCCTATCTCATGTTGCACAACCCTCTACAAAGTTATAGCCAAGATCCTCATCAACCGCCTTAAGCCAATCCTCCCCCACATCATTAACCCTACCCAAGGCACTTTCGTTCCGGGAAGATCGATCAGACACAGCCTCCTTCTCTGTCAAGAACTCCTTAAAGGCTATGGCCGCACTAGGCAACCTCCTAGCTGCACAATCAAAATTGATATTTGTCGGGCGTTTGACTCAATTAGCCATGATTTTATCATTCTTGCTTTGAGGTTCTTCGGGTTCCCAAATCAATTCACAAATTGGGTTAGAACCTGCATCTCTACTGTCAAATACTCAATTAAAATTAACGGTTCCCTTGAAGGGTTTTTTCAGGGGAAAAAAGGCCTCCGCCAAGGATGCCCTTTATCCCCTTTTTGTTCACGATAGCTATGGAGTATCTTTCGAGGATTCTGAAGGAGAAGACATCATCCCCCAAATTCAACTTCCACCCCAAATGCGAGCGCATCCAACTCACACACCTCTGTTTTGCGGACGATCTTATCCTCTTCTGCAGAGGGGACCTCGGCTCTGCACGGATTTGGAAGGAAGTTGTTGACCTTTTTGGAGAAATCTTGGGCCTCAAATGCAAATATGGGAAGTCTTCAGTCTATTTTGCAGGAATTGATGCGGATGATGAAGCACAGATTGCCTCGGTTCTCAACCTCAACATCGTCTCCCTTCCAATGAACAACCTCACGCTTCCTATTGGCTCCAAAAGATCTCCTAGAAGTGACTTCGACCCCCTTATTCACAAAATCACTTCCAGAAATCAGCCTTGGTATGCTAAAGCTCTTTCCTATGCTGGACGACTTGAGATTGTGACCTCTGTTCTCATGAATCTGAGCTCGTACTGGAGCAACATTTTTTTCCTGCCCTCCTCTGTCATAAACAAAATCACAAGCCTTATTCGCAACTTCCTTTGGTCCGGCAAAGATCATGGTAATCGGTTCCTTGTGGCTTGGTCTGAGGTCTGCAAAAGAAAGACAAAGGGTGGACTGGGTATTAAGGAGGTGCTCAGCTGGAATAATGCAAGTCTTGATCTATCAATTTTTGAGCTCCATCAAGACACTCCTAGCATATGGAACGGCTGGATCAAGGCTTACAAACTTAGAGATAACAAAACTATATAAAATGTTGTAGCACATGATGATGACAGCTGGGGATGGAAGCGACTCATTCGCCTTAGGAATCACCTCCTCACTATCAACTCTCAACAACAACTCATTGATCTTATGGCTCTTCCCAATGGGAAATTTTGTACAAAGGCCATTTATAACTCCTTGTCTTCCGAAGGCCCAGAACTGGACTGGTGCAAAGCAATATGGGGAACACATCATTTCAAGCGCCACTCCTTCATCACTTGGCACGCAGCGCTGGACCGTTTGCCAACTCTCAACAGGCTTTATCACTGGAGCCTTGTCACTGACCCTAGCTGCAGATTTTGTAACACTGCAGATGAGACCACTGAACACCTCTGGTTCGACTGTAATTTTGTGAATGCAGTCATCCTCTCCATTCTTAGTTGGCTTGGCCTTCGCAAAACATTTGTGAACATCATCGACTAGGCTACTCAACTTGCTGTTGGTCCGAACATAAACTCAGTCGCCATCAAGTTCCGCTGCGTTGCGCTGACATCTATTGTTTACGAGACTTGGCGTGCGTGAAACCTCCTCATCTACCATAACAAACCTGCTTCTGCAGATGAGTGTGTTAGGAAAATCAGATTGGACATGATCGAGCGCTACTCGGCCAACCGCAAGAACTCTGATATCTCTCTAGGTCTATGGAGAAGTGCAGTAGGATGCTAATCTTATTTTGTTCCTTAGGTGTTTAATGGTATTTTTGGTAACACTTTTGGGTATCACTTTGTGGAAACTATTGAAAACTGACATCTACTTGGTAGATATTTTGTGTTGTATATCCTTCCCACCATTCAATATACTGAAATTATTCCAAAAAAACAACATACAGATCCGACATGTTATTATACGACCAAGCCGTATAACAGTTTTGTGGAAAATGCTATTCGCTTCAAGGGTGTTTGTAGGTTGTGCTGGCAAGGCGTTTTAGGGTATTGTTTTAACAAACCTTATACAAATAATTCAGAATTAGAATAAGGCTAGCCCAGAGGATAAATCTATGGAAAATGCTATTTGCTTCAGAAAATTGTAGACCCATTCACGATCGAAAATTCGAAAATAAACCAACAAAAAATCTGACCAAAACCCACTCAATGACCAAAACCAACAACATATTTATAATTTTCTAATTATATAATTTTTTTATCAAAAAAGAAAATGATTGAAAAATGACAAGTGGCAAAATGAATATTGAAATGAATATTGAAATTGTTTGTTAGGAGAGTCACCCACGCAGCTCGAACTCTAGATGTAAGGGTACTAGGGGAGCCCCCTAACCGCTCAACTAGAGTGGAAAAAAAAATGAATATTGAAATGACATGTGGTTGTTTTAGTGAGGAGGTGATATGTGGTGAAAATTGAGAATCACTTATTAAACTATTTAATAGTAAATTATATTTTTTTAAACATTTAATATATCGCCATAGGAAAGGCAAACTATTGGAGTTCTAAATGGAATCGAGATTTTGACAATGCTCCGAATAAATCATTAGTATTGAGTACTAATCTTATTCTCGCATCATGCGCGAGTTTATATAATTTGATAGTAAGTTAATGGAAAATTGTCATGTAATAATAGTTGTTAAAATGATAAATGAGAATGATTGTGAAGTCTTGGATCAAGAGAGATTCAAGAGCCTATATGATGACACGTGACACCCATTGTTATCCCTTGTCACCACCGCCGGACCTCCGCCGGACCATCTCCGTACCACCACCGGACCACCTCTGACCACCTCCGACCACCTCCGACCACCGCCGAACCACCTTTGGGCCTCACTAGAATAAAATTGTCACAAAGATGTATAAAATTGTTCACAAATATTACAAAATTATTTATTACTAAATGTTCATCACGTTGTTCATAAATGTTCATCACAATGTTCATAATTGTTCATTTGTATATACTTTACTGAATGTTCATCACATTACTTAAAATTTCACCAACTGAATGTTCATTACATTATACTTAAAAGTTCACCAACTGAATGTTCATCACATTCTACTTAAATGTTCACCAATTGAATGTTCATCATATTATACTTAAATGTTCATCAACTGAATGTTCATCACATTATACTTAAATGTTCATCAACTGAATGTTCATCAAATTATATTTAAATGTTCACCAAGTTTATTACACTTAAATGTTTATGTTATTTGGACAAACGACGAACCACTACCGGACCACCACCGCACCACCACTGACCCACCATCAAGCAACCACCGGACCACCACTTATGTGGAACACCACTTTAATATAATTTCTTTTAAAAACACACTTAATTTTCAACAAAAATCACCTAAATGTTCATCATCTCATACTTAAATGTTCACAAGAATTTAATAAAATGTTCATTACTCAAAGTTCATTACAATCGGCTTAAATGCTCATCACGTTGTTCATAAATGTTCATCAAAATGTTGATAAATGTTCATCAAAATGTTGATAAATGTTCATTTGATATACTCTACTGAATGTTCATCACGTTATGCTTAAATGCTCACCAACTGAATGTTCATCACATTATACTTAAATGTTCATCAAATTATTTTTAAATGTTCACCAAGTTTATTACACTTAAATGGTTATCTTATTTGGACAAACGGCAGACCACCGTCGGACCACCACCAGACCAACACGACCGCACAACCACTAACCCACCATCAAGCAATCGTCGGACCACCGGACCACCACTTATGTGGAACACCACTTTAATATAATTTCGAGTAAAAAAACACTCGATCTTCATCAAAAATTACCTAAATGTTCATCATCTCATACTTAAGGCCCCGTTCGGATTAGATGATGAAAATGAGAGTTGAAGGTAGCTGAAGCTGAAGGTAGCTGAAGCTGAAGTAGGTAGTTGAAGGAAGCTGAAGCTGAAGTTAGTAGCTGAAGTTGCTTTTCGGGTTGAAGTTGGAAAAAGGGGTGTTCGGTAAAGATGAAAAAATGGTAGTTGAAGTTGGGTATTTTGGTATGTTAAATGACATAAATACCCATGGCTATTTTAATAATTTACAAATCACGTGCCATTTTTTGCTGCCTCACGTGATGTTAAACTAGCTTCCAAGTTCACATTTTTCCCCCAATTTCTATTCTCCATCTTCCCCAAATCGAGCTCCCTCAGTTCTTGAAGCCGATGAAGACCATCAACAACTATCTTGCCATTCCAGGTTTGTACTCGATTTCTTTGCTTCATCAACCTTCATCTCTTTCGTTGAAGCTTCCTCAAACTTACTTCAGTTTTTTGTTTCCCTTCACGAAGTGCTCGATAACAAGAATTGAAGAACTAGGTCGGTTTCTTTACAATCTTTACATTCCGAATCTGTTGGTAGAGGTAAGTTCTGTATTCTCATCTTAGTAATCTTGTTATTCAACAGAGGAGATAACAACCATTCTCAATCATTCTCATCTCCACTATCGGAATTGAAGAACTAGAATGGTTGTTATTGAATTTCTCATCTTATTAGTAATCTGAAGAACATAATGGTTGTTATTAATAATCTGATTCGGAATAACAGAAATTGATAGTGGAGTTATTAGAAATGGAGAACATTGAGAATGGTTGTTATTGAATTTCTGTTTTTCAATTTCTGTTATTCCGAATCTGTTGGTAATCTTGTTATTCAATTGCTGTTACTGGATTTTGTTGAATGGAGAACATTGAGATGTTATTCAATTGTTGTTACTGGATTTTGTTGTAGGGTTGAAATTCATACTCGAGTTTTTGGTACTCGACTTTGTTTATCTTATACTTTGTGGTTGTAATTTTGGTTGAATTGTTATGTGTATTTATGTGTATTTATGTGCATCCCTGTGCATCCATGTTACTGAATTGTTTGTGAGAGCATGAATTGATTTAAGACATGTTATGCTGCCTTTGATTATTGAATTCCATTGTCTAAACAACAATCTTTTTGTGAAGTTAGATTGGAAAAATGGATGTTGAAAAACTTGATGGAAATGCAAGTGGAAAGACAAAAGGCAAACGAAAGGGTAGAGGTCAGGATAAGGCTAAGGCCAAGTCCACCTCTGAACTAGAAGAGAAGAGAATTTTTAAATTCTCTGAAGAAGATCAATTGATGTTAATGCATATTTGTAAGGACTATCACGTGTCTCACGGGTATAATAACAGTTTTGCGTGGGAGGAGTTAGTTGTGACATTCGAGGAGAAGACTGGGAAGAAGATTAGTAAGCAAAGTTTAAAGAACAAGTTTGAACACATGAAAGGACTTTGGCGTGTTTGGTCATTGTTACGTAATAGTGTGACCGGAGCGGGATGGGATCCAGTTACTGGCCAAGTTACTGCTTCTGAGGAATGGTGGGAAAAACATAGAACGGTGAGTTCTCAATCATTGTAATGCCTCTTCCATTGTCAACTTTCGTATTCATTTTTTTGACAATTAAATTGATACTTTGCAGGCTAAGAATGACAAGTTTCACCAGTTCAAAAAGAAGGGGGTTAATCCAGAGTTGAGTGAGCTATGGGATGACGTATTTTCAGTTATCTGTGCTAATGGAAAGTTTGTCATGTCACCGTCTATGGACAGCCCTATGCTTCTTCTTACAAATCCCGGTCTCGGCGATGATTCCCAAGTTAATGGTGGTGCTGTTGATGATGTGAATGAGTGTGGAAATGATGTGCACTGTTTGAGTGATGATAGCATTGATCGATGTATTACGAAAGACAGTGGGTTAGATTGTCCAAGCTTAAGGAATGCTGTAAATGGTTTAGATGATGACATGCCTCTTCATCCATTTCTAGATCGTGTTTGTGATGCGATAAATCAACCTAGCCAGGGAAATCCTCAAACCGGTGCTAAACAAGGTTCAAGAGTAGCTACTGCAAACCAAACCCGATCTGAACCAACTCTTTTACCCGATTCTATGACAAAGAAAAGAAAAAAACCTTCAGCCAACACATCTGCTTATACTAACACATTGGCTAGTGTGGGAGAGCAAACTCAGAGGTTATATACTCTTATGGAGGGTGAGTTTGAAAGTAGTTCAAGATCGGCAAATCTATATTCCTTTCAGCGGTGCATGGATTTGTTAGTTCAAATGAGTAAGGATGGGACTCTGGATTTTGCAGTCGACAACGTGATGTTTTGTTTTGCTTGTAGTAAGCTTTCGAACGAAGCATCAAGAGAGGTGTTCATCTGTATTCCCAACAATTCTTTGCGACTAGCTTGGCTGAAGTATGAGTTCGAAGCAAGATCGAAATGATGTTATGTGTTGAGTTTGCCTTGATGAGCATTGTCTTTCTGTGACTGACAAACTGTTATTTGCATGTGTTTTAAATTGTTGTTGTTTTTTAAATTGATGTTGTTGTTTGTAATGAATTTATGTTTGTACTTTGGGTAATGATGTATTGTGATTTGTATCACAGATTTTCCCATGTCCTTGTTTTCAAGTTGTTGGATTCTGTTTTTAACAGATTCATCTCCTGTTTCGTTTAAATGTTCAGTTATGGCTTTCGCTTGAACAAACGTGACTGCATATTGGAATGGCTCGAGGATTACGGGTTCGAGGACGATTGACAAGAGCTCAGCGTCTAAGGAGATATGGAGTTATGTTGCATCTACTACTGGCAACCCATGCTCGTCTTTGTACTGCTTACTTTGTTAGGTATATGCTAAAAGTTCCTTGTTATAATTCCAAGTTGACCGGCTACATGTGGATGAGGCAGTGTATGGATTCTGAATCAGAAGTGAGATGCGTTAATGCATTCCGAATGGAAAGACATGTCCTACACAATCTATGTGATGCACTCCAAAATACGTACGGACTCTCACCTTCTCGGCAAATGTCAATGTTGGAAAAAGTTGGAATATTCCTTTACACAATTGCGGTGGGGATCTCAAATAGAGATGCGTGTGAGCGTTTCCAGCGATCGGGAGACACAATTAGCAGGGTGTTTCACCAAGTGTTGGATGCTTTGGTTGGGAGAAACCTTGGTTCTGGAGGGCTAGTCAAACAACTTTTGAGACCCCGTGATCCAACTTTTGCAAACCTTCCTTCCAGAGTCGTAAACGAACCTCGCTATAGGGTATTTAAGGTAAACCCTTTATGCAAGTCATAAAACATTTTTAAACATGGTTTATGTATATAGTCCGTATAGTATCTGACTAACTGTTTTACAGGGGGCTATTGGGGCAATTGATGGGGTTCATGTGGAATGTGTCGTCCCAAAGGACGAACAAATGACTTTTAGATGTAGGAAAGGATTCACATCGATCAATGTAATGGCGGTGTGCGACTTTGACATGTACTTTACATTCATATCTGTTGGGTGGGAAGGAAGTGCTCATGATGCTCGAGTGTTCGACCACGCCTTACATGAAGCTCATATGAATTTCCCACATCCTCCAACTGGTAACTATTTTTTATATATACATATGTAATGTATTTCAATCTCTTTACTCATGTAACGGTATATATTATAGGCCGTTACTACTTGTGTGACAAGGGCTACCCGGATAGGAAAGGTTACTTGGTGCCATATATGAAAACTAAATATCACCAATCCCAGTTCATCAAACACATTCCAGAGAACCATAAGGAAGCATTTAATCGTATTCATTCGTCATTGAGGACAACCATTGAAAGATGCTTTGGAATTTTGAAGAAACGGTGGAAGATTCTGAAGGGTATGCCTTCATATCCACTATCCACTCAAGTTGACATTATATGTGCATGTTTTGCATTAAGCAACTTCATACTAGAACACAAGCATTACGACTCTGTCCCAGACGAAGATGATGAAGACGAGGATAACGCCAATAAGAAGTTCACCGATGAAGATGACGAAGAGGATAACGATCAAAACTCGGCAATGGGCGGTATCCGAGATAAGATAGCAACACACATTTGGAAGTACAAAAGTATGTTTCTAGCTGGTCTTTGAACTTCGGTAAACTTTAAGCACATGCCATGGGTTAGTACATATATATGTACTAACCGGTAGATATTTTTTGTGTTTTGAGCTCATGGTAACATGAATGTGTGGCAATCTTTTTTGGGTAGGCCCTAATGCTTTGTGACATGTATGACAGTTTTGTCAAACACTCTCTTATATGTATTGAACTTCTTATATTACTACTCTATTTAAATGGTTTTGTAGTTGCACTTAATAAAACTGTCAACGTACTTAATAAAACTGTCAACGTACTTAATAAAACTGTCAACGTAATTAATAAAACTGTCATGTAATTATTAAAACTGGCAACGCACTTCATAAAACTGGCAACGTACTTAATGAAACTGGAAACGTCCTTACAACAACTGTGAACGAACTTAAAACAACTGTCAACGCACTTAAAAAACTGTCAACGCACTTAAACAACTGTCAACGCACTTAAAACAAATTGTCAACGCACTTAAGGCAAACTGTCAGCGAAGTTAAAACAAACAAGTGACGACGAAACGGGAAGCAACATAATTGACCACTTAATCGAGATTGACGGTCGGGGTATTGGCGGGTACATTACGACGGCCATTCCACACGTATGCAAGCCTAATAGCACGGTGGGGGGCCCTTATGGTTTTGTATCCGAAATTGAAAAACGTGATCTGATACGTGTCATCGGAAGTGTAAACACGACTGATTTTACCGTACCACCAACATTCACGCTTGTACAACTCGACATGGTCCCCAACTTCATACCTTTCCTTTGTGTGGATGGGTGGACGAGTCCTAATTATCATCTCGGTAACAACTTCCCTTATGCGTTTTGTATGAGTGTCATCCTCGTACAAGTTTGCGTACTCTACCGTATAGTAACCGATCGCTTGGCTTTCGCATATTATCTGAGCCTCATGATAGGAACCTTTCAATCCCTTTTCCACTCCCATGACTTCAACTTCGTCTCCACCGGTGAATTGAGGCCTACGGTCCATGGTCTTGCAAAACATATAAGATGACATTAAAACAATGACAATGGGAAATAAACTAAAAGATTGGCAACAACGAATGAGATGAATTTACCTCAAATCAAAATGTGCAATATCCTCAAATGTATGGGTCGATTTCTAGAGGTTTTTGTAGAGGATGAGCTTAAGAGTAACATATGTTGGTCCTTAAATAGCAAAATTAAGGTCATGAATGTTGTCAAAGATATGGTCAAAGTTGCTATACATCTCGTTTTTGATGAGCATGCTTTTGAAGAGTTGTCCCAAGCATTCTATGTCATTATTCCTAAGAAAACGTCCCCTAGTGAACATTGCATGTTATAAGTTGTTACACAAGTATTTAAGTTAGCAATGTTTTAAGAAGTTTGACTAATGTAATAATGTAGCCACGTTGATAAGTTACCAAAACTTGTGAGAAGTTATAGTAATGTACTAAATTAAGTACATAAGTTGATAAGTTACCAAAAATTGAATGCACAATGTGGCATGCATGCATATGTCATTGTCTTTGACCCCTTATGTAGCTTCAAATGAAGAAGACATCTCGTTTTTTTACCATTGATGGAACAATTCTCACCAAATGAAGAAGACAAGTGTGGCATGCATGCATATGTCATTGTCTTTGACCCCTTATGTAGCTTCAAATCGGTGCTACTTGTGATAGGGACAAGTGAAGACACAAAATTGAATGCACAATGACATAGGTTTACAAATATGGAATGCATGCGTAGGTGGACATGTATGACATTGTTTTTTCAATATTGAAAGTGACAAGTGAAGACCATTGCTGCCTCATGTCATTTGCATGCATGCATTTTACATTATGATAGTGAAAGTGGAAAGCATGTAACAAATGTTTCCATAACAAATGATAGTGATGTTTATACAATTTCGAAATCATATATAACCAATGCAAATGGTAGTTTCTATCAACTCAATAAAACTACAAATTTGCATACTATATTTGACGTTTTGTTAGAAGAATAAGAGATGGAAGCCCCTATACCTTTAACGGACGTTCAGAAGCAGAAGTTTGTCGAGGTTTTGGTTGACTATCAAGTGAAGTATGGTGCGTATGATCACTTCATGTGGGGCGTAGTACGAGAGGAGTTTGGTCGAGCTACGGGGTTGAACTGTAGTGTCCCGTTGCTGAAGAACCACTATCAAGTATTGAAGAAAAGATGGAACTTATGGAAGTCGTTCCAAACAGCATGCAACGTTGAGTGCGACCTTGTAACGGGAGCCATTTTGAAAGACGACGATTGGTGGGGAACGTTGTTGGAGGTGAGTATGATTACGCAGTACTAAATTTCATGCCTTCATAAGTTCATATTTTGTATAACGACGTACAATTTTATTTTTGCATACAGGACGATAACAAGTATGTGTGCTTCCGTGTATTCCCGTTCAATCCAACCATGAAGACGTTGTTATCTCGACTATTCTACCCTCAGTAGAGTCCATGCAAACAACCTTGAGTGGTTATAATCACCCATGTCTTACTATAATGTAATGTTTTGTGTTACTATGTTTTAAGAGTATGTCCTTTTATTTTATCATCATGGTCTTAGTATTATGCAATGTGTTGTGTTACTATAGTTTGTCCTTTTATTTATCATCATGTCTTAGTATAATATAATGTGTTACTATATTTTAAGAGTTCGACATTTTTGTTATCATCATTTCTTACTATAGCTCAAACAATAGATAGGAACACAAACACCATATTATTAAACGAGAGCACGCAACACATATTGAAAAGGCATAGTAAAACGACAACATTCTTAGTGGACATACTAAACGGACATAGTGAAAACGACATAGTGCAAAAGGAAGGAAATACTAAGACACTTAGTGAATGTCGATGATCCGCAACTTGAAGGTTTCAACTCTTGAACGTCCTAAACGTTACGGAAAAGATAAGCACAAGCGTCCTTCATTGCCGGGGACATCGGAAACCAACGGAAGTCCGCGAAATGTCGGTTCTCCTTCACAAACATATGCACAAATGAATTTAAGACTAATATCATAGTGACATAGTGTATTGCAAAACAAAAGTCTATAGTGAGTCATATTACCCTTATTTTTTCCGCCCACCACTGATCATCACCAATTACTTTGCCCGAGACCGGATCGCATGCAACATTTCCGGAGGTCACAAATTTCTTCCATAAACGCCACATCTTGACCATCTTGTTGAAAGTGTCGTTCAACAATATCGGGTTAACATGTTTTCCGGTTTTGAGGAAAAACGATAGTTCAACCCTTGCAAGATCGAGAACTAAATGTCTCTCAAGGTCCTCACGGAATTCGTGTAGCACCTCCATGAAACATAGCCTATCTTCATCACTCATAAACCAAACAATGTGTTGTCCTACATTAATGAAACGTTCATATTACAACGTCATAATATTAGCAAGATTGGACAATATGAGTAAAGAAGAAATTGAGCACATACTAGCCATCGGTGGGGAATGTTGAAATGAGGATGCTTGCTTCTTCTACTAGAGGGTGAGTGTGTTAGTACACAAGTGTGAGGAGAGGAGATCAACCCCAATGTGCTCTTATATAGAGGTTGGTACATGGATTAATCCATTTATTAGAGGCCACATGTGTTCAAAAAAAATAGTATAAAATTGACATTACAACTTACATATAAAGATGTTATAAATTATAGTAGCACCTACATGGATTAGTCCATCTTTGGTGGGTGACTCAAACAAGTGGTGAAATAGTACTCCAAATTATAACTTAAATAAAAACAACCATTACAAAGATAAGTTGCAAAGGAGAGGGGAATACTAGTCCAAAATGACCCCCTGCATACAATTTCAACGTTCCAAAATCACACAATGTTTTAGTACATAAAACTTGCCCTACTACATAGCCATATAGATGGCAACTAACATCATCACAAGACCAGTAACAGCATAATGAAACCACACTAAGGTTGAGCTTCGTGTCGCAACGTCTCGAAGATGTTTGTTTTCAGAAATAAGGTCGTCACGCTGAAGTCTCAGCTGAACATTGGAAGTGGCAATTTCGGCTACATGCTCATGGAGCTCTTGGTTCTCATCATTTAGCATTTTCTTTATAGTCAATTCATCACTAAGCCTTGAAGCCATTTGTTGTAATGCAGAATTCATGCTTTGTAGTTGACGGTTCGCAAATGCATTTTGTCCCAATAACCTCCCAGCTTGGTCACGAAGTGCTCGAGCAGCCTCTTGAACCAAGAGAACACGACTATTAGATTGTTCAACCGAGTAAGTGATAATGTAGTTGAATCGATCCACATTATTATCCTAAAAACATTGCAAGACAAAGGGCAGAAGGCATTCTTATCAATGACTTAACGGAGCATTACTTTCATAACGGGAAACTATGATTGAATTGAAAAATGCAAAAAGGGATAGTATTGTTCATTACCCTCCACAGTTCATCTTGTGATACAGTTGCAGATGAGGAACTAGCTGAGGTTGGGCTGCAATCTGTAAGGGCTTCCACGGCTTCCCAAGGGGATGCATAGTACATACGTTCAGCCTCTTCAGCAAGCAAATGAGCTTCCATATCATGTGCATAGTTTTCATCCGACATCTAAAAAAGGCTTTGTTAAAACAATATTGTTTATTATAGAGATCTTATACAAACATATACACAAACAAATTCACATAGTAATGAATTGAAACAGATGTGAATACACAAACAAATTCACATAGTAATGAATTGAAAGAGATCTTATACAAACATCATAATATGCATCTATAACTTTAATTTACAAACCAAAACCAACTACTTCTTTGACATTGACATGATCACTGCCTTCTTTCATAAACTAGGATGCTCATCTAAATAAACTAGGATACATAATATATCTTCCCATAATGAAGCTTATGAATGAACAAGCTAAAATGAAGCCTCTGAAAAAATCCTCATCAAGAACAGGTCATGGTTTCTGGTGGTCTTGTGTTCAAACAGAAATGATTACCATCACAAAATATAAGAAAAATCCTGTCTTTTATTACTACGTACAACAAACACAGAGCAGAGCAAGCTTATGAACTGACTAAAAAGAAGCCTCTGAAAAAACTTATGTACCATCACAGGTTAATTATTAATGACATAGAATTGCTACAATTATATTTCAGTATTGATCTAGAACATGTACAGGCAAAACATAAATACAATTAACTAATCTCACGTGTAAGTTAGAAGGATTGTGTAAGGTAGAAGAAGAGGAACTAACACAAGTAAATGCTCACTCAGACATTTAATCAAACACTTTGAGTGCATAACTAGCAAAGTCAATAAAACAAAATAATGAATTGATTTCAATCTAGTTTCTATGCCTAATCGACAATCTTTACACCAAAGCTTAAGCATACAGAGCAGAAATTGAAGACATAAGACCACTGCAAATGCGAAATTTCGGGATTCAAGCACATTCTAAGTTAGGCCTAGAAGTTAGGGTTAAGCAAAATCAGAATTGAGGGTTCCACATACCTTGAAATCATAAACGAAGGTTGATGAAGCTCTTCCCTTTCGATTTTGCGCTGCAAAATGATTGAAAAAATTAGGGTTCATAGAGGAGTAGAAGAGGCGATTTCGTCAAAGAGAAAGGAAGAAATGCATACCAGAAATTCGATCGACAGTGATAACATGAGCAAGGGTATATGATGGAAATATCCCAGCTTCATCTTGGTTGAAGTTGAAGCAATTGCTTCATCTGGGGGGGGCTAGATGAAGGAAAATGCTACTGTTTGGTTGAAGTTGATGATTTTCTTCAACTCCCTTCAACCCAAATTGCTTTTCTCCTTCATCTTTCCCGAACACCACAAATTTGCTTCAACCAGATGAAGTCTCCTATTTTCTTCAACTTCAACCCGCATAGCCCTCCATTTCATCCTTACCGAACGGGCTCTAAATATTCATCAAACATCCTTAAATGTTCATAAGCATTTAATAAAATGTTCATTACTCAAAAGTTCATTACAATTAGCTTAAATGTTCATCACGTTGTTCATAAATGTGCATCAAAATGTTGATAAACGTTCATTTTGATATACTCTACTGAATGTTGATCACATTTTACTTACAAGTTCACCAACAGAATGTTCATCACATTATAATTAAATGTTCATCAACAAAATGTTCATCACATTATATTTAAATGTTCACCAATTTGAATTAGACTTAAATTTTCATTTATTTTTATACTTTAACTTTTTCATTTATTATTGGACCATCGCCGGACCTCCACCGGACCACGCCGGACCGCCGCCGGACCTTCGCCGAACCGCCGCCGGACCTTCGCCGAACCCCCGCCAGACCTCTACCGGACAACCACTGGGGGGTCGTCGGGAGGCCGCCAGACCACCACAACTACCCCTACTACAAGTGGAGGTAACTAGTTTATTCTAAGTCATTGGATGTCAAAGCATCCAATGACTTAGATTCATTCTTATGTATCTCTATAAGAGTGTTTATTGTGGGATTCACACCCTAAGTTAATAGGGGATCAATATTTTGTGATCATCATAAAAAAAAAACATAATACTCCCTCTGTCCCTATTTGTTTGTCTACTTTCCTTTTCGGGTGTCCCCTTTTGTTTGTCCACTATTCCATTTATTTTATTTTATTCTATCCATTGTATCCCTACTATCAACCTATAATTACCACTTTTTCACTTTTTCTCTCTCCCAAATTTCAATTGTATCTACTTTTTCTCTCCATCTCCCTCTTCTAACCATTTACTTTATACTTTTCTCTCTCTCCTATAATCATTATATTACTACAATTCCTTAATTCCCGCGAAAATCGTACTTGTGGACAAACAAAAAGGGACGGAGGGAGTAAGATATTAGAAGGTAAAAATCTGAAAAGATTAAGATACAATTTTTTTGTGATATTTTTTACACGAATTTCAAAATTTAATCAATGTTTTCAGAAAATTATATTAAATAGTATAAAATTGTGATCAATGAAATGAAGATAAGTGATGGCTTAAATGAAAAGAGTTACACGTGGCATAGCTGAGTGGAAAAAAAACGATCTATATATATAAAAATTCATGTGTTTGAGAAAGTAATGACAATTGGTATTAATTTTTTCTCCTTTTTTCTATTTCTCATTATCCAATGATAATTGAGACTTATTAAATGTCTAATAAAACCATAATTATGTGCTTAATTGTTTAGTATTTCCACCAATTTAATTTATTTATTTTTCGCTCTTCACCTTAAATCCGTATGATGATGAAGAACAATCCGAACAACGTAAACGACTATGTGATTTTGGTACATATATAAGAGATATTCAATTCATTTTATTATAATTTACTAAAAAATACATATATGAAAAAATATATTAAGTATATGAATATAGACAAAAATAAAAAGTGTTTGGCTCGCGCAAAGCGCGGGTAATGACCTAGAAAGTTGTCATTACTATGTGACATCTTGAATTCCTCTTCTAATTTCAACTTTTGACTTTTCGACTTCTCCGAATGGGAATTCGTATTGAATTCTTCCATCAAGTCGTCGTTACTCTTCTGCATATTGTATTTCGTCGTTACTCATGGTTTTTGTCAATTTGTAATTGAACCAATCAATTAGCTATTTTTATCACTTCTATTGTTCGTTTATTTTTGTGTTAATGTCTTGATTTGCAGGTTAAATTTAAATTGGCCTGAATTGGATAAAATATGCCCTGAAAAAAATTGTAAATATATAATTAACCCAATCCAGATTTGATACGAAAAACCGTAATTACCCCGCACGGGGGTCCGATTCTAGTATTACTTTAATAATTATAGAGAGATTGGCTACTATATTCCTTTCTTTTCAGGTTATTTGCTCTTTTTGTGTGTTATAAGTCACTTGGGTATCTCTTCATTTTCATTGTAATGGATTGTTTCTACTTAATTGGAGACCCCGTTGAGATCATTGGGTCGGAACGTGCTATGCTTGGCTCTATGTAGGAGGCAACCATCGTTGGTCATTCGTATGCTAATCACTATGAAGTTGAGTATTTAACACTCTACGATACTGAAACTTTACAAAGAAAACGTGAGATTTTACCCTACTGCAAGATTTGTGTGCCTCCTACAATTATATTTCAAGAGGAATATAGTCTGAATGATACGGTTGATGTTTGGCATGAAAAAGGGTGGTGGACGGGTCATGTTACCTTGGTTCGAGCTCCATAAGGAAAATATGAAGTGTATCTTCCTTTTGAAAAGAAGACAGTTGCAATTAAGCATTCTAAAATGCGCCGTAATTTTGAATAGATGCTTCATCTGTAAGGGATATGTCTTCAATGTTTGTTTTTTTTACTTTTTTTTTATAAACCGCGCGTTTTGTCCATGTGTATATAATGTGAAATGTAATTGATGTGGTTGACGTGTAACTATCGTAATTTTATTATAACATCCTTTTTGTACTAATACAATGTTACGTGTATAAAAAAATGTGTATACCCCGTGCGGAGCACGGGCCCCGGAGACTAGTATATATAATGAAAAAATAAACAAATGTACAACATATTCTATATCTTATAAAACAAAATCCTATTGAGATCTGCACAATAGCCACGCCTTCTCAAGGAATTATAACATCGAGTCACAAGAAGGTCATCAAAACGAAACGTCGAAAAAACGCACAATACACATGCGCGAACCGCAAGTTCCCGATTTTAGTATGGTTTTTATTCATAGCCTACCCCTTTTCCTATTAATAGTCCACCCTCAGTGTGTCACGTATGGGTGCATTCCATACACGAGGCATCGATGACGTTATTTCAAAACGTATCCATACGCCCTGTATCAAGAGCCCCTCATACGTCGTGTAGTTATGAATTATGTTTAGAGAAAAGTTCGGGTGAGAATAAGGCTTAACCTAGGAAAAACAAAGTTTTCGCGTTCACAGATAAGAAACTAATGTTCATAATTTGGGTGATAATGTTCACAATCTGGAGGTGAAATTTTTTGAGGTCATTTTGAGAAAACAAAAAAAATCAAAGTTCGCGGTAATTACAAGCATCAACCGCGTCCCTCTCTAAAAACCTTCAAAAAAATTAATGGCTCTGATTATAAACATTATTATCTAGAATATGAACATTGATGTGTAATATGTGAACGTGAACTGTTCGTTTTTCCTACGTTAAGAGATGTTCTCACCGGAACATTCCTCTTATGTTTAAGTATTACTCCCTCCGTCCTATATTATAGATCTCGTTTGTTGTTATCGAGGTAAATTAAGGAAAGGAGAAAGAAAAGTGGAGAGGAGAGAAATTGTGAGTGGATGTAGATTTTTATGTAGGTAAGAGAAGATAAAAAAGTAAATTGGTATGAGTTTTAATGTAAAAAGGAGGAAAAATGAAAGAAAAAATAAAAAATAAGAAAGATTTATATGCGACGTATAGATTATTTTTATCGTTTTAAAATAATATATATGAAGCATCACATATGAAATATACTGGTACGCGACATGTTAAAGATGGACGATGAATAAAAACAGATAAACGATTAATAATTCCATACGCAACTCTTTGACACTGGACGATGAAAAAGAAAATAAATAATAAGTATAGCTTATTCTATTATCAATTTATCAGCATAGCTTATTCTAAAAGTGGATAAGGATTAGAAAACACGATGCATGTAGGAGGAAAGAAGTTGTCCCTAAGCCGTCATATTTCTACAAAATAGGAGTAAATAATAAGCCGTCACATACTCACATATGATTGCCATGAATAGTCAAACAGCTGAGTCTCTCGGTCGTGTTTGGCTTCTCAAACCTCCATTACAAATACTCCCTCCGTCATTCCTACTTCCATCAATCCAAACACATTCTTCCATCACTCTCTTCTCCTCCAATGGCAATCACCAACTCAGACCCATCCATTTTCTTCCTCACTTTACTCCTCTTTTCCGCTGCTACAATCTCAGAATCATGCAACCCAATAGACAAGGAAGCACTCCTCCAAATGAAGTCCAAGATCACATCCGACCCCTCAAATCTCTTGAAATCATGGAACGCCACTACCGACTGCTGTTCCACCTGGGCTGGCGTCGCATGTGATCCCTCCTCCGGCAGAGTCGTCAACGTCTCTCAATCCTGTCTTCAGGACGGTGGTGACTTCATCCTCGACACCTCCATGACCGGTACTCTCTCCCCTTTCATCGGAAACCTCACCTTTCTCCAATTTCTTAATCTTGAGGATTGCAAAGAACTTAATGGCCCAATTCCATCGGAGTTGGGCAATCTCAAATCCCTAAACATGCTCGCCCTTGACACCAACAAATTCAACGGCCCAATCCCTAATTCTTTCCAACACCTTACTAACCTCACTCGCCTCTTCCTTAACAACAACGCAATGTCCGGACCTCTGTCTTCCTCTGTTTTCGCCTCTTTCACCCGTCTCTCGCAACTCGGTTTAAACGGGAACAAGTTTTCCGGACCAATTCCGGCCTCTTTCGGGAAGATGACCTCCCTTACGACACTCGATCTCCATGATAATCGACTTTCAGGCCCCATCCCATCCCAAATCGGCACCCTGAAGAGCTTGACTTCGATGGATTTGTCGCAGAATCGGCTCTCTGGCTCTATCCCGAGCTCCATTGGCGGCCTCTCGAAGGTTAATTTATTGTACCTCAACGATAATCAGCTCACCGGTGTGATCCCTGCTTCAATAGGAGGACTTACCTCACTGCAATTCTTGAGAATGGATGGCAACAAGCTCACAGGCCCACTCCCTGATTCAATTGGAAATCTCCCAAGTATTGAACGCCTGAGTTTGGAGGACAACATGATCGACGGCGAGCTCCCGAGCTCGATTGGAAATCTCCTGACCCTCAACGAGTTGTACCTCTCCAACAACCGCTTCTCCGGCGGAATTCCTGAGAGCTTTGGAAAGCTAACGAACCTTTTTGATCTAGGCCTCTCCAGGAATCAGTTAACTTCCATTCCGATCCAACTTTCAAATCTACAAATCCTTCAGAATTTAGACATATCATACAATCCACTCAAACTGGTGACAATCCCGAGTTTTTTTGCAAAGATTCCATCTCTGTTCCAGCTAATATTAGCCGGCACCGGACTCAAAGGCCAACTACCGAGCTGGCTAGGATCTACATCGATTTCCACACTCGACGTGTCGAACAACCAATTGAGCGGAAAACTCCCAGGATGGATCGGAAACATGAGCAACCTCGCATTGCTGAATCTCTCCAACAATGGATTCCACTCCAAACTCCCCGTGGAGTTCAAGAACCTCTCTCGTCTCAATGACCTCGATCTCCACAATAACAAATTCAACGGCGATCTCAATCTGATCTTTTCAAAGGGTAATAGCGCCCCGCTTGGATTCTACAACTCGATCGACGTCTCGAATAACAAGTTCAATGGCCCGATCGCCGCCGATTTCGGGACGGAGTCTGTGATGGAGTCCATTACGTCGCTTATACTGTCTGGGAACAATCTAGGCGGTGAGATTCCGAGGTCAATTGGGAACATGACGAGTCTTTTGGTGCTGGAGATGGATCGCAACGGGCTCTCAGGTAAGATTCCAGTGGAGATTGGGAACGACGGCCAGTTGACGAAGATATCGTTGGCGGGGAATGAGCTGAGCGGGGGAATTCCGGCGAGGGTGTTGGCATTGCCAAGCCTACAAAGCTTCGACGTTTCGAATAATAGGCTGAGCGGCAAAATTCCGGTGCATAAGGCGAAGTTGCCCGCGTCTGGGTTTGCCGGGAACCCGGGGTTGTGTGGTTCTCCGCTTCCGCGTTGTAATTAGTTAATTCAGCGCCACATTCGAACTCTGGGTAGTTGATGTTGTTGTATTTATGATAGTTGATCAATTCTTTCAGTCCTGCGTGGCTGCAAATGAAAGTGTAATGGCGTTACTGTAGTCTTTGAAGCAATCAATTACTAATAAGATCTTGACCAAAATAAAATAAAATAAGATATCGTGGTTGACCAATTTTTCTGTGTGAACCACAATTTGAATTTTCTAAGTTGGATATTATATTTTGAATGTCAAAATTGATAACTACTCTTAGTCCCTAAATGTTCTTTCTATTTCTTGTAGGTATGTACGGTGATATACATTTTGTATCGTTAATATCTCTAAATTTACGTTAACAAAAATTATAAAATTTTGATATTCTTAAAGTTCACGATGAGACAAATCAAACAAGACCTCAATCACTACGTTTGTTTTTATATATTGTAAGATATCTAACAAATTCGATTAATACATGAATAGTGTCATTATTTGGAATGAGACTTTTAGGGACGGATGAAGTATAAGTTAGATGTCATGAATGATTATCGTCCTTGCTCAGTCCGTGATTGCGTATGCGCCTTATTATACGATGCAAATTATCTATGCCCTTACATGTTTGCAACGAAATTGAAAAGAGGGCTAAGGAATCTGTTTGAGGTTCTATTGCGGAGAAGAAAAATATTCATCTCCTAAAATGAAATGAGTTGTGTCGGCCTAAAGTCGTCGAGGAAATTGGAATGAAAAGCATGAGACAAGTTAACACCGCTTTCATCCCTAAACTTCAATGAAACATGCTGACTGAACATGACTCGTTGTGTTCACAGGTGTGCGCGATAAATCTTGTAATAGTCGTTGTGATCGGGATACGTTCACTGCAAAAAGAGGAGATTCTCTGCTTGGAATGACATTGTCAAATCGAAGACACCCCTTGCTTCAAGGATTGACATCGGTGGTTAGTGATGGTTCTTCAATCCTCTTGTGGAGCCATCCATGGATCATTTCTCATCCTCTTAAGGATTGGCATGCATGAATTCTCTCATCATCTTTCTCCTCGTATTATTCTCATGAAAATCAACTTGGTGGGAATTGCTGAAGAAGGTATTGCGGACAATTTCCGTTAGAATGAAACAGGATCGAGCCATTTCTCATTGAAGTTGGTTCTCACAATCATCATGCATGGCGGAGGAGATATTGCGGAGAAAGGATGGGAGAAGATTTGGAAATTATAATTGTTGGGCCTGATTTCGGCCCACTCGTTTGGACGGCCCAAACCGGAGTCCAAACTTCAGGAGCAAAGATGGAGCCGTTGGAAGTCTTATCTGGTGACTTGGGCAACATGGACGAAGTGGCGGTTGATCAAGGCCGAGATTCTCGGGATCAGAGTAATAACAATATAGACGTTATGATTAGGGTTTTGTTAGAGGGATATATATAGGATCGGTCATCATTTGTAGGGATATGCATTATCAAACATCTTATCTCTCTGTAATCTTAGCAAACATTGTAATCTCTCAAGTTATATCAAGAATTTGGATTATTATTCAAGCGACGACAGTGTTCATCATACGATCTATCGTCCATATATCTTACTCGTCTAGCTAAGCTTATCTTACTCTTATTTCATCAAAGCTATCTGATTGAATTGTTTAGGACGTCATAGAATTTGGTCTTGTTTCAATTGATTAACCTCATCTTAAGGCAATTTGGTCAATTGAGATTATTTGCCCAAAACAATTTGGCGCCCACCTTGGGGCAATCAGTCGATTTCAGGTCTAAACTAAGTCATCCAGCAATCAATCAAGATGGTGAATGAGATCTCCGAGGTTCACGACCAAGGTTTGGCCCCAGTGATCCCTAATCTTGATGGCACTCAGACTGTGGAGACGCTGGGCCAAACTGAGGACGACCTTGCGACGAAAGCCAACGACAATCTCACTCTTGAAGAAATCTCTCAATCAACTAGGGAGGAGATGCGACAGATGTCCCAGTCCATGGAGGCACTCCGTCAAGAAATGCTCGATCAGCGTCAACGCTATGAAGCATTATCTGCATCTAACAGACAACTGATGAATGAAAATTTATCTCTTAAAGCGCAGGTACAATCGTCAGGATCCAACGTGGTCAGGACAAGAAGGGCCACAAACGTCACCAACGTCCAAACCAGGCTCAATATGGAGGACGTGGACATGACTCCTGCGACCAATCGCAGAACGTCTATCGGTAACCCTGAACCTAATGTCGAAATTCCCATTTCAACTAACGCAATTACTTTTGTTGTTCCCACCGGTCCAACCATAGATCGAGTGACTGAAATGCAGGTCGCACCAAGCAACAGCATCCAAATGCTCATTGACCAAGCTCTCAACGAGCGTCTCAAAGCTTTGGATGAACGAATCGCTCGGATCCCAGGGGTACCTCGTCCCATTGAGAAAGAGGCCCTGGACGGGTTCGAAGATTCGCCGTTCGTCTAGGACATCGCTCGGGCGGAGATCCCAAAGAAATTTTACTTGCCAAGCATGGCGAGTTATGACGGTACCAGCCTTTGCCTCGCCCTCCTTTTGCATAGCGTCAACAATGACCTCCGTCCGACCTGAGCTGGACTCCGCTTCATCTTCGCCCTCATCCTGCGACTGAACGTCCTTCAGATACTCCAAGTAAGGACAGCCATAGGGAAACGACGCTTCAAACTTAGCCTTGGCCTCCTTCAAGTCCCAAGACAGGTGCCGACCTTTGGCGAACTCCTCCATGATCTCTATCTGGGACTTAGCCCCAAAGTACAAACCAATTGATGACAGACGAATCTGCAGGATCGAATATATGAGGCTGAAAACGTTCTCTTGGGGTGGATGTTGAGGAAGTCGATGTGGAGATGATTTCGAGAGATCGTTGTGACAGACGATCGATCGAACCTTGGCCTTCGACAAGTGTTATCTACCTTGACTCAGTCGTCGATCTAGGTAGACTAGCTTGACTCGGACACGATAAGCAAGTGACGTCTTTTAGAAAGACTCTCTTGACTCAAACTAACCCAAGGAATCCACCTATGGTTCTTTCAAGGTTTTGAAGTCGAACTATGTATAAACACAGATCGATCTCACAGGTGCCCAATATCAAACCAAGCGTTGACTTCTTGCAATTCAATATCAAACCAGGACAATATCAAACCAAACGTTGACTTCTTGCAATTCAATATAATCCAAAGCTACAGCTAAAGACGTTAAAACAACGTCAAAACTAAAAATGTAAATCTCAATTCCCAATTTGTCTAATCTGCCTAAAACCCTAGAAAAACACATATTAAATAGCCTTCACGAATGAATTGATTCCCAAGAAAGGAAACCCTAGAAAAGCCCTAAAATCTTGAAACGTGTTCTGATCATGGCGGCCTCGTCCAATCTCGAATGGGCCTCAAATTTGGACACAATGAAGATAAGCCCATGTTCTGAAACATATCCAAAGGAGAGCTTAATCCGATCTTCCGTTTGCCCAAACGAACAGAAACAAGTTCGGTCCTTGCAGCAACCATATCTTGGTCATTGGGCCTCTGTTGGGCTTCAACTTTGGACACGGCCAAGATAGACCCAAGAAGTATATTCTGACCAAAGATCTTCTCAAATGGACGCCCGAGCCGTCCATGCCACTCTGCCCTAGTTCCAGCCCATCTTTGACAACATCGCCTCTTATGATCTTCCCGAGCTTCAGCTCGGCTACGGGATCGCATCACGGGTTGTTCTGGGAGATGCTCCAACGTACGTACATCATCCTCCTCCCCTTGAAAATGATTCGTCCTCGAATCCTCTTGCTCTTCTAAATTCAGCTTTTCTTGAAAATGGGGCCCTTGTGAGCTCACCCATACAGTCATGGGTGCCAAAGATGAATAATGCCCCAGCTCTTGATGAAGCTCCGACGTACGTACATCATCCTCCCTTCCTTTGAAAAGATTCGACCTCGAAACTTCTTGACCTGCAAAAAGGAGCGCCACGTAACAAGTATCTGGACACACAACAAGACATAAATATTTACTTGAATCGAGCAAAGCTTGAAGTGTAGTACTAGAAGTCATTCTTGCAAAAGTGAGAAAACTTCCCTTCATATTGCGCAACCTATCTTCTAGAGTCATAAGCACATAAATAGCACATGAATGATTAGCTATGACTCTAAGAAAGCAAGATGCACAATCATGGATACCAATGAACGACAATCCTAAGCCTAAGTGCAAAGGATATACCAAGATGCAAGCAATAACTATGCCACCTTTCTTTCTATTCCCAATCAGATTCCTAAACATGTTAGGAAGAATATAATAAGTATACGGGAATGAGAAAGCATCATTGAGACCTGAATGCAACCTATATGACGTGTCTTTAAATGGAGCATGATAGTACTTGGTAGAAGACTGATCATATACAACAGACTCATGAAAGACAAGAGAGTTTGTCTTGTAATCAGTATGCACATTAGATGAAAACCAACATGCACAGTTTAAGCTCTTCTTTTTATGCCTATGTATGTGCTTAATAGTGCTACTACAAACAGAATAGGCATTCCTAGGCAAACCAACAAGCATACGAAACAAGGGAAACACATGATGCATGAGATATGAATATCGAACACTATGCATATATGCAACAGATGGCATAGAAGACAAATGAGAAGAGGAGAGGGTAAAGGATCCTTCCCGGAAATGATGATTCCTCAAGTGGATGGCAGAAAGGCTCTTCTTAGCTATGTTAAGCTCATCGACATCTTCTGAGGTGATGACGTCCTTGTTGGCCTCTTCTACTTCTTTTCTTGGCTTCTGGTTGTCCTTCTCTGCAGCCTGCTCTACAACAATGTTCTAGTTCCGAGCTCCTTCGTCTTGAGCCTTTCCAGGGACTACATTCAGGGCTTTTTCCCCTACTTCTTTGGCGACTTCTTCAATCACATCCTGGACATTTAGTTGCAACTCCATTTTGACATCAACGTGTGCCACTTCTCGGACGTCCTCCTTTCCATAAGCATGGACAACATCTGAGGTTTGGGTTTCATCAACTTCATCCTCGTAGATGTAGTTGCGATTTGGGAAAATATCAGCCAAGTGACCTCTTCCTCCACACATAACACATATGATGTCACGTGTTCAAATTCGAGGTTGCAGAGCTGAACCATACTGGTCATAAGGATTGCTAGCAAATATCTCAGGTGAGTCATAAACTCCCTCGGTCTGCACCAAAGAGTCAGAAGAAAAACCATAGGAGTCATAATAGTAATGTTCATGCTCGTACCTCATATGTGGGTTCATGTCATGAAAATCAAGTCTTTGATCCTCTAGTTGTTGCACATCCTCACAATATGAAAGATCGTCATAGTGGTAGACCCTAGTTTGCTCATTGAAGCTCACCTTCTTCTTCCTCCTTTGAACAATCTCATATGTCTCTCCATAAGCTTGGGCTCCATAGTAGTCATATCCTGAGCGGTTCATCGACAAGTATTGACCATGTGAGTAGCTCATGTCCTCCCAGTTGGCATATCTATGATCAGTCCAACCAACGTCAAACACTTGACGATCCATGAATGGATCCTTTGGTTTGGCTTTGGAACGAAGACGATTTGTGTATGGGGGGGGGGGGGGGTCGACCGACTCTGTTTGTTAGGGTTTCAAGAGTCTCTTCAAATTTTGGAGGCTTGCTTTCCAAGAATAAAATCCCTACAAGAGAATAAAGGAAAGGAAATAAAATCTAGAATATCTAAAAAGGAATTAAAAAGGAAAATAAGAAAATAAAAGAAAATCTCAATATGGTTAGATAAGATCTCACCAACTTGGTAACAATTTATCTTCCAAGTAAAGAATATCTTTTATTTTCCTAAAAAGAAAGGAAAATAAAACAAATAACAAGATATGGTAACAAAAAGATCTTCCCCTTTTTTTTTTGTATTTTTGGAAAAATGAGGTGGGAAGGGGGAAGGGCCACTCGGCCGGCCCAAAGGCCAGCCCGCTAGGCGCGGTTGCGCGCGCCTCAGTGTGCGTGCTCCCGCTCGAGCGGTGAGTCCCGCCTTGCCAACTTGGCGATTCTCCTCGTAACCTTCCCCTGCAAGATTGTTATCCCACTTGAAATAAAAGAGACAAAATTAGGTTAACGTTTAATTTCGCAGCCCTAGGCTCGAAATTCCTCACGCTTTCCCTTTTCAGAAGGTTCTCTCTCGGTTTGGGCTCGGGATGAGGTTCTGGCTAAAACAGGATCTTCCAAAAGTCAATAGAAGATTCAGTTGAGATTATGCCGCAAATAATTTTGAACAATAATTTTCGTAAGAAAACGAAAAAATGCAAGATTCAATTCGAAAATCTCTAGAGCCGCCCCCAGGCGGGAAAGCGCCGGGGCGGAGTTCGAGGCTACTAGCCCGACTCACTTGGCTTGACCCCTGGGACATCTCAAGGCTACTAGCCCGGGTCCTACTCAACCTTAAACAAACAAGGCTACTAGCCTAAAACGTTCTCGCCTTAGCCGGATTTCTCTTCGGCTAGTCGGGTTGTACAAAACGCGTTTTTTTTAAATGGCCGACTGGCCGTGGAAGGGTAGGGAGCTTGAAAACGCCTCCCGCTCGTATGCCCTTTTCAAAATTAGAATTAAAACAAGATTTTTCTGATTTCCTTTCGAAAATAGTTGCACAAAATCTTAACAGAAAATCTTCAAACCTGATTCTTCCCTTGATTTATGGGTTGGTTAGGGTAAGAATGGATTAGGGTTTTGGCTCACCCTGGACATCCGCCATCCCTAGGCTAAGACGCCGCTCGCTTCTCTCGGCTACACTCTCCTCTCCGGCGCTCGTCACACGTTTTGAGGAGAATTTGGCCGAAAAAATTTCTCACCCTCTCGGCTTAAGGTAGATCTGAACAAAACACCCGAGTGAGTAATCTTCAAGGAAAGGGAATATGAAACTAGAACGTTTTACCTCGTTTAGCTCTGATACCAAATGATGACAGACGAATCTGCAGGATCGAATATATGAGGCTGAAAACGTTCTCTTGGGGTGGATGTTGAGGGAGTCGATGTGGAGATGGCTTCGAGAGATCGTTGTGGCAGACGATCGATCGAACCTTGGCCTTCGACAAGTGTTATCTACATTGACTCAGTCGTCGATCTAGGTAGACTAGCTTGACTCGGACACGATAAGCAAGTGACGTCTTTTAGGAAGACTCTCTTGACTTTAACTAACCCAAGGAATCCACCTAGGGTTCTTTCAAGGTTTTGAAGTCGAACTATGTATAAACACAGATCGATCTCACAGGTGGCCAATATCAAACCAAGCATTGACTTCTTGCAATTCGATATCAAACCAGGACAATATCAAACCAAGCGTTGACTTCTTGCAATTCAATATAATCCAAAGCTACAGCTAAAGACGTTAAAACAACGTCAAAACTAAAAACATAAATCTCAATTCTCAATTTGTCTAATCTGCCTAAAACCCTAGAAAAACACACATTAAATAGCCTTCACGAATGGCTTGATTCCCAAGAAAGGAAACCCTAGAAAAGCCCTAAAATCTTGAAACTTGTTCTGATCATGGCGGCCTCGTCCAATCTCGAATGGGCCTCAAATTTGGACACAATGAAGATAAGCCCAAGTACTGAAACATATCCAAAGGAGAGCTTAATCCGGTCTTCCGTTTGCCCAAACGAACAGAAACAAGTTCGGTCCTTGCAACAGCCATATCTTGGTCATTGGGCCTCTGTTGGGCTTCAACTTTGAACACAACCAAGAAGTATATTCTGACCAAAGATCTTATTAAATGGACGCCCGAGCCGTCGATGCCACTCTGCCCTAGTTCCAGCCCATCTTTGACAGCATCGCCTCTTATCATCTTCCTGACCTTCAGCTCGGCTACGGGATAGCATCACAGGTTGTTCTGGGAGACGCTCCAGCGTACGTACATCACCAATGGCCACTGCCTTGGACCCGTACGACTCCTTCTCTTCTCCCAGCAGCCTCTCAAATTCATTAAGGCGGTCCTCCTACGTCTGAGCTTCGTTAGACAGTGCAGTCACAGTGTCTTTCGACTTCTTCAACATCTCCCGCATATCTTTCACCCGATTCTCAGCAGTGTCGGCCCAATAGGTGAGACTGTCGATTATCTTTGACGCCTTGTCCTGACACACGCGGATATGCTGGATCGCCTGCAAATAGGAGACAAGGGTAAGATGAGATGCACAAAACAGAAAAGGATAAAGTCATGGTCGAAAGACTTACCGCCCAGAAACTCTCGCCAACATAAAATTGGTTGTCTTGGAGACTCAGCAGTTGGACGTCATCAGGAACGACAACATCCGAGAACTTGGAGATGCCCGCCTCAGCTTTACCAGGTAAGATCTCTTTCGACAGGTCGATGATCTCGCTCGCTTTCCTCTTATCCCCAGACTTAGGCTTGGGAGGTAAGACATGAGAAGTCGAAGCTTTGCCCTTTCCTTTGATAGCCAGGAGATTCTTGAAGGACAATCGGGCTCTAGATCGTCCCGCTCAGGTGCTAGTCGTTTCCATCACAACATGGCCTCACGGTAAACCAACACATCTTATGACGGAAATAAAAGATCTTAAGTCACTTACACTTGGAGGGAGAAGGTGTAGGCCCCATATCGTCCGACGGAATAGGTTGTGAGATCGTTGAATTCTAGAACGTACGATGGAGATCCGGAACGACAAAAACCTTGTCTAGTTTCGCCTAGAGAACAGGGTCGGTCGGTCGACTCACTTCTTCGGGAACTGCAAAAAGGAAAAAGTAAGAGGAAGTTAAGACACAACAATGAGGAACAAATACAAGGAGGATACAAATCTTGATGCAACCATCTCGTATTCAGAAAGCTACGATCCTCCCTGTCCCCAGCGACTCAACCTGAGCAAAGAAATACAGCTTTTTCCAGCCTCTATCATTAGGACTCTGACCTAGAGCGATGGCGTTAAAGCCCGACCTCGCCTTGAAGCAATACATGCTGGACTTGATGGTAGACGGATTGTGAACATATTCAAAGGTTGCAAGATCGAAGTTGAGACTTGGGTACCTTTCATTCAAGCGATCCAAAACCCTCAGTAACCTCCACCCATGAGGTGTAATCTGGCAACATGCAAGGTTGTACTTGGCCAAGACGTCTCGGACCAACTGAGAGAAAGGAAAGGTGTGTGTGATCTTGAACGGATACTCAAAAAAGCACACCCAACCCTCCTCCACGTCGTCGGCTCTATCATCGTCTCCTGGCGCCCGAAGTATAGAACTAGAGGGGAATCCATACCATTGGCGAAATTGTTTCAGTTCCGCCTTGGTCACGTCTCTGGGAACAACGTCTTGATCAGTGAGAATGAAGGGGAGAGGATCGGAAGCCTCGACCTCGGAACCAGACGACATTGTTGAAGGAAGAAAGAAGATTGGAGAAGAAGAAAAAAATTACCTTGGGACTCAAAGTCGGCAGAAAAGCAATGATGCCTTTCTCTCAAACGTCTACTCAATTTAAAGACCCAAGAGAAATAACTGCAAATTCAAACGAGAGAATGGATGCAATACACGTGTAGGGCTGGATGAAGAAGAGAAAAGAAACTGCCGAATCCACTTGCATCATCCGCATTTTCTTTTGGGGCAAATTGTTGGGCCTGATTTCGGCCCACTCGTTTGGACGGCCCAAACCAAAGTCCAAACTTCAGGAGCAAAGATGGAGCCGTTGGAAGTCTTATCTGGTGACGTGAGCAACATGGACGAAGTGGCGGTTGATCAAGACCGAGATTCCCGGGATCAGCCTAATAACAATATAGACGTTATGATTAGGGTTTTGTTAGAGGGATATATATAGGATCGGGTCATCATTTGTAGGGATACGCATTATTAAACCTCTTATCTCTCTGTAATCTCAGCAAACATTGTAATCTCTCAAGTTATATTAAGAATTTGGAGTATTATTCAAGCGACGTCAGTGTTCATCATACGATCTGTCGTCCATATATCTTACTCGTCTAGCTAAGCTTATCTTACTCTTATTTCATCAAAGCTATTTGATTAAATTGTTTAGGACGTCATAGTATTTGGTCTTGTTTCGATTGATTAACCTCATCTTAACGCAATTTGGTCCATTGAGATTATTTTCCCAAAACAATAATTACTTGAGCGCATCCGGAATTTTATGTGGTTGGCTGCTAAGGATGTCATTATGTGTAATGAGAATCAAGGTGTTCGTCATCTTGGTGTTGATTCATATTGTGAACATTCCTCTGATCAGCTAGAATCTTTTTACATATTCTAAGAGATTGCACAATTGCATTTGATATGTGGCGGGATTTCGTTCTCCCCTCTCGTATTCCTAAACTCTGTTCTTTTTTGGTATGGCATAACCGGATATGCTTGGAGAAGACCATCGTCGGTATGGCATAAACTGAATTATAATGTTTCTTTTGTGGAAGTAGTGGATTGGGTTTTTGTTGGTGGCTTGATCCGAGATCAATTCGGGAACTTCAGGCATTGTTTTACTGCTGAATCCAGAAGTAGCTCGCCATTTCGGACGGAGTTGCTGGGGATGTTTCATGGTTTGAACATGGTTGAGCAGTTGGGGATCAAGAAGATTGTTGTTGATATTGATTCTGCAAAAGTGTTGAAAGTTGTCTCAACTTTTGATTCGTGTCCCATGTTGCACCTTGAGTTTGTCCACAAAATCATTGGCTTGCCATCTTGGATAATTTCGATCTCGTAGTGGCCAAACCAGCCGACGTATTGGCTGGCTAAATCAAGGCCCCCTAGTGACAATGAAGAGTTGGTCTTGCTTGCAAGCCCTCCTAAAGATCTTACGAGTATTCTTGAATTTGATCAAGTTTATGTTCCCAAAAGCAACATGTGGTTGCTAAATCAAGCGTTGGATATTAGGCGTCATTAATCATGTCTTTCACCTGCGCTGAAAATACTTTAATAAAAAATTATTTTCACATTTTGAAAGAACAAAAAAAAAAGTTGCTAATAACAAATAGACACTTAATGTCAAAATCTACGTGTCATAGACCAAATTAGAGATATATTAATAGACTGTGAACAACTTAAGATTTATTGTGGTGATATTAGAAAAAGATATAATAGTATAGTCTTATCTGTAGAAGGTATTCAAGTATCTTAACTTGTGTTGTACAATGGATTAGGCTCCAAAGTCAATAATCTGAAAAACAAATTCAAACTTCACTTGAGTTGAATGAATAATTCATATTCTTCGTGTACTCTATCAAATTTTGATGGTGTTGTAATAAAATATACGGGAATAAGAATAGAACAAGAGAGGAGCAGAGAGAAGTTTCTTGCGTATCTATTATCATTAACATACAAAGCCTTTTATAGGATAATACTATGGTTACAAAGGAAGAGTGTAAATATAAGAATATCAAAAAATAAATGTTACATCAATTATTAATATATTGTAACACTCCCCTTTAGATGTACATTCCTTAGACTACGAACTGCCTCGTCAAAACCCTCATCTGGAAAAAATCCAATGGGATAAAAATCAGAATATGGGAAAAAGAGTATAATTGTAAGTCTCCGTCTCAAGCCAACATAAGTCCTTGAAATGGTGAACCGTGAACCCCAATATCAAGCATGGACCTTTGGATGTACATAACTGCCTCGTTAATAACTTTATCTTGGAAAAACCCCATTGAGATAAAAACCAAGACTAAGGAAAAAAAAGTACAGTCGTACTCCTGTAAATTATCATACATGCATCTTTTAAACGAAACATCCAATGCCACGAACAAGTTCGTTGAGCCCTTATGTTGGTATTTTTTCTAGTTTGAATCTCATGAACATCAACTCTGCATGCCTTGATGATGTCGCTACCAAAGTCTTTTTGTTTGAGCTTCATGAAATAGTAGTACCCTTTTACCTGAATAAGTAGCATATTTTATGAAACGACCTTGTGAGGTTCAGATAAGTAACTCACGTCGATTGAATCGTACAATATTCCCTTTAGTACTCCATGTGATCAGATATTTTTGGAAAACATATTTCTAATGCTCGAGTTGCAGGTCGAGTTGATAGATTAATTCTTCTATAACATATAAATTATCAAGATGATTGTGTAATGGAACTCTTCTGGAGGTCTGAATCAGAGGTTACATCAACCGTCTCATTAAAAAATCTTGCTCGGAAAAACCCCATGAGATAAAAACCGAAGCTAAGGAAAAAGAGTGTAGTGAAAGCAACAAAACTCCCTCTGTAATGAACATATATGCTAAATATAATTTTTTTTTTCTTAATGAACCATTCATAACATTTTGTCACATCAAAATGACTTTTTAACTTAATACTTTCCGATCAAAAAGTTGTCAAATCTTTTTAATGAACTAACAAGTCGAATTATTAGTTTTCTAGTGGACTCTTCTGGAGCACCAATTTTTATCATTTGACTTATTGCTAAGTACTAACCTAGTTCCTATCAGAAACTCTAGAATGAAACACAAATGAACTTACGTGATGTTCTTTTGCAAGAACAACTCTTTCAACCTTTTCTTCTTCATAGCAAGATGCACTTCACCTTCAAAATTCACAAGTATTAAGGACGTTCGAATGACTATTTAAATAGAGAAGAAGGATCTCGTATAAAGATATTTGTGAGAATATATTATACGAAATACTTTTTTCCAAATGAATACCCTTCCTTACGGTTTTGAGTTTACTAAATAAACTAGATATTTATCGTTCACTTAATAACCAATTACAACTCATATAAATATTCTAATCTAGGAAAAGATCTTCTACAAAATCTTCTCTTTTTGCCGCCTACGCTTGTTAGAGTTGTTGAGGTTAAAGTGACGCGGTTTTCCTTCAACTTTCATTGGACTTCGAATACTTGATGTCTTCTATCTTTTAATGTGAAATATCGTTATAAACTTTGTCATAGTATATAATGAGATTGTCATATTCAAAACTAGAAAAACAATGAAAATGAATTTTATAGAAACTGTAATTCCTTAAGGAATCCGGATAAGGTGAGAATGAATATTATACGAATATCTCATTCGCATGCACGTTCTTCAATAATGACATCTTTTCACATATTATCAATAACATGCAAATCTGTCAAAAGTGAATATCGCTGGCTTAAATATACATGCGGATTTTTTCATTCGAACATTCGCACATTAATAATTGATTCACACCTTACTTAAGTCCCTATTCCAACAAAGATGTAATCTATACATTGGATGTAATCTATACATTGGATGGAGAGAGTATTCCTCAAAACCGGATAAAGGTTACTGGAATAGGAAGCACGATTCACGTGGGAATGAGATACTGGCCCGTAGCCCATTTTAGGAAAGATCCTGTTAGTTATACAGTAGTTTATTCGTCATGTAAGACGTCACATATCTACCATAATAAAGTAAGCCGTCATATCGTTGGCCTCTAATAGTCAAACCGTTGAATGTCTTGGTCGTGTTTGGCTTCTGAAAAGTCAAAATAACACCCTCTCCTCCGGTATAAATAATCACCTCCATCATTTATAATTTCACCAATCCAATCCAATCCCACTTCATTTCTTTCCATATATGACTCTCGTTTCCTCTCCAATGGCAATCACCAACTCACACCCATGCATTTTCACCCTCTCTCTACTCCTTTTCCTCTTTTCCGCTGCTACAATCTCAGAATCATGCAACCCAATAGACAAGGAAGCACTCCTCCAAATGAAGTCCAAGATCACATCCGACCCCTCAAATCTCTTGAAATCATGGAACGCCACTACCGACTGCTGTTCCACCTGGGCTGGCGTCGCATGTGATCCCTCCTCCGGCAGAGTCGTCAACGTCTCTCAATCCTGTCTTCAGGACGGTGGTGACTTCATCCTCGACACCTCCATGACCGGTACTCTCTCCCCTTTCATCGGAAACCTCACCTTTCTCCAATTTCTTAATCTTGAGGATTGCAAAGAACTTAATGGCCCAATTCCATCGGAGTTGGGCAATCTCAAATCCCTAAACATGCTCGCCCTTGACACCAACAAATTCAACGGCCCAATCCCTAATTCTTTCCAACACCTTACTAACCTCACTCGCCTCTTCCTTAACAACAACGCAATGTCCGGACCTCTGTCTTCCTCTGTTTTCGCCTCTTTCACCCGTCTCTCGCAACTCGGTTTAAACGGGAACAAGTTTTCCGGACCAATTCCGGCCTCTTTCGGGAAGATGACCTCCCTTACGACACTCGATCTCCATGATAATCGACTTTCAGGCCCCATCCCATCCCAAATCGGCACCCTGAAGAGCTTGACTTCGATGGATTTGTCGCAGAATCGGCTCTCTGGCTCTATCCCGAGCTCCATTGGCGGCCTCTCGAAGGTTAATTTATTGTACCTCAACGATAATCAGCTCACCGGTGTGATCCCTGCTTCAATAGGAGGACTTACCTCACTGCAATTCTTGAGAATGGATGGCAACAAGCTCACAGGCCCACTCCCTGATTCAATTGGAAATCTCCCAAGTATTGAACGCCTGAGTTTGGAGGACAACATGATCGACGGCGAGCTCCCGAGCTCGATAGGGAATCTTGTGAACCTCACCGAATTGTACATCTCCAACAACAGTTTATCGGGCGGAATTCCTCCGAGCTTCGGAAAGCTAACAAACCTACTTGATCTAGACCTCTCAAGGAATCAGTTATCCGGTGGTGCGAACGCCATTCCAGTTCAGCTTTCGAATCTGCAAGTCCTTCAGGATTTGGAGTTATCATACAATCCACTTAACTTGGTGACAATCCCGAGTTTGTTGTCGAAGCTTCCTTTGTTGCAGTTGGGATTAGCTGGAACCGGACTCAAAGGACAACTCCCGAGCTGGGTAGCCAAGTTTCCAGCCTCTAGTTTCGCCGGAAACCCGGGGTTGTGCGGTGCTCCGCTTCCGGCTTGCAAGAACTAGCTGTGCAGTTCAGTACCACACTCGAACTCTTTATTTTATTTGTTTCTTTGTATTTGTGTTTAGATAAAGAATAAGTCGATTGATTATTTGATTGACAAATGGTAAGAAAATTGATGTATGGGTGATGTTCATGTTGTTGATTTATTTTGGGTCATAGTTGTTTAGTTGTGTTACTACTCCATATATTCTTTCAAGCAATCCCTAAATCAAAAATCTCCTTCTACTTCGCAAATTTTAAATGTGTGTACAACCATCTATTTATATCATAATCCTAAGGCAAATTTGTAAGAATACCCTACCTTAATTTTGTAATTTGCAAAATTAGTTACAGAAATGCGGATATGCTTGAAAATAAAAATTGATGTTGAAAAATTGTCATATCCACATTGGAATTTCTTTTAACTTTTTTTTTTGATGTTGAAAATAAAAATTGATATATAAATAAAGGTAAATGAAAATTGGTTTATAATAAAATAATGAATAGTGAAAGAGGAAAGGATTTTTGGTCAAGATGGAAACAAACAGATCTATCCCTTGACTTTTGCAGTAGTAGACAGTGAGAATAAAGATTCTTGGTCCTTCTTCTTTGAAGAGCTGAAGACGGTTGTTGTAGCAGATAGCGTGGATGTGGTTTTTGTGTGTGACCGTCATTTGGCTATTAAAGCAACTCTGGGAGAAGTTTACAATCTTGCACAACATGGATATTGCATCTATCATATGCTGCAAAACTTCAAGCTAAAGTGCAGTTCGTGAGGTTTGCAAGAGCAGTGGTTTATGGTTGCAAAGGCATACACAGTAGAAGAGTATATGAATCAACTTGGGATCCTACAAAACAGAACTTCAGTCTTGGCAAATCTGGCTCTCAAAGTGCCTCTTGAAAAGTGGTTTAGGGCATATTTTTCATCTGAGAGGTACAACATCATGACAACAAACAATGCAGAATGTCTGAACAAGGTGTTTAAACATTAGTGTATGTGGCCTATTGTAGCATTGTTTGATGTTATATTACATACCTTTCCCACCTGTTGGTTCTGTGAAAGGAAGGAGTCGGCTGCTACATGGTGTGAGGTGACTACTAGGGCAGTGACCAAGACCATTGATAATAGGTATGCGACATATGTGAGCATGAACATCAATAGGCTTAGTGATATTGAAGCAGAGGTGACAGATGGAAGGAACAAGTATGAGGTGAATCTTCACCAACTAACTTGCCAATGCAACGTCTTTCAGAGAGATCAGATTCCATGCAAACATGCTTTGGCATTAGTAAAGGACAAGGGAGTTGTTGTTTGTACTCTGGTTAGTCACTTTTATACCAACAACATCTTGAAAAAAGTTTACAAGGAAACCATCCATTTGATCCCTTCACCCAACCAATGGGATGTTCCACAGTCAGTATCCTCTATGGTGTGTTTGCCACCACCATGGAAAAGGGGACTTAGAAGACAATGGTTGAATAGATACAAGGCTAGGTGGGAGAGGCCCTAGAAATGAGTGTCCACAAGATGTTCAAGATGTGGTCTGACTGGCCGGCAGGTGCTTCTTACGGACTGCAAGGGGAGAACAATCAAGGCTAAGACCATAGGCTGCAAGAGGAGGTCGATCAAGGATAAGACAACAAGGTGTTATCTTTTATTTTCCAGATATGAACAATGCTAACTTTTTGGTATGACTTTGGTAAGATTAATATGACCCATAAGAGATCTCAAACTCTATAAACTCTACAACAAGTCTCTTATAAGTCATATTACTTTTGTGTCTGTTATATATCCAGTGAGAAACATTGGGATGTTTAAATGCTTTTGGTATGGTTTGTTAAGTTGTATTATCCCGCCACACTTGATGTATTATCCTGTCACCCATATTGTTATGAACCATGCTTCTTTTTGGTATGGTTTGGTATGCTTGGTGGTTAGTAAACTTCAATATTTATGAGGTAAGCTTCCATGAAGGAATATATGAAACATCTTATGCTTATTTTGATGAGTACAATTACGAATGTTTGTTAACTTGGAATATCCCGCCACCCTTTAATGTACATCATGTCGCATATCTAGTTATGAAAAGTGCCTCTTTGGTATGATATGTCACACTAAATAGATCTAATTTTTCATTATAAGAGAAGCTTAAAGCATACAAACTAAAAACATCGACACCCTTGCGCTTATATCACAAACTAAACCATATCTCTCCACCCTTGCCCATACACCCTGTCGCACTACAGAGATTACACATTAGTCTCCATATCATGGTAACAGAAATGGAAGACTTCTCTTGAAGTACCGCACAACACGATCTGGAATATCAGATACTTGAACTCCACCTGCTTCACTCTTATGTTGGTCCTTGTAATCCTCAGACCATAGACAATCCATGATAGCAGTGTTGTGATTATCAGATGGGTTTTTCCTGAGCTCAAACCTCAAGTGTGCAAGAACCTCAATAATATGTTGCCAACACAAATACACAATTATTACACCTTCGTTACAAAACTGAAAAAATAAATATTGAATATTTTATCTTGTCACCCTTACCAGATTATCCCACCAATACTTTGGTTCAATAATGCTCTCAAAGAAAGCATTGTCAATAAAAACTTCAGAAAGACCTTTAAACTCCTCAAGGCTGAATCATAAAACACTATATGAGTGTATGAAATTGCATTGTAATCATCATAAAAGATATTAAGTAGTATATTAATACACCAATTTTTACAACTGCCTTTCCACTTGGTACCATTGTATTGCCAGAGTCATTTCTTTTACAACTGGATTGTTGATTATCTTCTTCCAAAAAGCATTCTAATAGACTTCCTTCTTCTTGTCCTTATTGTCCTTCTTGGTGGTCTTGGATGTGTAAGGAGAGCTCGGAGAAGTAGAGGGCTTCATATTACGCTTGGGAAGAATCCAGAAAAATCACATTGACCCAAAAAATATCAATACCCTGCCATGCTACATAAAACAACTTGACAGAAGCGTCTGAAGAACATTTATGAAGTTACCTTGTTTTCTGTGGAGACACCTTCGTTGGAGAACGGCCAACACGCTTCACCCTTTTGCCAAACACAAGTTTGGTTTTGGAAAAATCACCTCCCTTGTCCTCCTTAACCTTAGCTGAACCATTTCCACAACAACAACCTTGACCTCCTTAGCCTTGTCCTCCTCACCTTTATCCACCTCAGCAATTTCCACATCAGCCTTGTCCTCCTCAACATTTTCTACCTCAGACTTGTCTACCTCAGCCTTCTCAATCCAACATCATTGACCTTTGCTTCCTCAGCCATGTTCTCCTCTACTGTAGCCTGCTGAGTGAGCTCTTCCCTTGGTGCATCTTCAAGTTCATTTTGTTTCAACTCATCTTGCTCCCTAGGGCCACTCTCATCCTTATCTGATGCCTTCTCAGCTAGCTCAACAACAACATCCATAACCACATCTCCTGCTCTTCTACCAAGACAAATAATTAAAAATCTTGGACTCCCTGCAAAGAATTAGAACATCCTGTAATGCTTCAATAACAATCTTGTCATGCAACAAACACTTACTATACACCAAATAAACTAATTAACCTCACTGTCACTCGAGTGTTTGGAGCTTACAAACTCCTCATTCATGTTTACAGAGGGAGCAACAACATTCTCCACTGGCTCCACACCTTCCTCACCGTCCTCACCCTCAACAACATTTTCTGTGCCCCACCATCACTTTCAACAACATTTTCAACAACAACTTTTTCCTGTACCTCACCCTCAACAACAATTTCATCAACACCATTTATATCTTCATCAACAATATTATCATGTGGAAAAAGATGGTCTTCCAACTCCTCATTATTACCAAAATAAAATACTGGCTCATGGTAAATAACAAGTCCTCTTTCCTGCAATAAAAGTTTTTTAAATCCTATCTTTGAAGCTTCACAAGCTATCATTATCATGTCCTCCTATAAAAACTATCCTGCTATGCTTCACAAACTATCCTGTCATACTCCAAAAAGTATCATGTCATGCTTTAATCCTATCCTGTCATGAATCCCAAATTATCTTGTCATAACTGAATTATATCTTGTCATGCTTGAATAAAAAACTAACTGAACAAAACAAAGTTTACATACCTCATTCTCAACAACTGCCTTGTACTCTACTCTCTCACCTCCATCACCTCTATCTCCACCATCACCGTTTCCTCCATTGTCATCCTCCCCACTGCCATTGCTTTCCACCTCAGAACCTTCACTGACTTCATCATCCTTTATTGTTGTCTCAACTTCAACTTCTCCAGAATTTGACTCCTCCTGGCTACCTTCACTATCATTGCTCGAAGCATCAAAACCTTCAGACTCCTCTTTGTACTCTTCACTCTCTTCAATCTCTTCACTAGAAGTTGAAACTGGTTCCCTTTGATTACCCTTCCCGGCTACTCTCACACTTCTTTCCCATCCTCTTCTTAGGGACCTCCTCCTCATCAACAACAACATTCTTCACTCTCTTCTTTTCCATCCTCTTCTTAGGGACCTCCTCCTCATCAACAACAACATTCTTTTTCTCCGGCCTTTCAATCCTCTGACACAAACCAGTCTCCAACTTATCAATCTTCAAGAATAAAGCCTTCATGACATCCATTAGCTGACCTACATCACCACTAAGTGTTCATTGGGATTGATCTTCTACTTCGCTAGGCTCACTGTCCTTGGTCATTGACACAAACTCAGATGTTATTTGGTCAAAGAAGAGGTCCTCTACTTTATTAGAGAATTTGCAACCATTAAGCAAATTCTTCTCAGATTCATCTGCAACGAGAAGAGGCAAGATCTCTAGACCTTCTTCTTCAAAAGAGAGCCTTAGTCTTCCATGTTCAGGGCATTAGGTTGCAGACCGATGAAGACCTCTAGGGATTTGGGTCTCACTAATCCTTGACTCATACTGGACTCCAACACTCTTTACACACTCCCATATCCACACCTACACATAAACAAACAAAACCATTAATAATCCTGTCACACTTCAATATATATCCAGTCAGGGATGTACTACTATACCTGAAACACCACTAGCATCCCTTGAAGGTTGTATGGTATCCTTGCATCATCTGAGAGTTTCACGTACTTATCCAAAGATGTCATTCTTCTTTCCATAGATTTGGTTAGTGACATGTGCAACTCTATATAGGCAGCTCTTCCTCAAGGATAACTCCAGAACTTGTCAATAACAAAGCTAACTTGAATTTGCGGTTATCTAGAACTTTGTGCTTCATGAACCTACGATAAAGGTCTTTCACTGAAGTCTTAGAACCATCAGGACCACCAAAAAACTTTCCCATCACTTGACTGTCTTGCTTCCTGGATGTCCTAATCTCTTTCGGGAGAGGGCCACAGTTCAAGTCAATAATTATAGCAAACTCTTCCAATGAAAACCTTAAGGGCTTACCACCAATTTAATACCATGTCTCTCACTTCTTATTACACATCAACTGCTTGAAGAGAACGAAGTGCACAGTTTGAGATGAAAACGTGACCTGATTCACCATTTTTATGTCATCCCCAAAAGGGCTTCCACAATTTCGCCTCCAATCTTGATAAGTTAATTTAGACTCTATGTCACGAAGGTACTGTCTTCTACAATTTATGTTAACTCCACCATTTAATGAGTCTCCTTTGAAAAAGGCATACATGACCTACAGAAAAATCACATGTCAGGAAAATAGGCAAATTTGCAAAAATGCCCTACCTAGGTTTGGTAATTGACCAATGTAGTTCTAGCATTGTGGTTATGACTGTCATATCCACATTGGATTTTCTTTTAGCTTTTCTTTTTTTAGTTGGAAAATGAAAAAGGTTTTTGAAAAAAGGTAAAATAAAATCAAAATATATTAAAATAATGAGCCGGTAAAGAGGAAAAATGAAAACAAAATTCTGACGGAAAGAAGGAAAGAATGAAAAGAAAGAAGCCGTACATGTGTCAGGAATTTTAAATAATGAAATGGATATAAAAGGACATGTGTTAGAATTTTTAAAATAATGAAATGGATAATTTGGGAAAGGTGTCAGAACAAAACCAATCAACCACAATTTTTCGGAGACATCCGTACAAGTTACTGTTCACGACAGCAAGCTTAATTCTCAGCCCCACATTTCTTTGTTTGGTGGTACACTTTCCCGGCAAAAACAACTAAGCTCACTTAGAGCAATTTTTTTGCTCGAAAATGGTTGTAAATTGGCTTATCTTAACTTCATCTTCCTCATTAAGTCCGATTTTTCTATTCCCTGTATTAAACTCCATCTTCCTCATTAATTTTGCTTCATATCCTGCCAGACACCTGATTCCCTCTCTTTACTTTCTCATTGTCTTGATATCTCTCCACCATACACAAGAAGGAATGGGTAAGTTGGCATATTAAATGCACACATTGTTTTGTGTTTTGGTACAAGTAAATGATTATGTTTTCTTGTTTTGGCTTGTTCAGGTCGGCCACCACAAACATATATGCTCTCTTTAATATGTGGAGGAAAGTGGAAGGTGGAGAATGAACTTTGGGTTTATGAAGACACTAAAAAGGCAAAGGGTTTGATGGTTAGTGAGGAGATGGATTATGACGGGCTGAAGACTATGGTTGCAGACAAATTTGACATTAATCTTACAAGGTTTGATTTGAAGCTGAGCTATATGCCTCCACAAAATCCTCATTTTCCTCCTTTTGAAATTTCCGATAAGGATGATCTAGAAACATTCATCTTCTTAAACATGTCAAACTGTAAATATAGAATTTGGTCAATTGCCTTGCATTCTGTCATGGTAGCTAAATCTTTTGGTTCAAATGAAAATCGTAAGTTAATTCCAAAAGAAGAAGAAGAGATGATGGATGTTCAAGGTAGTGCACCTCAACCTTTATTTCAGGCTGAAAATGTTGGTGGATCTTCTTATCATGTAAGAGTCCTAAAGAGAGTGTCAGATCACATGTTTAGTGCTGTTTTGGGCAAATAATCTAAATAGACCAAATTGCCTTAAGATGGGGTTAATCAATCGGATCAAGGCTTAATACTACGATGTCCTAAACAGTTTAATCAAATAACTGAGATGAGATAAAAGATAGAAAAGCTTAGCGGAATAACGATGCAGAGATGATGACTCGAATAATACGGTGGGCGACGATCTTGATTAGGATCCAAATCTTAGATATTCTTCACTATGATTAATCTGATAATTGCGGTTACAGAGAGATCGAATATCAGATCGAATGTGTCCTTACAAATAAAACTCTTATCCTATTTATATCCTAAGAAATAAACCCTATTTACGCCGTTAATCTAATCATCCTCCATTCCGAAAATCTCGGGCATGATCTCCACGTTAATCTTCTATAACGGTCATATCTTCATCACCTGCAACAAATCATGGGCCTGGATCGTCGATTCCTTCATGGGCCGGATTTGGGCCCAACAATTTGCCCCAAAAAAAAAGCGTGAAGGCAATCCAGAGACTTGGCGGTTTCTTTTTCCCAACGCCGATCTCTGCCCTACACGTGGATGTTAATAAGCCTTCTTTTTTGAATTTTGCAGTTACCAATTTCTCCTTTAAATGCGATGTGATGTTTGAGACCAGGGCATCATTGTTCTTCTGCCGTCGCGAAGTCCCAAGGTAATCTCCCTTCTTTCTGTCAAAATTTTTCTTCTTCTCTGGTTTTTGCTCCAACAATGGCATCCGATTCCGAGACCGAAACCGTCGATCCTCCTCCGTTCCTCCTTTCTGATCAAGACGCAGTCCCAAATGAACTGAGGAAGGCGGATTTAAAGCAGTTTCGCCACTTGTACCGGTTTCCTGCTGGTGCGTCGCTTAAGGTTCCGGGAACAGACGATAAAGCCGATGATGAGGAAGAAGAATGGGTATGCATGTTCGAATATCCCTTTAAAATTGGCCATGTCTTTCCCTTCTCCAAGTTAGTCCAGGATGTCCTTGAAAGGTACAGTCTTTCTTGTTGTCAAATTATGCCTCATGGATGGAGACTGCTTCGGATCTTAGACCGCCTACATGAAAGGTATCTCGACCTGCAATTTGATCTGGCTGCCTTCGAGTATTTTCACCATCCGACGACGATAAAGTCGAACATGTACTGTTTTAAGGCGAGATCTGGGTATAAGTCCCTTGCTTTGGGACAAAGCCCCAATGACAGAGGCTGGAAGAAAAGGTACTTCTTTGTGCAGGTCGCGTCACTGGGAACGAGGGAGGATTTTGGTTTCTTGAAGACCAAATGGCTACGACAGGGTATGTACTCTTCCCAGATTTGCTCTTATTTGTGATGTCTTTAACTTCGTCTTACTGTTTCTTTTTTGTAGCTCCCGAAGAGGAAGATCGTCCGACGGACCCCGTTCTCGAAGCAAAACTGAAGAAGATCTTGTCAGTCCCTCCTATCTATCGCACCTTTCAGAAAACCACAGCTTAATCTCCGATCCCTTTGGACGAAATGGAACCGACTCCGTCTCCCTCTAATTGTAAGTTTTCTCAGATTTAATGTTCTTTGTATGTCGTTCATATGGCTTACCGTGGGGTCATGTTGTGATGGCAACCATCAGTACCCGATCAGAACGTTCCAGCGCTAGATTGTCATTCAAGCACCTTGTGGCCGTCAAAGGGAAGGGTCAAGGTTCGACGGCCTTCGCTCTGCCTCCCAAACCTAAGTCTGGGGACAAGAGGAAAGCCAGTGAGATCATCGATCTGTTTGTGGAGGCTGCTTCCCACAAAGATGAGGCAGGTGTCTCCATGTTTACTGACATGGTCGTTCTGGATGACGTCCAACTGCCGAGTCTTCAGGACAACTTGCTCTACACTGGGGAGAGTTTCTGGATGGTGAGTCGTAAGACCGAATATCTGTTTCTCTTTGTCATCATGGGTCTTGCCTCGTATATGACCTTTTCCTTTTTTCTTTCACAGGCAATGCAACACCTTCGAGTTTTTCGCGACAAGGCGACTCACACGATCGATGGTATCACCCGTCGCGCTGAAACTGCAGAGAAGAAGGTGAAAGACTTGCGTGAGAGGGTAAAGCAGTTGGAGGCGTCTGTGACCAATCTGTCCAATGAGGCTAAGACTCACGGCGAGCGTAACAACGATCTGTAGAAGTTTCTGGAGGAAGAGAAGGAATCTGTTGGGACGTAGGCGGTGGCGATAGGTCTGTACTTCGGGGCTAAATCCCGATTGGAGATCATGGAAGAGTACGCCAAATGCCAGCACTTGTCCTGGGACCTGAAGGAAGCTAAGGACCAATTTGAGTCTTCATTCCCATATGGGTGTCCTCATCCGGAATACCTGAAGGACCTCCACTCGCGGGACGAGGGCGACAAAGAGGCTGAATCCAGCTTTGGTCGCACAAGTATCGTCGCCGACGCCTCACAGAAGGATGAAGATGACAAGGCGGTCGATGGCGCTCCTGCTGTTGGCAGCTGATCTCTCTCTCTCCCTCCGGTGGTTTAAATACTTGTTTTGTGTTTTTGTGTGTTGTGGGTACCCTGGATACTTTTGGTTTGTTTTTGGCGATCCGTCCACCATCGCGGATCGTAAGGTTGTATTTCTGGGACAACGTATTGGCAGCCCGTCCACCATCGCGGGCTGCATCTTTATGTAAGACACTCGGCCAGGTGGCCTTTCTCAATGCATCACTGTCGTTTTTTTCTCTTCTATTGTGAGTTCCTGACGACCTGTAATATGAGTCATTTGTGAGGAATCCTAAGACCTGGATGGTCGTAAAAATGAATATGTATTCGACTGTGTATGTGTAGATGATCTGATACCTTATGACATAGATAAGGTCGTAGGGTACGTGGACCTAGGCGCCGTATCTCCGTTCGTCTTACGGATTAACAGATCCTCAAGCGTCGGCTTCTCCCGAGGTAGGGAGGGGAGGCCTGTGATGTGAGTGTGCACGTGTTAAAGTCATGACGTATGTTCGAAGGATATAGTTTTAGCAATAGCGTATGCGTAATGTAAGTCGGTCGTACCTTATTGTTGTCATAAGGCAAGCGGGGTACGACGTGCTTGTGTGATCCTTCGTGTTCCGATCGATCGTGTTTGTGTGTGTGTGAGCTCTTGAGTGTATGTATGTGGATCCACTTATTCTTCGTAGGCCTTTATTGGTGTATATGTAATAGCTTAAAAACGAGAAAAAGACAGTAGGCAACAAACATATCCTCAGGTGATAGTCGGTCGTACGACGAGACTATCCTAGGACACTTATGTCAGTATTTATTCGCAGGACGAAGTAAATGATAAGTCTTGAGAGCGACAAATTTATTATGCAGTATGAGTGAGTAAGTAAGAGGGTTTTCAGAAGTGATACAGTTTTAGGTGAGTTGCATTCCAACTTCGTGGGATGGGTCGTCCTGCAATGTCTTCTAAGCGATATGCTCCTTGTCCTACGACTTCGGCTATAGTATATGGTCCTTCCCACTGTGGAGCAAGCTTTCCGTCTCTGGGGTCCTTCGTGCTTTGAAATGTCTTTCTTAGGACCCAGTCTCCCTGTTTAAAGACCTTGATCTTGACGTTCTTGTTATAGCTCCTGGCGACTTGTTGTTGATATTTGAACATCCTAATTTGCGCCTTTTCCCTGAGTTCGTCGACGGTGTCTACGTTATGGGACAAGACTTCATCATTGGTCTCAAAGTTTTGTAGTCCGTATCTTGTGGTTGGGAGAAGCACTTCGGCGGGGATCACTGCTTCGCATCCATAGACGAGAGAGAAGGGCGATTTTCCTGTAGCGTTCTTTGGCATCGTACGATCTAACCATAGGACGTATGGTAGTTCCTCATCCCATCTTCCTTTGGCACCTTCCAATCTCTTTTTTTTAAGTTGTTGATAATTATTTTATTGTTGGATTCCACCTGCTCGTTGGCTTGAGGGTATCTTGGTGTCGAGGTGACCAAGCTGATGTTCCATCGAGCGCAGAAATCCCTTGTCTTACCTCCTATGAACTGGGAACCATTGTCGCAGACAATTTTTGAAGGTATGCCGAATCTGCACAAAATATTACGTTTAATGAATGATATCACCTGATTCTCTTTTATCTCTCGGTAAGCTTTTGCTTCAATCCATTTGGAAAAGTAATCTGTCATAGCTAAGAAGAAGACTCTTTGCCCCGATGTTGGGGGGAGTTTGTCGACTATGTCCATTCCCCATCTCATGAAGGGCCAGGGGGCGATCGTAGGATGCAACAGCTCCGAAGGTTGATGTGGGACAGGTGTGTGTCTTTGGCACGCGTCACACTTCTTAGCATGATTCATCGCGTCATCGTTCATGGTGGGCCAGTAGAAACCTTGGCGTCGAGCTTTACATGCTAGGATTCGTCCTCCGGCGTGGTTTCCGCATTCGCCGTTATGGATTGAGTGGAGTAGCTTTTGCGCCTCGGACGGTGTCAGCCATTTATGTTTTTCCCCTATGACGGAGCGTTTAAAGAGTAAGGAATAAGTGATATCGTAAGAGAGGGCTTGTACCTTGAGTCTTTTGGCCGCTGCCTTGTCTGTTGGTAGGATGCCCCGGACCAAGTAAACTAGGAATGGTTTAGTCCAGTCCTCGGCGTCCTCCTCTTGCTCTTGACTAATATCCTCTTCATTGGCTAGGACTTCTGACGACGGATCTCTTATCTTGGAAATGGCAGGAGTCGTCACATGAATAATGGGGATGACGGGAAACTCTTTTGGATTTAATACAGATCCTAGGTTAGCCAAAGCATCCGCCTGTGTATTATGTTCTCTGGGGACCTGATGTATTTCAAACGTGACGAATCGGGCGATTAGTCCTCGGACTACTACTACGTAGGCCGCCATCCTGTCGTCTTTCATAGCGTATGACCCTTGCGTTTGGTTAACTATAAGGAGTGAATCGCATGTGACTTAGATGTCCTCTATCCCCATGTCGATTGCTAAATGTAGACCAAATATGAGTGCTTTGTATTCGGCCTCGTTATAAGTTGTGTCCCATTCACATCTTACAGCTTGGGCTATATTGTCCCCTTGTGGCGATTTTAGTACGACACCTAGGCCCGTGCCTTTGACATTCGATGCTCCATCCGTATGGAGTTCCAATGTGCCTTTCTGGTCCGTCGCTAGTAATTCTGACGTTTCTTTCATCGCTTCTTCTTCTAGTGTAGGACTGAAATCAACCACGAAGTCAGCTAAAGCTTGAGATTTTATGGCTGCTCTCGGCTTGTACTCTATCTCGTATCCGCTCAGATGTATCGCCCATTTCGTTATGCGTCCAGTGAATTCTGTTTTTCTTAGGACGACTTTCATGGGATGGTTCGTTCTTACGATGATGGTGTGAGACTCGAAGTATGGACGTAACTTATTGGATGCCATGACCAGAGGGAGTACTAGCTTTTCTAGTGATTAGTATCGCGTTTCCGCTGGTAATAGTGATCGACTGACATAGTAGACTGGCAATTGTTGTCCGTCTTCTTCTCTTACTAGGACCGCGCTTATAGATGACTCTGAGACGGACAAGTATAAGGGTAATGCTTCTTCGACCTTAGGTTTCGCCAGTAGCAAAGAATTAGACAGGTACGTCTTGAGGTCTTGGAAAGCTGATTCATGTTCTCCACTCCACTGAAAGGATTTGGTCTTCTTTAAAGCGTCGTAGAAGTGTCTGCATTTGTCGGAGGATTTTGATATGAACCTATTGAGTGCTGCGGTCTTGTCAATTTCTGGACGTCTTTGATGCATCTGGGAGATCTTAGGTTCATGATTGCTTTGATTTGTTTCGGGCTATCCTCTATCCCCCTCTGGTTCACCAAGTATCCTAGGAATTTTCCTGACGACACACCGAAAGAACACTAAGTAGGATTTAACTTCATATTATATCTTTTCAGTACCTCGAATGCTTCTTGTAGATGTTCGATGTGATCCTTTTTTTTGTTTGGATTTTACAAGCATGTCGTCGATGTACACTTCCATTGTATCTCCGATCTGATCCTTGAACATCTTATTGACGAGACGCTGATAAGTTGCCCCTGCGTTCTTGAGACCGAAGGGCATCACTTTGTAGCAATATGTCCCCTGACTAGTTATGAAGGCTGTCTTTTCCTGGTTGTTGGGATCTAGTTGGATCTGGTGATAACCGCTAAAGGCATCCATGAACATAAGCATTTTCATGTCGAGTCGTTGCATCTATCATAGCGTCGATGTGAGGTAGTGGGAACGAGTCCTTTGGGCAGGCCTTGTTGAGATCTTTGAAGTCGACGCAAACTCGCCATTTGCCATTCTTCTTTTCTACGACCCCGACGTTTGCTAATCAATCAGGATATTTGACCTCTTCGTCGATCACCTTGTTGCGCTCAGTGGCGAATTTCCTGCGTTTCTGCTTAACAGGAGGAAAACTAGAATCGACATTAAGCTTGTGAGTCATAATATGTGGGGGGATACCTACCATGTCTTCATGGGACCATGCGAAGCAGTCGAAATTCGATCGCAAAAATCGCAACAAAGTCGTACGTGTCTCGTCATCTAGGTCAGACCCGATGCGGACAGTTCGCCCGGGTGAAGAGGGATCGAGGGCGACTTCGTCGAGCTTCTCTGTTTGTGGCTTAACGTATCGTCTCGATCTCTCTTCATCCCTTAATTGCTACGCCGACCTCTCCTCGACAGCTTGCTTCATGGACACTGTTTGTGCCTAAAAATACGACGAGTATGGAACGCGTGATGAGCTACGCGTAGGAGAATTATCTCGACGCGATGAAAGGAATAAAGGATGTCGTCGACGTGATGAGATGTGGCAAAGGTCTCGTCTATCTTGAAGATTAGGTCGGTCGAGTATATTTTATCCTATTTTGTATTATATTATTGTAAATAGTAAAAAATACGGTAAAAAATATCTTTTACCTTGTTTATTATATCGTTATTTAGATAAAAGGAAGAGATAAGATCTCGTTTCCTTAAAGATATTATTAGGGTTAGCCTATAAATAAAGGCTAACGCCTGCTTTGTAAGTATCGAAGCCATCATTCGAGTAATACCAAGCTAAAGTTTCAACCCTAATTTCCTACCTTGTTCTTGAGTGTTGAGATTATACCGTACTCTTTGATCTTTGCCCTACAATTGCTTAGTTATCTTCTCGTAGGTAATTTCGCTACAAACAATTGGCGCCCACCGTGGGGCAAGATCAAAAAAGGTGTCGCCTCTGCATACGAAGGGAACAACCTCGCCTGCAGAAGCCATGAAAGGTTCTAGAACGATCAAGAATTTCCAAAACGAAACCTTTACCGTGTTAGGAGGTCCGCCATCCTACACAACTTCCGGCGCTAAAAGACTCGCAAGAACTATTGAAGGACAGAACGATTCTGTTCCGATTCACCACTCCATAGAAGCCACTGGCAATCTGCCTATCACGTTCGAAGGCCCAGACGAGAGAATCAAGCATCACGATAGCCTGGTAATCTCCGTGGTAATTCGGAATTGCAACGTGAAAAGAATCCTGGTAGATCACGGAAGTTCGACAAACATCATCACTCTCTCCGCCGTTCTTGAACTCGGACTCTCAGTCGTCGATGTCGTCGGGGAGCGTATCCATTTGAAAGGCTTCAGCGGAGAAATCTCCGAGATGTTAGGGGAAATCACCCTCGAGACGGTGGTCCAAGGCGTCAATCTCCCGACCAGATTCGCCGTGATGGGAGAGGAGTCGCCTTATAACGCCATCCTCGGAAGACCCTGGATCCATCTACGTATCACCAATCCCTGAAGTTCCCAACACCATGGGGAATACACGAAGTCAAAGGCGAACCCTATACGGCCAAAGAGTGTTACAGAATCGGGATGAAAGGGACCGCGACACCAGAAATAAAAAAAAGATGAAGTAAAAGAGTTTCAAGTCAAGATGCCTGCTAAGTACGTCAAGCCAAAGTGTCCCGAATTAGATGACGTGGTCATGGACGATTCCAAACCAGAAAGAGTCGTAAAGATAGGAGCCGACGTCCCAACAAAAGTTAGAGAAGAGCTAATAGCGTTCTTGAAGTCAAGCAAAAGAGAAGAAAATTCGCTCCCGAGCGCAATAAAGTTGTAGACGAAGAAGTTAAGAATCTCCTCAAGACAGGTAAGATACGAGAAGCGAAGTACCCCGACTGGATCGCCAACGTCGTAGTCGTCCAAAAGAAGAATGGGAAGTGGAGAGTATGCGTCGACTTCACAGATCTTAACAAAGCTTGTCCTAAAGATTCCTTCCCACTCCCTCACATCGACGCCATGGTAGACGCGACGGCAGGGCACCTGATGCTGACGTTCATGGACGCATTCAGCGGATATCACCAAATACAAATGAACCCTGCCGATCAAAAAAAGACCGCGTTCGTGACGAACCAGGGGATATATTGCTACAAGGTCATGCCTTTTGGCCTCAAGAATGCTGGAGCTACGTATCAACGACTGGTGAATAAAATGTTCGAGGAGCAAATAGGGGACACAATGGAAGTTTACATAGACGACATGCTCGTGAAGTCTAAACAAGCAAAAGATCACGTAACACATCTGAAAGAGGCGTTCGAGATCCTAGAAGAATATAGCATGAAGCTCAACCCTACAAAATGTTCATTTGGGGTTTCTTCCAGGAAGTTCCTCGGGTATGTAGTAACCCAGAGAGGAATAGAAGCAAGTCCCGAACAGATTAAAGCCATACTTGATCTCGAATCTCCGCGTTGCGTAAAAGACATCCAAAAGCTAACAGGAAGAGTCACCGCGTTAAACAGGTTCATCTCCAAAGCCTCCGACAAAAATCGACTATTCTACGACACCCTCCGGAAGAACGAGTCCTTCTCTTGGACGGAATGCCACGAAGAAGCCTTCACAGAGCTTAAGAGTTATCTGACATGTCCATTACTCCTATCAAAGCCTAAAGAAGGAGAGCCTTGGTTCATATACCTAGCAGTCTCCGAAATTGCCATCAGCGCCGTTCTCGTAAGAGAAGAAGGGGAGGAACAACAACCCGTCTACTACGTAAGTAAAACGCTATCGTCAGCAGAAACGAGGTACTCCGCCATGGAGAAGCTGACGTTGGCATTAGTGATGGCATCGGTGAAATTAAAACCCTACTTCGAATCCCATACCATCATAGTAAGAACCACGTCGCCTTTGAAGAACATAGTGAAGAAACCAGAGCTATCCGGGAGGATGACGAAGTGGACAGTTCATCTAGGCGGCTAAGACATCATTTACGAAGGAAGAAAAGCAATCAAATCCCAAGCATTAGCAGATTTCGTGTCAGATTTCAGTCCAACCCTAGAGCAAGACGCAGTCTCACGGGTAAATAAGGTAGAGTTCGCAAAGTGGACCTTGCACACGGACGGGGTGATGAACCAAAACGGGATAGGATTAGGCATCGTCCTGAAATCACCACAAGGGGATAGGGTCGTCCAAGCCATAAGGTGTGACTTCAAAGTGACGAACAACGAAGCCGAGTATGAAGCTTTCATCGCCGGTCTACGCGTCGCCATTGACCTACAAGTTCAGAAGCTCGATATCTATTGTGATTCGCTGCTGGTAGTCAACCAAGTTCGAGGTGATTACGCCACTAAAGATTCGAAGATGACCTTGTAAGTCAAAGTAGTGAAAGAACTGTTCGAGAAGATCGAAAGCTGCCAAATCAGACAGATCCCCAGTGACGCTAACTCACAAGCCTACGCGTTGGCAAAGCTAGGATCATCGATTGACCCGAGAGAGTATCAAAAGATCCCGTTCCTCCATCTCAGCAGCGCATCTATCAACAAAGAGGCAATTCCCAAACAAACACTCACAGTAAGGAGTCAAGATTCCTGGGTGACGCCTTATTACGAGTGGTTGCATCACGGACGCCTCCCGGGTAACGCGTATGACACAAAGCTATTGAAGCAAAAAGCGGCCACCTTCATAGTGGACAAGGGCCAATTACTAAAATGGTCGTCGAACGGCGTGTTCTTAACATGTCCGACAGAGGAGAAGATCCAAGACATTCTACGCGAGCTACACAACGGAGAATATGGAAATCATTCAGGAGGGAGAAGCCTGGCGACCAAAGCACACTCGGCAGGGTACTACTGGCCCACGATGAGACAAGACGCGATGAATCACGTCAAGAGGTGTGACACTTGCCAAAGACACGCCCCAATCCCACATCAGCCGGCGGAAAAACTCCACTCCATAACGTTTCCTTGGCCATTCATGCAATGGGGAATGGATATAGTAGGACCTATGCCCTTAACCCTAGGACCAAAGACACTAATGCTCGCCGTCACAGATTACTTCTCCAAGTGGATAGAGGCCGAAACATTCAAGAACATCAAAGATTCCCACGTCATCTCCTTCATCGAAAGAAACATCATCATGAGATTCGGAATCCCTCACACCATTGTGTGCGACAACGGATCGCAATTCATTAGCAAGAACATCATATCGTTCTGCGAGGACAAAGGGATACGTCTGGTCTACTCGACGCTGAGATACCCTCAAGCGAACGGACAAGCAGAATCAAGTAACAAGGTCATCATAAGCAATCTCAAAAAGAGGATAGAAGAATGCAAGGGAAATTGGGCGGATCAACTCCAGGCTATAGTGTGGGCCGACAGAACGACGCCTAAGAGAGCGACAGGAAGAACACCATTCTCCCTCGTGTATGGTTGCGAAGCCGTCCTGCCAATTACCAACAGAAAGATATCGGTCTCTCCCTGAGGAAAGAAACACTCCAATGATGACATTCATGATAGACACGATCGACGAGATCAGAGATAATGCAGCATTAAGGATGGAAGAACATAAACAAATCGCTGCCCGGAGCTATAACCGACGAGTAAAAGCAAGAACTTTCCAAGTAGGAGACTGGGTCTTAAGAAAAGTATTTCCACATACCGAGGATAAGAGCGTAGGAAAACTCGCCGCGTCCTTGGAGGGTCCATACCAAATAGCACAAGTCGTAGGGCGAGGAGCCTACGAACTCGTTACACCAGAAGGAGTACCATTGATGCGTTCATGGAACGCAACACATCTTAAGAAGTATTACCATTAGAGAACGTGATAGTTGATTTGATTTCAACTTGTTCCTATGCATATTTTAGATTTCTCATTATGTCCAAGCATGTTTTAGCGTCGAAACGACAAGGGGGTCGTCGAGACTAGGGGTAGACGTCTTAGTTCATCAGAATTCATGAAATCTTCGTTAATACATAAGTATGTACTTTCTTGTCCGATATGCAATACATGCCGAGTTGTTTCATTTCAAAGTACTTGCTCTGTGTCTATGACGTAACATCAAGCTTAATAAGGCCGCGGCGAAAATCCGCGCCGGGGGCGAATTTCGTTAGCATGCGCGTTTAAGGCTTCATCTACGCGTATGCAACGTTAGCCGAACCGCCGACTCCGAGTCGACGCTTCCCATGATTGTTAGCGACGTGTGGCAATGGTCATGGGGAATGAAGCCCGACACCTCACAAAACCGACACGGTCCTCTGAGCGAAGAAGGGAAACCTATTGCCACGACCACTCTCCAGGAACGCATACTCGCGCCTTCCACGGCCCCTCTGAGAGTCATGAATCCACGGGCAAAACGCCAAACCGGCAGGGATGCGTCCACTGGCATCGTAAGTCTTAACAATCAAGAAATCGGAGGAAATGTTGGACCCAACTTTCATGTAAGCCGACAACATAACAAAAGGAGCCGCAATGACCACAACAATGTCAGGGGTAGAAAAAGCGAAACCCCGAAGTCAAAGATCGGCCTACGCGTCGCAAGTAAGAAATGTTTGGCGAACCTGACTCCATTAAAGATTAGAGATCAGATTCGCCAAAAGGGGATAGTAGTCCCACCAAAAGTTAAAGATAAGCGAAAGCCTTACGCAAAGAAAAAAAAGCAATAAACGTCCAATATGTATTCAAAAAGAATTCGCCACACAAGAATGTGACGAAAAGCTAAAATCCATGTTCCACAAAAGTACGTTTGCAACAAGCAAAAAGACAAAAGAACATCTTATACTAAGAAGAAGGAGATACATCTTTATCCGCGGAAATAACGTCGCCATCTAAAGTTACATCCGCGTCACTAGACGCTAAGACTGACGAACTTGAAAATCTGCGTGGACCCCCTCGGGTGGAACGGGATAAAGAACGACGAATTCACCACGCTCGCGTTCCACATCCCAACCTATGTGACGACCCGCACGAAATTCCTCCATAACCTCAATACGAGACGACCACGAATAGTAAGTACTAGTCTCTCACAAGCTCTTCTCGTACGCCTTTTCTTTCTCCTCAGTGCCAGCCTTAAGGGACGCAACCTTTCCATTCAACACCTCGATGCGTCGCGCTAGCATACCCCTCTGTTTTGCTGTCTCCAACGGTTCCATACGAGCATCCTTCTCAGCTGCCGTAAGACGAGCAATCTTCTTATTAAGATCTTTGATCTTCTTACCAAGATCACTCACCTCACCCTTCAAGGCTTCCTCGGACTCAGAATGCTTATGAAGACGTTCCCAAGAACACAACGAGGATTGGAAAGCCTGAAAGATCCCACCAGATGAAAAACGACACAACAACAAAAATAAAAACGAAAGGATAAGAAGAAGTACACACCTGCCACTGCGCCACGAGAGAATCGCCCAAAACATCTACGGCTTGCATAGACAGATAATGGTTCCAAGAAGAAGTAGAAGCCAAAGCTTGCATCGCAGGGATGAAGCAACGCGTAGGCGCTACGTCCGAAGACTCCTGTGCTCTCGTAACCGGTGGAGTCACCTCCTTCGCGCATGCCGGAGTGGAAGACGCCTCTTCCTTCGCAGCTCTCAATTTTTCCTCTGAAATACATCTCCTCTTCGCAGCAATCAAGCCATGTGCAGATTCTTGACGAGTACGAGACGCGACGCCTGAAGCAAAAGCGCATTTAGAAGACAAAAAAAGAAGAGTAAAGCAACATATAATTTGTCAAGAAAGCTCACCTTGAGAAGGAATGGGGGTCGCGAGACGATATCCCTTCCCATCACGACCGGTAAAGGTACGTTCTACCAATGGAATCGCCATGATCTTCTTGGAAATCTCCTCTGATTCCTCTCGCGCCACAATAGCGTGGATATCAACAACGCACAAAGTTGCACGCAAGAATAAGCGCCGAGATGCATAAGTCTAAGGGAAATCATAGAGGATAGAGAAACATACTGGAAGGAGTCCATTCTTCAAGCAAGAAAGCACAATATTTCCCTAAGGTAGATTTCCTGATGAAGTAGAACTTGTCTGCCCAACCCAGATCGGATGAAGTTCCCTCGTTCACCAAAGGAGGTATCCCGACACGAGATTTGATGTTGACCCTACCCGCCGAGGGGGTAGAAAGGATGCAAGAGTGCATGACGTCGGCGATCGTGAATGCAATGTCGAAATTAGCCAGAATATGATCCAACACCGCCAAGCCTCTCCAAGCACTTGGAAGAATTTGCTCGACTGCGATACCCAAAGTAGTCAAGAAAGAACGAACCGAAGGGGAAAAAGGAAAGCGATGTCCGACCAAGAAAGGATATTCATAGACGCAAACCCATCCCGGGCATAAGGCGTCGGCGAATACGTCAGAGGGCAGAATAGCAATTTCCACATGAGAAGAAAGCCCTGCTATGGAACGAAAGAACTCGATGTTGCGAGCCGAAGAAGAACGGCGGTTAACATCGCTGAGGATCATTTTGGGATCGTAGATGATCGGAGCCATTGAGAAGAGAGAAAGTAAAAGTTAGGGTTTTGCAAGAAGATTACGAGTGAAAGGAGGGAAGCCGGAACGTCTTTAAATAGGAAAAGAAGATCTCGTTCAAGATTTTCCAAGAATCAATTTGTTACCGTTAGGAACGAATCCGAACGTTGGGGAAATAGCCGTTGGAGCGGATATAAGTCGGTCAGCCGCATTAAATGAGGATCCAAGAGAAGGCATTATTACGAAGTTGAGATTTCGGTTCGAGTCAATATTCAACGCGTTCCGAATTTAGTGAAGACGTATTCCATGAAGAGAGAAGGTGTCTCCCTGCTCTACTAGACGTTAAGCCATGTAAGACACCTTAGGGGTATTGTTTGTGCCTAAAAATACGACGAGTATGGAACGCGTGATGAGCTACGCGTAGGAGAATTATCTCGACGCGACGAAAGGAATAAAGGATGTCGTCGACGTGACGAGACGTGGCAAAGGTCTCGTCTATGTTGAAGATTAGGTGGGCCGAGTATATTTTATCCTATTTTGTATTATATTATTGTAAATAGTAAAAGATACGGTAAAGAATATCTTTTACCTTGTTTATTATATCGTTATTTAGATAAAAGGAAGAGATAAGATCTCGTTTCCTTAAAGATATTATTAGGGTTAACCTATAAATAAAGGCTAACGTCTGCTTTGTAAGTATCGAAGCCGTCATTCGAGTAATACCAAGCTAAAGTTTCAACCCTAATTTCCTACCTTGTTCTTGAGTGTTGAGATTATACCGTACCCTTTGATCTTTGCCCTACAATTGCTTAGTTATCTTCTCGTAGGTAATTTCGCTATAAACAGACACCATGTAACATTCTTTTGCGAGTTTTTGCTCCCCCTTGATTTCTCGGATCCCCTTCTTCGTAGGGAATTTTAATGTTTGGTGGTAGGTTACCGCGACCGCCTTCATGGCGTGGATCCAGGGTCTCCCTATAATACAATTGTAAGGCGACTTGCAATTCACGACATTGAATCTTACTTGGAGGTTCACGCCCCCAGCATAGACGGCAAGGACAATCTCCCCGACCTTGTATTTCACCTCTTCACTGAATCCGACCTGGGGAATACGATTCGGACATACGTCGTCCTCCCCCAGTCCCATTTCTTTCAGCGTGGAGAGGTTCATCAAGTTGCTAGAGCTACCAGTGTCGATTAAAATTCTACGAATAAGACAGCTACCAATAGATAGTGATATGACCAAACCGTCGTGATGTTCGACCTCACACGCGTCGGCGTCCTCGAAAGTGATTGAGGGAAAATTACTCACCCTCTTTCCCTTGGACTCCTACGGTGGAGGTGCACCAAGGATACTACTTTTGATGTGTCTCTTTGCTGCCGAGTATGATATCCCACACAGTTCCGACCCACCTGAAATGCAATTCATAATGTTGGCCGAAACTGGGGATGTCGGACGATCGTCTTGTCCCTTGCCTCGACGGTCCAGGGTAGCCTTAGCTCTCTCGGATATGACATCCTTGAGGAATCCCTGCGCTAGCAATCGAGCGACTTCTTTTCGGAGGTCTACGCATTCGTCTGTGTAATGACCGTGGTCGCCGTGGAATTCCCACCATCTGTTCATGTCTTTTTTGGATTCTGGCTTGTCACTCTTGCGTGGCCATCTCACATCCTTTCCAAATTTGTCGAAAGTTTTAACTAATTCTGCAACAGAGAAACTGAAATTGTAAGATTGAACCTTCGGAGGGAGGGACGGATGGTCCTTCCACTCGCTTCCTCGATCCCTGCTGGGGCCGGCTCTGTCCCTGTCTCGTCTGTCCCGAGAATAGGGTTGGCTTTGGTGGTCCCTTCGACTGTCATCCCGTGACTTACGATCGACTCGGTCCGGACTCCTGTAGGGAGACTCATCCTCTTCGAGCCTGACTTGAGCCATGGCTTTTGCTTGGACGTCCTCGAAGGTTTGACAGGGATATTTGGTTAACTCGCGATAAAGCTCGCTACCCCTGACCAACCCTCGTCGGAACGCTTGGATTGATGTTTGCGTGTCACAATGCGGGATCGACACCTTTTCCTTATTGTACCTGTTCAAATAATCACGTAATGTTTCGTTAGTTTTTTGAGTAACGTGGTACAAGTCGCTGGATTGCTTCTCCAGTTTACGACTGCTAGCAAATTGATTTTTAAAGGAATCAACTAGATCAGCAAAAGAATTAATAGATCCTCGCGGTAGGTGCATGAGCCACGTGAGGGCGGGCCCAGACAACGACGTCCCAAAGCTTTTGCACATGACTGCTTCATGGCTCCCACGAGGAACCGAGATAGCCATAAGCTTGAGCTTGTAAAGGGCGACGTGATCGTCTGGGTCGCTGGTACCATCATAGCTTGCCATGCTTGGCAAGTGGAACTTCTTGGGGATCTCCGTCCGAGCAATGTCTTCGACGAACGGGGAATCTTCAAATCCATCCAGGGCTTCTTTCTCCATGGGACGAGGTACCCCTGGGATTCCTGCGATACGTTCATCCAAGGCCCTGAGACATTCGTTGAGGGCTTGATCTATGAGCATTTGGATATTGTTGCTTGGTGCGACCTGCATCTCAGATACTCGGTCCACAGTGGGACCGGTAGGAACAGCGAAAGTAACAGTATTAGTAGAAATAGGGATTCCAACATTGGGTTCAGAGTTACCGATGGACGCTCTGCGTTTGATCACAGGAGTCATATCCACTTCTTCCATGTTAAGCCTGGTCTGGATGTCGGCGACGTTCGCGGGTCTCCTGGTCCTAAGAACGTTGGACCCCGATGATTGTACCTATGCTTTAAGAGATAAATTTTCATTCAAAAGTTGATTGTTAGACGCGGATAATGTCTCGTAGCGTTGACGCTGATCGGACATCTCCTGACGGAGGGCCTCCATGGTTTGGGCCATCTGTCGCATCTCTTCTCTGGTTGATTGTGCGATATCTTCAGGGGTGATATTATCACTTGGCCTCATCTCAAGGTCATCCACAGTTTGGCCTGGTGTCTCCACGATCGGGGTACCCTTCGGGATTAGAGGTCACGGGAGACAAACCTAGGACAGGAACTTCGGAGATCTCATTCACCATCTTAACTGATTGCCGGATGACTTAGCTTATACCTGAAATCGATCAATTGCCCCACGGTGGGCGCCAAATTGTTTTGGGCAAATAATCTAAACAGACCAAATTGCCTTAAGATAGGGTTAATCAATCGAATCAAGGCTTAATACTACGACGTCCTAAACAATTTAATCAGATAAATGAGATGAGATAAAAGATAGAAAAGCTTAGCGGAATAACGATGCAGAGATGATGACTCGAATAATACGGTGGGCGACGATCTTGATTAGGATCCAAATCTTAGATATTCTTCACTATGATTAAGCTGATAATTGCGGTTACAGAGAGATCGAATATCAGATCGAATGTGTCCTTACAAATAAAACTCTGATCCTATTTATATCCTAAGAAATAAACCATATTTACGCCGTTAATCTAATCTTCCTCCATTCCGAAAATCTCGGGCATGATCTCCACGTTAATCTTCTATAACGGTCATATCTTCATTACCTGCAACAGATCATGCGCCTGGATCGTCGATTCCTTCATGGGCCGGATTTGGGCCCAACAAGTGCCATAGTAAATGCTGATCTATTAGAAGAAGAAGATTTTTGAGGATTGGATGACATGGGTGTCCGGATGTCTATGAAGGGTGGAGAGAAACAAAATGTGGAGAATGTTAGTGAGTGTATTTTTATGAAAGCTAAGAAAGTCAGTGAACCTGATTTTGTGTCACTAATCAGTGACGATAAAGAGGAGGATGTTTTTATTTTTGCAACCAAGCGACAAGGTTTGGACCTTGTCAATATTTCTGACGAAGAATATAATGACCATGTCAAGGTTGAGGACTATGAATTTCTGGGAGATGCTGAGGAACATGAACAAATATCTTACCATTATGATGTTCCCGCTGATATTGAAAATGTAGAGGAAGAAGAAGAATTGTGCTTAAACTCTCAGCCATTGGCAATCAAGGATGGAGATGTCTTTCAAACCAAGGAGGAGGTTCAACGGTCTTTAGTCTCATATGTTGTGGAAAAATGTATAGAAATGCGTGTGAAGAAGTCTGATAAGAGCACTTATGTGGTGGAGTGCCAAAATGGTCGAGCATGTGCATTTGGGTATCGTGCTTCAACAATGGGTGGTAAAGCTACTGGTCCGTGGTGGGTCCGAAGGCTTGATACAAACCATACATGTGGGATGCTCTTCAAGAACAATCACAACAGGCATGTCAGTTCATCCTTCATTTCAAGAGTATTTTTTATAGGTATGTATTGTTTCTGTCTTGTTGAAATATTTAATGTGGCGGGATAGAGTATGAAGGGTGACCGGATTTTATGAACACGTGTTACAGGTTTAGAGGTCGCAAGGACGCACCAAGGGCAAAAGAGATACAAGTTATCATGAAAGATCTAGGAGTCGATACCAGTTATTCCAAAGAAAACAGAGCAAGACAAAAGACAGAGAACATTATTCGAGGGTCTCCTGAGAAAGGTTATAGTCAACTTCACTCATGGCTTCATATGTTGAAAGAACTCAATACTGGATGACATACAACCTTAATAATGGATTCTCAAAACCGATTTAAGTATTGTTTCTGGGCATTGGGTGCTTGTATCAGGGTTGTTCCTCATTTCAGAAAGGTAACTTTTTAACTATCTCTTTTTTATGTCAAGATAATAGGTAGTGGGCGGAGAGATTATTAGTGATGGGCGAAGAGATATGTTTTCACAAGAATAGATAGTATTACCTGGCGGGATATATTATAGAGTGTGAAAGGTTATATGATTGTGTCAGGTGATTTTTGTTGATGAAGCACACTTAGGAGGGAGATTCAATAGCCATCTTCTTCTAGCTACTGCCTAAGATGGAAACAAACAGATCTATCCATTGGCTTTTGCTGTAGTAGACAGTGAGAATAAGGATTCTTGGTCCTTCTTTGAAGAGTTGAAGACGGTTGTTGTAGCAGATAATGTGGATGTGGTTTTTGTGTCTGACCGTCATTTGGCTATTAAAGCCGCTCTGAGACAAGTTTACATTCTTGCATAACATGGATATTTCATTTATCATATGCTGCAAAACTTCAAGATAAAGTGCAGTTGGGGAGGTTTGCAAGACCAGTGGTTTAAGGTTGCAAAGGCATACACGGTAGAATAGTATAGGACTGAGCTTGGGATCCTACAAAACAGAACTTCAGTTGTGGCAAATTTGGCTCTCAAAGTGCCTCTTGAAAAGTGGTCCAGTGCATATTTCTCAGCTGAGAGGTACAACATCATGACGACTAACAATGCAGAATGGCTGAACAAGGTGTTTTTAAAGAGGAGCGTATGTGGCCTATTCTAGCATTGTTTGATGTTAAATTACATACCTTTGCCACTTGGTTCTGTGAAAGGAGGGAGTCGGCTGCTACATGGTGTGTGGTGACTACTAGGGAAGTGACCAATACAATTGATAATAGGTATGCAACATCTGTGAGCATGAGCATCAATAGGCTTAGTGATATTGAAACAAAGGTGACAGATGGAAGGAACAAGTATGAGGTGAATCTTCGCCATTTAACTTGCCAATGCAATGTGTTTCAGAGAGATCGGATTCCATGCAAACATGCTTTGGCATTAGCAAAGGACAGGGGAGTTGATATTTCTACTTTGGTTAGTCACTTTTACCTGAAAGACCACGGTTGAATAATATAGGGATAGGTGGGAGAGGCCCTACAAACGGGTGTCCACGAGATGTGCAAGATGTGGTCTGACTGGCCATACTCACAACAAGTACTTCTGAGCTGTAAGGGGAGGACAATCAAGGTGAAGACCATAGGCTACAAGGGGAGGTCATCAAGGGTAAGACAACAAGGTTTCTATCTTTTTGGTATATGAACAATGCTAACTTTTTGGTATGGCTTTGGTAAGATTAATATGACCCATAAGAGATCTCAAACTCTATAAACTCTACAACAAGTCTCTTATAAGTCATATTACTTTTGCGTCTGCTATATATCAAGTGAGAAACTTTGGGATGGATGTTGAAATGCTCTTAATATGGTTTGTTGAGTTGTATTGTATTATCCCGCCATCCTTGATGTATTATCCTGTCACACGTAATTTTATAAGTCATAGTACTTTTGTGTCTGTTATATATCCAGTGAGAAACTTTGGGATGGCTGTTGAAATGCGTTTAGTATGGTTTGTTAAGCTGTATTGTATTATCCCGCCACACTTGATGTTTTTATCCTGTCTCCCGTATTTTTATAAAGCATGCTTCGTATTGGAATATCCCGCCACCTAACTCCACTACATAAATGCAGTCAAAGCACAAATTTACTCCCTGCAAAACCTAACCAGCTCCAATACATGTTTTTACTCGCAAAATTAGTCAAACACGTTAACCAACCCAACACATTTACTCATTTTTTGTCAAATTTGGAAGCATAAATAGGGCATTGTTGTATACCCACCGAGCACAAACTATCCTGCTCATTCCTTTCTTTCTCAACAAACCATTCCTTTCTCTCTTTCTCTCAAATCATTAACGGCTGGTTATCACGAGTTTTTTGTGCTAGACACCTCCTCCTCCTCCGACGAAGATAACTAAGAAATCAAAAGTTTCTTCGTTGAAATGAAACACTCATATGTAGAGGGGGATTGTCGTCTATGTATCCCCACCGGCCATGGAGACAAGTATTTGAAAGATTACAAGGATTGTGAAATAACACTCAAAGTTGGACTTCAGACTTGAAAAGTTCTTTTCAAACACACCAACAATGGCTACCGCTTGGGCAAGGGTTGGAGAACTTTTGCTGAGAACAATAACCTCAAGTATAAGGATGATTGCCTCTTCGACCTTGAAAGTGCAGATTCTAATGGTGTTGTGTACGAGGTTCAAGTGTACAACTATCAAGGAATGCAGTGAGCAACAATGCCTATCAACTTTATGATTTCATGTTATTTCAATCTTTTCAGTTTCCTTGTGTTGTTTTCCCGATGTGTTTTTCCTTCATGTAATTGTATTATGTTTCTGTGTGGTATGGTTTGGTAAGCTAGCTGGTTTTGTATGCTTATTTTGATGAGTAAAATTAGGTATCTTTGTTAACTTTGAATATCCCACCTCCCTTTATTGTACAACCCACCACCCGTAAACTTATATCTTGACGTCGTTCAAGGCTACCACAATGCCTCTTTGGTATGATAAGTCACACTAAATGTAACACCCCCAAAATAACCTTGGCAATGCTACCGCCAGTGAACCTCAGACGTTAAAGTCCGATGCCACCCAAGGCTTATAGTATGCATCGCAAATACAAAAATTAGTATATGAAATGCAATACAGAAAAACTCAGCGAGTATATATTATATTATAAAACCAACTTTAAAGTTGTTACATCAAACATTGCGAAGGACATAATAAAATCTTGAGATTACAAAGTAGGTTACAAACCGAATCCAGATTCCAAACCTTATTAATAAAACGTATGCAAAATTCCTGCCTTGACTCAACGTTGTTGAACCGCTTCACCCTGATGCGCACCACCCTATGTGTCGTATAGGGACGGATGACACCAACCGACAATGCAAGGAAAGAAAACGGTCGGTTAGTGTAATGAAAGACTATGCAAGGGTATTTATGTGAGGTTCTTGTACTCGTGTCTAACGGCCACTTACAACCTCGAGTGATAGCCGAGAGATGTAGGGTTATATTCAAAATGGATCTTGAGAACCTCGCCTATCTGCTCGATCCTCTAGAATCCCGGTCCAGAAATGATACCCAAAACACCAGAATAAATTATAGTTAATAATTTATTCCGTTATAATTATCTTATTAAATTATATCTGACCGGATATATCTTACGAAATACAATATATACACTTTGTATATAATACTCCTACGTAAATGTAGGGTTATATTCTATACATGTATACATATATACAGAAGAAATGGGGACCTTGCCCCTCTGCATGGTCTCCAACATAGAGATTTGGGCCTTAGGCCCAAACCCACAACAAGCTGCACAATACGGCACTATTCATCGCCACCTACCGAGAATGACTCAAGGGAGGTCGAAGCTCACCTCTAGCTCGACAAGGACAAGGCGGAAGAACCACAAGAGCGGCGCGACGACGACGGACGAACACCGGAATTTAGGCGAAACGAGAGCTCGAATTTGAGATTTGAAGAGGAGAGTGTGAATGATTGTGTGAAGAAATGAGGATGGAGGAGCCCGTATATATAGGAGCTCCGGAAAGCCGGTTACTGAAAGTGATGGAAGATGAATCTGCAAGATCGAATATATGAGGCTGAAAACGTTCTCTTGGGGTGGATGTTGAGTAAGTCGATGTGGAGATGGCTTCGAGATATCGTTGTGGCAGACGATCGATCGAACCTTGGCCTTCGACAAGTGTTATCTACCTTGACTCAGTCGTCGATCTAGGTAGACTAGCTTGACTCGGACACGAAAAGCAAGTGACGTCTTTTAGAAAGACTCTCTTGAAACGAACTAACCCAAGGAATCCACCTAGGGTTCTTTCAAGGTTTTGAAGTCGAACTATGTATAAACACAGATCGATCTCACAGATGGCTAATATCAAACCAAGCGTTGACTTCTTGCAATTCAATATCAAACCAGGACAATATCAAACCAAGCGTTGACTTCTTGCAATTCAATATAATCCAAATCTACAGCTAAAGACGTTAAAACAACGTCAAAACTAAAAACGTAAATCTCAATTCTCAATTTGTCTAATCTGAGCAACAAGCTCTAAAAACCAACTTAAATAGTAAAATGTCTCAAGGGTAAAATAGTAAAGTCTCCTTAGCCTTCTTCTTCTTGGGCTTCCTTCTTGCTAAGCCCAAAAGGGCTCTTCTTCTCTTCTTGGACGGTCGGCCCTCCTGGCTGCCAATCTTGTGTTGTTCCTTCTTCTTCAGTGATAGCAGTGATACGAGCTGACGTAGTCCTGCGTACATCATCCTCCCCCTCTAGAAAAGGATTCGTCCTCGAATCTGCAATAGTAACTGAAAAAAACACAAAATATCTTGTGTCTTTCAAAAACACCCCAGTACTTGAAGCTAAGTGGTAGGTCTGCAAGGTCCAGCTGACGGCTCGAGTGCACGAGCAATAACTGTAACGGGATGCGGTTCTTCAGCTTCACCACATCTCTAGCTCAAACACTCGTGAGGATAATCTTTGAAAACTGTCCCAAGACGGCACAAAAATAGAGACCAGCCATCCGACCAAGAGCAAGCAGAGGCGACAATGTGATACCAAGTAAGGGAGTGTGTGTAGGTACCTCTGGGGAAAGGGGAGACGCTTGAAAAAAGTCATGAGGTAGAGGGAACTTACGCCGGGGCTGCTCAAGACAACGTACCAGATTGACGCCTGCACCCTCCAATATCTTACTCATCATGAGGAACACAGAAACGTCTTTCTTGCTCATAGGGGACAGACGATAACGACCCCCATTGTGAAAAAAATTGTACTGATTGTGGCGACCATCATACAGAACATATCGTTCAAATTGCCATGGACGACCCAATAGCACCGTAATATCATCAATAGGCAAGATGACAAACCGAATTCTGTGAGAATATCCATCTAGACGGATATCAAACTCGGCTCCCTCACTCACATCCAAATTGAATTTATGACAAATCCAACCTGCTGATATGGTCTCCATCAAATGGTAAGTAGGGATAGACAACTTATCAACAACAGCTCTGCTCACTATATTACGCTCACATCCACCGTCGATAATAGCAAGAAAAGGAGACGGATGCTTACCAATGAAGATCTCGTGGTAAAAGGCATTGGTACGCTGTGTCAGATTAATTGGTGGGACGTCAACTCGCTACTCAATTCTCTCCATCTCCCATTCCATGATCTCTCCCATCAGCTCTAGGTGATCTCTATTATCTCCCATGCCCTCTTGTTGATCCCTACTGATAGCAGTGTCTTCTAGAGAATCCTCTTCCATGGAGTCGCCAGTAAAATCCAGGGATCCTTCAAATGGGACAGCCATACAAAGGAAAGACTCACCTTTCACATCATTGGCTGCAAAACGGACCTCATCTACCTGCGCCTTCGGCTCTTCCTGAATTTCTTCGTCATCAACTGACTCATACCCGCCGTTTTCGTTCAACAATACGACTCCCTGGTTAGGACAATTACGAGCCATATGTCCTTTGCCACTGCACTTGTAACAAGTGATATCAACATAGTTGCCCAGGATGAATCGTTTCTTCATTGCCTGTTTCAGCTCTTCCCAAGTCTCAATTGGATGTTCAAAACGGTTCTCTCTCTCAATCTGATCCGCTCTCCACCAAGTCAGGGCGAAGTCTATAAAGTGAATAGTGGCCATAGCCACCCTGACGTGCTCTGGGTAATCACAAAACTCAAAAATCTGATCGGTTCGGGATTCTCAACTGATATAAGGTTCCACATCTGACGTACCTGAAAAGCGATCAATTTGCACCTTTGCCTGACGAGTGCTGCTGGCCGATCCTGCCGCTGGTCGAAGCCCTGGTGTGTCGGGACTCCCCGTCTCGACTGAAGATAGCCAGGATTTTGGTGCCTGACTTGACCACGGTAATCTCCTTCCGGATCTGCATGCTGATATTGTGCTCTCGACTGCATCTGCCTGAATTCCGACTGCCCGAACGTACGAGTACGCTGAATAGGGGTGTGGTCGATCACTTGCTCCACTTGGCTAGGGTATGGAGTCGACTGTCTTGGCTGAAACATTGGGCGGTCTCTTGCTGGATGCCCGTCAACATCGTTCAAAGGTTCATAAACTACAGTCCCATTCGAACCGCCTACCTGCTGCTTGCCCTGCCTGCGTTCGATTGCTTCCAAAACTGTAGCACTGATTCTTGCGGCTAGCTCTTACTCCATCTCTTGGACTACTTCTCGCATTGTTTCTTTCATCTCAGAAGAAACCTGCTCGGTGTCTGATCCAACCATGGCTGCACAAAAAATTGAACGAAGAAGAGTGGAGAAGGGGGGGGGGGGGGTTCGGCCGGCTCTATTCTAGGGTTGAGGCTCCTTCAAAATTTTGCTTGCGTCCCAAGGATAAAAATCCTACAAGATAAGAGAGAGAAAATGAAATAAAATCTAGAAGATCTTTTAAGGAAATAAATAAAACAAGAAAAGAAATTAAGAAAATAAAAGAAAATCTAATTTGGTAAGATAAGATCTTACCAACTTGGTAACAACTTATTTCCAAGAAAAGAATATCTTCTATTTCCCTAAAATAAAGGAAAATAAAACAAATAGCTAGATATGGTAACAATAATATCTTCCCTTTTTTTTTTTGAATTTGGGAAAAGATTTGAAGAGGGAAGGATGAGTGGCCCGCTCGGCCGGCCCAAAGGCCAACCCACTTGGCGCGGACGCGCGTGCCTCGGTGTGCGTGCTCCCGCCTCCGTGGGTCCCACCTTGCCAACTTGGCGTTTCTCCCCGTATTCTTTTCCTGCGAGATTGTTAGCCCACTTGAAATAAAAGAGACAAAACTAGGTTAACGTTTTAATTTTCGTAGCACTAGGCTCGAAATTTAAAGTGGAAGCTGCAGCCGTAATCAAATAAATTGGAAACAAGCAGCTCACTTTGGAGCAAGCAACTCAATTTGGAACAAGCCGTTACGATACATTTATTTCTTTACCTTATTTTACTTTTTGTTTTATTTCTTTCTTTTTTCCTTTTTCCTTAATTAGTTTTAGGATATATCTTTTACCATATATTTTTAGGGTTAGTCTCTATTTAAGAACCCTAGTTCTATCATCTTTTTCTATCATCTTTTCCATCAGACAATTTAGTTCTGCAACCATGAGCAGGAACTAATCTCCATTGTTTTACTTAGCGGTTGAAGCCTTCAGTTATTAAGTTGTGAGATTTCTAAACTCTTGTTCTTTTCCTATGGGTTTGTATTAATTCTCTTGTTCTTCATCTATTGATTTCTATTAGTTTTGCTAGCTTGATCACCTAGTTTGATTGATAGTTTTCTATTGCTAGACTAGGAATATACGGTGGAATTCCTTGTCATTGTAGCATTCATATCTGCATGATCTGGTAGTTGATTGCTTTTATGAAAGAGAATTGATTGCATGTTAATACTTGACGGTTGTAAGTTATTGCATGCATCCTTATGATTCTTGTGCCCTTTGCTGCTATTTCATCTAATCTTGAGAGGTTTCCCTGATTGTTGAATAATAAGTATTATCAGGACCGGTTGGCCTGCTGATATATTAAAGTTTGGAATAGGAACATTCCCTAGGATTGAATAGAACTTGAGATAAATCTATGATCAACTTGATTGACTGTTGTGTGGATACTTGCTAGGTGAAACCCCTTCTCATCATATTCTCACCCAAACTCCCTTTGTTTGATACTTGTTACTTTTGTGTTTCATACAATCAAAACCCCCCCTGGTTACTTGTTACTTGTTCACTAGTTGATATTTCACTTGACTGCATTGATTTGGTGTTTTGATTCCCTTGGGTTCGACCTGTACTTACTTGCTATACTCTAGTTAGTGTTTAGAGTTTATTTCTTTGATTTGGCACTACGACTTTAGCCTCATCAATGAGGCTGAAAACTTTCTCTTGGGGTGGATGTTGAGGAAGTCGATAAGGAGATGGCTTCGAGAGATCGTTGTGGCAGACGATCGATCGAACCTTGGCCTTCGAAAAGTGTTATCTACCCTGACTCAGTTGTCGATCTAGGTACACTAGCTTGACTCGGATACGATAAGCAAGTGACGTCTTTTAGAAAGACTCTCTTGACTCGAACTAACCCAAGGAATCCACCTAGGGTTCTTTCAAGGTTTTGAAGTCGAACTATGTATAAACACAAATCGATCTCACAGGTGGCCAATATCAAACCAAGCGTTGACTTCTTGCAATTCAATATAATCCAAAGGTACAGCTAAAGGCGTTAAAACAACGTCAAAACTAAAAACGTAAATCTCAATTCTCAATTTGTCTAATCTGAGCAACAAGCTCTAAAAACCAACTTAAATAGTAAAATGTCTCAAGGGTAAAATAGTAAAGTCTCCTTAGCCTTCTTCTTCTTGGGCTTCCTTCCTGCTAAGCCCAAAAGGGCTCTTCTTCTCTTCTTGGACGGTCGGCCCACCTGGCTGCCAATCCTGTGTTGTTCCTTCTTCTTCAGTGATATCAGTGATACGAGCTGACGTAGTCCTGCGTACATCAGAAGGCGAACCGTCTCGCTTTGGCGAGCAAGCTGTCATTGATGGCAAGAGCTTGCATTCAAGCTTGGGGAAGAAGAAGCGTTAACGCTTCAGCTGAATTGGGATTGATTCCCAAAAATTGCAGTTGGCGCCCCTTTTTTAGGTGAAAATACCGGCGTGGCCCGAATTCAATTAAAACCACACCGGATGCCCAAACTTCAAGAAGTTCCACCGAAATGCCCTATAGGAAATTTATGCAATTCCCATTTGTACCCAATTGAGTATTTACTCAATTTAATAATTTTGTCAGAAGGTTTATTTGAAGTGAATAAATAATGCCTTTCATATTACCGTAACTCTGAAATTACAATAATACTCTTAAACAAAAATGAGGGTTATTACAATACTACCCCCTTAAGAAACGTATCGACCCCGAAACTTGACCAAAAAGAAAAACTGAGAAGAATGGAAACAGGGAAAGAAAACAGAGGGTTATTACATCACCATTCCCTTAAGAAAAAGTTTCGACCCCGAAACTAGGTCGAATAAAGTTCTGGGAAACGAATACCCATATCAGCCTCTGTTTCCCAAGTTTCGCATGTCACTTCCTTGGATCCAGACTTGGACCAAAGAATCCTCACAAGCGGAATGACCTTATGACGCAATTGTTTCTCCAGTCCTTCCAAAATATGAACAAGTCTCTCTTCATATGTTTTGTTTCCCTGAATCTCAATGTCATCATAACTCAAAACATGAGAATCATCTGGTACACACTTTCTTAGAAGCGACACATGAAACACATTATGCATCGGGTGTGTTGACAGTGGTAATGCTAGACGATAAGCCAATGATCCAACTCGATCAAGGATCTCAAATGGTCCAACATAACGAGGGTTTAGCTTCCCACGCTTCCCGTATCTGGACACACCCTTTGATGGAGAAACTCGGACAAGCACCTTGTCACCCACTTCAAACTCGACATTTTTGCGCTTCAAATCAGCATAAGACTTCTGCCTACTCTGAGCCATAAGCATTCTATGTCTGATCAAAGCGATGTCAGCAACGGTTCTCTCTACTAGTTCAGGTCCTAGCAAAAGTGTATCGGCATTCTCATCCCAACAAATTGGCGATCTGCATTTTCGACCATACAGAGCTTCAAATGGAGCCATCTTAATGATTAAATGCCAACTGTTGTTGTATGTGAACTCTATCAGGCTCAATCTCTCTTCCCAACTTGTAGAACGATCTAGACTCATGCCCTTAACATATCCTCCAGAGTCTTAATTGTCCTCTCAGACTGACCATCTGTCTGAGGATGAAAAGCAGTACTGAATTTTAGTTCAGTCCCCATAGCTTTATGCAACTCCTTCCAAAATCTTGACATGAATCGACCGTCACGGTCGGATATAATGGTCTTAGGAGTCCCATGATGACGAACTATTTCACGCAGAAATACCTCAGCTAATTTCTGCGTACCCCATGTTGATTTGATGGCTACAAATGAGCACTCTTCGTAAGCCGATCAATAATCACCCATATGGAATCCTTCTGACCTTGTGTCTTGGGCAAACCAATGACAAAGTCCATAGCAATATCCTCCCATTTCCATTCAGGTGCGGGAAGAGGTTGCAACTCTCCACCAGGCCTGCGATGCTCAATCTTCACCTTATGACAGGTCAAGCATTATGTAAGTACACCTATACTTACTCAAGGATCTAGCTCAGACATACCAGGACCACCCATGACACGAGCTAGACGTCGGGCTGAGGAAGATGAGGATTCAGACAGACCGGTAGCCATTACTCGAAGCCGAGCCAAGCAGTTGTTGATCGCCTTACGAAAGGGAATGCATATCATGGAGAACACGGGACAAGGGAGAGAAGAGTACGTCGTGTTGATTCAAGCAAAAGAGGAGCAGCCGAGCTGCATGGAGAAGGAGAGGGTCGGCCGACCATGAAGAGAAGAGAAGAGAAGAATTGGGCCCTAGGCCCAATTTGAGTTTGACTTTTCCCTTTTGAGTATTTGCTATTTTCAAGAGTATAAATAGATAAGTTTCTAGGGTTTTTAGGCAGATTAGACAAATTGAGATTGAGATTTACGTATTTCTGTTTTGACGTTGGTTTGACGTCTTTAGCTGTAGAATTGGTTTTAGTATTGAATTGCAAGACGAAAGCACTTGGTTTGATATTAGCCTGTGAGATCGATCTGTTGTTGACACATATTTCGATCTCCAAACCTTGAAAGAACCCTAGGTGGACTCCTTGGGTTAGTTCGAGTCAAGTGAGTCTTTCTAGATTGACGGCTGAGTCAAGAAAGACGTCACTTGCTTATCGTGTCTGAGTCAAGCTAATCTTCCTAGATCGACGACTGAGTCAAGGAAGGTAACACTTGTCGAAGACCAAGATTCGTTCGATCTTCTGCCCCAACGATCTCTCGAAGCCGCCATCGACCTCAACGTCAACTGTCCGTCCGCCGCCGCTGTCGACCAAATCCGCTGCCGCCGTCGACTTCAATCCACCGTTCATCCAAATCCTAGCAGATCGTCGATCTTCATCGGAACCTGTGTCATCATTTGGTATCAGAGCCAACGCTAGGTAAAAATGTTTTTCTGTTTAATTTTTACGCTTACGTGTTGAATTCAAGAAAAATTAAACCGGGTTGTTACAGGATCTATTCAAAACCGAGGGTGAGAGCCGCTAGAATTTTTTCTAGGACCGTCATCCCCCGTGCGAGTGAGATCCGTGAGCACCGCCACGTGGCTAGGCGCGGTCACCGCCTAGGCGCCGCCGGCGTGGCTTGGGTCGGGTGAGAGAAAACCCTAACCCTAACCACCTTGCCTTAACCTCCAAGATCAAATCTTCTTGTTTTGGCAATTAATTATTTGATATGATTCTGATTCTTATTTTGTTAAGATTTGATATCTTAGGAAATCTCTAGGTGGTTGAGAAGATCTTCTAGTTACCAATTTCGTTAGATTCTAGAGATTTTGTTAGATTATCTTAGGAAAAAAAAAAAATTTCTTTTTATTTTTTTAATTAATTCCGAATATTTGATTTAATTATTTAAAAAAGAAAAGAAAAAAGGAATCAGAACGTCTAGTTGAAGAGAAACCCGACTAGGGCAGAATCCGTTCTAGGCTAGTAGCCTTAAAGAACCGACAGATTTAAGCGGACCCCGGTTAGTAACCATGAGAAGTCCTAGAGCGCAAGGCAAGTGGTCCCCGGGCTAGTAGCCCAGGAGGGCCCCGCTCGGCAACTTCTCTGTGGGACGACCAGTTGATTCCTTGGATTTCTGTTCACCGTCTTTGATTTTGTTTGCTGTCACTTCTTTCATTATAATTTCAGCTTCTTTCATTGATTGATTGCCCCCTTTTTTTCGTGACTTGCTTTACCATTTTGCCTATGCCTTGCCTTTCTTGTCTTCAACTGCGTAACGTAGGAATAGATAGATTTCGTTTTGCCTTCGTGTGCTGCTGTTGCTTGTGTTTGCGCAGGTTCAGGAAATGGCAACACCATGGGCATGTGTTGTCAAGAGGTCATTGATCTCGAATGAACATGTTACTCTACCGTCCCAACGGGAGACAATCTTTCATTCTCGGTGTCTAATCAAGAGCGCCGTCTGCAATTTGATCATTGATGGAGGATCTTGCTGCAACATCATTGATCGCACAGTGGTGGAGCGCCTAGGGTTACCGACAACGCCCCATCATCAACCCTATAGCCTGAATTGGCTTAATGCTGACTCGCCGCTACGAGTCACCGAGCAAGCCAAGTTGGTCTTTGCTATTGGCGGGTATACAGATGAGGTTTTGTGTGACGTGTTACCTATGACTGCTTTCCACCTACTGCTCGGGAGGCCTTGGCAACATGATCGGGGCGTTATGCACAACGGTGTCACAAACGAGTACTCATTCTTTATGGAAGGAAAGCGTTATACCCTACTTCCTATGACACCAACCGAAATCATGACAGCGCATATGGAGGATGAGCAGCGAAGAGCAGGTAAGGAGATGGAAAAGAACTTGACTAAGGCAAAGAAGATGACCTTAGGTAAGAACTCGGGAGTTGAAAATCACATCCTCTTAGCTACTGCTAAGGAGGTTGACGCTGCAATCCAGGGAAGTCTTCCTTGTTTCTTACTTGTTCCTACTTATTCTCTGCATACGTCTCCAGATACACTTGATCTGCCTTCCCCTATCTCGTCATTGTTGCAGGAATAAAAGGATATGTTCCAGGAAGAATCCCCAGGGCTACCACCTGTTCGAGGAATTGAGCATCAGATTGACTTCATTCCGGGAGCGACTCTTCCCAATAGGGCCGCCTACCGGACGAACCCCGAAGAAACCAAGGAGCTACAAAGACAGGTGCAAGAGCTCATAGATAAGGGACTTGTACGAGAGAGCCTGAGTCCATGCGCAGTTCCAGTGATTTTAGTTCCCAAAAAGGACGGGAGTTGGCGTATGTGTATGGACTGTAGAGCCATCAACGACATAACTATCAAGTATCGCCATCCCATTCCCAGACTGGACGATATGTTAGATGAGCTGCACGGAGCCCAAGTGTTTTCAAAGATAGATCTGAAAAGTGGGTATCACAAGATAAGGATGAAGGAAGGTGATGAATGGAAGACGACCTTCAAGATGAAATACAGACTCTACGAATGGATGGTAATGCCCTTCGGTCTAAGCAACGCTCCTAGTACTTTTATGCGTCTCATGAATCATGCTTTACGCCCATTTTTAGGAAAGTTCGTAGTAGTCTACTTTGATGACATTCTTATCTATAGCCCATCTGATAGTGAGCATGCAAAACATCTTCGACAGGTACTAGAGGTCCTCCGAAAAGAGAAACTTTATGCTAACCTAAAGAAATGTGAGTTTTGTTCGGACCATGTTGTGTTTCTTGGGTTTGTAGTGTGCAGTAAAGGTCTAAAGGTGGATGAGGATAAAGTGAAGGCTATCCAAGACTGGCCAACACCGACAACTCAGACTCAAGTCCGGAGTTTTCTGGGTTTGGCCAGTTTCTACCGAAGATTTGTGAAGGATTTCAGCTCCATTTCCATGCCATTGACGGAGCTGACCAAAACAAAGACCATTTTTCACTGGGGAGAACCACAGGAGTCTGCTTTCCGGATGCTCAAGGACAAGCTGACTCACTCACCATTGCTGATACTCCCAGATTTCAGCAAAACCTTTGAGATTGAGTGTGACGCTTCAGGCATAGGGTTGGGGGGAGTATTGATGCAAGAAGGCAAGCCCATAGCCTACTTTAGTGAAAAGTTGAGTGGTGTTGAACTCAACTACCCAACCTATGACAAGGAACTGTATGCTCTGGTCAGGTGCCTTCATACTTGGCAACATTACCTCTTTCCAAAAGAGTTTGTCATACACTCTGACCAAGCGGCATGCCAAGTGGGTAGAGTTTATCGAGACATTTCCTTATGTCATCCGACACAAGAAGGGGAAGGACAACGTCGTAGCTGATGCACTATCTCACAAGTATTCTCTGTTATCTTCCCTTGATGCTAGAATGCTAGATTTCTCTTTCATGCGTAACTTGTATGTTTTGGATGATGATTTTAAGGACAAGTTTGATGCATGTCAAGTTAGGGGTGGGGTAGACAAGTACTATTTGCATGATGGGTATTTATTCAAGGGATCCAAGTTGTGTATTCCCAAACGATCATCACGTAGACTCTTTATACAGGAAGCCCACAGAGGGGGGCTTATGGGACATTTTGGTATTGACAAGACTCTAGGAACCCTTAAGGAACATTTTTACTGGCCGAACATGCAAAGAGATGTTACTCGTTTTTGTGCTTCTTGTGTTGTCTGTCTAAGGGCTAAGTCTAAGCTGAACCCTAACGGCCTATACACACCTCTACCTATACCGAGTAATCCCTGGGAAGATGTCTCCATGGATTTTGTCTTGGGATTACCTAGATCTAAGAGAGGGAGGGATTCCATTTTCGTAGTGGTTGACAGGTTTTCTAAAATGGCTCATTTTATTGCTTGCTGCAAAACTGATGATGCTTCACATGTAGCCGATCTCTTCTTCGAAGGAGTAGTTCGACTACATGGGGTGCCCAAAACCATAGTGTCTGATAGGGATGCCAAATTTCTAAGCTATTTCTGGAAAACTCTTTGGTCTAAGATGGGTACAAAGTTGTTGTTTTCTACCTCTTGCCACCCTCAAACAGATGGACAAACTGAGGTGGTTAATAGAACTCGCGGTGCCTTACTACGATCATTGTTAAGTACTAACCTCAGTAAATGGGAATAATGCTTGCCTTTTGTTGAATTTTCTTATAACAGGGCCATACACTCAGCAACAAAGAAGACACCTTTCGAAGTAGTGTACGGACGAAATCCTCTTACACCTCTTGATATGATTCCGTACACTATCAAGGAGCGAGAGAGCCAAGACGGATTAGATCAAGCGGATCACATCAGAGATCTTCACCAGCGCACCCGCGATCGCTTGGAGACCAGAACAAATCAGTATCAGAAGCAAGCGAACAAAGGGCGCAAGGAGCTACTTCTAGAGCCAGGGGATCTCGTGTGGTTCATCTACGAAAGGATCGTTTCCCTAAACAACGAAACTCCAAACTCAAGCCTAGAGGAGATGGACCTTTTGAAGTGCTCGAAAAGATCAATGATAATGCTTACAAGATAAACCTCCCAGGTACGTACGAAGTCCATAATGTTTTTAATGTGTGAGACCTTTCGCCTTTCCTTGTAGATGAGTTGGAGGATGATGTAAGTACACCTATACTTACTCAAGGATCTAGCTCAGACATACCAGGACCACCCATGACACGAGCTAGACGTCGAGCTGAGGAAGATGAGGATTCAGACAGACCGGGAGCCATTACTCGAAGCCGAGCCAAGCAGCTGTTGCTCGCCTTACGAAAGGGAATGCATATCATGGAGAACACGGGACAAGGGAGAGAAGAGTACATCATGTTGATTCAAGCAAAAGAGGAGCAGCCGAGCTGCATGGAGAAGGAGAGGCCCGGTCGGCCATGAAGAGAAGAGAAGAGAAGAGAAGAATTGGGCCCTAGGCCCAATTTGAGTTGGACTTTTCCCTTTTGAGTATTTGCTATTTTCAAGAGTATAAATAGATAAGTTTCTAGGGTTTTTAGGCAGATTAGACAAATTGAGATTGAGATTTACGTATTTCTGTTTTGACGTTGGTTTGACGTCTTTAGTTGTAGAATTGGTTTTAGTATTGAATTGCAAGACGAAAGCACTTGGTTTGATATTAGCATGTGAGATCGATCTGTTGTTGACACATATTTCGATCTCCAAACCTTGAAAGAACCTTAGGTGGACTCCTTGGGTTAGTTCGAGTCAAGTGAGTATTTCTAGATTGACGGCTGAGTCAAGAAAGACGTCACTTGCTTATCGTGTCCGAGTCAAGATAATCTTCCTAGATCGACGACTGAGTCAAGGAAGGTAACACTTGTCGAAGACCAAGATTTGTTCGATCGTCTGCCCCAACGATCTCTCGAAGCCGCCATCGACCTCAACGTCAATTGTCCGTCCGTCGCCGCCGTCGACCAAATCCGCTTCCGCCGTCGACTTCAATCCACCGTTCATCCAAATCCTAGCAGATCGTCGATCTTCATCGGAACCTGTGTCATCAAAGCATCTTGACACGAATTCAGAAACATCCCATTTCATGTTAGGCCACTAGAAATTCCTCTTCGGGTCCTTGTACATCTTACTTGATCCTGGATGTGCTGAGTATGTAGAGGAATGCGCCTCCCTCATGACAAGTCGGCGGATCTCAGTGACATCAAGCAACATATCCGATTCTGGAACCAGAGTGACCCATCATCCTGAATCACAAAACCAGGTGCCTTTCCATCATGCACATCACTAATTAGCTTCACCAAGGCAACATCATCTACCTGTCTTTCTTGAATTTGCTCAAGTAGTGTGGTTTGGACCTCCAACATGCATAGGTTTCCTTGTTGACAATAGAACCAAACTTCTATTTCGCTTCTCAACAATTCCTTTTGCAATTCCGGCTGAGTAGTGCGCAGAGCAACAACCCTCTCATGCGTCGTTTTACGACTCAATGCATCAGCAACCACATTGTCTTTTCCGGGATGATAAAGCAGCTCGATATCGTAGTCTTTCAACAATTCCAACCAACGACGTTGTCTCATTTTCAACTCCTTCTGAGTAAACACATAATTCAAACTCTTGTGATCATTGAAGATTTGGCATCTAACACCATAGAGAACGATAGTGCCTCCAAATCTTCAATGCAAAGACGACAACAACAAGCTATAGGTCATGGGTTGTGTAGTTCGCCTCATATGACTTCAGTTGTCGGGATGCATATGCTATCACTTTTTCCTTTCTGCATAAGCACACACCCCAAACCCTGCTTCGAAGCATCACTATAAACTACATAACCTTCAGTCCCTTCTGTTAGAGGTAGCACAAGTGCGGAGGTGAAACGCTTCTTTAATTCCTGGAAGCTGGCCTCACACTTCTCATCCCAAACAAACTTCTTGTGAATCTTGCGGAGTAGGTTGGTCATGGGCAAGGCAATCATGGAAAAACCTTCCACGAACCGTCTATAATATTCAGCAAGTCCCAAGAAACTACGCACCTCCTTAACATTCTACGGTGACGACCAATTAGCCACCGCCTCAATCTTCTGAGGATCAACCATCACCCCCTTGTCATTGATCACGTGCCCCAAAAAGGCTACTTCCCTCAGCCAGAAATCGCACTTAGTCAGTTTAGCATACAACTTATGTTGTCTAAGGATTTCCTAAACTGTATGAAGATGTTCCTTATTAGTTTCCTCATTTGGGGAATAGACCAATATATCGTTTATGAACACCACCACAAACTTATCCAAATACTGCTGGAAACATTTGTGCATCAAGTCCATGAATATCGCAGGAGCGTTAGTGAGTCCGAATGGCATGACTACGAACTCGTAGTGACCATATCTCGTCTAGAATGCAGTTCTCAGAATATCTTCCTCACAAATCTTGAGCTGATGATATCCAGACCTCAAGTCAATTTTGGAAAACACTTTAGCTCCCTGCAACTAATCTAGAACATCATCTATTCTCGGCAAGGGATATTTGTTCTTGATGGTGATCTTATTCAACTCCTAATAATCAATGCAAAGTCTAAACGAACCATCTTTCTTCTTGCCAAAAAAGACTGGGGCACCCCACGGTGATGCACTTGGTCTTATAGGTCCTCGAGTTGACTTTTTAACTCTTTCATCTCTACTGGAGCCATCCAGTAAGGTACTTTGGAAATTGGCGCCGTACCAGGTTCCAGTTCGATAGTAAACTCTACGTCACGTTTTGGGGGCAAACCTGGAATTTCCTCCGGAATTACATCAGAGAATTCACCAACCACTGGAATGTTGTGAACCAAGGTTTCATCTCTCTTGAGCTTATCCAAATAGCACAGAAACCCGACACAACCCTGTCAGAGTAACTTAGACGCTGCCATTGCGTTTATCAACTTGCCATTATCAGCGTCATTATGACCCTTGAATTTGCAAACAAACTGGCCCCCAGATGAAACTATCATTGTCCTTGTATTGAAATCAATTACCGCCCCGTGCTGTGTCAACCAATCCACCCCGAGAATAATATCGTATGGAGCCATGGCTATACAGATCAAGTCAGCCTCAAACTTCCAACCTTGGATGGTAATAGGGAAGTCAGAAAACCGCTTGGTTCCCACCAACTGTTCCCCATTAGGAAGATTCATCACGAATGGTTCGCAACTTTCATTGCATCTCAATAATAACTTTGCCACACAGTTCTCCGAAAATAAAAGAGTGTGTAGCACCAGAATCAAATAAGATGCACACTGACGTAGAATGGAGGTATAGAGTACCTTGTGCGACGGGCGCATTAGGTCCATCAGCTTCTCGCATTTCATACAACCTTTGCCTTGAGTCTGACTTCCAGATGCAATGGGAGCTTTACCCTTGTTCACACTTGACTGAACAAAAGTATCACCAATCCTCGCGGGCCTCTGTTGAGGTCGGTTATTCTGATTAACAGACCCTTGTTGAGACTCATCTCCCACCTGCCTTCTCTTAGGGTAGAAAGTTCTCATATGACCCACCTTGTTGCAAGAAAAGCATGTCTTTTTCTCTTGTCTGCACACATTACTCTTGTGCCCATGCATTCCACAATTGAAACACTGGGCACCTTGTGTACTCTGACCAGACTGTTAGTTAGAGCCGAATTGAGTTGACCCAGACTTATTCCGGCTCGACTTTGAGAAGTTAGATGATGGAGCAAGACACTTAAACCCACCATTACCCTGATTATTACTAGCCGACCTTTGATGGTTCTGTCTCTTGGATGACTCCTCTAAAGTCACCTCTACTTGGTATGCAGCATCAACGTACTGCTCCAGTGTAGTACAATCATGTCGCACCATCAGTGGTTTAATATCAGGGCTCATCCATCGATGGAAGTGCCAAATCTTTTGATCCTCAATGATCGATTCGGGACCAGCATAATGAAGCAAATGATTAAACTTGGCAGCCAGCTCAATCACCTTTAACCCTTCAGTTAAGAATTATTTTTGTTTCTCCTCCCTCATAGCGCGAGAGAAGAAACGATGAGTTATTTTCGTTTTGAACAACTGCCAAGTCAAATCAGGATGTTCAGCAAGGCTTGTACTTTCCCACCACTCACTTGCCCCTTCCTTCAGTCGAAGCGAGGCAATTTGCACCTTCTCAGTCTTAGTGCAATATATATTTCGGAACAACCGTTCCATATGTTGAAACCAATACGAAACCCTGACTGGATCTCCAGTACCATCATAGCAATCTGGCCTCATAGAATTTATGGCCTTTAATTCTCGGGCATAACTTCCTTCACCACGTTGAATTTGAGTCCAAAAAGAAATGTTTTCTTGAACCTCTGGGACTCAAAAGAAATGTTTTCAATTGAGGCAATAAGGCAAATCGTGGTCGTATCAAGCACAGTTGGAGCAACACGTGAACTATTAACCCCCCTCATTTCCCACTCCAGGGTTATGGGATCCAGAACCTGCGTCCACGTTTCTATTAGCTGCTCCCCTTGGTTGACCTTGAGGATTACGGCCATGACCGCCGCCACCTTGTCGAGCGGTGTTTCTAGTGTTTGTCATCTGATTGTGTTCAAGTTTATTAGATATCGTCCAACCATACATTTTAAAGTAAACTTTAAGTGTAATAATTAAACCCGAATAAACTTGTCTTATTAAAGATGGGAGTAAGGTTCTACACAACTGCAAAAACACCGAAACAAAACCAACATAGTCCTGAAAGAAACAAGTAGGAGAACGCAACTCCATTATTCAAAGGAAGGGAAAACATTGAAGGAATATTTGGGAAGGATCTAAGGAGATCGATGCTTGAATAGGTTTTGGTATTTACGTGCATCCCCAACCCTCCGAGGTTTACTCCCCCGAGGTCTAGTTGAGGATACCCCTTGTGCCCTTGAACGAGTAGCCTGGGTAGCACGATCCTCCAGCTCCTTCATGATTCGTGCGATCTATCCTTGCTCTAGGAGAATTTCATTGCTCGTACAACGCAACCGCCTCTCCAACCTCTTAGCCTGCTTGTGGTCATACTCCAAGCTGCGTTGATACATATGTAGTTGCTGGCGCAGCTCCTCATCTTCGAACTCTGAAGCATGCCTTTGGGCACAAGCTAGGATTTCTGCATGCGTCTCTTTCACTTTCACTGCAGTGGGTATCGAATATTCCTCCGAAGACATTGCCCAAGCAGACAAAGTAGTCATAGGAGTATATTCCTTCATGTTTCCATCGTATCATAAGACTCAGGTGAATAGGAAGGCACTTCTTCCTCAGCCGAAGCCTTCAACTTAGATTGCACCTCTTCCTCCTCCTTATCTTGGGAAAAAGGCATAGGGGCCTTGCCTTCTCGTTGCAGGACATTCTCCACGGACCGTGGCTTAGCTTCAGCCGCCGCTTTAAGTTGCCCCTGGTATGAACTATTGTCTGAAAGAAGACAAGAACAAGGTTCAGATTACTTCTAATAACAGAACTTTCTATAATTAGGAAGGGATGTTTAGACACGAGACGTTTGGCAGAATTTTGAAATTTGTAAAAACGAAATCGACTTGTCTTCCATTTTGAAAAGTCTCCTTTTATGAATATATATTTTATACTATTGGAAATAACTCAAACCAATGATATAATTTTAAAATCCTTTAAAACTATTCATTACAAAAATAAAACTTTTTATTTCAAAACTCTATCTTAAAAGTAGTTCGAAAGCGTGTTTACTTAGCTCTGATACCATAATTGTAACACCCCTAAAATAACCTTGGCCATGCTACCACCGTGACCTCAAACTTTAAAGTCCGATGCCACCCAAGGCTTGTAGTATGTATCGCAAATACAAAACGTAAGGGAAGAAAATGTCAGCGAGTATATATTATATTATAAAACCAACTTTAAAGTTGTTACATCAAACATTGCGGAAGACATAATAAAATCCTGAGATTACAAAGTAGGTTATAAACCAAATCCAGATTCCAAACCTTATTAATAAAACGTAAGTAAAACTTCTGCCTTGACTCAACGTTGTTGAACAACTTCACCCAGATGCGCACCACCTGATGTGCCGTATAGGGACGGATGACACCAGCCGACCATGCAAGGGAAGAAAACGTTTGGTTAGTCTAATGAAAGACTATGCAAGGGTATTTATTTGAGGTTCTTGTACTCGTGTCTAATGGCCACTTACAACCTCGAGTGATAGCCTAGAGATGTAGGGTTTTCGATACTCATACTAAAACTATTGAAAGAGATATCCACCAAAGAGAAGACTCCAAAAGATTGAGTCTTATGGGAAATATGCTCAAGTGGAAACATTATAGTTAATTATCAAAACACTTTAAAAAAAATCCATCTTAGACTAATTGGGCCAACGATCAACCTCACCGCATACGCATACGTGTTGTGCGAATTCAGATTGAAAAGAAGACTTACTTAGACAAGAGGCCGGGCGGTTTCCAAGTTGTACTCCTCGCCCGGGGTGTATATTAATTATGTGCTCATCCGACACTTATCTTAGTTACTTCTCAAAACGTATATTCATGTTGAAGCTTTTAGACCCACATATCATCCCCTCGGGATATATCATGGAAAGAATTTCCGGAATTCATGGAAATCAAGGACACTGGCTAAGTAAACCACCACTTATATACTAATAAGGGTATGGTTATGACCAAAAAGGCGTTAGGGCATCATCATCCTAACCCTTATATTTTCAAGAAGCAACTACCCTCCCCCAGGGCATGTAGCGCTCCTACGATTACTCGTGCTAAGCTACACATATGAGTACTTTTATAAAAACACGTTTAATGCAACCCCTAAGGTAACGCATATAATAGCGTCGAATCTAGTAGAAATACAACTATTATATTATTCCGTTTTAATTCACTTTTAACCTATAAGTTCTCATGTAGAGAAGTTGTTTATCCCACCTTAATATAACAACTAAAATATTGTCAATTAAGAAAAGTGTGGAACAAAAGCAAGAGCGAACCGCCACTTGCCTTTAGCGAAGAATGAACGTCTTGGATTCAAAATGGATCTTGAGAACCTCGCCTATCTGCTTGATCCTCTAGAATCTCGGTCCAGAAATAATACCCTATACACAAGAATAAATTATAGTTAATAATTTATTCCGATATAATTATCTTATTAAATTATATTTGACCGGATATATCTTACGGAATACAATATATACACTTTGTATATAATATAACTCGTACGTAAACGTAGGTTATATTCTATACATGTATACATATATACAAAAGAAATGGGGACCTTGCCCCTCTGCATGGTTTCCAACATAGAGATTTGGGCCTTATGCCCAAACCCACACCAAGCTGCACAATACGGCACTATTCACCGTCGACAAGGACAAGGTGGAAGAGCCACAAGAGCGGCGCGACGACGACATACGAACACCGGAATTTAGGCGGAACGAGGGCTCGAATGTGAGATTTGAAGAGGAGAGTGTGAATGATTGTGTGAAGAAATGACGATGGAGGAGCCCGTATATATAGGAGCTCGGGAAAGCCGGTTGCCGAAGGCGAACCGTCTCGCCTTGGCGAGCAAGCTGCCATTGATGGCTAGAGCTTGCATTCAAGCTTGAGGAAGAAAAAGCGTTAACGCTTCAGCTGGTTTGGGATTGATTCGCAGAAATTGCAGTTGGCGCCCCTTCTTTAGGTGAAAATACCGGCGTGGCCCGAATTCAATTAAAAAACTACACCAGACGCCCAAACTTCAAGAAGTTCCACCGAAATGTCTTATAGGAAATTTATTAAATTCCCATTTGTACCCAATTGAGTATTTACTCAATTTAATAATTTTGTCATAAGGTTTATTTGAAGTGACTAAATAATGCCATTCATATTACCGTAACTCTGAAATTACAATAATACTTTAGACAAAAATGAGGGTTATTACACTAAATAGAGCTAATTTTTCATTATAAGAGAAGATTAAAGCATAAAAACTAAAATCATCGACACCATTGCACTTAGATCACAAACTAAAACATATCCCTCCACCCTTGCCCATACATCCTGTCGAACAACATAGATTACACATTAGAGTCTTCATAGCATGGTATGTCGAGACGAAAGTCCATGTCCCTGGTTGGAGGTTTGAAGTCACGACTCCACCTCTTTTTCAGCTCCAAGGGGTGTTGATCGGTGACAATGAAGATTTTGATTATAGCAACGGACCTTCCTAGATCGGCAAGGGCATGGGCATCGCGTGTGTGCTGAAGGCTCTTATAGTGTTCCTCCCTCCATGAGCATGAACCATCTAAAAGAAATAGTGTGTGTTGTTCTGGCGGTTGTTGAGGGTCCATAGCTCTCGTCTTATCCAATTGATGTCCCTCAGTGTTAACTCAGCCTCCTCGTGGATGCTAAGGTGCGCTCGGATCTAGATTCAAGGTGGGAAGTTCTCTTGTTTGACTATGGACGAGACCTTGGACAAGGTTGAGTGTTGGCGGAATTTGGTGGATAGTTGGCGTAGGCGGAAGACTTTGGATAAGAAAGACTTTGAAGGTGATTCAAAGGCTTGAGAAGGGTTGGAGGGTTGTGTTTAAAGAGGGACTCGAAGCACTCAAGAAACAAAGGGAAAGATAGTGTTTTTGACGCCGAAATTACAAAGGAAGGAGAGGCTCTCAACTTAAGTTTTATATTCAAATTCAACATGCTTACAATGGACCTTGAGAGGCCTATTTATACTAATGAAGACGTCCTTAGGCTGCAACCAAAGGATCACTCTTCCAATCAACATTAAAGAGGCGGAAATTAGGGAAATAAATGCATAATCAAAAGGAGAAAATGGTGGGATGTGCTAGGCACTTATGATGACGATCCAATGGCTGAAAATGGTGATCCTTGTGAGCCTCACACGGATTGATGACGTGACATTCAGCTTGGAAATGAATGAGGGAACACAAGGCGCCATTTTAGGCGAAATTGGTGGCGTGAATCAACTTGGTTGGACCAAGAGTGTCTTGGCCGAGCGGACTTGACTTGGACCGTCTTGATGGTCCATTTGAAGATTGTGGGACCCATGTGCGCGCGTGGAACCTCTTTGGATTGCTAGGACGCTCGTGTCATGGCTTGGTTCAGCGTTCCCGGGCGCCGAGTCACTAAGGCTTGTCATGAGGCATGGCTTGGCTGAATTAGTGTCTTGTGTACTCATGTTGGCATAGCTTCTTGACACTAATGATTGAGTAGCTCGAGTGATGGCCTTGATCCGAGCTCGAGTGATGGGACCCTCAGACTTTAGGCTCAATGCTTCCTCTTCTTCTAATGCACTCATATTGGGGAGGGTCACATCATCGTCCCCCTCTTGGCTTTGAAACGTCCCCGTTTGAAGCTCGTCAAATTCAGGAGCTATATAAGGTGAGAGATCTGCCACATTGAAAGTAGAATGGATATTGTACCCATCCGGCAAAGATACTTGGTAGGCGTTGTCACCAAAAGCTCTTAGTATCTTGAAAGGGCCATGTCCTCTATCATCAAGCTTGGTTTTTCTTCTTTGAGGGAAACGCTCCTTTCTCATGTGAACCCATACAAGGTCTCATGGGGCAAAGATCATGCGCCGTCGTCCCTTGTTGTTTTGCTTTGCATATTGGTCAGCTTTCCTCTCCAATTGGATCCTTGTTCATTGATGCAATTCTTGAACAAATTCAGCTCTCTTGTTGGCCGGTACATGCTCACCGTCCTTGAAAGGCCTTGGCACTAGATTCATTGGGGTGTGAGGATTCCTTCCATACACCACTTCGAATGGTGTCATCTTAGTCGCCGAATGTCGAGGCCTGTTATAAGCAAACTCAACATGGCAAAGTAAGTCTTCCCACCTTTTTGGGGTGGTCCTAAGCATGGTTCTAAGAAGGTTACCTAGGGTACGGTTGGTCACCTCGGTTTGTCCGTCGGTTTGGGGGTGGTAACTAGTGGAAACGAGTAGATTGGTACCTAGTTTCCCCCAAAGTGTTCTCTAGAAATGGCTCACAAACTTGGTATCCCTATCACTCACAATTGTCTTAGGAATCCCATGTAACCGCACAACATGCTCAAAGAAAAGGTTAGCTATGTCCGTAGCATTTTGTGTGGTTTTGCAAGGAATGAAGTGTGCCATTTTAGAGAATCTATCAACCAATACAAAGATGGAGTCATTATGCGTTCTAGAAGGCGGTAACCCCGGAATGAAGTCCATAGAAAGATCCTCCCAAGGATATTCTGGAATGGGAAGTGGTGTGTAAAGGCCGTGTGGATGTGAGGTAGATTTGGATTTTTGGCATGTCACACAACTTCTACAATATCTCGTCACTTGTCAAGTCATTTTAGGCCAACAGAAGTGCTCCTTAAGGGCTGCTAAGGTCTTGGTTACCCCAAAGTGACCCCTACCCTCATGGGCTTCTTGAAGAAGGAGTTGCCTAATGGAAGTACTAGGATGCATAACTTCCCTGCTTTATAAAGGAACCCCTCGACTAAAAAGTAGGTATCACACTCACCCTTAACCAAGGGATTGGCATAAAGAAAGGATCTGAAGCATATAATTCCTTAAACAAAGCAAAACCAAGAATTTTAGAATGGAGATGAGTAAGAAGTATGTACCTCCGAGAGAGTGCATCGGCGACCACATTTTCTTTACCTTTTTTGTGCACAATGGTGAAGGGAAATGTCTCCATGAACTCCACCCATCTAGCATGGCGCCGACCCAAAGTTGCTTGGCTCTTGAGATAAGTTAAGGCTGCATGATCCGAGTGAATCACAAATTGCTTTGGCCAAAGATAGTGTTGCCAAGTTTTTAGAACCTGAATGAGTGCATAGAGCTCCTTGTCATATGTTGGATAATTCAGCATAGCTCCACTCAATTTCTCACTGAAGTAGGCAATTGGTTGCCTATTTTGCATCAATACACCGCCCACTCCAAAGTGGGAGGCGTCACACTCCACCTCAAATGTTTGCTCAAAATCCGGGAGTTGGAGTAAAGGGGCGTTGCAAAGAGCATCTTGGAGAGCTTGAAAAGCTTTTTGATGAGCTTCAAGCCACTCAAATGTCGTCCCTTTCTTAGTGATCTCATGTAGAGGTGCGACAATTGTGCTAAAATTACGAACAAAGCGTCTATAAAAACCAGCCAAGCCAAGAAATGAACGTACCATGGTTGGAGTGGTCGGTTGTGGCCATTCCTTGATTGCACGAATCTTTTCTTCATCTACTCGGATTCCATCTTTGGAGACTGCATAGCCGAGAAAGACCGTGGAGTCCATGCAGAATGTGCACTTGGCGAGATTTGCATAGAGCTTCTCTTTTCTTAGGCACTCAAACACTTGCCTAAGGTGTTGCGCATGCTCCTCCATACTTCGACTATAGACCAGGATGTCATCGAAGTATACCACCATGAACTTGCCCAAAAACTTTCTTAGGACATGGTTCATGAGGCGCATGAAGGTTGATGGAGCATTCGTCAATCCAAATGGTAATACAAGCCACTCGTATAGACCATACTTTGTCTTGAATGCAGTTTTCCACTCATCCCCGGCTTGCATTCGAATTTGGTGATAGCCACTCTTCAAATCAATCTTGGAGAAGAAGGTGGCACCATGAAATTCATCGAGCATGTCATCGAGCCTAGGAATTGGATGACGGTACTTTACGGTGATTTGGTTGATGGCACGACAATCAACACACATCCTCCAAGATCTGTCTTTCTTTGGAACCAGAATGACTGGGACGGCACAAGCACTAAGGCTTTCCCTTACATAGCTGCGGTCAATCAACTCTTGAACTTGTCGTTGAAGGTCCTTTGTTTCCTCCGGACTTGCTCTATATGCAACTCTATTTGGCAATGAAGATCCCGGAACGAAGTCAATTTGATTCTCAATTCCCCTAATAGGTGGTAATCCATTCGGGAGCTCATCGGGCATCATATATTTGAATTCCTGCAAAAGAGACGAAATACAAGAAGGGAGATCAACGTGTTCTTTGGCAACATTAGCACATAATTTAGGGAAAAGGATAAAACATGGTCTTCTTCCCTGAATCACGGATGTCGCCTCACTTGTTCTTGCCAAAAGGAGGCGGCGCTCGCAAGTTCCTTGGATGTCCGGACTTGCTCGGACACTTGATGACTTTGCTCGAGCACCAAGCTCAGAATCCTCATCTTTTGACCTGTTTTTTGGATCGCTCGGAGGGGATTTTGGTTTAAAGGTTGGCAAGGGCTTGGACGCCTTGGGCAACAATAGTCCTCGAGCGCCGGGGCCTAAGTCATTGTGTGCACTATTCGTCCGAGCGCTTGTGGAATTCCCTCGAGCTATATTTTTTCTGTGGAAGCAACACTAGACAAATTAATAGCATTGCTTAAAGAAGAATTGGGAACGCACATACCAATTTCCGAATGGCGAGGAGGAATGGTTGGCACTCGGGCTTCTTCAATGTTGCTCGTCACTTCTTGAGCATTTCTTTGAATTTATGTGCCACTCAATTTGCAATCATCTTTTTGAGCATTTTCTGACCTTGTGTCAAAATTTGAGGGCAAATGGCCATGGTCGAAATTTTGACCTTGGCGCTTGGTGCCATTGCTAGCTTGAGGAAGTACGAGCGGCGCTTTGCTAGCTAAAGGCCACTCCTCCGAGCGTTTTCTTGTTCCAACATCATCTTGGACAATATCTGAATTATTGGTAGAAGATGAAGTTGAATTAGAAAGGTTCGTAATCTTACCGTTTGAGGTTGGATGAACGTCGTGCGCCATTGTGTTGACCATGTCTTTGCAAGGCGTGGGAAGAATGGCCGAGCGTTCTTTCTTTCCTTGGTCAATATGGACCTTTTGTGGTTCAATTGTTGAAGTAGGGGTTGTCGAGTGCAAGGTTTGCCTTTGAGGCCTTGGTAAGCACTTGATGACGGCTCCTACTTGCTTTAGACGCTTTTCCTCGGCTTCAATCGCTTTCTTCCTATTATTTTCTGCCATATCCTGCAAAATTTCTCTAGGAGAAAGGGGTTGAAGAGTAATGCGTCTTCCATGGTGGGTAAACATGTATGTGTTAAGATACCCATCATGGAGAACTCGCTTGTCGAATTGCCATGGACGGCCTAACAACAAATGTGTATCATCCATGGTTACCACATCACAAAGGACAGTGTCATTGTATGGACCAATGGAAAAAGAGATCTTACACTGCCTGGTGACTTTGTTGCCATTACCCGTAGAGATCCATTGAAGGGAATACGGTTGAGGATGGGGAATCGTCTCAAGGTTGAAGTGTTTTACCACTTTTTCATTAAGAAGATTGCAACAACTTCCTCTGTCTATAATGACATGCAAGCCATCGTTGTCGGACCTGCAACTTGTTTGAAAAAGGTTTTCTCTTTGGTCTTGTAATGGTGTCTTATGGAGTGTAAGGACTCGCCTCGTCACAAGTCCAAGATGTTGGACCAAAGTTTCTTCGTTGCACTCCATTTTTCCTTGGGCAAGATAGAACAACCACAAGGATCAAAGAGAAAAAAGATAACAAGGTAGGCAAGAAAAAAAAGATAGGTAACACATGATTATCAAACAAGCACTTAGGGTATAAGGCTGAGTTTTGGTCAAGTGTTTATCAAATCCAAGTTCAATTGTCGTCAAAGATTTCTTTTGCAAAAATTAACTCAAAGTTGCATGTAATATTGAACTTCTAAGATTGAAAAGCTTCAATTATCATGCAATCAAATGAAAAGAATAAGTTTGCATGTGAGAACTAGACGATGAGAGATAGGGAAATGGAAGAATGCTCAAGTGAATGTCAAGTACGTTACCTTATTTTGGCTATGGTCTTGACTAGAAAGAAGGCTTGCCTTATTTCGACTTTTCCCCTCTCAAATTTTCAGATTTCGTTTTTTTTTTTTGATTTTGTGCTCAAAGTCGAGAGCTTTACTAAACTTGAACGTGAGCAAAGATAAGCATGCAATACTATTGATGCGAGAAGAAATAGTTAGACAAAGGGATCTCGTCTTACTAGTTAATCCTAATCAATTTCATGCAATAATTCAATCCACTATAATCTCACAAAGAAATTCAAGATTAAAAATGCACTTTAAATTGATCATACAAAGAAAAAATTTCAGCAATTTAATCAAGGATAAGATGGCGAAATTTGTGGGATTGAGGGAGTGATTGGTGGATCGGTCAAGATGTGTTTCATGGGCGGGAAGCGTGGGATTAAATGGGGCGAAATTTGTGGATCTTGACTGATTTTGATGATGGAAAATGGTGATGGTGATCGAATGCTTAAGGCTTCAACAATGGAAACGAGATGGATAGGTGGTAAGTGCTTGAATGAAAAACAAGATGACTTACTTGAATCCATGATGCTCTTGATACCAAATGTTAACTCAGCCTCCTCGTGGATGCTAAGGTGCGCTCGGATCTAGATTCAAGGTGGGAAGTTCTCTTGTTTGACTATGGACGAGACCTTGGACAAGGTTGAGTGTTGGCGGAATTTGGTGGATAGTTGGCGTAGGCGGAAGACTTTGGATAAACAAGACTTTGAAGGTGATTCAAAGGCTTGAGAAGGGTTGGAGGTTTGTGTTTAAAGAGGGACTCGAACCACTCAAGAAACAAAGGGAAAGATAGTGTTTTTGACGCCGAAATTACAAAGGAATGAGAGGCTCTCAACTTAAGCTTTGTATTCAAATTCAACGTGCTTACAATGGACCTTGAGAGGCCTATTTATACTAATGAAGACGTCCTTAGGCTGCAACCAAAGGATCACTCTTCCAATCAACATTAAAGAGGCAGAAATTAGGGAAATAAATGCATAATCAAAAGGAGAAAATGGTGGGATGTGCTAGGCACTTATGATGACGATCCAATGGCTGAAAATGGTGATCCTTGTGAGCCTCACACGGATTGATGACGTGGCATTCAGCTTGGAAATGAATGAGGGAACACAAGGCGCCATTTTAGGCGGAATTGGTGGCGTGAATCAACTTGGTCGGACCAAGAGTGTCTTGGCCGAGCGGACTTGACTTGGGCCGTCTTGATGGTCCATTTGAAGATTGTGGGACCCATGTGCGCACGTGGAACCTCTTTGGATTGCTAGGACGCTCGTTTCATGGCTTGGTTGAGCGTTCCCGGGCGCCGAGTCACTAAGGCTTGTCATGAGGCATGGCTTGGCTGAATTAGTGTCTTGTGTACTCATGTTGGCATAGCTTCTTGACACTAATGATTGAGTAGCTCGAGTGATGGGCTTGATCCGAGCTCGAGTGATGGGACCCTCGGACTTTAGGCTCAATGCTTCCTCTTCTTCTGATGCACTCATATTGGGGAGGGTCACATCACTCAGACTATCTGTTATTGGAGCCCAATCTTCGCATAGACCACCTTCGTATGTGTGGCTCGTGACAGTGTCCATTCGTCCGCTTGTGGGGACAAGGGAACCACCATAGTGATCTTCAGTATAAACTCTCGTCAAATCCGTAACGCGGTCCATTTTTTGATAATTTATAGACTGAGAGCATGAACAATAGTGTAGGAAACTTTATCCTGAGAATATTCCTTTTTTATCTTGTCAGTGTCTCTTTTCTATCATGTACAAGGACAACTGGTTTACTTTTCCAGTTGTCACATCCTATCATTTTGAGTTGTCATAGGTGGTTCATGTACACTATGTGATACTACAAATCTGTATGACAATAAAACAGAAATCAAACCATTGTTCACCTTTCATTCATGTAGACCAACATAGGTCAACAAAACCAATATTCACACAAACACAACTACAAACTGTTCTAAAACATAACACACAACACTCACAAGTACAAATTATTCCTACCGTCCAAAATCAACATTATTAAACCTAGTGACCCATTTCTCGTCAAACAGGCTGTTAGCAAGGTCAAATATGTGCAAGTCGATCGTCTTGTCCGAAATGAGAGAGAGATCATCACTTCCAAAAACACAACCACTCAATATATTTCACAGTGTATCAACAACAATGCTCACTTGAACTTGTGGTTGTCTAGAACTTTGTGCTTCATGAACCTACGATAAAGGTCTTTCACTGAAGTCTTAGAACCATCGGGACCACCAAAAAACGTGTCCATAACTTGGCTGTCTTGCTTCCTAGATATTTTAATCTCTTTGGGGGAAAGGGTCACAGTTCAAGCCAGTTATTATAGCAAACTCTTCCAATGAAAATCTTAAAGGCTTACCACCAATCTCATTCCATATCTCCCACTTCTTATTACTCCTCAACTTCTTGAAGAGAACAAAGTGCAAGGTTTGAGAAGAGAAGGTGACCTGATTCACCATTTTTATGACATCTCCAAAAGGGCTGCCACAAATTCGCCTCCAATCTTGACAAGTTAATTTTGACTCTATGTCTCAAAAGTACTGTCTCCTACAGTTTATGTTCACTTTACCATGCAAGAAGTCTCCCTTGAAGAAGGCATACATTACCTACAGAAAAATAACATGTCAGGAAAATATTAGTAATGTGTCAGAATGCACACTTCATATGACATGATACATTTTTGAGAGGTAGAGAGATATGCAAAATACGCATATAATCTCGTTAACCCATGCACAAATGAAATTCCTTACAAACTAACAATCTTAACAAACTTAAATTCAAATACTTCCTTAATGAACTCCTAAATGCACATAAGCTACACTAAACCAAAATACAAGTGTCTGGACACAGAGAGGATGATGTCGGGACATAGAGAGGATGGTTTCAAGATAACCCTAAACAATAATCCAATAATCCAATAATTCACAATTTTGTTCTCAACTCCAATTAGGGGTGGTGCAAAAGTACATATTATCTCAAATGTACATGCATTGACTTCATTCATGAACCCTAAATTCACCAATTTAAACTACTAATCTAGACAAAATCTTCACAATGCATATGACAGGAAGTATTTTTACATGTGTCAGGATTCATAATACACATGCAAAAATGAAATTCCTTACAAACTAACAATATTCGCAAACTTAAATCCAAATACTTCCTTAATAAACTCCTAAAATGCACATAAGATACACAAAACCAAAATTCAAGTGTCGGGACAAAAAGAAGAGGATGTCAGGACACAAAGAGGAGGATGTCGGGACACAGAGAGGAGAATGTCAGGGTAACCCTAAACAATAATCCAATTATTCTTTTGTTCTCAAGTCCAATTAGAGGTGCAAAAGTACCTATTATCTCAAATGTACATGCATATGCATTGGCTTCATTCATGAACCCTAAATTCACCAATTTAACTCAATTACTCGAATTGAATAACATAATTTCAGAAATTTCACTTACATTGTCCTTAAAAGCCAAAGGCTCCACGCTTCTGCATTTTTTCACTTGATTCAGTACTTCCTTCTTCTTCTGAGAGAATTTGGCCTCGCCTTTGTCCTTTGTGTTCGGCGCCGGACCCTTACCATGGGGGTTTTCTTCGAAGAGGCACTTTGCCTCCGCTTTCTACCTTTACTGTCTCCATATGACTCGCGCTTCCTCTTTTGTGGTGTCGAACCTCTGGTGACAGCCATTGCTGAGCAAAAGGGAAGATTAAGAGAGATTGAGAGAGATTAGGAGAGAGAGAATTAGACCCCACAATTTATGTGGGCAAAAGAGAGCGGTTCCGAGCGGTTGAGAACGGTTATCGGAGGTCGGGAGAAAAAATGGTGAAAATGGGAGAGAGAAGAAGGCGAATGGGTTACGGGAGAGAGAAGAGAGTGAAGAAGCTGGGTAAAAAGTTGACCATAATAACTTTCGAGTTAATTAAGCATAATTAAACTTAAAGTTTAAATTAAGATTAATTACAGATTCAGAAATAAGCCGTCTTTTCAAATGTTAGAATTTTCCTTTTCCTTTTTTCCTTTTTATTTTATTTTTATTTTCTTTTATTTATTATTTTGATTTTCCTTTTTCTTATTTTCTAAATATAGTAAAATAATCATTTGAGTTAAAAATATAAAGATAAATGAAATTATAATAAATCTTTTCACTACTACATTTCCGATCTTTGGTAGCGTTTTTCTGTGGCGGTTTATGTCTTGTAGCGGGTTTTCGTAGCGGTTAAGGTACTGTAGCGTCTTATGTAGCGGTTCAGGATACTGTAGCGACTTTTGTAGCGGTTTATTGTAATCGAAGTGTTAATTGTGCATATGAGTTTATTCGGCGGTTCTCGAAATATTTAGGTAGCAGATTCTAGAAATATTGTGGCGGTTTTTAAAATTTGACCAGGTTTAATTCGAGACGCGCGTAAATCCCCCGCCTATCATCCCAAAATACCAAATGAAATTAATTATCAAAATTGAAAGTTTTAGGGTTTCAATTTCAATCGTTTTAATCCATCTCTCCACCGCTCCCAGCTTGCTCACCCCATCTCAGCTTGCTCGCCCCACCTGGTCGCTCAGCTTGCTCGCCCCACCTGGTCGCTCAACTTGCTCGCTCGGCCTCTTAGCTTGATTCTCGCTCGAGTCGGGTATCAATCTCCGCCCAAATCAAGTTAAAACTTGTGCCTAGATTATTTATTTCTCGTTTAGGTTCATTAATCTTCGATTGTGTTGGTCTTGCTTGTGTTTTCTCCACTTTACTCTTTCCATCGGGCTTTGTTTGTTGTTCTAGTTATGGGTTTTAGAGTTTATTAGTTGAAGCTTTTGAGAATATAGTATGTGCATTGCAGAATTTGTTTTCCTGATTTTTTTAACCTTTACTTTTCAGTTGATTCTTTGACTATATGTTTTGGAATTTTTCTAGGTGCAAAATCAAACCGATATGAGAGTTTTTGGCCCGAAGCTTCGGTTTGAGTGACCTGGTTCTTTGTTATAATTCATGAGAATCTAATACTTATGCGGTATTCTATTCGACTTTCCTGGGATCCTTAAAGTAGTATGGCCTTCCTTTCTAAGTTTGTACTATTTCCTTGCATTGATAGAATTCTACTTCCATCATCTAGTTTTGTAACATATCTCTGCATTAACAAAATCATATTTAAGTTAGTATTAGTTTCATTAAGGAGCACGTGTATCTTAATTATCTTAAGCAAAAGGTGTGTTGTTAATGATGTTTCATTTTTTAACTTTACTTGGACTCATAGTTTCACAAATTAGTTTAACCAAACATGAGCCCTCAAATTTGCAGAAAATGTAAGGTCATATGAGCTGTATATAGATAGTTCATTTTGTTCTATATAATTTTAGAGCATCTTGTAATGCTTCTCCTGAAGTCATTCATCTAATTCACTATCCAATGACTTTTTGTTGTTGATACATTATTGCCCCCTTTTCCAATCAAAAGCAACTTGATCAATATCAACATCTATGTGATTGTGAGCATTGCGTCATAACAAAGGTGTTTCTTCTTCATCTCCCCCTCAATTATCTTATCTTTAACAATTTGTTGTTCCTGGTTTGTGCAAATTTCCACTTCTTTATGTTTGTTTCTCTTCAACATTACCTTTGTTTAATTCGATTGATCTAAAGAAATAATTATGATTATAACTATGACTCTTTCTTCTTTCTAGTGTTGCAAAAACCTCCATGAATAATAATACTTTTCCCATATTAGGTGCATATATTCATGTTTCGTTAATTTGTCATATTGGTGGAATCCAGGGGATCGCTCAACTGTTGCCTCGACCATCTAAAGATAGATCACATTTCCTGAAATTCAGGTTAAGCCTTGATTTTCATTATTTAACTTAATCATTACCTTAGACAACTAATCTTAAACAAATGGGAAAAGGGCATATCATCTAGTGGAAATAGCTCCATATGAAATTCAACAGATGAAAAGAATAAGAGAAATTGAATCGAGGATGAAAGCTAAAGGTTTAAACAAGATAGTGAACAAAGAAGTGAAAAGATGTATGATCGAGTTGGTAATGGTGTTCGGAATGAAGTCCTCCAATCGCAAGAAGATATTGATAGTCTTCAACCAACTTTTAGTGAAGTTAATACAATATGTATTTCATTTCTATATTCTAACTTTTTAACCTTTCAATTGAAATATGCCTTACATATGAAGTATTTGCAACTGACTGACTATGTATGTACTAGGGAAGGTCAATTAGGCAAAGTAATATATATAAATCTAACGTAATTGCTTCCAGTAGGACCAACCAAGTTTTTTGTTTGCTTCTCAAATGTGATTGCTTGGAGTATGAATAATTTTTCTCTCTTGTTCTCTTTCATATTTTTTTGTTAATATGTTATACAGGCTTCAGTAGATGTCAATCATGGAAGGAAAGAAAAACAACTCCCGGGAGACCGAGAACAAAGACATAAGCAACCTCAAACATCTTTGGCACTGTAACTGATCAATGAAAAAAAATCCAAAACAAACCCAGCTGCAAAACTTCAGCCATCAACAAGAAATTCAGCAAAAGAAACAAAAAGCTCACAAGAGTACAAGTTAGAGATACCTAAACTTGCTATTTATGGCTCGTTTTAGATTATGCAATTATGATTAAGCGTTGCATAAAACTTAATGTCACTTTTGTTGGGATGACGTCGAAGATACAATTGATATGTATATGGTATTTCTTATATATGTTATCAATATAAAACATATTCTAGATTACTTGTTTGTGTATTTATATCGCTTTTATTATTATGAATACGTTTTGAAAGTAATTTAATATATAATATTGCATAGTATAACTGATTATTAATGGCCAAAAAAAATATTTATACCTTTTTTTTCCTACAAAGCCGCTACAAAAACATTTAAAGTGGCGGTTTTTATATATTAGTGGCGGTTGAAGATTCTTTTTTTAAACCGCTACAAAAAATACATTATAGCAGCGGTTTTGTACATTTTGATGCGATTTCGGAATTTATTTTAAAACCGCTACAAAAGAAAAAAAACCTCTATAACTATAGAAAACCGCTACAAAAGACTTTATGTAGCGGGAGTAAATGTAGCGTCCCAAAACCGCTACATAAAGGCTTTTGTAACGGTTTTCCCTTTTTATGTAGCGTTTTTAACCGCTACAAAAAACTAGAAATGTAGTAGTGTTTCTTTTTAATAGCAAAAACATTTTTTTGGACTATTATACTCCTCAAATGGATATTAAAGTAAACATTTTTTGGACTATTATCTCAAATGTACATGCATTGGCTTCATTCATGAACCCTAAATTCACCAATTTAACTCAATTACTCGAATTGAATAACAAAATTTCAGAAATTTCTTTTACATTTTCCTCTAAAAGCCAAAGGCTCCATGCTTCTCCATTTTTTCACAAGATTCAATACTTCCTTCTTCTTGTGGGAGAATGTGGCTTCACCTTTATCCTTTGAGTTCGCCGCCGAACCCTTACCAGATTTGGGGGTTTTCTTCGAAGAGGCACTTTGCCTCCGCTTTCGACCTTTTGTGTCTCCATCTGCCTCTCGCTTTCTCTTATGTGGTGTGGCACCTCTAGTCACAACCATTACTGAGCCAAAGAGAATTTAACAGAGATTGGGAGCGAGAGAGAGAACTACACCCCTCAATATATGTGGGCTTCGCGAGCGGTTTACGACGGTTAAGAGAGGTTGATAAAGGTTAAGAGCGGTTGAGTTGGGGTCGAAACAAAAATGGTGAAAATGGGAGAGAGAAGAAGTTGAATGGGTTAACAATAGAGAGAGGAGAGAAAAGAAGCTAAGTAAATTAACTGGTAATAATTTTATTAAAATTAATTAACATAATGCTGATTAAGTACAAATTAAGATTAAGTAGCAATTAAGCATAAGCCGTCTTTTCATATGTAATATTTTTTATTTTTTATTTATTATTATTTTATTATTTTAATTTTCTTTTATTTTTGATTTTCCTTTTTCTTATATTTTCTAAAGATATTAAAATAATAATTTCAGTTAAAAATATAAAGATAAATTAAATTAAAATAAATCTTTTCTTTTTAATTTCGAAAATATTATTTCGACTATTATACCTCTCAAATGGATATGACAGTAATATTGAAAAAAGTAGGATAATTACGTAATTAAGGTATCAAAAGTGGGGTAGTTTGAACATTATTTTCTAATCCTAATCTAATTAAAAGGTGAATGTTGTGTCAAAAAGTCAATGACACTTTTAATGGAGTTTGCAAATTTATTTTTTAATTCTATACTTAATAAAAATCTAATTAGAAGTTGCATGTTGTGTCAAAAAGTTAATGACACTATTAATAGAGTTTGCAAATTTATTCTTTAACTAGGATTTCTCGGCCCGCGCTGGTTTTAAAACGACTAACATTTCGCTAAATCCATTTTTTTAAAATGAAAAGAGCAAATATATGTATTTGTTTTTTCAATCTTAACATTTGATACTCCATAATTTTATTTGAATATTGTATTATATAAAGGTGTTGTACTTCATTTAAAGGTGAATGTGCAATTGTCAATATTTCTGTATTCTAGTCGACGATTTTTTTTAAATGCAAGCGGTCTTTACCAAGTGCGCCATCAAAAGATGAGAACTATCATTCTTTTGATTACAAACATGTTTGTACGTGGTGCTAAAAAAGCATGGTTGTACGATCGGTTATTTTTTCAAGTATTTTTTTTATTTACACTAAGTTGTTAATTGAGACTTTGTAGGCAAGTGTAAAATTGCACACTCAAATTGATCTTACTTTCTATTCACAACTTTGTTGGAGCAAGTATACACACTATTGTTTTTTTTTCTTTAACAAAATCAAATTGCTCTTTCTTCCATGGATTCCCCTTATGTAATTCTGTGAACCCTTAACAATAAACTATTCTTATTTTTAGACAGAAAAAGTACGGAACATTTTATGATCTATACACGGTAAAAATCTCAAAGGTAAAGGTAAAATGAAGCATGTGGATCGGCCGACCCACTGCAAAGACTACCCATGTATACATTACGCATTATGAATTTGACACAAATTTTCAATGGAATGGTTGATTGAAGTTTTTGAAAAAAAGCATTTATGAAGTTGGGGATTGGAATTTATTAGCTAAAACATCCAAATTTATATTATATTAGGATTAGGATTATATACTTAATTAAAATAAAACTAATTTCTTAAAATGTTATGTATTTATGTCTTTTGTTTATACAATCAATTTAATTTCGAGATGGAAAATTAATTAACGTATCGGAGACGTCAAATGACTATATGTAGCGCTAACTATATATATAAATAAGTGTACGTTTCATTCACAAATATTAATCATTGACCCCGCGCGTAGCGCGTGTTACCGATTCGAGTCTAATATAAATGTATATGTTGAGCCTATTTAATGCAAATTAAGGTCATTAAACACCACCTTAATAATGGGTTATGTATCTGGGTTGAATGGGCCTATTAATTGGACAACTGATCCGGAAATTGCATTTGATACACAATGGGCCGGTACATCTAGTCTGATGTTCCATCACGCTCGATCTCCATTAGGATTAGGGTTCTTCGTCACCGTCTTCGTCGCTTCGTCGACTCCCACTCTTCTGTGTTCCCTCCCCGTCATCATATCCCCATCAATACAACTCTCCATTTCCAATCATTAACAACCTCCATCATCGTTTCAAGGTTCTGCCATAATGGAACTTGCAACCTCTTCCTTTTCGTCTCTTCAGATGTCCCACCAACTGCAATTAAATACCATAATGGTGTTGCGTCCTATCACTGTTTTGCACACTACCCCTCGAAGCACGGTGGAACGTAACAATGCAATCATCCAAGATCAAGCAAGCTGCCAAGACCACCGCATCTGTCTCCGGAGGAGGCCGCCGACCTGCTGCCCGGAAGCCTTCCACCGAATCTGAGGCCTCTTCCGCCAACTTGCACGTAACTTGCGCTCAGAAACTCAGACATAATCCCCGAAATCAACCCACCCGGCTCCGATTGTTCCATTCGCCGAGTTGGATGTTGGATTGCCTTCCAAGGTCAAGGTCTATGTCACCCACAAATGGGAGATCATCACACCGAGGTCTAAGTAATTGAGCGTCGACTACCTTCTCGCCGATCACACTGTAAGTTATCCATCCCTTTTTTCCAAAATCATGTAATCTGAATGCCTGTGTATTGATACTTGCTGGTCATTTGTTCTATGCCAGGGTGTTGGGATACACTTCTCTGCGTGAGTCTCGATTGCACACTGCTTTGTCTTGAAGATGGCTGCTGGGAATTGTGTGACCATGAGTGGGTTTACCGTATGCCCTAATCGGGACGAGTACCGACTTTGTTGGAACGATCCTTTTATGCTTCATTTGGAAGGGAACTCAGTGGTGAAGAAGATGGAGTGCGACATACCCGTAGCCCTACACTATCATTCAACCTGGTGCGGCTCGAAGACATGCACAACAGAGGGGATAAGTTCCAAATAGGTAACACACCACCACCATCTTGAATTGTAACAGCATAACGAATTTTGTCCCCACTTGCATAAACATTAGTTACTGATGTATGCTATGGTATGGTTGACGTCCCACGATATGTTTGATCTCATATGCACCTTATTCAATCCCTATATCTAGTATAAGGCATGCGATATTATAATATACAAAATGTATTACAATATATAAGAAAAGGTTAGTGCGTAGTTGTCTGCCTGATTATGTTGTCTCTTGGCGCCTGTAAGCAGATGTTATTGGTTGTGTTATCGAGGTCGACAAGGTGCGCCCTACAGCAAATGCGTCCCAACTTTTGGAATTCCACCTAACGAACGAGCAGTAACTCTTAGTATAAATTGTATTACATAAATTTGTTGGTGTTGATGTCCTGAATCATCGAAATCCGGCTCATTTGCAGAGGCCAGAGCATTCGTGTGTCAATGTGGGGCTCTCTGTGTGACGAGTTTCTGAAGCGTAACGCCACGCACTCCACGCACACTGGAAGCCATGTTGTTATTCTTCCTTTTATGAATGTGAGGGAATTTCGAGGTACATACTACTTCCCTTTCAATCTCACCTGCGTGCATACCAATTTCCCCTTTCTAGACTCCGAAATACCAAATGTGTTGTTTTTTTAAGGGTGAGTTGTATTTGTCGTTCTCATCTGGAACAACCGTGTTAGAAACTATCGACATCCCTGAGATCAAAGCTATGAAGGATACGCTAAGGTATAATTTTAAATACATCTACACATATTAGCACAACGCAATTAATTCCTGGAGGGCCTTACTAACACGCTCTACCGCATCCTCCATACCTACCGCAAGAATGAGTCCCTTTTGTCGAGTTTGATGCGGGACCATCATCACCATCACCACCCCTTATGTGAAGACCATTCTAAGCTTGAAGACAAGACCAATTTGATGCTCGGAATGCAAGAAGAAGACAAGAAGAAGAAGACCTCAAGTGTGTTTGAGGAATGAATGATATTGATGTAACTTATGAAATTATTTCCCTTTTAAGTTGTTTTTCTTTCATTTTATTTGAAGACTTTAGGAGTATGATTTTATGTAATTTTAAGACATGGTCAGCCCCTCCCTAGGAGTATAAAAAGGCTTGCTCTTGTCATTTGTAAGAAGGCTGAATTTGGTTAAAATGTTAATCCTTTTTGCATAAAAGAGAGCTCTTGAGAGAGAGAGCTCAATGTAGAAGATGATGGCCTGGCTGTTCTTGGCTATGTCAATTTCATATGGAGATTGGTGTTCCAAGTCGTCACAAGCATCCTCCTTGTGCTCGACTTCCATGGTCGTTGTGTAAGGTTGTAAAGACGAGGGTTTATTCATCATTTGGCTCGGTTCTTCTTCATCTAGATGATGGGTTGAGTCATTGTTTGATTGGGTTCTTTTCTTCCTATCTTTCCCTTTGTTTTGTTGCATCAATTGTTATTTTGGGTCATCTTTTCCTTGTTGTTTTGAGTCAATTTCATGAGTTTACAATCTGAAATTCGTAGCCTTCTTCCTCCATCTTCTTTCATTGATGTTTTGAGACGAGTTTGGTGTCTAGATCGTCAAAACGGGCTCATCCCCATATCAAAGTGGTATCAGAGCTAGACGACACCAAGGAGACGCTCAACGCACCACCATCGGTGCTGGTTAGCCATCAAAATTCCTAGCCAAACACATCCTTGGGTTTGGTGGTTCCATTGAGCAAGGGAGCAGTTGAAGGAGGATAATTTCGAAATTGGTAACTGCCTCCCCCCACTCAAGCAATTAAAAGATCTTTTCCATTGAGCAAGGGAGCCCAAGAGTCGACCCTTCTACATGTGCTGCAAGTGGAACGTGAGCAGTACCTCGCCGGGCACAAGGTAACCCACAAACAACTTTGTGCCTAACACCATTCCTTCTCTAATGCCTCGTGTTCCATGTGCATAAATCAGTCACCTTTACTTGCACCGTGACCATCGATGACATCCTCACAAGGAACAGTTGGAAGTATGTCTCTTGTAGGATGTCCGGTTGCAAGAAAGGCGTCAACCCCGTCAGAGAGACATTTTACTGCGAGACTTGCGACAAGACATGTGGTTATCCCAAACGAGGTAATAGTGTGCACGTTCTCTCTCTATAACAAACGCTAATCCTGATCTTGCGCATGCGTCTCACGATTGTAACCAATGTTCATGTAACATCGCAGGTACCGACAAAACGTCCATGTCTCGAATGACACAACCTCGCTGCAGGTGACTTTGTTTGACGATCTAGTTGAAACTTTGGTGAAAAAGAAGGCTACGACTTTGCTTGAGGAACTCGAGGTAACAACTTTCTTTGTCCTTTGAAGTGAGCTATACGTGCTTCTCATACTAATGTTCTTACTTTACCAAGCTTGATGCCAAGCTGCTGGCGACGACAACCCGCTTCCGATGGAGTTGGAGTAACTCATTAGGTCTACATACAAGCTGGAATTGAAGTCCCATACCTACTTTGACTATCAGACCCATGAGGGATTTACTGTGACGAAAATCTCTGAAGTCTTCAAGCACCTTAGGACCCCACCTACCATTGAGGCAGACGACCCCTTTCCATCTGTACTAAAGGAGAAAACTGATGAGAGAGCCAGCCTCCTGTTGAACGCCTTTTCATCAGTTGCGGGTGATATGACGTCGCTAACGAGGAAGCAAGAGTATTTTTCCATTCGTCCCATGTGCACACCAAAATGATTATCCCTCTCTTACTCTATTCGGTATTTGCAAACCTTATGCAGGGACGAAGCCGAGGATTCTAGGACTCCATCTCCTACAGCCAAGACTGTGATACGAATCTGGTATGACTCGTATGCCCTTGGAAAGGATCGTGGAAGAAAAGGAAGTCGATGGCGCTTCTAGAACTCTTCTAGGGTTGGATAAGTATTGAATCTTTTGATTCAACAAGAACTCGATGTCTTGAGAGTCCACTCAAGGGATGAATGAATTCGATAGGTTGGCTTGATGACAGTTCGCTAACGAGAACAACTCCGGATCCAATCAGTAGAATGACGTCGAAGCAAAGGAAGGAGATTCAAACTCAACTAAAGCTCAGCTATTCAATTTCAACGTGCCATACAACAATGGGAAAAGTTCAACTTATAAAGGAGGCTGCTACTAACATTAACCTAAAAGTGCACCCCTAATTCGGAATTAAAAAAGTCTTAATTAAATAAATAAAACGCTAAAAAAAAGGAAATTCGGAAGTCTTCAGCGCGGGGTCCGCAGGCGCGGAAATCGAGGCCGCCCGCGGCCCACCCGCGGAAATCGAGACGGACACTCCGTCTTTTCCTAATCCGCGGGCGCGGACACTTCTTCCGCGATCGCGGAAATTTTTCTGCTGGCTTCTTTCGCTTGGCTCGGCTCGTTCGAGATGGCGGACTGACCCGTGTTTCGACCCTTGACTAATAAGGCTGGCTTGAAGGCTAGCGTTGCTTCGCCAAGCGTCCGATTGTCATCCACCTCTTCGAGCGTTGTCAAGCTCCAAGTTCTCTCAGTCGCACCGATGCCACTATTTCTTGCTAGACCTTTGGTGACCATTGATTGAGTAGCCTTGGCTACCGCTCTTGCTCTTGCTCGGGTCACTGGGCCTAGTGAGTGTATGCTCATGAGTTCTTCTTCTTCAGCCTCTGTCAATGTCTTGTCCTGATTCGTTTCACTCTCCCCTTCTTGGCCTCGACACGTCCTCGTGTCGTCAATGTCTAAGTCCAGGGGAATGTATGGGGACAAATCAGCTACATTAAATGTCCCATGAACACCAATACCTGGAGGCAATTCAAGCTCATATGCATTAGGACCAAAAGATCTTAGAATTTTATAGGGTACATCACCTCTGTTATCCTGTTTGTGCTTTCGTCTTGCCGGAAAGCGTTCCTTTCTTAGGTGTAGCCACACCAGATCTCCTGGGGAATAGGTGACTCTCTTCTTCCCTTTGTTGGCCTTTGATTCATATTGTAATGAACGACGCTGCAGCTGCTCCTTTGTTCTTTCATGCAATTCCTTGATCATCTCAACCCGGTTAGCTCCTGCAGCCTATTCACCATCTTTCAGAGGCAGTGGAATCATGTCCATCGGGGTCAAAGGATTTCGACCGTATACCACCTCGAATGGACTCAGCCCTGTTGCCGAATGGACGGCCCTGTTATAGGAAAACTCAACATACGGAAGTAAGTCCTCCCACCTCTTAGGATTAGCACGAAGCATGGTCCTAAGAAGTGAGCCTAGAGTTCTATTTGTAACCTCGGTTTGTCCATCAGTTTGTGGGTGGTAGCTAGTAGAAAATAGGAGTTTAGTACCTAGCTTTCCCCACAATGTTCTCCAAAAATGACTCACAAATTTCACATCTCTATCACTAACAATAGTTTTAGGAATTCCATGCAACCTAACCACATGCTGAAAAAAGATATTACTAATGTCGGTAGCATTATTAGTCATTTTGCATTCCATGAAATGAGCCATTTTGGAAAACCTATCAACCACAACAAAGATGCAGTCACTCCCCTTCTTAGTAGTAGGCACCCCCATCACAAAATCCATTGATAAATCTTCCCAAGGTTGATTGGGAATTGGTAGGGGTGTATACAATGAAGAAGATGAGCGACTTTTCGCCTTGTGACAAGTCACACAACCATTGACAAATCGTGTGACAGGTTTGATCATATGTGGCCAATAGAAATGCTCTTGAAGATGGGCTAAGGTTTTGGCTATTCCAAAGTGTCCTCGCCCTTCATGAGCTTCATGAATCAAAAGTGTTCTTATAGAACTAGAAGGGATACAAAGCTTGCCCCGTCTATAAAGAAACTTTTGATCCACAAAGTAGCCATCCACCTCACCTTTAGCTAAACAACTCTCATAAATAGACTTGAAGAAATCATCTTGCATATACAAGTCTATTATCAATGAAAATCCGATTAATTTGGCTTGTAGATGAGTTAAGAGAACATACCTACGAGAAAGGGCGTCGGCTACCACATTCTCCTTACCTTTCTTATGCATGACAACATATGGAAAGGTCTCCATAAACTCTACCCATCGATCATAGCGTCTTCCTAAAGTGGATTGATGCTTCAAATAAGCCAAAGCCTCATGGTCCGTGTGGACAACAAATTGTTTTGGCCAAAGGTAGTGTTGCCAAGTCTTGAATACCCTAATCAAAGCATACAGTTCTTTATCATAAGTAGGTTAGTTAAGTGTTGCACCTGAGAGCTTTTCGCTGAAGTAGGCAATAGGCCTTTTCTCTTGGAGCAAGACACCACCAATGCCGAAACTGGAGGCATCACACTCAACTTCAAACATCTTTTGAAAGTCTAGGAGTTGCAACAATGTAGCATTGCAAAGACTTTCCTTAAGTCGAAGGAATGCAACCTCATGTTTGTCTTTCCAGTCTACTATGGCTCCTTTCTTTGTGAGCTCATGTAATAGGGCTGCAATTGTGCTAAAATATCGCACAAATCTCTTGTAAAAGCCTGCCAATCCTAAAAATGATCTTACCATAGTGGGAGTAGTAGGAGTTGGCCATTCTTTAATGGCTCGGACCTTTTCTTGGTCCACCTGTAATCCATCCTTAGAAACAACATAGCCAAGGAAGATAGTAGAAGTAGAGCAAAAGACACACTTTGACAAATTAGCATACAATTGCTCATTCCTAAGACATTCTAAGACCTGTCGAAGATGGTCAACATGATCATGCAATGAACGGCTATACACCAATATATCATCAAAATAAACCACAACAAATTTTCCTAAGAAATGTCTAAGCACATGGTTCATCAATCTCATAAAAGTACTTGGTGCATTTGTAAGTCCAAAGGGCATTACTAACCATTCATAGAGACCATACTTTGTTTTGAAGGTTGTTTTCCATTCATCACCCTCCTTCATACGAATTTGATGGTATCCACTCTTGAGATCGATCTTGGAGAATAAAGTAGCACCATGTAATTCGTCTAGCATGTCGTCCAGGCGGGGAATAGGATGCCTGTATTTCACTATAACTTGATTGATAGCTCTGCAGTCTACACACATACGCCATGTGCCATCCTTCTTTGGCACCAAGATAACTGGGACTGCACAAGGTGAAAGGCTTTTGCGAACGTAGCCTTTATCCATCAAGTCTTGAACTTGTCGTTGTAGCTCAGTTGTCTCTTCCGGGCTTGCCCTGTATGCAGCTCGGTTGGGTAGGGAAGCGCCCGAAACCAAGTCAATTTGGTGCTCGATGCCTCTGACTGGAGGCAATCCACCTGGTAAGTCACCGGGATAGACATCTGTAAAGTCCTGCAAAAGCGTTTCAATCACAAGAGGTAAATCATCTTGTTTGTTACTAGAAAGACACGCTTTAGGAATTAAAAGGAAGCAAGGTGAACGTCCCTGAATGATTGGAGTGATATCCCGAGAGCGTGTTAGTAGTATTCTGTTCTCACAACGTCCCTGTATACCCGAATTTTGCTTGTATGGGTCCTTCATTCGAACTGAAGCCTGAGCAGAGGAATTGTTGCAAAATTGATGATCCGCGGGCGCGGAAAAATCCCTGTTGTTGGGATCCGCGGTCGCGGCTCGATCGTCCGCGGTCGCGGATTTTTCTCTGCGGGACTCGGCTTTTCTGGCTGTCGGATCCGCGGGCGCGGCTCCAGGGGCCCCGGTCGAGGATTTTCTGCTGTTGAACTCGGTTTCCCGAGTTTTTGTGCCTTTAATTTCTTGTTTTGCAGCTTCTATAACCTTGTTCCTGCTCCTTTCTTGATGATCCATGAGGATTTCATGTGGGGTCATGGGTAGCAAGGTTACTCGTCTTCCTCCATGGACAAACGCGTAAGTGTTAAGTAAGCCATCATGCACCGTCTTCCTATCAAACTGCCAAGGATGACCAAGAAGAAGGTGCGTAGCATCCATTGCAATAACATCACATAAAACCGAATCTTTGTATGGACCAATAGAGAAAGAGATGTGGCATTGCCTGTTTACCACATCACCCTTACCTTCGGTTATCCATTCGAGACCGTATGGTTGAGGGTGTGGAGTTGTCTGGAGATTTAGGTGGTGAACCACCTTAGCATTGAGAATATTGTAGCAACTCCCACCATCAATAATAACACTCAAAGATGTCGTTTGAACCAAGCATTTAGTTTGAAATAAATTCTCCCTTTGGTCCATTAGTGCGGCTTCCTTGATTGTTAATGCTTTCCTCGTGACAAGGCTAAGGGCTGTACCTCCCTGATTATCCGAAGGTTCACAAACATAACAATCATTATCTTCTTCATCTTGTGCATCCTCCTCATATTCATCTTCCTCTTCAACACTCTCATAGCCACCTTGTTGATTGAGCAACACCTTTCTTGGATTTGAGCATTATCTAGAAATATGCCCATGTCCTCCACACTTGTAGCATTCCTTGTCTGCTGTGCTACTGCGGTTTTGACCTCGTGATGGCTCCGGTGGAGTGTTGGTGGCTTCCTTCTTGTAGGGTGGTCTTGTTTGTCCTTGAACTTTCTGCTGCACATCTAGAGTAGATTTAATAGATTTAGACAAACTTTCACGAGAAGTATACCTTTGATTGGAAGCCCATGGAGAAGATTTCTTGCGCACTAATTGGTTGTGAATTTGCATAGTTGTGTGCACAAGGGAGATGAGATCCTTGATGGGCAAAATCTCCAATTGGTCTCTAATAGAGACATTCAAACCACTCAAGAATTTGGTTCGAATAGTAGCTGCTGTCACACTCATATCTTCTTTATAGTACATATCTTCTAAAGAAGCATAAAATTCATTAGGAGTTTGTGTACCTTGTTTAGCAAGTGCTATCTTCAAACGCAACTCATTTTTGTAATCAGTTGGCACATATTTTTGTGTCATGATGTGCATCAGCTGATTCCAAGTTTCGACATGTGGGAATCTCCGTCTCTCTCTCATGGTCACATCTCTATTCCACCATGTCTTAGCAGCCCCGGTGAAGTGTAGGGTTGCAACCTCCACTTTTTCGTGATCCTCATAGTGACAGTGGTTCAAAACATGCTCTGTTGTCTGCTTCCATTCTAGAAATACAGCAGCATCATATTCACCTGTAAAATTTTCAATACGTACCTTGATGTCACGGCGGGCTGGACGTCTGTCTTCATAATGATCATGTTGTCGAGCACGTCTGTCATTGCCCCTGTAGTCATTGGCACGACCTCGCCCTCTTTGATGTACTCGGGGATGTCTCACATCATTGTACTCGTTATTGTTGAAACCCCGATCATTATTCCTGAAATTACGATAAGCAGGAGGATTTGTATATTCAGGAGGAGGGAGATACCCTTCGGGATGCTGTTGGTTCTCAATTGGGTCCTCAAGTGGTGGATGGAAGTTGTTTGGATTGGCTTGCCCAAAGAGTTCTAGGTCCTCTTCATTATATTCGCCAAAAGCAATTGGAGTCTGTCCCTGGTGTAGGCGCCTTGAATCCCTATCAGAGGACTCTTGTCGCCTTCTATTAGACTTGTTTGTCCTTCTATGGGGTTTTGTCCGGGCAATAGATCGTGACCCCCCATGGGTGGGAGTCTCATCCTCTTCAGAACCATTTTCGTCTGACTCCTGTTCTGATCGTTGTGGTTTGTAGCGGTCATGGATGGTGTCTTTTTCAATGACACTAGCCAGTCGCTGAGCTGCTGGGTATTTGCCTTTGTCTATGATTCTTTGATTGTAAGAATGGGACTCAGGAAGGGCCTGTTGCGTCAACGGCAGCGCCTCCTTCAAGCGAGCCACCTCAGTCGTGAGGTCTGTTGCATCGCTCCCCTCACCCTTGTCAGACATTGACACATATTATGTATTAACAGTGATCAGAACTTTAAGTTCAAAGAGTAGCAACCAAAACACTATCAATCACGTAATAAGGTGACTAATTTCAGCAATCTGTTAGGGAAGGTTTGGCTAGCTAAGGGCAAAGATCAATATATCCAAGTCAACAACAAATTCAGAAATCAATGATAGATGAAAGCAAGTAATTGATCAAAACTTAACTAGCATGCAATCAAGACGCCAAACTTATGATTCGACGATGGAGAGATAGGCACAATGGACACTTGAGATAGTGAATAGACTACTAGTCTAGATCTCCTGAGGATTTCTTTTTGCTTGTATAATCGACTTTTGATCTCAAGTGCTGTTTTTTTTTTTTTTTTTAGAAAGAAAGAATAGCATGCAATTTCTTATGATGCTAAAGGTAAAGAAGAGACAATAGTAAAGCAATCAAGAATGAAAGATAATCAAGTAATCACAAAAACTTGAAACAACAGTCAAAGATTTAACAATTTGATGAAGCCTAAGATATTTGCGATCTTTGGGTTATTAGTTATCTTCAATCTCTCTTGGTTTTTCTGTTTTTGTGAGTAAAGCCAAGACGATTTCTTGAATCAAGATTTCGTCACCTAGGGTTAGGGTTTCACTCGAATTTTTCAGTTTTCTTAACAATGCCGAATTTGGTGGAAACGAAAGGGAAATACGTGAAAGAAAGAGTTTTAGAATGACTAAACCTTTAAACCGCTGCAAACTGATACCAATTGATACGAATCTGGTATGACTCGTATGCTCTCGGAAAGGATCGTGGAAGAAAGGGAAGTCGATGGCGCTTCTAGAACTCTTCTAGGGTTGGATAAGTATTGAATCTTTCGATTCAACAAGAACTCGATGTCTTGAGAGTCTACTCAAGGGATGAACGAATTCGATAGGTTGGCTTGATGACAGTTCGCTAACGAGAACAACTCCGGATCCAATCAGTAGAATGACGTTGAAGCAAAGGAAGGAGATTCAAACTCAACTAAAGCTCTGCTATTCAATTTCAACATGCCAAACAACAATGGGAAAAGTTCAACTTATAAAGGAGGCTGCTACTAACATTAACCTAAAAGTTCAGCCCTAATTCGGAATTAAAAAAGTCTTAATTAAATAAATAAAACGCTAAAAAAAGGAAATTCGGAAATCTTCAGCGCGGGGTCTGCGGGCGCGGAAATCGAGGCCGCCCATGGCCCACCCGCGGAAATCGAGACGGACACTCCGTCTTTACCTAATCCGCGATCGCGGAAATTGTTCTGCTGGCTTCTTTCGCTTGGCTCGGCTCGTTCGAGATGGCGGACTGACCCGTGTTTCGACCCTTGACTAATAAGGCTGGCTTGAAGGCCAGCGTTGCTTCGCCAAGCGCCCGGTTGTCATCAACCTCTTCGAGCGTTGTCAAGCTCCAAGTTCTCTCAGTCGCACCGATGCCACTATTTCTTGCTAGACCTTTGGTGACCATTGATTGAGTAGCCTTGGCTACCGCTCTTGCTCTTGCTCGGGTCACTGGGCCTAGTGAGCGTATGCTCATGAGTTCTTCTTCTTCAGCCTCTGTCAATGTCTTGTCCTGATTCGTTTCAGACTGCACTACAAGTGGAAACTTATTAGGAAGACAACCTCTTGCTGAACGCCTCTTTACCAGTCGCGGGTGATATGACGCCTATAAAGAGGAAACAAAAGTAAGTTTACATTTGTCCCATGTGCGCAACAAAATGCGGTTCCCTCTCTTACACTATCCGGTATTAGCAAACCTTATGTAGAGGCGAAGCCAGGGATCCGAGGATTCAATCTCCTACAGCGAACACTACAGTAAAAGAGAAAGCTGATGAGGAGGCTAACCTCCTGCTGAATGCCTCTTTCCAAGTCGCGGGTGATATGACGCCGCTAAAGAGGAAATGAAAGTAAGTTTACATTCGTCCCATGTGCACACCAAAGTATGGTTCACTCTCTTACACTATCCGGTATTTGCAAGCCTTATGTAGGGACGAAGCCAAGGATCTGAGGACTCAATCTCCTACAACCAACACTGCAGTAAAAGAGAAAACTGATGAGGAGGCCAACCTCCTGCTGAACGTCTGTTTACCAGCCGCAGGTGATATTACACCATTAAAGAGGAAACAAAAGTAAGCTTTCCATTTGTCCTATTTGCACAACAAAGTACAACTCGCTCCCTTACACTATCCAGAATTTGCAAACCTTATACAGGGACAAAGCCAAGGATTCTAGGACTCCGTCTCCTACAACCAATACTCCCGAGAAGAACGAGACGAAGAAGAGGGCCATGACTCACGACTCAGACACTGGGTGAGCTTGCGTATCCCTTAACTCTGCTGCATAAGCTATTTTCTCATCTTCATGGGTCACTATTGATGTACGCAGGACTATGTCAGCTCGTGTCACTGATATCATTGAAGAAGGAGGAACAACATAAGCCTTGCAGACAGATGGGTCGACCGTCCAAGAAGATAAGAAGAGTCCTTTTGAGCTTAGCAGAGAGAAGGCCCAAGAAGAAGAAGGCTAAGAATACTTTCCTATTTTACCCTTGAGACTTTTTACTATTTAAGTTGGTTTTTTAGAGCTTGTTGCTCACATTAGACAAAATTGAGATTGAGATTTACGTTTTTCTGTTTCAACGTTGGTTTGACGTCTTTTAGTTGTAGTTTCGGTTTTAGTATTGAATTGCAAGACGAAAGCACTTGGTTTGATATTAGCCTGTGAGATTGATCTGTTGTTGACACATATTTCGATCTCCAAGCCTTGAAAGAACCCTAGGTGGACTCCTTGGGTTAGTTCGAGTCAAGTGAATCTTTCTAGATCGACGGCTGAGTCAAGAAAGACGTCACTTGCTTATCGTGTTCGAGTCAAGCTAATCTTCCTAGATCGACGACTGAGTCAAGTAAGATAACACTTGTCAAGGGCCAAGGTTCGATAGGTCGTCTTCCACAACGATCTCTCGAAGCCATCTCAACATCGATTTCCCCAACTTCCACCCAAAGAGAACGTTTTCAGCCTCACATATTCGATCCTGCAGATTCGTTTGCCATCATTTGGTATCAGAGCTAAACGAGGTAAAACGTTCTAGTTTTCGTATTCCCTTTGCTTGAAGTTTACTCACTCAGGTGCATTTGTTCAGATCTACCTTAAGACGAGAGGCTGAGAAATTTTTTTTCGGCCAAATCCTCCTCAAAACGTGTGACGAGCGCCGGAGAGGAGAGTGTAATCGAGAGAAGCGAGCGGCGTCGTAGCCTCAGGATGGCGGACGGTCAGAGGAGAGCCCAAACCCTAATCCCTTTCTTACCCTAACCAACCCATTATTCAAGGGAAGAATCAGGTTTGAAGATTTCTGTTAAGATTTTTTGGCAACTAATTTTTGGAAGAAAATCAGAAAAATCTTGTTTTAATTTCGAATTTTGAAAAGGGCACACGAGCGGGAAGCGTTTTCACGCTCCCTACCCCACACGGCCAGAAGGCCATTTAAAAAAAAATGACTTTTCAATATCCCGACTAGCCGAAGAGAAAACCGGCTAAGGCGAGAACGTTTTAGGCTAGTAGCCTTGTTTGTTTAAGGTTGAGGAGGACCCGGGCTAGTAGCCTTGAGAAGTCCCAGGGGTCAAGCCAAGTGAGTCGGGCTAGTAGACTCGAACTCCGCCCCGACGCTTTCCCGCCCGGGGGCGGCTCTAGAGATTTTCGAGCTAATTCTTGCATTTTTTCGTTTTTCTTACGAAATTTTTTGTTAGAAAAATCTTGGAGAATAATATCAACCGAGTCTTCTTTGGGCTTTTGGAAGATCCTGTTTTAGCCAGAACCTCATCCCGAGCCAAACCGAGAGAGACTTTCTAAAAAGGGAAAGCGTGAGAAATTTCGAGCCTAGGGCTGCGGAACTTAAAACGTTAACCTAATTTTGTCTCTTTTATTTCAAGTGGGCTAACAATCTCGCAGGAAAAGAGTACGAAGAGAAACGCCAAGTTGGCACGGCGGGACCCACCGAGGCGAGAGCACGCACACCGAGGCGCGCGCGCGTCCGCGCCAAGCTGGTTGGGCCTTGGGCCGGCCGAGCGGACCACCTCCCCCCTTTTCTCTTCAAATATTTTCTTTCCAAATTCAAATAAAAGGGAAGATTTTCTTGTTACCATATCTAGATATTTGTTTTATTTTCCTTTAGGAAATTAGAAGATATTCTTCTTTGAGGATAAGTTGTTACCAAGTTGGTAAAATCTTATCTTACCAAATAAGATTTTCTTTTATTTTCTTAATTTCTTTTCTCTTTTATTATTTCCTTAAAAGATCTTCTAGATTTTATCTCATTTTCTCTCTCTTATCTTGTAGGATTTTAATCTTGGAAGGCAAGGAAAAAAATTGAACACACTTCTACCCTAGACAGGAGCCGGCCGAACCCCCCCCCCCCCCCCCCTCTTCTTCGTTCACTTTTCCGGCAGACATGGTCGATTCAGACAATGAGCAGGTTTCTCCAGTTACCTCTGAGATGAAAGCAACAATAAGAGAGGTAGTCCAAGCGATGGAGCAGGAGCTAGCAGCACGAATCAGTGCTACTATTTTGGAAGCAATCGACCGCAGGCAAGGAAAGCAGCAGGTAGGCGGTTCGAATGCAGCTGTGTTCTATGAGCCTTTGAACGATGTTGGTGGGCATAACAGGGACGAAACGTACAGTATTTCAGACAAGGCAGTCTACACCATACCCTACTCAGGAAGAGCAAGTCGTTCATCACACTTCTGTTCAGCGCACTCGCACATTCGGGCATCCCGAATTCAGGCAGATGCAACCAAGAGCACCTTTTCAGCATACAGGTGGGGAAGGAGATTACCGTGGTCCAATCAGGCAACAAAATCCTGGCTATCTTCAGCCGAGACGTGGAGTTCAGGCACACCAGGGTTTCAATCAGCAACAGGAACGGCCAGCAGCACTTCCTCAAGCAAAGGTGCAAATAGATCGCTTTTCAGGTAAGTCAGATGTGGAAGCCTATATCAGTTGGGAGTCCCGAACTAATCATATTTTTGAGTTTTGTGACTACCCGGAGCATGTTAGGGTGGCTATGGACACTATTCACTTTACAGACTTCGCCCTGACCTGGTGGAGAGCGGATCAGGTAGAGAGAGCAAATCGTTTTGAACAACCGATTGAGACTTGGGAAGAACTGAAACAGGCAATGCAAAAACGATTCATTCCAAGAAACTATGTTGATATCGTTCAGGGACAACTAGAGTGACTGAGGCAGGGAGCAGGAGTCAACCTGGTACGATGCATTGCGCAGCCCCGGCGTAAGTTCCCTCTACCTCATGATTTCTTTCATGCGTCTCACCTTCCTCCAGAGGTACCTACACCTAGTCCCTTACTTGGTATCACATTGTCATCTCTGATTGCTCTTGGCCGGATTGCTAGTTTCTATATCTGTGCCGTCTTGGGGAAGTTTTCCAAGATAATTCTCACGAGTGTTCCAGCTAGAGATGTGGTGAAGTTAAAGAACCGCAGCCCGTTACAGCTTTTGTTTGTTCACGCAAGCCGCCAACTAGACCCCGCCGACCTACTTAGTTTCCAGTACTGGGGTGTTTTCGAAGACACATGTTACCTTGTGTTTGTTTCAGTTCCTATGGCAGATTCGAGGACGAATCCTTTTCTAGAGGGGGAGAATGATGTACGCAGGACTAAGTCAGCTCGTGCCACTGATATCATTGAAGAAGGAGGAACAACACAAGCCTTGCAGACAGATGGGTCGACCGTCCAAGAAGATAAGAAGAGTCATTTTGGGCTTAGCAGAGAGAAGGCCCAAGAAGAAGAAGGCTAAGAAGACTTTCCTATTTTACCCTTGAGACTTTTTACTATTTAAGTTGGTTTTTTAGAGCTTGTTTGATGTGAATCCGTCCCATCAAGACCTTATTGTACCTAGCTTGGACGTCAAGGGAGATATCAATGACTTGGTGCAAGAGCATGAAGAGCCAACCATGCACATCACTCGCTCTATGGCTAAGAAACTCCAAGGACAAGTCCAGCTCGCTCTCACCAATCTTGGACCGTTGGCCATTTCTTGTGACGGACCATGCACCATTGTTAGCACTCAAACAACCCTTAAAGAAGCAGCCCATGATGGCTAATTTCCCTCCCATGACAAGCCAGCTGAATCAGTGGATTCTAGACACTACAAAACTTTATTCCCTTATTTGGCCTTGTGTTAAGGCAAGCATTTATCTGGTTTTATAATGTTATTTTTAGCTTATTTTTAACGTTTTTTTAGGCTGAATTATGGAGAGAAGGCTGGCCCTAGGATACTAATATGCCTCCTCTCTCATTTGTTCATTTACCTTTGAAATGATAAACAAAAAGCTCTCTTTTGCTTGAGCAAAACTGCATCTTTGAAGGTCATAATCTTGAGTGTTTGTGAGTCATATCAACCAATTGAGAGCCCATCATCCACGCTTGGTGTGTAGCATCCAAGTCCCACAAGTTCTCTCTTCGCCGGTGAGTCATATCCGATTTTGAGAGTCCATATCTCCCTCGATTTTCATTCAATCCACAATACGTCTTCACCACCCTCCACTTCAGTTCATCCTCTTCAAATCCATAGGAAGAACGCTCCAAAAAGCTTTCTTTCACCGCTCGTTCCATCTCCATCTTCCCAGATCAGCAGCGACTTACCCGGATTGACGTTGCTTGTTCTTGGAGCCATTCCCTCGCACCGTGACGCAGCCAAGGACGATCCTATCAAGTGGTATCAGAGCCACGCGAGGTTTGTCTCCTAAAACTGTTCTTAAGTGCAAAGAAATTGGTTTAGAAACAGGTTTGCATAGTTTACCTTCCTACCTTGATCGTTGTGTTGTTGTTTTGGCCATAATTCGTATTGTTTCTTGTTGACTGAATTTTTGGCTTCCAAACCTGCAATCTAGAGGTTGAAGACGACCATATTCAAGCCAAAAACCAGTTACAAAACGTGCCCAATTTAAGCCAAAATCCAGTTACAAAAATCAGTCAAACTAGCATTAACCTTGTTTCCTTATTTGCCTCACCTATTGACTGCCGAAGTTAAAGCCTTGTCCCCACCCTTTAATCTGCATATTTAAGTTAGTTTGACTTGTTATATGTTGTGCATAATTCACATATTGATTTTAAGGATTAAGGGAAAGGAAATTAAATAATATACAAAGCCAACTTTGGATTAAAAATTCTGTGCAGACCACGTTTTGTTTGAAGTGTAGTAGGAGAAGACTTGGTTAGTAACCATCCTCCTTAAGATTTTAAACTTGCTAGGAGAGAGATCTTGGTTAGAATCCAACCTCTTTTGGCTATACTCTTGAGAAAAAAGTGGTTGTTCTTAGAAAGATCCGGTCACCATTGAAAAAAAAAAGGAGTGACTAAGAAAAAGTAAGGCAACACAAGAGTTTATTTCTACACTAATTCGGCCTTTTGTCATATATATTTAAAAAAAATAAAAATTTCAAGTACCTTTCCTCATGCTTTATGTGTAGCACAACTTAAAACTTGTTAAACTTGCTTGGGTATTTGTCCTATTTTATCCTACCCTTATCATTGTGCCCCTAATTTTGACCCTTTTAGTAACCAATTTTTGCTACTTAAGGATCAGTTTTAAGGACCCTTGACGTGTGTGGGATCCATTGACAAGTTTGTCCTAGTTGTGTTGTGTGTTGAGTTTGTGTTCAAGGGACATCATGGAGGAACCAGGCAACAAGAAGGACAACTTCGTCCTTGACGGAGATGTGTCTCCTACATCCGTCACCATGGCTGATTTGCTCCAAGCCATTCAAGGCCTTAAGTTTGAGAATGAGGAAAGGTTGCGTGCGCAACAAGAAGAGATGACTGCCTTCATGCGCGCCGTGGAAGCTAAGATTGGTGCTTCTCAAATTGGAAGCCAAGGTGGAACTCCAGTGAGCGGAGGCCTTCCTTCAGTCCATATGGAGGGCGAGTATTCAGGCCATGTGACACAAACTACCACCTTGTAATCCCTCTCCATGGCACCTTCCTCCTCCCACCAACCTATCACGGTGACCCACCGAGAAGTTTCAGGTATGAACTCTGCCCATTCTCTTCCTTTTGCTAGCTATCCTACCATGCCTTTGCCTACGGGCACCACTAACCTGCTAGGCCGAGAGGATGTGGGCGACTTCCAACCAAGGCCGCCGTTGCCTCTCTTGCAACCGAGGCGTCCAGCTGCAGGCCGTGGATTTGGGCGAAGAAACTATCAAGCAGGAAGGGCGCTCCTACAACCAGTACGGGGCCACCAAGGTCAAGACATGGACCAAGGTTATGGAAGAGGTCCTAATGTGAAGTTGGAAGTGCAGCCATTTGGAGGAACAACCGATGCCGAGGCCTACTTGGAGTGGGAGCACAAGACTGAACAAGTCTTTGATTTCTACCAATACACTGATGCTCAAAAGGTAGCCATCGCCACCATTAAATTCATTGATTTTGCTTATCATTGGTGGATAGAGGACAAAGAAGAAAGGGAGTACAATGGTTACCCACCCATTGATACTTGGGACGAGCTCAAAACTGCATTAAGGCACCGGTTTGTGCCCGAGGACTTCACAACCCGCCTACACTCAAGGTTGGAGCAATTGAGGCAAGGAACCAAGACGCCGGATGAGTACTACAAAGAACTCAAAATCCTCATCTATAGATCCGGCCTAAGGTTCCCCGAAGGGTATGTTATTTCTAAATTTATCAATTGCTTAAATCCTGACCTTAAGGCTATTGTGAGTACGCAACATTTTGTTCGAGGTACTACTATTGAGGAGATTTTGCACTACACCAATCATATCTATCAAAACTTACCTCAAAGGAAGAGTTACTCATCCAACAATAGGCCTTGGAACAACCATGGAGGAGGATCCTCTAGCTACCCCACTCGGCGTCCCGAGAGCAAGCAAGACGCCTCAGCCGTGCCCACAAGATGTGAGCCTTCAAGGACTCCACAAGGCGGCAGGCGAGAAGGGGAGCAACGCTCAAGTGAGATCAAGTGCTTTAAATGCCTTGGGCGTGGCCACATGGCTAAGGATTGTCCTTCTAGGCGCCAAGTCCTACTCAACACCATTGGTGAGTATGAGTCGGAAGAGGAGGCCGAGGTCAAGGAGCCACAAGGAGAAGAAGAGGAGGTGGCGGAGCTGCAAGTAGAATCTGAGACTCAAGGTGAGTGTTTTGTGGTCAAACGATCTCTAATCACTAATGAAGTTCCCGCCCCACCAAACCAAAGAGAAACCATTTTCCATACAAGATGCCTCATCCAAGGTAAAATTTGCAATCTCATAATTGATGGAGGATCTTGTTGTAACATCATAGACCAAGAGGTGGTCAAAAGGTTTGCTCTTAAAACTACTCCTCATGTACAACCCTATACTTTATGTTGGCTGAATTCTAACACACCTCTTAAGGTGAGTGAACAAGCTTGTGTTAAGTTTTCTATAGGGGGGTATGTTGATGAGGTGATTTGTGATGTTCTTCCTATGACGGCGTTCCATATCTTACTTGGAAGGCCTTGGCAATATGACCGCGGCGTCATCCACCAAGGAGTCACAAATGAGTATTCTTTCCACCTCAAAGGTAAGAGGATCACCTTGTTTCCATTGGCACCACATGAAATCATGGCTGATCACATACCCAATGAGCAAAGGCGCAATGCTGCGGCGCAAGGGAAAAGTCAAGAGAAGAAGGCACCACCTAGCCATCTACTACTAGCCAAATCAAGAGAGGCTAGAAAAGCTATGGAGGGGAGTAACACTTGCTTTCTTTTGTTGTTTAAAGATGTGTTATTTAATGAAAAAGATGTGCAAGACTTACCTTCCTCTATTGCTTCTTTGTTGAAGGAGTTTGATGACTTGTTTCCCGAGGAGATGTCAGAAGGACTGCCCCCACTACGTGGGATAGAACATCAAATAGACTTTGTTCCCGGCGCCTCCATCCCTAACAAGCCAGCCTATAGAGCCAATCCCATGGAGGCCGAGGAGCTTCAAAAACAGGTTGTTGAACTTCTATCTAAAGGCTATGTGCGTGAGAGTTTAAGTCCATGCTCGGTCCCCGTCATCTTAGTTCCTAAGAAAGATGGAACTTGGAGAATGTGTGTAGATTGTAGGGCTATAAACAATATTACCATCAAGTATAGGCATCCTATTCCTAGACTTGATGATATGTTGGATGAACTCTATGGTTCATGCATATTCTCTAAGGTGGACCTTAAAAGTGGCTATCACCAAATTCGAATGAAGGAAGGTGATGAATGGAAAACTGCCTTCAAGACCAAGTATGGTCTATTTGAATTGTTAGTTATGCCATTTGGGCTCACTAACGCACCTAGCACATTCATGTGGCTCATGAACCATGTGTTAAGGGCCTTTTTAGGCAAGTTTGTGGTTGTGTATTTTGATGACATATTAATTTATAGCCGCACCTTGCAAGAGCATGCTAAACATGTGAGAATGGTCCTAGAAGTCTTAAGAAAAGAAAAGCTCTATGCTAACTTTAAGAAATGTCACTTTTGTTCGGATAATGTGGTGTTTCTTGGGTTTGTAGTGAGCAAAGAAGGGCTTCAAGTGGACAGAGAGAAGGTGAAAGCAATAGAAGAGTGGCCAGTTCCTACCACAATGACACAAGTTAGGAGCTTCCTTGGCTTGGCTGGCTTCTACCGCCGTTTTGTCAAGGATTTTAGCTCCCTTGCCACTCCTCTAACCGAGCTCACTAAGAAGAAGGTGGCCTTTCAATGGGGCCCAAGTCAGGAGCAAGCTTTCGCCACCATCAAGTACAAGCTCACTCACGCCCCTCTCTTAGTACTACCAGACTTCTCAAGGACATTTGAGATAGAATGTGATGCTTCGGGAGTGGGGCTTGGAGGAGTTCTTATGCAAGGCGGGAGGACAATTGCATACTTTAGTGAGAAGCTTAATGATGCCGAGCTCAAGTACCCAACATATGACAAGGAACTGCTAGCTTTGGTAAGGGTGCTCAAGGTATGGCAACACTATCTTCTCCCTATAGAGTTTGTAATCCATTCTGACCATGAGGCACTTAGGTTCCTCAAGGGTCAAAGTAAACTAAACAAGCGTCACGCCAAATGGGTGGAGTTTATTGAGGCTTTCCCTTATGTGATCAAACACAAGAATATTGTGGCGGATGCTTTGTCTAGGAGATATGCCTTGATATCCACCTTGGATGCAAGAATGTTGGGCTTTTCTTTCATCAAGGAACTATATGCCTTAGACCTTGACTTCAAGGAAATCTATGAGGAATGTAGTACTTTGGGAAGCAAGGATCAATTTTTCGTGCATGAGGGCTATCTCATGAAAGGAGCTAAACTTTGCATCCCTAGTGGGTCTACTCGACGACTACTAGTGCAAGAAGCGCACGGTGGTGGTCTTATGGGCCACTTCGGCGTTGCTAAAACATTGCAAGCCTTGAAGGAACACTTCTACTGGCCACGCATGCTTAGGGACGTGGAAAAACTTTGTGCTTCTTGTGCTACTTGTGCGCAAGCAAAGTCTAGAACCAGCCCACATGGGTTATATACTCCCTTACCCATTCCCCAACAGCCTTGGGAAGACCTATCCATGGACTTTGTGTTAGGCCTTCCTAGGACTAAAAGGGGAAGAGACTCCATTTTTGTGGTTGTAGACCGGTTTAGTAAAATGGCACACTTCATTGCGTGTCATAAAACCGATGATGCAACCAATGTGGCGTCCTTGTTTTTCAATCATGTTGTGCGTCTACATGGTCTTCCTAAGTCCATAGTGTCGGATAGGGATGTTAAGTTCCTTAGCCATTTTTGGAGGACCTTGTGGGCTAAGTTAGGCACCAAGTTGCTCTATTCCACTACTTGTTATCCTCAAACGGATGGTCAAACTGAAGTAGTAAATAGGTCGCTTGGCACCTTACTTCGTGTTGTTTTGAAAGCTAACCTACGCAGATGGGAATAATGCCTTCCTTACATTGAGTTTGCTTACAACCGTACCACACACTCAGCGACCAAGAAGACCCCCTTTGAAGTCGCCTATGGTAAGAACCCTCTCACTCCTTTAGACCTTATTGCTCACCCCATTGTTGATGGTTTTAGCAAGGAAGGAAAGGAGTTGGCGGACTATGTTAAGCAGTTGCATGAAGACACTAGGAAGCAGCTTGAGAAGCGCACGGCGCAATATGAGAGACAACACAACAAGGGACGCATGGAGCTTCTATTTGAGCCTGGTGACTTGGTGTGGGTGCACCTCCGTAAGGAACAGTTTCCCTCACGTAGAAACTCCAAGTTGAAACCAAGGGCAGATGGACCTTTTCAAGTGCTAGAGAAGATCAACAACAATGCATACCGCCTGGAGCTTCCACCGGAGATGGGGGTCCATGATGTCTTCAATGTGGCTGACCTTAGGCCATACCTAATGGGGGAAGACGTTGAGCTAGAAGAAGAGCATGATTCGAGGTCGAATCCTTTTAAAGGAGGGGAGGATGATGTGAATCCGTCCCATCAAGACCTTATTGTACCTAGCTTGGACGTCAAGGGAGATATCAATGACTTGGTGCAAGAGCATGAAGAGCCAGCCATGCGCATCACTCGCTCTATGGCTAAGAAACTCCAAGGACAAGTCCAGCTCGCTCTCACCAATCTTGGACCGTTGGCCATTTCTTGTGACGGACCATGCACCATTGTTATCACTCAAACAACCCTTAAAGAAGCAGCCCATGATGGCTAATTTCCCTCCCATGACAAGCCAGCTGAATCAGTGGATTCTAGACACTACAAAACTTTATTCCTTTTTGGACAACTTTCCTTATTTGGCCTTGTGTTAAGGCAAGCATTTATCTGGTTTTATAATGTTATTTTTAGCTTATTTTTAACGTTTTTAGGCTGAATTATGGAGAGAAGGCTGGCCCTAGGATACTAATATGCCTCCTCTCTCATTTGTTCATTTTACCTTTGAAATTGCTAAGAAAAACTCTCTTTTTGCTTGAGCAAAAACCTGCATCTTTGAAGGTCATTCTCTCCATTGTTTGTGCATCATATCAACCAATTGAGAGCCCATCATCCATGCTTGGTGTGTAGCATCCAAGTCCCACAAGTTCTCTCTTCGCCGGTGAGTCATATCCGACTTTGAGAGTCCATATCTCCCTCGATTTTCATTCAATCCACAATCCGTCTTCACCACCCTCCACTTCAGTTCATCCTCTTCAAATCCATAGGAAGAACGCTCCATAAAGCTTTCTTTCACCGCTCGTTCCATCTCCATCTTCCCAGATCAGCAGCGACTTACCCGGATTGACGTTGCTTGTTCTTGGAGCCATTCCCTCGCACCGTGACGCAACCAAGGACGATCCTATCATTGTTGCTCAGATTAGACAAAATTGAGATTGAGATTTACATTTTTCTGTTTCGACGTTGGTTTGACGTCTTTTAGCTGTAGTTTCGGTTTTAGTATTGAATTGCAAGACGAAAGCACTTGGTTTGATATTAGCCTGTGAGATCGATCTGTTGTTGACACATATTTCGATCTCCAAGCCTTGAAAGAACCCTAGGTGGACTCCTTGGGTTAGTTTGAGTCAAGTGAGTCTTTCTAGATCGACGGCTGAGTCAAGAAAGACGTCACTTGCTTATCATGTTCGAGTCAAGCTAATCTTCCTAGATCGACGACTGAGTCAAGGAAGATAACACTTGTCAAGGGCCAAGGTTCGATAGATCGTCTTCCACAACGATCTCTCAAAGCCATCTCAACATCGATTTCCCCAACTTCCACCCAAAGAGAACGTTTTCAGCCTCACATATTCGATCCTGCAGATTCGTCTGCCATCAACTATCCTACTTTTTTTTTGGGAACTTTTGCGTCGTGGCACAACTGTGCCATCTTACACATTATATTGTTTTTTCGATGGTTTTAGTTGTCCGTGAGAACTTTTTATGTAAACATGTTACCTCATGGAGTTTTATGTGAACACAGAAAGGTTTTTTAAATTAAACTCTTGCATACTTTGTGTTGCATATATTTGTTTTTGGCCAAATGCTTACGGAACTACATAGGTATGTCGCTTCGTAATAGTAAGTGATTTGTGTGGATTACATGCGCTTATGAACGCATGAAAAGTTCGACCCCCGAACCATCGGTCATGTGATCCATCCGTGGACATGGTGGAGTATCTGAAACTTCGGCCGTCCCATGCTTGCTAGCGTGCACATGCTTCCTTAGCATTGCTCTCACGACCGGTTAAGTTAATGGGTTTCATAACGCAAAATCACCGCACAATTGCTTATCTTGTCCCCCCAAACCCAACTCAAATCCTATGGCCCAATGGAATCGCCCTCCCCCAAAATGCATTAGGCATTGCCAATTAGTACCGTAAACCCCCAAATCCAAAGTTCACACCGTCCCCAAATCCGTGTTCGCTGATCGCCCATCACCTTGCTTGATTTCCATGTGTTTTTATTGGCGCTATGTCGATCCCCGCTCGAAATGCGACCGTTGTAGCCCGCCGCCGGTTCTTAATTCACATCATATGTCGATAATGTCAACTGTTTTTGCTGCTGGTTCCCAATGACCTGACCTGGACACTACGTCAACAAACCACACAGACTTGGAAGCTAAACTGCAGGTATTGCCGTATGTGCAGTTAGCCTGATCGAGCTTGCAACGATGCAGCGATCCAAATTAGTAAGCATCTTCGCATAGATAGTGTCCTTTTTACATGTTAATTTTGCATATAACAAAAATTTCAAACAAATAAATGGATGACAAACAGAAAATAAGTGACTGCTCATTACCTTTCATGATCTGTTTGTTCAATGTGTAACTCACCAGTCTATGACTTCTCATTGTCTAAACCAACGCTTCATATTGTTTACTAACCCTTTACAATTATGTGCCTTTGTCTTAAATACTCGACAGCCTTTCATGATCTTACAAATTCTACAGTGTGGTAAACCTGCCTTAACTATTAAACCATGTATATAACATTATTATTTAGTGTGTTGTCCGTCAATCTGATTAAGTGCCAACAAAGCCATGGTATTTGCTGCTCACATGTATGTTTGGAGCCTTTCCCCATCGCTCTTGAGAAGTACCAGTGTTTGTCTGTCGCCGATGGGAGTCTGCAGATTTTTGTTGGTCAGCATAATGTCCTGGAATATCTTCTTTCTGATCAAGTGGTATTGTTTGCATTAATTGTTTTCCGCTTTTTCCGTGTTACTTTCTTACGGCATGTGTTGTTAAATATTTTTCTGAATTTTTGTAGGGAAATGTCATGTACTGTGTCGCCCCAAAGTTGAATACCCATTGTTTCATGGTTGGCCTTATTGTGGAAGATGTATACACGTTTGATAAGTTTTCCTTGATTCCGAAAAAAGCGACACAACACGACATGAAAGAAGGTGATCACAACAGACAACTGGATGGCGATTCAATCATGAGACGTATTGTTTATCCTGTAGAACGGTTTTTGCGTCGTCCGTTTACTCTTACATATATTGAAGAGATTGAATTAAATCAAAGGAAGTATCTTATAGGTAAAATTCCAATACATATGACCTTTGTTTAACCTTCTTTCCGAGATCCTGATGTTCTAAGACACTATCAGAAACCATTGGACGTGTTGATCGCCTAAGTGATATCGAAAAAAAGAACTCCTCGCAAATGATCAGTTTCTCCCTTCTTGATCACCGATATTGGCTACTTTTCTTTGGACTTCCCTATGTGGTTTATGTTTTGTTTTCTTCTTCCAACTTCACATGTAACCAATTATGACTAGGGGCTCTTACGTCGGAGTCATTTTATGGGGCAGTTTATGCAAAGTACTACAACAAAATCTTATGGCTTCCAAATCTCCTTATTTTGTTATCGTAATTGGGTTAATGGACCGACACCAAAAGGGTATGTAAAGGCGGCAATGAATTTGATAAGCTTTAATTTAAAAACCTTCTCTTTATTGTAATTATATATCTATCTCATCGTAGGTGATCTGTATGTGTCTAGCACTTCCGCCACCTGTATATATGGTTGAACTGAAATCTCGGAAATTAAAAGAATACGGGGGGTAACTCAGGTATTCCTTCAACTCAGATACCTATGTGCTTTAGTATTTTGCCGATAGATTTACAGTTAAATTTTAGTGGCAGAGACAGGGACCGTTGCAGTACGTAGGACTACGTCGGTTTGAATCACATATATCACAGAAGATGAAGGAGCAGGATAAGACACTCAGAAGAGAGGGCCGATCGGCCATAGTGATGAAATCAAGCACAGTTGGGCCAAGAAGGAAGGAGGCCCATGAAGATGAAGAGTTTTGAGACTTTATAGTTTTACCCTTGGCACAATTTGATATTTAAGCTGGTTTTTAGAGCATGCAGCTCAGATTTGACATATTGAGATATTTCTTGGCACAATTTGCCGATAGATTTAACGTTTTATTTTAATTTTCTCTTTTATTCAAGTGGGCTAACGAATTTTGCAGAAGAGAAAAGAAAGGCTCGTCCAGACATGTTGTGCATGAACCACTGAACGATGCTGAAGGAGTTGCAATAAGGGATCGCTCGCTTTATCAGCAGCGCGAGCAGACGCCATACCCTGCCTGGGAAGAGAAAGTGGTGGGTATCCATCACTCAAATAAGCCGCCTTCTCCACCACAGGTCTTCGCACCTCATCGTCCTCGTATGTTTGGTCAACAAGAGAACCGTCAGTTGCACCCCGGGGGACCGTTTCAGAATGCTAATCATGTTCCCCTTGAAGGCAACTATCGTGGTCAGGTCAGGAAATCGAACCCAGGCTATATGTAGTCACGTTAGGGAGTCCCGAATTATCAGGATTTCGATCATTAGCAGGAACTTCCGTCAGCACATCCACATGCTAAGGTCCAGATCGACAGGTTTGCAGGCACGTCAGATGTTGAAGCCTATATCAATTAGGAGACAAGGACTGATTAGATATTTCATTTTTGTGAGTACCTACAGCATACCCGAGTAGCCATGGCAACCATTCACTTTACAGAATTCGCCCTGACTTGGTGGAGGTCTGATCAGATAGAATGGGAGAATCGTCAGGAGCATCACATTGATAGTTGGGACAAGTTAAAGGTGGCTATGAGGAAGCGGTTCATCCCTGGGAACTACGTTGACATCGTTCATGGCCAACTTGAGCATCTCAGGCACGGAACTAGTTCGCCTGCAGAGTACTACAACGAAATGAAAGAACTAATAGCTCGATCTAACGTATCATTCCCTAAAAGGTATGTCGTTTCTAAATTCATCAATGGATTGAATGATGATGTTGGTTCGATTGTCAGAAATCAGTATTTTGGTCCTAAGGTTGCAATTGAGAGCTTTATGCATTACGCTAGTCAAATCTATGAGTCCCTGCCAAAGAGACGGCAATCCGGCAACAACAAAAATTGGTCGCCATCGACTTTAACAACCAGCCGACCGCCGCCGAGTACATATCCGACCACGACTAGAATTGAAGAGCCTCCTAAAGACGGTTCGAGGACTCGAGTTATCATTTGCTTCAAGTGCAGGGGACGTGGTCATATTGCTAATAATTGCCCGAATCAGAAAGTTGTCCTTTTGAATGAGAACAGGGGATACGAGTCTGCTGATGAGGAGGATAACCAAGAGGAGAAGGTCGAACAGGTTGAGGAGATTCGCTTCTCTGCTGCTGATGTGAAAGGTGAGATCTTTCTTTGCATGAAACTGCCATTTGAAGGTCCTTTGGATGATACTGCTGACAGTGGAGACAAACAGGAAGGCTTGGGGGATAACGGAGATCACCTAGAGCTTATGGGAGAGATCATGGAATGGGAGATGGAAAGGATAGGAGAACGCTTTGAGCTTCCGCCAATCAATCTTGTTCAGCGTACGCTTGCGTCTCATCATCAAGTCTTGGTCCTAAGGCTGCAATTGAGAGCGTTATGCATTACGCTAGTCAAATCTATGAGTCCCTGCCAAAGAGACGACAATCCGGCAACAACAGAAATTGGTCTCCATCGACTTTAACAACCAGCCGACCGCCGCCTAGTACATATCCAACCACGACTAGAATTGAAGAGCCTCCTAAAGACGGTTCGAGGACTCGAGACATCATTTGCTTCATGTGCAGGGGACGTGGTCATATTGCTAATAATTGCCTGAATAAGAAAGTCGTCCTTTTGAATGAGAACAGGGGATACGAGTTTGCTGATGAGGAGGATAACCAAGAGGAGAAGGTCGAACATGTTGAGGAGATTCGCTTCTCTGCTGCTGATGTGAAAGGCGAGACCTTTCTTTGCATGAAACTGCCATTTGAAGGTCCTTTGGATGATACTGCTGACAGTGTGATAGGATCGTCCTAGGCTGCGTCACGGTGCAAGGAATGGCTCCAACTTTCAGTCTGGCGGCAACCGGGGGACTTGCGGCAGATCTGGAAAGATGGCGATGGTTTGAGCAGCTCAAGAAACCTTTTGTGGGCGTTCTTGTGGTGAGAATGAAGAGGATGAAGTGTAGTTTATGGTGGTGAAGACGGATTGTGGATTGGATGAAAATCGAGGGAGATATGAACTCTCAAAGTCGGATATGACTCACCGACAAAGAGAGGACTATGGAGCTTGGATGCTACACACCAAGCGGCGATGATGGAGATCTTGAGGGTTTGATATGACTCACAAACACTCAAGATTATGACCTTCAAAGATGCAGTTTTGCTCAAGCAAAAGAGAGCTTTTTGTTTATCAATTCAAAGGTAAATGAACAAATGAGAGAGGAGGCATATTAGTATCCTAGGGCCAGCCTTCTCTCCATAATTCAGCCTAAAAAAAACGTTAAAAATAAGCTAAAAATAACATTATAAAACCAGATAAATGCTTGCCTTAACACAAGGCCAAATAAGGAAAGTTGTCCAAAAAGGAATAAAGTTTTGTAGTGTCTAGAATCCACTGATTCAGCTGGCTTGTCATGGGAGGGAAATTAGCCATCATGGGCTGCTTCTTTAAGGGTTGTTTGAGTGCTAACAATGGTGCATGGTCCGTCACAAGAAATGGCCAACGGTCCAAGATTGGTGAGAGCGAGCTGGACTTGTCCTTGGAGTTTCTTAGCCATAGAGCGAGTGATGCGCATGGCTGGCTCTTCATGCTCTTGCACCAAGTCATTGATATCTCTCTTGACGTCCAAGCTAGGTACAATAAGGTCTTGATGGGACGGATTCACATCATCCTCCCCTCCTTCAAAAGGATTCGACCTCGAATCATGCTCTTCTTCTAGCTCAGTGTCTTCCCCCATTAGGTATGGCCTAAGGTCAGCCACATTGAAGACATCATGGACCCCCATCTCCGGTGGAAGCTCCAGGCGGTATGCATTGTTGTTGATCTTCTCTAGTACTTGAAAAGGTCCATCTGCCCTTGGTTTGAACTTGGAGTTTCTACGTGAGGGAAACCGTTCCTTGCGGAGGTGCACCCACACCAAGTCACCGGGCTCAAAGAGAAGCTCCTTGCGTCCCTTGTTGTGTTGTCTCTCATACTGCACTGTGCGCTTCTCAAGCTGCTTCCTAGTGTCTTCATGCAACCGCTTAACATAGTCCGCCAACTCCTTTCCTTCCTTGCTAAAACCATCAACAATGGGGTGAGTAATAAGGTCTAAAGGAGTGAGAGGGTTCTTACCATAGGCGACTTCAAAGGGAGTCTTCTTGGTCGCCGAGTGTGTGGTGCGGTTGTATGCAAACTCAATGTAAGGAAGGCATTCTTCCCACCTGCGTAGGTTAGCTTTCAAAACAACACGAAGTAAGGTGCCAAGCGACCTATTCACTACTTCGGTTTGACCATCCGTTTGAGGATGACAATTAGTGGAATTGAGCAACTTGGTGCCTAACTTAGCCCACAAGGTCCTCCAAAAATTGCTAAGGAACTTAACATCCCTATCCGACACTATGGACTTAGGAAGACCATGTAGACGCACAACATGATTGAAAAACAAGGACGCCACATTGGTTGCATCATCGGTTTTATGACACGCAATGAAGTGTGTCATTTTACTAAACCAGTCTACAACCACAAAAATGGAGTCTCTTCCCCTTTTAGTCCTAGGAAATCCTAACACAAAGTCCATGGATAGGTCTTCCCAAAGCTGTTGGGGAATGGGTAAGGGAGTATAGAACCCATGTGGGCTGGCTCTAGACTTGGCTTGTGCACAAGTAGCACAAGAAGCACAAAGTTTTTCCACGTCCCTAAGCATGCATGGCCAGTAGAAGTGTTCCTTCAAGGCTTGCAATGTCTTAGCAACGCCGAAGTGGCCCATAAGACCACCACCGTGCGCTTCTTGCACTAGTAGTCGTCGAGTAGACCCACTAGGGATGCAAAGTTAGCTCCTTTCATGAGATAGCCCTCATGCACGAAAAATTGATCCTTGCTTCCCAAAGTACTACATTCCTCATAGATTTCCTTGAAGTCAAGGTCTAAGGCATATAGTTCCTTGATGAAAGCAAAGCCCAACATTCTTGCATCCAAGGTGGATATCAAGGCATATCTCCTAGACAAAGCATCCGCCACCACGAAGCCATGACGCTGGGCTGTGGGCCAAGAAGCACCCATCTAGGTCGTGACGTCATTGCGTTGGGCTGGGGGCCAAGAAGCACCCACCCAGGCCGCGAAGCCGTGGCACCGAAGTCGTGACACTGGGTCTTGCGCCCCTCGACTTATAATTATGACTTTTTAACGCTTCGTTTCCCGCTCCCAAAAGCTTCATTACACGTGACATTCCTTCTTTATTAAGACTCTTCATTTCTTGCTCCCTATAAATTCGATTTCTTTCTTCTCCATTTCATCTTCTTCCTCAATTTCTCTATGTAAAATATCCGACGCAAAAAGTCTTATTCTACTATCTGTTGAGGCGGTCAGTCGTTTAGTTCGCTGCAACAGGTACTTTAGAGGCGGGCAAATATCCGTTCGCCTCAAATAATATTTGTGTTTTTGACTTGTTGAGGCGGTCAGTCAGGCGACCGCCTCAACAGAGCCCAAACATTAGAGGCGGGCAGTAAGACGCCCGCCTCAACAGATGCGTAAAAACAATTAGAGGCGGGCAGTCATGCGCCCGCCTCAAAATATAACAACAATTAGAGGCGGGCAGTCATGCGCCCGCCTCAACAGATGCCGCGTAAAAAACATTAGAGGCGGGCAGTCATGCGCCCGCCTCAACAGAGGGTTAAAAAAAATTAGAGGCGGGCGCATGACTGCCCGCCTCAACTGCTTCTGAAATTAATTAGCGCGAACGTACTGCAGCTTCATTTCCTTCGTTTAATTTCAGTCGACTGCGCAGCTTCCTCCTCCTCTTCGCAGCCTCCTCCTCGCCTCGCCGCCTCCTCCTCCTCCTCCAGCTTTCGTCCTTCGAGTCATCGAGGTAGGTGAAACTTCCTCCTTTGCAAATTGTTTTCGGATTTTGATGTGCATGAGTTGATTCCTTTTGTGGTATGAATGGTTGATTTTTGTTGTTGTGGGTGATTAGTCCCTTATTTGGTGGAATTTTGATTGATTATGTTGTTTTGGTTCTTTAGGAAAGTTTGATGCACTCCAAGTGTTCGGTAAAATGCCTAAACGAAAATTTAATCTTAATCTTGTCAATTTTACTAGTTCTTGTTAATACCTTTCATGTATGTTTAGGATTATGCTCTACCTCTTGTCTATATAGTCAATTCATTTAACTAAACTTAATTTTGTCACTTTTTAGCATGACTTGATAAAAATTGTAGGAAAGCAAATGAAATATGTCGATGAGTGATTTTAATGAGTTTTGCATGAGATATTGTTTTGTTAGCTAGATATCCAAATAATTTTATTTTATTTCAATGAGTGTTTTCAATGTTATGTATGTATTGGTCTTTCTACAGTTTTCTCTAGTTATTAGAAATGAGTCGTCGTTGGATGTACAGTGATCATACTACAGCTGAATATTTGAGTGGGGTTGGGGAGTTTATTAGATGTGCTTTAGCCAACCAACAGAGTACAAAAGCCGAAAAAATCTATTGCCCCTGCCGTGATTGTAACAATGTAAGGAGGTTAGCAGACATTGATGAGATTGAGGATCATTTATTTCGTCGTGGGTTTAAGCAAGATTATCATGTTTGGTTTTGGCATGGAGAGAAAATACCTGATCGTCCAAGTTCTAGTGTAAACGAATTTGATCTTCAGGTAGACAGTGATGAGAGTGATGATAACATTTCTGAGAATTATGAGATGGATGATGATGATGATGATGAGCAAGAGGATGAAATGAATGAGATGATGGATGGGGTGAGAGATCGCTTGGATGAACGACCTAAGGTGTTAGAACAACTAACAAAGGCTGCTGAGACGCCTTTGTATCCTGGGTGTACAAAATTTACCAAGTTAGAAGCTTTGTCAATGCTATACAACTTGAAATCGAAGAGTGGCTGGACTGATTCGAGTTTCACGACCTTATTGGAGTGGTTAAGTGAAGTTTTGCCGGAAGGCAATGAGTTGCCCACCTCTACCTATTATGCCAGGAAAGTGATGTGTCCCTTTGGCTTAGAGGTTGTCAAAATAGATGCTTGTCCAAACGATTGTGTTCTTTACAGAAAAGACCATGAAAATTTGGATGAGTGTCCAAAGTGCGGTGTATCTCGTTACAAGCGTAAAGGGGTAAATTCCGCTAAGAAGGGGCCGCCGGCTAAAGTTATGTGGTATCTTCCAATCATAGATAGATTTAAGCGTTTGTTTTCATTAAAGAAACAAGCAAAAAATCTGAGATGGCATGCAGAAGGGAGGAAGAAAGATGGACTCCTTAGACATCCTGCTGATTCTCCTCAATGGAGAAATATCGATAAGAAATATCCTGAATTTGGCAAGGAGGTTAGAAATCTGAGACTTGCTCTGTGTACAGATGGTGTGAATCCTTATGGCACTCTAAGCACTCAGCACAGCACATGGCCGGTTCTTCTTGCGATTTATAATCTTCCTCCATGGTTGTGTATGAAGCGCAAGAATATCATGTTATCACTCCTCATCTCGGGGCCTAAGCAACCTGGAAATGACATAGATGTGTATCTAGCGCCACTCATAGAGGATTTGAAATTATTGTGGAATGAAGGTGTTTCAATGTACGATGCACACACCAACTCAGACTTCACACTGCGAGCTATGGTTTTTTGTACCATAAATGATTTTCCAGCATATGGAAACTTGTCTGGGTACAAAACCAAAGGAGAACAAGCATTTTTGACTTGTTCTGACTACATTTTTTGACTTGTTTTCTGATGTTATACAATATCTTTTATAAATGACGCAGAAATCATTGGATTCTATATGTACTAGACCTACGTAAAGGCCTTGTGTATATTTTCGATCCTCTCAAAGCAGCACGCAAAGAGTATGATGTATGGGGCATCTTGAGTTTGTAAGTTTTTTACTTAAAAATTGTCTTTTCAAATATTTACAAAATCAGAATTTTTGACTTGTATGTTGTTTATTTTATAGGACATACCAAGTGTATAAGTTTAATGGTGGGGTGCGTCCGAGTAAAACGACTAATTTCAAGTCTTGGAGACCCATTCATATAGAGGTATACCATCATAAATTACCTTTTTCTTTATTTTTTATATTTATTGATCTTAAAACTAAGACGATGTATTATATTGTTATTTTAGTGCGCTCAACAAAGTGGCGGAACCGAGTGTGGATATTACGTTATGAAGTTCATGTTGGAGATTGTCACGACATATCAAGAGTCTAATGAGCGACTAGATAAGGTAGTTACTTTACACAATATGCATGTATTGCAAGTTATACATATCACAGATTATATACATCTTTCACAACGTCTGAGTTTATAAATCGTGATATATTCTTATAACGTTTTCAATTTTTATCTAAGTTTTCATTTCACCGGAATTATCCTTTCATTTCATATATGTAAAATCTAATTTTTTTCATGTTAATTACTTGACTAAGACGATGTACTATATGTTTTTGAAGGTCTATGTTCAGAGGAGTGCGCCTTATACAAGTGAGGAACTCGATGTTGTTCGTGAGCAATGGGCTAAGTTCTTTACAACCAAATATCTATTATAGTTTAAGCGTATGTTTTGGATATTTGAACAATAGGTTTTGTACTTGCATATATTCTGTTGAAACTGAACACATATTGTATGTGAAATGTATCTGCAAGTGGAACTAGACGTTCAGAATGATTGAAACAGGTTTTCTACCTCTAGGCTGGTTACTGTAAATTCAAACCGAATATTTTAAAAAAAAAAACACTTGTTGAGGCGGTCGGGAGGGTGACCGCCTCAACAGATGGCACGTTTTCTACCTCTATTGAGGCGGGCAGAAGGGGGGTCTGTTGAGGCGGGCAGAAGGGCGACCGCCTCAACAGAGGGGGTCTGTTGAGGCGGGCAGAAGGGTGACCGCCTCAACAGACCCCCTCTGTTGAGGCGGTCGCCATTCTGCCCGCCTCAACAGACCCCCTCTGTTGAGGCGGTCGCCCTTCTGCCCGCCTCAACAGAGGTAGAAAACGTGCCATCTGTTGAGGCGGTCACCCTCCCGACCGCCTCAACAGACCCCTCTGTTGAGGCGGGCGCTGCCCGCCTCAACAGCTCATGACCTGTTGCAGCCCCCCCTGTTGCAGCGACCCCTGACCGCCTCAACAGGGGGGTTTTTGACCGCCTCAACAGGTGTTTTTTCCACTAGTGAAGATGATGAATGATCAAAACCAAGCACAAACAACAACAAGACCAAAGGCTTAGTGGCCTAAAACCAGGTTGTAATGGAGTGCAAAACCTCGATCCTACAACCCTACACAACCTTCACATGGAGGAGGCACAAGGAGGAGTTCTATGAAGCTTGTAGACACCAATTCTAATGAGATTGACATAGACAAGACATCTAGAGTAAGACAAGCAATCCGCTCGATCACACACATGAGTTCAAAGCTCTCTTTGAAAAGAGAAAACAACTAAGTTGATAAAACTTGAACTAAGTTGGGAGTGGGGTGTCAAGGGGGTTTAAATAGACAAATAATCACCCCTTGACTTCAAAACCACACGCGCCACATGTCTTGAAAAGAAGCCCTTGACATGGCAAAATGTCATGAAATGCAAGTGTCATAAAATGCACTTAAAGGGAAATGATAAGCAAGGTCTTCAAGCTATCTCCTTGGACTCAAATGTGAGTAGAGTCCTAGCTTTAACCATTGAGTCCTCAAGTTCCATAGTGTTGCCTTGAAGGCTGAATTGAGTGACAAAAATGGTTAAGTCTTCTTGTAGTTGCTTAGCTTTTGACCTTGTGATTGGACCTTCCATGGATGGTGCTTCCATTGGTGTGACTTCTAAGGATGGTCCTCCATCATCCTCCCCTCCTTGGAAAGGATTCGACCACGAATCTTTAGGACTGTCCTCATGGTCCTCATAGAGTGTAAGATCAGCCACATTGAAGGTAGTACTAACACCATAGTCATCCGGTAGGTCAACAACATATGCATTGTCACCTACTCTCCTTAGGACTTTGAAGGGTCCATCACCTCTTGGAGCTAGCTTGGATGCTCTCTTTGTTGGGAATCTTTCCTTGCGCAAGTGCACCCATACGAGGTCTCCTGGCTTGAAAATCACCCTTCTCCTTCCCTTGTTGTTCCTAGCAGCCACATTATGTCCTAGTTGCTCCAACCTTAGCTTGGTCTTTTCATGTAACTCCCTTATGAACTCCACCTGTTTATCTGCATCAAAATCTACTCGTTCCTTCTTGGGAAACGGTACAAGGTCTAATGGGGTTAAGGGGTTAAGACCATAGACACATTCAAAAGGACTTAAGTTTGTAGAAGAGTGTTGCGCCCTATTATATGCAAATTCTACATGTGGCAACAAATCTTCCCAAGACTTTAAGTTCTTCCTAATGAGTGTCCTTAGGAGGGTACCAAGTGTTCTATTAGTAACCTCAGTTTGACCATCGGTTTGGGGATGACTTGAGGTAGAAAACAAGAGTTTAGTACCAAGTTGTCCCCAAAGAGAACGCCAAAAGTGACTCAAAAACTTTGTATCCCTATCACTAACAATTGTCCTAGGAATCCCATGCAATCTAACTACTTCTCTAAAGAAAAGAATAGAAACATGTGAAGCATCATCAGTTTTGTGACAAGGTATAAAGTGAGCCATCTTAGAAAACCGATCTACAACCACAAAAATTGAGTCTCGTCCCTTCTTAGTCCTAGGTAGTCCGACAATGAAGTCCATACTTATATCTAACCAAGGAGAAGAGGGAATGAGCAGTGGTGTGTAGAGACCATGGGGTTTCACCTTAGACTTAGCTTTTAAACACTCTAAGCATCTTTTAAGCACATTTTCAACATCTTTAAGCATGTGAGGCCAGTAGAAGTGTTCTTTAAGCATGGCATAGGTCTTATCACGCCCAAAGTGACCCATAAGACCTCCCTTGTGTGATTCCTCAACAAGCAAGAGTCTTAAAGAGCACTTAGGTATGCAAACCTTACTAGCTCTAAAAAGGAATCCATCAAACAAGTAAAAACACTTATCACATGAACCCGTATCTAAGCATTGTCTATAGATATTCCCAAAATCAGAATCATTATCATAGAGTTCCTTAATGTAAGCAAACCCTAGCACCTTAGAATCAAGTTGAGTAAGCAATGTATATCTCCTAGATAAAGCATCGGCTACAATGTTATCTTTTCCTTTCTTATACTTGATAATGTAAGGAAAAGTCTCTATGAATTCCAGCCATCTACCATGACGCCTATCTAGTTTATCTTGACCCCTTAGATGCTTTAATGACTTATGATCCGTATGTAACACAAATTCACTTGGCCAAAGATAGTGTTGCCAAGTCTTTAAGACCCTAAAGAGTGCAGAGAGTTCTCTATCATAAGTAGAGTAATTGAGGCACGCACCTTTGAGCTTTTCACTAAAGAAAGCTATTGGTCTTCCTTCTTGCATCAACACACCACCAATTCCAATCCCGGAAGCATCACATTCTACCTCAAATGGCTTTGAGAAATTTGGTAGAATCAGGAGAGGAGCATTCGTCAATCTGGTTTTGAGCTCTTCAAATGCCGCCTCTTGTGCCTTGCCCCACGTGAAAGGTGTGTGTTTCTTTGTCAACTCCGTGAGTGGTGAAGCTATGGTGGAGAAGTCCTTCACAAATCGTCTATAGAAACCGGCCAGACCTTGAAAGCTTCGGACTTGTCCAACATTGGTAGGAGTAGGCCACTCCTTGATGGCTTTCACCTTCTCTTGATCAACCTCCAATCCTCTTGAGCTGACCACAAACCCTAGGAAAATCACTTCATTAGTGCAAAAATCACACTTCTTAATGTTAGCATAAAGATGATTAAGTCTAAGTGTGGATAATACTTCCCTAAGGTGTTGTTCATGCTCTTGTAAGGACTTGCTATAGATGAGGATGTCATCAAAGTAGACCACCACAAATTTCCCTACGTAGCTTCTTAGAACATAGTTCATAAGCCTCATGAATGTCGAAGGAGCATTAGTAAGACCAAATGGCATGACAAGCCATTCATACAAGCCAAACTTGGTCTTAAAGGCTGTTTTCCATTCATCCCCTTCTTTCATCCTAATTTGGTGGTATCCACTCCTCAAATCTATTTTAGAAAACAAAGTAGCACCATACAATTCATCAAGCATATCATCAAGTCTAGGGATAGGGTGACGATACTTGATTGTGATGTTGTTTATAGCACGGCAGTCCACACACATTCTCCATGTCTTGTCCTTCTTTGGAACCACGAGGACCGGAACTGCACATGGTGACTTGCTCTCTCGCACATAACCCTTTTGAAGTAGCTCTTGCACTTGATCCTCAATTTCCTTGCTCTCTTGAGGATTCATCTTGTAAGCTGGCCTATTTAGTAGTGATGCTCCCGGAATTAGGTCTATTTGATGCTCAATCCCTCTAAAGGGCGGTAGTCCTAATGGAAGCTCTTCCGGAAACATGTCCTTAAACTCATCAAGCACAACTTGGATGGAGTGAGGGATAGTGTCGTTGCCTTCGGCACTTGTAAGTGCACGCCATTGGTCCTTGAGCAATGTCATGACCCTTGTGTCTATAGGAAGACACAACTCGTGCAAATCTGATGTGGATGCCAACAACACACTCCCCTTGATCACTTCTTCTTCTTTCTCTTTGTCCTTCATCTTGGACTTCTCAAATTCTTCGGCAACCTGCAATGGGGTCATAGGACACAAGGTAATAGGTTTGCCATGGAACTTAAATGTGTGCTTGTTAGTATAGCCATCATGAATAGCTTTCCTATCAAATTGCCAAGGTCTACCTAGTAAAAGATGACATGCATTCATAGGAACTACATCACATAACAAAGTATCTTGATAGGAGCCTATCTTAAAAGCTATGTTCACTTGCTTGGTGACTTTCAATTCACCACATTCATTCATCCATCTTAGCTTATAAGGCCTAGTATGTGGAATTGTTGGTAGTTGTAACTTAGACACTAAAATAGTACTAGCTATGTTTGTACAACTTCCACCATCAATGATCATATTACACACTTTTCCTTTAACAAGACACCTAGTATGAAATAGGTTCTCTCTTTGATCAGCTTCCTCTTTAGTTGCTAGCACATGCAAAGTTCTCTTACAAATTAAGCTATCACCATGCTCATACTCTAATTCCTCACCAAAATCTAAGTCATTAGCATGCTCATTTTCAGTTTCAATGCAAGGAATCTCTTCATTATCACTGCAAGAATCATATTGTCCTAGGTGATCTACAATCATAGTTCTCCTATTAGGGCAATCTCTCATCATGTGACCTTTGCCTTTACATTTAAAACATTCAATTTGACTAGACTTATTAGGAAAAGTAGAGTTAGAGGCATTCCCTTTTTGTCCTTGACTTGTGAATGGAGGCCGAGTGGTTTGGCCTTGATTAGTGAATGGAGGCAGAGTGGTTTGGCCTTGATTAGTGTTGCTTGTGTTGCTTGCACCAACTTCTTTCCTAGGGGCAGAAAACTCCTTGTTTTGCTCTCGGCCATATGATGCATTCTTGGAGCTTGATTTCCAATTTGCATTGCTTGATTGCCCACGGCCTGAGGTGTATGAGCTCCTTGACTTGAGCCTCTTCTCTATCTTGATGGCATTATGAAGTAATTCCACGGCTGTACTACAAGGATACATATCTACTTCATAGGAAATGTTAGAGTTAAGTATCCTAAGATATCTAGCAATGGTGGAGTCTTCATCCTCTCTTACCCCAGCCTTAAGCATAGCATGTTGCATGGCATTATAAGCTTCTTCTACACTCATACTTCCTTGTCTAAGATTCTCTAATCTTTGTCTAAGTTCTCTAGTGTAGTAGGGTGGTACAAATCTATTCCTAAGCAACACTTTCATTTGTTCCCATGTATGGACTGGTGGATCAAGGTTTCTAATTCTCTCTTTTACTAAGTTATCCCACCAAGCTAAAGCAAATCCTTTGAATTCTAATGTAGCTAATTGTACCTTCCTTTGCTCGGGGAAATTGTGACAAGTCCATATGTTCTCTACCTTGGTCTCCCATTCCATGTATAAATCAGCATCACTTGTGCCCTCAAAGGGTGGGATCTGCACCTTCACCCTTCCTAGTCCATCTTGCTCTTGCTCACGCCTCCTAGGTTGAAACCTCCTATTGCGTTCTCTTCTCCATTCCTCGTACTCATCCATGCCTTCTCCTTCATCCTGAAATTCATCAACAAACTCATTTTGTCTAAAAGAATTAGGAGAAGAAAGATTAGAATGTTCTTCCCTCATTGGTCTAGGGGTACGTATGGGAGGTAATGGATTTCTCCTAGGTGGTGGATTGGGGTTGGTTCTATTCTGAGCTCTAAGGATGGCTTCCCTTCTAGCTTCTTCATAGACTTCTCTTTGTATAGGAAGAGGGACTTGACTATTGAGGTTAGAAGTTTGGCCATGTTCCATGTGGGTTCCTAGAGGAGTAGGTCTAGTGGCTAATTGTCCCTTAATGGTGTTCATTTCAGTTGTGAGGGACGTGATACTATCGGTAAGGCTCTTAAGGATGCTATAGACCTCAGGTTGTGGGGGTGAAGGACTCCTAGTGTCGGAATGGTCATTGCCCCTTTCGCCTTCATGCCTAGAGTTAGTCATGATCAAAGCAAACAAACACTGAAATTGATTAAGTTAGATTGAATAATAACAACTCTCAAGTGTTTCCCAAACCAAGTGTTTGTTCACACAACTCTCTTGTTGCTTGTACTTCTCTAATTTGATATTGGCTTGTAAAGATCAATCCTTTCAACTTAGTGTCTATTCACTACAAAGAAACTCAAAATCAGTTTTGAAGTCAAGACAATAATCACAACTCTCAGATTGCAAGAATGAAAAGCAACCTAGTGTTTAAGCAAACTTTAAGCCTTAGAATAGGTGATTACCTTCAAGTCAAGCTCGAATTGAGTCAAGAAGGACCTCGGACTGTCTAGCCTTGTCAAACCGTGAGGGAGATTGGTTTAGGGACTAGGTGGTTAAGGTCGATTGGTTGGCTCAAGGGCTCTTGGCAATCCCTTGTTCTCCTTTTTCAATTTGTGATTCGGACAAGCTTAATACCCCGGGTCTAGCTAAGCCGTTTTGTTTGGCTGAGATGTGTAGCTTTAGACCACGGTTCTTCCTTGGACCGCTCTATTACAATGATTTAAGATCCCGGACTTTAATGAACCGAGCTAATAACTCCGATTTCTTTTAATACTTAGTCCGCCTGATTTTTATGTTTTGGACTTTGGCTTTTGTTTTTCTTTTCTTTTTGGAGTTTTTAAATTAAGCATAAAAGAAAAGCAACAAAATAAGCTAAAAAGAAATAGCAAAATATCTTGGCTGCCATCCAAGTAAGTGGATCGTTCAAAATGGCATGTAGGGGGGTGAGGTGGCCTGATTTTGTAGGGAGAGTGGGTGAGGTAGCTGATTTGTAGGTAATAGTGGTGAGGTGGCCTGATTTGTAGGTAAGAGTGGGTGAGAGTGAAATAGTTACCTGATTTTGTAGGGAATGAGTGGCTGGGAATTTTGGCCTTGTAAGGACTCTCTCAATACTCCATTTCAGCCATGAAGAACATGAAGAACAACCATGAAGAACAACAACAAGGTTGAGCCGTTTTTCTTCTTCTTCTTCTTTGAGTTTTTGTGAGATCAATGGATGTGTTTAGGCAATGGATTTGACAAGGACAAGACCAAGCCTACTACCCTTCCTTCTCTCAATGCAAGCCGTCCTCTTTGGTGTTCAACCTGCACACAACTCACAATTTAGAGATCACACCTTGTTTGGACAAGAAACTCAAGAACACAACCAAGAAAGCTTAGATTGATGTTCTAATGAGTATGAATGGTGTGTATGGAGTCAATTGGCTCTGATACCACTTGATATAGCCTTGCTTGAGCTATGAAACCGATCTAGACAACCACAAACACACAAGAGATCAACCAACAACAACAATGGCGAAAGCCCTTTGAAAATCAGAATGGAAATGGCAATGAAACAAAGGAGATAACAAGGGGAGATATACAAGATGATGAATGATCAAAACCAAGCACAAACAACAACAAGACCAAAGGCTTAGTGGCCTAAAACCAGGTTGTAATGGAGTGCAAAACCTCGATCCTACAACCCTACACAACCTTCACATGGAGGAGGCACAAGGAGGAGTTCTATGAAGCTTGTAGACACCAATTCTAATGAGATTGACATAAACAAGACATCTAGAGTAAGACAAGCAATCCGCTCGATCACACACATGAGTTCAAAGCTCTCTTTGAAAAGAGAAAACAACTAAGTTGATAAAACTTGAACTAAGTTGGGAGTGGGGTGTCAAGGGGGTTTAAATAGACAAATAATCACCCCTTGACTTCAAAACCACACGCGCCACATGTCTTGAAAAGAAGCCCTTGACATGGCAAAATGTCATGAAATGCAAGTGTCATAAAATGCACTTAAAGGGAAATGATAAGCAAGGTCTTCAAGCTATCTCCTTGGACTCAAATGTGAGTAGAGTCCTAGCTTTAACCATTGAGTCCTCAAGTTCCATAGTGTTGCCTTGAAGGCTGAATTGAGTGACAAAAATGGTTAAGTCTTCTTGTAGTTGCTTAGCTTTTGACCTTGTGATTGGACCTTCCATGGATGGTGCTTCCATTGGTGTGACTTCTAAGGATGGTCCTCCATCACACCTGGCTGCCAATCTTGTGTTGTTCCTTCTTCTTCAGTGATATCAGTGATACGAGTTGACGTACTCCTGCGTACATCAGAGTATACTCAAGTAGCTTCAGAGATAAGCCACACATATCCGAAGGTTCGTATGGAAAGCTCTCGGTTTTGTGTTTCTTAAGTTGAGCCGCGAGGGAATAGATGAGAACATTGTTGTGAGCCATGTTATAGAAGTTGATACAGTTCGAGTAGCGATAACCAGCACAGTACTTATCGACCCCTTCTTGTATACCTTCTTGTATACCACCTTCTTCCTTGCCTTCGCGATGAGCCTTCTTGACCTCCCGTGCCATCTCAGCCCTCAGAGTATCAATGTCGCCAGCGTGTGACAACTGCTCAGCGAGAAGTTTCACCTCGAGATCCTTAGTCGGCTTCTTTTGCTCCTCGAGTTGGGCACGCATCCGCTCTCTCTTTGAGAAGCTTGGTCATAAAGTCGTGTTGTTTGTCTGGGCGATCCAATTCCTCTTTCTTAGCCTCCATCTTAAGGGAATACTCTCCCAAGGCATCTTCCGCTAGCATCATATGAAATAAAAAACAAGAAACGTTGAGAGAGAAGTGAAGACACAACATGGCAAAAAAATAAGTAACACAGGAAAACAGGGCAACCAACAAGGTCACAAAGGCCATCATCGCTTTCTTCTGAAGTTGCTACCCGACACATTCAGGAGTCCTAGGGAGATCTTCGCGTGCCTCCCCGAAAAACTTGTTCACAGACTTCGCGTTATAAAAAATGTGCGCCATGGAAAAACCACTTTCGTCCGATATCTGGGACATAAAAGGACCCTCTACATGTTTCTTCCCTTTGTCAAAAGGGACTAGTGCAAGTTTGTCCTTTTTTGAGTTAGGGACCTTGGAGGACATTTTAGACTTATCAGCAACGGACTTATGTCTTGGAAACTTCTCCAGATTGTTTGCCTTAAGACTCTGAACTTTGTGGGCCTCGGGTGTGTCGCGAGAAAGAGACGCGATTGGGACATTATCCTCATTCGTAGAACCCCGTTCAACAGTTGGCTCGTCAGCGACACCCTACCACTATAGTGATGTTTAAGACTAAGGCATCGTTGTTCGAGAATCTCATTACACATGATCTGCTTGTACACCTTTTTCCCACCAGGATCGGGGAAATCATGGTATTTCTCAATTAGTCTATCGGCCTTAGGTTGCGACAAATCAAATTTTTTAGGTTGAGTAGCCTGCTCGATTATGGTCCCAGATTTCGGGGGGGGGGGGAATATGAAACTAAACAGTTTTCCAAACATACCCTCCTCATGAATACTTTTCTTTGTCGAGTACACAAGAAGGTAGTGGCCAACATTAGGCGTTACACCAATGTCTTGGGCTCGTATAGTGTAGATGACAATTGACCGCCAAAATTTCAGGTGCATCTGGGCGGGGCTATACTCTTAACACTTTCATAAGGTGACAAGTGAATCTCTTAAGGTCACGCAAAAGCCCGCCTATAAAGATTGTTTCCTTATAGCAAAGAATGGTTCGTACTCATCCAGAGAGGTTCCCTCGACAGATGGCATGGCAAGAACAGTCCCTTCGAGAAAGGGATAGTTCTTTTATATTCTCTTTGAGTGCTCCTATGTAAGCTTGCTTGGTTGGGTTGTATAAGGGTTGCCATGCCTTTTGGGTTTCTTATGACGTTCCGGACGCTTTAGAATATGTACAGGGAAGGTTGGCTTGGTAAAAGGCTCCTTAATGTCGATGTGAGGAAGGGGTCCAATGTAAGTATAAAAACCCCTCTTGTTGCCAAAGCATAGTGCTCGATGTCGCTACCTCGGTAAAAAGACGAATTATTGTTATCCGTTTGTGATGGACACGACGTAGAGGGAGTCGTTGTATCTTTAGGAGTGTGATATTGGCATGTAAGTATTTAGGATCAAAAGTTAGTTTTCCACGGAAGGAACGATGAGAAGATAGAGAAAAGCGAAGCACTCTCACGAGAGGCCGAGAAGACCGAAAAAAAGAAACCCCGAAAAACAGAAAGAGAAAAGATCAAAGGGGAAGTTGAAAAGACGAAAATAAGTAAAATAAGTTCATTTGAGAAAGAAAGAAGAGTGGTCAAATCAACTATGAAACTTTACAGGTAAGGACGAACACAAGGATAAGGGTTTGGAAAGAACAAGGAGGTGTCGCCTCCAGAGGCAGAGGTATAAGACGGCCCCGCCTTAGGAAGGGTTTAAGCAAGGCGAAATTGAAGAAAGAGAAGGGTTTGGAACTATTGGAGATAGGATAGTAGGAAGTACACTAAGTTTACGGGCCAAATCAAACCCGAAAAAGCACAAGACATATAATTTAAAGAGAAAGAGACAATGAAGTAAACAAGGAAAAGAATAACTAAACCAGTCATCGAAGTTATTGGATGCGGCGATTGAAGGCCGAAATGATGAACAACCAACGAGAATTATTTGGAAATTTTACATAGAGAAATTGAGGAAGAAGATGAAATGGAGAAGAAAGAAATCGAATTTATAGGGAGCAAGAAATGAAGAGTCTTAATAAAGAAGGAATGTCACGTGTAATGAAGCTTTTGGGAGCGGGAAACGAAGCGTTAAAAAGTCATAATTATAAGTCGAGGGGCGCAAGACCAAGAAGTAAGAAAAGGGAAGCATGGGAAGTGAGGTTGGCCCACATACAAAGCGTGAGGGGTTGGATGTTGGAGCCGATTCTCGAGCCTTTAGTACAATGGGCTTGCGAGCCTGGTTGAATTTGGTGTCTGGTTTAATCTTTCTTTCCCTTGCCTTTTGTGCTCTAATTTGGTGTTGTTCGTAAGTCTTTTGGACTCAATTAATTGCGCTTGTAAATTGACTTAGGTGTCAGAGAGCCAAATCCGAGTGTTCAATCCTTGTGGTTGGTTTCATGGTTAATTGAAGCTCAAGAGATTGAAGAACAAGAGAAGGAGACGTAGTTTATTTCCAAAGAAATTGTAGCTTCAAGTTGTTTGTCTATGTCCGGTCAACAACCCCTGATAGAATAGAAGAAGAAGAACGGCTTGCCTACCTCGCGAGGAGGTTAAATGCCTGGCGACAACAACATCATTTCTAACATAAGTAGCGTTCTTTCACAGAATAAGAATACAACATGGCCTGCTCCTCCCAAAATATGAATTAAAGATCCGAAAAACATGATCCTGTTGCGGTAATTACATCACCCCGAAAATTTTCTCCAGCACTTCAATCCAGATGATTAGTGAGCGTACAAACAAATATCAATGTTTTGGATGAAAAAAAAGAAAAGTAGCAGAAAGAGCGCATGTTAATAAAGCCAAGCTAGCTCGTGATAATCTCGCAATGGAATTGTTCACCAGCGGTAGCTCCCCAGCCATTCTTCTTGCTCCCAGCAGTTTCTCACTGCAAGTATTTTACACATTCCGATCAGAATGAATTATATATAGGCCGTATATATACAAATCTTTATTTGGTACGCCCTAAAAGTTTATTTAACACACTCATACATTCGTCACGAAGGTATTTGGTCAGACATTCGTCACGAAGGTATATGGCCAGACATCCGTCACGAAGGTTCGAAGGACATCCGTCACGAAGGTATTGGGGAGATCTATCACGAAGGTATTGGGAGATCCGTCACGAAGGTATTGGGGAGATCCGTAACGAATGTTTTTTTTAAAACAAATAAAAAATTCAGAATCTTGTAGAAAATTTCAATACGAGTCTGTGCATATAAAATACGTCTAAAACGGACATCGTTTGCCCTTCCAAAAGCCCTAAAAACAAAACAGTCGTTTTTGTTAAGTTCGTAATATTTAAACATAATGCATAATTATACTTTATAAGTAATAAACTAGTGATATTAAATGATAATATACAATTATAGTATATAAATTTAATTGCATGATTTTTAACTATAATTAATAATTATATTATACAAATACTAAATTTATATAAGTTTTTGCTTTTACGAACTTAACGTATGCGACTATTTTGTTTTGGAGGCTTTTGGAAGGGTAAACAATGTCCGTTTTGGACGTATTTTATATACACGGACTCGTATTGTAATTCTCTACAAGATTCTGAATTTTTTATTTTTTTTAGAAAAAAGATTCGTCACGGATCTCCCCAATACCTTCGTAACGGATCTCCCCAATACATTCGTGACGGATGTCATTCCAACCTTCGTGGCGAATGTCTGGTCATATACCTTCGTGACGAATGTCTGACCAAATACCTTCGTTACGAATGTATGGGTGTGTTAAATAAATTTTAAGAGCAAACCTTTCTATATATCACTAGTCACTCCCACCCACAACCTTGAAAGTAGCCGATTATTCTAGAGCTAAATTGACTAATTTAGCCCCTGACCGGCAAACGGAAAAATCGAAAGTAGACAAGGATATAATAGTAAAAGGCACCTTGTGTATGGAGGAGGGCAAAAGATGATGGTATAGTCCGCAGACGCACAAGTGAAGGTGCTGGTCTTGTCGTCGTAAGCGTAACTGTACGCGCGGGGACACGCGCGTTTGAAAAGCTGGGAGAAAACCGAAGGCCGACACGTGTCCGGTGTAGAGTATCCGTCGCTGCAGCAATACTGAGGGTTCCCGAAGGCCTCACACGCGCTCTTACATGCGACTGTCTCCACGCGCCCGCTAACATTCGCCGAAGCCCTAAGCCCGGCAGGACAGGCGCGGTTGAGGTCAAGTAGGCAGCCCGTTGGAGAGCAGTCGCCGCCACCAGAGCCATCTCTTGCGACGACCAACAGAGGAAGGTTGTATCCGTCGACGAGGCTGACGTCGTAGAAGTCGAGGCCGCCGGCGCCGTTGAGCGTGAATTCGGCGAGGGTGGCGGGGGGGATAGCGCCGCCGCCGGCGCACTTGACGGAGCCGGAACCGCAGTCACCGGTGAGGCATGAGAACTTGCCGGAGGAGTCGCTGGAGCAGAGGGTTCGGGCCCAGACCCGGCCCGACCAGTTTGAAGGGAATTTTACAGTCCGGGATTTGGAAGGCGGGAGGGAGAAGCCGGTGGTCGGGAGCTGGCCGGAGTTGGCGCCGGAGAGGAGACCCGGCCATACTGTGTGCCGGCAGCGGTTCACGAACCGAAACGACGCAGCTTTCACATCTGAGAAATGAGTTCACAAATTGTTTTTTAAAGAAGATAATGAAATTGAAATTAGGTTTTTGGGGAGGAATTACCTGAAAAAAGTAGAAGAGGAAGAATGAAGTAGTAGAGAATTGGGTGTTCCATTAGGAGAAAGTGGGGGATATGTTGATCAGTGGATTGGATTTTCAGAGGAGAAGCTGGAAAGAGAGAGGAAAGGTGAAATAGAGGATTTGGAGTGGCTCTGTATCGGAGAATTGGGATTATTATTATTTTCCAGTTAAAATTGGAGCTACGTGTTACTTTTGTTGAAGGAGACTTCCGTTTTCAAAATACAACTAGTTAAAAAAGACGACCCCCTTTTTCTCTAAATTTCATTCTGAATCATTCAACCGGTTTCTACTTCTTTCACGACCACAGCCATGTAAATAGCCCCGTCGCGTTGACAGTCGTGTGCAGCAAGCCCTCTGGCTTTCACCATGGCTCAGGTAGGCTTTCTTTCCTTTCTCTTCTCTCTATCAACAACTGTGATCACAACTTTGCTCAAACCATAGATCAAAATCATGTCCAAAAATCTAGCCACGATTCCATTCAATTTTGTTTCCTCTTTTGCCTAAATCGACAATACAGACTACAAGATTGATCAAAGCTCATATACTGGTAAGTATTTTAAGCACTCTGTCACAAACCATGGTTCAGGTAATTCTTCTTTTTCCTTTCTTCCTTTCATCTACAAAGTTGAACACAATATTATCAAAACCCATGACCAAAACTATGAACAAAAATTTCTTCTGTCTTGTCTTCGCTTCATTCTTCCTCGCAATTATAGGACACAAAGTGATCTTTATCTCAGGATCTACAAGACAGATCAATTTTCGGGTATGTTACCTATTCTAACTAGTATTCGTATTGACAATTATGATGATAATCATAATTATAATCAAATCAATCACTATAATACAAACTATGTTTTACACTCTTCTATGTGGGATTCCTACTCTGACTATCTGGCTTTGAATGGTACGAGTTTATTTTTTATTTCCTTTGATCATGACATAAATTTTTCCCCTGTTGTATACAAATCTATTGATCATTATGATAAAAACCTCTATTGTTATAATTCTGATTTTTATGGTACTGTGATTTTTAACCATGAAATAGACTATTTCAATTTCCTCTCTTATCACAACATCAACATCTACAATCATATTTAAGTTTATATGCATGACCAGTACTTTGCTTACATAGATAATTACAGAAATTATGACAGCTATGTTTGGGATGTTATAGTTTACCACTGTTATATCCTCAAGATTGTTTATTATGATGTTAACTTTCATATAGTTTATGATTTAGTGATTAATACAGAGATGTTTATGTTATTTTGTTGAGGTTTTTACCAAAAATCACCCGTAAAATACGCTACATTGCTTAAAACCACCTCTTTAATTGAATATTACCGAAAACCACCCGTATATGTATCTCTGTTAGCCAAACGTCACCCATCGTCTAACTCCGTTTAACCCTTTGTCCACGTGGCAAATGTTATTATTTTTTTAATCGAAATAAAAATAAATAGAAAATTAAATAAAAACTAAAGGAAAAATAAATCACGTCTTCTTCTTCCTCTCCTCTCGGCCTTTGCTCTCCTCAATGGAGGACCAAAAATTTAGCTTTTTATTGATCATTAATGAATCCTCGTGCTCGTCTTGCTCTCTTCTTCCTCCTCCCGCTGCTCTATTAATAGATGACCCGAATTCGGGGGTTTCCTCTTCCTCTTCTCGCTGGCGAAGCGTCCCTGATTTCGGCGATTGAGTCCTCAACCAGAGCCGGCGAAAAGTCCCTCGTTGTTTCCACCCGATTTCGAAGCTCCAAGCAGTGATAGCGAAGTTCTGATCCAAACAAAGTGGAGATCTAGAATTCGTGTAAGTTAAATTTAGTTTTCAATTTCAAAATAATTAACAGATCTAGCGTCCGTGTATGCGGGGGACTGTTCGACTCCATTAATGGAGTATCAAGTTCTGCTACATCAACAATGGAGAACCTCTGATGGGAAAGAAGACCATCATTTACCTTTTTCTATTTATTCATGTTTTTAATTAAAAAAGAGTTGATCCCGCACTGATGTACTTGATTTTGTTTCATTCAAAACACAAAAATATTTAAATAAAGCTTATTTACCCACTTTTTTTTATTTTCAATTAAAAATTTGAAAAAAATGACGTGTAAATTGTGTTTAATGGATTTTTAGATGGAAAATGAAGATGGGTGGCGTTTGGCTAACGGAGATCAAAGGTGATTTCCGATAATATTCAATTTAAGAGGTGGTTTTGAGCAATGTAACGTATTTTACGGTGATTTTCAGTAAAAACCTCTATTTTGTTTTGACAAGATCAACTTTTGCTCATACTAGTATTTAGTTAACAACAACATTGAGAAGAATATCAAATTTGACTGCAACATGACTGTGCATACTTGGAGTTGGGCTGAGAAAGTGTTTAGCAGAAATTTGAGACATCCTTTTCTTTTCTGGAATATGAATTCCAAAAAGGTTGGCAATCAAGCGGATTGGTTTTTACATCTTCTTAAGAATTATATGAATACCAGTTTCAGTAATAATCAAAATAGTGGCAGCGTAATCAACGATCGGCAAACCCTCTGGCTCAGGCCATGGTTCAGGTAGGTCTCCTTTTCCCTTACTCTTTTCTTGCAAAATTATTGACCAAAAGCATGTTCAAACCCTAAACCAAAACTATGATCAAAATAGTGGAATCTTCCACAATTGTATTCTTCTCTGTTCTTCTTCTGGGTTTTTATACCACGACTGGGACCAAATTCAAGTTTCAATCCAAAATTACAGGTATGACCGACTATCCAATTGGTATACTCATTATAATCCTTATCACCATGTTCAATTTGATGATAATAACATTAATCCAGGTTTAATCATGATTGTTGGATCCGGATAAATAAAAGTCTAAAGCCCATTTACAAATAAGCTCAATATCAGATCTTAGGTCATAAGTGATGGTATATATATAAATGAACAGTGATAAGAAAGAAGGGAGGAGGGAGCTATTTGGGGAAAATACTTGGGGAAGTGTGTTGAGTCTTCAATCCAAAGGGAGAAAGTGTGTTGAGTCTTCAATCCAGAGATGACACCACTGTCATCGGCCTCCGGTTCGCGATCACCATTCCCGAGCCCGATCCCGACCGTATCAGATCGACTTGTTGGTGGTAGGCTTCGTTGAGACCAGATACGTACCCCTTGCGGGTCCACTCTCGCCTTTCCCAATCATTGTCGGTATCGTTTTCTTACTCCCGTTGGCTTTCTGATCCGTCTCTTATAATCGGATTCAGATATCCTCGGCTGCGTTTAATCCTCAGTTGCATTCGGTTTCATGACTTGTTAATTAATACCTGGAAGTTCATGCCTGAGGTCTTTCTCTGGTACTTATGCTGGACGAATTTGACTGAATATCTATACGTTGTGAGCATATGCAGTGTTTTGGATCGTTTACCCTTTATTCCCGATCTCTCTTGCTCACGTCATTAGTACTCTGAGTCATTGGAATGAGTCTTATGCTTTGTGACTCAAGAACATGACTATCTACCGTATTAGTTAGTGATGTAAGACCAATTTAAGCCCTCCTCGCTTTGAATGATCGATAAATACTGCTTAATCCCCTTTTAAAGCTCCTAACGAGCTCCACGCCAAGCAGTCATGGTCGATTCACGACCCGAGCCGTGGTTCAGCTCACGATCAATCACACCTCGCGATCACCCGCAACTCGCGATCATCATCGACTCGTGAGTTGAACCGCACTCATGCTCGCTAGCTTCGGGTCACCTACACCTTGTCCATCCTAACAGGGTCCCGACCTTAGCCTATGTCTCGCAATCGTCGTCGACTTCCGACTGTATATTTGTCTCTCTCGCGAGCTCGACCCGATCTGATGCAAGATAAGCCCCGTAACAGTCTTGGTAAGTAAATGACGCAGTGGCTATTCAAAGTGATGAATTACAGGTGGGACCCGAATTGGTTTCACGGCAAGCATCTTGCTCGCGTGATAGTGTTCGTTTGGCATTTCATTCATATAACTGTCATGTGTTGATCATTTATTATATGCATAGTAAATGAGAAGTTAAAGGTAGGTCGTACTTACATAAACACACTTATAATTCTTTATACCTACTCATTCATCTAATGTGCCATTTATAAGATTACTGACTTGAGCGTCGGAGTGCCCTTCCCGGGGAGTCCCAACTCCGGGTTTGGCTTTTTGCAGGAACTTGGAAACATTTCCTTTGAAAACAAGAGTGCCTTGGAGGCTTGCGAGACTGATAGCAAAAGAGTCTAAAGAACTCGAGAGAAGAAAGAAAGATAAAGACTCGAGAATCCGGAGTGTTGCCGGTTACTCTTCCGTTGGAATGAGGTTCCAACAAATCCGAGTTCCAACCATGATGGTTTCTATTTATGTTTACCTGAATGTAGTTGGGTGTTCTAGGTCTGATTTCAACAGTAAACTACTACAATTTTTCAATGTTAATGGTTTCATTATAGCAATTTAAAGGGATTTTTCATCTTTGTTTGGAAGATTTTGTATCTGTCGCAAACTGTCAATGACTATGAAACGATATTCTTCTTCCTTTCTATTTACACTATCTGGATTGTGAGCAATTTTGTGCAGCAATATTCTGATAATATTCTTAATTTCATTTTGCTGTTTATGATCGGGTATATCTCTTATAACCAAACGTACAACTGTTTCTTTATTTACAAACTGTTTCTGATCGGATATATTTCTTTCATTATCTGCAAGATGAAATTCTGTTTCTTTATTTACAAACCCTCTTATCACCAAATTTATAACTCTCATCTTTCCAATCTCTATTTTCACAGCACTCTGATTTTGATTGATAATTCTATTCATATGCCTTCCTCAAATATTTATAGTAGCAATGTTTGTGCTCAAACTATCTACCAGTTTTATATCCAAAATGATGCCCACAACTATAGCAATCACAGTTCTTTTCTACATGTTAATATTGTTACAGAGTTTAGACGTCCCATGAAGAACCTTTTGAAGACAAACTTCAGGAATGCTTATTACTTTCAGGTTCATGACTTTCAGATTTTGTATGCTTTTGAGCTTGAGATTATACTAGGGATAACCTTGATCCTTTGTGTTGATTTCTATTCCTCTGTTTTGGATAACTCAATGTGGTTGGTTGATACTTTTCAAAACTTTTATAATGAATTTTATTCATATCCTTGTGTTTATGGGATTGGTGCCTACCTCAGATTTATGAAATTATATAATTTTTTACAATCCTGGGATTTGATTATGGTCAATGACACTTGGTTTTATTGCAATACCACTTACTTAAGATATTATATCCACACTCAACCCACAAACTCAATTTTCTATACTATACCAAATCAAAGCATGGAGATTGATTTGGCTATGTACAGCTTTAATCTCAAGGGGTTTATTAGTAGGTTTGATAAGAAAGATTGGATGCAGGATTCTAACAATATGATTTTATACTTTTCCCATCAAAATACATCATTCCAATAATGACAATCTTTACTCCTTTGTTTACCAAAACAAAGACGAGATCTTCTAAATCTATTACAGAGCTGAACTTAATTTCTCCTATACTAATGTTATTAATCTAACAAGAACTTAATTTCTCCTATACTAATGTTATTAATCTGTTAGTTAATTCAGATATGACACAAAAGTACAACACCAGTAATTCTATACATACTGTTAATCTCCATCACAATTATGAGTATAATACTAAAGAATGTTTATCCTCTTGTTTTAAATGGTTTATGAGGGAAATGGCTTATAATTACTATACTTATATTCAATTCTCTGATAGAAATTCTGAAAGTATCATTAATCAAAAACATTCTCATTACAATAATGTTAAGGCCTATGTTACAATGCTTTTATTAAAACTTATAGATATTTGTATCCCAAATCCATATACTAATACTAATGTGATGATTTCTCATAACTCTTCTAAACATAATAAGAGAACAAATAATGAGACATATATTAACATGTTAAAAGCAAATCATATTATAATCTTAGTAAAATAGATGATATGCAAAATAAGATAGGATATATGATACAAAAAAACCCTTAATCAAATATCTTTTTTTCTCTGGATAAACACAACACCAAAATTTCTATTTCTAGATCAAATATTTAATATTTATTTAATATGTTTATATGAATATAGCATACTGAAACTGTAAAGGGGTCCATAGATCCCATTTTTGGACTACAATATCTTATATAAGGAAAAATCATTCTCTAGATATACTTTGCTTAGCTGAAACAAAATATAATAAGCCACCAATTTCTTACAAATATAAGATTCAAAAAAGTTATTATAGCTCTAGCTGATGGATCAAAGGGTGGTCTTTGGCTATTATGCACACATTTCACCAAAGCTAATTACAATTTCATTTACAATAACAATAATACTATAGTGATTAGTTACGATGAATCTTCTATTAAGTTTCTCATTATATTCATTTATGTTATGAGTAAAGAAAATCAAAAACATGAATATTGGAGTTTTATATCACAAATTATCAATTCACATGTGGAACCTGTTGTAATAATGGGAGAATTCAATGACATTCTTACACCACAAGATAAATTAGGTGGCGTTTCAGTTACTGATACTAGACTGGCAAGGTTAAATACATTTGTCGCTACACATGGATTGATTGATCATAGCGTACAAGGGATGTCTTACACCTCAAAAAGATATAATAACAACACGAATGAAACTATTTTTGAAAAACTTGATAGGGTACTCCTTCAAGCAAATATTATCAATTATATTAATAATATCATATTACAAAACCTGCCCTTCACGACTTCAGATCACTGTTGTATCACAATGCAACTTGGAAAGAAAATATATACTAAAAATTACCCTTTCATATTGGATAATAATTGGGCTAGTAATGAGACATATAAGAAATTAGTAGAAAGAATTTTGTCTTATCATTATAATGGATCACATACTTTTAAACTTTTTATGAAACAGAAACAACAAAAAATAGATACTAAAAATGGATTAAAACAAATGACAATAATATTTTTCAACAATTAAAAACTACGGAAGAGAGACTAAAAAAAATAGAAAACGAATATTTTCAGAATAGGAATATCATTATGACTGAACATTATAATAGAATGATGACAAAATATAATAAACTCTTAGAGTTTCAACATTCTTATTGGAAACATAGAGCTAAAATTAATTTTCTTTAAAGATATGGATAAAAATACCAAATATATTCAGACATCTACGAAGATAAGAACATTTAAACAAAAGATATTTCGTTATGAATGTTTACAAGGACTAAAATATTTTTTTCAAGAAGATATTAAGAATAACTTGACTAAGGATTTGCAAACAAGATATCAACCTCTACACACAATAGATTTAAGGGATTGTGATTTTAAAATAATTCCAAAACTTATTACAAATAATGATAACTTACAACTAGTTGCACCTCCCACAAATACTGAAATAAAAAATGAAGTATTTCAACTTCCACATAACAAGACCCCGGGGCCGGATGGGTATAACGAAGAATTTTATCAATCATTTTGGAAAATAGTAGGGCCTCCAGTTTTTAGTTCAGTCAAGTCCGTTTTTCATTCAGGTATTATGTTAAACGACTGTGCCCAATCTTTTATAGCATTTATTCCAAAAGTAGACAATCCAATCACCATTAATCATTTCAGGTCATTTAGTCTTTGCACTACGCTATATAAAATAATAACAAAAATCCTTGCTAATCGTTTACAAACTCTTCTACCTAAATTAATACATCCTTATCAAGGGGCTTTCGTTCAAAATAGATCTATTTTTGATAATATCTTAGTAGCCCATGAAGTTTTCCATTCTTTTCACAATCGTAAAAAAAAGAGAAAAGAGGTTGGATGACACTAAAGCTAGATATGGAAAAGGCCTATGATAAAATACAATGGCCATTCATAATCAAAGTTGTCGAAACTTTTGGTTTTAGCTCTAAATGGATTTCATTAATTATGACATGCATCAAATCTGCATATATCATTCTCAGTATTAGTTAATAATGTACTTGCGCCGGCGTTTAAACCTAAATGTGGACTAAGACAAGGGACCCCATAGCTCCATTCATATTTATTTTGGCAATGGAATACATAGCCAGAAGTTTACAAAAACTAACAGAAAAAACTAATCGTAGAGTTGGAATACATCTTACAAGGAATGGAATGCGAATACCGTTTCTTTGGTTTGCGGATGATACCATCATTCTTGCTAATGCAAATATGAAGAATATGATTTATCTTAAAGATCTATTACAGAAATCACCAATTTATCAGGATTAATTATTAACTATAATAAAAGTTTGTTCCAAACATCATCAAATATTTCTAATAATCAACGACAAGCATTAGCGTCAATTATGAACTTATAACTCACTTATACTATGAAAAAATATTTAGGTAGTCCAATTGTCAGAGGAAGAGTCATAAATGATACCTTTCAATATGCTATACAAAGTATGCAAAACCAATTATCAAAATGGAAAGCCAATACTATATCCCACGCAGGAAGAACTATTTTAATACTGTCTAATATTCAATCCAAAGCCAATCATTTAATGCAATGCTTCTATCTACCTAAAGGTATTTGCAACGAAATGGATAAGATTAACAAAGATTTCTTTTGGAATAACACAAATCCAGGTTTCAGATCTATTACAAATTGGAGTAACATTTGCCGACCAGAACAAGGTAGGTTGGGTCTTCATAAAACAGAAAATTTGAATAAAGCATTACAGCAGAAACTCTTACGGAAACTTGCAATAGATAAAAGTAATATTTGGACGACCCTCATTAGCCAAAAATATCTTAAAGAAAAATCAATATTTGACTACAAGAAAAAGACTAAACAGTCCTGGCAATTCTCCAGATTATTACATTTAAGAGAAGACTTTGTAAAAAGAATAGAATGGAACTTAGGAAATGGTAAACAAATTAAATTCTTGTAGGACAAATGGATTCATAAAATAGACATCACAAATTACTTCAAACGCTAAAAGTCATATAAATGAAAAAGTATCAGAATATATAACTTCAGATAAGAAATGGAATACTACAAAATTAAGTGAAGTGTTACGCCCACATATAATTTTTCATATTATTAATATTTATATTCCACAAACTGACACAGAAGATAGAGTAATTTGGAACCTAACGGCTGATGGTAAGTTCAGTACGACCTCAACTAGAAAATTGTATACAACTGATACTCCATCCAATAATACATAATTATTTAATTGGATTTAAAAGTTAAATATACCTTCAAAAATACAAAATTTCTTATGGAAAGGAATATCTGATAACCTTCCTACAACAGATAGATCAAATAGATATTATAATAGAGTACCTTCATATTGTTATGTATGTAATTATCATAATGAAACAAGAAACCATCTTTTCTTTGAATGTACGTATACTAAATCACAAATTCAAAAAAACGAGAGATTATTGGGTTATAAATTTGTAATTTAATTAGATGAATCTTTCGAAACAACACTTACAAAGACCATCCAAAAGTATAAGAGTGATTACCATAAAATTGAAAGTTTATTATTTCTTTGGTACCACATATGGCTGCATAGAAATGCAATCATATTTAGAAATGAAACAGTTTTGAAAGAAGGAATAGCACTAGTGGTTCATATTCAGTTTAAACAATGAAAAATGCATTATCTATATCTAAAGGGACAAAACTAAAAGTATGTAGGAATAAAAATATAAAATGTAACTCGCTCCTCCTACTGAATGGATAAAAATAAATTTGAAGGATCCTTTAAACATAACTTGTACTTAATGACACCATGCATACCTAGAGACAACAAAGGGCGTATTATTGATATATATATATAGTAAACAATGTAATTCTTCATCAACATTACAAACAAAGGCATATGCGTTACTTATGGCAACAAAATTAGCTTTAAGAATAAAATATAGAAATGTTATTTTCGAAGGAGATAATTTAACTTTATTAATTCTGCAAATATAATATAGAAAGTACCTTGGGATATTGAAAATATAATACAAGATGCACAATATAACTTACGTTTTTTAAACAATACCAAAATCATACATTGTTTCCGTGAGGCTAATCGGGCGGCAGATTTCCTCGCTTGTCCCGACAAAAATCCTCATTTCATTAAAGAAGTCCTGAACTGCAATCCAAATTATGGTTTATTTGTTGACTATCTCAACAGTATTAGGCCACATTTGTTGGCTTCTCCCCTGTACCCACTTTATCGGACCAGTATTAGGCCACATTTATTGGCTTCTCCCCTATACCCGCTTTATCAGCCTTTTTTCAGGATCGTCGCTGAAGATGGTCAGGGGTGGTTACCCCGTAGTGGATAACACCCTGCTTCTTGCCTGTTAACAAAATAAAAATAAAAATACAACTAGTTCAGTTTTCGTTCTCAGGAGATTTTATAAAATACTAAATTTAGTATAAATATATTCATAAAATATTAAATAATTTTGTTTAGATTAAAAATTTAAACTATATTTATTTAGTTCTTTTACATCATACAAATTTAGTATAATTTTCGATAATAATATTTTAACTCATCAATAAATTATTATCTAAAAGATTAAAGTCATAAGATAATCAATTCTTTCATATTAATTTATTGAGTTAGCATAACAAACGTTTTTGAAAGTGTTAATCGAGAATTGTTTAAATATTTCAAATATAAAAATTATGAGATTCTATTTAATTAAATCATTGTATATTGGAGAATACAAAATATGATTTGGTGAAGGTTAAAAAACATATAAATAAATATATATGTTATAAATATATATTTTGCAAATATTAATTAGACTAAAATAAACATACACTTATAATTTTAGTAATATAGTATTTTGTTTACAAAAGGAAAATAATTAAAAAGTGACATGTGGGGAAATGAATACTAAAATGACATGAGGCGCTTTGATTGAGAATGTGACATGTGGCAAGAAATGAGTTTTGATATGGCACATCTTCCAAAGTGAAAAGGCGGAATAAAATACAAAGTAGTTTTTTTTCTAAGTCTCTTCGCAGTATATTTTTTTAACTTTCCCCACTACGGCTCAATTCCGATACACATTGCAGGTGTTGGTGTTGAGGCTGATGCAGATGTTGTTACTTTTATTTTTACTGTTTTTTATGTTAATGTTGTTAGTGTTACTAAAATGATCAATGGTATGTTCGGAAGACTATAGTTATGAGTACTAAAAAACACAAAAAACAGATACAAAGACCAAAATACCCTTCTGAATAAAATAAGAATTGAAACACGTGCACATCACGTGATGGCCAAAATCAGAAATTTTATTACTTGATGGTCCATTTATACTTTTCTTGTTCGAAGCCAACCAACGCTAGGTCTCTTCCCAACGACGAAGTTGTGACACTTCTCGTCGTCTCTGGTTAGCCTTTCAGTACAGCCATTGTCGTATTCTTCCAGGTCTGTTGCAATAAAGGATCTTTGTTAGTTCGTTCGTTCGTTCAACTCGAGGAAGATTGGTTTAATTGTCAGTCAAGATCTAGATCGACAACCTCAAGTGCTTCTTTGGCCTTCCCGAGATCAAGGGCGCATCAACTGCCATCAGAGCTCAAGGATCTTGTAATTATTAACTTGTCTTAAAGTTTCATTGTATTTTTTCATCCCTTCCATTCCTAAAAACCGAGTCAACTTCTTCCCAAATTTCAATGACCAATTTGTTTTTCTCCAAACATTTTTTAGAATCTTGTAGAGCTTTTCAATACAAGTTCATGCATAAAAAGAACATCAAAATGGACTTTGTTTGAACCCCGAAAAGCCATTTTTACGAACCTTGTACATGCTGCGAAACCCTAGCCGGTGGAATGTAACCCTAAATTCAAGAATTTGGCCTTTCCATAGTATATATCCGGATTTCCTTGTTTGCACGCTACGTTTCTTGTTAATTAAAAATTGTGTATATTAGATAACGTTTGATAACATATTTTGCAATAATTTTGTGTCTTATTTTATAATATAATATCTTTCCATATCTTGAGCATATCTTTTGCATTCTTTCACAATATATCGAACCATATCTTTTGCGTATCAAATAAAATTGAGATCTTTATTTTAAAATAATCAAAAGAAAGATATCGTCAAGGGGAAAACCATATAAGATAATTTCTTATGACTTGAAAATTGTTTAAGGCAAAGCCAAAATAAGGAAATCCTTGAGACATGATTGGTTCGACCATCTTCAACCTTCCATCGTCTAAAGTTGCAAATCTGGTTTCTTTATTGTCGATTGGCTCAAATTTTTTCCTCTTCTAAACGCTTCTTTGTGAACTTGTTAAGTGTCTGCTTTCTCGGTTTGAAGGATTATAGGACCTTAAGCTAGCCTCTCACACACGACATAGACCAATTGTAACCTTGAGTGCTTGCTTTGTCTCTTGAAGATTTGCTGATTACTTGCTTGGTTTCTTCTCTTTGATTTTTGTTGGTGTTCCCTTTGATCTTCACCTTGTACTCTTTGACATAGGTACCATCTATAGTGAGACACTGATAACATTGGATCCCAAATTGGAGTGACTATTTGTGCACATAAATGTTATGATGATCGCGACGTGTTCCTAGGCCTAGACGTGTCAGAGTGAAACCGAGACCGGGCCAGAATATATGAAGGTGTCGAGAGTAAGGCGGTTGATACGAATCCATTGACTCGTATGCCCTCGGGAAGGATCGTGGTAAAAAGGAATCGCCGTCTTCTAGAACTCTTCTAGGGTTTGATAAGTATTGAACCTTTCATTCAACAAGAACTCGATGTCTTGAGAGTTAACTCAAGATATGAACGCATTCAGTCTGGGGGCTTGGTGATAGTTCTCTAACGGGAAAAAATTCGGATCCAATTAGTAGGGGTTAACGAAGATGGTTTAAGGGAGGAGATTTCCTCATCTTCAATGCTTAAACTCTAATTCAACGTCTCCAACAAACTTAAAACAAGGAAAAGAAGGAATAAAACCTAGAAAATAAAACGACAGTTAACCTTAACAATTAAAAAAACCCGAAACAAATAATCCAAACAAATAAAAACTAAAATCGGAAAAGTTCAGCAAAACGTGACGCCATCGGGTCTGGCTCTCAGATAAGAAGTTGTAGTTGGGACGCGATCGCCACCTTCTGTGACGCGATCGTGTCCTGGTTCGTCCTGCTCAGTTGGGCTTCTGTAACTTCATTCTCCACGGGGGACACCAACGCCTCAGACTCAATGGTGATGCCTTTCCTAGATCGTCCTCTTGATATCGCTTCACTGATTCATTAGGACTCACTATTAGGTTACTCGGAACAGAATGATGAAGAAACACTTGTTTTAAGGCTGCTACTCCTTTGTAGACATAGAGAGTTCGATTCCACATTGCCTTGTGAAAAAGGAAAGAAGACGGAGATAACATGTTCCACCAAAGGTTGAAGATCAATTCTCTACATCACTAAGCCGGAAAATAATTTTGTGTTCCGCTGGTTTGGTAAATAATAATATAATAACATGTAAAGTTGAATTTGGTCAACCATATACTCCAGTCCTTGTAAATCGTGGCAACACATGAAGCGATTTAAATTTTCTAGGTAGTTTTACCGCGTTCTCCAAATACCTTTGGCAGTAATTCGAACTGAGGCATATATAAAGCAATACAAGTACTTATTAATCTTATTAATCATGTTTTTTAGTATACCGGAGTATTTTTGTGGCCGAACTAAAAACTGAGGTAAATATTCAATAAAACCCTTCAGGGTTAATTATACATATGGTGTGAAAATACCCCGGGTTTCGAAGGAACTTGGGTAAATTTACCGTAATCAATTCTCACTTTTGTAGTAGCGTGGATGACAACATCGCCATCAAAGAGTGAATATAGGTGTTAATGGGCTGTCATCTTGAAGGCGGAGTTGAAATAACAACAAAATTTGGAAGTTTTTGTATATTAGATGCGAAGTGTAAAGATAGTATCTAAGTAAAATTTAAGAAACATACTGGAACAACATATTTCTCCTTCTGAATATATAATAAGCAAATAGTGGTCTGTCTGCAGCCCAACTAATACCAAGTAAGAAGTTGAAGAGGCAAGAAAGTGTAGTTAGCACTTTTTCTCCCAGTTACAAACACTACAATGAATGTGAAAGCCACGAGACATCCCATTTCCGGGATTCCTAGCCAATGTTCCTCCAGAGGCATTCTAAGTCCTTCCCATGTGAGTTAGTGTACGACGCTCTCCAAGGCTGGTTTTTCTTGAGGTCCAATTCATGTTTCTTCTACTAAACCCCAAATTTCTTTGACTTTAGATCTTTGTTATGTTTGCTAGCCTGTTTATAAACATGTTTTCATCTATAAAAAGTTTTTTTTTGGCAAAAACAGGTTTCTACCATTTCGAAAACCATGTCATTTAAATATTATTTTCTTTTTATTCAAGCCCCAAATTCCTCTTTCATCTTCTGCTGGACTCCATTGTATCATCTCGTCGCCAGCTCTTTTGCCAAATCCAACCTTAAATTGGATTAAAAAATCATAAACTAAATATTCCTAATTCTAACCCCCTCTCCTTTTTTTCTAGTTCTAGGCTTCTTCTTTTCTAGTTTATGAACATACAATCTGGAACCAAATCCGGAATGATCATTCCACTATTACTTCTCTTCTTTTTATTTCTTTAATTCAGATCTTCACCCAAGCAAATTTTCTCAAAGCACAATCGAATTAAAAAACTAGCATGAACACGGGTCTTCCTTGGATCTTGAGGGTGAAGCCAACTATCTCACACGTATATTTTAGTACGGTTGGATAAGCTTTACAACTACTCTCAAGAATCCTCAACTTTGTATCGTAGGTTTCTTTAGTGGTTTCTTCGAACAAATTGAAATACTACAGAGAAATCTATGTCCCCAATGATTGTGTTCCCATATCTTCTTTGTCTTTGGCATCTATGTTCTTTCTTACATGTCGTCTTCATAACAGAAACATTGTAGTTGGAAATAACATTTATGTTGCATTCATAAGTGTCATCTCACGATCTGTGACAATGCATGTAGGGAGGCTCCTATTCTCAAATATATCGTTTGCAGCCGCTGCATTGCCCACAAATAGCTTTCTTTACTCTCGCCATCTATAAATGTCCCAACAACAACAAAATTCTTCAACGTGGAAGTCACCCCAACTATCTCTAGAAAAGAAAAATTGTACATATGATCAAAATACAATTAAGTACAAAATTGTGGTTAATTTTGTCCACAATTCCATGTGTAACGTCGTGATACGTACGTACAGGCATGGTTATTTGTCTTGCGTTACGCATTAAAATACAGTGTTCAATGGAAATTTAAGTCAATTTCCAGAGAGATTGAATGCAATGAGTATTCATGCTTTACCCATGAAAGCTATCCTTGCATAACACATGAATATTTGCAACAATTGATAAAGAATGAATGAAAATAGACAATTAATAAAAACTTTTTAATAAAAAACAGTAGTTCAAAAACAAAGTCACCTATCTTGGAAGGAGATGTGCAGAGAAATTAATCGTGCTATAAGTTGAGTCCATTTGAAGTACATATGGAAACACCTTTAATAGCTTCATGGATTCCGGGTTAGCAAAGAACAAGTCACTCAATCTTACTCATTGAACACTTGTCTCTTCTTGGTGCAGTTCAAGGGATCCTTGTTCAGATAAGTGTATATCTGATTAGGAGAACAGTGAGAAAGTGTCATATTCAAAACTGTTTTCTTCTGATCAAAGATCAATATCTCAGCAAATGAATTTCCAACCAAGCTTGGGTCAATATCATGGTTGTGGGTACCCCGAACTACACTTAGTCTCCATGAATCTCTAGGCTTCTCTAGAAGCTTCAACTCAAATGAACACTCAACTTTCTTGCTCTTGGCGTTTTCCTCCCTTGTACACCTTTGGGGACATAGTTTCCCCCCTTTATCACAAAAGATTTGAAGCTTTCCAATTTGTCCTTATATTTCTATTCTACTCCTTCCCTTAATAACCAAAGAGTTATGGAGCTTTGAAACTTTTAACGCCTAATCAAGTCCATCATCCCGGGAGGCAAACACTTGATTTGTTGTAAAAATATCTGAATAATCACTAAAAATCACAATTTCCACATCTACGGGATCATCAAACTTTGATGCAGTGCGTAAAGAAGGAAGAAATAATGAGGGTTCTACTACATTTGTAACCGATCTCAACATATGTGAAGGTCATAATGAGTTTTTATAACCGGTTTCGAACAATTCCGTGTGTATGTTAGCTTGTGAACCAAACTATTTATACCTTGATGATACTTCATATGGAGATGGTTGATAATAATCTCCAAGTCCAAACCTTAAATCAAACGACGGTGGCCCAATCCCCGGTGGCACCATCCCCGATGGCATAATGTAGTTATTCAATGATATATTATTCAATCTAATGAACAAGCAAAAGTTGACCTATACACAAGAAAATACACACATGCACTAACACATTCAATTTCAGTAAGAATGTAATTACATGCGTTACGCATGACACCTTTCCTTGCGTAACGCATGAAATGTCACATAATTTCACAACAACTTTTTATGGTGTAATTTTCAACCCTAAATCAAAATTTTACTAAAATAAACTCAAATTTCACTTAAAACATCATTTATCATCACACCACTCACAAATTTCACAATTCTAACCCTACATAAACAATAGTGTACAAAAAAATCCATAAGAAAGCAATCTTTAAACCTAAACATGTACAAAACAAACCTTTACATTAAAACCCCAAATCCTAAACCAAACAACATTAAAGAACAAATATGTTGGAGATTTGCCCAAGTCGTTTTTGTAACACTTACTACTGCTATATTTAAAATGAAATACAACATAATACTTTCATTTTATCTCTTAAGGGTAAAATCGAATTAAAATTCAAGATTTTAGTAAGAACATTACCTCATTGGTATTATAACTTGATGAATCATCTTCCCCACTCCTTCCTTTGTTGAAACCCTCTTCACCCTCGTTGGTTTTAGTGTGTTTTTTTTTACTGTTTGAAGGTTTGAAGTTGCGTTTTAATGCAGAGTTAAAAAATAGAGAGATGATATAAATGATGGTTAGGGTAGGGTCAATATATAGATGTTACAGAATAATTAAAATAAGCGGGTAGTTAATATTGTTTGGTGGGGACAAGACATCCGTTAAATGAAGTTGAAGAACTACTTTCTTTCCAAGTGTTACGCACCAACATAGTCTATGCTTAACGCATGGAACGTTGTCATACGTAACGCATGGGTGTTCTCATGCGTAACGCATCGACTAAATTTTTAAATTTTTTTATCTGGTGCGTTATGCATGAGTTCATTACGCATGGACTGGAACCATGCGTAGCGTACCAACCCGGACGTTGTTTGGTAATCTGTCCGGGTGATATAGAGAATCCGTGTGTATCATTAAAGAGGTTGCTTTCCAAATATGCACCATGAAGATCTTGTGCGCTGGATTACAACCCGAATTATATTGTGTTACAGAGTATTAAGAATGGATGTAATTTACTTCCTCCGTCTAAAAATACAAGTCTTTGGTATATCCTTCTTATTGTAGTAAAATATAAGTCTTTTAAGTTTTTTTTGACAAATTTTTTTCTATTTCACCTTTAATTTTTATGAAAATTTCTATTTAGGGCAAATATACATTGGGTGTTGCTAAATTAGGTAATTAAAAAAAGGATAATTTAGTCATACATTATAATTGCTAATTTCTATCTCAAAGGTTCCAAGGACTTATATTACTAGACGGAGAGAGTTGTTAGGAAAATATTGTGTTGTTAATTTATATTAGATAAAGAACATAATCGTGGAAATCTAGTATTTGTGGAATGAAGTTGTTTAAGAATATCTCTTAGCCGATATATTTTCTTGACAACTTATTTGCATAAATACTCGAGGTTCCACATCATCTTTCTTATGTATTTTGAGAGCTTACGAAGTGCATTTAAGAAATGTTCTTTCAAACAAGTTGTAAGTCATTCTTTTTTATTGATTTGGGATTAATATATAGCAACTATGTTAATTCTTAAGAGAAGAAGACTAAAACGAGTAGGGTTTCTATATTGTAATCACAATTTTAATATAAAAGTAGACTTTTTAATATTCAGAACGTGTTCTTAATATACCCCGGATATAACATAAAAATGAACCGGGGAGATCTTGGGGTGGTAATAGAGTATATACCCCGGATCTATTTTGACACGCCCGAGGTATATTCTACTGCTATATGTTACTCAAGTCATTGTAATATACCCCGGATATACAAGGAAACGCCCGAGGTAAAAAGATAGGTGTATTACCTCAGACATATAACAGTCCGGGGTATATATATTTTTGGTGTTAGACTACCGATTAGACTTAATACCCCGGTTTTTAACGGATCCGAGTTATATTCTTTTGTTTGTTCGAACTCAATTAACCCGGTGTTTCATTGTCCGAGGTATATTGTATATGAACAATCAGACATGGCAGCAACATTTTTCCAATTTTCACCTGTAACTCACACCTGTAATCAAATTTCATTCTCATTCCAAATCAGCTGTAATCAAATTCCATAATATATTCCAAAAGATTTACAGAAAAAAATCTAAAAAACAAGATTCGACATAGTTCAGTACAATCACTTTTTTAACATAAGGTCTAAAGAGAGAATTTATCCCAACAACTATTAAAACATAACCATCAATCTCAAGGCACCATTTACTTGTTCTTTCCCAGCAATTACGGTCTTCAACTTCTCAGCACAAATGACAATCTTCTTGTTAGCAAGGTCCTGGAAACAAAGGAAAACTCAGTCATAAAAACTGAAGCTAAGAGCTAATAAGAGTATGGACAAGTCTAATGACATATATGGAATGTAGGATAGCATATATGGAATGGAGTAAAATTTTGCGGAAAGCATTGGAGCTGTACGAGGAAATTAAAGCCATGAAATTGCTTCGGACAGTCACCACTATGAATGCCTTAATCACTATATTATGTAAGTATTTTGGAGCTGTATGAACATTTAGTAATTCTCAGGTTAATATTTAAGAAACATAATTCTCAGTTGCCATTTTCTTTCTTGCATGAATAATCTTGATGATTGAAACAACTCTTCCCATGCTTATAAATATAAAATATTTATCCTTGCATAGCATGTTTCTTTACTCTATTGTTTAATATTCCTCTTTTTAGTAACAAATCAAATACTTCAGTGTCGTGTAGCATTTTCTTATTGATGAAGAAGTCTTACTTTAGCTGAATTTACTACATTTTACAACACAGGTGAGGGAAATCAATTACAAAAGGCTTTGGGAGGTATTTATAGAAATGAAGAATATGGGTTTGTCTCCAATGACATCACATATTCTCTTTTTTTTTTTTTTGCAAGTGAAAAGTAAGTAATGTGCATATACAGGAAAGTTCGGGTGCAAATAACTCTTAATGTAGGAAAAACGAACAGGATCGTGTTCACAGATTACCCGTCAATGTTCATATTCTGGATGGTAGTGTTCATAATATAGGCCATAAGTATTTTTGAACGTTTTAAGTGAGGGACGCGGTGACATACTTGTAATTACTGCGAATTTTGATTTTTTTAAATTTTTTACTCAAAATGACCTCAAAAAAAATTATCGCCTAGATTATGAACATTACCGCTCAAATTATGAACATTAACTTGTTATCTGTGAACGCGAAAACTTCGTTTTTCATGCGTTAAGCTTTGTTCTCACCGGAACTTTCCTCTGTGCATATATACATACACTTGATTTTTCTTATGATTATTATAATGCTAATGCAAGTGAAAAGAAGTATGGACAACTGCAAATATATGGAATGAAGTACACAACAACATATATGGAAAGATATGAACTTAAATTCTCAATAGGACACATCATATCACTTTGATACTAATATCAGATCTACCGAACATAGATTATCCTTTATTAGTATAAACAAATCCTAAGCCTAAGACTGCATTTTAGCTCTGTGACAGAAATACATACCTATAGAAGAGATACGAAATAATCAAGCCACTCTTTTCGAATTTCATCAATATCTTCATGTTTGTAGGTAGTTGTGCCATTGTACCACTGACAATAATGGATAATAAAAACTAAATTAGCAGAACCAAAAGATTAATAATTTCAGCATTGTTAGGATTAACTAGAAGGTTTTATAGATGTCTTACATTGTTGGGGATACCTAGAAGGTTTTGTTGATATACGATAACTTCCTTCATTAACTTAAACACATAATATCCACAATCAACCATGCTTTCTTGGAGAGGACACTAAATTATTTCAAACACTTGTATTAGCATTGAAAATACATCACACAATATTAGCTGAACAAAAAGATTTAATAATTTCAGCATTTCACCTTCATGATATGCCATAGAATTTGTGTGCGCGGTAATCATCTACCCAGTTTGGTATATTTCATTTTATAACTCCTGTTTGCAAGATACATAGAATTGTGATAGAATATATACATTATAAAACTACATTTTTCTTTCAATGACGAAGGACTCACATTGTCACTAATGATTCTGCATCTTTCTCTACTTTGTCTTGTCGTTGTGGATCAATCCAGTAAGCATAACCCAAATGAGGAATCAGAAGCATTAACACCCACTGATACATATATACACTTATTTATGTATGTACTTATAAAAACTATATAGGAATATTAAGAGTATTAAGTATTGATTGCCTAAAGTAATATGGTAACACAAATATCTTATCTTTGACATCTCCTTCCATACAATTTGCAAGATAAGAAGCCCTGATTGTCATGCTCTGACCCAATGGAGAAATTTGAGTTGGACAAAGAAACTTGAAAATGTCTTTGATACCATTGCAGTGATTTTCAAATAAATATCTACATATACAAACACAAATATGTTATAATATTTAAAAGAAACACAAAAATATACATATTTTGTGTACTAAACTTCTACTAACCTGATATACAACATAACATGACAGGTTCCAATCTCTTTTCCATCGAGCACTCTCTGGATCTCCTCCTTACCAATGTCAAGGCCATAATGTTTATACTGAAAAATCTCAGTAGCAACTTTTATTTGGCGCACCTTATTTCCTTTAAACTCATCTAATACCCATTGATAGTTTCCAACTTACTTGCCTCTGATTCATTTTCCTTTGGGCCAATGACAGATTCATATGTCAATGATTTTCTTTTGAGCTTGTCGTTAGATACTTCAATTTCAGGTTGCCCCAAGACCTTGTAAATTTAACACATAAAAATGTCTTAAATCGAACAAAATGCATCATAGAATCATACTGAAATCCAGGCCAAGGAGGATAGCCAATACCTTAGTCCATAGCCTAAACTAGAATTAGCCAAAAAAGAAACTAGGTTTATTTGGGATGTCGGCCAAAAAAGATTATAACAAGTTGTTCGTATATACATTCCTAATATTTTTATACCCCATGGATATTGTTTACCAAGCAATCAAAACATGAAGTTGTTGTACATAATGACTTGATTAAAATATAATTGGAAGTATCAAAACATGTTAGCAATGATCCCACTCGTGATAGAGTATTGATGAGAATTCATAAATCAGAAAATAATTCAAAGAGTAATAAATAGTCTAAACTAATCAATCTATTTTGAGGATTGTTTTCATACAAAGTAGTTTTGCTCATCTCGTATATATCCAATCCAGTGGGTGGAAGGAAAACAAATTACAATACTTGTTTTTCACAGTATATATCCAGTAAAACCACCAACTAACCCACCAAAACAAACCCTAACTCTTATTTAAATAAAGAGATTGAAGAGATTTATTAGAGAATAACTCTTATGTAATCAGCATCACCGTTAAGGACGAACAAGTCCTTGTATGTTGTAATCATGTATCCCCTGTCTAAAATGACCTCTAAGTTTCTAAGAACTACTAGTTTTTCCGTACTGTATGCAATCCTTAACCCGTGCACCAATAACCTAGATTCCAGACATATGCTGTACTGTCATAAATTAAAGAAGGTTTATGGCTATGGAGAAGACGGCGCTGGAACGAAGCTAGAGATTAGGGCTAGATATTAGGGCGGGAGATTAGGGCTTCGTCGAGATGGGGAAGAAGCCTTCAACTTCGCGGCGAAACTAGGGCTTGAATGTTGGAAATTAATCCCTTACGAACTTAAAACGCCAAGATCAATCATGCTAGGATTATTAAGAACGTCTTTAGGACATACCTGGAACAATGACGGTAATCAAACCTTTATGCGGAACTACGAACGAGAACCGTAGGTACATCGTCTTCCTCAATCAAATCACTTTAGTACTTTAGGGTTTTTGCCTTCTCTCTGATGGGAAGAGATAATGGAGGTTGTTAATTGATTTGATGTCTTGGGGACCATAACCTAATTATCTTTATATATCTGACCTAATAGAATCCCATTAGGCATATTGGGTCAAATCCGGTATCCACCCATTGGGCCCATACCACTTATAAGAAGTCCAAGACTTTTCTTAATTGAATCACTTAATTTAGTCATCTAATAATTAGCCATATAATATGATTGTCTTATAATATGTAACCCCACATAATATTATTAGATTAAATTAATTAATCTAACAATCTCCCACTTGGGATACATATGAAAAAGACATTATATTATCCAAAGTTTTTATGTGTACACGTCTTGGTTAGCTTTATAGACTTCTCCTTTATTTTAATCTGGTCCATCTTATATATCAATATGAGATCACGAGGGTATTAGAAACAATACATAGAAACTAAACCTTCCGTGTTCACCACACCAGTATATTAAATGACATAGATCAAGTATGGATGAGTGACATGAAAATTACATGCAATGTGATCCCAAAACATGTCTATTTCCAACTCGTCCTACTTTATTTGGAGATCAATCCAAAACATTAAGTTCAGAGATCATATTCATGACACAAATAACTAAACTTTATTATGCATAACCAAACACAGAACATCTACATAAGCTCCCACTAAACCAATGTATCATAAGAATGCCAACACACAACTATAAGCACAACGCTCATAAATAACTTTAGAAGGCAATACCACAATTGATACATTGATATCATTGAGCATATCCTAATTTGTTATATATATAAAAACTTGACTATCTTGAACCTTTCTTTTAAACAAAATCTTGATGTTAATGTATATCTCAATACCCAAGATCTTATAGCTATAAGAGAACAACACTAATACTTTATTGTCACAAATAACTTTAGCGGGCTCTTGATGCAATATATGCAACCCAATGACAAAATTAGTACAAACCATAGTAGAAGTAGCTATAAGTGTTTGAATGACACTTTTCCATAATATAGCTATTCAAGACATCATGAAACTATGTTCTTAAATAGATCATCTATGATAATGCTTACCAATGAAATCAGCATTTAATTGATGATCTCCAAAATGTCTGATTTCCTATTGGCTGTAATGAAGTCTTTCATTCCTTACAAAAGTTGTATGACCCTTTTATTACTTTTCAAAGAGGTCCCTTAAGTACCTGCATAAACCTGTAGTGAAGTACACTATAACTGGATGTGCACATAATAGAAGAAACATCAGACTCTTCCAATACAATATGGAAGAAGTCTTCTATTTCATGAATTGATTGATTTTCTTTAGGACAAGTCAAAGAGAATTGAAATTACCAACATTCTTTATTGTCAAATATGCTTTATTGATAGGGCCCTTTCATGACAACTTGATGATTCCCTGAGAATAATCTCATAGTATCTTTATGCCTAAAACAAAAGACATATGACCAAGTTTTTCATCTCAAAATTTCTAATGAGAGATATCTTGGTTATATGTTATTAGTCCATATCATTACAAGACAACAATCTGTCATCAACATATAATATGAAAATAATCTTGCTCCCACACAATTTGTAGCTTTATTTACCTCAAACCAAATGAGATATTCACTTTGATGAATTTCGTGAGTCCAATATCTTGAAGTCAACTTGAAACCATATAAGAATTTCTTTAGTTTATGAACATCATAGATTTGTAATCTATAAACCATATAAACAAATATTTCCAATAAGGAGCATTGTCTTGAGACCCATATCATGTAGCTCTAAATCAACATGAGTAACAAGTGTTATTCATATTCTTAAAGTTTCTCTATGAAACTACAGTAACTGGCCTCCTTGAACTCAATGGCTCTTTCCAAATAAATCATGTGGACAACCTTAATATCTTTCGATGTTGCCTTAAATCTTTAATTACTTAACTTGATGACAACTCGAATAGATTCCAAATGTTATCGAATTCTTTGGATTTCATCTTATCGTAATGACATTGATCCAAATCCCCAAAACTAGAATTTTGAATAACCTCATGAAAATTTATTCTTTATTCTTCCAGGATCTTGTTCTTCTGTATGGTATGTGAATAAATAATCTAGAATCACACACACAAGATCTTCTAGTTTTAGAAGGTATAAACAATGATAATCTGGATCTGTATATCTTCTTTTCCTTATTGGATCTCTATGGTTAGACTTTTTGAGGTTGTTGAGTTTGCTATATGGGAGGAACTTTAATATTGTAGCATTCTATAGCAATAATAAAGACAACTTAGACAAAATTGTCAAGCAAGAACTAACTCAGTGAGTTCAAGCATGACGTTCCTCAATCCTTCCCTGCCAAACTCTACATCCTCAAGAAAGTCAGCAGTTCCCGATCCAAACAAATGATCGGAATACTAGAATCACAAAATTTAGTTTTACAAAGACACACCAATATATGTGGTATCACTTGAACCACACTAAGTGTTTCTAGGTAATGATTTCCTTGAGAGCATATTAAAATAAGGAAGTATGCATTTCTTTATGAATCATGATAGATATTTAGCACAATCCTTTCCTCATGTCCAAAACCTTCTACAAATGAAGCAAACCTTTTAACCTTATTTTGCTTCCTTTATTTTGAACCTTCAATAGATTTTATTTTGGTAACCTTAGTTTTCTTTAATTTACCATTTTCTTGAGAGGTAACCTTAGGAGGCTTTATGTATCTTTGCCTTCATCTTATGGCAAAACATTCTTTAATCTCGATCAAAACCTTTATGAGACTTCAATCTTTTCTTTACCTCTAAAATGTATCTGAATGGTGTTAAGTTTGATCATATAACCTACAATATTAGAACGTTTCCACATCTCATTATCCTTCTTTCTTTCGAAATATCGGATTCTCAAGGAGAAGAGTTAGTTCTGTCCTTAATGCAATATCAAGATCTACAGACTCAAAAAACAATGGAACTTATCTTTCAATCTCTTATAGTTGGCATACTCAATGATTGAAAGTCAGCTTAAATTTGCAGATACACCCACAAGAATTACTAAATTGAGAGTAATATAGTCAATAACTTGAATTGTAAACCAAACCAACGAAAAGAAACTTTAAAGCAATTGTACAAAACCCCATCTCAAGATATCAAGTGCAACATTAATATCAAGTCTTTGGACAGTAACATCAATTGCTAGTGATACTCTTGATGTAATGATGAAACATTGACAATAATTCATATTAAATAACAAATCAATCTCTGAACCAATTTACTATTCATATGCATATCCTTATAATTGTCACATGTTCACCTTTACACTTACATGTGAAATCCGACCAGGTACTAAACTACCTTTGGGTTGATTAATACCTGCATGGATATACATACACATTACATTTAACATACCTTATGGACAACTGCAACAAGAGAGGTCACTTTGGCGACGTCAAGTGCTAGTTCTCTCACTTAAATGTTAAACTTGTACAATGCAATATTTATGTGTTTCATGAAACCAAAGTAATTATATACTTGTATACAAAACGTATATCAGAAGCCTAATGTACAAGGATATAATACGAAACATTTGCAGTTAAAAATCATAGAAAATTAAACTTTCAATATCCTTAATACAATTCAAATACCAAATGTGAGCATGTCGCCCATCAAATGAAAAGTATAAAAGAAAATTGAACTAACCTTTGCGAAACACATCACTGTCATACTTCTATAAGTCAAAACCCAAATGAGCTTATGACCCGAATTTACAAATAGAAAATAAATGGGAAGTTACGGTTCACAATGACTTTATACCTTATTATGTTTCCCTAAAATTTCATAATGGAAACACTACAAATAACCAACTCTCTGAGAAATCTTGTAAGACTTTATACTGTAAAACAATAACCTTTCTTTGGACCGACTATCATTCACATGGATGAAGTCCTTCACTAAAATTATATAATCTTAAGCAAGATACCAAGCATAACTTGACATCCAGTGTCTGCACCGAAATACCAATTGCATGTGGTACTCTCATCGCAATAATCAAACAACAACAATATGTATTGTCAAATAATAGCCTTTCTTTGGACATACTATTATTCACATGAACAATATCTATACAACTATTACTGTTTATTATCACATGTGCATTCATATATGGCCAAACATTAACCTTCCTTTGGGCCGATTAGTATCCGCATAAATAAGAACACACAAACTATACTTTATAAAATTAAACTAAATTAATCTACATAACAGAGGCTACTTTGGCGAATGTTTTTCTAAAATGGGCTTTTTTTCAAAAAAAAATTCCCGACGTAGGCTCTTTTCAAAAGAAATTCCCAATATAGGCACTTATGCCAGCTTCGGATTTTTTTTATGTGTGAGAGACGCTGGTAGAACCAGCGTCTCTCGTCCAAAGCTGGTAATTTTTTTTTGAATTTTTTATGTATAAGAGACGCTGGCCGAACCAGCGTCTCTTATACATATTTTTTTCTAATTCCCCCGTGTAAGAGACGCTGGTCGAACCAGCGTCTCTTACACGTAAAATGTTTTTAAAAAAAAATTTATTTGTATAAGGCGCTGGGAGAACCAGCGCCTTATACAAAGCTTTTGTTAATTTTTTTTTTTCAAAGTTTATATATATATTATTACACATGACTTACTCGTGTTTGGATGACTCGTATGGGCTTGTTTGAAATCGGAATCGATCACGACCGATTTCGTTGGGTCCGTATTGATCCCAGCTTTCACTAGATATGTCTCTCGCTCGATTTTGATTTTGAACGACCCCATACGAGCCACCCGAACAAGCGTAAGTCTCGTGCGTACCTTCTACTGTAAATGGATATTTACAAATCCGTTCCTCCATATCACGCGATGAGAGACATATCTGGTGAAAGCTTGGATCAATACGGACCCAACGAAACTGGTCGTGGTCAATTCCGATTCCGAACAAGCCCATACAAGCCATCCGAACAAGCGTAAATCTCGTGCATACCTTCTTTCACCAATTCGGAATCGGAATTGATCACGACCAGTTTCGTTGGGTCCGTATTGATCCCAGCTTTCACCAGATATGTCTCTCATTGCGTGATATGGAGGAACGGATTTGTAAATATCCATTTACAGTAGAAGGTACGCACGAGACTTACGCTTGTTCGGGTGGCTCCTATGGGCTCGTTTGAAATCGGAATCGATCACGACCGATTTCGTTGGGTCCGTATTGATCCCAGCTTTCACCAGATATGTCTCTCGCTCGATTCTGATTTCGAACGACCCCATACGAGCCACCCGAACAAGCGTAAGTCTCGTGCGTACCTTTTACTGTAAATGGATATTTACAAATCCGTTCCTCCATATCACGCGATGAGAGACATATCTGGTGAAAGCTGGGATCAATACGGACCCAACGAAACTAGTCGTGATCAATTCCGATTCCGAACTGGTGAAAGAAGGTATGCACGAGATTTACGCTTGTTCGGATGGCTCGTATGGGCTTGTTCGGAATCGGAATTGACCACGACCAGTTTCGTTGGGTCCGTATTGATCCAAGCTTTCACCAGATATGTCTCTCATCGCGTGATATGGAGGAACGGATTTGTAAATATCCATTTACAGTAGAAGGTACGCACGAGACTTACGCTTGTTCGGGTGGCTCGTATGGGGTCGTTCGAAATCAGAATCGAGCGAGAGACATATCTGGTGAAAGCTGGGATCAATACGGACCCAACGAAATCGGTCGTGATCGATTCCGATTTCAAACGAGCCCATACGAGCCATCGAAACACGAGTAAGTCATGTATAATAATATATATATATATATAAACTTTGAAAAAAAAAATTAACAAAAGCTTTCTATAACAAATAATTTTTTTTTTTAAACATTTTACGTGTAAGAGACGCTGGTTCGACCAACGTCTCTTACACGGGGGAATTAAAAAAAATATGTATAAGAGACGCTGGTTCGGCCAACGTCTCTTATACATAAAAAATTCAAAAAAAAGACGCTGGTTCTACCAGTGTCTCTCACACATAAAAAAAATCCGAAGCTGGCATAAGTGCCTATATTGGAAATTTCTTTTGAAAAGAGCCTACGTCGGGAAATTTTTTTGAAAAAAAGCCCATTTTAGAAAAAAATTCCTACTTTGGCAACATATTAATTCAACTAAAATAGTCTAAACTCTTAGCAATAAAGTATAAGGTAATTTTAAGATTACATAATTATACATATAATCCTTTATGATATCATAGATATAATAATATCTATGGTCATAATTCATAAATTGACTATTTAACATACATCGACTAAAACGACAATTTAGTTTAATGACATTTACAATAGATCGACTAAAACGACAATTTTTAACATACATTTAATATACATCGACTAAAACGACAATCTTTAATTTCCTCTGTATGCATATCATGTTGACAGAAGTATGTACACGTCATGTTAACAAAATTAACATAAACGGAATATTTATTCAATCTTTATCCTCATATATAGTCATCATATATCGGTATGTACATATACATGCACAACATCTTTAACTTAATTAATCAAATGAAGATCTACTGCATCGTATATTCTGATGATCAACAATATATACAAGAAGATATATACTAACATATATAATAAGATATATACTAACATATATAATAAGATATATACTAGCATATATAATCATGCACCCATAAACAAATCATGTCGTGCAACAATAAACAATTAATTAAACATGAAATTGAAAAGTCAAAACTTTTCAATAACAATTGTATCGATGCGAATACATAAACATCATAATACATACATCACCCATCATCATTATAAACGTATATGTACTGCATGTATATATGGATCAACAATAATGTATAACAATAACCACCGAGCTATGAGTGTATTGCTTCGAACTTGAAAACAATTTATACAAACCCTAATATGATTATTCAGCCAAAAAAAAAAGGATAACACAAATAATCAAATATCGAAATCAGATCTAATAATCTAACATGATTACGGCTCTGATACCACTTGTTGAAAATTTATCCCCTAAAAACTTAAAACGCCAAGAACAATCATGCTAGGATTATTAAGAACGTCTTTAGGACATACCTGGATCAATGACGGTAATCGAACCTTTATGCGGAACTACAAACGAGAACCGTAGGTACATCGTCTTCCTCAATCAAATCACTTTAGTGCTTTAAGGTTTTTGTCTTCTCTCTGATTATCTTTATATATCTGACCTAATAGAATCTCATTAAGCCTATTGGGCCAAATCCGGTATTCATCCATTTGGCCCATACCACTTATAAGAATCACTTAATTAAGTCATCTAATAATTAGCCATATAATATGATTGTCTTATAATATGTAACCCCACATAATATTATTAGATTAAATTAATTAATCTAACATTGAAGGCGTGTGACTACAATGATTTTGACTTCGCGGAAACAAGTTGTAGACTAGGGCTGGTGATTTGGAATTCGCGGGAAGAATGGAGTTTCGGAACTTTGGAGACATAGACTTTGCGGGAAGAAGAGTGAAATTTTGATTTTTTTTTATTGAATTATAATAATAGTAAATATATTCCGGATTCACTTCATTTAATACCCCGGACATAAAACTTGGGGTTATATTATTTCGGGAATTATCATATAGAGTATATTATACCTCGGGTATTGTTCAATATATTCATCCAGGGTATCCTTTTCTTAAAATCAAGACTTAATACCCTGGATATTTATTTCGAAAACACGCCAGAGGTATTATAATAACTTCAGATTACGACTTATTACCTCTTTGGACTTATTACCTCTTTGGAAGTATATACCCCGGGCGTTTTGTTTTATATCTAAGGTATTTGATTATTTTGAACGAAAAGTTAAAAGAAAATTAATATTTTAAATGTTTTGGCCTCCTATTACCCCTATATATAACATCTGGGGTATTAGATGTAGTGGTAAAATCGAGTTTTTGTGGTAGTGTTGCATAATAATTTTTCTGTTGTCCTTGGGATTTAAACAGATTTGTGTCTCGATCAGTTCATTTGACACTAACACGTACACATACCCTACATTATATAATAACATTCGATCCATTAAGTGAATACCATAGGGTTACGTTGGATACGTTCATGCAAGGGGGTGCTAATACAAGTACATGCACTAATTAAGTTTCCTCTTAATCGTACGCTGGAGTAAATAAAGATGAACAAATTGAGACGTCTTCATGATCAGTCATTAGTCCATCCAAAAGGAGCAGAGTCAGCAGAGGTTCTCCCATCTCAGGCACAAAGACATCACCTCCTCCCTCAACAATTTGCATTTCTTCTCTTGGTTTGGTCCCACCTACAAGCATGATAATTTATCAGCATGTAGCATAAGAGATCGAATAAGCTCATGGCAAAAGCTTTTCCTTCCGTTGAATAAGCTCTTGCAACTTATTTTGTTTATTTTGGGAGCCTCTATACCCTATATAAGGTTTGCCCTAGTCATTTTTTGAGGTTCCTACTTCTAAGGCTAGAGATATTGAATATTTTAAGTGAAGAGGGAAATGTCGCATGATGAAAGATTGTTCTATTTCTATAGTCTTAATGGTTAATCATCTAGGTGAATATGAAAGTGAAAGTGACAAGGAAGAGAACCTATGTGATGATCATGATGAGGATAATTTTGAGGATGAAATTGAATTTGAGCAAGGTGATTCTTTCATTTGTAACAGGACTTTGCATGTACAACCGACCCTTTGTGAGGATAACCAAAGAGAGAACTTATTTCATACTAATTGTTTGGTTAAGGGAAAGGTTTGTAACATGATCACTGATGGAGGTAGTTGTTGCAACATTGCTAGCACCGAATTGATTTCTATATTGCAACTTGGTACAAATTATCACCCTAGGCCTTACAAATTGCATTAGATGAACGAATGTGGTAAATTGAAAGTTCGAAAGCAAGCTAAGATTACCTTTACATTAGGTCGATATGAGGATACGGTTATATGTGATGTTGTTCTTATGCAAGCTTGTCATATTTTTGTAGGTGGGCCACAACGATATGATAGGAAAGTTGTTCATGATGGTCACATTAACCGCCATTCTTTAAATTTTAATGGTAAGAGTATTGTCCTTAAGCCTATGACTCGAACATAGATAGAAGAAGCATATGAGTAGAAGGACAAGGAATAGAAGCAAGAGGAAGAGGCGAATGAAGCAGAGGAGCAATTTATGCAGAACTCGAACCGCACCCGTGGTAAGGAGACCCGCACCCGCGGTGGACAGTGCAGAGCCGAGATCGAAATTGACCCATACTTCTTCGAGGGTACTTTTGGCATCCAAATCTGAATTGCAAGGTGAGTATTTACCTCTAGATACTACTTTAATGATATGTGCAAGAAATTTGTGTTGAAAGGTGTTGAAAGCAAGCCTGCCTTACCGCCAGGCATTCAAGCTATCTTAGAGGAGTTTAGAGATGTGTTCTCGGATGAGATTCCATCACGGTTACCACCATTGAGGGGTATTGAGCATCAAATAGATCTTATTCGCGGAGCCTCTCTACCCATCATGCCAGCCTATAGGATGAACCCTCAAGAGCGTCAAGAGATTCAAAACCAAGTGCAAGAGCTCCTAGACAAAGGTTATGTTCGAGAAAGTCGTAGTCCATGTGTTGTCCCCGTCTTGTTAGTACCAAAGAAAGACGACTCTTGGAGGATGTGTGTTGATTGTATAGCTTTCAATAATATAACCATCAAGTATCGTCATCCAATAGCAAGGCTAGATGACATGTTTGATGAGCTTCATGTAGCCACAAGCTTCACAAAGATTGACCTTAGGAGTGGCTATCATCAAATAATAATGAGAGAAGGCGATGAATGTAAGACTGCCTTCAAAAGTAAGTTTGGTCACTATGAGTGGTTGGTGATGCCATTTGGTTTGACTAATGCTCCTACTTTTATGAGACTCATGAATCATGTTTTGAGGAATTTTATAGAGAAATTTGTTGTTGTTCATTTCGATGATATCTTGATTTACAACAGGTCCCTAGAGGACACTAGTGGAAAAAACACCTGTTGAGGCGGGCAAAAACCCCCCTGTTGAGGCGGACAAGGGTCGCTGCAACAGGGGGGGCTGCAACAAGTAAATACTTGTTGAGGCGGGCATTTGTTCGCCTCAACAAGTGGTCTTTTGAGGCGGGCAAAAGTGTGCCCGCCTCAACAAGTAGGCAAATATTGTCGTCTAAAAACTTTCTGCCCGCCTCTAATAACATTGCTTTTTGAGGCGAACAATTGTTTGCCCGCCTCAACAAAGCTCAGTAAAATTAAAAAATCGATGGTGCTTTAATGGAGGCCTTCAACAATATTTCCATTAACAATCTTCAACTTTTGATTTCGTATGACAACACACATTGATTTCGTATTAGCAAAATCTTTACATTAATCAATTCTGAAAATGATGACTTACAAGATAAAATAAAATCACTAAAGACCCCAATCTTCACATTAGCAAAATCTTCACATTGAGGCGGAGGAGGAATAGAGGAGAGAAGTTGGATCTGCATCTAGAAAAATCACAGCACTCGATTCAACCCCAATCCAACACTTCCAAGAACCAGAAATGGAGCATTCAACTCAGGAATCGCATCTCCGAAACGAAAGCTTAGTCACATACGAATCCCCTTACCCTCTGTACGCCATGTCGTTCTCCTCCACCGCCCACCTCCACCGCCGCACCACCCGCTCCTCCATCGTAGTCGAAAGCTTCATCGAAGAGTTCAACAACCAGGTCGACATTCTTACATTCGACGAAGAAGCCCTAACCCTAACCCCCAATCCATCTCTCTCCTTCTCCCACCCTTACCCTCCAACAAAACTCATGTTCAATCCCCACCCTTCCTCCCCCTCCTTACTCGCCTCCTCCGCCGACTACCTCCGCCGACTACCTCCGCCTCTACAATCTCGACTCCTCCACAGTCGAGCCTGTCGCCGTCCTCAACAACTCCAAATCCAGCGAGTTCTGCGCCCCGCTCACCTCCTTCGACTGGAACGACATCGTCCCCTCCCGAATCGGCACCTCCAGCATCGACAAAGAGGAGGATTTGAGAGTGATGGATCCGGTGAGCTTTTATTTCTGAAGTGGGAAGAGGCGGAGGAGGAGTAGAGGAGATCGTCGGGGGAAGAGGCGGAGGAGGAGAGAAGGAGGCGGAGGAGGAATATCTGAGCAGCAGTGGGAAGAGAGAGGTGGGTTTGGGAAGAGGTGGGAAGAAATGGGTTTGGGAAGAAATGGGTTTGGGAGATAGAACGTGGGAGGAAATGGGTTTGGGAAGAAATGGGTTTGGTTTGGGAAGAAATGGGTTTGGGAAGAAATGAAAGGGAGCAGCAGCTGCAGGCCTGCAGAGGGAATAAATGGGTTTGGGAAATAACAAAAAAATTGGGGTAAAAAGGACAAGTTTTGAGGCGGGCAAAACTCTGCCCGCCTCTAATTTTTGTGTTATTTTGAGGCGGGCGCCTTACTGCCCGCCTCTAATATCTTCGTCGCATCATTTGAGGCGGGCGCTTTACTGCCCGCCTCTAATTTTTGGGCTCTGTTGAGGCGGGCGCCTTACTGACCGCCTCAACAAGTCAAAAACACAAATATTATTTGAGGCGAACGGATATTTGCCCGCCTCTAAAGTACCTGTTGCAGCGAACTAAACGACTGACCGCCTCAACAGATAGTAGAATAAGACTTTTTGCGTCGGTTTTTAAGGTGACCGCCTCAACAGGGGGGCTGCAACAGGTGTTTTTTCTACTAGTGGGAGCATGAACATCATCTCAAGGAAGTACTCGTTACTCTTAGACTACAACACTTGTATGCTAATTTATAGAAATGTGATTTTCGCACTCATAAGGTTATATTTCTTGGCTTTGTAGTGAGTTCACAAGGACTACAAGTGGATGAAGAGAAGATTAGAGCCATTCAAGATTGACCAACTCCCACCTCAATTAGTCAAGTAAGAAGTTTCCATGGATTATCTAGCCTTTATCGGCGTTTTATGAAGGATTTCAGCACCCCTAACCGAGATAACGAAGAAGCATAACCCATTTGTGAGGAGGGAGGCTCAAGAAAAGGCGTTTTAGGAGTTAAAATTTAGATTGACGAATTCGCCATTGCTTTTCTTCCCGGCTTCACTAGACCTTTTGAAGTGGAATGTGATACCTCCAGAGTTGGCATAGGAGGCGTGCTCATGCAATAAGGTAAGCCTATTTCCTTGTTTTATGAAAAGTTGAAAGGTGCAAGTCTGAATTACTCGACTTATGACAAGGAATTGTATGCACTGTATACAGTACTTAGGACTTGGCAACCCTTTGGCCTAGAGAGTTTGTTTTGCATATCGATCATGAATCTATGAAACATTTTAGGAGCCAAGATAAACATGATATGAGGCATTGTAAATGGATGAAATTTATTGAAACTTTCCCTTATATCATCAAATACAAGAAGAGAAAAGATAATGTCGTTGCTGATGCAATTTCTAGGAGACATGCATTGATTGTTAAACTTGACTCTATATATAAGGTGTTAGGATTCATTTACATCAAGGATTTGTATCGTAATAATGCTGATCTTGGTTCAATTTACAAGCATTGTGTGGCTAAAGGAACTTTGGATAAGTTTTACTTGTTTGATGGTTTCTTGTTTAGAGTTCATAAAGTGTTCATACCTAGGTGTTCTTTGATAATACTGCTTGTTGAAGAAGCCTATAAGGGTGGATTGATGGGACACTTTGGTAGAGATAAGACATATCATATGTTGCATGCCCATTTTATTGACCACATATGCTTAGGGATGTTGAACATTGTTTAAAGAGATGTTTGAAGTGTCTTACGGCTAAATCAAAAGTGAAGCCACATGGATTGTATACTCCTTTACCTATTCCTATGACCTCTTGGAAAGATATTAGCATGAACTTTATTGTAGGGTTGCCTAGGACTAAGAAGAGGAAAGATTCTACTTTTCTGGTTGTTGATCGTTTTTCTAAGATGACTCATTTTATTGCTTGTCACAAAACCGATGATGCTCGTAATATTGGTGACTTATTCTTCACAAAATTTGTTAGATTACATGGAGTACCAAAGACTTTTGTGAGTTATAGGGATGTGAAGTTTGTAAGTTACTTTTGGAAAACTCTTTGGGGGAATGATAGGAACTAGATTGTTATTCTCTATCTCTAGTCACCCCCAAACCGATGACCAAACTGAAGTAATCAATAGGAACCTTGACGTCCTCTTGAGAGCCATTCTTAGGAAGAATTTGAAATCTTGGGAAGAAGCCTGATGAGGCTAAAGTCGTAGTGCCAAATCAAAGAAATAAACTCTAAACACTAACTAGAGTATAGCAAGTAAGTAGAGGTCGAACCCAAGGGAATCAAAACACCAAATCAATGCAGTCAAGTGAAATATCAACTAGTGAACAAGTAATAAGTAACCGGGGGGGGGGGGGTTTGATTGTATGGAACACAAAAGTAACAAGTATCAAGCAAAGAAGGTTTGGTTGTGAGTATGATGAGAAGGGGTTTCACCTAGCAAGTATCCACACAACAGTCAATCAAGTTGATCATAGATTTATCTCAAGTTCTTATCAATCCTAGGGAATGTTCCTATTCCAATCTTTAATATATCAGCAGGCCAACCGGTCCTGATAATACTTACTATTCAACAATCAGGGAAACCTCTCAAGATTAGATGAAATAGCAGCAAAGGGCACAGGAATCATAAGGATGCATGCAATAACTTGCAACCGTCAAGTATTAACATGCAATCAATTCTCTTTCATAAAAGCAATCAACTACCAGATCATGCAGATATGAATGCTACAATGACAAGGAATTCCACCGTATATTCCTAGTCTAGCAATAGAAAACTATCAATCAAACTAGGTGATCAAGCTAGCAAAACTAATAGAAATCAATAGATGAAGAACAAGAGAATTAATACAAACCCATAGGAAAAGAACAAGAGTTTAGAAATCTCACAACTTAATAACTGAAGGTTTCAACCGCTAGGTAAAACAATGGAGATTAGTTCCTGCTCATGGTTGCAGAACTAAATTGTCTGATGGAAAAGATGATGATGATAGATGATAAGAACTAGGGTATATAAAGAGACTAACCCTAAAAATATATGGTAAAAGAAATATCCTAAAACTAATTAAGGAAAATAAGGAAAGAGAAATAAAGAAATAAGGAAATAAAATAAACACAATTCGGTGAAACTTGCTTCCTAATCCACGTACTGCTCTTCCACTTGGGCCCACCTTGCTTCTGATCCACGTACGGCGCACCTTGTAAATCAGCAGTAACTTCCCATGCTTCATGGCGATCGCCACCTCGTCTATGGCGATCGCGGTCGCTGATGTCTTCTCGAATGACTTCTGTTGAATGACGGCGATCGCCTGGATGGTAGTGGCGATCGCGGTTGACGTCGCAGAAGCTTCTTCATTCTTCAAGTCTTCAATCTTCTTTGGTTCTGATCTTCATTTCTTCACTTCTTAATAAATATCTCAGAACATAATAATGACTCGAAACACATATAATAATACTCCTAAATCAATGTAATAATCCCTAGTTACGCCATACAAAGTGCAGCGTATCAAAGCCCTACCCCGTGTTGAGTTTGCCTACAATAGAGTCATTCATTCCTCGACGTCGCTGAGACCTTTTGAATGTGTGTATGGTTTGAATCCACTAACCCCTTTTGATCTTATACCATTGCCTACGAAGGAGCGAGTGGATTTCAATGCAGGAAAATAAGTTGAACACATTAAGGAGTTGCATGAGAGGACAAGAGATAAGTTACTAAAGAAACATGCAAAGAATGTTAGCAAGGAAAACAAAGGAAGAAGAAGGTTGTCTTCAAGGAAGGGGACGTTGTGTGGGTACAATTTAGGAGAGAGCGTTTTCCAAACAAGCGTCACTTGAAGTTGTCCCCAAGAGGAGATTGACCATTCAAGGTGTTGAAGATGATTTGAGACAATGCTTATGTTTTGGAGCTACCCGGTGATTATCAAGTGAGTGCGACTTTCAATGTTCAAGATCTTACACTCTTTGAAGGAGATGAAGAGGTGTTGGATGATTTGAGTTCGAATCCTTTTCAAGAAAGGGAGGGTGATGAAGGATCATCTGATCATCAACCAACGCATGTAGTTCCTGAGTTCGCGGTGCTTTGAATCGCTCGAGAGCTAAGGAGGTACAACAAGAGTTGGACAAGTTGGTCGCCTTCTTCTTGTCTAGGGATTTGAGCATCACAAAGGACCCCTTTGGAACCACCATTGAAGACCATGATCTTCATTGGAGTCTAAGACGAGCAAGACCCGGAAGAAGATGAGCATCAAGGAGGTCTAACCGCACCCATGTCGCATTGACGGTATTTGTCAGTCCGTGATTCTGGAGAACGACCGCACCTAGTCTCTCACCTTGACCCACACCTGGACCTTCACCAATCACCCGCGGTTCTGTTCTGCATAATGTTTTGAGACTTGTTCTGCATAATGTTTTGAGACTTGTTCGTATGCCCTTTTCAAAATTCGAATTAAAAAAAAAAGATTTTTCTGATTTCCTTCCGAAAATAGTTGCACAAAATCTTAACAGAAAATCTTCAAACCTGATTCTTCCCTGGATTTATGGGTTGGTTAGGGTAAGAATGGATTAGGGTTTTGGCTCACCCTGGCCGTCCGTCGTCCCTAGGCTAAGACGCCGCTCGCTTCTCTCGGCTACACTCTCCTCTCCGGCGCTCGTCACACGTTTTGAGGAGGATTTGGCCAAAAAAAAAAAAATCTCACCCTCTCGGCTTTAAAGGTAGATCTGAACAAAATGCACCCGAGTGAGTAAACTTCAAGCAAAGGGGATACGAAAACTAGAACGTTTTACCTCGTTTAGCTCTGATACCAAATGATGACAGAAGAATCTGCAGGATCGATTATATAAGGTAGAAACGCTCTCTTGGGGGTGAATGTGATGAAGTAGATGTTGAGATGACTTCGAGAGATCGTGGTGAAAGACGATCTATCGAACCTTGGTCTTCGGCAAGTGTTACCTTCCTTGACTCAGTCGTCGATCTAGGAAGATTAGCTTGACTCGGACACGATAAGCAAGTGACGTCTTCCTTGACTCGGCCATCAATCTAGAAAGACTCACTTTACTCGAACTAACCCAAGGAGTCCACCTAGGGTTCTTTCAAGGTTTGGAGATCGAAATATTTGTCAACAACAGATCGATCTCACAGGCTAATATCAAACCAAGTGCTTTCGGCTTGCAATTCAATACTAAAACCAAAACTACAGCTAAAGACGTCAAACCAATGTCAAAACAGAAAAACGTAAATCTCAATCTCAATTTGTGTAATCTGCCTAAAACCCTAGAAAAACACACATTAAATAGCCTTCCTGAATTGCTTGATTCCCAAGAAAGGAAACCCTAGAAAAGCCCTAAAATCTCGAATCTTGTTCTAATCATGGCGGCCTCTTCCAATCTCGAATGGGCCTCAAATTGGTACACAATGAAGATAAGCCCAAGTACTGAAACATATCCATAGGAGAGCTTAATCCGATCCTCGACGTTCTCCTCTTGTTCCTCGTGGATATCCTCCTTGGGAGACTCCTCCAATTTAGCCGACAACCTGGATGTGGTGTCGAATGTCGTTGTCGCTTGGCTGGGCGTGGATAATATTGGTGTCTATGGCCTGCTTACACCTGAAGCTTTCGTCTTTGGTTGGGACTCAAAAATCTGAGTGACTTTCTGTATCAACCTTTCAATTGAAGCTTCAACGCCCGGTCGGGTTTCCCAACTGATAGAAGCTTCCACATCAGACGTTCCTGTAATTCTGCCGAATTGAACTTTAGCCTGAGGATTAGTTGCGGTTCGTTCCTGTGGTTGGTCGAAGTCCTGATAAGCTTGTACTCCCCATCTTGGCTGCAGGTTTCCTGGATTTCGTTGCCAGACCTGAGGATGGGTTGCTGGTCGGTCTTGCTGCTGATCGAACTTCTGATATGCCGGGACTCCCCGTCTCGGCTGAAGATAACCAGGATTCTGCTGCCGGATCTGACCACGGTAATTACCACCTAGGGGAACCTGATTGGTATTCTGAATTATCCCCTGGGTTGCATCTGTCTGAACTCTGGCTGACCGAACGTGCGAGGATGTCGAAGGGGGGTATGATCCACAACTTGCTCTTCCCAAACTGGATACGGTGTCGACTCTCGTGCCTGAAACACTGGACGGTCTCTCGTTGTATGCCCGTCGACGTCATTCAGAGGCTCATAAACTACATTCCCATTCGAATCGCCTACCTGCTGCTTGCCCTTCCTGCGTTCGATTGCTTCCAAAACTGTAGCACTGATTCTTGCGGCTAGCTCTTGCTTCATCTCTTGGACTACCTCTCGCATTGTTGCTTTCATCTCAGAAGTAACCGAAGAAACCTGCTCGGTGTCTGATCCAACCATGGTTGCACGAAAAATTGAACGAAGAAGAGTGGAGAAGGGGGGAGGGGGGGTTCGGCCGGCTCTATGCTTTGGTTGAGGCTCCTTCAAAATTTTGCTTGCTTCCCAAGGATAAAAATCCTACAAGATAAGAGAGAGAAAAAGAAATAAAATCTAGAAGATCTTTTAAGAAAATAAATAAAACAAGAAAAGAAATTAAGAAAATAAAAGAAAATCTAATTTGGTAAGATAAGATCTTACCAACTTGGTAACAACTTATCTTCCAAGAAAAGAATATCTTCTATTTCCCTAAAATAAAGGAAAATAAAACAAATAGCTAGATATGGTAACAAGAATATCTTCCCTTTTTTTTTGAATTTGGGAAAAGATTTGAAGAGGGAAGGAGGAGTGGCCCGCTCGGCCTGCCCAAAGGCCAGCCCACTTGGCGCGGACGCGCGTGCCTCGGTGTCCGTGCTCCCGCCTCGGTGGGTCCCGCCTTGCCAACTTGGCGTCTCTCCTCGTATTCTTTTCCTGCGAGATTGTTAGCCTACTTGAAATAAAAGAGACAAAATTAGGTTAACGTTTTAAAGGTAGATCTGAACAAAATGCACCCGAGTGAGTAAACTTCAAGCAAAGGGGATACGAAAACTAGAACGTTTTACCTCGTTTAGCTCTGATACCAAATGATGACAGACGAATCTGCAGGATCGATTATATAAGGTAGAAACGCTCTCTTGGGGGTGAATGTGATGAAGTAGATGTTGAGATGACTTCGAGAGATCGTGGTGAAAGACGATCTATCGAACCTTGGTCTTCGACAAGTGTTACCTTCCTTGACTCAGTCGTCGATCTAGGAAGATTAGCTTGACTCGGACACGATAAGCAAGTGACGTCTTCCTTGACTCGGCCGTCGATCTAGAAAGACTCACTTGACTCGAACTAACCCAAGGAGTCCACCTAGGGTTCTTTCAAGGTTTGGAGATCGAAATATTTGTCAACAACAGATCAATCTCACAGGCTAATATCAAACCAAGTGCTTTCGTCTTGCAATTCAATACTAAAACCAAAACTACAGCTAAAGACGTCAAACCAACGTCAAAACAGAAAAACGTAAATCTCAATCTCAATTTGTCTAATCTGCCTAAAACCCTAGAAAAACACACATTAAATAGCCTTCCTGAATTGCTTGATTCCCAAGAAAGGAAACCCTAGAAAAGCCCTAAAATCTCGAATCTTGTTCTGATCATGGCGGCCTCATCCAATCTCGAATGGGCCTCAAATTGGTACACAATGAAGATAAGCCCAAGTACTGAAACATATCCAAAGGAGAGCTTAATCCGATCTTCCGTTTGCCCAAACGAACAGAAACAAATTCCAAAAACGGGTTAAGTAACCCTTTTTACTATGTTTTGTGAAGAAACTAACCCTTTTTATACAAGGAAAGCAATCTAACCTTTTCCTTTTCCAATCTGTTACACGCGTGTTCCTCTCCTTCCCTTCCCTGCCGATTTTTTTCTTCCTCCAGCTTCTTCTCCCTTCACGGATCTTCTACCTTCTCCTTCTCCACACGGATTTCCTTCGTCCTCCTTGCGAGTGTTGTCATCCTCGCACTTCCTCTTCATTTGGAGCGAAAAAGCTCGTTTCTTCCCGCTGCTATCAACTCCTCCGAGCCGCAGCAAACGCCTCCACCAGGAAACTCGAAGCCAGTCATAATCTCGGCTCGCATCGACTGAATTTGGTGGTTCGAATCAAATTTTCTGGTAAGTGAAATGAAGCACGCTTCGCGCGCTTCATAAGATCTCTCTCGGGGTAGATTCTGGAATGAAATTCAAGGTTTGAAATCATCAAACTAACAAAGCATCAATCTGACGTCTCGATATAAGAAACTTCCTACTGCAAATCGAAATCGAGGTAAAATTCAAACTGTCATCATATAATTACATGAATGTGAATGCTAAAACACACGAAATAATTAAATAAACTGTGATTTTAAAGACTTTCTGTATTTTTGATGACAAAATGTTGTTAAAAAAAGGATTTTGGTGGACGAATAACATGAAGAACAATGATTGAATAAAATAATGAAAACTGGATGACAGAGTGTTGATGAATATAGATGAAACTGATGAATGTTGATCCTGATGACAATATGATGCTCATATAGAAAGTTGATGACATAATATTGAACTTAGATTTAAAAATGTAAATGTGATGACAGTTTGATAAATAGATGATGTGTGTTGGATGGCAGTAATGACAGAATGTTGATGGATTAGATGACATTATATAACAATTCAGGAATTTAAACAGTGATGACAGAATGTTGATGGATTACATGATGTGTGTTGGATGACAGAAATGAGATGACAGTATTGTTGTTTAAGAAAAGGAGTTGATGACAGGATTTAGAATTTAAATTTATAATATTAGGTATGATGACAGATTGAAAATTGGATTCATTACAATTCAGGAATTGTAGAGTGATGACAGAATGTTTATGAAGACAATAACATGTGCTATACAGGTACAAAATGAATATTCTAACTGTATGTTGGGGAGGAGACTGGAAGATGAAAGATGGTTCGAATGCTTATGTTGAGACATTGATTTCAAAAGCATTTGTAATCGACATCAACATAGGGCTGGATGGTGCAAAGGATACCATTATTCAAAGGTTTAATTTGAAGACACAAGCACATGAAATTGAGTTGTCGCACTTGAATCCTTTCCAGAAAATTCAGATACCATATATTGTAGAGACGGACGAGGACTTCAAGTGTTTCATTGAAATCAACAAATCAGAGAAGGTGCAATGGAGTGTGCCTTTGTATGTGACAGAGAGAAAGAAGAAGAAGACAACTAAAACGACAGTAGTGAGTGAAAAAAATAGCCTTGTTCCATTTCAGAATGATTATGAGATGGAAGGTGGGAGTGAGGTAATTAGTTGTGAATCAAGGGACAAAATTACTGAATGGGGAGAAATTATGGAGGGTGATAGTCCTACTTATGAAGACTACACAGGGTTCATCCATATTGGACAGATTTTTGACTCAAAGGAGATGCTCAAAGTTGCCATTAGGAAAGTCGCTATGAGGGAGAACTTTGTGTACAAGGTATACAAGTCAACCCCTGATTTGTTTACTGTTAAGTGTGCAGATGAGAACTGCAACTGGGGGCTGAGGGCAATGGTGTTGAAAGACACATTTCTTTGAGATAAGAAAGTGATGTGATTCGAGTTGAAACAACAGATCAAGCACGAAGTATTAATTCAGTTTGTTCTTCTCGGATTTTTCAGACAACACCTCTGTATTTTGATCATTTTAGAATCTACGAATGTCCAGTGACAGTCCATGAGTACTCGTTGGAAAGATAACTTCAAGGGCTACAAGATTGGTGAGAATCACAGAAGCCAAATCTCTTCTAAACGGACTCAAAACTGTCAATCATCTCAGAAGTCATTCCAGAAAATGAAGAGATTTCAGCATTCAAGATGAGTGTTTATGATCAAGACCCTTGAGATACCTACCCTCCTAAATGCCTTGACATGTGAAGAGTTTCTTTTGCAGCTTACTTGTCCTATATATTTGATATTTTGTTATGTTTTTAGATAGACAAGATTGAAGAAAAGAAAGAGTTTCTCTTGTCTCACTTTTATTTCTTTGTTATTTTCTTTTTTGACCCTTTTGTGCTCGTGAGTCATATCGAGCGTGTTCGTGAGTAATATCGAACAATCCGATCTTGTTTCAAGAGTGAGTCATATCTCTTGATCCTTGATCTCTCCTAGCTTGAGTGGTGAGTCATATCCACAAGAGTGTTAGGTGCTTATCCCGAACCTTCGACACGCCGGTGGATTCCGACGCTCTCGAATCGTTCACCCTTGCTGCGTTCTTGGTGAATTCCGAGTTCAAGGCGAGACTTTCAAACCTCGTGTGTGGATTCACTTGAGGGGTTGATTGCCTATCTTTTTATGCTTTATTGAAGAAATAAATTTGTAATTTCAGTTCATAGGAACTTCTTCGACACCGACACAAGAGATCCACGATCCTGATTCTCATCAGAAAGTATAGAGAAGAACACACATGCTCTTTTGACTTTAGGTGTGAAAACCAGTGCAAGCCAACATACAAGATGGTTGGAGAGCAGATTAAAACAAGGTAACAAAACTTATTTGCAAAATAGTTATGGTCTTATACAAACACATTCATATTGAAAGATGATAGTTTGGATGATTTATTGTGTGTGTAGGTATGAAGGGGTGAAAACTGGACCGAACCCTAAAAGTATCCGGAACGACATGAGGAAAGAACATTGTATGGATGTGAGCTATTGGAAGGCTTTGAAGGCAAATGAATGAGCACAAAATTTGATTAGAGGAACACCAGAAGAAAACTATGGAATGTTGCCTATATATTGCCACATGATCAAACAAGTCAACATAGGCACATACACAAAGCTAGAGGTTGATGACGAAAATCGCTTCAAGTATGTGTTCATAGCACTAGGAGCAACAATAAGAGGATTTGATCAAATGAGAAAGGTATGTAGACATACCTTGCTATACTTGAATCTTACAATAGATGGACTAAGGATGACAATATGTGTTGAGAATATGTGTTGATGACAAAATTTTAAAATAAGGTAAAAGCATGACAGGATGAATGAGGACAGTGTTTGAAAATATATTAAAAACATTAATGATGACAGTATTTGATGAGTGTATTATTACAAAAAAATCTCAAAATGTGTATTGCTCAGAATATGTGTTGAAGGATGCAGGATGACAGATTTTGATGACATTTTTATTTGACGACAATGTTTGATGACATAATTCTTAAAGGATGCATGATAACAGTGTATGAATATAAAATATAAAAAATACAATAAATAGTACTATATTTCAAAGGGTTTGTAACAAAAATATATAAAAAATGACTGTTGATGACAGAATACTTCTGATTTGAAGGTAATCATGGTGGATGGAACACATTTGCATACAAAGTACAAAGGACACCTATTGATTGCAACTGCGCAGGATGCGAACCAACAAATTTATCCATTGGCGTATGCAATTGTTGATTCAGAAAATGATGGATCTTGGACATTTTTCTTCCAACAGCTTATCACAGTGATCCCTAGTTCACATGAATTGGTGATTGTGTCTGATAGGCATCTAAGTATTATAAAGGCAGTGGAGAGCATTTATACATCATCAAAGCATTGTGTGTGTAGAAAACATGTTCATTAAAACCTCAAGACAAGGTATAAGGACAGGGGTGTGCACAAGCTCTTCACTTTGGCTGCAAACAGCTATACAAAAAGGGAATTTGAGGAGAACTTCAAGAAGATATGTGCAATTAATCAGGAAATGGGGGATTACTTAGTTATTTCCAAATTTGAGAAGTGGGCAAGATCACACTGCAAAGGAGACCGATACAACATAATGACTACAAACAATTCAGAGACCATCAATAAGGTCCTACTAGAGGCTAGGTCATTTCAGGTTGTTGCTCTATTGGATTGTGTTTTAGAAATGCTGATAAGATGGTTCGTTGAAAGGCGCAACAAAACAGAAGAAGCGCTGAGCAAAGTGGTGCCACCAAACATAGAGGAAATTCTTCAAAAAAGGCATAAACTGTCCAAGAAATATGAAGTGAGGGCATTGAATGAGTTCCAATACCAGGTGATTGGAGGAGATTTCTATGGAGTTGTCGATTTGGCAAAAAGAAGCTGCACTTGCAGAGTGTTTGATCTAGATCATATTCCATGTGTACATGGAATGGTGGCAATGCAGAAAGCAAAGGTGAAAGTGACAGAATTTGTGAGTGACTACTATAGATTTGAGAATTGGATGAATTCTTACAAGGAGACCATATATCCTGTGCCTAGGCAAACTGAAGAAATGATTCCAGAGGAGATAATGAACATACAATGCCTACCTCCCAAGCCAGATAAAATAACAGGGAAACTTAAGAAGAAGAGAATACCGTCTGAAGGTGAGTTCCCAAATCATAGCAAGAGGAGGTGTGGACCAAGAAGACCCGCAAGATGCAGTCTATGCGGATCCACTGGACACAACAGAACATCATGCATGAACAAAACCCCAGAAGCCAGAAGTTCACCTTTTGTTCTAGAATAGTTTGATTACATTGATAAAAAATGACTATTACACATATATAGTTTGCATTACTGTCCTTTTTGAATTGATTTGAACAAGTATTTTGGATGACATAGCACATGGTCATTGCAATATATAAAAATTGTTGAACAATTGGATGAATATATTAAATACTTAGATGTTTTGCATCAGAAAATCTCACAGATGGAGGTAGATGACAGATAAGAGTTGATGACAGTTGAATAATCATCAACGCATAAAAGTGTCATCAAGGTTTAACAAAAAATTATGAGAAGTGAAATGAAGCACGCGTAGCGTGCTTCATAAGATAAATACAAAATTTAAAATTCAAATGATGACAGATGACAAAATAGAAAGAGATATCTGATTAAAAAGTTGATGAAAATTTAAATAATTGGCCTATAAGACAAAATGATAACTCTGTCATCCGTGATGACAAAGTATATGATATCATAACATATTAATAAACACATGGATTTAAAAGATTGAAAAATTTAGAACATTAGATTACAGATGAAAAAATAAATGACAACATCAATATCTGTCATCGGAAGCAAAGCAGGAATTCATTCTTTTATTGCATAAATTCAACACAATAAAGAATACAACCACACTCAGAAGACAACACTCAGAAATATTTTCGAGTGTATATAACAACCATCAAAGAATTATAAGAAATTGTATGAGGAGGAGAACAAATTTAATAATGATAAAAAATATAATTTATAAGATGACACTTGATGACAATATATTAAGTGAAGATAGAACTGTCATCAAACATTGACATACTTAATGAAAGATGACAGTTGATGCCAATTTTAAAATGAACATAGAACTGTCATAAAAAATTGACACAATGAGTGAGATAGAATGATGCTTTAGATCATTGTGATCAACAACCAGTGATGACGATGATCTAAAAGTAAAATAGGTACATAAAGTATGATAGTGTAATAAAACTTTTCTGTCATCTGGATGACAGTATGATAGAATCACAATCATTAAAAGGGACAACCATAAAACACTTTATATAATTTGTCATCACTAAAATAAGATTGCAAAACAAACTGTCATCATTACAAACACTGGAGTACAAAAAGGCACACATTATCCCAAATTGTCTTACACAAGTGAACCAAACACTGTCGTCCAGTATATCACTATTAACAAGTTTTTACTGAAAGTGAAAACACAAAGCTGAATCAATTCTATAGCTTTTTACGATTAAGAGGTAGAGGCTTCCACACAATCTCTTGGTGAAATAGCTCAATTGTCATCTTCTCCCTAAGTGCCCTCACATGATCGTCATCCAGCTCATCCAAGGAACTCCCAAATGCAAAAGCTTCAATGTACTTTAATGTAAAGAGACCACAATTACCACTGAAAACCAAAAGAAACATAAAAATAAAAATAGTTATGCAGTGTAACATTGAAAAAAAAAAATACATCAGAAATTAGAATAAGTTAAGAATAAAATGCTTCAAAAAGAAATAATGAATACATACCCTTTGTCTTGGGGGAGAGTACGATGCCTAGTGAGAGTGAAATCATTGTCTAGGTTTCCAAGATGATTGAACATCCCACTTCTGTTTAACAAAACAGGGAGTAATTTGCAAAGAGGCTCAAGACATTCAATAATGAATTCATCCTTGTAGAAACTAGCTCTCGAATCTGGGGTATATAAACAGTCCATAACAGTAATATGCTTCTTAACCAAGTCTATCTCTAGAGCAACCCAATGTTCGTCATTGATATTAAATGGTGAGTAAACCCTTGAGACGCCATTAGCCCACGATTTCCCATAGGCTGGTGGATGAGCACCAGAAAAGTAATCAAGATGGAAATTAAGGTTGTAATCTATACCAGACAACACCTTCTCAAGACACTGGGGGTTCATCCTACTAAACCAAACCCAGTCCAGAATAACTACATCCTTGAATTTTTCTCCTTCATCAAATATTCTTTTCCTCATGAAATATAGGGCTTCAGATAAATGCTGGAAAACAGAAAAGAATTCTAGCATTTATATACAAATACATAAATAATAAAAATATAAAAAAACTGGTTTCAATGATAAAACACTTACAACGTCGTCGAACCAAGCATTCTTCCTAATCAACTTTTGGAAAAAAGGCTTAGAGAGGCTAATATCATTCCCTTTTATAGTGGCTTCTTCCTTGCTACAAAAAATGAAGAGGAGAAAAAAAATGTCATCAGACAATATATGTCATCATTCAAAAACTGAAAATAAACGATACCAAAATATCATGATAAAGTGCTTGATGACAAATGTATAATAGGTCATACAAAAAATTATGATAACTGAACATAGAAAAGATTATTACAATGTCTTGATAGTTTAGATAATAAAGTGCTGGATGACAAGATTGATGACACAAATGTCATCAAAACCTAAAAGTGTTTGATGCCAGGATTGATGACAGGATTGTCATCAAAACTTATAAGTGTTTGATGACAGGATTGCATCAATTACACTTGGAGACAAAATGAAGCGTGCGTAGCACGCTTCATGAGATATAAACATAAAAGTGCAATTAAGCCATGAAATAAAAAGATTTGATGACAAATTTAAGCTAAGAATTAAAATAATATAATAGATATGACAGAATAATGATTTGATGACAAAATAATGATTAGAAAATTAAAGCTAAAAACAAATACAACATACCCATCTTTTAGCCATGAATAGAAGACCAAGCGATCGTCGTATTCATAGAAAGAGTACGCTGGTCTGGGAGGCATACCAATGGCTTTAGTTGGCACTGCGAAGGGGCTTAGAAGGACAGGGCTAGGATGACCTACCCTAGAAGACTTCCTAAGCAACTTGTCATCGGGAGCCACATTGTCATCAGGAGCCACATTGTCTTCAGGTGCCTCACTGTCATCAGATTCAACATTGTCTTGAGATTCCAAGTAATCAATATCAAGACATTCCCCTTTATCAACAGGATTGACTGGAAGATCTACCACAAAATCTACAACTTCCAACACCTCCTCAGGGATGACAACCTTGTCATCATCAACCATATCAACCTTGTCATCATCTGGGATGACAACCATGTCATCAACAATCATATCTATCTTGTGTTCATCTGGGATGACAACCTTGTCATCATCAACCATATCTGCCTTGTCATCCTCTAAGTTGACCAATTTGTCATCCACAAACATTGCATCACCACTTTCTGGTTCAAATACAATAGGAGATGTAAGGAATGCATTTTGGGACCCAGATGGAATCACTAGAAATCCAGAATAACTTTCACCAACAAACAAGTCAACATTGTTGCAATCTGATTTACCGTCATCATCTACAACAACTACCTCTTGATCCTTTGATTCCTTGGGGATATCCAGATACTGCCTCAGGGTTACACCAAGGGATTGTGGAATATTAGACTCACCCACACTGTCTTCCTTGGAAATATTTTCAGACCTAGGCTTGCAATTGGATTTTGACTTCTCAGATGACGAAAACACAAGTTTTTCAGTACCTCCAGCATGACTGTCTACAGATTTATTTGAGTGACTACGCTGAACAGGGAGAGAAGATGGCCCACCAATACTGCCCTCAAGATTAAGCTCAACAGTGGCAGAGGGAAGCACAGACTTTCCAACACTGTCAACCAAATTTTTTACACCAATTATCCTCGCAGAAGCAGCAGAATCATCAACAAGTCCAGAAGCTTCCTCCAACACCTTAAAATTGTTGTGGATTGGATCGGTTGGAAGAGGAGTTGTTTCGGCTTTGTTGGCTCTTACTGACGAGATGAAAGTCTCAATGAGGCTCCCAATGTCCACTAGCTTTTTGAACACATCCTCTAGCTTCAAAGTGTGGCCAGTAACTGTCCCTTGAACATCAGCCATCACAGTGCACATGTGATCCACCTTCTTGCTCAGATCTGAAATCTTCTCAGAGGAGTCATTGTTCGAACCTTGAGGAATGGTTGAGTGGCCTTGAAATGGTGGGGAGTTTGGTTCAAAAGGAGCACTCTTGGGATCAAACCTTCTTGAATCTGTCTTTGTTTTGGCACTAGATGATGACGAAGCTGATGCTTTTGCATTTGAGGGCAAACTCTTGGATGAACTGCCTCCAGACAACCTTGAATTCAAACTCCGAAGCACACTGTCAACCGCAGCTTCTACATTTGGCACTGGGTCCCTCATAGGGAGCGCACTAGTGGGAATTGGCTTCGTTGTTAGAAGAACAGATCTCTTCCTAGGGGAACTTCTCAACACCAATGCAGATTTTGTATTGCAAACCTTCTTGCCCTTTGGAGGTTGTTCTAAGAGAAGGGTCTTTTTGGGAGAGGCTTTCTTTGTTGCAACAGTCTTCAATAACCGGGGAGATTGTTTATTAGGCTCAGCAACCTTCAACTTTATCTTCAAAGTTGGGTTAGGCTCCACGTTGCGAGCCCTAGTAATCCTTAGGGCTGGAGCCTGATTGACAGTGTCGATTTTCCTTTTGCGCGTATAGACTCTATACTTTGGAATAGTAGCTGCAATCTCAGTGTTGAAGGATGCTTCTTTGTCAGCCTTCTCTTTTGCCACATTCAGAATATGCTCGGCAAATCCATCAAACAGTGCGTCATCCGTTTCATCCAGAAAATTCAGATCCTTAAATCTTTCATGCTCAGAATATGGAGGATATCTACAATACTGAACATAAAAGAAGACAAAAATTAGATATAAATAAAAAGTATTACAAGACAATATATAAAACCAAACTGAAAAAGATGAAGGAAGAAATAAATACCGAATTAGTTTCTTTAACTTGTCTCGAAATTGCGCTAAACCAAATATTACCGACATCCTTGTTGAACCAACGAAGACAGTAAGGGATCTATCTTGAACCAGCTGAAGTACAGTTTACAATATCCCGAAACTGAGGGAATGTTTCAAGAATCCAAACCTAAACAGATAGACAGAAAAATGGATAAGCATGATGAAGACAAATACCATAGTTGATGACATATACAATAATTGATGACATATACAATAGATGATGACATATATCATAGTTGATGACATATACAAATAATTGATGACATATACAATAGTTGATGACAGATACCATAGTTAAAAGAAGAAAAACTAATTAAAAGGAAAATTAGATGCAGATACAATAGATGATGACAAAATGCTATAGAAAAGATTTAAAAAAATAATATAACAAACGAGAAAAGGAATGAATGTGAAATGAAGCGCGCGAAGCGCGCTTCATAAGAAATTAAGAGGATAATAAGTATGAATCATTAAATTAAGATGATAGTATTCATACGACCATAACATGAAGAACAAAAGAGGTAGCCATGACAAAATGTATGAAAAGTATAAACAAACATGTCATGACATACTTAAAAAGCATACTTGATAAAACTTGAATAATTAACTCAATAATAAAACATATAGTAAAGAAAACATGTGAGCAAAAAATATAAAGAGGGTAATTGAAAGAAATGATGACAGAATTATCTAATGGATAAAATACCTTTAAAGCTATGGGATATCCATGCAAGTAAATTGTTACTCTTGTGTCATGAGCACGCTCACCTTTCTCTGGCTTCCCTACGGTAGCTGCCTTCATCAAATACTCAATAGTTGTAGAGTACACTAACCTCCCCCATGGATACTTCCTAAACTCATCCATATTTGTTGACAACTTGTAGAATTCAGAACGAATAGGCTGATTCGGTCGTTGAGGAAGTAGAACGCCCTCAACAATAAGAAGATATGCCAAACTCAGCTTCCTAGCTGGATTGGCCTCTATAACAAACAGTCCTAACAACTCTTTAAATTTTAAGCTTCTGACCCCAAATTCATCAATCATATTTGCATTTGGGATTTCATAGTCGGTACAATCATGGCAATCCAGCCCAGTAACAGCCGCAAACTCAGGGAGACCAAACCGGCAAACATGGCCTTTGACGTTGAACCACATTTCATGAAGTTTTTTTGTCTTCACTTGATGAAGGATAAAGTAGTAGAGCAGCTGAGACGACACCTTCAATTGGTCTGCCCAAGTAACAATAGGGGCAAAAATTTCGTTCCTTATTTCATACAGTCCATCAGCATCAAGATGTTCATCAATAATTTGAAAGACGTCCCAATTTGCAAACGTATTAACTTGTGATGACATATGCATGGATGGGGGGCAAACATATTCCACTTTCGAGATATCCATCTTAGACTAAGAAAGGAAAACAAAACAAAAAAAACTTTAATACAACATACAAGAAACTGTAATCATAATCTCAAAAACCATAAATAACTATTGTCATAAAATTCAACAATAAAACAAAATATAAAGCACTAAACTGTCATAAAAGAGAACTAATATAAATTATTAGAACAAAAACAAAAATTACTGTCATCAACAAGAAGAAATAGATAATCAAATCCTAATATAGAAGATTTTGAAATCAAATCTAAAAACTTTTAAATAATTACTGTCATCAAATAGAGCAAAATACTGTCATCAAGAGTACTAAAAACTGTATTTGATCAAAACAAATTGCCATCCACATTGACATCCACATTGTCATCCACATTTGAACAAAATGTGTTTGTCATCAAATATTGTAATGCACAAAAAATAAAATAGAGCAAAGAACACTGTAATCAAGGGGAAATCTGGATATCGATGACAAACACATTGTCATCAACAAATAGTATAATGTTGAGATCTCACTAAACAAGTTGTCCTCAACATAAAACACAAACAAACACATTGTCATCAAAACAAAAACATTGTCATCGCAAATAGTATATTACTAATATTTCACTAAACAAACTGCCCTCAACATAAAACACACACACAACACATTGTCATCAAAACAAAAACCAGATTTATAACCAAACTAATTGTCATCGAAACTACAAAACTAACATAAATTACACGAAAACAACAATGAGAAAGAACAAATAAAACTAAATACCATACATATGATGACAAATACGAAAATTAAACAAACAAATCTGTAATCAACACATGCAAAGGGACAGACAAGTAAAAATCAAAGAGATACAGTAAAAAAAGTGCAATTAGCAAGGAAAACACACAAAAACAACACTGTAATCAAGTAGAAAAAAGCAAAATCGAACTCCAAATCAAACCGTAAAACCTAAAAACACAAAACAGAAGCAAAAACTGAACTAGATACATACCTGTGAGTGATTATAGATGAAATTTGGTCGAAATTCACACAGAAACCAGATTCGAACAACTGCATTACAGAAAAACAAAAAATCAGCGATGGCAACCCTAATTTATACAGAAATCAACCAAAAACAAAGAAAAAACGTACCTGGAGATCGCGCGAGAGTAAGGAAGCTCGAAATCGACGAGAAACGAGGAGAAATCGCGGCGAAATCCTCCGGAATGCTTGGAAGAGGAAGGTGGAGTGAAAGGAGAGAAAGAAGAAAGTAACGGGCTCGAAAAAAATGAATGGAAAGGGGGTGGGAGTTTAATTAGGAGGGGTATATATAATTTTCTATAAAAAATTTAATTAAAAAAGGGGGAGGGTTAGTTACCACTTTAGATTAGAAGGGATGTTATATTACACTCAAAGACGTTTTGCGAAACAAATTCGGTCCTTGCAGTAGCCATATCTTGGTCATTGGGCCTCTGTTGGGCTTCAACTTTGAACACGGCCAAGATAGGCCCAAGAAGTATATTCTGACCAAAGATCTTCTCAAATGGACGCTCGAGCCGTCCATGCCACTCTGCCCTAACTCGGCCTCGTCGCCGTCGCTGTGGAAGTCCTCGTCTTTCGGGAAACTCTTTGTCAGCGGCCTCCAAACTTATTAAGGTTCCCCAATTTAGTAAGTCTTCAGAATGGGGCCCTTGAGAGCTCACCCATACAGCCATGGGTTCCAAAGACGATCTGAATGACGTCACTCTTCTTGACGTTGCTCTTGCCGCTACACTCATCTGACTCCTTATGTCGACGTCTGTGATCTGAGTAGTGGTGGTCCTACGTATATCAGCAGTGGCGATCCTACGTACATCAGAGTGTGCTATCGAGTCTTCATAGAGTATCTTCTAGGTGCTCTTGCCTTCCATAGCCATTGTGTTTGATTGTAATCCTTTTGGTTTCATCATCATTCGGTAAAGTACTTGTTTCCAAGTTCTAGGGATTTATCGTTTGATTTGGTTTCATTTGGCCTATCCATCCACTATCTTTCTATCATCTCTTTTTTAAGCGCTTTACCCTATCTCAATCAATCTTCAATGTTTCAAGTGCTTTACCCTATCGCAATCAATCTTCAATTTCTACCTTCTACACAACAATGCCGATTTAATTATGAAGCCATTGAATTCTGAAAATTAATTCATTGGCAATCATCCATTGTGAAATTATACAGTTATAATGGTAACTAATTAGCTTTAAACCTTTTAGGATCAATCCTTGCATCCGCAACACAGTTAGGGTTTTGAGAGAGCTTAACCCCCCCCCCCCTTCTCCTGCTTAGCATCGACGACGACAGTCAGATCCGGCGATGTCTAGTTGTCGTCGTCTGTGCTGTTCATATCCGAAGGCGAGGATGAATTAGAGGCACCGGGGAGAGGAGGCAACATGTGGTCGTAGAACATGGAGAGGAATTGGTCGTCGTCCAACCTATCGAAGGCGGAAGCAGAGGAGGTGACGCGAGTACATTCATTGAGCAATGGAGCTTCGAGGAAGGCAATGGAGTCTCTAACAGAGCGGCGAGGGGCGGTAAAGTCAACCCAAGATGAAGGAGGTTGAGGATTGAGGGTTAAGGGATGCATCTGAGGCCGATTGGGCACTCGTGGAGGCAATTAGGTTGTGGGGATTGGGGTTAAAAGTGGCATGCAGTTGTGGGGAGGGAAAGCACGAGGGCGATTCGGGAGGCAATTGTGCCATTGTTGTGCAGGAATTTTATTGAGATAAGGTATGGCGTTGTCTTAGACAAAGCCTTACGACACGAGTTCCTTATCTTAGAGGGATTTCGCTGGTGCCACCTAAACGATGGCTTTTTTATTTTTTTTTAAAGAATTTCATAAATAGAGACAGTGTGTAACAACCCATCAAATCAAGCCCAAATTTTATATCCCGATCTAGCTCAAGCCCAAGGCGGAAGTGCAATCCAAATAAAGCTAAAACCCAAGATTAGAGCATTCTAGAGTCTTCAAGGAAACTCCACCAACTTCCAACCACCACATTTATTCTTCTTAGCTCATCCACCCCCACTTTCTAGCCGTATAAATAGGAGCACTTGTAAGATCATTTTCGTCTCATCAAGTACTCAACATTCTCCACATCAATATAGAGCGCTTTCATACATTTTCTTTCTTTCCTTGTGTTCTTCGAGTGAGTAAGTTCGAGAGGCTGACTTGTATGCTTAAGCTTTTGGAGTCTATCTTAGCTTTCAAGGCCGAGCGTTCCTAAGGAGTTTTAAGGGCGTTACAAGTGGTATCAGAGTCAAGTTCCGAGATTCACCCATAGCGAACGTCGAAGACAACACAAATTCAGTCCGAGTTAGAGAGACAACTACCAGGGGAGGAAAGAAGAGTCGAGACAAGTCCGCAGACCTAGGCCAAGTGTTGGAGAGAAGGGTGAAGGCGCTAGAGGTGAAGCTCACCCAAGTGGAGAACATCTTAGAACCCTTAGCAGATCAGGTCGAGTCCTATTTCGGCAACATGACTTCGTTCGAGTGAGACTCGTACGAGAGATTCAACAAGATGAGGGATGTGTTGGATGGGGCGGTTCTTGCCATGAAGGAAGGTATGAAGACTCATGAAGAGAACTTTGAGGAACTACGTGGTCATGTTAGAGGGCTGCAAGAGACGGTGAGACTCTTGACCAACGGCCAGGTTCCATTCCACGTAGAGGCAACCACACCACCCATTACCGTCGCTCCACGCATCGAGACCCCAAAGTTGAAGGAATTCAGGGGGGTGGCGCCAAGGAAGTGAAGAACTACTTATGGAAGGTCGAGCGGTACTTTGACGTCGTCACGATCACCGAGGAGCCGAACAAGATCAACCTAGGCACGATGTACCTCACCGACACTGCAAATGCTTTGGTGGAAACGCACGCACGCTGAGGTGCAACGAGGTAACATCACAATTGATACTTGGGAGAAGTTTAAAGCCGAGTTCAAGCCTCGATTCTATCCGGAAAACATCGTGTACGAGGCACGACACAAGCCGAGGGAGCTCTAGCAAACCGGGCCCATTCGAGACTATGTGAAGGAGTTCAACGATCTTGAACTTCAGATGGCACCCCCAGAGTTGGAGGAGCTGAGGAGACAACTTGATGGACTGCTAAGTGCTTGACACATAAGGCCATCCAAGGCGTCGTACAGAGCCCCAATGTTGTTCCAAAAGAAGCATGATGGATCGTTGAGATTGTGCGTCAACTATCGGGCGCCAAACAAGGTAACAGTCAAGAACAAGTATCCAATTTCTTTGATTGATGACTTCTTTGACAGATTGGGAAAGGCGAAGTGGTTCATCAAGACGGACTTGCTCTCCGGGTACCATCAAGTCCGTATAGCTGAAGGAGATGAGCCCAAGACCACATATGTCACCCACTATGGAGCTTTCGAATGGTTGGTGATGCCATTTGGTTTAACGAAAGCCCCAGCCACGTTTTGCACCTTGATGAACAAGATTTTCCATCCTTATCTAGACAAGTTTGTGGTGGTGTACCTTGATGACATTGTGGTCTATATCCAGTCCATGAAGGAGCATTTGGAGCACTTGAAGGTGGCTTTCAAGGTACTAAGGAACAACCAACTTTGGGTCAAGCGAGAGAAGTGCAGGTTTGCGCAACAACAAGTGCAGTTCCTTGGCCACATCATCAGCAAATGGAGTTTAAGAATGGATCCAACGAAGATACACCGACGAAGGTACCTGAGCTCATGTCTTTCCTTGGCCTAGTCAACTATTACATGAGATTTATCAAGGGCTACTCAGCCAAGGCGGCTCCACTGACTGACATGATGAAGGATGTTCTGTGGGATTGGACGGACATGTCCCAGAAGGCATTCGAGGCTCTGAAGGAGTATGTGAGCAAGGAGCCAACCCTGGTGTTGCCAGATTTCACCAAGGTATTTGAGGTTTATTCAAATGCTTCTGACTTTTCTATTGGCAGAGTATTAATGCAGGATCGACATCCCATAGCGTTTGAGAGTCGGAAACTAAAAAAGACCGAGAAGAGGTACACGGTGCAAGAGAAGGAGATGTAGGCGGTTGTCCATTGTCTCCGCACTTGGAGGCTGATGAGGCTAAAGTCGTAGTGCCAAATCAAAGAAATAAACTCTAAACACTAACTAGATTATAGCAAGTAAGTCGAGGTCGAACCCAAGGGAATCAAAACACCAAATCAATGCAGTCAAGTGAAATATCAACTAGTGAACAAGTAACAAGTAACCAGGGGTTTTTTTTGATTGTATGAAACACAAAAGTAACAAGTATCAAACAAAGGGAGTTTGGGTGAGAATATGATGAGAAGAGGTTTCACCTAGCAAGTATCCACACAACAGTCAATCAAGTTGATCATAGATTTATCTCAAGTTTTATTCAATCCTAGGGAATGTTCCTATTCCAATCTTTAATATATCAGCAGGCCAACCGGTCCTGATAATACTTACTATTCAACAATCAGGGAAACCTCTCAAGATTAGATGAAATAGCAGCAAAGGGCACAGGAATCATAAGGATGCATGCAATAACTTACAACCGTCAAGTATTAACATGCAATCAATTCTCTTTCATAAAAGCAATCAACTACCAGATCATGCAGATATGAATGCTACAATGACAAGGAATTCCACCGTATATTCCTAGTCTAGCAATAGAAAACTATCAATCAAACTAGGTGATCAAGCTAGCAAAACTAATAGAAATCAATAGATGAAGAACAAGAGAATTAATACAAACCCATAGGAAAAGAACAAGAGTTTAGAAATCTCACAACTTAATAACTGAAGGTTTCAACCGCTAGGTAAAACAATGGAGATTAGTTCCTGCTCATGGTTGCAGAACTAAATTGTCTGATGGAAAAGATGATAGAAAAGATGATAAAACTAGGGTTCTTAAATAGAGACTAACCCTAAAAATATATGGTAAAAGATAAATATCCTAAAACTAAATAAGGAAAAAGGAAAAGAAAAGAAAAGAAAAGAAACAAAAGGAAAATAAAAGGAAAATAAACCAAACAAACAACTAAAAGGAAATAAATCTAGTAACAAGTGCTCGGTACTAATGCATTTGACTATTTGAGCTGCTTGCTTACGGCTGCAGCTTCCAGTGGGCCCATTTGCTTGCTTTAAATCCACGGCTCGTCTCGCGCACGAAGGGGAATCCAACATAATACCCGCGATCGCGGATATTAATCCGCGATCGCGGATTTATTAAATATTCTCGGCTCCTCTCTGTTGCTCCACCGCGATCGCCGCTGATCCATGGCGATCGCCGTCGGTGATTTCTTCAAGTCTTCAATCTTCTTCGGTTCTAATCTTCAATTCTTCACTTCTTAATAAATATCTCAGAACATAACAATGACTCGAAACACATATAATAATACTCCTAAATCAATGTAATAATCCCTAGTTACGCTATACAAAGTGCAGCATATCAGAGGCATTATCTTCTCGGTGCTCACTTTACCGTCTACACCGCCAACATAGCAACTCGCTACTTTCAAACTCAAAGGAACTGGAGCCCGAAGCAAGTACGTTGGCAAGACTTTCTAGTTGAGTTTAGTTTTGAGTTGGTGTACAAGACAGGACGTTCCAACGTTGTGGCAAACGCACTCAGTAGGAAGGCAAAGCTAGCCGTCATCACCACAACCTACAAAGACCTGGTCGAGACTATCAAGAAGGGACTTGAAGCTGACCCAGTGGCAAAGAGTTTGAAGAAGCTTGCCGAAGAAGGTGGGACAAGAGAGTTTAGGATTAGGGATGGCCTACTTTACACTAAGGGGCAACGTGTCTTTGTGTCAAGATACGGAGCTTTGAGGAAGGCCATGATTAGAGAGTGCCATGACACACTTTGGGTTGGACATCCAAGACAAAAGCGGACCCGACCGCATATTTGGAGAAGTACTACTGGCCGAAGATGAGAGATGATATCAACCAGTACGTACTTACTTTCTTGGTGTGTCAACAAGACAAGAGCGAGCGTCGGTTGCCAGCCGGTGGCTGCTAGAGCCACTTCCAATCCAGGAGAGACCGTGGGAGTGCATCAACATGGATTTCATATGTGGTCTGCCCAAATAAGAAGGCATGAGGGCAATCATGGTGGTTGTGGATTGTTTCTCCAAATATGCGGTCTTCATCCCAACACCTAGAGGATGCCAAAACCACCGAGGTGTCAAGGTTGTTTTTCAAGAACGTCGTAAGCACAAGGGACTTCCAAGGAGCATAGTGAGCGACCGAGACTCCCGGTTCACTACCATGCTTTGGACGGAGTTGTTCAAGATCCTTGGTACGGATTTGCACTTTTTCACCGCATTCCAACCAGAAACTGACTGCCAGACAGAGAGGATCAATATCTTGTTGGAGTGTTATCTTTGACTTTTTGTGAGCGCCAATAAGAAGGATTGGGCGAAGCTCATTGACATCGCCCAGTTCTCCTACAACATGCAACAATCTGAGTCCACGGGAAGGATTCCTTCAAACTTGCAACTTGTAGGCACTACCTGATAACATGAAGATCCATCCAGTGGTGCACGTGAGTATGCTCAAGCCATACCATCCTAACTCGGTCGAGCCAAGTCGAGGGAGTAACCACGAGCTCCCACTTTGATGTTTCAATCATATGTACGAGGCATCAAAGAGATTCTAACCAACAGAGTGATCAGGAAGAGAGGAGTATCGTGCACAACCGAGTTCTTGGTCCATTGGGACGGGATGCTAAGGGAGGAGTCGTCTTGGGAGAAAGAGAAAGACTTATGGCAGTTCAAGGAAGAGATAAATAAGTACTTGGGAAAGAAGGCAACCGTTCAGCAAGAGCAATAGTCGGCAGCAATTTTGGTGGGGGAGCATGTAACAACCCATCAACTCAAGCCCAAATTTTATAGCTCAATCTAGATCAATCCCAAGGAGGAGGTGCAATCCATATAAAGCCCAAGCTCAAGACCAAGACTAGAGCATTCTAGAGTCTTCATGGAAACTCCACCATCTTCCACCAACTCCCAACCACCACATTTATTGTATCTCTAGATTCTTCTTAGCTCATTCACCCCCACTTTCTAGCCCTATAAATAGGAACACTTGTAAGATCATTTTCATCTCATCTTGTACTCAACATTCTCTACATCAATATAGAGAGCTTTCCTACAATTTCTTTCTTTTCTTGTGTTCTTCAAGTGAGTGAGTTCGAGAGGCTGACTTGTTAGCTTAAGCTTTTGGAGTCTACCTTAGCTTTTAAGGTCGAACGTTCCTTAGGAGTTTTAAGGGCGTTACACAATGCCTCTATTATACTATATTTAAAAAAAATACTGAACGAGAGGCGTTGTTTGATTCCTTTCACAAAACAACGCCTCTCGTTAATTTTTTTAAATGCAATACCTTCGGACTGAGGCTTCATTTTAAACAGCGCCTCTCCTACTTAGTTCTTTTCCAAAGTTGCAAATAGTGCTTATAGCGGGAATTAAATTTAAAACGAGCATAAAACCGGAATTATTTGGGAAAAAGTGCTAGGAAAATATTTCGAGAAAGACATGTTAATTAGATTCCTTTTACAAAACAAGGCTTGTTTAAAGCCAAAGAAGTAATATATACACACAAATTTATAAATGTTAGAATCTCAAAAACAAATAAACGATCTATAATATATACAAATTTTTATATATGTGCATATGTTTTTCTCATGGATGTTTGACATTGTAGAGTGCATAATCTTTTTACTAGAAGCGTGAATTATATATAGAGTATGACTTTTTTCTATAATAATAGAGCTTTATTTTGTCAACGAAAAAATATATACCATTTGACCGGAGTCGGGGAGGACGGAACGAAGGGAAGAATACAAGGCATTAGCTCTCGTCCTACGATTTCTCTAACTTGCATTGTGATCCATTTTCTTCTTATTCTCATCCCCAACCTCCACAGCTTGATTCTTCGTTACAAATACTTCGTCGGAAACCAACATAGGTGACGATTTGTGGACATCTAGAAGATATGGAAGTGGGGAAGGGAAGATGACAGGGTTGCTCGACGGTGGTATAAAAAGTAGATCATCGAAAAAAGGATGGTTAATATCATTATCATAATGATGATCAACTGAGAAGCATTGGGTTTGAGTACCATTGTAGTAGATTGAGGGTTCGTCAAAGGCGCCGTACAACTCAATGCCGCTAGGAGCTTGGGAGAAAGGAGAGTAAGATAACATGGTTGATTGATTTTTGTTTGGTTAGTTTCGGCTAGATAGGTAGGGCTTTTTAGGGTTTCCTTGTGTTGGCTTTGTTTATGCTTTATGAGATGTCGAGCATTATTCAATGGGGGTGGGTTTATATTGAGGACCACCTGAAAAATTGATCTACTATTGACTTTCGAGTTTGATTGAGTGTTACGTACTCCCTCGGTCCCAAATGTTCTTCCCATCTCCTTTAAACACGTATATCGATGTGCGTTTTATATCGTTAATATATTTAAATATAGGTTAATAAAAATTATAAAAAATTGATATTCTTAAAGTTCTCGATGAGACGAATCAAACAAGACCCCACATCACTATGTTTGTTCTTATATATTGTAAGATATCTAACAAATTCGATTAATACGTGAATAATGTCATTATTTGGAATGAGAAGAACTTTAAGGGACGGAGGAAGTATTAATAAAATCATGGGGAAAGCTTTGGTATTAGCTAGAGCCTGTCGTTTTCGATCATTTGGACTAGCTACTACCTCCCCTAGATGTTAGTGGAATGGGTTATGTTCGATGAACTTGGGATGAACAGTGTTCTACTTAAGTTAAAATACTATAGGGTGGAATTTGTTTCTCTTTGTTTTCTTTTTGTCATATTTTTTAAAATGATTATTCTTAAAGTTATGGTCCAAATTTATGGTCCAGATGCATGCAGTAGCAAAAAATACCTAGAAATTAAATCATTTTGTTGGTTTTTATCCCAACTAACTAAATTATATGTTTACACCCTAATTAATGAACTCACGTGATGTGAATCCGTCCCATCAAGACCTTATTGTACCTAGCTTGGACGTCAAGGGAGATATCAATGACTTGGTGCAAGAGCATGAAGAGCCAGCCATGCGCATCACTCGCTCTATGGCTAAGAAACTCCAAGGACAAGTCCAACTCGCTCTCACCAATCTTGGACCGTTGGCCATTTCTTGTGACGGACCATGCACCATTGTTAGCACTTAAACAACCCTTAAAGAAGCAGCCCATGATGGCTAATTTCCCTCCCATGACAAGCCAGCTGAATCAGTGGATTCTAGACACTACAAAACTTTATTCCTTTTTGGACAACTTTCCTTATTTGGCCTTGTGTTAAGGCAAGCATTTATCTGGTTTTATAATGTTAATTTTAGCTTATTTTTAACATTTTACCTTTGAAATTGCTAAGAAAAACTCTCTTTTTGCTTGAGCAAAAACCTGCATCTTTGAAGGTCATTCACTCCATTGTTTGTGCGTCATATCAACCAATTGAGAGCCCATCATCCACGCTTGGTGTGTAGCATCCAAGTCCCACAAGTTCTCTCTTCGCCGGTGAGTCATATCCGACTTTGAGAGTCCATATCTCCCTCGATTTTCATTCAATCCACAATCCGTCTTCACCACCCTCCACTTCAGTTCATCCTCTTCAAATCCATAGGAAGAACGCTCCAAAAAGCTTTCTTTCACCGCTCGTTCCATCTCCATCTTCCCAGATCAGCAGCGACTTACCCGGATTGACGTTGCTTGTTCTTGGAGCCATTCCCTCGCACCATGACGCAGCCAAGGACGATCCTATCATCGCGCGTTGTTGATGTTCCGTGTTACTTCATCCTTCTACATCCTTGTTGACAAATGTTAGAATTGTTTTTTGTTTACATATATTACCAATGATGTTCATTTATTTTGTTGACATAAATTAGCCATTGTTTGTTTACATATTATTGATTTTTGTATTTACAGATGTAGAAAATGTCTTTCACAATATGTTGACCGAGCCATCTATGCGCATCACTCGCTCCATGGCTAAGACACTTCAACGACAAATCCAGCTCGCCCTTGTCAACCTTGGACCTTTGGCCATTACTTGGGATGGCCCATGTGCTTCCCTTAGCACCCAGATCTCTCCCATGGAACCACCTAATGACGACATTTAGCTCCATGACGCGCCAGCTTTCACCAAAGGAATCCTAGGCATCATCAAGTGTTATTTCCTTTTTGGGCAAACTACCTTATTTGGCCTTGTGTTAAGGCAAACATTTATCTGGTTTTAGTATGTTATTTTTAGTTATTTTTAACATCATTTTAGGCTGAATAATGTGAGAGCAGGCCGGCCCTAGATACTAATAGGCCTCCCCTCTCATGTGCTCATTTCCACCTTTGAAATTGCTAAGAAAAACTCTCTTTTTGCTTGAGCAAAAACCTGCATCTTTGAAGGGCATTCTCTCCATTGTTTGTGTGTCATATCAACCAATTGAGAGCCCATCATCCCCGCTTGGTGTGTAGCATCCAAGTCCCACCAGTTCTCTCTTCGCCGGTGAGTCATATCCGACTTTGAGAGTCCATATCTCCCTCGATTTTCATTCAATCCACAATCCGTCTTCACCACCCTCCACTTCAGTTCATCCTCTTCAAATTCATAGGAAGAACGCTCCAAATAGCTTTCTTTCACCGCTCGTTCCATCTCCATCTTCCCAGATCAGCAACGACTTACCCGGATTGACGTTGCTTGTTCTTGGAGCCATTCCCTCGCACCGTGACGCAGCCAAGGACGATCCTATCAAGTGGTATCAGAGCCACGCGAGGTTTGTCTCCTAAAACTGTTCTTAAGTGCAAAAAAATTGGTTTACGAACAGGTCTGCATAGCCTACCTTCTTTCCTTGTTCGTTGTGTTGATCGTTTGGTTGAAAACTGAGTTGTGTCTTGTTGTTTGAGTTGTCTACGAATTTTGCTGTGTTCTTGAGGTTGAAGACGACTCATTTAAGCCAAAATACAGTTACGTTTCAGCCAAAATTCAAGACAAAATCCAGTTACAAAAATCAGTCAAACTAGCATTAACCTTGTTTCCTTATTTGCCTCACCTCTTGACTGCTGAAGTTAAAGCCTTGTCCCCACCCTTTAATCTGCATATTTAAGTTAGTTTACTTGTTATATGTTGTGCATAATTCACATATTGATTTTAAGGATTAAGGGAAAGGAAGTTAAATAAAATACAACGTCAACTTTGGATTAAAAAAAAAAAATCTGTCAAGGCCACGTTTTGTTTGAAGTGTAGTAGGAGAAGACTTGGTTAGTAACCATCCTCCTTAAGATTTTAAACTTGCTAGGAGAGAGATCTTGGTTAGAATCCAACCTCTTTTGGCTATACTCTTGAGAAAAAAGTGGTTGTTCTTAGAAAGATCCGGTCACCATTGAAAAAAAAGGAGGAGTGACTAAGAAAAAGTAAGGCAACACAAGAGTTTATTACTACACTAGTTCGGCCTTTGTCATATATATTAAAAAAAAAAATTCAAGTACCTTTCCTTATGCTTTATGTGTAGCACAACTTAGAACTTGTTGAGCTTGCTTGGGTATTTTTCCTATCTTATCCTACCCTATCTTGTGTCCCTAATTTTGAACCTCTAGTAACCAATTTTTGCTACTTAAGGATCAGTTTTAAGGACCCTTGACATGTGTGGGATCCATTGACAAGTTTGTCCTAGTTGTGTTGTGTGTTGAGTTTGTGTTCTAGGGATATCATGGAGGAACCAGGCAACAAGAAGGACAAGTCCGTCCTTGACGGAGATGCGTCTCCTACATCCGTCACCATGGCTGATTTGCTCCAAGCCATTCAAGGCCTTAAGTTTGAGAATGAGGAAAGGTTGCGTGCGCAACAAGAAGAGATGACTGCCTTCATGCGCGCCGTGGAAGCTAAGATTGGTGCTTCCCAAATTGGAAGCCAAGGTGGAACTCAAGCGAGCGGAGGCCTTCCTTCAGTCCATATGGAGGGCGAGTATTCAGGCCATGTGACGCAAACTACCACCTTGCCGTCCCTCTCCATGGCGCCTTCCTCCTCCCACCATCCCATCACGGCGACCCACCGGGAAGTTTCAAGTATGAACTATGCCCATTCTCTTCCTTTTGCTAGCTATCCTACCATGCCTTTGCCTACGGGCACCACTAACCTGCTAGGTCGAGAGGATGTGGGCGACTTCCAACCAAGGCCGCCATTGCCTCTCTTGCAACCGAGGCGTCCAGCTGCAGGCCGTGGACTTGGGCGAGGAAACTACCAAGCAGGAAGGGCACTCCTACAACCAGTGCGGGCCTACCAAGGTCAAGACATGGACCAAGGTTATGGAAGAGGTCCTAATGTGAAGTTGGAAGTGCAGCCATTTGGAGGAACAACCGACGTCGAGGCCTACTTGGAGTGGGAGCACAAGACGGAACAAGTCTTTGATTTCTACCAATACACCGATGCTCAAAAGGTAGCCATTGCCACCATTAAATTCATTGATTTTGCTTATCATTGGTGGATAGAGGACAAAGAAGAAAGGGAGTACAATGGTTACCCACCCATTGACACTTGGGACGAGCTCAAAACTGCATTAAGGCACCGGTTTGTGCCCGAAGACTTCACAGCCCGCCTACACTCAAGGTTGGAGCAATTGAGACAAGGAACCAAGACGCCGGATGAGTACTACAAAGAACTCAAGATCCTCATGTATAGATCCGGTCTAAGGTTCCCCGAAGGGTATGTTATTTCTAAATTTATCAATTGCTTAAATCCTGACCTTAAGGCTACTGTGAGTACGCAACATTTTGTTCGAGGTACTACTATTGAGGAGATTTTGCACTACACCAATCATATCTATCAAAACTTACCTCAAAGGAAGAGTTACTCATCCAACAATAGGCCTTGGAACAACCAAGGAGGAGGATCCTCTAGCTACCCCACTCGGCGTCCCGAGAGCAAGCAAGACGCCTCAGCCGTGCCCACAAGACGTGAGCCTTCAAGGACTCCACAAGGCGGCAGGCGAGAAGGGGAGCAACGCTCAAGTGAGATCAAGTGCTTTAAATGCCTTGGGCGTGGCCACATGGCTAAGGATTGTCCTTCTAGGCGCCAAGTCCTACTCAACACCATTGGTGAGTATGAGTCGGATGAGGAGGCCGAGGTTGAGGAGCCACAAGGAGAAGAAGAGGAGGTGGCAGAGCTGCAAGTAGAAGCTGAGACTCAAGGTGAGTGTTTTGTGGTCAAACGATCTCTAATCACTAATGAAGCTCCCGCCCCACCAAACCAAAGAGAAACCATTTTCCATACAAGATGCCTCATCCAAGGTAAAATTTGCAATCTCATAATTGATGGAGGATCTTGTTGTAACATCATAGACCAAGAGGTGGTCAAAAGGTTTGCTCTTAAAACTACTCCTCATGTACAACCCTATACTTTATGTTGGCTGAATTCTAACACACCTCTTAAGGTGAATGCACAAGCTTGTGTTAAGTTTTCTATAGGGGGGTATGTTGATGAGGTGATTTGTGATGTTCTTCCTATGACGGCGTGCCATATCTTACTTGGAAGGCCTTGGCAATATGACCGCGGCGTCATCCACCAAGGAGTCACAAATGAGTATTCTTTCCACCTCCAAGGTAAGAGGATCACCTTGTTGCCATTGGCGCCACATGAAATCATGGCTGATCACATAGCCAATGAGCAAAGGCGCAATGCTGCGGCGCAAGGGAAAAGTCAAGAGAAGAAGGCGCCACCTAGCCATCTACTACTAGCCAAATCAAGAGAGGCTAGAAAAGCTATGGAGGGGAGTAACACTTGCTTTCTTTTGTTGTTTAAAGATGTGTTATTTAATGAAAAAGATGTGCAAGACTTACCTTCCTCTATTGCTTCTTTGTTGAAGGAGTTTGATGACTTGTTTCCCGAGGAGATGCCGGAAGGACTGCCCCCACTACGTGGGATAGAACATCAAATAGACTTTGTTCCCGGCGCCTCCATCCCTAACAAGCTAGCCTATAGAGCCAATCCCATGGAGGCCGAGGAGCTTCAAAAACAGGTTGTTGAACTTCTATCTAAAGGCTATGTGCGTGAGAGTTTAAGTCCATGCTCGGTCCCCGTCATCTTAGTTCCTAAGAAAGATGGAACTTGGAGAATGTGTGTAGATTGTAGGGCTATAAACAATATTACCATCAAGTATAGGCATCCTATTCCTAGACTTGATGATATGTTGGATGAACTCTATGGTTCATGCATATTCTCTAAGGTGGACCTTAAAAGTGGCTATCACCAAATTCGAATGAAGGAAGGTGATGAATGGAAAACTGCCTTCAAGACCAAGTATGGTCTATATGAATGGTTAGTTATGCCATTTGGGCTCACTAACGCGCCTAGCACATTCATGAGGCTCATGAACCATGTGTTAAGGGCCTTTTTAGGCAAGTTTGTGGTTGTGTATTTTGATGACATATTAATTTATAGCCGCAACGTGCAAGAGCATGCTAAACATGTGAGAATGGTCCTAGAAGTCTTAAGAAAAGAAAAGCTCTATGCTAAATTTAAGAAATGTCACTTTTGTTCGGATAATGTGGTGTTTCTTGGGTTTGTAGTGAGCAAAGAAGGGCTTCAAGTGGACAAAGAGAAGGTGAAAGCAATAGAAGAGTGGCCAGTTCCTACCACAATGACACAAGTTCGGAGCTTCCTTGGCTTGGCTGGCTTCTACCGCCGTTTTGTCAAGGATTTTAGCTCCCTTGCCACTCCTCTAACCGAGCTCACTAAGAAGAACGTGGCCTTTCAATGGGGCCCAAGTCAGGAGCAAGCTTTCGCCACCATCAAGTACAAGCTCACTCACGCCCCTCTCTTAGTACTACCGGACTTCTCAAGGACATTTGAGATAGAATGTGATGCTTCGGGAGTGGGGCTTGGAGGAGTTCTTATGCAAGGCGGGAGGCCAATTGCATACTTTAGTGAGAAGCTTAATGATGCCGAGCTCAAGTACCCAACATATGACAAGGAATTGCTAGCTTTGGTAAGGGTGCTCAAGGTATGGCAACACTATCTTCTCCCTAGAGAGTTTGTAATCCATTCTGACCATGAGGCACTTAGGTTCCTCAAGGGTCAAAGTAAACTAAACAAGCGTCACGCCAAATGGGTGGAGTTTATTGAGGCTTTCCCTTATGTGATAAAACACAAGAAGGGAAAGGACAATATTGTGTCGGATGCTTTGTCTAGGAGATATGCCTTGATATCCACCTTGGATGCAAGAATGTTGGGCTTTGCTTTCATCAAGGAACTATATGCCTTAGACCTTGACTTCAAGGAAATCTATGAGGAATGTAGTACTTTGGGAAGCAAGGATCAATTTTTCGTGCATGAGGGCTATCTCATGAAAGGAGCTAAACTTTGCATCCCTAGTGGGTCTACTCGAAGACTACTAGTGCAAGAAGCGCACGGTGGTGGTCTTATGGGCCGTTTCGGCGTTGCTAAGACATTGCAAGCCTTGAAGGAACACTTCTACTGGCCACGCATGCTTAGGGACGTGGAAAAACTTTGTGCTTCTTGTGCTACTTGTGCGCAAGCAAAGTCTAGGGCCAGCCCACATGGGTTATATACTCCCTTACCCATTCCCCAACAGCCTTGGGAAGACCTATCCATGGAATTTGTGTTAGGCCTTCCTAGGACTAAAAGGGGAAGAGACTTCATTTTTGTGGTTGTAGACCGGTTTAGTAAAATGGCACACTTCATTGCGTGTCATAAAACCGATGATGCAACCAATGTGGCGTCCTTGTTTTTCAATCATGTTGTGCGTCTACATGGTCTTCCTAAGTCCATAGTGTCGGATAGGGATGTTAAGTTCCTTAGCCATTTTTGGAGGACCTTGTGGGCTAAGTTAGGCACCAAGTTGCTCTATTCCACTACTTGTCATCCTCAAACGGATGGTCAAACCGAAGTAGTAAATAGGTCGCTTGGCACCTTACTTCGTGTTGTTTTGAAAGCTAACCTACGCAGGTGGGAAGAATGCCTTCCTTACATTGAGTTTGCTTACAACCGCACCACACACTCAGCGACCAAGAAGACCCCCTTTGAAGTCGCCTATGGTAAGAACCCTCTCACTCCTTTAGACCTTATTGCTCACCCCATTGTTGATGGTTTTAGCAAGGAAGGAAAGGAGTTGGCGGACTATGTTAAGCGGTTGCATGAAGACACTAGGAAGCAGCTTGAGAAGCGCACGGCGCAATATGAGAGACAACACAACAAGGGACGCAAGGAGCTTCTATTTGAGCTCGGTGACTTGGTGTGGGTGCACCTCCGCAAGGAACGGTTTCCCTCACGCAGAAACTCCAAGTTGAAACCAAGGGCGGACGGACCTTTTCAAGTGCTTGAGAAAATCAACAACAATGCCTACCGTTTGGAGCTTCCACCAGAGATGCAGGTTCATGACGTCTTCAATGTGGCAGACCTTAGGCCATACTTGATGGGAGACGACACCGAGCTGGAGGAAGAGCAAGATTCGAGGTCGAATCCTTTCAAAGGAGGGGAGGATGATGTGAATCCTTCCCATCAAGACCTCAATCTACCTAGCTTGGACACGAAGGAGGACGTCAAAGACAAGGTACAAGAGCAAGAGGAGCCATCTATGCGCATCACTCGCTTCATGGCTAACACACTTCAACGACAAATCCAACTCCCCTTGTCAACCTTGGACCTTTGGCCATTACTTGGGACGGCCCATGTGCTTCCCTTAGCACCCAGATCTCTCCCATGGAACCACCTAATGACGACATTTAGCTCCATGACGCGCCAGCTTTCACCAAAGGAATCCTAGGCGTCATCAAGTGTTATTTCCTTTTTGGGCAAACTACCTTATTTGGCCTTGTGTTAAGGCAAACATTTATCTGGTTTTAGTATGTTATTTTTAACATCATTTTAGGCTGAATAATGTGAGAGCAGGCCGGCCCTAGATACTAATAGGCCTCCCCTCTCATTTGCTCATTTCCACCTTTGAAATTGCTAAGAAAAACTCTCTTTTTGCTTAAGCAAAAACCTGCATCTTTGAAGGTCATTCTCTCCATTGTTTGTGTGTCATATCAACCAATTGAGAGCCCATCATCCCCGCTTGGTGTGTAGCATCCAAGTCCCACCAGTTCTCTCTTCGCCGGTGAGTCATATCCGACTTTGAGAGTTCATATCTCCCTCGATTTTCATTCAATCCACAATCCGTCTTCACCACCCTCCACTTCAGTTCATCCTCTTCAAATTCATAGGAAGAACGCTCCAAATAGCTTTCTTTCACCGCTCGTTCCATCTCCATCTTCCCAGATCAGCAACGACTTACCCGGATTGACGTTGCTTGTTCTTGGAGCCATTCCCTCGCACCGTGACGCAGCCAAGGACGATCCTATCAATAACGGTCTCTTTAATCAAGAATTAGGCTCGTAGCGGGGCAAAAACGTTAAAAGTCGCTAAATGGGCCTAATGGTCCATTAGGCTCGAATTGGCAAAACGAAGACCAAACGATGTCGGAGTGGATTAAAACTTGGTTTCAATGACTAATAGAGGTATTTGACCATATGGGGTATTCTCAACTACCACTTCGTACTTTATAAGTAACACCTCCTTTGTAATACCAAACAACTCTTAATTCTCAAACTTGTTAGTGTACGTATGGTCAACACAAACGACGGTTGATTCTGTTTGAAAACGTTATGCAACTTAGTCTTTTTAGGCATACGAAGTTCCATTAAAGTCTCTTTAACGAAGAATTAGGCTCGCAGCGGTGCAAAAACGTTAAAAGACGCTAAATGGGCCTAATGGTCCATAAGGCTCGAATTGGCAAAACGATGTTGGAATGGCTTGAAACTTGGTTTCAATGACTATTAGAGGTATTTGACCATAAGGGGTATTCTCAACCACCACTTCGTACTTTATAAGTATCACATCCTTTGTAATACCAAACAACTCTTAATTCTCCAACTTGTTAGTGTACGTATGGTCAACACCAACGACGGTTGATTCTGTTTGAAAACGTTATGCAACTTAGTTTTATTAGGAATACGAAGTTCCATAAGGGTCTCTTTAACCAAGAATTAGGCTCCCAGCGGTCCAAAAACGCTAAAAGACGCTAAATCGGCCTAATGGTCCATTAAGACTAGAATGTGCAAAACAACGACCAAACAATGTCGAAATGGATTGAAACTTGGTTTCAAAGACTATTAGAGGTATTAGACCATAAGGGGTATTCTCAACCACCACTTCGTACTTTATAAGTATCACCTCCTTTGTAATACCAAACAACTCTTAATTCTCCAACTTGTTAGTGTACGTATGGTCAACACCAACAACGGTTAATTCTGTTTGAAAACGTTATGCAACTTAGTCTTATTAGGAATACGAAGTTCCATAAGGGTCTCTTTAACCAAGAATTAGGCTCGCAGCGGTGCAAAATCGTTAAAAGACGCTAAATGGGCCTAATGGTCCATTTGGCTCGAATTGGCAAAACGACGACCAAACGATGTTGGAATTGATTGAAACTTGGTTTCAATGACTATTAGAGGTATTTGACCATAAGGGGTATTCTCTACCACCACTTCGTACTTTATAAGTATCACATCCTTTGTAATACAAAACAACTCTTAATTCTCCAACTTGTTAGTGTACGTATGGTCAACACCAACGACGGTTGATTCTGTTTGAAAACGTTATGCAACTTAGTTTTATTAGGAATACGAAGTTCCATAAGGGTGTCTTTAACCAAGAATTAGGCTCCCAGCGGTCCAAAAACGCTAAAAGACGCTAAATGGACCTAATGGTCCATTAAGACTAGAATGTGCAAAACAACGACCAAACGATGTCGAAATGGATTGAAACTTGGTTTCAATGACTATTAGAGGTATTAGACCATAAGGGGTATTCTCAACCACCACTTCGTACTTTATAAGTATCACATCCTTTGTAATACCAAACAACTCTTAATTCTCCAACTTGTTAGTGTACGTATGGTCAACACCAACGACGGTTGATTCTGTTTGAAAACGTTATGCAACTTAGTTTTATTAGGAATACGAAGTTCCATAAGGGTCTCTTTAACCAAGAATTAGGCTCCCAGCGGTCCAAAAACGCTAAAAGACGCTAAATCGGCCTAATGGTCCATTAAGACTAGAATGTGCAAAACAACGACCAAACAATGTCGAAATGGATTGAAACTTGGTTTCAAAGACTATTAGAGGTATTAGACCATAAGGGGTATTCTCAACCACCACTTCGTACTTTATAAGTATCACCTCCTTTGTAATACCAAACAACTCTTAATTCTCCAACTTGTTAGTGTACGTATGGTCAACACCAACAACGGTTAATTCTGTTTGAAAACGTTATGCAACTTAGTCTTATTAGGAATACGAAGTTCCATAAGGGTCTCTTTAACCAAGAATTAGGCTCCCAGCGGTCCAAAAACGCTAAAAGACGCTAAATGGGCCTAATGGTCCATTAAGACTTGAAAGTGCAAAACAACGACCAAATGATGTCGAAATGGATTGAAACTTGGTTTGAATGACTATTACAGGTATTTGACCATAAGGGGTATTCTCAACCACCACTTCGTACTTTATAAGTATCACCTCCTTTGTAATACCAAACAACTCTTAATTCTCCAACTTGTTAGTGTACGTATGGTCAACACCAACGACGGTTGATTCTGTTTGAAAACGTTATGCAACTTAGTTTTATTAGGAATACGAAGTTCCATTAGGGTCTCTTTAACCAAGAATTAGTTGTGTCAAGCTAAAAATGGAAGGGGATGAATATATGTTGTTAGTATAGGAAATTGCATATTATATGATGTTTTTATATTGAATTTTGATTTAGAAATGGTTGTATATAGTATTATGTTGTTTGGAATGGATGAAAGATGATGATTTTGAATTATGGTTGATGAGTGGATGTTTTTTTTATGTTGAATAGGTTGAAATTCATTAGGATTAGGGTTTACATTTTATTTAGGGTTTTGATGTTTATTTGGTAATTTACTTAAATTGATAGGTTTTTTAGTTAAAATATTGAATTTATGTTGAATTTGTGTTGAAATGTCACCGGAAACTGACCGGAATGAATGAGATGACCGGAGAAGAAAGTGTGAAATCGTGCGTCACGCGTGACGTCACACCTCACAGCGAGAATGGTACCCTCGCCGAACGTGAGAGTTATGCCCTCGTAGAACGCGAGAGTTATGCCCTCGCAGAACGCGAGGAATTGCCATAACTGGCAAATTCCCCCTTCTGCAGAACATGTGTATTCTGCACATGTTTTCATGTGTTTTTTCTGCATTCATTTATTTATTGATTGTTCTGTGCCTAGTGCGAGAGAACCAGGAGGTTCATACCAAGGGGCTTACCCTTGTGGTGGCTAGGACATTTTTTCTCAAGATAGTTATTCTGGTGGACAAAAGGGTAGCTGGGACAATTTCATTCCACAAGGTGCAATAGTGGAATGTGGACAAGGGTGGGGTGGACAAAGTTGGGGCGGTGGATATGGTGAGGGAAGTGGTCATCAAGACATGGGTCATGGAAATGTCGAGGGAAGTGGACAATCTTGTTCTTCTTCTTACAATCATCAACCAGAACCGATGGAAGAAGAAAACGAAGATGAAGTTGTTGGGGATCAAGAAGAGGAAGAGGAAGAGGAAGAGGAAGAACAGGAGGAAGAAGAAGAAGAGGTCGTGAAAACAAAAAGAAAGAGGACGTCAAAGAAGAACGAGCCGGTATATGATCCTGAGCTCACTCAAAGCGTAACTGGAGGTCCAGAAGATCCTGAGTTGCTTAAGGGATTTGAAGCACATGTGGCTTACCACATCCAAAAAGGGACTGTAAGTCATTTATTTATTTTTTCAGCAGTATAATTCACTTTGCACAGTTTCTGCATTTTCTCGCAGAACGCGAGATCGCACCCCTCGCAGAACGCGAGAGTGGGCAACCTCGCAGAACGCGAGAAAATGCACATTTTTTGCATTTTCTTCCTTCTATGCAGAAACTGTATTTTTTGCTAATTTTTTCTGCAGAATATAATATGTATTTTTTCCTGCAGATCAAAGGCCCGATGAAGCCACAACAAAGGACAAAACAGAACAGTGATTGGCCATTAGACGACCGTGAGTGGTGTAAGATTCCCGGTGCAGTTGGATTGTCAAATCTCCCCGGAATGATGTACGACGAAATCGACTTCCCGTTGATTGAAGCGTTCATTGAACGATGGCAACCAGAGAAAAATTCATTCCACCTCCCTTGTGGTGAGATTACTATTGGCCTTCTTGATGTGTATAAGATATTAGGCCTCACCATAGATGGGAAAGCTATGACACTAAAAAAGAAACTGGGTGCCAAGTTTAGTCATGAAGAAATTAAAATATACTACTATGCCAAGTGGGGGCGGAAATTTTTGATATAGATTATACCACGTGCGATTCTGGGAGGGTGAAAGCCGAGGATTTTTAGAGTCATTGTCAAACCCTTTCTGAAGAACGAAAAGGATTAGGTTGGGTGTTGTATACTGCTGCCTCGATCTTATGTCCTGACAAGTCACAGAACTTGATCCGGCTTAGATATGAGCCTTTTGTTAAATCCTATAGCAAAGCTACGAACATCTCGTGGGGCTCGGCTGCTTTGGCACATCTGTATAGGCAGCTGGCGGTATGCACACGCCAGAACTGTGTCCAGATGTCGTTTTGTTACACCTTGTTGCAGGTATTTGGCTTTCTAAGCATTTAATTTATCTACTTATTTAGTCTTTTTAGGCATACTAAGTTCCATGACGGTCTCTTTAATCAAGAATTAGGCTCGTAGCGGTGCAATCACGTTAAAAGTCGCTAAATGGGCCTAATGGTCCATTAGGCTCGAATTGGCAAAATGAAGACCAAACGATGTCGGAGTGGATTAAAACTTGGTTTCAATGACTAATAGAGGTATTTGACCATATGGGGTATTCTAAACTACCACTTCGTACATTATACGTAACACCTCCTTTGTAATACCAAACAACTCTTAATTCTCCAACTTGTTAGTGTACGTATGGTCAACACAAACGACGGTTGATTCTGTTTGAAAACGTTATGCAACTTAGTCTTTTTAGGCATACGAAGTTCCATTAAAGTCTCTTTAACGAAGAATTAGGCTCGCAACGGTGCAAAAACGTTAAAAGACACTAAATGGGCCTAATGGTCCATAAGGCTCGAATTGGCAAAACGATGTTGGAATGGATTGAAACTTGGTTTCAATGACTATTAGAGGTATTTGACCATAAGGGGTATTCTCAACCACCACTTCGTACTTTATAAGTATCACATCCTTTGTAATACCACACAACTCTTAATTCTCCAACTTGTTAGTGTACGTATGGTCAACACCAACGACGGTTGATTCTGTTTGAAAACGTTATGCAACTTAGTTTTATTAGGAATACGAAGTTCCATAAGGGTCTCTTTAACCAAGAATTAGGCTCCCAGCGGTTCAAAAACGCTAAAAGACGCTAAATGGGCCTAATGGTCCATTAAGACTTGAATGTGCAAAACAACGACCAAATGATGTCGAAATAGATTGAAACTTGATTTCAATGACTATTAGAGGTATTTGACCATAAGGGGTATTCTCAACCACCACTTCGTACTTTATAAGTATCACCTCCTTTGTAATACCAAACAACTCTTAATTCTCCAACTTGTTAGTGTACGTATGGTCAACACCAACGACGGTTGATTCTGTTTGAAAATGTTATGCAACTTAGTTTTATTAGGAATACGAAGTTCCATAAGGGTGTCTTTAACCAAGAATTAGGCTCCCAGCGGTCCAAAAACGCTAAAAGACGCTAAATGGGCCTAATGGTCCATTAAGACTAGAATGTGCAAAACAACGATCAAATGATGTCGAAATGGAGTGAAACTTGGTTTCAAAGACTATTAGAGGTATTAGACCATAAGGGGTATTCTCAACCACCACTTCGTACTTTATAAGTATCACATCCTTTGTAATAACAAACAACTCTTAATTCTCCAACTTGTTAGTGTACGTATGGTCAACACCAACGACGGTTGATTCTGTTTGAAAACGTTATGCAACTTAGTTTTATTAGGAATACGAAGTTCCATAAGGGTGTCTTTAACCAAGAATTAGGCTCCCAGCGGTCCAAAAACGCTAAAAGACGCTAAATGGGCCTAATGGTCCATTAAGACTTTTATGTGCAAAACAACGACCAAATGATGTCGAAATGGATTGAAACTTGGTTTCAAAGACTATTAGAGGTATTAGACCATAAGGGGTATTCTCAACCACCACTTCGTACTTTATAAGTATCACATCCTTTGTAATACCAAACAACTCTTAATTCTCCAACTTGTTAGTGTACGTATGGTCAACACCAACGACGGTTGATTCTGTTTGAAAACGTTATGCAACTTAGTTTTATTAGGAATACGAAGTTCCATAAGGGTGTCTTTAACCAAGAATTAGGTTCCCAGCGGTCCAAAAACGCTAAAAGACGCTAAATGGGCCTAATGGTCCATTAAGACTTGAATGTGCAAAACAACGACCAAATGATGTCGAAATGGATTGAAACTTGGTTTCAATGACTATTAGAGGTATTAGACCATAAGGGGTATTCTCAACCACCACTTCGTACTTTATAAGTATCACATCCTTTGTAATACCAAACAACTCTTAATTCTCCAACTTGTTAGTGTACGTATGGTCAACACCAACGACGGTTGATTCTGTTTGAAAACGTTATGCAACTTAGTTTTATTAGGAATACGAAGTTCCATAAGGGTCTCTTTAACCAAGAATTAGGCTCCCAGCGGTCCAAAAACGCTAAAAAACGCTAAATGGGCCTAATGGTCCATTAAGACTAGAATGTGCAAAACAACGACCAAACGATGTCGAAATGGATTGAAACTTGGTTTCAATGACTATTAGAGGTATTAGACCATAAGGGGTATTCTCAACCACCACTTCGTACTTTATAAGTATCACATCCTTTGTAATACCAAACAACTCTTAATTCTCCAACTTGTTAGTGTACGTATGGTCAACACCAACGACGGTTGATTCTGTTTGAAAACGTTATGCAACTTAGTTTTATTAGGAATACGAAGTTCCATAAGGGTGTCTTTAACCAAGAATTAGGCTCCCAGCGGTCCAAAAACGCTAAAAGACGCTAAATGGGCCTAATGGTCCATTAAGACTTTTATGTGCAAAACAACGACCAAATGATGTCGAAATGGATTGAAACTTGGTTTCAAAGACTATTAGAGGTATTAGACCATAAGGGGTATTCTCAACCACCACTTCGTACTTTATAAGTATCACATCCTTTGTAATACCAAACAACTCTTAATTCTCCAACTTGTTAGTGTACGTATGGTCAACACCAACGACGGTTGATTCTGTTTGAAAACGTTATGCAACTTAGTTTTATTAGGAATACGAAGTTCCATAAGGGTGTCTTTAACCAAGAATTAGGTTCCCAGCGGTCCAAAAACGCTAAAAGACGCTAAATGGGCCTAATGGTCCATTAAGACTTGAATGTGCAAAACAACGACCAAATGATGTCGAAATGGATTGAAACTTGGTTTCAATGACTATTAGAGGTATTAGACCATAAGGGGTATTCTCAACCACCACTTCGTACTTTATAAGTATCACATCCTTCGTAATACCAAACAACTCTTAATTCTCCAACTTGTTAGTGTACGTATGGTCAACACCAACGACGGTTGATTCTGTTTGAAAACGTTATGCAACTTAGTTTTATTAGGAATACGAAGTTCCATAAGGGTGTCTTTAACCAAGAATTAGGTTCCCAGCGGTCCAAAAACGCTAAAAGACGCTAAATGGGCCTAATGGTCCATTAAGACTTGAATGTGCAAAACAACTACCAAATGATGTCGAAATGGATTGAAACTCTGTTTGAATGACTATTACAGGTATTTGACCATAAGGGGTATTCTCAACCACCACTTCGTACTTTGTAAGTATCACCTCCTTTGTAATACCAAACAACTCTTAATTCTCCAACTTGTTAGTGTACGTATGGTCAACACCAACGACGGTTGATTCTGTTTGAAAACGTTATGCAACTTAGTTTTATTAGGAATACGAAGTTCCATAAGGGTCTCTTTAACCAAGAATTAGGCTCCCAGCGGTTCAAAAACGCTAAAAGACGCTAAATGGGCCTAATGGTCCATTAAGACTTGAATGTGCAAAACAACGACCAAATGATGTCGAAATAGATTGAAACTTGGTTTCAATGACTATTAGAGGTATTTGACCATAAGGGATATTCTCAACCACCACTTCGTACTTTATAAGTATCACCTCCTTTGTAATACCAAACAACTCTTAATTCTCCAACTTGTTAGTGTACGTATGGTCAACACCAACGACGGTTGATTCTGTTTGAAAATGTTATGCAACTTAGTTTTATTAGGAATACGAAGTTCCATAAGGGTGTCTTTAACCAAGAATTAGGCTCCCAGCGGTCCAAAAACGCTAAAAGACGCTAAATGGGCCTAATGGTCCATTAAGACTAGAATGTGCAAAACAACGATCAAATGATGTCGAAATGGAGTGAAACTTGGTTTCAAAGACTATTAGAGGTATTAGACCATAAGGGGTATTCTCAACCACCACTTCGTACTTTATAAGTATCACATCCTTTGTAATACCAAACAACTCTTAATTCTCCAACTTGTTAGTGTACGTATGGTCAACACCAACGACGGTTAATTCTGTTTGAAAACGTTCTGCAACTTAGTTTTATTAGGAATACGAAGTTCCATAAGGGTGTCTTTAACCAAGAATTAGGCTCCCAGCGGTCCAAAAACGCTAAAAGACGCTAAAGGGCCTAATGGTCCATTAAGACTTTTATGTGCAAAACAACGACCAAATGATGTCGAAATGGATTGAAACTTGGTTTCAAAGACTATTAGAGGTATTAGACCATAAGGGGTATTCTCAACCACCACTTCGTACTTTATAAGTATCACATCCTTTGTAATACCAAACAACTCTTAATTCTCCAACTTGTTAGTGTACGTATGGTCAACACCAACGACGGTTGATTCTGTTTGAAAACGTTATGCAACTTAGTTTTATTAGGAATACGAAGTTCCATAAGGGTGTCTTTAACCAAGAATTAGGCTCCCAGCGGTCCAAAAACGCTAAAAGACGCTAAATGGGCCTAATGGTCCATTAAGACTTGAATGTGCAAAACAACGACCAAATGATGTCGAAATGGATTGAAACTCTGTTTGAATGACTATTACAGGTATTTGACCATAAGGGGTATTCTCAACCACCACTTCGTACTTTGTAAGTATCACCTCCTTTGTAATACCAAACAACTCTTAATTCTCCAACTTGTTAGTGTACGTATGGTCAACACCAACGACGGTTGATTCTGTTTGAAAACGTTATGCAACTTAGTTTTATTAGGAATACGAAGTTCCATAAGGGTGTCTTTAACCAAGAATTAGGCTCCCAGCGGTCCAAAAACGCTAAAAGACGCTAAATGGGCCTAATGGTCCATTAAGACTAGAATGTGCAAAACAACGATCAAATGATGTCGAAATGGAGTGAAACTTGGTTTCAAAGACTATTAGAGGTATTAGACCATAAGGGGTATTCTCAACCACCACTTCGTACTTTATAAGTATCACATCCTTTGTAATACTAAACAACTCTTAATTCTCCAACTTGTTAGTGTACGTATGGTCAACACCAACGACGGTTGATTCTGTTTGAAAACGTTACGCAACTTAGTTTTATTAGGAATACGAAGTTCCATAAGGGTGTCTTTAACCAAGAATTAGGCTCCCAGCGGTCCAAAAACGCTAAAAGACGCTAAATGGGCCTAATGGTCCATTAAGACTTTTATGTGCAAAACAACGACCAAATGATGTCGAAATGGATTGAAACTTGGTTTCAAAGACTATTAGAGGTATTAGACCATAAGGGGTATTCTCAACCACCACTTCGTAATTTATAAGTATCACATCCTTTGTAATACCAAACAACTCTTAATTCTCCAACTTGTTAGTGTACGTATGGTCAACACCAACGACGGTTGATTCTGTTTGAAAACGTTATGCAACTTAGTTTTATTAGGAATACGAAGTTCCATAAGGGTGTCTTTAACCAAGAATTAGGCTCCCAGCGGTCCAAAAACGCTAAAAGACGCTAAATGGGCCTAATGGTCCATTAAGACTTTTATGTGCAAAACAACGACCAAATGATGTCGAAATGGATTGAAACTTGGTTTCAAAGACTATTAGAGGTATTAGACCATAAGGGGTATTCTCAACCACCACTTCGTACTTTATAAGTATCACATCCTTTGTAATACCAAACAACTCTTAATTCTCCAACTTGTTAGTGTACGTATGGTCAACACCAACGACGGTTGATTCTGTTTGAAAACGTGTTGCAACTTAGTTTTATTAGGAATACGAAGTTCCATAAGGGTCTCTTTAACCAAGAATTAGGCTCCCAGCGGTCCAAAAACGCTAAAAGACGCTAAATGGGCCTAATGGTCCATTAAGACTTTTATGTGCAAAACAACGACCAAATGATGTCGAAATAGATTGAAACTTGGTTTCAATGACTATTACAGGTATTTGACCATAAGGGGTATTCTCAACCACCACTTCGTACTTTATAAGTATCACCTCCTTTGTAATACCAAACAACTCTTAATTCTCCAACTTGTTAGTGTACGTATGGTCAACACCAACGACGGTTAATTCTGTTTGAAAACGTTATGCAACTTAGTTTTATTAGGAATACGAAGTTCCATAAGGGTGTCTTTAACCAAGAATTAGGCTCCCAGCGGTCCAAAAACGCTAAAAGACGCTAAATGGACCTAATGGTCCATTAAGACTAGAATGTGCAAATCAACGATCAAATGATGTCGAAATGGATTGAAACTTGGTTTCAAAGACTATTAGAGGTATTAGACCATAAGGGGTATTCTCAACCACCACTTCGTACTTTATAAGTATCACATCCTTTGTAATACCAAACAACTCTTAATTCTCCAACTTGTTAGTGTACGTATGGTCAACACCAACGACGGTTGATTCTGTTTGAAAACGTTATGCAACTTAGTTTTATTAGGAATACGAAGTTCCATAAGGATGTCTTTAACCAAGAATTAGGCTCCCAGCGGTCCAAAAACGCTAAAAGACGCTAAATGGGCCTAATGGTCCATTAAGACTTGAATGTGCAAAACAACGACCAAATGATGTCGAAATGGATTGAAACTCTGTTTGAATGACTATTACAGGTATTTGACCATAAGGGGTATTCTCAACCACCACTTCGTACTTTGTAAGTATCACCTCCTTTGTAATACCAAACAACTCTTAATTCTCCAACTTGTTAGTGTACGTATGGTCAACACCAACGACGGTTGATTCTGTTTGAAAACGTTATGCAACTTAGTTTTATTAGGAATACGAAGTTCCATAAGGGTCTCTTTAACCAAGAATTAGGCTTCCAGCGGTCCAAAAACGCTAAAAGACGCTAAATGGGCCTAATGGTCCATTAAGACTTGAATGTGCAAAACAAGGACCAAATGATGTCGAAATGGATTGAAACTTGGTTTGAATGACTATTACAGGTATTTGACCATAAGGGGTATTCTCAACCACCACTTCGTACTTTATAAGTATCACCTCCTTTGTAATAACAAACAACTCTTAATTCTCCAACTTGTTAGTGTACGTATGGTCAACACCATCGACTGTTAATTCTGTTTGAAAACGTTATGCAACTTAGTCGTATTAGGAATACGAACATCCATAAGGGTCTCTTTAACCAAGAATTAGGCTCGCAGCGGTGCAAAATCGTTAAAAGACGCTAAATGGGCCTAATGGTCCATTTGGCTCGAATTGGCAAAACGACGACCAAACGATGTTGGAATGGATTGAAACTTGGTTTCAATGACTATTAGAGGTATTTGACCATAAGGGGTATTCTCTACCACCACTTCGTACTTTATAAGTATCACATCCTTCGTAATACCAAACAACTCTTAATTCTCCAACTTGTTAGTGTACGTATGGTCAACACCAACGACGGTTGATTCTGTTTGAAAACATTATGCAACTTAGTTTTATTAGGAATACGAAGTTCCATAAGGGTCTCTTTAACCAAGAATTAGGCTCCCAGCGGTCCAAAAACGCTAAAAGACGCTAAATGGGCCTAATGGTCCATTAAGACTTGAAAGTGCAAAACAACGACCAAATGATGTCGAAATGGATTGAAACTTGGTTTCAATGACTATTAGAGGTATTAGACCATAAGGGGTATTCTCAACCACCACTTCGTACTTTATAAGTATCACATCCTTTGTAATACCAAACAACTCTTAATTCTCCAACTTGTTAGTGTACGTATGGTCAACACCAACGACGGTTCATTCTGTTTGAAAACGTTATGCAACTTAGTTTTATTAGGAATACGAAGTTCCATAAGGGTCTCTTTAACCAAGAATTAGGCTCCCAGCGGTCTAAAAACGCTAAATGGGCCTAATGGTCCATTTGGCTCGAATTGGCAAAACGACGACCAAACGATGTTGGAATGGATTGAAACTTGGTTTCAATGACTATTAGAGGTATTTGACCATAAGGAGTATTCTCTACCACCACTTCGTACTTTATAAGTATCACATCCTTTGTAATAACAAACAACTCTTAATTCTCCAACTTGTTAGTGTACGTATGGTCAACACCAACGACGGTTGATTCTGTTTGAAAACGTTATGCAACTTAGTTTTATTAGGAATACGAAGTTCCATAAGGGTCTCTTTAACCAAGAATTAGGCTCCCAGCGGTCCAAAAACGCTAAAAGACGCTAAATGGGCCTAATGGTCCATTAAGACTAGAATGTGCAAAACAACGACCAAACGATGTCGAAATGGATTGAAACTTGGTTTCAATGACTATTAGAGGTATTAGACCATAAGGGGTATTCTCAACCACCACTTCGTACTTTATAAGTATCACATCCTTTGTAATACCAAACAACTCTTAATTCTCCAACTTGTTAGTGTACGTATGGTCAACACCAACGACGGTTGATTCTGTTTGAAAACGTTATGCAACTTAGTTTTATTAGGAATAGGAAGTTCCATAAGGGTCGCTTTAACCAAGAATTAGGCTCCCAGCGGTCCAAAAACGCTAAAAGACGCTAAATGGGCCTAATGGTCCATTTGGCTCGAATTGGCAAAACGACGACCAAACGATGTTGGAATGGATTGAAACTTGGTTTCAATGACTATTAGAGGTATTTGACCATAAGGGGTATTCTCTACCACCACTTCGTACTTTATAAGTATCACATCCTTTGTAATACCAAACAACTCTTAATTCTCCAACTTGTTAGTGTACGTATGGTCAACACCAACGACGGTTGATTCTGTTTGAAAACGTTATGCAACTTAGTTTTATTAGGAATACGAAGTTCCATAAGGGTCTCTTTAACCAAGAATTAGGCTCCCAGCGGTCCAAAAACGATAAAAAACGCTAAATGGGCCTAATGGTCCATTAAGACTTGAATGTGCAAAACAACGACCAAATGATGTCGAAATGGATTGAAACTTGGTTTCAATGACTATTACAGGTATTTGACCATAAGGGGTATTCTCAACCACCACTTCGTACTTTATAAGTATCACCTCCTTTGTAATAACAAACAACTCTTAATTCTCCAACTTGTTAGTGTACGTATGGTCAACACCAACGACTGTTAATTCTGTTTGAAAACGTTATGCAACTTAGTCTTATTAGGAATACGAACATCCATAAGGGTCTCTTTAACCAAGAATTAGGCTCGCAGCGGTGCAAAATCGTTAAAAGACGCTAAATGGGCCTAATGGTCCATTTGGCTCGAATTGGCAAAACGACGACCAAACGATGTTGGAATGGATTGAAACTTCGTTTCAATGACTATTAGAGGTATTTGACCATAAGGGGTATTCTCTACCACCACTTCGTACTTTATAAGTATCACATCCTTTGTAATACCAAACAACTCTTAATTCTCCAACTTGTTAGTGTACGTATGGTCAACACCAACGACGGTTGATTCTGTTTGAAAACGTTATGCAACTGATATAGCCTTGCTTGAGCTATGAAGCCGATCTAGACAACCATAAACACACAAGAGATCAACCAACAACAACAATGGCGAAAGCCCTTTGAAAATCATAATGGAAAAGGCAATGAAACAAAGGAGATAACAAGGGGAGATATACAAGATGATGAATGATCAAAACCAAGCACAAACAACAACAAGACCAAAGGCTTTAATGGCCTAAAACCAGGTTGTAATGGAGTGCAAAACCTCGATCCTACAACCCTACACAACCTTCACATGGAGGAGGCACAAGGAGGAGTTCTATGAAGCTTGTAAACACCAATTCTAATGAGATTGACATAAACAAGACATCTAGAGTAAGACAAGCAATCCGCTCGATCACACACTTGAGTTCAAAGCTCTCTTTGAAAAGAGAAAACAACAAAGTTGATAAACATTGAACTAAGTTGGGAGTGGGGTGTCAAGGGGGTTTAAATAGACAAATAACCACCCCTTGACTTCAAAACCAAACGCACCACATGTCTTGAAAAGAAGCCCTTGACATGGCAAAATGTCATGAAATGCAAGTGTCATAAAATGCACTAAAAGGGAAATGATGAGCAAGGTCTTCAAGCTATCTCCTTGGACTCAAGTGTGAGTAGAGTAACCATTGAGTCCTCAAGTTCCATAGTGTTGCCTTGAAGGCTGAATTGAGTGACAAAAATGGTTAAGTCTTCTTGTAGTTGCTTAGCTTTTGACCTTGTGATTGGACCTTCTATGGATGGTGCTTCCATTGGTGTGACTTCTAAGGATGGTCCTCCATCATCCTCCCCTCCTTGGAAAGGATTCGACCACGAACCTTTAGGACTGTCCTCATGGTCCTCATAGAGTGTAAGATCAGCCACATTGAAGGTAGTACTAACACCATAGTCATCCGGTAGGTCAACAACATATGCATTGTCACCTACTCTCCTTAGGATTTTGAAAGGTCCATCACCTCTTGGAGCTAGCTTGGATGCTCTCTTTGTTGGGAATCTTTCCTTGCGCAAGTGCACCCATACGAGGTCGCCCGGCTTGAAAATCACCCTTCTCCTTCCCTTGTTGTTTCTAGCAGCCACATCACGTCCTAGTTGCTCCAACCTTAGCTTGGTCTTTTCATGTAACTCCCTTATGAACTCCGCCTGTTTATCTGCATCAAAATCTACTCGTTCCTTCTTGGGAAACGGTACAAGGTCTAATGGGGTTAAGGGGTTAAGACCATAGACACATTCAAAAGGACTTAAGTTTGTAGAAGAGTGTTGCGCCCTATTATATGCAAATTCTACATGTGGCAACAAATCTTCCCAAGACTTTAAGTTCTTCCTAATGAGTGTCCTTAGGAGGGTACCGAGTGTTCTATTAGTAACCTCAGTTTGGCCATCGGTTTGGGGATGACTTGAGGTAGAAAACAAGAGTTTAGTACCAAGTTGTCCCCAAAGAGAACGCCAAAAGTGACTCAAAAACTTTGTATCCCTATCACTAACAATTGTCCTAGGAATCCCATGCAATCTAACTACTTCTCTAAAGAAAAGAATAGAAACATGTGAAGCATCATCAGTTTTGTGACAAGGTATAAAGTGAGCCATCTTAGAAAACCGATCTACAACCACAAAAATTGAGTCTCGTCCCTTCCTAGTCCTAGGTAGTCCAACAATGAAGTCCATACTTATATCTAACCAAGGAGAAGAGGGAATGGGCAGTGGTGTGTAGAGACCATGGGGTTTCACCTTAGACTTAGCTTTTAAACACTCTAAGCATCTTTTAAGCACATTTTCAACATCTCTAAGCATGTGAGGCCAGTAGAAGTGTTCTTTAAGCATGGCATAGGTTTTATCACGCCCAAAGTGACCCATAAGACCTCCCTTGTGTGATTCCTCAACAAGCAAGAGTCTTAAAGAGCACTTAGGTATGCAAACCTTACTAGCTCTAAAAAGGAATCCATCAAACAAGTAAAAACACTTATCACATGAACCCGTATCTAAGCATTGTCTATAGATATTCCCAAAATCAGAATCATTATCATAGAGTTCCTTAATGTAAGCAAACCCTAGCACCTTAGAATCAAGTTGAGTAAGCAATGTATATCTCCTAGATAAAGCATCGGCTACAATGTTATCTTTTCCTTTCTTATACTTGATAATGTAAGGAAAAGTCTCTATGAATTCCAGCCATCTACCATGACGCCTATCTAGTTTATCTTGACCTCTTAGATGCTTTAATGACTTATGATCCGTATGTAACACAAATTCACTTGGCCAAAGATAGTGTTGCCAAGTCTTTAAGACCCTAAAGAGTGCATAGAGTTCTCTATCATAAGTAGAGTAATTGAGGCACGCACCTTTGAGCTTTTCACTAAAGAAAGCTATTGGTCTTCCTTCTTGCATCAACACACCACCAATTCCAATCCTCGAAGCATCACATTCTACCTCAAATGGCTTTGAGAAATTTGGTAGAATCAGGAGAGGAGCATTCGTCAATCTGGTTTTGAGCTCTTCAAATGCCGCCTCTTGTGCCTTGCCCCACGTGAAAGGTGTGTGTTTCTTTGTCAACTCCGTGAGTGGTGAAGCTATGGTGGAGAAGTCCTTCACAAATCGTCTATAGAAACCGGCCAGACCTTGAAAGCTTCGGACTTGTCCAACATTAGTAGGAGTAGGCCACTCCTTGATGGCTTTCACCTTCTCTTGATCAACCTCCAATCCTCTTGAGCTGACCACAAACCCTAGGAAAATCACTTCATTAGTGCAAAAATCACACTTCTTAATGTTAGCATAAAGATGATTAAGTCTAAGTGTGGATAATACTTCCCTAAGGTGTTGTTCATGCTCTTGTAAGGGCTTGCTATAGATGAGGATGTCATCAAAGTAGACCACCACAAATTTCCCTATGTAGCTTCTTAGAACATAGTTCATAAGCCTCATTAATGTCGAAGGAGCATTAGTAAGACCAAATGGCATGACAAGCCATTCATACAAGCCAAACTTGGTCTTAAAGGCTGTTTTCCATTCATCCCCTTCTTTCATCCTAATTTGGTGGTATCCACTCCTCAAATCTATCTTAGAAAACAAAGTAGCACCATACAATTCATCAAGCATATCATCAAGTCTAGGGATAGGGTGACGATACTTGATTGTGATGTTGTTTATAGCACGGCAGTCCACACACATCCTCCATGTCTTGTCCTTCTTTGGAACCAAGAGGACCGGAACTGCACATGGTGACTTGCTCTCTCGCACATAACCCTTTTGAAGTAGCTCTTGCACTTGATCCTCAATTTCCTTGCTCTCTTGAGGATTCATCTTGTAAGCTGGCCTATTTGGTAATGATGCTCCCGGAATTAGGTCTATTTGATGCTCAATCCCTCTAAAGGGCGGTAGTCCTAATGGAAGCTCTTCCGGAAACATGTCCTTAAACTCATCAAGCACAACTTGGATGGAGTGAGGGATAGTGTTGTTGCCTTCGGCACTTGTAAGTGCATGCCATTGGTCCTTGAGCAATGTCATGACCCTTGTGTCTATAGGAAGACACAACTCGTGCAAATCTGATGTGGACGCCAACAACACACTCCCCTTGATCACTTCTTCTTCTTTCTCTTTGTCCTTCATCTTGGACTTCTCAAATTCTTCGGCAACCTGCAATGGGGTCATAGGACACAAGGTAATAGGTCTGCCATGGAACTTAAATGTGTGCTTGTTAGTATAGCCATCATGAATAGCTTTCCTATCAAATTGCCAAGGTCTACCTAGTAAAAGATGACATGCATTCATAGGAACTACATCACATAACAAAGTATCTTGATAGGAGCCTATCTTAAAAGCTATGTTCACTTGCTTGGTGACTTTCAATTCACCACATTCATTCATCCATCTTAGCTTATAAGGCCTAGTATGTGGAATTGTTGGTAGTTGTAACTTAGACACTAAAATAGTACTAGCTATGTTTGTACAACTTCCACCATCAATGATCATATTACACACTTTTCCTTTAACAAGACACCTAGTATGAAATAGGTTCTCTCTTTGATCAGCTTCCTCTTTAGTTGCTAGCACATGCAAAGTTCTCTTACAAATTAAGCTATCACCATGCTCATACTCTAATTCTTCACCAAAATCTAAGTCATTAGCATGCTCATTTTCAGTTTCAATGCAAGGAATCTCTTCATTATCACTACAAGAATCATATTGTCCTAGGTGATCTACAATCATAGTTCTCCTATTAGGGCAATCTTTCATCATGTGACCTTTGCCTTTACATTTAAAACATTCAATTTGACTAGACTTAATAGGAAAAGTAGAGTTAGAGGCATTCCCTTTTTGTCCTTGACTTGTGAATGGAGGCCGAGTGGTTATTACAAAGGAGATGTTACTTATAAAGTACGAAGTGGTGGTTGAGAGTGGTCAAATACCTCTAATAGTCATTGAAACCAAGTTTCAATCCATTTCGACATCGGTTGGTCGTCGTTTTCCCAATTCGAGCCTGAATGGACCATTAGACCTATTTAGCTTCTTTTAGCGTTTTTGCACCGCTGCAAGCCTAATTCTTGGTTAAAGAGACCGTTATGTAACTTCGTATGCCTAATAAGACTAAGTTGCAAAACGTTTTCAAACAGAATCAAACGTCGTTTTTGTTTATCCTACGTACAATGACAAGTTGGAGAATTAAGAGTTGTTTGGTATTACAAAGGAGATGTTTCTTATAAAGTACGAAGTGGTTGTTGAAAATGGTCAAATACCTCTAATAGTCATTGAAATCAAGTTTCAATCCATTCCGACATCGGTTGGTCGTCGTTTTGCCATTTCGAGCCTTAATGGACCATTAGGCCCTTTTGGCGTCTTTTATCGTTTTCGCACCGCTGTGTGCCTAATTCTTGGTTAAAGAGACCCTTATGGAACTTCGTATTTCTAATAAGACTAAGTTGCAAAACGTTTTCAAACAGAAGCAACTGTTGTTTGTGTTAACCCTACGTACAATGACAAGTTGGAGAATTAAGAGTTGTTTGGTATTACAAAGGAGATGTTACTTATAAAGTACGAAGTGGTGGTTGAGAGTGGTCAAATACCTCTAATAGTCATTGAAACCAAGTTTCAATCCATTTCGACATCGGTTGGTCGTCGTTTTCCCAATTCGAGCCTGAATGGACCATTAGACCTATTTAGCTTCTTTTAGCGTTTTTGCACCGCTGCAAGCCTAATTCTTGGTTAAAGAGACCGTTATGTAACTTCGTATGCCTAATAAGACTAAGTTGCAAAACGTTTTCAAACAGAATCAAACGTTGTTTTTGTTTACCCTACGTACAATGACAAGTTGGAGAATTAAGAGTTGTTTGGTATTACAAAGGAGATGTTTCATATAAAGTACGAAGTGGTTGTTGAGAATGGTCAAATACCTCTAATAGTCATTGAAACCACGTTTCAATCCATTCCGACATCGTTTGGTCGTCGTTTTGCCAATTCGAGCCTTAATGGACCATTAGGCCCATTTAGATTCTTTTAGCGTTTTCGCACCGCTGCGAGCCCAATTCTTGGTTAAAGAGACCCTTACGGAACTTCATATGCCTAATAAGACTAAGTTGCAAAACTTTTTCAAACAGAATCAAACGTTGTTTGTGTTTACCCTACGTACAATGACAAGTTGGAGAATTAAGAGTTGTTTGGTATTACAAAGGAGATGTTACTAATAAAGTACGAAGTGGTGGTTGAGAGTGGTCAAATACCTCTAATAGTCATTGAAACCAAGTTTCAATCCATTTCGACATCGGTTGGTCGTCCAATTCGAGCCTGAATGGACCATTAGGCCCATTTGGCGCCTTTTATCGTTTTCGCACCGCTGTGTGCCTAATTCTTGGTTAAAGAGACCCTTATGGAACTTCGTATTTCTAATAAGACTAAGTTGCAAAACGTTTTCAAACAGAATCAACTATTGTTTGTGTTAACCCTACGTACAATAACAAGTTGGAGAATTAAGAGTTGTTTGGTATTACAAAGGAGATGTTACTTATAAAGTACGAAGTGGTGGTTGAGAGTGGTCAAATACCTCTAATAGTCATTGAAACCAAGTTTCAATCCATTCCGACATCGGTTGGTCGTCGTTTTGCCATTTCGAGCCTTAATGGACCATTAGGCCCATTTGGCGTCTTTTATCGTTTTCGCACCGCTGTGTGCCTAATTCTTGGTTAAAGAGACCCTTATGGAACTTCGTATTTCTAATAAGACTAAGTTGCAAAACGTTTTCAAACAGAAGCAACTGTTGTTTGTGTTAACCCTACGTACAATGACAAGTTGGAGAATTAAGAGTTGTTTGGTATTACAAAGGAGATGTTACTTATAAAGTACGAAGTGGTGGTTGAGAGTGGTCAAATACCTCTAATAGTCATTGAAATCAAGTTTCAATCCATTCCGACATCGGTTGGTCGTCGTTTTGCCATTTCGAGCCTTAATGGACCATTAGTCCCATTTGGCGTCTTTTATCGTTTTCGCACCGCTGCGTGCCTAATTCTTGGTTAAAGAGACCCTTATGGAACTTCGTATTTCTAATAAGACTAAGTTGCAAAACGTTTTCAAACAGAATCAACTATTGTTTGTGTTAACCCTACGTACAATGACAAGTTGGAGAATTAAGAGTTGTTTGGTATTACAAAGGAGATGTTACTTATAAAGTACGAAGTGGTGGTTGAGAGTGGTCAAATATCTCTAATAGTCATTGAAACCAAGTTTCAATCCATTTCGACATGGGTTGGTCGTCGTTTTCCCAATTCGAGCCTGAATGGACCATTAGACCTATTTAGCTTCTTTTAGCGTTTTTGCACCGCTGCAAGCCTAATTCTTGGTTAAAGAGACCGTTATGTAACTTCGTATGCCTAATAAGACTAAGTTGCAAAACGTTTTCAAACAGAATCAAACGTTGTTTTTGTTTACCCTACGTACAATGACAAGTTGGAGAATTAAGAGTTGTTTGGTATTACAAAGGAGATGTTTCTTATAAAGTACGAAGTGGTTGTTGAGAATGGTCAAATACCTCTAATAGTCATTGAAATCAAGTTTCAATCCATTCCGACATCGGTTGGTCGTCGTTTTGCCATTTCGAGCCTTAATGGACCATTAGGCCCTTTTGGCGTCTTTTATCGTTTTCGCACCGCTGTGTGCCTAATTCTTGGTTAAAGAGACCCTTATGGAACTTCGTATTTCTAATAAGACTAAGTTGCAAAACGTTTTCAAACAGAAGCAACTGTTGTTTGTGTTAACCCTACGTACAATGACAAGTTGGAGAATTAAGAGTTGTTTGGTATTACAAAGGAGATGTTACTTATAAAGTACGAAGTGGTGGTTGAGAGTGGTCAAATACCTCTAATAGTCATTGAAACCAAGTTTCAATCCATTTCGACATCGGTTGGTCGTCGTTTTCCCAATTCGAGCCTGAATGGACCATTAGAGCTATTTAGCTTCTTTTAGCGTTTTTGCACCGCTGCAAGCCTAATTCTTGGTTAAAGAGACCGTTATGTAACTTCGTATGCCTAATAAGACTAAGTTGCAAAACGTTTTCAAACAGAATCAAACGTTGTTTTTGTTTACCCTACGTACAATGACAAGTTGGAGAATTAAGAGTTGTTTGGTATTACAAAGGAGATGTTTCATATAAAGTACGAAGTGGTTGTTGAGAATGGTCAAATACCTCTAATAGTCATTGAAATCAAGTTTCAATCCATTCCGACATCGGTTGGTCGTCGTTTTGCCATTTCGAGCCTAAATGGACCATTAGGCCCATTTGGCGTCTTTTATCATTTTCGCACCGCTGCGTGCCTAATTCTTGGTTAAAGAGACCCTTATGGAACTTCGTATTTCTAATAAGACTAAGTTGCAAAACGTTTTCAAACAGAATCAACTATTGTTTGTGTTAACCCTACGTACAATGACAAGTTGGAGAATTAAGAGTTGTTTGGTATTACAAAGGAGATGTTTCTTATAAAGTACGAAGTGGTTGTTGAGAATGGTCAAATACCTCTAATAGTCATTGAAATCAAGTTTCAATCCATTCCGACATCGGTTGGTCGTCGTTTTGCCATTTCGAGCCTTAATGGACCATTAGGCCCTTTTGGCGTCTTTTATCGTTTTCGCACCGCTGTGTGCCTAATTCTTGGTTAAAGAGACCGTTATGTAACTTCGTATGCCTAATAAGACTAAGTTGCAAAACGTTTTCAAACAGAATCAAACGTTGTTTTTGTTTACCCTACGTACAATGACAAGTTGGAGAATTAAGAGTTGTTTGGTATTACAAAGGAGATGTTTCTTATAAAGTACGAAGTGGTTGTTGAGAATGGTCAAATACCTCTAATAGTCATTGAAATCAAGTTTCAATCCATTCCGACATCGGTTGGTCGTCGTTTTGCCATTTCGAGCCTTAATGGACCATTAGGCCCATTTGGCGTCTTTTATCGTTTTCGCACCGCTGTGTGCCTAATTCTTGGTTAAAGAGACCCTTATGGAACTTCGTATTTCTAATAAGACTAAGTTGCAAAACGTTTTCAAACAGAATCAACTATTGTTTGTGTTAACCCTACGTACAATGACAAGTTGGAGAATTAAGAGTTGTTTGGTATTACAAAGGAGATGTTACTTATAAAGTACGAAGTGGTGGTTGAGAGTGGTCAAATACCTCTAATAGTCATTGAAACCAAGTTTCAATCCATTTCGACATCGGTTGGTCGTCGTTTTCCCAATTCGAGCCTGAATGGAACATTAGACCTATTTAGCTTCTTTCAGCGTTTTTGCACCGCTGCAAGCCTAATTCTTGGTTAAAGAGACCGTTATGTAACTTCGTATGCCTAATAAGACTAAGTTGCAAAACGTTTTCAAACAGAATCAACTATTGTTTGTGTTAACCCTACGTACAATGACAAGTTGGAGAATTAAGAGTTGTTTGGTATTACAAAGGAGATGTTACTTATAAAGTACGAAGTGGTGGTTGAGAGTGGTCAAATATCTCTAATAGTCATTGAAACCAAGTTTCAATCCATTTCGACATCGGTTGGTCGTCGTTTTCCCAATTCGAGCCTGAATGGACCATTAGACCTATTTAGCTTCTTTTAGCGTTTTTGCACCGCTGCAAGCCTAATTCTTGGTTAAAGAGACCGTTATGTAACTTCGTATGCCTAATAAGACTAAGTTGCAAAACGTTTTCAAACAGAATCAAACGTTGTTTTTGTTTACCCTACGTACAATGACAAGTTGGAGAATTAAGAGTTGTTTGGTATTACAAAGGAGATGTTACTTATAAAGTACGAAGTGGTAGTTGAGAGTGGTCAAATACCTCTAATAGTCATTGAAACCAAGTTTCAATCCATTTCGACATCGGTTGGTCGTCGTTTTCCCAATTCGAGCCTGAATGGACCATTAGAGCTATTTAGCTTCTTTCAGCGTTTTTGCACCGCTGCAAGCCTAATTCTTGGTTAAAGAGACCGTTATGTAACTTCGTATGCCTAATAAGACTAAGTTGCAAAACGTTTTCAAACAGAATCAAACGTTGTTTTTGTTTACCCTACGTAAATTAAGAGTTGTTTGGTATTACAAAGGAGATGTTTCATATAAAGTACGAAGTGGTTGTTGAGAATGGTCAAATACCTCTAATAGTCATTGAAATCAAGTTTCAATCCATTCCGACATCGGTTGGTCGTCGTTTTGCCATTTCGAGCCTAAATGGACCATTAGGCCCATTTGGCGTCTTTTATCATTTTCGCACCGCTGCGTGCCTAATTCTTGGTTAAAGAGACCCTTATGGAACTTCGTATTTCTAATAAGACTAAGTTGCAAAACGTTTTCAAACAGAATCAACTATTGTTTGTGTTAACCCTACGTACAATGACAAGTTGGAGAATTAAGAGTTGTTTGGTATTACAAAGGAGATGTTACTTATAAAGTACGAAGTGGTGGTTGAGAGTGGTCAAATACCTCTAATAGTCATTGAAACCAAGTTTCAATCCATTTCGACATAGGTTGGTCGTCGTTTTCCCAATTCGAGCCTGAATGGACCATTAGACCTATTTAGCTTCTTTTAGCGTTTTTGCACCGCTGCAAGCCTAATTCTTGGTTAAAGAGACCGTTATGTAACTTCGTATGCCTAATAAGACTAAGTTGCAAAACGTTTTCAAACAGAATCAAACGTTGTTTTTGTTTACCCTACGTACAATGACAAGTTGGAGAATTAAGAGTTGTTTGGTATTACAAAGGAGATGTTTCTTATAAAGTACGAAGTGGTTGTTGAGAATGGTCAAATACCTCTAATAGTCATTGAAATCAAGTTTCAATCCATTCCGACATCGGTTGGTCGTCGTTTTGCCATTTCGAGCCTTAATGGACCATTAGGCCCATTTGGCGTCTTTTATCGTTTTCGCACCGCTGCGTGCCTAATTCTTGGTTAAAGAGACCCTTATGGAACTTCGTATTTCTAATAAGACTAAGTTGCAAAACGTTTTCAAACAGAATCAACTATTGTTTGTGTTAACCCTACGTACAATGACAAGTTGGAGAATTAAGAGTTGTTTGGTATTACAAAGGAGATGTTACTTATAAAGTACGAAGTGGTGGTTGAGAGTGGTCAAATATCTCTAATAGTCATTGAAACCAAGTTTCAATCCATTTCGACATCGGTTGGTCGTCGTTTTCCCAATTCGAGCCTGAATGGACCATTAGACCTATTTAGCTTCTTTTAGCGTTTTTGCACCGCTGCAAGCCTAATTCTTGGTTAAAGAGACCGTTATGTAACTTCGTATGCCTAATAAGACTAAGTTGCAAAACGTTTTCAAACAGAATCAAACGTTGTTTTTGTTTACCCTACGTACAATGACAAGTTGGAGAATTAAGAGTTGTTTGGTATTACAAAGGAGATGTTTCTTATAAAGTACGAAGTGGTTGTTGAGAATGGTCAAATACCTCTCTTAGTCATTGAAATCAAGTTTCAATCCATTCCGACATCGGTTGGTCGTCGTTTTGCCATTTCGAGCCTTAATGGACCATTAGGCCCATTTGGCGTCTTTTATCGTTTTCGCACCGCTGCGTGCCTAATTCTTGGTTAAAGAGACCCTTATGGAACTTCGTAACTAATAAGACTAAGTTGCAAAACGTTTTCAAACAGAATCAACTATTGTTTGTGTTAACCCTACGTACAATGACAAGTTGGAGAATTAAGAGTTGTTTGGTATTACAAAGGAGATGTTACTTATAAAGTACGAAGTGGTGGTTGAGAGTGGTCAAATATCTCTAATAGTCATTGAAACCAAGTTTCAATCCATTTCGACATCGGTTGGTCGTCGTTTTCCCAATTCGAGCCTGAATGGACCATTAGACCTATTTAGCTTCTTTTAGCGTTTTTGCACCGCTGCAAGCCTAATTCTTGGTTAAAGAGACCGTTATGTAACTTCGTATGCCTAATAAGACTAAGTTGCAAAACGTTTTCAAACAGAATCAAACGTTGTTTTTGTTTACCCTACGTACAATGACAAGTTGGAGAATTAAGAGTTGTTTGGTATTACAAAGGAGATGTTTCTTATAAAGTACGAAATGGTTGTTGAGAATGGTCAAATACCTCTAATAGTCATTGAAATCAAGTTTCAATCCATTCCGACATCGGTTGGTCGTCGTTTTGCCATTTCGAGCCATAATGGACCATTAGGCCCATTTGGCGTCTTTTATCGTTTTCGCACCGCTGCGTGCCTAATTCTTGGTTAAAGAGACCCTTATGGAACTTCGTATTTCTAATAAGACTAAGTTGCAAAACGTTTTCAAACAGAATCAACTATTGTTTGTGTTAACCCTACGTATAATGACAAGTTGGAGAATTAAGAGTTGTTTGGTATTACAAAGGAGATGTTACTTATAAAGTACGAAGTGGTGGTTGAGAGTGGTCAAATACCTCTAATAGTCATTGAAACCAAGTTTCAATCCATTTCGACATCGGTTGGTCGTCGTTTTCCCAATTCGAACCTGAATGGACCATTAGACCTATTTAGCTTCTTATAGCGTTTTTGCACCGTTACAAGCCTAATTCTTGGTTAAAGAGACCGTTATGTAACTTCGTATGCCTAATAAGACTAAGTTGCAAAACGTTTTCAAACAGAATCAAACGTTGTTTTTGTTTACCCTACGTACAATGACAAGTTGGAGAATTAAGAGTTGTTTGGTATTACAAAGGAGATGTTTCTTATAAAGTACGAAGTTGTTGTTGAGAATGGTCAAATACCTCTAATAGTCATTGAAATCAAGTTTCAATCCATTCCGACATCGTTTGGTCGTCGTTTTGCCAATTCGAGCCTTAATGGACCATTAGGCCCATTTAGCGTCTTTTATCGTTTTCGCACCACTGCGTGCCTAATTCTTGGTTAAAGAGACCCTTATGGAACTTCGTATTTCTAATAACACTAAGTTGCAAAACGTTTTCAAACAGAATCAAACGTTGTTTTTGTTTACCCTACGTACAATGACAAGTTGGAGAATTAAGAATTGTTTGGTATTACAAAGGAGATGTTACTTATAAAGTACGAAGTGGTTGTTGAGAGTCGTCAAATACCTCTAATAGTCATTGAAACAAGGTTTCAATCCATTCCCACATCGTTTGGTCGTCGTTTTGCGAAATCGAGCCTTAATGGACCATTAGGCCCATTTAGCTTCTTTTACTGTTTTCGCACCGCTGCGAGCCTAATTCTTGGTTAAACAGACCCTTATGGAACTTCATATGCCAAATAAGACTAAGTTGAACAACGTTGTCAAACAGAATTAACCGTTGTTTGTGTTAACCCTACGTACAATGACAAGTTGGAAAATTAAGAGTTGTTTGGTATTACAAAGGAGGTGTTACTTATAAAGTACGAAGGGGTGGTTGAGAATGGTCAAATACCTCTAATAGTCATTGAAACCACGTTTCAATCCATTCCGACATCGTTTGGTCGTCGTTTTGCCAATTCGAGCCTTAATGGAGCATTAGGCCCATTTAGCGTCAATTATCGTTTTCGCACCGCTGCGTGCCTAAATCTTGGTTAAAGAGACCCTTATGGACCTTCGTATTTCTAATAAGACTAAGTTGCAAAGCGTTTTCAAACAGAATCAACTGTTGTTTGTGTTAACCCTACGTACAATGACAAGTTGGAGAATTAAGAGTTGTTTGGTATTACAAAGAAGATGTTACTTATAAAGTACGAAGTGGTGGTTGAGAGTGGTCAAATACCTCTAATAGTCATTGAAACCAAGTTTCAATCCATTTCGACATCGGTTGGTCGTCGTTTTCCCAATTCGAGCCTGAATGGACCATTAGACCTATTTAGCTTCTTTTAGCGTTTTTGCACCGCTGCAAGCCTAATTCTTGGTTAAAGAGACCGTTATGTAACTTCGTATGCCTAATAAGACTAAGTTGCAAAACGTTTTCAAACAGAATCAAACGTTGTTTTTGTTTACCCTACGTACAATGACAAGTTGTAGAATTAAGAGTTATTTGGTATTACAAAGGAGATGTTACTTATAAAGTACGAAGTGGTGGTTGAGAGTGGTCAAATACCTCTAATAGTCATTGAAACCAAGTTTCAATCCATTTCGACATCGGTTGGTCGTCGTTTTCCCAATTCGAGCCTGAATGGACCATTAGACCTATTTAGCTTCTTTTAGCGTTTTTGCACCGCTGCAAGCCTAATTCTTGGTTAAAGAGACCGTTATGTAACTTCGTATGCCTAATAAGACTAAGTTGCAAAACATTTTCAAACAGAATCAAACGTTGTTTTTGTTTACCCTACGTACAATGACAAGTTGGAGAATTAAGAGTTGTTTGCTATTACAAAGGAGATGTTACTTATAAAGTACGAAGTGGTGGTTGAGAGTGGTCAAATACCTCTAATAGTCATTGAAACCAAGTTTCAATCCATTTCGACATCGGTTGGTCGTCGTTTTCCCAATTCGAGCCTGAATGGACCATTAGACCTATTTAGCTTCTTTTAGCGTTTTTGCACCGCTGCAAGCCTAATTCTTGGTTAAAGAGACCGTTATGTAACTTCGTATGCCTAATAAGACTAAGTTGCAAAACGTTTTCAAATAGAATCAAACGTTGTTTTTGTTTACCCTACGTACAATGACAAGTTGGAGAATTAAGAATTGTTTGGTATTACAAAGGAGATGTTACTTATAAAGTACGAAGTGGTTGTTGAGAGTGGTCAAATACCTCTAATAGTCATTGAAATCACGTTTCAATCCATTTCGACATCGTTTGGTCGTCGTTTTGCCAATTCGAGCCTGAATGGACCATTAGACCTATTTAGCGTCTTTTATCGTTTTTGCACCGCTGCAAGCCTATTTCTTGGTTAAAGAGACCGTTATGTAACTTCGTATGCCTAATAAGACTAAGTTGCAAAACGTTTTCAAACAGAATCAAACGTTGTTTTTGTTTACCCTACGTACAATGACAAGTTGGAGAATTAAGAATTGTTTGGTATTACAAAGGAGATGTTACTTATAAAGTAAGAAGTGGTTTTTGAGAGTGGTCAAATACCTCTAATAGTCATTGAAACAAGGTTTCAATCCATTCCGACATCGTTTGGTCGTCGTTTTGCGAAATCGAGCCTTAATGGACCATTAGGCCCATTTAGCCTCTTTTAGCGTTTTCGCACCGCTGCGTGCCTAATTCCTGGTTAAACAGACCCTTATGGAACTTCATATGTGATAGGATCGTCCTTGGCTGTGTCACGGTGCGAGGGAATGGCTCCAAGAACAAGCAACGTCAATCCGGGTAAGTTGCTGCGGATCTGGGAAGATGGAGATGGAACGAGCGGTGAAAGAAAGCTTTTTGGGGCGTTCTTCCTATGGATTTGAAGAGGATGAACTGAAGTGGAGGGTGGTGAAGACGGATTGTGGATTGAATGAAACTCGAGGGAGATATGGACTCTCAAAGTCGGATATGACTCACCGGCGAAGAGAGAACTTGTGGGACTTGGATGCTACACACCAAGCGTGGATGATGGGCTCTCAATTGGTTGATATGACGCACAAACAATGGAGAGAATGACCTTCAAAGATGCAGGTTTTTGCTCAAGCAAAAAGAGAGTTTTTCTTAGCAATTTCAAAGGTGAAAATGAGCAAATGAGAGGGGAGGCCTATAAGTATCTAGGGCCGGCCTGCTCTCACATTATTCAGCCTAAAATGATGTTAAAAATAACTAAAAATAACATACTAAAACCAGATAAATGTTTGCCTTAACACAAGGCCAAATAAGGTAGTTTGTCCAAAAAGGAAATAACACTTGATGACGCCTAGGATTCCTTTGGTGTGAGCTGGCGCGTCATGGAGCTAAATGTCGTCATTAGGTGGTTCCATGGGAGAGATCTGGGTGCTAAGGGAAGCACATGGGTCGTCCCAAGTAATGGCCAAAGGTCCAAGGTTGACAAGGGCGAGCTGGATTTGTCGTTGAAGTGTCTTAGCCATGGAGCGAGTGATGCGCATAGATGGCTCCTCTTGCTCTTGTACCTTCTCTTTGACGTCCTCCTTCGTGTCCAAGCTAGGTAAATTGAGGTCTTGATGGGAAGGATTCACATCATCCTCCCCTCCTTTGAAAGGATTCGACCTCGAATCTTGCTCTTCCTCCAGCTCGGTGTCGTCTCCCATCAAGTATGGCCTAAGGTCTGCCACATTGAAGACGTCATGAACCCCCATCTCTGGTGGAAGCTCCAAACGGTAGGCATTGTTGTTGATTTTCTCAAGCACTTGAAAAGGTCCGTCCGCCCTTGGTTTCAACTTGGAGTTTCTGCGTGAGGGAAACCGTTCCTTGCGGAGGTGCACCCACACCAAGTCACCGGGCTCAAATAGAAGCTCCTTGCGTCCCTTGTTGTGTTGTCTCTTATATTGCGCCGTGCGCTTCTCAAGCTGCTTCCTAGTGTCTTCATGCAAGCGCTTAACATAGTCCGCCAACTCCTTTCCTTCCTTGCTAAAACCATCAACAATGGGGTGAGCAATAAGGTCTAAAGGAGTGAGAGGGTTCTTACCATAGGCGACTTCAAAGGGGGTCTTCTTGGTCGCTGAGTGTGTGGTGCGGTTGTAAGCAAACTCAATGTAAGGAAGGCATTCTTCCCACCTGCGTAGGTTAGCTTTCAAAACAACACGAAGTAAGGTGCCAAGCGACCTATTTACTACTTCGGTTTGACCATCCGTTTGAGGATGACAAGTAGTGGAATAGAGCAACTTGGTGCCTAACTTAGCCCACAAGGTCCTCCAAAAATGGCTAAGGAACTTAACATCCCTATCCGACACTATGGACTTAGGAAGACCATGTAGACGCACAACATGATTGAAAAACAAGGACGCCACATTGGTTGCATCATCGGTTTTATGACACGCAATGAAGTGTGCCATTTTACTAAACCGGTCTACAACCACAAAAATGGAGTCTCTTCCCCTTTTAGTCCTAGGAAGGCCTAACACAAAGTCCATGGATAGGTCTTCCCAAGGCTGTTGGGGAATGGGTAAAGGAGTATATAACCCATGTGGGTTGGCTCTAGACTTTGCTTGCGCACAAGTAGCACAAGAAGCACAAAGTTTTTCCACTTCCCTAAGCATGCGTGGCCAGTAGAAGTGTTCCTTCAAGGCTTGCAATGTCTTAGCAACGCCGAAATGGCCCATAAGACCACCACCGTGCGCTTCTTGCACTAGTAGTCGTCGAGTAGACCCACTAGGGATGCAAAGTTTAGCTCCTTTCATGAGATAGCCCTCATGCACGAAAAATTGATCCTTGCTTCCCAAAGTACTACATTCCTCATAGATTTCCTTGAAGTCAAGGTCTAAGGCATATAGTTCCTTGATGAAAGCAAAGCCCAACATTCTTGCATCCAAGGTGGATATCAAGGCATATCTCCTAGACAAAGCATCCGCCACAATATTGTCCTTTCCCTTCTTGTGTTTGATCACATAAGGGAAAGCCTCAATAAACTCCACCCATTTGGCGTGACGCTTGTTTAGTTTACTTTGAACCTTGAGGAACCTAAGTGCCTCATGGTCAGAATGGATTACAAACTCTCTAGGGAGAAGATAGTGTTGCCATACCTTGAGCACCCTTACCAAAGCTAGCAGTTCCTTGTCATATGTTGGGTACTTGAGCTCGGCATCATTAAGCTTCTCACTAAAGTATGCAATTGGCCTCCCGCCTTGCATAAGAACTCCTCCAAGCCCCACTCCCGAAGCATCACATTCTATCTCAAATGTCCTTGAGAAGTCCGGTAGTACTAAGAGAGGGGCGTGAGTGAGCTTGTACTTGATGGTGGAAAAAGCTTGCTCCTGATTTGGGCCCCATTGAAAGGCCACGTTCTTCTTAGTGAGCTCGGTTAGAGGAGTGGCAAGGGAGCTAAAATCCTTGACAAAACGGCGGTAGAAGCCAGCCAAGCCAAGGAAGCTCCTAACTTGTGTCATTGTTGTAGGAACTGGCCACTCTTCTATTGCTTTGACCTTCTCTTTGTCCACTTGAAGCCCTTCTTTGCTCACTACAAACCCAAGAAACACCACATTATCCGAACAAAAGTGACATTTCTTAAAGTTAGCATAGAGCTTTTCTTTTCTTAAGACTTCTAGGACCATTCTCACATGTTTAGCATGCTCTTGCAAGTTGCGGCTATAAATTAATATGTCATCAAAATACACAACCACAAACTTGCCTAAAAAGGCCCTTAACACATGGTTCATGAGCCTCATGAATGTGCTAGGTGCGTTAGTGAGCCCAAATGGCATAACTAACCATTCATATAGACCATACTTGGTCTTGAAGGCAGTTTTCCATTCATCACCTTCCTTCATTCGAATTTGGTGATAGCCACTTTTAAGGTCCACCTTAGAGAATATGCATGAACCATAGAGCTCATCCAACATATCATCAAGTCTAGGAATAGGATGCCTATACTTGATGGTAATATTGTTTATAGCCCTACAATCTACACACATTCTCCAAGTTCCATCTTTCTTAGGAACTAAGATGACGGGGACCGAGCATGGACTTAAACTCTCACGCACATAGCCTTTAGATAGAAGTTCAACAACCTGTTTTTGAAGCTCCTCGGCCTCCATGGGATTGGCTCTATAGGCTGGCTTGTTAGGGATGGAGGCGCCGGGAACAAAGTCTATTTGATGTTCTATCCCACGTAGTGGGGGCAGTCCTTCCGGCATCTCCTCGGGAAACAAGTCATCAAACTCCTTCAACAAAAAAGCAATAGAGGAAGGTAAGTCTTGCACATCTTTTTCATTAAATAACACATCTTTAAACAACAAAAGAAAGCAAGTGTTACTCCCCTCCATAGCTTTTCTAGCCTCTCTTGATTTGGCTAGTAGTAGATGGCTAGGTGGCGCCTTCTTCTCTTGACTTTTCCCTTGCGCCGCAGCATTGCGCCTTTGCTCATTGGCTATGTGATCAGCCATGATTTCATGTGGCGCCAATGGCAACAAGGTGATCCTCTTACCTTGGAGGTGGAAAGAATACTCATTTGTGACTCCTTGGTGGATAACGCCGCGGTCATATTGCCAAGGCCTTCCAAGTAAGATATGGCACGCCGTCATAGGAAGAACATCACAAATCACCTCATCAACATACCCCCCTATAGAAAACTTAACACAAGCTTGTGCATTCACCTTAAGAGGTGTGTTAGAATTCAGCCAATATAAAGTATAGGGTTGTACATGAGGAGTAGTTTTAAGAGCAAACCTTTTGACCACCTCTTGGTCTATGATGTTACAACAAGATCCTCCATCAATTATGAGATTGCAAATTTAACCTTGGATGAGGCATCTTGTATGGAAAATGGTTTCTCTTTGGTTTGGTGGGGCGGGAGCTTCATTAGTGATTAGAGATCGTTTGACCACAAAACACTCACCTTGAGTCTCAGCTTCTACTTGCAGCTCCGCCACCTCCTCTTCTTCTCCTTGTGGCTCCTCGACCTCGGCCTCCTCATCCGACTCATACTCACCAATGGTGTTGAGTAGGACTTGGCGCCTAGAAGGACAATCCTTAGCCATGTGGCCACGCCCAAGGCATTTAAAGCACTTGATCTCACTTGAGCGTTGCTCCCCTTCTCGCCTGCCGCCTTGTGGAGTCCTGGAAGGCTCACGTCTTGTGGGCACGGCTGAGGCGTCTTGCTTGCTCTCGGGACGCCGAGTGGGGTAGCTAGAGGATCCTCCTCCTTGGTTGTTCCAAGGCCTATTGTTGGATGAGTAACTCTTCCTTTGAGGTAAGTTTTGATAGATATGATTGGTGTAGTGCAAAATCTCCTCAATAGTAGTACCTCGAACAAAATGCTGCGTACTCACAATAGCCTTAAGGTCGGGATTTAAGCAATTGATAAATTTAGAAATAACATACCCTTCGGGGAACCTTAGGCCGGATCTATAGATGAGGATTTTGAGTTCTTTGTAGTACTCATCCGGCGTCTTGGTTCCTTGCCTCAATTGCTCCAACCTTGAGTGTAGGCGGGCTGTGAAGTCCTCGGGCACAAACCGGTGCCTTAATGCAGTTTTGAGCTCGTCCCAAGTATCAATGGGTGGGTAACCATTGTACTCCCTTTCTTCTTTGTCCTCTATCCACCAATGATAAGAAAAATCAATGAATTTAATGGTGGCGATGGCTACCTTTTGAGCATCAGTGTATTGGTAGAAATCAAAGACTTGTTCAGTCTTGTGCTCCCACTCCAAGTAGGCCTCGGCGTCGGTTGTTCCTCCAAATGGCTGCACTTCCAACTTCACATTAGGTCCTCTTCCATAACCTTGGTCCATGTTTTGACCTTGGTAGGCCCGCACTGGTTGTAGGAGTGCCCTTGGTGCTTGGTGGTTTCCTCGCCCAAGTCCACGGCCTGCAGCTGGTCGCCTCGGTTGCAAGAGAGGCAATGGCGGCCTTGGTTGGAAGTCGCCCACATCCTCTCGACCTAGCAGGTTAGTGGTGCCCGTAGGCAAAGGCATGGTAGGATAACTAGCAAAAGGAAGAGAATGGGCAGAGTTCATACCTGAAACTTCTCGGTGGGTCGCCGTGATGGGATGGTGGGAGGAGGAAGGCGCCATGGAGAGGGACGGCAAGGTGGTAGTTTGCGTCACATGGCCTGAATACTCGCCCTCCATATGGACTGAAGGAAGGCCTCCGCTCACTTGAGTTCCACCTTGGCTTCCAATTTGGGAAGCACCAATCTTAGCTTCCACGGCGCGCATGAAGGCAGTCATCTCTTCTTGTTGCGCACGCAACCTTTCCTCATTCTCAAACTTAAGGCCTTGAATGGCTTGGAGCAAATCAGCCATGGTGACGGATGTAGGAGACACATCTCCGTCAAGGACGGACTTGTCCTTCTTGTTGCCTGGTTCCTCCATGATATCCCTAGAACACAAACTCAACACACAACACAACTAGGACAAACTTGTCAATGGATCCCACACACGTCAAGGGTCCTTAAAACTGATCCTTAAGTAGCAAAAATTGGTTACTAGAGGTTCAAAATTAGGGACACAAGATAGGGTAGGATAAGATAGGAAAAATACCCAAGCAAGCTCAACAAGTTCTAAGTTGTGCTACACATAAAGCATAAGGAAAGGTACTTGAATTTTTTTTTTTAATATATATGACGAAAGGCCGAATTAGTGTAGGAATAAACTCTTGTGTTGCCTTACTTTTTCTTAGTCACTCCTCCTTTTTTTTTCAATGGTGACCGGATCTTTCTAAGAACAACCACTTTTTTCTCAAGAGTATAGCCAAAAGAGGTTGGATTCTAACCAAGATCTCTCTCCTAGCAAGTTTAAAATCTCAAGGAGGATGGTTACTAACCAAGTCTTCTCCTACTACACTTCAAACAAAACGTGGCCTTGACAGATTTTTTTTTTTTTTTTTTAATCCAAAGTTGACGTTGTATTTTATTTAACTTCCTTTCCCTTAATCCTTAAAATCAATATGTGAATTATGCACAACATATAACAAGTAAACTAACTTAAATATGCAGATTAAAGGGTGGGGACAAGGCTTTAACTTCAGCAGTCAAGAGGTGAGGCAAATAAGGAAACAAGGTTAATGCTAGTTTGACTGATTTTTGTAACTGGATTTTGTCTTGAATTTTGGCTGAAACGTAACTATATTTTGGCTTAAATGAGTCGTCTTCAACCTCAAGAACACAGCAAAATTCGTAGACAACTCAAACAACAAGACACAACTCAGTTTTCAACCAAACGATCAACACAACGAACAAGGAAAGAAGGTAGGGTATGCAGACCTGTTCGTAAACCAATTTTTTTGCACTTAAGAACAGTTTTAGGAGACAAACCTCGCGTGGCTCTGATACCACTTGATAGGATCGTCCTTGGCTGCGTCACGGTGCGAGGGAATGGCTCCAAGAACAAGCAACGTCAATCCGGGTAAGTTGCTGCGGATCTGGGAAGATGGAGATGGAACGAGCGGTGAAAGAAAGCTTTTTGGGGCGTTCTTCCTATGGATTTGAAGAGGATGAACTGAAGTGGAGGGTGGTGAAGACGGATTGTGGATTGAATGAAACTCGAGGGAGATATGGACTCTCAAAGTCGGATATGACTCACCGGCGAAGAGAGAACTTGTGGGACTTGGATGCTACACACCAAGCGTGGATGATGGGCTCTCAATTGGTTGATATGACGCACAAACAATGGAGAGAATGACCTTCAAAGATGCAGGTTTTTGCTCAAGCAAAAAGAGAGTTTTTCTTAGCAATTTCAAAGGTGAAAATGAGCAAATGAGAGGGGAGGCCTATAAGTATCTAGGGCCGGCCTGCTCTCACATTATTCAGCCTAAAATGATGTTAAAAATAACTAAAAATAACATACTAAAACCAGATAAATGTTTGCCTTAACACAAGGCCAAATAAGGTAGTTTGTCCAAAAAGGAAATAACACTTGATGACGCCTAGGATTCCTTTGGTGTGAGCTGGCGCGTCATGGAGCTAAATGTCGTCATTAGGTGGTTCCATGGGAGAGATCTGGGTGCTAAGGGAAGCACATGGGTCGTCCCAAGTAATGGCCAAAGGTCCAAGGTTGACAAGGGCGAGCTGGATTTGTCGTTGAAGTGTCTTAGCCATGGAGCGAGTGATGCGCATAGATGGCTCCTCTTGCTCTTGTACCTTCTCTTTGACGTCCTCCTTCGTGTCCAAGCTAGGTAAATTGAGGTCTTGATGGGAAGGATTCACATCAATATGCCAAATAAGACTAAGTTGAACAACGTTGTCAAACAGAATCAACCGTTGTTTGTGTTAACCTTACGTACAATGACAAGTTGGAAAATTAAGAGTTGTTTGGTATTACAAAGGAGGTGTTACTTATAAAGTAAGAAGGGGTGGTTGAGAATGGTCAAATACCTCTAATAGTCATTGAAACCACGTTTCAATCCATTCCGACATCGTTTGGTCGTCGTTTTGCCAATTCGAGCCTTAATGGAGCATTAGGCCCATTTAGCGTCTTTTATCGTTTTCGCACCGCTGCGTGCCTAATTCTTGGTTAAAGAGACCCTTATGGAACTTCGTATTTCTAATAAGACTAAGTTGCAAAACGTTTTCAAACAGAATCAACTGTTGTTTGTGTTAACCCTACGTACAATGACAAGTTGGAGAATTAAGAGTTGTTTGGTATTACAAAGGAGATGTTACTTATAAAGTACGAAATGGTGGTTGAGAGTGGTCAAATACCTCTAATAGGCATTGAAACCAAGTTTCAATACATTTCGACATCGTTTGGTCGTCGTTTTGCCAATTCGAGCATGAATGGACCATTAGGCCCATTTAGCTTCTTTTAGCGTTTTCGCACCGCTGCGAGCCTAATTCTTGGTTAAAGAGACCGTTATGTAACTTCGTATGCCTAATAAGATTAAGTTGCAAAACGTTTTCAAACAGAATCAACCGTTGTTTGTGTTAACCCTACTTACAATGACAAGTTGGAGAATTAAGTGTTGTTTGGTGTTACAATGGTGGTGTTACTTATAAAGTACGAAGTGGTGGTTGTGAATGGTCAAATACCTGTAATAGGCATTGAAACCAAGTTTTAATCCATTTTGACATCGTTTGGTCGTCGTTTTGCCAATTCGAGCCTGAATGGACCATTAGGCCCATTTAGCTTCTTTTAGCGTTTTCGCACCGCTGCGAGCCCAATTCTTGGTTAAAGAGACCCTTACGGAACTTCATATGCCTAATAAGACTAAGTTGCAAAACTTTTTCAAACAGAATCAAACGTTGTTTGTGTTTACCCTACGTACAATGACAAGTTGGAGAATTAAGAGTTGTTTGGTATTAATATGGAGGTGTTACTTATAAAGTAAGAAGTGGTGGTTGTGAATGGTCAAATACCTCTAATAGGCATTGAAACCAAGTTTCAATACATTTCGACATCGTTTGGTCGTCGTTTTGCCAATTCGAGCCTGAATGGACCATTAGGCCCATTTAGCTTCTTTTAGCGTTTTCGCACCGCTGCGAGCCTAATTCTTGGTTAAAGAGACCGTTATGTAACTTCGTATGCCTAATAAGATTAAGTTGCAAAACGTTTTCAAACAGAATCAACCGTTGTTTGTGTTAACCCTACTTACAATGACAAGTTGGAGAATTAAGTGTTGTTTGGTATTACAAAGGAGGTGTTACTTATAAAGTACGAAGGGGTTGTTGAGAGTGGTAAAATACCTCTAATAGTCATTGAAACAAGGTTTCAATCCATTCCGACATCGTTTGGTCGTCGTTTTGCCAATTTGAGCCTAGTTCTTGGTTAAAGAGACCCTTATGGAACTTCGTATTTCTAATAAGACTAAGTTGCAAAACGTTTTCAAACAGAATCAACTGTTGTTTGTGTTAACCCTACGTACAATGACAAGTTGGAGAATTAAGAGTTGTTTGGTATTACAAAGGAGATGTTACTTATAAAGTACAAAGTGGTGGTTAAGAATGGTCAAATACCTCTAATAGTCATTGAAACCAAGTTTCAATCCATTTCGACATCGGTTGGTCGTCGTTTTGCCAATTCGAGCCTTAATGGACCATTAGGCCCATTTAGCCTCTTTTAGCGTTTTCGCACCACTGCGTGCCTAATTCTTGGTTAAACAGACCCTTATGGAACTTCATATGCCAAATAAGACTAAGTTGAACAACGTTGTCAAACAGAATCAACCGTTGTTTTTGTTAACCTTACGTACAATGACAAGTTGGAAAATTAAGAGTTGTTTGGTATTACAAAGGAGGTGTTACTTATAAAGTACGAAGGGGTTGTTGAGAGTGGTCAAATACCTCTAATAGTCATTGAAACAAGGTTTCAATCCATTCCGACATCGTTTGGTCGTCGTTTTGCCAATTCGAGCCTTAATGGACCATTAGGCCCATTTAGCCGCTTTTAGCGTTTTCGCACCGCTGCGTGCCTAATTCTTGGTTAAACAGACCCTTATGGAACTTCATATGCCAAATAAGACTAAGTTGAACAACGTTGTCAAACAGAATCAACCGTTGTTTGTGTTAACCTTACGTACAATGACAAGTTGGAAAATTAAGAGTTGTTTGGTATTACAAAGGAGATGTTACTTATAAAGTACGAAATGGTGGTTGAGAGTGGTCAAATACCTCTAATAGGCATTGAAACCAAGTTTCAATACATTTCGACATCGTTTGGTCGTCGTTTTGCCAATTCGAGCATGAATGGACCATTAGGCCCATTTAGCTTCTTTTAGCGTTTTCGCACCGCTGCGAGCCTAATTGTTGGTTAAAGAGACCGTTATGTAACTTCGTATGCCTAATAAGATTAAGTTGCAAAACGTTTTCAAACAGAATCAACCGTTGTTTGTGTTAACCCTACTAACAATGACAAGTTGGAGAATTAAGTGTTGTTTGGTATTACAATGGTGGTGTTACTTATAAAGTACGAAGTGGTGGTTGTGAATGGTCAAATACCTGTAATAGGCATTGAAACCAAGTTTTAATCCATTTTGACATCGTTTGGTCGTCGTTTTGCCAATTCGAGCCTGAATGGACCATTAGGCCCATTTAGCTTCTTTTAGCGTTTTCGCACCGCTGCGAGCCCAATTCTTGGTTAAAGAGACCCTTACGGAACTTCATATGCCTAATAAGACTAAGTTGCAAAACTTTTTCAAACAGAATCAAACGTTGTTTGTGTTTACCCTACGTACAATGACAAGTTGGAGAATTAAGAGTTGTTTGGTATATATGGAGGTGTTACTTATAAAGTAAGAAGTGGTGGTTGTGAATGGTCAAATACCTCTAATAGGCATTGAAACCAAGTTTCAATACGCCTAATAAGATTAAGTTGCAAAACGTTTTCAAACAGAATCAACCGTTGTTTGTGTTAACCCTACTTACAATGACAAGTTGGAGAATTAAGTGTTGTTTGGTATTACAAAGGAGGTGTTACTTATAAAGTACGAAGGGGTTGTTGAGAGTGGTAAAATACCTCTAATAGTCATTGAAACAAGGTTTCAATCCATTCCGACATCGTTTGGTCGTCGTTTTGCCAATTCGAGCCTAGTTCTTGGTTAAAGAGACCCTTATGGAACTTCGTATTTCTAATAAGACTAAGTTGCAAAACGTTTTCAAACAGAATCAACCGTTGTTTGTGTTAACCCTACTTACAATGACAAGTTGGAGAATTAAGTGTTGTTTGGTATTACAAAGGAGGTGTTACTTATAAAGTACGAAGGGGTTGTTGAGAGTGGTAAAATACCTCTAATAGTCATTGAAACAAGGTTTCAATCCATTCCGACATCGTTTGGTCGTCGTTTTGCCAATTTGAGCCTAGTTCTTGGTTAAAGAGACCCTTATGGAACTTCGTATTTCTAATAAGACTAAGTTGCAAAACGTTTTCAAACAGAATCAACTGTTGTTTGTGTTAACCCTACGTACAATGACAAGTTGGAGAATTAAGAGTTGTTTGGTATTACAAAGGAGATGTTACTTATAAAGTACGAAGTGGTGGTTAAGAGTGGTCAAATACCTCTAATAGTCATTGAAACCAAGTTTCAATCCATTTCGACATCGGTTGGTCGTCGTTTTGCCAATTCGAGCCTTAATGGACCATTAGGCCCATTTAGCCTCTTTTAGCGTTTTCGCACCACTGCGTGCCTAATTCTTGGTTAAACAGACCCTTATGGAACTTCATATGCCAAATAAGACTAAGTTGAACAACGTTGTCAAACAGAATCAACCGTTGTTTTTGTTAACCTTACGTACAATGACAAGTTGGAAAATTAAGAGTTGTTTGGTATTACAAAGGAGGTGTTACTTATAAAGTACGAAGGGGTTGTTGAGAGTGGTCAAATACCTCTAATAGTCATTGAAACAAGGTTTCAATCCATTCCGACATCGTTTGGTCGTCGTTTTGCCAATTCGAGCCTTAATGGACCATTAGGCCCATTTAGCCTCTTTTAGCGTTTTCGCACCGCTGCGTGCCTAATTCTTGGTTAAACAGACCCTTATGGAACTTCATATGCCAAATAAGACTAAGTTGAACAACGTTGTCAAACAGAATCAACCGTTGTTTGTGTTAACCTTACGTACAATGACAAGTTGGAAAATTAAGAGTTGTTTGGTATTACAAAGGAGGTGTTACTTTTAAAGTACGAAGGGGTGGTTGAGAATGGTCAAATACCTCTAATAGTCATTGAAACCACGTTTCAATCCATTCCGACATCGTTTGGTCGTCGTTTTGCCAATTCGAGCCTTAATGGAGCATTAGGCCCATTTAGCGTCTTTTATCGTTTTCGCACCGCTGCGTGCCTAATTCTTGGTTAAAGAGACCCTTATGGAACTTCGTATTTCTAATAAGACTAAGTTGCAAAACGTTTTCAAACAGAATCAAACGTTGTTTTTGTTTACCCTACGTACAATGACAAGTTGGAGAATTAAGAATTGTTTGGTATTACAAAGGAGATGTTACTTATAAAGTACGAAGTGGTTGTTGAGAGTGGTCAAATACCTCTAATAGTCATTGAAATCACGTTTCAATCCATTTCGACATCGTTTGGTCGTCGTTTTGCCAATTCGAGCCTTAATGGACCATTGTCTTTTATCGTTTTTGCACCGCTGCAAGCCTAATTCTTGGTTAAAGAGACCGTTATGTAACTTCGTATGCCTAATAAGACTAAGTTGCAAAACGTTTTCAAACAGAATCAACCGTTGTTTTTGTTAACCTTACGTACAATGACAAGTTGGAAAATTAAGAGTTGTTTGGTATTACAAAGGAGGTGTTACTTATAAAGTACGAAGGGGTGGTTGAGAATGGTCAAATACCTCTAATAGTCATTGAAACCACGTTTCAATCCATTCCGACATCGTTTGGTCGTCGTTTTGCCAATTCGAGCCTTAATGGAGCATTAGGCCCATTTAGCGTCTTTTATCGTTTTCGCACCGCTGCGTGCCTAATTCTTGGTTAAAGAGACCCTTATGGAACTTCGTATTTCTAATAAGACTAAGTTGCAAAACGTTTTCAAACAGAATCAACTGTTGTTTGTGTTAACCCTACGTACAATGACAAGTTGGAGAATTAAGAGTTGTTTGGTATTACAAAGGAGATGTTACTTATAAAGTACGAAATGGTGGTTGAGAGTGGTCAAATACCTCTAATAGGCATTGAAACCAAGTTTCAATACATTTCGACATCGTTTGGTCGTCGTTTTGCCAATTCGAGCATGAATGGACCATTAGGCCCATTTAGCTTCTTTTAGCGTTTTCGCACCGCTGCGAGCCTAATTGTTGGTTAAAGAGACCGTTATGTAACTTCGTATGCCTAATAAGATTAAGTTGCAAAACGTTTTCAAACAGAATCAACCGTTGTTTGTGTTAACCCTACTTACAATGACAAGTTGGAGAATTAAGTGTTGTTTGGTATTACAATGGTGGTGTTACTTATAAAGTACGAAGTGGTGGTTGTGAATGGTCAAATACCTGTAATAGGCATTGAAACCAAGTTTTAATCCATTTTGACATCGTTTGGTCGTCGTTTTGCCAATTCGAGCCTGAATGGACCATTAGGCCCATTTAGCTTCTTTTAGCGTTTTCGCACCACTGCGAGCCCAATTCTTGGTTAAAGAGACCCTTACGGAACTTCATATGCCTAATAAGACTAAGTTGCAAAACTTTTTCAAACAGAATCAAACGTTGTTTGTGTTTACCCTACGTACAATGACAAGTTGGAGAATTAAGAGTTGTTTGGTATTAATATGGAGGTGTTACTTATAAAGTAAGAAGTGGTGGTTGTGAATGGTCAAATACCTCTAATAGGCATTGAAACCAAGTTTCAATACGCCTAATAAGATTAAGTTGCAAAACGTTTTCAAACAGAATCAACCGTTGTTTGTGTTAACCCTACTTACAATGACAAGTTGGAGAATTAAGTGTTGTTTGGTATTACAAAGGAGGTGTTACTTATAAAGTACGAAGGGGTTGTTGAGAGTGGTAAAATACCTCTAATAGTCATTGAAACAAGGTTTCAATCCATTCCGACATCGTTTGGTCGTCGTTTTGCCAATTCGAGCCTAGTTCTTGGTTAAAGAGACCCTTATGGAACTTCGTATTTCTAATAAGACTAAGTTGCAAAACGTTTTCAAACAGAATCAACTGTTGTTTGTGTTAACCCTACGTACAATGACAAGTTGGAGAATTAAGAGTTGTTTGGTATTACAAAGGAGATGTTACTTATAAAGTACGAAGTGGTGGTTAAGAGTGGTCAAATACCTCTAATAGTCATTGAAACCAAGTTTCAATCCATTTCGACATCGGTTGGTCGTCGTTTTGCCAATTCGAGCCTTAATGGACCATTAGGCCCATTTAGCCTCTTTTAGCGTTTTCGCACCACTGCGTGCCTAATTCTTGGTTAAACAGACCCTTATGGAACTTCATATGCCAAATAAGACTAAGTTGAACAACGTTGTCAACAGAATCAACCGTTGTTTTTGTTAACCTTACGTACAATGACAAGTTGGAAAATTAAGAGTTGTTTGGTATTACAAAGGAGGTGTTACTTATAATGTACGAAGGGGTTGTTGAGAGTGGTCAAATACCTCTAATAGTCATTGAAACAAGGTTTCAATCCATTCCGACATCGTTTGGTCGTCGTTTTGCCAATTCGAGCCTTAATGGACCATTAGGCCCATTTAGCCTCTTTTAGCGTTTTCGCACCGCTGCGTGCCTAATTCTTGGTTAAAGAGACCCTTACGGAACTTCGTATGCCTAATAAGATTAAGTTGCAAAACGTTTTCAAACAGAATCAACTGTTGTTTGTGTTAACCCTATTTACAATGACAAGTTGGAGAATTAAGAGTTGTTTGGTATTACAATGGAGGTGTTACTTTTAAAGTACGAAGTGGTGGTTGTCAATGGTCAAATACCTGTAATAGGCATTGAAACCAAGTTTTAATCCATTTCGACATCGTTTGGTCGTCGTTTTGCCAATTCGAGCCTGAATGGACCATTAGGACCATTTAGCTTCTTTTAGCGTTTTCGCACCGCTGCGAGCCCAATTCTTGGTTAAAGAGACCCTTATGGAACTTCGTATGCCTAATAAGACTAAGTTGCAAAACGTTTTCAAACAGAATCAAACGTTGTTTTTGTTTACCCTACGTACAATGACAAGTTGGAGAATTAATAGTTGTTTGGTATTACAAAGGAGATCAATCTTATAAAGTACGAAGTGGTTGTTGAGAATGGTCAAATACCTCTAATAGTCATTGAAATCAAGTTTCAATCCATTCCGACATCGGTTGGTCGTCGTTTTGCCATTTCGAGCCTTAATGGACCATTAGGCCCATTTAGCGTCTTTTATCGTTTTCGCACCGCTGTGTGCCTAATTCTTGGTTAAAGAGACCCTTATGGAACTTCCTATTTCTAATAAGACTAAGTTGCAAAACGTTTTCAAACAGAATCAACTGTTGTTTGTGTTAACCCTACGTACAATGACAAGTTGGAGAATTAAGAGTTGTTTGGTATTAATATGGAGGTGTTACTTATAAAGTAAGAAGTGGTGGTTGTGAATGGTCAAATACCTCTAATAGGCATTGATACCAAGTTTCAATACATTTCGACATCGTTTGGTCGTCCTTTTGCCAATTCGAGCCTGAATGGACCATTAGGCCCATTTAGCTTCTTTTACTGTTTTCGCACCGCTGCGAGCCTATTTCTTGGTTAAACAGACCTATATAGAACTTCATATGCCAAATAAGACTAAGTTGAACAACGTTGTCAAACAGAATTAACCGTTGTTTGTGTTAACCCTACGTACAATGACAAGTTGGAAAATTAAGAGTTGTTTGGTATTACAAAGGAGGTGTTACTTATAAAGTACGAAGGGGTGGTTGAGAATGGTCAAATACCTCTAATAGTCATTGAAACCACGTTTCAATCCATTCCGACATCGTTTGGTCGTCGTTTTGCCAATTCGAGCCTTAATGGACCATTAGTGATATAGCCTTGCTTGCTATATGACGCCGATCTAGACAACCATAAACACACAAGAGATCAACCAACAACAACAATGGCGAAAGCCCTTTGAAAATCAGAATGGGAAAGCAAAAGAAACAAAGGAGATAGCAAGGGGAGATATACAAGATGATGAATGATCAAAACCAAGCACAAACAACAACAAGACCAAAGGCTTAGTGGCCTAAAACCAGGTTGTAATGGAGTGCAAAACCTCGATCCTACAACCCTACACAACCTTCACATGGAGGAGGCACAAGGAGGAGTTCTATGAAGCTTGTAAACACCAATTCTAATGAGATTGACATAAACAAGACATCTAGAGTAAGACAAGCAATCCGCTCGATCACACACTTGAGTTCAAAGCTCTCTTTGAAAAGAGGAAACAACAAAGTTGATAAAACTTGAACTAAGTTGGGAGTGGGGGTGTCAAGGGGTTTAAATAGGCAAAGAAACCGACCCTTGACTTCAAAACCCACACGCACACATGTCTTGAAAAAGACGCCCTTGACATGGCAAAATGTCATGAAATGCAAGTGTCATAAAATGCACTAAAAGGGAAAATGATAAGCAAGGTCTTCAAGCTATCTTCTTGGACTCAAATATGAGTAGAGTCCTAGCTTTAACCATTGAGTCCTCAAGTTCCATAGTGTTGCCTTGAAGGCTGAATTGAGTGACAAAAATGGTTAAGTCTTCTTGTAGTCGCTTAGCTTTTGACCTTGTGATTGGACCTTCTATGGATGGTGCTTCCATTGGTGTGACTTCTAAGGATGGTCCTCCATCATCCTCCCCTCCTTGGAAAGGATTCGACCACGAATCTTTAGGATTGTCCTCATGGTCCTCATAGAGTGTAAGATCAGCCACATTGAAGGTAGCACTAACACCATAGTCACCCGGTAGGTCAACAACATATGCATTGTCACCTACTCTCCTTAGGACTTTGAAGGGTCCATCACCTCTTGGGGCTAGCTTGGATGCTCTCTTTGTTGGGAATCTTTCCTTGCGCAAGTGCACCCATACGAGGTCGCCCGGCTTGAAAATCACCCTTCTCCTTCCCTTGTTGTTCCTAGCAGCCACATTATGTCCTAGTTGCTCCAACCTTAGCTTGGTCTTTTCATGTAATTCCCTTATGAACTCCGCCTGTTTATCTGCATCAAAATCTACTCGTTCCTTCTTGGGAAACGGTACAAGGTCTAATGGGGTTAAGGGGTTAAGACCATAGACACATTCAAAAGGACTTAAGTTTGTAGAAGAGTGTTGCGCCCTATTATATGCAAATTCTACATGTGGCAACAAATCTTCCCAAGACTTTAAGTTCTTCCTAATGAGTGTCCTTAGGAGGGTACCAAGTGTTCTATTAGTAACCTCAGTTTGGCCATCGGTTTGGGGATGACTTGAGGTAGAAAACAAGAGTTTAGTACCAAGTTGTCCCCAAAGAGAACGCCAAAAGTGACTCAAAAACTTTGTATCCCTATCACTAACAATTGTCCTAGGAATCCCATGCAATCTAACTACTTCTCTAAAGAAAAGAATAGAAACATGTGAAGCATCATCAGTTTTGTGACAAGGTATAAAGTGAGCCATCTTAGAAAACCGATCTACAACCACAAAAATTGAGTTTCGTCCCTTCCTAGTCCTAGGTAGTCCAACAATGAAGTCCATACTTATATCTAACCAAGGAGAAGAGGGAATGGGCAGTGGTGTGTAGAGACCATGGGGTTTCACCTTAGACTTAGCTTTTAAACACTCTAAGCATCTTTTAAGCACTTTTTCAACATCTTTAAGCATGTGAGGCCAGTAGAAGTGTTCTTTAAGCATGGCATAGGTCTTATCACGCCCAAAGTGACCCATAAGACCTCCCTTGTGTGATTCCTCAACAAGCAAGAGTCTTAAAGAGCACTTAGGTATGCAAACCTTACTAGCTCTAAAAAGGAATCCATCAAACAAGTAAAAACACTTATCACATGAACCCGTATCTAAGCATTGTCTATAGATATTCCCAAAATCAGAATCATTATCATAGAGTTCCTTAATGTAAGCAAACCCTAGCACCTTAGAATCAAGTTGAGTAAGCAATGTATATCTCCTAGATAAAGCATCGGCTACAATGTTATCTTTTCCTTTCTTATACTTGATAATGTAAGGAAAAGTCTCAATGAATTCCAGCCATCTACCATGACGCCTATCTAGTTTATCTTGACCCCTTAGATGCTTTAATGACTTATGATCCGTATGTAACACAAATTCACTTGGCCAAAGATAGTGTTGCCAAGTCTTTAAGACCCTAAAGAGTGCATAGAGTTCTCTATCATAAGTAGAGTAATTGAGGCACGCACCTTTGAGCTTTTCACTAAAGAAAGCTATTGGTCTTCCTTCTTGCATCAACACACCACCAATTCCAATCCCGGAAGCATCACATTCTACCTCAAATGGTTTTGAGAAATTTGGTAGAATCAGGAGAGGAGCATTCGTCAATCTGGTTTTGAGCTCTTCAAATGCCGCCTCTTGTGCCTTGCCCCAAGTGAATGGTGTGTGTTTCTTTGTCAACTTCGTGAGTGGTGAAGCTATGGTGGAGAAGTCCTTCACAAATCGCCTATAGAAACCAGCCAGACCTTGAAAGCTTCGGACTTGTCCAACATTAGTAGGAGTAGGCCACTCCTTGATGGCTTTCACCTTCTCTTGATCAACCTCCAATCCTCTTGAGCTGACCACAAACCCTAGAAAAATCACTTCATTAGTGCAAAAATCACACTTCTTAATGTTAGCATAAAGATGATTAAGTCTAAGTGTGGATAATACTTCCCTAAGGTGTTGTTCATGCTCTTGTAAGGACTTGCTATAGATGAGGATGTCATCAAAGTAGACCACCACAAATTTCCCTATGTAGCTTCTTAGAACATAGTTCATAAGCCTCATGAATGTCGAAGGAGCATTAGTAAGACCAAATGGCATGACAAGCCATTCATACAAGCCAAACTTGGTCTTAAAGGCTGTTTTCCATTCATCCCCTTCTTTCATCCTAATTTGGTGGTATCCACTCCTCAAATCTATTTTAGAAAACAAAGTAGCACCATACAATTCATCAAGCATATCATCAAGTCTAGGGATAGGGTGACGATACTTGATTGTGATGTTGTTTATAGCACGGCAGTCCACACACATTCTCCATGTCTTGTCCTTCTTTGGAACCAAGAGGACCGGAACTGCACATGGTGACTTGCTCTCTCGCACATAACCCTTTTGAAGTAGCTCTTGCACTTGATCCTCAATTTCTTTGCTCTCTTGAGGATTCATCTTGTAAGCTGGCCTATTTGGTAGTGATGCTCCCGGAATTAGGTCTATTTGATGCTCAATCCCTCTAAAGGGTGGTAGTCCTAATGGAAGCTCTTCCGGAAACATGTCCTTAAACTCATCAAGCACAACTTGGATGGAGTGAGGGATAGTGTCGTTGCCTTCGGCACTTGTAAGTGCACGCCATTGGTCCTTGAGCAATGTCATGACCCTTGTGTCTATAGGAAGACACAACTCGTGCAAATCTGATGTGGATGCCAACAACACACTCCCCTTGATCACTTCTTCTTCTTTCTCTTTGTCCTTCATCTTGGACTTCTCAAATTCTTCGGCAACCTGCAATGGGGTCATAGGACACAAGGTAATAGGTTTGCCATGGAACTTAAATGTGTGCTTGTTAGTATAGCCATCATGAATAGCTTTCCTATCAAATTGCCAAGGTCTACCTAGTAAAAGATGACATGCATTCATAGGAACTACATCACATAACAAAGTATCTTGATAGGAGCCTATCTTAAAAGCTATGTTCACTTGCTTGGTGACTTTCAATTCACCACATTCATTCATCCATCTTAGCTTATAAGGCCTAGTATGTGGAATTGTTGGTAGTTGTAACTTAGACACTAAAATAGTACTAGCTATGTTTGTACAACTTCCACCATCAATGATCATATTACACACTTTTCCTTTAACAAGACACCTAGTATGAAATAGGTTCTCTCTTTGATCAGCTTCCTCTTTAGTTGCTAGCACATGCAAAGTTCTCTTACAAATTAAGCTATCACCATGCTCATACTCTAATTCTTCACCAAAATCTAAGTCATTAGCATGCTCATTTTCAGTTTCAATGCAAGGAATCTCTTCATTATCACTACAAGAATCATATTGTCCTAGGTGATCTACAATCATAGTTCTCCTATTAGGGCAATCTCTCATCATGTGACCTTTGCCTTTACATTTAAAACATTCAATTTGACTAGACTTATTAGGAAAAGTAGAGTTAGAGGCATTCCCTTTTTGTCCTTGACTTGTGAATGGAGGCCGAGTGGTTTGGCCTTGATTAGTGAATGGAGGCCGAGTGGTTTGGCCTTGATTAGTGTTGCTTGTGTTGCTTGCACCAACTTCCTTCCTAGGGGCAGAAAACTCCTTGTTTTGCTCTCGGCCATATGATGCATTCTTGGAGCTTGATTTCCAATTTGCATTGCTTGATTGCCCACGGCCTGAGGTGTATGAGCTCCTTGACTTGAGCCTCTTCTCTATCTTGATGGCATTATGAAGTAATTCCACGGCTGTACTACAAGGATACATATCTACTTCATAGGAAATGTTAGAGTTAAGTATCCTAAGATATCTAGCAATGGTGGAGTCTTCATCCTCTCTTACCCCAGCCTTAAGCATAGCATGTTGCATGGCATTATAAGCTTCTTCTACACTCATACTTCCTTGTCTAAGATTCTCTAATCTTTGCCTAAGTTCTCTAGTGTAGTAGGGTGGTACAAATCTATTCCTAAGCAACACTTTCATTTGTTCCCATGTATGGACTGGTGGATCAAGGTTTCTAATTCTCTCTTTTACTAAGTTATCCCACCAAGCTAAAGCAAATCCCTTGAATTCTAATGTAGCTAATTGTACCTTCCTTTGCTCGGGGAAATTGTGACAAGTCCATATGTTCTCTACCTTGGTCTCCCATTCCATGTATAAATCAGCATCACTTGTGCCCTCAAAGGGTGGGATCTGCACCTTCACCCTTCCTAGTCCATCTTGCTCTTGCTCACGCCTCCTAGGTTGAAACCTCCTATTGCGTTCTCTTCTCCATTCCTCGTACTCATCCATGCCTTCTCCTTCATCCTGAAATTCATCAACAAACTCATTTTGTCTAAAAGAATTAGGAGAAGAAAGATTAGAATGTTCTTCCCTCATTGGTCTAGGGGTACGTATGGGAGGTAATGGATTTCTCCTAGGTGGTGGATTGGGGTTGGTTCTATTCTGAGCTCTAAGGATGGCTTCCCTTCTAGCTTCTTCATAGACTTCTCTTTGTGTAGGAAGAGGGACTTGGCTATTGAGGTTAGAAGTTTGGCCATGTTCCATGTGGGTTCCTAGAGGAGTAGGTCTAGTGGCTAATTGTCCCTTAATGGTGTTCATTTCAGCTGTGAGGGACGTGATACTATCGGTAAGGCTCTTAAGGATGCTATAGACCTCAGGTTGTGGGGGTGAAGGACTCCTAGTGTCGGAATGGTCATTGCCCCTTTCGCCTTCTTGCCTAGAGTTAGTCATGATCAAAGCAAACAAACACTGAAATTGATTAAGTTAGATTGAATAATAACAACTCTCAAGTGTTTCCCAAACCAAGTGTTTGTTCACACAACTCTCTTGTTGCTTGTACTTCTCTAACTTGATATTGGCTTGTAAAGATCAATCCTTTCAACTTAGTGTCTATTCACTACAAGAAACTCAAAATCAGTTTTGAAGTCAAGACAATAATCACAACTCTCAGATTGCAAGAATGAAAAGCAACCTAGTGTTTAAGCAAAATTTAAGCCTTAGAATAGGTGATTACCTTCAAGTCAAGCTCGAATTGAGTCAAGAAGGACCTCGGACTGTCTAGCCTTGTCAAACCGTGAGTGATATGGGTTTAGGGACTAGGTGGCTAAGGTCGATGGGTTGGCTCAAGGGCTCTTGGCAATCCCTTGTTCTCCTTCTTCAACTTGTGATTCGGAAAGGTTTAATACCCCGGGTCTAGCTGAGCCGTTTTGTTTGGCTGAGTTGGGTAGCTTTAGACCACAGTTCTTCCTTAGACCGATCTATTACAATGACTTAAGATCCCGGACTTTAATGAACCGAGCTAATAACTCCGTTTTCTTTTAATACTTAGTCCGCCTGATTTTTATGTTTTGGACTTTGGCTTTTGTTTTTCTTTTCTTTTTGGAGTTTTTAAATGAAGAATAAAAGAAAAGCAACAAAATAAGCTAAAAAGAAATAGCAAAATAACTTGGCTGCAATCCAAGTGAGTTGATTGTTCAAAATGGGCATGTAGGGGGTGAGGTGGCCTGATTTTGTAGGGAGAGTGGGTGAGGAACAGCCTGAATTCGTGGGAAAAGAATGGGGGAAGTAGGTGAGGTGAGGTGGCCTGATTTTGTAGGGAGAGTGGGTGAGATAGTTACCTTATTTTGTGGGGAATGAATGGCTGAAAATTACTTTGACTTTCTTGGTAATTTTGGCCTTGTAACCACCCTCTTAATACTCCCATTCAGCCATGAAGAACATGAAGAACAACCATGAAGAACATGAAGAACAACCATGAAGAACAACAACAATTTCAGCCGTCTTCTTCTCTTCTTCTTCCTTGAGTTTTGTGAGATCAAAGGATGTGTTTAGGCAATGGATTTGACAAGGACAAGACCAAGCCTACTACCCTTCCTTCTCTCAATGCAAGCCTTCCTCTTTGGTCTTCAACCTGCACACAACTCACAATTTAGAGGTCACAACTTGTTTTGAACAAGAAACTCAAGAACACAACCAAGAAGGCTTAGATTGATGTTCTAATGAGCATGAATGGTGTGTATGGAGTCAAATGGCTCTGATACCACTTGATATAGCCTTGCTTGCTATATGACGCCGATCTAGACAACCATAAACACACAAGAGATCAACCAACAACAACAATGGCGAAAGCCCTTTGAAAATCAGAATGGGAAAGCAAAAGAAACAAAGGAGATAGCAAGGGGAGATATACAAGATGATGAATGATCAAAACCAAGCACAAACAACAACAAGACCAAAGGCTTAGTGGCCTAAAACCAGGTTGTAATGGAGTGCAAAACCTCGATCCTACAACCCTACACAACCTTCACATGGAGGAGGCACAAGGAGGAGTTCTATGAAGCTTGTAAACACCAATTCTAATGAGATTGACATAAACAAGACATCTAGAGTAAGACAAGCAATCCGCTCGATCACACACTTGAGTTCAAAGCTCTCTTTGAAAAGAGGAAACAACAAAGTTGATAAAACTTGAACTAAGTTGGGAGTGGGGGTGTCAAGGGGTTTAAATAGGCAAAGAAACCGACCCTTGACTTCAAAACCCACACGCACACATGTCTTGAAAAAGACGCCCTTGACATGGCAAAATGTCATGAAATGCAAGTGTCATAAAATGCACTAAAAGGGAAAATGATAAGCAAGGTCTTCAAGCTATCTTCTTGGACTCAAATATGAGTAGAGTCCTAGCTTTAACCATTGAGTCCTCAAGTTCCATAGTGTTGCCTTGAAGGCTGAATTGAGTGACAAAAATGGTTAAGTCTTCTTGTAGTCGCTTAGCTTTTGACCTTGTGATTGGACCTTCTATGGATGGTGCTTCCATTGGTGTGACTTCTAAGGATGGTCCTCCATCAATTAGGCCCATTTAGATTCTTTTAGCGTTTTCGCACCGCTGCGAGCCTAATTCTTGGTTAAAGAGACCGTTATGTAACTGCGTATGCCTAATAAGATTAAGTTGCAAAACGTTTTCAAACAGAATCAACCGTTGTTTGTGTTAACCCTACTTACAATGACAAGTTGGAGAATTAAGAGTTGTTTGGTATTACAATGGAGGTGTTACTTATAAAGTACGAAGTGGTGGTTGAGAGTGGTCAAATACCTCTAATAGTCATTGAAACCAAGTTTCAATCCATTTCGACATCGGTTGGTCGTCGTTTTCCCAATTCGAGTCTGAATGGACCATTAGACCTATTTAGCTTCTTTTAGCGGTTTTGCACCGCTGCAAGCCTAATTCTTGGTTAAAGAGACCGTTATGTAACTTCATATGCCTAATAAGACTAAGTTGCAAAACGTTTTCAAACAGAATCAAACGTTGTTTTTGTTTACCCTACGTACAATGACAAGTTGGAGAATTAAGAGTTGTTTGGTATTACAAAGGAGATGTTACTTATAAAGTACGAAGTGGTTGTTGAGAGTGGTCAAATACCTCTAATAGTCATTGAAATCAAGTTTCAATCCATTTCGACATCGGTTGGTCGTCGTTTTGCCATTTCGAGCCTAAATGGACCATTAGGCCCATTTAGCGTCTTTTATCGTTTTCGCACCGCTGCGTGCCTAATTCTTGGTTAAAGAGACCCTTATGGAACTTCGTATTTCTAATAAGACTAAGTTGCAAAACGTTTTCAAACAGAATCAACTGTTGTTTGTGTTAACCCTACGTACAATGACAAGTTGGAGAATTAAGAGTTGTTTGGTATTGATGGAGGACCATCCTTAGAAGTCACACCAATGGAAGCACCATCCATAGAAGGTCCAATCACAAGGTCAAAAGCTAAGCAACTACAAGAAGACTTAACCATTTTTGTCACTCAATTCAGCCTTCAAGGCAACACTATGGAACTTGAGGACTCAATGGTTAAAGCTAGGACTCTACTCACATTTGAGTCCAAGAAGATAGCTTGAAGACGTTGCTTATCATTTCCCTTTTAGTGCATTTTATGACACTTGCATTTCATGACATTTTGCCATGTCAAGGGCGTTTTTTCAAGACATGTTGTGCGTGTGGTTTTGAAGTCAAGGGGTGGTTATTTGTCTATTTAAACCCTCTTGACACCCGGCGCCCAAGTTAGTTCAATGTTTATCAACTTTGTTGTTTTTCTCTTTTCAAAGAGAGCTTTGAACTCAAGTGTGTGATCGAGCGGATTGCTTGTCTTACTCTAGATGTCTTGTTTATGTCAATCTCATTAGAATTGGTGTTTACAAGCTTCATAGAACTCCTCCTTGTGCCTCCTCCATGTGAAGGTTGTGTAGGGTTGTAGGATCGAGGTTTTGGGCCATTAAAGCCTTGGTCTTGTTGTTGTTTGTGCTTGGTTTTGATCATTCATCATCTTGTAGATATCTCATTGTTATCTCCTTTGTTTCCTTGCACTTCCATTCTGATTTTCAAAGGGGCTTTCGCCATTGTTGTTGTTGGTTGATCTCTTGTGTGTTTATGGTTGTCTAGATCGGCTTCATAGCTCAAGCAAGGCTATATCAAGTGGTATCAGAGCCAATTGACTCCATACACACCATTCATACTCATTCGAACATCAATCTAAGCTTTCTTGGTTGTGTTCTTGAGTTTCTTGTCCAAACAAGGTGTGATCTCTAAAATTGTGAGTTGTGTGCAGGTTGAACACCAAAGAGGACGGCTTGCATTGAGAGAAGGAAGGGTAGTAGGCGTGGTCTTGTCCTTGTCAAATCCATTGCCTAAACACATCCATTGATCTCACAAAACTCAAGGAAGAAGAAGAAGAAAATGGCTGACTTTGTTGTTGTTCTTCATGGTTGTTCTTCATGTTCTTCATTGCTGAATGGGAGTATGGAGAGGGTGGTTACAAGGCCAAAATTACCAAGTAATTCTCAGCCATTCATTCCCCACAAATCAGAGCGGTCCAAGGAAGAACCGTGGTCTTAAAGCTACACATCTCAGCCAAACAAAACGGCTTAGCTAGACCCGGGGTATTAAGCCCCTACGAATCACAAGTTGAAGAAGGAGAACAAGGGATTGCCAAGAGCCCTTGAGCCAACCCATCGACCTTAGCCACCTAGTCCCTAAACCCATATCACTCACAGTTTGACAAGGCTAGACAGTCCGAGGTCCTTCTTGATTCAATTCGAGCTTGACTTGAAGGTAATCACCTATTCTAAGGCTTAAATTGTGCTTAAACACTAGGTTGCTTTTCATTTTTGCAATCTGAGAGTTGTGATTATTGTCTTGACTTCAAAACTGGTTTTTGAGTTTCTTTGTAGTGAATAGACACTAAGTGGAAAGGATTGATCTTTACAAGCCAATATCAAGTTAGAGAAGTACAATCAACAAGAGAGTTGTGTGAACAAACACTTGGTTTGGGAAACACTTGAGAGTTGTTATTATCAATCTAACTTAATCAATTTCAGTGTTTGTTTGCTTTGATCATGACTAACTCTAGGCATGACGGCGAAAGGGGCAATGACCATTCCGACACAAGGAGTCCTTCACCCCCACAACCTGAGGTCTATAGCATTCTTAAGAGCCTTACCGATAGTATCACGTCCCTCACAGCTGAAATGAACACCATTAAGGGACAATTAGCCACTAGACCTACTCCTCTAGGAACCCACATGGAACATGGCCAAACTTCTAACCTCAATAGCCAAGTCCCTCGTCCTACACAAAGAGAAGTCTATGAAGAAGCTAGAAGGGAAGCCATCCTTAGAACTCAGAATAGAACCAACCCTAATCCACCACCTAGGAGAAATCCATTACCTCCCATTCGTACCCCTAGACCAATGAGGGAAGAACATTCTAATCTTTCTTCTCCTAATTCTATTAGACGAAATGAGTTTGTTGATGAATTTCAGGATGAAGAAGAAGGCATGGATGAGTACGAAGAATGGAGAAGAGAACGCAATAGGAGGTTTCAACCTAGGAGGCGTGAGCAAGAGCAAGATGGACTAGGAAGGGTGAAGGTGCAGATCCCACCCTTTGAGGGCACAAGTGATGCTGATTTATACATGGAATGGGAGACCAAGGTAGAGAACATATGGACTTGTCACAATTTCCCCGAGCAAAGGAAGGTACAATTAGCTACATTAGAATTCAAGGGATTTGCTTTAGCTTGGTGGGATAACTTAGTAAAAGAGAGAGTTAGAAACCTTGATCCACCAGTCCATACATGGGAACAAATGAAAGTGTTGCTTAGAAATAGATTTGTACCATCCTACTACACTAGAGAACTTAGACAAAGATTAGAGAATCTTAGACAAGGAAGTATGGGTGTAGAAGAAGCTTATAATGCCATGCAACATGCTATGCTTAAGGCTAGGGTAAGAGAGGATGAAGACTCCACCATTGCTAGATATCTTAGGATACTTAACTCTAACATTTCCTATGAAGTAGATATGTATCCTTGTAGTACAGCCGTGGAATTACTTCATAATGCCATCAAGATAGAGAAGAGACTCAAGTCAAGGAGCTCATACACCTCAGGCCGTGGGCAATCAAGCAATGCAAATTGGAAATCAAGCTCCAAGAATGCATCATATGGCCGAGAGCAAAACAAGGAGCATTCTGCCCCTAGGAAAGAAGTTGGTGCAAGCAACACAAGCAACACTAATCAAGGTCAAACCACTCGGCCTCCATTCACAAGTCAAGGACAAAAAGGGAATGCCTCTAACTCTACTTTTCCTAATAAGTCTAGTCAAATTGAATGTTTTAAATGTAAAGGCAAAGGTCACATGATGAAAGACTGCCCTAATAGGAGAACTATGATTGTAGATCACCTAGGACAATATGATTCTTGTAGTGATAATGAAGAGATTCCTTGCATTGAAACTGAAAATGAGCATGCTAATGACTTAGATTTTGGTGAGGAATTAGGGTATGAGCATGGTGATAGCTTAATTTGTAAGAGAACTTTGCATGTGCTAGCAACTAAAGAGGAACCTAATCAAAGAGAGAACCTATTTCATACTAGGTGTCTTGTTAAAGGAAAAGTATGTAATATGATCGTTGATGGTGGAAGTTGTACAAACATAGCTAGTACTACTTTAGTGTCTAAGTTACAACTACCAACAATTTCACATACTAGGCCTTATAAGCTAAGATGGATGAATGAATGTGGTGAATTGAAAGTCACCAAGCAAGTGAACATAGCTTTTAAGATAGGCTCCTATCAAGATACTTTGTTATGTGATGTAGTTCCTATGAATGCCTGTCATCTTTTACTAGGTAGACCTTGGCAATTTGATAGGTAAGCTATTCATGATGGCTATACTAACAAGCACACATTTAAGTTCCATGGCAAACCTATTACCTTGTGTCCTATGACCCCATTGCAGGTTGCCGAAGAATTTGAGAAGTCCCAGATGAAGGCCAAAGAGAAAGAAGAAGAAGTGAGCAAGGGGAGTGTGTTGTTGGCGTCCACATCAGATTTGCACGAGTTGTGTCTTCCTATAGACACAAGAGTCATGACATTGCTCAAGGACCAATGGCGTGTACTTACAAGTGCCGAAGGCAACAACACTATCCCTCACTCCATCCAAGTTGTGCTTGATGAGTTTAAAGACATGTTTCCGGAAGAGCTTCCATTAGGACTACCGCCCTTTAGAGGGATTGAGCATCAAATAGACCTAATTCCGGGAGCATCATTACCAAATAGGCCAGCTTACAAGATGAATCCTCAAGAGAGCAAGGAAATTGAGGATCAAGTGCAAGAGCTACTTCAAAAGGGTTATGTGCGTGAGAGCAAGTCACCATGTGCAGTTCCGGTCTTCTTGGTTCCAAAGAAGGACAAGACATGGAGGATGTGTGTGGACTACCGTGCTATAAACAACATCACAATCAAGTATCGTCACCCTATCCCTAGACTTGATGATATGCTTGATGAATTGTATGGTGCTACTTTGTTTTCTAAGATAGATTTGAGGAGTGGATACCACCAAATTAGGATGAAAGAAGGGGATGAATGGAAAACAGCCTTTAAGACCAAGTTCGGCTTGTATGAATGGCTTGTCATGCCATTCGGTCTTACTAATGCTCCTTCGACATTCATGAGGCTTATGAACTATGTTCTAAGAAGCTACATAGGAAAATTTGTGGTGGTCTACTTTGATGACATCCTCATCTATAGCAAGTCCTTACAAGAGCATGAACAACACCTTAGGGAAGTATTATCCACACTTAGACTTAATCATCTTTATGCTAACATTAAGAAGTGTGATTTTTGCACTAATGAAGTGATTTTTCTAGGGTTTGTGGTCAGCTCAAGAGGATTGGAGGTTGATCAAGAGAAGGTGAAAGCCATCAAGGAATGGCCTACTCCTACTAATGTTGGACAAGTCCGAAGCTTTCAAGGTCTGGCCGGTTTCTATAGGCGATTTGTGAAGGACTTCTCCACCATAGCTTCACCACTCACGGAGTTGACAAAGAAACACACACCATTCACTTGGGGCAAGGCACAAGAGGCGGCATTTGAAGAGCTCAAAACAAGATTGACGAATGCTCCTCTCCTGATCTACCAAATTTCTCAAAGCCATTTGAGGTAGAATGTGATGCTTCGGGGATTGGAATTGGTGGTGTGTTGATGCAAGAAGGAAGACCAATAGCTTTCTTTAGTGAAAAGCTCAAAGGTGCGTGCCTCAATTACTCTACTTATGATAGAGAACTCTATGCACTCTTTAGGGTCTTAAAGACTTGGCAACACTATCTTTGGCCAAGTGAATTTGTGTTACATACGGATCATAAGTCATTAAAGCATCTAAGGGGTCAAGATAAACTAGATAGGCGTCATGGTAGATGGCTGGAATTCATAGAGACTTTTCCTTACATTATCAAGTATAAGAAAGGAAAAGATAACATTGTAGCCGATGCTTTATCTAGGAGATATACATTGCTTATTCAACTTGATTCTAAGGTGCTAGGGTTTGCTTACATTAAGGAACTCTATGATAATGATTCTGATTTTGGGAATATCTATAGACAATGCTTAGATACGGGTTCATGTGATAAGTGTTTTTACTTGTTTGATGGATTCCTTTTTAGAGCTAGTAAGGTTTGCATACCTAAGTGCTCTTTAAGACTCTTTCTTGTTGAGGAATCACACAAGGGAGGTCTTATGGGTCACTTTGGGCGTGATAAGACCTATGCCATGCTTAAAGAACACTTCTACTGGCCTCACATGCTTAAAGATGTTGAAAATGTGCTTAAAAGATGCTTAGAGTGTTTAAAAGCTAAGTCTAAGGTGAAACCCCATGGTCTCTACACACCACTGCCCATTCCCTCTTCTCCTTGGTTAGATATAAGTATGGACTTCATTGTTGGACTACCTAGGACTAGGAAGGGACGAGACTCAATTTTTGTGGTTGTAGATCGGTTTTCTAAGATGGCTCACTTTATACTTTGTCACAAAACTGATGATGCTTCACATGTTTCTATTCTTTTCTTTAGAGAAGTAGTTAGATTGCATGGGATTCCTAGGACAATTGTTAGTGATAGGGATACAAAGTTTTTGAGTCACTTTTGGCGTTCTCTTTGGGGACAACTTGGTACTAAACTCTTGTTTTCTACCTCAAGTCATCCCCAAACCGATGGCCAAACTGAGGTTATGATATAGCCTTGCTTGAGCTATGAAGCCGATCTAGACAACCATAAACACACAAGAGATCAACCAACAACAACAATGGCGAAAGCCCTTTGAAAATCAGAATGGAAAAGGCAATGAAACAAAGGAGATAACAAGGGGAGATATACAAGATGATGAATGATCAAAACCAAGCACAAACAACAACAAGACCAAAAGCTTAGTGGCCTAAAACCAGGTTGTAATGGAGTGCAAAACCTCGATCCTACAACCCTACACAACCTTCACATGGAGGAGGCACAAGGAGGAGTTCTATGAAGCTTGTAAACACCAATTCTAATGAGATTGACATAGACAAGACATCTAGAGCAAGACAAGCAATCCGCTCGATCACACACTTGAGTTCAAAGCTCTCTTTGAAAAGAGAAAACAACAAAGTTGATAAACCTTGAACTAAGTTGGGAGTGGGGTGTCAAGGGGGTTTAAATAGACAAGCAATCCGTTGTTTGTGTTAACCTTACGTACAATGACAAGTTGGAAAATTAAGAGTTGTTTGGTATTACAAAGGAGGTGTTACTTATAAAGTACGAAGGGGTGGTTGAGAGTGGTCAAATACCTCTAATAGTCATTGAAACCACGTTTCAATCCATTCCGACATCGTTTGGTCGTCGTTTTGCCAATTCGAGCCTTAATGGACCATTAGGCCCATTTAGCTTCTTTTATCGTTTTCGTACCGCTGCGTGCCTAATTCTTGGTTAAAGAGACCCTTATGGAACTTCGTATTTCTAATAAGACTAAGTTGCAAAACGTTTTCAAACAGAATCAACTGTTGTTTGTGTTAACCCTACGTACAATGACAAGTTGGAGAATTAAGAGTTGTTTGGTATTACAAAGGAGATGTTACTTATAAAGTACGAAGTGGTGGTTGAGAGTGGTCAAATACCTCTAATAGTCATTGAAACAAGGTTTCAATCCATTCCGACATCGTTTGGTCGTCGTTTTGCCAATTCGAGCCTTAATGGACCATTAGGCCCATTTAGCCTCTTTTAGCGTTTTCGCACCGCTGCGTGCCTAATTCTTGGTTAAACAGACCCTTATGGAACTTCATATGCCAAATAAGACTAAGTTGAACAACGTTGTCAAACAGAATCAACCGTTGTTTGTGTTAACCTTACGTACAATGACAAGTTGGAAAATTAAGAGTTGTTTGGTATTACAAAGGAGGTGTTACTTATAAAGTACGAAGGGGTGGTTGAGAATGGTCAAATACCTCTAATAGTCATTGAAACCACGTTTCAATCCATTCCGACATCGTTTGGTCGTCGTTTTGCCAATTCGCGCCTTAATGGACCATTAGGCCCATTTAGATTCTTTTAGCGTTTTCGCATCGCTGCAAGCCTAATTCTTGGTTAAAGAGACCGTTATGTAACTTCGTATGCCTAATAAGATTAAGTTGCAAAACGTTTTCAAACAGAATCAACCGTTGTTTGTGCTAACCCTACTTACAATGACAAGTTGGAGAATTAAGAGTTGTTTGGTATTACAATGGAGGTGTTACTTATAAAGTACGAAGTGGTGGTTGACAGTGGTCAAATACCTCTAATAGTCATTGAAACCAAGTTTCAATCCATTTCGACATCGTTTGGTCGTCGTTTTGCCAATTCGAGCCTTAATAGACCATTAGGCCCATTTAGCTCCTTTTAGCGTTTTCGCACCGCTGCGAGCCCAATTCTTGGTTAGAGAGACCCTTACGGAACTGCATATGCCTAATAAGACTAAGTTGCAAAACTTTTTCAAACAGAATCAAACGTTGTTTTTGTTTACCCTACGTACAATGACAAGTTGGAGAATTAAGAGTTGTTTGATATTAATATGGAGGTGTTACTTATAAAGTAAGAAGTGGTGGTTGTGAATGGTCAAATACCTCTAATAGGCATTGAAACCAAGTTTCAATCCATTTCGACATCGTTTGGTCGTCGTTTTGCCAATTCGAGCATGAATGGACCATTAGGCCCATTTAGCTTCTTTTAGCGTTTTCGCACCGCTGCGAGCCTAATTCTTGGTTAAAGAGACCGTTATGGAACTTCGTATGCCTAATAAGATTAAGTTGCAAAACGTTTTCAAACAGAATCAACCGTTGTTTGTGTTAACCCTACTTACAATGACAAGTTGGAGAATTAAGAGTTGTTTGGTATTACAATGGAGGTGTTACTTATAAAGTACGAAGTGGTGGTTGACAGTGGTCAAATACCTCTAATAGTCATTGAAACCAAGTTTCAATCCATTTCGACATCGTTTGGTCGTCGTTTTGCCAATTCGAGCCTTAATAGACCACTAGGCCCATTTAGCTCCTTTTAGCGTTTTCGCACCGCTGCGAGCCCAATTCTTGGTTAGAGAGACCCTTACGGAACTTCATATGCCTAATAAGACTAAGTTGCAAAACTTTTTCAAACAGAATCAAACGTTGTTTTTGTTTACCCTACGTACAATGACAAGTTGGAGAATTAAGAGTTGTTTGATATTAATATGGAGGTGTTACTTATAAAGTAAGAAGTGGTGGTTGAGAGTGGTCAAATACCTCTAATAGTCATTGAAACCAAGTTTCAATCCATTTCGACATCGTTTGGTCGTCGTTTTGCCAATTCAAGCCTTAATGGACCATTAGAGCTATTTAGCTTCTTTTAGCGTTTTTGCACCGCTGCAAGCCTAATTCTTGGTTAAAGAGACCGTTATGTAACTTCGTATGCCTAATAAGACTAAGTTGCAAAACGTTTTCAAACAGAATCAAACGTTGTTTTTGTTTACCCTACGTACAATGACAAGTTGGAGAATTAAGAGTTGTTTGGTATTACAAAGGAGATGTTTCATATAAAGTACGAAGTGGTTGTTGAGAATGGTCAAATACCTCTAATAGTCATTGAAACCACGTTTCAATCCATTCCGACATCGTTTGGTCGTCGTTTTGCCAATTCGAGCCTTAATGGACCATTAGGCCCATTTAGATTCTTTTAGCGTTTTCGCACCGCTGCGAGCCCAATTCTTGGTTAAAGAGACCCTTACGGAACTTCATATGCCTAATAAGACTAAGTTGCAAAACTTTTTCAAACAGAATCAAACGTTGTTTGTGTTTACCCTACGTACAATGACAAGTTGGAGAATTAAGAGTTGTTTGGTATTACAAAGGAGATGTTACTAATAAAGTACGAAGTGGTGGTTGAGAGTGGTCAAATACCTCTAATAGTCATTGAAACCAAGTTTCAATCCATTTCGACATCGGTTGGTCGTCGTTTTCCCAATTCGAGCCTGAATGGACCATTAGACCTATTTATCTTCTTTTCGCGTTTTCGCACCGCTGCAAGCCTAATTCTTGGTTAAAGAGACCTTTATGTAACTTCGTATGCCTAATAAGACTAAGTTGCAAAACGTTTTCAAACAGAATCAAACGTTGTTTTTTTTACCCTACTTACAATGACAAGTTGGAGAATTAAGAGTTGTTTTGTATTACAAAGGAGGTGTTACTTATAAAGTACGAAGTGGTTGTTGAGAGTGGTCAAATACCTCTAATAGTCATTGAAATCAAGTTTCAATCCATTCCGACATCGGTTGGTCGTCGTTTTGCCATTTCGAGCCTTAATGGACCATTAGGCCCATTTAGCCTCTTTTACCGTTTTCGCACCGCTGCGTGCCTAATTCTTGGTTAAACAGACCCTTATGGAACTTCGTATTTCTAATAAGACTAAGTTACAAAACGTTTTCAAACAGAATCAACTGTTGTTTGTGTTAACCCTACGTACAATGACAAGTTGGAGAATTAAGAGTTGTTTGGTATTACAAAGGAGATGTTACTTATAAAGTACGAAGTGGTGGTTGAGAGTGGTCAAATACCTCTACTAGTCATTGAAACCAAGTTTCAATCCATTTCGACATCGGTTGGTCGTCGTTTTGCCAATTCGAGCCTTAATGGACCATTAGGCCCATTTAGCCTCTTTTAGCGTTTTCGCACCGCTGCGTGCCTAATTCTTGGTTAAACAGACCCTTATGGAACTTCGTATTTCTAATAAGACTAAGTTGCAAAACGTTTTCAAACATAATCAACTGTTGTTTGTGTTAACCCTACGTAAAATGACAAGTTGGAGAATTAAGAGTTGTTTGGTATTACAAAGGAGATGTTACTTATAAAGTACGAAGTGGTGGTTGAGAGTGGTCAAATACCTCTAATAGTCATTGAAACCAAGTTTCAATCCATTTCGACATCGTTTGGTCGTCGTTTTGCCAATTCGAGCCTTAATGGACCATTAGGCCCATTTAGCTTCTTTTAGCGTTTTCGCACCGCTGCGAGCCCAATTCTTGGTTAAAGAGACCCTTACGGAACTTCATATGCCTAATAAGACTAAGTTGCAAAACTTTTTCAAACAGAATCAAACGTTGTTTTTGTTTACCCTACGTAAAATGACAAGTTGGAGAATTAAGAGTTGTTTGATATTAATATGGAGGTGTTACTTATAAAGTAAGAAGTGGTGGTTGTGAATGGTCAAATACCTCTAATAGGCATTGAAACCAAGTTTCAATCCATTTCGACATCGTTTGGTCGTCGTTTTGCCAATTCGAGCATGAATGGACCATTAGGCCCATTTAGCTTCTTTTAGCGTTTTCGCACCGCTGCGAGCCTAATTCTTGGTTAAAGAGACCGTTATGGAACTTCGTATGCCTAATAAGATTAAGTTGCAGAACGTTTTCAAACAGAATCAACCGTTGTTTGTGTTTACCCTACTTACAATGACAAGTTGGAAAATTAAGAGTTGTTTGGTATTACAAAGCAGGTGTTACTTATAAAGTACGAAGGGGTTGTTGAGAGTGGTCAAATACCTCTAATAGTCATTGAAACAAGGTTTCAATCCATTCCGACATCGTTTGGTCGTCGTTTTGCCAATTCGAGCCTTAATGGACCATTAGGCCCATTTAGCCTCTTTTAGCGTTTTCGCACCGCTGCGTGCCTAATTCTTGGTTAAACAGACCCTTATGGAACTTCATATGCCAAATAAGACTAAGTTGAACAACGTTGTCAAACAGAATCAACCGTTGTTTGTGTTAACCTTACGTACAATGACAAGTTGGAAAATTAAGAGTTGTTTGGTATTACAAAGGAGGTGTTACTTATAAAGTACGAAGGGGTGGTTGAGAATAGTCAAATACCTCTAATAGTCATTGAAACCACGTTTCAATCCATTCCGACATCGTTTGGTCGTCGTTTTGCCAATTCGAGCCTTAATGGACCATTAGGCCCATTTAGCTTCTTTTAGCGTTTTCGCACCGCTGCGAGCCTAATTCTTGGTTAAAGAGACCGTTATGTAACTTCGTATGCCTAATAAGATTAAGTTGCAAAACGTTTTCAAACAGAATCAACCGTTGTTTGTGTTCACCCTACTTACAATGACAAGTTGGAGAATTAAGAGTTGTTTGGTATTACAATGGAGGTGTTACTTATAAAGTACGAAGTGGTGGTTGAGAGTGGTCAAATACCTCTAATAGTCATTGAAACCAAGTTTCAATCCATTTCGACATCGGTTGGTCGTCGTTTTCCCAATTCGAGCCTGAATGGACCATTAGACCTATTTAGCTTCTTTTCGCGTTGTCGCACCGCTGCAAGCCTAATTCTTGGTTAAAGAGACCGTTATGTAACTTCGTATGCCTAATAAGACTAAGTTGCAAAACGTTTTCAAACATAATCAAACGTTGTTTTTTTTACCCTACTTACAATGACATATTGGAGAATTAAGAGTTGTTTTGTATTACAAAGGAGGTGTTACTTATAAAGTACGAAGTGGTTGTTGAGAGTGGTCAAATACCTCTAATAGTCATTGAAATCAAGTTTCAATCCATTCCGACATCGGTTGATCGTCGTTTTGGCAATTCGAGCCTTAATGGACCATTAGGCCCATTTAGCTCCTCCTTGTGCCTCCTCCATGTGAAGGTTGTGTAGGGTTGTAGGATCGAGGTTTTGCACTCCATTACAACCTGGTTTTAGGCCACTAAGCCTTTGGTCTTGTTGTTGTTTGTGCTTGGTTTCGATCATTCATCATCTCGTAGATATCCCATTGTTATCTCCTTTGTTTCATTACATTTCCGTTCTGATTTTCAAAGGGCTTTCGCCATTGTTGTTGTTGATTGATCTCTTGTGTGTTCATGGTTGTCTAGATCGGCTTCATAGCTCAAGCAAGGCTATATCAAGTGGTATCAGAGCTACTTGACTCCATACACACCATTCCGACTCATTCGAACATCAATCTAAGCTTTTCTTGGCTGTGTTCTTGAGTTTCTTGTTCAAACAAGGTGTGATCTCTAAAATTGCGAGTTGTGTGCAGGTTGAACACCAAAGAGGACGGCTTGCATTGAGAGAAGGAAGGGTAGTAGGCGTGGTCTTGTCCTTGTCAAATCCATTGCCTAAACACATCCATTGATCTCACAAAACTCAAGGAAGAAGAAGAAGAAAACGGCTGAACTTTGTTGTTGTTCTTCATGGTTGTTCTTCATGTTCTTCATTGCTGAAGTGGAGTATTGAGAGGGTGGTTACAAGGCCAAAATTCCCAGCCATTCATTCCCCACAAATCAGGTAACTATCTCACCCACTCTCACCCACTCTCACCCACTCTTCCCTACAAATCAGGCTACCTCACCCACTCTCACCAACTCTCACCCATTCATGCCATTTTTGAACGTTCAACTCACTTGAAATGCAGCCTGCCTTTGCTAATTTTTTGTTAGCTTATTTTGTTGCTTTTCTTTTATTCTTCATTTAAAAACTCCAAAAAAGAAAAGAAAAACAAAAGCCAAAGTCCAAAGTATAAAAATCAGGCGGACTAAGTCATTAAAAGAAATCAGAGTTATTAAATCGGTTCAGTAGTCTTTTAATCCGGCTCTTTGTTTAAGTCCGATTTCTTAAGTCTAGAAAACCCATTGTATTAGCTCGGTTCATTAAAGTCCGGGTTCTTAAGTCATTGTAATAGATCGGTCTAAGAAGAACCGTGGTCTAAAGCTACAATTCACAGCCAAACAAAACGGCTTAGCTAGACCCGGGGTATTAAGCCTTTCCGAATCACAAGTTGACGAAGGAGAACAAGGGATTGCCAAGAGCCCTTGAGCCAACCCATTGACCTTAGCCACCTAGTCCCGAAACCCATATCACTCACGGTTTGACAAGGCTAGACAGTCCGAGGTCCTTCTTGACTCAATTCGAGCTTGACTTGAAGGTAATCACCTATTCTAAGGCTTAAATTGTGCTTAAACACTAGGTTGCTTTTCATTCTTGCAATCTGAGAGTTGTGATTATTGTCTTGACTTCAAAACTGGTTTTGAGTTTCTTTGTAGTGAATAGACACTAAGTTGAAAGGATTGATCTTTACAAGTCAATATCAAGTTAGAGAAGTACAAGCAACAAGAGAGTTGTGTGAACAAACACTTGGTTTGGGAAACACTTGAGCGTTGTTATTATTCAATCTAACTTAATCAATTTCAGTGTTTGTTTGCTTTGATCATGACTAACTCTAGGCATGAAGACGAGCGGGGAAATGACCATTCCGACACTAGGAGTCCTTCACCCCTACAACCTGAGGTCCATAGCATCCTTAAGAGCCTTACCGATAGTATCACGTCCCTCACAACTGAAATGAACACCATTAAGGGACAATTAGCCACTAGACCTACTCCTCTAGGAACCCACATGGAACATGGCCAGACTTCTAACCTCAATAGCCAAGTCCCTCTTCCTACACAAAGAGAAGTCTATGAAGAAGCTAGAAGGGAAGCCATCCTTAGAACTCAGAATAGAACCAACCCTAATCCACCACCTAGGAGAAATCCACCTATGAGAATAGGATCGTTGTTCGCTTTGACGGTGTCGAAGAAGTTCTTATGAAGTGAAAATTACAAACTTATTTCTTCACTAAAGAATAAAAAGATAGGCAATCAACCCCTCAAGTGAATCCACACACGAGGTTTGAAAGTCTCGCCTTGAACTCGGAATTCACCAAGAACGCAGCAAGGGTGAACGATTCAAGAGCGTCGGAATCCACCGACGTGTCGAAGGTTCGGGATAAGCACCTAACACCCTTGTGGATATGACTCACCACTCAAGTTTAGGAGAGATCAAGGATCAAGAGATATGACTCACTCTTGAAACAAGATCGGATTGTTCGATATTACTCACGAACACGCTCGATATGACTCACGAGCACAAAAGGGTCAAAAAAGAAAATAACAAAGAAAAAAAAGTGAGACAAGAGAAGCTCTTTCTTTTCTTCAATCTTGTCTATCAAAAAACATAACAAATTATCAAATATATAGGACAAGTAAGCTGCAAAAGAAACTCTTCACATGTCAAGGCATTTAGGAGGGTAGGTATCTCAAGGGTCTTGATCATAAACACTCATCTTGAATGCTGAAATCTCTTCATTTTCTTGAATGACTTCTGAGATGATTGACAGTTTTGAGTCCGTTTAGAGAAGATTTGACTTCTGTGATTGTCATGAATCTTGTAGACCTTGAAGTTATCTTTCCAACAAGTACTCATGGTCCGCCACTGGACATTCGTAGCTTCTGAAATGATCAAAATACTGAGGTGTTGTCTGAAAAATCCGAGAAGAACAAAATGAATTAATTCTTCGTGCTTGCTCTGTTGTTTCAACTCGAATCACATCATCCTCTTCCCCTTCAAAGAGATTCGTCCTCGAATCTACTTGTTGTTATAGAACCTTGTGGAACTTGCTTCGACGATCGCTCTAATACCAAATGATGAGAATAGGATCGTTGTTCACTTTGACGGTGTCGAAGAAGTTCTTATGAAGTGAAAATTACAAACTTATTTTTTCACTAAAGAATAAAAAGATAGGCAATCAACCCCTCAAGTGAATCCACACACGAGGTTTGAAAGTCTCGCCTTGAACTCGGAATTCACCAAGAACGCAGCAAGGGTGAACGATTCAAGAGCGTCGGAATCCACCGACGGGTCGAAGGTTCGGGATAAGCACCTAACACCCTTGTGGATATGACTCACCACTCAAGTTTAGGAGAGATCAAGGATCAAGAGATATGACTCACTCTTGAAACAAGATCGGATTGTTCGATATTACTCACGAACACGCTCGATATGACTCACGAGCACAAAAGGGTCAAAAAAGAAAATAACAAAGAAAAAAAAGTGAGACAAGAGAAACTCTTTCTTTTCTTCAATCTTGTCTATCAAAAAACATAACAAATTATCAAATATATAGGACAAGTAAGCTGCAAAAGAAACTCTTCACATGTCAAGGCATTTAGGAGGGTAGGTATCTCAAGGGTCTTGATCATAAACACTCATCTTGAATGCTGAAATCTCTTCATTTTCTTGAATGACTTCTGAGATGATTGACAGTTTTGAGTCCGTTTAGAGGAGATTTGACTTCTGTGATTGTCATGAATCTTGTAGACCTTGAAGTTATCTTTCCAACAAGTACTCATGGTCCGCCACTGGACATTCGTAGCTTCTGAAATGATCAAAATACTGAGGTGTTGTCTGAAAAATCCGAGAAGAACAAAATGAATTAATTCTTCGTGCTTGCTCTGTTGTTTCAACTCGAATCACATCATCCTCTTCCCCTTCAAAGAGATTCGTCCTCGAATCTACTTGTTGTTATAGAACCTTGTGGAACTTGCTTCGACGATCGCTCTAATACCAAATGATGAGAATAGGATCGTTGTTCACTTTGACGGTGTCGAAGAAGTTCTTATGAAGTGAAAATTACAAACTTATTTTTTCACTAAAGAATAAAAAGATAGGCAATCAACCCCTCAAGTGAATCCACACACGAGGTTTGAAAGTCTCGCCTTGAACTCGGAATTCACCAAGAACGCAGCAAGGGTGAACGATTCAAGAGCGTCGAAATCCACCGACGGGTCGAAGGTTCGGGATAAGCACCTAACACCCTTGTGGATATGACTCACCACTCAAGTTTAGGAGAGATCAAGGATCAAGAGATATGACTCACTCTTGAAACAAGATCGGATTGTTCGATATTACTCACGAACACGCTCGATATGACTCACGAGCACAAAAGGGTCAAAAAAGAAAATAACAAAGAAAAAAAAGTGAGACAAGAGAAACTCTTTCTTTTCTTCAATCTTGTCTATCAAAAAACATAACAAATTATCAAATATATAGGACAAGTAAGCTGCAAAAGAAACTCTTCACATGTCAAGGCATTTAGGAGGGTAGGTATCTCAAGGGTCTTGATCATAAACACTCATCTTGAATGCTGAAATCTCTTCATTTTCTTGAATGACTTCTGAGATGATTGACAGTTTTGAGTCCGTTTAGAGGAGATTTGACTTCTGTGATTGTCATGAATCTTGTAGCCCTTGAAGTTATCTTTCCAACAAGTACTCATGGACCGCCACTGGACATTCGTAGCTTCTGAAATGATCAAAATACTGAGGTGTTGTCTGAAAAATCCGAGAAGAACAAAATGAATTAATTCTTCGTGCTTGCTCTATTGTTTCAACTCGAATCACATCACTTACCGATAGTATCACGTCCCTCACAACTGAAATGAACACCATTAAGGGACAATTAGCCACTAGACCTACTCCTCTAGGAACCCACATGGAACATGGCCAGACTTCTAACCTCAATAGCCAAGTCCCTCTTCCTACACAAAGAGAAGTCTATGAAGAAGCTAGAAGGGAAGCCATCCTTAGAACTCAGAATAGAACCAACCCTAATCCACCACCTAGGAGAAATCCATTACCTCCCATACGTACCCCTAGGCCAATGAGGGAAGAACATTCTAATCTTTCTTCTCCTAATTCTTTTAGACAAAATGAGTTTGTTGATGAATTTCAGGATGAAGAAGAAGGCATGGATGAGTACGAGAAATGGAGAAGAGAACGCAATAGGAGGTTTCAACCTAGGACGCGTGAGCAAGAGCAAGATGGACTAGGAAGGGTGAAGGTGCAGATCCCACCCTTTGAGGGCACAAGTGATGCTGATTTATACATGGAATGGGAGACCAAGGTAGAGAACATATGGACTTGTCACAATTTCCCCGAGCAAAGGAAGGTACAATTAGCTACATTAGAATTCAAAGGATTTGCTTTAGCTTGGTGGGATAACTTAGTAAAAGAGAGAGTTAGAAACCTTGATCCACCAGTCCATACATGGGAACAAATGAAAGTGTTGCTTAGGAATAGATTTGTACCACCCTACTACACTAGAGAACTTAGACAAAGATTAGAGAATCTTAGACAAGGAAGTATGAGTGTAGAAGAAGCTTATAATTCCATGCAACATGCTATGCTTAAGGCTGGGTGATGTGAATCCTCCACGTCAAGTGTTCAACATCGAGCCTAACAAGGATGTATTGGAGCCGGTGCCTAGACTAACTCGTGCTAAGGCTAGGGAACTACAACACCTTCTTGACAAGGGCATGGCATCAAACGAAGGTCAATCAATCCGCAAGCAAGGACCACTCACTCTCATCAAGGCTAAGGAAGAATAGGGCGTTATTTGTCTACTTTAAAAGACTTGGTTTATTCCTGCAATTAGATACAATTTATGGGTTTTATCCTTGAATTCTCTCCTAATTTTCGGCTGGTTTGTAGCTATTAGGAGATGGTTGTTTTTCTTTTCATTTTCCAACTTTGATAAACATTAGAAACCCAAAAACACTCTCTTTGAGTTGTTCTTGAGATATTGAAGTTCAACCCCTTTGAATTCCTCTCTTGTGTGTCATATCAAGCTAGGAATTCATTCTCTTTGATCCATTGGTGTGTCATATCCAATTGGTCAAGGAAGAAGCTCGTGCCGATGCGTCATATCCGGGATCAGTTTCGTATCTCCACCATTCCAGCCTTTCCGTCCATTACCATCACCTCAGCCTTCCGCCATTTCACCCTCAAGCCATCAACTCTCGATCTACTTCGCCTACACCTTCGGTGTCCTTCGTACGTGTGACTGAACCTTGCACCGTGACTCAATCAACCAAGGATCCATCAAGTGGTATCAGAGCCACGTAAGGTTTGGTTATCCTTGCTTCATTTTCTTAGTACAAATTCAAGTTAGATTCAATAAGCTCTTCGTTGCCCTTTCCGGGTTAAGTTTTTGTTGAATTTTCGCCTAAATTTGTACCTGAACTTGGAAGCCATTGTTGTTGTTCTTACCTAGTGCTTAAGCATGTTCCAAGGTTGAAGAAGACCTCTAAACAAAAAAACGTTCCAACCACAAGTCAAGGCACTTAATTCGGCAGTTCACAAAACAACATTTACTACATTCTTAATTTGGCAGAATTTCCTTATTTGCTTGTTGTAACCCCTGCTGAGTTAACTCCATCCTTAATACCCTATTTTAATCTGATTTGTGCTTTTAAATAAAGTCTAATCCGATTGCATAATTCACGTGACGGAATACCGGGTTAAGGGAAGGGAGTTTAGTTTCTTCTTACTTGCGTTATTTGAAGGAAAACGAGCAGTTTAAGTCTACTATTAAAAAAAAAAAAAAAAAAACGTGTATACTTGGGAGAAGGATTGGTCAAAAGACTATACCTCTCGAGTTTTTGTTTATAGTTTTACTCTTGGGAAAAAAGTGGTGTTCTCAGAAAAATTCGATCACCTACGAAACGGAAAAGAAGGAGTGATCAAGAAAAAGTGAGGCACATCAAGAGCTTTGTTTCATTTGGGTAAGTTAGTTGCTAGAGTCTTAGTACCTTCCTAGTACCTCACTTGTTGCAATCGGAATAAGCCTTATTGACCGTGCATTTTCAGTTTTTTCTTTCTTTGTTGGCCTAGCTCGTAACCCAGTAAGAGCTTGTTGTTACTACTTGAGTTTGTGTTTAGAAAATCAGCTCGGAACCCCCTAACGTGTGCGGGAACCATTTTGGTTTTCTAGTTGGTTTTGTTTGCTTGCTTGATAGGTACCATGGGCGATGGTCATCAACCCGGACCAGTTACCCTTGAAAGCCTAATGCAACGGATGCTTGGTCTTGAAGAACGGCTTGAGTCTCGGATCCAAGAGGCTCAACAAGCTAACCAGGCAAGCATAAGAGGTCTTGAAGCAAGAATTGAGTCTTCCGAAAGTAGAATGGAGGATGTGTCCAGATTGTGTGAGGCCTTTCAACCACCTTTCTTGGGAGATAGCTCGTCCCATTCCATTCTTAGGACTCAACCCTTGCCTAGTGCACTCAACGGCGCACCTACTGCTCCAATTCCGACGCTCGTGGCCTCTAGCGGGTCACCAGGTTTGAATACACTACCTCCTTTTGTATCACTTCCTAATAGCATTCCACTTGCGACCACTAATCATGAAGGTTTGGAGGAAGAGCACGATGAAGAGGAGGCCCAAGGTAACTTTAGGCGTCCGGGGCACCAAGCTCGAGGCCTAGCACCTTTGAGGCAGCCTATGCGCGCTTTCGAAGGCCGAAGGCCGGAACCCAATGTAAGACGTGAAGGGGCGCAGGGGCAAGGCTACTTTGGTCCGCGCCAGGGACTAGGCGCTCAAGGCTATGCACGTCCAGCTGAGAGGGGTCAATATGGAGGCCGGGGACAAGCGCGCTTCCAAGAACCCTACTACCAAGGGTACCCGCAGCCCGGTATCTTTGGGTATGAACAAGACCGGATGAGGCTTCCAAACAATGACCTTAAGGTAGAGAAGTTTGGAAAGAATGCTGACCTGGAAGAGTGCCTGACATGGATAAGTAAGACGGAGCAAATCTTCGACATCCAACAGTTTAATGATGCCCAAAGAGTAGCCTATGCTAGCATCAAATTTGAAGGGTTCGCTGACCAATGGTGGACCGAAGAGAAAGAGGAGAGAGCTCGTAATGGAGATGATCCAATCGAGACTTGGGAAGAGCTAAAAGAGGCTCTTAAGTTCAGATTTGTTCCCGTGGACTTTGCATCTCGTGTTCATGAGAGGCTTGAGCAACTCAAGCAAGGGAGTCGTAGTCCCGATGAGTACTATAAAGAGATGAAAACTCTCTTGTTCCGAACTGGCATTAAGTTTCCTGATGAGTTTGTTATTTCTAAATTTGTCGAGAACTTAAATTCTGACCTTAAACCTATAGTTTCTATGCAGCACTTTGCTAGGGGCATCACCGTGGAAGAAGTCCTTCATTACACTAATCATGTGTACCGTCACCTTCCTCCTAAGAAGGCTCCACCACCTGCTTCTAGGTCTTGGAGTAACCAGGGTTCGGGCGCTTCCCAAACAAAACCATGGAATGGATCCAATGTCGGTTCTTCTAGTTATCCTAGGCGCCAAGAGCCTCGAGAGGATACTTCCCCTAATCAGCCACGACGAGAGCCTCCAAGGACTCCTCAAGGCAGCAATAGGGAAGGTGAGCGCCGCTCTAGTGAGATCAAGTGCTTCAAATGCTTGGGACGCGGACACATGGCTAAGGACTGCCCTTCACGCCGCCAAGTGTTGCTGAACACAATAGGCGAGTATGAATCCGATGATGAAGCCGTGGAGGAGCTCGTGATAGAAGAAGGAGAGGAGGAGTTGCAAGTACAAGCTGAGTCTAGAGGTGAGTGCTTTGTGGTGAAACGAGCTCTTGTGGCCAGTGAGGCTCCTACTCTTCCCAATCAAAGATAAACCATATTCCATACGAGGTGCCTCATCCAAGGTAAAATTTGTAATCTCATAATTGATGGAGGATCTTGTTGTAATATCATAGACCAAGAGGTGGTCAAAAGGTTTGCTCTTAAAACTACTCCTCATGTACAACCCTATACTCTATGTTGGCTGAATTCTAACACACCTCTTAAGGTGAATGAACAAGCTTGTGTTAAGTTTTCTATAGGGGGGTATGTCGATGAGGTGATTTGTGATGTTCTTCCTATGACGGCGTGCCATATCCTACTTGGAAGACCTTGGCAGTATGACCGAGGAGTTGTCCACCAAGGGGTGTCCAATGAATACTCCTTCCATATGAATGGTAAGAGGATCACCATTCTGCCCTTAGCTCCTCATGAGATCATGGCCGACTACATAGCCAATGAGCAAAGAAGGAAGGTGGACAAGGAAGAAAAGACGAAGGCTCCTAACCATATCCTCCTTGCCAAGCCGAGGGAAGTAAGAAAAGCAATCCAGGGGAGTAAAGTTTGCTTTCTTGTTTATTATAAAGATGTTCTTTTCTCAAGTTGGATGGTTTGCCTTCATCTATATCTCTACTCTTGCAGGAATTTGATGATCTTTTCCAAGATGAGATGCCTCCCGGTTTACCTCCCATTAGAGGAATTGAGCATCAAATTGACTTTGTGCCCGGAGCTTCTATTCCCAACAAGGCTGCCTATAGAGCTAATCCAATGGAGGCACAAGAACTTCAAAATCAGGTTGTAGAACTCTTGAATAAGGGTCATGTGCGTGAGAGTCTAAGTCCATGTTCGGTTCCCGTTATCTTAGTTCCTAAAAAGGATGGTTCTTGGAGAATGTGTGTGGATTGTAGAGCTATAAACAATATTACCATCAAGTATAGGCATCCTATTCCTAGACTTGATGATATGTTGGATGAACTCCATGGTGCATGCTTGTTCTCTAAGATAGATTTGAAGAGTGGTTATCACCAAATTAGAATGAAAGAGGGTGATGAATGGAAAACTGCCTTCAAAACTAAGTATGGATTGTATGAATGGCTAGTCATGCCATTTGGGCTTACTAATGCACCTAGCACTTTTATGAGACTCATGAATCATGTTCTTAGGGCTTTCCTAGGTCAGTTTGTGGTTGTGTATTTTGATGATATACTTATTTATAGCCATACCTTACAAGAGCATGCTAAGCATTTGAAAATGGTACTTGAGGTCCTTAGGAAAGAAAAGCTTTATGCAAACTTTAAGAACTGTCATTTCTGTTCGGATCATGTGGTCTTTCTTGGTTTTGTAGTGTGTAAAGAAGGACTCAAGGTGGATCAAGAGAAGATCAAGGCTATTCAAGATTGGCCTATACCTGTGAGTATGACTCAAGTAAGGAGTTTTCTAGGTCTTGCTGGCTTCTACCGCCGGTTTGTGAGAGACTTTAGCTCCCTTGCTTCTCCTTTAACCGAGCTCACCAAGAAGAATACCCCTTTTAAGTGGGGACCTAAGCAAGAGGAAGCATTTGAAACTCTTAAGCCCAAGCTCACATGTGCTCCCCTCCTAGTGTTGCCTGATTTCTCCAAGACATTTGAGATTGAATGTGATGCTTCCGGGGTGGGGCTAGGTGGTGTGCTCATGCAAGGAGGGAGACCTATTGCTTACTATAGTGAGAAGTTGAATGAAGCTGAAATCAAGTATCCCACATATGACAAGGAGCTTCTCGCTTTGGTAAGAGTACTTAAGGTATGGCAACACTATCTCCTTCCTAGGGAATTTGTCATTCATTCTGATCATGAGGCTCTACGGTTCCTTAAGGGCCAAAGTAAGCTTAATAAGTGTCATGCCAAATGGGTAGAATTCATTGAAGCTTTTCCCTACGTGATCAAACACAAGAAAGGAAAAGACAATGTAGTGGCGGACGCTTTATCACGTAGATATGCACTCATTACTACCATGGATGCTAGAATGTTGGGCTTTGCTTTTATTAAAGAACTATATGTCTTGGATGAGGATTTCAAGGACATATATGAGGCTTGTAGTTCTTTAGGAGGCAAAGATCAATATTATTTGCATGAGGGCTATCTTATGAGAAAGGATCGACTATGTGTTCCTAGTGGTTCAACTAGGAAACTCCTTGTGCAAGAAGCGCATGGTGGTGGCCTTATGGGTCATTTCGGCGTCGCTAAGACTATGCAAGCTTTGAAGGAACACTTCTTCTGGCCTCATATGCTTAGGGATGTTGAGAAACTATGTGCCTCTTGTGCAACTTGTGTACAAGCTAAATCCAAGTCGAGTCCTCATGGGTTGTATATGCCTTTGCCCATTCCCCACCAGCCGTGGGAAGACCTATCCATGGACTTTGTTTTAGGTCTTCCTAGGACTAAGAGGGGACGAGATTCCATCTTTGTAGTTGTAGATCGGTTTAGTAAGATGGCACACTTCATTGCGTGTCATAAGACCGATGATGCAACTAATGTGGCAAATCTGTTCTTTGACTTTGTTGTGCGCTTACATGGGATTCCAAAGTCCATTGTGTCCGATAGGGATGTTAAGTTCCTAAGTCACTTTTGGAAGACCTTGTGGGCCAAGCTAGGAACCAAGCTACTATATTCAACCACATGCCATCCCCAAACTGATGGGCAAACGGAAGTGGTTAATAGAACGCTTGGCACCTTGCTCCGTGTTGTGCTTAAGACTAACCTCCGCAGGTGGGAAGAATGCTTACCTTTCATCGAGTTTGCGTACAACCGTACCGTGCATTCGGCCACCAAGAAGTCTCCTTTTGAAGTGGCGTATGGTAAAAATCCTACTACTCCCTTAGACCTTATAGCTCACCCTATTGTGAATCATCTTAGTCAGGAAGGCAAGGAGCTAGCGGAGTATGTCAAGAAGATGCACGAGGAGACTAGGAAGCAACTTGAACGACGCACAGTTCAGTATGAGCGGCAAGCTAACAAGGGCCGCAAGGAGCTGATTTTTGAGCCCGGTGACTTGGTGTGGGTGCACCTCCGCAAGGAACGGTTTCCCTCACAACGAAACTCCAAGTTGAAGCCGAGGGCCGAGGGTCCTTTCCAAGTGCTTGAGCGTATCAACGACAATGCATACAAGCTGGAGTTACCACCTACCTATGGCGTGCATGACACCTTCAATGTAGCCGACTTGAAGCCGTACATAGCCCAGGACGAGGAGGACTACCCCGGGTCAGATTCGTGGTCGAATCCTTTTGAAGGGGGGGAGGATGATGTGAATCCTCCACGTCAAGTGTCCAACATCGAGCCTAACAAGGATGTATTGGAGCCGGTGCCTAGACTAACTCGTGCTAAGGCTAGGGAACTACAACACCTTCTTGACAAGGGCATGGCATCAAACGAAGGTCAATCAATCCGCAAGCAAGGACCACTCACTCTCATCAAGGCTAAGGAAGAATAGGGCGTTATTTGTCTACTTTAAAAGACTTGGTTTATTCCTGCAATTAGATACAATTTATGGGTTTTATCCTTGAATTCTCTCCTAATTTTCGGCTGGTTTGTAGCTATTAGGAGATGGTTGTTTTTCTTTTCATTTTCCAACTTTGATAAACATTAGAAACCCAAAAACACTCTCTTTGAGTTGTTCTTGAGATATTGAAGTTCAACCCCTTTGAATTCCTCTCTTGTGTGTCATATCAACCTAAGAATTCATTCTCTTTGATCCATTGGTGTGTCATATCCAATTCGTCAAGGAAGAAGCTCGTGCCGGTGCGTCATATCCGGGATCAGTTTTGTATCTCCACCATTCCAGCCTTTCCGTCCATTACCATCACCTCATCCTTCCGCCATTTCACCCTCAAGCCATCAACTCTCGATCTACTTTGCCTACACCTTCGGTGTCCTTCGTACGTGTGACTGAACCTTGCACCGTGACTCAATCAACCAAGGATCCATCACTGGGGTAAGAGAGGATGAAGACTCCACCATTGCTAGATATCTTAGGATACTTAACTCTAACATTTCCTATGAAGTAGATATGTATCCTTGTAGTACAGCTGTGGAATTACTTCATAATGCCATCAAGATAGAGAAGAGACTCAAGTCAAAGAGCTCTTACACCTCAGGCCGTGGGCAATCAAGCAATGCAAATTGGAAATCAAGCTCCAAGAATGCATCATATGGCCGAGAGCAAAACAAGGAGTTTTCTGCCCCTAGGAAAGAAGTTGGTGCAAGCAACACAAGCAACACTAATCAAGGCCAAACCACTCGGCCTCCATTCTCAAGTCAAGGACAAAAAGGGAATGCCTCTAACTCTACTTTTCCTATTAAGTCTAGTCAAATTGAATGTTTTAAATGTAGAGGCAAAGGTCACATGATGAAAGATTGCCCTAATAGGAGAACTATGATTGTAGATCACCTAGGACAATATGATTCTTGTAGTGATAATGAAGAGATTCCTTGCATTGAAACTGAAAATGAGCATGCTAATGACTTAGATTTTGGTGAGGAATTAGAGTATGAGCATGGTGATAGCTTAATTTGTAAGAGAACTTTGCATGTGCTAGCAACTAAAGAGGAAGCTAATCAAAGAGAGAACCTATTTCATACTAGGTGTCTTGTTAAAGGAAAAGTGTGTAATATGATCATTGATGGTGGAAGTTGTACAAACATAGCTAGTACTACTTTAGTGTCTAAGTTACAACTACCAACAATTTCACATACTAGGCCTTATATAAGCTAAGATGGATGAATGAATGTGGTGAATTGAAAGTCACCAAGCAAGTGAACATAGCTTTTAAGATAGGCTCCTATCAAGATACTTTGTTATGTGATGTAGTTCCTATGAATGCATGTCATCTTTTACTAGGTAGACCTTGGCAATTTGATAGGAAAGCTATTCATGATGGCTATACTAACAAGCACACATTTAAGTTCCATGGCAGACCTATTACCTTGTGTCCTATGACCCCATTGCAGGTTGCCGAAGAATTTGAGAAGTCCAAGATGAAGGACAAAGAGAAAGAAGAAGAAGTGAGCAAGGGGAGTGTGTTGTTGGCGTCCACATCAGATTTGCACGAGTTGTGTCTTCCTATAGACACAAGAGTCATGACATTGCTCAAGGACCAATGGCGTGCACTTACAAGTGCCGAAGGCAACAACACTATCCCTCACTCCATCCAAGTTGTGCTTGATGAGTTTAAAGACATGTTGCCGGAAGGGCTTCCATTAGGACTACCGCCCTTTAGAGGGATTGAGCATCAAATAGACCTAATTCCGGGAGCATGATTACCAAATAGGCCAGCTTACAAGATGAACCCTCAAGAGAGCAAGGAAATTGAGGATCAAGTGCAAGAGCTACTTCAAAAGGGTTATGTGCGTGAGAGCAAGTCACCATGTGCAGTTCCGGTCCTCTTGGTTCCAAAGAAGGACAAGACATGGAGGGTGTGTGTGGACTGTCGTGCTATAAACAACATCACAATCAAGTATCGTCACCCTATCCCTAGACTTGATGATATGCTTGATGAATTGTATGGTGCTACTTTGTTTTCTAAGATAGATTTGAGGAGTGGATACCACCAAATTAGGATGAAAGAAGGGGATGAATGGAAAACAGCCTTTAAGACCAAGTTTGGCTTGTATGAATGGCTTGTCATGCCATTTGGTCTTACTAATGCTCCTTCGACATTCATGAGGCTTATGAACTATGTTCTAAGAAGCTACATAGGGAAATTTATGGTGGTCTACTTTGATGACATCCTCATCTATAGCAAGTCCTTACAAGAGCATGAACAACACCTTAGGGAAGTATTATCCACACTTAGACTTAATCATCTTTATGCTAACATTAAGAAGTGTGATTTTTGCACTAATGAAGTGATTTTTCTAGGGTTTGTGGTCAGCTCAAGAGGATTGGAGGTTGATCAAGAGAAGGTGAAACCCATCAAGGAGTGGCTTACTCCTACTAATGTTGGACAAGTCCGAAGCTTTCAAGGTCTGGCCGGTTTCTATAGGCGATTTGTGAAGGACTTCTCCACCATAGCTTCACCACTCACGGAGTTGACAAAGAAACACACACCATTCGCTTGGGGCAAGGCACAAGAGGCGGCATTTGAAGAGCTCAAAACCAGATTGACGAATGCTCCTCTCCTGATTCTACCAAATTTCTCAAAACCATTTGAGGTAGAATGTGATGCTTCCGGGATTGGAATTGGTGGTGTGTTGATGCAAGAAGGAAGACCAATAGCTTTCTTTAGTGAAAAGCTCAAAGGTGCGTGCCTCAATTACTCTACTTATGATAGAGAACTCTATGCACTCTTTAGGGTCTTAAAGACTTGGCAACACTATCTTTGGCCAAGTGAATTTGTGTTACATACGGATCATAAGTCATTAAAGCATCTAAGGGGTCAAGATAAACTAGATAGGCGTCATGATAGATGGCTGGAATTCATAGAGACTTTTCCTTACATTATCAAGTATAAGAAAGGAAAGGATAACATTGTAGCCGATGCTTTATCTAGGAGACATACATTGCTTACTCAACTTGATTCTAAGGTGCTAGGATTTGCTTACATTAAAGAACTCTATGATAATGATTCTGATTTTGGGAATATCTATAGACAATGCTTAGATACGGGTTCATGTGATAAGTGTTTTTACTTGTTTGATGGATTCCTTTTTAGAGCTAGTAAGGTCTGCATACCTAAGTGCTCTTTAAGACTCTTGCTTGTTGAGGAATCACACAAGGGAGGTCTTATGGGTCACTTTGGGCGTGATAAGACCTATGCCATGCTTAAAGAACACTTCTACTGGCCTCACATGCTTAAAGATGTTGAAAATGTGCTTAAAAGATGCTTAGAGTGTTTAAAAGCTAAGTCTAAGGTGAAACCCCATGGTCTCTACACACCACTGCCCATTCCCTCTTCTCCTTGGTTAGATATAAGTATGGACTTCATTGTTGGACTACCTAGGACTAGGAAGGGACGAGACTCAATTTTTGTGGTTGTAGATCGGTTTTCTAAGATGGCTCACTTTATACCTTGTCACAAAACTGATGATGCTTCACATGTTTCTATTCTTTTCTTTAGAGAAGTAGTTAGATTGCATGGGATTCCTAGGACAATTGTTAGTGATAGGGATACAAAGTTTTTGAGTCACTTTTGGCGTTCTCTTTGGGGACAACTTGGTACTAAACTCTTGTTTTCTACCTCAAGTCATCCCCAAACCGATGGCCAAACTGAGGTCACCAATAGAACACTTGGTACCCTCCTAAGGACACTCATTAGGAAGAACTTAAAGTCTTGGGAAGATTTGTTGCCACATGTAGAATTTGCATATAATAGGGCGCAACACTCTTCTACAAACTTAAGTCCTTTTGAATGTGTCTATGGTCTTAACCCCTTAACCCCATTAGACCTTGTACCGTTTCCCAAGAAGGAACGAGTAGATTTTGATGCAGATAAACAGGTGGAGTTCATAAGGGAGTTACATGAAAAGACCAAGCTAAGGTTGGAGCAACTAGGACGTGATGTGGCTGCTAGGAACAACAAGGGAAGGAGAAGGGTGATTTTCAAGCCGGGCGACCTCGTATGGGTGCACTTGCGCAAGGAAAGATTCCCAACAAAGAGAGCATCCAAGCTAGCTCCTAGAGGTGATGGACCCTTCCAAGTCCTAAGGAAAGTAGGTGACAATGCATATGTTGTTGACCTACCGAGTGACTATGGTGTTAGTGCTACCTTCAATGTGGCTGATCTTACACTCTATGAGGACCATGAGGACAGTCCTAAAGATTCGTGGTCGAATCCTTTCCAAGGAGGGGAGGATGATGGAGGACCATCCTTAGAAGTCACACCAATGGAAGCACCATCCATAGAAGGTCCAATCACAAGGTCAAAAGCTAAGCAACTACAAGAAGACTTAACCATTTTTGTCACTCAATTCAGCCTTCAAGGCAACACTATGGAACTTGAGGACTCAATGGTTAAAGCTAGGACTCTTCTCACATTTGAGTCCAAGGAGATAACTTGAAGACCTTGCTTATCTTTTCCCTTTTAGTGCATTTTATGACACTTGCATTTCATGACATTTTGGTTGCATTTTTAAACCTTTGTTTAGCCATGTCAACGGCTTCTTTTCAAGACTTTTTGTGCGTGTGGTTTTAAAGTCAAGGAGCGGTTATTTGTCTATTTAAACCTCCTTGACACCCCCACGCCCAAGGCAGTTCAAGTTTTATCAACTTTGTTGTTTTCTCTTTTCAAAGAGAGCTTTGAACTCAAGTGTGTGATCGAGCGGATTGCTTGTCTTACTCTAGATGTCTTGTCTATGTCAATCTCATTAGAATTGGTGTTTACAAGCTTCATAGAACTCCTCCTTGTGCCTCCTCCATGTGAAGGTTGTGTAGGGTTGTAGGATTGAGGTTTTGCACTCCATTACAACCTGGTTTTAGGCCATTAAAGCCTTTGGTCTTGTTGTTGTTTGTGCTTGGTTTCGATCATTCATCATCTCGTAGATATCCCATTGTTATCTCCTTTGTTTCATTACATTTCCATTCTGATTTTCAAAGGGCTTTCGCCATTGTTGTTGTTGATTGATCTCTTGTGTGTTCATGGTTGTCTAGATCGGCTTCATAGCTCAAGCAAGGCTATATCAGTTGCAAAACTTTTTCAAATAGAATCAAACGTTGTTTGTGTTTACCCTACGTACAATGACAAGTTGGAGAATTAAGAGTTGTTTGATATTAATATGGAGGTGTTACTTATAAAGTAAGAAGTGGTGGTTGTGAATGGTCAAATACCTCTAATAGTCATTGAAACCAAGTTTCAATCCATTTCGACATCGGTTGGTCGTCGTTGTGCCAATTCGAGCCTTAATGGACCATTAGGCCCATTTAGCCTCTTTTAGCGTTTTCGCACCGCTGCGTGCCTAATTCTTGGTTAAACAGACCCTTATGGAACTTCATATGCCAAATAAGACTAAGTTGAACAACGTTGTCAAACAGAATCAACCGTTGTGTGTGTTAACCTTACGTACAATGACAAGTTGGAAAATTAAGAGTTGTTTGGTATTACAAAGGAGGTCTTACTTATAAAGTACGAAGGGGTGGTTCAGAATGGTCAAATACCTCTAATAGTCATTGAAACCACGTTTCAATCCATTCCGACATCGTTTGGTCGTCGTTTTGCCAATTCGAGCCTTAATGGACCATTAGGCCCATTTAGCTTCTTTTAGCGTTTTCGCACCGCTGCGAGCCTAATTCTTGGTTAAAGAGACCGTTATGTAACTTCGTATGCCTAATAAGATTAAGTTGCAAAACGTTTTCAAACAGAATCAACCGTTGTTTGTGTTAATCCTACTTACAATGACAAGTTGTAGAATTAAGAGTTGTTTGGTATTACAATGGAGGTGTTACTTATAAAGTACAAAGTGGTGGTTGAGAGTGGTCAAATACCTCTAATAGTCATTGAAACCAAGTTTCAATACATTTCGACATCATTTGGTCGTCGTTTTGCCAATTCGAGCCTTAATGGACCATTAGGCCCATTTAGCTTCTTTTAGCGTTTTCGCACCGTTGCGAGCCCAATTCTTGGTTAAAGAGACCCTTACGGAACTTCATATATGCCTAATAAGACTAAGTTGCAAAACTTTTTCAAACAGAATCAAACGTTGTTTGTGTTTACCCTACGTACAATGACAAGTTGGAGAATTAAGAGTTGTTTGATATTAATATGGAGGTGTTACTTATAAAGTACGAAGTGGTCGTTGAGAATGGTCAAATACCTCTAATGGGCATTGAAACCAAGTTTCAATCCATTTCAACATCGTTTGGTCGTCGTTTTGCCAATTCGAGCCTTAATGGACCATTAGGCCCATTTAGCGTCTTTTAGCGTTTTCGCACCGCTGTGTGCTTGATTCTTGGTTAAAGAGACCCTTATGGAACTTCGTATGCTTAATAAGAGTAAGTTGCACAAGGTTTTCAAACAGAATCAACCGTTGTTTGTGTTAAGCCTACGTACAATGACAAGTTGGAAAATTCAGATTTGATTGGTATTACAAAGGAGATGTTACTTATAAAGTACGAAGTGGTGGTTGAGAATGGTCAAATACCTCTAATAGGCATTGAAACCAAGTTTCAATCCATTTCGACATCGTTTGGTCGTCGTTTTGCCAATTCGAGCATGAATGGACCATTAGGCCCATTTAGCTTCTTTTAGCGTTTTCGCACCGCTGCGAGCCTAATTCTTGGTTAAAGAGACCGTTATGGAAATTCGTATGCCTAATAAGATTAAGTTGCAAAACGTTTTCAAACAGAATCAACCGTTGTTTGTGTTAACCCTACTTACAATGACAAGTTGGAGAATTAAGAGTTGTTTGGTATTACAATGGAGGTGTTACTTATAAAGTACGAAGTTGTGGTTGAGAGTGGTCAAATACCTCTAATAGTCATTGAAACCAAGTTTAAATCCATTTCGACATCGTTTGGTCGTCGTTTTGCCAATTCGAGCCTTAATGGACCATTAGGCCCATTTAGCTTCTTTTAGCGTTTTCACACCGCTGCGAGCCCAATTCTTGGTTAAAGAGACCCTTACGGAACTTCATATGCCTAATAAGACTAAGTTGCAAAACTTTTTCAAACAGAATCAAACGTTGTTTGTGTTTACCCTACGTACAATGACAAGTTGGAGAATTAAGAGTTGTTTGATATTAATATGGAGGTGTTACTTATAAAGTAAGAAGTGGTGGTTCTGAATGGTCAAATACCTCTAATAGGCATTGAAACCAAGTTTCAATCCATTTCGACATCGTTTGGTCGTCGTTTTGCCAATTCGAGCATGAATGGACCATTAGGCCCATTTAGCTTCTTTTAGCGTTTTCACACCGCTGCGAGCCTAATTCTTGGTTAAAGAGACCGTTATGGAACTTCGTATGCCTAATAAGATTAAGTTGCAAAACGTTTTCAAACAGAATCAACCGTTGTTTGTGTTTACCCTACGTACAATGACAAGTTGGAGAATGTTACTTATAAAGGAGATGTTACTTATAAAGTACAAAGTGGTGGTTGAGAGTGGTCAAATACCTCTAATAGTCATTGAAACCAAGTTTCAATCCATTTCGACATCGGTTGGTCGTCGTTTTCCCAATTCGAGCCTGAATGGACCATTAGACCTATTTAGCTTCTTTTAGCGTTTTTGCACCGCTGCAAGCCTAATTCTTGGTTAAAGAGACCGTTATGTAACTTCGTATGCCTAATAAGACTAAGTTGCAAAACGTTTTCAAACAGAATCAAACGTTGTTTTTGTTCACCCTACGTACAATGACAAGTTGGAGAATTAAGAGTTGTTTGGTATTACAAAGGAGATGTTACTTATAAAGTACGAAGTGGTTGTTGAGAGTGGTCAAATACCTCTAATAGTCATTGAAATCAAGTTTCAATCCATTCCGACATCGGTTGGTCGTCGTTTTGCCATTTCGAGCCTTAATGGACCATTAGGCCCATTTAGCGTCTTTTATCGTTTTCGCACCGCTGCATGCCTAATTCTTGGTTAAAGAGACCCTTATGGAACTTCGTATTTCAATGATGTCGGAATTAAGAGTTGTTTGGTTAAACGATGTCGGAATGGATTGAAACTTGGTTTCAATGACTATTAGAGGTATTTGACGATTCTCAACGACCACTTCGTACTTTAGAAGTAACATCTCCTTTGTAATACCAAACAAGTCTTAATTCTCCAGCTTGTCATTGTACGTAGGGTTAACACAAACAATAGTTGATTCTGTTTGAAAACGTTTTGCAACTTAGTCTCATTAGGAATACGAAGTTCCATAAGGGTCTCTTTAACCAAGAATCAAGCACACAGCGGTGCGAAAACGCTAAATGGGCCTAATGGTTCATTAAGGCTCGAATTGGCAAAACGACGACCAAACGATGTCGGATTGGATTGAAACTTGGTTTCAATGACTATTAGAGGTATTTGACCATTCTCAACCACCACTTCGTACTTTATAAGTAACATCTCCTTTGTAATACTAGAGAACTCTTAATTCTCCACCTTGTCATTGTACGTAATGTTAACACAAACAACGGTTGATTCTGTTTGAAAACCCTGTGCAACTTAGTCTTATTAAGCATACGAAGTTCCATAAGGGTCTCTTTAACCAAGAATCCAGCACATAGTGGTGCGAAAACGCTAAAAGACGCTAAATGGGCCTAATGGTCCATTAAGGCTCGAATTGGCAAAACGACGACCAAACGATGTCGAAATGGATTGAAACTTGGTTTCAATGCCTATTAGAGGTATTTGACCATTCTCAACCACCACTTCGTACTTTATAAGTAACATCTCCTTTGTAATACCAAACAACTCTTAATTCTCCAACTTGTCATTGTACGTAGGGTAAACACAAACAACGGTTGATTCTGTTTGAAAACGTTTTGCAACGTAATCTTATTAGGCATACGAAGTTCCATAACGGTCTCTTTAACCAAGAATTAGGCTCGCAGCGGTGCGAAAACGCTAAAAGAAGCTAAATGGGCCTAATGGTCCATTCATGCTCGAATTGGCAAAACGACGACCAAACGATGTCGAAATGGATTGAAACTTGGTTTCAATGCCTATTAGAGGTATTTGACCATTCTCAACCACCACTTCGTACTTTATAAGTAACATCTCCTTTGTAATACCAATCAAATCTGAATTTTCCAACTTGTCATTGTACGTAGGCTTAACACAAACAACGGTTGATTCTGTTTGAAAACCTTGTGCAACTTACTCTTATTAAGCATACGAAGTTCCATAAGGGTCTCTTTAACCAAGAATCAAGCACACAGCGGTGCGAAAACGCTAAAAGACGCTAAATGGGCCTAATGGTCCATTAAGGCTCGAATTGGCAAAACGACGACCAAACGATGTTGAAATGGATTGAAACTTGGTTTCAATGCCTATTAGAGGTATTTGACCATTCTCAACGACCACTTCGTACTTTATAAGTAACATCTCCTTTGTAATACCAAACAAGTCTTAATACTCCAGCTTGTCATTGTACGTAGGGTTAATACAAACAATGGTTGATTCTGTTTGAAAACGTTGTGCAACTTAGTCTTATTAGGCATATGAAGTTCTATAAGGGTCTCTTTAACCAAGAATTAGGCACGCAGCGGTGCGAAAACGCTAAAAGACGCTAAATGTGCCTAATGGTCCATTAAGGCTCGAATTGGCAAAACGACGACCAAACGATGTCGGAATGGATTGAAACTTGGTTTCAATGACTATTAGACAAAGTTGGAAAATGAAAAGAAAAACAACCATCTCCTAATAGCTACAAACCAGCCGAAAATTAGGAGAGAATTCAAGGATAAAACCCATAAATTGTATCTAATTGCATGAATAAACCAAGTCTTTTAAAGTAGACAAATAACGCCCTATTCTTCCTTAGCCTTGATGAGAGTGAGTGGTCCTTGCTTGCGGATTGATTGACCTTCGTTTGATGCCATGCCCTTGTCAAGAAGGTGTTGTAGTTCCCTAGCCTTAGCACGAGTTAGTCTAGGCACCGGCTCCAATACATCCTTGTTAGGCTCGATGTTGGACACTTGACGTGGAGGATTCACATCATCCTCCCCCCCTTCAAAAGGATTCGACCACGAATCTGACCCGGGGTAGTCCTCCTCGTCCTGGGCTATGTACGGCTTCAAGTCGGCTACATTGAAGGTGTCATGCACGCCATAGGTAGGTGGTAACTCCAGCTTGTATGCATTGTCGTTGATACGCTCAAGCACTTGGAAAGGACCCTCGGCCCTCGGCTTCAACTTGGAGTTTCGTTGTGAGGGAAATCGTTCCTTGCGGAGGTGCACCCACACCAAGTCACCGGGCTCAAAACTCAGCTCCTTGCGGCCCTTGTTAGCTTGCCGCTCATACTGAACTGTGCGTCGTTCAAGTTGCTTCCTAGTCTCCTCGTGCATCTTCTTGACATACTCCGCTAGCTCCTTGCCTTCCTGACTAAGATGATTCACAATAGGGTGAGCTATAAGGTCTAAGGGAGTAATAGGATTTTTACCATACGCCACTTCAAAAGGAGACTTCTTGGTGGCCGAATGCACGGTACGGTTGTACGCAAACTCGATGAAAGGTAAGCATTCTTCCCACCTGCGGAGGTTAGTCTTAAGCACAACACGGAGCAAGGTGCCAAGCGTTCTATTAACCACTTCCGTTTGCCCATCAGTTTGGGGATGGCATGTGGTTGAATATAGTAGCTTGGTTCCTAGCTTGGCCCACAAGGTCTTCCAAAAGTGACTTAGGAACTTAACATCCCTATCGGACACAATGGACTTTGGAATCCCATTAGTTGCATCATCGGTCTTATGACACGCAATGAAGTGTGCCATCTTACTAAACCGATCTACAACTACAAAGATGGAATCTCGTCCCCTCTTAGTCCTAGGAAGACCTAAAACAAAGTCCATGGATAGGTCTTCCCACGGCTGGTGGGGAATGGGCAAAGGCATAAACAACCCATGAGGACTCGACTTGGATTTAGCTTGTACACAAGTTGCACAAGAGGCACATAGTTTCTCAACATCCCTAAGCATATGAGGCCAGAAGAAGTGTTCCTTCAAAGCTTGCATAGTCTTAGCGACGCCGAAATGACCCATAAGGCCACCACCATGCGCTTCTTGCACAAGGAGTTTCCTAGTTGAACCACTAGGAACACATAGTCGATCCTTTCTCATAAGATAGCCCTCATGCAAATAATATTGATCTTTGCCTCCTAAAGAACTACAAGCCTCATATATGTCCTTGAAATCCTCATCCAAGACATATAGTTCTTTAATAAAAGCAAAGCCCAACATTCTAGCATCCATGGTAGTAATGAGTGCATATCTACGTGATAAAGCGTCCGCCACTACATTGTCTTTTCCTTTCTTGTGTTTGATCACGTAGGGAAAAGCTTCAATGAATTCTACCCATTTGGCATGACGCTTATTAAGCTTACTTTGGCCCTTAAGGAACCGTAGAGCCTCATGATCAGAATGAATGACAAATTCCCTAGGAAGGAGATAGTGTTGCCATACCTTAAGTACTCTTACCAAAGCGAGAAGCTCCTTGTCATATGTGGGATACTTGATTTCAGCTTCATTCAACTTCTCACTATAGTAAGCAATAGGTCTCCCTCCTTGCATGAGCACACCACCTAGCCCCACCCCGGAAGCATCACATTCAATCTCAAATGTCTTGGAGAAATCAGGCAACACTAGGAGGGGAGCACATGTGAGCTTGGCCTTAAGAGTTTCAAATGCTTCCTCTTGCTTAGGTCCCCACTTAAAAGGGGTATTCTTCTTGGTGAGCTCGGTTAAAGGAGAAGCAAGGGAGCTAAAGTCTCTCACAAACCGGCGGTAGAAGCCAGCAAGACCTAGAAAACTCCTTACTTGAGTCATACTCACAGGTATAGGCCAATCTTGAATAGCCTTGATCTTCTCTTGATCCACCTTGAGTCCTTCTTTACACACTACAAAACCAAGAAAGACCACATGATCCGAACAGAAATGACAGTTCTTAAAGTTTGCATAGAGCTTTTCTTTCCTAAGGACCTCAAGTATCATTTTCAAATGCTTAGCATGCTCTTGTAAGGTATGGCTATAAATAAGTATATCATCAAAATACACAACCACAAACTAACCTAGGAAAGCCCTAAGAACATGATTCATGAGTCTCATAAAAGTGCTAGGTGCATTAGTAAGCCCAAATGGCATGACTAGCCATTCATACAATCCATACTTAGTTTTGAAGGCAGTTTTCCATTCATCACCCTCTTTCATTCTAATTTGGTGATAACCACTCTTCAAATCTATCTTAGAGAACAAGCATGCACCATGGAGTTCATCCAACATATCATCAAGTCTAGGAATAGGATGCCTATACTTGATGGTAATATTGTTTATAGCTCTACAATCCACACACATTCTCCAAGAACCATCCTTTTTAGGAACTAAGATAACGGGAACCGAACATGGACTTAGACTCTCACGCACATGACCCTTATTCAAGAGTTCTACAACCTGATTTTGAAGTTCTTGTGCCTCCATTGGATTAGCTCTATAGGCAGCCTTGTTGGGAATAGAAGCTCCGGGCACAAAGTCAATTTGATGCTCAATTCCTCTAATGGGAGGTAAACCGGGAGGCACCTCATCTTGGAAAAGATCATCAAATTCCTGCAAGAGTAGAGATATAGATGAAGGCAAACCATCCAAGTCTTGACTTGAGAAAAGAACATCTTTATAATAAACAAGAAAGCAAACTTTACTCCCCTGGATTGCTTTTCTTACTTCCCTCGGCTTGGCAAGGAGGATATGGTTAGGAGCCTTCGTCTTTTCTTCCTTGTCCACCTTCCTTCTTTGCTCATTGGCTATGTAGTCGGCCATGATCTCATGAGGAGCTAAGGGCAAAATGGTGATCCTCTTACCATTCATATGGAAGGAGTATTCATTGGACACCCCTTGGTGGACAACTCCTCGGTCATACTGCCAAGGTCTTCCAAGTAGGATATGGCACGCCGTCATAGGAAGAACATCACAAATCACCTCATCGACATACCCCCCTATAGAAAACTTAACACAAGCTTGTTCATTCACCTTAAGAGGTGTGTTAGAATTCAGCCAACATAGAGTATAGGGTTGTACATGAGGAGTAGTTTTAAGAGCAAACCTTTTGACCACCTCTTGGTCTATGATATTACAACAAGATCCTCCATCAATTATGAGATTACAAATTTTACCTTGGATGAGGCACCTCGTATGGAATATGGTTTCTCTTTGATTGGGAAGAGTAGGAGCCTCACTGGCCACAAGAGCTCGTTTCACCACAAAGCACTCACCTCTAGACTCAGCTTGTACTTGCAACTCCTCCTCTCCTTCTTCTATCACGAGCTCCTCCACGGCTTCATCATCGGATTCATACTCGCCTATTGTGTTCAGCAACACTTGGCGGCGTGAAGGGCAGTCCTTAGCCATGTGTCCGCGTCCCAAGCATTTGAAGCACTTGATCTCACTAGAGCGGCGCTCACCTTCCCTATTGCTGCCTTGAGGAGTCCTTGGAGGCTCTCGTCGTGGCTGATTAGGGGAAGTATCCTCTCGAGGCTCTTGGCGCCTAGGATAACTAGAAGAACCGACATTGGATCCATTCCATGGTTTTGTTTGGGAAGCGCCCGAACCCTGGTTACTCCAAGACCTAGAAGCAGGTGGTAGAGCCTTCTTAGGAGGATGGTGACGGTACACATGATTAGTGTAATGAAGGACTTCTTCCACGGTGATGCCCCTAGCAAAGTGCTGCATAGAAACTATAGGTTTAAGGTCAGAATTTAAGTTCTCGACAAATTTAGAAATAACAAACTCATCAGGAAACTTAATGCCAGTTCGGAACAAGAGAGTTTTCATCTCTTTATAGTACTCATCGGGACTACGACTCCCTTGCTTGAGTTGCTCAAGCCTCTCATGAACACGAGATGCAAAGTCCACGGGAACAAATCTGAACTTAAGAGCCTCTTTTAGCTCTTCCCAAGTCTCGATTGGATCATCTCCATTACGAGCTCTCTCCTCTTTCTCTTCGGTCCACCATTGGTCAGCGAACCCTTCAAATTTGATGCTAGCATAGGCTACTCTTTGGGCATCATTAAACTGTTGGATGTCGAAGATTTGCTCCGTCTTACTTATCCATGTCAGGCACTCTTCCGGGTCAGCATTCTTTCCAAACTTCTCTACCTTAAGGTCATTGTTTGGAAGCCTCATCCGGTCTTGTTCATACCCAAAGATACCGGGCTGCGGGTACCCTTGGTAGTAGGGTTCTTGGAAGCGCGCTTGTCCCCGGTCTCCATATTGACCCCTCTCAGCTGGACGTGCATAGCCTTGAGCGCCTAGTCCCTGGCGCGGACCAAAGTAGCCTTGCCCCTGCGCCCCTTCACGTCTTACATTGGGTTCCGGCCTTCGGCCTTCGAAAGCGCGCATAGGCTGCCTCAAAGGTGCTAGGCCTCGAGCTTGGTGCCCCGGACGCCTAAAGTTACCTTGGGCCTCCTCTTCATCGTGCTCTTCCTCCAAACCTTCATGATTAGTGGTCGCAAGTGGAATGCTATTAGGAAGTGATACAAAAGGAGGTAGTGTATTCAAACCTGGTGACCCGCTAGAGGCCACGAGCGTCGGGATTGGAGCAGCAGGTGCGCTAGTGAGTGCACTAGGCAAGGGTTGAGTCCTAAGAACGGAATGGGACGAGCTATCTCCCAAGAAAGGTGGTTGAAAGGCCTCACACAATCTGGACACATCCTCCATTCTACTTTCGGAAGACTCAATTCTTGCTTCAAGACCTCTTATGCTTGCCTGGTTAGCTTGTTGAGCCTCTTGGATCCGAGACTCAAGCCGTTCTTCAAGACCAAGCATCCGTTGCATTAGGCTTTCAAGGGTAACTGGTCCGGGTTGATGACCATCGCCCATGGTACCTATCAAGCAAGCAAACAAAACCAACTAGAAAACCAAAATGGTTCCCGCACACGTTAGGGGGTTCCGAGCTGATTTTCTAAACACAAACTCAAGTAGTAACAACAAGCTCTTAATGGGTTACGAGCTAGGCCAACAAAGAAAGAAAAAACTGAAAATGCACGGTCAATAAGGCTTATTCCGATTGCAACAAGTGAGGTACTAGGAAGGTACTAAGACTCTAGCAACTAACTTACCCAAATGAAACAAAGCTCTTGATGTGCCTCACTTTTTCTGATATAGCCTTGCTTGCTATATGAAGCCGATCTAGACAACCATAAACACACAAGAGATCAACCAACAACAACAATGGCGAAAGCCCCTTGAAAATCAGAATGGAAAAGCAAAAGAAACAAAGGAGATAACAAGGGGAGATATACAAGATGATGAATGATCAAAACCAAGCACAAACAACAACAAGACCAAAGGCTTAGTGGCCTAAAACCAGGTTGTAATGGAGTGCAAAACCTCGATCCTACAACCCTACACAACCTTCACATGGAGGAGGCACAAGGAGGAGTTCTATGAAGCTTGTAGACACCAATTCTAATGAGATTGACATAGACAAGACATCTAGAGTAAGACAAGCAATCCGCTCGATCACACACATGAGTTCAAAGCTCTCTTTGAAAAGAGAAAACAACTAAGTTGATAAAACTTGAACTAAGTTGGGAGTGGGGTGTCAAGGGGGTTTAAATAGACAAAATAACCACCCCTTGACTTCAAAACCACACGCACCACATGTCTTGAAAAGACGCCCTTGACATGGCAAAAAGTCATGAAATGCAAGTGTCATAAAATGCACTAAAAGGGAAATGATAAGCAAGGTCTTCAAGCTATCTCCTTGGACTCAAATGTGAGTAGAGTCCTAGCTTTAACCATTGAGTCCTCAAGTTCCATAGTGTTGCCTTGAAGGCTGAATTGAGTGACAAAAATGGTTAAGTCTTCTTGTAGTTGCTTAGCTTTTGACCTTGTGATTGGACCTTCCATGGATGGTGCTTCCATTGGTGTGACTTCTAAGGATGGTCCTCCATCATCCTCCCCTCCTTGGAAAGGATTCGACCACGAATCTTTAGGACTGTCCTCATGGTCCTCATAGAGTGTAAGATCAGCCACGTTGAAGGTAGTACTAACACCATAGTCATCCGGTAGGTCAACAACATATGCATTGTCACCTACTCTCCTTAGGACTTTGAAGGGTCCATCACCTCTTGGAGCTAGCTTGGATGCTCTCTTTGTTGGGAATCTTTCCTTGCGCAAGTGCACCCATACGAGGTCTCCTGGCTTGAAAATCACCCTTCTCCTTCCCTTGTTGTTCCTAGCAGCCACATTATGTCCTAGTTGCTCCAACCTGAGCTTGGTCTTTTCATGTAACTCCCTTATGAACTCCACCTGTTTATCTGCATCAAAATCTACTCGTTCCTTCTTGGGAAACGGTACAAGGTCTAATGGGGTTAAGGGGTTAAGACCATAGACACATTCAAAAGGACTTAAGTTTGTAGAAGAGTGTTGCGCCCTATTATATGCAAATTCTACATGTGGCAACAAATCTTCCCAAGACTTTAAGTTCTTCCTAATGAGTGTCCTTAGGAGGGTACCAAGTGTTCTATTAGTAACCTCAGTTTGGCCATCGGTTTGGGGATGACTTGAGGTAGAAAACAAGAGTTTAGTACCAAGTTGTCCCCAAAGAGAACGCCAAAAGTGACTCAAAAACTTTGTATCCCTATCACTAACAATTGTCCTAGGAATCCCATGCAATCTAACTACTTCTCTAAAGAAAAGAATAGAAACATGTGAAGCATCATCAGTTTTGTGACAAGGTATAAAGTGAGCCATCTTAGAAAACCGATCTACAACCACAAAAATTGAGTCTCGTCCCTTCCTAGTCCTAGGTAGTCCAACAATGAAGTCCATACTTATATCTAACCAAGGAGAAGAGGGAATGGGCAGTGGTGTGTAGAGACCATGGGGTTTCACCTTAGACTTAGCTTTTAAACACTCTAAGCATCTTTTAAGCACATTTTCAACATCTTTAAGCATGTGAGGCCAGTAAAAGTGTTCTTTAAGCATGGCATAGGTCTTATCACGCCCAAAGTGACCCATAAGACCTCCCTTGTGTGATTCCTCAACAAGCAAGAGTCTTAAAGAGCACTTAGGTATGCAAACCTTACTAGCTCTAAAAAGGAATCCATCAAACAAGTAAAAACACTTATCACATGAACCCGTATCTAAGCATTGTCTATAGATATTCCCAAAATCAGAATCATTATCATAGAGTTCCTTAATGTAAGCAAACCCTAGCACCTTCGAATCAAGTTGAATAAGCAATGTATATCTCCTAGATAAAGCATCGGCTACAATGTTATCTTTTCCTTTCTTATACTTGATAATGTAAGGAAAAGTCTCTATGAATTCCAGCCATCTACCATGACGCCTATCTAGTTTATCTTGACCCCTTAGATGCTTTAATGACTTATGATCCGTATGTAACACAAATTCACTTGGCCAAAGATAGTGTTGCCAAGTCTAGACCCTAAAGAGTGCATAGAGTTCTCTATCATAAGTAGAGTAATTGAGGCACGCACCTTTGAGCTTTTCACTAAAGAAAGCTATTGTTCTTCCTTCTTGCATCAACACACCACCAATTCCAATCCCGGAAGCATCACATTCTACCTCAAATGGTTTTGAGAAATTTGGTAGAATCAGGAGAGGAGCATTCGTCAATTTGGTTTTGAGCTCTTCAAATGTCGCCTCTTGTGCCTTGCCCCAAGTGAATGGTGTGTGTTTCTTTGTCAACTCCGTGAGTGGTGAAGCTATGGTGGAGAAGTCCTTCACAAATCGCCTATAGAAACCGGCCAGACCTTGAAAGCTTCGGACTTGTCCAACATTAGTAGGAGTAGGCCACTCCTTGATGGCTTTCACCTTCTCTTGATCAACCTCCAATCCTCTTCAGCTGACCACAAACCCTAGAAAAATCACTTCATTAGTGCAAAAATCACACTTCTTAATGTTAGCATAAAGATGATTAAGTCTAAGTGTGGATAATACTTCCCTAAGGTGTTGTTCATGCTCTTGTAAGGACTTGCTATAGATGAGGATGTCATCAAAGTAGACCACCACAAATTTCCCTATGTAGCTTCTTAGAACATAGTTCATAAGCCTCATGAATGTCGAAGGAGCATTAGTAAGACCAAATGGCATGACAAGCCATTCATACAAGCCAAACTTGGTCTTAAAGGCTGTTTTCCATTCATCCCCTTCTTTCATCCTAATTTGGTGGTATCCACTCCTCAAATCTATCTTAGAAAACAAAGTAGCACCATACAATTCATCAAGCATATCATCAAGTCTAGGGATAGGGTGACGATACTTGATTGTGATGTTGTTTATAGCACGACAGTCCACACACATCCTCCATGTCTTGTCCTTCTTTGGAACCAAGAGGACCGGAACTGCACATGGTGACTTGCTCTCTCGCACATAACCCTTTTGAAGTAGTTCTTGCACTTGATCCTCAATTTCCTTGCTCTCTTGAGGATTCATCTTGTAAGCTGGCCTATTTGGTAATGACCCGGAATTAGGTCTATTTGATGCTCAATCCCTCTAAAGGGCGGTAGTCCTAATGGAAGCTCTTCCGGAAACATGTCCTTAAACTCATCAAGCACAACTTGGATGGAGTGAGGGATAGTGTTGTTGCCTTCGGTACTTGTAAGTGCACGCCTTTGGTCCTTGAGCAATGTCATGACTCTTGTGTCTATAGGTAGACACAACTCGTGCAAATCTGATGTGGACGCCAACAACACACTCCCCTTGCTCACTTCTTCTTCTTTCTCTTTGTCCTTCATCTTGGACTTCTCAAATTCTTCGGCAACCTGCAATGGGGTCATAGGACACAAGGTAATAGGTTTGCCATGGAACTTAAATGTGTGCTTGTTAGTATAGCCATCATGAATAGCTTTCCTATCAAATTGCCAAGGTCTACCTAGTGAAAGATGACATGCATTCATAGGAACTACATCACATAACAAAGTATCTTGATAGGAGCCTATCTTAAAAGCTATGTTCACTTGCTTGGTGACCTTCAATTCACCACATTCATTCATCCATCTTAGCTTATAAGGCCTAGTATGTGGAATTGTTGGTAGTTGTAACTTAGACACTAAAATAGTACTAGCTATGTTTGTACAACTTCCACCATCAATGATCATATTACACACTTTTCCTTTAACAAGACACCTAGTATGAAATAGGTTCTCTCTTTGATCAGCTTCCTCTTTAGTTGCTAGCACATGCAAAGTTCTCTTACAAATTAAGCTATCACCATGCTCATACTCTAATTCTTCACCAAAATCTAAGTCATTAGCATGCTCATTTTCAGTTTCAATGCAAGGAATCTCTTCATTATCACTACAAGAATCATATTGTCCTAGGTGATCTACAATCATAGTTCTCCTATTAGGGCAATCTTTCATCATGTGACCTTTGCCTTTACATTTAAAACATTCAATTTGACTAGACTTAATAGGAAAAGTAGAGTTAGAGGCATTCCCTTTTTGTCCTTGACTTGTGAATGGAGGCCGAGTGGTTTGGCCTTGATTAGGGTGGCTTGTGTTGCTTGTACCAAATTCTTTCCTAGGGGCAGAATGCTCCTTGTTTTGCTCTCGGCCATATGATGCATTCTTGGAGCTTGATTTCCAATTTGCATTGCTTGATTGCCCACGGCCTGAGGTGTATGAGCTCCTTGACTTGAGTCTCTTCTCTATCTTGATGGCATTATGAAGTAATTCCACGGCTGTACTACAAGGATACATATCTACTTCATAGGAAATGTTAGAGTTAAGTATCGTAAGATATCTAGCAATGGTGGAGTCTTCATCCTCTCTTACCCCAGCCTTAAGCATAGCATGTTGCATGGCATTATAAGCTTCTTCTACACTCATACTTCCTTGTCTAAGATTCTCTAATCTTTGTCTAAGTTCTCTAGTGTAGTAGGATGGTACAAATCTATTCCTAAGCAACACTTTCATTTGTTCCCATGTATGGACTGGTGGATCAAGGTTTCCAACTCTCTCTTTCACTAAGTTATCCCACCAAGCTAAAGCAAATCCTTTGAATTCTAATGTAGCTAATTGTACCTTCCTTTGCTCGGGGAAATTGTGACAAGTCCATATGCACCTTCAAAGGGTGGGATCTGCACCTTCACCCTTCCTAGTCCATCTTGCTCTTGCTCACGCCTCCTAGGTTGAAACCTCCTATTGCGTTCTCTTCTCCATTCCTCGTACTCATCCATGTCTTCTCCTTCATCCTGAAATTCATCAACAAACTCATTTTGTCTAAAAGAAGTAGGAGAAGAAAGATTAGAATGTTCTTCCCTCATTGGTCTAGGGGTACGTATGGGAGGTAATGGATTTCTCCTAGGTGGTGGATTGGGGTTGGTTCTATTCTGAGTTCTAAGGATGGCTTCCCTTCTAGCTTCTTCATAGACTTCTCTTTGTGTAGGAAGAGGGACTTGGCTATTGAGGTTAGAAGTTTGGCCATGTTTCATGTGGGTTCCTAGAGGAGTAGGTCTAGTGGCTAATTGTCCCTTAATGGTGTTCATTTCAGCTGTGAGGGACGTGATACTATCGGTAAGGCTCTTAAGGATGCTATAGACCTCAGGTTGTGGGGGTGAAGGACTCCTAGTGTCGGAATGGTCATTGCCCCTTTCGCCTTCATGCCTAGAGTTAGTCATGATCAAAGCAAGCAAACACTGAAATTGATTAAGTTAGATTGAATAATAACAACTCTCAAGTGTTTCCCAAACCAAGTGTTTGTTCACACAACTCTCTTGTTGCTTGTACTTCTCTAACTTGATATTGACTTGTAAAGGTCAATCCTTTCAACTTAGTGTCTATTCACTACAAGAAGCTCAAAATCAGTTTGGAAGTCAAGACAATAATCACAACTCTCAGATTGCAAGAATGTAAAGCAACCTAGTGTTTAAGCACAATTTAAGCCTTAGAATAGGTGATTACCTTCAAGTCAAGCTCGAATTGAGTCAAGAAGGACCTCGGACTGTCTAGCCTTGTCAAACCGTGAGTGATATGGGTTTAGGGACTAGGTGGCTAAGGTCGATGGGTTGGCTCAAGGGCTCTTGGCAATCCCTTGTTCTCCTTCTTCAACTTGTGATTCGGAAAGGTTTAATACCCCGGGTCTAGCTGAGCCGTTTTGTTTGGCTGAGTTGGGTAGCTTTAGACCACGGTTCTTCCTTAGACCGATCTATTACAATGACTTAAGATCCCGGACTTTAATGAACCGAGCTAATAACTCCGTTTTTCTTTTAATACTTAGTCCGCCTGATTTTTATGTTTTGGACTTTGGCTTTTGTTTTTTTTTTTTTTTTTTTGGAGTTTTTAAATGAAGAATAAAAGAAAAGCAACAAAAATAAGCTAAAATAAATAGCAAATGCAACTTGGCTGCAACAAGGTGAAGAGTGGGTGAGTTATAGCCTTTTTTGTAGGGAAAAGTGGGTGAGAGTGGCCTGATTTTCGTGGGTTATCAATGCCACTTGATATAGCCTGATTTTGTAGGGAAGAGTGGGTGAGAGTTACCTGATTTTGTGGGGAATGAATGGCTGAAAATTACTTTGACTTTCTTGGTAATTTGGGCCTTGTAACCACCCTCTTAATATTCCCATTCAGCCATGAAGAACATGAAGAACAACCATGAAGAACAACAACAATTTCAGCCGTCTTCTTCTCTTCTTCTTCCTTGAGTTTTGTGAGATCAATGGATGTGTTTAGGCAATGGATTTGACAAGGACAAGACCACGCCTACTACCCTTCCTTCTCTCAATGCAAGCCTTCCTCTTTGGTGTTCAACCTGCACACAACTCACAATTTAGAGGTCACACCTTGTTTGAACAAGAAACTCAAGAACACAACCAAGAAGGCTTAGATTGATGTTCTAATGAGCATGAATGGTGTGTATGGAGTCAAATGACTCTGATACCACTTTGATATAGCTTTGCTTGCTATATGAAGCCGATCTAGACAACCATAAACACACAAGAGATCAACCAACAACAACAATGGCGAAAGCCCCTTGAAAATCAGAATGGAAAAGCAAAAGAAACAAAGGAGATAACAAGGGGAGATATACAAGATGATGAATGATCAAAACCAAGCACAAACAACAACAAGACCAAAGGCTTAGTGGCCTAAACCAGGTTGTAATGGAGTGCAAAACCTCGATCCTACAACCCTACACAACCTTCACATGGAGGAGGCACAAGGAGGAGTTCTATGAAGCTTGTAGACACCAATTCTAATGAGATTGACATAGACAAGACATCTAGAGTAAGACAAGCAATCCGCTCAATCACACACATGAGTTCAAAGCTCTCTTTGAAAAGAGAAAACAACTAAGTTGATAAAACTTGAACTAAGTTGGGAGTGGGGTGTCAAGGGGGTTTAAATAGACAAAATAACCACCCCTTGACTTCAAAACCACACGCACCACATGTCTTGAAAAGACGCCCTTGACATGGCAAAAAGTCATGAAATGCAAGTGTCATAAAATGCACTAAAAGGGAAATGATAAGCAAGGTCTTCAAGCTATCTCCTTGGACTCAAATGTGAGTAGAGTCCTAGCTTTAACCATTGAGTCCTCAAGTTCCATAGTGTTGCCTTGAAGGCTGAATTGAGTGACAAAAATGGTTAAGTCTTCTTGTAGTTGCTTAGCTTTTGACCTTGTGATTGGACCTTCCATGGATGGTGCTTCCATTGGTGTGACTTCTAAGGATGGTCCTCCATCATCCTCCCCTCCTTGGAAAGGATTCGACCACGAATCTTTAGGACTGTCCCCATGGTCCTCATAGAGTGTAAGATCAGCCACGTTGAAGGTAGTACTAACACCATAGTCATCCGGTAGGTCAACAACAACCAAACGATGTCGGAATGGATTGAAACTTGATTTCAATGACTATTAGAGGTATTTGACCAGTATCAACCACCAGTTCGTAGTTTATAAGTAACACCTCCTTTGTAATACCAAACAACTCTTAATTTTCCAACTTGTCATTGTACGTAGGGTTAACACAAACAACGGTTGATTCTGTTTGAAAACCTTGTGCAACTTAGTCTTACTAGGCATACAAAGTTCCATAAGAGTCCCTTTAACCAAGAATTGGGCTCGCAGCGGTGCGAAAACGCTAAACGAAGCTAAATGGGCCTAATGGTCCATTAAGGATCGGATTGGCAAAACGATGACCAAACGATGTCGGAATGGATTGAAACTTGGTTTCGATGACTATTAGATGTATTTGACCATTTTCAACCACCACTTAGTACTTTATAAGTAACACCTCTTTTGTAATACCAAACAACTCTTCATTTTCCAACTTGTTATAGTACGTAGGGTTAACACAAACAACGGTTGATTCTGTTTGAAAACGTTGTGCAACTTAGTCTGATTAGGCAAACGAAGTTCCATAACGGTCTCTTTAACCAAGAATTAGGCTCGCAGCGGTGCGAAAACGCTAAAAGACGCTAAATGAGCCTAATGGTCCATTAACTCTCGAATTGGCAAAACGACGACCAAACGATGTCGGAATGGATTGAAACTTGGTTTGAATGACTATTAGAGGTATTTGACCAGTATCAACCACCACTTCGTACTTTATAACTAACACCTCTTTAGTAATACAAAACAACTCTTCATTTTCCAACTTGTTAGGTTAACACAAACAACGGTTGATTCTGTTTGAAAACCTTGTGCAACTTAGTCTTATTAGGCATACAAAGTTCCATAAGGGTCTCTTTAACCAAGAATTGGGCTCGCAGCGGTGCGAAAACCCTAAACAAAGCTAAATGGGCCTAATGGTCCATTAAGGATCGGATTGGCAAAACGACGACCAAACGATGTCGGAATGGATTGAAACTTGGTTTCGATGACTATTAGATGTATTTGACCATTTTCAACCACCACTTAGTACTTTATAAGTAACACCTCTTTTGTAATACCAAACAACTCTTCATTTTCCAACTTGTTATAGTACGTAGGGTTAACACAAACAACGGTTGATTCTGTTTGAAAACCGTGTGCAACTTAGTCTTATTAGGCATTCGAAGTTCCATAAGGGTCTCTTTAACGAAGAATTAAGCATACAGCGCTGCGAAAACGCTAAAAGACGCTAAATGGGCCTAATGGTCCATTAAGGCTCGAATTGGCAAAACGATGTCGGAAAGGATTGAAACTTGGTTTCAATGACTATTAGATGTATTTGATCATTCTCAACCACAACTTCGTACTTTATAAGTAACACCTCTTTTGGAATACCAAACAACTCTTAATTTTCCAACTTGTTATAGTACGTAGGGTTAAAACACAAACAACGGTTGATTTTGTTTGAACACCTTGTGCAACTTAGCCTTATTAGGCATACGAAGTTCGATAAGGGTCTCTTTAACCAAGAATTAGGCACGCAGCGGTGCGAAAACGCTAAAAGACGCTAAATGAGCCTAATGGTCCATTAAGGATCGGATTGGCAAAACGACGACCAAAAGATGTCGGAATGGATTGAAACTTGGTTTCAATGACTATTAGATGTATTTGACCATTCTCAACCACCACTTCGTACTTTATATAAGTAACACCTCTTTTGTAATACCAAACAACTCTTAATTTTCCAACTTGTTATAGTACGTAGGGTTAACACAAACAACGGTTGATTGTGTTTGAAAACCTTGTGCAACTTAGCCTTATTAGGCATACGAAGTTCCATAAGGGTCTCTTTAACCAAGAATTAGGCACGCAGCGGTGCGAAAACGCTAAAAGACGCTAAATGAGCCTAATGGTCCATTAAGGCTCGGATTGGCAAAACGACAACCAAACGATGTCGGAATGGATTGAAACTTGATTTCAATGACTATTAGAGGTATTTGACCAGTATCAACCACCAGTTCGTAGTTTATAAGTAACACCTCCTTTGTAATACCAAACAACTCTTAATTTTCCAACTTGTCATTGTACGTAGGGTTAACACAAACAACGGTTGATTCTGTTTGAAAACCTTGTGCAACTTAGTCTTACTAGGCATACAAAGTTCCATAACAGTCCCTTTAACCAAGAATTGGGCTCGCAGCGGTGCGAAAACGCTAAACGAAGCTAAATGGGCCTAATGGTCCATTAAGGATCGGATTGGCAAAACGATGACCAAACGATGTCGGAATGGATTGAAACTTGGTTTCGATGACTATTAGAGGTATTTGACCATTTTCAACCACCACTTAGTACTTTATAAGTAACACCTCTTTTGTAATACCAAACAACTCTTCATTTTCCAACTTGTTATAGTACGTACGGTTAACACAAACAACGGTTGATTCTGTTTGAAAACGTTGTGCAACTTAGTCTTATTAGGCAAACGAAGTTCCATAACGGTCTCTTTAACCAAGAATTAGTGATGGAGGACCATCCTTAGAAGTCACACCAATGGAAGCACCATCCATGGAAGGTCCAATCACAAGGTCAAAAGCTAAGCAACTACAAGAAGACTTAACCATTTTTGTCACTCAATTCAGCCTTCAAGGCAACACTATGGAACTTGAGGACTCAATGGTTACTCTACTCACACTTGAGTCCAAGGAGATAGCTTGAAGACCTTGCTTATCATTTCCCTTTTAGTGCATTTTATGACACTTGCATTTCATGACATTTTGGTTGCATTTTTAACCTTTGTTTAAGCCATGTCAAGGGCTTCTTTTCAAGACTTTGGTGCGTGTGGTTTTGAAGTCAAGGGGAGATTATTGGGCTATTTAAACCTCCTTGACACCCCACTCCCAACTTAGTTCAAGTTTTATCAACTTTGTTGTTTCCTCTTTTCAAAGAGAGCTTTGAACTCAAGTGTGTGATCGAGCGGATTGCTTGTCTTACTCTAGATGTCTTGTTTATGTCAATCTCATTAGAATTGGTGTTTACAAGCTTCATAGAACTCCTCCTTGTGCCTCCTCCATGTGAAGGTTGTGTAGGGTTGTAGGATCGAGGTTTTGCACTCCATTACAACCTGGTTTTAGGCCACTAAGCCTTTGGTCTTGTTGTTGTTTGTGCTTGGTTTTGATCATTCATCATCTTGTATATCTCCCCTTGTTATCTCCTTTGTTTCATTGCCATTTCCATTCTGATTTTCAAAGGGCTTTCGCCATTGTTGTTGTTGGTTGATCTCTTGTGTGTTTGTGGTTGTCTAGATCGGTTTCATAGCTCAAGCAAGGCTATATCAAGTGGTATCAAGAGCCAATTGACTCCATACACACCATTCATACTCATTCGAACATCAATCTAAGCTTTCTTGGTTGTGTTCTTGAGTTTCTTGTCCAAAACAAGGTGTGATCTCTAAATTGTGAGTTGTGTGCAGGTTGAACACCAAAGAGGAAGGCTTGCATTGAGAGAAGGAAGGGTAGTAGGCTTGGTCTTGTCCTTGTCAAATCCATTGCCTAAACACATCCATTGATCTCACAAAACTCAAGGAAGAGGAAGAAGAAATCGGCTCAACCTTGTTGTTGTTCTTCATGGTTGTTCTTCATGTTCTTCATGGATGAAATGGAGTATTGAGAGGGTGGTTACAAGGCCAAAATTCCCAGCCATTCATTCCCTACAAAATCAGGTAACTATTTCACCCACTCTCCCTACAAAATCAGGCCACCTCACCCCCTAAAAAATCAGCTACCTCACCCACTCTCCCTACAAAATCAGGCCACCTCACCCCCTATCATACCCATATTGAACGATTCAAATGGTTGGAATGCAGCCTGCCTTTGTTGATTTTTTGTTAGCTTATTTTGTTGCTTTTCTTTTATGCTTCATTTAAAAACTCCAAAAAAAAAAAAGAGAAAAGAAAAACAAAAGCCAAAGTCCAAAACATAAAAATCAGGCGGACTAAGTATTAAAAGAAATCGGAGTTATCATTAAAATCCGAGATCTTAAATCATTGTAATAGAGCGGTCTAAGGAAGAACCGTGGTCTAAAGCTACACATCTCAGCCAAACAAAACGGCTTAGCTAGACCCGGGGTATTAAGCTTTTCCGAATCACAAGTTGAAGAAGGAGAACAAGGGATTGCCAAGAGCCCTTGAGCCAACCAATCGACCTTAACCACCTAGTCCCTAAACCAATCTCCCTCACGGTTTGACAAGGCTAGACAGTCCGAGGTCCTTCTTGACTCAATTCGAGCTTGACTTGAAGGTAATCACCTATTCTAAGGCTTAAATTTTGCTTAAATACTAGGTTGCTTTTCATTCTTGCAATCTGAGAGTTGTGATTATTGTCTTGATTTCAAAACTGATTTTGAGTTTCTTTGTAGTGAATAGACACTAAGTTGAAAGGATTGATCTTTACAAGCCAATATCAAGTTAGAGAAGTACAAGCAACAAGAGAGTTGTGTGAACAAACACTTGGTTTGGGAAACACTTGAGAGTTGTTATTATTCAATCTAACTTAATCAATTTCAGTGTTTGTTTGCTTTGATCATGACTAACTCTAGGCAAGAAGGCGAAAGGGGCAATGACCATTCCGACACTAGGAATCCTTCACCCCCACAACCTGAGGTCTATAGCATTCTTAAGAGCCTTACCGATAGTATCACGTCCCTCACAGCTGAAATGAACACCATTAAGGGACAATTGGCCACTAGACCTACTCCTCTAGGAACCCACATGGAACATGGCCAAACTTCTAACCTCAATAGCCAAGTCCCTCTTCCTACACAAAGAGAAGTCTATGAAGAAGCTAGAAGGGAAGCCATCCTTAGAGCTCAGAATAGAACCAACCCCAATCCACCACCTAGGAGAAATCCATTACCTCCCATACGTACCCCTAGACCAATGAGGGAAGAACATTCTAATCTTTCTTCTCCTAATTCTTTTAGACAAAATGAGTTTGTTGATGAATTTCAGGATGAAGGAGAAGGCATGGATGAGTACGAGGAATGGAGAAGAGAACGCAATAGGAGGTTTCAACCTAGGAGGCGTGAGCAAGAGCAAGATGGACTAGGAAGGGTGAAGGTGCAGATCCCACCCTTTGAGGGCACAAGTGATGCTGATTTATACATGGAATGGGAGACCAAGGTAGAGAACATATGGACTTGTCACAATTTCCCCGAGCAAAGGAAGGTACAATTAGCTACATTAGAATTCAAAGGATTTGCTTTAGCTTGGTGGGATAACTTAGTAAAAGAGAGAATTAGAAACCTTGATCCACCAGTCCATACATGGGAACAAATGAAAGTGTTGCTTAGGAATAGATTTGTACCACCCTACTACACTAGAGAACTTAGACAAAGATTAGAGAATCTTAGACAAGGAAGTATGAGTGTAGAAGAAGCTTATAATGCCATGCAACATGCTATGCTTAAGGCTGGGGTAAGAGAGGATGAAGACTCCACCATTGCTAGATATCTTAGGATACTTAACTCTAACATTTCCTATGAAGTAGATATGTATCCTTGTAGTACAGCCGTGGAATTACTTCATAATGCCATCAAGATAGAGAAGAGGCTCAAGTCAAGGAGCTCATACACCTCAGGCCGTGGGCAATCAAGCAATGCAAATTGGAAATCAAGCTCCAAGAATGCATCATATGGCCGAGAGCAAAACAAGGAGTTTTCTGCCCCTAGGAAAGAAGTTGGTGCAAGCAACACAAGCAACACTAATCAAGGCCAAACCACTCGGCCTCCATTCACTAATCAAGGTCAAACCACTCGGCCTCCATTCACAAGTCAAGGACAAAAAGGGAATGCCTCTAACTCTACTTTTCCTAATAAGTCTAGTCAAATTGAATGTTTTCAATGTAAAGGCAAAGGTCACATGATGAGAGATTGCCCTAATAGGAGAACTATGATTGTAGATCACCTAGGACAATATGATTCTTGCAGTGATAATGAAGAGATTCCTTGCATTGAAAATGAAAATGAGCATGCTAATGACTTAGATTTTGGTGAGGAATTAGAGTATGAGCATGGTGATAGCTTAATTTGTAAGAGAACTTTGCATGTGCTAGCAACTAAAGAGGAAGCTGATCAAAGAGAGAACTTATTTCATACTAGGTGTCTTGTTAAAGGAAAAGTGTGTAATATGATCATTGATGGTGGAAGTTGTACAAACATAGCTAGTACTATTTTAGTGTCTAAGTTACAACTACCAACAATTCCACATACTAGGCCTTATAAGCTAAGATGGATGAATGAATGTGGTGAATTGAAAGTCACCAAGCAAGTGAACATAGCTTTTAAGATAGGCTCCTATCAAGATACTTTGTTATGTGATGTAGTTCCTATGAATGCATGTCATCTTTTACTAGGTAGACCTTGGCAATTTGATAGGAAAGCTATTCATGATGGCTATACTAACAAGCACACATTTAAGTTCCATGGCAAACCTATTACCTTGTGTCCTATGACCCCATTGCAGGTTGCCGAAGAATTTGAGAAGTCCAAGATGAAGGACAAAGAGAAAGAAGAAGAAGTGAGCAAGGGGAGTGTGTTGTTGGCGTCCACATCAGATTTGCACGAGTTGTGTCTTCCTATAGACACAAGAGTCATGACATTGCTCAAGGACCAATGGCGTGGACTTACAAGTGCTGAAGGCACCAACACTATCCCTCACTTCATCCAAGTTGTGCTTGATGAGTTTAAGGACATGTTTCCGGAAGAGCTTCCATTAGGAGTACCGCCCTTTAGAGGGATTGAGCATCAAATAGACCTAATTCCGGGAGCATCATTACCAAATAGGCCAGCTTACAAGATGAATCCTCAAGAGAGCAAGGAAATTGAGGATCAAGTGCAAGAGCTACTTCAAAAAGGTTATGTGCGTGAGAGCAAGTCACCATGTGCAGTTCCAATCCTCTTGGTTCCAAAGAAGGACAAGACATGGAGGATGTGTGTGGACTGCCGTGCTATAAACAACATCACAATCAAGTATCGTCACCCTATCCCTAGACTTGATGATATGCTTGATGAATTGTATGGTTCTACTTTGTTTTCTAAGATAGATTTGAGGAGTGGATACCACCAAATTAGGATGAAAGAAGGGGATGAATGGAAAACAGCCTTTAAGACCAAGTTTGGCTTGTATGAATGGCTTGTCATGCCATTTGGTCTTACTAATGCTCCTTCGACATTCATGAGGCTTATGAACTATGTTCTAAGAAGCTGCATAGGGAAATTTGTGGTGGTCTACTTTGATGACATCCTCATCTATAGCAAGTCCTTACAAGAGCATGAACAACACCTTAGGGAAGTATTATCCACACTTAGACTTAATCATCTTTATACTAACATTAAGAAGTGTGATTTTTGCACTAATGAAATGATTTTTCTAGGGTTTGTGGTCAGCTCAAGAGGATTGGAGGTTGATCAAGAGAAGGTGAAAGCCATCAAGGAGTGGCCTACTCCTACTAATGTTGGACAAGTCCGAAGCTTTCAAGGTCTGGCCGGTTTCTATAGACGATTTGTGAAGGACTTCTCCACCATAGCTTCACCACTCACGGAGTTGACAAAGAAACACACACCATTCACTTGGGGCAAGGCACAAGAGGCGGCATTTGAAGAGCTCAAAACCAGATTGACGAATGCTCCTCTCCTGATTCTACCAAATTTCTCAAAACCATTTGAGGTAGAATGTGATGCTTCCGGGATTGGAATTGGTGGTGTGTTGATGCAAGAAGGAAGACCAATAGCTTTCTTTAGTGAAAAGCTCAAAGGTGCGTGCCTCAATTACTCTACTTATGATAGAGAACTCTATGCACTCTTTAGGGTCTTAAAGACTTGGCAACACTATCTTTGGCCAAGTGAATTTGTGTTACATACGGATCATAAGTCATTAAAGCATCTAAGGGGTCAAGATAAACTAGATAGGCGTCATGGTAGATGGCTGGAATTCATAGAGACTTTTCCTTACATTATCAAGTATAAGAAAGGAAAAGATAACATTGTAGCCGATGCTTTATCTAGGAGATATACATTGCTTATTCAACTTGATTCCAAGGTGCTAGGGTTTGCTTACATTAAGGAACTCTATGATAATGATTCTGATTTTGGGAATATCTATAGACAATGCTTAGATACGGGTTCATGTGATAAGTGTTTTTACTTGTTTGATGGATTCCTTTTTAGAGCTAGTAAGGTTTGCATACCTAAGTGCTCTTTAAGACTCTTGCTTGTTGAGGAATCACACAAGGGAGGTCTTATGGGTCACTTTGGGCGTGATAAGACCTATGCCATGCTTAAAGAACACTTCTACTGGCCTCACATGCTTAAAGATGTTGAAAATGTGCTTAAAAGATGCTTAGAGTGTTTAAAAGCTAAGTCTAAGGTGAAACCCCATGGTCTCTACACACCACTGCCCATTCCCTCTTCTCCTTGGTTAGATATAAGTATGGACTTCATTGTTGGACTACCTAGGACTAGGAAGGGACGAGACTCAATTTTTGTGGTTGTAGATCAGTTTTCTAAGATGGCTCACTTTATACCTTATCACAAAACTGATGATGCTTCACATGTTTCTATTCTTTTCTTTAGAGAAGTAGTTAGATTGCATGGGATTCCTAGGACAATTGTTAGTGATAGGGATACAAAGTTTTTGAGTCACTTTTGGCGTTCTCTTTGGGGACAACTTGGTACTAAACTCTTGTTTTCTACCTCAAGTCATCCCCAAACCGATGGTCAAACTGAGGTTACTAATAGAACACTTGGTACCCTCCTAAGGACACTCATTAGGAAGAACTTAAAGTCTTGGGAAGATTTGTTGCCACATGTAGAATTTGCATATAATAGGGCGCAACACTCTTCTACAAACTTAAGTCCTTTTGAATGTGTCTATGGTCTTAATCCCTTAACCCTATTAGACCTTGTACCGTTTTCCAAGAAGGAACGAGTAGATTTTGATGCAGATAAACAGGTGGAGTTCATAAGGGAGTTACATGAAAAGACCAAGCTCAGGTTGGAGCAACTAGGACATAATGTGGCTGCTAGGAACAACAAGGGAAGGAGAAGGATGATTTTCAAGCCAGGAGAACTCGTATGGTTGCACTTGCGCAAGGAAAGATTCCCAACAAAGAGAGCATCCAAGCTAGCTCCAAGAGGTGATGGACCCTTCAAAGTCCTAAGGAGAGTAGGTGACAATGCATATGTTGTTGACCTACCGGCTGACTATGGTGTTAGTGCTACCTTCAATGTGGCTGATCTTACACTCTATGAGGACCATGAGGACAGTCCTAAAGATTCGTGGTCGAATCCTTTCCAAGGAGGGGAGGATGATGGAGGACCATCCTTAGAAGTCACACCAATGGAAGCACCATCCATGGAAGGTCCAATCACAAGGTCAAAAGCTAAGCAACTACAAGAAGACTTAACCATTTTTGTCACTCAATTCAGCCTTCAAGGCAACACTATGGAACTTGAGGACTCAATGGTTACTCTACTCACACTTGAGTCCAAGGAGATAGCTTGAAGACCTTGCTTATCATTTCCCTTTTAGTGCATTTTATGACACTTGCATTTCATGACATTTTGGTTGCATTTTTAACCTTTGTTTAAGCCATGTCAAGGGCTTCTTTTCAAGACTTTGGTGCGTGTGGTTTTGAAGTCAAGGGGAGATTATTAGGCTATTTAAACCTCCTTGACACCCTACTCCCAACTTAGTTCAAGTTTTATCAACTTTGTTGTTTCCACTTTTCAAAGAGAGCTTTGAACTCAAGTGTGTGATCGAGCGGATTGCTTGTCTTACTCTAGATGTCTTGTTTATGTCAATCTCATTAGAATTGGTGTTTACAAGCTTCATAGAACTCCTCCTTGTGCCTCCTCCATGTGAAGGTTGTGTAGGGTTGTAGGATCGAGGTTTTGCACTCCATTACAACCTGGTTTTAGGCCACTAAGCCTTTGGTCTTGTTGTTGTTTGTGCTTGGTTTTGATCATTCATCATCTTGTATATCTCCACTTGTTATCTCCTTTGTTTCATTGCCATTTCCATTCTGATTTTCAAAGGGCTTTCGCCATTGTTGTTGTTGGTTGATCTCTTGTGTGTTTGTGGTTGTCTAGATCGGTTTCATAGCTCAAGCAAGGCTATATCAATTAGGCTCGTAGCGGTGCGAAAACGCTAAAAGACGCTAAATGAGCCTAATGGTCCATTAACTCTCGAATTGGCAAAACGATGACCAAACGATGTCAGAATGGATTGAAACTTGGTTTGAATGACTATTAGAGGTATTTGACCAGTATCAACCACCACTTCGTACTTTATAAGTAACACCTCTTTAGTAATACCAAACAACTCTTCATTTTCCAACTTGTTAGGTTAACACAAACAACGGTTGATTCTGTTTGAAAACCTTGTGCAACTTAGCCTTATTAGGCATACGAAGTTCCATAAGGGTCTCGTTAACCAGGAATAAGGCACGCAGCGGTGCGAAAACGCTAAAAGACGCTAAATGTGCCTAATGGTCCATTAAGGCTCGTATTGGCAAAACTATGTCGGAAAGGATTGCAACTTGGTTTCAATGACTATTAGATGTATTTGACCATTCTCAACCACCACTTCGTACTTTATAAGTAACATCCTCTTTATAATACCAAACAACTCTTAATTTTCCAACTTGTCATTGTACGTAGGGTTAACACAAACAACGGTTGATTCTGTTTGAAAACGTTTTGCAACTTAGTCTTATTAGGCATACGAAGTTCCATAAGGGTCTCTTTTACCAAGAATTAGGCACGCAGCGCTGCGAAAACGCTAAATGACGCTAAATGTGCCTAATGGTCCATTAAGGCTCGAATTGGCAAAACGGCGACCAAACGATGTCAGAATGGATTGAAACTTGGTTTCAATGACTATTAGAGGTATTTGACGATTCTCAACCACCACTTCGTACTTTATAAGTAACACCTCTTTTCAGCCATTCATTCCCCACAAAATCAGGTAACTCTCACCCACTCTTCCATACAAAATCAGGCTATATCAAGTGGCATTGATAACCCACGAAAATCAGGCCACTCTCACCCACTTTTCCCTACAAAAAAGGCTATAACTCACCCACTCTTCACCTTGTTGCAGCCAAGTTGCATTTGCTATTTATTTTAGCTTATTTTTGTTGCTTTTCTTTTATTCTTCATTTAAAAACTCCAAAAAAAAAAAGAGAAAAGAAAAACAAAAGCCAAGGTCCAAAACATAAAAATCAGGCGGACTAAGTATTAAAAGAAAACGGAGTTATTAGCTCGGTTCATTAAAGTCCGGGATCTTAAGTCATTGTAATAGATCGGTCTAAGGAAGAACCGTGGTCTAAAGCTACCCAACTCAGCCAAACAAAACGGCTCAGCTAGACCCGGGGTATTAAACCTTTCCGAATCACAAGTTGAAGAAGGAGAACAAGGGATTGCCAAGAGCCCTTGAGCCAACCCATCGACCTTAGCCACCTAGTCCCTAAACCCATATCACTCACGGTTTGACAAGGCTAGACAGTCCGAGGTCCTTCTTGACTCAATTCGAGCTTGACTTGAAGGTAATCACCTATTCTAAGGCTTAAATTGTGCTTAAACACTAGGTTGCTTTACATTCTTGCAATCTGAGAGTTGTGATTATTGTCTTGACTTCCAAACTGATTTTGAGCTTCTTGTAGTGAATAGACACTAAATTGAAAGGATTGACCTTTACAAGTCAATATCAAGTTAGAGAAGTACAAGCAACAAGAGAGTTGTGTGAACAAACACTTGGTTTGGGAAACACTTGAGAGTTGTTATTATTCAATCTAACTTAATCAATTTCATTGTTTGCTTGCTTTGATCATGACTAACTCTAGGCATGAAGGCGAAAGGGGCAATGACCATTCCGACACTAGGAGTCCTTCACCCCCACAACCTGAGGTCTATAGCATTCTTAAGAGCCTTACCGATAGTATCACGTCCCTCACAGCTGAAATGAACACCATTAAGGGACAATTGGCCACTAGACCTACTCCTCTAGGAACCCACATGGAACATGGCCAAACTTCTAACCTCAATAGCCAAGTCCCTCTTCCTACACAAAGAGAAGTCTATGAAGAAGCTAGAAGGGAAGCCATCCTTAGAGCTCAGAATAGAACCAACCCCAATCCACCACCTAGGAGAAATCCATTACCTCCCATACGTACCCCTAGACCAATGAGGGAAGAACATTCTAATCTTTCTTCTCCTAATTCTTTTAGACAAAATGAGTTTGTTGATGAATTTCAGGATGAAGGAGAAGGCATGGATGAGTACGAGGAATGGAGAAGAGAACGCAATAGGAGGTTTCAACCTAGGAGGCGTGAGCAAGAGCAAGATGGACTAGGAAGGGTGAAGGTGCAGATCCCACCCTTTGAGGGCACAAGTGATGCTGATTTATACATGGAATGGGAGACCAAGGTAGAGAACATATGGACTTGTCACAATTTCCCCGAGCAAAGGAAGGTACAATTAGCTACATTAGAATTCAAAGGATTTGCTTTAGCTTGGTGGGATAACTTAGTAAAAGAGAGAATTAGAAACCTTGATCCACCAGTCCATACATGGGAACAAATGAAAGTGTTGCTTAGGAATAGATTTGTACCACCCTACTACACTAGAGAACTTAGACAAAGATTAGAGAATCTTAGACAAGGAAGTATGAGTGTAGAAGAAGCTTATAATGCCATGCAACATGCTATGCTTAAGGCTGGGGTAAGAGAGGATGAAGACTCCACCATTGCTAGATATCTTAGGATACTTAACTCTAACATTTCCTATGAAGTAGATATGTATCCTTGTAGTACAGCCGTGGAATTACTTCATAATGCCATCAAGATAGAGAAGAGACTCAAGTCAAGGAGCTCATACACCTCAGGCCGTGGGCAATCAAGCAATGCAAATTGGAAATCAAGCTCCAAGAATGCATCATATGGCCGAGAGCAAAACAAGGAGCATTCTGCCCCTAGGAAAGAATTTGGTGCAAGCAACACAAGCAACACTAATCAAGGCCAAACCACTCGGCCTCCATTCACTAATCAAGGCCAAACCATTCGGCCTCCATTCACAAGTCAAGGACAAAAAGGGAATGCCTCTAACTCTACTTTTCCTAATAAGTCTAGTCAAATTGAATGTTTTAAATGTAAAGGCAAAGGTCACATGATGAAAGATTGCCCTAATAGGAGAACTATGATTGTAGATCACCTAGGACAATATGATTCTTGTAGTGATAATGAAGAGATTCCTTGCATTGAAACTGAAAATGAGCATGCTAATGACTTAGATTTTGGTGAAGAATTAGAGTATGAGCATGGTGATAGCTTAATTTGTAAGAGAACTTTGCATGTGCTAGCAACTAAAGAGGAAGCTAATCAAAGAGAGAACCTATTTCATACTAGGTGTCTTGTTAAAGGAAAAGTGTGTAATATGATCATTGATGGTGGAAGTTGTACAAACATAGCTAGTACTATTTTAGTGTCTAAGTTACAACTACCAACAATTCCACATACTAGGCCTTATAAGCTAAGATGGATGAATGAATGTGGTGAATTGAAAGTCACCAAGCAAGTGAACATAGCTTTTAAGATAGGCTCCTATCAAGATACTTTGTTATGTGATGTAGTTCCTATGAATGCATGTCATCTTTTACTAGGTAGACCTTGGCAATTTGATAGGAAAGCTATTCATGATGGCTATACTAACAAGCACACATTTAAGTTCCATGGCAAACCTATTACCTTGTGTCCTATGACCCCATTGCAGGTTGCCGAAGAATTTGAGAAGTCCAAGATGAAGGACAAAGAGAAAGAAGAAGAAGTGATCAAGGGGAGTGTGTTGTTGGCATCCACATCAGATTTGCACGAGTTGTGTCTTCCTATAGACACAAGGGTCATGACATTGCTCAAGGACCAATGGCGTGCACTTACAAGTGCCGAAGGCAACGACACTATCCCTCACTCCATCCAAGTTGTGCTTGATGAGTTTAAGGACATGTTTCCGGAAGAGCTTCCATTAGGACTACCGCCCTTTAGAGGGATTGAGCATCAAATAGACCTAATTCCGGGAGCATCACTACCAAATAGGCCAGCTTACAAGATGAATCCTCAAGAGAGCAAGGAAATCGAGGATCAAGTGCAAGAACTACTTCAAAAGGGTTATGTGCGAGAGAGCAAGTCACCATGTGCAGTTCCGGTCCTCTTGGTTCCAAAGAAGGACAAAACATGGAGGATGTGTGTGGACTGCCGTGCTATAAACAACATCACAATCAAGTATCGTCACCCTATCCCTAGACTTGATGATATGCTTGATGAATTGTATGGTGCTACTTTGTTTTCTAAGATAGATTTGAGGAGTGGATACCACCAAATTAGGATGAAAGAAGGGGATGAATGGAAAACAACCTTTAAGACCAAGTTTGGCTTGTATGAATGGCTTGTCATGCCATTTTCTAGGGTTTGTGGTCAGCTCAAGAGGATTGGAGGTTGATCAAGAGAAGGTGAAAGCCATCAAGGAGTGGCCTACTCCTACTAATGTTGGACAAGTCCGAAGTTTTCAAGGTCTGGCCGGTTTCTATAGGCGATTTGTGAAGGACTTCTCCACCATAGCTTCACCACTCACGGAGTTGACAAAGAAACACACACCATTCACTTGGGGCAAGGCACAAGAGGCGGCATTTGAAGAGCTCAAAACCAGATTGACGAATGCTCCTCTCCTGATTCTACCAAATTTCTCAAAACCATTTGAGGTAGAATGTGATGCTTCCGGGATTGGAATTGGTGGTGTGTTGATGCAAGAAGGAAGACCAATAGCTTTCTTTAGTGAAAAGCTCAAAGGTGCGTGCCTCAATTACTCTACTTATGATAGAGAACTCTATGCACTCTTTAGGGTCTTAAAGACTTGGCAACACTATCTTTGGCCAAGTGAGTTTGTGTTACATACGGATCATAAGTCATTAAAGCATCTAAGGGGTCAAGATAAACTAGATAGGCGTCATGGTAGATGGCTGGAATTCATTGAGACTTTTCCTTACATTATCAAGTATAAGAAAGGAAAAGATAACATTGTAGCCGATGCTTTATCTAGGAGATATACATTGCTTACTCAACTTGATTCTAAGGTGCTAGGGTTTGCTTACATTAAGGAACTCTATGATAATGATTCTGATTTTGGGAATATCTATAGACAATGCTTAGATACGGGTTCATGTGATAAGTGTTTTTACTTGTTTGATGGATTCCTTTTTAGAGCTAGTAAGGTTTGCATACCTAAGTGCTCTTTAAGACTCTTGCTTGTTGAGGAATCACACAAGGGAGGTCTTATGGGTCACTTTGGGCGTGATAAGACCTATGCCATGCTTAAAGAACACTTTTACTGGCCTCACATGCTTAAAGATGTTGAAAATGTGCTTAAAAGATGCTTAGAGTGTTTAAAAGCTAAGTCTAAGGTGAAACCCCATGGTCTCTACACACCACTGCCCATTCCCTCTTCTCCTTGGTTAGATATAAGTATGGACTTCATTGTTGGACTACCTAGGACTAGGAAGGGACGAGACTCAATTTTTGTGGTTGTAGATCGGTTTTCTAAGATGGCTCACTTTATACCTTGTCACAAAACTGATGATGCTTCACATGTTTCTATTCTTTTCTTTAGAGAAGTAGTTAGATTGCATGGGATTCCTAGGACAATTGTTAGTGATAGGGATACAAAGTTTTTGAGTCACTTTTGGCGTTCTCTTTGGGGACAACTTGGTACTAAACTCTTGTTTTCTACCTCAAGTCATCCCCAAACCGATGGCCAAACTGAGGTTACTAATAGAACACTTGGTACCCTCCTAAGGACACTCATTAGGAAGAACTTAAAGTCTTGGGAAGATTTGTTGCCACATGTAGAATTTGCATATAATAGGGCGCAACACTCTTCTACAAACTTAAGTCCTTTTGAATGTGTCTATGGTCTTAACCCCTTAACCCCATTAGACCTTGTACCGTTTCCCAAGAAGGAACGAGTAGATTTTGATGCAGATAAACAGGCGGAGTTCATAAGGGAGTTACATGAAAAGACCAAGCTAAGGTTGGAGCAACTAGGACATAATGTGGCTGCTAGGAACAACAAGGGAAGGAGAAGGGTGATTTTCAAGCCGGGCGACCTCGTATGGGTGCACTTGCGCAAGGAACGATTCCCAACAAAGAGAGCATCCAAACTAGCTCCAAGAGGTGATGGACCCTTCCAAGTCCTAAGGAAAGTAGGTGACAATGCATATGTTGTTGACCTACCGGGTGACTATGGTGTTAGTGCTACCTTCAATGTGGCTGATCTTACACTCTATGAGGACCATGAGGACAATCCTAAAGATTCGTGGTCGAATCCTTTCCAAGGAGGGGAGGATGATGGAGGACCATCCTTAGAAGTCACACCAATGGAAGCACCATCCATAGAAGGTCCAATCACAAGGTCAAAAGCTAAGCGACTACAAGAAGACTTAACCATTTTTGTCACTCAATTCAGCCTTCAAGGCAACACTATGGAACTTGAGGACTCAATGGTTAAAGCTAGGACTCTACTCATATTTGAGTCCAAGAAGATAGCTTGAAGACCTTGCTTATCATTTTCCCTTTTAGTGCATTTTATGACACTTGCATTTCATGACATTTTGCCATGTCAAGGGCGTCTTTTTCAAGACATGTGTGCGTGTGGGTTTTGAAGTCAAGGGTCGGTTTCTTTGCCTATTTAAACCCCTTGACACCCCCACTCCCAACTTAGTTCAAGTTTTATCAACTTTGTTGTTTCCTCTTTTCAAAGAGAGCTTTGAACTCATGTGTGTGATCGAGCGGATTGCTTGTCTTACTCTAGATGTCTTGTTTATGTCAATCTCATTAGAATTGGTGTTTACAAGCTTCATAGAACTCCTCCTTGTGCCTCCTCCATGTGAAGGTTGTGTAGGGTTGTAGGATCGAGGTTTTGCACTCCATTACAACCTGGTTTTAGGCCACTAAGCCTTTGGTCTTGTTGTTGTTTGTGCTTGGTTTTGATCATTCATCATCTTGTATATCTCCACTTGCTATCTCCTTTGTTTCTTTTGCTTTCCCATTCTGATTTTCAAAGGGCTTTCGCCATTGTTGTTGTTGGTTGATCTCTTGTGTGTTTATGGTTGTCTAGATCGGCGTCATATAGCAAGCAAGGCTATATCAAGTGGTATCAGAGCCATTTGACTCCATACACACCATTCATGCTCATTAGAACATCAATCTAAGCCTTCTTGGTTGTGTTCTTGAGTTTCTTGTTCAAAACAAGTTGTGACCTCTAAATTGTGAGTTGTGTGCAGGTTGAACACCAAAGAGGAAGGCTTGCATTGAGAGAAGGAAGGGTAGTAGGCTTGGTCTTGTCCTTGTCAAATCCATTGCCTAAACACATCCTTTGATCTCACAAAACTCAAGGAAGAAGAAGAGAAGAAGACGGCTGAAATTGTTGTTGTTCTTCATGGTTGTTCTTCATGTTCTTCATGGTTGTTCTTCATGGTTGTTCTTCATGTTCTTCATGGTTGTTCTTCATGGTTGTTCTTCATGTTCTTCATGGCTGAATGGGAGTATTAAGAGGGTGGTTACAAGGCCAAAATTACCAAGAAAGTCAAAGTAATTTTCAGCCATTCATTCCCCACAAAATAAGGTAACTATCTCACCCACTCTCCCTACAAAATCAGGCCACCTCACCTCACCTACTTCCCCCATTCTTTTCCCACGAATTCAGGCTGTTCCTCACCCACTCTCCCTACAAAATCAGGCCACCTCACCCCCTATATGCCCATTTTGAACAATCAACTCACTTGGATTGCAGCCAAGTTATTTTGCTATTTCTTTTTAGCTTATTTTGTTGCTTTTCTTTTATTCTTCATTTAAAAACTCCAAAAAGAAAAGAAAACCAAAAGCCAAAGTCCAAAACATAAAAATCAGGCGGACTAAGTATTAAAAGAAAACGGAGTTATTAGCTCGGTTCATTAAAGTCCGGGATCTTAAGTCATTGTAATAGATCGGTCTAAGGAAGAACCGTGGTCTAAAGCTACCCAACTCAGCCAAACAAAACGGCTCAGCTAGACCCGGGGTATTAAACCTTTCCGAATCACAAGTTGAAGAAGGAGAACAAGGGATTGCCAAGAGCCCTTGAGCCAACCCATCGACCTTAGCCACCTAGTCCCTAAACCCATATCACTCACGGTTTGACAAGGCTGGACAGTCCGAGGTCCTTCTTGACTCAATTCGAGCTTGACTTGAAGGTAATCACCTATTCTAAGGCTTAAATTTTGCTTAAACACTAGGTTGCTTTTCATTCTTGCAATCTGAGAGTTGTGATTATTGTCTTGACTTCAAAACTGATTTTGAGTTTCTTGTAGTGAATAGACACTAAGTTGAAAGGATTGATCTTTACAAGCCAATATCAAGTTAGAGAAGTACAAGCAACAAGAGAGTTGTGTGAACAAACACTTGGTTTGGGAAACACTTGAGAGTTGTTATTATTCAATCTAACTTAATCAATTTCAGTGTTTGTTTGCTTTGATCATGACTAACTCTAGGCAAGAAGGCGAAAGGGGCAATGACCATTCCGACACTAGGAGTCCTTCACCCCCACAACCTGAGGTCTATAGCATTCTTAAGAGCCTTACCGATAGTATCACGTCCCTCACAGCTGAAATGAACACCATTAAGGGACAATTGGCCACTAGACCTACTCCTCTAGGAACCCACATGGAACATGGCCAAACTTCTAACCTCAATAGCCAAGTCCCTCTTCCTACACAAAGAGAAGTCTATGAAGAAGCTAGAAGGGAAGCCATCCTTAGAGCTCAGAATAGAACCAACCCCAATCCACCACCTAGGAGAAATCCATTACCTCCCATACGTACCCCTAGACCAATGAGGGAAGAACATTCTAATCTTTCTTCTCCTAATTCTTTTAGACAAAATGAGTTTGTTGATGAATTTCAGGATGAAGGAGAAGGCATGGATGAGTACGAGGAATGGAGAAGAGAACGCAATAGGAGGTTTCAACCTAGGAGGCGTGAGCAAGAGCAAGATGGACTAGGAAGGGTGAAGGTGCAGATCCCACCCTTTGAGGGCACAAGTGATGCTGATTTATACATGGAATGGGAGACCAAGGTAGAGAACATATGGACTTGTCACAATTTCCCCGAGCAAAGGAAGGTACAATTAGCTACATTAGAATTCAAAGGATTTGCTTTAGCTTGGTGGGATAACTTAGTAAAAGAGAGAATTAGAAACCTTGATCCACCAGTCCATACATGGGAACAAATGAAAGTGTTGCTTAGGAATAGATTTGTACCACCCTACTACACTAGAGAACTTAGACAAAGATTAGAGAATCTTAGACAAGGAAGTATGAGTGTAGAAGAAGCTTATAATGCCATGCAACATGCTATGCTTAAGGCTGGGGTAAGAGAGGATGAAGACTCCACCATTGCTAGATATCTTAGGATACTTAACTCTAACATTTCCTATGAAGTAGATATGTATCCTTGTAGTACAGCCGTGGAATTACTTCATAATGCCATCAAGATAGAGAAGAGACTCAAGTCAAGGAGCTCATACACCTCAGGCCGTGGGCAATCAAGCAATGCAAATTGGAAATCAAGCTCCAAGAATGCATCATATGGCCGAGAGCAAAACAAGGAGCATTCTGCCCCTAGGAAAGAATTTGGTGCAAGCAACACAAGCAACACTAATCAAGGCCAAACCACTCGGCCTCCATTCACTAATCAAGGCCAAACCATTCGGCCTCCATTCACAAGTCAAGGACAAAAAGGGAATGCCTCTAACTCTACTTTTCCTAATAAGTCTAGTCAAATTGAATGTTTTAAATGTAAAGGCAAAGGTCACATGATGAAAGATTGCCCTAATAGGAGAACTATGATTGTAGATCACCTAGGACAATATGATTCTTGTAGTGATAATGAAGAGATTCCTTGCATTGAAACTGAAAATGAGCATGCTAATGACTTAGATTTTGGTGAAGAATTAGAGTATGAGCATGGTGATAGCTTAATTTGTAAGAGAACTTTGCATGTGCTAGCAACTAAAGAGGAAGCTAATCAAAGAGAGAACCTATTTCATACTAGGTGTCTTGTTAAAGGAAAAGTGTGTAATATGATCATTGATGGTGGAAGTTGTACAAACATAGCTAGTACTATTTTAGTGTCTAAGTTACAACTACCAACAATTCCACATACTAGGCCTTATAAGCTAAGATGGATGAATGAATGTGGTGAATTGAAAGTCACCAAGCAAGTGAACATAGCTTTTAAGATAGGCTCCTATCAAGATACTTTGTTATGTGATGTAGTTCCTATGAATGCATGTCATCTTTTACTAGGTAGACCTTGGCAATTTGATAGGAAAGCTATTCATGATGGCTATACTAACAAGCACACATTTAAGTTCCATGGCAAACCTATTACCTTGTGTCCTATGACCCCATTGCAGGTTGCCGAAGAATTTGAGAAGTCCAAGATGAAGGACAAAGAGAAAGAAGAAGAAGTGATCAAGGGGAGTGTGTTGTTGGCATCCACATCAGATTTGCACGAGTTGTGTCTTCCTATAGACACAAGGGTCATGACATTGCTCAAGGACCAATGGCGTGCACTTACAAGTGCCGAAGGCAACGACACTATCCCTCACTCCATCCAAGTTGTGCTTGATGAGTTTAAGGACATGTTTCCGGAAGAGCTTCCATTAGGACTACCGCCCTTTAGAGGGATTGAGCATCAAATAGACCTAATTCCGGGAGCATCACTACCAAATAGGCCAGCTTACAAGATGAATCCTCAAGAGAGCAAGGAAATCGAGGATCAAGTGCAAGAACTACTTCAAAAGGGTTATGTGCGAGAGAGCAAGTCACCATGTGCAGTTCCGGTCCTCTTGGTTCCAAAGAAGGACAAAACATGGAGGATGTGTGTGGACTGCCGTGCTATAAACAACATCACAATCAAGTATCGTCACCCTATCCCTAGACTTGATGATATGCTTGATGAATTGTATGGTGCTACTTTGTTTTCTAAGATAGATTTGAGGAGTGGATACCACCAAATTAGGATGAAAGAAGGGGATGAATGGAAAACAACCTTTAAGACCAAGTTTGGCTTGTATGAATGGACCGTTACTTATAAAGTACGTAGTGGTGGTTGAGAATGGTCAAATACCTCTAATAGTCATTGAAACCACGTTTCAATCCATTTCGACATCGTTTGGTCGTTGTTTTGCCAATTCGAGCCTGACTGGACCATTAGACCTATTTAGCGTCTTTTATAGTTTTCGCACCGCTGCGTGCCTAATTCTTGGTTAACGAGACCCTTATGGAACTTTGTATGCCTAATAAGACTAAGTTGCAAAACGTTTTCAAACAGAATCAACTGTTGTTTGTGTTAACCCTACGCACAATGACAAGCTGCAAAATTAAGAGTTGTTTGGTATTACAAAGGAGATGTTCTTTATAAATTACGAAGTGGTGGTTGAGAATGGCCAAATACCTCTAATAGGCATTGAAACCAAGTTTCAATCCATTTCGACATCATTTCGTCGTCGTTTTGCCAATTCGAGCCTTAATGGACCATTAGGCCCATTTAGCCTCTTTTATAATTTTCGCACCGCTGCGTGCCGAATTCTTGGTTAAAGAGACCCTTAAGGAACTTCGTATGCCTAATAAGACTAAGTTGCACAAGGTTTTCAAACAGAATCAAACGTTGTTTGTGTTTACCCTACGTACAATGACAAGTTGGAGAATTAAGAGTTGTTTGGTATTACAAAGGAGATGTTTCTTATAAAGTACGAAGTGGTTGTTGAGAATGCTCAAATACCTCTAATAGTCATTGAAATCAAGTTTCAATCCATTCCGACATCGGTTGGTCGTCGTTTTGCCATTTCGAGCCTTAATGGACCATTAGGCCCATTTAGCGTCTTTTATCGTTTTCGCACCGCTGCGTGCCTAATTCTTGGTTAAAGAGACCATTATGGAACTTCGTATTTCTAATAAGACTAAGTTGCAAAACGTTTTCAAACAGAATCAACTGTTGTTTGGGTTAACCCTACGTACAATGACAAGTTGGAGAATTAAGAGTTGTTTGGTATTACAAAGGAGATGTTACTTATAAAGAACGAAGTGGTGGTTGAGAGTGGTCAAATACCTCTAATAGTCATTGAAACCAAGTTTCAATCCATTTCGACATCGGTTGGTCGTCGTTTTCCCAATTCGAGCCTGAATGGACAATTAGACCTATTTAGTTTCTTTTAGCGTTTTTGCACTGCTGCAAGCCTAATTCTTGGTTAAAGAGACCGTTATGTAACTTCGTATGCCTAATAAGACTAAGTTGCAAAACGTTTTCAAACAGAATCAAACGTTGTTTTTGTTTACCCTACGTACAATGACAAGTTGGAGAATGAAGAGTTGTTTGGTATTACAAAGGAGATGTTACTTATAAAGTACGAAGTGGTTGTTGAGAGTGGTCAAATACCTCTAATAGTCATTGAAACAAGGTTTCAATCCATTCCGACATCTGTTGGTCGTCGTTTTGCCATTTCGAGCCTTAATGGACCATTAGTGCCATTTAGCGTCTTTTATCGTTTTCGCACCGCTGCGTGCCTAATTCTTGGTTAAAGAGACCATTATGGAACTTCGTATTTCTAATAAGACTAAGTTGCAAAACGTTTTCAAACAGAATCAACTGTTGTTTGTGTTAACCCAACGTACAATGACAAGTTGGAGAATTAAGAGTTGTTTGGTATTAATATGGAGGTGTTACTTATAAAGTAAGAAGTGGTGGTTGTGAATGGTCAAATACCTCTAATAGTAATTGAAACCACGTTTCAATCCATTCCGACATCGTTTGGTCGTCGTTTTGCCAATTCGAGCCTGAATGGACCATTAGACCTATTTAGCGTCTTTTATTGTTTTCGCACCGCTGCGTGCCTAATTCTTGGTTAACGAGACCCTTATGGAACTTCGTATGCCTAATAAGACTAAGTTGCAAAACGTTTTCAAACAGAATCAACTGTTGTTTGGGTTAACCCTACGTACAATGACAAGTTGGAGAATTAAGAGTTGTTTGGTATTACAAAGGAGATGTTACTTATAAAGAACGAAGTGGTGGTTGAGAGTGGTCAAATACCTCTAATAGTCATTGAAACCAAGTTTCAATCCATTTCGACATCGGTTGGTCGTCGTTTTCCCAATTCGAGCCTGAATGGACAATTAGACCTATTTAGTTTCTTTTAGCGTTTTTGCACTGCTGCAAGCCTAATTCTTGGTTAAAGAGACCGTTATGTAACTTCGTATGCCTAATAAGACTAATGATATAGCCTTGCTTGCTATATGACGCCGATCTAGACAACCATAAACACACAAGAGATCAACCAACAACAACAATGGCGAAAGCCCTTTGAAAATCAGAATGGGAAAGCAAAAGAAACAAAGGAGATAGCAAGGGGAGATATACAAGATGATGAATGATCAAAACCAAGCACAAACAACAACAAGACCAAAGGCTTAGTGGCCTAAAACCAGGTTGTAATGGAGTGCAAAACCTCGATCCTACAACCCTACACAACCTTCACATGGAGGAGGCACAAGGAGGAGTTCTATGAAGCTTGTAAACACCAATTCTAATGAGATTGACATAAACAAGACATCTAGAGTAAGACAAGCAATCCGCTCGATCACACACATGAGTTCAAAGCTCTCTTTGAAAAGAGGAAACAACAAAGTTGATAAAACTTGAACTAAGTTGGGAGTGGGGGTGTCAAGGGGTTTAAATAGGCAAAGAAACCGACCCTTGACTTCAAAACCCACACGCACACATGTCTTGAAAAAGACGCCCTTGACATGGCAAAATGTCATGAAATGCAAGTGTCATAAAATGCACTAAAAGGGAAAATGATAAGCAAGGTCTTCAAGCTATCTTCTTGGACTCAAATATGAGTAGAGTCCTAGCTTTAACCATTGAGTCCTCAAGTTCCATAGTGTTGCCTTGAAGGCTGAATTGAGTGACAAAAATGGTTAAGTCTTCTTGTAGTCGCTTAGCTTTTGACCTTGTGATTGGACCTTCTATGGATGGTGCTTCCATTGGTGTGACTTCTAAGGATGGTCCTCCATCATCCTCCCCTCCTTGGAAAGGATTCGACCACGAATCTTTAGGATTGTCCTCATGGTCCTCATAGAGTGTAAGATCAGCCACATTGAAGGTAGCACTAACACCATAGTCACCCGGTAGGTCAACAACATATGCATTGTCACCTACTTTCCTTAGGACTTGGAAGGGTCCATCACCTCTTGGAGCTAGTTTGGATGCTCTCTTTGTTGGGAATCGTTCCTTGCGCAAGTGCACCCATACGAGGTCGCCCGGCTTGAAAATCACCCTTCTCCTTCCCTTGTTGTTCCTAGCAGCCACATTATGTCCTAGTTGCTCCAACCTTAGCTTGGTCTTTTCATGTAACTCCCTTATGAACTCCGCCTGTTTATCTGCATCAAAATCTACTCGTTCCTTCTTGGGAAACGGTACAAGGTCTAATGGGGTTAAGGGGTTAAGACCATAGACACATTCAAAAGGACTTAAGTTTGTAGAAGAGTGTTGCGCCCTATTATATGCAAATTCTACATGTGGCAACAAATCTTCCCAAGACTTTATGTTCTTCCTAATGAGTGTCCTTAGGAGGGTACCAAGTGTTCTATTAGTAACCTCAGTTTGGCCATCGGTTTGGGGATGACTTGAGGTAGAAAACAAGAGTTTAGTACCAAGTTGTCCCCAAAGAGAACGCCAAAAGTGACTCAAAAACTTTGTATCCCTATCACTAACAATTGTCCTAGGAATCCCATGCAATCTAACTACTTCTCTAAAGAAAAGAATAGAAACATGTGAAGCATCATCAGTTTTGTGACAAGGTATAAAGTGAGCCATCTTAGAAAACCGATCTACAACCACAAAAATTGAGTCTCGTCCCTTCCTAGTCCTAGGTAGTCCGACAATGAAGTCCATACTTATATCTAACCAAGGAGAAGAGGGAATGGGCAGTGGTGTGTAGAGACCATGGGGTTTCACCTTAGACTTAGCTTTTAAACACTCTAAGCATCTTTTAAGCACATTTTCAACATCTTTAAGCATGTGAGGCCAGTAGAAGTGTTCTTTAAGCATGGCATAGGTCTTATCACGCCCAAAGTGACCCATAAGACCTCCCTTGTGTGATTCCTCAACAAGCAAGAGTCTTAAAGAGCACTTAGGTATGCAAACCTTACTAGCTCTAAAAAGGAATCCATCAAACAAGTAAAAACACTTATCACATGAACCCGTATCTAAGCATTGTCTATAGATATTCCCAAAATCAGAATCATTATCATAGAGTTCCTTAATGTAAGCAAACCCTAGCACCTTAGAATCAAGTTGAGTAAGCAATGTATATCTCCTAGATAAAGCATCGGCTACAATGTTATCTTTTCCTTTCTTATACTTGATAATGTAAGGAAAAGTCTCAATGAATTCCAGCCATCTACCATGACGCCTATCTAGTTTATCTTGACCCCTTAGATGCTTTAATGACTTATGATCCGTATGTAACACAAATTCACTTGGCCAAAGATAGTGTTGCCAAGTCTTTAAGACCCTAAAGAGTGCATAGAGTTCTCTATCATAAGTAGAGTAATTGAGGCACGCACCTTTGAGCTTTTCACTAAAGAAAGCTATTGGTCTTCCTTCTTGCATCAACACACCACCAATTCCAATCCCGGAAGCATCACATTCTACCTCAAATGGTTTTGAGAAATTTGGTAGAATCAGGAGAGGAGCATTCGTCAATCTGGTTTTGAGCTCTTCAAATGCCGCCTCTTGTGCCTTGCCCCAAGTGAATGGTGTGTGTTTCTTTGTCAACTCCGTGAGTGGTGAAGCTATGGTGGAGAAGTCCTTCACAAATCGCCTATAGAAACCAGCCAGACCTTGAAAGCTTCGGACTTGTCCAACATTAGTAGGAGTAGGCCACTCCTTGATGGCTTTCACCTTCTCTTGATCAACCTCCAATCCTCTTGAGCTGACCACAAACCCTAGGAAAATCACTTCATTAGTGCAAAAATCACACTTCTTAATGTTAGCATAAAGATGATTAAGTCTAAGTGTGGATAATACTTCCCTAAGGTGTTGTTCATGCTCTTGTAAGGACTTGCTATAGATGAGGATGTCATCAAAGTAGACCACCACAAATTTCCCTATGTAGCTTCTTAGAACATAGTTCATAAGCCTCATGAATGTCGAAGGAGCATTAGTAAGACCAAATGGCATGACAAGCCATTCATACAAGCCAAACTTGGTCTTAAAGGCTGTTTTCCATTCATCCCCTTCTTTCATCCTAATTTGGTGGTATCCACTCCTCAAATCTATCTTAGAAAACAAAGTAGCACCATACAATTCATCAAGCATATCATCAAGTCTAGGGATAGGGTGACGATACTTGATTGTGATGTTGTTTATAGCACGGCAGTCCACACACATCCTCCATGTTTTGTCCTTCTTTGGAACCAAGAGGACCGGAACTGCACATGGTGACTTGCTCTCTCGCACATAACCCTTTTGAAGTAGCTCTTGCACTTGATCCTCAATTTCCTTGCTCTCTTGAGGATTCATCTTGTAAGCTGGCCTATTTGGTAGTGATGCTCCCGGAATTAGGTCTATTTGATGCTCAATCCCTCTAAAGGGCGGTAGTCCTAATGGAAGCTCTTCCGGAAACATGTCTTTAAACTCATCAAGCACAACTTGGATGGAGTGAGGGATAGTGTTGTTGCCTTCGGTACTTGTAAGTGCACACCTTTGGTCCTTGAGCAATGTCATGACTCTTGTGTCTATAGGAAGACACAACTCGTGCAAATCTGATGTGGACGCCAACAACACACTCCCCTTGCTCACTTCTTCTTCTTTCTCTTTGTCCTTTATCTTGGACTTCTCAAACTCTTCGGCAACCTGCAATGGGGTCATAGGACACAAGGTAATAGGTTTGCCATGGAACTTAAATGTGTGCTTGTTAGTATAGCCATCATGAATAGCTTTCCTATCAAATTGCCAAGGTCTACCTAGTAAAAGATGACATGCATTCATAGGAACTACATCACATAACAAAGTATCTTGATAGGAGCCTATCTTAAAAGCTATGTTCACTTGCTTGGTGACTTTCAATTCACCACATTCATTCATCCATCTTAGCTTATAAGGCCTAGTATGTGGAATTGTTGGTAGTTGTAACTTAGACACTAAAATAGTACTAGCTATGTTTGTACAACTTCCACCATCAATGATCATATTACACACTTTTCCTTTAACAAGACACCTAGTATGAAATAGGTTCTCTCTTTGATCAGCTTCCTCTTTAGTTGCTAGCACATGCAAAGTTCTCTTACAAATTAAGCTATCACCATGCTCATACTCTAATTCTTCACCAAAATCTAAGTCATTAGCATGCTCATTTTCAGTTTCAATGCAAGGAATCTCTTCATTATCACTACAAGAATCATATTGTCCTAGGTGATCTACAATCATAGTTCTCCTATTAGGGCAATCTTTCATCATGTGACCTTTGCCTTTACATTTAAAACATTCAATTTGACTAGACTTAATAGGAAAAGTAGAGTTAGAGGCATTCCCTTTTTGTCCTTGACTTGTGAATGGAGGCCGAGTGGTTTGGCCTTGATTAGTGTTGCTTGTGTTGCTTGCACCAACTTCCTTCCTAGGGGCAGAAAACTCCTTGTTTTGCTCTCGGCCATATGATGCATTCTTGGAGCTTGATTTCCAATTTGCATTGCTTGATTGCCCACGGCCTGAGGTGTATGAGCTCCTTGACTTGACCCTCTTCTCTATCTTGATTGCATTATGAAGTAATTCCACGGCTGTACTACAAGGATACATATCTACTTCATAGGAAATGTTAGAGTTAAGTATCCTAAGATATCTAGCAATGGTGGAGTCTTCATCCTCTCTTACCCCAGCCTTAAGCATAGCATGTTGCATGGCATTATAAGCTTCTTCTACACTCATACTTCCTTGTCTAAGATTCTCTAATCTTTGCCTAAGTTCTCTAGTGTAGTAGGGTGGTACAAATCTATTCCTAAGCAACACTTTCATTTGTTCCCATGTATGGACTGGTGGATCAAGGTTTCTAATTCTCTCTTTTACTAAGTTATCCCACCAAGCTAAAGCAAATCCTTTGAATTCTAATGTAGCTAATTGTACCTTCCTTTGCTCGGGGAAATTGTGACAAGTCCATATGTTCTCTACCTTGGTCTCCCATTCCATGTATAAATCAGCATCACTTGTGCCCTCAAAGGGTGGGATCTGCACCTTCACCCTTCCTAGTCCATCTTGCTCTTGCTCACGCCTCCTAGGTTGAAACCTCCTATTGCGTTCTCTTCTCCATTCCTCGTACTCATCCATGCCTTCTCCTTCATCCTGAAATTCATCAACAAACTCATTTTGTCTAAAAGAATTAGGAGAAGAAAGATTAGAATGTTCTTCCCTCATTGGTCTAGGGGTACGTATGGGAGGTAATGGATTTCTCCTAGGTGGTGGATTGGGGTTGGTTCTATTCTGAGCTCTAAGGATGGCTTCCCTTCTAGCTTCTTCATAGACTTCTCTTTGTGTAGGAAGAGGGACTTGGCTATTGAGGTTAGAAGTTTGGCCATGTTCCATGTGGGTTCCTAGAGGAGTAGGTCTAGTGGCTAATTGTCCCTTAATGGTGTTCATTTCAGCTGTGAGGGACGTGATACTATCGGTAAGGCTCTTAAGAATGCTATAGACCTCAGGTTGTGGGGGTGAAGGACTCCTAGTGTCGGAATGGTCATTGCCCCTTTCGCCTTCTTGCCTAGAGTTAGTCATGATCAAAGCAAACAAACACTGAAATTGATTAAGTTAGATTGAATAATAACAACTCTCAAGTGTTTCCCAAACCAAGTGTTTGTTCACACAACTCTCTTGTTGCTTGTACTTCTCTAACTTGATATTGGCTTGTAAAGATCAATCCTTTCAACTTAGTGTCTATTCACTACAAAGAAACTCAAAATCAGTTTTGAAGTCAAGACAATGATCACAACTCTCAGATTGCAAGAATGAAAAGCAACCTAGTGTTTAAGCAAAATTTAAGCCTTAGAATAGGTGATTACCTTCAAGTCAAGCTCGAATTGAGTCAAGAAGGACCTCGGACTGTCTAGCCTTGTCAAACCGTGAGTGATATGGGTTTAGGGACTAGGTGGCTAAGGTCGATGGGTTGGCTCAAGGGCTCTTGGCAATCCCTTGTTCTCCTTCTTCAACTTGTGATTCGGAAAGGTTTAATACCCCGGGTCTAGCTGAGCCGTTTTGTTTGGCTGAGTTGGGTAGCTTTAGACCACGGTTCTTCCTTAGACCGATCTATTACAATGACTTAAGATCCCGGACTTTAATGAACCGAGCTAATAACTCCGTTTTCTTTTAATACTTAGTCCGCCTGATTTTTATGTTTTGGACTTTGGCTTTTGTTTTTCTTTTCTTTTTGGAGTTTTTAAATGAAGAATAAAAGAAAAGCAACAAAATAAGCTAAAAAGAAATAGCAAAATAACTTGGCTGCAATCCAAGTGAGTTGATTGTTCAAAATGGGCATGTAGGGGGTGAGGTGGCCTGATTTTGTAGGGAGAGTGGGTGAGGAACAGCCTGAATTCGTGGGAAAAGAATGGGGGAAGTAGGTGAGGTGAGGTGGCCTGATTTTGTAGGGAGAGTGGGTGAGATAGTTACCTTATTTTGTGGGGAATGAATGGCTGAAAATTACTTTGACTTTCTTGGTAATTTTGGCCTTGTAACCACCCTCTTAATACTCCCATTCAGCCATGAAGAACATGAAGAACAACCATGAAGAACAACCATGAAGAACATGAAGAACAACCATGAAGAACAACAACAATTTCAGCCGTCTTCTTCTCTTCTTCTTCCTTGAGTTTTTTGAGATCAAAGGATGTGTTTAGGCAATGGATTTGACAAGGACAAGACCAAGCCTACTACCCTTCCTTCTCTCAATGCAAGCCTTCCTCTTTGGTGTTCAACCTGCACACAACTCACAATTTAGAGGTCACAACTTGTTTTGAACAAGAAACTCAAGAACACAACCAAGAAGGCTTAGATTGATGTTCTAATGAGCATGAATAGTGTGTATGGAGTCAAATGGCTCTGATACCACTTGATATAGCCTTGCTTGCTATATGACGCCGATCTAGACAACCATAAACACACAAGAGATCAACCAACAACAACAATGGCGAAAGCCCTTTGAAAATCAGAATGGGAAAGCAAAAGAAACAAAGGAGATAGCAAGGGGAGATATACAAGATGATGAATGATCAAAACCAAGCACAAACAACAACAAGACCAAAGGCTTAGTGGCCTAAAACCAGGTTGTAATGGAGTGCAAAACCTCGATCCTACAACCCTACACAACCTTCACATGGAGGAGGCACAAGGAGGAGTTCTATGAAGCTTGTAAACACCAATTCTAATGAGATTGACATAAACAAGACATCTAGAGTAAGACAAGCAATCCGCTCGATCACACACATGAGTTCAAAGCTCTCTTTGAAAAGAGGAAACAACAAAGTTGATAAAACTTGAACTAAGTTGGGAGTGGGGGTGTCAAGGGGTTTAAATAGGCAAAGAAACCGACCCTTGACTTCAAAACCCACACGCACACATGTCTTGAAAAAGACGCCCTTGACATGGCAAAATGTCATGAAATGCAAGTGTCATAAAATGCACTAAAAGGGAAAATGATAAGCAAGGTCTTCAAGCTATCTTCTTGGACTCAAATATGAGTAGAGTCCTAGCTTTAACCATTGAGTCCTCAAGTTCCATAGTGTTGCCTTGAAGGCTGAATTGAGTGACAAAAATGGTTAAGTCTTCTTGTAGTCGCTTAGCTTTTGACCTTGTGATTGGACCTTCTATGGATGGTGCTTCCATTGGTGTGACTTCTAAGGATGGTCCTCCATCAACTAAGTTGCAAAACGTTTTCAAACAGAATCAAACGTTGTTTTTGTTTACCCTACGTACAATGACAAGTTGGAGAATGAAGAGTTGTTTGGTATTACAAAGGAGATGTTACTTATAAAGTACGAAGTGGTTGTTGAGAGTGGTCAAATACCTCTAATAGTCATTGAAACAAGGTTTCAATCCATTCCGACATCTGTTGGTCGTCGTTTTGCCATTTCGAGCCTTAATGGACCATTAGTGCCATTTAGCGTCTTTTATCGTTTTCGCACCGCTGCGTGCCTAATTCTTGGTTAAAGAGACCATTATGGAACTTCGTATTTCTAATAAGACTAAGTTGCAAAACATTTTCAAACAGAATCAACTGTTGTTTGTGTTAACCCAACGTACAATGACAAGTTGGAGAATTAAGAGTTGTTTGGTATTAATATGGAGGTGTTACTTATAAAGTAAGAAGTGGTGGTTGTGAATGGTCAAATACCTCTAATAGTAATTGAAACCACGTTTCAATCCATTCCGACATCGTTTGGTCGTCGTTTTGCCAATTCGAGCCTGAATGGACCATTAGACCTATTTAGCGTCTTTTATTGTTTTCGCACCGCTGCGTGCCTAATTCTTGGTTAACGAGACCCTTATGGAACTTCGTATGCCTAATAAGACTAAGTTGCAAAACGTTTTCAAACAGAATCAACTGTTGTTTGTGTTAACCCTACGCACAATGACAAGCTGCAAAATTAAGAGTTGTTTGGTATTACAAAGGAGATGTTCTTTATAAATTACGAAGTGGTGGTTGAGAATGGCCAAATACCTCTAATAGGCATTGAAACCAAGTTTCAATCCATTTCGACATCATTTCGTCGTCGTTTTGCCAATTCGAGCCTTAATGGACCATTAGGCCCATTTAGCCTCTTTTATAATTTTCGCACCGCTGCGTGCCGAATTCTTGGTTAAAGAGACCCTTAAGGAACTTCGTATGCCTAATAAGACTAAGTTGCACAAGGTTTTCAAACAGAATCAAACGTTGTTTGTGTTTACCCTACGTACAATGACAAGTTGGAGAATTAAGAGTTGTTTGGTATTACAAAGGAGATGTTTCTTATAAAGTACGAAGTGGTTGTTGAGAATGCTCAAATACCTCTAATAGTCATTGAAATCAAGTTTCAATCCATTCCGACATCGGTTGGTCGTCGTTTTGCCATTTCGAGCCTTAATGGACCATTAGGCCCATTTAGCGTCTTTTATCGTTTTCGCACCGCTGCGTGCCTAATTCTTGGTTAAAGAGACCATTATGGAACTTCGTATTTCTAATAAGACTAAGTTGCAAAACGTTTTCAAACAGAATCAACTGTTGTTTGGGTTAACCCTACGTACAATGACAAGTTGGAGAATTAAGAGTTGTTTGGTATTACAAAGGAGATGTTACTTATAAAGAACGAAGTGGTGGTTGAGAGTGGTCAAATACCTCTAATAGTCATTGAAACCAAGTTTCAATCCATTTCGACATCGGTTGGTCGTCGTTTTCCCAATTCGAGCCTGAATGGACAATTAGACCTATTTAGTTTCTTTTAGCGTTTTTGCACTGCTGCAAGCCTAATTCTTGGTTAAAGAGACCGTTATGTAACTTCGTATGCCTAATAAGACTAAGTTGCAAAACGTTTTCAAACAGAATCAAACGTTGTTTTTGTTTACCCTACGTACAATGACAAGTTGGAGAATTAAGAATTGTTTGGTATTACAAAGGAGATGTTACTTATAAAGTACGAAGTGGTTGTTGAGAGTGGTCAAATATCTCTAATAGTTATTGAAACAAGGTTTCAATCCATTTCGACATCGTTTGGTCGTCGTTTTGCCAATTCGAAACATAATGGACCATTAGGCCCATTTAGCCTCTTTTAGCGTTTTCGCACCGCTGCGTGCCTAATTCTTGGTTAAACAGACCCTTATGGAACTTCATATGCCAAATAAGACTAAGTTGAACAACGTTGTCAAACAGAATCAACCGTTGTTTGTGTTAACCTTACGTACAATGACAAGTTGGAAAATTAAGAGTTGTTTGGTATTACAAAGGAGGTGTTACTTATAAAGTACGAATGGGTGGTTGAGAATGGTCAAATACCTCTAATAGTCATTGAAACCACGTTTCAATCCATTCCGACATCGTTTGGTCGTCGTTTTGCCAATTCGAGCCTTAATGGACCATTAGGCCCATTTAGCGTCTTTTATCGTTTTCGCACCGCTGCGTGCCTAATTCTTGGTTAAAGAGACCCTTATGTAACTTCGTATTTCTAATAACACTAAGTTGCAAAACTTTTTGAAACAGAATCAACTGTTGTTTGTGTTAACCCTACGTACAATGACAAGTTGGAGAATTAAGAGTTGTTTGGTATTACCTAGGAGATATTACTTATAAAGTACGAAATGGTGGTTGAGAGTGGTCAAATACCTCTAATAGGCATTGAAACCAAGTTTCAATCCATTTCGACATCGTTTAGTCGTCGTTTTGCCAATTCGAGCATGAATGGACCATTAGGCCCATTTAGCTTCTTTTAGCGTTTTCGCACCGCTGCGAGCCTAATTCTTGCCTAAAGAGACCGTTATGTAACTTCGTATGCCTAATAAGATTAAGTTGCAAAACGTTTTCAAACAGAATCAACCGTTGTTTGTGTTAACCCTACTTACAATGACAAGTTGGAAAATTAAGAGTTGTTTGGTATTACAAAGGAGATGTTACTTATAAAGTACGAAGTGGTGGTTGAGAATGGTCAAATACCCCTAATAGTCATTGAAACGAAGTTCCAATCCATTCCGACATCGTTTCGTCGTCGTTTTGCCAATTCGAGCCTTAATGGACCATTAGGCCCATTTAGCGTCTTTTATCATTTTCGCACCGCTGCGTGCCCAATTCTTGGTTAAAGAGACCCTTATGGAACTTCGTATGCCTAATAAGACTAAGTTGCACAAGGTTTTCAAACAGAATCAACCGTTGTTTGTGTTAACACTACGTACAATGACAAGTTAGAGAATTAAGAGTTGTTTGGTATTACAAAGGAGATGTTACTTATAAAGTACGAAGTGGTGGTTGAGAGTGGTCAAATACCTCTAATAGTCATTGAAACCAAGTTTCAATCCATTTTGACATCGGTTGGTCGTCATTTTCCCAATTCGAGCCTGAATGGACCATTAGACCTATTTAGCTTCTTTTAGCGTTTTTGCACCGCTGGAAGCCTAATTCTTGGTTAAAGAGACAGTTATGTAACTTCGTATGCTTAATAAGACTAAGTTGCAAAAAGTTTTCAAACAGAATCAAACGTTGTTTTTGTTTACCCTACGTACAATGACAAGTTGGAGAATTAAGAGTTGTTTGGTATTACAAAGGAGATGTTTCTTATAAAGTACGAAGTGGTTGTTGAGAATGGTCAAATACCTCTAATAGTCATTGAAATCAAGTTTCAATCCATTCCGACATCGGTTGGTCGTCGTTTTGCCATTTCGAGCCTTAATGGACCATTAGGCCCATTTAGCATCTTTTATCGTTTTCGCACCGCTGCGTGCCTAATTCTTGGTTAAAGAGACCATTATGGAACTTCGTATTTCTAATAAGACTAAGTTGCAAAACGTTTTCAAACAGAATCAACTGTTGTTTATGTTAACCCTACGTACAATGACAAGTTGGAGAATTAAGAGTTGTTTGGTATTACAAAGGAGATGTTACTTATAAAGTACGAAGTGGTGGTTGAGAGTGGTCAAATACCTCTAATAGTCATTGAAACCAAGTTTCAATCCATTTCGACATCGGTTGGTCGTCGTTTTCCCAATTCGAGCATGAATGGACAATTAGACCTATTTAGCTTCTTTTAGCGTTTTTGCACCGCTGCAAGCCTAATTCTTGGTTAAAGAGACCGTTATGTAACTTCGTATGCCTAATAAGACTAAGTTGCAAAACGTTTTCAAACAGAATCAAACGTTGTTTTTGTTTACCCTACGTACAATGACAAGTTGGAGAATTAAGAATTGTTTGGTATTAAAAAGGAGATGTTACTTATAAAGTACGAAGTGGTTGTTGAGAGTGGTCAAATACCTCTAATAGTCATTGAAACAAGGTTTCAATCCATTCCGACATCGTTTGGTCGTCGTTTTGCCAATTCGAGACTTAATGGACCATTAGGCCCATTTAGCCTCTTTTAGCGTTTTCGCACCGCTGCGTGCCTAATTCTTGGTTAAACAGACCCTTATGGAACTTCATATGCCAAATAAGACTAAGTTGAACAACGTTGTCAAACAGAATCAACCGTTGTTTGTGTTAACCTTACGTACAATGACAAGTTGGAAAATTAAGAGTTGTTTGGTATTACAAAGGAGGTGTTACTTATAAAGTACGAAGGGGTGGTTGAGAATGGTCAAATACCTCTAATAGTCATTGAAACCACGTTTCAATCCATTCCGACATCGTTTGGTCGTCGTTTTGCCAATTCGAGCCTTAATGGACCATTAGGCCCATTTAGCGTCTTTTATCGTTTTCGCACTGCTGCGTACTTAATTCTTGGTTAAAGAGACCCTTATGGAACAAAACTTTTTCAAACAGAATCAACTGTTGTTTGTGTTAACCCTACGTACAATGACAAGTTGGAGAATTAAGAGTTGTTTGGTATTACAAAGGAGATGTTACTTATAAAGTACGAAATGGTGGTTGAGAGTGGTCAAATACCTCTAATAGGCATTGAAACCAAGTTTCAATCCATTTCGACATCGTTTGGTCGTCGTTTTGCCAATTCGAGCATGAATGGACCATTAGGCCCCTTTAGCTTCTTTTAGCGTTTTCGCACCGCTGCGAGCCTAATTCTTGGTTAAAGAGACTGATGAGGGACCACTCTTGACACCTACACCTCCCCTAGTTCCCTCAATTGATGGTCCTCTTACAAGATCTAGATCTAAGAAACTCAAACAAAACTTGGACAAGGTAATCACTTATCTCTTGTCCAAAGAACTCGATTGCTTTGATGATGTTCCTAAGCTTGGAGAGAGGACCTTGATGACCATTGGAGACCACTTAGAAGACCCTCAATTTGTTGAGGAAGGATCTTGAAGTTGTAATGGTTTTTATTTGCATTTTCATTGCATTTTCATAACATTTTATTAGACCTTTTAGGCCTGCGTTTTTGGTGTGTTTTTAAGACAATATTTGGTGTGTTTTAAGACCAATGGGCTGGCTCCTCCTTGGAGTATATAAGGCTCCCTTGGCACTTGTAAAACGCAGATTTGGCTTATGTTGAAAAACAGTTTCTTCTTCAAAAGAGAGTCTTTTGAGAGAGAAGAGTGGATTGTTGGATTCATAGTCTAGTTGTCTTGTGGATGTCAATTCTTGAAGGATTGGTGGCCTAAAGCTTCATAGATCTCCTCCTTGTGTTTTTCTCCTTCCATGGCAGATTTATGTAAGGTTGTATGGTAAGGGTTTTGTCTTCATTTGGTTTGGTTCTTAGCCTCAAGCTAAGGGTTTAATCATTGTTAGGCCAGGTTCTTCCCTTCTCTATCTTGTTCTTCTTGTTTCCATCTTCAAATCATCAAATACATAACTGATTCTCCTTGTTTCTGAGTTTTTCTTGAGATTAGGCGTCTAGATCAGATTCGACGTGGTTCATCCCCGTATCAATTGGTATCAGAGCTGGTCGACGCCTTACACCACCACCATTGTTGTCTAAGCTTTTGTTCTTCTGAAATCGTTGAAATTGTGTCAAGTAAGTTATCAAAATTGTGAGTTTGTGTGTAGGAATTGAGATCCGGAAGATTTGGTTTGGATTGTGTCCTTGGAAGCCAGTAACGCCATTGAGCAAACACATCCATGGTTCGTTGGTTCCATTGAGCAAAGGAGCAGCTTAAAGAGAAGAAAACGAAATTGGTGGCTGCTGGGAGAGATAATTCGAAATTGGTAACCCTTTCCCTGCTTCCAGCAATCAAAAGGATACTTTCCTTAAACAAAAGTTGGCTGACCACCCATTCAAATCAATTTTTCCTTCCATAAAACAACCTTCCTTATTTAAAATTTCCTTACCATTCAGCAGAATTCCCCCTCCAAATTCGTTTCTGCTATATCAGCATTACCAAATATATATCCAAAAAATCAAAAAAAAAAAAGAAAGAAGAAAAGGGGCTCAAAACAAAACGTCCAAAACAAGGGAGAAACAAACCAGGCTGCAACTCAGTTCATACTTCACAAAAATCATCAAGCAAGGATCAAGAAGAAGAAAGCAGAAAGGAGGATTGCCAAGAGCCTCCTAGCCACACCCAATTGCCTTAGCCAGCCAAAACCTACTCAAAACATCAATCCATCCTTACACGGGCTAATCAAGGGATGACTACTTCCATTGATCCAATCTGAGGCAAACTAAAGGTAATCATCCTTCTTGAGTCTAAAATTGCCAATCAAATCTATTGCTTTTCAATCTAGCAATACGAGTGTGAGTGAGTGATTTCTTCTCTACTTTGAGTCACAATCTGGCCTTAGGAGTCGAAAGAAGTTTGAAAGCAATCTATCCTTCTAATCATTGATCTTTACAAGGCAAACATCTATTAGACGAGTTTCCAACAACAAGAGAGTTGTGTGACAAACACATTGGTTGGGAAACACTTGTGAGAAATTATTATCTCTAATCTGACTTGTTTGCTTGTTTGATTTGTTTTGATCATGTCTATTTCCCCAAGAAGAAGATCAAGGTCCCGGAGTAGTAGTGAGCCTATGCATCCCGATGTACTCAGCTTGTTGAGAACTATGTCAGATTCCATAGCTAGCATGTCCACTCGACTAGCTGCCATTGAAGCTAGGCCAATACCACCTCAGCCTATACCATTAGGCACCCACCAAGAGGTCGGAGATAACTCAAACCACCCTCCTAGACCACCACTATCTGATCAACGCACCACCTACCAAGCTGCCATGAATACACCAACCAACAACTCTCCGGTTCATGCAAATCCCTCCCCAATCATACACGGCCTAAACCAACCTTTAAGGCCAGAAATCAACCTCCAACCTCCACCACAAGCTCCAAGGGAGAACTACCCAATCCCTAACTCTCCTAACAATAGAAGGAATGCGTTTGTTAATGATTTTCAGGATAACATTGAAGAGGAGATGGAGTACGCAGGCTGGAGAGGAGCACCACAAAGGGATTATCCACCAAGGAGAGGGAGAGACCAACAACAAGATGGTTTGGGAAGAGTGAAGGTCAAGTTCCCTACATTCGAAGGAAGGTGTGATCCAGATTTGTATATGGATTGGGAGACAAAGATAGAGCAAATCTGGACGTGTCACAACTTTACCGAGCAAACGAAGGTCCAGCTGGCTGCCCTAGAGTTCCAAGGCTATGCCATGGTGTGGTGGGACAACCTTGTTAGGGAAAGAAGAAGGAACCTTGATCAGCCCATGACCACATGGGAACACATGAAAGCTTTGATGAGGACTAGGTTCATACCTTATCATCATGCGAGGGATCTTCGTCAAAGGCTTGAGAACTTAAGACAAGGGTCAATGACTGCCGAGGAAACATACAACGCCATGCAAATGGCAATGGTGAAGGCCAATGTGCGAGAGGAAGAAGAAACAACATGGCCAGGTATCTCCGAGTCCTGAACTCTAATTTGACTAATGAGGTTGATATGTATCCTTATAGCTCGATGACAGAGCTCCTACACCTAGCCATTAAGGCCGAGAGGAAGCTGCGAGTTAAAGGACTCCAAATCAACAAAGGAGGAGCTTCATCAAGCACTTGGAGAGGCAATTCGAGGGCTGCACAACCCTATGGCCGAGAGCACCCTAAATCACAAGAGCCAACTGGTCCTAGACGAGAGTTCCAAGCACCAACAAGCTTCCCTCCCAAGCCACAAGCTGGCCCTACCCAAGGAACAAAAGGGAATGTCTCTAACTCTACTTCTACTCCTAAGACTAGTAACATTGAATGCTTTAAATGTAAGGGTAAGGGGCATTATATGAGGGATTGTCCTAACAAGAGAACTATGATAGTTAATCATCTAGGACAATATGATTCTGCTAGTGAAAATGATGATGATGATGCACCCTTAGAATCTGATTTTGTTGAGCATGATAATGAATTTGTGGAGGATGATGGTGTAGAATATGAGCATGGAGATAGCCTCATTTGTAAAAGAACTTTGCATGTACAACCTGCCTTGTGTGATGATAATCAAAGAGAAAACCTGTTTCACACTAGATGCTTAATTAAGGATAAGGTTTGTAATGTTATAATTGGTGGAGGAAGTTGTTGTAACATTGCAAGTACTGAACTTGTCTCTAAGTTACAACTACGACCTTTTTGCCACCCTAGGCCTTATAAGCTCCATTGGATGAATGATTGTGGAGAACTTAAGGTCAACAAACAAGTGAATGTGACTCTTAAATTAGGGCCTTATCAAGACACTATTCTTTGTGATGTAGTTCCTATGCAAGCATGTCATGTACTCTTAGGAAGACCTTGGCAATATGATAGGAGAGTGATGCATGATGGGTTTAGTAATAGATATTCTTTCACTTTCAATGGAAGCAATGTTACTCTCAAACCTATGACTCCATTGCAGATTGTCGAAGCCTTTGAGAAGAAAAGAGACAAGGAGAGGCTACAAGAGCAAGAGAAGAGCATAGCTAAGGAAGTAGCTCGACCTAACCAGCCCCTAGCCATAAAACAAGCCAGCCGAGCCTATCTACACCTCCTACTGTCCTCTTAGCATCCAAAGAAGAACTAGAAGGTGAGTATCTACCCTTAGACACCCACCTCATGCTATTAACCAAGAAGAGGACCCTAGCTATTGAGCCAACCGAGCCTACCCTACCCCAGCCCATCCAAAAGCTTCTTGAAGAGTTCCAAGACATGTTCCCGGATGAGATACCCCCTGGCCTACCTCCATTAAGAGGAATAGAGCACCAAATTGACTTCATTCCAGGGCATTCCCTACCTAATAGGCCAGCCTATAGGATGAACCCTCAAGAGAGCAATGAAATAGAGAAGCAAGTGCAAGAGTTGCTGGACAAAGGGTATGTGCGTAGGAGTAAGTCACCTTGTGCAGTCCCGGTGTTGTTAGTTTCTAAGAAAGACGGGACGTGGCGCATGTGTGTGGACTGCCGTGCTATAAACAACATCACCGTCAAGTATAGGCATCCAATTCCAAGGCTAGATGACATGCTTGACGAGCTCTATGGCGCCACTTTGTTCTCTAAGATCTATCTAAGAAGTGGTTACCACCAGATTAGAATGCAAGAAGGTGATGAATGGAAGACGGCGTTCAAAACCAAGTTTGGGCTATTTGAATGGCTCATGATGCCATTTGGCTTAACCAATGCTCCTTCTACATTCATGAGGTTGATGAACCATGTGCTAAGAAGTTTCCTAGGGAAATTTGTAGTGGTCTACTTTGATGACATCCTCATCTATAGCAAATCACTACAAGAGCACGAGCTGCACCTAAGGGAAGTGTTATCCATTCTTAGACTTGAGTGTTTATATGCTAATTTAAAGAAGTGTGATTTCTGCACTAATCAAGTCAATTTTCTAGGTTTTGTGGTGAGCTCTAAAGGATTAGAAGTGGATCAAGAGAAGGTAAAGGCTATCCAAGAATGGCCGACTCCTTCAAGTGTTGGACAGGTTCGTAGCTTCCAAGGATTGGCAAGTTTCTATAGAAGGTTTGTGAAGGATTTCAGCACCATAGCTTCCCCATTAACCGAGCTCACAAAGAAGAACACTCCATTTGTGTGGGGAAAGAGCCAAGAAGCTGCCTTCAACGAACTCAAAGATAGACTGACCACGGCCCCTTTACTAGTGCTTCCCAATTTCACCAAGCCGTTTGAGGTCGAATGTGATGCCTCGGGCATAGGCATTGTGATGGAGGACCATCCTTAGAAGTCACACCAATGGAAGCACCATCCATAGAAGGTCCAATCACAAGGTCAAAAGCTAAGAAACTACAAGAAGACTTAACCATTTTTGTCACTCAATTCAGCCTTCAAGGCAACACTATGGAACTTGAGGACTCAATGGTTAAAGCTAGGACTCTACTCACATTAGAGTCCAAGGAGATAGCTTGAAGACCTTGCTTATCATTTCCCTTTTAGTGCATTTTATGACACTTGCATTTCATGACATTTTGCCATGTCAAGGGCTTCTTTTCAAGACATATGGTGCATGTGGTTTTGAAGTCAAGGGGTGGTTATTTGTCTATTTAAACCCCCTTGACACCCCACTCCCAACTTAGTTCAAGTTTTATCAACTTTGTTGTTTCCTCTTTTCAAAGAGAGCTTTGAACTCAAGTGTGTGATCGAGCGGATTGCTTGTCTTACTCTAGATGTCTTGTTTATGTCAATCTCATTAGAATTGGTGTTTACAAGCTTCATAGAACTCCTCCTTGTGCCTCCTCCATGTGAAGGTTGTGTAGGGTTGTAGGATCGAGGTTTTGCACTCCATTACAACCTGGTTTTAGGCCACTAAGCCTTTGGTCTTGTTGTTGTTTGTGCTTGGTTTTGATCACAAGCGCCATCAAAGCTGGTGACATGGTTTGGGTCCATTTCAGAAAGGAAAGGTTCCCCCACAAGCGCCATCAAAGCTTTCTCCTAGAGGTGGTGGACCTTTCAAAGTGATAAGGAAGGTGGGCGACAATGCATATGTCCTAGACCTCCCCGGTGATTATGGTGTGAGTGCCACATTCAATGTAGGTGATCTATCTCTATTTGAGGAACAAGACGAGGAGCCTCATGATTCGTGGTCAAATCCTTTCCAAGAAGGGGAGGATGATGAGGGACCACTCTTGACACCTACACCTCCCCTAGTTCCCTCAATTGATGGTCCTCTTACAAGATCTAGATCTAAGAAACTCAAACAAAACTTGGACAAGGTAATCACTTATCTCTTGTCCAAAGAACTCGATTGCTTTGATGATGTTCCTAAGCTTGGAGAGAGGACCTTGATGACCATTGGAGACCACTTAGAAGACCCTCAATTTGTTGAGGAAGGATCTTGAAGTTGTAATGGTTTTTATTTGCATTTTCATTGCATTTTCATAACATTTTATTAGACCTTTTAGGCCTGCGTTTTTGGTGTGTTTTTAAGACAATATTTGGTGTGTTTTAAGACCAATGGGCTGGCTCCTCCTTGGAGTATATAAGGCTCCCTTGGCACTTGTAAAACGCAGATTTGGCTTATGTTGAAAAACAGTTTCTTCTTCCAAAGAGAGTCTTTTGAGAGAGAAGAGTGGATTGTTGGATTCATAGTCTAGTTGTCTTGTGGATGTCAATTCTTGAAGGATTGGTGGCCTAAAGCTTCATAGATCTTGATACGGGGATGAGCCCGTTTTGACGATCTAGACACCAAGCTCGACTCAAAACATCAATGGAAGAAGTTGGAGGAAGAAGGGCTACGAATTTCAAGTTGTAAACTCATGAAATTGACTCAAAACAACAAGGAAAAGATGACCCGAAATCAGAATTGATGCAACAAAACAAAAGGGCTACCCAATCAAACAATGACTCAACCCATCATCTAGATGAAGAAGAACCGAGTCAAATGATGAATAAACCCTCGTCTTTACAACCTTACACAACGACCATGGAAGTCGAGCACAAGGAGGATGCTTGTGGCGACTTGGAACACCAATCTCCATATGAAATTGACATAGCCAAGAACAGCCAAGCCATCATCTTCTACATTGAGCTCTCTCTCTCTCAAGAGCTCTCTTTTATGAGGCAGAAATGATTATGATTTTAACCAAATTCAGCCTCCTTACAAATGACAAGGGCAAGCCCTTTTATACTCCTAGGGAGGGGCTGCCATGTCCTAATGTCTTAAAAATAATATGAAAGAAAAACAACTTAAAAGGGAAATAATTTCATGAGTTACATCAATATTATTCATTCCTCAAACACACTTGAGGTCTTCTTCTTCTTGTCTTCTTCTTTCATTCCGAGCATCAAATTGGTCTTGTCTTCAAGCTTAGAATGGTCTTCACATAAGGGTGGTGATGGTGATGATGATCCCGCATCATTCTCCCTTTCTTGAAGAGGATTCGTCCGCGAATCTTCAAGTCCATTTGCTTTTCAACCCCGCAGGAACCACAACTCTCTAGAATTACAGCCTGACTTCAACTGGCTCGTTCTTTTTCATCTGAACTCGGAATTGACTGATTCCAACTCCCAGATTTAGATAAAGGAGTCTAGTTTTGTCCCTCAAAAGTTTATAATTTTCTCAGTTGTGAAACAAAAGATATAGCGTTTTAACCGAGGGTATGCTGAGATTTTTGAATCCAAAAGGCCCAGATTTTAGGGAGAGGTGGTTGCGTTTAAGGAAAGGATATTTTAATTGCTGAAGTAGGGGAGGGCAGTTACCAATTTCGAAATTAACTTCCTTTAACTGCTCCCTTGCTCAATGGAAAAGATCTTTTAATTGCTTGAGTGGGGGGAGGCAGTTACCAATTTCGAAATTATCCTCCTTCAACTGCTCCCTTGCTCAATGGAACCACCGAACCCAAGGATGTGTTTGGCTAGGAATTTTGATGGCTAACCAGCACTGATGGTAGTGCGTTGAGCGTCTCCTTGGTGTCGTCTAGCTCTGATACCACTTTGATACGGGGATGAGCCCGTTTTGACGATCTAGACACCAAGCTCGACTCAAAACATCAATGGAAGAAGTTGGAGGAAGAAGGGCTACGAATTTCAAGTTGTAAACTCATGAAATTGACTCAAAACAACAAGGAAAAGATTACCCGAAATCAGAATTGAATCAACAAAACAAATGGAAAGATAGGAAGAAAAGAACCCAATCAAACAATGACTCAACCCATCATCTAGATGAAGAAGAACCGAGCCAAATGATGAATAAACCCTCTTCTTTACAACCTTACACAACGACCATGGAAGTCGAGCACAAGGAGGATGCTTGTGGCGACTTGGAACACCAATCTCCATATGAAATTGACATAGCCAAGAACAGCCAAGCCATCATCTTCTACATTGAGCTCTCTCTCTCAAGAGCTCTCTTTTATGAGGCAAAAAGGATTATGATATTAACCAAATTCAGCCTTCCTACAAATGACAAGAGCAAGCCTTTTTATACTCCTAGGGAGAGGCTGACCATGTCCTAATGTCTTAAAAATAATATGAAAGAAAAACAACTTAAAAGGGAAATAATTTCATGAGTTACATCAATATTATTCATTCCTCAAACGCACTTGAGGTCTTCTTCTTCTTGTCTTCTTCTTTCATTCCGAGCATCAAATTGGTCTTGTCTTCAAACTTAGAATGGTCTTCACATAAGGGTGGTGATGGTGATGATGATCCCGCATCAGATCTCCTCCTTGTGTTTTTCTCCTTCCATGGCAGATTTATGTAAGGTTGTATGGTAAGGGTTTTATCTTCATTTGATTTGGTTCTTAGCCTCAAGCTAAGGGTTTAATCATTGTTAGGCCAGGTTCTTCCCTTCTCTATCTTGTTCTTCTTGTTTCCATCTTCAAATCATCAAATACATAACTGATTCTCCTTGTTTCTAAGTTTGTCTTGAGATTAGGCGTCTAGATCAGATTCGACGTGGTTCATCCCCGTATCAGAGACCGTTATGTAACTTCGTATGCCTAATAAGATTAAGTTGCAAAACGTTTTCAAACAGAATCAACCGTTGTTTGTGTTAACTCTACTTACAATGACAAGTTGGAGAATTAAGAGTTGTTTGGTATTACAATGGAGGTGTTACTTATAAAGTACGAAGTGGTGGTTGTGAATGGTCAAATACCTGTAATAGGCATTGAAACCAAGTTTTAATCCATTTCGACATCGTTTGGTCGTCGTTTTGCCAATTCGAGCCTGATCGGACCATTACGCCCATTTAGCTTCTTTTAGCGTTTTCGCACCGCTGCGAGCCCAATTCTTGGTTAAAGAGACCCTTATGGAACTTCATATGCCTAATAAGACTAAGTTGCAAAACTTTTTCAAACAGAATCAAACGTTGTTTGTGTTTGTCGTACGTACAATGACAAGTTGGAGAATTAAGAGTTGTTTGGTATTAATATGGAGGTGTTACTTATAAAGTAAGAAGTGGTGGTTGTGAATGGTCAAATACCTCTAATAGTCATTGAAACCACGTTTCAATACATTTCGACATCGTTTGGTCGTCGTTTTGCCAATTCGAGCCTGAATGGACCATTAGACCTATTTAGCGTCTTTTATCGTTTTCGCACCGCTGCGTGCCTAATTCTTGGTTAACGAGACCCTTATGGAACTTCGTATGCCTAATAAGATTAAGTTGCAAAACGTTTTCAAACAGAATCAACTGTTGTTTGTGTTAACCCTACGTACAATGACAAGTTGGAGAATTAAAAGTTGCTTGGTATTTCAAAGGAGATGTTACTTATAAAGTACGAAGTGGTGGTTGAGAATGGTCAAATACCTCTAATAGTCATTGAAACCAAGTTTCAATCCATTCCGACATCGGTTGGTCGTCGTTTTGCCATTTCGAGCCTTAATGGACCATTAGGCCCATTTAGCGTCTTTTATCGTTTTCGCACCGCTGCGTGCCTAATTCTTGGTTAAAGAGACCCTTATGAACCTTTGTATGCCTAAGAAGACTAAGTTGCACAAGGTTTTCAAACAGAATCAAACGCTGTTTGTGTTAACCCTACGTACAATGACAAGTTGGAAAATTATGAGTTGTGTGGTATTACAAAGGAGGTGTTACTTATAAAGTACGTAGTGGTGGTTGAGAATGGTCAAATACCTCTAATAGTCATTGAAACCACGTTTCAATCCATTCCGACATCGTTTGGTCGTCGTTTTGCCAATTCGAGCCTGAATGGACCATTAGGCCCATTTAGCGTCTTTTATCGTTTTCGCACCGCTGCGTGCCTAATTCTTGGTTAAAGAGACCCTTATGAACCTTTGTATGCCTAATAAGACTAATTTGCACAAGGTTTTCAAACAGAATCAAACGTTGTTTGTGTTTACCCTACGTACAATGACAAGTTGGAGAATTAAGAGTTGTTTGGTATTACAATGGAGGTGTTACTTATAAAGTACAAACTGGTGGTTGTGAATGGTCAAATACCTCTAATAGGCATTGAAACAAAGTTTCAATCCATTTCGACATCGTTTCGTCGTCGTTTTGCCAATTCGAGCCTAAATGGACCATTAGGCCCATTTAGCGTCTTTTATAATTTTCGCACCGCTGCGTGCCCAATTCTTGGTTAAAGAGACCCTTATGGAACTTCGTATGCCTAATAAGACTAAGTTGCACAAGGTTTTCAAACAGAATCAACCGTTGTTTGTGTTAACACTACGTACAATGACAAGTTGGAGAATTAAGAGTTGTTTGGTATTACAATGGAGGTGTTACTTATAAAGTACGAACTGGTGGTTGTGAATGGTCAAATACCTCTAATAGGCATTGAAACCAAGTTTCAATCCATTTCGACATCGTTTCGTCGTCGTTTTGCCAATTCGAGCCTTAATGGACCATTAGTGATGGATCCTTGGTTGATTGAGTCACGGTGCAAGGTTCAGTCACACGTACGAAGGACACCGAAGGTGTAGGCGAAGTAGATCGAGAGTTGATGGCTTGAGGGTGAAATGGCGGAAGGCTGAGGTGATGGTAATGGACGGAAAGGCTGGAATGGTGGAGATACGAAACTGATCCCGGATATGACGCACCGGCACGAGCTTCTTCCTTGACGAATTGGATATGACACACCAATGGATCAAAGAGAGCGAATTCCTAGCTTGATATGACACACAAGAGAGGAATTCAAAGGGGTTGAACTTCAATATCTCAAGAACAACTCAAAGAGAGTGTTTTTGGGTTTCTAATGTTTATCAAAGTTGGAAAATGAAAAGAAAAACAACCATCTCCTAATAGCTACAAACCAGCCGAAAATTAGGAGAGAATTCAAGGATAAAACCCATAAATTGTATCTAATTGCAGGAATAAACCAAGTCTTTTAAAGTAGACAAATAACGCCCTATTCTTCCTTAGCCTTGATGAGAGTGAGTGGTCCTTGCTTGCGGATTGATTGACCTTCGTTTGATGCCATGCCCTTGTCAAGAAGGTGTTGTAGTTCCCTAGCCTTAGCACGAGTAAGTCTAGGCACCGGCTCCAATACATCCTTGTTAGGCTCGATGTTGGACACTTGATGTGGAGGATTCACATCATCCTCCCCCCCTTCAAAAGGATTCGACCACGAATCTGACTCGGGGTAGTCCTCCTCGTCCTGGGCTATGTACAGCTTCAAGTCGGCTACATTGAAGGTGTCATGCACGCCATAGGTAGGTGGTAACTCCAGCTTGTATGCATTGTCGTTGATACGCTCAAGCACTTGGAAAGGACCCTCGGCCCTCGGCTTCAACTTGGAGTTTCGTTGTGAGGGAAACCGTTCCTTGCGGAGGTGCACCCACACCAAGTCACCGGGCTCAAAAATCAGCTCCTTGCGGCCCTTGTTAGCTTGCCGCTCATACTGAACTGTACGTCGTTCAAGTTGCTTCCTAGTCTCCTCGTGCATCTTCTTGACATACTCCGCTAGCTCCTTGCCTTCCTGACTAAGATGATTCACAATAGGGTGAGCTATAAGGTCTAAGGGAGTAATAGGATTTTTACCATACGCCACTTCAAAAGGAGACTTCTTGGTGGCCGAATGCACGGTACGGTTGTACGCAAACTCGATGAAAGGTAAGCATTCTTCCCACCTGCGGAGGTTAGTCTTAAGCACAACACGGAGCAAGGTGCCAAGCGTTCTATTAACCACTTCCGTTTGCCCATCAGTTTGGGGATGGCATGTGGTTGAATATAGTAGCTTGGTTCCTAGCTTGGCCCACAAGGTCTTCCAAAAGTGACTTAGGAACTTAACATCCCTATCGGACACAATGGACTTTGGAATCCCATGTAAGCGCTTAACAAAGTCAAAGAACAGATTTGCCACATTAGTTGCATCATCGGTCTTATGACACGCAATGAAGTGTGCCATCTTACTAAACCGATCTACAACTACAAAGATGGAATCTCGTCCCCTCTTAGTCCTAGGAAGACCTAAAACAAAGTCCATGGATAGGTCTTCCCACGGCTGGTGGGGAATGGGCAAAGGCATATACAACCCATGAGGACTCGACTTGGATTTAGCTTGTACACAAGTTGCACAAGAGGCACATAGTTTCTCAACATCCCTAAGCATATGAGGCCAGAAGAAGTGTTCCTTCAAAGCTTGCATAGTCTTAGCGACGCCGAAATGACCCATAAGGCCACCACCATGCGCTTCTTGCACAAGGAGTTTCCTAGTTGAACCACTAGGAACACATAGTCGATCCTTTCTCATAAGATAGCCCTCATGCAAATAATATTGATCTTTGCCTCCTAAAGAACTACAAGCCTCATATATGTCCTTGAAATCCTCATCCAAGACATATAGTTCTTTAATAAAAGCAAAGCCCAACATTCTAGCATCCATGGTAGTAATGAGTGCATATCTACGTGATAAAGCGTCCGCCACTACATTGTCTTTTCCTTTCTTGTGTTTGATCACGTAGGGAAAAGCTTCAATGAATTCTACCCATTTGGCATGACGCTTATTAAGCTTACTTTGGCCCTTAAGGAACCGTAAAGCCTCATGATCAGAATGAATGACAAATTCCCTAGGAAGGAGATAGTGTTGCCATACCTTAAGTACTCTTACCAAAGCGAGAAGCTCCTTGTCATATGTGGGATACTTGATTTCAGCTTCATTCAACTTCTCACTATAGTAAGCAATAGGTCTCCCTCCTTGCATGAGCACACCACCTAGCCCCACCCCGGAAGCATCACATTCAATCTCAAATGTCTTGGAGAAATCAGGCAACACTAGGAGGGGAGCACATGTGAGCTTGGCCTTAAGAGTTTCAAATGCTTCCTCTTGCTTAGGTCCCCACTTAAAAGGGGTATTCTTCTTGGTGAGCTCGGTTAAAGGAGAAGCAAGGGAGCTAAAGTCTCTCACAAACCGGCGGTAGAAGCCAGCAAGACCTAGAAAACTCCTTACTTGAGTCATACTCACAGGTATAGGCCAATCTTGAATAGCCTTGATCTTCTCTTGATCCACCTTGACTCCTTCTTTACACACTACAAAACCAAGAAAGACCACATGATCCGAACAGAAATGACATTTTTTAAAGTTTGCATAGTGCTTTTCTTTCCTAAGGACCTCAAGTACCATTTTCAAATGCTTAGCATGCTCTTGTAAGGTATGGCTATAAATAAGTATATCATCAAAATACACAACCACAAACTGACCTAGGAAAGCCCTAAGAACATGATTCATGAGTCTCATAAAAGTGCTAGGTGCATTAGTAAGCCCAAATGGCATGACTAGCCATTCATACAATCCATACTTAGTTTTGAAGGCAGTTTTCCATTCATCACCCTCTTTCATTCTAATTTGGTGATAACCACTCTTCAAATCTATCTTAGAGAACAAGCATGCACCATGGAGTTCATCCAACATATCATCAAGTCTAGGAATAGGATGCCTATACTTGATGGTAATATTGTTTATAGCTCTACAATCCACACACATTCTCCAAGAACCATCCTTTTTAGGAACTAAGATAACGGGAACCGAACATGGACTTAGACTCTCACGCACATGACCCTTATTCAAGAGTTCTACAACCTGATTTTGAAGTTCTTGTGCCTCCATTGGATTAGCTCTATAGGCAGCCTTGTTGGGAATAGAAGCTCCGGGCACAAAGTCAATTTGATGCTCAATTCCTCTAATGGGAGGTAAACCGGGAGGCATCTCATCTTGGAAAAGATCATCAAATTCCTGCAAGAGTAGAGATATAGATGAAGGCAAACCATCCAAGTCTTGACTTGAGAAAAGAACATCTTTATAATAAACAAGAAAGCAAACTTTACTCCCCTGGATTGCTTTTCTTACTTCCCTCGGCTTGGCAAGGAGGATATGGTTAGGAGCCTTCGTCTTTTCTTCCTTGTCCACCTTCCTTCTTTGCTCATTGGCTATGTAGTCGGCCATGATCTCATGAGGAGCTAAGGGCAGAATGGTGATCCTCTTACCATTCATATGGAAGGAGTATTCATTGGACACCCCTTGGTGGACAACTCCTCGGTCATACTGCCAAGGTCTTCCAAGTAGGATATGGCACGCCGTCATAGGAAGAACATCACAAATCACCTCATCAACATACCCCCCTATAGAAAACTTAACACAAGCTTGTTCATTCACCTTAAGAGGTGTGTTAGAATTCAGCCAACATAGAGTATAGGGTTGTACATGAGGAGTAGTTTTAAGAGCAAACCTTTTGACCACCTCTTGGTCTATGATATTACAACAAGATCCCCCATCAATTATGAGATTACAAATCTTACCTTGGATGAGGCACCTCGTATGGAATATGGTTTCTCTTTGATTGGGAGGAGCAGGAACCTCACTGGCCACAAGAGCTCGTTTCACCACAAAGCACTCACCTCTAGACTCAGCTTGTACTTGCAACTCCTCCTCTCCTTCTTCTATCACGAGCTCCTCCACGGCTTCATCATCGGATTCATACTCGCCTATTGTGTTCAGCAACACTTGGGGGCGTGAAGGGCAGTCCTTAGCCATGTGCCCGCGACCCAAGCATTTGAAGCACTTGATCTCACTAGAGCGGCGCTCACCTTCCCGATTACTGCCTTGAGGAGTCCTTGGAGGCTCTCGTCGTGGCTGATTAAGGGAAGTATCCTCTCGAGGCTCTTGGCGCCTAGGATAACTAGAAGAACCGACATTGGATCCATTCCATGGCTTTGTTTGGGAAGCGCCCGAACCCTGGTTACTCCAAGTCCTAGAAGCAGCTGGTGGAGCCTTCTTAGGAGGAAGGTGACGGTACACATGATTAGTGTAATGAAGGACTTCTTCCACGGTGATGCCCCTAGCAAAGTGCTGCATAGAAACTATAGGTTTAAGGTCAGAATTTAAGTTCTCGACAAATTTAGAAATAACAAACTCATCAGGAAACTTAATGCCAGTTCGGAACAAGAGAGTTTTCATCTCTTTATAGTACTCATCGGGACTACGACTCCCTTGCTTGAGTTGCTCAAGCCTCTCATGAACACGAGATGCAAAGTCCACGGGAACAAATCTGAACTTAAGAGCCTCTTTTAGCTCTTCCCAAGTCTCGATTGGATCATCTCCATTACGAGTTCTCTCCTCTTTCTCTTCGGTCCACCATTGGTCAGCGAACCCTTCAAATTTGATGCTAGCATAGGCTACTCTTTGGGCATCATTAAACTGTTGGATGTCGAAGATTTGCTCCGTCTTACTTATCCATGTCAGGCACTCTTCCGGGTCAGCATTCTTTCCAAATTTCTCTACCTTAAGGTCATTGTTTGGAAGCCTCATCCGGTCTTGTTCATACCCAAAGTCACCGGGCTGCGGGTACCCTTGGTAGTAGGGTTCCTGGAAGCGCGCTTGTCCCCGGCCTCCATATTGACCCCTCTCAGCTGGACGTGCATAGCCTTGAGCGCCTAGTCCATGGCGCGGACCAAAGTAGCCTTGCCCTTGCGCCCCTTCACGTCTTACATTGGGTTCCGGCCTTCGTCCTTCGAAAGCGCGCATAGGCTGCCTCAAGGGTGCTAGACCTCGAGCTTGGTGCCCCGGACGCCTAAAGTTACCTTGGGCCTCCTCTTCATCGTGCTCTTCCTCCAAACCTTCATGATTAGTGGTCGCAAGTGGAATGCTATTAGGAAGTGATACAAAAGGAGGTAGTATATTCAAACCTGGTGACCCGCTAGAGGCCACGAGCGTCGGGATTGGAGCGGTAGGTGCGCCGTTGAGTGCACTAGGCAAGGGTTGAGTCCTAAGAACAGAATGGGACGAGCTATCTCCCAAGAAAGGTGGTTGAAAGGCCTCACACAATCTGGACACATCCCCCAATCTACTTTCGGAAGACTCAATTCTTGCTTCAAGACCTCTTATGCTTGCCTGGTTAGCTTGTTGAGCTTCTTGGATCCGAGACTCAAGCCGTTCTTCAAGACCAAGCATTCGTTGCATTAGGCTTTCAAGGGTAACTGGCCCGGGTTGATGACCATCGCCCATGGTACCTATCAAGCAAGCAAACAAAACCAACTAGAAAACCAAAATGGTTCCCGCACACGTTAGGGGGTTCCGAGCTGATTTTCTAAACACAAATTCAAGTAGTAACAACAAGCTCTTAATGGGTTACGAGCTAGGCCAACAAAGAAAGAAAAACTGAAAATGCACGGTCAATAAGGCTTATTCCGATTGCAACAAGTGAGGTACTAGGAAGGTACTAAGACTCTAGCAACTAACTTACCCAAATGAAACAAAGCTCTTGATGTGCCTCACTTTTTCTTGATCACTCCTTCTTTTCCTTTTCGTAGGTGATCGAATTTTTCTGAGAACACCACTTTTTTCCCAAGAGTAAAACTATAAACAAAAACTCGAGAGGTATAGTCTTTTGACCAATCCTTCTCCCAAGTATACACGTTTCTTTTTCTTTTTTTTTTATTAATATCAGACTTAAACTGCTCGTTTTCCTTCAAATAACGCAAGTAAGAAGAAACTAAACTCCCTTCCCTTAACCCGGTATTCCGTCACGTGAATTATGCAATCGGATTAGACTTTATTTAAAAGCACAAATCAGATTAAAATAGGGTAATAAGGGTGGAGTTAACTCAGCAGGGGTTACAACAAGCAAATAAGGAAATTCTGCCAAATTAAGAATGTAGTAAATGCTGTTTTGTGAACTGCTGAATTAAGTGCCTTGAATTGAGGTTTGAACGTTTTATTTTTCCTTTTTGAGGTCTTTTCAACCTTGGAACATGCTTAAGCACCAGGTAAGAACAACAACAATGGCTTCCAAGTTCAGGTACAAATTTAGGCGAAAATTCAACAAAAACATAACCCGGAAAGGGCAACGAAGAGCTTATTGAATCTAACTTGAATTTGTACTAAGAAAATGAAGCAAGGATGACCAAACCTTACGTGGCTCTGATACCACTTGATGGATCCTTGGTTGATTGAGTCACGGTGCAAGGTTCAGTCACACGTACGAAGGACACCGAAGGTGTAGGCGAAGTAGATCGAGAGTTGATGGCTTGAGGGTGAAATGGCGGAAGGCTGAGGTGATGGTAATGGACGGAAAGGCTGGAATGGTGGAGATACGAAACTGATCCCGGATATGACGCACCGGCACGAGCTTCTTCCTTGACGAATTGGATATGACACACCAATGGATCAAAGAGAACGAATTCCTAGCTTGATATGACACACAAGAGAGGAATTCAAAGGGGTTGAACTTCAATATCTCAAGAACAACTCAAAGAGAGTGTTTTTGGGTTTCTAATGTTTATCAAAGTTGGAAAATGAAAAGAAAAACAACCATCTCCTAATAGCTACAAACCAGCCGAAAATTAGGAGAGAATTCAAGGATAAAACCCATAAATTGTATCTAATTGCAGGAATAAACCAAGTCTTTTAAAGTAGACAAATAACGCCCTATTCTTCCTTAGCCTTGATGAGAGTGAGTGGTCCTTGCTTGCGGATTGATTGACCTTCGTTTGATGCCATGCCCTTGTCAAGAAGGTGTTGTAGTTCCCTAGCCTTAGCACGAGTTAGTCTAGGCACCGGCTCCAATACATCCTTGTTAGGCTCGATGTTGGACACTTGATGTGGAGGATTCACATCACCACTTGATGGATCCTTGGTTGATTGAGTCACGGTGCAAGGTTCAGTCACACGTACGAAGGACACCGAAGGTGTAGGCGAAGTAGATCGAGAGTTGATGGCTTGAGGGTGAAATGGCGGAAGGCTGAGGTGATGGTAATGGACGGAAAGGCTGGAATGGTGGAGATACGAAACTGATCCCGGATATGACGCACCGGCACGAGCTTCTTCCTTGACGAATTGGATATGACACACCAATGGATCAAAGAGAGCGAATTCCTAGCTTGATATGACACACAAGAGAGGAATTCAAAGGGGTTGAACTTCAATATCTCAAGAACAACTCAAAGAGAGTGTTTTTGGGTTTCTAATGTTTATCAAAGTTGGAAAATGAAAAGAAAAACAACCATCTCCTAATAGCTACAAACCAGCCGAAAATTAGGAGAGAATTCAAGGATAAAACCCATAAATGGTATCTAATTGCAGGAATAAACCAAGTCTTTTAAAGTAGACAAATAACGCCCTATTCTTCCTTAGCCTTGATGAGAGTGAGTGGTCCCTGCTTGCGGATTGATTGACCTTCGTTTGATGCCATGCCCTTGTCAAGAAGGTGTTGTAGTTCCCTAGCCTTAGCACGAGTTAGTCTAGGCACCGGCTCCAATACATCCTTGTTAGGCTCGATGTTGGACACTTGATGTGGAGGATTCACATCAATTAGGCCCATTTAGCGTCTTTTATCGTTTTCGCACCACTGCGTGCCTAATTCTTGGTTAAAAAGACCATTATGGAACTTCGTATTTCTAATAAGACTAAGTTGCAAAACGTTTTCAAACAGAATCAACCGTTGTTTGTGTTAACCCTACGTACAATGACAAGTTAGAGAATTAAGAGTTGTTTGGTATTACAAAGGAGATGTTACTTATAAAGTACGAAGTGGTGGTTGAGAATGGTCAAATACCTCTAATGGTCATTGAAACCAAGTTTCAATCCATTCCGACATCGGTTGGTCGTCGTTTTGCCAATTCGAGCCTTAATGGACCATTAGGCCCATTCAGCGTCTTTTATCGTTTTCGCACCGCTGCGTGCCTAATTCTTGGTTAACGAGACCCTTATGGAACTTCGTATGCCTAATAAGACTAAGTTGCACAAGGTTTTCAAACAGAATCAACCGTTGTTTGTGTTAACCCTACGAACAATGACAAGTTGGAAAATTATGAGTTGTGTGGTATTACAAAGGAGGTGTTACTTATAAAGTACGTAGTGGTGGTTGAGAATGGTCAAATACCTCTAATAGTCATTGAAACCAAGTTCCAATCCATTCCGACATCGTTTCGTCGTCGTTTTGCCAATTCGAGCCTTAATGGACCATTAGGCCCATTTAGCGTCTTTTATCGTTTTCGCACCGCTGCGTGCCTAATTCTTGGTTAAAAATACCATTATGGAACTTCGTATTTCTAATAAGACTAAGTTGCAAAACGTTTTCAAACAGAATCAACCGTTGTTTGTGTTAACCCTACGTACAATGACAAGTTAGAGAATTAAGAGTTGTTTGGTATTACAATGGAGGTGTTACTTATAAAGTACAAACTGGTGGTTGTGAATGGTCAAATACCTCTAATAGGCATTGAAACCAAGTTCCAATCCATTCCGACATCGTTTCGTCGTCGTTTTGCCAATTCGAGCCTTAATGGACCATTAGGCACATTTAGCGTCTTTTATCGTTTTCGCACCGTTGCGTGCCCAATTCTTTGTTAAAGAGACCCTTATGAACCTTTGTATGCCTAATAAGACTAAGTTGCACAAGGTTTTCAAACAGAATCAAACGCTGTTTGTGTTTACCCTACGTACAATGACAAGTTGGAGAATTAAGAGTTGTTTGGTATTACAATGGAGGTGTTACTTATAAAGTACGAAGTGGTGGTTGAGAATGGTCAAATACCTCTAATAGTCATTGAAACCAAGTTTCAATCCATTCCGACATCGGTTGGTCGTCGTTTTGCCATTTCGAGCCTTAATGGACCATTAGGCCCATTTAGCGTCTTTTATCGTTTTCGCACCGCTGCGTGCCTAATTCTTGGTTAAAGAGACCCTTATGAACCTTTGTATGCCTAATAAGACTAAGTTGCACAAGGTTTTCAAACAGAATCAAACGCTGTTTGTGTTTACCCTACGTACAATGACAAGTTGGAGAATTAAGAGTTGTTTGGTATTACAATGGAGGTGTTACTTATAAAGTACGAAGTGGTGGTTGTGAATGGTCAAATACCTCTAATAGTCATTGAAACCACGTTTAAATTCATTTCGACATCGTTTGGTCGTCGTTTTGCCAATTCGAGCCTGAATGGACCATTAGACCTATTTAGCGTCTTTTATCGTTTTCGCACCGCTGCGTGCCTAATTCTTGGTTAACGAGACCCTTATGGAACTTCGTATGCCTAATAAGATTAAGTTGCAAAACGTTTTCAAACAGAATCAACTGTTGTTTGTGTTAACCCTACGTACAATGACAAGTTGGAGAATTAAAAGTTGCTTGGTATTTCAAAGGAGATGTTACTTATAAAGTACGAAGTGGTGGTTGAGAATGGTCAAATACCTCTAATAGTCATTGAAACCAAGTTTCAATCCATTCCGACATCGGTTGGTCGTCGTTTTGCCATTTCGAGCCTTAATGGACCATTAGGCCCATTTAGCGTCTTTTATCGTTTTCGCACCGCTGCGTGCCTAATTCTTGGTTAAAGAGACCCTTATGAACCTTTGTATGCCTAATAAGACTAAGTTGCACAAGGTTTTCAAACAGAATCAAACGCTGTTTGTGTTTACCCTACGTACAATGACAAGTTGGAGAATTAAGAGTTGTTTGGTATTACAATGGAGGTGTTACTTATAAAGTACGAAGTGGTGGTTGTGAATGGTCAAATACCTCTAATAGTCATTGAAACCACGTTTAAATTCATTTCGACATCGTTTGGTCGTCGTTTTGCCAATTCGAGCCTGAATGGACCATTAGACCTATTTAGCGTCTTTTATCGTTTTCGCACCGCTGCGTGCCTAATTCTTGGTTAACGAGACCCTTATGGAACTTCGTATGCCTAATAAGATTAAGTTGCAAAACGTTTCCAAACAGAATCAACTGTTGTTTGTGTTAACCCTACGTACAATGACAAGTTGGATAATTAAAAGTTGCTTGGTATTTCAAAGGAGATGTTACTTATAAAGTACGAAGTGGTGGTTGTGAATGGTCAAATACCTCTAATAGTCATTGAAACCACGTTTCAATACATTTCGACATCGTTTGGTCGTCGTTTTGCCAATTCGAGCCTGAATGGACCATTAGACCTATTTAGCGTCTTTTATCGTTTTCGCACCGCTGCGTGCCTAATTCTTGGTTAACGAGACCCTTATGGAACTTCGTATGCCTAATAAGATTAAGTTGCAAAACGTTTTCAAACAGAATCAACTGTTGTTTGTGTTAACCCTACGTACAATGACAAGTTGGAGAATTAAAAGTTGCTTGGTATTTCAAAGGAGATGTTACTTATAAAGTACGAAGTGGTGGTTGAGAATGGTCAAATACCTCTAATAAGTCATTGAAACCAAGTTTCAATCCATTCCGACATCGGTTGGTTGTCGTTTTGCCATTTCGAGCCTTAATGGACCATTAGGCCCATTTAGCGTCTTTTATCGTTTTCGCACCGCTGCGTGCCTAATTCTTGGTTAAAGAGACCCTTATGAACCTTTGTATGCCTAATAAGACTAAGTTGCACAAGGTTTTCAAACAGAATCAAACGCTGTTTGTGTTTACCCTACGTACAATGACAAGTTGGAGAATTAAGAGTTGTTTGATATTACAATGGAGGTGTTACTTATAAAGTACGAAGTGGTGGTTGTGAATGGTCAAATACCTCTAATAGTCATTGAAACCACGTTTCAATTCATTTCGACATCGTTTGGTCGTCGTTTTGCCAATTCGAGCCTGAATGGACCATTAGATCTATTTAGCGTCTTTTATCGTTTTCGCACCGCTGCGTGGCTAATTCTTGGTTAACGAGACCCTTATGGAACTTCGTATGCCTAATAAGATTAAGTTGCAAAACGTTTTCAAACAGAATCAACTGTTGTTTGTGTTAACCCTACGTACAATGACAAGTTGGAGAATTAAAAGTTGCTTGGTATTTCAAAGGAGATGTTACTTATAAAGTACGAAGTGGTGGTTGAGAATGGTCAAATACCTCTAATAGTCATTGAAACCAAGTTTCAATCCATTCCGACATCGGTTGGTCGTCGTTTTGCCATTTCGAGCCTTAATGGACCATTAGGCCCATTTAGCGTCTTTTATCGTTTTCGCACCGCTGCGTGCCTAATTCTTGGTTAAAGAGACCCTTATGAACATTTGTATGCCTAATAAGACTAAGTTGCAAAACGTTTTCAAACAGAATCAACTGTTGTTTGTGTTAACCCTACGTACAATGACAAGCTGCAGAATTAAGAGTTGCTTGGTATTTCAAAGGAGATGTTACTTATAAAGTACGAAGTGGTGGTTGAGAATGGTTAAATACCTCTAATAGTCATTGAAACCAAGTTTCAATCCATTCCGACATCGGTTGGTCGTTGTTTTGCCATTTCGAGCCTTAATGGACCATTAGGCCCATTTAGTGTCTTTTATCGTTTTCGCACCGCTGCGTGCCTAATTCTTGGTTAAAGAGACCCTTATGAACCTTTGTATGCCTAATAAGACTAAGTTGCACAAGGTTTTCAAACAGAATCAAACGCTGTTTGTGTTTACCGTACGTACAATGACAAGTTGGAGAATTAAGAGTTGTTTGGTATTACAATGGAGGTGTTACTTATAAAGTAAGAAGTGGTGGTTGTGAATGGTCAAATACCTCTAATAGTTATTGAAACCACGTTTCAATACATTTCGACATCGTTTGGCTGTGGTTTTGCCAATTCGAGCCTGAATGGACCATTAGACCTATTTAGCGTCTTTTATCGTTTTCGCACCGCTGCGTGCCTAATTCTTGGTTAACGAGACCCTTATGGAACTTCGTATGCCTAATAAGACTAAGTTGCACAAGGTTTTCAAACAGAATCAAACGCTGTTTGTGTTTACCGTACGTACAATGACAAGTTGGAGAATTAAGAGTTGTTTGGTATTACAATGGAGGTGTTACTTATAAAGTAAGAAGTGGTGGTTGTGAATGGTCAAATACCTCTAATAGTTATTGAAACCACGTTTCAATACATTTCGACATCGTTTGGTCGTCGTTTTGCCAATTCGAGCCTGAATGGACCATTAGACCTATTTAGCGTCTTTTATCGTTTTCGCACCGCTGCGTGCCTAATTCTTGGTTAACGAGACCCTTATGGAACTTCGTATGCCTAATAAGATTAAGTTGCAAAACGTTTTCAAACAGAATCAACTGTTGTTTGTGTTAACCCTACGTACAATGACAAGTTGGAGAATTAAAAGTTGCTTGGTATTTCAAAGGAGATGTTACTTATAAAGTACGAAGTGGTGGTTGAGAATGGTCAAATACCTCTAATAGTCATTGAAACCAAGTTTCAATCCATTCCGACATCGGTTGGTCGTCGTTTTGCCATTTCGAGCCTTAATGGACCATTAGGCCCATTTAGCGTCTTTTATCTTTTTCGCACCGCTGCGTGCCTAATTCTTGGTTAAAGAGACCCTTATGAACCTTTGTATGCCTAATAAGACTAAGTTGCACAAGGTTTTCAAACAGAATCAAACGCTGTTTGTGTTTACCCTACGTACAATGACAAGTTGAAGAATTAAGAGTTGTTTGGTATTACAATGGAGGTGTTACTTATAAAGTACGAAGTGGTGGTTGAGAATGCTCAAATACCTCTAATAGTCATTGAAACCAAGTTTCAATCCATTCCGACATCGGTTGGTCGTCGTTTTGCAATTTCGAGCCTTAATGGACCATTAGGCCCATTGGCGTCTTTTATCGTTTTCGCACCGCTGCGTGCCTAATTCTTGGTTAAAGAGACCCTTATGAACCTTTGTATGCCTAATAAGACTAAGTTGCACAAGGTTTTCAAACAGAATCAAACGCTGTTTGTGTTTACCCTACGTACAATGACAAGTTGGAGAATTAAGAGTTGTTTGGTATTACAATGGAGGTGTTACTTATAAAGTACGAAGTGGTGGTTGTGAATGGTCAAATACCTCTAATAGTCATTGAAACCACGTTTCAATCCATTTCGACATCGTTTGGTCGTCGTTTTGCCAAATCGAGCCTTAATGGACCATTAGGCCCATTTAGCGTCTTTTATCGTTTTCGCACCGCTGCGTGCCTAATTCTTGGTTAAAAAGACCCTTATGGAACTTCGTATGCCTAATAAGCCTAAGTTGCAAAACGTTTTCAAACAGAATCAACTGTTGTTTGTGTTAACCCTACGTACAATGACAAGCTGCAGAATTAAGAGTTGCTTGGTAATTCAAAGGAGATGTTACTTATAAAGTACGAAGTGGTGGTTGAGAATGGTCAAATACCTCTAATAGTCATTGAAACCAAGTTCCAATCCATTCCGACATCGTTTCATCGTCGTTTTGCAAATTCGAGCCTTAATGGACCATTACGCCCATTTAGCGTCTTTTATCATTTTCGCACCCCTGCGTGGCCAATTCTTGGTTAAAGAGACCCATATGGAACTTCGTATGCCTAATAAGACTAAGTTGCACAAGGTTTTCAAACAGAATCAACCGTTGTTTGTGTTAACCCTACGTACAATGACAAGTTGGAAAATTATGAGTTGTGTGGTATTACAAAGGAGGTGTTACTTATAAAGTACGTAGTGGTGGTTGAGAATGGTCAAATACCTCTAATAGTCATTGAAACCACGTTTCAATCCATTTCGACATCGTTTGGTCGTCGTTTTGCCAATTCGAGCCTGAATGGACCATTAGACCTATTTAGCGTCTTTTTTCGTTTTCGCACCGCTGCGTGCCTAATTCTTGGTTAACGAGACCCTTATGGAACTTCGTATGCCTAATATTATAAAGTACGAAGTGGTGGTTGTGAATGGTCAAATACCTCTAATAGTCATTGAAACCAAGTTTCAATCCATTCCGACATCGGTTGGTCGTCGTTTTGCCATTTCGAGCCTTAATGGACCATTAGGCCCATTTAGCGTCTTTTATCGTTTTCGCACCGCTGCGTGCCTAATTCTTGGTTAAAGAGACCCTTATTAACCTTTGTATGCCTAATAAGACTAAGTTGCACAAGGTTTTCAAACAGAATCAAACGCTGTTTGTGTTTACCCTACGTACAATGACAAGTTGGAGAATTAAGAGTTGTTTGGTATTACAATGGAGGTGTTACTTATAAAGTACGAAGTGGTGGTTGTGAATGGTCAAATACCTCTAATAGTCATTGAAACCAAGTTTCAATCCATTCCGACATCGGTTGGTCGTCGTTTTGCCATTTCGAGCCTTAATGGACTATTAGGCCCATTTAGCGTCTTTTATCGTTTTCGCACCGCTGCGTGCCTAATTCTTGGTTAAAAAGACACTTATGGAACTTCGTATGCCTAATAAGCCTAAGTTGCAAAACGTTTTCAAACAGAATCAACTGTTGTTTGTGTTAACCCTACGTACAATGACAAGATGCAGAATTAAGAGTTGCTTGGTATTTCAAAGGAGATGTTACTTATAAAGTACGAAGTGGTGGTTGAGAATGGTCAAATACCTCTAATAGTCATTGAAACCAAGTTCCAATCCATTCCGACATAGTTTCAACGTCGTTTTGCCAATTCGAGCCTTAATGGACCATTAGGACCATTTAGCGTCTTTTATCATTTTCGCACCGCTGCGTGCCCAATTCTTGGTTAAAGAGACCCTTATGGAACTTTGTATGCCTAATAAGACTAAGTTGCACAAGGTTTTCAAACAGAATCAACCGTTGATTGTGTTAACCCTACGTACAATGACAAGTTGGAAAATTATGAGTTGTGTGGTATTTCAAAGGAGGTGTTACTTATAAAGTACGTAGTGGTGGTTGAGAATGGTCAAATACCTCTAATAGTCATTGAAACCACGTTTCAATCCATTTCGACATCGTTTGGTCGTTATTTTGCCAATTCGAGCCTGAATGGACCATTAGACCTATTTAGCGTCTTTTTTCGTTTTCGCACCGCTGCGTGCCTAATTCTTGGTTAACGAGACCCTTATGGAACTTCGTATGCCTAATAAGACTAAGTTGCAAAACGTTTTCAAACAGAATCAACTGTTGTTTGTGTTAACCCTACGTACAATGACAAGCTGCAGAATTAAGAGTTGCTTGGTATTTCAAAGGAGATGTTACTTATAAAGTACGAAGAGGTGGTTGAGAATGGTCAAATACCTCTAATAGTCATTGAAACCAAGTTTCAATCCATTCCGACATCGGTTGGTCGTCGTTTTGCCAATTCGAGCCTTAATGGACCATTAGGCCCATTCAGCGTCTTTTATCATTTTCGCACCGCTGCGTGCCTAATTCTTGGTTAACGAGACCTTTATGGAACTTCGTATGCCTAATAAGACTAAGTTGCAAAACGTTTTCAAACAGAATCAACTGTTGTTTGTGTTAACCCTACGTACAATGACAAGCTGCAGAATTAAGAGTTGCTTGGTATTTCAAAGGAGATGTTACTTATAAAGTACGAAGTGGTGGTTGTGAATGGTCAAATACCTCTAATAGTCATTGAAACCAAGTTTCAATCCATTCCGACATCGGTTGGTCGTCGTTTTGCCATTTCGAGCCTTAATGGACCATTAGGCCCATTTAGCGTCTTTTATCGTTTTCGCACCGCTGCGTGCCTAATTCTTGGTTAAAAAGACCCTTATGGAACTTCGTATGCCTAATAAGCCTAAGTTGCAAAACGTTTTCAAACAGAATCAACTGTTGTTTGTGTTAACCCTACGTACAATGACAAGCTGCAGAATTAAGAGTTGCTTGGTATTTCAAAGGAGATGTTACTTATAAAGTACGAAGTGGTGGTTGAGAATGGTCAAATACCTCTAATAGTCATTGAAACCAAGTTCCAATCCATTCCGACATCGTTTCATCGTCGTTTTGCCAATTCGAGCCTTAATGGACCATTAGGCCCATTTAGCGTCTTTTATCATTTTCGCACCGCTGCGTGCCCAATTCTTGGTTAAAGAGACCCTTATGGAACTTCGTATGCCTAATAAGACTAAGTTGCACAAGGTTTTCAAACAGAATCAACCGTTGTTTTTGTTAACCCTACGTACAATGACAAGTTGGAAAATTATGAGTTGTGTGGTATTACAAAGGAGGTGTTACTTATAAAGTACGTAGTGGTGGTTGAGAATGGTCAAATACCTCTAATAGTCATTGAAACCACGTTTCAATCCATTTCGACATCGTTTGGTCGTCGTTTTGCCAATTCGAGCCTGAATGGACCATTAGACCTATTTAGCGTCTTTTTTCGTTTTCGCGCCGCTGCGTGCCTAATTCTTGGTTAACGAGACCCTTATGAACCTTTGTATGCCTAATAAGACTAAGTTGCACAAGGTTTTCAAACAGAATCAAACGCTGTTTGTGTTTACCCTACGTACAATGACAAGTTGGAGAATTAAGAGTTGTTTGGTATTACAATGGAGGTGTTACTTATAAAGTAGGAAGTGGTGGTTGTGAATGGTCAAATACCTCTATTAGTTATTGAAACCACGTTTCAATACATTTCGACATCGTTTGGTCGTCGTTTTGCCAATTCGAGCCTGAATGGACCATTAGACCTATTTAGCGTCTTTTATCGTTTTCGCACCGCTGCGTGCCTAATTCTTGGTTAACGAGACCCTTATGGAACTTCGTATGCCTAATAAGATTAAGTTGCAAAACGTTTTCAAACAGAATCAACTGTTGTTTGTGTTAACCCTACGTACAATGACAAGTTGGAGAATTAAAAGTTGCTTGGTATTTCAAAGGAGATGTTACTTATAAAGTACGAAGTGGTGGTTGTGAATGGTCAAATACCTCTAATAGTCATTGAAACCACGTTTCAATACATTTCGACATCGTTTGGTCGTCGTTTTGCCAATTCGAGCCTGAATGGACCATTAGACCTATTTAGCGTCTTTTATCGTTTTCGCACCGCTGCGTGCCTAATTCTTGGTTAACGAGACCCTTATGGAACTTCGTATGCCTAATAAGATTAAGTTGCAAAACGTTTTCAAACAGAATCAACTGTTGTTTGTGTTAACCCTACGTACAATGACAAGCTGGAGAATTAAAAGTTGCTTGGTATTTCAAAGGAGATGTTACTTATAAAGTACGAAGTGGTGGTTGAGAATGGTCAAATACCTCTAATAAGTCATTGAAACCAAGTTTCAATCCATTCTGACATCGGTTGGTTGTCGTTTTGCCATTTCGAGCCTTAATGGACCATTAGGCCCATTTAGCGTCTTTTATCGTTTTCGCACCGCTGCGTGCCTAATTCTTGGTTAAAGAGACCCTTATGGAACTTCGTATGCCTAATAAGACTAAGTTGCAAAACGTTTTCAAACAGAATCAACTGTTGTTTGTGTTAACCCTACGTACAATGACAAGCTGCAGAATTAAGAGTTGCTTGGTATTTCAAAGGAGATGTTACTTATAAAGTACGAAGTGGTGGTTGAGAATGGTCAAATACCTCTAATAGTCATTGAAACCAAGTTTCAATCCATTCCGACATCGGTTGGTTGTCGTTTTGCCAATTCGAGCCTTAATGGACCATTATGCCCATTCAGCGTCTTTTATCGTTTTCGCACCGCTGCGTGCCTAATTCTTGGTTAAAGAGACCCTTATGAACATTTGTATGCCTAATAAGACTAAGTTGCAAAACATTTTCAAACAGAATCAACTGTTGTTTGTGTTAACCCTACGTACAATGACAAGCTGCAGAATTAAGAGTTGCTTGGTATTTCAAAGGAGATGTTACTTATAAAGTACGAAGTGGTGGTTGAGAATGGTTAAATACCTCTAATAGTCATTGAAACCAAGTTTCAATCCATTCCGACATCGGTTGGTCGTTGTTTTGCCATTTCGAGCCTTAATGGACCATTAGGCCCATTTAGTGTCTTTTATCGTTTTCGCACCGCTGCGTGCCTAATTCTTGGTTAAAGAGACCCTTATGAACCTTTGTATGCCTAATAAGACTAAGTTGCACAAGGTTTTCAAACAGAATCAAACGCTGTTTGTGTTTACCCTACGTACAATGACAAGTTGGAGAATTAAGAGTTGTTTGGTATTACAATGGAGGTGTTACTTATAAAGTAGGAAGTGGTGGTTGTGAATGGTCAAATACCTCTATTAGTTATTGAAACCACGTTTCAATACATTTCGACATCGTTTGGTCGTCGTTTTGCCAATTCGAGCCTGAATGGACCATTAGACCTATTTAGCGTCTTTTATCGTTTTCGCACCGCTGCGTGCCTAATTCTTGGTTAACGAGACCCTTATGGAACTTCGTATGCCTAATAAGATTAAGTTGCAAAACGTTTTCAAACAGAATCAACTGTTGTTTGTGTTAACCCTACGTACAATGACAAGTTGGAGAATTAAAAGTTGCTTGGTATTTCAAAGGAGATGTTACTTATAAAGTACGAAGTGGTGGTTGTGAATGGTCAAATACCTCTAATAGTCATTGAAACCAAGTTTCAATACATTTCGACATCGTTTGGTCGTCGTTTTGCCAATTCGAGCCTTAATGGACCATTAGGCCCATTTAGCGTCTTTTATCGTTTTCGCACCGCTGCGTGCCTAATTCTTGGTTAACGAGACCCTTATGGAACTTCGTATGCCTAATAAGATTAAGTTGCAAAACGTTTTCAAACAGAATCAACTGTTGTTTGTGTTAACCCTACGTACAATGACAAGCTGGAGAATTAAAAGTTGCTTGGTATTTCAAAGGAGATGTTACTTATAAAGTACGAAGTGGTGGTTGAGAATGGTCAAATACCTCTAATAAGTCATTGAAACCAAGTTTCAATCCATTCTGACATCGGTTGGTTGTCGTTTTGCCATTTCGAGCCTTAATGGACCATTAGGCCCATTTAGCGTCTTTTATCGTTTTCGCACCGCTGCGTGCCTAATTCTTGGTTAAAGAGACCCTTATGGAACTTCGTATGCCTAATAAGACTAAGTTGCAAAACGTTTTCAAACAGAATCAACTGTTGTTTGTGTTAACCCTACGTACAATGACAAGCTGCAGAATTAAGAGTTGCTTGGTATTTCAAAGGAGATGTTACTTATAAAGTACGAAGTGGTGGTTGAGAATGGTCAAATACCTCTAATAGTCATTGAAACCAAGTTTCAATCCATTCCGACATCGGTTGGTTGTCGTTTTGCCAATTCGAGCCTTAATGGACCATTATGCCCATTCAGCGTCTTTTATCGTTTTCGCACCGCTGCGTGCCTAATTCTTGGTTAAAGAGACCCTTATGAACATTTGTATGCCTAATAAGACTAAGTTGCAAAACGTTTTCAAACAGAATCAACTGTTGTTTGTGTTAACCCTACGTACAATGACAAGCTGCAGAATTAAGAGTTGCTTGGTATTTCAAAGGAGATGTTACTTATAAAGTACGAAGTGGTGGTTGAGAATGGTTAAATACCTCTAATAGTCATTGAAACCAAGTTTCAATCCATTCCGACATCGGTTGGTCGTTGTTTTGCCATTTCGAGCCTTAATGGACCATTAGGCCCATTTAGTGTCTTTTATCGTTTTCGCACCGCTGCGTGCCTAATTCTTGGTTAAAGAGACCCTTATGAACCTTTGTATGCCTAATAAGACTAAGTTGCACAAGGTTTTCAAACAGAATCAAACGTTGTTTGTGTTTACCGTACGTACAATGACAAGTTGGAGAATTAAGAGTTGTTTGGTATTACAATGGAGGTGTTACTTATAAAGTAAGAAGTGGTGGTTGTGAATGGTCAAATACCTCTAATAGTTATTGAAACCACGTTTCAATACATTTCGACATCGTTTGGTCGTCGTTTTGCCAATTCGAGCCTGAATGGACCATTAGACCTATTTAGCGTCTTTTATCGTTTTCGCACCGCTGCGTGCCTAATTCTTGGTTAACGAGACCCTTATGGAACTTCGTATGCCTAATAAGATTAAGTTGCAAAACGTTTTCAAACAGAATCAACTGTTGTTTGTGTTAACCCTACGTACAATGACAAGTTGGAGAATTAAAAGTTGCTTGGTATTTCAAAGGAGATGTTACTTATAAAGTACGAAGTGGTGGTTGAGAATGGTCAAATACCTCTAATAGTCATTGAAACCAAGTTTCAATCCATTCCGACATCGGTTGGTCGTCGTTTTGCCATTTCGAGCCTTAATGGACCATTAGGCCCATTTAGCGTCTTTTATCTTTTTCGCACCGCTGCGTGCCTCATTCTTGGTTAAAGAGACCCTTATGAACCTTTGTGTGCCTAATAAGACTAAGTTGCACAAGGTTTTCAAACAGAATCAAACGCTGTTTGTGTTTACCCTACGTACAATGACAAGTTGAAGAATTAAGAGTTGTTTGGTATTACAATGGAGGTGTTACTTATAAAGTACGAAGTGGTGGTTGAGAATGCTCAAATACCTCTAATAGTCATTGAAACCAAGTTTCAATCCATTCCGACATCGGTTGGTCGTCGTTTTGCCATTTCGAGCCTTAATGGACCATTAGGCCCATTTGGCGTCTTTTATCGTTTTCGCACCGCTGCGTGCCTAATTCTTGGTTAAAGAGACCCTTATGAACCTTTGTATGCCTAATAAGACTAAGTTGCACAAGGTTTTCAAACAGAATCAAACGCTGTTTGTGTTTACCCTACGTACAATGACAAGTTGGAGAATTAAGAGTTGTTTGGTATTACAATGGAGGTGTTACTTATAAAGTACGAAGTGGTGGTTGTGAATGGTCAAATACCTCTAATAGTCATTGAAACCAAGTTTCAATCCATTCCGACATCGGTTGGTCGTCGTTTTGCCATTTCGAGCCTTAATGCACCATTAGGCCCATTTAGCGTCTTTTATCGTTTTCGCACCGCTGCGTGCCTAATTCTTGGTTAAAGAGACCCTTATGCACATTTGTATGTCTAATAAGACTAAGTTGCACAAGGTTTTCAAACAGAATCAAATGCTGTTTGTGTTTACCCTACGTACAATGACAAGCTGGAGAATTAAGAGTTGTTTGGTATTACAATGAAGGTGTTACTTATAAAGTAAGAAGTGGTGGTTGTGAATGGTCAAATACCTCTAATAGTCATTGAAACCACGTTTCAATCCATTTCGACATCGTTTGGTCGTCGTTTTGCCAAATCGAGCCTTAATGGACCATTAGGCCCATTTAGCGTCTTTTATCGTTTTCGCACCGCTGCGTGCCTAATTCTTGGTTAAAAAGACCCTTATGGAACTTCGTATGCCTAATAAGCCTAAGTTGCAAAACGTTTTCAAACAGAATCAACTGTTGTTTGTGTTAACCCTACGTACAATGACAAGCTGCAGAATTAAGAGTTGCTTGGTAATTCAAAGGAGATGTTACTTATAAAGTACGAAGTGGTGGTTGAGAATGGTCAAATACCTCTAATAGTCATTGAAACCAAGTTCCAATCCATTCCGACATCGTTTCATCGTCGTTTTGCAAATTCGAGCCTTAATGGACCATTACGCCCATTTAGTGTCTTTTATCATTTTCGCACCGCTGCGTGGCCAATTCTTGGTTAAAGAGACCCATATGGAACTTCGTATGCCTAATAAGACTAAGTTGCACAAGGTTTTCAAACAGAATCAACCGTTGTTTGTGTTAACCCTACGCACAATGACAAGTTGGAAAATTATGAGTTGTGTGGTATTACAAAGGAGGTGTTACTTATAAAGTACGTAGTGGTGGTTGAGAATGGTCAAATACCTCAAATAGTCATTGAAACCACGTTTCAATCCATTTCGACATCGTTTGGTCGTCGTTTTGCCAATTCGAGCCTGAATGGACCATTAGACCTATTTAGCGTCTTTTTTCGTTTTCGCACCGCTGCGTGCCTAATTCTTGGTTAACGAGACCCTTATGGAACTTCGTATGCCTAATAAGATTAAGTTGCAAAACGTTTTCAAACAGAATCAACTGTTGTTTGTGTTAACCCTACGTACAATGACAAGTTGGAGAATTAAAAGTTGCTTGGTATTTCAAAGGAGATGTTACTTATAAAGTACGAAGTGGTGGTTGTGAATGGTCAAATACCTCTAATAGTCATTGAAACCAAGTTTCAATCCATTCCGACATCGGTTGGTCGTCGTTTTGCCATTTCGAGCCTTAATGGACCATTAGGCCCATTTAGCGTCTTTTATCGTTTTCGCACCGCTGCGTGCCTAATTCTTGGTTAAAAAGACCCTTATGGAACTTCGTATGCCTAATAAGCCTAAGTTGCAAAACGTTATCAAACAGAATCAACTGTTGTTTGTGTTAACCCTACGTACAATGACAAGTTGGATAATTAAAAGTTGCTTGGTATTTCAAAGGAGATGTTTCTTATAAAGTACGAAGTGGTGGTTGAGAATGGTCAAATACCTCTAATAGTCATTGAAACCAAGTTCCAATCCATTCCCACATAGTTTCATCGTCGTTTTGCCAATTCGAGCCTTAATGGACCATTAGGCCCATTTAGCGTCTTTTATCATTTTCGCACCGCTGCATGCCCAATTCTTGGTTAAAGAGACCCTTATGGAACTTTGTATGCCTAATAAGACTAAGTTGCACAAGGTTTTCAAACAGAATCAACCGTTGATTGTGTTAACCCTACGTACAATGACAAGTTGGAAAATTATGAGTTGTGTGGTATTTCAAAGGAGGTGTTACTTATAAAGTACGTAGTGGTGGTTGAGAATGGTCAAATACCTCTAATAGTCATTGAAACCACGTTTCAATCCATTTCGACATCGTTTGGTCGTTGTTTTGCCAATTCGAGCCTGAATGGACCATTAGACCTATTTAGCGTCTTTTTTCGTTTTCGCACCGCTGCGTGCCTAATTCTTGGTTAACGAGACCCTTATGGAACTTCGTATGCCTAATAAGACTAAGTTGCAAAACGTTTTCAAACAGAATCAACTGTTGTTTGTGTTAACCCTACGTACAATGACAAGCTGCAGAATTAAGAGTTGCTTGGTATTTCAAAGGAGATGTTACTTATAAAGTACGAAGAGGTGGTTGAGAATGGTCAAATACCTCTAATAGTCATTGAAACCAAGTTTCAATCCATTCCGACATCGGTTGGTCGTCGTTTTGCCAATTCGAGCCTTAATGGACCATTAGGCCCATTCAGCTTCTTTTATCATTTTCGCACCGCTGCGTGCCTAATTCTTGGTTAACGAGACCTTTATGGAACTTCGTATGCCTAATAAGACTAAGTTGCAAAACGTTTTCAAACAGAATCAACTGTTGTTTGTGTTAACCCTACGTACAATGACAAGCTGCAGAATTAAGAGTTGCTTGGTATTTCAAAGGAGATGTTACTTATAAAGTACGAAGTGGTGGTTGTGAATGGTCAAATACCTCTAATAGTCATTGAAACCAAGTTTCAATCCATTCCGACATCGGTTGGTCGTCGTTTTGCCATTTCGAGCCTTAATGGACCATTAGGCCCATTTAGCGTCTTTTATCGTTTTCGCACCGCTGCGTGCCTAATTCTTGGTTAAAAAGACCCTTATGGAACTTCGTATGCCTAATAAGCCTAAGTTGCAAAACGTTTTCAAACAGAATCAACTGTTGTTTGTGTTAACCCTACGTACAATGACAAGCTGCAGAATTAAGAGTTGCTTGGTATTTCAAAGGAGATGTTACTTATAAAGTAGGAAGTGGTGGTTGAGAATGGTCAAATACCTCTAATAGTCATTGAAACCAAGTTCCAATCCATTCCGACATCGTTTCATCGTCGTTTTGCCAATTCGAGCCTTAATGGACCATTAGGCCCATTTAGCGTCTTTTATCATTTTCGCACCGCTGCGTGCCCAATTCTTGGTTAAAGAGACCCTTATGGAACTTCGTATGCCTAATAAGACTAAGTTGCACAAGGTTTTCAAACAGAATCAACCGTTGTTTTTGTTAACCCTACGTACAATGACAAGTTGGAAAATTATGAGTTGTGTGGTATTACAAAGGAGGTGTTACTTATAAAGTACGTAGTGGTGGTTGAGAATGGTCAAATACCTCTAATAGTCATTGAAACCACGTTTCAATCCATTTCGACATCGTTTGGTCGTCGTTTTGCCAATTCGAGCCTGAATGGACCATTAGACCTATTTAGCGTCTTTTTTCGTTTTCGCACCGCTGCGTGCCTAATTCTTGGTTAACGACACCCTTATGGAACTTCGTATGCCTAATATTATAAAGTACGAAGTGGTGGTTGTGAATGGTCAAATACCTCTAATAGTCATTGAAACCAAGTTTCAATCCATTCCGACATAGGTTGGTCGTCGTTTTGCCATTTCGAGCCTTAATGGACCATTATGCCCATTCAGCGTCTTTTTTCGTTTTCGCACCGCTGCGTGCCTAATTCTTGGTTAACGAGACCCTTATGGAACTTCGTATGCCTAATATTATAAAGTACGAAGTGGTGGTTGTGAATGGTCAAATACCTCTAATAGTCATTGAAACCAAGTTTCAATCCATTCCGACATCGGTTGGTCGTCGTTTTGCCATTTCGAGCCTTAATGGACCATTATGCCCATTCAGCGTCTTTTTTCGTTTTCGCACCGCTGCGTGCCTAATTCTTGGTTAACGAGACCCTTATGGAACTTCGTATGCCTAATAAGACTAAGTTGCAAAACGTTTTCAAACAGAATCAACTGTTGTTTGTGTTAACCCTACGTACAATGACAAGCTGCAGAATTAAGAGTTGCTTGGTATTTCAAAGGAGATGTTACTTATAAAGTACGAAGTGGTGGTTGAGAATGGTTAAATACCTCTAATAGTCATTGAAACCAAGTTTCAATCCATTCCGACATCGGTTGGTCGTCGTTTTGCCATTTCGAGCCTTAATGGACCATTAGGCCCATTTAGTGTCTTTTATCGTTTTCGCACCGCTGCGTGCCTAATTCTTGGTTAAAGAGACCCTTATGAACCTTTGTATGCCTAATAAGACTAAGTTGCACAAGGTTTTCAAACAGAATCAAATGCTGTTTGTGTTTACCCTACGTACAATGACAAGCTGGAGAATTAAGAGTTGTTTGGTATTACAATGAAGGTGTTACTTATAAAGTAAGAAGTGGTGGTTGTGAATGGTCAAATACCTCTAATAGTCATTGAAACCACGTTTCAATCCATTTCGACATCGTTTGGTCGTCGTTTTGCCAATTCGAGCCTGAATGGACCATTAGACCTATTTAGCGTCTTTTTTCGTTTTCGCACCGCTGCGTGCCTAATTCTTGGTTAACGAGACCCTTATGGAACTTCGTATGCCTAATAAGACTAAGTTGCAAAACGTTTTCAAACAGAATCAACTGTTGTTTGTGTTAACCCTACGTACAATGACAAGCTGCAGAATTAAGAGTTGCTTGGTATTTCAAAGGAGATGTTACTTATAAAGTACGAAGTGGTGGTTGAGAATGGTCAAATACCTCTAATAGTCATTGAAACCAAGTTTCAATCCATTCCGACATCGGTTGGTTGTCGTTTTGCCAATTCGAGCCTTAATGGACCATTATGCCCATTCAGCGTCTTTTATCGTTTTCGCACCGCTGCGTGCCTAATTCTTGGTTAACGAGACCCTTATGGAACTTCGTATGCCTAATAAGACTAAGTTGCAAAACGTTTTCAAACAGAATCAACTGTTGTTTGTGTTAACCCTACGTACAATGACAAGCTGCAGAATTAAGAGTTGCTTGGTATTTCAAAGGAGATGTTACTTATAAAGTACGAAGTGGTGGTTGTGAATGGTCAAATACCTCTAATAGTCATTGAAACCAAGTTTCAATCCATTCCGACATCGGTTGGTCGTCGTTTTGCCATTTCGAGCCTTAATGGACCATTAGGCCCATTTAGCGTCTTTTATCGTTTTCGCACCGCTGCGTGCCTAATTCTTGGTTAAAGAGACCCTTATGAACCTTTGTATGCCTAATAAGACTAAGTTGCACAAGGTTTTCAAACAGAATCAAACGCTGTTTGTGTTTACCCTACGTACAATGACAAGTTGGAGAATTAAGAGTTGTTTGGTATTACAATGGAGGTGTTACTTATAAAGTACGAAGTGGTGGTTGTGAATGGTCAAATACCTCTAATAGTCATTGAAACCAAGTTTCAATCCATTCCGACATCGGTTGGTCGTCGTTTTGCCATTTCGAGCCTTAATGGACCATTAGGCCCATTTAGCGTCTTTTATCGTTTTCGCACCGCTGCGTGCCTAATTCTTGGTTAACGAGACCCTTATGGAACTTCGTATGCCTAATAAGACTAAGTTGCAAAACGTTTTCAAACAGAATCAACTGTTGTTTGTGTTAACCCTACGTACAATGACAAGCTGCAGAATTAAGAGTTGCTTGGTATTTCAAAGGAGATGTTACTTATAAAGTACGAAGTGGTGGTTGAGAATGGTCAAATACCTCTAATAGTCATTGAAACCAAGTTTCAATCCATTCCGACATCGGTTGGTTGTCGTTTTGCCAATTCGAGCCTTAATGGACCATTATGCCCATTCAGCGTCTTTTATCGTTTTCGCACCGCTGCGTGCCTAATTCTTGGTTAACGAGACCCTTATGGAACTTCGTATGCCTAATAAGACTAAGTTGCAAAACGTTTTCAAACAGAATCAACTGTTGTTTGTGTTAACCCTACGTACAATGACAAGCTGCAGAATTAAGAGTTGCTTGGTATTTCAAAGGAGATGTTACTTATAAAGTACGAAGTGGTGGTTGTGAATGGTCAAATACCTCTAATAGTCATTGAAACCAAGTTTCAATCCATTCCGACATCGGTTGGTCCTTGTTTTGCCATTTCGAGCCTTAATGGACCATTAGGCCCATTTAGTGTCTTTTATCGTTTTCGCACCGTTGCGTGCCTAATTCTTGGTTAAAGAGACCCTTATGAACCTTTGTATGCCTAATAAGACTAAGTTGCACAAGGTTTTCAAACAGAATCAAACGCTGTTTGTGTTTACCCTACGTACAATGACAAGTTGAAGAATTAAGAGTTGTTTGGTATTACAATGGAGGTGTTACTTATAAAGTACGAAGTGGTGGTTGAGAATGCTCAAATACCTCTAATAGTCATTGAAACCAAGTTTCAATCCATTCCGACATCGGTTGGTCGTCGTTTTGCCATTTAGAGCCTTAATGGACCATTAGGCCCATTTGGCGTCTTTTATCGTTTTCGCACCGCTGCGTGCCTAATTCTTGGTTAACGAGACCCTTATTGAACTTCGTATGCCTAATAAGATTAAGTTGCAAAACGTTTTCAAACAGAATCAACTGTTGTTTGTGTTAACCCTACGTACAATGACAAGTTGGAGAATTAAAAGTTGCTTGGTATTTCAAAGGAGATGTTACTTATAAAGTACGAAGTGGTGGTTGTGAATGGTCAAATACCTCTAATAGTCATTGAAACCACGTTTCAATACATTTCGACATCGTTTGGTCGTCGTTTTGCCAATTCGAGCCTGAATGGACCATTAGACCTATTTAGCGTCTTTTATCGTTTTCGCACCGCTGCGTGCCTAATTCTTGGTTAACGAGACCCTTATGGAACTTCGTATGCCTAATAAGATTAAGTTGCAAAACGTTTTCAAACAGAATCAACTGTTGTTTGTGTTAACCCTACGTACAATGACAAGCTGCAGAATTAAGAGTTGCTTGGTATTTCAAAGGAGATGTTACTTATAAAGTACGAAGTGGTGGTTGAGAATGGTCAAATACCTCTAATAGTCATTGAAACCAAGTTTCAATCCATTCCGACATCGGTTGGTTGTCGTTTTGCCAATTCGAGCCTTAATGGACCATTATGCCCATTCAGCGTCTTTTATCGTTTTCGCACCGCTGCGTGCCTAATTCTTGGTTAACGAGACCCTTATGGAACTTCGTATGCCTAATAAGACTAAGTTGCAAAACGTTTTCAAACAGAATCAACTGTTGTTTGTGTTAACCCTACGTACAATGACAAGCTGCAGAATTAAGAGTTGCTTGGTATTTCAAAGGAGATGTTACTTATAAAGTACGAAGTGGTGGTTGTGAATGGTCAAATACCTCTAATAGTCATTGAAACCAAGTTTCAATCCATTCCGACATCGGTTGGTTGTCGTTTTGCCAATTCGAGCCTTAATGGACCATTATGCCCATTCAGCGTCTTTTATCGTTTTCGCACCGCTGCGTGCCTAATTCTTGGTTAAAGAGACCCTTATGGAACTTCGTATGCCTAATAAGACTAAGTTGCACAAGGTTTTCAAACAGAATCAACCGTTGTTTTTGTTAACCCTACGTACAATGACAAGTTGGAAAATTATGAGTTGTGTGGTATTACAAAGGAGGTGTTACTTATAAAGTACGTAGTGGTGGTTGAGAATGGTCAAATACCTCTAATAGTCATTGAAACCACGTTTCAATCCATTTCGACATCGTTTGGTCGTCCTTTTGCCAATTCGAGCCTGAATGGACCATTAGACCTATTTAGCGTCTTTTTTCGTTTTCGCACCGCTGCGTGCCTAATTCTTGGTTAACGAGACCCTTATGGAACTTCGTATGCCTAATAAGACTAAGTTGCAAAACGTTTTCAAACAGAATCAACTGTTGTTTGTGTTAACCCTACGTACAATGACAAGCTGCAGAATTAAGAGTTGCTTGGTATTATTTCAAAGGAGATGTTACTTATAAAGTACGAAGTGGTGGTTGAGAATGGTCAAATACCTCTAATAGTCATTGAAACCAAGTTTCAATCCATTCCGACATCGGTTGGTTGTCGTTTTGCCAATTCGAGCCTTAATGGACCATTATGCCCATTCAGCGTCTTTTATCGTTTTCGCACCGCTGCGTGCCTAATTCTTGGTTAACGAGACCCTTATGGAACTTCGTATGCCTAATAAGACTAAGTTGCAAAACGTTTTCAAACAGAATCAACTGTTGTTTGTGTTAACCCTACGTACAATGACAAGCTGCAGAATTAAGAGTTGCTTGATATTTCAAAGGAGATGTTACTTATAAAGTACGAAGTGGTGGTTGTGAATGGTCAAATACCTCTAATAGTCATTGAAACCAAGTTTCAATCCATTCCGACATCGGTTGGTCGTCGTTTTGCCATTTCGAGCCTTAATGGACCATTAGGCCCATTTAGCGTCTTTTATCGTTTTCGCACCGCTGCGTGCCTAATTCTTGGTTAAAGAGACCCTTATGAACCTTTGTATGCCTAATAAGACTAAGTTGCACAAGGTTTTCAAACAGAATCAAACGCTGTTTGTGTTTACCCTACGTACAATGACAAGCTGGAGAATTAAGAGTTGTTTGGTATTACAATGGAGGTGTTACTTATAAAGTACGAAGTGGTGGTTGTGAATGGTCAAATAACTCTAATAGTCATTGAAACCAAGTTTCAATCCATTCCGACATCGGTTGGTCGTCGTTTTGCCATTTCGAGCCTTAATGGACCATTAGGCCCATTTAGCGTCTTTTATCGTTTTCGCACCTCTGCGTGCCTAATTCTTGGTTAACGAGACCCTTATGGAACTTCGTATGCCTAATAAGACTAAGTTGCAAAACGTTTTCAAACAGAATCAACTGTTGTTTGTGTTAACCCTACGTACAATGACAAGCTGCAGAATTAAGAGTTGCTTGGTATTTCAAAGGAGATGTTACTTATAAAGTACGAAGTGGTGGTTGAGAATGGTCAAATACCTCTAATAGTCATTGAAACCAAGTTTCAATCCATTCCGACATCGGTTGGTCGTCGTTTTGCCATTTCGAGCCTTAATGGACCATTAGGCCCATTTAGCGTCTTTTATCGTTTTCGCACCGCTGCGTGCCTAATTCTTGGTTAAAAAGACCCTTATGGAACTTCGTATGCCTAATAAGCCTAAGTTGCAAAACGTTTTCAAACAGAATCAAACGCTGTTTGTGTTTACCCTACGTACAATGACAAGTTGAAGAATTAAGAGTTGCTTGATATTTCAAAGGAGATGTTACTTATAAAGTACGAAGTGGTGGTTGTGAATGGTCAAATACCTCTAATAGTCATTGAAACCAAGTTTCAATCCATTCCGACATCGGTTGGTCGTCGTTTTGCCATTTCGAGCCTTAATGGACCATTAGGCCCATTTAGCGTCTTTTATCGTTTTCGCACCGCTGCGTGCCTAATTCTTGGTTAAAGAGACCCTTATGAACCTTTGTATGCCTAATAAGACTAAGTTGCACAAGGTTTTCAAACAGAATCAAACGCTGTTTGTGTTTACCCTACGTACAATGACAAGTTGAAGAATTAAGAGTTGTTTGGTATTACAATGGAGGTGTTACTTATAAAGTACGAAGTGGTGGTTGAGAATGCTCAAATACCTCTAATAGTCATTGAAACCAAGTTTCAATCCATTCCGACATCGGTTGATCGTCGTTTTGCCAATTCGAGCCTTAATGGACCATTAGGCTCATTTAGCGTCTATTAGCCTTTTAATCACCGTTGCGTGCCTAATTCTTGATTAAAGAGACCCTTATGGAACTTCGTATGCCTAATAAGACTAAGTTGCAAAACGTTTTCAAACAGAATCAACTGTTGTTTGTGTTAACCCTACGTACAATGACAAGCTGCAGAATTAAGAGTTGCTTGGTATTTCAAAGGAGATGTTACTTATAAAGTACGAAGTGGTGGTTGTGAATGGTCAAATACCTCTAATAGTCATTGAAACCAAGTTTCAATCCATTCCGACATCGGTTGGTCGTCGTTTTGCCATTTCGAGCCTTAATGGACCATTAGGCCCATTTAGCGTCTTTTATCGTTTTCGCACCGCTGCGTGCCTAATTCTTGGTTAAAAAGACCCTTATGGAACTTCGTATGCCTAATAAGCCTAAGTTGCAAAACGTTTTCAAACAGAATCAACTGTTGTTTGTGTTAACCCTACGTACAATGACAAGCTGCAGAATTAAGAGTTGCTTGGTATTTCAAAGGAGATGTTACTTATAAAGTACGAAGTGGTGGTTGTGAATGGTCAAATACCTCTAATAGTCATTGAAACCAAGTTTCAATCCATTCCGACATCGGTTGGTCGTCGTTTTGCCATTTCGAGCCTTAATGGACCATTAGGCCCATTTAGCGTCTTTTATCGTTTTCGCACCGCTGCGTGCCTAATTCTTGGTTAAAAAGACCCTTATGGAACTTCGTATGCCTAATAAGACTAAGTTGCAAAACGTTTTCAAACAGAATCAACTGTTGTTTGTGTTAACCCTACGTACAATGACAAGCTGCAGAATTAAGAGTTGCTTGGTATTTCAAAGGAGATGTTACTTATAAAGTACGAAGTGGTGGTTGTGAATGGTCAAATACCTCTAATAGTCATTGAAACCAAGTTTCAATCCATTCCGACATCGGTTGGTCGTCGTTTTGCCAATTCGAGCCTTAATGGACCATTAGGCCCATTCAGCTTCTTTTATCGTTTTCGCACCGCTGCGTGCCTAATTCTTGGTTAAAAAGACCCTTATGGAACTTCGTATGCCTAATAAGCCTAAGTTGCAAAACGTTTTCAAACAGAATCAACTGTTGTTTGTGTTAACCCTACGTACAATGACAAGCTGCAGAATTAAGAGTTGCTTGGTATTTCAAAGGAGATGTTACTTATAAAGTACGAAGTGGTGGTTGAGAATGGTCAAATACCTCTAATAGTCATTGAAACCAAGTTTCAATCCATTCCGACATCGGTTGGTCGTCGTTTTGCCAATTCGAGCCTTAATGGACCATTAGGCCCATTCAGCGTCTTTTATCGTTTTCGCACCGCTGCGTGCCTAATTCTTGGTTAAAGAGACCCTTATGAACATTTGTATGTCTAATAAGACTAAGTTGCACAAGGTTTTCAAACAGAATCAACCGTTGTTTGTGTTAACACTACGTACAATGACAAGTTGGAGAATTAAGAGTTGTTTGGTATTACAAAGGAGATGTTACTTATAAAGTACAAAGTGGTGGTTCAGAGTGGTCAAATACCTCTAATAGTCATTGAAACCAAGTTTCAATCCATTTCGACATCGGTTGGTCGTCGTTTTCCCAATTCGAGCCTGAATGGACCATTAGACCTATTTAGCTTCTTTTAGCGTTTTTGTACCGCTGCAAGCCTAATTCTTGGTTAAAGAGACCGTTATGTAACTTCGTATGCTTAATAAGACTAAGTTGCAAAATGTTTTCAAACAGAATCAAACGTTGTTTTTGTTTACCCTACGTACAATGACAAGTTGGAGAATTAAGAGTTGTTTGGTATTACAAAGGAGATGTTTCTTATAAAGTACGAAGTGGTGGTTGAGAGTGGTCAAATACCTCTAATAGGCATTGAAACCAAGTTTCAATCCATTTCGACATCGTTTTGTCGTCGTTTTGCCAATTCGAGCCTTAATGGACCATTAGGCCCATTTAGCGTCTTTTATAATTTTCGCACCGCTGCGTGCCGAATTCTTGGTTAAAGAGACCCTTATGTGATGGAGGACCATCCTTAGAAGTCACACCAATGGAAGCACCATCCATAGAAGGTCCAATCACAAGGTCAAAAGCTAAGCAACTACAAGAAGACTTAACCATTTTTGTCACTCAATTCAGCCTTCAAGGCAACACTATGGAACTTGAGGACTCAATGGTTAAAGCTAGGACTCTACTCACATTTGAGTCCAAGGAGATAGCTTGAAGACCTTGCTTATCATTTCCCTTTTAGTGCATTTTATGACACTTGCATCTCATGACATTTTGCCATGTCAAGGGCGTCTTTTCAAGACATGTTGTGCGTGTGGTTTTGAAGTCAAGGGGTGGTTATTTCCCTATTTAAACCCTCTTGACACCCCACGCCCAAGTTAGTTCAAGTTTATCAACTTTGTTGTTTTCTCTTTTCAAAGAGAGCTTTGAACTCAAGTGTGTGATCGAGCGGATTGCTTGTCTTACTCTAGATGTCTTGTTTATGTCAATCTCATTAGAATTGGTGTTTACAAGCTTCATAGAACTCCTCCTTGTGCCTCCTCCATGTGAAGGTTGTGTAGGGTTGTAGGATCGAGGTTTTACACTCCATTACAACCTGGTTTTAGGCCATTAAAGCCTTTGGTCTTGTTGTTGTTTGTGCTTGGTTTTGATCATTCATCATCTTGTAGATATCTCATTGTTACCTCCTTTGTTTCCTTGCACTTCCATTCTGAATTTTCAAAGGGGCTTTCGCCATTGTTGTTGTTGGTTGATCTCTTGTGTTTTCATGGTTGTCTAGATCGGCTTCTTAGCTCAAGCAAGGCTATATCATGTGGTATCAGAGCTACTTGACTCCGTACACACCATTCGAACATCAATCTAAGCTTTCTTGGTTGTGTTCTTGAGTTTCTTGTTCAAACAAGGTGTGCTCTCTAAAATTGTGAGTTGTGTGCAGGTTGAACACCAAAGAGGATGGCTTGCATTGAGAGAAGGAAGGGTAGTAGGCTTGGTCTTGTCCTTGTCAAATCCATTGCCTAAACACATCCATTGATCTCACAAAACTCAAGGAAGAAGAAGAAGAAAACGGCTGTACCTTGTTGTTGTTCTTCATGGTTGTTCTTCATGTTCTTCATTGCTGAATTGGAGTATTGAGAGGGTGGTTACAAGGCCAAAATTCCCAGCCATTCATTCCCCACAAAATCAGGTAACTATCTCACCCACTCCTCCCTACAAAATCAGGTAACTATCTCACCCACTCCTCCCTACAAAATCAGGCTATATCATCTCACCCACTCTCACCCACTCTTACCTACAAATCAGGCCACCTCACCCACTCTTACCTACAAATCAGGCCACCTCACCCACTCTTCCCTACAAATCATACCCATTTTTGAACGATCAATTCACTTGGATTGCAGCCAAGTTTCTTTTGCTATTTCTTTTTAGCTTATTTTGTTGCTTTTCTTTTATTCTTCATTTAAAAACTCCAAAAAAAAAAAAAAAGAAAAACAAAAGCCAAAGTCCAAAATATAAAAATCAGGCGGACTAGTTATTAGCTCGGTTCATTAAAACCCGGGATCTTAAGTCATTGTAATAGAGCGGTCCAAGGAAGAACCGTGGTCTAAAGCTACACATCTCAGCCAAACAAAACGGCTTAGCTAGACCCGGGGTATTAAGCCCCTACGAATCACAAGTTGAAGAAGGAGAACAAGGGATTGCCAAGAGCCCTTGAGCCAACCCATCGACCTTAGCCACCTAGTCCCTAAACCCATATCACTCACGGTTTGACAAGGCTAGACAGTCCGAGGTCCTTCTTGATTCAATTCGAGCTTGACTTGAAGGTAATCACCTATTCTAAGGCTTAAATTGTGCTTAAACACTAGGTTGCTTTTCATTCTTGCAATCTGAGAGTTGTAATTATTGTCTTGACTTCAAAACTGGTTTTGAGTTTCTTTGTAGTGAATAGACACTAAGTGGAAAGGATTGATCTTTACAAGCCAATATCAAGTTAGAGAAGTACAAGCAACAAGAGAGTTGTGTGAACAAACACTTGGTTTGGGAAACACTTGAGAGTTGTTGATGTGATTCGAGTTGAAACAACAGAGCAAGCACAAAGTATTAATTCATTTTGTTCTTCTCGGATTTTTCAGACAACACCTCAGTATTTTGATCATTTCAGAAGCTACGAATGTCCAGTGGCGGTCCATGAGTACTTGTTGGAAAGATAACTTCAAGGGCTACAAGATTCATGACAATCACAGAAGTCAAATCTCCTCTAAACGGACTCAAAACTGTCAATCATCTCAGAAGTCATTCAAGAAAATGAAGAGATTTCAGCATTCAAGATGAGTGTTTATGATCAAGACCCTTGAGATACCTACCCTCCTAAATGCCTTGACATGTGAAGAGTTTCTTTTGCAGCTTACTTGTCCTATATATTTGATAATTTGTTATGTTTTTTGATAGACAAGATTGAAGAAAAGAAAGAGTTTCTCTTGTCTCACTTTTATTTCTTTTTTATTTTCTTTTTTGACCCTTTTGTGCTCGTGAGTCATATCGAGCGTGTTCGTGAGTAATATCGAACAATCCGATCTTGTTTCAAGAGTGAGTCATATCTCTTGATCCTTGATCTCTCCTAAACTTGAGTGGTGAGTCATATCCACAAGAGTGTTAGGTGCTTATCCCGAACCTTCGACACGCCGGTGGATTCCGACGCTCTCGAATCGTTCACCCTTGCTGCGTTCTTGGTGAATTCCGAGTTCAAGGCGAGACTTTCAAACCTCGTGTGTGGATTCACTTGAGGGGTTGATTGCCTATCTTTTTATGCTTTATTGAAGAAATAAATTTGTAATTTCAGTTCATAGGAACTTCTTCGACACCGACACAAGCGATCCACGATCCTGATTCTCATCAGTTGTTATTATTCAATCTAACTTAATCAATTTCAGTGTTTGTTTGTTTTGATCATGACTAACTCTAGGCATGAAGGCGAAAGGGGCAATGACCATTCCGACACAAGGAGTCCTTCACCCCCACAACCTGAGGTCTATAGCATTCTTAAGAGCCTTACCGATAGTATCACGTCCCTCACAGCTGAAATGAACACCATTAAGGGACAATTAGCCACTAGACCTACTCCTCTAGGAACCCACATGGAACATGGCCAAGCTTCTAACCTCAATAGCCAAGTCCCTCTTCCTACACAAAGAGAAGTCTATGACGAAGCTAGAAGGGAAGCCATCCTTAGAACTCAGAATAGAACCAACCCTAATCCACCACCTAGGAGAAATCCATTACCTCCCATTCGTACCCCTAGACCAATGAGGGAAGAACATTCTAATCTTTCTTCTCCTAATTCTTTTAGACGAAATGAGTTTGTTGATGAATTTCATGATGAAGAAGAAAGCATGGATGAGTACGAGGAATGGAGAAGAGAACGCAATAGGAGGTTTCAACCTAGGAGGCGTGAGCAAGAGCAAGATGGACTAGGAAGGGTGAAGGTGCAGATCCCACCCTTTGAGGGCACAAGTGATGCTGATTTATACATGGAATGGGAGACCAAGGTAGAGAACATATGGACTTGTCACAATTTCCCCGAGCAAAGGAAGGTACAACTAGCTACATTAGAATTCAAGGGATTTGCTTTAGCTTGGTGGGATAACTTAGTAAAAGAGAGAGTTAGAAACCTTGATCCACCAGTCCATACATGGGAACAAATGAAAGTGTTGCTTAGAAATAGATTTGTACCATCCTACTACACTAGAGAACTTAGACAAAGATTAGAGAATCTTAGACAAGGAAGTATGGGTGTAGAAGAAGCTTATAATGCCATGCAACATGCTATGCTTAAGGCTGGGGTAAGAGAGGATGAAGACTCCACCATTGCTAGATATCTTAGGATACTTAACTCTAACATTTCCTATGAAGTAGATATGTATCCTTGTAGTACAACCGTGGAATTACTTCATAATGCCATCAAGATAGAGAAGAGACTCAAGTCAAGGAGATCATATACACCTCAGGCCGTGGGCAATCAAGCAATGCAAATTGGAAATCAAGCTCCAAGAATGCATCATATGGCCGAGAGCAAAACAAGGAGCATTCTGCCCCTAGGAAAGAAGTTGGTGCAAGCAACACAAGCAACACTAATCAAGGCCAAACCACTCGGCCTCCATTCACAAGTTAAGGACAAAAAGGGAATGCCTCTAACTCTACTTTTCCTAATAAGTCTAGTCAAATTGAATGTTTTAAATGTAAAGGCAAAGGTCACATGATGAAAGATTGCCCTAATAGGAGAACTATGATTGTAGATCACCTAGGACAATATGATTCTTGTAGTGATAATGAAGAGATTCCTTGCATTGAAACTGAAAATGAGCATGCTAATGACTTAGATTTTGGTGAGGAATTAGAGTATGAGCATGGTGATAGCTTAATTTGTAAGAGAACTTTGCATGTGCTAGCAACTAAAGAGGAAGCTAATCAAAGAGAGAACCTATTTCATACTAGGTGTCTTGTTAAAGGAAAAGTGTGTAATATGATCATTGATGGTGGAAGTTGTACAAACATAGCTAGTACTACTTTAGTGTCTAAGTTACAACTACCAACAATTTCACATACTAGGCCTTATAAGCTAAGATGGATGAATGAATGTGGTGAATTGAAAGTCACCAAGCAAGTGAACATAGCTTTTAAGATAGGCTCCTATCAAGATACTTTGTTATGTGATGTAGTTCCTATGAATGCATGTCATCTTTTACTAGGTAGACCTTGGCAATTTGATAGGAAAGCTATTCATGATGGCTATACTAACAAGCACACATTTAAGTTCCATGGCAGACCTATTACCTTGTGTCCTATGACCCCATTGCAGGTTGCCGAAGAATTTGAGAAGTCCAAGATGAAGGACAAAGAGAAAGAAGAAGAAGTGAGCAAGGGGAGTGTGTTGTTGGCGTCCACATCAGATTTGCACGAGTTGTGTCTTCCTATAGACACAAGAGTCATGACATTGCTCAAGGACCAATGGCGTGCACTTACAAGTGCCGAAGGCAACAACACTATCCCTCACTCCATCCAAGTTGTGCTTGATGAGTTTAAAGACATGTTTCCGAAAGAGCTTCCATTAGGAGTACCGCCCTTTAGAGGGATTGAGCATCAAATAGACCTAATTCCGGGAGCATCATTACCAAATAGGCCCGCTTACAAGATGAATCCTCAAGAGAGCAAGGAAATTGAGGATCAAGTGCAAGAGCTACTTCAAAAGGGTTATGTGCGTGAGAGCAAGTCACCATGTGCAGTTCCGGTCCTCTTGGTTCCAAAGAAGGACAAGACATGGAGGATGTGTGTGGACTGCCGTGCTATAAACAACATCACAATCAAGTATCGTCACCCTATCCCTAGACTTGATGATATGCTTGATGAATTGTATGGTGCTACTTTGTTTTCTAAGATAGATTTGAGGAGTGGATACCACCAAATTAGGATGAAAGAAGGGGATGAATGGAAAACAGCCTTTAAGACCAAGTTTGGCTTGTATGAATGGCTTGTCATGCCATTTGGTCTTACTAATGCTCCTTCGACATTCATGAGGCTTATGAACTATGTTCTAAGAAGCTACATAGGGAAATTTGTGGTGGTCTACTTTGATGACATCCTCATCTATAGCAAGTCCTTACAAGAGCATGAACAACACCTTAGGGAAGTATTATCCACACTTAGACTTAATCATCTTTATGCTAACATTAAGAAGTGTGATTTTTGCACTAATGAAGTGATTTTTCTAGGGTTTGTGGTCAGCTCAAGAGGATTGGAGGTTGATCAAGAGAAGGTGAAAGCCATCAAGGAGTGGCCTACTCCTACTAATGTTGGACAAGTCCGAAGCTTTCAAGGTCTGGCCGGTTTCTATAGGCGATTTGTGAAGGACTTCTCCACCATAGCTTCACCACTCACGGAGTTGACAAAGAAACACACACCATTCACTTGGGGCAAGGCACAAGAGGCGGCATTTGAAGAGCTCAAAACCAGATTGACGAATGCTCCTCTCCTGATTCTACCAAATTTCTCAAAACCATTTGAGGTAGAATGTGATGCTTCCGGGATTGGAATTGGTGGTGTGTTGATGCAAGAAGGAAGACCAATAGCTTTCTTTAGTGAAAAGCTCAAAGGTGCGTGCCTCAATTACTCTACTTATGATAGAGAACTCTATGCACCCTTTAGGGTCTTAAAGACTTGGCAACACTATCTTTGGCCAAGTGAATTTGTGTTACATACGGATCATAAGTCATTAAAGCATCTAAGGGGTCAAGATAAACTAGATAGGCGTCATGGTAGATGGCTGGAATTCATAGAGACTTTTCCTTACATTATCAAGTATAAGAAAGGAAAAGATAACATTGTAGCCGATGCTTTATCTAGGAGATATACATTGCTTATTCAACTTTATTCTAAGGTGCTAGGGTTTGCTTACATTAAGGAACTCTATGATAATGATTCTGATTTTGGGAATATCTATAGACAATGCTTAGATACGGGTTCATGTGATAAGTGTTTTTACTTGTTTGATGGATTCCTTTTTAGAGCTAGTAAGGTTTGCATACTTAAGTGCTCTTTAAGACTCTTGCTTGTTGAGGAATCACACAAGGGAGGTCTTATGGGTCACTTGGGGCGTGATAAGACCTATGCCATGCTTAAAGAACATTTCTACTGGCCCCACATGCTTAAAGATGTTGAAAATGTGCTTAAAAGATGCTTAGAGTGTTTAAAAGCTAAGTCTAAGGTGAAACCCCATGGTCTCTACACACCACTGCCCATTCCCTCTTCTCCTTGGTTAGATATAAGTATGGACTTCATTGTTGGAGTACCTAGGACTAGGAAGGGACGAGACTCAATTTTTGTGGTTGTAGATCGGTTTTCTAAGATGGCTCACTTTATACCTTGTCACAAAACTGATGATGCTTCACATGTTTCTATTCTTTTCTTTAGAGAAGTAGTTAGATTGCATGGGATTCCTAGGACAATTGTTAGTGATAGGGATACAAAGTTTTTGAGTCACTTTTGGCGTTCTCTTTGGGGACAACTTGGTACTAAACTCTTGTTTTCTACCTCAAGTCATCCCCAAACCGATGGCCAAACTGAGGTTACTAATAGAACACTTGGTACCCTCCTAAGGACACTCATTAGGAAGAACTTAAAGTCTTGGGAAGATTTGTTGCCACATGTAGAATTTGCATATAATAGGGCGCAACACTCTTCTACAAACTTAAGTCCTTTTGAATGTGTCTATGGTCTTAATCCCTTAACCCCATTAGACCTTGTACCGTTTCCCAAGAAGGAACGAGTCGATTTTGATGCAGATAAACAGGTGGAGTTCATAAGGGAGTTACATGAAAAGACCAAGCTAAGGTTGGAGCAACTAGGACGTGATCTGGCTGCTAGGAACAACAAGGGAAGGAGAAGGGTGATTTTCAAGCCAGGAGACCTCGTATGGGTGCACTTGCGCAAGGAAAGATTCCCAACAAAGAGAGCATCCAAGCTAGCTCCAAGAGGTGATGGACCCTTCCAAGTCCTAAGGAAAGTAGGTGACAATGCATATGTTGTTGACCTACCGGGTGACTATGGTGTTAGTGCTACTTTCAATGTGGCTGATCTTACACTCTATGAGGACCATGAGGACAGTCCTAAAGATTCGTGGTCAAATCCTTTCCAAGGAGGGGAGGATGATGGAGGACCATCCTTAGAAGTCACACCAATGGAAGCACCATCCATAGAAGGTCCAATCACAAGGTCAAAAGCTAAGCAACTACAAGAAGACTTAACCATTTTTGTCACTCAATTCAGCCTTCAAGGCAACACTATGGAACTTGAGGACTCAATGGTTAAAGCTAGGACTCTACTCACATTTGAGTCCAAGGAGATAGCTTGAAGACCTTTCTTATCATTTCCCTTTTAGTGCATTTTATGACACTTGCATTTCATGACATTTTGCCATGTCAAGGGCGTCTTTTCAAGACATGTTGTGCGTGTGGTTTTGAAGTCAAGGGGTGGTTATTTGTCTATTTAAACCCTCTTGACACCCCACGCCCAAGTTAGTTCAAGTTTATCAACTTTGTTGTTTTCTCTTTTCAAAGAGAGCTTTGAACTCAAGTGTGTGATCGAGCGGATTGCTTGTCTTACTCTAGATGCCTTGTCTATGTCAATCTCATTAGAATTGGTGTTTACAAGCTTCATAGAACTCCTCCTTGTGCCTCCTCCATGTGAAGGTTGTGTAGGGTTGTAGGATTGAGGTTTTGCACTCCATTACAACCTGGTTTTAGGCCATTAAAGCCTTTGGTCTTGTTGTTGTTTGTGCTTGGTTTCGATCATTCATCATCTCGTAGATATCCCATTGTTATCTCCTTTGTTTCATTGCTTTTCCATTCTGATTTTCAAAAGGGCTTTCGCCATTGTTGTTGTTGATTGATCTCTTGTGTGTTCATGGTTGTCTAGATCGGCTTCATAGCTCAAGCAAGGCTATATCAATTAGGCTCATTTAGCGTCTTTTAGCGTTTTCGCACCGCTGCGTGCCTAATTCTTGGTTAAAGAGACCCTTACGGAGCTTCGTATGCCTAATAAGACTAAGTTGCACAACATTTTCAAACACAATTAACCGTTGTTTGTGTTAACCCTACGTACTATAACAAGTTGGAAAATTAAGAGTTGTTTGGCATTACAAAAGAGGTGTTACTTATAAAGTACGAAGTGGTGGCTGAGAATGGTCAAATACCTCTAATAGTCATTGAAACCAAGTTTCAATCCATTCCGACATCGTTTGGTCGTCGTTTTGCCAATTCGAGCCTTAATGGACCATTAGGCTCATTTAGCGTCTTTTAGCGTTTTCGCACCGCTGCGTGCCTAATTCTTGGTTAAAGAGACCCTTACGGAGCTTCGTATGCCTAATAAGACTAAGTTGCACAACGTTTTCAAACACAATTAACCGTTGTTTGTGCTAAACCTACGTACTATAACAAGTTGGAAAATTAAGAGTTGTTTGGTATTACAAAAGAGGTGTTACTTATAAAGTACAAAGTGGTGGGTGAGAATGGTCAAATAACTCTACTAGTCATTGAAACCAAGTTTCAATCCATTACGACATCGTTTGGTCGTCGTTTTGCCAATTCGAGCCTTAATGGACCAATAGGCCCATTTAGCGTTTTTTAACGTTTTCGCATCGCTGTGTGCTTAATTCTTGGTTAAAGAGTGATGAGGGACCACTCTTGACACCTACACCTCCCCTAGTTCCCTCAATTGATGGTCCTCTTACAAGATCTAGATCTAAGAAACTCAAACAAAACTTGGACAAGGTAATCACTTATCTCTTGTCCAAAGAACTCGATTGCTTTGATGATGTTCCTAAGCTTGGAGAGAGGACCTTGATGACCATTGGAGACCACTTAGAAGACCCTCAATTTGTTGAGGAAGGATCTTGAAGTTGTAATGGTTTTTATTTGCATTTTCATAACATTTTATTAGACCTTTTAGGCCTGCGTTTTTGGTGTGTTTTTAAGACAATATTTGGTGTGTTTTAAGACCAATGGGCTGGCTCCTCCTTGGAGTATATAAGGCTCCCTTGGCATTTGTAAAACTCAGATTTGGCTTATGTTGAAAAACAGTTTCTTCTTCAAAAGAGAGTCTTTTGAGAGAGAAGAGTGGATTGTTGGATTCATAGTCTAGTTGTCTTGTGGATGTCAATTCTTGAAGGATTGGTGGCCTAAAGCTTCATAGATCTCCTCCTTGTGTTTTTCTCCTTCCATGGCAGATTTATGTAAGGTTGTATGGTAAGGGTTTTGTCTTCATTTGATTTGGTTCTTAGCCTCAAGCTAAGGGTTTAATCATTGTTAGGCCAGGTTCTTCCCTTCTCTATCTTGTTCTTCTTGTTTCCATCTTCAAATCATCAAATACATAACTGATTCTCCTTGTTTCTGAGTTTGTCTTGAGATTAGGCGTCTAGATCAGATTCGACGTGGTTCATCCCCGTATCAAAGAGACCCTTACGGAACTTCGTATGCCTAATAAGACTAAGTGGCACAACGTATTCAAACAGAATTAACCGTTGTTTGTGTTAACCCTACGTACTATAACAAGTTGGAAAATTAAGAGTTGTTTGGTATTACAAAAGAGGTGTTACTTATAAAGTACAAAGTGGTGGGTGAGAATGGTCAAATACCTCTACTAGTCATTGAAACCAAGTTTCAATCCATTCCGACATCGTTTGGTCGTCGTTTTGCCAATTCGAGCCTTAATGGACCATTAGGCCCATTTAGGGTCTTATAGCATTTTCGCACCGCTGCCTGCCTAATTCTTGGTTAAAGAGACCCTTAGGGAACTTCATATGCCTAATAAGACTAAGTTGCAAAACGTTTTCAATCAGAATCAAACGTTGTTTGTGTTTACCCTACGTACAATGACAAGTTGGAGAATTAAGAGTTGTTGGGTATTACAAAGGAGGTGTTACTTATAAAGTACAAAGTGGTGCTTGAGAATGGTAAAAAACCTCTAATAGTCATTGAAACCAAGTTTCAATCCATTCTGACATCGTTTGGTCGTCGTTTTACCAATTCGAGCCTTAATGGACCATTAGGCTCATTTAGCGTCTTTTAGCGTTTTAACACTGCTGCGTGCCTAATTCTTGGTTAAAGAGACCCTTATGGATCTTCGTATGCCTAATAAGACTAAGTTGCACAACGTTTTTATACAGAATCAACCGTTGTTTGTGTTAACCCTACGTACTATAACAAGTTGGAAAATTAAGAGTTGTTTGGTATTACAAAACAGGTGTTACTTATAAAGTGTGAAGTGGTGGTTGAGAATGGTCAAATACCTCTAATAGTAATTGAAACCAAGTTTCAATTCATTTCGACATTGTTTGGTCGTCGTTTTGCCAATCCGAGCCTTAATGGACCATTAGGCCCATTTAGCGTCTTTTAGCATTTTCGCACCGTTGTGTGCCTAATTCTTGGTTAAAGAGACCCTTATGGAATTTCGGATGCCTAATAAGCCTAAGTTTCAAAACGTTTTCAAACAGAATCAAACGTTGTTTGTGTTTACCCTACGTACAATGACAAGTTGGAGAATTAAGAGTTGTTTGGTATTACGAAGGAGGTGTTACTTATAAAGTACGAAGTGGTGCTTGAGAATGGTAAAAAACCTCTAATAGTCATTGAAACCATGTTTCAATCCATTCCGACATCGTTTGGTCGTCGTTTTTCCAATTCGAGCCTTAATGGACCATTAGGCCCATTTAGCGTCTTTTAGCATCACTGCGTGCCTAATACCCTTATGGAACTTCGTATGCCTAATAAAACTATGTTGCACAACGTTTTCAAACGGAATCAACCGTTGTTTGTGTTAACCCTACGTACTATAACAAGTTGGAAAATTAAGAGTTGTTTGGTATTACAAAAGAGGTGTTTTGATGCGGGATCTGAAATGCCCCATAAATTATTGACTCTGTAATATATGGCGATATCGAGCTCACTTACTAGTAGTAACATATTCCAGTATAATTATGTCGAACTTGATTCTCCTGGAAGCTTTCATATTAATAGCTACGTATTTCAGTTGAGAACTTAGGGTTCTTGTCTATTTCAAATAATTGGGTAATTAGCGATTGTCGAATTTGCCTCGTTTCATCGGGATTTATTAAATACCCGACGTACTCTATTTTATCCCTACATAAATGATATATACCCAAAATTAAATTAACACCCCTTTATCTAGAATTTTCTACAAACTACTATCATTGGGCCCCACCTCTTTCTCTTTCACGTTTTGTTTCAAGCTTCTACATCCCCATCTCTTCCCTTCACGCAGCAGTTGTTCTTCCTCCCTTCTCTTGACTTCAACTCACACACAACAGCTCAGCCAGCCACCTGAGCACACCCACGCAGCCGCAGCTCGTGCCTTTCTCTTCCTCCTGCGCAGCAGCTCGCTCGTCTCTCCACTGCGTACAGCAGCTGTTCGCAGCTTGCTTTTGGCGGCGGCACCTCCCAGTTCATCAACCAGCTGCGCAGCCCTTAGCTCAGCCACGCCACCTCGGAACCGCCACCCCTTTTCAATTAATCCATATGTGAGAATTTATCCCTAATCTCTAAATCCCTAGTTTTTCAATTTAGGGGTTTATGTTAAAATTGATGTTTGGACTGAAATTGGTGGAAGTAATGGATGATATAGGTTGTTTGAAGTTGAGATTTGGAGGAATAAGGAGGGATTTGAGTTTTGGGCCATTTGGTAAACTTGCTGGAAAATCTGGGCAAAATTCGTAATTTCTGGGAAGTTGGGGCTGACTTTTTAAGGTGAGTAATCTCCCTACGAGTATGAGGAATTTTACGGTTTTCGATTTGGATGTATATGTGATGAGTTATGGCGTTTTTCGTGAAGGTTCGACTTAGGCGACCGTTTCGTGAACCTTGCGACATCTTTTTACGACAAACAGATTACTTGTGTTGATCGTCAATTGAGGCAAGTTGTTTATAAGCGTTTGCGTGTCGTAGGCTAAGTTTAGGATATCGGATTATGCATTTCATCAAACTTCTAAATGGTATATGAACTTTAACCTTAATGAAGTATGGAAAATGAATGCTATATTAGTGACTACATTTGTTGTGATTACATGATTATATGTTTTGTTGTGATTACATGATTATATGTTTTGCTGTGTTTAAATGATTATATGTTATGTTGAGCATGTCTTCTTACGCGAGAATCTTGATGATATGTTAATCCTTGTGATTGTGCTTATATGCTTGAGATGTGATTATGTGAAGTTATCGGTGTATACGCATTGTCCATGTGATTTATTCGTGGGGTAAAGATTGTTCCAATCCCTCACTTGATTGCAAACGGTTTTATGTCGTAACACCCTCGATTATGGCTCTTCTGGAAGAGTGGGTCGTTGGTGGGCCTTGCCAATTGGGTAGACCGGATCACTTGGCCCGTGATTCCGCTCCCTATCCTTTGGTATAGGAATGATTTGGCCCAATGTACGGGCAAGAAGGTACCTTTGGGATCAAGACAGACTTGGACCTGTTTTCGAAACGTTTTCGTAAATTGTATTTCGATTGGATTTCATTTGCTTGATGTACTTGCTTGTGTGCTTCTTGTGATTGATCGCTTATTTATTGGTGAATTCGTAAGTAATTGCTACTGGTGCATGATATGCATTTATGAGTACGGACATTGGTGATACGGTTTGTCTGAATTGATGACATGTTGGAATAAGATATATGTACCTTTCTTTTCATATCTATAAGCATGTAAATTGATGCCTCATGTATGCTAATGGGTTTGCATGTATGCTAATCTGTGATTCCTTTACTTGCCCTATTACTCGTATTCTGCTTATAGATAACTTGCTAGTCTGGTTGGAGACTAACCCCCATTTCGGTGGGGGAACAGGTTGTGTTGTTGACATGGTCATGTACCCAGACTGTTTTTTGCAGAGTATGGAGGAGGTCATGCGACTTGATGTGATATAGCCTTGCTTGCTATATGAAGCCGATCTAGACAACCATAAACACACAAGAGATCAACCAACAACAACAATGGCGAAAGCCCCTTGAAAATCAGAATGGAAAAGCAAAAGAAACAAAGGAGATAACAAGGGGAGATATACAAGATGATGAATGATCAAAACCAAGCACAAACAACAACAAGACCAAAGGCTTAGTGGCCTAAAACCAGGTTGTAATGGAGTGCAAAACCTCGATCCTACAACCCTACACAACCTTCACATGGAGGAGGCACAAGGAGGAGTTCTATGAAGCTTGTAGACACCAATTCTAATGAGATTGACATAGACAAGACATCTAGAGTAAGACAAGCAATCCGCTCGATCACACACATGAGTTCAAAGCTCTCTTGAAAAGAGAAAACAACTAAGTTGATAAAACTTGAACTAAGTTGGGAGTGGGGTGTCAAGGGGGTTTAAATAGACAAAATAACCACCCCTTGACTTCAAAACCACACGCACCACATGTCTTGAAAAGACGCCCTTGACATGGCAAAAAGTCATGAAATGCAAGTGTCATAAAATGCACTAAAAAGGGAAATGATAAGCAAGGTCTTCAAGCTATCTCCTTGGACTCAAATGTGAGTAGAGTCCTAGCTTTAACCATTGAGTCCTCAAGTTCCATAGTGTTGCCTTGAAGGCTGAATTGAGTGACAAAAATGGTTAAGTCTTCTTGTAGTTGCTTAGCTTTTGACCTTGTGATTGGACCTTCCATGGATGGTGCTTCCATTGGTGTGACTTCTAAGGATGGTCCTCCATCATCCTCCCCTCCTTGGAAAGGATTCGACCACGAATCTTTAGGACTGTCCTCATGGTCCTCATAGAGTGTAAGATCAGCCACGTTGAAGGTAGTACTAACACCATAGTCATCCGGTAGGTCAACAACATATGCATTGTCACCTACTCTCCTTAGGACTTTGAAGGGTCCATCACCTCTTGGAGCTAGCTTGGATGCTCTCTTTGTTGGGAATCTTTCCTTGCGCAAGTGCACCCATACGAGGTCTCCTGGCTTGAAAATCACCCTTCTCCTTCCCTTGTTGTTCCTAGCAGCCACATTATGTCCTAGTTGCTCCAACCTGAGCTTGGTCTTTTCATGTAACTCCCTTATGAACTCCACCTGTTTATCTGCATCAAAATCTACTCGTTCCTTCTTGGGAAACGGTACAAGGTCTAATGGGGTTAAGGGGTTAAGACCATAGACACATTCAAAAGGACTTAAGTTTGTAGAAGAGTGTTGCGCCCTATTATATGCAAATTCTACATGTGGCAACAAATCTTCCCAAGACTTTAAGTTCTTCCTAATGAGTGTCCTTAGGAGGGTACCAAGTGTTCTATTGGTGACTTCAGTTTGGCCATCGGTTTGGGGATGACTTGAGGTAGAAAACAAGAGTTTAGTACCAAGTTGTCCCCAAAGAGAACGCCAAAAGTGACTCAAAAACTTTGTATCCCTATCACTAACAATTGTCCTAGGAATCCCATGCAATCTAACTACTTCTCTAAAGAAAAGAATAGAAACATGTGAAGCATCATCAGTTTTGTGACAAGGTATAAAGTGAGCCATCTTAGAAAACCGATCTACAACCACAAAAATTGAGTCTCGTCCCTTCTTAGTCCTAGGTAGTCCGACAATGAAGTCCATACTTATATCTAACCAAGGAGAAGAGGGAATGGGCAGTGGTGTGTAGAGACCATGGGGTTTCACCTTAGACTTAGCTTTTTAACACTCTAAGCATCTTTTAAGCACATTTTCAACATCTTTAAGCATGTGAGGCCAGTAGAAGTGTTCTTTAAGCATGGCATAGGTCTTATCACGCCCAAAGTGACCCATAAGACCTCCCTTGTGTGATTCCTCAACAAGCAAGAGTCTTAAAGAGCACTTAGGTATGCAAACCTTACTAGCTCTAAAAAGGAATCCATCAAACAAGTAAAAACACTTATCACATGAACCCGTATCTAAGCATTGTCTATAGATATTCCCAAAATCAGAATCATTATCATAGAGTTCCTTAATGTAAGCAAACCCTAGCACCTTAGAATCAAGTTGAGTAAGCAATGTATATCTCCTAGATAAAGCATCGGCTACAATGTTATCTTTTCCTTTCTTATACTTGATAATGTAAGGAAAAGTCTCTATGAATTCCAGCCATCTACCATGACGCCTATCTAGTTTATCTTGACCCCTTAGATGCTTTAATGACTTATGATCCGTATGTAACACAAATTCACTTGGCCAAAGATAGTGTTGCCAAGTCTTTAAGACCCTAAAGAGTGCATAGAGTTCTCTATCATAAGTAGAGTAATTGAGGCACGCACCTTTGAGCTTTTCACTAAAGAAAGCTATTGGTCTTCCTTCTTGCATCAACACACCACCAATTCCAATCCCGGAAGCATCACATTCTACCTCAAATGGCTTTGAGAAATTTGGTAGAATCAGGAGAGGAGCATTCGTCAATCTGGTTTTGAGCTCTTCAAATGCCGCCTCTTGTGCCTTGCCCCACGTGAAAGGTGTGTGTTTCTTTGTCAACTCCGTGAGTGGTGAAGCTATGGTGGAGAAGTCCTTCACAAATCGTCTATAGAAACCGGCCAGACCTTGAAAGCTTCGGACTTGTCCAACATTGGTAGGAGTAGGCCACTCCTTGATGGCTTTCACCTTCTCTTGATCAACCTCCAATCCTCTTGAGCTGACCACAAACCCTAGGAAAATCACTTCATTAGTGCAAAAATCACACTTCTTAATGTTAGCATAAAGATGATTAAGTCTAAGTGTGGATAATACTTCCCTAAGGTGTTGTTCATGCTCTTGTAAGGACTTGCTATAGATGAGGATGTCATCAAAGTAGACCACCACAAATTTCCCTATGTAGCTTCTTAGAACATAGTTCATAAGCCTCATGAATGTCGAAGGAGCATTAGTAAGACCAAATGGCATGACAAGCCATTCATACAAGCCAAACTTGGTCTTAAAGGCTGTTTTCCATTCATCCCCTTCTTTCATCCTAATTTGGTGGTATCCACTCCTCAAATCTATTTTAGAAAACAAAGTAGCACCATACAATTCATCAAGCATATCATCAAGTCTAGGGATAGGGTGACGATACTTGATTGTGATGTTGTTTATAGCACGGCAGTCCACACACATTCTCCATGTCTTGTCCTTCTTTGGAACTAAGAGGACCGGAACTGCACATGGTGACTTGCTCTCTCGCACATAACCCTTTTGAAGTAGCTCTTGCACTTGATCCTCAATTTCCTTGCTCTCTTGAGGATTCATCTTGTAAGCTGGCCTATTTGGTAGTGATGCTCCCGGAATTAGGTCTATTTGATGCTCAATCCCTCTAAAGGGCGGTAGTCCTAATGGAAGCTCTTCCGGAAACATGTCCTTAAACTCATCAAGCACAACTTGGATGGAGTGAGGGATAGTGTCGTTGCCTTTGGCACTTGTAAGTGCACGCCATTGCTCCTTGAGCAATGTCATGACCCTTGTGTCTATAGGAAGACACAACTCGTGCAAATCTGATGTGGATGCCAACAACACACTCCCCTTGATCACTTCTTCTTCTTTCTCTTTGTCCTTCATCTTGGACTTCTCAAATTCTTCGGCAACCTGCAATGGGGTCATAGGACACAAGGTAATAGGTTTGCCATGGAACTTAAATGTGTGCTTGTTAGTATAGCCATCATGAATAGCTTTCCTATCAAATTGCCAAGGTCTACCTAGTAAAAGATGACATGCATTCATAGGAACTACATCACATAACAAAGTATCTTGATAGGAGCCTATCTTAAAAGCTATGTTCACTTGCTTGGTGACTTTCAATTCACCACATTCATTCATCCATCTTAGCTTATAAGGCCTAGTATGTGGAATTGTTAGTAGTTGTAACTTAGACACTAAAATAGTACTAGCTATGTTTGTACAACTTCCACCATCAATGATCATATTACACACTTTTCCTTTAACAAGACACCTAGTATGAAATAGGTTCTCTCTTTGATCAGCTTCCTCTTTAGTTGCTAGCACATGCAAAGTTCTCTTACAAATTAAGCTATCACCATGCTCATACTCTAATTCTTCACCAAAATCTAAGTCATTAGCATGCTCATTTTCAGTTTCAATGCAAGGAATCTCTTCATTATCACTACAAGAATCATATTGTCCTAGGTGATCTACAATCATAGTTCTCCTATTAGGGCAATCTTTCATCATGTGACCTTTGCCTTTACATTTAAAACATTCAATTTGACTAGACTTAATAGGAAAAGTAGAGTTAGAGGCATTCCCTTTTTGTCCTTGACTTGTGAATGGAGGCCGAGTGGTTTGGCCTTGATTACGGTGGCTTGTGTTGCTTGTACCAAATTCTTTCCTAGGGGCAGAATGCTCCTTGTTTTGCTCTCGGCCATATGATGCATTCTTGGAGCTTGATTTCCAATTTGCATTGCTTGATTGCCCACGGCCTGAGGTGTATGAGCTCCTTGACTTGAGTCTCTTCTCTATCTTGATGGCATTATGAAGTAATTCCACGGCTGTACTACAAGGATACATATCTACTTCATAGGAAATGTTAGAGTTAAGTATCCTAAGATATCTAGCAATGGTGGAGTCTTCATCCTCTCTTACCCCAGCCTTAAGCATAGCATGTTGCATGGCATTATAAGCTTCTTCTACACTCATACTTCCTTGTCTAAGATTCTCTAATCTTTGTCTAAGTTCTCTAGTGTAGTAGGATGGTACAAATCTATTCCTAAGCAACACTTTCATTTGTTCCCATGTATGGACTGGTGGATCAAGGTTTCTAACTCTCTCTTTTACTAAGTTATCCCACCAAGCTAAAGCAAATCCTTTGAATTCTAATGTAGCTAATTGTACCTTCCTTTGCTCGGGGAAATTGTGACAAGTCCATATGTTCTCTACCTTGGTCTCCCATTCCATGTATAAATCAGCATCACTTGTGCCCTCAAAGGGTGGGATCTGCACCTTCACCCTTCCTAGTCCATCTTGCTCTTGCTCACGCCTCCTAGGTTGAAACCTCCTATTGCGTTCTCTTCTCCATTCCTCGTACTCATCCATGCCTTCTCCTTCATCCTGAAATTCATCAACAAACTCATTTTGTCTAAAAGAATTAGGAGAAGAAAGATTAGAATGTTCTTCCCTCATTGGTCTAGGGGTACGTATGGGAGGTAATGGATTTCTCCTAGGTGGTGGATTGGGGTTGGTTCTATTCTGAGCTCTAAGGATGGCTTCCCTTCTAGCTTCTTCATAGACTTCTCTTTGTGTAGGAAGAGGGACTTGGCTATTGAGGTTAGAAGTTTGGCCATGTTCCATGTGGGTTCCTAGAGGAGTAGGTCTAGTGGCCAATTGTCCCTTAATGGTGTTCATTTCAGCTGTGAGGGACGTGATACTATCGGTAAGGCTCTTAAGAATGCTATAGACCTCAGGTTGTGTGGGTGAAGGACTCCTAGTGTCGGAATGGTCATTGCCCCTTTCGCCTTCTTGCCTAGAGTTAGTCATGATCAAAGCAAACAAACACTGAAATTGATTAAGTTAGATTGAATAATAACAACTCTCAAGTGTTTCCCAAACCAAGTGTTTGTTCACACAACTCTCTTGTTGCTTGTACTTCTCTAACTTGATATTGGCTTGTAAAGATCAATCCTTTCAACTTAGTGTCTATTCACTACAAAGAAACTCAAAATCAGTTTTGAAATCAAGACAATAATCACAACTCTCAGATTGCAAGAATGAAAAGCAACCTAGTGTTTAAGCAAAATTTAAGCCTTAGAATAGGTGATTACCTTCAAGTCAACCTCGAATTGAGTCAAGAAGGACCTCGGACTGTCTAGCCTTGTCAAACCGTGAGGGAGATTGGTTTAGGGACTAGGTGGTTAAGGTCGATTGGTTGGCTCAAGGGCTCTTGGCAATCCCTTGTTCTCCTTCTTCAATTTGTGATTCGGAAAAGCTTAATACCCCGGGTCTAGCTAAGCCGTTTTGTTTGGCTGAGATGTGTAGCTTTAGACCACAGTTCTTCCTTAGACCGCTCTATTACAATGATTTAAGATCTCGGATTTTAATGAACCGAGCTAATAACTCCGATTTCTTTTAATACTTAGTCCGCCTGATTTTTATGTTTTGGACTTTGGCTTTTGTTTTTCTTTTCTTTTTGGAGTTTTTAAATTAAGCATAAAAGAAAAGCAACAAAATAAGCTAAAAAGAAATAGCAAAATATCTTGGCTGCCATCCAAGTAAGTGGATCGTTCAAAATGGCATGTAGGGGGGTGAGGTGGCCTGATTTTGTAGGGAGAGTGGGTGAGGTAGCTGATTTGTAGGTAATAGTGGTGAGGTGGCCTGATTTGTAGGTAAGAGTGGGTGAGAGTGAAATAGTTACCTGATTTTGTAGGGAATGAGTGGCTGGGAATTTTGGCCTTGTAAGCACTCTCTCAATACTCCATTTCAGCCATGAAGAACATGAAGAACAACCATGAAGAACAACAACAAGGTTGAGCCGTTTTTCTTCTTCTTCTTCTTTGAGTTTTTGTGAGATCAATGGATGTGTTTAGGCAATGGATTTGACAAGGACAAGACCAAGCCTACTACCCTTCCTTCTCTCAATGCAAGCCATCCTCTTTGGTGTTCAACCTGCACACAACTCACAATTTTAGAGAGCACACCTTGTTTGGACAAGAAACTCAAGAACACAACCAAGAAAGCTTAGATTGATGTTCTAATGAGCATGAATGGTGTGTATGGAGTCAATTGGCTCTTGATACCACTTGATATAGCCTTGCTTGAGCTATGAAACCGATCTAGACAACCACAAACACACAAGAGATCAACCAACAACAACAATGGCGAAAGCCCTTTGAAAATCAGAATGGAAATGGCAATGAAACAAAGGAGATAACAAGGGGAGATATACAAGATGATGAATGATCAAAACCAAGCACAAACAACAACAAGACCAAAGGCTTAGTGGCCTAAAACCAGGTTGTAATGGAGTGCAAAACCTCGATCCTACAACCCTACACAACCTTCACATGGAGGAGGCACAAGGAGGAGTTCTATGAAGCTTGTAAACACCAATTCTAATGAGATTGACATAAACAAGACATCTAGAGTAAGACAAGCAATCCGCTCGATCACACACATGAGTTCAAAGCTCTCTTTGAAAAGAGGAAACAACAAAGTTGATAAAACTTGAACTAAGTTGGGAGTGGGGTGTCAAGGGGGTTTAAATAGACAAATAATCACCCCTTGACTTCAAAACCACACGCGCCACATGTCTTGAAAAGAAGCCCTTGACATGGCAAAATGTCATGAAATGCAAGTGTCATAAAATGCACTTAAAGGGAAATGATAAGCAAGGTCTTCAAGCTATCTCCTTGGACTCAAATGTGAGTAGAGTCCTAGCTTTAACCATTGAGTCCTCAAGTTCCATAGTGTTGCCTTGAAGGCTGAATTGAGTGACAAAAATGGTTAAGTCTTCTTGTAGTTGCTTAGCTTTTGACCTTGTGATTGGACCTTCCATGGATGGTGCTTCCATTGGTGTGACTTCTAAGGATGGTCCTCCATCAGGTTCTCTCTTTGATCAGCTTCCTCTTTAGTTGCTAGCACATGCAAAGTTCTCTTACAAATTAAGCTATCACCATGCTCATACTCTAATTCTTCACCAAAATCTAAGTCATTAGCATGCTCATTTTCAGTTTCAATGCAAGGAATCTCTTCATTATCACTACAAGAATCATATTGTCCTAGGTGATCTACAATCATAGTTCTCCTATTAGGGCAATCTTTCATCATGTGACCTTTGCCTTTACATTTAAAACATTCAATTTGACTAGACTTAATAGGAAAAGTAGAGTTAGAGGCATTCCCTTTTTGTCCTTGACTTGTGAATGGAGGCCGAGTGGTTTGGCCTTGATTAGGGTGGCTTGTGTTGCTTGTACCAAATTCTTTCCTAGGGGCAGAATGCTCCTTGTTTTGCTCTCGGCCATATGATGCATTCTTGGAGCTTGATTTCCAATTTGCATTGCTTGATTGCCCACGACCTGAGGTGTATGAGCTCCTTGACTTGAGTCTCTTCTCTATCTTGATGGCATTATGAAGTAATTCCACGGCTGTACTACAAGGATACATATCTACTTCATAGGAAATGTTAGAGTTAATGATATAGCCTTGCTTGCTATATGACGCCGATCTAGACAACCATAAACACACAAGAGATCAACCAACAACAACAATGGCGAAAGCCCTTTGAAAATCAGAATGGGAAAGCAAAAGAAACAAAGGAGATAGCAAGTGGAGATCTACAAGATGATGAATGATCAAAACCAAGCACAAACAACAACAAGACCAAAGGCTTAGTGGCCTAAAACCAGGTTGTAATGGAGTGCAAAACCTCGATCCTACAACCCTACACAACCTTCACATGGAGGAGGCACAAGGAGGAGTTCTATGAAGCTTGTAAACACCAATTCTAATGAGATTGACATAAACAAGACATCTAGAGTAACACCAAAATCTAAGTCATTAGCATGCTCATTTTCAGTTTCAATGCAAGGAATCTCTTCATTATCACTGCAAGAATCATATTGTCCTAGGTGATCTACAATCATAGTTCTCCTATTAGGGCAATCTCTCATCATGTGACCTTTGCCTTTACATTTAAAACATTCAATTTGACTAGACTTATTAGGAAAAGTAGAGTTAGAGGCATTCCCTTTTTGTCCTTGACTTGTGAATGGAGGCCGAGTGGTTTGGCCTTGATTAGTGTTGCTTGTGTTGCTTGCACCAACTTCTTTCCTAGGGGCAGAAAACTCCTTGTTTTGCTCTCGGCCATATGATGCATTCTTGGAGCTTGATTTCCAATTTGCATTGCTTGATTGCCCACGGCCTGAGGTGTATGAGCTCCTTGACTTGAGCCTCTTCTCTATCTTGATGGCATTATGAAGTAATTCCACGGCTGTAATACAAGGATACATATCTACTTCATAGGAAATGTTAGAGTTAAGTATCCTAAGATATCTAGCAATGGTGGAGTCTTCATCCTCTCTTACCCCAGCCTTAAGCATAGCATGTTGCATGGCATTATAAGCTTCTTCTACACTCATACTTCCTTGTCTAAGATTCTCTAATCTTTGCCTAAGTTCTCTAGTGTAGTAGGGTGGTACAAATCTATTCCTAAGCAACACTTTCATTTGTTCCCATGTATGGACTGGTGGATCAAGGTTTCTAATTCTCTCTTTTACTAAGTTATCCCACCAAGCTAAAGCAAATCCTTTGAATTCTAATGTAGCTAATTGTACCTTCCTTTGCTCGGGGAAATTGTGACAAGTCCATATGTTCTCTACCTTGGTCTCCCATTCCATGTATAAATCAGCATCACTTGTGCCCTCAAAGGGTGGGATCTGCACCTTCACCCTTCCTAGTCCATCTTGCTCTTGCTCACGCCTCCTAGGTTGAAACCTCCTATTGCGTTCTCTTCTCCATTCCTCGTACTCATCCATGCCTTCTCCTTCATCCTGAAATTCATCAACAAACTCATTTTGTCTAAAAGAATTAGGAGAAGAAAGATTAGAATGTTCTTCCCTCATTGGTCTAGGGGTACGTATGGGAGGTAATGGATTTCTCCTAGGTGGTGGATTGGGGTTGGTTCTATTCTGAGCTCTAAGGATGGCTTCCCTTCTAGCTTCTTCATAGACTTCTCTTTGTGTAGGAAGAGGGACTTGGCTATTGAGGTTAGAAGTTTGGCCATGTTCCATGTGGGTTCCTAGAGGAGTAGGTCTAGTGGCCAATTGTCCCTTAATGGTGTTCATTTCAGCTGTGAGGGACGTGATACTATCGGTAAGGCTCTTAAGAATGCTATAGACCTCAGGTTGTGGGGGTGAAGGACTCCTAGTGTCGAAATGGTCATTGCCCCTTTCGCCTTCTTGCCTAGAGTTAGTCATGATCAAAGCAAACAAACACTGAAATTGATTAAGTTAGATTGAATAATAACAACTCTCAAGTGTTTCCCAAACCAAGTGTTTGTTCACACAACTCTCTTGTTGCTTGTACTTCTCTAACTTGATATTGGCTTGTAAAGATCAATCCTTTCAACTTAGTGTCTATTCACTACAAGAAACTCAAAATCAGTTTTGAAGTCAAGACAATAATCACAACTCTCAGATTGCAAGAATGAAAAGCAACCTAGTGTTTAAGCAAAATTTAAGCCTTAGAATAGGTGATTACCTTCAAGTCAAGCTCGAATTGAGTCAAGAAGGACCTCGGACTGTCTAGCCTTGTCAAACCGTGAGTGATATGGGTTTAGGGACTAGGTGGCTAAGGTCGATGGGTTGGCTCAAGGGCTCTTGGCAATCCCTTGTTCTCCTTCTTCAACTTGTGATTCGGAAAGGTTTAATACCCCGGGTCTAGCTGAGCCGTTTTGTTTGGCTGAGTTGGGTAGCTTTAGACCACGGTTCTTCCTTAGACCGATCTATTACAATGACTTAAGATCCCGGACTTTAATGAACCGAGCTAATAACTCCGTTTTCTTTTAATACTTAGTCCGCCTGATTTTTATGTTTTGGACTTTGGCTTTTGTTTTTCTTTTCTTTTTGGAGTTTTTAAATGAAGAATAAAAGAAAAGCAACAAAATAAGCTAAAAAGAAATAGCAAAATAACTTGGCTGCAATCCAAGTGAGTTGATTGTTCAAAATGGGCATGTAGGGGGTGAGGTGGCCTGATTTTGTAGGGAGAGTGGGTGAGGAACAGCCTGAATTCGTGGGAAAAGAATGGGGGAAGTAGGTGAGGTGAGGTGGCCTGATTTTGTAGGGAGAGTGGGTGAGATAGTTACCTTATTTTGTGGGGAATGAATGGCTGAAAATTACTTTGACTTTCTTGGTAATTTTGGCCTTGTAACCACCCTCTTAATACTCCCATTCAGCCATGAAGAACATGAAGAACAACCATGAAGAACATGAAGAACAACCATGAAGAACAACCATGAAGAACATGAAGAACAACCATGAAGAACAACAACAATTTCAGCCGTCTTCTTCTCTTCTTCTTCCTTGAGTTTTGTGAGATCAAAGGATGTGTTTAGGCAATGGATTTGACAAGGACAAGACCAAGCCTACTACCCTTCCTTCTCTCAATGCAAGCCTTCCTCTTTGGTGTTCAACCTGCACACAACTCACAATTTAGAGGTCACAACTTGTTTTGAACAAGAAACTCAAGAACACAACCAAGAAGGCTTAGATTGATGTTCTAATGAGCATGAATGGTGTGTATGGAGTCAAATGGCTCTGATACCACTTGATATAGCCTTGCTTGAGCTATGAAACCGATCTAGACAACCACAAACACACAAGAGATCAACCAACAACAACAATGGCGAAAGCCCTTTGAAAATCAGAATGGAAATGGCAAGGAAACAAAGGAGATAACAAGGGGAGATATACAAGATGATGAATGATCAAAACCAAGCACAAACAACAACAAGACCAAAGGCTTAGTGGCCTAAAACCAGGTTGTAATGGAGTGCAAAACCTCGATCCTACAACCCTACACAACCTTCACATGGAGGAGGCACAAGGAGGAGTTCTATGAAGCTTGTAAACACCAATTCTAATGAGATTGACATAAACAAGACATCTAGAGTAAGACAAGCAATCCGCTCGATCACACACTTGAGTTCAAAGCTCTCTTTGAAAAGAGAAAACAACTAAGTTGATAAAACTTGAATTAAGTTGGGAGTGGGGTGTCAAGGGGGTTTAAATAGACAAATAACCACCCCTTGACTTTAAAACCACACGCACCACATGTCTTGAAAAGACGCCCTTGACATGGCAAAAAGTCATGAAATGCAAGTGTCATAAAATGCACTAAAAGGGAAATGATAAGCAAGGTCTTCAAGCTATCTCCTTGGACTCAAATGTGAGTAGAGTCCTAGCTTTAACCATTGAGTCCTCAAGTTCCATAGTGTTGCCTTGAAGGCTGAATTGAGTGACAAAAATGGTTAAGTCTTCTTGTAGTTGCTTAGCTTTTGACCTTGTGATTGGACCTTCCATGGATGGTGCTTCCATTGGTGTGACTTCTAAGGATGGTCCTCCATCAGAGATATACATTGCTTACTCAACTTGATTCTAAGGTGCTAGGGTTTGCTTACATTAAGGAACTCTATGATAATGATTCTGATTTTGGGAATCTCTATAGACAATGCTTAGATACGGGTTCATGTGATAAGTGTTTTTACTTATTTGATGGATTCCTTTTTAGAGCTGGTAAGGTTTGCATACCTAAGTGCTCTTTAAGACTCTTGCTTGTTGAGGAATCACACAAGGGAGGTCTTATGGGTCACTTTGGGCGTGATAAGACCTATGCCATGCTTAAAGAACACTTCTACTGGCCTCACATGCTTAAACATGTTGAAAATGTGCTTAAAAGATGCTTAGAGTGTTTAAAAGCTAAGTCTAAGGTGAAACCCCATGGTCTCTACACACCACTGCCCATTCCCTCTTCTCCTTGGTTAGATATAAGTATGGACTTCATTGTTGGACTACCTAGGACTAGGAAGGGACGAGACTCAATTTTTGTGGTTGTAGATCGGTTTTCTAAGATGGCTCACTTTATACCTTGTCACAAAACTGATGATGCTTCACATGTTTCTATTCTTTTCTTTAGAGAAGTAGTTAGATTGCATGGGATTCCTAGGACAATTGTTAGTGATAAGGATACAAAGTTTTTGAGTCACTTTTGGCGTTCTCTTTGGGGACAACTTGGTACTAAACTCTTGTTTTCTACCTCAAGTCATCCCCAAACCGATGGCCAAACTGAGGTTACTAATAGAACACTTGGTACCCTCCTAAGGACACTCATTAGGAAGAACTTAAAGTCTTGGGAAGATTTGTTGCCACATGTAGAATTTGCATATAATAGGGCGCAACACTCTTCTACAAACTTAAGTCCTTTTGAATGTGTCTATGGTCTGATGGAGGACCATCCTTAGAAGTCACACCAATGGAAGCACCATCCATAGAAGGTCCAATCACAAGGTCAAAAGCTAAGCGACTACAAGAAGACTTAACCATTTTTGTCACTCAATTCAGCCTTCAAGGCAACACTATGGAACTTGAGGACTCAATGGTTAAAGCTAGGACTCTACTCATATTTGAGTCCAAGAAGATAGCTTGAAGACCTTGCTTATCATTTTCCCTTTTAGTGCATTTTATGACACTTGCATTTCATGACATTTTGCCATGTCAAGGGCGTCTTTTTCAAGACATGTGTGCGTGTGGGTTTTGAAGTCAAGGGTCGGTTTCTTTGCCTATTTAAACCCCTTGACACCCCCACTCCCAACTTAGTTCAAGTTTTATCAACTTTGTTGTTTCCTCTTTTCAAAGAGAGCTTTGAACTCAAGTGTGTGATCGAGCGGATTGCTTGTCTTACTCTAGATGTCTTGTTTATGTCAATCTCATTAGAATTGGTGTTTACAAGCTTCATAGAACTCCTCCTTGTGCCTCCTCCATGTGAAGGTTGTGTAGGGTTGTAGGATCGAGGTTTTGCACTCCATTACAACCTGGTTTTAGGCCACTAAGCCTTTGGTCTTGTTGTTGTTTGTGCTTGGTTTTGATCATTCATCATCTTGTATATCTCCCCTTGCTATCTCCTTTGTTTCTTTTGCTTTCCCATTCTGATTTTCAAAGGGCTTTCGCCATTGTTGTTGTTGGTTGATCTCTTGTGTGTTTATGGTTGTCTAGATCGGCGTCATATAGCAAGCAAGGCTATATCAAGTGGTATCAGAGCCATTTGACTCCATACACACCATTCATGCTCATTAGAACATCAATCTAAGCCTTCTTGGTTGTGTTCTTGAGTTTCTTGTTCAAAACAAGTTGTGACCTCTAAATTGTGAGTTGTGTGCAGGTTGAACACCAAAGAGGAAGGCTTGCATTGAGAGAAGGAAGGGTAGTAGGCTTGGTCTTGTCCTTGTCAAATCCATTGCCTAAACACATCCTTTGATCTCACAAAACTCAAGGAAGAAGAAGAGAAGAAGACGGCTGAAATTGTTGTTGTTCTTCATGGTTGTTCTTCATGTTCTTCATGGTTGTTCTTCATGTTCTTCATGGCTGAATGGGAGTATTAAGAGGGTGGTTACAAGGCCAAAATTACCAAGAAAGTCAAAGTAATTTTCAGCCATTCATTCCCCACAAAATAAGGTAACTATCTCACCCACTCTCCCTACAAAATCAGGCCACCTCACCTCACCTACTTCCCCCATTCTTTTCTGATGGAGGACCATCCTTAGAAGTCACACCAATGGAAGCACCATCCATAGAAGGTCCAATCACAAGGTCAAAAGCTAAGCGACTACAAGAAGACTTAACCATTTTTGTCACTCAATTCAGCCTTCAAGGCAACACTATGGAACTTGAGGACTCAATGGTTAAAGCTAGGACTCTACTCATATTTGAGTCCAAGAAGATAGCTTGAAGACCTTGCTTATCATTTTCCCTTTTAGTGCATTTTATGACACTTGCATTTCATGACATTTTGCCATGTCAAGGGCGTCTTTTTCAAGACATGTGTGCGTGTGGGTTTTGAAGTCAAGGGTCGGTTTCTTTGCCTATTTAAACCCCTTGACACCCCCACTCCCAACTTAGTTCAAGTTTTATCAACTTTGTTGTTTCCTCTTTTCAAAGAGAGCTTTGAACTCATGTGTGTGATCGAGCGGATTGCTTGTCTTACTCTAGATGTCTTGTTTATGTCAATCTCATTAGAATTGGTGTTTACAAGCTTCATAGAACTCCTCCTTGTGCCTCCTCCATGTGAAGGTTGTGTAGGGTTGTAGGATCGAGGTTTTGCACTCCATTACAACCTGGTTTTAGGCCACTAAGCCTTTGGTCTTGTTGTTGTTTGTGCTTGGTTTTGATCATTCATCATCTTGTATATCTCCCCTTGCTATCTCCTTTGTTTCTTTTGCTTTCCCATTCTGATTTTCAAAGGGCTTTCGCCATTGTTGTTGTTGGTTGATCTCTTGTGTGTTTATGGTTGTCTAGATCGGCGTCATATAGCAAGCAAGGCTATATCAAGTGGTATCAGAGCCATTTGACTCCATACACACTATTCATGCTCATTAGAACATCAATCTAAGCCTTCTTGGTTGTGTTCTTGAGTTTCTTGTTCAAAACAAGTTGTGACCTCTAAATTGTGAGTTGTGTGCAGGTTGAACACCAAAGAGGAAGGCTTGCATTGAGAGAAGGAAGGGTAGTAGGCTTGGTCTTGTCCTTGTCAAATCCATTGCCTAAACACATCCTTTGATCTCACAAAACTCAAGGAAGAAGAAGAGAAGAAGACGGCTGAAATTGTTGTTGTTCTTCATGGTTGTTCTTCATGTTCTTCATGGTTGTTCTTCATGGTTGTTCTTCATGTTCTTCATGGCTGAATGGGAGTATTAAGAGGGTGGTTACAAGGCCAAAATTACCAAGAAAGTCAAAGTAATTTTCAGCCATTCATTCCCCACAAAATAAGGTAACTATCTCACCCACTCTCCCTACAAAATCAGGCCACCTCACCTCACCTACTTCCCCCATTCTTTTCCCACGAATTCAGGCTGTTCCTCACCCACTCTCCCTACAAAATCAGGCCACCTCACCCCCTACATGCCCATTTTGAACAATCAACTCACTTGGATTGCAGCCAAGTTATTTTGCTATTTCTTTTTAGCTTATTTTGTTGCTTTTCTTTTATTCTTCATTTAAAAACTCCAAAAAGAAAAGAAAAACAAAAGCCAAAGTCCAAAACATAAAAATCAGGCGGACTAAGTATTAAAAGAAAACGGAGTTATTAGCTCGGTTCATTAAAGTCCGGGATCTTAAGTCATTGTAATAGATCGGTCTAAGGAAGAACCGTGGTCTAAAGCTACCCAACTCAGCCAAACAAAACGGCTCAGCTAGACCCGGGGTATTAAACCTTTCCGAATCACAAGTTGAAGAAGGAGAACAAGGGATTGCCAAGAGCCCTTGAGCCAACCCATCGACCTTAGCCACCTAGTCCCTAAACCCATATCACTCACGGTTTGACAAGGCTAGACAGTCCGAGGTCCTTCTTGACTCAATTCGAGCTTGACTTGAAGGTAATCACCTATTCTAAGGCTTAAATTTTGCTTAAACACTAGGTTGCTTTTCATTCTTGCAATCTGAGAGTTGTGATCATTGTCTTGACTTCAAAACTGATTTTGAGTTTCTTTGTAGTGAATAGACACTAAGTTGAAAGGATTGATCTTTACAAGCCAATATCAAGTTAGAGAAGTACAAGCAACAAGAGAGTTGTGTGAACAAACACTTGGTTTGGGAAACACTTGAGAGTTGTTATTATTCAATCTAACTTAATCAATTTCAGTGTTTGTTTGCTTTGATCATGACTAACTCTAGGCAAGAAGGCGAAAGGGGCAATGACCATTCCGACACTAGGAGTCCTTCACCCCCACAACCTGAGGTCTATAGCATTCTTAAGAGCCTTACCGATAGTATCACGTCCCTCACAGCTGAAATGAACACCATTAAGGGACAATTAGCCACTAGACCTACTCCTCTAGGAACCCACATGGAACATGGCCAAACTTCTAACCTCAATAGCCAAGTCCCTCTTCCTACACAAAGAGAAGTCTATGAAGAAGCTAGAAGGGAAGCCATCCTTAGAGCTCAGAATAGAACCAACCCCAATCCACCACCTAGGAGAAATCCATTACCTCCCATACGTACCCCTAGACCAATGAGGGAAGAACATTCTAATCTTTCTTCTCCTAATTCTTTTAGACAAAATGAGTTTGTTGATGAATTTCAGGATGAAGGAGAAGGCATGGATGAGTACGAGGAATGGAGAAGAGAACGCAATAGGAGGTTTCAACCTAGGAGGCGTGAGCAAGAGCAAGATGGACTAGGAAGGGTGAAGGTGCAGATCCCACCCTTTGAGGGCACAAGTGATGCTGATTTATACATGGAATGGGAGACCAAGGTAGAGAACATATGGACTTGTCACAATTTCCCCGAGCAAAGGAAGGTACAATTAGCTACATTAGAATTCAAAGGATTTGCTTTAGCTTGGTGGGATAACTTAGTAAAAGAGAGAATTAGAAACCTTGATCCACCAGTCCATACATGGGAACAAATGAAAGTGTTGCTTAGGAATAGATTTGTACCACCCTACTACACTAGAGAACTTAGGCAAAGATTAGAGAATCTTAGACAAGGAAGTATGAGTGTAGAAGAAGCTTATAATGCCATGCAACATGCTATGCTTAAGGCTGGGGTAAGAGAGGATGAAGACTCCACCATTGCTAGATATCTTAGGATACTTAACTCTAACATTTCCTATGAAGTAGATATGTATCCTTGTAGTACAGCCGTGGAATTACTTCATAATGCAATCAAGATAGAGAAGAGGGTCAAGTCAAGGAGCTCATACACCTCAGGCCGTGGGCAATCAAGCAATGCAAATTGGAAATCAAGCTCCAAGAATGCATCATATGGCCGAGAGCAAAACAAGGAGTTTTCTGCCCCTAGGAAGGAAGTTGGTGCAAGCAACACAAGCAACACTAATCAAGGCCAAACCACTCGGCCTCCATTCACAAGTCAAGGACAAAAAGGGAATGCCTCTAACTCTACTTTTCCTATTAAGTCTAGTCAAATTGAATGTTTTAAATGTAAAGGCAAAGGTCACATGATGAAAGATTGCCCTAATAGGAGAACTATGATTGTAGATCACCTAGGACAATATGATTCTTGTAGTGATAATGAAGAGATTCCTTGCATTGAAACTGAAAATGAGCATGCTAATGACTTAGATTTTGGTGAAGAATTAGAGTATGAGCATGGTGATAGCTTAATTTGTAAGAGAACTTTGCATGTGCTAGCAACTAAAGAGGAAGCTGATCAAAGAGAGAACCTATTTCATACTAGGTGTCTTGTTAAAGGAAAAGTGTGTAATATGATCATTGATGGTGGAAGTTGTACAAACATAGCTAGTACTATTTTAGTGTCTAAGTTACAACTACCAACAATTCCACATACTAGGCCTTATAAGCTAAGATGGATGAATGAATGTGGTGAATTGAAAGTCACCAAGCAAGTGAACATAGCTTTTAAGATAGGCTCCTATCAAGATACTTTGTTATGTGATGTAGTTCCTATGAATGCATGTCATCTTTTACTAGGTAGACCTTGGCAATTTGATAGGAAAGCTATTCATGATGGCTATACTAACAAGCACACATTTAAGTTCCATGGCAAACCTATTACCTTGTGTCCTATGACCCCATTGCAGGTTGCCGAAGAGTTTGAGAAGTCCAAGATAAAGGACAAAGAGAAAGAAGAAGAAGTGAGCAAGGGGAGTGTGTTGTTGGCGTCCACATCAGATTTGCACGAGTTGTGTCTTCCTATAGACACAAGAGTCATGACATTGCTCAAGGACCAAAGGTGTGCACTTACAAGTACCGAAGGCAACAACACTATCCCTCACTCCATCCAAGTTGTGCTTGATGAGTTTAAAGACATGTTTCCGGAAGAGCTTCCATTAGGACTACCGCCCTTTAGAGGGATTGAGCATCAAATAGACCTAATTCCGGGAGCATCACTACCAAATAGGCCAGCTTACAAGATGAATCCTCAAGAGAGCAAGGAAATTGAGGATCAAGTGCAAGAGCTACTTCAAAAGGGTTATGTGCGAGAGAGCAAGTCACCATGTGCAGTTCCGGTCCTCTTGGTTCCAAAGAAGGACAAAACATGGAGGATGTGTGTGGACTGCCGTGCTATAAACAACATCACAATCAAGTATCGTCACCCTATCCCTAGACTTGATGATATGCTTGATGAATTGTATGGTGCTACTTTGTTTTCTAAGATAGATTTGAGGAGTGGATACCACCAAATTAGGATGAAAGAAGGGGATGAATGGAAAACAGCCTTTAAGACCAAGTTTGGCTTGTATGAATGGCTTGTCATGCCATTTGGTCTTACTAATGCTCCTTCGACATTCATGAGGCTTATGAACTATGTTCTAAGAAGCTACATAGGGAAATTTGTGGTGGTCTACTTTGATGACATCCTCATCTATAGCAAGTCCTTACAAGAGCATGAACAACACCTTAGGGAAGTATTATCCACACTTAGACTTAATCATCTTTATGCTAACATTAAGAAGTGTGATTTTTGCACTAATGAAGTGATTTTCCTAGGGTTTGTGGTCAGCTCAAGAGGATTGGAGGTTGATCAAGAGAAGGTGAAAGCCATCAAGGAGTGGCCTACTCCTACTAATGTTGGACAAGTCCGAAGCTTTCAAGGTCTGGCTGGTTTCTATAGGCGATTTGTGAAGGACTTCTCCACCATAGCTTCACCACTCACGGAGTTGACAAAGAAACACACACCATTCACTTGGGGCAAGGCACAAGAGGCGGCATTTGAAGAGCTCAAAACCAGATTGACGAATGCTCCTCTCCTGATTCTACCAAATTTCTCAAAACCATTTGAGGTAGAATGTGATGCTTCCGGGATTGGAATTGGTGGTGTGTTGATGCAAGAAGGAAGACCAATAGCTTTCTTTAGTGAAAAGCTCAAAGGTGCGTGCCTCAATTACTCTACTTATGATAGAGAACTCTATGCACTCTTTAGGGTCTTAAAGACTTGGCAACACTATCTTTGGCCAAGTGAATTTGTGTTACATACGGATCATAAGTCATTAAAGCATCTAAGGGGTCAAGATAAACTAGATAGGCGTCATGGTAGATGGCTGGAATTCATTGAGACTTTTCCTTACATTATCAAGTATAAGAAAGGAAAAGATAACATTGTAGCCGATGCTTTATCTAGGAGATATACATTGCTTACTCAACTTGATTCTAAGGTGCTAGGGTTTGCTTACATTAAGGAACTCTATGATAATGATTCTGATTTTGGGAATATCTATAGACAATGCTTAGATACGGGTTCATGTGATAAGTGTTTTTACTTGTTTGATGGATTCCTTTTTAGAGCTAGTAAGGTTTGCATACCTAAGTGCTCTTTAAGACTCTTGCTTGTTGAGGAATCACACAAGGGAGGTCTTATGGGTCACTTTGGGCGTGATAAGACCTATGCCATGCTTAAAGAACACTTCTACTGGCCTCACATGCTTAAAGATGTTGAAAATGTGCTTAAAAGATGCTTAGAGTGTTTAAAAGCTAAGTCTAAGGTGAAACCCCATGGTCTCTACACACCACTGCCCATTCCCTCTTCTCCTTGGTTAGATATAAGTATGGACTTCATTGTCGGACTACCTAGGACTAGGAAGGGACGAGACTCAATTTTTGTGGTTGTAGATCGGTTTTCTAAGATGGCTCACTTTATACCTTGTCACAAAACTGATGATGCTTCACATGTTTCTATTCTTTTCTTTAGAGAAGTAGTTAGATTGCATGGGATTCCTAGGACAATTGTTAGTGATAGGGATACAAAGTTTTTGAGTCACTTTTGGCGTTCTCTTTGGGGACAACTTGGTACTAAACTCTTGTTTTCTACCTCAAGTCATCCCCAAACCGATGGCCAAACTGAGGTTACTAATAGAACACTTGGTACCCTCCTAAGGACACTCATTAGGAAGAACATAAAGTCTTGGGAAGATTTGTTGCCACATGTAGAATTTGCATATAATAGGGCGCAACACTCTTCTACAAACTTAAGTCCTTTTGAATGTGTCTATGGTCTTAACCCCTTAACCCCATTAGACCTTGTACCGTTTCCCAAGAAGGAACGAGTAGATTTTGATGCAGATAAACAGGCGGAGTTCATAAGGGAGTTACATGAAAAGACCAAGCTAAGGTTGGAGCAACTAGGACATAATGTGGCTGCTAGGAACAACAAGGGAAGGAGAAGGGTGATTTTCAAGCCGGGCGACCTCGTATGGGTGCACTTGCGCAAGGAACGATTCCCAACAAAGAGAGCATCCAAACTAGCTCCAAGAGGTGATGGACCCTTCCAAGTCCTAAGGAAAGTAGGTGACAATGCATATGTTGTTGACCTACCGGGTGACTATGGTGTTAGTGCTACCTTCAATGTGGCTGATCTTACACTCTATGAGGACCATGAGGACAATCCTAAAGATTCGTGGTCGAATCCTTTCCAAGGAGGGGAGGATGATGGAGGACCATCCTTAGAAGTCACACCAATGGAAGCACCATCCATAGAAGGTCCAATCACAAGGTCAAAAGCTAAGCGACTACAAGAAGACTTAACCATTTTTGTCACTCAATTCAGCCTTCAAGGCAACACTATGGAACTTGAGGACTCAATGGTTAAAGCTAGGACTCTACTCATATTTGAGTCCAAGAAGATAGCTTGAAGACCTTGCTTATCATTTTCCCTTTTAGTGCATTTTATGACACTTGCATTTCATGACATTTTGCCATGTCAAGGGCGTCTTTTTCAAGACATGTGTGCGTGTGGGTTTTGAAGTCAAGGGTCGGTTTCTTTGCCTATTTAAACCCCTTGACACCCCCACTCCCAACTTAGTTCAAGTTTTATCAACTTTGTTGTTTCCTCTTTTCAAAGAGAGCTTTGAACTCATGTGTGTGATCGAGCGGATTGCTTGTCTTACTCTAGATGTCTTGTTTATGTCAATCTCATTAGAATTGGTGTTTACAAGCTTCATAGAACTCCTCCTTGTGCCTCCTCCATGTGAAGGTTGTGTAGGGTTGTAGGATCGAGGTTTTGCACTCCATTACAACCTGGTTTTAGGCCACTAAGCCTTTGGTCTTGTTGTTGTTTGTGCTTGGTTTTGATCATTCATCATCTTGTATATCTCCCCTTGCTATCTCCTTTGTTTCTTTTGCTTTCCCATTCTGATTTTCAAAGGGCTTTCGCCATTGTTGTTGTTGGTTGATCTCTTGTGTGTTTATGGTTGTCTAGATCGGCGTCATATAGCAAGCAAGGCTATATCATTTTCCCACGAATTTAGGCTGTTCCTCACCCACTCTCCCTACAAAATCAGGCCACCTCACCCCCTACATGCCCATTTTGAACAATCAACTCACTTGGATTGCAGCCAAGTTATTTTGCTATTTCTTTTTAGCTTATTTTGTTGCTTTTCTTTTATTCTTCATTTAAAAACTCCAAAAAGAAAAGAAAAACAAAAGCCAAAGTCCAAAACATAAAAATCAGGCGGACTAAGTATTAAAAGAAAACGGAGTTATTAGCTCGGTTCATTAAAGTCCGGGATCTTAAGTCATTGTAATAGATCGGTCTAAGGAAGAACTGTGGTCTAAAGCTACCCAACTCAGCCAAACAAAACGGCTCAGCTAGACCCGGGGTATTAAACCTTTCCGAATCACAAGTTGAAGAAGGAGAACAAGGGATTGCCAAGAGCCCTTGAGCCAACCCATCGACCTTAGCCACCTAGTCCCTAAACCCATATCACTCACGGTTTGACAAGGCTAGACAGTCCGAGGTCCTTCTTGACTCAATTCGAGCTTGACTTGAAGGTAATCACCTATTCTAAGGCTTAAATTTTGCTTAAACACTAGGTTGCTTTTCATTCTTGCAATCTGAGAGTTGTGATTATTGTCTTGACTTCAAAACTGATTTTGAGTTTCTTGTAGTGAATAGACACTAAGTTGAAAGGATTGATCTTTACAAGCCAATATCAAGTTAGAGAAGTACAAGCAACAAGAGAGTTGTGTGAACAAACACTTGGTTTGGGAAACACTTGAGAGTTGTTATTATTCAATCTAACTTAATCAATTTCAGTGTTTGTTTGCTTTGATCATGACTAACTCTAGGCAAGAAGGCGAAAGGGGCAATGACCATTCCGACACTAGGAGTCCTTCACCCCCACAACCTGAGGTCTATAGCATCCTTAAGAGCCTTACCGATAGTATCACGTCCCTCACAGCTGAAATGAACACCATTAAGGGACAATTAGCCACTAGACCTACTCCTCTAGGAACCCACATGGAACATGGCCAAACTTCTAACCTCAATAGCCAAGTCCCTCTTCCTACACAAAGAGAAGTCTATGAAGAAGCTAGAAGGGAAGCCATCCTTAGAGCTCAGAATAGAACCAACCCCAATCCACCACCTAGGAGAAATCCATTACCTCCCATATGTACCCCTAGACCAATGAGGGAAGAACATTCTAATCTTTCTTCTCCTACTTCTTTTAGACAAAATGAGTTTGTTGATGAATTTCAGGATGAAGGAGAAGGCATGGATGAGTACGAGGAATGGAGAAGAGAACGCAATAGGAGGTTTCAACCTAGGAGGCGTGAGCAAGAGCAAGATGGACTAGGAAGGGTGAAGGTGCAGATCCCACCCTTTGAGGGCACAAGTGATGCTGATTTATACATGGAATGGGAGACCAAGGTAGAGAACATATGGACTTGTCACAATTTCCCCGAGCAAAGGAAGGTACAATTAGCTACATTAGAATTCAAGGGATTTGCTTTAGCTTGGTGGGATAACTTAGTAAAAGAGAGAATTAGAAACCTTGATCCACCAGTCCATACATGGGAACAAATGAAAGTGTTGCTTAGGAATAGATTTGTACCACCCTACTACACTAGAGAACTTAGGCAAAGATTAGAGAATCTTAGACAAGGAAGTATGAGTGTAGAAGAAGCTTATAATGCCATGCAACATGCTATGCTTAAGGCTGGGGTAAGAGAGGATGAAGACTCCACCATTGCTAGATATCTTAGGATACTTAACTCTAACATTTCCTATGAAGTAGATATGTATCCTTGTAGTACAGCCGTGGAATTACTTCATAATGCCATCAAGATAGAGAAGAGGCTCAAGTCAAGGAGCTCATACACCTCAGGCCGTGGGCAATCAAGCAATGCAAATTGGAAATCAAGCTCCAAGAATGCATCATATGGCCGAGAGCAAAACAAGGAGTTTTCTGCCCCTAGGAAGGAAGTTGGTGCAAGCAACACAAGCAACACTAATCAAGGCCAAACCACTCGGCCTCCATTCACTAATCAAGGCCAAACCACTCGGCCTCCATTCACAAGTCAAGGACAAAAAGGGAATGCCTCTAACTCTACTTTTCCTAATAAGTCTAGTCAAATTGAATGTTTTAAATGTAAAGGCAAAGGTCACATGATGAGAGATTGCCCTAATAGGAGAACTATGATTGTAGATCACCTAGGACAATATGATTCTTGTAGTGATAATGAAGAGATTCCTTGCATTGAAACTGAAAATGAGCATGCTAATGACTTAGATTTTGGTGAAGAATTAGAGTATGAGCATGGTGATAGCTTAATTTGTAAGAGAACTTTGCATGTGCTAGCAACTAAAGAGGAAGCTGATCAAAGAGAGAACCTATTTCATACTAGGTGTCTTGTTAAAGGAAAAGTGTGTAATATGATCATTGATGGTGGAAGTTGTACAAACATAGCTAGTACTATTTTAGTGTCTAAGTTACAACTACCAACAATTCCACATACTAGGCCTTATAAGCTAAGATGGATGAATGAATGTGGTGAATTGAAAGTCACCAAGCAAGTGAACATAGCTTTTAAGATAGGCTCCTATCAAGATACTTTGTTATGTGATGTAGTTCCTATGAATGCATGTCATCTTTTACTAGGTAGACCTTGGCAATTTGATAGGAAAGCTATTCATGATGGCTATACTAACAAGCACACATTTAAGTTCCATGGCAAACCTATTACCTTGTGTCCTATGACCCCATTGCAGGTTGCCGAAGAATTTGAGAAGTCCAAGATGAAGGACAAAGAGAAAGAAGAAGAAGTGATCAAGGGGAGTGTGTTGTTGGCATCCACATCAGATTTGCACGAGTTGTGTCTTCCTATAGACACAAGGGTCATGACATTGCTCAAGGACCAATGGCGTGCACTTACAAGTGCCGAAGGCAACGACACTATCCCTCACTCCATCCAAGTTGTGCTTGATGAGTTTAAGGACATGTTTCCGGAAGAGCTTCCATTAGGACTACCGCCCTTTAGAGGGATTGAGCATCAAATAGACCTAATTCCGGGAGCATCACTACCAAATAGGCCAGCTTACAAGATGAATCCTCAAGAGAGCAAGGAAATTGAGGATCAAGTGCAAGAGCTACTTCAAAAGGGTTATGTGCGAGAGAGCAAGTCACCATGTGCAGTTCCGGTCCTCTTGGTTCCAAAGAAGGACAAAACATGGAGGATGTGTGTGGACTGCCGTGCTATAAACAACATCACAATCAAGTATCGTCACCCTATTCCTAGACTTGATGATATGCTTGATGAATTGTATGGTGCTACTTTGTTCTCCAAGATAGATTTGAGGAGTGGATACCACCAAATTAGGATGAAAGAAGGGGATGAATGGAAAACAGCCTTTAAGACCAAGTTTGGCTTGTATGAATGGCTTGTCATGCCATTTGGTCTTACTAATGCTCCTTCGACATTCATGAGGCTTATGAACTATGTTCTAAGAAGCTACATAGGGAAATTTGTGGTGGTCTACTTTGATGACATCCTCATCTATAGCAAGTCCTTACAAGAGCATGAACAACACCTTAGGGAAGTATTATCCACACTTAGACTTAATCATCTTTATGCTAACATTAAGAAGTGTGATTTTTGCACTAATGAAGTGATTTTCCTAGGGTTTGTGGTCAGCTCAAGAGGATTGGAGGTTGATCAAGAGAAGGTGAAAGCCATCAAGGAGTGGCCTACTCCTACTAATGTTGGACAAGTCCGAAGTTTTCAAGGTCTGGCTGGTTTCTATAGGCGATTTGTGAAGGACTTCTCCACCATAGCTTCACCACTCACGGAGTTGACAAAGAAACACACACCATTCACTTGGGGCAAGGCACAAGAGGCGGCATTTGAAGAGCTCAAAACCAGATTGACGAATGCTCCTCTCCTGATTCTACCAAATTTCTCAAAACCATTTGAGGTAGAATGTGATGCTTCCGGGATTGGAATTGGTGGTGTGTTGATGCAAGAAGGAAGACCAATAGCTTTCTTTAGTGAAAAGCTCAAAGGTGCGTGCCTCAATTACTCTACTTATGATAGAGAACTCTATGCACTCTTTAGGGTCTTAAAGACTTGGCAACACTATCTTTGGCCAAGTGAATTTGTGTTACATACGGATCATAAGTCATTAAAGCATCTAAGGGGTCAAGATAAACTAGATAGGCGTCATGGTAGATGGCTGGAATTCATTGAGACTTTTCCTTACATTATCAAGTATAAGAAAGGAAAAGATAACATTGTAGCCGATGCTTTATCTAGGAGATATACATTGCTTACTCAACTTGATTCTAAGGTGCTAGGGTTTGCTTACATTAAGGAACTCTATGATAATGATTCTGATTTTGGGAATATCTATAGACAATGCTTAGATACGGGTTCATGTGATAAGTGTTTTTACTTGTTTGATGGATTCCTTTTTAGAGCTAGTAAGGTTTGCATACCTAAGTGCTCTTTAAGACTCTTGCTTGTTGAGGAATCACACAAGGGAGGTCTTATGGGTCACTTTGGGCGTGATAAGACCTATGCCATGCTTAAAGAACACTTCTACTGGCCTCACATGCTTAAAGATGTTGAAAAAGTGCTTAAAAGATGCTTAGAGTGTTTAAAAGCTAAGTCTAAGGTGAAACCCCATGGTCTCTACACACCACTGCCCATTCCCTCTTCTCCTTGGTTAGATATAAGTATGGACTTCATTGTTGGACTACCTAGGACTAGGAAGGGACGAAACTCAATTTTTGTGGTTGTAGATCGGTTTTCTAAGATGGCTCACTTTATACCTTGTCACAAAACTGATGATGCTTCACATGTTTCTATTCTTTTCTTTAGAGAAGTAGTTAGATTGCATGGGATTCCTAGGACAATTGTTAGTGATAGGGATACAAAGTTTTTGAGTCACTTTTGGCGTTCTCTTTGGGGACAACTTGGTACTAAACTCTTGTTTTCTACCTCAAGTCATCCCCAAACCGATGGCCAAACTGAGGTTACTAATAGAACACTTGGTACCCTCCTAAGGACACTCATTAGGAAGAACTTAAAGTCTTGGGAAGATTTGTTGCCACATGTAGAATTTGCATATAATAGGGCGCAACACTCTTCTACAAACTTAAGTCCTTTTGAATGTGTCTATGGTCTTAACCCCTTAACCCCATTAGACCTTGTACCGTTTCCCAAGAAGGAACGAGTAGATTTTGATGCAGATAAACAGGCGGAGTTCATAAGGGAATTACAGGAAAAGACCAAGCTAAGGTTGGAGCAACTAGGACATAATGTGGCTGCTAGGAACAACAAGGGAAGGAGAAGGGTGATTTTCAAGCCGGGCGACCTCGTATGGGTGCACTTGCGCAAGGAAAGATTCCCAACAAAGAGAGCATCCAAGCTAGCCCCAAGAGGTGATGGACCCTTCAAAGTCCTAAGGAGAGTAGGTGACAATGCATATGTTGTTGACCTACCGGGTGACTATGGTGTTAGTGCTACCTTCAATGTGGCTGATCTTACACTCTATGAGGACCATGAGGACAATCCTAAAGATTCGTGGTCGAATCCTTTCCAAGGAGGGGAGGATGATGGAGGACCATCCTTAGAAGTCACACCAATGGAAGCACCATCCATAGAAGGTCCAATCACAAGGTCAAAAGCTAAGCGACTACAAGAAGACTTAACCATTTTTGTCACTCAATTCAGCCTTCAAGGCAACACTATGGAACTTGAGGACTCAATGGTTAAAGCTAGGACTCTACTCATATTTGAGTCCAAGAAGATAGCTTGAAGACCTTGCTTATCATTTTCCCTTTTAGTGCATTTTATGACACTTGCATTTCATGACATTTTGCCATGTCAAGGGCGTCTTTTTCAAGACATGTGTGCGTGTGGGTTTTGAAGTCAAGGGTCGGTTTCTTTGCCTATTTAAACCCCTTGACACCCCCACTCCCAACTTAGTTCAAGTTTTATCAACTTTGTTGTTTCCTCTTTTCAAAGAGAGCTTTGAACTCAAGTGTGTGATCGAGCGGATTGCTTGTCTTACTCTAGATGTCTTGTTTATGTCAATCTCATTAGAATTGGTGTTTACAAGCTTCATAGAACTCCTCCTTGTGCCTCCTCCATGTGAAGGTTGTGTAGGGTTGTAGGATCGAGGTTTTGCACTCCATTACAACCTGGTTTTAGGCCACTAAGCCTTTGGTCTTGTTGTTGTTTGTGCTTGGTTTTGATCATTCATCATCTTGTATATCTCCCCTTGCTATCTCCTTTGTTTCTTTTGCTTTCCCATTCTGATTTTCAAAGGGCTTTCGCCATTGTTGTTGTTGGTTGATCTCTTGTGTGTTTATGGTTGTCTAGATCGGCGTCATATAGCAAGCAAGGCTATATCATGGTCTTAACCCCTTAACCCCATTAGACCTTGTACCGTTTCCCAAGAAGGAACGAGTAGATTTTGATGCAGATAAACAGGCGGAGTTCATAAGGGAGTTACATGAAAAGACCAAGCTAAGGTTGGAGCAACTAGGACGTGATGTGGCTGCTAGGAACAACAAGGGAAGGAGAAGGGTGATTTTCAAGCCGGGCGACCTCGTATGGGTGCACTTGCGTAAGGAAAGATTCCCAACAAAGAGAGCATCCAAGCTAGCTCCAAGAGGTGATGGACCCTTCCAAGTCCTAAGGAAAGTAGGTGACAATGCATATGTTGTTGACCTACCGGGTGACTATGGTGTTAGTGCTACCTTCAATGTGGCTGATCTTACACTCTATGAGGACCATGAGGATAGTCCTAAAGATTCGTGGTCAAATCCTTTCCAAGAAGGGGAGGATGATGGAGGACCATCCTTAGAAGTCACACCAATGGAAGCACCATCCATAGAAGGTCCAATCACAAGGTCAAAAGCTAAGCAACTACAAGAAAACTTAACCATTTTTGTCACTCAATTCAGCATTCAAGGCAACACTATGGAACTTGAGGACTCAATGGTTAAAGCTAGGACTCTACTCACATTTGAGTCCAAGGAGATAGCTTGAAGACCTTGCTTATCATTTCCCTTTTAGTGCATTTTATGACACTTGCATTTCATGACATTTTGCCATGTCAAGGGCGTCTTTTCAAGACATGTTGTGCATGTGGTTTTGAAGTCAAGGGGTGGATATTTGTCTATTTAAACCCTCTTGACACCCCACGCCCAAGTTAGTTCAATGTTTATCAACTTTGTTGTTTTTCTCTTTTCAAAGAGAGCTTTGAACTCAAGTGTGTGATCGAGCGGATTGCTTGTCTTACTCTAGATGTCTTGTTTATGTCAATCTCATTAGAATTGGTGTTTACAAGCTTCATAGAACTCCTCCTTGTGCCTCCTCCATGTGAAGGTTGTGTAGGGTTGTAGGATTGAGGTTTTGCACTCCATTACAACCTGGTTTTAGGCCATTAAAGCCTTTGGTCTTGTTGTTGTTTGTGCTTGGTTTTGATCATTCATTATCTTGTAGATATCTCATTGTTATCTCCTTTGTTTCCTTGCACTTCCATTCTGATTTTTCAAAGGGGCTTTCGCAAATTGTTGTTGTTGGTTGATCTCTTGTGTGTTCATGGTTGTCTAGATCGGCTTCATAGCTCAAGCAAGGCTATATCATCAATCCATTCCGACATCGTTTGATCGTCGTTTTGCCAATTCGAGCCTTAATGGACCATTAGGCTCATTTAGCGTCTTTTAGCCTTTTAATCACCGCTGCGTTCCTAATTCTTGGTTAAAGAGACCCTTATGGAACTTCGTATGCCTAATTAGACTAAGTTGCACAACGATTTCAAACAGAATCAACCGTTGTTTTTTGTTAACCCTACGTACAATGACAAGTTGGAAAATTAAGAGTTGTTTGGTATTACAAAGGAAGTGTTACTTATAAAGTACGAAGTGGTGGATAAGAATGGCCAAATACCTCTAATAGTCATTGAAACCAAGTTTCAATCCATTCCGACATCGTTTGATCGTCGTTTTGCCAATTCGAGCCTTAATGGACCATTAGGATCATTTAGCGTCTTTTAGCGTTTTCGCACCGCTGCGTGCCTAATTCTTGATTAAAGAGACCCTTATGGAACTTCGTATGCCTAATAAAACTAAGTTGCACAACGTTTTCAAACAGAATCAACCGTTGTTTGTGTTAACCCTACGTACAATGACAAGTTGGAAAATTAAGAGTTGTTTGGTATTACAAAGGAAATGTTACTTATAAAGTACGAAGTGGTGGATAAGAATGCCCAAATACCTCCAATAGTCATTGAAACCAAGTTTCAATCCATTCCGACATCGTTTGATCGTCGTTTTGCCAATTCGAGCCTTAATGGCCCATTAGGCTCATTTAGCGTCTTTTAGCCTTTTAATCACCGCTGCGTTCCTAATTCTTGGTTAAAGAGACCCTTATGGAACTTCGTATGCCTAATAAGACTGAGTTGCACAACGTTTTCAAACAGAATCAACCGTTGTTTGTGTTAACCCTACGTACAATGACAAGTTGGAAAATTAAGAGTTGTTTGGTATTACAAAGGAGATGTTACTTATAAAGTACGAAGTGGTGGTTGAGAATGGTCAAATACCTCTAATAGTCATTGAAACCAAGTTTCAATCCATTCCGACATCGTTTGATCGTCGTTTTGCCAATTCGAGCCTTAATGGACCATTAGGATCATTTAGCGTCTTTTAGCGTTTTCGCACCGCTGCGTGCCTAATTCTTGATTAAAGAGACCCTTATGGAACTTCGTATGCCTAATAAAACTAAGTTGCACAACGTTTTCAAACAGAATCAACCGTTGTTTGTGTTAACCCTACGTACAATGACAAGTTGGAAAATTAAGAGTTGTTTGGTATTACAAAGGAAATGTTACTTATAAAGTACGAAGTGGTGGATAAGAATGCCCAAATACCTCCAATAGTCATTGAAACCAAGTTTCAATCCATTCCGACATCGTTTGATCGTCGTTTTGCCAATTCGAGCCTTAATGGCCCATTAGGCTCATTTAGCGTCTTTTAGCCTTTTAATCACCGCTGCGTTCCTAATTCTTGGTTAAAGAGACCCTTATGGAACTTCGTATGCCTAATAAGACTGAGTTGCACAACGTTTTCAAACAGAATCAACCGTTGTTTGTGTTAACCCTACGTACAATGACAAGTTGGAAAATTAAGAGTTGTTTGGTATTACAAAGGAGATGTTACTTATAAAGTACGAAGTGGTGGTTGAGAATGGTCAAATACCTCTAATAGTCATTGAAACCAAGTTTCAATCCATTCCGACATCGTTTGATCGTCGTTTTGCCAATTCGAGCCTTAATGGACCATTAGGCTCAATTAGCGTCTTTTAGCGTTTTCGCACCGCTGCGTGCCTAATTCTTGATTAAAGAGACCCTTATGGAACTTCGTATGCCTAATAAGACTGAGTTGCACAACGTTTTCAAACAGAATCAACCGTTGTTTGTGTTAACCCTACGTACAATGACAAGTTGGAAAATTAAGAGTTGTTTGGTATTACAAAGGAGATGTTACTTATAAAGTACGAAGTGGTGGTTGAGAATGGTCAAATACCTCTAATAGTCATTGAAACCAAGTTTCAATCCATTCCGACATCGTTTGATCGTCGTTTTGCCAATTCGAGCCTTAATGGACCATTAGGCTCAATTAGCGTCTTTTAGCGTTTTCGCACCGCTGCGTGCCTAATTCTTGATTAAAGAGACTGATGGAGGACCATCCTTAGAAGTCACACCAATGGAAGCACCATCCATAGAAGGTCCAATCACAAGGTCAAAAGCTAAGCGACTACAAGAAGACTTAACCATTTTTGTCACTCAATTCAGCCTTCAAGGCAACACTATGGAACTTGAGGACTCAATGGTTAAAGCTAGGACTCTACTCATATTTGAGTCCAAGAAGATAGCTTGAAGACCTTGCTTATCATTTTCCCTTTTAGTGCATTTTATGACACTTGCATTTCATGACATTTTGCCATGTCAAGGGCGTCTTTTTCAAGACATGTGTGCGTGTGGGTTTTGAAGTCAAGGGTCGGTTTCTTTGCCTATTTAAACCCCTTGACACCCCCACTCCCAACTTAGTTCAAGTTTTATCAACTTTGTTGTTTCCTCTTTTCAAAGAGAGCTTTGAACTCATGTGTGTGATCGAGCGGATTGCTTGTCTTACTCTAGATGTCTTGTTTATGTCAATCTCATTAGAATTGGTGTTTACAAGCTTCATAGAACTCCTCCTTGTGCCTCCTCCATGTGAAGGTTGTGTAGGGTTGTAGGATCGAGGTTTTGCACTCCATTACAACCTGGTTTTAGGCCACTAAGCCTTTGGTCTTGTTGTTGTTTGTGCTTGGTTTTGATCATTCATCATCTTGTATATCTCCCCTTGCTATCTCCTTTGTTTCTTTTGCTTTCCCATTCTGATTTTCAAAGGGCTTTCGCCATTGTTGTTGTTGGTTGATCTCTTGTGTGTTTATGGTTGTCTAGATCGGCGTCATATAGCAAGCAAGGCTATATCAAGTGGTATCAGAGCCATTTGACTCCATACACACCATTCATGCTCATTAGAACATCAATCTAAGCCTTCTTGGTTGTGTTCTTGAGTTTCTTGTTCAAAACAAGTTGTGACCTCTAAATTGTGAGTTGTGTGCAGGTTGAACACCAAAGAGGAAGGCTTGCATTGAGAGAAGGAAGGGTAGTAGGCTTGGTCTTGTCCTTGTCAAATCCATTGCCTAAACACATCCTTTGATCTCACAAAACTCAAGGAAGAAGAAGAGAAGAAGACGGCTGAAATTGTTGTTGTTCTTCATGGTTGTTCTTCATGTTCTTCATGGTTGTTCTTCATGGTTGTTCTTCATGTTCTTCATGGCTGAATGGGAGTATTAAGAGGGTGGTTACAAGGCCAAAATTACCAAGAAAGTCAAAGTAATTTTCAGCCATTCATTCCCCACAAAATAAGGTAACTATCTCACCCACTCTCCCTACAAAATCAGGCCACCTCACCTCACCTACTTCCCCCATTCTTTTCCCACGAATTCAGGCTGTTCCTCACCCACTCTCCCTACAAAATCAGGCCACCTCACCCCCTACATGCCCATTTTGAACAATCAACTCACTTGGATTGCAGCCAAGTTATTTTGCTATTTCTTTTTAGCTTATTTTGTTGCTTTTCTTTTATTCTTCATTTAAAAACTCCAAAAAGAAAAGAAAAACAAAAGCCAAAGTCCAAAACATAAAAATCAGGCGGACTAAGTATTAAAAGAAAACGGAGTTATTAGCTCGGTTCATTAAAGTCCGGGATCTTAAGTCATTGTAATAGATCGGTCTAAGGAAGAACCGTGGTCTAAAGCTACCCAACTCAGCCAAACAAAACGGCTCAGCTAGACCCGGGGTATTAAACCTTTCCGAATCACAAGTTGAAGAAGGAGAACAAGGGATTGCCAAGAGCCCTTGAGCCAACCCATCGACCCATATCACTCACGGTTTGACAAGGCTAGACAGTCCGAGGTCCTTCTTGACTCAATTCGAGCTTGACTTGAAGGTAATCACCTATTCTAAGGCTTAAATTTTGCTTAAACACTAGGTTGCTTTTCATTCTTGCAATCTGAGAGTTGTGATTATTGTCTTGACTTCAAAACTGATTTTGAGTTTCTTGTAGTGAATAGACACTAAGTTGAAAGGATTGATCTTTACAAGCCAATATCAAGTTAGAGAAGTACAAGCAACAAGAGAGTTGTGTGAACAAACACTTGGTTTGGGAAACACTTGAGAGTTGTTATTATTCAATCTAACTTAATCAATTTCAGTGTTTGTTTGCTTTGATCATGACTAACTCTAGGCAAGAAGGCGAAAGGGGCAATGACCATTCCGACACTAGGAGTCCTTCACCCCCACAACCTGAGGTCTATAGCATCCTTAAGAGCCTTACCGATAGTATCACGTCCCTCACAGCTGAAATGAACACCATTAAGGGACAATTAGCCACTAGACCTACTCCTCTAGGAACCCACATGGAACATGGCCAAACTTCTAACCTCAATAGCCAAGTCCCTCTTCCTACACAAAGAGAAGTCTATGAAGAAGCTAGAAGGGAAGCCATCCTTAGAGCTCAGAATAGAACCAACCCCAATCCACCACCTAGGAGAAATCCATTACCTCCCATACGTACCCCTAGACCAATGAGGGAAGAACATTCTAATCTTTCTTCTCCTAATTCTTTTAGACAAAATGAGTTTGTTGATGAATTTCAGGATGAAGGAGAAGGCATGGATGAGTACGAGGAATGGAGAAGAGAACGCAATAGGAGGTTTCAACCTAGGAGGCGTGAGCAAGAGCAAGATGGACTAGGAAGGGTGAAGGTGCAGATCCCACCCTTTGAGGGCACAAGTGATGCTGATTTATACATGGAATGGGAGACCAAGGTAGAGAACATATGGACTTGTCACAATTTCCCCGAGCAAAGGAAGGTACAATTAGCTACATTAGAATTCAAAGGATTTGCTTTAGCTTGGTGGGATAACTTAGTAAAAGAGAGAATTAGAAACCTTGATCCACCAGTCCATACATGGGAACAAATGAAAGTGTTGCTTAGGAATAGATTTGTACCACCCTACTACACTAGAGAACTTAGGCAAAGATTAGAGAATCTTAGACAAGGAAGTATGAGTGTAGAAGAAGCTTATAATGCCATGCAACATGCTATGCTTAAGGCTGGGGTAAGAGAGGATGAAGACTCCACCATTGCTAGATATCTTAGGATACTTAACTCTAACATTTCCTATGAAGTAGATATGTATCCTTGTAGTACAGCCGTGGAATTACTTCATAATGCCATCAAGATAGAGAAGAGGCTCAAGTCAAGGAGCTCATACACCTCAGGCCGTGGGCAATCAAGCAATGCAAATTGGAAATCAAGCTCCAAGAATGCATCATATGGCCGAGAGCAAAACAAGGAGTTTTCTGCCCCTAGGAAGGAAGTTGGTGCAAGCAACACAAGCAACACTAATCAAGGCCAAACCACTCGGCCTCCATTCACTAATCAAGGCCAAACCACTCGGCCTCCATTCACAAGTCAAGGACAAAAAGGGAATGCCTCTAACTCTACTTTTCCTAATAAGTCTAGTCAAATTGAATGTTTTAAATGTAAAGGCAAAGGTCACATGATGAGAGATTGCCCTAATAGGAGAACTATGATTGTAGATCACCTAGGACAATATGATTCTTGTAGTGATAATGAAGAGATTCCTTGCATTGAAACTGAAAATGAGCATGCTAATGACTTAGATTTTGGTGAAGAATTAGAGTATGAGCATGGTGATAGCTTAATTTGTAAGAGAACTTTGCATGTGCTAGCAACTAAAGAGGAAGCTGATCAAAGAGAGAACCTATTTCATACTAGGTGTCTTGTTAAAGGAAAAGTGTGTAATATGATCATTGATGGTGGAAGTTGTACAAACATAGCTAGTACTATTTTAGTGTCTAAGTTACAACTACCAACAATTCCACATACTAGGCCTTATAAGCTAAGATGGATGAATGAATGTGGTGAATTGAAAGTCACCAAGCAAGTGAACATAGCTTTTAAGATAGGCTCCTATCAAGATACTTTGTTATGTGATGTAGTTCCTATGAATGCATGTCATCTTTTACTAGGTAGACCTTGGCAATTTGATAGGAAAGCTATTCATGATGGCTATACTAACAAGCACACATTTAAGTTCCATGGCAAACCTATTACCTTGTGTCCTATGACCCCATTGCAGGTTGCCGAAGAATTTGAGAAGTCCAAGATGAAGGACAAAGAGAAAGAAGAAGAAGTGATCAAGGGGAGTGTGTTGTTGGCATCCACATCAGATTTGCACGAGTTGTGTCTTCCTATAGACACAAGAGTCATGACATTGCTCAAGGACCAAAGGCGTGCACTTACAAGTACCGAAGGCAACAACACTATCCCTCACTCCATCCAAGTTGTGCTTGATGAGTTTAAGGACATGTTTCCGGAAGAGCTTCCATTAGGACTACCGCCCTTTAGAGGGATTGAGCATCAAATAGACCTAATTCCGGGAGCATCACTACCAAATAGGCCAGCTTACAAGATGAATCCTCAAGAGAGCAAGGAAATTGAGGATCAAGTGCAAGAGCTACTTCAAAAGGGTTATGTGCGAGAGAGCAAGTCACCATGTGCAGTTCCGGTCCTCTTGGTTCCAAAGAAGGACAAAACATGGAGGATGTGTGTGGACTGCCGTGCTATAAACAACATCACAATCAAGTATCGTCACCCTATTCCTAGACTTGATGATATGCTTGATGAATTGTATGGTGCTACTTTGTTCTCCAAGATAGATTTGAGGAGTGGATACCACCAAATTAGGATGAAAGAAGGGGATGAATGGAAAACAGCCTTTAAGACCAAGTTTGGCTTGTATGAATGGCTTGTCATGCCATTTGGTCTTACTAATGCTCCTTCGACATTCATGAGGCTTATGAACTATGTTCTAAGAAGCTACATAGGGAAATTTGTGGTGGTCTACTTTGATGACATCCTCATCTATAGCAAGTCCTTACAAGAGCATGAACAACACCTTAGGGAAGTATTATCCACACTTAGACTTAATCATCTTTATGCTAACATTAAGAAGTGTGATTTTTGCACTAATGAAGTGATTTTCCTAGGGTTTGTGGTCAGCTCAAGAGGATTGGAGGTTGATCAAGAGAAGGTGAAAGCCATCAAGGAGTGGCCTACTCCTACTAATGTTGGACAAGTCCGAAGTTTTCAAGGTCTGGCTGGTTTCTATAGGCGATTTGTGAAGGACTTCTCCACCATAGCTTCACCACTCACGGAGTTGACAAAGAAACACACACCATTCACTTGGGGCAAGGCACAAGAGGCGGCATTTGAAGAGCTCAAAACCAGATTGACGAATGCTCCTCTCCTGATTCTACCAAATTTCTCAAAACCATTTGAGGTAGAATGTGATGCTTCCGGGATTGGAATTGGTGGTGTGTTGATGCAAGAAGGAAGACCAATAGCTTTCTTTAGTGAAAAGCTCAAAGGTGCGTGCCTCAATTACTCTACTTATGATAGAGAACTCTATGCACTCTTTAGGGTCTTAAAGACTTGGCAACACTATCTTTGGCCAAGTGAATTTGTGTTACATACGGATCATAAGTCATTAAAGCATCTAAGGGGTCAAGATAAACTAGATAGGCGTCATGGTAGATGGCTGGAATTCATTGAGACTTTTCCTTACATTATCAAGTATAAGAAAGGAAAAGATAACATTGTAGCCGATGCTTTATCTAGGAGATATACATTGCTTACTCAACTTGATTCTAAGGTGCTAGGGTTTGCTTACATTAAGGAACTCTATGATAATGATTCTGATTTTGGGAATATCTATAGACAATGCTTAGATACGGGTTCATGTGATAAGTGTTTTTACTTGTTTGATGGATTCCTTTTTAGAGCTAGTAAGGTTTGCATACCTAAGTGCTCTTTAAGACTCTTGCTTGTTGAGGAATCACACAAGGGAGGTCTTATGGGTCACTTTGGGCGTGATAAGACCTATGCCATGCTTAAAGAACACTTCTACTGGCCTCACATGCTTAAAGATGTTGAAAATGTGCTTAAAAGATGCTTAGAGTGTTTAAAAGCTAAGTCTAAGGTGAAACCCCATGGTCTCTACACACCACTGCCCATTCCCTCTTCTCCTTGGTTAGATATAAGTATGGACTTCATTGTTGGACTACCTAGGACTAGGAAGGGACGAGACTCAATTTTTGTGGTTGTAGATCGGTTTTCTAAGATGGCTCACTTTATACCTTGTCACAAAACTGATGATGCTTCACATGTTTCTATTCTTTTCTTTAGAGAAGTAGTTAGATTGCATGGGATTCCTAGGACAATTGTTAGTGATAGGGATACAAAGTTTTTGAGTCACTTTTGGCGTTCTCTTTGGGGACAACTTGGTACTAAACTCTTGTTTTCTACCTCAAGTCATCCCCAAACCGATGGCCAAACTGAGGTTACTAATAGAACACTTGGTACCCTCCTAAGGACACTCATTAGGAAGAACTTAAAGTCTTGGGAAGATTTGTTGCCACATGTAGAATTTGCATATAATAGGGCGCAACACTCTTCTACAAACTTAAGTCCTTTTGAATGTGTCTATGGTCTTAACCCCTTAACCCCATTAGACCTTGTACCGTTTCCCAAGAAGGAACGAGTAGATTTTGATGCAGATAAACAGGCGGAGTTCATAAGGGAATTACATGAAAAGACCAAGCTAAGGTTGGAGCAACTAGGACATAATGTGGCTGCTAGGAACAACAAGGGAAGGAGAAGGGTGATTTTCAAGCCGGGCGACCTCGTATGGGTGCACTTGCGCAAGGAAAGATTCCCAACAAAGAGAGCATCCAAACTAGCTCCAAGAGGTGATGGACCCTTCCAAGTCCTAAGGAAAGTAGGTGACAATGCATATGTTGTTGACCTACCGGGTGACTATGGTGTTAGTGCTACCTTCAATGTGGCTGATCTTACACTCTATGAGGACCATGAGGACAATCCTAAAGATTCGTGGTCGAATCCTTTCCAAGGAGGGGAGGATGATGGAGGACCATCCTTAGAAGTCACACCAATGGAAGCACCATCCATAGAAGGTCCAATCACAAGGTCAAAAGCTAAGCGACTACAAGAAGACTTAACCATTTTTGTCACTCAATTCAGCCTTCAAGGCAACACTATGGAACTTGAGGACTCAATGGTTAAAGCTAGGACTCTACTCATATTTGAGTCCAAGAAGATAGCTTGAAGACCTTGCTTATCATTTTCCCTTTTAGTGCATTTTATGACACTTGCATTTCATGACATTTTGCCATGTCAAGGGCGTCTTTTTCAAGACATGTGTGCGTGTGGGTTTTGAAGTCAAGGGTCGGTTTCTTTGCCTATTTAAACCCCTTGACACCCCCACTCCCAACTTAGTTCAAGTTTTATCAACTTTGTTGTTTCCTCTTTTCAAAGAGAGCTTTGAACTCATGTGTGTGATCGAGCGGATTGCTTGTCTTACTCTAGATGTCTTGTTTATGTCAATCTCATTAGAATTGGTGTTTACAAGCTTCATAGAACTCCTCCTTGTGCCTCCTCCATGTGAAGGTTGTGTAGGGTTGTAGGATCGAGGTTTTGCACTCCATTACAACCTGGTTTTAGGCCACTAAGCCTTTGGTCTTGTTGTTGTTTGTGCTTGGTTTTGATCATTCATCATCTTGTATATCTCCCCTTGCTATCTCCTTTGTTTCTTTTGCTTTCCCATTCTGATTTTCAAAGGGCTTTCGCCATTGTTGTTGTTGGTTGATCTCTTGTGTGTTTATGGTTGTCTAGATCGGCGTCATATAGCAAGCAAGGCTATATCAGAGACCCTTATGGAACTTCGTATGCCTAATAAAACTAAGTTGCACAACGTTTTCAAACAGAATCAACCGTTGTTTGTGTTAACCCTACGTACAATGACAAGTTGGAAAATTAAGAGTTGTTTGGTATTACAAAGGAAGTGTTACTTATAAAGTACGAAGTGGTGGATAAGAATGGCCAAATACCTCTAATAGTCATTGAAACCAAGTTTTAATCCATTCCGACATCGTTTGATCGTCGTTTTGCCAATTCGAGCCGACCATTAGGCTCATTTAGCGTCTTTTAGCCTTTTAATCACCGCTGCGTTCCTAATTCTTTGTTAAAGAGACCCTTATGGAACTTCGTATGCCTAATAAGACTAAGTTGCACAACGTTTTCAAACAGAATCAACCGTTGTTTGTGTTAACCCTACGTACAATGACAAGTTGGAAAATTAAGAGTTGTTTGGTATTACAAAGGAGATGTTACTTATAAAGTACGAAGTGGTGGTTGAGAATGGTCAAATACCTCTGATAGTCATTGAAACCAAGTTTCAATCCATTCCGACATCGTTTGATCGTCGTTTTGCCAATTCGAGCCTTAATGGACCATTAGGCTCAATTAGCGTCTTTTAGCGTTTTCGCACCGCTGCGTGCCTAATTCTTGATTAAAGAGACCCTTATGGAACTTCGTATGCCTAATAAAACTAAGTTGCACAACGTTTTCAAACAGAATCAACCGTTGTTTGTGTTAACCCTACGTACAATGACAAGTTGGAAAATTAAGAGTTGTTTGGTATTACAAAGGAAGTGTTACTTATAAAGTACGAAGTGGTGGATAAGAATGGCCAAATACCTCTAATAGTCATTGAAACCAAGTTTTAATCCATTCCGACATCGTTTGATCGTCGTTTTGCCAATTCGAGCCGACCATTAGGCTCATTTAGCGTCTTTTAGCCTTTTAATCACCGCTGCGTTCCTAATTCTTTGTTAAAGAGACCCTTATGGAACTTCGTATGCCTAATAAGACTAAGTTGCACAACGTTTTCAAACAGAATCAACCGTTGTTTGTGTTAACCCTACGTACAATGACAAGTTGGAAAATTAAGAGTTGTTTGGTATTACAAAGGAGATGTTACTTATAAAGTACGAAGTGGTGGTTGAGAATGGTCAAATACCTCTGATAGTCATTGAAACCAAGTTTCAATCCATTCCGACATCGTTTGATCGTCGTTTTGCCAATTCGAGCCTTAATGGACCATTAGGCTCAATTAGCGTCTTTTAGCGTTTTCGCACCGCTGCGTGCCTAATTCTTGATTAAAGAGACCCTTATGGAACTTCGTATGCCTAATAAAACTAAGTTGCACAACGTTTTCAAACAGAATCAACCGTTGTTTGTGTTAACCCTACGTACAATGACAAGTTGGAAAATTAAGAGTTGTTTGGTATTACAAAGGAAGTGTTACTTATAAAGTACGAAGTGGTGGATAAGAATGGCCAAATACCTCTAATAGTCATTGAAACCAAGTTTTAATCCATTCCGACATCGTTTGATCGTCGTTTTGCCAATTCGAGCCGACCATTAGGCTCATTTAGCCTTTTAATCACCGCTGCGTTCCTAATTCTTTGTTAAAGAGACCCTTATGGAACTTCGTATGCCTAATAAGACTAAGTTGCACAACATTTTCAAACAGAATCAACCGTTGTTTGTGTTAACCCTACGTACAATGACAAGTTGGAAAATTAAGAGTTGTTTGGTATTACAAAGGAATTGTTACTTATAAAGTACGAAGTGGTGGTTGAGAATGGTCAAATACCTCTAATAGTCATTGAAACCAAGTTTCAATCCAATCCGACATCGTTTGATCGTCGTTTTACCAATTCGAGCCTTAATGGACCATTAGGCTCAATTAGCGTCTTTTAGCGTTTTCGCACCGCTGCGTGCCTAATTCTTGATTAAAGAGACCCTTATGGAACTTCGTATGCCTAATAAGACTGAGTTGCACAACGTTTTCAAACAGAATCAACCGTTGTTTGTGTTAACCCTACGTACAATGACAAGTTGGAAAATTAAGAGTTGTTTGGTATTACAAAGGAGATGTTACTTATAAAGTACGAAGTGGTGGTTGAGAATGGTCAAATACCTCTAATAGTCATTGAATCCAAGTTTCAATCCATTCCGACATCGTTTGATCGTCGTTTTGCCAATTCGAGCCTTAATGGACCATTAGGCTCAATTAGCGTCTTTTAGCGTTTTCGCACCGCTGCGTGCCTAATTCTTGATTAAAGAGACCCTTATGGAACTTCGTATGCCTAATAAAACTAAGTTGCACAACGTTTTCAAACAGAATCAACCGTTGTTTGTGTTAACCCTACGTACAATGACAAGTTGGAAAATTAAGAGTTGTTTGGTATTACAAAGGAAGTGTTACTTATAAAGTACGAAGTGGTGGACAAGAATGGTCAAATACCTCTAATAGTCATTGAAACCAAGTTTCAATCCATTCCGACATCGTTTGATCGTCGTTTTGCCAATTCGAGCCTTAATGGACCATTAGGCTCATTTAGCGTCTATTAGCCTTTTAATCACCGTTGCGTGCCTAATTCTTGATTAAAGAGACCCTTATGGAACTTCGTATGCCTAATAAGACTGAGTTCCACAACGTTTTCAAACAGAATCAACCGTTGTTTGTGTTAACCCTACGTACAATGACAAGTTGGAAAATTAAGAGTTGTTTGGTATTACAAAGGAAGTGTTACTTATAAAGTACGAAGTGGTGGACAAGAATGGTCAAATACCTCTAATAGTCATTGAAACCAAGTTTCAATCCATTCCGACATCGTTTGATCGTCGTTTTGCCAATTCGAGCCTTAATGGACCATTAGGCTCAATTAGCGTCTTTTAGCGTTTTCGCACCGCTGCGTGCCTAATTCTTGATTAAAGAGACCCTTATGGAACTTCGTATGCCTAATAAGACTGAGTTGCACAACGTTTTCAAACAGAATCAACCGTTGTTTGTGTTAACCCTACGTACAATGACAAGTTGGAAAATTAAGAGTTGTTTGGTATTACAAAGGAGATGTTACTTATAAAGTACGAAGTGGTGGTTGAGAATGGTCAAATACCTCTAATAGTCATTGAAACCAAGTTTCAATCCATTCCGACATCGTTTGATCGTCGTTTTGCCAATTCGAGCCTTAATGGACCATTAGGCTCAATTAGCGTCTTTTAGCGTTTTCGCACCGCTGCGTGCCTAATTCTTGATTAAAGAGACCCTTATGGAACTTCGTATGCCTAATAAAACTAAGTTGCACAACGTTTTCAAACAGAATCAACCGTTGTTTGTGTTAACCCTACGTACAATGAGAAGTTGGAAAATTAAGAGTTGTTTGGTATTACAAAGGAAGTGTTACTTATAAAGTACGAAGTGGTAGACAAGAATGGTCAAATACCTCTAATAGTCATTGAAACCAAGTTTCAATCCATTCCGACATCGTTTGATCGTCGTTTTGCCAATTCGAGCCTTAATGGACCATTAGGCTCATTTAGCGTCTATTAGCCTTTTAATCACCGTTGCGTGCCTAATTCTTGATTAAAGAGACCCTTATGGAACTTCGTATGCCTAATAAGACTGAGTTGCACAACGTTTTCAAACAGAATCAACCGTTGTTTGTGTTAACCCTACGTACAATGACAAGTTGGAAAATTAAGAGTTGTTTGGTATTACAAACGAAGTGTTACTTATAAAGTACGAAGTGGTGGACAAGAATGGTCAAATACCTCTAATAGTCATTGAAACCAAGTTTCAATCCATTCCGATATCGTTTGATCGTCGTTTTGCCAATTCGAGCCTTAATGGACCATTAGGCTCAATTAGCGTCTTTTAGCGTTTTCGCACCGCTGCGTGCCTAATTCTTGATTAAAGAGACCCTTATGGAACTTCGTATGCCTAATAAGACTGAGTTGCACAACGTTTTCAAACAGAATCAACCGTTGTTTGTGTTAACCCTACGTACAATGACAAGTTGGAAAATTAAGAGTTGTTTGGTATTACAAAGGAGATGTTACTTATAAAGTACGAAGTGGTGGTTGAGAATGGTCAAATACCTCTAATAGTCATTGAAACCAAGTTTCAATCCATTCCGACATCGTTTGATCGTCGTTTTGCCAATTCGAGCCTTAATGGACCATTAGGCTCAATTAGCGTCTTTTAGCGTTTTCGCACCGCTGCGTGCCTAATTCTTGATTAAAGAGACCCTTATGGAACTTCGTATGGCTAATAAAACTAAGTTGCACAACGTTTTCAAACAGAATCAACCGTTGTTTGTGTTAACCCTACGTACAATGACAAGTTGGAAAATTAAGAGTTGTTTGGTATTACAAAGGAAGTGTTACTTATAAAGTACGAAGTGGTGGACAAGAATGGTCAAATACCTCTAATAGTCATTGAAACCAAGTTTCAATCCATTCCGACATCGTTTGATCGTCGTTTTGCCAATTCGAGCCTTAATGGACCATTAGGCTCATTTAGCGTCTATTAGCCTTTTAATCACCGTTGCGTGCCTAATTCTTGATTAAAGAGACCCTTATGGAACTTCGTATGCCTAATAAGACTGAGTTCCACAACGTTTTCAAACAGAATCAACCGTTGTTTGTGTTAACCCTACGTACAATGACAAGTTGGAAAATTAAGAGTTGTTTGGTATTACAAAGGAAGTGTTACTTATAAAGTACGAAGTGGTGGACAAGAATGGTCAAATACCTCTAATAGTCATTGAAACCAAGTTTCAATCCATTCCGACATCGTTTGATCGTCGTTTTGCCAATTCGAGCCTTAATGGACCATTAGGCTCAATTAGCGTCTTTTAGCGTTTTCGCACCGCTGCGTGCCTAATTCTTGATTAAAGAGACCCTTATGGAACTTCGTATGCCTAATAAGACTGAGTTGCACAACGTTTTCAAACAGAATCAACCGTTGTTTGTGTTAACCCTACGTACAATGACAAGTTGGAAAATTAAGAGTTGTTTGGTATTACAAAGGAGATGTTACTTATAAAGTACGAAGTGGTGGTTGAGAATGGTCAAATACCTCTAATAGTCATTGAAACCAAGTTTCAATCCATTCCGACATCGTTTGATCGTCGTTTTGCCAATTCGAGCCTTAATGGACCATTAGGCTCAATTAGCGTCTTTTAGCGTTTTCGCACCGCTGCGTGCCTAATTCTTGATTAAAGAGACCCTTATGGAACTTCGTATGCCTAATAAAACTAAGTTGCACAACGTTTTCAAACAGAATCAACCGTTGTTTGTGTTAACCCTACGTACAATGACAAGTTGGAAAATTAAGAGTTGTTTGGTATTACAAAGGAAGTGTTACTTATAAAGTACGAAGTGGTGGATAAGAATGGCCAAATACCTCTAATAGTCATTGAAACCAAGTTTTAATCCATTCCGACATCGTTTGATCGTCGTTTTGCCAATTCGAGCCGACCATTAGGCTCATTTAGCCTTTTAATCACCGCTGCGTTCCTAATTCTTTGTTAAAGAGACCCTTATGGAACTTCGTATGCCTAATAAGACTAAGTTGCACAACATTTTCAAACAGAATCAACCGTTGTTTGTGTTAACCCTACGTACAATGACAAGTTGGAAAATTAAGAGTTGTTTGGTATTACAAAGGAATTGTTACTTATAAAGTACGAAGTGGTGGTTGAGAATGGTCAAATACCTCTAATAGTCATTGAAACCAAGTTTCAATCCAATCCGACATCGTTTGATCGTCGTTTTACCAATTCGAGCCTTAATGGACCATTAGGCTCAATTAGCGTCTTTTAGCGTTTTCGCACCGCTGCGTGCCTAATTCTTGATTAAAGAGACCCTTATGGAACTTCGTATGCCTAATAAGACTGAGTTGCACAACGTTTTCAAACAGAATCAACCGTTGTTTGTGTTAACCCTACGTACAATGACAAGTTGGAAAATTAAGAGTTGTTTGGTATTACAAAGGAGATGTTACTTATAAAGTACGAAGTGGTGGTTGAGAATGGTCAAATACCTCTAATAGTCATTGAATCCAAGTTTCAATCCATTCCGACATCGTTTGATCGTCGTTTTGCCAATTCGAGCCTTAATGGACCATTAGGCTCAATTAGCGTCTTTTAGCGTTTTCGCACCGCTGCGTGCCTAATTCTTGATTAAAGAGACCCTTATGGAACTTCGTATGCCTAATAAAACTAAGTTGCACAACGTTTTCAAACAGAATCAACCGTTGTTTGTGTTAACCCTACGTACAATGACAAGTTGGAAAATTAAGAGTTGTTTGGTATTACAAAGGAAGTGTTACTTATAAAGTACGAAGTGGTGGACAAGAATGGTCAAATAACTCTAATAGTCATTGAAACCAAGTTTCAATCCATTCCGACATCGTTTGATCGTCGTTTTGCCAATTCGAGCCTTAATGGACCATTAGGCTCATTTAGCGTCTATTAGCCTTTTAATCACCGTTGCGTGCCTAATTCTTGATTAAAGAGACCCTTATGGAACTTCGTATGCCTAATAAGACTGAGTTCCACAACGTTTTCAAACAGAATCAACCGTTGTTTGTGTTAACCCTACGTACAATGACAAGTTGGAAAATTAAGAGTTGTTTGGTATTACAAAGGAAGTGTTACTTATAAGGTACGAAGTGGTGGACAAGAATGGTCAAATACCTCTAATAGTCATTGAAACCAAGTTTCAATCCATTCCGACATCGTTTGATCGTCGTTTTGCCAATTCGAGCCTTAATGGACCATTAGGCTCAATTAGCGTCTTTTAGCGTTTTCGCACCGCTGCGTGCCTAATTCTTGATTAAAGAGACCCTTATGGAACTTCGTATGCCTAATAAGACTGAGTTGCACAACGTTTTCAAACAGAATCAACCGTTGTTTGTGTTAACCCTACGTACAATGACAAGTTGGAAAATTAAGAGTTGTTTGGTATTACAAAGGAGATGTTACTTATAAAGTACGAAGTGGTGGTTGAGAATGGTCAAATACCTCTAATAGTCATTGAAACCAAGTTTCAATCCATTCCGACATCGTTTGATCGTCGTTTTGCCAATTCGAGCCTTAATGGACCATTAGGCTCAATTAGCGTCTTTTAGCGTTTTCGCACCGCTGCGTGCCTAATTCTTGATTAAAGAGACCCTTATGGAACTTCGTATGCCTAATAAAACTAAGTTGCACAACGTTTTCAAACAGAATCAACCGTTGTTTGTGTTAACCCTACGTACAATGAGAAGTTGGAAAATTAAGAGTTGTTTGGTATTACAAAGGAAGTGTTACTTATAAAGTACGAAGTGGTAGACAAGAATGGTCAAATACCTCTAATAGTCATTGAAACCAAGTTTCAATCCATTCCGACATCGTTTGATCGTCGTTTTGCCAATTCGAGCCTTAATGGACCATTAGGCTCATTTAGCGTCTATTAGCCTTTTAATCACCGTTGCGTGCCTAATTCTTGATTAAAGAGACCCTTATGGAACTTCGTATGCCTAATAAGACTGAGTTGCACAACGTTTTCAAACAGAATCAACCGTTGTTTGTGTTAACCCTACGTACAATGACAAGTTGGAAAATTAAGAGTTGTTTGGTATTACAAAGGAAGTGTTACTTATAAAGTACGAAGTGGTGGACAAGAATGGTCAAATACCTCTAATAGTCATTGAAACCAAGTTTCAATCCATTCCGATATCGTTTGATCGTCGTTTTGCCAATTCGAGCCTTAATGGACCATTAGGCTCAATTAGCGTCTTTTAGCGTTTTCGCACCGCTGCGTGCCTAATTCTTGATTAAAGAGACCCTTATGGAACTTCGTATGCCTAATAAGACTGAGTTGCACAACGTTTTCAAACAGAATCAACCGTTGTTTGTGTTAACCCTACGTACAATGACAAGTTGGAAAATTAAGAGTTGTTTGGTATTACAAAGGAGATGTTACTTATAAAGTACGAAGTGGTGGTTGAGAATGGTCAAATACCTCTAATAGTCATTGAAACCAAGTTTCAATCCATTCCGACATCGTTTGATCGTCGTTTTGCCAATTCGAGCCTTAATGGACCATTAGGCTCAATTAGCGTCTTTTAGCGTTTTCGCACCGCTGCGTGCCTAATTCTTGATTAAAGAGACCCTTATGGAACTTCGTATGCCTAATAAAACTAAGTTGCACAACGTTTTCAAACAGAATCAACCGTTGTTTGTGTTAACCCTACGTACAATGACAAGTTGGAAAATTAAGAGTTGTTTGGTATTACAAAGGAAGTGTTACTTATAAAGTACGAAGTGGTAGACAAGAATGGTCAAATACCTCTAATAGTCATTGAAACCAAGTTTCAATCCATTCCGACATCGTTTGATCGTCGTTTTGCCAATTCGAGCCGAAATGGACCATTAGGCTCATTTAGCGTCTATTAGCCTTTTAATCACCGTTGCGTGCCTAATTCTTGATTAAAGAGACCCTTATGGAACTTCGTATGCCTAATAAGACTGAGTTGCACAACGTTTTCAAACAGAATCAACTGTTGTTTGTGTTAACCCTACGTACAATGACAAGTTGGAAAATTAAGAGTTGTTTGGTATTACAAAGGAAGTGTTACTTATAAAGTACGAAGTGGTGGACAAGAATGGTCAAATACCTCTAATAGTCATTGAAACCAAGTTTCAATCCATTCCGACATCGTTTGATCGTCGTTTTGCCAATTCGAGCCTTAATGGACCATTAGGCTCAATTAGCGTCTTTTAGCGTTATCGCACCGCTGCGTGCCTAATTCTTGATTAAAGAGACCCTTATGGAACTTCGTATGCCTAATAAGACTGAGTTGCACAACGTTTTCAAACAGAATCAACCGTTGTTTGTGTTAACCCTACGTACAATGACAAGTTGGAAAATTAAGAGTTGTTTGGTATTACAAAGGAGATGTTACTTATAAAGTACGAAGTGGTGGTTGAGAATGGTCAAATACCTCTAATAGTCATTGAAACCAAGTTTCAATCCATTCCGACATCGTTTGATCGTCGTTTTGCCAATTCGAGCCTTAATGGACCATTAGGCTCAATTAGCGTCTTTTAGCGTTTTCGCACCGCTGCGTGCCTAATTCTTGATTAAAGAGACCCTTATGGAACTTTGTATGCCTAATAAGACTGAGTTGCACAACGTTTTCAAACAGAATCAACCGTTGTTTGAGTTAACCCTACGTACAATGACAAGTTGGAAAATTAAGAGTTGTTTGGTATTACAAAGGAGATGTTACTTATAAAGTACGAAGTGGTGGTTGAGAATGGTCAAATACCTCTAATAGTCATTGAAACCAAGTTTCAATCCATTCCGACATCGTTTGATCGTCGTTTTGCCCATTCGAGCCTTAATGGACCATTAGGCTCAATTAGCGTCTTTTAGCGTTTTCGCACCGCTGCGTGCCTAATTCTTGATTAAAGAGACCCTTATGGAACTTCGTATGCCTAATAAGACTGAGTTGCACAACGTTTTCAAACAGAATCAACCGTTGTTTGTGTTAACCCTACGTACAATGACAAGTTGGAAAATTAAGAGTTGTTTGGTATTACAAAGGAGATGTTACTTATAAAGTACGAAGTGGTGGTTGAGAATGGTCAAATACCTCTAATAGTCATTGAAACCAAGTTTCAATCCATTCCGACATCGTTTGATCGTCGTTTTGCCCATTCGAGCCTTAATGGACCATTAGGCTCAATTAGCGTCTTTTAGCGTTTTCGCACCGCTGCGTGCCTAATTCTTGATTAAAGAGACCCTTATGGAATTTCGTATGCCTAATAAAACTAAGTTGCACAACGTTTTCAAACAGAATCAACCGTTGTTTGTGTTAACCCTACGTACAATGACAAGTTGGAAAATTAAGAGTTGTTTGGTATTACAAAGGAAGTGTTACTTATAAAGTACGAAGTGGTGGATAAGAATGGCCAAATACGTCTAATAGTCATTGAAACCAAGTTTTAATCCATTCCGACATCGTTTGATCGTCGTTTTGCCAATTCGTGCCGACCATTAGGCTCATTTAGCGTCTATTAGCCTTTTAATCACCGTTGCGTGCCTAATTCTTGATTAAAGAGACCCTTATGGAACTTCGTATGCCTAATAAGACTGAGTTGCACAACGTTTTCAAACAGAATCAACCGTTGTTTGTGTTAACCCTACGTACAATGACAAGTTGGAAAATTAAGAGTTGTTTGGTATTACAAAGGAGATGTTACTTATAAAGTACGAAGTGGTGGTTGAGAATGGTCAAATACCTCTAATAGTCATTGAAACCAAGTTTCAATTCATTCCGACATCGTTTGATCGTCGTTTTGCCAATTCGAGCCTTAATGGACCATTAGGCTCAATTAGCGTCTTTTAGCGTTTTCGCACCGCTGCGTGCCTAATTCTTGATTAAAGAGACCCTTATGGAACTTTGTATGCCTAATAAGACTGAGTTGCACAACGTTTTCAAACAGAATCAACCGTTGTTTGAGTTAACCCTACGTACAATGACAAGTTGGAAAATTAAGAGTTGTTTGGTATTACAAAGGAGATGTTACTTATAAAGTACGAAGTGGTGGTTGAGAATGGTCAAATACCTCTAATAGTCATTGAAACCAAGTTTCAATCCATTCCGACATCGTTTGATCGTCGTTTTGCCCATTCGAGCCTTAATGGACCATTAGGCTCAATTAGCGTCTTTTAGCGTTTTCGCACCGCTGCGTGCCTAATTCTTGATTAAAGAGACCCTTATGGAACTTCGTATGCCTAATAAGACTGAGTTGCACAACGTTTTCAAACAGAATCAACCGTTGTTTGTGTTAACCCTACGTACAATGACAAGTTGGAAAATTAAGAGTTGTTTGGTATTACAAAGGAGATGTTACTTATAAAGTACGAAGTGGTGGTTGAGAATGGTCAAATACCTCTAATAGTCATTGAAACCAAGTTTCAATCCATTCCGACATCGTTTGATCGTCGTTTTGCCCATTCGAGCCTTAATGGACCATTAGGCTCAATTAGCGTCTTTTAGCGTTTTCGCACCGCTGCGTGCCTAATTCTTGATTAAAGAGACCCTTATGGAACTTCGTATGCCTAATAAGACTGAGTTGCACAACGTTTTCAAACAGAATCAACCGTTGTTTGTGTTAACCCTACGTACAATGACAAGTTGGAAAATTAAGAGTTGTTTGGTATTACAAAGGAGATGTTACTTATAAAGTACGAAGTGGTGGTTGAGAATGGTCAAATACCTCTAATAGTCATTGAAACCAAGTTTCAATCCATTCCGACATCGTTTGATCGTCGTTTTGCCCATTCGAGCCTTAATGGACCATTAGGCTCAATTAGCGTCTTTTAGCGTTTTCGCACCGCTGCGTGCCTAATTCTTGATTAAAGAGACCCTTATGGAATTTCGTATGCCTAATAAAACTAAGTTGCACAACGTTTTCAAACAGAATCAACCGTTGTTTGTGTTAACCCTACGTACAATGACAAGTTGGAAAATTAAGAGTTGTTTGGTATTACAAAGGAAGTGTTACTTATAAAGTACGAAGTGGTGGATAAGAATGGCCAAATACGTCTAATAGTCATTGAAACCAAGTTTTAATCCATTCCGACATCGTTTGATCGTCGTTTTGCCAATTCGTGCCGACCATTAGGCTCATTTAGCGTCTATTAGCCTTTTAATCACCGTTGCGTGCCTAATTCTTGATTAAAGAGACCCTTATGGAACTTCGTATGCCTAATAAGACTGAGTTGCACAACGTTTTCAAACAGAATCAACCGTTGTTTGTGTTAACCCTACGTACAATGACAAGTTGGAAAATTAAGAGTTGTTTGGTATTACAAAGGAGATGTTACTTATAAAGTACGAAGTGGTGGTTGAGAATGGTCAAATACCTCTAATAGTCATTGAAACCAAGTTTCAATTCATTCCGACATCGTTTGATCGTCGTTTTGCCAATTCGAGCCTTAATGGACCATTAGGCTCAATTAGCGTCTTTTAGCGTTTTCGCACCGCTGCGTGCCTAATTCTTGATTAAAGAGACCCTTATGGAACTTTGTATGCCTAATAAGACTGAGTTGCACAACGTTTTCAAACAGAATCAACCGTTGTTTGAGTTAACCCTACGTACAATGACAAGTTGGAAAATTAAGAGTTGTTTGGTATTACAAAGGAGATGTTACTTATAAAGTACGAAGTGGTGGTTGAGAATGGTCAAATACCTCTAATAGTCATTGAAACCAAGTTTCAATCCATTCCGACATCGTTTGATCGTCGTTTTGCCCATTCGAGCCTTAATGGACCATTAGGCTCAATTAGCGTCTTTTAGCGTTTTCGCACCGCTGCGTGCCTAATTCTTGATTAAAGAGACCCTTATGGAACTTCGTATGCCTAATAAGACTGAGTTGCACAACGTTTTCAAACAGAATCAACCGTTGTTTGTGTTAACCCTACGTACAATGACAAGTTGGAAAATTAAGAGTTGTTTGGTATTACAAAGGAGATGTTACTTATAAAGTACGAAGTGGTGGTTGAGAATGGTCAAATACCTCTAATAGTCATTGAAACCAAGTTTCAATCCATTCCGACATCGTTTGATCGTCGTTTTGCCCATTCGAGCCTTAATGGACCATTAGGCTCAATTAGCGTCTTTTAGCGTTTTCGCACCGCTGCGTGCCTAATTCTTGATTAAAGAGACCCTTATGGAACTTCGTATGCCTAATAAAACTAAGTTGCACAACGTTTTCAAACAGAATCAACCGTTGTTTGTGTTAACCCTACGTACAATGACAAGTTGGAAAATTAAGAGTTGTTTGGTATTACAAAGGAAGTGTTACTTATAAAGTACGAAGTGGTGGATAAGAATGGCCAAATACGTCTAATAGTCATTGAAACCAAGTTTTAATCCATTCCGACATCGTTTGATCGTCGTTTTGCCAATTCGTGCCGACCATTAGGCTCATTTAGCGTCTATTAGCCTTTTAATCACCGTTGCGTGCCTAATTCTTGATTAAAGAGACCCTTATGGAACTTCGTATGCCTAATAAGACTGAGTTGCACAACGTTTTCAAACAGAATCAACCGTTGTTTGTGTTAACCCTACGTACAATGACAAGTTGGAAAATTAAGAGTTGTTTGGTATTACAAAGGAGATGTTACTTATAAAGTACGAAGTGGTGGTTGAGAATGGTCAAATACCTCTAATAGTCATTGAAACCAAGTTTCAATTCATTCCGACATCGTTTGATCGTCGTTTTGCCAATTCGAGCCTTAATGGACCATTAGGCTCAATTAGCGTCTTTTAGCGTTTTCGCACCGCTGCGTGCCTAATTCTTGATTAAAGAGACCCTTATGGAACTTCGTATGCCTAATAAGACTGAGTTGCACAACGTTTTCAAACAGAATCAACCGTTGTTTGTGTTAACCCTACGTACAATGACAAGTTGGAAAATTAAGAGTTGTTTGGTATTACAAAGGAGATGTTACTTATAAAGTACGAAGTGGTGGTTGAGAATGGTCAAATACCTCTAATAGTCATTGAAACAAAGTTTCAATCCATTCCGACATCGTTTGATCGTCGTTTTGCCAATTCGAGCCTTAATGGACCATTAGGCTCAATTAGCGTCTTTTAGCGTTTTCGCACCGCTGCGTGCCTAATTCTTGATTAAAGAGACCCTTATGGAACTTCGTATGCCTAATAAAACTAAGTTGCACAACGTTTTCAAACAGAATCAACCGTTGTTTGTGTTAACCCTACGTACAATGACAAGTTGGAAAATTAAGAGTTGTTTGGTATTACAAAGGAAGTGTTACTTATAAAGTACGAAGTGGTGGACAAGAATGGTCAAATACCTCTAATAGTCATTGAAACCAAGTTTCAATCCATCCGACATCGTTTGATCGTCGTTTTGCCAATTCGAGCCTTAATGGACCATTAGGCTCATTTAGCGTCTATTAACCTTTTAATCACCGTTGCGTGCCTAATTCTTGATTAAAGAGACCCTTATGGAACTTCGTATGCCTAATAAGACTGAGTTGCACAACGTTTTCAAACAGAATCAACCGTTGTTTGTGTTAACCCTACGTACAATGACAAGTTGGAAAATTAAGAGTTGTTTGGTATTACAAAGGAAGTGTTACTTATAAAGTACGAAGTGGTGGACAAGAATGGTCAAATACCTCTAATAGTCATTGAAACCAAGTTTCAATCCATTCCGACATCGTTTGATCGTCGTTTTGCCAATTCGAGCCTTAATGGACCATTAGGCTCAATTAGCGTCTTTTAGCGTTTTCGCACCGCTGCGTGCCTAATTCTTGATTAAAGAGACCCTTATGGAACTTCGTATGCCTAATAAAACTAAGTTGCACAACGTTTTCAAACAGAATCAACCGTTGTTTGTGTTAACCCTACGTACAATGACAAGTTGGAAAATTAAGAGTTGTTTGGTATTACAAAGGAAGTGTTACTTATAAAGTACGAAGTGGTGGATAAGAATGGCCAAATACCTCTAATAGTCATTGAAACCAAGTTTTAATCCATTCCGACATCGTTTGATCGTCGTTTTGCCAATTCGAGCCGACCATTAGGCTCATTTAGCGTCTTTTAGCCTTTTAATCACCGCTGCGTTCCTAATTCTTTGTTAAAGAGACCCTTATGGAACTTCGTATGCCTAATAAGACTAAGTTGCACAACGTTTTCAAACAGAATCAACCGTTGTTTGTGTTAACCCTACGTACAATGACAAGTTGGAAAATTAAGAGTTGTTTGGTATTACAAAGGAGATGTTACTTATAAAGTACGAAGTGGTGGTTGAGAATGGTCAAATACCTCTAATAGTCATTGAAACCAAGTTTCAATCCATTCCGACATCGTTTGATCGTCGTTTTGCCAATTCGAGCCTTAATGGACCATTAGGCTCATTTAGCGTCTTTTAGCCTTTTAATCACCGCTGCGTTCCTAATTCTTGGTTAAAGAGACCCTTATGTAACTTCGTATGCCTAATAAGACTGAGTTGCACAACGTTTTCAAACAGAATCAACCGTTGTTTGTGTTAACCCTACGTACAATGACAAGTTGGAAAATTAAGAGTTGTTTGGTATTACAAAGGAAGTGTTACTTATAAAGTACGAAGTGGTGGACAAGAATGGTCAAATACCTCTAATAGTCATTGAAACCAAGTTTCAATCCATTCCGACATCGTTTGATCGTCGTTTTGCCAATTCGAGCCTTAATGGACCATTAGGCTCATTTAGCGTCTATTAGCCTTTTAATCACCGTTGCGTGCCTAATTCTTGATTAAAGAGACCCTTATGGAACTTCGTATGCCTAATAAGACTGAGTTGCACAACGTTTTCAAACAGAATCAACCGTTGTTTGTGTTAACCCTACGTACAATGACAAGTTGGAAAATTAAGAGTTGTTTGGTATTACAAAGGAAGTGTTACTTATAAAGTACGAAGTGGTGGACAAGAATGGTCAAATACCTCTAATAGTCATTGAAACCAAGTTTCAATCCATTCCGACATCGTTTGATCGTCGTTTTGCCAATTCGTGCCGACCATTAGGCTCATTTAGCGTCTATTAGCCTTTTAATCACCGTTGCGTGCCTAATTCTTGATTAAAGAGACCCTTATGGAACTTCGTATGCCTAATAAGACTGAGTTGCACAACGTTTTCAAACAGAATCAACCGTTGTTTGTGTTAACCCTACGTACAATGACAAGTTGGAAAATTAAGAGTTGTTTGGTATTACAAAGGAGATGTTACTTATAAAGTACGAAGTGGTGGTTGAGAATGGTCAAATACCTCTAATAGTCATTGAAACAAAGTTTCAATCCATTCCGACATCGTTTGATCGTCGTTTTGCCAATTCGAGCCTTAATGGACCATTAGGCTCAATTAGCGTCTTTTAGCGTTTTCGCACCGCTGCGTGCCTAATTCTTGATTAAAGAGACCCTTATGGAACTTCGTATGCCTAATAAAACTAAGTTGCACAACGTTTTCAAACAGAATCAACCGTTGTTTGTGTTAACCCTACGTACAATGACAAGTTGGAAAATTAAGAGTTGTTTGGTATTACAAAGGAAGTGTTACTTATAAAGTACGAAGTGGTGGACAAGAATGGTCAAATACCTCTAATAGTCATTGAAACCAAGTTTCAATCCATTCCGACATCGTTTGATCGTCGTTTTGCCAATTCGAGCCTTAATGGACCATTAGGCTCATTTAGCGTCTATTAGCCTTTTAATCACCGTTGCGTGCCTAATTCTTGATTAAAGAGACCCTTATGGAACTTCGTATGCCTAATAAGACTGAGTTGCACAACGTTTTCAAACAGAATCAACCGTTGTTTGTGTTAACCCTACGTACAATGACAAGTTGGAAAATTAAGAGTTGTTTTGTATTACAAAGGAAGTGTTACTTATAAAGTACGAAGTGGTGGACAAGAATGGTCAAATACCTCTAATAGTCATTGAAACCAAGTTTCAATCCATTCCGACATCGTTTGATCGTCGTTTTGCCAATTCGAGCCTTAATGGACCATTAGGCTCAATTAGCGTCTTTTAGCGTTTTCGCACCGCTGCGTGCCTAATTCTTGATTAAAGAGACCCTTATGGAACTTCGTATGCCTAATAAAACTAAGTTGCACAACGTTTTCAAACAGAATCAACCGTTGTTTGTGTTAACCCTACGTACAATGACAAGTTGGAAAATTAAGAGTTGTTTGGTATTACAAAGGAAGTGTTACTTATAAAGTACGAAGTGGTGGATAAGAATGGCCAAATACCTCTAATAGTCATTGAAACCAAGTTTTAATCCATTCCGACATCGTTTGATCGTCGTTTTGCCAATTCGAGCCGACCATTAGGCTCATTTAGCGTCTTTTAGCCTTTTAATCACCGCTGCGTTCCTAATTCTTTGTTAAAGAGACCCTTATGGAACTTCGTATGCCTAATAAGACTAAGTTGCACAACGTTTTCAAACAGAATCAACCGTTGTTTGTGTTAACCCTACGTACAATGACAAGTTGGAAAATTAAGAGTTGTTTGGTATTACAAAGGAGATGTTACTTATAAAGTACGAAGTGGTGGTTGAGAATGGTCAAATACCTCTAATAGTCATTGAAACCAAGTTTCAATCCATTCCGACATCGTTTGATCGTCGTTTTGCCAATTCGAGCCTTAATGGACCATTAGGCTCATTTAGCGTCTTTTAGCCTTTTAATCACCGCTGCGTTCCTAATTCTTGGTTAAAGAGACCCTTATGTAACTTCGTATGCCTAATAAGACTGAGTTGCACAACGTTTTCAAACAGAATCAACCGTTGTTTGTGTTAACCCTACGTACAATGACAAGTTGGAAAATTAAGAGTTGTTTGGTATTACAAAGGAAGTGTTACTTATAAAGTACGAAGTGGTGGACAAGAATGGTCAAATACCTCTAATAGTCATTGAAACCAAGTTTCAATCCATTCCGACATCGTTTGATCGTCGTTTTGCCAATTCGAGCCTTAATGGACCATTAGGCTCATTTAGCGTCTATTAGCCTTTTAATCACCGTTGCGTGCCTAATTCTTGATTAAAGAGACCCTTATGGAACTTCGTATGCCTAATAAGACTGAGTTGCACAACGTTTTCAAACAGAATCAACCGTTGTTTGTGTTAACCCTACGTACAATGACAAGTTGGAAAATTAAGAGTTGTTTGGTATTACAAAGGAAGTGTTACTTATAAAGTACGAAGTGGTGGACAAGAATGGTCAAATACCTCTAATAGTCATTGAAACCAAGTTTCAATCCATTCCGACATCGTTTGATCGTCGTTTTGCCAATTCGTGCCGACCATTAGGCTCATTTAGCGTCTATTAGCCTTTTAATCACCGTTGCGTGCCTAATTCTTGATTAAAGAGACCCTTATGGAACTTCGTATGCCTAATAAGACTGAGTTGCACAACGTTTTCAAACAGAATCAACCGTTGTTTGTGTTAACCCTACGTACAATGACAAGTTGGAAAATTAAGAGTTGTTTGGTATTACAAAGGAGATGTTACTTATAAAGTACGAAGTGGTGGTTGAGAATGGTCAAATACCTCTAATAGTCATTGAAACCAAGTTTCAATCCATTCCGACATCGTTTGATCGTCGTTTTGCCAATTCGAGCCTTAATGGACCATTAGGCTCAATTAGCGTCTTTTAGCGTTTTCGCACCGCTGCGTGCCTAATTCTTGATTAAAGAGACCCTTATGGAACTTCGTATGCCTAATAAGACTGAGTTGCACAACGTTTTCAAACAGAATCAACCGTTGTTTGTGTTAACCCTACGTACAATGACAAGTTGGAAAATTAAGAGTTGTTTGGTATTACAAAGGAAGTGTTACTTATAAAGTACGAAGTGGTGGATAAGAATGGCCAAATACCTCTAATAGTCATTGAAACCAAGTTTTAATTCATTCCGACATCGTTTGATCGTCGTTTTGCCAATTCGAGCCGACCATTAGGCTCATTTAGCCTTTTAATCACCGCTGCGTTCCTAATTCTTTGTTAAAGAGACCCTTATGGAACTTCGTATGCCTAATAAGACTAAGTTGCACAACATTTTCAAACAGAATCAACCGTTGTTTGTGTTAACCCTACGTACAATGACAAGTTGGAAAATTAAGAGTTGTTTGGTATTACAAAGGAAGTGTTACTTATAAAGTACGAAGTGGTGGATAAGAATGGCCAAATACCTCTAATAGTCATTGAAACCAAGTTTTAATTCATTCCGACATCGTTTGATCGTCGTTTTGCCAATTCGAGCCGACCATTAGGGTCATTTAGCCTTTTAATCACCGCTGCGTTCCTAATTCTTTGTTAAAGAGACCCTTATGGAACTTCGTATGCCTAATAAGACTAAGTTGCACAACATTTTCAAACAGAATCAACCGTTGTTTGTGTTAACCCTACGTACAATGACAAGTTGGAAAATTAAGAGTTGTTTGGTATTACAAAGGAATTGTTACTTATAAAGTACGAAGTGGTGGATAAGAATGGCCAAATACCTCTAATAGTCATTGAAACCAAGTTTCAATCCATTCCGACATCGTTTGATCGTCGTTTTGCCAATTCGAGCCTTAATGGACCATTAGGCTCAATTAGCGTCTTTTAGCGTTTTCGCACCGCTGCGTGCCTAATTCTTGATTAAAGAGACCCTTATGGAACTTCGTATGCCTAATAAGACTGAGTTGCACAACGTTTTCAAACAGAATCAACCGTTGTTTGTGTTAACCCTACGTACAATGACAAGTTGGAAAATTAAGAGTTGTTTGGTATTACAAAGGAGATGTTACTTATAAAGTACGAAGTGGTGGTTGAGAATGGTCAAATACCTCTAATAGTCATTGAAACCAAGTTTCAATCCATTCCGACATCGTTTGATCGTCGTTTTGCCAATTCGAGCCTTAATGGACCATTAGGCTCAATTAGCGTCTTTTAGCGTTTTCGCACCGCTGCGTGCCTAATTCTTGATTAAAGAGACCCTTATGGAACTTCGTATGCCTAATAAAACTAAGTTGCACAACGTTTTCAAACAGAATCAACCGTTGTTTGTGTTAACCCTACGTACAATGACAAGTTGGAAAATTAAGAGTTGTTTGGTATTACAAAGGAAGTGTTACTTATAAAGTACGAAGTGGTGGACAAGAATGGTCAAATACCTCTAATAGTCATTGAAACCAAGTTTCAATCCATTCCGACATCGTTTGATCGTCGTTTTGCCAATTCGAGCCTTAATGGACCATTAGGCTCATTTAGCGTCTATTAGCCTTTTAATCACCGTTGCGTGCCTAATTCTTGATTAAAGAGACCCTTATGGAACTTCGTATGCCTAATAAGACTGAGTTGCACAACGTTTTCAAACAGAATCAACCGTTGTTTGTGTTAACCCTACGTACAATGACAAGTTGGAAAATTAAGAGTTGTTTTGTATTACAAAGGAAGTGTTACTTATAAAGTACGAAGTGGTGGACAAGAATGGTCAAATACCTCTAATAGTCATTGAAACCAAGTTTCAATCCATTCCGACATCGTTTGATCGTCGTTTTGCCAATTCGAGCCTTAATGGACCATTAGGCTCAATTAGCGTCTTTTAGCGTTTTCGCACCGCTGCGTGCCTAATTCTTGATTAAAGAGACCCTTATGGAACTTCGTATGCCTAATAAAACTAAGTTGCACAACGTTTTCAAACAGAATCAACCGTTGTTTGTGTTAACCCTACGTACAATGACAAGTTGGAAAATTAAGAGTTGTTTGGTATTACAAAGGAAGTGTTACTTATAAAGTACGAAGTGGTGGATAAGAATGGCCAAATACCTCTAATAGTCATTGAAACCAAGTTTTAATCCATTCCGACATCGTTTGATCGTCGTTTTGCCAATTCGAGCCGACCATTAGGCTCATTTAGCGTCTTTTAGCCTTTTAATCACCGCTGCGTTCCTAATTCTTTGTTAAAGAGACCCTTATGGAACTTCGTATGCCTAATAAGACTAAGTTGCACAACGTTTTCAAACAGAATCAACCGTTGTTTGTGTTAACCCTACGTACAATGACAAGTTGGAAAATTAAGAGTTGTTTGGTATTACAAAGGAGATGTTACTTATAAAGTACGAAGTGGTGGTTGAGAATGGTCAAATACCTCTAATAGTCATTGAAACCAAGTTTCAATCCATTCCGACATCGTTTGATCGTCGTTTTGCCCATTCGAGCCTTAATGGACCATTAGGCTCAATTAGCGTCTTTTAGCATTTTCGCACCGCTGTGTGCCTAATTCTTGATTAAAGAGACCCTTATGGAACTTCGTATGCCTAATAAAACTAAGTTGCACAACGTTTTCAAACAGAATCAACCGTTGTTTGTGTTAACCCTACGTACAATGACAAGATGGAAAATTAAGAGTTGTTTGGTATTACAAAGGAAGTGTTACTTATAAAGTACGAAGTGGTGGACAAGAATGGTCAAATACCTCTAATAGTCATTGAAACCAAGTTTCAATCCATTCCGACATCGTTTGATCGTCGTTTTGCCAATTCGAGCCTTAATGGACCATTAGGCTCATTTAGCGTCTATTAGCCTTTTAATCACCGTTGCGTGCCTAATTCTTGATTAAAGAGACCCTTATGGAACTTCGTATGCCTAATAAGACTGAGTTGCACAACGTTTTCAAACAGAATCAACCGTTGTTTGTGTTAACCCTACGTACAATGACAAGTTGGAAAATTAAGAGTTGTTTGGTATTACAAAGGAAGTGTTACTTATAAAGTACGAAGTGGTGGACAAGAATGGTCAAATACCTCTAATAGTCATTGAAACCAAGTTTCAATCCATTCCGACATCGTTTGATCGTCGTTTTGCCAATTCGAGCCTTAATGGACCATTAGGCTCAATTAGCGTCTTTTAGCGTTTTCGCACCGCTGCGTGCCTAATTCTTGATTAAAGAGACCCTTATGGAACTTCGTATGCCTAATAAAACTAAGTTGCACAACGTTTTCAAACAGAATCAACCGTTGTTTGTGTTAACCCTACGTACAATGACAAGTTGGAAAATTAAGAGTTGTTCGGTATTACAAAGGAAGTGTTACTTATAAAGTACGAAGTGGTGGATAAGAATGGCCAAATACCTCTAATAGTCATTGAAACCAAGTTTTAATCCATTCCGACATCGTTTGATCGTCGTTTTGCCAATTCGAGCCGACCATTAGGCTCATTTAGCGTCTTTTAGCCTTTTAATCACCGCTGCGTTCCTAATTCTTTGTTAAAGAGACCCTTATGGAACTTCGTATGCCTAATAAGACTAAGTTGCACAACGTTTTCAAACAGAATCAACCGTTGTTTGTGTTAACCCTACGTACAATGACAAGTTGGAAAATTAAGAGTTGTTTGGTATTACAAAGGAGATGTTACTTATAAAGTACGAAGTGGTGGTTGAGAATGGTCAAATACCTCTAATAGTCATTGAAACCAAGTTTCAATCCATTCCGACATCGTTTGATCGTCGTTTTGCCAATTCGAGCCTTAATGGACCATTAGGCTCAATTAGCGTCTTTTAGCGTTTTCGCACCGCTGCGTGCCTAATTCTTGATTAAAGAGACCCTTATGGAACTTCGTATGCCTAATAAAACTAAGTTGCACAACGTTTTCAAACAGAATCAACCGTTGTTTGTGTAAACCCTACGTACAATGACAAGTTGGAAAATTAAGAGTTGTTTGGTATTACAAAGGAAGTGTTACTTATAAAGTACGAAGTGGTGGATAAGAATGGCCAAATACCTCTAATAGTCATTGAAACCAAGTTTCAATCCATCCGACATCGTTTGATCGTCGTTTTGCCAATTCGAGCCTTAATGGACCATTAGGCTCATTTAGCGTCTATTAACCTTTTAATCACCGTTGCGTGCCTAATTCTTGATTAAAGAGACCCTTATGGAACTTCGTATGCCTAATAAGACTGAGTTGCACAACGTTTTCAAACAGAATCAACCGTTGTTTGTGTTAACCCTACGTACAATGACAAGTTGGAAAATTAAGAGTTGTTTGGTATTACAAAGGAGATGTTACTTATAAAGTACGAAGTGGTGGTTGAGAATGGTCAAATACCTCTAATAGTCATTGAAACCAAGTTTCAATCCATTCCGACATCGTTTGATCGTCGTTTTGCCAATTCGAGCCTTAATGGACCATTAGGCTCAATTAGCGTCTTTTAGCGTTTTCGCACCGCTGCGTGCCTAATTCTTGATTAAAGAGACCCTTATGGAACTTCGTATGCCTAATAAAACTAAGTTGCACAACGTTTTCAAACAGAATCAACCGTTGTTTGTGTTAACCCTACGTACAATGACAAGTTGGAAAATTAAGAGTTGTTTGGTATTACAAAGGAGATGTTACTTATAAAGTACGAAGTGGTGGTTGAGAATGGTCAAATACCTCTAATAGTCATTGAAACCAAGTTTCAATCCATTCCGACATCGTTTGATCGTCGTTTTGCCAATTCGAGCCTTAATGGACCATTAGGCTCAATTAGCGTCTTTTAGCGTTTTCGCACCGCTGCGTGCCTAATTCTTGATTAAAGAGACCCTTATGGAACTTCGTATGCCTAATAAAACTAAGTCGCACAACGTTTTCAAACAGAATCAACCGTTGTTTGTGTTAACCCTACGTACAATGACAAGTTGGAAAATTAAGAGTTGTTTGGTATTACAAAGGAATTGTTACTTATAAAGTACGAAGTGGTGGATAAGAATGGCCAAATACCTCTAATAGTCATTGAAACCAAGTTTTAATCCATTCCGACATCGTTTGATCGTCGTTTTGCCAATTCGAGCCGACCATTAGGCTCATTTAGCGTCTTTTAGCCTTTTAATCACCGCTGCGTTCCTAATTCTTTGTTAAAGAGACCCTTATGGAACTTCGTATGCCTAATAAGACTAAGTTGCACAACGTTTTCAAACAGAATCAACCGTTGTTTGTGTTAACCCTACGTACAATGACAAGTTGGAAAATTAAGAGTTGTTTGGTATTACAAAGGAAGTGTTACTTATAAAGTACGAAGTGGTGGACAAGAATGGTCAAATACCTCTAATAGTCATTGAAACCAAGTTTCAATCCATTCCGACATCGTTTGATCGTCGTTTTGCCAATTCGAGCCTTAATGGACCATTAGGCTCAATTAGCGTCTTTTAGCGTTTTCGCACCGCTGCGTGCCTAATTCTTGATTAAAGAGACCCTTATGGAACTTCGTATGCCTAATAAAACTAAGTTGCACAACGTTTTCAAACAGAATCAACCGTTGTTTGTGTTAACCCTACGTACAATGACAAGTTGGAAAATTAAGAGTTGTTCGGTATTACAAAGGAAGTGTTACTTATAAAGTACGAAGTGGTGGATAAGAATGGCCAAATACCTCTAATAGTCATTGAAACCAAGTTTTAATCCATTCCGACATCGTTTGATCGTCGTTTTGCCAATTCGAGCCGACCATTAGGCTCATTTAGCGTCTTTTAGCCTTTTAATCACCGCTGCGTTCCTAATTCTTTGTTAAAGAGACCCTTATGGAACTTCGTATGCCTAATAAGACTAAGTTGCACAACGTTTTCAAACAGAATCAACCGTTGTTTGTGTTAACCCTACGTACAATGACAAGTTGGAAAATTAAGAGTTGTTTGGTATTACAAAGGAATTGTTACTTATAAAGTACGAAGTGGTGGATAAGAATGGCCAAATACCTCTAATAGTCATTGAAACCAAGTTTCAATCCATTCCGACATCGTTTGATCGTCGTTTTGCCAATTCGAGCCTTAATGGACCATTAGGCTCAATTAGCGTCTTTTAGCGTTTTCGCACCGCTGCGTGCCTAATTCTTGATTAAAGAGACCCTTATGGAACTTCGTATGCCTAATAAGACTGAGTTGCACAACTTTTTCAAACAGAATCAACCGTTGTTTGTGTTAACCCTACGTACAATGACAAGTTGGAAAATTAAGAGTTGTTTGGTATTACAAAGGAGATGTTACTTATAAAGTACGAAGTGGTGGTTGAGAATGGTCAAATACCTCTAATAGTCATTGAAACCAAGTTTCAATCCATTCCGACATCGTTTGATCGTCGTTTTGCCAATTCGAGCCTTAATGGACCATTAGGCTCAATTAGCGTCTTTTAGCGTTTTCGCACCGCTGCGTGCCTAATTCTTGATTAAAGAGACCCTTATGGAACTTCGTATGCCTAATAAAACTAAGTTGCACAACGTTTTCAAACAGAATCAACCGTTGTTTGTGTTAACCCTACGTACAATGACAAGTTGGAAAATTAAGAGTTGTTTGGTATTACAAAGGAAGTGTTACTTATAAAGTACGAAGTGGTGGACAAGAATGGTCAAATACCTCTAATAGTCATTGAAACCAAGTTTCAATCCATTCCGACATCGTTTGATCGTCGTTTTGCCAATTCGAGCCTTAATGGACCATTAGGCTCATTTAGCGTCTATTAGCCTTTTAATCACCGTTGCGTGCCTAATTCTTGATTAAAGAGACCCTTATGGAACTTCGTATGCCTAATAAGACTGAGTTGCACAACGTTTTCAAACAGAATCAACCGTTGTTTGTGTTAACCCTACGTACAATGACAAGTTGGAAAATTAAGAGTTGTTTGGTATTACAAAGGAGATGTTACTTATAAAGTACGAAGTGGTGGTTGAGAATGGTCAAATACCTCTAATAGTCATTGAAACCAAGTTTCAATTCATTCCGACATCGTTTGATCGTCGTTTTGCCAATTCGAGCCTTAATGGACCATTAGGCTCAATTAGCGTCTTTTAGCGTTTTCGCACCGCTGCGTGCCTAATTCTTGATTAAAGAGACCCTTATGGAACTTCGTATGCCTAATAAGACTGAGTTGCACAACGTTTTCAAACAGAATCAACCGTTGTTTGTGTTAACCCTACGTACAATGACAAGTTGGAAAATTAAGAGTTGTTTGGTATTACAAAGGAGATGTTACTTATAAAGTACGAAGTGGTGGTTGAGAATGGTCAAATACCTCTAATAGTCATTGAAACAAAGTTTCAATCCATTCCGACATCGTTTGATCGTCGTTTTGCCAATTCGAGCCTTAATGGACCATTAGGCTCAATTAGCGTCTTTTAGCGTTTTCGCACCGCTGCGTGCCTAATTCTTGATTAAAGAGACCCTTATGGAACTTCGTATGCCTAATAAAACTAAGTTGCACAACGTTTTCAAACAGAATCAACCGTTGTTTGTGTTAACCCTACGTACAATGACAAGTTGGAAAATTAAGAGTTGTTTGGTATTACAAAGGAAGTGTTACTTATAAAGTACGAAGTGGTGGATAAGAATGGCCAAATACCTCTAATAGTCATTGAAACCAAGTTTTAATCCATTCCGACATCGTTTGATCGTCGTTTTGCCAATTCGAGCCGACCATTAGGCTCATTTAGCCTTTTAATCACCGCTGCGTTCCTAATTCTTTGTTAAAGAGACCCTTATGGAACTTCGTATGCCTAATAAGACTAAGTTGCACAACATTTTCAAACAGAATCAACCGTTGTTTGTGTTAACCCTACGTACAATGACAAGTTGGAAAATTAAGAGTTGTTTGGTATTACAAAGGAAGTGTTACTTATAAAGTACGAAGTGGTGGATAAGAATGGCCAAATACCTCTAATAGTCATTGAAACCAAGTTTTAATTCATTCCGACATCGTTTGATCGTCGTTTTGCCAATTCGAGCCGACCATTAGGCTCATTTAGCCTTTTAATCACCGCTGCGTTCCTAATTCTTTGTTAAAGAGACCCTTATGGAACTTCGTATGCCTAATAAGACTAAGTTGCACAACATTTTCAAACAGAATCAACCGTTGTTTGTGTTAACCCTACGTACAATGACAAGTTGGAAAATTAAGAGTTGTTTGGTATTACAAAGGAATTGTTACTTATAAAGTACGAAGTGGTGGATAAGAATGGCCAAATACCTCTAATAGTCATTGAAACCAAGTTTCAATCCATTCCGACATCGTTTGATCGTCGTTTTGCCAATTCGAGCCTTAATGGACCATTAGGCTCAATTAGCGTCTTTTAGCGTTTTCGCACCGCTGCGTGCCTAATTCTTGATTAAGAGACCCTTATGGAACTTCGTATGCCTAATAAAACTAAGTTGCACAACGTTTTCAAACAGAATCAACCGTTGTTTGTGTTAACCCTACGAACAATGACAAATTGGAAAATTAAGAGTTGTTTGGTATTACAAAGGAAGTGTTACTTATAAAGTACGAAGTGGTGGATAAGAATGGCCAAATACCTCTAATAGTCATTGAAACCAAGTTTTAATCCATTCAGACATCATTTGATCGTCGTTTTGCCAATTCGAGCCGACCATTAGACTCATTTAGCGTCTTTTAGCCTTTTAATCACCGCTGCGTTCCTAATTCTTTGTTAAAGAGAACCTTATGGAACTTCGTATGCCTAATAAGACTAAGTTGCACAACGTTTTCAAACAGAATCAACCGTTGTTTGTGTTAACCCTACGTACAATGACAAGTTGGAAAATTAAGAGTTGTTTGGTATTACAAAGGAAGTGTTACTTATAAAGTACGAAGTGGTGGACAAGAATGGTCAAATACCGCTAATAGTCATTGAAACCAAGTTTCAATCCATTCCGACATCGTTTGATCGTCGTTTTGCCAATTCGAGCCTTAATGGACCATTAGGCTCAATTAGCGTCTTTTAGCGTTTTCGCACCGCTGCGTGCCTAATTCTTGATTAAAGAGACCCTTATGGAACTTCGTATGCCTAATAAGACTAAGTTGCACAACGTTTTCAAACAGAATCAACCGTTGTTTGAGTTAACCCTACGTACAATGACAAGTTGGAAAATTAAGAGTTGTTTGGTATTACAAAGGAAGTGTTACTTATAAAGTACGAAGTGGTGGATAAGAATGGTCAAATACCTCTAATAGTCATTGAAACCAAGTTTCAATCCATTCCGACATCGTTTGATCGTTGTTTTGCCAATTCGAGCCTTAATGGACCATTAGGCTCAATTAGCGTCTTTTAGCGTTTTCGCACCGCTGTGTGCCTAATTCTTGATTAAAGAGACCCTTATGGAACTTCGTATGCCTAATAAAACTAAGTTGCACAACGTTTTCAAACAGAATCAACCGTTGTTTGTGTTAACCCAACGTACAATGACAAGTTGGAAAATTAAGAGTTGTTTGGTATTACAAAGGAAGTGTTACTTATAAAGTACGAAGTGGTGGACAAGAATGGTCAAATACCTCTAATAGTCATTGAAACCAAGTTTCAATCCATTCCGACATCGTTTGATCGTCGTTTTGCCAATTCGAGCCTTAATGGACCATTAGGCTCAATTAGCGTCTTTTAGCGTTTTCGCACCGCTGCGTACCTAATTCTTGATTAAAGAGACCCTTATGGAACTTCGTATGCCTAATAAAACTAAGTTGCACAACGTTTTCAAACAGAATCAACCGTTGTTTGAGTTAACCCTACGTACAATGACAAGTTGGAAAATTAAGAGTTGTTTGGTATTACAAAGGAAGTGTTACTTATAAAGTACGAAGTGGTGGACAAGAATGGTCAAATACCTCTAATAGTCATTGAAACCAAGTTTCAATCCATTCCGACATCGTTTGATCGTCGTTTTGCCAATTCGAGCCTTAATGGACCATTAGGCTCAATTAGCGTCTTTTAGCATTTTCGCACCGCTGCGTGCCTAATTCTTGATTAAAGAGACCCTTATGGAACTTCGTATGCCTAATAAGACTAAGTTGCACAACGTTTTCAAACAGAATCAACCGTTGTTTGAGTTAACCCTACGTACAATGACAAGTTGGAAAATTAAGAGTTGTTTGGTATTACAAAGGAAGTGTTACTTATAAAGTACGAAGTGGTGGATAAGAATGGCCAAATACCTCTAATAGTCATTGAAACCAAGTTTCAATCCATTCCGACATCGTTTGATCGTCGTTTTGCCAATTCGAGCCTTAATGGACCATTAGGCTCAATTAGCGTCTTTTAGCGTTTTCGCACCGCTGTGTGCCTAATTCTTGATTAAAGAGACCCTTATGGAACTTCGTATGCCTAATAAAACTAAGTTGCACAACGTTTTCAAACAGAATCAACCGTTGTTTGTGTTAACCCAACGTACAATGACAAGTTGGAAAATTAAGAGTTGTTTGGTATTACAAAGGAAGTGTTACTTATAAAGTACGAAGTGGTGGACAAGAATGGTCAAATACCTCTAATAGTCATTGAAACCAAGTTTCAATCCATTCCGACATCGTTTGATCGTCGTTTTGCCAATTCGAGCCTTAATGGACCATTAGGCTCAATTAGCGTCTTTTAGCGTTTTCGCACCGCTGCGTACCTAATTCTTGATTAAAGAGACCCTTATGGAACTTTGTATGCCTAATAAAACTAAGTTGCACAACGTTTTCAAACAGAATCAACCGTTGTTTGAGTTAACCCTACGTACAATGACAAGTTGGAAAATTAAGAGTTGTTTGGTATTACAAAGGAAGTGTTACTTATAAAGTACGAAGTGGTGGACAAGAATGGTCAAATACCTCTAATAGTCATTGAAACCAAGTTTCAATCCATTCCGACATCGTTTGATCGTCGTTTTGCCAATTCGAGCCTTAATGGACCATTAGGCTCAATTAGCGTCTTTTAGCATTTTCGCACCGCTGCGTGCCTAATTCTTGATTAAAGAGACCCTTATGGAACTTCGTATGCCTAATAAGACTAAGTTGCACAACGTTTTCAAACAGAATCAACCGTTGTTTGAGTTAACCCTACGTACAATGACAAGTTGGAAAATTAAGAGTTGTTTGGTATTACAAAGGAAGTGTTACTTATAAAGTACGAAGTGGTGGATAAGAATGGTCAAATACCTCTAATAGTCATTGAAACCAAGTTTCAATCCATTCCGACATCGTTTGATCGTCGTTTTGCCAATTCGAGCCTTAATGGACCATTAGGCTCAATTAGCGTCTTTTAGCGTTTTCGCACCGCTGCGTGCCTAATTCTTGATTAAAGAGACCCTTATGGAACTTCGTATGCCTAATAAAACTAAGTTGCACAACATTTTCAAACAGAATCAACCGTTGTTTGTGTTAACCCTACGTACAATGACAAGTTGGAAAATTAAGAGTTGTTTGGTATTACAAAGGAAGTGTTACTTATAAAGTACGAAGTGGTGGATAAGAATGGCCAAATACCTCTAATAGTCATTGAAACCAAGTTTTAATTCATTCCGACATCGTTTGATCGTCGTTTTGCCAATTCGAGCCGACCATTAGGCTCATTTAGCGTCTTTTAGCCTTTTAATCACCGCTGCGTTCCTAATTCTTGGTTAAAGAGACCCTTATGGAACTTCGTATGCCTAATAAGACTAAGTTGCACAACGTTTTCAAACAGAATCAACCGTTGTTTGTGGTAACCCTACGTACAATGACAAGTTGGAAAATTAAGAGTTGTTTGGTATTACAAAGGAAGTGTTACTTATAAAGTACGAAGTGGTGGATAAGAATGGCCAAATACCTCTAATAGTCATTGAAACCAAGTTTCAATCCATTCCGACATCGTTTGATCGTCGTTTTGCCAATTCGAGCCTTAATGGACCATTAGGCTCATTTAGCGTCTTTTAGCCTTTTAATCACCGCTGCGTCCCTAATTCTTGGTTAAAGAGACCCTTATGGAACTTCTTATGCCTAATAAGACTAAGTTGCACAACGATTTCAAACAGAATCAACCGTTGTTTTTTGTTAACCCTACGTACAATGACAAGTTGGAAAATTAAGAGTTGTTTGGTATTACAAAGGAGATGTTACTTATAAATAACACTTGATATTATTAGAAATACCCAGAAAATATCATATTCATAAAGCAGAAACATAGACGCACTCCTATGAATGTGAAAAATAGAACGAATTAGGCGATTCGACTTGGAATTGTCAAGTCAGCCATAACGGTTTAATCAAAACAACAATTCATTTTGACGGAACCACCCAGTTTCGTTTGTTTACCGCGAGACATGTATCCTTTCATGATTCATTGGCTGGAATCTTATTTCCGGTTTTCATTACACCTAACTTACTTACTAATAATAAGTTATATATATAACTATTTCAACTAAAAAAAAGTCAAATAATAAATAATAGATATTGCTCTTATATTATATTATACATATATAATATATATATATACACAAAATACATATATATACAAATAAACCGTTCTCGCTTTCACCTAACTTCCTATATTTCTCTAAATAAATAGGGTCAATGAAAAATTTTCATATAGAAAATAATAGGGCTATACGGACTCGAACCGTAGACCTGCTCGGTAAAACAGCTCAAACTTCATTATTATTATCAAACTGATTGGAACTGTTTCAAAGACCCAACATGCATTTTTTTTGCATTGGGCTCTTTCATTAACTGATATATATTATCTGATATAATATATAAGTTAGTCTACCATATTTTTTCTTGACAGAAAGTGGATGGTTCCATGTGCTCGGATTCATTATTTGGACTCTGATCCAGGAGCACTACCAAAGTGTTTCAAAGAAGGGTTATCGTGACGTAGGTCTGCCTTTGGCCTATATTTTTTGAATGAAATGGAGTCTCTATCGCTCTGTTTAAAGAATCAAATATGAAACTTCATACACCTTAAAGTTCATAGGACGAAAAGAGATTTTTCGAGGTCCTTATACTTCACTATGCCTAGCATTGAATAGGTTCACCCTATCACTATCTCAAATCAAAAAGGCGTTCTTAAATAAAACGAACACCCGAATTGGATGGAACGAATTGTCAGGCTATTGTTCTCTTATTGCCGCAAAGTCATAGAGTAAGACATCGATTTGTCAACCAAGTCTTTTGATTCCATGGTGAACTCCCCTGAAAAACATTGGCGCACGTGTAAACGAGGTGCTCTACCAACTGAGCTATAGCCCTTGCTTTTGTGTTACCTATTTTAACACGAAGTGGTGGTTGAGAATGGTCAAATACCTCTAATAGTCATTGAAACCAAGTTTCAATCCATTCCGACATCGTTTGATCGTCGTTTTGCCAATTCGAGCCTTAATGGACCATTAGGCTCATTTAGCGTCTTTTAGCCATTTAATCACCGCTGCGTTCCTAATTCTTGGTTAAAGAGACCCTTATGGAACTTCGTATGCCTAATAAGACTAAGTTGCACAACGATTTCAAACAGAATCAACCGTTGTTTTTTGTTAACCCTACGTACAATGACAAGTTGGAAAATTAAGAGTTGTTTGGTATTACAAAGAAAGTGTTACTTATAAAGTACGAAGTGGTGGTTGAGAATGGTCAAATACCTCTAATAGTCATTGAAACCAAGTTTCAATCCATTCCGACATCGTTTGATCGTCGTTTTGCCAATTCGAGCCTTAATGGACCATTAGGCTCATTTAGCGTCTTTTAGCCTTTTAATCACCGCTGCGTTCCTAATTCTTGGTTAAAGAGACCCTTATGTAACTTCGTATGCCTAATAAGACTGAGTTGCACAACGTTTTCAAACAGAATCAACCGTTGTTTTTTGTTAACCCTACGTACAATGACAAGTTGGAAAATTAAGAGTTGTTTGGTATTACAAAGGAAGTGTTACTTATAAAGTACGAAGTGGTGGATAAGAATGGCCAAATACCTCTAATAGTCATTGAAACCAAGTTTCAATCCATTCCGACATCGTTTGATCGTCGTTTTGCCAATTCGAGCCTTAATGGACCATTAGGCTCATTTAGCGTCTTTTAGCCTTTTAATCACCGCTGCGTTCCTAATTCTTGGTTAAAGAGACCCTTATGTAACTTCGTATGCCTAATAAGACTGAGTTGCACAACGTTTTCAAACAGAATCAACCGTTGTTTTTTGTTAACCCTACGTACAATGACAAGTTGGAAAATTAAGAGTTGTTTGGTATTACAAAGGAAGTGTTACTTATAAAGTACGAAGTGGTGGATAAGAATGGCCAAATACCTCTAATAGTCATTGAAACCAAGTTTCAATCCATTCCGACATCGTTTGATCGTCGTTTTGCCAATTCGAGCCTTAATGGACCATTAGGCTCATTTAGCGTCTTTTAGTCTTTTAATCACCGCTGCGTTCCTAATTCTTGGTTAAAGAGACCCTTATGGAACTTCTTATGCCTAATAAGACTAAGTTGCACAACGATTTCAAACAGAATCAACCGTTGTTTTTTGTTAACCCTACGTACAATGACAAGTTGGAAAATTAAGAGTTGTTTGGTATTACAAAGGAAGTGTTACTTATAAAGTACGAAGTGGTGGATAAGAATGGCCAAATACCTCTAATAGTCATTGAAACCAAGTTTCAATCGATTCCGACATCGTTTGATCGTCGTTTTGCCAATTCGAGCCTTAATGGACCATTAGGCTCATTTAGCGTCTTTTAGCCTTTTAATCACCGCTGCGTTCCTAATTCTTGGTTAAAGAGACCCTTATGGAACTTCTTATGCCTAATAAGACTAAGTTGCACAACGATTTCAAACAGAATCAACCGTTGTTTTTTGTTAACCCTACGTACAATGACAAGTTGGAAAATTAAGAGTTGTTTGGTATTACAAAGAAAGTGTTACTTATAAAGTACGAAGTGGTGGTTGAGAATGGTCAAATACCTCTAATAGTCATTGAAACCAAGTTTCAATCCATTCCGACATCGTTTGATCGTCGTTTTGCCAATTCGAGCCTTAATGGACCATTAGGCTCATTTAGCGTCTTTTAGCCTTTTAATCACCGCTGCGTTCCTAATTTTTGGTTAAAGAGACCCTTATGGAACTTCGTATGCCTAATAAGACTAAGTTGCACAACGATATCAAACAGAATCAACCGTTGTTTTTTGTTAACCCTACGTACAATGACAAGTTGGAAAATTAAGAGTTGTTTGGTATTACAAAGGAAGTGTTACTTATAAAGTACGAAGTGGTGGATAAGAATGGCCAAATACCTCTAATAGTCATTGAAACCAAGTTTCAATCCATTCCGACATCGTTTGATCGTCGTTTTGCCAATTCGAGCCTTAATGGACCATTAGGCTCATTTAGCGTCTTTTAGTCTTTTAATCACCGCTGCGTTCCTAATTCTTGGTTAAAGAGACCCTTATGGAACTTCTTATGCCTAATAAGACTAAGTTGCACAAAGATTTCAAACAGAATCAACCGTTGTTTTTTGTTAACCCTACGTACAATGACAAGTTGGAAAATTAAGAGTTGTTTGGTATTACAAAGGAAGTGTTACTTATAAAGTACGAAGTGGTGGATAAGAATGGCCAAATACCTCTAATAGTCATTGAAACCAAGTTTCAATCGATTCCGACATCGTTTGATCGTCGTTTTGCCAATTCGAGCCTTAATGGACCATTAGGCTCATTTAGCGTCTTTTAGCCTTTTAATCACCGCTGCGTTCCTAATTCTTGGTTAAAGAGACCCTTATGGAACTTCTTATGCCTAATAAGACTAAGTTGCACAACGATATCAAACAGAATCAACCGTTGTTTTTTGTTAACCCTACGTACAATGACAAGTTGGAAAATTAAGAGTTGTTTGGTATACAAAAGAAGTGTTACTTATAAAGTACGAAGTGGTGGATAAGAATGGCCAAATACCTCTAATAGTCATTGAAACCAAGTTTCAATCCATTCCGACATCGTTTGATCGTCGTTTTGCCAATTCGAGCCTTAATGGACCATTAGGCTCATTTAGCGTCTTTTAGCATTTTAATCACCGCTGCGTTCCTAATTCTTGGTTAAAGAGCCCCTTATGGAACTTCGTATGCCTAATAAGACTAAGTTGTACAACGTTTTCAAACAGAATCAACCGTTGTTTGTGTTAACCCTACGTATAATCACAAGTTGGAAAATTAAGAGTTGTTTGGTATTACAAATTAAGTGTTACTTATAAAGTACGAAGTGGTGGATAAGAATGGCCAAATACCTCTAATAGTCATTGAAACCAAGTTTCAATCCATTCCGACATCGTTTGATCGTCGTTTTGCCAATTCGAGCCTTAATGGACCATTAGGCTCATTTAGCGTCTTTTAGCCTTTTAATCACCGCTGCGTTCCTAATTCTTGGTTAAAGAGACCCTTATGGAACTTCTTATGCCTAATAAGACTAAGTTGCACAACGATTTCAAACAAAATCAACCGTTGTTTTTTGTTAACCCTACGTACAATGACAAGTTGGAAAATTAAGAGTTGTTTGGTATTACAAAGAAAGTGTTACTTATAAAGTACGAAGTGGTGGTTGAGAATGGTCAAATACCTCTAATAGTCATTGAAACCAAGTTTCAATCCATTCCGACATCGTTTAATCGTCGTTTTGCCAATTCGAGCCTTAATGGACCATTAGGCTCATTTAGCGTCTTTTAGCCTTTTAATCACCGCTGCGTTCCTAATTCTTGGTTAAAGAGACCCTTATGGAACTTCGTATGCCTAATAAGACTAAGTTGCACAACGATATCAAACAGAATCAACCGTTGTTTTTTGTTAACCCTACGTACAATGACAAGTTGGAAAATTAAGAGTTGTTTGGTATTACAAAGGAAGTGTTACTTATAAAGTACGAAGTGGTGGATAAGAATAGCCAAATACCTCTAATAGTCATTGAAACCAAGTTTCAATCCATTCCGACATCGTTTGATCGTCGTTTTGCCAATTCGAGCCTTAATGGACCATTAGGCTCATTTAGCGTCTTTTAGTCTTTTAATCACCGCTGCGTTCCTAATTCTTGGTTAAAGAGACCCTTATGGAACTTCTTATGCCTAATAAGACTAAGTTGCACAACGATTTCAAATAGAATCAACCGTTGTTTTTTGTTAACCCTACGTACAATGACAAGTTGGAAAATTAAGAGTTGTTTGGTATTACAAAGGAAGTGTTACTTATAAAGTACGAAGTCGTGGATAAGAATGGCCAAATACCTCTAATAGTCATTGAAACCAAGTTTCAATCGATTCCGACATCGTTTGATCGTCGTTTTGTCAATTCGAGCCTTAATGGACCATTAGGCTCATTTAGCGTCTTTTAGGCTTTTAATCACCGCTGCGTTCCTAATTCTTGGTTAAAGAGACCCTTATGGAACTTCTTATGCCTAATAAGACTAAGTTGCACAACGATTTCAAACAGAATCAACCGTTGTTTTTTGTTAACCCTACGTACAATGACAAGTTGGAAAATTAAGAGTTGTTTGGTATTACAAAGGAAGTGTTACTTATAAAGTACGAAGTGGTGGATAAGAATGGTCAAATACCTCTAATAGTCATTGAAACCAAGTTTCAATCCATTCCGACATCGTTTGATCGTCGTTTTGCCAATTCGAGCCTTAATGGACCATTAAGCTCATTTAGCGTCTTTTAGCCTTTTAATCACCGCTGCGTTCCTAATTCTTGGTTAAAGAGACCCTTATGGAACTTCGTATGCCTAATAAGACTAAGTTGCACAACGATATCAAACAGAATCAACCGTTGTTTTTTGTTAACCCTACGTACAATGACAAGTTGGAAAATTAAGAGTTGTTTGGTATTACAAAGGAAGTGTTACTTATAAAGTACAAAGTGGTGGATAAGAATGGCCAAATACCTCTAATAGTCATTGAAACCAAGTTTCAATCCATTCCGACATCGTTTGATCGTCGTTTTGCCAATTCGAGCCTTAATGGACCATTAGGCTCATTTAGCGTCTTTTAGGATTTTAATCACCGCTGCGTTCCTAATTCTTGGTTAAAGAGCCCCTTATGGAGCTTCGTATGCCTAATAAGACTAAGTTGTACAACGTTTTCAAACAGAATCAACCGTTGTTTGTGTTAACCCTACGTATAATCAGAAGTTGGAAAATTAAGAGTTGTTTGGTATTACAAATTAAGTGTTACTTATAAAGTACGAAGTGGTGGATAAGAATGGCCAAATACCTCTAATAGTCATTGAAACCAAGTTTCAATCCATTCCGACATCGTTTGATCGTCGTTTTGCCAATTCGAGCCTTAATGGACCATTAGGCTCATTTAGCGTCTTTTAGCCTTTTAATCACCGCTGCGTTCCTAATTCTTGGTTAAAGAGACCCTTATGGAACTTCGTATGCCTAATAAGACTAAGTTGCACAACGTTTTCAAACAGAATCAACCGTTGTTTGTGTTAACCCTACGTACAAGACAAGTTGGAAAATTAAGAGTTGTTTGGTATTACAAAGGAAGTGTTACTTATAAAGTACGAAGTGGTGGATAAGAATGGCCAAATACCTCTAATAGTCATTGAAACCAAGTTTCAATCGATTCCGACATCGTTTGATCGTCGGTTTGCCAATTCGAGCCTTAATGGACCATTAGGCTCATTTAGCGTCTTTTAGCCTTTTAATCACCGCTGCGTTCCTAATTCTTGGTTAAAGAGACCCTTATGTAACTTCTTATGCCTAATAAGACTAAGTTGCACAACGATTTCAAACAGAATCAACCGTTGTTTTTTGTTAACCCTACGTACAATGACAAGTTGGAAAATTAAGAGTTGTTTGGTATTACAAAGGAAGTGTTACTTATAAAGTACGAAGTGGTGGATAAGAATGGCCAAATACCTCTAACAGTCATTGAAACCAAGTTTCAATCCATTCCGACATCGTTTGATCGTCGTTTTGCCAATTCGAGCCTTAATGGACCATTAGGCTCATTTAGCGTCTTTTAGCCTTTTAATCACCGCTGCGTTCCTAATTCTTGGTTAAAGAGACCCTTATGGAACTTCGTATGTGATGGAGGACCATCCTTAGAAGTCACACCAATGGAAGCACCATCCATGGAAGGTCCAATCACAAGGTCAAAAGCTAAGCAACTACAAGAAGACTTAACCATTTTTGTCACTCAATTCAGCCTTCAAGGCAACACTATGGAACTTGAGGACTCAATGGTTAAAGCTAGGACTCTACTCACATTTGAGTCCAAGGAGATAGCTTGAAGACCTTGCTTATCATTTCCCTTTTAGTGCATTTTATGACACTTGCATTTCATGACTTTTTGCCATGTCAAGGGCGTCTTTTCAAGACATGTGGTGCGTGTGGTTTTGAAGTCAAGGGGTGGTTATTTGTCTATTTAAACCCCCTTGAGACCCCACTCCCAACTCAGTTCAAGTTTTATCAACTTTGTTGTTTCCTCTTTTCAAAGAGAGCTTTGAACTCAAGTGTGTGATCGAGCGGATTGCTTGTCTTACTCTAGATGTCTTGTTTATGTCAATCTCATTAGAATTGGTGTTTACAAGCTTCATAGAACTCCTCCTTGTGCCTCCTCCATGTGAAGGTTGTGTAGGGTTGTAGGATCGAGGTTTTGCACTCCATTACAACCTGGTTTTAGGCCACTAAGCCTTTGGTCTTGTTGTTGTTTGTGCTTGGTTTTGATCATTCATCATCTTGTATATCTCCCCTTGTTATCTCCTTTGTTTCATTGCCATTTCCATTCTGATTTTCAAAGGGCTTTCGCCATTGTTGTTGTTGGTTGATCTCTTGTGTGTTTGTGGTTGTCTAGATCGGTTTCATAGCTCAAGCAAGGCTATATCAAGTGGTATCAAGAGCCAATTGACTCCATACACACCATTCATACTCATTCGAACATCAATCTAAGCTTTCTTGGTTGTGTTCTTGAGTTTCTTGTCCAAAACAAGGTGTGATCTCTAATTTGTGAGTTGTGTGTAGGTTGAACACCAAAGAGGAAGGCTTGCATTGAGAGAAGGAAGGGTAGTAGGCTTGGTCTTGTCTTGTCAAATCCATTGCCTAAACACATCCATTGAACTCACAAAACTCAAGGAAGAAGAAGAAGAAAAACGGCTCAACCTTGTTGTTGTTCTTCATGGTTGTTCTTCATGGTTGTTCTTCATGTTCTTCATGGCTGAAATGGAGTATTGAGAGGGTGCTTACAAGGCCAAAATTCCCAGCCACTCATTCCCTACAAAATCAGGTAACTATTACACTCTCACCCACTCTTACCTACAAATCAGGCCACCTCACCACTATTACCTACAAATCAGCTACTCTCACCCACTCTCCCTACAAAATCAGGCCACCTCACCCCCCTACAAGCCATTTTGAACGATCCACTTACTTGGATGGCAGCCAAGATATTTTGCTATTTCTTTTTAGCTTATTTTGTTGCTTTTCTTTTATGCTTAATTTAAAACCTCCAAAAAGAAAAGAAAAAACAAAAGCCAAAGTCCAAAACATAAAAATCAGGCGGACTAAGTATTAAAAGAAATCGGAGTTATTAGCTCGGTTCATTAAAGTCCGGGATCTTAAGTCATTGTAATAGAGCGGTCTAAGAAAGAACCGTGGTCTAAAGCTACACATCTCAGCCAAAAACGGCTTAGCTAGACCCGGGGTATTAAGCTTTTCCGAATCACAAGTTGAAGAAGGAAACAAGGGATTGCCAAGAGCCCTTGAGCCAACCAATCGACCTTAACCACCTAGTCCCTAAACCAATCTCCCTCACGGTTTGACAAGGCTAGACAGTCCGAGGTCCTTCTTGACTCAATTCGAGCTTGACTTGAATTTTGCTTAAACACTAGGTTGCTTTTCATTCTTGCAATCTGAGAGTTGTGATTATTGTCTTGATTTCAAAACTGATTTTGAGTTTCTTTGTAGTGAATAGACACTAAGTTGAAAGGAAAGATTCCCAACAAAGAGAGCATCCAAGCTAGCCCCAAGAGGTGATGGACCCTTCAAAGTCCTAAGGAGAGTAGGTGACAATGCATATGTTGTTGACCTACCGGATGACTATGGTGTTAGTACTACCTTCAATGTGGCTGATCTTACACTCTATGAGGACCATGAGGACAGTCCTAAAGATTCGTGGTCGAATCCTTTCCAAGGAGGGGAGGATGATGGAGGACCATCCTTAGAAGTCACACCAATGGAAGCACCATCCATGGAAGGTCCAATCACAAGGTCAAAAGCTAAGCAACTACAAGAAGACTTAACCATTTTTGTCACTCAATTCAGCCTTCAAGGCAACACTATGGAACTTGAGGACTCAATGGTTAAAGCTAGGACTCTACTCACATTTGAGTCCAAGGAGATAGCTTGAAGACCTTGCTTATCTTTTCCTTTTAGTGCATTTTATGACACTTGCATTTCATGACATTTTGCCATGTCAAGGGCGTCTTTTCAAGACATGTTGTGCGTGTGGTTTTAAAGTCAAGGGGAGGTTATTAGGCTATTTAAACCTCCTTGACACCCCACTCCCAACTTAGTTCAAGTTTTATCAACTTTGTTGTTTTCTCTTTTCAAAGAGAGCTTTGAACTCAAGTGTGTGATCGAGCGGATTGCTTGTCTTACTCTAGATGTCTTGTCTATGTCAATCTCATTAGAATTGGTGTTTACAAGCTTCATAGAACTCCTCCTTGTGCCTCCTCCATGTGAAGGTTGTGTAGGGTTGTAGGATCGAGGTTTTGCACTCCATTACAACCTGGTTTTAGGCCATTAAAGCCTTTGGTCTTGTTGTTGTTTGTGCTTGGTTTTGATCATTCATCATCTTGTATATCTCCCCTTGTTACCTCCTTTGTTTCATTGCCATTTCCATTCTGATTTTCAAAGGGCTTTCGCCATTGTTGTTGTTGGTTGATCTCTTGTGTGTTTGTGGTTGTCTAGATCGGTTTCATAGCTCAAGCAAGGCTATATCACAATGACAAGTTGGAAAATTAAGAGATGTTTGGTATTACAAAAGAGATGTTACTTATAAAGTACGTAGTGGTGGTTGAGAATGGTCAAATACCTCTAATAGTCATTGAAACCAAGTTTCAATCCATTCCAACATCGTTTGATCGTCGTTTTGCCAATTCGAGCCTTAATGGACCATTAGGCTCATTTAGCGTCTTTTAGCCTGATGTGAATCCTCCACATCAAGTGTCCAACATTGAACCTAACAAGGATGTATTGGAGCCGGTGCCTAGACTAACTCGTGCTAAGGCTAGGGAACTACAACACCTTCTTGACAAGGGCATGGCATCAAACGAAGGTCAGTCAATCCGCAAGCAAGGACCACTCACTCTCATCAAGGCTAAGGAATAATAGGGCGTTATTTGTCTACTTTAAAAGACTTGGTTTATTCCTGCAATTAGATACAATTTATGGGTTTTATCCTTGAATTCTCTCCTAATTTTCGGCTGGCTTGTAGCTATTAGGAGATGGTTGTTTTTCTTTTCATTTTCAACTTTGATAAACATTAGAAACCCAAAAACACTCTCTTTGAGTTGTTCTTGAGATATTGAAGTTCAAACCCTTTGAATTCCTCTCTTGTGTGTCATATCAAGCCAGGAATTCATTCTCTTTGATCCATTGGTGTGTCATATCCAATCGTCAAGGAAGAAGCTCGTGCCGGTGCGTCATATCCGGGATCAGTTTCGTATCTCCACCATTCCAGCCTTCCACGTCCATTGCCATCACCTCAGCCTTCCGCCATCTCACCCTCAAGCCATCAACTCTCGATCTACTTCACCTACACCTTCGGTGTCCATCGTGCGTGTGACTGAACCTTGCACCGTGACTCAATCAACCAAGGATCCATCAACAATGTTATCCTTTCCTTAGATGCTTTAATGACGCCTATCTAGTTTATCTTGACCCCTTAGATGCTTTAATGACTTATGATCCGTATGTAACACAAATTCGCTTGGCCAAAGATAGTGTTGCCAAGTCTTTAAGACCCTAAAGAGTGCATAGAGTTCTCTATCATAAGTAGAGTAATTGAGGCACGCACCTTTGAGCTTTTCACTAAAGAAAGCTATTGGTCTTCCTTCTTGCATCAACACACCACCAATTCCAATCCCCGAAGCATCACATTCTACCTCAAATGGCTTTGAGAAATTTGGTAGAATCAGGAGAGGAGCATTCGTCAATCTGGTTTTGAGCTCTTCAAATGCCGCCTCTTGTGCCTTGCCCCAAGTGAATGGTGTGTGTTTCTTTGTCAACTCCGTGAGTGGTGAAGCTATGGTGGAGAAGTCCTTCACAAATCGCCTATAGAAACCGGCCAGACCTTGAAAACTTCGGACTTGTCCAACATTAGTAGGAGTAGGCCACTCCTTGATGGCTTTCACATTCTCTTGATCAACCTCCAATCCTCTTGAGCTGACCACAAACCCTAGAAAAATCACTTCATTAGTGCAAAAATCACACTTCTTAATGTTAGCATAAAGATGATTAAGTCTAAGTGTGGATAATACTTCCCTAAGGTGTTGTTCATGTTCTTGTAAGGACTTGCTATAGATGAGGATGTCATCAAAGTAGACCACCACAAATTTCCCTATGTAGCTTCTTAGAACATAGTTCATAAGCCTCATGAATGTCGAAGGAGCATTAGTAAGACCAAATGGCATGACAAGCCATTCATACAAGCCAAACTTGGTCTTAAAGGCTGTTTTCCATTCATCCCCTTCTTTCATCCTAATTTGGTGGTATCCACTCCTCAAATCTATCTTAGAAAACAAAGTAGCACCATACAATTCATCAAGCATATCATCAAGTCTAGGGATAGGGTGACGATACTTGATTGTGATGTTGTTTATAGCACGGCAGTCCACACACATCCTCCATGTCTTGTCCTTCTTTGGAACCAAGAGGACCGGAACTGCACATGGTGACTTGCTCTCACGCACATAACCCTTTTGAAGTAGCTCTTGCACTTGATCCTCAATTTCCTTGCTCTCTTGAGGATTCATCTTGTAAGCTGGCCTATTTGGTAATGATGCTCCCGGAATTAGGTATATTTGATGCTCAATCCCTCTAAAGGGTGGTAGTCCTAATGGAAGCTCTTCCGGAAACATGTCCTTAAACTCATCAAGCACAACTTGGATGGAGTGAGGGATAGTGTTGTTGCCTTCGGCACTTGTAAGTGCACGCCATTGGTCCTTGAGCAATGTCATGACTCTTGTGTCTATAGGAAGACACAACTCGTGCAAATCTGATGTGGACGCCAACAACACACTCCCCTTGCTCACTTCTTCTTCTTTCTCTTTGTCCTTCATCTTGGACTTCTCAAATTCTTCGGCAACTTGCAATGGGGTCATAGGACACAAGGTAATAGGTCTGCCATGGAACTTAAATGTGTGCTTGTTAGTATAACCATCATGAATAGCTTTCCTATCAAATTGCCAAGGTCTACCTAGTAAAAGATGACATGCATTCATAGGAACTACATCACATAACAAAGTATCTTGATAGGAGCCTATCTTAAAAGCTATGTTCACTTGCTTGGTGACTTTCAATTCACCACATTCATTCATCCATCTTAGCTTATAAGGCCTAGTATGTGGAATTGTTGGTAGTTGTAACTTAGACACTAAAATAGTACTAGCTATGTTTGTACAACTTCCACCATCAATGATCATATTACACACTTTTCCTTTAACAAGACACCTAGTATGAAATAGGTTCTCTCTTTGATTAGCTTCCTCTTTAGTTGCTAGCACATGCAAAGTTCTCTTACAAATTAAGCTATCACCATGCTCATACTCTAATTCCTCACCAAAATCTAAGTCATTAGCATGCTCATTTTCAGTTTCAATGCAAGGAATCTCTTCATTATCACTACAAGAATCATATTGTCCTAGGTGATCTACAATCATAGTTCTCCTATTAGGGCAATCTTTCATCATGTGACCTTTTCCTTTACATTTAAAACATTCAATTTGACTAGACTTATTAGGAAAAGTAGAGTTAGAGGCATTCCCTTTTTGTCCTTGGCTTGTGAATGGAGGCCGAGTGGTTTGGCCTTGATTAGTGTTGCTTGTGTTGCTTGCACCAACTTCTTTCCTAGGGGCAGAATGCTCCTTGTTTTGCTCTCGGCCATATGATGCATTCTTGGAGCTTGATTTCCAATTTGCATTGCTTGATTGCCCACGGCCTGAGGTGTATGAGCTCCTTGACTTGAGTCTCTTCTCTATCTTGATGGCATTATGAAATAATTCCACGGCTGTACTACAAGGATACATATCTACTTCATAGGAAATGTTAGAGTTAAGTATCCTAAGATATCTAGCAATGGTGGAGTCTTCATCCTCTCTTACCCCAGCCTTAAGCATAGCATGTTGCATGGCATTATAAGCTTCTTCTACACTCATACTTCCTTGTCTAAGATTCTCTAATCTCTGTCTAAGTTCTCTAGTGTAGTAGGATGGTACAAATCTATTTCTAAGCAACACTTTCATTTGTTCCCATGTATGGACTGGTGGATCAAGGTTTCTAACTCTCTCTTTTACTAAGTTATCCCACCAAGCTAAAGCAAATCCTTTGAATTCTAATGTAGCTAATTGTACCTTCCTTTGCTCGGGGAAATTGTGACAAGTCCATATGTTCTCTACCTTGGCCTCCCATTCCATGTATAAATCAGCATCACTTGTGCCCTCAAAGGGTGGGATCTGCACCTTCACCCTTCCTAGTCCATCTTGCTCTTGCTCACGCCTCCTAGGTTGAAACCTCCTATTGCGTTCTCTTCTCCATTCCTCGTACTCATCCATGCCTTCTTCTTCATCCTGAAATTCATCAACAAACTCATTTCGTCTAAAAGAATTAGGAGAAGAAAGATTAGAATGTTCTTCCCTCATTGGTCTAGGGGTACGAATGGAAGGTAATGGATTTCTCCTAGGTGGTGGATTAGGGTTGGTTCTATTCTGAGTTCTAAGGATGACTTCCCTTCTAGCTTCTTCATAGACTTCTCTTTGTGTAGGAAGAGGGACTTGGCTATTGAGGTTAGAAGTTTGGCCATGTTCCATGTGTGTTCCTAGAGGAGTAGGTCTAGTGGCTAATTGTCCCTTAATGGTGTTCATTTCAGCTGTGAGGGACGTGATACTATCGGTAAGGCTCTTAAGAATGCTATAGACCTCAGGTGGTGGGGGTGAAGGACTCCTTGTGTCGGAATGGTCATTGCCCCTTTCGCCTTCATGCCTAGAGTTAGTCATGATCAAAGCAAACAAACACTGAAATTGATTAAGTTAGATTGAATAATAACAACTCTCAAGTGTTTCCCAAACCAAGTGTTTGTTCACACAACTCTCTTGTTGCTTGTTCTTCTCTAACTTGATATTGGCGTGTAAAGATCAATCCTTTCCACTTAGTGTCTATTCACTACAAAGAAACTCAAAACCAGTTTTGAAGTCAAGACAATAATCACAACTCTCAGATTGCAAGAATGAAAGACAACCTAGTGTTTAAGCACAATTTAAGCCTTAGAATAGGTGATTACCTTCAAGTCAAGCTCGAATTGAATCAAGAAGGACCTCGGACTGTCTAGCCTTGTCAAACCGTGAGTGATATGGGTTTAGGGACTAGGTGGCTAAGGTCGATGGGTTGGCTCAAGGGCTCTTGGCAATCCCTTGTTCTCCTTCTTCAACTTGTGATTCGTAGGGGCTTAATACCCCGGGTCTAGCTAAGCCGTTTTGTTTGGCTAAGATGTGTAGCTTTAGACCACGGTTCTTCCTTGGACCGCTCTATTACAATGATTTAAGATCCCGGATTTTAATGAACCGAGCTAATAACTTAGTCCGGCTGATTTTTATATTTTGGACTTTGGCTTTTGTTTTTCTTTTCCTTTTGGAGTTTTTAAATGAAGAGTAAAAGAAAAGCAACAGAATAAGCTAAAAATAGCAAAGGTAACTTGGCTGCAATCCAAGTGAATTGAAGTGAATTTGAACGTTCAAAATGTAGGGAGGAGTGGGTGAGGTGAGGTAGCCTGATTTGTAGGGGAGAGTGGGTGAGGTACAGCCTGAATTCGTGGGAAAAGAATGGCTGGAGGTAGCCTGATTTTGTAGGGAGGAGTGGGTGAAATAGTTACCTGATTTGTGGTGAATGAATGGCTGAGAATTACTTGGTAATTTTGGCCTTGTAACCACCCTCTCAATACTCCCATTCAGCAATGAAGAACATGAAGAACAACCATGAAGAACAACAACAAAGTCAGCCGGTTTCTTCTTCTTCTTCTTCCTTGAGTTTTGTGAGATCAATGGATGTGTTTAGGCAATGGATTTGACAAGGACAAGACCACGCCTACTACCCTTCCTTCTCTCAATGCAAGCCGTCCTCTTTGGTGTTCAACCTGCACACAACTCACAATTTTAGAGATCACACCTTGTTTTGGACAAGAAACTCAAGAACACAACCAAGAAAGCTTAGATTGATGTTCGAATGAGTATGAATGGTGTGTATGGAGTCAACTGGCTCTGATACCACTTGATATAGCCTTGCTTGAGCTATGAAGCCGATCTAGACAACCATGAACACACAAGAGATCAATCAACAACAACAATGGTGAAAGCCCTTTGAAAATCAGAATGGAAAAGCAATGAAACAAAGGAGATAACAATGGGATATCTACGAGATGATGAATGATCGAAACCCAGCACAAACAACAACAAGACCAAAGGCTTTAATGGCCTAAAACCAGGTTGTAATGGAGTGCAAAACCTCAATCCTACAACCCTACACAACCTTCACATGGAGGAGGCACAAGGAGGAGTTCTATGAAGCTTGTAAACACCAATTCTAATGAGATTGACATAAACAAGACATCTAGAGTAAGACAAGCAATCCGCTCGATCACACACATGAGTTCAAAGCTCTCTTTGAAAAGAGGAAACAACAAAGTTGATAAAACTTGAACTAAGTTGGGAGTGGGGGTGTCAAGGGGTTTAAATAGGCAAAGAACAACCATGAAGAACAACAACAAGGTTGAGCCGTTTTTCTTCTTCTTCTTCCTTGAGTTTTGTGAGTTCAATGGATGTGTTTAGGCAATGGATTTGACAAGACAAGACCAAGCCTACTACCCTTCCTTCTCTCAATGCAAGCCTTCCTCTTTGGTGTTCAACCTACACACAACTCACAAATTAGAGATCACACCTTGTTTTGGACAAGAAACTCAAGAACACAACCAAGAAAGCTTAGATTGATGTTCGAATGAGTATGAATGGTGTGTATGGAGTCAATTGGCTCTTGATACCACTTGATATAGCCTTGCTTGAGCTATGAAACCGATCTAGACAACCACAAACACACAAGAGATCAACCAACAACAACAATGGCGAAAGCCCTTTGAAAATCAGAATGGAAATGGCAATGAAACAAAGGAGATAACAAGGGGAGATATACAAGATGATGAATGATCAAAACCAAGCACAAACAACAACAAGACCAAAGGCTTAGTGGCCTAAAACCAGGTTGTAATGGAGTGCAAAACCTCGATCCTACAACCCTACACAACCTTCACATGGAGGAGGCACAAGGAGGAGTTCTATGAAGCTTGTAAACACCAATTCTAATGAGATTGACATAAACAAGACATCTAGAGTAAGACAAGCAATCCGCTCGATCACACACTTGAGTTCAAAGCTCTCTTTGAAAAGAGAAAAACAACAAAGTTGATAAACATTGAACTAACTTGGGCGTGGGGTGTCAAGAGGGTTTAAATAGACAAATAACCACCCCTTGACTTCAAAACCACACGCACAACATGTCTTGAAAAGACGCCCTTGACATGGCAAAATGTCATGAAATGCAAGTGTCATAAAATGCACTAAAAGGGAAATGATAAGCAAGGTCTTCAAGCTATCTCCTTGGACTCAAATGTGAGTAGAGTCCTAGCTTTAACCATTGAGTCCTCAAGTTCCATAGTGTTGCCTTGAAGGCTGAATTGAGTGACAAAAATGGTTAAGTCTTCTTGTAGTTTCTTAGCTTTTGACCTTGTGATTGGACCTTCTATGGATGGTGCTTCCATTGGTGTGACTTCTAAGGATGGTCCTCCATCAATTTAAGCCTTAGAATAGGTGATTACCTTCAAGTCAAGCTCGAATTGAGTCAAGAAGGACCTCGGACTGTCTAGCCTTGTCAAACCGTGAGTGATATGGGTTTCGGGACTAGGTGGCTAAGGTCAATGGGTTGGCTCAAGGGCTCTTGGCAATCCCTTGTTCTCCTTCTTCAACTTGTGATTCGGAAAGGCTTAATACCCCGGGTCTTAGCTAAGCCGTTTTGTTTGGCTGTGAATTGTAGCTTTAGACCACGGTTCTCCTTAGACCGATCTATTACAATGACTTAAGAACCCGGACTTTAATGAACCGAGCTAATACAATGGTTTTTCTAGACTTAAGAAACCGAACTTAAACAAAGAGCCGGATTAAAAGACTACTGAACCGATTTAATAACTCCGATTTCTTTTAATAACTTAGTCCGCCTGATTTTTATATTTTGGACTTTGGCTTTTGTTTTTCTTTTCTTTTTTGGAGTTTTTAAATGAAGAATAAAAGAAAAGCAACAAAATAAGCTAACAAAAAATTAGCCAAGGCAGGCTGCATTTCAAGTGAGTTGAACGTTCAAAAATGGCATGAATGGGTGAGAGTGGGTGAGAGTGGGTGAGGTAGCCTGATTTGTAGGGAAGAGTGGATGAGAGTGGGTGAGATAGTTACCTGATTTGTGGGGAATGAATGGCTGGAAATTTTGGCCTTGTAACCACCCTCTCAATACTCCAATTCAGCAATGAAGAACATGAAGAACAACAACAAGGTTCTGCCGTTTTTCTTCTTCTTCTTCCTTGAGTTTTGTGAGATCAATGGATGTGTTTAGGCAATGGATTTGACAAGGACAAGACCAAGCCTACTACCCTTCCTTCTCTCAATGCAAGCCGTCCTCTTTGGTGTTCAACCTGCACACAACTCACAATTTTAGAGAGCACACCTTGTTTTGAACAAGAAACTCAAGAACACAGCCAAGAAAAGCTTAGATTGATGTTCGAATGAGTCGGAATGGTGTGTATGGAGTCAAGTAGCTCTGATACCACTTGATATAGCCTTGCTTGAGCTATGAAGCCGATCTAGACAACCATGAACACACAAGAGATCAATCAACAACAACAATGGCGAAAGCCCTTTGAAAATCAGAATGGAAATGCAATGAAACAAAAGGAGATAATAATGGGATATCTACGAGATGATGAATGATCGAAACCAAGCACAAACAACAACAAGAGCAAAGGCTTTAATGGCCTAAAACCAGGTTGTAATGGAGTGCAAAACCTCGATCCTACAACCCTACACAACCTTCACATGGAGGAGGCACAAGGAGGAGTTCTATGAAGCTTGTAAACACCAATTCTAATGAGATTGACATAAACAAGACATCTAGAGTAAGACAAGCAATCCGCTCGATCACACACTTGAGTTCAAAGCTCTCTTTGAAAAGAGAAAACAACAAAGTTGATAAACTTGAACTAATTTGGGCGTGGGGTGTCAAGGAGGTTTAAATAGACAAATAACCGCCCCTTGACTTTAAAACCACACGCACAAAAAGTCTTGAAAAGAAGCCCTTGACATGGCTAAACAAAGGTTTAAAAATGCAACCAAAATGTCATGAAATGCAAGTGTCATAAAATGCATTAAAAGGAAAAGATAAGCAAGGTCTTCAAGCTATCTCCTTGGACTCAAATGTGAGTAGAGTCCTAGCTTTAACCATTGAGTCCTCAAGTTCCATAGTGTTGCCTTGAAGGCTGAATTGAGTGACAAAAATGGTTAAGTCTTCTTGTAGTTTCTTAGCTTTTGACCTTGTGATTGGACCTTCTATGGATGGTGCTTCCATTGGTGTGACTTCTAAGGATGGTCCTCCATCAATTTAAGCCTTAGAATAGGTGATTACCTTCAAGTCAAGCTCGAATTGAGTCAAGAAGGACCTCGGACTGTCTAGCCTTGTCAAACCGTGAGTGATATGGGTTTCGGGACTAGGTGGCTAAGGTCAATGGGTTGGCTCAAGGGCTCTTGGCAATCCCTTGTTCTCCTTCTTCAACTTGTGATTCGGAAAGGCTTAATACCCCGGGTCTTAGCTAAGCCGTTTTGTTTGGCTGTGAATTGTAGCTTTAGACCACGGTTCTCCTTAGACCGATCTATTACAATGACTTAAGAACCCGGACTTTAATGAACCGAGCTAATACAATGGTTTTTCTAGACTTAAGAAACCGAACTTAAACAAAGAGCCGGATTAAAAGACTACTGAACCGATTTAATAACTCCGATTTCTTTTAATAACTTAGTCCGCCTGATTTTTATATTTTGGACTTTGGCTTTTGTTTTTCTTTTCTTTTTTGGAGTTTTTAAATGAAGAATAAAAGAAAAGCAACAAAATAAGCTAACAAAAAATTAGCCAAGGCAGGCTGCATTTCAAGTGAGTTGAACGTTCAAAAATGGCATGAATGGGTGAGAGTGGGTGAGAGTGGGTGAGGTAGCCTGATTTGTAGGGAAGAGTGGATGAGAGTGGGTGAGATAGTTACCTGATTTGTGGGGAATGAATGGCTGGAAATTTTGGCCTTGTAACCACCCTCTCAATACTCCAATTCAGCAATGAAGAACATGAAGAACAACAACAAGGTTCTGCCGTTTTTCTTCTTCTTCTTCCTTGAGTTTTGTGAGATCAATGGATGTGTTTAGGCAATGGATTTGACAAGGACAAGACCAAGCCTACTACCCTTCCTTCTCTCAATGCAAGCCGTCCTCTTTGGTGTTCAACCTGCACACAACTCACAATTTTAGAGAGCACACCTTGTTTTGAACAAGAAACTCAAGAACACAGCCAAGAAAAGCTTAGATTGATGTTCGAATGAGTCGGAATGGTGTGTATGGAGTCAAGTAGCTCTGATACCACTTGATATAGCCTTGCTTGAGCTATGAAGCCGATCTAGACAACCATGAACACACAAGAGATCAATCAACAACAACAATGGCGAAAGCCCTTTGAAAATCAGAATGGAAATGCAATGAAACAAAAGGAGATAATAATGGGATATCTACGAGATGATGAATGATCGAAACCAAGCACAAACAACAACAAGAGCAAAGGCTTTAATGGCCTAAAACCAGGTTGTAATGGAGTGCAAAACCTCGATCCTACAACCCTACACAACCTTCACATGGAGGAGGCACAAGGAGGAGTTCTATGAAGCTTGTAAACACCAATTCTAATGAGATTGACATAAACAAGACATCTAGAGTAAGACAAGCAATCCGCTCGATCACACACTTGAGTTCAAAGCTCTCTTTGAAAAGAGAAAACAACAAAGTTGATAAACTTGAACTAATTTGGGCGTGGGGTGTCAAGGAGGTTTAAATAGACAAATAACCGCCCCTTGACTTTAAAACCACACGCACAAAAAGTCTTGAAAAGAAGCCCTTGACATGGCTAAACAAAGGTTTAAAAATGCAACCAAAATGTCATGAAATGCAAGTGTCATAAAATGCATTAAAAGGAAAAGATAAGCAAGGTCTTCAAGCTATCTCCTTGGACTCAAATGTGAGTAGAGTCCTAGCTTTAACCATTGAGTCCTCAAGTTCCATAGTGTTGCCTTGAAGGCTGAATTGAGTGACAAAAATGGTTAAGTCTTCTTGTAGTTTCTTAGCTTTTGACCTTGTGATTGGACCTTCTATGGATGGTGCTTCCATTGGTGTGACTTCTAAGGATGGTCCTCCATCAATTTAAGCCTTAGAATAGGTGATTACCTTCAAGTCAAGCTCGAATTGAGTCAAGAAGGACCTCGGACTGTCTAGCCTTGTCAAACCGTGAGTGATATGGGTTTCGGGACTAGGTGGCTAAGGTCAATGGGTTGGCTCAAGGGCTCTTGGCAATCCCTTGTTCTCCTTCTTCAACTTGTGATTCGGAAAGGCTTAATACCCCGGGTCTTAGCTAAGCCGTTTTGTTTGGCTGTGAATTGTAGCTTTAGACCACGGTTCTCCTTAGACCGATCTATTACAATGACTTAAGAACCCGGACTTTAATGAACCGAGCTAATACAATGGTTTTTCTAGACTTAAGAAACCGAACTTAAACAAAGAGCCGGATTAAAAGACTACTGAACCGATTTAATAACTCCGATTTCTTTTAATAACTTAGTCCGCCTGATTTTTATATTTTGGACTTTGGCTTTTGTTTTTCTTTTCTTTTTTGGAGTTTTTAAATGAAGAATAAAAGAAAAGCAACAAAATAAGCTAACAAAAAATTAGCCAAGGCAGGCTGCATTTCAAGTGAGTTGAACGTTCAAAAATGGCATGAATGGGTGAGAGTGGGTGAGAGTGGGTGAGGTAGCCTGATTTGTAGGGAAGAGTGGATGAGAGTGGGTGAGATAGTTACCTGATTTGTGGGGAATGAATGGCTGGAAATTTTGGCCTTGTAACCACCCTCTCAATACTCCAATTCAGCAATGAAGAACATGAAGAACAACAACAAGGTTCTGCCGTTTTTCTTCTTCTTCTTCCTTGAGTTTTGTGAGATCAATGGATGTGTTTAGGCAATGGATTTGACAAGGACAAGACCAAGCCTACTACCCTTCCTTCTCTCAATGCAAGCCGTCCTCTTTGGTGTTCAACCTGCACACAACTCACAATTTTAGAGAGCACACCTTGTTTTGAACAAGAAACTCAAGAACACAGCCAAGAAAAGCTTAGATTGATGTTCGAATGAGTCGGAATGGTGTGTATGGAGTCAAGTAGCTCTGATACCACTTGATATAGCCTTGCTTGAGCTATGAAGCCGATCTAGACAACCATGAACACACAAGAGATCAATCAACAACAACAATGGCGAAAGCCCTTTGAAAATCAGAATGGAAATGCAATGAAACAAAAGGAGATAATAATGGGATATCTACGAGATGATGAATGATCGAAACCAAGCACAAACAACAACAAGAGCAAAGGCTTTAATGGCCTAAAACCAGGTTGTAATGGAGTGCAAAACCTCAATCCTACAACCCTACACAACCTTCACATGGAGGAGGCACAAGGAGGAGTTCTATGAAGCTTGTAAACACCAATTCTAATGAGATTGACATAGACAAGACATCTAGAGTAAGACAAGCAATCCGCTCGATCACACACTTGAGTTCAAAGCTCTCTTTGAAAAGAGAAAACAACAAAGTTGATAAACTTGAACTAATTTGGGCGTGGGGTGTCAAGGAGGTTTAAATAGACAAATAACCGCCCCTTGACTTTAAAACCACACGCACAAAAAGTCTTGAAAAGAAGCCCTTGACATGGCTAAACAAAGGTTTAAAAATGCAACCAAAATGTCATGAAATGCAAGTGTCATAAAATGCATTAAAAGGAAAAGATAAGCAAGGTCTTCAAGCTATCTCCTTGGACTCAAATGTGAGTAGAGTCCTAAGGATGGTCCTCCATCACTTGGTTAAAGAGACCCTTATGGAACTTCGTATGCCTAATAAAACTAAGTTGCACAACGTTTTCAAACAGAATCAACCGTTGTTTGTGTTAACCCTACGTACAATGACAAGTTGGAAAATTAAGAGTTGTTTTGTATTACAAAGGAAGTGTTACTTATAAAGTACGAAGTGGTGGATAAGAATGGCCAAATACCTCTAATAGTCATTGAAACCAAGTTTCAATCCATTCCGACATCGTTTGATCGTCGTTTTGCCAATTCGAGCCTTAATGGACCATTAGGCTCATTAAGCGTCTTTTAGTCTTTTAATCACCGCTGCGTTCCTAATTCTTGGTTAAAGAGACCCTTATGGAACTTCGTATGCCTAATAAGACTAAGTTGCACAACGATTTCAAACAGAATCAACCGTTGTTTTTTGTTAACCCTACGTACAATGACAAGTTAGAAAATTAAGAGTTGTTTGGTATTACAAAGGAAGTGTTACTTATAAAGTACGTATGGGGGTTGAGAATGGCCAAATACCTCTAATAGTCATTGAAACCAAGTTTCAATCCATTCCGACATCGTTTGATCGTCGTTTTGCCAATTCGAGCCTTAATGGCCCATTAGGCTCATTTAGCGTCTTTTAGCATTTTAATCACCGCTGCGTGCCTAATTCTTGGTTAAAGAGACCCTTATGGAACTTCGTATGCCTAATAAAACTAAGTTGCACAACGTTTTCAAACAGAATCAACCGTTGTTTGTGTTAACCCTACGTACAATGACAAGTTGGAAAATTAAGAGTTGTTTTGTATTACAAAGGAAGTGTTACTTATAAAGTACGAAGTGGTGGATAAGAATGGCCAAATACCTCTAATAGTCATTGAAACCAAGTTTCAATCCATTCCGACATCGTTTGATCTTCGTTTTGCCAATTCGAGCCTTAATGGACCATTAGGCTCATTAAGCGTCTTTTAGTCTTTTAATCACCGCTGCGTTCCTAATTCTTGGTTAAAGAGACCCTTATGGAACTTCGTATGCCTAATAAGACTAAGTTGCACAACGATTTCAAACAGAATCAACCGTTGTTTTTTGTTAACCCTACGTACAATGACAAGTTGGAAAATTAAGAGATGTTTGGTATTACAAAAGAGATGTTACTTAAAAAGTACGTAGTGGTGGTTAAGAATGGTCAAATACCTCTAATAGTCATTGAAACCAAGTTTCAATCCATTCCGACATCGTTTGATCGTCGTTTTGCCAATTCGAGCCTTAATGGACCATTAGGCTCATTTAGCGTCTTTTAGCCTTTTAATCACCGCTGCGTTCCTAATTCTTGGTTAAAGAGACCCTTATGGAACTTCGTATGCCTAATAAGACTAAGTTGCACAACGATTTCAAACAGAATCAACCGTTGTTTTTTGTTAACCCTACGTACAATGACAAGTTGGAAAATTAAGAGTTGTTTGGTATTACAAAGGAAGTGTTACTTATAAAGTACGAAGTGGTGGATAAGAATGGCCAAATACCTGTAATAGTCATTTGAAACTTGGTTTCAATCCATTCCGACATCGTTTGATCGTCGTTTTGCCAATTCGAGCCTTAATGGACCATTAGGCTCATTTAGCGTCTTTTAGCCGTTTAATCACCGCTGCGTTCCTAATTCTTGGTTAAAGAGACCCTTATGGAACTTCGTATGCCTAATAAGACTAAGTTGCACAACGATTTGAAACAGAATCAACCGTTGTTTTTTGTTAACCCTACGTACAATGACAAGTTGGAAAATTAAGAGATGTTTGGTATTACAAAAGAGATGTTACTTATAAAGTACGTAGTGGTGGTTAAGAATGGTCAAATACCTCTAATAGTCATTGAAACCAAGTTTCAATCCATTCCGACATCGTTTGATCGTCGTTTTGCCAATTCGAGCCTTAATGGACCATTAGGCTCAATTAGCGTCTTTTAGCGTTTTCGCACCGCTGCGTGCCTAATTCTTGATTAAAGAGACCCTTATGGAACTTCGTATGCCTAATAAGACTAAGTTGTACAACGTTTTCAAACAGAATCAACCGTTGTTTGTGTTAACCCTACGTACAATGACAAGTTGGAAAATTAAGAGTTGTTTGGTATTACAAAGGAAGTGTTACTTATAAAGTACGAAGTGGTGGATAAGAATGGCCAAATACCTCTAATAGTCATTGAAACCAAGTTTCAATCCATTCCGACATCGTTTGATCGTCGTTTTGCCAATTCGAGCCTTAATGGACCATTAGGTTCATTTAGCGTCTTTTAGCCTTTTAATCACCGCTGCGTTCCTAATTCTTGGTTAAAGAGACCCTTATGGAACTTCGTATGCCTAATAAGACTAAGTTGCACAACGATTTGAAACAGAATCAACCGTTGTTTTTTGTTAACCCTACGTACAATGACAAGTTGGAAAATTAAGAGATGTTTGGTATTACAAAAGAGATGTTACTTAAAAAGTACGTAGTGGTGGTTAAGAATGGTCAAATACCTCTAATAGTCATTGAAACCAAGTTTCAATCCATTCCGACATCGTTTGATCGTCGTTTTGCCAATTCGAGCCTTAATGGACCATTAGGCTCATTTAGCGTCTTTTAGCCTTTTAATCACCGCTGCGTTCCTAATTCTTGGTTAAAGAGACCCTTATGGAACTTCGTATGCCTAATAAGACTAAGTTGCACAACGATTTCAAACAGAATCAACCGTTGTTTTTTGTTAACCCTACGTACAATGACAAGTTGGAAAATTAAGAGATGTTTGGTATTACAAAAGAGATGTTACTTATAAAGTACGTAGTGGTGGTTAAGAATGGTCAAATACCTCTAATAGTCATTGAAACCAAGTTTCAATCCATTCCGACATCGTTTGATCGTCGTTTTGCCAATTCGAGCCTTAATGGACCATTAGGCTCAATTAGCGTCTTTTAGCGTTTTCGCACCGCTGCGTGCCTAATTCTTGATTAAAGAGACCCTTATGGAACTTCGTATGCCTAATAAGACTAAGTTGTACAACGTTTTCAAACAGAATCAACCGTTGTTTGTGTTAACCCTACGTACAATGACAAGTTGGAAAATTAAGAGTTGTTTTGTATTACAAAGGAAGTGTTACTTATAAAGTACGAAGTGGTGGATAAGAATGGCCAAATACCTCTAATAGTCATTGAAACCAAGTTTCAATCCATTCCGACATCGTTTGATCGTCGTTTTGCCAATTCGAGCCTTAATGGCCCATTAGGCTCATTTAGCGTCTTTTAGCATTTTAATCACCGCTGCGTTCCTAATTCTTGGTTAAAGAGACCCTTATGGAACTTCGTATGCCTAATAAGACTAAGTTGCACAACGATTTCAAACAGAATCAACCGTTGTTTTTTGTTAACCCTACGTACAATGACAAGTTGGAAAATTAAGAGTTGTTTGGTATTACAAAGGAAGTGTTACTTATAAAGTACGAAGTGGTGGATAAGAATGGCCAAATACCTCTAATAGTCATTGAAACCAAGTTTCAATCCATTCCGACATCGTTTCATCGTCGTTTTGCCAATTCGAGCCTTAATGGACCATTAGGCTCATTTAGCGTCTTTTAGCCTTTTAATCACCGCTGCGTTCCTAATTCTTGGTTAAAGAGACCCTTATGGAACTTCGTATGTCTAATAAGACTAAGTTGCACAACATTTTAAAACAGAATCAACCGTTGTTTGTGTTAACCCTACGTACAATGACAAGTTGGAAAATTAAGAGTTGTTTGGTATTACAAAAGAGATGTTACTTATAAAGTACGAACTGGTGGTTGAGAATGGCCAAATACCTCTAATAGTCATTGAAACCAAGTTTCAAACCATTCCGACATCGTTTGATCGTCGTTTTGCAAATTCGAGCTTTAATGGACCATTAGGCTCATTTAGCGTCTTCTAGCGTTTTCGCACCGCTGCGTGCCTAATTATTGATTAAAGAGACCCTTATGGAACTTCGTATGCCTAATAAAACTAAGTTGTACAACGTTTTCAAACAGAATCAACCGTCTTTTGTGTTAACCCTACGTACAATGACAAGTTGGAAAATTAAGAGTTGTTTGGTATTACAAAGGAAGTGTTACTTATAAAGTACGAAGTGGTGGATAAGAATGGCCAAATACCTCTAATAGTCATTGAAACCAAGTTTCAATCCATTCCGACATCGTTTGATCGTCGTTTTGCCAATTCGAGCCTTAATGGCCCATTAGGCTCATTAAGCGTCTTTTAGCATTTTAATCGCCGCTGCGTTCCTAATTCTTGGTTAAAGAGACCCTTATGGAACTTCGTATGCCTAATAAGACTAAGTTGCACAACGATTTCAAACAGAATCAACCGTTGTTTTTTGTTAACCCTACGTACAATGACAAGTTGGAAAATTAAGAGTTGTTTGGTATTACAAAGGAAGTGTTACTTATAAAGTACGAAGTGGTCGATAAGAATGGCCAAATACCTCTAATAGTCATTGAAACCAAGTTTCAATCCATTCCGACATCGTTTGATCGTCGTTTTGCCAATTCGAGCCTTAATGGACCATTAGGCTCATTTAGCGTCTTTTAGCCTTTTAATCACCGCTGCGTTCCTAATTCTTGGTTAAAGAGACCCTTATGGAACTTCGTATGCCTAATAAGACTAAGTTGCACAACGATTTCAAACAGAATCAACCGTTGTTTTTTGTTAACCCTACGTACAATGACAAGTTGGAAAATTAAGAGTTGTTTGGTATTACAAAGGAAGTGTTACTTATAAAGTACGAAGTGGTCGATAAGAATGGCCAAATACCTCTAATAGTCATTGAAACCAAGTTTCAATCCATTCCGACATCGTTTGATCGTCGTTTTGCCTATTCGAGCCTTAATGGACCATTAGGCTCATTTAGCGTCTTTCAGCCTTTTAATCACCGCTGCGTTCCTAATTCTTGGTTAAAGAGACCCTTATGGAACTTCGTATGCCTAATAAGACTAAGTTGCACAACATTTTAAAACAGAATCAACCGTTGTTTGTGTTAACCCTACGTACAATGACAAGTTGGAAAATTAAGAGTTGTTTGGTATTACAAAGGAGATGTTACTTATAAAGTACGAACTGGTGGTTGAGAATGGCCAAATACCTCTAATAGTCATTGAAACCAAGTTTCAAACCATTCCGACATCGTTTGATCGTCGTTTTGCAAATTTTAGCTTTAATGGACCATTAGGCTCATTTAGCGTCTTTTAGCGTTTTCGCACCGCTGCGTACCAAATTATTGATTAAAGAGACCCTTATGGAACTTCGTATGCCTAATAAGACTAAGTTGCACAACGTTTTCAAACAGAATCAACCGTTGTTTGTGTTAATCCTACGTACAATGACAAGGTGGAAAATTAAGAGTTGTTTGGTATTACAAAGGAGATGTGACTTATAAAGTACGAAGTTGTGGTTGAGAATGGTCAAATACCTCTAATAGTCATTGAAACAAAGTTTCAATCCATTCCGACATCGTTTGATCGTCGTTTTGCCAATTCGAGCCTTAATGGACCATTAGGCTCATTTAGCGTCTTTTAGCGTTTTCGCACCGCTGCGTGCCTAATTCTTGATTAAAGAGACGCTTATGGAACTTCGTATGCCTAAAAAAACTAAGTTGCACAACGTTTTCAAACAGAATCTACCGTTGTTTGTGTTTAACCCTACGAACAATGACAAGTTGGAAAATTAAGAGTTGTTTGGTATTACAAAGGAGGTGTTACTTATAAAGTACGAAGTGGTGGTTGAGAGTGGCCAAATACCTCTAATAGTCATTGATACCAAGTTTCAATCCATTCCGACATCGTTTGATCGTCGTTTTGCCAATTCGAGCCTTATTGGACCATTAGGCTCATTTAGCGTCTATTAGCCTTTTAATCACCGCTGCGTTCCTAATTCTTGGTTAAAGAGACCCTTATGGAACTTCGTATGCCTAATAAGACTAAGTTGCACAACGTTTTCAAACAGAATCAACCGTTGTTTGTGTTAATCCTACGTACAATGACAAGGTGGAAAATTAAGAGTTGTTTGGTATTACAAAGGTGATGTGACTTATAAAGTACGAAGTTGTGGTTGAGAATGGTCAAATACCTCTAATAGTCATTGAAACAAAGTTTCAATCCATTCCGACATCGTTTGATCGTCGTTTTGCCAATTCGAGCCTTAATGGACCATTAGGCTCATTTAGCGTCTTTTAGCGTTTTCGCACCGCTGCGTGCCTAATTCTTGATTAAAGAGACGCTTATGGAACTTCGTATGCCTAAAAAAACTAAGTTGCACAACGTTTTCAAACAGAATCTACCGTTGTTTGTGTTTAACCCTACGAACAATGACAAGTTGGAAAATTAAGAGTTGTTTGGTATTACAAAGGAGGTGTTACTTATAAAGTACGAAGTGGTGGTTGAGAGTGGCCAAATACCTCTAATAGTCATTGATACCAAGTTTCAATCCATTCCGACATCGTTTGATCGTCGTTTTGCCAATTCGAGCCTTAATGGACCATTAGGCTCATTTAGCGTCTATTAGCCTTTTAAGCACCGTTGTGTGCCTAATTCTTGGTTAAAGAGACCCTTATGGAACTTCGTATGCCTAATAAGACTAAGTTGCAAAACATTTTAAAACAGAATCAACCGTTGTTTGTGTTAACCCTACGTACAATGACAAGTTGGAAAATTAAGAGATGTTTCGTATTACAAAAGAGATGTTACTTATAAAGTACGAACTGGTGGTTGAGAATGGCCAAATACCTCTAATAGTCATTGAAACCAAGTTTCAAACCATTCCGACATCGTTTGATCGTCGTTTTGCAAATTTGAGCTTTAATGGACCATTAGGCTCATTTAGCGTCTTTTAGCCTTTTTATCACCGCTGCTTTCCTAATTCTTGGTTAAAGAGACTCTTATGGAACTTCGTATGCCTAATAAGACTAAGTTGCACAACGTTTTCAAACAGAATCTACCGTTGTTTGTGTTTAACCCTACGAACAATGACAAGTTGGAAAATTAAGAGTTGTTTGGTATTACAAAGGAAGTGTTACTTATAAAGTACGAAGTGGTGGTTAAGAATGGCCAAATACCTCTAATAGTCATTGAAACCAAGTTTCAATCCATTCCGACATCGTTTGATCGTCGTTTTGCCAATTCGAGCCTTATTGGACCATTAGGCTCATTTAGCGTCTATTAGCCTTTTAATCACCGCTGCGTTCCTAATTCTTTGTTAAAGAGACCCTTATGGAACTTCGTATGCCTAATAAAACTAAGTTGCACAACGATTTCAAACAGAATCAACCGTTGTTTTTTGTTAACCCTACGTACAATGACAAGTTGGAAAATTAAGAGATGTTTGGTATTACAAAAGAGATGTTACTTATAAAGTACGTAGTGGTGGTTGAGAATGGTCAAATACCTCTAATAGTCATTGAAACCAAGTTTCAATCCATTCCGACATCGTTTGATCGTCGTTTTGCCAATTCGAGCCTTAATGGACCATTAGGGTCATTTAGCGTCTTTTAGCGTTTTCGCACCGCTGCGTGCCTAATTCTTGATTAAAGAGACGCTTATGGAACTTCGTATGCCTAAAAAAACTAAGTTGCACAACGTTTTCAAACAGAATCTACCGTTGTTTGTGTTTAACCCTACGAACAATGACAAGTTGGAAAATTAAGAGTTGTTTGGTATTACAAAGGAGGTGTTACTTATAAAGTACGAAGTGGTGGATAAGAATGGCCAAATACCTCTAATAGTCATTGAAACCAAGTTTCAATCCATTCCGACATCGTTTGATCGTCGTTTTGCCAATTCGAGCCTTAATGGCCCATTAGGCTCATTAAGCGTCTTTTAGCATTTTAATCGCCGCTGCGTTCCTAATTCTTGGTTAAAGAGACCCTTATGGAACTTCGTATGCCTAATAAGACTAAGTTGCACAACGATTTCAAACAGAATCAACCGTTGTTTTTTGTTAACCCTACGTACAATGACAAGTTGGAAAATTAAGAGTTGTTTGGTATTACAAAGGAAGTGTTACTTATAAAGTACGAAGTGGTCGATAAGAATGGCCAAATACCTCTAATAGTCATTGAAACCAAGTTTCAATCCATTCCGACATCGTTTGATCGTCGTTTTGCCAATTCGAGCCTTAATGGACCATTAGGCTCATTTAGCGTCTTTTAGCCTTTTAATCACCGCTGCGTTCCTAATTCTTGGTTAAAGAGACCCTTATGGAACTTCGTATGCCTAATAAGACTAAGTTGCACAACGATTTCAAACAGAATCAACCGTTGTTTTTTGTTAACCCTACGTACAATGACAAGTTGGAAAATTAAGAGTTGTTTGGTATTACAAAGGAAGTGTTACTTATAAAGTACGAAGTGGTCGATAAGAATGGCCAAATACCTCTAATAGTCATTGAAACCAAGTTTCAATCCATTCCGACATCGTTTGATCGTCGTTTTGCCTATTCGAGCCTTAATGGACCATTAGGCTCATTTAGCGTCTTTCAGCCTTTTAATCACCGCTGCGTTCCTAATTCTTGGTTAAAGAGACCCTTATGGAACTTCGTATGCCTAATAAGACTAAGTTGCACAACATTTTAAAACAGAATCAACCGTTGTTTGTGTTAACCCTACGTACAATGACAAGTTGGAAAATTAAGAGTTGTTTGGTATTACAAAGGAGATGTTACTTATAAAGTACGAACTGGTGGTTGAGAATGGCCAAATACCTCTAATAGTCATTGAAACCAAGTTTCAAACCATTCCGACATCGTTTGATCGTCGTTTTGCAAATTTTAGCTTTAATGGACCATTAGGCTCATTTAGCGTCTTTTAGCGTTTTCGCACCGCTGCGTACCAAATTATTGATTAAAGAGACCCTTATGGAACTTCGTATGCCTAATAAGACTAAGTTGCACAACGATTTCAAACAGAATCAACCGTTGTTTTTTGTTAACCCTACGTACAATGACAAGTTGGAAAATTAAGAGATGTTTGGTATTACAAAAGAGATGTTACTTATAAAGTACGTAGTGGTGGTTGAGAATGGTCAAATACCTCTAATAGTCATTGAAACCAAGTTTCAATCCATTCCGACATCGTTTGATCGTCGTTTTGCCAATTCGAGCCTTAATGGACCATTAGGGTCATTTAGCGTCTTTTAGCGTTTTCGCACCGCTGCGTGCCTAATTCTTGATTAAAGAGACGCTTATGGAACTTCGTATGCCTAAAAAAACTAAGTTGCACAACGTTTTCAAACAGAATCTACCGTTGTTTGTGTTTAACCCTACGAACAATGACAAGTTGGAAAATTAAGAGTTGTTTGGTATTACAAAGGAGGTGTTACTTATAAAGTACGAAGTGGTGGATAAGAATGGCCAAATACCTCTAATAGTCATTGAAACCAAGTTTCAATCCATTCCGACATCGTTTGATCGTCGTTTTGCCAATTCGAGCCTTAATGGCCCATTAGGCTCATTAAGCGTCTTTTAGCATTTTAATCGCCGCTGCGTTCCTAATTCTTGGTTAAAGAGACCCTTATGGAACTTCGTATGCCTAATAAGACTAAGTTGCACAACGATTTCAAACAGAATCAACCGTTGTTTTTTGTTAACCCTACGTACAATGACAAGTTGGAAAATTAAGAGTTGTTTGGTATTACAAAGGAAGTGTTACTTATAAAGTACGAAGTGGTCGATAAGAATGGCCAAATACCTCTAATAGTCATTGAAACCAAGTTTCAATCCATTCCGACATCGTTTGATCGTCGTTTTGCCAATTCGAGCCTTAATGGACCATTAGGCTCATTTAGCGTCTTTTAGCCTTTTAATCACCGCTGCGTTCCTAATTCTTGGTTAAAGAGACCCTTATGGAACTTCGTATGCCTAATAAGACTAAGTTGCACAACGATTTCAAACAGAATCAACCGTTGTTTTTTGTTAACCCTACGTACAATGACAAGTTGGAAAATTAAGAGTTGTTTGGTATTACAAAGGAAGTGTTACTTATAAAGTACGAAGTGGTCGATAAGAATGGCCAAATACCTCTAATAGTCATTGAAACCAAGTTTCAATCCATTCCGACATCGTTTGATCGTCGTTTTGCCTATTCGAGCCTTAATGGACCATTAGGCTCATTTAGCGTCTTTCAGCCTTTTAATCACCGCTGCGTTCCTAATTCTTGGTTAAAGAGACCCTTATGGAACTTCGTATGCCTAATAAGACTAAGTTGCACAACATTTTAAAACAGAATCAACCGTTGTTTGTGTTAACCCTACGTACAATGACAAGTTGGAAAATTAAGAGTTGTTTGGTATTACAAAGGAGATGTTACTTATAAAGTACGAACTGGTGGTTGAGAATGGCCAAATACCTCTAATAGTCATTGAAACCAAGTTTCAAACCATTCCGACATCGTTTGATCGTCGTTTTGCAAATTTTAGCTTTAATGGACCATTAGGCTCATTTAGCGTCTTTTAGCGTTTTCGCACCGCTGCGTACCAAATTATTGATTAAAGAGACCCTTATGGAACTTCGTATGCCTAATAAGACTAAGTTGCACAACGTTTTCAAACAGAATCAACCGTTGTTTGTGTTAATCCTACGTACAATGACAAGGTGGAAAATTAAGAGTTGTTTGGTATTACAAAGGAGATGTGACTTATAAAGTACGAAGTTGTGGTTGAGAATGGTCAAATACCTCTAATAGTCATTGAAACAAAGTTTCAATCCATTCCGACATCGTTTGATCGTCGTTTTGCCAATTCGAGCCTTAATGGACCATTAGGCTCATTTAGCGTCTTTTAGCGTTTTCGCACCGCTGCGTGCCTAATTCTTGATTAAAGAGACGCTTATGGAACTTCGTATGCCTAAAAAAACTAAGTTGCACAACGTTTTCAAACAGAATCTACCGTTGTTTGTGTTTAACCCTACGAACAATGACAAGTTGGAAAATTAAGAGTTGTTTGGTATTACAAAGGAGGTGTTACTTATAAAGTACGAAGTGGTGGTTGAGAGTGGCCAAATACCTCTAATAGTCATTGATACCAAGTTTCAATCCATTCCGACATCGTTTGATCGTCGTTTTGCCAATTCGAGCCTTAATGGACCATTAGGCTCATTTAGCGTCTATTAGCCTTTTAAGCACCGTTGTGTGCCTAATTCTTGGTTAAAGAGACCCTTATGGAACTTCGTATGCCTAATAAGACTAAGTTGCAAAACATTTTAAAACAGAATCAACCGTTGTTTGTGTTAACCCTACGTACAATGACAAGTTGGAAAATTAAGAGATGTTTGGTATTACAAAAGAGATGTTACTTATAAAGTACGAACTGGTGGTTGAGAATGGCCAAATACCTCTAATAGTCATTGAAACCAAGTTTCAAACCATTCCGACATCGTTTGATCGTCGTTTTGCAAATTTGAGCTTTAATGGACCATTAGGCTCATTTAGCGTCTTTTAGCCTTTTTATCACCGCTGCTTTCCTAATTCTTGGTTAAAGAGACTCTTATGGAACTTCGTATGCCTAATAAGACTAAGTTGCACAACGTTTTCAAACAGAATCTACCGTTGTTTGTGTTTAACCCTACGAACAATGACAAGTTGGAAAATTAAGAGTTGTTTGGTATTACAAAGGAAGTGTTACTTATAAAGTACGAAGTGGTGGTTAAGAATGGCCAAATACCTCTAATAGTCATTGAAACCAAGTTTCAATCCATTCCGACATCGTTTGATCGTCGTTTTGCCAATTCGAGCCTTATTGGACCATTAGGCTCATTTAGCGTCTATTAGCCTTTTAATCACCGCTGCGTTCCTAATTCTTGGTTAAAGAGACCCTTATGGAACTTCGTATGCCTAATAAGACTAAGTTGCACAACGTTTTCAAACAGAATCAACCGTTGTTTGTGTTAATCCTACGTACAATGACAAGGTGGAAAATTAAGAGTTGTTTGGTATTACAAAGGTGATGTGACTTATAAAGTACGAAGTTGTGGTTGAGAATGGTCAAATACCTCTAATAGTCATTGAAACAAAGTTTCAATCCATTCCGACATCGTTTGATCGTCGTTTTGCCAATTCGAGCCTTAATGGACCATTAGGCTCATTTAGCGTCTTTTAGCGTTTTCGCACCGCTGCGTGCCTAATTCTTGATTAAAGAGACGCTTATGGAACTTCGTATGCCTAAAAAAACTAAGTTGCACAACGTTTTCAAACAGAATCTACCGTTGTTTGTGTTTAACCCTACGAACAATGACAAGTTGGAAAATTAAGAGTTGTTTGGTATTACAAAGGAGGTGTTACTTATAAAGTACGAAGTGGTGGTTGAGAGTGGCCAAATACCTCTAATAGTCATTGATACCAAGTTTCAATCCATTCCGACATCGTTTGATCGTCGTTTTGCCAATTCGAGCCTTAATGGACCATTAGGCTCATTTAGCGTCTATTAGCCTTTTAAGCACCGTTGTGTGCCTAATTCTTGGTTAAAGAGACCCTTATGGAACTTCGTATGCCTAATAAGACTAAGTTGCAAAACATTTTAAAACAGAATCAACCGTTGTTTGTGTTAACCCTACGTACAATGACAAGTTGGAAAATTAAGAGATGTTTCGTATTACAAAAGAGATGTTACTTATAAAGTACGAACTGGTGGTTGAGAATGGCCAAATACCTCTAATAGTCATTGAAACCAAGTTTCAAACCATTCCGACATCGTTTGATCGTCGTTTTGCAAATTTGAGCTTTAATGGACCATTAGGCTCATTTAGCGTCTTTTAGCCTTTTTATCACCGCTGCTTTCCTAATTCTTGGTTAAAGAGACTCTTATGGAACTTCGTATGCCTAATAAGACTAAGTTGCACAACGTTTTCAAACAGAATCTACCGTTGTTTGTGTTTAACCCTACGAACAATGACAAGTTGGAAAATTAAGAGTTGTTTGGTATTACAAAGGAAGTGTTACTTATAAAGTACGAAGTGGTGGTTAAGAATGGCCAAATACCTCTAATAGTCATTGAAACCAAGTTTCAATCCATTCCGACATCGTTTGATCGTCGTTTTGCCAATTCGAGCCTTATTGGACCATTAGGCTCATTTAGCGTCTATTAGCCTTTTAATCACCGCTGCGTTCCTAATTCTTGGTTAAAGAGACCCTTATGGAACTTCGTATGCCTAATAAAACTAAGTTGCACAACGATTTCAAACAGAATCAACCGTTGTTTTTTGTTAACCCTACGTACAATGACAAGTTGGAAAATTAAGAGATGTTTGGTATTACAAAAGAGATGTTACTTATAAAGTACGTAGTGGTGGTTGAGAATGGTCAAATACCTCTAATAGTCATTGAAACCAAGTTTCAATCCATTCCGACATCGTTTGATCGTCGTTTTGCCAATTCGAGCCTTAATGGACCATTAGGGTCATTTAGCGTCTTTTAGCGTTTTCGCACCGCTGCGTGCCTAATTCTTGATTAAAGAGACGCTTATGGAACTTCGTATGCCTAAAAACACTAAGTTGCACAACGTTTTCAAACAGAATCTACCGTTGTTTGTGTTTAACCCTACGAACAATGACAAGTTGGAAAATTAAGAGTTGTTTGGTATTACAAAGGAGGTGTTACTTATAAAGTACGAAGTGGTGGTTGAGAGTGGCCAAATACCTCTAATAGTCATTGATACCAAGTTTCAATCCATTCCGACATCGTTTGATCGTCGTTTTGCCAATTCGAGCCTTAATGGACCATTAGGCTCATTTAGCGTCTATTAGCCTTTTAAGCACCGTTGTGTGCCTAATTCTTGGTTAAAGAGACCCTTATGGAACTTCGTATGCCTAATAAGACTAAGTTGCAAAACATTTTAAAACAGAATCAACCGTTGTTTGTGTTAACCCTACGTACAATGACAAGTTGGAAAATTAAGAGATGTTTGGTATTACAAAAGAGATGTTACTTATAAAGTACGAACTGGTGGTTGAGGATGGCCAAATACCTCTAATAGTCATTGAAACCAAGTTTCAAACCATTCCGACATCGTTTGATCGTCGTTTTACAAATTTGAGCTTTAATGGACCATTAGGCTCATTTAGCGTCTTTTAGCCTTTTTATCACCGCTGCTTTCCTAATTCTTGGTTAAAGAGACTCTTATGGAACTTCGTATGCCTAATAAGACTAAGTTGCACAACGTTTTCAAACAGAATCTACCGTTGTTTGTGTTTAACCCTACGAACAATGACAAGTTGGAAAATTAAGAGTTGTTTGGTATTACAAAGGAAGTGTTACTTATAAAGTACGAAGTGGTGGTTAAGAATGGCCAAATACCTCTAATAGTCATTGAAACCAAGTTTCAATCCATTCCGACATCGTTTGATCGTCGTTTTGCCAATTCGAGCCTTATTGGACCATTAGGCTCATTTAGCGTCTATTAGCCTTTTAAGCACCGTTGTGTGCCTAATTCTTGGTTAAAGAGACCCTTATGGAACTTCGTATGCCTAATAAGACTAAGTTGCAAAACATTTTAAAACAGAATCAACCGTTGTTTGTGTTAACCCTACGTACAATGACAAGTTGGAAAATTAAGAGATGTTTCGTATTACAAAAGAGATGTTACTTATAAAGTACGAACTGGTGGTTGAGGATGGCCAAATACCTCTAATAGTCATTGAAACCAAGTTTCAAACCATTCCGACATCGTTTGATCGTCGTTTTGCAAATTTGAGCTTTAATGGACCATTAGGCTCATTTAGCGTCTTTTAGCCTTTTTATCACCGCTGCTTTCCTAATTCTTGGTTAAAGAGACTCTTATGGAACTTCGTATGCCTAATAAGACTAAGTTGCACAACGTTTTCAAACAGAATGTACCGTTGTTTGTGTTTAACCCTACGAACAATGACAAGTTGGAAAATTAAGAGTTGTTTGGTATTACAAAGGAAGTGTTACTTATAAAGTACGAAGTGGTGGTTAAGAATGGCCAAATACCTCTAATAGTCATTGAAACCAAGTTTCAATCCATTCCGACATCGTTTGATCGTCGTTTTGCCAATTCGAGCCTTATTGGACCATTAGGCTCATTTAGCGTCTATTAGCCTTTTAATCACCGCTGCGTTCCTAATTCTTTGTTAAAGAGACCCTTATGGAACTTCGTATGCCTAATAAAACTAAGTTGCACAAAGATTTCAAACAGAATCAACCGTTGTTTTTTGTTAACCCTACGTACAATGACAAGTTGGAAAATTAAGAGATGTTTGGTATTACAAAAGAGATGTTACTTATAAAGTACGTAGTGGTGGTTGAGAATGGTCAAATACCTCCAATAGTCATTGAAACCAAGTTTCAATCCATTCCGACATCGTTTGATCGTCGTTTTGCCAATTCGAGCCTTAATGGACCATTAGGCTCATTTAGCGTCTTTTAGCGTTTTCGCACCGCTGCGTGCCTAATTCTTGATTAAAGAGACGCTTATGGAACTTCGTATGCCTAAAAAAACTAAGTTGCACAACGTTTTCAAACAGAATCTACCGTTGTTTGTGTTTAACCCTACGAACAATGACAAGTTGGAAAATTAAGAGTTGTTTGGTATTACAAAGGAGGTGTTACTTATAAAGTACGAAGTGGTGGTTGAGAGTGGCCAAATACCTCTAATAGTCATTGATACCAAGTTTCAATCCATTCCGACATCGTTTGATCGTCGTTTTGCCAATTCGAGCCTTAATGGACCATTAGGCTCATTTAACGTCTATTAGCCTTTTAAGCACCGTTGTGTGCCTAATTCTTGGTTAAAGAGACCCTTATGGAACTTCGTATGCCTAATAAGACTAAGTTGCAAAACATTTTAAAACAGAATCAACCGTTGTTTGTGTTAACCCTACGTACAATGACAAGTTGGAAAATTAAGAGATGTTTGGTATTACAAAAGAGATGTTACTTATAAAGTACGAACTGGTGGTTGAGGATGGCCAAATACCTCTAATAGTCATTGAAACCAAGTTTCAAACCATTCCGACATCGTTTGATCGTCGTTTTACAAATTTGAGCTTTAATGGACCATTAGGCTCATTTAGCGTCTTTTAGCCTTTTTATCACCGCTGCTTTCCTAATTCTTGGTTAAAGAGACTCTTATGGAACTTCGTATGCCTAATAAGACTAAGTTGCACAACGTTTTCAAACAGAATCTACCGTTGTTTGTGTTTAACCCTACGAACAATGACAAGTTGGAAAATTAAGAGTTGTTTGGTATTACAAAGGAAGTGTTACTTATAAAGTACGAAGTGGTGGTTAAGAATGGCCAAATACCTCTAATAGTCATTGAAACCAAGTTTCAATCCATTCCGACATCGTTTGATCGTCGTTTTGCCAATTCGAGCCTTATTGGACCATTAGGCTCATTTAGCGTCTATTAGCCTTTTAATCACCGCTGCGTTCCTAATTCTTGGTTAAAGAGACCCTTATGGAACTTCGTATGCCTAATAAGACTAAGTTGCGCAACGTTTTCAAACAGAATCTACGTACAATGACAAGTTGGAAAATTAAGAGTTGTTTGGTATTACAAAGGAAGTGTTACTTATAAAGTACGAAGTGGTGGTTCAGAATGGCCAAATACCTCTAATAGTCATTGAAACCAAGTTTCAATCCATTCCGACATCGTTTGATCGTCGTTTTGCCAATTCGAGCCTTAATGGACCATTAGGCTCATTTAGCGTCTATTAGCGTTTTCGCACCGCTGCGTGCCTAATTATTGATTAAAGAGACCCTTATGGAACTTCGTATGCCTACTAAAACTAAGTTGCACAACGTTTTCAAACAGAATCAACCGTTGTTTGTGTTAACCCTACATACAATGACAAGTTGGAAAATTAAGAGTTGTTTGGTATTACAAAGGAGGTGTTACTTATAAAGTACGAAGTGGTGGTTGAGAGTGGCCAAATACCTCTAATAGTCATTGATACCAAGTTTCAATCCATTCCGACATCGTTTGATCGTCGTTTTGCCAATTCGAGCCTTAATGGACCATTAGGCTCATTTAGCGTCTTTTAGCCTTTTAATCACCGCTGCGTTCCTAATTCATGGTTAAAGAGACCCTTATGGAACTTCGTATGCCTAATAAGACTAAGTTGCGCAACGTTTTCAAACAGAAACTACGTACAATGACAAGTTGGAAAATTAAGAGTTGTTTGGTATTACAAAGGAAGTGTTACTTATAAAGTACGAAGTGGTGGTTCAGAATGGCCAAATACCTCTAATAGTCTTTGAAACCAAGTTTCAATCCATTCCGACATCGTTTGATCGTCGTTTTGCCAATTCGAGCCTTAATGGACCATTAGGCTCATTTAGCGTCTTTTAGCCTTTTAATCACCGTTGCGTTCCTAATTCTTGGTTAAAGAGACCCTTATGGAACTTCGTATGCCTAATAAGACTAAGTTGCACAACGATTTCAAACAGAATCAACCGTTGTTTTTTGTTAACCCTACGTACAATGACAAGTTGGAAAATTAAGAGTTGTTTGGTATTACAAAGGAAGTGTTACTTATAAAGTACGAAGTGGTGGTTAAGAATGGCCAAATACCTCTAATAGTCATTGAAACCAAGTTGCAATCCATTCCGACATCGTTTGATCGTCGTTTTGCCAATTCGAGCCTTAATGGACCATTAGGCTCATTTAGCGTCTATTAGCCTTTTAATCACCGTTGTGTGCCTAATTCTTGGTTAAAGAGACCCTTATGGAACTTCGTATGCCTAATAAGACTAAGTTGCAAAACATTTTAAAACAGAATCAACCGTTGTTTGTGTTAACCCTACGTACAATGACAAGTTGGAAAATTAAGAGATGTTTCGTATTACAAAAGAGATGTTACTTATAAAGTACGAACTGGTGGTTGAGAATGGCCAAATACCTCTAATAGTCATTGAAACCAAGTTTCAAACCATTCCGACATCGTTTGATCGTCGTTTTGCAAATTTGAGCTTTAATGGACCATTAGGCCCATTTACGTCTTTTAGCCTTTTTATCACCGCTGCTTTCCTAATTCTTGGTTAAAGAGACTCTTATGGAACTTCGTATGCCTAATAAGACTAAGTTGCACAACGTTTTCAAACAGAATCAACCGTTGTTTGTGTTAATCCTACGTACAATGACAAGGTGGAAAATTAAGAGTTGTTTGGTATTACAAAGGAAGTGTTACTTATAAAGTACGAAGTGGTGGTTCAGAATGGCCAAATACCTCTAATAGTCATTGAAACCAAGTTTCAATCCATTCCGACATCGTTTGATCGTCGTTTTGCCAATTCGAGCCTTAATGGACCATTAGGCTCATTTAGCGTCTTTTAGCCTTTTAATCACCGCTGCGTTCCTAATTCATGGTTAAAGAGACCCTTATGGAACTTCGTATGCCTAATAAGACTAAGTTGCGCAACGTTTTCAAACAGAAACTACGTACAATGACAAGTTGGAAAATTAAGAGTTGTTTGGTATTACAAAGGAAGTGTTACTTATAAAGTACGAAGTGGTGGTTCAGAATGGCCAAATACCTCTAATAGTCATTGAAACCAAGTTTCAATCCATTCCGACATCGTTTGATCGTCGTTTTGCCAATTCGAGCCTTAATGGACCATTAGGCTCATTTAGCGTCTTTTAGCCTTTTAATCACCGTTGCGTTCCTAATTCTTGGTTAAAGAGACCCTTATGGAACTTCGTATGCCTAATAAGACTAAGTTGCACAACGATTTCAAACAGAATCAACCGTTGTTTTTTGTTAACCCTACGTACAATGACAAGTTGGAAAATTAAGAGTTGTTTGGTATTACAAAGGAAGTGTTACTTATAAAGTACGAAGTGGTGGTTAAGAATGGCCAAATACCTCTAATAGTCATTGAAACCAAGTTGCAATCCATTCCGACATCGTTTGATCGTCGTTTTGCCAATTCGAGCCTTAATGGACCATTAGGCTCATTTAGCGTCTATTAGCCTTTTAATCACCGTTGTGTGCCTAATTCATGGTTAAAGAGACCCTTATGGAACTTCGTATGCCTAATAAGACTAAGTTGCAAAACATTTTAAAACAGAATCAACCGTTGTTTGTGTTAACCCTACGTACAATGACAAGTTGGAAAATTAAGAGATGTTTCGTATTACAAAAGAGATGTTACTTATAAAGTACGAACTGGTGGTTGAGAATGGCCAAATACCTCTAATAGTCATTGAAACCAAGTTTCAAACCATTCCGACATCGTTTGATCGTCGTTTTGCAAATTTGAGCTTTAATGGACCATTAGGCCCATTTAGCGTCTTTTAGCCTTTTTATCACCGCTGCTTTCCTAATTCTTGGTTAAAGAGACTCTTATGGAACTTCGTATGCCTAATAAGACTAAGTTGCACAACGTTTTCAAACAGAATCAACCGTTGTTTGTGTTAATCCTACGTACAATGACAAGGTGGAAAATTAAGAGTTGTTTGGTATTACAAAGGAGGTGTGACTTATAAAGTACGAAGTGGTGGTTGAGAATGGTCAAATACCTCTAATAGTCATTGAAACCAAGTTTCAATCCATTCCGACATCGTTTGATCGTCGTTTTGCCAATTCGAGCCTTAATGGACCATTAGGCTCATTTAGCGTCTTTTAGCGTTTTCGCACAGCTGCGTGTCTAATTCTTGATTAAAGAGACCCTTATGGAACTTCGTATGCCTAATAAAACTAAGTTGCACAACGTTTTCAAACAGAATCTACCGTTGTTTGTGTTAACCCTACGAACAATGACAAGTTGGAAAATTAAGAGTTGTTTGGTATTACAAAGGAAGTGTTACTTATAAAGTACGAAGTGGTGGTTAAGAATGGCCAAATACCTCTAATAGTCATTGAAACCAAGTTTCAATCCATTCCGACATCGTTCGATCGTCGTTTTGCCAATTCGAGCTTTAATGGACCATTAGGCCCATTTACGTCTTTTAGCCTTTTTATAACCGTTGTGTGCCTAATTCATGGTTAAAGAGACCCTTATGGAACTTCGTATGCCTAATAAGACTAAGTTGCAAAACATTTTAAAACAGAATCAACCGTTGTTTGTGTTAACCCTACGTACAATGACAAGTTGGAAAATTAAGAGATGTTTCGTATTACAAAAGAGATGTTACTTATAAAGTACGAACTGGTGGTTGAGAATGGCCAAATACCTCTAATAGTCATTGAAACCAAGTTTCAAACCATTCCGACATCGTTTGATCGTCGTTTTGCAAATTTGAGCTTTAATGGACCATTAGGCCCATTTACCGTCTTTTAGCCTTTTTATCACCGCTGCTTTCCTAATTCTTGGTTAAAGAGACTCTTATGGAACTTCGTATGCCTAATAAGACTAAGTTGCACAACGTTTTCAAACAGAATCAACCGTTGTTTGTGTTAATCCTACGTACAATGACAAGGTGGAAAATTAAGAGTTGTTTGGTATTACAAAGGAGGTGTGACTTATAAAGTACGAAGTGGTGGTTGAGAATGGCCAAATACCTCTAATAGTCATTGAAACAAAGTTTCAATCCATTCCGACATCGTTTGATCGTCGTTTTGCCAATTCGAGCCTTAATGGACCATTAGGCTCATTTAGCGTCTTTTAGCGTTTTCGCACCGCTGCGTGCCTAATTCTTGATTAAAGAGACCCTTATGGAACTTCGTATGCCTAATAAAACTAAGTTGCACAACGTTTTCAAACAGAATCTACCGTTGTTTGTGTTAACCCTACGAACAATGACAAGTTGGAAAATTAAGAGTTGTTTGGTATTACAAAGGAAGTGTTACTTATAAAGTACGAAGTGGTGGTTCAGAATGGCCAAATACCTCTAATAGTCATTGAAACCAAGTTTCAATCCATTCAGACATCGTTTGATCGTCGTTTTGCCAATTCGAGCTTTAATGGACCATTAGGCTCATTTAGCGTCTTTTAGCCTTTTAATCACCGCTGCGTTCCTAATTTTTGGTTAAAGAGACCCTTATGGAACTTCGTATGCCTAATAAAACTAAGTTGCACAACGTTTTCAAACAGAATCTACCGTTGTTTGTGTTAACCCTACGAACAATGACAAGTTGGAAAATTAAGAGTTGTTTGGTATTACAAAGGAAGTGTTACTTATAAAGTACGAAGTGGTGGTTCAGAATGGCCAAATACCTCTAATAGTCATTGAAACCAAGTTTCAATCCATTCCGACATCGTTTGATCGTCGTTTTGCCAATTCGAGCCTTAATGGACCATTAGGCTCATTTAGCGTCTTTTAGCCTTTTAATCACCGCTGCGTTCCTAATTCTTGGTTAAAGAGACCCTTATGGAACTTCGTATGCCTAATAACGAAGTGGTGGTTGATAATGGTCAAATACCTCTAATAGTCATTGAAACAAAGTTTCAATCCATTCCGACATCGTTTGATCGTCGTTTTGCCAATTCGAGCCTTAATGGACCATTAGGCTCATTTAGCGTCTTTTAGTGTTTTCGCACCGCTGCGTGCCTAATTCTTGATTAAAGAGACCCTTATGGAACTTCGTATGCCTAATAAAACTAAGTTGCACAACGATTTCAAACAGAATCAACCGTTGTTTTTTGTTAACCCTACGTACAATGACAAGTTGGAAAATTAAGAGATGTTTGGTATTACAAAAGAGATGTTACTTATAAAGTACGTAGTGGTGGTTGAGAATGGTCAAATACCTCTAATAGTCATTTAAACCAAGTTTCAATCCATTCCGACATCGTTTGATCGTCGTTTTGCCAATTCGAGCCTTAATGGACCATTAGGCTCATTTAGCGTCTTTTAGCATTTTAATCACCGCTGCGTTCCTAATTCTTGGTTAAAGAGCCCCTTATGGAACTTCGTATGCCTAATAAAACTAAGTTGCACAACGTTTTCAAACAGAATCTACCGTTGTTTGTGTTAACCCTACGAACAATGACAAGTTGGAAAATTAAGAGTTGTTTGGTATTACAAAGGAAGTGTTACTTATAAAGTACGAAGTGGTGGTTCAGAATGGCCAAATACCTCTAATAGTCATTGAAACCAAGTTTCAATCCATTCCGACATCGTTTGATCGTCGTTTTGCCAATTCGAGCCTTAATGGACCATTAGGCTCATTTAGCGTCTTTTAGCCTTTTAATCACCGCTGCGTTCCTAATTCTTGGTTAAAGAGACCCTTATGGAACTTCGTATGCCTAATAACGAAGTGGTGGTTGATAATGGTCAAATACCTCTAATAGTCATTGAAACAAAGTTTCAATCCATTCCGACATCGTTTGATCGTCGTTTTGCCAATTCGAGCCTTAATGGACCATTAGGCTCATTTAGCGTCTTTTAGCGTTTTCGCACCGCTGCGTGCCTAATTCTTGATTAAAGAGACCCTTATGGAACTTCGTATGCCTAATAAAACTAAGTTGCACAACGATTTCAAACAGAATCAACCGTTGTTTTTTGTTAACCCTACGTACAATGACAAGTTGGAAAATTAAGAGATGTTTGGTATTACAAAAGAGATGTTACTTATAAAGTACGTAGTGGTGGTTGAGAATGGTCAAATACCTCTAATAGTCATTTAAACCAAGTTTCAATCCATTCCGACATCGTTTGATCGTCGTTTTGCCAATTCGAGCCTTAATGGACCATTAGGCTCATTTAGCGTCTTTTAGCATTTTAATCACCGCTGCGTTCCTAATTCTTGGTTAAAGAGCCCCTTATGGAACTTCGTATGCCTAATAAAACTAAGTTGCACAACGTTTTCAAACAGAATCTACCGTTGTTTGTGTTAACCCTACGAACAATGACAAGTTGGAAAATTAAGAGTTGTTTGGTATTACAAAGGAAGTGTTACTTATAAAGTACGAAGTGGTGGTTCAGAATGGCCAAATACCTCTAATAGTCATTGAAACCAAGTTTCAATCCATTCCGACATCGTTTGATCGTCGTTTTGCCAATTCGAGCCTTAATGGACCATTAGGCTCATTTAGCGTCTTTTAGCCTTTTAATCACCGCTGCGTTCCTAATTCTTGGTTAAAGAGACCCTTATGGAACTTCGTATGCCTAATAACGAAGTGGTGGTTGATAATGGTCAAATACCTCTAATAGTCATTGAAACAAAGTTTCAATCCATTCCGACATCGTTTGATCGTCGTTTTGCCAATTCGAGCCTTAATGGACCATTAGGCTCATTTAGCGTCTTTTAGCGTTTTCGCACCGCTGCGTGCCTAATTCTTGATTAAAGAGACCCTTATGGAACTTCGTATGCCTAATAAAACTAAGTTGCACAACGATTTCAAACAGAATCAACCGTTGTTTTTTGTTAACCCTACGTACAATGACAAGTTGGAAAATTAAGAGATGTTTGGTATTACAAAAGAGATGTTACTTATAAAGTACGTAGTGGTGGTTGAGAATGGTCAAATACCTCTAATAGTCATTTAAACCAAGTTTCAATCCATTCCGACATCGTTTGATCGTCGTTTTGCCAATTCGAGCCTTAATGGACCATTAGGCTCATTTAGCGTCTTTTAGCATTTTAATCACCGTTGCGTTCCTAATTCTTGGTTAAAGAGCCCCTTATGGAACTTCGTATGCCTAATAAAACTAAGTTGCACAACGTTTTCAAACAGAATCTACCGTTGTTTGTGTTAACCCTACGAACAATGACAAGTTGGAAAATTAAGAGTTGTTTGGTATTACAAAGGAAGTGTTACTTATAAAGTACGAAGTGGTGGTTCAGAATGGCCAAATACCTCTAATAGTCATTGAAACCAAGTTTCAATCCATTCCGACATCGTTTGATCGTCGTTTTGCCAATTCGAGCCTTAATGGACCATTAGGCTCATTTAGCGTCTTTTAGCCTTTTAATCACCGCTGCGTTCCTAATTCTTGGTTAAAGAGACCCTTATGGAACTTCGTATGCCTAATAACGAAGTGGTGGTTGATAATGGTCAAATACCTCTAATAGTCATTGAAACAAAGTTTCAATCCATTCCGACATCGTTTGATCGTCGTTTTGCCAATTCGAGCCTTAATGGACCATTAGGCTCATTTAGCGTCTTTTAGCGTTTTCGCACCGCTGCGTGCCTAATTCTTGATTAAAGAGACCCTTATGGAACTTCGTATGCCTAATAAAACTAAGTTGGACAACGATTTCAAACAGAATCAACCGTTGTTTTTTGTTAACCCTACGTACAATGACAAGTTGGAAAATTAAGAGATGTTTGGTATTACAAAAGAGATGTTACTTATAAAGTACGTAGTGGTGGTTGAGAATGGTCAAATACCTCTAATAGTCATTTAAACCAAGTTTCAATCCATTCCGACATCGTTTGATCGTCGTTTTGCCAATTCGAGCCTTAATGGACCATTAGGCTCATTTAGCGTCTTTTAGCATTTTAATCACCGCTGCGTTCCTAATTCTTGGTTAAAGAGCCCCTTATGGAACTTCGTATGCCTAATAAGACTAAGTTGCACAACGTTTTCAAACAGAATCAACCGTTGTTTGTGTTAATCCTACGTACAATGACAAGGTGGAAAATTAAGAGTTGTTTGGTATTACAAAGGAGGTGTGACTTATAAAGTACGAAGTGGTGGTTGAGAATGGTCAAATACCTCCAATAGTCATTGAAACCAAGTTTCAATCCATTCCGAGATCGTTTGATCGTCGTTTTGCCAATTCGAGCCTTAATGGACCATTAGGCTCATTTAGCGTCTTTTAGCGTTTTCGCACAGCTGCGTGTCTAATTCTTGATTAAAGAGACCCTTATGGAACTTCGTATGCCTAATAAAACTAAGTTGCACAACGTTTTCAAACAGAATCTACCGTTGTTTGTGTTAACCCTACGAACAATGACAAGTTGGAAAATTAAGAGTTGTTTGGTATTACAAAGGAAGTGTTACTTATAAAGTACGAAGTGGTGGTTAAGAATGGCCAAATACCTCTAATGTCATTGAAACCAAGTTTCAATCCATTCCGACATCGTTTGATCGTCGTTTTGCCAATTCGAGCCTTATTGGACCATTAGGCTCATTTAGCGTCTATTAGCCTTTTAATCACCGCTGCGTTCCTAATTCTTGGTTAAAGAGACCCTTATGGAACTTCGTATGCCTAATAAGACTAAGTTGCGCAACGTTTTCAAACAGAATCAACCGTTGTTTGTGTTAACCCTACGTACAATGACAAGTTGGAAAATTAAGAGTTGTTTGGTATTACAAAGGAAGTGTTACTTATAAAGTACGAAGTGGTGGTTCAGAATGGCCAAATACCTCTAATAGTCATTGAAACCAAGTTTCAATCCATTCCGACATCGTTTGATCGTCGTTTTGCCAATTCGAGCTTTAATGGACCATTAGGCTCATTTAGCGTCTTTTAGCCTTTTAATCACCGCTGCGTTCCTAATTTTTGGTTAAAGAGACCCTTATGGAACTTCGTATGCCTAATAACGAAGTGGTGGTTGATAATGGTCAAATACCTCTAATAGTCATTGAAACAAAGTTTCAATCCATTCCGACATCGTTTGATCGTCGTTTTGCCAATTCGAGCCTTAATGGACCATTAGGCTCATTTAGCGTCTTTTAGCTTTTTCGCACCGCTGCGTGCCTAATTCTTGATTAAAGAGACCCTTATGGAACTTCGTATGCCTAATAAAACTAAGTTGCACAACGATTTCAAACAGAATCAACCGTTGTTTTTTGTTAACCCTACGAACAATGACAAGTTGGAAAATTAAGAGTTGTTTGGTATTACAAAGGAAGTGTTACTTCTAAAGTACGTAGTGGTGGTTGAGAATGGTCAAATACCTCTAATAGTCATTGAAACCAAGTTTCAATCCATTCTGACATCGTTTGATCGTCGTTTTGCCAATTCGAGCATTAATGGACCATTAGGCTCATTTAGCGTCTTTTAGCCTTTTAATCACCGCTGCGTTCCTAATTCTTGGTTAAAGAGACCCTTATGGAACTTCGTATGCCTAATAAGACTAAGTTGCGCAACGTTTTCAAATAGAATCTACGTACAATGACAAGTTGGAAAATTAAGAGTTGTTTGGTATTACAAAGGAAGTGTTACTTATAAAGTACGAAGTGGTGGTTAAGAATGGCCAAATACCTCTAATAGTCATTGAAACCAAGTTTCAATCCATTCCGACATCGTTTGATCGTCGTTTTGCCAATTCGAGCCTTAATGGACCATTAGGCTCATTTAGCGTCTTTTAGCCTTTTAATCACCGTTGCGTTCCTAATTCTTGGTTAAACAGACCCTTATGGAACTTTGTATGCCTAATAAGACTAAGTTGCACAACGATTTCAAACAGAATCAACCGTTGTTTTTTGTTAACCCTACGTACAATGACAAGTTGGAAAATTAAGAGTTGTTTGGTATTACAAAGGAAGTGTTACTTATAAAGTACGAAGTGGTGGATAAGAATGGCCAAATACCACTAATAGTCATTTGAAACTTGGTTTCAATCCATTCCGACATCGTTTGATCGTCGTTTTGCCAATTCGAGCCTTAATGGACCATTAGGCTCATTTAGCGTCTTTTAGCCTTTTAATCACCGCTGCGTTCCTAATTCTTGGTTAAAGAGACCCTTATGGAACTTCGTATGCCTAATAAGACTAAGTTGCACAACGTTTTCAAACAGAATCAACCGTTGTTTGTGTTAACCCTACGTACAATGACAAGTTGGAAAATTAAGAGTTGTTTGGTATTACAAAGGAAGTGTTACTTATAAAGTATGAAGTGGTGGATAAGAATGGCCAAATACCTCTAATAGTCATTGAAACCAAGTTTCAATCCATTCCGACATCGTTTGATCGTCGTTTTGCCAATTCGAGCCGACCATTAGACTCATTTAGCGTCTTTTAGCCTTTTAATCACCGCTGCGTTCCTAATTCTTTGTTAAAGAGACCCTTATGGAACTTCGTATGCCTAATAAGACTAAGTTGCACAACGTTTTCAAACAGAATCAACCGTTGTTTGTGTTAACCCTACGTACAATGACAAGTTGGAAAATTAAAAGTTGTTTGGTATTACAAAGGAAGTGTTACTTATAAAGTATGAAGTGGTGGATAAGAATGGCCAAATACCTCTAATAGTCATTGAAACCAAGTTTCAATCCATTCCGACATCGTTTGATCGTCGTTTTGCCAATTCGAGCCGACCATTAGACTCATTTAGCGTCTTTTAGCCTTTTAATCACCGCTGCGTTCCTAATTCTTTGTTAAAGAGACCCTTATGGAACTTCGTATGCCTAATAAGACTAAGTTGCACAACGTTTTCAAACAGAATCAACCGTTGTTTGTGTTAACCCTACGTACAATGACAAGTTGGAAAATTAAAAGTTGTTTGGTATTACAAAGGAAGTGTTACTTATAAAGTACGAAGTGGTGGATAAGAATGGCCAAATACCTCTAATAGTCATTGAAACCAAGTTTTAATCCATTCCGACATCGTTTGATCGTCGTTTTGCCAATTCGAGCCGACCATTAGGCTCATTTAGCGTCTTTTAGCCTTTTAATCACCGCTGCGTTCCTAATTCTTGGTTAAAGAGACCCTTATGGAACTTCGTATGCCTAATAACGAAGTGGTGGTTGATAATGGTCAAATACCTCTAATAGTCATTGAAACAAAGTTTCAATCCATTCCGACATCGTTTGATCGTCGTTTTGCCAATTCGAGCCTTAATGGACCATTAGGCTCATTTAGCGTCTTTTAGCGTTTTCGCACCGCTGCGTGCCTAATTCTTGATTAAAGAGACCCTTATGGAACTTCGTATGCCTAATAAAACTAAGTTGCACAATGTTTTCAAACAGAATCTACCGTTGTTTGTGTTAACCCTACGAACAATGACAAGTTGGAAAATTAAGAGTTGTTTGGTATTACAAAGGAACTGTTACTTATAAAGTACGAAGTGGTGGTTAAGAATGGCCAAATACCTCTAATAGTCATTGAAACCAAGTTTCAATCCATTCCGACATTGTTTGATCGTCGTTTTGCCAATTCGAGCCTTATTGGACCATTAGGCTCATTTAGCGTGTATTAGCCTTTTAATCATCGCTGCGTTCCTAATTCTTGGTTAAAGAGACCCTTATGGAACTTCGTATGCCTAATAAGACTAAGTTGCGCAACGTTTTCAAACAGAATCAACCGTTGTTTGTGTTAACCCTACGTACAATGACAAGTTGGAAAATTAAGAGTTGTTTGGTATTACAAAGGAAGTGTTACTTATAAAGTACGAAGTGGTGGTTCAGAATGGCCAAATACCTCTAATAGTCATTGAAACCAAGTTTCAATCCATTCCGACATCGTTTGATCGTCGTTTTGCCAATTCGAGCTTTAATGGACCATTAGGCTCATTTAGCGTCTTTTAGCCTTTTAATCACCGTTGCGTGCCTAATTCTTGATTAAAGAGACCCTTATGGAACTTCGTATGCCTAATAAGACTGAGTTGCACAACGTTTGATAGGATCGTCCTTGGCTGCGTCACGGTGCGAGGGAATGGCTCCAAGAACAAGCAACGTCAATCCGGGTAAGTTGCTGCGGATCTGGGAAGATGGAGATGGAACGAGCGGTGAAAGAAAGCTTTTTGGGGCGTTCTTCCTATGGATTTGAAGAGGATGAACTGAAGTGGAGGGTGGTGAAGACGGATTGTGGATTGAATGAAAATCGAGGGAGATATGGACTCTCAAAGTCGGATATGACTCACCGGCGAAGAGAGAACTTGTGGGACTTGGATGCTACACACCAAGCGTGGATGATGGGCTCTCAATTGGTTGATATGACGCACAAACAATGGAGAGAATGACCTTCAAAGATGCAGGTTTTTGCTCAAGCAAAAAGAGAGTTTTTCTTAGCAATTTCAAAGGTGAAAATGAGCAAATGAGAGGGGAGGCCTATAAGTATCTAGGGCCGGCCTGCTCTCACATTATTCAGCCTAAAATGATGTTAAAAATAACTAAAAATAACATACTAAAACCAGATAAATGTTTGCCTTAACACAAGGCCAAATAAGGTAGTTTGTCCAAAAAGGAAATAACACTTGATGACGCCTAGGATTCCTTTGGTGTGAGCTGGCGCGTCATGGAGCTAAATGTCATCATTAGGTGGTTCCATGGGAGAGATCTGGGTGCTAAGGGAAGCACATGGGCCGTCCCAAGTAATGGCCAAAGGTCCAAGGTTGACAAGGGCGAGCTGGATTTGTCGTTGAAGTGTCTTAGCCATGGAGCGAGTGATGCGCATAGATGGCTCCTCTTGCTCTTGTACCTTCTCTTTGACGTCCTCCTTCGTGTCCAAGCTAGGTAAATTGAGGTCTTGATGGGAAGGATTCACATCATCCTCCCCTCCTTTGAAAGGATTCGACCTCGAATCTTGCTCTTCCTCCAGCTCGGTGTCGTCTCCCATCAAGTATGGCCTAAGGTCTGCCACATTGAAGACGTCATGAACCCCCATCTCTGGTGGAAGCTCCAAACGGTAGGCATTGTTGTTGATTTTCTCAAGCACTTGAAAAGGTCCGTCCGCCCTTGGTTTCAACTTGGAGTTTCTGCGTGAGGGAAACCGTTCCTTGCGGAGGTGCACCCACACCAAGTCACCGGGCTCAAATAGAAGCTCCTTGCGTCCCTTGTTGTGTTGTCTCTCATATTGCGCCGTGCGCTTCTCAAGCTGCTTCCTAGTGTCTTCATGCAACCGCTTAACATAGTCCGCCAACTCCTTTCCTTCCTTGCTAAAACCATCAACAATGGGGTGAGCAATAAGGTCTAAAGGAGTGAGAGGGTTCTTACCATAGGCGACTTCAAAGGGGGTCTTCTTGGTCGCTGAGTGTGTGGTGCGGTTGTAAGCAAACTCAATGTAAGGAAGGCATTCTTCCCACCTGCGTAGGTTAGCTTTCAAAACAACACGAAGTAAGGTGCCAAGCGACCTATTTACTACTTCGGTTTGACCATCCGTTTGAGGATGACAAGTAGTGGAATAGAGCAACTTGGTGCCTAACTTAGCCCACAAGGTCCTCCAAAAATGCCTAAGGAACTTAACATCCCTATCCGACACTATGGACTTAGGAAGACCATGTAGACGCACAACATGATTGAAAAACAAGGACGCCACATTGGTTGCATCATCGGTTTTATGACACGCAATGAAGTGTGCCATTTTACTAAACCGGTCTACAACCACAAAAATGGAGTCTCTTCCCCTTTTAGTCCTAGGAAGGCCTAACACAAAGTCCATGGATAGGTCTTCCCAAGGCTGTTGGGGAATGGGTAAAGGAGTATATAACCCATGTGGGTTGGCTCTAGACTTTGCTTGCGCACAAGTAGCACAAGAAGCACAAAGTTTTTCCACGTCCCTAAGCATGCGTGGCCAGTAGAAGTGTTCCTTCAAGGCTTGCAATGTCTTAGCAACGCCGAAATGGCCCATAAGACCACCACCGTGCGCTTCTTGCACTAGTAGTCGTCGAGTAGACCCACTAGGGATGCAAAGTTTAGCTCCTTTCATGAGATAGCCCTCATGCACGAAAAATTGATCCTTGCTTCCCAAAGTACTACATTCCTCATAGATTTCCTTGAAGTCAAGGTCTAAGGCATATAGTTCCTTGATGAAAGCAAAGCCCAACATTCTTGCATCCAAGGTGGATATCAAGGCATATCTCCTAGACAAAGCATCCGCCACAATATTGTCCTTTCCCTTCTTGTGTTTGATCACATAAGGGAAAGCCTCAATAAACTCCACCCATTTGGCGTGACGCTTGTTTAGTTTACTTTGACCCTTGAGGAACCTAAGTGCCTCATGGTCAGAATGGATTACAAACTCTCTAGGGAGAAGATAGTGTTGCCATACCTTGAGCACCCTTACCAAAGCTAGCAGTTCCTTGTCATATGTTGGGTACTTGAGCTCGGCATCATTAAGCTTCTCACTAAAGTATGCAATTGGCCTCCCGCCTTGCATAAGAACTCCTCCAAGCCCCACTCCCGAAGCATCACATTCTATCTCAAATGTCCTTGAGAAGTCCGGTAGTACTAAGAGAGGGGCGTGAGTGAGCTTGTACTTGATGGTGGAAAAAGCTTGCTCCTGATTTGGGCCCCATTGAAAGGCCACGTTCTTCTTAGTGAGCTCGGTTAGAGGAGTGGCAAGGGAGCTAAAATCCTTGACAAAACGGCGGTAGAAGCCAGCCAAGCCAAGGAAGCTCCTAACTTGTGTCATTGTTGTAGGAACTGGCCACTCTTCTATTGCTTTGACCTTCTCTTTGTCCACTTGAAGCCCTTCTTTGCTCACTACAAACCCAAGAAACACCACATTATCCGAACAAAAGTGACATTTCTTAAAGTTAGCATAGAGCTTTTCTTTTCTTAAGACTTCTAGGACCATTCTCACATGTTTAGCATGCTCTTGCAAGTTGCGGCTATAAATTAATATGTCATCAAAATACACAACCACAAACTTGCCTAAAAAGGCCCTTAACACATGGTTCATGAGCCTCATGAATGTGCTAGGTGCGTTAGTGAGCCCAAATGGCATAACTAACCATTCATATAGACCATACTTGGTCTTGAAGGCAGTTTTCCATTCATCACCTTCCTTCATTCGAATTTGGTGATAGCCACTTTTAAGGTCCACCTTAGAGAATATGCATGAACCATAGAGCTCATCCAACATATCATCAAGTCTAGGAATAGGATGCCTATACTTGATGGTAATATTGTTTATAGCCCTACAATCTACACACATTCTCCAAGTTCCATCTTTCTTAGGAACTAAGATGACGGGGACCGAGCATGGACTTAAACTCTCACGCACATAGCCTTTAGATAGAAGTTCAACAACCTGTTTTTGAAGCTCCTCGGCCTCCATGGGATTGGCTCTATAGGCTGGCTTGTTAGGGATGGAGGCGCCGGGAACAAAGTCTATTTGATGTTCTATCCCACGTAGTGGGGGCAGTCCTTCCGGCATCTCCTCGGGAAACAAGTCATCAAACTCCTTCAACAAAGAAGCAATAGAGGAAGGTAAGTCTTGCACATCTTTTTCATTAAATAACACATCTTTAAACAACAAAAGAAAGCAAGTGTTACTCCCCTCGATAGCTTTTCTAGCCTCTCTTGATTTGGCTAGTAGTAGATGGCTAGGTGGCGCCTTCTTCTCTTGACTTTTCCCTTGCGCCGCAGCATTGCGCCTTTGCTCATTGGCTATGTGATCAGACATGATTTCATGTGGCGCCAATGGCAACAAGGTGATCCTCTTACCTTTGAGGTGGAAAGAATACTCATTTGTGACTCCTTGGTGGATGACGCCGCGGTCATATTGCCAAGGCCTTCCAAGTAAGATATGGCACGCCGTCATAGGAAGAACATCACAAATCACCTCATCAACATACCCCCCTATAGAAAACTTAACACAAGCTTGTTCATTCACCTTAAGAGGTGTGTTAGAATTCAGCCAACATAAAGTATAGGGTTGTGCATGAGGAGTAGTTTTAAGAGCAAACCTTTTGACCACCTCTTGGTCTATGATGTTACAACAAGATCCTCCATCAATTATGAGATTGCAAATTTTACCTTGGATGAGGCATCTTGTATGGAAAATGGTTTCTCTTTGGTTTGGTGGGGCGGGAGCTTCATTAGTGATTAGAGATCGTTTGACCACAAAACACTCACCTTGAGTCTCAGCTTCTACTTGCAGCTCCGCCACCTCCTCTTCTTCTCCTTGTGGCTCCTCAACCCCGGCCTCCTCATCCGAATCATACTCACCAATGGTGTTGAGTAGGACTTGGCGCCTAGAAGGACAATCCTTAGCCATGTGGCCACGCCCAAGGCATTTAAAGCACTTGATCTCACTTGAGCGTTGCTCCCCTTCTCGCCTGCCGCCTTGTGGAGTCCTTGAAGGCTCACGTCTTGTGGGCACGGCTGAGGCGTCTTGCTTGCTCTCGGGACGCCGAGTGGGGTAGCTAGAGGATCCTCCTCCTTGGTTGTTCCAAGGCCTATTGTTGGATGAGTAACTCTTCCTTTGAGGTAAGTTTTGATAGATATGATTGGTGTAGTGCAAAATCTCCTCAATAGTAGTACCTCGAACAAAATGCTGCGTACTCACAATAGCCTTAAGGTCAGGATTTAAGCAATTGATAAATTTAGAAATAACATACCCTTCGGGGAACCTTAGGCCGGATCTATAGATGAGGATTTTGAGTTCTTTGTAGTACTCATCCGGCGTCTTGGTTCCTTGCCTCAATTGCTCCAACCTTGAGTGTAGGCGGGCTGTGAAGTCCTCGGGCACAAACCGGTGCCTTAATGCAGTTTTGAGCTCGTCCCAAGTATCAATGGGTGGGTAACCATTGTACTCCCTTTCTTCTTTGTCCTCTATCCACCAATGATAAGAAAAATCAATGAATTTAATGGTGGCGATGGCTACCTTTTGAGCATCAGTGTATTGGTAGAAATCAAAGACTTGTTCAGTCTTGTGCTCCCACTCCAAGTAGGCCTCGGCGTCGGTTGTTCCTCCAAATGGCTGCACTTCCAACTTCACATTAGGTCCTCTTCCATAACCTTGGTCCATGTTTTGACCTTGGTAGGCCCGCACTGGTTGTAGGAGTGCCCTTGGTGCTTGGTGGTTTCCTCGCCCAAGTCCACGGCCTGCAGCTGGTCGCCTCGGTTGCAAGAGAGGCAATGGCGGCCTTGGTTGGAAGTCGCCCACATCCTCTCGACTTAGCAGGTTAGTGGTGCCCGTAGGCAAAGGCATGGTAGGATAGCTAGCAAAAGGAAGAGAATGGGCAGAGTTCATACCTGAAACTTCTCGGTGGGTCGCCGTGATGGGGTGGTGGGAGGAGGAAGGCGCCATGGAGAGGGACGGCAAGGTGGTAGTTTGCGTCACATGGCCTGAATACTCGCCCTCCATATGGACTGAAGGAAGGCCTCCGCTCGCTTGAGTTCCACCTTGGCTTCCAATTTGGGAAGCACCAATCTTAGCTTCCACGGCGCGCATGAAGGCAGTCATCTCTTCTTGTTGCGCACGCAACCTTTCCTCATTCTCAAACTTAAGGCCTTGAATGGCTTGGAGCAAATCAGCCATGGTGACGGATGTAGGAGACACATCTCCGTCAAGGACGGACTTGTCCTTCTTGTTGCCTGGTTCCTCCATGATATCCCTAGAACACAAACTCAACACACAACACAACTAGGACAAACTTGTCAATGGATCCCACACACGTAGGGTCCTTAAAACTGATCCTTAAGTAGCAAAAATTGGTTACTAGAGGTTCAAAATTAGGGACACAAGATAGGGTAGGATAAGATAGGAAAAATACCCAAGCAAGCTCAACAAGTTCTAAGTTGTGCTACACATAAAGCATAAGGAAAGGTACTTGAATTTTTTTTTTTTTTTAATATATATGACGAAAGGCCGAATTAGTGTAGGAATAAACTCTTGTGTTGCCTTACTTTTTCTTAGTCACTCCTCCTTTTTTTTTCAATGGTGACCGGATCTTTCTAAGAACAACCACTTTTTTCTCAAGAGTATAGCCAAAAGAGGTTGGATTCTAACCAAGATCTCTCTCCTAGCAAGTTTAAAATCTTAAGGAGGATGGTTACTAACCAAGTCTTCTCCTACTACACTTCAAACAAAACGTGGCCTTGACAGATTTTTTTTTTTTTAATCCAAAGTTGACGTTGTATTTTATTTAACTTCCTTTCCCTTAATCCTTAAAATCAATATGTGAATTATGCACAACATATAACAAGTAAACTAACTTAAATATGCAGATTAAAGGGTGGGGACAAGGCTTTAACTTCAGCAGTCAAGAGGTGAGGCAAATAAGGAAACAAGGTTAATGCTAGTTTGACTGATTTTTGTAACTGGATTTTGTCTTGAATTTTGGCTGAAACGTAACTGTATTTTGGCTTAAATGAGTCGTCTTCAACCTCAAGAACACAGCAAAATTCGTAGACAACTCAAACAACAAGACACAACTCAGTTTTCAACCAAACGATCAACACAACGAACAAGGAAAGAAGGTAGGGTATGCAGACCTGTTCGTAAACCAATTTTTTTGCACTTAAGAACAGTTTTAGGAGACAAACCTCGCGTGGCTCTGATACCACTTGATAGGATCGTCCTTGGCTGCGTCACGGTGCGAGGGAATGGCTCCAAGAACAAGCAACGTCAATCCGGGTAAGTTGCTGCGGATCTGGGAAGATGGAGATGGAACGAGCGGTGAAAGAAAGCTTTTTGGGGCGTTCTTCCTATGGATTTGAAGAGGATGAACTGAAGTGGAGGGTGGTGAAGACGGATTGTGGATTGAATGAAAATCGAGGGAGATATGGACTCTCAAAGTCGGATATGACTCACCGGCGAAGAGAGAACTTGTGGGACTTGGATGCTACACACCAAGCGTGGATGATGGGCTCTCAATTGGTTGATATGACGCACAAACAATGGAGAGAATGACCTTCAAAGATGCAGGTTTTTGCTCAAGCAAAAAGAGAGTTTTTCTTAGCAATTTCAAAGGTGAAAATGAGCAAATGAGAGGGGAGGCCTATAAGTATCTAGGGCCGGCCTGCTCTCACATTATTCAGCCTAAAATGATGTTAAAAATAACTAAAAATAACATACTAAAACCAGATAAATGTTTGCCTTAACACAAGGCCAAATAAGGTAGTTTGTCCAAAAAGGAAATAACACTTGATGACGCCTAGGATTCCTTTGGTGTGAGCTGGCGCGTCATGGAGCTAAATGTCATCATTAGGTGGTTCCATGGGAGAGATCTGGGTGCTAAGGGAAGCACATGGGCCGTCCCAAGTAATGGCCAAAGGTCCAAGGTTGACAAGGGCGAGCTGGATTTGTCGTTGAAGTGTCTTAGCCATGGAGCGAGTGATGCGCATAGATGGCTCCTCTTGCTCTTGTACCTTCTCTTTGACGTCCTCCTTCGTGTCCAAGCTAGGTAAATTGAGGTCTTGATGGGAAGGATTCACATCATCCTCCCCTCCTTTGAAAGGATTCGACCTCGAATCTTGCTCTTCCTCCAGCTCGGTGTCGTCTCCCATCAAGTATGGCCTAAGGTCTGCCACATTGAAGACGTCATGAACCCCCATCTCTGGTGGAAGCTCCAAACGGTAGGCATTGTTGTTGATTTTCTCAAGCACTTGAAAAGGTCTGTCCGCCCTTGGTTTCAACTTGGAGTTTCTGCGTGAGGGAAACCGTTCCTTGCGGAGGTGCACCCACACCAAGTCACCGGGCTCAAATAGAAGCTCCTTGCGTCCCTTGTTGTGTTGTCTCTCATATTGCGCCGTGCGCTTCTCAAGCTGCTTCCTAGTGTCTTCATGCAACCGCTTAACATAGTCCGCCAACTCCTTTCCTTCCTTGCTAAAACCATCAACAATGGGGTGAGCAATAAGGTCTAAAGGAGTGAGAGGGTTCTTACCATAGGCGACTTCAAAGGGGGTCTTCTTGGTCGCTGAGTGTGTGGTGCGGTTGTAAGCAAACTCAATGTAAGGAAGGCATTCTTCCCACCTGCGTAGGTTAGCTTTCAAAACAACACGAAGTAAGGTGCCAAGCGACCTATTTACTACTTCGGTTTGACCATCCGTTTGAGGATGACAAGTAGTGGAATAGAGCAACTTGGTGCCTAACTTAGCCCACAAGGTCCTCCAAAAATGCCTAAGGAACTTAACATCCCTATCCGACACTATGGACTTAGGAAGACCATGTAGACGCACAACATGATTGAAAAACAAGGACGCCACATTGGTTGCATCATCGGTTTTATGACACGCAATGAAGTGTGCCATTTTACTAAACCGGTCTACAACCACAAAAATGGAGTCTCTTCCCCTTTTAGTCCTAGGAAGGCCTAACACAAAGTCCATGGATAGGTCTTCCCAAGGCTGTTGGGGAATGGGTAAAGGAGTATATAACCCATGTGGGTTGGCTCTAGACTTTGCTTGCGCACAAGTAGCACAAGAAGCACAAAGTTTTTCCACGTCCCTAAGCATGCGTGGCCAGTAGAAGTGTTCCTTCAAGGCTTGCAATGTCTTAGCAACGCCGAAATGGCCCATAAGACCACCACCGTGCGCTTCTTGCACTAGTAGTCGTCGAGTAGACCCACTAGGGATGCAAAGTTTAGCTCCTTTCATGAGATAGCCCTCATGCACGAAAAATTGATCCTTGCTTCCCAAAGTACTACATTCCTCATAGATTTCCTTGAAGTCAAGGTCTAAGGCATATAGTTCCTTGATGAAAGCAAAGCCCAACATTCTTGCATCCAAGGTGGATATCAAGGCATATCTCCTAGACAAAGCATCCGCCACAATATTGTCCTTTCCCTTCTTGTGTTTGATCACATAAGGGAAAGCCTCAATAAACTCCACCCATTTGGCGTGACGCTTGTTTAGTTTACTTTGACCCTTGAGGAACCTAAGTGCCTCATGGTCAGAATGGATTACAAACTCTCTAGGGAGAAGATAGTGTTGCCATACCTTGAGCACCCTTACCAAAGCTAGCAGTTCCTTGTCATATGTTGGGTACTTGAGCTCGGCATCATTAAGCTTCTCACTAAAGTATGCAATTGGCCTCCCGCCTTGCATAAGAACTCCTCCAAGCCCCACTCCCGAAGCATCACATTCTATCTCAAATGTCCTTGAGAAGTCCGGTAGTACTAAGAGAGGGGCGTGAGTGAGCTTGTACTTGATGGTGGAAAAAGCTTGCTCCTGATTTGGGCCCCATTGAAAGGCCACGTTCTTCTTAGTGAGCTCGGTTAGAGGAGTGGCAAGGGAGCTAAAATCCTTGACAAAACGGCGGTAGAAGCCAGCCAAGCCAAGGAAGCTCCTAACTTGTGTCATTGTTGTAGGAACTGGCCACTCTTCTATTGCTTTGACCTTCTCTTTGTCCACTTGAAGCCCTTCTTTGCTCACTACAAACCCAAGAAACACCACATTATCCGAACAAAAGTGACATTTCTTAAAGTTAGCATAGAGCTTTTCTTTTCTTAAGACTTCTAGGACCATTCTCACATGTTTAGCATGCTCTTGCAAGTTGCGGCTATAAATTAATATGTCATCAAAATACACAACCACAAACTTGCCTAAAAAGGCCCTTAACACATGGTTCATGAGCCTCATGAATGTGCTAGGTGCGTTAGTGAGCCCAAATGGCATAACTAACCATTCATATAGACCATACTTGGTCTTGAAGGCAGTTTTCCATTCATCACCTTCCTTCATTCGAATTTGGTGATAGCCACTTTTAAGGTCCACCTTAGAGAATATGCATGAACCATAGAGCTCATCCAACATATCATCAAGTCTAGGAATAGGATGCCTATACTTGATGGTAATATTGTTTATAGCCCTACAATCTACACACATTCTCCAAGTTCCATCTTTCTTAGGAACTAAGATGACGGGGACCGAGCATGGACTTAAACTCTCACGCACATAGCCTTTAGATAGAAGTTCAACAACCTGTTTTTGAAGCTCCTCGGCCTCCATGGGATTGGCTCTATAGGCTGGCTTGTTAGGGATGGAGGCGCCGGGAACAAAGTCTATTTGATGTTCTATCCCACGTAGTGGGGGCAGTCCTTCCGGCATCTCCTCGGGAAACAAGTCATCAAACTCCTTCAACAAAGAAGCAATAGAGGAAGGTAAGTCTTGCACATCTTTTTCATTAAATAACACATCTTTAAACAACAAAAGAAAGCAAGTGTTACTCCCCTCGATAGCTTTTCTAGCCTCTCTTGATTTGGCTAGTAGTAGATGGCTAGGTGGCGCCTTCTTCTCTTGACTTTTCCCTTGCGCCGCAGCATTGCGCCTTTGCTCATTGGCTATGTGATCAGACATGATTTCATGTGGCGCCAATGGCAACAAGGTGATCCTCTTACCTTTGAGGTGGAAAGAATACTCATTTGTGACTCCTTGGTGGATGACGCCGCGGTCATATTGCCAAGGCCTTCCAAGTAAGATATGGCACGCCGTCATAGGAAGAACATCACAAATCACCTCATCAACATACCCCCTTATAGAAAACTTAACACAAGCTTGTTCATTCACCTTAAGAGGTGTGTTAGAATTCAGCCAACATAAAGTATAGGGTTGTGCATGAGGAGTAGTTTTAAGAGCAAACCTTTTGACCACCTCTTGGTCTATGATGTTACAACAAGATCCTCCATCAATTATGAGATTGCAAATTTTACCTTGGATGAGGCATCTTGTATGGAAAATGGTTTCTCTTTGGTTTGGTGGGGCGGGAGCTTCATTAGTGATTAGAGATCGTTTGACCACAAAACACTCACCTTGAGTCTCAGCTTCTACTTGCAGCTCCGCCACCTCCTCTTCTTCTCCTTGTGGCTCCTCAACCCCGGCCTCCTCATCCGACTCATACTCACCAATGGTGTTGAGTAGGACTTGGCGCCTAGAAGGACAATCCTTAGCCATGTGGCCACGCCCAAGGCATTTAAAGCACTTGATCTCACTTGAGCGTTGCTCCCCTTCTCGCCTGCCGCCTTGTGGAGTCCTTGAAGGCTCACGTCTTGTGGGCACGGCTGAGGCGTCTTGCTTGCTCTCGGGACGCCGAGTGGGGTAGCTAGAGGATCCTCCTCCTTGGTTGTTCCAAGGCCTATTGTTGGATGAGTAACTCTTCCTTTGAGGTAAGTTTTGATAGATATGATTGGTGTAGTGCAAAATCTCCTCAATAGTAGTACCTCGAACAAAATGCTGCGTACTCACAATAGCCTTAAGGTCAGGATTTAAGCAATTGATAAATTTAGAAATAACATACCCTTCGGGGAACCTTAGGCCGGATCTATAGATGAGGATTTTGAGTTCTTTGTAGTACTCATCCGGCGTCTTGGTTCCTTGCCTCAATTGCTCCAACCTTGAGTGTAGGCGGGCTGTGAAGTCCTCGGGCACAAACCGGTGCCTTAATGCAGTTTTGAGCTCGTCCCAAGTATCAATGGGTGGGTAACCATTGTACTCCCTTTCTTCTTTGTCCTCTATCCACCAATGATAAGAAAAATCAATGAATTTAATGGTGGCGATGGCTACCTTTTGAGCATCAGTGTATTGGTAGAAATCAAAGACTTGTTCAGTCTTGTGCTCCCACTCCAAGTAGGCCTCGGCGTCGGTTGTTCCTCCAAATGGCTGCACTTCCAACTTCACATTAGGTCCTCTTCCATAACCTTGGTCCATGTTTTGACCTTGGTAGGCCCGCACTGGTTGTAGGAGTGCCCTTGGTGCTTGGTGGTTTCCTCGCCCAAGTCCACGGCCTGCAGCTGGTCGCCTCGGTTGCAAGAGAAAACAAGAGTTTAGTACCAAGTTGTCCCCAAAGAGAACGCCAAAAGTGACTCAAAAACTTTGTATCCCTATCACTAACAATTGTCCTAGGAATCCCATGCAATCTAACTACTTCTCTAAAGAAAAGAATAGAAACATGTGAAGCATCATCAGTTTTGTGACAAGGTATAAAGTGAGCCATCTTAGAAAACCGATCTACAACCACAAAAATTGAGTCTCGTCCCTTCCTAGTCCTAGGTAGTCCAACAATGAAGTCCATACTTATATCTAACCAAGGAGAAGAGGGAATGGGCAGTGGTGTGTAGAGACCATGGGGTTTCACCTTAGACTTAGCTTTTAAACACTCTAAGCATCTTTTAAGCACATTTTCAACATCTTTAAGCATGTGAGGCCAGTAGAAGTGTTCTTTAAGCATGGCATAGGTCTTATCACGCCCAAAGTGACCCATAAGACCTCCCTTGTGTGATTCCTCAACAAGCAAGAGTCTTAAAGAGCACTTAGGTATGCAAACCTTACTAGCTCTAAAAAGGAATCCATCAAACAAGTAAAAACACTTATCACATGAACCCATATCTAAGCATTGTCTATAGATATTCCCAAAATCAGAATCATTATCATAGAGTTCCTTAATGTAAGCAAACCCTAGCACCTTAGAATCAAGTTGAGTAAGCAATGTATATCTCCTAGATAAAGCATCGGCTACAATGTTATCTTTTCCTTTCTTATACTTGATAATGTAAGGAAAAGTCTCTATGAATTCCAGCCATCTACCATGACGCCTATCTAGTTTATCTTGACCCCTTAGATGCTTTAATGACTTATGATCCGTATGTAACACAAATTCACTTGGCCAAAGATAGTGTTGCCAAGTCTTTAAGACCCTAAAGAGTGCATAGAGTTCTCTATCATAAGTAGAGTAATTGAGGCACGCACCTTTGAGCTTTTCACTAAAGAAAGCTATTGGTCTTCCTTCTTGCATCAACACACCACCAATTCCAATCCCGGAAGCATCACATTCTACCTCAAATGGTTTTGAGAAATTTGGTAGAATAAGGAGAGGAGCATTCGTCAATCTGGTTTTGAGCTCTTCAAATGCCGCCTCTTGTGCCTTGCCCCAAGTGAATGGTGTGTGTTTCTTTGTCAACTCCGTGAGTGGTGAAGCTATGGTGGAGAAGTCCTTCACAAATCGTCTATAGAAACCGGCCAGACCTTGAAAGCTTCGGATTTGTCCAACATTAGTAGGAGTAGGCCACTCCTTGATGGCTTTCACCTTCTCTTGATCAACCTCCAATCCTCTTGAGCTGACCACAAACCCTAGAAAAATCACTTCATTAGTGCAAAAATCACACTTCTTAATGTTAGCATAAAGATGATTAAGTCTAAGTGTGGATAATACTTCCCTAAGGTGTTGTTCATGCTCTTGTAAGGACTTGCTATAGATGAGGATGTCATCAAAGTAGACCACCACAAATTTCCCTATGTAGCTTCTTAGAACATAGTTCATAAGCCTCATGAATGTCGAAGGAGCATTAGTAAGACCAAATGGCATGACAAGCCATTCATACAAGCCAAACTTGGTCTTAAAGGCTGTTTTCCATTCATCCCCTTCTTTCATCCTAATTTGGTGGTATCCACTCCTCAAATCTATCTTAGAAAACAAAGTAGCACCATACAATTCATCAAGCATATCATCAAGTCTAGGGATAGGGTGACGATACTTGATTGTGATGTTGTTTATAGCACGGCAGTCCACACACATCCTCCATGTTTTGTCCTTCTTTGGAACCAAGAGGACCGGAACTGCACATGGTGACTTGCTCTCTCGCACATAACCCTTTTGAAGTAGTTCTTGCACTTGATCCTCGATTTCCTTGCTCTCTTGAGGATTCATCTTGTAAGCTGGCCTATTTGGTAGTGATGCTCCCGGAATTAGGTCTATTTGATGCTCAATCCCTCTAAAGGGCGGTAGTCCTAATGGAAGCTCTTCCGGAAACATGTCCTTAAACTCATCAAGCACAACTTGGATGGAGTGAGGGATAGTGTCGTTGCCTTCGGCACTTGTAAGTGCACGCCATTGGTCCTTGAGCAATGTCATGACCCTTGTGTCTATAGGAAGACACAACTCGTGCAAATCTGATGTGGATGCCAACAACACACTCCCCTTGATCACTTCTTCTTCTTTCTCTTTGTCCTTCATCTTGGACTTCTCAAATTCTTCGGCAACCTGCAATGGGGTCATAGGACACAAGGTAATAGGTTTGCCATGGAACTTAAATGTGTGCTTGTTAGTATAGCCATCATGAATAGCTTTCCTATCAAATTGCCAAGGTCTACCTAGTAAAAGATGACATGCATTCATAGGAACTACATCACATAACAAAGTATCTTGATAGGAGCCTATCTTAAAAGCTATGTTCACTTGCTTGGTGACTTTCAATTCACCACATTCATTCATCCATCTTAGCTTATAAGGCCTAGTATGTGGAATTGTTGGTAGTTGTAACTTAGACACTAAAATAGTACTAGCTATGTTTGTACAACTTCCACCATCAATGATCATATTACACACTTTTCCTTTAACAAGACACCTAGTATGAAATAGGTTCTCTCTTTGATTAGCTTCCTCTTTAGTTGCTAGCACATGCAAAGTTCTCTTACAAATTAAGCTATCACCATGCTCATACTCTAATTCTTCACCAAAATCTAAGTCATTAGCATGCTCATTTTCAGTTTCAATGCAAGGAATCTCTTCATTATCACTACAAGAATCATATTGTCCTAGGTGATCTACAATCATAGTTCTCCTATTAGGGCAATCTTTCATCATGTGACCTTTGCCTTTACATTTAAAACATTCAATTTGACTAGACTTATTAGGAAAAGTAGAGTTAGAGGCATTCCCTTTTTGTCCTTGACTTGTGAATGGAGGCCGAATGGTTTGGCCTTGATTAGTGAATGGAGGCCGAGTGGTTTGGCCTTGATTAGTGTTGCTTGTGTTGCTTGCACCAAATTCTTTCCTAGGGGCAGAATGCTCCTTGTTTTGCTCTCGGCCATATGATGCATTCTTGGAGCTTGATTTCCAATTTGCATTGCTTGATTGCCCACGGCCTGAGGTGTATGAGCTCCTTGACTTGAGTCTCTTCTCTATCTTGATGGCATTATGAAGTAATTCCACGGCTGTACTACAAGGATACATATCTACTTCATAGGAAATGTTAAGTATCCTAAGATATCTAGCAATGGTGGAGTCTTCATCCTCTCTTACCCCAGCCTTAAGCATAACATGTTGCATGGCATTATAAGCTTCTTCTACACTCATACTTCCTTGTCTAAGATTCTCTAATCTTTGTCTAAGTTCTCTAGTGTAGTAGGGTGGTACAAATCTATTCCTAAGCAACACTTTCATTTGTTCCCATGTATGGACTGGTGGATCAAGGTTTCTAATTCTCTCTTTTACTAAGTTATCCCACCAAGCTAAAGCAAATCCTTTGAATTCTAATGTAGCTAATTGTACCTTCCTTTGCTCGGGGAAATTGTGACAAGTCCATATGTTCTCTACCTTGGTCTCCCATTCCATGTATAAATCAGCATCACTTGTGCCCTCAAAGGGTGGGATCTGCACCTTCACCCTTCCTAGTCCATCTTGCTCTTGCTCACGCCTCCTAGGTTGAAACCTCCTATTGCGTTCTCTTCTCCATTCCTCGTACTCATCCATGCCTTCTCCTTCATCCTGAAATTCATCAACAAACTCATTTTGTCTAAAAGAATTAGGAGAAGAAAGATTAGAATGTTCTTCCCTCATTGGTCTAGGGGTACGTATGGGAGGTAATGGATTTCTCCTAGGTGGTGGATTGGGGTTGGTTCTATTCTGAGCTCTAAGGATGGCTTCCCTTCTAGCTTCTTCATAGACTTCTCTTTGTGTAGGAAGAGGGACTTGGCTATTGAGGTTAGAAGTTTGGCCATGTTCCATGTGGGTTCCTAGAGGAGTAGGTCTAGTGGCCAATTGTCCCTTAATGGTGTTCATTTCAGCTGTGAGGGACGTGATACTATCGGTAAGGCTCTTAAGAATGCTATAGACCTCAGGTTGTGGGGGTGAAGGACTCCTAGTGTCGGAATGGTCATTGCCCCTTTCGCCTTCTTGCCTAGAGTTAGTCATGATCAAAGCAAACAAACACTGAAATTGATTAAGTTAGATTGAATAATAACAACTCTCAAGTGTTTCCCAAACCAAGTGTTTGTTCACACAACTCTCTTGTTGCTTGTACTTCTCTAACTTGATATTGGCTTGTAAAGATCAATCCTTTCAACTTAGTGTCTATTCACTACAAGAAACTCAAAATCAGTTTTGAAGTCAAGACAATAATCACAACTCTCAGATTGCAAGAATGAAAAGCAACCTAGTGTTTAAGCAAAATTTAAGCCTTAGAATAGGTGATTACCTTCAAGTCAAGCTCGAATTGAGTCAAGAAGGACCTCGGACTGTCTAGCCTTGTCAAACCGTGAGTGATATGGGTTTAGGGACTAGGTGGCTAAGGTCGATGGGTTGGCTCAAGGGCTCTTGGCAATCCCTTGTTCTCCTTCTTCAACTTGTGATTCGGAAAGGTTTAATACCCCGGGTCTAGCTGAGCCGTTTTGTTTGGCTGAGTTGGGTAGCTTTAGACCACGGTTCTTCCTTAGACCGATCTATTACAATGACTTAAGATCCCGGACTTTAATGAACCGAGCTAATAACTCCGTTTTCTTTTAATACTTAGTCCGCCTGATTTTTATGTTTTGGACTTTGGCTTTTGTTTTTCTTTTCTTTTTGGAGTTTTTAAATGAAGAATATAAGAAAAGCAACAAAATAAGCTAAAAAGAAATAGCAAAATAACTTGGCTGCAATCCAAGTGAGTTGATTGTTCAAAATGGGCATGTAGGGGGTGAGGTGGCCTGATTTTGTAGGGAGAGTGGGTGAGGAACAGCCTGAATTCGTGGGAAAAGAATGGGGGAAGTAGGTGAGGTGAGGTGGCCTGATTTTGTAGGGAGAGTGGGTGAGATAGTTACCTTATTTTGTGGGGAATGAATGGCTGAAAATTACTTTGACTTTCTTGGTAATTTTGGCCTTGTAACCACCCTCTTAATACTCCCATTCAGCCATGAAGAACATGAAGAACAACCATGAAGAACAACCATGAAGAACATGAAGAACAACCATGAAGAACAACCATGAAGAACAACCATGAAGAACATGAAGAACAACCATGAAGAACAACAACAATTTCAGCCGTCTTCTTCTCTTCTTCTTCCTTGAGTTTTGTGAGATCAAAGGATGTGTTTAGGCAATGGATTTGACAAGGACAAGACCAAGCCTACTACCCTTCCTTCTCTCAATGCAAGCCTTCCTCTTTGGTGTTCAACCTGCACACAACTCACAATTTAGAGGTCACAACTTGTTTTGAACAAGAAACTCAAGAACACAACCAAGAAGGCTTAGATTGATGTTCTAATGAGCATGAATGGTGTGTATGGAGTCAAATGGCTCTGATACCACTTGATATAGCCTTGCTTGCTATATGACGCCGATCTAGACAACCATAAACACACAAGAGATCAACCAACAACAACAATGGCGAAAGCCCTTTGAAAATCAGAATGGGAAAGCAAAAGAAACAAAGGAGATAGCAAGTGGAGATATACAAGATGATGAATGATCAAAACCAAGCACAAACAACAACAAGACCAAAGGCTTAGTGGCCTAAAACCAGGTTGTAATGGAGTGCAAAACCTCGATCCTACAACCCTACACAACCTTCACATGGAGGAGGCACAAGGAGGAGTTCTATGAAGCTTGTAAACACCAATTCTAATGAGATTGACATAAACAAGACATCTAGAGTAAGACAAGCAATCCGCTCGATCACACACATGAGTTCAAAGCTCTCTTTGAAAAGAGGAAACAACAAAGTTGATAAAACTTGAACTAAGTTGGGAGTGGGGGTGTCAAGGGGTTTAAATAGGCAAAGAAACCGACCCTTGACTTCAAAACCCACACGCACACATGTCTTGAAAAAGACGCCCTTGACATGGCAAAATGTCATGAAATGCAAGTGTCATAAAATGCACTAAAAGGGAAAATGATAAGCAAGGTCTTCAAGCTATCTTCTTGGACTCAAATATGAGTAGAGTCCTAGCTTTAACCATTGAGTCCTCAAGTTCCATAGTGTTGCCTTGAAGGCTGAATTGAGTGACAAAAATGGTTAAGTCTTCTTGTAGTCGCTTAGCTTTTGACCTTGTGATTGGACCTTCTATGGATGGTGCTTCCATTGGTGTGACTTCTAAGGATGGTCCTCCATCATCCTCCCCTCCTTGGAAAGGATTCGACCACGAATCTTTAGGATTGTCCTCATGGTCCTCATAGAGTGTAAGATCAGCCACATTGAAGGTAGCACTAACACCATAGTCACCCGGTAGGTCAACAACATATGCATTGTCACCTACTTTCCTTAGGACTTGGAAGGGTCCATCACCTCTTGGAGCTAGTTTGGATGCTCTCTTTGTTGGGAATCGTTCCTTGCGCAAGTGCACCCATACGAGGTCGCCCGGCTTGAAAATCACCCTTCTCCTTCCCTTGTTGTTCCTAGCAGCCACATTATGTCCTAGTTGCTTCAACCTTAGCTTGGTCTTTTCATGTAACTCCCTTATGAACTCCGCCTGTTTATCTGCATCAAAATCTACTCGTTCCTTCTTGGGAAACGGTACAAGGTCTAATGGGGTTAAGGGGTTAAGACCATGATGGAGGACCATCCTTAGAAGTCACACCAATGGAAGCACCATCCATAGAAGGTCCAATCACAAGGTCAAAAGCTAAGCGACTACAAGAAGACTTAACCATTTTTGTCACTCAATTCAGCCTTCAAGGCAACACTATGGAACTTGAGGACTCAATGGTTAAAGCTAGGACTCTACTCATATTTGAGTCCAAGAAGATAGCTTGAAGACCTTGCTTATCATTTTCCCTTTTAGTGCATTTTATGACACTTGCATTTCATGACATTTTGCCATGTCAAGGGCGTCTTTTTCAAGACATGTGTGCGTGTGGGTTTTGAAGTCAAGGGTCGGTTTCTTTGCCTATTTAAACCCCTTGACACCCCCACTCCCAACTTAGTTCAAGTTTTATCAACTTTGTTGTTTCCTCTTTTCAAAGAGAGCTTTGAACTCATGTGTGTGATCGAGCGGATTGCTTGTCTTACTCTAGATGTCTTGTTTATGTCAATCTCATTAGAATTGGTGTTTACAAGCTTCATAGAACTCCTCCTTGTGCCTCCTCCATGTGAAGGTTGTGTAGGGTTGTAGGATCGAGGTTTTGCACTCCATTACAACCTGGTTTTAGGCCACTAAGCCTTTGGTCTTGTTGTTGTTTGTGCTTGGTTTTGATCATTCATCATCTTGTATATCTCCCCTTGCTATCTCCTTTGTTTCTTTTGCTTTCCCATTCTGATTTTCAAAGGGCTTTCGCCATTGTTGTTGTTGGTTGATCTCTTGTGTGTTTATCGTTGTCTAGATCGGCGTCATATAGCAAGCAAGGCTATATCAAATAGTCATTGAAACAAAGTTTCAATCCATTCCGACATCGTTTGATCGTCGTTTTGCCAATTCGAGCCTTAATGGACCATTAGGCTCATTTAGCATCTTTTAGCGTTTTCGCACCGCTGCGTGCCTAATTCTTGATTAAAGAGACCCTTATGGAACTTCGTATGCCTAATAAAACTAAGTTGCACAACGATTTCAAACAGAATCAACCGTTGTTTTTTGTTAACCCTACGTACAATGACAAGTTGGAAAATTAAGAGATGTTTCGTATTACAAAAGAGATGTTACTTATAAAGTACGTAGTGGTGGTTGAGAATGGTCAAATACCTCTAATAGTCATTGAAACCAAGTTTCAATCCATTCCGACAACGTTTGATCGTCGTTTTGCCAATTCGAGCCTTAATGGACCATTAGGCTCATTTAGCGTCTTTTAGCATTTTAATCACCGCTGCGTTCCTAATTCTTGGTTAAAGAGCCCCTTATGGAACTTCGTATGCCTAATAAGACTAAGTTGTACAACGTTTTCAAACAGAATCCCGTTGTTTGTGTTAACCCTACGTACAATGACAAGTTGGAAAATTAAGAGTTATTTGGTATTACAAAGGAAGTGTTACTTATAAAGTACGAAGTGGTGGATAAGAATGGCCAAATACCTCTAATAGTCATTGAAACCAAGTTTCAATCCATTCCGACATCGTTTGATCGTCGTTTTGCCAATTCGAGCCTTAATGGACCATTAGGCTCATTTAGCGTCTTTTAGCCTTTTAATCACCGCTGCGTTCCTAATTCTTGGTTAAAGAGACCCTTATGGAACTTCGTATGCCTAATAACGAAGTGGTGGTTGATAATGGTCAAATACCTCTAATAGTCATTGAAACAAAGTTTCAATCCATTCCGACATCGTTTGATCGTCGTTTTGCCAATTCGAGCCTTAATGGACCATTAGGCTCATTTAGCGTCTTTTAGCGTTTTCGCACCGCTGCGTGCCTAATTCTTGATTAAAGAGACCCTTATGGAACTTCGTATGCCTAATAAAACTAAGTTGCACAACGATTTCAAACAGAATCAACCGTTGTTTTTTGTTAACCCTACGTACAATGACAAGTTGGAAAATTAAGAGATGTTTGGTATTACAAAAGAGATGTTACTTATAAAGTACGTAGTGGTGGTTGAGAATGGTCAAATACCTCTAATAGTCATTGAAACCAAGTTTCAATCCATTCCGACATCGTTTGATCGTCGTTTTGCCAATTCGAGCCTTAATGGACCATTAGGCTCATTTAGCGTCTTTTAGCATTTTAATCACCGCTGCGTTCCTAATTCTTGGTTAAAGAGCCCCTTATGGAACTTCGTATGCCTAATAAGACTAAGTTGTACAACGTTTTCAAACAGAATCCCGTTGTTTGTGTTAACCCTACGTACAATGACAAGTTGGAAAATTAAGAGTTATTTGGTATTACAAAGGAAGTGTTACTTATAAAGTACGAAGTGGTGGATAAGAATGGCCAAATACCTCTAATAGTCATTGAAACCAAGTTTCAATCCATTCCGACATCGTTTGATCGTCGTTTTGCCAATTCGAGCCTTAATGGACCATTAGGCTCATTTAGCGTCTTTTAGCCTTTTAATCACCGCTGCGTTCCTAATTCTTGGTTAAAGAGACCCTTATGGAACTTCGTATGCCTAATAAGACTAAGTTGCGCAACGTTTTCAAACAGAATCTACGTACAATGACAAGTTGGAAAATTAAGAGTTGTTTGGTATTACAAAGGAAGTGTTACTTATAAAGTACGAAGTGGTGGTTCAGAATGGCCAAATAGCTCTAATAGTCATTGAAACCAAGTTTCAATCCATTCCGACATCGTTTGATCGTCGTTTTGCCAATTCGAGCCTTAATGGACCATTAGGCTCATTTAGCGTCTTTTAGCCTTTTAATCACCGTTGCGTTCCTAATTCTTGGTTAAAGAGACCCTTATGGAACTTCGTATGCCTAATAAGACTAAGTTGCACAACGATTTCAAACAGAATCAACCGTTGTTTTTTGTTAAACCTACGTACAATGACAAGTTGGAAAATTAAGAGTTGTTTGGTATTACAAAGGAAGTGTTACTTATAAAGTACGAAGTGGTGGATAAGAATGGCCAAATACCACTAATAGTCATTTCAAACTTGGTTTCAATCCATTCCGACATCGTTTGATCGTCGTTTTGCCAATTCGAGCCTTAATGGACCATTAGGCTCATTTAGCGTCTTTTAGCCTTTTAATCACCGCTGCGTTCCTAATTCTTGGTTAAAGAGACCCTTATGGAACTTCGTATGCCTAATAAGACTAAGTTGCACAACGTTTTCAAACAGAATGAACCGTTGTTTGTGTTAACCCTACGTACAATGACAAGTTGGAAAATTAAGAGTTGTTTGGTATTACAAAGGAAGTGTTACTTATAAAGTATGAAGTGGTGGATAAGAATGGCCAAATACCTCTAATAGTCATTGAAACCAAGTTTCAATCCATTCCGACATCGTTTGATCGTCGTTTTGCCAATTCGAGCCTTAATGGACCATTAGGCTCATTTAGCGTCTTTTAGCCTTTTAATCACCGCTGCGTTCCTAATTCTTGGTTAAAGAGACCCTTATGGAACTTCGTATGCCTAATAACGAAGTGGTGGTTGATAATGGTCAAATACCTCTAATAGTCATTGAAACAAAGTTTCAATCCATTCCGACATCGTTTGATCGTCGTTTTGCCAATTCGAGCCTGAATGGACCATTAGGCTCATTTAGCGTCTTTTAGCGTTTTCGCACCGCTGCGTGCCTAATTCTTGATTAAAGAGACCCTTATGGAACTTCGTATGCCTAAGAAAACTAAGTTGCACAACGATTCCAAACAGAATCAACCGTTGTTTTTTGTTAACCCTACGTACAATGACAAGTTGGAAAATTAAGAGATGTTTGGTATTACAAAAGAGATGTTACTTATAAAGTACGTAGTGGTGGTTGAGAATGGTCAAATACCTCTAATAGTCATTGAAACCAAGTTTCAATCCATTCCGACATCGTTTGATCGTCGTTTTGCCAATTCGAGCCTTAATGGACCATTAGGCTCATTTAGCGTCTTTTAGCATTTTAATCACCGCTGCGTTCCTAATTCTTGGTTAAAGAGCCCCTTATGGAACTTCGTATGCCTAATAAGACTAAGTTGTACAACGTTTTCAAACAGAATCCCGTTGTTTGTGTTAACCCTACGTACAATGACAAGTTGGAAAATTAAGAGTTATTTGGTATTACAAAGGAAGTGTTACTTATAAAGTACGAAGTGGTGGATAAGAATGGCCAAATACCTCTAATGGTCATTGAAACCAAGTTTCAATCCATTCCGACATCGTTTGATCGTCGTTTTGCCAATTCGAGCCTTAATGGACCATTAGGCTCATTTAGCGTCTTTTAGCCTTTTAATCACCGCTGCGTTCCTAATTCTTGGTTAAAGAGACCCTTATGGAACTTCGTATGCCTAATAAGACTAAGTTGCGCAACGTTTTCAAACAGAATCTACGTACAATGACAAGTTGGAAAATTAAGAGTTGTTTGGTATTACAAAGGAAGTGTTACTTATAAAGTACGAAGTGGTGGTTCAGAATGGCCAAATACCTCTAATAGTCATTGAAACCAAGTTTCAATCCATTCCGACATCGTTTGATCGTCGTTTTGCCAATTCGAGCCTTAATGGACCATTAGGCTCATTTAGCGTCTTTTAGCCTTTTAATCACCGTTGCGTTCCTAATTCTTGGTTAAAGAGACCCTTATGGAACTTCGTATGCCTAATAAGACTAAGTTGCACAACGATTTCAAACAGAATCAACCGTTGTTTTTTGTTAACCCTACGTACAATGACAAGTTGGAAAATTAAGAGTTGTTTGGTATTACAAAGGAAGTGTTACTTATAAAGTACGAAGTGGTGGATAAGAATGGCCAAATACCACTAATAGTCATTTGAAACTTGGTTTCAATCCATTCCGACATCGTTTGATCGTCGTTTTGCCAATTCGAGCCTTAATGGACCATTAGGCTCATTTAGCGTCTTTTAGCCTTTTAATCACCGCTGCGTTCCTAATTCTTGGTTAAAGAGACCCTTATGGAACTTCGTATGCCTAATAAGACTAAGTTGCACAACGTTTTCAAACAGAATCAACCGTTGTTTGTGTTAACCCTACGTACAATGACAAGTTGGAAAATTAAGAGTTGTTTGGTATTACAAAGGAAGTGTTACTTATAAAGTACGAAGTGGTGGATAAGAATGGCCAAATACCTCTAATAGTCATTGAAACCAAGTTTCAATCCATTCCGACATCGTTTGATCGTCGTTTTGCCAATTCGAGCCTTAATGGACCATTAGGCTCATTTAGCGTCTTTTAGCCTTTTAATCACCGCTGCGTTCCTAATTCTTGGTTAAAGAGACCCTTATGGAACTTCGTATGCCTAATAACGAAGTGGTGGTTGATAATGGTCAAATACCTCTAATAGTCATTGAAACAAAGTTTCAATCCATTCCGACATCGTTTGATCGTCGTTTTGCCAATTCGAGCCTTAATGGACCATTAGGCTCATTTAGCGTCTTTTAGCGTTTTCGCACCGCTGCGTGCCTAATTCTTGATTAAAGAGACCCTTATGGAACTTCGTATGCCTAATAAAACTAAGTTGCACAACGTTTTCAAACAGAATCTACCGTTGTTTGTGTTAACCCTACGAACAATGACAAGTTGGAAAATTAAGAGTTGTTTGGTATTACAAAGGAAGTGTTACTTATAAAGTACGAAGTGGTGGTTAAGAATGGCCAAATACCTCTAATAGTCATTGAAACCAAGTTTCAATCCATTACGACATCGTTTGATCGTCGTTTTGCCAATTCGAGCCTTATTGGACCATTAGGCTCATTTAGCGTCTATTAGCCTTTTAATCACCGCTGCGTTCCTAATTCTTGGTTAAAGAGACCCTTATGGAACTTCGTATGCCTAATAAGACTAAGTTGCACAACGTTTTCAAACAGAATCAACCGTTGTTTGTGTTAACCCTACGTACAATGACAAGTTGGAAAATTAAGAGTTGTTTGGTATTACAAAGGAAGTGTTACTTATAAAGTACGAAGTGGTGGATAAGAATGGCCAAATACCACTAATAGTCATTTGAAACTTGGTTTCAATCCATTCCGACATCGTTTGATCGTCGTTTTGCCAATTCGAGCCTTAATGGACCATTAGGCTCATTTAGCGTCTTTTAGCCTTTTAATCACCGCTGCGTTCCTAATTCTTGGTTAAAGAGACCCTTATGGAACTTCGTATGCCTAATAAGACTAAGTTGCACAACGTTTTCAAACAGAATCAACCGTTGTTTGTGTTAACCCTACGTACAATAACAAGTTGGAAAATTAAGAGTTGTTTGGTATTACAAAGGAAGTGTTACTTATAAAGTACGAAGTGGTGGTTCAGAATGGCCAAATACCTCTAATAGTCATTGAAACCAAGTTTCAATCCATTCCGACATCGTTTGATCGTCGTTTTGCCAATTCGAGCCGACCATTAGGCTCATTTAGCGTCTTTTAGCCTTTTAATCACCGCTGCGTTCCTAATTCTTTGTTAAAGAGACCCTTATGGCACTTCGTATGCCTAATAAGACTAAGTTGCACAACGTTTTCAAACAGAATCAACCGTTGTTTGTGTTAACCCTACGTACAATGACAAGTTGGAAAATTAAGAGTTGTTTGGTATTACAAAGGAAGTGTTACTTATAAAGTACGAAGTGGTGGATAAGAATGGCCAAATACCTCTAATAGTCATTGAAACCAAGTTTTAATCCATTCCGACATCGTTTGATCGTCGTTTTGCCAATTCGAGCCGACCAGTAGGCTCATTTAGCGTCTTTTAGCCTTTTAATCACCGCTGCGTTCCTAATTCTTGGTTAAAGAGACCCTTATGGAACTTCGTATGCCTAATAACGAAGTGGTGGTTGATAATGGTCAAATACCTCTAATAGTCATTGAAACAAAGTTTCAATCCATTCCGACATCGTTTGATCGTCGTTTTGCCAATTCGAGCCTTAATGGACCATTAGGCTCATTTAGCGTCTTTTAGCGTTTTCGCACCGCTGCGTGCATAATTCTTGATTAAAGAGACCCTTATGGAACTTCGTATGCCTAATAAAACTAAGTTGCACAACGTTTTCAAACAGAATCTACCGTTGTTTGTGTTAACCCTACGAACAATGACAAGTTGGAAAATTAAGAGTTGTTTGGTATTACAAAGGAAGTGTTACTTATAAAGTACGAAGTGGTGGTTAAGAATGGCCAAATACCTCTAATAGTCATTGAAACCAAGTTTCAATCCATTACGACATCGTTTGATCGTCGTTTTGCCAATTCGAGCCTTATTGGACCATTAGGCTCATTTAGCGTCTATTAGCCTTTTAATCACCGCTGCGTTCCTAATTCTTGGTTAAAGAGACCCTTATGGAACTTCGTATGCCTAATAAGACTAAGTTGCGCAACGTTTTCAAACAGAATCAACCGTTGTTTGTGTTAACCCTACGTACAATGACAAGTTGGAAAATTAAGAGTTGTTTGGTATTACAAAGGAAGTGTTACTTATAAAGTACGAAGTGGTGGTTCAGAATGGCCAAATACCTCTAATAGTCATTGAAACCAAGTTTCAATCCATTCCGACATCGTTTGATCGTCGTTTTGCCAATTCGAGCCGACCATTAGGCTCATTTAGCGTCTTTTAGCCTTTTAATCACCGCTGCGTTCCTAATTCTTTGTTAAAGAGACCCTTATGGCACTTCGTATGCCTAATAAGACTAAGTTGCACAACGTTTTCAAACAGAATCAACCGTTGTTTGTGTTAACCCTACGTACAATGACAAGTTGGAAAATTAAGAGTTGTTTGGTATTACAAAGGAAGTGTTACTTATAAAGTACGAAGTGGTGGATAAGAATGGCCAAATACCTCTAATAGTCATTGAAACCAAGTTTTAATCCATTCCGACATCGTTTGATCGTCGTTTTGCCAATTCGAGCCGACCAGTAGGCTCATTTAGCGTCTTTTAGCCTTTTAATCACCGCTGCGTTCCTAATTCTTGGTTAAAGAGACCCTTATGGAACTTCGTATGCCTAATAACGAAGTGGTGGTTGATAATGGTCAAATACCTCTAATAGTCATTGAAACAAAGTTTCAATCCATTCCGACATCGTTTGATCGTCGTTTTGCCAATTCGAGCCTTAATGGACCATTAGGCTCATTTAGCGTCTTTTAGCGTTTTCGCACCGCTGCGTGCCTAATTCTTGATTAAAGAGACCCTTATGGAACTTCGTATGCCTAATAAAACTAAGTTGCACAACGTTTTCAAACAGAATCTACCGTTGTTTGTGCTAACCCTACGAACAATGACAAGTTGGAAAATTAAGAGTTGTTTGGTATTACAAAGGAAGTGTTACTTATAAAGTACGAAGTGGTGGTTAAGAATGGCTAAATACCTCTAATAGTCATTGAAACCAAGTTTCAATCCATTCCGACATCGTTTGATCGTCGTTTTGCCAATTCGAGCCTTATTGGACCATTAGGCTCATTTAGCGTCTATTAGCCTTTTAATCACCGCTGCGTTCCTAATTCTTGGTTAAAGAGACCCTTATGGAACTTCGTATGCCTAATAAGGCTAAGTTGCGCAACGTTTTCAAACAGAATCAACCGTTGTTTGTGTTAACCCTACGTACAATGACAAGTTGGAAAATTAAGAGTTGTTTGGTATTACAAAGGAAGTGTTACTTATAAAGTACGAAGTGGTGGTTCAGAATGGCCAAATACCTCTAATAGTCATTGAAACCAAGTTTCAATCCATTCCGACATCGTTTGATCGTCGTTTTGCCAATTAGAGCCTTAATGGACCATTAGGCTCATTTAGCGTCTATTAGCGTTTTCGCACCGCTGCGTGCCTAATTATTGATTAAAGAGACCCTTATGGAACTTCGTATGCCTAATAAAACTAAGTTGCACAACGTTTTCAAACAGAATCAACCGTTGTTTGTGTTAACCCTACGTACAATGACAAGTTGGAAAATTAAGAGTTGTTTGGTATTACAAAGGAGGTGTTACTTATAAAGTACGAAGTGGTGGTTGAGAGTGGCCAAATACCTCTAATAGTCATTGCTACCAAGTTTCAATCCATTCCGACGTCGTTTGGTCGTCGTTTTGCCAATGCGAGCCTTAATAGACCATTAGGCCCATTTCGCGTCTTTTAGCATTTTCGCACCGCTGCGTGCCTAATTCTTGGTTAAAGAGACCCTTATGAAACTTCGTAAGCCTAATAAGACTAAGTTGCACAACGTTTTCAAACAGAATCAACCGTTGTTTGTGCTAACCCTACGTACAATGACAAGTTGGAAAATTAAGAGTTGTTTGGTATTACAAAGGAAGTGTTACTTATAAAGTATGAAGTGGTGGATAAGAATGGCCAAATACCTCTAATAGTCATTGCTACCAAGTTTCAATCCATTCCGACGTCGTTTGGTCGTCGTTTTTCCAATGCGAGCCTTAATAGACCATTAGGCCCATTTAGCGTCTTTTAGCATTTTCGCACCGCTGCGTTCCTAATTCTTGATTAAAGAGACCCTTATGGAACTTCGTATGCCTAATAGGACTAAGTTGCAGAACGTTTTCAAACAGAATCAACAGTTGTTTGTGTTTACCCTACATACAATGACAAGTTGGAGAATTAAGAGTTGTTTGGTATTACAAAAAAGATGTTACTTATAGAGTACGAATTGGTGGTTGAGAATGGTCAAATACCTCTACTAGTCATTGAATCAAAGTTTCAATCCATTCCGACATCGTTTGATCGTCGTTTTGCCAATTCGAGCCTTAATAGACCATTAGGCTCATTTAGCGTCTTTTAGCCTTTTAATCACCGCTGCGTTCCTAATTCTTTGTTAAAGAGACCCTTATGGAACTTCGTATGCCTAATAAGACTAAGTTGCACAACGTTTTCAAACAGAATCAACCGTTGTTTGTGTTAACCCTACGTACAATGACAAGTTGGAAAATTAAGAGTTGTTTGGTATTACAAAGGAAGTGTTACTTATAAAGTACGAAGTGGTGGATAAGAATGGCCAAATACCTCTAATAGTCATTGAAACCAAGTTTCAATCCATTCCGACATCGTTTGATCGTCGTTTTGCCAATTAGAGCCTTAATGGACCATTAGGCTCATTTAGCGTCTATTAGCGTTTTCGCACCGCTGCGTGCCTAATTATTGATTAAAGAGACCCTTATGGAACTTCGTATGCCTAATAAAACTAAGTTGCACAACGTTTTCAAACAGAATCAACCGTTGTTTGTGTTAACCCTACGTACAATGACAAGTTGGAAAATTAAGAGTTGTTTGGTATTACAAAGGAAGTGTTACTTATAAAGTACGAAGTGGTGGATAAGAATGGCCAAATACCTCTAATAGTCATTGAAACCAAGTTTTAATCCATTCCGACATCGTTTGATCGTCGTTTTGCCAATTCGAGCCGACCAGTAGGCTCATTTAGCGTCTTTTAGCCTTTTAATCACCGCTGCGTTCCTAATTCTTGGTTAAAGAGACCCTTATGGAACTTCGTATGCCTAATAACGAAGTGGTGGTTGATAATGGTCAAATACCTCTAATAGTCATTGAAACAAAGTTTCAATCCATTCCGACATCGTTTGATCGTCGTTTTGCCAATTCGAGCCTTAATGGACCATTAGGCTCATTTAGCGTCTTTTAGCGTTTTCGCACCGCTGCGTGCCTAATTCTTGATTAAAGAGACCCTTATGGAACTTCGTATGCCTAATAAAACTAAGTTGCACAACGTTTTCAAACAGAATCTACCGTTGTTTGTGCTAACCCTACGAACAATGACAAGTTGGAAAATTAAGAGTTGTTTGGTATTACAAAGGAAGTGTTACTTATAAAGTACGAAGTGGTGGTTAAGAATGGCTAAATACCTCTAATAGTCATTGAAACCAAGTTTCAATCCATTCCGACATCGTTTGATCGTCGTTTTGCCAATTCGAGCCTTATTGGACCATTAGGCTCATTTAGCGTCTATTAGCCTTTTAATCACCGCTGCGTTCCTAATTCTTGGTTAAAGAGACCCTTATGGAACTTCGTATGCCTAATAAGGCTAAGTTGCGCAACGTTTTCAAACAGAATCAACCGTTGTTTGTGTTAACCCTACGTACAATGACAAGTTGGAAAATTAAGAGTTGTTTGGTATTACAAAGGAAGTGTTACTTATAAAGTACGAAGTGGTGGTTCAGAATGGCCAAATACCTCTAATAGTCATTGAAACCAAGTTTCAATCCATTCCGACATCGTTTGATCGTCGTTTTGCCAATTAGAGCCTTAATGGACCATTAGGCTCATTTAGCGTCTATTAGCGTTTTCGCACCGCTGCGTGCCTAATTATTGATTAAAGAGACCCTTATGGAACTTCGTATGCCTAATAAAACTAAGTTGCACAACGTTTTCAAACAGAATCAACCGTTGTTTGTGTTAACCCTACGTACAATGACAAGTTGGAAAATTAAGAGTTGTTTGGTATTACAAAGGAGGTGTTACTTATAAAGTACGAAGTGGTGGTTGAGAGTGGCCAAATACCTCTAATAGTCATTGCTACCAAGTTTCAATCCATTCCGACGTCGTTTGGTCGTCGTTTTGCCAATGCGAGCCTTAATAGACCATTAGGCCCATTTCGCGTCTTTTAGCATTTTCGCACCGCTGCGTGCCTAATTCTTGGTTAAAGAGACCCTTATGAAACTTCGTAAGCCTAATAAGACTAAGTTGCACAACGTTTTCAAACAGAATCAACCGTTGTTTGTGCTAACCCTACGTACAATGACAAGTTGGAAAATTAAGAGTTGTTTGGTATTACAAAGGAAGTGTTACTTATAAAGTATGAAGTGGTGGATAAGAATGGCCAAATACCTCTAATAGTCATTGCTACCAAGTTTCAATCCATTCCGACGTCGTTTGGTCGTCGTTTTTCCAATGCGAGCCTTAATAGACCATTAGGCCCATTTAGCGTCTTTTAGCATTTTCGCACCGCTGCGTTCCTAATTCTTGATTAAAGAGACCCTTATGGAACTTCGTATGCCTAATAGGACTAAGTTGCAGAACGTTTTCAAACAGAATCAACAGTTGTTTGTGTTTACCCTACATACAATGACAAGTTGGAGAATTAAGAGTTGTTTGGTATTACAAAAAAGATGTTACTTATAGAGTACGAATTGGTGGTTGAGAATGGTCAAATACCTCTACTAGTCATTGAATCAAAGTTTCAATCCATTCCGACATCGTTTGATCGTCGTTTTGCCAATTCGAGCCTTAATAGACCATTAGGCTCATTTAGCGTCTTTTAGCCTTTTAATCACCGCTGCGTTCCTAATTCTTTGTTAAAGAGACCCTTATGGAACTTCGTATGCCTAATAAGACTAAGTTGCACAACGTTTTCAAACAGAATCAACCGTTGTTTGTGTTAACCCTACGTACAATGACAAGTTGGAAAATTAAGAGTTGTTTGGTATTACAAAGGAAGTGTTACTTATAAAGTATGAAGTGGTGGATAAGAATGGCCAAATACCTCTAATAGTCATTGCTACCAAGTTTCAATCCATTCCGACGTCGTTTGGTCGTCGTTTTTCCAATGCGAGCCTTAATAGACCATTAGGCCCATTTAGCGTCTTTTAGCATTTTCGCACCGCTGCGTTCCTAATTCTTGATTAAAGAGACCCTTATGGAACTTCGTATGCCTAATAGGACTAAGTTGCAGAACGTTTTCAAACAGAATCAACAGTTGTTTGTGTTTACCCTACATACAATGACAAGTTGGAGAATTAAGAGTTGTTTGGTATTACAAAAAAGATGTTACTTATAGAGTACGAATTGGTGGTTGAGAATGGTCAAATACCTCTACTAGTCATTGAATCAAAGTTTCAATCCATTCCGACATCGTTTGATCGTCGTTTTGCCAATTCGAGCCTTAATAGACCATTAGGCTCATTTAGCGTCTTTTAGCCTTTTAATCACCGCTGCGTTCCTAATTCTTTGTTAAAGAGACCCTTATGGAACTTCGTATGCCTAATAAGACTAAGTTGCACAACGTTTTCAAACAGAATCAACCGTTGTTTGTGTTAACCCTACGTACAATGACAAGTTGGAAAATTAAGAGTTGTTTGGTATTACAAAGGAAGTGTTACTTATAAAGTACGAAGTGGTGGATAAGAATGGCCAAATACCTCTAATAGTCATTGAAACCAAGTTTCAATCCATTCCGACATCGTTTGATCGTCGTTTTGCCAATTAGAGCCTTAATGGACCATTAGGCTCATTTAGCGTCTATTAGCGTTTTCGCACCGCTGCGTGCCTAATTATTGATTAAAGAGACCCTTATGGAACTTCGTATGCCTAATAAAACTAAGTTGCACAACGTTTTCAAACAGAATCAACCGTTGTTTGTGTTAACCCTACGTACAATGACAAGTTGGAAAATTAAGAGTTGTTTGGTATTACAAAGGAGGTGTTACTTATAAAGTACGAAGTGGTGGTTGAGAGTGGCCAAATACCTCTAATAGTCATTGCTACCAAGTTTCAATCCATTCCGACGTCGTTTGGTCGTCGTTTTGCCAATGCGAGCCTTAATAGACCATTAGGCCCATTTCGCGTCTTTTAGCATTTTCGCACCGCTGCGTGCCTAATTCTTGGTTAAAGAGACCCTTATGAAACTTCGTAAGCCTAATAAGACTAAGTTGCACAACGTTTTCAAACAGAATCAACCGTTGTTTGTGCTAACCCTACGTACAATGACAAGTTGGAAAATTAAGAGTTGTTTGGTATTACAAAGGAAGTGTTACTTATAAAGTATGAAGTGGTGGATAAGAATGGCCAAATACCTCTAATAGTCATTGCTACCAAGTTTCAATCCATTCCGACGTCGTTTGGTCGTCGTTTTTCCAATGCGAGCCTTAATAGACCATTAGGCCCATTTAGCGTCTTTTAGCATTTTCGCACCGCTGCGTTCCTAATTCTTGATTAAAGAGACCCTTATGGAACTTCGTATGCCTAATAGGACTAAGTTGCAGAACGTTTTCAAACAGAATCAACAGTTGTTTGTGTTTACCCTACATACAATGACAAGTTGGAGAATTAAGAGTTGTTTGGTATTACAAAAAAGATGTTACTTATAGAGTACGAATTGGTGGTTGAGAATGGTCAAATACCTCTACTAGTCATTGAATCAAAGTTTCAATCCATTCCGACATCGTTTGATCGTCGTTTTGCCAATTCGAGCCTTAATAGACCATTAGGCTCATTTAGCGTCTTTTAGCCTTTTAATCACCGCTGCGTTCCTAATTCTTTGTTAAAGAGACCCTTATGGAACTTCGTATGCCTAATAAGACTAAGTTGCACAACGTTTTCAAACAGAATCAACCGTTGTTTGTGTTAACCCTACGTACAATGACAAGTTGGAAAATTAAGAGTTGTTTGGTATTACAAAGGAAGTGTTACTTATAAAGTACGAAGTGGTGGATAAGAATGGCCAAATACCTCTAATAGTCATTGAAACCAAGTTTTAATCCATCCCGACAACGTTTGATCGTCGTTTTGCCAATTCGAGCCGACCATTAGGCTCATTTAGCGTCGTTTAGCCTTTTAATCACCGCTGCGTTCCTAATTCTTGGTTAAAGAGACCCTTATGGAACTTCGTATGCCTAATAACGAAGTGGTGGTTGATAATGGTCAAATACCTCTAATAGTCATTGAAACAAAGTTTCAATCCATTCCGACATCGTTTGATCGTCGTTTTGCCAATTCGAGCCTTAATGGACCATTAGGCTCATTTAGCGTCTATTAGCGTTTTCGCACCGCTGCGTGCCTAATTATTGATTAAAGAGACCCTTATGGAACTTCGTATGCCTAATAAAACTAAGTTACACAACGTTTTCAAACAGAATCAACCGTTGTTTGTGTTAACCCTACGTACAATGACAAGTTGGAAAATTAAGAGTTGTTTGGTATTACAAAGGAGGTGTTACTTATAAAGTACGAAGTGGTGGTTGAGAGTGGCCAAATACCTCTAATAGTCATTGATACCAAGTTTCAATCCATTCCGACATCGTTTGGTCGTCGTTTTGCCAATGCGAGCCTTAATAGACCATTAGGCCCATTTAGCGTCTTTTAGCATTTTCGCACCGCTGCGTGCCTAATTCTTGGTTAAAGAGACCCTTATGGAACTTCGTATGCCTAATAAAACTAAGTTGCACAACATTTTCAAACAGAATCAACCGTTGTTTGTGCTAACCCTACGTACAATGACAAGTTGGAAAATTAAGAGTTGTTTGGTATTACAAAGGAAGTGTTACTTATAAAGTACGAATTGGTGGATAAGAATGGCCAAATACCTCTAATAGTCATTGAAACCAAGTTTCAATCCATTCCGACATCGTTTGATCGTCGTTTTGCCAATTCGAGCCTTAATGGACCATTAGGCTCATTTAGCGTCTATTAGCCTTTTAATCACCGTTGCGTGCCTAATTCTTGGTTAAACAGACCCTTATGGAACTTCGTATGCCTAATAAGACTAAGTTGCACAACATTTTAAAACAGAATCAACCATTGTTTGTGTTCACCCTACGTACAATGACAAGTTGGAAAATTAAGAGATGTTTGGTATTACAAAAGAGATGTTACTTATAAAGTACGAACTGGTGGTTGAGAATGGCCAAATACCTCTAATAGTCATTGAAACCAAGTTTCAAACCATTCCGATATCGTTTGATCGTCGTTTTGCAAATTCGAGCTTTAATGGACCATTAGGCTCATTTAGCGTCTTTTAGCCTTTTAATCACCGTTGCGTTCCTAATTCTTGGTTAAAGAGACTCTTATGGAACTTCGTATGCCTAATAAGACTAAGTTGCACAACGTTTTCAAACAGAATCAACCGTTGTTTGTGTTAATCCTACGTACAATGACAGGGTGGAAAATTAAGAGTTGTTTGGTATTACAAAGGAAGTGTTACTTATAAAGTATGAAGTGGTGGATAAGAATGGCCAAATACCTCTAATAGTCATTGAAACCAAGTTTCAATCCATTCCGACATCGTTTGATCGTCGTTTTGCCAAATCGAGCCGACCATTAGGCTCATTTAGCGTCTTTTAGCCTTTTAATCATCGTTGCGTTCCTAATTCTTGGTTAAAGAGACCCTTATGGAACTTCGTATGCCTAATAAGACTAAGTTGCACAACGTTTTCAAACAGAATCAACCGTTGTTTGTGTTAACCCTACGTACAATGACAAGTTGGAAAATTAAGAGTTGTTTGGTATTACAAAGGAAGTGTTACTTATAAAGTATGAAGTGGTGGATAAGAATGGCCAAATACCTCTAATAGTCATTGAAACCAAGTTTCAATCCATTCCGACATCGTTTGATCGTCGTTTTGCCAATTCGAGCCGACCATTAGGCTCATTTAGCGTCTTTTAGCCTTTTAATCACCGCTGCGTTCCTAATTCTTGGTTAAAGAGACCCTTATGGAACTTCGTATGCCTAATAAGACTAAGTTGCACAAGTTTTTCAAACAGAATCAACCGTTGTTTGTGTTAACCCTACGTACAATGACAAGTTGGAAAATTAAGAGTTGTTTGGTATTACAAAGGAAGTGTTACTTATAAAGTATGAAGTGGTGGATAAGAATGGCCAAATACCTCTAATAGTCATTGAAACCATGTTTCAATCCATTCCGACATCGTTTGATCGTCGTTTTGCCAATTCGAGCCGACCATTAGGCTCATTTAGCGTCTTTTAGCCTTTTAATCACCGCTGCGTTCCTAATTCTTGGTTAAAGAGACCCTTATGGAACTTCGTATGCCTAATAAGACTAAGTTGCACAACGTTTTCAATCAGAATCAACCGTTGTTTGTGTTAACCCTACGAACAATGACAAGTTGGAAAATTAAGAGTTGTTTGGTATTACAAAGGAAGTGTTACTTATAAAGTATGAAGTGGTGGATAAGAATGGCCAAATACCTCTAATAGTCATTGAAACCAAGTTTCAATCCATTCCGACATCGTTTGAGCGTCGTTTTGCCAATTCGAGCCGACCATTAGGCTCATTTAGCGTCTTTTAGCCTTTTAATCACCGCTGCGTTCCTAATTCTTTGTTAAAGAGACCCTTATGGAACTTCGTATGCCTAAGAAGACTAAGTTGCATAACGTTTTCAAACAGAATCAACCGTTGTTTGTGTTAACCCTACGTACAATGACAAGTTGGAAAATTAAGAGTTGTTTGGTATTACAAAGGAAGTGTTACTTATAAAGTACGAAGTGGTGGATAAGAATGGCCAAATACCTCTAATAGTCATTGAAACCAAGTTTTAATCCATTCCGACATCGTTTGATCGTCGTTTTGCTAATTCGAGCCGACCAGTAGGCTCATTTAGCGTCTTTTAGCCTTTTAATCACCGCTGCGTTCCTAATTCTTGGTTAAAGAGACCCTTATGGAACTTCTTATGCCTAATAACGAAGTGGTGGTTGATAATGGTCAAATACATCTAATAGTCATTGAAACAAAGTTTCAATCCATTCCGACATCGTTTGATCGTCGTTTTGCCAATTCGAGCCTTAATGGACCATTAGGCTCATTTAGCGTCTTTTAGCGTTTTCGCACCGCTGCGTGCCTAATTCTTGATTAAAGAGACCCTTATGGAACTTCGTATGCCTAATAAAACTAAGTTGCACAACGTTTTCAAACAGAATCTACCGTTGTTTGTGTTAACCCTACGAACAATGACAAGTTGGAAAATTAAGAGTTGTTTGGTATTACAAAGGAAGTGTTACTTATAAAGTACGAAGTGGTGGTTAAGAATGGCCAAATACCTCTAATAGTCATTGAAACCAAGTTTCAATCCATTCCGACATCGTTTGATCGTCGTTTTGCCAATTCGAGCCTTATTGGACCATTAGGCTCATTTAGCGTCTATTAGCCTTTTAATCACCGCTGCGTTCCTAATTCTTGGTTAAAGAGACTCTTATGGAACTTCGTATGCCTAATAAGACTAAGTTGCACAACGTTTTCAAACAGAATCAACCGTTGTTTGTGTTAATCCTACGTACAATGACAGGGTGGAAAATTAAGAGTTGTTTGGTATTACAAAGGAAGTGTTACTTATAAAGTATGAAGTGGTGGATAAGAATGGCCAAATACCTCTAATAGTCATTGAAACCAAGTTTCAATCCATTCCGACATCGTTTGATCGTCGTTTTGCCAAATCGAGCCGACCATTAGGCTCATTTAGCGTCTTTTAGCCTTTTAATCATCGTTGCGTTCCTAATTCTTGGTTAAAGAGACCCTTATGGAACTTCGTATGCCTAATAAGACTAAGTTGCACAACGTTTTCAAACAGAATCAACCGTTGTTTGTGTTAACCCTACGTACAATGACAAGTTGGAAAATTAAGAGTTGTTTGGTATTACAAAGGAAGTGTTACTTATAAAGTATGAAGTGGTGGATAAGAATGGCCAAATACCTCTAATAGTCATTGAAACCAAGTTTCAATCCATTCCGACATCGTTTGATCGTCGTTTTGCCAATTCGAGCCGACCATTAGGCTCATTTAGCGTCTTTTAGCCTTTTAATCACCGCTGCGTTCCTAATTCTTGGTTAAAGAGACCCTTATGGAACTTCGTATGCCTAATAAGACTAAGTTGCACAAGTTTTTCAAACAGAATCAACCGTTGTTTGTGTTAACCCTACGTACAATGACAAGTTGGAAAATTAAGAGTTGTTTGGTATTACAAAGGAAGTGTTACTTATAAAGTATGAAGTGGTGGATAAGAATGGCCAAATACCTCTAATAGTCATTGAAACCATGTTTCAATCCATTCCGACATCGTTTGATCGTCGTTTTGCCAATTCGAGCCGACCATTAGGCTCATTTAGCGTCTTTTAGCCTTTTAATCACCGCTGCGTTCCTAATTCTTGGTTAAAGAGACCCTTATGGAACTTCGTATGCCTAATAAGACTAAGTTGCACAACGTTTTCAAACAGAATCAACCGTTGTTTGTGTTAACCCTACGAACAATGACAAGTTGGAAAATTAAGAGTTGTTTGGTATTACAAAGGAAGTGTTACTTATAAAGTATGAAGTGGTGGATAAGAATGGCCAAATACCTCTAATAGTCATTGAAACCAAGTTTCAATCCATTCCGACATCGTTTGATCGTCGTTTTGCCAATTCGAGCCGACCATTAGGCTCATTTAGCGTCTTTTAGCCTTTTAATCACCGCTGCGTTCCTAATTCTTTGTTAAAGAGACCCTTATGGAACTTCGTATGCCTAAGAAGACTAAGTTGCATAACGTTTTCAAACAGAATCAACCGTTGTTTGTGTTAACCCTACGTACAATGACAAGTTGGAAAATTAAGAGTTGTTTGGTATTACAAAGGAAGTGTTACTTATAAAGTACGAAGTGGTGGATAAGAATGGCCAAATACCTCTAATAGTCATTGAAACCAAGTTTTAATCCATTCCGACATCGTTTGATCGTCGTTTTGCTAATTCGAGCCGACCAGTAGGCTCATTTAGCGTCTTTTAGCCTTTTAATCACCGCTGCGTTCCTAATTCTTGGTTAAAGAGACCCTTATGGAACTTCTTATGCCTAATAACGAAGTGGTGGTTGATAATGGTCAAATACATCTAATAGTCATTGAAACAAAGTTTCAATCCATTCCGACATCGTTTGATCGTCGTTTTGCCAATTCGAGCCTTAATGGACCATTAGGCTCATTTAGCGTCTTTTAGCGTTTTCGCACCGCTGCGTGCCTAATTCTTGATTAAAGAGACCCTTATGGAACTTCGTATGCCTAATAAAACTAAGTTGCACAACGTTTTCAAACAGAATCTACCGTTGTTTGTGTTAACCCTACGAACAATGACAAGTTGGAAAATTAAGAGTTGTTTGGTATTACAAAGGAAGTGTTACTTATAAAGTACGAAGTGGTGGTTAAGAATGGCCAAATACCTCTAATAGTCATTGAAACCAAGTTTCAATCCATTCCGACATCGTTTGATCGTCGTTTTGCCAATTCGAGCCTTATTGGACCATTAGGCTCATTTAGCGTCTATTAGCCTTTTAATCACCCCTGCGTTCCTAATTCTTGGTTAAAGAGACCCTTATGGAACTTCGTATGCCTAATAAGACTAAGTTGCGCAACGTTTTCAAACAGAATCAACCGTTGTTTGTGTTAACCCTACGAACAATGACAAGTTGGAAAATTAAGAGTTGTTTGGTATTACAAAGGAAGTGTTACTTATAAAGTACGAAGTGGTGGTTAAGAATGGCCAAATACCTCTAATAGTCATTGAAACCAAGTTTCAATCCATTCCGACATCGTTTGATCGTCGTTTTGCCAATTCGAGCCTTATTGGACCATTAGGCTCATTTAGCGTCTATTAGCCTTTTAATCACCGCTGCGTTCCTAATTCTTGGTTAAAGAGACTCTTATGGAACTTCGTATGCCTAATAAGACTAAGTTGCACAACGTTTTCAAACAGAATCAACCGTTGTTTGTGTTAACCCTACGTACAATGACAAGTTGGAAAATTAAGAGTTGTTTGGTATTACAAAGGAGGTGTTACTTATAAAGTACGAAGTGGTGGTTGAGAATGGCCAAATACCTCTAATAGTCATTGATACCAAGTTTCAATCCATTCCGACATCGTTTGGTCGTCGTTTTGCCAATGCGAGCCTTAATAGACCATTAGGCCCATTTAGCGTCTATTAGCGTTTTCGCACCGCTGCGTGCCTAATTCTTGGTTAAAGAGACCCTTATGAAACTTCGTAAGCCTAATAAGACTAAGTTGCACAACGTTTTCAAACAGAATCTACCGTTGTTTGTGTTAACCCTACGAACAATGACAAGTTGGAAAATTAAGAGTTGTTTGGTATTACAAAGGAAGTGTTACTTATAAAGTACGAAGTGGTGGTTAAGAATGGCCAAATACCTCTAATAGTCATTGAAACCAAGTTTCAATCCATTCCGACATCGTTTGATCGTCGTTTTGCCAATTCGAGCCTTAATGGACCATTAGGCTCATTTAGCGTCTATTAGCGTTTTCGCACCGCTGCGTGCCTAATTATTGATTAAAGAGACCCTTATGGAACTTCGTATGCCTAATAAAACTAAGTTGCACAACGTTTTCAAACAGAATCAACCGTTGTTTGTGTTAACCCTACGTACAATGACAAGTTGGAAAATTAAGAGTTGTTTGGTATTACAAAGGAGGTGTTACTTATAAAGTACGAAGTGGTGGTTGAGAGTGGCCAAATACCTCTAATAGTCATTGATACCAAGTTTCAATCCATTCCGACATCGTTTGGTCGTCGTTTTGCCAATGCGAGCCTTAATAGACCATTAGGCCCATTTAGCGTCTTTTAGCATTTTCGCACCGCTGCGTGCCTAATTCTTGGTTAAAGAGACCCTTATGAAACTTCGTAAGCCTAATAAGACTAAGTTGCACAACGTTTTCAAACAGAATCAACCGTTGTTTGTGCTAACCCTACGTACAATGACAAGTTGGAAAATTAAGAGTTGTTTGGTATTACAAAGGAAGTGTTACTTATAAAGTACGAAGTGGTGGATAAGAATGGCCAAATACCTCTAATAGTCATTGAAACCAAGTTTCAATCCATTCCGACATCGTTTGATCGTCGTTTTGCCAATTCGAGCCTTAATGGACCATTAGGCTCATTTAGCGTCTATTAGCCTTTTAATCACCGTTGCGTGCCTAATTCTTGGTTAAACAGACCCTTATGGAACTTCGTATGCCTAATAAGACTAAGTTGCACAACATTTTAAAACAGAATCAACCATTGTTTGTGTTCACCCTACGTACAATGACAAGTTGGAAAATTAAGAGATGTTTGGTATTACAAAAGAGATGTTACTTATAAAGTACGAACTGGTGGTTGAGAATGGCCAAATACCTCTAATAGTCATTGAAACCAAGTTTCAAACCATTCCGATATCGTTTGATCGTCGTTTTGCAAATTCGAGCTTTAATGGACCATTAGGCTCATTTAGCGTCTTTTAGCCTTTTAATCACCGCTGCGTTCCTAATTCTTGGTTAAAGAGACTCTTATGGAACTTCGTATGCCTAATAAGACTAAGTTGCACAACGTTTTCAAACAGAATCAACCGTTGTTTGTGTTAATCCTACGTACAATGACAGGGTGGAAAATTAAGAGTTGTTTGGTATTACAAAGGAAGTGTTACTTATAAAGTATGAAGTGGTGGATAAGAATGGCCAAATACCTCTAATAGTCATTGAAACCAAGTTTCAATCCATTCCGACATCGTTTGATCGTCGTTTTGCCAATTCGAGCCGACCATTAGGCTCATTTAGCGTCTTTTAGCCTTTTAATCATCGTTGCGTTCCTAATTCTTGGTTAAAGAGACCCTTATGGAACTTCGTATGCCTAATAAGACTAAGTTGCACAACGTTTTCAAACAGAATCAACCGTTGTTTGTGTTAACCCTACGTACAATGACAAGTTGGAAAATTAAGAGTTGTTTGGTATTACAAAGGAAGTGTTACTTATAAAGTATGAAGTGGTGGATAAGAATGGCCAAATACCTCTAATAGTCATTGAAACCATGTTTCAATCCATTCCGACATCGTTTGATCGTCGTTTTGCCAATTCGAGCCGACCATTAGGCTCATTTAGCGTCTTTTAGCCTTTTAATCACCGCTGCGTTCCTAATTCTTGGTTAAAGAGACCCTTATGGAACTTCGTATGCCTAATAAGACTAAGTTGCACAACGTTTTCAAACAGAATCAACCGTTGTTTGTGTTAACCCTACGTACAATGACAAAGGAAGTGTTACTTATAAAGTATGAAGTGGTGGATAAGAATGGCCAAATACCTCTAATAGTCATTGAAACCAAGTTTCAATCCATTCCGACATCGTTTGATCGTCGTTTTGCCAATTTGAGCCGACCATTAGGCTCATTTAGCGTCTTTTAGCCTTTTAATCACCGCTGCGTTCCTAATTCTTTGTTAAAGAGACCCTTATGGAACTTCGTATGCCTAAGAAGACTAAGTTGCATAACGTTTTCAAACAGAATCAACCGTTGTTTGTGTTAACCCTACGTACAATGACAAGTTGGAAAATTAAGAGTTGTTTGGTATTACAAAGGAAGTGTTACTTATAAAGTACGAAGTGGTGGATAAGAATGGCCAAATACCTCTAATAGTCATTGAAACCAAGTTTTAATCCATTCCGACATCGTTTGATCGTCGTTTTGCTAATTCGAGCCGACCAGTAGGCTCATTTAGCGTCTTTTAGCCTTTTAATCACCGCTGCGTTCCTAATTCTTGGTTAAAGAGACCCTTATGGAACTTCGTATGCCTAATAACGAAGTGGTGGTTGATAATGGTCAAATACATCTAATAGTCATTGAAACAAAGTTTCAATCCATTCCGACATCGTTTGATCGTCGTTTTGCCAATTCGAGCCTTAATGGACCATTAGGCTCATTTAGCGTCTTTTAGCGTTTTCGCACCGCTGCGTGCCTAATTATTGATTAAAGAGACCCTTATGGAACTTCGTATGCCTAATAAAACTAAGTTGCACAACGTTTTCAAACAGAATCTACCGTTGTTTGTGTTAACCCTACGAACAATTACAAGTTGGAAAATTAAGAGTTGTTTGGTATTACAAAGGAAGTGTTACTTATAAAGTACGAAGTGGTGGTTAAGAATGGCCAAATACCTCTAATAGTCATTGAAACCAAGTTTCAATCCATTCCGACATCGTTTGATCGTCGTTTTGCCAATTCGAGCCTTAATGGACCATTAGGCTCATTTAGCGTCTTTTAGCGTTTTCGCACCACTGCGTGCCTAATTCTTGATTAAAGAGACCCTTATGGAACTTCGTATGCCTAATAAAACTAAGTTGCACAACGTTTTCAAACAGAATCTACCGTTGTTTGTGTTAACCCTACGAACAATGACAAGTTGGAAAATTAAGAGTTGTTTGGTATTACAAAGGAAGTGTTACTTATAAAGTACGAAGTGGTGGTTAAGAATGGTCAAATACCTCTAATAGTCATTGAAACCAAGTTTCAATCCATTCCGACATCGTTTGATCGTCGTTTTGCCAATTCGAGCCTTATTGGACCATTAGGCTCATTTAGCGTCTATTAGCCTTTTAATCACCGCTGCGTTCCTAATTCTTGGTTAAAGAGACCCTTATGGAACTTCGTATGCCTAATAAGACTAAGTTGCACAACGTTTTCAAACAGAATCAACCGTTGTTTGTGTTAACCCTACGTACAATGACAAGTTGGAAAATTAAGAGATGTTTGGTATTACAAAGGAAGTGTTACTTATAAAGTATGAAGTGGTGGTTAAGAATGGCCAAATACCTCTAATAGTCATTGATACCAAGTTTCAATCCATTCCGACATCGTTTGGTTGTCGTTTTGCCAATGCGAGCCTTAATAGACCATTAGGCCCATTTAGCGTCTTTTAGCATTTTCGCACCGCTGCGTGCCTAATTCTTGGTTAAAGAGACCCTTATGAAACTTCGTAAGCCTAATAAGACTAAGTTGCACAACGTTTTCAAACAGAATCAACCGTTGTTTGTGCTAACCCTACGTACAATGACAAGTTGGAAAATTAAGAGTTGTTTGGTATTACAAAGGAAGTGTTACTTATAAAGTATGAAGTGGTGGTTAAGAATGGCCAAATACCTCTAATAGTCATTGAAACCAAGTTTCAATCCATTCCGACATCGTTTGATCGTCGTTTTGCCAATTCGAGCCTTAATGGACCATTAGGCTCATTTAGCGTCTATTAGCCTTTTAATTACCGTTGCGTGCCTAATTCTTGGTTAAAGAGACCCTTATGGAACTTCGTATGCCTAATAAGACTAAGTTGCACAACGTTTTCAAACAGAATCAACCGTTGTTTGTGTTAACCCTACGTACAATGACAAGTTGGAAAATTAAGAGTTGTTTGGTATTACAAAGGAGGTGTTACTTATAAAGTACGAAGTGGTGGTTGAGAGTGGCCAAATACCTCTAATAGTCATTGATACCAAGTTTCAATCCATTCCGACATTGTTTGGTCGTCGTTTTGCGAATGCGAGCCTTAATAGACCATTAGGCCCATTTAGCGTCTTTTAGCATTTTCGCACCGCTGCGTGCCTAATTCTTGGTTAAAGAGACCCTTATGGAACTTCGTATGCCTAATAAGACTAAGTTGCACAACGTTTTCAAACAGAATCAACCGTTGTTTGTGTTAACCCTACGTACAATGATAAGTTGGAAAATTAAGAGTTGTTTGGTATTATAAAGGAAGTGTTACTTATAAAGTACGAAGTGGTGGTTAAGAATGGCGAAATACCTCTAATAGTCATTGAAACCAAGTTTCAATCCATTCCGACATCGTTTGATCGTCGTTTTGCCAATTCGAGCCTTAATGGACCATTAGGCTCATTTAGCGTCTATTAGCCTTTTAATCACCACTGCGTTCCTAATTCTTGGTTAAAGAGACCCTTATGGAACTTCGTATGCCTAATAAGACTAAGTTGCACAACGTTTTCAAACAGAATCAACCGTTGATACGGGGATGAACCCGTTTTGACGATCTAGACACCAAGCTCGACTCAAAACAACAATGGAAGAAGTTGGAGGAAGAAGGGCTACGAATTTCAAGTTGTAAACTCATGAAATTGACTCAAAACAACAAGGAAAAGATGACCCGAAATCAGAATTGATGCAACAAAACAAAGGGAAAGATAGGAAGAAAAGAACCCAATCAAACAATGACTCAACCCATCATCTAGATGAAGAAGAACCGAGCCAAATGATGAATAAACCCTCTTCTTTACAACCTTACACAACGACCATGGAAGTCGAGCACAAGGAGGATGCTTGTGGCGACTTGGAACACCAATCTCCATATGAAATTGACATAGCCAAGAACTGCCAAGCCATCATCTTCTACATTGAGAGAGAGAGCTCGAATTGGCAAAACGACGATCAAACGATGTCGGAATGGATTGAAACTTGGTTTCAATGACTATTAGAGGTATTTGGCCATTCTTAACCACCACTTCATACTTTATAAGTAACACTTCCTTTGTAATACCAAACAACTCTTAATTTTCCAACTTGTCATTGTTCGTAGGGTTAACACAAACAACGGTTGATTCTGTTTGAAAACGTTGTGCAACATAGTCTTATTAGGCTTACGAAGTTCCATAAGGGTCTCTTTAACCAAGAATTAGGCGGTTGCGTTTAAGGAAAGGATATTTTAATTGCTGGAGTAGGGGAGGCACTTACCAAATTCGTCCAGCCTTAATTGTAGGGATTTGAAAGTTGGATCTTTTGAATTTTGGAAAGTATCCTTGATTGTAGGGATTTGTTGGGGCTGGGGTTGAGGGCAGTTACCAAATTCGTCCAGCCTTCTTCTTGGACAAGGGATTGTGTTTGGCTATGGTTTGATGGGTAACTAACACCGATGGTGGTGCGTTGAGCGTCTCCTTGGTGTCGTCTAGCTCTCATACCACTTTGATACGGGGATGAACCACATCGAATCTGATCTAGACGCCTAATCTCAAGACAAACTCAGAAACAAGGAGAATCAGTTATGTATTGATGATTTGAAGATGGAAACAAGAAGAACAAGATAGAGAAGGGAAGAATCTGGCCTAACAATGATTAAACCCTTAGCTTGAGGCTAAGAACCAAATCAAATGAAGACAAAACCCTTACCATACAACCTTACATAAATCTGCCATGGAAGGAGAAAAACACAAGGAGGAGATCTATGAAGCTTTAGGCCACCAATCCTTCAAGAATTGACATCCACAAGACAACTAGACTATGAATCCAACAATCCACTCTTCTCTCTCAAAAGACTCTATTTTGAAGAAGAAACTGTTTTTCAACATAAGCCAAATCTGAGTTTTACAAGTGCCAAGGGAGCCTTATATACTCCAAGGAGGAGCCAGCCCATTGGTCTTAAAACACACCAAATATTGTCTTAAAAACACACCAAAAACGCAGGCCTAAAAGATCTAATAAAATGTTATGAAAATGCAAATAAAAATCATTACAACTTCAAGATCCTTCCTCAACAAATTGAGGGTCTTCTAAGTGGTCTCCAATGGTCATCAAGGTCCTCTCTCCAAGCTTAGGAACATCATCAAAGCAATCGAGTTCTTTGGACAAGAGATAAGTGATTACCTTGTCCAAGTTTTGTTTGAGTTTCTTAGATCTAGATCTTGTAAGAGGACCATCAATTGAGGGAACTAGGGGAGGTGTAGGTGTCAAGAGTGGTCCCTCATCATCCTTCCCTTCTTGGAAAGGATTCGACCACGAATCATGAGGCTCCTCGTCTTGTTCCTCAAATAGAGATAGATCACCTACATTGAATGTGGCACTTACACCATAATCACCGGGGAGGTCTAGGACATATGCATTGTCGCCCACCATCCTTATCACTTTGAAAGGTCCACCACCTCTAGGAGAAAGCTTTGATGTGCGCTTGTGGGGGAACCTTTCCTTTCTGAAATGGACCCAAACCATGTCACCAGGCTTGAAGATCACAAGGCGCCGTACCTTGTTGTTCCTTGCAGCCGCAGCCTTTCCCACTTGCTCAAGCTTGATCCTTGTCCTATCATGGAGCTCCTTAATCAATTCAACCTGTTTTCCTGCATTGAACTCTACTCGCTCCTTCATAGGCAACGGTATAAGATCTAGAGGGGTCAAGGATTCATGCCATATACACATTGGAAAGGACTCATGGATGTAGATGAATGCACAACCCTATTGTATGCAAATTCTACATGTGGAAGGACTTCTTCCCAAGATTTCAAGTTCTTTTTAATGACAGCCCTAAGTAATGTGCCCAAAGTCCTATTTGTCACCTCAGTTTGGCCATCGGTTTGAGGATGACTAGAAGTAGAGAACAAGAGTTTCGTTCCTAGTCTTCCCCCAAAGAGATCTCCAAAAATGACTCAAGAACTTGGGGTCTCTATCACTCACAATGGACCGAGGTACTCCATGTAGCCTCACTACTTCTCTAAAGAAAAGAGTAGACACATTAGAAGCATCGTCGGTCTTGTGACATGCAATGAAGTGTGCCATTTTTGAGAATCTGTCCACAACCACAAAGATTGAATCCCTACCCTTTTTAGTCCTTGGTAGTCTTACAATGAAGTCCATGCTAATGTCTAACCAAGGAGAAGAAGGTATAGGAAGTGGTGTGTACAGCCCATGAGGCTTCACTTTTGATTTGGCCTTGAGACACTCTAGGCACTTCTTTAGCATATTCTCCACATCTCTTAACATATGAGGGCAGTAGAAATGAGATTGGAGCATAGCATAGGTCTTGTCCCTCCCAAAATGCCCCATTAGACCTCCCTTGTGGGCTTCCTCCACAAGTAAAAGTCTTAGAGAGCACTTAGGAATACAAACCTTATCAGCCCTAAATAAGAACCCTTCATACAAGTAAAATTTGTCCAAAGAGCCGTTAGTCATGCAATGGCTATAGGTGTCACCAAAATCAGTATCATGCTCATAGAGTTCCTTAATGTATGTGAATCCTAACACCTTAGAGTCAAGTTGAGTGATTAAAACATGCCTCCTAGATAATGCATCAGCTACTACATTGTCCTTGCCCTTTTTATACTTGATAACATAAGGAAAGGTTTCAATGAATTCCATCCATGTACCATGACGCCTATCTAACTTATCTTGACTCCTAAAATTCTTCAAGGATTGATGATCTGTATGCAAAATGAACTCACTAGGCCATAGATAATGTTGCCATGTCTTTAGTGCCCTAAACAATGCATAGAGTTCTTTGTCATAGGTAGAATAGCACGCACCTTTGAGCTTTTCACTAAAGAAAGCTATAGGTCTGCCCTCTTGCATTAAAACAGCTCCAATGCCTATGCCCGAGGCATCACATTCGACCTCAAACGGCTTGGTGAAATTGGGAAGCACTAGTAAAGGGGCCGTGGTCAGTCTATCTTTGAGTTCGTTGAAGGCAACTTCTTGGCTCTTTCCCCACACAAATGGAGTGTTCTTCTTTGTGAGCTCGGTTAATGGGGAAGCTATGGTGCTGAAATCCTTCACAAACCTTCTATAGAAACTTGCCAATCCTTGGAAGTTACGAACCTGTCCAACACTTGAAGGAGTCGGCCATTCTTGGATAGCCTTTACCTTCTCTTGTCCACTTCTAATCCTTTAGAGCTCACCACAAAACCTAGAAAATTGACTTGATTAGTGCAGAAATCACACTTCTTTAAATTAGCATATAAACACTCAAGTCTAAGAATGGATAACACTTCCCTTAGGTGCAGCTCGTGCTCTTGTAGTGATTTTCTATAGATGAGGATGTAATCAAAGTAGACCACCACAAATTTCCCTAGGAAACTTCTTAGCACATGGTTCATCAACCTCATGAATGTAGAAGGAGCATTGGTTAAGCCAAATGGCATCACGAGCCATTCAAATAGCCCAAACTTGGTTTTGAACGCCGTCTTCCATTCATCACCTTCTTGCATTCTAATCTGGTGGTAACCACTTCTTAGATCGATCTTAGAGAACAAAGTGGCGCCATAGAGCTCGTCAAGCATGTCATCTAGCCTTGGAATTGGATGCCTATACTTGACGGTGATGTTGTTTATAGCACGGCAGTCCATACACATGCGCCACGTCCCGTCTTTCTTAGGCACTAACAACACCGGGACTGCACAAGGTGACTTACTCCTACGCACATACCCTTTGTCCAGCAACTCTTGCACTTGTTTCTCTATTTCATTGCTCTCTTGAGCGTTCATCCTATAGGCTGGCCTATTAGGTAGGGAATGCCCTGGAATGAAGTCAATTTTGGTGCTCTATTCCTCTAAATGGAGGTAGGCCAGGGGGTATGATGAGGGACCACTCTTGACACCTACACCTCCTCTAGTTCCCTCAATTGATGGCCCTCTTACAAGATCTAGATCTAAGAAACTCAAACATAACTTGGACAAGGTAATCACTTATCTCTTGTCCAAAGAACTCGATTGCTTTGATGATGTTCCTAAGCTTGGAGAGAGGACCTTGATGACCATTGGAGACCACTTAGAAGACCCTCAATTTGTTGAGGAACGATCTTGAAGTTGTAATGGTTTTTATTTGCATTTTCATAACATTTTATTAGACCTTTTAGGCCTGCGTTTTTGGTGTGTTTTTAAGACAATATTTGGTGTGTTTTAAGACCAATGGGCTGGCTCCTCCTTGGAGTATATAAGGCTCCCTTGGCACTTGTAAAACTCAGATTTGGCTTATGTTGAAAAACAGTTTCTTCTTCAAAAGAGAGTCTTTTGAGAGAGAAGAGTGGATTGTTGGATTCATAGTTGAAGGATTGGTGGCCTAAAGCTTCATAGATCTCCTCCTTGTGTTTTTCTCCTTCCATGGCAGATTTATGTAAGGTTGTATGGTAAGGGTTTTGTCTTCATTTGATTTGGTTCTTAGCCTCAAGCTAAGGGTTTAATCATTGTTAGGCCAGGTTCTTCCCTTCTCTATCTTGTTCTTCTTGTTTCCATCTTCAAACCATCAAATACATAACTCATTCTCCTTGTTTCTGAGTTTGTCTTGAGATTAGGCGTCTAGATCAGATTCGACGTGGTTCATCCCCGTATCAATTGGTATCAGAGCTGATCGACGCCTTACACCACCACCATTGTTGTCTAAGCTTTTGTTCTTCTGAAATCGTTGAAATTGTGTCAAGTAAGTTATCAAAATTGTGAGTTTGTGTGCAGGAATTGAGATCCGGAAGATTTGGTTTGGATTGTGTCCTTGGAAACCAGTAACGCCATTGATTAGCCCATCAAAAATCCTAACCAAACACATCCATGGTTCGTTGGTTCCATTGAGCAAAGGAGCAGCTTAAAGAGAAGAAAACGAAATTGGTGGCTGCTGGGAGAAATAATTCGAAATTGGTAACCCTTTCCCTCCTTCCAGCAATCAAAAAGATACTTTCCTTAAACAAAAAGTTGGCTGACCACCCATTCAAATCAATTTTTCCTTCCATAAAACAACCTTCCTTATTTAAAATTTCCTTACCAATCAGCAGAATTCCCCCTCCAAATTCGTTTTTGCTATATCAGCATTACCAAATATATCCAAAAAAATCAAAAAAAGAAAGAAAGAAGAAAAGGGACTCAAAACAAAACGAACAAGACAAGGGAGAAACAAACCAGGCTGCAACTCAAGTGCAAGAAAGGAGAAAGGAGGATTGCCAAGAGCCTCCTAGCCACACCCAATTGCCTTAGCCAGCCAAAACCTACTCAAAACATTAATCCATCCTTACACGGGCTAATCAAGGGCTGACTACTTCCATTGATCCAATCTGAGGCAAACTAAAGGTAATCATCCTTCTTGAGTCTAAAATTCCAATCAAATCTATTGCTTTTCAATCTAGCAATACGAGTGTGAGTGAGTGATTTCTTCTCTACTTTGAGTCACAATCTGGCCTTAGGAGTCGAAAGAAGTTTGAAAGCAATCTATCCTTCTAATCATTGATCTTTACAAGGCAAAAATCTATTAGACGAGTTTCCAACAACAAGAGAGTTGTGTGACAAACACATTGGTTGGGAAACACTTGTGAGAAATTATTATCTCTAATCTGACTTGTTTGCTTGTTTGATTTGTTTTGATCATGTCTATTTCCCCAAGAAGAAGATCAAGGTCCCGGAGTAGTAGTGAGCCTATGCATCCCGATGTACTCAGCTTGTTGAGAACTATGTCAGATTCCATAGCTAGCATGTCCACTCGACTAGCTGCCATTGAAGCTAGGCCAATACCACCTCAGCCTATACCATTAGGCACCCACCAAGAGGTCGGAGATAACTCAAACCACCCTCCTAGACCACCACTATCTGATCAACGCACCACCTACCAAGCTGCCATGAATACACCAACCAACAACTCTCCGGTTCATGCAAATCCCTCCCCAATCATACACGGCCTAAACCAACCTTTAAGGCCAGAAATCAACCTCCAACCTCCACCACAAGCTCCAAGGGAGAACTACCCAATCCCTAACTCTCCTAACAATAGAAGGAATGGGTTTGTTAATGATTTTCAGGATAACATTGAAGAGGAGATGGAGTACGCAGGCTGGAGAGGAGCACCACAAAGGGATTATCCACCAAGGAGAGGGAGAGACCAAGAACAAGATGGTTTGGGAAGAGTGAAGGTCAAGTTCCCTACATTCGAAGGAAGGTGTGATCCAGATTTGTATATGGATTGGGAGACAAAGATAGAGCAAATCTGGACGTGTCACAACTTTCCCGAGCAAAGGAAGGTCCAGCTGGCTGCCCTAGAGTTCCAAGGCTATGCCATGGTGTGGTGGGACAACCTTGTTAGGGAAAGAAGAAGGAACCTTGATCAGCCCGTGACCACATGGGAACACATGAAAGCTTTGATGAGGACTAGGTTCATACCTTATCATCATGCGAGGGATCTTCGTCAAAGGCTTGAGAACTTAAGACAAGGGTCAATGACTGCCGAGGAAACATACAACGCCATGCAAATGGCAATGGTGAAGGCCAATGTGCGAGAGGATGAAGAAACAACCATGGCCAGGTATCTCCGAGTCCTTAACTCTAATTTGACTAATGAGGTTGATATGTATCCTTATAGCTCGATGACGGAGCTCCTACACCTAGCCATTAAGGCCGAGAGGAAGCTGTGAGTTAGAGGACTCCAAATCAACAAAGGAGGAGCTTCATCAAGCACTTGGAGAGGCAATTCGAGGGCTGCACAACCCTATGGCCGAGAGCACCCTAAATCACAAGAGCCAACTGGTCCTAGACGAGAGTTCCAAGCACCAACAAGCTTCCCTCCCAAGCCACAAGCTGGCCCTACCCAAGGAACAAAAGGGAATGTCTCTAACTCTACTTCTACTCCTAAGACTAGTAACATTGAATGCTTTAAATGTAAGGGTAAGGGGCATTATATGAGGGATTGTCCTAACAAGAGAACTATGATAGTTAATCATCTAGGACAATATGATTCTACTAGTGAAAATGATGATGATGATGCACCCTTAGAATCTGATTTTGTTGAGCATGATAATGAATTTGTGGAGGATGATGGTGTAGAATATGAGCATGGAGATAGCCTCATTTGTAAAAGAACTTTGCATGTACAACCTGCCTTGTGTGATGATAATCAAAGAGAAAACCTATTTCACACTAGATGCTTGATTAAGGATAAGGTTTGTAATGTTATAATTGATGGACGAAGTTGTTGTAACATTGCAAGTACTGAACTTGTCTCTAAGTTACAACTACGACCTTTTTGCCACCCTAGGCCTTATAAGCTCCATTGGATGAATGATTGTGGAGAACTTAAGGTCAACAAACAAGTGAATGTGACTCTTAAATTAGGGCCTTATCAAGACACTATTCTTTGTGATGTAGTTCCTATGCAAGCATGTCATGTACTCTTAGGAAGACCTTGGCAATATGATAGGAGAGTGATGCATGATGGGTTTAGTAATAGATATTCTTTCACTTTCAATGGAAGCAATGTTACTCTCAAACCTATGACTCCATTGCAGATTGCCGAAGCCTTTGAGAAGAAAAGAGACAAGGAGAGGCTACAAGAGCAAGAGAAGAGCATAGCTAAGGAAGTAGCTCGACCTAAACCAGCCCCTAGCCATAAAGCAAGCCAGCTGAGCCTATCTACACCTCCTACTGTCCTCTTAGCATCCAAAGAAGAACTAGAAGGTGAGTATCTACCCTTAGACACCCACCTCATGCTATTAACCAAGAAGAGGACCCTAGCTATTGAGCCAACCGAGCCTACCCTACCCCAGCCCATCCAAAAGCTTCTTGAAGAGTTCCAAGACATGTTCCCGGATGAGATACCCCCTGGCCTACCTCCATTTAGAGGAATAGAGCACCAAATTGACTTCATTCCAGGGCAAACAAGTGAATAGAGCACCTACTCTCCTTAGGACTTTGAAGGGTCCATCACCTCTTGGAGCTAGCTTGGATGCTCTCTTTGTTGGGAATCTTTCCTTGCGCAAGTGCAACCATACGAGGTCTCCTGGCTTGAAAATCACCCTTCTCCTTCCCTTGTTGTTCCTAGCAGCCACATTATGTCCTAGTTGCTCCAACCTGAGCTTGGTCTTTTCATGTAACTCCCTTATGAACTCCACCTGTTTATCTGCATCAAAATCTACTCGTTCCTTCTTGGGAAACGGTACAAGGTCTAATGGGGTTAAGGGATTAAGACCATAGACACATTCAAAAGGACTTAAGTTTGTAGAAGAGTGTTGTGCCCTATTATATGCAAATTCTACATGTGGAAACAAATCTTCCCAAGACTTTAAGTTCTTCCTAATGAGTGTCCTTAGGAGGGTACCAAGTGTTCTATTAGTAACCTCAGTTTGACCATCGGTTTGGGGATGACTTGAGGTAGAAAACAAGAGTTTAGTACCAAGTTGTCCCCAAAGAGAACGCCAAAAGTGACTCAAAAACTTTGTATCCCTATCACTAACAATTGTCCTAGGAATCCCATGCAATCTAACTACTTCTCTAAAGAAAAGAATAGAAACATGTGAAGCATCATCAGTTTTGTGACAAGGTATAAAGTGAGCCATCTTAGAAAACCGATCTACAACCACAAAAATTGAGTCTCGTCCCTTCCTAGTCCTAGGTAGTCCAACAATGAAGTCCATACTTATATCTAACCAAGGAGAAGAGGGAATGGGTAGTGGTGTGTAGAGACCATGGGGTTTCACCTTAGACTTAGCTTTTAAACACTCTAAGCATCTTTTAAGCACATTTTCAACATCTTTAAGCATGTGAGGCCAGTAGAAGTGTTCTTTAAGCATGGCATAGGTCTTATCACGCCCAAAGTGACCCATAAGACCTCCCTTGTGTGATTCCTCAACAAGCAAGAGTCTTAAAGAGCACTTAGGTATGCAAACCTTACTAGCTCTAAAAAGGAATCCATCAAACAAGTAAAAACACTTATCACATGAACCCGTATCTAAGCATTGTCTATAGATATTCCCAAAATCAGAATCATTATCATAGAGTTCCTTAATGTAAGCAAACCCTAGCACCTTAGAATCAAGTTGAGTAAGCAATGTATATCTCCTAGATAAAGCATTTGCTACAATGTTATCTTTTCCTTTCTTATACTTGATAATGTAAGGAAAAGTCTCTATGAATTCCAGCCATCTACCATGACGCCTATCTAGTTTATCTTGACCCCTTAGATGCTTTAATGACTTATGATCCGTATGTAACACAAATTCACTTGGCCAAAGATAGTGTTGCCAAGTCTTTAAGACCCTAAAGAGTGCATAGAGTTCTCTATCATAAGTAGAGTAATTGAGGCACGCACCTTTGAGCTTTTCACTAAAGAAAGCTATTGGTCTTCCTTCTTGCATCAACACACCACCAATTCCAATCCCCGAAGCATCACATTCTACCTCAAATGGCTTTGAGAAATTTGGTAGAATCAGGAGAGGAGCATTCGTCAATCTGGTTTTGAGCTCTTCAAATGCCGCCTCTTGTGCCTTGCCCCACGTGAAAGGTGTGTGTTTCTTTGTCAACTCCGTGAGTGGTGAAGCTATGGTGGAGAAGTCCTTCACAAATCGTCTATAGAAACCGGCCAGACCTTGAAAGCTTCGGACTTGTCCAACATTAGTAGGAGTAGGCCACTCCTTGATGGCTTTCACCTTCTCTTGATCAACCTCCAATCCTCTTGGGCTGACCACAAACCCTAGGAAAATCACTTCATTAGTGCAAAAATCACACTTCTTAATGTTAGCATAAAGATGATGAAGTCTAAGTGTGGATAATACTTCCCTAAGGTGTTGTTCATGCTCTTGTAAGGACTTGCTATAGATGAGGATGTCATCAAAGTAGACCACCACAAATTTCCCTATGTAGCTTCTTAGAACATAGTTCATAAGCCTCATGAATGTCGAAGGAGCATTAGTAAGACCAAATGGCATGACAAGCCATTCATACAAGCCAAACTTGGTCTTAAAGGCTGTTTTCCATTCATCCCCTTCTTTCATCCTAATTTGGTGGTATCCACTCCTCAAATCTATCTTAGAAAACAAAGTAGCACCATAAAATTCATCAAGCATATCATCAAGTCTAGGGATAGGGTGACGATACTTGATTGTGATGTTGTTTATAGCACGGCAGTCCACACACATCCTCCATGTCTTGTCCTTCTTTGGAACCAAGAGGACCGGAACTGCACATGGTGACTTGCTCTCTCGCACATTACCCTTTTGAAGTAGCTCTTGCACTTGATCCTCAATTTCCTTGCTCTCTTGAGGATTCATCTTGTAAGCTGGCCTATTTGGTAATGATGCTCCCGGAATTAGGTCTATTTGATGCTCAATCCCTCTAAAGGGCGGTAGTCCTAATGGAAGCTCTTCCGAAAACATGTCCTTAAACTCATCAAGCACAACTTGGATGGAGTGAGGGATAGTGTTGTTGCCTTCGGCACTTGTAAGTGCACGCCATTGGTCCTTGAGCAATGTCATGACCCTTGTGTCTATAGGAAGACACAACTCGTGCAAATCTGATGTGGACGCCAACAACACACTCCCCTTGATCACTTCTTCTTCTTTCTCTTTGTCCTTCATCTTGGACTTCTCAAATTCTTCGGCAACCTGCAATGGGGTCATAGGACACAAGGTAATAGGTCTGCCATGGAACTTAAATGTGTGCTTGTTAGTATAGCCATCATGAATAGCTTTCCTATCAAATTGTCAAGGTCTACCTAGTAAAAGATGACATGCATTCATAGGAACTACATCACATAACAAAGTATCTTGATAGGAGCCTATCTTAAAAGCTATGTTCACTTGCTTGGTGACTTTCAATTCACCACATTCATTCATCCATCTTAGCTTATAAGGCCTAGTATGTGGAATTGTTGGTAGTTGTAACTTAGACACTAAAATAGTACTAGCTATGTTTGTACAACTTCCACCATCAATGATCATATTACACACTTTTCCTTTAACAAGACACCTAGTATGAAATAGGTTCTCTCTTTGATCAGCTTCCTCTTTAGTTACTAGCACATGCAAAGTTCTCTTACAAATTAAGCTATCACCATGCTCATACTCTAATTCTTCACCAAAATCTAAGTCATTAGCATGCTCATTTTCAGTTTCAATGCAAGGAATCTCTTCATTATCACTACAAGAATCATATTGTCCTAGGTGATCTACAATCATAGTTCTCCTATTAGGGCAATCTTTCATCATGTGACCTTTGCCTTTACATTTAAAACATTCAATTTGACTAGACTTAATAGGAAAAGTAGAGTTAGAGGCATTCCCTTTTTGTCCTTGACTTGTGAATGGAGGCCGAGTGGTTTGGCCTTGATTAGGGTGGCTTGTGTTGCTTGTACCAAATTCTTTCCTAGGGGCAGAATGCTCCTTGTTTTGCTCTCGGCCATATGATGCATTCTTGGAGCTTGATTTCCAATTTGCATTGCTTGATTGCCCACGGCCTGAGGTGTATGAGCTCCTTGACTTGAGTCTCTTCTCTATCTTGATGGCATTATGAAGTAATTCCACGGCTGTACTACAAGGATACATATCTACTTCATAGGAAATGTTAGAGTTAAGTATCCTAAGATATCTAGCAATGGTGGAGTCTTCATCCTCTCTTACCCCAGCCTTAAGCATAGCATGTTGCATGGCATTATAAGCTTCTTCTACACTCATACTTCCTTGTCTAAGATTCTCTAATCTTTGTCTAAGTTCTCTAGTGTAGTAGGATGGTACAAATCTATTCCTAAGCAACACTTTCATTTGTTCCCATGTATGGACTGGTGGATCAAGGTTTCTAACTCTCTCTTTTACTAAGTTATCCCACCAAGCTAAAGCAAATCCTTTGAATTCTAATGTAGCTAATTGTACCTTCCTTTGCTCGGGGAAATTGTGACAAGTCCATATGTTCTCTACCTTGGTCTCCCATTCCATGTATAAATCAGCATCACTTGTGCCCTCAAAGGGTGGGATCTGCACCTTTACCCTTCCTAGTCCATCTTGCTCTTGCTCACGCCTCCTAGGTTGAAACCTCCTATTGCGTTCTCTTCTCTATTCCTCGTACTCATCCATGCCTTCTCCTTCATCCTGAAATTCATCAACAAACTCATTTTGTCTAAAAGAATTAGGAGAAGAAAGATTAGAGTGTTCTTCCCTCATTGGTCTAGGGGTACGTATGGGAGGTAATGGATTTCTCCTAGGTGGTGGATTAGGGTTGGTTCTATTCTGAGTTCTAAGGATGGCTTCCCTTCTAGCTTCTTCATAGACTTCTCTTTGTGTAGGAAGAGGGACTTGGCTATTGAGGTTAGAAGTTTGGCCATGTTCCATGTGGGTCCCTAGAGGAGTAGGTCTAGTGGCTAATTGTCCCTTAATGGTGTTCATTTCAGCTGCGAGGGATGTGATACTATCGGTAAGGCTCTTAAGGATGCTATAGACCTCAGGTTGTGGGGGTGAAGGACTCCTTGTGTCGGAATGGTCATTGCCCCTTTCGCCTTCATTCCTAGAGTTAGTCATGATCAAAGCAAACAAACACTGAAATTGATTAAGTTAGATTGAATAATAACAACTCTCAAGTGTTTCCCAAACCAAGTGTTTGTTCACACAACTCTCTTGTTGCTTGTACTTCTCTAACTTGATATTGGCTTGTAAAGATCAATCCTTTCAACTTAGTGACTATTCACTACAAAGAAACTCAAAATCAGTTTTGAAGTCAAGACAATGATCACAACTCTCAGATTGCAAGAATGAAAAGCAACCTAGTGTTTAAGCAAAATTTAAGCCTTAGAATAGGTGATTACCTTCAAGTCAAGCTCGAATTGAGTCAAGAAGGACCTCGGACTGTCTAGCCTTGTCAAACCGTGAGGGATATTGGTTTAGGGACTAGGTGGCTAAGGTCGATGGGTTGGCTCAAGGGCTCTTGGCAATCCCTTGTTCTCCTTCTTCAACTTGTGATTCGGAAAAGTTTAATACCCCGGGTCTAGCTAAGCCGTTTTGTTTGGCTGAGATGTGTAGCTTTAGACCACGGTTCTTCCTTAGACCGCTCTATTACAATGACTTAAGATCCCAAACTTTAATGAACCGAGCTAATAACTCCGATTTCTTTTAATACTTAGTCCGCCTGATTTTTATGTTTTGGACTTTGGCTTTTGTTTTTCTTTTCTTTTTTTTTTGGAGTTTTTAAATGAAGAATAAAAGAAAAGCAACAAAATAAGCTAACAAAAAAAATAGCCAAGGCAGGCTGCATTTCAACTCACTTGAACGTTCAAAAATGGCATGTAGGGGGTGAGGTGGCCTGATTTTGTAGGGAGAGTGGGTGAGGTAGCTGATTTTGTAGGGAGAGTGGGTGAGGTAGCTGATTTTGTAGGGAGAGTGGGTGAGGTAGCTGATTTTGTAGGGAGGAGTGGGTGAAATAGTACCTGATTTGTGGGGAATGAGTGGCTGGAAATTACTTGGTAATTGGCCTTGTAACCACCCTCTCAATACTCCAATTCAGCCATGAAGAACATCAACAAATTCCAGCCGTTTTCTTCTTCTTCTTCTTCCTTGAGTTTTGTGAGATCAATGGATGTGTTTAGGCAATGGATTTGACAAGGACAAGACCAAGCCTACTACCCTTCCTTCTCTCAATGCAAGCCATCCTCTTTGGTGTTCAACCTGCACACAACTCACAATTTAGAGATCACACCTTGTTTGGACAAGAAACTCAAGAACACAACCAAGGTTAGATTGATGTTCGAATGAGTATGAATGGTGTGTATGGAGTCAATTGGCTCTGATACCACTTGATATAGCCTTGCTTGAGCTATGAAGCCGATCTAGACAACCATAAACACACAAGAGATCAACCAACAACAACAATGGCGAAAGCCCTTTGAAAATCAGAATGGAAAAGGCAATGAAACAAAGGAGATAACAAGGGGAGATATACAAGATGATGAATGATCAAAACCAAGCACAAACAACAACAAGACCAAAGGCTTTAATGGCCTAAAACCAGGTTGTAATGGAGTGCAAAACCTCGATCCTACAACCCTACACAACCTTCACATGGAGGAGGCACAAGGAGGAGTTCTATGAAGCTTGTAAACACCAATTCTAATGAGATTGACATAAACAAGACATCTAGAGTAAGACAAGCAATCCGCTCGATCACACACTTGAGTTCAAAGCTCTCTTTGAAAAGAGAAAACAACAAAGTTGATAAACATTGAACTAAGTTGGGAGTGGGGTGTCAAGGGGGTTTAAATAGACAAATAACCACCCCTTGACTTCAAAACCAAACGCACCACATGTCTTGAAAAGAAGCCCTTGACATGGCAAAATGTCATGAAATGCAAGTGTCATAAAATGCACTAAAAGGAAATGATGAGCAAGGTCTTCAAGCTATCTCATTGGACTCAAGTGTCAGTAGAGTAACCATTGAGTCCTCAAGTTCCATAGTGTTGCCTTGAAGGTTGAATTGAGTGACAAAAATGGTTAAGTCTTCTTGTAGTTGCTTAGCTTTTGACCTTGTGATTGGACCTTCTATGGATGGTGCTTCCATTGGTGTGACTTCTAAGGATGGTCCTCCATCATTTTCAAACCGAATCAACCGTTGTTTGTGTTAACCCTATGTACAATGACAAGTTGGAAAATTAAGAGTTGTTTGGTATTACAAAGGAGGTGTTACTTATAAAGTACGAAGTGGTGGTTGAGAATGGTCAAATACCTCTAATAGTCATTGAAACCAAGTTTCAATCAATTCTGACATCGTTTGGTCGTCGTTTTGCCAATTCGAGCCTTAATGGACCATTAGGTCCATTTAGCGTCTTTTAGCGTTTTTGCACCGCTGCGTGCCTAATTCTTGGTTGAAGGGAACCTTATGGAACTTCGTATGCCTAATAAGACTAAGTTGCACAACGTTTTCAAACCGAATCAACCGTTGTTTGTGTTAACCCTATGTACAATGACAAGTTGGAAAATTAAGAGTTGTTTGGTATTACAAAGGAGGTGTTACTTATAAAGTACGAAGTGGTGGTTGAGAATGGTCAAATACCTCTAATAGTCATTGAAACCAAGTTTCAATCCATTCCGACATCGTTTGGTCGTCGTTTTGCCAATTCGAGCCTTAATGGATCATTAGGCCCATTTAGCGTCTTTTAGCGTTTTCGCACCGCTGCGTGCCTAATTCTTGGTTAAAGGGAACCTTATGGAACTTCGTATGCCTAATAAGACTAAGTTGCACAACGTTTTCAAACCGAATCAACCGTTGTTTGTGTTAACCCTACGTACAATGACAAGTTGGAAAATTAAGAATTGTTTGGTATTACAAAGGAGGTGTTACTTATAAAGTACGAAGTGGTGGTTGAGAATGGTCAAATACCTCTAATAGTCATTGAAACCAAGTTTCAATCCATTCCGACATCGTTTGGTCGTCGTTTTGCCAATTCGAGCCTTGATGGACCATTAGGCCCATTTAGCGTCTTTTAGCGTTTTCGCACCGCTGCGTGCCTAATTCTTGGTTAAAGGGAACCTTATGGAACTTCGTATGCCTAATAAGACTAAGTTGCACAACGTTTTCAAACAGAATCAACCGTTGTTTGTGTTAACCCTACGTACAATGACAAGTTGGAAAATTAAGAGTTGTTTGGTATTACAAAGGAGGTGTTACTTATAAAGTACGAAGTGGTGGTTGAGAATGGTCAAATACCTCTAATAGTCATTGAAACCAAGTTTCAATCCATTCCGACATCGTTTGGTCGTCGTTTTGCCAATTCGAGCCTTGATGGACCATTAGGCCCATTTAGCGTCTTTTAGCGTTTTCGCACCGCTGCGTGCCTAATTCTTGGTTAAAGGGAACCTTATGGAACTTCGTATGCCTAATAAGACTAAGTTGCACAACGTTTTCAAACAGAATCAACAGATGTTTGTGTTCACCCTACGTACAATGACAATTTGGAGAATTAAGAGTTGTTTGGGTATTACAAAGTAGATGTTACTTATAAAGTACGAAGTGGTGGTTGAGAATGGTCAAATACCTCTAATAGTCATTGAAACCAAGTTTCAAACCATTCCGACATCGTTTGGTCGTCGTTTTGCCAATTCGAGCCTTAATGGACCATTAGGCCCATTTAGCGTCTTTTAGCGTTTTCGCACCGCTGCGTGCCTAATTCTTGGTTAAAGGGAACCTTATGGAACTTCGTATGCCTAATAAGACAAAGTTGCACAACGTTTTCAAACCGAATCAACCGTTGTTTGTGTTAACCCTACGTACAATGACAAGTTGGAAAATTAAGAGTTGTTTGGTATTACAAAGGAGGTGTTACTTATAAAGTACGAAGTGGTGGTTGAGAATGGTCAAATACCTCTAGTAGTCATTGAAACCAAGTTTCAATCCATTCCGACATCGTTTGGTCGTCGTTTTGCCAATTCGAGCCTTAAAGGACCATTAGGCCCATTTAGCGTCTTTTAGCGTTTTCGCACCGCTGCGTGCCTAATTCTTGGTTAAAGGGAACCTTATGGAACTTCGTATGCCTAATAAGACTAAGTTGCACAACGTTTTCAAACCGAATCAACCGTTGTTTGGGTTAACCCTACGTACAATGACAAGTTGGAAAATTAAGAGTTGTTTGGTATTACAAAGGAGGTGTTACTTATAAAGTACGAAGTGGTGGTTGAGAATGGTCAAATACCTCTAATAGTCATTGAAACCAAGTTTCAATCCATTCCGACATCGTTTGGTCGTCGTTTTGCCAATTCGAGCCTTAATGGACCATTAGGCCCATTTAGCGTCTTTTAGCGTTTTCGCACCGCTGCGTGCCTAATTCTTGGTTAAAGGGAACCTTATGGAACTTCGTATGTCTAATAAGACTAAGTTGCACAACGTTTTCAAACCGAATCAACCGTTGTTTGTGTTAACCCTACGTACAATGACAAGTTGGAAAATTAAGAGTTGTTTGGTATTACAAAGGAGGTGTTACTTATAAAGTACGAAGTGGTGGTTGAGAATGGTCAATTACCTCTAATAGTCATTGAAACCAAGTTTCAATCCATTCCGACATCGTTTGGTCGTCGTTTTGCCAATTCGAGCCTTGATGGACCATTAGGCCCATTTAGCGTCTTTTAGCGTTTTCGCACCGCTACGTGCCTAATTCTTGGTTAAAGGGAACCTTATGGAACTTCGTATGCCTAATAAGACTAAGTTGCGCAACGTTTTCAAACCGAATCAACCGTTGTTTGTGTTAACCCTACGTACAATGACAAGTTGGAAAATTAAGAGTTGTTTGGTATTACAAAGGAGGTGTTACTTATAAAGTACGAAGTGGTGGTTGAGAATGGTCAAATACCTCTAATAGTCATTGAAACCAAGTTTCAATCCATTCCGACATCGTTTGGTCGTCGTTTTGCCAATTCGAGCCTTAATGGACCATTAGGCCCATTTAGCGTCTTTTAGCGTTTTCGCACCGCTGCGTGCCTAATTCTTGGTTAAAGGGAACCTTATGGAACTTCGTATGCCTAATAAGACTAAGTTGCACAACGTTTTCAAACAGAATCAACAGTTATTTGTGTTCACCCTACGTACAATGACAATTTGGAGAATTAAGAGTTGTTTGGGTATTACAAAGTAGATGTTACTTATAAAGTACGAAGTGGTGGTTGAGAATGGTCAAATACCTCTAATAGTCATTGAAACCAAGTTTCAATCCATTCCGACATCGTTTGGTCGTCGTTTTGCCAATTCGAGCCTTAATGGACCATTAGGCCCATTTAGCGTCTTTTAGCGTTTTCGCACCGCTGCGTGCCTAATTCTTGGTTAAAGGGAACCTTATGGAACTTCGTATGCCTAATAAGACTAAGTTGCACAACGTTTTCAAACCGAATCAACCGTTGTTTGTGTTAACCATACGTACAATGACAAGTTGGAAAATTAAGAGTTGTTTGGTATTACAAAGGAGGTGTTACTTATAAAGTACGAAGTGGTGGTTGAGAATGGTCAAATACCTCTAATAGTCATTGAAACCAAGTTTCAATCCATTCCGACATCGTTTGGTCGTCGTTTTGCCAATTCGAGCCTTGATGGACCATTAGGCCCATTTAGCGTCTTTTAGCGTTTTCGCACCGCTGCGTGCGTAATTCTTGGTTAAAGGGAACCTTATGGAACTTCGTATGCCTAATAAGACTAAGTTGCACAACGTTTTCAAACAGAATCAACAGTTATTTGTGTTCACCCTACGTACAATGACAATTTGGAGAATTAAGAGTTGTTTGGGTATTACAAAGTAGATGTTACTTAAAAAGTACGAAGTGGTGGTTGAGAATGGTCAAATACCTCTAATAGTCATTGAAACCAAGTTTCAATCCATTCCGACATCGTTTGGTCGTCGTTTTGCCAATTCGAGCCTTAATGGACCATTAGGCCCATTTAGCGTCTTTTAGCGTTTTCGCACCGCTGCGTGCCTAATTCTTGGTTAAAGGGAACCTTATGGAACTTCGTATGCCTAATAAGACTAAGTTGCACAACGTTTTCAAACCGAATCAACCGTTGTTTGTGTTAACCCTACGTAAAATGACAAGTTGGAAAATTAAGAGTTGTTTGGGTATTACAAAGTAGATGTTACTTATAAAGTACGAAGTGGTGGTTTACAAAGGAGGTGTTACTTATAAAGTACGAAGTGGTGGTTGAGAATAGTCAAATACATCTAATAGTCTTTGAAACCAAGTTTCAATCCATTCCGACATCGTTTGGTCGTCGTTTTGCCAATTCGAGCCTTAATGGACCATTAGGCCCATTTAGCGTCTTTTAGCGTTTTCGCACCGCTCCGTGCCTAATTCTTGGTTAAAAGGAACCTTATGGAACTTCGTATGCCTAATAAGACTAAGTTGCACAACGTTTTCAAACAGAATCAACAGTTGTTTGTGTTTACACTACGTACAATGACAAGTTGGAAAATTAAGAGTTGTTTGGGTATTACAAAGTAGATGTTACTTATAAAGTACGAAGTGGTGGTTTACAAAGGAGGTGTTACTTATAAAGTACGAAGTGGTGGTTGAGAATTCTCAAATACCTCTAATAGTCATTGAAACCATGTTTCAATCCATTCCGACATCGTTTGGTCGTCGTTTTGCCAATTCAAGCCTTAATGGACCATTAGGCTCATTTAGCGTCTTTTAGCATTTTCGCACCGCTGCGTTCCTAATTCTTGATTAAAAGAGACCCTTATGGAACTTCGTATGCAAAATAGGACTAAGTTGCAGAACGTTTTCAAACAGAATCAACAGTTGTTTGTGTTTACCCTACATACAATGACAATTAAGAGTTGTTTGGTATTACAAAAAAGATGTTACTTATAGAGTACGAAGTGGTGGTTGAGAATGGTCAAATACCTCTAATAGTCATTGAATCCAAGTTTCAATCCATTCCGACATCGTTTGGTCGTTGTTTTGCCAATTCGAGCCTTAATGGACCATTAGGCCCATTTAGCGTCTTTTAGCGTTTTTGCACCGCTGCGTGCCTAATTCTTGGTTAAAGGGAACCTTATGGAACTTCGTATGCCTAATAAGACTAAGTTGCACAACGTTTTCAAACCGAATCAACCGTTGTTTGTGTTAACCCTACGTACAATGACAAGTTGGAAAATTAAGAGTTGTTTGGTATTACAAAGGAGGTGTTACTTATAAAGTACGAAGTGGTGGTTGAGAATGGTCAAATACCTCTAATAGTCATTGAAACCAAGTTTCAATCCATTCCGACATCGTTTGGTCGTCGTTTTGCCAATTCGAGCCTTAATGGACCATTAGGCCCATTTAGCGTCTTTTAGCGTTTTCGCACCGCTGCGTGCCTAATTCTTGGTTAAAGGGAATCTTATGGAACTTCGTATGCCTAATAAGACTAAGTTGCACAACGTTTTCAAACCGAATCAACCGTTGTTTGTGTTTACCCTACGTAAAATGACAAGTTGGAAAATTAAGAGTTGTTTGGTATTACAAAGGAGGTGTTACTTATAAAGTACGAAGTGGTGGTTGAGAATGGTCAAATACCTCTAATAGTCATTGAAACCAAGTTTCAATCCATTCCGACATCGTTTGGTCGTCGTTTTGCCAATTCGAGCCTTAATGGACCATTAGGCCCATTTAGCGTCTTTTAGCGTTTTCGCACCGCTGCGTGCCTAATTCTTGGTTAAAGGGAACCTTATGGAACTTCGTATGCCTAATAAGACTAAGTTGCACAACGTTTTCAAACCGAATCAACCGTTGTTTGTGTTTACCCTACGTAAAATGACAAGTTGGAAAATTAAGAGTTGTTTGGTATTACAAAGGAGGTGTTACTTATAAAGTACGAAGTGGTGGTTGAGAATAGTCAAATACATCTAATAGTCTTTGAAACCAAGTTTCAATCCATTCCGACATCGTTTGGTCGTCGTTTTGCCAATTCGAGCCTTAATGGACCATTAGGCCCATTTAGCGTCTTTTAGCGTTTTCGCACCGCTCCGTGCCTAATTCTTGGTTAAAAGGAACCTTATGGAACTTCGTATGCCTAATAAGACTAAGTTGCACAACGTTTTCAAACAGAATCAACAGTTGTTTGTGTTTACACTACGTACAATGACAAGTTGGAAAATTAAGAGTTGTTTGGGTATTACAAAGTAGATGTTACTTATAAAGTACGAAGTGGTGGTTTACAAAGGAGGTGTTACTTATAAAGTACGAAGTGGTGGTTGAGAATTCTCAAATACCTCTAATAGTCATTGAAACCATGTTTCAATCCATTCCGACATCGTTTGGTCGTCGTTTTGCCAATTCAAGCCTTAATGGACCATTAGGCTCATTTAGCGTCTTTTAGCATTTTCGCACCGCTGCGTTCCTAATTCTTGATTAAAAGAGACCCTTATGGAACTTCGTATGCAAAATAGGACTAAGTTGCAGAACGTTTTCAAACAGAATCAACAGTTGTTTGTGTTTACCCTACATACAATGACAAGTTGGAGAATTAAGAGTTGTTTGGTATTACAAAAAAGATGTTACTTATAGAGTACGAAGTGGTGGTTGAGAATGGTCAAATACCTCTAATAGTCATTGAATCCAAGTTTCAATCCATTCCGACATCGTTTGGTCGTTGTTTTGCCAATTCGAGCCTTAATGGACCATTAGGCCCATTTAGCGTCTTTTAGCGTTTTTGCACCGCTGCATGCCTAATTCTTGGTTAAAGGGAACCTTATGGAACTTCGTATTCCTAATAAGACTAAGTTGCACAACGTTTTCAAACCGAATCAACCGTTGTTTGTGTTAACCCTACGTACAATGACAAGTTGGAAAATTAAGAGTTGTTTGGTATTACAAAGGAGGTGTTACTTATAAAGTACGAAGTGGTGGTTGAGAATGGTCAAATACCTCTAATAGTCATTGAAACCAAGTTTCAATCCATTCCGACATCGTTTGGTCGTCGTTTTGCCAATTCGAGCCTTAATGGACCATTAGGCCCATTTAGCGTCTTTTAGCGTTTTCGCACCGCTGCGTGCCTAATTCTTGGTTAAAGGGAACCTTATGGAACTTCGTATGCCTAATAAGACTAAGTTGCACAACGTTTTCAAACCGAATCAACCGTTGTTTGTGTTTACCCTACGTAAAATGACAAGTTGGAAAATTAAGAGTTGTTTGGTATTACAAAGGAGGTGTTACTTATAAAGTACGAAGTGGTGGTTGAGAATAGTCAAATACATCTAATAGTCTTTGAAACCAAGTTTCAATCCATTCCGACATCGTTTGGTCGTCGTTTTGCCAATTCGAGCCTTAATGGACCATTAGGCCCATTTAGCGTCTTTTAGCGTTTTCGCACCGCTCCGTGCCTAATTCTTGGTTAAAAGGAACCTTATGGAACTTCGTATGCCTAATAAGACTAAGTTGCACAACGTTTTCAAACAGAATCAACAGTTGTTTGTGTTTACACTACGTACAATGACAAGTTGGAAAATTAAGAGTTGTTTGGGTATTACAAAGTAGATGTTACTTATAAAGTACGAAGTGGTGGTTTACAAAGGAGGTGTTACTTATAAAGTACGAAGTGGTGGTTGAGAATTCTCAAATACCTCTAATAGTCATTGAAACCATGTTTCAATCCATTCCGACATCGTTTGGTCGTCGTTTTGCCAATTCAAGCCTTAATGGACCATTAGGCTCATTTAGCGTCTTTTAGCGTTTTCGCACCGTTGCGTTCCTATTTCTTGATTAAAAGAGACCCTTATGGAACTTCGTATGCAAAATAGGACTAAGTTGCAGAACGTTTTCAAACAGAATCAACAGTTGTTTGTGTTTACCCTACATACAATGACAAGTTGGAGAATTAAGAGTTGTTTGGTATTACAAAAAATATGTTACTTATAGAGTACGAAGTGGTGGTTGAGAATGGTCAAATACCTCTAATAGTCATTGAATCCAAGCTTCAATCCATTCTGACATCGTTTGGTCGTCGTTTTGCCAATTCGAGCCTTAATGGACCATTAGGCCCATTGAGCGTCTTTTAGCGTTTTCGCACCGCTGCGTGCCTAATTCTTGGTTAAAGGGAACCTTATGGAACTGCGTATGCCTAATAAGACTAAGTTGCACAACGTTTTCAAACCGAATCAACCGTTGTTTGTGTTAACCCTACGTACAATGACAAGTTGGAAAATTAAGAGTTGTTTGGTATTACAAAGGAGGTGTTACTTATAAAGTACGAAGTGGTGGTTGAGAATGGTCAAATACCTCTAATAGTCATTGAAACAAAGTTTCAATCCATTCCGACATCGTTTGGTCGTCGTTTTGCCAATTCGAGCCTTAATGGACCATTAGGCCCATTTAGCGTCTTTTAGCGTTTTCGCACCGCTGCGTGCCTAATTCTTGGTTAAAAGGAACCTTATGGAACTTCGTATGCCTAATAAGACTAAGTTGCACAACGTTTTCAAACAGAATCAACAGTTGTTTGTGTTTACACTACGTACAATGACAAGTTGGAGAATTAAGAGTTGTTTGGGTATTACAAAGTAGATGTTACTTATAAAGTACGAAGTGGTGGTTTACAAAGGAGGTGTTACTTATAAAGTACGAAGTGGTGGTTGAGAATTCTCAAATACCTCTAATAGTCATTGAAACCATGTTTCAATCCATACCGACATCGTTTGGTCGTCGTTTTGCCAATTCAAGCCTTAATGGACCATTAGGCTCATTTAGCGTCTTTTAGCGTTTTCGCACCGCTGCGTTCCTAATTCTTGATTAAAAGAGACCCTTATGGAACTTCGTATGCAAAATAGGACTAAGTTGCAGAACGTTTTCAAACAGAATCAACAGTTGTTTGTGTTTACCCTACATAAAATGACAAGTTGGAGAATTAAGAGTTGTTTGGGTATTACAAAGTAGATGTTACTTATAAAGTACGAAGTGGTGGTTTACAAAGGAGGTGTTACTTATAAAGTACGAAGTGGTGGTTGAGGATGGTCAAATACCTCTAATAGTCATTGAATCCAAGTTTAAATCCATTCCGACATCGTTTGGTCGTCGTTTTGCCAATTCGAGCCTTAATGGACGATTAGGCCCATTTAGCGTCTTTTAGCGTTTTCGCACCGCTGCGTGCCTAATTCTTGGTTAAAGGGAACCTTATGGAACTTCGTATGCCTAATAAGACTAAGTTGCACAACGTTTTCAAACCGAATCAACCGTTGTTTGTGTTAACCCTACGTACAATGACAAGTTGGAAATTTAAGAGTTGTTTGGTATTACAAAGGAGGTGTTACTTATAAAGTACGAAGTGGTGGTTGAGAATGGTCAAATACCTCTAATAGTCATTGAAACAAAGTTTCAATCCATTCCGACATCGTTTGGTCGTCGTTTTGCCAATTCGAGCCTTAATGGACCATTAGGCCCATTTAGCGTCTTTTAGCGTTTTCGCACCGCTGCGTGCCTAATTCTTGGTTAAAAGGAACCTTATGGAACTTCGTATGCCTAATAAGACTAAGTTGCACAACGTTTTCAAACAGAATCAACAGTTGTTTGTGTTTACACTACGTACAATGACAAGTTGGAGAATTAAGAGTTGTTTGGGTATTACAAAGTAGATGTTACTTATAAAGTACGAAGTGGTGGTTTACAAAGGAGGTGTTACTTATAAAGTACGAAGTGGTGGTTGAGAATTCTCAAATACCTCTAATAGTCATTGAAACCATGTTTCAATCCATACCGACATCGTTTGGTCGTCGTTTTGCCAATTCAAGCCTTAATGGACCATTAGGCTCATTTAGCGTCTTTTAGCGTTTTCGCACCGCTGCGTTCCTAATTCTTGATTAAAAGAGACCCTTATGGAACTTCGTATGCAAAATAGGACTAAGTTGCAGAACGTTTTCAAACAGAATCAACAGTTGTTTGTGTTTACCCTACATACAATGACAAGTTGGAGAATAAGAGTTGTTTGGGTATTACAAAGTAGATGTTACTTATAAAGTACGAAGTGGTGGTTTACAAAGGAGGTGTTACTTATAAAGTACGAAGTGGTGGTTGAGAATGGTCAAATACCTCTAATAGTCATTGAATCCAAGTTTAAATCCATTCCGACATCGTTTGGTCGTCGTTTTGCCAATTCGAGCCTTAATGGACGATTAGGCCCATTTAGCGTCTTTTAGCGTTTTCGCACCGCTGCGTGCCTAATTCTTGGTTAAAGGGAACCTTATGGAACTTCGTATGCCTAATAAGACTAAGTTGCACAACGTTTTCAAACCGAATCAACCGTTGTTTGTGTTAACCCTACGTACAATGACAAGTTGGAAAATTAAGAGTTGTTTGGTATTACAAAGGAGGTGTTACTTATAAAGTACGAAGTGGTGGTTGAGAATGGTCAAATACCTCTAATAGTCATTGAAACCAAGTTTGAATCCATTCCGACATCGTTTGGTCGTCGTATTGCCAATTCGAGCCTTAATGGACGATTAGGCCCATTTAGCGTCTTTTAGCGTTTTCGCACCGCTGCGTGCCAAATTCTTTGTTAAATAGACCCTTATGGAACTTCGTATGCCTAATAAGACTATGTTGCAAAATGTTTTCAAACAGAATCAACCGTTGTTTGTGTTTACCCTACGTACAATGACAAGTTGGAGAATTAATAGTTGTTTGGTATTACAAAGGAGATGTTACTTATAAAGTACGAAGTGGTGGTTGAGAATGGTCAAATACCTCTAATAGTCATTGAAACCAGGTTTCAATCCATTTCGACATTGTTTGGTCGTCGTTTTGGCAATTCGAGCCTTAATGGACCATTCGGCCCATTTAGCGTCTTTTAGCGTTTTCGCACCGCTGCGTGCCTAATTCTTGGTTAAACGGAACCTTATGGAACTTCGTATGCCTAATAGGACTAAGTTGCATAACGTTTTCAAACAGAATCAACAGTTGTTTGTGTTTACCCTACATACAATGACAAGTTGGAGTATTAAGAGTTGTTTGGTATTACAAAAAAGATGTTACTTATAGAGTACAAATTGGTGGTTGAGAATGGTCAAATACCTCTACTAGTCATTGAATCAAAGTTTCAATCCATTCTGACATCGTTTGGTCGTCGTTTTGCCAATTCGAGCCTTAATGGACGATTAGGCCCATTTAGCATCTTTTAGCGTTTTCGCACCGCTGCGTGCCTAATTCTTGGTTAAAAGGAACCTAATGGAACTTCGTATGCCTAATAAGACTAAGTTGCACAACGTTTTCAAACAGAATCAACAGTTGTTTGTGTTTACCCTACGTACAATGACAAGTTGGAGAATTAAGAGTTGTTTGGGTATTACAAAGTAGATGTTACTTATAAAGTACGAAGTGGTGGTTTAGAATGGTCAAGTACCTCTTATAGTCATTGAAACCAAGTTTCAATCCATTCCGACATCTTTTGGTCGTCGTTTTGCCAATTCGAGCCATAATGGACCATTCGGCCCATTTAGCGCCTTTTAGCGTTTTCGCACCGCTGCGCGCCTAATTCTTTGTTAAATAGACCCTTATGGAACTTCGTATGCCTAATAAGACTATGTTGCAAAACGTTTTCAAACAGAATCAACCGTTGTTTGTGTTTACCCTACGTACAATGACAAGTTGGAGAATTAATAGTTGTTTGGTATTACAAAGGAGATGTTACTTATAAAGTACGAAGTGGTGGTTGAGAATGGCCAAATACCTCTAATAGTCATTGAAACCAGGTTTCAATCCATTTCGACATTGTTTGGTCGTCGTTTTGGCAATTCGAGCCTTAATGGACCATTAGGCCCATTTAGCGTCTTTTAGCGTTTTCGCACCGCTGCCTGCCTAATTCTTGGTTAAAGAGACCCTTATGGAACTTCGTATGCCTAATAAAACTAAGTTGCACAACGTTTTGAAACAGAATCAACCGTTGTTTGTGTTAACCCTACGTACAATGACAAGTTAGAGAATTAAGAGTTGTTTGGGTAATACAAAGTAGATGTTACTTATAAAGTACGAAGTGGTGGTTTACAAAGGAGGTGTTACTTATAAAGTACGAAGTGGTGGTTGAGAATTCTCAAATACCTCTAATAGTCATTGAACCCATGTTTCAATCCATCCCGACATCGTTTGGTAGTCGTTTTGCCAATTCGAGCCTTAATGGACCATTAGGCTCATTTAGCGTCTTTTAGCGTTTTCGCACCGCTGCGTTCCTAATTCTTGATTAAAGAGACCCTTATGGAACTTCGTATCCCTAATAGGACTAAGTTGCAGAACGTTTTCAAACAGAATCAACAGTTGTTTGTGTTTACCCTACATACAATGACAAGTTGGAGAATTAAGAGTTGTTTGGTATTACAAAAAAGATGTTACTTATAGAGTACGAATTGGTGGTTGAGAATGGTCAAATACCTCTACTAGTCATTGAATCAAAGTTTCAATCCATTCTGACATCGTTTGGTCGTCGTTTTGCCAATTCGAGCCTTAATGGACGATTAGGCCCATTTAGCGTCTTTTAGCGTTTTCGCACCGCTGCGTGCCTAATTCTTGGTTAAAAGGAACCTTATGGAACTTCGTATGCCTAATAAGACTAAGTTGCACAACGTTTTCAAACAGAATCAACCGTTGTTTGTGTTTACCCTACGTACAATGACAAGTTGGAGAATTAATAGTTGTTTGGTATTACAAAGGAGATGTTACTTATAAAGTACTAAGTGGTGGTTGAGAATGGCCAAATACCTCTAATAGTCATTGAAACCAGGTTTCAATCCATTTCGACATTGTTTGGTCGTCGTTTTGGCAATTCGAGCCTTAAGGGACCATTAGGCCCATTTTGCGTCTTTTAGCGTTTTCGCACCGCTGCCTGCCTAATTCTTGGGTTAAAGAGACCCTTATGGAACTTCGTATGCCTAATAAAACTAAGTTGCACAACGTTTTCAAACAGAATCAACAGTTGTTTGTGTTTACCCTACGTACAATGACAAGTTGGAGAATTAAGAGTTGTTTGGGTATTACAAAGTAGATGTTACTTATAAAGTACGAAGTGGTGGTTTACAAAGGAGGTGTTACTTATAAAGTACGAAGTGGTGGTTGAGAATTCTCAAATACCTCTAATAGTCATTGAAACCATGTTTCAATCCATCCCGACATCGTTTGGTCGTCGTTTTGCCAATTCGAGCCTTAATGGACCATTAGGCTCATTTAGCGTCTTTTAGCGTTTTCGCACCGCTGCGTTCCTAATTCTTGATTAAAGAGACCCTTATGGAACTTCGTATGCCTAATAGGACTAAGTTGCAGAACGTTTTCAAACAGAATCAACAGTTGTTTGTGTTTAACCTACGTACAATGACAAGTTGGAGAATTAATAGTTGTTTGGTATTACAAAGGAGATGTTACTTATAAAGTACGAAGTGGTGGTTGAGAATGCCCAAATACCTCTAATAGTCATTGAAACCAAGTTTCAATCCATTCCGACATCTTTTGGTCGTCGTTTTGCCAATTCGAGCCATAATGGACCATTCGGCCCATTTAGCGCCTTTTAGCGTTTTCGCACCGCTGCGCGCCTAATTCTTTGTTAAATAGACCCTTATGGAACTTCGTATGCCTAATAAGACTATGTTGCAAAACGTTTTCAAACAGAATCAACCGTTGTTTGTGTTTACCCTACGTACAATGACAAGATGGAGAATTAATAGTTGTTTGGTATTACAAAGGAGATGTTACTTATAAAGTACGAAGTGGTGGTTGAGAATGGCCAAATACCTCTAATAGTCATTGAAACCAGGTTTCAATCCATTTCGACATTGTTTGGTCGTCGTTTTGGCAATTCGAGCCTTAATGGACCATTAGGCCAATTTAGCGTCTTTTAGCGTTTTCGCACCGCTGCCTGCCTAATTCTTTGTTAAAGAGACCCTTATGGAACTTCTTCTGCCTAATAAAACTAAGTTGCACAACGTTTTCAAACAGAATCAACCGTTGTTTGTGTTTACCCTACGTACAATGACAAGTTGGAGAATTAAGAGTTGTTTGGGTATTACAAAGTAGATGTTACTTATAAAGTACGAAGTGGTGGTTTAGAATGGTCAAGTACCTCTTATAGTCATTGAAACCAAGTTTCAATCCATTCCGACATCTTTTGGTCGTCGTTTTGCCAATTCGAGCCATAATGGACCATTCGGCCCATTTAGCGCCTTTTAGCGTTTTCGCACCGCTGCGCGCCTAATTCTTTGTTAAATAGACCCTTATGGAACTTCGTATGCCTAATAAGACTATGTTGCAAAACGTTTTCAAACAGAATCAACCGTTGTTTGTGTTTACCCTACGTACAATGACAAGTTGGAGAATTAATAGTTGTTTGGTATTACAAAGGAGATGTTACTTATAAAGTACGAAGTGGTGGTTGAGAATGGCCAAATACCTCTAATAGTCATTGAAACCAGGTTTCAATCCATTTCGACATTGTTTGGTCGTCGTTTTGGCAATTCGAGCCTTAATGGACCATTAGGCCCATTTAGCGTCTTTTAGCGTTTTCGCACCGCTGCGTGCCTAATTCTTGGTTAAAGGGAACCTTATGGAACTTCGTATGCCTAATAAAACTTAGTTGCACAACGTTTTGAAACCGAATCAACCGTTGTATGTGTTAACCCTACGTACAATAACAAGTTGGAAAATTCAGAGTTGTTTGGTATTACAAAGGAGGTGTTACTTATAAAGTACGAAGTGGTGGTTGAGAATGGTCAAATACCTCTAATAGTCATTGAAACCAAGTTTCAATCCACTCCGACATCGTTTGGTCGTCGTTTTGCCAATTCGAGCCTTGATGGACCATTAGGCCCATTTAGCGTCTTTTAGCGTTTTCGCACCGTTGCGTGCCTAATTGTTGGTTAAAGGGAACCTTATGGAACATCGTATGCCTAATAAGACTAAGTTGCACAACGTTTTGAAACAGAATCAACAGTTGTTTGTGTTTACCCTACGTACAATGACAAGTTGGAAAATTAAGAGTTGTTTGGTATTACAAAGGAGGTGTTACTTATAAAGTACGAAGTGGTGGTTGAGAATGGTCAAATACCTCTAATAGTCATTGAAACCAAGTTTCAATCCATTCCGACATCGTTTGATCGTCGTTTTGCCAATTCGAGCCTTAATGGACCATTAGGCCCATTTAGCGTCTTTTAGCGTTTTCGCACCGCTGCGTGCCTATTTCTTGGTTAAAGGGAACCTTATGGAACTTCGTATGCCTAATAAGACTAAGTTGCACAACGTTTTCAAACCGAATCAACCGTTGTTTGTGTTAACGCTACGTACAATGACAAGTTGGAAAATTAAGAGTTGTTTGGTATTACAAAGGAGGTGTTACTTATAAAGTACGAAGTGGTGGTTGAGAATGGTCAAATACCTCTAATAGTCATTGAAACCAAGTTTCAATCCATTCCGACATCGTTTGGTCGTCGTATTGCCAATTCGAGCCTTAATGGACCATTAGGCCCATTTAGCGTCTTTTAGCGTTTTCGCACCGCTGCGTGCCTAATTCTTTGTTAAATAGACCCTTATGGAACTTCGTATGCCTAATAAGACTATGTTGCAAAACGTTTTCAAACAGAATCAACCGTTGTTTGTGTTTACGCTACGTACAATGACAAGTTGGAGAATTAATAGTTGTTTGGTATTACAAAGGAGATGTTACTTATAAAGTACGAAATGGTGGTTGAGAATGGCCAAATACCTCTAATAGTCATTGAAACCAGGTTTCAATCCATTTCGACATTGTTTGGTCGTCGTTTTGGCAATTCGAGCCTTAATGGACGATTAGGCCCATTTAGCGTCTTTTAGTGTTTTCGCACCGCTGCGTGCCTAATTCTTGGTTAAAAGGAACCTTATGGAACTTCGTATGCCTAATAAGACTAAGTTGCACAACGTTTTCAAACAGAATCAACCGTTGTTTGTGTTAACCCTACGTACAATGACAAGTTGGAGAATTAAGAGTTATTTGGTATTTCAAAGGAGATGTTACTTATAAAGTACGAAGTGGTGGTCGAGAATGGTCAAGTACCTCTTATAGTCATTGAAACCAAGTTTCAATCCATTCCGACATCTTTTGGTCGTCGTTTTGCCAATTCGAGCCTTAATGGACCATTAGGCCCATTTAGCGTCTTTTAGCGTTTTCGCACCGCTGCCTGCCTAATTCTTGGTTAAAGTGACCCTTATGGAACTTTTTATGCCGAATACGACTAAGTTGCACAACGTTTTCAAACCGAATCAACCGTTGTTTGTGTTAACCCTACGTACAATGACAAGTTGGAAAATTAAGAGTTGTTTGGTATTACAAAGGAGATGTTACTTATAAAGTACGAAGTGGTGGTTGAGAATGGCCAAATACCTCTAATAGTCATTGAAACCAGGTTTCAATCCATTTCGACATTGTTTGGTCGTCGTTTTGGCAATTCGAGCCTTAATGGACCATTAGGCCCATTTATTGTCTTTTAGCGTTTTCACACCACTGCGTTCCTAATTCTTGGTTAAAGAGACCCTTATGGAACTTCGTATGCCGAATACGACTATGTTGCAAAACGTTTTCAAACAGAATCAACCGTTGTTTGTGTTAATCCTACGTACAATGACAAGGTGGAAAATTAAGAGTTGTTTGGTATTTCAAAGGAGATGTTACTTATAAAGTACGAAGTGGTGGTTGAGAATGGTCAAGTACCTCTTATAGTCATTGAAACCAAGTTTCAATCCATTCCGACAACTTTTGGTCGTCGTTTTGCCAATTCGAGCCTTAATGGACCATTAGGCCCATTTAGCGTCTTTTAGCGTTTTCGCACCGCTGCGTGCCTAATTCTTGGTTAAAGGGAACCTTATGGAACTTCGTATGCCTAATAAGACTAAGTTGCACAACGTTTTCAAACCGAATCAACCGCTGTTTGTGTTAACCCTACATCCAATGACAAGTTGGAAAATTAAGATTTGTTTGGTATTACAAAGGAGGTGTTACTTATAGAGTACGAAGTGGTGGTTGAGAATGGTCAAATACCTCTAATAGTCATTGAAACCAAGTTTGAATCCATTCCGACATCGTTTGGTCGTCGTATTGCCAATTCGAGCCTTAATGGACGATTAGGCCCATTTAGCGTCTTTTAGCGTTTTCGCACCGCTGCGTGCCAAATTCTTTGTTAAATAGACCCTTATGGAACTTCGTATGCCTAATAAGACTATGTTGCCAAATGTTTTCAAACAGAATCAACCATTGTTTGTGTTTACCCTACGTACAATGACAAGTTGGAGAATTAATAGTTGTTTGGTATTACAAAGGAGATGTTACTTATAAAGTACGAAGTGGTGGTTGAGAATGGTCAAATACCTCTAATAGTCATTGAAACCAGGTTTCAATCCATTTCGACATTGTTTGGTCGTCGTTTTGGCAATTCGAGCCTTAATGGACCATTCGGCCCATTTAGCGTCTTTTAGCGTTTTCGCACCGCTGCGTGCCTAATTCTTGGTTAAACGGAACCTTATGGAACTTCGTATGCCTAATAGGACTAAGTTGCAGAACGTTTTCAAACAGAATCAACAGTTGTTTGTGTTTACCCTACATACAATGACAAGTTGGAGAATTAAGAGTTGTTTGGTATTACAAAAAAGATGTTACTTATAGAGTACGAATTGGTGGTTGAGAATGGTCAAATACCTCTACTAGTCATTGAATCAAAGTTTCAATCCATTCTGACATCGTTTGGTCGTCGTTTTGCCAATTCGAGCCTTAATGGACGATTAGGCCCGTTTAGCGTCTTTTAGCGTTTTCGCACCGCTGCGTGCCTAATTCTTGGTTAAAAGGAACCTAATGGAACTTCGTATGCCTAATATGACTAAGTTGCACAACGTTTTCAAACAGAATCAACAGTTGTTTGTGTTTACCCTACGTACAATGACAAGTTGGAGAATTAAGAGTTGTTTGGGTATTACAAAGTAGATGTTACTTATAAAGTACGAAGTGGTGGTTTAGAATGGTCACGTACCTCTTATAGTCATTGAAACCAAGTTTCAATCCATTCCGACATCTTTTGGTCGTCGTTTTGCGAATTCGAGCCATAATGGACCATTCGGCCCATTTAGCGCCTTTTAGCGTTTTCGCACCGCTGCGCGCCTAATTCTTTGTTAAATAGACCCTTATGGAACTTCGTATGCCTAATAAGACTATGTTGCAAAACGTTTTCAAACAGAATCGACCGTTGTTTGTGTTTACCCTACGTACAATGACAAGTTGGAGAATTAATAGTTGTTTGGTATTACAAAGGAGATGTTACTTATAAAGTACGAAGTGGTGGTTGAGAATGGCCAAATACCTCTAATAGTCATTGAAACCAGGTTTCAATCCATTTCGACATTGTTTGGTCGTCGTTTTGGCAATTCGAGCCTTAATGGACCATTAGGCCCATTTATTGTCTTTTAGCGTTTTCGCACCACTGCGTTCCTAATTCTTGGTTAAAGAGACCCTTATGGAACTTCGTATGCCGAATACGACTATGTTGCAAAACGTTTTCAAACAGACTCAACCGTTGTTTGTGTTTACCCTACATACAATGACAAGTTGGAGAATTAAGAGTTGTTTGGTATTACAAAGGAGATGTTACTTATAAAGTACGAAGTGGTGGTTGATAATGGTCAAATACCTCTAATAGTCATTGAAACCAAGTTTCAATCCATTCCGACATCGTTTGGTCGTCGTTTTGCCAATTCGAGCCTTAATGGACCATTAGGCCCATTTAGTGTCTTTTAGCGTTTTCGCACCGCTGCGTGCCTAATTCTTGGTTAAAGAGACCCTTATGGAACTTTGTATGCCTAATAAGACTATGTTGCCAAATGTTTTCAAACAGAATCAACCATTGTTTGTGTTTACCCTACGTACAATGACAAGTTGGAGAATTAATAGTTGTTTGGTATTACAAAGGAGATGTTACTTATAAAGTACGAAGTGGTGGTTGAGAATGGTCAAATACCTCTAATAGTCATTGAAACCAGGTTTCAATCCATTTCGACATTGTTTGGTCGTCGTTTTGGCAATTCGAGCCTTAATGGACCATTAGGCCCATTTATTGTCTTTTAGCGTTTTCACACCACTGCGTTCCTAATTCTTGGTTAAAGAGACCCTTATGGAACTTCGTATGCCGAATACGACTATGTTGCAAAACGTTTTCAAACAGAATCAACCGTTGTTTGTGTTAATCCTACGTACAATGACAAGGTGGAAAATTAAGAGTTGTTTGGTATTTCAAAGGAGATGTTACTTATAAAGTACGAAGTGGTGGTTGAGAATGGTCAAGTACCTCTTATAGTCATTGAAACCAAGTTTCAATCCATTCCGACATCGTTTGGTCGTCGTTTTGCCAATTCGAGCCTTAATGGACCATTAGGCCCATTTATTGTCTTTTAGCGTTTTCACACCACTGCGTTCCTAATTCTTGGTTAAAGAGACCCTTATGGAACTTCGTATGCCTAATAAGACTATGTTGCAAAACGTTTTCAAACAGAATCAACCGTTGTTTGTGTTTACCCTACGTACAATGACAAGTTGGAGAATTAATAGTTGTTTGGTATTACAAAGGAGATGTTACTTATAAAGTACGAAGTGGTGGTTGAGAATGGCCAAATACCTCTAATAGTCATTGAAACCAGGTTTCAATCCATTTCGACATTGTTTGGTCGTCGTTTTGGCAATTCGAGCCTTAATGGACCATTAGGCCCATTTAGCGTCTTTTAGCGTTTTCGCACCGCTGCCTGCCTAATTCTTGGTTAAAGAGACCCTTATGGAACTTCGTATGCCTAATAAAACTAAGTTGCACAACGTTTTGAAACAGAATCAACCGTTGTTTGTGTTAACCCTACGTACAATGACAAGTTAGAGAATTAAGAGTTGTTTGGGTAATACAAAGTAGATGTTACTTATAAAGTACGAAGTGGTGGTTTACAAAGGAGGTGTTACTTATAAAGTACGAAGTGGTGGTTGAGAATTCTCAAATACCTCTAATAGTCATTGAACCCATGTTTCAATCCATCCCGACATCGTTTGGTAGTCGTTTTGCCAATTCGAGCCTTAATGGACCATTAGGCTCATTTAGCGTCTTTTAGCGTTTTCGCACCGCTGCGTTCCTAATTCTTGATTAAAGAGACCCTTATGGAACTTCGTATCCCTAATAGGACTAAGTTGCAGAACGTTTTCAAACAGAATCAACAGTTGTTTGTGTTTACCCTACATACAATGACAAGTTGGAGAATTAAGAGTTGTTTGGTATTACAAAAAAGATGTTACTTATAGAGTACGAATTGGTGGTTGAGAATGGTCAAATACCTCTACTAGTCATTGAATCAAAGTTTCAATCCATTCTGACATCGTTTGGTCGTCGTTTTGCCAATTCGAGCCTTAATGGACGATTAGGCCCATTTAGCGTCTTTTAGCGTTTTCGCACCGCTGCGTGCCTAATTCTTGGTTAAAAGGAACCTTATGGAACTTCGTATGCCTAATAAGACTAAGTTGCACAACGTTTTCAAACAGAATCAACCGTTGTTTGTGTTTACCCTACGTACAATGACAAGTTGGAGAATTAATAGTTGTTTGGTATTACAAAGGAGATGTTACTTATAAAGTACTAAGTGGTGGTTGAGAATGGCCAAATACCTCTAATAGTCATTGAAACCAGGTTTCAATCCATTTCGACATTGTTTGGTCGTCGTTTTGGCAATTCGAGCCTTAAGGGACCATTAGGCCCATTTTGCGTCTTTTAGCGTTTTCGCACCGCTGCCTGCCTAATTCTTGGTTAAAGAGACCCTTATGGAACTTCGTATGCCTAATAAAACTAAGTTGCACAACGTTTTCAAACAGAATCAACAGTTGTTTGTGTTTACCCTACGTACAATGACAAGTTGGAGAATTAAGAGTTGTTTGGGTATTACAAAGTAGATGTTACTTATAAAGTACGAAGTGGTGGTTTACAAAGGAGGTGTTACTTATAAAGTACGAAGTGGTGGTTGAGAATTCTCAAATACCTCTAATAGTCATTGAAACCATGTTTCAATCCATCCCGACATCGTTTGGTCGTCGTTTTGCCAATTCGAGCCTTAATGGACCATTAGGCTCATTTAGCGTCTTTTAGCGTTTTCGCACCGCTGCGTTCCTAATTCTTGATTAAAGAGACCCTTATGGAACTTCGTATGCCTAATAGGACTAAGTTGCAGAACGTTTTCAAACAGAATCAACAGTTGTTTGTGTTTAACCTACGTACAATGACAAGTTGGAGAATTAATAGTTGTTTGGTATTACAAAGGAGATGTTACTTATAAAGTACGAAGTGGTGGTTGAGAATGCCCAAATACCTCTAATAGTCATTGAAACCAAGTTTCAATCCATTCCGACATCTTTTGGTCGTCGTTTTGCCAATTCGAGCCATAATGGACCATTCGGCCCATTTAGCGCCTTTTAGCGTTTTCGCACCGCTGCGCGCCTAATTCTTTGTTAAATAGACCCTTATGGAACTTCGTATGCCTAATAAGACTATGTTGCAAAACGTTTTCAAACAGAATCAACCGTTGTTTGTGTTTACCCTACGTACAATGACAAGTTGGAGAATTAATAGTTGTTTGGTATTACAAAGGAGATGTTACTTATAAAGTACGAAGTGGTGGTTGAGAATGGCCAAATACCTCTAATAGTCATTGAAACCAGGTTTCAATCCATTTCGACATTGTTTGGTCGTCGTTTTGGCAATTCGAGCCTTAATGGACCATTAGGCCAATTTAGCGTCTTTTAGCGTTTTCGCACCGCTGCCTGCCTAATTCTTTGTTAAAGAGACCCTTATGGAACTTCTTCTGCCTAATAAAACTAAGTTGCACAACGTTTTCAAACAGAATCAACCGTTGTTTGTGTTTACCCTACGTACAATGACAAGTTGGAGAATTAAGAGTTGTTTGGGTATTACAAAGTAGATGTTACTTATAAAGTACGAAGTGGTGGTTTAGAATGGTCAAGTACCTCTTATAGTCATTGAAACCAAGTTTCAATCCATTCCGACATCTTTTGGTCGTCGTTTTGCCAATTCGAGCCATAATGGACCATTCGGCCCATTTAGCGCCTTTTAGCGTTTTCGCACCGCTGCGCGCCTAATTCTTTGTTAAATAGACCCTTATGGAACTTCGTATGCCTAATAAGACTATGTTGCAAAACGTTTTCAAACAGAATCAACCGTTGTTTGTGTTTACCCTACGTACAATGACAAGTTGGAGAATTAATAGTTGTTTGGTATTACAAAGGAGATGTTACTTATAAAGTACGAAGTGGTGGTTGAGAATGGCCAAATACCTCTAATAGTCATTGAAACCAGGTTTCAATCCATTTCGACATTGTTTGGTCGTCGTTTTGGCAATTCGAGCCTTAATGGACCATTAGGCCCATTTAGCGTCTTTTAGCGTTTTCGCACCGCTGCGTGCCTAATTCTTGGTTAAAGGGAACCTTATGGAACTTCGTATGCCTAATAAAACTTAGTTGCACAACGTTTTGAAACCGAATCAACCGTTGTATGTGTTAACCCTACGTACAATAACAAGTTGGAAAATTCAGAGTTGTTTGGTATTACAAAGGAGGTGTTACTTATAAAGTACGAAGTGGTGGTTGAGAATGGTCAAATACCTCTAATAGTCATTGAAACCAAGTTTCAATCCACTCCGACATCGTTTGGTCGTCGTTTTGCCAATTCGAGCCTTGATGGACCATTAGGCCCATTTAGCGTCTTTTAGCGTTTTCGCACCGTTGCGTGCCTAATTGTTGGTTAAAGGGAACCTTATGGAACATCGTATGCCTAATAAGACTAAGTTGCACAACGTTTTGAAACAGAATCAACAGTTGTTTGTGTTTACCCTACGTACAATGACAAGTTGGAAAATTAAGAGTTGTTTGGTATTACAAAGGAGGTGTTACTTATAAAGTACGAAGTGGTGGTTGAGAATGGTCAAATACCTCTAATAGTCATTGAAACCAAGTTTCAATCCATTCCGACATCGTTTGATCGTCGTTTTGCCAATTCGAGCCTTAATGGACCATTAGGCCCATTTAGCGTCTTTTAGCGTTTTCGCACCGCTGCGTGCCTATTTCTTGGTTAAAGGGAACCTTATGGAACTTCGTATGCCTAATAAGACTAAGTTGCACAACGTTTTCAAACCGAATCAACCGTTGTTTGTGTTAACGCTACGTACAATGACAAGTTGGAAAATTAAGAGTTGTTTGGTATTACAAAGGAGGTGTTACTTATAAAGTACGAAGTGGTGGTTGAGAATGGTCAAATACCTCTAATAGTCATTGAAACCAAGTTTCAATCCATTCCGACATCGTTTGGTCGTCGTATTGCCAATTCGAGCCTTAATGGACCATTAGGCCCATTTAGCGTCTTTTAGCGTTTTCGCACCGCTGCGTGCCTAATTCTTTGTTAAATAGACCCTTATGGAACTTCGTATGCCTAATAAGACTATGTTGCAAAACGTTTTCAAACAGAATCAACCGTTGTTTGTGTTTACGCTACGTACAATGACAAGTTGGAGAATTAATAGTTGTTTGGTATTACAAAGGAGATGTTACTTATAAAGTACGAAATGGTGGTTGAGAATGGCCAAATACCTCTAATAGTCATTGAAACCAGGTTTCAATCCATTTCGACATTGTTTGGTCGTCGTTTTGGCAATTCGAGCCTTAATGGACGATTAGGCCCATTTAGCGTCTTTTAGTGTTTTCGCACCGCTGCGTGCCTAATTCTTGGTTAAAAGGAACCTTATGGAACTTCGTATGCCTAATAAGACTAAGTTGCACAACGTTTTCAAACAGAATCAACCGTTGTTTGTGTTAACCCTACGTACAATGACAAGTTGGAGAATTAAGAGTTATTTGGTATTTCAAAGGAGATGTTACTTATAAAGTACGAAGTGGTGGTCGAGAATGGTCAAGTACCTCTTATAGTCATTGAAACCAAGTTTCAATCCATTCCGACATCTTTTGGTCGTCGTTTTGCCAATTCGAGCCTTAATGGACCATTAGGCCCATTTAGCGTCTTTTAGCGTTTTCGCACCGCTGCCTGCCTAATTCTTGGTTAAAGAGACCCTTATGGAACTTTTTATGCCGAATACGACTAAGTTGCACAACGTTTTCAAACCGAATCAACCGTTGTTTGTGTTAACCCTACGTACAATGACAAGTTGGAAAATTAAGAGTTGTTTGGTATTACAAAGGAGATGTTACTTATAAAGTACGAAGTGGTGGTTGAGAATGGCCAAATACCTCTAATAGTCATTGAAACCAGGTTTCAATCCATTTCGACATTGTTTGGTCGTCGTTTTGGCAATTCGAGCCTTAATGGACCATTAGGCCCATTTATTGTCTTTTAGCGTTTTCACACCACTGCGTTCCTAATTCTTGGTTAAAGAGACCCTTATGGAACTTCGTATGCCGAATACGACTATGTTGCAAAACGTTTTCAAACAGAATCAACCGTTGTTTGTGTTAATCCTACGTACAATGACAAGGTGGAAAATTAAGAGTTGTTTGGTATTTCAAAGGAGATGTTACTTATAAAGTACGAAGTGGTGGTTGAGAATGGTCAAGTACCTCTTATAGTCATTGAAACCAAGTTTCAATCCATTCCGACAACTTTTGGTCGTCGTTTTGCCAATTCGAGCCTTAATGGACCATTAGGCCCATTTAGCGTCTTTTAGCGTTTTCGCACCGCTGCGTGCCTAATTCTTGGTTAAAGGGAACCTTATGGAACTTCGTATGCCTAATAAGACTAAGTTGCACAACGTTTTCAAACCGAATCAACCGCTGTTTGTGTTAACCCTACATCCAATGACAAGTTGGAAAATTAAGATTTGTTTGGTATTACAAAGGAGGTGTTACTTATAGAGTACGAAGTGGTGGTTGAGAATGGTCAAATACCTCTAATAGTCATTGAAACCAAGTTTGAATCCATTCCGACATCGTTTGGTCGTCGTATTGCCAATTCGAGCCTTAATGGACGATTAGGCCCATTTAGCGTCTTTTAGCGTTTTCGCACCGCTGCGTGCCAAATTCTTTGTTAAATAGACCCTTATGGAACTTCGTATGCCTAATAAGACTATGTTGCCAAATGTTTTCAAACAGAATCAACCATTGTTTGTGTTTACCCTACGTACAATGACAAGTTGGAGAATTAATAGTTGTTTGGTATTACAAAGGAGATGTTACTTATAAAGTACGAAGTGGTGGTTGAGAATGGTCAAATACCTCTAAAAGTCATTGAAACCAGGTTTCAATCCATTTCGACATTGTTTGGTCGTCGTTTTGGCAATTCGAGCCTTAATGGACCATTCGGCCCATTTAGCGTCTTTTAGCGTTTTCGCACCGCTGCGTGCCTAATTCTTGGTTAAACGGAACCTTATGGAACTTCGTATGCCTAATAGGACTAAGTTGCAGAACGTTTTCAAACAGAATCAACAGTTGTTTGTGTTTACCCTACATACAATGACAAGTTGGAGAATTAAGAGTTGTTTGGTATTACAAAAAAGATGTTACTTATAGAGTACGAATTGGTGGTTGAGAATGGTCAAATACCTCTACTAGTCATTGAATCAAAGTTTCAATCCATTCTGACATCGTTTGGTCGTCGTTTTGCCAATTCGAGCCTTAATGGACGATTAGGCCCGTTTAGCGTCTTTTAGCGTTTTCGCACCGCTGCGTGCCTAATTCTTGGTTAAAAGGAACCTAATGGAACTTCGTATGCCTAATAAGACTAAGTTGCACAACGTTTTCAAACAGAATCAACAGTTGTTTGTGTTTACCCTACGTACAATGACAAGTTGGAGAATTAAGAGTTGTTTGGGTATTACAAAGTAGATGTTACTTATAAAGTACGAAGTGGTGGTTTAGAATGGTCACGTACCTCTTATAGTCATTGAAACCAAGTTTCAATCCATTCCGACATCTTTTGGTCGTCGTTTTGCGAATTCGAGCCATAATGGACCATTCGGCCCATTTAGCGCCTTTTAGCGTTTTCGCACCGCTGCGCGCCTAATTCTTTGTTAAATAGACCCTTATGGAACTTCGTATGCCTAATAAGACTATGTTGCAAAACGTTTTCAAACAGAATCAACCGTTGTTTGTGTTTACCCTACGTACAATGACAAGTTGGAGAATTAATAGTTGTTTGGTATTACAAAGGAGATGTTACTTATAAAGTACGAAGTGGTGGTTGAGAATGGCCAAATACCTCTAATAGTCATTGAAACCAGGTTTCAATCCATTTCGACATTGTTTGGTCGTCGTTTTGGCAATTCGAGCCTTAATGGACCATTAGGCCCATTTATTGTCTTTTAGCGTTTTCGCACCACTGCGTTCCTAATTCTTGGTTAAAGAGACCCTTATGGAACTTCGTATGCCGAATACGACTATGTTGCAAAACGTTTTCAAACAGACTCAACCGTTGTTTGTGTTTACCCTACATACAATGACAAGTTGGAGAATTAAGAGTTGTTTGGTATTACAAAGGAGATGTTACTTATAAAGTACGAAGTGGTGGTTGATAATGGTCAAATACCTCTAATAGTCATTGAAACCAAGTTTCAATCCATTCCGACATTGTTTGGTCGTCGTTTTGCCAATTCGAGCCTTAATGGACCATTAGGCCCATTTAGTGTCTTTTAGCGTTTTCGCACCGCTGCGTGCCTAATTCTTGGTTAAAGAGACCCTTATGGAACTTTGTATGCCTAATAAGACTATGTTGCCAAATGTTTTCAAACAGAATCAACCATTGTTTGTGTTTACCCTACGTACAATGACAAGTTGGAGAATTAATAGTTGTTTGGTATTACAAAGGAGATGTTACTTATAAAGTACGAAGTGGTGGTTGAGAATGGTCAAATACCTCTAATAGTCATTGAAACCAGGTTTCAATCCATTTCGACATTGTTTGGTCGTCGTTTTGGCAATTCGAGCCTTAATGGACCATTAGGCCCATTTATTGTCTTTTAGCGTTTTCACACCACTGCGTTCCTAATTCTTGGTTAAAGAGACCCTTATGGAACTTCGTATGCCGAATACGACTATGTTGCAAAACGTTTTCAAATAGAATCAACCGTTGTTTGTGTTAATCCTACGTACAATGACAAGGTGGAAAATTAAGAGTTGTTTGGTATTTCAAAGGAGATGTTACTTATAAAGTACGAAGTGGTGGTTGAGAATGGTCAAGTACCTCTTATAGTCATTGAAACCAAGTTTCAATCCATTCCGACAACTTTTGGTCGTCGTTTTGCCAATTCGAGCCTTAATGGACCATTAGGCCCATTTAGCGTCTTTTAGCGTTTTCGCACCGCTGCGTGCCTAATTCTTGGTTAAAGGGAACCTTATGGAACTTCGTATGCCTAATAAGACTAAGTTGCACAACGTTTTCAAACCGAATCAACCGCTGTTTGTGTTAACCCTACATCCAATGACAAGTTGGAAAATTAAGAGTTGTTTGGTATTACAAAGGAGGTGTTACTTATAGAGTACGAAGTGGTGGTTGAGAATGGTCAAATACCTCTAATAGTCATTGAAACCAAGTTTGAATCCATTCCGACATCGTTTGGTCGTCGTATTGCCAATTCGAGCCTTAATGGACGATTAGGCCCATTTAGCGTCTTTTAGCGTTTTCGCACCGCTGCGTGCCAAATTCTTTGTTAAATAGACCCTTATGGAACTTCGTATGCCTAATAAGACTATGTTGCCAAATGTTTTCAAACAGAATCAACCATTGTTTGTGTTTACCCTACGTACAATGACAAGTTGGAGAATTAATAGTTGTTTGGTATTACAAAGGAGATGTTACTTATAAAGTACGAAGTGGTGGTTGAGAATGGTCAAATACCTCTAATAGTCATTGAAACCAGGTTTCAATCCATTTCGACATTGTTTGGTCGTCGTTTTGGCAATTCGAGCCTTAATGGACCATTCGGCCCATTTAGCGTCTTTTAGCGTTTTCGCACCGCTGCGTGCCTAATTCTTGGTTAAACGGAACCTTATGGAACTTCGTATGCCTAATAGGACTAAGTTGCAGAACGTTTTCAAACAGAATCAACAGTTGTTTGTGTTTACCCTACATACAATGACAAGTTGGAGAATTAAGAGTTGTTTGGTATTACAAAAAAGATGATACTTATAGAGTACGAATTGGTGGTTGAGAATGGTCAAATACCTCTACTAGTCATTGAATCAAAGTTTCAATCCATTCTGACATCGTTTGGTCGTCGTTTTGCCAATTCGAGCCTTAATGGACGATTAGGCCCGTTTAGCGTCTTTTAGCGTTTTCGCACCGCTGCGTGCCTAATTCTTGGTTAAAAGGAACCTAATGGAACTTCGTATGCCTAATAAGACTAAGTTGCACAACGTTTTCAAACAGAATCAACAGTTGTTTGTGTTTACCCTACGTACAATGACAAGTTGGAGAATTAAGAGTTGTTTGGGTATTACAAAGTAGATGTTACTTATAAAGTACGAAGTGGTGGTTTAGAATGGTCAAGTACCTCTTATAGTCATTGAAACCAAGTTTCAATCCATTCCGACATCTTTTGGTCGTCGTTTTGCGAATTCGAGCCATAATGGACCATTCGGCCCATTTAGCGCCTTTTAGCGTTTTCGCACCGCTGCGCGCCTAATTCTTTGTTAAATAGACCCTTATGGAACTTCGTATGCCTAATAAGACTATGTTGCAAAACGTTTTCAAACAGAATCAACCGTTGTTTGTGTTTACCCTACGTACAATGACAAGTTGGAGAATTAATAGTTGTTTGGTATTACAAAGGAGATGTTACTTATAAAGTACGAAGTGGTGGTTGAGAATGGCCAAATACCTCTAATAGTCATTGAAACCAGGTTTCAATCCATTTCGACATTGTTTGGTCGTCGTTTTGGCAATTCGAGCCTTAATGGACCATTAGGCCCATTTATTGTCTTTTAGCGTTTTCGCACCACTGCGTTCCTAATTCTTGGTTAAAGAGACCCTTATGGAACTTCGTATGCCGAATACGACTATGTTGCAAAACGTTTTCAAACAGACTCAACCGTTGTTTGTGTTTACCCTACATACAATGACAAGTTGGAGAATTAAGAGTTGTTTGGTATTACAAAGGAGATGTTACTTATAAAGTACGAAGTGGTGGTTGATAATGGTCAAATACCTCTAATAGTCATTGAAACCAAGTTTCAATCCATTCCGACATCGTTTGGTCGTCGTTTTGCCAATTCGAGCCTTAATGGACCATTAGGCCCATTTAGTGTCTTTTAGCGTTTTCGCACCGCTGCGTGCCTAATTCTTGGTTAAAGAGACCCTTATGGAACTTTGTATGCCGAATACGACTAAGTTGCACAACGTTTTCAAACCGAATCAACCGTTGTTTGTGTTAACCCTACGTACAATGACAAGTTGGAGAATTAAGAGTTGTTTGGTATTACAAATGAGATGTTACTTATAAAGTACGAAGTGGTGGTTGAGAATGGTCAAGTACCTCTTATAGTCATTGAAACCAAGTTTCAATCCATTCCGACAACTTTTGGTCGTCGTTTTGCCAATTCGAGCCTTAATGGACCATTAGGCCCATTTAGCGTCTTTTAGCGTTTTCGCACCGCTGCCTGCCTAATTCTTGGTTAAAGAGACCCTTATGGAACTTTGTATGCCGAATACGACTAAGTTGCACAACGTTTTCAAACCGAATCAACCGTTGTTTGTGTTAACCCTACGTACAATGACAAGTTGGAGAATTAAGAGTTGTTTGGTATTACAAATGAGATGTTACTTATAAAGTACGAAGTGGTGGTTGAGAATGGTCAAGTACCTCTTATAGTCATTGAAACCAAGTTTCAATCCATTCCGACAACTTTTGGTCGTCGTTTTGCCAATTCGAGCCTTAATGGACCATTAGGCCCATTTAGCGTCTTTTAGCGTTTTCGCACCGCTGCCTGCCTAATTCTTGGTTAAAGAGACCCTTATGGAACTTTGTATGCCGAATACGACTAAGTTGCACAACGTTTTCAAACCGAATCAACCGTTGTTTGTGTTAACCCTACGTACAATGACAAGTTGGAGAATTAAGAGTTGTTTGGTATTACAAATGAGATGTTACTTATAAAGTACGAAGTGGTGGTTGAGAATGGTCAAATACCTCTAATAGTCATTGAAACCAAGTTTCAATCTATTCCGACATCGTTTGGTCGTCGTTTTGCACATTCGAGCCGTAATGGACCATTAGGCCCATTTAGAGTCTTTTAGCGTTTTCGCACCGCTGCGTACCTAATTCTTGGTCAAAGAGACCCTTATGTAACTTCGTATGATTAATAATACTAAGTTGCACAAGGTTTTCAAACAGACTCAACCGTTGTTTGTGTTAACTCTACGTACAATAACAAGTTGGAAAATTAAAAGTTGTTTGGTAATACAAAGGAGATGTTACTTATAAATTACGAAGTGGTGGTTGAGAATGGTCAAATACCTCTAATAGTAATTGAAACCAAGTTTCAATCCATTCCGACATCGTTTGGTCGTCGTTTTGCCAATACGAGCCTTAATGGACCATTAGGCTCATTTGGCGTCTTTTAGCGTTTTCGCACCGTTGCGTTCCTAATTCTTGATTAAAGAGACCCTTATGGAACTTCGTATGCCTAATAAAACTAAGTTGCACAACGTTTTGAAACAGAATCAACCGTTGTTTGTGTTAACCCTACGTACAATGACAAGTTGGAGAATTAAGAGTTATTTGGTATTTCAGAGGAGATGTTACTTATAAAGTACGAAGTGGTGGTTGAGAATGGTCAAGTACCTCTTATAGTCATTGAAACCAAATTTCAATCCATTCCGACATCTTTTGGTCGTCGTTTTGCCAATTCGAGCCTTAATGGACCATTAGGTCCATTTAGCGTCTTTTAGCGTTTTCGCACCGCTGCCTGCCTAATTCTTGGTAAAAGAGACCCTTATGGAACTTTGTATGCCGAATACGACTAAGTTGCACAACGTTTTCAAACCGAATCAACCGTTGTTTGTGTTAATCCTACGTACAATGACAAGTTGGAAAATTAATAGTTGTTTGGTATTACAAATGAGATGTTACTTATAAAGTACGAAGTGGTGATTGAGAATGGTCAAGTACCTCTTATAGTCATTGAAACCAAGTTTCAATCCATTCCGACAACTTTTGGTCGTCGTTTTGCCAATTCGAGCCTTAATGGACCATTAGGCCCATTTAGCGTCTTTTAGCGTTTTCGCACCGCTGCCTGCCTAATTCTTGGTTAAAGAGACCCTTATGGAACTTTGTATGCCGAATACGACTAAGTTGCACAACGTTTTGAAACAGAATCAACCGTTGTTTGTGTTAACCCTACGTACAATGACAAGTTGGGGAATTAAGAGTTATTTGGTATTTCAAAGGAGATGTTACTTATAAAGTACGAAGTGGTGGTTGAGAATGGTCAAGTACCTCTTATAGTCATTGAAACCAAGTTTCAATCCATTCCGACATGTTTTGGTCGTCGTTTTGCCAATTCGAGCCTTAATGGACAATTAGGCCCATTTAGCGTCTTTTAGCGTTTTCGCACCGCTGCATGCCTAATTCTTGGTTAAAGGGAACCTTATGGAACTTCGTATGCCTAATAAGACTAAGTTGCACAACGTTTTCAAACCGACTCAACCGTTGTTTGTGTTAACTCTACGTACAATGACAAGTTGGAAAATTAAAAGTTGTTTGGTAATACAAAGGAGATGTTACTTATAAATTACGAAGTGGTGGTTGAGAATGGTCAAATACCTCTAATAGTAATTGAAACCAAGTTTCAATCCATTCCGACATCGTTTGGTCGTCGTTTTGCCAATACGAGCCTTAATGGACCATTAGGCTCATTTGGCGTCTTTTAGCGTTTTCGCACCGTTGCGTTCCTAATTCTTGATTAAAGAGACCCTTATGGAACTTCGTATGCCTAATAAAACTAAGTTGCACAACGTTTTGAAACAGAATCAACCGTTGTTTGTGTTAACCCTACGTACAATGACAAGTTGGAGAATTAAGAGTTATTTGGTATTTCAGAGGAGATGTTACTTATAAAGTACGAAGTGGTGGTTGATAATGGTCAAATACCTCTAATAGTCATTGAAACCAAGTTTCAATCCATTCCGACATCGTTTGGTCGTCGTTTTGCCAATTCGAGCCTTAATGGACCATTAGGCCCATTTAGTGTCTTTTAGCGTTTTCGCACCGCTGCGTGCCTAATTTTTGGTTAAAGAGACCCTTATGTAACTTCGTATGCCTAATAATACTAAGTTGCACAAGGTTTTCAAACAGAATCAACCGTTGTTTGTGTTAACTCTACGTACAATGACAAGTTGGAAAATTAAGAGTTGTTTGGTATTACAAATGAGATGTTACTTATAAAGTACGAAGTGGTGGTTGAGAATGGTCAAGTACCTCTTATAGTCATTGAAACCAAGTTTCAATCCATTCCGACAACTTTTTGTCGTCGTTTTGCCAATTCGAGCCTTAATGGACCATTAGGCCCATTTAGCGTCTTTTAGCGTTTTCGCACCGCTGCCTGCCTAATTCTTGGTTAAAGAGACCCTTATGGAACTTTGTATGCCGAATACGACTAAGTTGCACAACGTTTTCAAACCGAATCAACCGTTGTTTGTGTTAACCCTACGTACAATGACAAGTTGGAGAATTAAGAGTTGTTTGGTATTACAAATGAGATGTTACTTATAAAGTACGAAGTGGTGGTTGAGAATGGTCAAGTACCTCTTATAGTCATTGAAACCAAGTTTCAATCCATTCCGACATCGTTTGGTCGTCGTTTTGCCAATTCGAGCCTTAATGGACCATTAGGCCCATTTAGTGTCTTTTAGCGTTTTCGCACCGCTGCGTGCCTAATTTTTGGTTAAAGAGACCCGTATGGAACTTCGTATGCCTAATAAAACTAAGTTGCACAACGTTTTGAAACAGAATCAACCGTTGTTTGTGTTAAACCCTACGTACAATGACAAGTTGGAGAATTAAGAGTTATTTGGTATTTCAGAGGAGATGTTACTTATAAAGTACGAAGTGGTGGTTGAGAATGGTCAAATACCTCTTATAGTCATTGAAACCAAGTTTCAATCTATTCCGACATCGTTTGGTCGTCGTTTTGCACATTCGAGCCGTAATGGACCATTAGGCCGATTTAGAGTCTTTTAGCGTTTTCGCACCGCTGCGTACCTAATTCTTGGTCAAAGAGACCCTTATGTAACTTCGTATGCCTAATAATACTAAGTTGCACAAGGTTATCAAACAGACTCAACCGTTGTTTGTGTTAACTCTACGTACAATGACAAGTTGGAAAATTAAAAGTTGTTTGGTAATACAAAGGAGATGTTACTTATAAAGTACCAAGTTTCAATCCATTCCGACATCTTTTGGTCGTCGTTTTGCCAATTCGAGCCTTAATGGACAATTAGGCCCATTTAGCGTCTTTTAGCGTTTTCGCACCGCTGCGTGCCTAATTCTTGGTTAAAGGGAACCTTATGGAACTTCGTATGCCTAATAAGACTAAGTTGCACAACGTTTTCAAACCGACTCAACCGTTGTTTGTGTTAACTCTACGTACAATGACAAGTTGGAAAATTAAAACTTGTTTGGTAATACAAAGGAGATGTTACTTATAAATTACGAAGTGGTGGTTGAGAATGGTCAAGTACCTCTTATAGTCATTGAAACCAAGTTTCAATCCATTCCGACATCTTTTGGTCGTCGTTTTGCCAATTCGAGCCTTAATGGACCATTAGGTCCATTTAGCGTCTTTTAGCGTTTTCGCACCGCTGCCTGCCTAATTCTTGGTAAAAGAGACCCTTATGGAACTTTGTATGCCGAATACGACTAAGTTGCACAACGTTTTCAAACCGAATCAACCGTTGTTTGTGTTAACCCTACGTACAATGACAAGTTGGAAAATTAAGAGTTGTTTGGTATTAAAAAGGAGGTGTTACTTATAAAGTACGAAGTGGTGGTTGAGAATGGTCAAATACCTCTAATAGTCATTGAAACCAAGTTTCAATCCATTCCGACATCGTTTGGTCGTCGTTTTGCCAATACGAGCCTTAATGGACCATTAGGCTCATTTGGCGTCTTTTAGCGTTTTCGCACCGTTGCGTTCCTAATTCTTGATTAAAGAGACCCTTATGGAACTTCGTATGCCTAATAAAACTAAGTTGCACAACGTTTTGAAACAGAATCAACCGTTGTTTGTGTTAACTCTACGTACAATGACAAGTTGGAAAATTAAGAGTTGTTTGGTATTACAAATGAGATGTTACTTATAAAGTACGAAGTGGTGGTTGAGAATGGTCAAGTACCTCTTATAGTCATTGAAACCAAGTTTCAATCCATTCCGACAACTTTTTGTCGTCGTTTTGCCAATTCGAGCCTTAATGGACCATTAGGTCCATTTAGCGTCTTTTAGCGTTTTCGCACCGCTGCCTGCCTAATTCTTGGTAAAAGAGACCCTTATGGAACTTTGTATGCCGAATACGACTAAGATGCACAACGTTTTCAAACCGAATCAACCGTTGTTTGTGTTAACCCTACGTACAATGACAAGTTGGAAAATTAAGAGTTGTTTGGTATTAAAAAGGAGGTGTTACTTATAAAGTACGAAGTGGTGGTTGAGAATGGTCAAATACCTCTAATAGTCATTGAAACCAAGTTTCAATCCATTCCGACATCGTTTGGTCGTCGTTTTGCCAATACGAGCCTTAATGGACCATTAGGCTCATTTGGCGTCTTTTAGCGTTTTCGCACCGTTGCGTTCCTAATTCTTGATTAAAGAGACCCTTATGGAACTTCGTATGCCTAATAAAACTAAGTTGCACAACGTTTTGAAACAGAATCAACCGTTGTTTGTGTTAACCCTACGTACAATGACAAGTTGGAGAATTAAGAGTTATTTGGTATTTCAGAGGAGATGTTACTTATAAAGTACGAAGTGGTGGTTGATAATGGTCAAATACCTCTAATAGTCATTGAAACCAAGTTTCAATCCATTCCGACATCTTTTGGTCGTCGTTTTGCAAATTCGAGCCTTAATGGACAATTAGGCCCATTTAGCGTCTTTTAGCGTTTTCGCACCGCTGCGTGCCTAATTCTTGGTTAAAGGGAACCTTATGGAACTTCGTATGCCTAATAAGACTAAGTTGCACAACGTTTTCAAACCGACTCAACCGTTGTTTGTGTTAACTCTACGTACAATGACAAGTTGGAAAATTAAAACTTGTTTGGTAATACAAAGGAGATGTTACTTATAAATTACGAAGTGGTGGTTGAGAATGGTCAAGTACCTCTTATAGTCATTGAAACCAAGTTTCAATCCATTCCGACATCTTTTGGTCGTCGTTTTGCCAATTCGAGCCTTAATGGACCATTAGGTCCATTTAGCGTCTTTTAGCGTTTTCGCACCGCTGCCTGCCTAATTCTTGGTAAAAGAGACCCTTATGGAACTTTGTATGCCGAATACGACTAAGTTGCACAACGTTTTCAAACCGAATCAACCGTTGTTTGTGTTAACCCTACGTACAATGACAAGTTGGAAAATTAATAGTTGTTTGGTATTACAAATGAGATGTTACTTATAAAGTACGAAGTGGTGGTTGAGAATGGTCAAGTACCTCTTATAGTCATTGAAACCAAGTTTCAATCCATTCCGAAACCTTTTGGTCGTCGTTTTGCCAATTCGAGCCTTAATGGACCATTAGGCCCATTTAGCGTCTTTTAGCGTTTTCGCACCGCTGCCTGCCTAATTCTTGGTTAAAGAGACCCTTATGGAACTTTGTATGCCGAATACGACTAAGTTGCACAACGTTTTGAAACAGAATCAACCGTTGTTTGTGTTAACCCTACGTACAATGACAAGTTGGGGAATTAAGAGTTATTTGGTATTTCAAAGGAGATGTTACTTATAAAGTACGAAGTGGTGGTTGAGAATGGTCAAGTACCTCTTATAGTCATTGAAACCATGTTTCAATCCATTCCGACATCTTTTGGTCGTCGTTTTGCCAATTCGAGCCTTAATGGACAATTAGTCCCATTTAGCGTCTTTTAGCGTTTTCGCACCGCTGCGTGCCTAATTCTTGGTTAAAGGGAACCTTATGGAACTTCGTATGCCTAATAAGACTAAGTTGCACAACGTTTTCAAACCGACTCAACCGTTGTTTGTGTTAACTCTACGTACAATGACAAGTTGGAAAATTAAAAGTTGTTTGGTAATACAAAGGAGATGTTACTTATAAATTACGAAGTGGTGGTTGAGAATGGTCAAATACCTCTAATAGTAATTGAAACCAAGTTTCAATCCATTCCGACATCGTTTGGTCGTCGTTTTGCCAATACGAGCCTTAATGGACCATTAGGCTCATTTGGCGTCTTTTAGCGTTTTCGCACCGTTGCGTTCCTAATTCTTGATTAAAGAGACCCTTATGGAACTTCGTATGCCTAATAAAACTAAGTTGCACAACGTTTTGAAACAGAATCAACCGTTGTTTGTGTTAAACCCTACGTACAATGACAAGTTGGAGAATTAAGAGTTATTTGGTATTTCAGAGGAGATGTTACTTATAAAGTACGAAGTGGTGGTTGATAATGGTCAAATACCTCTAATAGTCATTGAAACCAAGTTTCAATCCATTCCGACATCGTTTGGTCGTCGTTTTGCCAATTCGAGCCTTAATGGACCATTAGGCCCATTTAGTGTCTTTTAGCGTTTTCGCACCGCTGCGTGCCTAATTTTTGGTTAAAGAGACCCGTATGGAACTTCGTATGCCTAATAAAACTAAGTTGCACAACGTTTTGAAACAGAATCAACCGTTGTTTGTGTTAAACCCTACGTACAATGACAAGTTGGAGAATTAAGAGTTATTTGGTATTTCAGAGGAGATGTTACTTATAAAGTACGAAGTGGTGGTTGATAATGGTCAAATACCTCTAATAGTCATTGAAACCAAGTTTCAATCCATTCCGACATCGTTTGGTCGTCGTTTTGCCAATTCGAGCCTTAATGGACCATTAGGCCCATTAAGCGTCTTTTAGCGTTTTCGCACCGCTGCGTGCCTAATTCTTGGTTAAAGGGAACCTTATGGAACTTCGTATGCCTAATAAGACTAAGTTGCACAACGTTTTCAAACCGACTCAACCGTTGTTTGTGTTAACTCTACGTACAATGACAAGTTGGAAAATTAAAACTTGTTTGGTAATACAAAGGAGATGTTACTTATAAATTACGAAGTGGTGGTTGAGAATGGTCAAATACCTCTAATAGTAATTGAAACCAAGTTTCAATCCATTCCGACATCGTTTGGTCGTCGTTTTGCCAATACGAGCCTTAATGGACCATTAGGCTCATTTGGCGTCTTTTAGCGTTTTCGCACCGTTGCGTTCCTAATTCTTGATTAAAGAGACCCTTATGGAACTTCGTATGCCTAATAAAACTAAGTTGCACAACGTTTTGAAACAGAATCAACCGTTGTTTGTGTTAACCCTACGTACAATGACAAGTTGGAGAATTAAGAGTTATTTGGTATTTCAGAGGAGATGTTACTTATAAAGTACGAAGTGGTGGTTGAGAATGGTCAAGTACCTCTTATAGTCATTGAAACCAAATTTCAATCCATTCCGACATCTTTTGGTCGTCGTTTTGCCAATTCGAGCCTTAATGGACCATTAGGTCCATTTAGCGTCTTTTAGCGTTTTCGCACCGCTGCCTGCCTAATTCTTGGTAAAAGAGACCCTTATGGAACTTTGTATGCCGAATACGACTAAGTTGCACAACGTTTTCAAACCGAATCAACCGTTGTTTGTGTTAACCCTACGTACAATGACAAGTTGGAAAATTAAGAGTTGTTTGGTATTACAAAGGAGGTGTTACTTATAAAGTACGAAGTGGTGGTTGAGAATGGTCAAATACCTCTAATAGTCATTGAAACCAAGTTTCAATCCATTCCGACATTGTTTGGTCGTCGTTTTGCCAATTCGAGCCTTAATGGACCATTAGGCCCATTTGGCGTCTTTTAGCGTTTTCGCACCGCTGCGTGCCTAATTCTTGATTAAAGAGACCCTTATGGAACTTCGTATGCCTAATAAAACTAAGTTGCACAACGTTTTGAAACAGAATCAACCGTTGTTTGTGTTAACCCTACGTACAATGACAAGTTGGGGAATTAAGAGTTATTTGGTATTTCAAAGGAGATGTTACTTATAAAGTACGAAGTGGTGGTTGAGAATGGTCAAGTACCTCTTATAGTCATTTAAACCAAGTTTCAATCCATTCCGACATCTTTTGGTCGTCGTTTTGCCAATTCGAGCCTTAATGGACAATTAGGCCCATTTAGCGTCTTTTAGCGTTTTCGCACCGCTGCGTGCCTAATTCTTGGTTAAAGGGAACCTTATGGAACTTCGTATGCCTAATAAGACTAAGTTGCACAACGTTTTCAAACCGACTCAACCGTTGTTTGTGTTAACCCTACGTACAATGACAAGTTGGAGAATTAAGAGTTATTTGGTATTTCAAAGGAGATGTTACTTATAAAGTACGAAGTGGTGGTTGAGAATGGTCAAGTACCTCTTATAGTCATTGAAACCAAGTTTCAATCCATTCCGACATCTTTTGGTCGTCGTTTTGCCAATTCGAGCCTTAATGGACAATTAGGCCCATTTAGCGTCTTTTAGCGTTTTCGCACCGCTGCCTGCCTAATTCTTGGTAAAAGAGACCCTTATGGAACTTTGTATGCCGAATACGACTAAGTTGCACAACGTTTTCAAACCGAATCAACCGTTGTTTGTGTTAACCCTACGTACAATGACAAGTTGGAAAATTAAGAGTTGTTTGGTATTACAAAGGAGGTGTTACTTATAAAGTACGAAGTGGTGGTTGAGAATGGTCAAATACCTCTAATAGTCATTGAAACCAAGTTTCAATCCATTCCGACATCGTTTGGTCGTCGTTTTGCCAATTCGAGCCTTAATGGACCATTAGGCCCATTTGGCGTCTTTTAGCGTTTTCGCACCGCTGCGTGCCTAATTCTTGATTAAAGAGACCCTTATGGAACTTCGTATGCCTAATAAAACTAAGTTGCACAACGTTTTGAAACAGAATCAACCGTTGTTTGTGTTAACCCTACGTACAATGACAAGTTGGGGAATTAAGAGTTATTTGGTATTTCAAAGGAGATGTTACTTATAAAGTACGAAGTGGTGGTTGAGAATGGTCAAGTACCTCTTATAGTCATTTAAACCAAGTTTCAATCCATTCCGACATCTTTTTGTCGTCGTTTTGCCAATTCGAGCCTTAATGGACAATTAGGCCCATTTAGCGTCTTTTAGCGTTTTCGCACCGCTGCGTGCCTAATTCTTGGTTAAAGGGAACCTTATGGAACTTCGTATGCCTAATAAGACTAAGTTGCACAACGTTTTCAAACCGACTCAACCGTTGTTTGTGTTAACTCTACGTACAATGACAAGTTGGAAAATTAAAAGTTGTTTGGTAATACAAAGGAGATGTTACTTATAAATTACGAAGTGGTGGTTGAGAATGGTCAAATACCTCTAATAGTAATTGAAACCAAGTTTCAATCCATTCCGACATCGTTTGGTCGTCGTTTTGCCAATACGAGCCTTAATGGACCATTAGGCTCATTTGGCGTCTTTTAGCGTTTTCGCACCGTTGCGTTCCTAATTCTTGATTAAAGAGACCCTTATGGAACTTCGTATGCCTAATAAAACTAAGTTGCACAACGTTTTGAAACAGAATCAACCGTAGTTTGTGTTAACCCTACGTACAATGACAAGTTGGAGAATTAAGAGTTATTTGGTATTTCAGAGGAGATGTTACTTATAAAGTACGAAGTGGTGGTTGAGAATGGTCAAGTACCTCTTATAGTCATTGAAACCAAATTTCAATCCATTCCGACATCTTTTGGTCGTCGTTTTGCCAATTCGAGCCTTAATGGACCATTAGGTCCATTTAGCGTCTTTTAGCGTTTTCGCACCGCTGCCTGCCTAATTCTTGGTAAAAGAGACCCTTATGGAACTTTGTATGCCGAATACGACTAAGTTGCACAACGTTTTCAAACCGAATCAACCGTTGTTTGTGTTAACCCTACGTACAATGACAAGTTGGAAAATTAAGAGTTGTTTGGTATTACAAAGGAGGTGTTACTTATAAAGTACGAAGTGGTGGTTGAGAATGGTCAAATACCTCTAATAGTCATTGAAACCAAGTTTCAATCCATTCCGACATCGTTTGGTCGTCGTTTTGCCAATTCGAGCCTTAATGGACCATTAGGCCCATTTGGCGTCTTTTAGCGTTTTCGCACCGCTGCGTGCCTAATTCTTGATTAAAGAGACCCTTATGGAACTTCGTATGCCTAATAAAACTAAGTTGCACAACGTTTTGAAACAGAATCAACGGTTGTTTGTGTTAACCCTACGTACAATGACAAGTTGGGGAATTAAGAGTTATTTGGTATTTCAAAGGAGATGTTACTTATAAAGTACGAAGTGGTGGTTGAGAATGGTCAAGTACCTCTTATAGTCATTGAAACCAAGTTTCAATCCATTCCAACATCGTTTGGTCGTCGTTTTGCCAATACGAGCCTTAATGGACCATTAGGCTCATTTGGCGTCTTTTAGCGTTTTCGCACCGCTGCGTGCCTAATTCTTGATTAAAGAGACCCTTATGGAACTTCGTATGCCTAATAAAACTAAGTTGCACAACGTTTTGAAACAGAATCAACCGTTGTTTGTGTTAACCCTACGTACAATGACAAGTTGGAGAATTAAGAGTTATTTGGTATTTCAAAGGAGATGTTACTTATAAAGTACGAAGTGGTGGTTGAGAATGGTCAAGTACCTCTTATAGTCATTTAAACCAAGTTTCAATCCATTCCGACATCTTTTGGTCGTCGTTTTGCCAATTCGAGCCTTAATGGACAATTAGGCCCATTTAGCGTCTTTTAGCGTTTTCGCACCGCTGCGTACCTAATTCTTGGTCAAAGAGACCCTTATGTAACTTCGTATGCCTAATAATACTAAGTTGCACAAGATTTTCAAACAGAATCAACTGTTGTTTGTGTTAACTCTACGTACAATGACAAGTTGGAAAATTAAGAGTTGTTTGGTATTACAAAGGAGATGTTACTTATAAATTACGAAGTGGTGGTTGAGAATGGTCAAATACCTCTAATAGTCATTGAAACCAAGTTTCAATCCATTCCAACATCGTTTGGTCGTCGTTTTGCCAATACGAGCCTTAATGGACCATTAGGCTCATTTGGCGTCTTTTAGCGTTTTCGCACCGCTGCGTGCCTAATTCTTGATTAAAGAGACCCTTATGGAACTTCGTATGCCTAATAAAACTAAGTTGCACAACGTTTTGAAACAGAATCAACCGTTGTTTGTGTTAACCCTACGTACAATGACAAGTTGGAGAATTAAGAGTTATTTGGTATTTCAAAGGAGATGTTACTTATAAAGTACGAAGTGGTGGTTGAGAATGGTCAAGTACCTCTTATAGTCATTTAAACCAAGTTTCAATCCATTCCGACATCTTTTGGTCGTCGTTTTGCCAATTCGAGCCTTAATGGACAATTAGGCCCATTTAGCGTCTTTTAGCGTTTTCGCACCGCTGCGTACCTAATTCTTGGTCAAAGAGACCCTTATGTAACTTCGTATGCCTAATAATACTAAGTTGCACAAGATTTTCAAACAGAATCAACTGTTGTTTGTGTTAACTCTACGTACAATGACAAGTTGGAAAATTAAGAGTTGTTTGGTATTACAAAGGAGATGTTACTTATAAATTACGAAGTGGTGGTTGAGAATGGTCAAATACCTCTAATAGTCATTGAAACCATGTTTCAATCCATTCCAACATCGTTTGGTCGTCGTTTTGCCAATACGAGCCTTAATGGACCATTAGGCTCATTTGGCGTCTTTTAGCGTTTTCGCACCGCTGCGTGCCTAATTCTTGATTAAAGAGACCCTTATGGAACTTCGTATGCCTAATAAAACTAAGTTGCACAACGTTTTGAAACAGAATCAACCGTTGTTTGTGTTAACCCTACGTACAATGACAAGTTGGGGAATTAAGAGTTATTTGGTATTTCAAAGGAGATGTTACTTATAAAGTACGAAGTGGTGGTTGAGAATGGTCAAGTACCTCTTATAGTCATTTAAACCAAGTTTCAATCCATTCCGACATCTTTTTGTCGTCGTTTTGCCAATTCGAGCCTTAATGGACAATTAGGCCCATTTAGCGTCTTTTAGCGTTTTCGCACCGCTGCGTACCTAATTCTTGGTCAAAGAGACCCTTATGTAACTTCGTATGCCTAATAATACTAAGTTGCACAAGGTTTTCAAACAGACTCATCCGTTGTTTGTGTTAACTCTACGTACAATGACAAGTTGGAAAATTAAAAGTTGTTTGGTAATACAAAGGAGATGTTACTTATAAATTACGAAGTGGTGGTTGAGAATGGTCAAATACCTCTAATAGTAATTGAAACCAAGTTTCAATCCATTCCGACATCGTTTGGTCGTCGTTTTGCCAATACGAGCCTTAATGGACCATTAGGCTCATTTGGCGTCTTTTAGCGTTTTCGCACCGTTGCGTTCCTAATTCTTGATTAAAGAGACCCTTATGGAACTTCGTATGCCTAATAAAACTAAGTTGCACAACGTTTTGAAACAGAATCAACCGTAGTTTGTGTTAACCCTACGTACAATGACAAGTTGGAGAATTAAGAGTTATTTGGTATTTCAGAGGAGATGTTACTTATAAAGTACGAAGTGGTGGTTGAGAATGGTCAAGTACCTCTTATAGTCATTGAAACCAAATTTCAATCCATTCCGACATCTTTTGGTCGTCGTTTTGCCAATTCGAGCCTTATTGGACCATTAGGTCCATTTAGCGTCTTTTAGCGTTTTCGCACCGCTGCCTGCCTAATTCTTGGTAAAAGAGACCCTTATGGAACTTTGTATGCCGAATACGACTAAGTTGCACAACGTTTTCAAACCGAATCAACCGTTGTTTGTGTTAACCCTACGTACAATGACAAGTTGGAAAATTAAGAGTTGTTTGGTATTACAAAGGAGGTGTTACTTATAAAGTACGAATTGGTGGTTGAGAATGGTCAAATACCTCTAATAGTCATTGAAACCAAGTTTCAATCCATTCCGACATCGTTTGGTCGTCGTTTTGCCAATTCGAGCCTTAATGGACCATTAGGCCCATTTGGCGTCTTTTAGCGTTTTCGCACCGCTGCGTGCCTAATTCTTGATTAAAGAGACCCTTATGGAACTTCGTATGCCTAATAAAACTAAGTTGCACAACGTTTTGAAACAGAATCAACCGTTGTTTGTGTTAACCCTACGTACAATGACAAGTTGGGGAATTAAGAGTTATTTGGTATTTCAAAGGAGATGTTACTTATAAAGTACGAAGTGGTGGTTGAGAATGGTCAAGTACCTCTTATAGTCATTGAAACCAAGTTTCAATCCATTCCGACATCTTTTGGTCGTCGTTTTTCCAATTCGAGCCTTAATGGACAATTAGGCCCATTTAGCGTCTTTTAGCGTTTTCGCACCGCTGCGTACCTAATTCTTGGTTAAAGAGACCCTTATGTAACTTCGTATGCCTAATAATACTAAGTTGCACAAGATTTTCAAACAGAATCAACTGTTGTTTGTGTTAACTCTACGTACAATGACAAGTTGGAAAATTAAGAGTTGTTTGGTATTACAAAGGAGATGTTACTTATAAATTACGAAGTGGTGGTTGAGAATGGTCAAATACCTCTAATAGTCATTGAAACCAAGTTTCAATCCATTCCAACATCGTTTGGTCGTCGTTTTGCCAATACGAGCCTTAATGGACCATTAGGCTCATTTGGCGTCTTTTAGCGTTTTCGCACCGCTGCGTGCCTAATTCTTGATTAAAGAGACCCTTATGGAACTTCGTATGCCTAATAAAACTAAGTTGCACAACGTTTTGAAACAGAATCAACCGTTGTTTGTGTTAACCCTACGTACAATGACAAGTTGGAGAATTAAGAGTTATTTGGTATTTCAAAGGAGATGTTACTTATAAAGTACGAAGTGGTGGTTGAGAATGGTCAAGTACCTCTTATAGTCATTGAAACCAAGTTTCAATCCATTCCGACATCTTTTGGTCGTCGTTTTGCCAATTCGAGCCTTAATGGACCATTAGGCCCATTTAGCGTCTTTTAGCGTTTTCGCACCGCTGCCTGCCTAATTCTTGGTTAAAGAGACCCTTATGGAACTTTTTATGCCGAATACGACTAAGTTGCACAACGTTTTCAAACCGAATCAACCGTTGTTTGTGTTAACCCTACGTACAATGACAAGTTGGAAAATTAAGAGTTGTTTGGTATTACAAAGGAGATGTTACTTATAAAGTACGAAGTGGTGGTTGAGAATGGCCAAATACCTCTAATAGTCATTGAAACCAGGTTTCAATCCATTTCGACATTGTTTGGTCGTCGTTTTGGCAATTCGAGCCTTAATGGACCATTAGGCCCATTTATTGTCTTTTAGCGTTTTCGCACCACTGCGTTCCTAATTCTTGGTTAAAGAGACCCTTATGGAACTTCGTATGCCGAATACGACTATGTTGCAAAACGTTTTCAAACACAATCAACCGTTGTTTGTGTTAATCCTACGTACAATGACAAGGTGGAAAGTTAAGAGTTGTTTGGTATTTCAAAGGAGATGTTACTTATAAAGTACGAAGTGGTGGTTGATAATGGTCAAGTACCTCTTATAGTCATTGAAACCAAGTTTTAATCCATTCCGACAACTTCTGGTCGTCGTTTTGCCAATTCGAGCCTTAATGGACCATTAGGCCCATTTAGCGTCTTTTAGCGTTTTCGCACCGCTGCCTGCCTAATTCTTGGTTAAAGAGACCCTTATGGAACTTTGTATGCCGAATACGACTAAGTTGCACAACGTTTTCAAACCGAATCAACCGTTGTTTGTGTTAACCCTACGTACAATGACAAGTTGGAGAATTAAGAGTTGTTTGGTATTACAAATGAGATGTTACTTATAAAGTACGAAGTGGTGGTTGAGAATGGTCAAATACCTCTAATAGTCATTGAAACCAAGTTTCAATCTATTCCGACATCGTTTGGTCGTCGTTTTGCACATTCGAGCCGTAATGGACCATTAGGCCCATTTAGAGTCTTTTAGCGTTTTCGCACCGCTGCGTACCTAATTCTTGGTCAAAGAGACCCTTATGTAACTTCGTATGCCTAATAATACTAAGTTGCACAAGGTTTTCAAACAGACTCAACCGTTGTTTGTGTTAACTCTACGTACAATGACAAGTTGGAAAATTAAAAGTTGTTTGGTAATACAAAGGAGATGTTACTTATAAATTACGAAGTGGTGGTTGAGAATGGTCAAATACCTCTAATAGTCATTGAAACCAAGTTTCAATCGATTCCGACATCGTTTGGTCGTCGTTTTGCCAATACGAGCCTTAATGGACCATTAGGCTCATTTGGCGTCTTTTAGCGTTTTCGCACCATTGCGTTCCTAATTCTTGATTAAAGAGACCCTTATGGAACTTCGTATGCCTAATAAAACTAAGTTGCACAACGTTTTGAAACAGAATCAACCGTTGTTTGTGTTAACCCTACGTACAATGACAAGTTGGAGAATTAAGAGTTATTTGGTATTTCAAAGGAGATGTTACTTATAAAGTACGAAGTGGTGGTTGAGAATGGTCAAGTACCTCTTATAGTCATTGAAACCAAGTTTCAATCCATTCCGACATCTTTTGGTCGTCGTTTTGCCAATTCGAGCTTAATGGACCATTAGGCCCATTTAGCGTCTTTTAGCGTTTTCGCACCGCTGCCTGCCTAATTCTTGGTTAAAGAGACCCTTATGGAACTTTGTATGCCGAATACGACTAAGTTGCACAACGTTTTCAAACCGAATCAACCGTTGTTTGTGTTAACCCTACGTACAATGACAAGTTGGAAAATTAAGAGTTGTTTGGTATTACAATGGAGGTGTTACTTATAAAGTACGAAGTGGTGGTTGAGAATGGTCAAATACCTCTAATAGTCATTGAAACCAAGTTTCAATCCATTCCGACATCGTTTGGTCGTCGTTTTGCCAATTCGAGCCTTAATGGACCATTAGGCCCATTTAGTGTCTTTTAGCGTTTTCGCACCGCTGCGTGCCTAATTCTTCGTTAGGCTTTTATTGGTTAGTTGATACGGGGATGAGCCCGTTTTGACGATCTAGACACCAAGCTCGACTCAAAACATCAATGGAAGAAGTTGGAGGAAGAAGGGCTACGAATTTCAAGTTGTAAACTCATGAAATTGACTCAAAACAACAAGGAAAAGATGACCCGAAATCAGAATTGATGCAACAAAACAAAGGGAAAGATAGGAAGAAAAGAACCCAATCAAACAATGACTCTACCCATCATCTAGATGAAGAAGAACCGAGTGATGAATAAACCCTCGTCTTTACAACCTTACACAACGACCATGGAAGTCGAGTACAAGGAGGATGCTTGTGGCGACTTGGAACACCAATCTCCATATGAAATTGACATAGCCAAGAACAGCCAAGCCATCATCTTCTACATTGTGATCTCTCTCTCAAGAGCTCTCTTTTATGAGGCAAAAAGGATTATGATATTAACCAAATTCAGCCTTCTTACAAATGACAAGAGCAAGCCCTTTTATACTCCTAGGGAGGGGCTGGCCATGTCCTAATGTCTTAAAAATAATATGAAAGAAAAACAACTTAAAAGGGAAATAAATTCATGAGTTACATCAATATTATTCATTCCTCGAACACACTTGAGGTCTTCTTCTTCTTGTCTTCTTCTTTCATTCCGAGCATCAAATTGGTCTTGTCTTCAAGCTTAGAATGGTCTTTCACATAAGGGTGGTGATGGTGATGATGATCCCGCATCATCATCACCATCAGAGCTGGTCGACGCCTTACACCACCACCATTGTTGTCTAAGCTTTTGTTCTTCTGAAATCGTTGAAATTGTGTCAAGTAAGTTCTCAAAATTGTGAGTTTGTGTGCAGGAATTGAGATCCGGAAGATTTGGTTTGGATTGTGTCCTTGGAAGCCAGTAACGCCATTGATTAGCCCATAAAAAATCCTAACCAAACACATCCATGGTTCGTTGGTTCCATTGAGCAAAGGAGCAGCTTAAAGAGAAGAAAACGAAATTGGTGGCTGCTGGGAGAGATAATTCGAAATTGGTAACCCTTTACCTCCTTCCAGCAATCAAAAGGATACTTTCCTTAAACAAAAAGTTGGCTAACCACCCATTCAAATCAATTTTTCCTTCCATAAAACAACCTTCCTTATTTAAAATTTCCTTACCATTCAGCTGAATTCCCCCTCCAAATTCGTTTTTGCTATATCAGCATTACCAAATATATATCCAAAAAATCAAAAAAAAAAAAGAAAGAAGAAAAGGGGCTCAAAACAAAACGTCCAAAACAAGGGAGAAACAAACCAGGCTGCAACTCAAGTTCATACTTCACAAAAATCATCAAGCAAGGATCAAGAAGAAGAAAGGAGAAAGGAGGATTGCCAAGAGCCTCCTAGCCACACCCAATTGCCTTAGCCAGCCAAAACCTACTCAAAACATCAATCCATCCTTACACGGGCTAATCAAGGGCTGACTACTTCCATTGATCCAATCTGAGGCAAACTAAAGGTAATCATCCTTCTTGAGTCTAAAATTGCCAATCAAATCTATTGCTTTTCAATCTAGCAATACGAGTGTGAGTGAGTGATTTCTTCTCTACTTTGAGTCACAATCTGGCCTTAGGAGTCGAAAGAAGTTTGAAAGCAATCTATCCTTCTAATCATTGATCTTTACAAGGAAAACATCTATTAGACGAGTTCCCAACAACAAGAGAGTTGTGTGACAAACACATTGGTTGGGAAACACTTGTGAGAAATTATTATCTCTAATCTGACTTGTTTGCTTGTTTGATTTGTTTTGATCATGTCTATTTCCCCAAGAAGAAGATCAAGGTCCAGGAGTAGTAGTGAGCCTATGCATCCCGATGAACTCAGCTTGTTGAGAACTATGTCAGATTCCATAGCTAGCATGTCCACTCGACTAGCTGCCATTGAAGCTAGGCCAATACCACCTCAGCCTATACCATTAGGCACCCACCAAGAGGTCGGAGATAACTCAAACCACCCTCCTAGACCACCACTATCTGATCAACGCACCACCTACCAAGCTGCCATGAATACACCAACCAACAACTCTCCGGTTCATGCAAATCCCTCCCCAATCATACACGGCCTAAACCAACCTTTAAGGCCAGAAATCAACCTCCAACCTCCACCACAAGCTCCAAGGGAGAACTACCCAATCCCTAACTCTCCTAACAATAGAAGGAATGCGTGTGTTAATGATTTTCAGGATAACATTGAAGAGGAGATGGAGTACGCAGGATGGAGAGGAGCACCACAAAGGGATTATCCACCAAGGAGAGGGAGAGACCAAGAACAAGATGGTTTGGGAAGAGTGAAGGTCAAGTTCCCTACATTCGAAGGAAGGTGTGATCCAGATTTGTATATGGATTGGGAGACAAAGATAGAGCAAATCTGGACGTGTCACAACTTTCCCGAGCAAAGGAAGGTCCAGCTGGCTGCCCTAGAGTTCCAAGGCTATGCCATGGTGTGGTGGGACAACCTTGTTAGGGAAAGAAGAAGGAAACTTGATCAGCCCGTGACCACATGGGAACACATGAAAGCTTTGATGAGGACTAGGTTCATACCTTATCATCATGCGAGGGATCTTCGTCAAAGGCTTGAGAACATAAGACAAGGGTCAATGACTGCCGAGGAAACATACAATGATGGATCCTTGGTTGATTGAGTCACGGTGCAAGGTTCAGTCACACGTACGAAGGACACCGAAGGTGTAGGCGAAGTAGATCGAGAGTTGATGGCTTGAGGGTGAAATGGCGGAAGGCTGAGGTGATGGTAATGGACGGAAAGGCTGGAATGGTGGAGATACGAAACTGATCCCGGATATGACGCACCGGCACGAGCTTCTTCCTTGACGAATTGGATATGACACACCAATGGATCAAAGAGAGCGAATTCCTAGCTTGATATGACACACAAGAGAGGAATTCAAAGGGGTTGAACTTCAATATCTCAAGAACAACTCAAAGAGAGTGTTTTTGGGTTTCTAATGTTTATCAAAGTTGGAAAATGAAAAGAAAAACAACCATCTCCTAATAGCTACAAACCAGCCGAAAATTAGGAGAGAATTCAAGGATAAAACCCATAAATTGTATCTAATTGCAGGAATAAACCAAGTCTTTTAAAGTAGACAAATAACGCCCTATTCTTCCTTAGCCTTGATGAGAGTGAGTGGTCCTTGCTTGCGGATTGATTGACCTTCGTTTGATGCCATGCCCTTGTCAAGAAGGTGTTGTAGTTCCCTAGCCTTAGCACGAGTTAGTCTAGGCACCGGCTCCAATACATCCTTGTTAGGCTCGATGTTGGACACTTGATGTGGAGGATTCACATCATCCTCCCCCCCTTCAAAAGGATTCGACCACGAATCTGACTCGGGGTAGTCCTCCTCGTCCTGGGCTATGTACGGCTTCAAGTCGGCTACATTGAAGGTGTCATGCACGCCATAGGTAGGTGGTAACTCCAGCTTGTATGCATTGTCGTTGATACGCTCAAGCACTTGGAAAGGACCCTCGGCCCTCGGCTTCAACTTGGAGTTTCGTTGTGAGGGAAACCGTTCCTTGCGGAGGTGCACCCACACCAAGTCACCAGGCTAAAAAATCAGCTCCTTGCGGCCCTTGTTAGCTTGCCGCTCATACTGAACTGTACGTCGTTCAAGTTGCTTCCTAGTCTCCTCGTGCATCTTCTTGACATACTCCGCTAGCTCCTTGCCTTCCTGACTAAGATGATTCACAATAGGGTGAGCTATAAGGTCTAAGGGAGTAATAGGATTTTTACCATACGCCACTTCAAAAGGAGACTTCTTGGTGGCCGAATGCACGGTACGGTTGTACGCAAACTCGATGAAAGGTAAGCATTCTTCCCACCTGCGGAGGTTAGTCTTATGCACAACACGGAGCAAGGTGCCAAGCGTTCTATTAACCACTTCCGTTTGCCCATCAGTTTGGGGATGGCATGTGGTTGAATATAGTAGCTTGGTTCCTAGCTTGGCCCACAAGGTCTTCCAAAAGTGACTTAGGAACTTAACATCCCTATCGGACACAATGGACTTTGGAATCCCATGTAAGCGCACAACAAAGTCAAAGAACAGATTTGCCACATTAGTTGCATCATCGGTCTTATGACACGCAATGAAGTGTGCCATCTTACTAAACCGATCTACAACTACAAAGATGGAATCTCGTCCCCTCTTAGTCCTAGGAAGACCTAAAACAAAGTCCATGGATAGGTCTTCCCACGGCTGGTGGGGAATGGGCAAAGGCATATAAAACCCATGAGGACTCGACTTGGATTTAGCTTGTACACAAGTTGCACAAGAGGCACATAGTTTCTCAACATCCCTAAGCATATGAGGCCAGAAGAAGTGTTCCTTCAAAGCTTGCATAGTCTTAGCGACGCCGAAATGACCCATAAGGCCACCACCATGCGCTTCTTGCACAAGGAGTTTCCTAGTTGAACCACTAGGAACACATAGTCGATCCTTTCTCATAAGATAGCCCTCATGCAAATAATATTGATCTTTGCCTCCTAAAGAACTACAAGCCTCATATATGTCCTTGAAATCCTCATCCAAGACATATAGTTCTTTAATAAAAGCAAAGCCCAACATTCTAGCATCCATGGTAGTAATGAGTGCATATCTACGTGATAAAGCGTCCGCCACTACATTGTCTTTTCCTTTCTTGTGTTTGATCACGTAGGGAAAAGCTTCAATGAATTCTACCCATTTGGCATGACGCTTATTAAGCTTACTTTGGCCCTTAAGGAACCGTAAAGCCTCATGATCAGAATGAATGACAAATTCCCTAGGAAGGAGATAGTGTTGCCATACCTTAAGTACTCTTACCAAAGCGAGAAGCTCCTTGTCATATGTGGGATACTTGATTTCAGCTTCATTCAACTTCTCACTATAGTAAGCAATAGGTCTCCCTCCTTGCATGAGCACACCACCTAGCCCCACCCCGGAAGCATCACATTCAATCTCAAATGTCTTGGAGAAATCAGGCAACACTAGGAGGGGAGCACATGTGAGCTTGGCCTTAAGAGTTTCAAATGCTTCCTCTTGCTTAGGTCCCCACTTAAAAGGGGTATTCTTCTTGGTGAGCTCGGTTAAAGGAGAAGCAAGGGAGCTAAAGTCTCTCACAAACCGGCGGTAGAAGCCAGCAAGACCTAGAAAACTCCTTACTTGAGTCATACTCACAGGTATAGGCCAATCTTGAATAGCCTTGATCTTCTCTTGATCCACCTTGAGTCCTTCTTTACACACTACAAAACCAAGAAAGACCACATGATCCGAACAGAAATGACATTTTTTAAAGTTTGCATAGAGCTTTTCTTTCCTAAGGACCTCAAGTACCATTTTCAAATGCTTAGCATGCTCTTGTAAGGTATGGCTATAAATAAGTATATCATCAAAATACACAACCACAAACTGACCTAGGAAAGCCCTAAGAACATGATTCATGAGTCTCATAAAAGTGCTAGGTGCATTAGTAAGCCCAAATGGCATGACTAGCCATTCATACAATCCATACTTAGTTTTGAAGGCAGTTTTCCATTCATCACCCTCTTTCATTCTAATTTGGTGATAACCACTCTTCAAATCTATCTTAGAGAACAAGCATGCACCATGGAGTTCATCCAACATATCATCAAGTCTAGGAATAGGATGCCTATACTTGATGGTAATATTGTTTATAGCTCTACAATCCACACACATTCTCCAAGAACCATCCTTTTTAGGAACTAAGATAACGGGAACCGAACATGGACTTAGACTCTCACGCACATGACCCTTATTCAAGAGTTCTACAACCTGATTTTGAAGTTCTTGTGCCTCCATTGGATTAGCTCTATAGGCAGCCTTGTTGGGAATAGAAGCTCCGGGCACAAAGTCAATTTGATGCTCAATTCCTCTAATGGGAGGTAAACCGGGAGGCATCTCATCTTGGAAAAGATCATCAAATTCCTGCAAGAGTAGAGATATAGATGAAGGCAAACCATCCAAGTCTTGACTTGAGAAAAGAACATCTTTATAATAAACAAGAAAGCAAACTTTACTCCCCTGGATTGCTTTTCTTACTTCCCTCGTCTTGGCAAGGAGGATATGGTTAGGAGCCTTCGTCTTTTCTTCCTTGTCCACCTTCCTTCTTTGCTCATTGGCTATGTAGTCGGCCATGATCTCATGAGGAGCTAAGGGCAGAATGGTGATCCTCTTACCATTCATATGGAAGGAGTATTCATTGGACACCCCTTGGTGGACAACTCCTCGGTCATACTGCCAAGGTCTTCCAAGTAGGATATGGCACGCCGTCATAGGAAGAACATCACAAATCACCTCATCAACATACCCCCCTATAGAAAACTTAACACAAGCTTGTTCATTCACCTTAAGAGGTGTGTTAGAATTCAGCCAACATAGAGTATAGGGTTGTACATGAGGAGTAGTTTTAAGAGCAAACCTTTTGACCACCTCTTGGTCTATGATATTAGAACAAGATCCCCCATCAATTATGAGATTACAAATATTACCTTGGATGAGGCACCTCGTATGGAATATGGTTTCTCTTTGATTGGGAGGAGCAGGAACCTCACTGGCCACAAGAGCTCGTTTCACCACAAAGCACTCACCTCTAGACTCAGCTTGTACTTGCAACTCCTCCTCTCCTTCTTCTATCACGAGCTCCTCCACGGCTTCATCATCGGATTCATACTCGCCTATTGTGTTCAGCAACACTTGGCGGCGTGAAGGGCAGTCCTTAGCCATGTGCCCGCGACCCAAGCATTTGAAGCACTTGATCTCACTAGAGCGGCGCTCACCTTCCCGATTACTGCCTTGAGGAGTCCTTGGAGGCTCTCGTCGTGGCTGATTAAGGGAAGTATCCTCTCGAGGCTCTTGGCGCCTAGGATAACTAGAAGAACCGACATTGGATCCATTCCATGGCTTTGTTTGGGAAGCGCCTGAACCCTGGTTACTCCAAGTCCTAGAAGCAGCTGGTGGAGCCTTCTTAGGAGGAAGGTGACGGTACACGTGATTAGTGTAATGAAGGACTTCTTCCACGGTGATGCCCCTAGCAAAGTGCTGCATAGAAACTATAGGTTTAAGGTCAGAATTTAAGTTCTCGACAAATTTAGAAATAACAAACTCATCAGGAAACTTAATGCCAGTTCGGAACAAGAGAGTTTTCATCTCTTTATAGTACTCATCGGGACTACGACTCCCTTGCTTGAGTTGCTCAAGCCTCTCATGAACACGAGATGCAAAGTCCACGGGAACAAATCTGAACTTAAGAGCCTCTTTTAGCTCTTCCCAAGTCTCGATTGGATTATCTCCATTACGAGTTCTCTCCTCTTTCTCTTCGGTCCACCATTGGTCAGCGAACCCTTCAAATTTGATGCTAGCATAGGCTACTCTTTGGGCATCATTAAACTGTTGGATGTCGAAGATTTGCTCCGTCTTACTTATCCATGTCAGGCACTCTTCCGGGTCAGCATTCTTTCCAAATTTCTCTACCTTAAGGTCATTGTTTGGAAGCCTCATCCGGTCTTGTTCATACCCAAAGTCACCGGGCTGCGGGTACCCTTGGTAGTAGGGTTCCTGGAAGCGCGCTTGTCCCCGGCCTCCATATTGACCCCTCTCAGCTGGACGTGCATAGCCTTGAGCGCCTAGTCCATGGCGCGGACCAAAGTAGCCTTGCCCTTGCGCCCCTTCACGTCTTACATTGGGTTCCGGCCTTCGTCCTTCGAAAGCGCGCATAGGCTGCCTCAAGGGTGCTAGACCTCGAGCTTGGTGCCCCGGACGCCTAAAGTTACCTTGGGCCTCCTCTTCATCGTGCTCTTCCTCCAAACCTTCATGATTAGTGGTCGCAAGTGGAATGCTATTAGGAAGTGATACAAAAGGAGGTAGTATATTCAAACCTGGTGACCCGCTAGAGGCCACGAGCGTCGGGATTGGAGCGGTAGGTGCGCCGTTGAGTGCACTAGGCAAGGGTTGAGTCCTAAGAACAGAATGGGACGAGATATCTCCCAAGAAAGGTGGTTGAAAGGCCTCACACAATCTGGACACATCCCCCAATCTACTTTCGGAAGACTCAATTCTTGCTTCAAGACCTCTTATGCTTGCCTGGTTAGCTTGTTGAGCTTCTTGGATCCGAGACTCAAGCCGTTCTTCAAGACCAAGCATTCGTTGCTTTAGGCTTTCAAGGGTAACTGGCCCGGGTTGATGACCATCGCCCATGGTACCTATCAAGCAAGCAAACAAAACCAACTAGAAAACCAAAATGGTTCCCGCACACGTTAGGGGGTTCCGAGCTGATTTTCTAAACACAAATTCAAGTAGTAACAACAAGCTCTTAATGGGTTACGAGCTAGGCCAACAAAGAAAGAAAAACTGAAAATGCACGGTCAATAAGGCTTATTCCGATTGCAACAAGTGAGGTACTAGGAAGGTACTAAGACTCTAGCAACTAACTTACCCAAATGAAACAAAGCTCTTGATGTGCCTCACTTTTTCTTGATCACTCCTTCTTTTCCTTTTCGTAGGTGATCGAATTTTTCTGAGAACACCACTTTTTTCCCAAGAGTAAAACTATAAACAAAAACTCGAGAGGTATAGTCTTTTGACCAATCCTTCTCCCAAGTATACACGTTTCTTTTTTTTTTTTTTTTTATTAATATCAGACTTAAACTGCTCGTTTTCCTTCAAATAACGCAAGTAAGAAGAAACTAAACTCCCTTCCCTTAACCCGGTATTCCGTCACGTGAATTATGCAATCGGATTAGACTTTATTTAAAAGCACAAATCAGATTAAAATAGGGTAATAAGGGTGGAGTTAACTCAGCAGGGGTTACAACAAGCAAATAAGGAAATTCTGCCAAATTAAGAATGTAGTAAATGCTGTTTTGTGAAATGCCGAATTAAGTGCCTTGAATTGAGGTTTGAACGTTTTATTTTTCCTTTTTGAGGTCTTCTTCAACCTTGGAACATGCTTAAGCACCAGGTAAGAACAACAACAATGGCTTCCAAGTTCAGGTACAAATTTAGGCGAAAATTCAACAAAAACTTAACCCGGAAAGGGCAACGAAGAGCTTATTGAATCTAACTTGAATTTGTACTAAGAAAATGAAGCAAGGATGACCAAACCTTACGTGGCTCTGATACCACTTGATGGATCCTTGGTTGATTGAGTCACGGTGCAAGGTTCAGTCACACGTACGAAGGACACCGAAGGTGTAGGCGAAGTAGATCGAGAGTTGATGGCTTGAGGGTGAAATGGCGGAAGGCTGAGGTGATGGTAATGGACGGAAAGGCTGGAATGGTGGAGATACGAAACTGATCCCGGATATGACGCACCGGCACGAGCTTCTTCCTTGACGAATTGGATATGACACACCAATGGATCAAAGAGAGCGAATTCCTAGCTTGATATGACACACAAGAGAGGAATTCAAAGGGGTTGAACTTCAATATCTCAAGAACAACTCAAAGAGAGTGTTTTTGGGTTTCTAATGTTTATCAAAGTTGGAAAATGAAAAGAAAAACAACCATCTCCTAATAGCTACAAACCAGCCGAAAATTAGGAGAGAATTCAAGGATAAAACCCATAAATTGTATCTAATTGCAGGAATAAACCAAGTCTTTTAAAGTAGACAAATAACGCCCTATTCTTCCTTAGCCTTGATGAGAGTGAGTGGTCCTTGCTTGCGGATTGATTGACCTTCGTTTGATGCCATGCCCTTGTCAAGAAGGTGTTGTAGTTCCCTAGCCTTAGCACGAGTTAGTCTAGGCACCGGCTCCAATACATCCTTGTTAGGCTCGATGTTGGACACTTGATGTGGAGGATTCACATCATACAACGCCATGCAAATGGCAATGGTGAAGGCCAATGTGCGAGAGGATGAAGAAACAACCATGGCCAGGTATCTCCGAGTCCTTAACTCTAATTTGACTAATGAGGTTGATATGTATCCTTATAGCTCGATGACGGAGCTCCTACACCTAGCCATTAAGGCCGAGAGGAAGCTGCGAGTTAGAGGACTCCAAATCAACAAAGGAGGAGCTTCATCAAGCACTTGGAGAGGCAATTCGAGGGCTGCACAACCCTATGGCCGAGAGCACCCTAAATCACAAGAGCCAACTGGTCCTAGACGAGAGTTCCAAGCACCAACAAGCTTCCCTCCCAAGCCATAAGCCGGCCCTACCCAAGGAACAAAAGGGAATGTCTCTAACTCTACTTCTACTCCTAAGACTTGTAACATTGAATGCTTTAAATGTAAGGGTAAGGGGCATTATATGAGGGATTGTCCTAACAAGAGAACTATGATAGTTAATCATCTAAGACAATATGATTCTGCTAGTGAAAATGATGATGATGATGCACCCTTAGAATCTGATTTTGTTGAGCATGATAATGAATTTGTGGAGGATGATGGTGTAGAATATGAGCATGGAGATAGCCTCATTTGTAAAAGAACTTTGCATGTACAACCTGCCTTGTGTGATGATAATCAAAGAGAAAACCTGTTTCACACTAGATGCTTAATTAAGGATAAGGTTTGTAATGTTATAATTGATGGAGGAAGTTGCTGTAACATTGCAAGTACTGAACTTGTCTCTAAGTTACAACTACAACCTTTTTGCCACCCTAGGCCTTATAAGTTCCATTGGATGAATGATTGTGGAGAACTTAAGGTCAACAAACAAGTGAATGTGACTCTTAAATTAGGGCCTTATCAAGACACTATTCTTTGTGATGTAGTTCCTATGCAAGCATGTCATGTACTCTTAGGAAGACCTTGGCAATATGATAGGAGAGTGATGCATGATGGGTTTAGTAATAGATATTCTTTCACTTTCAATGGAAGCAATGTTACTCTCAAACCTATGACTCCATTGCAGATTGCCGAAGCCTTTGAGAACAAAAGAGACAAGGAGAGGTTACAAGAGCAAGAGAAGAGCATAGCTAAAGAAGTAGCTCGACCTAAATCAGCCCCTAGCCATAAAGCAAGTCAGCCGAGCCTATCTACACCTCCTACTGTCCTCTTAGCATCCAAAGAAGAACTAGAAGGTGAGTATCTACCCTTAGACACCCACCTCATGCTATTACCCAAGAAGAGGTGATAGGATCGTCCTTGGCTGCGTCACGGTGCGAGGGAATGGCTCCAAGAACAAGCAACGTCAATCCGGGTAAGTCGCTGTTGATCTGGGAAGATGGAGATGGAACGAGCGGTGAAAGAAAGCTTTTTGGAGCGTTCTTCCTATGGATTTGAAGAGGATGAACTGAAGTGGAGGGTGGTGAAAACGGATTGTGGATTGAATGAAAATCGAGGGAGATATGGACTCTCAAAGTCGGATATGACTCACCGGCGATGAGAGAACTTGTGGGACTTGGATGCTACACACCAAGCGTGGATGATGGGCTCTCAATTGGTTGATATGACGCACAAACAATGGAGAGAATGACCTTGAAAGATGCAGGTTTTTGCTCAAGCAAAAAGAGAGTTTTTCTTAGCAATTTCAAAGGTAAAATGAACAAATGAGAGAGGAGGCATATTAGTATCCTAGGGCCAGCCTTCTCTCCATAATTCAGCCTAAAAAACGTTAAAAATAAGCTAAAATTAACATTATAAAACCAGATAAATGCTTGCCTTAACACAAGGCCAAATAAGGAAAGTTGTCCAAAAAGGAATAAAGTTTTGTAGTGTCTAGAATCCACTGATTCAGCTGGCTTGTCATGGGAGGGAAATTAGCCATCATGGGCTGCTTCTTTAAGGGTTGTTTGAGTGCTAACAATGGTGCATGGTCCGTCACAAGAAATGGCCAACGGTCCAAGATTGGTGAGAGCGAGCTGGACTTGTCCTTGGAGTTTCTTAGCCATAGAGCGAGTGATGCGCATGGCTGGCTCTTCATGCTCTTGCACCAAGTCATTGATATCTCCCTTGACGTCCAAGCTAGGTACAATAAGGTCTTGATGGGACGGATTCACATCATCCTCCCCTCCTTCAAAAGGATTCGACCTCGAATCTTGCTCTTCTTCTAGCTCAGCGTCTTCCCCCATTAGGTATGGCCTAAGGTCAGCCACATTGAAGACATCATGGAACCCCATCTCCGGTGGAAGCTCCAGGCAGTATGCATTGTTGTTGATCTTCTCTAGCACTTGAAAAGGTCCTTCTGCCCTTGGTTTCAACTTGGAGTTTCTACGTGAGGGAAACCGTTCCTTGCGGAGGTGCATCCACACCAAGTCACCGGGCTCAAAGAGAAGCTCCTTGCGTCCCTTGTTGTGTTGTCTCTCATACTGCGTTGTGCGCTTCTCAAGCTGCTTCCTAGTGTCTTCATGCAACCGCTTAACATAGTCCGCCAACTCCTTTCCTTCCTTTCTAAAACCATCAACAATGGGCTGAGTAATAAGGTCTAAAGGAGTGAGAGGGTTCTTACCATAGGCGACTTCAAAGGGAGTCTTCTTGGTCGCCGAGTGTGTGGTGCGGTTGTATGCAAACTCAATGTAAGGAAGGCATTCTTCCCACCTGCGTAGGTTAGCTTTCAAAACAACACGAAGTAAGGTACCAAGTGACCTATTCACTACTTCGTTTTGACCATCCGTTTGAGGATGACAAGTAGTGGAATAGAGCAACTTGGTGCCTAACTTAGCCCACAAGGTCCTCCAAAAGTGGCTAAGGAACTTAACATCGCTATCCGACACTATGGACTTAGGAAGACCATGTAGGCGCACAACATGATTGAAAAACAAGGACGCCACATTGGTTGCATCATCGGTTTTATGACACGCAATGAAGTGTGCCATTTTACTAAACCGGTCTACAACCACAAAAATGGAGTCTCTTCCCCTTTTAGTCCTAGGAAGTCCTAACACAAAGTCCATGGATAGGTCTTCCCAAGGTTGTTGGGGACTGGGTAAGGGAGTATATAACCCATGTGGGCTGGCTCTAGACTTTGCTTGCGCACAAGTAGCACAAGAAGCACAAAGTTTTTCCACGTCCCTAAGCATGCGTGGCCAGTAGAAGTGTTCCTTCAAGGCTTGCAATGTCTTAGCAACGCCGAAGTGGCCCATAAGACCACCACCGTGCACTTCTTGCACTAGTAGTCGTCGAGTAGACCCACTAGGGATGCAAAGTTTAGCTCCCTTCATGAGATAGCCTTCATGCAAGAAAAATTGATCCTTGCTTCCCAAAGTACGACATTCCTCATAGATTTCCTTGAAGTCAAGGTCTAAGGCATATAGTTCCTTGATGAAAGCAAAGCCCAACATTCTTGCATCCAAGGTGGATATCAAGGCATATCTCCTAGACAAAGCATCCGCCACAATATTGTCCTTTCCCTTCTTGTGTTTGATCACGTAAGGGAAAGCCTCAATAAATTCCACCCATTTGGCGTGACGCTTGTTTAGTTTACTTTGACCCTTGAGGAACCTAAGTGCCTCATGGTCAGAATGGATTACAAACTCTTTAGGGAGAAGATAGTGTTGCCATACCTTGAGCACCCTTACCAAAGCATCACATTCTATCTCAAATGTCCTTGAGAAGTCCGGTAGTACTAAGAGAGGGGCGTGAGTGAGCTTGAACTTGATGGTGGCAAAAGCTTGCTCCTGATTTGGGCCCCATTGAAAGGCCACATTCTTCTTAGTGAGCTCGGTTAGAGGAGTGGCAAGGGAGCTAAGAGCTCATCCAAGCCAAGGAAGCTCCTAACTTGTGTCATTGTGGTAGGAACTGGCCACTCTTCTATTGCTTTCACATTCTCTTTGTCCACTTGAAGCCCTTCTTTGCTCACTACAAAACCAAGAAACACCGCATTATCCGAACAAAAGTGACATTTCTTAAAGTTAGCATAGAGTTTTTCTTTTCTTAAGACTTCTAGGACCATTCTCACATGTCTAGCATGCTCTTGCAAGTTGTGGCTATAAATTAATATGTCATCAAAATACACAACCACAAACTTGCCTAAAAATGCCCTTAACACATGGTTCATGAGCCTCATGAATGTGCTAGGTGCGTTAGTGAGCCCAGATGGCATAACTAACCATTGATATAGACCATACTTGGTCTTGAAGGCAGTTTTCCATTCATCACCTTCCTTCATTCGAATTTGGTGATAGCCACTTTTAAGGTCCACCTTAGAGAATATGCATGAACCATAGAGCTCATCCAACATATCATCAAGTCTAGGAATAGGATGCCTATACTTGATGGTAATATTGTTTATAGCCCTACAATCTACACACATTCTCCAAGTTCCATCTTTCTTAGGAACTAAGATGACGGGGACCGAGCATGGACTTAAACTCTCACGCACATAGCCTTTAGATAGAAGTTCAACAACCTGTTTTTGAAGCTCCTCGGCCTCCATGGGATTGGCTCTATAGGCTGGCTGGTTAGGGATGGAGGCGCCGGGAACAAAGTCTATTTGATGTTCTATCCCACGTAGTGGGGGCAGTCCTTCCGGCATCTCCTCGGGAAACAAGTCTTCAAACTCCTTCAACAAAGAAGCAATAGAGGAAGGTAAGTCTTGCACATCTTTTTCATTAAATAACACATCTTTAAATAACAAAAGAAAGCAAGTGTTACTCCCCTCCATAGCTTTTCGAGCCTCTCTTGATTTGGCTAGTAGTAGATGGCTAGGTGGCGCCTTCTTCTCTTGACTTTTCCCTTGCGCCGCAGCATTGCGCCTTTGCTCATTGGCTATGTGATCAGCCATGATTTCATGTGGCGCCAATCGCAACAAGGTGATCCTCTTACCTTGGAGGTGGAAAGAATACTCATTTGTGACTCCTTGGTGGATGACGCCGCGGTCATATTGCCAAGGCCTTCCAAGTAAGATATGGCACGCCGTCATAGGAAGAACATCACAAATCACCTCATCAACATACCCCCCTATAGAAAACTTAACACAAGCTTGTGCATTCACCTTAAGAGGTGTGTTAGAATTCAGCCAACATAAAGTATAGGGTTGTACATGAGGAGTAGTTTTAAGAGCAAACCTTTTGACCACCTCTTGGTCTATGATGTTACAACAAGATCCTCCATCAATTATGAGATTGCAAATTTTACCTTGGATGAGGCATCTTGTATGGAAAATGGTTTCTCTTTGGTTTGGTGGGGCGGGAGCTTCATTAGTGATTAGAGATCGTTTGACCACAAAACACTCACCATGAGTCTCAGCTTCTACTTGCAGCTCCGCCACCTCCTCTTCTTCTCCTTGTGGCTCCTCAACCTCGGCCTCCTCATCCGACTCATACTCACCAATGGTGTTGAGTAGGACTTGGCGCCTAGAAGGACAATCCTTAGCCATGTGGCCACGCCCAAGGCATTTAAAGCACTTGATCTCACTTGAGCGTTGCTCCCCTTCTCGCCTGCCGCCTTGTGGAGTCCTTGAAGGCTCACGTCTTGTGGGCACGGCTAAGGCGTCTTGCTTGCTCTCGGGAAGCTGAGTGGGGGTAGCTAGAGGATCCTCCTCCTTGGTTGTTCCAAGGCCTATTGTTGGATGAGTAACTCTTCTTTTGAGGTAAGTTTTAATAGATATGATTGGTGTAGTGCAAAATCTCCTCAATAGTAGTACCTCGAACAAAATGCTGCGTACTCACAATAGCGTTAAGGTCAGGATTTAAGCAATTGATAAATTTAGAGATAACATACCCTTCGGGGAACCTTAGACCGGATCTATAGATGAGGATCTTGAATTCTTTGTAGTACTCATCCGGCGTCTTGGTTCCTTGTCTCAATTGCTCCAACCTTGAGTGTAGGCTGGCTGTGAAGTCGTCGGGCACAAACCGGTGCCTTAATGCAGTTTTGAGCTCGTCCGAAGTGTCAATGGGTGGGTAACCATTGTACTCCCTTTCTTCTTTGTCCTCTATCCACCAATGATAAGCAAAATCAATGAATTTAATGGTGGCAATGGCTACCTTTTGAGCATCGGTATATTGGTAGAAATCAAAGACTTGTTCCATCTTGTGCTCCCACTCCCAGTAGGCCTCGGCGTCGGTTGTTCCTCCAAATGGCTGCACTTCCAACTTCACATTAGGACCTCTTCCATAACCTTGGTCCATGTCTTGACCTTGGTAGCCCCGTACTGGTTGTAAGAGTGCCCTTCCTGCTTGGTAGTTTCCTCGCCCAAATCCATGGCCTGCAGCTGGACGCCTCGGTTGCAAGAGAGGCAACGGCGGCCTTGGTTGGAAGTCGCCCACATCCTCTCGGCCTAGCAGGTTAGTGGTGCCCGTAGGCAAAGGCATGGTAGGATAGCTAGCAAAAGGAAGAGAATGGGCAGAGTTCATACCTGAAACTTCTCGGTGGGTCGCCGTGATAGGTTGGTGGGAGGAGGAAGGTGCCATGGAGAGGGATGGCAAGGTGGTAGTTTGCGTCACATGGCCTGAATACTCGCCCTCCATATGGACTGAAGGAAGGCCTCCGCTCGCTTGAGTTCCACCTTGGCTTCCAATTTGGGAAGCACCAATCTTAGCTTCCACGGCGCGCATGAAGGCAGTCATCTCTTCTTGTTGCGCATGCAACCTTTCCTCATTCTCATACTTAAGGCCTTGAATGGCTTGGAGCAAATCAGCCATGGTGACGGATGTAGGAGACACATCTCCGTCAAGGACGGACTTGTCCTTCTTGTTGCCTGGTTCCTCCATCATATCCCTAGAACACAAACTCAACACACAACACAACTAGGACAAACTTGTCAATGGATCCCACACACGTCAAGGGTCCTTAAAACTGATCCTTAAGTAGCAAAAATTGGTTACAAAAAGGGTCAAAATTAGGGGCACAATGATAAGGGTAGGATAAAATAGGACAAAATAGGACAAATAGGACAAATACCCAAGCAAGTTTAACAAGTTCTAAGTTGTGCTACACATAAAGCATGAGGAAAGGTACTTGAATTTTTTTTTTTAATATATATGACAAAAGGCCGAATTAGTGTAGAAATAAACTCTTGTGTTGCCTTACTTTTTCTTAGTCACTCCTCCTTTTTCAATGGTGACCGGATCTTTCTAAGAACAACCACTTTTTTCTCAAGAGTATAGCCAAAAGAGGTTGGATTCTAACCAAGATCTCTCTCCTAGCAATTTTTAGTTTAAAAGGAGGATGGTTACTAACCAAATCTTCTCCTACTACACTTCAAGTGAAAACGTGGCCTTGACAGATTTTTAATCCAAAGTTGACGTTGTATTTTATTTAATTTCCTTTCCCTTAATCCTTAAAATCAAAATGTGAATTATGCACAACATATAACAAGTCAAACTAACTTAAATATGTAGAATAAAGGCTGGGGACAAGGTCTTAAAGTCGGCTATTACACAGGTTGAACAAATATGGTAACAAGTTAATGCTGATTTTTGACTGAATTTGTAACCGGATTTTGTCTTGAATTTTGGCTGAAACGTAACTGTATTTTGGCTTAAATGAGTCGTCTTCAACCTCAAGAACACAGGAAAATTCGTAGACAACTCAAACAACAAGACACAACTCAGTTTTCAACCAAACGATCAACACAACGAACAAGGAAAGAAGGTAGGCTATGCAAACCTGTTCGTAAACCAATTTTTTTGCACTTAAGAACAGTTTTAGGAGACAAACCTCGCGTGGCTCTGATACCACTTGATAGGATCGTCCTTGGCTGCGTCACGGTGCGAGGGAATGGCTCCAAGAACAAGCAACGTCAATCCAGGTAAGTCGATGCTGATCTGGGAAGATGGAGATGGAACGACCGGTGAAAGAAAGCTTTTTGGAGCGTTCTTCCTATGGATTTGAAGAGGATGAACTGAAGTGGAGGGTGGTGAAGACGGATTGTGGATTGAATGAAAATCGAGGGAGATATGGACTCTCAAAGTCGGATATGACTCACCGGCGAAGAGAGAACTTGTGGGACTTGGATGCTACACACCAAGCGTGGATGATGGGCTCTCAATTGGTTGATATGACGCACAAACAATGGAGAGAATGACCTTGAAAGATGCAGGTTTTTGCTCAAGCAAAAAGAGAGTTTTTCTTAGCAATTTCAAAGGTAAAATGAACAAATGAGAGAGGAGGCATATTAGTATCCTAGGGCCAGCCTTCTCTCCATAATTCAGCCTAAAAAATGTTAAAAATAAGCTAAAATTAACATTATAAAACCAGATAAATGCTTGCCTTAACACAAGGCAAAATAAGGAAAGTTGTCCAAAAAGGAATAAAGTTTTGTAGTGTCTAGAATCCACTTATTCAGCTGGCTTGTCATGGGAGGGAAATTAGCCATCATGGGCTGCTTCTTTAAGGGTTGTTTGAGTGCTAACAATGGTGCATGGTCCGTCACAAGAAATGGCCAACGGTCCAAGATTGGTGAGAGCGAGCTGGACTTGTCCTTGGAGTTTCTTAGCCATAGAGTGAGTGATGCGCATGGCTTGCTCTTCATGCTCTGCACCAAGTCATTGATATCTCCCTTGACGTCCAAGCTAGGTACAATAAGGTCTTGATGGGATGGATTCACATCACAATCCCTTGAAACGCTCAAGGTAATCATAGAGAGTCTCATTTCCACCTTGCTCTACATGGGCAATTTCCTTCTTCAGAGCATTTGCCTTTTTAACTGGAAAATACTTACCCAAGAACACCTTGTGCAACTTCTACCAGCTATCTACCGAACCGGTAGGCAAATGATAGTACCAGGACCTAGCACCATCTTTCAAAGTGAACCCGAAGGCTCTCATCTTGATCTGCTCCTCAGTGACATTTGGTGGTTTGGTTGTCATGCAAGTGTCATGGAATTGATTCAAATGCATGATTGGATCCTCACCAGGCAAACCATGGAATGTGGGAAGCAGATTGATCACCCCTGACTTGAGCTCAAAAGTCACCCCATGAGCAAGGGGTGGAAGAACCACAACTTGAGGTTGTTGTGTCAGATTGGGAGTAGTACGCTCCCTCAATGTGCGGACGACACCGTCGTCTCTTAGAGCATTTGCATCTTGCCTTGCCTCAAGCAATTCCCGTTGGGCATTAACAACTAACTGAATTTCAGCCAATTGATGTTGGGTGTCAGCAAGAGCTCTTTGCTCGGGAGTCAACAACTGGTCGTCTTCCATTGCACCTGTATCAGTCTCAACTCTGTTCTCTCTCTGATTTCGATGGAAAGTCCTCTCGATTTCTTAATCAAGAATAAAAAGAGACTGATTAGTTGAACGGGTGTTGACCATTCACTAGTCAACACTAAGGTTAATCAAAACAAGAACTTTAAAGAAAAGAAAATTTGATTCCCCGACAACGGCGCCAAATTTGACGAGGCGAATTGTCGTATGCCAAGTCAAGTAATCCTAACAAGCTCACTAACAAGTATAGTAGGCAAGCAAGGGTCGAATCCCAAGGGAATCAGGTTATCGATTCTTAAAGTTATAATAATGATTAACGAGTGTAAGTAACCAAAGAGGGGGGGTTTGTATGTTTTAAGAACAAAGTAACGAAGGTTGATTTAGTTTGTAAATATATCAATGGAAGGTGTTTCACTCGACAATTATCCACTAATAGATTAACAAGTTGATCATAAACTTCTTTTAATCCTATGTCGAATTACTCATATGATCGTTCTAATCCCTGTTCTAATGTAGTTATTAGTCCAACTAGTCCTAATAACCCTTACTTAATTATAACCTTGAAACTATCAAGATTCAATAATAAAGCAGCTTTAAGTTCAGGAATGGATAGATACATGCAATACCATAGACAACTAGTCAGATACTCGACATGTACTCAATTCTCTTCACAATTGACATTCACAACTAGTTCATGCAAATTGTGTGTGCTACAAACAAGTATGGTATTTCAACTAGAAATAACCAAACAATAGCAATATGAATGAGATGAAACTACTTAGATGACCAATCTAAATGAGCAAATCTAATTCAATAACAATACACACAAGAGAATAGAGACAATCATAAGAGTAGAACAAAGGAAATAAATCTTACAACTTAATCAATCCGAAAGCTTCAAATGTCAAGCAAAACAATGGAAACTTAGCAACTCATGAAGTTCTTGAGGAAAACTCTCAAAACTTGGAAATGGAATGTAGAAGATGATGGAAGATCATCAACACCTAAAACCTATAAGTCTTTGCAGAATTAAAATGCAAATTGAAGCTGAAAAACGTTACAAAACTTAACACAACATACTAAATCGGGCAAATGAAAACATCCTTGCTGGCGGAAATCCGCGATCGCGGATTTTGCTCTGTGAATCTCGGCTGGTCCAGTGGGATTTCCGCGGTCGCGGTTTGGGACCCGCGGTCGCGGAAATTGCTTATGTGGCTTCCTTGGCTTCGTCTTCAGCTGCTTCCAATGCTACCTGTGGTCTTCTTCAGGTTCGACTCCTCTTCTTATGCTTCAATGCTCCGCATCATCCTCTGTAATCTCATATATAACTCAACTCTCCAAAACTCCATGATTACTGAATACATCATAACATCTAGCATAATCCTATACAAAATGAGCTAATAACCTATAGTAGCGCTATGTAAAATACCGCTTATCAAAAACATTCTGCAACTTAGTCCTATTAGGCATACAAAGTTCCATAAGGGTATCTTTAACCAAGAATTAGGAACGCAACGGTGCGAAAACGCTAAAAGACGCTAAATGGGCCTAATGGTCCATTAAGGCTAGAATTTGCAAAACGACGACCAAACGATGTCGGAATGGATTGAAACTTGGTTTCAATAACTATTAGATGTATTTGACCATTCTCAACCACCACTTCGTACTTTAAAAGTAACACCTCCTTTGTAATAACAAACAACTCTTAATTTTCCAACTTGTCATTGTACGTAGAGTTACACAAACAACGGTTGATTCTGTTTGAAAACCTTGTGCAACTTAGTCTTATTAGGCATACGAAGTTCCATAAGGGTCTCTTTGACCAAGAATTAGGCACGCAACGGTGCGAAAACGCTAAAAGACAATAAATGGGCCTAATAGTTCATTAAGGCTCGAATTGTCAAAACGACGACCAAACAATGTCGTAATGGATTGAAACTTGGTTTCAATTACTATTAGAGGTATTTGACCATTCTCAACCACCACTTCATACTTTATAAGTAACACCTCCTTTGTAAACCACCACTTCGTACTTTATAAGTAACATCTCCTTTGTAATACCAAACAAATCTTAATTCTCCAACTTGTCATTGTACGTAGGGTAAACACAAACAACGGTTGATTCTATTGAAAACGTTCTGCAACTTAGTCCTATTAGGCATACGAAGTTCCATAAGGGTCTCTTTAACCAAGAATTAGAAACGCAGCGGTGCGAGAACGCTAAATGGGCCTAATGGTCCATTAATGCTCGAATTGGCAAAACGACAACGAAACGATGTCCGAATGGATTGAAACTTGGTTTCAATGACTATTAGAGGTATTTGACCATTCTCAACCACCACTTCGTACTTTATAAGTAACACCTCCTTTGTAATACCACACAACTCTTAATTCTCCACTTTGTCATTGTACGTAGGGTAAACACAAATAACGGTTGATTCTGTTTGAAAACGTTCTGCAACTTAGTCCTATTAGGCATACGAAGTTCCATAAGGGTCTCTTTAACCAAGAATTAGGAACGCAGCGGTGCGAAAACGCTAAAAGACACTAAATGGGCCTAATGGTACATTTAGGCTCGAATTGGCAAAACGACGACCAAACGATGTCGGAATGGATTGAAACATGGTTTCAATGACTATTAGAGGTATTTGACCATTCTCAACCACCACTTCGTACTTTATAAGTAACATCTCCTTTGTAATACCAAACAACTCTTAATTCTCCAACTTGTCATTGTACGTAGGGTAAACACAAACAACGGTTGATTCTGTTTGAAAACGTTCTGCAACTTAGTCCTATTAGGCATACGAAGTTCCATAAGGGTCTCTTTAACCAAGAATTAGGAACGCAGCGGTGCGAAAATGCTAAAAGACACTAAATGGGCCTAATGGTCCATTAAGGCTCGAATTGGCAAAACGACGACCAAACGATGTCGAATGGATTGAAACATGGTTTCAATGACTATTAGAGGTATTTGACCATTCTCAACCACCACCTCATACTTTATAAGTAACATCTCATTTGTAATACCAAACAACGCTTAATTCTCCAACTTGTCATTGTACGTAGGGTAAACACAAACAAAGGTTGATTCTGTTTGAAAACGTTTTGCAACATAGTCTTATTAGAAATACGAAGTTCCATAAGGGTCTCTTTAACCAAGAATTAGGCACGTAGCGGTGCGAAAACGCTAAAAGACTCTAAATGGGCCTAATGGTCCATTAAGCCTCGAATTGGAAAAACGACGACCAAACGATGTCGGAATGGATTGAAACATGGTTTCAATGACTATTAGAGGTATTTGACCATTCTCAACCACCACTTCGTACTTTATAAGTAACATCTCCTTTGTAATACCAAACAACTCTTAATTCTCCAACTTGTCATTGTACGTAGGGTAAACACAAACAACGGTTGATTCTGTTTGAAAACGTTCTGCAACTTAGTCCTATTAGGCATACGAAGTTCCATATGGGTCTCTTTAACCAAGAATTAGGAACGCAGCGGTGCGAAAACGCTAAAAGACACTAAATGGGCCTAATGGTCCATTAAGGCTCGAATTTGCAAAACGACGACCAAACGATGTCAGAATGGATTGAAACATGGTTTCAATGACTATTAGAGGTATTTGACCATTGTAACCACCACTTCGTACGTTATAAGTAACATCTCCTTTGTAATATCAAACAACTCTTAATTCTCCAATTTGTCATTCTCCAACTTTATAAGTAACATGTGCGATGTTGTTCAAGAACAATCACAGCAGGCATGCCAATTCATCATTCATTTCCAAGAGTATTCTTGATAGGTATGTATTGTTTCTGTCTTGTTGAAATATTTAACCTGGCGGGATAGAGTATGAAGTGTGACCGGATGTTTTTGAACACATGTAACAGGTTCAAAGGTCGCAAGGACGCACCAAGGGAAAAAGAGATACAAGTTATCATGAAAGATCTAGGAGTCCATACCAGTTATTCCAAAGCAAACAGAGCAAGACAAAAGGCAGAGGACATTATTTGAGGGTCTCCCGAGGAAGGTTATAGTCAACTTCACTCATGGCTTCATATGTTGAAAGAAGTTAATCCTGGATCACATACAACCTTAATATTGGATTCTCAAAACCGATTTAAGTACTGTTTCTGGGCATTGGGTGCTTGTATCAGGGATGTTCCTCATTTGAGAAAGGTAACTTTTTAAACTATATCTTTTTCATGTCCAGATAATAGGTAGTGGGTGGAGAGATAATAACTGACGGGCGGAGGGATATGATTTTAGAAGAATAGATATAATTATCTGGCGGGATATATTATAGAGGGTAACAAGACAGGTTATATGATGTATCAAGTGATTTGTGTTGATGGAGCACACTTAGGAGGGAGATTCAATGGCCATCTTCTTCTAGCTACTGCCCAAGATGGAAACAAACAGATCTATCCCTTGGCTTTTGTTGTAGTAGACAGTGAGAATAAGGATTCTTGGTCCTTCTTCTTTGAAGAGTTGAAGACGGCTGTTGTACCAGATAGTGTGGATGTGGTTTTTGTGTCTGATCGTCATTTGGCTATTAAAGCCGCTCTGAGACAAGTTTACATTCTTGCACAACATGGATATTGCATTTATCATATGCTGCAAAACTTCAAGCAAAAGTGCACTTGGGGAGGTTTGCAAGACCAGTGGTTTAAGGTTGCAAAGGCGTACACTATAGAAGAGTATAGGACTGAGCTTCAGATCCTACAAAATAGAACTTCAGTTGTGGCAAATATGGCTCTCAAAGTGTCTCTTGAAAAGTGGTCTAGGGCATATTTCACAGCTGAGAGGTACAACATCATGACGACAAACAATGCAGAATGTCTAAACAAAGTGTTTAAACAGGAGCGTATGTGGCCTATTGTAGCATTGTTTGATGTTATATTACTTACCTTTTCCACCTGGTTCTGTGAAAGGAGGGAGTCGGCTACTACATGGTGTGAGGTGACTACTAGGGCAGTGACCAAGACCATTGATAATAGGTATGCGGCATCTGTGAGCATGAGCATCAAAAGGCTTAGTGATATTGAAGCAGAGGTGACTGATGGAAGGAACAAGTATGAGGTGAATCTTCGCCAACAAACTTGCCAATGCAGCGTGTTTCAGAGAGATCGGATTCCTTGTAAGCATGCTTAATTTGGCATTAGCTAAGGACATGGGAGTTGATATTTCTACTCTTGTTAGTCACTTTTATACCAACAACATCTTGAAAGAAGTTTACAAGGAAACCATCCATTTGATCCCTCCACCCAACCAATGGGATGTTCCACAATCAGTCTCCTCTCTTCTGTGTTTGCCACCACCATGGAAAAGGGGACCTGGAAGACCAAGGTTGAATAGATATAAGGGTAGGTGGGAGAGGCCCTACAAACGAGTGTCCACGAGATGTGCAAGATGTGGTCTGTCTGGCCATACTCACAACACGTGCTCCCGGGCTGCAAGGGGAAGACAGTCAAGGCGAAGACCATAGGGTAAAAGGGTAAAAAAAGAAGGTTCTAACTTTTTGGTATATGAACAATGCTAACTTTTTGGTATATGAACAATTTTTATTTTGTATCCCGCCACGTTTGATGTTTTATCCCGCCAATATACAGGTTTTATCCTGTCACAAATACTTTTATAAGTCATATTATTCTGGGTTGGATGTTGAAATTCTGTTAGTATGGATGTTGAAATTTCTTTGTTAAGTTGTATTGTATTATCCCTCCACACATTCTGTTTTATCCTGTCACTCATATTTTTAACATCACGCCACCTAACTCCACTACATAAATGCAGTCAAAGCACACATTTACTCTCTGCACTAACGTCAGTACATGTTTTTAATCAAAAATTAGTCAAACACATTTACCGACCCAACACGTTAACCAACCCAACCTAACACATTTACTCATTTTTTGTCAAATTTTACTTCAATAAATAGGCCATTGCTGTATACACCGAGAGCAACAACGTATTCTGCTCATTCCTTTCTTTCTCAACAACCATACCTTTCTTTCTCTCTTTCTCTCAACTCCTTCATGGCTGGTCATAACGTTTCTCTCAAAAGTTTCTTCGTTGAAATGAAACACTCATATGTAGAGGGGGATTGTCGTCTATGTATCCCCATCGGCCATGGAGAGAAGTATTGAAAATACTACAAGAACTTTGAAATAACAACTTAAAGTTGGACTTCAGACTTGGGAAGTTCATCTCACACACTCAAAAAAAGGCTACCGCTTGGGCAAGGGTTGGAGAGCTTTTGTTCAGGAAAATAAGCTCAAGTATAAGGATGAGTGCCTCTGCGACCTTGAATGTGCAGATTCAAATGGTGTCGTGTACGATATTGAAGTCTACAACTATTGATGTTTTATCATTTCATGTTATTTCAATTTTTTCAGTTTCCTTTGTACTTGTATTATGTTTCTCCCAAACTATGGATTTGGTAATATTTTCCTTGTGTCTTTCTGTTTTATCCTGTCACAAATTCACTTACATCCTGACGCATTTCAATGCTACCACAAATTAAATCTTTGATATGATAAGTCGCACTGAAGAGAGATAATTTTTCATTATAAGAGAAGATTAAAGCATAGAAACTGAAAAGCCGACATCTTTGCACTTAGATCACAAACTAACATATATCCCTCCACCCTTGCACACACATCCTGTCGAACTACATAGATTACACAACATTAGAGTCTCCATAGCTCTCCTCTTATCCAATTGATGTCCCTAACACTATTTGCCGCTGGAGCCCAATTTTCGCAGAGACCACCTTCGTAAGTGTGGCTCGTGACACTAGCCATTCTTCCGCTGTTGGGGACAAGGGAACCACCATAGTGAACTTCAGTATAGACTCTTGTCAAATCCATAACGCGATCCATTTTTTGATAATTTATAGACTGAGAGCATGAACAATGGGGTAGGAAACTTTGTTATTTATAGACTTCAAGGCTAACACAAATTAAAGGCGGGGTTGTTTTAAATTTTAGGCGGGTTTTTTCAATTTTGAAACTTTTATCCTGACAATATTCTCTTTTCATCCTGTCAATGTAACTTTTTTATCCTGCACAAGGACAACTGCTTTACTTTGGCAGTTGTCACATCCTATCATTTTGAGTTGTCATAGGTGGTAAGGGTAAGACAATAAACTTGCATTCATACTAGAAATCTGTATGACAATTAAACCATTGTTCTACTTTCAATCATGTCTAGACCAACATAGGTCAACATAACCAATATTCACACAAACACACCTTAAAACTGTTCTGAAACATAACACACAACAATCAGATATACAAATTATTCCTATTGGGTCACATAATCAACATTATTCAACCTAGTGACCCATTTCTCGTCAAAGAGGTTGTTAGCGAGGTCAAATTTGTGCATGTCGATTGTCTTGTCCGAAATTAGGGAGAGATCATTATTGCCAAAACACAACCACTCATGTATTTCACAGTGTATGCACCACAATCACCACTGCAAACAAACAAACCATTACTCACGAATTTATAAAGTGTGGCGGGTAAATAACAGAGTAGTGGAGGGATATATTACCTTCTTTTATTATGTGGTAAGCCATCAACCCTTCCATGATAAGCCAGGTCCTCCTGAATCCTATGTGCGTACTTTGGGGACAAAGCCTCGTGTTTTCTCAAAAACTTTGGCACATACTTCAGGATTGGGGCCACATCTTTTTCTATTACCCGCTCTGGCTTCAAATAGGTGTTGCAGTCATACATATTGAGCTTCCAGTTCTGGAGGTCTATTTCAATGGCCACCCAATGGTTGCCTCCAACAAAGAGTGGTGCATAAATGAAGTCCACATCTTCCCAATTTTTTCCAAATAGAAATGGAAGACTTCCATTGAAGTACCTCACAACATGATCTGGAATAACTGGTACTTCAACTCCACCTGCTTCACTCCTATGTTTGTCCTTGTAATCCTCAAACCATAGACAATCCATTATGGAAGCCTTGTGATTATCAGCTGGTTTTTTCCTAAGCTCAGACCTCACGTGGCAAAGAACCTCACCGATGTGCTGCCAATACAAGTACACATTAATTACACTTAAGACTGAAAAAATAAAAAATGAAAATTTTATCCTGTCAACCTTACCAGATTATCCCACCAATACTTTTTTCAATAATGCACTCAAAGAAAGCATTGTCAATAGTAACTCCAGTCAGACCTTCAAACTCCTCAGGGTTGAAACATAAAACACAATATAGGAGTATAAAATTTCATTGTAATCATCATAAAAGATATTATATAGTATATTAATACACCAATTTTTTCAAGTACCTTTACCCTTGGTACCATTGTATTGCATCTGTCATCTCTCTTACAGCAGAATTATTGGTTATCTTCTTCCAAAAAGCTTTGGAATAGACTTCCTTCTTCTTGTAGTTGTTGTCCTTGGTGTTGTCCTTCTTGGTGCTTTTCTTCTTGGTGGTCTTGGATGTGTAAGGAGATCTGAGAGAAGTAGAAGGCTTTGTATTACGCTTGGGAAGGATCCTGCAAAACCACAGTGAACTCAAAAAATATCATATCCTTCCATTCAACACAAACTATCATGTCATACTCCAAAAACTATCCTGTAATTTCAAAAGTTACCTCTGTTTTTGTGGAGACACCTTGTTTGGAAAACAGTCACTAACATGCTTCACCCTTTTGCCAAACACAAGTTTGGGTTTGACAAAATCACCTGCCTTGTCCTCCTCACCTTTCTCCACCACAGTCATTTCCACATCAGCCATGCCCTCCTCAATCTTTTGCTCCTCTACCTTTCTCACCTCAGCCTTGGTCTCCTTATTCTTTTCCTCCTCAGCCTTGGCCACCTCGGCCCTTTTCTCCTCCTCAGCCTTTGCTTCCTCAGCCTTTGCTTCCTTAGCCTTTTTCTCCTCCTCAGCCTTTTTGATGCGGAAAAACAAGACCAATTTGATGCTCGGAATGCAAGAAGAAGACAAGAAGAAGAAGACCTCAAGTGTGTTTGAGGAATGAATGATATTGATGTAACTCATGAAATTATTTCCCTTTTAAGTTGTTTTTCTTTCTTTTTATTTTAAGACTTTAGGAGTATGATTTTATGTAATTTTAAGACATGGCCAGCCCCTCCCTAGGAGTATAAAAGGGCTTGCTCTTGTCATTTGTAAGAAGGCTGAATTTGGTTAAAATGTTAATCCTTTTTGCCTCATAAAAGAGAGCTCTTGAGAGAGAGAGCTCAATGTAGAAGATGATGGCTTGGCTGTTCTTGGCTATGTCAATTTCATATGGAGATTGGTGTTCCAAGTCGCCACAAGCATCCTCCTTGTGCTCGACTTCCATGGTCGTTGTGTAAGGTTGTAAAGACGAGGGTTTATTCATCATTTGGCTCGGTTCTTCTTCATCTAGATGATGGGTTGAGTCATTGTTTGATTGCGTTCTTTTCTTCCTATCTTTCCCTTTGTTTTGTTGCATCAATTCTTATTTTGGGTCATCTTTTCCTTGTTGTTTTGAGTCAATTTCATGAGTTTACAACCTGAAATCCGTAGCCCTTCTTCCTCCATCTTCTTTCATTGATGTTTTGAGTCGCTTGGTGTCTAGATCGTCAAAACGGGCTCATCCCCGTATCACTTTTTCTCCTCCTCAGTCCTTTTCTCCTCCTTAGCCCTTTTCTCCTCCTCGGCCTTTGCTTCCTCAGCCTTTTTCTCCTCAGTTGTAGCCTGCTGAGTGAGCTCTTCCCTTGGTGCTTCTTCAAGTTCATTATCTTTCAACTCATCTTGCACCTTAGGGTCGCTCTCATCCTTATCAGATGTCTTCTCAGCTAGCTCAGCAACAACATTCATTACCACATCTCCTTCAAAAGACAGCCTCAGTGATCCATGTTCAGGGCATTGGGTTGCAGACCAACGCACTCCTCTGGGGATTTGGGTCTCACTAATCCTTGAAGCATACTGGACTCCAACAGTCTGTACACACTCCCAAATCCACACCTACATATAAACAAACAAAACCATTAGTAATCCTATCACACTTCAATATATATCCTGTCAGGGATGTACTACTATACCTGAAACACCACTGGCATCCCTTGAAGGTTGTATAGTATCCTACCATCATCTGATATTTTTATGGACTTCTCCAAGTATATCATTCTTCTTGTCATTGATCTTGTCAGTTCCCTGTGCAACTCAATGTAGGCAACTCTTCCCCATGGATAACTCCAAAACTTGTCAATGGTTTCCACTAACCTCACATGTTCAACTTTTACAAGCCTCTTCTTATCACCTCCAAGAAGAATCTCTTCCACAATCAGCAATAATGCTAACTTGAACTAGCGGTTGTCCAAGACTTTGTGCTTCATGAACCTTTTATAAAGGTCTTGCACTGAAGTTTTAGAACCATCAGGACCACCAAAAAAATTGTCCATCACTTGGTTGTCTTGCTTCCTAGATGATTTAATCTCCTTGGGAAGAGGGCCACAGTTCAAGCCAGTTATCAAAGCAAACTCTTCCATCGAAAATCTCAATGGCTGACCAGCAATCTCATACCATGTCTCCCACTTCTTTTCACACTTCAACTGCTTGAAGAGAACTGAGTGCAAGGTTTGAGAAGAGAAGGTCACTTGATTGACCATTTTCACAACATCCCCAAAAGGGCTGCCACATATTCTTCTCCAATATTGGCATGTTAGCTTAGACTCTATGTCTTTGAGATATTGCCTCCTACAGTTAATATTAACACGACCATGCAATGCATCTCTCTTGAAGTAAGCATACATCACCTACATAACATGGCAGGAAAATATTAGTAAGATGTCAGGATGCACACTTCATATGACAAGAAACATTATTCAGAGGTGGGGAGATGCAAACTACACATAATCTCGTTAACCCATGCACAAATGAAATTCCTTACAAACTAAAAATTTTCACAAAACTTCAATCCAAATACTTCCACTACATAAACTCCTAAATGCACATAAGCTAAACAAAACCAAAGTTCAGAAGAGTATGTCAGGACACAGTGAGGAGGTCGTCAGGATAACCCTAAACAATCCAGACACAGTGAGGAGAAGAGGATGTACATGCATTTCCTTAAAAACTAACAATATTCAGAAACTCAAATCCAAATACTTCCACTACATAAACTGGTTCACAATGCACATGACAGGAAGTAATTTTAGATGTGTCAGGATTCATAATACACATGAAGAAATGAAATTCCTTAAAAACTAACAATATTCAGAAACTCAAATCCAAATACTTCCACTACATAAACTCCTAAATGCACATAAGCTACACAAAAACAAAATTCAAGTGTCGGGACACAGACAAGAGGATGTCAGGACACAAAGAAGAGGATGTCCGGACACATAAAGGAGGATGTCAAGATAACCCTAAACAATAATCAAATTATTCACAACTTTGTTCTCAACTCCAATTACAGGTGCACATGTACATATTATCTCAAATTTACATGCATTGGCTTCAGTAATGAACCCTAAATTCACCAATTTAACTCATATACTTTAATTGAATAACATAATTTCACAAATTTCACTTACATTGTCGTTAAAAGCGAGAGGCTCGATGCTTCTCCATTTTTCCAAGAGATTCAAGACCTCCTTCTTCCTCTGGGAGACTGTCGCTTCCCCTTTGGGCTCCGACTTCGCCGACGAACCCTTAGTAGATTTGGGGGTTTCCTCGGTTTGCCTCTTCTTTCTTCCTTTAGAGTCGCCATGTGCGTCTCTCTTTCTTTTATGGGGTGCGGGGGGTGCGGAACCTCTGGTGACGGCCATAACTGGAGCGGTAGATGATTGGGAGATTGGGAGAAAGAGGGAGAAAGATTTTTCGGAGGTTGCGAGCAGTTGCCGGCGGTTGAGAGAGGTCGGGAATGGTGAAAATGGTGAAAATGGTGAAAGGAGGGGTGAAAGTCGAGAGAAGACGAACAACTTGAACAAGAGAAGGAAATGAGAAAATGGGTGAAGGTTGAGGCTGATTAATGAGAAGTTAATTAAGTATGTTTAGGAAGCATTTACTTTTCTTACAACCGTCATTACAAAATGCTTAAATTTTCCTTTTTTAATTATTTTAATTTCCTTTTATTTTTATAAAGTGTTTTTTATTTTTTTAATTTCCTTTTATTTTTTATTTATTATTTTGATTATCCTTTTTCTTAATTTCAGAAAATATTGAAATCATCATTTGAGTTAAAAAAATAAAGATAAATTAAATTATAATAAATCTTTTCTTTTTAATAGCAAAAATATTTTTTTGGACTATTATAACCCTCAAATGGATATAACAGTCATATCCGCTTGAAATTGGGCATATGTGTAATTTAGGTACGAAAAGGGGGTATTTGGGACAATATTTTCGAGAAAATATGTTTTTATGATATCAATCGTGCCCTAGCATTCGATCCCATGTGAGTGATCTCCACTATCTTTCCGCATATCTGATATGTTCTTTGAGGTCAATGTAGCCTTCATTTTTCACAGATGACACCAAAATGTAGTTCTTTAAACTTGTACTACATAAATTCACGAAAGTGGCAATGATAAATCTTATCAAGAATTTGACGGACGAAGGAAACTGCATTCAAAAGCTTGCTAGAAAGCGTAGAACGAATCAACTTATGAAATCCTTATTGAAACTGCAATCAGAAGAGGAAAAGTGAAGGTGATGTTTTCCCCTAATGCCCCTTTAATGCTCAAGTCGGAATCAAATCCGAATTCAAAGAATCAACGGAAGCACTTACTCAAAAAACCCAACAACAAGAACGAATGTTTCCGAGGGCTCCGGCCCTCACTTTCACCAAAAAAAAAAGAACGAATGTTTCCTTTTCTAGGGAAGGAGAGAGTTCTACGTACACAATTGTTACTAGATATATTTACAAAGCCTTTATTTAGCACACCTTCAAATTTTATTTAGCACACCCATACCTTCGTCACGAATGTATTTCACCATACCTTCGTCACGAATGTTTATAACACCTTCGTCACGAATGTATTTCACCATACCTTCGTCACGAATGTATTTGACCATACCTTCGTCACGAATGTACTCTGAACCTTCGTGACGAAGGTCTTATAAACATTCGTGACGAAGGTCTTATAAACATTCGTGACGAAGAACCCTAAAACATACGTGACGAAGGTAGCTATATCTGCAAAAGTAAAGCTATTATGTCTAATCCACACCAACTGCATTTAATTACCATAAACACTTCATATATCCGAACCACCTTCTTCTTCTACCTCTTCATTTCAACTATTTCACTTCATTTCACCCTAAACACTTTCATTCAAAAACATTGTTCAATTGAAAATGTCAAATTGGGATGATTACATACACCAAAATGTTGATGAAGATGGTCCATCGTGGGGGAACTACAATGAGGTATGTTATAGTTGTTTTTAATAATGTTAATGTTAGGGTTTGTAGGTAAAATATATGTTTTTTTATGATATTGAATAGTTTGAAGTTAGTTGTTTGTGTTGAATGTGTGAAAATCATGTTGTAATATGTTTATTTTAGTTGTTACATACTAGGAGCATGATTTGTGTTTGTGTGGAAATTTGAATATGATGTTGAAGTTAGGGTTTGTGTGAAAATTTGTGTTTGTGTTGGAATTTAGGGTTTGATTCGAATTTAGGGGTAAAAAAGTGTAAAAAACATTTTGAAATGGGGTAAAATGGACATTCGTCACGTATGTATGTTAAACCTTCGTCACGTATGTATGGAAAACCTTCGTGACGAATGTATTTGCACAAGAAATGTGCAAATTTCTTCGTCACGTAACTAGTACTTTTATCTGTGACGAAGGTTAATGAGTTATTCGTGACGAAGGTGGAAAAATCTGGTTTCTGAATTTTGTTGTGTTTGTGTTGGAATTTAGGGTTTGATTCGAATTTTGTTGTTTTTACAGAATAATAGTCCAGCGTTCAATCGTTTAAGAAACTTATCGATCAATGCCGATATTCCTTTGGGACCTCATGGAGTGCCTTCGTTTGATCTTGGTTTGGATTTTGATATTCCGCCAATAGTCTCTCAGCTTGAACCTCCTCCATATCATTCTCATCAAACTGATTGGTCTAATGTTCCTGAATACCAATCTTTATCGCAACCATATCAAGACATTGAGTATTTCCCGAAATTGAAGACAGTACCACAGTTTGACAGTGTTGTGCCTTATGAGGACCCACATATATCATTAGATTATTCAGAAGTTTTCGTCACTGATAAGATCTTCAGCTCAAGGGCAGAAGCAGAACAGTGGGCAAGAGATATTGGTAAAACTCATAACTTCATGTTGAAGGTTGGTAGAACTGACTTCAAAGGGAAGTTAGGAAGGTCTTGGCTTAAATGCGAGCGCAGTGGACATTACATTCCTGATTCAGTTGGGAGAACTAGGAAATTCACCCACACAAAGAAATGTGGTTGCAAATTTCAGATTGCATGTAGAGAGACTGAAAATGGGGAATGGATCATAAGGGCTGATCATGGAACTCACAACCATATTATTGGTGAATCCTTACACGGTAACGCATTTGCTGGAAGACTTACACCTGAGGAGGAAAAGGTGTTACTAGACATGAGGAAGGGAAATGCTAGACCAATACAGATGTACACAAGGCTCAATGAATCTCCTGACAACATGACTAAGAAGTCACAAGTGTACAACTTTTGTAACAAGTTCAGAACAGAGAGGATGGAGGGAAGAACTGTGATCCAAGAATTCTTCTATCGTTCGAAGGAGTTGAACTACTTCGTAAGACACAAGAGCGATGAAGTGACAAATAAGATCACAGATGTGTTCTTCGCAAGCCCAGAGTCGATGAAACTGCTTAAGGCGTTTCCATACGTAATGTTGATTGACGCAACATACAGCACAATTCAGTAAGTATAATTAAGTTAAAAAGTCTTATGTTTGTTTTTACTCTATAAATTCTTATAGTAATGTACTATTTTGCAAAGGTACAACATGCCCTTCATAGAGATTGTTGGAATAACATCAACGTGGAAGAACTATGTCGTTGCTGGGGCTTTCGTGTCAGAAGAGAAAGAAGAAAACTACGCGTGGTGCATGTATCAATTGGCTGAGTTGTTTAGGGTTGTTAAGATGACGCCAACTTGCTTAGTCACTGATCGAGAGAAAGCTTTGATGAACGCTTTGGATAGGATCTTTCCAGATTCTACTTTCCTCCTCTGTAGGCGGCGCATCCAAAAGAACATTGAGGACCATGCTAAGCTAGCAATGCGGTCACAAGCAAGGGGGACCCATTTTGCAAGTGATTGTCTTAACTTATTCAAACAGTCGACAGATTTGGCATACAACATTCAGCTGGGCCGTATTGAACAAGATTGGGCTGCATATCCATCTGAGATTAGGTACCTGAAGAAGAATTGGCTAAACCCCTACGGCAATAGATTTCTTTCGATCTATGTGGATAAAATCTTTACATTAGGCTCCAACACCACAGGTTAGTAATGTGATTACGTTTGAGATTGTTTTGCAAATTATGTTAGCTTTATATTTGTTGTTATAAAAAATTGTTTTTATTATGCAGGGTTGAAAGTGAACATTCTAGCTTCAAAAATTATTTGTCACTGCCAAGCCAGAAGATAGACACTGTGTTTCAAAGATACAATGCGAAGATGCGCAATCAGTTCAAGGAGATCTTGGGTACTTTCAATGAAAGTCAGCAAAAGACTGTAAGTAACATTACAGACGTTGATCTCTTCAAGCTTCTTAAATACAGAGTGTCTTATACTTGTTTGAGTCGCTTGCTAACTGAATACAAGAAAGGGGAATACGGCATGCATCTTGATCATTGTGAATGCGTAATAAGGATGAGAGATGGATTGCTATGTGTGCATGACATTTATGAATATGTGAGGCGTCAAGAACCAATTCCAGTTGAAGCGGTTCATGCCTTTTGGAGGACATTGACTTTGAAAGAAGTAGAGACTGAAGACGAATTACAAGTGCGGAGGGTAGTAGCCAGAAACTTGATGGATGAGTTTATGGCTGAGCAATGGGAGGGAATGTCACCTTATGACCAACACGAGTGTGCAATGAAGTGTTTGGCAATAGGTAACCCCCAAATGACCAACCTACAGGAGCCAGCTCGTGTGAAAAGGGGGAAGGGACGACCTCCAGGAGCTCCAAACAAAGAGTACAATCCAATGAAAAGACAACCTTCACATTGGGAGCACACTGATGCAACACTTGAAGAAACGCCTCCAAAGAAGCAAAAACCGACTTCATACGGGAAGGGTAAGAGTGGTCAGTGGGCTTTGCAGAAGCTTACAAAGTATAATGCTCTCGTACCTCCATGCATGCGTCCCTACGTGCAAGGTTGGTATCCCATTGTCGCTGATGGAAATTGTGGATACAGAGCTATAGCACAACAATTAGGGTGGGACCAAGATAATTGGAGGAGAGTTAGATCTAAAATGGCTCAAACGACATTTGCACATTGGAATAATGGGTTGCAAGCTTGTTGGGTATTGCCAGTTGAAACGCCTGATGTTTTGAGAGCAGTTACAAATCTAGCTTGGACTGGACCAGGAGAGATGGCACCCGAAGAGACATGGTTACAAGTCCCGGCGATGGGGTGTGTAGTAGCTACGACTTTCAATTGTGCATTGGTTGTGCTTGCGAAATCAATTTGGCAAACATATTTGCCTATAGTATTGGACGACAACATCGCTCCAGGAGAGAAATTGCCCATATGTTGCATTGCCCTTGTTGAAGATGAAAGACACTTCGTTTCGGTAATTTCTAACTCACTCTATCAATTTGGTGTTTATATTTTGAAATCAATACCTCGTACATTTGTCTTGTAAATCATTCATTTGCCTTATTGTAGATGCCAATTGCCGATGACTCTCCATTACCTGAAGTTTATCATATGTGGCATCGTCACTGTTCACCGGCAGCTCGCTCCTTGATAGACCCTTTTACTGAGCAACTAGCGGCGTACAGAAGGCCTAGAGCCCCAACAAGAAACAAGAAAGGCAACAACGTAATTAATCTTAGCGGTTAAGATTCAGTCGAAATGGATTGTTTAGGAGTTGTAATGACTAAGATTTTTAATGTTTGCATGTATTTGGACTCACTTAGAGAAGTAGTTGGATACAAGAAACTGGAAAGTGATCGAACTTACACAAACAACAACTTAAACAGACAACAACTGAAGCGAACAAGAACGTAAACAAACAGAAACTTAAACAAACATTAAACTACTTAGTCCCACTGCAACTTGCTCCAAACTTCTCATCAACTAAGGCCTGCTTCTCCGCGGCAAGTGCAGCATTTTCATCCATGAGCTCAGCATTTTTCTCCTGAAGTTCAGTTACGTCGTCGTTTAGGCTTTTTGACATTGCCCTCAACAATTCCGTTAGCTCTTGCAGTCCAGCGGCCTCTGTAGAGTGAAACAAATTATCCTCATTCAGCTGTTCTATAACCACCCTTGCTCGACCTGAGTATGGACGGTCGATCCAATGCTTGTATTTGCACCCTCCATCTTCATCAATCGAGTTCCACGTCCTATCAGGGCATCCCCAATATCTTCTCCCGTAGTTCACCTTATCATGATTGAATTGCTCAGTACAAGTCTGTTCAGTTGGCACTTTGTTGCACCAACAGAGCTTCCCTCCTGGATCCATAATTTTTTTCTGTATTAAGTTGAAATGTGTTGCTTATTCCATGCTGAAATGTCCTTTATATAGAGTTGAAGGTAAATGGGTTACAGCTTGCAACAACTGTAACTCACTTACTCAATTTAAGTGAGTTACAGCTAGCAACAGCTGTAACTCACTTACAACAAGTAAGTGAGTTACAGCTAGCAACAGCTGTAACACACTTATTTGACGTCTTCAACATCTTCTGTTGATCTGCACGGTTTGCAGCAATCCTGCACGGCTTGTAGCAAACCATGCCGCTTCACTGGACGGCTTCAACATCTTCTGCTGATCTGCACGGTTTGCACCAATCCTGCACGGTTTGCTACAAACCGTGCAGAACCATCTTTCTTCTTTTCCTCGCTCGTTGCGTCCCTCGTCGAGTCCTTTAGCTCCCCTGTTGCAAGATATCATCCAATACACACCAAACACGTATATGAATTGGATGCTATCAGCTGTAACGCACCATCTTCTGATCTACATTTGATGGGCTGGATATTGATTTGGATAAGTGTGAAATGGCGTTTTGGGCCGGACATTGATTTGGATCAGACAATTGCAAACAAACCAAATAACAAGTAATTCGTTCAAACACTACAAAGCATGTTCTTAAAACTCAAGCACAAACTAAATCCAACACCAACATCAATCCAACCTAGTCAAGGAAAGGATAGAACCCATCCAAAGTGTGACAAACAGCGTCTTTCATACGGGAATACTCCTCCTCATTATCTGCATCTCGATACGGCTCCAGATTGTACACAGAAGTCCGAATTGCCTACAGTGAAGTGCAAAATAAATTAAGTCAGACATTGATTATGTTATAGATTTATAGAATTTGAAGATTAATTACAAACCTGCATGAGTTGCTCCTTAGTATAAGGAGAGATTATTGGATGAGTATGAGCCAAGTACCACTCCAAGTAATCATCAGTGCAGAGAGATGGAGGATCTGCTTCTACACCCATTTCCCATAAGCTTACAGAGTTGTTCTCCCTTTGCTCCCAACTCCAGTTGGTGGGATCATACTCCACTACGTACTTACGATTGTTTCCACACCTTCTAGCTTTAATTGGTTGAATGGGAGGGATTGGCACACCTTGAACTCGACCAAATTGTCTGCAAACTCGAAGTGGCATGTGAGGCTCGGTCTTCTCCAAAACATGCAGGATCCCATGAAAGAAAGCCGGCCGAAGTTCTTCTCTACGAAAATCTAGGCGTCCATATGGTTGCCACTCAACCTGTTGTACATAAATCATTAAAAAAAGTTCAAAAGTACAATAACAAATTAACAGCCAGTTTGCAATAATCATACCCCTTCTATGCTCATATTGTCTAGCTCCTCTCTGTAGTTGCGACGATTGTCCGGTCTTTCAGACAAATCAAATTTGGCTACATATGGCATTGTCTCATCCCACTCATAGTTTTGTGGAGGGGCAAAAGCAGGAAAGTACAAATAGATCCAACCCTACATCATCAAACAAAACTAAGGAAAACAAAAGAAACAGTATTCAAATCAGTGCATATAATTAAAGACAAACATACCATCAACAAGGTGTAACAGAAAGACATCGTTGCACAATCTCTGCGGGAGTATTTACCCAGTTGTCCATACAAAGCACACAACGCACCCGAACCCCAAGACACACAATGGATATTTGCCATATCATTAAGCCATTCATGGTGAATCAACTTGATCATGTACGACGTCTTGTCAGGAAACAATGTCATTCCCAACAAGTATGTCAACCAACCCTTAGCGATTGAGACTTGATCCATTTCAAAGTTCCCCTCATTATCCACTGCCATGCATTGTTCCCTCAAAAGCTCCAGTGAAACTTCATTACCAGCTTTGACTCTTCTGTCAAGTAAATCTATACCAAAAGCCTTCTTTGCTCTGTTGACCATTACAGCCTTCGTGTCAACTTTGCCAACTCCATCAGCAGATGTGCGAAATCCCATGCCCTTTCCGTTTATAGGGATAGCCAAAATCTTGTGCACATCTAATAGGGTGATTGTCATTTCACCAAATGGCAAGTGAAAAGAATTTGTTTCTGGCTGCCACCGCTCAACAAATGCATTGATCAACCCTTGGTCGTGGTTGGGATACATGAGGGTCTGCAAATGTGACAAACCAGAAGCCCTAGCCAACGAAACCCAAGGAAAGTCGCCCTGTAACTTCCATTTTTTCAAACCTTCTTTTCTGACCGTATTTCTCAATTGTGGTCTCTCCTATTTATCATATTTCAAATTTTTTTTAAGTACATTTAAATCAATTAACAAATCATGTCTAAATTAACGAAGCATGGAAATTACGCAATTAACAATTCAACCAAAGGTGATAGATTTACTTACATGTCCTTGCCAAACCATATAAGCAGTGTGCCCGCTGAAGCTATGCAGCAAGTCTATCTCCTTAGGACCTCCAGGCACAGCCCACTGTAACTTCGGGTAAATTTCGTCTTTCTCATCGCCATGTTCATTAAGATCGACCCCCCCGTAATGGCCCTCAAACTGTCCTTCAGCCCAGGAAGCAGTTGGACCACATTGCCATTCTGGTGTTTCTGGCTGAAAGGCCTGTTGACGTCCTACTGCTTCATCCCATGCGACTTGTGGAGAAGAGGGGGGAACCCATGTAGGGATCTATTACAAAAAAAATTGGTTATTAGTAAAATGTACAACTTTCACTCATAATCGACTATATATTACATTTTAAACTAATACTTACAGCACTCTGCGGACTCCAAGTTGGATAATGTGCCTCATAGGTTGGAGTCATCGGGATTTGTTGTTGTAATAAAATAAATTTCATAAATTATTAATTTAATAAAAACAAAAAACAGTAATATAATGTGAATTTCAGATTAACTAACCATGTTCTCGTAAAGGTTCGAATATGCACTAGGGTCAGCTAGCAATTGTTGTTCATGCCAAGAAGGTTCTGGGACCTCTTCACTTGCACTTGTACCCTCGTCAGCTCTTCCACGCCTCTTCCTCGGCTTGGGCTGATAAGCGGGCCTTCCTCCAGCCACGATTTCTTCACGAGTTTGATTACGGGCATTCTTCCGGGCACTTCTAGAAGACGGATGCATCTAGTAACATAATATTTCAAAATTTACGCATACCAAACCAACAAAACAAAACAAAAAAACAACACAAATATGCAAAAACATCCGTCACGAAGGTCCAGTATACATTCGTCACGGATGTTTACTAAACCTTCGTGACGGATCTCAGTGATACATCCGTCACGAATAACCAGTAAACATTCGTCACGAATGTTTATGGGACCTTCGTGACGAATCTTCACCAAACCTTCGTGACGAAGGTTTTTGCATAATTGCAAAAACGCAGAAGTGCCAACATATCCGCTGACGAATGAATTTGCACAAAATTTGCACAATTTGAAGCAGAAAAACAGTTTATGAAGGTATCCAAACACATTAGCCCCTAAATCATTTCATTCTATAAGTTTCTTAATCAAATCAAATTTACCCTAATTCATGAACAAATATCAATTTTGGGGATTATATCTAAAATTTGAAACAACTCTCAATTAGACATAAACAAACACCAATTGAACTAAAAAAACATGCTTAATACACATATCAATCTACTTTAATCACCCCATTTCAATGGTTTTGACATATATTCATCAAACATGGAAAATTAATGCAAAAGAGAGTTAGAAATTACCTTATTGCTTGATTTGTTGATTATTGTAGTGAAAGAGATGAAGAATTGTAGAGAATGGTGTTGTGACTTGTTTGAGCTGCGCCGAATTGTATAATGGAGAAGAAGAAGTTACATTATTAGGGTTGGGTAAAAAATCTCTTTTATATCTGCAAAATTGATACATTCGTCACGAATGTCTGAGCAACCTTCGTCACGAAGGTTTTGAAAACCTTCGTCACGAATGTTTTACATACCTTCGTGACGAATGTTTATAGAAGCTTCGTGACGAATGTATACAATAGTTACGTGACGAATGTTTGGGTGTGCTAAATAGAATTTTAGGGTGTGCCAAATAGTAAGCGCCTATATTTAAAAAGGAAAAAATGAAATGAGAAACAAACATCTATCTTATACGTATATTAAAGCTAAGCCCTTTTGAGCTCTTAGAGTAAGTTTAGGAAAGTTGTTAGGCTATTTATTTATTTTTTAAAAAAATTATTAACATATTAACAAATTACATTACAAAATAAAAAACATTAATTTGAAGCAAATTATTTTCTAGGTTTGAGTAAACTTAATCTATCTAATTATTATTCATTTATTTTATTTTTGATATATATGAAATTTGAAGCAGATATAAAACTATAAATATCTAACCACTAAAAATTTGATAGTTAACCAATGAAAAAACACATAAATATATTTTATTTGTTATAGATATTTATTGAGGTTGTAGCAATATAAAATACTATAAATTATATAAAATATATATCAAAATCGATTATAAAATTATTTTTAAGTAATTATATAAACATATACCCGTGCATGGCACGGGTCTTGCACTAGTTAAAATGAGAAATGAAAAGTAATCTTAGTTAGAGAATTCAATGACTAGGATTACATTCTTTTAGGGTTTTGATCCAAATGATTGACGATTGACCGACCGTTGACTTTTTAAAAATTAAAAAAAAATTAATATTTTTTTTAGGCCAAAAATATTTTTTTTTGTCCGGATTTTGTGCTTACAAAATTAAGTGCTTCAAAATGCCTGAAATGTGCTACTACATAGTTGAAATGTGCTATGGTATTTTAGCCCAAAATTTGAACTTGCAATGCATGGGCTACGACATGTGTTACTCTATGACTGAAATGTGCTCCTATATTAATATGCTACGCTTTTGCCTATATGTGCTTCTCTATGACTAGCTGAATTGTGCTACGCTATTGTCTATATGTGATTCTCTATGATAGGTGAAATGTGCTACGCTTTTTGCCTAAATGTGCTTCTCTATGTCTGAAATGTGCTACATTTTTCGCCTATATGTGCTTCTCTGTGGCTAGATGAAGTGTTCTACACTTTTGCCTATATGTGCTTCTCTATGGCTAGTAGAAGTGTGCTACGCTTTTTCTTATATGTGTTTCTCTATGCTAGGTGAAAGGTGCTACGCTTTGGCCTAAATGTGCTTCTTTATAGCTAAAATGTGCTAAGTTTTTCGCCTATATGTGCTTCTCTATGGCAAGCTGAAGTGTGTTACGCTTTTGCCTATATGTGTTTCTCTATGACTAGCTGAAGCATGCTACACTTTAGCCTATATGTGCTTCTCTATGGCTAGGTGAAGTGTGCTACGCTTTTGCCTATATGTGCTTCTCTATGTTAGGTGAAAGGTGTTATGCTTTTGCCTATATGTGTTTCTCTATGGTTGAAATGTTCTACGCTTTTCGCTTATATGTGCTTCTCAATGGCTAGCTGAGTGTGCTACGCTTTTGCCTATATGTGCTTCTCTATGCTAGGTGAAGTGTACTACGTTATTCCCTATATGTGTTTCTCTATGTTAGGTGAAATTTGCTACGCTTTTTACCTAGATGTTCTTCTTGATTTTTGAAATATGCTACATTTTTTTTTGCCTAGATGTTCTTTTCTATAGCTAGTTGAAGTGTGCTACACTTTTGCCTATATGTGCTTCTTTATGTTAGGTGAAAGGTGCTACGCTTTTGCTTAGATGTGCTTCTCTATGGCTAGGTGAAAGGTGCTACACTTTTGCCTGAATGTGCTTCTCTATGGCTGAAATGTGCTACACTTTTCGCCTAGATGTGCTTCTCTATGGCTGAAATGTGCTACACTTTTCGCCTATATGAGCTTCTTTATAGCTAACTGAAGTGCGCTACGCTTCTGCCTCTATGTGCTTCTTTATGCTAGGTGAAATCTGTTACGCTTTTGCCTATAAAGAATATAACACTTTTACTTATAAACAATAACATCTTTGCTTACAAACCATAGCACAAAAAATTGGTAGAAAAAAACATAGCACTTTTGCTTATAAATTGTAGCAAAAATACTTGGTAGCAAAAATACAAATAATTTTTTCTTACAAAGAATAAACACTTTTACTTAAGATAATAGCACAAAAAAAATTGGAGCGGAAAAAAAATCGCTAAAAAAATTTGACCTCAGAAAAAAAAAATTAAAAAGTCAACGGTCGGTTAACGGCTGGTCAACGAGTGGTCAACAGACGGTCAACGACCGGTCAACTACAAGGAGAAAGGAGAAAGAGCTTCCTCCTTATTTCTAATCTTAAGGGAATTTATAATGGGATTTGGACCCTAAAACATAATATATAAAATATCTTAAAATTTTAAGAAATTATAAACATCTCTGTACACAGTACGAGAATTAATGTAGTTCTTTCTATTTGACTTTAAAATTCTTCAAAAAATTGACGTGGAGCCACAATTGACGGAATTGCTACATAATCATGGAAGGGGTGGTTGTTGACTGATAGAGTGTATGATATTAGTAGTTTCCGGTAATTATTGAAAAGATATGTAATTTGAAGCAATGTGACCCATTATACCGGTAGTTTTCGGTAAAAAAGCTCTAAGTTTTAATGCATTTGTTGACGTGGTAAATTATGTATGACAAATTTAATAATTTAGTATTTTGAAGGTGCAAAACAATTTCAATTTTTGACGAATTTTATATGTATGCAATTGTATTGAAGTTCTTTACAAAATTATGGTAAAAAAATCAATGTGTCACACATGGAGTAGTTCCATATGTGACGGATTAAGTCGTTTTCGATTATGGCTTTGACGTGTCACGTAAGACATGCACTTGTACGCGACGTACCAAGGTTGGACAAATAGCAATTAGGATGGAAAATGAACAAAAACTATGCGCTTAGATATTTTTATGCGACGCATCCAGGTGTTCGACAAATTGCAATTGTAGTGGCCAATGAATAGAAATATGTATTTATCGATCAAGTGGGGCTGTTAAAAATAACCGAATTCGAAAAATCGGTTTGACCGACTTATATTTAAATCCGACTCGATCGGACCGAAAATCTAAATTAACCGAAACCGAAGCTATCCGGAAAGTAGATTCACCGAACCCGATCGATCTGTAACCTAACCGAAGCTATCGAAAAATTAATATAAAAATATTATTTCAGTGTAATACTACAAATTTATGTAGAATAATTAAATATAATATTTTTTAATAAGTTATTATATTTTTAATGTATTATTTAATTTACGTTTAATAATTTAATAATTAATATAATAGTTTTAAAAACTGTTATTAACCCGTCGATTAACACAAACTATCCGCTCATCTATAATGACCTGATCCAAATTGACTTGTTCTTCAAATTAACTGAACCCGTTTTTCAAACCGAACTTAATCAATAAATTCAAATCTAACTTGAATGACGCAATTGACCCCACTAGTAATCGAGAGGCATGGAAATTAGAAATGGTAACCCCATGTGATAAAAGCAACCTTTGCATCTCCAACCACGCCCATTTTGCTTGCTATCATAAGGTTTCCTATCTACTTGACTACTCTGTTTTAATTATTTCTCTGTTTTCACTCCTCCCATTTTCTTAATCATCATTTTCTCCTCTTCCCCCTGCATTTCTTTTCTTATTAAGTTCCCAATTTCATCCTTTCTCGTAAAGACAAAATATACCGGAGCCCCAAATATTCTTCATACATCATGTACTTGATTGAAAAGGGAAAATATATATAGAAATAACTAAAATATTCAAAAACCCAAATCCAAACCTAAACTATTGCGAACGCTCACTTATCAAAACATTACCAAAATAAATCTAAAATACTCCGTACTAATAACCACACCTTATAACCAAGAAAAAATAACCACAAACCTAAACCAATAAAACATTGGAAAGGGTCACAAAATAAAAGTCCCATGACCAATAAACTTAGGGTTTGTAAATACAAATTCATGAAATAATCCTCGAAATGTGTTAACATTATACTATAGAAGTATAATCAACTATACTTGTATATCAAGCTCATCGGCTTTCGATGTATAGTTGAAATCACATCAAACTTGGACTGATATATCTAAGTTAAATTAATGTTCAGGTGCGAATTACATAATGTACGAATGTATGAATATGTACGAATGTATGAATATAGTCATTCGCATGCATATTTCTCACAAATGACATGCACAGTGCATGTACTTTTTACATATGATCAATAACATGAATAATCTGTCAAATGTGCATGTCGTTGGCTTAAATGTGCATGTCAATGACATAGATGTTCATGTCAATGACATAAATGTGCATGTCAATTTTTTCATTCGCACATTCGCATGTTAATAATCCGTTCCTAAGTGAATCTTTTCCAAACCTAAAATAATAACATTATTTGAAATAAGGCAATGCCTTTGGCAGTTTATGTTTTGGTATATAAATAGCCCTACTAATCTTAGCAACATATTTACTGGAGCCATTCCAACTCCAAATTAACAAACAAATCAAAGAACCATGGCGGATGAGAACGAAAAGGCGACAGAGTCGTCGATAGTGGGGAAGTACATGGAGATGGAGAAAGACGAAAGAAAGTCGAAGAGCCTGAAATCGAGACTGTCGTCGTTGTTCTGGGACGGGGGCTCGGCTTACGATGCATGGTTCAGTTGCGCTTCGAACCAGGTGGCGCAAGTGCTGCTGACGTTGCCCTACTCCTTCTCGCAGCTCGGGATGGTGTCGGGAATTCTCTTCCAGCTTTTTTATGGGCTAATGGGGAGCTGGACTGCCTATCTCATCAGCGTTCTCTACGTTGAGTATAGAACAAGAAAGGAGAGGGACAAAGTAGATTTCAGAAACCATGTCATCCAGTGGTTTGAGGTGCTCGATGGGTTGCTGGGGAAGCATTGGAGGAATGTGGGATTGGCGTTTAACTGCACATTTCTCTTATTCGGATCTGTCATTCAACTCATTGCTTGTGCAAGGTAAGTATTTTTATTACTCTCATCATCATATACTTACATTAATTGTAATTAATTACTTGAATATATAATGCATACAGTAATATATATTACATAAACGATAATATGGACAAGAGGACATGGACATACATATTCGGAGCGTGTTGCGCGACCACAGTGTTTATACCGTCGTTTCACAACTATAGAATATGGTCCTTCCTTGGCCTCCTCATGACCACCTATACTTCTTGGTATCTCACCATTGCTTCTCTCCTCCATGGCCAGGTATTAATTAAATTAAATACTTACATATGAATGATTAATTAAATGTACTTTTGTATATGTATTTGTCATGGCTCTAGCTAGTCACTCAAATAAAATGATATACTCATGTTGGAAGATTCAAATGCACGCCTTAACTTGTCTAGATAAATGAGAGCATAATGATCTATTTAATGTGTAGTCGTGACACAAGTACTATATAATATGTTTATATTTACATATAGGTGGAGGGAGTGAAGCACTCGGGTCCCACAAAAGTGGTGCTATATTTTACAGGGGCCACAAACATTCTCTACACATTCGGAGGTCATGCTATTACAGTGTACGTCATTACGCTTTCATCTCTCTTGATAATACTCTCTCCTCCCCTTAATTATGTTATCATTTCCCTTCTTTGCACGAGAATTAAAGAGATGAGAGAAGAGAGGGGAAAGAGAGATGAAAATAGGAGAGATAGTGTATTGGGATGAGAGAATGGTGCGAGATGAGAAATTAAAGGGTTAAGATTGAGTGAGAAAATAATTAGAGAAAGAAAAATTAAAGTGTATTTTGGATTGTTGTGGTTTTGGAGAAAATTAATGGGTTTTGATGAGGGTATATTGGTAAAGATTTGTTTTTAAAAATGGAAATGAGAATATCAAATTGGGACACCAAAAATGGGAAATGGGAACATAAAAAAGAGACGGAAGGAGTAATTAACTAGCGTAGCGTAGTCTCCGCGCCGTGCTAGTATAATTATTTAATATTTATTTTATATCTATATATTTATATGCAATATAATTAAAAAATTTATAGATTTTATTGTATCAATTTTTTAAACTTCAAATTAATAAAGTTGGACATAAATTCCATAAAATGGAAACATGTAACATTTAGGAGTATTAAATCAAGCAATATAATTAATCTGTTAATCATCGCTTGATAAAAAAATAATAATAAATGTATCATGTATTAATTAAAAAGTTTGAATTTGTGTAAGTTTTGTCCATGATGAATTTGCAACAATCTTAATAAGTAAAATTCAAAGCGATTACTCACAATTTGTTAGAGATTAGTGCAATAAATCATTAAATATAATTTATAATAATTTTAGTAACTAAAATAAATAAATTAAAATAAATAAATAAAATACCAACTGACACACAAGCAATATAGAGCTAAATTTAAAGGAAGCGCTCCAAATATCTCCGTCAATATGTATATATAGATTATTCTCGTTTTTATAAGCTATGGATAATCTGCATTAATAAAATCCTTCGTCTTGCCGTATTGGTATATTATTAAATTAAAAATGGTGTGACTTTTTCTTTTGTAGAAAAATGCTGACTTTTTCTTTTGTAAAAAAATGATGTGGCTTTTCTATGATACGCGGAAACTCCTAAGACCGAGCGTATCCCGCGTTGGACATTTCAGAACACTTGGAAACCCCCGGACACACGTCGGAAACGTCTCCTCAGGGGTCGGAAACGGTCAACTTTTCCGTTGACTTTTTAATCGGACACGACACTCGGAAAATAGACGGAAACCCGTTTCCGGTGGAGTTTCCTAATTTTTTTAAAGAAAATAAAGATATAGAAAAAGAGGAATGTAGAATTTGAAACCTAATTTCCGATTTCAGAGTCGTTTTCGCTTCTCTTCAATTTCTATTCGCCTCTTCGGTCTCTTACTCTTCCACAACACCTCCGACCGGAGACCACCCTTGCCACAGAGGCTTGGTTATGTTGTTTGATACTCTATTTTCCATAAATTATGAGTTTTTCCGATGTTGAACTTGATTATGTTACTCAGAATTACGTATGTTGTTAAGTTACTGTATTTTGTTTTATAAGGAATTTAATATCACGTGTTTAATCTTTTTTATGAATCTTTTAGAGATATATCTATTCTACTATTTGTTCTCTTTCATTTGATATATAATTTATGTCGTCGTTTCCTCGCCGTTTCCTTTTTAGTTAAATTTGATGTTGCCGTTTCCAAGTATCCGAAACGTTTCCGGATCGGAAACTTCTGAAAGTTTCCGGGTAACATAGTTTAATATACAATAGACGTGACCTTTCTGCGACATTGAAAATGACACTTATTCCTACTCTCGACATTTTCCTCCCTAAAAACGACCAATATATTGTTACATTTTCTAACTTTATATGTATGTGAATTACAATACACTCTTTTCGTCTTAAAATATAAGTGACATTTGATTAATTACGCAGAATTTAAAATAAATGTGAAAAAATGTAGATTTGATAGAAAGATGAGAGAGAAAAATGAAAAGTTTAATAATTAGAGAAAAGAGATAGAGAGAAAGAGAAGAGAGTGTTGGGATATGGGAAAGAAAAATAATAGAAAACGTATTGGGAGAAGATAAAAGAAGATTTATAAATGGAATATGGGAATAACTTTTTGGGACGCCCAAAATCAAAATGTCTCTTATATTATGGGACTGAGGGGGTAATATATAATGCAGTAGTATATTGTTATAAGGTAGGCTCCTACAGTAATAATTTTATATATATATATATATATAAAAACTAGCAGATGGTTGAACGAAATAAATGTAATATGTACATATTTAATTCTAAATCAATTTAAGTTTTTTTTATTAGTAGTTATCATTAATTCTGAATCCATTTAAGTCCTTTTTTATTAATTAATAGTTAATTATCTCTGATATCTAATTAATCTAAAATCAATTTAAGTCTTTTTTTTCTTAATTAATTAACTTATTCTAATTCTAATCTAATCTAATGTCTTATCTAAAAATTATAGCACAAAAATAAAATAAAGTATTAGCTCTTTATAAGGTCTTCGTGCTTAAGGATGCACAGATTTGGCCCGGACCGGATCCGGTCCGGTCCCCGGTCCGTAAAATATTGAAATTTCGGGTTCCGGTCCGGACCGAAAACCCGGATACGTTTTTAAAAAAAATTATAATATATGCGAATAAGGTTTGTTGGGTTAAAAGTGTGAGACTGTGCGCCGCTTCCTTCTTCTCATTTATGAGTTTACCCTACCGCCGCTCACTTGAACTCCCACTCAGCGTCAACTCCGTCAAGCCGCCGCCACAGTTGCTTGCTTCCTTCTGTCGACGTCGCTCACTCCCGCTCTGTGCCTCGGCAAGCCGGCCGACCGTCCCTCGCCAAGCCGTCATCGTCTGCGTCGCCAAGCTGGCCGCAGATCTGCGTCTCCCTCGCGTCTCCGTCTGCGGCTCACCGTCTGCGTCTCACCAGTCACCACCGTCTTAGGTAATTTCTACTTGGTTGGAGTTGCAGATCTGCGTCTCCGTCTGAGCTCATTTCCGGTCCGGTCCGGACCGTAAACCACACCCGAATAATCGTGCAATAAAGATTTTCGGTCCTCGGTCCAACATTTTTCAAATTTCTGGTCCGGACCAGTTGTAATCGTGCTATATTAAAAACTTGATCAAGTCACAAATTTAAATAAATGTGTATTCCAATATCATAAACATGAAGTATTATCACCTTTATAAGGACTTTGTGTTATATTAGAAACTTGATTATGTCACAAATTTAAATTATTGTGTGTTATATTAGAAACATGTTCAATTAAAATAAAGTATTGAGTAAACTTCTCTCATGACAACCTTATTTAGAAATTATGTTTTAAAACTACTTCACACATAAATATAAGAAAATCGAAATTACTTATAATTACAATTATTAACAAATTTGATAACAACAACAAAAATATTTTCAAATAATGTGGAACAACATTAAATCACATACAAAAATATTTACTTTCCTCGCGTGGAGCGCGAGACCCTTATCTAGTATATAAGGAAGCAATCTAACAATCCAGTACTATTATTGTTAATGATCATTAACATGACTCTTAATATTATTGGTATAATCAGAGTAATGAATGTGATAAAAAAATGAATGTAATGAATATGATCTCCACTCATGTTCGTGGTACTGAGCATAATGTTCATGACTTTGAACTTTAACACAAAATGTTAATGATATGTTCACACCTAAAATTCAAAAAACGAAACATACAATTAATAAAAAGGATGCCTACAAAATCATCAACATTTTTACACAAATTAGTGGATGACAACCGTGCACGTTAAAAAATAAATGTAATGAACATAAACGGTTGCTAGATTGCTTCTCAAGTGATAGTTGTTATATGATTATTTCCTATTTCTATATATATATATATATATATATATATATATTATTAATAATAATTACTATCAACATGTAACCATATACATATTGTTTTAATAACTAACATATACATTACATTTAAAGTCTTTTGACCCTTATTACGAAATAGTGACTCAATTGAACATAAAAATGGATTTCCATAGATGAAGTTCTAGAGAAGACGATTACACTGATGTGTTTGTTATAACTTACTCACCTAATCTATTATGAATGACCATTTTATATAGAGTAGTGGTTTAAGACGATATTTACAAGTAATTATAAAATCCGGTTTAATATCAAAATCGTTCTTTATGCACGCTACTCCACAATCCACACCCCCCTTCAAGTTGGAACTTGCGATGAAGTTGGTTGTAAATTCACAAAAGATATTAAAAAGTGGTGTGGTAATTTATATTTTGTGTTGTGAAAATTGATATGAAACATGAATTGTATATATGCAGGGAAATAATGCATGCAATGTGGAAGCCGCAGAAGTTCAAAGCAATATATTTGGTGGCGACAGTGTATGTGTTGACACTAACACTGCCGTCAGCATCAGCAGTGTATTGGGCGTTCGGTGATCTGCTTCTTAACCACTCAAACGCATTTTCTCTCCTCCCCCGAACCGTTTTCCGCGATTTTGCCGTTGTTATGATGCTTATCCATCAGGTTTATTTCTTGATACTTGGATCACGTATGTAGTTAAAAAATGCATGTTTTTTAAGAATAAATTTATGGATGCAGTTCATAACATTCGGGTTTGCTTGCACACCATTATACATCGTATGGGAGAAGGCATTAGGGATGCACGAGTGCAAGAGCCTGTGCAAAAGGGCGGCTACCCGACTACCGGTGGTCATCCCCATATGGTTTTTAGCCATTGTCTTCCCTTTCTTCGGGCCCATCAACTCCACCGTGGGCTCCCTCCTTGTTAGCTTTACTGTCTACATAATCCCAGCTTTGGCCCACATGTTCACCTTCAGTTCTGCTTCCTCACGTGAAAACGCCATTGAACAACCCCCTCGGTTTTTGGGGAGGTGGACAGGAACTTTCACCATAAATGCTTTTGTGGTCGTCTGGGTTCTAGTGGTGGGCTTTGGGTTTGGTGGTTGGGCTAGCATGATAAATTTCGTCCACCAAATCGACACCTTTGGCCTCTTTACTAAGTGTTATCAATGTCCTGTGGTTGCACATGGTACCAATGCCACTACCCCAACATCTTCTCCTCTTGCCTCTTTCCATCATGCTCTCCATGGACGTTGAAATTAAGCTTTGTTTTGATGCCTTCTCTAACCACCGTTTTGTGCTATGCTTAATACTTCTATCCTTTCAAATGGTTGTGGATTTGAGAATGTATGTATCCGTCGAGATATTTTTTACATGCCTCAAAATTTACTTCACTCCAATGATGGCCAATATTTAAAATCCATTAAGTGGTATATTTGGTTTTTGCATGAGCATACATTAAGGGAAAAACCATTTTTCTAGTCTATTCTACAAGGGCATATGTTAAGAAGCTTATAATGAAAAGATTTGTTAACAACGTTGAGTTGAGATTATATTTTTATTGTGATGAGTTTATATTTTGTCCGTGTAGAAAAAATGATTTTCTCTTAAGTAATATTATCTTATTCCCTTAGAAAAACCGTAGTTAAAAATAGCAAAGCTTTATGTTGCATAGGTATTATTATAAATTTGAGACAGGAACTTATGGTGGCCCTTCATCAACAACGATATAATCTAATAATGATCTGAAATTAAAATTATTGTTGGTGTTTCCATTAATCGAGAGGGAAGGGAGAAAGAAGGAGAAGTGCTTTATTACATTAATTTTTTGAATTGGATTACATGAATTTCGGTCACTGTTGGAAAACACAGTTGTGGAACGATTGTAACCAAGATACCAGCTAGATCATTAGACATAAACTATGTTAGCCACGAATATACCATCGAAACTACCTATAAAGGATAGTTCCTAGCTAAAAGGGCACAGGCTAAGCTTGGCCACAAATGTTAGCCATAAAATATCGTGTTGTGGCTAATTAGCCATAAAACATAGTCACAAACTTATTTGTTAAAATATTCGTTCCTAAGTAACAACAAATATATTCGTGGCTAAATTTATGTCTTTTTAGCTATAAATGAGTTTGTGACTAAATTCCTACGGACTTAGCATTAAGAAAATTTATGGCAAACTTCTAGGTTGTATAGGTTCATGGCTATATATAAAGATTTTAGCCATGAAATATATCTGTGGGCATATTAATTGCAAATTAGCAAAATTATCAAAATAATAATAATAATACCTTAAATTTGTCATAGTTAGCCAATATATAGATTAAGCTTATTGTAGAAATCAAACATTCACTAATACCGTTAATAGGACAAATATTACAAGATTTTGGTATTCAATGTGCACTACAAGTTCTCTAGACCATGAACATGGTATAAAACCAATACATGGTACCTAAAATTTTCAAACTAAGCAACAATAATCTTAAACATCCAAAATGCCTATTAGGGTATTAGTTTTTACTCGTTAGACTTAGAGAATATGCAAAGTGTTAACTCTAAAGTATTCACCTACTAAGGAGTTGGTTTGAACTCTTAAGGGAAACAACATTAGAGGCTAGGTTGAACTCTTGAGTGGTAATGACATTAGCACCTCCATGAATTTTTCCAACAAACATTTGAGAATATCTTGTTGTAACTTGTTTTGGGTTTGAACGGCCTGCATCTTATATAGTCCATCGTTTCTCTACTATTCCTCGGGGCTTTGTCTTACACACAAACCTCCAATCTGCACGACTACGAAATACTCCTCGATAGTCTGCATAATAAACTAGGATACATTGTTGGGCAAAGACAAAAGGGTCGTGATTTCTGCACCGCCTCTTCCAATTAATTTCTTGGAAACGACATTGTGGCAACACATCACTAACTTTGTGAAGAAGAGAGCTATGCCCAACTTGTGACATCATGTATTTGGTCTTTAACTCCATAAAAGGCAGCTAACTCTAAAACGTTCAGATTAGAAAGAAGCGTTGTCATGGCAAGACCAAATATTGTTGTCATTTGTCGAGCCATTTTAGGTTTTTCCAGCAACCACATATTTTTATCAACCTTAAACTGACTAGTGTGTGGGTTGTTAGGGTCAAACCATGGAGGTGGAACAAAACTGATACCGACTGCATAAAAAAACATTCTTTGAGTAGGGTTCAAATTAGCAAACAAATGCATCTGTATCCCAAAAAAATCTATGTCATTTCGATTTGAGGAAGACAACTCTTCTAAATAGGGTGTATAAGTGACTAGTGATTCTCCATGTGCATTCCACAAAAGATAATTTTCAACAAAACCTTTTGATTAAGATGAACTTTAACCATTCTCTCGAAATCTTCTATTCTTACATTTCGAACAAGGACATCTAATCTTATTCTCGTCCATCAAATGCACTTGTGATGTTGCAAGCGTAACAAATGATTCAACGTCATTGATGAACTCGGTCTTCCATCCACCACCACACTTAGATAGCCATCTATCAATATATCTAGTTACGATTTTCCATATCTATATCTACAACGAATTGATAGAGTAAATTTGGATGTCGGATGTTTAGAATGCACGAATTGGGAAAGTAAAAAAGAGAGTTAATGCATTGCTAACAAGTTGGTGCGATGATTGTTTAATATATACTAGGATTTAGCCACGAAAACGGCTTCTAAATATAGCCATAAATATATTTAAGGCTGTATGCCTTCAAATTTAGGCACAAAGTCAAGTCATGGCTACAAAGCTTCGACCTTAGCCACACACACATTTAGCTCCAAAATAATTTTGTTGTAACATTGTCGCGATTTTAGCCACGAATATATTTTGGTAGTATAGCTTTAAAATGATATTTCGTAGTAATATTTGTGGCTAATACCCATAAAATTTCCTTCAAATGTTTTTGTGGCTAAAGATTTATGGCTACAGCTCTATTTTCCAGTAGTGGGTGTTCTATTGAAATAAACTTAACCGTTTAAACCTTGTTTAAAACGTTTAATAAAAACATGATGTAGAGAAAGTGACCCTCTTCGGCAATGTCCCATTAGATTGAAAACAGTTGAGCTTTGTGACTTGTACCTGAGAGTGTGTTCCGGTGAAGATGTCCTCTTATCTAAGATGAGTAAGCACGTGAGAAAGTAATCAATCCTTTAGCCAGCTCCGATCGAATGAAGGGAAATCCACTTCGATGTTCTTCTTTCGTTCTTAAAAGAATGAGTTTTTAGCGATTGCTTGACTATTGGACCTTATCTCATCTATTCCAACAACACGCATGTTCTTCATTCCCCGAATAACATATTTCAATCCTTCGATATATGTCGACTAAACGTGCAAGCAATGCAACTTCATGAACTCTGTAACCCCACCTCATACTCAATACCCTCGTTAAGAAGGCTCGAGAAATACTCTTTCTAATGATCTTTAATAAGTGCATCATCTATCAAACGTTGACCATCTTCAGCTTTAATATATACCTTACTCTTGTCATATTTCTTGTGTGCACCTTCTCTAACCCGAGCCAAACGGTGCAACAAGGTCCCTTTTTCGTCTAGTACTTTGTAGATGTGCTCAAAAGCCTGATCCTTCGCTTGAGCCACTGCTTCTTGGCTTCCCTCTATTCTATATTGTAAACAAACATATAGACAATTCTATCTTCCTCCCTAGTGCAAAGTCTCACCTGCTTGTTAGCCATCTATTTAGCCTTGACCTTATCCTGCACATCAGTGTTCCACCACTCCTCTCCTTTGTATCACACTCCATATCTACTGCTTGGCTTTCTGAGCACCTCACCTGATACGCGCCAAATACAGTCTGACATGATAACCCACATGGAATCGGCTCCGCTCCCTATACTCCAAGTTCCCTTCTTCCCTGCTTCTTTGTACGCCCTCTCTCTTAAACGAACTCCGGGATGCCCCCATTTGATCTTGGACAGAATAAATGGTTCACTTGCTTCTCCAGTAGCTCTATCTTTACCATATATTTCAGCTAGGATGTCGTAGTGTGGAAATGGAACACCATATAAGCCCTTTGCCTTCTTATGATGATGTCAATCAAACAAGAATGTGAAAGCAACTATTATAAACATAACATAGTTGCTAAAAATCTTCATTAGCTACTGCAAATATATTTAATATTACCTTGGTCCACTTATCGAAAACGGTTCTTTCAACTTGTAAAACCTTCTTCACATCATCCCAACCATACCCTGACATACCTAGCATTTCAGCCATGGCATAGTACTTCTCTGACCAATGTTTCAACCTTGATTCGATGTGTGGCTCAGCTTTCAGCCCACAAGTAGGAAGTTTTTTTGAGATCATGTCCTCTAACTTGTTCATATAGCCACTTTTGAAGCCGCTCTCACCTTTCCATTTTGCATTTTGAGTTAACTCAAATAAAGATTGAAGTAAGGTATCGTCTTCTTCAGCTGTCCAATATCTCTTGTTTCTGCCCCTCCTCTAAGAGGAACATCCATACTGTAATGTAAAAAAAAACATCAAAATGAATCATTATTCCATTAGAGAAGTACATAAAAACAACAAGTTATCCATTTTATTGCAACAATAAAAACAGCAACAACATTCATTTCAGAGAAGTTCTTAAGATTGTGGATTCTTGGTCAGAGACAAATAACATACATAACTAACAAGTAAATCATTATTCCAAGTATAAATGCCATCCTTCAGCAATTCTGCACATACAGATTGGGTATTCTGATGCAAATTGGTTCATAATTCTACAACTGTCAGTCACACATAAATTAAGTAGATGTTGTCAAGAGAAACATGTTGTCAAGCATAAATTCTACAACTGATGCAAGATCAAACATGTTGTCAAGAGAAACCAATACAAAAGTTTAATTACGGAAAAGAACTTGTTCAGTGAAGTAAGTTCAGAGTTCAGACTATGCCCAGTGCAGTTTGTTCCTATGTGCTTACAAACAAACAACTTACAACAATCAAGTTTCAAAAAACAAGATGCAACATTCATCATTAGTCAAGCTGCAACAACGTGCTAAAAACAAGTTGATGCTTTCAAATAATAGTCAAATAGTTAAGCTGCCACATTCTACCAATTATGAAACATCTCCCAAGACACACTCTAATGTAACCATGTTGAGCTCTCCAACTATTGAACATATTTTGAGCTAAAGTATTCCTATAACTATACTCCAATAATTTATAGGTTCAACTCTCTTTCTTCTTCCCCCTCTTCATTATCATCGTCTTCATCATCATCTTCACTCATGTATATTAGATCTTGATCCATAGGCATGAGTCTTTTAATCAAGTTGTGCAAAATACAACATGCTAGAACAATGCGGCTTTGTTATTGAATTGGAAAAAATGATGGACTTCTAAGTATTCCCCATCTTCCTTTAAGTATTCCAAAACACTTCTCAATCACATTTCTAGTTCTTGCGTGCTTCATATTGAAATATTCTTCAACACTACCCGGTTGATTATTACCCTCATTCCTTGAGATGATAGCGTTGTACTCTATAGGGCGCAAGGAATACTTCACAATTGGCATATCCACCGTCTACTAGATAATAAAAACCTTCAAGTTCCACAAAATTTACATGTATAAGTTATCTTCTATGTATTTGAATAATCATTGATTGTATATTTTTAATTTAGAATACCTTTTGGAACCTTGAATCCATCTGGCCTAGACAAGGCATTTCCAAGAACTCTGCCATCATGTGAAGACCCTTCCCAACAAGACAAGACATAGCTAAATTTCATATTAGGTGTGTAGACACCTAATATATTCATGGCAATATGCCATTTTCTCGTTCGATACTTTCCCCTTTACCCAACAGGAGGTGTTACACTTATATAAGTACCATTTAAGGCTCCTAAACAATTCTATAAAAAAAAGATTTGTCAAATTATGCACAAGGCATTTAATCATTCATTAATAAAGTGTGATTTAGCTTGAAACAACTCCACTTGTCATCTTCACAATCTTCCTCAATAGGTTTGAGATTTGCTAATAAATGCTCATGTAAATTTAGGACAACCCTTAAACAGTGGTTAATGTGACGACTCACACTCTCTCCACTTCGGATAAAATAGTGTGAAATTGATCTATTTTTCTTGTGGTGAGCCAAAGTATACAAGAGCATATCTACAATGTCCTGAAGTGACATGTTTTTGTTCCCCCTTAGCCCTCCAATGTCTCTAAGGATCTCACATAGAACATTGAACACATTCCTATTCACTTGTAGCTCATTACGACAATACACATCACTTTCTCTTGTGAGTCTAATTAAAATTTGATCCTCTGTTTTTTTCTATCATTTTCCTCTCTTTCAATTGAATACTCCTAGTTATTGTCACTCTCATCATGTACCACAACCAATATAGCATTATCGTTGCCCTGACTATGATGAAAATCATGTGCATTTTCCTTAACCTCCTTATCCTTGGATCCAATATGATAATATAAGTCAAAACAATAAAAAAAAGGTTCAAAATCATCATAATAGATACAAAATCAACACAAATCAAGTTAAAAAAAACTAATAGATACACAGATCATAACAAACTTAGAAAAACATCTAATAGAGCACATAAATTCACATGGTGTGCATGAGTTATAACGTTTTTATACCAAACCAAAATTCAATATCTCACTTACGCAAACAATAAACCAGACATGTAACCAAAACAGTAAATCAAGCAACATTTCTCACTTCTTAGAAGCAATATGAGTCATATCACCTAGCAACTAACAAAAACCTAACACAAAGCAATCAAAATTCAGTATTTCACAAATGAACTAGAAGTTCATGATCAAATATCTCACTTTAGCAAACAGTAAATCAAACAAAACCCATATGATCCATAGAACTAATAGACATAACAATAGATCAACAATCATGGCAAAACAATATAACTTAAGCATCTGATTCATAGAAGAAACCAAAAAACCTGCAGACATGGTTTCATAGTTAATCATGTATAATATAGAGATGCATCGTCCCAGCATATAAGCATGAATACTACAACCATTGTTGTTCATTGTTATGAAAACAACAGTTTTCTCTTAAGAATTGTCGTTCGCTATCACTGACAACCAGAAATTATAATGATAGAATACAGTACCCAAGTTCTAATTTATTGCAATCCAAATTCACACTATCTACACATGATCTTTTCATACTTGCATCATAGATCCCAACATATTATATAAGCATGCATTTATATAAGAATTATCTGGGCTAGTATAGACAATTGGCAGCATGGTCATATTATACAACAACCTTATTTTTGAACTGAGGGCTAACTCTGTGGTACATTTTTTTCTTTTTACAGTGTGACAAATTTCTTAAAGAAAGTAATTACCACCCACCTACCTAAAATTACAAGACAATGAGATGTTATTTTTTTTCCCATTGTTAAGATACTTCACAGATTGAAATTTCATTGAGCAAAGCAAGAGATGTATCCAACATTCTCAAGATGACATCCTTGCATAGATGATAGATCATTGTCGTTCAATTTTCAAAAGCCAAGTAGATATCAAATAGAAAAACAAGTAACAAAGTCACTCAAGTTCAAAAACAAGAGCTTGCAAGTAACCAACACCCAACAAGAAGCAATTAAATTTCCCAATGAATTCTTACTCATTGTCAACAAAACCATTTCAGCTCAAACAAGACAACAATTCACTTGCAAGTACGAACTTAAGTAGTGAAGATATTGAATTTAAAATACTTCATCAGCAAATAGTATTCAGCAAACCAGAACAGCTAAACCCAAATGTACGAAAATGACGCGACAATAGTTCTCTCTCCCGAGAAAAGCTCGGTTTTTATATACCAAACCTAAATTCACATAAAAATACACTAACCAAATCTTAAGAAGGGGAATATGTGACAGAAAATAGTGCAGAAAACCAAATCAAAAGCATGAAGATTACTTGATTCCAATTCGCGAAATACAAAACACAAGTGCAACAAAGCTTACCTTCTCAACACAGATAACACGATCCTGTGCTAGAAATCGAAAAGGGTGCAATAGATAAGATGAGAGTTGTGTATGGATTCAGATCCAACCTTGTGGTGCTTCAGAGAGGAACGGCGAGCGAGCGAGCTTCAGAGAGGAACGACGAGCGAGCGAGCTTCAAAGAGGAACGACGAGCGAGCGAGCTTCAGAGAGGAACGAAGAGTTACAGATCCGCCGCCATGGCTATCAGGAGAGAGAACTTTTATCGGGAGAGAGAAATTGTATCGGAGGATTATGTTTCAAGGCAAATAAGTGAATGTAACGATTGTGCTAAACGCTTACCGGGCTGGAAAGGTTTTCGTTACCCCAATATTCAAAACAAAGATCAACTCCTTTAATAACGAAACGCCTATATGCACGCGACTTTTTCTCTATATACACGCGATTTGGTGCGCAGATGTTATGCGCATAAGTTAGTGCGCAGTTTTCTTGCGCACAAGGGTATTTTCGGGATAAATGTGAAAATTCTGACGATTTCTGTCAAATGTGTGCGCAGTAACAAAGCGCACATAATATATAATGCGCAAAAGTTCAGCGCACAACGTTTCGGATTCCCGAACGTGTGCGCTGAACTTGTGCGCACATATTAGTGCGCAGAAGAACTGCGCACAGGGTTTATTAAACCCTGCGCGCCGCAGCTTCTTCTTCTTCCTCCTTCTTTCTTTATTTTCTACTGTAGCTCGACGGCGCCGTTACAATTTCCTCCATTTCCGAGCGTTTCCCTCGTCTAAACACAATTTCGTCAATGGATTCTGAACCCCCTCATTCTTCCGGTCCCGACCACACCACTTTCGTCCCAATCCCAACACCTCCGGCGACTTCCGTCCCAACGGAGCCACCTCCGGCGACCTTGTCCGACGATGAAGCGTTGGTGGATGGAGGTGGCCGGCGGTATGCGACTCGAGCCGCGTTGGCAGCGGCAAACGCTCCTCCGGCGACTATTCCGGCGACTCGGGTTCCGGAGACACCGCATGATCTTTATTCGGTATAAAATTTCTAAACCCGCTTTTTTCAAATATTTATCGTATTTAATTTTGGAAATTTATTCGTAATTTATTTTTGTAATAATTACGATTCAATTTAAGTTTATGAATTAAATATTAGAATTCGTATCTTAATTGTAATTTAATCGTAATTTTTCATAATTACGTTTAAATTTCAGTTTTTTATGAATTAAATTAAATATTAGAATTCGTATTAATTGTAATTTAATCGTAATTTTTCATAATTACGATTAAATTTCAGTTTTGTATGAATTAAATATTAGAATTCTTATTAATCGTATTTTTTTATAATTACGATTAAGTTTCAGATTATTATGCATTAATCGAATGCCTAATCGAATTATTATGAATTCATATTAATTGTAATTTTTTAGTAATAGTATTGATTATTATTTCGTATTAGTTGAGATGTTTATTTTTTAGTAATTATGAATTAAATATTAGAAACTTAACAGTCATAAATAGTTATGGCTTAATTGTTAAATTTCTAACAATTTCTATTAAAAAATGTAAAGACTCGAATTTGATTACGAAGTTGCAAATTATTTCCGAATATTTTAGTATGAATTAGTCATACTAAAAATGTAAAAACATGTAGACTATACAAGCCGTCATGGATCAGACGGGCAACACGATGCCCGCACCAGTAGCGGAACGGCTTCCACGTCGACATGATGTGGCAGCTGGTGTACGATTATCGTTCGAGGCCCTCGAACGATTTTTCGGCACCGGATCACCTGAGCGCCGTGAGCCAGGGAATGAGTACGAGGAGGCACAGCTACAGCAGCAGGAGATAGATGGTTCGCACATGGAGATGGATGGACAGAGAGCAGATTTCCATGACGACTTAGATTATCCTGGTCGATATGTTACTGCGTTCGACCCTATCGAGCCCACACCAGTACAGGCGCAGGTGACCACGGATGACTATGATATCCAGGACGCACCTCTGTTTCAGGATGATTTACCTCGCAGTTCAGAGCATACAGAGCAGGATTTACCTGCAGTGACAGATGCAGATACGTCGACATCTTCTCCTCCTACGGTCGCATCTGCAGAGCCAGTCGCATCTTCAGAGCCAGTGTCGGGAGATTTAGACGACGATGACCATGCCCCACAGACATATTTTCCTTGGCTCGGGGAGTCGATGCAGGACATTTGTCGTCCACGTGCGCCTCACCTATTGTGTTCTTATGAGACGCATATAGCGAGATGGATATGGTCGTGTGGTCCTCTTCCAGGGCCCGCTCCCGATGTACCATTGGTGCCCCCGGTGCAGGTTAGGAAGCGTGCCCGTGCGGGGGAAGCTGTAGGCCGAGGCAGAGGCCGAGGTGGTGGGAGAGGGAGAGGGAGAGGTAGAGGGAGAGGGAGAGGGAGAGGTCAGGAGGGTGCTGAGGGAGTTGGTGGTGAGGGTGTTGCTGTTGAGGGAGTCGTTGAGGGGGCTGCAGTTGAGGAGGTTGTTGGTGAGGAGGTTGCGGCTCCAGTTAGAGGTGGTCGTCGTCCCAGGCAGAGACGACGAGTAGGAGATATTCAGGCAGAGGATGAGCCAGAGGATGGGGACGGGGATGAGGCCGAGGCTGAGGCGGCTCCGTTAGATCCGGTATGTTCAATAACATTGATCTGAATGCTTATAATAAGTTATACGTTTCTTATTTACTAACCGGACGCAATTTTTTTTCTGTACTTATTTAGGCTAGGAAGCTCCTGAGGGTGATGTACAGATCTGCACAGGTTCATGATTATGAGCATCATATTTCAGCTGAGGAGGGTACATGGTTCAGGCTTGCTGAGCGTTCTGGGCTGACAGAGCTGCGCCGAGTGGGCATAGCGTCTCAGATCGATGCTGCATTGATTTCTGCTTTTGTGGAGAGGTGGCATCCAGAGACCAACACTTTCCACATGCCATTTGCTGAGATGACCATCTGCCTACATGACGTGATGCAGATCCTCAGAGTCCGTATACATGGTCGTAGCTGCAATTCACCTATGACAGATGACCAGATCTATGCGGCGCTTGCGGACGCTATGGGTCAGGAGGCTGATGACATGAAGGCATGTTATAGCTCAGGTGGCATTCATTTCGGTGCCCTCAATGCTCGGTTGGAAGTTTTGTTTGATGCGCCAGTCAGGAATGAGAGTCACATTGCCACTCTGTATCTCCTTTTGCTTCTGGGCTCGACTGTCTTGGTGGACAGGTCGACAAAGGGTGTCAAGGTCCAGTACGCGGCGCTTGTTCTCAACCATGATCGTACAGGGGACATTGCATGGGGAGCCGGCATACTTGCGTTAGTGTATCGCAATTTAGGGTCTGCATCTAGAGTCGAGACGGCAACCATTGGTTCATGTGGGATTCTTCTGAGGGTAAGATCTTGTCGTTAACGTCTTGGTGAATAACTCTTAACTATTCACGTAGTTTTACTAATAATCTGTAATTGTTTATATGTAGTGCTGGATCTGGGCATACTTTCCTCATTTTCGTGATCACTTTATCACGAACCCTGCATTCGCCCATGGAGATGCTGCTGTAGGATTGTATACACCACTTAGCTCGGATACTGGGCGTTTGGTTGCCATCCGTCGCATGCTCGACAGCATGAGATATGAGCAGGTTTGGATTTAATTTCTTATATTTTTTATTTCATTACCGCAATACGTGTCTAATTTGGCTTGTTATTTGTTTCAGGTTAACTGGCAGCCATGGAGAGATTTGGACTTCAACTCACCAGAGGTTTCTCCTACGAGATTTGAGGGCGTATTGAGCATCTGGAAATTTCATGAGGCCTACAACCCTAGGAGAGTCCTGCGGCAGTTTGGGCGGGCTCAGCCCGTTCCCGACCCACCCATTCAGCCGTTGTCATTTCATCGGCCCATGGGTTGCACGAGGTATGACGTCGTTTATGCACCTGAGCTTCTTCTTGCATGGGACGCAGAGCCGAGGCCTCTGATCGATCTGGATGGGCCGGTTGCAGAGCCAGCATGGAAGATGTCTGATGACTATATGGATTGGCTGGACGAGTTCTCACATCCCGTCGTCGATCCATCCTCTGAGAGACATGATCGCCCGCCTCGCTATGGATATACCCCGGTGCCTATCGATGCATTAGCGGTATGTAAAATTTTATAAAGTTTGTACAAAACTTAGGTTTAGACCTTAACTAATGATTAAATTTATGTTTCGTTTGCAGCGTTGTCAGATCCTTCAAGCCATGATGCACTCTTTTCTAGACTCCCCTATCTCGGATCGACCTTGGGCCACTGAAGATGTGATTCGTGGTTGGCTTGCAATCTTAGAGGCACCTCAGGCACCTTTGGCACCATCTCCCCCACGTGCATCGCGGATGCCACCACCACCACCACCTCCTGTTTTCCGAGATTCTGTTCATGAGAGTGGCCAGGGGAGTGGATGCGGCACTCAGGAGGATGCGCACCAAGATGATATGACTCAGGGTGATGTGCCTCGGGAAGATGCTCCGCCTTATACTCAGGAGACTCAGGATTAGACGCTTGACGTCTGTTTTTGTTTGATGGATGTTTTATGTATGATTGATGTTTTATGTATGCATTTTTCTTGTGTGATGGTTTTAAATTTTATGTTTTGCTTGTTTGAATATTCAAAACGACTCCGAACAATAATGCAAATACAAATGTGAACAACAAGACGTGAAAAACTATATTGATTTGAAAACGAAATACAAATTTCAACAACAACACTACACAAAGAGATGGTGAGGAAGACCAACCTATGAAGATCCCCAAACCGATGATTGGTTTCGATGTTCGGAGTCGGCAATATGTACCAACTAATAACCAGTTCTCAAACTCTTATTAGTTCGTACATTTTGCTAAATCCGAACATCGAAACCAATATCGGTTGGGGATCTTTATAGGTTGTCCCTCCTCAACTTCTCTTTGTCCAGTGCTATGCTTGTTTACTAACGATTACAACAACCACTTAACTAACAATTACAACAACGAACTAACGATTAAAACAACCACTTAACTAACGATTGGAAGCCAGGGTCGCCTTAAGATCGGCGTTTTCCTCCTCCAACGTACGTATCTTCGAGAATAGATCTCTTATTGCAGCTAAGGAGTAACAAGGGTGTGGTGGATCGATCCACTCGCGGAATTCACAAATGTAACCACCAGTACCAGCGCATGTCCAGAACCTTCGAGCGAGGTTTCTTCGAGATTCTGAACTCCTCATTACCGCTGGTCGATCACATTTACAATAAAAAAGGGCAGCGTTGCTTGATGATGAACTGTGCGACATAGCGAGTGTTAAGAGACAAATGGTGAGATTGGTGAGGTTAAGAGAGAGATGGTGAGATTGGTGAATTGAGGTGAGTGCAACCCCCTTTTATACTTCGGTTTTTGTTGGTGAAATATGACCGTTTCGTGCGCAGATGTTATGCGCACGCAACGGTCATATTTTAACGGTCTTCAACCGTGCGCAGATAAAATGCGCAAAGAATCATGTGCGCAGATGTTATGCGCACGAAACGGTCATATTTTAACGGTCTTCAACCGTGCGCAGATATAATGCGCAAAGAATCATGTGCGCAGATGTTATGCGCACGAAACGGTCATATGTATAAGTTTTACATAGGAGGTGTTACTCGAAGAGCTCGAGTTTTCGACTCGAACTTACCGACAAGGTTAAATAGCTATAATATGCATTGAAAACAAGTTTCATTGCATTCCGACGTCGTTTGGGCATCGAAACGCCTATTCTCGACCTTAACAGGCCATCAGGACCGATAAGGCGTTTTTGCGTTTTCGCGTATTTTCGATCAACTGTTTGTGAAGGGGAGACCTTATACACTCTTTATATGCCTGATAACACATAATTGTATAAGTTTTAAAAACATAATCCACATCGATGTGCTAGACCCTTCATATCTCAACTACTTCGACTATTTCGAAGAATGAAAGACTAGTGAAGGTTTACAAAGGAGGTGTTACTCGAAGAGCTCGAGTTTTCGACTCGAACTTACCGACAAGGTTAAATAGCTATAATATGCATTGAAAACAAGTTTCATTGCATTCCGACGTCGTTTGGGCATCGAACCGCCTATTCTCGACCTTAACAGGCCATCAGGACCGATAAGGCGTTTTTGCGTTTTCGCGTATTTTCGATCAACTTTTTGTGAAGGGGAGACCTTATACACTCTTTATATGCCTGATAACACTATTTTGTATAAGCTTTTCAAACATAATCCACATCGATGTGCTAGACCCTTCATATCGCAACTATTTCGAAGAATGAAGAGTATAGTGCGCAGTGGTAGAACGCACAGAAATTTCATCCATGCGCTAAGGTAAAGCGCACCTATTCTGTAACTTTTTGAATCTGTAACTTTTGGTGCGCAGGTGTAACGCGCACAGAAAATTACCGTTAAAAATTTGTGCGCAGCTACATAGCGCACTTTTAGTTACCGTTATTTTGAATCGGTAACTCCTTGTGCGCAGAAGCAACGCGCACCATATACATAAATTCCTATAAAACCAACGGTTTGAAGGTGGTGATTTCTTCATCCATCTCAACTAGTTCATCCATCTCAACTAGAGCAAAAATCGAAGTTTCCCTACTAACCGGTAAATTTTTCTTTTGTTGATTTTTGTACATGCTTTGTTTTTTGTATATGCTTTCATGTTTATAACTAAAGTTTTATTATTTACTTATTTCGAAGAACATAACTACGAATATGGCATCATCATCATCCCCAAGACGTGTGAAGCCTGACCCTCCACAGATAATGTGTACTGGTACAAAAAGGTGTCGCCAAATGTGTAATGTTTACGTTAACAATGACGAAGACATGCCTGACCAGTATGGACGAAGGCATTATGCATGCAATTGTTTCTTCGGAATCAGGTTTATTGATCCAGAGCATACCCCTACTGCTTTACGTGCTATCACGAAATTAATCATCAAGAAAAAGAAGAGTGACAATAGAGTGAAGGTCCTGATGGAAAGGTTTAAGATTAAAGAAAAAGAATTGCGGTTGATGGTTTGTAGTATCGTCTATGCTTTCGACTGCTCTTCCTCTTCTGCCGACGACGCCTAAATCGTAGACATCTAATGTTATGAGCATTGTGTACTTTCATTACGTACTTTCATTATGTACTTTCATTATGTATTCAAGGAAAAAGAAGAGTGACAATAGAGTGCAGTTTTCTAATTATTACATGACAATGCAATCTGATCCATTCATTGTTATATAAAGCACAATTACACTACTACCAAAATAACAAATACGAAACATTAAAAACCAAGGCATTACAAACTAAGAAATTCCAATGCGTCTTCTAATTATTACATGACAATCTCACTCAGTCAGATATGTGAACGGGTTCGGTCCCTCCTTTATACATGAATGGATCTGGTGCCCGGCCATTTGAAATGCGGCACTCTCGATACATCCTCAAATTGTCCCCAAATGTTTCTTCCCACCATTGAATGTTTGGATCTACGTGTTTCTTCCACGAACCGGGAGTATGCGGTAGTGGCGAACCAACCATCAACGCCACCTATATAAACACAATCGACTTAAGACATTAAACAAAAAACTATGATTACACAAGTATCAAGTACAATTGTCTACTTTACCGGTATGAAGTGGTCACGGTTGCCTACGTGTGCCATGCCGAAAATCTGTCGTGGAGGATCAGCGTTTTCTGTTCTACACCTTAGCGGTAAGCAAAAGGTCGGAGCATCCCAACACAATAACACGAGACCAACTTGGTATAGGGTGGCAAACACTAAGCCCATCAGTGGAAAGTGCAACCAGTACAGTTCTGAACAAGGGCTTCTGCAATGGTTAACTTGGAGAATAAGATCCTCCCAAGTACCCGGACGAAGACGACGACGAATAGGCTCGTACAATTCTCGGTTTTGAAGCAGCTCCGTTACCAGCTCACGCCGAATGTTTCCGTACTCTTGTTCTTTTCTTCCCAGAAGTAAGGCCATCGACCTATAACCACAATGTCCGTCAGAACGTACCTGTCTAACATCTGTGATGTATGGAAGCCAAAAATCATCCAAATTGTCAATGCCGAAGTCAACCCCCCTATGAATGAGAGGAACACCAAGTTCTCCAGGGCACTGATCGAAGTCAGTGTAGTTTGATCCTTCAGGCTGTGATAGGTCGGGCATGGGTTGAGAATGCAACTCCTCGGCCTCAATGACCACGGGAAGTGATGTCGTTGTTTGCTCTCTAGGACGACCTGGTCGTTTTGCTCCTGTATTGTTTGCCTTCTTCTTTCCTTTTGATTTCTGCTTTGCCTCCTCCTTCTCATACTTCTTCAGCTCTTCTTGTTTGTGCTCAAAATAACTCTTCTCTCTCGATTCCTCCTTGTCATTTTCACTGTCATCCTCCTCCTTTTTAGGACGACCTGGCCGTCTTGCTCCTGTACTCTTCTTTCCTTTTGATTTCTGCTTTGCCTCCTCCATCTCATACTGCTCCATATCTTCTTGTTTTATGTCATCCTCCTTGTCATTTTCACTGTCAACCTCCTCCTTATCCTTGTTCTTTGCACCCTTTGGCCTGCCTTTTCTTCTCACATTTGTCGGTTCTTTCAAGGTAGTTAGTTCAGGATGCTCCAAGTCCTGATACAACTCACCTAGCTGGTATGCCGTGCTTTTCTTCAAGGTTCCAAGTTCCAACTTGGTGAACATTTCATGGAGTCGCAACTCTATAATGTTCATTCGGACCTTCAGATTTGGGTCGTCTTCTGTTTCAGGAGTGTCATCCCAATGCAAATCCCTCCAGAACGGGTGAATGTCATCCTCAATCAGGGGTGTGTTTGAAATGATAGCGTGTGCAATTTGATGGACGCACGGCAACCCAAGACAGTTCCTCACCCAATGGTCGGTGCATTGTTCAGGAAATTTCCCCGTCAACATGATCTCATAAGTAGCCAACAAATGATCAAAACACCTGTCTGACACTTTGTAGAATAGTCGGGAAAAAATAGCCCTTCCAAGCGGATGCATGTTTGGATCATCAAAATCAGTTGGTCGTTTGGAGAGAGACATGTTCATGCTCGCCCTAATTGAATCAATCTGAAGGAGTACTGAATGATGGATCCGTACGATCACTCTGTTAAAGCCCCCTCTGCTGGAACCAATAATATCTTTCAAAACCTTGTGCATCCCTTCAACTCTAAAAAACAGTTAAGTTGGTAAGTTAAGAAAGTACGCCGTTATGATATAATCGTCTTTAACTAAAAAATATCAATATTTACCTGTTTGAAGTCCTCGTAAGGAAATGAAGCTTATGATCTGTCCAAGCCCTCACTATACTTGTCTTGTGAGGATTAAGCCATGTTCTCTCGACGTATCCCACAAGGCCGCTCTTCCAAGATCTCTTCAACTGTTCGAGCCGCAGTTCATAGGTCTCTTCAGTAGCTGAGCAAAATAGTCCCCAACATTGTCCTGCAAAGGCTTCCACTTTAATTTGTCTCTTTAGGATGGTCGAAGCATGTGCCTCAATGTTGTGTTTGATATGCACCCAACACAACAGATGTTGAACTTCGCTCCCGAAAACAGTCTTTATCCCTTTTATCAGCGCGTCTTCGCAATCTGTCATTATAGCCGTTGGCATCACTCCCAAATCTATGAATAATGACTTCAATTGAATCATTATCCATGTGTAATGATAAATCCTTTCCGCTTTAGTGAATGCATACGCGATGTTGAACGTCTTGTGTGTACTGGTGAATCCAACGATCTCTACGAGCGGCATTTCATATCTATTGAAACATTAACATATATCACTACAGAACATATATCATTATCCGAACTAAATATCGACCAAGGTGGCGAGACTTACTTGTTTGTCTTGTACGTCGCATCGATAATTACCACGTACGGGTACTTCTTCAACAAACGCAACGACTCTTGGTTAGCAAAGAATAATATTGCAACCTCTCCGTTTGTCGTGTCTCTATGTGGGTGAACTACGTAGTCGTGGTCTCGCAAAAACTTAAGCGACCACTGTGTCACGTTTAGCTCTCCGCGATCTTCGTAATTCACCTTCTGCAAAAAGTTTGCAACTTGTCTCCTTGAAGTAACATTACCAGGGTACTTCTCCCTCAATTTAGAGATAATTTCTTTTGGCGTCTTGCGTCCAGTTCCATCTCCCCACCGCCTAGCACAAAGCTCTTGCTCCTCCGTCATTCGACCCATGAATGCATTCCCATGAAAACTAGCAAGTAGCACATGGTTATGCCGACCTTCTATCACACCTAAAATCCATTTTTCTCCTGCGACCCCGGGAATGTTTTTCTTTCGCACTGCTAGTAGCTGAAATCTACACTCACACTTCTTCGACTTCGACTTTCTAAGCCTAGGAACAGCCAACTCTGGATTCTCTTTGTTCACCTTTGGCCTCCCAGATCTTGGTTTTCCAAATCTATCGCACACAATACTTATTTGGTACGGACTTGAATTACGCGTTACCAAAGCTATCACTAACTCCTTTCCTCTATCTCTCGCCCACTCGTACAATTCTTGCGGAGTATCCCAATATTGTGCGGTTCTAAAATAATCCGAATAATCTTTCCCCTATACGTAATTGTAGAGCGACAATTACACTACTACCAAAATAACAAGGCAAAATACGAATCATTACTTTAAACTAATTAGGATATCATATGAAACTAATTAGGCTATCATATGAAACTAATTAGGCTAGCATATGAAACTAATTATTCTAGCATATGAAACTAATTATTCTAGCATATGAAACTAATTTGAAACTAATTACGCTACCATATGTTTCAAATTATAACATATTATACTAACCACAAATTCACCACTCGGATCCCAGTCGCCGAACTCTTCGTCTTCTAAGAAACCATCCAACCATTCGTCGTCGTTCGGGTCGTCTTCCTCTTCTTGTGATCCGCTATCCCAATCGTGTTCTTCATCACTATCTTCACAACTTTGATTAATCAACTCTAACATACGAGAGTTTTGATTACGACGATACATTTTGAATGAATTTGTTGGAAAACGAAGAGGTGTTGAATGAATTTGTTGGAAACGAAGAGATTGTGGCTTTATATAGGCACATTTATGACCGTTGTGGTCCAAATGAAACTGTAAAGACCCGTGCGCTAACCATCCGCGCACAAACCCAAACCCTAAAGCACCTGTGCGCAGAACCTCAGCGCACAGTTTTACATTTAACGGCTACTTTTTTCAAAAATTTCAACGGCTACTATGTCTGAAGAGTGCGCAGAAACACGGCGCACAGATTCTCAACCTGTGCGCAGTAGTTAGGCGCACAAGGTGTTACAGACTCTGAAAATTTACGAAAAGTACCCGTAATACCCCGTAAAACATGTATGCGCATAAGAACTGCGCACAGATGCGTGCGCATAAGTTGAGCGCACAGAATCGCGTGCATATATGCATCGATTCGCGTGCATATAGCCATTGCCTTTAATAACTGCATCATCTACCAAACGTTGACCATCTTCGGCTTTAATACACCTTATTGAGTCAAATTTCTTGTGTGCACCTTCTCTAACCCGAGCCAAACGGCACAACAAGGTCCCTTTTCGTCAAGTACTTTGTAGATGTGCTTAAAAACCTGATCCTTCGCTTGAGCCACTACTTCGTGGCTTCCATAGTGCAAAGTCTCACCATCCTGTAAGCCATCTATTTAGCCTTGACCTTATCCTGCACATCAGAGTACCACCACTACTCTCTTTTGTGTCGCACTCCACATCTACTGCTTGGCTTTCCGAGCACCTCACCTGCTTCGTGCCGAATATAGTCTGACATGATAACCCACATGGAATCGGCACCGCTCCCTATACTCCAAGTTCCTTTCTTCTTTGCTTATTCATACACCCTCTCTCTGGAACGAACTCCGGGATGCCTTCATTTGATCATGGGCTGAACCTTCCCCTTTCTCGAAGATATGAATAATATTTTCTTTTGTCTGGTTGCCCACCTTGCATATGCTGATCTACGACCTTGGACACTGGATCCGAAGTCGTTAGGGAGGGATCCAGTGGAAAGTTAGATGAAATCAAACTGTGGAAGATGTCAACGACGGAGAGGGAGGTGTTTCCTGAAGCGGTGGTGGGATTGGATGATTGGATGGATTGGATTGGATGACATCCCGTTACGGATGCGAACGGATTGGATGACTCATCCAACCCATGGATTAGATGATGGATGTGGTTCATCCATCTTTCACCCGATCCATTGTCATCCCTCCTCTACTTGTGGTGCTAGTGTTATCTTTAGTGGTTGCTCATGTCACCGAAAATGGAACCATAAATTTTCTCATGCCATGAGCGGTTGTAGGCTCTCTACCTAAGAAGCTAGGTGTTTGTATAAAAAGTATATACGTGTAGGAACTTAAGCAAAGTATGGGTTTAAGATCAAAAGAGACGGTATCGATCTCTACTCTCAAGAACAATAGGATAACAATGGTAAAACCCTTAGCTTTTACTATTACTCAGGGTGGTGAACTTGATTACAATGAAGGGAAGCCCTTTATATATAGGAAAACCCTAATTCTATCTATAAGGAAAGAAAATTATTTTTTTCCTTATATCTTTAATCTAATATAAACTAGGTAAAGAGATATTCTTTTAATAATATTTACTTATATCTTTACCATTTACATGAATAGAATACTAAATAAAAATACGGAATGTGACAATACTCGGACGACCTATCTTATACTCATTCGTTCTTCTCGTCGGTATGTTCTTCTCGCCTACGCGTAGCTTACCGAACGTGTTACCTTCTAGTAGTACTTTTAGGCACGAACAATACCCCTAAGGTGTTTTGCAGATCTTCCTCCTTTTAGATATGAGAAACACCTTCAACTTTGAAATACACTTTCTTTACTTTCGGAATGTGTTCGTCCCTGTCGTCGGCCGAAAAACTTTTTAACTTCATTTTGTAAAACACCTCGGGTATGGTGTAGCTCTCTTACGATGGCGTTAATCTTTAATTCCTCTGACGCGTCTCCGCAACGACCATATTTAATTTCCTCACGTGGAGCGCAAGACCCGTATCTAGTATATAAGGAAGAAATCTAACAGTCCATTAATATTATTGTTAACGATCATAAACATGACTCTTAATATTATTGGTATAATTAGAGTAATGAATGTGATCAAAAAATGTAAGTAATGAATATGAGCTCCACTCATGTTCGTGGCACTGAGCATAATGTTCATGAATTTAAATTTTAACACAAATGTTAATGATATGTTCACACCTAAAATTCAAAAAATGAAAAAATACAATCAATGAAAATGGATGCTTACAAAATCATCAACATTTTGACACAAATTAATAAACATTTTATAAAGATAACCGTGCACGTTCAAAAATAAATGTAATGAACATAAACGGTTGCTAGATTGCTTCTTAAGAGATAGTTGTTATATGATTATTCCTATTTATATACTCCCTTTGTCCCCTTATATAAGCCCCATTTCATTTTTCAACACTATTCACAATTCGAGAGAATCTTCTCGATTTCTTCCAATATATAACGAAAAATATGATCATATGGGGTCTTGTTTGATTCGTCTCAATGATTACTTTAACAATATCAAATTTTTATATTTTTTACTCATAAACAATTAGAGATATTAACGAAACAAAACGCGCATTGGCATCCGAACCGAGGTCAAATGGGGCTTATATAGTGGGACGGAGGGAGTATATATTAATAATAATAATTACTATCAACATGTAACCATATACATATTGTTGTAAGAACTAAACTTTACATTACATTTAAAGTCTTTTGACCCTTATTACGAAATAGTGACTCAATTGAACATAAAACTAGATTTCCATAGATGAAGTTCTAGAGAAGACGATTACACTGATGTGTTTGTTATAACTAACTCACCTAATCTACTATGAATGACCATTTTATATAGAGTAGTGGTTTAAGACGATATTTACAAGTAATTATAAAACCCGGTTTAATATCAAAATCGATCTCTATGCACACTACTCCACAATCCACATCCCCCTTCAAGTTGGAATTTATATTTTGGGTTGTGAAACTTGATATGAAACATGAATTGTTTATATGTAGGGAAATAATGCATGCAATGTGGAAGCCGCAGAAGCTCAAAGCAATATATTTGGTGGTGACAGTGTATGTGCTGACACTAACGATGCCGTCATCATCAGCGGTGTATTGGGCGTTCGGTGACGTGCTTGTTGACTACTCCAACGCATTTTCTCTCCTCCCCCGAACCCCTTTCCGCTATATTGCCGTTGTTTTGGTGCTTATCCATCAGGTTAATTTCTTGAACTGGGATCACGTACGTAGTTAAAAACTGCATGTTATTTAAGAATAAACTTATGGATACAGTTTATAACATTCGGTGTATTGGGCGTTCGGTGACGTGCTTGTTGACTACTCCAACGCATTTTCTCTTCTCCCCCGAACCCCTTTCCGCGATATTGCCGTTGTTTTGATGCTTATCCATCAGGTTTGTTTCTTGAACTTGGATCACGTACGTAGTTAAAAACTGCATGTTATTTAAGAATAAACTTATGGATACAGTTTATAACATTCGAGTTTGCTTGCACACCATTATACATCGTATGGGAGTAGGCATTAGGGATGCACAAGTGCAAGAGCCTGTGCAAAAGGGCGGCTACCCGACTACCGGTGGTCATCCCCATATGGTTTTTAGCCATTGTCTTCCCTTTCTTCGGGCCCATCAACTCCACCGTGGGCTCCCTCCTTGTTAGCTTTAATGTCTACATCATCCCAGCCTTGGGCCACAAGTTCACCTTAAATTCTGCTTCCTCGCGTGAAAACACCATTGAACAACCCCCTCGGTTTTTGGGGAGGTGGACAGGAACTTTCACCATAAATGATTTTGAGGTCGCATTGGTTCTAGTGGTGGGCTTTGGGTTTGGTGGTTGGGCTAGCATGATAAATTTTGTCCACCAAATCGACACCTCTGGCATCTTTACTTAAGGTTATTAATGTCTTGTGGCTGCACATGCTACCAATGCCACTACCCCCACCATCTTCTCCTCTTGCCTCTTTCCATCATGCTCTGCATGGACGTTGAAATTAAGCTTTGTTTTGATGCCTTCTATAACCACTGTTTTGTGCTACGCTTAATACTGCTATTTTTTCAAATGGTTGTAGATTTGAGTATGTTTGTATCCGTCGAGATATTTTTCATATGCCTCGAAATTTACTTCACTCCAATGATAGCCAATATTTAAAATCCATTGACTGGTATATTTGGTTTTTGCATGAGCATACATTTAGGTAAAACCCATTTTTCTAATCTATGCTACAAGGGCATATGTTAAGAAGCTTATAATGAAAAGATTCGTTAAAAATGTTGAGTTGAGATTATATTTTTATTGTGATGAATTTATATTGTTTCCGTGTAGAAAAACGATTTTCTCTTAAGTAATCTTATCTTATTCCCTTAAAAACCCGTTGTTAACAATAGCAAAGCTTTATGTTGCATACGTACTATTATAAATTTGAGAAAGTAACTTATGGTGGCCCTTCATCAACAACGATATAATCTAATAATGATCTGAAATGAAAATTATTGTTGGTGTTTCCATTAATCTGGAGGGAAGGAAGAAAGAAGAAGAAGTGTTTTACTACATTGATTTATTGAACTGGATTACATGAATTTTGGTCACTGCTGGAAAACACAGTTGTGGGACGATTTTAACCAAGATAACAACTAGAACATTAACCATACACTATGTTGGTCACGAATCTACCATCGAAACTACCTATAAAGGATAGTTCCTAGCTGAAAGGTCACATGCTAAGCTTAGCCACAAATTTTATCCATAAAATTGGATATTCAATGTGCTCTACAAGTTCTCTATAAAACCAATACATGGTACCTAAAATTTCCAAAATAAGCAACAATAATCTAAAACATCCAAAATTCCTACCAGGCTATTAGTTTTTACTCGTTAGACTTAGAGAATATGCAAAGTACTAACTCTAAAATATCCACCTACTAAGGAGTTGGATTGAACTTTTGAGGGAAACAACATTAGAGGCTAGGTTGAAATCTTGAGTGGTAATAACATTAGCACCTCCATGATTTTTTGCAATAAACATTTGAGCATGTCTTGTTGTAACTTGTTTTGGGTTTGAACGGCCTTCATCTCATATTGCATCTCGCTCGTCTCATCATTAAGAGGCTCCACATCCTCAGTCCATCGTTTCTCTACTATTCTTTGGGGCTTTGTCTTACACACAAACCTCCAATCTGTACAACTACGACATACTCCTTGATAGTCTGCATAATAAACATGGATACACTGTTGGGCAAAGACAAAAGGGTCGTTATTTCTATACCGCCTCTTCCAATTAATTTCTTGGAAAAGACATTGTTGCAACACATCACTAACTTTGTGAAGAAGAGCGCTATACCCATCTTGTGACATGATGTATTTGATATTTAACTCTATAAAAGAACTCATTGCAGCTATCCCTGACATGTTAGCTCAGTGCATCAGAAAAACGTTCAGATTAGAAAGAAGAGTTGTCATGGCAAGACCAAATATTGTTGTCATTTTGTTGAGCCATGTTAGGTTCTTCTGCAACCACATATTTTTCTCAACATTAAACTGGCTAGTGTGTGTGATGCGCCCTTGGTCTCCGGGAAGGCCAATGGTGCTTGAAGGATCTTCGATTGACAATCAAGTAAGTGGTTTGTGGTCCGTCTTTTGTGGATCGAGGGTCGAGATGGCAGCGAAAGATTTGATATAGACAGCAAAGGTTTTACCGAATTGGGATATGGATGTTGGTTGGGATTCAACAAACTAGTTTTGGGTGAGGTTTTCGAGGATGACGATTGAGGGATACTCAAACAAAGGAACTTTTGGTTGGAGATGTAGAAGATAGGTGACACCCAGGCCAAGAGAGGAGGAAATACGTTTCAACAAGTCTTGGTTCAATAATTCTAAGCGTGAGTGATTACAATGGAGGCAAAGCCAATATAAAGGAAAACAAAGGGGAAGAGGACGACTAGGGTTTGCTAGGGTGACGGCTAGGGTGACGGCTAGGGTTTGGTTTGAGCTAGCATTTGGGCCATCTTGCGCTTGATGGCCAAGAGTCCAATAGGACGGCCCAAACCATGCAAGGCTGGACCATTCCATATTTAGAAATCTTCTAAAAATAGAAAGTTCTAAAACTCTAGCAAAACTCAAACCTAGACCTTCCTAAAAAGGAAACCTTCTAAATATGGAAAGTTACTAAAAAAGTTCAACAATGCAATTCTATCTCGGGAAACAAGGACTAAAAATAGTACTTACTATAAATAGAAACCTGCTAAAATAGTAACTGCTAAAAGTAGTAAGTTTCCCGAGAGTGCCTAAAAGAGCCAAAGAGTCTTAATGATGAAAGCTAAGGATAGGCAAAAGACAACAAAACCCAAACATGAAACAACAACCTTCAAAAAGAGGGTGCTTGGCAAGGAGACGGATGTCGGCGTTTGCCGCCTTGGAGAGGGTTGTTGTCGGCGCTGGCTTGACCAATCCCGGCAACCAAGGGCTTGTGCTCATGTCGAGCCCGAGAGCGTCGAGAGTAGTGTTGCTGGCAACGAGGTTTTTGATCTGGTGGTTTCGGCGCCGGACGCTCGGGGAGACTTGACTTGGGAGGAGGGGCTCTGCTTGGCGCTATAGTAATCAAGGCTAGTAATATGTGGCTCGCACTGAGGATGAGCCAATGGGCGCCGCTGGAACCGAGATGGATGGCAGGAGGCGGCCATGGTGGAGGGAGCATGAGAGGGCAAGGTGACCTCCACTTAGACATGTAGAGTGGGGAACGAGAAAAGGCCCTAGAAATGAGGCGCCAACGGTGCTTAACCTCAAAGTGGCCTCGAAGAAGCATAAGGCAAGGTGTAGCTCGTTGAGGCGAGCCATGACTTGGATCTAGACAAGGCAGGGGCGCATCAGTGTGGCTCGTGGGTTGTGAGGGTCAAATCATGGAGGTGGAACAAAACTGGGACTGACTGCATCAAACACCAATGTTTGAGTAGGGTTCAAATTATCAAATAAATGCATCCATTTCCCAAAAAAATCCATGTCATTTCGATTTGAGGAAGGCAACTCTTCTGAATATGGTGTATATGTGACTAGTGAGTTTCCATGTGCATTCCACAAAATATAATTTCAACAAAACCTTTTGATAAAGATGAACTTGAACCATTCTCTCGATATCTTCCATTCTTACATTTCGAACAAGGACATCAAATCTTATTCTCGTCCATCAAATGCACTTGTGATGTTGCAAACGTAACAAATGATTCAATGTCATTGATGAACTCGGTCTTCCATCCACCACCGCACTTAGATAGCCATCTATCAATACATCCAGTTAAGATTTTCCATATCTATATCTACAACGAATTGGTAGAGTAAATTTGGATATGTCGGATGTTTAGAATGCAGGAATTGATAAAGTAAAAAAGAGAGTTAATGCCTTGCTAACAAATTGGTGCGATGATTATTTAATGTATACTAGGATTTAGCCACGAAAACAACTTCTAAGTATAGCCATAACAGCCTAAATGTTTCTTTGGCACACCCTTATCTTCGTCACGAATGTATAGAGACAATCTTCGTCACGAAGAAAAACGACCAGAGATTCGTCACGAAGAAACTAAGGAGTTTCGTCACGAAAAAACTGAGGAGTTTCGTCACGAATCGAATTTTTTTAAATTTTTTTCAGAATATAGTAGCTAGATAATTTCAATACGAGTTTGTGCATATAAAATTCGTCAAAAACGGACATCGTTTTCCCTTCCAAAAGCCCTAAAAAAAACAGTCATTTTTGTTAAGTTCGTAATATTTAAACATAATGCATATTTATACTTTATACTTTATAAGTATTAAATTAGTGATACTAAATCTATATATCTACTCCCTCCGTCCCTAAATATAAGGCTAATTTGCTTTATTAACATTATTCATGATTAAAGAGAATCTTTCGATTTCTAGCTATTGTATAAGGTAAAATATAGTCATGAGTGATCTTGTTTGATTCTTATCAATGAGTACTTTAACAATATCAAAATTTTAAAATTTTAGCTAACTTGTAACGAGAAATATTGACGAAACAAAACATGCATCGGCAAATGTGCCCATTTCAAATGGGAAGATCAAAAGGGGACGGAGGGAGTATATTCTATATATATATTATATAAAAATTATTTAGAGCTTTTGATATTTTTAATAAATTATTCACTAAGTAATTTAATTTATATATATACATACATTTATACACTATTCACTACTTTTCTAAATAAAAAAGATTTAGTAATCAATATAAAAATTAAAATGTGCAAATACTTGAAACGTATTCACTACTTACACTTATACACTATTTTATGTTTTGAAACTCAATTTTTTCACTTTTAAACTATTTCAAATTATGTAGTTTTATATGAATGAGAAAAGACTTCAAATCAATATATAAATTTGTTAATAATTGACTTATGATAATTTGATCAAATAAGAGGCATAAAAGCCTATTTATATTTGTTGTTTCTTGATTATGGGTCCAGATCTGGTGGGAGAGGGCCTTAGAGTGGGAAATAGGAATGAATAATAAGCGTCCACGACGCTTATAATCCAGCAATAATTTAAAAGCAATCCAGTAGTTTGCGTGTAATACACGCTCTTGATGAGGGATGGTAGAAGTTACATCCAGCGATTGAAAGACACGCTTCTTCAATATACCTTTCTCGCTCCTGAAAAGTGGAAAGCAAACCTCACTTCCATTCAAAAAAACGAGGGAGCAAGAACGAAGACGAGCGGGCGATACATCAAATCAAGCATTTCGACCACCAAATCAAGCCTTCTGACCACCAAATCAAGCATTCCGACCACCAAATCAAAGGAAAAGGAGTGAAGTTTCGGACGATAAGGCAAAAATCGAAGCAGATAGATACGATTTCAACCATTGGAGAAGAGAAATGACAAAATCGAGCATGAACAAGCAGATAGGTACAATTTCAACACTAAAACTCAACTAAAGACTATAGACTGCAAACCTAGGGTTTTCCTTTAGATTTTTCATACTTGCATGTTTGAATACTATAGATTAGCGAGTGGACAGTACGATTTTAGCAAAAAAACATCAGAAGACGATAAACTGAATTTCTAGGGTTTGCTTGTAGATTTTTCATACTTTCATGATAGAATACCTTTGACTAGAGGATGAACATGTGATTTAGATGACAGAAGGCCATGAAAAACTGGAAGATATGCATATATAAAGACTGGTTGTGCACATAATTGTATAGCATGTCTGGTCTACTATCTCATTGTTAGAATGTATTGGAAACAGTAAGAAAATTGATTAGTATGTGTGATCTAGTTCTTCAGTGCAAGTTTTTCTGCATATAAAGTAGTTTTCCATGTGCTTGAGTTTATTGTGCATGAAAAGATATAAACAAGTGCATATAATTAGTAAATATGTGAATACTAAGTGCATAGAGGTTTAGTATATGAAACAAACTTTTACTTTTTTCAATTATTTACACCCAAATATGTGAATACTAAGTTGAAACTGCATTATCTGATGACAAAAATACAAAATAATAGAAATAAGAAGCAAGAAAATACATGATGATGCAACAAAAGATCAACCAAAGAGGAATGCAAATGTAGCAGGTAAAATGAATTAGAACAGACAACATACTAGTTATGCATTAATTACTACATCACAGTGATTGACCTTCTTGTTTGATATACATGTACAACAATGGAAGAGCAAGAACAAGCTGCAAAACACGGAGTTCAGATAAAGCAAATTCAGACAAGATCAAGAGCAAAAATAGACAGCCAAGGTAGTGCACTTACTTTGTTATATATTTGCACATAATTCACCATCACCATGCAACAAATTAATAATTTCTTGATTTGGTTTACAGATTCTTCAACACAAGAAAAGACAACTCAAGAAGAAACACAAGAACAAGTTGATGAAGAAGAATTAAATGAGAAAGAACAAGAGAAGGACCAAGCTGCAGAAGATGGAGTTCAGATAAAGCAAATTCAGACAAGATCCAGAGCAAAAACAAACAGCCAAGGTAGTGCACTTACTTTGTTATATATTTGCACATAATTCACCATCAGATGATGCAACAAATTAATAATTTGTTGATTTGGTTTTACAGATTCATCAACACAAGACAACTCAAGAAGAAACACAAGAAGAAATACAAGAAGAAGAAGTAGAAGCTGATAAAGAAGAAGCTACTGGATCAGAAAACACATCGAATGAGACAAGATATGGTAAGGGAAAATAGTCATTGCTGAATGTGCATCAGTTTATTTATTTCAAGGTTAAATGAACTTTTATGCATATAAAAATCACAAGTTGTGCATATATGTCTAAACTCATGTGCATAAATTTTATCCTCAACTTTTATCCTCATGTGCATAAAAATCTCAAGTTGTGCATATATGTCTAAACTCATGTGCACATAATATACAAGTATTGTGCATACGTTTTGCTTTTCTTATTTTACAAGTTGTGTAGATATGGTAAGGGAAAATAATCAGCTTTGAATGTGCATCTATTTTTAGTTAAATATGCATATTTTTATTTATATAAGTGCATATATTTGCATTGTTGAGTGCACCATATTTCTTGCTTCTTTTAATAATCATGTATTTCTTCTATTAGAAGAAACTCAATCCGAAGATCATAACCCAAGTGCGGTGACACAAGTTGAGAGCCAGAAGAAACCTCTTGTAATAAAGAAGTCAAACGGTAATTATTTCCAGCATATATTTAATTATTCTATGTTGTGCATCATTTTCTTTTAAATGTGAATATTATTGGGTGGTGAGGAAAGAGTTTGAGTGTGGTACCATTTTGAAGCTTTCATGATTTGTTGTGCATATAGTTAATCCCTTCTTTTACATCCTTTTATTTTTTAATCTAAATGTGCATATTTTGCTTTAATGTTGATTATACATTTTGTTGGGGTTTAATATGCATCAGTTTATTTATTTCAAGTTTAAATGAACTTTTATGCATATAAAAATCACAAGTTGTGCATATATGTCTAAACTCATGTGCATAAATTTTATCCTCAACTTTTATCCTCATGTGCATAAAAATCTCAAGTTGTGCATATATGTCTAAACTCATGTGCACATAATATGCAAGTGTTGTGCATACGTTTTTCTTTTCTTTTGCATATAAATATAATAAAAAAATTCAAATGCATGTCTTATTCAGGAAGGATTAAAACTCTAGCAAGAAAATGTCAAAATCTAGAATCACCACCTACAAAGAAAAGGACCAAATTCAGTTAAAAAGAGAAGGGAAAACAGAAGGTGAAAGGTGATGGGGAGAAAAATGTCAAATTCTATGTGGGAGAGAGAAACAAAGGTGCAGAGATAGTAATCAAGGATGTGGAAGAAACACAAAATGAAGAAAAAATTGTGGGGAAGGATGACAGTAAGGCACATGAAAACACAATTCTTTTCCTGAACCCAAAAGAGAAATTAAAGCACATGAGGAGCATTTCAGATAGGATAAACACAAGGAGTACACCAAGTTTGCTTGTAGAAACAATCAATCAAATGACCGAGGCTCAAAAGGATATTGTGAAGGAGATGGGCTTCGAATGCCTCCTTTTCTTGAAGATCGGTCAGATTCCCGATAGACTCTCTCTTTGGTTGCTTTCAAAATTTGATCCAATATCATGCACGCTGAAACTGAATGAGGGTAAAGAAATCAAGATAACAAGAGAGGATGTGCACAACTATCTTGGGCTGCCTTGTGGTGAGAAGGAGATTGTTATTACAAGAGGAAAAAGGGAATGAAAAACTGAATAAAGAGTTGTTGGAGCAGTTTGGGATGATTATGGATAATGAAACAGGTGAAATGGTGCTAAAAAAGCCATCCATAGATAAGATCCCGTTGGGAGATTTAGCTTTAAAGATTGTAGAAAATCAAGGTAATCTTGAATGGTTCAAGAGGAATTTGATTCTGTTATTGGGCACAACAGTCTTACAAAGCTATCAGAGTGGTTTTGTTAATACAAAGATACTTGAACACATTGGAGACACATCAAGAATTAAGGATTACGATTGGTGTGGGTATGTGATCAAGTTGTTGTGTGATTTGACAGAATCATGGCAAAACAACAAAAAGTACTTCAGAGGACCAATTCTGATTTTATTGGTATGAATATAGTTTTGTTTTACACTTTTTATATGCACATATTATTAACTTTGTAAGCATATCTATTGCTAAATATATGCATATTTGTTTTTCAGTTGGTATATGTTGACCGTGTGACCAACAGAGAAAAGCTGCCAAAGAGAACATTTCCAATAGTGAAAGAATGGACTTCACAGATGCTCAGACAGAGAAAGAATGATGACCTCAAAATTGGAGGTTTTGGAAGAGGTGCAGTTAGGGATCCCCCACAGTTTCATGAAGCATAGAATCTTCAAAACCGAAAACCAGAATCAAGTAATGGGGAACAACAAAGCTTCAAGGATGTTGACGATCTAGAGGTATTTACTATGTCTAAGTTTATTATTATTTTCAAAATAAAACCGATAACTTACACTTTAGTAAAATGTAAAAAAATTGTGCAGGATTTTGTAAGAGAACATTTAGAGATGGCGATGGTTCTTGCACAAAAGATTAGACAGTTCCTCACAAGAATCAAAGGAGCACCAGAGCAGCGAGCAACACACAACTTATAGCAACACACAACTTATTTAACATAGTGAATGAGGCACTAGAGAAGGTTTTGAGCCTAAAGATGGTATCTGTTTCAAATAGCCAAGCCAGCCAAAATTCAGAGACTGATAGCCAACAAAAGTTTTGGGATCAAGCTGTGAAGGTATTGGAAGAAATAGAAAAAACTATGAAAGTGAAGAAAGATAAAGAAATGGAAATACCATCATTTGATTTGGGAATCGATGATATATCCCCAATAATGGCTGGTGTGGCCTCAGTTGCAAGAAGAATCAACAGCGAACAGGCAAAGGAAACAAGTCAGGTAAAATATTAAAATTCGTATGAATACAACTAATACATTATGTGCATCTATATGTATATTTATGGGCATAATTTTGATTGATTAAAAGATGAACTGTATTCGTATACATGTCGCATGTAAAGAAAACTTAATGTGCATATTTTGTTGCATTGGTGTGCATATATTTAGAACTTAATGTGCATATTTCTCTTTACTGTATTTTTGAGAGGTGAACTAGTTTCTTATATTGAAGTGAGTGTATTTAGTGTTTAATGAGCTTATTCTTACTGATTTTGTTTTCTATAGGATGACATGGAAGTAGATACTACAAGAGATGCACTCGGAAAAGCAAATAAGGTATGAATAATAAATTTAATTTGACAAGCTATACAACATTATGAAAAAATGTGCATTAATGTGTAATGTTTTCTAAAGGGAAAAGCTGTGCTTCAAGATGTTGGTACTCATGCAGATCAAGATAAGACAAAGAAGGTTGTGGAGGTATACAAAAGAAGATCAAAGCAATCCAATTTAACGAATAGTATATTTCCTGGGATGTTGGTACACATGCAATGCTTTTATCTACAAGTAGATGTGTATTGAAATGTCTTGAATATTCGTTTAAATTTCTATTTCAAATGGACATTTGTGTAGAATATACCAGAAAAAGAGGAAGAAATCTCTAAACGACTGGGAAAACCAACACAATATTTCAAGTCCCCATATAAACCAAGGAAGATGAACCTGACAAATAATCCGACAGCGGGTGAATTCAGGATTCATAGGTGGTTGGTTGAAACTGATGTACACCAGGAGTAAGTTGATGACACTACTTATTTATATTTTGATGCTTGGATTTATTAATCAATTTGTTTATATTTTAGGGATGAAGTAGTATTTAGAATTGGAAAGGTCTTTGCAAACAAGAAGGAATTTGCATGTATGAAAAAAGGACAATACTTAACCAGCACAATCGTAGAGATTTGGGCTACTTGCTTCCAAAGTGAGCTGCTTGTTTCCAATTTATTTGATTACGGCTGCAGCTTCCACTTTAAATCCACGGCCCGTCTCGCGCACGAAGGGGAATCCAACATAATACCCGCGATCACGGATATTAATCCGCGGTCGCGGATTTATTAAATATTCTCGGCTCCTCTCTGTTGCTCCACCGCGATCGCCTCTTATTCATGCCGATCGCCGTCGGTGATTTCTTCAAGTCTTCAATCTTCTTCGGTTCTGATCTTCAATTCTTCACTTCTTAATAAATATCTCAGAACATAACAATGACTCGAAACACATATAATAATACTCCTAAATCAATGTAATAATCCCTAGTTACGCTATACAAAGTGCAGCGTATCAATACAACTAAAAAGAAATGTGCATACAACTAAAAAGAAATGTGCAAACAACTAAAAGAAAATGTGCATATAATAAAATGAAAGTCTTCAAGATTTTATTGTAAATCTCCATAGATGATGGAAAACATGTGCCCAAAACCCTGAGGTTCAAAATGTGCAAGATTGTTCAACATAAAGTGCATAAAAATGTCTGAAATGTGCAAATGTAAGAAACTCAAATAACCAAAGACTAACAAAAGTATATAATAGCCTTAGACCAAAGTAAAACTACTATGAAATAGGCTGCTCATCTTTCTTGCATGTCCTAATGTTGTGGCCAGGTTTCTTACAAAATGAGCAAATCCTGGATTCCTTCATGGATTCTTCAATTGCAACCTCTTTTCCACCTTTGAATCGATTTCTTTTCCTTCCCTTCGTATTTGCTTGTGGAGGTGGGTGAACCAAAATAACATCAGGTCTAATTCCAGCAAACTTTTCAAAAACGCTCTTGTTAGTGGATGAAGCTGAGGCAGATGTGGCAACTCCTGAACTCTCATATGTAGCTTTCTGAGCCTTTAAAGAGCATAAAAAATCTTTCAGCTGAGCAGTGTTGTCTTCTATACCATTAATACAACAATGAACCACAGACAAAATGTCATTCACCAACATCTTATTCTCATCCACTGCAGCACACGCTTCAAATGTAGGCCTAATAATAGATTTCTTTGTCCAACGAGGCTTGATGAACTGCGGAGGCAACACTTCCACCCGTTCAGTTCTAAGAACAAAGATCAAATGAGAACATGGCAAACCTACATTCAAGAGCTTTTTACATGAGCATGTATAAACTTTATTTGGGATGGAACGATGCACATCAAAGACTTTGCCAAAATTGTCACGAATACGATAATGGCAATCACCTTCAGTTTCAGACAACCCAATCAACACACAATCATAAACTACAGCCCAAACTTCATCTTGCAAATCAAAAAACACATTAAGTGTGAATACCTTTGCACAGTCAATCTCCAATAGCAATGGCGTCTTATATGTTGGAGTACAAGTATATGATTCCATGTCAAGCTTCTGTTGAGTGTGCCTTTGGGAATCAATCGCATTCTAAAACTGAGTCATGAACAAAACAAGGGATGATGTTGGACCAATAAAGTTTGAGAAGAAGTTGTTCTGACTTTCAGACCTTGAGGTCGTCCGAAGCAATCCACCCATTTCCACATCTTGAAAGTATGCAGGGATCCAAAAACGACGCAACTCAAATATTTGGGGCAACCAAGTGTTTCCCTGAAGGTTAAACTAAGATATAATGCTATGCCATGCCTCTTCAAAATCTGTTGGGTTAAGCTCATTAGTCCACACAATTGAGTTTAACTGTTTCCTGAACTCAGCATTTTCATACACATCATTTGTCACTTTGCTAGGAAGCTTGAACATTATATGCCACATACAGAAGCGGTGGACAGCGTGCTGGAATACATGTTCAATAGCTTTCTTCACAGCATGATCTTGATCTGTTAATATGACAAGAGGTTCATGGCCCATCGCACGTTTGAAGTTATCGAATAACCACACGTATGACTCAAAATCTTCATTCAATAACAATCTGAAACCAAATGTGATCGATTTCTTATTGTTGTCAACTCCAGTAAAGGGCACAAATACCATATTATATCTGAGAACAAAAAAAACATAAAGTTAGGATTGATTATAAACATGTGCACAAACAAAATATAAAATGTGCAAAGACTAAGCCAAATATGTGCAGATAAATGAGATTAAAAATGCACATAAATATGCAATGTGCAGGAAAGGATGACGTGTACCTGTTTGTTTGATAAGTGGCGTCAGCTGACACAACATCACCAAAAAAAGAAAAGCTCTTTCGAGCAATAGGATCAGCCCAAAACAACCGACCAAGCTTATCTTCATTATCAACACAATAGTCAAAGCAAAGAGCCTCACATCTTTCTTTCTTTTGGAACCAATTGTCAAGCACCATTTGTGCATCACACCCTACCATGAAAGAGTTCAAATCCCTCCTGAAATTGCGAAAATCCACAAGTGTTGCCCCAATGCTGGCATAAGATCCAACAAACTCCTTGTACATCTTATACGACTTGCTTGCGCCAACATTAGCTTTCATACAGTTCATAATGAAATCTTTGTGGAAAGAAGTCAATTTCCTATTGGTCTTTCTAAAGTGCCTATCACAATCATCAACCATGACATGTGTATGACGCTCTTCAAACTTTTTCACACGATAACCTGCGGAAGCCTCATAGCGCAACACTAGTTTAGCAATACAACCACATCTGTTAGAGACCCTCCGCCTTTTAACTATAGGAACATCTACCACACCTTCTTTTGTTGAAATACAAAGGGAACCTAAACCAGAAGATCTCTTCTTGAATCCTTGTCTGTTACACATAAGATACCTCCATAAAACAACATTGCTACCATCTTCAGCTAGTGATTTATGTCCATGACGCACATCAAAACCACACGCATCCGCATAATTGATGTAAAAACTAGCACCTTCCTCAAGTGTTGCAAACAATTTCCCCACATATGGCTTCAAATCGTTGTTGCAAACAGGGATATAATAAGTAGAGTTGTTTGGAGATATTGAAACAAGCATATTTTCTGAATTTAGAGTTGACCCTGAAATAAAACATCAACAACAGTAAACACAAAATACAACAAAAGTGCATGAATTCAGATATATTATGCTACTGTTTAATTTCCAAAGTACATAATACACACAAACTCTCAAATAGTATACAGATTAGATATAAAAACAACCATAAAACAGAATTCTTCAAGTCAGTAAGAATAAATGTGCACCAAGTCATCATAATTTGTGCATCTAAAAGATAGGACCAAATAGCATGCTGTCAAATAATCAGCTTCTTTCTCCATTCAATTTAGATGATTCAAAGCATCCTCTCAACTAGAACGCCTCAGCTATGAAGAAAAACCTACCAGAAGGACTAGATGTGCAAATATAATAGGAAGAAAAACCTACCAGAAGGACTAGATGCAGACATCAACAAATTAGAATCCATGACTCGTAACACCTACAAACACAAATTTAGCAAACACATAGATCGAATTAGGTTAAATCTGAACAACAAACGTATAAGCATAGGCGATAATCACAAAATCTAACCACAAATCAATACAAAACTGACCGATTTAGGTCAAACGTAACCTCTCAAGAGTAGTAGAATATCAGACGAAGATAGAGCGAGCGAAGGAAAGCGGAGGAAAACGTTGAGATCTGGAAATCGCCTGGGAAGGAAAGAAATCGCCAGGAGAAGAGCGAAGGAGGCTGAAGAAATTCGGAAGAAAATCAGACGCGCTGGTGAGCGCGTGCAAGGTACGTCAATCTGACGTGGAAAGTGGAGGCACCCTGGCCGTTGGATGAACAATGAATCAACGGACATAAGGCCTTCTCACTTTGCACAGTAAACATCATTCTCATCTGATTGTTTTCCCTTGATTATATCTAAACATTTAATCTTAATTGTATAACAATATCATTTCAAAACTTATATACAAAATTATTTATTTACGAATTAATGAAATAAATAAATAACTTAATTGTATAATAATATCATTTCAAAACTTATATACGAACTTATTTATTTACGGATTAATGAAATAAATAAATCCCCGCATATATAGCGCGGGGAATAGACTAAGTATATATATTAGTAGATTGTATTTAGCTTGTCAAGTGATCGAAATTTTTACGGGTTGCAACCGGGCAGCACCCATTTTGCGCCCGGCAGCACCCCCTCGTTCGGAACCCCATTCCGAACGAGGGGAAAAAATATTTTTTTTTAAAAATTTCGTTTCTCGTTCGGAATGGGGTTCCGAACGAGAAACGGTTCATTTAAATAAATTGTATTAAATAATGCCAAACCGGTTCGCATATTGCGAACCGGTTTACACCTCGTTCGGAACCCCATTCCGAACGAGGATTTTTTTTTTTTTTTATTATGACGTCACACCTCGTTCGGAATGGGGTTCCGAACGAGGTGTAATTTTTTTTTTTAATTATGACGTCAGCATCTCGTTCGGAACCCCATTCCGAACGAGGTGTGACGTCATTTTTTTTTTAATATGCCGTCATATCTCGTTCGGAATGGGGTTCCGAACGAGATGCTGACGTCATAATTAAAAAAAAATTAATCCTTGTTCGGAACCCCATTCCGAACGAGATTCGGCAAAAATTTTTGAAAATGCGAACGGCTATATTTTGACGGAGTCTATAAATTCGGAGTTGTATGACCAAATTATCAAACCCAATCGGAAGAAACACAAAAAATGACGTCTGAAAGCGATTCCACTAATTCTTCAAGGGCAGGTAGTTGGAAAGAAGGACGGGAGTGTTCTTCTAGTGAGACGTCGGTGGAGGAGGAGGTTGATTTGTCTGCGCCGGTAGATGATACATATTTCCAAGTAAGTATTTGTAAACCTTTTTTTTATAGCGTTTCATTATAATTTATTTTATTGGTATAGTAGTATTGATATTTGAGTAATTTTAAATAGGGATACTGTAGTGATGAGGAATATTTAAAAATCGACTATAGTGCCCATTTTACGACTAATGAGAGATTTCCTACTATGGATCTTCTGAGAGAGTGGGTTAGAAAGGTCGGTTATGAGTTGTGTATGGTTATCACCACGAAATCATCAATGGCCAACAAGAGGATATTTCTGCACTGTGAGCAATCCGGTAGTTATAGAAAACATGGAAAGAACATTAATCTTGAAGGAGATGTAGCAGAACCATCGTCGCAGCGTAGCAACCTTAGTAGGTTAAGGAAGTACAATTGTCCTTTTATGTTAAGAGGATATTATCGACGAGCAACTCTTGTTGAGCCGCCTGGGTGGATACTAAAAGTTGAGAAGGCATGTCACAACCACTGTCTTTCCAGCAGCTTGATTGGCCATGCATTTGCTTCGAGGATGACAGGAGAGCAGAGACGAAAAATAATGATTGCATCAGCGGCCGGGGCAATGCCGAAGGTTATTTATACACAGCTGCTTCAGGAAAATCCGACTTCCACAATATCAAGAAGGCAAGTGTACACTGTGAGGGAAAAGGAGAGGAAGAAAGCATTGGCAAATCTAACCGTGACCCAGTGGTCATTAGATTTCCTCCATCATAGAGGTTATCGTAAAGACATTTACCACGAGACGAATCCGGAGACGGGGGAGAAAAAGTTGGCAGCGTTTTTCATATCTCATCCGGATTGTCAACATTTGTTGAGAATGTTCCCTCGGGTGGTGATCATGGACGCGACGTACAAGACTAATAGGTACACTAAAATTCATTATTATGAATTCAAATACCGTTATAGAATTATAATTATTAATATACCCTCGTTGATAGGTATGGTTGGCCGTTACTTCAGTTTGTTGGATTCAATTGCACCAACTATACATATTGTATTGCGCTAGCGTTCATCTGTTGTGAGACAGCCCCATACTATGCATGGGCATTGAAACAGGTCAAGTATTTGTTTCGTGCACTCGAAGGACCGGATTGCATCATGTCTGATCGAGAGCTGGCAACAATTAAGGCGGTTGACCATGTATTTCCTAGTGTGCGTCATATGCTTTGCCATGTCCACGTTGATCGGAATGTTAAGGCATTTGCTAAATTGAACAACCTGGACGAAAAAAGTGCATCTGCTAGCGTTCGACGGGTGATGCGGTCTCACACAGAGAAGCAGTATGAGGAGAGACTTGATCACTTCCGGAAAACATGGAGGAATGGTCATCTTGTACAATATGCTGAGAGCACATGGTTTACTCCCCATAAAGAAAAACTTATAGCTGCGTATTGCGATGATATACGCCATTTTAGCACAAGAACGTCTAACAGGTAAGATATTTGAATTTGTTTTTAACGAGAATGATCATGACATTCGGTTGGATAAAATGTTTAACATGTACAATGTTGTTGTCAGGGTTGAAGGTCAACACTCGATGTTGAAGCATATGTTTGATTCAGCTGTTGGAGGGTTCGACACTTTAGTGCAACATATTGACAATATGTTTGTCGATCAGCACCGTCGAATACGGGCCGAGATGGAAATGTCCAACCATACTAGCCCGAAGGAGATACAAGACGGGCCTCGGTGGATCAAGACTATATTCATGCGCATATTGAGGAAGTGCTCCGACAAGTGTTTGAGAATGCTACTGAAAGAAGTCCTTAAGGCAAAGGAGGGAAAGATATGTGGCCCATGTGAGGATCCTTGGTGGGAATCAACACTCGGATTGCCTTGCCCACACAGGATTAAGGTGTTTGTAGAAGAAGGAACGCCATTGTTGCCGAGCGACATTGATATCTTCTGGAAGCAGATCAAGTGGGAAGGAGTGGAATTGAAAGACTTCGACTCTGACGACGACGTGCAATTGACTGCAGATAAGGTTCTTATGGATGATTTCTTTGAAGGGGTGTTTACCGGTAACGTTGATGATTTCGATATGAAGAGGATGGCTGATAAGTGGCGTGAGTGCAAGGATCCTTCTTCAGTTGATGTCCAGGACCCCCCTCGGGGAGAGACGAAGAGAGGAAGGCCTAAGATTCATGCGAAGAAGACGGGTACAAAGCGAGATCCGGGTTGGGATGAGAGGGCTCAAGCTAAGAAGGATAAGGAGAAGGCAGAAGCAAGGAAAAAGGGGATGAAAGAGGAAGAGGGTGCAACTGTGCCACCGAAAGCCGATTCACAAAAGAAATCGTCGGTTGCATCCAACAGAGCTTCAAGCGGGGCCACGACCGTAAAAGGGAGTGCAACTAAACCACCGAGGGCAAGAGGAAATGCTAGATCGAAATGTAGCGGTGGCAATTCAATCATTTATCTCGACTTCGACTGGGGGATAGATAATATAGACCTTTTCATGCTCGCATACATAGCTGCTGTGGAGAAAGTAGGTGATGACGGTCATTGTGGTTATCGATCCCTCGCTCGCTTACTAGGTAAACCAGAGCAACAGTTCGTTGAAATCCGATTTGATCTTTCGAAGCACCTCCAACAAAACGGGCATATGTATCATGAGATGCTAGAGGGTTTCAAGACTATCCCGCAACTCATTCGAGAAGTGAATCACATTCGATCGCCATGCTCTCCTGAATTCTGGATGTGCACACCTACAATGGGATTGGTATTTGCCACGAGGTATCAAGTTGCACTAGTGGTGTTATCATGGTTTGGTCCTTGTACATGTCTTCCGATGTTTGCTCCTCCCGGTTCAGAGCCTCCTACCACGGTGTTCGCCATTGCACATGTAGGCAGACGCAACCATTACGTACCGGTACGCATCGATATTTTCCGCTCTTGTACCTTATTTCACATATGTTATTTAGCATACAATAACAATTTTGTTTTGACAGATTTGGTTGGTTGATGACAATTGTCCAATTCCACCCCCTCCAAGGCAGTGGAGTATCTACAAACAGCCATCGGTGGACGGATGGGAACAGCGCTTTCAGAGTAGATTCGACAACTACGTATCCGAGAGAGAGTTTCATGGTGGCGGTCCCATAATGACCTAAATCTTGTATTTGTTTGATTAATGTTCGTAACTCAGCATGTTGTTTGTTGACTTGATTAATGTTTGTTGAATTATATATGTTTGTTTAATGTTTTGGTGGACAATTTATAAATGTTTGAGTAATTTTTTTTCCAGAATGATGTCAACATAATCATAGAAGCATTAATATTGAAACAACAACACAATTGAAAAAGAACAGCACGAGTACAACGCAGACGGTGAACAACTAACGATACAGGAAATTAAAAATACTTAATTCTCTATTTGTTACGTGTTGCTGCCAATTCTGCAGCAAGTGCAGCGTTTTCCTCCATGAGCTCGGTGTTTTTGGCTTTCAGTTCATCTATTTCGTTGGCCCATTCTTTTGTTCCAATCCTCAGCAGCTCCATCCCTTCCTCAATTCCTTCAGCCTTTGACCAGTTGCATAAGTTGTCTGCATTTAGTTCTTCAATAACGACCCTTGCACGACCTGTGTATGGTGGATCGATCCAATGTTTGTATTTGCACCCTTTCTCTTCCTCTTCTTCAGTAAGAGCATCCCAACATGCATCCGGACATCCCCAAAATCTTCTCCCATAGTTGACCTTGTCCCACTCTATTTGTTCGGTACACATATGCACCGTGGGCTTTTTCTGACACCAACACAATTTTGGACCAGGATCCATTGTCGAGGAAGAGGCGGGAAATAGAGTTGGACGATTTGGATACATATCGAAATTTGAGAGAAAATAAATATAATGGAATGATAGTGAATGTGTGTTTGAAATGGTTTGTTTTGGAGGTATTTATAGACGAAAAGATAAGATGTGTGACGGAAATATCTGACCGGGTCCCACACCATCTCGTTCGGAACCCCATTCCGAACGAGATGGTGTGGGACCCGGTCAGATATTTCCGTCACATCTTATCCCAAACAGATCTTATATTTTCGTCTATAAATGGCAGCCATGCGGTGAGTCCCGGATTTGCATCTATATCTATGTCCCGGATTTCTTTAACGTCATAACCGTGCAAACCAATGCCGCCTCTAAATATTAACCCGATACCCCAAGATGACGATGATGACGATCATGTAGTTGAAGATGGTGGTGAAGACGATGAAGACAACGAAGGTGAAGACGACGGTGACGACGAAGGTGAAGTCGAAGGTGAAGACGAAGGTGAAGTCGAAGGTGAAGTCGAAGGTGAAGACGAAGGTGAAGACGAAGATGAAGACGAAGGTGAAGACGAATCGGAAGAAGAACATGAAGGTGATTATGATGACGTTGAAGAAGATGGTGGGGAAGAAGATGATGATGATGATTAGAAATGGTCACGTTTATATACTTTGTAATGCTCAGTTGTGTTGTCGTCTTGTTACAACAAAGGACATCAATAAAGAAATCAGCAGGCCTGTCATAAAAAATGGCTGCAAACAATAACCGATCATATTAGCTTCTTCATTAATCAAATGATATTTGAACATAAACAATATTGGCATGGAGGCATAAACAATAACCGATTCTACCCTTTTGACTTATATCCATTATTTATTCTTGCTGGGCCGATATGATTTGGGTCCAGAGTAAATTAGTTTGGGCCGAGACAGCCCAGAAAAGTAACCCTACGAAATTCAAACAATTACCATGGCGCCGTTCGGGAAGCAGTGACAAACAGAAAGTAACCGTTCAATTGAAAATCAGTTTTTTGATACTAGTACTGTATTAAATTTGAGACTGACCATGCATGCAATCAATTGAAATGGCAGACAAACCAGTGCAAAATCATTTCCTATATCTGTATTTGGAGGAAATACTAAATTAAATTGATTGAAACGTAAGGAAACCAAATAATATTCATTATAACTTAAGGAAACCAAATAATATTCATTATAACTTAAACAACAAATACAACGATTCAAATCCCCCAATAAGGTTCCGACCCGTGACCCACATTATCTTCCCATTCATTACGCCCTGCTTCTTGTTCCGGATGGCCTTGTCCCGCACCCATCCTTGCCCGCTCCCATATAGAAGGTGTGGCTCTCTCTTCTGCACTCCTGGACGACTCTGCTTGTGACATCCGTTGAGTTTGAGTGACCTCCTCAGCTGTAGGCGGATCGTCGATACTGAGCATCCGAATGTAGGCACCCAAATTCTCCATGGATAATATCCCCTGTTGGTGATGTGTCCGCATAATAGCGAGTGTCGTCGATACACGTTGCAATACCAACAAATAATTAGGAGATGGGTCATATAGAAAACACAATACCAACAAATAAAATAATATAAGAATTACCCGGTTGAAATCGAGGGTAAGGATCGGGTTCGGGTTACGTGGCGGTCGAGGTCTTGCCGGGGCGTTTGGGCTCACATATGGATGTGAGACCTGAGCAAACCAATCGAGGTAAGCATCCTCAGCATCCCAAGGGATAAGAGCTGGTGGGCTGGACATGATGTACTGACACAGGTTGTCATAACGCTGGTCCCATCTATCCCATTCCGGGCCATACCGTACAGTGTATTCCCGGCCACCTCGCATTGATTTTGGCGGACAATAATACTCCACTGGCTCGGGGACATCCAAAGGCCGGGACTGACGGCGACCGAACTGTCTGCAAAACCGATCAGGGTTGTACATCTCCAAAATGTCAAAGCACCGGATCCCACCACGATAAGTGGCCACTCTATGACGCCCTTGCGGTCCCACATCCAAATCCGGATACGGCATCCAACACACCTACAGAATTAGCTTATAACAATTAATAACAATATTAATAACAACTTGGAATGACATTTAGACGATTCACTTACATCTTCCGGTGCATACTCATCCAAGATGCGTCTGTACTGTTGCAGTGTCCTTTTTTGCCTCAGCGGGGCTCGTCCAGTGGAATAACGGGACACACGAGCAGTAGCTTCTTGGGAGTTGACATCCAGGTTTGGGTTCCCAGGAAAATACGGGAAATGTAACCAAATCCAAATCTCAAGAAGTCTGATGCAACCAGAAAATTGCACGCATCTCGCCCTAGATGCTATACCCAGCTGCCTGTACAGCAATGCCAAACAACCTGTACCCCATGCGTATTCATGTATCCTGCTCGGATCCTCTAGTAGCGGCAGGAAGCATGTGTCTAACAGGTTGGAGGTCTTGTTCACGAACAAGGACTGCTGAATTAGGTGCCACAGAAAGCCGGTTGCAATGGAGCTCGGATCGGATCTTCTTCGAGAGTTGATCATCGAGACAACGTGGCAAAAGAATTCCCGCTCGCCGACTTTCCCCCTACCTATGAACTTGACCATAAATGCCTCCTCAGCGTCAAACGGGTTGTCCAGGTCAACGCCAAACAAATAGGAAAACAATTGGGCACAATGCGCTGAATCTGCATCTAGACCCAAATGTGTCCATGGCGTGGTGACAGCACCCCCGTCAATAGGCAGCTCCAGAATCTCCAAAACGTCATGGAGACCGATTCCAAGCTCCCCAAAGTTCAGATGAAATGTGTTCGTCTCAGGGTGCCACCTTTCCACGAATGCAGAAAGGAGGTTGTGGTCCACATTCCAAAATTGACCCTTCAGGATGTGAAGCAGCCCCGACTCCTGGGCAAGAGCAAACCATGATTCTGGCTCCGGGTCGGTAGGAATTCTAGGAAACCATAGCTCGAAACACTTTTGCCTTGTCTGCGCCTTTAGCTGACGGGGGACACTTTCATCGGGATTCGGATCTATCCAAATCTGATGAGCAATGTGTTGCTCATAACGAGTCAATATAGACCCCTCGTTGAGTCCTGGAAGAGGAGGAGCCGCAGCAGCTTCTGACTGCATCGGAGCAGGACCTGACTGCCGAGTCTGTCGGGATCTACCCCGCGAAGAACCCGACCCACTCGGAACATCTGGGTTAGGTGGGTTCCTAACCCCCGCAGCACTTGACCCCCGAGAACCTGACTGTTGCGGTCTATCACCACGCGATCTTCTATCCCCCCTCCTCTCAGAAGCAGTGATTCACCTATCACCCAAATTTCTGTCCTCTCCAACTCTGGATCGGATATTTCTAACTACCTCCTAGTTTTAGCGAAATACATACAAATTTACCATCGATTATTATAACTAAAGTCCATATATGCGATTTTAAGTAGTTTTCAACCTTTTTGGTATTTTCTACAAAGTGTTGATACGCTTTCCACATGCATTAAACTATTTTTTTTTACCATGCATTGCAGTTAATATTGAAATGAAGCGTTTTCCACTATAAACTAATTTTACCTCCTAGTTTTAGCGAAATACATACAAATTTACCATCGATTATTATAACTAAAGTCCATATATGCGATTTTAAGTAGTTTTAAACCTTTTTGGTATTTTCTAAAAAGTGTTGATACGCTTTCCACATGCATTAAACTAATTTTTTTTACCATGCATTGCAGTTAATATTGAAATGAAGCGTTTTCCACTATAAACTAATTTTAGCATGCATTTGAAATACAATTGAGCATTTTCCACTATTTCTACAAAATTAAGCGTATTTCAGGTTTTTAGAAATACTAACCGACTCCGTGTTCCGTCTCCGACGTGCTGCTCGGACATCCTCCTCCGCTTGCTCCGGCTCTTCTTGAGGCGTTGCTCCGCCTGTAACAGTTGCATCCCAGAACATGTGTTGTTGATGCCTTTGGAGATCACTGAAACTGGGGGTGGGAAGGTTGTAACTACTACTAGCTGCTCCGTCCATGTTGAAAAAACCACTACCAGAAGGACCATCGTAGCTTGCATTCGGAACACCATAACCCGACCACCACTCGTTTCCTACGTAAATTTCTTCATCTGCAGCCGTCGGATCAGAAAAAAAAGGATTAGGAGGAGTTCCGGCCATTATCGAGACGAGGGAAAGCGTTTTTTGAAAGATTTAGAAGGGAGCGTTTTTTTGTAAGATTGAGAAGAGAGCGAATTCGAGTGTGGTTCGGAATGGCATCCCGAACGAACTATATATAGGCAAAAGCTGGTGAGAATGATGACGTCAGCTAGCCGTTATACATAGCTGACGTCATCATTTTTAAAAAAAAATAATTCTCGTTCGGAATGATCAAAAAACTATTCTCGTTCGGAATGGGGTTCCGAACGAGAATAGTTTTTTAAACCGGATTATTTTATGTATTAAATAAAACCCGGTTCATGAACCGGGTTCACAAATTTTCTTCCGAACGAGAATATTTTAATAAAAAAAAAATACAAAACTCGTTCGGAACGGGGTTCCGAACGAGGGGGGGTGCCGAGTGTAAAATGGGTGCTGCCTGGTTGAATGGCCAATTTTTATTTAATTATGAAACGATTGCTAGGAGGGTTTGCACTGGTAATTTAATTCGGGGTGAATCATATCACATCATGTGCAATTTACACAACGGTGCAAAGTGGGCTCATCCTAACCCTTTCTGTATCATTCCAATTTCTTCAGATGTTTCTGGTGCAAAATATATGCGTAAGAAAATGAGGTTCATTGAGGATTTTAAGTTACAAACTATTACTTAAACAAAGTTTGCTAGATATTCATGTCTTTACACATACATCTACCTTCGAGGAAGCCAACCTGTTTTTCGTATTACTTGCTCACAACTAGTTAACATTTTGAGCTTATTGTACTGGTACATACCTACTTAGGAACGGACGTCCTTCAAATTAACCACATATTCAACACAAAAATGTCGTTTCATTTCTGCATTGATCATGGTCTTCCTTTCGGTTCAGTCTTCTTCACTTACAGGCAGCCTGGACGTAATTTACTTCATATTACTAAAAAAACTAAATGTTTTCAAATCATAAACTCCTTCATTCTAATAACAAATATATAAGTAATTATTAATAACGTACCCAAGTTTAAGAGAAGTGTCAGGTATAATATTGCCGTAAGAGGTAGATGGATCAGAAGTGAAACTTTGGCCATTGATGGACTCTGCATGATCTTGTTGCATCATCTGCTGGCAGGAATTGTCTTCTTCCTTGTTTATATTAATTAACTACGATGGAAATGGAATATATGATGTAACGGATGAGAGAAAACACAATAGCAAACCGTAAAAATAAATAACAAATACAGAAATTAAATAAGCCTTAGCTACACCTATGGATAGGGGATCATACAAATACCTTTTTCTTGAGAGAATCAATTTCCTCCTGAAGTTTGTCAAACTGAAAAATATACCAAAGAATATAAATAAGCAGATAAGCTATGTATAAAGTTAATAGATTCTAAACCATTCACTAATTCTTATTAAGATAACAAGAACAAGGACATATTTAGTCCGTAAATGAACCTTTATTTGTCGAGCTCGAGCCAAACAGTTTTCAACCTGCTCCTCCATTTTGCACAATTGGCCTATGTCCAGACCATCGAGTTCGTCTCCTCTCAATCGACTGCCACATAATCAATCACAATCGCACACGCACACATTCACACACAAATAAACATTTGTATGCAAGTTTACAGTAACAAGGAAACTCATGCACTTACCTTATCTCTTTGGTCTTGTCATAGAATTCCTTTCTCAGCTTGAAGTAGTTTGAATCCCCAGCCTTCAAATCAATATTCAACAAACTAGTGTTTTAGCTAATCACAACACCACCTACAAATGCTAATTAATGTTTCTTTTTCTGTATTAAGTTCACAGTATTACATAAAAATAGAGCTAGTAGATTTATAGCAAGTGCAAATCATGTTTGAGTTATTAAGTACCTGTTGCTGATAGACAGGCCTCTGTATGTTAGTTCTGTAGTTTATGTATCTCTGGATTACTTCATTCTTCCTTCATTCACAGCAGCTATTGATTCAGTAATAGTAATAAATAATGGCAATGTATTAAGTAACAAGCTATTCGCAAATCAAACAAATCTCATCCAGTGTTGCTCCGAGCAACCAATAATAGCCGAGTTGATTTAGGACCTTTGCAATTCTTTGAAGCCTTGAAACCTGTGTGTGAATTTTCTTTCTTGCATTACTATTACAACTCCATAAGTTTCCTAGGTGTTGAGGTTTTTTCCCGGGTCTAAAATTAATACAAAACAATTCTACGACCAAAATTCTCGTGCCTTTCTTGTTGGTCGAGTGGTTTTAGGATGAAATCTCACTAAACCTATGTGAGGTACAAATTTCTTTATAAAACAAGAAATTTTAATATTTAAATTATTTAAACTATTTCCACCAATAAATCAACTGGACAATAAAGATCCTTAAGATCTTAACATTAATCAAATGAGGGTTAAACCAAATGAGGGCTAAGGAACAGACTTTAGAGGAAGCAGAACTTATTCGAGAAGTAGATTTATTTTCCTTTTTGTTTGGTTTAATACAAAAATACATGAACTTACTTCACAAAAGTTGTAATTAATCTAAATCAAGAGAATTCCTCTTACCTTACTTAAGTTGGTAAGTTTAACTTTCTATGTTTTCAACTAATAAAATTCTTAATTCCTACATTAATATACATCAATTTAAACAAAATATGATTTCTTATATTTGGGAATTTACAATTCTTTAACCGTAGATAAATTCCCGGGAATTTAACTTTCCACATTAAACCAAACGAGGGCTAAAAAGAAGAAGGAAATATTTGTGGCAAACTTCACTTAATACTAGATATGGGAGCCCGTGCTTCGCACAAGCCAAAAATTGATATTTATTATAATACTTTGGATAAATATATGATTATATCAAAAATCCAATAAATTTGACTAAAAATCTTATCTCATCTCTCGTTTCGATAAGAAAAACGTCACCGACCCCTTTCACATTATATCCGGGTCTCCACCCCACCATTCTGTTTTTGTCGATATTCTTCTTGTCGTTGGCGGTGACGTCCTTTTCATCGAAGCAACAATAGAAAAATACATGAACTTACTTCACAAAAAGTTGTAATTAATCTAAATCACGAGAATTCCTCTTACCTTACTTAAGTTTGTAAGTTATAATGTGTGTGCACCGTCCTCGGTCTTAATCTAAGTCATTATCATCATGGAATCCTTTCCCCATTTCTTATGTCATTTATAATGATATATCTTGTAAGTTTATGATACGATCGAGTTGAAAAAGAACATTGCAAATTCATGTTCGTCAAAAGATTCACTTGTAAGATTATCTCTACTTATCTTATCGATCATGACACCAAACAATTAGAGATTGATTAACCATAATCTTTAAACAACTCAAGTTGTTAAAGAAAGTCGACACACACATGATGGCTAATTAACAGATTGTAGTGTTTGTAACATTGTTCATTGATTTTAAAACTCAAATTTCTTTTTGTCATGATCTAGCCAACTAATCAACAGTTTATGTATACCCAAATAAAGGCCGAGATTCTACAAAAAAATATTGGGTAAGTTGAGAGTCAAGTATATCTTTGAGTAGTCAAGATTAAAGTGTGCAGTTTCTGCTCCTCAAGTCACAAAATACAGTTACAGTGATTGAATGTCAGTGCTTGAGTCAAAACCCAAGTCTAATCAGAGAAGTAGATAGTAAAATTAATTAAAGGATATGAGTAGAATATTGTTGTGGGTTAATGTATGCTTTGAAACAGCTAGCCTAAGAATGAGTTTACATGAAATAAAATGAATGAACACAACCCTAGTGGGGCAATCAAAGATAAAGATAGGAGGGTTTTAGGGGATGACCTTGAGGATGTAGAGAAGTGAAAGAGCTTGGAAGTGGAAGAGAAAACAAGAAGAGCAATTTGAGCATCGCAGAGAGTGGAGAGCTCGTTAGCTTTCTTGAAAAGTCCTCTCCTTCTCTTCGAGAATGTCACCTGCCTCGCTCCTGTGCTCTCTATCTTCTTTATTTCTATCTTCCTCCTCACCATCTTTCTAATACATATATTAATTCTTCAATAAGATCTTACCTCAAGGCTAGAAGAGGGCAAAATTCAGGTCCGATCTGGGAAGGGCAAACTTAAGAAAGCTTAAAGAAAAGAGACGGAAGAGGAGAAAAGTGAGAAGGGGAAGATATATTTACGTACAGTATATAGCTAGCTAGCTATGTAGGGTAGCTGATACAAGGACAAAGATATAAAGAGAGTGAACAGCAACTTGGCTCCCAAGTGGGTACGTACACTCACCCTCATGATCTACCCCTTTCTTTATTTCTCTCTCTTGCAAATCGGGAACTTTAACCAAACACTCCAAATGGCAAAATATTCCTGCAAACACGTGATGTATATTGATGTGAGAATTCACCTTATGGGGAATGACCTCATCTCCTTATTTCATTGTTGGAGCATGCTGGAATTGTCACGTTTTATATACTCACTTTGTCTTTGAGGGTCCGTTTGGATTGTCCAATATCTAAACATAAGCTTGTGTGTGACAATCCGGGAGTCCACGGACTAGAGAACAGCGTGGACCGGTTAGATAGACTGAATGACGTGTACACACGAGCGCATATGCGCATTAGGCCCAATAGATAAGCCCAATGGGGTTCCACCCTAAAACCAATTGACAATATGGGGGAGTAATATTCATAGGCTTATATACTAGGTTTCTTTAGTCTCAACTTCCGATGTGAAATACTATTCTCAACATTGTGTTTTGGGTTGAAAATCGCCGATTTCAGCTGGTTGATGTTCATCAGGCATGTTCGACTGGACAATATGGCGGTGGTTGAAGTTGATGCTCGTGGTTGACACTTTCGATCAACTTCAGCTCCTTCCTACTGATTTGCATAAGCTTTAGGGTAGCTTATTGCATTTCATCAACTTCAATCGAGTTGAAGATGGAGAAATTCTCCAAATGCCCCTGAGATTTGGATTTGGGTTTGTTCTTTTCTTTTTCCGATCGAGCTCCAATTCTAGGGTTCCAGCCTTCAACAAGTATGCTTCTCTTGTTCCCCTTTGATCAAATTTTCGTTTTCTTTCAACATACTCTGATAGAGTTTATATGTGTTTTTTTTTATCTATTTGCAACATATCTCTAACTTACAACAAGATTCAAGTTGTTAATTTGAAAATTCAGAGGTTTATCTTCGAAGGTAAAGGGCCTCAATTTGAGTTTGTGTTTCATTGAAAAATAATATTTGTTTTTTTATTTGTGTTTTCCATATTGTGTTTGTGTTTTGATGTTAATGTGTAGTAGCACGATTTTGGTGATGAATTCCTAATTTTATTGTGACATTAAATGCCTTTTTTTTTTGCAAATGTTTTAGCATTAATTTTTCTTAAATTCTTCATTCTAGTAATAATAAAAACTATATTACTTGATCATCACCAACGTATACTACTTGTTGATGATCAAACAAGCTAGCACTATAATCTTCAAGTTTCTTGTGGGTGATCATTGATCAAATATTTGCAAGAAGCTACCTAGAACAAATGTTGAATGAAGATGAAGCTTATTTATAAAGCTTAAGGGGTAAAAGGTGAGAGGTAGCTATCAAGCAAAAGCAACAAAGCACAATGTTGGATCTGGTATTAATGATTTAAATAGCTATGAAGCTACTTCCATGGAATTTGGTAGGAAAGATGAAAATGGAAAAGTTTCAGCTTTGACTGTAGAATTATGTACATTAGCAATGGTTGCTGCCATTGGTTTGGGTGTTGCGCCATTCTTCTTTGTAGATCTCGATCCTCGGTGGTCAGATTTCTGATATTGAATTTAAGCATTTTTATCTATCTGAATGCGGAGAAACTTGAAGATGAATTTGTGCTTACATCTGCACAACACTTGCTTTCACTAGCAAATGTCAAGTGGTCACATACCGGTATATATAGGAACTTACTTTGCCTTTTGTTTTGTTATCTTGCAGTCACCTGCCAAAAAGGTTATACAGATATTAGTTTTTGTTTATGTCATTTTTATAAATCGTTTTATTGTATGTTGATAATTGGATTGTAAAACAACTTCTTTACATACCCTTGAATTGGTCAAGTTGTACACTTAAATGTAACTCAGTTATGTCATTGTTCTCCTTGCCAAATTGAGATATGGACATCCAAGTATTCTTTGACTAATGAATATGTTGCTCTCTATTGCAGTGTCGGTCCAAAATTTTAGGGGTGGTCGTTGAGTGACGGAGTGGTTTATAGGGGTGGTTTCCGGTAATATTGAAATATACAGGTGATTTTTAGCAATATAGGGTATCATAAGGGTGGTTTCCGGTAAAAAACTCTTTGGTAATTTCACAAATCTAATACTCAACTTCACCTATGATATTTTTTGCCGAGCCGAAGACGTCATTTGCAACTTCCAACACCTTCAACCACGTATTTCAGCCAGCTCACAAGGTTAGATCTCCACCCTTCAATTTCGAACAACCTCTTTCTCATCCCACCGTCCACGTGTGTATATTTTTCCTTTTTTCTATTTCAGATTTTGGAGCGTGAAATTTCGCCATCACTCTCGATCTTCATTCTTCTGACTCCTTCTTTCCTCTTTGCTTCTCCATCTGCTTCCATCTCCTGCTTCGATCGTCGACATTGATGCATCAAGTAATCTCGTCGCCGACATCAATTCCTCCATCCAGAGTTCTTCTTTGATCAATTCATGTATTGATTGTTTTTGCTCGTGAAATCATTATACCGTTGACATCGATTGTTTAATTGAATTGATTGATTCGAATTGAATCAGTTCCTCATCTTCTTCATGCTCTGTATCTAGTGCACACCTAACATTCAGATTCACAATTGATTTGGAGCTGTTTTGATATAGTATTTAAAAAAAAAATTGACATTAGGTCAAACGACATGGAATCAACTTTGAGATTGTTCATTGTGATGGATGTGAAGGCTATGATAACATGAAATTTGTTGATGGAAAGGCATTCGAAGAAAGGAGAGAAACTAAGTGAAGCACGCCACATGTTTGATAAAATTCCTCAACCAAATGATTTTTCTTACAATACGATGTTGACTTGTTGTGTGTGCCTCAATGATCTAAGGTTGTTAGGGAGTTTTTAAATCAAATTTTGTTGAAGGATATTGCTTGTTATGTTGACTTGTTATCCCCCAATCAGTTTTGTGTTCGATTCTTGTAAACACACATTTGTAATCCAAAGCACATAATTGTTTAAGTATTCAATTTTTTGTAGTTTCTGTTGATTGTAAACCAAGGTATCGTCCTGATTTTGTGGAATTCGTAATAAGCCTGGACACAACTGCAAGACATGCCCAAAATTTGTTGATTTAGTTTGAGATACAAAAACACTAGCTCGTGCACACAAAAGCAATGTCTCATTCACACAATGCACACGGATGAACTAACTCATGCACACATAGGGTTGTTCATTCAGTTAAAACCGAACCGAAAACTAAACTAGGGAATTTTAGGTTTCGGTTTTTTTGGTTTCGGTTCGGTTTTAACCGAAAAAACGAATTACGATATAATTTTTTAAAAATAATTAAAAAATAAAAATAAATTATAAAAAAATAAAAAATTCAAAAGAACCCTATATTAATTGAATTCGGTTTTAACTGAACCGAACTGAAACCGAACCGAACCAAAAACCGAACTTCTAAAAAATGAGAACCGAAAACCGAATCAAACTAACTTTGGTTCGGTTATTTACTTCGGTTTCGGTTCGGTTTCGGTTAATAATCGAATTTTGCACAGCCCTATGCACACATACTTTTGAAACTCTAGAAAGAACATTTTTGTATTTCTCTAGATTTTTTTGTAGTTTCTGTTAATTGTAAATAATAGTATCATTCAATTTTGTGAAATTCGTAATTAGCTTGGCCACAACTGCAAGACATGCCCAAATTGTATTGATTAAGTTTGAGATACAAAATACTATCTCATGCACACAGAAGCAATGTCTCATGCACACAGATAAACCAACTAATGCCAAATTTGTTCATTAAGAGAGCTCTCATGAACTCACTAATGCACACAGGAGCACCGAGTCACGCACACAAGGCATACATTCATGCACACAGAAGTACAAACTCATGCACACCAAACCCCTTACTCGTACACATATTTTTTGAGATTCTTTAGATTGATTGAAAGTCAAAAGGACTCATGCATAATATAGCACAAACACATGCATACATAAGCACTAAGTCATGCACACAAGACCAATGACCTCTGACATATGCTAATACACTTTTTGAGATTATTTAGTCATTAAAAATGGAAGTTGATTTATGCACAATATAACACAAACTCATGCACACTAAAGTCATACACACCAGACACCTGACTTATGCACACAATTTTTTGAGATTCTTGTGAGTGTTTTAAATTCCGTAACCAGATGATTCTCTTTCAATGCAATGTTGGCTTGTTATATGAGCACCGTTGATTTGAAGGTTGCTAAGGAGATTTTTTTATCAAATTCCCTTGAAGGATATTATTTGTTATGTCGGCTTGCTATTTTCAAATCTATTTTTTGTTTGATACTTGCAAACACACAATTGTAAACAAAAGCACACAATCTGTTTTGAGTATTCAATTAGTTGGTGTTTTCTGATTGATTGTAAGCAAAAGTACCATCCTGATTTCGTGGAATTCATAATAGGATTGGACACAATGGCAAGTCATGACAAAATTTTGTTGATGAAGTTTGAGATACAAAAGTATTGTCCCATGGACACAGAAGTGTTGCACGTGAACACAGAAGCAATGTCTCATGCACACACACTTTAGAGACTCTAGAGAGAACTTTTGGATTTTCTACAAATATTTTTAATGTATATATCGTGCAATGTTATGAGATTTAGTTATAAAAACTGCTATGAACAATCAATGACTAGTTTTTTATCACTATTTTTAGTTTTCATCTTTGCACACGAAAGCAATTTGTCATGCACACAAATGAACTTACACGGTTTCCCCAAAAATAAATTGTGCATGCAATTGCATTGAAAAGAACTTAGTCATGCATACTGAAGCACTGATTCATGCACATGAGCTAACTCATGTACAGTACGGAAGTAATATTTTTGCATTTTGACTTTGTGATGTCAAACCCAAGAAATTGTAGGCTAGATTTCTGAATATTACAAGCAACAAATTTCATCATGTTCCTACTACAAAAAACATAAAATCTACAATATTTTTTGTTTGGTTAAAATAAAATCTACTATATGATTTAATGTAAGATGTACATAGTCATAACTTGTTTTCCCTTTCTACCACACCAAGCTTCTTTACTTTTTCTTCCATCCTATTCTTCTATTCATTTTGTTGGCTTGTGAGGAGGGTAATACTTCATTCTCATATTGGCTTTCTACTTCTTAACTCTCTTCAGCCCACATTTCCAATGTGATATTTTATTCTCGTGTAAGTTTTCATGTGTTTGATACATAAACTCCATAATTTGTTTTGTTCTTCGCATCCCTACAACTCACTTTTAGTCTCTGGTTGGATTATCTCTTGTCTTCCAATATTTGAGCTTTGACTTACATTTTGTTTTCCTTGAGGAAATTGACCTATAAATTTTCTTGCAAAAATAGAGAGTTAACAACATACTTAATCATGCGCACCAAATCATTGACTGATGCACACATAAGAACAACCCCATGCACACAAATGAACTTACACACAGTTTTCCTAAACTAAATTGTCGTATGTGTGTATTCAATTGCACTGAATCATGCACTCAGAAGAACTTAGGCATGCACACTGAAGCACTAATTATGCACACGAATGAACCAACTCATGCACACAGAAGCAATATTTTTGCATTTCGACTTTGTGATGCCAAAACTATGAAATTGTCAACTATATTTCTGAATATTACAAACAACAGATTCCATCATGTTCCTACTACAATGTTCTTTCAACAAAAAACATAGAATCTACTACATGATTTTAATGTAAGATGTACATATTCATAACCTTTTTCTTCTTTCTACTACAACAAGCTTCTTTACATTTTTCTTCCACCATATTCTTCAACCATTTTGTTGGCTTGTGAGGAGGGTGTGACAATACTTCATTCTCATATTAGCCTTCTACTTCTTGCCTCCTTTCTTAAGCCCACATTTCCAATGTGATATTTCCTTTGTATCCCTTCAACTCATTTTTAGTCTCTTTGCTGGATTATCTCTTGTCTTTCAATAATTGAGCTTCGGCTTACATTTTGTTGTACTTGAGGAAATTGACATACAAATTTTCCTACGAAACTAGAGTTAACAACATACTTACTCATGCACACAAAAGCATTGACTGATGCACACAAAAGCATTTACTGATGCACACATAAGAACAACCTCATGCACACACATCTATTCCTACAAATAATAGACTAGTGAACTTTGAAACACTAACCAATGCATCTGAGTCATGCACACATAAGTCTGTATTTCACAAAGAAGGTAAAATACATGCACACAACGCAATTGGATTACCATTTTGTGTTGATGTTGATGTTTTACTAGTTGTAACTGAACTTGAACTAATTGGAACTGGAGGTGAAGTTGTGCTAACACAAGTATTTGTTGATATTGGAGTTGTACTAACACATGTACTAGTTGGAGCTGGAGACGCACTAATTGTTAGATCTGGAGATGGAACAACTTGCATTGTTCCATTTCTAATTCCAATACTTTGGTGTGTCATCACCTAAATTTTATAGATACAAATGTATTGTCAAATTTCACATACATTTTTTGCTTTGCTTGATGCTTAAAATAACAAATAAACAGAAATCCAAAACACTCATGCAAACTCTCATGCACACATAAAGTAAAATCCATGCACACATACAGTAAAATCCATGCACACATACAGTAAAATCCATGCACATATTAGGTTCAACTCCTACACACACTACAAGAAAACTTATTTTTGGCAATGACAAAAGTTGTTGCAAAATAAGCAAAGTCGTTGCTAAAATGATATTTGGCAACGACTTTTGTCGTTGCCCGTAAGCCCGTAGTCAAAGGCTATTGCAACGACTTTTTCCGTTGCAACAAAAATGATATCTTTAGCAACGACTAAGGCTGTTGCAATAATTTGGTCGTTGCAAAAAACATTTTTACATAGTTAACTTTTCTTTTTTAGTAACGACTTTAGTCGTTGCAATACAGATATGTTTTGCAACGACTTAGGTCATGGCAATATACAATATTTTTGGCAACGACTGGAGTCGTTGCAATACATGTATTTTTGGCAACGATATTTGTTCAAAATACAAAATAATTTGTTCAAAAGACAAATGTTTTGCTGTATATAATAGTTTTCCATCCTGTTCAATGTGTTTTATCATATCCAAAATATTTCATAAAATTCAAATGTCAAATATTACATTATTCTTTCATCTTCCTGAATTACACCAAAAACAACTTGAACATAGTTATTCCAAGTAAGAACTTGCACCTTCCCATCTTTCACTGTGAATCGGCAAAATAACAGTTGTAAGGGTTGGATTATTGAAGTTGTTAGGATTAGTTGGGTCTGATGTGTAGCCTTCATAATGACCAAGTACAATTTCCTCTTCACTTATGGGTAGATTGACTACAGTGTGAGGAACCTGAAAATAAAAACCAAAGTGCAAAACATGTGCAGTAAGTATATGATTGCCATTCAACACATACACAATCCTATATCATCACATATGAACCAGTAAGAACAAATAAAGTGAGCAAAAACATAAATAAATTAACATACTACTTGAAGGAAAAGTTTGGCAAAAAACCATACATCACTTGGAAGAAATTTGTAAGCAAAAATCCAGTAAAGTTAGCAACCAATCCCTCTGAATTAAGTAATTGCAAGTGAGTGTATCACATTAAGAACCAATTAAGTACACCAGCAGTCCAAACAAATTGTAAACCAAAATTTTACATCAAAATACTACATGGTAAGTTGGTAACACCATCCTCCTATGCCTTTTATACTCCAAAAATGCATCTTATCTTAACTGGGGGATAATAAATATTACTTTTTGTGTTTCGTAGACAAATAGATTCATGGAATAAATCAAGATCTGCTACTATAGATCTGGTCTTTTCCTGACCATGTTAGCTTCATCTATGACTTGAGGGAATCCTAATAAGAACTAAATTCAAAGTAATAATGAGTCAGCTATAGTTATACAGAGTAAATTAGATGGAATCAAGAGTAATTGGTGTAAACACACATCAAGACAGACTTGTAAGTTTGGTAATAAAGAAAAAAAAAAGCATTGGTGTTCACACTGAAAATGGTAAAGCATATAGAATAATATTAAGCTGAAAGTAGGAAACTTCTATTACGACGGAAAGTAAGCAATAATTCTTATGAATGAGTCTCAATAGCTATATGCTAAAAGGTTTCAGATTTCCACTGCTGAAAGACCCGCAAAAAGACTTATAAAACCAAGACACAAAGAAATATTCATGAATGTTTATAGTTACACACAGAAAGGTGTTTCAGTATTATCAAGTTTTAGGCCAACAACCAGCACACACGGTTGATGAGTGATCAAGTAACCAAGATCAGGACTGGCAAAAATAACATGATGAAAAGTAGTAAATTACCATAACATGATGTACAATAATATGCATATACAAAGGTTCTGCGAATGAATATGGATACAAAAACAAACAAATATAATTAAGTGGAATCACTGTTTGAACTTGATTATTTGGAAGAACAATAACAAATACATTTTAGCATTAAAACAATGGATTGATCAGAATTCAAAAGGCAGGGGATTGAAGACAGCAAAATACAAATACTTCCAATTGGTTTATCTATCCCTGAGATAATGGAGGAGATAAATCAATCCGATAGTATAAAGGAACCTGCATGTTATATGCAGGAACATACACAAAAAAGTGTACTCAATTCTTGTATAAATCCGTGTTCTCATCAAACACTTTCTTAGTGTTTTTCCACTTGTAAACTTTTTACTTCACCATCATCGAGGAGAAAAATTTATGATGATAGAGACGAGTACCTCCTAAATGGAGTGACGGAAACTGTTTTGATCCCACCAATGATAAAAACAGTTTCCTTCATTCCATGGAATGAGAAGGATAATTTTATGGTGTTCTCTTATTCACAGAATTGTAAATGGAAGATCAAGTACATTAACTACCTATTTGCCACTCTAACAGATCAACCAGCTAGATGATATATCTTGTCATGTCACCGAACCAATTAGTAAGTTGTAGGGATCGGCTAGGTTGTATTAATCTTCGTCGCCTGAGAGTTATTTCCATAGACATTATTCATGCTTACTCAGATCCCCATAATTTAAACACAGTCATAAAACAAGAACAGACAAGGAACAAGGTAATCAGAGTGAAAAGAAAATCCACCTTGAAAGCAACAAACTGCTCAGTCTTATTAGTAAGATGAATTGTGCATGAACTCTTCTTCTTCAATTCAACTAGATGGAAAAAAACACACATTAAGGATAAGATAAGAATGAATTTTATTTACAAAAAAATTCAGATCATATAGCCGATCTCTGCTCTCCTTGTTCTGCAATTCCGCAGAACACCAATATCTTCCACAGTCACCTAACATGAATATATAGACTCAGGTTTCCCCTAAACGGATAGACCCCTTACGTCTTAAATGCATAGAAATCAAATACTCCGATTCATTCTGATTACCTTCCATTTTACAGTATATTCTCTTATACGTTAGTGAAGAATACGAAACTGCACATCATTACATATATTAAATTTTTTAACATAGCATGCTCCTTTCAAAAAATGAAACATGCTCCTATAAACAGATTGTATAGCATGCTCTTGTGCATTACATTTTATATGTATAAATTTCAGGATTTCAACCTATTATAGAGATTTCGCCCTTTTGAATAGATTTCATAGCATCCTCCGATCCCTATCACTGCTACTTCATTACATATATTAAATTTCAGCCTATTATACACATTTCAGGATCCTCTCAAAAATGAATCATGGTCCTGTGAACTTTTATGTTGCAGGTCGATATGCTGCAAGAAAACAATGAGTCTTTGCTTAAGAAGGTTTATTTACACTTTATTCCATTTTTTACTCTGGTCTTCACTGCTATAATGTTGTATCTAATAGTCCATATAAGATATGTGCTCACTAATACTATGTTTTATACATCTCATTTAATGTTATAAATCTTGGCTCAGCTTTTGCATGCTTTTAATTAGATCCAACTCCATATTTAAAGAGTGTTAATTTGGATGTACACCCTGATCTATTTAAAACCTAAACATTTAATTCATAGCCCCTTAATCACGAAAAAGCAGTCAAGTTAAAGCTAAAATGGTCAGATCTTATCAAGAATTAAAAATATATGTGCAGAGTACTAAACTACATCAAACTTCTTACAATAGACTAAAAAATAATTGGTTGCTGGGTATCAATCCATAGAGAAAGAAAAATCATGAATGATCAAAACTGAAAATATACAAGCTCATACAGAAACTCAATTTCTTGTAAACACTCTTGAATCCAGTTTTGTGTACCTGGTTAGACATAAAAATGGAATCTACACATATACTAAGCAAGAATCTACATAGATACTAATATTCATCACAGTTGTAGTGTTGTTAGATCTTCATAGCTTATGTTTTACTTGTTCTGTCTTAAGTAGTTAAGCACAATACTGAACCCTTACTAAGGAAAATTTTTGTCTAGTAGAATGTCTCAAAGAGAAGCATCAGAAACCCACATATTAAGGCCAAAAACCCCCAAACAAACATGATTGAACCCTAATTTTAAATAAAAAAGGTCAACTTCATCTAAAGAAAGTTACCTATTCTTCCAATAACAAAGCAATACGATGTCAAACAAGAGAGAAGAGAGCAAAAATATAGTATATGTTATATCAAATTCTGTCATCAGCCCATGAGTTTCCACCAACAGAAAAATAGATTAGGCTCCTTGATATAGCTTATCATTAACGATAAACGAGTACTAAGCTTGGCCAAACATACCTTAAATTTGGGAATTGCACTCTCTGCACAGTACGTACGTAATATTCCATCTAAGTTGAAAGAATTGTCAAGAAAACATGAATGTCAATCTGACAGTGGAAACGAAGGATGCAGGTAGGAAGGAGATTAGAGACGAAATCGGGAAGAAGAAGAAACCCTAGAAATGGGAGCGTAAACGAGGGAACTCACCTGATGGGGAATTGAGAACTGAGGGAGTAGCGGTTACAGAGGCGAAGCAGATGGTCGTCGGAGCAGACGGTGGAGGGAGAAGCACCAGTGTAGCAGGGTGAGGGAGAAGAGGCCCGTAGTAGGGTTTTGAGTGGATGAATGGGTTTCAAGGCTGTGTTTTCTGCGTTAGATAATTGTTTTGTCTCTTCATATTTTTCCATAAATGTTTAGCAACGACCTAATCCTTGCAATAATAAAAAGAAAGGATTCACAACGACAGTTGTCTATGTTATTTCTTGAAATTATCTAACGCAACCACTTTGTCGTTGCAAAAACGAAAAGCTAAACTTTACTAAGTGCGCGCGGTATACATTCATGGAGGGAAATCGAAATTCTATTTATCACAACAGTATTAGTAACGAAAGTACAATGTTGTTGCGAATAACATGTATTGCAACGACAATTTTTTGTCGTTGCTAAAAGTCGTTGTCAAAAATGGTTTTTCTTGTAGTGACACAACCCCAATTTTAAGTTTATAGAACATAGAAAATGATGCACATAGTAGGTTATGCTATGCACACAGAAGGAAAACTCATGCAACAGAGAAACAAACTCATGCACACAACCAAATTCAGTTGCTCATGCACATAAAATGTATAACTCATGTACACAAAAGATATAAATCATGCACACAATTACATAAATACTAGTAGATTAAATAAGATGTTGTAAAACGACTAGATAGACTGAATTTATGAAATACAATTAGTCACGCACACAGAAGGTATAACTGATGCACACAAGAGGTATAACTCATACAAACTACTACATTCATATTAAAAGTTTATTTCTATTAAAATCATATATACACCGAATTTATGAATTCCACAGAGAATAAACCTTCCAACCTTGCAAATTTGGATCTCAGTCTCATTCACACATTCACACATTCACACAAATACATGCATACTAGTAGTTTATAGAACATCATGTAAAACTCATCTATGCAAACTAGTAGTCTATTCTAACTGAATTATGAAATTCATAGATTATTTACCCTCAAATTAAGCTTATATCTCATCTTTGAAATAACTTCCACTAGTTCTCTAAATTAGGGCAACGAGAAGACGATTTGACCTAATTTTGCTGGATCTGCGAGAATCCCGTTCCCGTTCCTTTCCTCTTGTAGAATCACCTTGAAGTAGCCTTCAAATTGCCACAAATCGAGTGGATATGCGAGAATCTTCCCCAGGGAACTTCCTCTTTACCGTGATAAACTTGAATCGAGTGTGAGATCGTTGTGTTTGCCCTTACAATTGACTGAAATTATTGGAGTTTCTGAGAGAATTTCATATCTGAAAATTGGGGAAGAAGGTGTGGAAGGAGGAAAGGAAAAGCGCGTGTACATATTGTGCTTCAGATCTGATTTAATACGTCGTCCCCCATTTTTATGGTAGTTTCTGGGCCTTCATATCAAACTCCATCCTACGGATGGAGTTTATCCTTAGTCTTACTCTAGAGGGGCATCCTCATGAGAATCTCACTCATAATCTACTAGATAACCTATTATTTTTTTCCTTATTTATTATCAATCATACGAGTATTATAATATAGATTTTAAAATACGTGCAAATGAGATTTATCAAGTGTATTCAATTATATTTAGATAGTATGCACAAAGTAGATAAGTACTTTAGGTAAAAAATAATAAATATTATGTATAGATGGGGAATATAAAGGAATTTTTTTCTGAAATGAGCTTTTTTCAGAAAAAATTCCCGACGTAGGCTCTTTTCAAAAGAAATTCTCAATATAGGCACTTATGCCAACTTCGGATTTTTCTTATGTGTGAGAGACGCTGGTTCTACCAGCGTCTCTCGTCCGAAGCTGGTAATTTGTTTTTAGGCTCAAATAACTAAAATGATCTTTTATAAAGGTTAATTTACTCAAAACCACACCTTAAATATTTTTATTTTTCGGAAAATCACTCTTAAAAAAATTTCGTTTGCTTAAAACCTCCGCAATCCAAATTTTCGTTCCACTTCTGTCTGGTTCATGTTTTTTAATTAATTATTATTAGACTAGGGGTTATAATTAATTAATTATTATTAGACTAGTGTAACCCCGTGACATGCACGGGTTAATGAAACTCATAAATTGTCATGTATAATTGCGACCGTGTTCTACCTCCTCCTTTATTTAATTTCTACATGCATAACTTACTAACTGGACATTTCAATATGAAAACACGTGTATATAGACTTAACCACTCAGGAACATGTACAATTTATTATAGCTCCTAAACAGATGAATCAAGTTTTAGTTCACTGGACAAACACTACTCTAAGTGGTAATAGGCTTGAAAAATCTAGTAGCATTATACTTATGTTGCTTAAAGGTTACACATATGCTCTATAAGTTCTCACACTGTTATAACCCAACTACATTGAACACAAAAGTAAGAGAAAGAATTAACAGATCATTAATTTGATACTGAATCAGTGATGATAATTTATGAGCTTGTTTCACTTACATTGGTTGCAATCCCCTAACACATAGGATTATAAGAAATAGTTTTAAACATATGAGTGATTTAAAATTGTTGGTTATTGTGTCCTGTATTTATTGTTATATTGTAAAATATTTTAGCCGTCTTATTGTCCCTAGGTGCATGTATCTACATTTAATTCTCTATGTTGTTCTCCAGAGATGTTCCATGTAGTTATACTCTACTTCCCTTCTCAAAATGAACAAGTAAGGTTTTCTATCTTCTACATTCATATTTCACTCACATGGTATCAGAGTCTCGTTTGCTCTAATCTTGTTTTGTTTCCATTTCTTACCCATTTCTTACGTAGCAGCCTTCATTGTTGTTTCTTCCTTTGTAGCCTTCATTGCTACCTTCTTTTTCCTTTCTATCCTTCATTGCTACCTTCTTTGTTCACCGTGACTAAAAGTTAAAAGCTTGGACAATACTGAGAGTTCTTCCATAAAGAAGAAAGAAGAGTTTCAAAGCCTTCAATCTGCTTATAAACTCAATGGGAAAAACTTCCTGATCTGGTCTCAAGCAGTCAAAACCTACCTCAAATGAAAAGGGAAGATGAAGCACTTGACTGAAAGTGCTCCCAACAAAAGCAAAGATGGTGACAAATTTCTTCTTTGGGAAGAAACAAACTCCATGAATATGTTCTGGTTGTGGGAGTCCATGGAGCCATCTGTAAGTGTCTCATGTATGTTCCTGAAGACAGCCAGTGATGTGTGGGACTTCATCAACAGATCCTACTCCAAGGAAAAGGATGAAGCTCTAACATATGATCTTAATGTCAAATCTTACTCCACCAAGCAAGGGGAGAAGACAATCACTGAGTATGGGAATCTTCCCCAAAGCTTCTAGCAAGAACTTGATCAATATCAAGTGTTGGAGGTGGAGTGCAATGCTGATGCCACCCAGGAGTGCAATGTTGAGTATGTGTTCCTAGCTGGACTGAACTCTAAATATGACCAAGTCAGTTCAGAGCCTTTGTCGAGGGGGAGAGCTTCCAACTCACGAAGAAATATTCTTCATTATGAAGGCTGAAGAAAGTAGGGGGGTTTATAAAGCTTGAACCTAAGCCATCTGTCACTAAGGGAAGTGTCGTAATGACTAAAAATGGGAAGAATGATGATAGGTTGTGCAACCGTTGCAAGAAATCTGGCCATGTTCAAGACAAATGCTAGAAACTCCATGGAAAACCTCCTAGTAAGGACTGGAATAGCAACATGAATTCTTCTAAGCCCAGGGTGAACATAGCTACTGAAAGTGGTCAAGGAGAAGGAGATGGTGGAGACTCAGCTGACTTGTCTGCAACTGAGTTCCAGAAGTTCATAAGCTTCTTCAAGTCATTAGAAAAGACTAAAAATGGGTAACTCTTTAGTCTCTACTTGCCTTAATGCTTCTTGAGTTTCTCCCTCCACAAAATGGGTCATTGAATCAGGTGTGTCTGACCAAATCCTCTAGCCAAATCAAAAACTATCAACCCTCTAGGAATCAGACCATAATGACATCAAATGGATCTTTAGCCAAAATTGCTCGAAAAGGCTCAATTCATATCTCTTCCACATTAGAACAAAAAAATGTGCTCCTGGTTACTGAATTATCAACAGACTTGATATCTGTTAGTAAACTCACAAAAGACCAAAATTTTCATGCTATCTTCACACCCTCTATTTGCGTTTTACAAGACTGGAGTACGTGGAGGAAGATTGGACTTGCTAAGAAAAAGGATGGGCCTTATCAAGTGGAGAAACATGAGATTAATCCCACTACATGCTCTTTTTCTTCCACAACTGGCCACAATGAAGAACTTTGGCTTACCCACCGTCGACTTGGCCATCCATCTTTTCAAACCTTAAAACTTTTGTATCCTAAATTATGTCAAAACTTGGTTGCTTCTCAGTTTCAATGTGAGGTGTGTGAATTAGTTAAACACGCCTGAGTTCCTTTTTCTGTTAGCAATAGGAGATCTTTATACCCATTTCAAATCATTCATAGTGATATATGGGGACCAACTCCTTTACCTAATGTTTCAGGTGGTAAGTGGTTTGTGACTCTAATTGATGACTGCACTAGAATCGTATGGGTTTTTCTCCTAAAAAACAAATATGATTTTAGCCAAATATTTCCAATCTTTCATTTCATGATTCTAACTCAGTTTGATACAAAAATCCAAAGGATCAGAACAGACAATGCTAAAGATTATTTCAATCAATCCTTATCCTCTTTCCTCCAATCTAAAGTTATTATTCACGAGTCCTCTTGTGTTTATATCCCTCAACAAAACGGCCTCGCAGAAAGGAAAAATAGGCATATTCTTGAAGTCACTCGTGTCTTGCTCTTTACCAACAATGTGCCTAAATCATTTTGGGGAGAGGCAGCTCTCACCTATGCCTATCTTATCAATAGGCTTCCTACAAAAACTTATAGCTACAAAAGCCCTTTGAAATGCCTTCAAATATTATATCCCTCTTGGAAAGCTTCCACTCTTGAACCTAAACTTTTTGGTTGCACTGTCTTTGTTCATGTTCATCAACCATTAAGGGGAAAACTTGATCCAAAAGCCATCAAATGTTTGTTTCTTGGGTATTCTACAACTCTAAAAGGCTACAAGTGCTATGACCCATCATCTAGGAAATCCTACATATCCATGTTACCTTTGTTGAAAACTCACCTTTCTAAAGTTTCACGAGCCTCGGGTTAACATAACACCAACTCAAGAGTGTCTCTCCTTTCCTAAGTTGGATGTAGGCTCCTCTCCTGACCTCTCACTTGACCATCCTCCTACAAGATATTCTAAATTTTATTCCAGGAGAGACAAGAGCACTCAACTCCAAAAGTAAGTTCAGAGCCAAGGTGATCACACCCTGTTCATAAAGCATTCAACTTCAGGGGGAGTCACTATTCTCCAAGTATATGTTGATGACATAATTGTCATTAGTGACAATGACATGGAAAAGCAGAGCTTGAAGAGAAAACTGGAAGCTGAATTTGAGATCAAAGCCCTAGGTACTCTAAAGTACTCTATTGGTATTGAAGGTGCTCATTCCTCACATGACATTTTCATATCCCAACAAAAATATGTGACTGATCTTCTAAAGGAAACTGGGAAGAGTTCTTTCAAACCAGCCACGACATTTATTGACCCTAAACACGAGCTAGGAGAACCAAAGGCTGAGAAAAGTGTGGATAAACATATGTATCAGAGGCTATGTAGAAAGTTGATCTACTTATCTCATACTACACCAGACATTGCTTATGTTGTGAGTGTCATAAGCTAGTTTATGCATGATCCTCGGGAGTCCCACTTGCTAGTTGCCTACAGAGTGCTTCACTACCTGAAAGGCAACCCTGGGAAAGGATTTCTATTCAAGCGAGGGAACAAACTGACTATAGAGGCATTTACGGATGTTGATTATAACGGGTCTATTGTTAATAGGAGATCCACTTCAGGTTATTGTGTCCTAATTGGTGGTAATCTTGTCACATGGAGAAGCAAGAAACATAGTGTTGTTGCTAAATTCACTGCTGAATATGAATTCAGAGCTCTTGCTCAAGGGATACGTGAATTGTTATGGGTAAAGATCATTCTAAATGATCTAAGGGTGAAATGGGAAGGACCACTGGTTCTAAGGTGTGACAACAAGTCTGCAATCAACATTTCTCACAATCCTGTTCAACATGACAAAACTAAACACATAGAAATTGATTGTCACTTCATTAGAGAGAAACTTGAAAGTGTATTGATCTCTTTGTCTTATATCCCTTCTGAAGACCAAGTTGTTGATGTCCTGACCGAAGGCCTTCATCACACAAGATTTTAACAACTTAATACAAAGCTGGGAATGACATATATCTATCACCCAACTTGAAGGGGAGTGTTGGTTACTGTGTCATGCATTTATTGTTATATTGTAAAATGTGTTAGCCGTCTTATTGTCCCTAGGTGCATGTATCTACATTTAATTCTCTCTGTTGTTCTCCAGAGATGTTCCCTGTATTTATACTCTACTTCCCTTCTGTAAATGACCAAGTAATGTTTTCTATCTTCTACCTTCATATTCCGCTCACAAAAATTGTAATCAAAGTCAGGAAATAGGTTATTCCGATTCTCGGCTGTAAGCCTGTAACAATTCTAGTAGGAGCTGGTGCTGAAGCAACCTTTCCATGCATGGAAGGTAAGGCCGACAAAGCAGCAACAACACCCTAGTAGTGCATTCCAATGTTCAAAATTATGGTGGGAGCAACAACAACCCATGTTGTTGATGTTGGCATAGACATTTTAGAATTTGCTATCGCATCGGCTGCAAAAATGGACGATATCGCTTCAATAATTTATAGAGAAACAATAATAATTATGACGAGAATGTTTGGTAGGATGAACCTTCAAAGGATTCTTGTTTGTCATAAGTTCTAATGTGAGAGTCCTGTAAGTAATATTACTTATTCATGAAAAACTTCATTTGGTACAAGTAGACGAAGAGGAAACAAAAATAAAATCATATTTTAAATTACTTATTAAAAAACCCCACAACCCTATCAAGGTAAGTGACGCCACTCACGACACATTCGTGATTTCGTGAGCTATAAACGTATTAAAGAAGCATATCCTTACATTTTGGGAATTTGACTCACTTCCATCACTTGCACTATCACCATTCCAGGTCACGATGTATTTGCACAAACTTAAGTAATAAATACAATAGATTATTAGTTCAGTTAGAAGAGTTGTTTGTTTATTTCGTGAGTTTGAATTATGTGTCAGATTTATCAAAAGGAATAGTGGTAGTTATACAACCATTACTCCTACTAGAAATGGGCCTCCGCGCTACGTGCGGGGAAATTATAGTTTTTAATATGATTTAACGTTGTTTAATAGGCGTCCCAAAATTAGATTGGGCTAATCATATTCACAACCCTTTATGATATAGAATCTAACCTCGACAAAACAGTCTTTAATCTTTGTTCTATCAAAAAGAAAAAAAAATAAAGTTTAATTAGTGATTATGTTTTTCCTGAATGTTTTATTAATCATCTTAGCAATTGACACACAACTACCTATGAATTCGTCTCTCTCTTTAAAATCATCACATTACCTAATTAGCTCGGTGCTTTTTTTTTTGCCAAACAATTAGCTCGTGTATTGGTGTTCCTATTTTATTAGGGCTTAAATCAACAGACTGAAACCCGCGTACGGGTCTTGCGTAATTATAATTTCTTAAATGTTTCATAATAGATATTGAAATGATATTATATCATATAATCAAATGAGTTTGATGATTGTACCTCTTCTCTCAATTCGCCAAATTGTTATATCATTTGTAATATTATTGTAATATACGGGACATAAGTTTTTAAAAATATGATTTTTAATATTCTTGTAATGTACAGGACAGAAGTTTTTAAATATATGTTATTTGCGTATGCAATTTCTTCAATGCTCTATATGCTAAATTTTTGTTCAAGTCTTGTTTGCAGTATTATTACCAACTCCACAGATTTTGGTATATAAAATAAGGTAATCTATTTTGTTTTATTAATAGCCAAGTTGGTGAATATATGATCTATTTTTCTGTCTATAACTCATTACAATTGAATAAACTCGAGGACCAGTTATTAAATGTCATTTCCTCATTGTATACATTTTTGACGTGTTTACTAAATTATCATGCTTGTTGGAAACTGAGTGTAAATGTTTGAAAACAACATGCTAGCATATTGCAATATGTAATATTGTTTACAATTACTAAAATTAGATGCAAACGGCCTCCGATAAGGGCTCAAAGTTTGGTACTAATGACGAAAAATGTAGTTTAGGATAAGTAAAAAGTAAACACTTCAAGCACAAAGAAATTGAAAGAGGAAAAAATGCATACCATATAGTTCACAACAGATCTCCCTCTTTGTATAAATTTAGTAATTGCAAAAGTTAAATCCTTTTACAAAGACACATGATACATGAATTGAATATAGGGAATTTAGATTCTTTGGTAAGTCGGTCCTCTAAACTCTGTAAACCTGCATATTATTTGTATATATATATATATATACTTCATCCGTCCCAAAATATGAGTCTCATTGTACAAAAATATGTTGGATTAAGGCAAATGCTTTAACGTACATAAGTGCATTGGAAATGATGCATGTAAAATATTAAAATAATTCATTAACCAATGAGAGAAGAGTTTACAAATGAAAAGTACATAAGTGTATTGAAAATGATGAATGTAAAATATTAAAATAATATGAATAAGGGTATAGTTGGAAGAAGTTTATGGACAAAAATAGAAATGAGACTAACATTTCGGGACGCCCAAAAAGGAAAATGGGACTCAGATTTTGGGACGGAGGGAGTATAATTTACTAAAGCCTTCATGTGTACCTTTGAAAAAAGTTATTGATCTGGCTTTTTACTTTTTACTTTATTAATCTAATGATAAAGTCAATTACTGCAAAATCATACCATCCACTCCAAACCTCTGTCCACATGAGAGGTTGGTAAGGTCTGTTTTAGTAAACACATAACAGTAAAAGTCGTTGCAAGTATATTAATCTGTCACAATAAGATCATTAACTATTAAAAAATTTATTTTGAAAAGAATTAAGATTGTCAACAAGAACACTGGAACTTATAACGGGATCGAGAGAGTCATCTTCCTTGCACATTAACCATGGAACGCCAATATCTAATCCAACAACAATGTTAGCAGCCCATCTCATGTGATCACAACCTTCTTGTCCAAACATCTTTCTTTGCATTTTATATTTATATTCGATCTGAAAACACAAACTGATAGCACATAATTCAGTTTTTGAAATCAGAAACTCAAATTAATTTGACTAATCTTAATTACAAGAGGTCATGAAAAAAAGAGTCAATGAAAACATACAACATTGAGTGATGTTAAGGCATTGAATTTCATGTGTACAAGAGTGATTGCCATGAAATTTCTTTTTATTATTGCCTTCAAAATGCTCAAAAATTCGATCTAGTTTTGGGCGCATTCTAGTTGCGCCCAAAACTAAATCGAGTTTTAAAAAAAGGTTTGGGGTGCCAGTTAAAATTTTCCGAGTGCGGGATTTTTCCCCACAATCATACGGTCAAGTATGTGCGCGAGGGGGAGAAAAGACAAGTAGACATCATTCACTATCATCTATGTAAGAAGAAAATTACCACAGTCAAAATTGAAGTTGATTGGTGAATTTGAAAGGGAGAGTGGGGATCGAGGAATTGGGGGTTATCGGCAGTGGCGGATCTAGAAAATTTCTACCGTGAGGGCTCGTATTAGAATTAAGATTATAAATTATGTTCTCTTTTTCCTGAGTATTATCAATTTGATTTAAACATATTCAATATAATATTAACCCACATTTAAATTTTAAATTAATTTAATTTATTTGTGGTAAAATCAATAATAAATATTCTTCTACTTTTTATTCTTGTATCAAATAAATATCTTGTACATAGAAATATCATATAAAAGTTATTTTTTTTCTCTAATATTACTGATATTTAGTGAGTTTGATAGATATTAAAAATATAAAAACTCTGTATGTAAAAATTACATTTAGTTTCCTTACATTTTTAATAATCATGTTTCTCTGTTTAACACACCTCTTACTTTTCTTACCAAAATTCAAGAATAAAATAGAAAAAATCTCTATATAACTACTAAAGCAAATTCCATTTATTCAATTCTAGCTATCTCACGTGGCATACTCTACATTCAGGCCATCCACCTGTCGTCATTTCATTGGTCATGATTTTTTATAATTTATTGTAATTTTCTCAAAAAAAATTAATTAAATTTGGAAAATCGTGTGCAAAAATATTACAAAAAGATTGCTTAAGATCTTTCAGATTAAAAAAAGATTTTTATGTGTTAATTTTCTAGATTTTGACCTCCCAATATCCTATTATTTTATTTTACAAATATATATTTTATTTTTATGATATGACGTATCACAAACAGATTGATTTCTTAATAAATAAGAGAAATAATTATATTTTTGTGTTATTGTAGTGTTTTCAATTATATATTTTTATATATGTTGAAATCAATTTATTTAAATTTGTTAAAAATTGACCTATGATAATTTGATCAAATAAGATTTTTGGTATTAAAAATTCATGTATATTCGTTGTTTATTATATTTAAAATGTAAAAACTTAATTATATATCAATATCATTTTAAGATATAAACTTATTTTCATATAAAATTTTATATTACATATTACTCCTTACTAGTAATTCACTATATCGAGTTATATAAACCCGCGCATGGACCTAGTCTAGTTTGTGTATAAAATTAAAAGGCTAAAATGACTTACGTTATATTACATGAAAAATAAAATCAAACCAACTTCATGTAATTCTATTAATTACTTAGTAATTAATTACCGTTGTGTAAATTGAATTTGAAAAAATATATTAAAAAGCTAACTACTTATATGATACTAAACCAGAGGAGTATAATCAATATATTATATTTTTACTTAAAATTTAAAACAATTGAATCTCTAGTTTGGAAAATTTTAACTGTTGTACAGTTTTACCATGGATCTAATGAAAGAAAAAAAAGGAGGGTGTTTAATTTTTTAGCAAAACGCTTCGTTTTGATCTTTTGGACATCTTTTTAAATTAGAAAAAATGATATTGAGGGAGCAACATTTATGAGGTACCAATTTCATTCAATTTTGGCATTGGATAGTCAATCTTTATATAGATAAGATAAGATAAGATAAGATTAGTTAGATGTTAGACAAGAAGAATGTCATTTAATAAAATATCATAAAAACAAAATAAAACACATTGAAGAGCCTCTAGGATTCATACCTCTTAGAGTAAGTACCATTCGCCAAAGGTCCTTTTAACTTCCCATGTTCCTTTTTCCTATCAGTAATCAGATTTAAACTACCTAAACTTCCAGTTGACCTTTTGATGAGAAGTTTATCCTTCCCCTCTAGAAGCTTAGCATCCACATCCATGTCTATTGGCATGTTTCCCTGCAAAAACCGTGTCTTATTTACCAACACAATAAATATCATTTTACCATAGAAAATAAATTATAGAAATTCATTCAGTTGTAATAAAAAAACTTACAGAAGCTTAGGAATGACATTGGCACGAGGCACAACAAAATGGACTATAAGGATGTGATCCCTATCCATAATTTCCACTGGATTAGAACACACTCACATAAGTATCATACATATAGTGATATATAACTCATGTGTCAAGTTCATAGGTACTGGAGGAATGGAAGGACGTGCATAAACTCCATGCATATACATGGCCATATAAGAATGTGATGGTGTTCGGTATGGTGGCATCATAGGCTATTAGGGAAAAAATCAAGAGTGTATTAGCATTTTGTGAAGGACACAAAGGAAGATTAAATAGAGATAGTTTTTAAAGAGTAATACTTCAACTTCAAATTAGAAATACAAAGGAGTAAGGCGACGAGAAGGAGTTGCACAAACCTATTTGATTCTCTATCGAGAAGTCCCAATTAACGCAAATTCCCCTATGTATAATCTAAATTATAGATGTAACAAGACAAATTTAGAAGGTAAGTTAGCAAATCATGATAAATTAAAACCAAACTAACCCAAAATTTGAGATGACAGAAAAAGGTACATGCAGAGAGGGGTTACCGAGTTCTAAGTTTTACATGTATAGGGAAATGTTATAAATCATAGAAGAAACCCAACAAACTACAATCTATACAGATTAAAAAGTCAACAAATCAACAATTCACAAACTCAAGAAAGAACTCACTATGAAAGGCATTTCTCACTTAATTTTGGAGCATCCAAATGTATATTCAATTTAATAATAATAAAAAAGTTTGCAATTGTAACCATAACAACATGACCCATCGGGTTGTATACATAAGAAGCCATCATCATCTTAATTGCATACCAACCAATATAGCATACAAAAAATATTAAATCACATACAACAAAGCAACACGACATTTCGTCATAAATTTACCAAACACAGTGTCAAAACGTCATAAATTTGTCAAATAAATTAGAATAAAATATAAAGAACGTAATAGTGAAGTCCAATAAGCAGCAAAACATGAACCCATAAGTTATGTTAGGCATTTTGTCAAACATCTTATCTACAACCATTCTTTTCTACTAAGGAAAAGTATTAAGTTAAAATTTTAAGGTATAATCTACAAGGAAGCTAGTATATATGCATGTTTAATTATCGAGAATCGAACTTTGAACATGTGAGAAATTGTTTATTTCAGTCAAGAAGCCAACCATCCATTGCAAAAAAAATTCGGAGTTGTTTAGTACAAGAAATCAAAACATAATGTAAATTAAATATCTATCACCGAGAACTTTGAACATGAAGGGACAAAGCACACCCATCTATGGCGAGACAGGAGGTTACTATGTGGTGTCACAATAGAAGGAGAAGATAATATCTTAGATGCAGTTACTAGGAGCCTTCAAATCAAAAAATTGAAATAAGAGATTAGGATCGGGAAAGACAAGAATTGTTTAGATGAAGTTGAAGTGTAGAGCAGTTGAGAGCAGAAATTGCAATTTGCAATGGTGGGTGGCGTTTAAGCCGAAAATTCAGGAATTCGCGGGGGAGTTACAAGGAGAAGCAGTAGAGAAAGACTGAAGAGCGTACCTATTATTTAATAGGGGTGCCAAATGTCAGATATATAAGCCGTCAAATGGCTATTTATTTTCAACAGAGATTGCTTCTCCTTTAATGTTTTAAGGAAGATTTAACACTCCATCTTCTTTTCCATTTCCAACCAAGATCTTTGTCCATCTTCCGTATCTTGCTTTTAATTGTGCCTAAGGGAGCAGGAATCTCTTCGAAAATTTAGGGCTCAAGAAGAAGAATAGTACCAAAATTGGGCGAAATTCGAGCAGCAAAGGCGGCAATGCAGAGGAGAAGAAATCGCGAGATCGTATTTTTGATCGATGGATGTGGAGTGAGGATCTCGTCATAAGGCGTAGGTCTCTGCCTCCGGAGTTGTCGCGGGAATTGGTTGGTGTTAGATTGTCGGTGATGTCGAGCAACCGTCATCACTGACTCAGATCGATGAAGGTGCACTCGTCTTCAGAAGCTCCGTCACCACTCACTCAACTCTTTGTTTTGTACTAGAATCTCATTGATGGAGAAGACCTAAAGAGTTGAAGAGATGGCTCGTGATCTTCTAAGCAAGTATCATCAAAGTGAAGAAATGATATTGATGACGATGATGATAGTTGTTGTAGCTTAGATCTGTTTGAATGAGAGATTGGTGTTGATAGGTATTGTGTGATATTGCTCAGACCTGTTCGAGTGAAGAATAAGACATTCGATGAATCAAAGATTCAGGTTATCATTTGGATATTTTTGGTAAAAAAGACTAAGGGTTAAATTAAATTAAAAAGGATTAATAAAAAAATAAAAAAATGAAGTTGAAGGAAGTTGGGCTAACGGAATTCTTTTAACGGTTGTTTTCGGTAAAAATATATTTAAGGAGTGATTTTACGTTTACGTTTTAGTAGTAAGAAGTATGGTTTTATAAATGTGTTTGATACCCCTCATTGTGACATTATTTATAATACGAAAATCAATTAACTTAATTTCCACCAAGTTAGAAAAAAAATTATATATATTGATTACATGGTGTGAATATGTAAAACAAATTTAGATTCAAATCAATATAAAAGACAATCACGCATTCTACTTTCTCTAAAAATGTCAACTAAGTCACATCTATTCACCCCGATAGATAATCTTAGTATCCTCAAGTATACAACAATCAGAATTATTCATATATATATATTCTTATATCTTTATATTCTTACTAATAAAGTTCCAACCTCTTAATAGTTTATATCTCTAATTTCTGCTAATTCACTATTAGGGCATCAAATTATTTCTATTAGAATAAAGTATTTTTAAAAGAACTAAAAATGTTAGGGTGATGTCGACACTGAGCGATATCGGGAGCCGACGCAGGGAGATTTCGTCACGGGGTTGGGGTGTGGTGCGTCTTTGTGGTGGTTGTTGGGCTGGTGGTCGTCGGTTTCGGGCGGGTCCGCCCGAGCGATTGGGGTGTGATTGCTCCCGAGGTTTGTGGAACTTTCTTATGCTCGCATGCATTCTCTAAGAGCTGCAAACATGTTGATTGTTTTGTTGTTTCAGGGCCTCGTTGTAAAGGTCATGTCACCGACCCCATGTTTTATATTCAAGGAATCCCACCTTCATCCCTTGATCGAAGCCTTGTCAATAGATCTCAGGATATAATTGTTTTCGTTGGTGCCTCTTCTTCCTTTTCTTTCACTGATTTGTTGCATGAAGTTTTTGTTGGGAAGTGTCGCACTGTGAAAAGTATTTCCAACGTCAATCGTCTTAGCTTTTCCCGATGCCTTAAACCAAATTTGATTTTGTCACAAAAGAAATTGGCACTGGAAATACATCCGAAAAGTATTTCCAGTGGGAAACACTCTATTATTTAACTGGGATCATTCTGATAACAACTATGGGAAGAAAGGTTGTTGTCAGGTGGAGGGTATTGCACATGCTCTCTAGGTTTAGAGAGAACTTAGTGGACCTTAGACTTTGGTTAAAGAGGTTATCAAATATGGTGAGGATTGCTCCCACTCTTTTGGGGGTGGATCGTGAGTTTGTGAAAAAGAAGCTTAGCTTAGAAGAGTTGAAGAAGAGACAATGCATGAGAAAAGTTAGTGATGGACACTTCACTGTTGTTATCAAGGTTTTATCAAGGTTTTGACATCATCTGAGGTTGTGCCTAAGAGCAAGGAGACTTTGTGGGAATTAGAAAAGAAGCATCCTCATGCGCCGTGTCCTGCCCTGTCTCCTTTTGATGCGGTTGTTGAGGTTATTCGGTATCTAAGGGTGTTGTGTTGAGCAAGATTAAAAGTTTCCCTAAGGGAACTTCTTGCGGTCGTGATTGTCTTCGGGCTCAACACCTAGTTGATGCGCTTGGGAGGGTTGTTGTTGAAGTTTTTGATGATTTAACCCCCTCTTTAACTTCTATGGTTGATCCGTTACTTGTTGGCGAATGCCCTTCTGCCTTGGGTGAGTTCATTGCTAGTATTCCGCTTACGCCTTTGCTCAAACCTGGGGGGCATTCGCCCCATTGTTGTTGGTACAGTTTTGCGGAGACTTACCTCTAAGGTTACAGTTGCTGTGGTTGGGAACGTGGTCGGTACTTACCTTGGGGATTTTTAGTTTGGTATGGGAGTGCCTAATGGGAGTGAGACCATCCTCAATGCGGTTAACAGGTTGATCGAGTCCAAGGGTGATAGCTCCATGATCCCCTCAATGACGGCGAAGGACGGAGAAGAAGCAATGGAAGTGCGCTCGAATGGTCCAATAACAAGAGCTCGGGCTAGAGGAATGGCAAGAGCAACTCAATCCATCGTCTCTCGGGCTTATGTAGGTGATACGGGTTCATCTAGTACTAAATGGGTCCTTCTATTGACTTATGAAGGGTTGGGTATGGTCTCGCCTTATCCGCCCCCGTCAAGGAGGGTAAATGAACGAAGAAATTAAAGGCCATACTGGAGAATGGCACGGTTTGTCACAAACCGTCCCTTCTTGTCCTTAAACCGTGCCTTTTGTATTTTCGGTGAAGTTTCTGTTGTTTGGCACGGTTTGTTACAAACCGCGCAGTGGTGTTCCAAACCGTGCGGTGGTGTTCCGAACCGCTCCAAACTCGTTTAGGGTGTCATTTTTTATTTAGGAAGACTATAAACAATGTTTAGGGTTTCATTGTTGAACTTACGTTGATTTGGATAGATTTGTGAGTTTATCTCCTTCTTCAAATCCCTAGCGTCACCCTCATGATCCCTAGGATCTAAAACGTTTTCTTTGTAGCTCGTTGCTTCGAGCAAGTTCGTGATTATCTATTGATCGTCTCTTCGATCTGACTTAGCCATGTCTTTGGCACGTTCGTCAGGCTATCATTTTAGCTTGTAGGGTTGATGATTCACTGTTTCTTGGAGAGATTGGAAGATTCACGCTTGAGGACCAAGATCTTGCTTCTACGACGACAATCTCAAGGGTTGTTCACATCAACTGGTATCCATAGCCTTTCCAAGTTGAGTTTCTCTTCTCTCTTAAGTGCTCCTTGTTATTTTTCTCCTGAAACCCTAGATTTGTTTTCTCCATTTCTGAAATTAACCACTACCACCACCTTAAAACGCTTGCCATAGGTTGGATTTGTCTTCAAGCAAGGCATATCTAGAACGTCTCTAAGTCGAAATCATAATTGCTCATAACCTAAGTAGCGTTCTCTTTTGCCTGATTTAAATATTGTTTCTTTACTAATTGAGAGATTTTCTTGATTCTTCTTTGAGTTAGCTGTTAGACAAATTAATTGTTTGATTCTATTTCCTCAAAGTTGCATAAGTCTCTTCTTATGCCTCTTGGACTTGCTTGTGTGCTTCTTTCTTGTTTGATTAGTAATCAACAAAAATACCAACAACAAAGTGTTGGCCGAATTTTTTTCAAAAAATTCTCACCTTCCATCAAACAAAAAAAAGATTTGAGAAGATGGAAGCCTTTAAAACAAAGAATAGGCAGAGAACTCACTACGGTCCAACGCTCCATCTTCATACCTCTCACGTCTCTAGCAAGACATCATCATTGGAAAAAAAATTCATACAATTATCTCGTGATTAGTTCTTAGAAATTTGAGTTGATCACCTTGATTTGTTTGGAAATTTATTTCTTTTTGGGACTTGAGTTTGCTACTTTCCTCTTTCTTGCTATTTGCCGCTCAAGCCTCTCCCTGCACACGGGCAACTAAATTAGTACGCCCTGCGGAAAATTCTTGATTCCCTTTTGAGAGAAGGACTTGGCTTGGACTTGTTCTTGTTTATTGTGAACGTTTGATCTCTTGCTTTTTGCATGCTTCGTAAGGTACGACGGAGGTCTTTCCCCAAAATCAATCTAACGGGCACCGTATTCCCAACTCCATGGATGCAGTGCATCGCGAATTGGTTGTTGCTGATGCCGCCAATGCAGAGAAAGATTGCCTCTTGGCCGAAAGGGATGGTGAAATTGAAAAGATGTGTCGCGCTATGAACAACACACGCATTCCTTTAGAGGAGTCGATGCTCAACCCAACAGTTGATTCAAATCGTCCCTTTGATCGAAAGGTCAAAGGTGTCGCGTCAACACCACGTGCTTCGAGCAAGTTCGTGATTATCTATTGATCGTCTCTTCGATCTGACATAGCCATGTCTTTGGCACTATCGTCAAGCTATCATTTTAGCTTGTAGGTTCGATGATTCACTGTTTCTTGGAGAGATTGGAAGATTAACGCTTGAGGACCAAGATCTTGCTTCTACGACGACAATCTCAAGGGTTGTTCGCATCAACATGTATCCATAGCCTTTCCAAGTTGAGTTTCTCTTCTCTCTTAAGTGCTCCTTGTTATTTTTCTGCTGAAACCCTAGATTTGTTTTCTCCATTTCTGAAATTAACCACCACCACCACCTTAAAACGCTTGCCATAGGTTGGATTTGTCTTCAAGCAAGGCATATCTAGAACGTCTCTAAGTCGAAATCATAATTGCTCATAATTTAAGTAGCGTTTCTTTTGCCTGATTTAAATATTGTTTCTTTATTAATTGAGAGATTTTCTTGATTCTTCTTTGAGTTAGCTGTTAGACAAATTAATTGTTTGATTCTATTTCCTCAAAGTTGCATAAGTCTCTTCTTATGCCTCTTGCACTTGCTTGTGTGCTTCTTTCTTGTTTGATTAGTAATCAACAAAAAGACCAACAACAAAGTGTTGGCCGAATGTTTTTCAAAAAATTCTCACCTTCCATCAAACAAAAAAAAGATTTGAGAAGATGGAAGCCTTTAAAAAAAAAGAATAGGCAGAGAACTCACTACGGTCCAACGCTCCATCTTCATACCTCTCACGTCTCTAGCAACACATCATCATTGGAAATTTTTTTCTTACAATTATCTCGTGATTAGTTCTTAGAAATTTGAGTTGATCACCTTGATTTGTTTGGAAATTTATTTCTTTTTGGGACTTGAGTTTGCTACTTTCCTCTTTCTTGCTATTTGCCGCTCAAGCCTCTTCCTCCACATGGGCACCTAAATTAGTACGCCCTGCGGAAAATTCTTTATTCCCTTTTGAGAGAAGGACTTGGCTTGGACTTGTTCTTGTTTATTGTGAACGTTTGATCTCTTTCTTTTTGCATGCTTCGTAAGGTACGACAGAGGTCTTTCCCCAAAATCAATCTACCGGGCACCGTATTCCCAACTCCATGGATGCAGTGCATCGCGAATTGGTTGTTGCTGATGCCGCCAATGCAGAGAAAGATTGCCTCTTGGCCGAAAGGGATGGTGAAATTGAAAAGATGTGTCGCGCTATGAACAACACACGCATTCCTTTAGAGGAGTCGATGCTCAACCCAACAGTTGATTCAAATCATCCCTTTGATCGAAAGGTCAAAGGTGTCGCGTCAACACCACGTGCTTCGAGCAAGTTCGTGATTATCTATTGATCGTCTCTTCGATCTGTCATAGCCATGTCTTTGGCACGTTCGTCAGGCTATCATTTTAGCTTGTAGGTTCGATGATTCACTGTTTCTTGGAGAGATTGGAAGATTCACGCTTGAGGACCAAGATCTTGCTTCTACGACGACAATCTCAAGGGTTGTTCGCATCAACTGGTATCCATAGCCTTTCCAAGTTGAGTTTCTCTTCTCTCTTAAGTGCTCCTTGTTATTTTTCTGCTGAAACTCTATATTTGTTTTCTCCATTTCTGAAATTAACCACCACCACCACCTTAAAACGCTTGCCATAGGTTGGATTTGTCTTCAAGCAAGGCATATCTAGAACGTCTCTAAATCGAAATCATAATTGCTCATAACTTAAGTAGCGTTTCTTTTGCCTGATTTAAATATTGTTTCTTTACTAATTGATAGATTTTCTTGATTCTTCTTTGAGTTAGCTGTTAGACAAATTAATTGTTTGATTCTATTTCCTCAAAGTTGCATAAGTCTCTTCTTATGCCTCTTGCACTTGCTTGTGTGCTTCTTTCTTGTTTGATTAGTAATCAACAAAAATACCAACAACAAAGTGTTGGCCGAATTATTTTCAAAAAATTCTCACCTTCCATCAAACAAAAAAAAGATTTGAGAAGATGGAAGCCTTTAAAAAAAAGAATAGGCAGAGAACTCACTACGGTCCAACGCTCCATCTTCATACCTCTCACGTCTCTAGCAACACATCATCATTGGAAATTTTTTTCTTACAATTATCTCGTGATTAGTTCTTAGAAATTTGAGTTGATCACCTTGATTTGTTTGGAAATTTATTTCTTTTTGGGACTTGAGTTTGCTACTTACCTCTTTCTTGCTATTTGCCGCTCAAGCCTCTCCCTCCACACGGGCAACTAAATTAGTACGCCCTGCGGAAAATTCTTGATTCCCTTTTGAGAGAAGGACTTGGCTTGGACTTGTTCTTGTTTATTGTGAACGTTTGATCTCTTGCTTTTTGCATGCTTCGTATAGGTACGACGGAGGTCTTTCCCCAAAATCAATCTACCGGGCACCGTAGTCCCAACTCCATGGATGCAGTGCATCGCGAATTGGTTGTTGCTGATGCCGCCAATGCAGAGAAAGATTGCCTCTTGGCTGAAAGGGATGGTGAAATTTAAAAGATGTGTCGCGCTATGAACAACACACGCATTCTTTTAGAGGAGTCGATGCTCAACCCAACGGTTGATTCAAATCGTCCCTTTGATCGAAAGGTCAAAGGTGTCGTGTCAACACCACGTGCTTCGAGCAAGTTCGTGATTATCTATTGATCGTCTCTTCGATCTGACATAGCCATGTCTTTGGCACGTTCGTCAGGCTATCATTTTAGCTTGTAGGTTCGATGATTCACTGTTTCTTGGAGAGATTGGAAGATTCACGCTTGAGGACCAAGATCTTGCTTCTACGACGACAATCTCAAGGGTTGTTCGCATCAACTGGTATCCATAGCCTTTCCAAGTTGAGTTTCTCTTCTCTCTTAAGTGCTCCTTGTTATTTTTCTGCTGAAACTCTAGATTTGTTTTCTCCATTTCTGAAATTAACCACCACCACCACCTTAAAACGCTTGCCATAGGTTGGATTTGTATTCAAGCAAGGCATATCTAGAACGTCTCTAAGTCGAAATCATAATTGCTCATAACCTAAGTAGCGTTCTCTTTTTCCTGATTTAAATATTGTTTCTTTACTAATTGAGAGATTTTCTTGATTCTTCTTTGAGTTAGTTGTTAGACAAATTAATTGTTTGATTCTATTTCCTCAAAGTTGCATAAGTCTCTTCTTATGCCTCTTGCACTTGCTTGTGTGCTTCTTTCTTGTTTGATTAGTAATCAGCAAAAATACCAACAACAAAGTGTTGGCCGAATTTTTTTCAAAAAATTCTCACCTTCCGTCAAACAAAAAAAAGATTTGAGAAGATGGAAGCCTTTAAAAAAAAGAATAGGCAGAGAACTTACTACGGTCCAACGCTCCATCTTCATACCTCTTACGTCTCTAGCAACACATCATCATTGGAAAAAAAATTCTTACAATTATCTCGTGATTATTTCTTAGAAATTTGAGTCGATCACCTTGATTTGTTTGGAAATTTATTTCTCTTTGGGACTTGAGTTTGCTCCTTTCCTCTTTCTTGCTATTTGCCGCTCAAGCCTCTCCCTCCACACGGGCAACTAAATTAGTACGCCCTGCGGAAAATTCTTGATTCCCTTTTGAGAGAAGGACTTGGCTTGGACTTGTTCTTGTTTATTGTGAACGTTTGATCTCTTGCTTTTTGCATGCTTCGTATAGGTACGACGGAGTTCTTTCACCAAAATCAATCTACCGGGCACCGTAGTCCCAACTCCATGGATGCAGTGCATCGTGTATTGTTTGTTGCTGATGCCGCCAATGCAGAGAAAGATTGCCTCTTGGCTGAAAGGGATGGTGAAATTGAAAAGATGTGTCGCGCTATGAACAACACACGCATTCTTTTAGAGGAGTCGATGCTCAACCCAACGGTTGATTCAAATCGTCCCTTTGATCGAAAGGTCAAAGGTGTCGCGTCAACACCACGTGCTTCGAGCAAGTTCGTGATTATCTATTGATCGTCTCTTCGATCTGACAGAGCCATGTCTTTGGCACGTTCGTCAGGCTATCATTTTAGCTTGTAGGTTCGATGATTCACTGTTTCTTGGAGAGATTGGAAGATTCACGCTTGAGGACCAAGATCTTGCTTCTACGACGACAATCTCAAGGGTTGTTTGCATCAACTGGTATCCATAGCCTTTCCAAGTTGAGTTTCTCTTCTCTCTTAAGTGCTCCTTGTTATTTTTCTTCTGAAACCCTAGATTTGTTTTCTCCATTTCTGAAATTAACTACCACCACCACCTTAAAACGCTTGCCATAGGTTGGATTTGTCTTCAAGCAAGGCATATCTAGAACGTCTCTAAGTCGAAATCATAATTCCTCATAACCTAAGTAGCGTTCTCTTTTGCCTGATTTAAATATTGTTTCTTTACTAATTGAGAGATTTTCTTGATTCTTCTTTGAGTTAGCTGTTAGACAAATTAATTGTTTGATTCTATTTCCTCAAAGTTGCATAACTCTCTTCTTATGCCTCTTGCACTTGCTTGTGTGCTTCTTTCTTGTTTGATTAGTAATCAACAAAAATACCAACAACAAAGTGTTGGCCGAATTTTTTTCAAAAAATTCTCACCTTCCATCAAACAAAAAAAAGATTTGAGAAGATGGAAGCCTTTAAAAAAAAAAGAATAGGCAGAGAACTCACTACGGTCCAACGCTCCATCTTCATACCTCTCACGTCTCTAGCAACACATCATCATTGGAAAAAAATTTCTTACAATTATCTCGTGATTAGTTCTTAGAAATTTGAGTTGATCACCTTGATTTGTTTGGAAATTTATTTCTTTTTGGGACTTGAGTTTGCTACTTTCCTCTTTCTTGCTAGTTGCCGCTCAAGCCTCTCCCTCCACACGGGCAACTAAATTAGTACGCCCTGCGGAGAATTCTTGATTCCCTTTTGAGAGAAGGACTTGGCTTGGACTTGTTCTTGTTTATTGTGAACGTTTGATCTCTTGCTTATTGCATGCTTCGTATAGGTACGACGGAGGTCTTTCCCCAAAATCAATCTACCGGGCACCGTAGTCCCAACTCCATGGATGCAGTGCATCGCGAATTTGTTGTTGCAGATGCCGCCAATGTAGAGAAAGATTGCCTCTTGGCCGAAAGGGATGGTGAAATTGAAAAGATGTGTCGCGCTATGAACAACACACACATTCCTTTAGAGGAGTCGATGCGCAACCCAACGGTTGATTCAAATCGTCCCTTTGATCAAAAGGTCAAAGGTGTCGCGTCAATACCACGTGGTTCGAGCAAGTTCGTGATTATCTATTGATCGTCTCTTCGATCTGACATAGCCATGTCTCTGGCACGTTCGTCAAGCTATCATTTTAGCTTGTAGGTTCGATGATTCACTGTTTCTTGGAGAGATTGGAAGATTCACGCTTAAGGACCAAGATCTTGCTTCTACGACGACAATCTCAAGGGTTGTTCGCATCAACTGGTATCCATACCCTTTCCAAGTTGAGTTTCTCGTCTCTCTTAAGTGCTCCTTGTTATTTTTCTGCTGAAACCCTAGATTTGTTTTCTCCATTTCTGAAATTAACCACCACCACCACCTTAAAACGCTTGCCATAGGTTGGATTTGTCTTCAAGCAAGGCATATCTAGAACGTCTCTAAGTCGAAATCATAATTGCTCATAACCTAAGTAGCGTTCTCTTTTGCCTGATTTAAATATTGTTTCTTTACTAATTGAGAGATTTTCTTGATTCTTCTTTGAGTTAGCTGTTAGACAAATTAATTGTTTGATTCTATTTCCTCAAAGTTGCATAAGTCTCTTCTTATGCCTCTTGCACTTGCTTGTGTGCTTCTTTCTTGTTTGATTAGTAATCAACAAAAATACCAACAACAAAGTGTTGGCCGAATTTTTTTCAAAAAATTCTCACCTTCCGTCAAACAAAAAAAAGATTTGAGAAGATGGAAGCCTTTAAAAAAAAGAATAGGCAGAGAACTCACTACGGTCCAACGCTCCATCTTCATACCTCTCACGTCTCTAGCAACACATCATCATTGGAATTTTTTTTCTTACAATTATCTCGTGATTAGTTCTTAGAAATTTGAGTTGATCACCTTGATTTGTTTGGAAATTTATTTCTTTTTGGGACTTGAGTTTGCTACTTTCCTCTTTCTTGCTATTTGCCGCTCAAGCCTCTCCCTCCACACGGGCAACTAAATTAGTACGCCCTGAGGAAAATTCTTGATTACCTTTTGAGAGAAGGACTTGGCTTGGACTTGTTCTTGTTTATTGTGAACGTTTGATCTCTTGCTTTTTGCATGCTTCGTATAGGTACGATGGAGGTCTTTCCCCAAAATCAATCTACCGGGCACCGTAGTCCCAACTCTATGGATGCAGTGCATCGCGAATTGGTTGTTGCTGATGCCGCCAATCCAGAGAAAGAATGCCTCTTGGCCGAAAGGGATGGTGAAATTGAAAAGATGTGTCGCGCTCTGTACAGTACACGCATTCCTTTAGAGGAGTCGATGCTCAACCCAACGGTTGATTCAAATCGTCCCTTTGATCGAAAGGTCAAAGGTGTCGCGTCAACACCACGTGCACGCCTTCGTTCTGAAATTGAAGGCTATGACCGGTCTAAGACGATGGACCATCAGGATCGATACAAGCCCACTCGTGGCTACATAGAGGATGAGAGATTTTCAGATGGCAACCTTTCCCACCATAGTGTCGGCATGGTTGCTGATCCTTATGCTTATGTTGACACTAGAGATCGTGGAAAACTAGAATTAAGGGAGGACTCTAAATAACTCTACTTCAATATATATATAGATATATATATATAGATATAGTAGATCTTTATAAGATATTTTTATGTAAATTATTATTGTTATACACAAACAATTAGAGGTGTCAATCGGGTCGGTCAAGTCGGGTTCGGGTTCGTTCATTTCCAGTCGGGTTGAGAACGGGTTCGGTAATTCCGATAACAAGTTAAGTCGGGTCGATCGGGTCAATAAAGGTTAGTGAGCGGTTTCGATTAACCAACTAGTTTATAACATTATTTTTAAATATTATATTTTTATTCAATTATTAAAAGTAAATTAAATAATACATTAATACCTAAAATAACTTATTAAAATAATATTATATTTAATTATTTTAATGTAATTGACAGTATTATACTAAAATAATATTTTTATATTATTTTTCGGATAGCTTCGATCAGGTTACGGATCGATCGAGTTCGGTGAATCTATTTTACGGATTGCTTCAAGTTCGGTTAATTCAGGTTTTTAGTCCAATCAGGTATAAATAGACCTTTACTATTTAGCACACCCTTAAATTTTATTTAGCAAACCCACACATTCGTCATAGAACTATTTCATACTTCTGTCACAAAGGTTTTTCAAAGTTCCATCACGAAGGTATCCAAAACATCCGTGACGAAGGTCCTCAAAACTTCCGTGACGAAGGAACTGCTGATATCCGTGACGAAGGTCATATTTTGTAGTTATAAAAGAGATTTTTTACCCAACCCTAATGTAACTTCTTCCTCTACATTTCCTCATACAGTCGACGCAACAACAACACACCACAACACCATTCTCTACATTTCTTCATCTCTTTCACTACAATAATCAACAAATCAACTCATAAGGTAATTCTAACTCTCTTTTGCACTAATGTTGTATGTTTAGATGGAGATATGTCAAAACCATTGATATGTTGTGATTACATTAGATTGATATGTTTATTAAGCATGTTTTTTTAGTTCAATTGTTCTTTGTTTATGGTTAATTGAGTGTTGTTTCAAATTTTACATATAATCCCCAAATTTGTTGAATTCATGAATTAGGGTTTGAGATTTTGGTTAAGAAACATATGGAATGAGATGATTTAGGGGCTAATGTAATAGGATAGCTTGAAAAACTGTTTTTTTGCTTGAAATTGTGGAAATTTAGTGCAAATTCATTCGTCACCGGATGTATTGGCGCTGTTGAGTTTGTGCAGTTGTGCAATTTCCTTCGTCACGAAGGTGATGAAGAGATTCGCGACGAAGGTTGGATGAACATTCGTGACGAATCTCTGTAGTAGATCTGTGACGAAGGTCGAAGAGAGTTCTGTGACGGATCTCTACTGGACCTTTGTGACGGATCTTTGCTGGACCTTCGTGACGGATCTCTACTGGATCTTCGTGACAGAACTCTTCAGGACCTTTGTGACGAATGTTTATGCATATTACTGTGTTGTTTTGTTGTTTTGTTGTTTTGTTATGCGTAAATTGACAAAATATTATGTTTGTATAGATGCATCCGTCGTCTAGAAGCGCGCGGAAGACTGCCCGCAATCAGGCTCGAGAAGAAATCGAGGCTGGAGAGAGGCCCGCTTATCAGCCGAAGCCGAGGAAGAGGCGCAAAAGTGCTGACGAGGGTACAAGTGCAAGTCAAGAGGTCCCGCAACCTTCTTGTCATGAACAACAACAACTAGCTGACCCTAGTGCATATTCGAACCTTTACGAGAACATGGTTTCGTAATTCCACTTATATTAGTGTATTTTGTTATTATTAAATTATTAATTTATGAAAGTTATTTGATTACAACAGAATATCTCGATGACTCCAACCTATGAGGCACAGGATCCAACTTGGAGTCCACATAGTGCTGTAAGTATTAGTTTGAAATTTAATTTATAGACGATTATGAGTGAAAGTTGTACATTTTACTAATCTGTTTTTTTTTTGTAATAGATCCCTACATGGGTTCCCCCTCTTCTCCACAACTAGCATGGGATGAAGCAGTATGCCATCAACAAGCCTTTCAGCCAGAAGCACCAGGATGGCAGTCCGGTCCAAATGCTTCCTGGGCTGAAGGACAGTTTGAGGGCCATTACGGGGGGATCGATCATAATGAACATGGCGCTGAAAATGACGACATTTACCTGAAGTTACAGTTTCATGTGCCTGGAGGTCCTAAGGAGATAGACTTGCTGTATAGCTTCAGCGGGCACACTGCTTATATGGTTTGGCAATGACATGTAAGTAAAGCTATCACCTTTGTTTGAATTGTTAATTGCGTAATTTCCATGCTTTGTTAATTTAGTCATGATTTGTTAATTGATTTAAATGTACTTAAAAAACTTGAAATATGATAAATAGGAGAGACCGCAATTGAGAAATACGGTCAGAAAAGAAGGTTTAAAAAAGTGGCGGTTAGTGGGCGAATATCCTTGGGTTGCATTGGCTAGGGCTTCTGGTTTGTCACATTTGCAAACCCTCATGTATCCCAACCACAACCAAGCGTTGATCAATGCATTTGTTGAGTGCTGGCAGCCTGAAACAAATTCATTTCATTTGCCATTTGTTGAAATGACAATCACCCTACTAGATGTGCACAAGATTTTGGGTATCCCTATAAACGGAAAGGGCATGGGATTTCGCACATCGGCTGATGGAGTTGGCAAAGCTGACACGAAGACCGTAATGGTCAACAGAGCGAAGGCGGCTTTTGGTTTAGATTTACTTGATGCAAGAGTCAAAGCTGGTAATGAAGTTTCACCAGAGCTTTTGAGGGATCAATGCATGAGAGTAGATGATGAGAGGAACTTTGTTATAGATCAGGTCTCAATCGCTAAGGGTTGGTTGACATACTTGTTGGGAATGACATTGTTTCCTGACAAGTCGTCGTACATGATCAAGTCGATTCATCATGAATGGGTTAATGATATGGAAAATGTCCATGGTGTGTCTTGGGGTTCATGTGCTTTGTATGGACAGTTGGGTAAATACTCCCGCAGAGATTGTGCAACGATGTCCTTCTGTTACACCTTGTTGATGGTATGTTTGTCTTTAATTATATGTTTTGATTTGAATTTTTTTCCTTGTATTTTCCTTAGTTGTGTTTGACGATGTAGGGTTGGATCTATTTGTACTTTCCTGCCTTTGCCCCTCCACAAAAATATGAGTGGGATGAGTCAATGCCATATGCAGCCAAATTTGATTTGTCTGCAAAACCGGACAATCGTCGAAACTACAGAGAGGAACTGGACATGATGAGCGTAGAAGGGGTATGATTATAGTTTCATTATCTGTTATTTTTTTTACTGTAATTTTAAACTTGTTTTATTGATTTGTGTACAACAGGTTGAGTGGCAACCGTATGGACGCCTCAATCTGCGTAGCGAAGAACTTCGCCCAGCTTTCTTTCATGGGGTCCTGCATGTTTTGGACAAGACCGAGCCTCACATGCCACTTCGAGTTTGCACACAATTTGGTCGAGTTCAAGGTGTGCCAATCCCTCTCATTCAACCAATTAAAGCTAGAAGGTGTGGAAACAATCGTAAGTACGTAGTGGAGTATGATCCAACCAACTGGAGTTGGGACCAAAGGGACAACTCTGTAAGCTTATGGGACATGGGTGTAGAAGCAGATCCTCCATCTCTCTGCACTGATGATTACTTGGAGTGGTACTTGCCTCATACTCATCCAATAATCTCTCCTTATACTAAGGAGAGACTCATGCAGGTATGTCATTAATCTCCAAATTCTGTAAATCTATAACTTAATCAATGTTTGACTTAATTTATATCGTACTTCACTCTAGGCAATTCGGACTTCTGTGTACAATTTGGAGCCGTATCGAGATGCAGATAAAGAGGAAAAGTACCGGAGAATGAAAGACGTTGTCTGTCACACTTTGGATGGTTTTTATCCTTTCCTCGAGTAGTTTGGATTCATGTTGGTTTTAGTTTCATTTACTGTTTGGATTTGGTTTGTGCTTGTGTTTTAAGAACATGCTTTGTATTGTTTGGACAAATAGATTGTTATTGTGTTTTGTATTAATGCATAAGACTGTACTTCTATTTTATTTGCAATTGTTAGATTGTTATTGCACATAACCAAATCGACTAAACAGAAAGAAGCCCAATACGCCATTGTTTGATCCAAATCAATATCTGGCCCATCAAATTTAGTTCAGAAGATAGTGGGTTACAGCTGTAGCACACTGAAGACAAGTAAGTGAGTTACAGTTATTGCTAGCTGTAACACACTGAAGGCAATAAGTGAGTTACAGTTGTTGCTAGCTGTAACACACAGAAGACAATAAGTGAGTTACAGCTGTTGCTAGCTTTAACACACTTACATTCAACTCTATATAACTTACGTTTCAGATTGGAATAAGCAACACATTTCAAATTCATACACACAAGAAAATTATGGATCCAGGAGGGAAGCTATGCTGGTGCATCAAAGTGCCAACTGAAGAGACTTGTACTGAGCAATTCAGTCATGATAGGGTGAACTACGGGAGAAGATACTGGGGATGCCCTGATAGGACGTGGGACTCGCTTGATGATGATGGTGGGTGCAAATACAGGCATTGGATCGATCGTCCATACTCTGGTCGAGCAAGGGTGGTTATAGAACAACTAAATGAGGATAATTTGTATCACTCTACAAAGGTTGGTGGACTGAAGGAGCTAACTGCAACGCTGAGGGCAATCACAACAAGCCTAAACAACTCTGTATTTGAACTTAAGGAGAAAAATGTTGAGCTCATGGAAGAAAATGTTGCACTTGCAGCAGAAAAGAAAGCCTTTCTTGATGAGAAATATGGAGCAAGTTCCAGTGGGACTAAGTAGTTTCATGTTTGTTTAAGTAGTTTGTTGTTTGGTTAAGTTGTTGCTTGTTTAAGTTCTTGTTTGTTTATGTTCCTGTTTTGTACTGCTACGGTTGTTTTAATTTCGAACTGGTACTATTGTAATGTTTGTTTCATTTAGAAATGGAAAAGCTTATGTTTTAATTTATGAATCAATATAAAAATGTTTATAAGTTTACCAAATTTTCACTTCAAAATGCACAGAAATGGAGAAATTAGGGGCTCTGCTGAGTTGCACGGTTTTGGGCACGGCTAGGCGCAAACCGTGCAAGTCATCTGAGAGCTAACTCAGATGTGTCTCATGTAAATAGAACATCCGTCACGAAGGTAACTAAGACCTTCGTGACGAATGTTTCTTGTAAACCCTTCGTCACGGATATATCAAAGACCTTCGTGACAAATGTCTCCTATAAAACATTCGTCACGGATGTCTTGGTTTTATTCGTGACGAAGGGTGTCTATATGTCAATTCGTCATGGATTCCAATGTTATATTTGAGACGAATGTATACGTTCCAGACCTTCGTGACATATATATCCTGAAGTTTTGTGACGAATGTTATAATTTTTCTGCAAACTGAGTCACTAAAACTTATAACTGAGTCCAAATACCTGCAAACTTGAACCTTCTGAGTCATTACAAATCCTAAACAATCCATTTTGACTCAATCTTAAACGGTACAAACACACATCTAATTAAGATTAACGACGTTGTTGCCTTTCTTGTTTCTTGCCGGAGCTCTAGGCCTTTTGTACGCCGCTAGTTGCTCAGCAAAAGGGTCTATCAAGGAGAGAGCAGCCGATGAACAGTAACGATGCCACATATCATAAACTTCAGGCAATGGAGAGTCATCGACAATTGGCATCTACAACAAGGCAAATGATAGAGTGTGTAAGAGGTATTGATTTCAAAATGTAAACAAAAAATTGATAGAGTGAGTTACAAATTACCGAAATGAAGTGTCTTTCATCTTCAACAAGGCAAATGCAACATATGGGCAATTTCTCTCCTTCTGCGATGTTGTCGTCCAATACTATGGGCAAAAAAGTTTGCCAAACTGATTTCCCAAGCACAACCAATGCACAATTGAAAGTCGTAGCAACTACAAACTGATTTCTCCTGGTCCAGTCCAAGCTAGGTTTGTAATTGCTCTCTGAACATTAGGCATTTCAACTGGGCATACCCAACAATCTTGCAACCCATTATTCCAATGTGCAAATGTCGCTTGAGCCATTTCGGATCTAACTCTCCTCCAATTATCTTGGTCTCATCCTAATTGTTGTGCTATAGCTCTATATCCACAATTCCATCAGCGACAATGGGATACCAACCTTGCACGTGGGGACGCATGCACGGAGTTACGAGAGTAGTATACTTTGTAAGCTTCTTCAAATCCCACTGACCACTCTTACCCTTCCCGTATGAAGCCGGTTTTTGCTTCTTTGGAGGCGTTTCTTCAAGTGTTGCATCAGTGTGCTCCCAATGTGAAGGTTGTCTTTTCATTGGGTTGTACTCTTTGTTTGGAGCTCCTGGAGGTCGTCCCTTCCCCCTTTTCACACGAGCTGACTCTTGGAGGTTGGTCATTTGAGGGTTACCTATTGCCAAACACTTCATTGCACACTCGTGTTGGTCATAAGGTGACATTCCCTCCCATTGCTCAGCCATAAACTCACCCATCAAGGTTCTTGCTACTACCCTCCACACTTCTAATTCGTCTTCAGTCTCTACTTCTTTCAAAGTCAATGTCCTCCAAAAGGCATGAACCACTTCAGGTGGAATTGGTTCTTGATTCCTCACATATTCATAAATGTCATGCACACATAGCAATCCATCTCTCTTCCTTATTACGATTCACAATGATCAAGATGCATGCCATATTCCCCTTTCTTGTATTCAGTTAGCAAGCGACTCAAACAAGTAAAAGACACTCTGTATTTCAGATGCTTGAAGAGATCAACGTCTGTAATGTTACTTACAGTCTTTTGCTGACTTTCATTGAAAGTACCCAAGATCTCCTTGAACTGATTGCGCATCTTCGCATTGTATCTATCAAGCACAGTGTCTATCTTCTGGCTTGGCAGTGACAAATAATTTTTGAAGCTAGAATGTTCACTTTCAACCCTGCATAATCAAAACAATTATTTATAACAACAAAGAAAAGATAACATATATTGTATAACCCAAATTTGAAACGTAGTAACATCACTAACCTGTTTGTGGTGTTGGAACCTAATGTAAAGATTTTATCCACATAGATCGAAAGAAATCTATCGCCGTAGGGGTTTAGCCAATTCTTCTTCAGGTACCTAATCTCAGATGGATATTCTGCCCAATCTTTTTCAATACGCCCCAGCTGAATGTTGTATGCCAATTTCGTCGACTGTTTGAATAATTTAAGACATTCACTTGCAAAATGCACTAGTGGAAAAAACACCTGTTGAGGCGGGCAAAAACCCCCCTGTTGAGGCGGGCAGGTGTCGCTGCAACAGGAGGGGCTGCAACAAATAAATACTTGTTGAGGCGGTCACTCTATTGCCCGCCTCAACAGATAGGCAAAATTATGCCTTAAATTTTAAGTGCCCGCCTCAAAAACTAGGCTTGTTGAGGCGGACAGAGTATTGCCCGCCTCTAATCTCTGCAAATGGCCCGCCTCAAAGCACTTATGGCCCGCCTCTAATTTCATTTGCCCGCCTCAAAACACTTATCGAAGATTCATTTGCCCGCCTCTAATTCCATTTGCCCGCCCCGCATCTAATTCCATTTGCCCGCCTCTAATTCCATTTACCATAATTAATTATTTGCTGAAGATTTTCAATAGTTTATGCTCAAATATACCGTAATCATTTGCTCAGAATCTCAGATTGCCTCAAGATTTAAACTTGAAGAATTTACAAATTTGCAAACTCAGATTTATAACCCAAATAAAAGATGAAACCAAAATCATCCTATATCTGAACGACAGATTTACAAACTAACAAACTAATATACTCAGATTTACAAACTAATCTCGATTTACATCAAAAAAAAATTCGAACGACTTAGAACCCTAAATCTGCATAAACAAAAAAAAATAAAAAAAACCCTAACTCGTTCCTCCTGCGCCGCCACCGAGAACGAATCTATCAACCACCTTCATTCCAACTCAATCGACGACCAGCAGCAAGACGCCATGGAAATCTGCCTAAAAAATCACTAGATCTGACACCACATACCTCATCCTTCTTCCACAACAGCAAGACGTAATCAGTCCAGATCTGGACGGAGACGATGAAGGAGAACGCGTCGGTGTCACAGGGAGCGGCGCAGCCTCCGAACTCGTCGCAACTCACCCTCCGAACTTGTCGGCGCGTCTGGTTTCTTGAGCTCTTTCACCTTCTTCTCCGGCCTACTCTTCACAAGCCGTAGCCTTCTTCGGAGGGAGAATCGGCGGAGGCCGGAGCAGAGCCAAGAAGATGAAGAAGGGGATTTGAGATGATTTCGGGGATGGGTTCGAATTGTTAGATTTCTGGGGATCTTGGGGTTAGTTCTTCTTCGCGGATCTTCAGCAAACCAGAGGGAGATGATTTCGGGGATGGGTTCGGAGAGTTGTAGATCTGTGGAGGAAGAGGTGCGATCGAGAGGAACAGAAGAAGAAGGAAACCAGAGGGAGATGTAGATCTGTGGAGGAAGTGAAGGAGATGTAGATCTGTGGAGGAATGAAGCAGAGACCGAAGAGGAAGAAGAGATTTGTGGAGAAAAAGATCGGTTTCAGAGGAAGAAATGAGGAGGGGAGAGAAAACCTGAGGAAGAAATGAGGAGGAGAGAGAAAAGATTATTGATATATACGTTGTCAGATATGGGAGGGAGAGGAAACACAATTATTTTAGTTCGTTGGATCTACTACCTAATCAACGGTTGTAAATGGTGATCCGTGGGAAATATATGATTAGATTTTTAGGCCGAAATATGATTAGATTTTTTTTAAAATAAAAATTGGACTTGTTGAGGCGGGCGGAGTTTTGCCCGCCTCAAAAAGTCACGACCTGTTGAGGCGGGCAAAACTCCGCCCGCCTCAACATGTCCAATTTTTTGTATTTGTTGAGGCGGTCAAAATTTTGCCCGCCTCAACAAGAGCGCTGCAACAAGTGTTTTTTCCACTAGTGATGGGTCCCCCTTGCTTGTGACCGCATTGCTAGTTTAGCATGGTCCTCAATGTTCTTTTGGATGTGCCGCCTACAGAAGAGGAAAGTAGAATATGGAAAGATCCTATCCAAAGCGTTCATCAAAGCTTTCTCTCGATCGGTGACTAAGCAATTTGGCGTCATCTTAACAACCCTAAACAACTCAGCCAATTGATACATGCACCATGCATAGTTTTCTTCTTTCTCTTCTAACACAAAAGCCCCAGCAACAACATAGTTCTTCCACGTTGATGTTATTCCAACAATCTCTATGAAGGGCATGCCGTACCTTTGCAAGATAATACATTACTATAAGAATTTATGGAGTAAAAACAAACATCATACTTGTAACTTAATTATACTTACTGAATTGTGTTGTAGGTGGCGTGGATCAACATTACATATGGAAACGCGTTAAGCAGTTTCATCGACTCTGGGCTTGCGAAGAACACATCTGTGATCTTATTTGTGACTTCGTCGCTCTTGTGTCTTACGAAGTAGTTCAACTCCTTCGAACGATAGAAGAATTCTTGGACCACAGTTCTTCCCTCCATCCTCTCTATTTTGAACTTGTTACAAAAGTTGTAGACTTGTGACTTCTTGGTCATGTTGTCAGGAGATTCATTGAGCCTTGTGTACATCTGTATTGGTCTAGCATTTCCCTTCCTCATTTCTAGCAACACCTTTTCCTCCTCTTGTGTAAGTCTTCCAGCAAATGCATTACCGTGTAAGGATTGACCAATAATGTGGTTGTGAGTTCCATGATCAACCCTTAAGATCCATTCCCCCTTTTCAGTCTCTCTACATACAATCTGAAATTTGCAACCACATTTCTTTGTGTGGGTGTATTTCCTAGTTCTCCCCACCGAATCAGGAATATAATGTCCACTGCGCTCACATTTAAGCCAAGACCTTCCTAACTTCCCTTTGAAGTCGGTTCTACTAACCTTCAACATGAAGTTATGAGTTTTTCCAATATCTCTTGCCCACAGTTCTGCGTCTGCTTTTGAGCTGAAAATCTTATCAGTGACGAAAACTTCTGAATAATCCGATGATATATGTGGATCCTCATAAGGCACAACACTGTCAAACTGTGGTACTGTCTTCAATTTCGGGAAATACTCCATGTCTTGATATGGCTGCGATAAAGATTGATATTCAGGAACATTGGACCAATCATTTTGATGAGAATGATATGGAGGAGGATTAAGCTGAGAGACTATTGGCGGAATATCAAAATCCAAACCAAGATCAAACGAAGGCACTCCTTCAGGTCCCAAACGAATATCGGCATTGATCGACAAGTTCTTTAAACCATTGAACATTGAACTATTATTCTGTAAAACAACAAAATACACAAAAACTACACTCAGAAACCATTTTTTTCTACCTTCGTCACGAATAGTGGGTAAACCTTCGTCACGGATAAGAGCTTTACTTGCGTGACGAAAAAATTTGCACATTTTTTGTGCAAATACATTCGTCACGAAAGTCCTCAGTACTTCCGTCACGAATGTTTCATGTTCTTCCGTCACGAATGTCCTATTTACCCTATTTCAGATTGCTTTTTACACTTTTTTACCCCTAAATTCCAACACAAACACAAATTTCCACACAAACCTTAACTTCAACATTATTTTAACATCTTCTTATCATGCTCATTGTTTGTAACACATAAAAATCACATATTTTCTATCCAACTCTATATTACAACATGATTTTCACACAATCAACACAAAAACCTAACTTCAAACTATTCAATTTCATACAAAAACATAAATTTTACTACAAACCCTAACATGAACATTATTTAAAACAACTATAACATATCTTATTGTAGTTCCCCCATTCCTTCATCAACAATTTGGTGTATGTAATCATCCCAATTTGACATTTTCAATTAAAGCTTGTGTTTGAATGAGAGTGTTTAGGGTGAAATGAGGGTAAAATGAAGTTAAAAATGTAGAAGATGAAGTTGGTTGCGGATATTTGATGGTAATTAAATGTAGTTGGTGTGGATTAGACATAATAGCTTCACTTTTGCAGATATAGCTACATTCGTCACGGAACTCTTGTTTTTCTCCGTCACGGAACTCTTGCTTTTCTCCGTCACGGAAGTCACCCAAACCTTCGTCACGAAGGTCCCATATACATACGTGACAGATGTATTGCCAAATACATTCGTGACAAAGGTCTGACTCTATACATTCGTGACGAAAATCCTGTATAATACATCCGTGACAAATGTATGGGTGTGTTAAATAAATTTTGAGAGTGAACTAAATAAAGGATTTGTATAAATAAAGGTCACTTGGGTCGGTTTTTCGGGTCATCTATTTTTTTTACAGCTCTACAAACAATAATAATAATCTTTGTTGTGAAAAATGTCAGGCTAATTCGTCTTTTAATGTTCCATCTTCCAAGTTGATCGCTTCCTTCTTCGTCCATCTCCGACGCTTGCTCTCCTCCTCCTCCGTCCCTTGCTTCTTTCACCGGCGGGCCGCTGCTCTCAGGTATTGATTCTCTTACCTTCGCATTGTTTATCTGCTTCTGTGTTTGAAATCGAACTAGGGTTCCCTTCAATCCCCTTTTGCTCGTCTCTGCTTCGCTTCACCTTCGTTTTCGCCTGAAATGGTGTGGTGCTGGAGGAGACAGACACGAATGTGAAGAATAGGGACAGTCGGTAGTCGGTGGTTGCGTGGTCGCGAATTGCAAAATCAAAAGCCTATTTAGTTCTGGAATTTAATGCACCACCATATTTTCAGATTTACTCAGTACATTCTGTGTATTTGCTTCTATAGTTTCTGCATTCCAATTGTTCAATGGACCTTGATTACTTCTATAGTTGCTGTATTGAACGATCAATGATTTCTGTGCATTTTTGTTTTCCTTCCAGTGAAACTACACAAGTCCCGTGCTGTATATTTGGACCCCTAATTGCCTGTTCCTATGAGTCGTCCAACTACTCGTAACAAGAATAAGAGGCTTCGGCCTGAGGATGAAATAGATGCTAGGTCCGAGGTCTATAGGTAAAAAGCTACCATCTGTTTTTGTAGGGGTTTGTTTTTTGAGCTTTAGTCGAATTCTGCTAGTGTTCTATCTTTAGTTCTTATTTCTAAATGCTACTCATCTAAATGAATATGGTTATTGTGTAGGAGAATCCATATCCGGGGATATGTGAGCAAAGATGACGTTGAACAACTTTATAATGTAAGAAAGACTATATGTCAAGGATGCCGGGTGAACTCAAAGGATAATCCAAATTGTTTTTGTGGACTAATTCCACCTCCAAATGGGAGTCGTAAAGCTGGACTATGGCAAAAGATATCGGAGACAGTCAATTCACTTGGGCCTGATCCATCAGATGATGTCAGAGAATCCATGTCCTCCCCAGCCGGTTTGACTAATTTAGGTGCAACTTGTTATGCCAATAGCATACTTCAGTTCCTTTACATGAACACGGCATTTCGTGGTGGGCTATATACTGTTGAACCCGAGGTTTTAAAAGAGCAGCCAGTATTGGATCAACTGGCACGCCTATTTGCACAGTTGCAGAGCAGCAAACTGTCTGTTACAGATTCTGCTCCTTTTATAAAGACTCTTGAGTTGGATAATGGGGTTCAGCAGGATAGCAACGAGTTTCTTACTCTGCTTCTTTCATTGGTTGAGCGGTGTTTGAGCCACTCAAAAGTTCCTAAGGTGAGGTCTATTGTTCAAGATCTCTTCCGAGGGTGTATGTCACATGTAACCAGGTAAAAAGCTACCTTCTAACGCCTGAAAATATAGTTGAGATTTAATTAATCCCACGTGAAAACTCTGTTCTCTTGCTTTCTTTTCCTACTATATAAATTTCATATGTATATCTGCCGTCCCAATTGCCGAGTATAAGGTAATAATTTTGTTCCCCATTTTAAATTGTACTGTACTGTCACAAGCCTAGCTTTCCTTCTTGTATACTTCTTTGGCTTTTGGATCTCATATATGGTGGCACTGCATGTTGATTTTGGCTGATCATATTCTCCCAAGTCCCATCCCTTTTTTTCCCTTCTTGCTCATGTTCAAATAAATGGTCAACTATTTGTCTTCTGTTGGCCATCTTTGGGTAAAACCCCTGTATCACAGTCGTGGATGATTTCGGTTCTCACTTTCTAAAATGTACAATAATTATCAACTACAAGAAAACATTTATGCTTGCTTATCTTAGTTTAAAGGGGTCTTTTTTAAACTAGGTTGAATTTATAGTGATGTGACATATGAGAAGGGGTTCTATCTTTTGTCTGCAGTATGTGAAATTGTTTTTCGAGTCATGTGGTTTGAGAGGAAGGTGAGATGATGTTAAGGAAATATATGGGTGTATATGATTTAGGATTTAGCGGATTATATCTTTACAAATTAGTACAGTGGGTACATGAAATGCTAAGGGTTTGAACTTTCAGGACAAACTATTGGTGGTATTGACAAAGCTGTAGCGATAAGTTTGAGTAAATGCTAATGAGTCTCCTTGCAATGTCAATCTTTTGTATGTTCAACAAAGCACTCTTCGCTCAAGTGGTATCTGCACATTTGCATTTGTACTATAATGACTATTTGACGACTGAATCACAACAGTCATGAACCAAGGTTTTTATTTTATCAACAAAGACCTTGTTGGATTTAAAACTCATATTTGTAATGCATACACGGTCTTTAATATAACTTTTTTGAAGTTGTTTTGTTTAACTAATGTACTAGCTTTATAATTTTACCCCAAATACCTTGTTTGAGTGATCTCCCACAATTCCTTTCCCCGACTACAGTGAATCCACACACCACCACCCTATCGTGCTTTACCACCACTGACAAGTTGGCATTTGCCTCCATTACGGGTGTCTCATTACCCCCTCCAGGGCCCTCCCTGATCTCTTGTGGTAGTCCTTGCTTCTTAAACCTTATTTTTTAAATTCCACAACTCCACAATCTAATCTCAACTAGAACTAATAAAACTTTCCAGTATATACACAACTAAGCGTTAGTATTAAGAATTTGATTATCCCAGTTCACCGATGATAATGGGATTTGTGAAGAGATTGCACTCAGAGAAGGGAGGGGGGGGGGGTAGAGAGGAGGTCGAGGAGACGAAGGAAGTTGAGGAGGAGAAACACAAAGGTCAGAAAGAAGCAAATTTGCCCGTTTTGGTAGATGAGGTAAAGGAAGTAAAATAGGTTTCCGAATACAACTTATCTGTATTATAGATTCTCTTACACCTCATGACCATAATACATGGTATCAAATAATGGCAGAAATTGCAAATTTGCTAATAATGCATGAAATCCAAGTGAAGCCAAACCCTCCCCATGTTTCAAGTTCTAATTATGGTATATTCAATTAGGTCTATTTGGTTTGATAGTTACTTGCCTACTAATAATTAGAAAACAGGGTTGCCTTTTCTGTGACTTGATAAGAATGGTCTAGGAAAACTAGCTATATACCTAGGTTAAATTAATATAGGATAGGATGAATTGACCTCTTTTGATGAATTCACAAGTCTAATTTCATGTTAATCAACGAATTGAGATAATGACAACATTAACTGCCTTATAAGGCCTAATCAATTACCTTCCCCGTTTTCTTGAACCGGTGAAGTTAAAATATTAAGTTTATCCCATTTTAGTGGCCTAGCTGATTGGTACTAGTTACTGCTTGCAGACTAAATAGTCAAAACATTTCAACAAGCAAGGGCTAAGGTCAAAATGCTAGATTGATAATTGCAGGAGAATACTGATGTCTTGCATTTATTTTCTTGCTAATCTCAAGTTCATTATCTGTATTGTAATCCTTCATTATGCTTTATTAAGAATCTGTTTCATCTTTATCTTTACTCCTAGCTCATGGTTAGATGACCTACTTGTGTGGCTGCCAATTAGGTGTCTAAATTTTGTAACTCGTTTTTGTTGTTTCTTCCTCACAGATGTTCAAAATGTGGACGAGATTCGGAAGCTTCACTGAATGTGGAAGATTTTTATGAGCTGGAGCTAAATATCAAGAGTTTGAAAAGTTTAGATGAGAGTTTGGATGACTATCTTAATGTAGAAGCACTTGAAGGTGATAATCAATATTACTGCGAGATGTGTGAGACACGCACTGATGCTACGCGTTGCATAAAGTTGCGAACTTTGCCTCCCATCCTTAATTTCCAGCTTAAGCGTTACATTTTTCACCAAAAGGTACTGGAATCTTTTCCGTTTTCACCAAGATTCTAATTAAATGCCTTAGTTAGATGTTCTAATTAAATGGGAAGTATGATGTACAAGGAGTAACAAACATACATGGTTAGTGTCAATATTTGGATTATCTTTGTTTTATCTATTGATGAATGTGTGACTTTTTTAACAATATTACACACTTTCAACTTATGGTTTGTTTGGTAAATATACTTAAAAAGATTTTTTTTTACTTATGGTACTTTTTGTTAAAAAGTAGTTTTTGAAATTTGCATTATGGGTGGTACATGGGAAAATGAGAAAGGAGAGAAAGAAGTATTTTTAAGTAAGAAAATGTATATAATGTGTGGCCAAACAAGGCATTTGTTTTTGAGATTAATAAGGAAATCACTTAATTTCAGTTTAGTTTGTTGTTAGCTTCTTCTTTTGTTGTTAATATCCTGAAATCATTATTATTCCCGGAACTAGAATACATTGTTGTGTTATAATTATGGGACAGATAAACATATATAGTTAATTCTTTCATTTAATTATTAGGAACTAGCTTGTTTTGAGCATTGCACAGTAGAATATGTTTGTTTCTGATCTAAACTTGAGCTTGTAATTTTTTGCGTTTCTCTAATATCCTTCAAATTGTCGCATCTTCGTGTATAGAAAATACTTTGTTTCGTTACTGTTATGAACAGAAAGTTATACGGATTATGCTTCTATTTGACTGTATAGTAAGAATCTATTCTCTACCTTAGTCGATTACTACATTGTTTCTCTTTAATAACCTATTTTTGCAAGGTTGGTTTATGCAGTGCTTTTATCATGCTAGGTTGGCCCTATAGTTCTTTAAATTTCTGAAAGTAAAAGTCTTCTCTCACTTGTTCCTAATTATCTGTCGAGGAGTGCAATATGCAATACTTATGGTCTGATCCCAAATTAGTGATTAATGGAGGAAAGATGCAACTAATTCACTGAATGCACTATCCTCCATATTTTCTCGTCATAAAACAACTTTAATTCTATTGTTGTGACACAAAAAAACTTATTGCAATAAAACAAAAAGGAGGAGGAAAACTAAATTTGACAAAGAAACTTGATGCTTGTTGAAAAGTATCTTCTTGACATTACGAAAGAAAATTTGTGGGAAATGGTTGAAGTTATGTTCTTAAGCCGAACAGACTGATTTTGTATCTGAAGCACTTACAAAGATAGATGCTTCTGACCAGCCACACACAAATTACAGACATTTCTTTTAGATGATTATTGGAGTAAGTTTTGGCATTCTTTTCCTATCAATTGCACCGAATAATGTAAAAAACACATGGATTTTTGTAAACTTGTCTTTGCTTCCCCTAGAAGAGAATTCATCAGAGAGTGGTCTCTTCTGTGACCCACAGATTGTTGTGTCTATCCTGAAGAATAGATTTAATATGAAATGCTATATATGTTAAAGGTGTAAGTTTTTTGTGGTTTTGCTGAAACCTATACACCTGTTTTTTTTTGCTTTGTAAACTCTTTTCCTATTGTGAAGTTCAACAAGTTATTCTTGACTTATTGAGAAGACCTTGTGGAAAGAATTTACTCTTTGAGGATAGTAGAGACATCCATATATCAACTATAGGAAATGAGCGGAGAGTTAAGAAAGTGAGACTTAAATTTGTTATAGGTAAAACTATAGAATAATCTCCACAGGACCAGTTTCCAGTCTCAATATACAAAGAAACCTCTCAAAGCACAAAACGAAGCAACTCTCCATGCTCCTTATAGCTTGCCTTCAAATTTGAAGTTACTGAGGAACTGAATGATTCTGTGTCTGATAGAATAAGTAGTACACGCACAGCCGCGCACAGGATCTTGAAGACGAGGAGTAATGGTGTGAAAGTAAATGTTATTTTTTGTAGGTATTTGTTCTAATTGCAGGTGTGTGCTTAGATACATGCACATAGAGTCTTGAAGATGGGTAATAATGGCGTGAGAGTAAAAACTGTTTTGAGTTCATTTTTAGTTTTGTGGTGTTAGATATTTGCATTTGCATCTCCAGCTGTAGGCTATTTACTTATAAATATTTTTTTCTTTTTCTAGAATTGCAAAAGTGTTTGGTTTAACTAGCTGATAAGTTGCCTCTTCACTGTCCTGATAAGTTAAAAATAGCTTGCAAGCTATTAATATTCTCTTATGAAAATCATCCAGCACTGTAGAGCTACTAGTAAAATATGGTCTTTGTTGCCTTTGTATATTTTGAGTTTTTTTCTTCTTCAATACAGCTATCTAAAGTATTTCTTTACTAAGGGCCAGTACTGTGGATTATTAATAAAGAGTATAATTTTTTCTGCTTTGTAGTATTTAATGTTGTCACTCATGCAATCCAGCACTGCTATCTTTTTCTTCTCTTTACATCTGCTAATTTTGCTTTATTTTTTCCTGGTTAGACAACTACAAAGAAGAAAATTACTTCGCCTTTTACTTTTCCCCAAGAGTTAGATATGAGCAGGAGGCTGTCTGATCCTTCCCAATCTTCATTTATATATGAACTATCTGCTGTACTAGTACATAAGGGGACAGCTGTAAACAGTGGCCATTATGTTGCTCACGTAAAGGATGCAACATCTGGGGAGTGGTGGGAGTTTGATGATGAACATGTTTCCAGTTTAGGGTATCATCCTTTTGGAGAAGGATCATCACGTAAAGTGTCAAAACCGGCTGGAGAATTAGGTCAGAATACAAATTCCTCTGAAGTAGCCAGTGCTTCCTCAAATGAAGATCAAAACATCCATCAGCTGCAATCTCCTGTCATGAATGGTCATAAGGAGACGTACACTTCAACTGATGCTTATATGCTAATGTATTCTAGGACATATCAGCAAACTGATGGTAGAAGGTATGAGAAGTGTAGCATAAGGGATGAAAGAGAAGATGCTGTACTTCTTTCCAGTGGTAATTTTTCTCTCCCATCTCACCTGTCTGGAGAAATCGATCAGTTGAATGCTTCATGTCATGATGCATGTCAAAAATACAAATTGAGAAAAGAAGATGAAGTGAACAAAATCACAGAGCGAAGACAGGAAGTTCGATCTGTTCTTTCTGAGGCACCTGTATTATCTATTGAGGAGCCATATTTTTGGATTGCAAATGATTGGCTTCGCCAATGGACAGATAATGTATCGGTCTCGTAAGTTTCCTAAATCTTATAGCTCAATTATATATGGACAGATGGCTTTTCTTGTAATTTCTTTTTCCTGTGACTCTCTATTGTTAAGTCTCAGGTTAATAATAGCTTAATTTTTGCCATAGGGCCAGTGAAATGTTTATAACCCAAGAAACAAGGAAATTACGGAAGAATGTTTTCATGATTCACCCATTATATTTTGTCAGTAAAACAGGTATACATATGTTAAGACGTGTAATATAAAGTTGGAATTTTAGACAGTTTCAAATGATCTACACTTCCTGATAACTGACAATGCATATTTTAAGAAGAATGTGGACTTTGCATCTTTGTACTGGTTTGACAATTGTGTATCTTTAGGCTGCCTCAGCACTGCAATTCTCAGTTGGCGTACCGGTAGTTGGTTTACCATATGATGCATCAGAATTCAGCATTCTTTAAGAAGTATTTCGTGAATCAGTTGACCTATTAGTTCTTTATTTGACATGGACATTGCCTAATTGCTTTGAAAACGTGGTTACCAACATAATCTGCAGTTTGGAACTATGAAGTTTCAGCTTAGCTGTAGCAGAAAAAAGCTTTAGATGGCGTCATTTGAGTATTTGATACCCTGTTTCTACTTTCTACATTGATACTGCTTTTTCCTCTGTTCAAGTAATTAAATCTGTAAATAGAAATTAGAGAAATAGAAAAACGCATGCAATTTTTTTTTCCGATACATAGGGCATTAATTACTGGTTTTCATTTGGGGGAGTGGCTTAGTTGTTGTTTCTGTGCAGTATTATTGACAACAGCAGCATAACATGCTTGCATGGGAAGGTGCCGGCATCAAAGATTGGCTCCATGAAACGGTTAGCAGTTAATGCTTGGACTCTCTTGTATTCCAAGGTAATGTTTGATCTCTCATTAACTAGATTATGACACTTTATTAAAAATATTTAGTATCTTCATCCTTAGAAGTGTCTGTGCAACATGTAAGATGTGGTTTTAGAAACCCTTTTTCAATAGCTGATGAACGTATTTCAATTCATTGGTCTCTGGTGGTCTACTTAATGTTCATCTCTTATTTCTCATCGTCTCATGTTTTGGCGTCCTGGTTTTGATGGGTATAATTTTAAAATCACAGTATGGTGGAGGTCCTTGTCTGGGAGATGGTGACTATTGTGTTGATTGCCTGCTGGATGATGCAAAAACAATTGTCAGTGCTGATAATTATAGGGATAGAAGATCGTCCATGAAGGAAATTGCTGAAGCAGCACTTGCGGGAAAGTTTGTAGATGGTACTCTATACTATGTTACCAAATCTTGGTATGTCCTTTAGTTTTTGCACTGTGCATTTTTCATATATTTTAAGTAAATCATAGAAGTTTGTAGGCTACTATAGAAACTGATCATGGAGAGAAGCTGTAGGAGATGTTGCTGTTAGGGCATCAATGTGTATAAAAACAAGAATCTGTAGTTCTTAACAGTGAGATAGATATTGCAGCAAGGAATAAGTGTCTTGAATATGTTTTTTGAGATATGAAATGAATTCTACGGGATTCAGGAAACAATTTTCAGTTTCTAATAAAGTATTGCTTATCAAAAAATAAAGTTGCAAAGTCAGTCTTAAATTAATCTATGATTAATTAAGAAACAGAATATACATCCTCCATTTTATTCTTTCTTTCACCAGACATGTTTCAAAAATAACTTGCAGTTGTATGTCTCCTTTTTGTTTTAGATCTATGACTGCTAGACATGTGAGCATGTATGGTCATTGCTCATTGTTGTAGCTTTTAGTTTCTTTATTTTATAAGTTTAATTTGATTTCCTGATTTTCTCTTTGAGAGTGAATGGCATAAGACATGAAGATATATATTTTTTCTTTGTCAAGCAGCAATTTTAATGTGTACCCAAGGTAATTGAAGCTTAACTCTCCTTTTTTCGTTTCGATGTGCGACCTAATGACTTTTGTCACATAGGCTTCATCAGTGGCTGCGAAGAAAAAACAGCGATCTTCCTTGTGAGGCTGACACAGGACCTACAGCTGCTATTAGGTGCCCCCATGGGGAACTCCTGCCTGAGCATGTTACTAGTGCTAAGAGAGTTTTGGTTCCTGAGAACTTCTGGCTTTTTCTCTATGAAAATTCTAATTTGATAAAGCCTGATGATGAATTGGGTTGCTCGACTTTTCCATCTGACTCAAACTTGTGTTCACAATGCTGCGTGGAACTAACAGAGGTTGCATGTTTTGAGGATTCATTGAGGTTTGTTGTTTTCTTGTTTCCTTTTTATATTTCTAATTGTTGTTTATATATATATATTCACTCTAGCTCATACTTGATGCCTTTTTATTTCTTGCCCTACAGAGAAGTCAAATTGAAACAGCGGCAAAATCATGAAAAATTAGCCCTTGGGAAAAGTATCACACTCTGTTCTAATGGCAGATACTACTTGTTGCCTTCTTCATGGATCTCAAAATGGAGAAACTATGTTAACACAAGTGGCAAGAATGTTTCTTCAACTATTGAACCTGAGCCTCTTGCTGGAATTATTAGTTCTCTTAAATGTGATAAAGTAAGTGCAGAATTTTCTGTTCTGGTTACCTCCATCTTATGAGTGACTGCCTTAAGTATGGAATTGGCTCCATTTTAAGGTGAACAGGGTTACATAGACTACCTCTTGAGTTTAATCAACTACAACAACATGCCCCAATATATATCCCATGGAGCGAGGTCTAGCTATCAGGGTCTACGCTTCCATTCCCCAAACCAGTTAGGAGGATTTTTCCTAGAAGACTCAAAATGCATATAAAAGTCCGTACATAAGCAGAAAAGCCGCAAGACACACCACATATAGACTTACCAAGCACTAGAAACACACATAAAGACCAAAAATCACCCGTAAAGGAATATTAAAGGTCCCTCATGCCACTTTGTTTACATGATTATGGAATAAGATTGAACACATGTAAAAGGTCTATTATATGGGGCCTTGAAGTGATTCAATGGTTGGAGGAGATATAGAATTTGAATGGATTATTTGGCAATAGAGGGACTTGAAAATTGTATAAAATGTATGAATATTGGATTACCTATTACAAGTGCTGCTAAGGAGAATAAGTGTCTTGTTCTGCATAACTGTGCAGATTGTGCCATTGTGGATTATATAGGACTGTTTCGAGATGTTTTATCCATAGACAAGTGTGATTTAGTCTTTGAATTGGTTTTCCTGCCAAGACTCTCAGGTCATGGTAGCGGTTTTTTGATTTTAAAGAGATCTAGGATATGATGTGATAATTGTTTTGGTGAAACTTGTAAATTGTACTCTCTGTTTTCATGATTGTTCTTGGAATTTTTATTATATGTTTGATTTATTCATTTGATGTATGATTTCGTTGTCTTTGCAACATGAACCATTCTAAGGTTTCCTCTCCCAAGGAAATTCTACCATTATATAAGGATTGTGTTAGAAGTTGCATTGTATGGCTTAATTTGGAAATTGTTGTGTCCACTCTGACTAAGCATTATGTTGGATTTTGCTCATTGCATCTACATCTGCAACTGCAATATAGTCTTTCATCAAATTTTTCTCTGACCTTGACATGGGAATAGGATTGGACTTCTTTCTTTTGTTTTACTTGTTTGCTCAGGCAACCTGTCTGTCAAGGGGTTTTTGTGAGTGCTGCTGCAGTATCTAATTGAATTGTTCCCAAAAAAAAATTGCATTTTTGTTGTATTTTCAATGATCAATTGAAATTCTTCATAAAGCTTCCATTCATATGACATATTTTTGATTTTTTCGTTCCTTTTTAATTCTTCAGCATTTGATGCTTATGGGAAGGCCTCCCACATTGATGTGCAAACGTGGGATGATCATACAGAAGGTGTCTTCTGTAAGTATTACAAGGTTTAGTTGGTGTTAATTGGTTATATGTGCCTCATTGCCTCCTCTATTGTAAAGATTCTTGTCTTGTGCTATTTATTGTTTTTACTTATAGTCTATCGTTTTTAGACGGATGGATTGACAATCATAACGGAAAATGACTGGAAAATCTTCTGTGAAGAATGGGGTGGTATGTTTAACCAAGGAATTATTGCCGAGATTGAATTTAGCAACATGATGGATACTGATCAAGCAGGCCATTGTCAAGAGATGCCAGTGGATGTGGATCAAACAAATGATGAACCTATTGATGAAGTCGAGTCTAGGGAGCCTATAATTAAGACTTCGCCCAAGGTAATATTTTTCAAGAAATCACAAGATTTCTGTATAATTAATGAATTTTATTTTGTAAACAGGCTGCATTTGCACTTATATGACTGAAAAGGCTTAGATGGGATGTTTTCTGCTATTGTTTCCTCCACATACCCTTGCTGAGCCAAGATAAATGAATGTAGATAGACTTTAGGAAAAGACCCCTTTCCTAGAACGAACATATATACAGAGTCCACTCACTTCTGTGTCCCTAATCCTCCCTTCGATAACATTATACGATTTTCGTGCACATAAGTTTACTGGTTAGTACATAGCAGCCCATGAACTTTGAAAACCTCCACATCATATTTTAATGAACCCGGACCAATTCTCTTGGTAGAGCAAAGCTATGCACAAACATGATTTATCTTTCTTCATTTTCCTAGGCTGTTCCAAATTTGGCATGTCGCACCACAGGTGAGATCAAGTATGTTTAAAAAAACTTATGCTGTGTATTATTCATCAATGTAGCTCTTATACTCAAGCATGGCCATAGCTTATGAACTAGGAGCAGAAGTAAGTATCATTGCAGTCATGTTAAAATTAATGAGATACTTTTTATCGTTATCAACATGATAATTAATGGCTTAAGATAAATTAACTGTAACTGTAATTGGAATTCATTGATGTTTTATATAATGAAATCTTAACGATATGTCATGACGCATGTGTCCATTCTCCGCAATGTTAATTGTTTTTATCTTTTTTTGCATTTTTAAATGTTTTTAAAGACATTTAAGATATAATTATGCCCTTTCTCTTTCATTGTATGTATAGTAAATGTAAGGGATTTTGGGTGGTTAACTAGTCAATTTCTTGTTCCAAGGTTTGTGAGGAATGCATTGGAGAACGTGAAAGCTGTGAGCTAATGCAAAAACTCAGTTATTCTAACGAGGAGATATGTGTTTGCCTTGTGCGTGGGAAGGATGTCCCTAAATCTCTCCTAGAGGCATCAAAGAACATGTTTGAGCCAGATCGCCGTACCTCTAAGCGTTCCCGGAAAACATCGTTCGGGAATTCAATAAACTTGAAGGTCTCAGGGTCTACTTCAGTCTACCAATTGAAAATGATGATATGGGAATCTCTCGGGGTAAGTGGTATCTTTTTCTTCAATTTCTGAAATGCTGCAGCACTGTTTCTGAGAATATGTATCCATTGTTTTATCATTCATAATCTGTCTCTTCCTTAAGGATTGAAATCACATACAGAAGAAGATGTTTTGTTTTTCTCTTCATGTCATTGTACCTGTCTGATAAAAGTGTTCTCCTTCACTACCATTCTTTGAATTAGTTGTTGTTCCTTCGGAGAAAAGGTTGCATACTTACCTGGTTCTTCACTCTTTGCTGAACTAACATTGTCTGAATTAGTTTTTCTTCATTAAGAGAAGGCTGCATACTTACAGGGTGAAATAGTTCCTGAGATGTAGTATATTGTTGTTTAATTGTAAAGGAATTCTAGCTACAGTGAAAATTGTTTTTATTAGCCTCTCATGATTTTATTGTTACACAGGTTATTAAGGAAAATCAGTTGCTTCACAAAGGCAAGACAGTGATTGAAGACGAGAGTCTGAATCTTGCTGATTTTAGTATATTTGCGGGAGATGTGTTATGGGTGATGGATTCCAAGGTTCATGAGAGCCGTGACATAGCTGGTAAAATATTATTTCTGCCCATTATGAGTTTATTTGATTCTCATAATTTTTTATTTCATTGTTGGTTACTGACTTAAAACTGGTCCATCCCTATAAAATGTTTTTGCTCAAAGGACCTTGTTTATGACTAGAAAATGAGTGGGCGGTAAAGTAGGAGGAACTTATATTTGATTTAGCACATAATTATTTTGTTTATCCTAATCCCAATATTATTATTGCCGTTGGCAGATGAGCTTTCTGACACGAAAGCAGAAGTACAGCAGAGTGAAGAAGGCTTCCGAGGGACACTGCTGACTTCGAGCACTCAGTCACAAGTTGTTTGAAGGGATTGCTCTTGGTTGATTCTGTCTATATAGTTGATATTACTCCATTGTCCCCCGGTGTAATCTTTTCTGGTAAGGTGGCCTTTCCTTCTGTTTTTTGGGGTCTGCAGATTTTTGTCACCTTTTGCGTCTAAAAGTTTCCTTAGCCGGGGTCTGTCAGCTTGTTGGTTTAAGTACCTTGTCTTATATCTCTTGGAAGAAAACACAGATTTCAAATAAGTAAACTCATCTTTTTAAACTACACATCAAAGAAACTGGTCGATGAGGGTTTTTAACTTAGATGCTGCTGTTTTTTGTTTTAACAACTAGATAATAACATTAGCATACAAATACGAGATTGGATTACATGAGAAAATGCATTATAATAATGCATCGAATTGCATTAATTTAAAAACCTAACATAGTAGAAGATTATGCCATACTTGGTTACCTGCTCCTCTGTAACTTAAGTATCCACTTGAGTTTTGCATTATCTATTGTTTTGTTCTTTAACACCAATTGAGTTTTTCTTCTCTTGTCTCTAGTGCAGTGAACAATGTATAATATGAGACCTATCAGATGCAGTTGCTGCATCCGACTACAGTCAATGTGGATTGTGATGAGTGGAACTTAGAAAGAAAAAGCCAACGTCTTGAGCAGATACTCGGTAGGTAGGGTGTGGATCGATTTTGATGTTTTAATGGTTCCTCCCTCTCGCTCCAAAACTGCTGCTGTTTATTGCGACAGTTTTTCATGTGATTCAGACGACATTTTGACCTTCACAGCTTTAACGTATGTGTTTGCAGTGCAAATGTATTCTCGAATTCATTAGGGATGCATACTACAGTGTGCCCAGGATGTAAAATGCTTGGTGTTTTGTCAAGAAATTTTTCTAACTTAAAGACCAACAACTATTTTGATTCCAACACTGAACCATATCTCAAACTGTTAATTAATTAACATTATAAGTAGAGTGTTGTGTGATTTGTAACGCACAACTTCTCGGCCATTTATTAAAATAGGACACCTTTATTCAATTGCAAGGCACGATCTTCTACTACATGATCTTGTATCCAGCTAGTATGAGCACCAGCAAATATTATAATGCCTTTTTTGTAAGCCTTCCAAAGTCATAAGTACCCTTTTTCAAAAGCATGCCATTAAGGTAAGATGACAAAACCCTATCTCTGAAGAACTTGATGATCCTCCAATTACTTTGCTCTATCAACCCCATAACATACCCTGTAATTGTGAGATCAACAACTCTCCACCTCCTCTCCTTTGCATACTTTTTCAAACCCTTCACTATAGATTTGTATTCCATGACTTCATCATATTCACTTGCATGTTTGGCTCTCAACAAGGCTTGTCCAAGGCAAAGAGCAAGGACAACGCCATCTTCTAAGGACGAGCAAGCACCCTGGCCTAGATCCGGGGTCATGGGGTGGTACGCATCACCCACCACGCATACGTTTCTCTTTGTCACGTTTCCCCATACGACTTCCCATGGAGGCCTAAACCTTAGCGGAGAGCATATGATGTCTTCCGCTTTCGTTTTCTCTATTATTGCTTTTACTTGCTCAGTCGTCTTGCCGAGGTTGCTCAATACATATTCCTTCAATTTCATTGGATTTGCTTCAAGTTCTTTGTCTGCATATTAGTATTCTAAAATGAGCTAGCACAACAAATATTCTATATCATGGATCTATAGAAATATGTATCTTGTAATGGTAGTACATTATGCGGTTCGTCTACTAAATATGACTAGGATACATTGGACGAGAAAGTTATATACAAACCACCTCAGTCAACCAAATGAATGGATTATGAAGAGGATTAGAAACATGGACTAGAATATCTTTACTAAGGCTATTCATGCATATATAATAGCTCTTCAATACACATTACAAGTAAATGATTCATGGTTTACATGGATGGTAATTAGACAGTTATCTGAAGCATACCTGCACATCCTGATGAGGTGAAGGCAATAAAGAACCAGTAGAGACTAGTATCATCAATCGGAACAATACCATATCTCACACCGTCACCCATGAATTGCATGAACTTCGGCTCCAATCCGTGGCTTTGCTTGAAAGCCACAAAGCCTCTGATGGCAGATCTGCTTGTAAAATATGGTTTTTTGAACCCGAGCCATCTTCCAACAACCGAGTTCACCCCATTGCACCCAATCAAACACCTTTTTTGTGTTATATGTCATCAGTTGCAAGAACATCCATATTAATACTGATAGACATTTAAACACAAATGTATACATGTAGGTTTAAGTTACACATATAATGTACCTTGGTTTTGATGGTGGCGCCATCCGTAAGACGTAGAAGCTTGGAGAAGGGACCATATTCTTCGATGGAAACCACCTTGGAAGAGAACCTTATGCAGTCCTTTGGAAGTTCCTTTGCAAGAGTTTCTAGTAACACCTTCCTTTTTAAACATCTGAATTTATGGTCCCTGCAGTAGTACATATGTTATGTAAAGTAGAACATATTGTTCCTATTGATTTGGTATTTTCGTGAAGTGCAAGGTAAATGTGAGAATAGCAATGGTTCTTGTGAAGTGTATATTTGTTGATTGTCTTGCGGAGAGTAGTAGTGAATGATTCTCCTATGATATTGAAATCATGCCTAAGTTTTATGACTATTTTGTTTTATGATTGATGAATTGTTGAGTAAAAAGTTAATGGTAATTCACCTTTCTTCACCATAAGGAAGTAAGGAGATCTCAGAAGTAAGTGTTCCTGAACTCGCAGACATGATAACCAACCTGCATTGATAATTTGTATAAACCAATTATATAAGCCTAGCTAGCTAATTAGATATAGATCGAGGAATCAATGAAATGAAGTTATGCTAAGTTTAGCTTACGATTGTAACAAGCAAGACTGCTTCCGGAGCGAATCACCAACGCCAACAGCATCAAGCGCCTTCCAAGCATTGTCCCATGTTGCAAATGCAAAACCAGTAACTCTCAAACTCTCTGATGCTTCCAACACCAAACTTTTCAAACTCAACCTACAATCATATCATAATATTTACTACTCCATCATGGAGCACGTGCATATTAGTTTAGTTATTTTACCTGTGAAGCCCTAAGGCCGTAGTCAGACCTGCAATTTCACCTCCCACTATAACAATCTCTTCTTGCATCTCCATCTCTCATCCCTAGCTCAACTAATGATTACTAATTCATAAACTTCCTCACTTCTTCACAGTTCATATATGGTTTTGATTAGACCAAATCACCTATGGCCCTCATGGATTCACCTTTATATAAAATATTTTCTTATTCAATAATAAATAAATGTACCTTTAGAAAGTTGGTAGGCCAATTTATAAGTACATCCATTGGGGCGGGGTGTAACATTACCATCTCTATCCCCGTTTAAATTTTTCCCATCCCCGCCCCATCTCCGTTCCTATTGGGGATCCCGTTAATTTTCCTCATTTAAATTTTTTAATGCGGATTCTCCCTCCTTGCTAAATATGTGTAATTTTATGCTAGGATGAGACCAAGAGTGGGAAAAAAATACCAACTTCGAATTCAGAACATTAACATTTGATATACATTTCAAATATATACCAAATAATTAAATAACTATAATAATGGTGTAACAACAATATTTAAGAATATTTTATTTGGAACATATAACTTAGTCAATTTTGAAAATATATATACTTAATCAATTTCTTTTCAAAATTAATTTAATAAACTTATACACCATATATATATATTAGATATTACGATATAAGTCTTAAAAGCTTTTGAAATAGAAATTAACAGTTTTGAAACTATTTTCTTATATTTTATTATTGAAGTATATATGAAGCTTGAAAGATCTATCAGAGTAGTATAATATTAGAACGTGGGAGTAATATCTGGAGTATTTATTCATAGATAAGGAGAACTTTGATTTTTTTTCAAATCTATCTATATATAAGTTTTTGTTATCACAATACTTTTTTCTTAATATAGGTTTAGAGCTTACGTAACAAATTTCTAGCCAATATAATATTAGTAATTCATACTGTATATTAACATATATATATGTGTGTATAATTCTTTTTTGTTTAAATCACAAGTTTAAGATATTCAACGTGTTGTATTTGAAGCAGGTAATCATCACTGAAAGTACAAAAGAAGACCCACCAAAAAAAAGGCTAGATACAAAATTGTTGACAAGGATTACAAAACTGTTTATTAGGTTAAATATTCATCAAGATGTTTATTTAGTTTATCTGGATTTACTAAACTTAATGTTCAACAAATAATAGTTAAATGTTCATCAAGTTTTATTACACTTAAATATAAATGTCATTTGGACAAACGACGGACCTCCACCGAAACCACCACTAGCCTACCATCAAGCGACCAACGGACCACCGGACCACCACTTATAGGAACACCACTTAAATATGATTTCGAGTAAAAAACACTTGATTTTCATCAAAATGTCCATAAATGTTCATCATTTCATACTTAAATGTTTATCAAGTCATCCTTAAATGTTTACAAGGATGTAATAAAATGTTAATTACTGAAAAGTCCATTACAATTGACTTAAATGTTCATCAAAATGTTCAAAAATGTTCATTTGACATATTCATCTGAATGTTCATCAAGTTTTATTACACTTAAATGTTCATGTCATTTGGACAAACACCGGACCTCCACCGCACCACAACTGGCCTACTGATGAGGCTAAAGTCGTAGTGCCAAATCAAAGAAATAAACTCTAAACACTAACTAGAGTATAGCAAGTAAGTAGAGGTCGAACCCAAGGGAATCAAAACACCAAATCAATGCAGTCAAGTGAACTATCAACTAACGAACAAGTAACAAGTAACCAGGGGGGGTTTTGATTGTATGAAACACAAAAGTAACAAGTATCAAACAAAGAGAGTTTGGGTGAGAATATGATGAGAAGGGGTTTCACCTAGCAAGTATCCACACAACAGTCAATCAAGTTGATCATAGATTTATCTCAAGTTCTATTCAATCCTAGGGAATGTTCCTATTCCAATCTTTAATATATCAGCAGGCCAACCGGTTCTGATAATACTTACTATTCAACAATCAGGGAAACCTCTCAAGATTAGATGAAATAGCAGCAAAGGGCACATAAATCATAAGGATGCATGCAATAACTTACAACCGTCAAGTATTAACATGCAATCAATTCTCTTTCATAAAAGCAATCAACTACCAGATCATGCAGATATGAATGCTACAATGACAAGGAATTCCACCGTATATTCCTAGTCTAGCAATAGAAAACTATCAATCAAACTAGGTGATCAAGCTAGCAAAACTAATAGAAATCAATAGATGAAGAACAAGAGAATTAATACAAACCCATAGGAAAAGAACAAGAGTTTAGAAATCTCACAACTTAATAACTGAAGGTTTCAACCGCTTAGTAAAACAATGGAGATTAGTTCCTGCTCATGGTTGCAGAACTAAATTGTCTGATGGAAAAGATGATTATAGAAAGAAAGAAACTAAGGTTCTTAAATAGAGTCTAACCCTAAAAATATAAGGTAAAAGATATATCCTAAAACTAATTAAGGAAAAAGGAAAAAGGAAAATAAAACCAAACAAGGAAAGAAAGAATAGTAGCAAAGTCATGGATGAATCAGGTGCATGCTTCAAACAGCCCACGTGCTGCTTCCAAACTTGGGCCTACAATTTGATTGAATCTTTGCAGAGGTGCTTCCACAAATTCGGCCAACAACACTGGAAAGCTCACGAGCGGCCCAAACTTCAGGCCCAGCTACACAGCAGTCCATAGTTATACCTCAATTTCTTCACCGATACGGGCCGGCCTTCTCCCTATCTTCGTGGGCTTCGTCTCAAATAATCATGGGCCGAATACTGCTCAACATTCCAACAACAACCTACCCGCGATCGTCGCTAATCAATCCGCGATCGTCGTCGGTGATTTCTTCAAGTCTTCAACTCTTAATCGGTTTTGATCTCTATTTCTTCACTTCTTAATAAATATCTCATAACATAACAATGACTTGAAACATATATAATAATACTCCTAAATCAATGTAATAACCCCTAGTTACGCTATACAAAGTGCAGCGTATCAAATACCCCCATACTTAGACTTTTACTCGTCCCGAGTAACTTACAGAAAAGCTACCCATACAATAAAATACTCAAAGTCTCAGGAAGTACAAGAATATCTCCTAGTGATTACATAACCAATAAGCTCCTTCAAAACACACAAAACACAACAACAATAATCAAGAACAATGTGATAAAATAAGCACATACCCAGAACTACACCTTATTCCTCCAAGTGGCCTACCCGAATCCTCCTATACGCCTCCTTCTTATGTCTCCATACACCAAGATGATAATGATCCTAAAACACTCAATTTTTTTTAATAACACTCATCTTGCTTGGGCGCCCTTTCGGGTTTTCATCCCAACCACTCAATAATTGTTCCAGGCTCACCAACTCACATCTCTCAAGACTTATTGTTGCCTCAGCCTAGTGCCGGTCAAGCCACCTTCTTATTGCATAGATCTTGCTATCCAAGGATTTTGTATGCCTTTTTCTCAATTTTTGTGGCTTTTTCATACAATATATATATTCAATAGGCTCATGCAGATACAACCAACACCCAAATAATTACATGTGAATACATTCTCCTCCCCCATACTTAAACATTGCATTGTCCTCAATGAAATGGAAGACATAAAAACGAACCCAGGGAAGGAGACATAAGACTCACATACAAGGTCGGATGGCCTTCCTCCAATAAAACTCAAAGTGTGGTAGAATGAGAAACTAGATGAGCACTAAATGTAATCCAATAATGCATAGCTCATCTAAAGCAAAAGAAAGAATACCTCCAATGTAGAAGGTGACCCAAACAAATCAACTCCTTGCAAAGAATATGGTCACCAACAAGCTAAGCTCCAACGAATGTAGATCTAGAATGATAGTACTAATCGAAACCAAACTTGATGAAATACAACTCCTTACTTTTTTTTAATCCGATATATTATTTTTTTCTCGGAATGATTTTCGAATTTTTGGTTTTTTTTTTTTTTAGACGGGAGAGAAAACTTCACCGCCCCACAACTAGATCACCACTTACTTTAATATGATTTCGAGTAAAAAATACTTGATTTTCATTAAAAGTCATACTTAAATATTCATCAAGTCGTCCACTACTAGAAACACAGTATATTGCCTCAAAAATTTGCCTACGAAATTATTAGAGGGTAAATTTGTGTCTATATAGCCTCAAATTTACCCTCGAATCACATTTTCGAGGTTGTTTAACCACATATATTATTCCAGGCTATATTTCGATGCTATATATCCATGAAGAATTTTGTCAGGGTTATATTCACGAGTACTTAGCCTCAATAATAAATTGTGGCTAAATTCAAGGCTAAGTTTAATACTAGAATAACATCCGAAGTTAGATCCAAGCTGAATTCGAGGTTATATCTCAAGGTTATTTAGCCACAAAATCTATTTGAGGGTAAATGTGGGGTTATGTTTTTTCATGTACATTCAATGTTAAATTCGTGGTTATATTGAAGACTATTACCCTCGAATATACCCTGGAATACAATTGGAGGTTATATTTAAGGCTATCCTACATAATAAATGTAACAATAAATTTCTACAAATTTTTTTTGTTGACAACTACTATCGTTTGACTGCTCATGGAGAAACACCTTTAGTTCAAGTTTATGGTAGAGAGGAGTCATCTAGCTCATACCATCATGATCTCAATTTCTTTGGAGTTGGAATGGATATATTTGATAATCTTAATCCTTGTCAAAGAATGGTTTTTGATGCTGCTAGACCTGATTTTGTTCCACCCCAGTGGTTTGATAATGGCCCTTCAGGTGATCATGTTAATGAGGGTCATGACCATATGCCACACCAACAACATCTAGTCCTATTCATGGTGACTCTTCATTTTTATCTGAGCAATTCTACATGGTCTAAGGAAGCAGTTGATCTAGTGTATCCCGGTTGTGCTATCACATTATTGTCTGCAGTAAGAAATTTCATGTCTTTGAAGACTGATTATCATTTGTCACAAGCTGGGTTTGATCGGCTTCTTGATGATGGCGGAGAGCTCTTACCACCGAACCGCGACCTTCCCAAGAACTTTTATGAGGCTAAGAGGTTGATTCAAGCTTTGGGATTGCCAGTACAAAAGATACATATGTGTTCGGAAAATTGCATGTTATTTTGGAAGGAGGATTTTGATGCCACAGAATGCAAATTTTGTAAAAGCCCAAGGTATGAAGAGCATTTGAAAAAAAAAATGGAAAATTCATTCTGAGAAAGGTATTACGATACTTGCCCTTAATCCCGTGTCTGCAACAGTTATACGTCATATAGGAAACTGCCAAACACATGCGTTGGCATGTTGAGTACGTACCGGATCAAGAAGGAGTCATGACTCACCCATCTCATGCAGAAGCTTGGAAACATTTGGATTAGACCAAATCACCTATGGCCCCCATGGATTCGCCTTTATATAAAATCTTTTCTTATTCAATAATAAATAAATGTATCTTTAGAAAGTCGGTAGGCCAATGATAACTGCAGAATTAGGGATAATAAAATGGAGGGTGAGTAACATTACCATCTCCATTCCGCTATTTAAAATTTTGATCTCCATTCTTGTCCCGTACCTATTGGGGATCCTGATAGTTTTCCCATTTAAGAATATTTCATTTGGGACATATCTTTTGTGTGGAGAATGATACGAATGTACGTAGTATTATAAAAAAAATATAAACTTAGTCAATTTTGAAAATATATGTACTTAATCAATTTCGTTTCAAAATTAATTTAATAAACTTATACATCATATATTAGATATTATGATATAAGTCTTAAAAGCTTTTGAAATAGAAATTAACAATTTTGAAACTATTTTTTTATATTTTATTATTAAAGTATAAAGCCTGAAAGATATGTCAGAGTAGTATAATATTAGAACGAGAGAGTAATATCTGGAGTATTTATTTATTTATTTATAGATAAGGAGAACTTTGATTTATTTTGAAATCTATCTATAAATAAGTTTTTGTTATCACAATACTTTTTTCTTAATATAGGTTTAGAGCTTACGTAACAAATTTCTAGCCAATATAATATTAGTTATACCGTATACTAACATATATATATATATATATATAATTCTTTTTTTTGTTTAAATCACAAGTTTAAGATATTCAACGTGTTGTTTTTGAAGCAGGTAATCATCACTGAAAGTACAAAAGAAAACCCACCAAAAAAATAGAAAAGGCTAGATACATGCATTACATTATTCACGTTTTAGAGATGATTCACAGTTTAGATAAGGAGAGAAGAGAGGAGAACTTGGAGGGCACAAATTTAATTACAAGGTCTTTATTTAACACATCATAAAATTTTATTTAGCACATCCATACATTCAGTGGCGGAGCCAGAAAAAAATTAAAGAGGGGGCGAAAAAAAAATTAACGTATATTTTTATTTACAAATAATAAAGTATAACGAACTATCTTAAAGAAATTAAATGTTAAATGAAAAATAAAAAGCAAAGAATATATACATATATATGACGTACATAAGTTATTAAAATATGAATGAACTATGAAAATTAAGAACAACATAGATTATTAGATATTAATACAATATTAGAGTGGATTTGTTAATAACTCACATAAATTTTAAAAATAAAAATTAATTGCATGGAAAATAAAGAGTAATGGTTATATGAAAATATATGGAAAAGCTTAAAAGAGAAAATGATGAAATTGATAAAAAGAAACAAATAGTAAAAATAAATGAAAATGATGATGTTACAAAACCTCGAACCCAGATGGACTCACTACCACCATGTCCTTGGTGTTTACCATTGCGCTAGCTGAATTATGTGATTAACATGCCTAATATATATATATATAACTACAGACGGAAACCAGGGGCGATGGCCCCCTCGGGCACCCCCTGGCTCCGCCTCTGCATACATTCGTCACGTATGTATTCGATAGGATCTTCGTCACGAATGTATAGAACTAGACATCCGTCACAAAGGTAAATGGTAATACTTCCGTCACGTAAGTTAAGAGGAGTTCCGTGACGAAGGTAGAGAGGAGATTCGTGACGAAGAGATGAATGACTTCCGTGACAAATGTAGCTATATCTGCAAAAGTGAAGCTATTATGTCTAATCTACACCAACTACATTTAATTACCATCAAAATATCCGAACCAACTTCATCTTCAACATTTTTCACTTCATTTTACCCACATTTCACCATAAACACTCTCATTCAAACATAAGCTTCAATTGAAAATGTCAAATTGGGATGACTACATACACCAAAATGTTGATGAAGTTGGTCCATCATGGGGGAACTACAATGAGGTATGTTATAATTGCTTTAAATAATGTACAAGTTAGGCTTTGTAGTAAAATTTATGCTTTTGTATGAAATTGAATAGTTTTGAAGTTAGGTTTTGTGTTTATTGTGTGAAAATCATGGTGTAATATAGAAAAGATGTGATTTTTAGGTGTTACGTTAGCTTTTTAAAGAAATTAGAATGTTAGATAAACAAATAGAAAGGCAGTGAAAATTGACAATTTTAACCATTGTTGACAGTGATAGATGTGAACAATGTAATGATATATATGTTGTTCATAGGTGATCATGGTGGATGGAACACACTTGCATATAAAACACAAAGATGGTGGAATACTTGGAGGTTGCCGAATTTAAAAAATGGGCAAGTGCACATTACAAAGGGGATATATACAACATAATGAAAACTAAAAACTCACGAGACCATAAATTCAATTATATTGGAAGCAAGGTATGACAAAAATCTTACTGATTACATATTATGCGTATGTTGACACATTATCAATCTGTATACTAGTGGATTTATTGTTCATAGATTATTTTTTTAGATTTGTCGACAGACAATTATGATATAACCACTAAATAGAAAGACATTGAAACTTGGTTTGATCAATTTTAACAATTATTGATTGTATTTAGGTTTTCATCGATCTATAATGTGCACGTTATTGAAAACTATGAATGACTAAGCTTCTAATTTTTTGGTGGACTTATATTTGACAATTATTAGTATAGAATATGTTGACAACTATTAGTATAGAATATGTTGACAAATATTAGTATAGAATATATTGAAAGATTTTGACACATTGTTCTACATCTCTTTCGTTGACAGACTGAAGAATTATTTATTGACATATAGAAAATATTACTTGAATAGAGAAGAATAATTGGTTTACCAATAATCCTAAGCTTTTGTAAACAAATTAGGATTACATATGACAAATAGGAAAGCATTTAAAATTGATCACATATTTTTAAAAATTGTTCACATTGTTGAATGTTGTTGTTGACAGGCCATTCCAAGTTGTTTCACTATTAGAGTATATGTGAGACGTGCTATCAATGTAGTTTAATGAGATACGCACTAAGGCTGAAAAAAGTAATAACAAGGTGACACCATGGGAAAATTCTTGAAACTAGGTACCAGATTTCAAGGGGTATGACGTGAGGAAGCTCAATATCATGTACTTGGTGGAGATTTCTTTGGTGTGGTCAATTTAGCAGAAAAGAAATGTACCTGCAAAGTTTTTGATCTCGTGTATGCATGCTATAGCTGCGATCCAGAAGGCTAAAGGGATAGTGACAAATTTTGCGAGCAACTAGTATAAAACCGAGGCTTGGAAAGAGGCATATAAAGAAATAATCTACCCCGTGCCAACAGAGACTGATAATAATATGTCAATTGAAGTCATCAAAACAATTTGTATGCCACCGATTGTGCAAAAAAAGGGTGGAAGAATGGATCAAAGATACCCATCCGAATGTGAGTTTCCAAACAAAAGCAAGAAGAGAAAAGGACCAAGAACGCCAAAAAATTTAGTCTTTGTTGAAATATTAACAGGACTTCTTGCCAAAAAGAAGCACACTGATAAGGTTGGGACACAGTTATCAGAGCGATGAGTTGAATAAAATCCTTTTGTACATTTTTATTATGAAAGTGACTCATTTAGAAACTAACTCCCTACCCCAAGGAGAAAGGAGAAACCCAAAGGGGTTAGTTTTTTTAACAAAAACTAATAAAAACTACTTAGGGCTAGTTTTCCTAATGAAAAACTTTGAATGAGTCATTGGGACACACTCTCTCGTATCAGAGTGGACAACATTTTAGGAATTTCTTTATCATTTTGCCCTTTAATTCTAAGGAATAATGGTTCTATAAACCATCAACATTTATATGTGAATACTATCAACAGGTTTTGAGACACTATCAACATTTAAAATATGATAAACTATAAACAGTTTGTGATAAACTGTCAACAACCGTATCGTCAACTCCAATATTTGAATATTGTAGACAAGGTTCTTATGAATTATACAACTATAAAATTAATACGACACCAAGTAAAACAATAAAATATTGTCAATATGCTTGATTTTGTAGACATTCATATGAAATCAACTAAGTAATTTTTTGATAATCTGTCAGCAAGTTAATCCACTTGCTTATGAAATTGTGGTGTGTTGACATATTTTGTTGACATGTTGAGAAGTTTTTTCATAACGTCATAACAACCGCACTTGATACTATGTCAAAAACTCCAACAATAACCAACTCAGTGCACAAAGCATAATGATAATTTAATTGTTAATATGTAAACGTTGATAAAGCGCGCTACGCGCGCCTCATAAGAATAATAAACAAATGAAGCGTGTGCAACAACACACTTCATTTGTAATTAGGTGTTCTTATAAAAAAATGTTGACATTTTTTAATAAATGCTTTGTTGATTGAATTTGTATTGACAAATAATGTTGACATGTTGAAAAAGTTTTACATAACATCCTAACCACACTTGATACTATATCAAAAACACCAACAATAGCCAACTTAGTGTATAAAAGCACTATGATAGTTTTAGTGTGAAATATATAAGATATAAAACGTTGGAAATGAAGCACACAAAGCACAATTAATGACCAAAAAAGTATTATATTGAATCGCGATCACATACTATAACCAAATTGTCACAAACACTATTTTAAACCATAAACTGTCAACACAAACTGTCATATGCCTAAAAACATTGTCTTAACACAGAAATTGTCCGTAAAACCACATTGTCAAACATCCTAACAAAAGCAAACTACCAACACCCCTATTACACAAATATAATATTCAATGAGGAGCTTTAGGCGTGTTACGTTCATCTGATAATGGATTGAACTCCCGTTTCTCATAGAAGAAATCAGTCACCATCTTTCCCTATGAGCCCTAATATGTTTGTCATCCAAATCATCAAAACTTTCCGCCAAAAGTCATAGCCTCTATAAACTTGATGGTATGAACTCCACAGTTCCCACTGAAGATCAACAAAAAAAAAGAGACAAATCAGGAAATGAATCACTAGAAAGGGTGTCAACATAAAAAATACTGTAAACAAGTTAAATTTGTCAACACAACACTATCCTATAAAAACTTACATTATGTTGATAAATACGAAAGACTAAACAAAATAATAAACAAAAATAACTATACGTGAGCCAATCTTGAGGAACATCAGTGCCTTGAATGTATAATCCTTTTCCAAACAATTAAGATGTTGTAACAAATTACTCTTTTTCATTACCAAAAGAAACATCTTACATAAGGGTCCAAGTCTAGCTCCGAAAAAAGCATCATTGCTGATAGGCAGACTAGAATCCATCACAGGAATGTCCCACTTTGCTAGATCTATCTCCAAAGCCACCCAATGTTCATTCTCAAAGTTAATGAGATTATGTACCCTTGTCACTGATCCAGGCCAAGACTTCCTATGATGATGCGGATAATAGCCTATAAAGTACTTCCGAAAAAGCGTAACTCTGACGGATCACCAGCCTTGATAAGTTGTTGCTTCTTATCGTTGAAATGCCCAAACCACAACCAATCCATGAATCAGATGAGTAAGAACCAAGGCTGCTCTGGTTATGATACGGGGAAGAACCACGTCGAATCTGATCTAGACGCCTAATCTCAACAGAAACTCAGAAACAAGGAAAATGAGTTATGTACTTGATGGTTTGAAGATGGAAACGAGAAGAACAAGATAGAGAAGGGAAGAACCTGGCCTAACAATGACTACACCCTTAGCTTGAGGCTAAGAACCGAATCAAATGAAGACAAAACCCTTACCATACAACCTTACATAATCTGCCATGGAAGGAGAAAACACAAGGAGGAGATCTATGAAGCTCTAGGCCACCAATCCTTCAAGAATTGACATCCACAAGACAACTAGACTATGAATCCAACAATCCACTCTTCTCTCTCAAAAGACTCTCTTTTGGAAGAAGAAACTGTTTTTTAACATAAGCCAAATCTGAGTTTTACAAGTGCCAAGGGAGCCTTATATACTCCAAGGAGGAGCCGGCCCATTGGTCTTAAAACACACCAAAGATTGTCTTAAAAACACACCAAAAACACACGCCTAAAAGGTCTAATAAAAATGTTATGAAAATGCAATGAAAATGCGAATAAAACCATTACAACTTCAAGATCCTTCTTCAACAGATTGAGGGTCTTCTAAGTGATCTCCAATGGTCAACAAGGTCCTCTCTCCAAGCTTAGGAACATCATCAAGATAATCGAGTTCTTTGGACAAGAGATAAGTGACTACCTTGTCCAAGTTTTGCTTGAGTTTCTTAGCTCTAGATCTTGTAAGAGGGCCATCAATTGAAGGAACTAGGGGAGGTGTAGGTGTCATGGGTGGTCCCTCATCAGGTTACCTGAAACAGTAGTACTACCACCCTCAGAAACACTTCCAGGGACTGGAGAATTTTTGAACAAAAAAAGGTGAGAATATAAGTTGGTACAAAGATATTGATGAAGGTTCATCATACAAGTTCATGCAAAATATTGATGAAGGTTCATCATACAAGTTCATGCAAAATATTGATGAAGGTTCATCATACAAGTTCATGCAAAATATTGATGAAGTTAATGACAGAAATGGTGCAGCTTTGAGGTACAATGCTAATAAGTTCATGATAGTACACAAACAAGTTCATCCATGTAATGGAGCAAGTTCTAAGTGATCTGAAGGCAAGGTTGTTTGTAGCGAGAATACCGACGTAGTGATATTCAAGAAATTGTAGGGTGATGATCAAACTTTACGGTAACAATCTTAACACTCAAGAACATGATGGGAAATTAGGGTTAAAGGCTTGTACTTGTGTATTGCTTAAGGAGACGAAACTTGATTACAAAGGAGGCGTTAGCCCTATAAATAGGCTAACCCTAGCTCTATCTCTAAGGAAATAGAATAATATATTTTCCTTCTATCTAATAACGATATAAAACATGGTAAAAGATATTCTTTTAATATCTTTTACTACTTCTTTTACTCTTTACATAAGGAATGTACAATAAATGACCTAAATACACTCGGCCAACTGTGTCTTCGTTATGACGACGCCTTCATACTCATTCTTCTCGTCGACACTATCATCTACGCGTAGCTTCTCTGACGCGTTCCTTTACTCGTCGTATTTTTAGGCACAAAAAAAGGTCATGTTACGAAGCATGCAAGTTCATGATAGTATTGATGCAGGTTCATCCTACTAATTACAGAGGCAAGTTCATGTAGTATTGGTGCAGGTTCATCCTACTAATGAAGGAGGCAAGTTCATCCTACTAATGATGGAGGCAAGTTCATAATAGTATTGGTGCAGGTTTATCCTACTAATGATGGAGCCAAGTTCATGATAGTATTGATGCACGTTCATCCTACTAATAGTGCAAGAAAAGGTTGAGAGTGTAGGACAAAGCAAAGGTTGTGCAAAATGAAGGCAATAATGAAGAAAACAAGCAAAGAGAAAAGAAGGATTATGAAGGTCAAAGGAAGGTGAAAAGTTGTAAACCTAGACGAGTTGAATGAAGATAAATCAATGTAGTGAAACCTGAGTGATTCAACCAAATAGATACACTCGAAGAAGAAATAACTTAAGTAAAAGATACGGAAGTAAACAACATCAACAAACATAGATTTATAAGCTACAACAATGACAACGGATTTGCGAAGGAGAGAAGGAAGATAAGAAAATAAAAGTTATAATCCTAAATGTGTATGTAGTTTCATTTATATTTTTCAGAAAATGATCTATTCCCAGGACTATATTCATATTATTTTTGACAATAAGAATGATTGGATCTTTACAACCCCTATTAAAAGGAGTGTTAATCAAAAGGAAGGCAATTATATTTCCGGGGTAAATGTTACTTTATTTACGGATGATTGCTGTATGTATTATAATCTTACTCATGTGATTATGACTTCCAAGAATACAACTTACAGTTCAAAAATTTGTCTGATCCATCTGGTGTTGATTGAGTCTAATAACATTTTTAAGTATGATATTGGTACACAAAGTCATAATAATGTGTTCTCTTATAAAGATATTATCAAATGAAAGTGGCTTATTGGAACTGTAGGGGAGTGTGTCGCCCTCATTTCTGGACCGAAATCTCACACACATTAAACGTACTCATAATATTGATCTTTTTTGTTTGGCTGAAACAAAGTATAATGAAACCCCTAGTTCTCAATTCTTATCTAAAATTGGGTTTAATAATATTTTTATTTCACTGGATGATGGTACTAGAGAGGGTGTTTGGCTCTTATGTTCTAAGTTTCATAAAGCAGAATATTGCAGTATTATTTTTAATGATTTTAATACTATTATTCTTAAATATGAAGAGCAAGATATTAAGTTTCTGATTATTTTCATCTATGCTCCTAGCAAGGAAAACTTTAAGAATGAATTTTGGGAATTCATTTCAAACTTTATCAATGAGTATAATATTCCACCTATTGTTATAGGAGATTTTAATGACATCCTTCAAGTGACTGACAAGAAAGGAGGTTTAGAACCGACTAATAGTAGATTTACAAGATTGATTAATCTTAGCACAAATCATGGTCTGTTAGATATTGTTCCTGAAGGTTTACGGTTTACATGGAAACGTACAAATAAATATACCAACACTACTGTCCTGGAAAGATTGGACCGTGCCCTAGTACACCATGACATTTTTAAACTTTTACAATAATATTAGGTTAGCACATTTACCTTTCACTACATCTGATCATTGTTGTATTACGTTTCAAATTGGTGAAGAAGTTGTTCGTAAACATTACCCTTTTCGATTTGAAAATGCTTGGCTCCAGAAGGAAAGCTATAGGAATGTAGTTGCAAAAATTTGGAACTATAATTATAATGGATCGGCTATGTTTAAACTGTTTATGAAACAAAAATATCTTAAGAGTAGGACTAAAAAGATTGGGTTAAGAAGAACATCAATAACATTAAAGAACAACTTAATAAAACGGAAGTTACATTACAACAATTACAGACTGAGTGTTTCCAAAATCAAAATTTCACTAAAGCTCCGTTATACCATAGAATGGTTTTGAAGTATAATAAATTAATAGAATTTCAAAATACTTATTGGAAGCAAAGGGCAAAACAAAAGAATATAAATGAGATGGATAAAAATACAAAGTATTTTCAGACAGCGGTCAAAATAAGATTTTATAAGAAAAACATAAATTATTATGAAACACTTAATAATCAAAAATATTTTAATACAACAAAGATTAAAACAACTATTTCGGTAGACCTACAATCAAGATTTCAACCATTACATCCTATTCCTCTATTGGACAAGGATTTTCTAATTATTCCTAATTTAATTAATGACAATGATAATAATTTTTTGTTATTTCAACCAACACCCTTGGAAATTAAGAATGTAGTTAAAGAATTACCTCATAACAAAACGCCTAGTCCTGATGGGTTTAATGCGGAATTTTACCAACATTATTGGAATATTGTTGGTGATTCGGTAATTCAGGCTATACAAGCCTTTTTCCACTCTGGTTTTCTTTTAAATGAGTGTGCACAATCATTTGTTGCTTTGATACCAAAAGTTGATTCCCCAATTTCAATTAATCATTATCGTCCCATAAGTTTATATTCAACTATTTATAAGATTATTACAAAGATTATGGCAAATCGTTTGCAAACACCTTTACCTAAAATAATTCATCCATGCCAAGCAGCATTCGTACAAGATCGTTCTTTTTTGACAACATATTAATACCTATTAATATCACATGAAATATTTCACTCTTTCCACCAGAAGAAAAAGGGAAAAAGGGGTTGGATGACATTAAATCTTGACATGGAGAAAGCATATGATAAAGTCCAATGGCCATTTATAATTAAGATATTACAATCCTTCGGATTCCAAAAACAATGGATTGATAGATTGATGACTTGCATTACATCGGCTAGTTATTCTGTTCTATTTAACAATGAACCGGGTCCGGTGTTCAAACCAAAATGTGGCTTACGACAAGGTGATCCAATTGCTCCATTTATTTTTATTATAGTCATGGAATACCTCTCTAGAACTCTCCAACAAGAGTCGGAAAAAACAAACCATAGAGTAGGAATTCAACTTACTAGAAATGGAATGGGGATTCCTTTTTTGTGTTTTGTGGATGATACTATAATTTTTGCAAATGCTAATATGAACAATATGAACTATATTAAGAATTTCTTACAAAAATTTACTAAGTTATCAGGACTAGCTATAAACTATCATAAAAGCTCATTTCAAACAACTCCTAATAGTCCAACCCAAAGACAAGCCTTGGCCTCTGTGCTAAATTTACAAATGACTAATTCGATGGAAAAATATTTGGGTATTCCAATTGTAAGAGGTAGGGTTAAGAATGATGTATTCCAATTAATACGCGGTACATAAAATGCGGAAACAACTCTCAAAATGGAAGGCGAACACAATTTCACAGGCAGGTCGGACTATCCTTCTACAATCAAATATTATGTCTTATGCTAATCACTTGATGCAATGTTTTTCTCTACCAAAAGGAATTTGTGATCAGTTTGATAAAATTAATAAAGATTTTTTTGGAACAATAATAATCCCAACTATCGTGCTATTACTTCCTGGAATTCAATATGCAAACCAAAGGATGAAGGTGGATTAGGCTTACATAAGGCAATGGATTTAAATATAGCATTACAACAGAAACTACTATGGAAACTAGTAACGGATAAGGTTATTTGGTTACCAGATAAATCTGGTCATTTTAGCACATCTTCTGCTAGGAAATTTAATATGAATAATGCACCACAACATAAGAATGATTTATACAATTGGATATGGAAGCTCAAAATTCCACCTAGATACCAAAATTTCCTTTGGAAAACTATCTCTGATAACCTCCCTACTACTGAAAGATTAAATAAGTATTATAATAGGGTTCCTTCCGAGTGTTCCATGTGTAATGGTGTCCAGGAATCAAGAGAACATTTTTTCTTTGAATGCCACTATACAAGAACACAAATGCAGAATTACGGTAGAATATTTAATACTTCTTTTGATATGCATCAAGGCACATCATTTAACCAAACACTGCAAAACATTATACATGCGTATCAAAACAAAAATTACAAAATTGAAGCTTTAATCTTTCTTTGGTATTCGTTATGGCTACATAGGAATGGTTTAGTATTTCAGAATAATGGCTTCAACCAAAAAGAAGTAGCGCTATCAGCCTATGATCGAACAATTCAAATTTTGGGAGTCAACACAAAATAATTTAAAAGGACCGAAACAGAAAAATAGAAGAAATAAGAATAAAAATATTAACCGACGATGGATAAAACAAACATCAGACTGGGTCAAAATCAATTTTGATGCATCCTTTCTGTCGACATAACAATCAAGCATTGGATGTATAGCTAGAGACAATAATGGTAAGGTAATAGATATATATATATATATATATATATATATATGAAAGATATTAATTCGTCTTCGGCTTTAGTTTCAGAAGCTATGGTTGCACTTAATGCAGTCAAATTAGCCATTAAAATTAAAGTAAAAAATTTAATTATTGAAGGTGATAATTTGACGGTGATTAATTCAATTAAAAATATTTGGAAAATTCTTTGGGAAATTCGGAGTGTCATTATCGACATTCAAAATTTGCTTAAGACTTTTAATAATTATTAAATATTTCATTGCTTCAGAGAAGCAAACACAACAGCTGATTTTTTTTATCAAAATCTAATATTAGCTCGCATATAATAAAGACTGTCCTTAACTGTAACCAGAGGGATGTTGTATCTGATGATTATATCAGAACCATTAGGCCAATTCTATTTCAGTCAGGAGTGGCACATTCCTGCTCTAACTTCTTAAGGATCATTCGTCAGGATGATCAGGAGTTGTCACCACCCCCCTGGTGAAACTCCGGTTCTTGCCTCAAACAAAAAAAAAAGAAAAAAGAATTGACCGAAATACTCGTCCGTGTAGAATACTCACTTAAAATCTGGATCTAATCATGACCATTGGATGAACAATAATCAACGGCCCAAAATAATTCTTAGTTTTTATCTTAAACAAGATTCTCATTTGATCCCTTCACTCTCTTTTTTGAAACAGATTATATGATAGGCGTGAATTCCATAATAAACACTCTTATAGAGATAAATAAGAATGAATCTAAGCCATTGGATGTCAAGACATTAAATGACTTGGATTAAGGGTTTGTTTGGTTCAGTAGTTTATAAGCTGTTTTTGGTTTATAAACAGATTTTTTCAAAAAAACATGTTTGGCTGCACACAAAAAATTGTTAACGAATAACTATTTATTTTGAAAAATATGTTTGGTGATAAGTGGGTTTAGGTTTATAGATAGAACAACCGGGTTTTTGACTCTTGGATCTCCTAGCCACCAACAAAAATTGCAACATTGAACTAGCCTGTAAATTCTCCTCTTCTGCTAAATCTCCATTCAATTCTCATCTTTGAATTTCCCCGTCCTTTACTTGACCTGATCTATTCACTGTGTTGAAGTAGCAATGAGTTTGACCCGGAAATCTGGAATACATGATTCAGATCTGCATCATACCATAATTCGGCTGTGAGGGTGCGAGCCACTTGGAGGATGCCTGGGTTGTGCTTCAATCCGGAGAACAGTCAGAGAAGACGGGAATATGGGGAAAAGATGGATTCGATTATCAACCCTAGTTCGGAATTTGGGGAAAAAAATCCTAATCGGACACCTAAACTTACCGTCAACAGGGGAAAAGGACGAAACATCTAGGGTTTGGCAAGCTACTTCTCTTCGTTAGAGGTGTCGTGTTGTTTACACTGACCGACAATGGAGAACGTATTTTTGCAGAGGAAGGAAGGAGGAAACAGAGGTTGAAGATGAGAAAAAAAAATTTGTCTTTGAAAAAGAAAATGGGTCCAAATCAGGTGGGAAGTGGGCCTTAAGATGAGAAATAAGAAGGCTTCCCAGCCTTCCATTAGTGCTTCCCACACGTGGCCCATTATAAACCCTACTCGTTGGCTTTTAGGGTGGACTACACGCGCGCTACTAAACAAAACCAAAAAAGCGCAACGACTAGATTTGGGAGAGGAACTCGGTGACGATCTGGAACCATAAACCTCCTTACTCGCTGCTTTGGGAGAGGAACTCGGTGACGATTTGGAACCCGCAGCGACTAGATTTGGAGAAGAAGCCACGATTCGCAGCACTCGGACGCATCCATGGCGAGTTCATCTGCATAAAACCTCAAAGACGCTTCTAACGGTAATCTTCGAACTAGATTCTACAGAAAACCTAAAATTGACGATCAAACTAGATTCTAGGTTGTATATCCTTCAATTAAACACTCGATCACTATAAAGTGACGAGAAGAACTAGAATCTAGGGTTTTCTCCACAGAAAATTGTTTATTGCTAGGTTTAGAACGGATTTGACTCATTTTGCTTCAGATTCTAGCATATTTGGTGTTTTTGCTTCAGATTGTAGCATTTTTGGTGATTTTTCTTCCGATTACTGGTTCATACTGAAGCACAAATGAATTGCATGTGCTTTGATCCATTTTTGTGCACAACACTATAGAGAATGTGCTTTGTGCTACAATATAATGTTCTTGTGCTTCGGATTGTAGCATTTTTGGTGATTTTGCTTCCGATTACTGGTTCATATAGGAGTTTGGGGTGGAATACTGAGGCACAAATGATTTGCATGTGCTTTTGATCCATTTTTGTGCACAACATTATAGAGAGTGTGCTTGTGCTACAATATAATGTTCTTGTGCTTTAATTTACACCACGTACACTAATATACTACTTAATTGTTTTGCATGTGCTTTGATTAATCTGTGCTATCATATGCTTCTGTTGTGTTTTAATTTGCTACTGTTGTGCTCCTATTTTATAGGAATGTGTTAGAAATGATCAAATGAGTGTTAACATTTGCTTTTGTTGTGCTATCAGTGTGTGCTTCCATATGCTATTGTGGTGCTTCTATTTTCAATGGTTGTGCTTCAGTTTATAATACTGTGCTTCAGTTTACTCATTTTACCTTATTATGATTGTGCTTCATTTTCTTATGATTCTGCTTTGCTTTCTCCTAGATTTTTGCTTTAGAAGCATTTGATCTTTAGAAACTTCTGATGTGCTATGATTTACTCAGCTATTAGAGTGTGATGCCATATGCTATTGTTGTGCTTCTATTTTTCATGGTTGTGCTTCAGTTTGTAACACTTGTGCTTCAGTTTACCTTGTTATGATTGTGCTTCACTTTCTCATGATTGTGGTTTGTTTTCTTCTAGAATTTTGCTTTAGAAGCTTCAAATCTGTGTGTTGCCATATGCTATTATAGTGCTTCTATTTTTCATGGTTGTGCTTCAGTTTGTAATATTTGTGCTTCAGTTTACCTTGTTATGATTGTACTTCACTTTCTTATGATTGTGGTTTGCTTTCTTCTAGAATTTTGCTCTAGAAGCTTCAGATCTGTGCGTTGCCATATGCTAATGTTGTGCTTCTATTTTTCATGGTTGTGCTTCAGTTTGTAATATTTGTGCTTCAGTTTACTCATTTTACCTTGTTATGACCGTGCTTCATTTTATTATGATTGTGCTTTGCTTTCTTCTAGATTTTTGCTTTAGAAGTTTCAGATCTTTGTGAATGGAGAAGTTTTAACAATGTTGTGCTTTGATTTATGCAGAACGTGATACACAACAATATCGTTGCCAAAAGATTCGTATTAAACATTCATTAGTCATTGGGATTCAGCCAGCAAAATCACTACAAGAAGAAGCAGCAAAAGGTAAATCACTACAAGAAAGAAGCAGCAAAAGGTAAATCACTACAAGAAAGAAGCAGCAAAATCACTTTTGTGCTTTGATTTACTAATTATTTTTATACAACAAAGAAGGGCTCAACTCCATAACAGAGGAGCACATATGAAGCATAGAAGGGCACAAAAGAAGGAGAGAAGGGCTCAAGCACAGACGTGTCAAATGCACCAAAGGATAGCTCAGCTGAAAAGTGTCGAACATGATACCGAAGTATTGTTCTTCCATGTTTGATAGAACATACAATGAGATAAAGAATGTCACAGAGATGATGTCGAAGAAGTCCAAAAATTGAACGTTGAACTTGTTGTAATGTTGTAATTTTGGTACTGCTTAGCCTCAGGTATAATGTAGTTTTGAAACAGTTTTAACACTTGTAAGCAAAATGAATGATGTGATGATTTAAGAAGAATGTCAGAATAAACTTCATTGTGCTATAACATTGTATATTTGCGATTCGGTTTATGAATGATGTGTTGCACCACTAACTCAAGAACAATAACAGTAAAAGCCTATGTCCTATAACATTGTATAAGGGGCTTGAGAAAAAAAGTACACTAACTTTTATTTAGTAATGAAAGTGCTACTCTATTATTGGAATATGTTAGTATATGATCCTTTTGTGCGTTGTTTTACTAATGAAAGTGCTACTATATTAAATGTTGAAGTTGCTATGGAATTTGCTACTTTTGCTGTTATATTCTATTATTGGAATGTGCTTTGATTTACTCTAATTGAAAGGGTTGTTTTAATTTCAAGTGCTATTATATTACAGAAACGTGCTACTCTGTCATTGGGATGTGCTAGTATATGCTCTTTTTGTGCTTTGTTTTAGAAAAAAAAGTGCTTGGACTTAGTATATTTGTGCTTTGAAGAGTTCTAGCTTTGTTATGCTTTCAGTTGCATATGCTTGTGATTCATTTTAGTCTGATTGTGCTTTAGTATGAAATGATTGTGCTACAACAGATTTCTGTTTTGCTTCAGATTACTCATATTGTGCTTCATATTGTAATGATTGTGCTTCACTTTGTTATGATTATGCTTCAATTTGCTATCACCGTGCTTTAATAAATCTTTGGTGTGCTGCAGTTTACTCTGACTGGTGCTTCAGTCAACTGAAGAAGCTAGGTTATCAAGTTCCAAATTATTGTCGAAGTTCAAGCGGAAAGCATCTTAAGAACTAGTCAATAACCAGATCAATCAAAACTACGCGTACACTAGAAGCAAACATCTGATAGCAGAAAGCGAGCAAATCAATTACAACAAACAATCTCGGCGATTTTCCGACGGGATCAGCATAGCGAGAAAAGCTAAAACCAGATCTGCGAGCTCAGCAGACAAACCGATACATACTCTTCCTATTCTCACATAATAAACTAGAAATTACAAGGAATTCCAACTCCATAAAGCAATCAGATCAAGATCCAAGTAGCGCAAAATCAACTACAACTAAGAGCAGGAAAAAAACTAGCAGGAACAAATCAAGCAAGCAAGCAACTGAAGAAGAAAGCAAATTCAAGTAAAAAACCTCGAAACCCTAGAAATTGAAGGACACAATATCAGGAAAAGCTTACAAATCAATGAAAGATAATAGACATAGGAGAATCGAGGAGAAACCAGAGAGGAAGAGATCGAGTAGGGAGCCAATTGGATCGAGTGAGAGAGGAGCTAGATCGAGCGGAAGATTATCCGAGTGGGAGAAGGAGAAAAGAACGCGCTTGAACGCGCCTGCGAAGAAGGAAGGAGGTCCGTAGATCTGCCCTAGATCTGACGGTCTGTGTTATTTTCTCATTTCTCACATTAAGATTAACTTCTCATTTGATCTTTTGCCAAAGAAAATAGTTTTATTAATTACACGAATTTTAAAATTCATAAAACCAGTTTTTTCAAAACAAACCATTTATAAACCAAAATCAGTTTATAACCTAGGGTGCCAAACAGACCTAAACCACTTACCTCCACTTGTAGTGGGATAGTTGCGGTGGTCTCGCGGCCTCCCGGCGACCACCCGACGGTTGTTCGGCGGCGGTCCGGCGTGGTCCGGTGGAGGTCCGGCGATGGTCCAATAATAAATGAAAAAATTAAAGTATAAAAATAAATGAAAATTTAAGTCTAATTCAAATTGGTGAACGTTTAAATATATTGTGATGAACATTTAATTATAATGTGATTAACATTCTGTTGGTGAACATGTAAGTAAAATGTGACGAACATTCAGTAGAGTATATCAAAATGAACGTTTATCAACATTTTGATGAACATTTATGAACAACGTGATGAACATTTAAGCTAATTATAATGAACTTTTGAGTAATGAATATTTTATTATATGCTTGAACATTTAAGGATGTTTGATGAACATTTAAGTATGAGATGATGAACATTTAGGTAATTTTTGATGAAGATCAAGTGTTTTTTTACTCGAAATTATATTGAAGTGGTGGTTCGGTTGTCCGACGGTGGCTTGATGGTGGGTTAGTGGTGGTGCGGTCGTGGTGGTCTGTTGGTGGTCCGGCGGTGGTCCGACGTTTGTCCAAATAACATAACCATTTAAGTGTAATAAACTTGGTGAACATTTAAAAATATTTTGATGAACATTTATGTATAATGTGATGAACATTCAGTTGGTGAACATTTAAGTATAATGTGATGAACATTTAGTAGAGTATTACAAATGAACATTTATCAACATTTTGATGAACATTTATGAACAACATAATGAACATTTAAATCGATTGTAATGAACTTTGAGTAATGAACATTTTATTAAATTCTTGTGAACATTGAAGTATGAGATGATGAATATTTATGTATGAGATGATGAACATTAGGTGATTTTTGTTGAAAATTAAGTGTGTTTTTAAAAGAAATTATATTAAAGTGGTGTTCCACATAAGTGGTGGTCCGGTATAGGCTTGATGGTGGGTCAGTGGTGGTGCGGTGGTGGTCCAGTGGTGGTGCGGTGGTGGTCCGGTGGTGGTTCGCCGTTTGTCCAAATAACATAAACATTTAAGTATAATAAACTTGGTGAACATTTAAATATAATTTGATGAACATTCAGTTGATGAACATTTAATTGGTGAACATTTAAGTATAATATGATGAACATTCAATTGGTGAACATTTAAGTAGAATGCGATGAACATTCAGTTGGTGAACTTTAAGTATAATGTGATGAACATTTAGTAGAGTATATACAAATGAACATTTATGAACATTGTGATGAACATTTATGAACAACGTGATTAACATTTAGTAATAAATAATTTTGTAATATTTGTGAACAATTTTATACATTTTTGTGACAATTTTATTCCGACGAGGCCCAAAGGTGGTCCGGCGGTGGTCGGAGGTGGTCCGGCGGCGGTCCGGAGAAGGTGCGGTGATGGTGACAAAGGGTGTCACATGTTATCGTATAGGCTCTTGGATCTCTCGATTTAAGGCTCAACGATCAATTTCATTTATCATTTTAACAATTATTATTACATTACATTTTTTCTTGGCGTTTACTTTAACTACTTATTTTCTTGTTCAAGAAATTTTATTTATGTTAAATAAAGTCCAGTTGGAGACATAATATTAAATAGTCGGGGAAATGAATCAATTCCATTGACCACATCATATAATACTTTTATCAAAGCTAAACTTCCTAGCTTGATTAGATTGGATATTCGTGTAAGTGAATAATGAATTAGTATGAATAATCACCAACTTGCAGTAATGAAGTATTTATATGACGACAATCTTGTTGGAACTGATTTGTGACTGACTTCCGGGCACTTTTCCGGTGGGCTACGGTCACCGGTTGTGCCGGATTATGGGAGCGTTGGCTTCGTCTCCGCGAGCACTACGCCGTAGTGTACTCACACGTCAAAATCGGGTTCCGTTTGAATGAGAAATGAAGGCTCAAATTGGTTGTTTGTCTAAGTACAAAGAACAATTTTAGAGCTGAATTTTGATATGGTTTTTGTCCCACAACTAAAATTGGGGTGAGAATATGAAGGGTTTATATACCCCAAATCCCATACTCTTGGTAAGCCCTTGGGAGAGGTATGGAGAGAGGACATGGGGGGCCCTCGTGCGGTCCGTCCGTCCGTTCGGTCCTGGTCCGTGGTCTTGTGGAATGGGCCGTATGCAGCAGCAGCTTAGCTTCTTTTTTTGAAGTGGGCTGGATCTGAAAGTTTTGGGCTTCCAGATTAGGTTTTGGACTGCCTCGTTGAGGACGCCCAACTAAGTCAACAACAACCTCCCTGTTTTCCTCCACGTACTCCACAACTGACTCCCACCTCGTTGGTGTCGTCAAATCCGAAATCTCCTCCTCGGCAACAAACTCAGACTCTTTTTAAAGAGAAGTCTTGTTCTCATTCTCTGCATCCGAAATCAATCAATCTCCCTCTTCTCTTCTTCTCCTTCTTCGAGAGTATTGCACAGATATTGGTTCGTTGGCTTCTGTCTTTTGATTGTGCAAACCAGAAGTGATCGTAGTTGTATCATGGGATTCTCAACGCCGGTAACCGTCACATATACGGGGCGTTACAGAATTAAGGAAAGTGATCTAATCTCGACTATACAAAACAGTTTCGTCAAGAGCGATTCGGTAAAATTCTTTCTTAACTCTAATCTTCGTTTTAATTCTTTACAGATTGTTATTCTGCGAAATACAGGTCCTACAAATCTAACATGTTGTCAAGTCACCTATGAAATATTCAAAGTATATGCGACGTTGAAAGCTAATGAAGGTCGAGGAAGAGGTTAATATAGATCAGAGTTTAATGATAATTAGAGAAGAAAGAATCATAGATATTCTCATGTATTTCAACCTCTCCTTTGTAGTGCCCTTGGGCTTCCTCGTCCTCCATGTACAACTTGGAGCCTTAGGGTTCACATCCATCACCTACGACGGATTCAAATCAAACAATCTCAGCTTAGATTAATCAATTCCAGTTGGAGACATAATATTAAATAAAGTCCAGTTGGAGACATAATATTAAATAGTCGGGGAAATGAATCAATTCCATTGACCACATCATATAATACTTTTATCAAAGCTAAACTTCCTAGCTTGATTAGATTGGATATTCGTGTAAGTGAATAATGAATTAGTCTGAATAATCACCAACTTGCAGTAATGAAGTATTTATATGACGACAGTCTTGTTGGAACTGATTTGTGACTGACTTCCGGGCACTTTTCCGGTGGGCTACGGTCACCGGTTGTGCCGGATTATGGGAGCGTTGGCTTCGTCTCCGCGAGCACTACGCCGTATACTCACACGTCAAAATTGGGTTCCGTTTGAATGAGAAATGAAGGCTCAAAGTTGGTTGTTTGTCTAAGTACAAAGAACAATTTTAGAACTGAATTTTGATATGGCTTTTGTCCCACATCGAAAATTGGGGTGAGAATATGAAGGGTTTATATACCCCAAATCTCATACCCTTGGTAAGCCCTTGGGAGAGGTATGGAGAGAGGACACGGGGAGCCCTCGCGCGGTCCGTCCGTTCGGTCCTGGTCCGTGGTCTCGTGGTCTCGTGGAATGGGCCGTATGCAGCAGCTTAGCTTCTTTTTTGAAGTGGGCTGGATCTGAAAGTTTTGGGCTTCCAGATTAGGTTTTGGACTGCCTCGTTCTGGACGCCCAACTAAGTCAGCAACAACCTCCCTGTTTTCCTCCACGTACTCCACAACTGACTCCCACCTCGTTGGTGTCGTCAGATCCGAAATCTCCTCCTCGGCAACAAACTCAGACTCTTTTTAAAGAGAAGTCTGGTTCTCATGCTCTGCATCCGAAATCAATCAATCTCCCTCTTCTCTTCTTCTCCTTCTTCGAGAGTACTGCACAGATATTGGTTCGTTGACTTCTGTCTTTTGATTGTACAAACCACAAGTGATCGTAGTTGTATCCTGGGATTCTCAACGCCGGTAACCGTCACATATACGGAGCCTTATAGAATTAAGGAAAAAGATCTAATCTCGACTCTACACAACAGTTTCGTCAAGAGCGATTCGGTAAAATTCTTTCTTAATTATGTTCTTCGTTTTAATTCTTTACAGATTGTTATTCTGCGAAATACAAGTCCTACAAATCTAACATGTTGTCAAGTCACCTATGAAATATTCAAAGTATATGCGACGTTGAAAGCTAATGAAGGTCGAGGAAGAGGTTAATATAGATCAGAGTTTAATGATAATTAGAGAAGAAAGAATCATAGATATTCTCATGTATTTCAACCTCTCCTTTGTAGTGCCCTTGGGCTTCCTCGTCCTCCATGTACAACTTGGAGCCTTAGGGTTCACATCCATCACCTACGACGGATTCAAATCAAACAATCTCAGCTTAGATGGCGTAGCAACCATCTTCAATGGTCTCTTAAGGCTCACCAATGTATCAGAACAAGTGATAGGTCATGCCTTCTTCCCTGACCCCATCCCATTCAAACAAACCCAAAATGGCTCGGTCATCTCCTTCTCCACCACCTTCGTTTTTACTATTGTTCCAAATGATACCCATACTGGTCATGGACTCGTCTTCGTTATTTCCCCAACCAGAGGCTTCCCACATGCCCTTGCTAAGGAATACTTTGGTATATTTAACAAGACCAACAATGGTGATAGCTCGAACCACGTGGTTGGGGTTGAAATGGACACCGTCTTCGACGAAGACATGGGAGACATCAACGATAATCATGTGGGAATTGACATCAATGGCATTGAATCAAATGCATCCGCTCCTGCAAGCTACTACACCACCACAAGCACTACATCATTTGTGAATATTTCCCTAATTAGTGGGAGCTCAATTCAGGTATGGGTAGAGTATGATGGATCCAAAAAGCAAACGAATGTTACAATAGCTCCAATCAACATTAGCAAACCCTCAGTTCCCTTATTATCCTTATCTCGCGACCTCTCACCTATTTTCTATGATAAAATGTACGTTGGCTTCTCCTCGGCTACCGGCTCCATTGTAGCCTCACACTACATCCATGGATGGAGCTTTGCTCTAAACACAACAGCCCCACCCCTTGACATCTCCAACCTCCCGAAGCTTCCGAAGCTTCCAATGCTTCCAAAGCTTCCAATGCTTCCAAAACCTAAGAATAATATGGTCAAGTTTGGTCTACCAATAATCAGTGCACTCCTTGTAATGATAGCAATATGCATTTGGGTTTTCTACACAATCCAAAGGAAGAAAAGATTCTCAGAAGAGTTGGAAGATTGGGAATCCGAATACGGGCCACATCGATACAAATACAAAGATCTCTATGTGGCCACCAAGGGGTTTCAAGACAAGGATCTTCTAGGAACCGGAGGATTCGGGAAGGTCTACAAAGGAGTTCTCCCAAAATCAAACACTATAGTGGCAGTTAAAAAGGTGTCACATGATTCTCGGCAAGGGATGAGAGAGTTTGTGGCTGAGATAGTGAGCCTAGGACGACTCCGCCATCGAAACCTCGTCCAACTTCTAGGCTATTGTCGTCGAAAAGGCGAGCTCCTTCTCGTGTACGAGTACATGCCCAACTTTAGCCTAGACAATTACCTCCACAATAGTGATGAATTCAGCCTTACTTGGAGCCAAAGATTGAACATCATAAGAGGAGTAGCTTCAGGGCTACTCTACCTTCATGAAGGATGGGAGCAAGTTGTGGTCCACCGCGACATCAAAGCTAGCAATGTCCTCCTCGACTCCGAGTTAAATGGTCGACTAAGCGACTTCGGACTAGCGAGATTACACGAGCGAGGAGGCGACCCACGAACGACGCACGTGATGGGAACCTTAGGGTACCTAGCTCCGGAGCACCCTCGAACGGGAAAGGCGACACCGAGCACCGACGTGTTTGCATTCGGGGCGTTTCTCCTGGAGGTTGTGTGCGGTCGACGGCCTATCGATCTTGTGGCGCCGAGAGGAGAGACTTTGTTGGTGGAGAGGGTATTCGGGTGTTGGAAGAGAGGCGTTGTGCTAGTGGTGGTGGATAAGAGGCTTAAGGGAGAGTACATAGAGGAAGAAGCAGAGAGGGTTTTGAAGTTAGGGTTGTTGTGTTCTAATTTGGAGCCGGAGGAGAGACCCACCATAAGGGAGGCTGTGGCTTACTTGGATAAACTGGTTGAAATGCCGGAGCTTCAAGGCTTGGAGTTAGGCCCGAGTGGAGTGTCGTTTGGTGGGAAGCGGATGAGGGAGGAGCTTCCCATGTCCTATTCCTCCTCCTTTAACATCTTTACCCGTTCTGGTTCCATTACCGACTCACAGCTATCTCAAGGCCGTTAAGATGCACTCAAGTTCTCAATCTAGCTCTCACCAGAGTATCACCATTCCATCACTCATGGTTTATGGACCTTAATTTTCAATCTGTGATGTAATTTTGTGTTTCCCCCTTTTTGGTTTACAATGAGATCGAGTGGAAGTCTCTTAACATCATGATGTGCATATTTTAGTTTTCTTGTATCTTTAAACATTGCTTTGTGTAAATTTCCTATTCTGAATCTACATTACTAAATCCTATTAATCAAGAAAGGTTTTATACTGGAATCTATCTCTAAAATCTATTTATATCAAAGTTTGACTCGTGATCGTAAAGGATGAGTATCTCATGATTTAAGTGATCGACATTTCAACTTTCAATTTTTACGAAAATCTATATGTAAATTTACTTGTAACTATCGATGTTAGCATTAAACATATGTTGAACAAGTCTCCAAGTCCCATCACATAAAAGGGCATCATATTGTACCTAGCTAACATTTTGTCATTTTAGTAATTTGGAGGTTCTATCCAAACTCCTCATTCGCTTGGAAAAAACCATACCTTGGCCCCGACTCTTCTCCGGAGTGTTCCAACACCATGGTCACTCCTTATGAGTCCACATGCTACACAAAAGCCTTCAAAAATCCCTAAAGGCAACCCGTCATGGAAACCGAATTCCAAGCCTCCTCTCCACAATTCCTCCATAAATTTCCTTGGGATCAAGTGTATCTTCAAAATCAAACGTCACGCCAATGACACCATTGAACGTCGCAAAGCTTTCCTTGTAGTCATAGGTTATAACCAAGTCTATGGCCTCTACTATGAGGATCGCAAATCCCGCCTAGTACCAAAGGCTATAACCAAACACATAACAACTCCTGTCGATAGTGTGTGCTACCATTGGATTCCTATTCTATCATGTCAACTATGTTTATTCTATAATTCTCTTTCGCAAGGGCACACGTCACTAGGTTAGCTATTTCCGTCTTCTTATATAAATCGATGTCATAGCCCATGATGAGGCAATGAACGATACAAAGTTATATACTATTTTGTTTTATCTCATTGTTCTAGAATGATATTAAAGCTTTTTTAACCCATATTTTTGGGCTCATAGCCTATTGATGATGAGGCTAAAGTCGTCGTGCCTAATCAAAATAAACCTTAAACACCTAACTAATGTAGCTTTGGTAAGTAAGGGTCGAATCCCACATAGAATCAAGTTATATATCTTGTTTGCAAAATCATTCACCAATTGATAACAAAGACAAAAGGGAGAATTTTTGTGGTAATCTATCTAACTAAGAAAACAATAAAAAGATAAATAGTCTGGCTAGACAAATATCCAATTTCAATTTGTCAGGTTGATCATAGATATCTCAAGTTCATTCAATTCTATGGTTGTTCCTATTCCAATCTTTAGTATATCAGCAGGTCAACCGATCCTGATAATACTTACTATTCAACAACCAAAGAAGTCTCTCAAGGTTAAATCAAATAGCAGCAAAGAACACATGAATCATAAGGATGCATGTAATAACTTACAACCGTCAAGTATTAAACATGCAATCAATTCTCCTTCCTATAAGCAATCAACTACCAGATCATGCAAATATGAGTGCTACAGTAACAAGGAATTCCACCATCTATTCCTAGTCTAGCAATAGAAAACTGTCAATCAAACTAGGTGATCAATCTAGCAAAACTAATAGAAATCATACGATGAATACAACTACCCGTAGGTGATAAGAGTTCCAACCCGAAATACTATCCTAGCAAGGCCCGTAGATTCAATCACATAAGCACAAGAGAATTAATACAATCCAAATAGAAAATAGAACAAGAGTTTAGAATCTCACAACCAAATACAAACGAAAACTTCTATTGTCTAGCCAACTCTAAAACAAAGAAAAGAGAAAAGGGGTTCAGAAGAAGACCTCTCTTCAAAACTAGGTCTAAACAATATATAGAAATCTAACCTAAAAATATGGTAAAAGATAAATAAAGGAAAATAATAAAAGGAAATAAAAATAAAATAAAGAAAACAAATAAAACAAACGAAGAACTCAACTTGCAAATAAGTCCCTCTGCGTAGGGTTTGAAAGTCCCTTCTCGTAGGGAGTGTTTTACCGTTATCAAGCAGTTATCAACAGTTTCTTGGGAGTTTGAAGTTCATCTTTGATCGGTGAAGATTCTAAGTGTCGATTTGTGTGAAGTGTTCCCTTGGTACTCTTGTTTTGGCTAATTGTGGTCTGATGGAAGAACTTCAGACGACTTATGGTCAATTGAGACTCTCTGAAGAGGAAAACAGCTGTGTGGTTGGATTGGCTACTAATACAGCGCAGCAATTACGTTGGTCATTATGTTTGGCGGGCAAGATTTTGACCGATCGACCTGTTAGTATTGCTGCATTTAAGGCGACTTTGCGCCTGTTTTGGAAAGTTGAACGTCGGTTTGTTGTCCGAGAAGTGGGTGATAAGTTGTTTGTATTTTAATTTTTCTCGAAAGCGGACAGAGACCGGGTGTGGTGCGGAAGATCTTGGACTTTTGATGATTCGCTGATTCTCCTTCAACAATTAAGCGGGATGGAATGTCCTTCTGATTTGGTTTTCCCTGAGGCCCCTCTCTGGATACATGTCCTTAATGTCCCTTTGAGCCTGTGTACTGAGACCATGGCAAGGCAAATTGGGGATCGTGCTGGTGTGTTTATGGAATTTGATAACTCAGATCCTCTTGGAATTCACAAGATACTTAGAGTGAAAGTTGCCCTGCCAATTGAAAAACCCATGATGAGGGGTATACGAATTGTTGTTGATAAATCAATCCGGTGGGTGGATTTCAAGTATGAACGCCTGCCTATCCTTTGTTATCGTTGTGGTCGCTTAGGCCATATGGCTCGTACTTGCTCTTTTGTGACAACAAAGGAGGAGGAACTGGCTCCGAATCAGTTCGGCCCTTGGCTAAGAGTGGTTGAAAGATCTCTCCTACGCCTAAATAAAGAGGATAGAGAAATTGAGAATTCAAGGCTACAAGAACTCCTTGCTTCGGCAGTGGACGACACAATTCGCGCCACTCCGACCCCTATGGAATCAACGGTCTCAAGCGCTGGGATTATTCAAGGTGTACAAAATAACATCAGTAAGGGCAAGATTACCCGTACTGATAAAGCCATAACTACCATGAAGGTTGATGGTGAGAAGATGTCAGAGTAAGGTAAATGCAGGCACATCTGAGGTTGAAATCCTACACACTGAGCCGAAGAAGAGCAAAAAATCAGATGAGAGTTCCAAGATGATCAGGACTCAAGTAGCGGGAACCGGTAGTAGTCTGTCCCGTGAAGGCCAATGAAAATATACAGTTGGAACTGTCGGGGATTGGGAAACGCCCCGAAAGTTCGTGCAATCCGGGATTGGTCCTGGAGATTGTGCCCGGATGTGGTTTTTGTAATGGAGACTATGATTGGAAAGCAACAATTGGAGAATGTGATGAGAAAGTGTGGTTTTACTGATGGTATTTGTGTTGGTAGCCAGGGATTATCAAGAGGAATTGGACTTTGGTGGAAGGATGTTGACTTAACAATAATGTCCATGTCTGACCGACATATTATGGCGGAAGTTGTTGACAAGGAAACCGGGGGTCGGTGGGCCCTTGCTGGGATTTATGGATGGCCGGATCGGGACCAAAAGTTCAGGACATGGTCTCTCCTTAGACAACTGAAATCTATATGTAATTTGCCTTTGCTCTTTTTTGGAGATTTTAATGAGATATTGTTACAAGAAGAAAAGGAAGGGGGCGCATTACGTTTGGAAAATGAAATGGGTGCTTTCAAAGATGCTCTTAATGATTGTGGGATGTCTGATCTTGGCTGCAAAGGGTCCATTTTTACATGGCAACGAGGAGTTATTCGCGAGCGTCTTGATCGCTTTATTGCTAACGGGGAGTGGCTATCCTTGTACCCCAACTATGATGTATCACACTTTGCAAGAAGTCACTCCGACCACTCCTTAATTTGTCTTGTGACTAAGAAGGAAAAGCGGGGTGCACTGTTCAGAAACACTTACAGATTTGAACCTTTATGGTTGGAGCATGTTGAGTGCCAGGAGATTGTGTCAGAACAGTGGAATATTCTCAATCTGATCTGCCTCATGTCCGAGTAGCTCGGTGTGCAGAGGGTCTTGACTCGTGGGCTCAATCTAAGTTTAAGCACATGGTTAAAAGGATCAAGGAATTGGAAACTGAATTAAAGGGTCTTGAACGGGGTGTTCCTGATGGGTCTACCATGATACGCTCAAAAACAGTTATTTCTGAACTGAATGCCCTTCGTCGACAGGAGGAGTCATATTGGCATCTTCGTTCACGGGCAAATGAGGTAAAGGATGGAGACCGCAATAGAACTTTTTTCCATCAGAAAGCCTGTAAGAGACGGTCCTGTAACACCATTCATGGACTTTTCGACGCAGCAGGTGTCTGGAATACAGAGGCGGCTGATATTGAGAGTGTTGTGGTCGATTACTACCAGGACTTATTTGCTACTGCATCCCCATGTGATTTTGATGCGGCCCTTCGCCCAATTCCTCATAAAATCACTGACCAAATGAACGATTCCTTGACTGATATGCCTTCTGCTGATGAGGTTAGAGGTGCTCTTTTCCAAATGCATCCGACAAAGGCCCATGGAATAGATGGTATGCACGCTATTTTTTACCAGAAATTCTGGCCAGTCGTCGGGAATGATATTGTTTTGTTTATTCAGCAATGGTGGAGGGGTGACGCTTCGTTAGGAGATATTAATGCCACTGTTGTCACGCTAATTCCTAAGGTAAGCAATCCTCAGAATATGAAAGACTTTCGTCCTATCAGTCTTTGTTCAGTTCTATACAAGATTGTCTCTACGTTGCTTGCTAATAGACTGAAAGACATCTTGCCTGAGATTATTTCGGATGCCCAATCTGCTTTTGTAAAGGGCAGACTGATTACAGATAATACTTTAATTGGTATGGAGTGCTTTAATCTCATGAAGCATAAGACCACGGGACGGGAAGGAGTCATGTCCATGAAACTCGATATGAGTAAGGCGTATGATCGCATTGAGTGGTCCTTCTTGCAGCAAGTTATGGTTAAACTTGGTTTCTGTGGTGTGTGGGTGAACAAGGTGATGCAATGTGTTCGATCCCCTACTTTTGCCTTCAAGATAAATGGTCAAATCAGGGGCCATGTGGTTCCATCTAGGGGTATCCGCCAAGGAGATCCGATCTCACCATACCTATTCATTATCTGTGCTGAAGTTTTTTCATCTTTGCTACATGATTCGTTACAAGCTGGCAGATTGCATGGTCTACAGATTTGTAGAAGAGCTCCTACTGCTTCACATTTATTCTTTGCAGATGATAGCCTTATTTTTACCAGGGCTAACCTTCATGAGTGTGCTCAATTGACTGATATAATCAGCCTTTATGAACGAGCGTCAGGTCAGAAAATTAATTATGACAAAACGGAGGTTTCGTTTAGCAAAAATGTGAAGCAGCAAAGTCGTGACTCAATTATCAGTTTTTTGGGAGTTTCTGAAGTCGACCGCCATGCTAAGTACCTTGGCTTGCCTACAACAATTGGCCGGTCTAAGAAAGCAATCTTTTCGTCCATAAAAGATAGAATTTGGGAACGACTGAACGGTTGGAGGGGTAATATGTTGTCCAAAGCCGGGAAAGAGGTACTCATCAAATCAGTTCTCCAAAGCTTTCCAACTTATCTAATGGGTGTGTATAGGATTCCGAATGGATTACTTGAGGACATCCATACCATGTTTGCGAAATTTTGGTGGGGTTCTACCGATTTGCACTGCACTATACATTGGAAGCGCTGGGAGTTCATGTGTATTCCGAAGCGGCTAGGAGGTATGAGATTTCGTGATTTGAGAGCCTTCAACATGTCTTTATTGGCCAAACAGGCATGGAGACTGATGTCTTTTCAGAATTCCCTCCTTGCACAAATACTGAAGGCGAGATATTTTAAGGATGATACTTTTCTGAATTCTGAACTGGGTTACAATGTTAGCTATTCATGGAAAAGCATTTGGGAATCCAGGGATCTCATTGTGCAGGGTATGGGCTGGTGTGTGGGTACGGGTTCCCGTCTGAATGTTACTGACAGTAAATGGATTCCTGATGGCCTTTCCTTTCGGAAACCGCTTGCTCAATCAATCGTGCCACATGTGTTGCTGGTGTCTGATCTTATACTGCCTGGTAGCAATATCTGGAATGAGTCTTTGATTAGAGATTATTTTTGCCCTGCTGATGTTCAAGCTATAATGGGAATCCATTTGTCTTTTCGCTACCACGATGATTCGATGTTGTGGTGGCCAAACAGAGCTGGGAAATTTACTGTCCACTCAGCCTATTGGCTCGCTACTTGTAAACAGATTGAGGAATGGCAAAATCGCCTTGCTGGAAATAAGACTGGTGTTTGGGGTGTAGTTTGGTCTCTCAAGGCTCCCCCCAAAGTCAAAGATTTTGTTTGGTGCTCTTGTTTGGATTCCATACCTGTCAAGGATCTATTATATAGATGACATATTACTGATTCTAATATCTGTGAGAGGTGTGGGACTGAGGCAGAGACGATCTGGCATGCTCTTGTCATGTGCCCAGAATCTGATCTCGCATGGACTGGTTCTGCGCTCATCGGGTGGGCTCGGCAATGGCCATTTACTTCTTTTCAACATTGCATCCTTGCTTTGAAAGAAATACATGGTCCAGTTGCGTTGCGTGAATTCTTAGTTCACTGTTGGATCGCTTGGAGTTGGCGGAATTTAATGGTTTTCGAAACTGATTTTGTCAATGGAGATGTTATTCGGACATGCCTTCTGAAGTTTATTGCTGACTTTGATCAAGCAGCTCAGCGAAATCGTTCTACTCCTACTGTGCAGTCTCTACCGGCTAATTGGCAAGCGCCTCCGGTGGGCATGGTCAAAATCAATTTCGATGTGGTTGTTCATGATGGAAGATTAGGGTTGGGAGCTGTTTGTAGAGACTCTTCTGGGCAGCTGCTGTTTGTGGCAAGTAAGTGTGTTCATGGCTCGGGTTGTTCACTGTTAGGAGAGGCAAGAGCATGCCTCTGGGCAATCCAAGTTGCTCTAAAATTGGGGAGGAGAAGCTTTATAATTGAGTCTGACAATCTTGGACTGTGTTGTAACAGAATCGAAACGAGAACAAAGTAAACGCAAGAAAGACACACAGATATACGTGGTTCACCAAAGATTGGCTACGTCCACAGGAGAGGGAGATCAGATTATACGGAGGCGGTATTACAGTTTTCGGTACAATTAGGTTTACACATAAGCCGCTATATATAGCGCTAAATAACCCTAAGCCCAACAACAAAACTGATGGGCCCAAATAAACCCTAAGCCCAACAACCTCCGTGCTACCTGTCGTAGTGTGTGATTCAGATTCAAGGCATACTAACAAATCTCCACCTTGACTTGAATCCTCCAGGTAGACTCTCAGACGCACCATGACAGTGCCAGATAACAGACATCTCCCTCTCCTCAGAATTGCCCCTCAGGGCAACTAATGGTCACTGATGTTGAGCAAATCCAAGCAGTGTTTGAACTTGCTCTCAGGAACTGGCTTGGTGAACATATCAGCAGGGTTATCAGCAGTCCCTATTTTCTTCACCTGGATTCTCTTCTCATTTCTCAGAAAATGGTACCTGACATCAATGTGCTTCGTCTTCTCATGATGAACTTGATCCTTGGTTAAGCATATTGCGCTCAAGCTGTCACAATACACTGAAGCTTGATCCTGGTGTAGGCCTAGATCATTGACCAGCCCCTTTAGCCATATTCCCTCCTTAGCAGCTTCTGTCAAAGCCATATACTCTGCCTCTGTAGTAGACAAAGTAACTGTAGGCTGTAGAGTTGCCTTCCAGCTTACCACAGAACCTCCTAGAGTGAACACATAACCAGTCATAGATCTCCTACTGTCCACATCCCCAGCATAATCAGAATCTGAAGAGCCAGCAACCAAACACTGAGTGTCATTCCCATAACATAGACCAACATCAGAGGTACCTCTAAGATACCTGAAAATCCTCTTCACAGCTTGCCAATGTTCCTTCCCAGGGTTGACCATATATCGACTTACTACACTAACAGCGAATGCAAGATCTGGTCGAGTGCAGACCATAGCATATATCAAACTCCCAACTGCACTGGCATATGGGACTCGAGACATGTACTCCTGATCCTCATCAGTCTGAACAGTGTACATTTCCAACTTGCTGTTAGACGCCATTGGAGTATCTATAGACTTTGCTGAAGACATTCCAAACCTGCTTAATATCTTCTTGATGTACCCTTCCTGTGAGAGGAAGAGTTTTCTCTTCTCCCTTTCCCTATAGATTTCAACTCCCAGAATCTTGCGAGCAGCACCTAGATCTTTCATATCAAACTCTGCACTGAGAGAAGCCTTCAACTTCTGAATATCAGACTTATTCTTAGCAGCAATCAGCATATCATCAACATACAGAACCAGATAGATGCGTGAACCACCCTGCAGGTCATTGTAGTACACACAACAATCATACGGACTTCTGTTGTAACCAAGCTGCTTCATATAAGTGTCAAACCTCTTATACCACTGCCTCGGAGACTGCTTTAGCCCATACGAGGACTTCTTCAACTTGCAAACATGATTCTCCTTTCCTGGAACCTGAAAACCATCTGGCTGAGACATGTATATTTCCTCCTCCAACTCTCCATGTAGGAAAGCTGTTTTCACATCTAGCTGCTCGAGTTCCAGATCCTGATGTGCAACTATCGCTAGTAGCACTCTGATTGAGGTATGTCTGACTACTGGTGAGAAGATCTCGTTGTAGTCTACTCCCTCTCTCTGACTGAAACCTCTTGCAACCACTCTTGCTTTGTACTTTATACCCTCTGCAGCAGACATTCCTTCTTTCTTCCTGAAAACCCACTTGCAAGTGACTACCTTTCTATCAGCAGGCAATCTGACTAGCTCCCAAGTCTGATTCTTATGAAGAGACTCCATCTCTTCTCCCATTGCAGCAAGCCACTGTGCTGACTCACTCCCAGATATTGCAGCTTTGTAGGTGGACGGTTCATTATCATCCACCTCCTCGGCCACCTGCAATGCATATCCTACCAGATCGGCTAACTTGTACCTCGCTGGAGGTCTGACTCCAACCCTTCTAGGTCGATCTTGAGCAACACTTCGATGCCCAACTTCATCAGAACCTGTTTCTGGCAGTGCACTCTCAGACTGATCTGTATCTTGCTCATCAGTGACTGGTTGTGGTAGTGGTGCCTCGATTTCCCCTGCATTAAATGGCACCTCCACCTCCTCAGCAACAACCTCTTTCTCTGCTATATCACTAGTCTTGGACTTCAGCATAGAATTCTCATCAAAGACTACACTTCTGCTCAGTATAATCTTGTTGTCAGACCAGATCCTGTATCCTTTCACACCAGCACCATAGCCCATGAAAACTCCCTTCTTAGCTCTCGGCTCTAACTTACCCTCACTCACATGATAATAAGCAGTGCAGCCAAAAACTCTCAGATTTGAGTAGTCAGCAGCTCTTCCAGACCACACCTCATAAGGTGTCTTGCAATTAATGCCTGTGTGTGGACTCCGATTTATCAGATAGCAGGCTGTTGTTACTGCTTCAGCCCAGAACCTCCTAGCAAGACCGGCATTAGAGAGCATGCATCTTGCTCTCTCTAGAAGTGTCTGATTCATCCGTTCTGCTACACCATTCTGTTGTGGTGTAAACCTGACTGTGTGATGCCGAGCAATACCCTCATCTCTACAGAACTTATCAAACTCAGATGAACAGAATTCCAGACCATTATCTGTTCGCAGCCTTTTGACCTTCTTTCCTGTCTGATTTTCAACTAAGGTCTTCCATTCCTTGAATCTACTGAATGCCTCTCCTTTATGCCTCATCATAAATAACCACGTCATCCTAGAGTAATCATCAATAATAGACAGAAAGTACCTGTAGCCACTCAAAGACTCAACCCGGGCAGGACCCCAACAATCAGAATGGATGTAATCCAACGTGCCCTTAGTTCGATGAACTGCCTTAGGAATCTTGCAGCGATGTAGTTTCCCAAACACACAATGCTCACAGAACTCTAGACTCTTGATCTTATGACCTCCCAGAAGGTCTTCTTTGGACAGAATCTGCATTCCACGTTCACTCATATGAGCAAGTCTCATATGCCACAGTCTGGTCAGATCAACATCATTAACCACTGATGCAACAGCTGCAGAACCTGTTACTGTAGAACCCTGTAAGATATACAAAGTTCCCTGCTTGACGCCTCTCAGAATCACCTCAGAACCCTTGCAGACAATCAGAATTCCATTTTCACCTTCATACCTGAAACCCTTACTATCCAGAAGGCTTAAAGATATCAGATTCTTGGTCATGTGTGGAACATGTCTGACTTCCTTGACTGTGCAGAAATTCCCGTTATGCGTTCTGAATCGGACTGAGCTGATCCCAACCACTTTGCAGACAGAGTCGTTTGCCATTGAAACACTACCTCCATCTATGCAGCTATATGTTGTGAACAACTCCTTCTTCGGACAGATATGATACGATGCTCCAGAATCAAGAACCCACTTATCAGAATGATGGGTGTATTCCTCAGCCATCAACACAATATCACTTTTGGAATCTGCATCATCTTCTGCTACTGCAGCAGAGCCAGGTTTCTGCTCTTGCCTTCTCTTAGGACAGTCATTCCTCCAATGACCCTTTTCCTTACAGTAGGCACAGACGTCTTTAGGTAATTTTGGGCGCTCCTGTTGCTTCTTCTAGTGACCCTTTTTCTTACCTTTCTTGCCCTCCTTGCTTCCACTGGCCATTAACCCGGAAGCCTGATTTTCTGTACCCGAACCAGATGCCTTATGACGCATCTCTCTGTTGTGAAGCGAAGACCTAACCTCCTCCAGCGACACAGTCTCTTTCCCAATGATAAAAGACTGCACAAAATTCTCAAACGACAAAGGCAGAGATACCAACAAGATCAAAGCAGCATCCTCATCATCAACCTTCTCATCAATATTACGCAAATCTAACAGAATTGTATTCAATTGATCAAGGTGATCTCTAAGAGGTGTACCTTCTTCCATACGCAGGCTGAAAAGGCGTTGCTTCAACATCAACTTGCTGGTCAATGACTTCGTCATGTAGAGGCTCTCCAACTTCGACCACAACTTTGCAGTGGTTTCCTGATCTGCAATCTCTGTAATGACATCGTCAGCGAGGCACAGCATAATCATCGAATGAGCCTTTTCCTCCATAGTTTTGAACTCCACGGAGGTTGCATCCATTCCATTCTTGTCTTTCGCTAACGGCGCCCACAGACCGTTTTGCTTCAGCAAAGCCTGCATCTTGATTCGCCACAGACTGAAACTGTTTCTCCCTGTAAACTTGTCGATCTTCGTCATGGATACCGACATCGTTCTCGGCGGAAATTCGAACCTGCTCTGATACGAGTTTGTTGTAACAGAATCGAAACGAGAACAAAGTAAACGCAAGAAAGACACACAGATATACGTGGTTCACCAAAGATTGGCTACGTCCACAGGAGAGGGAGATCAGATTATACGGAGGCGGTATTACAGTTTTCGGTACAATTAGGTTTACACATAAGCCGCTATATATAGCGCTAAATAACCCTAAGCCCAACAACAAAACTGATGGGCCCAAATAAGCCCAAATAAACCCTAAGCCCAACAACCTCCGTGCTACCTGTCGCAGTGTGTGATTCAGATTCAAGGCATACTAACAGACTGGTTTCTCGGTTACAGGCTGCATTACAGGGGCCTTCATATGCTGATCTTATTTAATCTGATATCTTAGCTATTTGTAATGATTGTGATGATATATCTTTTCGTTTGTTCGTCGTTCGGGTAATACGGTAGCACATTTAGCCGCTAGGCTTAGTAGTAATACTAATAGTGAAATGGTGTATCTTTGTAACTTTCCTCAAGGTTTAAATGACCTTGCAGCTATTGATCTAATATAATACACCATTTTCCTTTCAAAAAAAAAAACGAAGAAGTCTCTCGTTCACGAAATCCGAGCCGGCGACAATAAATTGATTGAGCTTCTTGGTTCCAAATAATGGACCCAAGTAAACACCAGCCCACCACGTAAGCCCAAGCAACAAAGCAGCAGGTGACATCATCAATGCATCATCACGACATCAACACACCTTCTCTATTTCTCTTCCTCCGCGCAGGCTTTCCTTGGGCTGGTCCACCTCTTTTTCTTCAAATGGGCCGGCTCTTCATATCTTTAATTAGGCTGGCTAGCTGATCCGGATTTAATGCCCAATACACCTTCTCCCATTTTATGGACCTCCCTATTAAAACTTAATAAAATACCCTAGTTCGACACTCTCTCTCCTAAAGCTGAGCTCTGCATCACCGACATAGCTCACTCCTCTTCCGACGTCGCTCTCCACCAACATCGCTCCTTCTCCGGCGTCCCTCCTCCGCCGATAACACTCCGCCGACAACGCTCCTCTTCCGGCGTCCCTCATCGGCCGATAACGCTCCACCGACATCGGTTCTCCTCCGGCTGTCGCTCCTTGTTTCCTTCACTAATACACAAGCCTCCAAGTAACACGACCGAGATCTGCTGCACAGAGACGTTTCCATGAACGATTAGTTCGGACAATCGGACAACGAACATCGTAGACGAGGCTAGAGATCTCACAATCAAGTCCGAATTCGCTGATAATGCCTTAATCGCTTGCAATCCGTGTTCTAGGGTTTCGAAATGCCTCAATACACTCCAGGTAAGGATTAATCAAGCTTATAAGTTGATGATTAAGGTTTATTCGCAGAAGCCGGCCTGGAGGAAGGGAGCTTGTAGGAGTTTTTTTACCTTAACGAGCTTTCCATTAGCAGCGAGCTTCCTAAGCTGAACTAACATTATTTTCCTTAAATTCGCAGGCAAGTCCTTGTGCTTTCCCTCAACCTTTTTCTGGTATGTACTGTGTACATTGTGATTGCGGAATACTAGTCCAAGAAGAATTCGTACGCAACATTTTTCTTGTATGTACTGTCAACATTTTTCTGGTATGTACTGTGTATATATGTGTAAGAAAATTTGATGAAAATTTGATGCAAACACTACTACAAAAACTAGCAAATATAGCGATGGAAATAACCCGGGCGTGTACCTCACGGGTTATAAAGTCGATGAAAAAAGAAATTTTGAGATATAACGCGGACGTTACCAAATCCGGGGTATTTGGAAGAGAGAAGTTGATTGAATAACTCGTAATGTGTCAACTCCGGGTTATAAGTATTCATCAAATACAACGTTAAACAAATATCCGGATTATATGTTTCTGTATCTAGAAATTTTAGGGTTTCTTCCGATTCTTCAATCTCGATAGATTAATCAAGCTCTTCTCCCTCCTCGACAACTCCTCCGCGTCTCCGCTCCCACCGCTGACGGAGGGGGCGACTACTTCATCCACTCCCCAATCGCCGCCAACGAGCCCATCCTCTGCCTCATCTAGAAGCAGATCGCTCTCCTCCAAACTGGAACCCTAGGTGATCGAAACGCCGCCGTAGAATCGGAGGAGAACGCACCCCGATTCAAGTGAAGCTGCTGAAACGTCTCCTGCATCAAAGCCCCCAAAACGTGAATGATTGGGCCTCTAGTGTGAAGCTTCTGAACGAGAGGGGGCTTCTCACCTATTCTGTTTGCGACATCGCCGAATCCACTTCAGAGTTCAGACTCTTACCTTCCTCTTCAACACCTTCTTCTTCATCCTCATTTCACTGTCTTCCACGCGATTGGATTCTAATCTCCACTACTCAAATGTCAGGTTCGATCCCTTTCCTTTGTACTCAGATTCAATCTCATTGCACTTCAGCACTCTATTCTCCAACATACCATCTGTTGACTCCATTTTGTCCATTTATTATATATGTTCTTTTGTTTGCTGAGAAGATTAACTGTCCTGTTTCTATCTCTTGTGTGGATTTTTCGTTTGCTGAGATTGTATCTTGTCAGATTGTTGTGCCACACAGAAATTAATGACTCTATTTTCATAGACATCGAATTTAGCATTGTTTAATTTTGCTCATAGCAAGTTGCATCTATCTAAGCACTGTTATAAATGTTGACAAGTTCCTCTTCCAAACGTTGTATGAAATAGCATAGAGACGGAGAATGTTAGTTTATCAAGGCCTCAATCAGAGTTTCAGAATGTATAGCAGTGCATATATCCTGGATTTTACTCTTTTTAGCATCTATGTACTAATGTTCGCTGTGAGGAGCTACATATATCACCATAGCCATTTTGGGTTATGTGGGAATTGAAGCTTAGACACAATTCATGCTTTATTGTTATTTAGTTGTTTGTGGCACCTCATTTAAAATTAATTTGAGAATGGTCTATGTATCTAAGGCCATGTATTATGGCTTGCTGTTATTAATTAGCTATCTTGTTCTTTCTCTTGATGTTATAGGAATTCTGTATTTCATAAACTTATCACCAGCTACCAACTTCTTGTTATTGGCGAGAAGTATCTAATGCGAGTGAAATGGCAATACATGGTCCTGGATGAGACAAGCAATCAAGAGCGCCACCACTCACCAGGTTTTTTGTTCACCTGTTACTTTTCCATCTAGTCATACATATGCATTTGAGAATAGAAAGAATATCACCTTTGGCTTATTTAGTTTCTATGCGAGCAATCATATCAATCAAACCCATTTAATACTGGCTGACAGTATAAGATGGAAGACACTGCTCAGTTTTAATTGTCGAAATCGCTTGCTTTTGACTGGGACTCCTTTCCAGAATAACATGGCAGAACAGTGGGCTCTTCTACATTTTATCATGCCCACTCTTTTTGACAGTCATGAGCAATTTAATGAGTGGTTTTCCAAAGGGTAAGAACTTCTACTCTCGATATTTAATAGACATGATATTTATGCTTATATGTTGTTCTTGGTGTTCTAAAAATGATGTGTGTGACCAGGATAGAGAGCCATGCAGAACATGGAGGCACGTTAAATGAACACCAGCTTAATAGACTGGTGAGCATCATGCTTTTGATGTATTCAAAAGAAATTTGAATGTTGATGTGTGCATCTCATGTTATCTTGTATTTTATATATATACTTTATAGTTATCCAAGACCATGCATCGTTCTCTGCTTTTATGTTCCCTTTTAACCATTTAACACGTGTAATAATCAAAATAGCATGCAGTTCTGAAACCTTTTATGTCACGGAATTGATTTACTTGCAATTTTCAGTTTTTGGGGTTGAGAACAATGATGAACACATGAGCTATAACTGTTGGTGTTGAGGAGTTGTTGTTGTTTTTTATCTTGTTGATTGCATTGCAAAATATGTATAAGGGTTGTATAATGTCATTATGTTGGAGCTAGTGTGTTTTGCAGTAGTCCAAGAAGCCCGGATTACTTTTGTTTTGCCATCAGTATCTATTTTTATGATTTCAGGTGCATGTATACAGTCTCTGTACATTTTCATGTTATTCTTGCACTCGTTCTTGAACAAAAAAGCAAAGGGAATTTATTTTTGACGGGTAGTTGTCTTTCATGAGCTCAAGTATCCTACTTGCTGATGCAGTATCAGATAGAAACAAGGCAAGAGGTGATGAAGTTGTCTTTTCATAGCTTCTCTGAAGAACATGGCTGGTGTTTATTGTTTACTCTCAACTTGCTGATGCAGTATCAGATAGAAACAAGGCAACAGAGACAATCTCTACTTTACAGGTGAGTGTAAAGCAATAAGGTTTATTGATTGAGTTAAAAGGCTCCTACTGTAGTACATCACTATCTTCTCCATCTATGTAGCTTGTATCCTAAAGTCATAATTACTGGACTGCTTTTAAGTAACTAAACAGAGTATCCTCAATTTCTTGTTGTCAACAGAGTATCCTCAATGTCTTCAAATTCAAGAATGTCAAGAATAGCTTCTCTGAAGAACATGCTCAGCATATCTTCAAATTCACTTGTTGCAATGGCATCACAACTTTCAGAAGCCGAAGAGCTGGAACATGCCTTAAGTGTTAGTGGGCGCTGGAACCAGTTGCGGTCAATGGGGGATGCCAGGATCTTGCTGCAGTATATGTTTAACTCTATTACAGAAACAAGGTGGCTGAATCATGGCTGGTGTTTATTGTTTACTCCCCCCCCATCTATGAACCTGGCATGGTTCTTTAATTCTTGTGTTCAACCAGGATTTTAAATTTTTTAATTTTGCAGGTGTGAATTGTATGAGAATGAAAAAGACAGCAAGGAGATGGAAGAACAAAAGAAAGAACTTGTTGGTCTGCTACGTCAAAGTGAAGCACGAAGAAAGGAAGTTGAGAAGGAGGTAGAAGTTTTTAATTAAAAGTTTATTGTAAAGAGAGAATCACATGACTATTCTAGAAAAAATTGTTTCCTGTATTGAAAATTATGTATAAGGGGTTGTATAATGTCAAGTGTATTTTGTACTAGTGCAAGAAGTCTGAATTATAATTTTTTTTTAAATCAGAAACAACTTTATAACCCGGATCTAAGAAATCCGGTATATTAGGTGGTACAAATAACCCGGATGTTGTAATATCCGGGTTATTTGATACCCTAATAACCCGGGCGTTTGAGTTTGTGGAAAAAATCTGCATCGGAATATAACCCGGATTTGGTCCGGGTTATTTGCCCGAAGGAAATGCGGCGCTGACCTTTAACCCGGACCACATCCGGGTTATTAGACCCTTTTTGTAGTAGTGAAACTATTTGTTAAGGTGATACTTGATTCTGACTAATCCATCATGGGTGGAGGATTCAGAGTGCTTCATTTGGTAAAACCGTTCTTTCTTGCTGAGAGTTTGATGTGCAAGACAATTTGCTTCTTGCTGCACAATTACACAATGCCTCAAGTTATTTTTTAGTTGTTACATATCCTCATATTGATTGATTTATTCTTTGTATTCAGGAGCTTTTAAGATGTCTGGCAATATGTCACACGGTGCTTCCTGAGGGTGATGAATCCCCTGAAAAAATTGTATATCAAGTAGCTTCTTCTTGGTCAGATCTTCAATATGATGCAGCATATAGAAAGAAGGTCTGCACCTTCCCACAATTTGTCATAAGACTAAACACAGAAAATTCTTCATAGGCACATCATGCAGCGTAATAGAATCAGAGAGGGCAGTACCAAACCTATCAATATTCAATCATGAACGACTAGACCAACAAATGGATGGCCAGCTCATCCACAAAATTGTTCTTTAATCATAATTCTGATTTCATGAAGAGTACAAGTGAACATTTAGTCTAGTGATTTAAATATTCAACTTCAGTGTCCTGGTTTAGACCTTTGATAATTAGAGGCTACATATTGTTGTAGTCTAATTACATCTGAATCGATTTGGCCGTTCTTGTGTTGCTTCAAGTTGACAATTATTTTTTTGACAATGTAATTTAGTGGTGTTGACAGTGTTGACAAGTTTTGTAAAGTGTTGACAATGTTTGACAAATTTGTAATATTACTCGTGTTGTATGTTTTTGACCGTTTATTAGTTGTGTAAACAATTTATTTAGTTAGGTTGACAACTTATTTAGTCGTGTTGACAACTTATTATTCTTGTTGACATCTCTGTTAAAATTTTTGTTGACAACTCTGTTAAAATTTTTGTTGACAGCTCTGTTAAAAAATTTGTTGATAAATTTTGTTGACAGGTCTGTTATAATTTCCACGTCAGCAAAGAGTTATTATTGGTGTTGACAGCTCTCTTAAAAAATTTGTTGACAACTCTGTTAAAAATTTTGTTGACAGCTCTGTTAAAAATTTTGTTGACAAATTTTGTTGACAAATTTTGTTGACAACTCTGTTATAATTGTCACGTCAGCAAAGAGATATTTCCATATAACTTAAAAAAGTGATGCAAAAACTTAAAAAACATAATACCCCAAAACTGGCATATTAAACCGCGACTAGTCACTCACACACCGCGATCGCGGTTTCTCGTCTGCAGAACCTTTCCTTCTTTCGTATCTCCGTCTTCACTTCTTCACCTGAGGCTCTAAATCTAAATCTTCTATAATTCCTAAGATTTATACACTTTTGAATTTCATTCTCGAATTACATAATTGCCTCAAAAACATATTCAAACCTCCTTTAAGTAGTGCTAATAAGTCTTAGTTACGCTATACAAAGTAGAGCGTATCACCTATCTGCTTTGTTGATGGCTCAAATCCTAGACCTTTGTCCCCAACCGATGGTTCAGATGAACAAGCAATGCCCGAATGGGACACTCTTGACCCATTAGTTGTGGAAACTAATATGTTCTATTTTGTGTAGCATAACTAAGACTTTTTAGGACTACTTAGGAGAGATTTGATTATATATTAGAGGTTTTTCTGTAATTCGAGAACGAAGGTTAGAAGTGTATAAATATTAGGAATTACATAATATTTGGAGTTGGAGTCTCGAGTGAAGAAGTGAAGACGGCGTTATGAAAGAAGGAAGAAAATATTGTACAAAGGGTTGGTCGCGGGAGAATTCACGATCTACAACAAAGAGTCTCGTTTGAGACTTTAAGGGACCCATTGCCCCTAATTTGACAATAGGAATAGTTTCTAATCTAGGTCCGTTTCAGTTGAACAAACTAACTTTTTTTATAAACCCTAATTTATATCTCTGCTTCTCCATCGGCCTCCACACACCCCCTTCTCTTTACATTCTCCTTTCGCTCTTTCGATTCTCCTTCCTCCTGGTGCTTCTTTTTTTTACATCAGATCTGACCTTGGTGCCGCGAGTAGCCCTTCCTTCGGATGGAGTTCGAAGAAGCCGAAGAGACTACAGACGTATAAATCGTCGTCGGCGTTTTTAGATCTGCGCATGGTGATGCTGAAGATGTCGGACGAAGAAGCAGATGAGTGATGGTTTCGACAGATCGCCGTTGTTAGAAGATGCCGAATCAGAGAATTTCTTCTTGTCGCCGCCATCTCAGTTTATGTGTGAGGAGGTTTGTAAACTCAGGCTTTCCATTCATGGCCTCGTCAAAAAACGCAAAAATCGTTTCGAAGAGCAGAGCAAGAAGATTGGCGTCGAACAAGACAATTTAAGAGAGGACAGATCCACGACGGTACCATTAGTGATCGCTTCTCCTTCCTTCGGCTAGAGTTAATAGAAGCCGGATTCGATGCTGGAAAGGTTGTTTCCCTCCTCCAATCGATTCCTCGGGTTCGTATATGGAATATGGATGATGTTGTAATCGATCTTAATATCCTTTCAACTATTTTCATTGAAGAACTCAACAAGCTCCGATCATCTCGTCTACAATTGCTACTTCCAGGTTTGATTTCTAACAAAAAATAATAGGTTAGTTCGACTGTTGCTACTTCATTAAGTACAGAGTTTTATTCTGCAATTTGTTAGAATTCTTAATTTTATGAAAACATCTTTTGATCTTTATGTATCAATATACTGTACTTTTCTTATGAATGTTTCCTTTCAAATTATGTATATGTGCTTGTCTGCTAGATCTGCAATAGACCCGGCAGAAATTAACCCGACCCGCAAACCCGACCCGACCCAACCCGATTTTTCTGGGTCATAACCCGTCAAATTGAACCCGTGATCCGTTTTCGACCCAACCCGATTGACCCGATTTTTTTTGGGTCAAAAATGGGTTGACCCGCCCCAACCCGTTTTTGACCCGAAAATTTGGCCAAAAAGATAAAAGTAATAAAGAAGCGGAAATTGTAAATTTTACCCAAAAAATTGTCAACACACTAGATAACTATTGTCAACAACATTAATAAACTGTCAACACGTTGGACAAATTGTCAACACACTAGATAATAAATTGCAAACATGACTAATTAATTAGTCAACACAATTAAATAAACTGTCACTAAGACTAATCAACTGTCAATATGGATAATTAAACTTTTAGAGAACTAGTAAAGTAAACTGTCAACATGGCTAATTAAATTGTCAACAAGACTAAATAAACTGTCAACGGGACTGGTTAAATTGTCAACACGACTAATTAAACTGTCAACGAGACCAATAGACTGCCAACATGGCTAGTTAAGTTGTCAACACGGCTAACTAAATTGTCAACATCATTAATACTTTGTCAACAACACTAATAATCTATCAATAACACTACTAAAATGAAGTGCCAATACCATTAATGTACAACTTAGTCTTATTAGGCATATAAAGTAAGGTCTCGCTTATTAGGCATATAAAGTACCAATAATGTACAACTTAGTCTTATTATACAAAACGAGGCTCGAAACTATGTGTAAACACTAAAAGGCCTTAAATGAGATTAAGGTCCAATTTGGCAAAACGATGTCTAAATGGATTGAAACTTGATTTCAATGTCTATTAGAGATATTTGACCATGTGGGTAACTCTCAATCAAAACTTCTTCATGTTCAAGTAACACCTCATTTTCTAAACATCAAACTAGTCATCACTCTCTAACTTGTGGCAATATGTATGGTCAACAACATCGATGTATTATTATGATTGAAAAAATTATACAACTTATTCTTATTAGGCATATAAAGTCCCATTAAGGTCTCGCTTACACTAAACGAGGCTTGAAACTATGCGTAAACGCTCAAAGACCTTTAAAGGCCTTAAATGGGCTTAAGGCCAATTTGGAAAAACGACGCCCAAACGATGTCGGAATGGAATGAAACTTGGTTTCAATGCTTATTAGAGATATTTGACCATGTGGGTAACTCTCAATCAAAACTTCTTCATGTTCAAGTAACACCTCCTTTTCTAAACATCAAACTAGTCATCACTCTCTAACTTGTGGCAATATGTATGGTCAACAACATCGATGTATTATTATGATTGAAAAAATTATACAACTTAGTCTTATTAGGCATATAAAGTCCCATTAAGGTCTCGCTTACACTAAACGAGGCTTGAAACTATGCGTAAAAGCTAAAAGACCTTAAAAGTCCTTAAATGGACTTAAGGCCAATTTGGAAAAACGACGCCCAAACGATGTCGGAATGGAATGAAACTTGGTTTCAATGCTTATTAGAGATATTTAACCATGTGGGTAACTTCCAATCACAACTTCTAACATTTCAAATAACACATCCTTTGTAAAACCAAACTAGTGATAACTGTATAACTTGGCGCAATATGTATGGTCTACAACATCGATGTTGATTATTGTTCAAAAAATTATACAAGTTACAAGAATGGACATCAACAATGACAGTGAAGATAGTCCAATGTCAATGGACATGGAAGATTGACAAGAATATGAAGAACATGTTTTACTTTCTAAGTTATGAGATTGTTATTTTTTTGCAGTTTGAATTATGTGACTAAGTTGACAGATTGTTTTCATTTTAATACTCTATCTATCTTGAGTTGCATTAAACGATGGATTGATTATGGTTGTGAAGATGTGTTTTGATTTTGAGCAACATATCAGGTCTTTATTTGTCGTCGCATTGAACCTACCGTGTTTTATTTAGTCGATGGTTATTGACTTGTCCATAGGTTGTAAATTGTAATTTATAAATGTTTTCATTCGTTTTTTTTTCAAATATTAGCTAATCTACTAAAAGTTACTATGCCAAACTTATTCAAATAAATGAAAAGAAGGTAATGTAGTGGTGTTGCTATCGAAGCATACATTAAAATTTGCAATTAAGATTGACCCAAATTTAACATCAATATTTCGTAACGACTCAACTTGTTATGTCTCGGTAAGTTTTTACTCAAAGCGACTCGATCTGACAATAAATCCGTAACAAACGACTTGTTTGACTCCAAAATTTTCGACCCAAACCCGACCCGCCTATAAACCCGTAACAACCCGACCTGTTTGACCCGGTAATTTTAGACCCGAACCCGACCCGACCCGCCTATAAACCCGTAACAACCCGACCTGTTTGACCCGGTAATTTTAGACCCGAACCCGAACCCGACCCGCCTATAAACCCGTAACAACCCGACCTGTTTTGACCCGGTAATTTTAGACCCGAACCCGACCCGACCCGCCCATAAACCCGTAACAACCCGACCTGTTTTGACCCGGTAATTTTAGACCCGAAATGACCCGACCCGAAAAAGACCCGACCCGGAGCACCCTTAACCCGAACCCGACCGACCCGACCCGATTGCCAGGTCTAATCTGCAATCATCACTTTAGAGTCAAGGGATTGTATGAGGAGTTTCATTGAAATTGCTTCTTGATGACAATGTCATTTGTTCAAGTCCGAAATTTGGAATTGCTTATTGATGCAATATGTATTTCATCTGCTAGCTGAGTTTATAATTCTTCATTATAACGCTTTAATTTGTTTATGTTTATCCTCATGATAAGATTTGACAAATAAAGAGGATGACAAGATTGTCATCAAAATTTCTAAATAAACTGTCATCTATCAAAATTGAGAGTAGTTGGATGACACTTCAACAATAATGAGATAATTTAATTTTACATTGTCACTAAATATGTGAGTAAGTATGGATTATTTCGTTCTTTTAATAGTGGTGATGATAATTTATTTTGATAACAATAGTTATACTCGTGATGATAAAAATTATAATCAAATATGCTCAAAACTATAATTAATACAAACTAACTGCATCCCAAATGTATCAATCAAACTGTCATCAACACAAATTACGGTCATCAACTGAATTACCCTCATCAACCAAAATATTATTGTCGTCGGATGACAGTTCATGTCGTCCGGGTGACAGTTCATGTCGTCCGGATGACAGTTCATGTAGCCTGAATGACAATTCATGTCGCCCGGATGATAGTTCATGTCGCTCGGATGACAGTTCATGTCGTCCGAATATCGTTTGGATGACAGTTCATGTCGTCGGTGTTTATTCATTCATTTAATGACGACAACATTAATAATAGTGACAACAAAAATTATAATCCAATATGATAAAAAAATGTCATACTACAACAAAAAGATAGTTAACACACTACAAAAGTTTAGGGTTAGAAAATACAATTCAAAGTCCAAAAATGGTTATTTACCCTAAATTTGGAAATTACCCCTCTAGGAACATTGAGAGTGGTTTTTAATTCGTTTTTATCTGTGTTAAGGAAAGTAACTCTATTCTAAATTTGACCTAATATTTTCTCCGCTCCACATTCCGCCGCCTTCAACTCTTCCTCCTATCTTCGTCTCTCAGATGACCAGATCTCAAGCTATCTTCTTCCTCCTCTTCTTTTTCTCCCAGATCTCAAGCCATCACCACCAGGCATGCTCGAGTTCGTCTTCGATCTCTCCAGACCCTCCCCTCCTACACCCTATGAATGGGAAGAATATGTTGATAGAGACAACGAGAACGAAGATCTGAAAGTTGGACGATGCACGAAGCGTTCGAGATTAGAGTACTGACTTTGATCGATCTTTGAGAAAGTAATTGGTTCGAATTCAAATGAAGCGTGATCGAATTCGAGGAGAAATCCGGTTACTGTAATCTCCTCGGATTCGATCAAGCCTCCTTAGAATTCAAACCAATTACTTTCTCAAAGATCGATCAAAGTCAGTACTCTAATCTCAAACGCTTTGTGCATTGTCCAACTTTCAGATCTTCGTTCTCGTTGTCTCTGTCAACATATTCTTCCCATTTGTAGGGTGTAGGAGGGGAGGGTCTGGAGAGATCGAAGACGAACTCGAGCATGCATGGTGGTGATGGCTTGAGATCTGGGAGAAAAAGAAGAGGAGGAAGAAGATAGCTTGAGATCTAGTCATCTGAGAGAAGAAGAGAGGATGAAGAATTGAAGGCGGCGGAATGTGGAGCGGAGAAAATATTAGGTCAGATTTAGCTTAGGGTTACTTTCCTTAACACAGATAAAAACGAATTAAAAACCACTCTCAATGTTCCTAGAGGGGCAATGAGCCCCTTAAAGACCACGAATTGTGCAGCCAAGCCCATTCTCTTAAAGAAGCATCCCGTGAAGTGAAGGAAGGAAAGTGCCAGTTTTTGGGTAAATACCCCAAAACTGTAATGTTTTTTAACAGAGCTGTCAACAAATCTTTTTACAGAGCTGTCAACAAAATTTTAACAGAGTTGTCAACAAAAATTTTAACAGAGTTGTCAACAAAAATTTTAACAGAGTTGTCAACAAAATTTTTAACAGAACTGTCAACAAGAATAATAAGTTGTCAACACCAATAATAACCCTTTACTGACGTGAAAAATTATAACAGAGTTGTCAACAAAAATTTTAACACAGTTGTCGACAAATTTTTTAACAAAGCTGTCAACAATTTTTTTTAACAGAGCTGTCAACACGACTATATAAGTTGTCAACACAACTAAATAAGTTGTCAACCCAACTAAATAAATTGTTTACACGACTAATAAACGGTCAACAACATACAACACTAGTTATATTACAAATTGTCAACATTGTCAACACTTTACAAAACTTGTCAACACCACTAAATTACATTGTCAAAACTTCTCAACACTTTGCAAGTTGGATATCCCGGTTGTTCATAGACAGCAAAAGAGAATGGACAATAGAAAGCAGATTTCTCTCATACTGATCCACTGCACACTTGTAGAACTGTCAAAAACACCAGAAGAAATAAGTCATGTAAATAATATGACAAAATTGAAGACATTAGCTGTCTATGAAGATAAATGGAGATGTTTAGCACATTTACATAGGTTTCAAACAAAGCAAAGCAAGATAAAAGTTGAAAGAGACATTAGTTTCATTTAAAAACTCTATCCAAAGGGAATTTATTCATTTGTAAACTGTCTTTCAGAGATTTCTTACTAATCTAGGATGAATAAGCGGGGGAATGGAGAAAGATCAGTACCTGAGATCTTTTCACTACTGAGATCAGTTTAAACACCAATTAAAAGAACTTTATCACCCCAAGAAACCTAGTTCAATACATAGGGTTCAGGTCTCAGACTTATAATGCTAGAAACACAAATAAATGACTGTTATATAGTGCTAAAATCTACCCGGATCTCAAAGGAATTTTTACATATATTATAACTTATGATGTGTACCCTTCCTAGCTAGCCATGCAACTTAAAGAAATAATAGTGTATGACAAGAGATCTTTATGAATCAAAACAAGTATAGCACATACTTTAATTTTGTCTTCTACATACATTATGCAGATGAGGTCATACCAATGGCAAACTAGCAGGTGATAAATAAACATTTGAAGAAGCAGTTGTCCATGCAAATTTATCAAAATTTAGCACCTGTATAGGGAAGCAAATATCTCATCACGGAACAATTTCTAGACCACTAATCAGATTCCAATTACTATTCAGGTTCTTCTATACAAGCAACCTGAGTTATTCACTCAGCTCAGATTTGACACACAAATGTTGAAACTCAGCACGGTAGATATAAAATATTTAACCTCTGATTGTTTCTTCTCAGACAGTCGATATAACCTCAGACAACTATATTGAAGTGTTCAACAAACTAAAAGCTGTGACCAGGCCCTTATATTTAAGAAATAAACTGAATGAACAAATAAAGGTTAACTTGATCTCCAAATCCATCAAAACATTATAAAAATCGCTGAAAACTGTACACTAACACATCTTCTCTGCTGATCCTCCAACCAACAAAACAAAGGCTCTACTGGTCATGGCCATAAAACATCAGCAACACAACACATTAGTCACCAAAGTAATCAAGCAAGTTCAGATATGGATTTACCTGAATCTGAGTACATTAATCTACATGTGAAGAATCAGATTCCACAGCTTAGAATCGGATTCCGCAGCTTAGAATCTCGCTGCCTGCAACTTGAAAACAAAGACAATTGTTGATTTTCAAGAGGAAGATAGACTTGGATCAATTTTGTTGACAGGTGGTATCGCATCTCATCCCTAATAAATCAATCATAAAAAGTGAGAGATAGCAGATCGAGTACAGATCGAGTACAACACGGTTGCCGCGTCCTTCTTCCCCCGAATTCCTCCCGTTTCCAGAAGGTTTAGCAACAGCGGAATGGCACTAGATCGTCCGATTAGGATTTTGTTAGTCTCGATCTGCGATAGTCGGAGGAGAGCGCAGGCGGCTTGAGGATGGCGGTGACTCCGTACTTCTGGAGAAGGAGATATGTGGAGGAGAGTAGGGAGATTAAAGGTGAGACAGTGCCGGATCTGGCGATTTTGATTCGATTCTCGTACCTGTTTTTGCGAGGAGGCGGATTTCCATGACGGCTTGCTTCTGACGTAGATTGAGGGAGGGGGAGCGCGCTCAAGAACACGAGCTTATGTTTAGGGAGTGGGTAGGGTAGAAACTTAGGGTTTAGTTAAGTGGTGTAGTTGTATAAATTATGGGCATTGGACACAAATAAGTCCAAGGAAAGTGATGCTGCTGGACGTGAAGATTTTCCACTGATGGGCCGATGATTGTAGTGAGCTGGACTGAGCTGATGCGGGCCGTATGAAGTTAGTAGCTGAAACCTGGCAACCGACTTATGTAACGGAATGAATCCATTTCATTTTTAATGATTTAGGTCCATTGCACCTTCCTCCTTTTCCTATATGCATATACACCTTATTTATTAAATATTTGATATATACCCCAACCCCACCCACATGTATACACGCGCTCTAGTGTAATTAAATATTGATTTAATTCTCTTCGTGACCTCCTTCCTTTGACTCAGATGCATCGACCCGCACCTCCCGACCACCGCTATTACTGCCGCCGGTTTTCCCTCCGTCATCAATCCTCACCTTCCCACCACCGCTACCACCGTCGTGGGTGAGGGAGGATGATGCGTTTCTGGCCTCGAAAAGGTCAAGAATGACTTGTTGGAGCGATCTAGATCTCGTAGAGAGTCGGCCTTCTCAAGAACTGGTCGAGTTTGGAAACTCGGAGGGCGGAGGAAGACTTGACAGTAACTGGGGAACTGAATGATAGTGATGTTGTTACTTGTGGCAACAAGCAACAACGATGGAGCGGATGATTTGTAGAGATGAAGTGGATGTAAAGTGTAGGTTTACGTAGGGTTTGGTAGATAAATCCACCGGTGAAGAGATTAGAAGTAAGAAGAAAGGATAAAGAAGTTAGACTTTGTTTGATGACGCCTAGGGGATTAACAAGGAGATGCACTCGACTTTATCAATTAATCCAAAAGTTAAACGTGATATTAATGAAGAAGGCAAATCATATATATAGGCGAGCCTTTACAAAAGAGTATCTTGCAAAATAAGTAAAGAAAGTAATAAGAAAGATAATAAAAGGGAAACTAGGGTTGGCCTCTCAAGCATGAGAGTAGACACGCCCTAAACCTAATAACATATGCTGAAAATAGGAAATAATAATAATAACTAAGAAGATAGTCGGCCTTCACAACTTGGAGGAACTGGTACCAAGGGAACTGTCTTCAGGAACTGAAGTTGGAGTCTGGTACTGAGAACTGGAGCTGGAATAAGAGGCATCCATGCTAGTGAGCGAAGACATTAAGGAACTGGAGGTTAGGAACCTCAAGGAGTGCTCTGCTGGAGAGGAACTGAAGTTGGCCACGGTGCGAAGGACCAGAGATTGCGTGGCTTGACTGATTAGCTTGGCTCGGGATCGAGTCACGAGTCCAAGTGAGCGAAGACTCATGGCTTCCTCTTCCTCTTCCTCAACAACTGTCAGCGATGGCAGGGTCGCATCACCCTCCCCTTCTTGGCTGAGAAGCGTCCCCGCTTCCAAATCTTCAAACTCAGGGGGAATGTAAGGAGAGAGATCAGCGACATTAAAAGTGGAGCTCACATTGTATTCGCCAGGAATGTCAACCTTGTAGGCGTTTTCTCCATATGCTTCAAGAACTTTGAAAGGACCATCACCGCGTTGATGCAACTTGGTCTTGCGAAGTCCAGGGAACCGTTCCTTTCGCAAATGCACCCAAACAAGATCACCTGGGGCAAATATCATGCGGCGTCAGCTTTGTTGTGTTGCTTGGCGTATTGCTCAGCACGGCGCAACAACTGTTCCCTGGTTCTACGGTGCAGTTCCTGTACAAATTCAGCGCGTCTAGCGCCGGGCACAGTTTCTTGATCACGCAGCGGTCGAGGCGTCAAGTCCAATGGGGTTACTGGGTTGCGACCATAGACAACTTCGAACGGCGTGAGCTTGGTAGCGCTGTGCCTGGACCTGCGAGAAAGGGCGTCGGCTACCACATTCTCCTTTCCTTTCTTATGCATGACCACATATGGAAAAGTCTCCATAAATTCAACCCAGCGTGCATGTCTCCGACCTAGAGTGGCTTGGCTCTTCAAGTAAGAGAGTGTGCTGCATGATCGTAATGGATCACAAATTCCTTTGGCCATAAGTAGTGTTGCCAAGTCCTTAATACCCGTATCAAAGCATACAGTTCCTTATCATAAGTGGGGTAGTTAAGGGTGGCACCCGTGAGCTTCTCGCTGAAGTAGGCGATCGGCTTGCGGTCTTGTAGCATCACGCCTCCAATACCAAAATTGGAAGCATCACATTCGACTTCAAAAGTTTTAGAGAAGTCAGGCAGCTGGAGCAAAGGAGCATGGCAGAGAGCATCTTTCAAGCTTGAAAAGTTGTTTCATGGGAGGGAACCCAGTCGATCACAGTTCCCTTCTTGGTCAGCTCATGAAGGGGTGCTGCAAGGCTGCTGAAATCCTTCACAAATCTGCGATAGAAACCAGCCAAACCAAGGAAAGATCTTACCATTGTGGCCGTTGTATGGGTGGGCCATTCTTTGATTGCTCGAATCTTCTCTTCATCTACACGAAGACCATCTTTGGAAACGACAAAGCCAAGGAAGATGGTGGAGTCGGTGCAGAATGTGCATTTCCCAAGATTAGCAAACAATTTCTCTTTGCGAAGGCACTCAAGAACAAGGCGTAAGTGCTTCGTGTGATCCTCTATGCTCTGAGAGTAAACAAGAATGTCATCAAAGTAGACAACAATAAACTTGCCCAAGAAGTGTCTCAAAACATGGTTCATGAGACGCATGAATGTGCTTGGGGCATTGATGAGACCAAATGGCATGACTAGCCACTCGTAGAGGCCATACATGGTCTTGAACGCTGTTTTCCACTCGTCGTCTTCTTTCATTTTGATTCGATGGTAGCCACTCTTCAAATCTATCTTCGAAAAAATTGTGGCACCATGGAGCTCATCAAGCATGTCGTCAAGGCGAGGAATGGGGTGCCTATACTTGACGGTGATTTGGTTGATGGCGCGACAATCTACACACATCCTCCAAGAATCGTCTTTCTTTGGCACAAGGATAACCGGAACTGCGCAAGGGCTTAAGGATTCCCTTACGTAGCCTCGGTCAAGAAGCTCTTGAACTTGGCGCTGGAGTTCCCTTGTTTCTTCCAGACTGGCTCTATAAGCGGCGCGGTTAGGCAAGGATGCTCCTGGAACAAGGTCAATTTGATGCTCAATTCCACGGATTGGTGGAAGTCCTGGTGGTAACTCATCTGGCATGACATCTTCAAATTCCTGCAAAAGAGAGGAAACACTAGGGGGTAGATTATCTAGTTCCTGAGAATTAAGAACGCACAGTTTGGGAACTAATAAAAAACAAGGAGAACGTCCCTGAAGTGTTAAAGTGATATCCATGTGACGTGCCAGAAGTATCCGTGTTTCACATTTTCCCTGAATGGGAACCCTATCAGCAGTGGTGCTTCTAGTTCCCGTCGCGGATGATGGGAACTCAGAAGTACCTGAAGAGGACAGCTCCCGGCCGGAACCGGCTGGATCATTGCGTCTCTGCTGAACTGGGGTCCTGTCTTTCTGGGGATCCTTCTTTGGAACGGCCATGTTGTTGGGAACTGGGTCAGTTCCTTTCTTTGCAGCGGCGTTCTCAATAGCCTTTTGGCGACTCCTTTCTGTGTGATCCTGCATTATCTCATGTGGAGTCATAGGTAAAAGGGTGACACGTTTCCCATGGTAATTAAACACATAAGTGTTCAAATACCCATCATGGATAATGCGTCGATCAAACTGCCATGGACGGCCTAATAGAAGATGTGTGGCATCCATGGGAGTTACATCACATAAAACAGAATCTTTATACTAACCAATGGAAAAGGATACAATGCACTGTTTGGTGATGGGATCGCCTTCGGATTCTGAAATCCATTGGAGACCGTATGGTTGTGGATGAGGTGTCGTTGGAAGGTTAAAGTGTTTGACCACCTTTACATTGATGATGTTGCAGCAGCTGCTGTTTGTAGCGAAATTACCTACGAGAAGATAACTAAGCAATTATAGGGCAAAGATCAAAGAATACGGTATAATCTTAACACTCAAGAACAATTTAGAACGAGAGAAGAATTTAGGGTTTGAAGCTTGAACTTGGTATTACCCGTAATGGTGGCTTAATGAATACAAAGCAGGCGTTTAGCCTTTATTTATAGGCTAACCCTAATAATATCTTTAAGGAAACGAGATCTTATCTCTTCCTTTTATCTAAATAACGATATAACAAACAAGGTAAGAGATATTCTTTACCGTATCTTTTACCAATTACAATAATATAATAAGGAATAAGATAAAATATGCTCGACCGACCTAATCTTCAAGATAAATGAGACCTTTGCCACATCTCGTCACGTCGACGACATCCTCCTTTTCTCTCATCGCGTCGACATAGTCTTCCTACGCGTATCTCTTCACGCGTTCCTTACTCGTCGTATTTTTAGGCACAAACAATACCCCTAAGGCGTCTTACAGGGCTTAACGTCTAGTAGAACTGGGAGACGCCTTCTTTCTTCAAGGAATACGTCTTCATTGCATTAGGAACGCGTTGATGATTACGTCACTTGACTTTTTAATATGGTCGCAAAGCTTCGATCGTCATTCTCCTTCAATTATTTCCACGCGACAGGCGAGGAACTTCGTTTTTCGCGCCGGCAACGTTCATCTCCAACGGCTAGATTCTTAATGGGAGATGTTGTCGTTGGAAGAATATTCTTCCCGAGATCCTCGCGATCTCCTTCCTATAAATAAGCGATGGTCTTCCCTTTCTTCATACACTTCTCATAATCTTCATTTCTCTGGAACATTTCTTCGCTCTTCTTCTCACTTAATTGCTTTATTACGCCGCTTCTCTTTCTCCTTCTTTTTTCAATGGCAACCCCGGTGTGCTATGAACCAGGAAAGGTGCTCCGTGAGTCGGATCGTCATTACTCCGAAGCCCATGACGTTAGCCGTTTGAGGACCATTGCTGAACTCGGCCCAGACGTGAAGATTGAAATTCCTCCAAGGGGGGTTTGTGCGGATGCTCATCGGCCGGGATGGATAGCGGTCTATGAGTATCCTTTTCTGGCGGGGCATCGATTCCCGTTCTCGCCTTTGGTTAAGGCCTTTATGCTCGCGCTAGGCTTGGCGATGGGCCAACTTCTTCTCGGTGCCTGGCGCATCTTGGGCGCTCTTGACGATGCCATTGAGAAACATGGCTTGGATTTTGTTGCGGCGGATCTCGCCAATTATCTGACTGTCTCGCTCTCCTCTCCAGGTAGATTTTACTTCAAGATTAAACAAAAAAAGGCTAGGATAGCTTTCGAGAAGAGAACAACCGACCGGGGTTGGGCCGAGGTCTTTTACTTTGTGGAGAAATCTTCCCTCGGAGATGCGTGCTCTTGGCTCATCGAGGAATGGAACCCCGAGAGTGAGTTTCTTTACTTTACCTTAATAAATTTTTCTTTTCATAGGGACGTATGTTTTGCTCGTTGATGTTTTACTTACGTGTAACTTTATGTGCTTTCCAGTTAACGCGGAGGCTCTTAAGACAAGAGCGAAGTAAAAAAAGGTTGTAGCCGCGCTCTTGGTGATTCCTGAAGTTGACCGGACCTTCTATGGTCATGACGGAGAGGGTCATCGTTGTGGTCCTGCGACGCCATCTGGTAAGTTAGTTTCTTCTCGTTTAGCTTTCATCCACTTATTTCTTCACACTTGTGCTCTAATTGTTTGCACTTTGTTGGTGGTGCAGCTTCAATTTCTCGCGTTCGTGCTCTCGACAAATTTGCCACTGATCTCGTGGCGTCGAGGAAGAGGCAACTTGCCATAATGGGATGTTCGTCCGCTGCTCCCTTGGACGTTGATCTCATGGCTACCTTGGAATCTACGCCGTCTCCTTCTCCGGCTAAGGCGACGCGTTCTCGGAAGGGAAAGGAGAGGGTGGTTGAGGTTCCCGAAGAAAAATACTCGTCTGTGGATGACTTCCCTTGTGTGATTTCAAACGTTTTCGCTCCGAGAAGGGAGCTTTTGGGCTTCGTTCTTCGTCTTCCCTCGACTATTACGCGTCGATGGATCCTGCCGACTTTATGGGAGAGGCTTTCGCTGCTCAATGGCAGGTGAGATTGTAACTTCTATTTTCTCTGATGATTTTCTCGCGAGCTTCCTTTCTTATTTTTTTTGTTCCTTTTTTCAGGGGATCCAGGCGACGCTCTGTGCTTGGACGCTCTTATCCACGTATCCCAAACAGAGGGAAGCGTTGGAGAAAAAGGCGTTTGATGCTTCGTTGGAGGTCGCACGTCTGAACACTTTTCTAGAGAAGTCTCGTGACGCAGAGAAGACGGCGAAGGACAAGGTTACTGAAGTTCTTACTCTTAACGAGACGATCACCAAGCGGGTCGAGGATTTGGAGGGGAAACTCAGTGCTTTGCGGGCGGATGTAGAGAGGAACGAGGCGCACCATGACAAGGATTTGGAGGAGTCGAAGGTCTATTGGTCTTGGTTGTCCAGGGTGGAAGTTTACGAGGAGTATGTTGTTGGTTAGCACAAAGACTGGGATCCGGTAGGCGAGCGTGCTGAGTTTAGGGAGGCTTTTTCGGAGCCTCCTGCAGGTGTTCATCCTGACGTCGCGGCCGTTGAAGGTGGGGAACACGTCGACGAGGAGGAGGTTGCGGCTGATGGAGAGGAAGGTGATAGTCGCGCATCTGGCTCTGGGTCGTCTGAGGGCGAGTCCAAATCCTTGTAATTTTTGGCTTTATCTTTGCGTAGTGTATTTGTACGCGTCACTTGTAGTTGGGATTCTTCTTTCATTTTCAATTGTTGTTAGCTTGCTCTTTGTCATTGGACTTTCTCTTCAATATATTTGTTCTCCTGTTTTCTGGAGTTCTTACGTTATTGCTATCTTTTTAGCGTTTCTCATTCTTTTCTGGCATAATCCTACCCCTTTTGGTAGGTTTGACTTAGACTCCTTGTAGATTAGGTTAGACCTACCAAAGATTCTTACGCTCGCTTCACTTGTTATACCTTGTACTTCATTCTTTGCGTCGGAGACGTCTTGGGAGTTCACCCTTTATCTGGTTTCGATATCTTATGTACTTTCGCCTTGGAACGTGTATTTTACTCTGCGTACGTATAGAACTTTTTTCTTATTGACTTTTAACTTCCGTGACCCCTTACGCGTAGCTCGTTTGTGAGTACGTAGGTTCGGTCCTTTGGCTTTTTCTTTTGCTATTTTATCTTTTAGGGTGTGGTTTTCTACCCCTAGTATGATACTCTGCTTATAGTGAACGCGTTAGAGGGTTTTACTTACTTAATGAGATGGTATGGTCATTGTGGCTGCTTTAGTTACGTTGCCGGCTTACATGAAGGTTGGGTCCAGCATTTCCTCCGAACCCTGAAGCGAGTGGCGGACATAGGTCAGCGTGTGATTTTTATCAGCTTGTGACGTTACCCCTTACTTTTAAGGTGGGTCCGTTGCCTCACGCTAGCGTTAGGTCGACGTCGAACTCTTTTAATTGACGGGCCTATTCATCGTGTAGCGTCCGATTTCTAGATTGTTAGGACTTACGATGCCGATGGACGCATCCCTGCCGGTTTGGCGTTTTGCCCGTGGATTCATGACTCTCAGAGGGGCTGGAAGGCGTGAAAACGCGTTCCTGGAGAATGATCGTGTCAAATAGGTTCGACCTTGTTTGTTCAGAGGATCCGGCCGGCTTCGTGAGGTACCGGGCTTCATTCCCCATGACCATTGCCACACGTCGTTAACAATCATGGGAAGTGTCGACTCGGAGTCGGAGGTTCGGCTAACGTTGCCTACGCGTAGATGAAGCCTCGAACGCGTAGACTAACGAAATTCGCCCCCGGCGCGGATTTTCACCGCGGCCTTCTTGCTTCTTATTTGGTACGCCGTACTCAAGAGACACGTTCTCTTAATAGACATAGAGCAAGTCGTGGAAATGAAACAACTCAACATGCTTAACACGTTGGAAAGAAAGGTCTACTTATATATTAATAAGAGATGCATCATGCGATAACAAACATTGACTCTGACGCCTACCCCTAGTCGCCGCGACCCCTAGTCGCCGCGACCCCTAGTCGCCGCGACCCCTAGTCGCCGCGACCCCTAGTCGCCGCGACCCCTAGTCGCCGCGACCCCTAGTCGCCGCGACCCCTAGTCGCCGCGACCCCTAGTCGCCGCGACCCCTAGTCGCCGCGACCCCTAGTCGCCGCGACCCCTAGTCGCCGCGACCCCTAGTCGCCGCGACCCCTTGTCGCCGCGACCCCTTGTCGCTTCGACTTGATGATAACGACATGTTCTTATTGAAAAATTAATCCTACTCATGCAAAGGGAAATAAATGGGAATCAAAAGACGCATAGAAGTATCTCAAACTCTTTCCTGATGGTGTCTTTACGGTGGATGATGTTCCAAGAACATATAGCTTAAGTTAGGATTCTCCGCCATAAATCTCCTCCACTTTTGAACTCAGAGATTTTTCTTTCGCTTCCGTAGATATGCGTCGTGCTTATCGACGCCTTTATCTCGCTTCTCAGACGGCTTTTTCTTTGATGCGTCGGGGGTTGCTCTTCTACCCCTAGTTTTTTTCTTGGACTTTCCACGATCTTTCCGTATTCTTGAGCGTTTTGACTTCTTACTATTCGGTGATTCAGACCATGAAGATGCTTTCCTTTTTTCCACTCTCCGGATGGCGTAGGACTTGACTTCTAGGATATATGTCTCGTCGCCTACCCGGCCAATTTCTTCCTTTGCCTCGTAGAGTCTTCGTTGAGCGTACCTCACTTGTTCTTCATGGTCTTTTAATTTCTACGCTTTGCTCTTTTTCTCTAGGGATGTGTTAGTTGTACTCTTCATTCCTATGTTGTAGCACTCCCTTGCTATCTGTGGTTCGCCCTTGATCTCTTGAATTCCCCACGGAGATGGAAACTTCAGGGATTGATGGTACGTTGAAGGTATAGCTCTCATATCGTGTAACCATGGCCTTCCCAGGATTATGTTATAGGGCGACTCGCCTCCATTACTACAAATTTGATTTGCATATTGACCCCTTCCGCCAAAGTGGGTAGGGTGATTTCTCCTAGCATATCGGCAACTTCGCCACTGAAACCTACTAGAGGGATGTACTTTTTCACCACGTCGTCGCTAGATAATCCAAGCTCCTTGATCGCGGACAAGGTGATGATGTTGGCCGAGCTTCCGTTATCGACGAGGATTCTTTTTACCTTGCAATTACTAATGGTTAAGGAGATAACTAACCCGTCGTGATGATCTACACTCCCGTTGGGTTCCTCGAACGTGATTGGGCAATCTTTCCTAACGGTCCTGACGTGGTAGATCGGTAGAGCACTTCCTTCGCCGCGTAATGCCTTGATGCTTCTTTTGGCGACGGAGGCGGTATAGCCACCTATGGGGGAGCCTCCGAAGATCGTGTTGATTGTCCTTGAACGATTCGATGAAGGAGGTGGTGGCGTTGCAGATCTTTTTCCTTTCCTTGCTCCTTCGAACGCGTCCCTTCCCTCTTTGGAAAGTAAATCTAACAGGTCGCCTCTTTTCAGGAGACGTAGAACTTCTTTCCTCAGAGTATAGCAATCATCTGTCGGATGTCCTGAGTCATTATGGAACTCGCAGTATCCTCTTCCTGATCCTGATTTCTTTTCGGGATTTGGTTTTTTAGGCCACTTCACGTCATGGAGCTTTTCCATCGCGTTCATAACCCTCAACGCGTCGGTCTTCATGTATACACCTCTTTCGACCGCGTAGACGTTATTGATTTCGCTCAAGTTAGCTAGATAAATAAGCAATTCTAGGGCAAAGATCAAAGAATACGGTATAATCTCAACACTCAATGGAGATTGGTGCTTATTTACCTACGAGAAGATAAATAAGCAATTCCTTTCTCTCTTTGCTAATGGAAAGTAGCCAATTTAACCGTATCTATTTGTAGTCATCGAGTCTCCATTATTATCTATGTGAAAACTTATTGACAGCAATAGCATCTTCTACATTTTTACCCACACAATGAAACTAGCTTTTCTTATATATCCACCAATCTCCATTTTTGTAGCGGAGAAAAACCCCGCACCCATTTTTTTATAACTGACACCCACTTTGGACGTATCTCGAATGCATCCAAAACATTTTAAAAAAAATCCGGTTCAGTTTTGGGCGCACCCAGGATGCGTCCAAGTTAAACCGGATTTTTTTAAATTTTGACGGCAAAAAAATAAATTTTTTTTTCCTTGGGCGCATCCCGATTGACCCGGTTTAAAAAAAAAAATTGGACGCAGCAGCGATGCGCCCAAAGCGGGTGCCAGTTATAAAAAACCGGGTGCGGGGTTAAACGGTCAAGTGTAGAAACCAACTTAGTTTGAAGCTACAGTGAACCTAGCTAAGAATTTAGGCCATCCCAGAGTAGTAACCAAAGTTAGTTTGAAAGAGAGATGGGGGGTGTGCAGGATCGAAGGTGAGAGAACATGAAGAAGAAGTTGTAGTAAAAATATGCAAAGAAAGGAAGAGGCTAATGAAAATGGTTCTAGAGAAGAGGTATGCTCTTGCTGACTCTCATTGTAGGTATTTTCACTCTCTCCACTCTATTTCTGCAGCGATCAAGCTCTTTGTCGCTCGCCATTTGATGCCCTCTTCACCGTTTCTAATCACATCCCCGCCACCAAACTGCTCACCAAAAGTAACAGAAAATGTAGTCACAAGCCCAATATTTATTCAAGAAAAACTCTCTGAATCCACAAAAGAAGTTGTCACCCCTTGTGCGTCTTCTCGTTCTTCATCCTCTTTAGAATCAGATTTTGAAGACGAATCAGAAACACTAAATTATCAACATCATCATCAACAACAAGAAGAATTAACTTGTGGGCATAACCTTTATATGGCTACTCATCCAGCAATGCCATCACCACAAGGGGATTTCGGTTGGGATTTCTTCAACCCTTTCTTTGGTGTAAATTCAGAGATCAACCCAGATGAGGTTTTGAGGATGGTGAAACAAGAGGAAGGAATTCTTGATCTTGAAGATGATGATGATGATGATGAAGAAGAAGAAGAAGAAGAAGAGGTAGACAGGGTGGAGCCAAAGAAGGTGATGGTGATGGATGATATTAAGAAAAATGCTAATTTGGGGCATGAAAAAGTTGTACAGCCAAAGGATTGTGCTGATGCTGATAAAGAAGAACATGGTTTGTCAGTTGTAACTGACGAACCAGTCAAAGGAAGGGAGCTATTAGAAGCTCTCAAGGATATTGAAGATCACTTTATCAGAGCTCATGACTCTGGAAAACATGTGTCAAGGTTGTTGGAGGCGAACAAGATTCAGTTAACAACTGGTCTTGATGAGATAAAAGGTGAGTTCTGATTTGTGATGTTCACCCATGCATTATGCTTTTACTGATTCTGAGTATTGTAATGCAGAAAGTTCAACAAAGCTTGTTCGAGCTATAACATGGCGTGGATCCAACATGGCTAGGTTGTCTTCGTGCAAGAGTCTAGCGACTTCTATATCAAAGAACTCTTCGTCGTGGATAGAGTATAAGAACGAGCTATTTGATGGATATGGTAGCACCTCTACCAACCATGCACTAACACTAGGAAGGATCTATGCTTGGGAAAAGAAGCTTTATGAAGAAGTCAAGGTAAATCACAAATTCTTCATTTTCCTCAAGGAAATTGAATCATTTGAACCAAAATAAATGAAATCGAAAATCAACTTTCTGATGTATGACCAAATTTGGATCTCTGGCAATGTCTACTTAATTGTCTATTGTTTACACCATTTTCCAGGCTGGAGACACTATAAGAAAGTTGTATGAGAAAAAATGCTCAAAACTGCAACGAAAAGATGTAACAGGGGGCACACGCTCCTTGGACAAAACTCGAGGGGTGGTGAAAGATTTGTACTCTCAGCTACTCGTTGCAATGCGGAGAGTGGAGTCCATCTCTGAAAGAATCCAAAAGCTTATCACAGAAGAATTGCAACCACAGATCATTGAGTTGTTGCAAGGGTGAGAGAATGTTCAAATCTTGTGCAAGATTTTGTTATTTTCCCCCCATCTGTTTTAACCCTGTTTCATTACAGATTGGCAGAGTCCTGGAAGATAATGTTAGAGTGCCATGAAACCCAAAAGATGATTATATTTGAAGTGAAGACTTACGAGTGTCCTACTTATGGAAAATTCAGTGCCAACTCTCACCGATTAGCTACCCTACATTTCGTGTTAATGGTCCACCGTTGTACACAATGTTCCATGACTGGCTATCCGCCATGGAAAGTTTGCATGAAAAGGCGGTTTCTGTGTCAATGAGGAGATTGGTGAAAAATATAAGGGCTTTGTGGGTTCAACAAGGTGAAGAACAAGAACAGAAGAGGAGAGTGGAGAAGTTAGCCAAAGAGCTAGATAAGAAGATCCTTGCCTATAAAAAGATAGGAAGGAGAGTTGATGAGTCTAAAATGCTAGAATGTAAACCGGATACAGATTCAGATGCCAAGAAAGATGAGCAATTGATAGAGCAAGATTCAAATGAAAGTGTCAGAAAGAGGCTTGAGATGGAGAAGCAAAGACATCATAGTAGCATGCTAGAAACACAACGGACGACACTGAATGGATTTCAAACAGGGTTTGGATTTATCTTTGAGTCGTTGGTGCAGTTTACAAAGACTTCTTCTGATGTGATTCCATCCCATCTTGAAGAAGACAAGTCCAAGGAAGACACTATGCCGGTGCCTATGCGCATTACCCACGCCAAGGGAAAGGCACTCCAAGAAGACGTCTCTCAAGGCTTGCTCACTTTGGGGCTTGAAGAGTCCAAGATTGGAGGTCGATTTTACATTTTGGACATCAAGGAAGGAGCAACCTAGGCGCCAACCACATAGAGCATCCTAGGCACATTTATCTTGTTTTTTTTCCTTTCTTGCATTTTTACCTTATTTGGCACATTCAATGGCCATTGAACACCAGCCTTTATGCAGACGGTTTTGCTTTGTTTTTCAACGTCTTTATGACTCATTAGGAGGCTTAAAGATTTACCTTGGATGGAAAGGAGAGGTCAGCTTCACTAGCCTATTTAAGTCATCCTTAAACTTTGTAATTTTCACCTTTGAATTTGCTAAAAAAAAAAGCTCTCTTTGCTAGAGAAAATCTGCAGCTTTGAAGGTCTTAATCTTGATTGTTTGTGTGTCATATCAACCCTTCAAGATCCCATCATCGTCGCTTGGTGTGGAGCATCCAAGCTTTGTAGTTCTCTCTTCGTCGGTGAGTCATATCCGACTTTGAGAGTCCATATCTCTCTCGATTTTCATCCAATTCCAAATCCGTCTTCACCACCATAAACTACACTCATCCTCTTCATTTCCATCACAAGAACGCCCACAAAAGGTTACTTGTGCCACTCAAACCATCGCCATCTTTCCAGATCTGCCGCAAGTCACCCGGTTGTCGCCAGACTGAAAGTTGGAGCCATTCCTTGCACCGTGACGCAGCCTAGGACGATCCTATCAAGTGGTATCAGAGCCACGTAAGGTTTGGCCTCTAAACTGAGTTTTAAGTTCAAAGGAATCAGATTTCATGCAAGCTTAGTGTAGCCATAACCATACTTGTTACTTTCTTGTTGTTTTGGCCTTGGAATTGTGTTTTGCATAAGAAATCTGATTGCTTCTGTATTGAGCACGAAATTGTTGAGAAAGAAGACCTTTGAATGCCCAAAAACCAGTTACAACTCTCTTTTAATAGCCACATTAAAGTCTGAAATAAAGGATTTGACTTTGTTTCCTTATATGACTTATTTCCTTATATGAAGCTCAACCTTAATTCCATACCTTAGCTGCCTAAATTTCCATTGTGTGTTGCTGAAATTGAGTTCATTTTGTTGCAATCAATCAAGTGGATCCAAAACAAGGTTAAGGGGACGAAAACTTACATTTTGAAGCATCATAATCTGATGTGTGTTGCTGAATTCTCTAAGTATAAAGGTTGTGAGCAATTGGTTATATCTTATCATTATTAGTACAAGAAACACCCCAGAAAAAGTGGTAGAACTCAGAAAAACTCGGACTCCACGAAAAAGCATAAGCGAAAAAGAGGTGAAGCTTAGAAGAAGTGAGTCTACATAAAAGGGGAACAAGTCAATTAAAAACACTCAAGTAGTGAAAAATCAGGTGTATGTTGCTAGAATTGTAAGGGAACTTAGTACCTTCCTTGAATTTCACTTGTGACAACAGCTTGAACGACTTTTGGTGATACACTTTGTCTCGCTAGCTCACAAAACCTGAGCTCGTAACCTTCCATTAAGCTTGCTGAATTTTTGATTGCTTTGCTTCTTAAATATCAGTTTTAAGGACCCTTGACGTGTGTGGGATCCATTGACAAGTTTGTCCTAGTTGTGTTGTGTTAAGCTTGTGTTCTAGGAAATCTCATGCAGGATTCCGGCAACAAAAAGGACAAGTCTGTCTTTGATGGAAATGTGTCTCCTACGTCCGTCACCATGGCGGATTTGCTTCAAGTCATCCAAGGGCTTAAGGCAGAAAGTGAAGAAAGGATGCGTGCGCATCAAGAGGAGATGGCTACTTTCATGAGGGCCGTAGAAGCTAAGTTGGGAACTTCCCAACTTGATGGACAAGGAAGTGGGTCTCAAGTAAACGGAGGAGGTCATCAATCATCCTATATGGAAGGCGAGTATTTAGGCCACGTGACACAAACCACGACCTTGCCTTCCCTCTCCATAGCACCTTCCTCCTCTCACCATCCACTCACAGCCACACTCCGAGAAGACTCAGGTATGAACTCGGCCAACTCTCTTCCTTTTTCAAATTATCCTACTATGCCTATGCCTTCGGGCCCAACTAACTTGCTAGGCCGAGAAATTTTGGGCGAGCTCCAAGATGGCGGCCTCCAACCAAGGCGGCTCCTGCCCCTCTTGCAACCACATCGCCCCGCACTGGGCTGCGATTTTGGGCGCGACCATAACCAGATGGGAAGGGCACCAGTCCAACCACAACGGGGGTTCCACGGCCAAGACATGGACCGCGGCTATGGGAGGGGTCCTAATGTGAAGTTGGAAGTGCAGCCCTTTGGAAGCACCACCGACGCCGAGGCTTACTTGGAGTGGGAGCATAAGACCGAGCAAGTCTTTGACTTCTACCAATACACCGATGTTCAAAAGGTGGCCATTGCCACGATCAAGTTTATAGACTTTGCATACCACTGGTGGTTGGAAGACAAGGAAGAAAGAGAGTATAATGGCTACCCACCCATTGACACTTGGGACGAACTCAAGACTGCGCTAAGGCACAGGTTTGTGCCCGAGGACTTCTCAGCCCGCCTACACTGAAGGTTAGAGCAATTGAGACAAGGGACCAAGACGTTGGATGAGTACTACAAAGAGCTAAAAATCCTCATCTATAGATCCGGTCTAAGGTTCCCAGAAGGGTATGTTATCTCTAAATTCATCAATTGTTTAAATCCTGACCTTAAGGCTATTGTGAGTACGCAGCATTTTGTTCAAGGTACTACTATTGAGGAAGTTTTGCACGATACCAATCACATATACCAAAACTTACCTCAAAAGAAGAGCTACTCGGCCAACACTCGGTCATGGAACCACCAAGGTGGTGGATCATCTAGCTACCTGCCCCGGCGCCCTGAGAACAAGCAAGACACCGCAGACGTGCCTACAAGACGTGAGCCTTCAAGGACTCCACCAGGCGGCAGGCGAGAAGGGGAGCAACGCTCAAGTGAGATCAAGTGCTTTAAATGCCTTGGGCGTGGTCACATAGCTAAGGATTGTCCCACTAGGCGCCAAGTCTTACTTAACACCATTGGCGAGTATGAGTTCGACGAGGAGCCTGAGGTCGAGGAGCCCCAACAAGAAGAAGAAGAGGTGGCGGAGCTACAAGTGGAAGCTGAGTCCCATGGAGTGTGTTTTGTGGTCAAGCGACCACTTATCACTAATGAAGCTCCCTCCCCACCTAATCAAATAGAAACAATTTTCCACACAAGATGCCTCATCCAAGGTAAAATTTGTAGTCTTATAATTGATGGAGGATATTGTTGTAACATCATAGACTAAGAGGTGGTCAAAAGGTTTGCTCTTCAAACTACTCCTCATGTACAACCCTATACTTTATGTTGGCTTAATTCTAACACACCTCTTAAGGTGAATGAACAAGCATGTGTTAAGTTTTCTATAGGGGGTTATGATGATGAAGTAGTATGTGATGTCCTTCCTATGACGGCGTGCCATATCTTGCTTGGAAGGCCTTGGCAATATGACCGCGGCGTCATTCATCAAGGAGTCACAAATGAGTACTCTTTCCACCTCAAAGGTAAGAGGATCACCTTGCTGCCCTTGGTGTCACATGAAATCATGGCTGACCAGATAGCCAATGAACAAAGGCGCAATGCTACGGCCCAAGGGAGGAGTAAAGAGAAGAAGGCGCCGCCTAGCCACCTACTACTCGCCAAGTCAAGAGAGGCTAGAAAAGCCATGGAGGGGAGTAACACTTGCTTTCTTTTTCTATTTAAAGATGTGTTACTTAATGAAAAAGATGTGCAAGACTTACCTCCTTCTATTGCTTCTTTGTTGAAGGAGTTTGATGACTTTTTTCCCGAGGAGATGCCGGAAGGCCTGCCCCCTTTACGTGGGATAGAGCATCAAATAGACTTTGTTCCCAACGTCCCGATCCCTAACAAGCCCGCCTATAGAGCCAACCCCATGGAGGCCGAGGAGCTTTAAAAACAAGTTGTTGAACTTCTCTCTAAAGGCTATGTGCGTGAAAGTTTAAGTCCATGCTCGGTCCCCGTCATCTTAGTTCCTAAGAAAGATGAAACTTGGAGAATGTGTGTAGATTGTAGGGATATAAACAATATTACCATTAAGTATAGGCATCCTATTCCTAGACTTGATTATATGATGGACGAGCTCTATGGTTCATGCATATTCTCAAAGGTGGACCTTAAAAGTGGCTATCATCAAATTCGAATGAAAGAAGGTGATGAATGAAAAACTACCTTCAAGACCAAATATGGTCTCTATGAATGGTTAGTTATGCCATTTGGGCTCACTAAAGCACCTAGCACATTTATGAGGCTCATGAACCATGTGTTAAGGGCATTTTTAGGCAAGTTTGTGGTAGTTTATTTTGATGACATATTAATATATAGCCACACCTTGCAAGAGCATGCTAGACATGTAAGAATGGTCCTAGAAGTGTTGAGAAAAGAGAAGCTCTATGTTAATTTTAAGAAATGTCACTTTTGTTCGGATAATGTGGTGTTTCTTGGATTTATAGTAAGCAAAAAAGGACTTCAAGTGGACCCAGAGAAGGTGAAAGCTATAGAAGAGTGACCGGTGCTCACAACCATGACACAAGTTAGGAGCTTTCTTGGCCTAGCCGGATTCTACCGCTGCTTTGTCAAGGACTTTAGCTCTCTTGCTACTCCTCTCACCGAGCTCACTAAGAAGAAGGTGGCTTTTCATTGGGGCTCAAGTCAAGAGCAAGCTTTCACCACCATGAAATACAAGCTCACCCATGCCCCTCTCTTGGTGTTGTCGGACTTCTCAAGGATTTTTGAGATAGAGTGTGATGCTTCTGGAGTGGGACTTAGAGGTGTTCTTATGCAAGGAGGGAGGCCCATTGCATACTTTAGTGAAAAGCTCAAAGAAGCCGAGCTTAAGTATCCAACATATGACAAAGAGCTTCTAGCTTTGGTAAGGGTTCTCAAGGTATGGCAACACTATCTCCTTCCTAGAGAGTTTGTAATTCACTCTGACCATGAAGCACTTAGGTTCCTTAAGGGTCAAAGTAAATTGAACAAACGTCATGCCAAATGGGTTGAATTCATTGAAGCTTTTCCCTACGTGATCAAACACAAGAAGGGAAAAGATAATATTGTGGCTGACGCTTTGTCTAGGAGATATGCTCTCCTCTCCACACTTGATGCAAGAATGATGGGTTTTGCATTTCTCAAAGAACTATATGCCTCGGATCTTGACTTTAAAGAGGTCTATGAAGCATGTAGTACTATGGGATGCAAAGACCAATACTTCCTGCAAGATGGGTATCTCATGAGAGGTACTAGACTATGTATTCCTAATGGATCAACTAGGCGGCTTTTGGTGCAAGAGGCACATGGAGGTGGTTTAATGGGCCACTTTGGCGTCACTAAGACATTGCAAGCCTTGAAGGAACACTTCTATTGGCCGCATATGCTTAGGGATGTTGAAAAACTTTGTGTTTCTTGTGCTTCTTGTGCTACTTGTGCTCGAGCAAAGTCTAGAACCAACCCTCATGGGCTATACACCCCTTTTCCAATTCCCAACCAGCCTTGGGAGGACCTATCTATGGACTTTGTGCTAGGTCTTCCTAGGACCAAAAGAGGTAGGGATTCCATATTTGTAGTTGTGGATCGGTTTAGCAAGATGGCGCATTTTATTGCATGCCACAAGACCGATGATGCAACCAATGTGGCAAATTTATTCTTTGATAATGTTGTGCGCCTACATGGTCTTCCTGAGTCCATAGTGTCGGATCGGGACGTTAAGTTCCTAAGTCACTTTTGGAGGACCTTATGGGCTAAGTTAGGAACTAAGTTGCTCTATTCTACCACTTGCCATCCACAAACCGATGGCCAAACTGAGGTGGTGAATAGAACACTAGGTGCCTTGTTACGTGTTGTGTTGAAATCTAACTTGCGCAGGTGGGAAGAATGTCTTCCTTTCATAGAGTTTGCTTACAATCGGGCCACACACTCGGCCACCAAAAAATCCCCATTTGAGGTGGCCTATGGTAAGAATCCTATCACCCCATTAGACCTTATAGCTAACCCAATTGTTGCAAATCTTAGCAAGGAAGGACAGGTCTACGTTGAGCATGTCAAGACACTACATGAGGACGCAAGGAAGCAACTAGAGAAGCGCACGGCGCAGTATGAGAAGCAGCACAACAAAGGGCGCAAAGAACTCATTTTTGAGCCCGGCGACTTGGTGTGGGTGCACCTCCGCAAGGAAAGGTTTCCCTCACAACGAAACTCCAAGTTGAAGCCACGAGTTGCTGGACCATTTCAAGTGCTAGAAAGGGTGAACAACAACGCCTATCGGCTAGAGCTACCGCCAACCATGGGAGTTCATGATGTCTTCAATGTGGCAGACCTCAAGCACTACATAGTGAATGAAGACACGGAACTAGAAGGACTTGATTCGAGGTCGAATCCTCTTGAAGGGGGGGAGGATGATGTGATTCCATCCCATCTTGAAGAAGATAAGTCCAAGGAAGACACTATGCCGGTACCTATGCGCATTACCCGCGCCAAGGCAAAGGCACTCCAAGAAGACGTCTCCCAAGGCTTGCTCACTTTGGGGCTTGAAGAGTCCAAGATTGGAGGTCCATTTTACATCTTGGACATCAAGGAAGGAGCAGCCTAGGCGCCAGCCACATAGAGCATCCTAGGCACATTTATCTTGTTTTTTTTCCTTTCTTGCATTTTTACCTTATTTGGCACATTCAATGGCCATTGAACACCAACCTTTATGCAGGCGGTTTTGCTTTGTTTTTCAACATCTTTATGACTCATTAGGAGGCTTAAAGATTTACCTTGGATGGCAAGGAGAGGCCAGCTTCACTAGCCTATTTAAGTCATCCTTAAGCTTTGTAATTTTCACCTTTGAATTTGCTAAAAAAAAGCTCTCTTTGCTAGAGAAAATCTGCAGCTTTGAAGGTCTTAATTTTGATTGTTTGTGTGTCATATCAACCCTTCAAGATCCCATCATCGTTGCTTCGTGTGTAGCATCCAAGCTCCGTAGTTCTCTCTTCGTCGGTGAGTCATACCCGACTTTGAGAGTCCATATCTCTCTCGATTTTCATCCAATTCCAAATCCGTCTTCACCACCATAAACTACACTTCATCCAATTCCAAATCCGTCTTCACCACCATAAACTACACTTCATCCAATTCCAAATCCGTCTTCACCACCATAAACTACACTTCATCCTCTTCATTTCCATCACAAGAACGCCCACAAAAGGTTACTTGTGCCTCTCAAACCATCGCCATCTTTCCAGATCTGCCGCAAGTCACCCGGTTGCCGCCAGACTGAAAGTTGGAGTCATTCCTTGCACCGTGACGCAGCCTAGGACGATCCTATCATCTTCCAAGATGTATGATGATTTGGTGACTAACAGTCAGAATTTTGAGTAGTTCTTAACCATAGCTAAGTCTTGTCTTCAAGTGTGACTTGCCCACAATTTTGGTAAGAAATGTATCACACGACTGGGCGCTGAGGAAAAAAAAGTCCCTTTTATGTATTGTGATGTAAGAGAAGTTCCATGCATTTTTTTCTCTTACAAAATTGTATTAGTATAGAATATAGATATGTTAGGACATAAAATTTGTAGGAGTACATTTGCAGTCTTTAGTTCGGTAAACACCAGAAAAGCTTTCAATGCTCATAGAAACATGAACATGCTTCTTGTATTCATAAATAAATCAATGAAAAGAACAACTGTTTGACCATTTCAACCGTTCTTCGGAGGACTAATGGTAACAATAACAAGCTAAAAAAGAACAAGTGATGACAGAAGAAGAACCAGCAGAACTACGAGGGCAAGGGTGGCCGTTTTCAGCTGTGGCACATTAAAGATAGAATGAAAAGATAATGCTCGGAAACAGCATTCATGATATTTTTAAGTGTATTTTGCATAATAGGATTAGCATCCTCCAAATGATAAAACTAAAGAAACCTTCCGTCATTGTATACGTACCGTGCTCTGGAGACTTGGCCCAACTTTCGGGGTTTAAGCTTAAATCTCTTTCATAATAAGCTGGTTGCATAAGCATCGTGTTCACTTTAAGCTTTTTCTTACATATCTCCACTGTTGGTTTCCTCCTCTCTATGATCATGCGCATGACAGTGGCTCTTACAGTGGTCCCACTCGGTTGCACCCAGCTCTTCTCCGAAACAAGCAATGTGCAGGTGGGGCCTACTCCTAACCAAAGTGCCCACAAGGTCCTTGTTGATGGTCCTTGTCACTCCCAACCACTTCAGCCTCGGGAAGTAAGGTTTTTTCAACCACCTGAAAGCAAGACACGTTATCCGGCCACAGTTGTAAAGATCCAACAGCCTCAACCTGTCAATCTGCATAGAAGCCAAGGCCATTACTGAAGCGTCTCCTATAAGAGGGCAATGTCTAAGCCTGAGCTCAACAATTGAAGCACGACTCTTTACTAGGAGAAGAATGCCATTGTCGGTTAGATTTGGAAGGGCGGAAAGATCTAGTTCTTGCAACATTATTTCAGAAGCGCCTCCAAAGAGAGCCGAGATGCACTCGTCTGTGAGTCGTTTGCATCCCCTAAGGGACAGGGATACGAGTGAGCGGGAAACCAGTCTTTTCAGATATGATATTCCCGTGTCACTTATATCACACCCGTCAAGAAGAAGGATCTTGAGTTTAGAGAGGGTACTGAATGCCATGACTGCTTCATCTCCAAGGCTTCTGCTGCAGTCTCTGAGATCAAGAAATGAAAGCTCTGAGTTTGATGTCAGATGTGAAGCGGTGAGATCGGAAAGGTAGTTGCACCATCGGAGGCTGACGTAAGTTAGAGACAGAGTCGTCGATGCCATGTCATGAAGAAACAAGTCGGTGAGCTTGGTTCCGTGTGATATTTTCAGCTTGCATAAGTTGGAAGAAGTATGCAAGATGGCTCTGAATCCAGTGTCGGTGACGCAACGAAAACCACCAAGACAGATGCTTTCCATGCCTTGACATCTATCAGCCATCATGAGGAAACTGAGGTCGTTGATACGTCGGAAGTAAGAAACCTGGAACTCTTGGGTTCTTACCAAAGACAGGTGCTTCAGCTTTCCGTTTCTATTGATCTGATCAAGGCCCGAGCTGGTCAGATCAAATTGGAGCCTTGGTTCGATAACGGGCGCATCTCTAAGATCTAAATGGGTCAAGGAGGGGAGGTTATCAGATATGATGCTAATCATTTTGTCGGTTATATAATCAACTGACAGAGTTAATTTTTGAAGATTTGGGAACACAGGAGGAATTCCAAGATTGTCATGCAGCTGCTCAGGAGCAAAAATGGGGCTGCAAATTTCATAGAATGTTATGGAGGAGATGTATCCAATCTCAAGAGAAGCTAATTTTGGAGAAGCCAACATCCAAGCACGAGCAAACGCATGCAAAGGAAATCTTGATACATCAATTCCCAGAATAAGAGTCTACAAGAAATACAACGTCAGATCAGAATAACTAACACCACCCCATTGGAGAAAAACGAGATGAATTGAGATCAATGTGTCATGCATGTCGCGTGGATATAAAATCCTAATCAGTTCTAAAGTGACCAATACATTGGTGGTCCAGCCCAAAACAATTGTGCAGGTCAATAGTCACTCCCAATGAAATGTGCTCTACATCTTAAGCTAAATTTGTGATATGTTTATGAATTTTTTGTACTTTGTCTATGTCACCAAAGGAGAGCATCAGCAAAGCTCACAGCCTTTATATTTGTTGAACCAACCTTACAGAAATGAAACAATTATATGGTGCTTGTCAGGAAACATTTAAAAACAAAATATTTCACTGTGTGCTCATAGATTGAGACTCTAACCATGTTACACTGAACCAGAGCAAATCTTGATTATCATCAATAATTAATGATTCATGTTTCAATCACAGTCACATTTGTGTGATGTTGTGCATATATGTAGTTATATTTGACTCGAAGAAGGAATAACCCAATCGGTAGGATGTTATTTTGCCTCTGCACAGTGCATTACCGGAACTTGGCAATTAGTAATACTTACAATTTTAAAGTGCCTTATATAGACTCCACAACTAAACAGGAAAATGTGCCTTAAAGAAAGAAAAAAAAAATGATTAGATCTCTTTCATCAGGATTTTTATAACTTTTGCGCTACATCTAACCTATTTACAATAAGTCCAAAATCACAGCATAACTTTATATGCTAGAAACAGTACAGCTACTATAATTCACATTCTTAGGGAAAGGATAAATACTAGAAGCATAAATTAAATCTCCGATTGAGTCAAGCTCGCATGAAAGAAAATTGTTAGTGCTTTATCAGATTAGTTCGACACTTGATAAGGTAAGCCAAATCAGACTACTGATCTATCAACATAAACTTCTTGTCTGGTAAACAACTATCTAGCTAGTCTTTATAATCACGAATTACATGTAAATATGTAATTGAAAACTCTTTCAAAATATCAGAAAAAATAAATTGGCTGTTGGATTTGATCTTACCTCCAATTCACTGCATCCTCGAAGCAACGACTCCAACTCAGATATATTCATGGCACGACCTCTGTTCTCTGCAACAGACCCTAAATGAAGATACCTGACAGACATATAAAGCATATAAAGACCAATGGACATCACCACATGATGCAGAAATAAACTAGAGGATAATAAGAATCAAATGAGACCTCTAAAAATTAATTCATTGTAATCTCAAGTACATGGTAACAATAATAAAAAACTTCAGAATTTTGCAAATACTTGGACATGTCATTTTTGTAGTAGTCACAAAAAAGATAGCGCACCTAAGATCCTGACAACGTATCCCAACTTCGTACATAAGTTTTCCACTGAATTCACCACAATTGAATAGACAAAGCTCATGCAGAGAAGGTCGAGCTAAGAAATCAATTGCTGAATCATTGAGCCTGCAGCAATCCAGCTTCATGCTTCTGAAGTGAGAATTGGCAGGCAATAAAGAAGCCAAGATAAGCTTAGTTGGCGCCATATCCTGAAACAAGTTTACGTTTTACAACAAAAAATAAAGTCAGTTAAACACTTAAGCCAAGAAGTGCAGGGTTTGAGCTTGATGCAACAAATCATACGCATTTGCCACAAGATACCAAGTATCACTTCGCTACTAAGACAGACAATATTATCTAGCTTAACCACTATCTTACATGGCAATTATTAAGTTTATTTGCCACAAAATAGGGAGAAAAAATCGTGTGCATCTAGAACAAAAACAACCCCGTCAAAGTGAGAACTGATTTTGCATCCAACAAGTAGTCTCGCAGCAGATAATAACTCAAGCAAAATTAGGTTTTGGCAGTCATTTGGTTTGGCAAAAATTTATAAGTTTAGAGTAGGGTTAGAGAGGAATGTTACAAAAAGATGAAAGTGTTGAAGGTAAGTGAAGACATGGTGGGCACAAGCTCTGAATGTTCGACAAGTTGAAGCAATGGAGCAGATTGAAGAGAGATCGAGATTGAGCATGATTGTTTGTAACACCGAATAGGGCAGCTGCTCCAAGGTATAGGATTCGTCGGAGCTTCCGTCTGCCACCGCCTCCGCCATAATCGACGCCAACTCCTTACCCCAATCTACCTTAGATGATCTTGCGTAGGAAACTAACACAACAATTGCACGCCTCAATTGCCAAATGCACGCCAAAAAATAGGTAGCTCTCTTTTAATTTTGAGGTTTCAACCGTCTACTAGTACACACCGGTGCGGACAACTCGTTCGATGGGGGACGTATCAGAAACTCAGAACCATTAAAATGATTACATCGTACGGCTACTAGGGCTGAGCGTGGTAGAAGCAGTTGTAGATGATCTGCTGAGTTCAATCACGGGGTTGTCAACATTTTGTTTAGTGGGAAGTGTGTCATACATAACGGACATCTTTCATTTGAGTTTTTTATATTATTTTAGAGTGTTATTAGCATAGTTTTATATAACTAGATATAGTTAATAAGTACTATATATAATTTTTTATAAGTTAATATGTTGAAATGATAGTGAGAGTTGGGTTGTAGGGAGATGAGTTACGAAGATAAGAACTAAAAATTAACTATAATTCGTTGAATCTTAAAGATCAACGGTCCAGATTGAATAGAGAAAATCAGTTTAATGAAGCCGGTGGCACGCTCGTAATTAAGAGGTATAGGTGTAGGGGCAAAATGGTAAAACGCCTGTCATAATTCTTCAAGCTGGAATACAGAAACGAGAGTTCTCCTCCCATGGCGACCTCTTCGTAACTCTTTCATCTTCGAAGTTGCCATATCTGCTTCGCCTCAAACACGGTCTTCACCCTCGCGATATCGTTGACTGTTGCCGGTGGTGCCGAGCTATATGGCTCCGGCGGAATCGGCTAAGGCGAAATGGAGCACGGGAAGCCCTAATTCGACGGATAGGGCGAGATCGAGTAAGGGAGGAGGAGAGTTTCTATCCTACTTCTCCGACAAGGTCGACGCGTGGTCTAGTTCTTCAAACACTGATGCGAATTCTGTTGGAGATGGAAAGGAGAAGAAGGTTGAGATTGATTCAAAGAAGAGGGAAACAGGTAAGATTTCATCACAAACTACCTCTCCAGTTTCACCTATACTGTCTCAATTTGGTTTAATTCAGAGTTATATACTGTAATCTACCTCGATTTGGATGATTACAGAGAAGTCCGTCAACAATGTGAATCAGTATCTCCAAGTTTCACCTATATTGTCTTAGGTTCATGGTACAGTGACTACAAGTTCATGTTTATTTGCATAGAGGTTCATCACAGTTTTGATGATTGAAACAAATTAAATTAGGTTCATTCTAGTGTGGTTGGAGGTTCATGAAAGACAACTGAAAGGTTCATGAATATATGTTGGCATGTTTGTAGTAAACCGATTGCCTAAGGTTCTTAGTAGAATGACTAAAGTTCATGATGGATTTAGTCTTGCTGGCATGTTCTGAAAATGGTTGTTTTGATCAATGTCTTGTTAGTATATTGTTGTGTTTTGGTCACTGAAAAGTGTCTTGTATCCTCTTTGACTACTAATATGAGAATTCTTGTTGCGGGGAAGAATATATGAAATGAATTTGGTTGATCAAGATAGTTATCTAGTCTACTGTATTCGATTTTATTTTGATTTGGTCATTTGTATGGTTTGTGTCATCTAGATTGATGCAGATGAGAATTGAGATTTCGGGGTAGTTGAGCAGATGATATGTGTATGTTATGCTTGAACTGACTTAGGATGAGATTCATTTTTGGTGATGGAGTTCAGTAGGTTCAGGCTGATTCCTTCTTTAATCCTCTCTTACTTGTACTAAGTTAGTTAGGGTCATTTAGGTTGTTTCACTGAATTTGGGGCTAGGGAGAGTTGCATATTAAATTTCCATTGACACAAGGATAAGGATAAAAGTGATGACATAAGCAGGTACTTCTGAAGGTATCGTACCTGGCTGTTCTCCTGATGCACCTAATTAATCATTAGCTGTGTCGAGCTTCCTACTTGTGTATTTTGTTGATAGTATTATAGAATTAAGGCTTTTGCTGTCTGATTGTACCAAATCCTAAGTTGCAGTAGGCATGCTATTTGATGAAAACAAGTTTCTACTTCGATTTTGGTTCATTTAGGGGAAGATTCAAAGTTTCATGTGATTTTGAACCACTGGAAGCTATAGATCTGCAACTTTGGGTTTCATGTGAAAATTAGGGTTTTGATCCAGGTTCATGTTAAGTGTAAGCCATGTTCATTCTGTTATTCATCCATGTTCATGTTAAGTGTAAGCCATGTTCATTGTGGTATTCAGCGATGTTCATGGTACTAAGTGATCTATACCAATAACAATGGTACTTACAGTTATAAATCTTGAACCTACAGTTATAAATCTTGAACCTACAGTTATAAATTATGATCCTAGCTCTGTGAAGAAATTTAAACGCGTGAGAAATTTAAACCAGTCGATTGATTTACAGTTGAATATGCACTTCTTTTATTCAGTTAGTCTGGGATCTTCTCTTTCTAACGGGTGCTTGTTGCTCCTTTCATAGTTTATGTTATGACTGGTTTGTTCCATGGCTTGTTTTTCCTCACTCGTTGGTTCACTGGTTTGTACATTGGAGAGGTGGATCAAAGTGATTATTTGTGATGATCACATTTGAGAGGCTGTACATTGGCGAGATGGGAATTCACTGTAAATATGCAAGCTGGTTTTTGCTCTTTAAATTTTGGCAAAGTTCTGGTTTTTAGTTTTAACTGATGACTGGTGTAGAAAAAGAAGGGCAAGTTTCATCATTTAAGCTTTCTTGCTGGTGGAACTACCTTAGCTGTTGGGCGTCTTACAACCGAAAGGTATAATTTCTCTCTTTGTATACCTTTTTCCTGAACATGTTACCTCTATATGATTTTGATATTTGTTGTCAGATTTGATACTATGAGTATGAAGTGTAGGATACCTTAAACTACACCTCTTTTGAACAACTGCTTAATCTGAACTAGTGTAATACACGTGCCAAGCACGGGGTTCAATATAAAATTATGTTTTTAAAATTAATTTTTATTACAATATAAATAAGGTAATGTTTTACTATAGATAAAATTATTTTATATTTAAAATGAAGATATCAAGTAGTTTTTACTTTATATGTATAAGTTTTTATAGTAGAAACATATTGAGATGATTTTAAAATTTTATTTATTTATTGAAATCAATTGTTGGAATTGTATAAACTATGTATAATTTTCACATACTAAAGTTCCGGATTAATATTAATAATCTGAACAAATTTTCAAGAATAATTATTCTTTAATTCCAGTCATTAATAGGATGATTATATAGTTTTATTAGATAAAATTTATACGGTATATCTAACTTTAATTAACAATATTTTTTGAAATTTATAATTAATTTTGTTCAACAAATTAGAAGTCTAGCAACTTATTCCTACAAATACTCTTAGAGCTTGAAAAGGCTCAGCTTTAATATATAAGATAGATTGAGTTTTTTAGTCATTGATAAAATGTTGTTGTATTGGCATTTTTGTCCTCTCATTGTTTAGGATGCTGAAAGTTAAACTCAACTTGAAAATTAGATCCATTGTGATTGTACTAACAATTTTCTGAATGTGTTCAAAATAGATACTTCTTTAGCATCCTTTTCTTTTACTGTCTAGTATCTCAACAAGGCTAAGTTTATACTACTGCACATTGTTCTTTATTCGTTCTTGCCAAGTACTGTTGAAAGAATTGAGGTCAGCAAAATTATAAAAAATGGATTAAAGAACATGATGATGCATAGGATGCATGATCAGTTTCTTTGATCACTCTGTCTCCTTCTGAAACAAGAGCTGCAACCGATTTCCGAGTTGCATCTTAGGATCAAAAGCTGATTTTTCATTGACTTAACATTTTCTTTATCTTCTGCATCCTTCTTTGAATCATTTCCTTCCTCTATGTCTTTGCCATCTTTGACAAGTGGCATCATGTGAGCTGGAGGCTTTTGCTTTAGCTTGAGGAAGATATGGCACATTCAAGTTCAATAAATTCATTGACCTTGAATGTGTAAATAACTGAATCTGCAACATTGTTGAGTAATAATTTACATGTTTTCTTACTGAAGTATGTTGCTGCATCAAATAAAAACACAACCTTTCTAGACTAATGGCCTTGAGTCTCATAAAGTCTTACACAGTTATACATTTGTCTTGTACTCATACTTAGATTACTAGGCATCAAGCTAAGTTCTCAATAGCTGATTAGCTTACTCCATTTACAAGTGCTTGATACAACATAAATGAAATTCTATGACTTCTTACATTTTACTAATTAGATAATACAATTCTCTTTTGCTTTCTGAAATCCATAATCATTTAAGGTATTGGCTCCCTGTGTGACTGATTTAAATATTAAGAATAGGCAATTAACTAGTTATACAACCGAAATTGGCTTTTTCTTTTGGAGAAAGAAGGCCATCAGTTTGTTGGCCATTCTGGATAGAAAGGTCATGCAACACATGACATGAAAGGCACTTATAAAACCTCTAGACCTATTTTCAATCTTCTTATCATCTGATTCATAGATTTATTGATCCACATAACATCCAAAGAACAACTGATATCAAGGAAAAGCTCAGGGAAGCTGCAGTTATCATCACTGATGTCAGGTTGTATAAATGTATATATACTCTCTTATTTATTTGCTTTGCTTTAGAAAATTATTTAGTTCTGAAAAATGAGAATTATTCGGAAGCTGCAGTTATCATCACTGATGTCAGGTTAATGTTTGTCTAACTTTCCTTAATCAGATGTTGTTGGGTTCTTGATAAGGGTAAGCAGGGATTTGAACTTGATTGCTTCAAAGGATCCATGTCTAATGGTTGAAGACCATTGCGTGCAGTTCACAAGACACAACTTTAAGTTGACATATTGGAGTTGAATAGCTTCCGGGGACTCTTCCTCCTTTGTGGCCATGTCTGTTGGCTGCTTGCTATCTCTTCATATATGCCTTTCTTGTAGTTAAGCAGTTCGTTGAACACTATCGTGATCAGGATGAGGAGAATAAACTCCAAGACCAGCCTCTTCTTCCCGTGTCCTCAAATTCCTTTCGTTTTCTAATGAGAAGGAAGAAGATATTAAGAGTTGCCAATAGAGAAGGCAACTCCAAAAGATATCAAACAGAAGTAGCATGGATGAACCACTTTCAACCCATTTGGTTAAAGCAGTTTATGTTGTAGTAATAAAAATTGTAAGCAATCACATAATACTACACTAGTACATTGTATGTATATATATAGATAGGTTGGGCAAAGAAGCTTAGCTTTTTTCCAATTGAAATGTGCAACTTCTGTAGTTGTTTCACACTAGCAGTATATAACCAAAACACTCGCCCCTAATCAATTGTATGTATAGGAGCATGAGGTGCATGCTACTTACATGATTACTATAATATGAAGTTCTACTTCTACTGTGCATTTCTTCAACCAAACCACCTATTTACAATGTAGTATTCTTAAAATCCATTGTTAACCTTAAAAACTAGTATTTATTAATTTGATGTTGCAGTTGTGACAATGCAATCACCACTAATAGAACAAGGTTAGTAGATTTCACACAACCATATGATTCTCAGTCTCTTTTTATTTATGAAAATGTGAACCGAGTGAACCAAAAAAGACGAGAATATGACAATAATGAAGCTAAAGAGGAAGACATCAAGAGTCAAGACCCATATAATAATTGATTAAGCTTAGGGTATCAATGAGGTTCATGAAGCTTATGAATCTAGTTCACGTATGCGATGAACCTACTATTACACTGCTATGAACCTAACCTTTTTTATCGAATTTTTTTTCCAAGTTAACAAAAAAATTTATGCGTATTCATCATATTTAACTTACTGGTTCATCAGTTTTTTCTTATGGGTTCATTAGATTTTTCATGCGGGTTCATCATTTTTAAGGAAATACCAATCCCGTATGTATTGTTAGGTCATATCGGTTACTTCCTCCCAACTTGTTGGGGTAAGGAAATACCAATCCCGACCACCCCATACCCCGTTTTTCGGGATAAATGGGGTTTGATGTTGTTCATCATTTTTAACTTGCAGGTTCATTAGTTTTATTTTATGTGTTCTTGGTATTTTTCATGTCGGTTCATCAGTTTTATTTTATGTGTTCTTGGTATTTTTCATGTCGGTTCATCAAGATTAGTTTGCAGGTTCATTAGTTTTTTTTCTTATTTTACTTGTACGTTTTAATATCTATGTCCATGAGTTTAATTGTGTAAGTTCACTTGCTTCTCTTTATCACCGACCTTTTAATTTGTTCTATATTAACATAGGTGTTCAACGTCATGAACCTTCTACCTAAATTTGGTGAACTTGCACGTTCAACACAATGAACCTGCTTGTTTTACACTATTCTTGCTATCAAACATAACTCCGTCTTTGTCAATCATTTACATAGCATAATATGCACCAAACTTGTCTTTAAACAGTCATACTACACCTAAACCTATCATTCAAAACCCTAAATTTAGAATTTTACCTTAGCTTGTATCTTCAATCTCGCTTGTGTTGTTCCTGCTCTCTTCGGATAACATTATATGGCTTTTACATGGTTCCTTCTTCACTCGTTCTATCAAACCAGAGGAAATGAACTCGATTTGACATAAACTTGTCATACATTTTATGAACCTGTTATTGAAGAATTATGAACCTAAATAAAAAAATTGCATGAGTGAAAGAGATGCAATCCTACGAACAAAAAACACTATAGATTTATGTTTCAAGGTTTAACCAATTATTCATAAAGGTTCAAGAGTTTACTATATAGGTTTAGTGATTTACAGTTACGAGTTCAATAACTTCTGAACCGAAAGTTTTGTATTAGAAAAAAAGGAAGGACAAATCACAATGCAAAATCCATCATTCAGGCTAACAGAGCAGAATAAAAAAGAGAGACAAGTAAGCCTAAGACAACAAGAAAACAAAAGCCCTAGTAGATGAAGTTTTTCCAGTCGTTGGGGTCCTTGTTCTTCATCATTTACAGATATGTTTTCTACACATGTTTCCTTGCAGCAGCCTCATGTGCAACATTCTTTGCTGCTCCATCCAACTCCTTTCTGAATTTTCTTCTTCTTTGCAACTGCAAATTTTTCCTCCTAAGCTCATTGACTTTGATTTGTTTGTCTGATTCTCTGCTTCCTTGCTCTCTTTAAAAGATTTATCCTTCTTCTTTTTCCTCTTGCATTCTCCGACTCAGCAGACCCGCATCCTTCTTGTCTCCATTTTTGCTAGCTTGTTCCTTCTTCAGTTCACTATCTTTCTTCTTCTCTTCTGCAACATCACTCATGCATTGTGTAAGCTTCTGTCTAGCTAAAAGTTAGAGGGTTAAATCTAGGCCATAACACAATATAGTGATGACAATAAATCCAGTCCAGTACAAATGGTTGAATCTCAAAATTCAAATCGCTCTCCCAAACTTTATATATATGTGCTTCATTTTTTATATATTCATAAGTCTACTCCGTTACAAATGAGGAAGTCACACTATGCAATCAAATGAACCACATAATGTACCACACTATGCAAACGCATGAACTTATCATCAAACCTACGAGTCAGCTTTGAACTTAGCATATATTACACAGCATACTCCTCCAAACAGCAACCAAAAGACCAACCAACCTAAGAACACACGAGAAGCAAATAGTGAACCTCTAAGACAAATTTAATGAACCCGCTATAAACAAAAAAAATTAATTTATTGATATGATTTTGTAGCTTTTCTACACGGTCAAAAGCTAAGATAAATAGCAGGACCAAGTCATATGTAAAAAGATTAATGACAGTTAAACTGATACAAAAGTACCAATTCTGAGCAAAAGAGAAAAGATACAATGACTAGTATGAAGCAAGTGCAATGAGCACACTTTATGGTTCCATTTTCATTGACTTGTTGATAAACACTTGAAGACTATGCCCATAGAATCATGAGATGGGGATATCACTGCACAAAAAACAGCACATATGAGCAAGGGAAAGTTGCTTAAATCATCTGACTTGAAAACAAATGTTAAAACATATAATTTGCCTAAAAAATGGAAAGAAAGAAAATGAGTGGTAACATACCATTCTTCAAAACTAAATTTAAGGGTTTCAGTTACCACTCATCTTATCATGAACCCAGGTTCAGGACCATGAACTCCCAGGTTCAGGACCATGAACTCCCCGGTTCAGGACCATGAACTCCCAGGTTCAGGACCATGAACTCCGAGGTTCAGGACCATGAACTCCCCGGTTCAGGACCATGAACTCTCAGGTTCAAGACCATGAACTCCCAGGTTCATGACCATGAGTACAAACCTTCAGCAACTCGTTCTGGACAGTTAGGTACCGGTCTCGTTCGTTGAGTTGTTCAACGGTCAACTGCGCTGCAAGGATGTTAGACACAGTTATCCTCCATGTCTTTAGTGGTTTGCTAATTGCCATAACAAAACAAGTAGCTTTTGTAATAAATCAAAAGGGAAATCCTTTGCAACAACATTCAACTTAAGCAAAACAAGGAGTGCATAAACCAGTCTGGGACGCAATGGGAAATCCTTAGCTTTTGAGTGTTTTCCCTACCCACTTCCAACTATTTCTTGGGACGGCAGGGACGCAATGGACAGTTGTCCCACAATCAGTTTTTTTTTTAAATGAACCAAAACAGAGAACACATGCATAACACATTCATTGGTCAAACTGAACTTACACTCATACGAGCACATAATGTAGAAACCCTCCACTGCAATAAATCCAATCAAAAGCTACTTGAATGTAAGAAAGACCATCCTAAGTTGCAACAGATTATCATATACGAAGCATTAACCACCTCGTACAAAAATCAGATTTATAACAGAAATGCTACTTAGATTCCTCATTGGTGCAGGCCAATTTACCACTTGGCGCTCTATATCAGCCTAGCAGAATGACCTAGCACGACAGAGAAGCGCAACAAGTAAGACAACATTTTGAACCTAGCTACGATATTTATACTTCCCTGAGTGATGGACTGATTTCTAGCTTGAAGACTCTTACACGAAAAAATCCGATGATAATTCCTGATCCTTATCTCCATGAAACCTGCATTCAAACTCCTATTATCGTTTTGTGAAGCCGAGCTCTCTTTCCCGATCCTGCTCTCATGCTTTGCATTATGAGGAGATGGGAGTACGATGATTGGATCCTGTTCAACTTTGCAGTATTTTTCAATCTTCAAAACCATGGATGCAACTACACTCATTGACACATTTGGACTTCTAAAACAAACAAAACAACAAACAGTTAACTTAGCAATGAAAAAAAGTGAATGCTAGCTAGATTCATGAATTACAATTGAACAAGAACTGAAATACCAATGTGGAAACAACAAAGCAACAATTACCAACAGAACTTGAATTACAATCAGGTTAGATTGAGATGTTTATATCTTAGAATCTCCTTCTTGGTTGAGAGTACATGACTAGATTGAGATGGTTATCTCCCCTATAGGTAGTGTGAATCTCCACGACAGAAATAGTTGCACTTACTAAAGGCATTTGTATTTAGAATTCCATCAGCTACTGACATCAGAGTAGTGAATTTATCAAAACTCTAACGAAGGGAAGAATCATGGACATCGTGCTTGCACTCAAACCTCACAGACGAATCTAGCCATAAATCGGGACTATCTAGTAGAGGACTTATCTACATTCGACATTTCCAGAACCCTAATTGAAAAATCCCCAATTTTTTATGAACCCTAAATTTTCCTTGAAATTCAAAATCATCAGGAATCTATACCTTCTACCTCTCTTATGAGCCTTCTTTCATTCCCATCATGAACCTCGAACCACCGCCAGTCAGATTCGTCCTTCCCCTAGCCATGAGTATCGAGCAAACACCAGCTTTCAATCTCGTCCACAAGCATAGAAAAATCAACAAAAGAAGAAACACATGAGGCGAGTGGATGGAGGAGAAGCTACCTCATAGTCTGTGTCAGAGAGCATGGTCGGCAATGGCTTCGTCGGCGGAGAAATAGAGTCTGCGGGATCGCCAATTCGCCATGGATATCGCAGAGGAGGAAGACGAGGAATAGAGTCAAGGGCAACTGCGTCATTTTAGAATACAATTAGCATATTTACAAAATTGCCACCGTTTCTTAATTTTTTTATTTTAATTTCTAGACTAATCTCATCAATTGATCAATCTAGATGAATGGTCCATTTTGATTCTTAGTTCTTATCTTAATAAGAGTTCTCATTTGATATTTCCTCCTGATATTGATACATGATTAGGTCTTAAAATTTTAAATATAATAAACAACGAATATAAATGAGTTTTTATATAAAAAATCTAATTTGATTAAATTATCATTGTTCAATTTTTAACAAATTTAAATAAATTGATTTCAACATATATCAAATTATATAACTTAAAGCACTACCACATCACAAAAATATAATATTTTCTCTTGTTTTTTAAGATAATAATTTTTTTTGTGATATGTCATATCATAAAAGTAAAATTATAAATTTGTAAAATAACATAATATGATATTGGTAGGTCAAAATCTACAAAATTAACACATAATTTTTTTTTGTAATCTGAAAGATCTTAAGCAATCTTTTTGTGATAATTTTGCACATGAATTTCCAAATTTAATCAATTTTTTTTAAAAAAAATTGTAATGAGGCTGGTGTTGTGGTGCGAAAAGAAGTGCCCCTTGGATTTTTGTCCGAGGAGGGGAAGGATCTTCGGCCAGCAGATCTCATTGTCTACTGTTAGGACAAAGGGAAAGATGTGTGTTTGGATGTTACAGCTGTTTCTCCTTTCACAGGTGCTGGAGTCGATGCTTTTGTTCCTGGAGCTGCTGTTTCTAACGTTGTCGCCAAGAAGAAGAAGAAGTATGAATCTAAGTGCATTGATAATGGCTACAATTTTATTGCTTTTGCCTTCTCCACCTTTGGGGAACTAGGGGGTGATGCACTCGATTTTTTGTCTAGGGTCACACGTGCTGCTCAGAGTCACGCAACCAATCTTAATATTCGGTCTTTCATTTTTCAAAGGTTGAGTTTTGCTTTGAACAAGGGTGTTGGAGCACAATTAGTTGTTAGGCTCTCATCCAACTTCTTGTAATTCCCATTATTTTTGAAATAACAATCTCATAATTTTAAAAAATAAAAATTATTATTTAAAAAAATAACAATAAATAGTTAAAATCGTGACCAATGAAATTGCAACAAGTGGATGGCCTGATGAAGAGTATGCCACAAGGCATAGCTAGAATGGGAGAAAAGTGTTTTACTTTAGTAGTTATATAGAGATTTATTTTCCACATAAGCAAAAGAAACTATATACAAATTTTATCCACAATGGAGAAATTATCTAAATTTTCTTTACTTGTCATAATTACATCACTTAAAGATTAAATAATAATAGTTATAAGTATTTTTTATTTTAGAAATAAAAAAGAAAGAAAAATAATTGGTCAATTTGCTTTATGTGTAAGAGAAATGAGGTTCTTGAAGAAGAAACTACACAAGAATCAATGTAAGTTTCTCTTACAATTTTATTACAACTTATTTACTTTTCTTTTAAATTTAGAGTTTAAGAAAATCAAAGTTTCTCCATTGTGGATGGCATAATATGTTGGGAGATTTTATTGCTATTACTCCTCAGACTTTCTTGGCTAAGTCAAGGGTGGTATTCGCTCTATTGTTGTGGGTACGGTGTGGAGGTGACTTGTTTCAAAGGTTGCTTCCTCTTCTGTTGGGAACGTCATGAACGGTAATTACCTGCAAGATTTTCAATTCGGTGTGGGAACTTTCGGGTGTTGCGAGGTTGTTCTTCATTCAGTGAACAGGTTTGTCGAATGTAAGGGAAACGAGGTTGGGTTATCTATGCTTTTGGTGGATTTCTAGAAGTCTTTCAACCTCGTCGATAGGAGTGTCTTGCTTCAGGAAACAAGGCTATGGTGTCTTTCTATTGTTTTGTGGGTTGAGTTTTGTTATTCGCAACCGGCTAGGCCGGGAATATCGACCCGACAAGCCCGCAAAGTTAGAGGACCGGGCGGGCCACCCCTCATTTGGCCAGTAGGTATATGATATATCCATACAATAATATAATATTGTTATAAATTGTTATTACATGAAGGTAAATGAACATTACCTCATTTATTTAGCCTACCATGTAGTAGGTGAATAATTCACCTTCATTCAATGGAGTTAGACAAATGTCTATCATCATAATGTAAATCCTCTAATATAGATAGAGTTCAAAAAAAAATACAATTAAGCAAGACAAGATCAAGTCCTTGCTAAACACTTCATTCCACTCTCAAAATCAAGTCATATTGTTGTTTTCCATTATTATAACTTAATCAAATTATAACACGTTATCAGCACGAGCCTAAATCCAACTAAGCTTCAACATTTTGAAGGTATTATCCTCCTATTATATTGCTAATTTTATAAATCATACACACTTAATCAATTTTTATTATTGATAAGTATGCACTGTAGTTGCCCAAAATCCATGGGATCTTCTACATCAGAAACTCTAAAATTATTCCGTTATTGTTTCGACTTAAGATCATAACTATCAACATAAAGTTTGGAGATTTTGATAACTTTGCATACAAACATGATATATGAACCAAAACATAAAACTTGCATAATCATAATGTTCATACACACGACACTATGTAGATTAAGAAATCTACTTATTTCACAAAATGATTTAAGAAAGAAAACGACATAACATCTTACTACTTTGGACTTGTACTCGAACCATCTCGCTTCATCCCCTAATCGCAATGACAATGCTTTGAGACCCACATGATATAAGCTATGATAATAACCATGATCATGGACATGCTAAAGGCCATCTTTAGCAAAACCAAATCGGTTTCTGACATGACTTTGATATTCTGGAAACGGATGGTGAACCGATATCGAAGGAGGAGCCGGAGGAGTGATCGGAAAATTGGGTGTTGGAACGAGAGGATGCGGGAGATGAGGATAAGGATGAAGGGGATATGGATGAATGGTAAAGGTAAATGGATAAGGGGTATAAAAAGAGAAAAATATAACCGGGTGTACGAGAAAACCCGGTGGCGTATCCATATTTCTTATTGCTTACTTACTTATGTTCATTCTTTTGCATGCTTTATATAGATATCATCTGTTAAAAGGTAATACTATAGCATCCAACAACATGTTCGTTGCAATTTATTTTTTTCATCATTATTCATGCCAACTTTGACATTTTAGACTAGCTATTTATAGACTAGATGTAAAAATATCAAATTATTGTCTATTTCACGTGCATAAAATTTGTCCTTGTTGCATCAGTTCACATTTGCATGCATAATACTACAGTCCTACACATCATAATGCATACAAATACTATTATGCACACTACTCTGATATTAAAACACAAATGCATGTACGTAACATTTATATCACTTTGTCAAAATTTAAATTTGGTAAAATAAATAATTACACTTTCTTTTGACTTAAATGTTCATCTATAACGTCTCATACACGGATCATAATTTATACACGCATAATGTTGAGCATCTTAATAATTCATGTTTTACAACCTTTACTTGTAATAATTCAATGGCAAGCATCGCTAAGAGGGAATTTGACATTCTCGAGTTGTCGGGCCAAAAGTACCTTGAGTGGAAGGTAGACGCCTTTACTCACCTCAAGGCAAATGGCCTTGAGCAAACAATTGCAGAAAATAACAACGCAATGCCACAAGAGAAGGCAAAAGCAATTGTATTCCTCCGCCACAACATACATGAGAGCCTCAAAACTGCGTACTTGTTTGTTGAGGATCCAAGAGAATTGTGGGAGAGTTTGAATGAATGCTATGGACATTAAAATGAGGTCCTTCTCCCACAAGCACTCTATGAATGGAGCAACCTAAGGTTCCAGGACTTTAAGTCCATATCTGAGTATAATAGTTCTATACATAGGATCACATCAACTGAGACTTTGTGGTCAGATAATAACTCAAGAACAAATGTTGGAGAGGACATTTTCCACAATGCATACCTCCAATGTTGTCTTATAACAACAATATAGGGGGAGAGGCTTCAAGAAATACTCAGACTTGCTGAAAGTCTTGTTGGTTGCTGAGAAGAACAATGACCTCCTCATGAAAAACCACAACATGAGGCCTACTGGTTCCACAACGGTTCCTGAAGCAAACGTTGTAGACAAAGGGCTCCATGAAGGAAACACCAATGAATATAAACAACAGAATCATGGTCGTGGTTGTGGCCGCGGAGGTCGTGGAGGTCGTGGAGGTGGTCGTGGCCGAGGAGGTTGTGGTGGCTATGGTAGAGGTTGTGGCCAAGGATACAACAAAGGTCATGGTAACTACCAGGGCAACAAAGGCAACAAGGGGGATGGAAAGCCAAAGATCCACACAGGACAAACTGGACCCTCCCAGAAATCCAAAAATGCTTGATATAGATGTGGCATGACTGGTCATTGGTCAGGGTATGCCGTACAGCTCCACACTTAGTAAAGCTGTATGAAGCTGTGAAAAACAACGAAAAGGCTACCGAAACCAATTACGTTGATGATGTTGGCAACCCTAAGATGCCAAGTATGGATACCCATGCATTCCTCAACCAAGAGGGGGGTACCACTTCATTCCTCAACTATGACAATGACGATGACCTCGCTTTTGAAGGCTTGAACTAGCCTCGAAATGTCTCAGTCACCTCTTATGATGTATAATATTGTATAATATGTATTTCCTTTATTATCTCGTAGAACCCTGTATAATATAGCTATCTTTCTGTAATATATTTCTTAAGTGCTTGCATTCTGATTTCCGCAGTATCTTGTATAATATGACTATCCTTGTGTAATATATATGGAGCTTTCTTCTTATTACTTTACTTCTCATTTTATTTCCCTTTATATAGTGATCATGGAACTGCCTAAAATGAAACTCGATGGGAAGGAGAAATGTCTTCTAGACAGTGCAACAACGCACACCATTCTAAGAAACAAAAGTTACTTCACACATCTAAGGCCTTATGAAGGCAATGTAACTACAATATCGGGTGTATCAAAACTCATCGAAGGCTCCGGAAGAGCAATTGTTCTACTTCCAGGTGGGACAAAATTAGTGTTAAACAACGCATTATACTCTAGTAAATCCCAAAGAAATTTATTGAGTTTTAAGGATGTGCGCCAAAATGGGTTTCATATGGAAACCATGAATGAAAATGGGAAGGAATACTTGTGCATCATAAGGCATGAACCTGACTTCAAGAGGATCCTTGAAAGGATGTCAAGCCAAACCTCTGATTATATTATACATATATTCATTCACTTGAGGTCAACGCAGTGATAAGTAAAAAATCAAATGACAAAGTTTCATTTACATTATGGCATGAGCGCCTGGGTCACCTAGGGACAATAATGATGCACATAATTATTAAGGGCTCACTTGGACATATATTAAAGAACATTAAGGTTCTGTCGTCCAGTGATTTTAATTGCTCTGCTTGCTCACTTGGGAAGCTAATTATAAGGCCTTCAAAGGGAAAAATCGAAAGTGAAATGGCAGCATTCTTGGGAAGAATCCAAGGAGATATATGTGGACCAATTGCTCCACCATGTGGACCATTTCGATATTTTATGGTACTAATAGATGCATCCAGACGTTGGTCACATGTGGGTCTACCATCAACTAGAAATGTTGCATTTGCTAAACTCTTGCACAAATAATCCGATTATGGGCACAGTTCCCGGATTATACTATAAAGAAGCTTCGGCTTGATAATGCAAGAGAATTTACATCCCAAATATTTAATGACTTTTGTATGTCGATTGGGATTGATGTAGAGCACCCAGTGGCTCATGTTCACACACACAATGGTCTTGTTGAATCATTGATAAAGCGATTACAATTAATCGCTAGACCATTATTAATGAAATCCAGACTACCGCCATCCGCGTGGGGGCATGTTATATTGCATGCTGCAACATTGGTTCAATTGAGACCAAGTGCAAACCATGTATATTCCCCGCTGCAATTAGTATCTGGAAAGGAACCGGACATCTCACATCTTAAGGTATTTGGATGTGCAGTTTATGTTCCTATTGCTCCACCTCAACGCACAAAGATGGGACCACAAAGAAGATTAGGAATATATGTTGGTTTTGAATCCCCATCGATCATAAAATACCTCGAACCTACAACAGATGATTTATTCACAGCAAGATTCGTTGATTGTCATTTTGAGGAAAATACATTCCCAAACTTAGGGGGAGACAAGAAAAGGGTGGACCCAAATACTAAAGAGATCACATGGAACGCAATAGCATTATCTCACCTTGATCCAAGAACAAAGGTGTGTGAACAAGAAGTGAAAAAGATCATTCATTTGCAAAATATTGCAAATCAGTTACTTGATGCATTCATAGACACAAAGAAGGTAACAAAATCACATATACAAGCGGAAAATTCCCCCGCATGAATTGAAATACCCATTGGACAGCCAGAAGCCTCTATTGCAAATGAGTCTACAACACGTCGAAAGCGTGAGAGACCGTTGGGGTCAAAGAACTTGAAACCAAGAAATATAAAGACCTTAAAGGGTATAGCAGAAGAAGCCACCATGGCTTCTGGAATAAATGATAAAGATAAAAGGATTGAAAATGAAAACATCTCAACAGAAAATGATATCTTGGATAAAGATCAGAATGTCGACAATTTTGAAATTTCCACAAATTATCTTTACATAGGTGTACAATGGAATAGAAATGATATCATTGTTGATGATGTATTTGCCTACACAGTGGCAATAGATTTGTGGTTGAAGATGATGATATTGAGCCAAAGTCAGTTGATGAATGTCGTCAAAGAAAAGATTGGCTAAAATGGAAAGATGCCATTCAGACAGAACTGAAATCACTTAAAAAGCGAGAAGTCTTTGGGCCTGTAGCTCATACACCAAAGGGTGTAAAACCAGTCGGTTACAAATGGGTTTTGTCCGAAAACGGAACGAGAAAAATGAAATTGTAAGGTACAAGGCAAGACTTGTGGCCCAAGGTTTCTCTCAAGTCCCTAGAGTTGATTACGAGCAAACGTACTCTCCAGTAGTTGATGCAACTACATTGAGATTCCTAATTGGCATGACTGTGTTCGAAAAGCTGCAAATGCGCCTAATGGATGTCGTGACAACATATTTATATGGGTCACTTGATACAGACATCTACATGAAGGTCCTAGAAGGACTAAAAATACCAGAGACCAAACATCGAGAATTATTCTCCATAAACTGAAAAGATCATTATATGGGTTAAAACAATCAGGACAAATGTGGTATAATCGTCTCAGCGAATATCTTATGAAAGAAGGATACAAGAACAATGCAACGTGTCCATGTGTCTTTATCAAGCGATCCATGAATGGATTTGCTATAATCGCAATCTATGTTGATGATTTAAATATCGTTGGAACTCCACGAGAGCTTCAAGAGACTACAAAATATTTGATGAAGGAATTTGACATGAAAGATCTTGGTAAAACAAAGTTATGCTTAGGTTTACAAATTGAGCACCTAAAGGATGGAATATTCGTTCATTAGTTAAATTATACTGAGAAAATCCTAAGAAGGTTTAATATGGACAAAGCTCACTCTTTAAGCTCTCCTATGGACGTTCGATCCCTAAATGTTGATAAGGATCAATTTCGCCCAAGAGAAGATGACGAATAAGTCCTTGGCCCCGAAGTGCCATATCTAAGTGCAATCGGTGCCCTTATGTATTTAATTAACTAACAATACAAGGCCAGATATTGCTTTTGTAGTGAATCTATTATCCAGGTTTAACTCAGCACCTACGAGGAGACACTGGAATGGGATCAAGCATATATTTCGCTATCTTCGGGGCACACATGATCTTGGTTTGATGTACCGTAACCAGCAAGATGCCACCTTAGTTGGATATGCGGACGCAGGGTACTTATCAAATCCACATAAAGCCAAGTCACAAAATGGATACATTTTCACATATGGAGGCACAACTATCTCTTGGAGATCAACAAAACAGAATGTGACTGCCACATCATCAAATCAAGCCGAGATGATTGCTTTATATGAGGCTGGAAGAGAATGTGTGGTTGTACGAGCAATGATCAAATTCATCCACAAAGAATGTGGGATGAAGCCCATCACCGACAAACCAACAATATTGTATGAAGACAACCCCGCTTGCGTTGCTCAAATGAAGAAAGGCTACATCAAAGGAGACCGCACAAAGCACATACTTCCAAAGTTTTTCAACCCGTGAACTGGAAGAAGCCGGAGAAATCAATGTCCAACAGATCCGATCAGATGGCAATTTGGCTGATATGTTCACAAAGTCATTGGCTCTTTTTCCAACGAGATTCATAGTTGCACTCTTTTTCCTTCGATCAGGTTTTTATCCCATCGGGTTTTTCCTGACAAGGTTTTAATGAGGCAACATATACTCTAGAAGAAATGAGTATAATGAAAGGTGATTATTCAAGGGAAGTGTTATAAATTGTTATTACATGAAGGTAAATGAACATTACCTCATTTATTTAGCCTACCATGTATTAGGTGAACTAGAAACGGAAACCCGCGCTTCGCGCGGGTATAATTCGACTGCTTTTTATGCTATGTGTATATCTCATTTTTCGTTTTCTTACGTTTTGGGTCGTTGTCGAATTAGATTATCGTTTGATGTTACGACGAATTACTCGCTAAAGCATATGATTTGTTGCTTGTGGTTGCTCATATCGTTTTATGTTACGACGTATTACTTGCTAAAGTATTTTGTCATGACTTGCCCCTTTTCCTTGACCAAGCTATTTTGTTTGTTTGGTTGATGTTTGATAACGATGTTACGACCATTTACCTAATAAAGCATATGATTGGTTGTGTATGGCCATATATACCACTGGATCGTGTACATTTGACCATTTATAACTTTTAACATTTTTCCGGATCATCTGTTTGGATAATGTGAGAATGTCATCCACCGGTGATAGATTCTCAGTTGTAACCTAGTGCCAAAACAAATATCTTTCTTTTTATTTTATTCGTTGTCTGATTTTATTATTTTTGTTCTAGTTGATTTTTCCCCAGTAATGGTCTTGTTATTTTCTTTCTTTTCCAACTTTTTCATAGCAATATTGTCAGTAGGTTCTCTTAACCGAGAGGCAGGAATTACACCTATTAGAGATTGTTGTTGCATTTTAAATAATCATTGGCCGAAACTTCGACTTTGAGCATTTAGCCATTAATGCATACTAAATGAATTATTGCCTCAAAAACCTTAACCTTTACTTATTAAAAATCCTTGTGGGATTTTTAACCTTTACTCATTACTCAATGTGTATGCAACCATTAGTGGTGTCACTGAGGTCGTGAATGTTGAGGCCACTGAGGCTGACTTTAGCCTTGGAGTCGTTCCCTTACATGAGAGGGTATGGGTAGGGTAGCGGATGGTGTGACCATCGTAAGTGTTGATGTAGGGGATTCCCTTTTGCTCGAATTGCATAGAAGGCACTTTACAAAGCTTGTGAAATTAGAGAAATTACTAAACTTCAGCCTTAATAAAACATAAGAAACAATGCATTATGCTTCAACCTTAATGGATCAAGACGAACCATGTAATGTATGATAACCTGTGAATAACTAAAGCTATACAATAAGGAACCGTAATAATGAAGATATTGACATGGATATTTAATGAGTAAAACATAGATAATTCAATAAAGACACTTTTGTCTTTTGAACTAATCATTTGTGGAAAACGAAATAAGTCTAGAATCTGCAAGAAATCTAATATACATAGCCAGACATATTTCTAGGGACTTTGAGTAAAAGAGAATACTACTTCAATATAATAGGACAAATTAAACCTTTTGCCTCTCCTCAGGTGAAAGGTATACATTACCTGAACTCATCGTAACAACATCCACTTCTCGCAAAATTTCAGACCCTATAACTTGGACCACAAAGTCCAAACCCCGAACTTGTTAAACATCCATTCGTTTAAGCTTCAAGATAATATGTTTGAAATGAAAATTTCAATTGATTTTCCTGCAAATTTGAGATGATTTCATAGATAAAACATAGAAAAATTGGAACACGAAGTTGGGTTGTCTTTCTTGATCATCAAATCAACACGTTGCTTACAGTTCAAGTCTATAAGTATAAGATACTAAAGAAACATATGGCATCTTCTTGAAGCTTATAAATTATTTAAAATTTTAGAGATTGACAAATGGTCTACAATTTTAGTGCATATTTAACAATAGTCTAATCTATGTCCATGACACCGCCTAATTCTCATTATCATCGTCGAATTCATAGGCTAAACTAAGAGTTTAAAGGTCATGTAAAACTTATGATAGGCTAAATATTCATGGCAAACCAAATTCAGAAGAGAATATAATATAGAATGACAAAATATACATATACTGAACTAATAACCATTCAATCTAAGTTGATTTACAAAAAGGGAAAAGTTTAGAAAGATATAGAATAGCTAAACTTAAACTGTTTAGCCAATGCTGATTTGCAGCACCACGGGATATATTTATATAAGGCTTGTAAAAAGAAGATGGCCCTCAAATTCATAATCTTTGCATTCCCAACTATGAGAAAACAACAATTACTCATTTTAATGGTATATGACATTCACATGATATGGAATAAAGAGTACAATGATAGAACAATTTCCAAAATTCAGTGTCATAAAGTTTACCTCCATCCTCAGGGATGTCAGGAGGAGTGTATAAGTAAGACAATTGTGCAAAAGTTGCATGATTAGAGTGTTGATCTTCACTAAGAAACGAAATTGAAGCCTACTCCTCCTCACTAAGCACATCCACTGCAGGTGCAAATGCACCAACTCCGTGAAAGATGAGGCGGTCAACCTTAAGAGAATATCCATCATGAAATGTTTTAACAAATATATATCAACTTTCAATGCAAATATGAAACACCCCCAATAAAAATGAATGCCTTGACATAGCAGATAACAATGCGGGAAATACTCACATATTTGATAATCTAATATGTACATGTTTCATATTAGAAGGAAAGACTGAAAAACGTAGCATTTATAAGGTTGGATACAGGTGAGTGGAGTTCTTAAAAAGTGTGTTCAAACTATATGCTAGCTTTCACCAAACCATGTTGTTTGCAATTTACGTAAAAGATGTTGAGGCCAACCTCCACTGCTGTCACTTCCATTTACATTGTTTCAATAATTGGGAAAAAAATGATTAACTAATCACCGAAAAAATATATAAAAATAATTAAGGGATGGATTAGTGTTTGACCATCCTGTGAATGCACATGGACCAGTACCTGCCAAAAAAAAGATATACAAACATAAAAATGAGATGAAATTAGAAGAAAAAACATTGGTTTGTTGATTCTTGATAAAACAATAGCACCACAACTCAAAAGTGCATCTCTCCTGACATGGCGTTTTAAGGACCACGAATTTCCATAAACTCTCTCCCCACCAAGCTTTTGGACCTAATATTTCCATCTTCAAAAATACATCTCTCCTGACATGGCGTTTTAAGGTTGTCTATTCATGTTCAGGCTACTCATCCGTGTGGATAGGAAGTAGAGATTCAGTCAGGCCCTAAACATAAAAAAATATTAATCATTGGTAGGCTAAAAGCGTATGACACATCAATTAAAATAGCTATACATTATCTTTTATGTGGAAAAGTCCAGTGGAATAAGGCTACAAAGTAACTCTACTCAATGTAGAAATTATAATGTGATCCAACTTCAAAGTTTGTATTTTTTATGGAACCCCTTTATACATAATCCACAACCTACAACAGCACAACCAAGCAACACAACTCCCCCAGTTTTACTGCTAGAAGGAACAAATATGACAGGAATGAATAAAGGGAAAAAGGCACACTAATCGCAACTAAAAAAACAATGTGCGATACTGATTCAGCATAACATTATTTAAATGATTTAGCATTGAATTAAAAAAATGAAAATAAATTTAAAATCAAAAGATCACTTAACTAATTAACTGATTTGAATGTCGAGACCTCAATGAACCACCATTTCCAGGAATGTTAACATCTTCCACCATCCTCGGCTTGAAATGGGTAACAGAAAATAGATCACCGGACTCAGGCTTGTATTTTCCTACAACTTTACCATATGAACAATTACAGAAATAGAGTTATGGAAAAGGCAATCGTGCATAGAGATTTAGTTTGATTTATGCTGAGTTTAAGTGTGAAATTGGTGACCTCACAAAGTTTCGAAATTCTAAGGAGATAGTTTTATACTGAAAATATGCAGGAGCTCACCTTCAGTAACCTAGGCATCTCTAAATCCTTGTTCACCCATTCCACATGAAGGACTTGAACATAACAATATCTCAGAATTATAAAAAAAAAATGAATTCAATTTGATTTAAGAAGATGTAGATGATAATCACCTCCAACGAAGAGCTTGGGTGAAAACATCCAAAGAAGGGAGTTTAACATAGATCCTCCATTTGATTGAGAAACACTCTGCTTGATGTGGCCTCCAAGCTTATTACTGAGGAAGGTCATCTAGTGAGAATTTAGGTAACAACAATGGAAATCAAGAGGCAATTAGGAATTATAAGAGCGAAGGAATACAACTAAACAAAACATTGTTCATGTTTTACAAAAATGATCTGTGGAATGGGGACCCTAGATCAACTGTTGACAGAGTAAACAGGATCTGAACCAAGAGAGGCCCTGAAATTGGGTGGAAGGAGGATGTACAGAAAGACATTTTTTGGTTCTTCCGGCCTAATTTCATAAAAGAGGAAAGTATTCATGTTTTCTAATAAACAGTCAAAATCAAGGTTCTAAAACTAAAAGAAAACACGAAAATAAAAACTGTATACCAACCTTATTGCATCCAGGCACCAAATCTGGTTGACTCTTCATCCTTTCACTAATTTTTTCCCTCCTAGCCTGCAACATTATGCATTATTTATTAAGATTCAAACACTCTCTTAATATAAAATTGCTGGAAGCTGGGACAATTTACTCTCCCAGCCAAACAATAGCTATCTGTAGCTTTGACCCTTCTTGCTTGTTTTCCAAATTTCTCATTCTTGGATCCCAATGGTTTCAATTGTTTACCAACTGGCTCCTTCTGCCCAAAAAAATTAAAAAACCAAAATTAGATAAAGATATTGTAGAGTCCGTTATTTTACATGAAGATATTGTAGATCTATCGATGTAGCAAGTTGCGTGAAGCAAATAAATATACACTACTACAAAAATGGTCTAATATAACATGGAATATAACCCGGGCGTTCATTTCACGTTATATATTCTTTGTTTCAAAAAACAGTCACAGAATATATCCCGGACCTATAAACATCCTGGTTATTTGACTATATAGTATACCCAAATAACCCGTATGAAGACACGCCCGGGTTATATATACCTCTATTATATAACGCAAAATTGACGAACGCGCCCTCCCCAATTCCCTCAATCTGAACCCTACCCCAAAATTGACGAACGTCGCTGGCCTCACCGCTCGACCCTCGCCGGCCTAATTCACACGAAACCTAAATCATCGCTTTCTCTTTTCAGCCAGAGATTTGATTTCGCCGACAAACAATGCTACGCAATTTCAGGTAATTCTGTAGAACTACTCGATTGTGTTAATCAACTAAATAAACTTCGTTAGTGTGTTGTGTGTTGTGAAAGAGTATGTGGATGTCCAGGTTGGTTTTGGAACAGAAATTTGCCTTCGTGAAAAAATTCCTTTCACGATTGTAATGGAGAAATTTTGGGGCTTTTTCTATATAGAAACTTTCAATTGAGATGTGAAGCACCCTGTATTAGTTGAATTTTACGAAGTAGCCGAGATGTAAATATGTAGGAGGGCAGTGTATTAGTTGACTTTTTCTGCCTCTGGCTGAAGTTTTTCTACTGCCATTGTGCATCTTTTGGTGGCTCATGTCTTCCATTGTCGCTTTCATGTCTTCCATTGTACCGATTCTTCTTCTTCTTCTTCTCAAATCAAGAGTGTCTGAATACGGATCTCGTTTATCTTTCATAAGGTGATTGATCATTGGAATTGTGATGAATCTGTTGATAAGTTTACTAACGAGCGTTGCCTGTCATGTTGCCTGTGAATTAGTTAGATATCAACTTGAATATTTCTGTATTCTTTGTTGAAGCTGATTAGAATAACAGAATTCCAGCTACGAGTGTGGATCTAGAACCATTTGATGTGATGTTTCCTGAGAAGGTTCATGGCATATCATTGATGAATTGATCGATTAAACTAATTGATCAATATTGAATTAGGTGTAGATTCAGTCTCTTGCCTTACACCATAAGCTAACATGTCATAGTCTCACTCTCACAGCACTCCCTCTTCATAGGCTCCTTTTGTGGGTTGATAAGGATTTCTGACAAAGATGTGTGGGCATTCTTAAGAATTTGTGTGGAAAGGTGACGAGGCGAATTTGTCGTGTGCCAAGTCAAGTAATCCTAACATGCAAACTAAGTAATATAGTGCGCAAGCAAGGGTCGAATCCCAAGAGAATCAGTTTATCAAATTCTTAAGTTATCACAATGACTAACCAATAAACGTAACCAAAGGTTTTTTTTTATGATTTTGATACTAAGTATCGAATGTCAACTTGGTTCTAACAATATTAAGCGAAGTGTCCCACTTAGCGATTATCCACAATTAGATTAACAAGTTGATCTTAGAATCTTTTTCATCCCTATGTCAAGTTCTCAAGTGATCGTTCTAATTCCTGTTCTTGAATAGTTATTAGTCCAACTAGTCCTAATAACCCTTACTCGATTATAACCTTGAAACTATCAAAGTTCAATAACAAAGTAGCAATGCATTCAGGAATAGATATATACATGCAATATCATGGACAACTAGTCGGATACTCGACATGTACTCAATTCTCTTCTCTAATAACAATCACAACTAGTTCATGCAAATAGATTGTGCTACACAACAAGTATGATAATTCAACTAGAAGTATCAAACTCTAGCAATATGAATAAGATAAAACTAACTTAGGTGATCAATCTAAAGTAGTAAATCTAGTTCATGGACAATACAAACAAGAGAGTTGAGACAATCAAAGAGTAGACAAAGGGAAAGGATAAACTCACAACTTGTTGAATCCAAAAGCTTCAAACGCCAAGTGAAACAAAGGAACTTTAGCAACTCATAAGTTTGTGAAAAACTCTCCAAAAACTTAAGTAAACAAAAGGTATCTGATCAAGGATGATCATCCACAACCTAAATAGTCATCAGCTATTGTAACAACCAAATTAAGGTAATAAAAACGTGTGGAAAGTTACAGAATTAAAAACAAAATACTTCAATTGGCAAAGACATCAATTTGATTCTTCTGTCGAGGAACCGCACCCGCGGGTTGAGAGCCGCGGGCGCGGTTTTGGATTCTCCAGAATTTCAGGATGGCAGAGGGCCGCGGGCGCGGTTTGGGACCCGCGGGCGCGGCTTGTGCTTTCTCGGATCCTTGGCTGAGGGTGAAACCCGCGGCTGCGGCTTGAGACCCGCGGGTGCGGTTGTGTCATCTGAGGTAGCAGCTATTGATTTCTTCAAGTCTTCGTCTTCATCTTCAGCAGCTTCTTCTTTATGCTTCAATGCTTCCAATGCTTCGTATCATCTCTTGGAATCTCGTATGTAAATCTTCTCTCGAACAGCTCCATGATACAGATTACATAGAAACAAATAACATAATCCTATACAAAACTAGCTAATAATCCATAATTGCGGTATGTAAAACACCGCTTATCAAAAGGTTAAAACTTGAAACTGAGTAATAGTTCACCAAACAAAGATGGTGTGCATAGGTTGGTGGTTGATGATAAGGGTAAGTGGGAACTTACATAAATAAAATAAAACCTAATTATTAGGATGGACTGAAAATGATTACAACATATAAAATGGTTGGATAGCATTAAAGTGGAATTGCACGTTGAGTTTGTAAAGAGATGGAAGGCATTGAAATTTCTTGTGGTTATCCTCAAGTTGCTTGTAACAGCAACACAAGCAAATGAGTTTGAGAAAATTAAGTATGCATTGTTTCGTTTGATAGTCTTTTACCAACTTTGGCATTTTATATTTTCAAAGGATACATAGCAAATTAGCATCAAGCCATGTCTTTTCTTGGAACTTTCCCCTACTGCCAATAACCATGTTTTGGAAGAATACATATGTACATGCATATTATGCTTGTAATTTTGGTCTTAGTTCCCTATTGCCCTCATTTAGGAACAGTTGGTTACATTTTAAGAAGATATACAAAAACAGAGGGTATGCTGAGATTGCCCTCATTTTAGTTCCCTGTTATTGTTATAGTTCCCTTTTAATTTTGGTCTTAGTTCCTTATTGCCCTCACTTTGGTCTTAGTAGGTTGAAAATCTTGCAAAAATCCTTAGGTTGCGGGTTCGAATCCGGCAGGTCGGACAACTTTTTCTCTTATCCTTTTTGTGACCATCTTATTATACAATTCTAATCATACAGGTATATAAAATATGGGATATTATTTTGATTCAGAAAATTTTGTTTTTATTTAAATGTTTAAATAACCCGGATATTAACTCCGGGTTATTATATGGGGTTTATATTTCGATACACTAATAACCCGAATCAAATATATCTAATAACCCGGCAACAATTATCTAATAACCCGGAGATAAAATCTGTAATATTAGGTTGCTAAAAATATAACCCGGATGTTAAAAATCCGGGTTATTTTTCCTGACCAAATAACCCGGATTTGATGTTACATAAAATACCCCGGATCATGAAATATCCGGGTTATTAGGGTATCTAATAACCCGGGCGTTTGAGTTTGTGGGAAAAATCTGCATGGGAATATAACCCGGATTTGGTCCGGGTTATTTGCCCGAAGCAAATGCAGCGCTGACCTTTAACCCGGACCACATCCGGGTTATTAGGGCTGAAACGCCTGGGTTATTAGACCCTTTTTGTAGTAGTGATAGCTACAAAGAAAAGAAGGAATATATTTCATAAACCTAAAGAGTGAATCAAGTACATAAATATCTAGGACTTATGTCTATAAAAATAGAAGTAGAGAAGATAGACATATCAGCCTAACACTTTGAGCCTTAAATGTCATATATAAAATCACATGTAATAACAATATTTGAATAACAAAACTGAAAAAACATACCCGACTTTGACAGGAGGCAAGAACATCTCTCATCTTTGGCATTTCGATCCAGCTTCGGGTAATATGGCCCATCCAGCTATAACGACAATTTCCCTTCCAAGTCAATGTCGATCAATTTTTCAATGTTCAAAGCCTTTGTTGGAAAGTTGAACGGGCGACTCATTAATTTTGGTTGTAGTTTCTGTAATCCATCCTTCTATCTCTTCTGAGTGGGAGGAAGAAGATATAATGACACTGAAAAACGTAGATTAATTATAAATCATCAATCATATGTAGAAAGCATAGGCAATTAATGTGAGTACGAATACTTATGCCTAAGTGCTCAGAAAAAATGAGCTACATTCATTTGTAGTCCCTGCCAACATGAGCCAAGTTACAACTTTTACTGAAATTTCTAGAGAACAATTTGACAGTTTAAGCTCAGTGTAAAATTAGGAATTCCAAAAAAACCTATCTAGATGCATTTAGGAATGCTAAAGTAGAGTACCGAAGGTATTAGAGGGCGCTGAAGTTGCCGACGACGATTGTGAATGGAAGATTTCGATCAAAATAGCTTGCTTTTTAGACACTGCAAACGAACAAATGAATGAGAAAACGAACTGAATTGTGAAATTGTTACAATACAAATCATCCATTGAATTGAATAAGCCGAACTAATAAGCAGATTAAAACATAACCATGCCCCCAAATGCCATTGCCTAATCCCCAAATTGAACTCCAATACCCAACACAAATATGCAGTAGAACTTGTATCCCAAAACCCAACCCTAATAATACGCAGAAGGATGTCGGGAAGTCGATTGCCCCTCAGATCCGAAATCAAATGTTAGGGTTTTAACAGTTTTGGAAAAGCTCACCAAAAGTTCAATTGAAGGAGTGAAGTTGACAAAAGTAGGTCGACGTCGATCCTTGGCAGAGGTGGTCGGAGAGCGGCATCTCGGGGCAGCCTAGAAGTCCAGATTGGACACGTGTGAACGAAGTCACGCCCTATGCGGAGGAAATGCAGTGGTTCAGACGGATGAAGACTCGACCTTCTTGTAGGGGGGCGATACCCGGTCACGGGAGAAGAAGCTCTAATAGACGTCGGGGAATGTCTTCAGCAGTATAACAACATTCACGACTATCGCGGTCAGGACGAAACGGCACGGGATAAGAAGCACAACAAATGACTCATGAAGAAGAAGGAAGGGCGCAAAAGAGAGGAGGAGAAAGACAACGCCAGACAGGGATCTGAAGAGAGCGTCAACCTTAATCCAAAACCAATAAACACGACTCATTAATATCGGGTCGGAGACATCATCAATTACCAAAACCATAACGTTTGTGAAAGCAGGTGATAGAAAGAAGAGCAAACGGTAGAATCAATATGGCCCATTGACAATCACAGGCCCGAAATTAAAGAATTGGGCCCGGTCCCAATTGACATTACTGCTGCAAACCCATGAGTTTTTATATAGAGACTAGTTCCTCATGGGACACAATTTCCATCTAGGAAACTCTTTTCCATGGTCTGAATTTCTTTAAAGAAAATTCTCCATCATCCTTATAACCAGGACAACTATTGTATAAACCATATGCCATCATTATACAACCAAAGGTTCTTGACACCTTTCACTCATCCAAATAAATGGAAAACACAAGATTCCAACTCTGTTCCTATGATCCTTGTTTCTTTATCATCATGTAAATACGTGATACCAATCATGGAGTCACTCATGCATATAAAAGCAATTCATCAAAGTCTCTTCATTGTTCATTTAATAATACATCCAAAACATGGAAAACCAAAGGAAATAATTCCATAGTTCCCTAAATGAAAGATCATCCAAAATTCATTTGATCATAAATTCAATCTGGCCATATAGCATCATATAGTAACATATTATATATGATTCATCAAAAATAGGTTTCAAACCAAACATTTCTCATCGAATTTCGAAAAGAAATCATGGATATGCTATACATAACAACTCCATCGATACAAACATTTTATTACATGATCCAATGATCATAAGCGGTTGCTAACCACAATCATATTATACATATGAGTGATATGAATAATATCAAAGCCAAATCATTTTACATGTACTCAAATCAAACTTGGTACAAAATAGGTCAAAACATTTGGATCTATTGTTTTGTCCCTTTCAAAGATGGAAAAAAACAACCTCTTTAGATTTCCTCCAACTATCCTTGGTTGTCTTCTTCATACCTCATTGCCAATGACTTGTTCTCTAAATATTGATTTCGATTGTTGGGGAATGTGTATCGTCTGGGGAACTCTCTCCTCTGCTGTCAGGAACACTTCTCAGAAACTGCCTTCTGGAGCGATTGAGTTCTTGTCGTTGAGATCTTCAAGCTTGGAGTTCTCCTTCTTCGTGGTTGTTGATGTAACTGTAGCACATCTTAGAACAATAAATGGCAAAAGCCGAGGTACTTGATAAAGGTTTGAATCGTGTAGAAACACTTTCCGAAATCAATATTTTGCCCCTAACATAGCCTTAGAGATTCCACGAAATTTGAAGTGAGATAAGACAAACCAACCCGATTCCGATCCAGGCTACTTGATCATAATCGAACCTTAGAGATCTTGTAATGTTGTAGCATGACTTTGAATGGTTTCGATCAAAGAGAGAGACCGAAAAAGACCATACACAACACTAACACCCATAAGCCCTTTATATAGAGCGTGGGAGAAGATTAGGGGCGTTTTGGTGGTTATTTGGAGCGGTTACCAGCGGTTACTTGACAGTTACCTTGACGGTTATGGCGGTTATCACCCCACTAACCTGCGGTTCCCACCAATGGTTACAAGGAATATTAAACAATGATTATCAACGAAATTAATGCTGAATGGGACACGTATAGAGCGGTTACCAACACGTTCTTATCCACTAACGACGTGGTCCACGTGTCAAAATCAACCAGCTATCTGTTCAGTTCCCTTCCAGTTCCCTTCGAGGGAACTGACAACAACGTTCCATCTTAGTTCCCTTTGAGGGAACTAACTTCCAATTCCTTAGGTTTCCCTCTTGAACTGTAGTCCACTTACAGAAGCTTGTACTCCACACCTCCAGACTTGTGTTATAGCGAACTCAATTCCCATAGTGTCGAATGAATCCCGATCACACAAAATGACATTGTTTCCTCAAAGGAACCAATAGCATGATGAGACTAAAATCACCAACACATTATACTAGTTTAACTGATTTCGATCTCCTTATAATATTAACTGAATTAAAATGAAAACACAGTTACTAAACTTATGTATTATGCTCCACGGTCTTTAGTCCCAACGATCGAATTTGATCAAATATATTAATTGACGTTAAATTAAACCATCCATGCATTGCGATATTACTCTACGGATCCATTACATGATTCGTCAAACCAAGCAAATTCAAAGGCCTTAAATGTGGTCGTCATTCCCAACTTTTGGATAAGAGTATCTTGGTGGTAGGTCCCATTGTCGACTTCACCTTTTTATAACGTATAAAACTACGGAGTACATGCATAACCACTCAAAAAAAGGTACTAATAGTTTGGTGCCGGATTTAAAACATAATGTTGGAGCCAAAAGGCAAGATTTTATATACAGTCTGCCACAATCACATTATGTTAACAATAATACAAACACAACACAACACAATAACACCACATTTCAACTTCATGTTTAGTGCATAACTAAACAAATCTCTCTTAATCACGACAATCTATCTCTATATAAAAATCCATGAGTTTGCAGCAGTAATGGTAATTGGTATCGGGTCGTCTTTGAGCGAGTTAATTAATTCGCGGGCCTATGGGCTTCTTATTCTTGAACCCTAAATTTTGCATTTTCCCAATTGTTTTTCTGTCTCTTCATTTCGCATGCTTTCATGCCCTCCTCCTTCAACTGTCTTCGCCTGAATTGCCCTTTCTCAAACGTTTGTTCCTCTACTACAATTCGTAAGGTCCAGTCTCTTCACCTCCTTAATTTGTTGCTTCTTCCACCCCAATTTGCTTTACTCCTCCGTACAAACTATGTGTGTTCACAACTCTTTGCATTCATCAACGGCTCCGACAAATTGAGGGGGAAGTGATTGCTGAAACACTTGAGTGCGGCTGGTGCATCAAGCCACCGTGAAGAAGTTTTCTCCCCTTTCCAGAGTTGACGCACGATTCCGAATATGCTAATGATAAATGATGTGCATATCTAGAGAAATTCCAAGATGAAAAAACATCAGGAGTTCATATGTAAAGTAAGAGGAAAAAAGAGTACTTCGGGTTGCCTTTTCTTTGAAATTTGATATTCACAGTGACATTTGTTTGATAAACAGGGCAAGTTGTTCTTCTTTAATGATATTGGAGATGTCGGGCCTGCTGATGTTTTCAGTTGTTCGCTTGCTTCTCTCCTTGCAGTTTTGATACCTCATCCGCTCACATGCTTATCGTATTGCATTGTAGCCCTTGGAGGTAACCAAAGGGAGAAGAAATACTGTGCTTTGCTTAGGAAGTACTCAATTCAGATGTTAATATTTTAGGTGGAATGGATTTAAAACTTACTTAGCACAACTAACAACACTTGATTAAGATAAAACCTCATTTTACAACTTAAAGAGACCAGTGCACTGCTTTATAGCAGTACAAGAAAATCCAAAGACCTCTCTGCTAACTTCTCTGATATGTTACAAACACAAATACTTTGTTTTGGATTGCTTAAAGAACAGTTGGGCCTCAGTTTCTTAAATAGTACAAATTTATGATATATTTGCTAGGACTACCATCTATATGCGGTTGCAAAATTATTTCCCCTTTGTTATACTTTTTGACCAATTTAATAATCTTATTTATTATAGATTGTTCTTTATAGATAGTATCATAGTATTGACATGTATTCTTTTGTATAAGAAAAGTCTTTCCTTCTCAGTCTCAACATACTTTGATGTTATTATATTTGTTGTCTTCGTTTCTGCAACTGCACTTGAATACTTGCTTTCATATATCTGGATATGAGAGCCATGTTGTTGTTGCGTATGTTTTCTTGAATACTTGCTTTCATATATGTGGATATGAGATTGCTTAGAATGTCCTTATGCATAGCATGATGAAAATTTGTTAGTTTTTTAAACAAGCAGCCAGGTTTGTTTCCGTTCAGCTGAACTGAACAGATTTGTTTCTGTTCAACCAAAAACCAGATATGTAGGATTTAATAATTATGTTTAGCCAGATGTGTAGGTTTTTCTGTTCAGCCAGATTTATATCAATCAAACCAGCAACCAGGCTTTTGTTCAGCCAAAGTGAATGCATATGTTTGTTTTTGTCCTGTTTTGTTCTGTTTGTTTTTGTTCAGCCAGATTTGTTTCTATTCAGTTTGTTTTTGTTCAGCCAAATTTGTGAATTTGTGGTTGTGTTTACCTGAACTGTTCAATCTTATTGTTGCGGTCAACTGTAGAGTCTAATGAATTTGGATTGAAGAGTAATGCGGATGAGTTTTTTTTCCTCTTGTAGAACATGTTTGAGTGAAGAAACCAAGAAAAGAAGAAAAGAAGTCAGTGGGAGACATGCAAGAAAAAGATCTGGTATAGGAATATTTTGCTATATATATAGTTGTCTATTCTATAGTTGTCTATTCTTGGAAAACAAAGAAAAGAACCATTAAGTAGCTTAATTTTTAGGATTTTGAATTGGTTTATGATATATTGTGTACCTAATCACGTTTAAGCTTTGTTTAAGCTTCATTAGGTCCACTGAAACGGTTTTCATGGTGTTAAGAAACAAATTTTGACCGTTTCAATATGCTTTATATTTAGTGGTGGGATTTCTGTTTTCTTAGTTATGCTTTTTGATATCTGCTGAATTTGTGATTAAGGAATTTTGTATGATGGGTTGCTATTGTCATATCTTTTTGTTAATGCTACTATTTTTCAGATTCATAGTTCGAGGGTATAGAAAGATCAGGGTCATGCGGACCGACATGATGTACTAACCAGATCAATGTTGATTTTAGGTGCATATGTAACTGATCTGGATTTGGACTATGAAGAAGATGATGAGAAGTTCAGTGAGCAATTTTAGTTCTGCTTATCATAATGAAACCCATTATCTTTTTTTGTGTGTGTTGCTTTAGAGCCTCTTATCTATATACTGATGTGTGTCGCATAAATTTTAGGTTGAGATAGTGAATTATTTTAGTATCAACTAATATCGAGATGAAATACAGTAGGATGCTTAGTTAAATTTGAGTTTAAGAAACTGATTTAAGCTATCCCATTGTTATTCTTAGTACTACTTGCTACATGTTTGTGTTTTTAAATATATTATATTTTGGTGGTCTGATACAATTGTTTCACTATAAACTGAACTTTAGATCCATGAGTCCAACGTATATTAGAAATTTGGTGGTGCTATTTTTAGTACATAATCTAGACCATATTGCTATGTTGATATTGCCTTTTCATTTTTGCTTGCATCAGTTTTCCTATCTCAAGAGTGAAAGCAGAAGATAAGATTAACAAGATTTGATGATGCCAAGCAACTAATAGTGCATTGTTTCTTCTTTCTACCAATTACAAGACACTTAAATTTAGGATGTTAGAGAGCGCTTCTATATGAGAACATAATACTTCTCTTTCATATGTTGTTTAAGCACTATATGCATCACAAGAAAAAAGTATTGATCAACATTGGTCTCATTTTCTAAGATAGGTTTTGCAGCATCCCGGGAAGCTTGGCCTTGATGTGAATATTGAGGTTGATTTAGTTGTTTTACGTGTTTGCTTCTAGGTGATCTATATCATATTTATGCATTTTCTGACGTGTTTTCTTCAATTTTGAGTTCAATTATATGTTTGTAGAACAAGGATTTGGTTGCACGGCCTAGATTTTCTATTAGGAAGTGGGCTTCTCTTAATCTTAGTCTTAACTTTGAAAAAAAAAATCGTACACATTTCAAATCTGAGAAGTTTTTCTGGTTCTATATAATGTGCAGACTCTTAAAATCTGATAAGTTTTACCGATCCTACTTCTCATGCCTCTTCTTTTGTTTTCATTACAAACCCATTGATCCCTCCTCCGAGATATTTATTACTTATCGCCTAATTTTAAATGTTTGGTGACAGTGTCTGAAGATTTTTAGCTCCAAATTGGATTCTAACTTTACTGATGTCTTTCCATTGCCATTGTAGAGTTCCTGTGAAACTACAAATGTTGCACCATAAGTTGCAAAGGTGAAAGCATGGACTCTCAGGAGTGAATTTTTCCTTTATTTCAATTTTAATAATCAAAATGTTATTTATCTATTGATAATTGCATAGTGTCGCATGGTGTCAATGCTTTTTTACTCCCCAGGTTTTATGATTTTCATTTTCATGCTTTTGTGACATTTCTCTATTTTCTTAATGCAAATAGGATGATGATATCATAATTGTCATTTCACTTTATGCTTCAAACAATGACATATTGCAAATTCTCCTTGCAGATTTTTGTGAGAAAATGACGAATGCAAGGACATTCTGTCCACAAACATAATACGGAACCAGTGACTTCTCTCAAGGACTCCAATTGTGGCACCCAAATTGTCGCCAATGGTTTATTGCCCCAAATTGTGCTTAGGCCTCCATCTTTGATTGAGCAACTTCTATAATCTCTTGAGGTAAACCTTTCGTTCATTGATCCCGATCCCATTAATTACGACGTTACTTTGGTAGGTTTCTGTATAAATTAGCATTTTTACCGAGTGACTACAATCGGTCCTTCTCCTTCCTATGCTTTTCTCGGGCCTAATACCGAGTAAGCCTTCTCCAAACAAAGGTTGTTGTTGTGCCTGAAGCATTGGTGTCTCAGAAAACGATCACTTCTGCGGATTCTCTCGATGACCGACTTCAATCTCTCTTCTCCCTTGATTTTTTCCTGCGATTGATTTGATTGGACAGAAGGTAATTGCTTTGAATTTTTCTTGCAGGTTTAACCTACTTCGCCCGGCATTGGCGCGGAATCTGCAACGGTATGGATTTTTTAGTTTTCGTTCAATGAGCTTCTTAGGAGTTGTTATGGAGAAAATTGATTGATGCAAATCGATTAGGTAATCTGGATAATCAACTTTGCTAAGAGTATCTAATGAAATTGCTTAGAACTAAGAATTTGTACCAAACCTAGATAGAAACTTTACTCTTCGGACAGTTTCGTTTTATCTCGCATTACCAACAAATTCCTAATTTTGGTACCCATCAATTTCTGTATGATGTTCAATTTTTATGTTCTCTGCAGATTGTTATGAGTTCATACTTAGATGATTGAGGAAAATTAGTCACTCCGAACAATCATCTTCGTTAAGAATATTAACGAAGTTGATTGAATTGAGAGTTTTTAAACCTAGGCAGATTATACGATAGTCGATTGGTTGATTCATAGGCAGATTTCTCACGTACAATGCTTGCTGTTCTGAGGAGGATTCCTCTGTGTGATCGGTATGTGTGTAGTGGAAGATGGAAGAAGGACGATTTCAAGCTCACCACTAAGGTAATTTGATTTTGCCTATTATTGTTGTTCACTACTGTGATGATTGAGTTTGGATTTGTTCTTCTTCCGTTTCTGATGCTAGGTCTTGATTAATATATATAATTCAACTTTTGAATGCTAGGCATTTGACAAAGTCTGATGTAGATGAAAGAATGCATATGATGGGTAAAAATATAAGATCTCTGATTGTTCATCAGTATGCTTGAATTTTGTGAAGTTTGAAATGGTTCTCACAGTCAATAGTGATCCAATATGGACTTCTGTTTAGATTTTTATATAGCTATATAAATCAAATCTTATTTGAAGTGTGGGATGTTGTTTCATTTGTCCCTTGCATTTTATAAGGCCTTTCGAACACCGATTTGCATGGCGAAACGTGGTGGATTGAAGGATACATTTCCTGATGAACTTCTTGCATCAGTTATGATCCTGATGTTTTCTATTATGAAATTAAATTCTCGATTTGTCATTGTAACAATTTGTGGTTTTACAATTTTTTTCTAGGGATTAATGGCAAAAACAAATCTGAACCCAAGTGAAGTTGGTAACATTGTTGTTGGAACTCTTAATAGCATCAGGCTCTAAGAGACCACAACTTAAGCAAAGTGCAAGTTACATAATCAGAAGTATACATCAACAAACCACACCAACATGTCCTTAAACATACTTCTATTCATCTATTCACAATTTTTTGGAATAGGTGAATTGTATGCTCAGGGTGTTTTGAGAAAAGAGGATCCTCATCCTTTGAAGCCTGTGAGTGATAGCAACAGGTAGAGTAAATGTATTTGTATATTCTAGTATAACTTACCATATGATGCTAATCTTAAAAGATATTATCTCTTACTTGGACTGTTTTTGTCTGCAGATATTTTATTCTTCGGGTAGAAGAGAACATGGGTAAGATATAATGCCATTTATATATAATTGAAACTTTCATTTCTTTCCTATGTTTTCGATGGAGATAGGTTGGTCTTGGGCTTTAATCTGTGAGTAAGGTTTAATCTATAAATAAAGTTACAATATTGTAAAAGTGTGACGCGAATAAACATTCTCCAGTTATTGAAATTCCAGTAGGTTGATATGAGATTGTATTTAAAATGATGACGGTTAATCACCGTGTTTTATAGTCCTGTTCTGCAGTCTGGTCCGAGTTCTTACATGTGGCCGTCTTAGCGCAACTTCGACTTCACACCCGATAGAAGATCAATGATGATGGTTGTTCAGGTCTCAATTTTGTCAATGATCTACTTATTTGATCTCATTCCTGCTCTATTATTATTCACCTTCCGTTGTAGGGTTTGCTATTACATTTGTTTGTTTCAATTTTGACATTGTGGTTTACTATCAAATCAATGTTGGAGGCTTTAGTCTTTAATTTTGTATCTGGTTTGTGAAAATATTAGTAGGGTACACAATTACAGCCCCATTTCTTTGTGATCCCACTACTGAATAGAGGTATGGATTGGTCGTTCTGTTTTGTTTCTTGATTTTTGTTCTTTTTGACACTTTCAATTGAAAATTATTGGTTTCATTAGTTATAGATGCACCTCTGTGTTGATTCACAATCCTGAAGCCATAGTGAGTTTTTTTAATATACTTGATGTTTCATGTTCTAGGCTTTATTTTAATTGGAATTTGGCTCTTCTCCTTTCAAACTTGATTAGAAAATTGTTGACAAGAGTTATTGCTGCTGAAGCCCTTGGTGATCTATTTACATTGGATTAGTTAAGTATTTGGACGAGTTTACACAAGCCTTCCTATATCAATTGCATTTCATCTCATGGCTAACCATATGCAGAATTTTACAATGTTTCTTTTTCTGCGATTTCAGAGTATGATCCCAAAAAATACATCTATTTTAGTTCGCTGGGTTCTTGGACGTTTTATCATGTCGATTGTTACTCAGCCTGAAGAGTACTACCTCCAACCTTACAACTGTAGAATGTTCAGATGTAATGCAGTAGTAGCATTTGTCATTTCATCAGGATGATTACATGGGTATTTGCTTATTATGTAAAGACCTGTTATGTGACACAATAATGAATCATATGTGGATTGGTTCTGTTAGTTGTAGCAACTTATGGAGAGTAAATGTTGTGTGTTGATTAACATATGTGGATTGGTTCTGTTAGTTGTAGCAACTTAAGAATAGTGTGAGTTCACAAGCTTCATTAGCAAAGAAACTTAGAGTTAGATTTGAGCAGAATTTTTCTTAATCTTGCAGGTCAAAGGCTGAAAACAAGCCTGAGACTGATATGTGGAATGTTAATTCGGCTTTAACTTTTTTCTAATTTTAACAATGTAAGTTGGGAACTTGCTCTTATATATGCATTATTATTAATTATTAATATTATCCCCTTATTTTGAAATATAAGTGTTCATCTCATACCGATACTCATTGGATTTGGAATTTCTAGATGGAACCTCCAAAACGAGACGATGAATTTGGGTATAATTTGTATGCAACAAACACAGATGTAAGTATAGCACAAGCAAGCAATATAATTGGGGAGGATCATTCTCCAAGCAAGGCTAACGAGAACAATAAGATTTTTTGCAAAATTAATTATAAAATTTTGAAAAAAATCAAATTCAAATTTTCTTATAAATATATCAAAAAATATTAGTATAGAAATATATAATTTTATTTAAAAATATTTATAATTTATATATAATATATAATATAAAACCGGGTCGACCCGGATCGGACCGGACCCGAATTTCCACAAATATGTTCGGTTCGGTCCGGTCCCAAAAAACTAGGTCGACCCAAATTTTGCTCATCCCTAATAAAATTAGAGCTTTAATTGAAACTCCGACTTTAGATTGGCATAATCTATTTTAACACTACATAACGTCTACATGAATCGTAATAGACCCGCACGAAGCGCGAGTTTCCGAATCTAGTCATCAAGAAAAGCCCTTGAAAAATAAGATGGGACATCATCTTAACCTATATATGTCAAACCTTTTTAAATCATTCCATCAATATTATTGCGCAAACTGTGATAACATAAATTGTAACACAATAAATTATTGATGAAGACGAAAAGATCCTATAAGAATCCAATGAGTTACATGATCTACATTAATAACACGAGTCAACCTAAAGCTCCTCCGACGCTCTGCACCAAGTGTAAATGATAGCTAGTTTTTTCTTCACTCGGTCTCTTTTAAATCATTAAATTTAATCTCAAGCTTTTCTAAATTACACCCATTATATAATACAACTAGATTCGGACCCTCGCGCTACGCGTGAGTCAATTAGGAATTTCCGTATATGGTATAATGTTGCAAATAGACGATTTAAGGTATAGATAGGCGGCAGACGACAGTGGATATGAAGAGAAGATGAAGATCTTCACACGAAGGAGGGTGGCGATGAACTATCTTTTTTCTTTATTTTTTTTTCGTTTCATTTATTTTAATAAAAATATGGCACGTATACGAAACAACAATTATGTATATGACTAAATTAAAACTTCTCACCTGACATTCTCACCAATTCGATATAGATATATTTTGTTACACTAATTTTTATTAATAAATACTAACAATTTTTTAGTGTTAAAAATTTATTAATTTAATGCATTCATTAACTAAATTTGATATTATGAAGGTTAAGAATATGAAGAAATGTAGATATTAATTGTATTGGTTGCAACTAAGAGAAGATAAAAGTTTTTGATTAAAATTCATGAATAAGATGAGAAGGAATTGATGAAAAGGAATTAGTTCATGCATTGAATAAGTATCAGTTGTCATAACTTTCTCAAGAGATAATAGTTTTATATGCGGCTTAACGTTGTTAAATAGACGTCGAAAATTGAATTGAGACTTACTTTCAATGCAGCAATTTAACCTCAACAAAGTTAAACTTGTAAATATAATCAATCAAGAAAATGATAAATGATTTTTTCAACAAAAGAAAAAGACACTATGTAAATAGGGAATATGAATACATCAAACATCATTAACTCGGTGCATTAAATCGGTACCGATTACCATTACTTTGTCAAGACCCATCAATTTTTATAGATAGATAGATAGATAATTCACTTTCATTCAATGTCGTTAAGTAAATGTGTATCATCATAATATAAATCCTCTATAATATATAAAGGTGTTTTGTTCAGAGAAAATATAATTAAGCAACACAAATCAAATCGTTGCTAAACATTTCATTCCACTCTCAAAATCTCATATTGTTGTTTTCCAATATCATAACTTAATGAAATTATAACAAATATAACATAAATCACTTTTTCCGGTTCACTTTTTCTTCTCATTAGTCATTACATTGCATTTTATTGGCGATTTATTACTCGGTGGGGAGAGGGGAAAGGGAGGGGGAAAGGGAGAGTGGAGAATCGAATCAAAACATCAAATGGTGATGGAAGATAACGAGAGCTGCAATAGTAGGGTGGAGGAATCGCCGACTTCGACTCATCCTCGCCAGCAACGCCAGAAGTTTGAGGTTTACAGCCAAGTTCTCCGTCGACTAAAGGAATCCAACAATCCTGATTTCACTCTCCCTGGCTTCGATGATGAGCTTTGGTCTCACTTTAATCGTCTTCCTATTCGGTATCACCTTTCAACCTACTTGCTTCCAACATCTCTAATTGAATACTTCAATTAAATCGGTGTTTATACATCCAGATTTGAGTTTTCAGACAATACTGACTTTTGATTGGCCGAATTTGGATCTGAGGTAGTAGTTAGTGGTGATGAGATAGTATTGATGGACGTGATTGAGAATTGGGCGTTGCAAATGCAGGTACGCCTTGGATGTGAACGTCGAGAGAGCCGAAGACGTTCTCACGCACAAGAGGTTGCTTCAGTTGGCTCATGATCCCGCTAATAGGCCTGTCTTCGATATTCGTCTTGTGCAGGTAACTCGAAGCTACCTGTGCTGCTTGATTAGAGGCTTTCATCCTTTCTTGAATCAAAGAAAATGTGTTTGCCCTGCATTTTCTGTCATTTGTTGGTATTTTGTCCATGAACAAAAAATTGATGACTCTGATTAGTGGATCATGAGCCAAAACCATGAATGACTCAATGGCGTTTACAACATGTCTTTGCTAGAGTAGGATATCTAACATGTCTGCTGCAAAAGTTCTCCTTTTATGTTCTTCTCTTTATTTCTTTGAAATTTGATTACAGCATTTTATATAAAGTAGGATTGGCATTTACAACATGTCTTTGCTAGAGTTATTCTTGAGCGTTTTTGTTTATTTGCTAGTGTAGGAGATTTGTCAGAGCTGCACTAGAGAGTTCTGGCTGAAATTTCTACTAAAAATTAAACTTGTATTCTTGGGCTTGGAAATTTGTCCTTTGTTACTTGCAATTATTATCTAAAACTTTTTTTTGGAATTTTCTAATGTTTGATATATCATTGTGAAGGTTCAACCCCATCCCGACGATTCTTCTCTTAACACGGTTGATCCCTCTGGTCAAGAAGATGATAGCACACAGCAGTCATCCTTTAACTTCTCTAGGAAAATGTAACGTAAAATCCATTGTTATGGTGTCACCTTTCTTTAGTATAATTGACACTAGAGAAATACATAGTCATTTCTTTCCCATTTTTAACAAACTTGTCAGCTTGGCTTTTTATTCTTCATTTTAATATCTTCCCCGTCTTTCAATTATTAATAGTCACCCACCACCAGCATTTGGTACATCACCTAGCCTTGAAGCCCTTGCAATTGATGCAAACAGACCTGCAGATGAACACAGTGATACAAATGCCAATCCTGGATTTATACGGTAAGATGATAATCATGTCAAGTGCTTTTACCCATACTCCGTCTTCTTCGTTTCACTGACCATAATCATATTGTTGCATAATGAAATCTTGTTACCTGTTTTTCCCTTCTTCATATTTACATCTGGAACAAGCATTTTCCATTGGTTAGGGTTTGTCAATATGGTTGTTCATAGTTGAGTGGATGTTATTCTTTGCAGTAACTTTTGGGCTCCATAATCTGTTGGCACTTGGCACTTGGCCCACAATAGAAACTAGGCTTTACTTATGTAGCTTTTGAGGTTGTTATGGTCTATGTCAAAAATTTGATGCTTGTGCTAAAAGAGCCTCGTTTGTTGCCTCTGGTCCTTAGTTACTGTATAGGCAAGATAGACTACATTGTTGAAAAACTTTTTAAAGTGCCTAATTTCCTGGGCTTTTTCTTATCAAAGTAAATAGAATCAGTATAACATTATAGTATTCCTGTTTGCTGTGAAATGAGTTTGCATATTGATTTCCATGTCTCTGCTTCAGATCTGTGCTCAATTTTTAAAGTGTTACATAATTGATGTTTACTTCTCTGGATTTTGATTCAGGCCCATGCATGAAGTTACGTTTTCAACAGAAGACAAGCCAAAAGTCCTCAGTCAAGTATGTTAGCTTATAGGATTATATGTGCATGTATAGGCTTATAAAGCTAATTGTTCTACAAACACCTAGAAATCCAGAAGGCAACATATTGGAAAATGCCTAGTGTTATTTTCCATTGATAATGCTTTGTTCGTTATACACAATTGGGAAGCGTTGATGACTTGATGACATTCTGTGAAGATATATAGTGTCATCAAAAGGCTTCCTTCATAAAATTTGTGTATGAACGCCTTTTCTTACAAATAACAACTATTATCCAAAATATCCCAGAACATGATTTGGATTTTAGGATGCTTGATTTTTGACAATTACTAGAACATGTGAATTAGATTCAATGACCCGAGCTCCTATCTTAACATGTATTACTGATTATGTAAAGCATTGCAGTTGACTGCCTTGCTTGCGGACGTCGGGCTCAATATCCAGGAGGCACATGCTTTTTCCACTGCTGATGGTTATTCTTTAGATGTGTTCGTTGTAGATGGCTGGCCAAATGAGGTACACATAATAAGTTATACCGTTTGATAAAAGTTATTAAGCATTTTTATGACACTCTAGGTAGGTCTCTTCACATCCAAAGTTTATTTTTAAAGTTTTCAATCAAGAAAAAGATTACTCTATACGTTTTGAAAGTTTATATTTTATGCGAGGTATTTATTTGAAGCTCAAAGTCAAACTCTTAAAGAGACATTTTACTTTTGTAGGAAACACAACACTTGAGATCGATATTGGAGAAAGAAGTTATAAAAATTGAGGTAAAGACTGAGCCTGGTCGTTATTTCGGTTCTGCAATAAAGCTTTGCTTTAAGTTTTTATGGCCTGCAAAAATAATGTATACCTAATACCTGTCATTTTTCTTCTGGTTCCTATCTCGTGCGTGCTTCCTGTTATTCACAATTGCATTTAAAGATTATGGAATTGAAACTTTCTTTTCTCTTGTTCAAAACATTCAATTTCTCTCATCAGAATGATTTTTGGTTCCAATCAATTATTGAGTATACTGGGAAATCAGCTAATCCGTATGATTCTGCAACCATAAATTGATGTATCTATTTTGAATTTTCAGATCTAATTTTGTCCATATCTTGTGATCTATGTTCCTCCTCAATCTACAGAAGGGGCCTTGGCTAAACCTACCTTCATCTCCCATACATGATCAAGCAGCAGGTGAATGCAATAGTGCTCATGTGGAGATTCCTAATGATGGAATTTGTGTTTGGGAAATTGATGTCAAACAACTTAAGTTTGAGAAGAAAGTGGCATCTGGATCATATGGCGACTTGTAAGCTATTTACTTTTTAGAAAGATTTGATATAATTGTTGAATCTTAGGGATGTCTTTAAATTTTTCCTACCAATTCTTTCAGGTATAAAGGTACATATTGCAGTCAGGAAGTGGCAATTAAGGTTCTCAAAGCTGAGCGCATAAACACTGATATGCAGAAAGAGTTTGGTCAGGAGGTTTACATTATGAAGTATGTCACCCACTCATCCTATCATGAAGAACCAAATAGATTCTGATGTTTAGTCTTTTGATATGTAATTTGGTGATGCTGTCAAGTTTCTCATTCATACGGAACAACATACTTTCTTATTAACCTTATTGTTGTATGCTTGTATATTATTTTTTCTTGGCATATTATTAGTACGTATTGCTAAGCGAAAGTAGGTTGACTCTCTACTGGTTAAAAGTTTGTTTATCTCGTATGGTGCTATAGGGATATTATTTTGTTTTACTTTTTATTGATTATTCAATATGTACAGGAAAGTTCGGCATAAAAATGTGGTGCAATTTATTGGTGCATGTACAAGATCTCCAAGCTTGTGCATTGTCACAGGTATGCCCAAAGGGTTCACGTTTATGACATGATGCATGCAGTATACATGGAAATTTCATCTTTTCCTTTTCTTGCACAAATTGTTCTCGGTGCTTCAAACTTCCAGTAAAGCAGTTTTGCATTTTAGTACTTCTAGTTTGGTTTTTGTCTCGTTTATTTTTCATTGCCTTGTCGTTCTCACAGAGCTATCTCAAAACTGTATTCCGTGCAGAGTTTATGTCTGGGGGAAGTGTGTATGACTATTTACACAAACATAGGGGTACTTTTAAGATGCCATCTCTATTGAAAGTGGCAATTGACGTGTCCAAGGGCATGAACTACTTGCATCAGAACAACATAATCCATAGAGACTTGAAAGCTGCCAATCTCCTAATGGATGAAAATGAAGTAAGATGTTTTACCTTGGCCTCATGTGCTCTGATCTGTATTATATGTCGGGTCCATATTTTCACACCTTACTTCAAAGTTTCAAGGTTATGATATAGAAGATGGTCATGTCATAAAGGAAAGATAAACCTTTGCCTTAATGAAATATTCATCTTGAGTTTTCAAATTGAGATGAGAAACTTGGTGTTTGCTACCATGAGAAAAGTTGTATTCCTTAATGCTATTCCTTGACCTCATGTGCTCTGATCTAAGACACGTATCATGGTTTAATGTTATGAAAAATTATAATGTAGTCTTAGGATGGGCCTGAACTTAATGCTTTTCCTTCGTAGGTAGTGAAGGTTGGTGATTTTGGAGTTGCCCGAGTGAAAACTCAGTCTGGAGTTATGACTGCAGAAACGGGAACTTATCGGTGGATGGCTCCAGAGGTTAGTTTGGTTCAATTAATATGCGTAATGTGTTTCCAACTTCTTGCTTATAAAGAAAAGTTTTCTGTTGGAGGGATGCTTACAATCTCCAGTCTGGAACTCCAGGTTATTGAGCACAAGCCATACGACCACAAAGCTGATGTTTTCAGTTTTGGAATTGTGATGTGGGAGTTGCTAACTGGAAAGGTGTTACTTCAGTATCATAATTGGGAACTTCAAATTCCTTTAATTTCGTTATGGTATCATTCCATTGAAATAACCTTTTCCAACGTTTTACATTGACAGATTCCATACGAGTACCTAACCCCGTTACAGGCAGCTGTTGGAGTTGTGCAAAAGGTAACTTGCTTACTTAAAGTTTTCTATCTTTTCATATGCTTGATGGAGATTATTGGACAAATAAGATTACTATCGGTCATTCCATTATATGCTCTGTCTTTCTTAAATGATATGTTTTAAAGATTTGTTCCTTTCACTTGATGAAGAGCTGAGTCTGACTAATAGATTCTGAAAACTGTTAATCAGAATCTGCGTCCTATAATCCCAAAGGGAACTCACCCGGAGCTTGCTAGCCTGCTCGAAAAATGCTGGCAACAAGATCCAACTCTACGACCCGACTTCTCTGAGATTATTGATATGTTGCAGCTAATAGCTACAGAGGTACTCGTTTCCTTCTTTGCATACTCTATATAGCTCTCATTAATTTCTCTCGCCTTGAATATTGTATGGTGCCACTAAATCCTAAACAGGTTGGAGATGGGGAAGACCGGAAGGAGAATCATGGAAAATTCTTGTCAGTTTTCAGGCGCGGGCATCACTGAAATCAAATAAAGCCAAACCAGGGGAATTTTGCAAGGACTGTTAATACCTTCTTATTATACATGATATCTAATTATTGTGTAGGTCAATTATACCATATTCTTCTTTTCTAGTGCTTTTACGTTCAATGTACAGTTATTTGTCGGATTGACAAATAAGTTATTTGTCGGATTGACAAATAAGTTATTGTTCTCGTCCTTTTCTTTTTTTAACTTTGAAGGGCCAGAATTTACAGAGGTGAGGATTGTAACCTGCAAAACTCCTGCGGCTTTAAAAATGAGGAAGTTGCAGTATTTTACCCTTTAATGACTTCTATCTTTGGATTGAGATTCATGCTTGAAATTTACAAGTGAATCATACTGGGACGAATTTTGAAATTGTGAGTACGGTGTAGACAATACAAATACACACTCTAGGCTATGGCTTGGAGAAGACAAAATGGCGGTTAAAAACACTTACAATCGCCGAAAGACAAAATTGTGAGTATGGCTTATCCTACGTTGACACTTTATAACCCAGATCTTCTTTGATTCGGAGTATATTCTGAAGCAGTTACTTACAACACATAATATTATCCTGACTGACAGGACCGGGTTATAAGCCCTTGTTCCTCTAGGACATAAATAACACGGACAGACCTTGTCCGGGTTATATACCTTGTTTTAACATATTATCTTAATATCAGATAACATGTTCACAATTATTCTAACTCGATTAATATCTCGGATCATATGCTCAAACCTTACACTCCAAAATATGAATATGAGATCTAAGTTCGTTTACATGGGTGTGTACTCCACACACTCCTAACCCTCTTTCTAACGACTCGATATCTCGTTAGCAATATGAGAGTCCCGATACACTAAAACGAACATTGATTTACTAAAATCACCAACATTCCTCCCCCATTTTAGTATAATCCTTGACTCACAGCTTTCAAAACAAGTCTTTGTACCACTAGACTCATGCATAAATGAAAATGTCCTTAGGATTGAATTTTCACATTAGTGTCATACACATTTCAAATACTCGAGAATCGAGGTGTCCTACGGATTGAATCCTTGAACCCATTATGAATACTTGAAGATACAACACACATAAGTCTCCACACTACTCCAAGTGCTACTTGACACTTTTACGGCCATGTGTCCTAATCCATTCATGAGTGCATACAAAGCCAAGCCCATGCTAATTGAAGCGGCACCACTTCACACTCATATAAGTGAGCTCTTTTAATGATGCACCCGCAAATGCACTTTTTCAAAAGGTCCATTAAGAAAAGAACTTCATCCTAACTCATTCTTGGAGGTACGAGGACAACATTGGGATGATGCATATATCATGTGCTTCAATCTCTAAGTGTGGGCTTTCCACAATGAATTGAACCTCTAACGTCGTATTAGAGGGAATTGGGTGTCCCACCATTAGAGTTTTCAAAATGGGCTTAACTCATCCCTTAAATCGACTTGTCAACCAAGTCCCTAGCTAACCCCTATCAACAAGTGGATCAACTTAACATAACATGTACGTACAAACTTAAACCAACTCAACTCTTGAGTAATTGTCTTATCACAATTAATCCTCCAACACCAAAAGTGTTTTCCTTTCATTGTTCACTTTGCTAAGAAGTAGCCCAAGTCATTATGTTCACGTCAACAACGAAACTAGAATAATCTTGTTTTAGACAACCGACTGAGATCTCAAAATTCGAGTTCCTAAGTCATACCACCGCTATTCTGGCATTGACCAATATTAGGAATTCTATTCCATTATCAAACTTAAGATGCAATCATCTGGCATCCACAAATCTCTCTAATACTGAGAGAAAATGACAATACCAAAGCACATAATCAATGATATTTCTTAAGGTATATCAACCTTTAATAAATCATTAGATAACACTAATAAACATATCCATGGCCATTTAAGCATGAATATCTGAGCTTAAGATGTTATTACACCATTGCTAGGTATAAATTTTCAAGCTCACAACTTGAGTGTGCTTATGAGGAAGTGTTTTTTATGTACCTTTACACGCACCTCTCTCAAGTCCTATCATCAAGAATCTCACACCTCCTCCATGTCCTTCATGGTTTCCCCATGACAAGTATGTCTAATTTAATAAACATGTGTTTTTATCAAACACCAACATGTCACAAGACAATGTTCAAGACGATTCAAAACACGAATCATCAACTTTGACATAGACATACTTCACCTTTAGTTTTGACTAAATTTTTCCTATACAATTCCATTGACATTGAAATTACATTAACTCTTATAAAACTTGATCAACATGCACCTTAATTTCCCTTATTTCAAGTATAGGAAGCTCATGGTTTACTCATTAGCCTTTTTCACTTTAGGAGATCCGAGTAACCGACCCATGGATATTAACCTTGATTATCCAAAATTGGTACTAGTTCCAAAACGTTTAAGAACCTTATCTTTTGCCAATAAAAATATTGACATTCATCTTCTTTATTGAAGGTGCTTTCATAGATCATAAGCTAATAACCTTGGTGGAGAATCCATATACATAACTCATGTCAATCCTTGATCCGTTACCAAATCACATACACTTTAGAATCAAATGACATTACATTTTTTTCCTCCAAGTGACTAATATCGAATGGGTATCACACCCAAATCATATTTAACCTTGATCTAATTTACATTAGAACCAAGCCATTTGATTTAGGCTATTTAAGAAGCTAGGTGTTACCATTATTACACTTCATGACTCAAATGTCTAAACACCTCAACCGGGTCATTTAATTCTATCATTAGAACTTTATATAGATCATTTCACAATGTCCAACATTTGTAATCATCACCTTTACCACCCAAAATATTTCACTTGGATTAGGGCATACTTTTATAATCACCATATGTCTAATATCATTTAGACTTCATCACCTTTATACCAAAAATTCACATGGGTCTAATATATTCTATTTATATGGACTATATATTTGATTAATATCAAGTCAAGATAGACTTCACCCATATTTGTCACTTTCCTTTTTGAGTAAGAAAACATAGAAAAACTATTTCTATACATGTATGCTCTTAACACACATAATTGCTCGACTAGGCACAATTCGACATTTGTGTACACGTTATGTTCCTAATCTTTTCCGAGTAATATGTTATGGACCATAACCTTAGGAATCAAAATCCTAGTACATCCCACCATAACAAGTGCACCATTCATAATCAAGATTTTCTTTATAGAGTAAAACAAACATAAACCATCATAAAATATGAACAATATATAACATTACATATAAATAAAGTCTCATATATAAAAATATATAACATAAATAAAATTTATAAATTACCGACCAATCTATACAAAATATAGTAGGGTCAATTATAGCTAATCAACAAACAAGTACTGTAGGGGATCACATGATCGACTAGTAGACGTAAAAGTAATCTAGTCAACCAAAGTCAACCGATACAAGAATATTGTAGGGCATCATATGACTGTAGACACGAGGTAATTTAGTCAATCTAGTAGACTTATCAAGTAGTCTATATAAAATATAGTAGACTTGAATCAAGTAATCTGAAATCATGAGTATTCAAAGTATAGTAGACCCATCAATTTCATAAGAACTCAAATAATTCATGAGATACTAATCCTTAGTCTCTTGAGACTAAATTGGAACGATTGCACCGTCCTCCCATCTTTCGTTTAAACCAAAGAAATGATCCAAAATCATACAAACCTTATGATAATGTCGCATGTACACACATACATATATATTCATGAGAACTTAATAATTCTCATCCATCCATTTAATAAGTACAATACGTAGTACATCTTTATAAAATCAAATGGGCCTTTCCTCCGTCAATATTACAATAGATATTAAGAAATTTCGTAATTTAAATCTCCGTAGTAACATATACAAGGAGTTCGTACAATGATCGACACATTCCTTCTCAACTTCTTCACCAAAGCCGAGATGGCCAATCACCAAAACAAAATGATCGGCCACCAATTATAAAGGGCGTTTAACCCCGCACCCGGAAAATTATAACTGGCACCCGTTTTGGGCGCACCCGCACTGCGTCGAGAAAACCAAGACAAACCATCGGCGCACCCATAATGCGTCCATGCCGGTTCAAATAAATTAAATTAAAATAATGAACCCGAGAAAAACCGATTCGGGTTTTTTAAATGATTTCGGCGCATCTAAAATGCGTCCATAGGGTTCAAGAATTTATTCTTGCACAGGACCGGTAAACCGGGTTCGCTGGCTTTTCCACGGTCCTTTGGGCGCAAGGTCATTGCGCCGAAATAGGATCTAAGGTCGTCGACGCAGTAGGTATGCGCCCATGTATTGGCTGGGCTTTTCGACGCATAGCCAGTGCGCCCAGTACTCGGAGGGAATTTTGAAAAAGGCAACGGTCACCTTCGGCGCGTTTGCAGTGCGCCCATTAATCAGACCGTTTTTTAACGGGAAAAAATATGAACGTTGGGGTTTATGGGCATGATTATTGGGATTTTCAGTGTCTATATATATACATGTGTTTCTGAAATGATGAGTAACCAAATTCCCATATCAAAATATTGATAACATGTCTTCTTCTAGTGAGACGGCGTCTTGGAGGAGGTCGTCACAGAGCGAGTCTTCGAGTACGGAATCGTCAGTGAATGAAGATGATGATCCCGGTCTTGAGTCACTTGATTCTTGTTGCTTTCCGGTATGTAAATAATCATTTATGTTCAATTAGTTGTTGTTTAAGCTAAGTTTGATTATTTATTATTACTATTTTTTGTAGAATATTTCATAGCTAGACATCTAGTTTAATTTGTGTGGATTGTGATAATTAGAGTTGGCATTGATATTGGATTAGTATGGATAAAAAGTTATTAGAGTTTTTTGTTAGATAATTATTGGCATTGAGATTGATTAAACTGATCAAAAAAATTTTAATATATAAATTATATAGGATCAAAAAATTTCACAAGACTTCTCTCAACATTTTAATACTAATGAAGAGTGGATCAGTATGGATGCTTTGAGAGATTGGGTTAGGAATGTCGGTTATGGATTGTGTATGGTGATTACCACATGCAAGTCATGGAAGGACAGAAAGATCATATTACATTGGGAGGAATCTGGGAAATATAAAGCGGGAGTGAAGATCAAGATGGTTGATGGCTTGGTTGTTCCCTCTGAAGATAAAAATGAAAGTAGATCAAGAAAAAATCTATGTTCGTTTCAATTGCATGGGATTAGGAAAAAGGGAGGTTCCACGTGGATATTAAAGGTCATTAATGGATGCCACAACCATGAGCTTGACGAAAATTTGATTGGGCATGCATTTCCGGGACGACTTACGAAGGAGCAACGTAAGAGAGTGGTGGTTGCTTCCATGTGTGGCACACAACCGAAGGCTATTTGGAGAGAATTTATGGACGAAGATCCGAATTGCGTGACATCAAGAAGTCAAGTGTATAGTTGCAAGGCTAAGGAAAGGTTGAAAACCATGGGCGATCTAAGTGTTGTCCAATACACATTGAAGTTTTTGAACGACAAAGGATATTTTACAGATCATGAGACTAAAACCAACAAAGAAGGGAAGGAGGTTTTGAGCGATCTTTTAATTTCTCACCCAACCGCTAGACATTTGTTGCAACTATATCCGAATGTTGTCATTATGGATTCGACTTACAAGACAAACAAGTATATTTTAATTATTTTATACTTAGAATATCCTAAAGATGTATTTGTGGCTAAATGATTATTTTGTTGCGTGCTAGATATGGTATGCCGTTATTCCAGATTGTTGGGTTTACTTCAACCCACTATACCCATATTGCATTGCTCTTGTGTTTATGAGTCAAGAGACAGCAAAGCATTATGTATGGGCACTAGAGCGATTAGATTGGTTGTTCCAGAACAAGAGACCCTTGTGTATCATGTCTGATCGAGATCTTGGACTCATCAAGGCGGTGGATATAGTGTTTCCAAATGTGCGCCATTTACTGTGTCAGGTCCATGTAGATCGGAATGTTAGGGCATATGCTGTGGGGAAAAATTGTTGCCCAGATTATCTGTCGAGTAGTGTCCGGCGGGTTCTAAGGTCACACACTGTGGAGGATTACGAGGAACGACTTGCATATTTCAAGGAGAAATGGAAGGATGGTCTGAGTGCTTACGTCGAGGATGTTTGGCTTACTCCCCATAAGGAAAAACTAGTTTGTGCATGGTGCGATGATGTTCTACATTTTGCCACAAGATCATCAAACAGGTAAATGCAAATTCTATACCGAGTAAAATAGTGGATATATAAATATTTGTTAATTCTACAAATTTTGTATCTATTTAGGGTCGAGTCTCAACACTCTATGCTCAAGAGAATGTTTGTTAATTCTGTTGGAGGGTTGGACTCCATTGTGCATATAATCGATAATATGTTCATGGATCAGCATCACAAGATCAAGAGGGAGATGAAAAAGTGTTTGTACATGTCACCCAAGAAGATATTAAAGAGTGAGTCATTGATGGTGTTTTTCCAGCGTATTCTAAGGGTGGTCTCATATGAGTGCTTGAAAATTCTATTAAAGCAAATTCGTCGGATTGAGAATGGATTGGTACCCAAGGATGAACAATGTAATGATACGTGGTGGAGAACTAGCCTAGGATTACCGTGTCCACACAGGATCAGGATCTTTCTAGAGGAGGGTTACCCGTTGGTGCCAGAAGAGATTGATATGTTTTGGAAGCAAATCAAGTGGAAGGGCGTTGAACCCAAGGATCTTAGAGAGGATGATGGCATTCGTCTCAGAGCGGAATATGTTGAGATCGGGAAGTTTTGTACAGACTTTCAAAACGGTGATATACAAGACGATGTAGTGTTTCATATGGCTAAACGTTTGGCATTATGCAAAGATCCTTCAACAACTACTGCGCAAGAGCCTCCTCGTGGTGAGACCAGAAAAGGGAGGCCAAGTAAGAAAAAGAAGGGAGATAATAAAAGAGACCCAACTTTACTTGAGAGGAAGGAGGAGGAATTTAGGAAGAAGAAGGAGGAAAAAGAGCTTAGGAAGAAGGAGCAGGAGAAGAGGAAGGCTGATGCAACTAGATCAAACAAGTCGGATCAAGGGACACATTGTAGAGGAATTGCAACACCAAAATTGTCTTCCAACAGGCCACGCAAGCCCAAATCAGGACCACAAAAGGTGATCAACTACCTCGGGCTGAACTGGGGTCAAAAGAATATTGAGCCATTCTTGTTTGCCTACATTTATTCGGCGGATAATGTCAAGAGCGATGGTCATTGTGGATATCGTTCATTATCCGTATTATTAGGACGACATCAAGATTCCTACTATGAAATGAGGTGGGAGCTTTCAAAGGAACTGCAGAGAGATCGAGAATTGTGGCACCGAGTCATAGAGGGTGAATTATTGCTAGATCGTCTGATTATGGAAGTAAACTACACCAACTCCCCTTGCGAGAAGAAATATTGGATGCGAGTGCCTTTAATGGGCTTGGTGTTTGCCACTAAATTTCAAGTTGCTCTAGTTATTCTAACATGGGACGGACCATGCACTTGTCTTCCATGCTGGGCTCCGTTAGGTGCATCCCCTCCCACAACTGTGTATGCAATGGCTTTAGTCGGCAACCAAGACCATCTTATACCGGTATGATAATAATAAGAAACTTTTCTTTTATCTTTCAACATACTATTACTAACCATTGTGATCATTGCTCAGATTTCGCTAGTGGAGAACTGCCCTATCCCACCACCGCCAAGGCAATGGATGCAATACAAAGATCCTAGTGTTTCGGGATGGGAAAAAAGCCCCGTATATGAGGATAGGATGAAGAACTTCATGGAAGAATGGACAATGTCCGGTCGAGACCCACACATATGGACCTAGTTTATCGGTTTTTTAGATCTTTTTTATTACGAGAAGTCGGATATGTTTCATTGATGTAAATCCACTCCCTTTTCAATTTGAGAATCAAAGTATTTGGTAATATTTTATTCTGAAATGTTCTATTTATATTTAAACAATGTTTGTAAGAAATCAAAATCTCAGCCAAAAACGTTACTACATTACATATATTTTCATTCTATTAAGAAATCAATCAGCCAAATCTCAGCCATTGATTACCTTTTCAATCTAATGGCTAAAAATGAAGATCCATGTGCTATACAAACTAACCAATAAGAATGTACCCACTTTTTAATTTTTTGTTATTATTTGAAAAATCAGATTAAATCTCAACCACCCATCATATTTTCAATCTAAGGCCAAAAATAGAGATCCGTGTGCTATAGAAGCTGACCAATGAGAATGGGCTTCTCCCATCTATCATCGTATTACTCTCTGCAGCCACAATGAGAATGGGCTTCTCCCAACAAAGTTTCTCTGCAACTTGGAGCAGCAAGGAACGACTCCAACAATGGAGTTCCCGACAGCAGCTCGGCTCACCTTGGCACACCACTCCGGCGAGGCTCGCGGGACTCAACGGCGACTCGGAATGGCTCGACTGGACAGAAACACGCAAAGATGTAGTTATAGATACGAGGAATCGCCTTTTGGTATGATTTTGGAGTCCAACCAAAGGCTAGAAGAGTTGATTTGGTTTATTATAATGGTGTGGGAATGTCTTTATCAGGAACTTAGGAGGTTAGATGTGCTTTTTTCTCGAGTGGTTGAATTTTTTCTTGAAGCTGTGTAGCTTTGCTGTTCGCAGTCATAAGAAATTTTGATAATTTTTAAGTTGTAGTATGCAATTAGTAACTTGGTCTAGTCTAGTGGCTGAATATTTTTCTTCAAGCTGTTCTGTTCAAAGTGATATGAGATCTGATTTTTTTTAGTTTGAAGTCTGGAACTGTAGTATCCATTAGTATGCAACTAGTAACTTGGGTTTATAACTTGCGGATGCCCTTTATAATTCTGCATTGCTGCAATGTGATGCCTGGTATAGAAAGAAAGAAAGAAAGAAATTGCTTAAAGGGATGGGTAGAAAGAAATTGCTTAAAGGGATGAGTCAACTTGAGTGAATACTGAGTAGCTTTCCTAGGGCCAGAAGAGTTAAATTTCATGTAAACGAGATAATCAATTATACAAAAAACTATCCAGTGACAATCAATAAATTTGCTCCACATACAGTCAGTAAATTGCAAATTTTCCATGTTTTCTTGACTTGAGAGACAATCTTCATCTTCACTGTACATAAAACCCTCTTTCTCAGGTGTACGACGTGACAACATACTTGGATGAGCATCCTGGTGGAGATGATGTGTTCATTGAAGCTGCAGGTAGATGCTGTCAACTTCACGAGTATTTCTTTGATTAAATACAAGATTCTCTTTAACCTATTATAATGATGCAGGAAAAGACGCCAATGATGAATTCGAAGATGCAGGACACAGCAAAGACGCAAGGGAGCTGATGGAGACATTCTGCATTGGCGAGCTGGACCCGTCTTCTGCAACTCTACCGGAACCCGAGCCTGAAGTCTCAGCAACGGAACCAGGCCTAGCTCAAAAGCTCAAGGAAGTACCCCTGCAGTATTGGGCAGTTCCTGTGGCTGTTGTTGGAATCTCAGTTGCAGTTGGCTTCTTGTTCTTGAGAAAGAAGTGTTAGATTTTTAGCCCAATCAAACCTCTATTTGTCCTGAAAAAATGGTTTATTGAAACCCTTATTTTTGTTTGGAGGAAAGTACTGAACTTTTTCCATTAAGTGATCCTTAAGTGATCCTTTATCAAGAAAAATTGCATTCATCAAGAAAAATCTGCACTGCATTACCAAAAATATGCACACACAAATGCTGCATAATCTGCACTGCATTACACAAAATTCCTGCACACACAAATGATGTATAATTAAACCAAGTGTCCCTTGATCACACAGAAAAATGCTGCATAAAGATCTGCACTGCACACACATTAAATCTGTAAAATCTGCAATATTTGCACATAGAATTCTTCATAAACTGAACAGAGTACCAAAATGTTGCATAATTACACCAAAATACTGCAGGATTACACCAAAATTCCTGCACAAGATTCCTACGAAATATTTCTAATCATCTTCATCGTCACTAGTCAATTGATCACCTAAACCAACACGATTCGGATTACCCCATTCCGGGATTATTCTTTCTGCAGCTTGCGACGACTCAGGGGGGTCAGCAGATGCACTAGATGCTTGCGACGATCGTTGAGAGGCTCGTGCTAGTGGAGGAGCTACAGGAATAGTGTTTCCGGCAAGAAGCTCCAGCGCATGCTTCCATTTCTCTATGCAGCAACCCCCAGAGGCAATAATAGATAATATATATGCATGCGTCAAAGCCACACGCTGTCGAGCAAAAGACAGATTTTAAATAAATTTGATATAGCAAATTAAAGTTTGTTTATGAATTAAAAGCGTACCCTATGCTCCTCTACAGCCGGAAGAGGACCTCGCACAATAGGAGGTTGTACTCTGGAGCGAGGACTCACATACGGATGTGAGATCGGCAAGTACCAGTCGAGGTACTCTTCATCCACGTCCCATGCAGGGATGGCCTTCTCACCATCATCTATGAATGAGCATAAATTCTGCTCTCGTTCCTCCCACTTATGCCATGAAAAAGGAAAAGTTAAAGAGTAACGCGATTTTCCCTTGAAATTCTCTGGACGTGAGGAAGTAGTTGGCTCAATGACGTCAAGAGGCTTGTCTTGCGTATATCCAAACTGTCGGGTAACCCGATCCGGCATGTAGGGCTCCACAATGTCGAGGTAACGAATAGTCCCTCGATATGTGGAAGCTCTGTAAGCACCGCGAAAATCAAGACCTCCATACGGCATCCAACGTACGTCTTCTGCTCGATACTCGTCAAGGATGCGCCTGTAATGCAGATTCTTGTCTGGTTTTTGGAGCGGTATGCGGTCAATGTGATATCGTGCAGCGCGCCGCTCGTCATCCTCAGCACCGGGCAATGGGTTTGGGTTACCAGGGAAATAACTGAAATACGTCCATATCCAACACTGCAGATTAAAGTACAATTAAAGTAATAAACTATCAATCGATTCTATACCTGAAGAAAAGCAGTGCAACCAGCTATCTGTGCCACTCCACTACGAGACGCCTCGCCTAAGTTTCTATACAGATATGCTAATACACCGGTGCCCCAAGCAGTGTTCACAGCATGTTTCGTATCTTGAAAAAGAGGCAACAATCGTGTGTTGAGCTCGTTCGTAGACTTGTCCACGAAAACAGAAGTAGACATAGCGGACCACAAAAAACCAGCAGCTATGCTCGCGGGTTCATCGCCTCTCTGAATCATACTCATCAAATACTCCCAGAATATTTTACTCGGGACTTTACCATGACTGAGTTTTTCCACCAAAGGGCCAAAATCATATTCGGGATCATAATTCTGAATATGCTCTTCATCAATACGAAACAATCGTCTGAAGAGTTCCTCACAGTACGTCAGATCCTGTGCATTCGCGCCCAACCAGTCTGTCGTCACTGAATGTCCCTCGATAGGAAGCCCCAAGATCTCTAAAACATCATGGAGCGTGATTGTGATCTCGCCCCAAGGAAAATGAAAACTCGAGGTTTCCGGATGCCAGCGTTCAACAAACGCTTGAATAAGAGAGTTGTCGATACAGTCGAACTGAAGCTGCATCAAGCGAGGCAAACCGGTCCGTCGAGCAATATCATACCACTGAGGGAATGGGACCACTGTCTCTGCTGGAATTTGACGACGAATGTCCCTAATTTCAGTAGACCGTGTATGACATCTCAAATGCCGAACAATCTCAGTCGGAGGCTGTCCAGTGGGATTTGTATGCCAAATGTGGTGTGCAATGTGAGACTTATAACTTTTCAGCAAGGAAGGTGGTTCATCAACTCCCTCTGATGGCTTCTCCTCAGCTAGCGGATCTGTGACCTGCTCGGCGTGGACCTCCTCCATACCAACATCTTCCTGATGAGTACTCTGCTCTCCAGGATCCTCAGTGAAAATGACGGGATCATCGATTGGAATGACAAGATCCTCAGTAGGAATGACCGGATCCTCGGTGGGAATGACATGATCCTCAGTGGGAATGACAGGATCCTCAGTGTTAATGACTGTCTCCTCAGTGGGTATGACCGTCTCCTCAATGGGTATGACCGTCTCCTCAGTGTTAATGACCGTCTCCTCAATGTTAATGACTGGATCCTCAGTGGGTATGACCGTCTCCTTGGTGGGAATGACTGGATCCTCAGTGGGTATGATTGTCTCCTCAGTGGGAATAACCGGATTCTCAGTGACACTTGAAATGACATGATCAACAACATCCATTGCATGAACTGGAATTAGCACACGACGTTTCTTGCGGATTCTTGGAGTTTTTTTCTTACGGTTAGAAGCAGTGACACAACGATTTCTGATGTTTCTTCCATTGCGCATAGCCCGTCTGATATTTGCAGCTAAATCCTGTTTAATTTCAATTTCAAAATAAGAACTCAGATTAAGCACTCGTCTAATTCCTGCATATTTTTTACAGGTTTAAGATCCTAGTGTTTAAGAAATCAGCATGATATTCATGAACACATGATATTCATTAACAAATCAGCATAAAATGAATGATCAAGTGCTCCATTAAAGATAGACACAAAACCTAATCAAGTTCAAATACGAGAGTTTGGATGATTTGCTAACGTAGCTGGTATAATATTTAAGCATGTCAGGGTTCAAATCCCAGATATTGATGCCCAAATTTATCAATCCTGCTTCTAGCTTCTTTCCAATAAACAAATTGAACACTAGGAAGAACAAAGTTTGACAAGGTCCAACTGTTGATTTCTGTGATAATATTTAAACTGCAAGCATATGGATCAATAAAGTTTGACAAGCACCTCATTCAACATTGCACAGCATTGCACAAATTTACACCAAATTCAAAAAATTTGTTCATTAGAACCACAACATTTTTACTTGAAAATTTCAGCATTGCACAGCATTGCAAAAATTCATTCATTACAACCACAACATCATGTATATAAACAGGTTCAAGCACCATTCAAGCACAAAGCAAAAAGTTCAGCATTTTTACTTGAAAATTCAAAGCTGCGCTCACTTGAATTTCCTAACCAGTTACAAGGTTCAAGCACTCACACCAGTTACAATTCAAAGCTACCAGGTTCAAGCACTCTTTTCCTAACCAGTTACAATTTTCAAGTAAAGATAGTTCAACATCTCTGCACCATTACAGCCCTTTCTCCACACTTTTGACAAAAAAATCAAATATGGCGTATAAACTTACCTCGGCTCGTGGAAGTCGATTGCGTTTCCGACGAGGTGCATCCGACTCCGTCACAACAACAACTCGATCTGGATGGGCCTCCTCCGATGCCGTAGTCGTCGGCCTCTCGGGCGCAGCTTCGTCCGGTTCTGTCTGAGCCCTTTCAACCGTCGTATCCATAGCCGAAAAAGAGAGAACGAATTGAGCCCTAATTTGAAACAGAAAACTGAGAAGAAGAAACGGGGAGGATTCAAGACGAAGGTGAGAAGAGAAAGGGGAAGCCGAATTGTTTGCCGGTTTCGAGTCCTAATTTTACCTCAAGAATGGGCGCATTTGCAGTGCGCCCAACTTCACTTTTATTTTTATTTTATTTTTAATTTTCGACGCATTCATGTTGCGTCCACGTTATTTTTTATTTATTTTTCGACGCATCTAAAATGCGTCCATGTTTAAATCGGAAAACCGGCGAAATTAACATAACCCGGTTTACAAAATAATGATATTATTAAACCTGTTAAACCATGGGCGCATTACAGATGCGTCGACGTTTAAATCGGTTTAGTTTTTTAACATTTTAAATACATAAATCGGGTTTAAGAAACCCGGTTTACTTTCGACGCATCCTAGATGCGCCCAAAGTCAAAACCGGTTTTTTTTTTAAAAACTTGGACGCATCGTAATTGCGCCCAAAGCGGGTGCCAATTATAAATTTGTGGGTGCGGGGTTTTTCGCCGATTATAAATTGTGGGATCATCTAAATAAAATTTGAAACCGTCCGGTCATGATACAACACGATCTTTGTAATTACTACCGCATGAATATTAATTCATAATCAGCCCATAATAATCATCATGTACATCGTACATACTCATCAGGCGCGTAAGCCCATGATTATTATCAAATATGCATATCACGTACAATCACTCATTAGGCACGTAACTGATCATGGCATCCCAGGATCAATTAAATAAATCCAAACATACCTCTCAATAGTAAGAAGAATAACCGACAATGAACATCACTCATTGATGTTTCTATACATACATGCATATACAATTCCACAAAAATATATATAACTTGATTTATAAACAATATATACCATATAACAAAATTAATACATTGCATCATATAATCGAGCAACATTCTGACTTAATATGCATGCGATCAACATCTTCTCTTACATGACAAAGCACCGTTAAACATGCAAATTAAACTGTCCTAATAACTCATTATTGTATACAACATACAACATGTAAAAGCAGTGGCTGAATTCTTGAAAGAGGGGGCGGATTTTTTCGCACGTCTCAAAATATATATCTCTTTCTATATAATAATTCCAGTAATTATAAAAATCTCGATAAAAAAAGTCATTAAAAGAGATTAATAATACATAAATTACGACATTACTTCACAAATGGGATAAATCCATCTTGCATGTCTTCATACTCTAAAAATGTTGAATGATGACTTCATTATCAATGCTTGTGATGATTTCTTTCTCCACATAACACACGAGAGCACTATTGAGAAAATCATCATCCATCTTGTTACGCAAATCAGTCTTGACAATTTTCATTACAGAGAAGACTCTTTCCACCGTAGAAGTTGCAACAGGTAACACCAATACCAACTCAATAAGACGATAAATCATGAAATACACGGTGTGAATTCCTACCTCAACCATCTTCTTAGTAATGGCTCCGATAGTCTTCAACTTGTAGAAATTTTCATCTTTCCTCATATTAATAATCCACACCATCAATTGGCTTATAAGCTCGCTTTTATCAACCTCTGAAAAGTCTTGAGGAAATAACTCTACAAGTCGAAGTAGCTTTGACTCAGAGAAATTGGAGAACAAATTCTTCGGATCAAGACATGATATACAAGTGAGCAATTCCGTGTTTGACTCATGGAAACGATCATCCATCTCTTCTCTAAGTCGGTCAATAACCTAGAAATGTAGCATAATATTAATTTAATTAATAAAATAAAGTAAAATAGTAAGGATGATAATAGTATAATACCTCAGAATATTTATCGGGTCGAAAGAATAAGTAATATGTAATGGAACGTCCAAATCGCCTAGTACGATTGCGACTTTTAACATCATCCTCCATCTTGGGAATGTCGATATGATTCTTATTGCAAAAATCATTGACTTCTTGAAATAGCGCATCCCATCCATTGTCCCTCACCTCTTGCACCCTCTTCTTAGTGCTTTGAAGCACCTTAACGGCCAAAAATATATTTTGATCTTTTTGTTGCAAGAATTGTGACAACATCTTTGTTATCCCTAATATAAGCCTTATCGAATAAGCAATAAAAACAAATTCATACTCCTCCATTTTTTCCACCATGCCACCGGTCGTGCCTCGAGTACTCAAATCATAACCATAATCATGTACATTTTCAAGCACTTGAATGGTTAGAGTCCACAAGTCTAGAAGACGAACAATGATTTTATAGTGTGAGCCCCAACGTGTAGCTCCCGGACGAGCTAAGGTACTTTCCTGATTCAAACCTCTTCCGGTAGAAACTTCTCCCTTTTGTAACTTTGCCAACAACTCTTCATGTTGCTTTTCCCGAAATAGATCCATTCTCTTGCAAGAAGATCCAACCAAATTTGTAATAGTGGACAAGTACTCAAAGAAACTACTCACAAATTGGTTAGTGCGTGAAACCGTCACAACAACTAGTTGGAGTTGATGAGCGAAACAATGAATGTACCTTGCACTTGGATTTTCATTTGATACGAGAGTCTTCAAACCATTGAACTCACCTCGCATATTCGAAGCTCCATCCTATCCTTGCCCTCTAATCATGGAAATTGATAATTCATGTTTTGCAAAAAAATTATCAACTCCACTTTTCAAAGCTAGAGCGGTGGTGTCATTAACATGAACAAATCCAAGAAATCTTTCAACCACTACTCCATTGTTGTCTAAATATCTCAAGACAATAGCCATTTGTTCTTTTATCGAACTATCCCGTGCTTCATCAATCAATAAAGAGAAGAATTTGTTCCCCATATCAAGAATTATGGCCTTCGTTGTCTCCGATGCACAAGCATCAATAAGGTCTCTTTGAATGTCATGAGACGTAAGTTTGTGATATCCCGACGCATTCTCCATCGTTACCTTTCGAACACTAGGATTTTGTTCCCTTATCACATCAACAAGTTCAAGAAAATTTTCTCTATTTATAGAGTCAATATCCTCGTTATGCCCCGACAATCCATTCCTTGCCTAAGTAGATATTTTATAACATCCAAACTTGCGGTAAAACGAATACGGTATGCCTCTTCTAGTACTTGCTTTCCCAAAGCAAGCCTTCTTGTCAAACTCTGTCTTTGATTCTTGAAAGCAAAGAATTTAGTTCGAGCACCATTGTGTACACTATTAGACTCTCCCACATGAGCTGAGAATTTTTTAGAAGCCTTCTTCCAATTGCGAAATCCGGTTGTCACAAATACACCATCCCCAAACCTTCTTCTTTCACCCTCTTTAAAAAGATAACACCAGAAGCAAAATGCGACATCTTTAGAAACGCTATGAGTTTTCCAAATTCCAAACGATTTGAACTGGACAAGGTATTCTAGGAATATATATTTCACATATTTGGTTTACAATATCTGCAGGTAGCACGTGTTGTAGGCGTTGGATGTCCCAAGTATGAGAGCCGGTAATATAACAACTAATAGTTTCGTTAATATCAGATAATAATGGGTCGAAGTAAGTATTTAGAGTTAAGTTTGGAATCCATTTATCAGTCAAAAATCTAATATTACATCCATCACCTAATTTCCAAAAAAACCCTTCTTGAAAGACTTTTTCGTAAGTGAAGTAATCGAGAGAATTGCCAAGATTGACTTTTATATCATTTCTTATATTGAAGAACTGTGTTTGTTTTTAGATATTTTTGTGTAATAATTTGAACCCAAATATTTTCATTGTCTGTCAATATCTTCCATAGTAGTTTCATTTGTAGAGCATTGTTGATATTTTAGCTTTGTGAAGCCCTAACCCACCATCCGATTTTGGTTTATAGATTTTGTCCCAAGATGTAAGGGGTCTATAGTTTGGATTTGGACTATTCCAAAAAAAGTCTTTATTAATCTTATCCATTTTTTCACAAATGTTATTGGGCAAAGAAAAACATTGCATTAAATGATTGGCTGTAGAGATTAAGTTGGATTGAATTAGTATTGCTCTACTAGCTTGCGATATAGAATTAGCTTTCCATTTAGAGAGTTTATTAGTCATATTCTGGGTAGCGTATTCAAAACTTTCGCTTTTTACTCTCCCCCTGACTATTGGAATGCAAGATACTTTTCCATAGAATTAGTAAGTTGGAGATTTAGTATTGATGCTAGTGCTTGTCTCTGTGTGTTAACTATATTAGGTGTTGTCTGGAATGTACTTTTATGATAATTAATTGATAATCCTGATAGAGTCGTAAATTTATCAAGAGTCTTCTTAATAAACTGCATATTAGCAATATTTGCATTAGCAAAAATCAAAGTGTCGTCAGCAAAACATAGAAATGGAATGCGTGTTCCATGATGAGAAAGTTGAATGCCTACCTTATAGTGGGATTTGTTTTCTTCTAATTGTAGTGATCTAGCTAAATATTCCATTGCAATAATGAATAGGAAAGGCGCACTAGGATCCCCCTGACGTAAACCACAATTTGGTTTGAAGACGGGCCCTGTAATGATATTCACTAAAACTGAGAAAGACGCTGATTTGATACAGGTCATAATGCGTTCAATCCAGGTATTATGGAAGCCAAATTGTTGGAGAATTCTTGTTAAGAAAGGCCATTGCAATTTGTCGTAAGCTTTTTCCATATCAAGTTTAAGCGCTATTCACCCTCGCGTTCCTTTTTTCCTTTTATGGAAAGAATGAAAAACTTCATGGGAGATTAGGATGTTGTCAAAGATTGACCTACCTTGTACAAATGCCCCTTGGCATGGATGGATTGTTTTAGGTAAAAGTTTTTGTAATCTGTTCGCCATAATGTTTGTTATGATTTTATAAATAGTTGTGCATAAGCTGATAGGGCGGAAATGGTTAATCGTTGTGGGGTTATGTATTTTAGGAATTGGAGTTATAAAGGATTGTGTGTAGTCAGCTAGAAGTACTCCTGAATGAAAGAAGGATTGGATAGCCGAAACCATTGTTTTAAAGAGTATTGACCAATAATGTTGGTAGAATTCTGTTGTGAATCCGTCTGGTCCAAGTTTCTTATTGTGAGGGAGTTCAAAAATTACATCTTTAATCTCTTGGGCTGACGGTTGTTGCAAAAGCTTATTATTATCTTCATCCGTAATTAATTTTGGGATCATTCTTAAGTCTGTATTAGTGATATTTGTTGTATGGTTTGGTTGAAATCTTACATGGAGATCATTTGTGATGTGTTGTGTAATATCTGCATGAGTATAATATTTATTTTTGTCTAAAGATTCATAGACATTTATTTTTTTGTTTAAACTTTCTAATCTTGACCTTGTTCTGAAAGTATTTTGTATTGCTATCCATTTCTGTCGTGTGTTTAATTTTTGCTCGTTGTTTCCAATATGTGTGTTGAAGTAATTTATTATATTTGTTTAGGTGCCTTATATATCTTTGTGGATGTTATCGTGTATATTCGAAGATGTACAAAGTTGTTGGAGCTTTTTAAGAGTGTCTTCCGTTTGTTTTAATTGCTCAAAAATGTTATGCGTGTGTTTCTTAAGCCAGTTTTTACTCTCGATTTTGATTTTCTTTTGTTTCATAAATAGTTGGATCATAAAATAACCTTGGTAGTGGTAATTCCAGATTCGTGTAATCATCTTTCCAAATTCAGTGTTTTCAAACCAAGCATTCTCCATAATAAATGGGTGGTTTTTAGGTGTCTCATTATTGCCTAGCTGGAGAATAATACAACAGTGATCAGAAGTTGTGAATGGTAAATGTTCCAGTTGTATATTATTATAGTAGTTGACAGTTGCTGGGTGGATTAAGACTCTATTTAATCATTCTAGTAAAGTCGAGGAGTTATGCGTTGATTTCCTCCATGTATAAGGGAATCCATTACATTTTGTTGGAAGGAGACCATGTTTGTTAATGAATGAATTAAGTCTAGAGAAACGGTGATATGTACAAGAAACACCTCCTAATTTATCTTCAGGGTTTAGGAGATCATTAAAATCACCAATTATAATTGAAGGTTCTTGATGGGTATTGATTATGTCTGAAACAAAATTCCACAAATTAGTTTTCTCGTTATCTTTACTAGGGGCATAAATGAAAATAATGATATATTGTTTTAAGTTGTCCTTGTACTGGATTACTATTGTATTAAAATTATGAAATAGAATACTAATTTTATTTTGGTCAATGAAGTTTGCAATGAGTAGCCAAAGACCAGCCTTACTACCATCAACGGGTGAAATAGTAAGATGTTTAAAACCAATTTTTCCCAAAACTTGTGACAAAGGAGTGTCATTATTTTTTGTTTCAGCAAGGCAAAACATATCTATATTATGAGTTCTTTTTAAGAATGAAATTTCAGTCCAAAAATGTTGTCTTCTAATACCCCGACAATTCTAATACGCGACTTTCATTCTAAATCCTTGATTAAAAAATCCAAAGGAAAGTTTGTAGTATAAGTTGTAGGGTTTTGTTTTAGTAGAAAGGAGTCATAGGGGCAGATCAGAAAAGGGTCGTTTTTAATGGTGTAGTCATACGTATAGGAGATCAATCTGTCATTGTTATGAAGAGATTGTGATTTAATCTTGAGTTTATTAGAAATGTAGGACGTACGTGCATTATTCACAATGAAACAGTAGAAGTAAAACTTGTACTATGTAGAGTTTAAAGGAACAGAATAATTAGTACTTAATATGAAGAGTTTGGTAAGAGTATACCTAGGATAGATAAGTAAGTGTAATAATAATTAGTACTCATAATGTATAGAGATATGTATATATAGTTTAAGATTGTAGATATGAAAGAAGATAACATGTGTTGTAAGAGTAGGTTTATAATATGGTTTATAATAGGGTATAATAGTGTAGATAAGTAAGTGTAATAATAAGATAAGAACATAATAATAGGCAGTAGAAAGCATAGAGGGTACGAAGACCCTATAAACACCACACACATATAAATACTTAGTAGTCGAGGTCCTTGGGATTACAATGCTTACAATAGGTGAGACACTTATTAATCTAGTGCAACCAAGTTGTACATACCCCAACATGGAAGCAATCAAAACAGCGCGGACGACAATATCATACACAATAGTAAACTTCCCATCATCACCAAGCCAGCTCAAAATACACAAACTATTAATATGACTGAGACATAACCAACTAGTAGAGAAGGATCTCAAAGACGGATTGCCACTTAAGGAAAACTGGCTTAACAAAGAGCAAAGTACAACAGAACCAAGGACTTTAGGATGACTTACCATGATCACTTAATAACTTGCTTCCCCTTGTCCCTATTCTTGCGCTTCTTGGAAGTTGAGGAGTGGTGATTAGGGCTTTCTTCAGGGGATAGAGTCTCAGAGCTTCTTTCCGTCACTTGGGAGCCTTGATCAATGTTAGACCTAATAGTAATCCCTCCGAGCTTAGCATTGATAGTGTTGTTGGTCTTGTTAATATACCATTAGCTGAGCAGTAGGAAGAGTCAACTGAGGCATCAGTGGCAACTTTGGGGTTGACAACAGAAGGGCCTGCACCATCATCAGTCTTGGGAAAGAAGTGGGACATCAGTGCTGGAAGAGCCTGCTTGATAAAATCCTCGGATATAGGCATGCTGGGCTGGGTTGTCTGAGTGACATACTGTAGGCCAGGAAAGCCTTCAACCGGGAGCACTTGCTGGGACATGGTGGTAGTACGAGCAGAAATAGGGATAATAGAAACCATAGGTGTAGTGTAAGTTGGGGGAGTGGGAACAAACATCGAACATGTAGTATGACGAGGGTGGATCAGTGTAGCCGCAGTAGTAGGGTTAGAGTTGATGGAGAAGTGATTGTCGTAGAGTCTGCGAGCGGTCTCTTCAAATGTAGTAGCTTGGTTGGTGGTGTTGGAACTGATTTTTGACTGGACTTCCGGGCACTTTTCTGGTGGGCTGCGGTCACCGGTTGTGCCGGATTATGGGAGCGTTGGCTTCGTCTCCGCGAGCACTACGCCGTAGTGTACTCACACGTCAAAATCGGGTTCCGTTTGAATGAGAAATGAAGGCTCAAAGTTGGTTGCTTGACTAAGTTCAAAGAACAATTTGAAGCTGAATTTTGATGTGGGTTTTGTCCCACATCGAAAATTGGGGTAGGAATATGAAGGGTTTATATACCCCAAACCCCATACCCTTGGTAAGCCCTTGGGAGAGGTATGGAGAGAGGACACGGGGGGCCCTCGCGCGGTCCGTCCGTCCGTCCGTCCGTCCGGTCCTGGTCCGTGGTCCGTGGTCCGTGGTCCGTGGTCCGTGGTCCGTGGTCCGTGGTCCGTGGTCCGTGGTCCGTGGTCCGTGGTCCGTGGTCCGTGGTCCGTGGCTCGTGGCTCGTGGCTCGTGGCTCGTGGTCTTGTGGAATGGGCCGTAGGCCCAAGCAGCAGCTTAGCTTCTTTTTGAAGTGGGCTGGATCTGGAAGTTGGGCTTCCAGATTGGGCTGTGAACTGCCTCGTTGGGGACGCCCAACAGAGTCAGCAACCTCCTCCACGATTTTCTCCACTTGCCTCTCCACGATCTCCTCCTCTAACAAACTAGATTCTCTACTTAAGAGAAGTTCTGGCTCTCATTCTGATATCCGAAATTAAAACAATCTCCCATCTCTTCTCTTCTTCTCCTTTCTCTGAGAGTACAGCGCAGAACAGTAGTTCGTCGTCTTCTGTTTTTTGATTGTGCAAACCAGAAGAATTCGTAGTTGTATCCTGGGATTCTCAACGCCGGTAACCGTCACATATACGGGGCGTTACAGAATTAAGGAAAGAGATCTAATCTCGACTCTATGCAGCAGATTTGTCAAGAACAATTCGGTATAATTCTTTCTTAATTCTGTTCGTTATTTTTAATTCTTTACAGATTGTTATTCTGCGAAATACAGGTCTTACAATCTTAATTCTGTACAATTTTATCCTGTCGCTAACAATCTGTTTGAGTTTTAAAGGAGCAGAAAGTTACATCCCGAAGAAAATTGTCTGTACTGCGTACAGTTTCGGATCTGTGTTCAGATTCGAGTAAAACCGAAAATTCATCTTATTAAACTGTGAGGTTGCTGTTGTATTTACAGAACCAGGTTGTTGTTGTATTACAGAACCGAAAAAACTGTGTTCACAGTTCACAGTTCACAGATTTCTGATTCTGTTTTTTACAGATTGCAGAATCTGTGTTTTACAGTTCGCAGAAAATCAGTTCTGTTTTACAGATTCGTGATTTCTGGAACTTTTACAGTTCGCAGTAATTCAGATCTGTTTTACAGATTCGTGATTTCTGGAATTTTTTACAGTTCGCAGTTTTCAGTTCTGTTTTACAGATTCATAAATTACTGGTTCTGAGTTTAACAGATTCGCAGATTCTGGTTCTGTAATTTTTACAGTTCGCAGATTGCTTGTTTCTGCATTTACAGATTCGCAGATTCTGGTTCTGTAATTTTTACAGTTCGCAGATTGCTGGTTTCTGCATTTACAGATACGCAGATTCTGGTTCTGTAATTTTTACAGTTCGCAGATTGCTGGTTTCTGCATTTACAGATTCGCAGATTCTGGTTCTGTAATTTTTACAGTTCGCAGATTGCTGGTTTCTGCGTTTACAGTTCTGCAGAACTGTGTTTTTTCATAATTTTGAAATCTGTTTTGCAGAGTTACTTCTAAAGTCATACTAATATTTGTTTGTCTCATTGAACAGATACAATGACTAACGGAGATGAGAAAACTGCTGCTGACGCTGGAAAGGTCACTGGGTCGCCCCGAATTCAGTTTGGGACTGTGCCTCTCGATCAGGCTCAGATACTTGATAAGGATCAAGTTCAGAACAGTCCGGGTCATGAGAGTCCGATCAAGGAAACCCCCCCGGTTGTCCAACTGGATCTGCCACCAGTGCCTATTCATTCGGCTGAACCGAGTCATCCGGCTGAAACGAGTCATATGGCTCAACCTCTTCATCCGGGTCAAATGAGCCATCCGGTTCAAATGAGTCATCCGGGTCAAATGAGCCATCCGGTTCAAATGAGTCATCCGGGTCAATTGAGCTATCCGGGTCAAACAAGTCACCCAGGTCAAACGAGTCATCCAATGGATCTGCCTGATGTTCAGTTGCCTCATCTGTATGTTCCCCACAGACCGTATGTGACAACTATGCCGAACACAATCCATGCTGGGATCCTACCCGAAAAATTTGACGGGAAAGGGTTCAAAATATGGTCTCAGAAGATGGAGTTCTTTCTGAGTATGCTGGGTTTGGACAGGTTCTTGAAGGAGGGGAAACCTAGGTTCTCCCCACATGACACTGATGCCCTATCTGATTGGGCGAAAGGGGACTATGCATGCAGAGGGTATCTTACTCATCGCATGATTGACTCGCTGTACAAGGTCTACTGTAACCATAACACCGCTAAGGAATTGTGGGATACTTTGACAAAGAAGTACAAGACACAGGATGCTGGCTCAAAGAAAGCGGCAGTAGCAAAGTTTCTGAACTACAAGATGGTAGATTCAAGGTCAGTCGTGGAACAGGTTGAAGAACTACAACTGATCGTCCATGAAGTAATCTCGGAAGGAATGACCATCTGTGAGGCTTTCCAGGTAGGTGCCATCATTGAGAAGCTTCCTCCATCCTGGGAGCAATTCAAGGTTTACTTGTTGCTAAAACAAAAGGCAATGAGGATTGAAGACCTGATCGTGAGGCTTCGGGTAGAGGAAAACAATAAGAGGGCAAATCAAGTTGGGCTCTCTAACAAGGCAAACCTGGCTGAGCATCGAGACAAGGGGAAGAACAAGAAGTTTCAACCTCAAAACACCACAAACTTCAAGAAGCAAGGAGCAAAGAAGTTCAGTGGAAAATGCCACAAGTGTGATAAGGTTGGTCACAAGGCAGACGAGTGTCGCAGCAAGCCCGACAACAGAAGAGACAAAGGGAAGAAGTCTCAAGCAAATTTAGCTGAAAACTCGCTGACAGCAGACGATCTGTGTGCGGTGACTGAAGTGAATTTGGTTGGGAGCAACCCAAAGGAGTGGTGGTACGATACAGGTGCCACTAGACACATCTGCTCGGATAAGGGATTGTTTACCACTTATCAGAAAAGCCGAACAGACGAGAAGCTCTTCATGGGAAACTCTGCGACATCCAAGGTTGAAGGTATTGGGAAGATCGTGCTCAAGATGACTTCTGAAAAGGAGCTGACTCTCAACAATGTGCTTCATGTGCCAGACATTCGAAAGAATCTGATCTCGGGGACTCTTCTCAACAAGAATGGGTTCTGTATCAAGTTTGTGTCTGATAAGTTAGTTCTTTCTAAGAATGGGATTTATGTGGGGAAGGGTTATGTGAAGGATGGGCTGGTCAAAATGAATGTAATGACAGTCCTTCCCAAAAAGGTTGTAACTGATGTTTCAGTGAATGAGAATAATCCTATTGCTTATGTCGTTGAGTCTTTTAATATTTGGCATGAAAGATTGGGACATGTTAATTATAAATCTATAAGTAGACTAATAAGCATGAACATGATTCCAAAATGCAAAACAAGTAAAGACAACTGTGAAGTATGCGTACAAGCGAAACTCACAAAAACGCCATCACCCCATGTAGAGAGAACAACCGAACCTCTAGGACTAATTCACACTGATTTATGTGATTTAAAGTTCGTGCAAACTAGAGGCGGTAAGAAGTACTTTGTAACCTTCATAGACGATTGCACACGATATTGTTATGTATATCTGTTACATAGCAAAGATGAAACTTTGGAAAAGTTTAAAGAATACAAGTTGGAAGTTGAGAACCAACTTAGTAAAAAGATTAAAATGATCCGAAGTGATAGAGGAGGCGAGTATAGTGAACCATTTAATGCATTCTGTAGAGAACATGGAATCGTTCATCAAACCACTGCGCCTTACTCACCTGAATCTAACGGGGTTGCGGAACGAAAGAACCGAACTCTCAAAGAAATGATGAATGCAATGCTGCAAGAATCTGGGTTATCCCAGAACATGTGGGGGGAAGCGCTGCTAACCTCCAATTACATTCTCAACAAAATACCGCATAAGGTGACTGGAAAGACGCCTTATGAGTTGTGGAAAGGTAATGTACCTTCATACAAATACCTCAAAGTGTGGGGGTGCCTAGCAAAAGTGGCGGTACCACCCCCTAAGAAGGTCTCAATAGGACCAAAAACCATTGATTGTATCTTCATCGGGTATGCACACAATAGTAGTGCGTATCGTTTCTTGGTATACAAGTCTGATATACCAGACATACATGCAAATACAATAATGGAATCAAGAAATGCATCCTTCTTCGAAAACACGTTCCCGTGTAAGGATAAAGAGAATCCGAAACGGACTCGTGAAGAAGGCGAAGCAAGCACTTCTGTTCAACCAACAGAAGAGGACAATGATGAACCTAGACGTAGCAAAAGAGCTAGAAAGGAAAAATCATTTGGTCCTGATTTCGAAATGGCTTATCTTTTGGAAAATGAACCTAGAACATTCAAAGAAGCCATGTCAACACCAGACGCACCTGCTTGGAAGGAAGCGGTAAAAAGTGAAATCGACTCCATTATGCAGAATCATACATGGGAGTTAGCTGAGTTGCCATCCGGTTCGAAAGCTCTTGGGAGCAAATGGATTTTCAAAAGAAAATTAAAAACCGATGGCTCAATCGATAAGTACAAGGCTAGGCTTGTGGTGCAAGGATTTAGGCAAAAAGAAGGCTTGGATTTCTTTGACACCTACTCTCCAGTAACGAGAATAACTTCAATAAGAATGCTAATAGCCATTGCAGCTATACGCAATCTAGAAATACATCAAATGGATGTAAAAACAGCTTTTTTAAATGGAGAACTAGAAGAGGAAATTTATATGAAACAACCTGAGGGTTATGTTGTCCCTGGACAGGAACACAAAGTGTGTAGACTTGTGAAATCCTTATATGGACTTAAGCAAGCTCCTAAGCAGTGGCACGAAAAATTTGACCAAGTAATGATGTCAAATGGTTTCAAAATAAATGAATGTGACAAGTGTATCTATGTCAAGGAAACTGCAAAAGGATACATTCTGTTGTGCCTATATGTGGATGACATACTCATCATAGGTAGCAACAATGACATGATCAAACAAACCAAGAACATGCTTAATGGAAAGTTTGACATGAAAGACTTGGGACTAGCGGATGTGATCTTAGGGATCAAAATATTTAGACATTCAGAAGGAATAGTCTTGTCTCAACAACATTACGCCGAGGCGGTACTTGAACGGTTCAAGAACTATTCAAATGGGATTGCAAAAAGTCCGGTGGACCAGCATCTCAAACTGAAGAAAAACTCGGGTAATGGCATATCACAGTTAGAGTATGCTCGTGTGATAGGAAGTCTTATGTACTTGACAAATTGTACAAGACCAGACTTAGCACATGCTGTCAACGTACTGAGTAGATATACCAGTAATCCAGGACACAATCACTGGAAAGCAATAACTCGAGTATTGAACTACTTGCGACATACTCGGAGTTACGGGCTGCACTATGGAAGATATCCAGCCACTCTGGAAGGCTATAGCGATGCTAACTGGATATCAGATTCAAAGAACTCAAAATCCACCAGTGGGTATGTATTCACGCTGGGTGGTGCAGCTGTATCATGGAAATCCTCAAAACAAACGTTATTGGCCAGATCCACAATGGAATCTGAGTTCATTGCTTTAGACAAAGCAGCTGAAGAAGCAGAATGGCTTCGAAACTTTATGGAGGATATTCCTTTGTGGGAAAAACCAGTGCCAGCTTTAGGTGTACACTGTGATAGTCAATCGGCTATCTCTCGGGCACTGAACACAATATATAATGGTAAGTCTCGCCACATAAGACGACGACATAAAACCATAAGACAATTGCTCTCAACTGGTGTAATCTCAATCGATTATATCAAGTCAGCTGACAACTTAGCAGATCCGTTTACTAAGGGACTGTCAAGAGAGCAAGTTGTAAAGTCATCTAGAGGAATGGGTTTAAAGCCTATGACTAAAGAGGATGCTTGATGGCAACCCTACCTAAGTGATTGGAGATCCCAAGAAATAGGTTCAAGGGGAAAACAAATTCAAGTCGAATCTAGAAGCGCACTTGGAGATATTATATCTTCTTCCCCAGTTCCTAGGATGATAAAAGTGCGATGGCAAAGTAGAGGTTAAGCATTTGCTTTTAATGATTCCATAAACTTTGAAAGAACAAAGTAGGGTATTGGTAATACCATTTATGGTCAATCACCTTATGAGTGTGAAATGGGGCCGTTTCTAGGAGAAAGAAGAGAGGCTACTTTCTCCAAGTTCACTCATGAATAACCAGGGATGTTCACGGCCAAAATGAACACAATCAAGAACCTAGTTCTGTGAGAAGATGAAACTGTGTGATAGTTATTGTCTAGGTTTACGTCAAAGTCCGGGTGGTTCAAGACATCATATTCACTACATGGTCGAGTAAATCCGATAGCTACTCACAATGGGTGGTTCAAGGCTGAAAAACGCCACCAGCTCAGATGCAGTGATTCTTCGCCCGTACTCTCAAAATTTCTGTCTGTCTTGTCTAAGCACGTGTAATAGAATCATTTCTATTCATGTGGGGGATTGTTGGAACTGATTTTTGACTGGACTTCCGGGCACTTTTCTGGTGGGCTGCGGTCACCGGTTGTGCCGGATTATGGGAGCGTTGGCTTCGTCTCCGCGAGCACTACGCCGTAGTGTACTCACACGTCAAAATCGGGTTCCGTGGTCCGTGGTCCGTGGTCCGTGGTCCGTGGTCCGTGGTCCGTGGTCCGTGGCTCGTGGCTCGTGGCTCGTGGCTCGTGGCTCGTGGCTCGTGGCTCGTGGCTCGTGGCTCGTGGTCTTGTGGTCTTGTGGTCTTGTGGTCTTGTGGTCTTGTGGTCTTGTGGAATGGGCCGTAGGCCCAAGCAGCAGCAGCTTAGCTTCTTTTTGAAGTGGGCTGGATCTGGAAGTTGGGCTTCCAGATTGGGCTGTGAACTGCCTCGTTGGGGACGCCCAACAGAGTCAGCAACCTCCTCCACGATTTTCTCCACTTGCCTCTCCACGATCTCCTCCTCTAACAAACCAGATTCTCTACTTAAGAGAAGTTCTGGCTCTCATTCTGATATCCGAAATTAAAACAATCTCCCATCTCTTCTCTTCTTCTCCTTTCTCTGAGAGTACAGCGCAGAACAGTAGTTCGTCGTCTTCTGTTTTTTGATTGTGCAAACCAGAAGAATTCGTAGTTGTATCCTGGGATTCTCAACGCCGGTAACCGTCACATATACGGGGCGTTACAGAATTAAGGAAAGAGATCTAATCTCGACTCTACACAGCAGATTCGTCAAGAACAATTCGGTATAATTCTTTCTTAATTCTGTTCGTTATTTTTAATTCTTTACAGATTGTTATTCTGCGAAATACAGGTCTTACAGGTGGTGCCGACGAAGTTAGCTACGACGGAGCCTGGATGGTGGTTCATAATGGGACAATGTTCAAAGACATGGTGGGGAGATGTGCAACATCCGCATCCAGTAGAAAATCCCTTGTACTAGACACGCAGCGTGAGCCTAGATCTGTCAAAGTGTTGGACTTGAATATACTCCCTGAACTCCACCTGCTCGCCAATAGGCATGTTGATGAGAAGCCTGATGAACCGGTTACGCGTGCGAGCATTGGAAGCTTCATTAATCCTAAGCAGTGTCCCAAGGTCGTTGAAGTGCAGAATATGGTTGAGCCCAACCTCATTAGCAAAGTAGAATGGGAGAAAAGGGTTGCGTATCCAGATATCAATCGAGGTGAGTGGCTCATAGTTCAAATTGAAGAGTGGAGTGAAAGGACGGATAACGACTAACTGACTTGTGGCATGGAAGGGGCGGTTGTTCCAGATGAGATCACAATCTTCCCTGTTGCTGAAAATGAAGTGTATCCAATTGTTGCCAAAGTACTGGATTTGGATCTCGCTACGAATGGATTTCCAGATATGCTTGAGTCTGTTGGCCACAAGAGGAGGGTCAAGATCGTCGTCCACCGCTCGAGCCACCAAACTGAAATGGGTCAGCTGAAGAAGTTGGTTTTGAATCTCACTATAGAAAGCTTCATCTGGTTCTCTTGGAGGCTGAAAAGAAGGTGCATGCTAGAGGGAAGCAGGAACATAGGACTCCGGCATAGGTTGTGGAAACTGAATGCTCTTCCTCATGCATGTTGTCATCATGATCAGCGGGCGGCAACTCTTCTTGCTCAAATTGATGGGAAAGAGGGATCTGAAGTTCCGGGTAGTCCCTGATGTCCTCACTGGCAGAAAGAGAAACAACCGGGCTAGGAGGAGGATTAGTGTACATGAGAGAAGGGGCCGTGACAGCAAAGATGTCGGATTCAAAAGTGTTACGGTTGACAGAGATGGAATTGAGATTGGTTCCGTAAGGGAAGCCAACCAAGACGTGGGAAAAAGAGTGGTTCTCTTCCATGGTGGAAGAAACAAACAAGAGAGCGTGCGAGAGATTGGCAGTTTAGGTAAGGAATTGGCAGTGAAAGAGGGAGGATTTTAGGGAAAACACAGATGTGAAATTGTGATTGTAGGGTTTGGAATTGAATAAAGAAATATTAAAAGGAAAATTAGGGTTAGGAATAGTACAACGTGGCAGGTGGTTTCGGGAAAACTGTAGCCTATGGCAAAACCATGGTAAAAAAACCATATAAATTTTGTGGGTTAATGATGTAATATGGGGTTTGACAAACTTAAAAAGCATGATGACATGGAGTATTTTCGGCTGAACACGGCACCAAAGTAAATACTCACCAAAATGCAGTCGGTGGAACCAACACGTGGCTGTATGGTAGTGAAGGTGGATGGCGGTGCAAATCTTGAAGCAAATCTGGAGCAAATGCTTCGCTTCCTTAGTGGAGATGAAGAAGCAAGCAGGAGAAAGGTTTGAACGATGACAATTAATGCTGGAAGTGACAAGGTGGTTGAGGGGGGTTTTGAAATGATTATGATGACTATATAAAGCATTCAAACTAATAACGTGTAGCTTATAAAACTTGTTATTATGCTGACAATGGGATATGTAACTATAGTTTTTATGCAACAAAGGAGCATTAGAATTACAGTGATTAAACAGTACCGGATTGTAACATAAAGCATGTATGCACAGCTTGGTTATGATAATATTACGAAACGCCTATATACACGCGACTTTTTCACTATATGCACGTCAATCTGTGCCCAGTTCTTATGCGCAAAAGTATATGCGCAGTTGTTAAGCGCACGGGGTATTTTGGGAATAAAATGAAATTGCTGGCGTCGTCTGACAAATTAATGCGCTGATAACACGCGTTTAAAAAGAACCTGTGCGCGTTTCGAATTCTAAAACCTTATGCGCAGACGTTTTGCGCATAAGATCTGTGCGCAGATACGTTGCGCACAGGTTATTTTTAACCTAACCGGCGTCTTCTTCTTCTTCTTTCTCCTTCTTCTTCTCCGTTTTGCACTCCCGACGGCGCCTTCGTTTTTTCTCTCTTTTCGATCGATTCTCTCACCTAAACAAAATTTCATCAATGGATTCGCAACCCCCACAACCTCTCGCTCCCGGAGAAACCACTTTCATCCCGATCCCGACACCTCCGGCGACCTCCGTCACAACGGAGCCACCTCCGACGACCTTGTCCGACGATGAAGCCTTGGTAGATGGAGGCGGCCGGCGGTATGCGACTCGAGCGGCGTTGGCAGCGGCAAATGCTCCTCCGGCGAAATTCCGACGAATATTCCGGCGAGGGCTAGGGTTCCGGCGGGTGCTCCGACGGCTGGTAGGGTTCCGGCGACTCGGGTTCCGGCGATGACGACTACGGATCCAGTGACACCGCACGAGCTTTATTCGGTATATAATTTCTAAACCCGCTTTTTTCAAATTTTAATTGTATTTAATTTTGGAAATTTAATCGTAATTTTTTTAGTAATAATTACGATTAAATTTCAGTTTTTTATGAATTAAATATTAGAATTCGTATTAATCGTAATTTTTCTTAATTACGATTAAATTTCAGATTATTATGAATTAAATATTAGAATTCTTATTAATCGTAATTTTTTATAATTACGATTAAGTTTCAGATTATTATGCATTAAAGAGAATTATTATGAATTCGTATTAATCGTAATTTTTTAGTAATAGTAGTGATTATTATTTCGTATTAGTTGAGATGTTTATTTTTTAGTAATTATGAATTAAATATAAGAAACTTAACAGTCATAACTAGTTATGACTTAATTGTTAAGTTTCTAACAATTCCTATTAAAAAATTTAGTTTTCGTAGATATAAAGACTCGAATTTGATTACGAAGTTGCAAATTATTTCCGAATATTTTAGTATGAATTAGTCATACTAAAAATGTAAAAACATGTAGACTATACAAGCCGTCATGGATCAGACCGGCAACACGATAGTTTATTATATGGGTAGCTTTTCTGTAAGTTACTCGGGACGAGTAAAAGTCTAAGTATGGGGGTATTTGATACGCTACAGTTTGTATGGCGTAACTAGGAGTTATTACATTAGTTTAGGAGTGTTATCACAAGTATTTGGAGCTATTGTTATGTTCTGAGTTGTTTATCAAAGATTGAAGACATGAAGACGAAGACATTATGCAAAGCAGCGGCGATCGCCACCATCACTATGGCGATCGCCATTCTACAACAGAAGCTCTTTATAAGTTCCAGAGATCATGGCGATCGCCATGAATCTACGGCGATCGCCATGGGGCGACAGAGACCACGGCAGACGCTACATGAAGACCGCGATCGCCAGACATCTATGGCGATCGCCAAAACAAGGCCGAAGACATTCCAGACTTTCCTTATTTTCCTTTGTTTATTTTATTTCCTTTTCCTTATTTTATTATTTCGTTTAGGATATTTCTTTTACCATATTTTTTAGGGTTAGTCTCTATTTAAGAACCCTAGCCATCATCATCTTTTCATCATCTTTTCCATCAGACAATTTAGTTCTGCAACCATGAGCAGGAACTAATCTCCATTGTTTTACTTAGCGGTTGAAACCTTCAGTTATTAAGTTGTGAGATTTCTAACTCTTGTTCTTTTCCTATGGGTTTGTATTAATTCTCTTGTTCTTCATCTATTGATTTCTATTAGTTTTGCTAGCTTGATCACCTAGTTTGATTGATAGTTTTCTATTGCTAGACTAGGAATATACGGTGGAATTCCTTGTCATTGTAGCGCTCATATCTGCATGATCTGGTAGTTGATTGCTTTTATGAAAGAGAATTGATTGCATGTTAATACTTGACGGTTGTAAGTTATTGCATGCATCCTTATAATTCATGTGCCCTTTGCTGCTATTTCATCTAATCTTGAGAGGTTTTCCTGATTGCTGAATAGTAAGTATTATCAGGACCGGTTGGCCTGCTGATATATTAAAGATTGGAATAGGAACATTCCCTAGGATTGAATAGAACTTGAGATAAATCTATGATCAACTTGATTGAATGTTGCGTGGATACTTGCTAGGTGAAACTCCTTCTCATCATATTCTCACCCAAACTTCCTCTGCTTGTTACTGGTTACTTGCGTGTTCTTGCAATCAAACCCCCCCCCCTTTGGTTACTTGTTACTAGTTGATATTTCACTTGACTGCATTGATTTGGTGTTTTGATTCCCTTGGGTTCGACCTCTACTTACTTGCTATACTCTAGTTAGTGTTTAGGGTTTTCTTTGATTTGACACTACGACTTTAGCCTCATCATGCGCCAGTCAGGAATGAGAGTCACATTGCCACTTTGTATCTCCTTTTGCTTCTGGGCTCGACTGTCTTGGTGGACAGGTCGACAAAGGGTGTCAAGGTCCAGTACGCGGCGCTTGTTCTCAACTATGATCGTACAGGGGACATTGCATGGGGAGCCGGCATACTTGCTTTAGTGTATCGCAATTTAGGGTCTGCATCTAGAGTCGAGACGGTAACCATTGGTTCATGTGGGATTCTTCTGAGGGTAAGATCTTGTCTTTAACGTCTTGGTGAATAACTCTTAACTATTCACGTAGTTTTACTAATAATCTGTAAATTTCATGAAGCCTACAACCCTAGGAGAGTCCTGCGGCAGTTTGGGCGGGCTCAGCCCGTTCCCGACCCTCCCATTCAGCCGTTGTCATTTAATCGGCCTATGGGTTTCTCGAGGTATGACGTCGTTTATGCACCTGAGCTTCTTCTTGCATGGGACGCAGAGCCGAGGCCTCTGATCGATCTGGATGGGCCGGTTGCAGAGCCAGCATGGAAGATGTCTGATGACTATATGGATTGGCTGGACGAGTTCTCACATCCCGTCATCGATCCATCCTCTGAGAGACATGATCACCGCCTCGCTATGGATATACCCCGGTGCCTATCGATGCATTAGCGGTATGTAAAATTTTATAAAGTTTGTACAAAACATAGCTTCAGACCTTAACTAACGATTAAATTTACGTTTTGTTTGCAGCGTTGTCAGATCCTTCAAGCCATGATGCACTCTTTTTTAGACACCCCTATCTCGGATCGACCTTGGAACACTGAAGAGGTGATTCGATTATGGCTTGAAGTCTTAGAGGCACCTCATGCACCTTTGGCACCATCTCCCCCACGTGCATCGCAGATGGCACCACCACCACCTCCTGTTTTCCGAGATTCTGTTCATTAGAGGGGCCAGGGGAGTGGATGTGGCACTCAGGATGATACGACTCAGGAGGATGCGCACCAAGATGATATGACTCAGGGTGATGTGCCTCGGGAGGATGCTCCGCCTTATACTCAGGAGACTCAGGATTAGACGCTCGACTTCTATTTTTGTTTGATGGATGTTTTATGTACGATTGATGTTTTATGTATGCCTTGTTTTGTGTGATGGTTTTAACTTTTATGTTTTGCTTGTTTGAATATTCAAAACAACTCTGAACAATAATGCAAATACAAATCTGAACAACAAGACGTGAGAAACAACTCTGAACAATAATGTGATGGTCTTCAACCGTGCGCTTAACACCTGCGCACAAGAAGCTGTGCGGACTCTAAATGCGCATAGAAATGTGTGCGCAGACCCAATGCGCATATAAGGTCTCCAAGGCTTTTTTGCGTTTTCGCGTATTTTTGATCAACTTTTTGTGAAGGGGAGACCTTATACACACTTTATATGCCTAATAACACATAATTGTATGAGTTTTTGAAACATAATCAACACCCATGTACTAGACCCTTCATATCTCAACTACTTCAACTATTTCGAAGAATGAAAGACTAGTGAAGGTTTACAAAGGAGGTGGTTTTTGACTCGAAGTTACCGACAAGGTTAAATAGCTATAATATGCATTGAAAACAAGTTTCATTGCATTCCGACGTCGTTTGGGCATCGAACTGCCTATTCTCGACCTTAACAGGCCATCAGGACCGATAAGGCGTTTTTGCATTTTCGATCAACTTTTTGTGAAGGGGAGACCTTATACACACTTTATATGCCTAATAACACATAATTGTATAAGTTTTTGAAACATAATCAACACCCATGTACTAGACCCTTCATATCTCAACTACTTCAACTATTTCGAAGAATGAAAGACTAGTGGAGGTTTACAAAGGAGGTGTTACTCGAAGAGTTCGAGTTTTTGACTCGAAGTTACCGACAAGGTTAAATAGCTATAATATGCATTGAAAACAAGTTTCATTGCATTCCGACGTCGTTTGGGCATCGAACCGCCTATTCTCGACCTTAACAGGCCATCAGGACCGATAAGGCGTTTTTGCATTTTTGCGTATTTTCGATCAACTTTTTGTGAAGGGGAGACCTTATACACACTTTATATGCCTAATAACACATAATTGTATAAGTTTTTGAAACATAATCAACATCAATGTACTAGACCCTTCATATCTCCACTACTTCAAACTAGATTTCATCCATGCGTCAAGGTTATGCGCACCTATTCTGTAACTTTTTCAATCTGTAACTTTTTCAATCTGTAACTTATTGTGCTCTGTTGTAAAGCGTACAATAAGTTACCGTTAAATCCGTGTGCGCAGATATAATGCGCACACTTTGTTACCGTTCAGAATGTGTGCGCATTATATCTGCGTACCATTTGTTACCGTTAAAAACCTGTGCGCCTTAACGTTGCGCACTGAATCTAAAAAATGTGTGTGCAGTGATAGGTTCAAAACGTCTCGAAACGACTTAGAAACGAAAAAAACCGACTCAAAACATTACAAAACAAGCAAAGACGTCTTCTAATTATTACAAGGTAAAAAACGTCTTCTAATAGATGAGATTGAACATTACAAGGTAAAAAGCGTCTTCTAATAAATGAGATTGAACATTACAAGGTAAAATACGTCTTCTACTTATTACATGACAATCCCACTCAGTCATATATGTGAACGGGTTCGGTCCCTTCTTTATACATGAATGGATCTGGTGCCCGACCATTTGAAATGCGGTACTCTCGATACATCCTCAAATTGTCCCCAAATGTTTCTTCCCACCATTGAATGTTTGGATCTACGCGTTTCTTCCACGAACCGGGAGTATGCGGTAGTGGCGAACCAACCATCAACGCCACCTATATAAACACAATCGACTTAAGATATTAAACAAAAAACTATGATTACACAAGTATCAAGTACAATGGTCTACTTTACCGGTATGAAGTGGTCACGGTTGCCTACGTGTGCCATGCCGAAAATCTGTCGTGGAGGATCAGCGTTTTCTGTTCTACACCTTAGCGGTAAGCAAAAGGTCGGAGCATCCCAACACAATAACACGTGGCCAACTTGGTATAGGGTGGCAAACGCTAAGCCCATCAGTGGAAAGTGCAACCAGTGCAGTTCTGAACAAGGGATTCTGCAATGGTTAACTTGGAGAATAAGATCCTCCCAAGTACCCGGACGAAGACGACGACGAATAGGCTCGTACAATTCTCGGTTCTCAAGCAGCTCCGTTACCCGCTCACGCCGAATGTTTTCGTACTCTTGTTCTTTTTTTCCCAGAAGTAAGGCCATCGACCTATAACCACAATGCCCGTCAAAACATACCTGTCTAACATCTGTGATGTATGGAAGCCAAAAATCATCCAAATTGTCAATGCCGAAGTCAATCCCCCTATGAATGAGAGGAACACCAAGTTCTTCAGGGCACTGATCGAAGTCAGTGTAGTTTGATCCTTCAGGGTGTGATAGGTCGGGCATGGGTTGAGAATGCAACTCCTCGGCCTCAATGACCACGGGAAGTGATGTCGTTGTTTGCTTTCTAGGATGACCTAGTCGTTTTGCTCCTGTATTGTTTGCCTTCTTCTTCCCCTTTGATTTCTTCTTTGCCTCCTCCTTCTCATACTACTCCAACTCTTCTTGTTTCTGCTCAAAATAACTCTTCTCTCTCGATTCCTCCTTGTCATTTTCACTGTCATCCTCCTCCTTTTTAGGACGACCTGGTCGTCTTGCTCCTGTACTCTTCTTTCCTTTTGATTTCTGCTTTGCCTCCTCCATCTCATACTGCTCCATATCTTCTTGTTTTATGTCATCCTCCTTGTCATTTTCACTGTCAACCTCCTCCTTATCCTTGTTCTTTGCACCCTTTGGCCTGCCTTTTCTTTTCACATTTGTCGGTTCTTTCAAGGTAGTTAGTTCAGGATGCTCCAAGTCCTGATACAACTCACCTAGCTGGTATGTCGTGCTTTTCTTCAAGGTTCCATGTTCCAACTTGGTGAACATTTCATGGAGTCGCAACTCTATAATGTTCATTCAGACCTTCAGATTTGGGTCGTCTTCTGTTTCAGGAGTGTCGTCCCAATGCAAATCCCTCCAGAACGGGTGAATGTCATCCTCAATCAGGGGTGTGTTTGAAATGATAGCGTGTGCAATTTGATGGACGCACGGAAACCCAAGACAGTTCCTCACCCAATTGTCGGTGCATTGTTCAGGAAATTTCCCCGTCAACATGATCTCATAAGTAGCCAACAAATGATCAAAACACCTGTCTGACACTTTGTAGAATAGTCGGGAAAAAATAGCCCTTCCAAGCGGATGCATGTTTGGATCATCAAAATCAGTTGGTCGTTTGGAGAGAGACATGTTCATGCTCGCCCTAATTGAATCAATCTGAAGGAGTACTGAATGATGGATCCGTACGATCACTCTGTTAAAGCCCCCTCTGCTGGAACCAATAATATCTTTCAAAACCTTGTGCATCCCTTCAACTCTAAAAAACAGTTAAGTTGGTAAGTTAAGAAAGTACGCCGTTATGATATAATCGTCTTAACTAAAAAATATCAATATTTACCTGTTTGAAGTCCTCGTAAGGAAATGAAGCTTATGATCTGTCCAAGCCCTCACTATGCTTGTCTTGTGAGGATTAAGCCATGTTCTCTCGACGTATCCCACAAGGCCGCTCTTCCAAGATCTCTTCAACTGTTCGAGCCGCAGTTCATAGGTCTCTTCAGTAGCTAAGCAAAATAGTCCCCAACATTGTCCTGCAAAGGCTTCCACTTTAATTTGTCTCTTTAGGATGGTCGAAGCATGTGCCTCAATGTTGTGTTTGATATGCACCCAACACAACAGATGTTGAATTCGCTCCCGAAAACAGTCTTTATCCCTTTTATCAGCGCGTCTTCGCAATCTGTCATTATAGCCGTTGGCATCACTCCCAAATCTATGAATAATGACTTCAATTGAATCATTATCCATGTGTAATGATAAATCCTTTCCGCTTTAGTGAATGCATACGCGATGTTGAACGTCTTGTGTGTACTGGTGAATCTAACGATCTCTACGAGCGGCATTTCATATCTATTGAAACATTAACATATATCACTACAGAACATATATCATTATCCGAACTAAATATCGACCAAGGTATTGTAGAGACTTACTTGTTTGTCTTGTACGTCGCATCGATAATTACCACGTACGGGTACTTCTTCAACAAACGCAACGACTCTTGGTTAGCAAAGAATAATATTGCAACCTCGCCGTTTGTTGTGTCTCTATGTGGGTGAACTACGTAGTCGTGGTCTCGCAAAAACTTAAGCGACCACTGTGTCACGTTTAGCTCTCCGCGATCTTCGTAATTCACCTTCTGCAAAAAGTTTGCAACTTGTCTCCTTGAAGTAACATTACCAGGGTACTTCTCCCTCAATTTAGAGATAATTTCTTTTGGCGTCTTGCGTCCAGTTCCATCTCCCCACCGCCTAGCACAAAACTCTTGCTCCTCCGTCATTCGACTCATGAATGCATTCCCATGAAAACTAGCAAGTAGCACATGGTTGTGCCGACCTTCTATCACACCTAAAATCCATTTGTCTCCTGCGACCCCGGGAATGTTTTTCTTTCGCACTGCCAGTAGCTGAAATCTACACTCACACTTCTTCGACTTTGACTTTCTAAGCCTAGGAACATGCAACTCTGGATTCTCTTTGTTCACCTTTGGCCTCCTAGATCTTGATTTTCCAAATCTATCGCACACAATACTTATTTGGTACGGACTTGAATTACGCGTTACCAAAGCTATCACTAACTTTTTTCTTCTATCTCTCGCCCACTCGTACAATTCTTGCGGAGTATCCCAATATTGTGCGGTTCTAAAATAATCCGAATAATCTTTCCCCTATACGTAATTGTAGAGCGACAATTACACTACTACCAAAATAACAAGGCAAAATACGAATCATTACTTTAAACTAATTAGGCTATCATATGAAACTAATTAGGCTATCATATGAAACTAATTAGGCTAGCATATGAAACTAATTAGGCCATCATATGAAACTAATTAGGCTAGCATAACAAACTAATTAGGCTAGCATAAGAAACTAATTACGCTAGCATATGAAACTAATTACGCTAGCATATGAAACTAATTCGAAACTAATTACGCTACCATATAAAACTAATTATAACATATTATACTAACCACAAATTCACCACTCGGATCCCAGTCGCCAAACTCTTCGTCTTCTAAGAAACCATCCAACCATTCGTCGTCGTTCGGGTCGTCTTCCTCTTCTTGTGATCCGCTATCCCAATCGTGTTCTTCATCACTATCTTCACAACTTTGATTAATCAACTCTAACATACGAGAGTTTTGATTACGACGAGACATTTTGAATGAATTTGTTGGAAAACGAAGAGGTTTTGAATGAATTTGTTGGAAACGAAGAGATTATGGCTTTATATAGGCACATTTATGACCGTTGTGGTCCAAATGGATGGATCCTAAACTGTAAAGACCCGTGCGCTAACCATCCGCGCACAAACCCAAACCCTAAAGCACCTGTGCGCAGAACCTAAGCGCACAGTTTTACATTTAACGACTACCTTTTTCAAAAATTTCAACGGCTACTATGTTTGAACAGTGCGCAGAAACACCGCGCACAGATTCTCAACCTGTGCGCAGTAGTTAGGCGCACAAGTTGTTACAGACTCTGAAAATTTACGAAAAGTACCCGTAATACCCCGTAAAACACGTATGCGCATAAGAACTGCGCACAGATGCGTGCGCATAAGTTGCGCGCACAGAATCGCGTGCATATATGCCTCGATTCGTGTGCATATAGCCATTGCCTAATATTATTGAAATAAACATGAGAAGCGTTAGAAACATTACAGATAACAGGGATATAAACGTGGTAATTGAGCATGGTCTCATAAAAATAAGTCTCCAAATGATAAGATGAGTTGTTCAAGATATAGGAATAAATATCAGAAAGTTGCATGATCAGGATGTTGTAATAATAATAGTCAGGAATAATAATATTATTGAGAGCAGGGATAGTATGATTATGAGCATGATTAAAAAAGGTAAGACTGACCTCATAATCTTCGGCAGAAGTAATGGTTGAACATTTGTGGTACTTCCAGTTTTTCAAAATTTTATTTCTGAGATGAGCTTTTTTTCGGAAAAAATTCCCCCGTTCGAAGCCGTTCGAAGCCGTTTCGGAAAAAAGTTTGTATATATATATTATTATATATGACTTATTCGTGTTTGGATGGCTCGTATGGGCTCGTTTGAAATCGGAATCGATCACGACCGATTTCGTTGGGTCCGTATTGATCCCAGCTTTCACCAGATATGTCTCTCGCTCGATTCTGATTTCGAACGACCCCATACGAGCCAGCCGAACACGCGTAAGTCTCGTGCGTACCTTCTACTGTAATGGATATTTACAAATTCGTTCCTCCATATCAGGCGATGAGAGACATATCTGGTGAAAGCTGGGATCAATACGGACCCAACGAAACTGATCGTGATCAATTCCGATTCCGAACTGGTGAAAGAAGGTATGCACGAGATTTACGCTTGTTCGGATGGCTCGTATGGGCTTGTTCGGAATCGGAATTCACCATGACCAGTTTCGTTGGGTCCGTATTGATCCCAACTTTCACCAGATATGTCTCTCATCGCCTGATATGGAGGAACGAATTTGTAAATATCCATTTACAGTAGAAGGTATGCACGAGACTTACGCGTGTTCGGGTGGCTCGTATGGGGTCGTTCGAAATCAGAATCGAGCGAGAGACATATCTGGTGAAAGCTGGGATTAATACGGACCCAACGAAATCGGTCGTGATAGATTCCGATTTCAAACGAGCCCATACGAGCCATCCAAACACGAGTAAGTCATATATAATAATATATATATACAAACTTTGAATTTTTTTTTTTTAAAAACAAATGCCTTGTATAAATTTTTTTTAATGGGGGAATTAAAAAATAAAAATATGTATAGCGTCTCTTATACATGTTCAAATAAAAAAAAAAGACCATTTATATGAGACGCTGGTTCGACCAGCGTCTCATATAATTTTTTTTTTATGTTTTAACGTATAAGAGACGCTGGTCTGACCAGCGTCTCTTATACGCAGCCTTAAAAAAAACAAATTAAAACAATAAAATTTTTGGAAAATAAATAAAAAAAGTAACATGTATAAGAGACGCTTAAAAAATTCAAAAAAAAAATTACCAGCTTCGGACGAGAGACGCTGGTTCTACCAGCGTCTCTCACACATAAAAAAAATCCGAAGCTGGTATAATTGACTATATTGGGAATTTCTTTTGAAAAGAGCCTACGACGGGAATTTTTTCTGGAAAAAAGCTCATTTCAGAAAAAAATTCGGGTTTTTCATAAGAACTTTGACTTGATTGTGTAAAGTTTGAAGGAGTAAATGATAGGAGTATATATAAGTACTTATAATAGGAGTATAAATAGGTTGTAATAGGTTGGTAATAGTTTGAGAATTGGATTCAAGATAGTTAAAGGAACAAGAAAAAAGAAGAGGAGTAGCTACCTTGCTTACCATCATCACCATATGGATATTTACATGATGGTGGGGTTGAGTATGATCAAAGAACTCCAACTTGGAATTGAAGAGGGAGGTGGGAGAGAATTGAAGAGAGAATTCAACTAATCTGCCACTTGATTTCCGAAACGAGGGATATATCTAATGCTCACCTTCCAGCTAGGATCATCAATGTAATTTTTTATTTTGAGGGTCCGACCCGCAATGCCGTCTCACTCTGTTCGCATTACTCATGATAGCATCATGTGTGACAAGGCACAAAAATTTCTGCACCCTTTGTGTCGCCTTAACCTTCCATACCGACTTCTCTTCCTCCTCAGTATCATTACAAATAATTTGCAAGGCTGATTTGATCGAGAACTTTCGTGACCCAGTAGCATTCCATCCGAAGTTATCTCCTCAGCTCTTAGCCACAATTGAAGTTGAAGCAATTCTATGCAGCGTTTCAGGCGGTAAAAGATGAGAAAATTCATTCCATTTCCATGTGTCACTATTCTAGTAATCTGCCACAGTTCTCCCTTGTTCATCTTCACTAATCGATCCAATGGCAAGAGACTCCAAGGTGTTGTTTCCAATCGAAGGATGGGTCCAAAAAAATGTGCTCATGCCATCTCCAATCACAGTTCTAGTGGCCTTAAGTAAATGATCTTTGGCTTTGACCTTTCCAGTCCAATGATTTGACGGCTCTAAACATGTCTCGATCACATCTCCCGTGGGCATACTTTCCTCGCACAACCCGAGACCAAAGTGAATCCGGCTCGGAGATTGCACCCCAACTCATCTTCGTCATGAAAGCCGTATTCACTTGGCGCATACTCCGCATTCCGAGACCACCCGCAGCTGCCTTGGGTTTCTTCAACTTCTCCCAGCTAAGAAGATGTATTTTTCTCTTTTCCGGAACCGAACCCCAGACGAAGCTTCTTGTTCTTTTATCCACCTCATCACAAATATAAAGGAGGAGATGATTTGTTTTCATGGAGTAGTAGGGAATAGATGCTTCTGCAGAATGAGCGAGAGTAATTCGACCCGGCATAGAGAGAGGAGCTTCATACGCCATCCCGCAAGTTTCAAGTCCACCCTATCCAAGATGAACTTAAACGTATTCTTATTCATCTTCTCCTTGGACATAGGAATTCAAAGGTAATTCCCAAGATCATTTGTTGGGGGTATTCCACCCACCCGACAAACTCGTTCCACCACATCCGGGGGTGTGGAGTTAGAGAAAAAAACTTTGGACTTCATGAAATTGATTTTAGCTCTAGAGGCTATGCAAAATTCCTCTAGGCAATACTTAATAACCCTCATTTGCCCTGGTGAGGCCTCGGCGAAGAGAATAAGATCGTCAGCAAAGAACAAGTGTGTCAAACCCGGGACATACTTTGAGAGACTAATAGGCTTCCAGGCTCTAGGTGGGACGGCTTCATCAATGATGTGCCCAAGTCTCTCCATGCAAAGTACAAGCAGATAAGGCGATAACGGGTCTCCCTAACAAACCCCTCGAGTGGGACGAAACCGATCACCTAATTCACCATTCCATAAAATCGACATACTACAAGACGACACACAATCCATGATGATATTTGTGATCAAAGAGGGAAACTGAGTCTCATGCAGTGTATCTCGAATAAAGGACCATCAGACTCTAGCTTATGCTTTCTCAAGATCGATTTTGATCGTCATAAAATGAGCACCCGTCGTCGATCTCATGGAATGCATCACTTCCTGTGTAATGACAATGTTATCAGTGATCTGCCTGCCCGAAACAAAGCTCGGTTGCGTACAAGCTACAACCTTTCTCATGAGCGGCTTCAGGCGGAGGACGATCGCTTTAGTAGAAATCTTGAAAGCCACATTGCACAGGCTGATCGGACGAAGGTGATGCGCCGTCTCGGGGTTGTCAACCTTTGGAATCAACACAATCATAGTCTCGTTCAGCTCATTCGGCACCCCACCTCCATGCAGATTTCGGAGAACACTTTCAACAACCTCACTACAGACAATGGACCAATTCTATGATAGAAGACCGCATGATAGCCGTCCGGTCTAGGGGCATTCAGTGCGCCCATTAGATCAATAGCAGCCTTCACTTCAGCAACAATAAAGGGACGACTCAAAATCTCATAATCATCCTGAGATAGCACCGAAAATCTCCCACGAGGAACATCAAATGGGCCCGTAGCGTCCGATTCTTCCGTGTATAGTGTATGGAGGTGCTTCGTCACCTCCATACACTATACACCAATTCTCCTCCAAAGATGATCTCTTTGTACCCCCTCAATTCTCCTCCAAAGATGATCTCTTTTTCGAAACAAATTCCCAAACACCAATCTGTTCCATTCACTCAAATTTGCAGTCAGAGTTGCGAGAGATTGCGAGACGGGTGCTGCATTAGACCAATGTTGTGTAAGGAAAGTTTGAAACTCATGGTGCAAGCGCCATGCGGCCTGAAATCGAATGGACCTATTGAAAGGTTGATAGTCACTAAATCCCTCAATGCTAAGAAGTAATGGGTTGTGATCTGATTGGAGGGCGAGCAAGTGACGGATTGTGCCATCCTCAAACAGACTTCTCCATGACAAATTACAGAGACCCCGGTCCAGGCGGGCACACGAGCGACTAAGCGGGTCAAGGCCTCGCCTCCAGGTATACTTCTGGCCTGAAAAACCCAAGTCGAGTAGACACATCTCCTCCACCCATCTGTTAAATTTTGCACATCTTCTACGCATCTCATCAGATGTGCTTGTTCTTTCTTCAAGTGTTCAGGTTTCATTAAAATCTCCCAAAAGTACGCACGGGTAATTGTTCGAACTGCAAAAGCTCAGCAATTTGGTCCATAGTTCGTCACGGTTTCTAGGAATCGGACTAGCATAGATGATTGAAAGAATCCAGTCAGCAAGCCCAACTCTTGCAACTTTCACAGTGATTACCCGGTGATGAACATCAACACGATCTAGTTGAACTCAGTCAGTTTTCCATAGAACCCAGATACCGCCGCTAAACCCGACTGCTTCTGATCTTATTATCCCATCAAATCCAGTATTTTTACAAACTGAGTCATCTCAAGAAGGACGAGAATCGTAGGATCGTGGACACGAATAATGTCTTTAAGAGCCAAAAGGAAAGCTTTACTCCACGCACCCTGGGTGTTCCAAGAGACGACTTTCAAATCTTGTGTCAACATTAATAACAATTGGATGAGAGGATTGTTGACTTGCAGTAAATCAGCAAATAACTCAGATGTCATGCGATTCCATGACGGTATCACCGCCCTGCATAGCTTCGCATTCAGTGACTTCTTCTTGTTCCTTGATGACTTTTACTGCAGCTTCCATTCGGTTATCCATGGTGTGATTCGAAGGACCCTCGTCGCCGAGGTTATGATAAAGTTCCATTGAGACCCCATTCCCTTCAGGTGGATCACTTGAGTGCTCCTTTAAAGAGTCTTGAATCTAACTACAGAAGAACCAACTTGCCCAGCACCCGGATCTCCTTTCTGCCAGAATTTTCCCTGCACTTTCAACAAAGATACAATCGATTGAGCACAAACATAAAAATCCTCTTGAGCGCGATCTTTTCGGTTATTCTCGGCCAACTTTATCTGCTTATCTTTTCCTTCTTCATTTATTTCCTTGATATTATCATAGTTGGTGTGGATTAGACATAATAGTTTCACTTTTGCAGGTATAGCCTAACTTATTTCCTTCGTCATGGATCTTGTTTGTGCCTAAAAATACGACGAGTATGGAACGCGTGATGAGCTACGCGTAGAAGAATTATCTCGACGCGACGAGAAAAATAAAGGATGTCGTCGACGTGACGAGACGTGGCAAAAGTCTCGTTTATTTTGAAGATTAGGTCGGCCGAGGAGTATTTTGACGCTTTTATATGTCGAGGAGTATTTTGACGCATTAAAGCGTCGAATTTATTGTGGATTTTTTGGCGGTTCACTTACTTTAGACGCTAAAAAGCGTCAGGATTCAACCAACATCGACGCTTTTATGTGTAGCCATTTTACGACGCTTTAAAGCGTCAAGGTTTCCTTTATTTTAGACGGTTGTGTGATATGTACGTGCTAATCTATCAATTGGTGTCAAAATCTGTTTGGCAACCATCAAAATAAAGAAACATTGTATATAAATAATACACCTCTTATTGACTATGATGCCATCATTCAGTGTTTCTTTTCCAAATGTGCAGCAAAAGTTTAAAAGATCCAAAAACAGAAACCTAACCAAAGAAAAATCAATTTCACAAAGTATTTCTAAATTTCTATCTCCTAGTTGTTCCAACTCAAGTATAAAAACATTAATAACCAACTCAATGACCTTGAACTGTGAAGATCTTCCATTCTATTGTGACAAGTTTTACCGCTTGTAGTTGAGACATCCATTATAAATTGAGCCTTGTCCTTCAAATCTATTAAAAACTGACCTTTGTTTTCTTTCTTGTAAATTGAGCCTTGTCCTTCAAATCTACTCCATCTTTGGAAATCTTGTTCTTAATAGCAGCGAATTCCTCAACAGCAGATTCATCTCCAGTTGACCCACTATTGACAATATCCTTCGCTATATCTGCAAGAGCTCAACCTCCTTCTCACTTACATGTTTTCTTTTTTTCCAGAAGAGCTGAAAAATTCTCGCTGATCTGATGATGGTTGCTCAAGAAACAGGGTGTTTCTCAACCCATACATAACTGGAACACCAGGTATCTGTAGAAGCGTTCAGTTGCACAATAAGTTACCAGGCACCCCTTAGAAAACCTTCTATACTAAAATGAGGGGTTGTAGTACTGGTTTAAAAATAAGTGGGAAACATTTCCATATCAAAAGGGAGCAAATTGGTGAAATCAATAAAATTCAGTACTTGTTGTATATCAAAACCAAGAAACATGTGGCATTGCATTTAAAGGATAGAAGCATCTTGCACTTACAATATACCTACTGAAGCTTCTTGCGCATATATGCATCTTGAGTGGCGACAAAGAAGTGCCCAGAATTATTTTGTCCAATAATATATGCTATACAAGATGGAGAGCATTTATCCTCTTCTCATGCTCACATCTGGTAACCTATCATGTCAAAAAACAGAATAAGAACTTACTCTATAACAACCAAACAATAAAAAATGTTGCTTCATATAGATGTTTTCCTCATTGATAGATGATTTGGTAAGTTTTTTATCTCATCAGATGGGTTTCTTCTATTTTTTTAAATCCCATGATATATAATTACAGATACCACGAGTATTCTAGCATGCTAAAAACATTAATTATCATTCAAAAGGGAGTCGGAGTGTCATTCTTTCTTGTTCCGATAGTTCTGATTTGTTGTTAAGTGCAATAGACTTTTTTCAAATCTAGTTAACTTCGTTTCTATAAAGGATACTAACCTTGCAATGTTGAAATGCTGATTAACATCCTTTAGTGACTCAGCATGAGAGACACCAAGAGAATTCAATTCTCCTAGAACACATCTACAAGCAAAGAGAAATACGAAAATCAGAGAATACCATCATCGTTCAAGGTAAAGATATCCACATGGAGAACACAAATTAAAGTTCAATGCAATAAAAGAGGCCAAAGACCCAACAACAGAAATAGAAAAACATAACCATGGAACTTATTATTATACTAATCAATTCAATGGTTATGTTTTCCTAATCAGCAACAAAGTTCAATGGTTATGTTTTGGTTCTCAAACAAAGTTCCACTTCACATATTTTGGACATATAGATTGACTTTGGTCAATCTATATGTACAAGCTCAAGAATCTAAAATAAGGCTATCCGATGATTTTCACTTAACTAGACCAACTAACTTGCAGCAACCTGAATATAATTATTTACATTAAGTTTTCAGTGAAGTTTGCATAATGCACAAGTCATATCTGAGATTGAATCAGAAGAACGAATACTATGAGCTTGTGCAGGAGCAGTAGTCATATTCATCACAGGGTATGGATCACCAGGAACTGGAATATGATCAAATCAATTAATCAACACATAATTCAAGAGAGTGCAACACAAATAAAAATACAGACTTGAACAAATACTAGTTACATTCACTCTAGTGTTAGCAAGATAGGCTTGAATAGACAAAATTTAGCTCACACAATACATCCATATTCAGAACTCATACAACAATAACATTACCCAATGCCTTAAAAAGGCTCATGTGCGCATATAGACGCATATAGACTCAATTACCGATTGTAAAACTAACACACATGTCTCCAGTCAAGTTATAAAATTAATCGAACACAAACAAGATCCAACACATGAATAGCCTAATAAAACTACAACGCAAACCTGAATTCAGCGGAATGTAAAAGACCGACCCAACACTAAAATTACTGGGATCCAAGATCCCATTCACCTGCTCAATATTATCCATACTCATCCCAAACCTACTAGCCAAATAAGCATGTTTGTTGTTCATGGAGTCAAACAATTGCATAAGCTCCTTCAATTTTTGAAGAAATCAAGCAACCATGAACTGATAAAAGCCAGACCCAGGTGAACCAACTTTCAAATGATTCACAGAAGCATGTTAAGAAAACTATAAAGGCTCAAAGAATCCATGAATCAACTATAAAGCCTTAAAGTGGTGCAAAATTGATGAACCAATTATCAAATGATTCGAAGAAGCATGTTAAAAAAACTATAAAGGCTTGTTGGAAACTTTTCAGAAGTTTCACCTAAGAGGCTATAAGTTGAAATTCAAGGTTCTACATTAACACAGCACTACACTAACTAACACAGACGATAAATCACGGGAAAAAAACATCAGTAAATATTCTATGTTGATTTCAAGAGAAGAGATAACAAGGAAAAATGAAGATACAGACAGACCACTTCAGGAATTGATGAAACTTTGTCAACAAGAGGTTTCAAAAGCTCTGGCTTGTAAGAAGAAGTCACAAAATTCACCAAAAGCTCAAGCATACCAGTTTGCACGTCACTGAAAATCAAATCACACATACCATTCCAGAAGCGATCAAATTCCACTTCAACAAACACAAAATAAAAAGCAAAATCTATCATGTAATGCAGTACACAGTACATGACATACTTAAGTGATTAAATTCCAGTTCAGCAACAAAATCAGGCAATTTCTGCAGTTCTAAATCACTGGATTAAGTAATCGATAGAAGCGTTAAAGTTCGACAAAATCGATTGCAGAAACATAAGAAATCAAGGAATTACCTTCTCTCCGCATACATACGATGATCGATGCGAGTTCAAGAGAAGGAAGTGGAGATCGATGGACCCCTAATTGCAAACTGCCACTCAAATATATTCTCCTGACAAGACATAAGAGCTGAAATGTCAGACACAACCATCACAAAGACTAACTAATCTTATAACATCAATCTTCCTAGCATTCTAACACTAAGTTTATACAGTTGCAGTAGGTAGTTCCGGAAGTGCATCACACATGAAAATGTAAACCTAATTTCAATTTTGGGGAAGAATACAACATATTTGACCTATAACCACGCACTGTCCGATCGAACCAGAAATTCGACCCGCTGATGTGCTCAACCTAGACCAACTGCAACCAATTACCAAATTCAACATCTAATTGAACCAAATTACGCAGATCCGAACCAAAGCGTGCAATTCGAACGAAATACCTAACGGCACAACTCAAAATACGAGTGGATCTGCATAATAGAAAGAAAATGAAGATCGGAAGAGAGAAACCTAGAGAGGAAGGCTCATGAAGTCATCATACGGATTGGATTGCATATCCTTGACCTCTTGGAGGGTTGAGGTTGAGAATTGAGATCGACCGCACTGTTTGGAAGAGGCTAGGGTTTGTATCGTGCTTATCAGAGACATAGAGATTGAGTGCTTCCTATGGGAAAGTTTTGGGGATTTTTAAAAATTATTTTATTAAAGAGAAAATAAAGAAAGGGTTTACAACGATGCTTTTTACAGATACTTCGACTAAGAAAAGCGTCGAAATTGTATAACCGAATAACGACGCTTTAAAGTGTCCAATTTCTTCTCCGTCTTAAAATTGATTTTGACACTATTATAAAGCGTCGATCCAAAAGCGTAGGAAAACCCCCTGTTTTCTAGTTGTGAGCGTTTCAACGACGAGAAGATTACGATCCCAGATTGCGGCGAGGCTACTGCTGCCGACGCATTCAGACGCGCACTCCCCCGAGACAACGATCTGTACAAGGAGCTAACGAAGACTCGTCCTACTTCATTTATCTCGACGAGAGAAAGAGATATGGAAGCCATACGCCTTGAAGAAGACCTCCTAAGTCACGCTGAAGAAAAGTCTCGATCTCCACATAGACGTACCCCTCCGCGCAGAGATTCTCCCCAACGGAAGGAGGGAAAACGTTACGATAGAAGAAACAAGCCGTTTCATAGAGAACCTCCCATGGTGCATAACGTAAGCGAAATCAATAACACCTACGCGGTCGAAAGAGGTGTATACATGAAAACCGACGCATTGAGGGATATGAACGCGATGGAAAAGCTCCACGACGTGAAGTGGCCTAGAAAGACAAACCCGGAAAAGAAGTCAGGATCAGGAAGAGGATACTGCGAGTTCCACAACGACTCGAGACATCCAATAGACGATTTCTATACTCTAAGAAAAGAAGTGCTACGTCTCCTGAAAAGAGGCGACCTTTTAGACCTACTGTCCAAAGAAGGAAGGGACGTGTTCGAAGGAGCAAGAAAGGGGAAGAGATCCCCGACGCCACAACCTCCCTCATTGAGTCGCTCAAGGACAGTTAACACGATCTTTGGAGGTTCTCCCATAAGCGGCTATACCGCCTCCGCCGCCAAAAGGAGCATCAAAGCATTACGCGGCGAAGGAAGCGCTCTGCCAATCTACCACATCAGGACCGTTAGGAAAGACTGTCCACTCACATTCGAGGAATCCAATGGGAGCGTAGATCATCACGACGGGTTAGTTATCTCTTTAACCATTAGTAATTGCAAGGCTAAAAGAATCCTTGTCGATAACGGAAGCTCGGTGAACATCATCACCTTATCCGCGATCAAGGAGCTCGGATTGTGTAGCGACGACGTGGTGAAAAAGTACATCCCTTTAGTAGGTTTCAGTGGAGAAGACGCCGATATGCTAGGAGAAATCACCCTAACCACTCTGGCGGAAGTGGTCAATATGCAAACCAAGTTCGTAGTGATGGAAGCCGAGTCGCCCTATAACATAATCCTAGGAAGGCCATGGTTACACGATATGAGAGCTATACCTTCAACGTACCATCAATCCCTGAAGTTTCCATCTCCATGGGGGATCCAAGAGATCAGGGATGAACCACAAATAGCAAGGCAATGCTACAGCATAGGAATGAAGAGTACGACCAACGCATCCATGGAGAAAAAGAGTAAGGCGTAGCAATTAAAAGACCATGAATAACATGTGAGATATGCTCAACGAAGGCTCTACGAGATAAAAGAAGAAATAGGCAGGGTAGGCGACGAGACATACGTCCTAGAAGTAAAATCCTACGTTATCCGAAGAATAGAGAAAAGGAAAGCGTCTTCATGGTCTGAATCATCGAGTAACAAAGAATCCAAACGCCTAAAAATGAGGAAAAGTCATGGAAAATCCAAGAAAGAGGCTAGGGGTATAAGAGTAACTCCCGACGCGTTAAAGAAAAAGCCTTCCAAGAAGCGAAATAAAGGCGTCGATAAGCACGGCGCATCTCTACGGAAACGTAAGCAAAATTTCCGAGTTCAAAAGTGGAGGAAATTTATGGCGGAAAATCCCAACTTAAGCTACATGTTCTTGAAACGTCATCCACCGTAAAGGCACCATCAGGAAAGAGTTTGAGATACCTTTATGCGTCTTTTGATTCCCTTTTATTTTCCTTTGCATGAGTAGGATTAAGTTTTCAATAAAAGCATGTCGTTATCTTTAGGTCAAAACGACAAGGGGTAGTGGCGACTAGGGGTAGGTGTCGAAGTCGATGTTTGTTAGTGTTAGCGCATGATGCATCTTTTATTAATATACAAGTAGACCTTTTTTTTCCAACGTGTTAAGCATGCTGAGTTGTTTCATTTCCACGACTTTCTCTATTTCTATTAAGAGAACGTGCCTCTTGAGTACGGTGTACCAAATAAGAAGCAAGAAGGCCACGGTGAAAATCCGCGCCGGGGGTGAATTTCGTTAGTCTACGCGTTCGAGGCTTCATCTACGCGTAGGCAACGTTAGCCAAACCGCCGACCCCGAGTCGACGCTTGCCATGATTGTTAGCGACGTGTGGCAATGGTCATGGGGAATGAAGCCCGATACCTCACGAAGCCGGCCGGATCCTCTAAGCAAACAAGGTCGAACCTATTTGACACGATCACTCTCCAGGAACGCGTCTTCACGCCTTCCAGCCCCTCAGAGAGTCATGAATCCACGGGCAAAACGCCAAACCGGCAGGGATGCGTCCACCGGCATCGTAGAAATCGTACGCCACACAATGAATAGGCCCGTCGATTAAAAGAGTTCGACGTCAACCTAACGCTAGCGTGAGGCAACGGATCCACCTTAAAAGTAAGGGGTAACGTCAAAAGTTGATAAAAATCACACGCTGACCTATGTCTGCCACTCACTTCATGGTTCGGAGGAAATGTTGGACCCAACCTTCATATAAGCCGGCAACGTAACTAAAGCAGCCGCAATGACCATACCATCTTATTAAGTAAATGAAGCTTTCTAACGCGTTCACTACGAGCAAAGTATCATACTAGGGGTAGAAAACCATACCCTACAAAGATAAAGTAGCAAAAGGGAAAGCCAAGAACTAAACCTATGTACTCGTAAACAAGCTACGCATTCTTTGTTAAGGAAGTTAGAATCAATAAGAAAAAAGTTCTAGACAAACTCAGAACAAAGTACACGCACCAAAGCAAAGTACGTAAGATATCAAGGCCAGATAAAGGGTAAGCTCCCAAGACGTCTCCAACGTGAAGATTAACGCACACGACGCGAAAAACGAATGAAGCGAATATGAGAATCTTTGGTAGCTCTAACCTAGTATAAAAGGAGTCTAAGTCAAACCTACAAAAAGGGGTAGGATTACGCCAAAAGAAATAAAAGAGTACCTAAAGGATAGCAATGACATGATAACAAGAAAGCTGGCGACAACGAAACGAAGTCACCAAAGATGTTGAACCGAATTCAAGGAAAAAGAACAACAACGTTTTAATTTAGATAAAAAGAAAGAAGCACTTCAAACTACAAGCAACGCGTACGAATACCCTCCGCTAAGAAAAAGTTGAAAATTACAAGGACTTGGACTCGCCCTCAGACGACCTGGATCCGGATGCGCGACCATCACCTTCTTCTTCGTCAGTCGGAGCCTCCTCTTCGTCGACGTGCTCCCCACCCTCAACGTCCGCAACATCGGGATGAGTATCCGAACGCCTCCAAGAAGGACCATCATCAACGCCCTCAGGAAGTTCCGGATAAGCCTCCCTAAACTCAGCACGTTTGCTCACCGGATCTCAATCCTTGTACTCGCCAGCAACATACTCCTCATAAACCTCCACTCTGGATAGCCAAGACCAATAGATCTTCGCCTCGTACAAATCCTTGTCATGCTGCGCCCTGTTCCTCTCCACGTCCTCCTTCAAGGTACTGAGATCCTTCTCCAGACCCTCTACTCGGTTGGTGATCGTCTTGTTAAGGGAAAGAACCTTAGTAACCTTGTCCTTCGTCGTCTTCTCTGCGTCACGGGACTTCTCCAGCAAACTGTTCAAACGCGCAACCTCCGACCCCTTTTTCTCCAACGCCCCCATCTGTTTTGGATACGCAGATAAGAGCGTCCAAGCGCATAGCGACGCCTGAATCCCCTGAATGAAGGAACAAGAAAAATAAGAAAGGAAGCTCGCGAGAAAGCCATCAGAGAAAATAGAAATTACAATCTTACCTTCCATTGAGCAGCGAAAGCCTCTCCCATAACGTCGGTAGGATCCATCGACGCGTAATGGTGGAGAGACGACGAAGATCGAAGCCCCATCAAGGCCTTCAGAAGTTCCCTTCCCGGAGCGAAAGCATTTGAAATCACACCAGGGAACTCATCCACAGATGAGTATTGCTCCTCGGGAGCCTCGACCACTTTCTCCTTTCCCTTCTTTGAACGTGTCGCCTTAGCCGGAGAAGGAGACGACGTAGACTCCAAAGTAGCCATAAGGTCGACGTCCAAAGGAGCAGCGGACGAACATCCTTTTATGGCGAGCTGCCTCTTCCTCGACGTCACAAGATCAGTGGCAGACTCGGCGCGAGCACGAACGTGAGAAATTGAAGCTGCAACACCAACATAGAGCAGACAATTAGAGCACAAATATAAGGAAATAAGTTGATGAAAGCTAAACGAGAAGAAGCCGACTTACCAGATGGCGGCACAGGGCCGCAACGATGACCTTCTCCGTCATGGCCAAAGAAGGTCCGGTCAACTTCAGGAATCGCCAAAAGCGCGGCTACAACCTTTTTTGACTTCGTCCTTGTCTTGAGAGCCTCCGCGTTAACTGTAAAGCATATAAAGTTATACGTAAGTAAAGCATATAAAGTTATACGTAAGTAAAGCATCGACGAGCAAAACATACGTCCTTATGAAAAGAAAAAGAAAAAGTTGTTAAGATAAGGTAATGAAACTTACTCTCGGGGTTCCACTCCTCGATAAGCCAAGAGCACGCATCTCCGAGGGAAGATTTCTCCACGAAATAAAAGACCTCGGCCCAACCCCGATCGGCCGTACTTTTCTCAAAGGCTATCCTAGCCTTCTTCTGCTTGATCTGAAAATAGACCCTTCCTGGAGAATTGAGCGAAACAATTAGAGAATTGTCATGGTCCGCCGCGACAAAGTTGACCTATCACCAAGCCCAGAGTGAGCATAAAGGCCTTGACCAAGGGCGAGAACGGGAATCGATGCCCCGCCAGGAAAGGATACTCGTAAACCGTATCCATCCCGGTCGGTGAGCATCCGCACAAACCCCTCTTGGAGGAATTTCGATCTTCACGTCCGGACCAAGATCAGCAATGGTCCTTAAGCGACTGGTGTCGTACGCCTCGAAATCGTAACGATCAGACTCACGAAGCACCTTCCTTGGCTCGTAAAGTACTGGAGTTGCCATTAGAAAAGAAGTAGATGGGAAAATGGAGCAATAGAATGATCAGACGAGGAAGAGATGAAGAGAGCAGAGAAATGTTCGGGAAAAATAAAGATTAGAAGAAGTGTATGGAAAAAGGAAAGATCCCCGCTTATTTATAGGAAGGAAATCGCAAGGATCTCGGGAAAGATACTTTTCCAACGGCAACATCTTCCACCAAGAAACTAGCCGTTGGAGATGAACGTTGCCGGCACAGATAACGAAGCTCATCGCCTGCCACATGGAAATAATTGAAGAGGAATGATGATTGAAGCTCTGCGACGACATTAAAAATTCTGGTGACGTAATCATCAACGCGTTCCTAGTAAAGTGAAGACGTATTCCGTGAAGAAAGAAGGCGTCTCCCAGCTCCACTAGACGTTAAGCCCTGTAAGACACCTTAGGGGTATTGTTTGTGCCTAAAAATACAACGAGTATGGAATGCGTGATGAGCTACGCGTAGAAGAATTATCTCGATGGGACGAGAAGAATAAAGGATGTCGTCGACGTGATGAGACGTGGAAAATGTCTCGTTTTTCTTGAAGATTAGGTCGGCCGAGTATATTTTATCCTATTTTGTATTACACTATTGTAAATAGTAAAAGATACGTTAAAGAATATCTTTTACCTTGTTTATTATATCGTTATTTAGATAAAAGGAAGAGATAAGATCTTGTTTCCTTAAAGATATTATTAGGGTTAGCCTATAAATAAAGGCTAACGCCTGCTTTGTAAGAATCTAAGTCGTCATTCGAGTAATACCAAGATAAAGTTTCACCCCTAATTTCCTACCTTGTTCTTGAGTGTTGAACCGTACTCTTTGATCTTTGCCCTATAATTGCTTAGTTATCTTCTCGTAGGTAATTTCGCTATGAACAGATCTCCTAGGTTTATTCGTCACGGATGTCCTCAATTTCTTCGTGACGAATTTCAGTTTGAATTTCTTCGTGACGAATCTCAGTTTGAATTTTTTCGTGATGAAGACTGTAATACATTAATTCGTGACGAAAATGAGGATTTGGAAAATAAAATTTTAGAGTGTTCCAAATAAAGACCTTATATATATAGCATCCATGTATATAAGACCTTATATATATAGCATCCATGTAGAGGTGTTGCCGGTTAAAAAACCGTCGGTTCCGGTTCATGAACCCTCAGTTCAAGGTTCAACATATGCTTGAACCTGAACCTAAACCGGCAAGGGGACGGTTCAGCCGGGTCAGTTCCGGTTTTGACCGGAAAACCGCCGGTTATTTAGCCAGTTCCGGTTCCGGTTCAACCCTGAACCGGAATAATTCTTAATAAGATAAAAAATATATATGAAATTTATATTTTAAAATTTTACTATATTTTTTTAATGAGCTCAAATATTTAAGTCTAATCAAGAAGTTGATTCTTAGAGGTGTGAAACTTGTATGTAATTTGTTGTTTTTATATACACAATCATGAAGGTCTTTTTTTTCTTCTAAATTTCAATGTCGAAAACTGTTTTATTATCAATATAAAACATTTAAAAACTTCTCACATTGAAAACTACATGAGATGTTGAAATCTTTATATTAAAAAATGAAATTCTTCATCCTCTACTTTATTTTTTATGTATATATTTTTATATTTTTTGGTGTGAACTAACGGTTAACCGGACGATTTAGGTTCCGGGCCGGTTTGTCCGGTTAACCTTCATTAAAACCGCCGGTTCAAGGTTCCGTAATCTCATGAACCTGAACCTAAACCGTTAGGGAGACGGTTTGGCCGGTCCGGTCCCGGTTCCGGGCCGGTTCCGGTTTTGACCGATTTTGACCGGGTCGGTTCCGGTCTGGTTTGGCCGGTCCGGTTAACCTTTTAACACCTCTACATCCATTTATATAAGACCTTATATAGTCCCTTAGTAAATACAGCCCAGACGTTTTCCCAAATAACGCTCGGCCCCTCGCGTAACGCGAGGGAGCAACATCTCGCGTAACTCGAGGGTGTCTCTCTCGCAGAACGCGAGGGTTTAGTCCCTATAAAAGGGGAAAAAACTCTACTTCTGCTCATTTTTACAGTATACCTCCACGTTTTTACTCCTTCTCTCAAACAAACTAGTTCATCTTCCTCTTTTCAACACAAATCTTCAATCAAGGTATGTTTCTTCTTTCCTTATGCTTTCTAATGTTTATTCTAGACGAATATATGTTGTTAGTATATTGAATTGCATATTATATGATGTTTTGATATTGAATGTTGATTTAGAAATGGTTATATATATATAGTATTAGGCTGTTTGGAATGGATGAAAGATGATGATTTCTTATTATGGTTGATGAGTGAATGTTTTTTTTATGTTGAATAGGTCAAATTCATTAGGGTTAGGTTTTTTTTATTAGGGTTTATATTTTATTTAGGGTTTTGATGTTTATTTGGTGATTCACTTAAATTTATAGGCTTTTTAAGTTTAAATATTGAATTTATATTGAATTTGTGTTGAAATGTCATCGGAAACTGGCCGGAAAGAATGAGATAACCGGACGCGTGACGTCACACTTCACGTTACGCGAGAATGGTGCCCTCGCGTAACGCGAGGAATTGCCATAACTGGCAATTCCCTCTTCTGCAGAACATGTGCATTTTGCACTTTTTTATTTATTCTGCATTTGTTTATTTATTGATTTTACTTTGTATTGTTTTAGGTAATGGACCATATTCCATGACGTTTGACTCGTGTGAGAAACCAGAACGTAAGGAGGGAAGAACCACCGGTTCCAAAAGGAACCCGTCCAACTGAACTACCAGTACGTGGATAGGGAGAGTTTTGAGGGGGGGGGGGGGGGAAGACGTTCCTCTCCCTAGTCAGTATATGCAACTAACGCCTCAAGCCCGTGGCCTTACCCTAGAAATGGCTGGGAGTTCCCGCTGTCATAAATGTCGTCTAGAAGTTATTCTGTTGGACAGATACCACCCGGTGACTAGGACAATTTAGTTCCACAGGATGCCATAGTGGACTATGGACAAGGGTGGGGTGGTGTAACCACAAGAGATGGAAGAAGAAGAAAATGAGGATGGAGTTCTTGGCGATAGAGATGAAGAAGAAAAAGAGGAAGAGGAAGTGCAACCAAAAAGAAAGAGGAAATCAAAGAAGAACGAGCCATGATATGATCCTGAGCTCACTGTAAGTGTACCTGGAGGTCCAGAAGATCCCGAGTTGCTTAAGGGATTTGAAGGACATGTGGCTTACCACATCCAAAGAGGGCTTGTAAGTCTTCTTTTTTTAATTAGAAGCACTGTTTTGTTTGCACAGTTTCTGTAGAGAGTGTAGAAACTGTGCATTTTCTCACAGAACGCGAGGTGGCGCAGCTCACAGAACGCGAGAGTGGGCATCCTCGCAGAACACAGGGATTTCCACATTTTTTGCATTTTCTTCCCTCTCTACAGAAACTATATTTTTTTGCTAATTATTCCTGCCGAATCTAATATGTATTTTTTCCTACAGAACAAAGGTCTGATGAAGCCACAACAAAGGACAAAACAGAACAATGATTGGCCATTAGAAGACGACACCGACTGGAGTGAGATTCCTGGTGCACTTGGATTGTCAAATCTCCCCAGCATGATGTACGACGAAATCGACTTCCCGTTGATTGAAGCGTTCATTGAACGATGGCAGCCGGAGACAAATTCATTCCACCTCCCTTGTGGTGAGATCACTATTAACCTTCTTGATGTGTATAAGATATTAGGGCTCGCTATAGATGGGAAAGCTATGGCACCAACAAAGAAACTGAGTCAAAAGTTGGGTATTGAAGAACTAAAAACATACTATGCCAAGTGGGGGCGGAAATTTTTGATATAGATTATGACACATGCGATTCTAGGAGGGTGAAAGCTGATGGGTTTAGGAGTCATTGTGAAACCCTTTCAGAAGAACGAAAGGGATTAGGTTGCGTGTTGTATACTGCTACCTCGATCTTATTTCCCGACAAGTCTCAGAACTTGATCCGGCTTAGATACGGGCCCTTTGTGGAAACCTTTGACATAGCTTTGAACGTCTCGTGGGGCTCGGCTGCTTTGGCACACCTGTATAGGAAGCTAGGGGTATGCACACGCCAGAACTGTGCCCAGATGTCTTTTTGTTACACCTTGTTGCAGGTATTTGCTTTCTAAGCATTTAATTTACCTACTAATTTATGTTTTCATATTTAACGTAATTTGTATTTCCTAGGCATGGATCTACAATTATTTCTCACAGTTTTGACCTGTTGCACGACCTCGGTGGACGGAAGCTATGCCATGGGATTACCGTTGGATACCTCATAATTTAAAGATGAAGAAGGGGCAAGTCGGAAGGGACTATAGAGGCGAGCTCGATATTATCTTAGCAGAGATGGTAATTATCTAAATCTTTTTTTATTCATCTGCATTAGGTTGTGTACAGTTTTTGCATTGCTGCATATTCAACAACTTCTGCAGAGAGGGAGAAACTGCAAAAAATGGGCATTTTCTCGCAGAACGTGAGGTGGCACATCTTGCAGAACGCGAGGTGGCACATCTCGCAGAACGCGAGATGTGCCACCAGGCGTTACGCGAGAAAACGCCCATTTTCTGCAGGAATGGCCTGCAGAAACTGTGTTGTTTTGGGATAAGTTTCCTTCATTTTCTACATTTTTTGTCTGTTTTTAGATATGTTGGAACCCGTATGGAGTGGTAGACTTCTCTGATCCTGCGCTCGCTCCCGCTCTATTTCATGGGGTGTTATCGTGCGTTGACGTCTCCGAACCACACATGTCGAATCGGTGTCCGAGGCAATTTGGGCGAATACAGCGTATTCCTAGGCAAGTGATCGAACCGCTCAAAGCTCATAGGCTACCCAACATTAGGAGTTATATGGTTTTCTATGACGCCAACCAATGGCTTTGGGAGGCGAGAGATGTTCACTCCATCTCTCTTAATGATATGGGGCCAATTGCCTATGTACCACATGAATGTTCCGAGGATTACATTGATTGGTACATCAAGACGACACATAAGCTTATCCATCCTGCAATTCCCGGGATGATGACTAAGCAACAGGTAATATTATTTGTTTTGGTTTATCTTGCGTTACTAGTCTTTGTTTGTCTATAATATGAATATACCTTATTTGTTTACATGCTTGTAGGTGATTGGTCGGGTCTACAATGACATGGATCGATATCGGTTTTCTACTCAAGATCAATTTCCTTCATATCATGCTCAAATGCTACAATCTCTGCAAGATCTCTATCCCTTCTGACCACAACAACAGTGAATTAAGTTGATGGATAATTTTCGATTGTGTTTTGGATTGGTTTGTTTGTTGGATTGTCTATGATTGTTGGATTGTTTGAATTTGTTTGTTGGATTAGTTGTTGGAAAATGTTGTTGGTTTATTTTAGTTATCATATTCGTACAATTACTTCGTGTAACGCTAGAAAAAACCATATGGGAAAAAACATTGAGAACCACGATCTAAAATATTAGAAAAAACCATATGCAACGTCTCGCAGAACGCGAGGTTAGTGCATCTCGCGTAACGCGAGGAAAGCCATAGCCAACTCCTCGCGTTCAGTCAACATGCACGGTCTCTGGCACGGTTAGTGTCCCTCGCGTAACGTGAGAGACACACTCCTCGCGTAATGCGAGGAGTCGCATCTTTTCCAAATTGTCCACTACATGAGTTTATGTTTTAGAATAGAAAAAACCATGCTCCAGTTCAACATTATATTACAAATTTAGCAAATAAAAATAAATTCAACCATGTTAAACTAAAGACGGCACATCGATGTGCCACAAGATCGTGCAAACAATGAGCATCATATTCCGCGTTTCGCCACCAAGGAGTAAACACAGGAGGTAATGAGCAGTTTTCTTGAAGACGCAACTACAATAAAACAACAACGTTAGGAAGTTGCATATTAGAGGTTATGCATAATAGTAAGTAATTCAAATAAAGATTAGAAACTTACCGGAACAAAATGTTTCTCCCTCTCAATATATAATAAGCAGATCGTATTAAGTGTGCTCCCTGGTTGAAACCAAGTTGGAAGTTGTAGAGGAAGGAATGTGTAGTTAGCGTTTTTTCCCACCATTACGAACACTACGTTGAATGTGGATGCCACAAGACATCCCATTTCCGGGGTTGCTAGCCAATGATCTTCTGGAGCCATTTCTATTCCTTGCCATGTAAGTTGGTGTACGACGCTCTCCAAAGTTGGTTGTTCTTGAGGTCCAATCCAAGTTCCTTTAACTAGATGCCAAATATCCTTGACCTTAGCTATCATCAAATCTCTTACTTCCCTCCATAAGTGTTGGTTCTCCTCCGTCTCATACGCTATTGATCTATATCCACAATTTTCATCTCCATTTACGTGAAACCAGCCATTCACATAGGTGCGCATTGAGAGAGGTACCTGAGCCTTGTACTTAACAAATAATCTTAATTTTTGGTTTCTTGAATGTTGTATAATTAGAAGCATTTATTTGCTTCTTTGGAGGTTTTTCTTCCAAAGCTCTAGCATCCATCTCGGCATTAGTGTGCTCCCATGCAGACGGTCTTCTTTGCGTTGACCTTGGCTCTTTGTTAGGAGCTCCGACTGGACGACCCCCGGTGTGCTTTGAAATAGCCTGCTCTTTTAGAGGAGTATTTACTCTCCCAATGTCTAAAACAGTTTGTGCACACTTCTCTTGATCATGGGGGGACAAGTTCTGAAACTTTTCCTCATAGAAACTCTGAAAAAGACGTCTTGTCACCTTACTCTTAACTTCGAGTACATCGAGAACATCACCTTCTTTCAAACTCAATGTACTCCAGAAAGGGCGCAACTCTGATGCTCTTAAGATGGATACACATCAACTCTGATGGTCTTTGCTCCTTCCAATGTTTGCCAATATGATGGATACACATCAACCCGTCTCTAATCTTGATCTCACAGCTACAAAACATAGGCGTGTAAAGACCATATCTCTCGCCCTTCGTGTATTCCTTGAGCAATTCCTCTAAGCATTTGTAAGACACTTTGAACTTCAAGACTTTAAACAAGTCGGCTCCTTCAACAACTGTGAAGCTCTTATTCAAACTTTCAGTGAAAGACACATTAATCTCCTTAAGTTGGTTCGCCGCCATTGTTTTGTATTCACCGAACATTGTGTCTAGCCTACCCTTTCCACTTGTCAAGTACGACTTAAGACATGAATGTGCTCCTATTCTCAAATACATCGTCTGCAGCTTCTACAATGCCCACAAATAACTTTCCTCACTCTCGGCCTCTAACCATACCCCGCAAACGACAAAAATTCTTCCATGTAGAAGTCAAACCAACTATCTCCAGAAAGGGAACATTGTACCTGTGACCACATATATTAAATTTTTCATGAATTTAAAAATACAACATAAAAACAAAATGATAAATACTTACTTGTCCGTACTATAAGTCGAATCCAACAAAAGGACATATGGAAACGCCTTTAAGAGCTTCATTGATTCGGGGCTAGCAAAGAACAAGTCGCCTATTATCGAAGGTTTTTTTGCACTTGGCCTATACTCCATGAAGTAGTTGTTCTCTTTGCATTGGTGAAAGAATTCTTGAACCACGGTTCTACCTTCCATTTCATCTTCCCTTATATCTTTTACCAAATTGTACACTTGTCTCTTCTTTGTGCAACTTCCGGGATCCTTGTTTATCTCAGTGTAAATCTGATTTGGAGAACAGTGAGAAAGTACCATCTCACGAACCATTTTGTTCTGATCAGGGGTGGGCCTCCCAGCAAATGCATTCCCGACCAAAGTATCTCCAATAGGATGGTTGTGCAAACCACAAACAACTGTTACTCTCCAATTGTCTTCAATACGGTTCTCCATAAGCTTCAACTGAAATGTACACCCTGTTTTCTTGCTCTTTGTGTTTGTTCTCACACTGAGACCTTTAGGCTTATAACTTTCCCCTTTCTCACAAATGATTTGAACCTTTCCACTTTGCCCCGGTTTAGATGGTACACTCCTTCCAATAGAGATCATAAACTTATGTTGCTTTGCAACATTCAACGCCCACAAATGACCAATCTCCTTAGAGGCAAACACTTGCTGTGTGGTGAAATAATTCCAAATAATTCTTAGAAACAACATCTTCCTCACATACGGGACTATCAAACTTTGGTGCAGTGCGTAAAGAAGGAAGAAACCACATCTTCTCTCCTACGTTTGTAGGTGGGTTAGCAAACTGTGAATCGAACGCATCATATCTTGATGGCACTTCATATGTACATGGCAATTCATAAGTAGATGGCACGGGCAATTCATATGTAGATGGTTGATGATAATCACCAAAGTCAATCCCTAAATCAAATGACGGTGGTGAAACAGGCACCGTATTCCGCGAGGGGTAGGTGTAGTCGTTCAACTGGATTGCATTCAATCCAGTGAACAAAGAAAAAGTCACCTATACACAATAAAGAGTTAATACTCTGTAATGTGCAAATTCTCGCGTTCTGCGAGGGAGGCAATTCTCGCGTTACGCGAGGTGCTCTCTCTCGCAGAACGCGGGAAATTGCTAATGTGCAAACACAGTGAAACGGGATCATTTAATATAAACATGAACAAAAGTAACTTTTGTACATTAAAAACCCTAAAAGCATAAACCCTAAACAAAATAAGGTTCAAGAGCAAATATTTTGGACATCATATGCAAAATTCATCTCTTCAACACTTAGTACTACTACATTTAACATGAAATACAACATAATGGAGGGTGAAAGAGGTGAAATTGAAATTTTAAGTAAGAACATTACCTCATTTGCATGGTAACTTGATGAACCACCATCTCCATTCCTTCCTTTGTTGAATTCCTCTTCATCTTCCAATGTTTTTGGTGTTTTTAGAGTGTTTTGAAGTTTGAAGGTTTTGAAAATGGGTTTTAATGGAGGGTGAAAGAGGTGAATGATGATAAAAAGAGGTGTTAGGGTAGGGTTAATAGGTGTTACGGTTTACTTAAAATAAGGGGGTAGTTATTATAGTTAGGTGGAGACAAAACATCTATTAACGGTGCACAACAACGTCTTTCAGATATATTCCCTCGCGTTACGCGAGAACACGTATCCTCGCGTAACGCGAGATTAGCATTTAAAAATTATTTTAGTTTTTGCTAATCTTATGTTACGCGAGAGTACATGTTCTCGTGTAACGCGAGTGGTCAGGCGGTGTTTGGTTATTTGACCGGGCTGTATATAGCATCTGTGCTTATATATGCATCCATGTAGAGGTGGGTTTTATGGAAAACTTATCTTAAGATAAGAACTAAGAACCCATCTGGACCGTTGAATTTTGTTAATGAACGCACCAGATGTTGCCACGTCGCTAATGCAAGTAAAAGGGAGAAAATGTATGCGGTGGCAATTTTGAAAATAACGAAAAATTTTCGGGAAAAGACCAAAACACCCTTCACATTTCTCCCCCTTCTCTCTCGCTGTCGCTCGAACGATTTTGCAATCTCTCTCTCTCGCTCGTCCGAATTTCAAACAAATTTCCACTGAATCTACGCTTGCAAGCTTGAGATTTTGATCGATATCTTGCTTTTAGGTTCATAGGCATAGACTGTAAGGTTTAAACATGTGGACTATGAAACACCTAGTTTTATGAAGTTTCAATACTTGAATTAGTGCTCAACAGTTGAATTAGATAGAATCTTTAAACTTGATATGAAGAATTTGAATTTTATGAAGGTTCATATGGTTTAACTGATAAGTTCATAGGCTTAGACTGTAAGGTTCATATGATAGATTTCAAAAAATTGAAGGCATAGAGTATTTTTAGTATACATAAAATTCAGGTTCATTAGTATTAGGTTCATAATATTTCATTAGTAGGTTCATGATAGTTAAAGCTCTTGATATGACAATTTCTAGTGTATTAGACTAAATATACCAGGTTCGGAATCTTATACATAAGGTTCATAAAATGATATAAGTAAGTTCAGGACTGTTAGAGAAGTTTAGGACTATTTTAGGAAGACTAGTTCCTTTTAGAGTTTGAACTTTTGCATTAAATCTCAAAAGGTTATCATAAATTTGAATGAACTTAGGTTCATGCTTGGATGACATTAGGTTCATTAGATTATAACCAGAGGTACATTTATATTTAGAAAAGTACATGTCTTAAAAAAACTAATATAACTTACTGTTTTATGAAAATACAGGGAAAGATAAAGGCAATGTGAAAAAAAATCATGTAGTAAGGTTCAAAGTTTCAGAACAGAAAGCAAACACAACAAAAACTCGAACAAGCCCACGAAAGAGAAAGGAGCCTGAAGAAATGGATGATGAGGTACAAGAATCATCTGAGAAGACAATATCTGATAAGCAAATATCAGAAGACATAGAACACAACACAGAAGATGAGAGCAAACAGGAAGAAGTAGGTTCGATATCTAAGAAAAGGAAAAGCATATCAAAGTCACAACTTAAGGAACAAAAAGCATCTACTGTGGATACTAGAAGAGTATCAACAAGGAAAAGAAAGGCAGTATTTCAAGTTGTTGAACCAAGATATAGGGTTACAAAAGCTACAAACCCAAAAGCAGACATCAAGACCTTGAAGAAAGCTATAAATGAACCAACCGATTTCAAAACAAGGACGGTGCCTCATTTGCTTGTTACCGCTGTAAAAAGTCTGAAAGAGCATAAGCTTGAAGTTATAAAGAAAATAGGATTTGGGAGCATTCTGGAATTGTAACTGGTGACCATACCAAAAGAACTTGGAAGCTGGCATACAGATCGATTTGATGTAGAGAAAAGTGTTATATTTCGGGATGACAAAACATTCATCAATGTAGATGCAAAGGAAGTTCAAAGAATCTTGAGTATCCCAAATGGTGTTGTTCCCTTTGTTAGAGGAGGTGAAGAAGAAAAAGACAAAAGGAGGGTAAAGGAATGGAAAACTTTCTTGAGATCAACAGAAGTACGTCCAACTCATGTTGCAAATTTAATGTTGTCTTCAAAGGATGAGTCCTGGTTCATTCGATCCTTCCTTGTTTTGTTCTTAAGTACTTTGGTGGACTTATCTCAGAAAGGCACTGTATATCAGTCACTGATGGTTGATGAAATTGAAGATGTTCAGAGCATAAGCTGGTGTCAATTTATTGTGGACACATTAAAACTGAGAATAGGAGAATGGAAGAAGAAAGGATAGACTGGATTTTATAACGCACCAATACTTGTGCTTTTGGTAAGTGTGTTCAAATTGCTACACTTATTGTTGATCATACATATTATTTAAACTAACAATGTGTCTTAATTTTCTTGCATTTAAAAAAACAGCTACTGTGTGTGGAGAACCTACGGGAACCTCGAATGAAAACTTCAAATCCAAGCCCTGCCTTCTTGGGTTTAACAGATGAAGACCTTAGCAGAAACATTGGGTAAAGAGAAAGTGATGAAAAAGGAAATGAAGGAAACAAATGTGCAGACACCTAAAGCATTTGGAGAAGAGTACTTACAGGTAAATAAAAATAACCTGGTGAATAAACTCATAAAATAAACAAATTAGATGCATGTGGTTTTAGGTTCATGATCTAAGACTAGAAGGTTCATGGAGTTTGAAATCAAGGTGCATGTGGTTTTTAGGTTCATGTCCTTAAACTAGTAGGTTCATGGAGTTTGTAATCAAGGTTCAACAATATGAAAACACTTATTTCAAGTTGTTTATTAGATAATTCAATAATATAATCAGATTAGGGTCATGTGGTTTTAGGTTCATCAACTTATACAAGTAGGTTCTGGGGATTTGTAATAAAGGTTCAACAATATGGAAACAGTTGTTTCAAGATAATACATTTGTGAATCAATAAAATATAAAGATTATGTGGGCATTATTTTAGGTTCATGAACTTTGACTTGTAGGTTCTGCATATTTGGAATCAAGATTCATCATCTTAACACAACTAGTGATTTTGAACTAGTAGGTTCATACAGTCTGTTTTTAAGGTTCATTAATATGATGTAGCAAGATCGGTTATATAAAAAGATAGGTTCATTATTTGAATATATTAAAAGGTTCATAGTTTTAATAATCTTAATTGTCCTAGCAGGTTCATTATTATTTGCTAGCAGGTTCAATCATATGTACTAACAGGTTCATTTGATTGAACTCAATATCTAATATTAAATTTATATTTACAGGGATGGTTGACAAGGTTCACAAGCAATTGTGCTTGAAAACTCAATGCTTGAAATTTGGGCCATGTACAAAGATTTGCCACATGCATTAAGGGAAGGCAAAAGAGTGAGTTGCATGATTGAAACAGCAAAGACCCTAATGCAGAAAAATGGAGGAGGAGAAGAACTACCGTTTGATTATGAAAAAAACTACAAAGATTCAAATCATCCTTTCTGATCTGATCCAAGATTTATTGAGTGCATGAAACTTCTACCAAAGGAGGAAGATGCAAGAAAAATGATGTCAAGTTCATCAGATCCCAAAGATGGTGATACTTGGGAAGCTCTGAGTAAAATTCTCCCGGATATTGAAATCCTTAGTGAAGATAATGATGTGAATGAGAAAAACAAGAACAAAAAGATGGAGGCAACTGAAAAGGTTCAAGATGTGGCGAGTGAGAACAGTGGATCAAATGCAAAGCAGAAAGTTGTATCGCAGACGAAAACTGATGAAGATGATACTGAATCAAATGACATGGTTAACGGATCTGATGATGATCAGATAACTTTGAAAAATAAAATTGATGATATCAGGAGAGAAGGAAAAGAGTCAAAGCAGCTGGTACAAGATGAATAATATTGGAATGAATTAGAAGGTCAGAGTAAAACAATGGAAGTTGACAGTGATAGAGATGAAGGTTCAGAAGATGGTGTTGAAAAAACATCTCAAGAGAAGGTTAACGACGACGAACCAGAGGATTAAATTGTGGAGGAAGAAGAACCAGAGACTGTAGAGGATAACGACGACTGTCCACAACAACAAATTAGCCAAACTGAAGGGAAGCCAAATGACCAAGATCTAAATGAAGATCATCAAACAGTGGAAGCCAATCAAGTTGTCAATGTACCAGAAGTGAATGTGGAACAAAACATAAAATCGCCACAGAGCACTGGAGAGGGTGAAATAGTTGAAGACACTCCTATGAGACAGAATGCAGAAGAAGAAGTGAACACAGAGAAATCAATAGAATCATCTAAAAGAGAAGAAAATCAGGGAAGAAATGACGAGGAGTTGTTGGAAGAATCAAAGTTGGGAGCTCAGACTGTGGAAGAGAAAAAGACAATATTCACAGAGAGTAAGGAAGGAGATAAAGCAGAAGAAGGAAGAAATGAACCAGAAGAAAATAATGAACCAGAAAGGAACAATGCTGGGGGAAAATAGAAGAAGAGACAAATCTGAAAGATGCTGATCCAGATAACCTACTAACAGAGATGGAAGGATCAAAAATTGAAGGTTCAAGGGATGAACCTGTACCAGAGGAGGAATTACAAGACATAGAGGAAGAGGATTTAATTAGGGAGCATCGCACCAAAGCCGTTTATGAAAGAAAGGGGAAACACGCTAAGGGGAAGAAGATAAAAGATGATCAAACAGAGGACGTTGGACCTAGGACCAGGCGAGCAGGACCAACATTGAAAAGTCCATTCAGAACTAGGGAGATCAAAATTTTATCGAAAGAGACTCAAGAACAAAAAGAAATTTCAAATTACGTGCAAGACATTGGATCCAATGACAAGTAAGTTAAAATACTACCTTGAAGGCTTTTATTCAATCTTAATACTTATAGTATCTGAGAAACTATTTTATTTATTGATTTGCCATAGGAGGTGTTGTTCAAAGATCCCCTTAAAGAAATATCAAGAGTTGATTTGAGGTCAGATGATAACAAGATAGACGCCAGGGTTATGGATGCTTGGACTTATGTGTTAAACCAGAGAGAGAACTTTCATAGCAGCAACAACCCTAACAGAGTCTTCATGTACACAATAACTTTGGTAAGGCGTTCTAATGCAAAAATCCACAGTTTTGAATAATTTTGGAGTTTCATATATTAGATGTTATCGGAGGGGCATAATTGAAATCGCAGGTTCATGTCTGGTGCCATGAACCTACAATTTCAATTATGATACCTACAGTAGAAGGGAAATGAACCTACAGAACAATGGTCATGAACCTACAGAAGAAGTTTAATGAACCTACAGAAGAATGTTCATGAACGTACAGCTGTATGTTAACGAACCTACAGTAGAAGGTTCATAACATACAGTAGAAGGTTCATGAACCTAAAGTAGAATGTCCATGAACCTACGGCTGTATGTTGCCAAACCTTCATTAGAATGTTCATGAACCAACAGTAGAACGCACATGAACCTACAGTAGAAAGTTCATGAACCTACAGTACAAGGTTTAGGGAGTGTAATTTTGAATGATGAAAAACTAAGATGTTTACACTGCAAATGTTGGTTCATTGATGACACTTGTTATAACAGCAAAATAAGTCGGTTGATTTGTACAATTTCAAAATCAACATGTTGAATGCAAGGATAATGGTGGATGGGCGTGATATGAAAGACATTGACATGGTAAGAATTGAAAGAGATTTATTGAAAATAAACTATTTATCTAAATAGTTTCAATAGAGATAATAAGAATGTTGATATCTATAAACTTGCAGGTTTTAGTGCCAGGTCAGAACACTACCTTGCACTTCTACATGATATGCTTTGACATCAAGAACTCATCAGCTCAAGTACTCGATAGCCTAAACAATGATGGAAGGACTGATAGATACACTGTATGTATCGAAAAAGCTGTAAGTTTAACCAACCATTTTCCTATCTATAGTTACAGAGTAAATTTCATTATCCCGTTTTGATGTAAGGGAACTTTGATTGCAGACATATTGGTTATCTCAAACACTGAAGACTGTTGCCCTGCATGCAAGACGTAAAAAGATTGAGGAAGCAAAGAAAAAGCCAATAATTGTTCAAATGCAATGGATTGAACCAGGAGACATAACCAACTCGGGCTTGTTTTGCATGAGGAATATGGAGCTCTACGGGCAACCATAATGAACAGTGGGAGAAAGAGATCAATTTGAAGAACAAAGACAAGTGCATGAAAGTACATAGAAGGAAGTATATGCATGCTATTGTAACCTTAGATGCAAACAAAGTAAAGGATCAAGTTATGGAGAAGATGAGGAGCAAAATTGCAGGTGAAAAGAAGTAAAACAGTGATTAGATTTCTGCAGTGGAAAATTTATGATTGTTTTGAATTTGCGTTATTAGCTAAAGTAATCTCGGATACAGGTTCATTTGGTGTCTAAGATGTTGATATTAGACTTTTAAGATTGGAAAAAGTTTGAAGAATGACTAAGGCTCTGTTCGGGAATAATAGGATAAGCTAGCTTATTTTTCCAAAAAGCTTGAAAACCTAGCTTATTGTTTTCATAAGCTAGCTTATTTTTCTTTGAAATTAAGGGGAAAAGATTTATTGCCGAACAGGCACTAAGATTTAAAGGTGTTGTTTTTCCGTTCTTTGTTAAAAGCTTGACACAAAATACACTGTGAGGTTCATCAAAATAAAACAACAAGGTTCAACAAAAAAACATAGAGGTTCAGCAAAATATAAAGAGAGGTTCACCCCAATACACAGTAAGGTTCAACCAAATTCACATTATGTTCTATGTATTGACAAGGTTAAATAAAGATTACTATGTACCCACTCATACCAAATAATATTACACAAGATCATCAAAATTCACTGTGAGGTTCATTGATATAAATAAAAATATAAATAAGTTGATGTTCATCGGTTATAAACAGTTAGGTTCATCAAAATATAAATTGAGGTTCACCAGAATATACAATAAGGATCAAACAAAAATAGATATCTTCCACAAGCTAATTTGTACTTTGCAACGTAAGTTATTTACTACCAAAAGTTAAATGAAGTGCGCATAGCGCACTTCGTACGATTATTATTCTTACGAGGCGCGCGTAGCGCGCTTCGTTTTAACAACTTTGCAAAAGATCATGAACCTAGTTGATCACGTGCGCCTCATTTTAACAACTTTGCAAAAGATCATGAACCCAGTTGATCAAAAGGCCCGAACCTACTTATTCAAAACCATGAACCTTCTTGGTAAGAAGCATGAACCTAGCCATGTCATAAATGAATGACATACAAAATTTGAAACCAGATAAAGAGGAGGCGGTTCCACTTTTCTAATTTTGAATAAAAAGAAATTAATTATTTTCCTTCCCTATATAAGGAGGAGGCGGTTCCACTTTTCTAATTTTGAATAAAAAGAAATTAATTATTTTCCTTCCCTATATAAGGAGGAGGCGGTTCCACTTTTCTAATTTTGAATAAAAAGAAATTAATTATTTTCCTTCCCTATATAAGGAGGAGACGGTTCCAAGAAAACACTGTCATTTTCTTCCTCTTTCTCCCAACTCTTCCCCTATTGCTCAACTCCTCTTAACGGCAAGAAGAAAGACATCAATGGATTCCAGAAAACTATCCGGAGAAATGAAGAAATGTGCTCAAGAAAACAGTCAATCTGAAAAAAACGAGGGAAGACAAAGGTAAATACAAAATCTTCAACCAATTTTTCTAGGGTTTCATCAAAATTTAGGAACGGTTACTTATAATTCGAAATCTGCATCTATACAAAAACAAAATATCTGATTTGTTTAGAACATGAAAAAAAAATCAATTATTTAGGGTTGATGAAGATATAGAGAAGATATAGAGAAGAACGAGATATAGGAAATCTGGGATGAAAATTATGTGTTCAAGAAAAATAGTATTGAAATGTTAAAAATGTACAAAAAAAAACTGGTTCAGTATATCTGAATGCAGGTTCATTGATTAATCTTATTGATAATGAAGGTTCTTCAGAGAAAAGATCAACTGATGATTTCAAAAATGACTACGTCTATGACTCAAAAGACGAAGATGCACCGATCACGTTATCTGGATTTGCACTTTGCCCGAAAAAGAGCATTCCTCTTATAGGTCCATTTGGGAGGGGTCCTTCCCCACAAATGCATAAAAGAATGGAAAAAATAATCAAGACGCGAAAAGCAGGTAAATGATTTGCCATATTAGTTTTCTGTACTTTGAATTATAAGGAGAATTTTATAATACATTTGGATGAACCTGTATTTTGAACACATCACCAAGATCATATATATCTGAATGTAGGTTCATTGACTAACACTTATTGATAATGCAGGTTCTGATGACGAAGATCCACCAATCACGTTATCTTCATTTGCCCTTTGTCCTAAAAAGAGCATTCCTCTGAGAGGTCCCTCAGGGCAGCGTCCTTCACCCCACATGCAGAAAATAATGAAACAAAGAATCAGGAGCCGAGAAGCAGGTAAATGATGTAGCATATGATACTTTTACAGGTTCATGCAAATAGCTGTTTAAAGGTTCATCACTTATAAGGTTCAAAATAATATTAGCTCCCGAAGGTAAATGAAATCAAAAGTATCTTCAAATTAAGCCCCACCTTTCCCAATCATCCATATGATCAGTATGTCACCACCTTTTTCATTTCTATATTCCACTACGGCGGATGCATATAAATATCCCTTTACTCTTCTTCCTTGCATTCATCCACCAATCCACACTTCATACTCTTATACATATAGAGAGATAGCTAGCTCCATCTTCAACCACAACACAAACATTATCCGGTTCACAAGTTATCTAATTATATAAAAATGTCAGGAGTATGGTTGTTCAAGCAGTATGGTTATCTAATCATATAAATATCCCTTTACTCTTGTACAATTTATGATAGATTATGTGTCTTTTTTTTCCTCCACCTTCGTCTAGCATGTATGCACGTAAAATAAGCGACTCAATAGCTTCTTCATATATCTCGTTTTAGTTTTTCTTATGCGCATAATAGGAGCTCCAATCATGTTAAAGTTTGTCATTTATCTGTACTAGTAAAATGTCCCATACCTTGAATTAGGAAAAGGAATTCTACAAATTTAGTACGTATCTCAAATACACAAGGCTAGTATGTGCTTTATTAAGATTGTGTAGGTGTGATGTGACCGATACATAATACACTTACTTGAAGCATAACGACCACCATTCCGTTGAACAAATGGTGTTATAAGCCAGAAAGACATAATCTTAATGTGCTAACCATTACGTTGAACACAAAGTGTTATAAGCTGGAAACACATAATCTTATTGTTTTACGGAGCAAGTGTTATACGAATTTAAACAGATGTATATGTATTACCTTGAAAATGCGAAGTTGCTGATCATTCTACGTTGTATTGTTGTTGTCTAAATAAAAAAACATGCTATTAGCTTAACTCTCGGATCTTATACGAGATTTGTTATACGATCTTTTTTAAATATATTTTAAAGAACGTTGTACAAAACATAAAATATATGGATCTATTGAAGAATTTTTTTCTGAAATGAGTTTTTTTCAGAAAAAATTCCCGATGCAGTGTCTTTCCAAAAGAAATTCCCAATATAGGCACTTATGCCAGCTTCGGATTTTTTTTATGTGTGAGAGACGCTGGTTCTACCAGGGTCTCTCCTCCGAAGCTGAAACTTTTTTTTTTGAATTTTTTATGTATAAGAGACGCTTCTCTTATACTTGTTACTTTTTTATTTTATTTTCCATAATTTTTTGTAGTTTTAAATATTTTTTTAAGGCAATGTATAAGAGACGCTGGATCGACCAGCGTCTCTTATACGTTAAAACATTAAAAAAAAAAAATTATATGAGACGCTGGTCGAACCAACGTCTCATATAAACGGTCTTTTTTATTTATTTGAACATGTATAAGAGACGCTGGTTGAACATGTATAAGAGACGTTGGTTGAACCAGCGTCTCTTATACAATTTTTAATTAAAAAAACAATTTGTTGTGTAAGAGACGCTGGTTCGCCCAACGTCTCTTACACTAAACCCTAATTTTTCAAAATCAGCCGCTGTTTTGTTTGAACGGGTTTGATGAAATTGAATGTTGGTAGTTGGGGAGATAGGCAGTTCAACGTTACAATCTTTAAATTCATCTTCCTCTTTCACATTTTTACTGCAATTCCTCCTCCTCTTCTTCTTCGTTTTTGTCGTTCTCTTTTGTTTTCTTTTCATTCGTTCCAACAACAACAGTAGAGGCAATAAAGGGGTGATCCAGCAATCGAATGTAAGTCTTCATTTCTTTTTCTCTTCTTCTTTTTGGATTCATTTAAACAGTCTAATTCTATTTCTTCTTCTCTTAATTAATTTTGTTCACTGTTATTTTATTGTCATACCAGCAACAATCTTCGTTCCAAATTCAGCAAGGAACAGACTCGGGTGAACGGACGAGCGGACGTGAACGAGCGGGTGAACGTTTTTCAACAGAGAAAACGTAAGAAAATTTCTGCACTAATTTTATTTAAGAATCTATGAATATGTTTAAGAAAATAGGTTTTAGAAAATAGGTTTATAAAAGTAGGGTTAAAAACGAATTTTATAATGATAATAGGGTTAAAAACGAATTTTATATGATAATAGGTTTAGGTATTTTTTTAAGAATTTTTTAATGATAATAGAATTGAAAACGAAATTTATATTATAATAGGTTTAAAAACGAATTTTATAATGATACTAGGGTTAAAAACGAATTTTATATGATAATAGGTTTAAGTATTTTTTTTAGAAATTTTTAATGATAATAGGATTAAAAATGAATTTTATATTATAATAGGTTTAAGAATTTTTTTATGAATTTTGTAATGATAATAGACTTAAAAACGAATGTTATATGAAAATAGGTTTAAACATAAGTAGTTGGAAATAGTTTAAAATAGTTGGCTTCACTTGAATGTGGTTTGATTTGATATTATAATAGGTTTAAAAACGAATTTTTTTATGATAATATGTGGCTTCACTTGAATGTGGTTTGATTTGGCTTGAATTTTATGATAAAATGTGGCAATCAAAGTAAGTAGTTGGAAATAGTAGAAAATAGTAATTATGTATAAACAATAGAAGTAATTAGGTTTAAAAAGATTTAAACCACAATTACTTTAAATTTAAAGATAAAATAATTTTATGATAAAATTTTCCTTGACATTTTAGAATGGAAGGTGGATACAACCCCCAGTGTGAAACCTCATTCACCAGATTACTCTCAAATGTTCAATCTGGAGTAATGAGTGGATCACAAATGGTAGTACATGGAGAGGGAAACAATGATCACGAGGATGCGTTTGTCGATGTGTTTGGTCTTGATCACAATGATGACATCGATCAATCGTCAGAGGATGAGGATGTCAATGAAGCTGATATAGCTAGGGTTAACATGATTAGAGAAGCAGCGCAAATCACCCCGAGTTGGAATATGACTGGAGAACCTGATCCAGCATTGATGAACTCATGGCAAACTTGGATTGGAATGGATCCACTGCCAAATCAAGATGAATTTTGCAAAGGACAACTTTTTAGTTCACTCGGAGAGTTGAAAAGAAGAATTGTAGTGTACTCAGCATCCAAGGGGAAGGAGTATAAGGTGAAAAAGGCCAGAGATCGATGGTACACAGTTGTCTGCGTGCAAAAAGACGAAGGATGCATATTTGTTGATGGTCACACAAAGAGTGAAGATGAAGATTAGAATTATTACATATTTGTTGATTTAAAATTTTATGTTAAACTCTATGATTTTTTATCAGATTTATTACACAACAATTTCATATTTACATTATTATTTCAAATTATTATAACCAAAACCAAAACCAAAACCCTAAAACACCAATTCCTTTCGTTCCACCTTTCGCTGTAAAAAAACATTACGGTATAAGAGACGTTGGTGTGCAAGTAAAAAAAAAACATCGATGTATATGAGACGTTGGGCGAACCAGCGTCTCATATAAATTATTTTTTTATGTTTTAACGTATAATAGACGCTGGTTCGACCAACGTCTCTTATACATTGCCTTAAAAAAAAATATTAAAACTACAAAAAATTTTGGAAAATAAAATAAAAAAGTAACAAGTATAAGAGACGCTGGCCCAGTCAGCGTCTCTTATACATAAAAAATTCAAAAAAAAAAGTTTCAGCTTCGGAGGAGAGACGCTGGTTCAGCGTCTCTCACACATAAAAAAAATCTGATGTTGGCATAAGTGCCTATATTGGGAATTTCTTTTGGAAAGAGACTGCGTCGGGAACTTTTTCTGAAAAAAAACTCATTTCCGAAAAAAATTCTTCAATAGACCAAATTGGAATTTGTTCCTCCTACGGTATTAATAGCCAGTTGTTCCTCCTAAATTTAGGAGGAACTAATATTAGTTCCCGAAGGTTCAAAATAATATTAGTTCAATTTCACCCCCCTTTTGTTTAAAGGTAAATGATGATTTTAATAGATGACTGTGATCAATTTGACATAGCTGTTTTCAAAATTATTGTTTCAAATCTAGAATTAAAAGCTATATTCCTTCTTCCTTTTGGGATTATTAGTTCAGGTTCATAGATTGTTGGAAAGTTTCAAACAACCAAATAATTATTCTATAATGAACCTGTTAGACATAAATTTTTATATTTGTTTCATCAAATGCAGAAAAGAAGAAGGAAAAAGATGTGACTTATATATCATCTGAAGAGAATGATGAACCAGAAAAGGAAGAAGAAATGGATTCTGATGTTGATGCAAACAAAGATTGTGATGAACGACAATCTGAACAAGAAGAAGAAGAAGAAGAAAAGGAAGATGAAGTACAAGAACCAGAGAAGAAGAAGATGAAGTTACAGGGGGGAATGGACAAGGAAATGGAGGTTCAGAAGGGAGAAGATGAGGATTAAGGTTCAAAAGGAGATTAAAAACAGTGAATGGATTGACCGCAGTGTTTTGAACAAGTGTTTTTAGCTTAAGTAAATTCAGATACAGTTTCATTTTGGATCTTTGATGTTGGTTTTAGAGTTTTAAGATTTGAAAAGTTTGAAGAATGACTATGTTTTAAAGGTGTTGTTTTGTTGTTCTATATTTAAAGATTTACTCAAAATACACTGTGAGATTCATCAAAATAAAACAACAAGGTTCAACAAAAAAACACAGAGGTTCAACAAAATAAAAAGACAGGTTCACCACAATAACAAGACAGGTTCAACCAAATTCACAGTGAGGTTCATCAAGATACATATTGAGGTTCAACAGAATATACAGTAAGGTTCAAAAAATAATACTCCCTCTTTCCCCTTTTATAAGCCCCATTTGTTTTTTCAGCACTATTCACAATTTGAGAGAATGTTCTCGATTTCTTCCAATATATAACGAAAAATATGGTCATATGGGGTCTTGTTTGATTCGTCTCAGTGATTACTTTAACAATATCAAATTTTTATATTTTATTAATAAACAATTAGAGATATTAACGAAACAAAACGTGCATCGGCATCCGCACCAAGGTCAAATGGGGCTTATATAGTGGGACGGAGGGAGTAGACAGTAACTTCAAAATTTATGACAAATTTCACCAAAATTTAAATTAAACCATTATTGAAATAGTGTTGATGAACCTACTTGATCAAAATCATGAACCTACTTAACCATGAACCTACTTGTTTACATCCATGAACCTAGCCCTGCCATAAATGAATGACGTAGTATACACAAAAAAAGGTAATAACATAGTAGGTTCAAACAATTTGGGAAGCAGGTTCACACAATTTGGGAAGCAGGTTCACAGACAAAATAAATATGCTGAACAATTTTTTTATTATTATAATTTTTAAAAAAAATTATTTTCCTTATATAAAAAGAAACGGTTCGACTTCCCTCAATTCCCACGACACCATCCCCACTCCCGCTCTCCACTTCTTCCACTCCAAAGCTTCAACCGCCCTCAAGTCCTTCTTCTTTCTCCATAAATCAAACCCGAATCACAAACAGAAAGCGAAGAAACTGTTAACGGCAAGAAGAAACAAGAGAAGAAGCACATCAATGGATTCCAAAAAACTTTCTGGAGAAATGAAGAAATGTGCTCAGGAAACCAGTCAATCCGAAAAAACGAGAAGAGACAAAGGTAAATACCAAATCTTAAACCAATTTTCTAGGGTTTCATCAAATGTGTTAAACGATTTGATACTGCATGAATTCAAAAACAAAAAACTTGTTTGTTTAGAACATGGATAAAAAATCAATTTTTTAGGGTTGATGAAGAACGAGAAATAGGTAAAATGTAATGAACATTATGAGTTGTAGTAAAACAGTCATAAAAAGTTAAGATTTACAAAAAATTTACAGGTTCATTATATCTGGATGAAGGTTCATTGATTAACTGTTTTTGATAATGCACGTTCTTCAGAGAAAAGAGATAAAGAAAGTGATATCTCCAAAAGAGATTATGTGTATGACTCAAATGACGAAGATCCACCGATCACGTTACCTACATTCGCACTTTGTCCTAAAAAGAGTATTCCTCTTCTAGGTCCCTTTCGGCGGGGTCCTTCCCGACATATGCAGAAAATAATGAAAAAAATAATCAAGATGCGAAAAGCAGGTAAATGATTTGGGATGTAGTATTAGTGGTTCACAGGTTCAAAAGAAGTACAAAGCATTATATCTGAATGTAGGTTCATTGATTTTCTATTTTTGATAATGCAGGTACTTATGGAAACAAGGATAAAGAAAGTGATAACTTGAATATAATGGAACAAAGAACGAAGAAGAGAAAAGAAGGTATATAAAGAGTCTATGAGGCTTTTGTAATTTGAATTATTCGAATTCCACTATTAATATAGGTTCAATTAATGGAATTAGAGGTTCATGGGTTCAGTAGATCTTCATGAGTTCATCTCTTTGATAATGCATGTTCATGTGTTCAGTAGAGCTTTATGTCTTTTATGTACTGTAACCATTTCCTATGTTCATAATCATTAGGTTCCTCCATGAGTATAAGAGATGTCTGAGATAATATTCACTGTCATTATGAGTTAAGGTTCATAGGATTCAAACAATCAATAATTATTCTTATTATCATTTTGATAGACATAAATGCTTTTGCAAATGCTAAACTATTCCTATGATCAAATGCAAAAAAGAAAAAGGAAAGAGAAGTGATTGATATATCATCAGAGGCTGATGATGAAGAAGAGAAAGAACCGGAAAATGAAGAAGAAGTGGATTCAGATGCTAACACTAAATGGAATGAACCGGATATGGAAGCAGAACAAGAAGATGAAGAACAAGCATCAGAGGAGGAGAACGAGGAACCAGAGTCTGAAAAAGATGAGGCTAGCACCGAAGACGGCGTTCAAAGAGGTGGAAATGAACCAGAGTCTGAAACAGAGTCAGTAGAAGCTGAGGCTGGCACAAATGAGTCTCTCTCAGAAGCATATGAGACAGAGGAAGAAGAACCTCCAAGAAGAAAGTCAAAAGCTAGAGTAAAGAAGGAAACCAAAATGAAAGCTCCAAAGAAAGAGAAAGTAGGTAAGGGCACATACAAAGTTATGACCAGAAATATCCCAAAAACATTTGTTGAAGCAATTGAATCAATGAAATTCAACAAAGATGAAGTCACAAAAGTGCTGACTCCCAGAGAGTGTTGGCCTCAGAGGATGAAATGGGTTGAGGATTTGGGATTCAAGATACTCTTGGATTTGAAGGTTATGAGATTGCCAGGAAAGCTAACAATATGGGTGTTGGGGAAATTTGATGCACACACATGTTCCATTACTCTACAAAATGGAACAATGCTAAAGATCACAGAGGAAGAGATTCAGCGTGTTCTGGGATTACCTAGAGGAGAAATCAGAGTAGCGAGGCCTTACAAGAATACAAATGATAGGAAACTGCTAAAGAGTTGGAAGAACTATTTGGGAAGAGGAACACATACAAAAAAGCTTGTTGCAGAAAGGTTGAACTCAACTTATGATGAGATATGGTTCAAAAGGTTATTCACAACCTTGGTCATATCTGTATTGATTGAATCAAGTCAGAAGGGGACAACTTTGCAAAAATTTTGGATGGACAAGGTTCAAGATATCCATAGGAAAAACTGGTGCAAGTTCTTACTTGATTCTCTGATTGAGACAAAGCTCGAATGGCTGGAGAACAAAAACAGATTCTACAGAGGACCAATTTTGTTCCTTGTGGTAAGATTTATTAATTATGATTTTCAAATTTCAATAACGTACGGCTATAGGCCAATGAACCTAAAGTAGCATATCCATGAACCTACTGCCATAGGCTAATGAACCTACAACAGTAGGATGATGAACCTACGGTAGCATATTCATGAACCTACAGCTGTATGATGATGAACCTTCAGTAGAAAGTTCATGGACCTATAGTAGAAGGTTCATGAACCTACGGAAGTAGGTTGTTCAATGGATGAACCCCAATAAATCATTGATGAACCTACGGCTGTACGAGGATGAACCTACAGTAAAAGGTTCATGAACCCATGAAAGTAGGTTCTTCAATGAATAAACATACAGTAAAAGGATCCTAATCTATAATTATTAATCATGAACCTACTGTTATAGGCTAATGAACCTAAAACAGTGGCTTGATGATATCACAAACTAAATATATTATATGATATTGAAAATGATCTACCTAACACAAACCTTACTTTTTTACTTGTGTATAGCTGTTTTATGCTGACAAGGTGAACAAGAATGAAGGTATTGATCCTGTATTTCTGGGATGGGACTCAACAACACTAGGAAATTTCACTCGAAAGCAAATCCAACAAGGCAAGTTGAGCTTTGATTTTAACACACCAAACCAAAAAAAGAGAAAGATGGAGAAAGCTATGGAACCAGAAAAATCGAAGAGAAAGAGGACATCTAGACCAAGCAGTACAAAGAAAGATAAGGAACCAGTAAAAACAAAGAGAAAGAGTTCATTTGGACCAAGTAGTATGGAGGTAAATATTATTCTACATAAAAAAAATATATAATCCTAAGCCATATGCTTAAAATTTCTTGATTTGATTATTAATTCTGAATTTTGAAGGCTTGGATCACATCTTTTACCAATAAAAGGGAATCTATCACAAAGGAGATTCGTGAGATGGCTAGCTTGCTGAGCTACGCACCAGAAGAGATGGAGGACGACCCCGCTGTAATACTGATGAAGTCAATTGTAGAGAAGCTTAAAGAAGGAAATGGAGATACAGATGCTGAAGCAGGGCCATCACGAGTAAATTCCTAGATGGAAGAATATTCTGAAGAAGAGGAAGAACAGAATGAAAATGTAAGTGGATTATGAAATTAAACACTAGTTAATTTGAATTCATGATATTATGGATAACATAAAGAACCAAGGTTCTAATATTTTTACAAATTGCAGATTGAAGAGGATGAAGGCAAGACCAAGGCTGAATTCCATAAGAATGAGGATATAACAAAAGAACAGTATGATTGCTACAAGTATGTGATGAAGAACATGGAGGAATCAGATTTGACTGAGGACAGGTAAGTGAAACAAAATCTGGGATTTATAAAATATATAGTACAAGTTTCATGAACCTACACTAGTAGGTGGATGAACCTATAGAAGTAGGTAGATGAACTTAGGTTTTGATGTATTATATACATGCTATCTACATATAGATGTGAACCTAGTGTACTTGAATTTAGAAATTTACGATGTTGCTACATAAATGCATTTTTTTTTGGAAAATTATCTTGATGAACTTACAGTAGTAATTAAATGAACTTACTATTAATATATTAAATACATATTATGTGCACATGTAAATAAGCCTAGTATTCTGGAACCATGAACTTTATTTTTTTACTACATAAGAAGCATTAGGTTTAGGGATAATTACCTTGATGAACCTAATGCTATTGGCTATGAACCTACAGTAATAGGTTCATGAACCTATTGCAATTTCTTAAAAAATAGATGATAGAGTAAATGATATTGCTAACAAATTGTCTGATTTGGACAGTGAAATAGTGTTTCAGAATGGAAAATTTAATACTTCAAGAGGAGAGTTGAGCTCAATAGAAATATTCCACTACAAGGTGATCGATACATGGAGTGTTGTGCTGAATCACAATCAAGGCAAGAAGCCAAAGGATCATCCATCAAGATTATTCTTACAATGTTTGGACCTGGTAACATTGCTATTCGTATAACAAAATTAAGATTTAATTTGAATAATTTTATTATATCTGAGGTTATTAAATTGTAATTAATTTTATTTTGGAATGCAGAGTAATGCATGGAGTTACGAGAGACACAATGGAAAGGAACTTTTCAAGAAGTATGTTTTGGAAGCTATGCAAACAATCAACAAGAAGAGGATAGTAGACATTGATATGGTAAGAAAAATAAAATAGCTCCATAATTTTGATGATTAAAACAGTTACAAACTAACAATTTGCATTTCAGCTGGTTGCCCCAATTGTTAACAGCAACATAAAGATGACTCCCAAACAAGTGTACACAGACAATATGAATCGGCTGGTAAATCTCTATACTGCTATGACATATGTTTAAGAAATCAATATCTAAAATCCTAATACATTCTTATTTAATTGTGTGTAGTTGACCAATCTGAGATTCATTCTTGGCCTCAACCATATGACGTGCGTGGATTTGGATCGGGTCCTAAGTAAAGCAAAACTAGTGGAGCTTCCTTGGACAAAATCCATTAATGTTCAATTATCTGGTTTGTATACTATGAGGCACATGGAGATGTACTTGGGAGATGAAAACAAGGACTGGGATATAAGCATTGGGGAAGATGCAGTGGAAGAGAAAGAGAAGATTCAGAACAATATGAGGGTAAAATATACCCATGCTATGATTACTTCAGCAGCAAACATGCTTAAAGCAGAAATGATGAAGAAATTCTAGCTACAATTGTGGATTATTGCTAGTGATTATAGGTTCATAGGTAAAACAATGTTGGTTCATGGTTTTTTGTTTTCAGGTTGAAGGATTTGTTAATTTCAAGTTTAAATGTAATGACATTATTTTAATGGTTTGTAGGATGGTTTATATGAAATCACTTTGACATTTTATACGATCCATATTATTATATTTTTAGCAAGGTTCACTAGCAAAATATACCCATGCTACAGTAGAACATTCATGAACCTACGATTGTATGTTGATGAACCTACAGTAGGATATTCATGAACCTAAGATAGAAGGATCATGAACCTACAGTAGAAACTTCATGAACCAACAGTATTAGCTTCATGAACCTACGACTGTATATTGATGAACATACAGTAGAAGGTTCATGAACCTACAAAATACAAGCCAACGAAGCACGCTACGCGCACCTCGTATGTTTATTATTCTTATGAGGCGCGCGTAGCGCGCTTCGTTTTAAACCATTAATGTAAAAATGATCATGAACTTTCTTGATGAAAGGCACGAACATACTTGTTCAAAAACATGATGTCCAAGTTTCATTAATAATATATGTAAGTTCGTTAATAATATATGATTCAACGTGTGCTCTTGAAGGTTCATTAATAAAATATATAAGTTCATCTTTAATATAAGAAGATTCAATGAAAAGGAACAAAGGTTGCAAATAAGATAAGAGTGATGCCCAAACTACAAACAATGCATAAAACAAGTTCATTACAATAATTCATAACAATAAACAGATAGAACTCGAAAAAGGACTACCAAAATATCGCAACAAAACATAATAGATTCAGCATACAAAGTCAGTGAACTTCAATTGGGTAATCACATGGAGCTTAAAGAAACTTAAGATGCTCTAAAAACATGAACTAGAAAAAAGAAATGGTGGGGAGATGCATCTTGAAAGGCACATGCATCATTGACTTTCAGTTGATTTGCTTTTGCAAATGCTCTCCAACCTTTGCCAAGCCTGACAATGTTTCCTGATTTTAAGACAGCAACCTTCCAAAAAGTGTCTGAGCCAAATGTCTTTAGAACAACTTCAGAAGTATCAGGAGAATCCCAGAATTTCTGAGCATAATCTTGAGGAATAGGCTGAAATGAAAATATTAATATTAAATATATGAACAAAATATGAGTAGTATAAAATGAAGGATGGAAGACTTACAATGCGAAAATCAGTTTCCACATAATTCTCGGTCATTTAGACAACAAAGGTATTACGCCGTCTACTGGAATGAAGACGAGCTCTCTCTACGGGCGTAAGTAATTGAGTATCTATAACTCTGGCTGAAGATTCAAAGTACACACTATACCATCTGAGATATCTTCATTGGAAGGCACATGCACAGTATCATCTGAAAACACTTCTTCTAAACTTATGTAAGAACTTGAATAAAGACTTGAATGGTTGGAGCTTGAGTCTGAACTAGAGCTCACAACAATAATTGGGTTAACCATCCTATAAATAGCAAAGACAAAGCAGGTTCATGACATTAACCAATCAGGTTCAGAATTGAAATAAAGCAAGTTCATCCCAGTAATAGAAGGTTGGATAAAACACAGTAAAAATTAAAGAATCAACAGTAAAATAACAGGTGCAAGTATATGGTTATATTAGGTTCAAAGATGTTCCAAATAGAGCAAAGGTTCATGCATTTCAATATATTAGGTACATAGATGATAATACAGATATTATTGAAACCAATAGGTCCAAAGAAAAAGCAGGTTCACAACAGAAAAAAAATAGGTTCATAACACAAAAATAGCAGGTTCACAACAATTAAAAAGCACAATCGACTCAGTAGAAGCAATTCGGTATACCAACACTTCAATGGCGATTAAATGCTAGCCCGTGAGAAGATCCAAAACCATGAAAGAAAAGAATCATAGATATATTATTCACCTATGTTGGAGGAATTGAGAGCAAAAAAAATCTGCAGAAACTAATAGGTTTGCAAACCTGGAGAAAGAGGAGCACCGGACTTCAAAATCGTTCAGATTAGATGAGGAAATGGCTGAGAGAAAAACCCTAGAAATAATGAGAATTCGAGAGTTGAAAGTTCACCTGGCTTTACTGGTTTTATTTACGGTTATACTTTTTTTTTAAATATTTAAAAAAGAAAAAACCAAAAAGCCACGTTGGTATAAATAGGCACAACAGAAACCCAATTTTCATTTACAATTTATGGAGACCGACAAAACCAGAGAGAGAGAGATCAAATTGACGCAGACGCAAATCCAGATCAGAAGAAATTCAGCTCGAATCTACTCATCAATGTCTTCTACATATCCATTTTATGATGCTGAGGAGGAAATCGGATCACACGGTTCAGGTGCAAAAATTTATTCCTTAAATTTCTTCCTTAGATTTCTTAGTATGATTTAATGAACCTACGTTAGTAGATTGAAGATCATACAGTTAAGGGTTGATGAACGTATAGTTGTGGGTTGATGACTCTACAGTTGGAGGTTGATGAACCTACAGTTGTGCGTTGATGAACCTACAGTTGTGAGATGATGAACCTACAGTTGTATGTTCATATTATAGGATAAGTTCATCAGATATACAAATAGATTCATGGGGTTCATGGATATGGACTTATTTCTGTAATATGTGAACTTACAGTTAAGGGATGATGAACCTAAAGTAGAAGGTTGATGAACTAATTTCTGTTGAAATGCATAGGTTCATCATGAATAAAAATATGTTGATGAACGTACAGTTGTAGGTTGACGATCCTACTGTTCTGGGTTGATGAACGTACAGTTGTAGGTTGACGATCCTACTGTTCTGGGTTGATGAACCTACAGTTATGGTTTGATGAACCTACAGTTGTGCGTTCATATTAAAGGGTAAGTTCATCAGATATACAAATAGGTTCATGGGGTTCATGGATAGGGAGTTATTTCTGTAATATGTGAACCTACAGTTGTGGGTTGATGACTCTACGGTTGGAAGTTGATGAACCAGCAGTTGTGGGTTGATGACTCTACAGTTGGAGGTTGATGAACCTACAGTTGTGCGTTGATGAATCTACAGTTGTGGGATGATGAACCTACAGTTGTATGTTCATATTATAGGGTAAGTTCATCAGATATACAAATAGGTTCATGGGGTTCAGGCATATGGACTTATTTCTATAATATGTGAACCTACAGAATTGATAATTTTCTCCTTAAATATACTGATGCATAGGTTCATCAGGAATAAAAATAGGTTCATAAGTTATACTGATGATTTTTAAATGCAAGTTTCAACTTTTAAAATACAGAATTGATAATTTTCTTATGTTTGTACAGAGACCTTAAGTATGTCAAGATTGATGCTCACGAAGGGCACAAAATCTGATGAGAGCAACTGTACAGCTAGTACATAACAATATTCAAGTGAGCAAAATGTGCTTCAAACTGTAAAAATTGGGAAGAATAAGTTTGTAGCTGTCAGAGGGGCAAGGAAAAAACAAAGACTAGCACTGCCCAACAAAGAAGGTTCGCAGGACAATCTATTTATGGAAAAAACAGAGAGCCAAGGAATTTTGAGCTCATCAGAAGGTGGAAGCAACAACACTACCCAAATTGACAATGACAGATTCAAGACAAGGAATTCTCCTACATCATTTGTTGCATTCATGAAGATAATAGAATCAGACACAATAAAAAAGGAGTGGGTTCATGAGTTTGGTTTTGGAAGCATGGATCACATGAAAATAGATACTATTCCTTCTAAGTTAGCGGGGTGGCTGGTGGAAAACTTTGACATATCAAAGTGCTCCATCAAAATGGAGGATGGAACTCTAATTCAAGTGAATGAAGAAGAAATCCAGCGTGTTCTTGGCATACCTACAGGAACACGGTCTTTGAAGAAGGAAACTGAGTCTTCTATAGCTCATTGGAAGAGCTTCTTTGACACTGAGTTTACCCTTATTGGACGTAAAGCAATTTTGGAAAAGTTGAAGATATGCACTGACAAAAGGGTATAGTATACCAAGAAAATTTACTAACTGATCTGGGAGATGTCAAGACCATAAACTGGTGCGAGTTCATTATGAAAACACTTCTAAAGGAGGCAAGAGAATGGAAGAAGAACAAAAAAAGATTCTTCAATGGATCCATCTTATTTCTAGGGGTATGAACCTTCTTAAATGATTAATGTACCTATTACTGAAAATTCTATATTGGTATTAATCCTCTTGTTGTATAGGATAATGAACCTAAATAGTAGGGTCATGAACCTATAGTCAATGTCCAGGTTCACAAAACTGAATTTATTAAAATATAGGACAAGACTGATGAACCTACCAGATATGATATTAAGAACATCTTATCTCCAAATGGATGAACCAACGGTATATAGGTTGATAATTATTTGCATGAACCTAGATGTATACAATAGTGAACCTGTTGGACTAGGTTCATGAACCTGTTGGACTAGGTTCATGAACCTATTCATATTCGCTATATCTAAAAATTGTGTTGGGTTGTACAGTTGTTGTATGTTGACAGAGTGAAGATAATGGGGAAGCGGAATCCAGAAAACACACCGGTTTTCATGGGATGGGACAAAAATTCTCTGGAGAATAGAGAGATTGAAGAATTGAAACTCGGAGGATTTGGACTGGGCATAGTTGGGCCAATAAAGAAGGATACACAGAAACCAAATAAAAAACACTTTGGTCCTAGTAAATTACAGGTAAGAAAAATCCAATAGGTTCAACTGTTTATGTAAGCTGGTTCATATCCTCTTATTTCAAGTTCATCCTAAGATTAGAAAGTTCATATAAACAGTATGTTGTTATTGAATGCAGGAATGGCTGAGAGCATTTACTGAGAAACAATATAAAGTGGCAAATTCTAGAACTAATGGAAATGGTTGAAAACATTCCAGAGGAGCTCAAAAAAGAGCCATCTGTCCAAAGCATGATAATGACAGTAAGGGTGCTAATGGAACAGAAAAGAGAAGAAGAGGAGAAAATGAAGAAGTTCAGAAAGATGTGGGACGATGAAGACGACCCATTCTGGAGTGATCCACAATTGATTGAATGCCTAAAAGCAGTAGAGAAGGCTGATGAGATGAAACTAAAAATGAAAATTACAAACAATCAACCTTCGTCATAAAAAAACAGATTTTGATCAACAAAAACCAAAAACAACAACACACGAGAAAGACCAACCTGAAAATGAACATAGAGAAGGTACACACTTTGAAACTTGATGAACCTATACTAGTAAAATGATGAACCTAGTGTAGTACGTTGATGAACCTACACTAGAAGGATGATGAACCTACACTAGAAGGATGATGAACCTACACTAGAAGGATGATGAACCTACACTAGTAGGTTCAATATTTACAAGTTTGATTTTATCTAAATCAAAATAACGTACTATGAGTTCACAATATGAAGGAGAGATCTGTAAAAGCTAAAGGAAAACAAATTCAGCAAACAATGGATGTGGATCAAAAGGAAAGTAAACATCAGCATGTAGAGGTATATCTCCGGAAACTTTACTAGGTTCATGGTGTTACAAATACTTAAGGTGTAACAATATTTTATCTTGTGGCAGGTTCGAAAATTTTTGATGGACAAGAAGAGAGAAGTGCAGCCATGATCACTGGGAATAGAGAGCAGGAGGTCAAACAAAAACAAAAACAGCCACAAGAAAAAACATATAAAAAGCTCAGCTTACATGTGATTATATATACACTTACATGTTCATTACTTGAATCACATAGAGAAAATAGATTCTAACATATATAATGAACAAATGAAAATAAAGGAAACAGAAGACAAAGCACAAAAAGAAAACAGGCAAGAACTTCAAATTTTACAGGTATAATTCTGAATTCAGAAGTTCTTACAAGTTCTTATAAAACTCATGGGGTATTAAATGAACAGAGATGAAGAAGCTCTAGTGTGGGATTATATGATTTTATGTTTCAGGTGAAAAAAAAAATACACTCCAATAGAGATAATCAACCTAGACCCTGCATTTACCGTGGTAAGAAAAGTACAAATTCTGTATTTACGAGTTTTCAAGTACGTTCACTACCATAAAAAAAGAAGTTCACTCATGTGAAGGATGTAGGTTCAAACAGAAATATAGGCTCATCAAATTATAGAGTAGGTTCATTAATGCAGAAATGAATTTAAAAATAGGTTCAACATATATAAAGTAGGTTCATTTACATTTAAATGAGTTCAAATGACATGTAGTATGTTCATTTACAGCAATATAGGTTGAACATATATAGAGGATACTTTGAATAAAGAAAACAGAGACACATATTTAGTTAACATTTCCTTTAAATATCTTTTATTTATATTTTCATGTAATTATGTATATTAACAACATTCATTCCATAAATTCAGATAAAAAGGAAACAGACCCCCATTTTCATAGATCTTGAAGATAAAAGGGATCAAAACAAAGCAGTGGTGTTAAGAAGCAACCAAAATTCAGTTGACATTTTGAAAGAAGCAACCAATGAGGAGAAGATGTATGAACGCTAAATATTCTTAAAGTGTGGAGAAGAAGAGTAAGTATACAAACATTTAGTTTAATGTAGAAAACAATATAATGAAGAATTAAATAAAAATGAAATTCATGGACAGGGAGATAGTATTTGATGATTCAAAGCGCAAAATTATGAGGTACGAGCTTGGAGCATTTGGATTGGATGGGGAATTCAAAGGAATTGATGCTTGGCCTTCAGTTCTAAACTTCAACCAAAACAACAGGAGTGATAACGTGCCAAATAGACTTTTTCTTGATGTACAATGTCTGGTAAGAAACATGAAAAATGCCTCTTCTTATCATAGGGACACTGTATTCAAGAAATACAATCTAAATTAAACAAGTTCATTGATATTCCCCTATAGGTTCACCGATTTAAAAATGTAGGTTCACTTATTTACTCTTGAAGCTTAAGTTATTTAGAAATGTAGGTTCACTGATTAACTTGTGTAGGTTCACTGATTTAGAAATGTAGGTTCACTGATTTACTCTTGTAGGTTCACTTATTTAGAAATGTAGGTTCACTGATTAACTTGTGTAGGTTCTCTGATAAGATGAACCTGGGAACAATTGTAGTCATGTACCTGTGATCTTACACATAAAAATGTAGGTTCACTGATTTACTCTTGAAGGTTCACTTACTTAGAAATGTAGGTTCACTGATTAACTTTTGTAGGTCCACTGATTTAGAAATGTAAGTTCACTGATTTACTATTGTAGGTTCACTGCTAACTTGTGTAGGTTCACTGATACTATAACAATTGTAGTCGTGTACCTGTGATATTACACATAAAAACTATTTTTACTTGTATACGTGTAATTTTGTTAACCAGTTGAAATTATTAACATAAATATTTATTTACAGGAGAAGTCCAAATTGGACAAACTAGGAGAGTATAACAAGTTTGTAAGTAGTCTCGAGTTTGGGCTAGGACAAGTGCAAGGAAGAAAAATATCAGATGTTCACTTGGTAAGAAAGATATGCTATACAAATGAGATTTGATAAATTACTAACACTTGGAATTTTGGAATATTTCAGGTTCTAATTCATGTCCTGGACGCAGAAGAACATTACTTTCTGATTTCTGTAAATTTAACAAAACTAGGAATTCAAGTGTTGGACAGCATACAAAAAAACAACAAAATATCTGAGTACAAACAAAAATTATATACTGTGGTAAGTATATATTTTATCTTGAATTATTACAAGTTCAAGAAGCTTGACATACAGGTTCATTGTATTGAAACCAAAAACTTCCTTGATTTAATTTAATTAAAATGTGTTGCCTTGGGATTATGAATGCAACTTGGATATCTAGGAAAATACTTCAACAACATACAAATGGGCTTTAAGAGAAACTCCGTGATGACTGTTATTTCAAGAACAACCCTGATAGACCTACCTTGGAAGGTAGAAGAGGACGCCTACAATTCTGGCGTGTTTTGCATGAGACATATGGAGATGTTCATGGGCATGGACTAGCCAACATATAAATGGGAAACTCAAATGACAAGAGAGAATAAAGGGGAATGCATCAAGAAAATGAGGGTGAAATATGTGCATGCCATTGTAACCTCAGGTGCAAACAAATTGAGAGATTTGCTTGAAGAATCTGTATTAAAAACTCAGCTGAACTCCCAAGATTACTAGAACCAGGCTCATTAGGTTTTAGGTTCATTGATATATTATCAGGTTCATTAGGTTTGTGTTTGTAAGACCAGGTTCAACAGTACTTTAAAAATCCATTTTTCCAAAAGTATTGTTCCTATTATTACATTGTTATTATTTAACTATAACATTAATACACTATTTACCAGAGGAACAAATAAAGTTACAAGTTCACAAATAAAGTATTCAAGGTTCACCAGGTTCATCTATATACTGTTATAGGTTCACAAATAAAATATTCAAGGTTCATAAAAAATATAATAAAGCGCGCTATGTTCAAATAGGTTGATGAACCAGCAGTTGTGGGTTGATGACTCTACAGTTGGAGTTTGATGAACCTACAGTTGTGTGTTGATGAACCTACAATTGTGGGTTGATGAACCTACAGTTGTATGTTCATATGAAAGCGCGCTATGTTCACAAACGAACCGCGTTGTTTGTTCATATTAAAGCGCGCTATGTTCCGAAACGAAGCGCGCTACGCGCTCTTCGTATGATTATTATTCTTACGAGGCGCGCATAGCGCGCTTCGTTTTAACACTTTTGTATTGTTTTGGTAATTTCAAAAGTTTTGAAAAGGTTCACCAAAATTTGAATTAAACAATTACTCAAAAAATTATCATGAACCTGGGACTTAGGAATACAAGTTTCAAGCAGGTTCACTACCATTAAAAAGGAAGTTCACTCTAATAAGTATGTAGGTTCAAACAGCAGTATAGGTTCATCAAAATATAGAGCAGGTTCATTAATACTGAAATAAGTTCATAGTAGGTTCAACAAATATATAGTAGGTTCATTTACATTGAAACAAATCAAATGACATAGAGGCTACTAAGAATGAAGGTCTTCAGTACAAGTGCGGGCATTGTGGGTGGCAAACTGCTTACATCGACCATAACGACGTTGTCCTGAAGGACCACGAGCTTGAGAAATTTCTATTGAACTCTGAATACGTTGCCCACTTCCTTTGTTCTTAGCTTGGGGTGCTGGAAGGATCTCAATGGAAGAAGGCACCTCAACTCCTGCATAAGACTCCAACTGGCCAAGAGTGGATGGGCCAGCAGAAGATGACAAACCTGAAGCAGCCAACAATGATGTGCGTTTCTCTTTCAGCTGTGCAGAAAACTCTTTCATTTGATCTGGTTTGTCATCAAGCAATCCAACGCAGCTGTAGAAGTCAGATATCAACTCATTTAGGATTGACTCACGCTCTTCTAGAGCGTTGCACTGATCTACAAGGGTATATTGTCAACTTTAAACACAGGGGAGATGGTGGCATCCTTTGTCCAACGAGTGAGAATATACTTTTCTGGAATCCTATCAAATCGGAGATTTCTGAAAACATAGAAGAAGTGGCAGCAAGGGAGACCCACACGTTGAAACATATGGAAGCTGCATAGGAAGTCACCTTCAGCTACATTATATATGTGGAACTGATAAAAGGTTAGAATAACAATCCATTACTGAATATGTGTGAACAGGCTCTTGTGTATTATCACTGGGCATACTAGCCATGGAGCAAGATAAAAAGGCCTCAAGCATCTGATCTTGAACAACTTTAAAAGTCGACAGCGTGTACACCTCAGATGCATGTTTTTCAAACGGAAATTGTGTCTTCAACTTTGGACATAGTGTAGTCGAGTCATAATTAAGCTTGGCCTGCTTATGTCTTTGACTATCCATAGCAATATCAAATTGCATGACAAGCTCGGCTAAATGGTAGTACCTATCAACAAAACATGCAGGCTCAAAGAAAATTAATAACAGGTTCATCTGAGAAAACGTGCAGGTTCATATAAAGATGGATGATCCAAAGTAGTATATTTAAATCATAGTTTATGTTAATTAAAAGAAGTTTGTTCATGTTAGTAAGGAAGCAGGTTCATAAAAAGTTAAAACAAGTTCATCCAACAAAACATGCAGGTTCAAAGAAAATAAATAACAAGTTCATCTGAGAAAATGTGCATGTTCATATAAACATGAATGATCCAAGGTAGTATAATTAAATCACAGGTGATGATAAATAAAAAAAGTTTGTACATGTTAGTAAGAAAGCAGGTTCATAAAAATTTAAAACAAGTTCATCGAGCAAAACATGCAGGTTCAAAGTAAATATATAACAAGTTCATCTGAGAAAAACGTGCAGGTTCAAAGTAAATAAATAACAAGTTCATCTGAGAAAAACGTGCAGGTTCATATAAAGATGAATGATCCAAGGTAGTATATTTACATCAAAGATGATGATAATTTAAAGAAGTTTGTGTATTACAAGCTCAACTAAACAGTAGTACCTATCAGTGAAGTAACCAAAAAAACTATTCGCTGATTCTGAGATAGAAGTTGTTCTGACCAAGCCACCAAACATAACATCTCTGAAGTACGCTGGAATCCAGAACTCGCGAATTGCATACATTTCATCAAACCATCGCCGCTTAACCAAAGGAAATGCAGCCAGCAATGCAGTCCACTTAGCCTCAAATTCAGCAGGTTCAAGCTGGTGTGACCAAACAAGATTATCAAGCTGAGATCGAAATTCTGCACCCGTAGTTGTGTCATACTTCGTCTTTGCTGGAACTTTCTTCATAATATGCCACATACAAAGCCTATGGCGAGAATTAGGGAACACTTGCGCAACAACAATTTTCATTGATTGGTCTTGGTCCGTGATAATTACTTTAGGCTCAAACACCATAGCTTCTTTAAATTGTTCCAACAACCAAACATAAGATCCAGCATCCTCTTGGAAGATCAATCCAGCAGCAAAAGTGACACTCGATTTATGATGATCCAAGTCGGTGAAAGGGATGAAACAGAGATTGCACCTATAAATTTAAAGGTTTTGAGTTAGGTTCATAGAAAGCAGGTTCAAAGAAATTAAAAACAAATTCATCCACACAAAACGAGCAGGTTCAAAGAAAATAAATAACAAGTTCATCTGAGAAAACGTGCAGGTTCAAAGATAATAAATAACAAGTTCATCTGAGAAAACGTGCAGGTTCAAAGATAATAAATAACAAGTTCATCTGAGAGAACGTGTAGGTTCATATATAGATGGATGATCCAAGGTAGTATATTTAAATCACAGATGATGATAATTAAAAGAAGTTTGTACATGTTAGTAAGGAAGCAGGTTCATAGAAAGTTAAAACAAGTTCATCCAACGAAACATGCAGGTTCAAAGTAAATGAATAACAAGTTCATCTGAGAAAACGTGCAGGTTGATCCTTCTATTGAGAATAATATCAGAAGTTCATATCTCATAATTGTTAAAGAGAGATATTTAAAAAGGGAAAAAAGAGAAGATATATTACCTGTTTGTTCGATATGCTGCATCAAAAGATACAACATCTCCAAAGAGAGAGAAGTTCTTACGTGACACAGGGTCAGCCCAAAACAGACGCGTTAATCTGCCAGAAGAATCTACAGCATAACTGAAACAGAAGGTAGGAGAGATATTTTTTTGTTGGTGAATTTGTTGATGGTCATTTGCGCATCTAAACCCCCAATATATGCCAACAAATCACGGCGAAAATTCTTAAAGTCAACAGCAGACGCTCCAACTTGGGAATAGCCACAAACCATTTCTTTGAAAAGGCGATGTGATTTAACTGGACCTAAATGCGCCCTTTCACAGTCCAAAATGAACTTCTTATGACCAAAATCCAACTTTCGTTTGGCCCTAAGAAATTGCTTGGCATTACCAGTAACAAGTTCATGAATATGCCGAGGTTCAAATGCTACAAGTTTGTAACCCAAACTTCCATTGTAAGAAAGGGAGATTTTGGCCTTACAACCCACTCTAGAAGAAGGCCGCCTACGCATGAATCTAGTGTTATTTTGGCCCGTTTTATAACCCTGCTTGTTGCAATAAAAGTACTTATAAGTAGGAACGCCATTCTTTTTTTTCCCACCGCCTTTACGAGAACCAAAACCACATGCAAGAGCGTAAGTTTCATAAAATGTAGCAGCTTCATCCAGTGTCCAAAATTGCATCCCAATAACAGGTTTCAAAGCTTCATCACAAGAAGGAGTATAGTACACAGTGCCCCCTTGGGACAAATTTGTAGTGTCTGAATCAGAAGAATACTCTCCAGGACTGCTCTGGTTACCTGAAACACTACTACCACCACCACCTGAAACACTTATAGGATCTGGAAAATTGTTGATCAAGGAATAGTTGAAAAACAAGTTAGAATAAAAGGTATTAAAGAAGGAAGGTTCATCATAAAAATCCAATAAGTTCATCCAAAAATTTCATGAAGGTGCAGGACAGAAATGGACTAGGTTTGAGGAACAATGATAATAAGTTCATAATATGACACAAACAAGTTCATCTAAGTTTAGACCAAGATCAAGGAGCCGTGAAGGCAATTTCAAGTTACAAAGCAGCCAAGTTCATGATACTATTGGTGGAAGTTCATCGATCTTATGGACACAAGTTCATAATGGGGTAACTGCAGGTTCATAATAAAAATGATGTAGGTTCATCAAAGGAAAAGATGAGGTTTAAGGTGCAGAGGTGCAATGCTAATAAGTTCATGATAGTACACACAAGTACATCTAAGTAATAGAGAACATTCTAAGAACTCTACACCAAAATTCAGCATACAAAGAACGCAAGTTCATGATAGTTTGGATGAAGGTTCATCGTACTTAATAATGGAGTCAAGTTCATGGAATAGTACAATTCATCCTACAAATCACGAAGCCAGGTTCATCGTCTATTAATGACAGAGGCAAGTTCATTAGGTGTGAGTATAGGTTCATCCACACAAAATGTTAACAATGTCCAACACACAGGGAAAAAAACCTAACATCAGGAATTTCAAAACTACAAACAAGATGAGAAGAATAGGTGAACTGGAATATGAGTGATTCAATAGTCGAAGGCAGAAAACAAACACAACAAACAATAAGTACTAAGCTACAACAATGGAGTCGAATTTGCGAAATCTAGGATTTGGAATAACAGTAGAGACGAAATTCAAACCTGAATCCATGATAGTAGAAAACTAGATTGATAGAAACCAAAAGATGAATCAAATCTGGCTCAAACAATAGAAAAGATCACGAGATTGAAGATCGATCGACGTCGCGATTTTCTTGGAAATCGCCTCACGAGGAAGAAGGGTTGGGAGAAAAGAAAAGAAGGTAAAAAGACCATAACAGCCCTTATTGATTCTTAGTTATTATCTCAATAATAGTTATCATTTGATCATTCCTCGGTCCATGTACATATAGCAGAGGCCCCCCACAAAAGGGAAAATTGGGAAAAACGAAACTGTGAAATAGAGAATACATTTTTGAGGAAAAACGAAATACCTTTCTCGTCCTGAAAGTCTGAAACTGCAACAATGGCGGAATGGTGTCATCTCCCAGCCGATCTCCTCCACATGATCTCCACCCGTCTGGAATCCGCCATTGACACCGTCCGGTTCCGGTCCGTCTGCACCGCCTGGCGCTCCTCCGCCTCCCCCCTATCCGACTCCCTTTACAACCCCTTCCCCGACGGATTCTCCGCCGAATTAGGCGGCTTCTTCCTCTCTAAACGCACCATTTTCCATCTCTCTCATCCAGATTCACCTTCTTCATCATGGTTGATCAAAACGGAGCCCGGATCACCCGGATTCCTCCGCCTCTTCAATCCCATGTTCAGGTCTCACATCAACCGAGGTATCCCCAATTCAATCGATTTCTCCAACATTAGGGTTCGGGAATTAGGGCAGGAATACGCTCTTCAGTACTCTAATCATGCCTTAGGCGGTTTTTATAGTAATTTGTATATGGAGAAAGTTGCGTGTTTACGTGAATCTGATCAAGATTATGTGGTCATGACTGTCCACATCTCGGGCAAATTGGCTGTGTATAAATCGGCTACTAGGAAGTGGTCTGTTATTAGCGATCCTGAGTCTTTGTACGATGATGTCATCATGTTTGATGGCAAGTTTTACGCGGTTGAGGGCTCAGGGAGAGCTGTTATGGTCGAAGCTCCTGGGACTAAAAACATGGCGGTTTCCCAGGTGGCGAATGCTGTTGATGGTGGTGACAGAAAATGCTTAGTCAAATTGGGCCAAGATTTGTTGTTGGTTGACATTCAAATAGGATTTCCTGCTGAACATGATGGCAGTGAGGATGGGGATTTGATGAGACCGATTCAGCTTAGGGTTTTTAAGTTGGATAAGGGTGGGAAGGGTTGGATTGAGGTCAAGAGTTTGGGTGATCATGTCTTGTTTTTGGGAGATAATTGTACATTTTCTGCCCATGCTTCGGAGCTGTCGGGGTGTAAGGGGAACTGCATTTGTTTTAACCTTGGTGAATATGGATTCCAGTTTCCTTCAGATGATCCAGAGCAAGGTGAGGCTTTAAGCTGTCCTGATATTGGGGTGTTAAGCATGGAGGATGGCAAGACTCAGCCTTTCGAAACTTACCCTACTTATTCCAAATTGTTCTGGCCACCTCCTTCATGGCTTGCCGGGGTAAGGCATTATTATACAATCTGCTATGAACTCTTACAGATGAAAATAGGCTGATTTTCATCTACTTCTGTACTCTGAATCTATATATTCTCCAGTTTGCTATCCTGTGGGTTTTAGGAAGTTCGACTCTTGAATGTTGTTTAGTATTGCTTGCGTTATCTATGGATGTTATTATATATAGGACTCCTTTTGCCATATTTTTTGTTGCTTCATTTGAAATTAATAATTTAGTGTGGCGTTTTGGTGATAAACTAGAAAATGTTCTAGTGCACATGTGGGTGCACCTGATGTGTTCTTAATTTACCATGTTCAGTGCTTTCTTGTTCCATGAACGTGATGCCAAGTTTATGATTGTCAAGGACAAGGCTATCTTGGAATTTTGAGTCCTAGTGTATAAGTTCCTTTGCTTTTTTGAACTTTACCTAATACAATTTATGAGCTCCTGTTATATCTGTAACTTTTAACTCTGCATTTGTTGATAATTAGTTTGGATCGTGAACTTTCATTATAGTCACAGCATTAGGTTTATGTGATTAAATGATTGTACCATGATCTTAAAAAGAAAATGAATTTAAGATATGCACGTCCTATCTTCATTTCTGCATTTTTAATATTGCTTCATCTTGATGCCTGATTTCGAATTCCTTTATGTTATCAAACATAAATCTACTGCCTTGTGGTGCAGGAATGATTCTCTTGGCGTTGTTCTCGACTAGTGAATGCTGCATTCAAATAATTGTTTGAAGCTTAAGCACTGATCATAACTTGAAGTTGAACCAACTTCTTCTGGTACATTTCGGCCTTGAGGATGCCGATATCACATGAAACTATTTTGCAGCAGCCCCTTTGTTGTGTAAATCCGTTTGTTCTAGTTCTTTTCTTTTCTCTAAAAAATAATCAATGTTGTTATTTTATTTCTGTAAAGATGATGGTAATAAGTAACTCCACCACTCTTATGTAAAGATTTACTAGCATGTAATGTTGCATCATCCCCTTTTTAACAATGCAAATGTTTGATTATAAGCTAGCAGTGATATAGATTGGAGATTCCTGTTGGTGCTTGAAAGAGTCAATGACATGAGCAACCACTCCTGCACCAGCACTGTGAACCCACTTGTTTTTCATCTGCTCAAAAACAATGCTAAATGTTAATTAATGGAATATAAATGAAGAAGTTAACAGAATGATGATTGGTTAGCACGTACTTGGAGGGTGTTATGTGCAGTGAAAGGCCAGGCTAAAGAGTGGAAGCTGACGTCAACTTTCTTCCATCCTAATCGCTGTAATCCATGTACCATTTCCTCTGTCCATTCAGATGGATGTTATATACTGTCATGGTGATTTCAAGATCAACTTACTTAGATATATACTAATTACCTTGCATAATTTCATGGTATTGAAATGTGCTTTCTGCACTCTCTGCAACTTTCTTTGCTATAGCTTCTGCTTGCTGATCAAATTTCGGGACCTCGCATGAAACTGGTGGACAATATTCAACATCCATTACATGCTTGTATTCCTTCAACCATCTCTGCCTCCGCTTCTACAGAATCAATAAGATAGCGTTAGATGCTAATAGTTTATATAACATAAAAATAAAATCTGCAATCACCTTCGGGACCTCATTCTCCCTTCGTATAGAGGACGTGCGCCACCCTACTATATCTAATATTCCAGATGAATCAATTAAGAAACAACAAATTTTAATTCCTAAGATACATGTAAGGAATGGAAATTAGTATCAGTGGGATACAGTCAAAAGATGTATTTGCATAAACAATGCGGCATCTAAAAGAACCAAGAGCAGATCTGCAGGAAACCCCTCACAAAAGTTAGATTTCTTTAAATTATTTTACACACATCAGATATTTTCAACTGCATATATGGAGTAAATGGTATTCAGCTTACATGTAATTTCCATCTTCACAATCTGAGGCCATCCTTAGGAGCAGAGGTGGCTTATTTGATTTACCATCATTAAGAAAGAGCTGTCTACCTGTGTGACCAACCAAAATGTGCGCGATTGGAGGGAACAGTTTCTCCAAGAACACCACTCCAAATACAAAAGGTAACTGAAACATGCATATCATAAGTAATTTATAACATCAATTAAGTTAATGATAGTCGTCTTAACTAACCTGGTTTCTTCCCCTAACCCCAAGATGAGGAGTGGCCAATGTGATGAAACTCATGGGTTGTAGTCCAGCAATTGTACCATGTTGTGCATAAAGGATAGCTAAAGCATATCTAGCAAACAAACCGCCTAATGAATGTGACACAAACGAAATCTTCTTTAGACTCCCATTTTGCTTCACCACCTCTTTCACCTGCCATTGCCAACACAGATTATATATGTATGTCACTTATGAGTTATAAGACTATAGAGCTTTCACTCACTTCCTCAGCCAATCTTCTTCCTGCCCGATCAATCCCAGTAAATGTTTTAGTGTGTTTATTAGATGAACTTGCTGCAGATACAGATACAGGGGAAAGGAATTACAACTTTTAGGTTTTGATTGCGAGATATAGACTGATTAGGATTAAAAAGTAGGCAAAGTGTAAGGTGCGAATAGATTTTATGGTGCAAATATACGAATGAAGAACATTTAGCACTAAATAAGAGAACATTTCTTGATAAACTGAAGAACTATCCCTATGATTTGCAGGATGAAACATACCATATATAAGGAATTTCCATCCTAACTGACTTTTTAGCTCTGCTTCAAAATATGTCCAATCATTTGGGCTGCACTCACAACAATGCTGAATTTTGATAACATATAGACCTGTATGTGTTGTTTTGCTAGCTTAACTTAAGTTGGATGCAGATTAGAAAGGGTTTAACAGATTAATCTAAGAGATTAGACTGAGATAATATTGTTAACCATACAGAGTTTGAAAAGTCTGATTATTGACCTTGCTAACATGCCATGAACGAGAACAAGAAGATGATGAGGTCCCATTTCTCCTTCAAGAAGGCCTCCGTTATGTGACACGGGGTCTTCTATAGAACTCATATTTGTCCCTGTGCAAAACCAACGCATTAGCCAGCAGTTTCAAACAGTTAATTAACAAAGTCTTGTGTGAATCTAATATCCATCTTGTATAATGATACGGAAATGGTTATGGTATGGAAATGCAATATGATGAGAAACTGAATGAAAAAGGATAATTACCAGGATTTGGAGGAAGAAAAGGAATGCAACGATGATAAAGAAATTAAAGAAGAAGATGATTAATTATAAGTGTCTATATTGCTCTAAACCACCCCTTTAATTGGATATTATCGGAAACCACCCGTTTAACTACTTTCGTTAGCGATTCACCGCCCGTTTTCATATTCCGTTTATAATCCGTTAACTATTTACAGATTTAGCCCGAAAACTTTATATTTATTCATTTTTCTTCACAAATTGAAAAGTTAGGAAATAATTGTAATTAGGTATAAAATTGGGCTAAATAAATCATGTTCTTCCACCCAAGAAATCAGATCTGAGTTTTCCACCGTAACCTCCTCCTCTACTCAATCACCGCCTCAAGCGGCCAAGGGCAACGAATCGCACCACACTCCGGCGGCCACCGTTTCTTCTCACTTGCTCCACCTTCTTCTCGTGCTCCATCTTTATACTCTCCACATTCTGCAACACCGCAGTAACCACTGCCGGGAAGTATAAATAGGTGTTATTCAACTCCACCCACCAAAACCAACCTCCTCCTCTTCCTCTGTTTTCTCTCTTCTTCATCACTCAAAACTCATGGCGAAGACGGAGACTTCGAGGTGGATCCGTGGAGAACAGATCGGTAAAGGAAGCTTCGGCACCGTCAACCTCGGATTCGACCGCTGCACCGGCCGAATCTTCGCCGTAAAATCGGTTCCAGCCAATTCCAGATTCTCAATCGACAACGAAATCTCCATCCTCCGATCTCTCTCCTCTCCCTTCATTGTACAGTATTACGGAGACGATTCGGATTCCGAGTACCGGAATCTGCACATGGAGTACGTCTCCGTCGGACTGCGGCGGAGTTCGCCAGATCCGGCGCCGACGAGGCGATTCTGCGCAGGTACGTTTGGTGTCTGGTCTCCGCTCTTGAATATATCCACTCGAAGGGGATCGTTCACTGCGATGTGAAGGGGAGGAATGTTGTACTGGATTCGTTGCCCTTGGTCGCAGGAGGCCGTGATTGAGTAGAGGAGGAGGTTACGGTGGAAAACTCAGATCTGATTTCTTGGTTGGAAGAACATGATTTACTTAGACCAATTTTATACCTAATTACAATTATTTCCCAACTTTTCAATTTGTGATGAAAAATGAATAAATATAAAGTTTTCGGGCTAAATCTGTAAATAGTTACGGATTATAAACGGAATATGAAAACGGGTGGTGAATCGCTAACGGAAGTAGTTAAACGGGTGGTTTCCGGTAATACCTAATTAAAAGAGTGGTTTAGAGCAATATAGACACTTTTACGGATGATTTTCGGTAAAAACCTCTATTTATAATAGAATGTAATAATAATAATAATAATAATGATGTAGGGAAGACCCGGAGGTTGATGATGGAAGAGACGACAATGTGGGCAGCGTTGCCATCTATGACTATGTTTTGTTAATTTGAATTCTATACACCTCTAGTCCACAGTCAACACAATTTATTGCTGCAGAGGTTTGATTGTCATGATCATGGAGTCATTCAGGACGTACACACTCGTACCCTCTCATCTCGACACTATTTCCTAAGAGACCCCAAGCAGATAAAAAATTCAAAAAACGTAGAAAAAGAGATACACAAACGATGAAAGAAAGACAAAGGACATGTTATACAACAGGATCTGATAGGTTTACACACTTCAAACCTCTTTTATCACAAATGTGACTAGATTTATATGTTACAATACTATGTAGATTGCATTGACTAACAAATGTGACTAGATTTATCACAAATGTGACTAGATCTATATGTTACAACAATACAAATGTGACTTGATAGGCTACTACATATTGTTGAACGTAATACATATATGTTACCATACTATGTACTCCTACCGTCCCTAAATTTGAGTCACATTTGGTACTTTGCACAAATATTAAGACAAGTCTAATCAAGGTAAAAGTGTAAATAATGGCACAAAAAATCATAAAATTCAACCAATAAAAAACTTATTACAATGTAAAGACAATTTTACCCCTAAAAAGTATTGTTGGGTGTGAATAAAGTAAATTGAATAAGGGTATTATGGGAATAAATTAATGGTTAGAAATAGAAATGTGACTCAAATTAGGGGACATCCGAAAAGGAAATGTAACTGAAATTTAGGGACGGAGGGAGTAGATTGCATTGACTAGATTTATTTTATTATAAAAATAATAATATATATATACGGCCTTACTTTTTGGCACACCCATTTTGTTTATTTAGCATAGGACACAATTTGTCACGAACATATTTATGACATCCGTCACGAAGGTATGAAAAAGATCTGTGACGAAGGTAATTAAGAGGTTCGTCACAAAGGTATCTGAGAGATCTGTGACGAAGGTATTTAAGAGGTTCGTCACGAAGGTCTTTTAGCAGCTATAAATACACTTTTTTTTACCCAGCCCTAATTCACCTTCTGCCACTCTTTTCTCTCGCCGTGAAGAAGACGAATAGCCACTCTCCTACTCTTCTCTTCATCTTCATCTCTCTCAATCATTCTAAAGGTAATTTTGTTCTCCTATTCTACTCCTCTTCTTCATTAGTTTGAGATTGGTGTTTAAAAGATGGTAGATTTGACTTTAAACATGATTGAAATAGTATAAACATTTTTTCCTAGGTTTGTTCATGTTTGATTTGTATTTTGTTTGAATGATATCAAATTTGACTAGAATTTCAATTTGTTAAAATTAATTTAGTTATTTTAAGGTGATAGGATAGATATGATTTGAGAACATTTGTGCATAACTTTGTAGTTTAGGGTGATATAAAGATATAAATATGTGGAAAAAATAACGAGGTTGATTTGTGCATAACTTTGACGGAGCTTTGGATTCGCAAAGGAGCAGTTTGATTTGCAGAATATGCAGATTGGTCTGTCACGAAAATCTAGTTGTGGTTCGTGACATACGTGTTCTGTTCATTCGTGAGGGAGGAACCCGGAAGATCTGTGACGGATCTATTGTTCAAGAGCTTCGTGACAGGCAAATTGTTAGAGTCCGTGACGGAGCTCTAGAGACGGTCTGTGACGGACGAATGTGCATATTTGCACATATTTTGTTCTTTTGTGGTTTTGTTATGAGAGAAGAAATTGACAAAACAATGTGTTTGTATAGATGCATCCGCCTTCAAGAAGCACTCAAAAGAATAACCGCAATCAGACTCGACAAGAAATCGAGGCTGGAGAGAGGCCCGCTTATCAGCCGAAGACGAGGAAGAGGCGCAGAAGAGCCGCCGACGAGGGTATAAGCGGAAGTCAAGAGGTTCCTTCTTGGCATGCACAACAAGGGTATGGGTCTACTGACCCTATTGTGTATCCTAGCAATTATGAGGCCATAGTTAGTAATTTGATAATTTACTTATATTAGTGTATTTTGTATTAAGAATTTCTGAATTTATTTATGTAATTTGATTTTAACAGGATCATCCCATGACTCCAATAAGTTACGAGGCACAGGATCCAACTTGAAGTCCGTATAGTGATGTAAGTAGCAGTGTGAAATTTCATTTATAGATCCCCCCCCCCCCCCCTTTCTCCGGAACTACCATGGGATGAAGCAGTAGGCCATCAACGGAACTTTGATCAACAAGGAATGGAATGGAAATCCAATTGAAATGCTAACTGGGTTGAAGAACAGTTTCAGGGCCAATTTGGGGTCAATTTTGACGAACAGGGCGATGGAAACGAAGCCATTTACCCAAAATTACAGTTTCATGTACATGGAGGTCCTAAGAAGATAGACTTGTTGTATAGCTTCAGCGGCCACACTGCTTATTTGGTTTGGCAAGGCCATGTAAGTAAAGCTATCACCTTTTTTTAGTTGTTAATTGGGTAATCTGCATGAAATGTTAAATGAATTGTTAATTGCATAATTTGCATGAATTTTTAAATGAACTTTACATGCATGAATTGGATGAATTGTTATTTGCATGAATTGCATGAATTGAGGTACAAGTTGTTGATTGCATTAATTGTTAAATGAATTGTTACATGCATGAATTGGATGAATTGTTATTTGCATGAATTGCATGAACTGAGGTACAAGTTGTTAATTGCATGGATTGTTAAATTATTTGTTAATTGAATGAAATGTACTTAAAACTTGAAATATGATAAATAGGAGAGACCACAATTGAGAAATACGATCAGGAAAGAAGGTTTAAAAAAGTGGTCGTTAGAGGGCGATTACCCTTGGGTTGAATTGGCTAGAGCTTCTGGTTTGTCACATTTGCAATCCCTCATGTATCTCCAACACGACCAAGCGTTGATCAATGCCTTTTTTGAGAGGTGGCAGCCTGAAACAAACTCATTTCACATGCCATTTGCTGAAATAACCATCACTCTACTTGATGTGCACAAGATTCTGGGTATCCCTATAGAGGGAAGGAGCATGGGCTTTCGCACATCGGCGGATGGAATTGGCAAAACTGACACGAAGACCATAATGGTTAACAGAGCAAAGACCTCTTTTGGTTTCAAGTTAACCGATCCAAGAGTCAAAGTTGGTGCTGAAATTTCACCAAACCTTTTGAAGCAACAATGTGAGAGAGTAGATGAGGAGGGGAATTTCATTTTGGGTCAGGTTTCAATGTCTAAGGGTTGGTTGACATACTTGTTGGAAATGACATTGTTTCCTGACAATTCGCAACACATGATCAAGTTGATTCATCATGAATGGGTTAATGATACGGAAAATGTCCGTGGTGTGTCTTGGGGTTCAGGCGCTTTGGGTGCCATGTATGGACAGCTGGGTAAAAACTCACGCAGAGATTCTGTAACGATGTCTTTCTGTTACACTTTGTTGATGGTATGTGAGTCTTTAATTATATTTGTTTATATGAATTTTTGTTTCTTGTATTTTCCTTAATTGTGTTTGATGATGAATGGTTGGATCTATTTGTACTTTCCTGCCTTTTCCCCTCCACCAAACTATAAGTGGGATGAGATATGCAGCGAAATTTGACTTGTTTGAAAAACCGGATAATCGTCGCAGCTACAAAGAGGAGCTAGACATGATGAGTGTAGAAGGGGTATGATTATATTTTCCTTATATATTCATTTTTTGTCTTAACTTTAATTTAATCTTTTTTTTATTGATTGATGTACAATAGGTTGAGTGGTAACTGTATGGACGCCTTGATCTGCGTAGCGAAGCACTTCGCCCGACTTTATTCCATGGGGTCTTGCATGTTCTAGATAAGATTGAGCCTTACATGCCACTAAGAGTTGCAAGACAATTTGGTCGAGTACAAGGTGTGCCAATCCCTCCCATTCAGTCAATTAAAGCTAAAAGGCATGGAAATGTGCATTGTTATGTTGTGGAGTATGATCCCACCAACCGGAGTTGGGAACAAAGGGAAAACAACTCCGTAAGCTTATGGGACATGGGCGTAGAAGCAGATCCTCCCTCTCAGTGCAGTGACGATTACTTGGAGTGGTACTTGGCTCATACTCATCAAATTATCTCTCCGTATACTCGGGAGCGTCTCATGAAGGTATGTCATTAATCTTCACATTCTTAAATTCTATAACTTAAGCATTTACTTCATTTTTTCGTACATGACTCTATCAAATTCGGATTTCTGTGTACAATTTGGAGCCCCATCGGGATTTAGAAACTGAGGAGCAATACCAGAGAATGAAAACATTGTCTGTCACACTTTGGATGGCTTTTATCCTTTCCTCGAGTAGTTTGGATTCATGTTTTCATAACATTTTAGTTTGAGTTAGTGATTGGAATTTCGTTTATGGTTGTGTTTCAATAGGTATTTTAGAGTTTTGTGGAGTCTATATTTATTAATTTTACCCCGGTATTGATAAGTGTGTGTTTATTTTCTTTGACAGCAAAAGAATGAATCTGGGACGGAGGATCTGTTGGTGCAGCAAACAGCCAACTGAGCAGGTGTGTACTGAGCAATTTAGTCATGATTGGGTGAACTACGAGAGAAAATATTGGGGATGCCCTGATAAGTCGTGGGACTCTCTTGATGAAGAAGGTGGGTGCAAATACAGAAATTGGATTGATCCTCCATACACAGGTCGTGCAAGAAAGGTTATAGAACAGCTAAATGAGGATAATTTGTATCACTCTGCAATGGTTGGTGGACTTGAGGATGGGATTGACCTCCTGAGGGTAGCGACAACAGGACTCGGGAACAAGGTAACTAAACTTGCCAAAAATATTGAACTGATGGAAGAAAATGTTTCACTTGCTGTAGAAAACAAAGCCTTGATTGATGAGAAATATGGAGCAAGTTCTAGTAGGACTAAGTAGTTTCGTGTTTGTTTAATTTCTTGTGTGTTTAATTTCCAGTTTCTTGTACTGCTAATGTTATATTGTTTGTTTCATTTCGAGTTTGAAAAGTACTTCTAATGTTGTATCTATTGATGTACTAGCGTTTTAAGTTGTATTTTATGGTTCAATTTAATATTGTTTGTAAGGTTAAAACTGTTTCACTCAAACTTACAAAGAAGAACATAAGTTTCACAAAAACAACAAAAAAAATTGAACAACACAAGCATTCAATGTTTTTGCACGGTTTTGGGCACGGTTTGCACCAAACCGTGCAAAAAAAAAAACAGAGAGCAATCTCTTACTTTTTCTCAAGATTTTCCGTCTGTCACGAAGATCCTGGATTTGTCCGTGACAAAGGTCTACAGATAGACCTTCGTCACAGATCTCCCCCATGTATACGTGACAAAGGTCTATCTAGCAGACCTTCGTGACGTAGACCTGGGGGAGATCTGTAACGATTATCACTGAATTAGACATTCGTGACATTGTTGTACGTAAAGTTCGTGACGAATGTCCTTTTTTTTTCTCAAATTGAGGCATAATTTGATATTTTGAACATTAAAACTGAGTCATTACAAATACTTCAATGCAAACATTAAAAATCGTAAACAAGCCTCAATCTAAACAATGCATTTCGACTCAATCTTAAACGATACAAACACACATCTAATTAAGATTAAAGACATTGTTGACATTCTTGTTTTTTGCCGGTGCTCTAGGCGTTTTGTACGCCACCCCCCCCCCCCCCCTAGTTGCTCAAAAAAAAGGGTCTATCAAGAAGCGAGTTGTCGGTGAACAATAATGATGCCACATAGGATAAACTTTTGGCAATGGAGAGTCTTCAGTAATTGACATCTACAACAAGGCAAATGAAGTGTGTCATTTTAGTTATTGATTTCGAAATATAAACGTGTTGTTAGAGTGAGTTAGAAATTATCGAAATGAAGTGTCTTGCATCTTCAACAAGGTAAATGCAACATATGGGCAATTTCTCTCCTTGTGTGTTGATTTCGTCCACTGCTATAGGCAAATAAGTTTTCCAACACGATTTCCCAAGCACATCGAATGCACAATTGAAAGCGGTAGCAACAACACACCCCATCGTCGGGACTTGTAACCATGTCTCTTCGGGTGTCATATCTCCTGGTCCAGTCAATGCTATTTTTATAATTGCTTCATGAACATTAGGTGGTTCACCAGGGCTTGCCCAACAATGTTGCAACCCATTATTCCAATGTGCAAATACCGTTTGAGCCATTTCGCATCTAACTCTCCTCCAATTAGCTTGTATCCACAATTTCAATCAGCGACAATTGATACCAACCATGCACGTGGGTACACATGCACGGAGGTACGAGAGTATCATACTTTGTAAGCTTCTTCAAAGCCCACTCATCACTCTTACCTACCATGAATGAAGACGGTCTTTGCTTTTTTGGAGGCGCTTCTTCAAGTGCTTCATCACCCAGTGTGAAGGTTGTATTTTCATTGGGTTGTACTCTTTGTTTAGAGCTCCTAGAGGTCATCCCTTCCCCTTTTTGACACGAGCTGGCTCTTGGAGGTTGGTCATTTGAGGGTTATCTATTGCCAAATATTTCATTGCATACTCGTGTTGGTGATAAGGTGGACCGGAGATGGAGGAGTAGAGAGGGGAAGAATGAGGCGATTGGCATGGGAGATTGGCTTAATGGAGGTAGGAGTGATGAGAGAGCAATCGAGCGAGTTTGAGTTTTTTTTAGCGAGGGTAGTTGGGTCGTTTTTCTTTTTCTTTTTCAGATTCAATCTAGAGCGTGGATCTAGGAGATCGAATGACCTATAAAAGTTCTTTGTTATTATCAAGGAGAGTTCTCATTTGATGCTCTCTCTACCTTTTATTTATCAATATCTTTTTAAGGCTGAGGTTGTTTGCACTACACTTTTTAACTATGGACACTACATTTTAATACGTTGGTTTCCGACGTACGTTCGTTTCCAACGTATAGGCAAAACCAAAAAATGAATACGTGAAGCAAAATACAAAATACGTAAAATGTATACGTTGATAAACCACATACGTTGGTTTTCCATGTACAAGTATAATTTGGAAAAAGTAGCCGTTGAAAAAAAAAATTAAAAAATAATCTTATACGTTGATAACCCACGTACGTTGGTTTCCAGAGTGAAGGATTAATTTATTTTTTTCAACATACAAAACGTTTTTTATTAAAAAATAAAATTAATTACCTTTCGTATATGATACCAATAATAGGATATATATCACATTTGTCTCTTTGCCCTAGTGGTAAAGCGCATTGTGTGAGGTCTTGAGTTCAAATCTCAACACTAAGACCACACTATTTTATTTTATTTTTGGGGAAAAATGATGAAAAAGGGGAGTGTGAGATTTGAACTTGAGACCTCATGGAGATATAAAGAGAGTGGAACCATTACACTAATGTGTCTTATTGGTCTATAAGTAATATTAATACTATAAGATAACAATTGAGCCTCGTTTTGTGTGAGCAAGACCATATTGGTACATTATAAGCCTAATAAGACTAAGTTGTATAATTTTTTCAACAATAATGAACATCGATGTTGTAGACCATACATATTGCGACAAGTTACAGAGTTATCACTAGTTCGGTTTTTACAAAGGAGGTGCGCCATTTGAAAATTTATAAGTTGTGATTGTAAGTTACCCACATGGTCAAATATCTCTAATATGCATTGAAACCAAGTTTCATTCTATTCCGACATCGTTTGGGCGTCGTTGTGCCAAATTGGGTCTTATGCCCATTTAGGGCCTAGCGTTTCGCATAGTTTCGAGCCTCGTTCTGTGTGAGCGAGACCTTATTGTGACCCAATATGCCTAAAAAGACTAAGTTGTATAATTTTTTCAAAAATAATATACATCGATGTTGCTGACCATACATTTTGCGACAAATTAGAAAGTGAAGACTAGTTTAATGTTTAGAAAGAAGGTGTTATTTGAAAATGAATAAGTTTTGATTGGGAGTTACCCATATGGTCAAATATCTCTAATACGCATTGAAACCAAGTTTCAATCCATTCCGACATCGTGTGCGCGTCGTTTTACCAAATTGAGCCTTAGGCCCATTAAAGGCCTTTTAGCGTTTACGCATAGTTTCGAGACTCGATTAGTTTTCCTCTAGCTAGAACTAGAATGAAGCAGCCTTTTTTTTATGAAATTACGGTCTCATAAAAAAAGGCTGCTTCATTCTAGTTCTAGCTTTCTACGGGGTTCTACTTCATTCTAATTCTAACTGTCCACACGTCCAAGAAACATGTGAATTTAGAACAGTTTCAAACTTTAGAATTAATAGGCATGCGTCAAAGAGGAAAACTAATCGAAGGATGAAAATTCATCAGTTAGAACTTTGAAATTTGATATATAAGAACTTTGAACCTTGATATAGTTCTTTGCTCCGGCTTTCACTTGTACCATTTCTGGTACAGCCTAGACAGCTAAATTATGTTTATGAGGCTGTGTTACATCCCAGTATATTTCTCTTACATTTATATGAACACGTTATCTCTAGCTACATATACTCAATTGGTCCTATCCACCAAACCAAACCTGGTTTCGGAATATGTCGACGTTTGGAGAATGTTTAATTCATGTCTATAAGCTAGCAGTGATGTAGAGGGGAGACTCTTGCTGCTTCAAACTGTCTGTAACATGAGCAACCACTCCTGCACCAGCATTATGAAGCCACTCATTTTTCACCTGAGCAAACATTCGAACAATGCTGACAAAGTAAGTTTGAGACCGAAGAAATAAACAATTGATGAATGTTAGGAGAAACTCAATCAATAATGCGTACGTGTATGTTGTTATGGGCAAAGAAAGGCCAAGCTGCAGAGTGGAAGCTCACGTCAACTTTCTTCCATCCTACTTGTTGTAATCCATGTATCATTTCCTCTGTCAAAAGACTCAGATGTCACTAATCAACTCAGTATATGCATATAATGAAAAGAGACCAAGCACAACATCGTGTAGGTACCTTCCATCATTTCATGGTATTCAACTGTGTTTTCTCTGGTAGGCGCGTTTTGTGCGGCTTCCTTTGCTTGAGCTGCTTTTGGATGGAAATTAGGGCGCTCGTATGAAACTGGTGGGCAATATTCCACATCCATAACATGCTTGTATCCCTCCAAGGATCGTCGAGGAGGCCTCTACAGGATAAAGATTTAGTTTGTATGAAAATCGATAATCCTCAGCGGACTCATTCTTACTTGCATTGTATTATATAACCAAAAGGGTCGCTCTAATAGATGCCACTATATATCATTATGGCTACCTATAAGTTCATACTGCATTTCTTAAAATGAAGGATAACTGAACACTCACAGACTTAGGGTCTGTTTTGTAAACATGCTTATCACGCAAAAGGTGTTCAGGAAATAGTTGATAGGTTTCAATAAAGAAGATAGTGAGATGATAATGTAATGACATCTCGAGAAACAGAACCTCACATGACCAGACCATTAGATGCTAATAATTATTATAACACACATGAAAAAAACAAATCAGTCATCACCTTGGGAAGCTCATTCTCCCTTCTAATAGAGGATGTGCGCCAACCTACCATATCTGGTTCACGCTAAGAAAGCTACCATATTTAACACAAATGAATTAAGAAAAAGTAAATTTGGTAAGATGTAAAAAAGTTATTATCAGTGGGATACGGTCAAAAGATGTATTGGCATAAAGTATGCGGCATCTGAAAGAACCAAGTGCAGATCTGCAGGAAACCCCTCACAAAAGTTAGAATTCTTTGAATTATTTTACACATCAGATATTTTTAACTATATATGTAAAATCTATTCAACTTACATATATCTTCCATCTTCACAATCCGAGGCCATCCTTAGGAGCAAAGGTGGCCTATTTGATTTACCATCAGTAAGGAAGAGCTGCCTACCCGTTCGACCAACCACAATTGGCGCAATGGGAGGAACAAGTTTCTCCAAGAAAAGAACTCCAAACAGAAAAGGTAACTGAAAATTGATGAGCCAACATATATCTCAGTGCTTGAAGGCATAAGTATCTAGTAGCAAATGGATGAAGATTTTTTCAACCCATTGTTTCAGAATTAGTTTGGTGAAACTAACAAAGTATAAACTAAAAACAATATGGGTAAATAACAGACTTTGGCCTACACAAAATTTGGCACATTGATGATCTTGAATTAGCTTCTAAAGTGATTGGTTCAATTAAACTCTGATATCGGTCTTTTTTCTTCTGGCAACACAATGGTAACAGATGCAACGCTAACCACTTTTGCCTAGAACGAGGAGAATTTATAAATCTATATGGAAGACATATGCTAAAGACTCTAATTGTATCCATGAAATGTAACAAATGTCTGGTTATATCTTCACCAGCATCTCTCCTAAAAAACTAAAGATATGTTCCATTCTCATATTAATCTAAAGAGATGCATTGCCACTCTCAGGAAAGTTTTACACAAGAGGCACGCCAATTTCCATCAAACAGCTACACCGTAAAATAGAACTAGTATTATCATTACTGGAAGAGAGCAATTCTTTCATTAATAACTAATATCCGAAAGTAGTATACAAGTTAATTGTAGTGGTTTTAACCTGGTTTCTTCCCCTGACCCCAAGATGAGGAGTGGCCAAGGTAATAAAACTGATGGGTTTTAGTCCAGCAACTGTCCCATGTTGAGACAGGTGATCAATTTTTGAGGGCCCGTCAAGTGATTCAAGTTCATTGCCGCACACTTCTTTTCGTGCAAAAAGGATAGCTAAAGCATGTCTAGCAAACAAGCCACCCAGTGAATGAGACAAAAAGGAAATCTTCTTTAGACTCCCATTTTTCTCCACCACCTCTTTCACCTGCCAAGAAAAATTATGCACTTATGAGTTATGGACAATCCGCAACTACAAGAACAGTGGACAGGATACGAATATAAGATTATAGCACGTATATTCACACTCACTTCCTCAGCCAATCTTCTTCCTGCCCCGTCAACCCCAGAAAAAGTTTTAGTATATGTATTTGATGAACTTGCTGCAGATACAGGGGGAGAGAAATCAGAAGTTTAAGGACAGACAAATACAATGGAAATACAATAACAAACTGTAGAATGCGAAATTATCTATATTTGTTTCACCACGAGTTTTGTTTGAGAAGAAAACATAACCCAGCCACTAAAATGTGTCAGTTTATTGCGATTAAAAGTTGCAATCCTGAAACCCTCGATACATGCTATTGTTCTTGCACCTAAAGGTGTTTCTTGTTATGTAGCTTTATGCTACAAATATAGACTAATTCACATTAAAACTGTGTGCTGTATCAAAGTTGAAGGTTGTGCCATTAAGATATCCAAGGCAAAGGCATGCTATGCTGCCTGTAGGATAAAGCATACCATATATAAGGAAGTTCCTTCCTAACTTCCTTTTCAGCTCTGCTTTAAAATATGTCCAATCACTTGGGCTGCATTAAGTACATCAATTAGCCTCACAATGTTCAATTTGAATGGAATAGAAGGGTAGCATTTAGTAAAAACAAAGAAGCGGGTGCAATGCGAAAGGAGGTTATTCAGCATTTAGTAGAAACAATGAAGAAAAAAGTACTAGCAATTAAAATTTATGAAGAACCCAATGAAGGTGTAAGTATATACTCCAGTAATATTATAGCTCCATTACAAAAATCTATAACATTAACAACTCCAAAAGAGCATGAGATTGTTTATTTGCAATTCCTTAATAATAGAAAAACATATGGATAAGAATGTACTGATCTGGAAAAGCTTTAGAAGATTGCTGTACTAATATCATACCTAGCCAAAATCCCATGAACAAGAACAAGAAGATGATCAGGCCCCGTTTCCCCTTCCAGAATGCCCTTAGCTGACAGATTGCCTGCTATAGCACTCATAGCTTGTGGGTCAAAGCTTTTCCTTCTCAATAAGTTATTTGTCCCTGAATATGTCAATGCAAAACCAACACAATCAAGGAAGAGTAAAGGAGGCTAATGAATTGCTAAATGATTTTAGGCCTATAAAACAAGACCCTTGCAGGCTGCAGGTCATAAAAACAAAAACCATACTGTTCCCATAGTCTATTGTTTTGAGTTCGAGTTTGAGAAACGTTCACGTAATCTCAAATAAGACAGGCAGCCCATTACAGCAATAATAAGAAAGCATGAGACAACAACAAATTGGTTACGGAATTGATGAGAAAGTGAATGAAAAAGGGTAATTACCAAAGGTGCAGGATTCGGAGGAATGCGAAGATGAGGAAAGAGAAGAAGATGATGGAGGGAAGAGGCGGAGGTTGAAGATAGAAGAGTCCCCAAAAGCGCGCGCGTGGAGAAGAGATGCGGATGCTGCAGCTGCCATTTCTATTACTCCCTTCCCTACAGTCTACGGTGGTTTGTACTCAACAATCAGTCAACACCCAATGAATGAAGAATGATATGAGGGAAATTGGGAAAGGAATGGCGTCAGCGTCGGCTGCCAGTGCCATGAAGAAGCGGAGACAATACTGTTCTCGGCGTGAAGCCCATGCTCTCTCTCAATTCAAACATAATATATCTCTATATAAAAATTCATGGTTTACAGCAATAATGTCAATTGGGACCTGGTATCCACTGACTTCATATTCCTCCTGCTGCTTCTTCTTCCCTCTTTAATTCTCAGAACCTCTTCATAATTCTCCTTCCGTTTTCCTCAATAGCCCTATTTTGTAATTACGGTTCCATATCATCTCTTACCAGCCTCCATACAGTAGAGAATCTGAACAAACTCTACAGAAAGTATGTCCACACGGAATGAACGCCGCTCTCTTCTTCCTCTCCATACACACACAACACCACTTGCTCTTCTTCTCTCCTTCCTCCTCGCTTCCTTCCATCGCCGCCTCCGCCATCAATCTCATCAACGACACCTTCGTCGGCGTCACAGGCAAGCTACTGCTTCCAGCTTCGAATTCCAGTAACGACGCATTTAACTGTCGTAATTGCCGCTCCTCTGCTAACGCCGTCGCGAGATTGACCGGAATAGGAGAATCGTATTCTTCATCGACTGGTAGTAGGGCGGAGGAGGAAGAAGAAGAACGATTCCAGCCGCTTCCGCAACAGATTATGGCTTTTAATCCAAGGCGTTGCTTGAGTGTGGTCCATCGCGATTCTGCACCGTCAGATCTTGCTGTTACTGTGGAATCTGAGGCGTCCATTTTGTCTGTAGTTATGGCTCTATCCGATCTGGGCACCCCTGATAAGCCCCACAAGAACATTGTCAGGCTGCTCAAGAACAAGCCCTTTCGAAAGCCTGTCATTTTCGTTACGATTCAGGGCGTTTTGGAGAGGATTAAGGCTGAATTGGGGGAGAAGATTGGGGATGGAGTTGTGATCGATGTCGGTGCTAATGTAGGCATGGCGTCGTTTGTTGTTGTTGTCATGGGTTTTAGGGTTCTTGTGTTTGAGCCCATTCTTGAGAATTTGCAGAGGATTTGCGACGGGATTTACTTCAATAGAGTTGGAGAGCTGGTCACTGTTTTTGAAGCGGCTGCTTCTGATCATCTGGGGAACATCACAATTCACAAGGTATGAGTTCTAAGATCTTCTTGATCATTACTGATTTCAACTTAAATATGCTTGATTTGGAAATATTAGTGATCTTCTTGATCATTATTGAAATTGTTTAGATTGATGTGGTTCTTCTACTGAAGTCAACCCCCAATCCTAAAAGCATACCCCGTCGTTTAAAGAGATTTTTCTCCCGTGAACGGGTGTCGTTGTCCCTACAAAAAGGTCGGGTCGAGATCCATCTGAGGCACTGCGCGTTCCCTCCTCCTAGGGCTTTGCTTCGTCCAGTCGCTCCCCCGAGACGCCGCTCTCCGACCACCTAGGCTGCTTTTGTGAACTTCATTTTTTCTACTGAACTTCTGGTGAGTTTTTCCCAAATTTCTAAAATCCTAACATTTGAATTTAGCATTAGACGGGCAATTGATGATTATTCTATGCACTCAAAGAGTAATTTAGGTTAATTTGTAGCAGCTATCACCGATGGGTTAACATTGTTTACCAATGGATCCGAAGTAGAACTTTAGACATATTATTGGGAGTTGATTTTATCCTATTAGTAAGGATTATTGGGAGTTGGTTTTATCCTATTAGTTAGTTGTTTGTGTGATCAACCTTTTTTCCAGTGTTGGATTGTTCTTATCATAATGCTATGAGATAATATTACTATCTACTTGATTCGGATTTTTAATAATGGAAGAATATCTATTGTTTGTCACTGGATGGAAGAAATGTATTTGTTTGTGATATTGTATTCTAGCTTTTGGATTATAACAATTGGAAGTTTGGAACAATACCTCTAGATGGAAGAAATGAATGATTCTCTGGAGATTATGACATAGCTTCAGAATTTAGTTACCAGCAAAGATATATATTGTATACATGTTCTGTTGAGTTTTTCTCCGACATTTTAGGAGAGGACTTCACATTTTTGTAGGATGGATAAGAGCTTAAACTTTCTTTTGTCTAGAGTTTCAGATCTCATCAGATTCGTGTTCTTGTAGCTTTGTGCTATTAGACATTTTCTGGTTTGCAGTTATAAGTTGTGCATGTACTTAATCCAGTGATTCTTTGATCAGGTGTGGTCTCTGGTAAGAGGATTTGATCAGCCACAGAAATACAAGCCGTTTGTAAGCAGGTGCACCATGAATGGGGAGCTTAAAATTGGGAGTTTGAGAGAAGTGAATGTGAAATCAGGTCTACCAGCTACAACCAGCACTGAGAGGCTGGAGCTTCTAGATGATGAGGAGCATATCTTCAGCATCAGAATCGTTGGTGGCGATCACAGGATAAAGGTAATATTGTTATTGCTCACCAAAAGCCTTTTGTCATTTCATTGATTAATATGAAATCATACTTGGCCCTTATGGGAGGGTCCAATTAGATGAAAACTGATGTCCTTTTGAGAGAAATCTTCTTTTAAGATTGACCCTTTATTCCCAGGTTAAAAGATAAAGATGCTCATCACTGTACCTCTGAAAAGTATTCCTGCATTCATAGAATTCTTCATCCTGACTAATTTAAGATTATCATCCTGACTAAATTAAGATTATCTTTCAAAAAGTGCTACTCAATCAAGCCTTCTAGATTTTTCTACATATTGTTTAAGCTACATAATGAATAAGAGATCATGGAGCCATGACTTGACTTTGTTCTGTTCATTTGTTTTACAGAACTACTCTTCGATTGTGACATTACATCCTGAGATAATAGATGAGAGACCAGGGACCTTAGTTATTGAGTCATTTGTGGTTGATGTACCCGAAGGCAACACAAAGGAAGAAACGATCTGCTTTGTCAAGGCCCTAATCAACTGTAACCTCATCTCTTTTCAGGTATCTGCACCTTGCTTGAAAATGAGTTTTATGTGTTTTACTAATTATTGAGGATTTTTTTTACCTTTTTAATTCTAAGGTACGTATCTCTCAAATTGCTTACACAAAACAAAAGGACCACTGTGATATAATCAGTATATTCGCTCTGCTAAGAAAACATTTTGGGCTTTTCTTCTTCTTTTTATGGGTAAGCTAGCTGAATGCCTTTTGCTCCTCTTACAATTTGAATTCATGTGAGTTTCATGTGGTACACACGATTATTCATACATTCAGTTTAGCAATTATTATTTTCTGCATCAAACTTGGACTTCCCATTTAGCATTTTTGGTGTGACTTCATGATCCTATTGTTGGTTTCAGTTTTGTACACTGCTTTCGTATGGTAATTATATTCTTATTTTAATATTGAATATCTGATTTGGTTTCTTTGCTTCCATGCATTTTGCCAGAAAAACTGTAATCTGAGGCTAAGGTACAAGGTTGCAGGACCTGAATGATGAACTAGAATAAAATGGTGGTTTTACTGTTGTATATTGAGGTAAGTTCCAAATTATTCATTCGGTCGTGATTCTAATGTGTCAATGAAACTTGCAAAATTTAATGATGTGAATAATATAGTACAGTGTCACTTCTTGCTATACAAAAAAAATTGTACAAGGGAGACATGTCTGAAGTGTATGGGCATTGGGTTGAATGTGAGTAGAATTCTTATTTTGTAGAATTCTATAAAAGTGTTGTATATAGATATTCTCTCTGCTAAGAAAACATTTTGGGATTTTCTTCTTCTTTTTATGGGTAAGCTAGTTGAATGCCTTTTGCTCCTCTTACAATTTGAATTCATGTGAGTTTCATGTGGTACACATGATTATTCATACATTCAGTTTAGCAATTATTATTTTCTGCATCAAACTTGGACTTCCAATAGCATTTTTGGTGTGACTTCATGATCCTATTGTTGGTTTCAGTTTTGTACACTGCTTTCGTATGGTAATTATATTCTGATTTTAATATTGAATATCTGATTTGGTTTCTTTGCTTCCCTGCATTTTGCCAGGAAAACTGTAATCTGAGGCTAAGGTACAAGGTTGCAGGACCTGAGTGATGAACTAGAATAAAATGGTGGTTTTACTGTTGTATATTGAGGTGAGTTCCAAATTATTCCTTCGGTCGTGATTCTAATGTGTCAATGAAACTTTCAAAATTTAATGATGTGAATAATATATAGTATAGTGACACTTCTTGCTATACAAAAAAAAATTGTACAAGGGAGACATGTTTGAAGTGTATGGGCATTGGGTTGAATGTGAGTAGAATTCTTATTTTGTAGAATTCTATAAAAGTGTTGTATATAGATATTTGATCGATTGGATTTGGGTTTCTTAATTCTTTTCACTGCAGTTTACAAGATTAAAATCACCAACTTAACAAGTTTTAAGGTGTATTTTTCATGTTCTTTGTGCTTCAATTTTTTTTTGTTTATTTGGATAGGATAAGCCGTTGCATTTATGGAGGTTGCGGACTTTGTTAGGAGGTTTGAGTTCCGGGATCTGCCGAAAAGTATTTTTTTGTTGATTGGCTCGATTTTGGCTGCAAAACCAGTGCAAATGTCGTTCTACTTTGATAATTTATGTGTTTGGTAAGAAAGATCTCTAAACTTCTGGTTGAATTTGAGCATGACCTGAGCATCTAACCACATTGTTGATTTAGTCAAATTTATTGTTTTTGGTATGTCGGAATTGGATGTGTAAATGATTACTGTGCTTGAATTTGTACTCCCAAAGGTTTGAACAGAGGTTGGAAGAATAAGTGATATTATTTTTGAAAACTTGAGTGTTTTTCTTCTCTTTTGCTGTCTCATTGTTACAATGAAATAGGTAGTGAATTAGTCAAATCCTAGCACCAATCCACAACGCCAACTCCGACTGGGTACAGATAGAAAATTCTGTATAATTAACTAGATTTTATTTGATGTTATGGTGGATTAATGTATTGATAAATGTGATAGTTCAACGTTGGTGTGGATGGCAAAAAACTGGAACCTGAGAGTAATGTTCTCTTGGCCTCTATTGAGAACATGCAGCATCATGTGACCTTGGATGTTTTACACGGTACAAGCAACTCAATTAGCTGATTTTATAATGAAATGCATGTTTTTATAATCAAATGCATCCCCAAATTTTTCGGTCTTATCGGCTTTTGGACCTGTGCAAAAGATTGCTATGTTTGACAAGAATGGAGGAGTTCATGCTTTAATTCAGTATCCAGGTGCGTGATGTTGCAAGAAATACTGACATTCGTCATAGTTTTGTATATTTAGCAGCCCCCTATTTCTAGAAGTTTAACCATTTAGAAGTTAAATCTTGACAGATGTCCAAACCGTCGTTGTTGCAAAGAGAGTTCTCGAGGACACTACATTTATGATGAGGGAATTTGTAAGCTTCACGACACACTGATCTGAGTATTAAGGTATACATTCTCTTTCCATGAACAGATGTTCTGTCAGACTTGCATATTTTTTTTATGAGAAAGTACTGCAAATGATGTTGCTGAAAGTTACCATGCTGAATTGGTTCACTCAAGAACTTCTCAACATTCAAATACTTCTGTGGCTTCCCACAGATGGCATAAATGTGTTGAAGCTTCAGTTTAGCTCTGTACCGCTTATCTTTCAAGCGGATGATGCAAAATGTTCGGTCTTGAAAAGCACTTCATGCATTGATTGTTTGTTTGATTTGTTTTGGGTGGAAGATCTGAGAAACCTTATGCTTGCTAAAATTCTTGACCTTATGAATGTATTGTTTGTAGTTAATATTCTCATCGTTTTTTCATTCTGCTTGGCTATTTTGTGTTTTTACTTTTCTGATGATTTGGCTATTCTGCATTATATATTTAGATTGTTCCTCTCTTTGTACGCGAGTTTGATCCTTTTTCCGGACTTGACAAATGTTAGTTCAACGACAGTTTGATCCTCTAACATGTTAAAATTTATATATTTAGTTCAAGGACAGTTTGCATTCCCAAGATCAGCCTCGATCTCGCGCTAGGCCGCCTCCGCCAAAGGTTTGCCAAATTGATAGCTTCTTCCACAATTCACAAATCCCTGCCACAGAGAAGAGATTGAAGAATCTGAGCAACAACCATGGTGAGTGGTCTCTTTTTCTGGAAATATAAGTTAATGGGTTTTTCTCTGTTTGATCAAATTTCATGTTTAGTTACCCGTTCTTAGTCGATTTTCCGAGTGCATAAATTGTTTATTTCTTGCGTCATATTCTGTTTTAAATTTTGTCTTTTGGTGGCTTTGAAATGATGTGAAATAAGGTTCTATACTTCCCGTTTTGCTTTTTATTTGAATAATGTTGTTGGTGTTGAGAACTACGAATATTTTTTGTTTGGCTGGAATGCTGACTAAATTCAAGAATAAGAGCAATAGGATTAAAGGGTTGAGTTTTTGCCCCAAGCGCCATGGATCCTTGCAAGACTTCACATTGGACTAGAGTGATCCAGTTGTGGGATTACAGGATGGGCACGCTCATTGATCGGTTTGTCGAACATGAGGGCCCGGTCCATGGTGTTCATTTCCATAATTCTGAGTCGTTGTTTGTGTCTGATGGTAAATACTTATTCGATTTTTCAGCATGAACTTCTGTTTTTAGCTTTTGTTTTTAGGCTTCAATTTGCATGGACTTCTGTTTTTAGCTTTTGTTTTTTCTTTTGTATTTCAAGAACTTCTATTTTTTCAGCTTCTTATCAACTTGAGCAGGTAAAATCAATTTTTCTTTTTTCCTTTCAAAATAAACCATCTAGAACAATAATACATTGGCCGGGAGTGTAGTTGTCTAAATTAATCTGTTTGTTTCAACTGTGAGCAGGTAAAATCAACTTTTATTCGTGTATTGTTAGTCATTGTTCTAGATTTTCATACTTAAGCATGAATCATTCTCAAGCATTCATATAATATCTTAGTTTTGACTTAGGGAATGAATCTTTCTCAAACATTCATATAATATCTTAATTTTGACCTAGGGACTCAATTGTGAATTTTGAGTTAATTTTCTTAAACTGAACAATAGGGAATGTGGATTGTAAACTGGTTAGCTTATTTTTTAATTAAAATACATAGTTGGTCATTGTAGGGCTAAAATCCTACTTTTTCATATATTGCTCTTTCGTTTGCAATTTTTATAAAGATTATTACTAAGCATAATCTTAACCATCTTGCATAGTGTCATTTTCTTTTAAATTTAAAAATGGGTTAAAAAAGAACAATTTAAAAAGTAAAAAAATCTTGATAATTTTTTATAATTATGATAAATCGAATCAACTCTTTTCGTTAACAAAAACGTACGTTTCAATTGAATGATTGAATTCAATTAGGGAATCATAAAGATTAATATGTAGCTAAAATAAGGGGGTTAATATTTGGACCGGTAAATCTCATTTTTGAGCCGACATACCCGAATGCTATGTAGTAGCATTTTTCTAAGAGGAATCGAAAGCGCCAGAATATAGCGTTTTCAATAGAACGACTCAAACAAAAACCATCGGTGTATTAAAGGCTCCCGTAAAATAAACATACGCAATTGATGAACGAATCCTCTTACCTCAAATAAAATGTTTGATAAATCAAACTCCATAATGTCATGTAATTGTCTACTACATTAAACTTACACACACTTTACCCACAAATAATATAAAAACGTACTTCCATGGTATAACATAAATTCACCTATATATCTAGGTACATATATACAAATATTCAACACTAACTGACCAAATAAACCGAAATAATATTTAGTTTTCCTTTGTGGTTATTTTTCAAAATCTTTGTTGTATAATTATATATCTCGCATATGTTCCTTATTTATTGACAGATTATGGTCAAAGTGTAACAGATCCTTTCTGAGTGATTTCCCGTTAAGTATGTTAATACCGATATGATGGTTGTTTGTTAGATATATTTTTTAGTCTTCGATCATGCTTTTTGGTTGTGTTATTTATGCGATTTTATTACTCATGGAGCGGGACGTGTTCTACGGAAAATGTTAATTGAAGGAGATAAACAAATGACTTCTACGTTTGCGTTGAAAGAAGAAGCCTTTGCTAACCTGAATTTGTTTGGTGCAATGGTTCCAACTTCTAAAGAAACAACGAAGATCTTATGGATGACATGAAATTTTTTATTTTCCAGACATTTTTCTATGTTGATATTATATGTTCCCTATATAATCCGTTTTTTCAAAAATCCAGGCTACCTAGGCACTTTCAAATGTTTTTATTGGAATTGGGGAGACATACGATATGTGTTCTTAGCTAGAGATTTTGATGTTTCGTGTAGGGCTTATTTGAAAAAGTACGGAAGAATGTTCTGAAGATTATGGTCTTATTGTTTTGCCTTACACAATACTGCGTTTTGTGTTTCGGTTGCTCTTCACCACCGTTGTTTTTAAAATTTCGTTCAAGATTTCAACTGCCGTGTTATTTATATGTTATATTTGCAGAGCATATCTGGATGTATTTAGAATACCTTTTCTCCTTCCTTGTGGAAAGATAATTAAATTAATCATTTTCTCCTTCCTTGTGCACTGATAATGCTGAAAGAAACACAAAATCCAGGTAAAAATGTAATTACAAAACAAACCTTGATTAACTCCAATGTTGTGGTTTGATCATGGAATAACACCTACTCAACCATTTTTTCAAAAAAAACTAATCAGACACCAAGGATAAGGGTAGGACAAAGGTCTCTTAAATGACAAGCTTAATGGGACCAAATAAAGAGACAGGTAACTCAGCTCACACAGTCAAGGCACATTTTTGCTGAATATCTCTTGACCGTTGTACACCCGGCTAATTTGGAACCAACCGGACCAACAAAAGGAAACGTACACAACAACCATCGAGCTACGCCAAAAGACCGTGATACGGGCCGATGGGAAATACCAGACATTCTGCGGGATACACCTTGATGTTGTAAACACTGAATCAGGTACAAAACAGAGACGACTTTGGAAAAAAGGAAAAATGTGCTTAAATAACAGTGAAAATTATATACAAACAAACGTGTTCATTAAAATGTTAAAACCATACAGGTAGGGATACATCAGTAACATGGTTGTCATACCCCCTCCAGTTTCGCAAAACATATATCAAAGGACGAGATGGAAGTTGTAACCTTCTGCGCGTTGGTACTAACAAGAGATATACAAGGTCCTGATTACTGTACCACAAAAAAACATCACGTTAATTGGTGATAGAAACCAGAATAAATTTTGGGAAACAAGTATATGTTACAACCTTTTTTTGTAACCCACGTGAAAGACACGACATAAACAACAAAATCCACGGAACAGGGAACAAACGACCAAAAGAGTAAGATCAAACAGTCACTGAATAACGTTCGGTTTTATTGTATAACAAAAAAAATGGTTTTCATGTATAGAGCAACGTGGGAGACCACGATAACCAAAAAAACAGCATGCAACCCATAATTCAACAGGTGTGTTTCAACTTGATTCAATTTTAAAAAAAAACAAACAAACAAAGTATCACATAATGACTGGCTGATGTGATGATACTGACAGGAGCTTCAATAACCTATGAAAAACTTGGGGAACTAACAGAAGCGCAATTTACAACGTCCATAGGTTGCCAGGAAGGGAAAATCATAATGTCATTGATAAAAGAAACACCAGAACCATTGAAAGGATTTCTTAGTGGAACCAACCCAACATCAAGTACATTCAAGGAGAGGATAAGAATATACAATAGCCATTTTCATTTACATTCTTTGGGGAACAAATAAATGACAAAATTAACAAGAAGAGAGGACCATACACCTTTAGAATATCTGGTCAAAATTACCATCTAATCGAATTACTGATACCAGAGGAAAGCGCCCCACGTAGATATGCTCAACTGTATTTCAGTGAGTCTGACACAGAACTGCAGAACAGAATGGGGTGTATGAATCTGACAAAATCGGACATCAACCCAGACATTGTGAACATCCTAATAAGAATGCTGAATGAAACCAACGTTGTTGCAAAAATGTTTAGGATGACAAGGGATTGGGCACACAGTACTGAAACTACTAATTTCACACTTCGGCTAATAGGAGAAAGAAAAAAAAGAAAAACAACAATACAACCTACCAACAACGGGAGAGATAGCAAACCTAATTGTTGGGAATTTGGAAAAGGAACAGAGCCACGCGATGTCTACATACAGAGCAAAAAAGGGAGCCCTAGCCGGATATGAGAAATACACCCATTATATATGTCACTACAATACTCATTACTATTTCCACATGGTGAGGATGGGTTCCATATAAACATCCCGTATAATTCCAATTCTGGACCAAGACAAACAAAAAGTGGAGTGGTTACTATGAAAGAGTTCTACTTAGACAAAATGCAACATCGGGACTGTGAAGCAAACACATTGATAAGAGGCGGACGTTTGTACCACCAGTACATTGTGGACACGTACACTTCCATAGAAGAGTCCCGTTTGCGGTGGATTAACAGTAATCAAAGACAAATGAGATCAGAACTATACAACAACCGATATGATGCTGTTACAAAGGGAGATACAGACACAAAAGCAGTTGGACAAAGAATTGTTCTCCCTTCAAGTTACATAGGTGGACCAAGATACAAGATACAAAATTACCAAGATGCAATGGCCTTATGTAGTACTTTTGGAAATCCATCACTATTCATCACATTTACAGCCAACCCTAAATGGCCAGAAGCAAAGGAGAAACTACAAGACCTGGAAGGCCTTCATCCCAATGACATGCCCGATGTGATGACGCGTATATTCAAACGGAAACTGAGCCAACTCACGGATGATTTACGTAAAAAAACAATCTTCGTTCAGACTAATGCGGGTAATACAAAAAAAAACAGAGACATAAAACTCTTGAGTGTGTTTACATTGAAAATAACAACGAACTAATATTCTGCGTCCACAACCATATACACAATTGATTTTCAGAAACGAGGCCTACCACATGCACATATTCTCTTATGGTTGAAAGAAACCAGCAAAGCAAAAACAAGGAAAGAGATAGATGATTTCATCTATGTTGAGCTTCCTTGCGAGAAAACAGACCCATGATGCAATAGACTTGTGGTGGAACATATGTTCCACGGACCATGCGGCCTGACACATCCAACCTCGCATTGCATGAATGGGGGTGAATGCACAAAACACTTTCCAAAGACATACTACGCAGACACAACTTTGGATGGTGATGGATTCCCTGTTTACCGACGGAGAAACAACATGCGTAGTGTCCTCAAAAAGAAGGTCAAGTTTGACAACCGTCATGTTGTTCCTTATAATCGGTACCTACTGATTAAGTACGGTTCCCACATTATGTGGAATGGTGCAACAATGTAAGAGCAACAAAGTATTTATTCAAATATATTACAAAGAGACCAGATAAAGCAACTGCTGTTTTTGTAGAGAATCACAAGGGTCAAGATGGAGAAGTTTCAAGCCACCCAGTTGTCATTAATGAAATAAAACAATATCTAGAATGCAGATATAAGTCTGCTTGTGAAGCTGCTTGGCGTATTTTCAACTTTGACATTCACTACAGCCAACCACCAGTTATCCGGCTCACCTACCATTTGCCTGAATAGAACTTCGTGACAATAGCAGACTCACAACAGCTAGGAAATCTGGTTAGAAAGGACGGTATTACAAAAACAATGTTCACAAAGTGGTTCACTCTAAACAATGTAGATCTGAAGGCAAGACAATACACGTATGCTGAAATACCTAGAAAATGTGTGTGGGATGTCAGTGACAAAGTGTGGAGAACACGAGGACACCTAAATCCAATAGGGAGAATGGTGCCCATGCCAGCGGCTAGAGAGCCCTACTACCTTCGAATGCTACTAAATGTAGTAAAGGGGCCGCTATCATATGAAGATATAAAAAGGGTGAATGGGAGGGTTAACAACACATTTAGAGAAGCATGCTATGCCCGTGGGATGTTGAAAGAGGACAACGAGTGGACATATGCCATTCAGGAGGCAAGGTTATGGGTAACAGGAGCGCAACTTATGGAGATATTTGTCACAATCCTCATCTTCTGCGACGTAGCCAGCCCTCATAAACTGTGGGACACAAACTGGGAGGCGCTATTAGAGGACATCCAATATATGAAAAGAAAAGAGTTTCAGTATCAACATCTTGAGCTAAACAAAACCCAAGTACGGAACTACTGCCTAGTGAGCATAGAAAACATCCTATCTAAAAATGGAAAATCATTAGATGATTATCCAGTTATACAAAAACCACACCCGACTTTGCTTCAACCATTTAAAATAGGTTGCTCTGTGAGGAGCTATCTTACAATTGAGGTGAAATGAATGAGATGCATGAGATGTTATACAACCAACTAAACGCTCAACAACTTCACATATATGCTAAGGTGATGCACGCGGTAACCCATAGAACAGGGGAGTTTTTCTTTATCTACAGCACAACAGGGACGGGGAAAATATTCATGTACAAGACAATAATGTCTCAAATACGTTCAAAAGAAGATATTGTCCTGGCAGTTGCATCCTCAGGTAAACAAACACTATTAATAAACAACGCAAAAAACTCAATTAAAATAAATTAATACAAAGTGACATTGATGTGAAAGAATAACGTCACTTCGTTTACAAGGAGGAAGAACGGCTCATAGCAGGTTCCTCATCCTAATCGAGGTACTTGACAACAGTACATGTGGAATAAAACAAAATACACACCTAGCCCAATTATTGCATGAGGTGAAGTTGATTATATGGGATGAGGCACCAATGACGCATAGACATGCGTTCGAGGCCTTGAACAGAGCTTTACAAGATATTTTGGGATTGAAGGATGAACGCAACAAAGATAACGGTTTCTTTGAATAAAGAATAAATTTTTTATCATTACCAAACATCCAACGACACAAATAATGGCATTAAAGTGTGCAATAACACCTCATATAAATAAAAACGTTTCATACCAATTTCAAAAGGAAAATTAATTTCGGAGAAAACTGAAACATTAAAGACAAATGTGGACCACACACAAATACACCCATATAAAATGCAAGTTCACTGTACAGAAATGATTGCTACGAGGACTCAGAATAAAAAAACCGAAGGAAAAAGAGTACATAACTCAAGAAACCGAAGGTGAAGAACATATCACTCACATTTTAATGTAATTTCATGTCTATCACAGTCCAGGAAAGAAGACATGAGCAATGACACAGAGTCACTACAAAGCAGACAATACACAGTCCAGGAAAGAAGACATGACAGACGACACAGAAAATACAAAGAAACTTATACCATAAACTATACATTAAATTGGCAGATGTCAAAAGTATGCAAGTGGTGTAGCGCAAAAGGGTGGCATGAGGAAAGAAGCACACCAACAAGATGTTGCAACAATGGAGGGACTATCCTGCAAAAAATGAAAACAAATACAGCAATCCTTGATGAACTACTACAAGGACGATCCGAACAGGCAAAGTCATTCAAAAAAACATCTGCACGTATAACTCGATGTTTTCTATGAGCAGGTGTGAGGGTTGGCTTCAAGACCCACCACAGAAAACCGATACAATGCATACGTTAAAATCGTATGGTGAGTTTTACCACATATGCATACCATGGCTATTGTTGTATGACGAATGGGAGAACAATCCTGAAGACCAGTGTCACAATGAAACGAACACATGGACCGAAAATTTAATAATCCAACAAAACAACAACCATGCAGTGGAAAATGACATAGCTACAAAAATCAACGATATGCTACAGGCAGATAATTTACCACTGCAGATGTTCAAAACTGCCAAGGAGTGGGCGAAAAAAAACCCGGGAAAAGAATACACATTCAAAACTACATGGTGTAAGGTTAAAGGAAGTGGTAGAAGACAATGGAACAGATGTGACAAAAATAGGATCCCTAATAATGGGTGACAACACAGAGATACATGACAACCATGACATCAACCTCTAATATAACGATTCGTGCTATGAGGGTGCTTGTGATACACCTATTGTACATGTCACTCCAGTACCCGTTGTTGTTCCCGTATGGAGACGATGGATACAACACATGGTCAAGTTACTTAAGGAAAAAAGGGGTGCTCCAAACTCAACAACAAAAGTTGAATATAAGGCAATACTACTTAGCCAGACTACAACAGAGAACTAGGGAAGGAACTTCACTCATACAAGGAGAACTACTATACCACCAGTACATAATTGATGCATACATTTTCATTGAAACACAACAAATGACATGGATAAAGAGCAACCAACAAATCATACGAGAACAAATGTACAACAATGAATATGACAACTTAACTAGACACGCCAAGGTTAGAAGAACATTAGCCACAAGGGTAATTCTACCGCCCACTTTCGACGGAGGGGTGAGGAAAACAATACAAAATTACATGGACGCAACGGCTATTTGTGGGAAATATGGCACCCCTACAATATCAATCATCTTTTTTGCTAATAAAGATTGGGCAGAGATGTACGATTACATTGCTGACATACCAGAACAAACAGCAGATGAAAGACATGAAGTATTGGTAAAGTTGTTCAAGATAAAACTAGACCAACTAATAGAAGACCTCAAAACAAATCCTAACATAGGGCACACAAACGTGTGTGAGTTCGGAAGTAAAACACAATACCGCATACTGTATATTTTTTTATAAAAAAATTAACCAGTTTGATTCATTTCACTAGGTATGGAGACAATACACTTCAACAAAATGGGCATCCCAGAAGCAACGATACTAATGTGGCTGGAAAAGGGGGGATCATTGGACCGTCAGTTCATGATAAAATATAAAAGAACACTGATGCAGAAATACAACACTGAGATCAGTTTGGAGTGTGGCGGTAATTCAAAGACAAAAGAGTTATTGCTAAGACACACAATGACGGGAAATGTGGCAAACATCATAAATATGACCCAGGACAATGAGTCGCCAAAAGATACATACAATGTCACGAACCAAGGGTGCATGAAATAACAACATACTTACAATCAAGGAAATTGTTTGCAACAGAGACAACCCTACGCATATACGGAATCAAAGCACACAAATGCACCCCCAAAAGTGATAAGGTTGTTTTTTCACATCCAAACAAATACAGATGTTGACCCCATAGGTGACGGAACAGAATATGCCATACTGCGCCAAAATACAACACAACTATCCATGTTCACTTCCTGGCTAGAACTGAACAGAACAACACCAGCATCAAGAAGGTACACATACAGTGAAACACCAAATCACTACAAATGTAATGAAATTTCGGAAACATGGAAAGCAGAAGAGACCCATAACATAGTTGGAAGAATACTCAGTGTCAACAAGGTAAACAGGGAAGAGTACTGTATACGCATGCTTCTGAATATAGTAAGCGGACCAACATCATTTGAGGACATAAAAACAGTGGACGAAATACAATTTGGGAGCTACGAGGACACATGCAAAGAGATGGGAATTCTGGAATATGACGAGGGAGCCGGGTATAGCAAAAACGAACATACCTGTTGGATACACGACGATCACAAAGCTGAAATGGCAACAGTTTTATAAGCAACACAACAGGAATACCTTAGACAACAAGAGCGAAAAAAATCATGGACAAACACTCTGACAGATGACCTAACGTCATACTAAATGAGACATAATCAGGTACGGATAATTGTTCTTTGAATATTAAACATTCCAAAAGGAAAAAAACATAATTGAAAACAACAAAACAACTACCACTAACACAATATTACCAGTGCTTCAATTGCAGGGGGATAAATATCAAAGGGATACAGAGGTGACAATGGAGCAAAAAGCCAGCAAAAAAGAAGGAAAGGCAAGTTCTCAAAGAAACAAACAAAAATTACAAAGACACTTCTACAAGCTTAGCTCATTCAAAAACATAGAAACTTTAACAGCTACATGTTTTACTTTATCAACTTTTAAACACGTAAAGGGCTTAAGTCAAGAAGAAATCAAGAAAAAACTTTGAAATGTTGGTGTGATGTAAGAATCACGACAAGTAGAATATTAATTAAGGATTTGTATTATGATTTGTATTCACATGAGAGAGGACAAGAGCTGGTCGCACGACTATAAAGTCTGTTAGGAGTTACCTATTGATAGAATATACAAATAGTTAAGTTTCAAAGATGATCATTTTTCATTTTATGACAACAACAATGAATAATTTAGTATGCACAATACTATAAAACAACAGTGCAGTTATAATGATTCCTCAAATCCTCATTAGAATTTTTATAAGGCAATGAAAAAGAAATATATTACACTCTCCATATCATCTTGCATTCTTAATAGCCTTGTGACATTAACCATTCCTCCAATAAAATGGTAGCTATCAATAGCATACTGGACCAAAACTCTCAATACAATGATCATATTTATTTCTCAGATTGAAAAACCAATTAAAAAAGAATCACGAAAAGAAGACAAACACTTATTTAAGAGATAAGTTCATGTTGTTAAAGAAGATTTGGAAAGAAGATACAAATGAGGAAATAGGAGCATGTTCAATTCAAAGATAACTTCAGTAAAAAAATCATTGATCGATATAAGAGTCAAGTCATTCTATGATCATTGAGTGATGAAGTACCATCGTTGACTTCTATTCGCGTAAGATCCCACCAATTATAGCAAATTTTTTTAAGTCCTAACCAAATAATAACTGGAACATGCTTGGGAGATAAAGTGTTAATCCCAAGACTCTCATTAACTTCTACCCAAACAATATGGGCCTTGGTCATCAAAAGGCGCCATTTCCCACTCAAACCTTTTTTTCTATGACAGTCAATAAAAGTCAAGGCCAATCACTGAAGCCCGTAGGACTATACCTGCCTAATCTAGTTTTTTGCCACAGACAACTATATGTGACAATATCTAGAGTGACTAACCCACAAAGATTGAAGATACTACTTCAACACAATAGAAAAGAACCTAAGAACTATACAAGGAACATAGTTTTCAAGGAATCATTCAACCACATAAGTGGGCAGATATAGGTGCATATACTTGCCTACAACACTACATTGTTTGCTGTTGTTTGAAGAATTACATTAGCCAAATAAACTGCACACACTAATAGGCACATAATCCTGCAGAAGCATAAAAACCACAAGAATGGGGCATTGATTTGTACCTGATTAGTGGGCCCATTCGGTTGCAGGAACAAATTCAGCAGAGAAAACAGAGCCCTGACATCGGAATTTGCATATGAACCCAACTATAATAGGATGAAAGCAGCACGGTCAAGCTGAAAAATGACCCAGAGGAAAAAAATCAAATGATGTACATGGAGTAAATTCAAAACATAGCTACATTGAACTCAAACAAAGTCCACGAATATAACCAAATATATCCTACTCAACCTATCCACACCAAAATCCAGGTAAGAAATAGAAATTACAAGTGTAGCAAAAAAGATTAACCGACATTCACAAAGATTATGAAGGAAGACGACTTGCAGGAGGAGATAGGGTGTGGAATTGATCACCGACAACGCCATCCCTGCAAATTAGGGATTCTACCAACGGACGCCAATTCACGTTCAACCCCACAACAGAAACGAACAATCCACTCAACACTACGTCTAAAATCTAAGCTTTGCAGAAAAACTAAAACGTCAACATGCTTCGTAGTAAAGGAAATTCTTCTCCGCGAGGAGAAAAAACGCGTGGAACATTTAAGCCCCCTACTTTCCTTAATTTTCTACGCATAGAATTGCATAATCAAATGCTCGCAAAAGGACAAAAAAAAACACTGAGATCACTTCCATTGCGAGGCCAAAACGGGGCCATGTAAAAACAAATTATATTTTATGGAAATTAAAACCCATCCTCTCTTAAATGCAATATTCAGTGGAACAACGACTACTGTATTAAAGATACACATAACAATAACAAAACATTCCAATTTGAAACAAACAAGTATACTACAGTAATACTTAACCACTTTTAATTTCCATTTTCAAAAAATGATTATATTCCAATTCAGCCCAACGAAACTCAAATAAAAACACTAAATAGGTTAAAGAATTCAACTATGTCCACTCTATTATAGTACCTAAATGAATGTTGTATGTACATGCCTCAAGCTTCCACATTCAACCTTAATTAGAAACTGTAATATCGTACACAAATTCAGAAATCACAACCCACATTAGGAGAAGAACACAAAAACAAAATTGAAAAGGGATGGATAAAGACGAGGTGCGCTAATTATTGCCCTCGGAGCTGGGGGTGTTGTAGAATTAAAGCATCTCCACAAGGATAAGCTACAAAAGTAATAATATACATATATGATATATACACTATTATATACATAACCTAAGAGGGTGAGACAAATGTGAAATTATTTAATAATGTTTCGATTTTTAAAGAATGAAAAACTTGGAAAACAACATATTGAAACCCACAACATAATTTCATTGAAAAATAGAGATGTCCACAAAATACAACAAATAGACACCTCCCAAATAGAGTAAGATCAAGTCTCACGTTTTATTATTTGCAGTTTTATTTAATAACTATAACGAGGCATACTCCATATAGTTAATTATCATACTCATATTTTGGAAAAAGAAACATTAACATACGAAAATAATAGTCTAAACGAATCAAATGAAAACACATATGTTGACATTTATTATTATAAATTATAAGGAACTTACATATTTCCATAACATTATGAACAATGAAACTTGAGAATAGTTGGACGAAAGAATCAATCACCTATGTATGATACCATATGGCCATAACCTATGTTATAACCAAATATTTTCAATATATGGGCTAAATAGAAATGCAACAACAAGATAAGTAGAAGTGAATTAAATAAGTTTGAAGACAAAAGAAACACAATATTAACCTATTGCGGTTTTAACTATTAAAGAGTTGGACAACTATGTGCCTCTACTACAAAATGTGTAACCAATTCTATACATACAATAACATATCATATGAATTGGCAGACACACAATCGTAATATCGTAACCAAATATCAGTAGTCTATTCTTGGTCAAACAACATAAATTACTGATGTTGTTGAATGTACACATCAGAGTAGACAACTCATACATGTAAACTAAACAAACAAAAATTCGTAGATTGATTGGCAATGCCCCGCCCATAGCAAGGGTAGCAACTGCTAGACCGAGATTAAATTGAAGTGTTAGAAAGAAGAAAATTACAAACACAAGAAAACACGGGGAACAAACATAAAGAAAGATAAATAAGAAACAAAACAACTACGAACATAACCATCAACAATACAAAGACATAACAGAAAAAACACTAAAGATACTACGGTTGTGCGTAGCACGGCCTATAGTCCACTAGTGATCTTAAAGAACTGGTTTCATGATAAAATATGATCTTGATGATTTAGTAAGGACGGCTGCTTTATTGGCTTCCCTAAAACAATAGAAAAACTTAATATTATGACGATATATAATTATATTATGAATATCATCAATAATATTTTTTATTTCCCGGGGAATCTTCCAAATATTTTTAATAGAATTAATAACTTTAAGATTGTCTCCTTCTATTATCTCTATACCTCGTTGTTAATGTGACAGCATAAAATGCGGTTAAGGATTTTGTTATTAATGGTGACATTGAGTTAACCTTTTTATTAAAAACATCAACTATGGTACCATTATGATCTCGAACTATACATCCTATATATGTGTCATCCTTGAATCTGAATGATCCATCAAAATTTATTTTAATTCAATTATGTGATGGCTTTTTCCATTTCTGGTTAACTTGTTTAATTCTGTTTCTGAGTGACTTCATTTTTGGGCCTTTAGTCTTTAGTGAATTTGCTTTCCAAAAATTGTATTCTTCAAATGCAACAAAGGTAGGTTTTTCGACTTCTTCGTATCCCTTTTAAAAACTATTGAATTTTGTAAATCCATATTGAGTACCAAAGAAAAACTAAAATGTCAATATCTTGCTTAGTATTTCTGAAATCTTGTATATAATTTTTATCTATCTATATCTAAATATAATAAAAGATTGGATATTTTTGGTAATAAATACCACTCACCACCATTTAAAACCATCTTATTAAAAACCTCCATCTCATTCCAGTTTTCCCTAACCCCAGCCCACGTTCATTATCCCTAACCCCAGCCCATTTTGATGGACCCGCTGTTTTCCCAAACTTCAACCCACCCCATCTCGGTTTTAGCTCAAGCCCAAATGGATGATTCTGAATTCCTCCCAGACCCAGCCCACCACATCGTTGTCGTCCACAATCCTTTCGTTAGGGTTGCCTCTCTCTGATCATTTTCGTTCCCCTCAACGATCGTCCCTTCTCCTTCTCGCATTCACTCCTGTATTCAAACCATTCAAGCCGTAACTGCCCGGCGTAAACATGGATCGCCATTTCCCTTCGTCTGCCTCATTATTGTCCAATCGGGGACCAAATTTATATAAGCTCCACCCCGGCATCGTGATTAATTCGCGACTTCCTGCTTTCCGTCCTCTGAAAATTAATAGTGATAGTGATGGGAAAAACAAACGCCCTCTCGGCAGCCGTCAACAACGTTGTGGCATCCTTGGACGCCGATTCAATTGCTGATGCTGGAGTTTCTTCGAACAAATCGTCGTCTGGTACGGTACCCAAGCCCAAAAGGACGCCCAGGAAGCAATATCCGAAGGCTGTAAGCATCGATGGTAACACCACCGACGGCGATGCTTCTGACGTTCCGCTCGCCGAACTTCGTATGGGATCCGCTTTCCAGATCAAGGTATTCGTGTGTCATAAGTGGGAGGTCGTCAAGCCCGATTCGCGGTACCTGAGCACCGACTACTTACTGGCGGATCGCACGGTAAACAATTCTATCACCGCTCAGTTGTCTTCTTATATAATGTCATGGTTGTTGACGTCGTTTATGTGTCATAACGGTTTGAACGTTGAAGGGTGGTGGTATTCATTGCACCGCTCGGGCGGCCATATCGCATTGTTTCCTGTCAAAGTTGGTTGTCGGTAATTGTGTGACAATCTCACTGTCCGTCCCAACAAGGATGTGTACCGTCTCCGACGTGGTGACCCCTACATCATACAACTCGAAGGAAACACCGTGGTGACTAAAGTTGAATGCGACATCCCCTCGACGAGCCGTTATCCATTCAACCTGGTCAGACTGGAGGACATCCAATTCAACAACAACAAATTTCAAATAGGTATGTTGTCTTTCCAAACTTATATTGTATCAATTCCGGTTTCGTATATCTTATCCAAAATAAAAACCTGTTGACACTCTTGCAGATGTCATTGGATGCGCAGTTGAAGTTGGTAAACCCAGACCTACGGCAAATTCATCCCACTTGGTTGAGTTCTACCTCATGAACGAGCGGTACTTTACGGCTACACAATTACGCACCGTTTTACCCAATTTGAACTGTTTTATTGACGGGTTGTTATCTCTTTGTTTCAGCGGCGTTGGAGTCTGGGTTTCCCATGCCTATATTTATTGTCAAAGTACTCATTGAGACGAATCAAACGATATTTCGCATGCCTATATTTATTTCTATATATTGGAAGAAAACGAGAAGATTCTCTCGATTTATGAATAGTGTCGAAAAAGCAAATGGGCCTTATATTAAGGGACGGAGGGAGTATGACATCTCATTTTCAACCAAACGTTCACGTTTTCTGCTGCTTCTCTTCGTTCAACTCCATAAGAAGAATGTTTGGGCCATCCGAGTTGTCGGCCCAAGTTCAGCTCCATAGTACACCCGTCTTCGTATTCTTATTGGGCTGCTGCTTCATTGGGTCCAATTTAATTAAATCTTTCTCACAACTCTATTTTTGCATAAATCTTCAAATCAGCTTCGAATGGATATAAAATAGTCCTGAAATACATACAAAAACGAGTGTAGACTCCGAATATAAAATAATACAAAATTAACTATAAAATATATGAAATATGCATGAGAATGGCCTAAACTAATATGCAACTAGACTACTAAAATATGTATAAATTATGTGTTATCAAATTCCCCCAAGCTTAACCTTTGTTTGTCCTCAAGCAAGTACAAAATCAATAAATCCACAACATATAATAAGGTTGAAAACATTCATGAAGGACTAAACATGAGACAAAACCATCATAACATGACTCACAACCAATACAATAAATCAAGCTAGTTCCTCCACTCTAGTCCTCACAAGGATAAAGAGATGAGATCACTTCACTCATGTGTTTAGGTATGTGTTTCTCTCAATATCAATCATCAACTTTGAATGTTAAACTACCATAGGCTTGCAACAGTGTTCTTAATCTCCACTACTATAGACCATGCACATGACAAAAATCTTGAGGTCTTTTTCAAGGTTGTAATAGGGCCAAGGTATAACATAAGGCATATGGATATTTAGGTCATAAGGAGTTAAATCCGGAGAAGAGGATCTTACCAAGAAACACCAAATGAAAATACCCTTCAATTGAATTTAAACCATCAACCCATACAACTTAACCCTTACATATGATAATGTGTCCTTTTATATGATTGCTTCTTCTTCTTTATTTCAATGTCTTTTTTTCTTCTCTTTCTTTTTCTTTTGATTTCTGTTGTTTTTCATTTTTTTAAAAGAAGCATAAGAAGAAACAAGGACAAGAGACACATCACAAACTTTGAACACACTTTTAACCACCATAAATGTAACCTCCCCCGAGCTTGAATGAAATCCACTCTAGCACAACAATTCAACTCTCCTAATCCCCAGATGGATAGGATGATCATATAGGCTCGGTATGCTTTTGTGGGGCTTTCAAAGAAATTGACAATTAAGGCTCAACGGGGTTTCAAGAAAAGGATACATAAATAGGGTGGCCAAGGATAAAGGGCTAACAAAAACAATGCCTCAATCATGTTAATGTCATGCACATAAATCGTGAATGTAGTCTCAAAGAAGATATTAATGCAAGTTCTAGAGTTAGCAATCAAAGAGAGTTCACACACATGAAGAGAAAGGGAGGACATTTATAGAATTTAGTCCAAGAAAGGCCAAAACCTCACCGGCTTTTTGTCTAGAGTATCGGTCCTAACAAGATTCAAGTTTGGCGATCACATTACATGCTCAAGTCAAATGTCAAATGTTTAAGCCATCATTACCATGCATATATCATTGCATTATCAAGAACCAAAGCATATTAGGTGTTTCATTGATTGTGCATCACAAAAGAGAAAAAGAAAAAGCAAAGCCCGGAAATCATATCAAACACCTAAAATATAATGAATGAGGTATGAATGCAAATGAAATGCATGATGTATAAAATGTTATGAAAAAAAAAAAATTAACACTAAAATGCAAATGGAATGAAAAACTGACACTAAAATGCAAACAGAGCTACACATGGAATTATCACTACCCAAGCTTAAATTCTACTTTGTCCCCAATGTAAAAATAAAAGAAAAAAGGAAGAAAAACTCACGCATTTAGAATTCTTAGTCTGTGCTCCGGAGTTGTCAAAAATTGGTAAGTGTAGAGGAATTTAAGCAACATCTTCTCTTCCATTCTCCAGTAGCACTGTACGCAAAGCTCAAAACAAGCCTTGCACATACCAACACCATCGAAAATGTGAGCTCGTCGGTGGGGCTGCAGCAGGAAAGCAGAGGCGGTGGCTGGACTGGGGTGCAGCAGCGGCTCGGGCTTGTTCCTGGGCTGCAGTGGTGATGGAAGGCGGCGCGCGGTGGCTGGGTTGCGCGCGAGTCGTTTTGTGCAGCAGCGGGCGGCTACGGCGCGGTGGTGGTGCGGATCGGACAGCAGGGGTTAGCGGTGGACGGAAGGGTGGACGGCGAGAGGAGGGGCGGTGAGAGGCGGTGAGGTGAGGGATGGGAGAACGAGAGAAAGGGATCGGGAGGGTAAAGTTGCACAACAACGGGAACAGAGGTGAAGACAGCTGCTTCTTTCTTTCTTTTTTTGATTTTCATTTTTTATTTTAAAACGGAAATTCAAAACCGCACGGTTCTGCGTTAATTAAAATTAAATTAGTAAAAACGCGATCACTGTATTTTGAGATTTTGAACCTTATTTGTAATTGTTTAAATATATAAAAGTACTTACCTTGGGTTGCCTCCCAAGAAGCGTTTGTTTATGGTCGTTAGCTTGACCTTCACCAATGTCAAGTACTCGGATCAGGCGGGTCGGTGATACCAAACTCGATCGGATCAGGCTCTATGTAAGGCTTCAGTCGAATCTTTCTTACCAGAAAATACCCTGAATTCTTATGTCATAGCTCCACTGAATCATTTGGAAGAACTCGGTTCAGGTAGTATGGACCGAACCATCTTGTACTCTTGTTTCTCGGAAACATGCTCGACTTATGATGATAGAGAATCACATGATCCCCTTGCTTGAATTCAACAAGAGCACGGTCAGCAGAGCGTCTTTTTCTCTTCTTCCGTCTACTCAGGACCTCTAATTTTGAATTGGCTTCCTCCCTAGAGTTATGAATTCCCAATGCATGTTGTGGTAACAAAGCAACATCGGGCAATATATCAGGAAGCTTCTCATCCACCTCGTTACAAGAAGAGGTCAGAATAGAGCTTTGTAACACCTTAAGCTCATGAAGCACCGGGTCCTCCTTGTTTTCTTGGGTAAATTCATTCCTATCAATTTGTGGCTCATCCCATTGTTTATCAACCTCAATCACAATAGTCACAATAGAAGTGCATCGCTCTAAGTGGTGCACTTCAGGCGACTCTGTAGGCAAATTTGATATAATCAACTCAACAATCAAATCCTTCATCTTTAGATTTTCTTGGGTTAGATCATCTACTTGAACCTTCAAAGAGTCCACCGATCCTGAAAGTGAATAAAACTGGGTTAATAAAGGTTTAAGCACATCATCCAACATAGTTGTAAGAATAGGAATAACTTTCTCAACGTCCCTATCATGTCGTAGGATGAATTCATCAAACCTACTATCTTCCATGGGTGGACATGTCTCATCCTGAAGCGGTATACGTGGGGTTTTCATCAAGCTAGGATTAGAAGATTGTGTTTTCCACGCAATTATTTCTCCAAAACTAGCATGACAATTAGTCTTGTCATGATCTTCAGCTCCAGAATTCTCACAGAAGAGGTTAAAAGATATTGGGTTTTGGCCATAACCCAAATTGTAGTTTACATGATCATACCTCTGAGAACCTATATTAGACTGAGAAGGAAGAAAGGGATAGGAATTTACCTCATACTCACTTGAATACATTTTTTTCGACTCTTTTAAAAAATAGCCTGAAAATAAAACTAAAGAAAGAAAAAGGACCTAGAAACACCAATAGAGATAACAATTAATATTAACAAATTGATCCCCGACAACGGCGCCAAAAACTTGATGTGGCTAAAACGTACCCGCAAGTGTACGAGGTCAGTTGTAGTAGTCAAGTGTCGATACCACAGAGACCAACGTAATACTAATTGTAACTCTATTAATAAAGTAGGCCGAAAAGATATAGATAAGGGAAACTATTGCTAAGTTAACTAGGAACAAGAAAGATAACAGATAAAAATATATGGATAAATGTGTCTAAGGTTAAGGATCACCGCAACAATGCTTCAGTAAATAAAATGACACTCTGCCTGAATCTAGTCCAGTTATCTAAAGGTAAGACATCTTGGGTAATCTACTAACTCCTTTCAGACAATAGTAAACGTGTTTGAACTAACTAACAATCGCTGTCGCGTAGAGCTAATCTCATTCAAACCCATTAACGCTCTTAGAGTCTAGGAATAAACTGAAATAACATTCGTTGTCGCGCTCCGCTAAATCAATCTAAACCTAGAACATCTATGATGACTTAGTATCCTCAAGAGTAATTAAGTCGCTTTCGCACAAATAACACTCTGGTTCAATTCTTAGGATTCCGGTAAAAGTTATCACCTTTCAGTCTCAAACTCTACTTGACTACCTATTAAAGTTATCACCTTTCAGTCTCAAACCCTAATAGGATCCAATCAGCCTAAGTTAGAACGGGCATAAAACATCTAGGAACGAATCAAATAATATTTCAATTCAGACAAACATATAATTCTAATTACATACGCATTGTCTGGATCACCATAACCTTAGAACTAAGAATTTAGCCTAACATGATCGAAGACATATCCGAAAGATTTAAACTAGCAATCAAGATATATGAATTATTCAATAAACAAAGGAAATAAAAAAACTTAGTTTCGATGATGAAAATAATCCAAAGTGATCAAAACTAGAACGATAAACACCGTCTTCGAATCAAACAAAGGCAAAGAATTTCAGCGTGAATAACTTGTCTGCGGTGGCTCAAAAACCAAGAACTAACTAAAACCAAAAACCTCAAAAAACTCCAAAACTAAACTCCCCAAAAAACAGTCCCCTCCCCGTTATCCTCCTCTAATTAATATGACATCTCATTTTCAACCAAACGTCCACGTTTTCTGCTGCTTCTCTTCGTTCAACTCCATAAGAAGAATGTTTGGGCCATCCGAGTTGCCGGCCCAGGTTCAGCTCCATAGTACACCCGTCTTCGTATTCTTATTGGGCTGCTGCTTCATTGGGTCCAATTTAATTAAATCTTTCTCACAACTCTATTTTTGCATAAATCTTCAAATCAACTTGGAATGGTATAAAATAGTCCTGAAATACATACAAAAACGAGTGTAGACTCCGAATACAAAATAATGAAAAATTAACTATAAAATATATGAAATATGCATGAGAATGACCTAAACTAATATGCAACTAGACTCCTAAAATATGTATAAATTAGGTGTTATCACATAACCGCTATATATCCACAAACGTATTTGCCATTACACATTGCTCTTTTTTACTCGCTGTCATTATTCAAACAGGAATGAATCATTGCCCTCGAGTTTTCAACTGCTAGATGCCGCGGCTGACCGTGCTGCGAGCTTACTCCATATTCTTCAGACAGGACGTGAGCAATATTTGACAGGCCATAAGGTACTTGAATCGTTACATTCGGCCCTTAATCCGACATAACTAACGTTTTATGCGGTGCAGAAATCTTTCACTTTCACTTGCACGATGAAAATTGACGAGATACTTATCAAAAATAGTTGGCATTACTACGCATGCGGCATGGCTGGTTGCAGAAAAGGGGTCACACACGTGGGGGAAGGGGGCGAAGGGTTTGTTTGTGAGTCATGCGCGAAGCCGTGTCCATATCCTCAACAAAGGTAATAAAGCGTTTGTTATTGTGATGTATACGTTCGTGTGACACCACACAATGATACTTATGTGTTACCATCCTAGGTACCGTCTCAAGATGAATGTTTCTGACGATACCACATCCTTTCAAGTGACCCTGTTTGACGAATTGGTCGAAACGTTGGTGAAGAGGAAAGCCGGAACACTTATCGATGAATTAGAGGTACGAACACGCTTTACAACCTATATTTCGTCTATTATTCGTCTTTGCAAATTTTACTCACACTCTTTACATTCCTTTAAATTAAAGGCCGGTGGTGGGCGTTCACTCCCTCTCGAGTTGGAACAGCTTATCGAGACTCAGGTCAAGCTCGAGCTGAAGTCGCACACGTACTTCGACTATCATACTCATGAGGGGTTTACCGCGAGCAAAGTTTTTGAGGTCGTCTCTGAACCTGAGGTAGCGTAGTGGCATCCCCCACCTTTACACGTCTCACAACGAGCCATATTCTATTCAAATCACTATATCTCACCTCTTTCCACCTTTATTTTTCAACAGGCCATTCCCGATAATAATGGAAATTCGCAACTGGACGGTAGCGAGAGTGGTCAACAGCATACCACCTCAGAAAGCAACAGTGACGTCAAGGAGGCCTCCCCGCGCAAAAGAACGCACGAGTAATTATCGTTAGTTCGCCTTATGCAAATCCCCAAAATTTCGTCTCCAAACCTCACTTTATTTTTATTTTTTCCCCCACCCAGTGATATGGACGACATTGATGGAGCTCCGGTACCTGAGATGGAGACGCCTGTAAAAGAGTCCAACAAGAGACGAGCGCTGAATGACTTATCCGATTCAGAATCAGGCCTTACGCCATGAAGTGTGCTGCGTGTGTGACTTCCAATACACCATTGCATTTCTGGTTTCACAGCAAAACAAAAGACACATGTTATTGCATTTTTATCCTGACCGTTTTTTGTGGCAACATGACTGAGCATTGTTCGTTGGTATGCACGTTGTTTGTTTGCATGAACCTTTTTGGTATGCACGTTTTACATGTGGCGCATCAGTGTTGACTAATGATCTATACGCATCCCGACCTCTTTGTGTTTGTGTTTACGTTTTTTGTACACTTTCCCCCCTTTCTGTGTTTGTGTGCCTTGGTTGCAGGTGTAACACATGTCGGCGTGTCAATAGTGGTTATTTTTTCGGAAAGGCTCAGCGACATCTACGCGCAGGCTCAGTTAATACGAAAGTGTGCAACGATTATAAGCGCTTCCAGATCCCCAATGTCATTACGCCGCCTGTCAGCCTGATTATGTGATGGAGTTGCAAATTGGTATGAAAGCGTACTGTTTGTATTTATCATAGTGTTTGAATCATGTTTATGTTCATTAACGAGATTTGACAGTCTGGATTGTTTGATTTACAGGATACGTGACGGCCACCACGCACGCTTGCGTAATCGGGTTCGCGGTACCTGGCATCAACGGTGCATAGATGCCTTACGGCAACGTACCGCTTGGCTTTCACCGAACGTTTCGGAAGTTTGATATACAATATGTTCTCTTTTGTGTATAATTTTGATAGCGTGGAACTCTCAAAGAGTTGTTAGTGTAATCCAATCTTTGTAAATGTGAGTGAAAGCTATATCCTCATGTACATTCAACCTTGAATGTATTTTCTTTAGGTCTTATTGTTTTCGTTCATCCTGTAACAATCCGTGGTTGCAAACAATTAATACACTTATAACCCCCTATTGTCTGATACTTCTGCTGAGTTCAAGCTTATTGGCTTGACCAGTCGATATGAAATCTAGCGGGTACATTCAGACATTACTGATGTGTTCTCAATCGCAACACGTACGTAACAGCTGTGTTGTTGACCATAAAACAATGTTTGCGACATCTTAAAGGTCCGCACCCTCTTGCGTACAAGACGAAACGTATATCAAATTATGAAACATATTACTTACCTTGCCTGATACGTGTTTTTATTAATAACCTTTCAACACAAACGCTTTTCGTACTCGAAACTTACCAACCCATCACATGGGATGCTTTGAATCATGATTGTTGAGTGGATGCTGATGTGATTGTTATGATAAGTTGCGGAATACATCGCCGTATTATCGGTTGTGACTCAACAGTTACACCAACATACTCAAATTAACTTACAACACTCATATGTGGCCATTATTGTGTATCGGTCGGTACAACGTAAATTATTATGTTATGTTTTCGGTTATTAATTTCGTGTTGTCGGGTTTCCTCCTTTTTTTATACCAGCATACACATGTGAGTAATTATACTATTCCAAGTATATGAATTATGGACAACAAACTTATGAACAAAAAATTCATTATTATTTTAAAATTAGAGGAAAGGGGGCCGTTCATCGAAATTTTGTTTCTTGCTTTAGAATGTTGGTTTTGAAGAACACAATCTTTTATCAATTTATATGGCGGAACTTCCTTGGGTTAATATTCTGAAACCGTATCTGTTTTGCTTGCATTTGTAGACAGAAATACCAACCACCTAGCGGACAAATGTATCTGTGGTATGATGATCAATTCAGGGTTTTGGCATGTAATAAAATCACAAACATGAGAATAATTATATTATGATTATATGATTGTTGGATTACTGTGTGGTGGCTTTGCAATATAACATCGAAACTACGAATTTGTTACGTAATAAGTTGATCAGAAGGAGTGGAGGAACCAACGAGATAAGTTTAAGGAAACGTAAACTCGAGCACTGTGATATAAATAATTTCAGCTCCCTATTCCTGACCCAGGATTGTCTCGATCGCATCCTTCAAGCGTTGTTGAATGTTCAACAAGCATTCAGTCGCTTGCTGTTGTGAGAGCAACTACAAGGAAAAAAAAAGGCATGACATCAGCAACAGAGATGTTTAGAGAAACGATATAAAGGGGATACACAGGAAAACCGCAACAATGCATACCCATGTTACACGAGCTTGTTGATATGCAGTTTCATAATCGACAATTCCTTGAGGAGGAGGTGGGACGGCCTGAAGTCTAAGTTCGATTACTGCTGCCTGGTCCTTGAGTGCCTCTAGCATCCTGTCACCAAAGACAATGGCACGTCGCATTGCATGGTGGCGACTAACTGCTTTCCCCCCACCTGTGTAAGAGGTAACATTATATATGTAAGAAAGTGAATAAGTAAGAGCAGTCTTATTGATTAACTGCATATGTTGGTTTTAGCAAAATAGGAAAAGCAGATATTACCATGGACTCTCAAGTGCCAACGTCTCGAAGTCCTGAAAGTGTGCCAAATCGTCGTGTAGTCGGGGGTGTGTGGGTTGAAAGGGGTTATGGGGGATGTATCACTGTGCTGCAGTGGAGTGGAATGAAGGTTCAGCTAAAATAGACATAATAACAAAAAAGACAATGAGAAATTGTTGAATTCTGTAAGGAAATACATGAGTCAGCGCATCGAAAGTCTCTCCGTTTGGCGCAGACCATTCCCTTACAGTCACCAAATCCCTTCCTTCAATCATTCTCTCCAGTGTCCAGGTGAATTCCATGCGTGTTTGTATGCAGAAGTATTGAGACCTCAACGAGTTTGCAGTCTACAACAACAAAATCAACAGCATGTCAGTTAGTAAGCTCTGTAATACACTATGAAATAATTGTTCTGAAGTAAAAAGACAAGTTATTTCGACCAATACCAATTGCATGTCCATTCGAAACTTCCTTACATCCTTCAGTTCCACAAGTGGTAAACCCATCATGTTCCTAAGTGTGGAAACCAACTCATCCACTCGGTCAATGTTTGCCAACAATTCACCATCACACTCTGTTATACCCAAAAGAATAGCTTCCCTCAACTCCTTTCGCTCTTCAGTTTTTGCACAATGTAACCGCATCACAATAAGGACATATAAAAGCAGCAAATCTGTTGTTTACAACATGAGTAACACAACAAAAACAGAATATATTACCTTCATCTTGATGTTGCCATCCTGGCAAGGAATGGAGCAAGCAGAGTAACTCCCGGTATATCGGGGTCCTTGGCGTATAATCCTCACTGAACTCATTCAGTACAGAATGAACATCAGTGGATTATACATTACAAATTAGCATTGAACAACAACAATTTAAGGTGCAAATGGCACATCGAATTTCACAAACTCGGTTGAGAACAAATATACTGTAATCATAATCTATAACCAACTTGGTAGCAAGAGGCCAAAATGTTCCGGCTGGGGGGGCATCTGAACTATAATGGAAGCACTTGCTAGCATTTCCAAGTTCGGAAAGTTGAGGAAGTAAATCCATCTACAAATTACGAACACAATAAACTTAACCTAACATTTACCTCTGTAAACAGAGTAAAGAGAGGAGAATATGTAACATAGGCCAGATGATCGTTCGATAGTACTCACTTGATTTCCGGTGCCATTATTTGTCTTTGTAAAGCCCATAAAACAAAATTAACTTCTGTGGGGGTAACGGCAGAACGGAAAATACTGCCAGAAAGCATGCACAACCAGATTAGTGTGGTGGAAGATTACCAAAAGAATTCGGATATGTCGTGGTAGATTGAGTAGCACAGAGATGCATACCTGTAGAAGATGAAGCGTCTTCTTTCAAGATGTGAACAAGTGAAGCCTTGAGGAAGAACATGGAGGGTTGCATATGGGACTGAGAAGCGGTTTAAATACCCGCGTTTGTTCATTAATTGTAATTCGACACAAGTTTTGTAGTAATTGTTTTAATTAATACAATGAATAATATTGAATTTTAATTTGTGTCATTAGATAAGTCCACGAATTTGGTAACTGCAAAAATTGGACAAACGTACAAAATGGAAAACTGTTAATATTTGTAAACTGAAGTTAAATAGTTGGAATGTTCTTCTAAATTGCAAAGAGGGTGTTACGTCCTCATGCCTTCCTATAAAATATACAACTGTCCTGAAGTTAGATCTTTTCAAATGTCCTAATTGTCCAAAAGTGGAGGTAGACATTCTGTGAGTTAAATAGACAACTTTGTTTAGTATTCAATACATTTACATCCTGTTTATTCGCATCAAATCATCAAAAAATTTACACTATTAACGTCGTTCGAGCCTTCCCGCTTAATTCTCCCCATGTCCATTGTCGGCAAATATTTATTCATCATTTGCAGTCGGAAAGTACCTCTTAAAAGTTCACACCTTTCTGCGTACAATACGTAACGTATATCATATCGTGAGACATATTACTTAAACCGTGCAATACGTGCTTTTTTATTAATAACCTTTACACTCTATCGCTTTTCATACAGTTGCTTATACGTTTTTTCTGCGCAGCTCTGCGAATATGCGATAATGACATCCATTCTCAAAACATCGTCCATGCACAACGAATGCTTGATTGATCGGTATTAATACAAGGGCATGTGAAACATCAAAATGTATATGTTATCTGGTGGGATGGTGGTAATACTCATAAAGTTTGTACGGAACCAAAACTAACGTTTTCATCACAAAGCCAAACCAAAGTATTCAAACAGAAAGATACAAGATATTACGTAGCAACACGCTAATACATCATACTTAATTAGTGCATAATATAAAGTCAAACAGTACGGTTGTAACTTATGTACGACGGACCACCGTCATCTCGAAGCGTAAGTCGTGGTACGACTGCATGGTGAAGGTACATACATCGCCAATCTGGAGGTCATTATCAACGACAACCTTATGCCATCCTTTGTACAGATACACCCCCGTTGTTTTCTTAGACAGCTCCACGGTCCAGGTCTCATCATCGAGAGTGAACTTGACACTATTTAAGGACGATTCCCTTAAGTACTCCTGCACCTCCGCACCACGAACCAGCTGCGATTCAAACACAACTATGAATATGGTCCCATTACGAATAGTAAACTGGTTAACCCCCAGACAAGCAAAGGGGTAACAAAATGATTTTGTAAAAGTCACCATTCATTGCACAATGGATTCCAAATTGGAAACATACCATTTTGTCGAATACAAAAACATCGTATAACAGTCGGTAGAACGAACGGACGTGTTGCCTGGCCATGGTTACTTAACAAAAATGAACATACCACGTCGTCAGAATTAGTAAACGGCCAACCTATTATGTTTCCGTCCTATGCATCACTCGTCATAACGATAACCGACAACAAACACAACAATAACTAACATGCTAAACAAAAGTTATACATATAATACCATGATTTCACATCGTCATGTCGTTACAATACATACTACGTCGTTATATTCTGAGACACCAAACACGACATGTCAAATCCACATTATAAAGACACAATTTCCCTTACCAGACCAATGACAACATGAATTTAAAAAAACAACAGGCAATATGAGTCACAGGAACCACATGCATCGACATTATCAGTGCAACAAACGTATGACAGCACCGATTTCATAGTCTAACCCTAACTGGATTATTGGGAATATTATACATACAAAGAAACAGAACAATTGCCAAGTTGCATACATAAGTTTCGTTACTGGACCAACAACAACAAACAAGCATCTAATCGTATGACTGAACGCCTGCCCCATTGTACACCCCTAATATGCTTCATTTGTATTCACAACTTTTTTTTGAAACAACGAATAAATCGAGTGTGCACACTCCAAATCAAACCACAAATTGAATAATAAAGAACTTCATACCGTGAAATTGGAATCCTTGGTAAGCAAATTGGACCGGGATCGCTTGATTCCACCGTCTGCAACTTCCAAAATAAAGAAAGGATGTGTGTGACTGTGGAAGATGAATGGTCGGCCTTTAAATAGAAAAAAAAAATGGTAACTGACTTAAAACAGTTGTACATTCTTTTTTAATATTTTGTTGTTGATATCAAAATTATAAATATTTGTATTTATATGTTTTTCGATGCCCTTATATATGTTTGGAATAATATTCGAACAAATAGGGTTGTCATTAGAAATGCTTACTTGATACTTTAATCTATTTGGTAACATGTTTCTAATATAACACACAGCAATTTGTGTCTAAATCAGGCTCCAACATAACACATAGGCTTTTTATAATATGCATTTATTTATAATTGTGACTTACTCAATTTTATAAATAAAACAGATGTCGTATAACGGAGTTAATACTATGATCTATTCCCTCACTGTAATTCTAATACATGTTGTATTAGTTTGGGATAATAATAAGATAATTGATTAAGAAAAAACGAAAAAACTTAGACGAATTCCGAATTAATTAGATACGAGAGATAATTAACTGAGAGAAATAAAAAGGACCTAAATGAATTTGAAAATTATGTTAATTAATTAATAAAAAATTAAAATGAATTTAGACTTAAAAAGGTTCCGATTACATTCATTTCATACGACCATCAGTTAGCCTTTTATATATACAAGATGTTTGATACAAATTAAATGTGGACCCATCTGGTGTATCAATGTTTCGTACATTGTTAACGTAACACAACTTCAGTTGGAAATAACGTGACAATGTGGACATTTCGGTTACGGTGTATCATTCTCCAACATATAATTTTGGAATTTTTTTCTGAAATGGGTTTTTTTTCAAAAAAAATTCCCGACGTAGGCTCTTTTCAAAAGAAATTCTCAATATAAGCACTTATGCCAGCTTCGGAATTTTTTTATGTGTGAGATCTCTCGTCCGAAGCTGGTAATTTTTTTTTTGAATTTTTTATGTATAAGAGACGCTCGGGTAAAGAGACGCTGGTCGAACCAGTGTCTCTTACACGTAAAATGTTTTTAAAAAAAAAATTATTTGTATAAGGCGCTATACAAGCCATTTGTTTTAATTTTTTTTTTTCAAAGTTTATATATATATATTTTTATATAAGACTTAATCGTGTTTGGATGGCTCGTATGGGCTCGTTTGAAATCAGAATCGATCACGACCGATTTCGAACGACCCCTTACGAGCCACCCGAACAAGCGTAAGTCTCATGCGTACCTTCTACTGTAAATGGATATTTACAAATCCGTTCCTCCATATCACGCGATGAGAGACATATCTGGTGAAAGGTGGGATCAATACGGACCCAACAAAACTGGTCTTGATCAATTCCGATTCCGAATTGGTGAAAGAAGGTATGCACGAGATTTATGCTTGTTCGGATGGCTCGTATGGGCTTGTTCGGAATTGGAATTGACCACGACCAGTTTCGTTGGGTCCGTATTGATCCCAACTTTCACCAGATATGTCTCTCATCGCGTGATATGGAGGAACGGATTTGTAAATATCCATTTACAGTAGAAGGTACGCACGAGACTTACGCTTGTTCGGGTGGCTCGTATGGGGTCGTTCGAAATCATAATCGAGCGAGAGACATATCTGGTGAAAGCTGGGATCAATACGGACCCAACGAAATTGGTCGTGATCGATTCCGATTTCAAACGAGCCCATACGAGCCATCCAAACACGAGTAAGTCTTATATAAATATATATATATATATATAAACTTTGAAATTTTTTTTTTAAAACAAATGGCTTGTAAGCGCCTTATACAAATATTTTTTTTTTTTTAAACATTTTACGTGTAAGAGACGCTGGTTCAGCGTCTCTTACACGGGGGAATTAAAAAAAAAATCTGTATAAGAGACACTGGTTCGACCATCGTCTCTTATACATGTTCAAATAAAAAAAAAACCATTTATATGAGACGCTGGTTCGACCAGCGTCTCATATAATTTTTTTTTTTTTTTTATGTTTGAACGTATAAGAGACGCTGGTCGGGCCAGCGTCTCTTATACATAAAAAATTCAAAAAAAAAATTACCAGCTTCGGACGAGAGACGCTAGTAATCCGAAGCTGACATAAGTGCCTATATTGCGAATTTCTTTTGAAAAGAGCCTACGTCTAGGGATGGCCAGACCGGACCGGGACCGCCGGTTCGAACCGGAACCGGTAGGAACCGGTTTGGTCACGGTCCGGTTCAGGTTCACGAAATACGTTTTTCAAAACCGGCGGTTAACCGCCGGTTTTTTATTTTTATTTTTATTTTTAAATTTTTTTAACCGGAACCGCCGGTTTTGTAAAAATAAAATAAAAAAAAGAACTGCCGGTTAACCGGGAAAACCGGTTAACCGCCGGTTCATCACATTTTTTTAAGTTTTATAAATTTATAAAATTATTTTTTAAAAACAAAACCGCCGGTTAACCGGCGGTTTTGTTTTGTTTTTTTTAATAAAAAATCGGTCCGGTTCAGCCCGAACCGGACTGAACCGGCCGGTTCCGGTTCGAAACCGAAACCGGTCCAGAACCGGACCGGACCGGAACCGGAAAAACCGGTTTTTCCCGGTTCCGGATTCCGGAGGACCGGAACCGGACCGGACCGGACCGGGAGCCATCTCTACCTACGTCGGGAATTTTTTTTGAAAAAAAGCCCATTTCAGAAGAAAAAAAATCTATAATTGTGTCCATACCCAAATTAAATGACAACACTCGCATCCACTCATCATCCTATACGTGGTGAGTGAGCCAAATTAAACAGTTACATATAATAAGGCCCTTGCTAAATACCGCCCGGGCGTTTTCTAAATAACGCCCGGTCTCTCGCGTTCTGCGAGAGAGCGTATCCTCGCAGAACGCGAGGATGCGTCACCTCGCAGAACGCGAGGGTGGTTTTTCCCTATAAAAGGGGAAAAACCCTACTCGGCCCATTTTTTACCTCACACACAATTTTCTACCGCCGCCTCTCACCATCTCTCTCGGTTCAAACTAGTTTTTCTTCCTCTTTTCACTACAAATCTCCATATAAGGTATGTTTCTTATACTCTTATGCTTTGTAATGTTGTTTCTAGATGAATATATGTTGTTAGTATAGGAAATTGCATATTATATGATGTTTTGATATTGAATGTTGATTTAGAAATGGTTGTATAATGGATGAAAGATGATGATTTTGAATTATGGTGGATGAGTGGATGTTGATTTTGAATTTTCGCCTGAAATTCTCGCCGGAAACTCATGATAATGCAAATTGACGCAGAACGCTACACCCCTCGCAGAACGCGAGGGTCATGGTACTCGCAGAACGCGAGGTCATGCCCTTCGCAGAACGCGAGAGTCATGCTGATCTGCTACTATGATTATAAGCATTGTTGTTGTTTGTATAGATTATGAATTTGATTGAGTATGTAACTATAATTTGGTCAGGTTTGTGATTATACAGATGTCCAATTCCAATCAAGAATCTGATATTTCTGATATTAGTACGGTGTCTAGCATTGGAGACAACTTTGATATGCTTGAACGGGAGAGACTTGAACGGGAGAGACAAGAACGTGAGCGACGTGAACGGGAGAGACAAGAACGTCAAAGGGAGAGAGGGGAACCATCCACTAGACCAAGGATGACCGCACGAGAATTCAGGAACCTCTTCAGGCCGTTCAACCCTCGTCGTTAGATCTTTCTTTTGAAAATTTATGGACCTTCTTTGTTTGCTTGTTCCGTTTAATGTTGTTTGTTTAGAATTACTTATTATGTTGAACCTTATTATGTTGCACCTTTGAAGTGTTGAACCTTATTATATTTCTTTATTTATATGGTGTGTCATACATATTGCGACCTCGTTCGGTTTTCAAACTAGGTTTCACTTCCAAAGGAAGAAATCTTAATTTCAAGTTACACACATGATCAAATAGACATTATAAGGATTGAAACAAAGTTTCATTCCATTTCGATAAAGTTTCGATGACGTTTTTGCCGAATTGGGCTTTATCGCCTTAAAAAAGACACTAAAAATGTGTTATTTTGCACACTTAACTACAATGCTTCTGTTAATACGCTTTAATGTGCATCCTCGCGTTTCCTAAATAACGCACCCTCGCAGAACGCGAGAGTGCGTCCCCTCGCAGAACGCGAGGGTGCGTCACCTCGCAGAACGCGAGGGTGTTTTTTCCCTATAAAAGGGGAAAAACCCTACTCGGCCCATTTTTTACATCACACACAATTTTCTACCGCCGCCTCTCACCATCTCTCTCGTTTCAACCTACTTCTTCTTCCTCTTTTCACTACAAATCTCCATATAAGGTATGTTTCTTATACTCTTATGCTTTTTAATGTTGTTTCTAGATGAATATATGTTGTTAGTATAGGAAATTGCATATTATATAATGTTTTGATATTGAATGTTGATTTAGAAATGGTTGTATAATGGATGAAAGATGATGATTTTGAATTATGGTGGATGAGTGGATGTTGTTTAATGTTGAAATTCATTAGGGTTAGGGTTTTTGATTAGGGTTGTTGATTTTATTTAGGGTTTTGATGTTTATTTGGTAATTTACTTAAATTGATAGGTATTTTAGCTAAAATATTGAATTTTCGCCGGAAAATCTCGCCGGAAACTGTTGCCGGAAACTCATTATAGTGCAAATTGACGCAGAACGCGAGGGGTGTAGTATACTCGCGTTCTGCGAGGGTCATGGCACTCGCAGAACGCGAGTGTCATGGTACTCGCAGAACGCGAGGAATTGACAAAACTGGAAATTCTTTCCTCTTCTGCAGATTTTTATTATATACTGATTTTACTTTATATAATGTTATATTTATATACTGATTCTACTTTACATTTTTTTAGGTAATGGATCTTCCTGGACGTTCAACCCGTCGAAGAAATAGGAACGCTGTGAGAGAAAATCCACCGGTTGAAAATGCAAAAGGGAAAAGGAGAGCAAAGAATACAACACCGGTAGAGCTCTTCCCCGAGGGGCTCCCCGACGTTGATTATCGCCCCATAGAGCGGTACAGTGGTGTCCATAGTTATGCCGGGGAAGACTGTTCTGTGCCTAGTGGGATAGAACGAGCAGATACATATCAAGGGTATCGAAATGATGATTGGGACCTTTATTCTCAAGAGTCAGTTTCATGTGCACAACCGTCAACTCAATGGGCACCACAATCAACTCCATATGAACAATCGGGAAGCTGGGACAATTTCATTCCTCAGTATGCTGTAGTGGAAGTTGGACAAGGGTGGGGTGGACAAAGTTGGGTCGGTGGACAAGGGTGGGGAGGTGCATTTGGTGAGGGAAGTGTTCCTGAAGACATGGGTCAAGGAAGTGGACAAGCTTGTTCTTCTTCTTACAATCCTCAACCAGAACCGATGGAACAAGAGTACCAGGATGAAGGTGTTGGGGAAGAACACGAAGAAGAAGGTGATGATGATGATGATGATGATGATGAAGAAGAAGAAGAAGAAGAATTGGTCCAGAAACCAACAAGAAAGAGGAAGTCCAAGAAGAATGAGCCAAAGTATGATCCTGAGCTCACTCATGCCACACCTGGCGGTCCAGAAGATCCCGAGTTGCTTAAGGGATTTGAAGCACATGTGGCGTTCCACATCCAGAAAGGGGAGGTAATTTACTAATTTATTGATTTTCTGCATTTTTAATACATTAACAGAAATTCTGCAGAATGCACAGAAAATGCAATTTCTGTGCATTTGTAAGAGACTTTGAACTTCAAGACTTTAAACAAGTCCGCCCCTTCAACAACTGTGAAGCTCTTATTCAAACTCTCGGTGAAAGACACAGTAATCTCCTTAAGTTGGTTCTCCGCCATTGTTTTGTATTCTTTGAACATTGTGTCTAGCCTAGCATTTCCACTTGACAAGTATGACTTAAGACATGAATGTGCTCCTTCAACTCTAAAATGTTCGAAAAACAATAAAATGCAAATACAAATCAGAAACCTGTGGATCCTTCTGTAATGTGTAACTCCTCGCGTTCTGCGAGGTGTGTACACCTCGCGTTCTGCGAGTTCATACATTGTTCCAGGATCTTTGCATTCGAAAATGCATCAACACTGAATCAACGAATTTACTCGCGTTCTGCGAGGTGGTATGCCCTCGCGTTCTGCGAGGTGTGCATTACAGAAGCTCTTTTTATCATATGTAGAAGGTAGACATAAATAACAGAACATACCTGTTTGTCGTGTTATTCCCGAGAGTGAAGACATTATCGTGCTATAAGTCGAGTCCATCAAAAGGACATATGGAAACGCCTTTAAGAGTTTCATTGATTCGGGGCTAGCAAAGAACAAGTCGCCTATTATCGAAGGGTTCGTTGCACTTGGCCTATACTCCATGAAGTAGTTGCTCTCTTTGCATTGGTGAAAGAATTCTTGAACCACGGTTCTACCTTCCATTTCCTCTTCCCTTATATGTCTTACCAAATTGTACACTTGGTTCTTCTTTGTGCAACTTCCGGGATCCTTGTTTATCTCAGTGTAAATCTGATTTGGAGAACAATGTGAAAGTACCATCTCACGAACCTTTTTCTTTTGATCCGGGGTTGGCCTCCCGGCAAATGCATTCCCGACCAAACTATCTCCAATAGGATGGTTGTGCAAACCACAAACAACCACTAATCTCCAATTCTCTTCAACCCGGTTCTCCATGAGCTTCAACTGAAATTTACACCCCGTTTTCTTGCTCTTTGTGTTTGATCTAACACCGACACCTTTAGGCCTATGGCTTCCCCCTTTCTCACAAATGATTTGAATCTTACCACTTTGCCCCAGTTTAGATGGTACAGTCCTTCCAATAGAGATCATAAACTTGTGTTGCTTTGCAACATTCAAAGCCCACAAATGACCAATATCCTTAGAGGCAAACACTTGCTCCGTAGTGAAATATTCCGAATAATCCCTAGAAACAACCTCTTCCTCACATACGGGACTATCAAACTTTGGTGCAGTGCGTAAAGAGGGAAGAAAACACATCTCCTCTCCTACGTTTGTTGGTGGGTTAGCAAATTGTGAATGAAACGCATCATAGCTTGATGGCACCTCATATGTACATGGCAATTCATAAGTAGATGGCACGGGCAACTCATAAGTAGATGGCACATGTTGTTCATATAAAGATGGTTGATGATAATATCCAAAGTCGTCAATCCCTAAATCAAATGACGGTGGCGAAACGGGCACCGTATTCCGCGAGGGGTAGGTGTAGTCATTCAACTGGATTGCATTCAATCCAGTGAACAAAGAAAAATTCACCTATACACAATGCTTCTGTTAATACTCTGTAATGTGCAAATTCTCGCGTTCTGCGAGGGAGGCACTTCTCGCGTTCTGCGAGTGGCTTCCTCTCGCAGAACGCGAGAAGTTGCTATTTCCTGAAACTAGTTATTGAACGGGATAATTTAACATAACATGAGTTCCTACATTAAAAACCATAAAAACACTAAAAACATGAACACATCTAAGTTTTTGACATTATATGCAAAAGTCATCTCTTCAACACTTACCACTACTACTAGATTTAACATGAAATACAACATAATAAGTTCATTTTAGCTCTTAATGGTGCAAAACAAATTAAAATTCAAAAATTAAGTAAGAACATTACCTCATTTGAATGGTAACTTGATGAACCACCATCTTCATTCCCTCCTTTGTTGAATTCCTCTTCATCTTCCATTATTTTAGGTGTTTTTAGAGTGTTTTGAAGTTTTAAGGTTTTGAAAATGGGTTTTAATGGAGGGTGAAAGAGGTGAAAGATGATAAAAAGAGGTGTTAGGGTAGGGTTAATAGGTGTTACGGAATACTTAAAATAAGGGGGTAGTTATTATAGTTAGGTGGGGACAAGACATGTAGTAATGGCGCACAACAACGTCAATCTGACATGCTAAGCTCGCGTTCTGCGAGGACACGTACACTCGCAGAACGCGAGGACACGTGCACTCGCAGAACGCGAGATTAGCATGCATGTAATTAACCTAATTTTTTGCTAATCTCGCAGAACGCGAGTGGCCGGGTCCTCGCAGAACGCGAGTGACCCGGCGTTGTTTGAATAAAGTACCGGGCGTTATTTAAGAATCGTGTATAATAATAGTTAGGTCGTTGCAGTCGTAAATGATCCCTCAATGTTTTAGTTGGCGATATGTGACCATTGTTGTGTACCGTTCGGTACATTCGAAACTAATTATATTATGTTTTCGGTTAATTAGTTTCATCTTGTCGGGTTGCCTCCTTTTTATATGTGTATATCATACGCATATGAATATATATATTCCCTGGTGCAAAACGAGGTATATAAATATATATGTTGTTATATGCATCATTCATTGAAATTATTTTGTAGCAAGTACGAGCATAGCAAGCAAACGGATGCATACGGCCCCAGGACGAATCATGTTCGATTGTGGTGTGATAATCTAACACAGTGCCTATGATGTCCAATATGCAATTCAGGGACAGCCACACAATCCGGTATGACACTGCTAACCCTTTGCCATACCATGATCCTTCAACAGTCATAACATAGTTAAATGCGTGATTCAATTGGGCTGACTATTTGTCTGTTAATATTCTGTATTTGATTAAGTAGATGTGGAGTCTTAGACATATCAAATGTTGTTCGTATTCCTTCTATTGTTATGTAAACGTTGTGATTGTTCAAGATTTTGATTTTCATCAATCTGAAAAATGGGCAAGCGAAAAAGGAAGTGCACACCAGGTATTTGTGGAAATGACCACCATCATCCCCCGATTCCATGCTTATGTTACTCTGTATGCACTTTCTGTTTGTGTCTGAATATTAACACAAGCTTGAATTCATGTGTGTAGGTGCATCCACATCTACTAACTTTTCCGAATTTCACATTATTCCGGTCTCTAAAAGAACCGTCCTCCCCGATGGTACGACTGCCTCATGGTGTGGTTTACAGTACACCAGTACAAAGGCTAATCAGCGTGCCCGTAAGTTTGTGATTTTACGCATTACGAGACATCAACAACGACGTAATTGTAGGTTATATGGTGTGAACACTCTAACATATTCGTTTTGTGCAGGTACCAAGCGTGCTCGCCTGGATCCGATTGATCCAACATTGTGTTAAAGGTACCACCACTGGTCGAACACTTCCGAACGGTCTGGTACAACCTTATTGTGGGTTGCACCATATGCCCACCGTTGTCTCCGCTGCAAATAATGTGCATATCGGTTCGGGGAGGCCTGTTTTTACACTTCCTCCCATTGCCCCTACTATTGTTAGATCCGGCATCAGCAATTCGAAAATGAAGACACAAAGATTCCTGCAGTCAACAAGTCAAGTGGTCGGTCACCTTACCTCTAATATATATGTGTAACCTTTTAGATATAATGTTATTCATGTTTGTTTTCAATTTTACTCTGCTTCAGGTGTCCATGTGGAATACACCAAACTCGAGTTCGCGAGTATAATGTGCAAGTTTTGTGGTGCGTTAATGTGGATGGATGAACAGGCAAAAACATCAACTAAAAAAATATTACCTTTTCGATGTGTTGTCAAGAGGGAAAAGTAGGTCTGCCTGCGTGTCGGCCCACGCCGGAGCCGCTACTCACACTGTTAACCGACTCGGGTCCGGATGGTGCTAATTTCAGAGAAAAGATCCGGATTTACAACTGCTTATTCAATTTCACATTTGGCAGAGTTATTGCATGAGGTGAAACTGATAATATGGGACAAAGCGCCTATGACCAAACGACATGCTTTTGAGGCGTTGAACAAAACACTGCAAGACATCCGAGGTCTAAAATTTGAAGAACGCCGGAACAAAATTTTTGGTGGTGTGACCGTCCTGTTAGGTGGAGATTTCAGACAGATCCTGCCAGTCATTCCGAAAGGCAAGCGGCAAGACATCGTACAAGCGTGCATTAACAATTCTGATCTTTGGGATCAATGCACTGTATGTCATCTTCATCAGAGTATGCGGGTAAACGCACGTAATGCAGATAGAACTCTAGACCTTAATAAATGTGATTTCAATAAATGGGTTTTGAAGATTGGAGACGGTACCATACCCGCACTGTGTCTTGATGGTGAGGACGACCCGTCCTGGATTGAAATACCACAACAATTCGTCGTAGACCCACGCCAAGATCCAATTGAACAAATCATAGATGAAATTTATTCGGATTACACCGAAAATCACACTAATCTGGCTTATTTACAAGAGCGGGCCATTCTGACGCCACTTAACATTGATGCCGATAAAATAAATCATTGTGTGTTTCGTAGGTTGGAAGGGACCGTTCAACAGTACAAAAGCTCAGACGAAGTGTGTATGGCGTCAACGGAAGGTGTAGAGCAAGAAGAAATGTTTCCAACTGAATTTCTCAACACCCTTGACTTATGTGTTCCTTCGTCATTTGCGTTGTCTTACTCACTAAACATGTTTACGTTTGTGTTGTTCCGTTGTGCTTAGGTATGCCGCCCCATTTATTGGAACTCAAAGTGGGTTTACCGGTTATGCTGCTGCGGAATGTAAACCCAACTCAAGGTCTTTGCAACGGTACGCGTTTGATAATTACTCGCCTTGGAGGCTGGGTGATCGAAGTAGATATAATCACAGGCGCACGTGTAGGGACCAAGGTGTTAATTCCAAGGATAACGCTCAGCTCTACACAAACCAAATGGCCCTTCGTCATGAAACGTCGCCAATTCCCGATTAAGCCATGCTTCGCGATGACGATAAATAAAAGCCAAGGGCAATCTTTGAACTATGTTGGGTTGTATTTACCAAAACCAGTATTCTGTCATGGACAGCTGTACGTCGCGGACTCAAGAGTGACTGATCTGAGTGGGCTTAAAGTATGTATGGTCCCCGGAGGGAAAGAACCTGCAAACCACACCCGTAATATTGTTTACAAGGAATCTTTCAAAAATCTGGACCTGCAAACAGGTGATGATTAAGTAGTATTGTTTTGTAGTCTCCCTATGGTGCATAAAACTATATTTCCCTGTGATACCTCTATAATAAGTTAGTTTCGAATTGTGGTCTCATCGTCACAGGTGTTTCAACTACATTCTGTTACACAATTTATTCGTCCGCCTCGCCGCAACACATTACGATCATTACCATTGTGTACGGTCTAATCCACATATGCACCAAGTAGTAAGTGGAGTTCACACCACGACTCAGGTACAAATGTCGGAAGTATTTGTAACCATTTGTTTCGTCTGGTGTGTACCCATAAAAAACTATTTTATTTTGGTATGTACAACATACTGGTGGTGCAAACGAGTTTGTGCGTATGTGCTACAGTTGCGGACCATTTTATTGCGAACATACTATCAATCGTTTATCAATGTGCATGCTCGGACATCCGGACTTACGCGTTAAATAATCCCGACCAATACATACCCTTTCAAAACTCGAAATACGCATATTGACCCTTTTCTCCCTGTATAGTATAGCGTTATATAAACGTATATAGTTCTCCGAACTCGCGTTTGTTTCAATTTCGTAATACGTACAGCCAACCCATTTGTCCACTGTTACTCACGACACGTGGTCGGTACTGTCCATACTCACGTTATTGATTGTTAACCCCAACTGCATTAATCAAGACGACCGCAATGCACAATAATTCCGGAACAATATTCAGTTTAATAAAAACGTCACGATAATAGACACACAAAAGGATACGTAAATAGCACACGTATGTTAGTGTTCGATCAAATTATGCATGTCGTGTAATTCAAAAACCCCGACGTGGCATAACTTATTTCACCATTACCACCCTTAAGTCTTACATAAGAAAACAAACAAGAAAAAAAAAGTGTACGTTAACACCACCGAAGTTACATCGGCGTAATAGTCTGTGTAAAGCTAAAAAAACATCCCCGATGCGTGTCTGAGCTGACGTCTTTATATTTCCAATTCAATACCGACTTCGTACACCAACTTTGCAGGGTCAGAAAGTGTGAACGTACATTTAGTACCAATGACCAACCCGTTATCGATTACGAACTCTTTCCATCCACCAGAAAAAACAAACGGCCTTTTCCCCTTACCGAGTTCCCGCATCGCCGACTGCCAACGTTACCGATCTACGAGACGTTCCCGCAATGAACATATAATAATGTTCTTTCGGAATCCACTACAAAGAAAAAAACACGGGCATCCCGAACATTAAAATGATACTGATTAAGTAAATACGAAACAAATAAACATGACGTGATGGAAACGACCATACATCACAATGAGAATCATAATCGGAAACGTCACATACTAGACGAAAAACATGCATGGGATGTGGTGACATTGATTGGAATACGCTGCATCAGTAAATCAAGTCACACCAGAAGACGGGATTCCGGTATCAAAATACATAAGGCGAATAATACCAAACCAAATTGCCCTAGATAGTTTCCGAAGAAAAACATGCATGGGATGGGAGAGCTTGTCCTCGTAGAGCGCTTGATTCACCGGGTCTAACACCTCTTCCCACATCCCACTTTTTGGACCTTTCACTATAGTTTGCTTCGATCAATTGTGGGGTGAAAACTGTAACCTCGAACCATATCCCTCCTTTAGGGATAAACATCAGAGTGTCGTAAATCTTTAAACCATTGTACATTATGAAGTGATGCCACCCATCTGTAAGCCAACAATCTCCGTCTTCCCCCTTCGTGATTGTGACTGCGAAAGGTCGTCCCCTAGGAACGGACAGCCGGCCCAAACCCCCCCAAAATTTTTCAGCATATATATATATGGTATATATTTTCTCTATATTTTTTCCCTTTAATTTATCCAATTGGTCCCCACACACAAAGAAGAAACGCTTCTTTTCTCTTGATCTGCTACTGTGCTACACGCCTCCATCGACCATCCATAACCCTAAATCCCTAATCTTCATTCTTCACTCTTTTCTACCTCTAATTCCTCTTTAATTCTCTTCTCAAATCTCCAAGTCTCAAAGTTACATACAAAATTGCATTATACATACGATTTTAAGGTAAACTTTCTTTTCAATTTCTGTATGCTTTTGTTTTTGATGAATTTAGGGTTTCGTGATTTCACTGATTTGTTATTTGGTATAGTCCTCTTAGTCTTCTTTTCAAATTTTTCTTGCAATTATTATATGCTTAATGCTTTAGTTTTGAAGTTTGGATGAATTAAGTAATTTAGTACGTGAAGTTTTGTTACTTTCTTTTCAATTTTTGTATGCTTTGGTTTTGAAGTTTTGTTCCAATTACTGATTGCTATATGCCTATATGTCTATATAATCTTAATCCTCTTTTTTCAAATTCACTTTTCTATTTTTTAGAAGTTAGAACTCAGATCTCCTTTGATTATTAGTCACTTATTTCATATTAATATAGGCCTAATTATCATTCAACTATTAGAATCTAAGTAGACTAAAAATTATATTTGTTTTCTGTCAACTCAAGGTACATGAATAAAAAGGAAGGGAGTAAGACTTGAGGGAAGAGACCAGCAGAAGAGTTGGAGAGGAGAATTGTTCTCAGGTTGTGTTACTCCTCTCAATAGGCACTAGTTATTACTTATTAGAATTATTCTGTTTTTTGTGTTATATCTTAGTTTTATTCATTATGTCTTCTAATAGGACATATGAATCTGGGTATGCTAAGCGTAAAAAAAAACAAAGAATTGAAATGTTAGTTCAATCACAAAGAGGAGCTCTTGATAAAAAAATTTATCAAAGAAGTTAATTCTGAAAATGTTGATGCTAATGTTGATGGTGATGATAATCTTGGTGCTAATGTTGATGGTGTTGATAATCTTGCTGCTAATGTTGATGGTGTTACTGATCTTGGTGCTAATGTTGAGTGTGTTGATAATATTGATGCAAATGTCGATTGTGTGGATGATCTTGATGATTGTGATGTTACTAATCCCGGTGCTTCTGATGTTAATGTTAATTTGCTGAACTCACCTGCTTTGCAAGTTAATAATCCTATAGATTTTAATTGTGTGGATGCTACAAAAAATGATGTTGATGTTGGTTTTAATAGAATTCATATATTTGATCCTAGGATTTGGGATTCCCTTGATTCTACAATGATTGATATTCTAATTACAAATGGACCTAAAAGAGATATGACCATTCAGAAAGGTCCTAAAGATAAATATTCTAAAAGATTTTCCGCTACTTGTTATACTAGAGTTTTATCAAACGATGACAAATGTGATAGGGATTGGCTTGTTTATTCAAAAGAGCTTGATAAATTATTTTGCTTTTGCTGTAAAATTTTCAGAAAAACATGTGGAAGAAGTCAATTGTTAAATGAAGGTTTTTAGTGACTGGTCACACCTTAGCATCAGGCTTAGAGAGCATGAAACAAGTTTTGAACATGTTAAAAATATGGCTACTTGGTATGATTTGCGTTTGAGATTCCAAAAGAACCAGACTATAGATAAAGTGGCTCAACAACAATTAAAGAAAGAAAGGGAACATTGGAAGAATGTCTTAGTTAGAATTATCTCTGCAGTGGAATTTCTTGCTAAACATAATCTTGCTTTTCGTGGTAGTAATGAAATATTGTATGAAAGTAACAATGGAAATTTTCTAGGCTTGATTGAAATGTTAGCTGAGTTTGATCCTACAATCCAAGAGCATGTTCATCGTATTGAAGCGAATAAGATTAATACTCATTATCTTGGTCATAGAATTCAAAATGAAATTATTATCTTGATGTCTTCTGCTATTAAAACTGAAATTATTAGAAAAGTAAAGCAAGCAAAATATTTTTCTGTTATTCTTGATTGTACTCCTGATATAAGTCATCATGAACAAATGTCCTTAATATTAAGATATGTGGATGTCTCTTCAAAGTGTGTTTTTACTGAAGAATCATTTTTAGGATTTCTGGAGGTAAATGATACTACCGGTCTAGGATGGTTTAATGCTCTGCAAAATGAATTAAAATGTCTTGATCTTGATATTGATAATATTAGAGGACAATCTTATGATAATGGGTCAAACATGAAAGGAAAACATAGTGGTGTGCAGAAGAGATTATTAGATATAAATCCTAGAGCTTTTCATACTTCTTGTGCTTCTCATTCTCTTAATTTGACATTATGTGATTTGGCCAACACTTGTGTTAAAGCTAGAGTTTTTTTGGGATTATTCAAAGAATTTATACAATATTTGCAAATTCTACCAAGAGATGGAAAATTTTAATGAGTAATGTGCCAGATTTTACATTGAAATCATTGTCAGCAACTCGTTGGGAGAGTCGCATTGAGAGTGTAAAGGCTGTAAAGTGTCAAAATCAAGAACTTAGAGAAGCTTTGCTTCAAGTAGGAGATATTGACAATGATTCAAAGATTAGAAGTGAAGCTAAATCTTTAGCACAAAACGAACTTGGTGACTTTGAATTTCTTGTATCTTTAGTTATTTGGTTTGAAATATTGCGTGCAGTGAATGAGGTTAGTAAAGATCTACAAGCTGAGGATATGGTTATTGATGATGCTATTGCAAAAGTGAAGGGGTTGATTTCTTTTTTTAAAAGATATAGAGAAACTGGTTTTTTAGATGCCATAAGAGAAGCTAAGAAAATTGCCAATGAAATTGGTGTAGAACCAATCTTTCCTGAAAGGCGTGTGATTAAAAGAAAAAGACAATTTGATGAGGTTTGTAGTGATGCAACATTATCTAGAGAGGAATCATTTAGGACCAGTTATTTTATATATGTGGTTGATGAGGCAATTCGTTCACTTACTAGCAGGTTTGAGCAATCTAAAGAATTTGAATATGTTTTTGGCTTCTTGTTTAGTACTGATAAATTGTACTCTTTGGATGATACATGTCTAAAGTCTTCTTGTATGCATATTGAAGATGCACTTAAGAGTCATGAAAAATCAAATATAGATGTTGATGACTTATATGCAGAGTTAAGGTTATTGCAAGGTTTTTTGCCTGGCAAGCTTAAGCAACCCATTGATATTTTAAAATTTCTGAAAAGTGTCGATTGTTTTCCTAATGCAATTATTGTATACAGAATTTTGTTAACTATTCCCGTTACAGTTGCATCTGCAGAGAGAAGCTTTTCAAAGTTGAAGTTGCTCAAGTCTTACCTACGTTCTACAATGACACAAGAAAGGCTTAATGGATTAGCTATGACCATTGAGAATGAGCTGCTGGGGAAGATAAACCATGAAGAACTCATTGAGAGTTTTGTTTCAGCCAATTCTAAAAGGATGTCACTCTTTAAATAGTGATGAATATATTACAATCATAAACAGATTTTGATTACTTTTTGTATGAAAAAACGAGATTATGTTTATTCAAATTATTATGTGACTTTTATTTGAGTTATATATATATATTATATAATTAGGAGGGCTATATTTTCATTTTGAAACACGGCCCCAAATACCACCGGTCGGCCCCTGCTGACCGTTGTGGCCGGTTGTGGATAAAGTGAACTCAGAAGGAAGCACCAAATACCAATTAATTCCTCGAAATTGAATGCAATACGAATACCAATGACCTATAAATGTACCATCTCAATCATCTCCGAACCAAGCACCAAGAAACGGATAAAAGCCATGTGTCCAAGATCGTACGATACACAACCGACAGGTGTAAAATCTGATAGGTCGGTTGAAACAGTAGTTGCCCGTCCTACATCCATTCTGCATTCATTCATAAGATAATTTGCGTCACATGGCACTTAACAACAAAAGGAATTATAATACTGGACAACGTTCAGTACGTCGAACATCCCCATACACTAACCACTCGCTCTATTTAACCAAGACTCATCAACACATGGTACCGTTACACCTCATTAGTAAGATGCACGAATGAACAAAAAATAGACGCAACAGGTGAATAACAATACCACTAATATAAAACGACACCATAATATAAATGCTCAACGTTTCACGTGTTATTATGCGGCATGTATAAGTTTGATCAATGTCATGGTACACATTACTGTATGTAAGGCACGAGACAAATTCCAACCTCCCTGTATGAGTTCCAAATGGTATCTAGATGTTTAGTTTGTTACACCTTTGAACGATGTTTTGGGCAAATAATCCTTATGGACTAACTTGCATTTAAGATGAGGTGAACTAATCGAATCAAGAAAATAAGTACTAAGACGTCCTAACAATCGAACCAAATAAATGAATAAGACGAAAGGGATAACTTAGCTAGATGGGCAAGTGTTGATCTTGAATATCAAACGATCCTTGATTAATGAACTTCAGAATGCTTCGTTATCTCTCAAACAGATTGATTACAAGAATGAATGCCAATGTAAGCATGGAACTTCAAAGTTACATCATAATCCTATATATACATGTCGAATACCCTATGATTTTGTCGTTAGGAGAATCACCAGATCTCCCTTAAACTCGGCCTCTCCCTATCTCAACCAAGCCACTCCGGATCGTGATCTCCAACGGCTCGATCCAGTTGTTAATCTGTCGTCTTTGGACTGTGGGCCACTCGACGAAACTAAGCCCAAAATTCGGCCCAACAATTTGCCCCAAAAGAAAGGGCTGGACCGGAGGTTCGAGCTGTTTCTTTTCCGCCATCATAACCGTACACGTGTATTCCATCTATTTACCGATTTGAATTTTACAGTTACTCTTTTCTGTCTTTAAAGCCTCGCATCGTCCAAAGAGTCATCATATCTTCTCTGCAAACGCCGAGTCCCAAGGTACATCCTTTCTTCCTTTGTTCTTCAAACTTCCTTCCTCCCACCTTCAATGGCTTCCGACTCCGAGTCCGACCACCGGGTTCCCGCTCTTCCTTCTTCTTTGCTTCATTGGCTAGATGCCGTCCTTAGCGATGTCACCACCGAGGATCTCGAGCAATTCCACCTTCTTTATGGTTTCCCTTCTGGCGCGGTGCTTCGTCTACCGAGAGGAGATGAGCGAGCCGATGAGGAAGGAGAAGAATGGGTGTGCTTTTATGAGTACCCATTCAAGATTGGGCACACCTTCCTGTTCTCTCTTCTGGTTCGAGGTGTCTTGGAAAGATGGGATCTTGCATGCTGTCAGATCACTCCTCACGGGTGGCGATTATTGAGGGTTCTTGACCGACTCAATGAAAGGTATCCAGATCTTCAATTCGACTTGAAAACCTTCGTCTATCTTCATAATCCCTGTACAATCAAGTCGAATATGTACCGCTTCAAGGTGCGATCTGGGTATCACGCCATAGCTCTAGGTCAAAGTCCTAACGACCGAGGGTGGGAAAAGAGGTTTTTCTTTGCCAAGGTGTCGTCGCTAGGGACAGAAGAAGAGAGGAATTTCTTGCGGAACCTATGGTTGCGACAAGGTTAGTATGTTCTCCATGAATGTACTTCTATTCCGGTGTCTTTAACTTTTTTCTTACTTTTTCTTTTTTGCAGCCCCTGAGGAGCTTGAATACCCGCTCAATCCAGACCTTGAAGCTAAGTGCGACGAAGTTTTCTCGGTCCCGGAAATTCATCGTACCTTTCTGAATGCTACCGCTGCTCAACCTATCCCTGCATTGAACATGGGTCCAACTCCGTCTCCCACTAAATGTGAGTTTGCTAGACTAGTCTTTTATCTTAACTGTTGGTGTTGTTGTGTTTACCGTGGGGCCATGCTGTGATGGCAACCGCCAGCACTCGGTCTGAGAGGTCCAACGCAAGATTGTCCTTCAAAAACCTCCAATCTGTCAAAGGGAAAGGCCAAGCCTCGTCGTCTCTCGCTCTTCCTCCTAAGCCCAGATCGGGGGACAAGAGGAAGGCTTCTGAGATCATTGATCTGTCGGCCGAAGCGGCTTCTCAGGGCGTCGAGACTGGCTTTTCCAATCTCACCGATATGGTAGTCCCCGACGATATCCTTCTGATGAGTCTTCCTGACAACGTGCGTTATGCAGGAGAAAACCTATGGGTGGTAAGTTCGTATACTGTTTGCGCTTTTGTTGGATCTTGTATGTATTTCTGATCTCTTGGTTATTCAGGCCATGCAACACATCCGAGTTTGTCATGACAAGTCGGTGTATACGATCGATGGTCTCACCCGTCGAGCAGAAGCTGCTGAGAAGAAGGCCAAAGAGGTGTCTCAGATCAATAAGAGGTTGGAGGCGTCCATGACCAACCTGTCTAACGAGGCCAAGACCCAAGGTGAGCGTCTCATCGATATGGAGAAGTTGCTTGAGGAAGAGAAGGAGAAAGTTGGGACCAAGGCTATGGAGATAAGTCTGTACTTCGGGGCTCAGGCGCGGATGGAAATCTTGGAAGAGTTCGAGAAGGGTCAGCACACGTCAACATCCAGGCTGCTTGGGATCACTTTGAAGCGTCTTTTCCCCTTGGCTGTCCTCATTCGGAGTATTTGGCAGGGCGAGACGGTCGATGAAGCAGAGTGTACTTCTGGTCGCACGGTCTCAGAATGTCCTTTGAAAGATGACGCCGAGAAGCCGACCGACGACGTCACGACCGACGCTCCTTGATCTCTCTTTTCTCTCTTGATATCAGTTTGACTCGTTTTATTTCTCTTGTTGGTTCCTTTTAAACAATGCTACTGTTTTGGCGGTCTGACCACCACCGCGGACCGCGACGTTTGTAATAGCTTAAGACCATGTTTTGGCAGCCCGTCCGCCATCGCGGGCTGCGCATTTTGTAAGACTTTTGGCTGTATGGCCTTATCTTTAATGCTATCTTCGGTAGGTGTTTTCTTTCATATTTGGGGCTCGCACGACCTGTCGTGAATGTAGAGTGATATGAGTATTTGATACCTCATGTTTGATATGTATATGTATAATGTAAGATGTGTGTGGTCGACGTTTTTACCTTACGATGCGTGTAAGGTAGCAGGGTCCGTGGACCCAAGCGTCGTCTTCTTGTCAGGCCTTTGATTTGCGAGGTCTTTGCGTGGGATGGCTTCCCTCGTAGTGAGAATCGAAGCCTGTATGTATGTATTAGAGTCATGACGTGCGTCCGAAGGATAGGTTTTTAGCAACAGTGTCCGTTCAGTAGGGCGGTCGTACCTCATTATTGTTGTGAGACAGGCGGGGTACGACGTACCAATGTGATCCTTCGTGTTTCGATCGATCGCATGTGTGTAAGTGAGCTCATGAGTGTGTGTCTGATGGATCCACCTTATTCTTTGTAGGCCTTTATTGTTGTGTCTGTGAATTCCTGGGAGACAAAATAAAAAGGAAGAGAGATATCCTAGGTGCTAGTCAGTCATACGACGTGACCACCCTTGGACGCTTGTATCAGTATTTGCTTTTGAAGTAGAAATGAAGCTAAGGCATAACATGTTTATTGTGCGATTGTAATTAAATAAATAAAGAAGGGTTTTCAGAAATGATACAGTTTCAGGTGGGTTGCATTCCAACTCCGTGGGACGGGTCGTCCAGCGACATCCTCTAAGCGATATGTTCCTTGTCCTACGACCTCGACTATTGCGAATGGTCCTTCCCATTGCGGGGCAAGCTTTCCGTCTCTGGGATCCTTAGTGTTTTGGAGCGTTTTTCTCAGGACCCAGTCTCCTTGCTTAAAGACTTTGATCTTAACGTTCTTAATGTAGCTCCTGGCGACTTGTTGTTGATACTTGAACATCCTAACTCGCGCTTTTTCCCTGAGTTCGTCGACGGTGTCCACATTATGAGACAGAGCTTCGTCGTTGGTCTCATAGTTTTGTAGTCCGTATCTTGTAGTTGGGAGGAGTACTTCCGCGGGGATTACTGCTTTGCATCCATAAACAAGTGAGAAAGGTGACTGTCCTGTCGCATTCTTCGGGGTCGTGCGATCTGACCATAAGACGTAGGGAAACTCGTCGGCCCATCTTCCTTTGGATCCCTCTAGTCTCTTTTTTAGGTTGTTGATGATTATTTTGTTTCTAGATTCCGCTTGCCCGTTGGATTGGGGATATCTTGGGGTCGAGGTGACCAAGTTGATGTTCCATCGAGCGCAGAATTCTCTTGTCTTGCTGCCTATGAACTGGGAACCATTGTGGTAGACAATTTATGAAGGTATGCCGAATCTGCACAAAATGTTACGTTTAATGAACGATATTACCTGATTTTCCTTTATTTCACGATAGGCTTTTGCTTCGATCCATTTTGAAAAGTAATCGGTCATAGCTAAGAAGAAAACCCTTTGCCCCGGCGCTGGAGGTAATTTACCGACGATGTCCATCCCCCATCTCATGAAAGGCCAAGGAACGATCGTGGGATGCAGCAGCTCCGAAGGTTGATGTGGGACAAGAGCGTGTCGCTGACAGGCATCACACTTCTTAGCGTGTTTCATTGCATCTTCGTTCATGGTGGGCCAGTAAAAGCCTTGTCGTCTTGCTTTGCATGCTAGGCTTCGTCCTCCGGCGTGGTTCCCGCACTCACCGTCATGGATGGAGTGGAGCAGTTTTTGCGCTTCAGGCGGGGTCAAGCACTTGAGCTTTGCCCCTGTGACAGATCGTTTAAAGAGTAAGGATTCAATGATTTCGTAGGAGAGAGCTTTTACCTTAAGTCTTTTGGTTGCCGCTTTGTCTGAAGGTAGGATTCCACGGACTAAATAGTCAAGGAAGGGTTTAGTCCAGTCGTCAGTGTCTTCTGTTTGTTTTAAGTTGTCTTCTTCATTGGTGAGGACCTCGGACGGCGGGTCCCTTACCTTCGAGATGGCAGGAGTCGTCACGTGGACGATTGGGATGACGGGGAACTCTACTGGGTTTAACGCCAATCCTAGATTGGCTAAGGCGTCCGCTTGCGTGTTCTGCTCTCTTGGGACCTGATGAATCTCGAATTTGACGAACTTGGTGATCAATTCTCGGACGATTACCACGTAAGCCGCCATCCTATCATCCTTTGTGTCAAACGTTCCTTGTGTCTGGTTGACTATGAGGAGTGAATCGCAGGTGACGCTGATGTCGTCGATTCCCAAATCGATTGCTAAGTGTAGACCAAATATGAGTACTTCATATTCAGCTTCGTTGTTAGTCGCATTCCATTCGCATCTCACGACTTGGGCTATATTGTTCCCTTGTGGTGATTTTAGTACAACACCTAATCCTGTGCCCCTGACGTTTGACGCGCCGTTTGTGTGGAGTTGCCATGTGCCTTTTTGGTCTGTCGCCAGTAGCTCTGACGTCTCTTTCATCGTTGCATCCTCCAGTGTGGGACTGAAATCAGCCACAAAGTGAGCTAAAGCTTGAGATTTTATGGTTGTTCTTGGTTCGTACTCTATCTCGTATCCGCTCAAGTGAATCGCCCATTTTGTGATACGACCTGTGAACTCTGTTTTCCTCAGGATGGCCTTCATAGGATGATTTGTTCTTACGATGATAGTGTGGGATTCAAAGTACGGACGCAGTTTGTTCGATGCCATAACCAAGGCTAATACCAATTTTTCCAGCGACGAGTATCGTGTCTCTGCTGGTAATAGTGATCGACTTACGTAGTACACTGGAGATTGTTGCCCGTCTTCTTCTCTTATGAGCACTGCACTCAAGGATGATTCGGAAACGGACAGGTACAAGGGTAATGGTTCTTCAATCTTTGGTTTTGCCAACAGCAAGGGGTTAGACAGGTACGTCTTAAGATCTTGGAAGGCTGTCTCATGTTCTCCGCTCCATTGAAAGGATTTACTCTTTTTCAGAGCGTCGTAGAAGTGTTTGCATTTGTCGGAAGACTTTGATATGAATCTGTTAAGTGTTGCGATCCGTCCTGTTAACTTTTGCACTTCTTTGACGCATCTAGGGGATCGTAGATTCATGATCGCCTTAATTTGTTAGGGACTGGCTTCGATCCCTCTTTGGTTCACCAGGTATCCCAATTTTTTCCTGATGAAACTCCAAAAGAACATTTAGTCGGGTTTAATTTCATATTGTATCTTTTGAGTACCTCGAATGCTTCTTGCAAGTGATCTATGTGGTCCTTCTTTTGCTTAGATTTGACGAGCATGTCGTCGATGTAAACCTCCATTGTGTCTCTGATCTGTTCTTTAAACATCTTGTTGACTAGACACTAGTATGTTGCCCCTGCGTTCTTGAGACCGAAGGGCATCACTTTGTAGCAATATGTCCCCTGACTGGTTATGAAAGCTGTCTTCTCTTGATCCTCGGGATCTAGTTGGATTTGGTGATATCCGCTGAAGGCGTCCATGAAAGTGAGCATCTCGTGCCCCGCTTTCGCGTCTATCATGGCGTCTATGTGAGGTAATGGGAATGAGTCTTTAGGACAAGCCTTGTTGAGATCTTTGAAGTCGACGCAAACGCGCCATTTGCCATTTTTCTTTTCCACGACCACGAGGTTCGCTAACCAATCGGGGTACTTGACTTCCTTGATCTTGCTCGTTTCTAGGAGTTTGGTGACTTCTTCGTCGATTACTTTGTTGCGTTCAGCAGCGAATTTCCTGCGTTTTTTGCTTTACATGAGGAAAACTAGAATCGACATTAAGTTTGTGAGTCATAATATGTGGAGGGATTCCCACCATGTCTTCGTGGGACCATGCGAAACAGTCGCAATTCGATCGCAAAAATTGTAGCAAAGTAGCACGCGTCTCGGCATTTAGGTCGAACCCGATGCGGACGGTTCGCCCGGGTGAAGAGGGGTCGAGAGCGATCTCGTCGAGCTTTTCCATTTGGGGCTCGACGTATCGTCTCGATCTCTCTTCATCCCTTAATTGCTATGCCGATCTCTCCTCGACTACTTGCTTCATGGCCACCATGTAACACTCTTTTGCTAGTTTTTGTTCCCCTTTAATTTCCTGAATCCACCATTTCGTAGGGAATTTTAATGTTTGATGGTAGGTCGACGCTAATGCTTTCAGGGCGTGGATCCAAGGTCGTCCTATAATGTAGTTATAAGGCGACTTGCAATCCACGACATTAAATCTCACTTGGAGGTTCACGCCAACAGCATAGACGGCAAGGACAATGTCCCCAACCGTGTACTTCACCTCCCCACTAAATCCGATTAAAGGAATACGATTCGGACTCACGTCGTCTTCCCCTAATCCCATTTGTTTCAGTGTGGAGAGGTTCATTAAATTGCTGGAGCTACCAGTATCGATTAAAATCCTACGAATGAGGCAATTACCAATAGAAAGAGATATGACCAAACCGTCGTGATGTTCGACCTCACACGCGTCGGCGTCCTCGAAGGTGATTGACGGTAGGTCGCTCACCCTTTTACCTTTGGACTCCGACGGCGGGAGTGCGTCTAAGATACTGACTTCTTTTGATGTGTCTCTTTGCCGCTGAATAGGATATCCCACACAGTTCCGACCCACCTGAAATGCAATTAATAATTTTGCCTGAACTGGGGACGCTGGGCGGTCATCTGGTCCTTTTGCGCGATGATCTAGAGTGGCTTTTGCTCTTTCGGATATAACATCCTTGAGAAAGCCTTGAGCCAGTAGCCTAGCGACCTCTTTTCGGAGGGCTACGCATTCGTCAGTGTAGTGGCCATGGTCTCCATGGAACTCGCACCATCTGTTCATGTCTTTCTTTGATTCATGTTTGTCAGTTTTGCGTGGCCATCTTACGTCTTTTCCGAACTTGTCGAAAGTCTTGACTAATTCTGCGACAGAAACACTAAAATTGTAAGATTGAACCTTCGGAGGGATGGATGGATGATCCTTCCACTCGCTTCCTCGATCTCTGCTGGGACCATCCCTGTCTCTGTCTCGTCTTTCTCGGGAGTAGGGTTGGCTTCGGTGATCTCTGCGACCATCGTCTCGCGACTTACGATCGACTCGGTCTGGACTCCTATAAGGAGCTTCGTCCTCCTCAAGTTTGACTTGTGCCATCGCCTTCGCTTGAACATCTTCAAAGGTTTTGCAAGGGTATTTAGTTAGCTCCCGATAAAGCTCACTACCCCTGACCAACCCTCGTCTGAATGCTTGAATCGCAGTCTGGGCATCGCAATATGGGATCGATACCTTCGCTTTGTTGTACTTGTTCAGATAATCACGCAGGGTTTCATTAGTCTTCTGAGTCACATAGTACAAGTCGCTAGATTGCTTTTCCAGTTTGCGACTGCTAGCAAATTGAATTTTGAAGGAATCGACTAAATCTGCAAAAGAGTTAATGGATCCTCGAGGTAAATGCATGAGCCATGTTAAGGCGGGCCCAGACAACGATGTCCCGAAGCTTTTACACATGACAGCTTCACGGCTCCCTCGGGAGACCGAGACGGTCATGAGTTTTTGCTTATAGAGCGCGACATGGTCGTCTGGGTCGCTGGTACCGTCATAGCTTGCCATGTTCGGCAGGTGGAATTTCTTCGGGATCTCCGTTCGAGCGATGTGCTCAGCGAACGGGGAATCCTCAAATCCGTCGACTGATTCCTTCTCGATTGGGCGAGGGACCCCAGGAATCCTCGCTATGCGATCATCTAGAGCTCTGAGGCGTTCATTCAGGACTTGGTCTATTATCGTCTGCAAGTTGACGTTCGATGCGACCTGCATTTCATTCACTCGGTCTATGGTAGGACCGGTGGGAGTAGCAAAAGTTACAGTGTTAGGTGGAACAAATATTGTCACATTAGGTTCAGGGTTACCGACGGATGCCCTTGGATTGGGCGCGGGCGTCATAACTATGTCGCCCAAATTGAGACGCGTCTGGACATCAGCAACATTTGCGAGCCTCTGGGTCCTAATCATGTTAGACCCCGACGATTGTACCTGCGCTTTAAGAGACAGATTTTCATTCAAAAGGTTATTGTTAGACGCAGATAATGCCTCGTAACGCTGGCGTTGGATGGACATCTCCTGCTGAAGAGCTTCCATGGTTTGAGCCATGCGTCGCATTTCTTCTCGGGTTGATTGTGCGACATCTTCAGGAGTGGGGTTGTTCCTAGGACTAGTTCTGAGACCGTCCTCAGTATGGCTTGGGATTTCTACGATGGGGGTGCCATCAGGGTTATTGTTCCCTTGAGCCAAACCAAGGACATTGGCATCGACAACTCCGGTCTCGTTCACCATCTTGATCGGTCGCTGGATGACTTAGTTTATACCTGAAATCGATTAGTTGCCCCACGGTGGGCGCCAAATTGTTTTGGGCAAATAATCCTTATGGACTAACTTGCCTTTAAGATGAGGTGAACTAATCGAATCAAGAAAATAAGTACTAAGACGTCCTAACAATCGAACCAAATAAATGAATAAGACGAAAGGGATAACTTAGCTAGATGGGCAAGTGTTGATCTTGAATATCAAACGATCCTTGATTAATGAACTTCAGAATGCTTCGTTATCTCTCAAACAGATTGATTACAAGAATGAATGCCAATGTAAGCGTAGAACTTCAAAGTTACATCATAATCCTATATATACATGTCGAATACCCTATGATTTTGTCGTTAGGAGAATCACCATATCTCCCTTAAATCTCGACCTCTCCCTATCTCAACCAAGCCACTCCGGATCGTGATCTCCAACGGCTCGATCCAGTTGTTAATCTGCCATCTTTGGACTGTGGGCCACTCGACGAAACTAAGCCCAAAATTCGGCCCAACAAACGACACCTATTTCTACCCGTATTAAAAGGAACAATATCAAGTTACAATATGGATCCGAAAGGAACACCCCATGTCTACACACATCCTTACTTTATGACCTGATTAACCATGGCCGTATAACACGTGCGTTGACCGACCTGGTGCGAACACATACCCCCATCGTCGTATACGGAAGACGACCCGACCTCGATCCCAACACGCCTACGACGGCTCGCATGACCACCATATACCATTGATATCGAAACACTGAGAACGACTCCGATACAAATACCCCTACACAACACATATATCGATAAAGGACTAAATCATGAACACACTAATAGCATACTGGTATAAGTGCCATACCTGATGGTTATTCGGGGCTGATTCCGGCACGACAGTAATAAGCACTGCACGGAGAACTTACTTGATTCGAACCAGCCCTATGCCAAAAGACCTAATAAGTTGAAACGACTGGTAACAGTCGATATGTTTACGCGGGTTTCATCACCAAGTCATTAATTCATGAATTAGAAGCAAGCTCATTAAACATGCCTTTGCCACATTGATACCCATCGTAATAGATTCTTCACCACACCGACTAATTGGCCCAACCTTATCTAATAGGCGAGGCCCGTCCATGAAGGATTTGTGCCCAATGCCCTATTGGGCACTATATTCTCAACAAATGCACCACTAAACTAAGTCTTTAATTTCTACCCCTACCCCCACCACCCCAATTTCACGCGCTCCACTTTCCCGATCATTTTTCAAATCACGCGCACTTTCATTCTCTCCTTCCTCTCTTCCTCATTCACTCCCAAAATCAAAAACTGAAACCGTTCAACTTCCTCCTCCTTCCTCTTCTGCTGACTCGCTCGATTCCACAATCGATTCCGTCTTCGTTTTCGTCTTCGCTCAGATTTCGGCTGCTCAAGTTGTGATCAGTACATCTCCATTTTCCAGATTTTGACGCTCTTTCTCATATAAAATCAGGTATTTAGCCCTCTTGTTTTCCTATTTGTTGTTTCGGTTGTTTATTTTGGAAGATTTCTATGATTGCGTCTTTGTTCCTCTGTTTAAAGTCGAAATCGAGTTCGTTTTTGTTCGAAACCTAGATTTTGAAGGTTGTTTTTAGTTGCATGCGTCTTTATCTGTTTGATTTTTAGGTTTTTAAGTTTTCTGACACATTCAGAGCATCTGGACTGTTCAAATGTGTGTTGAACATGTCATGTTGTGTTTTATTTTGAATTTTTCACTTTATTTGTTGATTCTTCACTGTTTTTTAGCTTTTGTTGTTGAATTTTTCATGGCTGACAACTTGTTGTGTCTGTATATGTAATTGTTGAGTGCTTGTTTATGTCTATGTTTTTGAATATGGGATGCTGACAGGTTTTTGTGGCTGGAGATTCGATTTTTTTGGCATTTTCCATGTTTATGTTGTTAACATGTCATGCTGACAGCTGATTTTGTCTTGAGATCATATTTGTTGCCACCTTGTTAATGTTGACATCTTCAATATGGCGTGCTGACAACTTTATGTGTCTCTAGAGCTTATTGTTGACAACTTGTTCATATTTACATCTTTTGAATATGGATGCTGACAGCTTTTGGTCTTTGACATCTTATTGATGTTGACATCTTATTCTTGTTGTCTACTTGTTCATGTTTACAACTTTTTCATATATTACATTTTTGAATATGGATGCTGACAGCTTTTTGTGTTTGACATCTTATTCATGTTGACATCTTATTCTTTGTTGACATCTTATTCATGTTGACATCTTATTTTTTGTTGACATCTTATTCATGTTGACAACTTGTTTAGATTTCCAACACTTTTTTTTTATGGTTGACACCTTGCTCTACTTTTATATCTTTTTGTGATAATTTTTTGACACTCTGTATTTGGTTTTTGTTGACAGGTGTCATGGATGTTTCTAAGCTTCAGTTTTTGGCTTCTCAAGATTTATTTGTAGCTCCCAAGGTTACAACATACCACAGATTTGCTGTGATTGATCAGATCGAGGGTCAGTTAGACGAAGTCAGTAATTTGTTGTTTGCTACTGGTGTATTCAAAACTATTTTAAGCATGACATCGCAGCTCAACTACTCGCACGTCATAGTTCACTACGCTTTAATGCGTGCAGTTAAGACACAGAAGAAGTACGAGATGTGGTTTAACATGCAAGGCAATGTTCTGTCCTTTTCACTTCAAGACTTTGTTGCGATCACGGGTTTGAAGTGCACTGATTTCGAAGGTCATGTCATCCCAGATCAAGTCTTTGAGTGTACTCTGGGAACCAAAAACAAGATCACTCTTGAGGACATAATTGCAGAGTTTGCTATCTCGTCAGGGGAGCGGAAGATGGTTCTAGCACACCTTATTATTGTTGAAGGTGTGCTGATGCCTCAGAGGAAAGGCTCTGCTGTCAGATTAAAATTTCTATAGCTCGCTAGCAATTATCAAGCTTTTTTGAACTATCCCTGGGGTAGGGAAGTATACTTAGAGACTCTCCGGGCTTTTCAAGATGCTCCAGCCCATGCAAAACGCACAGGAGGTGGTTCTTCTAATGATAGAGTTTGGTATACTCTCCATGGCTATCCTCTTGCTTTTCATGTATTTAGTTTTTCATTTCTCTTTTTCAGTTAGTTGCTCAAATACATTTTCATATTCTCCTTTTTAATCCTTAATTTTTTTTGTAGGTTTGGGTGCTTGAACATTTTCATCAGTTTCGCGAGTTTGTTGGAGCTGCTACTGTCTGTCTTAAGACTATTCCATATGGCGAACGCTGGTTCTCATTGGATAATAACAAGCTCGTTTGGTATCATTCTGTGTCAGATCATTTCGATGCTCATCCTTTGGTATTATTCTTTATCTTATTATACATTTATATTTTTCTTGTCTGTTTTATTTTTGTATTTAACTCTTTTTGTTGACAACACATTTTTATAACTCTTTTGCTGTTTTTTCATTATTTTAGTTGTGCAGACCGTCTCCACATGAGGAACACTCTACATTTTGTCACCTTAATTTTCTCGACGAGGGTGAAGATCCTTTGTTTGATGCATTCGCTGAACAAGTTCTTGTCACTGCTCGTCAGAATTCAGAGCAAGTTGTTTCTAACACAGTTATATCCGAGCGACGGGCTAAGACTGTCAAGAAGGTTGCCACGAAGCCAGTGAAACCTGCTCCCAAAAGGAATGCCAGGAAGCCAGTTCAGAAAGTTTCAAATGTTGTCAACAAAGTAAAGGAACCTGTTCAGAAAGTGGCGAAGGTTGTCACCAAAGAAAAGGAACCAGTTCAGAAAGTTGCTAAGGTTGTCAAGGTTGTCAACAAAGAAAAGGAAGATGTCAACAAGGATAAGGAACCTGTCAACCAAGAGAAGGAAGTTGTCAGCACTTCAGTTCAAAATGTTGCAGAGATGGGCAAAGGTGATTGTAAAGACAAGAAAGCTGTCACCAATCCAATTTCTAATGTGTCAAAGGTTGCAAAAGCTGTTTCTAAGAGAAATCAACCTGTTAGCACTCCAGGTATGATATGTTTTGCATTTTTATACACTGTTGACAACTTCTTCTTTTTTCCTATTTCGCCATGTTTTGTTTTGTTGACATTTGTTTTTTCTGTTTTTGACAGTTCTCTATACTTTGTTTTCAAATTCCCTTCTAGTTGTCAGAACTTATAAACGTAGGCTCACCTTACAAGATCGGAAAGTCTTTGTTTCTGAACAAACTCCAAGGAAATCACCAAGACTAAGCAAATCAGAGAGCAATCAACTCGGCAAGCACAAGGTTTATGTTGGTGCTTCGTCTGCCCCTGCATATAATTCTCGTAAAAGACCATCAAAGTCTCCAGAGAAGATTGGAGATGTAAAGGATTCTGCTGGTGTTTCTGCTGTCGCTTCAAAAAAATCTCCCAGTAGAGCAACAAGATCGGTTGGTAAGGTTGAAGATGATCAACATTCTGCTAATCTCGACGTTGTAAATAAGAAGAGGAAGTCTCCTCCTTCTCCTTGCCCCAAAGTGATATTTAAACTTAGTCGTTCTGAGCCAGAACTTGGCAAAGCAGGACTCTGTGCGGGACGTTGTTGTGTACGAATCTGTCCAAGTTCATGTTGACAACATTCTCAGAAAGCTAAGGTCTGACATCCCAGAGCTAGCCGCCCAAGATGCTGCACCTATTGTTCAGTTCCCTTCCTCATCTGAGAGTGGTAAGCAATCTTCAGTTAAGCAACAATCTTCTTCCATTCATGTTCCCATGGAAACAAATGCAGCTGGCCCTGCATTTGATTCTGCTGACAGTGAGAGGACAACATCTGTTCGTCCCTCAGTTGACATAGTAGGAAATGATGTTGCAGCTAGGGGTGGACAGTTTGATGTGTTGAGCTGAAAAATTGAATTTTTGTGCGATGCCATGTCTGAAGTTCAATCTTCCACCAAAGAACATGGCCTGTCGTTAGTTGATGTCGCAAAAAAGCTGCACGATCTATCTAGTTTGATGCAGAGCAACGTCAAGGCCTCGTTCCAAGATAAGAGCACACAATATGAATCTGAAGATTTTGTAGATGTCAGCACACATGAAAATGTTGACAGCTTTGTGACTTCTTCAAAAATTGATGGAACTAAATGTTCTGAGAAGGAAGAAAAAACTCCAGAAAGGGAAGGGGACCTGGGTGAAGCTGGAGGTGATGAAATTCCATCAATGGTTGATGCTGGTGGAAGTGGTGTAGAGGGCAAAGAAGACATTGTTGACACTCCTCCAAATGCCAAGGATGTTGACAGCATTCAAGTTGACAACATCAAAGTTGACAACATCCAAGAAGACATTGTTGACACTCCTCCAAAAGCCAAGGATGTTGACAGCAGAGCATTGGGTTAAGATGTTGACAGCAAAACATTGGCTCCAGGTGTTGACAGTGAAGTCTTGGGTCCAGATGTTGACAGCTTGACAGTGGGTAAAGATGATGACAGCCTGAAAGTTGTTCAAGATGCTGACAACATTACACTTGTGCCAGAAGTTGACAACTTCCAAGATCCACAAGGTGTTGACAATGCTGATGTTGGTGGTTCTAGTCAATTTCTTGATGATAGCGGGTGTATTGATCAATATCTTTGCAACAACCCAGATTTTTTAGAGAAGGACTCTGTTCTCATCTCTTCTGGAATCAGTCTCACTCAAGATAGCTTGGATACTCTTCCTGCTTCACAGAACCTCATTGACTCAGAGGACCAAGTGAATAAGTCTCCTAAGAAAGCTCTTGATGTTGGAACACAAGTGAGGAAGTCTTCCAGGCTCGCAACCCCAAGTGCTCTTGTTCAAAGCCATTTCACTGAGGAGAAGAAGAAGAAGCTTTCAATGCCTAGTTGTCCACCTTACTCATTCTCTGGAGATGATGATCGCAGAAAGTTCTTCGAATGGTTTTATTGGATGTATGTTTTATATTTATAATTTAAATTATTTTCTTTATTTCTGAATATATGTGTTTACTAATTTTGTGTTTTTGTTGCAGTGGTAAAAAAGAGGTTATTAAGCGCAAGGAACATGATTTTAATTTCACCAAGGACTTTTTTAACAAATTATTGTTGAAAAGCACAAAATCTATTCGACAAGCCAAGTGGTTAAATGATTGTGTAAGTTAATTACTTTTTACATGTCCTGTCAACATTTTTAAAAGTTTTTGATATTTTGCTGTCTTGTCAACGCATGATTCATATTTGTGTTGTCAGTGAGCCTTTTATTATTTCTTCTACTGTCAGTTTGCAATTTTTTATTTATATTGAGTTGTTATTGTTCAGTTTTATTTTATTTTTTATTTCTCTTTTAACCTTACTCTTTTTTCTCTTGTTTTGTAGCATATATCTGAGGCTTTATTTTTCTTCCGGAAGCATATTAATGAAAACAGTGAGAAATTCAAGGATGTTGCAATCATGTATTGGATCTGGTACTGTCATTTCAATGCGGATAAGGAATCTCTTATTGCGAAAGATGATGAAACAGAGCTTCTATTTTTCCAGAAGTACTTTATAGGAATGTATCCAAAACATGAGGGCAGGTGCTGGTCCGAATTTGTGACTAGGGTGTATACCCCTTTCAACTTTCAAAATGAGCATTGGGTTGCCCTGGAAATTGACTTAGCAAACTGGCATGTCACTGTGTATGATTCCAGCATTCAAATCAGCAACAATGCTTATTGTTGGAGTAAAATTAATAGTTTATGTCGTATGCTTCCTGTTTTTATGAAGAAGACCAACTTGTTTGGCCATATTAATTCTTTGGACAAGGATTTCTCATGGTCAAGGCGCAAAGATGTTCCTCAGGATGGGATGATGTAAGTATCTTGTCAACATTAGATTTTTCTTTCTTTATTTTTCCTCTGTTTTCCTGATTTCTCTCTTTTTGTTCTGGGGTGATTTTCAGTGGCAATTGTGGTTTATACTGCATTAAGTTCATTGAGCATTTGGCCATTGGCACCAGCTGGGATTATCTGGATGACGAACACATGAGGGCTCATCGGGAGAAGATGATTATTGACCTATTTAACGAGAAATGGGAGTTCAAGGCATTGCCACTTGAGAAGGACAGACCTAAAGCTTGAATTTCAATGTTAATGTTCTGATGTAATATGTGTGTGGTTTGGATTGTTGCTATGTCTGTTTGACAGTGTTTTTAGTTCAGACTTTAATGGCTTTTGTTGTCAACCTTTGTACCTTTTCGATTTCAGCTTTGTAAGACAGTTTATATTCCACTTTTAGTAAGACAGGTTCTGTTTACCACAACAGTTTGTGCTTAAGTCAGTTATTACTTATGGTTATATATTTTTTTTATATGTCAACAGTTTTACTCTGGTGCAACAAAGCACTCAGCGCGCGTAGCGCGTGTAAGTTTATTATTCTTACGAGGCGCGCGTAGCGCGCTTCGTTAACACACCTTACTGTTAAATAACCTGTCAGCATTCTAAATCTTTGTTAAATAACCTGTCAACATTTTTGTCATCACATTATGTCAACATTTTTCACCTCTGTTATAAACTTTTCATTGTCACAATCGAATATGTTAATATTTTTCACCTGTTACCATTTTTTGTGTGCATGTCAACACATTTCGTATCTTTACAATATGGCAAGCTGTCATCAAATCTGGAAACACAATGTTGTCAATACTATTTATCAGAATATCTGAATGTTGTCAACATTTATTTATCACAGTAGAAGAATATCTATAAACACAATATGGCAAGCTGCCATCAAATCTGCAAACACAATATGGCAAGCTGTCATCAAATCTGCAAACACAATCTTGTCAACATCTCAACAGTCTCAGAATAAGTATTTTTGACATTTATCTCAAAATCTACAAAACACAATGGCAAGTTGTCATCAAATCTGCAAACTTATTTTACAGTATGAATATCAATGTTGACAAGATATAAAACTATTATCCCTTTTTCAATTAAAGTAAAAAATTAAAAATTAAAATCCTAAAATGTTGTCCACACTGATAACTCTGTCCCGATCTTGACAGCAAAGTTTTTTTGGCAAGAAGTCTTGTTGTGTCCCATATTACCACAGAGGCTGCATCTTCCTGGCTTTCTTGTTCCTTTTCTCTTCTTGCTTCTGTTTGGGAACTCACCTTCAGATGGGTATCTTTTCTTCTTTCTCCTCCCTTTATTTGTATGCACAATTGGTGGCATGCAGATTGTATCTGTTACATCTTTCGGTACACTCTTCTCCGTTTCTCTTGGCACCGGGTAGATCGTTTCTCTATATTCAGTTGTCCAAGCTTCAGTTTTGTAGTAGTCGCTCACAAAATCTGTCACTGTTGCTTTTGCTTTCTGTATTGCAGCTATAGCATGCACACAGGGGATGTGGTCCACATCAAATACTTTGCAAGTGCATTTCCTTTCTAACAGATTGACCACCCCATAGAAATCTCCACCAAGAATATGATATTGTGCTTGATTTAGCTTTCTCACCTCATACGCCTTTGACATTTGGTACCTAGACTCCAGTATTTTCCCTATATTTGGTGTCACCTTACTATTATTTTTTTTAGCCTCTAAGCGCCTCTCATTAAACCACCTTGACAGCAGATCTCTCAGAAACTCTAGTAGAGTGACAACTTGGAAAGACCTGTCAACATCAAATTTTCAACTGTGTCAACAACTTTAAAATATCTTTGACAATTCATAGATGGTAGAAGTGGTTCCAGCATTACTGAATTTTCAACAGTGTCAACATCAATTTTCAACAGTGCCAAATCTATAATATTTCTCATACCTTGCTTCCAGTATTAATGAATTTATTGTCTCTGAGTTGTTTGTTGTCATTATGTTGTATCTATTGCCTTTGGAATGTGCTCTTGCCCATTTTTTAAATCCTACTGCTTCCAAGTATTCTCCCATCTCCTTATTTATCTCATAAATTTTCCCATAATTCTCTTGGAATTCCTTTAGCGTGTATGCATCAGCAGCCAAAGAGAATAGTTTGTGCACCCCTTTATCTTTGTATCTTGTCTTCAGATTTTGCTTCAAATGTCTCCTACACACAATATGGTTTGCTGTTGTGTACACTCTTTGAATGGCGTTGGCAATGCTGAGATGTCTATCTAACACTATTACCAAATCGTCTGTACATGGTATGACTTTCAGAAGATGTGTAAAAAAGAATGTCCACGATATGTCATTTTCACTATCCACTACTGCATATGCAAGTGGATAGATCTACTGGTTTGCATCCTGAGTTGTAGCAATGAGCATATGCCCTTTGTGCTTTATATGCAAGTGAGTCCCATCTACCATTATCACCTGTCAACACAAAACGAATGTATTATTACTCATGTCAACACTGTATAATGTAAGTTGTCAACAACAATCAAAATGTCAAAATCAGATATTATGTTTACATTTTCTATATTGTTATCATATGTTTAATTTTATTTGTCAACAATAAATCATTCTATTAAACAATATATCATTTAATTCCTATTTTATCACTGCCATACCTTTCTCATTACTTGGAATCCTCTTGTGCATGCTCCAATAGATACAAACACGAATCTGAAGTCGTCATGCTCACCAACTTCTAGGCATGTGTAAGATCTTTCATTTACTTCTTTCAGCATATGGCAGTACATGGGAAAGAGTGCATAGTTTTCTTCTGGTGTGCCTCGTATTAAATCTTGTGCATGTTCCCTTGCTTTCCATGCCTTCCAATAGCTAACATCCATGTAGTGTTCCTTTCTCATATCATTGCAAATGCTCTTTGGTATTGGTCCATTTTTAACATCTTTAAACCTGCATGTTTATCACATTACTATTAGTTCTCTGGTTATCTTCAAGCAATTAATATTTTTATGATATTTATGATTCAGAAACCTGTAAACACAATACCTGGTTTTTATTTGCTCCCCAATCATTCTGTATGTTGGTTTGCACTCATGTTGACATCTAAAGTCAAAGGAACATGTATGTTCTCTTTGAAACTTTCTCACCTCAAAGAATGGAGTGTTTTGTAATGCAATAGCCCTCAATCTCCATTTGCAGCTTGTATCTGTGCACATTACTGTTAGAAGCTTTGGATCTGATTTCTTAACTTTGTAAGCAAAGTTCTCAGTCATTGCCAATTTTTTCAAAGCTTCGATCAACTTCTTTTTTGTGTCAAATAGCTTCCCCACATGGACAAAGTCTGCATCTGTTCCACTGTGACTCATTTCACCCCCCCTATTTTTTTTTTGTCATTATCTTTCTTGCAGATTCACAATCCATAATTTCACTATTCCCTTGTGTTGGCACTTCATATTCCATAGGTAGAAACATGTCTTCATTCATGTTGACAGCAACTATACTACTGCATCTATTCTCTCTTGCTATCTTTGGTTCATAATTCATGTATTCCCTTGATACATATAGTGGACAAGTCCATTCCACCTCTGTTGTGCCATTGATTTCCATGAATGATGCAAGATCATCATCTGACTCCACAGTATACTTGACTTTGATCTTCTGGAATGGATTAAGATGGCATAGTTGGAGATGCATTCCCTCTGTTTCGAGTTTGAACCGTTGTGTAATCAACGATTTCATTGCTTGCAGAGTTATGTTCATATCAACTAAAAATGCTTTTGATATGATTTCCCCATCAGACACCATAACACCATCTCTTATTTTTATTTCTTCGCCATAGGAGACTGTCAGAATGTGCTTTTTTATCTGCATATATATTCAATAAAGTTTTGTTAGATAAGTATTTCTAATCTATCTGTCAACATTTTCCCTAATGAACATAAACATTTCTATATTACCTGTCAGCAATATTCTATCAGGTACAAATTTATATTTGTATTTTATAACGAAGCGCTCTCAACGTGCTTCGTAAGTTTATTTTTCTTACGAGGCGCGCGTAGCGCACTTCGTTCACTTACGTGTTAATAAAATCTAATCAATAAACATATTCCTGTCAACAACTTATATATGTCAACAGCCTGAATATTTCAACAATATAAATAATATCTTGTCAACAACCAATAAAATGCTTGTATCGTTTACAGATTCACAGTAATATCTTGTCAACATTCTACATTGTCAAAACTTGTCAAAGTCTAATCAATAAACATATTCCTGTCAACAACTTATATATGTCAACAACCTGAATATTTCAACAACATAAATAATATCTTGTCAACAACCAATAAAATGCTGGTGTCGTTCACAGATTCACAGTAATATCTTGTCAACATTCTACATTGTCTAAACTTGTCAACAAAAGTTGTTTTTCATAATCTATCAATCAAATAAGTTCAATATCATAATTTATCATGATTTTACCTCTTGTTCGATGGATTTGCAGGTGTCGTTTTCAGATTCTGTGCTTATCATTGTATTTGCAGTTGATTTGCTGGTATCGTTTTGCGCTCCCTCTTTTTTTGATCTTTGTTCAATCTCTTATTCTGTTTTTAATCTATCTTCAATCTTCTCCTCGCTCGTTTTTGTTGTACAATTTCATTGTTCTTCGTTTTGTTTGACTATTCGATGAAGAAGAAGATTCTGAATGTTGCAGGCGAGAGCTTTATCCACAAAATTCTTGCGATCCAGCCGCGATCAGCGTCGGTGAGCAGCTTGGAGGCAGTCGGCGAGTACTCTAGGCGGCGCCGGCGGAGGAAGAAGGCAGTCGGCCGGCGGAGGAAGAATGTCGGCAGGAGAGAAAAAAGTTTCGGCAGAGGTGAGTTATGAGATTGTGTTGATTTAATTTTTTCTTAATTGCTTATATAGTAGGGTATTTCCTAAACACTTAATAATGTGATGCAGAAACTAAAAAATCATGTGTGTTTTGGGGTACTTACCCAAAAACTGGGCCCGTCCATCACGAAATGGGTGAAAACGGATCCACCATAATACACCATCCATTACGATAAGTTAGTATTATACACTCTTCCGTCCCTTAATATTTTTTTCATCCCTTTCCGGCACATTCGTCGAGACACGCTTTATAACGTTAATATCTTTAAACACGCATTAATAAAAACTATAAAATTTTGATATTGTTGAAACTCTTGATAAGACGAATCAAATAAGACCCCATATTACAACATTTTTTCTTATATATTGGAAAATATGTTAAAGATTCTCTTAAAACGTGAGTAATGTCAAAATTAATGGTGGGAAGAACATTAGGGGACGGAGGGAGTACCACTTACCCGCCTTATACATATGCATCTTAAAAAACAAAAAAGAAAAGAAAACACACACGGTTAGCCGTTAGTCTATATCAACGTCGATCGACCTTCATCGATATCGTAATACAAACGACCTTATTGTTTCACATCATGTTTTACGATTCACAACATAATCAATACATAACTAAACATACGACATCACGACAAAGCCCGCCCCCGACTTGTGTATTCATCATTGTCACTTGCTCACTGAATGTTTCCTTCAAGTACTCATAGGGTTCATCCTGCGATGCCGATTGTTTGTTTCGTTACCCATTCTCTGTGTAACTAAAAAACAATATTGCTATGCTATTTTGTCAAATATCATAAACGAATGCTGAAATATGTATGATAAAGTATTAATATAGTGAGAACGTATTATGTTATTAGTCATAATAATACGCGACATCAATAATATTCCGCTTTATTCGCTACGTAACATATAATTCCACACATGTATCACACTGAACCTAAGACAATATGATATCGGACCATCTCCGCCGCCATAATTAGGTTGGTGGGGTCCCGTTCAATACATTGAGGAATACGCTACCATCGTTGAACGTCTGATCGATATCCTCTGTCGTCTCGAAGAACGCATTTTGTAACTACAAAAAAAAAACGTGTGTCATTGAAAGAAACACATCACCGAAATTATATGTTACACGACAATTCACCCTATGCAGTGTTTCGTCCGACGTCTATGGATCAGCGAGCATTTTGTTGTTTAACCTCGCACCAATCTCATCCTTCCTAATCATCAGACGATTTAACCTTGCGTCACCACACCTTATAATTTCTCCCCAATGTGATATTGTTTTTTTGGTTGCGTCGTCATCTGAAAACCGCGATTTCATATTGAGATGTTATGAACACAATATCCATTACAAAACTATGGTAACGGAATGAATTGTAGACGACATCCGAACCTGCATTCAAAGGACCAGATAATATTGCAGTTTGTAGCACGTTCCATAACGTTTGATACAATACTGTAACGGGGAAAAACGTCGAGCTACCTGATGAACTCATTGACGTCTGTTTTTGCGGTATTCCAATAACCTTAGCAAATTTGAAACTAACCAAGATGATCCGCTATTGCAAACCCACAACACAACCTGTGAATTTATACTATGTATCACTACAATAGTAGAATGTTGTTATAAAATATACAATCACACGTATTGAATTGAGGATTTGTTCAAAACAAGATACTTCATTATAGATAACATATACATATATGGATATCGAAATCAAAATCGAATAATTTCACCGATGCATTTGGACTGTATCAAAGCATGATCCACTTACCAAAACAATATGTTATTTACACGCACATAAATGTATCTCTAAGGAAATAATTAAGTACATACTTACATCAAGATACCATTTATAGGATCATAGTACAACCCCATTTTAAGTGTGCGCATATACAACTCATACCGCTCATATAAATGCGACGTGTTGACAAAACGATATATATTATTCTAACTATATTAGCGACCCTACTACATATCATAACAAAATTCGACTATTATAATATTTGCACGATCCAGTACGAAAACTGATAATGCGTGTTAACCCATTTCGGTTATACCCGTTTATTAAATAGTTATACTTATAGTTTGTAAAACAAAACGTGCTCTATTAAGTTAATGAAAGTTATTCATATTACCAAATTATTCGATACTAATATGAACGAAAGTCCGCTGCCTTATATAAGACCCATTCGTAAGTTATAATATTGCTTACATTCCCTTTGATATACCACATCAAAACTAAAATTACTTATTAATTCCTATTAAGTATGATAAGGCTCTTGAGATCACAAATCTATAACTTATAATTTGTGATTACTACAACTATAAACGTACAATTTTTATTATAACCTGTACACCATTCATCTTCATAATCATCTGTTCGTTCGTATATCTCACATCGTTTGTATGCACAAGCTCACACCATCTTATTCAGACAAGTTCAGCATCAGTCTGGTTTTAATACACAATGGACTCCCGTGTCGAAACTACCGAGATGATGATCACAGAAAGATCCGACGAGTTAGGGTACATCCAGTGTTCGTACATTCATGAATTGGGTCTATACACGGAAACAAATATTGTGGTCATGATTTGCGACCAATGGACAACTACTGACGAGGAAGGAAGAATGATAGGGTGTGCCTTGCTGGTGTCTGATGATAAGGTACGTGAATATTTAGCAAGGGCTTGCACGCCTTATGGTTATTCGTTTTGTATGCATATATACATCTATCACATGCGATGACTAATATTTTGTTTGGTTGAGAACATTGTAGGGAAATTCGATCTTATGTATGGCATCTGAAAAGGTGGCTGACAAGTTATTTGCAAAGATCGAAGACGAAAAGGTTTACAACTTGCGCAATTTCAAAGTTGTCCCAAATCATACCCAGTTCCGAGTTCGTTCCGATAACCCCTACATAGTACAGCTGCAAGACACCACTGTCGTTCGGCCCATTGAAAGTATCGCGACAGGATTCATATGTTACCCTTATGACCCAGTCCCATTTGACCAGATCATTTGGAGTGGAACACAACACTTAATAGGTGATCACGAAATATAGCTTCGTAACTATACGTAATGTACACAGACATACGCACAAATGACTAACATATGTTATATGTGCAGATGTCGTAGGGATTTTGGGACAACATTCTCTCCTTCTTACGACACCATCTGGTGGCCACTGCTTGCACTTCAGCCTCATCAATGATAGGTATGGTTACTATTTGATGTATGGAATCGAAATTTTATTACATGACAACTCACGCGCACAATAACCAATGATATAAATATACATGCTAGGTGTGAGAAAATCCAAATAACCCTTTATGGTTTCATATGTGACGATTTCCTCGCAAAAAAAAACGCCATAACGTTATGCACCCCCTTATGCTAACCGCGATGCATATCAGAATGCGTAATGGTATGTGTATCTATTGATAATACATTCTGTATTATTTTAATACCACCTTGATTTGACACCAGCTGCTAACGACATTTGTGCAGGTACGATATATCTGATGAACACAACGTGCACGTCTATAATCGACACCAATAATGCTCCACAAATCAAAAAAATTGAAAACACCATCAGGTTTTTCATAGAACGTATCGTTCACAACTGTCGAAATGCAGCGCAACAACTATTAATATCTATAAATCATCGCATGTGTTGTAGGGTGTCAGATGTTGCGAAAGAGCTCAAACGCCCAATTATCGTTGAAGAAGTACCATGGTTCGGAGTCGTGGTAACAGACAAAAGCCTTGATTCGGGGTATGAGTGGTCGGCTAAAACCCCGAACAGTTGCTACACCTCCGACGACAACATGTTGAAACATATCACGACATTTTTGTACGGGTTCTTTATAACATCATACGAGTATCTAAATAATTATAATTTAATGACATATGCGTATTACTATACAGCTACATCGATGACGAGGACGATAATGCTTTCCCAGACGGTACCCCGAATCATGTGCGAACGCTCTAAATCATGTGCGAACGTCTCCCCCAGCCGAATGACACTCATTCTATTTCATTTACTTTAGTTACTGCACCAGTTGAACTGTTTGTTTTCCGTATAATGTTTGCGCAAACTGATATTCACATGTAATGGGTTTGTTATGATATCCTATTTACTCTTCCATTTAGCAAGATTTTTTTGTTTCAAGAAAAAACAAAATACACTTATATATACCTCATACAAAGTACCGTCCGAATTAGCTCCCTACTGTATACCACTCCGAATCAATAAGCGCTTCGCATATCAAACCGTTCCCCATGTACAAAACCACATTTGTACTGATTGAACGGGTGTACGCTATATTCACCAACAAAAACATTTGTTCAAGGTTTTTTAAATGGTAACGTACGGAACAGGAGAACACATTATTGACACGCTGTCTCAATAAACATACCACCCAATATAGTACCCATGCAACACAAACACATCACACATTGTGTGCTATATACATGGCGACAATAATGATGTGGTTTTTTCAATTTACCACCAACACTTTGTAATATGCGTATATTAGTTGACCCATAAGTATTAACCCCAAGAGATATCCATCCTTACCATTAAATGTTCAACTTATGTATGTGTCATCGTATATTAACCGTCCATGAATACTACGCGAGATGTTTCAATCATACAAATTATCAATACTCCATGTATAAAATGTCCAACAGAAGAATCTAATTCGATTAGTATTATTGTAGTCCTTACGGTTCACATGGAGTACTAACTACGATGAAGCGTCACGTAGCACTCATAGGGCGGATGCGTTACATTATCCGTTGATTCAGAACCATTGTTAATTGTTATTCATGTTACATATATAATAATATCACTTCATATACTAATATGCCCTTAACCATATCTATGTTAAATCTAACGAATTGCACATGTGCTAATTAATTGAACGACTAATTATAGCACAAACTTAAATAACACATATAATGTAATTCATTCTATATGAAATATGAACAGCCACCCATCATAATGATCACTCAATGCAATTTAAACAAGCACCCCATATGATATGAACAGTCACCCAACAAGACGAAACAACTAGATCTTCCGTTATACTCATGCCAACCATGCTAGAAGGTGTTGGCTCAAGAATGGTGTTCACTGCACCCATGTTCTGCACAAACCTTTGCCCGACGTCCCTCAGAAGCATGCTGCTCTTGGTGTTCCGTTGTTGGAAATCGGTGAATTCAAATGGAAAGCATGACGGGATGGAATATCTCCTATCCGATCAAGAGGTATTGAATTCGTTGTACGCTTTCGACTAACCATGCGTTGTTTATTAGTTATTTGTTTTGCTGGATGCTAACGTAGAAAACTTCAGGGCAATATCGCCCCGAGGTTAATTGCCAATGGTTTCGTAGATGAACTTGTTGTGGGAGATGTTTACGCTTTTGATAAATTCAACTTGATCCCAAACAAATCGACGTATCGCGTCATGAAAGAAGACGGCCACATCATATAACTTAAAGGTGAATCCATTGTAAGACGTATCATTTATCCAAAAGAACGTTTTACACGCTATCCATTCATCCTGACACCTATTGAAGAAATTGTGTTGAATGGTAGAAAATATCTCATAGGTATACGTCTACATGCATCAATTATATATTAAGATCAGTGTTCGTGCTTATACATTAATGATCCTGATTTTGAACAGAGACGATTGGACGTGTGCACCACTTAAGCGATATTACATTAAAGAACTCGACGAAAACGATCAGTTTCACCCTTCTTGATCACAGGTATGAACTACTCATTGCAACCAAAAAAACCCTTTCATATTCGTATGGATGGTCCGTATTTAATTACGCATGTCACCTACAATGAACAGGCGTGGCTGTATTAGGGTCGTTTTATGGGGAAAATTATGCAAAATATTGGTACGAAAACTGATAACGTCCGAATATCCAAATTTCGTTATCTTCACCGGAATGGTCGTCCTTCAACGGAAGGGTACGTCGGCCATCCTGTACATAAACCTTGATATATACGAATAAAATGTAAGACATAGTTTATTTTATAATTATGTGTTTTATCGGTGCAGGTGAGTTATATGTGTCAAATACGTCGGATACCTGTATATACAATTCAGATGATATTCCAGAAATTATAATGATGTATAGTCTAATCAGGTATTCATATAGTTGACATGTTTGGATATTTTTTCGTTCGCACTAAATCCACCCTTTATCTTATACATAGTGCCATGAAACCGAGAATATTTACACACCACGAACCATCGTTGTCAGCCATACCCTCCACATCTGCACCACCATTATGTACAAATAATTGTGAAGCGGACACACGCACCTTAACTAATCATTCCACCAAAGTTAAGGTTTTGGTTTGCAGACAGTGGAACGAGGTTAACGACTATAACGACCTCATATCTTGCTATTACGTAGTCTCTGATGCGGAGGTAAGTAATACTAATAACATTGCGTTCTTTCTCCCTTTTGGTACTGTGACAAATATAATGTTAGACCTTTAGAATGAAGAAACGAAACAGAAAAACGTCATTAAGATTTGCATAAAGTATTCATACTCACATACCGACAATTGACCTTTAAGTGTGGTTGAATTGTTGTCCTGTAGGGTAGGGGTGTAATATGCAAGACCGCAACTAACGTTGCCCATCGTTTTTCGAAACTTTGGAGGATGGTTTTCTGTATGGACTGTCGGAATTCAAAAAACTACCTGCGCTGCCTCATTACCATATTCCTAACGCAGTGGATTTCAGTATCGAATTCGGCCTGACCACCCGAATAGACAAAGTCGCTCCGTCCGACCACTTCTATTTGCCGTATCTGTACGAAACAACTTACATGCGGTTTCCGTTTTTCACATGTGATATTCAAGAACTTCTTTCAAAAGGGTCGGGGTGTATAATTGGTAATTTCATGATACCACCCCATCACTTTTTTCATGTTGCAACTGTCTTTAAACCGCGGATACCACGACATCCCTGACTATTTACTCAATGCATAGATATTGCGGGTTTTCTCGCAAATTACACCAGAATAACAAAGGCGGTCTTTGGTGAACAACGTATGGACTGCTACCTTAACAACCCAAGGTAATTTCTCGCAAACACATCCTACATTGTGATAAGGGAATACACACAATTTATGGCTGGATTTTTTGTTGTTTCAACTTAGGGGCATACGAGTCTGAATTTCGTTAAGAGGATTCATATGTGACAACTTTATGAAACAGATCAAATACAAAAAGGGAATAGATGTTATTCTTTTCGCTTCACTGAAAATCGGTGTTTTATTCGGTAAGGATCACAATCATTGCGTATGCCGTGTACATAACATGAACCCATTAACTTCATTGAATCGTTTATGATATGTCAAATATGAAACATGTGCATTTCTTAGGTGAAATGTTTTTGGAGAGCACACAGGCAACGAGGATATATGAAGGAATGCATAACCCACACATACAAGTTAGACATGAAGAAATAAGGTACGTGACTTATTATGATTAGGAATCGAAATACCGATTAGGTTTCCGGTAATCTTTTAAGATTCGTGTAACCAATGCCCATGTGTGAAGGGGAGGAATGAACGTAGATTCGCATTGTGGACACAATATACACGAGCGTAGAGCTGGTAGTTTATGGCAACTTATAGAGTTAGGGCGGTACCAACACGCTCATGATCAAACATTCAAGGTAGACACACGTAATTGTCTCTTGAGTGAATCATAGTATCAAGTTCGTTGTTCTAATCAGTATACGCCGGTCCATTACGCACAATACTCTACGACGCTCACGTGTATCGTGAGGATCCTCAAAATATATGACGAAAAGGAATGGCTTTATTTATGTTGTCCAAAGGAAAACTGTATGAAAGGACTCATAAAGTACGGTCAGCACTATTGGTGCGTGTCTTGCAATACATACTGTATCAACCCAATCACGAGGTATGATTTAATTAATATACAAGCATCGTAACGGTTTCCAATGGCCGATACGCGATATGGATTGCGTTCTTTATGTGTGATCGCGGTTGTGATGCAGAATACGTTTACAGCTACAAGTTGGTGATAGGAAAAGTAGAGTCATAGTAACATTAAGAGACGACGTTGTAAGCAAGCTGCTACAACAAAACTCTTGCACTCCTCATGAGGTTATGAAGGTACGTTTTAGGTTTGATGAACGAAAGCAATGTCGACGCATAAGCTTTTACATTAACGTACGTATATTGTAACGTGACATACATGAATGTAATCAGCATGGCATAAACACATCTAATACAGACCTTCGCAATTTGCAATACACGTATCACATGTTCGAACTGAAGACACATACATACAGTTTTGATGCATCATCGGCGAGATTCATTTGTAGCGATGTAATCCAATATTGCCCTCTGACCGAAGTAAAGGAAATTCTTCTCCGCGAGGAGAAAAAACACGTGGAACATTTAAGCCCCCCTACTTTCCTTAATTTTCTACGCATAGAATTGCATAATCAAATGCACGCAAAAGGACAAAAAAAACACTGAGATCACTTCCATTGCGAGGCCAAAACGGGGCCATGTAAAAACAAATTATATTTTATGGAAATTGAAACCCATCCTCTCTTAAATGCAATATACAGTGGAACAACGACTAATGTATTAAAGATACACATAACAATAACAAAACATTCCAATTTGAAACAAACAAGTATACTACAGTAATACTTAACCACTTTTAATTTCCATTTTCAAAAAATGACCTTATTGTTATGTGTATCTTTAATAGAAGACACAGTTGTTTTTATGTTTGCGTTAATTGTCTGAATTGTTCCACCGTGGGGGCATTATTATTCAGAAACACTGACTCACGATTGTTCGCAGTATAACAGAACAATTCGAAACTCGCTTACGTGTTGCATTGTACAAGACGAAGAGGACTGCCTGTTTGAAGAGTGCCCAATCATAGGGTGATTATAAGACGTTTGACATTACCGAACAACTTAAGTTGGCCGAATAATAATTTGGAATTTATCCAGTTTAGATCGGTCATTATCAATATCTCAATCGTATACACATGTATGCCCGCGTATATTTCATGTGGATTTGGCGGTGTTCCATCAATTATGAAGGTGTGAAACAATTTCCTTTTTTTCCTCTTTACACAAGATAACGGCATACAGGTTCGAAATAACCAACCATTGACTGAACCCTTTTGGGGATCCACTTATTTGTACCTATAAATTGCAACTATCGCGTTACCGGACAACTTACGCTAGCCGAATAATAATTTGAATTTTACAGTTTAAATTGGCCATTCTCAATGTCTCAATCGTATACACATGTATGCCCGCATATACTTTCACGTCGATCTGGCGACGATCCATCAATTATGAAAGTGTGGAACGGTTTCTTTTTCTTTTCGTTTTTACACAAGATAACGAAATACAGATTCGAAACAACCAACTATCGCTCATACTTCTTACAAATTAAACGCATATGCACGACATGAAATATAACCACCCAAAAATGAATATCAAACATAATAATACAAACAACCCAACTATTATAATATTTGCATGATAAAGTACGAAAACTGATTATGCATGTCAAGCCATTATGGTTATATCCGTTTGTTAATTATACATACGTGAAGTTTGTGAAACATACCGCGCTCTATTAATTTAGTGAAAGTTTTTCATACCGCCAAATTATTCAATACTAACGTGAACGAAAGTCCGTTGCTTTATATAAGCCCCCATTCGTAAATTATAATATTGTTCCATTCCCTTTGATACAATTGCGTACAGCATCGAATGTGAAATATACCTTCATCTTTAGGATAATGGAAAAAAAAGTCTTTCAACAAGCATATTTCTCATTTGGCCCTAAAATTACGTTAGATAATAACGCTTATACAAACGTTATAAGACAAAAGCACAACGAACAACATCAAAACAGGTCAAATAGATGACAAACGCGGCCACATGGACAACAATAAGGCCGTACGCAACCATTTCGCAAAACACATCAAGGTTCGCCGGGCATGTATCCAACCACCACTGCTGCCACACCATGGTACAAATCAATGGCCCGTTTTAGACCATTAATAGCGTCCCCGAGTTCGACCTTCATCTGTACAATGCGACAACGGTTACAACGTCATTTACCGATTTGTATCTGTAACAAATCAATACCATATAAAACATACACATCGTCCACCGCACTTACCGATCTCAACCTGGCAACCAGCTTGGAACATCCTTTCGGTGTTAACGGCGCCTCAGCACGAAGGGCAGCGCTCCGCTCAAGCGCGATACGATTGCGATTATCCGCCGCTATCATGAGTCCATCTCCCGACACGATAATCATACCTATTGCTTCTGAGATTGACCTTTCTTTTAACCCCCTGCAAACAATGAAACATGGTACGACGTACGTATAAGTTGCACAATCATAATTCAGCGCACAAATAAAGAAGTAAATGCATACACAAATATTACCACCGCGTAATGAACCTTCTGAAGTTGCAATAACCAGACCTTGCATCACAGTTGCGTAACAAGTTCGAGACTTGGTGGAGGTTAAAAATTGTTTGTTGGAAGAGTCACCCATGCAACTCGAACTCTAGATGTAAGGGTAGTAGGGGAGTCTCTAACCGCTGAACTAGAGTTGAAAACCAAAAAAAAAAAAAGAAGCCAATTGCAATCACCGGGCTACTATGCTCAGGCATATATATACATCGGACAACATGGTAAGTTTGACGATCTCATTCGCACCCATAATGCATTAGTTTCAGACGTTTATGGAATTTATTCCATCAACATTAACCTCATTAAGTATTGCTAATTCACCTGTGAACCCGTTTCATATCACCTAAATCAATGACGACAGTTACAAAATGGATAGGTAAATCTGTTGGATGAAATTTAAAATAAAATAAAAAAATATACCAACACGTATTATACACGAATACACTTCATAATAACCGTATATAACATCCCGCACGAATACGTTACGACATACTGAATGTATATTGTAACACAACGTATCGAAACCAACCATCAGTTATCAGCCAATGAGTACGACCCGCGATTATGGCACATAATCTAATAATTCAAAATGATTAACAGTATCCAAATTAAGTTGGACACACACCACAACCCTTACTAAGCGGACTGCCAAATATCATAGTAATGTCTTCATAACGTAACGGACCACGACTTTCCGGGCATCACAACCACAAACTAGCAAAACACAAATGTATCCTACAAACAACTGTATTTAACATAACTGAACGACCCCAGCGAACCACAAACATCATCAACATAGCGAACCACAACTACACAGCACGGGAAATAACGAGTTTGTACACCCCTGCATCTGGATTGGTAACCGTGAACTTGCATCCATCACCCGCCTTCAACCCGGGTTCGGACGGGTGTTAAACGGTGAGACAACACTGATAGGTCGAGAACAGCCTGCGATACATAGTCGATACCACTCACACGCAACCCACGAATACGAAAAAAAAAGTATGACAGTGGACTACGTGAACACATGAAAACAGAATAACAACATACCTGCAGCATATCGATCCCCATTCATAATTTTCGCATTAACTTTCACACCACCAGACATCCTGCAACAGCAAAAGAAACTGGGTAATTACAACAAACACCCAAGTACGCCAAGTCCACATCATAATCGCAAACCGTATTATACAAGACAGACGTCTGTCGTGCCTTTAGTCGGACGAACGAAGCCCTTGCCAAGATTGCGTTTCACCCGTTCGGCGTAATTCACCTCTGTAAACTGCCTAGAAAAGACCCTAACTTGGGACTGATACTTCCCATTTGGCAAAAAAGCGAGGATATCTCCCAACTCTAAACCGTTGTTCCTCACAAACTTAGCCCATTCACCTTTCAACCAACACCGCCCGTCTCCTAAATTTATGACTTTAACTGCATAAAGGTCCTCGCCAGGAATAGCCAAACGCATACTCCATTGGATACTTTCCGCCATTGCAACCGTGACACACTCCGAAAGTAGCTTCAATTTCAATAGCAGCACCATATGATAACAGAAGTCTAATGTGGGACACATAAAACATACTGCACCATTACAATACCAGCCGAGAAAGCATGCTGTCGTCTGCAATCAAACGGATAAAATGCAACCAGGCGGACCCTTCGGGAACCACTCCCTCCATAAAAATTCAGATCGGGCTCACCAACATTGCCACGCGTACTGTTTCCTGATGAAGAAATCGATATCACCTCCATCCTGTGGAAAACGAGACAGTTCATTCCAAGAAACACAATCCAAAAAAAATGACTCAATGACGGCGACCTTTGCACAAATATGCTCACGATACACCAAATACAGAAACAATATTATGACAAATACGATTCGAATATCACCGCTATTAATTGCCGACATAACCCTTCTCACCAATTATAAGGCTCACATCAGATCCTAAATGTTAAATGTGCTATCAAAGTCAAATTTATCGAAGTCTAATTGAAGCAACGAACTCCAACGTGTGTGATCACACATGCGAGTGCACCCCGCTTCCTAACAAAAGGACAATGCATAAAAAAAGGAGTACAAAGACCTATGTATTACCCGACGTAAACACCCACACAGAATCCAACATACGTACACATAGTATTTACCATAGGCGATCGCCCGAACGAAATTTAGTTTGTTTATAATGTTGGATATGAATGTTCAATGCAACTATAAGGTGGTATGTCCCATTTTTTAAATCACCGACCATTTATATAACAATTGTGTCACAATAAGAAGAAAAAAAACAAATATATGTTGTTGCGGAAGGGATGAACTCCACTTTGAAAATAAATACTTAACTTATGTTCTCTATGAATCGATATCATTCAGTGTTTGGGGTGAACCAAGCCATACTTCCCCTAAATTCTGTACCCATCAGTGATTACACCAGAATTTCACTCGCAAACCTAGCATAACATCAAGTTAAGAGCAAAACATGTTACATCTACAATAGAACCATAACTCACTGCACAAAAACAAACACATCAACCTATGTTTAATCGAAAGAAACGAACCCCAATAGTGATGAGGGAAACCATTGAAGTAGCATGCAAGTATCTCCGGCCTCATCAATGTGTAAAAAACAAAGGACCAACCCATCTACAGTTAGAGTATAGTCAAATACAGACCATTAGCAGTCCCTTTGAAACGGAAAACTAATAGACCCCGAACCCAAACCCTAAAGAGCATTAATACACGCCGGATAAGCCCCAATAATCTCCTCGATCGTCCCCGATAGTGTTCTATATAATACACGAATTGATGAAGTAATGTCAATTTGTCTTCGTTTCGTTGCTCCCGTTCGTCTTCGTCTCCTTCTTTGGTTAAAATAAATGTGAGGTGATAAGTTGTAATTTATCCATATACATAACAACAAGTTAATATTTATTAATAAAAATTAGTCTAATAAAATATATCTATATAGAATTGATGAGAATGTGAGGTGATAAGTTGTAATTTATCCATATACATAATTGTTGTTTCGTATACATGCCATATTTTTATTAAAATAAATGAAAAGAAAAAAATTTAAATTAAAGAAAAAAGGTCGCCCATCGTCACCCTCCTTCGTCCGAATATCTCCGTATTATCTTTATCTCTACTGTCGTCTGCCGCCTATTTACACCCTAAGTCGCCTATTTACGACATTATACCGTATACCTAAATTGATGGATTTGATAAAGTAATATCAATCTATACCGAGCCACCGTAATTAATCCATCAGGACTAATTGAGTTATTGAGTGAAATTTGATTTATCAATTAGGTTTTATTTCTTCCGTTGATATTCAACCATTTTTCTTCCCTTTAGCCTGTCATCTTCCCACTTGATTGCTGAATTGAATGGTGATTTTACTATTATATCACCGTTCACTCATTTTAAATTTGGAGCCTATTTAATGACTAACACCAAACAAAAAACCGTGATTTCGCGCGGGTTCCGAATCTAGGTTTTTTAAAAAGAGAAGATGCACTCCCCCTCTCAAGGATTATATAAATGGTTTCTCTATCCTAAAATTAAAATCAAGTGCATAACACACTTAAATAATGGGGAGTCTTCTCAGCCCTTATATCAAATCAATAAGATCATTAAAGCTAATTAAGAAAAAGAAAATAAATTAAAAACTAGACCTTGATTCACGCTCCCATATTTCTCCGTTTATGGAATTTTTTTTATAACCTCTCTAATATTCTATTGAATCATTGTTCTCCTTTCTCCAGATCCAGTTTTCTCCATCTACGGCATGCTCAATCATCTTCTGAACAAATTGTTCATGAACAACTCGTTTTGTTCGTGAACAAATTGTTCATTAACAACTCGTCTTGTTCATGAACAATCCATATTGTGCATGAACAATTCGTACTGTTCATGAACAATTCGTACTGTTCATGAACAATTCGTAATGTTCATCTGCGAACCAATTCAGATTTGTTCATGAACAATATGGATAGTTCATGAACAAGACAAATTGTTCATGAACAAAACGAAATGGAGTCGACATTGAATGGAGAAGAGGACACTTGAACAATTGGAACAATGTAACATTGGAAGATGATGGAAGGCTGAAGAGTTTTTAGGGAAGACCAAAAGACGTTCTGCTAAAAGATTCTCCAAATTTTAAATGAAGTCAAATCCGAGAGAAATTTCACTATAAAAAGTTATCGTTTCAGACTTTTCAGATTATAAATGAGGTTAATTTATTTTGCAAGTAATCATACCATTTGTTACGACAATTTATCAAAATTTTAAATCTGAAACATATATTATTATAGTGTTTACCTTATTAAATCTCAATTAATTAAATTCATTTTACTAACTTTTATAGTAATAAATATGATTATAGATTTCTTAACTATAAAAAAAACATTTTAATTATTATTTAATATAAGTACAACTTTGCAAGAAGTATAAAAGTGTGAAAATAATAAACAAACAAATACACTAAATTAAAATGAAGGCAGAATTAGGAACAAAAAAAACGGTAAAAATGCTAGTAAATGTAATATAAAGATACGTGAAAAGTTGGGAAAGTTTGTATTGAGCTCTAATTCAGGCCCATTGGTTGGTTTGGACATTTCACTTAAAACAATAGATATTTTCGTTGGGTCAATTAGCACATCGTCTTCTCCGTTGTTGCAGCTTGACTATGTCTTTCCAGATCTGTTGAAACTTAACCTTCCATCGCCGGGGGGCTTATCATTCCGGACAAAGCTTTTTCGCCAGAGGTCCGTGGGGGCGGCCGCCTCTGGATCCGCCACTGTAGAGAGCTCTACTATTTACCGTAAGATAGCTCCTCACCAGAACCAGACTCCTCTATCTTATGCCCTTTTTCTATCATATGCCCTAAGGGAATATGTTAGGTTAAGCTTACTTCAAAATAAGGAGAGAAATATACTCAGGGGATCCTCTAAACAAGGAAAAACAATCAGAAAACTAGAAGCAAGGGAAGCAAGGCAATTCCCGATAGGTATGACGAAACTGGACGTTCCAGTCTCTACGCAGAGAGCTCTGGCAACGACCTACTAGGCTGGCGAGGGGGTGGTGAGGTTGTAAAGATATCTTCAAGAACTCCACCGCAAGCGCGGAATCAGATTCCAAAATAACCATCCTAAAACTTAGGTCCCATACCCTCCTTAACCCATACCAAATAGCCCACAACTCAGCTTCAATAACAGGGCAAACCCCAATATTAGCCACGAACCCTCCAGTCCAGCTGCCAGACTCTTCTCTAATAATGCCACCAGCAGAAGCCAACCTTGGTCCTTCCTTTACATACCCATCAGTATTAATCTTGACCCAGCCTACAGGCGGCTTGATCCAAGCAATAAGCTCTTCATGTTTCCCTCGCTTCAAGAGCCTAGCAGCGCCCTCCGTTGCTACACGGTGAAATTGGGTTGCATGGCTACGCATCACATCATAACTCAGCTGCTGGCAAGAGGATGGGTTGAACACCTTCTCATTCCGAGACTTCCAAGTCAATCAAGCAAGCGTAGCAAAGAGGGCCTCTCCTGGGGTATCCCTGCCCAGATCATACGAAACATTGGAGATTCTTTGAAAGCCACACAATAGGCGGATTCGCAAAGAATTCCCCATGCTTACTAGCAGGCACGATAAAGTCCCAGTGTCTAGCGCTCTCAGTGCAGTCTCTGAAAAGATGAATAAGAGTCTTCGCCAATTGACTGCATCTAGGGCAAAGATTAGACCTAGTCATATACCGACGAGAGAGTTCGGCATTGGTGATGAGTTTCCCAATACCACAATCCACAAAAAGGTCCGGATGCGCTCCGGGATTTTAAGCTTCCACAGCCTTCTGAAGATGTTCCTAAGCATATGGTTGGTGGACCCGTTTGGAGGGAGAAAAAAGTTGTACGTTGAAGCGACAATATACTCACCCGACGAGGAAAGCTTCCAACTTAGCACATCCCTTTCCTCCTCCCCCACATCCACACAGACAACAACCATCTTAAGGAGAATAGGGGTCAGGAACAGAGAGTGAAAGGTAGACCAGGCCCATCCACTCTCATGAACCCAAAAAAAATTTCACCTTGACTCCTTGAAGATTATTGTCCACCTGGCCGAGAGCGATAGAGCCGAGAGGATTCTCCCCTACTCACGTATCCTCCCAGAATCTGCAATCGTCTCCGCTTCTGATAACCCATTTAGAACCTTGCGCGACCAACTGCTGAAAACTCCACTTAAGGCCCTTCCAAATGTGCGACTCTTTGGGTCTCTTCTCCTGGATGATCTCAGCATTCACAAATTTAAAACCATAATTTCCCCTCATAAGCTCACCCCACAACCCTGCAGTATTGGTATCCAAGCGCCAACTCTGACGATCCAGCATCGCAAGGTTCATCAATTATGTAGGTGGCGAGGCTAAAGTCGTCGTACTTAATCAAAAAAACCTTAAAAACCTAACTAATGTAGATTTGGTAAGTAAGGGTCGAATCCCACAGAGAATCAAGTTATATATCTTGTTTGCAAAATCATTCACCAATTGATAACAAAGACGAAAGGGGGGGATTTTTTGTGGTAATCTATCTAACTAAGAAACCAATAAAAGATAAATAGTCTGGCTAGACAAATATCCACTTTCATTTTGTCAGGTTGATCATAGATATCTCAAGTTCGTTCAATCCTATGGTTGTTCCTATTCCAATCTTTAGTATATCAGCGGGCCAACCGGTCCTGATAATACTTACGATTCAACAACCAAGGAAAGCTCTCAAGGTTAAATCAAATAGCAGCAAAGAGCACAAGAATCATAAGGATGCATGCAATAACTTACAACCGTCAAGTATTAAACATGCAATCAATTCTCCTTCATATAAGCAATCAACTACCAGATCATGCAAATATGAGTGCTACAATGACAATGAATTTCACCGTCTATTCCTAGTCTAGCAATAGAAGACTATCAATCAAACTAGGTGATCAATCTAGCAAAACTAATAGAAATCATACGATGAATACAACTACCCGTAGGTGATAAGAGTTTCAACCCGAAATACTATCCTAGCAAGGCCCGTAGATTCAATCCAATAAACACAAGAGAATTAATACAATCCAAATAGAAAATAGAACAAGAGTTTAGAATCTCACAACCAAATACAAACGAAAGCTTCAATTGTCTAGTCAACTCTAAAACAAAGAAAAGGGAAAAAGAGTTCAGAAGAAGACCCCTCTCTAAAACTAGGTCTAAACAATATATAGAAATCTAATCCTAAAATTATGGTAAAAGATAATCCTAAACGAAATAATAAAATAAGGAAAATATGAAAAAGGAAATAAAATAACACGATTCTTATATACAGCCGGTGCTTTATTCAAACAACGCCGGGTCACTCGCGTTCTGCGAGGACACGTACACTCGCGTTACGCAAGATTAGCAGAAAATTAGGTTAATTTCATGCATGCTAATCTCGCGTTCCGCGAGTGTACGTGTCCTCGCAGAACGCGAGTGTCACGTCTCTCGCAGAACGCGAGATTAGCATGTCAGATGGACGTTGTTGTGCGCCATTACTACATGTCTTGTCCCCACCTAACTATAATAACTACCCCCTTATTTTAAGTAATCCGTAACACCTATTAACCCTACCCTAACACCTCTTTTTATCATCTTTCACCTCTTTCACCCTCCATTAGAACCCAATTTCAAAACCTTAAAACTTCAAAACACTCTAAAAACACCTAAAATAATGGAAGATGAAGAGGAATTCAACAAAGGAGGGAATGGAGATGATGGTTCATCAAGTTACCATTCAAATGAGGTAATGTTCTTACTTAATTTTTGAATTTTAATTTGTTTTGCACCATTAAGAGCTAAAATGAACTTATTATGTTGTATTTCATGTTAAATCTAGTAGTAGTAAGTGTTGAAGAGATGACTTTTGCATATAATGTCAAAAACTTAGATGTGTTCATGTTTTTAGGGTTTTTAATGTAGAAACTCGTGTTATGTTAAATTATCCCGTTGAATGACTAGTTTCAGGAAATAGCAACTTCTCGCGTTCTGCGAGAGGAAGCCTCTCGCGTCACGCGAGAAGTGCCTCCCTCGCAGAACGCTAGAAGTTGCACATTACAGAGTATTAACAGAAGCATTGCGTATAGGTGAATTTTTTTTGTTCACTGGATTGAATGCAATCCAGTTGAATGACTACAACTACCCCTCCCGGAATACAAGGCCATGTTCGCCACCGTCATTTGATTTAGGGATTGACGACTTTGGTGATTATCATCACCATCTACATATGAACAACATGTGTCATCTACTTATCAATTTCCTATGCCATCTACATATAAATTGCCCGTGCCATCTACTTATGAGTTGCCCGTGCCATCTACTTATGAATTTCCATGTACATATGAGGTGCCATCAAGCTATGATGCGTTTGATTCACAATTTGCTTACCCACCAACAAACGTAGGAGAGGAGATGTGTTTTCTTCCCTCTTTACGCACTGCACCAAAGTTTGATAGTCCCGTATGTGAGGAAGAGGTTGTTTCTAGGGATTATTCGGAATATTTCACTACGGAGCAAGTGTTTGCCTCTAAGGAGATTGGTCATTTGTGGGCTTTGAATGTTGCAAAGCAACACAAGTTTATGATCTCTATTGGAAGGAGTGTACCATCTAAACCGGGGCAAAGTGGTAAGATTCAAATCATTTGTGAGAAAGGGGGAAGCCATAGGCCTAAAGGTGTCGGTGTTAGATCAAACACAAAGAGCAAGAAAACGGGGTGTAAATTTCAGTTGAAGCTCATGGAGAACCGGGTTGAAGAGAATTGGAGATTAGTGGTTGTTTGCGGTTTGCACAACCATCCTATTGGAGATAGTTTGGTCGGGAATGCATTTGCCGGGAGGGCAACCCCGGATCAAAAGAAAAAGGTTCGTGAGATGGTACTTTCACATTGTTCTCCAAATCAGATTTACACTGAGATAAACAAGGATCCCGGAAGTTGCACAAAGAAGAACAAGTGTACAATTTGGTAAGACATACAAGGGAAGAGGAAATGGAAGGTAGAACCGTGGTTCAAGAATTCTTTCACCAATGCAAAGAGAGCAACTACTTCATGGAGTATAGGCCAAGTGCAACGAATCCTTCGATAATAGGCGACTTGTTCTTTGCTAGCCCCGAATCAATGAAACTCTTAAAGGCGTTTCCATATGTCCTTTTGATGGACTCGACTTATAGCACGAACAGGTAAGTATTTATCATTCTGTTTTTATTTTGTATTTATCTTACTGTATTTTGGTTTAAGGTACAATGTTCCCTTCCTGGAGATAGTCGGTTTGACTTCTACATGGAAGAATTTTGTTGTGTGCGGGGTATGGTTAGAGGCTGAGAGCGAGGATAGTTATTTATGGGCGTTGCAGCAGCTGCAGACGATGTTATTTTTGCTTAAGGAATACACGAAGGGGGAGAGATTAGGTGCGCACTTTAATATGTTTTGTAGCTGCGGGATCAAGATTAGAGATGGGTTGATGTGTGTTCATCAGATTGTAAGACATTGGAAGGAGCAAAGACCACTAAGAGTATCAGAGTTGCACCCTTTCTGGAGTACTTTGAGTTTGGAAGAAGTTGATGTTCCCGGCATAATCGAAGTTAAGAGTAAGGTGGCAAGGCGTCTTTTTCAGACTTTCTATGAGGAAACGTTTCCGAAATTGTGCCCCCATGATCAAGAAAAGTGTGCACAAACTGTTTTAGACATTGGGAAAGTAAATACTCCTCTAAAAGAGCCGGCTATTTCAAAGCACACCGGAGGTCGTCCAGTCGGAGCTCCTAACAAACAACCTAGGTCAACGCAAAGAAGACCGTCTGCATGAGAGCACACTACTGTTGAGATGGATGCTAGAGATTTGGAAGAAACACCCCCAAAGAAGCAAAAAAATGCTTCTAATTCTGAAACATTCAAGAAACCAAAGATTAAGGTGATTGGCAAGTACAAGTCTCACATACACGCGTCAATGCGCACCCATGTGAATGGTTGGTTTGAGGTAAATGGAGATGGAAATTGTGGATTTAGAGCAATAGCTCATGAATTGCATGACAACCAACACTTATGGAGGGAAGTAAGAGATTTGATGATAGCTAAGGTCAAAGAGATTTGGCACCTAGTTCAAGGAACTTGGATTGGACCTCCACAACAAGCAACTTTGGAGAACGCTTTACACCAACTTACATGGGAAGGAATAGGAAGGGCTCCAGAAGATCACTGGCTAGCTACCCCGGAAATGGGATGCCTTGTGGCATCCACATTCAACATAGTGTTCGTAACGGTGGGAAAAAATGCTAACTACACTTACCTTACTCTACAACGTCCTACTTGGTTAAAAGATGGTGACACACTTCCGACGTTCTGCTTATTCTATATTCAGAGTGAGAGACATTTTGTGATGCGGGATCATCATTACCATCACCACCCTTATGTGAAGACCATTCTAAGCTTGAAGACAAGACCAATTTGATGCTCGGAATGAAAGAAGAAGACAAGAAGAAGAAGACCTCAAGTGTGTTTGAGGAATGAATAATATTGATGTAACTCATGAAATTATTTCCCTTTTAAGTTGTTTTTCTTTCATATTATTTTTAAGACATTAGGACATGGCAGCCCCTCCCTAGGAGTATAAAAGGGCTTGCCCTTGTCATTTGTAAGCAGGCTGAATTTGGTTAAAATGTTAATCCTTTTTGCCTCATAAAAGAGAGCTCTTGAGAGAAAGAGCTCAATGTAGAAGATGATGGCTTGGTTGTTCTTGGCTATGTCAATTTCATATGGAGATTGGTGTTCCAAGTCGCCACAAGCATCCTCCTTGTGCTCGACTTCCATGGTCGTTGTGTAAGGTTGTAAAGACGAGGGTTCATTCATCATTTGACTCGGTTCTTCTTCATCTAGATGATGGGTTGAGTCATTGTTTGATTGGGTTCTTTTCTTCCTATCTTTTTGATGCGGGGATAAGCCGCAGTTGCCGACCTAGACACCAAACTCGAATAGGAACTCGAACAGAGAAGAAAAGCGGAATTAGATATGAGATGAAAGAAGGATAAGTCGAATGATAGGCCAATTGGAACCAAATCAAACAACGATAAAACCCTTGAACTTAAGAACAAGAACTTTACCGAATGATGAAGAAACCCCAACGGATGATTACAACCAAACACAATGACTTTGGTGGGTCAAGGCACCTGGAGGTTGCTCTATGAAGCCTCGATAGCACCAACCTTATGGAAGAGATTGACACACACAAGCAAAACTAGGGCCAGCTCAACGACAATGCACACGGGGCACTCTTCTCACAAAAGCTCTCCTTTGGGAGGAAAAAAAAACGATAAACGTTGTATTCAATATCAAAGTCTGGGGGGTAAAACAACAACTAAGGCAGCCTTATATAGGGTTCATAAGGATGCCAATTAAAGAAATAAACAATAAAAAGTATATCCTAAAATAATAATCCTGAAAACAATTAAACATCCGAAAATAATGTTCAAAAGGAAGCCTCGGCGAAGTTGAGGAATTGGCCGAGTTTCCCGGCCGCGGGCGCGGTTATGGAGCCGCGGGCGCGGTTGACTTGAATGAGCCGCGGGTGCGGTTATGGAGCCGCGGGCGCGGTTGTAGACATGTCGCCGACAACTCTTTTTGAAACGGCTCGTTCTCTCTCGTCGGAGATCGGAATTGAGCGATTCCAAAGCCTAGAGTTTCGTCTTGAAGTCTAGTTTGTTTCATCTTCAGTACTTGACTTCTCATCTTGAATCTAACCGGATCTGTACGAGCTTGAATGGCTACAATACGAGCTTGGGCTACTATCAATGACTTGAATGATGGCTCATAGCGATCTTTAGCCCTAGCTCCAGTGGTTAGCACATCTTTAGATTTAGGACGGGGCGTCCTTGATGATAGCTCAGATGCTCCCGCATCATTCTCCCTTTCTTGAAAAGGATTCGACCTCGAATCATATTTGACATGAATGATTGAACGATCTTCATAGGCGTCATCCTCTTTGATGCACAACTTCCTCTTGAATGTCTTGAGTGCAGAGCTCCACCTTGAGGAACAAATTCGATGCTGTGGGGAATCCTTGCCTTCCTTCATTCTTTTAGCTCTTTTATCCTTGTCCTTCCTCTTGTCATACTCATCAGCGACCTGTGAAGGAATAATAGGTGGAAAAGCAACAATTCTAGCATAGAAGGGTAAGGAATGACGATTAACAAAACCATCATGGGCGACTCTCTTATCATACTGCCATGGATAATTCAATAAAACTTGACAACCTTGCATAGGCACAACATCACATGAAATAGTATCATCATAATGTCCTAATGTCGTGACTTCCTTAGCATGCTTGTTCAATTTCACATTAAAAAAATCATTCATCCAATGCAGTTTTATAGGACTAGGGTAGAAATGTGTAGTAAGTTGCAATGTAGTATTCAATTCCATGCTAGCAATTTCACTACAATTACCTTCATCAATTTTCATGTTGCAATCCTCAACTTTACCTAGACAATGAGTTTCTCCTAGAATTTCAACACAATGAGCAGTTTGTACATGCAAATCCGTCCTATCAACCAATGAATCAACATGCTCATAATCAATTTCGACGTCATTATCTAAATCAGTTTTAAGATCATCAACACAAACAACATCATCAATACTATCACCTTTTTCATATTCAATCTCAATTTGTTCTAGGTGTTTAAGCATATCAAGGCAATCATTAATCATTTGATTTCTACTTTGACAGTTTAAGCACAAAACATCTTCAATTTTAGTAGAAAGATTAGAAGTGCTCCCTGGGTTAACTTGTTGTGATGGAGAGGCAAGCCTTAGATTCCTTTCTGGCTTCTTATCCTTTTCCTTCTTCTTGGCAGCCTCTTTGACTTGACAACTCCAACGCTCAAGCTCGGCTTCTAAGTTAGCAAAGCTGTTTTTCACTACCACTTGCACTCGCGCTTCCACTCGCGCTTGCCAGTCTTCTGTAGCCTTCTCTATTTCTTTTTGCTTCTTGGCCTTTGTTCTCCTCTCAATCTTGATGGCCAAGTGCAACAATTCTTCCATGGAGGAGTAGCTATACAAATATACTTTGTTAGCTAAATAAGAGTTTAGTATATGAAGATACCTATTCATAGTAGTCTCCTCATTTTCATGCACATTAGCTCGAACCATAGCAGCCTTCATTGCATTGTATGTCTCCTCTGCTGACATAGTTCCTTGCCTCAAATTATCCAACCTTTGCCTGAGCTTACGCGCGAAATATGGAGGCACAAAGCGAGCTCTCATTAAGGTCTTCATTTGCCTCCAAGTGTTCACAAATGGATCAAGTGCTCTTCTCCTTTCTTCCTCGAGATTATTCCACCATTTCAGTGCATTGCCGGTAAATTCACGAACAACAAATCTTACCTTTTGGAATTCCATGAAGTTATGACAACTCCAAATCTGCTCAACCTTGGCTTCCCATTCCATATACTCATCCATGTCCCAACCTTCAAATCTTGGAATGTTCAGCTTGATCTTGGCAAGACCAATTTGCTCTAGCTCACGTCCTCTTCTTCTTTGGACATCTTTGTATGGTTGCCAATCTTCACTCTCTATGTACTCCTGCTGATATCCCCTTGGAGGTCTCCTTCTGGGAGAAACGAACCTGTCCATTATCAAAGAAAAGACTAACACAGAACAATGTTAAGTGAGTGTAAATGAAAACAACTCGCAAGTGTTTACTCTCGTATGTTTTCCTCTGCACTCTCTCTCAATTGTCGTTGCAACCAGCTTTTCTTTGATGAATTGACTTGTATGGATCAATAACCCACTAAGTTGAAACTACCTAACTCCTAGCAATATATGAATGATGGTAAAGATGGAGATGAATAGCGTAGTGCGGGGTTTCGACTGTAAGGTTCTGACTCAAACAAGAGACTGACTCAATGAAAGAAAGAAAATAAGACTCGAAGGCGTTTTGCAAGAATGAGAATGCAAAACAGCGATATGAGTTAAGCTTCGAATTTCAAGAAGAGCCAAAAGGAAGCGTACCTTAACTTGTTCCGACTGATGTCGATTGAAGGATCGAAGACGGAGTCGGGAGGGTTAGGTAATAATTGAGGCTCGTATCTGAAAGGAATGGAAAGGCAAACAGTGACGGTTCCGCGGGCGCGGTCTGAAGTCCGCGGGCGCGGATTTCGAACAGTGGCTTCTGAGGCGGAGCCGCGGGCGCGGCCTGAATTCCGCGGGCGCGGCTTGAACCGTGGGTGCGGCTACTGGGCCGCGGGCGCGGCTTGAACCGCGGGTGCGGCTACTGGGCCGCGGGCGCGGTTTCTGTCGCGGCCTGGTGGTTTCTCGCTTCCGTTCGGGCTCTTTCAACCCGATTTCCTTTGAGTTCTTGAGATCCGACTTAAACAATATCAAACTAGACTTTGACTCAACAAAACGTAAAATAAACTACTAACTTTGAGACTTTTCGATTCTTTTTTTTTTGAATATTTTTTTTTGATTTTTTTTTTTTTGTCTCAACTAAACAAAACGAAATTACAGACTTGATCTGAGATACTATCTCAGAAAATTCGAATTTTAAAATAAAAGAAACTACTAACCACCTTGATTTCCTTGTAGAGAAGATAAGATTTCCTTCCTTGAAGATCTTGGCTTGGGGTGCAAGGACTGAAATTTTCAGCAACTCTTCTAGGGTTTTGACGGCTGCGTTTTGGGTAGGGATGGATAGATTTTTTGATGGATGAAGGGCTGAATGGATTTTGGGAACAAGGGTGCTCCAAACTCCAATCTTTCAATCTCCACCAACACTAATCGATCCAAGCTTCTTGCACACAACCTGTAAAGACTCAACAAGAAATATCAAAGCAATGGAAGACTCAAAATCAATTTCTGAAAGAAACTGACAAACAAGAAAATAAAAGCTGACTCTTTTTGTGATTTTCTGGATAGGGGGTCTCTTGATGTTCTTGTGAAGACGAATGGTGTCAACCTGGCTCTGATACCAATTTGATGCGGGGATAAGCCGCAGTTGCCGACCTAGACACCAAACTCGAATAGGAACTCGAACAGAGAAGAAAAGCGGAATTAGATATGAGATGAAAGAAGGATAAGTCGAATGATAGGCCAATTGGAACCAAATCAAACAACGATAAAACCCTTGAACTTAAGAACAAGAACCTTACCGAATGATGAAGAAACCCCAACGGATGATTACAACCAAACACAATGACTTTGGTGGGTCAAGGCACCTAGAGGTTGCTCTATGAAGCCTCGATAGCACCAACCTTATGGAAGAGATTGACACACACAAGCACAACTAGGGCCAGCTCAACGACAATGCACACGGGGCACTCTTCTCACAAAAGCTCTCTTTTGGGAGGAAAAAAAACGATAAACGCTGTATTCAATATCAAAGTCTGGGGGGGTAAAACAACAACTAAGGCAGCCTTATATAAGGTTCATAAGGATGCCAACTAAAGAAATAAACAATAAAAAGTATATCCTAAAATAATAATCCCGAAAAACAATTAAACATCCGAAAATAATGTTTCAAAAGGAAGCCTCGGCGAAGTTGAGGAATTGGCCGAGTTTCCCGGCCGCGGGCGCGGTTATGGAGCCGCGGGCGCGGTTGACTTGAATGAGCCGCGGGTGCGGTTATGGAGCCGCGGGCGCGGTTGTAGACATGTCGCCGACAGCTCTTTTTGAAACGGCTCGTTCTCTCTCGTCTGAGATCGGAATTGAGCGATTCCAAAGCCTAGAGTTTCGTCTTGAAGTCTAGTTTGTTTCATCTTCAGTACTTGACTTCTCATCTTGACTCGAACCGGATCTCTACGAGCTTGAATGGCTACAATACGAGCTTGGGCTACTATCAATGACTTGAATGATGGCTCATAGCGATCTTTAGCCCTAGCTCCAGTGGTTAGCACATCTTTAGATTTAGGACGGGGCGTCCTTGATGATAGCTCAGATGCTCCCGCATCACTTTTCCTTGTTGTTTTGAGTCAATTTCATGAGTTTACAACTTGAAATTCGTAGCCCTTCTTCCTCCAACTTCTTCCATTGATTTTTTGAGTCGAGCTTGGTGTCTAGATCGTCAAAACAGGCTCATCCCCATATCAAAGTGGTATCGATGCGGGATCATCATCACCATCACCACCCTTACGTGAAGACCATTCTAAGCTTGAAGACAAGACCAATTTGATGCTCGGAATGAAAGAAGAAGACAAGAAGAAGAAGACCTCAAGTGTGTTTGAGGAATGAATAATATTGATGTAACTCATGAAATTATTTCTCTTTTAAGTTGTTTTTTCTTTCATATTATTTTTAAGACATTAGGACATGGCAGCCCCTCCCTAGGAGTATAAAAGGGCTTGCCCTTGTCATTTGTAAGCAGGCTGAATTTGGTTAAAATGTTAATCCTTTTTGCCTCATAAAAGAGAGCTCTTGAGAGAGAGAGAGCTCAATGTAGAAGATGATGGCTTGGCTGTTCTTGGCTATGTCAATTTCATATGGAGATTGGTGTTCCAAGTCGCCACAAGCATCCTCCTTGTGCTCGACTTCCATGGTCGTTGTGTAAGGTTGTAAAGACGAGGGTTCATTCATCATTTGGCTCGGTTCTTCTTCATCTAGATGATGGGTTGAGTCATTGTTTGATTGGGTTCTTTTCTTCCTATCTTTCCCTTTGTTTTGTTGCATCAATTCTGATTTCGGGTGATCTTTTCCTTGTTGTTTTGAGTCAATTTCATGAGTTTACAACTTGAAATTCGTAGCCCTTCTTCCTCCAACTTCTTCCATTGATGTTTTGAGTCGAGCTTGGTGTCTAGATCGTCAAAACGGGCTCATCCCCGTATCATTTTGTTCCGGTAAGTTTTTGGATCTACTTATGAATTACTATCTAATATGCAACTTCCTAACGTTGTTGTTTTCTTGTAGTTGCGTCTTGAAGAAAACTGCCCATTACCTCATGTGTTTACTCCTTGGTGGCGAAACGCTGAAAAAGATGCTTTTTCTTTGCACGATCTTGTGTCACATCGATGTGCCGCCTTTGAAATGTAATGTTGAAGTTATGTTTTATTCGCTGAATTTGTAATGTAATGTTGAACTGGAGATGGTTTTTTAAATTCTTAAACAGGAACTCATGTCAATGACATTTTCCAGAAAATGTCATTCCTCGCGTTCTGCGAGTTCGGTGTCACTCGCGGAACGCGAGTGACACCAACCGTGCCACAGACCGTGCATCTCAACTGGGAGCACCCTGTTTCCTATAGGTCACACCTCGCGTTCTGCGAGTGGTGTACACCTCGCGTTCTGCGAGTGGTGTACACCTCGCGTTCTGCGAGTGGTGTACACCTCGCGTTCTGCGAGTGGTGTACACCTCGCGTTCTGCGAGTGGTGTACACCTCGCGTTCTGCGAGTGGTGTACACCTCGCGTTCTGCGAGTGGTGTACACCTCGCGTTCTGCGAGTGGTGTACACCTCGAGTTCTGCGAAATTATGCAAAAACCGAACAGAATTGAAGCAGAACCAACATATCCCTAAACATAATCCAACAAAATTATCCAAGCAACAAAATTATCCAAAACACAAAATTATCCAAAATTATCCAAGGCTACTCGTCTTCTCGTGGTCGGAAGGGAGCGAGATTTGACATACATAGTAGCATTTGGGCGTGATATGAAGAAAATTCCTCTAGAGTGGCAAACCGATACCGGTCCATGTCATTGTACACCCGGCCAATCACCTATACGCAAGTAAACATTCATTCTATGTTAATATTAGAGACAAACAAAGACTAGAAACGCAAGATAAACCAAAACAATTAATATTACCTGTCTCTCAGTAATCATCCCAGGGATTGCAGGACGGATAAACCTATGGGTCCTCTTGATGTACCAATCCATGTAATCATGGGAGCATTCATGTGGTGCAAAGGCAACTGGCCCCATATCATCGAGAGACAAAGAGTGAACATCTCTTGACTCCCAAAGCCATTGGTTGGCGTCATAAAAAACACTATAACACCTAATGTTTTTCAACCTATGAGCTTTGAGCGGTTCGATGACTGGCCTAGGAATACGATGCACTCTCCCAAATTGTCTCGGACACCTATCAGGCATGTGTGGTTCGGTGATGTCACAGCAGGATAGCACCCCGTGAAATAGAGCGGGAGCAAGCTCAGGATCGGTGAAGTCTTGTGATCCATACGGGTTCCAACATACCTAAAAAATGACAGCAGAAACTTACAGTAGGAGAAAAATGACTGCTGCCTACTCAAAAATGCAGAAACTGTTGACAATGCAGAAACTTACCATCTCCGGCATAAGAATATCGAGCGCACCCCTATAGTCCCTTCCGACTTGCCCCTTCTTCAGCTTTACATTCTTAGGCATCCACCGGTATGCCCCTGGTTGCTCCGCTCTCCACCGAGGACGTTCAGTAGGTCGAAAGTGTGGGAAGTAGTTGTAGATCCATGCCTAAGAAATACAAAGTACGTTAAATATGAAAATATATATAAGTATGTAAATTAAACGCTTAGAAAGTATAATACCTGCAACAAGGTGTAACAGAAAGACATCTGGGCACAACCCTGTCGTGTGCATATCCCCAGCTGCCTATACAGATGGGCCAAAGCAGCTGAACCCCACGATATGCCCGTAGCATGGGCATAGGTTTCCAAAAAAGGCCCATATCTAAGCCGAATCAAGTTCTGTGACTTGTCCGGAAATAAGAGCGAGGAAGCAGTATACAACACCCAACCTAAACCCTTTCGCTCTGGACCTAGGTTTTCACAATGCCTTTTAAACCATTCAGCTTTCACCCTCCCAGAATCTAAAGTATGAGGATCTATTCCAAAAATTTCCGCCCCCTTCCTACCATAGTATTTTAGAATCTCATCATGACTAAACTTGGCACCCAGTTTCTTACATGTCGTCATTGCTTTCCCTTCTATAGGTAGGCCTAAAATCATATGTACATCAAGAAGGCCAATAGTGATCTCACCACAAGGGAGGTGGAATGAATTTGTCTCCGGTTGCCATCGTTCGATGAACGCTTCAATCAAAGGAAAGTCGATTTCTTCGTACATCATGTCAGGTAGATCTGACAGTCCAACTGCACCGGAAATCTCTGACCAGTCATTGTTGTCCAATGGCCAATCACTGCTCTGCTTTGTCCGTTGTTGTGGCTTCATATGACCTTTGAACTGCAGAAAAATACAAAAATTAGACTCTGCATACCAAATTTTCAAAAAATTTGGTTTCTGCAGAATTATCAGTTTCTGCAGAATTGTGCATTTTCTCGCGTTCTGCGAGGAGTGACAACTCGCGTTTTGCGAGGTGACGCACCCTCGCGTTCTGCGAGGAGTGACAACTCGCGTTTTGCGAGGTGACGCACCCTCGCGTTCTGCGAGGTGACGCACCCTCGCGTTATGCGAGGTGACGCACCCTCGCGTTCTGCGAGGTGACGCACCCTCGCGTAACGCGAGGGCCCGGGCGTTATTTAGGAAACGTTCGGGCTGTATTTAGCAAGGGCCTAAAATAAACCAAGCACTCTAAACCAATTTCGGAAACAATCTTTCAAATGTCAACCACCATTCTTCAATTCCATGCAATTTCATGTGGACCACGTGACCTGCTGCTTGCTTCATCAACTAGATGGTGCAGCCCAATCTTCTATCCAGATGCTTGCTTCCACATTCAATCCAACAACAAGCCCAGTCCAGCAACGAGCCCAGTCCAGCTGCTTCATTCCAGCAACTTCCTTCCTTCATTTGATTCGAACGTGGGCTTTCCGTTCTTCATGTAATAAATCCGCGAGAACCTCAATTTATCCGCGACCGCGGATTCTTGTCTGCAACGCCTTCATTCGTAACTCCGTCTTTACTTCTTCACCTGAGGCTCTAAATCTAAATCTTCTATAATTCCTTAGATTTATACATTTCAGCTCTTCATTCCCGAATTACAGAATCGCATCAAACTCATACGAATTCACTCCAAATACAATGTAATAATCTCTAGTTACGCTATACAAAGTGCAGCGTATCAGTGGGCCTAACACCATGGCCTCCTATCTCTTTGGATTTACACAAGTCCGGCCAGGAGATGATATGCATACGACGTCTCCCCTCACACCCGTCCCAGATGAAGGTCCTAGAAATCTTGTTCAATTCAGAGCAAAGACCCGGGGGAAGCCTAAGACTGTCCACAGTATAGGTCGGGATCGAGTTGAGAAGCGTCTTAGTCAAAGTGACGCGTCCCGCAAGACTTAAGGTACGGGCTTTCCAACCGGAGAGCTTCTTCTTAATTTGGCTCATGAGCGGGAGGAAGAGTTCCTTAGTGGGTTTCTGATGGAGGACACATACCCCAAGGTTGCTGCCAAGGTCGCATGTTACGTCCGTCCCGCAAACAAGCTCCAATTCCCGAGCCCGGTCCATAGAAACATTCGCAGAAACATATAACTTGGACTTGCTACTGCTCACAGATTGGCCCGAGGCACAACAAAACAACTCCAAGATATGATGCATCTCATCTGATCCGGAGAGGCCTCCGCCATAAGGAGGATTTCATCGAAAAAGAAGAGGTGTGAGAACGGCGGGGAACCACGACACAGTTTCATCGGCTTCCACTTCCTTCCAATGATAGAATTATGAATAAGATGGCTCAAGCGCTCGACACAAAGGACGAAAAGGAACGGGGAAATCAGATCACCCTGTCTAATACCCCTAGTCGGAGAGAACGCCTCAGTCACCTTGCCATTCCAAAGAAGACGCATGGAGGCGGAGGAGATGCAACAATGAACCCACTGGACAAAGATTTCCGGGAACCCCGCATCACGAAGGGTATCCTCCACATAGTCCCAACGAAGTCGGTCGTAGGCTTTTTCAAGATCTAACTTAAGAACCATCCATTCCTTACCCACATTTTTCATACACATTGAATGGACGACTTCTTGAAGAAAAATAACATTATCAAAGATAACCCGACCCGGGAGGAAGCTATTCTGGGTGGGGCCAATGAGATTGTTCATAAGAGGTTGCATCCTAGAGGCAAGGAGTTTAGTAATGATCTTATATACGACATTGCAGAGACTGATAGGACGGAATTCAAAGAGAAGCTCATGCTTATCAACTTTCCCAATCAAGGTGATCATAGTTTCATTAATCGAAGGTGGGAGCACCCCTGAGGCATATAAGTTCTTGACTAACTCAACGACAGAGCCTCCAACCGACATCCAATAGAACTTGAAGAAGAGGGGTTGAAAGCTGTCAATTCCGGGGGCTTTGAACGACCCCATCAATTTCACCACATCCCAAATTTCATCGTTTGTAGGGATCAAGGTCAAACTCGACAGGTCATCGGGTTGTAACAGTGGGAACCCAACATAACCAATACTCATTGGCGGGAGCACATCAACTGGGAGCGTATATAACTATTTGAAAAAATCACAAGCCATATTCTCGAGTTGCTGCTGGTCAGTGATCCATTGCTCCTCATTATCCCGTAGGCTAGGATCTTATTGCGTCTTCTACGGACAATCGTACTAGCATGAAAGAAGCACATATTATGATCACCGTCCTCAATCCATTTCTCCCTTGCCTTGTGGAACCACATGATCTCTTCCTAGGCAAGAGTGGATTCAAATTCCTCACGAAGTTGCACATCCAGAGAAGCAAGGTTCTGCCTGGGGCGAGTTTCAAGGGCCTTTTGAACACCCTCAATCCTTGACACAAGCCTCGATTTTCTACGGTTAATATCACCAAAGACCCTTTTGTTCCAAACCCGGAGCTTCCTCTTAAGGTTACCGAGAGCAGCAATAGCGTCCACATTGATTCTCCAATTATCAGCAACAAAGCTAAGGAAGCACGGGTGAAGTATCCATGCTGCCTCAAACCTGAAGCGTTTTGTGATTCCTATCCCTGAGGTGATCAGATCTCAGCCTAAGTAGAAGGGGGTTGTGGTTTGAGCGGATAGCGGGCATGACGCACAGTGGCCTCCTCCCAACGCAATCTGCCCGGTAGATTCACAAGAACACGATCCAAACGCTTCCTGACCTTCTCCCCCGCGCCAATGCCTCTGCTCCAGGTGAACCGAGAACCCACAAAGCCCATGTCAATAAGTTCTGCAGAATCAATCCAATCAGAGAACAAGTTAGAATCAGGAGTCAAAACATTCGAGCCACCCTGATGCTCATCTAAAGAAAGAATACAATTAAAGTCGCCCCCAACAAAGCGGGGTTCAACAATATCACGAGTCTCGGCCGTAATGTCCAGAATTTCCTTCGACGATGCGCCGATGTAGGGGCATAAGCTACAATAAGATGAAAACAGTCTAATTCAAGGAAAACTTTAGCATGGATGAAATTACCATGAATCGTAAGAATTTGGATACCAGGGGCATTCTTTTTCCACATGAGCCAAATACCGCTCGAGAAGCCGATCGGTTCAACTCTCGTACAGTTTTCAAAGCCTAACTTCTTGCACATACCATCCGCTTTGTTGCCTGACACATGAGTTTCGAGAAGCGCTAACACATCCACCTGGTTATGATGAAGAATAATTTTACATGCTCGGACGAACCCACCACTCATGAAGCCTTGCGCATTCCAAATCATGTAATTCATAAAGACCAAGACTTAGAGGGCCAAACCAGACCCCTGCATATCCAGAGGGACATCCTCATTCACCATCTCTGACAACAAAGCACCAAAGTTCTCAACAACAGGGGCATGATCCTGAATCATACTCGCTGCCCCAACTTCATCACTCGTAGCCTCCTCAAATTCATTTTCAAAGCTCAACGCCCCTAAAGCACTCTCCTCCTTAGAAAGAGCGATGTCTGGAGGAATAGTAGGATCATACCAATATCGGGATCAAAAGTAGGATCGTACATGATCGTATGGGACCGTATAGGATCGGACATGATCAGACATGATCGTAAGGTCCTATGATCAGGATCGCAAATGCAAGATTTACCTCCTTTTTACTGATTTTTGTGACTGAACTACTTTTGTAACTGAATTTTCCTTGAACTAAATTTCTTTTTCAGTGCTATTTAGGTGCATACAAATAAGAGAAATATTTTAAACGCACAAAAGATGAATGGTTTGCAATGTAAACCTTATACCGAAGCAAACAAAATGAAAGGGGACTCGTTTACATACACTAATGTTATTTTTCAATAGTATTCGTAATGTACAACCATAAAACGAAGAAAAAAAACAAATTTATTTTTTAATGACATTCTCTCTCAGTTTGTCGAGAATGTCGAGCATTTTATAATCAATGACGACGACAATAATGGTATAACAGTTTGTGTTGCTTCTAGTGAGCTTAATGATTCTCGAAACATAGAAACATAGCTTGTACAAGGTAATGACAATGGATTAACTTTATGGTGATCATTCATGTCACGAATATGATGATGTGCTTGTTGATGACGTGAACTTTGAAAAAGATTAGTTTTGTTGGTTTATTCATTATTTAGATTGATGATTGGAAGTTGTAATACTTAGAAACAATATCTTTCTTGATTTTGAAAAATTATAAACTTTAATTAACCCTCGTACAATCATTTTAACTATGTATGACACTAATACCGATAGTATGTGAGCAAAGGTGTGTTTTTTGTAGTACTTTTACAAGAAAGTCATGTCATAGTCATATTTTATCATGTCCATCGCTCATTTTCTGAAATCGTAGTTACGATCCTATCCTACCCCCACCTCTCTGATCCAAAGTAAGATCTTGATCCTAACAACCATGCTTATACCCGTAACTGAGCAATTTGTAATCAGTCCTAAGGCCTTCATCCTCTAAGCTAATAGCCCTTCCTTTTTTGTGAATCTGACCCGATTTGACCCCCGCCGCTGTCAAACCAACTTTTAGCCCAGATTTACCTTGTTCACCCGATTGAAAAGCGAACGTTTGGATATTTCCCGATGCTATCTCACCAAATTCTGGCTAGGGTTTGCCAAGTTGGCCTCAAAGTCCCTCACCTCCACATCTACCACATCAGATGCCAGCCCAGAGAACCGGTTCTGATTCTGACTTTTTGCAGGGGTGCACCCTTCTGCCCCCACCACTATTGTGGTTCCTAGGTCATGGTGGGTTGTCGTGACCTGCCATCGTCCATGTCCCTCAGTTGCCATTGCGTATCGTCGGTTAAACGAAGGGAGCCTCCTTTTCTGGCGGGTTGCTTGCCTCCTCCTTGTTCACTTCCGATGGTCCAACAACGTCAACCTGGGCGCCTTCCCTAACCTGAGACGAACATCGATTCACCAGGTGTCCCTGCCTACCACATCCAATTCATATCTCTCCTAGTCCCTCGTACTCGACCAACACAGACTCCTCGTTGACGAGAATAGCTCCCGGTAACGGCCTTTCAAGGTCGATTTCAATGCAGACACGAGTGAACGTGCCCCTAGTGGCTTGAAGGATGTTGCGATCAAACCGAGTAGGACTACCTATGCTCGACGCAATTTTGAACAACACTTTTTCGTCATAGAGGATCACCGGTAGGTTAGTAAAATGGACTCAATAGTCAAGGAGGATAGCCGAACCGGATTGAAAGACGCCGACCAAAGATTAACCATCATACATTGGCCGAAAATCTTCCAAGGGCCACTAAAGAGTGTGGTAAAACAGTCTATTTCAAGCTCAAAGCGGACTATAGAGTAGCCATTAGTCAGGTCAACGATAACGAATCTCCTTGCCGGTCTACAGAGTTCTTGGAGCTTACGTTCCAGCACTTGAAAGGCCACTGGCTTACCCAACAACTTTATCACCACCGAGTTGCGCCATCCCTTCGCCCAGTGGTCGATCACCTCCTGATCGATGGTCATCCGGGCTAATCCATTGCCATCCTTGAGGATCTCGATTCTGATCTTTTCACGAATAAACTCATCATTAAGTTCATCCTTCTTACTAGACGCAGCACCATGCATAAGCTTTTCCAGGAAAGAGGGACGAGCATCGTCCTGGGGTTCACCGTCCTCTGAGCCCAACTTTAGATCGTCGTCCTCCATCTCCCCCATCAAACCACTGCCTAAGCCCGTCTGTTCCTCCATACTAGCCGTTGTCGGGGTCACAACGCTCTGCAGTTGTTCTTCATTCTCCATTACCATATCCTCGGGAGCTGGAGGGGAACCCTCCTTTTCCAACACTTGTGCCGCCTTAACCATCTCATGACTTCCTTAGGGTTCACCCCTTCGTTCTGGCGGATCCCCCGGAGGTGGGGGACCACGATGGACCTCCAACATAACCTCATCCGTCGTCGTAGCAGCAACTGAGTCCATCAACGGAACTCAAATCCTAATGGAAATCAAAGGAAAAAACCAAGCGTGTGAAGAGCGTGTTCTTCTTTCACCCTAAAGAGGAATTGGTTGCATAAGCACCTTTTGTTGATGCATTATTGAAATTCAATTGCAGCTTGGTTGCATTCAGAGTTTGCTGCGAATACATCCGGTACATTGATTTAATTTACAAGTTAAAAAACATACAATAGTTTTTATAATTAAAAAACATACACTAAATTTTATAAGTTAAAAAAACATACACTACTTTCTATTTGACACAGAGTAAAGTTCAAAAAACATACACTAGTTTTTGTAAGTTAAAAAAACATACCCTAATTTCTATTTGACACCGAGTAAAATTACTATTAACACAAAGATAGGTTCGCCACGGACCAAAACAAAGCTAGGTTCGCCAAAACAAAGCTAGGTTCGTCAAGAACGGAAAAAAAAACAGGTTCGTCACGGACCAAAAGCCTAGATCTAACATGGACCAAATTTTTTTTACAAAATTGGTCCATCACGAACAAAATGGGTTGGTTCATCACATGTCAATTTTGGTTCATAATTGTTTTTCATAATCTTGTAGAAAACTTCAATTTTCGTACATTTAAAATTCACCAAAACGGACATCGTTTGCCTTTCCAAAAGCCTCAAAAACAAAACAGTCGTCTACAATTATCACTAGATATCATAAACTTATACTAAATTTATTATTGTTTATACATTATAATATAATTATGTATTATAGCTGAAAATCACGAACTTAAAATCTATCTATACACATATACATACATATATTAAAATAGAGCTTTGTTTGACACATGTCGCCCTTCGTTCAATTTGCTTATCTGTCAACCTCTGAACTATGTCATTTCATTAACTACGTCATCTAACATGTCGCCATAACTTAAATAAAACTCAGTAAAAAAAAATGCCACATATTTACGAAATTTAAAAAAAATCTTAAATTTAATTAATTGATTATCTTTTACCTAAATCTGTGGCTAATTTGTATACACTATCCAAATATAATTTAATAAAATTAATATTTTCTATCTATATGTATTAATTTAATTAATTTATTATCTTTTACCTAAATGTTTTATCTATTTTATACACATTATCCAAATATAAATTAATATACATGATATTTTCTATTTAAATGTATTAATTTATTATTTTTTATCACTAAATATTACAAACTTATACTGAATTGTGTTTTTTTTTGTTAGATTAAAGTCATATGTTTTAAATAAGCTCTTTCTTTTGGTGTCTTCATATGAGAAGGCTTGCACATTTATGGGTACAACAACATACGTTCCTCCAGAGGTCCTCAATTCCTCATCTGCACCTCTTGAGTGTGTGTTTCTCTTTATCAAGAACATTAGCTAACTCTGGTGGAGAAGATTCAAGATAATCAAACCTTGTATTAACTGATCTAGCGGAACACCTCTTGAGTGTGTTTCACTTTTCATATCGACTTAGCTAACTTTGGTGGAGAAGCTCTTTCTTATTGCTTGCATTTGTTTGGGTGTGTGTTCCTCTATTATATCAACATCACCTCTTGATTTATCTTATCTAGTAGAGCAAGGGCTTAAGTCGATATGAATGTAAATTTTGTGTTAGTTATTTTGTTATGTGTTTGTTGATGAGTGGATCACGTAACTTCAGAAATTAAGGACTTTGTATTGATACTTCTATCATTAGTTTATTATTTAAGTATATCGATTTATCAAATCATATTCAGATAAAACAAACAACAAACACTTATATCTTCAATAAAACAAAAAAAATGAAAAGTTGTGTATTATGATTAGAGTACTTTCTTTTTCCCTTATTACACATGCTACCTATATAAATTTGCTCGATAAACTAGAAATAAGAGATGCATTTTGTATGATTACGTGTCTTCTTGGATATTTTTTTTTCACAAAATGTTCTAATACGCCTCAAATTTTTTTTAGTGATTTTCATTTTTCTTTTTCTCCAAATTTAACTTTCTTGGTAACCTATAATTTGTTGATCTAAATTGATACGATAAGTTAGATCCATGAGTTTTAAGATCGTTAGATTCATGAGATCGAGAATTTATTGTTGCAACTCAGTCTGTAAAACTCATAGGTATTAGGGTTACAATATTCTAATGTTACACATTCACAAAAGACCAGGGAGTAGCGCGGGTACCCAATGTCGATCTAAATTGTCAATTTGTTTCAATAAAAAACCCATGAGGACACCCGTGAAGCGTGCTGGATTACAAAAATATGAGAAATCATTCTACACAATGATTAAAAATGTAAGAGGTTTATACCGAAAATCACCCGTAAAATACGCTATATTGCTCAAAACCACCTCTTTAATTCGATATTACCGGAAACCACCCATGTAACATGTTCCGTTAGCCAAATGTCACCCTTCTTCAAATTCCGTCAAACTTTTCGTTAAGTGTGTGGGGCCACACGTTTTTAAACATTTTTTATCCATTAATACATAAAAAAGGGTAATTACTTTTTTATTTCAATTATAAACAAAATAAAAAAATAAAAAGAAGAAGAAAGACTACACATTGTCTTCAACATCGTGTTCTTCATCTGCATTCTCTTCAACCTCTAGATTTTCTTCAACCTTATCATCTTAGGGTTTGTTTCAAGCCAAAATCTTACACCATTAATATCTAAATAAAATTGAGATTGATTAGATATAACTAACATTTTTTAGGGTTTACTCATTCTAATTGGGGCTTTTCAATTTCACCCAATAAACTCAATTTCATCCAAGCCAGTCTACCAAAATAGTAGAAAGGGGTGAACTACGGCGGCGGCGGCGGCCCCGATCTTGATGATGCCACTATAAGGCGAATCGAGCGAAGGTATACATGTTCTTGCTGCTATAAAAGAACAAGATATTGAAGATAGATTTGGATTTGGATATGGAAATACATTTTCTTCTCCTGAAATCATCTTGTCGGGCATTTGAAAATGACAGGAGCAGAGGAGGGCATGGATTTGGAGAGGATAACGGAGGTGGTTGGACAACGAAAAACTCGTCATTGCTGTAACCTTGAGCTTGTAGGGTGTCATTTTCAACTTCTTGAAACTGCACACACAAAGAGGATTAAGGAAATTAGGGTTTGTGTGGAAGAAGAAGAAGTTGAGGAGTTGGAGATTGAATGAGTTACTGAACATTGTTTTTTTAAAACGGGCATATTCTGAAAATTTGATTGATAAATAGGGGTATTTTGGTCAGTTAAGATATTTAATTATTTTCATAATTTAAAAAAATCAGAAAATCCTTTAATTTATTATTTTATATTTAATAAGTCAGGGCTAGAATGGTAATTTCCTAGATTTAACAGAAGCTTTTAACGGAAGTTAGTAAAGGGTGGCGTTTGGCTAACGGAACCTGTTACACGGGTGGTTTTCGGTAAAAACCTCAAAATCTAATACAAATCAAATTAAATTACTTCAAACACAAATTAGCCTACACATTGATTTTATATTGAGCTAGTATTATGTTTCAAAAACTATTTCATACACAAATACTAGGAAATCAAAATTACTTACAATCACAAATATCAACAAATTCGATAACAGTAACAAAATATCACCAGATAATATGTAATAATGTCGGTGAGTTGGGTAAATAACATTTTTGTACGTTTTTATTAGGAAAATGACTCATTTAGAAACTAACCTCCTATCACAAGGGGAAAGGAGAAACCTAAGGGGTTAGTTTTCTTTAACAAAAACTAATAAAAACTACTTGAGGCTAGTTTTCCTAATTAAAAACTTTAAAGCATATACGAAAATTCATAATTACTCCGCGCGGAGTGCTGCTCCGAAGGTTCTCAAAACTCATAATAGGCAATAAGCACAACACATGAATCATCTCCCAAAAATCAACCATCAAAATCATCAAGAACACCCAAATCAAGCTAGTTTAAATTCACCCACAAACAAGTAAAAGAAAGTGCAGAACCCTCCACCCAAATCAAGCAAGTAACCCTCCATTTCAAGAGCATATAACAAAAATCACCCATAAAAAAAATCATCCAATCAAATTCTAGGGTTTACAAGTTCATACCTTAAACTCTTAAAAATGGGGGATAGTGGAGAGGAAGAGAGTGAAGAGGGGTGGCTGGACTGGGGTACAATAGCAGTGGCTCAGTCGGGATTGATGAGCAGCAGCGGCTTGGTATGGTGAGGAGGGGAGACGAACTCGGGTTGGGCTCGGTATGGTGAGAAGGGGAGACGAACTCGGGTTGTGCAGCAACGGGGCTCTCGAACAAGATGATTAAAATTAAATTAGTTAAAACGCACAGTCGTGCGGTCACTGTATTTCGAGATTTTGAACCTTATTTGCAATTGTGTAAATATATAAAAGTACTTACCGTGGGTTGCCTCTCAAGAAGCGCTTGTTTATGGTCATTAGCTTGACCATTCATACCTTTTCATGGCTCGGGTCAAGGTAGAGGGAAGCAACCTTCTCAAATGGACCTCCGGTGATATACTTCTTCAAGCGTTGTCCATTCACCTTGAATTGTCCCGTTTCTTCGTTCCATAGCAGCATGATCAGTGTAGACAATAACTTTGGCACCCACCAAATAAGACCTGAACTTCTCAAAAGCAAATACTATGGCAAGCAACTCTTTCTCAGTGGTAGCATAATTCACTTGAGCCTCATCAAGAGTCCTACTAGTATAGTAGATAGCATGTAACTTCTTGTCCTTCCTTTGGCCTAGAACAACTCCTACATCATAGTCGTTGGCATCACACATCAATTCAAAAGGGATGTCCCAATCAGGAGGTCGCATTATAGGAGCGGAAATCAAAGCCTCGTTCAACCTGCAAAAAGCATCCATACATTCTTTTGAAAATTCAAAGGAGGCATCCTTCAATAGCAAGTTAGTAAGAGGTTTGGAGATTTTTGAAAAATCCTTAATGAAGCTCCTATAAAACCCAGCATGTCCAAGAAAACTTCTTATGCCCTTTGCCGAAGTCGGAGGTGGCATCTTCTCTATAACTTCAATCTTGGCCCTGTCAACTTCAATTCCACGGTTAGAAACCAAATGCCCTAACGCAATTCCTTCATTAACCATGAAGTGAAATTTTTCCCAATTCAATACAAGTTTAACTTCCTCACAATGTTGTAAAACTCGAGACAAGTTAGACAAGCAAGCATCAAAAGAAGTTCCATAGACGGAGAAATCATCCATGAAAACCTCCATGATCTCCTCAATCAAATCAGAAAAAATATCCATCATACATCTTGAAAGGTAACCGGAGCATTACATAAACCAAATGGCATTCTCCTATATGCAAATGTGCCATATGGGCATGTGAAAGTGGTTTTCTCTTGATCATCGGGATGAATAGGGATTTTAAAGAATCCACTACAACCATCCAAATAAAAAAAGTGTGAATGCTTGGCTAACCTTTCTAGCATTTGCTCAATGAATGGAAGTGGAAAATGATCTTTTCTGTGGCTTTGTTCAATTTCCTATAGTCAATGCACATTCTCCATCCTGTGACAGTCCTAGTAGGAATCAATTCATTCTTTTCATTTTTCACCATAGTCATCCCTCCCTTCTTAGGCACAACATGAACAGGACTAACCCATGCACTATCAGAAATAGGATAAATTATGCCAGCATCCAGCAATTTCAGCACTTCTTTTTTCACTACTTCTTTCATGATAGGATTAAGTCTTCTTTGATGCTCAATGGAGGGTTTAAGATCATCTTCCATTAAAATCCTATGCATGCACATTGAGGGACTAATTCCTTTTAAATCATCAATAGAATATCCAATGGCTTTTCTATGCAATTTAAGTTCATGCAACAATTTTTCAATTTCACAATCACTCAAACTAGCATTGACAATCACGAGATATGTAGAATCAGGTCCAAGGAACTCATACCTCAAATGAGATGGAAGTGACTTCAACTCCACCTTTGGTGCCACTTTAGTCTCCTCCATTGGGACATGATCTTCTCTTGTAAGGGCCTCAGCAACGACCTCAGGTAACTCTCCAGTGGACTCCAAATCAAAGAGCACATCAGCAAGTAGCTCTAGATTATCAGCTTGAGTCACACTTTCAGTCAAGCAAAACTCCAAGTGATCCTTAGTAGTAACAGCCATCAAGGATTCTTGAGTTGCACTATCAACAACATCTATCTTGGACACATCATCCTCAAAAGCAGGTTGTTTGATAGCTTTGGAAAAATTAAACTCAATTTTCTCATCACCAATAGTAAAAGAAAGAACACCTTGTTTAACATCGATAAGAGTACCTGCTGTAGCTAGAAAGGGTCTTCCCAATATAATTGGAACAGAAAAATCAGCCTCAATATAAAGTAAACGGGAATATAAAACTTACCAATTTGGATGGGAATGTCCTCCAAAATACCTACCGGACGCGTTGTGGATCTATCAGCCATGAAGAGAGTCATCTTTACCGGTCTTGGCTCTCCCAAATCAAGCTTCTTGCATATGGAGAGCGGAATAATACTCACACTAGGTCCTAGATCACACAAAGCATTGTAGGTGCATTTCCCAATCACCATAGGAACACTAAAACTACCTGGATCTTCATGCTTAGGAGGCAATTTATTTTGAATGAGAGCGCTGCACTCTTGACTCAAAGAAACGGATTGATACTCATCAAGATTCCTCTTGTTGGAGAGGATCTCCTTCAAGAACTTCACATAAGTTGGCATTTGCTTTAGAGCATCGGTGAAGGGAATGTTGATGTAGAGCTTTTTTAGCACCTCCACAAACCTACCAAATTGTTGATCCAATTGAGCTTGGGCCCTCCTTTATGGGAAAGGAAGAGAAGGCTTGTAAGGCGGTGGTGGCACATAAGTAGACACTTTCTCTTGCACCTTCTCTTGGATCACTACTTCTTCAGGCTCTTCAACAACCTTGCCCTTTTTCTTAAGATCCACTACCTTAGGATCTTCAAGTTGTTTCCCACTCCTCAAGGACACATCATTGATTTGCCCTTTAGGATTCTCCTTAGTTTTACCCGTAAGTTGACCTTGAGGCCTAGGAGCATTCAAAGCATATTGAGCATGCAAGTTATCATGATTCTTTAGTATCTTGCTCATAGTCTGAAGCTCCTTCATTATCATGTCAAGCTTAGAGTCCTCGGTTGGTTGAGCACGCTCTTGATTTTGTGGATGAAGAGCTCTTTGATGGAAACCAGGAGGTGGCCTTTGAGCCGCTTGGTTGTTGGCATATGAGAACTTAGGATGGTTCCTCCACCCGGGGTTGTAGGTATGGAATATGGAATATGGATCATTCCTAGGACCTCGGTTGAAGTTATTCATGTAGTTTGCCTCACCTTCAGTCTCACTCTGAGCAGAAATAACTTGAGTGGATGACCCTTTACCAGGCCCTTGAGACTTTTAAACCAACAAATTCAACCTCTTGATCTCTTGTGACATATCATCTAATTGAGCTTGTTGGTGCGTTTCAGAATTCACCTCATACACCCCTGGTTGAAGCATTAATGATCAACCGAGTTGAACTATCAACAACATTGTAGAAAACATGCAACAAAGTCCATTTCGCTTTCCCATATTGATGGCACAACATCAGCAACTCTTTGAACCTTTCCCAACCTTCATACAGGGACTCATCATCTCTCATCTTGAAAGCAAGAATTTGATTTCTCATTTCAGCTGTCTTCTTAGGTGGGAAGTATTTGTTGAGAAAAGCCTTGGCTAAGTCATCCCAAGTGGTAATAGAGCCTAGAGGTAAGGCGTTGAACCAAGCCTTGTGATGTACGTACGCTGGAGCGTCTCCCAGAACAACCCGTGATGCGATCCCGTAGCCGAGCTGAAGGTCGGGAAGATGATAAGAGGCGATGTTGTCAAAGATGGGCTGAAACTAGGGCAGAGTGGCATGGATGGCTCAGGCGTCCATTTGAGAAGATCTTTGGTCAGAATATACTTCTTGGGCCTATCTTGGCCGTGTCCAAAGTTGAAGCCCAACAGAGGCCCAATGACCAAGATATGGCTGCTGCAAGGACCGAACTTGTTTCTGTTCGTTTGGGCAAACGGAGGATCGGATTAAGCTCTCCTTTGTATATGTTTCAGTACTTGAGCTTATCTTCATTGTGTCCAAATTTGAGGCCCATTCAAGATTGGACGAGGCCGCCATGATCAGAACAAGTTTCAAGATTTTAGGGCTTTTCTAGGGTTTCCTTTCTTGGGAATCAAGTCATTCGTGAAGGCTATTTAATGTGTGTTTTTCTAGGGTTTTAGGCAGATTAGACAAATTCAGAATTGAGATTTACGTTTTTAGTTTTGACGTTGTTTTAACGTCTTTAGCTGTAGCTTTGGATTATATTGAATTGCAAGAAGTCAACGTTTGGTTTGATATTCTCCTGGTTTGATATTGAATCGCAAGAAGTCAACGCTTGGTTTGATATTGACCACCTATGAGATCGATCTGTGTTTATACATAGTTCGACTTCAAAACCTTGAAAAAACCCTAGGTGGATTCCTTGGGTTAGTTCGAGTCAAGAGAGTCTTTCTAAAAGACGTCACTTGCTTATCGTGTCCGAGTCAAGCTAGTCTACCTAGATCGACGACTGATTCAAGGTAGATAACACTTGTCCAAGGCCAAGGTTCGATCGATTGTCTGCCACAACGATCTCTCGAAGCCATCTCCACATCGACTTCCTCAACATCCACCCCAAGAGAACGTTTTCAGCCTCATATATTCGATCCTGCATATTCATCTGCCATCATTTGGTATCAGAGCTAAACGAGGTAAAACTTTCTAGTTTCGTATTCCCTTTGCTTGTAGTTTACTCACTCGAGTGCATTTTGTTCAAATCTACCTTTAAAGCCGAGAGGGTGAGAAATTTTTTCGGCCAAATCCTCCTCAAAACGTTTGACGAGCGCCGGAGAGGAGAGTGTAGCCGAGAGAAGCGAGCGGCGTCTTAGCCTAGGGACGGCGGACGGCCACGGTGAGCCCAAAACCCTAATCCATTCTTACCCTAACCAACCCATAAATCAAGAGAAGAATCAGGATTGAAGATTTTCTGTTAAGATTTTGTGCAACTATTTTCGGAAGGAAATCAGAAAAAACTTTTTTTAATTCGAATTTTGAAAAGGGCATACGAGCGGGAGGCGTTTTCACGCTCCCTACCCTTCTACGGCCAGTCGGTCATTTAAAAAAAAGAAAAAAAAAACGAGTTTTCTATTACCCGACTAGCCGAAGAGAAATCCGGCTAAGGCGAGAACGTTTTAGGCTAGTAGCCTTGTTTATTAAAGGTTGAGCAGGACCCGGGATAGTATCCTTGAGAAGTCCCAGGGGTCAAGCCAAGTGAGTCGGGCTAGTAGCCTCGAACTCCGCCCCGGCGCCTTCCCGCCCGGGGGCGGCTCTAGAGATTTTCGAATTGAATCTTGCATTTTTTTCGTTTTCTTACGAAAATTATTGTTCAAAATTCTTTGCGGCATAATCTCAACCGAATCTTCTATTGACTTTTGGAAGATCTTGTTTTAGCCAGAACCTCATCCCGAGCCCAAACCGAGAGAGAACCTTCTGAAAAGGGAAAGCGTGAGGAATTTCGAGCCTAGGGCTGCGAACTTAAACATTAACCTAATTTTGTCTCTTTTATTTCAAGTGGACTAACAATCTTGCAGGGGAAGATTACGAGGAGAATCTCCAAGTTGGAAAGGCGGGACCCACCCTTCGAGCGGGAGCACACACACCGAGGCGCGCGCAGCCGCGCCTAGCGGGCCGGCCGAGTGACCCTTCCCTCTTCCCACCTCATTTTTCCAAAAATACAAAAAAAAAAGGGAAGATCTTCTTGTTACCATATCTTGTTATTTGTTTTATTTTCCTTTATTTTTAGGAAAATAAAAGATATTCTTTACTTGGAAGATAAGTTGTTACCAAGTTGGTGAGATCTTATCTAAACATATTGAGATTTTCTTTTATTTTCTTATTTTCCTTTTTAATTCCTTTTTAGATATTCTAGATTTTATTTCCTTTCCTTTATTCTCTTGTAGGGATTTTATTCTTGGAAAGCAAGCCTCCAAAATTTGAAGAGACTCTTGAAACCCTACAAACAGAGTCGGCCGACCCCCCCCCCCCCCCCCCCCCATACACAAATCGTCTTCGTTCCAAAGCCAAACCTAAGGATCCATTCATGGATCGTCAAGTGTTTGGCGTTGGTTGGACTGATCATAGATATGCCATCTGGGAGGACATGAGTCTATGGAGCCCAAGCTTATGGAGCGACATATGGGATTATTCAAAGGAGGAAGAAGAAGGTGAGCTTCAATGAGAAAACTAGAGTCTACCACTATGATGATCTTTCATATTGTGAGGATGTGCAACAACTAGAGGATCAAAGACTTGATTTTCATGACATGAACCCACATATGAGGTACGGGCATGAACATTACTATTATGACTCTTATGGTTTTTCTTCTGACTCTTTGGTGCAGACCGAGGGAGTTTATGACTCACCTGAGATATTTGCTAGCAATCCTTATGACCAGTATGGTTCAGCTCTGCAACCTCGAATTCGAACACGTGACATCATATGTGTTATGTGTGGAGGAAGAGGTCACTTAGCTGATATTTTCCCAAATCGCAACTACATCTACGAGGATGAAGTTGATGAAACCCAAACCTCGGATGTTGTCAATGCTTATGGAAAGGAGGACGTCCGAGAAGTGGCACACGTTGATGTCAAAATGGAGTTGCAACTAAACGTCCAAGATGTGATTGAAGAAGTCGCCAAAGAAGTAGGGGAAAAAGCCCTGAATGTAGTCCCTGGAAAGGCTCAAGACGAAGGAGCTCGGAACCAGAACATTGTTGTAGAGCAGGCTGCAGAGGAGGACAACCAGAAGCCAAGAAAAGAAGTAGAAGAGGCCAACAAGGACGTCATCACCTCATAAGATGTCGATGAGCTTAACATATCTAAGAAGAGCCTTTCTGCCATCCACTTGAGGAATCATCATTTCCGGGAAGGATCCTTTACCCTCTCCTCTTCTCATTTGTCTTCTATGCCATCTGTTGCATATATGCATAGTGTTCGATATTCATATTTCATGCATCATGTGTTTCCCCTGTTTCGTATGCTTGTTGGTTTGCCTAGGAATGCATATTCTGTTTGTAGTAGCACTATTAAGCACATACATAGGCATAAGAAGAAGAGCTTAAACTGTGCATGTTGGTTTTCATCTAATGTGCATACTGATTACAAGACAAACTCTCTTGTCTCTCATGAGTCTGCTGTATATGATCAGTCTTCTACCAAGTACTATCATGCTCCATTTAAAGACACGTCATATAGGTTGCATTCATGTCTCAATGATGCTTTCTCATTCCCGTATACTTATTATATTATGCCTAACATGTTTAGGAATCCGATTGGGAATAGAAAGAAAGGTGGCATAGTTATTGCTTGCATCTTGGTATATCCTTTGCACTTAGGCTTAGGATTGTCGTTCATTGGTATCCATGATTGTGCATCTTGCTTTCTTAGAGTCATAGCTAATCATTCATGTGCTATTTATGTGCTTATGACTCTAGAAGATAGGTTGCGCAATATGAAGGGAAGTTTTCTCACTTTTGCAAGCATGACTTCTAGTACTACACTTCAAGCTTTGCTCGATTCAAGTAAATATTTATATCTTGTTGTGTGTCCATATACTTGTTACGTGGCGCTCCTTTTTGCAGGTCAAGAAGATTCGAGGTCGAATCTTTTCAAAGGAAGGGAGGATGATGTACGTACGTCGGAGCTTCATCAAGAGCTTGGGCATTATTCATCTTTGGCACCCATGACTGTATGGGTGAGCTCACAAGGGCCCCATTTTCAAGACGAGCTGAATTTAGAAGAGCAAGAGGATTCGAGGATGAATCCTTTTCAAGGGGAGGAGGATGATGTACGTACGCTGGAGCGTCTCCCAGAACAACCCGTGATGCGATCCCGTAGCCGAGCTGAAGGTCGGGAAGATGATAAGAGGCGATGCTGTCAAAGATGGGTTGGAACTAGGGTAGAGTGACATGGACGGCTCGGGCGTCCATTTGAGAAGATATTTGGTCGGAATATACTTCTTAGGCCTATCTTGGCCGTGTCCAAAGTTGAAGCCCAACAGAGGCCCAATGACCAAGATATGGCTGTTGCAAGGACCGAACTTGTTTCTGTTCGTTTGGGCAAACAGAAGATCGGATTAAGCTCTCTTTTGGATATGTTTCAGTACTTGGGCTTATCTTCATTGTGTCCAAATTTGAGGCCCGTTAAAGATTGGACGAGGCCGCCATGATCAGAACAAGTTTTAAGATTTTAGGGCTTTTCTAGGGTTTCCTTTCTTGGGAATCAAGCCATTCGTGAAGGCTATTTAATGTGTGTTTTTCTAGGGTTTTAGGTAGATTAGACAAATTGAGAATTGAGATTTACGTTTTTAGTTTTGACGTTGTTTTAACGTCTTTAGCTGTAGCTTTGGATTATATTGAATTGCAAGAAGTCAACGCTTGGTTTGATATTGTCCTGGTTTGATATTGAATTGCAAGAAGTCAACGCTTGGTTTGATATTGACCACCTGTGAGATCGATTTGTATTTATTCATAGTTCGACTTCAAAACCTTGAAAGAACCCTAGGTGGATTCCTTGGGTTAGTTCGAGTCAAGAGAGTCTTTCTAAAAGACGTCACTTGCTTATCGTGTCCGAGTCAAGCTAGTCTACCTAGATCGACGACTGAGTCAAGGTAGATAACACTTGTCGAAGGCCAAGGTTCGATCGATCGTTTGTCACAACGATCTCTCAAAGCCATCGCCACATCGACTTCCTCAACATCCACCCCAAGAGAACGTTTTCAGCCTCATATATTCGATCCTGCAGATTCGTCTGCCATCACCTTGGCCCAACCCCGTAGAGAGAACGAGAAGACTCGTAGAAAGAGTGCATCTTGGCTCACCTCATGAATCTTCACAGTGTCCATCAGTTCAGTGAAAGTGGCCAATTCAAATGCAGGTGCGGGTTCTCAGAAGGCAAACCTCCAAACTGATTTTGTTGAACCATATTGAGCAAAGAAGGTTTGAGCTCGAAGTTACGAGCTTGCACTCGAGGCCAAACCACACCAGAAACTTGACCCCGGTGATCGGGCATAACATAATCACCAAGAGTGATACGTGGGAGCCTATGAAGAAGAAGACCGTACGTCGGGATCAAAGTCGTTGAGATTATTAGCGCTCAGGACTCTTCGCATCGGAAAAAGACAAACCTGAAACAAAAAGCCAAAAAGAAAAATATCAATACACAAAAAGGACTTGGTCAAACTAGTTGTAGGATAACAACTGATACTAGCAATTGTACCCGACAACGACGCCAAAAACTTGGTAGGACAAAAACCTACCCACAAGCGTATGGGGTTGATTGTAGCTTTTCAAGTATCGTTCCCACGAGGACAATGTAGTATCTTTTGTAACTAAACAGGTAAGATAAGTCGTAGAAAGATTTGGTTGATTAAACTAAGAATAAAGTATTGCGAATATGAGGAAATTCAATGGGTAGAAATTATTTAGGATCAAGGATCCCCACAACAATGCCTTGGTATCTCATATGTGTTTATCAGAATATAGCATAAGCTCATATGACGGTAAGTTATCTAAAAATATCTACTAACTCTTTTCAGACGATAGAAGAAGTATCTAGACTTCAACTAGCAATCACTTTCGCGCATCACTAGTCAAAGTTTAGATCCTTTAGGCGCTTAGAAACTAAGATTAGACCGAAATAACATCCACTTTCGTCCTCCGATAAATCCGGTCTAACTTCCGGTTTCTATGATAACTTATTACTCCGCGAGCACAAACGAATTCATTCAAGCTCAATTCTAGTAATTCCAACAATAGTAATCTCCTTTCGGACTCATACCATGTTTAATCGTTCATTAGGTATCTCCTTTCAGACTCAACCCTAAGAACCCTAATTGATAATTTACCAATTGAAATAAGAACCCTAGAATTGAATCAATCATGAACTCATGCTAACAAGTTAGACAAACACAATCATCAAGTTTACCAAATCATTGTTGGGATTTCCCCAACCCTAGATAATGGGGGTTTAGCCTAGCATGCTTGAGAAGTTAATCATAAACATTGTAGATATCAGGAAAATCATTCAATTAGATAAGAAGAAGAGAAATACTTGTTCAAATCCAAGAAACAATCTTCAAACCTTCAAACCTTCAACAATCTTCAATACCAATCTCCCAAACACAACTAGGATTCTTAGAAGTGGAAAAGTGTTGAGACACCTTTCAAAACCTAACATCCATCTATTTATATGAAGACTAAAAATCTCTTAAAATTCTCGCAGTCTGAACGACGCACGGTTGTGCGTAAAACGCACATGTCGTAGCCAACGCACCGGCTGTGCGAAAAGCACACAGGCAAACCGCACAGGCTGTGTGACGCACATGCAACACTGGAATGCAAAAGAAACCGCACAGCCACTTGGAAGTTGCTCCACTCTCTCGTCTAAGCTCATTTTCGGTCCGAAAAATCCATGAATCATCAACATGAGTTCCCGAATGACATCCAATCTTCAGCATTGTCCAAAGAAACCTCGAAGAGTCCACCTAAACACCTGAAAACAAATAAAAAGCTTGTGTAGACATTCGACTCAAAGAAAGTAATGAAACTAGCTAAAATAGCAAATCAAAACACGTGATAACGTCTAAACTAATGACTAAAATGCAACACCTAATATGTATAATATGGACGTTATCATCAATCAATAGCTTATCCTTTGTAGAATTTTTCCAATATCCCAGGACAATAGATGTTTAAGCCCCAAATCAATAATTGCTTGTTTATGAAGTTTATTAAATCCATGCAATACTTTAAACAACATTTTTGGAGTTGGTCTTCTACGCATTGTTGGTAATTTGGACATGAAAGTTCTAATCCCTTCTTTCTTTGTTTTTTTGCGAGGTTGCAGGGCAAGTTGATCACCATCTTCATCATCTTCTCCTTTTTTTATTACTTCTTTGTCTTTTTAGGGGGGGGGGTTGTTAGTTCCATTGTGTTAGATGCATCCTGGTCTATACCTTCTGCTACAGCCAGCTCCATTCCTGTCAGTTTATTAACAAGCTTTTTTACCTGGTGTAGCCTTTTTCGTAACTTTAGGCTTCTTAGATTGTGCAACCTTCTTAGATTTAGGAGTTGCAGGCTTATAGGATACACCTGTCAGTATGCACAAGAAATCCATAAGTAAGTGCAACCCGGTAAGGAAAAAGTGCAGGTAATTATAAATGAAGTGCAACCCAATTGCAAATTGTTTATAACATGCCAGGCAGGAAATGCATGCCCATTGCCCTATAATGCACTTTAATAAGGGAAAAAGTGCATGTAATTCTAAGATAATTGTTTATAACATGCCAAACAAGAATGCATGTCAATTGCCTTATAATGCAACATGGCACCGTAAAAAGTGCAGGTAATTATAAAAGAAGGTCAAACATTTTGCTTATAACATGCCAGAAAAGAAGTGCATGCCGATGCAACCCAGTAAATGACACAGTGCAACTAATTAACGAAAAGAGTGCAAGCTATTGTAAAATAAGTGCATGTCATTTGTTTACAGATGACATGCACTTATTTTAGTGCAACCCAGTAAATGACACTTTCCCCATCTTCTCTTTTAGAGTAAGGAGAACCTTAAATTCCTTCTCTTTATCGACTGCATTACAAGTGTGCATTAAAAAGCATACTTACCATGTAAGTATAGAAAGTCATAAAAGAAGACTGATTCAAAGTTTATAACACACTTCCAACAATTAAAACCCTAGGGCACATAAAAGCTCTCTTTTCTCTCTCCGACAGCCACTGTGAGAGATAGGTTATCCTCGCCGCTCGTGCGAGATTCGTCTTGGGAGTGTTTGGTTTTCAATGGGTTCGAGGAAGGGGAAGGACCTACACCCGACTACGGAGGAAAGTGAGGTTGTTATCGAGAAAGAAGTCGAACAGGGAAGTACCACGTCGAAGAATGCATTAACGTTGGTTGGGTCTTTAATCACGTCAAGGCCATTCAATTCTTTTGCCCTAAAAGCAACCATGAAAGGGGCCTGGAGATCTAGAAAAAGCTTTGTTTTTCAAGGAACTTCGTAACAATCTCTTTATCTTCCAGTTCGTTGTTGCATCTGACAAAGATAGTGAGGGGAGGACCATGGTCGTTTGATAAGTCTTTACTGGCACTAAGAGAACCGGGGGATGATCAGCCTTCAAAGATGGTCTTTAAGACATCAGAATTTTGGGTTAGATTGTATGACCTCCCCTTTAGCATGATGAACGTGGACATGGCGAATAAACTGGGGAATTCTATGGGGAGAGTAATCGAAGTGGATGATTCAGAATTCTTGGCATGTGGTCGTTTTTTTAGAATTAGGGTTTTGGTGGATATTACAAAGCCTCTTTGGCGGGGTATAATGATTGCTCAGAAAGATCAAAAGCTATGGATTGAGGTTAAGTACAAACGTTTACCAAACTTTTGCTATATGTGTGGGAGATTGGGACATGTGGATACAGATTGCGAGGACGAGGAGGCTAGGGGTTTTCAGAACGAGTATGGTGATTGGTTGAGAGCCTCCCCGATGAAAATAGTAGTTCGGTCGGAAGTGGAAAGAAATAAGGAACAAGAGATAATGAAGATGGCGAATAGAGATAGCACGAAGGCTGATGAGAGTGCTTTACCATCAACAAGGACTACACGTAAATCTCTGCTGGGAATACTTGAAGCTGCAGATTTAGCTAATGAGGAAGGTGATGAAAGCTTGCATACTCAGAAAGGCAAGGAAGTGGAGAAATAGTGCAGCAAATAGAACAAGTTGATCTGAGGAGCTCATAAAGTAAGAAGAGTATAAATATGGAGAAGAGAAATCAGCAGGTTGTGTCAATGATCGGGAATAATGGGGAGGAAGTCAATACTGGTGTAGATGATAATAGCGAGGAAGAGACAGAGGATATGCATATGAAAACATGAGTGTTGCGGAGGCGGAGAAGAGAGAGAGGGAGGTAGAGGTTGTCCTGAAAGGAAAAAAAGAAAACTGGAAGAGGGTAGCTAGGGCGAATGGAGATGGGGTGGGTAGTCAAGGGATGGAAGGGGAGATAGGAAAGAAGAGGAAGGAGAGTGGGGATACAGACTGTGAGGAAGAGGAGAATTCAGTCTTGAGTGAGGACAAAAGAAGGAAGGTGACAAGTGCTTCGGGGTACGTTGCGATATCGGCACGAGAGGAGGAGCTCCTCTCCTGCCGGACGTCATGACTATTATAAGCTACAACTGTCGGGGGTTGGGGAAGGCCCTGGCAGTTAATCGTTTCACCGCTTTGGTGAGAAAGGAAGGCCCCAAGGTTCTCTTTCTTATGGAGACCAAGAGTGACAGAAGGATGATGGATATTATACAGAAGAAGCTGGGATTTAAATCTGGGTTTCATGTTGATTCCATTGGTAGGTCGGGAGGTTTAAGTCAATTCATCCAGGAACTAATTGACTTGGTGTTTTTTAATGAGAAGTGGTTAGATGTTTACCCGGACGCAGTAGTTAGGTACCTGGACAGATGTGGTCGGATCACGTGCCCATTAAGATCATCTTAAACCCGACTGACTGTGAGGAGACGAGCAATAGTCCACGTCCCAACCGGTTCGAATCAATGTGGCCTTGATGAGGAGACATGTGCTGAAGTTGTCAGAAATGCTTGGGTTAATCCGGGTAGCTCCCAGGTGAATCCAGGGTTGACTGGAAAAGTTGAACGTTGCATGCTGGATCTTAAGGCTTGGGATTTCTCAACATTCGGGAATGTGAACAGAGAGCTGAAGAGAATACGAGAAGAGCTACGTACTCTGGGGATTAATGGGATGACAAGTGAGATGGTAGGGGAGAGGACGGAGTTGGAGGAGACAGAGCGGGAGTTGATGAGAAGGGAAGAGGCTATGTGTTTACAGAGATCTAAGGCTAACGAATTCAAGTGGGGGGACCAAAATACGTCTTTCTTCCATCAGAAGGCGACCGAGAGAAAAAAGAGAAATTCTATCAAGAAATTGATCGATGAGAATGGTAGAGTGGAGATCTTTTGAGGGGAAGGCCAAAGTTGCAAGAGATTAGTTTCAACAACTCTTCAACTCAGATATACGTGCTGATGCTGCTTCAACTTCGATCGGTATTGCTCCGCTCCTGGCTAAGGAAGACAATGGTGATCTGCTTGCCCCTTGGATCTTGGATAGAGTACTCACCCTTCAGCGAGAGTTTGATTCGTGTTCGTGGAGTCATGTGGGAAGACTACGAAACCAACTGGCTCATTTTTTAGCTAGTCTGAAACCCAGTTTTTCTTTATCTTGTGTTTTTCATTCTGCTTTCTCTTTGGAGTTGAACAATTTGTTAGATTTTGACCGTAGTTAGTCGAAGATTAGTTTGGTGCTAAAAACAAAACACACTTCCAACAAGCGACGCACCTTGTTTCTCTTAATTAACCTAAGCCATAATAGGTTTCAGTATACCACTCCGTCTTCTTTGGACATGTTTTGCAAGGACGTTCAAAGTAGATACAATTATAATATTTAGGAATATGTTTGTTCCTCTTGTTAACCTTAGTAATTATGTCTCGTAGCCTTACCTGACACTCGTAAAACTTGTTCCCCATCTTCTCCTTTAGGGTAAGCAACATCTCAAACCCATTTTTCTTATCCGCTTCATTAAAATAGTGAATTAAGAGCATACTTACCACGTAAGTCACCGAGCCACTTCCCAACTTGAAATATGTCTCAAGCGTTCTCAGTTGTTCAACATCTTCTTCCATGAAGTACTCTAGCTAGCTATTTGACAAAAGACCAAGACAAAGTGAAGAAAGACCAAACAGAAGACGATGGGAAGATAAACATGTACAAGACTTTAAACTTACTATTCTTTTCACGTATAATGCGGGAGGGTTGTTGTGCCCAAACATCGTTTAAAAGCCTCCTCATTTTCCTCCCATAGGCTCCATTCACCAACATGCGGTAGGATATTCACAAAACCATGAGGATGCTAAACAAATGATTTAAAAAAGAAACGACCGGATATTTACCATAATCTTAAATTCAAATTTCTTATAGGTTGTCGTGCAACTCTAGCCATAATTTTTGCAAGCACATCGGAATTCAAACGTTGAATAACGATTCCAAGTGACGTCATGTTCTCCTCTTTTTGGGACGCCAATACATTCTATGTTTTGGGATTCCATCCCCCCCCAACCTATTGTAGGGAAGAAAGGTCACATGCAAACTAAAGTGGGATCAAGAAGAAGAAGTCTTGAAAATGTTGGACCTATTGCGAGTCGTGTAAAGGGTGAGATGAAATAAATCCGTGAAGAAGAAGAAGAAGAAGATGATGAAAGGTGTGGTGTGGAAGAATGATGAGAGGAAAGGGAACGGAGGGGGTTTATGTAAGTAAATATTAATGTTTTTACAATACTAAGGAACTTATGAGACACATGGCGTATTGACTATTTATTTCAGAATAGTAATTATTAGAAAAATATTTTAATTAACTCAATAAATGATGGGTTATACAATAATTTTCAAATCGTTCAATTTAACCTTCAAAATATGTAATGATGGCATTACAACTGTATTTGCTCCAAATGAATTGTATGAATTTATCAAAAAATAAGAACTCTAAAACTTATCATTTTACAGTTTGCTAAAGAATGTATGAAATCAATAATATAAGTTATATATTGCAAAATATATTCTTTTACTGGTTAAGTTGTATCGTAGTGGAATGTTGGCTTCGATCCCGCATGAAGGTACGGTACAACGTGTAACCCAATTCGCATAGTCTGTTGGGATGGTGAGAATGGTTTGCAGGTTGTTGTGATAGGAGGAACATTTCATGTGCATAACACGGTCCGGTCCCTATATTTAATAGAATTATAAATCCTCATATTCTTACTTTCCTTAATAATTAATCTAGATTTTAAAATAACTAGGTAATGTGCTTATGCTACGCATGGAGAAAATGAAATGACATTATGTGACATATCTATTGTGTAATTTAATTAATATTCCTAATTTGATAGTTTCTAACAATATTACTACGTAAGCATGAAACCGAAAACTACTTGTAATACATGAACAAGGTCTTAGAATTTTTTTCTAAAATAAGCATTTTACTCGAAAAAATTCTTTTCAAAACAATTTCCCAAAATAGGTACTTATTTCAGCTTCGGATTTTTTTTACGTGTGAGCTCTCCTCCGAAGCTGAAGCTATTTTTTTTTGATTTTTTTATGTATAAGAGACGCTGGCCGAACCAGCGTCTCTTATACATATTTTTTTTTTAATTCCCCGTGTAAGAGACGTTGGTCGAACCAGCGTCTCTTACACGTAAAAAGTTTAAAAAAAAAAATTATTTGTATAAGAAGCTGGCCGAACCAGCGCCTTATACAAACCTTTTGTTAATTTTTTTTTTTTCAAAGTTTATATATATATATTATTATACATGACTTACTCGTGTTTGGATGGCTCGTATGGGCTCGTTTGAAATCGGAATCGATCACGACCGATTTCGTTGGGTCCGTATTGATCCCAGCTTTCACCAGATATGTCTCTCGCTCGATTCTGATTTCGAACGACCCCATACGAGCCACCCGAACAAGCGTAAGTCTCGTGCGTACCTTCTACTGTAAATGGATATTTACAAATTCGTTCCTCCATATCACGCGATGAGAGACATATCTGGTGAAAGCTTGGATCAATACAGACCCAACGAAACTGGTCGTGGTCAATTCCGATTCCGAACAAGCCCATACGAGCCATCCGAACAAGCGTAAATCTCGTGCATACCTTCTTTCACCAGTTCGGAATCGGAATTGATCACGACCAGTTTCGTTGGGTCCGTATTGATCCCAGCTTTCACCAAATATGTCTCTCATCGCGTGATATGGAGGAACGGATTTGTAAATATCCATTTACAGTAGAAGGTACGCACGAGACTTACGCTTGTTCGGGTGGCTCGTATGGGGTCGTTCGAAATCAGAATCGAGCGAGAGACATATCTGGTGAAAGCTGGGATCAATACGGACCCAACGAAATCGGTCGTGATCGATTCCGATTTCAAACGAGCCCATACGAGCCACCCGAACAAGCGTAAGTCTCGTGCGTACCTTCTACTGTAAATGGATATTTACAAATCCGCTCCTCCATATCACGCGATGAGAGACATATATGGTGAAAGCATGGATCAATACGGACCCAACGAAACTGGTCGTGGTCAATTCCGATTCCGAACAAGCCCATACGAGCCATCCGAACAAGCGTAAATCTCGTGCATACCTTCTACTGTAAATGGATATTTACAAATTCGTTCCTCCATATCACGCAATGAGAGACATATCTGGTGAAAGCTGGGATCAATACGGACCCAACGAAACTGGTCGTGATCAATTCCGATTCCGAACTGGTGAAAGAAGGTATGCACGAGATTTACGCTTGTTCGGATGGCTCGTATGGGCTTGTTCGGAATCGGAATTGACCACGACCAGTTTCGTTGGGTCCGTATTGATCCAAGCTTTCACCAGATATGTCTCTCATCGCGTGATATGGAGGAACGAATTTGTAAATATCCATTTACAGTAGAAGGTACGCACGAGACTTACGCTTGTTCGGGTGGCTCGTATGGGGTCGTTCGAAATCAGAATCGAGCGAGAGACATATCTGGTGAAAGTTGGGATCAATACGGACCCAACGAAATCGGTCGTGATCGATTCCGATTTCAAACGAGCCCATACGAGTCATCCAAACACGAGTAAGTCATGTATAATAATATATATATATATAAACTTTGAAAAAAAAAAAATTAACAAAAGGTTTGTATAAGGCGCTGGTTCGGCCAGCGTCTTATACAAATAAATTTTTTTTTAAAAACTTTTTACGTGTAAGAGACGCTGGTTCGACCAGCGTCTCTTACACGGGGAATTAAAAAAAAATATGTATAAGAGACGCTGGTTCGGCCAGCGTCTCTTATACATAAAAAAATCAAAAAAAAATAGCTTCAGCTTCGGAGGAGAGACGCTGGTTCTACCAGCGTCTCTCACACGTAAAAAAAATCTGAAGCTGAAATAAGTGCCTATTTTGGGAAATTGTTTTGAAAAGAGCCTACGTCGGGAATTTTTTCGGGTAAAATGCTTATTTCATAAAAAAATTCCAAGGTCTTAACATAACAATACATCACAACATGAAAAAACAGTACAGCAAAACTCGTATAAAAAACAACTGAACTAATGTTACATGTTCCGAAATCATAGTCACATTCATATAGAACAACCAATACAACATCCAACAACACATAAATTTTCTAAGGCACGCTTCCAGAACAAATGGAGGACGCGAAAGAAAGTGGACCAATGAAGTTGAAGGAGAACAAACAGGAAAATACCTCTCTATGTAAAAATTTCATTTAAAAACTGGATTAATGTGGAACGTTGGATCATCCTCATAGCCTAAGAAGGTGCGATGTGATTCCTTTTAACATCATTTGCATTTGATCGAGTGAAAATCCAATTTTTAATTAGTACTAGTGTAATGACCGGTGCGCAAATTCCATATTATTTGTATGAAAATCTTCAATTAAGGTATGTTTCTTCTTCCATTATGCTTTCTAATGTTGATTCTAGATGAATATATGTTGTTAGTATAGGAAATTGCATATTATATGATGTTTTGGTATTAAATGTTGATTTAGAAATGGTTGTATATAGTATTAGGTTGTTTGGAATGGATGAAAGATGATGATTTTGAATTATGGTTGATGAATGGATGTTTTTTTTATGTTCAATAGGTTGAAATTCATTAGGGTTAGGGTTTTTTATTAGGGTTTACATTTTATTTAGGATTTTGATGTTTATTTGGTAATTTACTTAAATTGATAGGTTTTTTAGTTAAAATATTGAATTTGTGTTGAAATGTTGCCAGAAACTGGCCCGAATGAATGAGATGACCGGAGAAGAATGTGTAAAATCACGCGTCACGCGTGATGATGTACGCAAGGATCAATGGACAACGGTGCAAGGATTCGCTCGTCGGTGATGGAGAATGGTGCAGGCGGAAGTGAGGTTTGATGGAGAATGGATAGGCGTCTTCTTAGGCTGAGATAAGACACACTTAGCCAAGAAAACAATGAGGAAGAAACCGAGATACAACACACTCAGATTCAGCCTCGGAGACGATCGATATTACTCACGAACGATGAAGAACTTTGGGAGCTTTTTGGTGCAAACTAGTTCTGCGTTTTCTTGTTGATAAAAAGCTGTTGTACAATGCTTTCCTAAGGCCCTTAAATAGCCATCTAAAATGCTGAAAATAAACAAAGGAAAAATGCTAAAAATAACCACTACTCCTAAGCATTACTTCGTCCACTACTTCTAGCACTAGTGGGGCATTTTCAGCCCTTTTTAGGGAAAGATAAATACAGAATTAAAACCAAATAATTATCCAACTAATGCTGAAAATAATACTAAGTAAATTGGTGTTTCTTCCTTAGCCAAAATTCAGATAAGTGGCTCTCCTTGGTGTAGGCATGTGAACACGGCTCCCTCTTCATGACTTGGCTCTCTTTGACTCATTAGACCATCCTTGAGCAATTGGTGTAGTTGTCGAGCTCGGGCTCGAGTGATAGCATCGGGTGGTTGGTCCTCCTTAGGGCTTGCCTTGTCTTGAACTTGCTCGAGCTCTTCCTCTAGCACCTCATCATCACTTGACACATCTTCTTGGTAAGCATCTTGGTCTTGAATACCTTGATGTGTAGGCACATCATCCTCCCTCTCTTGAAAGGGATTCGACCTCGAATCTAGCTCGTCAAGATCTGAATCCTCCTCAACAATGTAGGGCGTCAAGTCGGAAACATTGAACACATCATGGACGCCGAAGTCTTGTGGTAGCTCGAGCTTGTAGGCGTTGTCATTAATGCGCTCAAGCACCTGGAATGGCCCATCTCCTCTCGGTTTGAGCTTGGAGTTGCGGAGCAATGGGAAGCGCTCCTTCCTTAGGTGCAACCACACAAGGTCGTCGGGCTCAAATATCACCTCGTTGCGTCCACGGTCTGCTTGGCGCTTGTATTGGCCTGCTCGTCTTTCCAATTGTAACCTTGTGTCCTCATGCATCCTCTTGATCTGAGCAGCTTCGTCCGCTCCTTCCTTGCTTTCCCTCTCCTTGATAGCATATGGTAAGAGCTCCAATGGCGTTGTGGGATTGCGCCCATACACCACCTCAAACGGTGTCCTCTTAGTAGCTGTATGGATCGTCCTATTGTATGCAAACTCAATGAAAGGAAACCTCTCTTCCCACCTGCGCAAGTTATTCCTCAAAATAGTTCTAAGCAAAACACCAAAAGTGCGGTTAACTGCCTCGGTTTGTCCATCTGTTTGAGGATGACAAGTAGTGGAAAAGAGAAGTTTAGTTCCAAGCTTTGCCCATAGAGTCTTCCAAAAGTAGCTTAAGAACTTCACATCTCGGTCCGACACAATAGACCTAGGAACCCCATGTAATCTCACAATATTATCAAAGAAAAGGTTAGCAACATGAGATGCATCATCAGTTTTATGGCATGCAATGAAATGTGCCATTTTGGACAACCTATCGACCACTACAAATATGGAGTCTCTCCCTCTCTTAGACCTTGGTAACCCTAAAACAAAATCCATGGAAATGTCTTCCCATGGAAGTTTAGGGATAGGTAGAGGAGAGTAGAGACCATGGGGCTGCACCTTGGCCTTAGCACGCAAGCAAGTCATGCAAGAAGCACAATGCCTCTCCACGGCCTGATGCATCTTAGGCCAATAAAAGTGTTCTCTTAGCACATGTAAGGTCTTTAGGACTCCAAAGTGTCCCATCAACCCGCCCCCATGAGCTTCATGCACTAAGATGTTCCTAATTGAGCTTCTAGGAATACACAACTTGTGACCTTTGAACAAGAATCCATCATGCAAGTAGTATTGGTCCTTGCTTCCATGAGACTTACATGCGGCCATTATATCACAAAAATCAGGATCACATGCATATAAGTCTTTGAGAAAGCTAAAACCAAGTAACTTAGCATCCAAAATAGCCAACAAGGTGTACCTCCTTGAAAGAGCATCTGCCACCACATTGTCCTTTCCCTTCTTGTGCTTAATCACATAGGGGAAAGACTCAATGAACTCTACCCATTTAGCATGCCTTTTGTTCAGCTTGCTTTGGCCCTTTAGATACTTTAAGGCCTCATGGACGGAGTGTATGACAAATTCCTTAGGCAATAGATAGTGTTGCCATACTCTTAGCACACGTACCAAAGCCAAAAGTTCTTTGTCATAGGTGGGGTAGTTAAGCTCAGCTCCTCCAAGGCCTATTCCCGAAGCATCACACTCTATCTCAAAAGTCTTATCAAAATTAGGCAATGACAAGAGTGGTGCTTGGGTGAGCTTGGCTTTTAGGCTAGCAAATGCCGCTTCTTGTGCAGCGCCCCAAGTGAACGCTACACCTTTCTTTGTAAGTTCGGTGAGAGGCGTAGCAATGGTGCTAAAGTCTCTCACAAAACTGCGGTAAAAGCCAGCCAAGCCTAGAAAGCTTCGGACTTGAGTCATAGTAGTAGGTGTTGGCCACTCATGAATCGCCTTCACCTTCTCCTCATCAACTTTCAAGCCCTCTTTGCATACAACAAATCCAAGGAATACCATGTGATCAGAATAGAAGTGGCACTTCTTGAAGTTGGCATACAACTTCTCCCTTCTCAAGACCTCAAGAACTTGTCTAAGGTGGCTAACATGTTGTTTAAGATTGTGGCTATACACTAGGATGTCATCAAAGTATACAACCACAAACTTACCAATGAAGTGCCTTAGGACATGGTTCATGAGTCTCATAAATGTGCTAGGGGCATTTGTAAGACCAAAAGGCATTACCAACCATTCATATAGACCTTGTTTAGTCTTGAAGGCCGTTTTCCATTCATCGCCCTCTTTCATGCGAATCTAGTGGTAACCACTCTATAGGTCTATTTTAGAAAAGACACTTGCCCCATGCAACTCATCAAGCATGTCATCTAATCTTGGGATGGGATGGCGGTACTTGATGGTTATGTTGTTGATTGTGCGGCAATCAACACACATCCTCCAAGTACCGTCCTTCTTTGGTACCAAGATGACGGGAACTGCACAAGGGCTAAGACTCTCCCTCACATAGCCCTTGTCAAGCAATTCTCCTACTTGACGTTGCAACTCCATAGTTTCTTCCGGATTAGCCCTATACGCAGCCTTGTTAGGTAGAGTTGCCCCCGGTATAAAGTCAATTTGGTGCTCAAGACCCCTTATGGGAGGCAACCCCTTAGGCACTTCCTCTTGAAAGAGATCATCGAACTCCAACAAGAGGTGTGAAATGGGATGCGGGAGTTCCTCAAGATCATTCAAGGTAAGAAGCATGTCCTTGCGTATGAACAAGTAACATGGCTCCTTTAGCTTAATGGCTTGAGCAACTTCCTTAGGCTTAGCCAAGAGCATGTGGTTAGAAGCACCTCCTTTGCTTCCAATAGCCATTTTCTTACCTTTGGCTTGCTCTTTAGCTTGGGCTTTCCGTTGTTCCCTCTCTACATGGTCAGCCATGATTTCATGAGGAGTTAAGGGGAGGAGAGTAATCCTCTTGCCATGTAAATGGAAGGAGTACTCGTTACTCACGCCTTGGTGTATGATGCCCCTATCATACTGCCATGGCCTCCCCAAGAGGAGGTGACAAGCGGTCATAGGGAGTACGTCACACAAGACCTCATCCTCATAGCCACCAATAGAGAAATTGATCATGGCTTGCTCACTTACCTTTAGAGGGGTGTCGGAGTTTAACCAACATAGTGTGTAGGGCTGAGGGTGGGGAGTAGTGCTTAGGTTGAACCTAGACACTACTTCCTTGTCAATGATATTACAACATGATCCACCATCGACAATCATGCTACACACTTTTCCTTTGATAGTGCACCTAGTATGGAAGATGGTCTCCCTTTGGCTAGGCACACTAGCTCTCTCCGTGGCTATAAGCACTTTCTTAGCCACGAAACAATCTCCTTGGGCAGCAGCCACATGGAGTTCTTCCACTCCCTCCTCATTGTCAACAACTTCTACTTCACACTCATCCTCGGATTCATATTCTCCTAGAGTGTTAAGTAAAACTTGCCTCTTTGAGGGGCAATCCTTAGCAAAATGACCACGTCCAAGACACTTAAAACACTTTAGGTCTCTAGCTCGGTTCTCACCCTCCTTTCGTTGGGTTTGTACCGTGGATTGAGACCCTCTAGGGTGACTCGAAGAATCACCTCTAGTCGGTTCTAAACGCCTAGGGGTGGGCTGTCGGCCTTTGGAGTCTTGCCAAGGCCGTGAGCTATTAGCTAGGGGGCGTCTTGAAGGAAGTACTTTGTACATACGGTTGGTATAGTGAAGCACTTCTTCCATAGGCGTCCCACTAGGGAAGTGTTGCTTGCTCACTATGGCTTTGAGCTCGGGGTTGAGATGGTTTATAAACTTAGAAATAAGATACCCTTCGGGAATTCATCTGGGCTCTTATTCCTTTGTTCAAGTTTCTCCAACCTCTCATGAACCCTCTCCGCATAATCATTCGACACAAACCGGTCCCTTAAGGCTTGTTTGAGGTCTTGCCAAGTAGTGACTTGGGGGTGGCCATGATACTCACGGTCAGCCTTGTCCCCGAGCCACCATTGATAGGCAAATCCCTCAAACTTGATGGTAGTTATAGCTACTCGTTGAGCTTCCGAGTAGTTATAATACTGAAATATTTGTTCAGTTTTTTTCTCCCAATCAAGATAAACCTCGGGATCACAATTACTACCAAAAGATTGTACCTCCAATTTAACTCCATGGGGCCTTTGGTCATAGGTAGGCGCATCCTCATAGTAGTCAGCGCCTCGGTATGGCATGTAAGCACCTCTTCCGCCTAGGCCACGCCCTCCTCCTCCTCGTCCTTGTGGCATCCTCCGTGGTTGCATCGGTGGTTCTTGGTACTGATGAGGCGCTTGTCGTGATGCCTATCAAAGAATACCTAACTCAAATCCACTAGTATAGTGGGAAGCAAGGGTCGAATCCCAAGAGAGTCGAAATACAGTTTAAATCACAATTTTGTTCCTAACAAGTAACCAAATTGGGAGGGGTTTGTAGTAATTGAGATCAAGGAAGTAAACAAACACGCAATTGTTGAGATTAAGTAGTTTGATGGAAAGAAGTTCACTTCTCGGTTATTAGCACATCAATCATGCAAGGAGAATTGATCATGGAAACCTAACACCATATATTCATACACATTCAATTGGTTTATCCTACTCTTTGTTCATATAAAGTAACTAGTCCAACAAGTCCTAGAAACCCTTATTTGATTATAACCCTAGAACAACTAAGATTCAATAACCAAATAGCATTGAGCGCAAAGATATGTAGGCTTGTGCAATACCATTGGCGACAAGCCGATACTTGACACAAGTTTATAATCTCTACCCTATAAACACTCACAACAAGTTCATGTAAATAAGGATTGCTACCAAAAGACAAGACTCTTCAACAAGAATTATCAAGTCTAGCAATATGAAAGATAGAAATCAAACCTAGTTGCGCACCTAGATAAAATCAATATCTCTCAATAGCAAATTGAGGCACAAGAGATTATAAAATAAAACCACAATTGAAATAGAATATAAGATGTAGGAAACTCACAATCCTCCAATGAAAGAAGGCTTCAAACCTCAAGGTGAACAATAGAGATTTAGTTACACATAGTCATGGAAGCTCTCAACAATGGAGTTTTCTTACTAAAAACCAAGATAAAGATTCTAGGGAGAAGGAGAAGAGTTTATATAATTTCCCCCTAGAAAAACCAAGAAAAATAAATAAAAACCAAGTCTTAATGCAGCAAATTAAAGATAGACATAACTAATTTTGGAGTTACAAATCAAATGGAGAGAGGAAGGTCTAGCATCCAATGCCATCAACTCAATGCTGACTCCGGGTATAAATCTCGACCGAGATGTTGGAAATCTCGACCGCGATTTGCACATGCTGACGTGGAATGACGTGGAATCAACAGAATCTCGATGCTGGAAAATGGCAAAATCTCGACCGCGATTTGACAAATCTCGACCGAGATTTCTTGTCTGCAGCTTCTTCTCTCCGTCTTCTTCTGGTCTCGAGGCAGCTCGGCTTCGCCTCTCGACCACTCCTCTGGTGCAAGTGTGGTGTGTACTCCTCCTAAGCTCCATCCCGCAAGTACCAATGAAGGATACAAGCAGAATCTCCTAACTCCACCACCAAAATCGCTTTCGAGCTTCCCGCAAATCCATAATAACAACTCCAACCGGATTCCGGGAATAACACTCGACAAGCACCTAAACTCCTCTAATCCTATGCTAATAGTCGCTAGTTATCACCATATAACATGCTCCTATCAGGTACCTAGGAGGATCAAACACTAGTGGAAAAAACACCTGTTGAGGCGGTCAAAAACCCCCCTGTTGAGGCGGTCAGGGGTCGCTGTAATAGGGGGGGGCTGCAACAAGTATTTATCGGTTGAGGCGGACATTTTTTCGCCTCAACAAGTCACTTGTTGAGGCGGACAAAAAAGTGACCGCCTCAACAGATGGGCAAAAATATTTGCTTCTCATCCTTTGCCCGCCTCAAATGTCTCAAAACCCATTCTTTGACCGCCTCAAATGTCTCAAAACCCGACTTCCATTTTGTTATGCCCACCTCAAATTTTTTGTCTGTGAGGTTCACTCTTTGTTTGCCAGCCTCAATAATTTCAACACAAAAATTGAAATTTCACCCCTCATCAAATAGATCCATAAATTCCACACACAAAAATAAGTCAGTAAACATACAATCTGCCTCAACTTTCGAACAATATACTTAACATAAACTTTTATTAAAATTGAAATTTGAGAACATTAGGTTACAAGAAATTTATTCAAGAACAAAAATTCCAACCCTGTAACATCGAATCGGTGGGATCTTCCATGGAGGGAGGGTCAGATCTGATGTGAGAAAAACTAGAGAAAAGGGAGAGAGAAAGGGCCGGCTGAAGAGAGGGGCATGATACGAGTCGCCGGAAATAGAGAGGCGCGTGGATCGAATGCAACTTCCAACTCTTGAGATCGAATGCAACTTCAACAAAAACTTCAAAGAAATCTTCAGATCTGTAAATATAGGGTTCATCGGTTAGAAATCTTCAGATCTGGTTAGAAAAACCTCGATCTCGACTTCTTCGTCTCCGACTTTCTTCATCTTCGGTTTCTTTGTCTCCAACGGACTTCGTCTCTGACTCTTCGTTTCTGTCTCGATGTGCTTCGTCTCCGACGTGCTTCGTCTCCAGGTTCTCCTCTTCCTTCCTTCCTTCAAATCCGTCTGCTCTAAGGCCGCCTCTTCTGGGACAGAAGATGAGATGTGAAGCGAGGTTGAAGAAGACGCTTTCTGTCGAGATGTTGAATCCGGCCAGATCCAAATCCCTTCTTCTGTTTGGATTATGTTTCATGCACTCATATGTACCTTCTAATGTACCTATGTTAAATCTTCACTATCCGCCGAGCTTTAAAATGCAGTATGTAATAAGTATATGTATATGTTCATTACTGTGCTCTTAACTGCATCAATACATTTCTTTCAGTTATCTTCAAAGTTTATGGCTCGGATGGTAATGGAAAGGTCAACTTGCTAAGGTTGAAACACAGTGAAACGGGGTCATTTAACATAAACATGAAGAAATCTAAATTTTCTACATTAAAAATCCTAAAAGCATAAACCTTAAACAAAATAAGGTTGAGGATAAAACTTTTGGACATTATTTTGGGAAGTAGTAGTCAGACTATGCAACTTGTGACGCAATCTTCATTTTGGGTCATCAGAAACAACTCTCTGTTCTCTTAACACAGGGTTTAGTTGCGTACATCCTACCCCACTTCACCCCGCTATAAGCGGGTAATGTTGTTGTTGTACTCTTAATGTTTGAAATTCACAAAACTTTCTCAAGTGGCACTTATGAAATCCCTTCTTGATAGATCTTATTATTTTCATGTTTACATGGATTATCAAGCTTCATGTCTTGTTTTACTGCTCTTCTTCTTCTTCTCTTTTTTTTTGAGCAGCTTTTCTACTCCTTTCTAAACAATGATCCTTGGTTCTTTTCTTTTCATAATCAATGTTGTGTGTCCTTAAGAGCTGGAGAACTAGGTTTTTTCTGATTCAAGGAGAAGCTAAACAAGATATTCCTTACTTTCAAGATATTTATTTAATTAAGCTGTGTGTGAACTCATCAATGGTCCAACAAATGTATTTCATTAACTACTGCCATTAATCTCAACTTTTTTTTAACAAACTCTTTCCTCCATCAAGTAAACTTAAGAGCAGCAATTTATCTTTCCTGATTTTCCTTCCAAGATAGTCCTGTGCTTTTAATGACGCTTACTTGTCTTGCTTGGCTACTCATTTATTTGTTTGGTGATTTCACAAACAGTCTTAAATCGTTCGAAATGGTTGCTCACTGGATTTTTCTCGTGAGGTACAGGTGGTCTTGACTCAGGTGTTGGATGAAGCAGGATATTCCAGGGATTCTCACTTGCTTTTGGATGATTTCATCAAGGTTCATATCCTTCGAACTTATTTCTTTGCAACTTTAAAAAGGGCAAAATGCAGAATAAACCACTTAATGGATATTTGAGTCTTTTTTCATACATAATCTAGATTTAGTTTCTATTTCTATCACGCCACCCTTGAATATGGATTGGGTGACAAATCATTGTTCATAATTGTTCATTATGTTGCCTTGATTTGTATGTCTTTTGAATGATATTCTTTCTAATACATGGTTTTGTTTTATTACTTCTATCCAGATTCTTGCAAATTCAGGCTTAAAAATGGAGGTGGAAGTCCCAGTTGACTAGACTTGACTTGGCATGTAGTGTAATTGAGATCTGTCATCTGTATAATTGCAGTTGAACAAGAAAAACAGTGCTTGTTTGTTTATTCATTTAATTGAGACTAGAAACTACCATTTTGAACATCCTCAAAATTGGTAGATCAAAGAGGGAAATATTTCGTCTATTTGTACACAAAACAATACTAGTAACCACAAATCCATGAAAATGCCACTCTACATTTTCACATATTCTCTTCTTTTAAGTCCAAAATTGATTAGATAGAAGAGAATATGGGATCGACTTGAACGAAAATGCCAATAACCCGACTTTACCAACACAACTCTAAATTTCTAGTCATCTACTATATAAATGTTAAAGTTGAAGACATGTCTTCACAAAAATTTGCATCACTTTGCCAGTGAAGACTTTTTTTTTTTATTACTTTTTCTTTTTAAAAAAAAAATCATTGGCTCACTATCCCACTAACTCTAAATTTCTCTTTTACTTGCATTAATTTAAGCGGATGTAGAATATTTTCATATTATTAATAATAAAATTGTTCTTTATTGTTACAAATCAAAGACACTTGAATTAGGAAAGAGAAAGTAGGGAGTAGAGAGTAAGAGAGTAGGGAGAAAGAGTGTTTTCTTATTCTCATGTTTTCTAAGTAAACTTAAGCCTATTTATAGGCTAATACACTCAAAAACCAAAAGTCATGTACATCCATATAATAATATAAATATAACATTTATATATTTATTTAGACTTATTAAATTTTTAGCAATAATCAAAACGACACTATTAATCCGAACCACTTGCTAAGTTGTAGTAACCGGACCGAGTTGATCTATATCTGAATTGATCCGACCGGTACTCAACCTAAATCTGAAACGGCCGAGCCTGACTTGACTGATCCGATTGACAATTGTAATTCCATGTGAAGAGTTTGTTAAAGATGTTTTTTAAAAAGAACATATTTTTCATACTTGGGGTCATTCAAAATCTATAATTGACGTGAAATACATGAATAGTTTACATCCAACTTAACCTCAACATTGCAAATACTGGCATGAAACTAATTCTGAAACATATAATTCCTCACATAAGAATCTAAACCAAAGATGAAAGTAGTAATCACATATCTAGAGTCATGGAAAGTGAAGAATGTTGGCGAGAGGTGTTAGGGAAGGAGGAGTGAACTGCTTGAGAATGTTTTCTAACCATGGGCTGCAAATTTGGGCCAATATTGGATCTGGAGTCCAGTCCACATGCTTGGGCAATTGAAGCTTGGGCAACCCTTCTTGGCCCATTGGCAATTTGAGTGATGTACTTGTACTAGTAGTAGTAGTAGTACTGCAGCTTGGGTTGTCATCTGCAAAATAATTTGGGCCCAAACCCATCTCAGTATCACATGAGACGTGCCAATTGATCATTGGCTTGACCATACTTTCATGTGAGTTGGATGGGAGTGGGGATGCAGGATAAGAGTAAGATCCTTGGAATTGAGTGCTTGACTTTGTGATGGAAGTCTCCTCTTCCATGGCTGCCCATTGCTCCAACACTTTCAAGGAAGTTGCCTTTCTATACACTTTGCACAACACCATGTCCTACAAAACAATTTACACATGAAAATATTAATACAAGAGACCAAATTTGGTAAGTACGTTATGGTCAAGTATATACTTATGTAACAAGCTAAGTACCTTAGACAAGGTACAATTATCAGGCAACCGATATTCACTCATAATCCAATCAGTCTTGGTTCCTCTTGGTGCTCTGCCTCTATAGAACACAAGCGTCTTTCGAAACCCAATGAGTCGTTTCGGTTCCGAAAGGTTAAACACTTTTCGGTCCGATCCGGTTGCCTTCCAAAAACCTTTTTCGGTTGTCCGGTTAGGCCTCCCACCATTGCTAGCTTTCCTTTCTCTTGGCACAAAGAAATACCACTCCCTCTCCCCAATCTTTGCCAATCCTACATTACAATTAATATTGTATTATTAGTCATTTGAACTTTGATAAAGTTCGGTGGGCCGATAAACACGGGGGTCATGTATATTAGCGCATATGCGTATTTGACCCACAATACAAGCCCATGGGGTTCCATCCTAAAACCAATTGGCAATAGGAGGAGTAATTCATGGTATTATATAGTGGGTTATTATTATCTCAACTTCCGATGTGAGAAGCCTAATCTAACACGCCTCCTCAAGTGGTAACTACTTGTCTGGCCCAGTTGCCACTTGACAAACGAGTCAGCCCATATCACTCCACTATGGCGGGCTAGACCCAAACTATGTCTTCAGGCCGACAAGCCAAAGGAGTCGCCCATAATAAGCCATCATGGCGGGCTAAGCTCAGATAAACCAGGAAACGAACCCAGACCCGGAACCTGACTCTGATACCATGATAAAGTCCGGTGGGCCGATAAACACGGTGGTCGTGTATATTAGCGCATATGCGCATTGGGCCCACAATACAAGCCCATGGGGTTCCATCCTAAAACCAATTGACAATAGGAGGAGTAATCTATGGTATTATATAGTGGGCTATTATTATCTCAACTTTCGACGTGGAAAGTCTAATCTAACAAACTACAAAAAGAAGTACTAAACTTTGATCACTCCATTTCTATGCATATAAAAATGTATGTGCATTTGATAGATTGGTAAGTTATTTATTTACCAGGCAAGTCCCATGGATCATAATGGTAGATGTTGAGGAAGCCGATGACATCGAAATGCAGCTTCTTTCGAAAAATGGTGTTCCTTAAGTAGAACTCGAGGAGCTCCTCTTCGGTTGGGTGGAACCGAAACCCGGGCAACACGAAACTCAGTGCTGCATCGTCCATGTCTGATCGCTCATGTATCTTCTTAGATGGAGCCATATGCAAGACACAAGTCAGTGTTTGTGAGTAGTCAAAAACACATATAGGATAGGCCTAGGTAATTAAGAAGATGTTGGGTAACTTGTGTTCGTTTTGGAAGTTGTTTATGTGAATGGTTTGTTATATACTCCACAAGGGAGGCATGAAGCTGATGGCCCACTATTGTTGGACTAGTATAATCAAGAAGAACTTTATGGATGAAAGAAAAGTCTAGGAAAGAGAGGGAGATAGGTTAGAGACTCCAACTGGCCTCAATTAGTCAATTGTGAGATGAATAACAAGTTTGGGGCAGAAATGTAAATAAGGAGAAATTGGGGACCCACACGGAGAAGACTGACCCACTTAGTGCTAATGTAGAATAATGGGTTGAGACTTGACTTGTGAAAGTGGACAATATGAGGTCTTTGTGCTTGACTTCTCTTATTCATTTTTGTTATGTGGCAAGGAGTGAGTGGGATGGGAGATTATTTTCCATATTGGTCATTACCACTGCAAAAATAGATTATTAATAGTTTTGAAATCCTAACATACTAATCATCATATATGGTATGATGTACAGTTTTAAATAACAATATATCCTTCTACCTAATTGCATCTTTTGTTCTTAACATGAGATGCTTAGACTTTGTTCTTAATAGCCCATGTTATATGCACACACTTTTTTGGTTGGTAAATTTTATCATTGATTCATTTTATAACAATCTATCTTATATATTAAAGCTAAGCCTTTTCAAGCTCTAAGAATGTTTTTAGAAATAATTTGTTAGATTTATAATTTATTAAACAAAATCAATTGTAAATTTCAGAAAATATTATTAATAATTTTTATATAATAAAATTTTAAAATCATCCTGTGTAATTAAAGAATAATTATTCTTGAAAATTTGTTAAGATTATTAATATCAATTTGAAACTTTAGTATTTGAAAATTATACATAGTTTATACAATTCCATCAATTGATTTCAATAAATAAATAAAATTTTAAAAGCATCTCAATATGTTTCTACTATAAAAACTTATACGTATAAAGTATAAACTATTTGATATCTTCATTTTAAATATAAAAATAATTTAATCTATAATAAAACATTACCTTATTTATATTATAATAGAAAATTAATTTTAAAAAACATATCTACCTAACTACAATATAAGGGAGGAGCCAAGTTTTCACAAAAGATTGCGCCACCTCAGCGCCATGTCATTATTTTAAACAAAAATAAAAAAATAAATTAATCAAATTCTTAAATAAAAAAACTCATATATATTTCCACAATCTTCCACCTCCTCCATGATCTTCTACAAGTATGTCAATCAAAAAACTTTGGTAATTTATAAACCATGTTTAAGAGAAGCATACAATAAGGACTAAGGAGCATACAATAAGTTTTGGTCATTTTTAAAATTAACCTCTTTAAATAAGAAGTTAATTTTAGAAATTTATGATTTTGTGTTACCAATTACCATTTTAGTGATTAGATGTTAGTGATTTTTTTTGGTAATGGGTTTATCCATTTACTTATAGGGGTAGTTTCTTATTTAAGTATGTTTACCCTATGTCATTGGTTAGAAAACCCGATCATTGAACTCAAAAGTTCAAACTCTAGAGATTATAATGTTTACAGTATTATTTTGTTGGTAGTTTGGTCATTATTTTATGCTTAGATAAGATTAATTGAATTTTGATTGACTATACTATAGGTTGGTGTATATTTTATATTGGAGGTGGATCATTCATTATTTTTCACTCTGTTTTTACATACATATATTTACTATGAAAACATGTATTAACATTTTTATTATTATTTATCTTTCACAAATATAACTATAACTTATTTATCATTTTAACAATGTTTGTATATAAAAATTATAAGCATTCTATAAATATTAATGTAGATTTATAATCCCGTGATATTCACGAAGCCTACACTAGTTTTTATATTGAACCCCATGCTTGACACATGTATTACACTAGTCCAACCATTATTGTTAAAACTGCTATTCAACTCTAAGATTGTAAAACCTTTAACTTAGAAGTAGCCTAACGATCCCATTTCTAGGTAAATTTACCGAAAGTAAAATCTTAATATTTCTATAATAAAATTGATGGAATTTTTATTACGATTTCGATCTTGCCTACAATTCTAATGATTTTATGACGGTTCTTAAGAACCTACAAATTATATACTATATGATATTATTTCATTTTCGGATGAAAATGCACTCAAAATTGATAGATTGTATTTGCTCATTTCTATCATTATATGATTATATTATATCACCACTAAATTGTTTTGGGAAAATAACACTAAGAATCAAATTGCCTTAAAATGAGGTAAATAAAATAAAATAAAGAAATACTACGACGTCCTAGACAAACAATATAGAATGACAACGAGGTATTGAACAATAAATAAGCTTAGCTAAGTGGGCGGAATGATATTAATGCAAATAAGCAAATGATGTAACACGAGTTCTCGATTGATAGCTGGGATCCTCGATACAATGTCACAGTGAGGAATGGATAATGATAAAGAGAGCTCTTGATGAATGATGATGTCGTTTGAAGTGGTTCCAAAACTCTTGGAGGTCTTTGATGTCCTTCTCTTCCACGTCGCCTCTATCAGATCTTCTCTTCATTGGTTCTATTTTGCCAGCCAAAAATAAGTCTGTGGACCTCGGGCCTATCTTTCAGACATGGGCTGAATTCTGGCCCAGTTATAATTTTTATATTTTCATTATATACATAAAATTTTATCATTTATTAAATTGATCTGTACTATATATATATATATATAGTTACGAGGAAGGATCAAATGAGAACACTTCTTAAGATAAAAACCCTTAAAATGAGAACTTTTTCTAAGCCGTTGGATCTACTTCATCAACGGTTCAGATTGTTTCTAAGTGAAAGTAGAAGGGAAAAAAGAGAAGGTGGCAAACTTGTAAATAGATAGGGAAATAAGAAATATTACTCACGTACCCCTGGACCTTTACCATTCACCGTCATCGATTCCATGGCGCTGGGAAAGCTTTCCCCGATCGATTCCATGGCGCTGTGAGAGCTTATCCTTCGTCGATTCCATGGCGCTGCTCTACCTTCCTCTATACCATGGCTTCTTCGTTCTTCTTCCATCCTCGATTTCGCCCTCGTCCTCTACCTTCCTCGATTTCTCCATGGCAGCAGAAAACTGATCGAGTTGAGGCCTAGATCCGCTACTGGTCGACACCATTCAGTCCAGCAGGTAATTGCTTTTCTCTTCCTCTTCCTCATCCTTCAAGTTCACGAGTTACTGAATTTCAAGTTTAGGTTTCTATTTCTACTTGAACTTCATTTCAAACCAATCTCTAAACTTTACTTGAGATTTGCTGATAGAGATTGTTGGTGATAGAGATTGTTGGCTTGAGTCCATTTAGATACATAAAAATCATCAATTACATTTTGGTGTTGGAATTTTGCTGTAAATAAATTAATGTTGAAACATTACTCTGTTGAGATTGAGTTGAATGATGAGGAGCCTTCCCTTTGTGCTTCATGAGTTTCTGGAAAGAGTAGCATTTCATTTCTTCTAGGATGATGTTCTTTTTTGGGTTAAGCTTGTCCAATTGGTGGTGGATGTCTGAATTTTGTATTCAAAGTGTGGTTGGAAATGGTATTAACCTTCACCTAGTTGATGTCTTTGTTTGTTGCTGATTTGGTGGAGGTTGAACTGGATTTAGTCGAATCCGAAGATGATGATGATGATGCATTTGAAGTGGAATTCAGCTTCTTGATCTTGCTCTTCTCCAAACTAGAGCCATTTGCCTCTGTTTTGCTGCTTGGCAAATCATCTGCAGATTTGATACTCTTGGACTTTGAAGTAGAGTTGAGCTTCTTGAGCTTGGTTTTCTCCAACGTATAGCCATCGTCCTCACCTTTGCTTCCCAAAGAATCAGAACTGGATTTGAGTGACTTGGTCTTGTTCTTCAATGAGCTCGAAATAGGCTTAATAAGTTTGGCAGTGGAGCTAGATTTAACCGGCTTAGTGTCGGTGGAATCATAGGAAGAAGAAGAAGGAGAAGGCTTGATGGATTTGGTTTTGTTCTTATTAATAGAACCACTACTAGGTTTAGAGAAGGGGATGTGGAGGCCTTCTTCTTGACAGTGACAACTGCCTCTTCTTCTTCTATGTTAGTATCTTGAAGAAGAAGAAGCCTCCTATGCCTTTGGTTGTTGCACTGATAAGGAAGAAACAGAAGAAAGGCATTGAAAGATAGCTGCAGCAGCTAAAAGCAGGGAAATAGCAAGTACCTTTCTGCTACTGCTGAACTCCATAGTATTTGAATGAAGTGGCACAGAAAGATAGGGAAAATGGGAGAAATATTATTTTCATATTTTGGTGCGGAGTATGGGAGTCGGATACCTTTTGATTCTTCGGGAATGGTTGCCAGGGATGTGAAATTTGGTGTGATTTCTCGAGAATTTTGTAGACAAATATTGTAAATATGAGGATGTGAATTAGATTCTCTGGCAATTAATTGTATTTGATACCTTTTGTGAGACAGTATTCCGAAAAATCAAAAATCACCTATAAAAATAGGTTGAACTTGTAAAAAAACACCTTTGAACCTACTAGTGTAATATCATGTACCTACAGGAAAAAAATTTGAACCTGCAGGTTTAAAGTAATGTACCTATAAAAAATCAGAGGTTCAACTAATTAATGCTTAGCTCAACTCAGCTCACTAGTTAAGTTCAATTTGTTTTCCATTACTTTGCTTTCAGGTTCATGGTGTATTCCAGGCGAGTTCATCATTTTCTCTTGCTAGTTCATTTATTTTTTCTTATATGTTCACGGGATTTCCCTTGCAGATTCATGAGATTTTCCTTGTATATTCATCAAGTTTAGGTTTGCAAGTTCACGAGTTTATCTTCATGTACGGGGTTCATGGAATTTTCTTACAGGTTCATGGAATTTTCTTACAGGTTCATGGAATTTTCTTACGGGTTCATGGATTTTTCTTACGGGTTCATGGATTTTTTACTGTGAGTTCATAGGTCCGTAGGTTCACAGGCTCATAGGTTTACAGGTTTACATGCTTTCAAAGTCTAATGATATTATATGTTCACGGGATTTTTTACTGTAAGTTCATATTTTTGTTTGCAATTGTTGTCTCTACATATAATTTTGTTTGCATGAAATTTGTGCAGTGGATGGAGGATTTTGAGGTGCTTCAGGCAGCACCGGAAACCGGAATAGACCAGTCATACACATCTACTCTAACAAGAAGTCTGTCTCTTGTCCTTGATGAATTCTACCCGAATCTGCGATCTATTGGAGTTTCCGTTGAATCTGGTGCTGGAATGAGTGATTTCTTTAAGGTCATTGATGCCAGTGCTGAGGAGTATATGGAGCTTTTATATAATTTGATGATCTTTTAGGCAACTACAAATGCTTTGACTTCACTTGTATGAATTATCTGTCAATGTGTCAAACCATATTACATTTAATAGAGCTTTTATATCATTTATGATTTTGCCTAGACAAGAAATGATGGATTGTCATTCGCTATGTGCTTATTGTGACATTTTTTTGATAGATGTGCAGACTAGAAATGCTATTTCTGGTACGTATTCAGCCCCACAGAGATCACCTGTTCTTTTGGTTGGGGATCCTACAATCACGCATGACAGAGCAGGAAATTTCATGCTTCCAAGAGCAGATGTTTTAAAACTTTGAGACCGATTGAGGAATGAGGAGTTAGCTGCAGGTTCATTCCTATCTAAGACAAGAGGCATATGGAATTGGCGCCAGGAAGCAACTGGTGATATGGGTCGTAGGCGAGAACTGTGTGCTCACACACGTATCTTGGCTCTAGAAGAGGCAATCGATACAAAGTGGGTGTACAACTTGCTTCTGTTATTGGGATTGACAGCTAAAGCAGAAAGAGTGCAGGTAGATAAGCTTGTATTACCTATGACTTATGTATCTGAAACATTTGGTGACTAACAATGTCCTTGTGCTCTGACAGGACGAAGTCAGTTTGAGACTTTTTCTTGACAGTATAAGCCTTTCAGATTTAAGTGCCGAGAAAATTAAGAAGTGGTTGCCTGAAGATCGAAGGCAGTTTGAACTCATTCAGGAGAGGTGATACTTCCTGACATATTTTTTGTCTCATGTAACATATATTTTGTCTTTATTTATTTGTGTGATGACATTTGCAGTTACTTAAGGGGAAAGGAGATGGAAGAGAAATTTTTTACACAGAGACGAGAAGAGGAGGGAAGGGGCAAAGAGAGGAGAAAGGCTTTGCTGGAAAAGGAAGAGCGCAAGTGGAAGGAGATTGAAGCTTCCCTCTTATCTTCAATTCCTAACGCAGGCAGTAGAGAAGCAGCTGCAATGGCAGCTGCAGTGCGTGCTGTTGGTGGTGACTCTGTTCTGGATGATTCGTTAAAAACCCATCTATCCTAAATGGCCAGCTGCTGCTCGGAAACTGCCTCTCTCGGACTCGAAGTGGAATGGCTCAGGACGTACTGGCTGCTGGGCAAGACCGAAACTGAGCTACATTGTTCTTTATCTTCCTCTTTCTCTTCTGCTTGAAATTCTTGTGAGGAATCTACATTTTCCTGATCACAAAAGAAAAATTAATGTAAGTTTTGATAATGACATGAACAGGAAAAAGATTTAAACAAATAATTTGACAGCACAGCTCAACAACTATGCTTGAAAGCAACAGTCCAGTGGTGATAATAGCTTCTATGCTTTTGTTCATAGTTTCAATTCAGCAGAATGTCTTTATGATTAAACAGTGATTTTGTTATAAGAATCTTTTTCAAAATTTGCTTTTAAACACCCAACATGTATCTCCTCAATCATTTTTTTGTTGATTCCTTAACGACTAAACAATGGATTTGGTTATGCAATGCTGCTGCATTTACAAGTAAAGAAGCTATGATTAAAAAAAATGGAGTGAAAATGCAAGTCTATGATGGCTGTTTCAAAGCTTCATAAAGCGGGGTATAGTAATCTAGGGTGGATGGTTAATTGAAGGATTTTCAGCTAAGCAAAGGACAGTAATTTTCCAATTGAAGGAACCAAGAAGCTACAATATGCAACCATAGGGGACCAAAAGTTACAATATACTAACCTACACATGGACTTTCCCAATAATGGATCAAACGAGTGGTTGCGCTTCCATCTTGAGTTGATTTGGAGCTTCATCCTCTGCATTTCTGCTTTGTTCATGATATTAATCCCGAGCAACATCATATACCACTAACTTTGGTCTTCTCTAGGATGTTCCTATGTGATTTAAATTACAAAAGGCACATTCATAACTTGGATGGACATGGGTGTATTTGATTGAAGCAAATGTTGGGTTGCTCTTTGTCCTCAACAGGGTCCTCTTCTGGGCAGTATACATGAGCTGCTTCGTGTAGAGCAGAATGGTGTCGGTTGGACATTGGTTCCTCTATTTATTCTATAGGTTCATTAGTGTACTCCTCCAGGTTCATTAAATATATGTACTGGTTCAAGTGTTATGGTTCAACTGTTATGAAAGTATAGGTTCATTGATTAATGAATACGTGAACTAGGTTCAACGGGTATGAACCCATGATATACATTTCATCGCATACGTGAACTAGGCTCATCGCATACGTGAACTAGGCTCATCGCATACGTGAACTAGGCTCATCGCATACGTGAACTAGGCTCATCGCATACGTGAACTAACCAAGTTCATCGCATACGTGAACTAGGTTCATCGCATACGTGAACTAGCTAAGTTCATCGCATACGTGAACTAGGTTCATCGCATACGTGAACTAGCTAAGTTCATCGCATACGTGAACTAGCTAAGTTCATCGCATACGTGAACTAGCTAAGTTCATCGCATACGTGAACTAGGTTCATCGCATACGTGAACTAGCTAAGTTCATCGCATACGTGATAGGTTCATCGCATACGTGTAGGTTCATCGCAAAGGTTCATGAACCTACAGAATACAAGCCAACGAAGGGCGCTATGCGCACTTCGTATGTTTATTATTCTTACGAGGCGCGCATATCGCGCTTCGTTTTAAACCATTAATGGTAAAATGATCATGAACTTTCTTGATGATAGGCACGAACCTTGTTCAAAATCATACGTGAACTAGGTTCATCGCATACGTGAACTAGGTTCATCGCATACGTAAACTAGGTAAGTTCATCGCATACGTGAACTAGGTAAGTTCATCGCATACGTGAACTAGGTAAGTTCATCGCATACGTGAACTAGGTAAGTTCATCGCATACGTGAACTAGGTAAGTTCATCGCATACGTGAACTAGGTAAGTTCATCGCATACGTGAACTAGGTAAGTTCATCGCATACGTGAACTAGGTTCATGTCGATAGCGTTGCAGGTTCATTTAGCCTAATTTATTTATTTTAATGAGCGCAACGAACTAAAAGTCACTAGGTTCATGTTGATAGTCGTGTAAGTTCATGGCAACAGCCCTTGTAGGTTCATGTCGACAACCTTGCAAGTTCATGGATTTTTTACCCCGATTTTCTTTATTATGAACATATTGAACTAAAAGGCCTTCAATTCATTTTGATAGTCGTGTAGGTTTATGTTGATAATCCTGCAGGCTCATGATATTTCACAAGTTCTACCTTACGGGTTAATGAGTTCTATCTTGTTGGTTCATGAGTTTTTTGTCTTACATAATAATGAATTTTCGTTAGCAGGTTCGTGAGTTTTGTTTTGTTGATTCACATTTCGCAGGTTCAAAGGCAACAAAGAAAGGTTTATAATGTCTATCAGATTCTGTGGGTATGTTTTATGGCTTTGACAGTTGACCCTTGACACACCAAAGAAAGGTTTAGCAACATACCATGAACCTAGATATTTTAGCACCAACATGACACATAAATCCGTGCCATGAGTTCACGAGTTCTAACTTACGGGTTCATGGGTTCTAACTTGCAGGTTCATGAGTTCTAACTTGCGGGTTCATGAGTTTTGTCTTACATATATATGAATTATTTTCTAGCAGGTTCATGAGTTTTGTTTTGTGGGTTCATCGAATTTTCCTTACAGATATTTTTGCGGATTTATCACTTTTAACTTGTGGGTTCTTTAATTTTAATTTGCAGGTTTATACAGTTTGTCTAATTGTTCATAGTATTTTCGATGTGAGTTCATCAACTTATCTTGCATGTTCATGAATCTGTGTCATGTAATTTGACAAGCCAAGAGCAATGCAATAAATATCGAAAAGAGTAATGAACCTACATTGTGAACCTACATTTATAAGTTTGGGAACCTGTTATAAAATTTATGAACCTCCATTCATGTTCATCGGTTTTAATGAACCTGTAAGTTAAAACGGATGAACTTGCATGGTAATCTCATGAATCCATAAAATAAAACTGGTGAACCTAAAAAATAAAACAATGAACTTGCATGAAAAATTCTATGAACCTGCAAAGTGTTCACAAATTATCAAAAATACATGTTTAATATGTGCAATCCAAAATAATAAAAAGAGCAGTCTAAAAATAATAAAAAGAAATACATGTTCATTGTTGTACACATACAGGTTCAACCATTTACACATACAACGTTGTATATTGAATCCACCAAGTGCACCTGCCATTGCTGAACCTGTAAGGTTCTTGAACATGTTGAGCTCCACACGAGAAGCTACGCTTGTTTTCAGAACCTTCTTCACCACTTCTTCCTTGATGACAGCCTCACACACCACAGATTTGCCTCTTCCTTCTATCCAATTTACAGCTGCTGGCTTCTTGTCTGAACAGTAGTTGCCTGAATACAAACAACAAAGAACACCATTATATGATGACAATCCAAAGATTGAAACAGTTTTTTATACACCAAAGTACAAAACTGAATGTCTTAGCTTACCACTAATGCCAATAACATCCATGTAGCATCCCCCGTTAACTTTGCTTCTGAAGATCCTGAGGTATAAAACACTGAAGAACTTAACAAACAATCAATTTCTTTGCACTCTTGGAATTTTGTTTCCATGTCGCCTAAAATCTCAACTTGGTGCTATGCAGAATGATATGATCAAGCCAGCTATTCAAGGAGTGTTGAATGTACTCAAAGCCTTTGCAAGCCAAATCTGTCAAGCGTGTAGTGTTGACGTCGCCAGCTGCAGCAGTGTCAATCAACGCCCTCGAGGGCATTTGCCTGGTCATGACAGAGGACAACTGGACTGATCATGAGTTCTTGTCCAGTGCAAAACCTCCAACCTGGGTAATTACGTGGCCATGAATTCAAAAACACTTATACACATCAAAGTACAGATAGAAATTTGAAATAGTTCACCTGTACAGGAAACTCATCTTAGTAGTAAACATACCTCAAGTACTTCAATCTCTTTTCCATCCACCTCTACTCGAACTTCTGAAGGAAAATCTTCAAACGTTCTATCCATGATACTTTTTGCTCCTTCTCTTGCATAGAGAACTTTATTCATAAACTGCAGACAAAGAATCATCCAAGTCCAGAACCAACCTTTAGGTCCATATTATAGAAAGAGAGAACTGAGATTATAGACAAAGATTTCACTTCCGACCAGGACCACCGGTTCTCAGAACACTTCTCAGAAATTGCAACTAATGCTATTTCTCCATTTGGTTCAGTTTGGAATTATATCAGTATCATTTAACAAACGAAGAGGCCTCATCATTATCTGCAGCCATATCTACATCATTAGGCGTTGAAGATGCGCCACCATTTTTTGCAGCAACTTGTATGGGGTGAGAACCAAAAGGAGGTTTGAGATGTGCCATGCTTACAACAATAGAATCAATTTCCTGGGAAACAGCACGAGTAGCACTTGGTCTGATCAATGAGATACTTGGATGCAAGTTTGACATGAGCTGGTTAAAGATGTCCCTTGAATATAAAGGCATTTCAGCAATTTGATTAATGGCATCAGAAAAGAAGGGTTCACCTGGTGCTATACCCAATCTGTTATCACTTGCAGTAGTTATCCTCATCATATTAGCATCCATACACGAACCTGCAGGCTCTTCAGCATTAAAGGCGTTTTCTTGAAAGAATTGTGCAGGTGCAGCTATACTCAAGCTGCTGTCACTTGCATTGAGTAACCTCATCATCTCCCCATCCTCTCTCACACGATTAGTATTCATACTCAAAACTGCAGGCTCTTCACCAGTATCATCAATGGGATCAGAGCTGGGTAGCAAGAAAGGATCACATTCTGCAAATACTGTTGACAGGCCCTATTCAGTACTAGCTGCAGAAACCGGCTCCACAGCAACAGGATCAGTAGCCTGCGTTGAATTCACTTGGATATTGGAGGGTTCAGCAGCTCCAACAGTTGGGTTATCTATCGCAGTTTGCTCTTGCACACAAGAAAATCTTGCTTTTCTTTGTCGTTCCAAAATCAGGATTCTCTTTTTAGCTTCCTCTTTAACAGTTGGATGCACAGCTTCACAGGCTGAGATTCCATCTCTTTTACCGGCCAAGTGAAACAAACTTGAACACGTCGCCAAAAAAAAAAACTTGAACAGAAGAAACTGCACAACCAACAATCTTGCACGCTTTATCTAAGCATGGAGCATGCGTCAATAGAACCTAATGCATGTTCAAGAAGGAAATTATTTAGATGGAGAAGTGAACAAAATTGCTAGAGCGAAGAGAATGAAAATCTCCACAAAACCCAGTATGATGCCAGATCAAGGTGATTAAAATCCAAACAGTCAAACAGTCAGTAGCACAAGATCAAGGAACTCAAACAGTCAAACCCTAGCAGTCGATTGGATCAATTTTTTTGCTAGAGTTCATAGCATGTTACTCTTTTGAAATCATGATTGGATCAATTAAAATTTAAGAAAGATACCCAAGAAGACTAATAAATAAGTTTTAACTTGCATCATATTAAAAAAATTCTAAGGGTAAAGTTTGGAACTGAACTGTTTACCTAGAAACAAGCAAGCAACCAGTAATTAATTTAACAACCCCTTTTACCCTAAAACTGTGTTCATATTCCTACAGGTTCAGTATTTTATACCTACAGGTTCAACTATGTTCATATTCAAGTTATATCTATTTGGAAATCATGGTCTCCTTCAGTTGGTATTGATGTAGAAACCACTGAGATAAGAGCTTAAATCTCTTAACCATGAAAACTGACATACAAGCAGAACTCTTATCGATGTCGGCAATGCTCCTTAATTGCACAACCCCATCTTTTCGCAACAATCTACTCCCTATCAACTTCGAACTCATTTGCTCTAAACTGGGAACTTGATGATGTTACTAGGCATCTGCGAATCAGAATTAACTAACCTCAGTGAACTTAAGAGATTAAACTCATGAACCTCGCATATAAATATTATGAACCTCAAAGATTAATCTCATGTTCTAAAACAAATTGAAGCAATTCCTGAAAAACAAAACAACCATAACTATGTCATTGCAAAAGCAGACACCACTATGATTTTGGTTTAGATTCTGCTACTTAGAAAAATGACTAGTCCTATGGCTTTGCATCAGTTTGATAAGGAATTAGAACCCCTAAGATAATTCCACCATAATCCAAAAAAAAAACTTACAGCAGCTACACCAGCTAAATCTCACCAGATGCATGTAAAATCAAATCAAAATCCATACCTGCACGATTCACCACCAAACAATGCACCAAAACCGAGCCTTGCTTTTTACTCTCCTCAATAAAATCCAAGCAAACATCCAAATAATCCAAGTTCATTACCATGAACTTCCAAGTTCATGACCATGAACTTCCAATTTGGGCAGAAAATACCTTAAGCGATAATTCACAGTTCATAAAACTAAAAATCCCTTGCAAAATCAAAACACATATGCACCATTTTTTTTCTGCGGTGGGGAAAATGTTTTTACATAGGAAAACCAAGGTTGCAGTAAGGAACAAAGGCTTTTTCTGCGGTGGGGAAAATGTTTTTACATAGGAAAACCAAGGTTGCAGTAAGGAACAAAGGCGGGGACAGATCAAGGGAGCAACTAAATAGTCAAGTACAAACCTCACTGACTAAAATCTTGGAGAAACTTGCAAAGAATGCATCCACAACACCGAGTCTAGAATCCAAATTTATACCAATATGGATAGTATCAGCATCTTCACCAAGATGCTCCAGTTTAATGTGAAAAATGTGCAAAACAAAACGACTATAAACAGTTAAACATTACAAAAAGTCTAGAAAGAATGACAGTCACTTCAAATCTAGATATTTGAACATACATGTCATCACGGCAATATCAGCATGAAACGAGAGGGAGCTAGGTACTAAGATTTGAAACTGAATTAGATAATCTTACAATGTTGAACCGCACAGTTTACTATGTTGAATCTTACATTATAAATCAATGAACCTAAGAGTGTAAATCACACTGAACCAGAATGAACCTCCAAGCTATTATTTCTTTGCCAACCAACCATTAACCTAAAGAAGAGCACCAATCGGGTCAGTCCAAAAATATTGGATGAACTAACTCTAAAAACTTATCCAAGCCCCAATGACCTAAAATCGACAAAATCAATGTTCATACAAGCTTTGATTCAGTAAGATATCTCAAAATACAGTACAACTTACAAGATTAATATCATCAAGGGTAAACAATGACTTGCAATTATATGGATGTGGAAAGCTCAATCTGTCTGTAATTTGGTAAGTTAGGTAAGACAAGGTTAGATTTAGCTACATACCCCATATACCGCGAGCTGTTCCCATCCTGTTTTGGTCGAGACTCGAGAGGTCAATTCAAACAATATCCTAGCAAAGGAGTCAAACTGTTTGTTATCTGAAAATAGAAGCTCTGCAGTGCAAAGGCGTTCTCAAAGACCACCATTAGGGCTCGGTTCCTAAGAACTCTTAACTACATTAAATCTCCAAATGCAACTAAAAAAAACATGAACTTCCAAGCTATCAGACTTACAGTTGGATCCTTCCTGGTCAGAATTAGGGTTTGTGAACTTAGAATGCTTGTGATGTCCTGGACTTCTACTGGAGTGAGGACTCGGGCTCTCGAATTGAAGGTCGACGTAGACGAATTGAAGGTCGACGTAGACGAATTGAAGATCGGCGTAGACAAAGTGAAGGGAAGTGCATAGACGAATTGAAGATCTACCGCCTCGAGGATCTTCCGAGAGCAAAAGAAGCAGAAGAGAGTTCGCCATGGATGAAGCTAGATGAAGCTAGGTTGAAGGCAGAGGCAGAGCTGTTTGAAGGCCGAGGGCTGAGCTGTTTGAAGGCCGAGTTCACCATGGAAGAAGCTAGAAATCCATGGAAATCGCCTCAGAAAAATCGCCTCAATCGCCTTGGAGCTCTCCGTGGGTGTTTCAAGGTGGAGGACAATAACGTCTTTTTTTTAATTTTTTGAGATAATTACACAATTGCCATCGCCTACCTTAAAACAAGCACGCGCTTTCCCTTCTCTGTCTACGTGGCTTCATCTAGAGCATTGATATTAAATGATCAAGGGTTCAGATGGGTTCTTAATTCTTAGGAGTTCTCCTTAAAACCCACCTATATACCGTAAAAGTCTCAATTTTAACAACAATAAATTATTAAATTTGAAAAGATAGTACTTCTAGATTTCTCGTGGGTCTTAAGTCAGCATTGCTATGATGTCCTTGCAGTCAATGGGGTTTTACTGAGTCTAAATTTGATTCATGTAGAGAAGAATTAAAGTGCATAGCTAGTTTCCTTGATGCAAGGGCAAAATTTTGGTAGTGATTTTTTTTCCTGGATGACAGAAAACTTAAGTAGGAAATTGATGGATATGACCACATATTTTTCTGTTTGAAATGGTCAAGTTGTTGGATTTTTCTTGTTGTACGTATGGTGTTTGTCACTTTAGTTGAAATAGTAAACGCATCTGAATTCCATTGTTGATAGTATATTGTTAGATTGAAGACTTGAATTCTGCATCAAGGATTGAAGTTGAAGAAGGGGGCTATTGAAATTTGGACGCCTATTACACTCAGGACGTGCTTGGTATAGTGATTGACATAACACTAGTGATAACTACTACTCCCTCCGTCCCTTTTTGTTTGTCCACAAGTACGATTTTCACGGGAATTAAGGAATTGTAAGAATATAATGATTATAGGAGAGAGAAAAATATAAAGTGAATGGTTAGAGGTGAGAGATAGAGAGAAAAAATAGATAAAATTGGAATTTGAGAGAGAGAAAAAGTGAAAAGGTGGTAATTATAGGTTGATAGTAGGGATAAAATGGGTAAAATAAAGTGACATAAATAGAATAGTGGATAAACAAAAGGGACATCCGAAAAAGAAAGTGGACAAACAAATAGGGACAGAGGGAGTAGTTTGAAAACGGTGGATGTTTATGTTTGTCATAGAATCTTTAGGAAGTTTATTTCCTGGTAGTGATTGTGGGCAGAATTGTAGGGGTATGTTGTTAGTGTCTTTCTATATCTACTAGTAGAACCGGATTCCCGCGCGAAAATTAAAGGGTTTTTTTATACGGCTTAACGTTATTAAATAGACGTCCTAAAATTGAATTGAGGATAATCATGTTCATAACCTTTAAATGTGACAATGTAACCTCAATAAATTAAAATTTGTAAACATAATCAATCAAAAAAATAACAAATGATTTTTTTCGACGAATTTTTTTCCACTCTAGGCCCTCTAAATATGAATAATTGAGCAACGCGTCTTAAACGAAGATCAGATAAACTTGTTGATTCAAGCTTTGATTACTCTTTTTTTCATGGATTTTATGATTTATGTCAAACCTTTCTTAATATCAACTTTTTCAATACATTAAATTGTTTTAACTCAATGCATTAACTTATGTTGTTTACATTAACTTATACTAGATACGGGATCCGCGCTCCGCGCGCGGAAAATATAAATTTTCGTATTTGGTTTAATGTAGTTTCACATTATTTGTTAAGGTTTTTTACTGTTATCAAATTTCTTAATAATTATAAGTATATTTTTATTTCCTCATGTTTGGAGCGGTTTTAGAATATAATATTGATTTATACATACAATTTAATTTAATTGACTCAAAAGTCTCAACCTACAAAGATTTTAAATGCAATCAGTGAAATTTGACAACATTAAACCTTTAATACGAAATGAGATAAACAGTTCAAAATTACATTCGTGAAGTATTTATTTCTAATTTAATAGTAATTCTATTTAATCATAAAAACCCCAACATAAAAAGCGAAAAAACATGTCAATACAGATTTTTATGAGAAGTATTTGGAGTATTGTTTGTGGTGGAAATAAGTATCAATTACATTAACTTTTAACAAAAGACCGAAGTTTTCAATATATAAGGTTCTCCAAATATTTCAGTAGTCCGCGCTACGCGCGGGGTATTTGGAGTATTGTTTGTAGTCCGCGCTACGCGCGGGGTTTAAACGAACGAATTAAAGTAATAATGTGATGTTGAATAGTTTATGTTTTGCTTTAAATGTAATATGATTGATAAGTTATATATTTAATAAGATTGATCGATCTCAAACTGATGTTACATGTTGATTCTAGACAGATGTCTATAGTTTTATTTTCATGTTATTATAGAAAAGTCACAATAATAAAATGGGTATTGCTTTACGAAATTCAATTTCAAAGTCTAATTTTCAAAGTAAAAAATGCAATAAAAGGATTAAAAAACATTAAAAAAGATATTAACTTTTGAGAATTTATTACGAAAGAAGATAAAGGGACTAATGATGTCTCAAATTAAAGCTTCATTTATTTTATGGCACAACATTGAGTTTTTTTATTAGATTAGGATTAGATTTTCTATGGATGTTAATGGCCCAAAAACAAAGTCCAAAACAAAGCCTGTAAAGTGAAGAGATCTCTTGGCCCAAAAATATGATCTATTAAATTATCTGGTACCGATTTCATTCAATTCGTTCAACGGACAACTAGCTTTTATATAGATAAGATTTTTTACATTAACTCAGTGCATTAACTCGATACCATTTGACATTACTTTGTCAAAGGCAACAACTTTTATATAAACTAGTGGACTATAGCTCGTGCTACGCATGACCGGAGTGTCTTTAGTGTTGTCCTTGTTATCTTTTGTATTGTTGATGGTTATGTTTGTAGGTGTTGTATTTCATATATATCTTTCCTTTTGTTTGTTCCCCATGTTTTCTTTTTGATACTTAAATTTAATCTTGGGCTAAAAGTTGATTCCCTATGTTTAGTTTACATGTGTGGGTTGTCTACCCTTATGTGTACATTCAACAACATTTGTAATTTATGTTTTTTTGCCATTGATATTTGGTTACGATATTACGATTGTCTGTATGCCAATTCATATGATATGTTTCCGTATGTATAGAATTGGTTACAAATTTTGTAGTAGACACACATAATTGTCCAACTCTTGAACAGTTAAATCCGTAATAGGTTAATTTGTGTGGTTCGTTTGTCTTCGTACTTATGTAATTCACCTCTACTTATCTTTTTATTGTGTTTTTATTTAGCTCATATATTTAAAATGTGTGGTTATAACATATCTTATTTCTTTTACAAGATGATTGGTTTTAAATTCCACACAAATTATTTAACTGGACAATCAATAATACATCTTCCCTTCTTAATATTTTGTTTTTACCAAGGGCCCGTTTTGTCCTCGCACAGTGAGTGGCCTTTGATTTTTTACTTTGTCGTTTTTCGGGAATTTTACACTGCAATTTAGTGCTTTGAAAATTAAGGCAAGAAGGGCTTTCATTGTTCCTGGTGTTTTTCTCCTGAAGGAGTGTTGATTTTTTAGGGATTCTGCAAAACTCAGTTGTGATACTTTGTGTTGAGTGGTCCGTTCGTTTGTGTTCTGTGAATAATCGGAAATTGGCATCTGTTTGTACAATCCCTAATTGGGAGGGGTTGCGTTGTCGGTGATCAAGTGCACACCCTATCTCCTCCTGTTAGTGGTCTTCCTTCTTAATCTATGTGATTGCCGGTATTTTTTCTTTTCTACGGTTGTAATTTTTGTTTCTCATATGGAAATCTATTTGATTCCCGGTATGTTGATTCTCTCTATGCGTGTAATATCTATTTTTAATCTGGATTTTAGTGTGGATAGGTTGAGTCGGTTATATGTCATTCTATGTTTTTTTTAGTTCATTGTAGGTATTTTGTGAATTTACTCCATGTACATCCGTTGATTTATTTCAGCTGGACAAATTTTCAGCTTGGACATCATGCTTCCATCCTATCGTAGCAGTTTTAATATGGAAATTCTTATCGTCGGCTTCCGTTTTCTCTGTTGGGTTTGTTTCTGCTCCATGTTTATTCATGTATGTTGTTATTGTTTGCACCGTGTTTATCCTCAATATTATCTTCACTGAATTTTCAGCACTGTCATGTTAAAAGCCTTTTTTTGGCGATTTGTTATTTACTTTTGTTAAAAGAGAAGAATGGTAGTCCTTCTTGGATTGACATAGTCGTGATTTGCTACAGATGTTGATTCAGAGCCTCACTAACTTGTGTTGCACAAACTATATGGTGCCAAGTAATCAGGTACTAATCGATGCCCCATTTTTTATGTCTTTATGCTTCATCGAGATTGTCTGTCTATAAGTGTGTGCAGTTTTGTTGGCTACTGTAATTATTCAAACAACAACAAAAAATAGGACTTGAATAAATGTTTCTTGGGTAGAAGTGAATTAGATTTTTTGGCTTAACACTTTGTCTCCCAATCATGTTACTGTCATGATTTTGGTAGGACTTTAATAAATTTGTTGTAATTGGTGGGATCTTACACGAATAGAAGTGAATGATGGTACTTTGTTACTCAATGATCATAGAATGCCTGGAGTCTTAAATCGATTATTGATTTTGAGCTGAAGTTATCTTTAAATTGCATAAGTTCTTACCTCCTTATCTGTCTATTCTTTCCAAATCTTCTTAACCACACATGCGTATCTCTTAGATCAGTGTTTTACTTTTTTTTAATGTGTGTTTTGTTCCTCTATAATTGCACATCTGTTTTTTTTGTTATTCTGCATACTCAAATATTCGTTGTTGTTGTCATAGTGAAGAAAAAGAGCATTTTTAAAGTTGCATTATTTCTACATTATATCAATAGGTAACTCCTAACATACTTTATAGTCGCGCGTCCAGTTCTCGTCTTCTCCCATGTGAATACAGACTAGAATAAGAAGCCTTAATATTATACTTATTGTGTTTCTTACATCACACCAACATTCCAAGGTTTTCTCTTGTTTTTTCCTTGACTTATGCCTTTTTTGTGTTTCCTAGCCGATAAAGTAAAACATGTAGCTGTTAAAGTGTCTATGTTTTTGAATTATCTAAACTTGTTGAAGTGTCTTTGTAATGTTTGTTTGTGTCATTGACCTTCTGCATTTCCTTTTTTCCCTGGCGTTTTGCATCATTGTCACCTTTGTTTCCCTTTGATTTTTACTCCCCGTGCAATTGAAACATGTGTGATATTGTGTTAGTGGTAGTTGTTTTATTGTTTTCAACTTGCGCTTATGTTTTGTTTTACTATTTTAAAATGTTTAAATTTCAAAGAACAACTATCCTTACCTGATTATGTTGTTTGTTGTATGACATTATGCCATCAGTCAGAGGGTATGTTCTTGATTTTGTCCCCTCTAGTTGTCTAATGTATTCATGTGGTGCTTCCTCTAAACATTTTTCCATTTCAGTTATGTGATCGCCGTATATCCAATACAGCTATTCGTTTCTGCTATACGCTTCCCCCTCGTCATATTCCAAAATTCCCCTTTTCTTACATGTGTCTTCGTAGGTTTGAAATTGTATTCCGTCCACCGTTTTAATGTCCTCAAATGATGTCGGTCCTCTTACTATATTCAGAAGCATGCGTAGATAGTACTCTTCTCTGTTTACCTTGTTGACGCTGACTATTCTTCCAACTACGTTAGGCATCGCTTCCGGTTCCCATGTCTTTGATTTTTCATTCCATTTGTAGTGATTTGGTATTTCACTGTATGTGTACCTTCTTGTTGTCGGTGTGGTTCTGTTCGGCTCAAGCCATGAAGTTGACATGGATAGATTAGTTCAATTTTGGCGCATTATGGCATATTCGGTTCCGTCACTTGTGGGGTGACCGTCTGTATTGGTTGGGATGTGGTAAAACAACCTTATCACTTCTGGGGTGCACTTGTGTGCTTTTGTTCCATATATGCGTAGGGTTGCCTCTATTGCAAACACTTTCCTTGATTGTAAGTATGTTGTTATTTCATCCACCTTTGTTTCGTGACATTTGTATGTCTTTTGCGGACTCCATCTTCTGCAGAAGATTTAGGATGTTTGCCACGTTTCCTGTCATTGTTTGCCTTATCAATAACTCTTTCGTCGTTGAATTCTTGCCACACTCCAAACTAATCTTAGTGTTGTATTTTTCTATAAGTTCTCTTTTATATTTTATCGTGAATTGACGGTCTAGTGATCCCCTGTCTTTTTCCAGCCACATTAGTATTCGTGCTTCTTGGTTGCCCATATTGTTGAAGGGTATTGTCTCCATACATGTTGAAATGGATTAAGCTTGTTAATTTTTTTAATAAAAAAATAAACAGTCAACGGTAATGTAGATTACTTATGAACTCACACGCGTTTGCCTTCCCTATTTTCGGATTTGTTTTGAGGTATTTTGTCCGCTGGTCTAGTTTTATGCTGAACAACTTCATCAATATTTCTGGTCTTCCGTGTGTTGTTTGTTCTGGTATGTCAGCAATGTAATCGTACATCTCTGCCCAATCTTTATTAGCAGAAAATGTGATTGATATTGTTGGGGTGCCATATTTCCCACAAATAGTCGTTGCATCCATGTAATTTTGTATTTCTTTCCTTGCCCCTCCGTCGAAAGTGGGCGGTAGGATTACCCTTGCGGCTAATGTTCTTCTGTCCTTGGCGTCTCTAGCTAAGTTGTCATATTCATTGTTGTACATTTGTTCTCGTATGATTTGTTGGTTGCTCTTTATCCATGTCATCTGTTGTGTTTCAATGACAATGTATGCATCAATTATGTATTGGTGGTATAGTATCCCCCCTTGTATGAGTGAAGTTCCTTCCCCAGTTCTCTGTTGTAGCCTGGCTGAGTAGTAATGCCTAATGTTCATCTTTTGTTGTTGAGTTTGGTGCACACCTGTTTTCCTTATGTATCTTGATCATGTGTTGTACCCATTGTCTCCATATGGAACAACAACGGATACTGGAGTGACATGTGCAGTGGGTGTGTGACATGCACTCTTTGATAGCACGAATCGTTATATCGGAGGTTGATGTCAAGTTCTTCATGTCACTCTGTGTTGTCACCCATTATTATGGATCCAATTTTGGTCACATCTGTTTCATTCTCTTCTACCACGTCCTCTAACCTTGAACCATGTAGTTTTAATGTGTGCTTTTTCCCAGGGTTGTTTTTCTCCCACTCTTTGGCAGTTATGAACATCTGCAGTGGTAAATTGTATGCTTGTAACATATTGTTGATTTTTGTAGTTGTGTCATTGTCCACTGCATGGTTGTTGTTTTGTTGGATTACTAAATCTCCAGACCGTGAGTTTTTTTTTGTGACAGTGGTCGTCATGATTGTTCTTCCATTCTTCATCTAGTAACAGTCGTGGTCAACATATGTGGTAAAACTCACCTTGAAATTTTAATGTATGTATTGTACTGGTGTTCTCTAGTGGTTCTTGAAGCCAACCGTCACACTTGCTCATAGAAAACATTGAGTTATACGTGCAGATGTTTTTTTTAATGACTTTGCCTGGTCAGATCGTCCCTGCAGTAGTTTGATGAGACTAAAGTCGTAGTGCCAAATCAAAGAAAACCCTAAACACTAACTAGAGTATAGAAAGTAAGTAGAGGTCGAACCCAAGAGAATCAAAACACCAAATCAATGCAGTCAAGTGAAATATCAACTAGTAACAAGTAACCAAAAGGGGGGGTTTTGATTGCAAGAACACACAAGTAACCAGTAACAAGCAGAGGAAGTTTGGGTGAGAATATTATGCGAAGGGGTTTCACCTAGCAAGTATCCACACAACAGTTAATCAAGTTGATCATAGATTTATCTCAAGTTCTATTCAATCCTAGGGAATGTTCCTATTCCAATCTTTAATATATCAGCAGGCCAACCGGTCCTGATAATACTTACTATTCAGCAATCAGGGAAACCTCTCAAGATTAGATGAAATAGCAGCAAAGGGCACAGGAATTATAAGGATGCATGCAATAACTTACAACCGTCAAGTATTAACATGCAATCAATTCTCTTTCATAAAAGAAATCAACTACCAGATCATGCAGATATGAGTGCTACAATGACAAGGAATTCCACCGTATATTCCTAGTCTACCAATAGATAACTACCAATCAAACTAGGTGATTAAGCTAGCAAAACTAATAGAAATCAATAGATGAAGAACAAGAGAATTAATACAAACCCTTAGGAAAAGAACAAGAGTTTAGAAATCTCACAACTTAATAACTGAAGGTTTCAACCGCTAAGCAAAACAATGGAAATTAGTTCCTGCTCATGGTTGCAAAACTAAATTGTCTGATGGAAAAGATGATGGAAAAGATGATAATAGCCAAACAAGGATGCCAGGGTATATAAAGAGTCTAACCCTAAAATAATATGGTAAAAGATAATCCTAAAACGAAATAATAAAATAAGGAAAAAGAAATAAAACAAACAAAGGAAAATAAGGAAACTCCGGAATGTCTTCGGCCTTGTTGTGGCGATCGCCATAGATGCCTGGCGATCGCGGTCTTCATGTAAAGCTCGGCCGTGGTTACTGTCGCCCAATGGCGATCGCGGTCACTGATTTCTTCTCGAATGGCTTCTGTTGAATGATGGCGATCGCCTGGATGGTAGTGGCGATCGCGGTCGGCGTCGCAGAAGCTTCTTCATTCTTCAAGTCTTCAATCTTCTTCGGTTCTGATCTTCATTTCTTCACTTCTTAATAAATATCTCAGAACATAATAATGACTCGAAACACATATGATAATACTCCTAAACTAATGTAATAACCCCTAGTTACGCTATACAAAGTGCAGCGTATCAAATACCCCCATACTTAGACGTTTACTCGTCCCGAGTAACTTACAGAAAAGCTACCCATACAATAAAATACTCAAAGCCTCAGGAAGTACAAGAATATCTCCTAGTGATTGCATAACCAATAAGCTCCTCCAAAACACAACAACAATAATCAAGAACAATGTGATAAAATAAGCACATACCCAGAACTACACCTTATTCCTCCAAGTGGCCTACCCGAATCCTCCTATACGCCTTCTTCTTATGTATCCATACGCCAAGATGATAAAGATCCTAAAACACTCAATTTTTATAACACTCATCTTGCTTGGGCGCCCTTTCGGGTTTTCATCCCAACCACTCAATAATTGTTCCAGGTTCACAAAACTCACATCACTCAAGACTTATTTTTGCCCCAGCCTAATGTCGGTCAAGCCACCTTCTTATTGCATAGATCTTGCTATCCAAGGATTTTGTATGCCTTTTTTCAATTTTTGTGGCTTTTTCATACAATATATTCAATAAGCTCATGCAGATACTACCAACACTCAAATAATTACATGTGAATACATTCTCCTCCCCCATACTTAAACATTGCATTGTCCTCAATGTAATGGAAGACATAAAAATGAACCCAGGGAAGGAGACAGAAGACTCACATACAAGGTCGGATGACCTTCCTCCAATAAAACTCAAAGTGTGGTAGAATGAGAAACTAGATGAGCACTAAATGTAATCCAAAAATGCATAGCTCATCTAAAGCAAAAGAAAGAATACCTCCAATGTAGAAGGTGACTCAAACAAATCAACTCCTTGCAAAGAACATGGTCACCAACAAGCTAAGCTCCAGCAAATGTAGATCTAGAATGATAGTACTAATGAAACCAAACTTGATGTAATACAACTCCTTACTTTCTTTTCTCTCATATTTTTTTTCTGCACTATTTTTTTTTAATCCGATATATTATTTTTTTCTCAGAATGATTTTCGGATTTTTATTTTTTTATTTTTTTATTTTTTTTATTTTTTTTTATTTTTTTAGACGGGAGAGAAGACTTACAGCGAGATTGGCTACTGACTGTAGCTGACCCTAAGCTTCGGTGATTTCCTCCTGTCCATAGAAAAACTAAAAAGAAAATTAAACCGAACAAAAACAAATAAAAACAAACTCAAACCTCGGGTTGCCTCCCGAGTAGCGCCTTATTTTATGTCGTGGCTCGACATGAAACTCAAGAGATTTAACTAACGCCATTTGGCTTTGTGAAAACCGTCTCTTGTCTGAATTCTCTCTTGAACCACTCATGGAACGCCTTGAATCTCGTCCCTCTTACCTTGACCACCTTGTCTTTAGCAATGAAGGTGGTTTCATTCACTTTCTCCTCTTTGACCGTATCAGGCGGCTGTTTAAGCTCAATGTCAAGTGCCTGCACACTAGACATCAATGGTATCTCGACTGGCGAGGTCAGTAATGGAGGGCGATTGCCCAAAGGATGTGAAGAGAGCTTACCTTTAGGCTCTGGCTTAGCCTGACACTCCTGCATGTTAGTAGATAAAACAACCTTTACTTTTGGGGGCTCTAAGATATTCTCTAAAACAGGTTGTAATTCATCCTTACAAGTAGGCTTAATCACATCAATAGCACATAGAGAATTCTTATCAATGGGATCCATGTCATATATATTATATTCTACCTTATCCCCATCAAACTCCATAGAGAGAGTCTCACTATTAACATCAATTTTCGTTTGTGCAGTTTTCATGAAAGGTCTACCTAACAATATAGGTGTGACATTATTAGCATGCTCCATATCCAACACAAAGAAATCAGCAGGAAAAATCAGATCACCAACCATAACAAGAACATCCTCAACAACCCCTTTCGGGTACACAGTAGACCTATCAGCAAGTTGAATAACAGTTCCTGTTTTATGCAAAGGTCCTACGCCTAGTGATTCATACAAAGAGTAAGGCAAAACATTGATTGATGCACCTAAATCTAGCATGGCTTTGTCAAATTTAGTTTCACCAATCACACATGTAATGCTAAATATGCCTGGATCACCACATTTCTTAGGCATGCGTTTTTGAAACACAGCAGAAACTTGTTCACTTATTACAACTTTCTTCTTTACTTTCAGTTTTTGGTTTCTTTTAATAGTGCAAACTTCTTTCAAAAACTTAGCAAATCTAGGAATACTCTTAACAAGTTTGAGCAAAGGAATGTTTACCTCATACCTACTAAAGGTTTCGAAGATTTCTTTGTCGTCCTCCAGCCTTCGAGTATCCTTCAATGCCTCAGGAAAGGGAGCAACAGGCTTCTGAGAGAATAGAGGTGGAAAATTCAGACGAACATAATCATCAATGTACTCAGGGGTCTCCCGGCGATCGCCATCAACAACTGGCGATCACGGTCGCATAAATTGGGGTTCTGCAGGAGACCCGCGATCGCGGATCATCATCCGCGATCGCGGATTTGTGACGAGCAAATCTGGGCATTCTGGAGTGGCATGGCGATCGCGGTCGGGATGTAGACCTTATTTTGCGCTCTGTAATTTCATGGTGATCGCCACTCAGGTCTGGCGATCGCGGTTTTGGCACAGCACAGTCGTCATAAGTTTTTCCGCTCCTCAAGAACACTGCACTGACGTTCTCTCTCGGGTTTCTTACCGGTTCTCTGGCCTCTAATTTACTCACAGCTTGAGCAATCTGTCCTAACTGATTTTCAAGATTTTGGATACTCGATTCTGTTTTAGCATTTTGTTGCATCACAGCTTGAGCTAAGGACTTGATCATATCTTCAACGGTCATAGAATTCTGAGGTCTAGGTTACTGATAATTAATATTATGAGAGTCATACCTTGGCCTTGGTTGCCATCCACCGACAGCGTTTACCTCAGCATTGGGATCATGGAGAGAATCATTTTTCAGCATAAAAGACTTCATCATATCTTTCAGTTCATTCATATCACTTTGAATTTTAGCGGGATCAAGTGAACTTACTGACTGTGTTCTTCGCCTGCTACCAAACTGCCTTGAGCTCTCAGCTAATTCCTCAAACATTTTAGTAGCCTGCTCTCCGCCGTGCAACGCTGCTGTCATCTTCTTCCCCAGCGCGCAGCAGTTCGTTCCTCCGCCTCTCCTCTGCGCGCAACAGCTCTGGGGGTCGTCTCCGTCGTAGTAGCAGCAGCGGCCACCACCCAGTTCGTCGACAAGCTGAGCACCACCTTAGCTCAGCCACACCATCTCATTGGAACCACCAACCCTTGCCAATTACTCCTTGTGAGAATTTTTCCCTAATTCTTTAGAACCCTAGTTTTTCAATTTGGGGGTTTATGTTAAAATTGATGTTTGGGCTGAAATTGATGGAAGTAATGGATGATTTAGGTTGTTTGAAGTTGATAATTAGAGGAACAAGTGAATGATTTGAGTTTTGGGCTCTTTTGTGTGAATCTGAAAATTCTGGGAAAAATCCGTAATTACTGGAAAGTTGTGGCTGGCGTTTGAAGGTGAGGAATCTCCCTACGAGTATGAGAAATTTTACGGTTTTCAATTTAGATGTGTATGTGATGAGTTATGACGTTTTTCGTGAAGGTTTGACTTAGGCGACCGTTTCGTGAATCTTGCGACATCTTTTTACGACAAACGGATTACTTGAGGTGATCGTCAATTGAGGCAAGTTATTTGTGAGCGTTTGCGTGTCATAGTTTAAGTTTAGAATAATAGATTATGCATGTCATCAAACCATCAATTCTGCATGCATATAACTATATCAAATTATAATGTTAGGAACTCATGTTCTTGTTGTTGATTTGATTGTCGTTGTTGATCTATTTCATGAATTGATGCATTGGTTATTGTTGATGTGTTAGATCTTATCGTTCATGTTGACATCGTTGTTATTTTCGTTGCCTTATTGTCTTTATTCGTTATGCCATGTTGTCATTAGATATGTTTGTTAAGTTTGGAAATTGTCGTTATCGAGAAAATAGACGTTGTCGTTGCACATGTTGTTGGTTTGTTGTATTGATTCATTGTGCCTTGTGCCATGTTGTGTCGTTCTTGTTCGGCTTCTTATGGACATACATTGGTCGTGGAGATTCTTATTATACTGAAAGATCTGTTGCGTTGAATGGTGATTATCGATTGAATTAAATGTATTGGTTGAGACGTTATACACGGGGTAATGATTGTTCTGATCCCCGTTTGATGTCAAAATTTTTTTATGTCGTGGCACCTTCGATTATGGCTCTACCGGAAGAGTGGGTCGTTGGTGTTGCTTATCAATTGTGGGAGGTCGGGTCGTCTAGCTAACGATGCCGTTAACGACCCTTTGATAAGTGTGATTTTGGCCCAATGTACGGGCAAGAAGGTACCTTCGGGTCCAAGACAGACTTGGACTTGTTTTCAAAACGTTTTTCGTATTTTGAATTTGGAATGGTTTTATTTAAATGGCTTGTTTATAGGTTGCTTGTGAATTGTTGTTTCCTTGTTTGGGAAATTGTGACTTGTCTGGAATTTGACTGACGAATAAGTGAAGTGTAATTGATTACTATATGATCATGTTGAGTGTATATATCAAAATGTGCATATCGTTGGTGATGTTGTGTAGTTTTCATTGTCTAAGCTACTACTATTATATAAAATGTTTATTAGTATGATCTCTTGTGTATCTGAAATGATGAAATTAGGATTAACATGCTAGAGGTTAACTTCTCTGTAAATCAACATGTTGGGTACCTAGACTTACTGTGTGTTTGCATATCTACATCTTCGCACTTCTGCACGTCTGCATATAACTTAATTGCATGTCTGTATGTTGCATGTATTTACCGCATCGTTATATGTTTGTATTTGACTTTACAATACGTCCATATATCTGCAGGTTGTGTATTGCATTATGCTTAGTCTATGATTTCTATACTTATACTATTGCATGTTTACTGCTCATATAACTTGCTAGTCTGGTTGGAGACTAACCCCCATTTCGGTGGGGGACTGGCTGTGTTTGTGCATGGCCAGGTATTCGTGCAGCTTCAGAGCATGGAGGAGGTCAGACGACTGATGCGTTGCTAGGATGGGCTATTAGTTGTGTTCATTATAATGTGGAAACGTTAGTTCTAGCAGAATCACACTACATTGTCATCTCCATCATTGTTTTCTTAATTTCTAATTCACTCTCGAGTTTTAAATCTTATTTTTCCGCTAAAGTTAACCCCCTTTTGTTTTAAACTTGCTTCCGCTAACACATTGTTTTCTCATATCAATCTTTTCCCTTAACCACCTGAGGGGATTCCTATCCAGGGATCCCTGGCACTGTAATACCCTTCATTTTTGGGGCGTTACAGTAGAAGCAAAAGTAGGTGACACTATAGTCCATGCAACAAAAAATCTTGTAAAAACGATATGGCTCATCAAAATATGCCATTGGTTTAAAAATTATTACGCAGACCATTGATCTTTTCAAAAAGGCAGAAACGCACACGAATTTACTTCAGCAAATATAACAATCATTAGAAAAGACAGACTGGGTGAAAGGAAAGCAAGACTAACTGGATACATCAAGCACTGACTTGAGAATGGATTCTAACTTCTTGAGTGTCTATGTATCACTTAGATACTACTTACACATATGAAAGAGTATTCTCAGTATGAAATACCTATAGAAAATATTGCAAACATTAGTACCTGTGAGCAAAGAAGATGTTGTACATACTCCCTAAAATCCAACTGTAAACGGGTGGTTTAGCCTCTCGAAGAAGATGTATCCAGCAAAGAAGATGTACCGAAATCTGCCTTATCCTGCGCAGAGAATTTTCCTTATGAATTCTCCTTCAAAATCCGAAATCAGTTGGCCGCAATTAAATGTATGTAGTGGAAACAGAACCTTTAGTGAGGGCATATCTGGAGAATGTTAAGGTTGTATTCATCCATCTAATCGAGATCACAACACCTTCATTCTCCCACTATCACAGTATTTCAAGAGGAGCAGCCGAGCAGCCAAAGAATTAATCAATCTCCACAACATTTCCAGCCGACTTCTTCATCCTATAAATCACAAATTACATTAGAGCTAACCTAAATCAGAACTTAATGCAGTAGGTAACACCTTAAAATGTAATTGAACGCCGCGTACACCACTCTCTATCCTAATATTTCCCCTAAATTGGACCCTAAAATCCAGTTACATACGAATTTCAATCTCTGTAACCCTAAATTTGCAAATTGACGAGAATTCGAGTAAACAATACTTACAGAATACGATAAACGGGCCGAGATGGAACCTAAATGCAAACAACATGTTGTATGTCACAAGAGGCAAAGGAAGAGATCGAAAACTCCGTCTTTGACGACGTAGTACAGAGAGGTCAAATCCTGGGCATTCACGGTGTTGGTGAAGTCCAGAAGAGAAGGATTATAGCGAGTGGAATTGAAGAACACCGAAAACGCCATCACCAGCCCGGTGTACGACTTGAGCAAGAAGGGAGCCTTGGAGGTTGAGGCGGCAGAGGTAAATTAGGTTTCCGAGCCAGAGGAGAAGTAGCCGAAGAGTGACGACGACGAAGGAGTTGGAGGAGAAGATGGAGAGCAAGTAAGAGAAATGGGTGGAGCTATTTTAGATCGTGGGCGGAGGAATAGGAGGATTCAAAGAAATAATTGAAGAAGAGTGGGGGCGGTTACGAAGACGACAACGGTTTTAGAACGGGATTTGGTTTTCATAATTGGTTTTAATTTTTGGGCTGAAAAAATTAGATTTTAATTTTTTTCTGGGCCTGTAATATGCTGCCACGTGGCTGCAAGATAGAGGCTTGAAGGGGGGCTGACTTTAATCTTTTAGTAGATACCCTAAAACTGTAATGTTTTTTAAGTTTTTGCATCACTTTTTTAAGTTATATGGAAATACCCCTTTGCTGACGTGACAATTATAACAGAGCTGTCAACAAAAATTTTAACTGAGTTGTCAACAAAAAATTTAACTGAGTTGTCAACAAAATTTTTAACTGAGCTGTCAACAAGAATAATAAGTTGTCAACACCAATAATAACCCTTTGCTGACGTGGAAATTATAACAGAGTTGTCAACAAAATTTGTCAACAAAATTTTTAACAGAGCTGTCAACAAGAATAATAAGTTGTCAACACGGCTAAATAAGTTGTCAACCCAACTAAATAAATTGTTTACACGAGTAATAAACGGTCAACAACATACAACACGAGTAATATTACAAAATTGTCAACACACCGTATAAATTGTCAACACACTAATAATCTGTCAAAAACCATTAATAACTTGTCAACATACTAAATAGATAGTGCTTATCAACGGTTTCAGACACATCCCAAGTGCAGCTCATATCCTTGGGGAAGACCACCAAGTCACCCGCTTGAATCTCAACTGCTTCATCGGCGCCTTCGGGAGTGACCTTCACTTTCCCTTTGAGAAGATAACAAGTCTCCTTTGCAGAATAAGTCCATAGAAAGTTGCTTGGAGGGCATCCCCACCTACACCAAGTTAACATTTAAGGCATAACATTATATCAAGAGGTTAGAACATCAGAGAAAGAAATCAGTTGAATGCATAACCCTTGACAAAAGAACACAGAAAATTCATCTCACTTGTGGAGAATCCTTAAGCCATTCTGTTACACAACAATCTATGTGGAGAAGAAGTTTTTCATCTCACTTGTGTTGACTACTTGGCTCAAACCTTAACCTCCTATTAAAGATGAGAGAACAAACTTCTTCCGTTGTTGATGTTTGTTACTTGAAGTGCCTAATAGGGTGATTAAACAAAACAAACTAATTCATCTTCCTTTAATTAAAAATCTGATTCATACTTAGAAATACCATTTTAGTGGTATAGGAAAACTTGATCTTCAGACATGCTAGCATCTCCATTATACAAAACGTATCTGTATATATATGCCACATTGGAGTTGATTGGACATCGGAACTGAATACTAGCTAGATCAAATATCATCATATCATGATTGAATCTAGTCATTGGGGATCAACTCTATCTCTCCATATGTAACATTGGCTTGATTAAATTTACACGAATCTGTAAGAACGCACAAGTGTTGTTCCAATTCAAATCAGATAACATAAAACCAGATAATCACATCAGCAAATAAAACCAGCACACAATTTTCTCGACTAAACAAGAGAGAGGGAGAGATAGGTTAGGATCAACCTCGTCTGCTCCGTCGATTGCGAGATCGAGGCAGGGATAATTGTCGAGGATGGAGAGAGGGATTCCAAGGGATGCGGCTTGTTCGGGAAAATAGATCAATTAGAATTGAAGGAAAGATAAATGTTATTGAACAACAAACCAACCTTATTAGGATTACTTGTCACAATGTTCTTTTATGCATTATAATTATAATTATATAATATTATATTAGGAAGGTAATCCAAACGAAACCTAGGTTGATGTAATAATAAATTAAAAATATATATATAGAATAAAATATATTGATAAAAGATAAAAACGTTTTTGTTTTGATCAATATAATCTATGAGATTATCTTTATGATTTATAAAAGTAAACTATGTTTCGTACTCCATATTGTTTTTGTTAATCTATGATGTAAGCAATATTACACTTATTATATCAATTTTAAAAAATACAATATATTTAAAAAAAAATCATTTGGTACGTAGTATATATAATTTTTGGGGTGGTTGAAAAACATTTACATTAAAATTTTGTACTTTTACTCGGCCCATCGAAAAAAAGCTCAATTCAGTTACATAGATATTTTTGTTATATTAAATAAACAAAACTATATCTTTAAGATTTATAATTGAAAAAAATTATTATTAAAGATAGTTATAAACACTATTATAATTATAAAAACCAAAGAAAAAACAACATATAGTAAAATGATATGGTAAAAAGATAAAAGATAATTATAAAAACTATTATAATTATAAAAAAAAAGATATAGTAAAAAGATATTCGTGGTAACCCTAATATAATTTCATGTCAACGTATTATTTTGTAAATATATTAATTACTATATAAACATAAGATGATTGTTTTCTATGTCACCCCTATCCTACATGTTGTATGAAGATATTGTCCATACTTTAAAATATGTTAAAAATACTAACTTAGTAATATATAATAACAATATAAATTTAAAAACTGACATATATTTTCATTTAAATTCTTTTGGCCCGTAGTATATATAATTTTTGAGGGTATGAGAAAAATATTCACTAAAGATATTCACAAAGATATTCACAAAGATATTAAAGTCCAATATTAAAGTCCACATAGATTTTTTTACTATAATAAATAAACAAATTATATTTTTTAAGATTTATAATTGAAATATATTCACCAATAATTTTGGGCTTTTGCTTATCCCATCGAAAAAACCCAATATTAAAGTTCGTATAGACTTTTTCATTATAAAAAATAAACAAAATTATATTTTTGAAGCAAAAAATTGAAAAAAATTCGTACAGATTTTTCATCACAACTTTAATCTTTTTCTTAACGCATCGGAAAAATCACACAACATTAAAGTTCGTAAATTTTTTTAATTATAATAAATAAAAAAAATATATTTTTTAAGATTCATAATTGAAAAAAATTATTATTAAAGATATTCCTATCTTTTCCATTACATATATACTCCGTACCTTTTTTACATCCAAATAATAAACTTTATTCTTTCATTCGATCTATGTTGCGTTCATTCTCAATATTTTAAGAAAACTTTGATTTCAAGAAAGATAAAGTAAGAAGACTGGAGCGGGTGAGTTTTTTGGAAAAATTGGTTTAATATAATAATCCTCATAAAAATAGTTGAAGCATGTATCGTTTATATATGTTTAGATATTGTTACCATATGTAATTTATCTACGTATCACCTATATATACATAGTCGAACTAAATAATATACATCACACATGAATTTTATTGTATATATATATATATATCTATATAATTTTTGGGTAGGTGGATATTCACCAATAATTTTTAGCTTATGCTTATCTCATCGGGAAAAATAATCAAATATCAAGGATCCTATATATTTTTATATTATAATAAATAAACAAAATTATATTATTTAAGATTCATAATAATTTTGGGGTTTTGCTTAGCGCGTCAAAAAAATCCAAATATTAAAGTCCACGTAGATCTTTTTACTATAATAAATAAACAAATTATATTTTTTACGACTCATAATTGAAATATATTCCCCAATAATTTTGGGCTTTTGCTTATCCCATCGAAAAAACCCAATATTAAAGTCCGTATAGATTTTTTTATTACAAAAAATAAACAAAATTCTATTTTTGAAGGAAAAACTTGAAAAAAATTCGTACAAATTTTTCATCATAGTTTTAATCTTTTTCTTAACCCATCGGAAAAAACACCAAATATTATAGTTCGTTCAAATTTTTAATTATAATAAATAAAAAAAATATTTTTTAAGATTCATAATTGAAAAAAATTATTATTAAAGATATTCATATCTTTTCCATTGCATATATACCTTTTTTACATCCAAATAATAAAATTTATTCTTTCGTTCTTCTATATATTAGATCTCTTTTACGATCGTTCTCAATATTTTAAGAAAACTTTGATTTCAAGAAAGATAAAGGAAGAAGACTAGAGCGGGTGGGTTTTTTTTTGGAAAAAACGATTAATAATCATCATAAAAATAGTTGAAGTATGTATCGTTTATATATGTTTACATACTGTTATCATGTGTAATTTGTCTACACCAAATAAGGTATATTTGCAAATGAATAGTATAGAAGAAAAAATTTCGGGCTTATTAATTCAAATGTCGGTCTTATTAAATAAAATGTCGGAGTATAATTGCAAAAACACAATTACTGAAGAAAAAATGTCACCCTTCTAAAAATTAATGTCACTACGGTATATTTGCAAACATTAAACAAGTAGGTATTTTTGCAAAGGAACTATTGAAATGAGATATGAGGTGCAATCTCTCTTAAATATATCAACAAAAGTATACTTGTTTAATCAATTTTAAAAATACAATACACTTTTATTAAAATAAAACCATGTAGATGACTATACAAATTACTATTTTGTATTATATAGTGTAAAACACATTCACTATCGAGAAATAAATATCAGTACAAATTATTCCAAAGTAATAAGACTATATGATATTTTTCGCATGGGTGAGAATTGCAAAGGACATCATTAATAATGGTTTGATAATAAAAACAGATTATTTATAAGAAAAACCAATTTACGTATTAGTGTATTACTAACGAAGACAATAAGGTCCAAGTTATAAAATGAAAAATATATCAATAATATTATATTTATTAATTTAATTTTAAAAATGTGATATATTTTGATTAAAGCCCGTGCGTAGCACGGGCGAGAAAGTACTAGTCAGAATGCAAGACTATTAACATGAACCTGTAAGGCTATCGATATTAACCTACACGACTATCAACATGAACCTACACATAGGCTGATGAACCTCTTAGGCATATTTTTATGAACCTAAGTGTATACTTTCATGAACCTAAGTGTATATTTTCATGAACATCTAGGCATACTTTCATGAACCTCTAAGCAAATTTTCATGAACCTCTACGCATATTTTCATAAACCTCTAGTCATATTTTCATGAACCCCAAGTGTGTATTTTCACGAACCTCTATAAATATTTTCATAAACCTCTAGACATATTTTCATGAACCTCTAGGCGTATTTTCATGAATCTCTAGGCATATCTAAAGCCTTTTACCGCAATGTGTTAATAACAAAAAAAAAACAAGCTTAAAAACTTCATAAACCTGCATGACTATCAGTATGAACCTCTAGACATACTTTCATGAACCTCTAGGCATATTTTCATGAACGTCTAGGCATATTTTCATGAACTTTAGGCATATTTTCATGAACCTCAAGTGTGTATTTTCATTTATCTCTAGACATATTTTCATGAATCCCTATGCATATCTAAAGCCTTTTACCGCAATGTGTTAATAACGAAAAAAAAACGAGCTTAAAAACTTCATGAACCTGCATGACTATTAGTATGAACCTCTAGACCCTTTCATGAACCTCTAGGCATATTTTCATGAACCTCATAATTTCATTAACCTAAGTTTATTGCTATGAACCTAAGTGTATGCTTTCATGAATCTAAGTATATATTGTCATGAACCCCTAGGCATACTTTCATGAACCTCTAGGCAAACTTTCATGAACCTCTCGGCATATTTTCATAAACCTTAGACATATTTTCATGAACCATAAGTGTGTATTTTCATAAACCATAAGTGTGTATTTTCATGAACCTCTAGGCATATTTTCATGAACCTATGTGTTAATAACAAAAAAAACAAGCTTAAAAACTTCATGAACCTGCATGACTATCAATATGAACCTTTAGGCATACTTTTATGAACCTTTAGGCAAATTTTCATGAACCTCTAGGCATATCTAATGTCTTTTACTGCAATGTGTTAATAACAAAAAGAACGAGCTTAAAAACTTCATGAACCTGCATGACTATCAGTATGAACCTCTAGACATATTTTCATGAACCTCTAGACATATTTTCATGAACCCCTAGACATATTTTCATGAACCCCAAGTGTGTATTTTTATTTACCTCTAGACATATTTTCATGAACCTCTAGGCATATTTTTCATAAACCTAAGATAATAATTTTGATATTCAAATTGATAAAAAAAAATGGTGAAGGTAACTAGATAATCATTTTGACAATAATATAAGAATCACTTTATTTACTCAAACTGATTCCTTACTTTCATTGTTTCCTGATCCTTGAAGAAGTAGGTAAATATGCCACAGGTGTATTTATTGATTCAGATGGTTCATGGGAAGCTCACCAAAATAAAGTGCAACTAGAAGCTACATTCACGGAAACTGATCGTGTAATAATGTCAAGCCTCTTATAAAAGTTCAAAAAAAACAAAAACAAATGATGGTTATGTCAAGACTGGCAAAAGAAATGGAAAATAGCATTGGCAGCACACCAAGAAACATTCTCGTGGATTTTTGGAATCTTATAATGCTGATGCGATTTAATATTAATGAGTATCAGTGCCGAAAGGATTCCGATTCTTTCCTTTCACACACAAGAAAAACCTGCTGAAGAAATATGTTCTTAAGCATTACAAATGTTGCATATATAACTCCCCTCTTGTAAGCGGCCTGATGATCACGCTGCATGCTCTTCAATAATACTAAACTGCTATACTCGAATGATGGATGTCTGTGTATCTTCACAGCTTTCGCAGTATTGAAGTTCCACATAGGTACCACCCCCTATACCCTTCGCAAGCCTCCCTGGATTCACGCATATGCAACTCTTGAGCTGGTGGCACAACTACTGCTACTGGTGTCTGAACCTCCTCCCATCTTCCAGCAGCAGCAGCAACTGGAGCTGCATTACCAAAAACAAATCACAATCAGAAAAAGTTTGTTAAAATCAATAACTTCAAAGACACATGGGTTTGTATATATGATTATTACCTTCGACTTGTTGCCAATCGGCAACAATGGGGGCAGTTTCAACAGGTGCAACGGGTGCAACATCAACTCCCCACTGAGCATCAGCAGGTGAAGCACCCCAATGTTCAGATGCAGGCTCTTGAAGCACCCCAATGAATATTATGTACCTGCTCCCTCTTTCGCAATTCTGACTCTTTAGCTTGAAGTTCCCTCTCTTTCTTTTTCAAATCCTAAATTAAATTTTTCTGAGCAGTCAATTATAGAATTTCACTGGATAGATGAAAATTGGAACAATAAAAAAAATATTTCAAGTAAACTAAATCCTACATTAGGAAGTAAAGCAAATCCAACAATCATAGCAATGGCTGTAGGAATTAACATTACCCTTTTCGAGTCAAGGGGAATATTAAAAGTGGCAGTAGGATTGTAGAAATCAGTTGGCTCAAGAGGAAGTGGCGAAAATCTTGAGTTTGTCGCAGAAGGCATGCTTCCAGGATTCTGAAACCGAACAAAAATTTCAGGAAAATGATTTAAACATGTGAAGTCTGGAAAAGAAAAATAAACAGTAAAACCACTTCACATAAAATGCAACTTCTAATCATACAGGAAGCAAATCTAATCATGAATGTAGTTCTACTAAAGCAGCCAAACAGACTGTAAGTATCCAGAAGCAACTCTTTCTAATAAGAATACGGCTTCTGTTTATTACGGGTATCTTAGAACAAATTCCCACTTTTGAGTGATATTATGATGATTATTCCGAAGCAGAAAGCTAAACAAAAATAAAGTTTACCGTTGTATAGAATGAACCACTGCCATAGTTCGACTGTGCTGTTGTCCTGCCCCGTTCCTTCCACCAACCTCCCACACCTCAACTTTCGTGCTGTTTATGAGGATATTAAGCCTCCAATGGAGTCCAAGGAAGATGTTGATGCTCATACTTTGTACATCCAACTCCATGATAAGTTAGCGTAGCAATTTGCAGGTAATCTGGGAAATCACTGATGGCTAATCTCATAGATGCCACTTACTTTGGTATTTAGGGTTTGTGAAGGAGCAGATCAGGATTGTGGCAGAGAGCAGCAGGGGATTGTTTCGAGTTCGTGGCGAGCGCCTTGTCTCCAGTAATACTTGGATTCACTTCTAGGAAGAAGCTATGGTGTCGATTAACTGTGTGACATTACAGAAACTCGAGCCAAATTCGAAGGCGGCGTCCTCCGAATCACCATGTCGAAGAGGTTTACCTCCATCGCTTCTGAACTACTCTCTTGCGGGACTCTCAGACGAGGATACCACGCCCGAAAGATCTCCTCCTTCGTCGCATGTTCTTCTTCGATCGAAATTTCTATCGTGTTAGGGTTTGTAATTTTCGCCTCTTTCTCTCCGTTTCTCCTTGCGTTCTCTTCTGCCTCCTTCCTTCCTAGTTCCCTGTTATGTTTTTTTCCGTGTAAAGACGAATTTGCCCTTAAAATATTTTGACAACTGCAAAATTGCCACCTCGTATGTGAATCTTTGTAGAGCGCGTGCGAAGTACTGAATCCCCTCTCCCTTTTAATCTCCACCGTTGCTGTATTGATCTAAGGGACCAGATGCGTCCTCATGTCCTCACCGAGTAATTCGTCCTCACTCGAGTCCTCGTCATACTATATATTCTAATTCATATTTATAGAAGACTAAATTTTTGTTTGATTTGATCCCGTACTGGCCAAAATTTCAGCTTTCCAAAAACATTTCGTCGTCGTTTGAAAATATTTTTCCATAAAAATCCGTGTGAAAGTTTTTTCCAAAAATATTTCGTCGTCTGAATTAACTGCCGCTTTTTTTTTGTTCAAAACAAACAAAAAGATGGCGCTTTTCAGTCTCTTTATAAAGACACCTCCAATTTCCACTTGCAATCTCCATTCGAACTCCATAGAACATCAGCACTCTTCTCTCTTTTTCCCATCTCCCTGTCCATCGATTTCTACCTCATCAATGGCGGATAAGGAGAACCGTGTGAGGGTGACTAGGGCGGCGATGAAGAGAGCGTTGGTGGCCATGGAGCCATTCGACGACTCCCTTCAGTATACTCCTCCGACTAAGAAGAAGAGGGTCGTCCTCGGAGATATCTCGTCCAATGTCTTCTTGATGGGAATGAGTACCAATTCGCATAATCAGTCTGTTGCTCCGGTGAAGACGCCGGCGAGCAGGAGAGGAATCGATACTATGAAGACTGACAACGAACCCCAGATGTGTGCACCGTACGCTAGGGCCATATACGAGTACCTGAGAGAAATGGAGGTAAGAGGGTGTTTGATTGCTTGCGGACGTTAATTTTTCATGTTTTGCTTCGATTCAATTTGAGAATTGCATTGTGCATTAGGGTTTCTAAGTTTGCAATCGGTTTTTTAATTGGGGCTTTTGATTACTGTAGAAAGAAGAAAAGAGACGCCCCTTGTCGTGTTACCTGAAGAAGGTTCAGAGTGACATCAGTCCAAGTATGCGAGGTGTGTTAGTTGATTGGTTGGTGGAAGTTGCAGAAGACTACAAGTTGGAATCGGATACCCTTTACTTGGCTGTTTCCTACATCGATAGATACTTGTCCATGAGTGTACTTATCCGCAAAAAGCTTCAGCTTCTTGGTGTCTCATCGATGCTAATTGCCTCGTATGAATCTATTCCTGTACATCTTTTTCTCTGCTTCATGCTGATTTGTGTAACCTTACATGGATCATGGCGATTTCATTGTTCAGGAAGTATGAAGAGATAAATCCTCCACGAGTGCATGAGTTTTGCTACATAACAGATAACACCTATACCAAGGAAGAAGTATATATACTGCCACTGGTTTCCATTTCTGATCATGTTTCATGTGTATTTGTGCGCTAGGATGTTTGTTGAATTTTGAAGGTTGTAAAGATGGAATTAGATATACTTAAGTCACTTCAGTTTGAGATTGGGAATACAAGACTTTTTTAAGGTATAGGCAAGGTGTTCTTTGAAGTGAAAAATTGATATGAGATTCTAAATTTAAATTTTGGACGAGTGCTTATAGTTTCTTTTACCATTTTGGTTCATTTCAGGAAATTTACAAAAGTGGCACAAGAAAGTTTCAAAGTAAGTAGCATTAAATTTGCAATTTATGCTTTCAATTTCGTAGATTCTTGAAACTGGTTTCTAGTCTTTATGTTGCTGATGCAGAGTATAAATTTAAAGCTGGAATTTCTTGGCTACTACTTAGCAGAGTTAAGTTTGCTAGACTATGGTTGTGTCAAGTACTTACCATCATTAGTTGCAGCATCAGTAATCTTTCTTGCAAAATTCACCATCAATCCAATGAAACAACCTTGGGTAAGCATTCTCCATGAGTTATCTTAGACACTTTTTACATGTTCTGGAATTTGTAATTGAAAATTTCTCTGCCTGTTATAGGATTCAGCTTTGCAAAAGTACTCTGGATATTCACCTTCTGACTTGGAACACTGTGTTCGCCTTATACATGGTTTACAAGCGCGCAGAAAGGTGGAAACTTAATTGCAATAAGGGATAAATACAAGAATCATAAGGTATTTTTCTCTTCTATTATCTCTTTTCTACATTTATTCACATGTGTGGATCAATCTGATGGGAGATTTTTTTTGCTTGATCAGTTCAAATGTGTATCATCCTTGTTTTGTCCATCAGAGATTCCGGCTTCTTATTTCCAAGATCTCTATCATCCTTCTCCTTAATTCTAGGCTGTGTAATCTACTAACTACAATATAAGCGAGAAACCAAGTCTTTATTAAAAATTGCGCCATGTGTCGCTAATTTATTGGCCATATATTTATATTTTAAAATAATTTCCTTTTATTTGAAAAAGATTAAACTCTACCCACCTTCTCCACCTTCTCCATAATCTGATTAGGTTAAACGCTAACGTTGTCATATCCACTCTTGTTCTATGTTATCTAAAATGAAAATGTTGACAAATATAAAAGGATTCGTAACATAGAATTTTTTTTTCTGAAAAATGATTTTACTATATATTTATTTATTGAGTTTAAGAAAAAATAATTTTCAAAATAAGTTGACAAATTTTAATTCTATTTTTTATAATTGTTATTAATAAAATAATTTATAAAATATAAAGCATTATATAAAAAAATGCACTTACATAATTACACGTGAAGGTCACGGGTCTTACACTAGTTTTGTGGTTAATTTAGTTTTTTTTAATTTTTAACTAATTAATCAATTTTAATTATTCTCTAATCTCTCCTTAAACTTCTCTACTTTATTCTAATTAATACACATCAATAGAAATAAAGATGAATATATACAACAATTATACACATTGAGGGCGGTTCCGGTGAGGACATGTTTTATGGTGAGGACATGAGGACAGATCTCGTCCCTTAGATTAATGAACCTACTGTTGAGATTAAAAGGGAGGAGTAATCTGATGCTTCTCACAAGCATGCGTTCACCTATAGGTGCGGTGACAAGTTTTGAGATTTTAAAAACAAATTAAGGGCAAAAGCGTCTTTCCAACCTAAAAGTTACAAAACATCGAGAGAGTGTTCTTCATCCCTTGCAGCTTCTTCCTCCTTTATCTCCCTATCCAATGTCGATGAATTCGATCTGATGCTTGCTTTTCTTCGTCCTCTTTCCTTCTGAACCTCACCATACCAGGACACGTCAACCACCTTAACTTCTCTCTCTCCAATGATGTACGCAGTGTGCAAATTAGGGTTTGTTTGTGCGTTCGGTGTTGGTGAAGACGGATGGTTCGATCTGGAGGCGAAAATGTGATTTCCTCTTGATCCCCTACATTGGAGCTTGATTTTAGACTTTGAGTTGCTGAATTTGCCTTCAACCGAATCCTCGTCGGCGTAGTCGTCTTGGTTGAGAAAAGATGGAGCTTTAAATCCCTCACTCGGAGCAAGTATTTGGTGAGAGAAGATGGAACTCATCAACTTCGTCCCTACTTGCCTCACCTCACTTCATTCATCCACAAATTCCCAATTCTACCGCCATTGTCGATTAATCGATTTCGTCCTCACCCGAATTTCTTGAATTTCCTTCTTCTCCGTTTGTGCGCGATGGGATTCTTCGACTTACTGCCTCCAATCGATTGGGAGCTACAGTCTTATCCAAAGTAGGCTGATTTCGCCGTCCTCCCGCTTTTTGCTCTCTTCTTCCCTTCGATCCGCTTGTTCTTGGACAGATTCGTCTCTGAGGTACCCCTTCTTCGTTGCTTCAATGTGCCATTTCTCACAATTGATTGATCGATCTAGGTTGTATGTCTGTTCTATTTATTTCACTTCATATTTGTAGCTGAATATACTATCTCCTTACAAGGAACTAGTAATAATTGATTTTGTTGCATGTTTTGAACCTACTTTGACCATGTTCGATTAGGAGAATGGGCTGGATTATTCTTAGATATTTTCTTCATTGTGTATATATCTACTGTTTTGCTTTCCAATTGCGCGTCTGAAATTTACTTGATCTAGAAACTTGGGAAGAGATTGATTTTGATCAACTCACCTTCCTCTGCAATCGGCTGGAAAAAAGGTATCATGTGATGTACATTGTGCTGACCTCAGCAGTATTGCAAATGAGTATGATAATTAACTTGCCCGCCCTTGGATGATTGTAAGGCTCATGTTCTCATCTCTATTCTCATTTGTTGATACAATCTGCAATTGTCAAAATGGGAGCTAACTAAGCCCTAATTTTGCAACAGGCTAGTTTTGATTCGATGCACTCATACTAAACCCTAGTTTTGAAGATTTCGTTGCCAAGTTGAAAGATGGAGTGAAGGTTATGAAGAAGAATATGGATGACAAGGAGGAGCTGGCTGCAGCGACTTAAGCATTTTCAAGGAGAGTGAGGAGCTGAAGAAGTTGGTAGAGACGTAGAAGATTGATTCATGGGTTGCTGAGAGAATGGGGATGGACATGCAGGTTGTGGAGAGGGAGACTACTGATTCAACATGAACCAAGTGGATAGTCCTCATTAGCAGATTATTGTTCTTATTATGTACCATACTCTGATGGGTCATGTACAGACACCAACAGTGCAAGGATGCCTGAGAGAATGTTGGGAGAAATAAGAGGAAGTAACTCCAGGTAATTATGAGCACCTATGTTATTTTCCTGTTTAGGAAACACCAGATATACGCAGGTTCATGTGTGCCTTGGTGGTATCGGTAGAGGGTAAGTTGGGCTTGAGCTTGGTTTTGAAACTCAAGAAATATCTTTACTTTTATTTATTCCATATTAACAACTGTGTTGGGGATGCAATTTTCTTTGTTTCCCACCTGAGGGTCTGCTCCATTTTCTTGATCAAGACAAGTCACTTAGTGACTCTTATGTAATTTGTTTCTCCTTGATTAATTTGGGTATAACCCCTCCTTAATTGTGAACTAGATACGGGCCTCGCGCTCCGCGCGAGAAAATTACGGATTTTCCTATGTGATTTAATATAGTTATACATTATTTGTTAATATGTTGTTGTTGTTATAAAATTTATTAATATTTGTAAATATAAGTATTTTTTATTTCCTTATATTTATGTTTGAAGTAGTTTTAAAACATAATATTAGAATAAGTTTGCATTGTCATAAGAAAAGCTCACATATTAATTTAATTTGTAACTTGATCAAGTAGACTATAAATAAATATAACATAGGGATATAAGAAAGATATTTAAATACATGCCCAAAAGTCCAATAGGAGGTGATTAAGAAATGAGTAATGCATTAAATTGGTACCAATTTCATTCAATTTTGGCAATGGACAATCAACTTTTATATAGATAAGATTATATTTAACTGCATAAAAGACCACTCATACAATGTAAGAACGTCACAGATAATTATCCGCCTTTCGCCGGTGTGGACTTCTTGCTCATTATGAACAAACACGAAGAGGAGGGAAGATGACATAGTAGTGAACTGTTGTGCACTTACAATGATGCAAGAAACCAAAAAACCCGGTAAATCTGTAATTACTAAACAAAACCTTAAATGACTCTAGTGTCTTGGTTTGATCATGAAAGCACACCTACTCAACCACTTTTCCCCCCGAAAATTAATCAGATACACAAGATGAGGGTAGAACGAAGGTCTCTGGAATGACAAACTTAATGGGACAAAACTAAGAGTCATGTAACTCAACCCACACAGTAAAGACACATATTTGCTGAATATCTCAAAACCGATGTACACCCGACTAATTTAAAAACAACAGGTATCATACAAAGAAATAAAGATACAACAACAACCATCGAGCTACGCCACAAGACCGAGACACGGTCCAATGGGAATTACATGACATTCTGCGGACTTCAGCTTGATGTTGTAAACACTCAACCAGGTACACAACAGAGACGAATTAAATAAAACAAAAGAAAACGTGCTCAAATAACAGGGAAAATGATATACCAACCAAGGTGTTCATTAAATTGTTTAAAAAGTACAGATATGGCTACCTCAATAACATGGCAAGCATACCCCCTCCAGTTTCGCACAACAAAGATGGAAGGGTTGTTAGTTACCGCACATTGGTGCTAATGAGGGCTATACAAGATAATGATTCACGTATCACAAATAACCAAGACATTAATCGGTGATAGAAGGCATATTATTTTTTTAAAAAAGATAAACTTTGGGAAAGAAGTATATGTTACAACTTACTTTTGTAACCCACGGGGAAACATCACATGAAAGAGACGGAAAAAACAACACAAGTTTCGAAACATGGAAGAAAGACCAAAAAAGTAAGAACAAATGGTCACTCCATAATGTTCATTTTGATTGTGTAACAAAAAAATCATCTTGGTTCGTCATGTACAGAGCAGCGTTGGAGACCACCAAAACCCAAAAAAAAACAAGTTTCACCCCGTAAGTCAACAGGTGTGTTAAAACTGGATTCAATTTTAAAATAAAAAAATATAAACAACAACATATCACATAACGACCGACTGATGTGATGATACTGACAGGAACTTCAATAACCTATAATAAACATGGGGTACCAACATATGTATGTCGATTCTGTGGGCCAAAAATGTGGTAGAAGAAAAATCAGGGAGAGCAACATAAGAGCAATTTACCACGTCCATATGTTTCCAGGAAGGGAAAGTCATACTACCATTGATAAAGAAACCCCCGAACTGTTGTGAGAATTGCTTAGTGGAACCAACCCAACATCGAGTACATTCAGGGAGAAGATAAGGATATACAATATCCTATTTTCATTCACATCCTTTGGGGGCACACATATATGACAAAATTAACAAGAAGAGAGGACCATATACCTTCAGAATATCTGGTCAAAATTACCATCTCATTGGATCACTGATACCAGAGGAAGGTGTCCCCCATAATATGCTTAGTTGTACTTTCACTGAGTCTGACACAAAACTGCAGAAAAGAATGGAGTGTAAGAATCTGACAAAATCAGAAATCAACCTAAACATTGCGAACATCCTGATAAGTATGATATATGAAACAAGCGTTGTTGGAAAAGTGTTATGGATGGCAAGGGATTGGGCACACAGTACTGAAACTACTAATTTCACGCTTCGACTAATAGGTGAAAGGAAAAAAGATAAACCGCAATACAACCTACCAATAACAGGAGAGATAGCAAGCCTAATTGTTGGGGATTTGGAAAGGGAACAGAGCCACGAGATGTCTACCTGCAAAGCAAAAAGGGACGTCCTAGCCGGATATCAGAAATACACCCATTATATATGTCACTACAATACCTATTACTGTTTTCCCATGGTGAGGATGGGTTCCATATAAACATCTCGTATAATGCCAATTATGGACCAAGACAAATAAAAAGGGGAGTGGTTACTATGAAAGAGTTCTACTCATATAGAATGCAGCATCAGGACTGTAAATCAGACACATTGATAAGAGGCGGACGTTTGTACCACCAGTACATTGTGAATGCGAACACCTCCATAGAAGAGTCCCGTTTGCGGTGGATTAACAGTAATCTGAAACAAATCAGATCAGAACTATACAACAACCTATGAATGGTGTTACAAAGGGAGACACAGACGCAAAATCAGTTGGCCAAAGAATTGTTCTCCCTTCAAAGTTACACAGGTGGCCCAAGATACATGATACAAAATTACCAAGATGCAATGGCCCTATGTAGGACTTTTGGAAATCCCTCATTATTCATCACATTTACAGCCAACCCTGAATGACTAGAAGCAATAGAGAAACTACAAGGGATGGAAGGCCTTCATCCCAATGACATGCCCGATGTGATGACCCGTATATTCAAACGAAAACTGAGCCAACTGTTCGTGCCTAAAAATACGACGAGCAAGGAACGCGTCAAGAGCTACGGGTAGGAAGACCACGTCGACGTGACGAGAAGAAGGCGAGGACGTCGTTGCAGTGAAGATAAGGTCGGTCGAGTGTTTTATGTATATATTCCTTGTGTAATTGGTAGAAGATATTAGAAAGAATATCTTTTACCATATTTTATATCGTCATTAGATAGAAGAGAAATATATTATTCTATTTCCTTAAAGATAAAACTAGGGTTAAGCCTATTTAAAGAGACTAACGCCTTCTTTGTAATCATTCAGCCACCTCGAGCAATAATACAAGTACAAGCCCTTAAACCCTAATTTCCCATCGTGTTCTTGAGTGTTAAGATTGTTACCGTCAATTTTGATCTTTGCCCTGCAATTGCTTAGTTATGTTCTAAGGACTATACTTTTTTAACATTGACATGAAAATTATGTGGGAATGACAATCAATAAGAGCCAAGGTCAGTCATATTAAGCCATATATCTTAGTTATTCATATGGACGTTCTTTTCTTTACTATTAAACTCATTAACATTGACCTGAGCACCTGTTATACGTGACTTTACCTACTATTTTAGTTATTTATATTTGCACTTGACTATATAACGGATATCAAACTCAATGAACAAAAGAACAACAAGAAAACAATTGTGACATCAAATTATATAATTAGCATAACAAGTGAACATTAAGAAAGTTAGGAAAAAAATTAACACAAAAGACTCACAGAACAAATATAACATGATATCAGCTTTAGAAATCCAAACATACAAACATATACAGGTTTAAAAATACCATAGAAACCATGAAGTAATAGACAAAAGTCAAGATTAAACAATAATATTGACAATAACATACCTCTATAAACGTAAATTCTGAGAACAAATGTAAAAACCCCTAAACTGAAACAAATCGACAACACAACATGGCAAAAAAAATTGGTTAATGTGGAAAACGTGAAGCAACCTTCCTGTATATATACACACTGACATAATTTCCAATAAAGGTTTACACCAAATTTGAATCACCGTGAATATTTACACCAAATTTGAAAAATGCCCTTCCTAATTAATGATTCTAAAATATTAAATACTACATAACAAATACCTGCATAGTAGTACACTAGATACGGGCCTCGCGCTCCGCGCGAGAAAATTACGGATTTTCGTATGTGATTTAATATAGTTATACATTATTTGTTAATATGTTGTTGTTGTTATCAAATTTATTAATATTTGTAAATATAAGTATTTTTTATTTCCTTATATTTATGTTTGAAGTAGTTTTAAAACATAATATTAGAATAAGTTTGCATTGTCATAAGAGAAGCTCACACATTAATTTAATTTGTGACTTAATCAAGTAGACTATAAATAAATATAACATAGGGATATAAGAAAGATATTTAAATACATGCCCAAAAGTCCAATAGGAGGTGATTAAGAAATGAATAATGCATTAAATTGGTACCAATTTCATTCAATTTTGGCAATGGACAACCAACTTTTATATAGATAAGATTTGCATACCTATGAGATTCAGATTCTATTCAAAAGAACAAGAAGACACAGATATTCAAAAAGAACTCCTACAGACAAACCACATCGTGAAGACATCTCTACTTTCAAGCGGTGTTAGTCTGTAGCAGCAATGAAACTGAAGTTCATACATGTATTTAAATGTGTATTACATTTGACACCACAAAAAGACCACTCATACAATGTCAGAAATACACAGATTATTTGCCTCCTTTCCCGGTGTGGATTTTCACCTCAAATTATGGACAAAGACAAATATGCGGGAAGACGACAGAGTAGAGAGCTGTTGCGCACTAACAATGCTTCAAGAAACACAAATTATAGGTAAAATGAAAGTAAATTTTTTTTTTTTACAGTGTGGTGGTTTGAATTTGGAATAACACCTACTCAACCATTTTCAACACAAACTACTCAGGCACCAACCATGAGGGTAAGAACGAGGTTTTTGAAATGACAAGATTGATAGGACTGAATAAGAAAACATGTAACTAAGGTCACACAGTCAAGTGACACAATTGCTAAGTATCTCTTAACGATTGAACGCCTGGATAATTTGGAAGCAGCAATAACAATAAAAGGTAACCAACATAAAACAACGAGCATCAAGCTACGTACAAAAACCGTGATACGGGCCGATGAGAAATACCAGACATTCTACGGAGTACACCTCGATGTTTTAAACACTCAACCAGGTACAAAACCGAGACTATTTTGGGAAGAAATAAATTATGCACTCAAATAATAGTGAAAATTATATACAACCAAAGGTGTTCATTAAAATTTGTAAACCTTACAGGAAGGGATACATCAGTAACATGGCAGTTGTACCCCCTCCAGTTTCGCAAAACAGATATCAAAGGACAAGATGGTAGGGTTCTCATATTTTGTGCGTTGGTGCTAACAAGAGATGTATAAGGTACTAAATACTGTACCACAGAAAAAAACAAGAAGTCAATTGGTGATAAAAAGCAGGAAAACAATCGACAATTAGTAATTTTGGGAAACAAGTATATGTTACAACATTTTTTGGTAACCCACAGGCCAAAAACACGCAACAGACACGACAGAAACAACACAACCTACAAAATAGGGAACAAACAACGAAAAAAGTAAGATCAAAGAGTCACTGAATAACTTTCAGTTTTATTGTAGGACATTTAACAAAATTGTTTCATTTACAGAGCAACGTGGGCGACCCCCAAAACCAAAACCACAGCCTGTGGCACGTATTTCAACAGGTGTGTATCAGCTGGCTTCAATATAATCGTAAAAAACACAAATAAATATAGAGCATGACATAATGAACGACTGATGTGATGACACTGACAAGAGCATCAATAACCTATGAAAAACTAGGGGCACCAACGTATGTATGTCGATACTGTCGGGCAAAAATGTGGTTACAAGAGAAATCATGAAAAGCAACAGAAGCGTGATTTACAATGTCCATATGTTGTCAGGAAGGAAAAGCCATACTACCATTGATACAAGAAACGCCAGACCCATTGAAAGGATTACTTAGTGGAACCAACCAAACATCAAGTACATTCAGGGAGAAGATAAGAATATACAATAGCCTATTTTCATTTACATCCTTTGGGGCACGAATAGATGACAAAATTAACAAAAAGAGAGGACCATACACCAAAAACAATAGCAACTAAGCTAAATGCAAGTGATAAAGAATAATCAAATGGAAAAAGCCAAAGAAACTTATATCATTATCTATATATTAAATTTGCAGATGTCAGATGTGCAAATCTGAAATTACCAACAAAAGTATGCAAGTGGTGTAATGCAAAAGGGTGGCATGAGGAAAGAAGCACACCAACAAGATGTTGCAACAATGGAAGGATTATCCTTCCAAAATTGAAAACAAATCCAGTAATACATGATGAACTATGATACGCTGCACTTTGTGTAGCGTAACTAGGGGTTATTACATTAGTTTAGGAGTATTATCATATGTGTTTCGAGTCATTATTATGTTCCGAGATATTTATTAAGAAGTGAAGAAATGAAGATCAGAACTGAAGAAGATTGAAGACTTGAAGAATGAAGAAGCTTCTGCGACGCCGACCGCGATCGCCACTACCATCCAGGCGATCGCCATCATTCAACAGAAGCCATTCGAGAAGAAATCAGCGACCGCGATCGCCAGGCATCTATGGCGATCGCCATTGGGCGACAGAGACCACGGCCGAGCTTTACATGAAGACTGCGATCGCCAGACATCTATGGCGATCGCCACAACAAGGCCGAAGACATTCCGGACTTTCCTTATTTTCCTTTGTTTGTTTTATTTCTTTTTCCTTATTTTATTATTTCGTTTTAGGATTATCTTTTACCATATTATTTTAGGGTTAGACTCTTTATATACCCTGGCAACCTTGTTTGGCTATTATCATCTTTTCCATCATCTTTTCCATCAGACAATTTAGTTTTGCAACCATGAGCAGAAACTAATTTCCATTGTTTTGCTTAGCGGTTGAAACCTTCAGTTATTAAGTTGTGAGATTTCTAAACTCTTGTTCTTTTCCTAAGGGTTTGTATTAATTCTCTTGTTCTTCATCTATTGATTTCTATTAGTTTTGCTAGCTTGATCACCTAGTTTGATTGGTAGTTATCTATTGCTAGACTAGGAATATACGGTGGAATTCCTTGTCATTGTAGCACTCATATCTGCATGATCTGGTAGTTGATTTCTTTTATGAAAGAGAATTGATTGCATGTTAATACTTGACGGTTGTAAGTTATTGCATGCATCCTTATAATTCTTGTGCCCTTTGCTGCTATTTCATCTAATCTTGAGAGGTTTCCCTGATTGCTGAATAGTAAGTATTATCAGGACCGGTTGGCCTGCTGATATATTAAAGATTGGAATAGGAACATTCCCTAGGATTGAATAGAACTTGAGATAAATCTAGGCAATGGCTATATGCACGCGAATCGATGCATATATGCACGCGATTCTGTGCGCTCAACTTATGCGCACGCATCTGTGCGCAATTCTTATGCGCATACGTGTTTTACGGGGTATTACGGGTACTTTTCGTAAATTTTCAGAGTCTGTAACACCTTGTGCGCCTAACTACTGCGCACAGGTTGAGAATCTGTGCGCCGTGTTTCTGCGCACTCTTCAGACATAGTAGCCGTTGAAATTTTTGAAAAAAGTAGCCGTTAAATGTAAAACTGTGCGCTGAGGTTCTGCGCACAGGTGCTTTAGGGTTTGTGTTTGTGCGCGGATGGTTAGCGCACGGGTCTTTATAGTTTCATTTGGACCACAACGGTCATAAATGTGCCTATATAAAGCCACAATCTCTTCGTTTCCAACAAATTCATTCAACACCTCTTCGTTTTCCAACAAATTCATTCAAAATGTATCGTCGTAATCAAAACTCTCGTATGTTAGAGTTGATTAATCAAAGTTGTGAAGATAGTGATGAAGAACACGATTGGGATAGCGGATCACAAGAAGAGGAAGACGACCCGAACGACGACGAATGGTTGGATGGTTTCTTAGAAGACGAAGAGTTCGGCGACTGGGATCCGAGTGGTGAATTTGTGGTTAGTATAATATGTTATAATTTGAAACATATGGTAGCGTAATTAGTTTCAAATTAGTTTCATATGCTAGAATAATTAGTTTCATATGCTAGAATAATTAGTTTCATATGCTAGCCTAATTAGTTTCATATGATAGCCTAATTAGTTTCATATGATATCCTAATTAGTTTAAAGTAATGATTCGTATTTTGCCTTGATATTTTGGTAGTAGTGTAATTGTCGCTCTACAATTACGTATAGGGGAAAGATTATTCGGATTATTTTAGAACCGCACAATATTGGGATACTCCGCAAGAATTGTACGAGTGGGCGAGAGATAGAGGAAAGGAGTTAGTGATAGCTTTGGTAACGCGTAATTCAAGTCCGTACCAAATAAGTATTGTGTGCGATAGATTTGGAAAACCAAGATCTGGGAGGCCAAAGGTGAACAAAGAGAATCCAGAGTTGGCTGTTCCTAGGCTTAGAAAGTCGAAGTCGAAGAAGTGTGAGTGTAGATTTCAGCTACTAGCAGTGCGAAAGAAAAACATTCCCGGGGTCGCAGGAGAAAAATGGATTTTAGGTGTGATAGAAGGTCGGCATAACCATGTGCTACTTGCTAGTTTTCATGGGAATGCATTCATGGGTCGAATGACGGAGGAGCAAGAGCTTTGTGCTAGGCGGTGGGGAGATGGAACTGGACGCAAGACGCCAAAAGAAATTATCTCTAAATTGAGGGAGAAGTACCCTGGTAATGTTACTTCAAGGAGACAAGTTGCAAACTTTTTGCAGAAGGTGAATTACGAAGATCGCGGAGAGCTAAACGTGAGACAGTGGTCGCTTAAGTTTTTGCGAGACCACGACTACGTAGTTCACCCACATAGAGACACGACAAACGGAGAGGTTGCAATATTATTCTTTGCTAACCAAGAGTCGTTGCGTTTGTTGAAGAAGTACCCGTACGTGGTAATTATCGATGCGACGTACAAGACAAACAAGTAAGTCTCTACAATACCTTGGTCGATATTTAGTTCGGATAATGATATATGTTCTGTAGTGATATATGTTAATGTTTCAATAGATATGAAATGCCGCTCGTAGAGATCGTTGGATTCACCAGTACACACAAGACGTTCAACATCGCGTATGCATTCACTAAAGCGGAAAGGATTTATCATTACACATGGATAATGATTCAATTGAAGTCATTATTCATAGATTTGGGAGTGATGCCAACGGCTAGAATGACAGATTGTGAAGACGCGCTGATAAAAGGGATAAAGACTGTTTTCGGGAGCGAAGTTCAACATCTGTTGTGTTGGGTGCATATCAAACACAACATTGAGGCACATGCTTCGACCATCCTAAAGAGACAAATTAAAGTGGAAGCCTTTGCAGGACAATGTTGGGGACTATTTTGCTCAGCTACTGAAGAGACCTATGAACTGCGGCTCGAACAGTTGAAGAGATCTTGGAAGAGCGGCCTTGTGGGATACGTCGAGAGAACATGGCTTAATCCTCACAAGACAAGTATAGTGAGGGCTTGGACAGATCATAAGCTTCATTTCCTTACGAGGACTTCAAACAGGTAAATATTGATATTTTTTAGTTAAAGACGATTATATCATAACGGCGTACTTTCTTAACTTACCAACTTAACTGTTTTTTAGAGTTGAAGGGATGCACAAGGTTTTGAAAGATATTATTGGTTCCAGCAGAGGGGGCTTTAACAGAGTGATCGTACGGATCCATCATTCAGTACTCCTTCAGATTGATTCAATTAGGGCGAGCATGAACATGTCTCTCTCCAAACGACCAACTGATTTTGATGATCCAAACATGCATCCGCTTGGAAGGGCTATTTTTTCCCGACTATTCTACAAAGTGTCAGACAAGTGTTTTGATCATTTGTTGGCTACTTATGAGATCATGTTGACGGGGAAATTTCCTGAACAATGCACCGACCATTGGGTGAGGAACTGTCTTGGGTTGCCGTGCGTCCATCAAATTGCACACGCTATCATTTCAAACACACCCCTGATTGAGGATGACATTCACCCATTCTGGAGGGATTTGCATTGGGATGACACTCCTGAAACAGAAGACGACCCAAATCTGAAGGTCCGAATGAACATTATAGAGTTGCGACTCCATGAAATGTTCACCAAGTTGGAACTTGGAACCTTGAAGAAAAGCACGGCATACCAGCTAGGTGAGTTGTATCAGGACTTGGAGCATCCTGAACTAACTACCTTGAAAGAACCGACAAATGTGAGAAGAAAAGGCAGGCCAAAGGGTGCAAAGAACAAGGATAAGGAGGAGGTTGACAGTGAAAATGACAAGGAGGATGACATAAAACAAGAAGATATGGAGCAGTATGAGATGGAGGAGGCAAAGCAGAAATCAAAAGGAAAGAAGAGTACAGGAGCAAGACGGCCAGGTCGTCCTAAAAAGGAGGAGGATGACAGTGAAAATGACAAGGAGGAATCGAGAGAGAAGAGTTATTTTGAGCACAAACAAGAAGAGCTGAAGAAGTATGAGAAGGAGGAGGCAAAGCAGAAATCAAAAGGAAAGAAGAAGGCAAACAATACAGGAGCAAAACGACCAGGTCGTCCTAGAGAGCAAACAACGACATCACTTCCCGTGGTCATTGAGGCCGAGGAGTTGCATTCTCAACCCATGCCCGACCTATCACAGCCTGAAGGATCAAACTACACTGACTTCGATCAGTGCCCTGAAGAACTTGGTGTTCCTCTCATTCATAGGGGGGTTGACTTCGGCATTGACAATTTGGATGATTTTTGGCTTCCATACATCACAGATGTTAGACAGGTACGTTCTGACGGACATTGTGGTTATAGGTCGATGGCCTTACTTCTGGGAAGAAAAGAACAAGAGTACGGAAACATTCGGCGTGAGCTGGTAACGGAGCTGCTTCAAAACCGAGAATTGTACGAGCCTATTCGTCGTCGTCTTCGTCCGGGTACTTGGGAGGATCTTATTCTCCAAGTTAACCATTGCAGAAGCCCTTGTTCAGAACTGTACTGGTTGCACTTTCCACTGATGGGCTTAGTGTTTGCCACCCTATACCAAGTTGGTCTCGTGTTATTGTGTTGGGATGCTCCGACCGTTTGCTTACCGCTAAGGTGTAGAACAGAAAACGCTGATCCTCCACGACAGATTTTCGGCATGGCACACGTAGGCAACCGCGACCACTTCATACCGGTAAAGTAGACAATTGTACTTGATACTTGTGTAATCATAGTTTTTTGTTTAATGTCTTAAGTCGATTGTGTTTATATAGGTGGCGTTGATGGTTGGTTCGCCACTACCGCATACTCCCGGTTCGTGGAAGAAACACGTAGATCCAAACATTCAATGGTGGGAAGAAACATTTGGGGACAATTTGAGGATGTATCGAGAGTACCGCATTTCAAATGGCCGGGCACCAGATCCATTCATGTATAAAGGAGGGACCGAACCCGTTCACATATCTGACTGAGTGAGATTGTCATGTAATAATTAGAAGACGCATTGGAATTTCTTAGTTTGTAATGCCTTGGTTTTTAATGTTTCGTATTTGTTATTTTGGTAGTAGTGTAATTGTGCTTTATATAACAATGAATGGATCAGATTGCATTGTTATTTTAGTAAAGTAAAAAAGGCAATGGAACACATATTTCAGTAAAGTAAAAAAAGGCAAGTATGACTAAGGAATATGAGAAAATAGGAGTCGATGAGATGAAAGAAAGAGGTAGAAAACTCTAACCTCAAAGCTGGAGTGAACATGAAGAGCTTGTGAGTTTCTGGAGGATGAATTTAAACTATGGATGCATGTCTAACACTATTAAATATTAAATGGTGGTAGTTGAGGATTAATAAGGCAAATTCTGATAGATATTGACATTGACACTACAAAATTAAGTATTGTTGTCCACCACATTTCCTGTATACTCCGTAATACAGGAAATTACTCGATCAACTTACTCGATTAATAGAGTGACAGTGCAATAGTACACCATGCATATTGGATTTCTTAATTTATTTCCTTGAATAAAAAGCAAGTCTTGTCGGCAAAAACTGCACTCTATTGTCACTCTTCTTTTTCCTTGAATACATAATGAAAGTACATAATGAAAGTACGTAATGAAAGTACACAATGCTCATAACATTAGATGTCTACGATTTAGGCGTCGTCGGCAGAAGAGGAAGAGCAGTCGGAAGCATAGACGATACTACAAACCATCAACCGCAATTCTTTTTCTTTAATCTTAAACCTTTCCATCAGGACCTTCACTCTATTGTCACTCTTCTTTTTCTTGATGATTAATTTCGTGATAGCACGTAAAGCAGTAGGGGTATGCTCTGGATCAATAAACCTGATTCCGAAGAAACAATTGCATGCATAATGCCTTCGTCCATACTGGTCAGGCATGTCTTCGTCATTGTTAACGTAAACATTACACATTTGGCGACACCTTTTTGTACCAGTACACATTATCTGTGGAGGGTCAGGCTTCACACGTCTTGGGGATGATGATGATGCCATATTCGTAGTTATGTTCTTCGAAATAAGTAAATAATAAAACTTTAGTTATAAACATGAAAGCATATACAAAAAACAAAGCATGTACAAAAATGAACAAAAGAAAAATTTACCGGTTAGTAGGGAAACTTCGATTTTTGCTCTAGTTGAGATGGATGAACTAGTTGAGATGGATGAAGAAATCACCACCTTCAAACCGTTGGTTTTATAGGAATTTATGTATATGGTGCGCGTTGCTTCTGCGCACAAGGAGTTACCGATTCAAAATAACGGTAACTAAAAGTGCGCTATGTAGCTGCGCACAAATTTTTAACGGTAATTTTCTGTGCGCGTTACACCTGCGCACCAAAAGTTACAGATTCAAAAAGTTACAGAATAGGTGCGCTTTACCTTAGCGCATGGCTGAAATTTCTGTGCGTTCTACCACTGCGCACTATACTCTTCATTCTTCGAAATAGTTGCGATATGAAGGGTCTAGCACATCGATGTGGATTATGTTTGAAAAGCTTATACAAAATAGTGTTATTAGGCATATAAAGAGTGTATACGGTCTCCCCTTCACAAAAAGTTGATCGAAAATACTCGAAAACGCAAAAACGCCTTATCGGTCCTGATGGCCTGTTAAGGTCGAGAATAGGCGGTTCGATGCCCAAACGACGTCGGAATGCAATGAAACTTGTTTTCAATGCATATTATAGCTATTTAACCTTGTCGGTAAGTTCGAGTCGAAAACTCGAGCTCTTCGAGTAACACCTCCTTTGTAAACCTTCACTAGTCTTTCATTCTTCGAAATAGTCGAAGTAGTTGAGATATGAAGGGTCTAGCACATCGATGTGGATTATGTTTTTAAAACTTATACAATTATGTGTTATCAGGCATATAAAGAGTGTATAAGGTCTCCCCTTCACAAAAAGTTGATCGAAAATACTCGAAAACGCAAAAACGCCTTATCGGTCCTGATGGCCTGTTAAGGTCGAGAATAGGCGGTTCGATGCCCAAACGACGTCGGAATGCAATTAGTTGGTACATATTGCCGACTCCGAACATCGAAACCAATCATCGGTTTGGGGATCTTCATAGGTTGGTCTTCCTCACCATCTCTTTGTGTAGTGTTGTTGTTGAAATTTGTATTTCGTTTTCAAATCAATATAGTTTTTCACGTCTTGTTGTTCAGATTTGTATTTGCATTATTGTTCGGAGTCGTTTTGAATATTCAAACAAGCAAAACATAAAATTTAAAACCATCACACAAGAAAAATGCATACATAAAACATCAATCATACATAAAACATCCATCAAACAAAAACAGACGTCAAGCGTCTAATCCTGAGTCTCCTGAGTATAAGGCGGAGCATCTTCCCGAGGCACATCACCCTGAGTCATATCATCTTGGTGCGCATCCTCCTGAGTGCCGCATCCACTCCCCTGGCCACTCTCATGAACAGAATCTCGGAAAACAGGAGGTGGTGGTGGTGGTGGCATCCGCGATGCACGTGGGGGAGATGGTGCCAAAGGTGCCTGAGGTGCCTCTAAGATTGCAAGCCAACCACGAATCACATCTTCAGTGGCCCAAGGTCGATCCGAGATAGGGGAGTCTAGAAAAGAGTGCATCATGGCTTGAAGGATCTGACAACGCTGCAAACGAAACATAAATTTAATCATTAGTTAAGGTCTAAAGCTAAGTTTTGTACAAACTTTATAAAATTTTACATACCGCTAATGCATCGATAGGCACCGGGGTATATCCATAGCGAGGCGGGCGATCATGTCTCTCAGAGGATGGATCGACGACGGGATGTGAGAACTCGTCCAGCCAATCCATATAGTCATCAGACATCTTCCATGCTGGCTCTGCAACCGGCCCATCCAGATCGATCAGAGGCCTCGGCTCTGCGTCCCATGCAAGAAGAAGCTCAGGTGCATAAACGACGTCATACCTCGTGCAACCCATGGGCCGATGAAATGACAACGGCTGAATGGGTGGGTCGGGAACGGGCTGAGCCCGCCCAAACTGCCGCAGGACTCTCCTAGGGTTGTAGGCCTCATGAAATTTCCAGATGCTCAATACGCCCTCAAATCTCGTAGGAGAAACCTCTGGTGAGTTGAAGTCCAAATCTCTCCATGGCTGCCAGTTAACCTGAAACAAATAACAAGCCAAATTAGACACGTATTGCGGTAATGAAATAAAAAATATAAGAAATTAAATCCAAACCTGCTCATATCTCATGCTGTCGAGCATGCGACGGATGGCAACCAAACGCCCAGTATCCGAGCTAAGTGGTGTATACAATCCTACAGCAGCATCTCCATGGGCGAATGCAGGGTTCGTGACAAAGTGATCACGAAAATGAGGAAAGTATGCCCAGATCCAGCACTACATATAAACAATTACAGATTATTAGTAAAACTACGTGAATAGTTAAGAGTTATTCACCAAGACGTTAACGACAAGATCTTACCCTCAGAAGAATCCCACATGAACCAATGGTTGCCGTCTCGACTCTAGATGCAGACCCTAAATTGCGATACACTAACGCAAGTATGCCGGCTCCCCATGCAATGTCCCCTGTACGATCATGGTTGAGAACAAGCGCCGCGTACTGGACCTTGACACCCTTTGTCGACCTGTCCACCAAGACAGTCGAGCCCAGAAGCAAAAGGAGATACAGAGTGGCAATGTGACTCTCATTCCTGACTGGCGCATCAAACAAAACTTCCAACCGAGCATTGAGGGCACCGAAATGAATGCCACCTGAGCTATAACATGCCTTCATGTCATCAGCCTCCTGACCCATAGCGTCCGCAAGCGCCGCATAGATCTGGTCATCTGTCATAGGTGAATTGCAGCTACGACCATGTATACGGACTCTGAGGATCTGCATCACGTCATGTAGGCAGATGGTCATCTCAGCAAATGGCATGTGGAAAGTGTTGGTCTCTGGATGCCACCTCTCCACAAAAGCAGAAATCAATGCAGCATCGATCTGAGACGCTATGCCCACTCGGCGCAGCTCTGTCAGCCCAGAACGCTCAGCAAGCCTGAACCATGTACCCTCCTCAGCTGAAATATGATGCTCATAATCATGAACCTGTGCAGATCTGTACATCACCCTCAGGAGCTTCCTAGCCTAAATAAGTACAGAAAAAAAATTGCGTCCGGTTAGTAAATAAGAAACGTATAACTTATTATAAGCATTCAGATCAATGTTATTGAACATACCGGATCTAACGGAGCCGCCTCAGCCTCGGCCTCATCCCCGTCCCCATCCTCTGGCTCATCCTCTGCCTGAATATCTCCTACTCGTCGTCTCTGCCTGGGACGACGACCACCTCTAACTGGAGCCGCAACCTCCTCACCAACAACCTCCTCAACTGCAGCCCCCTCAGCGACTCCCTCAGTAGCAACACCCTCACCACCAACTCCCTCAGCACCCTCCTGACCTCTCCCTCTCCCTCTCCCTCTCCCTCTCCCACCACCTCGGCCTCTGCCTCGGCCTACAGCTTCCCCCGCACGGGCACGCTTCCTAACCTGCACCGGGGGCACCAATGGTACATCGGGAGCGGGCCCTGGAAGAGGACCACGCGTCCATATCCATCTCGCTATATGCGTCTCATAAGAACACAATAGGTGAGGCGCACGTGGACGACAAATGTCCTGCATCGACTCCCCGAGCCAAGGAAAATATGTCTGTGGGGCATGCTCATCGTCGTCTAAATCTCCCGACACTGGCTCTGAAGATGCGACTGGCTCTGCAGATGCGACCGTAGGAGGAGAAGATGTCGACGTTTCTGCATCTGTCACTGCAGGTAAATCCTGCTCTGTATGCTCTGAACTGCGAGGTAAATCATCCTGAAACAGAGGTGCGTCCTGGATATCATAGTCATCCGTGGTCACTTGCGCCTGTACTGGTGTGGGCTCGATAGGGTCGAACGCAGTAACATATCGACCAGGATAATCTAAGTCGTCATGGAAATCTGCTCTCTGTCCATCCATCTCCATGTGCGAACCATCTATCTCCTGCTGCTGCAGCTGTGCCTCCTCGTACTCATTCCCTGGCTCACGACGCTCAGGTGATCCGGTGCCGAAAAATCGTTCGAGGGCCTCGAACGATAATCGTACACCGGCTGCCACATCATGTCGACGTGGAAGCCGTTCCGCTACTGGTGCGGGCATCGTGTTGCCCGTCTGATCCATGACGGCTTGTATAGTCTACATGTTTTTACATTTTTAGTATGACTAATTCATACTAAAATATTCGGAAATAATTTGCAACTTCGTAATCAAATTCGAGTCTTTACATTTTTTAATAGAAATTGTTAGAAATTTAACAATTAAGTCATAACTATTTATGACTGTTAAGTTTCTAATATTTAATTCATAATTACTAAAAAATAAACATCTCAACTAATACGAAATAATAATCACTACTATTACTAAAAAATTACAATTAATACGAATTCATAATAATTCGATTAGGCATTCGATTAATGCATAATAATCTGAAACTTAATCGTAATTATAAAAAAATACGATTAATAAGAATTCTAATATTTAATTCATACAAAACTGAAATTTAATCGTAATTTTTTTATTAAAAATTACGATTAAATTACAATTAATACGAATTCTAATATTTAATTCATAAAAAACTGAAATTTATTCGTAATTATTACAAAAAACAATTACGAATAAATTTCCACAATTAAATACGATAAATATTTGAAAAAAGCGGGTTTAGAAATTTTATACCGAATACAGATCGTGCGGTGTCTCCGGAACCCGAGTCGCCGGAATAGTTGCCGGAATAGTCGCCGGAGGAGCATTTGCCGCTGCCAACGCGGCTCGAGTCGCATACCGCCGGCCACCTCCATCCACCAACGCTTCATCGTCGGACAAGGTCGCCGGAGGTGGCTCCGTTCGGACGGAAGTCGCCGGAGGTGTTGGGATTGGGACGATAGTGGTGTGGTCGGGACCGGAAGAATGAGGGGGTTCAGAATCCATTGACGGAATTGTGTTTAGACGAGGGAAACGGTCGGAAATGGAGAGTAAATGATCGGCGCCGTCGAGCTACAGCAGAAAAGAAAGAAAAAGAAGGAGGAAGAAGAAGAAGTTGCGGCGAGGGTTTAATAGAATGTGTGCGCAGTGCTTCTGCGCACTCATTCTGTGCGCAAAAGTTCAGCGCACACATTCGGGAATCCGAAACGTCGTGCGCTGAACTTTTGCGCATTATATATTATGTGCGCTGTTTTAATGCGCACACATTTGACAGACATCGTCAGAATTTTCACAATTATCCCGAAAATACCCTTGTGCGCAAGAAAACTGCGCACCAACCTATGCGCATAACATCTGCGCACCAAATCGCGTGCATATAGAGAAAAAGTCGCGTGCATATAGGCGTTTCGTAAATCTATGATCAACTTGATTAACTGTTGTGTGGATACTTGCTAGGTGAAACCCCTTCGCATAATATTCTCACCCAAACTTCCTCTGCTTGTTACTGGTTACTTGTGTGTTCTTGCAATCAAAACCCCCCCTTTTGGTTACTTGTTACTAGTTGATATTTCACTTGACTGCATTGATTTGGTGTTTTGATTCCCTTGGGTTCGACCTCTACTTACTTGCTATACTCTAGTTAGTGTTTAGGGTTTTCTTTGATTTGGCACTACGACTTTAGCCTCATCAAATTTGGCGTCGTTGCCGGGGAATTGAAAATTTTCTGATTCTGTGTTAATTGTGAAATTATCAACTGTTTGGTGTGAACCTTTATGGTTCAGACCCGTGCTACCGATTCATTTCTTGTTGCCTTTGACCCAGAGATTGAAAGGACGTTCCTTCGGAACCAAAGAGCATCTCTGGACCAAGAGAACGAGATGGGTGATCGACATGGACCGCCATTGCCTACTATGAGGCAACTCACTGCCCCAGACTTAAACCAACAACCTTTGGCAGTGAGGTTTCCTGAGATTGAAGAAGGTGTGAATTTTGAATTAAAAGCTGGTTTAATTCATGAGCTACCACACTTCCATGGCTTAGCAGGAGAAGATCCCAACAAACACTTGGCTCAATTCCATGCCATATGTTCTAGTATGAAGCCAAGAGGTGTTACTGAGGAGCAGGTCATGCTGAGAGCTTTCGGATTTACTCTGAAAGACGTTGTGAATGACTGGCTCTATTATCAAGCTCCAGGGAGTATTGATACATGTGCTAAGATGAAAAAGGTCTTTTTAGAGAAATATTTTCCAGCTACAAAACTGAGCAGATTGAAGAAGGAGATCACGAATCTTCAACAACACTCAACTGAGAGTCTCTATGAATATTATGAGAGATTCAAAAAGCTTTGCTCAAGCTGCCCATTCCATAGTTATACTGACAAAGGTACTCCAAGAAGCATCAAAGAGTAATTTCACTTCAATTAGTCTAGAGCTAGGAGAAAAATCCCCCTTCATAGTATGCAGAGATGTTGATGTAGACAAGGCAGTTGAGCTGACGCATTTTGCTCTCTTCTTTAACCATGGACAACGTTGTTGAGCTGGATCTAGAACATTTGGCATGAAAGTGTGTATGGTGAGCTTGTAGAAAAGTCGAAAGCACGAGCCATGGAGCGGATGTTGGAGATCCATTTAAGGTAGGCATTGAACAAGGGACCCCAGGTAGTACAACAATGTAACGCCCCAAAAATTACTCTTAATGGGGGGTCACAGCGCCAGGAATTTCCGACAGATATTCCCTTAGGCATTCTTAATAAATGAAATTCAACCTGTAGCACATAAACTAACAACATTCAGTCACAAGATAAAACCTGGTTCAAACAACCACTTCCAAAGAGAGGACATATATACATGGGTCGGCGTTCACAGACGCCACAACGACCCGTCAAAACCAGCTTGGTACAACCAAGCACAACCATCCAACAAGAGTCTCACCAGAAGACATCTCAAGAACTAAAACATTAACACACACATAAAAACAAACCAGCAGAAATTAAACCCATCCTAACTATCGCATCACGTCGCACGTTCACCTCCACGCTCCGATACTACCTGCGTACCTGGTCATGTCAAAAACACAACCAGTTCCCCCACCGAAATGGGGGTTAGTCTCCAACCAGACTAGCAAGTATATATGCGAATTAATTACGTAGAATAGCATAAATAAAAGGGATTAGAATAAGCAGATACCACAAAGTACATTACAAAGCAAACAAGTATGTAAGAGACTATACATACAGCATCACATAGTAAACCAAAAGAAGGAACTTTTACGAAAACGCTTTTGAAAACATGACCAAGCCTGTCTTGGCCACGAAGGTACCTTCTAACCCAAAACTATGGGTAAAAAACTTTACCTGCCGGAGGGACACGGTATCGTTAGCTAGACGAACCCCCCCCTACCACGACACAAGTAAAGCACCTTCCATGATCCACCCGAACACCGGGAAGCGATCAAGGAATGATTTTAAAAACCATTTACATGCTAAGCGGGGGTCAGAACAATCCTTACCCGCACAAATCATATCCACAAGTGTTGTCACTTCTCAAAGAAATCAATAAAACCATATCCACGATGTCTACACACAAATAATACTAATTCTATCATGGAAGAATACCAAATTACCAATATCACTTCATATACAAATGCATATCAAGATACAAAGTCAAGGAACAAACATTATTCATATGTAATGCATTTACGGTTTCATGCATAGTCTAATAGCCTAAATTTATACCAATCACGTAAGTAATCGCAAATAACTTGCCTCGACAAGTCTCGAATGTAAAGAAACTTATGAGCTATCACCTCAGACGTGACTTAACTCAACTCAACTTGGGGAGATTCCTGAATCTGCATACAAAACGTTTTTGGCCATAACTTTCATTATACAACTCGGAATTGAATTCCGCAAAATTCCAGACGCTCGTATGAAAGTCCTCTATTTACTGAATCAGTCCCTTTATTTTTCATAATTACAGAACGAGAACGATATTTCCAGCAGTGAACAATTCAGCCCTAACTTCACTAGTTTTACTTTCAAACCTCAAATCCAATCCATTCATCCCTCTATAATCATCAAACCACCTCTAATAACTCATGATTGACATACAAATTCAGACTTGACATACACATGAACAATTCTTGAAATTTTGGGGAAAACTTAAACCAAGCTTTCCTTGAGCTTTCTTATACAAATATGTCTTCCTTGCCTTACCAATAGCATGCTTTTGACATAAGGAACTCAAATCCAACATCAACATAACATGGCAGCCACATGAATTATCTAGGAAGATTTGACCATGACAAGGGAGAGCCAAAGAGAGAAATTCTTACCTTAATTGTTACCACTTGGTTTTGATATGAACCCCTTGAAAAACTTATGTTTTGGTTGAAGATTTAAGCTAGAATATGGAGGAGGAGTGAAGAAGATGGCTGGACATGGAGAACAAGAGGGTTCGTGGAAGATAAGTAAGAAAAGTCAAGAAAAGAGGCTAGGAAAAATCTAGCACCTAGGTATTTGTAAGATTAATTTATTTGCTTTGTATTTTAGGGAAAATAAATTTTAAATCATAATATTACACATATGTATATGTAAGTATGTATAGTTAATAAAATCAGATCCAACTCGAAAATAACTCCGATGCTGTACATAAACCGACTACGCGTCGTCTGACGATAGGATTTCAAAACTTGCGAAAATAAAACATACTTGCGTCTTTTATCAAAATAATCTATAAATACATATTATGTTGATCAAAATAAAATTTCTGATATAAAAACTAAGATGGTATTACAAACAATCCTTTAAAGAAACCTTAATAAAATTTCCTAACAAATTTTTTGACAGTTTACTTGATTATTTTTGTATCCAAGATTGATCAAAAGCAATATGCGAAGATCTTAGGATACAAAAAGTCAGGGATCGGTTGTGGAGCCAAACTTGAAACTGGGGGTGAAAACTGTGATTGTTGAAATATCAAATATGTACATATATATATATATATATATATATCATTTAGGAGGGGTGAAAATTCAAGCTAGTGGGAAAGGTGTATTTGGTAGCCTTCTAAAACTTATTCTTAGTGTAGTGCATGCTTTCCTGAAGTATATCTTTGTATTTCTATTGGTAAAACAAAAAAAACTCTAACTTGCTTAACATTTTTATTACTGTTTATTGCCTATAGATAGCTGAAGTCATATCATATTGGTGGTGTATTAAGTTTTGCCTCCCTTCTTTTTCACAGGTTTTAAGCTGGCAACCCCGAATTCTGTATTTTCCAAAATTTGCAACCGCAGAACAGTGTGAGGGCACCATTGATATGGCAAAGCCAAGTCTTGAGCCATCTAGATTGGTTCTGCGTCAGGGGGTAGTAAGTTGAAGGTGAGCTGCATGTACTTACAATTTCTGATGCTATTGAGAAGAAGAAATTGAGATTGTGGCTATACACTTCAAAAAGAATAAAACTTCTCAAGTTTTTGCAAAATTTTGAAACCACTACCTGGCTGTTTTTGTGCAGGTTATTCTATGTGAGTAAAGATTTTTTAAGTTGTATGTTTTGAGTTCATGAGAATCCTATAAACTGAATCCATAGCTTATAGTAACCTACCTCTATCTCATTCACTGCTAACTTCCCCAAAAAAGATGACTGCCATCATTTTCTGAATATTATATTTTTCATGACATTCCGCTGCTTATATGTAAGGTGGATTATCAAAATCATCAATTAATTTATTTTCTTTCATTTTCAGTGTCATGGCATATGCATATTATATTTTTGAGATTCTTTTTACAAGTAATTGAATTCCACTTTAATGGCATATAGATATCGTTTTTATGTTAATTGAACTTCTCCATAGTAGCATTATATATGTGGTTTCTTCTATTGGTCTACTGTGCAGTATCATTACATGCAGCTAATCAATTTGTTTTCTATTTTTGTGCAAACAGGAGAAGTTTCGGGGTGGAGCTGGGGCTGGTGTTAATGGCAGGCAAAGAAACTCTTTGAAGTGACAAGGGGGATTGACCATGGGTGATGGTGGTGGATCCAAATGAGCTCTCCCCTCTCGCTCAATTGCTTCTTTCTGTTTTTGTGCCAGTGTCAGTGCAACACTCAACATTTTGTTGAAGATTTGGCCCGGTATCATTAATTAGTACCGATAACACTCAACATTTTGTTAACCTTAAAAAATCTGTATTACTCATTTATGGTGAATTACCAGATTTGTGGTCATAACACGAATGTTGAGGTTGAGATTTAAATAATGTGTGTTTAAAAAATCTATATTACTCTTATTCTCCTCTTTAGAGAATTTTTTTCTGAAATGAGCTTTGTTTTAGAAAAAATTTCCGACGTATGCTCTTTTCAAAAGAAATTCCCAATATAGGCACTTATGCCAGCTTCAGATTTTTTTTATGTGTAAGCTGGTAATTTTTTTTTTGAATTTTTTATGTATAAGAGACGCTGGCTCGCCCAACGTCTCTTATACATGTTACTTTTTTATTTATTTTCCAAATTTTTTATTGTTATAATTTGTTTTTTTTAAGGCTGTGTATAAGAGACGCTGGCCAAACCAGCGTCTCATATAAATGGTCTTTTTTATATTTGAACAGATTTTTATTTTTTAATTCCCCCGTGTAAGAGACGCTGGCAAAACCAACGTGTCTTACACAAAATGTTTTTTTTTAAAAAAAAATTAATTTTTTTTTCAAAGTTTTTATATATATATATTATATATGACTTACTCGTGTTTGGATGACTCGTATGGGCTCATTTGAAATCGGAATCGATCACGACCGATTTCGTTGGGTCCGTATTGATCACAGCTTTCACCAGATATGTCTCTCGCTCGATTCTGATTTCGAACGACCCCATACGAGCCACCCGAACACGCGTAAGTCTCGTGCATACCTTCTACTGTAAATGGATATTTACAAATTCGTTCCTCCATATCAGGCGATGAGAGACATATCTGGTGAAATCTGGGAACAATACGGACCCAACGAAACTGGTCGTGGTCAATTCCGATTCCGAACAAGCCCATACGAGCCATCCGAACAAGCGTAAATCTCGTGCATACCTTCTTTCACCAGTTCGGAATCGGAATTGATCACGACAAGTTTCGTTGGGTCCGTATTGATCCCAACTCTCACTAGATATGTCTCTCATCGCCTGATATGGAGGAACGAATTTGTAAATATCCATTTACAGTAGAAGGTACACACGAGACTTATGCGTGTTTGGGTGGCTCGTATGGGGTCGTTCGAAATTAGAATCGAGCGAGAGACATATCTGGTGAAAGCCGGGATCAATACGGACCCAACGAAATCGGTCGTGATCGATTCCGATTTCAAACGAGCCCATACAATCCATCCAAACACGAGTAAGTCATATATAATAATATATATATAAAAACTTTGATTTTTTTTTTTAAAACAAATGCCTTGTATAAGGCGCTGGTTCTCTCAGTGCCTTATACAAATACACTAACCAGCGTCTCTTATACATGTTCAAATAAAAAAAAAGACCATTTATATGAGACGTTGGTTCGATCAGCGTCTCATATATTTTTTTTTTATGTTTTAACGTATAAGAGACACTGGTCTGGCCAGCGTCTCTTATACATAAAAAATTCAAAAAAAAAATTACTAGCTTCGGACGAGAGACGCTGGTAGAACCAGCGTCTCTCACACATAAAAAAAATCCGAAGCTGGCATAAGTGCCTATATTTGGAATTTCTTTTGAAAAGAGCCTACGTCGGGAATTTTTTCTGAAAAAAAGCTCATTTCAGAAAAAAAAAATTCACCCTTTATTAATGCTGCAATGGAATTATATGTGATAAACCTATTAATCCAATCTTTCTTTATGCGATTAGATAAAATTGAAGCTCATGTTACTACTCATGGACATGAAGACCATATTGGTGAATCGCCTTGGGTAATGTCTCATGTGTTCTCTTAGCATTGTATTTCATTGATTATAAGAAATGGGGCAGGAGCAAGTTGTTTCTGTATAACAAGGGCTTGAAATACTTTGTAAAATATGCATAAATGGTCATTTTCAACTGTCATAATTTAATCACTTATTAGAATTAGGGTATGTTGTAAGGTTAATTACACAAATGTTTGGAGAAAGCAAGGATGTCCAAATGATAAGAGAGTGGAGAACACGAAGATGGTTAAGGTTCTGAAACAGAATTCACTGATATTGATGATGGATGATAGATCATTGATGCAAGGACTGATGAGTCTAAAAATTAAATGAAATCATGAAGAAAAGCTGAGTAGCTATCTAATTTTGGCCAAATTTAATTTTAATTTTGTTGCACGTTTCACATTTAATACATGTGTAAAGTTTTTTACACCAAACTCAAGATTAAAATTGGATTGTCACTGGCTTGATATGTATACGACCGTTTAATATTTTAAGGTCATGTTTGTATTCGACAATTCGACACAGTTATGTATACGACCATATAATATTTTACAGTCATGTTCGTATTCCTCTTTTTAAGTCTTTTTTGTGTCTTATTATTATTTTATTTTATACATTTTTTGCGTTGAGAATAATAATTAAAATAATCCAACTTAAAAGGTGTTAAAATTATATGTATTTAGATAAAATTTTGATTAATAATATAATACTTAATACAAATTAAGTCCATTTTCTTAAACCCTAAACACCGATCTCTTTCTGTCCTAATCTTGTAAAACTCATGTTCGGCAAATCGACACAGATAGGTATACGACCGTTTAATATTTTAAGGTCATGTTCGTATTCGACAATTCGACATAGTTATGTATACGACTGCATAATATTTTACAGTCATGATCGTATTCCTCTTTTAAGTTTTTTTTGTGTCTTATTATTATTTTATTTAATACGTTTTTTTGCGTTGAGAATAATAATTAAAATAATCCAACTTAGAAGGTGTTAAAATTATATGTATTTAGATAAAATTTTGATTAATAATATAATACTTAATACAAATTAAGTCCATTTTCTTAAACCCTAAATACCGATCTCTTTCTATCCTAATCTTGTAAAACTCAATCTCCATTCAACTTTCATCTTCTCCACCACCTCCTCCCTCCATAATCGATCAAGCACTGTGACTATTAAATTGTGTATCATGGTGTAATGGTGGAGAATTTTGATACGATCACTACTAGAAACACGGACCAATTTCGACGCTTTTGTGACTATTAAATTGTGTATCATGGTGTAATGGTGGAGAATTTTGATACTATATATGGAGGTGAATTTTGCTCCGTGTATCATATCTTGAGATATAAAATGAGGTCGTAAGCCAGTTTGGTTGAGTAAAATATGTTAATGGATGTCAGAAGCCAATTTGGTTGAACAGAATGCATCAACAAAAAACTAGAACACTGATGTTGAAGAAGATAAGTTGTGGTTATATTTTATCATTGCCAACTGTATTTTTTTTGTTGGTGTACACTTTAATTTCTTGTAGTCTTTTGTAGTTTTTCAGTTTGATTGCACGAGCAACAGATGCTAATGGAGGATTAAACTTTTTTTATGCAGGTGATAAGTGACCTACTTGATCTAAATGGTTTTATGTATTAGAGAAGATGTGCAAGTTTGTTATTATCAACAATCATGTTACTTTTTCTTACCATAGTGAACTAATTATTTAACATTGAAAGGTTCTATATTCAATGGTGAATTTGTGATAGTTTGTTTAAATTTATGAGTTTGGTTTTGGTCAACTACTTAGTCTTTCTAGCTGATGGTTTTCAAAACATATGGATTTCTTTTACTCCTCCATTGATTAATATGATCTATGGTAGCTCCACCACTATTATAACGTTGTCATGGAATTTCGGTATCATACATGTTGTGACTTGAGTTGCCAATTGTCATATATATGTTGAATTTACATTGCAATTTGCAACATGTTGAAAGTGTTGTCAAATGTTCTTTGGCCGCTCGATTCAACCACTCTCCAACAATGCAAGAAATGTATGCAAAAAAAAAATGTGCTTTCTTATATATATCTCTGAAAAGTTTTGGCATAATCTGCAAAAATCTGCACACTTGTGTTGGAATCGAGAGAAAGAATGACAACATGAGAAGACGAGAGAAAGAATTGGGGAAAAACAGCTTAACCTCATGGCTGCACAATGAACTGTATTTATACAGAGAAAAGTGACTTGCCTCAGCAAGCACAAAACTAACTAACTGACTAACAACTTGTCATGTGCACAGCACGTGTTGCAAAACAGAATATAACAGAATATAACTCCCACACCCCCCCTCAAGCTGAAGACGGTGAAACCAACTTCAGATTGCCAATCAAGGAGGAATGACGATGACCAGGTAATGATTTGGTGAAAATGTCCGCAAGCTGATGAAGAGTTGGAAGATATGAGATGGAGATTAAACCTTCCTGTAGCTTGTGTCTGATGAAATGACAGTCAAGATCCACATGTTTTGTTCTTTCATGAAACACAGGATTTCTGGCGATGTGAATAGCAGCCTGGCTATCACATTTGACAGGGATGGGAAGAAGGCCTGGAATGTCAAATTCATGGAAAAGACGAGAAAGCCAAGCCAATTCTGCTGTAAGCCTGCGAAGAGAATGATACTCAGCCTCTGCTGAGGAAAGGGAGACAATGGTTTGCTTCTTGGCTTTCCAGGATATGGGACAACCACCAAAAAGAATGAAGTAGCCACTAACTGACCTCCTGGTGTTGGGGCAAGATGCCCAATCAGCATCACAGTAACCAAGGAGGCTCATATCAGAAGAAGCATTGATGTAAATACCCAAATCACCATGCCCAGCCAAATAATTCAGAGTGTGTTGAGCAGCATTTAAGTGCTCCACCGTGGGTTTCTGCAAGAATTGGCTAAGAAATTGTACTGTGAAGGCTATATCTGGCCTGGTGTTAGTCAAGAAATTCAGTTTCCCAACAATCTTTCTGTATATACTAGGATCTGAGAGCAAAGTGGCCTTAGGAGAGAAAGATGTGGAGGAAGGCAGTGGTGTGTGAGTTGTTGTTGATGTGCTAGGAAATTCAGAAAGCAACTCCAAGAGAAATTTTCTTTGACTCAGAACATAACCACCTTTGCTTTGAAGGAACTCAATACCAAGGAAGAAATGGAGCCTGCCAAGATCTTTAATGCGAAATTGTGCATCCAGGAATTTCTTCAAATCTTCCATTGCTGTGGGATCATTTCCTGTCAAAAGTATGTCATCAACATATATTGCCAGGAACACAATGGAAGAGCCTATCTTTCTGGAGAATAATGAGTAATCATTGGGTGAGTGCTTGTATCCTTGAGAGAATAAGGCTGCAGACAGTTTAGCATACCACTGTCTAGAGGCTTGCTTCAGACCATAAAGAGATTTGTTGAGTTTGCATACCAGGGATGAATCAGAAACAGTGAGACCAAGAGGTAGCTTCATATAAACATCTTCATGTAAGTCACCATGTAAGAATGCATTGTTGACATCCAGTTGACCAATAGGCCAGCCTTTCTTGACAGCAACAGAAACAAGAACTCTAATAGTGGTCATTTTAACCACAGGAGAAAAAGTCTTTGTGTAATCCACACCTTCTTTCTGTGTGAAACCACGAACTACAAGCCTGGCCTTATGTCTTTCAATAGTGCCATCAGCTCTCAACTTCAGCTTATAAACCCATTTACAAGTTATAGGTTTCTTTCCCTTTGGGAGTGGGACAAGATCCCAAGTCTGGTTTAAAGTGAGTGCTTCAAACTCTTTGTCCATTGCCTCTTGCCAGGCAGGGTACCTAGCTGCTTCTGTATAAGACACAGGTTCTCGAGCAACAGATAAAGAAGATAGCAAATTCTGATCATGAGTAGATAAAGCAGTGGCACAAATAGAGAAAAGAGGAGTAGTGACAGCACATAAAGATGTGATAGTATGTGAACAAGGATCAGTTAAACTAGCATTATTGCAGGAAACAGAATTACCACATATGTAATCTTGGAGATGAGCAGGAGGATGATGTAATCTAGTAGACCTTCGAGGTTGAGGGATGGATGGAGAATTGGAAATAGAAATGTCAGGAGTAGATGTAGGCAGTAGAGAATCATCATCAGAAAAGGTTGTATTTGAAGATGGGATACAATGTGTAGGAGGGACATAGTCTGGATGATATGGAAAAAGTTCTTCATAAAAGATGATATCTCTGGTGTAAAAAATGGAGTGAGAGGATAGATTCATGACTTTGTATGCTTTCTTCCCATAAGGAAACCCCAGAAAAACACAAGCTTGTGATCTGGGTTGGAGTTTATCTCTTCCCTGAGTAGGAGTGGACACATAGCATAAACAGCCAAAGGTTTTTATGTGGTCTAGAGAGGGAGGCTTAGAGAAAAGAGCTTCATAGGGTGAGATGCCTTTGAGAACTTTGGTTGGATATCTGTTTATCAGATAAGTAGCCATTAATACACACTCCCCCCAGAATTGAGTAGGGAGATGGGACTGAAACAAGAGAGCTCTGGAGGTTTCAAGAAGATGCTTGTGTTTTCTCTCAACAACTCCATTCTGCTTTGGAGTGTGAGGAATAGTGGTTTGATGTATGATGCCTTTGGAGACCAGGAATGAGGAGGCCTCTAAACTGGATCCTAGTTCAAAAGCATTGTCAGTTCTTATAGCTTTAGGAAATGATCCAAACTGATTATGAGTGAGAATAATGAAGTTTTTGATCACATTGAAGGCATTACTTTTGACACTAATCAAATATGTCCAAGTGTTTCTGGAGAAGTCATCAACAATTGTTACAAAGTATTTGTAACCATTGTGAGTTGGTGTGTGATATGGTCCCCAAAGATCAATGTGAAGGAGGTCAAAAGGTCTAAGGCTTGAGGTGGTGCTGGTGGGAAAAGGTCTTTTATGCTGTCGAGACTGATGACATATCTCACAAGGAACATCAGTAATTGTATTAGAAACCACAGACATTTTATTCAATTTTGAAAAAGGTACATGTCCTAGTCTCTTGTGCCATAACAAAGCATCAGAAGAAGGACAAACAAGGCATATATCCTTTGTAAGGTTTGGTTTACAAAAAGAAGAATCAGGTCTACTAGAACATGTATATGAATCTTCATCTCCAACAGTACTATGTAATATGTAGAGGCCCTCCTTGTGTTTACCAAGAACCAGTGGGTTCTTCACTGAAGGGGCCTGCAATAAGCAATCAATGTCAGAAAAGAGGACATGATAATGTGTTTGAGATATGAGTTGGCTAACAGATAGAAGATTAAATTTGAATGAGGGAACAAAAAGAACTTGGTGCAAAGTAAGAGTAGGAAGGACTTGAACTGATCCAGAGTGTGTTACTTCAATCTGTGAATTGTTAGGCAAAGCAATCATACGTGATTTGGTCATTGGTGTTAGGTTAAGAAAAACTTTGGAATTGAAACACATGTGATTGCTGGCGCCACTGTCTATTATCCAAACATTCAAAGAACTTGTTACTCTAGACTGTGCACTAAAACTTGTATCATATAGTGAAGAGCGTAAAGCAAGAAGTGGAATACCTGACATGGAGGCACCAGCAAAACTAGATGTGCCAGGATTTGTGTTGTTGTTGACTAATAGTCTTCTCAGCTGTGCAAATTCTTCAGCAGAAAAGGAATTAACTGTGCCTGAAGTACTAGCCCCATCACTAGTATTCTCACTCAAGGTAGCAAGAGCTGTCCCTCTCCTTTCCTGAATATTTCCTTCATTTCTTGGAGGAAATCCCACTATCCTGTAGCAGTTATCTTTGACATGACCTGTCTTCTTGCAGTGAGAACATACAAGTGGTTGTCTCCTTGTAGGTAAAGCTCCCTCAGGTCTACCATTCTTTTGCCAACAAGAATCTATAGTGTGACCATTCTTGTGACAAAAACTGCATTGAATAGGAGGCCTTGATCTACTGGTGCGAGCATTCATGGCAGTAGCATCCTCATTGAACTGAGCTGGTGCTCGAACTTCTCTCTGTTTTTCCTCATGAATTAACATAGAGAAAGCTTGATGAATAGTTGGAGTAGGCTGCATCATCAATATACTTCCTCTTAGAACAGAAAAACTGTCATTCAGTCCCATTAAAAGTTGAAGAAGCTTCTGATCATCCTCAAGTTTCAACCAAGAAGTATGTGTTGCACAGCTACACATAGGCAGGCTTCTTAATGAACTCAGTTCATCCCATAAGCGCTTAATACGAGTAAAATATGCTGTAACATTGTCATTTCCTTGAGACACATTGCACAATTCCTTCTGTACTGAGAAGTTTTGAGCAAGATTACTTTGACCGTATCTAACACACAATTCATTCCATATGTCATGTGCAGATTCAGTGTATATAATGCTCTCTGCGATTTCCTTACTAACAGCATTCAAGATCCAAGAAACTACCATATCATTGCACTTTTCCCAAATTCTAAATCCATCGGAATCAAAATTAGGTCTAAGGACAGTACCATCAATCAATCCAACCTTGTTCTTTGCTGAAAGAGCAACTCTCATAGATCTCTTCCACGCACTAAAACCAGATCCATCGAAAGATCTAGAAACCAGCAACATACCTGGCGAATCCGATGGATGAACATAAAGCGGATCTCGCTGTAGTTGTTCCAAAGCCGATTGACGACGCGCTTCATTCTGTGCGTCCTCCATCGATCTTGCGCAGAGAAAGAAGAATCTGTTCCTTCAGGAAACTTCGATCAAAGAGACGAGATCGTAATGCTCTGATACCATGTTGGAATCGAGAGAAAGAATGACAACATGAGAAGACGAGAGAAAGAATTGGGGAAAAACAGCTTAACCTCATGGCTGCACAATGAACTGTATTTATACAGAGAAAAGTGACTTGCCTCAGCAAGCACAAAACTAACTAACTGACTAACAACTTGTCATGTGCACAGCACGTGTTGCAAAACAGAATATAACAGAATATAACTCCCACAACTTGTAACATGAACATCATTTTTTTTTTATGATAGATGGGATTTGACTTTGTTGCCAAAGCCCCATATACAATGTTGTATGGGTCGGTGTTTTTTATTGTTCATGGAGTTGTTGAGTTTCTCGACTCAAAAGTGGATAACTGTTGGAGGGCTCGAAACTGTTTTGTTGAGGCTTGCTGTTTTTTATTGTTCATGGAGTTGCTGAGTTTCTCAACTCAAAAGTGGCTAACTGTTGGAGGGCTCGGAATTGTTTTGTTGAGGCTAGCTGGTCAAGAAGGCAGAATCATGTTCTTGAATTTACATGGAATCTGCCAGTTCTGTTTATTGTGCTTATTTATATTGTTTTTAAGATTGCAAAATTTTATCGAATTATATAATTTTGTAAGGCCCGTGCAAGAGGAGATCATATTACTCGACTTGATTCTAATTTGATGTGTTCCTATGAATAATTCCGTTGATTTTGAATTTTGTAAAGAAGGGATGATTCGATGCCACACAGAGAAATGATAGTCGGCGTAGGATCATTCAAAATTCTCTTGCAGCAGACGGCATGTCCACAAGTTCGATCAGGAAACTTACTTGTAATTCAAGAACAAATCTTTGTGAATACTCACTGAATGCTGATGGTGGTGAATCTAGTGATGCCTCTGTTAGAGTATAAGCATTTGATTTCTAGCCTTAATCTTTGTTAATAGTTACATCTAGACAATCTTCTGGTGATTTTGTAAAATTTGACACGATGTGATGCATGTCTAATGTTTTAAATGGTTTGTGAACTTTTAGACAGATATTTTTCATAAAACATACAATTTAAGTCTCCGTGCCTTTAAAAGGCACGAGACCGAACACTAGTTTACTTAAAAACTGCCCCCCCCCCTAAATGGACTAAGCAAAAGTCCAACCCACGATGAATATATTCATGAATATCTTGTTGAATATTTTTCAACCACCCCCAAAAATTATATATATTATGATATGTTGATATGATATGATATGATTATGATATGATTAGGATTAGGATTATGATATGATATGATATATTTCATTCAACTTTAATAATAACATAATGTATGTTGTATATTGTATATTGATGTATGGTAATATGATATATTAACATAGTCTTTTTAAATCCAAAAACGAATCTATGTACCAAATATATTTTCTCTTTTTTCAACTAAAATATTTTTTAGTATATCTTATAGGTTTGATATTTTTCCAATTATAAAAAGGAATATTTGTTTTTGAATATTGAACTTTTTTCTAGTTGGGTCAAGCAAAAGTGTCATGTAATAATACTTATTAAAATGATAAATGAGAATGATTGTGGACCATTGGATTAAGAGAGATCCAAGAGCCCATATGATGACACGTGACACCCCTTGTCATGCCTTGTCACCTTCGCCGGACCACCGTCGGACCACCACCGGACCTTCGCCGGACCACCGCCGAACCACCTCCGGACCACCTCCAACCACTGTCGGACCACCTCCAACCACCGCCAACCACCTCCGACCACCGCCGGACCACCTTAGGGTCTTGCCGGAATAAAATTGCCACAAAGATGTATAAAATTGCTCACAAATATTTCAAAATTATTTATTACTAAATGTTCATCACGTTGTTCATAAATGTTCATCACAATGTTCATAAATGTTGATTTGTATATACTCTACTGAATGTTCATCACATTAGACTTTATAGTTCACCAACTGAATGTTCATTACATTCTACTTAAATGTTCACCAATTGAATGTTCATCATATTATACTTAAATGTTCACCAACTGAATGTTCATCACAATATACTTAAATGTTCATCAACTGAATGTTCATCAAATTATATTTAAATGTCCACCAAGTTTATTACACTTAAATGTTTATGTTATTTGGACAAACGGCGAACCACCACCGCACCACCACTGACCCACCATCAAGCCACCACCGGACCACCACTTATGTGGAACACCACTTTAATATAAGTTCTTTTAAAAACACACTTAATTTTCAGCAAAAATCACCTAAATGCTCATCATCTCATACTTAAATGTTCATCATCTCATACTTCAATGTTCACAAGCATTTAATAAAATATTCATTACTCAAAGTTCATTACAATCGGCTTAAATGTTCATCACGTTGGTCATAAATGTTCATCAAAATGTTGATAAATGTTCATTAAAATGTTGATAAATGTTCATTTGATATACTCTACTGAATGTTCATCACATTATACTTAAATGTTCATGAACTGAATGTTCATCACATTATACTTAAATGTTCATCAACTGAATGTTCATCAAATTATTTTTAAATGTTCACCAAGTTTATAACACTTAAATGATTATGTTATTTGGACAAACGACGGACCACCGCCGGACCACCACCAGACCACCACGACCGCACCACCACTAACCCACCATCAAGCCACCGTCGGACCACCGGACCACCACTTATGTGGAACACCACTTTAATATAATTTCGAGTAAAAAAAACACTTGATCTTCATCAAAAATTACCTAAATGTTCATCATCTCATACTTAAATGTTCATCAAACATTCTTAAATGTCCACGGACATTTAATAAAATGTTCATTACTCAAAAGTTTATTACAATTAGCTTTAATGTTCATCACGTTGTTCATAAATGTTCATCAAAATGTTGATAAACGTTCATTTTGATATACTCTACTGAATGTTCATCACATGTTACTTACATGTTCACCAACAAAATGTTCATCACATTATAATTAAATGTTCATCACATTATAGTTAAATGTTCATCAAAAGAATCTTCATCACATTATATTTAAATGTTCACCAATTTGAATTAGACTTAAATTTTCATTTATTTTTATACTTTAACTTTTTCATTTATTATTGGACCTCCGCCGGACCGTCGCCGGACCTCCGCCGGACCGTCGCCGGACCTCCGCCGGACCTCCGCCGGACCGTCGCCGGACCTCCGCCGGACCTCCGCCGGACCGTCGCCGGACCTCCGCCGGACCGTCGCCGGACCTCCGCCGGACCTCCGCCGGACCGTCGCCGGACCTCCGCCGGACCGTCGCCGGACCTCCGCCGGACCGTCGCCGGACCTCCGCCGGACCGTCGCCGGACCTCCGCCGGACCGTCGCCGGACCTCCGCCGGACCTCCGCCGGACCTCCGCCGGACCTCCGCCGGACCTCCGCCGGACCGTCGCCGGACCTCCGCCGGACCGTCGCCGGACCTCCGCCGGACCGTCGCCGGACCTCCGCCGGACCGTCGCCGGACCTCCGCCGGACCGTCGCCGGACCTCCGCCGGACCGTCGCCGGACCGTCGCCGGACCTCCGCCGGACCGTCGCCGGACCTCCGCCGGACCTCCGCCGGACCTGTACCGGACAACCACCGGGTGGTCGCCGGACCACCACAACTACCCCCAGGGTAACTAGTTTAATCTAAGTCATTGGATGCCAAGACATCCAATGACTTAGATTCATTCTTATTTATCTCTAGAAGAGATTTTATTATGGGATTCACACCCTATCTTTAATAACATATTTTTCCCATTTTATAATGAATATTTCGTTTATAAAATTAATAAATTTATAAAATACTAAGCACAAAAATAATTTTTCAATTATATAATTCTTATAAAAATAATTTCATTTTTAAATTAATAAAAGATAAAATCTTTATTAGGAAATAGATTGGTGTAGTTTCTTAAAAGATAATCTTTTATTTAATAATAATAGATTTATTTGAAAAATATAGGTGATTTTTTTTAAAAAAAATATGAACTTTAATATTGGATTTTTTTTTCCGGTGGGCCAAGCAAAAGCCCAACCCAAGATGAATATATTCATGAATATTTTTTATGAATATTTTTCAACCACCCCCAAAAATTATATATACTAGTCCCTTCTGCCCGTGCTACGCACGGGCCAAATGCATTTAAAAAAGAAAATTAGTACTATATAAATATGAATTAGTAGGTGCAATATTTTCCGTATGTTTACATTATATTTTACTTTGAATCTATACTGTAATTTTTTAGTCTATTATTGTGTTCAACTACTTTGATGTATTTATAAAAGAATTAAAGATAATTGTTAATGAATTGAAATATATTATTTAAATATTAATGATATATTCACATACGATTATATTTAGTTTTGCTATATAAAAAATAATACGTAGACAAATTAAATACTAATGTACATAAACATATTAAATGCATAGATGACATGGGTAAAACATAGGCTTCAACTTTAATTATTTATGAAAAACAACTAAAAATAGTTTTTCACTTTTATCTGAAGATTAAAATATAGATCAAACGAATTTTTTCATTGAAAATTAGGTTAATTCAATAACAACCTTATGATTTTGATTATCCAAATCATGGTGAAACGTAATATCTTTGAGGATCATAATCTATTAATCGTAATATCTTTGAGGATCACCATATTCTCGCCCCAAAACAATAATATTCATTACCATACATTCATCTATGCTTAATAAGTTATACTTTGATATTTAACTATAATGCAAAGTAGAATGTATGTCACCCTTTCAATTTGATATGAATGTACACATTGAAACTATACCAAATATTTAATGATAATTAATATAAATGTTAATAAAATTTATCGTAATATCGAGTTATTGATCACTAATTGACTAATATTACGTATGTCATATATGATACTGTAATGTTAGTTAGATTTTCTTACTACATCACTAATCGAAAATGTATATGTATTTTTAAGTCCAATAAATTATAGAGGCCCACAAAAACTAAGATCTTTCAAATCAATTTTTTTTCAATTATGTCACTTAAAATATGTGATTTTATTTATATATTACAATGTTAAACAATTTATGCACACTTTTATATTTGGGATTTTTTTTCCGGTAGGCTAAGTAAAAACCCATAAGTTATGATGAGTATATTGATGAATATTACCTAAATTTTTTATCTGCTTCTCATCTATATACCTAAAAATATTATTGATTTAACTTTAATTATTTTTACCTCAAATTTTGTATCTACTTTATACACGCTATCCAAATATAACTTAATCCGCTTGATAAATCTTATCCATACGTATTCTTTATGTGTATTCTCATGTGATTGATGATTCCGATTTCATTTTTTGTTATAAAAAAATATTAAATAAGAAAAAAAATATTAATAAGTTATCTCATAGATTATATTTCCATTTAAATATCCATTTCATCTGTTAATATATTATATTTTTCTCTTATATAAATCTTTATTCATTTATTATTATATCAATCTAATTAACTTAAAATATAAACTCTAATTATAAACTACAAATTATATACTATTAAACTATAAACCATACACCATACACCATACACCCCTAAATTATATAATAATATAAAATATAATTATGTTACAACATATTACTTTATGCTTATTCTGTGCAGAAATTGGAGAAAACCCTTCATATGAAAAAACATATCACTTTATGTTAGAACGTATAGGATTATCAAGAGACAACCCGTCCAAATTAAGGATGACTTATCTAACGTGATATATGTATGTGTCTTATAATTTTAAATATAAGCTGCGTCATCCTCCATCATATTTCTTATTTCTCGATTATATTGTCTTATATTGTTAATATAGTATGTTACGAATGACATGCATATTCAAATCGTCAGTTGTTAAATTAATAAATTTGATATGTCATAATAGTAGCATGTAAGTAGTCATCTAATCTAGGTAAAATATTTTGAGGAAGAGATAGAGATTAGATGTTTAGAATTAAAAAATATTGGTAATTTTTTGTTATACATTAATTGTAAAAATCATTATAAACTATAATCGAGATTTGTTAGAGATAGACTATATACTGAAATTACAATAATTTAATACCCAATAGTTCAAATCTTTTATCCTTTCTAAAGTGTTTGTTGTATTCTTTCAATTATATAAAGCAATATTTCTATTAGTTATTATTTTGTGTCCAATTATAAAAGATTTTTACTTGTATATATATATTTTTTCATTGTATCATTTAGTTCTGATTTTTTCAATTATAAAAAGCAATATTTTAATTTATAATATTGGTTTTTTTTTCGGTGGGCTAAGTAAAAGCTCAGCCTCAAGATGAATATATTTGTGAATATCTTGGTGAATATTTTTCAACCACCCCCAAAATTACATATATTATTATGATATGATTATGATTATATGATTATATATTCTGATTATGATTATGATGTTGACATATTCATAACATCAACCAATTTAAGATTAGAAGTTAACATTTTCTTCTAATTAATATTTTTTCATAAAAATAGACACCTCTTATAGTCTTTAGTATTTTATTAATACTAATATAATAAATTATATCAACATAGTATGATTAAGTTATCACAATTATTGAAGTTCGTATATTTTCCACGGACTTTGCTATGTGATTTATACGTAAAATAATTTATTATCTTTTTTTCAGTTAAAATATTTTTTAGTATATCTTTTAGGTTTGATATTTTTCAAATTATAAAAAGCAATATTTATTTTTGAATATTGGACTTTTTTCTCGTTGGGTCAAGCAAAAGCTCAACCCAAGATTAATATATTGATGAATAGCTTTGTCAATATATTGATGAATATCTTGGTGAATATGTAATAAAAAAATATCTTTAATAACAGATTTTTCCAATTATGTGATGAATATAATAAAAATACTAACCCCAAAAATATTTTTTCAATTATATAATCCTTATAAAATATAATTTCGTTTTTAACTTAGTAAAAGATAAAATCTTTATTGGGAAATAGATTGATGTAATTTCTTAAAATATAATCTTTAATTTAATAGTAATAGATTTGTTTGAAAAATATATGTGGAAATTTATTTTTAAAATATCTTGTGTGAATATTTTTCAACCACCCAACAAAATATTTTCAATTATATAATCCTTATAAAATATAATTTTGTTTTCAATATAGTAAAAGATGACATCTTTATTAGGAAATAGATTGATGTCGTTTCTTAAAAGATAATCTTTAATTTAATAGTAATAGATTTGTTTGAAAAATATATGTGGAAATTTCTTTTTAAAATATCTTGTGTGAATATTTTTCAACCACCCCAAAAAATATTTTTTCAATTATATAATTCTTATAAAATATAATTTCGTTTTTAACTTACTAAAATATAAAATATTTATTAGGAAATAGATTGATGTAGTTTCTTAAAAAGTTATCTTTGATTTAATAGTAATAGACTTGTTTGAAAAATATATGTGGAAATTTCTTTTTAAAATATCTTGTGTGAATATTTTTCAACCACCCCCAAAAATATTTTTTCAATTATATAATCCTTATAAAATATAATTTCGTTTTTAATATAGTAAAAAATGAAATCTTTATTAGAAAATAGATTGATGTAGTTTCTTAAAAGATAATCTTTGATTTAATAGTAATAGACTTGTTTGAAAAATATATGTGGAAATTTCTTTTTAAAATATCTTGTGTGAATATTTTTCAACCACCCCAAAAAATATTTTTTCAATTATATAATCCTTATAAAATATAATTTCGTTTTTAATATAGTAAAAAATGAAATCTTTATTAGAAAATAGATTGATGTAGTTTCTTAAAAGATAATCTTTGATTTAATAGTAATAGACTTGTTTGAAAAATATATGTGGAAATTTCTTTTTAAAATATCTTGTGTGAATATTTTTCAACCACCCCAAAAAATATTTTTTCAATTATATAATTCTTATAAAATATAATTTTGTTTTTAACTTACTAAAAGATAAAATCTTTATTAGGAAATAGATTGATGTAATTTCTTAAAAGATAATCTTTAATTTAATAGTAATAGATTTGTTTGATAAATATATGTGAAAATTTCTTTTTAAAATATCTTGTGTGAATATTTTCAACTACCCCCAAAATTGTTATTTCAATTATATATTCCTTATAAAATGTTATTTTGTTTATAATTTAGTTAAAGATCAAATCTTTATTAGGAAATAGATTGATGTAGTTTCTTAAAATATAATCTTTGATTTAATAGAAATAGATTTGCTTGAAAAATATATGTGGAAATTTGTTTTTAAAATATCTTGTGTGAATATTTTTCAATCACCCCCAAAAATAGTTTTTCAATTATATAATCCATATAAAATATAATATCGTTTTTAACTTAGTAAAAGATAAAATCTTTATTAGGAAATATATTGATGTAGTTTCTTAAAAGATAATATTTAATTTAATAGTAATAGATTTGTTTGAAAAATATATGTGGAAATTTATTTTTAAAATATCTTGTGTGAATATTTTTCAACCACCCAACAAAAATTTTTCAATTATATAATCCTAATAAAATATAATTTCGTTTTTAACTTACTAAAAGATAAAATCTTTATTAGGAAATAGATTGGTGTAGTTTTTTAAAAGATAATCTTTAATTTAATAGTAAATTTGTTTGAAAAATATATGTGGAAATTTCTTTTTAAAAAGTGTAAACTTTAATATTAGACTTTTATTCCGGTGACCCAAGCAAAAAAGCCCAACCCAAGATGAATATAATGGGGAATATCTTTGTGATTATCTTGTGTGAATATATTTCAACCACCCCCAAAAATTATATATACTAGACCTATCTTGCCCGTGCTACGCACGGGCCAAATGATTTTAATAAAATTATTTCAGAAAATATTTTCAATTTCGATTAATAATATAATAATTTGCAAATAACTTTTTAATATTACATATTATACCCCTATATGTATTATAAAAATGAATATATTTCAAGTTAGATTAGTTTGCGTTTATATTCATTTTTAAATCTCGATTGGGTAGATATTTATTTATTGAATTTACATATATTTTCTACTTGAAATAGAGAATGTATGAGCAAAAAGGGATGACTGTTACATAGATTTTGTATTCTCTTATACAAAATCACACACTTTGACCGAATTTAGTTTTAAATTTCAACTACTGAATTTTAACAAAAATTGATTAACTTTAGTTTAGAATTAATTTTGTAAATACCGAAACCCTTTAAAAGAGTCGATATACTCAAAACCACCTCTTATATATTATTTTTGCATAAAATTAATTGTAAACATATTTCGTTACTCGAACATCACCATCTGTCCCATTTCTATTATATTTTCTTTAGTTTTATTGAAATAATATTATATTATTGTTTTAGTTGATCTTTTAAATGTAATTGACCCGATTATGATTTTGCATCGGAGGAGGACGCTCATGCGGTGCGGTAGTACGCTTACTTTAATTGATTTGAAGTACTTTTAGTTTTATTGTGTCTTTTTCGGCTTTCGACCCTGCAACCTAAAACACAAGTTTGAGCAAAAAAGATTATGTGCGGATTAGGACTTTGAACTATTGTGAATTATGCACACAAATGTTGCAACTCATTCACTCGGTTTTTGTGATGCAAACGTTCAAACACACACATGGTGTGTGCGTGAATTGAAATGTTTCCTTACATGAGTACATATTGTTTATCACATCTCATTTTCACGCTTCCCACATATCGTCCCTAAGCCAAGTCACATTTTTCGACTATGTAAACTTTATAAAGGAGTAGATAAAAATAAAGTATAAAATTACTTAAGGTAAAAAATTATCTTATGAGTACTAAATAAATAAAAATAGATTTGGACTTAGATAAACCAAAGCTTGCAAATTAATATTTTTGATTTCCGTCTTTAACGCGATCCAATGTTTTTTTTATACTTTCTTCTTATTTAAGTTATATCTTTGTATACATTAAGTAAGGAACTGATTCATTAATCTCTATGTATAATTGCTAAAACAAAACAATATATACGTTCATAGTACGGAGTATAACATTAATTCTCAATTGATCTTTTAAACATGAAAAAAATATCAACATAATATCTTCTTTTTCCAATTATAGGATTCTTAGAAGGTACAAGTTTTTTATTTATCATATTTGTTTATATAATCTAAAGCTACAGTAAGATAGAAAGAAAGATTAGCATATTTTAAAAAAATATGATTTATGATTTATTTATATCCTAATCTATGATATCACGACACAATTTTATTTATTCGATAACGTTATATTAGTCAATAATTATATTAATTATGGACTTTTTTATGTTTTCTAAAAGCACCAAATTTATGATAATTTAATTGGTGAATTAACTGAATGATTATTTTCCCTTATTTCATAAATATACTATTATATTATTATCATGGTATGATATTTTATTATGATAGATTGTACAAAATATACTATTATATTATTATCATGGTACGATATTTTATTATGATAGGATGATTTGATATGATTTTACAATGTATTAAAATGATTAGTGTGATAAGTTAATCTCATGAAGAAAATCATACTACGTTTATAAAGCTTCAATACTATACAACTATATCAAAATGATTATTTTACTAATTTCATAAACATATATCGTACTACCCTTCAAAAATAATTGAGACTATATATTGCAATATCGATATCTGTGCATGAAATTTAGTGTTGTTATGCATAAAATATTACGTTTTTTTCCAACATAATCTATTATAAATATCTTTTGAAGTATTTTTTTAGTTTTGATATTTATTTTCAATTATAAAAAGATTTTTTTTCATGGTCGACCAACTAAAGATATATTATGATTAATATTTTTTTGAATATATTGATTAATATCTTTGTGAATATATTAGTAAAAGTAATATTTTTTTCAATATTGGGCTTTTTCGGCGGGTCAAGCAAAAGGCCAAAGCCCAACCCAAGATGAATATAATGAAGAATATCTTTGTGAATATAATAGATGAATATTTTTTAACCACCCACAAAAATTATATATATTAAGATTATGATATGATGATTGTTTATGATTACTTATAATCCCATCTAAGGAGAGATAGATTTATTCCAAAATCAATGGATGAATATTTTTTAACCACCCCCACAAATTATATATATTAAGATTATGATAGGATGATTGTTTATGATTACTTATAATACCATCTAAAGAGAGATAGATTTATTCCAAAATCCTTCAATATAAAAAATATAAAAGGTCAAAATCCTTTCAAGTAAAACGTAAATTCTTCAAACCCATTGTGGATACATATAAAAAATATATAAGGTCAAAATTATTCAAAGTAAGAGATATATTATTTTCCTTAAAAAAAAGAGATAGATTTTATCTAAACCTTTGACCTTTCAAGTAAGAGATATCACGTACACTCTTCAAAACGATTGTGAATATATATAAAAAGTATATAAGGTCAAAATTATTCAAAGTCAGAGATATATTATTTTCTTCAAAAAAAAAAGAGATAGATTTTATCTAAACCAATCGTTTGTTATTATTTATGTAAATTCCAAGCTTTCTCAAAAGCCCAAAGCCCAACCCAAGATGAATATAATTGGTGAATATCTTGTTGAATATTTTAGATGAATATTTTTCAACCACCCCCAAAAATTATATATATTATGATTATGATTATGATTATAATATGATATGATTATTTATTATAATAGATTTGTTATAAAAATATATGTGAAAATTTATTTTAAAAAGATGTGAACTTTACTATTGGACTTTTTTTTCGGTGGGCCAAGCAAAAAGCCCAACTTAAGATGAATATATTCGTGAATATCTTTGTGAATATCTTGTGTGAATATTTTTCAACCACCCCCAAAAATTATATATATTATGATATGATGATGATGATGATGATGATATGATTATGATTATGATTATGATTATGATTGATACAATTTTTTTTTAAAAGTTGATCTTGTCTACAAGATCTTTTTAAAAATTGGTATCATACATTATTTTTTTATTTAATTTTTTGAGCTATTACTTATTCATACAAATCTTAGCAAGGACGAAATGAATCTTAACATATTTCATATTATCCAATTTTTGGTAATCATATCCGTTAGAAATGTAAATATAAAAGAAATTTGGTAAAGGGCTTTTCTAATGTGTGTCAAATAAAAGAGGAATGAATTGCATTGAAAATGTAATATTTTTATTGTGATGGGTTTATCCATTTTCCTATATGGGTGAAGGGCTTATATCCTTTCTCTTTTAGTTAGTTTAAACCTTTTGATAAAACATAAAATGGGATGCGTATAAACTTGATAAAATAATAATACACAATGACTTATAATCAACAGGTGAGCACAAATATTATTTTTCGTATGTTTGATTATTTAATCCATATAGAATATTCAAATTTTTAATAACATATTCATCTGATTTGATATGTTTTTATTCAGATTTCCCAAATATTATCCTTAAGATTACCAGCCCAACAAATAATTTTATATGAAAATTTAACAACTGAGATAGCAAAACTGGCATTTAAGGTATATAAATTAGGTTTAGCGAGAAAAAGAAAGGGACTGAAATAATGATATCCTACTGATAATATCAGTAATCCAATCCATCAATCATCGTCACTTTTGAGAGAGAGAATGAAACAATGAGAAGTTACTATATAAAGGACTCCCCTGTATAAACTAGAGGCGGGTTCTGCGGGGAACTCCCTTAACATAAGAACTAACAACTCAATTTGGGCCGTTGAAATTTTGTAATGGACACATCGTAGCCTTTGGAAATAAAAGAGACGGTGGCAATTTTGTGAATATTGAAAATGTTCTGAAAAAAGACATGAATATCCTTGTCATTTGCATCTCGCTCTCGTCGAGTTTGCAACAATGGCGACGTCGATCTGGAGCCTCTCTTCTCCCTTCTCTTCATTCCATTCCCTACCTTCTCCTTGTTCTCTTTCCTTCTCGTTTCCTCATTCCCTTCTCTTCTTCTCTCTATCTTCTCGTTCTCGTTCTTGTTCCCTTTGCTTCCCGTCTTCTTCTCTACGCTTTTCTTTAACCCTAATTCATCAATCCTTGAACCTAGGGTTTGGCTCGTGTTGCATAGCTACTTCTAAATCGTTGAACCTGTTGAAATACCCTACTTTCCAAGTTGCTGCAGTACATTCCATAAGAATCATGATTTGAAGTTCAGGAACCCTAATTTTCGATTTGAAGTTCAGGTACCCTAAGTTCAGGAACCATATGAAAAGTTTTTTCGACAGCAAAGATGCCATCGTACGTTCTTCATTTCTCAGTTATATTCCCCCCATCAATTTCTGATAACAGGAACATGATTCATCTTATTGTTTTTCTTACTGTCAGATAAAAGATGTTGAAGATCTGCTCTGATGGAAATCTGAAGTTTCATTGCAGCTGGATGCCATTATCAGAGATAACGTCATTCTCAGGTTTGTTTTTGATACATTAATTCATATCATTGCGGAATGTATGTGCATAAACTAGTGTTGTTGTTGTTGCTAGCATCATTTAGATACTGGTTTTTACTGGTGTTGGACTTTATGGTTTTGGCGGTACTAGTTGGTGTTGCTGGTCATATTGTGACTATTTGTGTCTAGTTGATGCATTGATGAATTCTTTTTGTGGCAGATTTAACTTGATTGATGAACTTACAGTTATAAGAGGATCCTGCTTTATATTTATTCCAGTAGTGATATAGTACTAGGCTTATATTGTATTGCTATTCTATATTTACATGACTGCCATAAAGCGTCGTACAGGGAGACTTGTACATAACCTATGGAACAAGAGTAATTCTTGTGTAAGGCATTTTTACTTTGTTAAGATTTTCATGTATTTTTGTGATTATATGACCCAGATCATTCATTTTGAAACTGTTGAATGTCAGTTGATGACCCTGAATGTATCCTGCTGCGAGCTGGTTGGATTATTTGAGTGCAACAAGTTAGACTTGCAGGTTCAACATTCATTTTTACTCAACTAAGTATAGGTTCAGCATGTTAGACTTGTAGGTTCAACAAGTTAGACCTGCAGGTTCACTCTTTGAAAATGGCTTGCTCTCACTCTTTTGAATTTTGTACTTGATTTCCTCCCTGAACTATTATCGTGAAAACCATTTTTTGTAAGTTTTCATGTGTTTGCTCTCATAGGTCCATGAATTTACTGTTATAGGTTCATAATTTTTCCAGTATAATTTTGCACTTATGCCTCAATAGAAAACTATGCATCTGATGTTGCTTTTTTTTTTATTGAGAGCTTGTGTGATCCAACTTTGCTCACAAGTAAGATGAATAACAGACAAGTAAGATGAATGATCTTACTTCTCTGTTATTCATCTTACTTGTGTGATTCCTATTTTGCAGATCAGTATTGTGAGCCAGGAGCCTACTCTTTCTTTTTTTCTTTTTTTCTGTTTAACTACACCATGAGGAGAACATTACATATGGATTAAATGGAAAAGCAAGCTTTACTGACATAGAAAACACTATCAATACAATGCTGATGTGATCTATTTGTTAGCTATACTTGTTTGATAGATGGATTACGTAAACAAGGTTACATTGAAAAGGCTAAGGATCCTTTCTTGCAGATGAAAAGTGCGGCATTTCTCCCAATAGTTGTAGCTATGCAGTTTTACTAGAAGGGTTGTGCCATTCTGAGAATTGGGAGGAAAATAGTTGCTGCTTAAAATGGAAACCAAGGGTTGTTGCCCTAATGTCATAACTTAGACTACATTGATTAATGGGTATTGTAAAGCAAGGATGTGATGTGTTATGTTGAATTTAATTCTTGTACTGGTTTTTCCAACTGCAGTTTGAGATTCTGCATTATAACGTGTAGGTTTGCAGGGGCTTGATGTGTTGAATCATGAAGGGTGCCAACTCTTAGATGTTTGCTTCGATGCCATATCAGGTCAATCTTCTCATATCCAATTATGATCTAGACTAAAATCTTTGTGGGGGCTCACATATAAATATAATTATTTAATCTAATAAAAAATAAAAATAGCCATAAAAACAATTCATAGTGAAAAATTTATAAGTTCTCGTTACTCGGTTAGAAAGGGGTTAAAATTGAGAGAGCGCGTCTCAATAATCTCTTCAAAGTTTTTAATTAGAAAAACTAGCTTCAATTAGTTTTTATTAGTTTTTTTTGTTAAAGAAAACTAATTGTTTGGGTTTCTCCTTTCCCCTCGGGGTAAGAGATTAATTTCTAAAGTGGTCATTTTCCTAATAAAAACATATAAAAGGTTATTTACCTAACTCACCATATTTTCTCTACATAATTTTTTTTTTATTGATGCTCGCTCACTCATTTCAAACATTTGATTAATTTCAAATAAGAACAAAGTTTTTCAACTAATTAATATATAGTACAATAATATATTTATTGAAAGTGGTTCAGGTGAGAACCATTCCTTATGAGAGAACCCCTGTTAAAGTGAGAACCAATCCCAGCCGTTGATATTGAGGGCGATCTGATCGGACGATAGTGTAATAACAAGCTCCTTCGTTTACACGCGCCTGAGGAATAGGGCTTTCTCTCTGCAGTTTCACGCTTTTCTCTTTTTGTGTTCCTGAATCGCCTTCGACATCATCTCTTCTTCTCCGACCTCGCTCGAGATTATCTTCCCGACATCATCTCTCCTTCTCTGATCGCACTCGAGATCATCTTCTCTACTTCCTCTTCGTCTTCGAATCCGATCACACGTTTCCCCCTCTTTGTACTTTGTGTTCATTATCTTAAAAAACCGAGGTTCAGAATCTGTGAAATTGAAGGGACAGAGGTGAAATTAGGGTTAGAATGTACGTGGAAGTCATTTATACCTCCTTGAGATTTGATGCAAAGGCCATTGGGTGTGCTCAGTCCAATCAGATTCGTCAGGTATGTTCTTGTTAGTGAGTTGTAATTCACTTTTGTTTTCCCTTTATTTTCATGATGGTGTACATTTACTGCAAAATACTAGTGATAAACAATTTCAAAGATCTGAAAAACGAAATTCACCAAATGATTAGTTTTCTTGTTCTTGCATTATAGTATGAACCTTACGTTTGATGCCATATAAACCCGATTTTGACCAGTCTCTCTATTATTCTGATCCGCCGTAAGATGAGGGAAATTATGGTCAACCAAGCTAGCTCATCTGACCTAACGGATTTGGTTGCCAAGCTCATCCCTGAGTCTTGTGGGAAAGAGATTTTGAAGGCCACATATGGCCTAAGTTTATGTCCGCTAGGTTAAGATCCTGAAGGCTCCTAAGTTTGATCTTGGAAGATTGATAGATGTTTATTTTTTTCTGGGGTTCTTGCTGCGCAAGGCGGTAAGTTACTCGTTCTGGATTCTCTTAACATATTTTGGAAATGATTTGTATCTTAATTTGGTTAGTTTTACTTATTTATGATATCAGAAGTGAAGTTCATGATATTCACTCTATTAGTTGCTTTGTTTTGATGTTCCTGTGTGTAAATCCTTGAATGATTACGTATTAATACTGTCATCAGAATTATGCTATGATTTTTATGGTTACTGATGTAATGTACTTAAATTGGTAAACCATCCTAGATCAGATTCTATTCAGTTGTAACAGATTCTAAGTAACTTTGCAAGATTGATCTTTGCAATAATGACCAGCCTTGTTATAAATGAGTTAAACTTGCAGTGCATTTTTAATTTATTTGTGCTCAATTCTTCATATCCCTGTTCTTGACATGCAATTCATTTTCTTTTCATTTGTTGTTGAAACACAATCATAATCAATTAACAGAGCAGGAATTCATCAAAACAGATGCTTGGAACTCGGAAGAAAGTGTAGAGGAGGGAATGGAGGAGTTGTGGTGGGTGCAACGAAAACATAGATTCCATCTCCAACGTGTTTCTGTTTTGCACAAAAGGATGGAGACGTCTGAGGTGTACTCCGACAACCAAGGAAGCACAAGCTGCAGCAGTGGAAGAAGAAGAAAAAGAAGCAGAGAGATTGAAACTCGGGAACACCCAAGAGAGATTGAAACTCGGGAACACCCAAGTGATATTGTATACTTATTTATTTATGAATTGCATACTTATTATTTATGAATTGCATACTCAGTTCTTGTGAATTGCATACTCGTTTATTTATGAACTATAAATTTTCTTTTAGAGAAACGCAAGTTTGAGACCTACATTTAATTTTAAAAAATGCACATACAAATTTACTAATATGCAATACATTACAAAATGCATATATTTTGTGTTACGGGGTGCTTTTGAAATGCATTTTATTTGTGAATTGCATACTTATTTATTTATGAATTGCATACAGTTCTTGCGAATTGCATACTCATTTATTTTATAAATTGCATACTTAAATTTTGTGAATTGCATACTAAGTTATTTTTGAATTGCATACCAAGTGTTTCCGGATTGCATACTAAGTGATTCTGAATTGCATACCAAGTGTTTCCGGATTGCATACCAAGTGTTTTTCGAATTGCACACTATGTGATTTATGAATTGCATACCAAGTGTTTGTGAATTGCATACCAAGTGTTTGTGAATTGCATACTAAGTGATTTGTAAATTGCATACCAAGTATTTTCTAAATTGCATACTAATTAAACTACGAAATGCGTACATACCAAGTGTTTACTGAATTGCATATTAAGTAAATTATGAATTGCATACTAAGTGATTTCTGAATTTCATACCAAGTGCTCCATTCGAGTCGTTGCACATGACTTTCTAGTGCACACCACATGCTTTTCGGAGCAACGCCACATGACTTTCTTTTATCCTACTCACGTTTTTCATCGAGCCACCACACGTGCTTTTCTTTAAGCTTCATACGTGCTTTCCCTAAACATGTCATGTTCTTTTCCTAAACACGCTATGTTCATTTCACGAGGCACCCACTTGCTTTTTTGGGGCACAACACGTTCTTTTTCTAATCACGGCTTGTGCTTCTCTTAGCCACACCACGTACTTCTTTGATCCACATCACGTGCTTCACGTGAAGCACCTTAAGTGCTTTTCTTTTAGCTCCATACATGCTATTCTAGTGCACCATACATGAATTGCATTCTTAGTTATTTGTGAATTGCATACCATGTGTTTTTTGAATTGCATACTTAGTTATTGTGAATAGCATACTCATTTATTTTTGAATTGCATACTCAGTTTTTGTAAATTGCATACTCAGTTTTTGTGAATTGCATATTCAGTTTTTGTGAATTGCATATTCAGTTTTTGTGAATTGCATACTCACTTATTGTGAATTGCATACTCACTTATTTGTGTATTGCATACTCAGTTTTTTTGAATTGCATACTCTGTTTTTAGAATTGCATACTCAGTTTTTAGAATTGCATACTCAGTTTTTGTGAATTGCATACTCTCCAAGTCAAGTCACATGCTTTTCTTAGCCACACTACGAGCTTCTTCGAGCTACACACGTGCTTTTAGGAGTCATGCCATGTGCATCTCCTAAGGCACGACACATACTTTTTCGAGGCACACATGTGCTTCTTCGGGCCACACAACATGTTTTTAGGAGTCACGTCACATACTTTTTTGAGGCACGTAACTAAAAAATTGTCCCAAAAACAAATAAAATGCATTTCATATGCATATCGTAACACATAATATATGCATTTCATAATATATTGTATATTTGCATATGCATTTTTGAAAATTAAATGTAAGTCTCAAACTTGTGTTTTTCTAAAAGCAAGTTATTTGTGAATTGAATACTCGGTTTTTGTGAATTGCATAATGAGTTTTTGTGAATTGCATAATCAATTTTTGTAAATTGCATACTCAATTTTTGTAAATTGCATATTCTGTTTTTTTTTAATTGCATACTCAACTATTTGTGAATTGAATATTCAATTTTTATAAATTACATACTCAAGTTCTGTGAATTGAATATTCATTTTTTGTGAATTGCATACTCAGTTTTTGTGAATTGCATACTCAATTTTTGTGAATTGCATACTTAGGTATTCGAAATTGCATAATCAGTTATTAGGAATTGCATACTCTTAAAAATAATTTGAGATTACCCTTAAGACAAAACCATTTCTTTGGCATCAATTTAACACCATTTCTTTGCTTCACGTTTTTTTTTATCGGAGGTTTACCCTTAAAAAAGGGAATTATTAAAGATTAGCTTAAATTATCACTTGATACACATGACTGAATTCTAAAACTTTGAGAGTCCAAAACCTTCAGAGTAACCGGTGAAGACCGTATCATGTCAAATACAATATCACTGTCAAATACACACACAAAACGGACATGTCCAATAACAACAACAATAACAAAAGAAAAAAGATTACTCTGGACACAAATTGAGGCAAATGGGTCTAATGCAATACTGATACAAATCTTGCAACCATAATACTACAAGATTAAGATGATCTTAATATGAACATCTGTTTCCATACCAGAAATTGGATTTCAGAACAAAGACATTCACTACTAAGTCCTACCAATAGACATCCTGAACCAAATAGCACGAATGAACCTTTTCTGTTTTTCTCCATAGACATTCACTACTAGGATCCGTAAACATAGAGTCTCCATCTTCTTCATTCATCTTTCTTCTCCTCAAGCTCAGCAGCTTCCTTGAAATCTTCTTCCTCTGCAGATTCTGGTGCAGGAATGTCAAGGTCGGGAGTGGGCCCACTAGGAGAGGGTTCATCGAGCTTCTTAACGGTCCCGACCTTGACGTATTTTCTCATGAACTTGTACTACCAATCCTGTAACGCGTCCAGCTCAAATGGACCGAGGCCTGAGACGTCTCCCGTTAGATCCCTCTCTCGAACGACATCTTTGCTGGAGCTCTGCTTGCGTCTTTCCCTGCAAACAACGCGTAGGGTCCGTCTGGCCCGTAGAACATCCTGGAATTTAAAAAAATTGCTCTGAGTTGTTGATTAACATAGTGGATCCTTTTGCATATGAAACTGATTGCACAAAATTTCAAAGTCTAATACCATTTGTCAAAATCTTAGAGACATAATTCAATGTAATTAATCGATGATCTAAACGAGCTACATCCCAAACATTTCTAGGAAGACTAAAATCCAAAAATCTAATCTCATTGAGCCAAGGATGCAACTTGCTAGTTCATTGTCAGAATTTACCTATACCAGTAGCTTCAGTAGTATTACCAATGGCTCCATCAGCACATACACCTTCTTGATCGAGAGACTCATCCGAGCTAGACGACTTCAACCACATTTCTATATCCCCTTCAGTCAGTGCCAGAACATGTAACCCATCATCACATTCTGGAGAAACATAAGAATGTGAGAGGTCACATTTTATGACAAATCAAAGTTTCTCAATAACATGCTGATCTATACTGTATATATATGCTCACCAGGATCAAGAATATCTCTTAGTTCCCCCATGGACTTGCAGAGGGGTCACGAAAAGATCCGCCTCCATTGCAACTCCAAAGCTACGATCACCTTTATCATCAATTAATTTAATCTTTCTTCTCAAAATCTCATGCATCAATCCACCTTTCCTGCTAAGAAAAACAACCTGAACACTTGCTTGACAGCTCAAAAGCTCAGTTGCCAACTCCAACATAGACAAAGGAGAACCAACTCCTCCTCATGAAAATCAAGTCCTGAATTACACGAAGTAGTCATGAGGGAAGTTGTCCAACAAGTACACGAAGTCCTTCTGTTCAGACCCTAAGAACAGAGATTGCAACCAAAATTATTTTCTTTCTGCTCAGCCTTGCTCTCTGAACAAGCCCTGAATTACAAAGCCCTGAATTATAATAAATGAGACACTACCATAAGAAGTTGTACGTAGGTGGTTGGCGTGCAACAGTGGAACTTGAGCTCTTCAGAGATCTTTTTCTCTCTCTGCTTCTTAATCTCTGCTAGCTTTGCTCAATGTCTTCATTCTCAAATATCCAGTACTGCAACATCGAACAAATTAAGTACTCACATAAATGGAAATTCAACACATCTACACGATCTACTAACTAAGCCATGTTAATTACCACGACTTCTCTTATTTAAAATTATACCTTGCAAAGATTACTCATTCACAGGAAGAGAAACAATGATTTTACTCAAGGATGAACATGAAAGATGGTGTTATAAAGACTCGACTTGGAAGCACAAGACATAGACACTCATAAAAAATGGCATAAAAATCAAATTTCCAGTTTGCAAATAGCCAACTTTCAAACACTAAAGTATGAATCCTTACTCTTCATAACGAAAATAGCTATATTGTCCATTGCACTGATTCATAGTCTATTATACAGAACAATCAAACAAAACCTGCAACAAGTTCCACTGAATCAAATTCCTCACATTTCAATCTAGTAAAATACAACAAGAAGCAGACAAAAACCTTTTGCACAAATATCATCAGACAACAGATACAACAAATTAAAGAACAAGAACCCAGTGAAAATTTTCAAAACAACTTAATATTACATATAACAACAAGAGGGAAAATTAGGTTTTAAATATGGCCACACAAGAGGAGAAAGAAGCAAAAACCACATAAATATCCTAATGCCAGCTGATTCTCACACAAGAAGAAACATAAGAAAGAAGATTTGTTTGCCATCCGAATGTGCAGCAATCTCAGACAATGTAAACCAGAAAAGCAATGGGAGCAAAATTCCTAGCGCTAAATAGAGCAAAATCTAGAAATCAACGACGATCTCTTGTTCTTTCACTCTCGCTCAATCACCTCCACTACAATCTCGCTTCCTCTTTCGAGTTCTCGAGCCTGTAACACCCCAAAATATACAATTAAGGAAATGTCACAGCGCCAGGGATCTCCTACAGAAATCCCCTTCAGGCAATGTAAAATACTAGATTAAACCTATTAGTTCTAGAACCCAAATCCAAGACAAGTAAGAATTCATAACTTAAAGCATGTCCAAAAGAGTGTTGATATAATACTTCACTCACCTAGGATGACACACACACATATATATACAACTCATCAAAAGAGTCTAGCACAAGACATTATCGCTAGTCTAACCAAAAAGATAATACATAGGCAAGTTTTATAAGTTTGATCAACACTAGTATATCACACTAAAGATCTGATCCAGAAAGGAAAACCCATCCTAAACAGCATCATGTCGCATGACGTCCTCCACGCTCCGGCACTGCTTGTGATCCTGACCATGCACAAACATAACCAGATTTCCCCCATAAAGGGATTAGTCCACATCCAGACTAAGCAATAATATAAGCGATTGATCATGTACATAAGTATAAATATAGGAATCATGAATATGCCAATACCGTAAAGTACACTACTTACATATATGATCATGTATTGAAGACTACTATAAACAATTATCTATTCATAGTATATTCATGTGAAAATGCATCATTGCAACGTCAATTATCTAATCATTCCCAGAAGGAGTATACAGAATAATATATCTTGACGGAAGTAATGTCTAACACATCCACTCCAACCAATATTCAAAACGGTTACAAATCCAACATTCAAAACCTATACCCGGGTATACTTTTCGTATCAGGAAAACACAATATAAAAGAAACATTTAAAACACATTCAAATTAAATATGCCCAAGCCTGTCTTGGACACGAAGGTACCTTCTAACCCATATTATGGGTATCAAAACTTTATCAACGGGTCGGAAACGGCCTCACTAGCTAGGTGACCCGGCCTTCCCAATATTGGTAAAGGAACTCCCACGACCCACTCAACCCGGACACCGGGAAGAGCCCTAACCAAGGGATATATCTCGGATAAAACCATCATAATATAATGCGGGGCTCGGAACGATCCTTACCCGCAAGAGTCAACACCATAACCACATCATAACCATGATCAAATCAACAAGTTCACACCAATTCTATATAGCCCTTGTCTATATGCAATAACAAGCATACTATGCTTTCATGTTCAAGATTAACCATATCTTAGCATGATATCGTTAATATCCATTTATAAACATGAATCCTTATACCTGAGCTCATAAAACATAAATACTTTCAGCATGGAAGGATATCAAACACATATAGGATGCATCTCTAGTATACTAAAGTCAACAATTGAAACCACATATATATATGTAATTGCATTCACGACATTTAAGCATAAACCGATAACCTAAATCTATACTAAGTACATAAACTTCGCAAATAGCTTGCCTTAGTGTCGTTACACAGTAAGAGCCCTCGATCACAATCCCCTAATCGTCTTAGTATTGAAACTTAGCGAAGTCGACGTACAGTCTAGCTCATACCGACACTACACCGCAGATTCAGGCATAACTTATTATTTATAACTCCAAATCAAAATCCGTAAAGTTCCCCATAAACCTAAGGAGATTCCTCACCTTATAAGCTCAGCCAAAAATTCCCAGCAACTGCAGAACGTGCCCAGAATTTACAGAACAACAGCAAAACGCCCAGATTTCCAATATCAACTTCAACCTTCAAATCCAATGCACCTAATCCTTCCACAACATCAATTGGCATGGAATTAACAATCAATTGCACCCAAAGTCCCACCCTTTAACATGAGCCTCTCAATTGAGAAGTTAGGGTTAAGGAAATTTACCTCAAAATTTCTGGGCAAGGAAGGGTGCAAAATGCTTAAACAAGTGGGTTGAAGCTTCTATGGTGAGAGCAAAACACAGCCAAGCTATAAATCGACAATAGGAGCTTTCGAACAGCAGCTGAACCAGTCCAGAAACGCAGCTGAACTGCAGCTGAACTGAGGAGAGACAGAGGAGAAGGAGAAGTGATGGTGGCTGGTCCTTTGCAGCGGCTACAAGCCTTGAACGAGCTACGGGAAGGAGAGAGAGAGACAAGGGGTGAAGGAGAGAATGGAGGAGATGTGCAGCAGAGATGAAGTTGTAAGAAGTTTCAGGAACCCAAATCTGATAAATAAGAGTTAAAGAAAGAAAAAGATATAAAAATAATAGGAGATACTTAATGTGTAAGTATTCATTTTCTCTTTATATTACTAGTAGGTTATTATTGGATTATTTATAAGAGGTATATATGTAGGTATGGGAGTAGGATATCTCAGGAATAATTCTAACACGGAGATTATGCGCATAAAAATAAATTTTATTTTAATACGCACCTTTCGGGGTATTTCAGAGCCGATTTCGCTCACAAACCCTAGAAGGAAGAAGAAGCCATTTCAACGCGATTCCAAGCAATTTGACGGAGATTTCAGCGATGACAACACAAATCAACAACAACAACAAACAAAACAGCAACAATGAGGTCAAAAATTGCATCTGGAACCCCAGGTATAAACTCGACTTAAGAATTTTGGTTGTAAACTCCATTTGTTAATCACTTCATCATATGTTTATGGATTTTATACAGTATGCATGAATAGATCTAGAATAACTGTGTATAGATCCTTGAAATTGCATGTGTTGTCACTAGATATAATGTTTATGCATTTTCTTTAACAGATATGAGGCGTTGGTGCATCGAATGTGTTGTTGAAACATATAATTGGTTTTGGTGCATCATCCACTGTGTTTTGGTGCATCGTCCACTGTGTTTTGGTGCATCATCCACTGTGTTTTGGTGCATCATCCACTGTGTTTTGGTGCATCATCCACTGTGTTTTGGTGTATCATCCACTGTGTTTTGGTGCATCATCCACTTTCTTTTGGTGCATCATCCACTTTGTTTTGATGCATCATCCACTGTGTTTTGGTGCATCGAATGTATTTTGTGCATGATATGTGATGTACTGAATCAAATAGTTGTGCTGGTGCATTATTTAGTGTGTGCTGGAGCATCACACAAGAATATTTTTTATGTATAAAATGTAGGAAAGAAACAGGAGCTAAGATATGGAACACTAATCATTAAGTTATCCACCACATATAAACACTGGTACGTTTGTAGAAACGCATGTATAATTATTGTAAAATGCGTGAGTGGTTGTTTATTGGTGCATGGGCTGATGTCTATTGGTACATTGATGCATAGGTATTGGCTGCTATTTATTAATGATATATATGTCTATGGTTTAATAGTGGCAGAAGAAGAGGAAATACCATCAACTTCATCAGAATATCATGGAGAAACAACTCCACTTGATGGTAAACACTAATCATTTTGCCATTTTTTTAATAATCTGTGTGAGTTGGTGCATCACCCATTTGGTTTTGGTGCATCACCCATTTGGTTTTGGTGCATCACCCAGTGGGTGTTGGTGCATGCATCACCCAGTGGGTGTTGGTGCATCACCTAGTTGGTTTTGGTGCATCACCCAGTGTTTGTTGGTGCATCACCTAGTAAGAGTTGGTGCATCAAGGATATATCTATTGTCTGCCATTTTATTAATTATATATGTGTTCTTTTTAATGATAACAGAAAGTGGAGAAGAAGTTGACACATGCCAACAAGGGACGTGGACGGGGACGTGGACGTGCAAAGTAAAGAGCTAGTAGAAAGATGTAGGAATGAAATAGGAAGCTGTGAACAATTTGGATGTTTGTAAACAATTTCGTTTGTAATAAGACATATTTGGTTTTAGAAAACAAGTTTGGTTTTTAGGTTGTAAGACAAGTTTGGTTTTTAGGTATTTGTGGTTTGCACATGAAAATGGTTTGTGGTTGTTGATGACTCACAATGACAGAAAATGCATGAGTAGTTGTTTGTTGGTGCATCACATGATGAAAATGGTGCATCACAGAATCGAAATTGATTCAGCACCGGATATATAGTTTGTGCATCACTTAATGAAAGCTCAGAGAAACTAATGGACATATTGAGGACAAATAGTAATGTTGTGTCCCAACCTCTTATAAATTTTACAAACCCTTTTTTTCTTCTTGGAATTTTCAATTCCAACTTCTTGGCCACCTTTAATACACCTCTTCTTGAACTTGTTCTTTGCCATTTCAGGAGGATGGATATTTACTTGATCAGGTAACGGGCCAACAAATTTCTCAAACTTGTAGTTTCTAGCTGGTGTTAAGGAAGAAGGATCAACTACTTCAGATCTTGTGAATGCAACTTTGATCCTTTAAAATATCTAAAAACTCTTTCAATTTATCCATGTCATCACCAACAATGTCAACACAAGAATACAGTTTTGTCATCACTTCGGCCAACAAACGCTTTCTTTCATCAATCTCAACACTAGAATCATACACTGCACCGTCTACTTCAAAAATTGGTTGTAGAATAGCTTGTTTGGTCAATCTTATAATTAGGTGCATCACATCCTGAAATAAGATGCATCAGTTAAAGCTAAAAGGTGCATCAACCAGTGAACATTAATGCACTATGCACAGAAATCATCAATGTTTTCAACTGGTGCATCATAGCATATTATAAGGTGCATCAGTCAAAGGTAAAAGGTGCATCGGCCAATGAACATTAATGCATTATGCACACGAATCATTAAAATTCTCAACTGGTGCATCGTAGTCTATTAAAAGGTGCATCACTCAATTGTAAAAAGGTGCATCACTCAATGGTAAAAGGTGCATCACTCAATGGTAAAAGGTGCATCACTCAACCAAATCACGTACAAAAATCCATAAATCTGAGACATTATATTGATACTGTAATGAAATGCAATATATATGCAGAAACAACAATCAAATCAAACACACAGTACATATCTAAACCTAAATTAGGAGAAGCATCATCCATATCACGAAGGACATTAGATTTGGCCGGCGACAAACGCAAAAAGAGAAAAAACAGTGGCGCGAGCACCGTCGAACACACTCTCGCCTAAGGAACACCAGGAACAGCCGAAGAACAACAATGGCGGCGAGTAAACGAGCAGAAGAAGGATTCAATGAGAAGAATACGATGACGGCGATGGAGGATGATTCTCCTCTACCGAATTTTCGCCGCTTTCCTTCTTCTATAGATAACGAATTCGTCAAATTCGAGCGATGTGATGAAGAGATCTACGGAGGAGCAAGTCGGCGACAAGAAGAGGTTGGGAGAGTGCGGCTGAATTTTATCGTTGAAAGAGAAAGGAAAGGGAAAGAGAAAGGGAAAAACGGACGGACGAGATTAAAACGTGACAGACGGTGGAGATTGATCCTCACTCCTTCTTTGTAACGGCATCCTCACCGGATCTTTTTCCTTAAGAGGTAATCTTTAATTTAATAGTAATAGATTTGTTTGAAAAATATATGTGAAAATTTCTTTTTAAAATATGTTGTGTAAATATTTTTCAACCACCCGCAAAAATATTTTTTCAATTATATAATCCTTATAAAATGTAATTTCGTTTTTAACTTAGTAAAAGATAAAATCTTTATTAGGAAATAGATTGATGTAGTTTTTAAAAGATAATATTAAATTTAATAGTAATAGATTTATTTGAAAAACATATGTGAATTTTTGTTTTTTAAATATCTTGTGTGAATATTTTTCAACCACGCTCAAAAATATTTTTTTAATTATATAATCCTTATAAAAATATATTTCATTTTTAACTTAGTAAAAGATAAAATCTTTATTAGGCAATATATTGATGTAGTTTCTTAAAAGATAATCTTTAATTTAATAGTAAAATATTTGTTTGAAAAATATATGTGAAAATTTCTTTTTAAAATATCTTGTGTGAATATTTTTCAACTACCTCGGTTTTTTTTTCAATTATGTAATCCTTATAAAATATAATTTTGTTTTTAACTTAGTAAAAGATAAAAAAAATTAGGAAATAGATTGATGTAGTTTCTTAAAAGATAATCTTTAATTTAATAGTAATAGATTTGTTTGAAAAATATATGTGGAAATTTCTTTTTAAAAAATATAAACTTTAATATTAGACTTTTATTCGGGTGACCCAAGCAAAAGCCCGACCCAAGATGAATATAATAGATGTGGAAATTTCTTTTTAAAATTGTAAACTTTAATATTAGACTTTTATTCCGGTGGCCCAAGCAAAAGCCCAACCCTAGATGAATATAATCTGGAATATCTTCTTGATTATCTTGTGTGAATATTTTTCAACCACCCCCAAAATTATAAATACTAGCCCTTCCAGCCCGTGCTACGCACGAGCCAAATGAATTTAAATAAAAATATATGTAATTTTTTAAAATTTATATTTTTATTATATATTACTAAGTTAGTATTTTTAACATATTTTTAAGTATGGAAAATATATTCTCATACAACATGTAGGATAGGGGTGAGCATAGAAAATCAAAACCGAAAATACTAAACTGAAAAAACGGAAACCGACCGCTTTTTAGGTTAATCGTATGAAAAAAATAATTTTCAGTTATAATTAACCGAACGATACTATTTACAGTTAATCTGTTAGGAACAATTAATTAAATAGTATTTGTAGTTAACTGAAATAACCGAATGTACAACATATAATTTTTTTAACTAATAGTGATTTTATTATTAACATTTAAACATGATCTATGCATAACAATGATCTATGAATTTTTTTTCGGGTATAAATTTTCGGATTCATTAAATTTTTTGGTTGAACGGGTTCGGGTCTGGTCGATCCATCCGGTTTCGTAAACTTTACCCCAATGATTTATTATTATTTTTTATAATTAAATAGTGTATTTGAATATCTTTAATAATATTTTTTCAATGATAATATTAAAAAATATAGTTTTGATTATTTACTATATTAACAAAAGATTTTATAGTCATGTTTATATAGTAATTAATAATATGATTTTTTAGTGATTACTATATTTCAATATAATTTTGTTCAAACAGAGTAAAATATTTTGAACTTAATTGTTTATGTAATGAAATCAATATTTACCAAATTTTGTACCCTTGATAAAGTCGTATACAACTCAATTGTTCATATATCTTTGCTCATCATATGCATCTTTCAATGTTCAATTGACATTTTATAATCGTAAACAATGTTTACGTTGACATGAAGTTATATTAGGGTTGTCACGAATATCTTTTTATCATATGTTTTTACTGGGAAAAGATCTCATAAGGATGAATCTTTAGATAAGGACTAAGGATGATGCACACAAACTTTATAATTAATGCACACACACGTTATAACTCATGCACACAGTATTTTGTGATGCACACAATCTATTACACATGCACACACTATGTGCATTAGTTATAACTCGTGTGTGCATGAGTTATAACGTTTGAGTGCATCATCCTCAATACTCATATAAGGAACCATCCTCACCGGAACCAAACCCCTTTTTACTATATCTTCTTTTTTGTTTGGTTTTTATAATTATAATAGTGTTTATAACTATCTTTTTATCTTTTTACCATATCTTCTTTTTTTGGTTTGTTTTTTTTTAATTATAATAGTGTTTTTAACTATCTTTAATAATAAATTTTTTCCAATTATAAATCTTAAAGATATAGTTTTGTTTATTTAATATAATAAAAATATCTATGTTGACTATTCGGAATTGGGCTTTTTTTCCGATGGGCCGAGTAAAAGCCCAAAATTATAATGAATATCTTGATGAATATAATGGGTGAATATTATTCAACTACCCCAAAAAATTATATGTACTAGTCCCTCCTGCCCGTGCTACGCACGGGCCAAATGAATTTTAATAAATAAAAATTTAGTACTCCATAAATACGAATTAGAATGTGTAATATTGTCCCATATGTTTCACTTATATTTTACTTTGAATCCGAATAATAATTTTTAAATCTATTATTGTGTTCAACTATTTTATTATATCTTTAAAAGAATTAAATACAATTTGAAAAATTAAATAATAAAATACATAAACATACTAAATGCATACACGACACGGGAAAAATATAAGCTTAAACTTTAATTGTTTAGTAAAAACTAATTAAAATATTTTCAACTTTTACCAGAAGACCAAAATGTAGATCAAACGACTTTTTCATTAAAAATTAAGAAAATTCAATAACAACATGACACATAATAATAGTTTTATGTACGTTGCAAAACATTCATCTTCGAATTTAGAAAATATTTAATTGAAATGGTAATTTGGTTGTTTTTGGTTTATAAATTTTAAGTTGGGATTCTTAATTTTTTATTGATTTAAAAGTTGGGATTAATTTTATCTAAATTACAAATTGAGATTTTTTTATTTTCGTATTGTATTATGTAAATTTAGGTTACTACTAAAGAATACGTTTGTAGAATATTTTGTTATTTATTGTCTAATGATATAATAATCATATAATTTTATTTTACCAAAGGAGAAATATTGAAATTTATAAACATTAATCTTTTTTAGTATAAAATATTTACTGATGAAGTTCTGTGTCATTATAGATATTTCTAGCACTGGGAAACAGATAAAATAGTTATATTAAAATATTGAATTTATATGTTATTATATCCTAAGTAGATTTGTCAAAAGCTTACCAAACAATGAGGGTCAAACCTCAACCGATCCGTACTTCTCGAAACTCGTCAAGGGATCCACTTTTCACGTATTTTCTTTCATTTAAATTAAAAATAATAATGAATTTATTAAATAATAATAATATAAAAATATTTTATTAAATAATAATAATATAATAATATTTTATTATAAAAATATTGTTTAAATTTTATTTTCTTTATTACAATAAAAATATCGAACATTTGAAAACCACTCGGTTGACCCGACCCAAACTCGACCAATGGTCGACCCGCTTAACCCAAATCCGACCTGTTTGACCCGTTTGCCATCTAATTTGCCTTTATTAAATAAGAGGTAAAAAATGTGACCAAAAAATGAAGAGGTTAAGATTTAAAAAAGTGTTTGTAATAAAATATATCTTTTTTTTTTTATTTATTCAGAAAACATGTTAATTATACATTTTATAAATCATTTTTTCTATCTTAACCCGTAATTTTAATAAGTTAATATGATTTATGTTGACTTATTTTGTTTATAATACATTTTATCTAAAGAAAATTTTATTTATGCATAAATTTGATATTATTTCCAATTATATGACCCTTACAAAATTAAAACTCTTTTATTTAGTAGAATAATTGGTAAAAAATTGTTTATTGTAATTATATGAGCCTTAAAAAAATTATTTCTATTAAAATATGATTTATCATGTTCACAAAATATCATTTTTCTTAATTTGATTTAATCGTTATTTTTTTATTATATCCTTTAGTTTTAATATTTTCCATTATAAAAGTCAATATTTTATTTTTGATTGAACCTTTTTTTGTATGAGTCAAGCAAAACCCAATCCAAGATGAATATATTAATAAATATCTTTGTTATTATTTTGTGTGAATATTTTTCAACCACCTCCAAAAATATTTTTTCAATTATATAATCCTTATAAAATATAATTTCGTTTTTATTTAGTAAAAGATAAAATCTTTATTAGGAAATAGATTGATGTAGCTTCTTTAAATATAATCTTTAATTTAATAGTAATAGATTTGTTTGAAAAATATTTGTGGAAATTTCTTTTTAAATTATCTTGTGTGAATATTTTTCAACCACCCCCAAATTTGTTTTTCAATTATATAATACTTATAAAATATAATTTCGTTTTTAACTTAGTAAAAAATAAAATCTTTATTAGGAAATAGATTGATGTAGTTTCTTAAAAGATAACATTTAATTTAATAGTAATAGATTTGTTTGAAAAATATATGTGGAAATTTCTTTTTAAAATATCTTGTGTGAATCTTTTTCAACCACCCCAAAAAATATTTTTTTCAATTACATAATCCTTATAAAATATAATCTCGTTTTTAATTTAGTAAAAGATAAAATCTTTATTAGGAAATAGATTGATGTAGTTTCTTAAAAGATAATCTTTAATTTAATAGTAATAGATTTGATTGAAAAATATATGTGGAAATTTCTTTTTACAAAATGTACAAACAACAACAACAACATCAATCCCCATTTATCCCGAAAAACGGGGTATGGGGTGGTCGGGATTGGTATTTCCTTACCCCAACAGGTTGGGAGGAAGTAACCGATATGACCTAACAATACATGAGAATACCACAAGAGCTAAAAACCGAAAACAGAAAGGTCAAAACAGAGAAAAAGATTATACGACTCCAAGCCCGAGTAAAATGATACACTACTACAAGAATCCCAGATCAAGCCCAACCCAAGATGAATATATTCATGAATATCTTTGTGATTATCTTGTGTGAATATTTTTCAACCACCCCCAAAAATTATATATATTATGACTAGTCCTTTTCTGCCCGTGCTACGCACATACCAGAGTCAAAATGAAAGAAAAAATATATATTATTAAATAATAACTTCATATTACTGTAAAGTGGATTATTATTAATATATAATAATCTTTTATTTAATAGATTGATGTAGTTTCTTAAAAGATAATCTTTTATTTAATAATAATAGATTTCTTTGAAAAATATATGTGGAATAGTTTCTTAAGAGATAATCTTTTATTTAATAATAATAAATTTGCTTGAAAATATAGGTGGATATTTTTTTTTTTAAAATATGAACTTTAATAATTGACTTTTTTCCGGTGGATCAAGCAAAAGCCCAATCCAAGATGAATATATTCATGAATATCTTTATGAATATCTTGTGTGAATATTTTTCAACCACCCCCCAAAATTATATATATTATGATTATGATTATGACTAGTCCCTTCTGCCCGTGCTACGCACGGGCCAAATGAATCGTAATAGAAAAAAAATCAGTACTCTACAAATATGAATTCGTAGGTGTAATATTGTGTCATATGTTTAACTTATATCTTACTTTGAATACATATTATAATTTTGTAATCTATTATTGCATTCAACTATTTTGATATATCTTTAAAAATAATATTGATGATTTGACAAATAAAATAATAATATACATAAACATAGTGAGCCAGATTCTGATGAGGAGTATCCTTACAATAAATAGTAGAGAGGTATTCAGATCATTAGATTAGTGAGATCCTACGATAGAAAAAGAAATTGTTCCGTAAAGTCTCTCATCGTTTAACCCATTTAATTATGTTCAAAGATTCTATTACCTGATTTGTTTAGTCAAAATATTCTTCTCCATCGTTCTCAAAACAACATACTCCATTCAACTTTTGTTAACTTATTTGAACAGTCTGTGTTGTTCATAAGAACAATCTGTGTTGTTCATACGAACAATCCGTGTTATTCATCCGAACAGTCCGTGTTGTTCATCCGAACAATCCATATTGTTCAAGTGGAAAAGTTTGTATTGTTCACGTCATTGCTCAAGTGAAAATAAATTGTTCAAATGAACAACTTTTTAACCACAATTTCTTATTGTTAGCTTGAACTTGAACAATAGTTCGTTTGATCATGAATAATTGTTCGTTTGAATTGAACAATTTTTCGCTTGAACATGAACAATTGTAAGATGGACATGCGCTAATATACGTAAGTTAATAAAGAAAGCCTTAATTAAGGGATTTGGGAAGAGGGTGAGATAAATTTATTTAATTGGTTAATTCCTAATCATTGGATCAATTTAATATAAACGCCTACAACACTCCTCACTATTTACCATAACTCTGCTATGTACTTGTTCTCAACTCTAAACATACTAATTGCATACACGACACGAAGAAAATATAGGCTTCAACTTTTATTGTTTAGGAAAATCCCACAAAAAATATTTTCAACTTTTACTACGAAGACCAAAATGTAGATCAAACGACTTTTTCATTGAAAATTAGGTTAATTTAATAACAACATGACATATAATAAGATGTGAATCCCATAATAAACCCTCTTATAGAGATAAATAAGAATGAATCTAAGCCATTGGATGCCTTGACATCCAATGACTTAGATTAAATTAGCTACCTTCACTTGTAGTGGGGGTAGTTGTGGTGGTCCAGCAGCCTTCCGGCGACCACCCGACGACTTCCCGGTGACCACCCGATGGTTGTCCGGTAGAGGTCCGACGACGGTCCGGTGGAGGTCCGGCGACGGTCCGGCGGTGGTACAATAATAAATGAAAAAGTTAAAGTATAAAAATAAATGAAAATTTAAGTCTAATTCAAATTGGTGAACATTTAAATATAATGTGATGAACATTCTGATGATGAACATTTAATTATAATGTGATGAACATTCTGTTGGTGAACATGTAATTAAAATGTGATGAACATTCAGTAGAGTATATCAAAATGAACGTTTATCAACATTTTGATGAACATTTAAGCTAATTGTAATGAACTTTTGAGTAATGAACATTTTATTAAATGCTTGTGAACATTTAAGGATGTTTGATGAACATTTAAGAATGAGATGATGAACATTTAGGTAATTTTTTATGAAGATCAAATGTTTTTTTACTCGAAATTATATTAAAAAGTGGTGTTTCACATAAGTGGTGGTCCGGCGGTCCGACGGTGGCTTGATGGTGGGTTAGTGGTGGTGCGGTCGTGGTGGTCCGGTGGTGGTCCGGCGGTGGTCCGCCGTTTGTCCAAATAACATAACCATTTAAGTGTTATAAACTTGGTGAACATTTAAAAATAATTTGATGAACATTCAGTTGATGAACATTTAAGAATAATGTGATGAACATTCAGTTGGTGAACATTTAAGTATAATGTGATGAATATTCAGTAGAGTATATCAAATGAACATTTATCAACATTTTGATAAACATTTATGACCAATGTGATGAACATTTAAGCCAATTGTAATTAACTTTAAGTAATGAACATTTTGTTAATTTCTTGTGAACATTGAAGTATGAGATGATGAACATTTAAGTATGAGATGATGAACATTTAGGTGATTTTTGTTGAAAATTAAGTGTGTTTTTTAAATAAATTATATTAAAGTGGTGTTCCACATAAGTGGTGGTGCGGTGGTGGCTTGATGGTGGGTCAGTGGTGGTGCGGTGGTGGTTCGTCGTTTTTCCAAATAACATAAACATTTAAGTTTAATAAACTTGGTGAATATTTAAATATAATTTGATGAATATTCAGTTGATGAACATTTAAGTATAATGTGATGAACATTCAGTTGGTGAACATTTAAGTATAATATGATGAACATTCAATTGGTGAACATTTAAGTAGAATGTGATGAACATTCAGTTGATGAACTTTTAAGTACAATGTGATGAACATTCAGTAGAGTATATACAAATGAACATTTATCAACATTGTGATGAACATTTATGAACAACGTGATGAACATTTAGTAATAAATAATTTTGTAATATTTGTGAACAATTTTATACATCTTTGTGACAATTTTATTCCAGCGAGGCCTAAAGGTGGTCCGACGGTGGTCAGAGGTGGTCCGGCGGTGGTCGAAGGTGGTCCAGAGGTGGTCGAAGGTGGTCCGGTGGAGGTCCGACGAAGGTGACAAGGCATGACAAGGGGTGTCATGTGTCATCATATGGGCTCTTGGATCTCTCTTGATCCAAGGGTCCACAATAATTTTCATTTATCATTTTAACAAGTATTATTACATGACACTTTTCCATAAGAGTTTTATGTACGTTGTAAAACATTCCTCATCAAATTGAAAAAGTGATTTGGCTGTTTTATGGTTTATAAATTCAAAGTTGGGATTCTTTATTTTATTATTGACTTGAAATTTGAGATTAACTCTATCTGGAGTAATAATAGAGATTTGTTTTTTTACTCTATTATATTATGTAAATTTAGGGTACTACTAAGGAATATACCTATGTAGGATATATTGTTATTTTTTATCTAATGATATAATAATCACATAGTTTTATTTTACCAAAGATGAAATATAAAAATTTATAAAAATTAATTTTTTTTTAGCATCAAATCTTTACTGAAGAAGTTGTTTGTCATTTTGTAAATGATTTTTTTACCTTAACTCATAATTGTATTAGTTTGATTTGATTTATATTGGTTTACTTTGTTTATAATTAATTAACCTAAAGAACATTTTATTTATACATATGTTTGATATTATTTCCAATTATGACCCTTAAAAATAAAAAATTTATTTATTAAAATAAATTTGTTAAACACAATTTATTTCAATTATATGAGCCTTAAAAAAAATTATTTCTATTAAATATGATTTATCATGTTTATAAAATATAAGTTTTCTTAGTTAAATTTATCAATTGGTTGATGACTCTTTTGTTTAAAATTAATTTAATCTATAGAAAATTTATATATGAATATCTTAGGTAACATTTTTTTCATTATTAATATGATACTTAAAACTTAAAGAAGATAGTTTAATTTATATAATTTTGCTTATCTTTAATATCTATCTTTTCCATTTATATAATTCTTAAAAGATATGATTTTGAATATATATTATAATAAATTTGTTAAAAATATCTATCTGGACTTTAAAAAGGAATGGTACAATTTTTTCCAATTATATAATTTTACATAATTATAATATATAATATATTAAAAAAAAGAAAAAAGATGAAAAATATTATTATTCAAAAACCTACTACCTTATATACGAATTAAAGTAAAAATAAAAATAAACAAATAAAAAACATGTTTCCAATCGTTGTTTTTCAAGTTTATCGAATTTTGTTCTTTACTTCACCTTTTATTGACATCTTTGATTAAAGGCCTAAAACCAACACAATATAATATTCCTTAATAGTTTAGGTTTATTTGAAATTCTCGTTTTGTTGAAAATCTATTCAGTTTTTTATAATGATGATATTAATTTCTTAAAGTTTTGTTCAATTTCATTCTTATCTTAAGTTTGTGGGAAAAGATCTCGTAAGGATGAATCTTTAGATCACGACTAAGGATGATTCACACACACTCTATTAATAATGCACACACACGTTATAACTGATGCACACAGTATTTTGTGATGCACACAATCTATTATACATGCACACAGTGTGTGCGTTAGTTATAACTCGTGTGTGCATGAGTTATAACGTTTGTGTCCATCATTCTCTGTCCTCATCTAAGGAACCATCCTCACCTAACCAAACCCTAAGTTTGTTATCACTAATCTTATTTATTACCTATCTTGTTAGAAAGAATTCTACCGATTTGATTTCTTGCACTAAAAAACATATTCCATGGAATAATTAAATTTGTGATTTATTCTTCTTCATTTTTAACCCATCTTATTATGGATATCTCTTTATCATATCTTTTTATGATTATTATAATAGTTATGATTATCTTTTTTATTATGATTATTAGAAAGAATCCTCTTTAACCCACTAAAAAACATATTTCATGGAGTTCATTCTTCAGTAATTTTTTAAAGTCTGCACATAAATTTTCGTTGATCAATAATTTAATATAGAGATAAATTTTCGTTGATCGAAAACATATTCCACTCCTCTCACCTCACACTTCGTATATTTTTACCTTCATTTTAAGTAATAATTATTATATCATTTTTAGAAACAACTACAATAATTTATATAATTTAAGTAATAATTATTATATCATTTTTAGGCAAATCCTAATATATATGAAAATCATAGCAAGTAATTATCAAATCAACTACAATTTTGAATAATCATACGTAGTAAAGATATTGGCAAGAGATTTACTCTCCGTTGTTAGTAGTTGATTTGTTCGACTCCCTCATAATGTCCAATCCAAGAATAAAAAATATTGGATTTTTTTTCTCAACCATCCAAAAAAAATATATTTTTATCATGTTTTCAATATTGGATTTTTTTCCGGTGGCCTAAGCAAAAAATACGTTGGATTTTTTTTCCGGTGGTCCAAGCAAAAGTTCAATCCAAGATGAATATATTCATGAATATCTTGTTGAATATTTTTCAACCAACCCATAAAAAAAAGATCACATGAGGACAATGCTTTAAGTTAAGAATAAGGATGGCTCCCAGCCGTTGATCTGGAAATTCCCTTTTTTATGTGAGCCGTCTGATCTGAGGCGTGAAACCACGCTCTCTTCTTTCTCTGTAACAAAATTTTAAGCTTTCTCCGGTCTCTCTTCTTCTCCTCTCGCGCTCGCATCAGCTTGCTCCTCTGGTCATCTTCTTCCTCCCTTCTCTACTCTGTTATTGTGCTCGTTTTTTGCTTCCATTGTTGCTTTTTCAGACGCGTCTTTGTTCTTCGCGCTCGTCCTCTTCAAAACAGGTAATTTCTGTTTTCATAGCTCTGAATTTGTGTTCTTCGATCTAATTGGGAATGCTTATACCTTCGTTTGTGTGTTTTGTTTATTGTATGTGTATTTCGAAGTTCCATACTGTGGAGAACAATGTTTTTCTGAATTGCTTCTTCGTTCATCATCTTCCTCCTTCTCCCTTTGTTATTGTTGGAATTATTTAGCTTGATTTCCTTAGTTCCTTTGCGTGTCTATTATATTTTGTTATTTGATGTTGTTGTTTGATTCACATTCGTTTTGTTTCCATGGCAAATTACAAGAAATTATACTATCTTCTACTATTTGTCGCCATGTGAACACGTACATATGTGGTTTTGAATGAACACATATGCCTTTTGCATATGAACATAATAGTTCTTGTTTAGTTATCTACTGTTTATAACTTCGGATGAACACGTATGTCTATATGTATGAACACATATTACTTTTACAATGAACACGCAGTCACATCTTTTCCTTTTTGTGTTTTTAGGCAATTTTAAAATGGATACCAAGTTTCCTTCCATTTCCCCAAGCATGAGTGCTCAGTATTTCACTCCTGTTTGTGATGATCAATTGAAGCCATATGTTGGTCAGATCTTCCCAAATCTAGAGTGTGCTACTAAGTTTTATGGGGTATATTCAAGCGCATGTGGATTTGACATTCGCGTAAATTCATCAAAGAAAGACAGAACTGGATCGGGTATTATTATTTGGAAGTATCTTGTTTGCACTAGAGAAGGATTTAAACATGTTTCTCCTTATGCTGAGTTTAACCCCACTGCCGAAGTTGTTGTTAGGAGGAGAAGGAGGGTGTCTAATAGATGTGGATGTGAAGCAAAATTGTGGCTTAAATTTGAAGCTGGTATTGGCTATGTGGTGAAATTTTTTGAATCTCGTCATACATACCCTTTTATGGATTTGTCTGAGATGGTTTTCTCTAAAGGAAATAGGAAAGTGACTCCATTTCATCAAGATTTTATTATAAACTGCATCAAGTCCAATGTTGGTGTAACCAAAAGCTACAAAGTGTACACGAATTTAGTTTGGTTCATATGCTAATGTAGGGGCCACTGTTGTTGACTTCAAGAATTTCATGAGGGGTCTGAATTCTTACATGGTTGGTTGTGATGCACAAATGGTGATTGATGACTTCTTTAAGAAGAAGGAACGTTGTGATGCATTCTATTTTGATTATGACGTTAACAAGGAAGATCAACTAACTCGATTGTTTTGGTGTGATCCTATTCATCGTAAGAGTTTTTCATATTTTGAGGATGCTGTTTCAGCTGATGCTACTTACCAATTGAATAGGTATGATTATTTTTCTTATATCTCATAGTTTTTTATATGAACACAGTCAACCAATCGTATGAACACACGTGCAGTTATATATGAACACATACACTATTTCATATGAACACACGTATGTTTACATATATACACAAGAACTTCCTATGAATTCTCATTTTCTATTTTCTATTCATACTATATGTACAATATGATATTTTTTATATCTCATAGTTTTTTATATGAACACAGTCAACCAAACGTATGAACACACGTGCAGTTGCATATGAACACATGCATACACTATTTCATATGAACACACGCATATTTACATATGGACACAAGCACTATGAATTCTTATTTTCTAAATTTTATTCATACTATAGGTACAATCTGGTGTTTATTCCCTTCATTAGTGTTGACAATCATAAGAGGTCCATTACATTTGGTGTTGGTTTGCTTTTGCATGAAGACATAGAATCATATGTTTGGTTATTTGAGAATTTCAAGAAGGCAATGGGCCATGAACCTCATGTTATTATAACTAATCAAGATGCTTCTGTTAAAGCTGTCGTGGAACGAGTTTTACCCGGGTCCGCTCACCGTTTGTGCATGTGGCATATAATGATGAAGGTTACTAACAAGGTAAAATTCACGCCTGACACATGTGTTAAAATTGTAGATTCTTTTCATAAAAAGTTCAATGCCATTGTTTGGAGTGATGAGCTTAGCCCCATAGAGTTTGAAGATGCGTGGTTCGCAATTCTTCAAGAATTTGGTTTGCAATCTCATGAGTGGTTAGGAGTAATGTTTGAGCTACGCCGTTATTGGATACCTTCTTTCTTTCATGATGTGACTATGGCTGGCTTGTTGAGGACAACTTTAAGATCTGAAAGCCAAAACAATTTCTTTGGGAATTTTCTAGGTTCCCAATCAAGTCTCGTTCTGTTTATGATGCAGTTTAATAGTGCAATGGAATCTCAACGACACAGTCAAAAGAAGCTGGATTTAGATTCATCTACTTCCACTCCTCGCATGAACACTCCTTTGCAGATGGAAAAAAGTTGTGCAGACATATATACAATCAATGCATTTTATGATATTCAAGAGGAGTTATACAGTGCGATGTATAATTGTACACTTGCATCGTTGAAAAAGGAAACAAACAATCACTACTATGATGTTGAAGCTGAATTTGGCAAGATATCTACAGTTGAATTTGAGGTTTCTAGTGGAGATTATCATTGTTCTTGTAATAAGTTGCGCAATCTTGGCCTCCCTTGTAGTCACATGTTCATGGTGCTAAAAAATTATCATATAAACAGTTTGCCTCCTACCCTCATCAACAATCGTTGGACGAAGGAAACAATTTTGCAACCAATTTTTGAAATTAATGGTGCAGTTTATGACGGTAGTGCTCAAATTGATGAGAAGAAGCGATTGTTGGCTGAAATTATGACAGAAATGTATTCTTGTGTTGATGTTTTGGGTGATGATATTGGTGGCCTGAAAAGCTTGTTGTGTTTGATTAAGGAACAAAAGGCATTATCTGCAAGTGCAAGTACTGTTGAGCCTTCTGTGTCTACTTCAACAAATAAGTATACATTTCAGAAATTTGTTGGCCCTTTACCAGATCAAGTTAGTGTTCACCCCCCTGAACAAGCAAACAATAAGTTCAAGAAGAGACGCATTAGAGGTGGTCAAGAAGTTGGAATTGAAAACTCAAGAAAGAAGCGCAAAACATGTTCCATATGCAATCAGTCTGGACACAACTGCACAACATGTCCTCAATATGTCCCTTAAGTTTCATGTCCTTATTTTTATATGCTATAAGTTTGATGAACACCTTTGCCTTTACGTATGAACACATGGTGTCAATAAGATGAACACATTATTAGTTTTTATGTTTTTTATTTTCATATGTTTATGGATTGGTGAACACATATGGCTATCCATATGAACACAAGTTGTTAGATAGATGAACATAGTTCAATTCTATAGAGAAACTTGTATTTTGTCGTTTTTATTATCTTGTTATTTATCTTTTGTTAACATTTGGCGATGGACACTTTTGTTTTGATACATGAACACTCATTTGCATACTACATATTAGCTACTAATTATTTGGTTTAAATTAATCAAATTTGAACACATATAATCACATGAACACATATGGCTATACATATGAACACATCTGTATTTTCAAATGAACACATCTGTATTTTCAAATGAACACATCTGTATTTTCAAATGAACACATCTGTATTTTCAAATGAACACATATAGCTATACATATGAACACATGTGAGTTTTTCAAATGAACACATCTGTATTTTCAAATGGAAACAGTTGAACACATGTATTATGTAGTTTTATCTTTTGTTAATATTTTAGTTGAACACTTATGTCTGAATACATGAACACAAGTTTTTGATTTAAAAAATGCAATCTAAAAACATATGGCTTGAGATTTGTTATGAACACACTCAACCAATTATATGAACACACTTGTAATGACAGATGAACACAATTGATATTAAGTGCTAAATATTCAAGTTTTTGCACACCACAAACTTTTCAAAACACTACAACATTAGTCATTGTTCTAAGAATCCTACTACCACTTCCAAACACACACTATTCTATTTTTTACATCCAAATTCAGCATAACTTGCAATTACTCTTTGTTCTTTCTCTTCGTTCCTGCTCCCTTGCTTGCTCCCTTGGTCTTTAGCAATTGGTCCATCAAGGCTTGTATTGTCTTCTTTTCTTCATTGTACTCACTTGTGAGTAAAGCATAGCAGTACTTGATCCTCATGTCATTTGCTTGTCTCTTGTCTTCCTTTATAATTCAAGGGTTCCAATCTGACAAGCCATTCCCCATGTATGTTTCCATATGCCCAATTGTGAAAACTCCACAATCTTCCTTGTTCTTGCCCTCTTTCCAACTCATCTCCAGTACTTCAGTCTTTACTTTCTCTTCATTTTCCAATATGTCAGCCTTTGCATTTATCCAAATGTCCCTTAGGAGTCTGACAAAATGATTTCTCTGAAAAAAATTCAAGAAAAAGAATAAAATTATAAAGCTTCAATATTATATCATTAAATAGTATAATTAAACTATAGTAAATACTAACCATAATCTTTGGAACACTTCCATACTTCTCTTCATCGCCACTGTTTGAGTTGTCTAGTATGTGCACAAGTGGATTTTTCACATTTATTGTAATGACATAAAAATGCCCACTTTTAATGATTGGGAACACAAACTGCATGGCATATTAAAAAAACATTTATGTTAGTAATCCCATCTGTGCGCGTGTAGCACGCTTCGTAAGTTTATTTCTTACGAGGCGCGCGTAGCGCGCTTCGTTAACATACCACATGAATTATGAAATCATTCACATGAACACAATTTAAAATCAGTATATGAACACACGAGTTATTTCTTATTATTTGTGCAATAAACTTGTAAGAGTTCATATATGATTAAAGGTATGAACACATAAGATTACAGGTATGAACACATAAGATCCTTCACGTGAACACAAAAGACTACATGTATGAACACATAAGAACATCCACATGAACACAAAAGATTAGAGGTATGAACACATAAGAACATCCACATGAACACATAAGAATATAAAGAAATAACTTACCAGATCAATATTGTGCATCTTGATGTTCTTGTTCTTAAAAGTTTGAACATCATTGAAGTTTGCAATCAGTGCATCTTTGAACAAGGAATATGTGGCATTTTCCGGTGCAATTGGTGATGTTACTGTAGGTATCTGTACATTAAAAAAATAAATGAACTCATAAGAACATTCACATGAACACAAAAGAAATCAGATATGAACACATAAGACAAAATACAAAAAAAAAAAAAAGTAATTATGTTTACCAGATGAACAGTTGGTATGAAGTATCTCCAAGGTGATAGTGAACCTTTGTATCTTTCATTCTCATTTAGAATTGATGTGTAGGCATCAATTATTTCACTATCAATACACTGCTTAATTTTCAATGACTCTAAGTCTTCTTTGTAAAATTTCCACTCATTCATTTTAAAAACCAACAGCCTGCAACAAATTTTATAAAGATATTAATAAATTTATTCTGGTTTTATATTCAAATGGGCATCCAAAACTACTTACTCTAAGTCTTTTTTGTTCCCAACTGTCCAATTATAAAGCTTTCTCTCGGCCTCTGATGGTTTTTCAGTGACATTGATTTCTCTTGTTTTGAATGGGGATTTCACAATGTCTGAAGGTTTTGTATCCTTTTTGAAACCACTTCAAAAGCACTGCATGAAATGCCCCGTAAATAATTGGCTCTGTAATATATGGCGATATCGAGCTCACTTACTAGTAGTAACATATTCCAGTATAATTATGCCGAACTTGATTCTCCTGGAAACTTTCATATTAATAGCTACGTATTTCAGTTGAGAACTTCGGGTTCTTGTCTATTTCAAATAATTGGGTAATTAGCGATTGTCGAATTTGCCTCGTTTCATCGGGATTTATTAAAAACCCGTCGTACTCTATTTTATCCCTACATAAAGGATATATACCCAAAATTAAATTAACACCCCTTTATCTAGAATTTTCTACAAACTACTATCATTGGGCCCCACCTCTTTCTCTTTCACGTTTTGTTTCAAGCTTCTACATCCCCATCTCTTCCCTTCACGCAGCAGTTGTTCTTCCTCTCTTCTCTTGACTTCAACTCACACACAACAGCTCAGCCAGCAGCTCAGCCAGCCACCTGAGCACACCCACGCAGCAACAGCTCGTGCCTTTCTCTTCCTCCTGCGCAGCAGCTCGCTCGTCTCTCCACTGCGTACAGCAGCTGTTCGCAGCTTGCTTTTGGCGGCGGCACCTCCCAGTTCATCAACCAGCTGCGCAGCCCTTAGCTCAGCCACACCACCTTGGAACCGCCACCCCTTTTCAATTAATCCATATGTTGTTTGAAGTTGAGATTTGGAGGAATAAGGAAGGATTTGAGTTTTGGGCCATTTGGTAAACTTGCTGGAAAATCCGGGCAAAATTCGTAATTTCTGGGAAGTTGGGGCTGACTTTTTAAGGTGAGTAATCTCCCTACGAGTATGAGGAATTTTACGGTTTTCGATTTGGATGTATATGTGATGAGTTATGGCGTTTTTCGTAAAGGTTCGACTTAGGCGACCGTTTCGTGAACCTTGCGACATCTTTTTACGACAAACAGATTACTTGTGTTGATCCTCAATTGAGGCAAGTTGTTTATAAGCGTTTGCGTGTCGTAGGCTAAGTTTAGGATATCGGATTATGCATTTCATCAAACTTCTAAATGGTATATGAACTTTAACCTTAAAGAAGTATGGAAAATGAATGCTATATTAGTGACTACATTTGTTGTGATTACATGATTATATGTTTTGCTGTGTTTACATGATTATATGTTATGTTGAGCATGTCTTCTTACGCGAGAATCTTGATGATATGTTAATCCTTGTGATTGTGCTTATATGCTTGAGATGTGATTATGTGAAGTTATCGGGGTATACGCATTGTCCATGTGATTTATTCGTGGGGTAAGGATTGTTCCGATCCCTCACTTGATTGCAAACGGTTTTATGTCGTAACACCCTCGATTATGGCTCTTCTGGAAGAGTGGGTCGTTGGTGGGCCTTGCCAATTGGGTAGACCGGATCACTTGGCCCGTGATTCCGTTCCCTATCCTTTGGTATAGGAATGATTTTGCCCAATGTACGGGCAAGAAGGTACCTTCGGGATCAAGACAGACTTGGACCTGTTTTCGAAACGTTTTCGTAAATTGTATTTCGATTGGATTTCATTTGCTTGATGTACTTGCTTGTGTGCTTCTTGTGATTGATCGCTTGTTTATTGGTGAATTCGTAAGTAATCGCTACTGGTGCATGATATGCATTTATGAGTACGGACATTGGTGATACGGTTTGTCTGAATTGATGACATGTTGGAATAAGATATATGTACCTTTCTTTTCATATCTATAAGCATGTAAATTGATGCCTCATGGACGATCATTGCTAAAAGTATAACTGGGTTTGCATGTATGCTAATCTGTGATTCCTTTACTTGCCCTATTACTCGTATTCTGCTTATAGATAACTTGCTAGTCTGGTTGGAGACTAACCCCCATTTCGGTGGGGGAACAGGTTGTGTTGTTGACATGGTCAAGTACCCAGACTGTTTGTTGCAGAGTATGGAGGAGGTCATGCGACTTGATGCAAGCTAGGATGGGTTTATTTTGGTTCACTCTTATTTTGGTTTAAAAATATAAAACTCTCGTTAAACTATCCATCTTTTGGTTTTTGGATGCGCTTGTAGCGTTTGGGTTAAACTTGGTTTGATAGTTCTCTTGAAGCATGTTCTTGGCATTTTGATCGTATGAACATGTTAGATCTTCATCGACATACTTGTATGGATCTCTTGTGAGGCTATCTACTTGTTTTCATTTTGAATTGTTCTTTTATAAAGTTTTTCAGTTCCTTTAAACTGCCTGTGGGGATTCCAAGCACGGGATCCCTGGCGCTGTAACACTCCTCGGTTTTGGGGCGTTACAGAAGTTGGTATCAGAGCGAGGTTTCAAAATTATTTTGGGGAAGGGGTAGAATTTGCATCATATGTCGCACTATGACCTCCTTGCTCACTTTAGTTGTTGATACTAGTATATATGTGTGTTCGGATCTATATTAGGAAGTACCTATAGATGGTAGGTAGAGGTAGAGGTGTTCCTAGTAGAGTTCGACCACGTAGGGGCCACCCGAGGATGGTGGAGGATAACCTTGCTTAAGTTCTTCAGGTTGAGAATGTTGACAGTCAAAGGGGTCATGAGCTCCAAAGAGGAGCAAGAGTTACCAACTTGATTCCAGTGATTTAAATTGAAATTTCTTTTGAAGCTTCTTCAGTATGGATGCTGGATTTCCTTAGATGCTTCAACTGATGATCGGATAAGCTTTCAGTCATACTCTCTGTTGCATCCTCAACAAGTACCTCCATCTGTTTGTAAACTGTTTGACACTAGTGCTACCCTTTCATTTATGTCCAAGGCATGTGTGACTACACTTGGTCTTACTTGTGGGCATGGTTGCGGGTAATTTGGTAATCGTGAGTTTAGGAATTATCTGGTTCGTATTGGGAATCAAGATTGGCTAGCAGACTTGATTGAGATTGGTTTAATTCATTATGTCGTTTTGGGCATGATCACGTAAGAGGACTATTACTGTAACCACTGAGAATGGATCGGTGTATGTGTTTGAAGGTAGAGATCCCGCTAAGTCAAGGTCGGTATTAAGGTAATGGAAGCTGCGAGATTGATAACCAAGAGATGTCATAGATACTTGTGTTATGTTGTAGGAGATGATAAAGAGAAACCTAAATTGTCTGGGGTTGCATGTGAGTTTGAAGACGTGTTCCCGGATGATTTGCCGGGTTTTGCCTCCTCGCAGAGAGGTTGAATTTTCAATTGAGTTTGTACCGGGTACAACTCCTGTCTCTTAGGCCACGTAAAGGATGACGCCGCTAGAAATGCAGCAATTAGATAAACAAATAGAAGAGTTCATTGAGAAGGGCTATATTAGGCCAAGTGTGTCACCTTGGGGAGCACTTGTGCTGTTGTGAGGAAAAAGGACGGCTCCCTTCGACTCTGCGACGATTACAGAGAGTTCAATAAGGTGGAAATAGAGAACAAATACCCGTTGCCTCGGGTCGATGACATGTCAGATCAATTGCAAGGGGAAATTGTGTTCTCAAAGATCGATTTAAGATAGGGTTACCATCAATTTATGATTCGAGATGAAGATATTGCATAAACAACATTTCGTACGAGGTACGAACAATATGAATTTGTGGTGATGCCCTTTTGACTAACAAATGCCCCTGCTGTATTCATGGAGCTGATGAACCGGGTATTCATAGAATACCTAGATCGGTTTGTCGTTGTGTTCATAGCTGATATTTTGGTCTAGTCTAAGAATGAAGAGGAGCATGTTGAACATCTCCAGATTGTTCTCGAGTTGTTAAAGCAGCACAAGTTCTATGCTAACTGCTAAGTTATCAAAATGCGATTTCTGGATGACTAAGGTAGCTTTCCTTGGGCATATAGTTTCTGCAGAAGGGGTGATGGGTGACCCACAGAAGATTCAAGGAGTATCATAATGGAAGCCTCCGAAAAACGTCAAGAAAGTAAGGAGCTTCTTGGACTTTGCTGGCTATTACAGAAGGTTTGTAGAAGGATTTTCTAAGATTTCCTAGCCATTAACTATTTTTTTTGCGCAAGTCAAAGAAGTTTGATTGGGATCGAAATGTCAAGAAAGCTTTGATGAACTCAAGAGAAGACTAGTTAGTGCCCTAGGGTTAGCGTTACCTCAGAGAACTGTTGGGTTTGTTGATTACAGTGATGCTTCAGCGCAAGGCCTTGGTTGTGTTCTGATGCAACATGGGAGGGTTATCGCATATGCTTCCCGCCAGTTGAAATCACATGAGAAGAATTACCCCGCCCATGACCTAGAACTAGCAGCCGTTGTGTTTGCTCTCAAGATATGGAGGCACTACCTTTTTGGGATAACCTGTCAAATCTATACGGACCATAAGAGCTTGAAATACATCTTCACACAAAAGGAGCTGAATATGAGGCAAAGAAGGTGGTTAGAGATGATAAAGGATTATGACATTGAGATTCTATACCATCCAGGCAAGGCTAATGTGGTAGCTGACGCCCTAAGCAGAAAGTCGTCACAGGAGAAACTGATTGCATGTCTGACCTCGCAACCAGAATTGCAAAGGGAACTGATGAGAAGGGGGATCGAAGTTCGATTTCAAAGGAGTCAAGGAAATCTTTGCTTTCTAGAGATTAAGTCGTCACTATTAGAAACGATAAGCCAAAGGCAACAAGATGACCCCGGGCTAGGTAAGATCTTAAATGACATAAGCCAGAATAGGGCACCGGGATTTGTGGTGCACGATGATGGGATTCTGAGGTTCAAAAACCGAATCTGTGTGCCTGCAAATGAGGAGGTAAAGACTTTGATCCTGAAGGAAGCCCACTCCTCACCTTACTCAATACATACGGGGGCTAACAAGATGTACAAGGACCTCAAGAAAAACTTCTGGTGGAGTACCATGAAGAGGGAAGTAGCTGAGTTTGTGGCTAAGTGTCTTACTTGTCAGAAAGTTAAAATTGAGCATCAAAGACCTGCTGGAGAACTACAACCACTTCCAATTCCAGAATGGAAGTGGGAGGACATCTCTATGGATTTTGTTATGGGGCTACCACCGTCACAGAAGGGGATGGATGCCATTTGGGTCATTGTTGATCGATTGACTAAATCTGCTCACTTTCTACCCATTAAGAAAGTTTGGGGTCCAGACAGACTTGCAGAGCTTTATATTCATGAGATAGTAAGATTACATGGCATCCCCAAAACTATTGTGTCTGATCGTGACAGAAGGTTTGTATCACATTTCTGGAAGTCATTACATGCAACCATGGGTACAGAACTGAGGTTTAACACTGCCTTTCATCCACAAACAGATGGTCAATCAGAAAGAACCATTCAGACCTTGGAGGATATTCTGAGAGCGTGTGCTCTAGATTGGCCGGGAAGGTGGGAAGCGAAGTTACCACTAGTGGAGTTCACATATAACAATAGTTGGCATGCCTCCATTCAGATGGCTCCTTATGAAGCTTTATACGGCCGAAAATGTAGGTCTCCACTGTGTTGGGATGACTTATCTGAGAGATTATTAGTGAGCCCAGACATCATGAGAAGGACACAAAATGAAGTTTCATTGATCAGGCAACGAATGCTGACGGCGCAGAGTCACCAGAAATCATATGCTGATGTGCGTCGCCGACCCCTTGAATTCCAAGTCGGGGATCACGTGTTCGTCCGGGTTTCACCTACCAAAGGTGTATTCAGATTTGGAAAGAGAGGGAAATTGAGTCCTCGCTATGTTGGACCCTTTGAGATTTTGGAGAAGATCGGGACATCAACATATCGTCTTGCGTTACCACCATCAATGAGTCAGATACACAATGTCTTCCACGTTTCTCAACTAAGAAAGTACGTCGCTGACACTTCGCATGTAATTCGTTACGAGGAGATCGAATTTGGAGAGGATTGCACTTACGAAGAATAACCAATCAAGATCCTTGGTTATGAGGAAAGAAAGTTGAGAAACATGGTGCTGCCTCTGGTGAAAGTTTTATGGTCGAAACATGGCACCGATATAGCCACATGGGAGACAGAAGCAGACATGAGAGAACGATACCCGTTCTTATTTGCTGTTTAGTTTCGGGGACGAAACTCTTTTTAAGGGGGAGAGGATGAAATGCCCCGTAAATTATTGGCTCTGTAATATATGGCGATATCGAGCTCACTTACTAGTAGTAACATATTCCAGTATAATTATGCCGAACTTGATTCTCCTGGAAACTTTCATATTAATAGCTACGTATTTCAGTTGAGAACTTCGGGTTCTTGTCTATTTCAAATAATTGGGTAATTAGCGATTGTCGAATTTGCCTCGCTTCATCGGGATTTATTAAACACCCGTCGTACTCTATTTTATCCCTACATAAAGGATATATACCCAAAATTAAATTAACACCCCTTTATCTAGAATTTTCTACAAACTACTATCATTGGGCCCCACCTCTTTCTCTTTCACGTTTTGTTTCAAGCTTCTACATCCCCATCTCTTCCCTTCACGCAGCAGTTGTTCTTCCTCTCTTCTTTTGACTTCAACTCACACACAACAGCTCAGCCAGCAGCTCAGCCAGCCACCTGAGCACACCCACGCAGCAACAGCTCGTGCCTTTCTCTTCCTCCTGCGCAGCAGCTCGCTCGTCTCTCCACTGCGTACAGCAGCTGTTCGCAGCTTGCTTTTGGCGGCGGCACCTCCCAGTTCATCAACTAGCTGCGCAACCCTTAGCTCAGCCACACCACCTTGGAACCGCCACCCCTTTTCAATTAATCCATATGTTGTTTGAAGTTGAGATTTGGAGGAATAAGGAAGGATTTGAGATTTGGGCCATTTGGTAAACTTGCTGGAAAATCTGGGCAAAATTCGTAATTTCTGGGAAGTTGGGGCTGACTTTTTAAGGTGAGTAATCTCCCTACGAGTATGAGGAATTTTACGGTTTTCGATTTGGATGTATATGTGATGAGTTATGGCGTTTTTTGTAAAGGTTCGACTTAGGCGACCGTTTCGTGAACCTTGCGACATCTTTTTACGAAAAACAGATTACTTGTGTTGATCCTCAATTGAGGCAAGTTGTTTATAAGCGTTTGCGTGTCGTAGGCTAAGTTTAGGATATCGGATTATGCATTTCATCAAACTTCTAAATGGTATATGAACTTTAACCTTAATGAAGTATGGAAAATGAATGCTATATTAGTGACTACATTTGTTGTGATTACATGATTATATGTTTTGCTGTGTTTACATGATTATATGTTATGTTGAGCATGTCTTCTTACGCGAGAATCTTGATGATATGTTAATCCTTGTGATTGTGCTTATATGCTTGAGATGTGATTATGTGAAGTTATCGGTGTATACGCATTGTCCATGTGATTTATTCGTGGGGTAAGGATTGTTCCGATCCCTCACTTGATTGCAAACGGTTTTATGTCGTAACACCCTCGATTATGGCTCTTCTGGAAGAGTGGGTCGTTGGTGGGCCTTGCCAATTGGGTAGACCGGATCACTTGGCCCGTGATTCCGTTCCCTATCCTTTGGTATAGGAATGATTTTGCCCAATGTACGGGCAAGAAGGTACCTTCGGGATCAAGACAGACTTGGACCTGTTTTCGAAACGTTTTCGTAAATTGTATTTCGATTGGATTTCATTTGCTTGATGTACTTGCTTGTGTGCTTCTTGTGATTGATCGCTTGTTTATTGGTGAATTCGTAAGTAATTGCTACTGGTGCATGATATGCATTTATGAGTACGGACATTGGTGATACGGTTTGTCTGAATTGATGACATGTTGGAATAAGATATATGTACCTTTCTTTTCATATCTATAAGCATGTAAATTGATGCCTCATGGACGATCATTGCTAAAAGTATAACTGGGTTTGCATGTATGCTAATCTGTGATTCCTTTACTTGCCCTATTACTCGTATTCTGCTTATAGATAACTTGCTAGTCTGGTTGGAGACTAACCCCCATTTCGGTGGGGGAACAGGTTGTGTTGTTGACATGGTCAAGTACCCAGACTGTTTGTCGCAAAGTATGGAGGAGGTCATGCGACTTGATGCAAGCTAGGATGGGTTTATTTTGGTTCACTCTTATTTTGGTTTAAAAATATAAAACTCTCGTTAAACTATCCATCTTTTGGTTTTTGGATGCGCTTGTAGCGTTTGGGTTAAACTTGGTTTGATAGTTCTCTTGAAGCATGTTTTTGGCATTTTGATCGTATGAACATGTTAGATCTTCATCGACGTACTTGTATGGATCTCTTGTGAGGCTATCTACTTGTTTTCATTTTGAATTGTTCTTTTATAAAGTTTTTCAGTTCCTTTAAACTGCCTGTGGGGATTCCAAGCACGGGATCCCTGGCGCTGTAACACTCCTCGGTTTTGGGGCGTTACACTGCATACAAATGTGATTTGGAAAAATGAACACATAAAGTTAACACGACTTGAAAAATGAATGAACACATAAGCATGTTTATATGAACACATAAGCATTTCTATATGAACACACATATTATTTGTACCTTTTTTTTCTTTTTTACTTCCATCCTTCTTCTCAGTCTCCTTGGATCCCTCATCATCCTTCTTCTCAGTGGAAGTCTCCTTGTTTCCTTCATCATCCTTCTTCTCAGTCTCTTTGTTTCCCTCATCATCTTCCCTATCATTACCACCACCACCACTCTCATTCCCTTGACATTGTCGCTTGCATTCTGCATTTATATATATTTTTATTTGAATACTAAAGAATAAATCATATGAACACATTAATATAAATGCACAAAAAAGATTTATGATATGTGTACCTTCATAGCATCTTCTCTTTCACTGTCATCCAATAACACAATCTCTACAGCATTGGTTGTGGTATCATCTTTCTCTCCCTCTTCGATCATTCCACCACTCTCATTCAACAATATTCAATGAACATTAAACATAGTATCAGATGAACACACGCTTAGACATAGATGAACACATTTTCCAAAATAGATGAACACAAATAATATGTGTACCTCTCTTGCATCCTTCATAACATAATCTTGCTCACTGTCTTCCAACATCACAATTTCTGTAGTAGTTGTTGTGGTATTATCCTTTTCTCCCTCATTCATTATTTCACCACTTTCACTGCCTTGTAATATTTCCTTCTGCATATATTTAATGAACACCAATTAAAGATCAGATGAACACACGATGAGAGATTTATGAACACAATTTGAAAGTTAGATGAAAGCTAATTATAAGAACAGATGAACACAGATTAAATAATGAATGAACACAAATTAAATAATTAATGAACACATAAGCATTTCTATATGAACACACATAATATTTGTACCTCTTTTTATTCTTCATCATCCTTCTCACTGCCTTCACCTTTCTCTACAACTTCCACTATGCTTTCACCTTTCTCTAACTCAGAGTCTCCATTCAAATTCTCATCAACATCCATTCTTGCATTTTGAATCTCTGTAGAAACATCTTGCACACTCTCAACCTCATGTATTTGAGTATCATTTTTTAACTCACCATCACCTTTTTCCACTTCAGGTACACCCAGATCTACATCTCCTTCTTGATTTTCTTGTGGTGCTTCTTCTTGTGTGATCACTGGTGAAACTCCCAAATCAAAATTTGGTGTGGAGTTAAAAAATTCAGCTCCTTGATTCTGAATTTAAAAAAAGATGGGGAGTTAGTAAATAACTGAAAAATATGAGCACATGAACACAATAGTGATTTGCTATGAACACAGTGATAGTATCACCTTATGAATTGCTTCTTGTATACCCTTTCTCTGCATTCTCAATGATGTGTATGTTCTGATAGGATTGGATGTTTCTATTTCCTTCTCAGAAGCAGTTGTTTCGCTCTGTTTAATAAATAATTTGTGTTAGGCAACACATTAATATTTCAACACAAGTTTGGAAAGTTTTTACTTACTTGCTTAGTCATCTTTGATAATTTGCCAATAACATGTGATAGTCCTTGAGTTCCTAGATATTATTCATGTGCTTGCTTCTCTTGAATTGTTTTTTCAATTTCATCCATGCATTTGACAGCCATATCCCAGAACTCATCTTGACTGTTTTGGCTTTCATTTTCAGTCCCGTCCTCTGTTTGAGATTCTGAACAAAGCTTTACTTTTATAATCTTCTCACACTCAAGGTTAACCTTGTTGAGTACACCATGTCCAGCTAGCTGTGTAGGGGTTTCTTTATTCCTCTTTATGAACTTTCTTATCTTCACAACCATCTCCTCAGCATCTTGCAGGTAGCCTTCCATAAATGTCTTAACTTCATCATTTTGCACGTTGTCATCCTTTCCGTCATTTTGGAATTTGCTTGTCTGCCCTTCACCACTAAATATATGCTTTTCTCTTGTGTATCCTTTGCCAAACCCACCATACTTTAGTTCTTCATCCTCCCTTCCTTTTAGCATCTCAGTATTCCACTTAGAGATGATGGGAAATGCTCTTTCAACCCCTTTTCCTTTCAACGTCACCCTATCAACATATATAAGTTGCATTTAAAAAAGATGAACACAATAGTTAGATTAGATGAACACAACAATATAATCAGATGAACACATAAGTGTAATCAGATGAACACACAACTCTTAAATTCCATTCTTCTCATGAACACATATTCAGTTATGGATGAACACATGTGTAAATTACTCATGAACACATATTCAATTATGGATGAACACATGTGTTAATCACTAATGAACACATATCAATTATTTATGAACACATGTGTTAATCACTCATGATCACATAAGTTATTTCACATGAACACATACACATTTACTCATGAACACGTATGAATTGCCAGATGAACACATACACATTCACTCATGAACACAACTATATAATCAGATGAACACAAAAGTGTAATCAGATGAACACACAGTTTTCAAGGATGAACACAATAGTAAGTTTAGGTGAACACATAAACTTAATTGCATATATGATTTAAAATGATCCCTCAGATTTACATAAACTATATATTAATATTGAAACTAGAGATTTACTTACCAAGAGAAGCAAAACAGGACCTTTGTATGTACCATCTTCTGTTTGATTCCACATTATCAAGCAAATCCATTATTTCCCACTTGCATTTCCCATTGGGATAACTTTCCACCACTGTGTTGACAAAAAGCCAGATGAAATACCTCTTGAACCACTCACTGCCATCCTGAAGTGTCATCATCTTGTTCCTAATCTCAGTACAAGATATATTCCTCATAGTCCTTCCTGGGAAATTTTCGGTTACTTTGGTTTTGAGATATTCACTTCTTTTGCCTTTCTTTTGTAGCTCTATTCTGTTTGTTCCCATTGGTATTCCAAGATACTCATGTGGATCAGCTTCAGTAATGACAATGTCCCTTGAATCCTTGTGTTTGATTACACATTTGAGCGGGTCAAACTTGCTTAGCACATAATATCCAAGTCGCCCCGGTAGATCAGTGACCTCCCACTCTAGCATATATATGTCCAAACCCCATGTCAATGACTTCTTGCCTTTGTGCATCAGAGAAAGCATACTCTTTATCATTAAAGTATGTCACAAGCATATTTGGCGATGTCCTACAAAGAAGCCTTGTGTTCATCTTGCGCAACTCTGAAATTTTCTTCTTTCCAGTTAGATCTAAAACTTTTCCTTTTGCTTTTGTTGTCTTATTCATATCTGACACTAAAGCTTTCCCTTTCTCCTTGTTCTCTTCAGCTTTCTCTTTCTTCTTCTCTTGCCTCTTCTTTTGTACTACAACAGCTTTCCCCTTTGCCACTGCCTGCTTTTTGCTCTTCTTAACATTCAGAGGACTAGCTCCATCTCCTCTCTTTCTTTTTGATTGCCTAGTTTCTGCAACTATATCTCTTTGTGTAGGTTGTCCATCTTCTGTTCTTGTGAGGACATACCGTGTTGGTATTTGAGATGAACTGTCTGACACAACCATAGCAAGTGGACTACCTGTGTAAATGACCATATAAACACAATCAAATGATGTTGTAAAGACATATCAAAGAATGAACAAACATGAAGATTTATAATGTGAACACATATCAAACAATCAATGAACACATATCAATGAATCAATGAACACCAACCTATAAGTCAAATGAACACATTTTTTAAAATTATATTTCTTACCAGCTATTTCAATTGGAGATTGAGATTTTTTCGGAATTTCTTGTTCTCTGGCTATATATCTCATCTGCCTTGGTGATAAGGTTTGTTGATCTCCTATATTTGTCAATAGACATGAAATTCAAATGTGGTTAAACAAAAATACACAACTATATTTTTAATGAACACAATCACTATTGAATATGAAAACAAAATCATTTTAAGATGAACACAGAGTAAGATTATTACCTATTGCAGAGGTGGGGGTTCCTAGTGAGTCATGTCTTGATTTAGTTTTGTTTTGTCTTTGATCTAAAACAGTTTGGCTTGAGGATTTTGTGTCACTTCCACCTGAAGAGGATTTTGTGTGGGTGGGTGTGACATCCCTAGATGTTGTTTGGCTTGAGGAAGTTGGAGAGGGAGCTGTTTTCGTACTGCTTCCAGCTTTGTCTTGGCTTGCCTTCTTGTTCATCTTCTTCGTCATTGTTGCCTCTAGGTTTTGTTTATGGCTTCGATCGTTCAACAAGCTCGAAAAGGCTAGAATCCTCAAGGATTTAGGTGAAAATCTTCAAGGAGTTGAATAACCACTTCGATTACACTCGATTACGCTCGAATTTGGGAGTAATTTGTGGAAACCGTCAAAAACGGTTTTTGAATTTGAGAGAGTGACCGTGATCGCGCTTCAGCTTCCGGGAAAAGTGGGCTTATGAGGCTTCTTCATGGTTTATATAGGCGCGTGTTATGTTATTAAATTTTGGAGCGTGAGACGCACGCGCCCGTGTTGACATCTGGGATGATGTGGGCTGTTGGATCAATTACATCCGTAGGATGGAATTGATCGTTATTCTTAACACTAAGGGATGTCCTCGCCGGAATCGATTATAATATTATGATATGATGATTATGATTATGACTAGTCCCTCCTGCCCGTGCTACGCACGGGCCAAATGAATTTTAATAAATAAAAATTTAGTACTCTATAAATATGATTAGAATGTGTAATACTATCCCGTATGTTTCACTTATATTTTACTTTGAATCCGGATAATAATTTTTAAATCTATTATTGTGTTCAACTATTTTGTTATATCTTTAAAAGAATTAAATATAATTTGAAAAATTAAATAATAAAGTACATAAACATACTAAATGCATACACGACACGCACGGGAAAAATATAGGCTTAAAATATAATTGTTTAAGAAAAACTAATTAAAATATTTTCAACTTTTACCAAAAGACCAAAATGTAGATCAAAAGAATTTTTTTCATTAAAAATTAAGAAAATTTAATAACAACATGACACATAATAATAGTTTTATGTACGTTGCAAAACATTCACCTTCGAATTTAGAAAATATTTAATTCAAATTTTAATTTGGTTGTTTTTGGTTTATAAATTTTAAGTTGGGGTTCTTAATTTTTTATTGATTTAAAAGTTGAGATTAATTTTATCTAAAGTAAAAATTAAGATTTTTTTTATTTTCGTATTGTATTATGTAAATTTAGGTTACTACTTAAAGAATACCTTTTTACGATATTTTGTTATTTATTGTCTAATGATATAATTTTTATTTTACCAAAGGAGAAATATTGAAATTTATAAAAATTAATCTTTTTTTAGCGTCAAATATTTATTGATGAAGTTTTTTGTCATTATAGATATTTCTAGCATGGGGAAAAAGATCAAATAGTTATATTAAAATATTGAATTTATATGTTATTATATCCTAAGTAGACTTGTCAAAAGCTTACCAAACAATGAAGCCGTTTGGGTCAAACCTGAACCGATCCGTACTTTTCGAAACTCGTCGATGGACCCACTTTTCACATATTTTCTTTCTGAATAAATAAAAATATTGTTTAAATTTTATTTTCTTTATTACAATAAAGATATCGAACATTTGAAACTCACTGGGTTGACCCGACCTGAACTCTACCAATGGTTGACCCGCTTAACCCAAACTTGTTTTCCATCCGAACCAAACCCGACCCGTTTGACCCGTTTGCCAGATCTATTTTTCCTTTATCAAATCAGAGGTGAAAAAATGTGACCGAAAAATGAATAGGTTAAGATTTAAAAAGTGTTTGTCAAATATATCTTTTTTTTTTATTTATTCAGAAAACATGTTACTTATACATTTTATAAATCATTTTTTCTATCTTAACCCGTAATTTTCATAAGTTGATATGATTTATGTTGGCTTATTTTGTTTATAATACATTTTATCTAAAGAAAATTTTTTTATGCATATATTTGATATTATTTCCAATTCTATTACCCTTAAAAAATTAAAATTCTTTTATTTAGTAAAATAATTAGTGAAAAATTGTTTATTTCAATTATATGAGCCTTAAAAAAATTTCTATTAAAATATGATTTATCATGTTCACAAAATATCATTTTTCTTAATTTGATTTATCGTTATTTTTTATTATATCCTTTATTTTTAATATTTTCCATTATAAAAGGCAATATTTTATTTTTGATTGAACCTTTTTTTATGGGCCAAGCAAAACCCCAATCCAACATGAATATATTCATGAATATCTTTGTGATTATCTTGTGTGAATATTTTTCAACCACCCCGAAAAATATTTTTTCAATTATATAATCCTTATAAAGAGATTGGATCATATGAGGACAGCCTTTCCCGTGAGGACATGAGGACACGATCTCAGCCGTCGATCTAAATCCATCCTACGCTCCAGATTAAATCAGGGATTTGCCTAGGTTAATATGGCACGGGGGTATTATTGTCATTTTGCTTTGTTCTAAAATTTCTCTCTTCCTCGCTTCTTCTCTCTCACTCGCGCGCGGCGATACTTTGCTCCTTCTCGCAATCTTCTTCTCTTCCTCGCATCCTTCGATTCCGCTGCTGATCTCTACTTCAAATTGATTTTTCTCGTTCAGGACCGGTAGATTATCATTCAAATCATGTTTTCTGGTGGTGATTCGAGTAAGTTTGCTTTCTCTGATTTTAATGTCTTTTTAGCGGATCGATTTTGAGTTTCTGCTTCGGTTTTGGTTGATTTTAAGTTGTTTAAGTGTTTATAGAATTTGTTTATTCTATATTCCGTTCTAGTTGTTGATCATCTCCATCAATTTTGTGTTTTTCAATTTTACTGTGAATCTAGGTTTAGTACTCGATTTTGAGTTTCTGTTTTGTTGTTAGTTGAATTTAAGTTGTTTAAGTGTTTATAGAAGTTGTTTATGTTATATTCTGTTCTAGTTGTTGATTATCTCCATCAATTTTGTGTTTTTGCAAGTTTTCTGTGAATCTAGGTTTAGTACTTTTGATATTGTTAATGAATTTTTTGATGCTTTAATGCTGAAGATTTACTTAGTATTACTTTTGTTCACAGATAGTGTGTATTCCTTGTTCACAGATAGTGTGTATTCCTTCTTCACAGATAGTGTGTAATTTTAATCTGATGCCTTTCGAATATAGGGATGCTGTTAATTAATTTTTTGATGCTCTAATGCTGAACATTTACTTAGGATTTCTTGCTCACAAATAATGATAGTTGTGTATTCCTTGTGTACAGATGAACTTGTTCCCAAATGATGCATTTGTTTGAAATTTCTTTGAAGAAATTATCTTATGCTTTTTTAATACAGTGTTTCTGTTATTTAATTTTTTGATTCTATGATGTAGCAGATTTTCTTAGGATCTGCTCATGATGATGATGATATGTGTGTACTGTTCATGAGGAACTTGAATAAAACCTAATGAACCTATGAGTCAGAGTTGATGAACCTGAATGTGTTTTTTTTTATGCTCTTGTAAGTGTTAGATCATGATCAATTGAGCTTCTGTTCTATTGAAATTTATACTCATTGTGTCTAGTGCATGAACCTTTATTCATTAGTGAATGAACCTTTATGCAAGTTTTATGAACCCTCAGGCAAAATTTCATGAACCTCTAGTCATTTTTCATGAACCTCTATGCTAATCCTTATTAACTTCTGTTCTTGTTTTTTGAAATTGTAGCTTCTACTGCTGCTGTTGAGATCTGTGTTATATCTAGTTGTGAAGAAGTGCCAGTTGTTCTTATTGATTCCGAAGAGCAGAATGAACCTATTGTGTCTCAAGGTGGTTCCCTTTCCTATGTGCCTTCTTGTGATGATTCTCTCAAACCTGCAATTGGTATGGTGTTTCAATCATTTGAAGAAGGTATAGCATTTTATGGGGCTTATGCCGATGCTTGTGGGTTTGATATACGGAATGGAACCAAGCGCTTTCAAGATGGTGTTGTGAAATACAAGTATGCCTTATGCAATAGAGCAGGCTACAAAGAGGATAGGGTTAATAAAAGCGTACGTTCTAGGGTATCTAGTAGGGTTGGCTGCAATGCTTTGCTTGGTCTTCGTTTTTCCCAGGGCGTTGGATACAAAGTCATTACATTTGAGGAACGTCACTCCCACAACTTTGTTATGAACTCCCATCGTCAGTTTATGACTTCCTCTAGGAAGTTAGATGAAGGACACAAAAAATTTGTCCTTAACTGCCAAAAAGCCAGCATTGGCCCGGTTAGATCTCACCGTCTTTTCAAGGAAATTGTTGGGGGGTATAAAGCAGTTGGAGCATCATCAGTTGATTTTAAGAATTTTTGCCGTGATATGATGGCTTATATTGGGGGGTCAGATGCTCAGATGACTATTGATAGGTTCTTAAAAAAAAAAGAGCTTTGCTCGGCTTATTGTTTTGACTATGACGTGGATACCAGTGAGCGCCTAACACGTTTGTTCTGGTGTGATCCTGTGTCCAGGAAAAACTTCTCCCTGTTTGGTGATGTTGTTTCATTTGATGCGACATATCGTACTAATAGGTAAGTAAAACATCCTTCTTCTGTCATAGCTTTTTTGTATTGTTCTACTTTTTATTGTTCTGTGATTTATGATGAATCTGGTCTTATTTTCATGTTCAATTCTGTGTATTTGTAACTTATAGTCTGCATGAACGGGTAAGTGTATTTGCATGAACCTAAGTTGATTTATATGAAACTCTAGGCATATTTCATAAACCTCTAGGCATATTTTCATGAACCTCTTGTTTTTGTTTGTCATGATCCTAATTGTATTGTTATGAACCTTTAGTCATAATTTCATGAACCTGTAGCCATAATTTCATGAACCTCTAGGTATATTTTCATGAACCTCTATGCATATTCTATATTTTTTGCACATGTAATTTTCATCTTTGAACCTGCTTTCTTCTTTTTCCTGATATCTCTATTTAAGGTTTATCTATGAAGATTTTGAATCTTTTAAATTCCTTTTTGTAGGTACAATCTGGTTTTCATCCCTTTTACTGGCCTTGATCACCACAAAAGGAGTGTCACATTTGGTGCTGGTTTGATTTTTAAAGAGGATGTTGGTTCCTATGTTTGGTTGCTTGAAAGATTTAAGGAAGTTATGAGGAATGATCCTAAAATTATCATCACTGATCAAGATGGTTCTATGAAGCTTGCTATTGAACAGGTCTTCCCTAATTCTCACCATCGTTTGTGTATGTGGCACATTATGAGGAAAGTTCCATCAAAGACTAAATATGATGGTGAGACAAGTGATCGGTTTAGGAAGAAACTCAATGCTATTGTTTGGACTCATGAATTGGAACCGGCTGAATTTGAGTCAGGCTGGAATGCTTTGTTTGCAGAATTTACACTCGTAAACCGCAGATGGTTTGATGATATCTTTGCTATTCGGCATTTCTGGATTCCAGCTTATTTCCGGGACATTCTTTTTGGTGGTTTAGTTCGTACTACCTCTCTATCCGAGTCTACAAACAGTTACTTTAGTCATTTTAATGACAAGTATTATCGTCTGGTTGAGCTTGTGATGCATTTTGATATTGCAATGGACACCCAACGACATCAACAATCTAGGCTGAACCATGAATCTCTCACCAAACTTCCAGATTTGAAGACACAATTGTTGCTGGAGAAAGAAGCATCCAAGGTCTATACGCTCACTGTATTCTGTCTTGTTCGCCAGGAAATTGCAGCAGCTTGTTTTTCCTGCTCCCTTGCTTCTATCTCAGAAAGTAATGGTAAGAATAATTTTTTCGTCTTTTTGCTATTTAATTTTAAAATGCTTTTATGAACTCCCTAAGTATCTTCATGAACCTTCTTGTTTTGTGTTGAGTATGATGTAGATTAATTGGTTAAATTCCCAGAAATGCCCTTTGTTTGTTAATTATGCATATTTTCATGAACTATATCCCTGTTTTTATGAACCTTGTGGATTATTCATGAATCAAATCAGCAGAACACTATTACCTTTTTCTTTCTTATTTTATTTGTGTGCTTGAATTGATTTTATGCAATTGATTGAAGGTACGACATTATATGTCTTTATGAGGGAAGAAAATAGCAAAGAATATAAGGTTGAATATATTTCTGCTGTTGATGAATATCACTGTAGCTGCAAGATGTTTCTGAGGGTTGGATTGCCCTGTCGTCATCTCATTTGTGTGTTCAAGAACAAGCTTGTGCCAACAATCCCTTCTAAATATGTGCTTTCTCGCTGGACTAAGTCTGCTACAATTAGTCCAATCTTTAGTATGATGATGTTGTTGTTGATCAAGGTGTGTCTTCAGATCAGAAGGAGTTTTTGCTCAACTCTGCTATTTCAGAATTTTATAGTTGTCTTGGTGTGCTTGAAGACAATTCAGATCAATTGGCAGAATTAGTATCCATGTTGAAATTAAAAAAGACGTCCTTCCTTGGTCCTCCCAGTCATTCTTCTAGCTCTGTACTAGTAAATCAGCAACATTTGGAGAGTTATGTAGGAGTTCAGGTGCCATCTGAGGTTAGCATTCATCCACCACCACAAGCAAAGCACAAAGGTAGTGGTCAACATCCTTCTTCATCTACCAGCAATGTCATTGACCCTACCCGTGTCAGACGTAGGCGTTGTGGAAAATGCCACCAACTTACTACTCACAACAGTCGCACTTGTAATGGTGTTATAGATGTTTAGTATTTTTTCTGTTGCTCAGTTTGTGGTTTTAGTCTTTAAGTACAGTTTTTTTTAGTGTTATGAACCTTGTTTTAGTTTTATGAACCTACTAGAAATATTGCAACAGATGTTATGAAGCAATTTATCATTTTGATCAATGTCTTTGTTACTTTTATGAGCCTATATGCTTTTATTCTATTTTTATTTTTTATTCAACTCTTTATTTTTTTGTATTCAAATTCAAGATCTTTGGCCCAAAACAATATGAACCTTTTGGCACATTTTCATGAACCTGTAGGTATATTTTTATGAACTTCTAGGCACATTTTCATGAACCTGAGATAATTGTCATGAGTTTTCAAAGCATATTTTCATGCATAGTTGCATGAACCTCTAGGCATATTGTTATGAACCTGTAGGAAATTTTTCATGAACCCCCAAGCTTTTTTTCATGAACCCAATTGTATATTTGCATTATCCTCTAGGCATATTTTATTGAACCTAAGATCACTTCTATGAACCACTAAGCATATTTTGCTGAACCTATATTCATTATAGAATGAACCTCTACACATATTTTCATGAACCTCTAGGCATACTTTCATGAACCTTTAGGCACATTTTCATGAACCTAAGATTATTGCTATGAAATTTAAAGAATATTTTCATTTATAGTTACATGAACCTCTAGGCCTATATTCATGAACCTCTAGGCATACTTTCATGAACCTTTAGGCACATTTTCATGAACCTAAGATTATTGCTATGAAATTCAAAGAATATTTTCATTTATAGTTACATGAACCTCTAGGCCTATATTCATGAACCTATAGGCATACTTTCATGAACCTTTAGGCACATTTTCATGAACCTAAGATTATTGCTATGAAATTCAAAGAATATTTTCATTTATAGTTACATGAACCTCTAGGCCTATATTCATGAACCTCTAGGCATACTTTCATGAACCTTTAGGCACATTTTCATGAACCTAAGATTATTGCTATGAAATTCAAAGAATATTTTCATTTATAGTTACATGAACCTCTAGGCCTATATTCATGAACCTCTAGGCATACTTTCATGAACCTTTAGGCACATTTTCATGAACCTAAGATTATTGCTTTGAAATTCAAAGAATATTTTCATTTATAGTTGCATGAACCTCTAGGCCTATAATCATGAACCTCTAGGCATACTTTCATGAACCTTTAGGCACATTTTCATGAACCTAAGATTATTGCTATGAAATTCAAAGAATATTTTCATTTATAGTTACATGAACCTCTAGGCCTATATTCATGAACCTCTAGGCATACTTTCATGAACCTTTAGGCACATTTTCATGAACCTAAGATTATTGCTATGAAATTCAAAGAATATTTTCATTTATAGTGCATGAACCTCTGGGCAAGTTTTTTGATCGCTCAGGCAAATTTTCATGAAACTCTAGGCAATTTTTCATGAACGTCTATGCTAATCCTTATTATATGCCAAGTTGTATTACGCATTGTTGAAAATGGCAATGGACCAAGTGTCACTGTTTTTTGTATCTAATGAACCTGTTTTTTGAAATCTAATGAACTTGTCTACAATAAACATATGAACCTGCTTTTTTTTTTGAGATGAAACAAGCAAATCAAATTCCAACCATTAATTTGTCATTCTTAAAACCAAATTCAAACTCTAGTACCATTTCAAACCTAAATTGAAACCAAAGTATGAGATCAATCCAAATTCCCAATTCAAACTACCATTTAATAGTACCAAGCTACCAAGTATTTTTGTAAATTGTAAACTAGACAGCCTACATAACTTCCAACTTGTCCCAGCTTTTTCAGATTCCCTTGATTATCTTCAGTGCTTCATCCTTAACCTTGTTCACATCCGATGTTATAATAGCATGCACATACTTTTGCCTCAGCAATTGCAAGCACTTCTTCCTATTCTTCTTTGTTATTTCTGGCTCCCATGTTTCTGTGTTTGAACCCATGAACATTTCCATGTTTCTCATGGCTAGCACTGCTGAGTTGATTACATCTCCTACTTCATTCCATGGCATCTTCACCAAAGTGGCTTTTGACTTTGCAGCTAAGATTGCTTTTGCTTTCTTATCTAAATTGTGCTTCCACAAGCTCCTTGTAAGCATATCAGTCTACATGAATAGCATAATATCACTATAGTTTGTTCTAATTTTGTAATATTCTTAGAATTCTGTAAAAGAACTAGTTGTAGATTTACCACTCTGTCAATAGCTTCCTTGTACCGCTTCAGATTTGGGTCATTGTGTGCAGAGTCAAGCACTTGTATTTTTGGATTTCTTATGTCATAAGATATGCAATACATGTGTTCATTGTTCTCCAACACTGGGATTATAACCTGTAATAATCAATTAAATTAGTTTTCATATGTAGCATAATAATTCTTTGAACCCTGATTGTATACCTACCATGTCAATATCACACAATTCTCTGTAAGGGGTTTCCAAGATGCTGGTTTGCATGCTCTTTTGGAACGTTACTTCTCTGTTCTTTGGGGAAAGAATCTGTTTTTGAAAATGGAAACAGTTAGACACTCTTATAACTATTACTGAACCTACACAATATGTATATGAACCTGTCTCTTATAAACCTCTTATAAACCTTATGAACGTGCCTTATATATTACATGAACCTTCCTTATAAATTTCATGAACCGACACAATATGTATATGAACCTACCTTTTATTTTTCTACTGAACTTCCCTATAAATCTTACTAAATAAATAATATCTGGAAATGATATTGAATTTAGCATAGTTTACCATGAGATATGTGTTTAAAAATTGCCGGTTAGGTTTGTTGTCGCTTCTTTCCTTCTCATGGTAGTTCAAAATAGCTGTCCAAGCATCCATCACTTTGAAACTGGCATCCATATCTTCTTGCATTGTGCTGAACTCAAACAATGTTGTCTTTGTTTGTTTGTCTTGAAACAGTATAGTCCTGGACACATTTAAGTTTTTTATTTTCAGTAATTAATTTAAACTTCCATAGTAATATAAAACTGCAATCAACTTACTCTTCCACTTCATCTTTGTCTACGAAGTTCCAAATCATTTTTTGCTCTTCCGTTAACGGTTTTCCCAGAATTTGTATGGCTCTTTGTTTGTATGGGCTCTTCAATGTTCCTGCCATCTTTCTGGTTCTTGTACAGTCAAATCCAGCAGCGTCTTCTTCATTTAAACATGGACCTTTTCCCTTGTATTTAGGTTTCTTACTTTCTTTTTCATCTTCTTCTGTCTCTGTTGCTACAGCTTTGCCTTTGTCTTTTTCTTCTTCTTCCTTTTCTTTACATTTTTCTGCCTCTGTAGCTACAACTTTCCTCTTGTCATTCTGTGGTTCTTGTTGTTCTTCTTCTTCTGGTTTCTCACTTGAAGCTACAGGGCTCTCCTCTTTTGGTCCTTGTTGTTGTTCTTGTTCTTGTGATGGGAAGAGATTGAAACTTGGTGGTGTAAAATCATTTCCTTTTCTTCTCTTCTTCTTCTTCTGTTTCTCCTCATCCTCAGCTTCCTTCTTGTTTTGTTCATCTTCCTCCAACAATGTTTTATCCCCCTCCAAAGTTTCTGTCCCAACTGCAAGCATTTGCAACAATTGTTAATGGACCTCAGGGCAAAATTTCATGAACCTATAAGCATATCTTCTTGAATCTCAGTGTATAAGCAAAATTTTTGCATGAACCTATAAGCAATATTTCATGAACCTATAAGCATATTATCATGATCCTTTAAGAATTTTTTCATGAACCTCAAGGTTATTTTTCATGAACCTCAAGGCTTTTTACCATGAACCTAAGGGTACTTCTATGAACCTATTGATTTATATTTGTAATAAAGCATGTTGTTTCATTAATCTTTTCAGCATTGTATTATGAACCTCTAGGCAATTTTCTATGAACCTGTAGGCATTTTTTCATGAACCTACTTATTTTTTTGTATTTAATCATATTTTCAACATTAGTAAAGTATAACATACTTGTCTCATTGTTTCCATCATTCTTTCCATCTATTTCTTTCTCTTTTGCAGCTTCATCTGTTTCTTGAAAGTCATTCAAGACGTCATTCACCTTTTCCCAGCCAGTTTTGTTTTCTCTGTAGTTTGATGGTCCAGCGCCATCATTTGACAACGTCACCTTGACCTTTGAAGCCTCGGCCTTCTCAACTTGCTTGAGGCATTCAATCAGCGCTGGATCAGACCAGAATGGATGATCACTATCATTCCATATTTCATCAAACTCAGCTTGTTTCTCATCTTGTTCTTTCTTCCTCCCCATCAGTCCTTGTGACGTCTTGATCATGTTCCTAACAGATTCATCCTTTCTGAATTCCAATGGCAAATCATCCACCATTTGCGCAATTTTGAGGATTGAATTTGCAAGCTTTGTGTTCTCCTCTGTGAATTCAACCAGCCACTCCTGCAATATAATTTTAAGGATCTTGTAAGTTCATTGTCATGAACCCAATGTGTATTTTCATGAACCTGGTAGAAGGTGTTTACCTGTAGTAATGTGGGTCCAAAACCTTGGGGTTTTTCCTTATTCTTGTTAACTTGTTCTTGCTCCTTACGCTTTGAAGCTTTTCCTTTTTCGTTTTGAACCTTCCCTTTCCCAAATCCTCCTTTACTGATTTCATTGCTTTGGCGTTGCATCAAAGTATCATTTGTCCAGCTTAAGTAGACAGGATTTGTTCTTCTCGGTGTCGTGCTGAAGAGGGATACTCTGTCTATGTAAAAGAACTGTTTTCATAGAACACAAAACACACGTTAAGCCATTAAGTTAGAGAAAAATTTAGCTAATATAACAATGTAAACATGTTACTTACCACAAGTACAATAGCACATCCAATGAAGAACCTGTCCTTTTTCGCCCTCCACGATGGTATAGTTACCCTCAAGCTCTCCACAATAAAACCACACCAATCTATGCTCTGAACATTCTCTATTTCTCGCATCATCAACTGCTGGCTAACTGTCCCTTTCTGGTTCACCTCCACAAGTACACTTAGGAACAACATTAGAAATAGCCTAATGAACGTCTGCTCATCCTGACCATCAGGTATGGCTAATAACGCTTGGGCTAGATGTCCTGGCCTTATTTCACTTCTATTGTTCATGTATGTCTTCCATTCTGTCTTGACTGCAGTGTCTTCTTCATTATCCCCAAGTCTCTCCAATGGTTTATTCCCTCTCGGAATTCCTAGTACTCGCTGGACCTCATTTGCATTAATTTCAACAAAAGTCCCATCTTCCATTTTGATGGCACTTCTAGCTTCATCATAGTTTTCCAGCAGCCAGTAACACATTCTCTTTGGGATAACTTCTACATTCAGTTCTAGAAGATTTCCAAAGCCTATGCTCCTGATGATTTCCTTCTTTGGTTCAGACATTTTCTTGACAGTCTCAACAAACTTTTTGGGCACATTCCGGAGGATAAAGCTTTCAAATCCAATTTCTTCTGTCTTCACCTCTTTTTTTACAGTCATATCTGATTTTGTTGTCGTTTCCTTCCTGGCTTCTGGTTTTGCCCTTTTAGATCTGGTTACCATCTTCTTCTCTTCATTGCCTTTGCTTGCCAAATTGTTGTCAGTTTGTGTGTTCTCCACCTCGCTTTCCTCCTGAATCTCTTGTACTTCTTTTCCTTTTCCAAGCCTTCCCTTTCTCCTCACATTGTCTTGTTGTGGTACAAACTTAAATCTTTTATTTTTTCTCTCTTCAGATGAAGTGGCCACTTGTTTGCCCTTTTTGTGTTGCATCTCTTCTTTTTGCAAAACCTTCTGCCTTTTTGGTGGAGGACTTGCACTCTTCACTGCCAGTGCCTTCTTCTTCCCCATTCTGATTGGTGGAATATACTCTGTAGTCAGAAACTCCTCATTGCTCAGTACATCTTCCTCCATCTCACTGTCTTTTTCACAACCTGCAAGCATAAATTGTAGTTGTTATTATGTGTAGTTATAAAAGATCATAAATTATATGAACCTTAAATGTATTTTCCATGGACCTTCAGGTCTATGTCTATGAACCTATAATCCTATATCCTAAAGCATTATTTAAACATGTAATAAAAACTTGTTTAACTTCTTTCTTTTTACCTGTCTTATTGTCCAGTTTTTCTTCTTTGTCATCTTGAAGGTCTTGTTCTTCACTTGTAGGAATGGTTGGTTCTTCACTTGCAGGAATGGTTGGTTCTTCACTTGCAGGAATGGTTGTTTCTTCACTTGCAGGAATGTGTTCATGACTCCTCTCTTGTGTTTCCGCTTCTTCTTCTTCACCTTTATTCAGAGCAAAATTTGCAAAATTAATTATCACAATGATAATTGTATATATATCAACTTAGAAGTGCACTTTTGATCTTTTAATTGTACTGTTATGAACTTCTACTTATACTTTCCTGAACCTTTAAGTGTACTGTTATGTACTATTATGAACCTCTAAGTTTTAATAAATGAACCTCTAAGTGTTTTTCATAAACCTCTAAGTGTTTTTTCATGAACCTCTAAGTATGTTTGCATGAACTTCTTAAAATGTTTGCATTTAATCTATTTCTATGAACCTAAAGGTGTGTTACATGAACCTTTAAGTGTATATGCATGAACCTCAATGTGTATGAGCATTAACCTTTTTAGTTTCAATGAATGAACCTCTAAGTGTTTTCCCATGAACCTCTAAGTGTTTTTTCTTGAACCTTTTAAGTGTTTTCTCATGAACCTGAATGTGTATATGCATTAATTTCTAAGTTATTATGAATGAACCTCTCTAGTGTTTTTTCATGAAACTCTAACTGTTTTTTTCATGAACCTCTAAGTGTGTTTGTATGAACCTCTAAGTGGGAATAAACCTTATAGAATCTTACCTGTGTCTCTCTCTGCTTTCTTAGTCCCTTCCTCTATAACGCACTTTTCTTGTGTTTGTCCTACTCCCTCAGCTGTGACATATTGTTCCTGTGTATCTTCTTCTTCTTGACTTTCACTCTTTTGTGTAGAGTTTTCTTCATCATTCCCTTCATCTGATCTTTCATCATGACAGGGTTCCTCTTCACTTTTGCTCTGTTGTGTTGAGTTGTCTTCATCATTCCCATCATCAGATCTTTCATCTTCACAGTCTTCCTCTTCACTCTTGCTCAGTTGTGTATATTTGTCTTCGTCATTCTCATTTTCTGATCCTTTATTGTCACAATGATCCTCTCTTTGTTGTTCTTGACTTTGTGTTGATGTTGAGTAACTTTCTTCACTTGTTTGAGAATTTCCCAGTTTAATTCTCATACTTCTTCTTCTGTTGTAAACTCTTTTAGGAGAGTTTTCATCATCTTCTTTTTGTGTGTCTGCAAGGGAAATCAATCAAGAGGTTAATAACAATAATCAGCATGAATTTAGCAAGGCAAAGCCAGCAGAAGCATTCCCAGATCATTCAGTAAAAATCAAAAGCTACTGATGTTAACTGGTTCACCCATATATTTTGTTAGTGATACAAACACTCCTTAACATGAACACCACAGACAACATGCTTTATCTAGATCGTAGTTACTAGTTAAACACCTCAAACAACCAAGTAACAAACATGAAGAAAAATAAACTGATTTCTTATGAACCCTAGAAACTACATCTAATATTTTTGTTCAAAATAAGTTCATGAAAATGAGTAACAAACATGAAGAAAAATAAACTGATTTCTTATGAACTCTAGAATCTACATCTAACGCAAAAATTCTTATGAACCCTAAATAAAATTCGAAAACCCTAATTTTTGGTTTGATTTTCACTTACCTTCAACCGTGAGGTCGATGTAACTGCTTGGATCTTCCGCTGCCTTTGATCTGTTCTCCATTCTTTCTCCAATATCTTCCTTCTTGCTTTTCGCCATTTTCCAGTCGTAACCGCTTGCAACTTCCTTCGACTTCTCAAATGGATTGTTTCTCGCTTCTAGATGTAGAATTTCTTGAGCGAGATCGATTTGCTTCAACGAAATTTGGTTTCGATCTTTGATTTGTGGACGTTGTCGATCGAATTCACTTCGAGAATTAGGTTTTCGCAAATCGCCTCTTCTTCTCCTTTTTCTCTCGCTTGCTTTGGTTTGATTTTTCTTTTTCGGACGTCTTAAATTCTTCTGGGGAAATGTCTAAGTTGCCCTTAAAAAAAATTTAAATTTACCGGGTTGCCACCGCTTCCCTCATCCGATCTCACGCGAGTGCATCACACCGGATCCCTCTCCCTTTTAATCTCAGTCGTTGGTTCAATGATCTAACGGACCAGAAGTGTCCTCATGTCCTCACCGTAAGAGTTGTCCTCACAAGAGCCCCCCTCTCCTTATAAAATATAATTTCGTTTTTAACTTAGTAAAAGATAAAATCTTTATTAGAAAGTAGATTGATGTAGTTTCTTAAAAGATAATCTTTAATTTAATAGTAATAGATTTGTTTGAAAAATATATGTGAAAATTTCTTTTTAAAATATCCCGTGTGAATATTTTTCAACCACCCCCAAAAATATTTTTTCAATTATATAATCCTTATAAAATATAATTTCGTTTTTAACTTAGTAAAAGATAAAATCTTTATTAGGAAATAGATTGAGGTAGTTTCTTAAAAGATAATCTTTAATTTAATAGTAATAGATTTGTTTGAAAAATATATGTGAAAATTTCTTTTTAAAATATTTTGTGTGAATATTTTTCAACCACCCACAAAAATATTTTTTCAATTATATAATCCTTATAAAATATAATTTAGTTTTTAACTTAGTAAAAGATAAAATCTTTTTACGAAATAAATTGATGTAGTTTCTTAAAAGATAATCTTTAATTTAATAGTAATAGATTTGTTTGAAAAATTTATGTGAAAATTTCTTTTTAAACTATCCCGTGTGAATATTTTTCAACCACCCCCAAAAATATTTTTTCAATTATATAATCCTTATAAAATATAATTTCGTTTTTAACTTAGTAAAAGATAAAATCTTTATTAGGAAATAGATTGATGTAGTTTCTTAAAAGATAATCTTTAATTTAATAGTAATAGATTTGTTTGAAAAATATATGTGAAAATTTCTTTTTAAAATATCTTGTGTGAATATTTTTCAACCACCCACAAAAATATTTTTTCAATTATATAATCCTTATAAAATATAATTTAGTTTTTAACTTAGTAAAAGATAAAATCTTTATTACGAAATAAATTGATGTAGTTTCTTAAAAGATAATATTTAATTTAATAGTAATAGATTTGTTTGAAAAATATATGTGAAAATTTCTTTTTAAAATATCTTGTGTGAATATTTTTCAACCACTCCCAAAAATATTTTTTCAATTATATAATCCTTATAATTTATAATTTCGTTTTTAACTTAGTACAAGATAAAATCTTTATTAGGAAATAGATTGATGTAGTTTCTTAAAAGATAATCTTTAATTTAATAGTAATAGATTTGTTTGAAAAATATATGCGAAAATTTCATTTTAAAATATCTTGTGTGAATATTTTTCAACCACCCCCAAAAATATTTTTTCCATTATATAATCCTTATAAAATATAATTTCGTTTTTAACTTAGTAAAAGATAAAATCTTTATTAGGAAATAGATTGATGTAGTTTCTTAAAAGATAATCTTTAATTTAATAGTAATAGATTGTTTGAAAAATACATGTGGAAATTCTTTTTAAAAAAATGTAAACTTTAATATTAGACTTTTATTCCGGTGATCCGAGCAAAAGCCCAACCCAAGATGACTATAATGGATGTGGAAATTTCTTTTCAAAAAATGTAAACTTTAATATTAGACTTTTATTTCGGTAGCCCAAGCAAAAGCCAAATCCAAGATGAATATAATGAGAAATATCTTTGTGATTATTTTGTGTGAATATTTTTCAACCACCCCCAAAATATATATATATTATGATGATGATTATGATATGATTATGATTATGATAATTAAAAATTTAGATAATTTAAAATATTAAACTTACGATAGTAGTCTATAAACTTTAGAAATAATTGTAACATATTTATTGACTATTTAAATTTTAATAATAATAATCTCTATATAACTACTAAAGCAAATCTCCTTACTCTCACCCCAGCTATGCCACGTGTCAAGAAGGTTTTTTAGCCACTCCACCTGTTTTCCATGTGTCCTACCGCAATTCGTTGTTTTTCTTCTTTTTTCCATAAACAATTAGTGTAACATAGCTGTATGTTTGCATATCTTTGGCAAGTGTACACAACCTGAAACAAACTCAACAAGAAAGATCAAAGTATCGAAGACTCAAAATCAATTCCTGAAAGAACTGACAACAGGAAAAAAAAGACTCTTTTTTTGTGTTTTTTTAGTGGGTCTCGTGATGTTCTTGTGAAGACGATGATGGTGTCAAGCCGTAGTTACCTGATCTAGACACCAAACCTCGAACAGAAACTTCAACAGAGAAGATAGGCGGAATTAGAATGAGATGAAAGAAGGATAAGTCGAATGATAGGCCAATTGGAACCAAGTCAAACAACGATAAAACCCTTGAACTTAGGAACAAGAATCTTACCGAATGATGAAGAAACCCCAATGGATTACAACCAAACACAATGGCTACGGTTGTAATACCACCTTAGTTTCTGTTTCAGAAATTTTATTTTGATAAACATAATATGTATTTATAGATTATTTTGATAAAAGACGCAAGTATGTTTTATTTTCGCGATTCTTGAAATCTTATCGTCTGGCAACCCATACATGATTTACATACGACGTCGGAATATTTTTAAGCGTTTGTACATAAATTTATATATTATTATAAATTTTTATTATGGCTTAAATATTTTATTTTTTACACTACAAGACAAAGCAAGTTGATAATTCTTATATTAAATAAATGATTCTTATAAATATCTACTACCTAGATATGCCTAGCCTAATATCTTGACTTTCTCTTGCCTGTCTTCATCACCCTCACTCTTACCTCCATATCAAACCTCTCGAAACCTCCTCCGCCATCTTCCTAGCTCACTTCTTTATCAAACTTACAAGATTTTCAAGGATTTCTCAATAAAATCAAGTGGAAATCTCAATTTAAGGTAAGAATTTCTCTCTTTGGCTCTCCTTTGTCATGGTCATATCTTCCTAGATAATTCATGTGGCTGCCATGTTATGTTGATGTTGGATTTGAGTTCCTTATGTCAAAAGCATGCTATTGGTAAGGCAAGGAAGACATTTGTATAAGAAAGCTCAAGGAAAGCTTGGTTTAAGTTTTCCCCAAAATTTCAAGAATTGTTCATGTGTATGTCAAGTCTGAATTTGTATGTCAATCATGAGTTATTAGAGGTGGTTTGATGATTATAGAGGGATGGATGGATTGGATTTGAGGTTTGGAAGTAAACCTAGTGAAGTTAGGGCTGAATTGTTCACTGCTGGAAATATCGTTCTCGTTCTGTAATTATGAAAAATAAAGGGACTGATTCAGTAAATAGAGGACTTTCATACGAGCGTCTGGAATTTTGCGGAATTCAATTCTGAGTTGTATAATGAAAGTTATGGCCAAAATCGTTTTGTATGCAGATTCAGGAATCTCCCTAAGTTGAGTTGAGTTAAGGTCACGTCTGAGGTGATAGCTCATAAGTTTCTTTACATTCGAGACTTGTCGAGGCAAGTTATTTGCGATTACTTACGTGATTGGTATAAATTTAGGCTATTGGACTATGCATGAAACCGTAAATGCATTACATATGAATAATGCTTGTTCCTTGACTTTGTATCTTGATATGCATTTGTATATGAAGTGATATTGGTAATTTGGTATTCTTCCATGATAGAATTAGTATTATTTGTGTGTAGACATCGTGGATATGTTTGTTTATGAAATACTCGTTTTATTGATTTCTTTGAGAAGTGACAACACTTGTGGATATGATTTGTGCGGGTAAGGATTGTTCCGACCCCCGCTTAGCATGTAAATGGTTTTTAAAATCATTCCTTGATCGCTTCCCGGTGTTCGGGTGGATCATGGAAGGTGCTTTACTTGTGTCGTGGTAGGGGGGGGGGTTCGACTAGCTAACGATACCGTGTCCCTCCGGCAGGTAAAGGATTTTACCCATAGTTTTGGGTTAGAAGGTACCTTCGTGGCCAAGACAGGCTTGGTCATGTTTTCAAAAGCGTTTTCGTAAAAGATTTTTCTTTTGGTTTACTATGTGATGCTGTATGTATAGTCTCTTACATACTTGTTTGCTTTGTAATGTACTTTGTGGTATCTGCTTATTCTAATCCCTTTTATTTATGCTATTCTATGTAATTAATTCGCATATATACTGGCTAGTCTGGTTGGAGACTAACCCCCATTTCGGTGGGGGAACTGGTTGTGTTTTTGACATGACCAGGTAACCTGTTTAAGATTCTTAAGCAAAAGTATCCACACAACAGTCAATCAAGTAGAACAACTAACCTGTTTAAGATTCTTTTGCTTCCCCATGTCATAACACATTAATGAAAAGGATGTTGATTGCCTTTTTCCATCTACTGTTAGTTGATTGTAGCTCCAGCACTCCTGATGCACGCATGTGTCACACTTAGTAAACATAAAGCAAACATACTAAATTATATAGGCTACCTACAATAGATACACAAAATATAAAGATTTTATAATTCATTCTTAAAGAAGTCTGAAACATGAAACACAAACAAAAAAAAGTTCTCATATATAGATATCTTATGAGTTGAAGACCATGTTGAATATGTGTATTATAAAAATGTAATATAGAAAGTGCTCTCCAAAACCCTCAACAGAATTATAAAGTGACCACCCAAGTAGTGAACACAGTGTGCTCGAGCACAAAGGAAGGAGATTATTATGCAATTTTGACGAAAAAAATAACCAAAATTTTATCCTTCTAAAATATAAAAGCTACGCTATTTTAGGAGCTTTAACAGTTAACATATAAAAGCTACGCTATTTTAGGAACCTTAACAAAGGTTGAAGGAGGAGGATTTGAAGCAACCAAACCAAGAGAAAATTTTCAATGCATTTATCAATTATTCCAGTTCATATTACAGACACAATAGAGCTAAAAGTGGGAAAAGCATGTACCTGCCAGTTAGGTTGAAAATGGGAATTAGCACTATGAAGATATATGGCTTAATATTATTGGTCACTTACGTGGCACTAGTTATAGGCATGAAATTACCAATAAAACGTCTTTCTTTAGAAGTTGCTTAGTTATGCCTAACTAAGTTGAATTTGCAGCTGATGTTTAGGCCATTTTTGTTTGGGTAAACATTATGGCCTTGGTAAGAACTATAAGCCATTCTTACAAGCCTGAATCCAAAACAAGACCACTTGATACCAAGGAGATTTGCAAACTTGAGCTCCAATCTGCAGTTCGTCAGTGAATCAGCCGCTAAACAGTAAGCTAATATTCTCATACTTCCATAGTTCCATACCCCCCTTCTTTTACGCTTTCTTTTCTCATGACCTTTTCTGCTTTGAATGCAGTGTTACTGGTTGTATTTTGGTAAATTTCCTATGTGAGGCCACAAAAATAATTAGGTGTTGTTAAGATACTTGTATGGTGAAAATGTTACATTAATGAATCTTTTTTTTTTTGGCACATTAATGAATCTGGGGAAACTAAGATGTTATTATAAACCAAGCATTTTGACCCAACTCCTCACTGAAATTCCTGTTTATGAAAAAACAAACCGGGTTTACCTTAGAATCTGGATTTGGTGACATTGTAAAGGAAGAATGGATATTCTTTCCAGGCTTGCTCTGTTTTAACTTTATTTTACTCATTTGTTAATAGAGAAAAACAATAAGATGCTTGCTGGTTAGTGGATGCTGTTTAGAGAACCTTGCTGTTTTTGTGAGTTATGCTGCTGACTTAAATGCATTCTGTGTGGGCAGAGGGGCTGAAGCAGATGAAGATACAGGGATAGAGGGTATTTTAAATCGATTTGGTAAACAAAGAAATTGGAGCTTGGGTCTATGTATGGAAAGAAAGAACAACTCGGTGTCCAGCAAAAAAGATGATTTGAACTTTATTTGGATTCATAAAATAGCCATTTTGTTTAATTGCATTTAAATGTAGGTGATAGGCACAAGCCTGGTGGATATCGTGATGTAAGCTTAGGGAGAATTGGATTTCCTGACTTTCCTAGACCAGACCATGTAATTTTGTACTTCTTTCCTTGCCCCTCCGTCGAAAGTGGGCGGTAGGATTAGCCTTGCGGCTAATGTTCTTCTGTCCTTAGCGTCTCTAGCTAAGTTGTCATATTCATTGTTGTACATTTGTTCTCATATGATTTGTTGGTTGCTCTTTATCCATGTCATTTTTTGTGTTTCAATGACAATGTATGCATCAATTATGTATTGGTGGTATAGTAGCCCCCCTTGTATGAGTGAAGTTCCTTCCCCACTTCTCTGTTGTAGCCTGGCTGAGTAGTATTGCCTAATATTCATCTTTTGCTGTTGAGTTTGGTGCACACCTGTTTTCCTTATGTATCTCGATCATGTGTTGTACCCATCGTCTCCATATGGAACAACAACGGATACTGGAGTGACATGTACAGTGGGTGTGTGACATGCACTCTTTGATAGCACGAATCGTTATATCGGAGGTTGATGTCATGTTCTTCATGTCACTTTGTGTTGTCACCCATTATTATGGATCCAATTTTGGTCACATCTTTTCCATTCTCTTCTACCACGTCCTCTAACCTTGAACCATGTAGTTTTAATGTGTTCTTTTTCCCCAGGTTGTTTTTCTCCCACTTTTTGGCAGTTATGAACATCTGTAGTGGTAAATTGTATGCTTGTAGCATATTGTTGATTTTTGTAGCTGTGTCATTGTCCACTGCATGGTTGTTGTTTTGTTGGATTACTAAATCTCTGGACCGTGATTTTTTGTTGGTGTGACACTGTTCTTCATCTAGTAACAGTCGTGGTCTGCATATGTGGTAAAACTCAGCTTGGAATTTTAATGTATGTATTGTACTGGTTCTTGAAGCCAAACGTCACACTTGCTCATAGAAAACATTGAGTTATACGTGCGGATGTTTTTTTAATGACTGCCTGGTCAGATCGTCCCTGCAGTAGTTCATCAAGAATTGTTGGATTTGTTTTCAATTTTGGAAGGATAATCCTTCCATTGTTGCAACATCTTGTATGTGTGCTTCTTTCCTCAAGCCACCCTTTTTCATTACACCACTTGCATACTTTTGTTGGTAATTTCAGATTTGCACATCTGACATCTGCAAATTTAATATATAGATAATGATATAAGTTTCTTTGGCTTTTTCCATTTTATTATTCTTTATCACTTGCATTTAGCTTAGTTGTTATTGTTTTTGTGTATGGTCCTCTCTTCTTGTTAATTTTGTCATATATTCGTGCCCCAAAGGATGTAAATGAAAATATGCTATTGTATATTCTTATCTTCTCCCTGAATGTACTTGATGTTTGGTTGGTTCCACTAAGTAATCTTTTCAATGGTTCAGGCGTATCTTGTATCAATGGTAGTTAGGGATGGCAATGGGGGCGGGGATTCCACATCCCCAACGGGGGATCCCCGCTACAGGGACGGGGATGAGGATGGGAAAAATTATTTCCGCATTATGGGGACGGGGATGGGGATGCTCTCATCCCCATAAGGGATCCCTGCAAACTTCCCTGTTGGGGAATCCTAAAAGAAAAATTTATATGTAATTCTTTAAAAATACTTCTATATTATTTAGCAATTATTTGTACTTTACGCCAAGATTATGTTCTAAATAAAAATTCATAGACTTCGGTTCTATTTTTAGGTGACATATTTTTTTTACATACATATGAATGATAAAATTTAACGGGGATGAAAAATCTCCATTGAAGAATTTAAATGGGGAAAATTAACAGGATGGGGATTCCCCAATGCGGACGGGGATGGGGATCATAATATTAAAACGGGATGGGGATGGGGATGGGGATGGGGATGGTACTCCCCGCCCCATACCCGCCCCATTGTCATCCCTAATGGTAGTATAGCTTTTCCTTCCCGACAACATATGGACGTTGTAAATCGTGCTTCTGTTGCTTTTCCTGATTTCTCTTCTAACCACATTTTTGCCCGAGAGTATCGACATACATACGTTGGTGCCCCTAGTTTTTCATAGGTTATTGATGCTCTTGTCAGTGTCATCACATCAGCCGTTCAGTATGTCATGCTCTATATTTATTTGTGTTTTTTTGCGATTATATTGAAGCCAGCTGATACACACCTGTTGAAATACGTGCCAAAGGCTGTGGTTTTGGGTTTGGGGGTCACCCACGCTTCTCTGTAAATGAAACAGTTTTGTTAAATGTCCTACAATAAAACTGAAAGTTATTCAGTTACTCTTTGATCTTACTTTTTTCGTTGTTTGTTCCCTATTTTGTAGGTTGTGTTGTTTCTGCCGTGTCTGTTGCGTGTTTTTGGCCCGTGGGTTACCAAAAAATGTTGTAACATATACTTGTTTCCCAAGATCACTAATTGTCATATTTTTTCCTGCTTTTTTTTATCACCAATTGACTTCTTGTTTTTTTATGTGGTACAGTATCCAATACCTTGTACATCTCTTGTTAGCACCAACGCACAGAATATGACAACCCTACCATCTTATCCTTTGATACCTGTTTTGTGAAACTGGAGGGGGTACGACTGTCATGTTACTGATGTATCCCTTCCTGTAAGGTTTAGAAATTTTAATATACACGTACCTTTGGTTGTATATATTTTTCACTATTATTTCAGTGCATAATTTATTTCTTCCCAAAGTAGTCTCGGTTTTGTACCTGGTTGAGTGTTTAAAACATCGAGGTGTAGTCTGCAAAATGTCTGGTATTTCTCATCGGCTCGTATCACGTTTTTTTTACGTAGCTTGATGCTCGTTGTTTTATCTTGGTTACCTTTTATTGTTCCTGTTGTTTCCAAATTAGCCAGGCGTTCAATCGTTAAGAGATACTTAGCAATTGTGTCACTTGACTGTGTGACCTTAGTTACTTGTTTTCTAATTCAGTCCTATCAATCTTGTCATTTCAAAAACCTCGGTCATACCCTCATGGTTGGTGCCTGAGTAGTTTGTGTTGAAAATGGTTGAGTAGGTGTTATTCCATACTCTAACCACCACACTGTAAAAAACATTTTGTTACTTTCATTTTACCTGTAATTTGTGTTTCTTGCAGCATTGTTAGTGCGCAACAGCTCTCTACTCTGTAGTCTTCCCGCATATTTGTGTTTGTCCATAATCTGAGGTGAAAATCCACACCGGCGAAAGGCGACAAATAATCTGTGTATTTCAGACATTGTATGAGTGGTCTTTTTGTGGTGTCAAATGTATACACATTTAAATACATGTATGAACTTCAGTTTCATGTTGTTTAATTGCTGCTACAGACTAACACCGCAAAGTAGAGATGTCTTCACGATGTGGTTTGTCTATAGGAGTTCTTTTTGAATACCTGTGTCTTCTTGTTCATTTAAATAGAATCTGAATCCCATATGTATGCAAATGTACTGATATGCAGGTATTTGTTATGTAGTATTTAATATTTCAGAATCATTAATTAGGAAGGGAGTTTTTCAAATTTGGTGTAAACAGTTACGATAATGGAAATTATGTCAGTGTGTTTATATATACAGGAAGGTTGCTTCACTTTTTCCACATTATGTGACTCGTTTATCAGACATTTCAATTGACCGGGTATACAAACATATTGTGAGCAAGGGTAGTGGGTGTTTAATGTGTCCTTTATTATTTTTAATTCCAGCTGAAAATTTACATAACTCTCATCCAGCTTTGATTTTATGAGCGTTATTCATTTTGTTTTTTTAGTTTCAATTAGTTATGTATTTTTTAATTGTTACATAAATATGTGGACTGTTATATTTTTCCCTTTATTTACTTCTATAAAATCCATGGCCATTCGCTTGTTTCTATTTGTAGTGTAATTCGTGACATTGCATTGTTCACTGCCACCGCAGTTGTTGCTTCAATTTCGCTAGGAATCAACTTTCGATCCATATTTTGATTGGCTTGGGGGAAAATTGGAGAGTGATTATGTGCTCTATCTGTTTTGACGTGATGGTAAAATGTTGATCTAAGTGGTTGGATGAGTTTATAGGGATAAACCTATAGTAATAAATATATCTGCCTTAAAATAAGCATTAGTGAAGGGTAACCGTTTATTTCCTTGGTCCATAAGTTTGTATAACCTTTTGAAGGGTTTTTAATTAGGTACCATATTTACCATTTTGGCAAGGATTAAAGTCAATCAATTACCTAGATGAAGCATTATATCAGTTTGGTACAAACCAGTTTGACATCTTTTTATTATATGTCCTTACGTTGAGAATTGTACAGATTGACCTTCCTCTAAACATTAGTTATTGTCAATTGTATTTTGCACACTCGGTGTATCTTCCAGTTTTTATTTTGGATTGCATAAAACATGTTTCTAGTATATATCTAAAGTGGTGATCGGATATATGTGGGAAGGGAAAACAACACACTTTCAATACTAAATGATGACACTTTAATGGCTCAGTGTATTTAGTTTCGGGTGTTATGGTTGGTATTCAGCCATTTCGTCCTAATTAGTCAGCATAAGCTTTGAATGCCATATTAATTTCAAATCGCTGCTTCAAATTTATTCATATATAGAAAGCATTCCTTTAGGCGTGTGTGTTACGTTTTTTGGAATATGATTTGCTGCCCCTTTTTTAGGAATAAGGGCTGATATTTTAACGTAAAGAGGGGTATTATCAAAACAATCCTGATGTAATTTTGGATAAAGAAAATATTGATGAAATTTTTCATGAATTTTTTGATGGAATTTTGAATGTCATTTATGTTTTTTCCGAATCTTGCTATCATATGCGGGCAAGTTTTGCTGAAAATTTTCCGGGTTTTTTTGTTTTTTCATTCTCCTTCAAGCTTATTTGTGCATTTTATGATGAAATTCATTTTGTATTAAAGTATTGATGAAATACTATGATTTCAAAATGAAGGCATCTTATCTTATCTTATATATATAAAAGCTAGCTGATGGTTGAACGAAATGAATGAAATTAGTACCTATTTAATTCTAAATTCATTTATTTTTTTATTAATTACTTATCATTAAGTTCAAATCCATTTAAGTTCTTTTTGTGTTAATTAATAATCTCTGAAATCTAATTAAATCATAATTCGTTTAAGCTCTTTTTATTTCTATTAATTAATAATCTCTGAAATCTAATTAATTCTAAATCCATTTAAGTATATTTTATTTTTCTTAAAACTAATTATTGTATTCTAATTTAATATATCTTAGAAGGTCTTTATGTTATGTTAGAAATTGATTAAGTCACAAATTAAATTAATGCGTGTAATATTAGAAAAACATGTTGTCAAATAAAATAAAATATTTAATAAGCTTCTCTCATGACAGTCTTATTCCATTATTATGTTTTAAAACTACTTCAAACATAGATTTAAGGAAATCGAAAAATACTTATAATTATAAATATTAACAAATTTGATAACAACAACAAAAATATTAACAAATAATATTTAATCACATACGAAAATACGTAATTTCCTCGCACGGAGCGCGATTCCCGTATCTAGTAAGAATAAATGAGAAAATATAGAAAACAATATATGACATTCAATGCCACACATTTAAGACCTCCAGAATTTTCAACCAACAACTTTTATATATACTAAGGAGAAGCGCCCGCGCAATGTGCGGGCTTAATTGTGTCGACGAAACATATATAATTAATAAAAATGAAGAATCGATTATAATTGTTTCTTTCAACGGGTGATATAATCGCAGACGTTAAAGAGTTGAACTGTCATAAACGACCTTCAAGTTCTACTATGTCGAAATAAGTTATAGATTACAATGACAAATTGATTTATGATGTGATTGCATGTATTTGTTTCATATTAGACTATATATTAATGGGGTATAAATTGATCGATAGATTATGTCTCACATTCTCACAAACACAAAAAAGAGACAATAAATGAGTTGAATATTGACCAATCAAAACAAATGTAATAATTGCATTGAGTGAATTTTGAAAGAACCTATAATTTTATATTAGATTAGATTAAGATTAAGATAAGATATAGATTTAGCAAGTCTTGTTATCATATTTTAGATTTCAGATTAATACATGGACAATTTTTCCGGTGAGTTAGATAAATAACTTTTTTGTGCGTTTTTATTAGTAAAATGACCCCGTTAGAAACTAAGCCCCTACCCCAAGGGGAAAGAAGAAACTCAAGGGTTATTGGGACACACACTCTCCAATTTCTTGTGCTTCTCTGCCATTCAAATTAACTCTCTAAATCAACAATCCACAAGTTTTACATTACTGATGTTTGATTTCAGTAAAGAGATAAAGGGCAAATAGATTTCTTTGAATCCAGAGCCAAAACCTAAAGCTAATTCGGGGAGTGATTTAGGTATTAGGGTTTAGTGTGTATTTATCCTTTATTTATATTGGAGACTTTTTTTATATTAACCTACCCCTTAAAAAAAAAAAGTAAATCCTCCGCTATAAAATTTATGACCAATTAAAGACAATACAACTTATGAGCGTAATTACCCGCTACTAGGTAAAAGAATCATTTTCCAGCTAATTCCACGCATGTTCCCTCCTGGGCTACACTATCCGAAAGTCCTTCAGATCCCAATGCCGCCCAACGCATGTTGCAGCTCCACACACTTTACATTGTTCTCGGCTATTCGGATCGTCCTCAGGTTTTGGGTCACTCCATCCCAGTAGTAGATTGCAATCATTTTGGTCTTGGTAATGTGACAAACCCAACGAGGCACACTTTGTGTAAGAATTTAATAATAATTAAGAAATCTTAATTATGCTCTTATCATATGAACATATACACAGTAAGCGGAAGTAATAAACGAAATCAATTTAATTACCTCCAGTCATTACTATTGAACATGTGAAATTTATCAGACCTGTATGCCCTTTCTTTTTATCAATTGCTTATGCTCTGATTATCAGTTTTCATACCCTAATTCTCAATTTAGATGGTGTTTTTCTTAATAAGAACAGGATTAGTGAACCACTGAATTAGAAAAAGAAACACGTTTAATTCATATTGCTCTAGCCATCATAGAACAGTTTCAACGTGAAGCAATATTAGTGGGTGGTTACAAGATGTGGGGAGAAGAATATGAACAGTTATCAGTACATGGGTTTATTATATTTTATGGAAAATCCAACATTCTCCCACTTTGGCCCATTTGAGAAGAGATACAATATACAAATCGTAGCGACGAAATCTCTTAAACGAGAATTAATCTTCCATGTATCACGATATATTGAAAACTCAACACGCCACACCCACTTAACTTAATGAGAAAAACCTTATGTCTTACTCTAGATTCAAACAAAATGATATTTCTCAACTTAATAACATAGAATTGCGCATAATTCCAACACTATAAATTATCCAATGTAATAAAGGTTCAACAAAATATTATATGAATGCACTGCATAATGGGCCCAAGTCCCATTCTCACCACATGATCCTTGAAAGTCTTAATTGACATGCCTTTAGTCAAATGATCAACTATCATTAAACCACGGCTAATGTACTCGATGATCACTTTTCTTTCTTGAACACGTTCCTTCACGACTAGATACTTGATGTCGATGTGCTTATTTCGACTTCCACTCCTATTATTCTTAGCCATGAAGACAGTAGTTGAATTGTCATAATACATTCTTATTGGCCAATTAATAGAGTCAACACCTCTAAGCCCAAATATGAAACATTTCAACCAAACACATGTGAGGTAGCCTCAAAGCAAGAAATGAACTCCGCTACCATAGTAGAACTGACCGTCAAAGTTTGCTTTGCACTCCTTCAAGGTATGGCACCATCAGCTAGCATGATTACATATCTTGATGTGGATTTAAATGAATCATTGCAACCACCGAGGTTGGAGTCTAAATGGCCTACCACTTCGAGATTGTCAGATGTTTGATGATGTTGAATCAAGAACGAAGAATGAAGAGAGAGAAAGAAAACGAGGGGAGAGAAAAACAATAGATTTTTATGGTAACAACCCCCTCTCTATTTTTTGATAACTGATAAAATCTTAAATTATCTTTTTTTTTTCTTTTAATTTATATAATATATCTTGTGCATTTATCTAACCGTTCATCACATCTAATCTAACGTCTCTCATTGATACACTCGTTTCACCCTAATTCTTGTTTTACTTGAACTTTCCTCATGCTACCTTGAATTTTCTTTAATTAACAACTAGAAACAGAAATCCGCGCGAAGCGCGGGTATAATTCGATTTGATTCGATTGTTTCTTATACTATGTGTATATGTTGTCTGCGATGTCTTTTCTTAGGTTTTGGGTGGTTGCCGAATATCGTACGTTATCGTTTGATGTTACGACAAATTACTCGCTAAAGCATATGATTGGTACCTTGTGGCTGCTCATAATTTTGAGCATAATATAAGAATCACTTTATTTACTCAAACTTTTTTTTTTAGAATCCGAAACCAAATTTAATTAATCACAAACATCTTTGAACAAAGTTTCTGCCAAAGTAGTGTGAAATGAGCTTGGAAATGAACACAAAATAGGTGTTAAAGGGGTTAAAGAGGCCAAATAATGAGCCACTTGGTTTGCCTGTGTTCGCACATGTTGCCAGGAGCATTTTGCAAATTGAGCATGGAGAGTCCGAATTCTAATCAGGAGAGAGAGCTAAGAGGGCCTTTCCAGCATCTTGGTTTACAGAGCTTTGAGATCAAAGACAAACAATCTGATTCCACAATAAGATGGGTTAATTCATGAGCTTGACAAACTTCAAGATCCCAAATAACCGCCTCAGCCTCAACCATTTCGACTTCAGTAGAGTCTTGAACACGTCTCGAGCCATAAATGCATGCTGAACCAGTATGATCACGCACAGCAAAGTCAATACATGTTGATCCATCACTTGTTACTTGTCAGTGCAGCATTTCCACTTCAATGATTCTGTTGAAGATGGAACAGAAGCTTCAGGTGGGGGATCCATTGTCAAACGATCGGTAAAGCGGCGAAAATCAGCTTGGAATGGTTGGATAATCTGACCTTCAAGAAGGCGCTTGTTCCGAGCAAACTGATTCCTCATTTTCTTTGTTTCCAGATCCTTGAAGAAGTAGGTAAATATGCCACAAGTGTACTAATCACATGGGAAGCTCCACATCAACCAAATACTATGCAGCAGCAGGAGCAACGCATTGCACATATAAATCACAGAGCAACTTGTCAAGTTCCAAGAATGCAATGGAGTATTGAGCATGAACCTGTTTCCTCCTTATGGCCTCCTCAATGATGATATCATGTGAGTGAGCTCAGTAACTGTTGGAGTCCAGAAATTTCAGTCTCGCGACACAACACTTCGCGAGACACTAGACGACGGCTCTTCGAAAGGATTCTGAAGACCTCTTCTGCGAGTCTGGACAAACAACTTAAACGTAATACTCCACGTCGTCTTCTTCCTAAGGACCAACCTTATTTCCGACACCTTCAATACCTACGCAACCAAACCAGGAGGGAGTCTCCGGATTTGGTTCTCTGACGTTCAAATCAGATATGAAGCAAACTAGCTACTGAAGACGGTAAAGTGATGCAAGAATAAGAGAGGGTAGAAAGATGTAAGGTAATGGAAAGGAGAACTCAATATGTCAGTTAAAACGCTTCAAGTTCTATTCTACCAATAAACCGAACGACCTTAGAAATCACCCATCACAACATTAGAAGCTCGATAGCAGCACCGGGAGTTACAAACCAAGTGTTGTCCGTCTTAACGCCTCGAGGAGAAGGTCTATTTGGAAGATTGAGGCTTTGGTTCCTACTTTTGTTTTTCTTACTCGGGAGAGGAAGACAAAGCGTTTTTCCTTCAGTAGTGATCTATCTTCTCTATCCATTGAGTTGCGTTCTTATACTCTTGTCGGGGACCCACGCGAGTCAATTACCAATTTGCCCCTTGATACTTAATCTCGTCGAATCCTCCTTCTGGGCTTCGTCTGCTTATGGGCCGCTCTCGTTCTTCTGGGCCGACTTTATGGACCAATCCGGCTCGCGTCCAGTGGGCCTTACCTGACTCCTTTTGCGCTCGCGAGCCCATCGAGAACCGGCTCCAACATCCAGCCCCCCAAGTTTTCATGCTGAATAGCTTAAGGCTTGGGCTTGTCTTCTTGAAGTCGCGTTCTCGATATGAGATTGGTCCCCCGACTTGATATGATCACATCGCGTGTGATGGTCGCGTGTATTTCGACTAAACTTCTCGGGGCGACGTTTTGAATTCAAAAATCTTTACGAATTCCCGCGCTGGGCGCATGTTGTCCACGTGTCGTCTTCCCATTGCCCCTTCTTTTCCCCGGTTTTTCCTTATAAATTCCCACCTTCGTCTTCCTTTCTCATTTTGCCACAATTTTTCGTCGTTCTCTCCTTCTCTGCAAGTTCTTCCTCTTCGCCGGTGCTCTTTCCTTCTCTTCTGTCGTCTTTGCCTCCGCTCCCACACGATTCTCAATGGCAGGTTAGTCTTTCGTTCTTCCTTCCCTTTTTTTTTACTTCGTTTTGGCTTGATTTTAGGGTTCTCCACAGATTCGTCGCTCGATTTTTTTCTTGTTTATAACTGTTGTCAGAATTTTTGCTCAGGCTCTTCGATTTGATATGCTTTCGTCAGTGATTGTTTGTCCATTGGGTGTTTCTCGTGTCGGATTCTCCTTTCGACTCTCGTTTCTCAATATGTTGTTTAGGGGAAAAAAACGTGTTTCGGGCAATTCCGCCATATTCAGACCTCCGCAAGGTTATCCGTGTTCTTGGGTCTGGCCCGTCTGGATGTCGTTTTAAATTCTCCTTTGATCTTTCGAGTTTCAGTTTTTCCAGGGATTTCTTGTTTGTTCTCCTCCTACTGCCTCGCGTCAATTTCCTTAGACTCGCGTTGTTAACTCATTCGATGTTCTCTTTTTCCTCTTTCCATCCCTGGAAAACTGAAACTTTCTTCGCCTATGCTTTCAGGTAGCGATGATTTCTATGAACGCTCAACTCGGGCTGAGTATTCGGGGCGCACTACGTCTGCATCCGAGGGGGGCTCTGATGGTTGCGAGCCCAGCTCTCGTAGACGATCTTGCGTCCCTAGGAAATCAAAATGGAGCAAAGCGAAGATGTCCAAAAAATCTAAAACCAGACTCCCGTCTCGCGTTATACAAGAGCGAGCCGAGACCAATTATGGTCAATTTGCCAGCTTCTTCTCTCATAAGGGGCCCTTACCCCATATAGTAATTGAGAAACCCTTTCTCGCGGATCCTGGTCGAATAAGTATCCTTACAAAGAGAATAAAACACACTCGCACCTTAATTCCTAACACGGCCCATCGTAGCAGTCTTAATTTTGACGATCTTCGTCGTCTCGCTACGCGATACCCCTTTCCTGAAGGGACCATCTTTGCCCTCCCCGACTACGAGGGCACTTCCCTCGACCAATATGGGCCCTTCTTTGCTTTGAGCAGGCAATCTTTAGAAGCTGGCTTCCGTCTCCCGTGGACGTCCTTTCAGACTGAAGTGATGGCGGACTGAGGCTTCAGTCCTTCACAGATGCATCCAAACTTCTGGAGTTCGCTGATCGTTTACATCATGCGATGACAGGATATTGGGATAGTTCCCAATACGCCTCACTACGCTCTCATTAATTCGTATAAGAAGAACTCCCGCGAGGATGAATTTTATACTGCTCAAGCCAAGACTCCTAGTGCCTTTCGATTGCGCTCGAAGATTGAGGGGTGGAAAACGTGCTGGTTTTTAGTTCGTCCCCCTCTTGGTTCCGAAATTTCTGTTCAAGTACGCGAGCCTCATGCGAGAAAGGCTCCGTGCTTTTTCCCAAAGGAGACTCGTGATAAGTTCATCCGTGACTATAAGGATTACCCTGACAAAGCTGTTCAAAAACGTTTTGAGTTGACAATCTCGGATGCTTTACTGGTTGTTAGGGGACTTAGCCTCAAAGCTCATGCCCGAGGTTCTTGTTCGTGTTTGTTTTTTAGCACTCGCGTCTATTATTATTATATATATTTTTTTTATACTTACTTGTGGTGGTCTTTGCAGATGCTGATATGTTCTCTGATCTCCCGGACTTGGAGGGGTTGGTTTTTGACGAGGCTAGTTCCCTAACCCTCGAGGCTCCTGCTCACAATGTTTCGCCTGTCCCCTGTGTGACCCTTGCTCCTCCCCCTGCTGTATCGGAGTCGCCAGCTGAGCTCGCGACCACGGTTTCTGAGGAGGTCCCTCAGGCCAAGAGGTCTCGCGAAATGTCTTATCACGATAAGGGGAAGCAAAAAGTATCCGAGAAAAGTCGCAAGAGGACGACGGAGGTAGAGTTCGTCTCTTCTCCAGAGCCTACCGATTCTCCGGTTGCGAACCCCACATTCATTCACGGTTTATCCGCTACGCGTGCTTTCTTTGACTCGATTCCAACCGTTTTCCCCCCCGAACCCAGCCTTTATGAGGAAATCTCGGATAGACCTGGCGGCCTGTCTAAACTAGTTTTTGCGGTAAGTTTCGCGTTCTCATCTATTTCTTGTCTCTTGGGGTATTTTTAACCCTGGAGTTGGTCACTTTGCAGGGGATGAACATTATCGCGAGCGCAAGCCGGAGGGTGCTCGCGGCGGAGGACAAACTTAAGGAACTGATGGATGAGGACCAGTCCATTCGTGACGCCAATAGAGCAGCTAAGTCTCGGCTCATGGGGGAGAAGAAAACTTTGGAGGTGGAGCTTTCGAAGGCCAACGCGTTAGTGGAATCTAAAGACGCAAAGATAAAAGAGCTGGAGGCCCAACTCGCGTATGAGAGGTCCACCCATGTCAACATCGTTACTGAGTATAACACTCAAGTGAACGACCTCAGACAAGAAAATGAGAAACTTCACGCGACAATGTCTGAGAGAATTGCCTATGAGAGGAACATGGCGGTGGAAGAGTATTGCGGGGGTTACCGTCAACGTGCTCGCGTGGATTTTTTCAAAAACGCTGTCAACACGCTTTTGCTTTGTATGGTGAAGGTTCAGATGCGAAAACACAAAGTCAAAGACTTCCCTTTCAACGCTCAGGACTTGTGTGGTTTTTCCACCGACCTTCCCGAGTATAAGCCCCCGGTGTCGGGAACTTTTATTGATGATGGGGATACTCCACTTGAAGCTTGGGGTGTAACTCGTCTCGCGTCCGAGAAAGGCATCGTTAAAGGTAAAGAGAATCAAGTGCCTAAGCCTCCTCTTCCGAAGATGGTCGTTCCGCCTCCGTCCGTTCCTCACACGCTTCCGAGCCCCCCTTCCCCGGCCCTCTCTCCTCGCAAGAGAAAGGTATTCGCACCCGACGCTCTTCTTGACACCCTTCATCCCTCCTTGAAGCGTTCTTGCTTAGATCAAGCGGGGGGGTCAGGATCGCGGGTAGTTGATGCTCAAGACGTCGTGGATTTAGAGGCGGATATCATAGAGGATGCGGGGATGGCTCTTAAGTCTGTCGTTTAAATAATGTTTATTAACCTTCCGACACGGCCTAGTGGTCTTTCGAACAGTATGTTTTTGGTGCTCCTGTCGCGAGAATTGGGCCTTTATGTAATTATTTTTAATGCGGCCATGGTTGTCGCGAGCTGTATGCTGTTTTGCTCTATATTTTTGGTTTTTCTTATCCGTCTGCTTGTTTCGTTTACACTTATCTCGCCTTGTTCCCCCCGTTTTGTGTTTCGGAAAAGAGTAACTTCGCGAATAAAGAAAACGTAAAGAGATGAGTGTTTCATAACTACGATCCCTCTTTTATAGTAGAAGGTAAAACTGACAGTGTTACATAATTTTTGTGAGAATCATAAAACATTGCGAACCATTCTTCTGTTAGCGGTTGCATGAACATTACACGCGAGTCCTGGTCAGTACGTTCGCTTTAGCTGATGACCGGGTTTCGTGCTTTAGCTCTTAGTGGCTGTTGATATTCGCGGGGTTTGTCCTGAGCTTTTGTAGTCGCGAAGCATCAGAACAGTTTTTCTTCGGTGTGGTTGCTGCAGAGAATTTCTTGACTTTGCAGAGACAATTTAGGCATGACTGCTTTTGCGGGGGATATTAAGCACTACACATGTAGAGAGGCATTCAGTATTTGGTCTTTATGCGGTTAAAAACTTTTAAAAGACGAGTTACGATGTGGACCCGTCCATACTTTCGCGACCAAGGAGAGTTTTTTAGCTCAACCATGGAAGCTGGACACGCGACCTGGGGTTTTTTTTTAGCCCAGCCCAGTGAAGCGGAATCATGGTGGGTGAGCTCATTGGCGTAAACCCATCCATGCTTTCGCGACCAAGGAGAGTTTTTTAGCTCAACCATGGAAGCTGGACACACGACATGGGGGGGGGGGGGTTTAGCCCAGCCCAGTGAAGCGGACTTGACGACTTTTTGTCTCAGTTGAAGCGCTACCTTTTTAGGTGGACGAGCATTGGTCGACCAGGCTGTGACCTATTTCCTGATAACCCAGACTCGCGTGATAACGAATTGTTGGTTCCACAACCTGTACTTACCATGTCATAGTGATCGAATGTTTTAGTGTCTTAATGCAATAAGCATTGACCATGGATGAGAAAAAAAAAAAAAAAAAAAAAATTTTGCTCTGCTAAACTTAAACGTACCTGGGTTTTGTGGGAGGATTAGGCATAGAAGCGACGAAGTCGCATCACGTTCCAAGAGTTTGCAATGTGATTCCCAGAGTGATCCTTGAGACGATATGCTCCGGGGGCGACTTCGCGATCTATAATGTAAGGTCCTTCCCAGTTGGGGTCGAGCTTCCCTCCTTCTGTTCTACGGAGCACGAGGTCTCCTCTGGCGAATCCCCTCAACTTTATGTGCTTGTTATAATACTTCGCGACGCTGGCTTTATGATTGGCCGCTCTGATAGTTGCTAAGTCGCGAATTTCTTCCCGCATCTGCAACTCTAGCTGCATTTTTTCGTCATTGTCGATCGGGCTATACTGAATCACGCGATCCGTGGGCACAATGAACTCGACTGGCACTGTGGCTTCTATTCCATAGGCGAGAGCAAAAGGTGTTTCCCCAGTTGCCTTCTTTACCGTGGTTCTGTTTGCCCAGAGTACTAGAGGTAAAACTTCGGCCCACTTTCCTTTGAAGCCTTCTAACCGCTTTTTCAGATCCATGACAATACTTTTGTTCACAACTTCTACTTGGCCATTGCAATGCGGGTGTGCGACTGACGCGATTCTTAAGGCGATCCCTATGTCACTACACCACGTGAGTAACTGTGGTGAATTGAATTGTGGTCCTCTATCGGTTACAATCTCGTGAGGGAGGTCGTATCTGCAGATGATATTCTTCCAGAGGAACTTTTAACTGTCGGGACGGTAGTTCTTGCGAGAGCCTCGACTTCGATCCATTTGGTGAAATAATCAACTGCTACAATGATGTATTCCAGCTGACCAGGAGCTTTTGGCTTGAAAGGTCCTAATAGATCCAGCCCCCACATCGCGAAGGGACAGGGGCTGGACATTATCTGTAATTCTACACCGGCCTGATGAGAAGCCGGGGCAAAGTACTGACATGGCTTACAGTTCTGAGACTCGCGTTGTGCGTCCTGTTTCATGGTTGACCAGAAATTCCCTTGTCTTAACGCTTTATAGACCATAGGTCTCCAACCCGCGTGTGTCCCGCACAATCCCGCGTGTAGCTCTCTCATAAGCACGTCACTTTCTATTTTAGATAAACACCGGAGCTCGCGTGGTCCGTATCCCCTTTTGTAGAGTTCTCCACGACACATGTAGAAGCGCGCAGGTCCGCTTGCAAGATATTGAATTATAGGGGTGCGCCAGTCACCGACTGGCTCGTCTATCTCCATCAGCTCCACCTGATTGCTTATGGCGCTCTCAGACTTTACTACCCAAAAGTATTGGCTCTTTCCATCTTTGGAAATGATGGTAGAATTTCCGTCGGGACGTTCCATATTCACGTACTGAGCCTGGGAATCTCGCTTCGCGAGTTCGTCAGCTCGCGTATTCTCTTCCCTTGATATTGCTTCAATCTCAAAATGCCTGAACAACGAAATCAAAGTTGTAGCTCTCGCATGATATATGGGGAGATTGCTTGTTCGAGCTTCGTAGGTCCCATTGATCTGATTCACAACAATCTGAGAGTCGCTCCGACACTTCACCACGTGAATACCTGCGTGAATTGCAATTTCCAGTCCTGCGACGAGCGCTTCATACTCTGCTTCGTTATTAGTGGCTTTGAATTTTAGTGCAATCGCGTGGTCGACTTTATCCCCGGTCGGGGATGTCAGGACGACCCCCGCCGCCCAACCGTCTACGTTTACTGCCCCGTCAATATGCATAACCCACGCGAGGTGTTTTGGAGCTATATCATCTGTTTCTAACTCTCTGAAACTTGTTTCAACAATGAAATCAGCCAAAGCTTGCGCTTTGATTGTGGGCCGTGGTCTATAGACTACGTCAAATTCAGTCATCTCAATTACCCATTTAGCGAGCCTCTCAGAGGTTGTTGGCTTACTCATGAAAGATGGGAGTGGTAAATCTGTCAATACCTCGATGGGATGGGCGTGGAAATAAGGCCGGAGCTTACGAGCGGCTGTTATCAACGCGAGGACTGCTTTCTCAATGGGTGAATACCTGGTCTCGGCCGACAGAAGGGCTTTACTGATGAAATAGACGGGGACCTGCTATTCTCTCACCAATATTGCGCTTACCGCACGCGTGCCTGCCGCGAGGTACAGCTGTAGGCCTTCAGCAGGTACCGGTGACGCAAGTGTTGGGAGTTTAGCCAGATGCTCTTTGAGGCTCATAAATGCCCTTTCACACTCCTCAGTCCATTCAAAGGTTTTCGGTTTCCTCAATATGTCGAAGAAGGGGAGGTTTCGCTCCGCGAGCTTGGCACAAAACCTCCCGAGATAGTTAACCTTCCTTACAAACCTTTGGACGTCATGAGTGGATCTCGGCGGTTGTAGATCTATTACAGCTTGGACCTTGTCTGGATTGACTTCGACACCGCGTGCACTGATCTGAAATCCCAGAAACTTGCCCTCGGTGACCCCGAAGACACACTTCTCGGGATTGAGGCTCATTCCGTACTTTCCTAGAGTTTCAAAAACTTCTGCCATGTCGCGAGCGTGATCTGCCTGCTTCTTGCTCTTAACTACTATGTCATCAACATAGGCCTCCACGGTGTCACCCCTTTTCTCGCTAAAGATCATGTCCACTAGCCTCTGGAACGTAGCTCTCGCGTTTTTCAAGCCGAACGGCATTACTTTATAGCAGAAGGTTCCCTTGTCTGTGATAAAAGTCGTGTGCCCTGAGCCGGCTGGATTCATCATGACCTGATTATACCCAGAGTACGCGTCCAAGAAACTCAGGGCTTCATGACCCGCGGTGGAGTCCACTAACTGGTCGATGGAAGGTAATGGGTAGCTGTCTTTGGGACATGCCTTGTTGAGACCAGTGAAATCTACGCACATGCGCCACTTTCCTGTCCCTTTGGGATTTTTCTCTACCATTACTACGTTTGACAGCCACGTCGGGTATTGCACGCGCTTAACAAACCCTGCCTTTATCAATTTCGCGAGTTCCACAGCAGCAGCCGCGTTCTTTGGTCCTGCCTGCTTCGCTTCTTCTGCCTACGCGGCTTGACTTCTGAACTAATGTTCAGGGAGTGGGTCATGACACTCGCTGGAATTCCTTTCAAATCCTTTGGTGTCCACGCGAAAACATCCCGGGAGCGGGCGAGCAAGGTCTCAATCTCTTGCACAACTTTCTGATCCTGTTTTCCTCCCACATAGAGCTTCTCCTCTATGTTGGGGAATGGGGTGATTGTCTGTTTCTCAAACCCATCAAAATGTGGTTTGTGTCCCTCTTCTTCTTCTCCAGTATCTCGCGACCTCGGAGAGGCACGTACCTCCAACTCGGCCTCTTCAAACACGCGGGGCAACCCTGGAATAAATAACTGGTTAGCGAGCAAGGCCTTAGTGTTGCCCTTTTCCGATGATATGTAGCAGATACGGCTTTTCTCTTGGTTTCCTCTCGCGACTCCTACTCCGGTCGACGTTGGGAACTTGAGGCAAAAATGACAAATCGACACGACTGCTTCAAACTTACACAGAGTCTCGCGTCCCAGTATCGCATTGTAGGAGGATGTTATTGGGATTACCACGAAATCTATTTTTTCTGATCTTCTTGATCCGGTCTCTCCACCAAGGATGAGATCTAGGGTGACGACGCCCAGGGCCCTCACTCTGTCACCCGCGAAACCCACCAGTGTGGTTTTAGTAGGCCTGAGTGTAGACTGATCAATCCCCATTTTCTCGAACGCGTCCCAGTATAATATATCGGCCGAGCTCCCTGTGTCCACGAGAATCCTCTTCACAAGTTTGGTTCCAATCTGAGCATGAATGACTAGTGGGTCGGCGGCCTCGACAGCCCAGGTATCTATCTCCTTGTCGCTGAAAACAAGCGTGTAAGGCTCAGACTGCGATCTCGCGATACTATAGATTGGCTTTCCCTGAGGCTTGGGCGCGTTATTAATGAGCCTTCGTTCTCGTTTGCCTAAGGGAATGGGTTCATGGCGGCCTGCAATTGTACCAATTTGGCCATCCAAGTGAGGGAAGTTCTGGTGCGGTTGGCGATTAGGACCCTGATTCTGGTTACTTCTCGCGGGGGTTTGCTGCCTTATCTCGTTTTGTGCTCTACCTCCTCTACCTCTTCTTGTGCTGCCGCGACCCCCGTCACCATTTTCTCTCTGAGCAACTAAGACTTCCTGCTCTCTCGGGTGGTGTGGTCGTGACCTACATTCCTTTGTAGGGTGAGTATCCACCCTGTGGTACTCACACCATGTGGTTGGCTCGTAGCGACCCCGGCCGCGATCCCATCTCCTTTCAGCCTCGCGACGGGTATCCTGCTCGGCTACAAAATTTTGTGAGTGGAACTGATTCTGATCATGGTTCTGGCCTCTGAACTGCTTTTGACCTTGATTTTGATCTTAAATTTGCAAACCGGGCACTCGCGTGTCAATCTACTCCTTTACTTGACTACCCTGATGGCGCTTGTTACCCCAGCTCTGGTTGTCTCTCTTTTGGCCCTGAGCAGGCTTATTCTGACTGTTTCCTTTCAACGCGGAACTGGAGTGCGCTTCCACGTTAATCTCTGTATACGCTCTTTCGAGCATGCCCTGGTAGTCCAAATCTTTCTTGCGGTATAGGTATTGCTTGAAGGAGCTTCCATCCGTGAGACCATCCAGGAACGCGACTCGGGCGGTTTTATCATGAAAATCTTCGGCTTCTAAGATCTTTTCCGAGAACCTCCTGACATAACTCTCTAGTGATTCGTTTGGTCCCTGTTTGACACCCACTACTTCTTGCATAGTCACTTTTCTCTTCCTTGAGGATCCAAAGTGCAACAAGAAACTCCTCTCTAGGTCAGCAAAAAAATGGATGCTCCCTGACGGTTGGTTAAGCATTCAGGTCATGGCGGGACCCGCGAGAGTGTCGGGGAAACCTTTGCACATCGTGGCTTCGTCAGGACACCTTGCGAGCATAGCATACTTGTAGCGTGCTAGGTGTTCGCTAGGATCTTCCTTGCCATTGTACTCTTTGATAATAGGGAATCTGAAATTAGGTAGAGGGACTGACCTGACTATGTGGTCTACGAAAGCAGTCGGGCCGAACAAGGCTGACGGGTTAATGGACGGATAGGCCTCGTAAGCTTGCCGCGGACAGGTTGCCTGGTTGTAATATGGTTCCCCCTCATACTGGTAGCGGGAAGGTCCTTGGTCGGCACACATCCCATGTCCCCTTGTTTCGGTTCTTCCCCTGTAAGACTGGTTCTCTACGTAACTCACGGGGGCTTGATTCAAATCAAACCTACCAGGGTGACAAACCCTCTCACGTCCCTCGACCCTGGTCCTTCGTGACACTGAGATTCTGTCGTCGGGCACGTGCTCAGCACTCTCCTCAGCGACTGGTTGCTCTCGTTCGCCCTGATTCTGCTCCTCCTCGCGGGTCTCAGCCCTTGGTCGCTCTTGGTTACGGCCCCTGTCCGTGCTCTGCCCCAACGTCTGAAGGAACGCGCGATACTGAACCAGCGCGGGCCCTACCAGAACAATCTCTTCCTCATGTACACGAGTAAGAGGTGCTCGCGAGCCATTTATCTCTTGTGTTCTCGACTGGAGAGGGGTGTTGCCGCTTCCCTCACCCCCAGTATTCATCCTCTCAGGCGGTTAAGTATTTGAAATACGTGAATATCTGTAGTGAGCCTTACTTATGCGAGGAAGTCCCCACGGTCGGCGCCAGTGTTGGAGTCCAGAAATTTCAGTCTCGCGACACAACACTTCGCGAGACACTAGACGACGGCTCTTCGAAAGGATTCTGAAGACCTCTTCTGCGAGTCTGGACAAACTACTTAAACGTAATACTCCACGTCGTCTTCTTCCTAAGGACCAACCTTATTTCCGACACCTTCAATACCTACGCAACCAAACCAGGAGGGAGTCTCCGGATTTGGTTCTCTGACGTTCAAATCAGATATGAAGCAAACTAGCTACTGAAGACGGTAAAGTGATGCAAGAATAAGAGAGGGTAGAAAGATGTAAGGTAATGGAAAGGAGAACTCAATATGTCAGTTAAAACGCTTCAAGTTCTATTCTACCAATAAACCGAACGACCTTAGAAATCACCCATCACAACATTAGAAGCTCGATAGCAGCACCGGGAGTTACAAACCAAGTGTTGTCCGTCTTAACGCCTCGAGGAGAAGGTCTATTTGGAAGATTGAGGCTTTGGTTCCTACTTTTGTTTTTCTTACTCGGGAGAGGAAGACGAAGCGTTTTTCCTTCAGTAGTGATCTGTCTTCTCTATCCATTGAGTTGCGTTCTTATACTCTTGTCGGGGACCCACGCGAGTCAATTACTAATTTTCCCCTTGATACTTAATCTCGTCGAATCCTCCTTCTGGGCTTCGTCTGCTTATGGGCCGCTCTCGTTCTTCTGGGCCGACTTTATGGACCAATCCGGCTCGCGTCCAGTGGGCCTTACCTGACTCCTTTTGCGCTCGCGAGCCCATCGAGAACCGGCTCCAACAGTAACGAACCTCTACGGCAGTACATGGATCACACAAACAAAGCATTTAAGAATTTCGAAACAAATTCCAACGATTGTCATAAATCAAGCAAAACCATATAAATGAAAACTTTCTACCATCAATATCACAGATAGGGCGATATTTTCAAAATGAACTTGTGTTACCCACGATATTTTTACAACGATTGTCATAAGTCAAGCCTTCCCGTGTCTCACATTAGCCAAATTAGCACAGGCTGGAAGTAATGATGCGGGACCATCATCACCATCACCCCCCTTATGTGAAGACCATTCTAAGCTTGAAGACAAGACCAATTTGATGCTCGGAATGCAAGAAGAAGACAAGAAGAAGAAGACCTGAAGTGTGTTTGAGGAATGAATGATATTGATGCAACTCATGAAATTATTTCCCTTTCAAGTAGTTTTTCTTTCATTTTATTTTAAGACTTTAGAAGTATGATTTTATGTAATTTTAAGACATGGTCAGCCCCTCCCTAGGAGTATAAAAGGGTTTTCTTTTGTCATTTGTAAGCAGGCTGAATTTGGTTAAAATCATAATTTTTTTTGCCTCATTAAAGAGAGCTCTTGAGAGAGAGAGAGAGCTCAATGTAGAAGATGATAGCTTGGTTGTTCTTGGCTATGTCAATTTCATATGGAGATTGGTGTTCCAAGTCGTCACAAGCATCCTCCTTGTGCTCGACTTTCATGGTCGTTGTGTAAGGTTGTAGAGACGAGGGTTCATTCATCATTTGGCTCGGTTCTTCTTCATCTAGATGTTGGATTTCAGTCATTGTTTGATTGGGTTCTTTTCTATCTATCTTTCCATTTGTTTTTTTTATTCAATTATGATTTCGAGTCATCTTTTCCTTGTTGTTTTGAGTCAATTTCACGAGTTTACAACCTGAAATTCGTAGCCTTTTTCCTCCATCTTCTTCCATTGATGTTTTGAGACGAGCTTGGTGTCTAGATCGTCAAAACGGGCTCATCCCCGTATCAAAGTGGTATCAGAGCTAGACGACACCAAGGAGACGCTCAACGCACCACCATCGGTGCTGGTTAGCCATCAAAATTCCTAGCCAAACACATCGTTGGGTTAGGTGGTTCCATTGAGCAAGGGAGCAGTTGAAGGAGGATAATTTCGAAATTGGTAACTGCCTCCCCCCACTCAAGCAATTAAAAGATCTTTTCCATTGAGAAAGGGAGCAGTTGAAGGAAGTTAATTTCGAAATTGGTAACTGCCTTCCCCACTCCAGCAATTAAAAAATCCTTTCCTTAAACGCAACCACCTCTCCCTAAAAAATCAGGGCGTTTTGAATTCAAAAATCTCAGCATACCCTTGGTTAAAACGCCATATCTTTTGTTTCACAACTCAGAAAATTATCAACTTTTGAGGGAAAAAAACTAGACTCCTTTATCTAACTCTAGGAGTTGGAATCAGTCAATTCCGAGTCCAGATGAAAGAGAAAGAGCCAGTTGAAGTCAGGATGGAATTCTAGAGAGTTGTTGTGGTTCCTGCAGGGTTGAAGAGCAAATCCTATTCAACGCAATTTGATGAGATTCGCGGACAATGCGGCTTGAAGATTCGCGGACGAATCCTCTTCAAGAAAGGGAGAATGATGCGGGACCATCATCACCATCACCACCCCTTATGTGAAGACCATTCTAAGCTTGAAGACAAAACCAATTTGATGCTCGGAATGCAAGAAGAAGACAAGAAGAAGAAGACCTCAAGTGTGTTTGAGGAATGAATGATATTGATGTAACTCATGAAATTATTTCCCTTTTAAGTTGTTTTTCTTTCATTTTATTTGAAGACTTTAGGAGTATGATTTTATGTAATTTTAAGACATGGTCAGCCCCTCCCTAGTAGTATAAAAAGGCTTGCTCTTGTCATTTGTAAGAAGGCTGAATTTGGTTAAAATCATAATCCTTTTTGCCTCATTAAAGAGAGCTCTTGAGAGAGAGAGCTCAATGTAGAAGATGATAGCTTAGTTGTTCTTGGCTATGTCAATTTCATATGGAGATTGGTGTTCCAAGTCGTCACAAGCATCCTCCTTGTGCTCGACTTTCATGGTCGTTGTGTAAGGTTGTAGAGACGAGGGTTCATTCATCATTTGGCTCGGTTCTTCTTCATCTAGATGTTGGGTTGAGTCATTGTTTGATTGGGTTCTTTTCTATCTATCTTTCCATTTGTTTTGTTGATTCAATTATGATTTCGAGTCATCTTTTCCTTGTTGTTTTGAGTCAATTTCATGAGTTTACAACCTGAAATTCGTAGCCTTCTTCCTCCATCTTCTTCCATTGATGTTTTGAGACGAGCTTGGTGTCTAGATCGTCAAAACGGGCTCATCCCCGTATCAAGTAAGCTCCTGATTGTGTTTGAACGAGGAATGTACCCAGAATCAATCATCTTCTTGAACGAAACAAAAGCCTTGTCATTACGAAAATTCTGCACAAACCCAGATATAATCGAAGTCACGTCTGGCTCGACTCCACTGTTTCATCAGCCTGAAAAGCTCATCCACCATGAAATCATCCCCAGCTTGAGAAAACCCAGAAATCAAAGTATTCCAGGTTACTACATTAGGTTTAACTCCTGCACTCTGGATATCTTCCACCAAACTCAATGCTTCCTTCACCAAACCGTCCTGAACACACCTTGAAATCATAGCCTTGTCATATCCTGTTTAAGATAAGCAGACTTCAATCGAATGTAGAAGATGAGATACCTCCAAGACAGACATTAAGGGGCCCCTTAATGGACAACAGGAGCGTTCCCCATTTCTGCTCCGCCAATGCTGAACTAGCTCCACCTACGAGTGCTGCAAAGGAGTGTGGAAATGGTTTTTCTACACCACAACTCAAAGGCTTTGTCTTCCATTGATTATTATTCATATTCAGATCATTCACCATGCAGTAGGAGAGCATTGTCTCGCTAACAAGCTTTGAGAAGTTTTATGATGATCCTCTTTTATGTTCTGCTAGTGTCAAAAAAGAGTCTAGGTGGTCACCTACCATCCTATTTTGCGTTGGCTGTGAATTTCTTACAATGCTTCCTGTTCTTTCAAATCTTCAATACTGTCCTAGTTTGTCTAGGCTCCCCTCACCGCCAAGCTTCTGCGTAGAGTCTTTTAGAACATAGAATAAAGATAGTATAGATTTCAGCAGCCATAATAATCTTGATTACCATAGAAACCATTGAATTATAGCAGGTTTTCATGGTATAGATACAAACGCCTACTTAATGGTTTAAGCATTTTTTCCTATTAGAACAACAGTTCCTAATAAAACTTTGTAACATAGGCCTAAAGTTAGAAAAACTAGTGTGTTGGACATCTACCAACACTACAACAATGCAAAATCACCATAAACAGGAAGAGCTCGAGGCAACTTTCATGAAGTGATCAGGAGCCAACTTTCTTGCTCCTTTTCTTGCTACTTCTGAGGGATTCACTTATCTCCAGCTTTCGTTTAGTGCTATTATTTTTGTTCTTGTCGTTGTCGCCACCTGTGCTTGCTGAAGGCCTTCCATGGCTTTGTAAAGCGGCCTTCACAAAGAACTTGAGCCTCCATAGAGTTGTTTCAGTCTGTCCCCAAATTTGTCAATTTATGCATCAACGCGATGTTTTCGTCTATCATTATCATTACTGAAGTGAAAGAAAGTATAGACACTATTGATACCTGTGCATCCATGTCAAGGTCTACTTCCTCAGCAGTCGCTTGAAAGGTCGGATTCCCCTGAGCAACAATCTCTAGCGCCTTGTTTAGATCTTCAGTGGATAAACAAGTTAGGGCTGTGCTTAGTTGCCTTTTCTCCTCGGTTGACATCTTCCTGAACACAAAATTGTCAATGAATTGAACATAGCTTAGTAGCAGACTCAAGTGTATGAAAAACGATAAAATAATAGTAGTTCAGCAGTAGCTTTTCAGCATAAGTATTGCCTGACTTTATTCAGATTTTAGGAGCTTAGAGAAAAATGGACAAGTAAAGAATTGAACAAGAACTCTTTTTAACAATGCAATTCATCAGTACGTCGAATTCAAAAAGTACAACAGAGCTCTGCTACTATTAGGCAAAAAGAATAAAGTCCGAGTATTGGATAAGAGACCTGCCGCTTTGAACCACCAGGTCTCTAAGTTCTTCAAGATGCAAGTCCAACTCATAAAGCTGCAAAAGATCAGTGTTCAAATGCTTCATCTTAAGTATTTACCAACAAAGGAAAAGAAATATCACCATACCTCATCATTTGCATTTTTTGCCATTTTTGCATAAGCAGACTCCTGAACAAGCTGCATATTCTGCTGGGTTTCAGCTTCCTCCTCTTCCATTCTCTTTTCCTGGAAAGAGGTTTATTTTTGAAACTTAACAAGATCAATTGATAAAGAAACCATCTCGTATATGGTGATGCGGGTTTTACTTACCTCTTCAACAACTTTGGGCAGAAGCAGCAACCACTTTTCCTCAAACTTTGCCAACAAAGATTTGGCCATGACATGAATATCATTACTTTCATCATTATATTTCATAGCGTTCTTAAGAACTAATCTCACATCAGCATAGGCTTCTCGCACATGTTTATAGCCACAACCTTCCTTAGCTTCCAACCGCTTCTTAACAGTACCAAAGTCCATGGGCTTCTTTATAATCTAGAAGAACCACACACAAAATTTGACATCACAAAGAGCCAAGACCTTCAATAGCTTTCTTCAAAATCATAAATTTACATCATAGACAATTTACCTCATTGTAATCATGTAAGCCAAGACCTTCAACATCTACAGGTTCCATGAAAGGCCATGCCCACTTGTTCTGAATGATCTGGAAAAAAGTGGTTCATCATATTTTGAGTGGAACGTAACATTTACAGCAAAAAACTAATAAATCATAACGAATAAGAAACAGTCCTCAGCAAGCATAAATTAAATAAGAATAGAAGAAAAAACATAATGCAAAAGAAACATATAAGGAGAAGCTCTAAAAAAATTAAAGAAGAAAACTACCAGACGCAGTATTGTACCAAACTGTCGAAGAAGCTCTTGCATTCTCCTTGAAGGAGCGCCTTCGGTGTTTGTGGCTTCCTGTTGCTGCTTATTGATGCTACTAATATGTTTTCCTTTGTCCTTCAAATTTGAGGACGACTTAGAATTATGAATATTCTTTCTATTGTTATCTGAGTAAAATTCTTCAATCTCTTCCACTTTCTGCTCCAGCTGCAAAAATAAGTCAACTACATATCAGTGAAGCAGAGCCATATTGGGGATCAAATGCCTCAACCACAGCAAGTGTGTACTTTTGCATGCAAAAATTAACTTTTTATTTATATCCATTCAATGGTTAAAAATTGTAAATGGATCCATAACAGTTACTCCGTATTTGATAGAATAATAACCATAAAGGAATACTGTTTCAACTTTCAAGGTTAGAGAAGAATGTATTAGGGCTAGCAATTGAAACTGAGTTCACTGCAGAAAAAAGATTACCTTATTAACTTGCAGTAACACTTTGGCTATGCGATCCATAAAGGAGTCCATTTCACTCTCCGTGCTATTAATGATTGCCAAGCTTCGAGATTTCACCTAGCAAAATTATAGTCAGACTTTATGGTTTCACAAAATTTCATTGGAGCTCTATATTTTGTGTCCAACAATAAGACTCAATTTGTAATGCAAAATCAAAACTTGCACTTTTTTAGAACAAAACTAGGTCCTCAGGCAGTGGCGGAGCCAGGGGGTGCTTGAAGGTGCTCAAGCACCCGCTTCGCCACCCGGAGCTATGGAGATGTGAGAATTGAACTCATACACATCTTCACTCCTCCCCTTGTGCTATCCAACTTGTACTCGAACTCATACACATCTAACCCGTCCTTGCCAGATCTTTCACCAACTCCTATTAATTCAATGCTCTTCGTGCTCTCCTAATAAAAAATTCATAGCATTCAAAACCCAGATTACATAATGCATATCTGAAATAGTCCATTCTGCATCTTTCCCACCTTTTGTCAATTCTTTGCAGCTACATTCTTCTTCTTAATTCCAGCCTAAATATGTCACTATATACCTCATTATCACTGCCACATCTAAAATTCTAGAACAAAAAAATACTGAAACTGAATATGTTCTCTTCAAGTTCTGTACGAATAGCGAACAAAAAAATACCTCGTTCCGGTCTTGTTCTCCGAATCGCAATCTCGTTCCAGTCTTCTACGAATCGAATGGCAATCAGGTTGAGGCCGCTTGTCGATCGATATTGGAGGAACCAAAAGCGAGAATAGCGAGTTTTTTTTTTTTTTTTTTTTATAAGGAAAGCGTTTAGGGTCACGTCTAGCGAGAATGATACCGTCCTAGGGCATCCCGAAGGATGAGATCCGAGAGATCTGGACATGCTGCGAATTCAGGATGGGGTGTTAAATGGTACATTTTAGCTATAAGGTCAGCTGCACAATTTGTTTCCCGAAAAATATGGGATACTCCATTTTCCACAAAGGATCGGAGATCCATTAACATATCAGTCTTAATCAAGTCTAGTTCCCAAGGGCAGTCCCAAACGCCGTTTATGGCATTAATAAGGCGAAGATTATCGCCTTCGATCTCAACATGAGTGAGACCCAGCCGAATTGTCTCCTTAATGCCATAACGCATAGCGAGAGCTTCAACCATGAGTGTAGAGACGGGACCTAGGGACATGTTCTCCATTTTAATTGGTTCACCTTGTTCATTTCGGATAATAAACCCATACGATGCTGGTCCATTAGAGGGGCAGGCAGCATCAACGTTTATTTTGTGGAAGTTAGGTTTTGATTTTGTCCATCTTATTGCTCTTCTCTTTCTTCTAGTTTGTTGTGGAGCAGGTATATCAGGGTCTAAACCCATTCTTTCTTCCAAATTTGCCAATTGCCAATTTCTTATTTGATTTTTGATGAAGTGATGAATGTTCGGTAGTTGGTTGTGCTCTTCTATATCAAAAATTTGTTTATTCCTATAAAACCATAACGTCCACCAAATGGTAGCAAGATCCTCCATTTCTTTGTTAGTGACTTTACTTTTTATATCGTTCAATAGTTCAATATTTGTCTTATTTTGTGGTACTAGGGAGTTGATAATAGCGTGAATTTTTCTATCAAAATTTCTAATAATGCGGTTGGTTCTTGGGCACTCAAAGAGCAGGTGTTTCAGATCTTCAGTTGGAAAATTACACCCTAGGCATTATGTTGTTATATTCATCTGTCTCTTTTGGAGTTTAGCCTTGGTTGGTAATCCATCTTTGGTGATTCTCCAGAGGCAGGACTTAATCTTTGGTATTAGATCAAGTTTCCAGATCCAATCAGTGTTTGATGTCGGGAGATTACGCTTATCATAAATCATATTCATTGCACTTTTAGTGGAGAACCATCCATTCTTGCTAGGTTCCCAATAAAGTCTATCTTGAATATAATTTGTTGGGATTGGATATAATTTAAGTTTGTCTATTATGGTATTGTTAAAGTAGATTTTGAGCTTGTCTTCATTCCATGAGTTATCCTGATTGAGGAAGAAGGAGACTGTTGTTTGTTCATTAATAGGTTCATGTGTAATTATATGATCTTTTAGTATTATAGGAAACCACCTATCTTTTCAGAATTTAATAGTTCGCCCATCTCCCATTTTCCACAGGAGGCCTTGTCTGAATTGTGGAAGTAATTTTGACATTTGGGTCCATTGCCACGAGTCCCTTTTCTTTGGATTTTTCTCATATTCTAGGATATGAGTTTGTTTGAGGTATTTTTCTCTTATTAGTCTAACCCAAAGATTATTTGGTTCCGCTAGGATTTTCCAGATGAGTTTCATTTGTAGTGCAGAGTTCATGTCTTTGCTCTTTCGAATCCCCAATCCACCATGGTGGATTGGTTTACAGATATCATCCCATTTTATCATTGGTTTGTAGTCTTCTCCTTTATTCCACAGAAAGATTCGGTTAATTTTGTCCAGTTTTTTATGTGTTTTGGGGGGTAGCATGAAATTTTGCATCATATCATTTGGTTGGGCTGAAAGGTTAGCTTTAATCAGGACTTTCCTACCCTCCATTGATAATGTCCCGAAACCTCACAATAATGATCAATTATAGTTTTAATTTTTTGGCAGATGAGAGTCTTAGTTTCAGCAAAGATAATTATGTCATCAGCGAAGGCCAAAAAAGGGATTTTTAAACCTCCTCTGGTGATTTTGATACCGATTGGGTTTGGTCTAACTTCAGATGCCTTTTGGAGGCTTCTGGAGAGGATTTCTTCACTGATAATGAAAAGGAAAGGAGACAGGGGATCACCCTGTCTTAAGCCTCTAGTTGGGTAGAATAAATCTGTTGGTCCCTGGTTAACCAGTACAGAAAAGGAAACTGTTTGTATACATTCTTTGATCTAGTTGATAAATTTTTCACCAAATCCAAACTTCTTTAATGATAGCAGCAGAAAGGTCCAATCAACCCGATCATATGCTTTCTCCATATCTAGTTTGAGTGCTACCCACCCATTTTTTCCTGCTTTCTTTTTGAATGAATGGAATATCTCATGTGCCATTAGAACATTATCTTGGATACTCCTGTTTTGAACAAATGCGCCTTGCAATGGGTGTGTTATTTTATCCATAACACCTTTAAGTCTATTAGTTAAGATTTTTGAGATTATCTTGTAGACTGTGTTACATAAGCTAATGGGTCTATAGTGATTGGCAGACTGAGGGTTGTCATTTTTTGGTATAAGGGTGATAAATGTGTGATTTAATTGTTTTAGTAATTTTCCTGAGTGAAAAAAGTTTATAATTGCTTTGATGATATCAGGACCAATGGTATCCCAATATTTTTTTATAGAATCCAGCTGGCATACCATCTGGTCCTGGTGTTTTGTCATCTTTAATGTTTTTGAGTGCTAAAAGTATTTCACTATTTGTTACATTGGCCATTAATTTGTCGTTGTCTTCATTCGTTATACCTCGTTCTATTCCTTCCAACACTTGTTCCATTTTCCTAACATTAATATGTTGTTTGGTAAATCTTTTTTCAAAGTCGCATTTAATTTCATTTTTAATGTTGGTATATCCAGTGATCTGGGTACCTTCATTAGTCGTTATTCCCTTTATGTTTTTCCTTGCTCTTCTTCCCGTTGCAATCCTATGGAAATATTTGGTATTGGAGTCGACATTTTTTAAATGCTTTAATTTAGCTCTTTGTCTCTCGTAGATTTTTTGGAATGATAGAAGTCCTTGTTTCTTTTTAATGAGATTATTTTGTTTAATGACATTACTCTCAAGACAAGAGGATAGAGGGATATTCTGGATTAAAATGAGTTCTTCTTCTACTTTTTTGAGCTGTTCAAAGATGTTCCCAAATCTTGTTTTGTTCCATTCCTTAATTTTTGATTTCAGTAGTTGGGTTTTTTTCACAATTTGGTATAGGGGTGTTCCAGGGATTTGAGTCCTCCAAGTTTGTGGAACAAGAATTTACATATCTTTTCGTTTGATCCACATCATTTCAAATTTGAAGGGTTGAACCTGGAATGTTGTTTCATTTGTTATATCTAGCGATATTCGGCAATGGTCTGAGGATGTGAAGGCATGGTTCGTTGTAGTTAAGTTAGGGTACCAATTTGTTATTTGTTGATGGATTAATGCTCTATCCAATTTTTCTTTTATTGTATTGGTAATAGTTCTTGATTTTCTCCACGTGAATCTGTTGCCTAAAGTCGAGGGGGTCAAATAGATCATGTTTTTGTACAAATCTATTTAGTCTTTGTAATTTGTTGCTGTTGGGAGCTATACCTCCTTCCTTGTCCTCACTAATGAGTATATCATTTAGATCGCCAATGATAATGAATGGTTCATTGATAACTGAGATGAAATAGTTAAGTTGTTCCCAAAATTCATTTTTATCTTTTTCTTGTGGGGGGGCATATACAAATATAATGTAGAATTGTATGTTAATTTCTAGATTTTTATAGATGAAAGCTATGAACCTTTCATCAATCTTATGTAGGGTGACAGTTTCGTTTCTAAGTTGATATTCTTTCCATAAGACGATAATGCCTCCTGCATATCCTCTCGCAAGAGAAATAGCAATGTTGTCGAACCCCGCTTTTCTCCATTCTTTTTCATTTGGGTTGTTAGGCGACTTAGTTTCCACAAGCCCCATCATTTGAATATGGTGAATTTTACAGAACGAATCGATATCCGTCCAAACGTTCTTTCGTTTAATGCCTCGTACATTCCACATATTAATCTTCATATCTTAATTTTTTGATCTTTCCAGCTAAAATTGGTGCTGGTTTGTTTGTACCCTATGCTTGGCTCATTTATTTCTTCTCTGGTCTTCGAGTATGTCTCGCCATACCGTTTTTGCTTTCTCCTACTGGTTCTTGCCCTATTATTTTTTGATCCTATCCTATCTGGATACATTGTTCCTTGCTTTATTGTTTTTCCTTCATTTTTATTTTTTGTATTATTCGGGTTTTCATTGTTATGGTAATGGGCCGGTTTCTTCAATCTGTTTCTTAGCACAGATGCCTTAGAAGGGTTTATTTGTTTGGCTTCTAAGGTCTTAATTTTTTGTAAAATTTTTCCATGGCTTGTTTGTATTTCGTTTGTTATTCCCTGTTTGATGGTACCTGTTTTAGTATGATCAGACCACTCCAAACCACATCTAATCCTGTTCATTTTAACAGTCCATATACACACATTGTTATACAGGCAGCAAAGAAACAGAAAAAGTAGCCAAAACGAGGAAGCTGTTAGTGGAAATTCTTTGTCCATTGTTGTAAGAGTAGTGTTGTTGTTCCGCTTGTTTCCAAGTTTGGTGTTGCCTCCAGCTCCTTGTTGGATTTTGCCTTTGATTCCTGTAATTGTTGATAAGTCATTAGTTAGTTGATTAATAGCTTGGTGAGTTATAAGGTTAGAAATATGAGAATACAAACAAGTAAAGTTAGTCTTGTTGTACCACATGGGATAGACAATTGTTGGTACTGCATAGGCATTATTATCTACCTTCGAATCATGGATTTTACTATTGTGTTGTTGGTAGTTGATATTAAGGGTAGAGGTTATTGTTAGCAGCCAAAAATGCACCAGGTGATTGTGGTCAGATCTACACCTAGGCTTTTTAGTAAGGAGAACCACATGTATGGTAGTGTTGGTGTGGGTATAAGGTGAGCTCTCATTGGTGGTGTAACATAACACAATGATTTTGGTTGGCTGGGAATGATTGATCTTGAGATTGGTGTGCTTGGTGATTTTTGGTGGTGTGAGGACCCGAAGGTTAGCAACTTTGGTTGGACAGAGAGTTAGAAGTAGACTAATCTCATATAGTTTTATGGGTTTTCTACTGGTCACATGAGTAATTTTTTTAAAACTTTGGTGAGGTTTCCCTGGTAGAATTTTAGTCCTTTTGTCATAGTTTTATAATTATTAAGCAAGGATCTCAGCAAATTAATTACAATAAGGATATAGATAGGAATAGATAAACAGTGAGATTGATATACTAATATAAGTGCTAAGCAGTAGAGTGGTTGTTGTTTACAGATGATGATCATGCTTTGTTTATGAAAAGATTAAGAATATAAGAGAGCAAGATTCTGAAAATAAGGGTGATAAAACCTGATTCGAAGTCTGTGTTCAGTTGAAGAAACCATCTTAGCGCCATCTCTAAGTCGACGCTTCTCTGCTAGTAACTTTTGGGCTTCTTCACCGTTGAGTCGTCCAGGAAGGTACGGTTTGCGTCGGATTTGCACGCCAGATAGACACCAGAAGGTCACCGAACTTCCTCGCCTCTTGCGTCGCCGTTTGAAGGGGATTCGGGACCCCAGGTCGTGCTTTAGGGAGATGCTGGAGTGATTTTGTTTCTTCATTGCTGAGATCGCTTGGATCTTCTCCTTAGAATGAAGAAGGGATCGAGATCTGAAGCGATCTCTTTGAGATCTGTCCTCCGTAGGACGGTAAGTGGTTGTGGTTCGATTTCGCCATGGTTTCCCTTGATTCTACACGAGGATGATGATGGATCTGAAGAGGATGGGGAAGATTGAGCAAAGAGGGGTTATGGGTTTACTACTTTGGGATCGAGATCTGAAGTTCCGCCTCACCAACAACATTATTTGTCTTCCTTGTGAAGAGATTTGATGGTAGGAAGTTGATTGAAAGATGAGATTAGGGATTAATAGTATGCAGATCTGGATTTCTGGTTTTGGGGAAAGAGGGGCTAGGGTTTGAAGGTAAGGAGTTTTAGAGAGAGAGGGTTTAAGTGAGAGGTGGGAGCGTTTATCTCTTGTTCACTCATTTCGTATCAAACATTTTATATTGTCGCGAGAATAGAGAGCTTGAATTCGATCGGAGGAACTTCAATTCCAGAATGAATTAGGGTTTTTATAATATCTTTCCAAAAATTACATTAATTAATTAAAATAGCCAAAAGCGACACTTAAGAATATACCGGATCTACGCTTTAAAGCGTTGAGAACAAGCGTCGATTAATGCATCGCGTCCGGTGACTTTCGACGTTTTATAAAAGCGTCGAGAAAAAGCGTCGACAATGAGTTCTTTTACGCTTTTAACAATTTCAACTCTTTAAAGCGTCGAGAAAAAAGCGTCGATTTATGAAGCGCGCTTGGTTTTATTTTTGACGCTTCATAAAAGCGTCGATAATAACCTGTGTTTCTAGTAATGTTGACAACATATGAAAAATACATGCACATGTCTGCATGAACATGCCTCAATCCCGGCCATGTACCGAGGGTAATTATAATAAGTATAGCGTTGTTATTTTAGTGTGATTCAATATAAGAGAAGTCTAAAAATTAAAGTATTTGATTAGTGAAAGTGAGAGTTTTGATTAATCGAAGAAGAGAAAATGAAGTTAGGTTGGGTACATACATTGAAGGCGAGGCGGTTGTGGATGTTGTAGTGCTGAACGGCAAGTGCAAGAATGAAGCTGCCAAGAAAAAGGGAGATAACGTCATCCATGTATGTGCTAGTAACATGCATGATCGGTTTTAATTTTTTCTTTTTAAGCAGGCAAGAAACGGGGTTTCACCATCAGACGCGATGATCCGGAAAAAGGGTCTGTATGTAGTAAGCAGGATGGATCCCAGAAGAGTAGGACGCATGATTCTGATATATTCATCAGATAGTAACTGATCCTCATTACAGTTAAGAATAACCCTAACGTAATGGGCATTAACATTAGGTTGTGCTAAAAAGTCAGCAGCTTTATTAGCTTTTCTAAAACAAACTGCCAACACAAAAAAAAAAAAAAAACACTAAAAATTATCAACACACAACATAAAACTTTCAAAACACCAAAAGAAACTCTCACAATACAAAAAGTTCAATTGAGTCGTCCAATTGTAGGTCAAATGTAGGTCAATTGAGCTAATCAAAATTGTTGATTTAGCAAAAGAAACTTTCAATGCTATAGGAGAAATGATCATGAACCATTGAACACAAAGCTGAAAAAATCCAAAATGGGGTTCACTGAAGCTCTTGAAAATACCTTGGCATAAGGACTTCACGGAGTTTTAACCTTGCCATGAATTCTTCATTTCCACCAAGGATGATATATGTTCCACGACCAGCCATATTTGTAGAAATGGTCACAGCACCAAGACGACCACTTTGAGCGACTATTTCTGCTTCCCTCTCAACATTTTAAGGTTTTGCATTAAGAACTTGTACCAAAAAACAAGTTTTGATATATTTCCTTCATAGAGCAACAAGTACACGAAGATGCAAAAGAGGTGCATATGGTTCTTCAAGCAATACCTCATGTGGTATACCAGCTTCTTTTAACTGTACAGACAAAGAATCACTTTGCTCAACACTTGTTGTTCCAACTAGCACTGGCCGACCTGTCTTGTGCATTCTTGATATCTCCACAAAAACTGCCCGCCATTTCCCTGTGGTTGCTCTACAAACGACATCAGATTCATCCTGCAACAAGTTCAAACATAGAATTTGTTTAGCAGTTTAGACATAACTCTGTGTTATTATCCATCATGTCAAAGAATAGAGCCATAACTTCCATCTCTCTTTCTTATGTCAAAGATAAAGTACTGACTTTTTATTCATTCAGGTATAATCTTGTTAGTTAGCAAACAAAATTGTCAAACACATTAAGAAACTCTCACATCTAAACTAGGAGCTGCAAATTTTGTGTCGTCCAATTGTAGGTCAATTGAGCTCATTGATAAAAGTTCAAACTACGGACAATTAGTAAGAGAGCCATCAACTAGTAAGAGGCTTGAATTGAACGATACTTTTATACAAGAATAAAAAAGTAAACACCACTTCTTCTTTTTAAACCTGTAAAGAAGACTAGGCACTGGATTTACAACAAGTCTGGGCAAAAGTGCACGGAGGGAGTTCAACACCGTCGGGATCCACGGAACGGAGTTCAACATCGTCGGGATCCACGGAACGGAGTTCAACGGCGTCGGGATCTACGACACGCAGATCCTCTTCAAATCCGAAAAAGTCAGATCTAGGTTTGTGCCTCAGATCTAGATCTGTTTACCCGACAACAATCGCGACTCGCTCAGATCCTCTTACTGCAACTCAGATTCGTCGATTCAACGGAGTAATGGCGATGTCGAGTGAGACGGAGGCGGGAGCTTAGATCTCGACGGAGGCGGTGGAGGTCGGAATGAAGATGGAGCCGGAGAAGCCTTGGATCTGAAGAAGTAGTGTTTGGGGAGGAGGACAACGGGAGTTGAATCGAAGACGGAGAGATTGAGCGAGAGAGGAGCAGAGAGGAAGAAAGTGTGGAATAGATTTGGAGGAGAGTGAGGGGAAGAGGAGCGCGTGTGTTTGGGTTGGGATGGGGTAGGGGTATAAACTAACTATTTAGTTTGGGAGTGCAGTTGTTACAAGTATAGTGCTCAATAGGGCATTGGGCACAAATCCTTCGGCCCATTTAAGGGAGAAGGCCGCTTGGATCACGAGTAAGATGCAGACAAGGGAGAAAGCCTATTTAAGGCCCAACTCGGGACAAATCTAAGTTTATACGTAGTATATCAATCAAAATTTTACAAAGGTATTTTCATTTACTCTACTTTTTGAGGTATTCTTTTTTTTTTAAGATTAATTTCGTTCACTTTGGTTCTTCGTCTTCTCAAATTTCTCTTTCTAAATCTCACTTTCTCTGCATTTTCTCTCTCGAAGCTCATCTGCAAACTCCATCTTTTAATTATCGGCGACGGGCGAGCAAAATCATTGGTGGTTTAGAGGTCGACATGTCTCTCTACCTCCATTTCCGAAGACCGAAAAGCCATGGGGGAAGCATTCACTCCGAATTCGTGGGTGCCTCGTGGCCGAATTTAGAATCCCTCGTCGGATTCGTGAAACTGAGGCTTTAAACAATTGCTCGATAGAGATTTGAACTCTAACAACCTTAAATAAGTTTTCAAAGTTTGAATTTGGGTCAAATTAGAAGAGAACAAACCATTTATTCAAAACCTTGAATTTGCTTTAAAAGACGGATTTAATTTTTAAGGGCATTCAAATGAAAATTTTACATATATAAAGGGGTATAATAGTAGTTTCCTGTATTTCACCCCTTTTCAAGCCAAACCACCCTTTATTTGGCCGAATTTGCGCCAAATCACCCCTTATTTAACTTTTTGCAAGAAATCACTCATTTTTGTTATTCCGTTAACATGGAACCACCCTTCCCTCCAATCCGTTAAGTCATCCGTTTATTTTTATGAAATGACTAAAATACCCCCACTGATTTCTAATTTTTGAGGATAAAAATGTAATGAACCCAAGTTAATCTTCTTCTCCCCCGAAGCCACCGCCGCTATCTTTTTCTGCAAAAAGAAGAACATGCCACCATCTTCCTATACAAGCTGGTGTTTGTTAACGAAGTCGGTGTTTGCTTCCACCGTTTAAACTCCTTTACCGAAATACCATTCACAAGTTTGCATCTAGACCAAACTTCACAACAATCGAACTTAATTTGTTTTTTTTATATTGGCTTGTGGAAGAAGCTTCAAGTGAATTTCCATTGAAAAAAAGTTAGGTCGATTGTTTTTCCAGAAAGCAATTTTTTGGAGAGGTCATCATCCAATCAGAGCAATTCACACGAAACCTGCTCACCTCCGTGTTACTCTATTCCAATTCTCTGTTGGTTCAATCTTATCTGTTTTCTCTCTGACGTAACATATTCCGTAAACCTAATTTCAATTGACGAACAAAATAAATCTCCAGCAGAATTGAGAGGCTTAGGCGAAATCATGGCGGACGAATCGGCCGGGATCGAGCAATGGAGAGATTATTTCCGGACGACGAACTCCGATATCTTCGAGATAATCAAGAAGGCTATAATGGTGGACGCTTCCGATTGTCCGAAGGAGTTTAAATTAAGGTGAGATCGAATCGCGGAGGTGTTGTTCATGACTCGATTGAGTCGGTGTAATCACGGCGACAAAGTCGAGCTATCTATGCCCGAATTCGCGGAGAGTGGAGGAACGGTGCGGTCGGAGTTCGACGGCGCCGAAGGAAGTGTAAACATACTTAGTATAAATACTGCACCACCTCATGTAATACAGTGACAATTATCATAATACACATCACAACAACTTTCTCGCATTCTATTTTCTCTCTCTCACACTGATATTCTTACATGGTATCAGACAATTCTTGATCCTTCTTCCGCTTTCTGAGATCGTTTATGATCTCTCTTCTTCCTCGTTGATTCGATTCCATTCTTAGAATTGATCACGATGCCTAATCCTCCCCCTATTTGTACTCAACCAGATCAATCTCCACCTGCAAATCCTCTGAATCCTTGATTCCAATCTCATTCGGATTTTCATGATCCATACTTTCTTCATCCATCCGATGGACCAAGACTTGTTCTTGTGACTAAATTGTTTGACGGCAAAGGTTTTTATGCTTGGCGACAATCAATGGTGATTGCTTTGTCCGCCAAGAACAAGCTAGGGTTTGTTGACGGTGAATTTCTCCGACCTGATCGCTCTGATCCTATCTATCGGCGATGGGAGAGAGTAAACAACATGATCATCGCATGGCTACTGAATTCAATGATTTCCGAAATCAGTGGTACTTTCCTTCTTTTTGGCGATGCTCGTCAAATTTGGATGGACATCAATGCTCGATACTCTCAGGTTAATAGCGCACAGAAGTATGCCATTGAGAAGCAGATCTAAAACATTTCTCAATCTTCTGATAACATTGCTGGCTATTTTAATCGTCTCAAGAGTCTATGGGATGAACAAGATTCGATGAAGAATTTTCCACCGTGTTCTTGTGGCTTGGCAGAGGTTGTTCACAAACATCAAGAATCACAACGTTTTCTTCAATTCATCATGGGATTAAGCGAGTCTTTTTCCACTCTAAGAGGTACAATCTTGATGATGGATCCAACTCCTTCTTTTGCACACGCTTACTCTATTTTGTTCCAAGAAGAACGTCAAAGTGAATTATATTCTTCTTCTCGCATTCTTCTTGAGTCTTCTTCACTCCATGCTGCCTTAATCTGCCTTTTAATGGAAACTCTGGACATAAATCCTCTGCTTCTTCTTCTGGATCAAATTCTTGCAACTCTTCTGGTTCAAACAGAGGTAAACGCAGCTATTATTGCACTCATTGCAAACGTAATGGTCACTCTAATGATCGTTGTTTCAAGCTGCACGACTATCCACCAAATTCTAAGTCTTCTCAGGCTCATTCAGTTACAGACATTGACAGCATTGCATCTGATTCCTCCAGTCCTTCTTTGGGAACACAAACTCTCAGTAGTGAGCAGTATTCTCATCTTCTCAGTATTCTTCAAAAGACCTCAGTTGGATCTCAGTCATCATCCATGGCTCATCTTGTTGGTATACAGTCTCTCTACACATCCTTAAATTCTGCTCGTTCTTTGTTTTCTCAAGATGCTTGGATTATAGATACTGGTCCGAGTGACCACATAACCTTTAATTTGGAATCATTTTCATCCTTGAGACCTTTGACTGATCCTATACACATATCCATGCCTAATGTCCTTGTGCTTGTTGTGAAGTTAATTGGACTTGTTCAGTTGTCTTCAGATATTATTCTCAAGGATGTGCTCTATGTTCCTCAGTTTAGATTCAGTCTATTGTCTGTACAGAAGCTTGTTTCTCAATTGAAATGCAAAGCCATCTTTGATGATGATTCATGTTGGGTGCAAGATCCAACATTGACGGATCCTTTGCTGCTTGGTAAAGTCCATAACAAGCTTTACGTTTTTTCATCTTCCAACACTGTCTTTCCTTCCAATAAAGTTGTTTCTGCTTGTTTCTCTAAGAATAAAGACATGTCTCTAAAGCATAATCGTCTGGGTCACATGCCTGTGAATAAGCTAAGGTCCATAGTGCCTATTGATTGTAAGGATGAAGACCTTTCTTCTTGTGAGGTCTGTGTTAAAGCTAGATTACAGAGGAAGCCCTTTTCAAGTAGCAAGATATCTACTACATATCCTTTTGAGTTGCTACATGGGGGCCATTTAAAACTGCCACTCATGATGGACACAAATATTTCATCACTATTGTGGATGATTTCACTAGGACCACCTGGACACATCTTATGCAAACAAAGGGAACTGCCTTCTCTCTTCTTCAGACATACATTGTTCTTGTTCATACTCAATTTGGGAACAAGTGAAGGTCATAAGGTCTGATAATGCACTAGAGTTGGGCCTAAGTCATGCTGGAGCTCAATACTTTTCTTCCACTGGGATTATTTGATGGCAGACGAATCTGTTGGATCGAATATATGAGGCTGAAAACGTTCTCTTGGGGTGGATGTTGAGGAAGTCGATGTTGAGATGGATTCGAGAGATCGTTGTGGCAGATGATCGAACGAATCTTGGTCTTCGACAAGTGTTATCTACCTTGACTCATTCGTCGATCTAGGTAGACTAGCTTGACTCGGACACGATAAGCAAGTGACGTCTTTCTTGACCCAGCCGTCAATCTAGAAGGACTCACTTGACTCGAACTAACCCAAGGAATCCACCTAGGGTTCTTTCAAAGTTTGGAGATCGAAATATGTGTAAACAACAGATCGATCTCACAGGCCAATATCAAACCAAGCGTTGACTTCTTGCAATTCAATATCAAACCAAAACTACAGCTAAACAACGTCAAAACAACGTCAAAACAACCTCAAAACCTAAAAGGAAGAGTAATTCTCAATTTGTCAAAGTCTACCTAAAACCCTAGAAAAACACACTTTAAATAGTCTTCCCGAAATGCTTGATTTCCAAGGAAGGAAACCCTAGAAAAGCCCTAAAATCTCAAATCTTGTTCCGATCATGGCGGCCTCGTCCAATCTCTAATGGGCCTCAAATTTGGACACAATGAAGATAAGCCCATGTACTAAAACATATCCAAATGAGAGCTTAATCCGATCATTCCTTTGCCCAAACGAACAGAAACAAGTTCGGATCTTGCAACAGTCATATCTTCCTCATTGGGCCTTTGTTGGGCTTCAAATTTGGACACAATCAAGATAGGCCCAAGAAGTATGATCTGACCAAATATCTTCTCAATTCGACGCCCGAGCCGTCCAGTCCACTCTGTCCTAGTTCCATCCCATCTTTGACAGCATTACCTCTTATCATCTTCCCGACCTTCAGCTTGGCGACGAGATCGCATCATGAGTTGTCCTGGGAGACGCTCCAGCGTACGTACATCATCCTCCTCCCCTTGAAAAGGATTAATCCTCGAATCCTCGTGCTCTTCTAAATTCAGCTCGTCTTGAAAATTGGGCCCTTGAGAGCTCACCCATACAGCCATGGGTGCCAAAGATGAATAATGTTCAGCTCTTGATGAAGCTCCGACGTACGTACATCATCCTCCCCTCCTTTGAAGAGATTCGACCTCGAATCTTCTTGACCTGCAAAAAGGAGAGCTACGTAACAAGTATCTGGACACACAACAAGACATACACATCTACCTGAACTAAACAAAGCTTGGTGTGTGTTTGGTATTCTCCGACAAGTAACATTGTTATCCTTCTTAAGATGCAATTTATCTCCTAGATGCAGGTGAAACACACGGATGCAAGCACTCTTTACACCACTTTTCTTTCTATACCCTATTGGATGCCTAATCATGCTAGCGATAACATAATAAGCATACTGGAATAAGAAAGACTTACTAAGACCTGAATACAATCTATATGACTTGTCTTTAAAAGGACGATGATATGAAAAATGATCCAAACAATGCGAGTCAATATAGCGAGTAAATGATGACAACCATAAGAGCTTTGGTTTCCACTGTTGTCAAAAAGGGTTGGCATATGTCTCAACTGGACATTAATAATGCCTTTCTTCATGGAGATATTGACAAGGAAATCTACATGAAGAGCCAAATCCGGGTTGGAGAGCCCAATCCGAGGGTCCAACCTTCTGGTTTGGTTGCGCATGTACTTTTGGAGCTCAAGAACACGAATAACAGTGCTAAAAGATGGAGTTTGATTCGAGAAAGAGTGGAGTCTCAAGTTGTTGATCCAGCTTTGTTCGAGAAGGTCTCTGGCAATATCAAGGGAATTTATAGCTGGTCTGACCTCGCGAAGTGTTGATTGAGAGGTTGCGAACATCTAGGCTCCAACACTGGTGCCTACCGTGGGGACCTCCTCACGTAGCTAGGTATTGTTCAAAGCCTTGAGAAGAAAGGCTTGTGAAAAAGTAAGAGGGAAGATACAGACAAAGTGGCGATGTGAACAACACTTCCCTACAAACGAACCCGCCAGGGCAGGCTACGTTACCTCCCCCACTTCCTCGCGTCGATGAGGAGGGAATCTTGGTCCCTCCAGAGCAAGCAACAGCCGTCCAAGCGTGGTTAAGGTCTCGCGAGCAGGAAGCTCCCAAAAATCAGAATCAATAGAACCAAAGAGCAACAACTTGAGTGGTCCATGAGCATCACGAGAATCGAGAAGCTCGGTTTGAAGAGGAGTGTCGCGAGAGAAGCACGTCCTAGAGTTATTCATCTCAACCAGGCCCCCGCAAGCTTTCACGATCAGTACTATTCTCAGAACAGGGGTAAGTATGATGGGAGGAACTAGAATTACGCCCCAAAAAACGGTGCGCGCACCCCTCGTGACCATTATGATGCCCCTTACTACCACCAGAACGACTATCCTAACCAGGTGTATCCTACCAAACCTCCTCTAAACTTGTCATCCATATTTGGGCCTACTACTTTTGCGGAGCACATAATCCGTGCACCCCCGTTGCTGGATTTCAGGTTTCCAACCATCAAAGGGTACACCAGAAAGGGTGATCCTAACGAGCACCTCTCGCGATATAAGTACGCAATGATCGTGAGAGGGCCGGACGAGGCAACCATGTGCAAGGGTTTCCCGAGCACCTTAGCCGATACGGCAATGACATGGATGCTGAATCATCCTGTCGGGAGCATTACATGCTTCGCGGACATTGAACGAGGTTCGTATCCTCGAAAAAGAGGAAGATCAATATGCAAGAGGTAGTGGGTGTCAAGAAGAAGTCTGGGGAAACACTGGAGGATTATGTGAAAAAGTTCTCGGGAATGTTCCTCAACGGTTTTCTTGATGGGAGTGAGTTCAAGAAACATTGCTATAGGAAGCAAGAGCAGTCTTACCAGGCAATGCTCGAGAGGGCATATGTCGAGATTCAGGTCGAGCTCATACATATGTGCCTTCTGCTAGCAACAACCAATTAAAGCAGGGTTAGAACAACAAAAAGGGAAACCAAGGCTGGGGGAATAAGAGACACCAGAATGATCAGGGTCATAATAATCAAAATCACAGAGGCTCGTGAGCCCCAGTGCTATCTACTCATAATCAGAATCAGGGGCAGTAACAGAATCACAGGCAGAACCAGGACTAGAATTAGTTTCAGGCTCAGAACCTCATGAATCAGCGGGATGACAGCGGAAGAGGTTGCAACCGTGGAAACGGTGGAAGAAGGCACACAGAATATGGTTTGTTCACTGTTTGTAGCGAAATTACCTACGAGAAGATAACTAAGAAATTGTAGGGAAAAGATCAAAGAATACGGTATAATCTCAACACTCAAGAACAAAGTAGGTAATTAGGGTTGAAGCTTGAACTTGGTATTATTCGAATGGAGGCTGAATGCTTACAAAACATGCGTTAGCCTCTATATATAGGCTAACCCTAATAACATCTTTAAGGAAAACGAGATCTTATCTCTTCCTTCTATCTAAATGATGATATAATAAATAAGGTAAAAGATATTCTCTACCGTATCTTTTACCAATTACAAGAATATTATAAGGAATAGGATAAAACATGCTCGGACGACCTAATCTTCAAGATAAACGAGACCTTTGCCACGTCTCGTCACGTCGACGACGTCTTTTATTCCTCTCATCGCGTCGAGGCAGTTCTTCTACGCGTAGCTTAGCACGCGTTCCATACTCGTCATATTTTTAAGAATAAACAATACCCCTAAGGCGTCTTACAGGGCTTAACGTCTAGTAGAGCTGGGAGACGCCATCTTTCTTCAAGGAATACGTCTTCATTGCTTTAGGAACGCGTTGATGATTACGTCACTTGACTTTTTAATATCATCGCAAAGCTTGGATCATCATTCTCCTTCAATCATTTCCACGTGACAGGCGAGGAGCTTCGTTATTCGCGCCGACAACGTTCATCTCCAGCGGCAAGTTTCTTAATGGGAGATGTTGTCGTTGGAAGAATATCCTTCCCGAGATCCTCGCGATCTCCTTCCTATAAATAAGCGAGGATCTTCCCTTTCTTCATACACTTCTTCTAATCTTCATTTCTCTGCTCTCCTCTTTACTTAATTGCTCTATTACACCACTCCTCTTTCTTCTTCTTTTTTCAATGGCAACCCCAGTGCTTTATGAACCAGGAAAGGTGCTCCGCGAGTCGGATCTCTACTACTCTGAAGCCTACGACGTCAGCCGTTTGAGGATCATTGCTGAACTTGGCCCAAACGTGAAGATCGAGATCCCTCCAAGGGGGGTTTGTGCGGATGATCATCCACCAGGGTGGATAGCGGTCTATGAGTATCCGTTTCTGGAGGGGCATCGATTCCCGTTCTCGCCTTTGGTCAAGGCCTTTATGCTTACTCTAGGCCTGGGGATGGGTCAATTTCCTTCGAACCCTGAAGTGAGTGGCGGACATAGGTCATCGTGTGATTTTATCAGCTTGTGATGTTACCCCTTACTTTTAAGGTGGGTCCGTTGCCTCACGCTAGCGTTAGGTCGACGTCGAACTCTTTTATTCGACGGGCCTATTCATCGTGCGGCGTCCGATTTCTAGATTGTTAGGACTTACGATGCCGGTGGACGCATCCCTGCCGGTTTGGCGTTTTGCCAGTGGATTCATGACTCTAAGAGGGACTGGAAGGCGTGAAGACGCGTTCCTGGAGAATGACCGTGTCAAATTGGTTCGACCTTGTTTTCTCAGAGGATCCGACCGACTTCATGAGGTACCGGGCTTCATTCCCCATGACCATTGCCACACGTCGCTAACAATCATGGGAAGCGTCGAATCGGAGGTTCGGCTAACGTTGCCTATGCGTAGATGAAGCCTTGAACGCGTAGACTAACGAAATTCTCCCCCGGCGCGGATTTTCACCGCGGCCTTCTTGCTTCTTGTTTGGTACGCCGTACTCAAGTGGCACGTTCTCTTGATAGACATAGAGCAAGTCGTGGAAATGAAACAACTCAGCATGCTTAACACGTTGGAAAGAAAGGTCTACTTGTATATTAATAAAAGATGCATCATGCAATAACAAACATTGAATTTGACGCCTACCCCTAATCGCCGCGACCCCTTGTCGCTTTGACCTGACGATAACGACGTGTTCTTATTAAAAACTTAATCCTACTCATGCAAAGGGAAATAAATGGGAATCAAAAGACGCATAGAAGTATCTCAAACTCTTTCCTGATGGTGCCTTTACGGTGGGTGATGTTTCAAGAACATGTAGCTTATGTCAGGGTTCTCCGCCATAAATTTCCTCCACTTTTGAACTCGGAGATTTTGCTTACGTTTCCGTAGAGACGCGTCGTGCTTATCGACGCCCTTATCTCGCTTCTTAGACGGCTTTTTCTTTGACGCGTCGGGGGTTATTCTTCTACCCCTAGCCTCTTTCTTGGACTTTCCATGATTTTTCCGCGTTTTTAGGCGTTTGGATTCTTTGTTACTCGACGATCCAGAACATGAAGACGCTTTCCTTTTCTCTACTCTTCGGATGTCGTAGGATTTTACTTCTAGGACGTATGTCTCGTCGCGAATTTTTTCCTAAAGTAGGCTTTTTTTCAGAAAAAATTCCCGATATGGGCTCGTTTTGAAATTAATTCCAAACATAGGCACTCTTATGAGGCTCGGAAAATTTTCACGTATGAGAGACGCTGGTTTTGCCAGCGTCTCTCATCCGAAGCAGATTTAAAAAAAAAAACTTATGTATAAGAGACGCTGGGAAAAACAGTGTCTCTTACACATGTATTTTTTTAACCCATGTGTAAGAGACGCTGGTAAAACCAGCGTCTCTTACATGTAAAATTTTTAAAAAAAATAATAATTGCATAAAAAATGTGCTAGCCTCAATTCAATTTGCATTGGGTGGGGGTACGGATCCAGCCTCAATTCCAATCTGAGCCTCAATATGCAAATATTATTATTTTTTTAATTTTACGTGTAAGAGACGCTGGTTTTGCCAGCGTCTCTTATATGTGGGTTAAAAAAAAATACATGTATAAGAGACGCTGGTTTTCCCAGCGTCTCTTTTACATAAGTTTTTTTTTTTTAAAATCTGCTTCGGATGAGACGCTGGTAAAACGGGCGTCTCTCACACGTGAAAATTTTCTGAGCCTCATAAGAGTGCCTATGTTGGGAATTAATTTCAAAACGAGCCCATATCCGGAATTTTTTCTAAAAAAAAGCCTACTTTAGAAAAAAATTCTCTCGTCGTCTGCCCGGCCTATTTCTTCTTTTATCTCACCGAGCGTTCGTTGAGCATATCTTACTTGTTCTCCATGGTCTTTTAATTGCTATGCCTTACTCTTTTTCTCTAGGGACGTGTTGGTTGTATTCTTCATTCCTATGCTGTAGCACTCCCTTGCTATTTGTGGTTCACCCTTGATCTCTTGGATTCCCCATGGAGATGGAAACTTCAGGGATTGATGGTATGTTGAAGGTATAGCTCTCATATCGTGTAACCACGGCCTTCCTAAGATTATGTTGTAGGGCGATTCTGCCTCCATCACCACAAATTTAGTCTGCATGTTGACCCCTTCTGCCAGAGTGGTTAGGGTGATCTCTCCCAGCATATCGGCGACTTCGCCTCTGAAACCTACTAGGGGGATGTACTTTTTCACCACGTCGTCGCTAGATAGTCCGAGTTCTTTGATTGCAGACAGGGTGATGATGTTGGCCGAGCTTCCATTATCGATAAGGATCCTTTTAACCTTGCAATTACTAATGGTTAAGGAGAATACTAACCCGTCGTGATGATCTACGCTCCCATTGGGCTCTTCGAACATGATTGGACAATCTTTCCTAACAGTCCTAACGTGGTAGATATGCAAAGTACTTCCTTATGGGAGAGCCTCCAAAGATCGTGTTGATTGTCCTTGAACGACTCGATGAGGGGGGTTGTGGCGTTGGAGATCTTTAACCTTTCCTTGCTCCTTCGAACACGTCCCTTCCTTCTTTGGAGAGCAGATCTAATAGGTCGCCTCTTTTCAGGAGACGTAGCACTTCTTTCCTCAGAGTGTAACAATCATCCGTTGGATGTCCCGAGTCGTTGTGGAACTCGCAATACCCTCTTCTGGATCCTGACTTCTTTTCCGTATTTGGCTTTTTAGGCCACTTCACGTCGTGGAGTTTCTCCATCGCGTTCATGACTCGTGACGCATCGGTCTTCATGTATACCCCTCTTTCGACCGCATAGACGTTATTGATCTCGCTTACGTTATGCACCATGGGGGGTTTTCTATGCAACGACTTATTTCTTCTATCGTAGCGTTCGTCACCTTTCCGTTGGGGAGAATGCCTGCACGGAGGGGTACATCTACGTGGAGATCGAGACTTTTCTTCAGCGTGACTTAGGAGGTCTTCTTCGAGGCGTATGGCTTCCATAGCTCTTTCTCTCGTCGAAACGAATGAAGTAGGACGAGTGACGAGGCGAATTTGTCGTGTGCCAAGTCAAGTAATCCTAACATGCAAACTAAGTAATATAGTGCGTAAGTAAGGGTCGAATCCCAAGAGAATCAGTTTATCAAATTCTTAAGTTATCACAATGACTAACCAATAAACGTAACAAAAAGGGGGGTTTTTGGGGTTTTGATACGAAGTATCGAATGTCAACTTGGTTATAACAAGATTAAGCGAAGTGTTCCACTTAGCGATTATCCACAATTAGATTAACAAGTTGATCATAAAATCCTTTTTATCCTTATGTCAAGTTCTCAAGTGATCGTTCTAATTCCTGTTCTTGAATAGTTATTAGTCCAACTAGTCCTAATAACCCTTACTCGATTATAACCTCGAAACTATCGAAGTTCAATAACAAAGTAGCAATGCATTCAGGAATAGATAGATACATGCAATATCATGGACAACTAGTCGGATACTCGACATGTACTCAACTCTCTTCTCTAATAACAATCACAACTAGTTCATGCAAATAGATTGTGCTACACAACAAGTATGATAATTCAACTAGAAGTATCAAACTCTAGCAATATGAACAAGACACAACTAACTTAGGTGATCAATCTAAAGTAGTAAAACTAATTCATCGACAATACAAACAAGAGAGTTGAGACAATCAAAGAGTAGACAAAAGGAAAGGTTAAACTCACAACTTGTTGAATCCAAAAGCTTCAAACGCCAAGTGAAACAAATGAACTTTAGCAACTCATAAGTTTGTGAAAACTCTTCCAAAAACTTAAGCAAAACAAAGACTAGATGATCAAGGATGATCATCCACTACCTATATAGTATCAGCTGATGTAACAGCCGAATTAAGGTCTAAAAAACGTATGGAAAGTTACAAAATTAAACACAAATTACTTCAAATGGCAAAGACATCAATTTGATTCTTCTGTCGAGGAACCGCACCCGCGGGTTGAGAGCCGCGGGCGCGGCTTTGAGTTTCTTCAGATTCTCTGGATGGCAGAGGGCCGCGGGCGCGGCTTGAGACCCGCGGGCGCGGCTTTGGCTTTCTCGAAGGCTTTGACTGAAGGTGAGAGCCGCGGGCGCGGCTGGAGACCCGCGGGCGCGGCTTACGCTTTCTCGAAAGCCTTGACTGAAGGTGAAACCCGCGGGTGCGGCTTGAGACCCGTGGGTGCGGCTTTGTTGTCTGAGGCAGAACCTGCTGATTTCTTCAAGTCTTCGTCTTCGTCTTCGTCTTCAGCAACTTCTTCCTTATGCTTCAATGCTTCCAATGCTTGTATCATCTCTTGGAATCTCGTATGTAAATCTTCTCTCGAACAGCTCCATGATACAGATTACATAGAAACAAATAACATAATCCTATACAAACTAGCTAATAATCCATAGTTGCGGTATGTAAAACACCGCTTATCAACGAGTCTTTGTTAACTCTTTGTACAGATCGCTGTCTCGGGGGAGTGCGCGTCTGAACGCGTCGGCAGCGGTAGCCTCGCTACAATATGGAATTGTAATCTTCTTGTCATTGAAACGCTTCATAATGGCTCTTATGGTTTCTCCTTTGTTCATACGCATGTTATGGAGATCTGAAGGTTGCTTCACAAACAACTTACTGCTGGCGAATTGCAATCGGAACAGGTTGGAGAGTTCGGCGTAGGAGGAGATACTTCCCTTGGGTAAGTGGATAAACCACGTCAGGGCTGGACCTTTCAGCGTCGAGCTATAGAACTTGCACATCATAGCTTCTTTTAACTTGGGTTCGATTGGACTTGTGGAGAGCTTGGCCTTGTATAGTAAGACATGTTCTTTCGGGTCGTCGGATCCGTCGTATACGGGGAGATCGGCGACGGTGAACATCTTAGCTATCTTCTGGGTGGCGATAGTGGCAACAAAAGGACTCTTGAAATCCGAATTCGTGCTCGGGGATTATGGATTTTGGGGGTTCGGGCATCAACATCATCTCTTTTCTTAGGGCTCCGACCTGTTGCGCTACGTCCGAAGTCATCTTCTCCTCAGATTTCTTTTTCTGAATCATTTCTCTCGATGGGATGGCATTTCGATACTCCTGGGACTCGTAATCCTCTCCTTCTTCAGCGACGACATCCATATCTAGGCGGCGAATGACGCTTTGACTACGAACATAGGTGAGTGGCTTCGCTGACTCTGCTCTAAGCTCTTTTATAATGGAGCGTAGTCGTTCATTCTCTTTGGCAAGTCCCGATGTGTTTTCTTCGCTGGCGCTTTTAACTTCTGTCCATGCCCTCTGGAGGGTATCGAAGTGGACTCTGACAGAGGCCACATTAGTTACATCGCCGCTCGTCCCCTGATCTTCTGTGGGAGCATTGTTCTTTGGAGCACCAGGAGTGTTCTCGAGATCTTTTCCTGCGTCTTCTTCCACCGCAACGAGAGGAATCGTTACGTGATCTTCTTCTTCGGATCTTTTTTCGCCATCACGCGGACTGTTGGTCGGATTTGTCATGATTTCCTGCAAAAAAGAAGTTCTTTTCGTATGGAAAGATGATACCTTTTTGATCCAGCCCCACGGTGGGCGCCAATTGTTTGTAGTGAAATTACCTACGAGAAGATAACTAAGCAATTGTAGGGCAAAGATCAGAGAATACGGTATAATCTCAACTCAAGAACAAAGTAGGAAATTAGGGTTGAAGCTTGAACTTGGTATTATTCGAATGGAGGCTGAATGCTTACAAAGCAGGCGTTAGCCTCTATATATAGGCTAACCCTAATAATATCTTTAAGGAAAACGATATCTTATCTCTTCCTTCTATCTAAATGACGATATAATAAATAAGGTAAAAGATATTCTCTACCGTATCTTTTACCAATTACAAGAATATTATAAGGTAAAAGATATTCTCGGCCGACCTAATCTTCAAGATAAACAAGACCTTTGCCATGTCTCGTCCCGTCGATGACGTCTTTCATTCCTCTCGTCGCGTCGAAGCAGTTCTTCTACGCGTAGCTTACCACGCGTTCGATACTCATTGTATTTTTAAGCACAAACATTCACCACAACTCTATCACCTAACACAGAGAACTGATGTAATGTCCCCAGAATCGACAATCAGCCAGAGCAGAGGATGGTTTTAACCAACCACCGAGGGGATGGGAATCCACATGGCAGAGGGGGTGGTAATCCCGGACGTCTAAGTGACTCAGAAGATATCGTGAACCAACTTCAAGGCATGCTAGGGCCGCGACTTGTTTGTAGCGAAATTACCAACGAGATGATAACTAAGCAATTGTAGGACAAATATCAAAGAATATGGTATAATCTCAACACTCAAGAACAATGTAAGATGAAATAGGAATTTAGGGTTTGAAGCTTGAACTTGGTATTACTCGTATGGTGGCTCGATTCTTACAAAGCAGGCGTTAGCCTCTTTTTATAGGCTAACCCTAATAATATCTTTAAGGAAACGAGATCTTATCTCTTCCTTCTATCTAATAACGATATAATAAATAAATAAGATAATATCTACTCGGCCGACTTAATCTTCAAGGTAGACGAGATCTTTGCCGTGTCTCGTCGCGTTGACGACGTCTTCATTACTTCTCATCACGTCGACGTGATCATCCTATGCATAGCTCGTCAAGCGTTCCTTACTCGTCATATTTTTAGGCACAAACAATACCCCTAAGGCGTCTTACATGGCTTAACGTCTAGTAAAGCTGGGAGACGCCTTCTTTCTTCAAGGAATACGTTTTCATTACACCAGGAACGTGTTGATGATTACGTCATTCGAATTTTTAATATCGTTGTAGAACTTTGATCATCGTTTTTCTTCAATCATTTCCATGTGACAGACGCGGAGCTTCGTTATCTGTGCCGACAACGTTCACTTCCAACGGCTAGTTTCTCTAGTGGGGGATGTTGTCGTTGGATAATATCTTTCCCGAGATCTTCGCTATTTCCTTCCCGTTGGAGAATATCTTTCTCCATACACTTCTTCTAACTTTATTTCTTCCGATTATTTCTCCGCTCTCCTCATTTCTTTCTCGCTCGATCACTCTATTGCGCCGCCCTTCTACTTACTTCTTCTCTAATGGCAACTCCAGTGCTTTACGAACAAGGGAAAGTACTCCGCGAGTCGGACCGTTACTACTCCAAGGCACACGACGTCAGCCGTCTGAGGACCATCGCTGAACTTGGTCCGGACGTGAAGATTGAAATCCCTCCAAGGGGGGTTTGTGCGGATGCTCACCGGCCGGGATGGATAGCGGTCTACGAGTATCCTTTTCTGGCGGGGCATCGATTCCCGTCCTCACCTTTGGTTAAGGCTTTCATGCTCACCTTAGGCTTGGCGATGGGTCCACTTCTCCCTGCTGCTTGGCGCATCTTGGGTGCTCTCGACGATGCCATTGAAAAACATGGCATGGACTTCGTCGCGGCAGATCTTGCCAACTCTTTGACCGTCTCGCTCTCTTCACCAGCAGAGTCTAATTCAAAATCAAGCAGAAGAAAGCTAGGATAGCTTTTGAGAAAAGCACGGCTGATCGGGGTTGGGCCGAGGTATTTTACTTCGTGGAGAAATCTTCCCTCGTAGATGCGTGCTCTTGGCTCATCGAGGAATGGAACCCTAAGAGTGACCTTCCTCACTTTGTCTTATCAATTTTTCTTTTTCTTTGAAGCATATTATTACTTATCGATGCTTTGCTTACGCGTAACTTTATATACTTTTCAGTCAACGCTGATGCTCTTAAGACGAGGGCTAAGTCGAAGAAGGCGGTAGCTGCGCTTTTTGCGATCCCTGAGGTCGATCGGACCTTCCACGACCATGATGGAGAGGGTCATCGTAGTGCTCCCGCGAGGCCATCTGGTAAATTGGCTTCTTCTCGTTAGCTTACTTCGACTTCTTTTTTCCTACTTGTGTTTTAATTGCTTGTAATCTGTTGGTGGTGCAGCTTCAATTTCTCGCGTTCGCGCATGTGACGAATCTGCCATTGACCTTGTGACGTCGAGGAAGAGACAGCTTGCCATAAAAGGATGTTCGTCTACTGCTCCCCTGGACATCGATCTTATGGATACCTTGGAATCTATGCCGTCTCCTTCTCCAGCCAAGGCGACGCGTTCAAAGAAGGGAAAGGAGAAAGTGGTCGAAGCTTCCGAGGAAAAATACATGTCCGTGGATGATTTCCTTGGCGTGATCTCACGTGTTTTTGTTCCGGGAAGGGAACTTCTAAAGGCTTTGATGGGGCTTCGTTCTTCGGCGTCCCTTGACCACTACGCGTCGATGGATCCTACCGACGTCATGGGAGGGGCTTTCGCTGCTCAGTGGCAGGTAAGATTGTAACTTTTATTTTCTCTTTGATCTTTTCATGAGCTTTCTTTCTTATTTTTCTTATTCCTTCTTTCAGGGGATTTAGGCGTCGTTATGTGCTTGGACGCTTTTGTCTACGTATCCGGAACAGATGGAGGCGTTGGCGAAAAAGGCGTCTGACGCGTCGTCGGAGATTACGCGTCTCAGTGGTGAATTAGAGAAGTCCCGTGATGCGGAGAAGGCGGCGAAGGATAAGGTCACTGAAGTTCTTACCTCGTTACCTTGAGGACGGACGTGGAGAAGAACCAGGCGCAGCATGACAAAGATTTACACGAGGTGAAGATCTATTGGTCTTGGTTGTCCAGAGTGGAGGTTTATGAGGAGTATGCTACTAGAAATTACAAAGATTGGGATCCGGTGGGCGAGCGCACCGAGTTTAGGGAGGCTTTTCCGGAACCTCCTAAAGGTGTCATAGATGGTCCTTCTTCTTCGCGTCTTGACGCCGATCTCGACGTCGCAGATATTGAAGATGGTGAACGCGTCGACGAGGAGGAGTCTGCGAATGATGACGAGGAGGGTGATGGTCGTGCATCCGGCTCTGGGTCGTCTGAGGGCGAATCCAAATCTTTATAATTTTTTCTTTTTCTTTGCGTAGGGAACTTGTACGCGTTGCCTATAGTTGGGGCGCTTTTTCTTTTTTAAACGTTATTATCCACGTTCTTCTTGATGAGACTTTCTTTTTGATGTACTTGTTCTTCTATTCCTCCAATCCTCTATGCTGCTTTGGTGATAGCGTTTTATTGGTGTCAAATTTCTTGTTCTTACGTCGTTGCTATCTTTTTAGGTACTTTTCATTCTTTTGGCGTAATCCTACCCCTTTTGGTAGGTTTGACTTATACTCCCCGTAAACTAGGTTAGAGCTACCAAAGACCCTTGTGCTTGCTTTGCTCGTTATATCTTGTACTTTGTTTCTTGCGTCGTGCGCGTGTATTCTTCGCGTATGAGACGTCTTGGGAGCTTGCTCTTTTGGTTTTGATGTTTCATGTGCTATACTTTCGTACACGTATCTTGTTCTGTGTATGTGTAGAATTTATTTCCTTTTGACTTGAACTTCCGTTACCTCTTACGCGTATCTCGTTTACGAATGCGTAGGTTTGGTCCTTGGCTTTTGCTACTTTATCTTTAGGGTGTGGTTTTCTACCCCTGGTATGACACTTTGTTCGTAGTGAACGTGTTAGAAAGTTTTGCTTACTTGATAGGGTGGTATGGTCAATGCGGCTGCTTTCGTTACGTTGCCGGCTTATATGAAGGTTGGGTCCAGCATTTCCTCCGAACCCTGAAGCGAGTGGCGGACGTAGGTCAGCGTGTGATTTTATCAGCTTGTGACGTTACCCCTTACTTTTAAGGCAGATCCTTTGCCACACGCTAGCGTTAGGTCGACGTCGAACTCTTTTAATCAACGGGCCTATTCATCGTGTAGCGTCCGATTTCTCGATTGTTAGGACATACGATGTCGGTGGACGCATCCCTTCCGGTTTGGCGTTTTGCCCGTGGATTCATGACTCTCAGAGGGGCTGGAAGGCGTGAAGGCGCGTTCCTGGAGAATGACCGTGTCAAATAGGTTTAACCTTGTTTGTTCAGAGGATCCGGCCGGCTTCGTGAGGTACCGGGCTTCATTCCCCATGCCCGTTGCCACACGTCGCTAACAATCATGGGAAGCGTCGACTCGGAGTCGGCGGTTCGGCTAACGTTGCCTACGCGTAGATGGAGCCTCGAACGCGTAGACTAACGAAATTCGCCCCCGGCGCGGATTTTCATCGCGGCCTTCTTGCTTCTTGTTTGGTACACCGTACTCAAGAGGCACGTTCTCTTAATAGACATAGAGCAAGTCATGAAAATGAAACAACTCGGCATGCTTAACACGTTGGAGAGAAAAGGTCTACTTGTATATTAATAAAAGATGCATCATGCAACAACTTGCACTGAAGGGACGTCCTAGACTTAGGCGTCCGTCCTAGAACTGTTTTCTATTGTTTTTAAAGTATTTTGCATTACTTACTATCTTTAGCATTAGCAAGTTATTATATTTAGTAACCCTAGTTAGGAGTCCTATATATTTGGACTTGGAACAAGAGTTGTTTTCACGTTGAATTTTATAGCAAGCCTAGTTGTTGAGATTTTCTCCACCCCTTTCTTTCAACGCCAAACCCTAGTTCGGGCTCGAACCTCCACGAGCCATTTATCTAGTCGTTGTTACTCAGTCCAGATCGTCGCCATTGTCACAGTCCCAAACCCTAGTCGCCGCCGTCATCTCCATCAAACCCTAGTCGTCGCCGCCACCCTTCCCAAACCCTAATTGCCGTCATCTTCTTCCAGCCTTCATATCATCGCTTCAACACCTCATTCCTCTTCACAAACCCTCAATCATCATCCCTTCATCAAATCGTTTTCGCCGTCACACTTTCTAACCCTGTCCGTCGAAGCCGAACCATCCTACCCAGATTCACATCCGCCCATCTTGTGAGTTCTTTCTTTGACCTAGTTCAAGCAAGTACTGCGTCTCCAAAGATTCTCCAGCCACGCGTCCTGCCTAGATTTGTCCCCCGTGAGCCTTGCAAGAGGTTTTCACATCAACTGGTATCAACTTCCAGGGGTACGACGTGTGGTAGATTCTTCTCTTGTTTTCAATTTCTCCCTCATTTATTGTTATTACCTATAGCTTTTTCATCATTTCATTATCTTCCATCAGTTTGTCTAAACAAAAATACAAAAAAAAAGAGTGACCGAAACCCTAGAAGATTTGACTTGCACTGCAAGTTTGAATCAAACCGAGCGTTTGTTTTTGTTTGCGAGTAGCCTCACCTCCTTGGTTGCAATAATTTATCTTGCTTTGTCTATCTTGCTATTGTTCTTGTGATTATTTCGCTGCATCATATATCTTGCATGAATGATAAGTTCGTGATTGTTGCATCAAGTCTATAATTCCTCTCTTAAACAGGGTTGCATTCCACGAATACGCTGAAATTTGTGTTGTTTACCTATTTTCTTCTTCTTAAATCTCATTGTATTGTCTGAATCCAAATCAAAAAGAAAAGTCACGACTTAAGACAAAGACAAAAAACAGTTCGTCCTACACAAAAGCTTCAACAAAAAAAAAAAAAAAATCTCTCTTCTAGTCTAGCATAATCTATAAAAGACCTTATCTTGCATCGATACTTGCTTTGATTTAATCATCTTAGGACGATATTGCTTGCTTGATTTGGCTTGAGAAGGTATTTGCATACGAGTTCACTTCCTTTCCTTGACCTCCCTCACGGATTGCCTATACTAAATACCGGGAGACTTTGATTCTTGAGTTGAGTTCTCTGCATATTGTAGCTCTTGTCGTTGCTTCCTTTTGTTGTATAACCCATTTTCTATGTCTGTGCATGGGGAGGACTACGAGGCAAAAACCGCTGAATTGTTGGAGACAAAGGAACTCCTTGCTAGGAAAGAGGCAGAGCTTTCAAGATCAGAGGCAGAGCGCCTTGAGGCAACCGATCGCCTTGCTCATTTGACGCGGTTGATGGACGCTCAACATGGTCCTACGACCGTAGTGGTAGATACACCGTCGCGTGCTAACAATGGCCAAATCACTTCTCGACCTTCTCGCTTTGACAAAGGCAAAGGCATTGCGTCCTCATCCCAACATAATACTGAGTCTCAACGAGAAAATGGAAGGTTAAGGTCCATCATTGAAAAACCGACGAATTACCCATTTGAGGATAGATGGGAGCCACGATCCCACTCACGGGACCATGATGACAATGACCACTATTCGGACCAGGTCGACACACAACGTCAACACATTCACTCTTCTGACAGACCAAGGTATGACAACTCGAACCATGATCCTTATTATGATAACCGTCATACGGCTGTTGCAGGACTCCCGTCTAGACAACGACTTGGTCGACTGCAGCAGGGTCAGAGAGCCCCATCTAGACCATATTCCATTCAAGCCTTCGGTGAATATGACGTGGAGGAGATGGATTTCGCTGGTCAAGCAAATCCAGGGAACTTTCACCCACCACTAGCCGAGCCTATCGAAAATCAGACTCATCCAGCTGAATGGATACCGCGTAAGCTTCCTACTCCTATGTCCTATGACACTAACCCCAATGACTATGATGAGTATGATCAGGGACGCCCTAGACGTCGTAGGGGACATAATGGAGGTCGTGGCAATACTCATGGTTTCCATGGAGAGCGAGAACGAGAAGAAAGACGCCAAGTCCAACCAAACCACAACTCTAGACGAGACATTAAGGTAAAGATCGAACCTTTTCTCGGTGAATACGATGCGGCTGTCTTTTTGGATTGGTTGCAAGGTACGGAACATGCACTTCAGCATTGCCACTATACCAAGGAGGAGAAGGTAGAAATTGCAACCTTACATTTCCAAGGAGCCGCACGTTCATGGTGTCATAGAGACATGACGAACAGGGCACGTCTGGGACAAGACCCTATTGAGCAATGGCACCAACTTGTCTTTGTCATGACGCAGAAATACGTCCCTCCAGAATATAAAAATGAGATGCGCTTGAAGATTGCTCTTGCACGCCAAGGTACGAGCACACCTCTTGAGTTTCTTGCTCACCTTGAGGATTTGTACTTCAAGACGGGCATGACCGTCACTCCAGCGACGATATGGACAAAGTTCCTCCACGTGTCGCATGTCGATCTACGGGAAGAGGTCGATGTGTTGCCTATCAATGACTTGACCACTCTTGCACATGCTGCTCAAAAAGTACATCAAAGACTTGTGCGCAAGAAGGTCTACCCATGGCTCTCGACATCAGCGTCGCGAAGGTATGATCCTAAACCAAATCCTACTTTTTCCACTAACCAAACTGTGAGTGCGCAGCCTAGGTCCCAACAACCTACTTCGAGCCGACCTCCTCTTCGTTCAGAAGCTCCAAAGTTGCCCACGGCTCCACCTCATCCAAAGACGAACGGATGACATGAGAAGACTAGCGACCGCGTTTGTTTCAAGTGTGGCGGTCGTGGTCATTTCATTCGTGACTGCTCCAATCCCAGACGAGTCTTGTTCTCCCAAGCAACGGGATACGAGTCCTATGAGGATGATGAGGACTTCGAGGACGCACCAGAAGCTGCGTATGACGACTATGAAAACGATGAGCCATATGAATGTGGTCCCCCAGACTTGAATGACGGCACACCTCTAACCCTAGTTGCTCATCGTACTTTGACAGTGAAAGACGCATCGATAGGGGATCAACGGGAAAATTTGTTCCACACCCGTTGTATTGTGGGCACTTCCTCCCTGAGTGTAATTGTAGACAGTGGTTCATGTTGCAACATCTTAAATGAGAAGGTGGTTCAGGTCCTAAGTTTACCTACTTCCCCACATCCACAACCATATAGCCTACAATGGATTTCAGAAGGTAACGGTGATGTGGTAACAAGGCAATGCCACATTACCTTCTCTATTGGTAATTACATTGACACAATTACTTGTGATGTTATTGTTATGGATGCCACTCACCTCCTTTTAGGACGACCATGGCAATTCGACAAGAAAGCGGTCCATGACGGCTTCTTGAACACTTATACATTCCAAAGTAATGAACGTCGGGTGACACTGCTGCCTATGACTCCACAAGAAATCATACATGATAAGGTGGAAAGAGACCGAATCAAGGCAATAGAGAGGGCAAATGCAGCATCACAAAAACTGAGGCCTACCGACCTGACGAACACGCCCAGGACCAAGGCATCCAACAAGGAGGATACGTCGTCCGACACAAACTCCTTACAGCTGGTTCCAAAGACCATTGAGCCCATGGCTCATACTAGACCCGGAGAAAATGTTTCTAAGACGCAACCAAAACAGCAACGATCAGGTCGCACAAAAACAAATCTGAGTCGCCCGACGGAAGTGGGTGACGCAGGACACAAAGATCCTGCGTCCAAGGATCTAACTAACACGATCCAGGGTCGTTGTGAGCGTCGTTTGCTCATTGCTCGTTCACGGGATATCACTCCAATTATTCATGGACGTTCTCCTTGCTTTTTATTGATTCCATCTGCGTGTATTACTGTTACCGAGAATGTCGATAAACTACCATCGTGTGTGACATCTCTTTTGCAGGAATTCGCGGATGTCATGCCAGATGAGATACCTGACGGACTACCTCCTTTGCGTGGAATTGAGCACCAGATCGACTTGGTACCGGGTGCCTCTTTGCCTAACCGAGCGGCATACAGGGCAAGTCCGGAGGAAACTAAAGAGCTGCAAAGACAAGTCACCAAACTCTTGGACAAGGGCTATGTTCGAGAGAGCCTAAGTCCGTGTGGTGTTCCAGTGATATTAGTGCCAAAGAAGGAGGGATCGTGGAGAATGTGCATGGACTGTCGGGCTATCAATCAAATAACGGTGAAGCACCGTCATCCAATTCCTCGCCTCGACGATATGCTAGACGAGTTACATGGTGTCGTGCTCTTTTCCAAGATTGATTTAAAGAGCGGCTACCACCAGATTCGCATGAAGGAAGGCGATGAATGGAAGCCGGAATTCAAGACGAAGTATGGTCTCTACGAATGGCTAGTCATGCCGTTTGGACTCACCAACGCTCCGAGTACTTTTATGAGGTTAATGAACCACGTCCTTCGTCACTTTTTGGGGAAATTTGTGGTTGTATACTTTGATGATATTCTAGTTTATAGTAGAACGTTGGATGACCATGTTTCACATCTTAGACAAGTTCTAGATTGTCTTAGGACCGAGCGGTTGTATGCCAACTTGGCAAAGTGCGTGTTTTGTTCGGACACTATGATTTTTCTAGGATTTGTAGTTTCTAAGGATGGGTTGCGGGTAGATGAAGAAAAAGTCCGGGCTATCAAGGAATGGCCTACCCCGACAACACCGACTATGGTCCGATCCTTCTTGGGGTTGGCCGGATTTTACAGGCGCTTTGTGCGTGACTTCAGTATCATAGTTGCGCCCCTTCATGAATTGACTAAGAAGGGCAACACCATTACTTGGGAGCCAAAGCATGAGGCAGGCTTCGAGAGTCTTAATGACAGTCTATGTCACGCACCATTGCTACAACTGCCAGACTTCAACAAAACCTTTGAGGTTGAGTGCGACGCATCCAACATCGGTGTTGGTGGGGTTCTGACTCAGAATCGTCAACCACTGGCGTACTTCAGTGAGAAATTATCAGGTGCGACACTCAACTACTCTACATTCGATAAAGAACTGTATGCTCTTATCAGGGTGTTGAAGACTTGGCAACATTACTTATGGCCAAAAGAGTTTGTCATCCATACGGACCATGAGGCCTTGACATATCTCAAGCACCAGTCTACTCTAGGTCGTCGGCATGCTCGATGGGTAGAATTTATGGAGACATTTCCATATGTGGTGATGCATAAAAAAGGTAAGGAGAATGTGGTAGCCGACGCCCTTTCTCGCAGATATGTTCTCTTAACTTCCCTTGATGCTAAAGTCTTCGGTTTCTCTTTGATTAAGGAATTTTATTTGCATGATACTTTCTTTAAATCTATTTATGAGACTTGCGCATCTCAGGGGACCTTAGATACCTATTTCCTTGACCAAGGGTACCTCTATAAGGGTGGAAAACTATGCATCCCATCCTCATCCATTCGAGGGCTCTTAATTAAGGAAGCACATGCGAGTAGGGCACATTTCAGCATAGCCAAAACTGTAGCAACCCTTAAGGAACACTTTTATTGGCCACACATGACTAAGCAGGTAACAAAATTTTGCAATGCCTGTGTCCCATGCCATAAAGCCAAATCTAGAGCGAGTCCCTCACTGTACACTCCCTTACCTATACCTAATGGCCCTTGGGAGGATATATCCATGGATTTTGTGATGGGGTTGCCTAGGTCTAAGAAGGGGAAGGACTCTATTTTTGTAGTGGTCGATCGGTTCTCTAAGATGGCACATTTTATACCATGTAAGGGAACTAACAATGCTGCAGAATGTGCTTCACTTTTCTTTGAGCATGTGGTTCGTTTACATGGTATACCGCGTTCTATTGTTAGCGATAGAGACGTGAAATTTGTTAGTCACTTTTGGAGAACTTTATGGGGTAAGTTAGGTACAAACCTCCTATTCTCTACTAGCTATCATCCACAGACAGATGGTCAGACCGAGGTGACCAACCGAACCTTAGGGACCTTGCTCAGGACCATGCTTAGGACCAACCCGCGCCGTTGGGAAGACTTACTTTCTTTTGTCGAGTTCTCTTATAACAGGTCTGTCCATTCAGTGACAAAGATGTCCCCGTTTGAGGTGGTCTATGGGAGGAACCCGTTGTCGCCACTAGACCTTATACCGCATCCCTTGAAGGACGGTGATCACGTCCGTGGAGCTGCTCGAGCGAAGATGATTCAGGAGCTGCATCATAGGAACAAGGAACAGCTGGAAAGGAGGGCCCGACAGCTGGAGCAGAGAGCCAACAAGGACAAACGGCGCATCACATTCGCACCGGGGGACCTGGTCTGGCTGCATTTGAGGAAGGACCGATTTCCCGCTAGACGACGATCCAAGTTGAACCCAAGAGGTGATGGTCCATTCAAAGTACTGGAAGCATATGGTCCAAACGCATACAAGCTGGAGCTCCCAGACGCCTATGGCGTCCATGCGACATTCAACATCGGCGACCTATCACCTTACACGCCTCCAGACCTTGACATTTACGAATCTGGGACGATTCGAGGCCAAGAAGGGGAGAATGATGTGGGACACCCCTTGACATTGACAGAGGCACAAGAGGAAGAGATGTTGAGTGTTCGTTCAAACGGACCAATTACGAGAGCACGTGCCAAATCCATTGCCCAAGCAACTACGAGCATTGTCGCTAAGGCATTTGCAAGAAATGGAGCGTCTTCCAATCACACACCATCCTCTGTCATGTTATCAATGGCTACTTATAGTGAAGAGACGTCCTAGACCTACACGTCCTAAGATTCAGCATGATACCAAGGACGACTTGCACTGAAAGGACGTCCTAGACTTAGGCGTCCGTCCTAGAACTGTTTTCTATTGTTTTTAAAGTCTTTTGCATTACTTACTATCTTTAGCATTAGCAAGTTATTATATTTAGTAACCCTAGTTAGGAGTCCTATATATATGGACTTGGAACAAGAGTTGTTTTCACGTTGAATTTTATAGAAAGCCTAGTTGTTGAGATTTTCTCCACCGCTTGTTTTCAACACCAAACCCTAGTTCGGGCTCGAACCTCCACGAGCCATTTAGTCAGTCGTTGTTACTCAGTCCAGATCGTCGCCATTGTCATAGTCCCAAACCCTAGTCGCCGCCGTCATCTACATCAAACCCTAGCCGCCGCCGCCACCCTTCCCAAACCCTAATTTCTGTCATCTTCTTCCAGCCTTCATATCATCGCTTCAGCACCTCATTCCACTTCACAAACCCTCAATCATCATCCCTTCATCAAATTGTTTCCGTCGTCACACTTTCTAACCCTGTCCGTCGAAGCCGAACCGTCCTAGGACGCCGTCCTACCTAGATTCACATCCGCCCATCTTGTGAGTTCTTTCTTTGACCTAGTTCAAGCAAGTAATGCGTCTCCAAAGATTCTTGATAAGCGGTATTTTACATAGCGCTACTATAGGTTATTAACTCATTTTGTATAGAATTATGCTAGATGTTATGATGTATTTTGTAATCATGGAGTTTTGGAGAGTTGAGTTACATATGAGATTACAAAAGATGATGCGGAGAATTGAAGAATAAGAAGAGGAGTCGAAGCTGAAGAAGACCACATGTAGCATTGGAAGCAGCTGAAGACGAAGCCAAGGAAGCCACAGAAGCCAAATCCGCGACTGCGGGTCCCAAACCGCGATCGCGGAAAACCTACTGGACCAGCCAAGATCACAGAACACAATCCGCGATCGCGGGTCCCAAACCGCGATCGCGGAATCCGCCAGCGATGACTTTTCTTCATTTGCCCGATTTAGTATGTTTTGTAACGTTTATATAACGTTTTTACCTTCAATTTGGCAGTTAGATTCTGCAGAGACTTATATGTTTTTAGGTGTGGATGATCTTCTATCATCTTCTACATTCCATTTCCAAGTTTTGAGAGTTTTCCTCAAGAACTTCATGAGTTGCTAAGTTTCCATTGTTTTGCTTGACATTTGAAGCTTTCGGATTGATTAAGTTGTGAGATTCCTTTCCTTTGTTCTATTCATATTGATTGTCTCTATTCTCTTGTGTGTATTGTTATTGAATTAGATTTGCTCATTTAGATTGGCCATCTAAGTAGTTTCATCTCATTCATATTGCTATTGTTTGGTTATTTCTAGTTGAAATATCATACTTGTTTGTAGCACACACAATTTGCATGAACTAGTTGTGAATGTCAATTGTGAAGAGAATTGAGTACATGTCGAGTATCTGACTAGTTGTCTATGGTATTGCATGTATCTATCCATTCCTGAACTTAAATCTGCTTTATTATTGAATCTAGATAGTTTCAAGGTTATAGTTGAGTAAGGGTTATTAGGACTAGTTGGACTAATAACTACATTAGAACAGCGATTAGAACGATCATATGAGTAATTCGACATAGGATTAAAAGGAGTTTATGATCAACTTGTTAATCTGTTAGTGGATAATTGTCGAGTGAAACACCTTCCATTGATATATTTACAAACCAAATGAACCTTCGTTACTTTGTTCTTAAAACATATCAACCCCCCCCCCCCCTTTTTTGGTTACTTACACTCGTTAATCATAATTGTTACTTTAAGAATCGATAACCTGATTCCCTTGGGATTCGACCCTTGCTTGCCTACTATACTTGTTAGTGAGCTTGTTAGGATTACTTGACTTGGCATACGACAATTCGCCTCGTCAAATTTGGCGCCGTTGCCTGGGAGTCAAATTTTCTTTTCTTTAAAGTTCTTGTTTGGATTAACCTTAGTGTTGACTAGTGAATGGTCAACACTCGTTCAACTAATCAGTCTCTTTTTATTCTTGATCCAGAAATCGAGAGGACTTTCCATCGGAATCAGAGAGAGAACAGAGTTGAGAATGATACAGGTGCAATGGAAGACGACCAATTGTTGACTCCAGACCAAAGAGCTCTTGCTGACACCCAACGTCAATTGGCTGAAATTCAGTTAGTTGTTAATGCCCAACGGGAATTGCTTGAGGCAAGGCAAGATGAAAATGCTCTAAGAGACGGCGGTGTCGTCCGCACAATGAGGGAGCGTACTACTCCCAATCTGACACAACAACCTCAAGTTGTGGTTCTTCTACCCCTTGCTCATGGGGTGACTTTTGAGCTCAAGTCAGGGGTGATCAATATGCTTCCCACATTCCATGGTTTGCCTGGTGAGGATCCAATCATGCATTTGAATCAATTTCATGACACTTGCATGACAACCAAACCACCAAATGTCATTGAGGAGCAGATCAAGATGAGAGCCTTCGGGTTCACTTTGAAAGATGGTGCTAGGTCCTGGTACTATCATTTACCTACCGGTTCGGTAGATAGCTGGGAGAAGTTGCACAAGGTGTTCTTGGGTAAATATTTTCCAGTTAAAAAGGCAAATGCTCTGAAGAAGGAAATTGCCCATGTAGAGCAAGGTGAAGATGAGACTCTCTATGATTACCTTGATTCAAGGGGTTGTGTGCTAGTTTCCCTTTTCATGGGTATGATACCGAGGACCTGGTCCTACATGTTTGCAATGGTCTCCTTAATCATGAAAGGAGAATGGTGGACGCTGCTTGTGTGGGAGTATTCTCAACATGACACTAGAAGATGCCATGGAAAAGTTGCAAGACATGGCTGAGAGCACTAGGAGTTTTCGTAGGACATACACTAGGAAAGGAGTGAATGCCACAAGCTTAGGAGACCCCGCTCTTATGACCGAGCTCGTTGAGCTAAAGAAGATGATCTCTCAGTTGCACAAAGGACAACAACAGGTAAAAGCATGTGGTATTTGTTCTGACCCTTCTCATTTTACAGACAAATGCTCTGAACTTCAAGATGATGATGTTGCTGAAGTCAATGCTGCTGGTGGATATGGACCTCCACGACCTCGAAATGATCAGCAGAACAACTACAACCCGAGGTATAGAGATCATCCAAATTTCAGATGGCGTGATCAGAATGAACCCCAACCTCAAGCTCAAGCCCCATGACCCAATTATGGACCTTCAACTGCAGATATGTTGAGATCATTGACTCAACATTTCACAACCCATGTCCAAACTACTGAGTCTAGTATCAAGAACATGGAGAAACAGATAGGGAAGTTGGCTGAAGCTGTGACCACTCTTTCACAACAAAAATCCAATTCTCTACCATCTCAGACGGTAGTGAATCCGACCAGAAATATTAGTGCTGTGACAACAAGGAGTGGAAAAGTGTTGGAAAATGCTGCTGTTGAAAATGCAGATTCTGAAATAGGTGAAAATCCGCGACCGCGGGACGAGAACCGCGATCGCGGAACATGTTCTGGAGAAACAACGTCAAATCCACGACCGCGGGACGAGATCCGCGATCGCGGAATTCTGACTGAGGAAACAGGTGCAAATCCGCGACCGCGGACTGACAGCCGTGATCGCGGAAATGCTCCTGGTGAGTCCGAGGTTGAGGAGTTTTCCAAAGATGTTGGAGCTGAGGTCGAGGACCGGGGCGACTTCCGGTTGAGGCAAGACGACTATGTCCGCCCCGACTTCCCACCTCTCAACTCAACCAAACCTCCCGCTCCTTTTCCCGATTCTTTGAAGGACACAAGGAGGCCGGAAAATGATAAGGAGCTATTCGAAACCTTCAGCAAATGTGAGGTAAATATCCCTTTACTCAAACTCATTAAAAGTATTCCTAGATATGCTAAGTTCTTGAAGGAACTTTGCACCATCAAGAGGAATCAAAAATTGAACGAACAACAGAAGGTGACGGTAAGCGAGCGTATCTCCGCTGTATTCCAAAGGCGAATGCCTAAGAAGTGCAGCGATCCGGGCATGATAAGCATTCCTTGTCGTATAGGTGATACTCACTTTGAGAGAGCTATGCTTGATCTTGGTGCATCTATAAATGTTTTGCCTTACTCGTTGTATAAAATGCTTGGTTTAGGTCCTCTTCATGAAACCGGAATAATTATTCAACTAGCTGATAGGTCTACTGTTTATCCTAAAGGTGTAGTTGAGAATGTTTTGGTAATGGTTGATAATTTGTTCTTTCCTGCTGACTTCTTTGTGTTAAACATGGAACATGATGGTCAGGTTGCGCCTATTTTGTTAGGAAGACCTTTTATGAGAACCGCTAACACAAAGAATGATCTAGCTAGTGGGTCTCTTACTTTAGAGTTCGATGGGGAAGTTGTACAATTCAATATTTTTGATGCTATGAAGCACCCCATTGAAGATGCTGCTTCTATTTGTTCTATTGATGTGATTGATCCTATAGTTCAAGATACTTTTAATATCTTTGGCTTGGATGAATTGCAATGTGTTATGGAAAACAACATCATTCACCCACCACAAGTTAATCTCTCTCTTTCTCCTGATATTCATAGGGTTCTAGCTCAGCTAGACACGTCAGGTAGATCTTTGGCCGGCAGGCCCATGTTACTGACTTTGGAGAGCGAGAAGCTCCTCCCTTCTGTTTTGCAGGCACCAGTGATTGAGCTTAAGCAATTGCCAGAGCACCTGAAGTATTCTTTTCTTGGAGAGAATGATACCCTCCCGGTAATCATCTCTAGTAAGTTGTCAGGTGAGCAAGAGAAGAGATTGATGATGGTGTTGAAAGAGAACATTACAGATCTTGGGTGGACTATTGCCGACATCAAGGGAATTAGCCCTTCCACTTGTATGCACAGGATCCTACTTGAGGAAGGAGCTAAGCCCTCTAGGCAACCCCAAAGAAGATTAAAGCCACCTATGATGGAGGTGGTCAAGAAGGAGGTGCTGAAACTTCTTCAAGCTGACATGATCTTTCCCATCTCGGATAGTCAATGGGTATGTCCAACACAATGTGTCCCTAAGAAGGGGGGCATTACAGTTGTTGAGAATCATGGTGAGTTGGTTCCCACTAGAGCTCAAACAGGTTGGAGGGTATGCATTTAGTACCGTAAGCTGAATGCGGTGACTCGAAAGGATCACTTTCCTTTACCTTTCATTGATCAAATGCTTGAACGACTTGTCGGTCATCCCTATTATTGGTTTTTGGATGGATACTCAGGTTATTTTCAGGTGGCCATTGCGTCCGAAGATCAAGAGAAGACAACCTTTACATGTCCTTTCGGCACTTTTGCATATTGTAGAATGCCTTTTGGATTATGTAACGCACCTGGGAATTTTCAACGATGTATGGTAAGTATCTTCTCGGAATATATTGAGCATTTCATTGAGGTATTCATGGATGATTTTACGATACATGGGGATAGTTTTGATGCATGTTTACATCATTTGTCACTTGTGCTTAAAAGATGTGTAGACACTAATTTAGTGTTGAATTCTGAAAAGTGTCACTTTATGGTTGAACAAGGTATTGTTTTGGGTCATATAATTCCAGCTAGGGGTATTGAGGTCGATAAGGCAAAGATTGACATCATTCAATCGTTGCCTTATCCTACTAATGTGCGTGAAGTGCGTTCTTTTCTAGGCCATGCAGGTTTCTATCGCAAGTTTATTAAAGACTTTTCAAAGATCTCAACACCTCTATGTGAGCTCTTGAAGAAGGAAGTGACGTTTGAGATGTCTACCGAGTGCAAGAAAGCATTCGATACTCTGAAATGTCACCTCACTGAGGAACCCATTATTCAGGTACCTGATTGGTCTCTACCTTTTGAGATCATGTGTGATGCTAGTGATTATGCGGTGGGAGTTGTTCTTGGTCAAAAGGTTGGAAGAGCAATGCATGTGATCTATTATGCTTCCACAACCTTGAACGGAGCTCAGAGGAACTACTCCACCACAAAGAAGGAGTTGTTAGATGTGGTGTTTGCCCTTGAGAAATTTTGACAGTATTTGTTGGGCACAAAGGTGATTATCCACACTAATCACGCCGCACTTCGTTATCTCATGACGAAGAAGGAATCCAAGCCGAGACTCATTCGATGGGTCTTACTTTTGAGCGAGTTCAATGTGGAAATCCGGGACAAGAAAGGAGTCGAGAACTCAGTAGCTGATCATCTGAGTCGGATTGTGCAAGAAGACGGTGAGTTACGGGCTCAGATCCAAGGTACGTTCCCGGATGAAAATCTATTTCGGGTTTCTACAGCAGGAAATCCGCGACCGCGGGACCCACGCGGAATTACAACAAAGAGTTTTTCGCGATCGCGGGCATCTAGCCGCGACCGCGGAATTCTTGACGGTGAATTTGTTCACTGAGATCCCGAGTACGAACTTCTCACCTTCCGGTCTTTCAAGCCTTGGTATGCCAACATAGTGAACTACCTGGTTCGCGAAGAGTTCCCGCCGAACTACACAAAAGCTCAAAAAGATAAGATCAAGCGGGAATCGCACTACTATGTTTGGGATGAACCCTACCTTTGGAGACATTGCGTTGACAAGGTAATCCGACGATGCCTCCCGGATAATGAGGTACAGTCTGTTTTAACTTTTTGTCATTCTCATGCATGTGGGGGACATTTTGGGGCAAACAAAACAGCTAGGAAGGTAGACGCAGGTTTTTATTGGCCACACATCTTTCGAGATGCTTACGCCTTTTGCAAAGCCTGCGATCGATGCCAAAGGGTTGGAAAAATCTCTAAAAGAAATGAGATGCCACAAACACCATTAGTCTTTTGCGAGATTTTTGATGTTTGGGGTATCGATTTCATGGGACCCTTTCCTAGCTCGTTTGGGAATCTATATATTTTGCTTGCGGTGGACTACGTTTCCAAATGGGTGGAAGCGAAGGCCACCAGAACTGATGATTCCAAAGTGGTAGAAGGTTTCTTGAAAGAGAATATATTTTCTCGTTTTGGTATACCCAAGGCTCTCATTAGTGACCAAGGAACTCACTTTTGTAACAAAACGGTGAGTGCGCTTTAGAAGAAATATCATGTCACTCAACGGGTCTCTACCTCTTACCACCCTCAATCCAATGGACTGGCTGAAGTGTCCAATAGGCAGATCATGGAGATCCTTGAAAAGACGGTATCTCCGAATAGGAAGGATTGGAGCCTGAGATTGGATGATGCACTTTGGGCGTACAGAACAGCTTACAAGACTCCTATTGGTATGTCCCCTTTTCAACTTGTATTCGGCAAAGCCTGCCACCTTCCAGTGGAACTGGAACACAAGACATGGTGGGCGGTGCAAAAGTGCAACATGGAGATGGATGCTGTAGGTGAGTTTAGAAAGTTGCAGATCCAAGAGTTAGAGGAGATACGCCGGGATGCGTATGAGAATGCTGTGATCTACAAGGAGAAGATGAAGGCTTGACATGACAAGAATATTTTGAGAAAAGACTTCAAAGTGGGAGATAAAGTCTTGCTATATCAGTCTCGCCTTCAACTTTTCCCTGGGAAGTTGAGATCCCGTTGGAGTGGACCCTATGTTGTAGCTCGCGTCTTTCCTCATGGCGCCGTGGAGTTGTTTGACAAAGACAACCACAATGTTTTCAAGGTGAATGGTCAAAGTTTAAACCTTACCATGAAGGGTTCACCAAGGAATCTCTTGATGAGATGGCTCTCGAAGAGCCACGTGCTGATGATTGAGACCCGAGTAGGAAGTCGAGCCACGACTATAACTAAGGCGCTGCTTGGGAGGCAACCCAAGGTATTAGTTATTTCCTTAGTTTTCTTTTCCTTTTATTTCTTTTTTTTGTTTTGTTCTCTTTGGTTTACTAACCTATAGGAATAAAGCACGGGAAGATGACTGTTTCTAGCTTTTACTAAAGAAATTGACGGTTTTTCCCTTTCGTGTACAAAAAAACAAAAAAGAGAAAAAAAACGAGAGAAAAAAAAAGAAAAAGGTAAATCCAATTTCCATCTCCCAATTTCTTCCATATCATCATCTCTCAATTTCTCCTCCACCAAACCCCACATCTTAATTTCTCTCCATCTCACCAATTTTTCCTCAAAATCTCTCCATCTCTCCAATTTCTCTTCTCACTCCAATTTCTCCTCAAAATCTCCTCCCACCAACTTCTCCCTCTCATCCACTTTCTCCAAAATTAACCTAACCCCACCCCTCTTCTTGCCCAACCGTAGCAGCCCCCCCCCCCCCCCCCCACTCCCAATTTCTCACTTCCCATCTTCCCCAATTTCCTCCCCAAATTCCCTCACCAAAACCCTCTTCCCCCACTCAAACCCCTCACCGGAGCCATCTCCTCGCCGTCGACCACCACCACAAACTCACCCACTCCCTCCTTCAAACACTCCTCTCGCCGTCAACCCTACGACTCGCTGGAGGCCCTCCACGACACCACTACCTTCCACGTTTAAACCCTCATCGAGCCACCACCGATTCGACTCCCACCGGAGTCACTTCGCACCAGCTCCTGTTCGTCGTGCTCAGATCCACCACCGTCTCGATTTCCACGACCGCGGAATTCGACCCGCGACCGCGGATTTGGCGTCAGAAGACCAGCAATTCTACCTCGATTTCCGCGACCGCGGATTTCCACCTCCAACTCCAGTAGCTTTTCCGCGACCGCGGAAATCTACCCGCGATCGCGGATTATCTTTTGTCTCGACTTTTTGCTCAGTTCTGTAAGTCTTCTTCTCGGTTCCGGAATATTCTTTGATGCTTGTTTCGCCTCGGGGAGGGCTATATTGTGCTTTGCTGGTGTTGAAACTGTTGTTGTGAATTGGTTTGTGTTTGGTGGTTGCTTGGAATTTGCTTGTGTGGCGTTTGTTGTTGGTTTGTGGCATTTGTTGGTTTGTGGAGTTTGTTGCATTAGAGGACTTTGCTCAGTTGACATGTCGCGCTCTCATAAGAATGATGTTGCGGGGAAAAAGCAGGTGAAAACGTATGCTGCCACTCTTAAGGACAAGAAGTCACTTGCAACTCGTTTCTTTCATGTACCTACTCTTGAGAGGTTGGGTATGGCCGAATGTACTCAGGCTATGCTCGACCATGCTGGGTTGGGCGGGTTCATGACACTTTCCGCGCCCTCCCACGTGGACTTGTCGTGTCAGTTTCTTTCGTCCTTGAAGACGACGAGTCGGGATGAGACCATTGCTTCTATCACTTTCATCTACAAGAGGAGGCAATATACTGTTTCTGCCGAGCACTTGAGAGATATCTTGGGGATCACACGTGGTCCCTCGGATAATTATGAGGAAGCTATTGGTGATCGCCACATTCATATGTGGCAAACTTGGACAGGTGTTCCGAGGGATGCTGCTGGGAACGACTACAATTATCAGCTCTCTCATCCTTGTCTCAGGCTGACACACAAAGGTGTTAGCCATGGCTTTCTTTGGCATGACTGAGCTCAACAAAGTTCTTGCTTATGTGCTCAAGTATCTCTTTAGTCTCATGTCGGAGTGTGAGCTTACCCCCGATTGGGTTTGGCTCTTTGTTGCTTCTTGCAAGACCGCCCGGAACAAAGCAAAGGGGAAGATTGCCTTGGGAGGCATGATCACTTTGATTGTGCAGGCGGTGGTTGACGACTTTGTATTTCTTGATGTGGAAGGTAGTCCTGACCCTTCTGTTGGACCTTATCAGTATGATATGTGGTTCCTACGGTCCACCGTCCATCTGTTGCGTGGTCGTCCTGACGAGTGGGTATGGGTTGGTGAGCCTGAGATAGCCATGCCTCATCCGTTTGTCTACGGTTCTGCTGCGACTTTCCGGCTGGCACCTGTTCCCGCTATGCCTCATGCACCTGCTAGACGTCGTGCACGGGGTGGGATTGCCATTGAGAGCCAGTTATGGCTACTGCTGACGCCGATGATGATGTTGATGATGAGATGATGCCTGATGCTCATGCCCATTTTGGCGTCGGATCGTCTAGTGGAGTTGCTGATAGCTCCAGTATCCCCTGGGAGAAGAGTTTGTTTGATCAGATGCAAGGGATGCAGCAGAGTTACACTCAATTCTACTCTGAGTTTGACTCCTTCAGGTCGTCTTATGCTGCTGATATGCGAGGTTTACAACAGTCGATGAGTGGGATGCAACTGGAATTTCAGGGCTGGAGAGAGGAGGTTCGGAGTTCTTGGTTCCATCTGAACCCTGATCTTCCACCACCGGGTAACCTGGATCAGTGAGGTACTCCCTTCTCTTCCTCATTTATTTTCTATATCTTTCACATTGAGGACATTGTGTACTTCAAGTATGGGAGAGAGGGATTTAGTTTACTTCTTATCTTTAGAGTAGTTTCCATTCGGTTGTTTGAATTCAGTTCGTATTTATTTTAAAAAAAAAAAAACAGAAAAAGCCACAAAAATATTAAAAAAGGCAAATGAAAATCCTGGGATGGGCTGAAAACCTGAAAGGGCGGTTCCATGCAATAAGCAGGTAGTCTGGTCGGCAATAGGCTGAGGGAAAAGTGGACTTGAGAGATGTGAGCCAATTGTGAGTTCTTTCTTTGACCTAGTTCAAGCAAGTACTGCGTCTCCAAAGATTCTTGATAAGCGGTATTTTACATAGCGCTACTGTAGGTTATTAGCTCATTTTGTATAGAATTATGCTAGATGTTATGATGTATTTTGTAATCATGGAGTTTTGGAGAGTTGAGTTACATATGAGATTACAGAAGATGATGCGGAGAATTGAAGAATAAGAAGAGGAGTCGAAGCTGAAGAAGACCACATGTAGCATTGGAAGCAGCTGAAGACGAAGCCAAGGAAGCCACAGAAGCCAAATCCACGACCGCGGGTCCCAAACCGCGATCACGGAAAACCTACTGGACCAGCCAAGATCACAGAACACAATCCGCGATCGCGGGTCCCAAACCGCGATCGCGGAATCCGCCAGCGATGACTTTTCTTCATTTGCCCGATTTAGTATGTTTTGTAACGTTTTTATAACGTTTTTACCTTCAATTTGGCAGTTAGATTCTGCAGAGACTTATATGTTTTTAGGTGTGGATGATCTTCTATCATCTTCTACATTCCATTTCCAAGTTTTGAGAGTTTTCCTCAAGAATTTCATGAGTTGCTAAGTTTCCATTGTTTTGCTTGACATTTGAAGCTTTCGGATTGATTAAGTTGTGAGATTCCTTTCCTTTGTTCTATTCATATTGATTGTCTCTATTGTCTTGTGTGTATTGTTATTGAATTAGATTTTCTCATTTAGATTGGCCATCTAAGTAGTTTCATCTCATTCATATTGCTATTGTTTGGTTATTTCTAGTTGAAATATCATACTTGTTTGTAGCACACACAATTTGCATGAACTAGTTGTGAATGTCAATTGTGAAGAGAATTGAGTACATGTCAAGTATCTAACTAGTTGTCTATGGTATTGCATGTATCTATCCATTCCTGAACTTAAATCTTCTTTATTATTGAATCTTGATAGTTTCAAGGTTATAGTTGAGTAAGGGTTATTAGGACTAGTTGGACTCATAACTACATTAGAACAGGGATTAGAACGATCATATGAGTAATTCGACATAGGATTAAAAGGAGTTTATGATCAACTTGTTAATCTGTTAGTGGATAATTGTCGAGTGAAACACCTTCCATTGATATATTTACAAACCAAATCAACCTTCGTTACTTTGTTCTTAAAACATATCAACCCCCCCCCCCCTTTTTGGTTACTTACACTCGTTAATCATAATTGTTACTTTAAGAATCGATAACCTGATTCCCTTGGGATTCGACCCTTGCTTGCCTACTATACTTGTTAGTGAGCTTGTTAGGATTTACTTGACTTGGCATACGACAATTCGCCTCGTCAATTCTCCAGCCACACGTCCTGCCTTGATTCGTCCCCCGCGAGCCTTGCAAGAGGTTTTCACATCATCTTTTCCCTACAATTGCTTAGTTATCATCTCGTTAATAATTTCGCTACAAACAGGTATCTTGGCGTCGAGTAGACTAGACGTATACCTTTGTCTTCGCAGAACGATACGATGTTCTTGCTAATGAATTGTGATCTGTTGTCGCATACAATGGTGTGAGGGATTCCGAATCGCATGATGATGTTTCTTTCGATGAAGGAGAAGACATGGGAATCTTTGATACTCTTGAATGGTTCAACCTTTATCCACTTGGAGAAGTAATCTGTAACGGCGAGCATTAGCGTCTTCGGTCCTAGGGTTAAGGGCATAGGTCCTACTATATCCATTCCCCATTGCATGAATGGCCAAGGAGACGTTATGGAGTGGAGTTTTTCCGTCGGCTGATGTGGGATCAGGGCGTGTCTTTGTCAGGCGTCACACCTCTTGACGTGATTCATTGCGTCTTGTCTCATCGTGGGCCAATAATACCCTACTGAGTGTGCTTTGGCTGCTAGGCTCCTCCCTCCTGAATGATTCCCATATTCTCCGTTGTGTAGCTCGCGTAGAATATCTTGGATCTTTTCCTCTGTTGGACACGTTAAGAACATACCATTCGACGACAATTTTAGTAGCTGGCCTTTTTCTACTATGAAGGTAGTTGCCTTTTGCTTCAATAGCCTTGCTTCATACGCGTTACCCGGGAGGCGTCTGTGTTGCAACCACTCGTAGTAAGGCGTTACCCATGAGTCTTAACTCCTTACCGTGAGTGTTTGTTTTGGAATTGCTTCTTTGTTGATGGACGCGTAGCTGAGGTGAAGGAACGAGATCTTTTGATATTCCCTTGGGTTGATGGATGAACCTAGCTTTGCTAACGCGTCGGCTTGTGCGTTAGCGTCTCTAGGGATCTGTCTGATTTGGGAGCTTTCGAACTTCTCGAACAATTCCTTTACTACTTTGAGATACAAGGTCATCTTCGAGTCTTTAGTGGCGTATTCACTTCGAACTTGGTTGACTACCAGCAATGAATCACAATAAATATCAAGCTTCTGAACCTGTAGGTCGATGGAGACGCGTAGACCGGCAATTAAGGCTTCATACTCGGCTTCGTTATTCGTTGCTTTGAAGTCGCATCTTATGGCTCGGATGACTCTATCCCCTTGTGGAGATTTTAGAACGATGCCTAGTCCTACCCCGTTCTGGTTCATCGCTCCGTCTGTGTGCAAGGTCCACTTTGCGAACTCTACCTTGTTTACTTGTGAGATCACTTCTTGCTCTAGAGTTGGACTGAAATCTGCCACGAAATCTGCTAACGCTTGGGATTTGATCGCTTTCCTTCCTTCGTAGACGATATCGTAGCCGCCGAGATGAACCGTCCACTTCGTCATTCTCCCTGATAACTCCGCCTTTTTCACTATGTTCTTCAAAGGCGACGTGGTTCTTACTACGATGGTGTGGGACTCGAAAAAGGGTTTCAATTTCACTGACGCCATCACTAGCGCCAAGGTCAATTTTTCCATGGCGGAATATCTTGTTTCCGCTGATGACAGCGTTTTGCTTACATAGTAGACGGGTTGTTGTTCTTCCCCTTCTTCTCTTACGAGCACGACGCTAATAGCTATCTCGGAGACTGCTAGATATACGAACAAGAGCTCTCCTTCCTTAGGCCTTGACAGGAGCAAGGGATTCGTCAAATAATTCTTAAGCTCCATGAAAGCTTCTTCATGGCGTTCCGTCCAAGAGAAAGACTCGTTCTTCCGAAGAGTATCGTAGAAGAGTCGGTTCCTGTCGGAAGCTTTGGAGATGAACCTGTTTAACGCAACGACTCTTCTCGTCAGCTTCTGGATGTCTTTCACGCAACGCGGAGATTCGAGATCAAGTATGGCTTTAATCTGTTCGGGACTAGCTTCTATTCCTCTCTGGGTTACCACATATCCGAGGAACTTCTCGGAAGACACCCCGAAGGAACACTTGGTAGGATTGAGCTTCATGCTATATTCTTCCAGGATCTCGAACGCCTCCTTCAAATGTGTTATGTGATCTTTTGCTTGTTTAGACTTCACGAGCATGTCGTCTATGTAGACTTCCATCGTGTCCCCTATCTTCTCCTCGAACATCTTGTTTACCAGCCTTTGATATGTAGCTCCGGCTTTCTTGAGGCCGAAAGACATGACTTTGTAGCAATATATTCCCTGGTTCGTTACGAACGTGGTCTTTTCTTGATCGGCGGGGTTCATCTGTATCTGGTGATATCCGCTGAACGCGTCTGTGAATGTTAGCATCTCATGTCCTACCGTCGCGTCTACAATGGCGTCGATGTGAGGGAGTGCGAAGGAATCTTTAGGGCAGGCTTTGTTAAGATCCGTGAAATCGATGCATACTCTCCACTTCCCGTTCTTCTTCTGGACGACCACGACATTGGTGAGCCAATCGGGATACTTTGCTTCTCGTATCTTTCCTATTTCAAGGAGATTTTTGACTTCATCATCTACAACTTTGTTGCGTTCGGGAGCGAATTTCCTCCTCTTCTTCTTGACTGGGGTAAACTTTGGATCAACGTTTAGCTTGTGGAGCGTCACGTCTGGAGATATGCCTGTCATGTCCTCGTGGCTCATGCGAAGCATTTGGCCTTTGACTTCAGGAACGCTATCAGTTCATCTCTAACTTCTCTGGGAACGTCGATCCCTATCTTTACGGTTCTTTCTGGTTTGGAATCATCGATAACCACGTCTTCTAACTCGGGACACTTTGGCTTAACGTACTTAGTCGGCGTCTTGACCTGAAATTCTTTTACTTCGTCCTTTTTTATCTCTGGCGTCGTGATCCCTTTCATCCCGATTCGGTAGCACTCTTTGGCCATGTAGGATTCGCCTGTAACTTCGCGTACTCCCCAGGACGTCGGGAACTTCAGGGATTGGTGGTACGTAGACGGAAATGCTCGCATATCATGGCGTTATAGGGTGACTCCGCCTCCATTACGGCGAATCTGGTTGGGAGATCGACGCCTTGGGTAGTTGTCTTGAGGGTGATTTCCCCTAACATCTCGGCAATTTCTTCGCTGAAGCCTTTTAAACGGATACGCTTCCCGACGACATCGTCGACTGGAAGTTTGAGTTCAAGAACAGCGGAGAGGGTGATGATGTTGGTCGAACTTCCGTTATCTACTAGGATTCTCTTCACGTTGCAATTCCGAATCACCACGGATTTCACCAAGCTATCGTGATGCTTGATTCTTTCATCTGGGTCTTCAAACGTGATAGGCAGATCACGATTTGTTGCTTTGGTGTGGCGAGTTGGAACAGAATCGCCTTGTCCTTCGATAGTCCTCACGAGCCTTTTAGTGTCGGAGGTTATATAGGACGGCGGACCTCCTAACACGGTGAAGGCTCTGTTTTGAAGACTTTTGATCGATCTGGAATCTTTCATGGCTTCTGCGGGAGAGGTTGTTCTCTTCGTATGCAAAGACGACACCTTTTTTATCATGCCCCATGGTGGGCGCCAATTGTTTGTAGCGAAATTACCAACGAGATGATAACTAAGCAATTGTAGGGCAAAGATCAAAGAATACAGTATAATCTCAACACTCAAGAACAATGTAGGAAATTAGGGTTGAAGCTTGAACTTAGTATTACTCGTATGGTGGTTGGATGATTACAAAGCAGGCGTTAGCTTGAATTTATAGGTAACCCTAACGATATCTTTAAGGAAAATCATATCTTATTCTCTCCTTCTATCTAATAATGATATAATAAATAAGGTAAAAGATATTTTTTCTCGTATCTTTTACCAATTACAATAATATTCAAGGGAATAAGATAAAATATGCTCGGCCGACCTAATCTTTAAGGAGAACGAGATCCTTGCCACATCTCGTCACGTTGACGACATCTTCTTTTCTTCTCGTCGCGTCAACGTCATCCTTCTACGCGTAGCTTACCACGCGTTCCTTACTCGTCATATTTTTAGGCACAAACAGCTCTCATATCGTGTAACCATGGCCTTCCCAAGATCATGTTATAGGGCGATTCTGCTTCCATTACCACGAACTTAGTTTGCATATTGACCCGTTCCGCCAGAGTGGTTAGAGTGATCTCTCCTAGCATATCGGCGACTTCGCCACTGAAACCTACTAGGGGGGTGTATTTCTTCACCACGTCGTCGCTAGATAGTCCGAGCTCTTTGATTGCGGATAGGGTGATGATGTTGGTCGAGCTTTCATTATCGATGAGGATCCTTTTAACCTTGCAATTACTAATGGTTAGAGAGATAACTAACCCGTCGTGATGATCTACGCTTCCATTGGGTTCCTCGAACGTGATTGGACAATCTCTTCTAACAGTCCTCACGTGGTAGATAGGCAAAGTACTTCCTTCGCCGCGTAATGCCTTGACGCTTCTCTTGGCGGCGGAGGCGGTATAGCCGCTTATGGGAGAGCCTCCGAAGATTGTGTTGATTGTCCTTGAACGACTCGACGAGGGAGGCGGCGGCGTTGGAGATCTTTTCCCTTTTCTTGCTCCTTCGAACACGTCTCTTCCCTCTTTGGAAAGTAGATCTAGTAGGTCACCTCTTTTTAGGAGGCGCGGTACTTCTTTTCTCAGGGTATAGAAATCGTCTATGGGATGTCCCGAATCGTTGTGGAACTCGCAATATCCTCTTCCGGATCCTGACCTCTTCTCTGGATTTGGATTTTTAGGCCACTTTACGTCGTGGAGTTTTTCCATTGCGTTCATGACTCGCAAGGTATCGGTCTTCATGTATACGCCTCTTTCGACTGCGTAAACGTTATTGATTTCACTCACGTTATGCACCGTGGGAGGTTCTCTCTGGAACGGCTTGTTTCTCCTCTCGTAACGCTCGCCACTTTTCTGTTGAGGAGAGTCTCTGCGAGGAGGGGTTCGTCTACGCGGAGATCGAGACTTCTCTTCAGCATGCCTTAGGAGATCTTCCTCGAGGCGCATGGCTTCTGTTTGTTGCGAAATTACCAACGAGATGATAACTAAGCAATTGTACAAAGATCAAAGAATACGGTATAATCTCAACACTCAAGAACAGTGTAGGAAATTAGGGTTGAAGCTTGAACTTAGTATTACTCGTATGGTGGCTGGATGATTACAAAGCAGGCGTTAGCCCTATTTTATAGGCTAACCCTAACGATATCTTTAAGGAAAATCATATCTTATATTTTCCTCCTATCTAATAACGATATAATAAATAAGGTAAAAGATATTTTTTCTTGTATCTTTTACCAATTACAATAATATTCAAGGGAATAAGATAAAATATGCTCGGCCGACCTAATATTTAAGGAGAACGAGATCTTTGCCATGCGTAGCTTCCCATGCGTACCTTTTTTTCGTCTCGTCGCGTCGACGTCATCCTTCTACGCGTAGATTACCACGCGTTCCTTACTCTTCGTAGTTTTAGGCACAAATAATACCCCTAAGGCGTCTTACAGGGCTTAACGTCTAGTAGAGCTGGGAGACGCCTTCTTTCTTCATAGAATACGTCTTCATTACAATAGGAACGCGTTGATGATTACGTCACTTGATTTTTTGATGTCGTCGTAGAACTTCGATCATCGCCTTTCTTCAATAATTTCTATGCGACAGAAAAATATTCGTTACCTGTGCCGGCAACGTTCATCTCCAACGGCTAGTTTCTCTAGTGGGGAATGTTGCCGTTAGAGAATATCCTTCCCGAGATCCTCGCGATTTCCCTCCTGTAAATAAGCTGGGATCTTTCCTTTCTCCATACACTTCTTCTAATCTTCATTTCTCCCGAATATTTTTCTGCTCTCCTCATTTCTTTCTTGCTTGATCATTCTATTGCTCCGCTTCTCTATCTACTTTCTTTTCTAATGGCAACTCCATTACTTTACGAGCCAGGGAAGTTGCTCCGCGAGTCGCATCGCTACTACTCTGAAGCATATGACGTCAGCCGTCTGAGGACCATTGTTGAACTTGGTCCGGACGTGAAGATTGAAATCCCTCCAAGGGGGGTTTGTGCGGATGATCATCGACCGGGATGGATAGCGGTCTATGAGTATCCGTTTCTGGCGGGGCATCGATTCCCGTTCTCGCCTTTAGTCAAGGCCTTTATGCTCACTCTAGGTTTGGCGATGGGTCAGCTTCTCCCCAAGGCCTGGCGCATTTTGGGCGCTCTTGACGATGCCATTGAAAAACATGGTTTGGACTTCGTTGCGGCGGATCTCGCCAATTCTCTGACCGTCTCGCTCTCCTCTCCAGGTAGAGTTTATTTCAAAATTAAGCAGAAAAAGACTAGGATAGCCTTTGAGAAGAGCACGGCCGATCGGGGTTGGGCCAAGGTCTTTTACTTCGTGGATAAATCTTCCCTCGGAGATGCGTTCTCTTGGCTCATCGAGGAATGGAACCCTAAGAGTGAGCTTCTTTACTTTGTATTACCAATCTTTTATTTTCACATTAGCGCATGTTCTGTTTGTCGATGATTTACTTACGCGTAACTTTATATGCTTTTTAGTCAACGTGAAGGCGGTAGCCGCGCTCTTGGCGATCCCTGAAGTTGATCGGACCTTCCATGGTCATGACGGAGAGGGTCATCGTAGCGGTCCTGCGACTCCATCTGGTAAGTCGGCTTCTTCTCGTTAGCTTATATTGACTTCTTTCCTCATATTTGTGTTCTAACTGTTTGTTCTTTGTTGGTGGTGCAGCTTCAATTTCTCGCGTTCGTGCTCGTGACGAATCTGCTACTGATCTCGTGACGTCGAGGAAGAGGCAACTTGCCACAAAAGGATGTTCGTTTGCTGCTCCTTTGGATGTTGATCTAATGGCTACCTTGGAATCTACGCCGTCTCCTTCTCCGGCTAAGGCGACGCGTTCAAGGAAGGGAAAGGAGAAAGTGGTCGAGGTTCCTGAGGAAAAATACGTGTCTGTGGATGACTTCCCTGGCGTGATCTCAAACGCTTTTGCTCCGGGAAGGGAACTTCTGAAGGCTTTGATGGGGCTTCGTTCTTCGTCGTCCCTTGACCACTACGCGTCAATGGATCTTGTCGATGTTATGGGAGAGGCTTTCGCTGCTCAATTGCAGGTAAGATTGTAACCTTTATTTTCTCTTTTGATCTTTTCGGGAGCTTTCTTTCTTATTTCTCTCGTTCCTTCTTCTAGGGGATTCAGGCGTCGCTATGCGCTTGGACGCTCTTGTCTACGTATCCAGAACAGATGGAGGCGTTGGAGAAGAAAGCCCCCAACGCGTCGTCGGAGATTACACGTCTAAACGGCGAATTAGAGAAATCTCGTGATGTGGAGAAGGCGGTGACGGATAAGGTTACTGAGGTTCTTACTCTTAACGAGACAGTCGCCAAGCAAGTCAAGGATTTGGAGGAGAATCTCGTTACTTTGAGGGCGGACGTGGAGAAGAACACGGCGCAACATGACAAGGATTTGGAGGAGGCGAAGGTCTATTGGTCTTGGTTGTCCAGGGTGCAAGTTTATGAGGAGTAAGCTGCTGGTGAGTACAAAGATTGGGATGCGGTGGGCGAGCGCGCCGAGTTTAGGGAGGCTTTTCCAGAACCTCCTGAAGGTGTCGTAGATGCTGAAGACGGGGAACGCGTCGACGAAGAGGAGCTTGCGACTGATGAAGAGGAAGGCGATGGTCGCGCATCCGGCTCTGGGTCGTCTGAGAGCGAGTCCAAGTCTTTGTAATTTTTTATTTCTCTTTACGTAGGGCATTTGTACGCGTTTCTTATAGTTGGGGCGTTTCTTTCCTTTTCAAACGTTGTTATTCTCGGTCTTTGCCGTTGGGCTTTCTTTTCAATATACTTGTTCTTCTGTTTTCTTGAATCCTCTACGTTGCTTTGGTGATAGCGTCTCATTGCTGCCAACTTTCTTGTTCTTACGTCGTTGCTATCTTTTAGGTCCTTTTCATTCTTTTGGCGTAATCCTACCCCTTTTGGTAGATTTGACTTGGACTCCCCGTAGACTAGGTTAGAGCTACCAAAGACCCTTGTGCTTGCTTTGCTCGTTATATCTTGTACTTTACTTTTTCGCGTCGTGTGCGCGTATCGTTCATGTTGAAGACGTCTTGGGACCTTGCTCTTTTTGGTTTTGATGTTTCACGTGGTTTACGCTTCGGTACGCGTAGAGCCTTTTTCTTCTTTATTATTTTAATTTTTGTGACCCCTTACGCGTAGCTTTTTTTTTTGAACGCGTAGGTTTGGTTCTTGGCTTTTGTTTTTGCTACTTTATCTTTAGGGTGTGGTTTTCTACCCCTGGTATGACAATTTGTTCGTAGTGAACGTGTTAGAAAGTTTTGCTTACTTGATAGGGTGGTATGGTCAACGCGGCTGCTTTCGTTACGTTGCCGGCTTATATGAAGGTTCGGTCCAGCATTTCCTCCGAACCCTGAAGCGAGTGGCGGACATAGGTCAACGTGTGATTTTATCAGCTTGTGACGTTACCCCTTACTTTTAAGGTGGGCCCGTTGCCTCACGCTAGCGTTAGGTCGATGTCAAACCCTTTTAATCGACGGGCCTATTCATCGTGTAGCGTCTGATTTCTCGATTGTTAGGACTTACGATGCCGGTGGACGCATCCCTGCCGGTTTGGCGTTTTGCCCGTGGATTCATGACTCTCAGAGGGGCCGTGGAAGGCGCGAGTACGCGTTCCTGGAGAGTGGTCGTGGCAATAGGTTTCCCTTCTTTGCTTAGAGGACCGTGTCGGTTTCGTGAGGTGTCGGGCTTCATTCCCCATGACCATTGCCACACTTCGCTAACAATCATGGGGAGCGTCGACTCGGAGTCGGCGGTTTGGCTAACGTTGCATACGCGTAGATGGGGCCTTGAACGCGTAAGCTAACGAAACTCCTCCCCGGCGCGGATTTTTTTCCGCGGCCTTATTAAGCTTGGTGTTACGTCATAGACACAGAGCAAGTAATTTGGAAATAGAACAACTTGGCATGCTTAACACGTTGGAGAGAAAAGGTCTATTTGTATATTAATAAAAGATGCATCATGCAATAACAAACACTGACTTTGACGCCTACCCGTAGTCGCCGCGACCCCTTGTCGCTTTGACCTAAAGATAACGACATGTTCTTATTAAAAACTTAATCCTATTCATGCAAAGGGAAATAAAAGGGAATCAAAAGATGCATAGAAATTTCTCGAACTCTTTCCTGATGGTGTCTTTACGGTGGGTGGTGTTCCAAGAACATGTAACTTAGGTCGGGGTTCTCCACCATAAATTTCCGCCACTTTTGAACTCGGAGATTTTGCTTATGTTTCCATAGAGATGCGTCGTGCTTGTCGGCGCTCTTATCTCGCTTCTTAGATGATTCTTTCTTCGACGCGTCGAGGGTTACTTTTCTACCCCTATCCTTTTCCTTAGGCTTTCCATGACTCGGTGATTCAGACCATGAAGATGCTTTCCTCTTTTCTACTCTTCGGACGGCGTAGGACTTGATTTCTAGGATGTATGTCTCGTCGCCTACCCGGCCAATTTCTTCTTTTACCTCGTAGAGCCTTCGTTGAGCATATCTTATTTGTTCTCCATGGTCTTTTAATTGCTACGCCTTACTCTTTTTATCTAGGGACGCGTTGGTTGTACTCTTCATTCCTATGCTGTAACACTCTCTTGCTATCTGCGGTTCACCCTTGATCTCTTGGATTCCCCATGGAGATGGAAACTTCAGAGATTGATGGTACGTTGAGGGTATGGCTCTCATATCGTGTAACCACGGCTTTCCCAAGATTATGTTATAGGGTGACTCTTCTTCCATCACCACGAACTTAGTTTGCATATTGACTCCTTCCGCCAGAGTGGTTAGGGTGATCTCTCCCAGCATATCGGCGACTTCGCCGCTAAAACCTACTAGGGGGATGTACTTTTTCATCACGTCGTCGCTAGATAATCCGAGTTCTTTGGTTGCGGATAAGCTGATGATATTGGCCGAGCTTCCATTATCGATGAGGATCCTTTTAACCTTGCAATTACTACTGGTTAAGGAACTAACCCGTCGTGATGATCTACGCTTCCGTTGGATTCCTCGAATGTGATTGGACAATCTTTCCTAACAGTCCTGACGTGGTAGATAGGCAAATTACTTCCTTCACCGCGCAATGCCTTGATGCTCCTTTTGGCGGCGGAGGCGGTAGAGCCACTTATGGGAGAACCTCCGAAGATTGTGTTGACTGTCCTTGAACGACCCGACGGGGGAGGCGGTGGCATTGGAGATCTTTTCCCTTTCCTTGCTCCTTCGAACGCGTCCCTTCCCTCTTTGGAAAGCATATCTAACAGGTCGCCTCTTTTCAGGAGGAGTAGCACTTCTTTCCTCAGAGTATAACAATCATCCGTCGGATGTCCCAAGTCGTTATGGAACTCGCAATACCCTCTTCCCGATCCTAATTTCTTTTCCGGATTTGGCCTTTTAGGCCACTTCACGTCATGGAGCTTTTCGATCGAGTTCATGACTCGCAACGCGTCGGTCTTCATGTACACACCTCTTTTGACCGCGTAGACGTTATTGATCTCACTCACGTTATGCACCATGGGAGGTTCTCTCTGGAACGACTTGTTTCTTCTATCATAACGCTCGCCGCCTTTTTGCTGAGGAGAATCTCTTCGCGGAGGGGTTCGTCTACGTGGAGATCGAGACTTTTCTTCAGCATGCCTTAGGAGATCTTCTTCAAAGCGTATGGCTTCCATGGCTCTTTCCCTTGTTGAGACGAATGATTCAGGGCGAGTCTTCGTTAATTCCTTGTATAAGTCACTATCTCGGGGGAGTGCACGTCTGAACGCGTCGGCCGCGGTAGCCTCGCTACAATCTGGGATTGTAATCTTCTCGTCATTGAAACGCTTCATGAAGGCCCTTATGGTTTCGCCTTTGTTCATACGCATGTTATGGAGATCTGAAGGCTGTTTTGCAAACAACTTACTGTTGGCGAATTGTAATCGGAACAGGTTGGAGAGCTCGGCGTAGGAGGAGATACTTCCCTTAGGTAGGTGGATAAACCACGTCAAGGCTGGACATTTTAGCGTAGAGCTAAAGAACTTGCACATCATCGCCTCCTTTAACTCTGGCTCGATCGGACTTGTGGAGAGGTTGGCTTTGTAGAGTAAGACATGTTCTTCATGGTCGTCGGATCCGTCATAGACGGGAAGGTCGGCGACGGTGAACTTCTTGGCTATCTTCTGGGCGGCGATAGCGGCGACAAAAGGACTCTCTTGAAATCCGAACTCATGTTCAGGGATTATGGATTTCAGGGCTCCGGGCATCACCATCATCTCCTTCCTCAAGGCGCCGACTTATTGTGCTACGAGCGTTGCAACAGCACTCGACGTCATGGCTTCTTCGGTTTTCTTTCTTGGGATCGTCTCTCTTGATGGGATGATACTTGGGTGTTCTTGGAACTCGTAAATCCCTTCCTCCTCAGTGACGGCATCCATATCTAGGCGTCGCACAATGCTTTGGCTACGAACATAGGTGTGTGGTTTCGCCGCTTCTTCTTTAAGCTCTTTTATCACGGAACGAAGTCGCTCGTTCTCTTTGGTGAGTCCTATCGTGTTTTCCTCGCTGGCGTTCTTGGTCTCCACCCATGTTTTCTTAAGGGTGTTGAAATGTGCTCGCACTGCGGCCACACCGGTTATCTCGTCGTTCGTTCCCTCTTCTTCTATGGGGGCGTTGTCTTTTGGAGTGTTCTCGAGATCTTTCCCCGCGTCTTCGTCCTCCGGAACGAGAGGATTCGTCGCGTGGTCTTCTTCTTCAGATCTCTTTTCGTCGTCACGTGGGCTGTTGGTCGGATTCGTCATGGTTTCCTGCAAAAAAGAAGCTCTTTTCGTATGGAGAGACGATACCTTTTTGATCTTGCCTCACGGTGGGCACCAATTGTTTGTAGCGAAATTACCAACGAGATGATAACGAAGCAATTGTAGGACAAAGATCAAAGAATACGGTATAATCTCAACACTCAAGAACAATGTAGGAAATTAGGGTTGAAGCTTGAACTTAGTATTACTCGTATGGTGGCTGGATGATTACAAAGCAGGCGTTAGCCCTATTTTATAGGCTAACCCTGACGATATCTTTAAGGAAATCAGATCTTATCTTTTCCTCCTATCTAATAACGATATAATAATAAGGTAAAAGATATTATTTCTCATATATTTTACCAATTACAATAATATTCAAGGGAATAAGATAAAATATGCTCGGTCGACCTAATCTTTAAGGAGAACGAGATCTTTGCCACGTCTCGTCGCGTTGACGACATCTTCTTTTCTTCTCGTCGCGTCAACGTCATCCTTCTGCGCATAGCTTACCACGCTTTCCTTACTCGTCGTATTTTTAGGCACAAACAGCTTCCATGGCTCTTTCTCTCGTCGAGACGAATGAATCAGGGCGAGTCTTCGTTAACTCCTTATATAGGTCACTATCTCGGGGGAGAGCACGTCTGAACGCGTCGGCAGCGGTAGATTCGCTACAATCAGGGATCGTGATCTTCTCATCGTTGAAACGCTTCATGAAGGCTCTTATGGTCTCGCCCTTATTCATGCGCATGTTATGGAGATCTGAGGGTTGCTTTGCGAACATCTTACTGCTGGCGAATTGTAGGCGGAATATGTTGGAGAGCTCGGCGTAGGACGAGATACTTCCTCTGGGAAAATGGATGAACCACGTCAAGGCTGGACCTTTTAATGTCGAGCTAAAGAATTTGCACATCATCGCTTCCCTCAGTTCTGGTTCGATTGGACTCGTGGAGAGCATGGCTTTGTAGAGCAGGATATGCTCTTTTGGGTCATCAGATCCGTCGTAGACGGGGAGATCTGCGACGGTGAATTTCTTGGCTATGTTCTGGGCGGCGATGGAGGCGACGAAGGGACTCTCTTGATACCCAAACTCGTGCTCAGGTACGATGGACTTGGGGGCTGTTTGTAGCAAAATTATCAACGAGATGATAACTAAGCAATTGTAGGGCAAAGATCAAAGAGAACGGTATAATCTTAACACTAAGAGAACAAGACGAGAGAATAAGGTTGCAACTTGAACTTTCTTGTGGTATTGAGATTACGGCGTAGTACGATATCTCTACAAAAGGCTGGCGTTAACCTTTATATAGGTTAACCCTAGGATCTTACTAAGGAAATAATATCTTTTCCTTTTCCTTCTAACGAAATAATAAATATGGTAAAAGATATTCTTTCATCTTATCCTTTACCATTTACACGAATATAATATAGAACAAGGTAACTAAGTGGCGGCTGACCTAATTTCCATAGCTTAACGACACGTTCTTCTTTATAACGTCACGTCGATGCCATCTTCCGTTTCATACGTCGCGTCGCCTCTATCCTTCTACGCGTAGCTTTCACGCGTTCCATAGTCGTCGTATTTTTAGGCACAAATAATACCCCTAAGGCGTCTTGCAGGGCTTAATATTAAGAAGAGCTGGGAGATGCCTTCTTCCTTTGTAGAATACGTCTTCAAAATTACTGGAACGCGTTGATGATAACGTCATCAAAATTCTCGACATCGTCGTTAAGCTTCGATCAGGATTTTTCTTCAATTCTTAACACGTGCCGGGGGAGAAGCTTTGTTTCCTGTGCCGGGAACGTCGAAACGCAACGGCTAGTTTTCCCAATGGCTATAATGCCGTTGAATACTCCTTGATTCTCATGACTTTCTCTGGCTATATAATGGGTGAATCTCCACTCTCATTTACTTTTTTGCTCCCATCTGATTACTCACTATCGTCTTCTTGCTTCCTCTTTACTTTGATCCGAACTTTCTTGCTCATTCTTTCTCTTCGTACCTTCTTCCAAACTTCTTCTTATTACTTCCAGATGGCCTCCTTCTACGTTCCCAAGTTTATCTTGAAGGGCTCCGACTGTAAATCAACAGAGGTACGTGACGTTGAAAGGTTACGGTCTCTGGCGAATCTTGGTCCTGAGGTGGAGATCGAGATACCTCCTCCCGGGGTATTTGCTGATGCGCACCGGCCGGGATGGATTGTGGTGTACGAGTATCCTTTTCTTACTGGCAATCACTTTCCTTTTTCGCCGTTGGTCAAGGCGTTCATGCTCGCTTTGGGGTTGCAGTGGGGCAGCTCCTGCTAAGCGTTTGGAGGATCTTTGGTACTTTAGACGAGGTGGTGGAGAAACATGGCGTCGATCTAGCCGTCGAGGATATCGCTTATTCTTTCAACGTCCAAACGAAGACGGTGGGAAGAGTAGGCCTTAAGTCTAGGCCGAAGGCGCCTAAGATCGCGATCGAGGGGAGTCAGGCCGATCGTCACTGGGCCGAATACTTTTACTTTGTGAAGAAGTCTTCTCTTGGCGAAGATTGTGCTTGGTTGGTTGACTGCTGGAATCCTACAGGTAAACTTTGATTTCTTTGAAACTCGCACTATGTGTTCAAGGCCTAGATCTTTTTTTTTCTTCCTTTATGTAGTGAATACGGATGCTATTATAGTAAGGCGAGAGACCCAGAAGGTCATCGAAAGGATTCTTGCCATTCATGAAGCGGATCGGATTTTCCATGGTCATGACGGAGAAGGGCGTTGAATTGCTTCCGTACTCCCGGCAGGTAACGCGTTCGTTCATCTGAGTTTTACTCGGTTCTTCTTTCTTTTTTCTCATGATTCTTATACTTGTGCTTTTGGTTCTTTCAGAATCTGCGGACTTATCTCGCGTCTGTGGTGGAGGGTTGTCCGCGTCGGCTTTGGTAGCGTCGCGTAAAAGGAGTCGCGCCGAGGAGATGGCGGCTTCAGGGACCACGCTTCAGGCCATCCCTATGATTTCTTTGCTTTCGTCCCCGTCTCCTTCGTCTACTCCGGCGAAGAGATTGCGTAAGGGCAAAGAGAAGGTAGTCGAGAAGTTAGACTTTGGCTACGAGTCTGTAGACGACTTTCCGGGGGTGATTTCTCGTGCGGTCGAGTCTGGGAGATCGTTTATCCCTGCCATGAAACAACTTCAAAATCCTCCTTCCCTTGATTACTACTTGTCGAGGGAAAATGAGGACGTGATGGGCGAATCTCTTGCGGCGCAGTGGCAGGTATGTTTCAATTTGATTTGCTTTCTTTTTACTGGAGCTTTTGTTCTGTCTCTCTGTAATATACGTACTTGAACGTCTTCTTTCTGTAGGCTCTTCAAGCTTCTTTATGTGCATATGAGCGCTTCTCTGATTTCGTTGATCGAACGAGGTCTATGGAGGCTAAACAATCGGCCGACGAGATAAAGATTAAGGAGCTTACGTCGTTGGTCGAGGCGTCATAGAAGGCGGAGAACGAGGCGAAGGAGAAGGTGGAGGTAGAGTTCAAGCTTCGTGAAGATCTTTCTGGGCAAGTCAAGGATCTTCAAGCCGAGATTGGTGCTTTGGAGATTGAGAAGGCCCGGGTGGAGTTGAGGTTGGCTTCCGACCTCAAGAATGTTGCGGAGTATTGGTCTTGGTTATCTCGCGTGGAGGTCATCGAGGAGTATGCTGCTGGTCGTACTCATGGATGGGACCCGGTGAAGGAGGGAAGGGAATTCAACAACGCGTACCCGGAGTATCCTGAGGGCGTTGAAGTGGGACCTACGCCGATGAAGCCTCCGGCTGAGCCCCATATTGAAGAACATGTTGCTCCTCATCTCAACGAGGTTGATCCCAACGACGGCGAGGATGTCGTCGGGGAGGATTCTGAGGAGGAGAAGGATGCTTGTGAATATGAAGACGGCGATCCTTCTTCACGCGATGAATCTTCTTGATTTACTTTCTTTGAATCTTCTTTTGTACATTTGTACATGTACGTGTAGCTTTTTCTCTCTCTTTCTTTTGTAAAAAGAATTTTGCCTTTTTATGATGGGCTATTTATCAAAGCCTCCGATCTCTGTCACTCTCCAAATTCTGACGTAACAGGATTTCGCTCCTAGCTCTCTTGCGACGGCATGCATCAACGCGTCGTCAGTTTCTTATGACGTTTATACGTTCCTTTGGGAAGTTCTTTTCCTTTCTTACGTATCTATACCCCTTTTGGTAGGTTTGATCTGAGCTTCTTGTAGGCTTAGTTTAAAGCTACCAAATAAGTCTTCTATACTTTAACTTGATATACCTTTTTGTTCCCTTTTTTTTTTTACTAATCTCGCGAACGCGTAGAGCTTTCTTTCGGCTTTCTGATCTTTTTGTATGGTACTTCATGTTCGTGACTTGGGTGCTTGATATGTGCTTATTGGCTTTGATCGAGAGATGTGGTCAATGCGACTTACTTTAGCTTATTTGCCGACTTACAAGAGGTTTGGGTCCAGCATTTCCTTCGAACCCAGAAGCGAGTGGCGGACGTAGGTCAGCGTGTGATTTTGATCAGCTTGTGACGTTACCCCTTACTTTAAAGGTGGATCCGTTACCTCACGCTAGCGTTTAGGTCGACGTCGAACTCTTTTAATCGACGGGCCTATTCATCGTGTATGTCGTCCGTTCTCTTGAGTATTAGGACTTACGATGTCGGTGGACGCGTCCCTGTCGGTTTGGCGAATTGCCCGTGGATTCATGACTCTCAGAGGGGTCGTGGAAGGCGTGAATACGCGTTCCTGGAGATGGGTGGTGGCGATAGGTTTCCCTTCTTCCCCAGAGCACCATGCCGGTTTCGTGAGGTATCGGGCTTCAATCCCTATGACCATTGCCACACGTCGCTACTGATCATAGGAAGCTTCGACTCGGGGTCGGCAGTTCGGCTAACGTTGCCTACGCGTAGATGGAGCCTTGAACGCGTAGACTAACGAAATTCGCCCCCGGCGCGGATTTTCGCCGTGGCCTTTTGAGCTTGGGTGTTACATCACAGACAAAGAGCAAGTACTTTGAAAATAAAACATCTCTTATCATGCTTGAACACATCGGGGAAGGAAAAAAAAGGTATATTCATATATTGAAAAGATGCATCATGAAGACAAGACTACTACGAAGACGTCGACCCCTTTGTCGCCACGACCCCTTTGTCGCCACGACCCCTTGTCGTTTTGACGCTAAGACAACTATTCTACCTTATTATAAAGAAGAACTTCATGAAAGGGAAAAAAGGACTGTTCCTACTCATGCAAATGAAAGGGAAATAAGGTCGAGAAGGATCTCGGAAGACTCTTGTGCTTTCTTTAAGATTACGGAGGGTGATGCTTTAGGAACATGTTGCTTAGATCATTTCTTGTTACTTGAATCTTTTGATGCTTGGTATCTTGGTGAAAGACTTTAGATCGTCGCACTTCATATTTTGATTGTTACGCTTTCTTTTCTTTCCTCGGCGACGCTTTGGTTGCTTTCTTCATTCCGATATCGTAGCATTCTCTAGCAACTTGAGTTTCTCCCATGATTTCTTGCGTCCCCCATGGGGATGGGAATTTCAGGGACTGATGGTATGTTGAAGGGACTGCTCTCATGCCGTGCAGCCATGGTCTTCCCAGGATCACGTTGTATGGCGATTGAAGCTCCATTACGGCAAATTTAACCCGCGTATTAATACCCCTGGCGTAGGTTGATAGCGTAATTTCCCCTATCATCTCTGTCACTTCGCCGCTGAAACCTACTAGTGGTACGCATCTCCTGGTCACGTTGCTAAGGGATAATCCTAATTCTTTCAGGGCGGCCGTAGTGATGATGTTGGCCGAGCTACCGTTGTCCACGAGGATTCTCTTAACGAGGTGGTTACTAATAGTGAGAGAGATTACTAACCCGTCGTGATGCTCCATCGTCGTGTTCGAATCTTCGAACGTGATAAGCTGCTCGCTACGGGTAGGGCGTACTTGATAGACTTTCGTCGCGTTGCTCTCGTCTCCTAGAATTTTGATACTTTTCTTTACCGTCGTAGACGCGTATCTGCTTGCTGAAGGTCCTCCGATGATGGAATGAATGGTACGAGCGTGGTGAGCTGGAGGTGGAGGTGGAGTGGGAGACTTTCTTTCTTTCTTTCTTTATCCCTTCGAGGGCGTTCTTTCCTTCTTTGGAGAGTAAATCTTTCAGGTCTCCTTTCTTTAGCAGCCTCATCACTTCTTTTCTTAAGGTGTAGCATCCATCCTTCGTGTGACCTGTATCATTGTGGAAATCGGAATACCCCTTGCCCGTTCCAGGTCTCCTTCCAGGGTTTTGCTTTCTTGGCCATTCCACGTCGCGTAACCCTTCCATTGCGCTCATGATGCGTAGGGCATCGGTCTTCATGGAGATTCCTCTCTCTACGACGTAGTTGCTTTCTACCTCGCTCACAGTATGTACCGCTTGGGGTTCTCTTTGGAAAGGTTTGTTTCTTTTATCATTGCGTCCTCCTTGTTCCTGGTGCCCATCGGTATATCGACGTTGGGGAGAATTCCTTCGCGGAGGGGTCCGCCTACGTGGAGATCTGACAACCTCTTCATTGTATTGCTTCAAGTCCTCTTCCAATCTTATGGCTTGCATGGCCCTTTCCCTCGTTATTTCGAACGATTCGGTGCACATCTTTGTTAGTTCTTTATACAAGTCGCTATCTTTGGGGAGGGCGCGTCTGAAGGCGTCGGAGGCGGTAGCTTCCGTGCAACTTGGGATTGTGACTTTCTCATCGTTGAAACGTTTGAGGAATTCTCTTATGGTTTCGCCTTTGCTCATGCGCATGTTATGGAGGTCTGATGCTACTTTGGAAAGAGCTTGCTACTGGCGAATTTTTGTAACCTGAATTGGTTGGAGAGCTTGGCGTAGGACGAGATGCACCCTTGTGGTAGATGAATGAACCATGTCAAGGCGGGGCCTTTCAGCGTTGAGCTAAAGAATTTTCACATCATTGCCTCTTTGAATCGTTGATCAATGGGGCTCGTGGAAAGTTTAGCTTTGTAGAGCAAGATGTGGTCTTCAAGATCACCTGATCCGTCGTAGACTGGAAGATCCGCGACGGTGAATTTCTTGGCCATCTTTTGGATGGCTATACTCTTGATGAACGGGCTATCTTCGAACGCGTGTTCTTCTTCCGACACTATGGATTTAGGGGCTCCCGACATCGACATCATCTCTTTTTTGAAGGCCCCAATTTGTTGTTTCACGATAGCGGCGATGGTATCCGGAGTTAGGGTTTCTTCGGACTTCTTCTTCCGCGCGGAATCCTTGGGTAAGGTGAACCCATGGTGTTCTCTGGGGTGGTAGGCATCGTCCTCTTCAAGAGCTTCATCCATATCTAAGCGTCGAGCGACGCTCTGGTTGCGGACGTAAGTGTATTGTCCGGATTGGTTTGCCTTGAGTTCTAGGATGGTGGAGTTTAACCTTTCGTTTTCTTTGGCGAGTTCCGACGCCGTCTTCTCACTTTCTTGCAAGGCTTCGGCTTGGGCCTTCTCGAAGGACTCGATTTGTGCTCGGATGACGGCTACGTTGGTAACTTCTCCGTCTACCCCTTGCTTTTCAGCGGGATCGTTATCTGTTGAAGTGTTGGGGGTGACTTCGAGGTTCTTCTCAACGTTCTCATCCCTGGGAGTGAGGGAATCCTTCGCACGTTCTTCGGCCTCTGAATCCCTGTTGTTGTGAGGGCTATTGGTTGGAGACGTCATGGCTTCGTGCAAAAAAGAAGTTCCCTTTGTGTGGAAAGATGACACCTTTTTTATCAAGCCCCACGGTGGGTGCCAATTGTTTGTAGCGAAATTATCAACGAGATGATAACTAAGCAATTGTAGGGCAAAGATCAAAGAGAACGGTATAATCTTAACACTAAGAGAACAAGACGAGAGAATAAGGTTGAAACTTGAACTTTCTTGTGGTATTGAGATTACGGCGTAGTACGATATCTCTACAAAAGGCTGGCGTTAACCTTTATATAGGTTAACCCTAGGATCTTACTAAGGAAATAATATCTTTTCCTTTTCCTTCTAACGATATAATAGATATGGTAAAAGATATTCTTTCATCTTATCCTTTACCATTTACACGAATATAATATAGAACAAGGTAACTAAGTGGCGGCTGACCTAATTTCCATAGCTTAACGACACGTTCTTCTTTATAACGTCACGTCGACGCCATCTTCTGTTTCATATGTCGCGTCACCTCTATCCTTCTACGCGTAGCTTTCACGCGTTCCATATTCGTCGTATTTTTAGGCACAAACAGGGGCTCTGGGCATTAGCATCATCTTCTTCCTCAAGGCGCCGAGTTGCTGTGCTACGAGGGTCGCAACAGCGCTTGACGTCATGGCATCTCCGGTTCTCTTTCTTGGGATCCTCTCTCTTGACGGGACGATGCTTTGGTGTTCTTGGGACTCATAGATCTCTTCCTCCCCAGTGACGGCGTCCATGTCTAGGCGCCGCACAACACTTTAACTTCGAACATAGGTGTGTGGTTTCGCCGCTTCTGCCTTAAGTTCCTTTATCACAGAATGAAGTCGCTCGTTCTCTTTGGTAAGTCCTAACGTGTTTTCCTCACTGGCGTTTTTGGTCTCTACCCATGTTTTCTGAAGGGTGTTGAATTGTGCTCTGACGGCGGCCACACCAGTTACCTCACCGTTCGTTCCCAGTTCTTCTATGGGAGTGTTGCCTTTTGGAGCATTGGGAGTATTTTCAAGATCTTTCCCCGCGTCTTCGTCCGCCGGAACGAGAGGGATCGTCGCATGGTCTTCTTCCTCAGACCTCTTTTCGCCGTCACGTGGGCTGTTGGTCGGACTCGTCATGATTTCCTGCAAAAAAGAAGTTATTTTCGTATGGAGGGACGATACCTTTTTTATCCAGCTCCACGGTGGGCGCCATTTGTTTGTAGCGAAATTACCAACGAGATGATAACTAAGCAATTGTAGGGCAAAGATCAAAGAATATGGTATAATCTCAACACTCAAGAACAATGTAAGGTGAAATAGGAATTTAAGGTTTGAAGCTTGAACTTGGTATTACTCGTATGGTGGCTCGATGCTTACGAAGCAGGCGTAGCCTCTTTTTATAGGCTAACCCTAATAATATCTTTAAGGAAACGAGATCTTATCTCTTCCTTCTATCTAATAACGATATAATAAATAAATAAGATAATATCTACTCGGCCGACTTAATCTTCAAGGTAGACGAGATCTTTGCCGCGTCTCGTCGCGTTGACGACGTCTTCATTACTTCTCATCACGTCGACGTGATCATCCTATGCGTAGCTCGTCACGCGTTCCTTACTCGTCATATTTTTAGGCACAAACACGACTCTGATATCTTTATTCAAACATTTTGAAATTTGTGCCATACCGAGAGAAGAAAACAAACGAGCTGATGAGCTTGCGAGGTTGGGGGCTAGTGCAATGTATGCAGATATGGAACATGATAAGGGGTCGGGAACCATGATCTAAAAATCAGGACCCCCCTAGTATTTCTTCCTCGTCAAAGGTGAAAGCGCAATTAGCAACCAGGTTGAAATGATGGAGATTGATACTCCACGAAATGATTGGCGTCGGCCAATTCTCGACTATCTAAAGAATGGCATAGCGCCTTACGACCCTAGAGAGCTTCAAAAGTTACAGAAGAAGGTTTCTCTCTTTTACATCAACAAAGGAGAGCTATATAAGAGAGGGGGAGGCCCCAATGAACTGAAGTGCATGGGTGAGTACAGTGTCAAGTCATTCTTAGAGAAGTTGCACGTAGGGCTGTGTGGGACTCACGTTGGCTAGAGACCCATTGATGGCAGACGAATCTGCAGTATCGAATATATGAGGCTGAAAATGTTCTCTTGGGGTTGATGAGGATGAAGTCGATGTTGAGATGGCATCGAGAGATCGTTGTGACAGACGATCGATCGAACCTTGGCCTTTGACAAGTGTTATCTTCCTTGACTCGGTCGTCGATCTAGGAAGACTTGCTTGACTCGGACTCGATAAGCAAGTGACGTCTTTCTTGACTCATTCGTCGATCTAGAAAGACTCACTTGACTCGAACTAACCCAAGGAGTCCACCTAGAGTTCTTTCAAGGTTTGGAGATCGAAATATGTGCAAACAACAGATTGATCTCACAGGTCAATATCAAACCAAGGGTTTCCGCTTGCAATTCAATATCAAACCAAAACTACAGCTAAACGACGTCAAAACAACGTCAAAACTAAAACGTAAATATCAATTCTCAATTTGTCTAATCTGCCTAAAACCCTAGGAAAACACACATTAAAATAGTCTTCCCGAATTGCTTGATTCCCAAGAAAGGAAACCCTAGAAAAGCCCTAAAATCTCGAATCTTGTTCTGATCATGGCGGCCTGGTCCAATCTTGAATGGGCCTCAAATTTGGACGTAATGAAGATAAGCCCAAGTACTGAAACATATCCAAAGGAGATCTTAATCCGATCTTCCGTTTTCCCAAACGAACAGAAACAAATTTGGTCCTTGCAACAGCCATATCTTGGTCATTGGACTTCTGTTGGGCTTCAACTTTGGACACGGCCAAGATAGGCCCAAGAAGTATATTCTGACCAAAGATCTTCTCAAATGGACGCTCGAGTCGTCCATTCCACTCTGCCCTAACTCGGCCCCGTCGCCGTCGCCGTGGAAGTCCTAGTCTTCCGGGAAACTCTTTGTCAGCGGCCTCCAAACTTAGTAAGGTTCCCCAATTTAGTAAGTCTTCAGAATGGGGCCCTTGAGAGCTCACCCATACATCCATGGGTTCCAAAGACGATCTGAATGACGTCACTCTTCTTGACGTTGCTCTTGTCGCTACACTCATCTGACTCCTTATGTCGACGTCTGTGATCTGAGTAGTGGTGGTCCTACGCATATCAGCAGTGGGGATCCTACGTACATCATCCTCCCTCTGTAAAAAAGGATTCATCCTCGAATCTTTATCAGGAAAGACAACAAACACAAGGTTTCTAATAAAAATAGGATGATTAAGAGTCAACTTACGTGGCACAAGGTCGATTGGCTGTAATCCGAAGCGCTCTTCAATCCGTTTCATCTCCCAATCCATGCGGTAATTCATGAGTTCTAACTGATCTTCTTTAACATCCATGACTTTCTCCTTGCCCCTACTTTCAGCGGTACCGTCAAGGGAACCTTCCAAGGGTAGTTTCATACACGGAAAGGTCTCGTCTTTCACATCCGAGGCTGAAAATTGAACTTCTTTTACGTTTTCCTCATGTTCCTCATGGCAAACCTCCTTGGGTGACTCCTCCAGTTTCGCCGACAACGTGGAGGTGGTGTCGGGCGTCGTCGGCGCTTGACTGGGCGTGGATAATGTCGGTGTCTCGGGCCTGCTTCCACCTGAAGTTTTCTTCTTCGGTAGGGACTCAAGGATTTGAGCAAGGTTACGCACACATTTTTCAATTGAAGCTTCAGTGCCCGGTCGGGTTTCCCAACTGATATAAGCTTCCACATTAGACGTTCCAGTATGTCTGTCGATCTGAACTTTAGCTCGGGGATAAGTTGCGGGTCGTTCCTGTGGTTGGTCGAAGTCCTGATAAGTATGTACTCCCCGTCTTGGCTGCAGGTTTCCTGGATTCCGTTGCCAGACCTGACCACGGTAGTTATCTCTTAGGGAAACATGATCAGCATTTTGAAATCGTCCCCCGGGTTGCAACTGACGGTTTGATGGTTTCCAAACATGCTAGGACGCTGAGAAGCGATGTCCTTTGCCTGAGGATGAGTTGTTGGTCGGTCTTGCTGCTGATTGAACTCCTGATATGACGGGCTCCCCGTCTCGGCTGAAGATAGCCAGGATTCTACTGCCGGATCTGACCACGGTAATTACCTCCTAGGGGAACTTGATTGGTATTCTAAAATTGTCCCCTGGGTTGTATCTATCTGAACTCTGGCTGACCGAACGTGCGTGTACGTGGAAGAGGAGTATGTTCAACGACTTGCTCTACATAGGTCGGGTATGGTGTCGACTCACGTGCCTGAAATACTGGACGGTATCTTGTTGTATGCCCGTCGTCGTCATTCAGAGGCTCATAAACTACAGGTCTGTTCGAGCCTCCTACATGTTGCTTCCCTTGATGACGGTCAATGGCGTCTAACACGTAAGTACTGATTCGTTCGGCTGATATGTCTTGTTTCATCTGCTGGACTAGTTCTCGTAAGACCTCTTGCATCTCAGTAGTTACCGGTGATGCCCGCTCAGTATCTGAATCAACCATGGTTGCTTGAAGAAGTGAACAAGAAAACAGATTCGGTGCAGAGGCAGGGTCGGCCGACTCCTAGGGTTGAAAATCTTCTCATGCCTTGTCCAAATATCACGGCTTGCTATCCAAGGAAGAGATCTCTACACAAAATAACGAAAAAGAAATAAAATCCAAGAATATCTTCAAAGATTAAAAGAAAATAAGAAATAAAAGAAATATCTTACTAGAATCTACAAGATCTTATGAGGAAATTAAAAGAAAAGAAAAGAAATTAAGAAGATCCTAAGATAAAATCTTTCTCTAACTTCCTAACAAGATAAGATATGCAAATCTAGAAGATCTTATTAGGAAATTTAATAAAAGAAAATAAATTAAGGAAAATCCTAAGAATAAGATCTATTTCTAACTTTCTAACAAGAAAAGATTCTTTCTTTCTATACAAGCAAAATCTTTGTATTATCTTCTTTCCAAAAATAAAGAAAAGAAATTGCAAAATATAAAGATTCTCTACTTCATATCCAAGCAATATCTTTTTAATATCTTCTTTCAAAAATAATTAAAGATAATGCAAGATTTAGGATAAGAGTATCTTCCCTTTTAAATTTCTTCTCTCTCTCTTGTTTTTTTTTTGAGGAAGGAGGGGAGATCGGCCGGCCCTAAGGCCAACCGACTTCGACGCGGGCACTGGTAGGGCGTCGCGGGCGCGTCCGTTCGGTCTTGTGGGTCTGGTTCACCGTCTTTGGCTGGTCGTGATCTTCTTCTCCTACAAAACTTGCCAGCCCACTAAAATGTCAAATTTGCGGGCCCTTAGGCTCGAAATTCTCACGTTTTTCCCCCTTTTGGAATGCTCTCTCGGGTTCTTGGCTCGGGATGAGGTATAGGCTAAAACAGGATCTTCCAAAAGCCAAGAAAAGACTCAGTTGAACGATTATTCAAGAAAAGAATTTACACACAAAAAATTTCGTAAAAGAAAAACGAAAAAATGCAAGAAAAAACTCGAACAATCCAAAGCCGCCCCCGTGGAAGTCCTAGTCTTCCGGGAAACTCTTTGTCAGCGGCCTCCAAACTTAGTAAGGTTCCCCAATTTAGTAAGTCTTCAGAATGGGGCCCTTGAGAGCTCACCAATACAGCCATGGGTTCCAAAGACGATTTGAATGACGTCACTCTTCTTGACATTGCTCTTGCCGCTACACTCATCTGACTCCTTATGTCGACGTCTGTGATCTGATTAGTGGTGGTCCTACGTATATCAACAGTGGGGATCCTACGTACATCACCCATGGTATATAAAGCTCTAAGGAAAGGTTACTACTGACCAACAATGAAACAAGATGCTCAGGATCTGTCGCGAGCATGTAAGGCATGTCGGTACTACGCTCCAGCCTCACACCAACCTGGGGTTGAACTTCAAATCATGAGTAGTCCCCTCTCTTTCACCATGTGGGGTCTGGATTTACGAGGATCTTTAAAGCCTAAAGCTCCCGGACAACTCGAATTCATTATTGTCTCTGTGGACTACTTCACCAAGTTGGTCGAAGCAGACGCACTCGCGACCACTACCGTGCCGGCTGTCAAGAAATTTTTATGGAGAAATGTCATATGTCGGTATGGTCTCCCCCAGGAGATCTCACAGACAGAGGCCTCCAATTCAATTCTCCTCAACTACTTAAGTGGTGTGATGACATGGTCATCAGGTTGAAAATCGCCTCTCTGGCACACCCCATTGCAACGGCCAAGTTGAGGTCGGCAACAAGAGCATTGTTATGGATCTCAAGAAAAGACTGGAAGGCGCTAAAGGAAGACGGGTTGAGGTGTTCCCTCTAACTTTTTGGGCTAACCGCACAACGGTGAAAAAGGCAACAAGAGAAAGTCCTTCTCTCTCGCCTAAGACGTAGAGGCAGTTGTTCCTGTGGAGTTTCTGTTCCCGAATGAAAGAATCATTCACTATGATAAAAACACCAACGATGAAACGATGCAACTCGAGCTCCAGCTTCGCGAAGAAGCACGAGAGATGGTCGTAATCAAAGCAGCGGCGCACAAAGTTGGTGTCGCGAAGTACTACAATAAATGTGTAAAGGCCAGGGGGGTCGTAAAAGGAGACCTTGTCTTGAGAAAGACAGAAGGTGGAGAGCTAGACCCTGGCTGGGAAGGGCCATACATAGTGGATCGCGAAGTCGCACCAAGAGCTTATCGTCTAAAAGACAATGCCGGTAATCACGTTGCCAACTCCTGGAACATGATGTGACTTCTCCGCTACTACCCTTAGCCACTTTCCGACCTCATGTATGAACACTTCGGAAATCCCATCATTTTTTAACCACAAATATCATCCCGTAAATTATTTTTGCGACCTATGTTCTAACAAGTGTACAATAGGCGAAAGAACCGGACACATAGAATGACAAAATCATAGGTCGGGTTACAATTCAAAGAGAATAAATACTTTTTCCGAAGGAATCAATGGTTTCAAATAAACAGCTAGCGCACTGTTTGTAGCCAAATTACCTACCAGAAGATAGCTAGCGCACTGTTTGAACTTGGTATTACTCGTAATGGTGGCTGAATGAATACAAAGCAGGCTTTAGCCTTTATTTATAAGTTAACCCTAATAATATATTTAAGGAAACGAGATTTTATCTCTTCCTTTTATCTAAATAACGATATAACAAACAAGGTAAAAGATATTCTTTACCGTATCTTTTACCAATTACAATAATATAATAAGGAATAAGATAAAATATGCTCGGCCGACCTAATCTTCAAGATAAACGAGACCTTTGCCACATCTCGTCACGTCGACGACATCCTCCTTTTCTCTCGTCGCGTCGACACAGTCTTCCTACGCGTAGCTCTTCACGCGTTCCACACTCGTCGTATTTTTAGGCACAAACAATACCCCTAAGGCGTCTTACAGGGCTTAACATCTAGTAGAACTGGGAGACGTCTTCTTTCTTAAAGGAATATGTCTTCATTGCATTAGGAACGCGTTGATGATTACGTCACTTGACTTTTTAATATCGTCGCAAAGCTTCGATCGTCATTCTCCTTCAATCATTTCCACGCGACAGGCGAGGAACTTCGTTATTCGCGCCGACAACGTTCATCTCCAACGGCTAGTTTCTTAATGGGAGATGTTGTCGTTGGAAGAATATTCTTCCCGAGATCCTCGCGATCTCCTTCCTATAAATAAGCGAGGGTCTTCCCTTTCTTCATACACTTCTCCTAATCTTCATTTCTCTCGAACATTTCTTCGCTCTTCTTCTCACTTAATTCCTTTATTACGCTGCTTCTCTTTCTCCTTCTTTTTTCAATGGCAACCCCAGTGCTTTATGAACCAGGAAAGGTGCTCCGTGAGTCGGATCTTCATTACTCCGAAGCCTATGACGTTAGCCGTTTGAGGACCATTGTTGAACTCGGCCAAGACGTGAAGATTGAAATTCCTCCAATGGGGGTTTGTACAGATGCTCATCGGCCGGGATGGATAGCGGTGTATGAGTATCCTTTTCTGGCGGGGCATCGATTCCTTTCTCGCCTTTGGTTAAGGCCTTTATGCTCGCGCTAGGCTTGGCGATGGGCCAACTTTTTCCCGGTGCCTGGCGCATCTTGGGCGCTCTTGACGATGCCATTGAGAAACATGGCTTGGATTTTGTTGCGGCGGATCTCGCCAATTCTCTGACTGTCTCGCACTCCTCTCCAGGTAGAGTTTACTTCAAGATTAAACAGAAAAAGGCTAGGATAGCTTTCGAGAAGAGCACAGCCGACCGGGGTTGGGCCGAGGTCTTTTACTTTGTGGAGAAATCTTCCCTCGGAGATGCGTGCTCTTCGCTCATCGAGGAATGGAACCCCGAGAGTGAGTTTCTTTACTTTACCTTAATAACTTTTTCTTTTCATAGGGACGTATGTTTTGCTCGTCGATGTTTTACTTACGTGTAACTTTATGTGCTTTCCAGTTAACGCGGAGGCTCTTCAGACAAGAGCGAAGTCAAAAAAGGTTGTATCCGCGCTCTTGGCGATTCCTGAAGTTGACCAGACCTTCTATGGTCATGACGGAGAGGGTCATCGTTGTGGTCCTGCGACGCCATCCGGTAAGTTAGTTTCTTCTCGTTTAGCTTTCATCGACTTATTTCGTCACACTTGTGCTCTAATTGTTTGCACTTTGTTGGTGGTGCAGCTTCAATTTCTCGCGTTCGTGCTCGCGACGAATCTGCCACTGATCTCGTGGCGTCGAGGAAGAGGCAACTTGCCATAAAGGGATGTTCGTCCGCTGCTCCCTTGGACGTTGATCTCATGGCTACCTTGGAATCTACACCATCTCCTTCTCCGGCTAAGGCGACGCGTTCTCGGAAGGGAAAGGAGAGGGTGGTTGAGGTTCCCGAGGAAAAATACTCGTTTGTGGATGACTTCCCTGGTGTGATTTCAAACGTTTTCACTCCGGGAAGGGAGCTTTTGAAAGCTTTGATGGGGCTTCGTTCTTCGTCGTCCCTCGAGCATTACACGTCGATGGATCATGCCGACGTTATGGGAGAGGCTTTCGCTGCTCAATGGCAGGTGAGATTGTAACTTCTATTTTCTCTGATGATTTTATCGCGAGCTTCCTTTCTTTTCTTTTTTTTTTGTTCCTTTTTTCAGGGGATCCAAGCGTCGCTATGTGCTTGGACGCTCTTATCCACGTATCCCAAACAGATGGAAGAGTTGGAGAAAAAGGCGTTTGATGCTTCGTCGGAGGTCTTGCGTCTGAACACTTTGCTAGAGAAGTCTCGTGACGCAGAGAAGACGGAGAAGGACAAGGTTACTGAAGTTCTTACTCTTAACGAGACGATCACCAAGCGGGTCGAGGATTTGGAGGGGAAACTCAGTGCTTTGCGGGCGGATGTAGAGAGGAATGAGGTGCAGCATGACAAGGATTTGGAGGAGGCGAAGGTCTATTGGTCTTGGTTGTCCAGGGTGGAAGTTTACGAGGAGTATGATGCTGGTAAGCACAAAGACTGGGATCTGGTAGGCGAGCGTGCTAAGTTTAGGGAGGCTTTTCTGGAGCCTCCTGCAGGTGTTCATCCTGACGTCGCGGCCGTTGAAGGCGGGGAACACGTCGACGAGGAGGAGGTTGCGGCTGATGGAGAGGAAGGTGATAGTCGCGCATCCGGCTCTGGGTCGTCTGAGGGCGAGTCCAAATCCTTGTAATTTTTGGCTCTATCTTTGCGTAGTGTATTTGTACGCTTTTCTTGTAGTTGGGATGCTTCTTTCATTTTCAATTGTTGTTATCCTTTCTCTTTGTCGTTGGACTTTCTCTTCAATATATTTGTTCTCCTGTTTTCTTGAGTTCTTACGTTGTTGTTATCTTTTTAGCATTTCTCATTCTTTTTTGGTGTAATCCTACCCCTTTTGGTAGGTTTGACTTAGACTCCTTGTAGATTAGGTTAGACCAACCAAAGATTCTTACGCTCGCTTCACTTGTTATACCTCGTACTTCATTCTTTGCGTCGTGCGCGTTCTTCTTTGCGTCGGAGACGTCTTAGGAGTTCGCCCTTTATCTGGTTTCGATATCTTATGTACTTTCGCCTTGGCACGCGCATTTTACTCTGCGTACGTATAGAACCTTTTTCTTATTGACTTTTAACTTCTGTGACCCCTTATGCGTAGCTCGTTTGTGAGTACGTAGGTTTGGTCCTTTGGCTTTGGCTTTTTCTATTTTATCTTTTAGAGTGTGGTTTTCTACCCCTAGTATGATACTCTGCTTATAGTGAACGCGTTAGAGGGTTTTACTTACTTAATGAGATGGTATGGTCATTGCGGCTGCTTTAGTTACGTTGCCGACTTACATGAAGGTTGGGTCCAGCATTTCCTCCGAACCCTGAAGCGAGTGCCGGACATAGGTCAGCGTGTGATTTTTATCAGCTTGTGACGTTACCCCTTACTTTTAAGGTGGGTCTGTTGCCTCACGCTAGCGTTAGGTCGACGTCGAACTCTTTTAATCGAAGGGCCTATTCATCGTGTAGCGTCCAATTTCTAGATTGTTAGGACTTACTATGCCGGTGGACGCATCCCTGCCGGTTTGGCGTTTTGCCCGTGGATTCATGACTCTCAGAAGGGCTGAAAGGCGTGAAAACGCGTTCCTGGAGAATGATCGTGTCAAATAGGTTCGACCTTGTTTGCTCAGAGGATCCGGCCGGCTTCGTGAGGTACCGGGCTTCATTCCCCATGACCATTTCCACACGTCGCTAACAATCATGGAAAGCGTCGACTCGGAGTCGGCAGTTCGGCTAACGTTGCCTACGCGTAGATGAAGCCTCGAACGCGTAGACTAACAAAATTCACCCCCGGTGCGGATTTTCACCGCGGCCTTCTTGCTTCTTATTTGGTACGTCGTACTCAAGAGGCACGTTCTCTTAATAGACATAGAGCAAGTCGTGGAAATGAAACAACTCAACATGCTTAACACGTTGGAAAGAAAGGTTTACTTATATATTAATAAGAGATGCATCATGCGATAACAAACATTGACTCTGACGCCTACCCCTAGTCGCCGTGACCCCTTGTCGCTTCGACTTGATGATAACGACATGTTCTTATTGAAAACTTAATCCTACTCATGCAAAGGGAAATAAATGGGAATCAAAAGACGCATAGAAGTATCTCAAACTATTTCCTGATGGTGTCTTTACGGTGGATGATATTTCAAGAACATGTAGCTTAAGTCAAGATTCTCCGCCATAAATCCCCTCCACTTTTGAACTCGGAGATTTTGCTTTCGCTTCCGTAGAGATACGTCATGCTTATCGACGCCTTTATCTCGCTTCTCATACGGCTTTTTCTTTGACGCGCCGGGGGTTGCTCTTCTACCCCTAGCTTTTTTCTTGGACTTTCCACGATCTTTCCGTATTCTTGAGCGTTTTGACTTCTTACTATTCGGTGATTCAGACCATGAAGATGCTTTCCTTTTTTCCACTCTCCGGATGGCGTAGGACTTGACTTCTAGGATATATGTCTCGTCGCCTACCCAGCCAATTTCTTCCTTTGCCGCGTAGAGCCTTCGTTGAGCGTACCTCACTTGTTCTTCATGGTCTTTTAATTGCTACGCTTTGCTCTTTTTCTCTTGGGATGTGTTAGTTGTACTCTTCATTCCTATGTTGTAGCACTCCCTTGCTATATGTGGTTCGCCCTTGATCTCTTGAATTCCCCACGGAGATGGAAACTTCAGGGATTGATGGTACGTTGAAGGTATAGCTCTCATATCGCGTAACCACGGCCTTCCCGGGATTATGTTATAGGACGACTCGGCCTCCATTACTACGAATTTGGTTTGCATATTGAACCCTTCCGCCAGAGTGGTTAGGGTGATTTCTCCTAGCATATCGGCAACTTCGCCATTGAAACCTACTAGAGGGATGTACTTTTTCACCACGTCGTCGCTAGATAATCCAAGCTCCTTGATCGCGGACAAGGTGATGATGTTGGTCGAGCTTCCGTTCTCGACGAGGATTCTTTTAACCTTGCAATTACTAATGGTTAAGGAGACAAATTACCCGTCGTGATGATCTACACTCCCGTTGGGTTCCTCGAACGTGATTGGGCAATCTTTCCTAACAGTCCTGACGTGGTAGATCGGTAGAGCACTTCCTTCGCCACGTAATGCCTTGACGCTTCTTTTGGCGGCGGAGGCGGTATAGCCACTTATGGGGGATCCTCCGAAGATCGTGTTGATTGTCCTTGAACGATTCGATGAAGGAGGTGGTGGCATTGCAGATCTTTTTCCTTTCCTTGCTCCTTCGAACGCATCCCTTCCTTCTTTGGAAAGTAAATCTAACAGGTCGCCTCTTTTCATGAGACGTAGAACTTCTTTCCTCAGAGTATAGCAATCATCTGTCGGATGTTCTGAGTCATTGTGGAACTCGCAGTATCCTCTTCCTGATCTTGATTTCTTTTCGGGATTTGGTTTTTTAGGCCACTTCACGTCATGGAGCTTTTCCATCGCGTTCATAACCCTCAACGCGTCGGTCTTCGTGTATACACCTCTTTCGACCGCGAATACGTTATTGATTTCGCTCACGTTATGCACCATGGGAGGTTCTCTATAAACGGCTTGTTTCTTCTATCGTAACGTTCGCCATCCTTCCGTTGGGGAGAATCTCTGCGCGGAGGGGTACGTCTACGTGGAGATCGAGACTTTTCTTCAGCGTGACTTAGGAGGTCTTCTTCAAGGCGTATGGCTTCCATAGCTCTTTCTCTCGTTGAGATAAATGAAGTAGGACGAGTCTTCGTTAACTCCTTGTACAGGTCGCTGTCTCGGGGGAGTGCGCATCTGAACGCGTCGGCAGCGGTAGCCTCGCTACAATCTGGGATCGTAATCTTTTCGTCTTTGAAACGCTTCAACAAGGCCCTTATAGTTTCGCCCCTATTCATACGCATTTTATGGAGATCTGAGGGTTGTTTTGCAAACAACTTATTGTTGGCGAATTGTAGTCGGAACAGGTTGGAGAGTTCAGCGTAGGAGGAGATACTTCCCTTGGGTAAGTGGATAAACCACGTCAAGGCTGGACCTTTTCAGCGTCGGCGACGGTGAACTTCTTGGCGATCTTCTGGACGGCGATAGCGGCAACAAAAGGGCTTTCTTGAAATCCGAACTCGTGCTCAGGGATTATGGATTTGGGTGCCCCGGGCATCAACATCATTTCTTTCCTTAAGGCTCCGACTTGTTGTGCTACGAGCGCAGCGACGGCGTCCGAAATCAAGTTCTTCTTAGATTTTTCTTTCTGAATCGTTTCTCTCGACGGGATGGTGTTTCGATGCTGTTGGGATCCGTAGTCCTCTCCTTCTTCGGCGACAACATCCATATCTAGGCAGCGAACGACGCTTTGACTACGAACATAGGTGAGTGGCTTCGCTGACTCTGCCCTAAGCTCTTTTATGATGGAGCGTAGTCGTTCATTCTCTTTGGTGAGTCCCGACGTGTTCTCTTCGCTGGCGTTTTTAGATTCTGTCCACGCCTTCTGGAGGGTGTCGAAGTGGACTCTGACAGAGGTCACATTGGTCATATCGTCGCGCGTCCCCTGCTCTTCTGTGGGAGCGTTGTTCTTTGGAGCGCCAGGAGTGTCCTCGAGATTTTCTCCCGTGTTTTCTTCCGTCGGAACGAGAGGAACCGTTACGTGATCTTCTTCTTTGGACCTTTTTTCACCATCACGCGGACTGTTGGTCGGACTCGTCATGATTTCCTGCAAAAAAGAAGCTCTTTTCGTATGGAAAGACGATACCTTTTTTATCTTGCCCCACGGTGGGCGCCAATTGTTTGTAGCGAAATTACCTACGAGAAGATAACTAAGCAATTGTAGGGAAAAGATCAAAGAATACGGTATAATCTTAACACTCAAGAACAATTTAGAACGAGAGAAGAATTTAGGGTTTGAAGCTTGAACTTGGTATTACTCGTAATGGTGGCTGAATGAATACAAAGCAAGCGTTAGCCTTTATTTATAGGCTAACCCTAATAATATCTTTAAGGAAACGAGATCTTATCTGTTCCTTTTATCTAAATAACGATATAACAAACAAGGTAAAAGATATTCTTTACCGTATATTTTACCAATTACAATAATATAATATGGAATAAGATAAAATATGCTCGGCCGACCTAATCTTCAAGATAAACGAGACCTTTGCCACATCTCGTCACGTCGACGACATCCTCTTTTTCTCTCGTCGCGTCGATACAGTCTTCCTACGCGTAGCTCTTCACGCGTTCCATACTCGTCGTATTTTTAGGCACAAACACGCACCGTTTTGACTCGCGGCTATAATGTTAAATATTCCCGTGACGCTAGGTCGAGCTGTACACTCACCTAGGCGCGAAGCCATGACGCTGGGTTGGGGGCCAAGAAACACCCACCTAGGTTGTGAAGCAGTGAAGCTGGGATGGGGGCCAAGAAGCACCCATCAAGGTCGCGAAGTCATAACCATAGGCTGAGTGTGCACTCAGCAAGGCATGGAACCATAACGCTAGGTTGGGGGCCATGATGCACCCACCCAGGTTGTGAAGCCGTGACGTTAGGCTGAGGGGAAAGTATCCCCACCCAGGTCGCAAAGTCGTGTCTCCGGGGGGAGTGTGCACCCACCCGGGTCATGAAGCCATGGGACTAAGGTTGAGTGTCAAGTTTTCTCACCTAGACCATGAAGTCGTGGGACTGAGATTGAGTGGCAAGTTTTCTTACCTAGACCATGAAGCCATTACCTTTGGATGAGTATACGCTCACCTGGGCTGGGTGCCAAGAAGCACCCATCCAGGTTGTGAAGTCGTGACGCTGGGCTGAGGGGAAAATATTCTCACCCGGGTCGAGAAGTTGTGGCGCTAAGAATGAGCGGCAAGATAGCTCACTCAAACCATCAAGTCGTATCCCTAGGCCGTGCTGCCAAAAGCTTACCTAGAGTATGAAGTCGTGGCTCCGTGGTGAGAAGCAAGATCATCACCCGGACCATGATGCCATGCTAGCTCCAAGAAGATGGATATTTACACCCTCCTTGGACATGATGTCATGACGTTGGGCTGGGAGCCGAAAGCTCCCACCCAGATCGTAAAGCATTGTGACCCTGAACATTACCCATGTTGCTAACTCCAAAAGCTTATCATATGTATTATGCAGAGGACTAGCATCATGGATAAAATCCAACAAAAGCTCTCATAAGGGTAGGCTGGGGAATCAAAACACCCACCACCTAGGTATGTTCACACATATAAGAATTGTCAAAATCACAAAAGTAAGAGCACAATTGACATCTGGAATTCATTGCATTACAGTTTTGCCTTCTTGAAGCTGTATCACAAGATACCAAGAATGAAAGAAGGAAAATAATATAAGACACTCATGAACTCTTGTTTGTGCATAAGGACTCCTGGGGCAACCACACATATTCTGTCCAGGCACCATTATTTCCATCACCGTTGACAAAGCGCTAGATTTAACATGCTATCGCGAGTTCTATAACAAGTAGTTGTGTATTCCGGAGCTCCTTACACATTAAAAGGGTCATATGAGCAAGAACAAAATCCCTATCGCTGGCTAGTACGCACACAATGATTAGGTACACTCGCGCACCCCAATTTAAAGAAATGATCGGAATACGGCAGATTGTCTAATAAAGGCTCGAATATTTGTAATTTGCAGGGCTTTTTAAAGGAAGCATAACACATCGGAAGACCTTTTCTTTAACAAGCAACTCATATTACATCATTAGGTCTTTTTAAAGCAAGTAAACCCCGTAAGAAGTTCGCGAGGCTTTTGTAATACATTATCTTTCCATCTATCAAATGATTATATTATTACATTAACGGCTAGGAAGAGTCAAACTAATGCTCGAAACAACACAATAAATCATCCCTCTCTTTATACATACCCTTCACAAGAGCAATACATCCTCGCGAAGGGTATGTAAAGGGGGAGAGGGGAACAACAAACAGATTGAAGCATTCGTGACTAAAACAGAAAAATATACTTAGAAAACACTAATCAGATCGTAGAATCTCCGCTTTGTAAATTGCGCACAGTGGTGGAACCTTCAATCGTCGCGAGCTCCAAAAACGAAAAACACACTCATCCCCTTCCTTCAAATTGTTATCCTTGACAAAGTCACCCCAGCCTTCGTTCAATGCGTAAGAACCACCGGCGCACTTCAGAACCACATCCCAAGGTTGATACTTAACCAAAAGTATAATAGGGTGACCATCGAAGTGTTGCAAGTATTTATCGCAATGATCTTTTGGAAATGGCTACAACGATCGCCAAGGAAGAAAATATCCAAACATACAAGAAATAATCCAAAGTAGCAAGCTTAGCACAAGAAATTGATACCAGGCAAGCACCCTCAAGGACGTTCGATTGATCCATCTCAATAAAGAACAGCTCATCGGCAATCTCCATGGTAAAACCGTTTGCAAAAGTTTCCGAAGACGATGCAATAAAGAAAATCTGTACACAAACAACTTATTTATAGAGGCTGGCTGGGCCAACCACCATAAATGAAGGTGGTCAGTGAGTAGTTTGTGGATATAAGACTGTCAGACAAAAATAAATGCAGAAATAAATGCATTCAGAAATTCATAAGTAAACATAGCACAATCTACTTGCTACAAGTCTAGCGTAAGGAATCACAAAACATAGGTTCGCGACATCAAAACCCTCGCGAGTCGCGACCTATTTAAAACAAACATTGTATCTAAAAATTTCCATCAAAACACCACGTTGAAGCAAAGTACAGCAAGCATTGACTAAGTTTGGTCATCAACATGGTCCCCTGGAACATTCAGGTCGGCAATGACATCTTCAGGAGTAGCTGTCGCGGGGTCTAGCTCGGGATCCACTTCATTCGTGGCTCCGGAGCTCGCGACATGAGTCGCATGATCTGGCCCGGCAGAGTCTGGAGCATGCTCCTCGCTATCAAGATTAATGGAGTTTATGGAAGTTCCTCTTCAGTGTCGTCGACATGATGACACCTAAGAGATTGACTCTCGCTCCTAAGCATAGCAACTGTCATAATGACTTTCTTCTTCTTCTTCTGGTGTGTCTCCATCTTCGACAGAGGAACCACTGGAACAAAAGACTATTTTCCCTCTACTATGCCTTTTCCCTGCTTTAGTGTATTAACAACCCAACCCTCGAGAAGGGACGGGTCATCATCAACATAAGTTCCGAAGGGAGGAGGAACATACCCAGGAAGAATTGTGTTTGAGCATATTTTTGTCCTAAAAAATCAATCACACAGTGCATTACACAATAATCCAAATCATTTTATATTCAATTTATCAAATTATCTTCTCTTATCAAGCTCTAAAATTATCCAATCAAATTCTTAATTCCAGAAACTATAGACAGTTTGACCCCTGTCATCTAACACACAACAACAATGAAATTCTAAATCAAAATTAATATTTAGCAAATCATGAAATTTTAATTATCATAAACATTTTCTCTTAAAAAACATTTTGTCATCAAAATCACATTATGTCTAATCATTATTCTGTCATCAAAATTCATCAACATTATGTCATCACTGTTCAATTCCTGAATTAAAATGAAACTAAGAAACAATTTGTCATCACACTTTCAATTCTAAAACTAAGTTCAAAATTTTGTCATCAACTTTTGAATCTTAATCCAATATTTTGTCCTCAAAATTATAATTTTGTACAACATCTTTCTTTTGTCAAAAAATTTTCATTCAATTTTCCATATCTAATCAGTATTCCGTCTGAGCATCATTTTGTCATCAGCATTCAAAGTATCATTCTATATTCAACTAATCTCTGTCATCAAATTTCCATTATTAATCCAATATTTGTGTCTAATCATTTTTCTGTCATCAAAATCTTTTTTTAACAATGTATTGTCATCACTGTTAAATTCCTAAACGGAAAAGAACCTAAGCAGCAATTTGGCATCATAATTTCAATTCTAAAACTAAATTATTGATTTTTAAATCCTTTGTACTATAAATTACTGTTTCAATGGAGCATATGAAATTGTATTCCTCGTTTTCAACAATATGTTGTCATCAAATATTCTCAAAATTGTAAAAATCCCTGTTTTTTTTTTAATTTATTAGTGTGTTTGAGCATTCACAATCATGGAATTATATGATGAAAGAATGATTCTTACCTCGAATTTGAATTGTAGCTATGACGATGTATCTGTTAATTGTGATCGTAGCACTGACAGATTTATTCTTCTCTCGCGACTTCTCTCTCGATGACAGATGGAACTTTTTTAGTTTGCTGAATTCAATCCTTGAATCTCATCCCAGAAGCTATTCCGAGAGAGTTTCTATGAAGCGCGCGAAGCGTGCTTCATTATTCTTACCGGAATCGAGGCGTGGAAAGACGAGGCGAAGTGTGGAGGCGGCGCGAAGCTAGTCGCAAAGGCTAGGTGTCCAGGCGAGGAGTAGGGAAAAAGAGGCGTGTGTGTAACAGAAAAAGGGTTAGTTACCCTCCCTTGTATAAATAGGGTTAACCAAACCTGGTTTCTCAACCCGAGTTTAGCAAATAGTGAATAATTTGTGTCCAATACACCTTTTAAAACTAAATCTTGGGTTAGTAAACCAGTTTATTAAACACTATGGAAATACCCCACCCTCACACCCAGAGCAGAAACATCAGCACACCAGCAAACCTCAACTACACTATTCCTCCCCCAACTCAGATTTGTCTCGTCACCTCTGACCACCGCGTCTTCGTCTTTCCCTCTGTCTGTCTCTGATCTCCGGCGAAAGTTCCTCATTCTTCACCTTTTGCCTCTCAGTATCATCCACAATTTCAGCTCCTTCCTCCTCCGCCGCCGTCTTATAAATCTCCCAACACAACACCGGCTTCTCCAAAGGCAACACTCGATGAACAACATTCCCCGCTCCTCCCACCATCTCCTTCACCACACTTTTCGCTCTCCCTGTCACCATTACAGCTCTGCCTGTCCCCATCGGAAGCGTCTCCCTCAACATCGGCATTACTCCGTCAAATCGACGAATTCGAGTTGTAGTAAGAGGATCTGAGTGAGGGAGTCGCGACTGTTGTCGTGTAAACGATCCAGATCCGCGGCACAAACCTAGATCTGACTTTTTCGAATCTGAAGAGGATCTGCACAAGAATTCTTTTGCTGACTCCCTCCGTGTCGTAGATCCCGACGGTGTTGAACTCCCTCCGTGCATTTTCAACTTTCTCCCAGACTTTCTAGATTTATCACACGATCCTTTGCATACTTGCACACTTACATGTCCTCCAGACTCCCCTTGTTTGAGAATGGAAGGTGTGAGTCGCCGTGAATCTGTGATGTCCGATGATGATACGACCGGTTTTGTTGAGCAGGAGGAGACTTCTAGCATGGTAAGACATCGTTAAAGCTTAAAATTAGAAATTCTGAATCGATTTGTCCGTTCTTGTGTTGCTTTTGTTTAATGACTTGCTTAATCGAAGCTCTAGGACTAGATTTACCGTTTGATTGAACAATAGACAGATCCAACTTTTTATGATTCATTCTTGTTTCATTATTTTGAAAAAACGGGGGAGAGAGAATTCTTGTTCATCAAAGGAGCAGATTGTCAACACAAATCTACTATTCTGAATCTGCATTGCAAAAAGAGTCCTAGTTTGTCATCAGCAACAGATTTGAGTTTATCAGTACAAAATGTAAGTTGCATACTGCCACCTGAATACTTGGCATAATCCGTAGAAAAAGCGGGAAAAATGCGGTCTACCACATGTTGAATTACTGGTAGTGGAGCTTGTTGGAACTCCATATGTGTGTTTAGTGTGTTGACAAAAAATTTGACAGTGTTGACAAGTGTGTTGACAAAAAATTTGACAGTGTTGACAAGTTAATTTATCTTGTGTTTGTGTTCGTGCAATACTAATTCAATGAATTAGGCTCTAATAGAGTTTTGATTTCCGTGTCTTTGATTAAAAACAAGGATTTGATTATTATGCAGGGACTGTTGACAAAAACAATTGGGACTCTTGACAAAAGAAATTGGCAGTGTTGACAAAGTAATGTGTGTAAAATTTGACAGTGTTGACAAGGATTATGCAGGGCAATGCAGTTTGTTTTAGTGTGTAAAAAAAATAATGTGTTGACAATTATTTTTTTGACAATGTTATTTAGTGGTGTTGACAAGTTTTGTAAAGTGTTGACAATGTTGACAATTTTGTAATATTACTCGTGTTGTATGTTGCTGACCGTTTATTAGTCGTGTAAATAATTTATTTAGTTGGGTTGACAACTTATTTAGTCTTGCTGACAATTTATTATTATTGTTGACAGCTCTGGTAAAAAAAATTGTTAACAACTCTATTAAAAAATTTGTTGACAACTCTGTTATAATTTCCACGTCAGCAAAGGGTTATTATTGGTGTTGACAACTTATTAGTTTTGTTGATAGCTCTGTTAAAATTTGTGTTGACAACTCTGCTCTGTTATAATTGTCACGTCAACAAAAAGGTATTTGCATATAACTTAAAAAAGTGATGTAAAAACTTAAAAAACATTACCCCAATGGGCAAATACTTCCATTCCTAAAGACTAAAAGCCCAAACATTAGGCCTAAGTTGGCCCAAATTTAAAATTAGGAAGTTTTTGTGTGAACATCGAAAATCAAACACGAAACCAGCTCCTGTTCGTCACCTTCTGCAACTCCACAAACCCTTCAACAGCTCCACTCCTACATCTGTTATCTGGTATTTACCCCTTTCAAAAAAATTAATTTCCTGTGTTCATTAATTTCTGAGTAGTGGATATTTAGATTACGAATGAAATTTGTTTGATTTTATGTATTTTGACTTATATTGTGAACGGAATTAGGATTTAGAAGGAGTTGATACATTGTTTGGGATCGGAATGAGGACTACAACACACAAGTATTGTTGATTAATCAAAGGCGGCCACGCAGTTTGAAAATCAATCAGCAAACTGACTAGGTTGTTCCCATTGCATAACAATGGAATTATTATTAGCTAACAAATCACCAGAAAACATATTGTTGATTGACCAGGCATGAGTTTTAGCAATCCAAAGCCTGGCTAAAGTGAACTCATAGTTGGCAGCTTGGCTAAAGTGAACATAGACTTATTAGTCATTAATTGGTTGGTTAAGTTTATGTATAATATGTTGGTAACTTTACTTGTTTAGTTTGCTCTGCTGTCAATTTATTATGTTGGTAACTTTACTTGTTTAGTTTGTTTCTGCTGTGTTAGGCAAGAAGATCGATGTATAGATTATGTCTTACAAGGCTATTTAGAAATGATAGAATGACCCTTCACCATATACAATGGTGGGCTAGGACAATGTAGCATACGCACCATGCAAACAGTGATAGAATGACTCTTCACCACATTGACTGTCACATGGTTTTGTTTCCTCATCACAACCACATATTTGTCAAATATTGTGCTTGTAATGTATAATAAAATGACTTGATTAAATCTTATGAACAACACTCATCAATACTATTGCTATTCATGCAGCAGTTTTAATCAATAAACTAAACCATGTGAAATGTTTCCATGTCATAACAACAAACTCCAGTTGGCTTGACAATGAAACTCACTCGACCAACCACATGGTTTTGCTTCCATGAACCACTAAATCATGAAATCTACTGCATATGCTTATCTACTACCCAACTGCTATATAACAACACTTTGAACTTGATCCATTTCCATATCTCACAACAAACAGCTTCAATCTTCTTTCATCAAGAATTCCTACAACACTCTCCTCTCATTACAAAATAAACACTTTTCAAGCAAAATAAAACAAAACAAAAGTGATCAGCACCAAGAATCTCGTGAAACTGGCAAGGAAGTGGAGAAAGATTGCAGCAGCAAGCAGAAAGAGGATCTCACTTCCGAGAAGCAACAGCACCAAGATCTCAACAATGACCGACAAGGGTCAGTTTGTCGTCTACACAGCTGATGAGACACGATTTGAGCTTCCTTTGGAATATTTGGGATCTCAAGTTGTAAGGGAACTCCTCCGAATGGCAGAAGAGGAGTTCGGATTGAGTAGTGATGGACCCATCACTCTACCATGTGACTCGGCTTTCATGGAGTACGCCATTTCTATGATTCAACAAAGTGTAGCAAAAGAGATGGAGGAAGCATTGATCCTGTCATTATCTAGTCTCTGCATCTCAAATTCAGCATCCTCATCGTCACATATATGTCATGAACGATTACCAATTAGCTGTTGTTAGTGGAGATCAAGTATAGATCTCACCGATTTTGTAATTCAGCTACTCTAACTGTAGTTAGATGTTACTATTCAAAAATTGATCACTTCATCTCCAGTTTGTCCAGCCTATATTCAATATCTTGATTTTTCAATAAATAAATAAATCTGCACATTCATTATAGAAGATCAAGCCATTTGCTATATCCACAGACTTATAATCTTGCAATTAAATTTTAAGGGGAACAACAAGTTTGCCGGAAGAAAACGTGATTGTTTTGAAGATAAACACAATAGAGACAGCATCTAACTTGTAGTTACACTCTTAGTTGAGACTTAGTTAGCTACACATACAATAAAATGTTGTACGAGTGCCATTTTTATTAATGCTTCTGTGAAAGACGTCTATTTGCTTGACTTTGTTAGCTACACATACAAAGCCAGAATTTTCACAACTATTTCTTTGATCTCTGCTGAGTTGCTGGTGTGCGTTCAGAAAGAGGATTTGTTCTGTTTCTGACGGGATAAAAGTCTCTTGGAATCATGTTCAGATTGATGTGGATGAATGTGAGCAACTGAAGATGGAGCTGGCTGCCACTGATTCTGGTTTCAAGAAAGTTGTAACTGAACTCAAGATGATCAAGATAGAGGCAATGTTTGTTTGAAGTGTAATTTACCCTTGTCATCCTGAACTCAATTAATGTAGTCTCTTGGAATCATGTTAAGAATTTTAATCTCGTGGGATGAATGTGGTGTTTGATACTGCAACAGAAAATAAGATATCCAATGAAACTAGACAGATTTAAGTCAGTTTTTTAATAGATTTATCTAAAAAGAAATAGAGTAGCTACAGACCAGCATGATTTACAAAAAATTGGGATATGATTGATCTCCACTAACAGCAACTAATTGGTAATCGTTCATTACAAATATGTATCGATGAGGATGCTGAAGTTGAGATGCAGAAGTTAGACAAAGACAAGATCAATGCTTCCTCCATCTCTTTTGCTACACTCAGTTGAATCATAGAGAGGGCATACTCCATGAAAGACGAGTCACATGGCAGAGTGATGGGTCCATCACTATTCAATCCAAACTCCTCTTCCGCCATTCTGAGGAGTTCCCTTACAACTTGAGATTCCAGATATTCCAACGGAAGCTCAAACCGTGTCTCATCTGTTGTGTAGATGACAAACTTACCCTTGTCGGAAGTTGATGTTGAGCTCTTAGTGATTTTGCTTCTTGGAAGCGAGATCCTCTTTCTGCTTGCCACTGCAATCTTTCTCCACTTCCTGGCCATTTTCACAAGATTCTTTGTGCTGATCATTTTTTGGTTTGCTTGAAAAGTTTTGAACTTTTTTTATGATAGGATTGTGTTTTAGGATTTCTTGATGATAGAAGTTCTAAACTTGTGAGGATATGGAAATGAATCAAGTTCAATGTGTTTTTATATAGCAGTTGACAGCAAACCAAGCATTTGCTATAGCTTTAATATTAAGTAGTTGTTTGGAAGCAAAACCATGTGGTTGGTTGTGTGTCAGTGTCAAACCAAATGGGACTAGAGTTTCTTGTATACTTCAGAGTCTTTGAAAGTTAAATGAGAAATCTGAGTATAGAGCAGTACCTCCCTCGCAAATGGGTAGAGTCAGGTTGTTGAACCATTTCCCACCCGAGTGGAATACTTATATTCAGATTCTCTGTGACTTGTTAGTCATTAATTGGTTATGTATAATATGTTGGTAAGTTTACTTGTTTAGTTTGCTCTGCTGTCAATTTATTATTTAGAATTTGAACTCATAGTTGACAGCTTGGCTAAAGTGAACATAGACTTATGGCGTTTGTGCCAACTTTAAGAGTGTCAAGTTCAGGGGTCGACAGTGAGTTTCATTTCGGTCTTAGAGTGTTAATTCTAAATTTTCTTCATTGGTAGTGAAGTTGTAATGTCATATTGTCATCTGACAACTGTATTTTAACATATCGGCTGTTTATGAATGCCTGGTAGATTGTGATCATTTCAATGGAGAGCAAGGAAGTTGAAAATGTTGGGACAAGTGGATACAAAAATCCGATCCCACTATGGAGCCAATGGCAGCTCATTGATTCGATTCTCCCTACAGGAGGATTTGCACATTCATTTGGGCTTGAAGCTGCTATTCAAGCTCGTCTTGTGAACAACCCTGAAACTCTCCACTCTTTTGTGCTCCAATTGCTAGAAAACACCGGTAGTCTTCTCCTTCCCTTTGTGAACGCTGCTACAATCTCCAACGATCAAGAAACATGGCTCATTCTTGATTCCTACTTGGACGCCATGCTAACCAACGAAGTATCCAGAAAAGCATCACTCACCCAAGGATCCGCCCTTATGAGGGTGGCTGCAGCCGTCTTTACAGAGCTTCCAACTCTGAAGAGAATGAGAGAATTATCACTTGAATCAGGAAAAACGTCTTTCCACCACGCCCTTGTGTTTGGGCTTGTTTTTGGGCTTCTGGGGTTCGATCCCGAGACTTCCGAGAGGGCTTATTTGTTCGTAACACTCAGGGACGTGCTCTCGGCTGCCACGAGGTTGAACGTGATCGGGCCCCAGGCTGCAGCAGTGATGCAGCGACAGCTGGCGTTTGCTGCAGAGGAAACGCTTAAGAAATGGACTGCTCGAGATTTCAAGGACGCTTGCCAGACCGTGCCTTTGCTCGATACCGTGCAAGGTTGTCATGGCTACTTGTTCTCCAAAATGTTCTGCTCTTGATGAGGATCCTTATATCAGGTTTCTTACTTAAATCCATTGCTTTATTCTTGAAATTTTATTATCTCAAACCGTAAATTACGTTTAGGTTTCTTACATAAATACATATGCAGCAATTATAAATCGAGTTCTGAAATTGTTCGCAGAAGCATAAATATGTCACATTAATTTGACAAAACTAATCATAAGTTTGAATTAATCTGATCTATCTGACTACAAGTATGTATTTACAAAGTATCAATAGGTGTTGATCTCCTTGATCAGAAACAACTTATAGGTAGCTGCTCATAATGTAAATCAGATGATGAAATATGACAGTGAGATAAAGAAAGCAGCAGGGCTTTCCCGAGTTCTCCACCTACTCGTTGCTGAATAATAGAGAGAGCATATTCGAACAAAACTGAGTCACATGGCAAAGTGATAGGTCCATCACCAGCCAATCCAAACTCCTCTTCTGCCATTTTAAGCATTTCTGTAAAGATCTCGGATTCAAGGTAAGCCAAGGGAAGTGCAAACCGCTTTGCATCGGTTGTGTAGACGACAAAGTGACCCTCATCGAGTGAGGGTGATTCTTTGGTGAAACTGCTTCTAGGAATGGAGATCTTTTTTCTGCTTGCAACAGCCATTCTTTGCCACTTCTTGGCCATCTTGATTAGCTTCTTAGCACTGATCATCATTTTTTGGTGTAGGAAAAAGAGGAAATGAGTCTGATCTTGATCTTTGAAAAGGAATAGCTGTAAATTGTGTTGGTGTATGAGAAATGCTTCTTCTAAGTTCTTTTATAGAGTTGGCAACCGGAGAAGAATCCTTAGAAGCAAGCCCATGTGGGTATTATTAACAAGTTAGATAAGTGTGGTCCAGAAATGAAGTTCTGGATAAGCTGTTTCTGTTGTGTTAGGCAAGAAGATCAATGTATAGATTATGTCTTACAAGGCTTAGAAATGATAGAATGACCCTTCACCATATACAATGGTGGGCTAGCACAATGTAGCATATCCACCATGCAAACAGATATATTATCTCTAATTTCACATGATCATGCTCTTACTTTTGAATCAAAACGTCCCTTGATAATGTGAACTTGTGGATATGGGGGCCTACTTGAAGTTTGAAAATCTTTAAGGTTAAAGGTAAATCTCATTTTACATTTTCAGGTTACAAGTGATTCATACCATAACAACAAATTGACTATAACAACCACATATTTGGCCACATATTGTACGCCAAAAGAACAAACACTCATCAATGCTATTGCTATTCATGAAGCAGTTTTAATCAATAAACTAAACCATGTGAAATGTTTCCATGTCAACAAACTCCAGTTGGCTTGACAATGAAACTCACTCGACCCACCACATGGTTTTGCTTCCATGAACCACTAAATCATGAAATCTACTGCATATGCTTATCTACTACCCAACTGCTATATAACAACACTTCGAACTTGATCCATTTCCATATCCTCACAACAAACAGCTTCAATCTTCTTTCATCAAAAATTCCTACAACACTCTCCTCTCAATACAAAATAAACACTTTTCAAGCAAAACAAAACAAAAATGATCAGCACCAAGAATCTTGTGAAATTGGCAAGGAAGTGGAGAAAGATTGCAGCAGCAAGCAGAAAGAGGATCTCACTTCCGAGAAGCAACAACACCAAGATCTCTACAATGACTGACAAGGGTCAGTTTGTGGTCTACACAGTTGATGAGACACGATTTGAGCTTCCTTTGGAATATTTGGGATCTCAAGTTGTAAGAGAACTCCTCCGAATGGCAGAAGAGGAGTTCGGATTGAGTAGTGATGGACCCATCACTCTGCCATGTGACTCGGCTTTCATGGAGTACGCCATTTCTATGATTCAACAAAGTGTAGCAAAGGAGATGGAGGAAGCATTGATCCTGTCATTATCTAGTCTCTGCATCTCAAATCCAACATCCTCATCGTCACATATATGTCATGAACGATTACCAATTAGTTGCTGTTAGTGGAGATCAAGTATAGATCTCACCGATTTTGTAATTCAGCTACTCTAACTGTAGTTAGATGTTACTATTCAAAAATAGATCACTTCATCTCCAGTTTGTCCAGCCTATATCTTGATTTTTCAATAAATAAATAAATCTGCACATTCACTATAGAAAATCAAGCCATTTGCTATATCCACAGATTTATAATCTTGCAATTAAATTTTAAGGGGAACAACAAGTGTGCCGGAAGAAAACATGATTGTTTTGAAGATAAACACAATAGAGACAGCATCTAACTTGCAGTTACACTCTTAGTTGAGACTTAGCCGGAGCCTATACTAATTAAGTGTTGTACGAGTGCCATTTTTTTTTACAAAGCCAGAATTTAGACAACCGTTTCTTTGATCTCCACTAAAAGTCTCTTGGAATAAAAGTCTCAGCACATAAATGTGAGCAACTGAAGATGGAGCAACTGAATATTTGTTCTGTTTCTGACGGGATAAAAGTCTCTTGGAATCATGTTCAGATTGAGCTGGCTGCCACTGATTCTGGTTTCAAGAAAGTTGTAACTGAACTCAAGATGATCAAGATAGAGGCAATGTTTGTTTGAAGTGTAATTTACCCTTGTCATCCTGAACTCAATTAATGTAGTCTCTTGGAATCATGTTAAGAATTTTAATCTCGTGGGATGAATGTGGTGTTTGATACTGCAACAGAAAATAAGATATCCAATGAAACTAGACAGATTTAAGTCAGTTTTTTAATAGATTTATCTAAAAAGAAATAGAGTAGCTACAGACCAGCATGATTTACAAAAAATTGGGATATGATTGATCTCCACTAACAGCAACTAATTGGTAATCGTTCATTACAAATATGTATCGATGAGGATGCTGAAGTTGAGATGCAGAAGTTAGACAAAGACAAGATCAATGCTTCCTCCATCTCTTTTGCTACACTCAGTTGAATCATAGAGAGGGCATACTCCATGAAAGACGAGTCACATGGCAGAGTGATGGGTCCATCACTATTCAATCCAAACTCCTCTTCCGCCATTCTGAGGAGTTCCCTTACAACTTGAGATTCCAGATATTCCAACGGAAGCTCAAACCGTGTCTCATCTGTTGTGTAGATGACAAACTGACCCTTGTCGGAAGTTGATGTTGAGCTCTTAGTGATTTTGCTTCTTGGAAGCGAGATCCTCTTTCTGCTTGCCACTGCAATCTTTCTCCACTTCCTGGCCATTTTCACAAGATTCTTTGTGCTGATCATTTTTTGGTTTGCTTGAAAAGTTTTGAACTTTTTTTATGATAGGATTGTGTTTTAGGATTTCTTGATGATAGAAGTTCTAAACTTGTGAGAATATGGAAATGGATCAAGTTCAATGTGTTTTTATATAGCAGTTGACAGGAGACCAAGCATTTGCTCTAACTTTCATATTAAGTAGTTGTTTGGAAGCAAAACCATGTGGTTGGTTGTGTGTCAGTGTCAAACCAAATGGGACTAGAGTTTCTTGTATATTTCAGAGTCTTTGAAACATAAATGAGAAATCTAAGTATTATTCATGAAACATGATCTTAATTAATTGATCCTTCTATTGTGTAGGAAGCAAAAGCATGTGAATGGCTGAATCGAGAAGGGCCTCCAAGGTGGAGCCAAGGCAGATAAGCAAGCTAGGCCAAACTGATTATGGTTGATGTCATTAGGTTTTAATTAGGAAGCAAAAGCATGTGAAAACTTAAGTGGAGAACTTATCTGCAGGGACTGTGTTAGGCCAACTAGTTTATCTGATGTACCATCATTGTTCTTGATGAATGGGCCACGCCTCGTAATTTGTATAGCTTATCTAATACTCCCTCCGTTTCAAAATAATTGTCATTCTAGCATTATTCACACATATTAAGAAAATGATTAGTTGTATCTTAAAAATCTAACTTTTTCTCAAATTAATCACCCACCTTTATTTACAACCAATAGGCTTGGAGAAAAAATCAACAATTTTAAATTCCAATACAAAAATGTATGATATCAATGTGATTAATTATCTTGAAATCCTATAATGACAAATATATTGAAACAAAATTTAGAAGCTAAAACGACAATTATTATGAAACGGAGGGAGTAATACTCACATGGTTTGCTCTTTAATGTAGCCATCACATGAGAAGCCGAAACACACCCTATTCCAACTATATAAGATGATTTAGAGCCATTTCCATTCTAATATAACACCAGCACAGCTCATCAGCAATCTCTTCTCAAAGCTTAAGTTCAAATCTTTACCAAAAGTTTCCTCCTTTACGTAGCCAATTACAGAAGGATGATCAGCACTAAGAAACTAATGAAGATGGCGAAGAAGTGGCAAAGGCTGGCTGCAGCAAGCAGGAAAAGGGTTTCCATGCCTGAAAGAGAAGCAGCATTCGACAAGAAGGGTCAGTTTGTTGTTTACACAGCTGATGCAAGACGATTTGTACTTCCGTTGGCCTATCTTCAATCCAACATTCTCACTGAATTTCTCAAAATGGCAGAGGATGAATTCGGAATGGCATGTGACTCGTCTCTATTCGAATATGCCCTCTCTGTTATTCAAAAAAGCGTAGGAAGGGAGCTCGAGCAAGCGCTGCTACTTTCTTTATCTCACACTTCATCACTTGATTTACATTATCAACAGCTACTTCCTATAAGCTGTTGCTGCTGATCAAGGAGATCAACTCCTTATTCTTGTAATTGTTACCACACTTGTAGCTATCAAACTTAATACAATTTACTAGTCTGTTTTGTCGACTCAAAGTATCTTCTAATTATGTGTATGTGTTTTGAATACTTCATAACAAAATTCTGAGTTGATACAAGTTGTTATATACTAGATAAAAGCTCACTGAACCTCCTGAACCTAGCCTTTATGAGGAAGTCTCGGAAAGACCTGGTGGCTTGTCTAAGTTACTCTTTGCAGTAAGTTTCGCGTTTTTATTTACTTCTTGTTTCTTTGGGGTCTTTTTAACCATGGAGTTGGTCGTTTTGCAGGGGATGAGTATTATTGCGAGCGCAAGTCGGAGGGTGCTCGCGGCTGAGGATAAACTTAAAGAGTTGATGGAGGAGGACCAGTCGATCCGCGATGCTAATAGAGCGGCTAAGTCTCGTCTTATGGGAGAAAATAAAGCTTTGGAGGTGGAGCTTTCGAAGGCTAATGCGCTATTGGAATCTAAGGACGCGAAGATAAAAGAGCTGGAGGCACAACTTGCGTATGAGAGGTCCACCCACGTCAACATCGTCACTGAATATAACACGCAAGTGAACGACCGCAGACAAGAGAATGAGAAACTTCACGCGACGATGTCCGAGAGAATTGCTTATGAGAGAAATATGGCATTGGAAGAGTATTGTGACTCGTCTCTATTCGAATATGCCCTCTCTGTTATTCAAAAAAGCGTAGGAAGGGAGCTCGAGCAAGTGCTGCTACTTTCTTTATCTCACACTTCATCACTTGATTTACATTATCAACAGCTACTTCCTATAAGCTGCTGCTGCTGAATACTGATCAACTCCTAATTCTTGTAGTTAGCACACATGTAATTATCAAAAATAATACAAATTACTAGTCAGTTTTTTCGACTCAAAGTATCTTCTAATTATGTGTATGTGTTTTGAATACTTCATAACAAAATTCTGAGTTGATACAAGTTGTTATATATACAAAGCCTTTATTTAGCACACCCTCAAATTTTATTTAGCACACTCATACATTCGTCACGGATGTATTACATAAACTCTTCGTCACGAATGTATAATATGAAACCTTCGTCACGAATGTATTTTGTTATACCTTCGTCACGTATAAATGCTGGACCTTCGTGACGAAGGTCTTGATTTCTTTCGTGACGAAGAAACATAATAGATCCGTGACGAATGTAGCTACATCTGCAAAAGTGAAGCTATTATGTCTAATCCACACCAACTACATTTAATTACCATCAACGTATCCGAACCAACTTCATCTTCAACCTTTTTCACTTCATTTTACCCACATTTCACCCTAAACACTCTCATTCAAACACAATATTCAATTGAAAATGTCAAATTGGGATGATTACATACACCAAAATGTTGATGAAGATGGTCCATCATGGGGGAACTACAATAAGGTATGTTATAGTTGTTTTTAATAATGTTAATGTTAGGGTTTGTAGGTAAAATATATGTTTTTTTATGAAATTGAATAGTTTGAAGTTAGTTGTTTGTGTTGATTGTGTGAAAATCATGTTGTAATATAGAGTTTGATAGAAAATATGTGTATTTTAGGTGTTACATACAAGGAACATGATTTGTGTTTGTGTGGAAATTGTAATATAATGTTGAAGTTAGGGTTTGTGTGGAAATTTGTGTTTGTGTTGGAATTTAGGGTTTGATTCGAATTTAGGGGTAAAAAAGTGTAAAAAACAATTTGAAATGGGGTAAAATAGACATTCGTCACGGAACAAAAGGAAACCTTCGTGACGGAAGTTTGGCAAACCTTCGTGACGAATGTATTTGCAGAAGAAATGTGCAATTTTTTTCGTCACGCAACTACTCCTTCTATCCGTGACGAATGTTAACACTTTATTCATGACGAAGGTAGGAAAAACAGGTTTTTGAGTGTTGTTTTGTGTATTTTGTTGTTTTACAGAATAATAGTCCAATGTTCAATCGTTTACGAAACTTATCGATCAATGCCGATATTCCTTTGGGACCTGATGGAGTGCCTTCGTTTGATCTTGGTTTGGATTTTGATATTCCGCCAATAGTCTCTCAGCTTGATCCTCCTCCATATCATTCCCATCAAACTGATTGGTCTAATGTTCCTCAATACCAATCTTTATCGCAACCATATCAAGACATTGAGTATTTCCCGAAATTGAAGACAGTACCACAGTTTGACAGTGTTGTGCCTTATGAGGACCCACCTATATCATCAGATTATTCAGAAGTTTTCGTCACTGATAAGATCTTCAACTCAAGAGCAGAAGCAGAACAGTGGGCAAGAGATATTGGAAAAACTCATAACTTCATGTTGAAGGTTGGTAGAACTGACTTGAAAGGGAAGTTAGGAAGGTCTTGGCTTAAATGCGAGCGCAGTGGACATTACATTCCTGATTCAGTTGGGAGAACTAGGAAATTCACCCACACAAAGAAATGTGGTTGCAAATGTCAGATTACATGTAGAGAGACTGAAAAAGGGGAATGGATCATAAGGGCTGATCATGGAACTCACAACCATATTATTGGTCAATCCTTACACGGTAATGCATTTGCTGTAAGACTTACACCTGAGGAGGAAAAAGTGTTACTAGACATGAGGAAGGGAAATGCTAGACCAATACAGATGTACACAAGGCTCAATGAATCTCCTGACAACATGACTAAGAAGTCACAAGTGTACAACTTTTGTAACAAGTTCAGAACAGAGAGGATGGAGGGAAGAACTGTGGTCCAAGAATTCTTCTATCGTTCGAAGGAGTTGAACTACTTCGTAAGACACAAGAGCGACGAAGTGACAAATAAGATCACAGATGTGTTCTTCGCAAGCCCAGAGTCGATGAAACTGCTTAAGGCGTTTCCATACGTAATGTTGATTGACGCAACATACAGCACAATTCAGTAAGTATAATTAAGTTAAAAAGTCTTATGTTTGTTTTTACTCTATAAATTCTTATAGTAATGTATTATCTTGCAAAGGTACAACATGCCCTTCATAGAGATTGTTGGAATAACATCAACGTGGAAGAACTATGTCGTTGCTGGGGCTTTTGTGTCAGAAGAGAAAGAAGAAAACTATGCGTGGTGCATGTATCCATTGGCTGAGTTGTTTAGGGTTGTTAAGATGACGCCAACTTGCTTAGTCACTGATCGAGAGAAAGCTTTGATGAACGCTTTGGATAGGATCTTTCCAGATTCTACTTTCCTCCTCTGTAGGCGGCACATCCAAAAGAACATTGAGGATCATGCTAAGCTAGCAATGCGGTCACAAGCAAGGGGGACCCATTTTGCAAGTGAATGTCTTAAGTTATTCAAACAGTCGACAGAATTGGCATATAACATTGAGCTAGGGCGTATTGAAAAGGATTGGGCTGAATATCCATCTGAGATTAGGTACCTGAAGAAGAATTGGCTAAACCCCTACGGCAATAGATTTCTTTCGATCTGTGTGGATAAAATCTTTACATTAGGTTCCAACACCACAAACAGGTTAGTAATGTGATTACGTTTGAAACTGTTTTACAAATAATGTTAGCTTTATATCTGTTGTTATAAAAAAAAATTTTGATTATGCAGGGTTGAAAGTGAACATTCTAGCCTCAAAAATTATTTGTCACTGCCAAGCCAGAAGATAGACACTGTGTTTCAAAGATACAATGCGAAGATGCGCAATCAGTTTAAGGAGATCTTGGGTACTTTCAATGAAAGTCAGCAAAAGACTGTAAGTAACATTACAGACGTTGATCTCTTCAAGCTTCTTAAATACAGAGTGTCTTATACTTGTTTGAGTCGCTTGCTAACTGAATACAAGAAAGGGGAATACGGCATGCATCTTGATCATTGTGAATGCGTAATAAGGAAGAGAGATGGATTGCTATGTGTGCATGACATTTATGAATATGTGAGGCGTCAAGAACCAATTCCAGTTGAAGCGGTTCATGCCTTTTGGAGGACATTGACTTTGAAAGAAGTAGAGACTGAAGACGAATTAAAAGTGCGGAGGGTAGTAGCCAGAAACTTGATGGATGAGTTTATGGCTGAGCAATGGGAGGGAATGTCACCTTATGACCAACACGAGTGTGCAATGAAGTGTTTGGCAATAGGTAACCCTCAAATGACCAACCTCCAGGAGCCAGCTCGTGTGAAAAGGGGGAAGGGACGACCTCCAGGAGCTCCAAACAAAGAGTACAATCCAATGAAAAGACAACCTTCACATTGGGAGCACATTGATGCAACACTTGAAGAAATGTCTCCAAAGAAGCAAAAACCGGCTTCATACGGGAAGGGTAAGAGTGGTCAGTGGGCTTTGCAGAAGCTTACAAAGTATAATGCTCTCGTACCTCCATGCATGCGTCCCTACGTGCAAGGTTGGTATCCCATTGTCGCTGATGGAAATTGTGGATACAGAGCTATAGCACACCAATTAGGGTGGGACCAAGATAATTGGAGGAGAGTTAGATCTGAAATGGCTCAAACGACATTTGCACATTGGAATAATGGGTTGCAAGCTTGTTGGGTATTGCCAGTTGAAACGCCTAATGTTCAGATAGCAGTTACAAACCTAGCTTGGACTGGACCAGGAAAGATGGCACCCGAAGAAACATGGTTACAAGTCCCGGCGATGGGGTGTGTAGTAGCTACGACTTTCAATTGTGCATTAGTTGTGCTTGCGAAATCAATTTGGCAAACATATTTGCCTATAGTATTGGACGACAACATCGCTCCGGGAGAGAAATTGCCCATATGTTGCATTGCCCTTGTTGAAGATGAAAGACACTTCATTTCGGTAATTTCTAACTCACTCTATCAATTTGGTGTTTATATTTTTAAATCAATACCTCGTACATTTGTCTTGTAAATCATTTGCCTTATTGTAGATGCCAATTGCCGATGACTCTCCATTACCTGAAGTTTATCATATGTGGCATCGTCACTGTTCACCGGCAGCTCGCTCCTTGATAGACCCTTTTACTGAGCAACTAGCGGCGTACAAAAGGCCTAGAGCCCCAGCAAGAAACAAGAAACGCAACAACGTAATTAATCTTAGCGTTTAAGATTCAGTCGAAATGGATTATTTAGGATTTGTAATGACTAAGATTTTTAATGTTTGCATGTATTTGGACTCACTTAGAGAAGTAGTTGGATACAAGAAACTGGAAAGTGATCGAACTTAAACAAACAACAACTTAAACAGACAACAACTGAAGCGAACAAGAACTTAAACAAACACAAACTTAAACAAACATTAAACTACTTAGTTAGTCCCATTGGAACTTGCTCCAAACCTCTCATCAACTAAGGCATGCTTCTCCGCGGCAAGTGCAGCATTTTCATCCATGAGCTCAGCATCTTTCTCCTGAAGTTCAGTTACCTCGTCGTTTAGGCTTTTTGACATTGCCCTCAGCATTTCAGTTAGCTCCTGCAGTCCACCAGCCTCTATAGAGTGAAACAAATTATCCTCATTCAGCTGTTATATAACCACCCTTGCTCGACCTGAGTATGGACGGTCGATCCAATGCATGTATTTGCACCCACCATCTTCATCAACCGAGTTCCACGTCCTATCAGGGCATCCCCAATATCTTCTCCCGTAGTTCACCTTATCATGATTGAATTGCTCAGTACAAGTCTGTTCAGTTGGCACTTTGTTGCACCAACAGAGCTTCCCTCCTGGATCCATAATTTTTTTTCTGTATGAACTTGAAATGTGTTGCTTATTCCATGCTGAAACGTCCTGTATATAGAGTTGAAGGTAAATGGGTTACAGCTTGCAACAGCTGTAACTCATTTACTCCATTTAAGTGAGTTACAGCTAGCAACAGTTGTAACTCACTTATTGCCTTCAGTGTGCAACAGCGAGTAACAGCTGTAACACACTTACTTGTCCTGAGTGTGTTACAGTTGTAACCCACCATCTTCTGATCTACATTTGATGGGTCGGATATTGATTTGGATTAGATAATGGCGTTTTGGGCCGGACATTGATTTGGATCAGACAATTGCAAACAAACCAAATAACAAGTAATTCGTTCAAACACTACAAAGCATGTTCTTAAAACTCAAGCACAAACTAAATCCAAAACCAACATCAATCCAAACTACTCAAGGAAAGGATAGAACCCATCCAAAGTGTGACAAACAGCGTCTTTCATACGGGAATACTTCTCCTCATTATCTGCATCCCGATACGGCTCCAAATTGTACACAGAAGTCCGAATTGCCTACAGTGAAGTGCAAAATAAATTAAGGCAAACATTGATTATGTTATAGATTTATAGAATTTAAAGATTAATTACATACCTGCAGGGGTTGCTCCTTAGTATAAGGAGAGATTATTGGATGAGTATGAGCCAAGTACCACTCCAAGTAATCATCAGTGCAGAGAGATGGAGGATCTGCTTCTACACCCATTTCCCATAAGCTTACAGAGTTGTTCTCCCTTTGCTCCCAACTCCAGTTGGTGGGATCATACTCCACTACGTACTTACGATTGTTTCCACACCTTCTAGCTTTAATTGGTTGAATGGGAGGGATTGGCACACCTTGAACTCGACCAAATTGTCTGCAAACTCGAAGTGGCATATGAGGCTCGGTCTTGTCCAAAACATGCAGGATCCCATGAAAGAAAGCCGGCCGAAGTTCTTCCCTACGAAAATCTAGGCGTCCATATGGTTGCCACTCAACCTGTTGTACATAAATCATTAAAACAAGTTCAAAAGTACAATAAAAAATTAACAGATAATGAAAAAATAATCATACCCCTTCTACGCTCATATTGTCTAGCTCCTCTCTGTAGTTGCGACGATTGTCCGGTCTTTCAGACAAATCAAACTTGGTTGCATATGGCATTGTCTCATCCCACTCATAGTTTTGTGGAGGGCCAAAAGCAGGAAAGTACAAATAGATCCAACCCTACATCATCAAACAAAACTAAGGAAAACAAAAGAAACAGTATTCAAATCAAAACATTTAATTAAAGACAAACATACCATCAACAAGGTGTAACAGAAAGACATCGTTGCACAATCTCTGCGGGAGTATTTACCCAGTTGTCCATACAAAGCACACAACGCACCCGAACCCCAAGACACACCATGGATATTTGCCATATCATTAAGCCATTCATGGTGAATCAACTTGATCATGTACGACGACTTGTCAGGAAACAATGTCATTCCCAACAAGTATGTCAACCAACCCTTAGAGATTGAGACTTGATCAATTTCAAAGTTCCCCTCATTATCCACTGTCATGCATTGTTCCCTCAAAAGCTCCGGTGAAACTTCATTACCAACTTTGACTCTTGCGTCAAGTAAATCTATACCAAAAGCCTTCTTTGCTCTGTTGACCATTACAGCCTTCGTGTCAGCTTTGCCAACTCCATCAGCAGATGTGCGAAATCCCATGCCCTTTCCGTTTATAGGGATACCCAAAATCTTGTGCACATCTAATAGGGTGATTGTCATTTCAGCAAATGGCAAGTGAAAAGAATTTGTTTCTGGCTGCCAGCGCTCAACAAATGCATTGATCAACGCTTGGTCGTGGTTGGGATACATGAGGGTTTGCAAATGTGACAAACCAGAAGCCCTAGCCAACGAAACCCAAGGATAGTCGCCCTCTAACTTCCATTTTTTCAAACCTTCTTTTCTGGCCGTATTTCTCAATTGCGGTCTCTCCTATTTATCATATTTCAATTTTTTTAAAGTACATTTAAATCAATTAACAAATCATGTCTAAATTAACGAAGCATGGAAATTACGCAATTAACAATTCAACCAAAGGTGATAGATTTACTTACATGTCCTTGCCAAACCATATAAGCAGTGTGCCCGCTGAAGCTATGCAGCAAGTCTATCTCCTTAGGACCTCCAGGCACAGCCCACTGTAACTTCGGGTAAATGTCGTCTTTTTCATCGCCATGTTCATTAAGATCGATCCCCCCGTAATGGCCCTCAAACTGTCCTTCAGCCCAGGAAGCAGTTGGACCAGATTGCCATTCTGGTGCTTCTGGCTGAAAGGCCTGTTGACGGCCTACTGCTTCATCCAATGCTACTTGTGGAGAAGAGGGGGGAACCCATGTAGGGATCTATTACAAAAAAAATTGGTTATTAGTAAAATGTACAACTTTCACTCATAATCGTCTATAAATTAAATTTTAAACTAATACTTACAGCACTCTGCGGACTCCAAGTTGGATAATGTGCCTCATAGGTTGGAGTCATCGGGATTTGCTGTTGTAATAAAATAAATTTCATAAATTATTAATTTAATAATAACAAAAAACAGTAATATAATGTGAATTTCAGATTAACTAACCATGTTCTCGTAAAGGTTCGAATATGCACTAGGGTCAGCTAGTTGTTGTTGTTCATGCCAAGAAGGTTGCGGGACCTCTTGACTTCCACTTGTACCCTCGTCAGCTCTTCCGCGCCTCTTCCTCGGCTTCGGCTGATAAGCGGGCCTCTCTCCAGCCTCGATTTCTTCTCGAGTTTGATTACGGGCATTCTTCCGGGCACTTCTAGAAGACGGATGCATCTAAACAAACATAATATTTTGTGAATTTACGCATACCAAACCAACAAAACAAAAAAACACCAAAAAAATGCAAAAACATCCGTCACGAAGGTCCAGTATACTTCCGTCACGGAACTTTACTGAACCTCCGTGACGGATCTCAGAATAACCTTCGTCACGAAGAACCACTAAACATCTGTGACGAAGGTTTTTCTAACCTTCGTCACGGATCTACCTATTACCTTCGTGACGAAGGTTTTTGCACAAATGCAGAAACACAGCAGTGCCAATATATCCGGTGACGAATGAATTTGCACAAAATTTCCAGAATTTCAAGCAAAAAAACAGTTTTTGAAGCTATCCAAATACATTAGCCCCTAAATCATTTCATTCCATAAGTTTCTTAATCAAAATGTCAAACCCTAATTCATGAGTTCATCAATTTTGGGGATTATATCTAAAATTTGAAACAACTCTCAATTAAACATAAACAAACAACAATTGAACTAAAAAAACATGCTTAATACACATATCAATCTAATTTAATCACACCATTTCAATGGTTTTGACATATCTTCATCAAACATGGAAAATTAATGCAAAAGAGAGTTAGAAATTACCTTATCACTTGAATTTGTTGATTATTGTAGTGAAAGAGATGAAGAAATGTAGAGAATGGTGTTGTAGTGTGTTGTTGCTGCGCCGAAACTATGAGGAAATGTAGAGGAAGAAGTTACATTAGGGTTGGGTAAAAAATCTCTTTTATAACTGCAAAATTGAGACCTTCGTCACGGATGTCTGAGTGTTCTTCGTCACGGATGTTTTCAAGACCTTCGTCACGGATGTTTTGGATATACCTTCGTGACGGAACTTTATAAAACATTCGTGACGGATGTATCAAATAGTTACGTGACGAATGTGTGGGTGTGCTAAATAAAATTTTAGGGTGTGCTAAATAATAAGCCCCTATATATAAGATAAAAGCTCACTGAACTTCCAAAGCTAATTATATTGCTAATTTTGGTTATCAATTTTTTTGGCGTAGCATTTGAAGTAGCTTCAACTAATGAAGAAACTTGGGGCAAAACTTTTTTTCCCAGTTGCAATGGTGTTAAAGTTCAGCAATGAAAATGTTGTATATATCCTTCATAAATGGGGTTAAATGTGCTGAATTTGTGAAACATCATTCAAAGGACAAGTTGCAAAGTAAAATAATTGGACAACTTGTTACACAAAATGTATCCTAAGACATGTAAAAATCTGATTTTACCCAAAAAATCTCAAGTATAGTGTATAGAGCATACTCTAGAATTCACAGTACTAGCTTCTGACTGAAACCAGTAGATGCTCTATTCATAAATTCTGTTGGTGTAGCAGTATATAAAATATGTACAATTGAAAGGTAAAAAACTTATATATACAACGTACACCTCTCTCCCACCTCTCTCTTATTTCTCTCTCCCAATTTTGTATTCCACTGCTATCGTTCTTGTTCTTGATCATGATCTTCCTCTTCAATCCACCTTGACTCTTTTTAGCGGCAATCCATACAGCCGGTATGGATCAGGTAAGTGTAACAATTTTTGCGTTTTTGGTGTCCTTTTACCAAACTTTATATACACTTGTCCCCTCAATCTTTGTCGTTATCAGTTTCCCATAATCGTTGCTAGTTATCAAAGTTTATCCCATAGCAATTTTCAGAATTCCTACTTAGTTGATGACTACCCGTTTCGTTATTTCTCATATCCAGGTATACATATCTCTCACTTTACTACTCATCCTCTGATCAACTATAATTACAATTCCCTTTGTCCCTACTACAAACCTATTTATAACCCTATATATACACACTATTACAACCCTTCTTATGAAACTTATTATAAACTCTATTATTACATCTCCCTATATACCCTTATCCATTGTTCTAATTGGATTCTCCATCTCACTCTGTATATGATTACTTCACAGATTGATACAAATTTTACCAATCCCTCAGTCTGCAAATCGGTTTCTCGTCACCATAATATCAATGTTCATGACCCTATCCTTTTGCCTCGCAGCTGTGATCTCAATGCTTTACTAAGCCTAGGTCTGTACTACATACTTGATCACTATGATAATATTGGTTTTACTCTTGTTGATATTTACTCTATTATCCAGATGAAGATTAACCACTGTCCTCATAATATTTCTGTTAATTCTGTGCTTAATGTTTTGTGTCCTAATGTTCACAGTAATTTTGAAGTCTCTTACTTCTGTAACGATATTTACTTTAGTCCTTATTTCATTAGTACTGATTATTACAATTTGAATTTCAACTTTAATAGCACAATCTAGTACAATCATCACCATCATATATGTATCTGTTTTGCATTTAATTTGGTTCCACCTGCTTGCTTCTTCAACAAGACGAAATCCCCAAATTTCTTCTACTGGATTCTCACGGCCATACTTGAGCCACCGCTGCCTTCCAAGTGTCATTTGCACCGACTGCCCCTTAAGTCCCACTTAAATGGCCCGTGTTAGCCTCTCCGTCTCACACATCATCATTGGCATGCAAAATGTCAACCACTGTAACATTTATACTCTTGGCGATTTTTTACTGTGGGCCTACTCCATTGTTGCCTCTTACCGCCAATGGTTTCTCTCAACCAGCTTACCACGTAAGTTTCTTTTTGGCCTAAACTTTTCCCAGTCAAATTTATATTATTTATTACACTCGTTTGTTACTTCTGGTGCCCTAAAATCTTATACTATACAGCCTATATATACACCCTCTTACACATACCAGTCCCACAGACTGCTCTCTTTCAGGCCTAAACACTTCTTCCTGGCTATACAAACACACGCCCAAATTTCTGTCTCTTCCGCCATGGAAGAAAATAGATCCTTCTCCCACGTCCTTGTCGGCTACCCTTACGGCTCGAATCTCAATTCCATTATAGTTACCCGCTCCACTTCCGACGCCGAAATGTTTGTTGTCACAGCCCCAGCCCTCATGTATACTAACCCACCAAATAGCCCTGTCGTTTCCCTCACTACTAATGATAATATCCATGACTTCCCGGAGCTCAACGTCCCTTTATCCCAGCAATTCGACACCAACAACATGCAACAGGAGGATGAGAGCTCGAACTTGCATGCTGATCTTGAGCCTCAGTTCCCTCATCCGGTTCAAGAGCCCCAGTTTCCTCAGCCGGTTGAAGATCATTTTGCTCCCGCTTTTCAACCTCCCCAGGAACCAGATGAGTCCTTCTTCAACAATATTCAGACTCAGCTTGTCCAGCTCACTCACTTTTCCTTAGTTGCGAGAGCAGTTGATGGTGATTTAGATCCTCCCCTGGTGGCCAATCGTCTTCGCCACATCTGGAAAGCTATCAGAGGTGACATGCAGGTGCAGTATCTTGGTAATAACTGGATCCATTTTATCTTTACTAATCGTGAAGATCGTGACATGATCTGGAACAAGAGGCCCTACTATGTTGTTAGTAGGCTTGTGGTTATTAGGCCTTTTACTCCACTATTTAACCTCAACTTTGAACCCTTGTCTTCCATTGATATCTGGATTCGTATCCCGTTTCTTCCGTTTTATTTTGTTAATGAGGCAGGGCTGAATCATATCCTTCAGTTCAACAACTTGGGTACTCTTCTCAGAATTGATGAGGCTTCCAATGTTCGAACCCGCAATAGGTTTGTCAGGCTCCTGATTAATATGCCCATCGGAGAAAGTGTGGAGTTCAGAGAATACATTATTCTTCAACACTTTGACAGATCTAGACTCACTCTTTGGGTTTGGTATGAAGGATTTTCAACAGGTTGTGGTTCATGTACCTCTCAGTCTCATGTGTTCGAGCACTGTCCCATTATGAACTTCAGACCCGGATCTATAGTAGCCAACTTCATTGGCAACAATGCTCAAGCTGCTGCTTTTGAAGATACTGCCAGGAGACTCTATGGTAACCATTTCAACCTCAACTCTAACCCTGTTTCTACTGCTCCTTCTCTGTTTAGCCCTAGACAAACCATTGGTTCCTTGTTTGTGCCAACTCCCCCCACTTACACTCGCCCTAGGGTCTCTATTGTTCCTATCTCCACAAGATCAGCCACTGCAACTCAGAGCGTGCACAATGTAGATGGCATTCCAGGATTGCAGTACGTCTCCAACTCTACTCAACCAATCCCTCATATGTCAGAAGAGTTCATCAAGCAAGCACTCCCTGCGCTCATGTCTCATTTCTTTCCAAAAGCTTCTGATGGTGTTGGTCCCTCTACTGTCAACCCTAATGCTAGCCCTAATGTCAATCTCAATGTTCTTCCTGACACCTCTGCTGAGTCTTCGTTCCATTCTGCCAAAGGAAATTCCAACAAGACTAACACCACCATCAACACCAAGCTTGGAGGCATTACCATTCGTTCCAACAATGATCAGGGCTCTCAAGTCCGCACTACTCAATCTGGATCCTCCTCCACTGAAGACAGTACTGACCCAACTTCTGTACTCTCTAGGAAGCGCAAGAATCGTGACAAAGCTTGTTTGGGGTTTGTCCATCAAGTGTGCGTTTATGTAATAATTGTCTCATCCTTTGCAAGTCTTGTAAGCCCGAGAACTACTACTAGTATTAAGATGTATATGTGGCTTGTGTTTTGGGTCTCCAGACCTGTCCTCTCTCCCTACCCTTTTACTTATATTTACACTGCAAACTACACTGCAACCTATACTATAAACTATTCTATACCCTATTATATACCTTATTATATACTCTATTATATACCTTATTATATATTCTATTATAACCCTATTTATACCAATGCCTTGTACATCCTTACACAATCAATCTCATATACCTTACATCAATCCATTTTCAACAACGATTATCACAACCTCCACTCCATTTGTAACACTCTTCACAACTCTCTTAACACTGATATAACCTCTTTTACGCATCTCCATTTGATCGAAAATAATACGGTACATCATTCCTTTAACACTACTAAAAAACATAAGCTTAACTTCACTATTATGTGTTTCTTGTTGGAATACAATCACACTGATCTCAACAGTAACAATCTAGTCGACACTTTATTACAATTTAACTTGTTAGAAAGTATGGTACCTGTTCTTAATTACTACACTACAAATCTTACTCTTTTTTACTTAATCAATAATACTTCAAGATGTTATATTCATAATTTCCATTGTTTACAAATCTATTGGTTATCTATTAACACCAATAACCTTCCTCGGTATACCATTACCAGTAGCTACAATCCCTCTAAAAATTGTTACATTGAATCTCCTATCTTAAGCTTCATTGTCCATCATTTCTTTACCTCAAAACTAAAATACTTTATTTCTATTTTTATTCATAAACATCTTATCAAAATCTATCATCGAAACCATAATTCCAGTAGTTTTAATCAGAATAAAAACTTTTATCTCAATATTTATGGAAATAACTTAGGACCTGAACACTTCCCGAGCTTTTCATTGGAATTGCCGTGGTATTAGGCGTAAAAGTTTATGGAAAGAAATATCATACATCCGTAGAAATCATAATATTGATCTCTTCTGCTTAGCAGAAACTAAATTTAATGAACCTCTTTCTTCACAATTTCTAGGAAAAATTGGATTTAGACACCTTACCATTTCACCATCAACTGGCTCTAAAGGTGGACTTTGGTTACTTACCACAAATTTTGACAACTACCATTTTATTCAAATTCTCTTTCACGACTTTAACACTATAGTTATACAGTATTCTGAGCCTAACAAAACTTATATCGTAATTTTTATATATGCTCCGAGCAGGGATAATGAAAAGAATGATTTCTGGAATTTTATATCACAAATTATCGAGAATCATGAAGAACCTCCTATTATTATTGGGGATATGAATGATTTGCTATCTCCAAATGATAAACAAGGAGGGTCTCAACCCTCTCCTTTTCGTTGTACACGTCTTAACAATTTTATCACAAAGCATGGGCTTATCACCTTAAATGTTAATGGGTTTCCTTTCACTTGGAGACGATCTAATACTAATAATGAAACCATCCTTGAAAGACTTGATAGATCAATTATACATCCTCAAATTCTAAACTTCTATGATAATTTAAATATGGAGCATCTTCCCTTTACCACATCCGACCATTGTTGTATCACTCTAGAATTGGGCACTAAGGGTCCTAAGAAAAATTATCCATTCATTTTAGAAAACGCCCATCTTAATAACCCTAATTTTGAAAAAATGGTTAATAATATTTGGAGCTATCATATACAAGGCTCTTTTATGTTTCAACTATTCACTAAGCAGAAAACTATTAAGAAACAATATAAAAAATGGGCGCTTCGAAATATTCATAACATTCATTTCCAACTAAAACAAACTGAGGATACACTTAGGTTCCTGCAAAATCATAATACTATTTCAGATTCTAATAGTTATACATATAGAAAATACACGAGGTTCATAGATAAATATAACAAATTATTATCTTTTCAACACGCTTACTGGCAGCAAAGAGCGAAGATTAAGCATCTAAAAGAAATGGACAAAAACACACAATATTTTCAAAATACTGTCAAAATCAGAAAATTCAAACAGAAAATTAATTGCTATCAATCCCTCCAAAATATAAAATATTATACCCAACAAGATATTACTGAACAAATTACAAATGATCTTAAGTTACGTTTTATAACTTCTCATACTAATACTCTACTTGAACGAGACTTTAATATGATCCCTAAACTAATTACAGATGAAGATAATGAAGAGCTTCTAAAACAACCTTCACCTGAAAAAATTAAAAAAGTAGTATTCGAGTTGCCTAATAATAAAACACCTGGTCCGGATGGCTTTACAGCTGAATTTTATCAAAGACATTGGAGCTCCTCTTCAAAGCTTTTAATATCTGCTATTCAATCTTTCTTCCACTCTGGGATTTTACTATCAGATTGCTCTCAATCTTTCATTACTTTAATCCCAAAAACAGATGCTCCAAGTACTATTAATCACTTCAGACCCATTAGCCTTTGTAATACAGTTTACAAAATCATCACTAAAATAATGGCTAATAGATTACAGAAATTACTCCCCAAAATTATCCATCCCTGTCAAGGAGCTTTTGTCCAAGATCGATCTATTTTTGATAATATTCTAATTTCACATGAAGTTTTCCACTCTTTTAATAGAAAAAAAAAAGGTTCAAGAGGATGGATGGCTTTAAAATTAGATATGGAAAAAGCATATGATAAGGTGCAGTGGCCATTTCTTATTAAAGTTTTACAGAAATTCGGGTTTCATAATAAATGGATTGATCGGGTTATGTCCTGCCTTAATTCAGCTTCTTTTTCAGTCTTGGTCAATAACATCCCTGGTCCCACCTTTAAACCTAAATGTGTCCTTAGACAAGGTGACCCTATAGCACCCTTTCTTTTCATCATAATTATGGAACATTTGGCCAGAACACTCCAAATAGAAGCAGATAAGAGACAACATAAAGTGGGTATTCAATTATCTCAAAATGGTACAAGGATCCCTTTTCTCTGTTTTGCAGATGACACTCTGATTTTCGCAAATGCCAATACCACTAATATGAATTTTATAAAGAAAACTCTTGATAGACTTGGTAATATATCGGGGTTAGCTATTAACTACCATAAAAGTAATTCCTTAAACATATGAATGATGCATTACAAATGAAACTTCTATGGAAAATTTGTAAACCTAAATCGCAAAGTTTTTCAGGAAGGACTTCTTTGGCAACTTGGAGATGGAAAATCCATTAAATTTTGGACTGACCATTGGTTACCCAACGTAGAATTAAGGAATTATCATAATTTCGCACAAGCTGATATTAACGAGACGGTTGATTATTACATCACTAATGATAAAAAATGGGATTTACATCGACTAACTTTGGTGTTACCTAATCACTTAGTAGACCATATACTAAATATTCACATCCCAAATTATACACAAAAAGACACACTAATATGGAAATTAAATACTTCTGGTAAATTTACTACTGCTTCTGCTAGATCACTATCTGAACGTAATACCTTTGATCAATCCAATTCTCTATTTGATTGGCTATGGAAACAAAATTTACCACCTAGAATCAAAAAATTTCTATGGAAAGTTGTCTCTGACAACTTACCAACTACAGAAAGATTAAATAGATATTACACCAGAGTCCCTCCATATTGTTCAGTGTGTAATCATTCCCAAGAAGACGCCACTCACTTTTTCTTTCAATGTCCCAATACTATTAAGAATTATAAAAAATTATCTCAACTACTAAATATTCAAATTCAAATACCACATGATATGCCGATTACGCAATACATTTCTGAATTACTGCTTGACCCTAATCACAAAAAACATCTCAAATCTCTGATTTTCATGTGGTATGAATTATGGATATACAGAAACAATATTGTGTTTTCAAAAAACAACACTGACAACAGATCTCCAGCAGATATTGCTTACTTTAAATTCAACCAATGGGAGAACCTCCAAGCTAAAGAGAAAGGACCAAAACAAACTCAAAAAAGAAATAGAAGTAAAAGGACTAATCGGGTTTGCAAACCACCACCAGACAATTGGATTAAAGTAAATTTTGATGAATCACTTAAAAATGGTAATGAATGGTACATTTCCTGTATAGCAAGGAAAAATGATGGCAAAATTATTTTCATTGATAACTTCACTATTCATCACCACTCTCCTCTATGTATAGAAGCTTTGGCGGCCCTTCATGCAATTAAAACAGCTAACATGTTCAACCTCAATAATGTTATCTTCGAAGGGGATAATCTTACTGTTATAAATTCTATTAAGCAACAATGGAAAATCCCTTGGACTATATCCTCTATTATTTTTTATTGTCAGAAAGCGCTTCAAAACATCAACTCTTACGATAAATGCTTCAGAGAAGCTAATCAAGCTGTTGATTTCCTCGCTAATAAGGATGTCAATATCCTTGCTCTAAAACTGGCTATGTTTTCCCATAGCTCGTCTTTACCTGATGCTAATATCAGGACCTTAAGGTGTCATGCTGGATTACATGCTTGTAATCCATCTCTTCGGTCATTTTTCAGGATCTCGAGAGAGATGATCAGGGATTGCTGGTGTCTTAGGACACGGGGTCCCGGTTCTTGCCTAATATCCCAAAAAAAAACTTATATATACATGGCGTTTGTCGGTTATTTTTGCAGGACAAATAAGAAATAAATCCATGACAATGGTTCAATACCAAATGAAAGGTGGCCCATATGAGGAAGCATCATCATGTGAAAATAAAACTGAATAAATGTGTTTGGATAGTACGTAAGCTACATTGTACTCCCTCTGTCCCTGAATGTTCTTCCTATTTACTTTTGACACATTTGCCGAGATACGTTTTGTAACGTTAATATCTCCAAATATAAGTTAATAAAAATTATAAAATTTTGATATTGTTAAAGTTCTCGATGAGACGAATCAAACAAGATCTCATATTACTATGTTTTTTCTTATATATTAAACGATATATCGAAGATTCTCTTATAAAGTGAATAGTGTCAAAAATAACAATGGGAAGAACGTTTGGGGACGGAGGGAGTATATAGCATCCGTGTATTATTTTGTTAGATAATGCACCCCAGCTCCATGGCAACAGAATTTACTCAAAATCTCCCGTAAGGTCCAGTCCTCTTCAAATACGGAATAGATTTGACATGATCATATGGCATCTAGTCTTCAACCACATGGTTCTGCTACCAAACTACCACTTGCTATATAATAACAACTGATATTGAACCTCTTTCATAGCCTCAAACAAGCAATTTTCAGTCCTCCTCCATCAGAAAATACTTCCTCTTTCTGAAATCACATTACTCTTTCAAGCAAAACCGAAAATGATCAGCACCAAAAATCTTGTTAAGTTGGCCAGCAAGTGGAGAAGGCTTGCAGTGGCAAGCAGAAAGAGGATCTCGCTTCCAAGAAGCAAAATCACTAAGAGCTCAACATCAACTTCCGACAAGGGTCAGTTTGTCATCTACACAACAGATGAGACACGGTTTGAGCTTCCGTTGGAATATCTGGAATCTCAAGTTGTAAGGGAACTCCTCAGAATGGCGGAAGAGGAGTTTGGATTGAATAGTGATGGACCCATCACTCTGCCATGTGACTCGTCTTTCATGGAGTATGCCATCTCTATGATTCAACTGAGTGTAGCAAAAGAGATGGAGGAAGCATTAATCCTGTCATTGTCTAACTTGTGCAGCTCAAATTCAGCATCCTCATGGTCACATATATGTCATGGACGATTACCAATTAGTTGTTGTTAGCAGAGATAATTATAGATCTTGTAAACGATAGTAGTATTGTTTAGTGTAGTCAGATTCTATTCAATCAAAATTGATCACATTCTTTCTACATGACTTTGTCTAGCCTTTCATACACATATATTACAGTGGTTACAAATATAGACAAGCTCAACTCCTTGGTTGCTTGAAAACTCTGCAATTCAATATTTTGTTAATAAATTAATTTAGAAAGAAAGAGTTAAGGGAGTATATTGCTACCACACATCAACTTAAAATTGGTTGTAAGGAGCGATTTATAATGAAGAAGAAAGAGTGAGTAGGTACCACCTTACTTGAACAGGATCAGCTCTATAGGCTCAGTAGGAATACCAACTCTCAGGCCTGGGTTTGATATTACGAAAGATAATCTAGAGAATGAGAGAAGTTAACAAGTTTCTTACAAACCAAATCCCATGTACCCAAGTCTCATAGGATAAAAACTAACCCAAAATGTACACCAAAACCACAAACAGATCATCCTTAAACCACACATTTTATCTCGTCTGATTACTTCACACACTAGTACCACTTAGTTAGTTAGTTAGTCGTCTTTTGACAGAGCAACGTAATTAATCGGGGTAATTACTCTGGCGCTGTCTCTTCGGTCCCTGTTTCCTGAGATTCCAAGCCGCCTAGAGGCTGACGGGGTAGACACATGGCGACCAGCTATTGGTGTTCCGCTCAATGTGTTAATGTTGTTTAGCCCAAGTGGTTTCCTACTCGCAGGTTTAGACCCATATAATGCCTCTTTCTCCACAGCAAATTGGTCTTGCACCCGCTTTTGCTCCTGAAAATAACTCATCCATCACAACAAAAAGGTGAAATTCATAAGCAAGTGAAATGATTTGAAAACATCTTAGGAAACTACAAAAAAAGTAAAGAATTGAGAGCTTACTCGAGATCTACGTTTTTCCTCTTCTCTTTGTTGACGTAGCAGAGTATATTCCTCCAACATGTTCAACAAGGTTGTCTGAAATTTCAATACAAACGATGGTCAACCATATGCGTCCCGCAACAACTATGACAGACAAAACCTAACGTTTATTGAAATAGATCAAAAAAGAGCATAACCTTGTCATACAAGAATGTCATTCCTCTCTCTCTCTCCCAAGTTTTCACCCTTGATATCAAGTTGTCCACAAGTGCTGCAATAAAACAGATGTCTCATGAATTAGGCAGAGACATTTTCATACAAACTAAGTAAAACGTTCAAAAGATTTGGGTTAACATTTGTATATTTTATGAATTAATATGGATGACATGTATTTTCGAAGAAATTAAATCTGTTTTATTTCTCATTATTGCTCCGCAGTTCATAATGTTGCTAGTGAAGTGTCCTTCCATGTAATGTGTGAAAATCAAATAAAATTTTTGATCTCTATACTAAAATGAGATTTAATCTGTCACTAAAATTAAAGTCATTTTCAAACAAGAAAGATGTGATTCTAAAGAGTGACGCAGGCTCTAATATACTATAAGACTTCACATCAAAACCACTAACTGATACTACAAAAGTTTATAATATATGTAAATATGGATCATGATAACAGGTTAATGCTTCAATGATATGATAAAATAAAATAAATTACTGCACCGAAAATAAAGAGAGAGGACAAGTTATAGGTTTAAGAAATGCATTACAGCACATTCTGGATGTCTGCATGAAAACTGCATTGCTAGAAGTATTATACATATTTTGACATGAAACTCACATGAAATTTTGCCAACAAGATTCCGTGCCTTTTCTGCACGTTTCAAATTTTTATGAGCTCCTCTTCCAGCACTGTATCTGTTGTGGTCCTGTAAGGTGCAAACCGCTTGGTTAGCATCTCGGCTAAAATTTTGTCTAAGAAAAGCCCTGCTATCGGGATTTATTTTGCAGTATAATTTCCATCTGTGGAGAGGAATGGACAATAGGAAAGAGTATGAAAATGATAAAGAAAAAACCGAAAATATTAGGCCCGTGAGACGTGAACAAACATATGAAATCGCCTATATGCCTTACACAACCATAAACATTCTTTCTTTTCCCACATAAAACACTGCCTCTTGAACAAATATATGAAATTGCCATAGCGGTGCCTAATCAATTATATTTAAATTACCTTTTCATACTCATCCAACCAAATCTCTTCCTCGCAAGCATGTCTCCACTTGTCTACTTTATCTAGTATATCCATTCTGCTATGTGCTTGCTCTTTTGCATTTCTAATCTTATCATCCATACTGGACAGAAGATCAGACAAGTCAACCTTTCCTGTAGAGCAAGAAACTCAAATGTAAGTATTTTTACCTAAAGTCCTAGTAACTGCAACAAAGTTTTGGTGGAAGGATCAAAGTAGAAACCAGTGTAAATCACCTAATGACAGATGAAACAACCACAAGTCTACAAAAGTTATTTATCGAACAACACCATCATTCTAAGAAATCAAATCACATGTTTAAAAAAATGTAAACTGGGGCAAACAATCATTAAAAGGTTGACGACATTACAAAAATTATTCAGCTTTAGAAAACCAATCAAAATGGTAGGTATGGGATAAACCACAAAATCTCTGAAGCAAACACAAAGCATCCAAAAATTAGAAATGAGAAATTATATTCACGGAAACATATAACAGCCTGCAGAAGTTGTTTTCTTGCTTCCCTTCATTCTTCTTTACTTGTAATGTTTACATTTAGTTTATTAGAATCAGCTGGATAGAAATCACCACAAAGGAATACAGCAATATACAAAGATAGATATATAGACATGAAAAAACAAATAAAACTGCAATGTTAGCTAAGTTTTCATGCAAGCAAACCAGATTCTATCAGACTGATGAGATTCTCTCTAGACCCATCTTTGCCAAGGTCCATGAAGACCTCTTGATAAATTTTCTCCAGTTCATCTTGTCTCTTCAGAACCAGTTCCTTCATCTTACTCAACTTGAGAACATTCAATCGCTCAACTTCGATCTCAGTCTACCAAAGAAAAAAGAGAAACTTGGGAAATTAAAAACCAGACAGCATTAAGTATTTGACGAGGTATGCCTAGTCTTACACATGTACACAAAAGAGGAACACAAGAAATAGCGTTAAGATGAGAATTACACGTTCTATAACTTCAAGAGAAAGGCATCCATGCCTTGAGACCTCATCAGCAGAAGAAGAAATCAAGCTGATTAAATCCCCAAATCTTCTCTGGTCATCCATAGGAGTATCCAAGAGGTTCCACATATCTACTAGAGCACTTCCCAAATTTTGAATCTGACAGTGAAAACAAAAAAATAGTAGATGGTACTTTGCAGATTTCTATAATTTATGACATATGAAGTTAGTAATGAGGTCAGTATTGGGAGGCATCATCATAGAATAAAAAAGAAATATATAAACTAAAACAACACCCACATGTCACTTGGCACAAATGTGCCCTTTATCTAAAGCATGCCATCAGTAAAAAGAAAACTATAGTTTACCTGAAATACCCCTGTTTAAGCATTTCTCTCTACAAAGTGAGAGTATTTAAGGAATTTCATGTTTTTCTTAAAAACATTATAACATTATGGCGCTATAAAAAGTACTTGGTGTAAATATTAAAAATGGGTGGTAACTAATCTAATGTTCTTCCCATTTCATTTTGGCACATTTGTCAAGACACGTTTTGCGTCGTTAATATCTCTTATTATATCTTTCTAAAAATTATAAAATTTTGATATTGTTAAAGTACTCAATGAGACGAACAAAACAAGATCCCACATGACCATGTTTGTTCTTATAGATTAAGAATAATCTAGCGAATTGTATTAAATTGTGAATAGTGTAAAAGTTGGAGATGGGAAGAACATTAGGGGACGGAGGGAGTAGAAAAAATATCTATCCAAGTCACCCTGCATGAGTAGAAGACTATGCAACAATGTCAGCTTCCACCTTCCAAAACTTTCAAATGAATAAATCATGAAAAAGATTATTAGTTCATGTGTATAAACTAGAAGTCACCTTTTGTAGTCTGAGCTGTTTTTCTTGCCTCAAGGAATCTACCATGCCCAGTAGTTTACAAAGGGTATCATTGCTAATGCTCTTGAATTGACCAAACACATGATCAGCAAGGCTTGGATGAACCCCTTTTAACAACTTTTTGAAATCCATTGACATCACAGCTGAGAGCTCATGAATAGCACTAATATAATTGTTGACCTTTTGCAAACGAAGAACCTGATTACACAGAATTAGAATTACTGACGGATAATCACTTTAGATAATGGTCAAAGATTGGCTTATCATGGGAAATAACAAGCCTCAAAGATGGAATAAACAGAAGTACCTTCTCCTTCCTCAGTTCTTCAAGCTGCGATTTTAGTTCACTCAAGCGATTAGTCGTTAATTCAAGCTCATCAACTTGTGGCTTTGCATTATCATTCCCTGCTATCTCAGCACATAAATCATTAATTTGAGACTGGGTTTGTGAAAACTCTTTGACCCTTTGCTCTTTCTTCAACCTTAAGTTCTCCAATACAGGTTTCACAGCAGAGAGTTGTTCTCTTAATGTGCCTTGGGCCTTCTGAAATATGATACACAGACAAATGCAGCAAACTTTTCAGTAAAGAATAGTATGAGCTTACAGAGCACTAAAAAATACAGTAAGTAACATACATTATGTAGAGACGTAGTAACTTCCCAGTAGGTTTGATCTCCGAGTGCTGATACAAGTCTATGAATCTCAGCGTCAGACTCATCTAGAACTTGTGTGAGATCATTTTTGTACTTTCTTGTAGTATCCACTTTCCGTCGGTAGATTTGAAGGCACTCTTGCTCCAGTTCCAGAAGCATCTTATCCCTCACAGTGTCAGCCTCTCCAATTTCATCCCATATTTTCTAAAATGACAAGTGCATCATGACAGACATTTAAACTTTGCTAACTAGAATTTCAAATGCAAAACAGCAATGTAACCGCTCCTTCCAACTTCAATTGAAAAAGAATCAGTCAAACAGAAGCAAGAATGTCCTATGGAACAAAACTCAAGTAGATCAAAAACAAGTAAGGCAAAGAAAAACCTGTAATTCTACGAGGAGAGAACCGCAAGTAGTCTGAGAGAGTAAGGGGGGACAATCGTTGGTCGGCATCGAGCGATCTGAACCACTGAGAGTGAACACAAACCCTAGAAAATGGGTATAGAGAAGAAAGAAAGAGAGCAAAATTTAAGAGGGGAATTTGGGGATTTTCGGATTTGGCGCCAAGCGTTACGAATGTATCCTTCCTTTTATTACACACTCTTTTCCATCCGTTTCAACTTTTGAATGCGTGATACGCTCTTCAATTTGGTAGTACTACTTTTGGAAGGTTTTTTTTTCTTTCCTTTAATCATTTCCTCTTATACTTTATCTAAACCTTCCTTTATTTTAAAATAAAGATTAACTTCTACTATCATATTTATTGGGAAAATAATAAAACTGAATATATACATTAGAGAGGTTATTATTCAAAGTAAATCATAGATAGATTAACAAAAAAACTCACTCAAGTAAGATAAATGGATATTAATTTTGAATAGAACTATTTTGGTCACGATGAGAGTCACTACAAGCTACCATAATCTACAAAAAAAAACTGCGAGATAATTGATTCCACTAATAACAACTAATTGGTAATCGTTAATGACATATATGTGACAATGAGGATCCTGAATTTGAGATGCAGAGACTAGATAATGACAGGATCAATGCTTCCTCCATCTCCTTTGCTACACTTTGTTGAATTATAGAGATGATGTACTCCATGAAAGCTGAATCACATGGCAGAGTGATGGGTCCATCACTACTCAATCCGAACTCCTCTTCTGCCATTCGGAGGAGTTCCCTTATAATTTGAGATCCCAAATATTCCAAAGGAAGCTCAAACCGTGTCTCATCAGCTGTGTAGACCACAAACTGACCCTTGTTGACAGTTGTTGAGCTCTTAGTGTTGTTGCTTCTCGGAGATGAGATCCTCTTTCTGCTTGCTGCTGCAATCTTTCTCCACTTTCTGGCCAATTTCACAAGATTCTTGTTGCTGATCATTTTTTGTTTTTCTTGAGAAATGTTGAGTAGCAGAACAATGTGGTTGAAGACTAGATTCCATCTGATCATGTCAAATCTATTCCGTATTTGAAGAGGACTAGACCTTACGGGAGATTTTGAGTAAATTCTATTGTCATGGAGCTGGGGTGCATTATCTAACAAAATAATATGGATGGACAGCGAACGAAAACAATGTAGCTTACCTACTATCCAAACACATTTATTCAGTTTTATTTTCACATGATGATGCTTCCTCATACGGGCCACCTTTCATTTGGTATTGAACCATTGTCATGGATTTATTTCATATTAGACTTATTAGTACTGCAAAAATAACCGACAAACGTCATGTATACATGTTTTAGTTTTTTACCTTTCAATTGTACATATTTTATATACTGCTACACCAACAGAATTTTATCTACTGGTTTCAGTCAGAAGCTAGTACTGTGAATTCTAGAGTATGCTCTATACACTATACTTGAAATTTTTGGGGTAAAATCAGATTTTTACATGTCTTAGGATACATTTTGTATAACAAGTTGTCCAATTATTTTACTTTGCAACTTGTCCTTTGAATGATGTTTCACAATTCAGCACATTTAACTCCATTTATGAAGGATATATACAACATTTTCATTGCTGAAGTTTAACACCATTGCAACTGGGAAAAAAAGTTTTGCCCCAAGTTTCTTCAATAGTTGAAGCTACTTCAAATGCTACGCCAAAAAAAAATTGATAACCCAAATTAGCAATATAATTAGCTTTGGAAGTTCAGTGAGCTTTTATCTAGTATATAACAACTTGTATCAACTCAGAATTTTGTTATGAAGTATTCAAAACACATACACATAATTAGAAGATACTTTGAGTCGACAAAACAGACTAGTAAATTGTATTAAGTTTGATAGCTACAAGTGTGGTAACAATTACAAGAATAAGGAGTTGATCTCCTTGATCAGCAGCAACAGCTTATAGGAAGTAGCTGTTGATAATGTAAATCAAGTGATGAAGTGTGAGATAAAGAAAGTAGCAGCGCTTGCTCGAGCTCCCTTCCTACGCTTTTTTGAATAACAGAGAGGGCATATTCAAATAGAGACCAGTCACATGCCATTCCGAATTCATCCTCTGCCATTTTGAGCAATTCAGTGAGAATGTTGGATTGAAGATAGGCCAACGGAAGTACAAATCGTCTTGCATCAGCTGTGTAAACAACAAACTGACCCTTCTTGTCGAATGCTGCTTCTCTTTCAGGCATGGAAACCCTTTTCCTGCTTGCTGCAGCCAGCCTTTGCCACTTCTTCGCCATCTTCATTAGTTTCTTAGTGCTGATCATCCTTCTGTAATTGGCTACGTAAAGGAGGAAACTTTTGGTAAAGATTTGAACTTAAGCTTTGAGAAGAGATTGCTGATGAGCTGTGCTGGTGTTATATTAGAATGGAAATGGCTCTAAATCATCTTATATAGTTGGAATAGGGTGTGTTTCGGCTTCTCATGTGATGGCTACATTAAAGAGCAAACCCATGTAAGCTATACAAATTACGAGGCGTGACCCATTCATCAAGAACAATGATGGTACATCAGATAAACTAGTTGGCCTAACACAGTCCCTGCAGATAAGTTCTCCACTTAAGTTTTCACATGCTTTTGCTTCCTAATTAACACCTCATGACATCAACCATTATCAGTTTGGCCTAGCTTGCTTATCTGCCTTGGCTCCACCTTGGAGGCCCTTCTCGATTCAGCCATTCACATGCTTTTGCTTCCTACACAATAGAAGGATCAATTAATTAAGATCATGTTTCATGAATAATACTCAGATTTCTCATTTAACTTTCAAAGACTCTGAAGTATACAAGAAACTCTAGTCCCATTTGGTTTGACACTGACACACAACCAACCACATGGTTTTGCTTCCAAACAACTACTTAATATTAAAGCTATAGAAAATGTTGGTCTCCTGTCAACTGCTATATAAAAACACATTGAACTTGATCCATTTCCATATCCTCACAAGTTTAGAACTTCTATCATCAAGAAATCCTAAAACACAATCCTATCATAAAAAAAGTTCAAAACTTTTCAAGCAAACCAAAAAATGATCAGCACAAAGAATCTTGTGAAAATGGTCAGGAAGTGGAGAAAGATTGCAGTGGCAAGCAGAAAGAGGATCTCGCTTCCAAGAAGCAAAATCACTAAGAGCTCAACATCAACTTCCGACAAGGGTCAGTTTGTCATCTACACAACAGATGAGACACGGTTTGAGCTTCCGTTGGAATATCTGGAATCTCAAGTTGTAAGGGAACTCCTCAGAATGGCGGAAGAGGAGTTTGGATTGAATAGTGATGGACCCATCACTCTGCCATGTGACTCGTCTTTCATGGAGTATGCCATCTCTATGATTCAACTGAGTGTAGCAAAAGAGATGGAGGAAGCATTGATCTTGTCTTTGTCTAACTTCTGCATCTCAACTTCAGGATCCTCATCGATACATATTTGTAATGAACGATTACCAATTAGTTGCTGTTAGTGGAGATCAATCATATCCCAATTTTTTGTAAATCATGCTAGTCTGTAGCTACTCAATTTATTTTTAGATAAATCTATTAAAAACTGACTTAAATCTGTCTAGTTTCATTGGATATCTTGTTTTCTGTTGCAGTATCAAACACCACATTCATCCCAGGAGATTAAAATTCTTAATCAATGGCCTGATATGTCCAATAAAGAGAATCTAGAATCAATATTTGATTAGGATTAAATAATATTCACAAAAATATTAGATGGATTACATTAATTGAGTTTAGGATGAGAAGGGCAAATTACACTTCAAACAAACATTGCAATGACTAAAACGTGTTTTCAATGGCCTCTATCTTGATCATCTTGAGTTCAGTTACAACTTTCTTGAAACCAGAATCAGTGGCAGCCAGCTCAATCTGAACATGATTCCAAGAGACTTTTATCCCGTCAGAAACAGAACAAATATTCAGTTGCTCCATCTTCAGTTGCTCACATTTATGTGCTGAGACTTTTATTCCAAGAGACTTTTAGTGGAGATCAAAGAAACGGTTGTCTAAATTCTGGCTTTGTAAAAAAAAAATGGCACTCGTACAACACTTAATTAGTATAGGCTCCGGCTAAGTCTCAACTAAGAGTGTAACTGCAAGTTAGATGCTGTCTCTATTGTGTTTATCTTCAAAACAATCATGTTTTCTTCCGGCAAACTTGTTGTTCCCCTTAAAATTTAATTGCAATATTATAAATCTGTGGATATAGCAAATGGCTTGATTTTCTATAGTGAATGTGCAGATTTATTTATTTATTGAAAAATCAAGATATAGGCTGGACAAACTGGAGATGAAGTGATCTATTTTTGAATAGTAACATCTAACTACAGTTAGAGTAGCTGAATTACAAAATCGGTGAGATCTATACTTGATCTCCACTAACAGCAGCTAATTGGTAATCGTTCATGACATATATGTGACGATGAGGATGTTGGATTTGAGATGCAGAGACTAGATAATGACAGGATCAATGCTTCCTCCATCTCCTTTGCTACACTTTGTTGAATCATAGAAATGGCGTACTCCATGAAAGCCGAGTCACATGGCAGAGTGATGGGTCCATCACTACTCAATCCGAACTCCTCTTCTGCCATTCGGAGGAGTTCTCTTACAACTTGAGATCCCAAATATTCCAAAGGAAGCTCAAATCGTGTCTCATCAGCTGTGTAGACGACAAACTGACCCTTGTCGGTCATTGTTGAGATCTTGGTGCTGTTGCTTCTCGGAAGTGAGATCCTCTTTCTGCTTGCTGCTGCAATCTTTCTCCACTTCCTTGCCAATTTCACAAGATTCTTGGTGCTGATCATTTTTGTTTTGTTTTGTTTTGCTTGAAAAGTGTTTATTTTGTATTGAGAGGAGAGTGTTGTAGGAATTTTTGATGAAAGAAGATTGAAGCTGTTTGTTGTGAGGATATGGAAATGGATCAAGTTCAAAGTGTTGTTATATAGCAGTTGGGTAGTAGATAAGCATATGCAGTAGATTTCATGATTTAGTGGTTCGTGGAAGCAAAACCATGTGGTTGGTCGAGTGAGTTTCATTGTCAAGCCAACTGGAGTTTGTTGTTATGACATGGAAACATTTCACATGGTTTAGTTTATTGATTAAAACTGCTGCATGAATAGCAATAGTATTGATGAGTGTTGTTCGTAAGATTTAATCAAGTCATTTTATTATACATTACAAGCACAATATTTGACAAATATGTGGTTGTGATGAGGAAACAAAACCATGTGACAGTCAATGTGGTGAAGAGTCATTCTATCACTGTTTGCATGGTGGGTATGCTACATTGTCCTAGCCCACCATTGTATATGGTGAAGGGTCATTCTATCATTTCTAAATAGCCTTGTAAGACATAATCTATACATCGATCTTCTTGCCTAACACAGCAGAAACAGCTTATCCAGAACTTCATTTCTGGACCACACTTATCTAACTTGTTAATAATACCCACATGGGCTTGCTTCTAAGGATTCTTCTCCGGTTGCCAACTCTATAAAAGAACTTAGAAGAAGCATTTCTCATACACCAACACAATTTACAGCTATTCCTTTTCAAAGATCAAGATCAGACTCATTTCCTCTTTTTCCTACACCAAAAAATGATGATCAGTGCTAAGAAGCTAATCAAGATGGCCAAGAAGTGGCAAAGAATGGCTGTTGCAAGCAGAAAAAAGATCTCCATTCCTAGAAGCAGTTTCACCAAAGAATCACCCTCACTCGACGAGGGTCACTTTGTCGTCTACACAACCGATGCAAAGCGGTTTGCACTTCCCTTGGCTTACCTTGAATCCGAGATCTTTACAGAAATGCTTAAAATGGCAGAAGAGGAGTTTGGATTGGCTGGTGATGGACCTATCACTTTGCCATGTGACTCAGTTTTGTTCGAATATGCTCTCTCTATTATTCAGCAACGAGTAGGTGGAGAACTCGGGAAAGCCCTGCTGCTTTCTTTATCTCACTGTCATATTTCATCATCTGATTTACATTATGAGCAGCTACCTATAAGTTGTTTCTGATCAAGGAGATCAACACCTATTGATACTTTGTAAATACATACTTGTAGTCAGATAGATCAGATTAATTCAAACTTATGATTAGTTTTGTCAAATTAATGTGACATATTTATGCTTCTGCGAACAATTTCAGAACTTGATTTATAATTGCTGCATATGTATTTATGTAAGAAACCTAAACGTAATTTACGGTTTGAGATAATAAAATTTCAAGAATAAAGCAATGGATTTAAGTAAGAAACCTGATATAAGGATCCTCATCAAGAGCAGAACATTTTGGAGAACAAGTAGCCATGACAACCTTGCACGGTATCGAGCAAAGGCACGGTCTGGCAAGCGTCCTTGAAATCTCGAGCAGTCCATTTCTTAAGCGTTTCCTCTGCAGCAAACGCCAGCTGTCGCTGCATCACTGCTGCAGCCTGGGGCCCAAATGAATAGCAGCTTCAAGCTTCACAAAAATAAGTTTGAACTATTTGTGCTCAATGCCGACTATAATTTCAATAACTGCAGAGGCGAGGTGAGCGAGGAAGAGGCGAGGGAAGAAGGCGAGGAGGAGGGAGAGGAGAGAGATCTTGGATTGGAGGCTGTCGAGCTTGGATTCGAGGGCGGAGGAAGCGGAGAGGGAGGCGGAGGAGTGGAGGAAGAAGGCGACTGAAGCGAGGGCGAAGGAATCGGAGAAGGAAGAGGAGGAGGACGGCGGAGGATTGGAGGGAGGCGATAAGAGGGTCAGGTGTGGCGGCGGAGATGAGGAGGAAGGAAGAGGCGATGTACAGAGGGAGGTGACGGAGGCGAGGGGAAGATGATTTACTTACCCCAATTTTGTAACTAATTATAATTATTTTTCTAACTTTTCAATTTGTGAAGCCCCAATTTTGTAACTAATTATAATTATTTTCCAACTTTTCAATTTGTGAAGAAAAATGAATAAATATAAAGTTTTCGGGCTAAATCTGTAAATAGTTAACGAATTATAAACGGAATATGAAAACGGGTGGTGAATCGCTAACGGAAGTAGTTAAACGGGTGGTTTCCGGTAATATCCAATTAAAGGGGTGGTTTAGAGCAATGTAGGCACTTATAGGGGTGATTTTCGGTAAAAACCTCTTAATAATATTTGGAAGATACCTCGGGAAATTCGAAATATTCTAGCAAATACAAAATCAATTCTTAATAATATTTAGAATTACAAAATAGTACATTGTTTCATGAAAGTTAATAAAGCAGCTGATTTTCTGGCTAATTTAGAAGTTAGCTCACATTTCATAAAGGTGACTTTAGAATCTAATAACGACCCTTCTTTATCTAATGTTTATATCAGAATTGTTAGACCACATTTCATGGCTTTGTGCCTTTTCGAGTCTTATAGACTTTTCTTTAAGATCACCGCCTGCAATGGTTAGGAGCGCCTTGGAATGACGCTTCGTGCTTTTCCTTCTCAAAAAGAAAAGAAAAGGGAGCTAGATCTAAATACAGATATATGTGTTTGACAATTGTTCTCAACATGAGGCGGGTTTGGAAAAAATAACCGTTTTTTTTGTCAAGTTGCAAGAAAGAAGCATATTATACATTCGGGATTCAATGAACGACATTGTTGGACTCCACTAATTAAAATCCAAAATATACTGTAATAAACAAAACATGGAGCTAATATTCCTGAAAAGGTAAAGAGCAACATACATCACATCTGAAATTGAAGTGTTGAGCATGAATCCCCTGCCAGCTGTAGCTGTATAATGTCAACAACCACACCAACTTTTTTGCATCTTTGCTCATTCGTATAAATAGGAATGCAATGAATGGATTTTCATACAAAAAACAACAAGCTCATCTCTAGCTTAGCTCTCTTCGATATATCATCACTTTATTCTTCTATCGATCACATATTGATTGGTGGAGATGGAAAGAGCATTGATCATAGGATTGATGATTGCAGCAGTTGCATTAGTCGTGGTTGAAGCTGATCTCTCAAAAGCAACCTACTCTTACTGGAATCCTGATCGTACCGTCGTCACTGCTTCTGATTCCCTCCAGCTTCACCTCACCAAACATGGAGGTAACTAAGTGCACAGCTTTATATACAACGTTTTTAATGTAATCTTAGGTAACTAAGTGGCATGTTTGATCATTAATTTGTTTATATGTTGTATGGTCTGCAGGATCCGGGATCACATCCAAGGCTAGCTTCTTGTATGGAAAGATTGAAATGAAGATTAAGTTGGTGGCCGGAAACTCTGCTGGAACCGTCACCACCTTCTACGTACGTACATGAGTTTAACTTAATTGTGTATACAGTAAAAGGTGAAGCCTTAGCATTATATGTTGTTTCCTTTTGCAGCTGTCGTCTAAGGGGGAGAAGCACGATGAGATCGATTTTGAGTTCTTAGGTAACCAGACGGGGAAGCCTTACACCATCCACACCAACATCTTTACGCAAGGGTTCGGAAAAAGAGAGCAGCAGTTCAAGATCTGGTTCGACCCCACTTCCGACTACCACACCTACACCATCTTCTGGAACCCTTATGCTGTCGTGTAAGCAAATAGATGCATGATTACTTGCACCACAAGAAACCAATATATTCACTGCAGCATGAACTTGATTACCTGATTAATTAATATAATCGGCAGGTGGTTGATCGATGGAACACCACTACGCGTGTTCAGGAACTACCATGACAAGGAGATAAACTTCCCAGACTCGCAAGCCATGAACATGTTTGCGAGCTTGTGGAATGCGGATGATTGGGCGACCCAGGGAGGGAAGGTAAAGACGGATTGGAGCCATGCTCCATTCAAGGCCTACTTCAAAGGGCTAAGGACCGACGCGTGCTATTGGCAGGGATTTCAGAGCATCTGGAAGTGCGCTAATCCTAAGAACCCCAAGAACTGGTGGGCAAACTCTGCTTTCTACAAGCTCACCCCCTCTCAGTTGGGGAAGATGAATTGGGTTCGCAACAACTTCATGATCTACGACTACTGCAAGGATTTCAAGAGGTTCAATGGTAACTTTCCTAAGGACTGCTCTCGTGGACAGTTCTGATTCATGCCCCGGCCTATCATATAACATATACCAAACTAAACTTATATCTTGTATTCATTCATCTGTTCAAATCCTTGTTTCTTTCTGCTTATGTTTTCATTCTTTATTTAATATTTTATCCAATACATCTCTCCTATTTACCAATTAACAACAGACCACCACAATATAGACATACGGAGTGGACTGCACTTCTCTTCCCCAATAAATTAGACAAGATTTGTGTCCCATCGAACAGCAGCGACCCCATCGTATAATCAAGATCTAACATATCCACAATAAGAAGCATTCCTAACGGAATATATTTACTAATATCGCCTAAAGACTACGCTGTAACAAATTACCTTCTTTATGTCTAAGCCAAGGTTTACAGGAACATTGTCCTCTCATGGCTTTCTTGTACGTCGTATAGATCTCCAAGTAGTTTTCTTCATCTCCCGAGCTTGGTCTTCTACTTTTTGAAGTTTCCAGGTCGTGTATCTTGCACGCTTTTTTAACCAGGCTGAATAATCTTTTCCCCGCTTGCATTTGACGAAATCCACAAGCTCGTCTTCTAAACAGGCATCAGATTCTTCAGATTTCTTGCTTAGGCGGCACTTTAAGAACGCTACCCCATTGCAAGTCTCGTCTTCTTCCTCGTTTTCAGACCCTGTCCTGTTAACAAACAATGTTCAGGGTACTGGTTTTCTTCCCTTGGATGGGAATTGTTATGATGAAAAAATAAAACAACGGTTTTATTTTATAGAGCCCGTCCACTAAAATATGCTTCTAGCGTCTGCAGAAAGTTTGCTGGCAAGGTTGATCAATTTCAAGCCTGGTACATTTTTAGCCTCATTTTCCCAAGAACCAAACTAAAAAGTCAAACACTTTGTCAGCAAATTTTATGCAAACAGGTTCGCCCTAGGAGTAGATTTTGGTGGGCACTTAAAGACGGGTCATGCATAAAAAAAATACTTCATGTCAAGAAGTTTTAGTAATCAGTGGTGTAAAATTACATACCTTATGCAACTCATTTGTGCTTTTTTAAAGTTGGAAGCAAGTTCAATGCTGGACCTCCTATTCGTGTGACCCTGCATTAATCATGATTCGGTCAGCACTTGCTAAATCATAACGAAGTATAAGATTGAGTGTATAGAGTCACCTCTTCCATCCCCACAGTAGTACCGAACACAGTCACCTTAGTAGGGCTAACTGACTGATTGAAAAAATTCAAACTGCCATCCTCGAAAAATAACAGATTCATCAGATTTAGCATCATGTACAAGCAACCTTTGGCCAAGATTTCAATTCCCCCAGCTAAGCAAACTGATAGCAAGCCTGTCAAATGCACAAACATCAACTTTGTCCCGTTTACTGTCGAAAAATGAGCTTCAAACTTGCTATGTAAGAGCTTTTGGACAGGCAACTGGATCCTATTTTGTCCAAAGGAACCAATGATGCGGGCCAGCAATGCATAATCCTTCACTGGAAAAGAGTCCCCAGAAGAAGCTTTACGATGAACTGAATTTCTGACACTTGACATGTACAGCACGGTTTGCAAGAGGGAGCAGCTCATCAGCTTCAGTATAGAAGCAAGCAAACAATAATCTTCAGGAGTGACATCCCCATTTATGTGCACATCTTCAGATTCATCTGAAATAGCATTCTCTACTAAGAAACTCAAGAACAGAGAAGCAGTGCTCCTACAGGATTCATCTAGAAGGTGAAGGCTTTCCATCACGTAACTCTTCAAAGTAGCAACCATATTGGAATTTGTTTGAGAACTTACCATGCAGGAAGAGCAATTTATATTCTTAATCATATGCTTAAGCTTCCCACCCAACGAAGGACAAACATAAAATTCAAAAGGTCGTCTCTCATGTCCCACCCCTCGTACAGCAGATTTGATAACTAAATCGTCATTTTCTGAAAGAAGATTATGTACTACTTTAGGCAGCTGTTTACAGTACAGGCTGACTGACTTATCAAATGCGGGAATGTGACAGGTTCTAAAACTAAGATTAGAATCCATACGATCATACAATGTAACTCTGCCAATGACATCTGAAAACAAGGAAATTATATGGGCATGAAGAAAAGCTGGAGGAGAGGATAAAGCAGGGTTTATAAGCAATGAAACAGCTGCAGTCAAGCTAACTTCAGGGGTTTCTCGATTCTCACTACACGTCCAAACTAGATTTTTGATAGAACCTTCAAATCCCTGAACTCCTGAAAAGGACTGAACAAAATGAGCCGAGACCAACTTCAGGACATATCCCAATTCTACACAATGGCACATATTTTCCCTCGCAGGTGAAAGAAAAGCTGAAAGCCTTATATATTTACTCAATGATTTACTTTTTACAAGCTCATCCATAAAAACCTGAAAGTATATAAACATAGAAGATCCTATGTCAGCAGATCAAAGTTGCCTTAATTTTATGGAGAGAGATGTCAGTTACAATAATAATAAAATGTTTCAAACTAAAGGACTATAAATTTAATAGAAAGTACAAGCAGCTACAAGGTGACCAAGTAGAAAGCATAGACAAGTCTACACAGAGAAAATAGAAGGGAACATGCATCAGGAAGAAGACTGGAAAGCATCATTCTGTTACAGTGAAAAAGGGAATATATTTCCATGTTTTATCATGAAGCTACTCCACATGTTTCAAAAACAATGGTTTCAAGACAATACAAACAAGTAGAGAAATGGATGATTGCCAAGTAGTAATGCATCAACTTTCCTTCCAAGAACTTTTAATTCCCAACACCTTCAAGGCTAAAAATTGGCAAGAGCCAAGAGATAGTAACTTTCCACCGATGATGCACAATCAATTTCAAAATCATATTCATAGAAAAATGAACTGAAACTTCAAACATATAAATTTACTTTTTATCTAGCCGCATAGTAGAAACATTTGAATAAGTAGCTATCCAGGTATCAATATGCAGACTACCTCAAGTATGCGGCACACAAGCCGCACCTGAACATCCGGCTTGATGGGGGCAGAAATTTTGCAGCCTTCACTACTATCATTGTTCTGACATGAACACAACATGCAGAATATTCTGTGAAGAAACTCACATCTCCCAAAAAGTACAGAGTGGTCCTTTTCAAGAAAGTTCACACTTGCCATACAACATCTTAGAAGAAGCATAATAATTTCTTCTTCAACAGCATCAGATTCAGGTTGTAGTATCTCGCCTCCAAGAGATTGATTTGCTGAACTACTATCTAAAGGAACATGTAACTTCTTAGAAAGTTCCTCAAATAGAGTAGTCGAGATACAAATAACATCTTCAAAATTCAGATGAAGAGCTACCCTCTGGATGTTTTTTCTCGAGCCAAAGTTGTCGGAGTTATGTATGAACCAGAGATACAGACTTTCCAGGAATGCCTTTAAATCCTAAAATTCAACATAAACAGAAACAGCATAACCCCGTTGATTCAATGAAGCAAAAAAATGATACAGTGCTATTTCTCATTCACATACTGTCGGATTACACTGAAAACATAAGTCCAAGCTTACTCACTAGTGACTACAAACTAGAGTACATAAATCCCCTCCACTGCACCACAAGGAAATAATTTTCTCAATGTCTTCCCCCAAAAAGTTCACTAATGATCTCCCATCTCAGTGAAGGAGGAAGAACTTTTAGAGAATGACACTCTATATATATTATGCAAGAACAAGAGCAGAAACCAGCAGCAGAACAACAATTCAAAGTTGTCTTATTATATCAACCAAAGAGCAGATCAGAACTAATGTGAAAGATGGCATCTTTATGCCAAACAGAACTAAGCCACATGGAAGACGGTGCAAAAATTGAATTTTAGGGCTGACCTTGGAATTGAAGGCAGAAATGGTGCAGGCATTATATGTAACCTGGAAAGAAGCTTGAGCGTGGTTTTTGGGAGCAATGAACCCCATGGAAGGAGTAGAGAGTTCAGGTGTTTCTGGGCGTCTGCTTCTGGTTCTTCTTGTTTGCCTTTCCTTCATCTCTTCACTTCATGAGAGATTTTACGGTGTGGTTGAAATCCTTCAAATATGCAGACTTACTACGAGAAAGTGAAGCCGGCCCAGATTTGTCACACGGAGCGGCAGTGCGGCACGATTGCTAACAAAGCCATCGGACCTATCGAAAGTTGACCCCACCCCGAACCCGACCCGTATTTTTTTTGGTCGATAACCCAGAAAATATTTGAATTTGATCCAAATTGATCTGACTCTTTCGATCCGAAATTACGGGTTAAAACCCGAACCGACCCGACCCGTCATGACCCGCAAATCCGTTACCGAATTAACTATCTTGATTTTTGTGTTTTATAATATATATTGAGTAAAATAATATATTTTTATTGAGTAAAATAATATATTTATTTATTTATTTTAATGAAAATATTATTTAATAATTATCTCGAGAAGAACGCACCTGATCTGTAACGACCCGACCCGAATTCAACCCGTAAATAGTTGACCCGCACATGACCCGACCCACGAAAATCAAACCCGAACCCGACCCGAACGACCCGTTTGACAGGTCTAAAAACCACCATGTAAAATCTGGGCCGGCTAACGTATTCAGTTAAATACACGTTAGAGATTTTTACCAAAACCACCCTTTAAAATACTATATATTGCCTAAAATCACTTATTAATTAAATACTATCAGCAGTTACCCGGATAACGTATCCGGTTAGCCAAACGTCATCCAACTCAGATTTCCGTCAACTTTTTTTATTAGATATAAGTAATTATCATTTTACTCTCTCTTAATAATTAATATAATAAAGTAGATTGAATAATTTCTGATTTTTCAAGTATTTATCTTATATATTAAAGCTAAGCCTTTTAAGCCTCTACGGTGATTTTAGGCTAGGTTGTTAAGCTATATTTATTTTTATTTTTAACTTTAATTAATAATATGAATTAACTTTAATTTTAATTAAATCAACAAATAAATCTTATAAAACAATCACTCATTTCAACAACAAAAAATACGAATTATCCAATCCTATTAAGAATAAAAATTAAGTTTAATGTTAATATGTATTTATGATACATATTGAGATATTTATATAATTAAATTATATATCGCTTTTGAACTGAATATGTATTAATTAATACTCCGTAGTATCTACAAATAAAAAAATAAATTTGGCTTGGTTATGGTGATACGCGCTGCTACTTATCATACTCAGATAGTCAGAAACAATACTATCTTCAGGGGTAAGCATGAGAGTGTGATGAATTGTTATAATATGGCTTTGAGTGATTGCAAGGCTCAGATTGCTTTGAAGTGTAAGGAAGGAAATAGGAGGAATGACGAAAGCTTAGGCTGTAGTCTTGTTTTGGGCTTGGGGTTGTTGTGATTGTGGGGAGTGTTGGTTCTTGTTACCCTCCTAGAGTCCTTGATGTGTAGGGTCCTCTAGGTGGACGTTATTGTTTCTGCCCTTTAGGCCTCGTATTGTGAGGTTCCTTGGAAGAGTGGGGGCTTGGTGTGCTTTCCATGAGACCTCGGTTTGTGAGGTTCCGTGAGAAAGTTGTGGTGAGGTTGGGGTTAGTTTTGTATAAAGATTTGTCCCTTTTTTGGTAATATACTTACTTTTATAAAAAAAATAAAAAAATGATTTTGTTTATTTGATTAGGGTTAAACGTAATTTTTACTACAAATCATCTGGAATAACGGTGTCATGCACGGGTCGCTAGTAAAGACAATTAAAATAGGCTGCGTCTATATGCACACGTTTTTTTTGCTAAATGCACACTATTCTGTGCGGTAACAGTTGCAGTATACATCTGTGCGTTAAGGCTTACCGCACCAAAGGAGTCCGGGGCATTGTTGGAATTTTTTCTGAAACCTATACGACGCTGGTGCGGTAATTCTTACCGCACAGATATGTGCGTTAATAATTAACGCACCACGTTAATACGAGATTAACAAAAAAAAAAAAATTGATTAACTTAAACACCTGTGCGGTAACTCTTACCGCACAGGATTTGATATTTTTTTAATTAATAAATTTTTTTAAAAAAGTATTTAAATAATAATATCTTGTGCGTTAACTCTTACCGCACAGATCTGTGCGGTAAGAGTTAACGCACGGGATTAAAAAAAATTAAAAAAAAAATTAAAATTTTGATTAAAAAAATTCATGTGCGGTAACCTTTACCGCACAGCTTTTTTTAAAAAAATTTTAATTTTTTTTTTAATTTTTTTTGAATTAATCGCGCAGATTTTATTTTAAATAAAATATATCTGTGCGGTAAATATAACCGCACAAATCTAATAATTATCGCTTCAGTCTCATTGCTCAAGTAGTAAGGCATTGTGCATCCTTTGTAAGGTCTCAGGTTCGAGTCTCAACTCCAACACTAATTCTTTTATTTTATTTGTGAAAAATAAATAAAAGAAGAGGGTGAGAAGGATTGAACTTGAGACCTTATGCACAAATATTTGGTGTGAAACCACCACACTAATGAGTTCTCATGATATGTTTGTAATTTTATTATTACATGTTACAATAGAACTTGGTTCCATCTTATTTTATTATTATTATTTTTTTATCTTGGTCCCATATAATTATTGAATTAATTATAATAATAAATTCAAAAAAAAATATTATTCAAATAATCAGATGTTTAATATTTTATTATTATTATTTTAGGCCTTGTTTTAATATATTTATTATTATTTGAATATTTTTACTATTTTTCATGTTCTGATAAATCTTTTTATATAAAAATACTATAATTATAAAACAATAAAACCTATATTACTTTTAAGATAAAAATATTATGATAATCAATATTGTTCTCAATTTAACCTTTCTATAAATTCTAGACTTGACAAACGACCCAAACGATGTCAGAATGGTTTGAAACTTGGTTTCTATGACTGTTAGAGGTATTTGACCATGTGGGTTACTCTCAACCACCACTTCGTATTTTTCAAGTAACACGTCCTTTGTAATACCAAACATCTCTTACCTCTCTAACTTGTCGATATACATATTGTGACAAGTTAGAGAGTTATCACTAGTTTGGTTTTTACAAAGGAGGTGCTCTTCGAAAAGTTAGAAGTTGTGATTGGAAGTAACCTACATGATCAAATATCTCTAATAGGCATTGAAACCAAGTTTCATTCCATTCCGACATCGTTTAGGCGTTGTTTTGCAAAGTTGGGCCTTAATCCCATTTAAGGTCTTTAAGGCCTTTTAGCGTTTACGTATAGTTTCAAGCCTCGTTTTGTTTGGGCGAGACCTTATTGGTACATTATATGCCTAATAAGACTAAGTTGTATAATTTTGTCAACAATAATAATCATCAATGTTGTAGACCATACATATTGCGACAAGTTAGAGAGTTATCACTAGTTTGGTATTTACAAAGGAGGTGCTATTTGAAAAGTTAGAAGTTGTGATTGGAAGTTACCCACATGGTCAAATATCTCTAATAGGCATTGAAATCAAGTTTCATTCCATTCCGACATCGTTTGGGCGTCGTTTTGTCAAATTGGGCTTTAAGCCCATTTAAGGCCTTTTAAGGCCTTTTAGCGTTTACGTATAGTTTCGAGCCTCGTTTTGTTTGAGCGAGACCTTATTGGTACTTTATATGCCTAATAAGACTAAGTTTTATAATTTTGTCAACAATAATCATCATGAATGTTGTAGACCATACATATTGCGACAAGTTAGAGAGTTATCACTAGTCTGATATTTATAAAGGAGGTGCTATTTGAAAAGTTAGAAGTTGTGATTGGAAGTTATCCACATGGTCAAATATCTCTAATAGGCATTGAAATCAAATTTCATTCCATTCCGACATCGTTTGGGCGTCGTTTTGTCAAATTGGGCCTTAAGCCCATTTAAGGCCTTTTAAGGCCTTTTAGCGTTTACGTATAGTTTTGAGCCTCATTTTGTTTGAGCGAGACCTTATTGGTACTTTATATGCCTAATAAGACTAAGTTTTATAATTTTGTCAACAATAATCATCATCGATGTTGTAGACCATACATATTGCGACAAGTTAGAGAGTTATCACTAGTTTGGTTTTTACAAAGGAGGTGCTATTTGAAAAGTTAGAAGTTGTGATTGGAAGTTACCCACATGGTCAAATATCTCTAATAGGCATTGAAATCAAGTTTCATTCCATTCCGACATCGTTTGGGTGTCGTTTTGTCAAATTGGGCCTTAAGCCCATTTAAGGCCTTTTAAGGCCTTTTAGCGTTTACGTATAGTTTCGAGCCTCGTTTTGTTTGAGCGAGACCTTATTGGTACTTTATATGCCTAATAAGATTAAGTTTTATAATTTTGTCAACAATAATCATCATCGATGTTGTAGACCATACATATTGCGACAAGTTAGAGAGTTATCACTAGTTTGATATTTATAAAGGAGGTGCTATTTGAAAAGTTAGAAGTTGTGATTGGAAGTTATCCATATGGTCAAATATCTCTAATAGGCATTGAAATCAAGTTTCATTCCATTCTGACATCGTTTTGTCAAATTGGGCCTTAAGCCCATTTAAGGCCTTTTAGCGTTTGGGTCGTTTGCCATGTCTAGAATTTATTGAAAGATTAAATTGAGATTAATATTGATTATCATACTTTTTTTATCTTAAAAAGTAATATAAGTTTTATTGTTTTATAATTGTAGTATTTTTATATAAAAAGATTTATCAAAACATGAAAAATAGTAAAAATATTCAAATAATAATATATATTAAAAAGGTTAAATAATAATAATACAAAACATCTGATTATTTGAATAATTTTTTTTTTTGAATTTATTATATAATTAATTCAATAATTATATGGGACCAAGATAAAAAAAATTAATAATAAAATAAGATGGAACCAAGTTCTATTGTAACATGTAATAATAAAATTACAAACATATCATGAGAACTCATTAGTGTGGTGGTTTCACACCAAATATTTGAGCATAAGGTCTCAAGTTCAATCCTTCTCACACTCTTCTTTTATTTATTTTTCACAAATAAAATAAAAGATTTAGTGTTGGAGTTGAGACTCGAACCTGAGACCTTACAAAGGATGCACAATGCCTTACCACTAGAGCAATGCGACTGAAGCGATAATTATTAGATCTGTGCGGTTATATTTACCGCACAGATATATTTTATTTAAAATAAAATCTGCGCGATTAATTCAAAAAAAATTAAAAAATTAAAAAATTAAAAAAAAAAGCTGTGCGGTAAAGGTTACCGCACAGGAATTTTTTTAATCAAAATTTTAATTTTTTTTAATCCCGTGCGTTAACTCTTACCGCACAGATCTGTGCGGTAAGAGTTAACGCACAAGATATTATTATTTAAATACTTTTTTAAAAAAATTTATTAATTAAAAAAATAACAAATCCTGTGCGGTAAGAGTTACTGCACAGGTGTTTAAGTTAATCAATTTTTTTTTTTTTGTTAATCTCGTATTAACGTGGTGCGTTAATTGTTAACGCACATATCTGTGCGGTAAGAATTACCGCACCAGCGTCGTATAGGTTTCAGAAAAAATTCCAACAATGCCCCGGACTCCTTTGGTGCGGTAAGCCTTAACGCACAGATGTGTACTGCAACTGTTACCGCACAGAATAGTGTGCATTTAGCAAAAAAAACGTGTGCATATAGACGCAACCTTAAAATACTGTTTATTCATCTTCAACCCGAGACTTGTTCCTAAACCCTCAATTCCTTATCATCCTTCTACCTTACAAACCCTAGGATTTCCATAATTCCATTTACGAAGAATTCATTTTGTTGTGTTCGATCCCCCTCCTTCCACCTCATCATCCATCTTCTCAACCATGCTCAATTAGGTCGCCTCCCATGTCGTAACGCCTTCTCCAACCCGAGGCAGGGTTGTAGATTTCAGTGTCGTCAATTTTGGGGTCGAAGCAGAAGACACCCTTGTAAGCTCAAATATTGGTGATGGAGCGGTGTCGTCGCCTGCGCAGCCAACCCAAATATCTCCACCGCCAGAATTCCTCCATTGGTAGAGGCTTGTTTGTTCGGCTAGAGACCCCATTGTCAAAATATTATAGGATGAACTTTCTATTTTCTTCTTGCAACTGTGGTAATCGAGATACTTTATCCAAAATCGATCAGACACAGAAGCTTACGTAGTTCTTGATGGACTAAATGAAGTTTACACTTTTGTGTGAGGCACTTCCTCTGCTCCCTCCGTCCCTTAATGTTCTTTCCATTTTATTTTGGCACATTTGTCGAGACACGTTTTGCGTCGTTAATATCTCTTATTATATCTTTCTAAAAATTATAAAATTTTGATATTGTTAAAGTACTCAATGAGACGAACAAAACAAGATACCGCATGACCATGTTTGTTCTTATAGATTAAGAATAATCTAGCGAATTGTATTAAATTGTAAATAGTGTAAAAGTTGGAGAGGAGAAGAAATTAGGAGACAGAGGAGTAGTTCAAAGAAAACTTTGCACAAACCAACCACAATAAACGTCTGTGTCCATTTTCATCAGCAATTTTGCGATCAAAACCTTTTTAACATTTATAGGAAGTTGTAGAAAATATGGACAATGTTCAAAACTCCTCATCAAACATATTTTTACTGGTTCTCATAGAGGAGTAAATGCTTTATAAGATTAAAATAATTTTATGAGTGTTAAAAATGCTAATGAAGTATGAATAATAAGTGGCTGAACATGTTTAATACAAAATGATTTCAAGAATGAAGAATGAGAGGATTCATTCTATCATGTTATAGTCCAATGTCTAAACTTGCATATACCACGACGATCGTCTCCAAGGGATTCGCGAATTGACTGTACCATGGAAGATACAATATCAACTTTAGCCAATTCTTCATGTTGCTCCTGTAAAGACAGTATGAAGAATATACATTATATAAAGGCTACTTTACATAGTAGGAAGAATCAGAGGGCAATTTGTATTATCTAAGAAGAACATACAACTCCAGCAAGTCGATCTTCAATGCCCTCTGATTCAGCATTTTGTGGCATAAAAATCTTTCGGTATGCTGCTCTCAAGCTTCTAATCTGAAATCATGATCACTAATACATTTATACACAAGTTTTTTCTGATAGCACAAGAAATTTATAAAATTAATAATTTATCTTTTTTCCCAAGGGTTTACCATTCCAATTTAGGTAATAGTTGGAATAATTTCCAAATTTAAATCAAAGTTCCTTATATATATTACAAACGAAAATGAGTACGGTGACACATAGAACAAATCTTTTATATATAACATTATCTGTACACAGAAAAGCTATAGAGCTAACAACAATTGGTACGTTGTGACTTGTGACACCTGAGACTCCGAGAGTGGAGTTCGTTTTGTGATTAAGATCTAACTAATACACCCAAAAGTCAGTCTAAACTGAGGAGAATGTTTTTCATGCTCATCTTAATGAGGAGATTTTAGGGTAGATTTTTTCATTATTCATAAATGACATTCAGAAACAAATATGGCGAGTAGATGATCCTTTACAAAGCAACGGTTCATATTCTTAACAAAGGATTCCTTTTAAATACTAAAGAAAAAAGTTGGGACCTAACTACCACAAAAGCCATAATGCCATTATAATGATAATATAAGTAAAATGCAATAAAATTAACCTCTGAAGGTGAATAGCCTCTGCGTCGAAGCCCTTCTAAATTCAAACCACGAAGTTCAGCCCTTTCACCAGAAACCATGACAAACCTTGGAACGTCTTGAGAGATCTAACTAGCACCGTGGACCATGTTAAGAACTACCAGGATAATTACTTGTTTATTTTTCAAAATCAAATTTCTAGGGATGAAGTCCGCATGTTTTCATAATCTCCTGTTTTTTGCAAATATAGGCTAAACTAAAGTTTGAAGTGAGACAGTTTTTTGTAACAAAAGTGGTAAGAGTAAAGTATATCAGGAGGAAGACAGAGGTTGATCATACCACGGAACCTCCACCAATGAAACAAAATGAGCCAAGATGGCAATGCTGATGAACAACAGTAGCACCAGCAGTGTGAACGTAATCCTAGATTCAAGCATCCAGTTAAATAACTTCACAATTGCCTAAAAATGTACAGCATACCAAACTACTGAGCATAATACAACATAGTGGTATTATAAAATTCAGAGCTTCAAAAATAAGGGTAGCTTACTTCTAGGACAACATGGCCAGCTATTAGTGTGTTATTGGCCAAAATGTTGTTGCTGCCGATTTTGCAATCATGGGCAATATGACAGCAACCCATGATAAGATTGTTGTCACCAATAACCTAGATGATTCACACCAGCTAAAATATGAATACAAGTCAAACTGCATATACATTATTCAGCAAAAAATAAATAAAAAAGCACATTATGAGCAGTTTCTCACTGTCTGGTCGTCTGATTTTGATGATCGATGGATGGAAGTATACTCTCTTATGTCATTGTTGTCACCCATTTCAAGGAAGCATTCAGCTCCAGTCTGAAACAAACAATTATTTGAAAAATCTACGATTATGCACACAAAACTAACAAAAGAAAGACAAATGAACAAAAAAATGGAAAGGAGGAGTTTAGGTGGCTTGGAAGAAAGAAAAAACAGATGCATGCAGAAAACATCAGTGCTCATGAAAAATTTGGAATCCCATGAATGAGAAAGAAACTGCATATGGTCAATAGCGGGAAAAAATCCAAATAGAACTTGGTACTGAGAAACTCAACAAAGCAAAAATACCTAACAAACAAAATATAAAAACTATATGACGAGATATACATTCAGATCTCGGAGCAGCACATTCTCTCATAAAAAATCTGAATCACCAAAAACTAACCACAACCCTTACACAATCCAAACAAAGACGCACCTTATATTTAAGGTCTTGACATTTTATACCCACAACAGCATGATGCCCAATGATGTTATTTGACCCAATAACTGTATTCCCGGGGAGGTCATCACCAACCACTGCACCCCTGCCAAGAAAAAAGATAATCATGGGGACAAGAATATTATCAAGATAAAATAAATAAAAACAAGCATTAAAATCAAACTTCATATATAGTAACTGTTGCTAATTTGACCTCGTTAGCACTTAGCAGACACCTCACATCATGCTCACTACTTGTTATGACTTAAGGGTGTGACTGCAAAACATGCTACTATGTAAAAAAAAAAAAAAGAGGATTGATGATATGCTAATGTAAAGAAACACACTGTAACTTTTTGAATGCACCCTCTTCATATGAACTTGACCAGTGAATGAAAAAGCAACGCCTAGGCACACCTCAGCCATGGCATTGCCTAAGTGGCGAGCCATGTATGGCTGGGAGAGCCCTAGTCGACCTAGGCGACACTAGGCACAGAAAAAGCCTCAATGTTACGCGACCTCTTAATCAATTTCACTAGATTTTTTAATTTTTCAACTTTTAATTCAAAAGATAATATGTCTAATAAGCATCCTCTACGTGATTCAATGAAATATCTTCCTTTATTCTTCCCTAAATCCTACTGATCTCTCATCCTCTCATTCATCGCCTAGGACCTAGGCGCTAGGGTCCCTCATCGCCGAGGGTGGCCTAACGCAAAGGGTTTCAAGCTTATTTGGAGCCTCACAGAGTTCGTAAGTGATACCAGGATAGAAAAGATTTCTAATTGTCAGAGCTATTGAATTTAATTTTTCAAATGGAATTGGAAAGGCATCAATGCAAACATTAGAATTCCTTAGTCAAATTGAGATAAAAAGAAAGATTGCAAAGCTTAAATTAGGGTAAAACATATGAGACTCACGTCATGAGAATGCAATTATGACCCAACTCAGAATTCCCAAAGACATGGCTTCCAGGGTAGAGTTTACAAGAGTTGCCTAGCTTTACAGAGGGCCCAACTGTACAGAAGGGGCCAATTGATACACCCTGTTGAGAAACTTTCAGAAACAAACATACAATTGGGTAAGAGACCAGCGATTGTAAATATTAAACCTGGCCTAGAGATGCAGTGGGGTGCACAATTGCAGCTGGATGGATGTAATCAGGGGTACACTCATCCTCTTTCACTCCTACGAATGAAGCGTAGAAATGGAGGAAGGGTTGATGGCGTCGGCGGAGAGTGAGACTTTGCCGGAGTTGCAAAAGCGAATGCATCTAAACTAAATCAACCCTGCCCTTCGAATGAAAAATATTCTAGGCGTCTGCTTCTGCTGCTTCGATTTCGATCCGGTCGATTCCGGTTCACTCGATTCCGGTTCACTCGATACCGGTTCACTCGATTCCGGTTCACTCGATTCCGGTTCACTCGATTCCGGTTCACTCGATTCCGGTTCATTCGAAGGGCAGGGTTGATTTAGTTTAGATGCATTCGCTTTTGCAACTCCGGCAAAGTCTCACTCTCCGCCGACGCCATCAACCCTTCCTCCATTTCTACGCTTCATTCGTAGGAGTGAAAGAGGATGAGTGTACCCCTGATTACATCCATCCAGCTGCAATTGTGCACCCCACTGCATCTCTAGGCCAGGTTTAATATTTACAATCGCTGGTCTCTTACCCAATTGTATGTTTGTTTCTGAAAGTTTCGCTGGTCTCTTACCCACTCGATCACACTTCTATTTTTTATGGGTCAATTGAAGCTTGCTCAAATGGTATTTTCACACTTCTATTGCTGAAGAGTGCAAACATGCTGAGAAGAGCGGTAACCCAACGCAGTCGCAGCGGCGGCCTTCTCTTTATTCTCCGTCGACTTTCTTCAACTCACCGACCCTTCTTTCCAATCCACTCGTCTCCAGATTCAAACGCCTTTAAACTTACTTTCCCCGTTGCTCCTTTGCCGGATTTCATCATAAATTCCCGCAGAAGTTTTGCCAAGGCCCGCAAATCAAGTAACACTTTATTGCTCAACTCAACTCAACTCCTTATGTTTGTTTGTCTATAATAGATTAGTGGCTGGTAGAGGTGGGTTATTTACATTTCGTCTGCTGATTAGTTTGTCATCAACTTTTATTCGTTTTAAAATGGCGAAACCCACATAATTTTCATCTCAATTACCTGATTTATTGGTAGCATTTCATTCCTCTTGTTCTATTGTAGGTTGCACATCAATAATGTTTTGGACTAGAGTATAAATGAATGACTTCATGTCTTATTATTAGCTAGAAATTCAAATTCCAATTGTTTTGTTATTTTACTCTATGAGTTATGAGATTTAAGCTTCTTGAAATGAAACCATCAGATTCATGAATGAAACACCTTCTGTCATTTTTTAGTCTTTGTGTCAACAATTAGGTTAGAGATTGTTTGAAACCATAACAACTGAACTACTAGAGGGAGTGTGTCACATTGACCCCTTGAAGTTTTCAATTAGGAAAACTATCCCCAACTAGTTTTTATTAGAGAAAACTAGCCCTTTGCGTTTATAGTATTCCTTTGGGGTAGGGGTTAGTTTGTAAAGGGGTTGTTTTCCTAATAAAAACGTACACATTGGTCATTCTCCCATCTCACCGAACAACTACTGCATCAGTCCATACCCAACTCACTGAGCAACTAGTGTCTTGCTCAACCAATTTTTAGTGACACCTATCTAACCGTGGGTATTATTCATCTTTGTTGAAAACCTTAGTTGATGATTATGATGATGATGCTGGTCAAGTAGCAGAAGATGTAGGTTCTTCTATCAAGCCAACTGCTGTCTCACAGATGGAGGCAGCTATTGATGCACTCTCACGAGAATTAGCTAAGCTGAGAACAGGGAGAGCTTCCCCAGGTTTATTGCTACCTTCAATTTTCAAGGAACTCTATTATCATCTAGTGTTGTGCAATAAATAACTTTCAAAATTTTATCTTCAGGTATGCTTGACCACATCATTGTGGAAACAGGTGGCTTAAAAATGTCACTGAATCACGTTGCTGTTGTTTCAGTCCTCGATTCCAAAACCCTATCAGTATCACCTTATGATCCGAATGTACTTAACTATGTCTCTTTCTAGGAACCCTACTTTGTTTCCTTCTATAAATACTCTAATCACCTGTCAGGGTAACTTCATGCTTACTCCGCCGAGTTATTATAATAATTGCCTACCATAAAACTTTTCCTATCTTTTAAAACCTGATATTGGAGTCACAGAAAAAAGATGAAAAAGAGACAAACTTCACATATAAATCTTTCTACTTTGTTTGTTATATTCGTATTGAAGTTGATGTTCCATGATATTTTCTGCAGACACTTAAAGAATTAGAAAAGGCGATTGTCTCTTCACCGCTGGGCTTAAATCCAAAAGTAGATGGTCAGCGACTCGTAGCAGTTGTTCCACCGTAAGTTCCCTTATTATGTGTTTCGGCTTCTCATTTGCTAATCTTATATTGTTACACTTACAACCCTATAACCTCCTTTGTACAACTTTTAACAGACTGACAAAGGAGCATGTACAGGTTTGTCTGATCACTCACTCTATTGTTTAACCATTTCAATATTATTCAGGGTTGCATATCAATAAGTACGAGTACATTCTCTTTCCTATTTTTCTCTCAGGCTGTATGTAAGATTGTTGCTAAATCAAGTGAAGTTGTAAAGCAAAGTATCAGAAGAGCTCGTCAAAAGGTTAGTTATAGAGGAGAACCTCATTTGCATTGCATAGGTTTTGAACTGCTTTTCTCTCTGTGTGCCCTGCTGAATCTGTACACTTTTTCTAAACAGGGATACAATAAGTGCTGTTGTGATTTACTATTTAGAAGAAAGAGCTTGTCAATTTTAGTTATTATTACAAATGTAGTTTAGAAATTGCCTAAGATGAACTAGCTTTCTCAACCCAATTGAATAGTTGGTTTCCTTAAAGCATTTTAGTTCAATATGTGAAATCTCTTCATCTATTTCATTCTTGGACCGTACCTTACCTCAAGCTTAGCTAAATCTTCACTTTTCTGGTAATTTTGCTTCAGTCCAGAATGTCGTTAGAATCTATAGTGGCCACAATTACAACACAAAATAAAAATGAATTCATATCAGCTCTTTTATTTCATAATCTACAGTGGTCCTGCTCAAGTCCCTAATTTGGGGCGAACTTATTAGGGCTTTAGACCTTAGGGAGTGTTTGTGCATTTTAGGATAGAACCTCAGCTTAGGGGCTTTGTGGTTTGCTTTCTGTGCATGTGTTATATGTTTTTATGCTTTTTTCCCTTTTCACCTGTGTTTTGTGCTTGGATGCTTTGTTTTTCTTTTCTTGGGTTTTTTGTGGAAACATCCTTACATCCTGATACCCCAGGCCCCGTTTGTGTGGGATTACCACTGGGTCGTTGCTGTTGTCAGCTCTGTTATATCTTGTGGGGCTCCCTCTAGTTAGTGATACTTGGGGACATCAGCAAGTTACAAACTTTTCCCTGGTTTACCATATTTTGAAGCTTAATTTGAAGTTTTGAACTAGAAAAGTGTTATGATAATGTGTGCTAATAAAGAATATAAGACATAAGTCAGATAATTCTACAGAGTTGGGGACAATTTGAGTTGAGAGAATCCTTAGGCCTTGAGAGTGACTAAACCATGTGAGCATCACACATAGTTACCAGAACTAGCATAAATAAGGGCTTGAGTATCCTGATTAGGCATCTAGAATACAAATCTGTTCTGCTTCGACAGAGAGGTTATCACTGCTTGTTCTGTTATAATTTTTAACTTGGATTCTTCTGTTTCTCTTGGTTCCCTCTGGTGGTGTAAGCTTTCGTGTAATCTCAGTGTATAGTTGGTTGGCATTTCCTGATTTCAAGTTTTCAACCTTTAAACATTTTTTTTACGAACTGATGTTTCACTCTTAAAACGTTTTTTGTATGTACCGTGAGGATCATTCCAAAAATCACTGGAATATTATATCAGTTCTGGTTTGCTATAGTTCTTGTGGTTTCTCAGGAGTAGAGCATCAATTGTTTCTAATATAATTTAGCGATCTATGTGATGAATTTAAAAGTCTTGATGAGAAATAAAAAAGATTCTAGAATCTAAAAATAGTGCATTGGACCTTTGGCAATTCAAAACTGTAAGGTTGTAACTCTTATTTAAGTGATAACATCTAAGTAGACCGTTTTGACAAAACGGTTTTGTCTTTTACAGGCATTGGACACAATAAAAAAAGCTGTTTCAAACATTCCCAAGGACAAAGACAAAGCAAAAAAGAAAGAGAAAAATGAGGTATGGTCCATATTTATACCTTCAGCTCTAAGTGATGCATGAATACGCAGTATTCCTGAGGATATCACTTTGTGCAGGCGCCTGGTTTTTCCAAAGATGAAGCAAAAAGATTAGAGAAAGAGGTCAGTATTTGCTTGCTCAAAAAGCCTTGTGATTTGTTCTATATGTTTAGAGAAGTTTTCAAAGAATCATGTTTTTAATGGAGTTTCTGCTATACTAAACTACCACTGTCTAAATATTCTTTACAAGGAACCATCTCCATATCAGTGTATATCAAAGTTACACCTATTATTGTTTTTCTTCTTCTCAAAATAACTAATAAAATATCATAAACGAACATTTTATCCTTGAAGTATGGATAGGGAAAGGGTGTAAAAATCTGTACTAACGACTCTTTTATAATACTTTTGAGGAATGACTGTCATCTTGGTGGGCTTTTTAACAATCCTTTCTTGAAGAAATATCAATGAAGCTCTTTTATGAAAATATATCGTCTGTGATCATAATATGATTCCCTCCTATGTACCCAGATTGACGAGTTGACTAAGAAGTTTATAAAGTCGGCTGAAGACATGTGCAAGGCGAAGGAGAAGGAAATATCTGAAGCCTAAATGGAAGGCATTGATCAAGTATGACGAGTCATAAAAATAATGTTGCAATTTTTGAAACATTTTAGGATGCGTGAATGTCTTGGGATGTTTTTTTTTATTGAGTTGATGTAGTTGTTTACCAGGAAAACAACACAAGGTTACTCTTCCATTATCTTACTAAACAAACATGGAATCCAATATGAAGAATGAACAACGTAACGTAGGACAAAAGTGGACATCGACATCATACGGTCTACTGAAATAGATTTCGCGGAAAACCAACTATATCCGATATCGGTTGGCCTTTCACCCCTAGCCACGAGCCATCCTCTTAGGATCGATGTAATTTAGCTGATTTCTTAATCTAATCTAATATAAAATTGTAGGTTCTTTCAAAATCTATTTAATGCATTTACTTTCTTTGTTTTGATTGGTTAATATACATCTCATTTATTGTTTCTTCTTAAGTGTTTGTGAAGATGTGAGATCTAATCTATAAGCCAATTCGTAACTCATTAATATACAAGTCCAATACGAAAATAATACATACAATCATAACACAAATCAAATCGTCATTGTAATCTATAACTTATGTCCACATAGTAGAAGGCTTGAAGGTCGTCTACGACGGTTCGACTCTTTAACGTCTACGATTATACTGCCCATTGAAATAGACAATTATACTCGATGCTCTATTCTTTAATTATGTTTCGTCGACACAATTGAGCCTGCGCGATGTGCGGGCGCCTTCTCCCTAGTGGTATCATATTTTGGGGTAAGAAAATGAATAGGACATCTGTTGCCGGTTGGTTTCATTATGACGTTAGTAGTGAGAATTCTGAAATATGCTCTATATATACTCCAAAATTTTAGGGATGACATTTTTTTCATGTCTTCAGAAAGTAAAAGCCTGTATGAAATGCTAGATCAACAAGTAGTGAAAATGTGCAAAAGAGATAGAAGTAGTTAGAAGATACTTTGAGTCGACAAAACTGACTAGTAAATTGTATTAAGTTTGATAGCTACAAGTGTGGTAATAATTACAAGAATAAGAAGTTGATCTCCATGTTCAGCAGCATCAGCTTATAGGAAGTAGCTGTTGATAATGTAAATCAAGTGATGAAGTGTGAGATAAAGAAAGTAGCAGCGCTTGCTCGAGCTCCCTTCCTACTCTTTTTTGAATAACAGAAAGGGCATATTCGAATAGAGACGAGTCACATGCCGCCCTTGCTCGATACCGTGCAAGGTTGTCATGGCTACTTGTTCTCCAAAATGTTCTGCTCGTGATGAGGATCCTTATATCAGGTTTCTTACTCAAGTCCATTTCTTTATTCTTGAAATTTTATTATCTCAAACCGTAAATCCCCCGTTTAATTTTCTTACATAAATACATATGCAGTAATTATAAATAAAGTTCTGAAATTCTTAACAGAAGCATAAATATGTCACATTAATTTGACAAAACTGATCATAAGTTTGAATTAATCTGATCTATCTGACTACAAGTGTGTATTTACAAAGTATCAATAGGAGTTGATCTCCTTGATCAGAAACAACTTATAGGTAGCTGCTCATAATGTAAATCAGATGATGAAATATGACAGTGAGATAAAGAAAGCAGCAGGGCTTTCCCGAGTTCTCCACCTACTCGTTGCTGAATAATAGAGAGAGCATATTCGAACAAAACTGAGTCACATGGCAAAGTGATAGGTCCATCACCAGCCAATCCAAACTCCTCTTCTGCCATTTTAAGCATTTCTGTAAAGATCTCGGATTCAAGGTAAGCCAAGGGAAGTGCAAACCGCTTTGCATCAATTGTGTAGACGACAAAGTGACCCTCGTCGAGTGAGGGTGATTCTTCGGTGAAACTGCTTCTAGGAATGGAGATCTTTTTTCTGCTTGCAACAGCCATTCTTTGCCACTTCTTGGCCATCTTGATTAGCTTCTTAGCACTGATCATCATTTTTTGGTGTAGGAAAAAGAGGAAATGAGTCTGATCTTGATCTTTGAAAAGGAATAGCTGTAAATTGTGTTGGTGTATGAGAACTGCTTCTTCTAAGTTTTTTATAGAGTTGGCAACCGGAGAAAAATCCTTAGAAGCAAGCCCATGTGGGTATTATTAACAAGCTAGATAAGTGTGGTCCAGAAATGAAGATTTGGATAAGCTGTTTCTGCTGTGTTATGTCTTACAAGGCTATTTAGAAATGATAGAATGACCCTTCACCATATACAATGGTGGGCTAGCACAATGTAGCATACCCACCGTGCAAACAGATATATTATCTCTAATTTCACATGATCATGCTCTTACTTTTGTATCAAAACGTCCCTTGATAATGTGAACTTGTGGATATGGGGGCCTACATGGTTTAGTTTTAATCAATAAACTAAACCATGTGAAATGTTTCCATGTCAACAAACTCCAGTTGGCTTGACAACTCACTCGACCCACCACATGGTTTTGCTTCCATGAACCACTAAATCATGAAATCTACTGCATATGCTTATCTACTACCCAACTGCTATATAACAACACTTTGAACTTGATCCATTTCCATACCTCACAACAAACAGCTTCAATCTCTTTCATCAAGAATTCCTACAACACTCTCCTCTCATTACAAAATAAACACTTTTCAAGCAAAACAAAACAAAACAAAAAATGATCAGCAACAAGAATCTTGTGAAATTGGCCAGAAAGTGGAGAAAGATTACAGCAGCAAGCAGAAAGAGGATCTCATCTCCGAGAAGCAACAACACTAAGAGCTCAACAACTGTCAACAAGTGTCAGTTTGTGGTCTACACAACAGATGAGACACGATTTGAGCTTCCTTTGGAATATTTGGGATCTCAAGTTGTAAGGGAACTCCTCCGAATGGCAGAAGAGGAGTTTGGATTGAGTAGTGATGGACCCATCACTCTGCCATGTGATTCGGCTTTCATGGAGTACATCATCTCTATAATTCAACAAAGTGTAGCAAAAGAGATGGAGGAAGCATTGATCCTGTCATTATCTAGTCTCTGCATCTCAAATTCAGCATCCTCGTCGTCACATATGTGTCATGAACGATTACCAATTAGCTGCTGTTAGTGGAGATCATTCATTTCCCATATTTTTTTGTATATCATGCTAGCTTGTAGCTATTCTAACTTTTAACTAAAACAATTCCGTTCAAATTTGATCTCAATTTGTCCAGTTTCACTGGATTATTTTTTCTTCTGTTGTATCAAACTCAACATTCATCCTACAAGATTACAAAATTAAAACCAATATCTGATATGTCCAATAAAGACAATCTGAAATGATTTTTTTACAGATAAAATTTGTGTAATATATATGTACAAAAATTGTTAGTAGAGAATAAGAATGGCTTCATTATTACCCCGGTATGCTGGCAAATCAGAAGATACATCTCACCTTAATCATGTATTGAAAACTGATCCATTGCTGCAGATTAGTTTCTTAGTAAATATTAGGATCTATCGAGACTATCCCCTGGTCAAACAATGTCAGCAACTCATTCATGAAGAAACTGGATTACACCTTCACTTTGTGGTCCATGTCAAACGATCACTTCATTTCTATTTCGGACCTTTGTTGTTTTTGATGTTGTTCCTAGTTTACTATGTTGGAGCCCTGATTTTACGACCTCGCGGTCAACACCCCGCGACACTTGGCCAGGTTACGAACTTCCTCAAATTACCAGGGACCTCACGAGCGCAGCTCGACAAACAATCCGGAACTCCGATCTTCTCTCGATCTAACTCCGCCTTCTTCTTTGTTCTTCGTTCTTCGTGTTCTTGAGCTCAAGCTTTCACTTGCACAAAACCAGATGGATAATCTCCCAGATTTGGCTCTCTGACGCCCAAGTCAGTAATTGATCACAAACTAACGAGTCTAAAGACCCCAAACAATATCAAATGCAAGCTCAAACAGGGAGAAAAGGCGATACAAGGATAACATTAATGAACACCATTACTTCTTACTTATCTCTCTAACGAATCGCACCCGATTGGGATGATTCTTACACTAAAAGAACGATTACAATACCGAGAGTCGGAATCCAGGTGCCGATCATCCAAATCTCTACTAGAAAGAGGTGAATTGAGCAAGAAGAAGGCGAGCTCATTGGGAGAATCTTCCTCTGTGTAATTCCTCTCTTTCTCTATGGGGAAGAAGATTGCCAAAAGATTCGATCTGCCTTTCTCTCTAATTTCTGTCACACTTTATAACAACCTCGCCGGCCCCACAATATCCATCTTCTAGGTCATTTATTATATCACCTCACTTGGGCCTCTTATTAAGATAGCGATTTGATTGTGACTTGGGCCGGCCTTTTTACGACACGCTCACGAGCCCAATGGACCTTAAGGATTCGAGAAACAGCTCTAGCATCCAGCCCCCAAGTCCTTATCTGTAGAAGAAAGGTAAGACTTGGGTTCTTTCCTTGAAGTCGGGTTCTCGGAAGCTTGTTCTCCCTTTCGTTGTTTTTGGCCCGAGGCTCGCGACTCTCTTAATTATCCTCATGCTCTTTCATGAATTTTCAGACGTTTTGTATTCCACGCTCAAAAGATTGTTTACACGTGGCGCTTCACAAGCACTTCGACTCTTCGTTTTTCCGCCCTATAAATTCAATCAATTTCTCTTCACTTCATCTTCTCTATTTATATGCAAACTCTCTCTCTCTCACTCTAGGCGATTCCACGGTGCTCGCTCATTCATTAAATTATCCTCTACCACATAATCACGAGCTTGACGACACTAAAGCTCCATCGTTCTCGGATCCTCGCTTAATCTTGACCATATATAATATGTCCTAAGTTGTGCTATTTGGTTCATATTTTGTCTCATTTTATGCAACACTCGAGAATAGAACATCGGAATTCTAGTCTTCACTACTTTCTCTTGGAGTGAGTGTTTTATCTCCTATTCAACTTTGTTGTGATATTCCGGTTGCGTTGCATATAGTTTCAATCCCGGTTTTGCATTAATGGACAAAGCATATCGAAATCGATTGTTATTTTGTTCGTGGTCTTCTTATAGTTGATTGAATCTCCATTTCACATGTTCGTACCACTGATCAACTGACTAACATTTACACAGAGGCGTTCAACAAGGAAAATTTCAACTATTTACTTGCCAAGTTTGGCATTATTGATCTGCATGGTCCAACCTGAAGGACAATATTATGAGATATTAGATTATTTTGTTAATATATATCCTTAGTATAGTTTATCCTCCAATGCACAATCTCTATATTTATCATTGTAATCGTACTTTGAATGCAAGTAGAAGAGTTTTTTCAGTGTCTGATTCTTTCCACAACCTTCTTAGAAAAGTTTTTAGAATGACGGAGGAGGTTGTTTTAGAATCGAATCTCACATTTAAAGTTGAGACTAAATAAATTTTAGTATATATAAGTCGATGAATTACTTCTATTCTCAATTCATTTTACGATGGAACCTCCATTGAGTTTGTATGCTGGCATATCGCACACATACCCTCGTATATGTACGAATTCGAGTCTATTTGCGCCCACGTGCTCTAATATGAGCAGACAATATGAACTACTATAATATTATGAACCTCTAAGCTTTTGCTAATCAAGGAGGTCAACTTCTCTATCTTGAATCTCTTACTTCTCATTATTACCCCTAATATTATTAGTAGGTGGTTAACATGTGTAAGGTGGGCTACCGCATAGGGCCCCTAAATTTTTGGGGCTCAATATTATTAAAAAAATACTAATATAATAAGAAAAAATTATTTATATAACACAATAACGTCATAACTCAATTGGTGAAGAGTGATGGATTTAACAAATAGATCTCAAGTTCAAACTTCTACGAAAGCAAATTTTACTATTTTCTTTCAGATATGACCCTTCTATAAATTTCTTTTTACGGAGAATACCAGGGCCCATAAAATATTGAGACGGCTCTATTATTATATATAGGGGAATATAGGGAGTTTAATGCCGATGAAGATGAATATTTGTATACCACTTGTGCTTACGTTTGTTTCATGCACTCTTCTTGGTTAATTTCTCCACATAGTGTTCAATTTTGTAAGAATAAGCAGGGGACTGCATGAAAGGCTAGACAAAGTAAGGTAGAAAGATGTGTTTAGATGTATCTAACTACATTATCAAATATTAGCATGATTTACAAAATTTGTGAGATTTTCACTCATCTACTAACAACAACTAATTGTTAAATGGAGGTGATTGCATAAATGTGTTGACGAGGATGCTGAATCAATGGCTTCACAAGAAGGCGAAGGTTGGGCAAGAAATGAGCCAACTTACTGCCATGGTTGGAGCTTTAGAGCTATAAACAAAACTCCTTTTTAAGTATTAGATGAGAGAAGACACCACTCAACACCTAAGGGTCAATGCCTAACAAAAACACAGGGCCAAAAGAAAAAAAAAGTACGGTTGGATGATAGGAGAAGAAAAAGAGGACACGCATGGGTGGGATAAAAAGGGAGGAAAAAGGGGAAAGAAGGGGCAGAGAGAGAGATGGATCGGGAGTGGGAAAGAAAGCCACTAATGGCCAAGCCACTTCATCATCTTCCTCAGTCATCAAAGGTCGAAATGATCTCGGTCTGGTGTCACGGCTCAGCTTCCCGGTGAGGTGTTCACGAGCTATCCGGTCGTTGATGACTCCCGACGAAGCTTCCGGTCACTTGCCCGAGCTCGACCATCTCTCTCCCGCTTCCGACGGTGCTCGGTAGGCATCCAGTGGGCACATGTCGTCTTTCATGCGCTATTCCCGAATCCGATCTCGGGCGTCCTCGACCTCGGGCTGAAACCGAACCACTGATATCTCGCTCTCTACGAATCTCGACCTGACGATTAATGGTCGCTCCAGAAGCATGTCCATCACACCGCCTCTGAGCTCCGCCTTCACCCGGTGGGACCGAGGTATCCCCTTAAATCCACATCCGCTCGCGACGTTCGCCCACACCTAGCGAACGATACCGACTCACGACTCGAGACGAGGCCCTGCTCGCGAGTCGTAGTTCTGAAGTGTACAGCACAGTAGCAACGGGAATGAAGTTTTGGACGATCCTGCTCGCGAGCTCTAGGCCGCTCACGCCCAAACTCATGAGCCGTTGTCATGCTCGCGACCTTGATCTACACCTCAAGGAAAATATCATATCGATCTCCCTCCGACCGCACTACGTCCCCGATCTTGAACCCATCTTGATCTTCCTCCAATGCTCGCGACGTTCGCCCATACTTAATGGCCGTCGTCGACTTCCGACTGAACTATGGTTTGGGTCGCGAGCTCGGTCTGATCTGTAAGTATCTCTTGAACATTTATTCGTATGAGACTCGCATACCTATCGTTTGCATGGCGAGAGTCAATGTGACGCTCGCGTTCATGGTTATTTGTTGATAGATGCCCTTGATCATACCTGAATTAATGGCCAACATAGATGGCACTAGCTACGTGACAGTTTAATATATTGAGAGCTTAAGGGGATTAATTATAGAATATCAAGCATCACCAAAATATAATATCCAATTTGATATTACTCATGTATGATTTATGTTAGCTTATATGTGGGATTGTTATCGGAGATTATTAAATCCTTTCTAAGGAAGGCTGTTCTAACACGTACGTTTAGACTCTCGTGACTCTTTATACTTGCTCACTCGTTTAAAATATATCATCATTTAATCGATTACTGACTTGGGCGTCGGAGTGCCCTTCCCGGGGAGCCCCATCTCCGAATTTGGCTTTTGCAGGAATTTGGAGACGTTTCCTTTGGGAACAAGAAGTTTCGGGAGCTCACGAGCCTAACAACAAGTTGAGTCTAAAGAACTCGAGAGAAGATGAAAAGATAAAGACTCGAGAATCCGGAGTGTTGTCGGTTACTCTTCCGGTGGAATGAGGTTCCAACAAATCCGAGTTCCAACACTGGCACCGTCTGTGGGAATTTACTCACACAACTAGCTTGACATCCGTCGTGATGAGAAATTTACTATTCTCGCTCTATGGAGGACCAATCACAAGAGTAACAAAAATGAAAGGCAAAGGGCCAGGTGAGTCCCGCTTGACTCGTACTTTGTTTTATGGAGAGTCCATTCATTTTAGTGTTACATGAATGTTATTGCTTGACTTGTGGGGCACGCTCTGCTTTGCCTTGCGGATAGTCCTACATTGCACCTAGCGTGACTTTTTGCCTTGCTCATACTTTCTTCTATTTGTTGGAACCTCATTCCAACGGAAGAGTAACCGACAACACTCCGGATTCTCGAGTCTTTATCTTTCCTTCTTCTCTCGAGTTCTTTAGACTCAACTTGTTGTTAGGCTCGTGAGCTCCCGAGACTTCTTGTTCCCAAAGGAAACGTCTCCAAATTCCCAACGGAAGAGTAACCGACAACACTCCGGATTCTCGAGTCTTTATCTTTCCTTCTTCTCTCGAGTTCTTTAGACTCAACTTGTTGTTAGGCTCGTGAGCTCCCGAAACTTCTTGTTCCCAAAGGAAACGTCTCCAAATTCCTGCAAAATCCAAATCCGGAGATGGGGCTCCCCGGGAAGGGCACTCCGACGCCCAAGTCAGTAATCAATCAAATGATGATATATTTTAAACGAGTGAGCAAGTATAAAGAGTCACGAGAGTCTAAACGTACGTGTTAGAATGGCCTTCCTTAGAAAGGATTTAATAATCTCCGATAACAATCCCACATATAAGCTAACATAAATCATACATGAGTAATATCAAATTGGATATTATATTCTGGTGATGCTTGATATTCTATAATTAATCCCCTTAAGCTCTCAATATATTAATCTATCACGTAGCTAGTGCCATCTATGTTGGCCATTAATTCAGGTATGATCAAGGGCATCTATCAACAAATAACCATGCACGCGAGCGTCACATTGACTCTCGCCATGCAAACGATAGGTATGCGAGTCTCATACGAATAAATGTTCAAGAGATACTTACAGATCAGATCGAGCTCGCGACCCAAACCATAGTTCAGTAGGAAGTCGACGATGGTCATTAAGTATGGGCGAAGGTCGCGAGCATTGTAGGAAGATCAAGATGGGTTCAAGATCGGGGACGTAGTGCGGTCGGAGGGAGATCAATATGATATTGACCTTGAGGTGTAGACCAAGGTCGCGAGCATGGCAACGACTCATGAGTTTGGGCGTGAGCGGCCTAGAGCTCGCGAGCAGGATCATCCAAAACTTCATTCCCGTTGCTATTGTGCTGTACACTTCAGAACTACGACTCGCGAGCAAGGCCTCGTCTCGAGTCGTGAGTCGGTATCGTTCGCTAGGTGTGGGCGAACGTCGCGAGCGGATGTGGATTTAAGGGGATACCTCGGTCCCACCGGGTGAAGGCGGAGCTCAGAGGCGGTGTGATGGACATGCTTCTGGAGCGACCATTAATCGTCAGGTCGAGATTCGTAGAGAGCGAGATATCGGTGGTTCGGTTTCGGCCCGAGGTCGAGGACGTCCGGGATCGGATTCGGGAATAGCGCATGAAAGACGATATGTGCCCACTGGATGCCTACCGAGCACCGTCGGAAGCGGGAGAGAGATGGTCGAGCTCGGGCAAGTGACCGGAAGCTTCGTCGGGAGTCATCAACGACCGGATAGCTCGTGAACACCTCACCGGGAAGCTGAGCCGTGACACCAAACCGAGATCATTTCGAACTTTGATGACTGAGGAAGATGATGAAGTGGCTTGGCCATTAGCTGGCTTTCTTTGCCACTCCCGATCCATCTCTCTCTCTCTGCCCCTTCTTTCCCCTTTTTCCTCCCTTTCTATCCCACCCGGATCCACTTTGCCAACCATCACTATCCACTTATATATACCATTCATTTGTGACCTAAGGAGTGATATTGGGCCTCTTTGTAATGAGCTTTAGGCCTCTTTTAACCCGGGTCTAACACATGGATCGGTTGAAAATTTAAAATTTTGTGAAAAGAAATCGACATCAAATTTTTCAAGAAAGTAAATTACTGAGAGAAATGGTGATCTCGTCTTGATGGGAGAGAGGAAGCTTTTGGAACACCTTTTTCAGCCAGATAGCAAGCGGTTACTCAACAATGAACACTAGCCAAAAAGTGAGTACGTAGCCCTTACGGAAATCCAACCCGTGTTATTGACATGAAAAGAGGATATGTGGAGGGTAGAGATGTGGTCGGTGCGAGTGAATTGAATTCAGATTTCACTGCAAGATTTCTGATATGGAGGATGATGTGAGGAGACGCAGGAGTGGGAAAGAAGAGGCAAGGAGCGCGAGAAATAGAGTTTAAGGAGATGAGGTACTTGTGTGTTTAACAAAGGAGTATAGAAACTTAAGTTTTAATCGCAAAGGGATATTGGGTCACAATAGTTCATTATCCCCAGTTTTTGGGTAAATACCCTAAAACTGTTACGTTTTTTAAGTTTCTGCATCACTTTTTTAAGTTATAAGAAAATACCCCATTTGCTGTCAACAAAATTTTTATCTGAGCTGTCAACAAATTTTTTACAGAGCTGTCAACAAATTTTTTAACAAAGCTGTCAACAAATTTTTTAACAAAGTTGTCAACAAAATTTTTAACAGAGTTGTCAACAAAATTTATGACAGAGCTGTCAACAAATTTTTAATAGAGCTGTCAACAAGAATAATAGAGCTGTCAACAAGAATAATAAGTTGTCAACACGAATAAATAAGTTGTCAACACGAATAAATAAGTTGTCAACACGACTAAATAAGTTGTCAACTCAACACGACTAAATAAGTTGTCAACTCAACACAACTAAATAAGTTGTCAACAACATACAACACGAGTAATATTACAAAATTGTCAACATTGTCAACACTTTACAAAACTTGCCAACAAACTAAATTAAAATGTCAACATATTTTAAAAACTATAAACACACTAGAAAAACAGTATATCTCCCTACTTTGTCTGTTGAACCTGGATCATGAAGCATCTCCATCCGAGTTTCCTAATCCGAAATAGTCTGGTTACTTATTCCTCATCTAAAGCAAACTTCACTGCACTGCAACAAAAGCAACAACGCAGGTTCTTTATGAGTCCCTTCAGCGAGCAAAACTAATCTACTTGAAAGCAAAGAAATGATGCCAATTGAAACGAAAGACTAGAAACGAAACTAAGATAAATCAAGATACATGACTCGAATGTCAATAGTCAAATCAAATAGTACTGTATGCAGTTGAAAGAACACATAAGTACTTCATTAAAACAATTAAAAGACATTGGCAAGCACCATCCCAGGCCCATAGTAATAACATTATCAGAGACATCCTTCATCATATCTCTAAGTGTGCGATTCAGTTCGTGTACATAATGCACATAGCTTTTCTAAAAGAATTAATGCACGGGTCTAGCAAACTCTTTTTAGTCATCTAATAAGGAACCAAAATCTCCACATTTCTCCCCATTGAATTTAAGCACCCTCTACATTTCAAAGCATTAAAACACATTGTACTAAAAGTCAGAAGCAGGTCAGTTTGAACTGAACTCCCCATTCCTCAGGAACCAATTCACATTCCTATTTTTCACTGAACCAACATTCTTTAACAGCTAGTGCTTAATTCAACACTCGAACACAAAATTACAGCAATACAAGCCCTAAAATGATCCAACAAAGAACAAATCAGCGACAAACGAACTAGAAATGCTTGGAAATTGAAAGCATACCTCAATTGTAATTCGATCTGAAATGCAAGCTACAAAAGGAACAAGATAGACAAAAACTACTTAATTGCAGACGTTTTTCGGTAGGGAAATGACATATCAAACTTAAAAACAAAGGCGATCGTACATCAAGAAGCATATATTTACGACGCGAAATCAAATGGAGAGAATAAGAAAGACAGAAGAACCTTGGCGAGGTTGAGGTAGAAGAAGAGTGGCTTCTTGGTGTTGGAAACTTGGATCCGATTCTTCTTCTCGAAATTAGCGGAAGCAGCTTCAGCCTTAGATCCAAACACATTATCGCTGACCTTCACTGCCTCTGCATTCGCCGAAACATCGCCGTTAGCTTTCAATGCAGAATCGACAATCGCACTCGCCTCGGTACGATCTTCGCTCTCCTGGTTAAGCGCCGCTTCCATGGCGGCCTGAGGCTTCTCACACATTGCCTGCGCCATTGTTGAAAACCTAGAAACTATCAAGATCTCTCTGCACAATTCTCTCGTTGTAGAACACTTCCGTTCTCTCTCTCTCTCTATCGGTTTACACTACTTACATGGAATTGAGATTTGATGAATTGAGATCCAGATCCAGATCTAGAAATCGAATTCATTGTTGTTGTTCTGTGGTTTATCCGTTGACAGAGGTAGAGGAGGAGAAGAAGTGAAGAGAAGACAGTCGGACATTTGGCGGAGACTGAGAGTAGGGCGCGCGTGTATTTATGTGGGGGTGAGGTAGGGTAGAAATTAAATACTATGTTTGGGAGTGCAAATATCACAAATATAGTGCCCAATAGGGCATTGGGCACAAATCCTTCTTCTTCATTATCCTCACGCAAAACGGGGCCCTTTGCCCTTTATTACACTCTTTGAGTGTAATATAACATCCCTTCTAATCTAAAGTGGTAACTAACCCTCCCCCTTTTTTAATTAATTTTTTTATAGAAAATTATATATACCCCTCCTAATTAAACTCCCACCCCCTTTCCCTTCATTTTTTTCGAACCCGTTACTTTCCTCTTTCTCTCCTTTCACTCCACCTTCCTCTTCCAAGCATTCCAGACGATTTCGCCGCGATTTCTCCTCGTTTCTCGTCGATTTTGAGCTTCCTTACTCTCGCGCGATCTCCAGGTACGTTTTTTCTTCGTTTTTGGTTGATATCTGTAGAAATTAGGGTTGTCATCGCTGCTTTGTTGTTTTTCTGTAATGTAGTTGTTCGAATCTTGTTTCTGTGAGAATTTCGACCAATTTTCATCTATAATCACTCACAGGTATGTATCTAGTTCAGTTTTTGCTTCTGTTTTGTGTTTTTAGGTTTTACGGTTTGATTTGGAGTTCGATTTTGCTTTTTTCTACTTGATTAGAGTGTTGTTTTTGTGTGTTCTCCTTGCTAATTGCACTTTTTTTACTGTATCTCTTTGTTTTTTACTTGTCTGTGCCTTTGCATGTGTTGATTTCAGATTTGTTTGTTTAATTTTCGTATTTGTCATCATATGTATGGTATTTAGTTTTATTTGTTCTTTCTCATTGTTGTTTTCGTGTAATTTATGTTAGTTTTGTAGTTTCGATGACAGTTAGTTTGGTTATAAATCTGGTTTTTGTTTTGATGACAATGTGTTGTGTGTGTGTTTTATGTTGAGGACAGTTTGTTTAGTGAAATCTTAGTAATATACTATTTGCGATGACAATGTTTTTGTTTTGATGACAATGTGTTTGTTTGTGTTTTATGTTGAGGACAACTTGTTTAGTGAGATCTCAGCATTATACTATTTGTTGATGACAATGTGTTTGTCATCGATATCCAGATTTCCCCTTGATTACAGTGTTCTTTGCTCTATTTTATTTTTTGTGCATTACAATATTTGATGACAAACACATTTTGTTCAAATGCGGATGACAATGTGGATGTCAATGTGGATGACAATTTGTTTTGATCAAATACAATTTTTAGTACTCTTGATGACAGTATTTTGCTCTATTTGATGACAATAATTATTTAAAAGTTTTTAGATTTGATTTCAGAATCTTCTATATTAGGATTTGATTGTCTATTTCTTCTTGTTGATGACAGTAATTTTTGTTTTTGTTCTAATAATTTATATTAGTTCTCTTTGATGACAGTTTAGTGCTTTATATTTTGTTTTATTGTTGAATTTTATGACAATAGTTATTTATGGTTTTTGAGATTATGATTACAGTTTCTTGTATGCTGTATTAAAGTTTTTTTTCTTTTGTTTTCCTTTCTTAATCTAAGATGGATATCTCGAAAGTGGAATATGTTTGCCCCCATCCATGCATATGTTAGCACAAGTTAATATGTTTGCAAATTGGGACGTCTTTCAAATTATTGATGAACATCTTGATGCTGATGGACTATATGAAATAAGGAACGGAATTTTTGCCCCTATTGTTACTTGGGCAGACCAATTGAAGGTGTCGTCTCAGCTGCTCTACTACTCTATCCTTCATCAAGTGAAGACAAAAAAAACTTCATGAAATGTGGTTCAACGTCAAAGGCCATGTTTGCCGATTTGGTCTCCCTGAGTTTGCGGCTGTTACTGGGCTGGATTGCCGTGATTGTACCGACTATGAAATCCCAAATGCAAATATGATTGATGAATTTGGGGTCAGAAGCTTAAAATTTAAAGAGTTGTTAGCACTGTTTGTTATAGAGGCCAATCCAGCTAGGAAGCTGAGTTTGGCATATCTTCTTATTGTTGAGGGCGTTCTACTTCCTCAACGACCGAATCAGCCTATTCGTTCTGAATTCTACAAGTTGTCAACAAATTTGGATGAGTTTAGGAAGTATCCATGGGGGAGGTTAGTGTACTCTACAACTATTGAGTATTTGATGAAGGCAGCTACCGTAGGAAAGCCAGAGAAAGGTGAGCGTGCTCATGACACAAGAGTAACAATTTACTTGCATGGATATCCCATAGCTTTAAAGGTATTTTATCCATTAGATAATTCTTTCATCATTTCTTTCAATTACCCTCTTTATATTTTTTGCTCACATGTTTTCTTTACTATATGTTGTATTACTGAGTTAATTATTCAAGTTTTATCCAGTATGCTTTTTAAGTATGTCATGACATGTTTGTTTATACTTTTCATACATTTTGTCATCGCTACCTCTTTGTTCTTCATGTTATGGTCGTATGAATTCTATCATCTTAATTTAATGATTCATACTTATTATCCTCTTAATTTCTTATGAAGCGCGCTTCACATGCTTCATTTCACATTCATTCCTTTTCTTGTCTGTCATATTATTTTTTTAAATCTTTTCTATAGCATTCTGTCATCATCTATTGTATCTGCATCTAATTTTCCTTTTAATTAGTTTTTCTTCTTTTAACTATGGTATCTGTCATCAACTATTGTATATGTCATCAATTATTTGTATATGTCATCAACTATGATATATGTCATCATCTATTGTATATGTCATCAATTATTGTATATGTCATCAACTATGGTATCTGTCTTCATCATGCTTATCCTTTTTTCTGTCTATCTGTTTAGGTTTGGATTCTTGAAACATTCCCTCAGTTTCGGGATATTGTAAACTGTACTTCAGCTGGTTCAAGAGAGATCCCTTACTGTCTTCGTTGGTTCAACAAGGATGTCGGTAATATTTGGTTTAGCGCAATTTCGAGACAAGTTAAAGAAACTAATCCGGTATTTATTTCTTCCTTCATCTTTTTCAGTTTGGTTTTATATATTGTCTTGTAATACTTTTTATTTATATCTAATTTTTGTCTTCTTTTATGTTCAGTATTGTAGATATCCTTCATATTCTGAGCATGAAAGATTTAAGGATCTGAATTTTCTGGATGAAAGGGATGACGCACTGTTTGATGGATTTGCCGAGCATATTCTGAATGTGGAAAAAGAGAAGGCTGACAAAGAAGCATCCTTCAACACTGAGATTGCAGCTACTATTCCAAAGGCTAGAGTCTATACGCGCAAAAGGAAAATCGACACTGTCAATCAGGCTCCAGCCCTAAGGATTACTAGGGCTCGCAACGTGGAGCCTAACCCAACTTTGAAGATAAAGTTGAAGGTTGCTGAGCCTAATAAACAATCTCCCCGGTTATTAAAGACTGTCGCAACAAAGAAAGCCTCTCCTAAAAAGACCCTTCTCTTAGAACAACCTCCAAAGGGCAAGAAGGTTTGCAATACAAAATCTGCATTGGTGTTGAGAAGTTCCCCTAGGAAGAGATATGTTCTTCTAACAACTAAGCCAATTCCCACTAGTGCACTCCCTATGAGGGACCCGATGCCAAATGTAGAAGCTGCGGTTGACAGTGTGCTTCGGAGTTTGAATTCAAGGTTGTCTGGAGGCAGTTCATCCAAGAGTTTGCCCTCAAATGCAAAAGCATCAGCTTCGTCATCATCTAGTGCCAAAACAAAGACAGATTCAAGAAGGTTTGATCCCAAGAGTGCTCCTTTTGAACCAAAATCCCCACCATTTCAAGGCCACTCAACCATTCCTCAAGGTTCGAACAATGACTCCTCTGAGAAGATTTCAAATCTGAGCAAGAAGGTGGATCACATGTGCACTGTGATGGCTGATGTTCAAGGGACAGTTATTGGCCACACCTTGAAGCTAGAGGATGTGTTCAAAAATCTAGTGGACATTGGGAGCCTCATTGAGACTTTCATTTCGTCAGTAAGAGCCAACAAAGCCGAAACAACTCCTCTTCCAACCGATCCAATCCACAACAATTTTAAGGTGTTGGAGGAAGCTTGTGGACTTGTTGATGATTCTGCTGCTTCTGCGAGGATAATTGGTGTAAAAAATATGGTTGACAGTGTTGGAAAGTCTGTGCTTCCCTCTGCCACTGTTGAGCTTAATCTTGAGGGCAGTATTGGTGGGCCATCTTCTCTCCCTGTTCAGCGTAGTCACTCAAATAAATCTGTAGACAGTCATGCTGGAGGTACTGAAAAACTTGTGTTTTCGTCATCTGAGAAGTCAAAATCCAATTGCAAGCCTAGGTCTGAAAATAGTTCCAAGGAAGACAGTGTGGGTGAGTCTAATATTCCACAATCCCTTGGTGTAACCCTGAGGCAGTCTCTGGATATCCCCAAGGAATCAAAGGATCAAGAGGTAGCTGTTGTAGATGATGACAGTAAATCAGATTGCAACAATGTTGACTTGTTTGTTGGTGAAGGTGATTATGGATTTCTAGTGATTCCATCTGGGTCCCAAAATGCATTCCTTACATCTCCTATTGTATTTGAACCAGAAAGTGGTGATGCAATGTTTGTGGATGACAAATTGGTCAACTTAGAGGATGACAAGGCAGATATGGTTGATGATGACAAGGTTGTCATCCCAGATGAACACAAGATAGATATGATTGCTGATGACATGGTTGTCATCCCAGATGATGACAAGGTTGATATGGTTGATGATGACAAGGTTGTCATCCCTGAGGAGGTGTTGGAAGTTGATGATGACAAGGTTGATATGGTTGATGATGACAAGGTTGTCATCCCTGAGGAGGTGTTGGAAGTTATAGATTCTGTGGTAGATCTTCCAGTCAATCCTGTTGATAAACGGGAATGTCTTGATTTTGATAACATGGAATCTCAAGACAATGTTGAATCCGATGACAATGAGGCACCTGAAGACAATGTGGCTCCTGATGACAATGTGGCTCCTGATGACAATGTGGCTCCCGATGACAAGTTGCTTAGGAAGTCTTCTAGGGTAGGTCATCCTAGCCCTGTCCTTCTAAGCCCCTTCGCAGTGCCAACTAAAGCCATTGGTATGCCTCCCAGACCAGCGTACTCTTTCTATGAATACGACGATCACTTGGTCTTCTATTCATGGCTAAAAGATGGGTATGTTGTATTTGTTTTTAGCTTTAATTTTCTAATCATTATTTTGTCATCAAATCATTATTCTGTCATATCTATTATATTATTTTAATTCTTAGCTTAAATTTGTCATCAAATATTTTTATTTCATGGCTTAATTTCACTTTTATGTTTATATCTCATGAAGGGTGCTACACACGCTTCATTTTGTCTCCAAGTGTGATTGATGCAATCCTGTCATCAAACATTTATAAGTTTTGATGACAATCCTGTCATCAATCCTGGCATCAAACACTTTTAGGTTTTGATGACATTTGTGTCATCAATCTTGTCATCCAGCACTTTATTATCTAAACTATCAAGACATTGTCATCATCTTTTCTATGTTCAGTTATCATAATTTTTTGTATGACCTATTATACATTTGTCATCAAGCACTTTATCATGATATTTTGGTATCGTTTATTTTCAGTTTTTGAATGATGACATATATTGTCTGATGACATTTTTTTTCTCCTCTTCATTTTTTGCAGCAAGGAAGAAGCCACTATAAAAGGGAATGATATTAGCCTCTCTAAGCCTTTTTTCCGGAAGTTGATTAGGAAGAATGCTTGGTTCGACGACGTTGTAAGTGTTTTATCATTGAATCCTGTTTTTTTATATTTTTATTATTTATGTATTTGTATATAAATGCTAGAATTCTTTTCTGTTTTCCAGCATTTTTCTGAAGCCCTATATTTCATGAGGAAAAGAATATTTGATGAGGGAGAAAAATTCAAGGATGTAGTTATTCTGGACTGGGTTTGGTTTAGTAGGATGAACCCCCAGTGTCTTGAGAAGGTGTTGTCTGGTATAGATTACAACCTTAATTTCCATCTTGATTACTTTTCTGGTGCTCATCCACCAGCCTATGGGAAATCGTGGGCTAATGGCGTCTCAAGGGTTTACTCACCATTTAATATCAATGACGAACATTGGGTTGCTCTAGAGATAGACTTGGTTAAGAAGCATATTACTGTTATGGACTGTTTATATACCCCAGATTCGAGAGCTAGTTTCTACAAGGATGAATTCATTATTGAATGTCTTGAGCCTCTTTGCAAATTACTCCCTGTTTTGTTAAACAGAAGTGGGATGTTCAATCACCTTGGGAACCTAGACAATGATTTCACTCTCACTAGGCATCTTACTCTCTCCCAAGACAAAGGGTATGTATTCATTATTTCTTTTTGAAGCATTTTATTCTTAACTTATTTTAATTACTGATGTAATTTTTTTTTCAATGTTACACTGCATAACCATTTTTATTTTTATGTTTCTTTTGGTTTTCAGTGGTAATTGTGGTCTCTTTACATTAAAGTACATTGAAGCTTTTGCATTTGGGAGTTCCTTGGATGAGCTGGATGACGATCATGTGAGGGCACTTAGGGAGAAGATGGCAATTGAGCTATTTCACCAAGAGATTGTGTGGAAGCCTCTACCTCTTAATCGTAAAAAGCTATAGAATTGATTCAGCTTTTTGTTTTCACTTTCAGTAAAAACTTGTTAATAGTGATATACTGGACGACAGTGTTTGTTTCACTTGTGTAAGACAATTTGGGATAATGTGTGCCTTTTTGTACTCCAGTGTTTGTAATGATGACAGTTTGTTTTGCAATCTTATTTTAGTGATGACAAATTATATAAAGTGTTTTATGGTTGTCCCTTTTAATGATTGTGATTCTATCATACTGTCATCCAGATGACAGAAAAGTTTTATTACACTATCATACTTTATGTACCTATTTTACTTTTAGATCATCGTCATCACTGATTGTTGATCACAATGATCTAAAGCATCATTCTATCTCACTCATTGTGTCAATTTTTGATGACCGTTCCATGTTCATTTAAAAGTTATCATCAACTGTCATCTTTCATTAAGTATGTCAATGTTTGATGACAGTTCTATCTTCACTTAATATATTGTCATCAAGTGTCATCTTATAAATTATATTTTTTATCATTATTAAATTTGTTCTCCTCCTCATACAATTCTTATAATTCTTTGATGACTGTTATATACACTCGAAAATATTTATGAGTGTTGTGTTCTGAGTGTGGTTGTGTTCTTTATTGTGTTGAATTTATGCAATAAAAGAATGAATTCCTGCTTTGCTTCCGATGACAGATATTGATGTTGTCATTTATTTTTTCATCTGTAATCTAATGTTCTAAATTTTTCAATCTTTTTAAATCCATGTGTTTATTAATATGTTATGATATCATATACTTTTTTCATCACGGATGACAGAGTTATCATTTTGTCTTATAGGCCAATTTTTTAATTTTCATCAACTTTTTAATCAGATATCTCTTTCTATTCTGTCATCTGTCATCATTTGAATTTTAAATTTTGTATTTATCTTATGAAGCACGCTACGCGTGCTTCATTTCACTTCTCATAATTTTTTGTTAAACCTTGATGACAATTTTATGCGTTGATGATTATTCAACTGTCATCAACTCTTTTCTGTCATCTACCTCCATCTGTGAGCTTTTCTGATGCAAAACATCTAAGTATTTAATATATTCATCCAACTGTTCAACAATTTTTATATATTGCAATGACCATGTGCTATGTCATCCAAAATACTTGTTCAAATCTATTCCAAAAGGACAGTAATGCAAACTATATATGTGTAATAGTATTTTTTATCAATGTAATCAAACTATTCTAGAACAAAAGGTGAACTTCTGGCTTCTGGGGTTTTGTTCATGCATGATGTTCTGTTGTGTCCAGTGGATCCGCATAGACTGCATCTTGCGGGTCTTCTTGGTCCACACCTCCTCTTGATATGATTTGGGAACTCACCTTCAGACGGTATTCTCTTCTTCTTAAGTTTCCCTGTTCTTTTATCTGGCTTGGGAGGTAGGCATTGTATGTTCATTATCTTCTCTAGAATCATTTCTTCAGTTTGCCTAGGCACAGGATATATGGTCTCCTTGTAAGATTTCATCCAATTCTCAAATCTATAGTAGTCACTCACAAATCCTGTCACTTTCACCTTTGCTTTCTGCATTGCCGCCATTCCATGTACACAGGGAATATGATCTAGATCAAACACTCTGCAAGTGCAACTTCTTTTTGCCAAATCGACAACTCCATAGAAATCTCCTCCAATCACCTGGTATTGGAACCCATTCAATGCCCTCACTTCATATTTCTTGGACAGTTTATGCCTTTTTTGAAGAATTTCCTCTATGTTTGGTGGCACCACTTTGCTCAGCGCTTCTTCTGTTTTGATGCGCCTTTCAACGAACCATCTTATCAGCATTTCTAAAACACAATCCAATAGGACAACAACCTGAAATGACCTAGCCTCTAGTAGGACCTTATTGATGGTCTCTGAATTGTTTGTAGTCATTATGTTGTATCGGTCTCCTTTGCAGTGTGATCTTGCCCACTTCTCAAATTTGGAAATAACCAAGTAATCCCCCATTTCCTGATTAATTGCACATATCTTCTTGAAGTTCTCCTCAAATTCCCTTTTTGTATAGCTGTTTGCAGCCAAAGTGAAGAGCTTGTGCACACCCCTGTCCTTATACCTTGTCTTGAGGTTTTGATGAACATGTCTTCTACACACACAATGCTTTGATGATGTATAAATGCTCTCCACTGCCTTTATAATACTTAAATGCCTATCAGACACAATCACCAATTCCTGTGAACTAGGGATCACTGTGATAAGCTGTTGGAAGAAAAATGTCCAAGATCCATCATTTTCTGAATCAACAATTGCATACGCCAATGGATAAATTTGTTGGTTCGCATCCTGCGCAGTTGCAATCAATAGGTGTCCTTTGTACTTTGTATGCAAATGTGTTCCATCAACAGTCATTTTTTATATATTTTTGGTACAAACCCTTTGAAATATAGTACTATTTATTGTATTTTTTATATTTTCTTTTCATACACTGTTATCATGCATCCTTTAAGAATTCTGTCATCAAACATTGTCGTCAAATATAAATGTCATCAAAATCTGCCATCCTGCATCCTTCAACACATATTCTGAGCAATACACATTTTGAGATTTTTTTGTAATAATACACTCATCAAATACTGTCATCATTAATGTTTTTAATATATTTTCAAACACTGTCCTCATCCAAACTGTCATGCTTTTACCTTATTTTAAAATTCTGTCATCAACACATATTCTCAACACATATTGTCATCCTTAGTCCATCTATTGTAAGATTCAAGTATAGCAAGGTATGTCTACATACCTTTCTCATTTGATCAAATCCTCTTATTGTTGCTCCTAGTGCTATGAACACATACTTGAAGCAATTTTCGTCATCAACCTCTAGCTTTGTGTATGTGCCTATGTTGAATTGTTTGATCATGTGGCAATATATAGGAAACATTCCATAGTTTTCTTCTGGTGTTCCTCTAATCAAATTTTGTGCCCATTCCTTTGCCTTCAAAGCCTTCCAATAGCTCACATCCATACAATGTTCTTTCCTCATGTCGTTCCAGATACTTTTAGGGTTCGGTCCAGTTTTCACCCCTTCATACCTACACACACAATAAATCATCCAAACTGTCATCTTTCAATATTAATGTGTTTGTATAAGACCATAACTATTTTGCTAATATGTTTTGTTACCTTGTTTTAATCTGCTCTCCAACCATCTTGTATGTTGGCTTGCACTGGTTTTCACACCTAAAGTCAAAAGAGCATGTGTGTTCTTCTCTATACTTTCTTATCTCAAAGAAATGTGTGTCTTTCAACACCATTGCCCTCAGCCCCCAGTTGCAGTTCTCATCTGCACACTTAACAGTAAACAAATCAGGGGTTGACTTGTATACCTTGTACACAAAGTTCTCCCTCATAGCGACTTTCCTAATGGCAACTTTGAGCATCTCCTTTGAGTAAAAAATCTGTCCAATATGGATGAACCCTGTGTAGTCTTCATAAGTAGGACTATCACGCTCCATAATTTCTCCCCATTCAGTAATTTTGTCTCTTGATTCACAACTAATTACCTCACTCCCACCTTCCATCTCATAATCATTCTGAAATGGAATAAGGCTGTTTTTTTCACTCACTACTGTCGTTTTAGTTGTCTTCTTCTTCTTTCTCTCTGTCACATACAAAGGCACACTCCATTGCACCTTCTCTGATTTGTTGATTTCAATGAAACACTTGAAGTCCTCGTCCGTGTCTACAATATATGGTATCTGAATTTTCTAGAAAGGATTCAAGTGCGACAACTCAATTTCATGTGCTTGTGTCTTCAAATTAAACCTTTGAATAATGGTATCCTTTGCACCATCTAGCCCTATGTTGATGTCGATTACAAATGCTTTTGAAATCAATGTCCCAACATAAGCATTCGAACCATCTTTCATCTTCCAGTCTCCTCCCCAACATACAGTTAGAATATTCATTTTGTACCTGTATAGCACATGTTATTGTCTTCATAAACATTCTATCATCACTCTACAATTCCTGAATTGTACTGAATCCAATTTTCAATCTGTCATCATACCTAATATTATAAATTTAAATTCTAAATCCTGTCATCAACTCCTTTTCTTAAACAACAATACTGTCATCTCATTTTTGTCATCCAACACTCATCATGTAATCCATCAACATTCTGTCATCACTGTTTAAATTCCTGAATTGTTATATTATGTCATCTAATCCATCAACATTCTGTCATTACTGTCATCCAACACACATCATCTATTTATCAAACTGTCATCACATTTACATTTTTAAATCTAAGTTCAATATTATGTCATCAACTTTCTATATGAGCATCATATTGTCATCAGGATCAACATTCATCAATTTCATCTATATTCATCAACACTCTGTCATCCAATTTTCATTATTTTATTCAATCATTGTTCTTCATCTTATTCGTCCACCAAAATCCTTTTTTTAACAACATTTTGTCATCAAAAATACAGAAAGTCTTTAAAATCACAGTTTTATTTAATTATTTCGTGTGTTTTAGCATTCACATTCATGTAATTATATGATGACAGTTTGAATTTTATCTCGATTTCGATTTGCAGTAGGAAGTGTCTTATATCGAGACGACAGATTGATGCTTTGTTAGTTTGATGATGTCAAACCTTGAATTTCATTCCAGAATCTACCCCGAGAGAGATCTTATGAAGCGCGCGAAGCGTGCTTCATTTCACTTACCAGAAAATTTGATTCGAACCACCAAATTCAGTCGATGCGAGCCGAGATTAAGCCTGGCTTCGAGTTTCCTGGTGGAGGCGTTTGCTGCGGCTCGGAGGAGTTGACAGCAGCGGGAAGGAATGAGCTTTTTCGCTCCAAATGAAGAGGAAGTGCGAGGATGACAGCACTTGCAAGGAGGACGAAGGAAATCCGTGTGGAGAAGGAGAAGGTAGAAGATCCGTGAAGGGAGAAGAAGCTGGAGGAAGAAAAAAATTGGCAGGGAAGGGAAGGAGAGGAAGGGGACGCGCGTGTAACAGATTGGAAAAGAAAAAGGTTAGATTGCTTTCCTTGTATAAAAAGGGTTAGTTTCTTCACAAAACATAGTAAAAAGGGTTACTTAGCCCGTTTTGGGTTATCCCCACATGCTTTAAACCCAAATTTGGGGTAAGTAACTCTTTTTCCACTTTGAATTGTATTTTCTAACCCGAAAAATTTCTAGTGTGGTAACTAACCTTTTGGGTTGATGACAATTTGTATTGATGACAGTTTGAGTTGATGACAGTTTGGCATGATGACAGTTTGAGTTGATGACAGTTTAGTTTGACGACAGTTTGAGTTGATGACAGTTTGGGTTGATGACAATATTTTTCGTTGTGACAGTATTTTTTTTATGACAGTATTTTTTCGTTGACGAAAGTAATTCGCATTGACGACAATTTTAGTTGATGACAAATTTGGTTGATGAAATTTGTGAGGCTGAAAGTATAGGTTAATAACATTTTTTTATCATATTAAGTGTGAGATGGCGTTTCCGGCTGTAAACCATTCAGATAATAAACCATTCATATATATGAATGCTAACGATACATGTGGATTTCAAATTAAGGATAATAGTGTAAACCATTCAGATAATAAACCATTCATATATATGAATGCTAACGATACATGTGGATTTCAAATTAAGGATAATAGTGTTTACTGAGCTTAACTTCAAGATATGATCATCAATAAAATGTATAAAATATACAAATGGAGAAACATAGCTAGATAAGTTGGACAACTAAAATGAAAAGCAAGACAAAATTAAATTTGAACATTGGCTCCAGCAAAAATCTTCGAGATCTCACCGACGTTTTCGGCAAAAAACTTGTTATTGTCATCAACTTGTTATTGCACCGAAAAACTTGCTTTGCTCCGGCCATGGATATCAAGAACTGTCATCAACTCAAAAATAACTTCGATAAGATAGATGACAACATCACTGAACCTAGAAGCAACAATTGTAGCACCTGTCATGGATGACAGAAAACTGTCATGGATGACAGAAAACTGTCATGGATGACAGAAAACTAACATTTTTGAATTGCCCTTACTTTCTTACTTTGCTATCCCATTTTCCCTAGCTAGCTTTTCACAAAGTCCTGGTGCTCCACTATGCTTCCAACATAACCACGACTAATAGCTATACCTGTCCAAACAAATGAAATAGCTTTGAGTAGAAGAACATATCAAACAAGCATATTACAAAAGAAAAGATACATCTAAACAAAATTCTTCCTTACAATAAAATATATCTAGAGTGTTAAAATAGACATCAAATGTGGAATTAGATGTAGTGAACTCATGTTTGAAAGTGTCTGAGTTGACAGTCTTTACTGTCTTCAAATATTTGTCATCCGATGACAAAAATTGGCATCTGAATATACGTGACTTTCCAGCAAATATGATGAACAAGTACAGACTATACATATCAGAATGAGTTGAGAGTATTTAATACTAACTGATTGAGTCAAAGAACGAATCAAAATTCCAACTTACTAACACGGTTCACCTAATAGGATTCAAAGGTAAGCTTACCACAATTTCTCTGAAGTCTGGAATTCAAGAAATAAAAAAAAAATACAGAAAAGGATCATAATAGCATTAACAAACTAAAGTCACAAGATCGTGCTGTCAGCCTGAACTTCGAAACCCTAATTTCTCCGGTAGTTTCATGTGATTCAAGCAGGTAACAAGAAATACAGCAACAACATCAACATATTTCGGATAATTAAGAAATACTAACCACCTCCTTCAACGTTTGTAGCTTCGAGCTCTCCCTGAAGCTTCTCCTGCGCCTTATCAGCATATCATCCTTCTTCGTCAACATCTCCTTCGTCTTCTCTTCTCGATCTTCATCTTCTCGAGCATCTCTTGCAAATCCGACATAGTCGTGCTAGGGTTATTGGACGACATCGACTTCTTCGATTTCGGCTTCATCTGCGCAGATCGGGACAAGGACAAGCTCTCGTGGTTCTCCTTATGAGCCTCGTCGGTGAATCCATGGCCGAAAACTGAGTCAAACAAACTCGTAGCGATAGATCTGTAGCAAATCAATTTTTGGTAAAGAAGGGAAGATGTCCGATCGACGGTGGATTCGGAAAAGGGAGAGGGAGAGGGAGAGGGAGAGAGGAGAGTGGTGGTTGAGGAAGGAGGGAGATGGTGTTGGTTGATGGAGAAGAAGAAGAAAACAACGAGAAGAACATCTGCGAAAGAAGAAAACGATGGAGGCAAGAAAGAAGAACTAGGTTAAATGTTGAAAAGGGTTAGTTTTCCTAATCCAAATTAAACCAGTTTAAAAACTAGTCTTACAACGTATATCAGGTTAAAGGGCCCCGTATTGCGGCTTTAAACACTCAAAGCCCAAACATTAGGCCTGAGTTGGCCCAAATGTAAAATTAGGAAGTTTTTGTGTGAAACTGACGACAGCAAAGAATCAGACACGAAACCTCTCAATCCTCTTCGTCCTTTCTGGCTTTCTGCAACTCCGCAATCCCTTCAACAGCTCCACTCCTACATCTGTTTTCTGGTATTTACACCTCTCACAAATTTTAATTTCGTGTGATTCATTCATTTCTGAGTAGTTGATATTTAGATTACGTATGAAGTTTGTTTGATTTTATTTATTTTGACTTATATAGTGAATGGAATTAGGATTTAGGAGGAGTTGATAGTTTGTTTGGGGATCATAATGAGGACTACAACACAAGTATTATTGATTAATCAAAGGATGCCACGCAGTTTGAAAATCAACCAGCAAACTAACTATGTACTTATTATAAGCTAACAAATTAACAGCAAACATATTGTAGATTGACCAGCCATGAATTTTTAGCAATCCAAAGCCTCACATTGTCATATCCCAATTCAAAAATTCAGAGCCCAGCATGTGTTTCCCTCCCAAGCGAATCTAAGCCGACTTTACTTAAGCGCAATCTAGGCACAGACGAATCCAAGAAAACTTTCTGAGCTTCCAAGTACAGAAATCCGTGTTCCCCTTGCTGCATAGAGCAGTACCTCCCTCGCAAATGGGTAGAGTCAGGTTGTTGAACCATTTCCCACCCGAGTGGAATACTTATATTCAGATTCTCTGTGACTTGTTAGTCATTAATTGGTTATGTATAATATGTTGGTAAGTTTACTTGTTTAGTTTGCTCTGCTGTCAATTTATTATTTAGAATTTGAACTCATAGTTGACAGCTTGGCTAAAGTGAACATAGACTTATGGCGTTTGTGCCAACTTTAAGAGTGTCAAGTTCAGGGGTCGACAGTGAGTTTCATTTCGGTCTTAGAGTGTTAATTCTAAATTTTCTTCATTGGTAGTGAAGTTGTAATGTCATATTGTCATCTGACAACTGTATTTTAACATATCGGCTGTTTATGAATGCCTGGTAGATTGTGATCATTTCAATGGAGAGCAAGGAAGTTGAAAATGTTGGGACAAGTGGATACAAAAATCCGATCCCACTATGGAGCCAATGGCAGCTCATTGATTCGATTCTCCCTACAGGAGGATTTGCACATTCATTTGGGCTTGAAGCTGCTATTCAAGCTCGTCTTGTGAACAACCCTGAAACTCTCCACTCTTTTGTGCTCCAATTGCTAGAAAACACCGGTAGTCTTCTCCTTCCCTTTGTGAACGCTGCTACAATCTCCAACGATCAAGAAACATGGCTCATTCTTGATTCCTACTTGGACGCCATGCTAACCAACGAAGTATCCAGAAAAGCATCACTCACCCAAGGATCCGCCCTTATGAGGGTGGCTGCAGCCGTCTTTACAGAGCTTCCAACTCTGAAGAGAATGAGAGAATTATCACTTGAATCAGGAAAAACGTCTTTCCACCACGCCCTTGTGTTTGGGCTTGTTTTTGGGCTTCTGGGGTTCGATCCCGAGACTTCCGAGAGGGCTTATTTGTTCGTAACACTCAGGGACGTGCTCTCGGCTGCCACGAGGTTGAACGTGATCGGGCCCCAGGCTGCAGCAGTGATGCAGCGACAGCTGGCGTTTGCTGCAGAGGAAACGCTTAAGAAATGGACTGCTCGAGATTTCAAGGACGCTTGCCAGACCGTGCCTTTGCTCGATACCGTGCAAGGTTGTCATGGCTACTTGTTCTCCAAAATGTTCTGCTCTTGATGAGGATCCTTATATCAGGTTTCTTACTTAAATCCATTGCTTTATTCTTGAAATTTTATTATCTCAAACCGTAAATTACGTTTAGGTTTCTTACATAAATACATATGCAGCAATTATAAATCGAGTTCTGAAATTGTTCGCAGAAGCATAAATATGTCACATTAATTTGACAAAACTAATCATAAGTTTGAATTAATCTGATCTATCTGACTACAAGTATGTATTTACAAAGTATCAATAGGTGTTGATCTCCTTGATCAGAAACAACTTATAGGTAGCTGCTCATAATGTAAATCAGATGATGAAATATGACAGTGAGATAAAGAAAGCAGCAGGGCTTTCCCGAGTTCTCCACCTACTCGTTGCTGAATAATAGAGAGAGCATATTCGAACAAAACTGAGTCACATGGCAAAGTGATAGGTCCATCACCAGCCAATCCAAACTCCTCTTCTGCCATTTTAAGCATTTCTGTAAAGATCTCGGATTCAAGGTAAGCCAAGGGAAGTGCAAACCGCTTTGCATCGGTTGTGTAGACGACAAAGTGACCCTCATCGAGTGAGGGTGATTCTTTGGTGAAACTGCTTCTAGGAATGGAGATCTTTTTTCTGCTTGCAACAGCCATTCTTTGCCACTTCTTGGCCATCTTGATTAGCTTCTTAGCACTGATCATCATTTTTTGGTGTAGGAAAAAGAGGAAATGAGTCTGATCTTGATCTTTGAAAAGGAATAGCTGTAAATTGTGTTGGTGTATGAGAACTGCTTCTTCTAAGTTTTTTATAGAGTTGGCAACCGGAGAAAAATCCTTAGAAGCAAGCCCATGTGGGTATTATTAACAAGCTAGATAAGTGTGGTCCAGAAATGAAGATTTGGATAAGCTGTTTCTGCTGTGTTATGTCTTACAAGGCTATTTAGAAATGATAGAATGACCCTTCACCATATACAATGGTGGGCTAGCACAATGTAGCATACCCACCGTGCAAACAGATATATTATCTCTAATTTCACATGATCATGCTCTTACTTTTGTATCAAAACGTCCCTTGATAATGTGAACTTGTGGATATGGGGGCCTACATGGTTTAGTTTTAATCAATAAACTAAACCATGTGAAATGTTTCCATGTCAACAAACTCCAGTTGGCTTGACAACTCACTCGACCCACCACATGGTTTTGCTTCCATGAACCACTAAATCATGAAATCTACTGCATATGCTTATCTACTACCCAACTGCTATATAACAACACTTTGAACTTGATCCATTTCCATACCTCACAACAAACAGCTTCAATCTCTTTCATCAAGAATTCCTACAACACTCTCCTCTCATTACAAAATAAACACTTTTCAAGCAAAACAAAACAAAACAAAAAATGATCAGCAACAAGAATCTTGTGAAATTGGCCAGAAAGTGGAGAAAGATTACAGCAGCAAGCAGAAAGAGGATCTCATCTCCGAGAAGCAACAACACTAAGAGCTCAACAACTGTCAACAAGTGTCAGTTTGTGGTCTACACAACAGATGAGACACGATTTGAGCTTCCTTTGGAATATTTGGGATCTCAAGTTGTAAGGGAACTCCTCCGAATGGCAGAAGAGGAGTTTGGATTGAGTAGTGATGGACCCATCACTCTGCCATGTGATTCGGCTTTCATGGAGTACATCATCTCTATAATTCAACAAAGTGTAGCAAAAGAGATGGAGGAAGCATTGATCCTGTCATTATCTAGTCTCTGCATCTCAAATTCAGCATCCTCGTCGTCACATATGTGTCATGAACGATTACCAATTAGCTGCTGTTAGTGGAGATCATTCATTTCCCATATTTTTTTGTATATCATGCTAGCTTGTAGCTATTCTAACTTTTAACTAAAACAATTCCGTTCAAATTTGATCTCAATTTGTCCAGTTTCACTGGATTATTTTTTCTTCTGTTGTATCAAACTCAACATTCATCCTACAAGATTACAAAATTAAAACCAATATCTGATATGTCCAATAAAGACAATCTGAAATGATTTTTTTACAGATAAAATTTGTGTAATATATATGTACAAAAATTGTTAGTAGAGAATAAGAATGGCTTCATTATTACCCCGGTATGCTGGCAAATCAGAAGATACATCTCACCTTAATCATGTATTGAAAACTGATCCATTGCTGCAGATTAGTTTCTTAGTAAATATTAGGATCTATCGAGACTATCCCCTGGTCAAACAATGTCAGCAACTCATTCATGAAGAAACTGGATTACACCTTCACTTTGTGGTCCATGTCAAACGATCACTTCATTTCTATTTCGGACCTTTGTTGTTTTTGATGTTGTTCCTAGTTTACTATGTTGGAGCCCTGATTTTACGACCTCGCGGTCAACACCCCGCGACACTTGGCCAGGTTACGAACTTCCTCAAATTACCAGGGACCTCACGAGCGCAGCTCGACAAACAATCCGGAACTCCGATCTTCTCTCGATCTAACTCCGCCTTCTTCTTTGTTCTTCGTTCTTCGTGTTCTTGAGCTCAAGCTTTCACTTGCACAAAACCAGATGGATAATCTCCCAGATTTGGCTCTCTGACGCCCAAGTCAGTAATTGATCACAAACTAACGAGTCTAAAGACCCCAAACAATATCAAATGCAAGCTCAAACAGGGAGAAAAGGCGATACAAGGATAACATTAATGAACACCATTACTTCTTACTTATCTCTCTAACGAATCGCACCCGATTGGGATGATTCTTACACTAAAAGAACGATTACAATACCGAGAGTCGGAATCCAGGTGCCGATCATCCAAATCTCTACTAGAAAGAGGTGAATTGAGCAAGAAGAAGGCGAGCTCATTGGGAGAATCTTCCTCTGTGTAATTCCTCTCTTTCTCTATGGGGAAGAAGATTGCCAAAAGATTCGATCTGCCTTTCTCTCTAATTTCTGTCACACTTTATAACAACCTCGCCGGCCCCACAATATCCATCTTCTAGGTCATTTATTATATCACCTCACTTGGGCCTCTTATTAAGATAGCGATTTGATTGTGACTTGGGCCGGCCTTTTTACGACACGCTCACGAGCCCAATGGACCTTAAGGATTCGAGAAACAGCTCTAGCATCCAGCCCCCAAGTCCTTATCTGTAGAAGAAAGGTAAGACTTGGGTTCTTTCCTTGAAGTCGGGTTCTCGGAAGCTTGTTCTCCCTTTCGTTGTTTTTGGCCCGAGGCTCGCGACTCTCTTAATTATCCTCATGCTCTTTCATGAATTTTCAGACGTTTTGTATTCCACGCTCAAAAGATTGTTTACACGTGGCGCTTCACAAGCACTTCGACTCTTCGTTTTTCCGCCCTATAAATTCAATCAATTTCTCTTCACTTCATCTTCTCTATTTATATGCAAACTCTCTCTCTCTCACTCTAGGCGATTCCACGGTGCTCGCTCATTCATTAAATTATCCTCTACCACATAATCACGAGCTTGACGACACTAAAGCTCCATCGTTCTCGGATCCTCGCTTAATCTTGACCATATATAATATGTCCTAAGTTGTGCTATTTGGTTCATATTTTGTCTCATTTTATGCAACACTCGAGAATAGAACATCGGAATTCTAGTCTTCACTACTTTCTCTTGGAGTGAGTGTTTTATCTCCTATTCAACTTTGTTGTGATATTCCGGTTGCGTTGCATATAGTTTCAATCCCGGTTTTGCATTAATGGACAAAGCATATCGAAATCGATTGTTATTTTGTTCGTGGTCTTCTTATAGTTGATTGAATCTCCATTTCACATGTTCGTACCACTGATCAACTGACTAACATTTACACAGAGGCGTTCAACAAGGAAAATTTCAACTATTTACTTGCCAAGTTTGGCATTATTGATCTGCATGGTCCAACCTGAAGGACAATATTATGAGATATTAGATTATTTTGTTAATATATATCCTTAGTATAGTTTATCCTCCAATGCACAATCTCTATATTTATCATTGTAATCGTACTTTGAATGCAAGTAGAAGAGTTTTTTCAGTGTCTGATTCTTTCCACAACCTTCTTAGAAAAGTTTTTAGAATGACGGAGGAGGTTGTTTTAGAATCGAATCTCACATTTAAAGTTGAGACTAAATAAATTTTAGTATATATAAGTCGATGAATTACTTCTATTCTCAATTCATTTTACGATGGAACCTCCATTGAGTTTGTATGCTGGCATATCGCACACATACCCTCGTATATGTACGAATTCGAGTCTATTTGCGCCCACGTGCTCTAATATGAGCAGACAATATGAACTACTATAATATTATGAACCTCTAAGCTTTTGCTAATCAAGGAGGTCAACTTCTCTATCTTGAATCTCTTACTTCTCATTATTACCCCTAATATTATTAGTAGGTGGTTAACATGTGTAAGGTGGGCTACCGCATAGGGCCCCTAAATTTTTGGGGCTCAATATTATTAAAAAAATACTAATATAATAAGAAAAAATTATTTATATAACACAATAACGTCATAACTCAATTGGTGAAGAGTGATGGATTTAACAAATAGATCTCAAGTTCAAACTTCTACGAAAGCAAATTTTACTATTTTCTTTCAGATATGACCCTTCTATAAATTTCTTTTTACGGAGAATACCAGGGCCCATAAAATATTGAGACGGCTCTATTATTATATATAGGGGAATATAGGGAGTTTAATGCCGATGAAGATGAATATTTGTATACCACTTGTGCTTACGTTTGTTTCATGCACTCTTCTTGGTTAATTTCTCCACATAGTGTTCAATTTTGTAAGAATAAGCAGGGGACTGCATGAAAGGCTAGACAAAGTAAGGTAGAAAGATGTGTTTAGATGTATCTAACTACATTATCAAATATTAGCATGATTTACAAAATTTGTGAGATTTTCACTCATCTACTAACAACAACTAATTGTTAAATGGAGGTGATTGCATAAATGTGTTGACGAGGATGCTGAATCAATGGCTTCACAAGAAGGCGAAGGTTGGGCAAGAAATGAGCCAACTTACTGCCATGGTTGGAGCTTTAGAGCTATAAACAAAACTCCTTTTTAAGTATTAGATGAGAGAAGACACCACTCAACACCTAAGGGTCAATGCCTAACAAAAACACAGGGCCAAAAGAAAAAAAAAGTACGGTTGGATGATAGGAGAAGAAAAAGAGGACACGCATGGGTGGGATAAAAAGGGAGGAAAAAGGGGAAAGAAGGGGCAGAGAGAGAGATGGATCGGGAGTGGGAAAGAAAGCCACTAATGGCCAAGCCACTTCATCATCTTCCTCAGTCATCAAAGGTCGAAATGATCTCGGTCTGGTGTCACGGCTCAGCTTCCCGGTGAGGTGTTCACGAGCTATCCGGTCGTTGATGACTCCCGACGAAGCTTCCGGTCACTTGCCCGAGCTCGACCATCTCTCTCCCGCTTCCGACGGTGCTCGGTAGGCATCCAGTGGGCACATGTCGTCTTTCATGCGCTATTCCCGAATCCGATCTCGGGCGTCCTCGACCTCGGGCTGAAACCGAACCACTGATATCTCGCTCTCTACGAATCTCGACCTGACGATTAATGGTCGCTCCAGAAGCATGTCCATCACACCGCCTCTGAGCTCCGCCTTCACCCGGTGGGACCGAGGTATCCCCTTAAATCCACATCCGCTCGCGACGTTCGCCCACACCTAGCGAACGATACCGACTCACGACTCGAGACGAGGCCCTGCTCGCGAGTCGTAGTTCTGAAGTGTACAGCACAGTAGCAACGGGAATGAAGTTTTGGACGATCCTGCTCGCGAGCTCTAGGCCGCTCACGCCCAAACTCATGAGCCGTTGTCATGCTCGCGACCTTGATCTACACCTCAAGGAAAATATCATATCGATCTCCCTCCGACCGCACTACGTCCCCGATCTTGAACCCATCTTGATCTTCCTCCAATGCTCGCGACGTTCGCCCATACTTAATGGCCGTCGTCGACTTCCGACTGAACTATGGTTTGGGTCGCGAGCTCGGTCTGATCTGTAAGTATCTCTTGAACATTTATTCGTATGAGACTCGCATACCTATCGTTTGCATGGCGAGAGTCAATGTGACGCTCGCGTTCATGGTTATTTGTTGATAGATGCCCTTGATCATACCTGAATTAATGGCCAACATAGATGGCACTAGCTACGTGACAGTTTAATATATTGAGAGCTTAAGGGGATTAATTATAGAATATCAAGCATCACCAAAATATAATATCCAATTTGATATTACTCATGTATGATTTATGTTAGCTTATATGTGGGATTGTTATCGGAGATTATTAAATCCTTTCTAAGGAAGGCTGTTCTAACACGTACGTTTAGACTCTCGTGACTCTTTATACTTGCTCACTCGTTTAAAATATATCATCATTTAATCGATTACTGACTTGGGCGTCGGAGTGCCCTTCCCGGGGAGCCCCATCTCCGAATTTGGCTTTTGCAGGAATTTGGAGACGTTTCCTTTGGGAACAAGAAGTTTCGGGAGCTCACGAGCCTAACAACAAGTTGAGTCTAAAGAACTCGAGAGAAGATGAAAAGATAAAGACTCGAGAATCCGGAGTGTTGTCGGTTACTCTTCCGGTGGAATGAGGTTCCAACAAATCCGAGTTCCAACACTGGCACCGTCTGTGGGAATTTACTCACACAACTAGCTTGACATCCGTCGTGATGAGAAATTTACTATTCTCGCTCTATGGAGGACCAATCACAAGAGTAACAAAAATGAAAGGCAAAGGGCCAGGTGAGTCCCGCTTGACTCGTACTTTGTTTTATGGAGAGTCCATTCATTTTAGTGTTACATGAATGTTATTGCTTGACTTGTGGGGCACGCTCTGCTTTGCCTTGCGGATAGTCCTACATTGCACCTAGCGTGACTTTTTGCCTTGCTCATACTTTCTTCTATTTGTTGGAACCTCATTCCAACGGAAGAGTAACCGACAACACTCCGGATTCTCGAGTCTTTATCTTTCCTTCTTCTCTCGAGTTCTTTAGACTCAACTTGTTGTTAGGCTCGTGAGCTCCCGAGACTTCTTGTTCCCAAAGGAAACGTCTCCAAATTCCCAACGGAAGAGTAACCGACAACACTCCGGATTCTCGAGTCTTTATCTTTCCTTCTTCTCTCGAGTTCTTTAGACTCAACTTGTTGTTAGGCTCGTGAGCTCCCGAAACTTCTTGTTCCCAAAGGAAACGTCTCCAAATTCCTGCAAAATCCAAATCCGGAGATGGGGCTCCCCGGGAAGGGCACTCCGACGCCCAAGTCAGTAATCAATCAAATGATGATATATTTTAAACGAGTGAGCAAGTATAAAGAGTCACGAGAGTCTAAACGTACGTGTTAGAATGGCCTTCCTTAGAAAGGATTTAATAATCTCCGATAACAATCCCACATATAAGCTAACATAAATCATACATGAGTAATATCAAATTGGATATTATATTCTGGTGATGCTTGATATTCTATAATTAATCCCCTTAAGCTCTCAATATATTAATCTATCACGTAGCTAGTGCCATCTATGTTGGCCATTAATTCAGGTATGATCAAGGGCATCTATCAACAAATAACCATGCACGCGAGCGTCACATTGACTCTCGCCATGCAAACGATAGGTATGCGAGTCTCATACGAATAAATGTTCAAGAGATACTTACAGATCAGATCGAGCTCGCGACCCAAACCATAGTTCAGTAGGAAGTCGACGATGGTCATTAAGTATGGGCGAAGGTCGCGAGCATTGTAGGAAGATCAAGATGGGTTCAAGATCGGGGACGTAGTGCGGTCGGAGGGAGATCAATATGATATTGACCTTGAGGTGTAGACCAAGGTCGCGAGCATGGCAACGACTCATGAGTTTGGGCGTGAGCGGCCTAGAGCTCGCGAGCAGGATCATCCAAAACTTCATTCCCGTTGCTATTGTGCTGTACACTTCAGAACTACGACTCGCGAGCAAGGCCTCGTCTCGAGTCGTGAGTCGGTATCGTTCGCTAGGTGTGGGCGAACGTCGCGAGCGGATGTGGATTTAAGGGGATACCTCGGTCCCACCGGGTGAAGGCGGAGCTCAGAGGCGGTGTGATGGACATGCTTCTGGAGCGACCATTAATCGTCAGGTCGAGATTCGTAGAGAGCGAGATATCGGTGGTTCGGTTTCGGCCCGAGGTCGAGGACGTCCGGGATCGGATTCGGGAATAGCGCATGAAAGACGATATGTGCCCACTGGATGCCTACCGAGCACCGTCGGAAGCGGGAGAGAGATGGTCGAGCTCGGGCAAGTGACCGGAAGCTTCGTCGGGAGTCATCAACGACCGGATAGCTCGTGAACACCTCACCGGGAAGCTGAGCCGTGACACCAAACCGAGATCATTTCGAACTTTGATGACTGAGGAAGATGATGAAGTGGCTTGGCCATTAGCTGGCTTTCTTTGCCACTCCCGATCCATCTCTCTCTCTCTGCCCCTTCTTTCCCCTTTTTCCTCCCTTTCTATCCCACCCGGATCCACTTTGCCAACCATCACTATCCACTTATATATACCATTCATTTGTGACCTAAGGAGTGATATTGGGCCTCTTTGTAATGAGCTTTAGGCCTCTTTTAACCCGGGTCTAACACATGGATCGGTTGAAAATTTAAAATTTTGTGAAAAGAAATCGACATCAAATTTTTCAAGAAAGTAAATTACTGAGAGAAATGGTGATCTCGTCTTGATGGGAGAGAGGAAGCTTTTGGAACACCTTTTTCAGCCAGATAGCAAGCGGTTACTCAACAATGAACACTAGCCAAAAAGTGAGTACGTAGCCCTTACGGAAATCCAACCCGTGTTATTGACATGAAAAGAGGATATGTGGAGGGTAGAGATGTGGTCGGTGCGAGTGAATTGAATTCAGATTTCACTGCAAGATTTCTGATATGGAGGATGATGTGAGGAGACGCAGGAGTGGGAAAGAAGAGGCAAGGAGCGCGAGAAATAGAGTTTAAGGAGATGAGGTACTTGTGTGTTTAACAAAGGAGTATAGAAACTTAAGTTTTAATCGCAAAGGGATATTGGGTCACAATAGTTCATTATCCCCAGTTTTTGGGTAAATACCCTAAAACTGTTACGTTTTTTAAGTTTCTGCATCACTTTTTTAAGTTATAAGAAAATACCCCATTTGCTGTCAACAAAATTTTTATCTGAGCTGTCAACAAATTTTTTACAGAGCTGTCAACAAATTTTTTAACAAAGCTGTCAACAAATTTTTTAACAAAGTTGTCAACAAAATTTTTAACAGAGTTGTCAACAAAATTTATGACAGAGCTGTCAACAAATTTTTAATAGAGCTGTCAACAAGAATAATAGAGCTGTCAACAAGAATAATAAGTTGTCAACACGAATAAATAAGTTGTCAACACGAATAAATAAGTTGTCAACACGACTAAATAAGTTGTCAACTCAACACGACTAAATAAGTTGTCAACTCAACACAACTAAATAAGTTGTCAACAACATACAACACGAGTAATATTACAAAATTGTCAACATTGTCAACACTTTACAAAACTTGCCAACAAACTAAATTAAAATGTCAACATATTTTAAAAACTATAAACACACTAGAAAAACAGTATATCTCCCTACTTTGTCTGTTGAACCTGGATCATGAAGCATCTCCATCCGAGTTTCCTAATCCGAAATAGTCTGGTTACTTATTCCTCATCTAAAGCAAACTTCACTGCACTGCAACAAAAGCAACAACGCAGGTTCTTTATGAGTCCCTTCAGCGAGCAAAACTAATCTACTTGAAAGCAAAGAAATGATGCCAATTGAAACGAAAGACTAGAAACGAAACTAAGATAAATCAAGATACATGACTCGAATGTCAATAGTCAAATCAAATAGTACTGTATGCAGTTGAAAGAACACATAAGTACTTCATTAAAACAATTAAAAGACATTGGCAAGCACCATCCCAGGCCCATAGTAATAACATTATCAGAGACATCCTTCATCATATCTCTAAGTGTGCGATTCAGTTCGTGTACATAATGCACATAGCTTTTCTAAAAGAATTAATGCACGGGTCTAGCAAACTCTTTTTAGTCATCTAATAAGGAACCAAAATCTCCACATTTCTCCCCATTGAATTTAAGCACCCTCTACATTTCAAAGCATTAAAACACATTGTACTAAAAGTCAGAAGCAGGTCAGTTTGAACTGAACTCCCCATTCCTCAGGAACCAATTCACATTCCTATTTTTCACTGAACCAACATTCTTTAACAGCTAGTGCTTAATTCAACACTCGAACACAAAATTACAGCAATACAAGCCCTAAAATGATCCAACAAAGAACAAATCAGCGACAAACGAACTAGAAATGCTTGGAAATTGAAAGCATACCTCAATTGTAATTCGATCTGAAATGCAAGCTACAAAAGGAACAAGATAGACAAAAACTACTTAATTGCAGACGTTTTTCGGTAGGGAAATGACATATCAAACTTAAAAACAAAGGCGATCGTACATCAAGAAGCATATATTTACGACGCGAAATCAAATGGAGAGAATAAGAAAGACAGAAGAACCTTGGCGAGGTTGAGGTAGAAGAAGAGTGGCTTCTTGGTGTTGGAAACTTGGATCCGATTCTTCTTCTCGAAATTAGCGGAAGCAGCTTCAGCCTTAGATCCAAACACATTATCGCTGACCTTCACTGCCTCTGCATTCGCCGAAACATCGCCGTTAGCTTTCAATGCAGAATCGACAATCGCACTCGCCTCGGTACGATCTTCGCTCTCCTGGTTAAGCGCCGCTTCCATGGCGGCCTGAGGCTTCTCACACATTGCCTGCGCCATTGTTGAAAACCTAGAAACTATCAAGATCTCTCTGCACAATTCTCTCGTTGTAGAACACTTCCGTTCTCTCTCTCTCTCTATCGGTTTACACTACTTACATGGAATTGAGATTTGATGAATTGAGATCCAGATCCAGATCTAGAAATCGAATTCATTGTTGTTGTTCTGTGGTTTATCCGTTGACAGAGGTAGAGGAGGAGAAGAAGTGAAGAGAAGACAGTCGGACATTTGGCGGAGACTGAGAGTAGGGCGCGCGTGTATTTATGTGGGGGTGAGGTAGGGTAGAAATTAAATACTATGTTTGGGAGTGCAAATATCACAAATATAGTGCCCAATAGGGCATTGGGCACAAATCCTTCTTCTTCATTATCCTCACGCAAAACGGGGCCCTTTGCCCTTTATTACACTCTTTGAGTGTAATATAACATCCCTTCTAATCTAAAGTGGTAACTAACCCTCCCCCTTTTTTAATTAATTTTTTTATAGAAAATTATATATACCCCTCCTAATTAAACTCCCACCCCCTTTCCCTTCATTTTTTTCGAACCCGTTACTTTCCTCTTTCTCTCCTTTCACTCCACCTTCCTCTTCCAAGCATTCCAGACGATTTCGCCGCGATTTCTCCTCGTTTCTCGTCGATTTTGAGCTTCCTTACTCTCGCGCGATCTCCAGGTACGTTTTTTCTTCGTTTTTGGTTGATATCTGTAGAAATTAGGGTTGTCATCGCTGCTTTGTTGTTTTTCTGTAATGTAGTTGTTCGAATCTTGTTTCTGTGAGAATTTCGACCAATTTTCATCTATAATCACTCACAGGTATGTATCTAGTTCAGTTTTTGCTTCTGTTTTGTGTTTTTAGGTTTTACGGTTTGATTTGGAGTTCGATTTTGCTTTTTTCTACTTGATTAGAGTGTTGTTTTTGTGTGTTCTCCTTGCTAATTGCACTTTTTTTACTGTATCTCTTTGTTTTTTACTTGTCTGTGCCTTTGCATGTGTTGATTTCAGATTTGTTTGTTTAATTTTCGTATTTGTCATCATATGTATGGTATTTAGTTTTATTTGTTCTTTCTCATTGTTGTTTTCGTGTAATTTATGTTAGTTTTGTAGTTTCGATGACAGTTAGTTTGGTTATAAATCTGGTTTTTGTTTTGATGACAATGTGTTGTGTGTGTGTTTTATGTTGAGGACAGTTTGTTTAGTGAAATCTTAGTAATATACTATTTGCGATGACAATGTTTTTGTTTTGATGACAATGTGTTTGTTTGTGTTTTATGTTGAGGACAACTTGTTTAGTGAGATCTCAGCATTATACTATTTGTTGATGACAATGTGTTTGTCATCGATATCCAGATTTCCCCTTGATTACAGTGTTCTTTGCTCTATTTTATTTTTTGTGCATTACAATATTTGATGACAAACACATTTTGTTCAAATGCGGATGACAATGTGGATGTCAATGTGGATGACAATTTGTTTTGATCAAATACAATTTTTAGTACTCTTGATGACAGTATTTTGCTCTATTTGATGACAATAATTATTTAAAAGTTTTTAGATTTGATTTCAGAATCTTCTATATTAGGATTTGATTGTCTATTTCTTCTTGTTGATGACAGTAATTTTTGTTTTTGTTCTAATAATTTATATTAGTTCTCTTTGATGACAGTTTAGTGCTTTATATTTTGTTTTATTGTTGAATTTTATGACAATAGTTATTTATGGTTTTTGAGATTATGATTACAGTTTCTTGTATGCTGTATTAAAGTTTTTTTTCTTTTGTTTTCCTTTCTTAATCTAAGATGGATATCTCGAAAGTGGAATATGTTTGCCCCCATCCATGCATATGTTAGCACAAGTTAATATGTTTGCAAATTGGGACGTCTTTCAAATTATTGATGAACATCTTGATGCTGATGGACTATATGAAATAAGGAACGGAATTTTTGCCCCTATTGTTACTTGGGCAGACCAATTGAAGGTGTCGTCTCAGCTGCTCTACTACTCTATCCTTCATCAAGTGAAGACAAAAAAAACTTCATGAAATGTGGTTCAACGTCAAAGGCCATGTTTGCCGATTTGGTCTCCCTGAGTTTGCGGCTGTTACTGGGCTGGATTGCCGTGATTGTACCGACTATGAAATCCCAAATGCAAATATGATTGATGAATTTGGGGTCAGAAGCTTAAAATTTAAAGAGTTGTTAGCACTGTTTGTTATAGAGGCCAATCCAGCTAGGAAGCTGAGTTTGGCATATCTTCTTATTGTTGAGGGCGTTCTACTTCCTCAACGACCGAATCAGCCTATTCGTTCTGAATTCTACAAGTTGTCAACAAATTTGGATGAGTTTAGGAAGTATCCATGGGGGAGGTTAGTGTACTCTACAACTATTGAGTATTTGATGAAGGCAGCTACCGTAGGAAAGCCAGAGAAAGGTGAGCGTGCTCATGACACAAGAGTAACAATTTACTCAATCAATACTAACTGATTGAGTCAAAGAACGAATCAAAATTCCAACTTACTAACACGGTTCACCTAATAGGATTCAAAGGTAAGCTTACCACAATTTCTCTGAAGTCTGGAATTCAAGAAATAAAAAAAAAATACAGAAAAGGATCATAATAGCATTAACAAACTAAAGTCACAAGATCGTGCTGTCAGCCTGAACTTCGAAACCCTAATTTCTCCGGTAGTTTCATGTGATTCAAGCAGGTAACAAGAAATACAGCAACAACATCAACATATTTCGGATAATTAAGAAATACTAACCACCTCCTTCAACGTTTGTAGCTTCGAGCTCTCCCTGAAGCTTCTCCTGCGCCTTATCAGCATATCATCCTTCTTCGTCAACATCTCCTTCGTCTTCTCTTCTCGATCTTCATCTTCTCGAGCATCTCTTGCAAATCCGACATAGTCGTGCTAGGGTTATTGGACGACATCGACTTCTTCGATTTCGGCTTCATCTGCGCAGATCGGGACAAGGACAAGCTCTCGTGGTTCTCCTTATGAGCCTCGTCGGTGAATCCATGGCCGAAAACTGAGTCAAACAAACTCGTAGCGATAGATCTGTAGCAAATCAATTTTTGGTAAAGAAGGGAAGATGTCCGATCGACGGTGGATTCGGAAAAGGGAGAGGGAGAGGGAGAGGGAGAGAGGAGAGTGGTGGTTGAGGAAGGAGGGAGATGGTGTTGGTTGATGGAGAAGAAGAAGAAAACAACGAGAAGAACATCTGCGAAAGAAGAAAACGATGGAGGCAAGAAAGAAGAACTAGGTTAAATGTTGAAAAGGGTTAGTTTTCCTAATCCAAATTAAACCAGTTTAAAAACTAGTCTTACAACGTATATCAGGTTAAAGGGCCCCGTATTGCGGCTTTAAACACTCAAAGCCCAAACATTAGGCCTGAGTTGGCCCAAATGTAAAATTAGGAAGTTTTTGTGTGAAACTGACGACAGCAAAGAATCAGACACGAAACCTCTCAATCCTCTTCGTCCTTTCTGGCTTTCTGCAACTCCGCAATCCCTTCAACAGCTCCACTCCTACATCTGTTTTCTGGTATTTACACCTCTCACAAATTTTAATTTCGTGTGATTCATTCATTTCTGAGTAGTTGATATTTAGATTACGTATGAAGTTTGTTTGATTTTATTTATTTTGACTTATATAGTGAATGGAATTAGGATTTAGGAGGAGTTGATAGTTTGTTTGGGGATCATAATGAGGACTACAACACAAGTATTATTGATTAATCAAAGGATGCCACGCAGTTTGAAAATCAACCAGCAAACTAACTATGTACTTATTATAAGCTAACAAATTAACAGCAAACATATTGTAGATTGACCAGCCATGAATTTTTAGCAATCCAAAGCCTCACATTGTCATATCCCAATTCAAAAATTCAGAGCCCAGCATGTGTTTCCCTCCCAAGCGAATCTAAGCCGACTTTACTTAAGCGCAATCTAGGCACAGACGAATCCAAGAAAACTTTCTGAGCTTCCAAGTACAGAAATCCGTGTTCCCCTTGCTGCATAGAGCAGTACCTCCCTCGCAAATGGGTAGAGTCAGGTTGTTGAACCATTTCCCACCCGAGTGGAATACTTATATTCAGATTCTCTGTGACTTGTTAGTCATTAATTGGTTATGTATAATATGTTGGTAAGTTTACTTGTTTAGTTTGCTCTGCTGTCAATTTATTATTTAGAATTTGAACTCATAGTTGACAGCTTGGCTAAAGTGAACATAGACTTATGGCGTTTGTGCCAACTTTAAGAGTGTCAAGTTCAGGGGTCGACAGTGAGTTTCATTTCGGTCTTAGAGTGTTAATTCTAAATTTTCTTCATTGGTAGTGAAGTTGTAATGTCATATTGTCATCTGACAACTGTATTTTAACATATCGGCTGTTTATGAATGCCTGGTAGATTGTGATCATTTCAATGGAGAGCAAGGAAGTTGAAAATGTTGGGACAAGTGGATACAAAAATCCGATCCCACTATGGAGCCAATGGCAGCTCATTGATTCGATTCTCCCTACAGGAGGATTTGCACATTCATTTGGGCTTGAAGCTGCTATTCAAGCTCGTCTTGTGAACAACCCTGAAACTCTCCACTCTTTTGTGCTCCAATTGCTAGAAAACACCGGTAGTCTTCTCCTTCCCTTTGTGAACGCTGCTACAATCTCCAACGATCAAGAAACATGGCTCATTCTTGATTCCTACTTGGACGCCATGCTAACCAACGAAGTATCCAGAAAAGCATCACTCACCCAAGGATCCGCCCTTATGAGGGTGGCTGCAGCCGTCTTTACAGAGCTTCCAACTCTGAAGAGAATGAGAGAATTATCACTTGAATCAGGAAAAACGTCTTTCCACCACGCCCTTGTGTTTGGGCTTGTTTTTGGGCTTCTGGGGTTCGATCCCGAGACTTCCGAGAGGGCTTATTTGTTCGTAACACTCAGGGACGTGCTCTCGGCTGCCACGAGGTTGAACGTGATCGGGCCCCAGGCTGCAGCAGTGATGCAGCGACAGCTGGCGTTTGCTGCAGAGGAAACGCTTAAGAAATGGACTGCTCGAGATTTCAAGGACGCTTGCCAGACCGTGCCTTTGCTCGATACCGTGCAAGGTTGTCATGGCTACTTGTTCTCCAAAATGTTCTGCTCTTGATGAGGATCCTTATATCAGGTTTCTTACTTAAATCCATTGCTTTATTCTTGAAATTTTATTATCTCAAACCGTAAATTACGTTTAGGTTTCTTACATAAATACATATGCAGCAATTATAAATCGAGTTCTGAAATTGTTCGCAGAAGCATAAATATGTCACATTAATTTGACAAAACTAATCATAAGTTTGAATTAATCTGATCTATCTGACTACAAGTATGTATTTACAAAGTATCAATAGGTGTTGATCTCCTTGATCAGAAACAACTTATAGGTAGCTGCTCATAATGTAAATCAGATGATGAAATATGACAGTGAGATAAAGAAAGCAGCAGGGCTTTCCCGAGTTCTCCACCTACTCGTTGCTGAATAATAGAGAGAGCATATTCGAACAAAACTGAGTCACATGGCAAAGTGATAGGTCCATCACCAGCCAATCCAAACTCCTCTTCTGCCATTTTAAGCATTTCTGTAAAGATCTCGGATTCAAGGTAAGCCAAGGGAAGTGCAAACCGCTTTGCATCGGTTGTGTAGACGACAAAGTGACCCTCATCGAGTGAGGGTGATTCTTTGGTGAAACTGCTTCTAGGAATGGAGATCTTTTTTCTGCTTGCAACAGCCATTCTTTGCCACTTCTTGGCCATCTTGATTAGCTTCTTAGCACTGATCATCATTTTTTGGTGTAGGAAAAAGAGGAAATGAGTCTGATCTTGATCTTTGAAAAGGAATAGCTGTAAATTGTGTTGGTGTATGAGAAATGCTTCTTCTAAGTTCTTTTATAGAGTTGGCAACCGGAGAAGAATCCTTAGAAGCAAGCCCATGTGGGTATTATTAACAAGTTAGATAAGTGTGGTCCAGAAATGAAGTTCTGGATAAGCTGTTTCTGTTGTGTTAGGCAAGAAGATCAATGTATAGATTATGTCTTACAAGGCTTAGAAATGATAGAATGACCCTTCACCATATACAATGGTGGGCTAGCACAATGTAGCATATCCACCATGCAAACAGATATATTATCTCTAATTTCACATGATCATGCTCTTACTTTTGAATCAAAACGTCCCTTGATAATGTGAACTTGTGGATATGGGGGCCTACTTGAAGTTTGAAAATCTTTAAGGTTAAAGGTAAATCTCATTTTACATTTTCAGGTTACAAGTGATTCATACCATAACAACAAATTGACTATCACAACCACATATTTGGCCACATATTGTACGCCAAAAGAACAAACACTCATCAATGCTATTGCTATTCATGAAGCAGTTTTAATCAATAAACTAAACCATGTGAAATGTTTCCATGTCAACAAACTCCAGTTGGCTTGACAATGAAACTCACTCGACCCACCACATGGTTTTGCTTCCATGAACCACTAAATCATGAAATCTACTGCATATTCTTATCTACTACCCAACTGCTATATAAAAGCACTTTCAACTTGATCCATTTCCATATCCTCACAACAAACAGCTTCAATCTTCTTTCGTCAAGAATTCCTACAACACTCTCCTCTCATTATAAAATAAACACTTTTCAAGCAAAACAAAACAAAACAAAAATGATCAGCACCAAGAATCTTGTGAAATTGTCGAGGAAGTGGAGAAAGATTGCAGCAGCAAGAAGAAAGAGGATCTCATCTCCGAGAAGCAACAACACCAAGATCTCTACAATGACCGACAAGGGTCAGTTTGTGGTCTACACAGCTGATGAGACACGATTTGAGCTTCCTTGGAATATTTGGGATCTCAAGTTGTAAGGGAACTCCTCCGAATGGTAGAAGAGGAGTTCGGATTGAGTAGTGATGGACCCATCACTCTGCCATGTGATTCGGCTTTCATGGAGTACGCCATTTCTATGATTCAACAAAGTGTAGCAAAGGAGACGGAGGAAGCATTGATCATGTCATTATCTAGTCTCTGCATCTCAAATTCAACATCCTCATTGTCACATATATGTCATGAACGATTACCAATTAGTTGTTGTTAGTGGAAATCAATTATCTCCCAATTCTTTTGTAGATTATGATAGCTTGTAGTTACTCTCAATGTGAATAAAATATTTCTATTCAAATCTGATCTCAATATGTCCTGTTTCAGTGGATGTCTTGTTTTCTATGGCTTGATGTATCCAATAAAGACAATCTAAAATGAACTGTGTTTGTGTAGAAGATGGTCTCATATACTTAGCACTATGTTCTCTATACACAACATTATCATGCAAACTAAACTTAGATCATTAGTGGTGACACAACTACATAAACCCAAATTAGGCCATTTTACAATATATACAAGATTAGCACGACGATGTCTTTCCGAACTATAAATCCACCCAGCATCAGTAAGACAGCATAGCCATGTTGCCAAAAAAGATCATTAGGATCATAAATCCACCCAGGATCAGTAAGAACAACCAAGAAATAAGTCACCTTCCCAAGATCAATTGACCCTTTTAAATAGCAAAGAAATAGGCTTAGCATCCAACATCCCACAACTGTCAAGCAAGTCCCTAGTGTACTTGTACTGAGAAATGTCAACTTCCCAAGATCTTTTAGCATGAAGGCCACTGGAGCCTGCTGCATTGAGAATTCTGAATATGATACATGGAAAAATATAACCCTGTACAAATTTACCACTTTTAAACTTTATTTTGTGATGGGTGCAAGCTCAATGATACAGCATTTTGTAAGGGTTTCGCGCATCCAGTATTATATATTTTTATTAAATTCTACTGTCTTGTTCTAATGATGAATGATATCTGAAGTCATGGATGTATGCCCAGCTCAAAATCTTGTTAAGAAATGTGTAAGATATAGCAAAGCTGATCAGTAATGTTTATTAATTTTGATAATTACAACTTACAAGTGTGCTAACTACAAGAATTAGGAGTCGATCTCCTTGATCAGCAACAACAGCTTATAGGAAGTAGCTGTTGATAATGTAAATCAAGTGATGAAGTGGAGATAAAGAAAGCAGCAGCGCTTGCTCGAGCTCTCTGCCTAGGCGTTGTTGAATAGCAGAGAGAGCGTATTCGAACAAAGTCGAGTCACATGCCAAAGTAAGAGGTCCATCAGCAGCCAATCCGAATTCATCCTCTGCCATTCTGAGCAATTCAGTGAGAATGTTGGATTGAAGATAGGCCAACGGAAGTACAAACCGTCTTGCATCAGCTGTGTAAACAACAAACTGACCCTTCTTGTTGAATGATGCTTCTCTTTCAGGCATGGAAACCCTTTTCCTGCTTGCTGCAGCCAGCCTTTGCCACTTCTTTGCCATCTTCATTAGTTTCTTTGTGCTGATCATCCTTTTTTATTTGGTTAAGACAAGGAAGAAGCTATTGTTAAAGTTTTGATCTTGATCTTTGATAAGAGATTGCCGATGAATTATTTTGGTGTAATTATCATAATGGAAAGAGCTGTTATATAGTTGGAAGAGGAATTGCTACATTAAAAAACAAACCCATGTGAGTATTTTTATATAAGCTATACAAATTGTGGCATGTATCAAGAAGCATGATGGTACATCAGATAGACTAGTTGGTCTAACATAATTTATACAGATAGGTTTTCCACTTAAGTTTTCACATGCTCTTGCTTCCTACTTAACACCTAAGTATATCAACCATTATCAGTTTGGCCCAACTAGCTTATCAGTCTTGGCTCCACCTTGGAGGCCCCTCTACATTCAACCATTCACATGCTTTTGCTTCCTCAAGCATCATTTAAGATTTTGTCTAATTAATAATACTTTGATTTCTTATCCATCTTTCTTAGACTGAAGTATACATGACACTCTATCCCATTTGGCTTGACAATGAAACACAACCAACCACATGGTTTTGCTTCCAAACAACCACTAAATTATGAGCTCTGCAACATATGCTTGGTCTGCTGTCAACTGCTATATAAAACCACTTTGAACTTGATGCATTTCCATAAACTCACAACAACAAGTTTAAATCTTCTATTATCAAGAAATCCCAAAACACAATCCTCTCATAAAAAAAAGTTCAAAAACTTTCAAGCAATACAAAACAAAACAAAAATGATCAGCATCAAGAATCTCGTGAAATTGGCAAGGAAGTGGAGAAAGATTGCAGCAGCAAGCAGAAAGAGGATCTCACTTCCGAGAAGCAACAACACCAAGATCTTAACAATGACCGACAAGGGTCAGTTTGTCGTCTACACAGCTGATGAGACACGATTTGAGCTTCCTTTGGAATATTTGGGATCTCAAGTTGTAAGGGAACTCCTCCGAATGGCAGAAGAGGAGTTCGGATTGAGTAGTGATGGACCCATCACTCTGCCATGCGATTCGGCTTTCATGGAGTACATCATCTCTATAATTCAGCAAAGTGTAGCAAAGGAGACGGAGGAAGCATTGATCCTGTCATTATCTAGTCTCTGCATCTCAAATTCAGCATCCTCATTCTCACATATATGTCATGAACGATTACCAATTAGTTGTTGTTAGTGGAGATCAATCGTCTCCCAATTTTTTTGTAGATTATGGTAGCTTGTAGTTACTTTCAATGTGAAAAAAATACTTCTATTCAAATTTGATCTCAAAATATCCTGTTTCAGGGGATTTCTTGTTTTCTATGGTTGTATCAAAACACATTAATCCTATCCTACAAGATCAAATTTTTTAAACAATGGCCTGACATGTGCAATAAAGACAATCTAAAATGAAGAAGTTTGTGTCACAGAAAAATTGTCAAAAAGATATGTAAGAAATCTGTTAGTAGAGGTGGTCACATTGTTGATTATATTTTGCAAACTATTTCAGAACAAAATATGTCCTCCATAACTTTACAACCAAAACATGAGTGGGGAGACAGCTACAGTACATCAGATTATGGCATGTTACACCTAAAAAAACGCAGAGGAATCAACTTCTTGGTCCATTTGAGTCATGCTCGTCAAGAAGGTCTCCTCCCACATCTCCTTGACATAATCCGGAACCCGGAAAGACTCCGAAAAGGCGATCCAGTTATCATTCCCTGAGCTGCAGCTGTTGTTGCTGTTGTTGCTAGTCAGAATCCAGGTAATGTTGTCTGGTGGGTTGAAGATGTCAAAGTTATCTGGATTCACCAACACAGGCAGTGGTGGAGGAGTCTCAGATGATCTTACCGCACTCGCATTGATCAGCTTTAATGGTTTGTATTTGGTTGGAAATTCATCAACAGCTGTAAGATATCTTTGCACTTCTGACACGGACCGGAACCTTTTTCCTGTGACAGGCTCAATGAAATACTGCACAAGAATAGGAAAAACCAGTATGAATAAATGTTGAACAAAGAAGAAAAAGAAAGAAGATGTTGAGTTGGTAGTACCCTGTCAGTCTTGAATCCGCAACTCCTGGGGACTTTCTCAACAATCCAACCATCAGGAAGTATCGAGGAAGGAGCATCCTGCACGCTCGCTACATGTTTTGTTTGTCTTCCTGCCTCTTCCAAATCCTCCATCTTCCACAATTGATGGAGTATTAGTTTGGATTATCAGAAACTTCTTTTGAATTATATTTATCCTATCTTCTTACCTTTCCATTATACACAGTACTCCTAAGAGTTCCAAAACTGAAAGTAGGTTCCTAAAAATGGAGGAACACCCAACTGAAGTTATACATGATGAGGAAAGAATGAAATTTGAAGCAGCAGTAGTTGATTAATTACTTGGTTGAGTTTAGGTGGGTTGCGTGTAGGGTGGTGTAAATATCTTCTAATTGAAGGTAAAGACCGAAACTGGCGTCCAGTATAAGGCTCGTGGTAGTACTGCACACAAAAGTTAACTAAGAGAGTAAGAACATGGTTTCCATTTTATGGGGGAGAAAGAAATGGGTTACCTACCTACCTTATCAGCAATCTTGGTGGAGGAGTTGCGACGGGGCCTGACTTCCAGAACCCACCCATCGGGGATTTCCATTTTTGCTGATCACTCAACGGCGTGGTTCCAAATCCAATGGAAGATCGATTCGAGTCTCTGGATATATGTTGGGCAATTGGCATAAGGAGGATTTAAGACAGGACGCCAGGTGGTGTACATGCATCACTACACATGTTGTATAATGTAAGTGTAGAAAGATTGTGCCCAACATTGGAAAACCGATTAAGGTTGATAAGAATACCATGTAGGCTACTCGAAGGAAATTCACATGCGTCTATGTCGAAATTGATCTCACACAACCTCTGAAGGGAGCCAACCTTGTCCATGGTCAACCGGTTGTGGTGGAGTTACGATTGACGAGTGTGCCACTTGATAATGGGCCTTTGTTGTCAACAAAAAATGCATCTCGCCAGAAAGTGTATCGGAGAAACCAGAAGCTCATGAAGACCGAGGAACGTAACAACTACATGTGTATGCTAGCTCGTTATCAATGACCCAATTTCCAACAAAAAAGACAAGTTTAGAGGCAATACCAGCAAGACCGAGTTCACTTTGTGCATTTTGTGTGTATATGTATTAGCCACACCAACTGCCCCACACAAACCAGAAGGAGGAGAAGAAGCTTGTAGTAGCTGGATATGAGTTGTTGACACTAAGAAGGTTAAACCAGGAACAAATGGTGCTTGAGTTTCCTACATGGTATACTTATCAACCTTAATCGGTTTTTCAATGTTGGGCACAATCTTTCTAATCTTTGTCTCATCTTCTTCTTATGCGGAACATTACATACGAATTTGCTCGAAACTCCTTAATTCACCCCCCATAAAACTTTGATTTTTGTTAAGTGACTGATTTCATTGAGATATAGCATTGAATTTGTTGGAACATGTTATGTACCATACATGATCCACTTGTTTAGGTGATAAAAAAACCATTAGCATTTGATTATTTAGTGTCGTTGTATATTACAATTGTTGTATAGGGTCCAAATGAAGTGAAAGTATATAAAGATGGAAGACAGAGTGCATGTTAATCAAGGAAGACAGATTCGGCAAAGTTGTAACGCGTTGCGGTGTAAGGCGTCAATTGACGCGTTGTCTACAAAAGATAGAGTTGCTATCTTTAAAAATATAAAAGTTATTGATCTTTGGAAGGCTGTCGTGTGAGCAACGAGTAGATAAATAAGAGATATGGAAGATAGAGTTTATTAAGATAGAGCTTACGAAGATGTAAATCTATTTTCTTGGAAGGTTTCGGCGTGAAACAAGGAAGAGATAGGTAGAATTTGTTTAAGATAGAATTAGTGGAGATCAATCATCTCCCAATTAGGCTGATTTCTTTTTTGTAAATCATTTTAGCTTGTAGATATTCTAACTTATACTAAAATAATTCCATTTACACACTTGATCTCAATTAGGCTGATTTCAGTGGATTTCTTGTTTGTTATTGGTGTATCAAAATACATTTATCCGAAAGATAAAAATAAAAATATGAGAACATTTTTTAAGGTGAGAATGTGAGAATGATTGATGTTTATTAAGTATTTTAAAACGACGTTTATATTACATACTAACCATCATGTACAAGCCTTGAGACAACGGTGGATATTGTCGTACTGGTGGACGGATTTGTGGACTCGTGAAGTGACGAGTAATTTTCCTATACCAGAACATATATTGATCTTGAACTCTTGAAAGATCGGAGTCTTTTGTAGGAGACATGACAATGAAATCTGCATGACTGTTCCATAAATCTATGAATTTGATGTGATATTTTCTCCAGTCTGTATCATGGTTCCCCTTTATGTCTATCTTATGCAATCGAACAAAATTATTACAAGCTTCCGTCACATGTGGTGGAAATTCAAATTGATGCATCACATGCTCTGGTCGATGCCACTCAACTATGTCATAGCAAATCAGAGGGGCTTGGGTCCTCCACACAGTAGCTCCTAAAAGACAAATACTTGCAAGCTTTTCCAACGCATCTGTATTGTAGGGTTCCCATGTAAATTGCAGATAAAATAACTAATATACTTAAACTTAAGAAATTATACCTTATTATATTATGCTATTTTGTGGACACAAAATTTCAAACTTGATCGCTCCTTTGCCTATCCAAGGAATCTCTGTAATACGAAAGATCATGTTTTTTCCCATCATATGTATAATAGCAGTGCAAACATCTAAACGTAAATAAGATTATAAAAAAATGCAAGGATTCATTTGCAAAAAAAATTTACAATATGATGAATGAATGATACCTCCTAGCAAGTGAATCTTGACCAAGTTGAAATTGGTCAGCAAATGGAGGAGGTTGTGAGCCTTCAGATCGTGTGTTTCTACAAAGCTTCCTCCTTTCTTTCCTCCTGCTAGCGTCATCTTGATCTGGTCTCGGGATATCGGTACATCTTGGCCTTCCAATCGGCATACGTTCTCACGCACCATAACTATGATCACGATATTAGTCAATATGAAGGAGAATAGTTTTAATTGTAATCAATAATATTATATACCTGAAACAAGAGTATTGGTCCTCTTATTTCAGCTTTGTTTTTCTGCGACGATTTGCATAAGTGATGGTATAGATATGTCAAAGTAGCACTTCCCCAACAATAGTTTCTTATAGTCCCTAAATTATCCAACAATGGCAAATATATCAGTTGAATTTCTCCTCCATTATAATTTGTGAACAACATCCCATTCATTATCATCAATATGTGAGCTCTTGCGTAACACCTAACTGTCTCCTCATCTGCATCTTCCGGAAAATATTGAAAATTAATTTGAAGCCATGAAATTTTCAAAGTTGATCCCTTCAATGCTGCACCTAGATATCGTCTGGGGAGACACATAACTTCTGCTCCCCAATGATGAGATGCAGTACTGGTAACAGTTTGTCCATCCATAGGTAGTCCAAACAACACTGCAACATCTTGTAGTGTAATGGATGCCTCACCCACAGACAAGTGAAAAGTGTGAGTCTCCGGTCTCCATCTCTCATCTAATGCTGTAATAAACTCTTTATCCAATTTAAGAGTTGATCCAAGACGACATACGGAGTAAAATACAGTGATCCCGATAACACTCTCGGATGAGGATCAAACCAATATCATACGTGTAATGTAGTTTCTAGTGGGCTCAGTGACTAAAAATAAAACGAAAAATAGATTGAAAAATTATGACATTTATAAGCTAGATAAGAATTAACTAAATGGGTGAGGCATAGCGCCTCACCACCGGTCCACCGTCTTTTAAATAAAACATTGATCACCTGTTTTTTAGTTCTTTTATAAAACACCAAGGCTTGGGGAGAGGAGAACAACACCTTTCTTTCTTAGCAAAATTCTAAACCTGAATAAAGTGACTATTTTAAGAATTTGTTTGAAACAACGTCTACAACGGGAATTATTTCAAGAAAAATGTCAATTTAGGGGGGGAATCTGAATATTAGACACTATATATTGCACGTCAAAATTACTACATATCGCTCATTTCCATGGATTACGCACCAACATGGTTACAAGTCTGTTAGATAAAATATATATGTACAAACTTGTTGTTAAGTTCTCTACAATATTACGAAGAAATGTGAAGGAATAAATGTAAGTTTTCACGTACACTTATTGATGCAGAAAATTAGATATGACATATTTCTTTATTGGCTTTTTGAAGGGGCAAACGTTGTCAGTTTTGGACGAATTTCATATACACACGCTCGTATTCAATTTATCTACAAACTTATGGGGGAAATTTAAAAAATAATTTTAGTGTGTGGATCATCTATCTATATATATAAAAATTCATGGGTTTGAGAAAGTAATGTCAATTGGGACTCATTAATGTTTAAACCTAATTTTTTTGTTTTTCTTTCTATCTCTAATTATCCAATGATAATGAAGACTTATTAAATATCTAATAAAACCATAATTATGTGCTTAATTGGTTAGTATTTCCACCATTTTCATCTTTTTTTTTCTCCGCTCTTCACCTTCAATCCGTATGACGATGAAGAGAAATCCGCCTATTTTTTTTGTTTTTCTTTCTATTTCTAATTATCCAATGATAATCGAGACTTATTAAATGTCTAATAAAACCATAATTATGTGCTTAATTTGTTAGTATTTCCACCATTTTCATCTTTTTTTTCCTCCGCTCTTTACCTTCAATCCGTATGACGATGAAGAGAAATCCGAACAACGTAAACGACTATGTGATTTTGGTACATATATAAGAGATATTCAATTCATTTTATTATAATTTACTAAAAAATACATATATGAAAAAATGTATTAAGTATATGAATATAGACAAAAATAAAATGTGTTTGGCTCGCGCAAAGCGCGGATAGTGACCTATAAAGTTGTCATTAAGTCGCCATTACTATGTGGCCTCTTGAATTCCTCTTCTAATTTCAAATTTTGATCTTCCGACTTCTCCGACTAAGATTTCGTATTGAATTCTCCCATTAAGTCGTCGTTACTCTTTTGCATATTGTATTTCGCCGTTACTCATGGTTCTTGCCAATTTGTAATTGAACCAGTCAATTTGCTATTTTTATCATTCTATTATTCGTTTATTTTTGTGGTAATGTCTTGATCTGCATGTTAGATTTGCTTTGGCCTGAATTGGCTAAAATTATGCCCTGAAAAAGGTTGTAAATATATAATTATCCCAATTATGCCCTACGGTTGGCCACAACATCTTGATCGATAAGGTAAGTCAATAGGGCTATTTAGGCCAAACCTTCAGCTTTGTACGCATCTGTTTCATGTTTAGGTTTATCAAATTTCTTGGTATTTATAGTAGAAGTGCAGAGTTGGAACCAAATTTTGTGACGGAATGGCCAGATGGACAACCCAAAAGGAGCAAAACTAAAAGTGAAGTCGTGATTTCTCCCATGGTCACTGCGATCCGTCATACAAGTAAGTTTTCTCCAAGAGAAATAGAGATTTAGTCCGCCAAGGTAAACGATTGCTTCTCTGCTTTCCTGTAATCGGATTTGCAATCATTTTTTGAATAATAGAATAGTCTATGTTGTCTGTTGTACTGTGAAGAGCAAATTCTCAATAAGTTTAAGTTTCTTTTGATTTTTTTTGTTAGATATGGAATCCACATGTATTAATCTTCTGCAATAGAATTTCATCATGATATTGCATTTGAATTTAGTCTTATTTTTTGTTGCCTTGATCTAATCATGTGTGTGGTTATTTGTACTTAGTGAACCTCTTGCATCAATTCTTAAGACTGATCCCGATGGTTTGTACTAAGAAATTCAATTCTCAACTGTCATTATAATATTTTTGTTTTACAAGTTGAAAGCTTGAAACACTATGATATGGAGGTGAATTGGTGACTATATAAATGGAAGGAAGTCATAGTTGCATAAGTTCGTACTCGACATGGGATATGTGGATTCTTTGGTCTGATGAAATTCAAGAATTCTTGGTATTTGTTGTATCCTGTTGTCTATTATATATGTTCTTATCTTGATTTTCCATATACTTTTATGTTACAAGTCTTACATGCATTCATTATTTTTATCCTCTATGAGTTCTATTTAAAAACAAATTAGTTTTATAGAGGTCTACTGAATATTGTTCTTTAGTTCTAACATTTCAAACATATTTATATAGTCATAAACTCACAAGTGAACATGCTTTTGTCTATTTTCTTTGTTCTTACACATTCCTATAGTATTATTTGGCTGAAATTTCATGGTTTCCCATATGTACCAGTACTACTTACTATGTGTCTCAAGTGATGATGGTTGGTTTGAGGATGTGAGCAACAACACTGTTTCATGGGTGGAACTTGATGGGTAAGTGTCGTGTTTACATGTTTTCAATTCTTAAAACAATAATGTGTCTCATTTCATTTATACTTTCTCTTGATGTTTATCATTTCACAGTGTTTTTACTGTTTCCATTTTTTTAAGATGGAGCCAAAGATGAAGGGTCTTTTTCACAGAGCTTCTGTTGTCATAATGTTCAGAATCCCCACAAAATTTGCACAGGTTAGTCATTTGCTATTATCATATATATATATGAATAAAAAATCAAATCTGGTGCTGGTTATGTCTACTCTATTCCAATCCAAAACTTTATGCATTCTTTCAGCTACCTTGAATGGTTTGGTGCATTTTGCTTTCAATAATTTTTAAAGTGCTTTCAATAACATGTAGTTTGCTTTCAGTAATTTGTACTCTCTTAGTTTGAAGTCTACTACTATTTGACCTTTCCTTTTCTAAAGCTTAAAGCATTAAAATACAAGATAAAAGGATATATGTAGGAAAATCAGGCGGTGCATCAGTTGAAATACAAAGTGATCGATCAGGAAATTCTAAGCCATTGAAAGAGAGGACTTCCAAAAATGTGTGAATATTTCTACTTGGATCCGTGTTGTCAAAATTTCATGGTGCTTTAAAGTTTTCAAGCTTATTATTTCCCGTTGCATTAGGAAGTTTGTTCACATTGCTTCAGTACTAGAAATAATTGATACGTAGAGTGCTTTTAGATATGAATGTTATGTTCTAAATAAAATGGTAGAAAAGACCTGTATTGCAGTATTAGGTTTCAATGAGAGGAACTGGACTATAAAGTGATTCAAGATTCCAGGCTTCGTTCAATTACTGTTTCAGTGTCAGATTGTGTTTCTATTTCTCCTTAGGTTTTCAATTTTTCATTTGTGTGTTCATTTTGACAAACCTACACATTGATCATGATGATGCTAGAATGATAGGGTAGTCCATTAGACGTAGACCTTGGACCGATTATGGTCAAGTTAATAACAAACCGGATGATGAATGTAATTCTAAGTAGCTTGGTTAAGTGATTTATATTTTGGTCCTGAAATCCTTAAATTTACTGTAAAAATAGTAGTTGATGTTTTGCTTTATTTTCTGGTACTGATTATTTGCCTCCTTCACAGGAAATTCCTATGAAAACTTCTGTACTAAACGAACTTTTCTGATTGCATTCCTTATAGCTTTGTTTTCATTGATCAGGAAGACATGAACAATAAATGGTTGCAGAGATAGTTCATGTTGTAGTTGATGGAAAATCTTTGAAATTCCTCATGAACAGATAAGCGGCCAGGTAATTGATTCATCCCTTTGAGTGCTATTAGTGTCATGAAATTGTAGAAGTTTCTTACACAACTATTGGCACCACTCTCATAATTTATCATATTAACGTTCAATTTAAATCATGTTAAATGTCCAGTTTAGTGCAAACTTTAGCATTTTAAAATTGTAGATGGTTTATAAACCTATACTAGGACCATCACGTAGTTTCCATACCTGTAATCTAAGTGCAGTTACGATTTGCATGAAAATTTATTGATATTACTGACAAAACCATTTTTCTATGAGGTCATTACTCGGTTGCTTATCGGCGGCCAAGGCGTTGTGCAGTAGACGCTTGAGAAGCTTGATGAGAAACAGATGCTGGAGATTCAAAAAGATCAACGACAGGGAAGCTGATAATCCGCATAAATTTGTCATGTACAATTTCTATGTAGTTTGTATTACTCAATGTGGTTTTGTTGAGGATTTGATTGAATAAGATTAGTTTCAATGTGGAATTGCAGTTTATTTGAATGCATAAAACTGCAACTACAACCCAGGTATAAAACTGCAACTGCCATGTGAATGAAAGATTGCTAGAGGGAGATCTATGGATGGTGACAACTGCAACCCAGGTATATTTGAATGCATAAAACTGCTACTGTTCTAGATACATTAATCTGCATTTAATTGCAGTTCTGAAATAGTGTAGTAGTTCAGGGCGAGCATTGTATAATGATCTTAATGCTTATAGGGTTTATTTGATTGGGTATTTCTTTGTCGTTGGGTGCATTGTATTCGCAGTCGAATATTGTATCAATGATTTGGATGAATCTGGTGGTTCAAGGAGTCTTTGCTCAACCTCCTCTTGGTGGTTCAAGGAGTCTTCTGCTGACTCTGGGTTTTCGTCCTTGAAAGTAGGCAGCGGTACTGGCATTGTATACACCTAAAGTATGTGTTTCATTTTCCCCTGTTACAATCTATGTCCAAGCTCAATTTGATAGTTGTTATGGTGTTCTTGACTTTCTTATCATGTTTCTCTTTTGCTTTATTTAGTCACTATAATCAAGGATAGACTGTAAGAATCTATGCGATGGTCCGAAGAAGAGAAGTGAGTTATTCAATTTTAGGTATGTAATAGCTTATGCGAAGCTGTAGCTTAGAGGAGGGCAGCCTTCCAAGATAACTAATGGATTAGGTTGTCTAGGTTTATCAGAATTCTTAGTTGTATTTTCTTATGTTATGTGAGTGAAAATGTAGATGTATTTGTTTTGGCTCTTTGGATGAATACTTGCTCAACTTCACTTTTTTGTTTTCTTGCATTATTGGACAAAAAGGTTGAAACAGTAGGCATGAACAACAGACAAATGTCCATAAAGGGAGTCAGCAATATGCAAAAAATCTATGAGAAAGATTTATCGACTTTCAATTTGGAGAAACAATAGATTATGGTTGAACAACAACACATAGATATTCAGGTAAGTGCAATTGAAAGCATTCTAAACTGAACTGCATCTGAACAATTGACATATAATGATGAATTCAAGAAAGAGTCTTTTTTCCTTTAACAAAAATATTATGGTTACCTTTTAGGAACTGAAGTGTACTATATATTCTACAAAAGAAAGCATTCATGAGTTGCAGATGAAGTATCAGGAGGATATGGAAAATTTAGGAAAATCGAATCCCCAGTGGCATTTTTGTTTCTAAGAGTAAGAACATAAGGATTGAGCTAACCACACTTAGCTTGCAGTTACTATAAGTTTCTATTTTTATTAGTTTCAAACTTTCAGTTCTTGAGTACTTTGTTGACTTGGACACAACACTGGCTATTTGAAACTAATTAGTGGATATCTTATTTTTCTATATTAGTTTTTTCTCACTGTTAGTCTCTTATGCAGAAATATACATTTATATTTTGCAGTTTATGATCTTTATATTTATTTATAGGTTGCAGTTTATAGGGGCAAAGATTGGTTATCAGGCTTTCAAGTACAAACAAAAAATGGCCAGACATCAGAAATATATAATGTTGTAGTGGAGTATCTTAAGGCGTCTTCATAAATTATCTGACAAAGAACCCGACAAGGAAATTGGCTTTCAAATGTGTCATGCAGCTGGCCCTTAATCTCGCTAGAGGGTAATGAAAATCACTTTTGGCAGCTTATTTCAGAGTTTACTAATTACATGTTAGTCATTTTTTTTGACAACTCATGTGGTTTATGTATTTGGGAAAGGTACCAAGAAAGGCGGAAGCTAATGCACTTAAAGAGGATGTGTTTCTCTGATAAGTAGTTCTTTGGTTCATAGCTTTGCTAAATATTGTCATGTGATGCAACAAAACTATGTATTTATGGTGTATTATCTCCTTGATATCATACTCAATTTATTTGTAGATGCATTAAATTTTTATGTGCACATATTTTCATGTTCCTTCGTTTCTGATTCACAAACTTCTCACTCAAGTATTCTCATTCGTTAATGTGCAATTTCTTAACAAGTTTGGACTTAAAATTGTCTTTTCCTTGGCCCTTAATTTAAATTTTATTTTCAATCTTATACAAGATTTTCTGACTTTTCTCTGTTTATATTGACACTTCAGCTTGTTGCTGACTCATATTGATGTATCTAGAAAACAAAAGGTAATTCAATCCATCCAAATCTCAGCTCAGTAGCTCACGACTAATATTTATTTAATTTTCACATCGTTTTACAGGTGTGGCATGAATTTGTGGAGGTTGAAACATGCCCGAGAGAGAAGAAACAACAACATGAATCACTTACCAAACACGAGTCCCTAATTGTATATTCGGAAGAAGGTTAATTTTTTTGTATGAAATTATTATCACAATCATGAAATAAGATATTTTCAAGGAATAAACATAAGGCGACTTCTGCATTGTAGTACATTTACTATTGATCTCTAAGCTCATGTCTGTTGCTTTGCTGATTTCACTTATCAATCAGAATGCTAGCTTTCACTCTCCTTTGTCGCAACATGATACTTCTGAATGTATGGCCTTGGTTAAGCCAACCTGAGATGCAACAACCAATAAAAAAGGGTTCGTATGATTTCGCACAACTTTTTAATGCACATAATTCACGATTAGGATAAGTATTATTCTACATTTCTCTTGCTGCTGATACTGAATCTGGTTAGATGCTTCTTTAATCATTTTGGGGTTTGTTGTCTTATAAGATCATGTATTTAGATGACAGAGTCATAAGGATCTTATAAAAATACCTTATTAGTATTTGTCTTTTAGTTCTTGAGTTAGATACTGTTTGTGAGAAGGAGCTTTCTATCATATTTGAATTAGGGGTAAACAGTTTAGGAGTTTGATTGAGTACTAGAGTTCATGTATCGTTATTAGGGACTTGATTGAAAATTAGAGTTACTGGAAATTAAGGACTCATATTGCAATGTTGAAATCAATTTAGGAAATTGTAGATGTGAAATGTTTATTTAGATGTTATATCACTTGCATTGCATTATGTAATTGTTGATTTGAGCTTTGAATACCATTATTTGAAATTGAGCACTCTGCATTGGAAATTTGGGTTCTGTATAATGATTTGGGGTTGAGTATGATTTGTTAGAACTTATAAAATATTTTAAGAGGATTGTAATATAAAAGAGAATGAGGAAGGGTGGTTTTCTTGCTCTGTTTTTTGTGTTTAAATTCGATTAGGTATTGGAACAACTCAGTCGACAAGCCCCTGTTTCCTCCATGGGTAATTTAACTTCTCTACCTATCTAGGATTGTTTGGTTTGGATTACGTGTGTCTTAATTAGTCTTGAATTTCTACAAACCTAATGAAAATATGATTTTTTGTAAAATGCAGCGAGGTACATTGTTCAATCATTCGAAATTGGTCGTAATGAAAAGATCGCTTGCTATGTCACCGAGAGGCGCAAAGGCAATGCAACTTCTCGCAACGGGTTTGACAGTGAAGGAGTACGAGTCGTTGAGGCGCAACTTCAATGACTTCGGCTACATTGGATTCGGTATCCAGGAACACATCGATTTGGGTATAAAGTATGCATGTTTGTTCAGTTTGTTCATAATATGATAATTACTATTGTTATTATATGTTTTACCTTCTGTACTAATAGCTGCCTATTATGCATTTGAGTTTATCTGTTTGGTTTTTCCACTTTTGTGTTCGATTTCTTTAAGATTTCAGGCTTGCAACTAGATATGATGAGTTGGTAAACTGGCAAAATTTCTTTATGTTGAAAGCAGAAAATTTATGTTTTTATCCTGTTTTAAAATAATGTGTTAGCCTCTTCTGTTATGATCAGTATGTATATGTAAATTAGTGCATATCATATAAATTATTCTACTTCAACACTATATATCTAAAAGTTGTAGAACTATGAGTGCAGATTTTGTTTGAAGGATTTGGTAAGCGTTGTTTTTCAGAACTCGGATGATTGTAGTAGGCTGCTTTCATTTGAGTATTAGAATAATGCATGTGCTGATTGCGCAAGGCAGAAAATGTCTAATGGAAGTTTTAAACTTGAGGGAAATACACCAACTGTCACCTGGGCCGATCCAAAATATCATCATTTCTCCCAGGTTAAGGCTTTGAAGGAGCTATTCCAGCGCCATGGAGAGGTTACAAAAGATGTCCTTCCGCCTGCTAAAGGTGGGCAAGGAAAAGGAAATTTTGGATTTATTCATTTCTCTAAGAGGTCAAGTGCTCTCAAGGCTATCAAAGATACTGAGAAGTGTAGGACTGAGAAGTGTAGGACTGATGGGCTTAATTTCCCATCCACTTTCACCTCGGTGATCAGGTGTTGGTGTGTCGTCGGTGGGATGCTAGCAATATTCCTGGGAAGTATATTAGCTCTGAGTTCATTCTCTCTGATCAAACAGTAACTTCCCTATGACTATAATTAATTTTATTTCTAAACCGAAAAATTACCTGATTGGTTTTCGGTTCTCTTTGTAGGACAAAGGCATTGCATTGCTAGGAGTTCCATTGCTCACTGTTTTGATGGAGGTTTGCAAACTGGCCATATTTATTCCATAAGTCTGGTTTTCATTGATCCCTAACAAACCATTGTACCGCCTCCGTAAGGATGGTACACATATCATTCAGTTAGAGGGTAATTCATTTTTAGAACGATTGAGGGCTCTGAAACACCCTCAGTTTCCATGGATGGCTTTCTGCGGCATACATTGGAGCTGGCAACCAACTAATTCTATGGCCTTCTGCTTTATCTTTCAGGATTTTGGGTTTTCGAATTTTCTTTGTGTTGTGAGTTTTATGCATTTTTATTAGGTGTCAAATTCATTGGACACATTTTTTTTTGCTTATCTTTGAAGGTAGGGATGAGCTGTTTGGAAGAACATGAGAATTTAAGCCTAAATAGTGCAGTTCTGAAATGTGGGTGCCAGGGGTTCTCAACTAATCTACCTTTGTTGATTACCTTCCTTTCCCCACTAATGTCAAATTCATAATTATAAATAATGTTAGCTAGGACCTATAATTATCGTTAGACTAATCTCAACCTTGATTGATTCTCTCTTTTATGTTGTGTTGTGAGAACCGAGAAGACTATAAATATATCCATTCACACAATGTTAAAAACATGTTAAAGTTCCTGAAGGAGCGTGGCTATTAAGTACAGTTTTTGTTTCTTTTTTGTTGTGATACTGAAATCGCTCATTTAAAATGTCCACTAAAATCATGTTTAAAAATAGTAAAATATGTAACGGATTGCGATTTCGTACTAATATTTTACATTGACTCATATGATGTCCACTAAAATCTTGATTATAAAAACTGTAATAATATATAACTAATTGCATTTGACATATATCTGACAAGCAGAAAGCAATAATGCTAGAAAAAATTAACATATCGTTCATGTTTATGTTATTTGATAGACTTTCCTTTTTCAAGGCTGCAAAAGGAAAGGAGAATGAGTGATTCATTGAAAAGAAGATCGGGTGATCCATGTCAGTCAACTTGAATTCTTGGTTTTTAACTCATACTTACTTCATCTCATCTTATATTATTTATCTACGTTTCCTTCCTGTTGGGATTGGGAAATTCAATCAACCACAGTCGCCGTGTAAGTTTCATTTCATTTTGTTATCGATTTCTTTTATGCAGTGTCTACCACACCATATAACTATTAGATTTTCAAAGGTGAATTGATGGTCAACTTCCAAGAAGTGGACTTTTCCTCTCATATGCAGAATCTTCCACTGTCGTCTGCCGCCTATCTACACCTAAATCGCCTATTTACAACATTATGTCGTATACGAAAATCCGTATTGTCCCGCGCGTAGCGCGGGGGTCCGAATCTAGTAATAGTGTATTATGCATTCAATTTTTGAAAATTTTAAATCATGCGTTAAGGATGGTCATGTTTAAATTGTGCGTAACGCACGAGGACAAGATATGATAATTAGGGTGGATGATGAAAAGTAAGGACCTAATAGACTCTGCAAAAGGACTACTGAATGCAAAACAAGGCCGATGATGAAACTATGTAATGGTCTCCAACAATCTACTATATAACTACTAAAGCAGAATGCCTTACTCTCACCTTAGCTATGCCACGTGGCAAGAAGGCTTTTCAGCCTATCCACGTGTCTGCCACGTGTCATTACACGATTCGCTGTTTTCTGTTTTTTTCCAGAATTTTTTTTTGTCAAACAGCTGTGTTTTCATCTATTTGGCAAGTGTATAACACCGATTTATGTTTTTTGTGGTAAGTTTTATGCTGCTAACGTGTGAAACTTTTTTTGGTAATTCATTCTACAATCCAATTGACCTAAAAGGCTGAAAACAGTTGCCCTAATTAGTTTTAAAAAACGCCCATAATTTTAAACCTGTAATACAAAAAAACGCCCATAACCAATTGATGATATGAACTAAAACAAAAAGTGCTTTAAACCTGTAATGCAAAAAAAAAAAATGAAACACATGAAAAATGAAGACATTATTACATATTAACTAGCTAAAGACCTGATTTGAAATTACATAAATTACACAAACATGAAACCCTAAAAGATGAAGACATTATTACAATAATTTCTGCATAATTAAAAAAAGAACCCTAAATCTCGAAGCAAATCTGGAAATACCTTCAAAAAAATGTGCACAAGCTGTACTGGAAGCAAATCTGTAACAATATCTGTAAATAAAGAAAGGAAATATCGGCTAAGAAATTTTTCTTTGCACAATCTTCTTTGCCAGACAACCGAATATTTTTCTTGCCAGCATATCTTCATTACTAAAAAGTATTAAATGAAATATCACGGCTATACAAGCCAAAGGTGCTTGGTAAATATTTAGTTCCACCAATACAAAAGATCACGATTCTATTATTTATCTTAACCAAAATTATAATTGTTGTTTTCATTATAAAAAGAACATATTCTTTCATTCACAAATCACAAATCGATTATTCAGTCTTCCCCTAAAACACTCTTTTTCTCAGATCTAAGATCTTGAAGGTTTGATGCATTAGGATGTTCAAAGTTGCTACAAAAGTGGATGGATCTCTAAAAAACCGATGGAGAAAAGCTAATCATGAAGTTTATAGATACAAGGTATTGATAATAACTTATTTTTTATTTTTTGAAGAAAGATTAGGTTTCATTTTCTACATAACAGTTGGGAGCATACATGTTAGAATAGAAGTGATTATGCAGAAATTTAATGCAGAAACGTAATTGATCTAATATGCAAAAAAGTTCTAAAGGCAAGTTCTAAAGCCCTGCATGACTGAAGATATTCCTACTCATGGCTTTCAATTCACAGATTTTGAGAGTGTATGATAATTCACTACATGAGAATACTCATTATGGTTAGTATTATAAACTAAATCAACACATTTTTGCTTCACTTATTCTCATACCTAACTGGTCTGTTGTTGTTTTTCTTAATCGCTTTAGATCTTATTGGGCTGTTGGCTGGAATTGGAGATATGGTTAATTGGTCTGCTAAAAAACCTGATGGAAAAAGGGTACCGTTGAAGTTAATGGATACCAGGTATGGTTTTGGATTAATATAGTGCAGATCTACAGTTTTAACATAAACTGCAGAAATATTCTGCAGTTTATGAATTTTAACAAAATCTGTAAAATGGTTATACAGATCAGTTTCTGCATACAGTTTAAACCTTTTATATATTAAAAACTGCTACTATTTGATATTGATATGCAAAAAAATATTAGAACTAAACTATGTTCTTTGATTCTTTCTTACAGTTTAAAAGAAATAGAAGGGCTAAAAGTTGAGAAGATTGTTCAGCTTTTATTAGAGGCTTCGAAATTACCGGCTGAAATTTTCCTAAAAGTTGAAAAGATTGGTCACTTTCCCAATACCTAGGTTTGCAATTCAGGTATCAGTAACAATTTTTTTATAAAGAAGCTTCACAATTTGTATAGAAAAGTGTTGATGGGTAAGTCATAGAGAATTTTATACAATTTGTGATATATATACTAATAGATTATATAATAAATAGGAACTCTTTTTCAGTTTTTCTTAAAATAATATGCCAATATAATTATAGTCATCGGTAAACTTACTTGGTTATGTTGAAGGATACGTGCTCCCCCTTCAGGCTTTCTTTTTTCACCTCTTGCAAACTTCCCCAGCATTTCAACATTTATTGGCTATAAAATACATAGTAAAAAACAATTAGGACAAACAACTCATAAATATTTGATCTCAGATAATGAAAATTACTGTAAAAAAATATGATTTAAGTTAATTTACTTAACTTAGGAAAGCTTGAAACCAATTCAGATCTTCCTCTGTTTTCTAAACATTCTTAAATCCACCTGTAGATGCCCCTGCATATAGAGGAATACATTAGGACAATGATATTTAATCTTTACCTTGATGAATTAATTAGTACGAGCAGAAAACTGAAAAAATCTTAACACTAACATGCTTATTTTACAGGAAAAAAAAACAATCAAGCTAAAGAGGACATTCTGCAGTAATAAGTCAATTAATAAGTCAGTTCTGTATAAGCTAAAGAGGACATTCTTCGGTAATAAGTCAATTAATAAGTCAGTTTTGTATCTCAGTATGTGCTTCATTTAATGTTAATCATAGTAATTAAGAAGTTAAATAGTTCACAAATATCATGTACACTAAAGAACATCAACTTATAAGGCAATTGAGCAAGAAAAATTAGATAAATTTTCAGTTATGAAAATATGACCAATGTTATAAGGCAACTAGTATTAGCAATGAATACACAAGTAATTGCTTAAAAATTTAATTACTGGCTGGTGCATTACCCCAATGATGTTACACAATCAACAAGCACCTCAGAATGATAAACAAATTGAGTTAGATCTGATAACAACTCTTGGTAATTTGGTGAACATCAAAATTATATTAGTATAGTGAAGACTGACCTGTCTAGAAATTTGGATCATGCTGCTTAATAATCCACGTAGTCTTTCTTCCACACACTGAAGATGTTAATGCATTAGGATTCCTGAAAAGTACCATTAAAAGTGGAAAGTATAGATAAGTACAACATCTTTGCCATGACCAATAGAGGATACAAGTAAAATCAGTAGAAAAGATAAACTGATTTCTTCCAACTTCTTTTGCAGGAAAAGCTTCTGCAGTAGCAACTGTAATGGAGAGATTTGGTAAATATTTTTGATTGTTGGGGACTTTAATTTCAGATGAAGAATAACAGAGACTGTTGGGGACTTTCAGATCTGTAATGGAGAGATTTGGTAAATATTTTTGACCCAAAGTGTGCATAAACATCAGTTCTAAAAGATCTAAATTATGCCCTATACTGATGAATGATCCAGCAAATTTGAATCAAACCTAACTAAGTCAAGAAGCTGGAATCAATCCTAAGTCAAGAAGCTGAAGTCCATGTGAAATATGTATGACAGAAAACATTAAGTGGACAATCAACTCTCTTATTCAGTTAATTTTGCTCTACAAGATAATCATATCATATTCCTTCGTGTAACATCAATTCAACAAATTTTCAGTTTTCAACTTATTCAATCTTGATTATGATCTTCTATTATACCAAATCCATCAGCTCAGACACCAAAAAAAAACCCCAATCTGATTTAAGAAAAAAAATCTAGAATCCAGACACAAAATTCGAACAGTGCACTCTTTTTCCACACATATATCTTCAACAAATCATACATAGATTCAACAAACAAAAGAAAAAATTACAAACCTCTTCTTCTTGGAGAGCAGTTTGTTCTCATTGATTTTACGGCCGCCGCTTTCATTAGTGTTGCTGGCTCCTTCCTTCCACTTGTCCGGTACGATTACCTTTGAGAGCTTCTTCTCACGTGAGGAATCATCACACAAATCAAATGAATCAGAATAACGAAATTAATTTACCAAACAACAAGTAGGATGAAATATAATCAGGATTCCAACTGTGCTCAAAACCCTAATCTTTTCACAAAATTGTTTGTGTCGAATACAAAAAGCTCTATACCAACTACTGGAAAAGAACTCACATTTTTTGCACACCATGTTTCCTTCTCCGATCGACAACCCACCGAAGATTGGCGCCCTAGAAATTACTACTCTCCTAAATTCCAAAGAGATTAGATGCAGGGAAACGGGAAACCCCCTCTTTCTTTTCTTTTTCTTGTGGCGAAAACAATCTGCAAACTCATACGATCCGCCGGCCAAGACAGGTTGCATGCAGCCCCAATTGAGATTTTATAAACCTAAAATAAGAGAAACAAATGATAATCAAAACCCCTAAAATTCACAATCAAACATGAACCCTAAAATCAAGAATATTCTACAAAAAGGAAGAGGCTACCCATCTCAACATCATCAGGAATTTGCTTCCCATTTCGTTCAGATCCGAGCAGAGAAATGAACGAGGAATGGTTTGGAGCAGTCGCCATTTTGTACTGCTGGGAAGCATCGGGAAACGCAAAGAGCATCGAAGAGGATCTCGAAGGAGTGTGGTGAGAAGGGCGGGGTAAATGGGTGTGGGATTGAAGGAAGGAAGGAAGGAGGAAGATGATGGTGAAGAGAGAGAGCGGGGAGAGGGCTTCTTCGTTCAGAGTGGAGGCGGAGAGTGAAGAGATCTGAGTGGAGGCGGAGAGTGAAGAGAAACTAGGGTTTTTGAGAGCATCAAAATCAGATTTATCTATTTATATTTATTATTGAAGATAAAATAATAAATAAATAATTTAAGTAAATAGTTGATGTTACTTCACAGGTATTTTTGTTATTAAATATGTGCAGGATCTATTAACCCAGTTAGTAGAGATTCTTTAAATGGTTTGCGTACCCCGATGTCCGATATTTCCAGATGTGTTTTATAGTGGAAAATGAGAGTTGGTTTCTACAAATGGCTGAGGGTAAACATGGGTTTTCATTTGGATAGTGGGTAGAATTGGGCTCCGATTTTATGATTGTGTTTGAGCCAGAGTTATAATATTCTGGAGGACTTGGATAAGTGGATCAAATTTAATTATCTATTTTTAATTTATTATTAGAATTGAAAAATATAAATAGTTTTTCGTGTTTTGATATATATATATAACTTATTTTAGTTATTTAAAATTTATGTTTAAATTTATTATGTTATTCAGTGATTAGAAAATGAACGACTTATCCCGAAATGATAAAATGGAGTGAACAGGGTAAATTTCCAGAAAACGGACAAGAAATAGAATCAAATCAATCAGGTATTCAATCAACTAAGGAATTGTATCATTGTTTTTAGTGAAACTGATATATATTTGTCTTTTTAGAGTTTCTTTTTTTTTAAATACTTTTGTTTTGATTGTTTTAATGGAATTAAGTTTTATCCCGTTTTGATTTAAAGTCGTCAAGATCTTCTACTCTTAAAAAATTACCAGAGAGTCTTGCCTTTCTTTTTTACCATTATAATATGCCATTTAGTTATGTCAATCTAAAGGTACTAAATAATTATATAGAGATTAATTTCATTAGTTTATAAGTTTATTTAAAATAAAAAAAGTATAAACAAATCCCGTGCAGGGCACGGGCACTGATCTAGTTTTGAACTATAGAATAATTTAAAGAATGAAGACCGAAATGAATAACACCAACCAACAAACCAGCAATAATCTCTGAAATTCCAAAGTTCCAAGATCTTAACTTCTGAAGGCAATGTTCACGTTGATCGCCCCAAATTTGAATGTTGATCGCGCCAAATTTGCATTTAATTTATTGATTAACTAGATTAATTCCCGTATCATGTACGGGATTGGTATAATTTCTAAAAAATTTAATATATTTTATATTTGGTTTTATCTTAATAATTGATACAATTAATAATTAGGTAAAATTGGATTAAATCACTGTTATATAGACGATACAGTCCTAAATCACCAGCTTTATTGAAAATTAAATTATTAGGATTATGATCCAAATTTGGCACATACTAAAAACTAAAAATATGATATTGTTTGCCTATTTTTCTTCTAAATTTAACATATATATTTAAACGGTAACCAATAAAAAACCGACAAGTGAGTTGTTTTAGTAAAGGTTATCTACGTAACATAACTACAATAGATATAACTAAAATGAGAGGAAGCCGTTTTGATTTAGTAATTATATAGAAATTACCGGTCATATGAATATTTGACAAATATTAGCCATCCAGCCTGTTCAGTCTGCCCAAGTCGTCTTTTTATACACGGATGCTATATACAGCCCGGTGCCTTTACCAAACACCGCCTGGCCACTCGCGTTCTGCGAGGTTAATTTTTAAAATGCTAATCTCGCGTAACGCGAGTGTCACGTACCTCGCAGAACGCGAGTGCACGTCACCTCGCAGAACGCGAGCATTACATATCAGATAGACGTTGTTGTGCACCATTAATACATGTCTTGTCCCCACCTAACTATAATAACTACCCCCTTATTTTAAGTAATCCGTAACACCTATTTCACCTCTTATTTCACCTCTTTCACCCTCCATTAAAACCCATTTTTAAAACCTTCAAACTTCAAAACACTGTAAAAACACCTAAAATAATGGAAGATGAAGAGGAATTCAACAAAGGAGGGAACGGAGATGGTGGTTCATCAAGTTACCATGCAAATGAGGTAATGTTCTTACTTAATTTTTGAATTTTAATTTGTTTTGCACCATTAAGAGCTAAAATGAAGTTATTATGTTGTATTTCATGTTAAATGTAGTAGTAGTAAGTGTTGAAGAGATGACTTTTGCGTATAATGTCCAAAACTTAGATTTGTTCATGTTTTTAGGGTTTTTAATGTAGAAAATTTAGATTTGTTCATGTTTATGTTAAATGAGCCCGTTTCACTGTGTTTCAACGTTAGCAAGTTCCCGCGTTCTGCGAGAGGAAGCACCTCGCGTGACGCAAGATATGCCTACCTCGCAGAACGCGAGAACTTGCACATTACAGAGTATTAACTCTTTATTGTGTATAGGTGAATTTTTCTTTGTTCACTGGATTGAATGCAATCCAGTTGAATGACTACACCTACCCCTCCCGGAATACAAGGCCATGTTCGCCACCGTCATTTGATTTAGGGATTGACGACTTTGGTGATTATCATCAACCATCTACATATGAACAACATGTGCCATCTACTTATCAATTTCCTATGCCATCTACATATGAATTGCCCGTGCCATCTACATATGAATTGCCCGTGCCATCTACTTATGAATTTCCATGTACATATGAAGTGTCATCAAGCTATGATGCGTTTGATTCACAGTTTTCTAACCCACCTACAAACGTAGGAGAGGATATGTGGTTTCTTCCCTCTTTACGCACTGCACCAAAGTTTGATAGTCCCGTATGTGAGGAAGATGTTGTTTCTAGGGATTATTCGGAATATTTCACTACGAAGCAAGTGTTTGCCTCTAAGGAGATTGGTCATTTGTGGGCGTTGAATGTTGCAAAGCAACATAAGTTTATGATCTCTATTGGAAGGAGTGTACCATCTAAACCTGGGCAAAGTGGTAAGGTTAGAGGCCGGGAATGCATTTGCTGGGAGGCCAACCCCTGATCAAAAGAAAATGGTTCGTGAGATGGTACTTTCTCATTGTTCTCCAAATCAGATTTACACTGAGATAAACAAGGATCCCGGAAGTTGCACAAAGAAGAGACAAGTGTACAATTTGGTAAGAGATATAAGGGAAGAGGAAATGGAAGGTAGAACCGTAGTTCAAGAATTCCTTCACCAATGCAAAGAGAACAACTACTTCATGGAGTATAGGCCAAGTGCAAAGAATCCTTCAATAATAGGCGACTTGTTCTTTGCTAGCCCCGAATCAATGAAACTCTTAAAGGTGTTTCCATATGTCCTTTTGATGGAATCAACTTATAGCACGAACAAGTAATTATTTATCATTCTGTTTTTATGTTTTATTTTAAAATTCATGAAAATTTGAAGATTTGTGGTAAAAAACACTTGACACACCACCTAGCGTTACGCGAGGAATGTCCTTGATTCAGTGTTTATGCATCTTTGAATGCAAAGATTCTGGACAAAGTACAAACTCGCGTGACGCGAGGTGGTGTGTCCTCACGTGACGCGAGAAAGAGCATTACAAATGCTATTCCTAGTAGAAACATTTAAGACTCTGAATTAAAGGTGCAATCTTTCTGTATTTTGGTCTAAGGTACAATGTTCCCTTCCTGGAGATAGTCGGTTTGACTTCTACATGGAAGAATTTTGTTGTGTGCGGGGTATGGTTAGAGGCCGAGAGCGAGGACAACTATTTGTGGGCGTTGCAGCAGCTGCAGACGATGTATTTGAGAATAGGAGCATCGCCTACTTGCTTCGTCACAGACCGTGAGATGGCTCTTATGAATGCAACAAACATGTTATGGCCAAATGCAAAGTTTCTCTTATGTAGACGACATGTAAGGAAGAACATAGAGGCGAGAGGCAAGATAGCTATGGGACACAAGCATTGGGGGTTCATATTTCTAATGATTATTATAACGTGTTCGAACAAACCACTGAAGAAGGTTACAACAAAACGTTGAAGACACTTGAGATTGAATGGGGAGCTTATCCAACCGTATTGAACTACGTGAGAAAGAATTGGCTAAACCGTTACAAAGAAAGACTTGTTTCAGCATGGACGGATAATGTCTTCACTCTCGGGAATAACACGACAAACAGGTATGTTCTCTAATTTATGTATACCTTCTATATATGAGAATAGGAGCTTCTGTAATGCACATGCTCGCAGAACGCGAGATAGGCCCCACTCGCAGAACGCTAGGCGTGTACAACTCGCAGAACGCGAGAATTTTCACATTTCAGAATGATGCAAAGTTTCTGTTTGTATTTGCATATTATGTTTGTTCTTATTGTTTTTCGAACATTTTAGAGTTGAAGGAGCACATTCGTGTCTTAAGTCTTACTTGTCAAGTGGAAAGGGTAGGCTACACACAATGTTCAAAGAATACAAAACAATGGCGGCGAACCAACTTAAGGAGATTAATGTGTCTTTCACCGAGAGTTTGAATAAGAGCTTCACAGTTGTTGAAGGGGCCGACTTGTTTAAAGTCTTGAAGTTCAAAGTGTCTTACAAATTCATAGAGGAATTGCTTAAGCAATACACGAAGGGGGAGAGATTTGGTGTGCACTTTACTATGTTTTGTAGCTGTGAGATCAAGATTAGAGATGGGTTGATGTGTGTTCATCAGATTGGAAGACATTGGAAGGAGCAAAGACCATTAAGAGTATAAGAGTTGCACCCTTTCTGGAGTACATTGAGTTTGGAAGAAGTTGAGGTTCCCGGCATACTCGAAGTTAAGAGTAAGGTGGCAATGCATCCTTTTCAGACTTTCTATGAGGAAACGTTTCCGAACTTGTGCCCCCATGATCAAGAGAAGTGTGCACAAACTGTTTTAGACATTGGGAGAGTAAATACTCCTCTAAAAGAGCCGGCTATTTCAAAGCACACCGGGGGGCGTCCAGTCGGAGCTCCTAACAAACAACCAAGGTCAACGCAAAGAAGACCGTCTGCATGGGAGCACACTAATGCTGAGATGGATGCTAGAGCTTTGGAAGAAACACCTCCAAAGAAGCAAAGAAATGCCTCTAATTCTGAAACATTCAAGAAACCAAAGATTAAGGTGATTGGCAAGTACAAGTCTCCGATACCTGCGTCAATGCGCACCCATGTGAATGGTTGGTTTGAAGTAAATGGAGATGGAAATTGTGGATATAGATCAATAGCGTATGAGACAGAGGACAACCAACACTTATGGAGGGAAGTAAGAGATTTGATTATAGCTAAGGTCAAAGATATTTGGCATCTAGTTGAAGGAACTTGGATTGGACCTCCAGAACAACCAACTTTGGAGACCGCTGTACACCAACTTACATGGGAAGGAATAGGAAGGGCTCTGGAAGATCATTGGCTAGCTACCCCGGAAATGGGATGCCTTGTGGCATCCACATTCAACGTAGTGTTCGTAACGGTGGGAAAAAACGCTAACCACACTTTCCTTCCTCTACAACGTCCTATTTGGTTAGAAGCAGGTGACACACTTCCGACGATCTGCTTATTCTATATTGAGAGGGAGAAACATTTTGTTCCGGTATGTTTTGGATCTTCTTATGAATTACTTTCTAATATGCAACTTCCTAACGTTGTTGTTTTCTTGTAGTTGCGTCTTGAAGAAAACTGCTCATTACCTCCTGTGTTTACTCCTTGGTGGCGAAACGCGGAATATGATGCTCATTGTTTGCACGATCTTGTGGCACATCGATGTGCCGCCTATAGTTTAACGTAGTTGTAGTTATGTTTTATTCGCTGAATTTGAAATGTAATGTTGAACTGGAGATGGTTTTTTAAATTCTAAAACAGGAACTTCAATGCAATATCTCGCGTTCTGTGAGGTGTGTGTCCCTCGCGTTCTGCAAGAACATGCATAATTCTAACAGAATTGTAAACCAACAGAATTATCCAACAACTAATCCAAGCAACAAAGCAATCCAAAAACATAAACAATCCAAAACGCAATTAAAAATTATCCATCAACTTAAGGAAATTCAAACAATGGCTACTCTTCTTGTTTTGGTCGGAAGGGAGCGAGATCTGCGAGAAAATACACATTATTAGGTATTCTCTGCAGAAAAATGTGCAGTTTTTGCAGAGAATACCAAATTCAGAAAATAAGCATTTGGTATTAAACTTCAGAAATCCCTTAAATAAATCACTTACCACCCCTTTTTGGATGTGGTACACAACATGTGCTTCAAATCCCTTAAGCAACTCGGGATCTTCTGGACCTCCATGTACGCCATGACTGAGCTCAGGATCATATTTTGGCTCATTCTTCTTGGACTTCCTCTTTCTTTTTGGTTTCTGGACCACTTCTTCTTCTTCTTCTTCTTCTTCTTCATTATCATCACCTTCTTCTTCATGTGCTTCCTCTTCTTCATCCCCAACAACTTCATCCTCGTTTTCTGCTTCCATCGGTTCTGGTTGTTGATTGGAAGAAGAGGAACAAGGTTGTCGACTTCCCTCAGCATGTCCACTTCCCTCAGCATGTCCACCGCCCCAACTTTGTCCAGCAAACCCCTGTTCACCGCCCTAACTTTGTCCAGCCCACCCTTGTCCGACTTCCACTAGTGCATCCCGTGGAAAAAGATGGTCCCAGCAACCCGGTTGTCCAATTGAATAACTATCTTGGGAAACAAGGTCCCAACCAACTGGGTATGAGTTCCAACTAGTACACGGTTGTCCAATTGAATAACTGCCTTGGGACCAATTGGGGGGGCGTTCATCAATGTTGGGGCGTTCATCAACGTCGGGGAGTCCCTCGGGGAAGAGCTCCACATGTGCAGTCTTCTTTGCTTTCCCCTTCCGTTTTGGTTTTTCAACCGGGGGTTCTTCCCTCACAACGTCTCGGTTTCTCCGACGATTGAACGACCAGGACTATACATTACCTAAAACAATACAAAATAAAATCAGTAAATAAACGCATAAAGACAAAAACACAGAAAACAAATTGTGCAGAATACACATGTTCTGCAGAAGGAGAAATTGCCAGTTATGGCAATTTCTCGCGTTCTGCGAGGTCATGACCCTCGCGTTCTGCGAGTGGAATGACTTTCGCGTTCTGCGAGGAGTGACGTCACGCGTGACGCGTGATTTAACACTTTCTTCTCCGGTGATCTTATACACCCCGACGACATTTCCGGCGACATTTTCCGGCGAAAAATTGAATATTTTAACTAAAAAACCTATCAATTTAAGTAAATTACCAAATAAACATCAAAACCCTAAATAAAATGTAAACCCTAATAAAATCCCTAACCCTAATGAATTTCAACCTATTCAACATAAAAAAAATATCCACTAATCAACCATAATTCAAAATCATCATCTTTCATCCATTCCAAACAACCTAATACTATATAAAACCATTTCTAAATCAACATTCAATATCAAAACATCATATAATATGAAATTTCCTATACTAACAACATATATTCATCTAGAATCAACATTATAAAGCATAAGGGAAGAAGAAACATACCTGAATTGAAGATTTGTGTTGAAATGAGGAAGATGAAGTTCGTTTTTGAGAGGGGGAGTAAAAAAAGCGGCGGTGAATGTAAAAAATGAGCAGAAATAGGTTTTTTCCCCTTTTATAGGGAATAAACCATCGCGTTCTGCGAGAGACACGCCCCCCCGCGTTCTGCGAGGTGACGCTCCCTCGCGTTACGCGAGGGGCCGGACGTTATTTAGTAAAACGTCCGGGCTGTATTTAGTAAGGGCCTTTTTATACCCATACATATGTAACACTTTATAATGAGATTCCAACTACATAAAGTAAACTTAGTTTATTAATGTTGAAATAGTCAGCACCTTTCACCAACCTCCTCTGTAATATGATACTTGATGTAAGCATGAGGTCGAGCATCTTTACGAACGCCATCTGATATATGCCAAGAATCAAACACGATAATTAACGCTCTAATGAGAATTCGAATAATTGTTCGTAATATCTAATTTTTTTATATAAATTAAATTAATTTTTGAGTCTTAGAGAAGTCAATACCGTTGCAGAGGTTTTAGATGATACAATATTAATTTATTAAAGATTTACTCTCTCGTCCCTAAATGTTCTTTCCATCCTAAATTTTGACACTATTTACGTTTCAAGAGAATCTTCGACATATCTTTCAATATATAAGAAAAGATATACTAATATGGGATCTTGTTTGATTCGTCTCATTGAGAACTTTAACAATATCAAAATTTTATAATTTTTATTAACGTATATTTAAAGATATTAACGTTACAAAATGTGTCTCGACAAATGTGTCGAATGGAGATGAGAAGAACATTAAGGGACGAAGAGAGTACATTTTAGTTTATGATAATATGATATTCCGTACTTGATGTTTATATTAAATGTTATGATATTATTTCTTCTTGTTTAATTACAATGTTATCCTTTTAGCATTTCTAAGATCATTCATATGGATGATTTGAAAATGTATCTATTTGAGATTTGAGTGTCACTTCTTACATAGTGTCAAAATATTACTCCATCTGTCCCAAAATGTGAGTCCTATTGTACAAAAAGCTCTTGGATTAAGACAAATAAAAAAATATATAAATGCATGAGAAATGATGAATGTAAAACATTAAAATAATTCATTAGCCAATTAGAATATGAGTTACAATTTTCAGCAACCAATGAGAATGCTCTATTAAGAGCACACGGATCACCATCTATTTTTTACAAACATTTCCAAAACTACCCCTAACTATTTACAACATAAATTTCTGAAGGGTTTTCCCTATTCACTGTCATTTAAATACATCATTGCAACAAAAAACAGAGCATTACAAGAGAGAATAACAGACAGAGAATAGAAGAAGAAGAAGACAGTTCTTCCTGCATCACTGCCCAGTGGAGATGCCTTCAGCTTTAAACTTAAATGAGGTGCCATTCCTAGATGATGAAGGCTTTATTGATGAAGAAATGGCAGAAAATGGGACCCAGCCAGAGGAGCCATTTGGGGACATGGGAGGTACCTTTCCTTTTGATCTGAACTTCGAGCCAATCCATCATCATCAACCAGAAACAGAACTTCCAACTTCGAGATTTGACAAGCAAGCTTGGCATTTCAAAGTCCACATGTCACATAATGGTTAAAAAGGGGATTATGAAGCCACATTCAAATGCACTAAGGTCAGGTCTTAGTGAATACCATAAGTTGACAAGAATGCAGTGGGTATTGAAGCTACTAATAGGGGACACACCACATGAAAAGACAACATACTATCCTATGTTTGACTTTGTTCACATAGATGAGAAATGGTTTTTTCAGTCAAGGAAGGCACAGAGGTACTACTTGGGCAAGAATGAAAAAGGCCAGTGCAGAGCCAAAAGCTCAAGAAAATTTATCCCTAAAGTTATGTTCACAACAACAGTAGCAAGACCAAGATTCAATAACCAAAGAGAATGTACATTTGATGGAAAGATTGGCATCTTTCCATTTACTTATAAGGAGCCAGCAAAGAGGCATTCAAAAAACAGAGGCAAGGGGACAGTAATAACAAAGCTCATACAGTCAGTCAACAAGACAGTTACAAGGAACATGTTGATTAATGACATTGTTCCAGCAATCAAGGCAAAATGGCCACACGATGAAGGTCACAAAATCATATTCATACAACAAGATAATGCCAGACCTCACATCACTCAGCAAGACACAGAATGACAGTAGGTATACCAGCAAGAAGGGTTCACTTTTATTTTAATACAGCAACCAGCCAACAGTCCAGCCTTAAACATTTTGGACCTAGGCTTCTTTGGAGCATTCAATCACTTATGCACAAAAAGATGCCAAAAAATACTGATGACATGCTAAATGCAGTCAATGAAGCATTTTATTAGTTGGATCCACACACTCTAGGTAGTGTGCGGATGACTTTACAGTATGTGATGAATGAAGTGTTGCAGTGTAAGAGAGGTAATGATTATTACATTCCACATGTAAACAAAAAGAAGTTAAGTCAGGCAGGAGTTCTACCAAGAGAAATCAGAGCACCAATACATGCAGTCTTAGAAGCATGGAGACTAACTCATGAAAATGCAACAACTCAAGGGCCAGCAACTCAGGGGACAACTAATTAGGACACAGTTGTTTAAGTTACAATCTTAAGTCATGATCTAAGATTGTAAACTAAACATATTTTGTAAGCCTAGCATGACAAACATTGAATATTTTGTGTTTTGGTCATCACAGTTTGTCTATTAATTGTCTCAGGTGTCCCCATTCCCATCACTGATAGACATGCAAGTTCATAACTTAAACATTCCAGATAGGATCAATCAACAAAATTAAAATCTGTGTTCCTATGGCACATCTAGGCAGTGATAAATAAGGGCTTGCATCTCAGCTTGTGCCTTAAAATAATCATCACAGATGTCCCCATTCCCTCATTGATACAAGCCCCTAAACACTAACCTAAACATTCCAGATAGGCATCAATCAGACTTAATAAGTTGTGTTCCTATGGCACAAAAAAGAAATGAAAATGCACTCACATCTCAAGGCACGTAAAAACAGACTTCATCCTTGACAGACAAACACCATCAGATAACCCAAACAACTCAGCAGAGAATTCAACAATTAATGAACTCAGCAACTCAACAGAGATTTACTCAACTCAGCAAAGTTCACATGAATGAACTCAACAAAGTGATGACCATGAACTCAGTAGAGAATGACTCAACTCAACAGAGAGTTACTCAACTCAACAGAGAGTTACTCAACAACTCAACTCAACAGGTAATTCCTCAACTCAGGAGAAAATTATTGAACTCAACAGAGTTCCCATGAACTCAATAGAGTTCTCATGAACTCAATAGAGTTCTCATCAACTCAGCAGAGAATTAACCAACTCAATACCAAATACCAATAACCAAATACCAATAAACCATATTACCATAATAAAGCAAAATACCAACATTGTCCAGGACATAATAAACAGAGTCCAAAATATGTCCAAAACAGAGTCTAGAACAACAGCAAAATATGTCCAAAAACACATAATCATAGTCTTAATTCCATATCCAGAGAAGAGATACTTAGCTATATGGTGTCGGAGCGAGAAGGACTGTCAGAGATGATCACGATTTCCGGGGACAAAGGCTCTTCTATCTCTGGCGTGGTTGATGAATCCATCTCACCATCATCGTCAGGGAGCACGAGCTCAGGGGTTGGCACATTTTGAAGGTTCAGCTCAGGAGTAGGTATGTCAGGGATCACGATCACCTCCCGAGGACGAGAAATAGCTTCATTTTCTGACAGCTCCGGCGACCATTGCATATCCACAGAAACTTTCTCCGGCTCCCACCATTTATCATCGGAAGGAGTTTTTTGCCGGCGTTTGGGACTGAAAGTGTGTCTACCGTCCCAAAAACCACCCCTTTCGCAAGGGACAAACAGTGAGCACCCGGGACAAGGTGTAGATAAGCTTGCGCCGCCGGTAACCGTCTTCGCAGCCGACTCAACCTCCTCCTCTGTCTCCTCCTCCGTCGGATTGGGATCGTCCTTGAAGAAACTCGGAGTACTGGATGGCTCCTCTTCCGATGGGAGGTGGAAATTCCTCTCATACGAAGGAGAAGATTGGATTTGAGTGAAGGATTGGGAGGGACGAGACAAGGAATCAGTCGACATCGCAAGAGGGAGTATTCGAGGAGGAGAAGGAGTCGGGCTAGGGTTTGAGAGAGGAGAAGAGAGCGGCGGGATTTTAGGGTTAGCAGATGGTGAGAGTGAGAAGAGAGAGTTAGGGTTTAGGGTTATATGGGGTAGAATTGGGTTGGACTGTGTTTTTGGGCTGGGTTGATTAGGGTAATCGGGCTTAAGGGAATAAACTGGATTAGGGCAACGTTAATCCGGGTTAAAAAATTATTATGGGTTGTTTAAGAAATTTTTTTATGTAAATCAAGATGTAGATTAAGTGAAAATTTGAAGAAATTTAATGGGGTTAAGGTGGTTGATGATATTAATGGTGAAAATGTAGTTGGAGAAGATGATGTAGATGGTTGATTTGATTGATAAAGTAATGTTGGGATATGAATAAAATAATATGAGTAAGGGTATAATTGGAAGAAGTTTATGGCCAAAAATAGAAATAGGACTAACATTCCGGGACACCCGAAAAGGAAAGTAGGACTAACATTTTGGGACGGAGGGAGTATCATTTTTGAAAAGGGGTTAATTATGTTTTAGTTCTTAGATTGTTTTTACTGTTTAGCATATTTTTTTATCCTCCTCGTATGAAATAGGGTTTCAGTTCATTTATTCCAGATGAAAAGAGGTTTATATAGTGCGGATGAAAATTGATTTATACGGTGCAGATTATTTTTTGGTATTTTTGTTTCATGATGTTGTAGAAAACTTTCGTACGAGTTTGTGCATATAGAATTTATCATAAAGGGACACGATTTGCCTTTTTGAGACGTTCAAAAAACAAAGCATTCATACACAAAATAGGGTTTGTATAATATATTTGGTTAAGCATTACGAACTTGTTACTTATAAAGTATAGCTATGCATTATTGTTAGTTATTTATCAGCTTATTGCATATATATTGTTCATAATCTGGGCGGTGATCGTATTAAACTTTTTAAGTGAACTACGCGGTGGCAATGTTGTAATTTCTATGAACTTTGTGTTTTGAAAATGACCTGATCGGACATGATCACCATATTATAAACATGGACGCACAAATTTTGAGTATTGGCTTGTTTTCCGTGAACTCCAACACTTCACATTTTGCACCCTAAGGTTTGTTCTCAATGCAATATTTCTCTGTATTATGACTATGGATTATATTTTAGTATTTTTCCCAAAATGGTGGTTCAACAATTTAAATTCGACGGTGGCTCATGCCAGAGAGGGGCATTATAGGCAACGACTTTTGTTGCGGCGGTGTAGTGAGCATGGGTTCTCTGCTCCAAGCCATCAAGCTTCAAAACATCAACTAGGAACAACTCCTCTTCTAACAACAACAACTCACCAACAACCAACATTAACAACTCACAACCTACAAATATCCAGAATAGTTAGGCTAGCTCCCAAGAAGCAAACAACAATGCTCAGACAACACGTGGAGATCCTACTGCTCCATTACCAACCAACAACAATAATACCAACACTCCTACCAATCGAAATCAATCTCATACCAAAAAACCATCAACAAAAGACAAAGGCAAGGCAAAGCTCAAAATTGATCCTCGTGAATATTTGGCCAAGCTGACCAAAGTCACAACGAAAATCGAGACCGATAAGAAATTATCTCTGAAGGGGTATATACTTGGTAACCCCATAGATTTCCAGAAGCTCAGACCAAAACTTAGGAATGAGTGGAGGGACCTCAAGGGAGAAGTCGAATTCCTGAATCGCAAAAACCAATGGTTTGAGGCCAAATTCTCTAATCCACTTGACCAAAACCAGGTAATAACAGACCTTATCATATCTTTGGTCAATTAGTTGCCCTTAAACCTTGGAAACCTAGTTTCAATCCAGTCTTTGAACCCTTGAACAACATTGACATGTGGTTTAGAATCCCACAGTTTCCTTCTGAATTCTTCAATAATGAAGCTATTCAAGTGATCCTTGAGAGCCATGGATTAGGTAACCTTATAATGATGGAACCCTACGATGAGATCGAAGAAGCCTTGGGCTAGCTTTAATCGCATTTGTGTCAACATGCCACTCATGAATACCATTAGCACCAGTGTCATGGTTCCCAATGAAGAAGGGAAGTTGGACGAATACAATGTATGGTTTGACGACTTTCCAAATGGTTGCGGCTTTTGTGGGGATCGTGACCATGTCTTCAATCAGTGCCCTCTGAGAAATCCAATCCCAAAGAAAATCCAAATTCATTTTATGAAAAGTAGTACCAATGTGAAAAGCAAGGATGGTTGGGAGCTTCCTAAGCATTCTAAAGACAAACACCCAGCTTCTTCCTCCAAACAAAATCATGGAATGAATCCCTACATCAATGGGAATGGAGGCATCAGCTGATGCGTTCCTGGCCTCAAAAAGGTCAAGGATGACTTGCTGGAGCGATCTAGATCTCGTAGGGAGTCGGTCTTCCCAAGAACTGGTCGAGTTTGGGAACTCGAAGGGCGGCGGAAGACTTGACACTAACCGGGGAACTGAATGATAGTGATGTTGCTACTTGTGGTAACAAGCAACAACGATGAAGCGGATGATCTGTAGAGATGAAGTGGATGTAGAGTGTAGGTTTACGTAGGGTTTGGTAGATAAATCCACCAGGGAAGAGGATTAGAAGTAAGAAGAAAGGATAAAGAAGTTAGACTTTGTTTGGTGACGCCTAGGGGATTAACAAGGAGATGCACTCGACTTTATCAATTAATCCAAAAGCTAAACGTGATATTAATGAAGGAGGCAAGCCAAATATATAGGCGAGCCTTTACAAAAGAGTATCTTGCAAAATAAGTAAAGAAGGTAATAAGGATGATAATAAAAGGGAAACTAGGGTCGGCCTCTCAAGCAGGAGAGTAGACACGCCCTAAACCTAATAACATATGCAAAAAATAGAAATAACAATAATAACTAAGAAAATAGTCGGTCTTCACAGCTCGCGGGGAATGGTACCAAGGGAACTGCCTTCAGGAACTGAAGTTGGAGACTGGTACTGAGAACTGGAGCTGGAATAAGAGGCATCCATGCCAGTGAGCAAAGGCATTAAGGAACCTCAAAGAGTGCTCTGCTGGAGAGGAACTGAAGTTGGCCACGGTGCAAAGGACCAGAGATTGCGTGGCTTGACTGATTAGCTTGGCTCGGGATCGAGTCACGGGTCCAAGTGAGAGAAGACTCATGGCTTCCTCTTCCTCAATAGCTGTCAGCGATGGCAGGGTCGCATCACCCTCCCCTTCTTGGCTGAGAAGCGTCCCCGCTTCCAAATCTTCAAACTCAGGGGGAATGTAAGGAGAGAGATCAGCGACATTAAAGGTAGGGCTTACATTGTATTCGCCAGGAATGTCAACCTTGTAGGCGTTTTCTCCATATGCCTCAAGAACTTTGAAAGGACCATCATCGCGTTGATGCAATTTGGTCTTGCGAAGTCCAGGGAACCGTTCCTTTCGCAAATGCACCAAAACAAGATCACCAGGGGGAAATATCATGCGGCGTCGGCCTTTGTTGTGTTGCTTGGCGTATTGCTCAGCACGGCGCAACATCTATTCCCTTGTTCTGCGGTGCAGTTCCTGTACAAATTCAGCGCGCTTAGCGCCGAGCACACTTTCTTGATCACGCAGCGGTCGAGGAGTCAAGTCCAATGGGGTTATTGGGTTGCGACCATAGACAACTTCGAACGGCGTGAGCTTGGTAGCGCTGTGCCTGGACCTGTTATAAGCAAACTCCACAAAATATAGTAAGTCCTCCCACCTTCGTGGGTTTGACCTAAGGACCGTTCTAAGGAGTTGACCTAATGTCCTATTGATGACCTCAGTTTGGCCATCGGTTTGGGGGTGGTAGCTCGTGGAAAATAGCAATTTGATTCCTAGCTTACCCCATAGAGTCCTCCAAAAGTGACTAAGGAACTTGGCATCTCGGTCACTCACAATGGTCCTAGGAATCCCATGTAATCTCGCCACATTATCAAAGAACAAGTTGGCTATATCAGTAGCATTATTGGTGGTCTTACAAGCTATACAGTGGGCCATTTTGGAGAATCTATCGACAACCACAATAATAGAGTCATTTCCCTTCTTTGAGTTAGGTAGACCTGTGATAAAATCCATAGATAGGTCATCCCAGGGAACTACGGGCACTGGCAGGGGAGTGTATAAACCATGGGAACTCGATCTAGACTTGGCTCTATGACAAGTCACACAACTCCTACAAAAGCGAGTAACATGTCGAATCATTTTGGGCCAGAAAAAGTACTCTCTTAAGGAAGCTAAGGTCTTATTAATCCCAAAGTGTCCACGACCTTCGTGGGCCTCCTTAATGAGCAGGTTCCTAAGAGAGGAACTAGGGATATACAGTTTCCCTTCTTTAAACAAATAACCCTCATCAAGAAAGAAGGTTGCACTCTCACCTTTGGCTAAGCATTCCTCGAAAATAGGCTTGAAATAGTCATCAACTAAATACAAGTCTTTAATGATAGAAAAACCAAGAATCTTAGCATCAAGAGAAGTAAGAAGAACGTACCTGCGAGAAAGGGCGTCGGCTACCACATTCTCCTTTCTTTTCTTATGCACGACCACATATGGAAAAGTCTCCATAAATTCAACCCAGCGTGCATGTCTCCGACCTAGAGTGGCTTGGCTCTTCAAGTAAGAGAACGCTGCATGATCGGAATGGATCACAAATTCCTTTGGCCATAAGTAGTGTTGCCAAGTCCTTAATACCCGTATCAAAGCATACAGTTCCTTATCATAAGTGGGGTAGTTAAGGGTGGCACCCGTGAGTTTCTCGCTAAAGTAGGCGATCGGCTTGCGGTCTTGTAGTAGCACGCCTCCAATGCCAAAATTGGAAGCATCACATTCGACTTCAAAAGTTTTAGAGAAGTCAGGCAGCTGGAGCAAAGGAGCATGACAGAGAGCATCTTTCAGCGCTTGAAAATTTGTTTCATGGGAGGGAACACAGTCGATCACAGTTCCCTTCTTGGTCAGTTCATGAAGGGGCGCTGCAAGACTGCTGAAATCCTTCACAAATCTGCGATAGAACCCAACCAAACCAAGGAAAGATCTTACCATTGTGGCCGTTGTAGGGGTGGGCCACTCTTTGATTGCTCGAATCTTCTCTTCATCTACACGAAGACCATCTTTGGAAACGACAAATCCAAGGAAGATGGTGGAGTCGGTGCAGAATGTGCATTTCCCAAGATTAGCAAACAATTTCTTTTTGCGAAGGCACTCAAGAACAAGGCGTAAGTGCTTCGTGTGATCCTCTATGCTTCGAGAGTAAACAAGAATGTCATCAAAGTAGACAACAACAAACTTGCCCAAGAAGTGTCTCAAAACATGGTTCATGAGACACATGAATGTTCTTGGGGCATTGGTGAGACCAAATGGCATGACTAGCCACTCGTAGAGGCCATACTTGGTCTTGAACGTTGTTTTCCACTTGTCGCCTTCTTTCATTCTGATTTGATGGTAGCCACTCTTCAAATCTATTTTCGAAAAAATTGTGGCACCATGGAGCTCATCAAGCATGTCATCAAGGCGAGGAATGGGGTGCCTGTACTTGACGGTGATTTGGTTGATGGCGCGACAATCTACACACATCCTCCAAGAGCCGTCTTTCTTTGGCACAAGGATAACCGGAACTGCGCAAGGGCTTAAGGATTCCCTTACGTAGCCTTGGTCAAGAAGCTCTTGAACTTGGCGTTGGAGTTCCCTTGTTTCTTCCGGACTGGCTCTATAAGCGGCGCGGTTAGGCAAGGATGCTCCAGGGACAAGGTCAATTTGATGCTTAATTCCACGGATTGGTGGAAGTCCTGGTGGTAGCCCGTCTGGCATGACATCTTCAAATTCCTGCAAAAGAGAGGAAACACTAGGGGGTAGGTTATCTGGTTCCTGAGAATTAAAAGCGCACAGTTTGGGAACTAATAGAAAACAAGAAGAACGTCCCTGAAGTGTTGGAGTGATATCCCTGTGACGTGCCAGAAGTAACCGTGTTTCACATTTTCCCTGGATGGGAACCCTATCAGCAGTGGTGCTTCTAGTTCCTGTCGGGGTTAATTGGAACTCAGAAGTGTCGGTTGGATCATTGCGTCTCTGCTGAACTGGGTTCCTGTCTTTATGGGGATCCTTCTTTGGAACGACCGTGTTGTTGGGAACTGGGTCAGTTCCTTTCTTTGCAGCGGCGTTCTCAATAGCCTTTTGGTGACTCCTTTCTGTGTGATCCTGCATTATCTCATGTGGAGTCATAGGTAAAAGGGTGACACGTTTCCCATGGTAATTAAACACATAAGTGTTCAAATACCCATCATGGATAACGCGTCGATCAAACTGCCATGGACGGCCTAATAGAAGATGTGTGGAATCCATGGGAGTTACATCACATAAAACAAAATCTTTATAATGACCAATGGAAAAGGATACAATGCATTGTTTGGTGATGGGATCGCCTTCGGATTCTAAAATCCATTGGAGACCGTATGGTTGTGGATGAGGTGTCGTTGGAAGGTTAAAGTGTTTGACCACCTTTTCATTGATGATGTTGCAGCAGCTGCCACCATCTATTATGACACTCAAAGAGGCGGTTTGGAATTTGCATTTGGTGTGAAATAGATTTTCTCTTTGATCCACCAAATCTACTTCCTTGACAATGAGCACACGCCTAGTAACTAGACTTAGTGGGGCATAGGCATTGCTCTCATGTGGGGCACAAGCATAAGCATCCATGTCTTCCTGACTAGGGAACTCATCACTTGGTTCCTCTTCTGGTTCCTTATCTACGCAGAACTCATAGCCGGTGGCTTGGTTGAAGAACACTCTCTTGGTGTTTGGTCAATCACGCTTCAAGTGACCATGTCCACCACACTTGTAGCATTCTATGTCACTGGTGTGGCCAGGTTGCTGAGTTGCGGGCTTAGGCGCTGAGGGGCGTTGTGGGGGTGCTGCAACCAGGCGGGAACTAGTTCCTGTCTTTGCCTGCGAAGAGGAATTTTTCACTTTAGTAGAAAGCGAACTTGAAGAGTTATAATTGTACCTGGATTGACCCGAAGTTGGCCAAGTGTTCTTCTTGCGAAGAAGCTGTTAGTGAAGTAGCATAGTTATCTGTAGTCATGGCTCGACCGGACCGGGACCGGCGGTTCGAACCGGAACCGGACCGGGTCAAAACCGGTCAAAACCGGAACCGGTTCGAACCGGTTTGGTCACGGTCCGGTTCCGGTTCGAGAAAAACGCATTTTCGAACCGGCGGTTAACCGCCGGTTTTTTAAAAAAAAAATAAAAAAATAAACCGCCGGTTTATTTAAAAAAAATAAAATAATATAGAACCGACGGTTCCAACGGCTACAAAAGTAGCCGTTGCCGGTTAACCGGCGGTCCTAACGGCTAATAGCCGTTAGGAAATTAAAAAAAAAAAAAATTAATATTTTAATATTAAAAAACCCATATCAAACCCCTATAAATACCATACGATACAATCTTCAAATCACACATCCAACAACAGCAATCTCTCTTCTCTTTCTAAAATCTCAATCTTATAATCTCTCAAATTCCATCAACAATCTCTCTTAATCTCTTCCTTTTAATTAGCTTTTGTCTTTCAATATTTTATTGCTTTTACATTTTTAATCACATTATTATATTGTTCTAAGTTTTATTGTTTTATTGTTTTATTGTTTTAATTGTTTTAATTGCTTTTAATCATATTATTTAATTGTTCTTAATCATATGGCGGAACATTTTGACACCCAAGAGAGTGATAATGTCACTTCTCCCACTCTCACTCCCACCTCCCAAGTTAGGTCCGGTAGGGGTAGGACCGCTAGGCCTCAAGGGCAAGCTAGCGGTTCGAGGTCGGCTAGGGGTAGGGGGGGGAGGACCGGGACCGGGACCGGGTCCTCCGGGAACCAATCCCGGAAACTAACATCTCCTGTTTTTACAAAGTGGTTTACTAAATTAGAACCCGGTATCGAGGAACTCGAGGCCGAGGATTATGATCCCGGTCTAATTATTGTTTCTTGTAACTTTTGCGAGGCGACATTCCAATGGAAGAAAAGTGGAGGATATGGAACCCTTCAACGACACATGGAGCACAAACACGTCGCCGAGATGGGAATGCTAGGGGGACAAACACAAATTTCCGGCGGATTTGCATCTTCTACTAGCGGTAACCCTTTATTTCGTTTTGATCATGAAGCTAATAGTGTAGCATTAGCCGAAGCTATTTGTGTTGATCATTTAGCATTTCGATTTAGTGAAAATGTAGGATTTAATGAGTATATTAAAGAGCATACACAACCCGCTTTTAAATCCGTATCTAGGAAAGTGATTAAGAAAAACGTAATTAAGGCTTATAAAAGACACAAGGCCGAATTAGTTTCTTATTTTTCGCAAAATGATATGCATGTTTCTATTTGTAGTGATATATGGAGTGATAATACTCAAACCCATTCTTACATGGGTGTTACATGTCATTTTGTAGATCATCATTTTACAATGCAAAAACGTTTATTGGCATTTAGAGTCTTTGATGATTCACATACCGCACAAAATATTGCTATGATGATTCGTGCAATTTTAGAAGAATATAGACTACTTAATAGAGTTTTTTCAATTGGATTCGACAATGCATCTGCTAACACCGCATCTATTAGAGATTTACAAGAAATGTGTCAACCTTTATTTGGTGGGAAATTTTTTCATATTCGATGTGCTTGTCATATTTTAAACTTATGTGTTCAAGATGGTTTACGTGCTATGAGTTTTCATTTTGAGCCAATTAAGAACATTATTAAGTATATTTGGGGGCATCCTAAAGTTACAAGAGATTGGATGACCTTTTGTAAAACTAACGGGGTGCACCCAAAACGTTTTTCAAAAGATGTGGGTACCCGATGGAACTCTACTTACATATTACTATGTGAATGTATAGAATATAAACAAGTTTTAACGTCTTTTGTTTCTCAAAACCTTTCTGGCTCTCCTTTCTATTTTAGCGAATCAGGTTGGGATATATGTCAAAGTATTGCAACGTTTTTAAAATGTTTTAGTGATGCAACAAAAAGATTTAGTCATGTTTATACACCAAGTAGTAATGTTTTTGTCTTGGAAGCTTGTAATGTTATGTGTGGTTTAAGTGAGGGAGCTAAAATTCCCGGCATTGATGAATCCGTTGCAAGCATGAGGAGTAAGTGGTTGCAATACTATAGATATATTCCCGATTGTTTTCTTGTTGCTTGTGTTTTAGATCCTAGACTTAAATTAGGAGTTTTACACGCTCTTTTAAATGACTATTATGGATATATTTTAGCCGACGGTGAACTAGAGGATATTTTAGGTATGGTTTCTAGAACTAGAACAAACATTGAAACTTTATTTACTTATTTTTCGGATTCTCCGACTACTTCACAATTACCTCCGGCTTCTTCGAGCTCTACTAGCTTGGGGGCCTTTGGAGCTAAGTATTTTAGTAAAAGACCAAGAGTTACAAACATGAATGCGGAAATTGATAACTATCTTAACACCAACTTTGAGTTTGTTAGTTGTGAAAATTTAGATGTTTTGAAGTGGTGGGAGGATCATAGGAGCATGTTTCCAACGCTTGCGAAGATTGCGGCTCAAGTTCTTGCCGTCCCCGCTTCAACCGTGGCGGTGGAACAAACTTTTAGTGCAGGAGGCAACACTTTAACGAGGAAGAGATCAAATTTGGCACCGGAGTCATTGGAGGCGCAATGTTGTGTTTGCGATTGGAAGAGAGCCGCAATTAGGCAACAACGTAACCTTAACGAGTCATCGGAAGACGAGTGGATTGGAGATTCTACTACGATACGCACCGATTCATCCGTCGAAGATTCGACTTAGGTAACGGGTTTTGAAAAAAGGTAAAGAACTACGTGGGCTTTGATTCCTCTAAACCGAGAGGATACGTAGGCAACTTAACAAGTAAGTCACTGTTAAGTGCAAGCCCAATTTTTTTTAATTTTTTTGTTCCTTCATATTTAATTTAAAAAACTTAAAAACAATGACAAAACATTCTTTTTTAATAGCGTTTTTTTATAATTATTTTTTTTAAGTTTAAAAATTATTTTTACATTTTTTTTTTCAGTTTTATAAATTTATAAAATTATTTTTTAAAAAAAAACCGCCGGTTAACCGGTTAGACCGGCGGTTTTATATTGATTTTTTTTTAAAAACCGGTCCGGTTCAGCCCGAACCGGACTGAACCGGGCTGAACCGGCCGGTTCCGGTTTCGAACCGGAACCGGATTGAACCGGACCGGACCGGAACCGGAACCGGTGGAACCGGTTTTTCCCGGTTCCGGTTCCGGTTCCGGATTCCGGAGGAACGGAACCGGCGGTTCCGGACCGGACCGGGAGCCATCACTAGTTGTCTGCACCAAAGTGTTAAGATCTTTGATTGGCAAAATTTCAAGTTGATCTCGAATGGGAGCATTGAGACCACTCAAAAACTTGGTGCGTAGGGATGTGGGAGCGGCACTGACATTAGCTTTGAAGTAGAGATCCTCGATCTTGGCGAAGAAGTCAAGAGGTGTCAAGGTGCCTTGACGGAGCATAGCTATCTCCATTCGGACCTGGTTCCTATAACCAGTGGGAACATACTTTCTAGTCATGACAAAGACTAGCTGATCCCAAGTAGAAATGAGTTCAAGATTGCAACGAACGCGGTCTGAAGTGAAGTGGTGCCACCAAGTTTGAGCAGCGTCTTTGAAGTGGAGAGTGGATATCTCAATTTTTTCGGCTTCCTCATAGTGACAATGCTTCAAGACATGATCTGTACCCTGCATCCAATCAAGAAAAACAGCGGGATCATATAAGCCATAGAAAAATTCAATCTTTACCTTGATATCGCGGCAAGCGGTGTGACCGGGCACGGCTGGACGACGTGCTTCATAGCGGCGATGGTCAGGTAAAGGCTCATCATATCTAGGTGCATGACGATGAAAACCACGGTTGTCATGGTCATAATCGTCAACATCCTCGTAACCTTGACGCCTTGGATGGCGCGGTGTAGGGAACTGCTGACGTTCTCAGGGTTGTGCAGGGAACTGATGTTGTACCCTACGTCCATATCGGGCTTCATACTGACCTGTTTCACGACGTCCCTCATAACGGTCGACTGGAAGAGCAGCCGGCGGAATATAATCTGGAGGGACCTCCATATCTTCAATAGGAACTCCCAGAGGAGCGTGAAGGTTACCAGGGTTAGGAACTCCAGCATGGGTGAAGTCCTTATCATCAAATTCTTCAAAACCATCTCGATTAGACTCAGGGGCTGAGCTACAACCAATAGGTGGTCGTGATCTGGGACTTTGGTGATGAAGGTGATCGTCAATGTTGAAGGGAACTGTCGAAGTAGTGTTGTGACGATGCGAGTGATACCTACCTGTGGGATGGAAACTGTGATCTCGGTTCCTGTAATCAGTGGGTGTGGGAAAACTTGCGCCGTGCTTCTTGTGGCGGCCGTGACGCTTGTGATGGTGGCGAGTTCCCTTGCCATGTGAAGAATGGCTCGGAAACTCAACGTCGTAGTCGTCATCACGGTCGCTGGAGTCAGTGTCCTTGTGCTCGACATGAGTGCGGCGATCCTTTAGCTTTGCTGCATCTTGATGATATTCAATTACAGAGGAAAGTCGTTGGGGTGGTTGAACTTGTGAAGTTGAGGCCACAACTTGCTTGCCTTTGTCACAGCTTGGGAACTTGGCACCAGTGTCTGACTTTGGGAACTGGACACCGTCATCGACGTGCACTTCCGGGGTCGGCCCCGAGGGACTATGTTGGCTTGCAGAGTCAACTTTAGCCCTTAGTGCCGTCAATTCTTGGAGCAAATGTTGTATTGTCTTCCCTTGTTGCTCCACGACTTGATCCAAGGGCGGATCTTCAAGCAATGGGGGTTGCTGGAATGGTGGAACTTGAGTCTTAGTTCCTGTTGATTTAGATTGGGCACCCTCTTTGTCCTCTAGAGTCACGTTACCTACAACAAGATCATTCACCATTGTGAGTATCAAGTAGCACAAGCAATATCAAAGGCACAACAATCTAGTAAAGCACGCACAACTCAAGCAAGTGACAACACTCTCGGGTTACTATGAATAGCAAGGTCGTGACGGCGGTCAGGGGGAACTGAAGGCAATCAAGCAATATCAAGCAATCACGACGAACAATTCAATGAATAGCAAGAGAGAATTCGAATAAGAAAACACAAGGAGAGGAAGCAAAAAGATTCAAACTTCCTAGTATGCAAACCTAGACGATGGAGAGGCAAGAAGATGGAAACTTTGACTAGTGATATCTCACACTTACCTTATTTTGATTTTGGATGAGATTGTTTTCGAACTCGTTTTTTTTTTTTTTTTATTTTGGATTCCCCTTTTCTGTTAGGATCCGAAAATAACTAATATGCAAAAAATATGCAAGGAAAGTCAAAGCTTTTACACAAGGAAAGAAATTAGAGTAGGGTGCAAGCAAGATCTATTGAGCACAAGAGAGAATATTTCGGCCAACAAACAAGGAAAGAGCAAATCTTTTCTATACTATCTTTTTCCTTAGATATGCAAATCAAATAATCTCTATACTTATCAATTAAATTGCAAGCAATCGAAATTAACAAGATATTGCAAGATAAGGGAAACGGCTAGCAAGATAAGGAAAAAAAATTCTCCTAGGGTTTCGAACAAGATCTGATCTTTCTGGGTTCTTAGGTGAATGAAGGTCGAATATGAAGTATTTCTAAGGCTCTCAAAATGATGGAGGAAGGGGATTACGTAGTGGAAGAGTGATAATCACAAACAAGAGAAGAACATGACTTACAAGATCCATGGCGCTCTGATACCAGTTGATGCGTTCCTGGCCTCGAAAAGGTCAAGGATGACTTGCTGGAGCGGTCTAGATCTCGTAGGGAGTCGGTCTTCTCAAGAACTGGTCGAGTTTGGGAACTCGGAGGGCGGCGGAAGACTTGACAGTAACTGGGGAACTGAGTGATAGTGATGTTGCTACTTGTGGTAACAAGCAACAACGATGGAGCGGATGATTTGTAGAGATGAAGTGGATGTAGAGTGTAGGTTTACGTAGGGTTTGGTAGATAAATCCACCGGGGAAGAGGATTAGAAGTAAGAAGAAAGGATAAAGAAGTAAGACTTTGTTTGGTGACGCCTAGGGGATTAACAAGGAGATGCACTCGACTTTATCAATTAATCCAAAAGCTAAACGTGATATTAATGAAGTAAGCAAGCCAAATATATAGGCGAGCCTTTACAAAAGAGTATCTTGCAAAATAAGTAAAGATGGTAATAAGGATGATAATAAAAGGGAAACTAGGGCCGGCCTCTCAAACATGAGAGTAGACCCGCCCTAAACCTAATAACATATGCAAAAAATAGAAATAATAATAATAACTAAGAAGATAGTCGGTCTTCACAGCTCGCGGGAACTGGCTTCAGGAACTGAAGTTGGAGACTGGTACTGAGAACTGGAGCTGGAGTAAGAGGCATCCATGCTAGTGAGCGAAGGCAGTAAGGAACTGGAGGTTAGGAACCTCAAAGAGTGCTCTGCTGGAGAGGAACTGAAGTTGGCCATGGTGCGAAGACTCATGGCTTCCTCTTCCTCAAACTCGTTTAGCTCTGAGCATATGCAATTGGTGCCTTCTGTTGCTAACCCTGTGGTCAACACACTACTGAACCTGAAATCGGCTTAACATATGCAAGAGTGCTCATGGACCCTCCATCCATGTATGAACCAAACTTTCTCAACAATTTCCCCAAGGGCAATCTCTACAATGCTCCCTTAATCCTTAATGATGAAGTGAACTATGAGTTTGGGCGAGACCCCCCACTAGAGACCTTGTTGATGATGTGCCGGCAGAGGCTGAAGGTGATTTGGCTTCAATCCAGCATCTGCTCAATGAGGAGGTCTTCCTTCTAAATGAAGAGTAGGAACTCTTCAAACATGAAGAGGAATTTAGAGACCTTATTTCTGATAACATTTTATTCAACACCTACTACTCAATCCTTACCACCACCTCTATGGCCAATATGCTTGAAGATATGGAGGTAAACAATGACATGTCAACCTCAGGCTCTAGCAAAAGGTGGAAGACCGGTGGAGACGAGGACACTGCAGCATCCTACCAGATGGGACTCAAGAAAACTAAATTCTAATGAAGGGACAAAGATTTCTAGATTGCATTGGTCCTAGTCTTCCTACAAGCTCATCACTATGCATATCCTCCACTAAGTGTGTCAGTCTACCTCCTATAATAAGATACCAATGCTGGAGAACTATTCTAACCAATGCAAATCAGAAATCTCATGTTGGCTCCATTTACCTTTATGTTTTTAGATTTCATTTCCTTGTTTTCTGTTGTTCGCTAGCCATAGCTGGCTCGTACTTGTGTAATGCCATTAGGGCCTATCAAGTTATAATGAAAATATGCACCAGTTATTATTATCCCTATGATCTGAATTTCTACACTGGTTTACATGGATCTTTGTATTACTATAGATTATTCATTGCTTACTGTTGGTTCACCACTAACCAGTTCAAGTCATGGATCCTAATAAATAACCGCGAGAGTTTAACCGAGTCTCTTGCAAAACAAGAATTACTGGTAATCAATCATTGCTTCTCTTATTTATATACTCGTACTTGCCCATTGATTTGGATAATGCTAAATGATTTTCTCTTACTTCAACCAAGTGGGACTCACTACTGTAATTGTATCTGGACTGTAACATTCAATAATGGTCTTGACAGCATCTGCATTTATTTTTCTCCTCTGTATTATAACCTCACTAACCATTGTTGTCTATACATGCAATATGATTACTACCTACTGTATAAAATTATTGTACAATCCATTTATAATATTAATCTCTATAACCAACTTTGGTTGGACCCTCTCTTTGATAACTATGTTTTGTGTGGTATCTCTTTTGATGCAGGTTCATTTAGCCTTCAACTATTACCTCAACATAGAACCAAAAGAAGAATAAGTACTAAATCCACACAAACCAACTTGAGGCACTTGATACCAATGGAAGAATTTCTCAAGTGCGTAGAAATCAGGAGGCATGGTATATTTGTAATAAAATAACACTTTTGTGTGACCTTTCTAGTAGTGATGAAAAAAGTTATATACAAATGTAATATCTTGGAATTGGATTTATGTGGAACCTCATTACACATTTCTCTTATGCTACTATCAAATTTATTGATATATGCAACCAACAGTTAAATCAATTACTTGCTCACCATATGATAGTGCATTATGATTTTTACGATCTCATGACTTCCTGTGACAAATCTATTTGTAATCCCAACACATTGAGTGACCATAACAATTACTATATCCAGGTTAATTATGCCCACAAACATCTGCTTCAACAAGGTCGATTTATCCCTTGTCCAAGCAGGATAAATCTACTAAAAACTAATAGTTGTAACAAAATTAAGGGTTGTGTAGCAGACCCTAGGTTAGTGGCTTCTCTCCTAACCTATAATGACAAATCTAGTTATCAATGAAAATTAATCTGTGGAATATTCCACGCATTGGAAGGAAAAATACTTGGACTAACATTGATAGCTTCTGTAAGAACAACCATATCCAAATGATGGGAATAGTTGAGACCAAAGCACCACATTATCCGGATGAAAAATTATGGCGAAAAGCAGGATTTGACAAAATCGTTGTATCTCCAACTCATGGTTCCTCTGGAGGGATCATTGTCTTGTGGAAAGAATATCAACTTTATAATGAAATAATCATTCTACACACAATTGATAATAGATTCATCTCATTTATCTATAAAGACCTTGAGAATAACACAGAATGTTGTATTCTTTTTGCGTATGCCCCCCTTGATGGCAGACGAATCTGCAAGATCGAATATATGAGGCTGAAAACGTTCTCTTGGGGTGGATGTTGAGGAAGTCGATGTGGAGATGGCTTCGAGAGATCGTTGTGGCAGACGATCGATCGAACCTTGGCCTTCGACAAGTGTTATCTACCTTGACTCAGTCGTCGATCTAGGTAGACTAGCTTGACTCGGACACGATAAGCAAGTGACGTCTTTTAGAAAGACTCTCTTGACTCGAACTAACCCAAGGAACCCACCTAGGGTTCTTTCAAGGTTTTGAAGTCGAACTATGTATAAACACAGATCGATCTCACAGGTGGTCAATATCAAACCAAGCGTTGACTTCTTGCAATTCAATATCAAACCACGACAATATCAAACCAAGCGTTGACTTCTTGCAATTCAATATAATCCAAAGCTACAGCTAAAGACGTTAAAACAACATCAAAACTAAAAACGTAAATCTCAATTCTCAATTTGTCTAATCCGAGCAACAAGCTCTAAAAACCAACTTAAATAGGAAAATGTCTCAAGGGTAAAATAGTAATGTCTCCTTAGCCTTCCTCTTCTTGGGCTTCCTTCCTGCTAAGCCCAAAAGGACTCTTCTTCTCCATCTGGACGATCGGTCCACCTGGCTGTCAGTCTTGTGTTGTTCCTTCTTCTTCAGTGATACGAGCTGACGTAGTCCTGCGTACATCATTACACATTTCTCTTATGCTACTATCAAATTTATTGATATATGCAACCAACAGTTAAATCAATTACTTGCTCACCATATGATAGTGCATTATGATTTTTACGATCTCATGACTTCCTGTGACAAATCTATTTGTAATCCCAACACATTGAGTGACCATAACAATTACTATATCCAGGTTAATTATGCCCACAAACATCTGCCTCAACAAGGTCGATTTATCCCTTGTCCAAGCAGGATAAATCTACTAAAAACTAATAGTTGTAACAAAATTAAGGGTTGTGTAGCAGACCCTAGGTTAGTGGCTTCTCTCCTAACCTATAATGACAAATCTAGTTATCAATGAAAATTAATCTGTGGAATATTCCACGCATTGGAAGGAAAAATACTTGGACTAACATTGATAGCTTCTGTAAGAACAACCATATCCAAATGATGGGAATAGTTGAGACCAAAGCACCACATTACCCGGATGAAAAATTATGGCGAAAAGCAGCATTTGACAAAATCGTTGTATCTCCAACTCATGGTTCCTCTGGAGGGATCATTGTCTTGTGGAAAGAATATCAACTTTATAATGAAATAATCATTCTACACACAATTGATAATAGATTCATCTCATTTATCTATAAAGACCTTGAGAATAACACAGAATGTTGTATTCTTTTTGCGTATGCCCCCCTTGATGGCAGACGAATCTGCAGGATCGAATATATGAGGCTGAAAACGTTCTCTTGGGGTGGATGTTGAGGAAGTCGATGTGGAGATGGCTTCGAGAGATCGTTGTGGCAGACGATCGATCGAACCTTGGCCTTCGACAAGTATTATCTACCTTGACTTAGTCGTCGATCTAGGTAGACTAGCTTGACTCGGACACGATAAGCAAGTGACGTCTTTTAGAAAGACTCTCTTGACTCGAACTAACCCAAGGAACCCACCTAGGGTTCTTTCAAGGTTTTAAAGTCGAACTATGTATAAACACAGATCGATCTCACAGGTGGTCAATATCAAACCAAGCGTTGACTTCTTGCAATTCAATATCAAACCAGGACAATATCAAACCAAGCGTTGACTTCTTGCAATTCAATATAATCCAAAGCTACAGCTAAAGACGTTAAAACAACATCAAAACTAAAAACGTAAATCTCAATTCTCAATTTGTCTAATCCGAGCAACAAGCTCTAAAAACCAACTTAAATAGGAAAATGTCTCAACGGTAAAATAGTAATGTCTCCTTAGCCTTCCTCTTCTTGGGCTTCCTTCCTGCTAAGCCCAAAAGGACTCTTCTTCTCCATCTGGACGATCGGCCCACCTGGCTGTCAGTCTTGTGTTGTTCCTTCTTCTTCAGTGATACGAGCTGACGTAGTCCTGCGTACATCATTACACATTTCTCTTATGCTACTATCAAATTTATTGATATATGCAACCAACAGTTAAATCAATTACTTGCTCACCATATGATAGTGCATTATGATTTTTACGATCTCATGACTTCCTGTGACAAATCTATTTGTAATCCCAACACATTGAGTGACCATAACAATTACTATATCCAGGTTAATTATGCCCACAAACATCTGCTTCAACAAGGTCGATTTATCCCTTGTCCAAGCAGGATAAATCTACTAAAAACTAATAGTTGTAACAAAATTAAGGGTTGTGTAGCAGACCCTAGGTTAGTGGCTTCTCTCCTAACCTATAATGACAAATCTAGTTATCAATGAAAATTAATCTGTGGAATATTCCACGCATTGGAAGGAAAAATACTTGGACTAACATTGATAGCTTCTGTAAGAACAACCATATCCAAATGATGGGAATAGTTGAGACCAAAGCACCACATTACCCGGATGAAAAATTATGGCGAAAAGCAGGATTTGACAAAATCGTTGTATCTCCAACTCATGGTTCCTCTGGAGGGATCATTGTCTTGTGGAAAGAATATCAACTTTATAATGAAATAATCATTCTACACACAATTGATAATAGATTCATCTCATTTATCTATAAAGACCTTGAGAATAACACAAAATGTTGTATTCTTTTTGCGTATGCCCCCCTTGATGGCAGACGAATATGCAGGATCAAATATATGAGGCTGAAAACGTTCTCTTGGGGTGGATGTTGAGGAAGTCGATGTGGAGATGGCTTCGAGAGATCGTTGTGGCAGACGATCGATCGAACCTTGGCCTTCGACAAGTGTTATCTACCTTGACTCAGTCGTCGATCTAGGTAGACTAGCTTGACTCGGACACGATAAGCAAGTGACGTCTTTTAGAAAGACTCTCTTGACTCGAACTAACCCAAGGAACCCACCTAGGGTTCTTTCAAGGTTTTGAAGTCGAACTATGTATAAACACAGATCGATCTCACAGGTGGTCAATATCAAACCAAGCGTTGACTTCTCGCAATTCAATATCAAACCAGGACAATATCAAACCAAGCGTTGACTTCTTGCAATTCAATATAATCCAAAGCTACAGCTAAAGACGTTAAAACAACATCAAAACTAAAAACGTAAATCTCAATTCTCAATTTGTCTAATCTGAGCAACAAGCTCTAAAAACCAACTTAAATAGGAAAATGTCTCAAGGGTAAAATAGTAAAGTCTCCTTAGCCTTCCTCTTCTTGGGCTTCCTTCCTGCTAAGCCCAAAAGGACTCTTTTTCTCCATCTGGACGATCGGCCCACCTGGCTGCCAGTCTTGTGTTGTTCCTTCTTCTTCAGTGATACGAGCTGACATAGTCCTGCGTACATCACCCCCCCCCCCCCCAAGACAAATACAAAGACCAATTTTGAAAATCTTTAAACCAATATATCCTTATGATTAGATTACCTTGCACTATTATTGGAGATTTTAATGAAATCCTTGTCTTAGACGATAAAGAAGGAGGAGTAGCTCCTAACGAAAACAAACTGAAACGACTAAATGAGTTTGTAAATATCCACGGCCTCATTGATATCCCGACCATTGGGAACCAATTTACATGGAGAAAGTCTAGATCAAGTAGTAATAATATCACAAAAAAACTGGAGAGAGTGCTTGTTCACAACCAAATATCAACATGATATCCAAATCTTGTAACCAAAAACAATGCCTTTACCACCTCTGATCATTGTCTTATTTCACTTGACATTACGAACAACACTAATCATCGAGTACAACCATTTAAGTTTGAAATGATGTGGACAAAAAGAAAAGACATGACTAACTTGATAAGCCAAACCTGGCGAAAACAAATCAATGGCACTCCTATATACAAAATCACAAAAAAACACAAATACTAAAAACTAAAATCAAGACATGGAACAAGACAAGATTTGAGAACATTTTTGAACAACTTAAAAAGGTTGAAGAAGACCTTATCATGCTGCAAACTGCTCCACAAATTGATAATAACGACAACATAGCAATCAAGCAAAACAACCTTAATAGGAAAAAAACAAAGTCTCCTTTCTTTCCAAAGCATGTATTGGGGACAACGAGCAAAATACAAACATATCAGAATGACAGACGCAATATCACATGTAGGATGTATTACTGAACTGAAAAATCATCCATTCTTATTGTTCATTTTTTACATTTAATATAAGCCACATTAATTTTTACAATTCATTTTTTGGATTAACACAATTAGGATATCCATGTCAAAGGAACGACTCCAGAGTTGAAGTCGGGCCTCCATTGCCTCCATATCCACGACCTCGGTGACATTGCATACACATCGGAGTGACTTCTCCATCACTATGGTTTTTGGGGGTTAACAACACATGTATTTGTATCCTCTATTTACAGAGTCTAGAGACTTCTCCTCCGCCAAAAGAAATCATCATGTGTTCTGTCATTTTCTTGATTGATTACGTTCATAAATCTAACTTTGTTTATATTACATGCATTATTAGAAGATTATGAATATGATAAGTCTCAATCTAATTTTGGGACATATATTTAACAACGTTGAAGCGTATGCAATATTAGAAGAATGTGAATATGATTATCCTCGATCTAATTTTAAGACATATATTTAACAACATTAAGATGTATACAAAATCCGTAATTGTCCGCGTGGAATCCCGAGTCTTTTTTGGCTTGAATAGATACATAGAGAGGGGTTCTGAGTCTAGTTTTGTTTTAATAGATACATAAATGAGTTAAACAAGGATTGAGTACTTAACTTACATGTTTTGGTTAGATATGATACAATCACATTGCTCCCTAACTATGAACGTTAACTTCTAAAAAATCTGGGGTTGGAGCTTGCATTGGAGAAAGTTCTGAGTCAATTGCAATTATATCTACAATGTTGAAGAACATACTTGGACAAAACCAGATGAATGTAGATTCATAAGGAATTATGATTGAACAAGTGCCTTTTAACTATTCATGATGTGAATTATCTGCGCAAACAGAACAGAAAAGCAGAAACTCTCTCTTGTAGACATTTTATCGAACACCTCATCTTCAACCTCCAAAATTAATATGTTTGTGTCTCACTATGCAATTCAGATCATCTGAACAAAAGAATCTAACTAGCACCATGTAAATTACCAGATGAAGTATACTCACTGCATAAACAGAAGATCGAAGCCGATACTTCTTCTTGTAGACATTCCATCGAACACCTCATCTTCACCCCGAAATCAACGACCAAAACCTACTCCGTGAATCCTCAATCACACTGCAATGAATCGATGTTGCACTGAATCATCAAGCCTATGAAGTGGACGATGCCAACAGTGAGGAGATCGTCAAGAGTTCTTTCATCCCTAACCTCACAGGTCTGTGGCGAGTACAGATTTGATTTGAGGCGGGGGCGGAGGCGGAAGAAGAGACAGGTTGAGGAGGGAGAGGCGTTTGCAGAGGAAAAGCGAGCAGAGTCGAAGGAGATCCTCGAGAGTTCTTTCCGCGTTATCTACTCATTTTCCAGGGAATCAAACGACGCTTTTACAAAACCACTCTAATTTTCTTTTCCATTTTCGTGTTCCAACATTATTTTTAAAAGTGTCGCAATATAAGCGTCTAAAGGTTGTTTTCTAGCCGTGATAGAGATTTCTCACACGAACCTTGTATTTGCACTTGTACTGCACTTGTAACTATCCAGATGAATAAATGCGTTTTATTTTACAGAGATATGAGGTACTATATGTAGGACCTGTATTCCGCAGAATAACAATCTGTAAAGAATTTAAATAAAGAACAGAATTAGGAAAGAGTTTTACCGAAGTGTTGAAGACGAATCTGCTGCGTAGAGTCGAGAAAGAATCTCTTTCCTTAATTCTGTAACGCCCCGTATATGTGACGGTTACCGGCGTTGAGAATCCCATGATACAACTACGATCACTTCTGGTTTGCACAATCAAAATACAGAAGCCAACGAACCAGTTACTCTGCAGTACTCTCAGAGAAGTAGAAGAAGAGAAGAGACGGGAGACTGTGTAATTTCGGATATCTGAGAATGAGAACCAGAACTCTCTTAAATAGAGTTTCTGAGTTTGTTAGAGGAGGAGATCTCGGAACTGACGACACCAACGAGGTGGAGTCAGTTGTGGAGCAAGTGGAGCAGATCGTGGAGGTTGTTGCTGCTTCAAAAAAGAAGCTAAGCTGCTGCTTGGGCCTACGGCCCATTCCACAAGACCACGGACCACGGACCACGGACCACGGACCACGGACCACGGACCACGGACCACGGACCAGGACCGGACGGACGGACGGACCGCGCGAGGGCCCCCCGTGTCCTCTCTCCATACCTCTCCCAAGGGCTTACCAAGGGTATGGGGTTTGGGGTATATAAACCCTTCATATTCCCACCCCAATTTTCGATGTGGGACAAAACCCATATCAAAATTCAGCTCCAAAATTGTTCTTTGAACTTAGTCAAGCAACCAACTTTGAGCCTTCATTTCTCATTCAAAAGGAACCCGATTTTGACGTGTGAGTACACTACGGCGTAGTGCTCGCGGAGACAAAGCCAACGCTCCCATAATCCGGCACAACCGATGACCGCAGCCCACCAGAAAAGTGCCCGGAAGTCCAGTAAAAAATCAGTTCCAACAATCCCCCACATGAATAGAAATGATTCTATTACACGTGCTTAGACAAGACAGACATAAATTTTGAGAGTACGGGCGAAGAATCACTGCATCTGAGCTGGTGGCGTTTTTCAGCCTTGAACCACCCATTGTGAGTAGCTATCGGATTTACTCGACCAGGTAGTGAACATGATGTCTTGAACCACCCGGACTTTGACGTAAACCTAGACAATAACTATCACACAGTTTCATCTTCTCACAGAACTAGGTTCTTGATTGTGTTCATTTTGGCCGTGAACATCCCTGGTTATTCATGAGTGAACTTGGAGAAAGTAGCCTCTCTTCTTTCTCCTAGAAACGGCCCCATTTCACACTCATAAGGTGATTGACCATAAATGGTATTACCAATACCCTACTTTGTTCTTTCAAAGTTTATGGAATCATTAAAAGCAAATGCTTAACCTCTACTTTGCCATCGCACTTTTATCATCCTAGGAACTGGGGAAGAAGATATAATATCTCCAAGTGCGCTTCTAGATTCGACTTGAATTTGTTTTCCCCTTGAACCTATTTCTTGGGATCTCCAATCACTTAGGTAGGGTTGCCATCAAGCATCATCTTTAGTCATAGGCTTTAAACCCATTCCTCTAGATGACTTTACAACTTGCTCTCTTGACAATCCCTTAGTGAACGGATCTGCTAAGTTGTCAGCTGACTTGATATAATCGATTGAGATTACACCAGTTGAGAGTAATTGTCTTATGGTTTTATGTCGTCGTCTTATGTGGCGAGACTTACCATTATATATTGTGTTCAGTGCCCGAGAGATAGCCGATTGACTATCACAGTGTACACCTAAAGCTGGCACTGGTTTTTCCCACAAAGGAATATCCTCCATAAAGTTTCGAAGCCATTCTGCTTCTTCAGCTGCTTTGTCTAAAGCAATGAACTCAGATTCCATTGTGGATCTGGCCAATAACGTTTGTTTTGAGGATTTCCATGATGCAGCTGCACCACCCAGCGTGAATACATACCCACTGGTGGATTTTGAGTTCTTTGAATCTGATATCCAGTTAGCATCGCTATAGACTTCCAGAGTGGCTGGATATCTTCCATAGTGCAGCCCGTAACTCCGAGTATGTCGCAAGTAGTTCAATACTCGAGTTATTGCTTTCCAGTGATTGTGTCCTGGATTACTGGTATATCTACTCAGTACGTTGACAGCATGTGCTAAGTCTGGTCTTGTACAATTTGTCAAGTACATAAGACTTCCTATCACACGAGCATACTCTAACTGTGATATGCCATTACCCGAGTTTTTCTTCAGTTTGAGATGCGGGTCCACCAGACTTTTTGCAATCCCATTTGAATAGTTCTTGAATCGTTCAAGTACCGCCTCGGCGTAATGTTGTTGAGACAAGACTATTCCTTCTGAATGTCTAAATATTTTGATCCCTAAGATCACATCCGCTAGTCCCAAGTCTTTCATGTCAAACTTTCCATTAAGCATGTTCTTGGTTTGTTTGATCATGTCATTGTTGCTACCTATGATGAGTATGTCATCCACATATAGGCACAACAGAATGTATCCTTTTGCAGTTTCCTTGACATAGATACACTTGTCACATTCATTTATTTTGAAACCATTTGACATCATTACTTGGTCAAATTTTTCGTGCCACTGCTTAGGAGCTTGCTTAAGTCCATATAAGGATTTCACAAGTCTACACACTTTGTGTTCCTGTCCAGGGACAACATAACCCTCAGGTTGTTTCATATAAATTTCCTCTTCTAGTTCTCCATTTAAAAAAGCTGTTTTTACATCCATTTGATGTATTTCTAGATTGCGTATAGCTGCAATGGCTATTAGCATTCTTATTGAAGTTATTCTCGTTACTGGAGAGTAGGTGTCAAAGAAATCCAAGCCTTCTTTTTGCCTAAATCCTTGCACCACAAGCCTAGCCTTGTACTTATCGATTGAGCCATCGGTTTTTAATTTTCTTTTGAAAATCCATTTGCTCCCAAGAGCTTTCGAACCGGATGGCAACTCAGCTAACTCCCATGTATGATTCTGCATAATGGAGTCGATTTCACTTTTTACCGCTTCCTTCCAAGCAGGTGCATCTGGTGTTGACATGGCTTCTTTGAATGTTCTAGGTTCATTTTCCAAAAGATAAGCCATTTCGAAATCAGGACCAAATGATTTTTCCTTTCTAGCTCTTTTGCTACGTCTAGGTTCATCATTGTCCTCTTCTGTTGGTTGAACAGAAGTGCTTGCTTCGCCTTCTTCACGAGTCCGTTTCGGATTCTCTTTATCCTTACATGGGAACGTGTTTTCGAAGAAGGATGCATTTCTTGATTCCATTATTGTATTTGCATGTATGTCTGGTATATCAGACTTGTATACCAAGAAACGATACGCACTACTATTGTGTGCATACCCGATGAAGATACAATCAATGGTTTTTGGTCCTATTGAGACCTTCTTAGGGGGTGGTACCGCCACTTTTGCTAGGCACCCCCACACTTTGAGGTATTTGTATGAAGGTACATTACCTTTCCACAACTCATAAGGCGTCTTTCCAGTCACCTTATGCGGTATTTTGTTGAGAATGTAATTGGAGGTTAGCAGCGCTTCCCCCCACATGTTCTGGGATAACCCAGATTCTTGCAACATTGCATTCATCATTTCTTTGAGAGTTCGGTTCTTTCGTTCCGCAACCCCGTTAGATTCAGGTGAGTAAGGCGCAGTAGTTTGATGAACGATTCCATGTTCTCTAGAGAATGCATTAAATGGTTCACTATACTCGCCTCTTCTATCACTTCGGATCATTTTAATCTTTTTACTAAGTTGGTTCTCAACTTCCAACTTGTATTCTTTAAACTTTTCCAAAGTTTCATCTTTGCTATGTAATAGATATACATAGCAATATCGTGTGCAATCGTCTATGAAGGTTACAAAGTACTTCTTACCGCCTCTAGTTTGCACGAACTTTAAATCACATAAATCAGTGTGAATTAGTCCTAGAGGTTCGGTTGTTCTCTCTACATGGGGTGATGGCGTTTTTGTGAGTTTCGCTTGTACGCATACTTCACATTTGTCTTTACTTGTTTTGCATTTTGGAATCATGTTCATGCTTATTAGTCTACTTATAGATTTATAATTAACATGTCCCAATCTTTCATGCCAAATATTAAAAGACTCAACGACATAAGCAATAGGATTATTCTCATTCACTGAAACATCAGTTACAACCTTTTTGGGAAGGACTGTCATTACATTCATTTTGACCAGCCCATCCTTCACATAACCCTTCCCCACATAAATCCCATTCTTAGAAAGAACTAATTTATCAGACACAAACTTGACACAGAACCCATTCTTGTTGAGAAGAGTCCCCGAGATCAGATTCTTTCGAATGTCTGGCACATGAAGCACATTGTTGAGAGTCAGCTCCTTCTCAGAAGTCATCTTGAGCACGATCTTTCCAATACCTTCAACCTTGGATGTCGCAGAGTTTCCCATGAAGAGTTTCTCTTCTGTTCGGCTTTTCTGATAAGTGGTAAACAATCCCTTATCCGAGCAGATGTGTCTAGTGGCACCTGTATCGTACCACCACTCCTTTGGGTTGCTCCCAACCAAATTCACTTCAGTCACCGCACACAGGTCGTTTGCTGTCAGTGAGTTTTCAGCTAAATTGGCTTGAGACTTCTTCCCTTTGTCTCTTCTGTTGCCGGGCTTGCTGCGACACTCGTCTGCCTTGTGACCAACCTTATCACACTTGTGGCATTTTCCACTGAACTTCTTTGCTCCTTGCTTCTTGAAGTTTGTGGTGTTTTGAGGTTGAAACTTCTTGTTCTTCCCCTTGTCTCGATGCTCAGCCAGGTTTGCCTTGTTAGAGAGCCCAACTTGATTGGCCCTCTTATTGTTTTCCTCGACCCGAAGCCTCACGATCAAGTCTTCAATCCTCATTGCCTTTTGTTTCAGCAACAAGTAAACCTTGAATTGCTCCCAGGATGGAGGAAGCTTCTCAATGATGGCACCTACCTGGAAAGCCTCACAGATGGTCATTCCTTCCGAGATCACTTCATGGACGATCAGTTGTAATTCTTCAACCTGTTCCACGACTGACTTTGAATCTACCATCTTGTAGTTCAGAAACTTTGCTACTGCCGCTTTCTTTGAGCCAGCATCTTGTGTCTTGTACTTCTTTGTCAACGTATCCCACAATTCCTTAGCGGTGTTATGGTTACAATAGACCTTGTACAGTGAGTCAATCATGCGATGAGTAAGATACCCTCTGCATGCATAGTCCCCTTTCGCCCAATCAGATAGGGCATCAGTGTCATGTGGGGAGAACCTAGGTTTCCCCTCCTTCAAGAACCTGTCCAAACCCAGCATACTCAGGAAGAACTCCATCTTCTGAGACCATATTTTGAACCCTTTCCCGTCAAATTTTTCGGGTAGGATCCCAGCATGGATTGTGTTCGGCATAGTTGTCACATAAGGTCTGTGGGGAACATACAGATGAGGCAACTGAACATCAGGCAGATCCATTGGATGACTCGTTTGACCTGGGTGACTTGTTTGACCCGGATAGCTCAATTGACCCGGATGACTCATTTGAACCGGATGGCTCATTTGACCCGGATGAGGAGGTTGAGCCAGATGACTCGTTTCAGCCGGATGACTCGGTTCAGCCGAATGAATAGGCACTGGTGGCAGATCCACTTGGACAACCGGGGGGGTTTCCTTGATCGGACTCTCATGACCCGGGCTGTTATGAACTTGATCCCTATCAAGTATCTGAGCCTGATCGAGAGGCATAGTCCCAAACTGAATTCGGGGCGACCCAGTGACCTTTCCAGCGTCAGCAGCAGTTTTCTCATCTCCGTTAGTCATTGTATCTGTTCAATGAGACAAACAAATATTAGTATGACTTAGAAGTAACTCTGCAAAACAGATTTCAAAAATCTGAAAATACACAGTTTTCTGCAGAACTGTAAACGCAGAAACCAGCAATCTTCGAACTGTAAAAATTACAGAACCAGAATCTGCGAATCTGTAAATGCAGAAACCAGCAATCTGCGAACTGTAAAAATTACAGAATTCACGAATCTGTAAAACAGATCTGAATTCCTGCGAACTGTAAAAGTTCCAGAAATCACGAATCTGTAAAACAAAACTGAATTTCTGCGAACTGTAAAACACAGATTCTGCAATCTGTAAATACAGAATCAGAAATCTGTGAACTGTAAACACAGTTTTTCGGTTCTGTAATACAACAGCAACCTGGTTCTGTAATACAACAGCAACCTCACAATTATAAAGAGTAATTATCGTTTTTACTCGAATCTGAACACAAATCCGAAACTGTACGCAGTACAGACAATTTTCTTCGGGATGTAACTTTCTGTTCCTTTAAAACTCAAACAGATTGTTAGCGACATGATAAAATTGTACAGAATTAAGATTGTAGGACCTGTATTCCGCAGAATAACAATCTGTAAAGAATTTAAATAAAGAACAGAATTAGGAAAGAGTTTTACCGAAGTGTTGAAGACGAATCTGCTGCGTAGAGTCGAGAAAGAATCTCTTTCCTTAATTCTGTAACGCCCCGTATATGTGACGGTTACCGGCGTTGAGAATCTCATGATACAACTACGATCACTTCTGGTTTGCACAATCAAAATACAGAAGCCAACGAACCAGTTACTGTGCAGTACTCTCAGAGAAGTAGAAGAAGAGAAGAGATGGGAGACTGTGTAATTTCGGATATCTGAGAATGAGAACCAGAACTCTCTTAAATAGAGTTTCTGAGTTTGTTAGAGGAGGAGATCTCGGAACTGACGACACCAACGAGGTGGAGTCAGTTGTGGAGCAAGTGGAGCAGATCGTGGAGGTTGTTGCTGACTCAGTTGGGCGTCCCCATTCCAGATCCAGCCCGCTTCTTCTGCTGCTGCTTGGGCCTACGGCCCATTCCACAAGACCACAGGACCACGGACCAGGACCGGACGGACGGACGGACCGCGCGAGGGCCCCCCGTGTCCTCTCTCCATACCTCTCCCAAGGGCTTACCAAGGGTATGGGGTTTGGGGTATATAAACCCTTCATATTCCCACCCTAATTTTCGATGTGGGACAAAACCCATATCAAAATTCAGCTCCAAAATTGTTCTTTGAACTTAGTCAAGCAACCAACTTTGAGCCTTCATTTCTCATTCAAACGGAACCCGATTTTGACGTGTGAGTACACTACGGCGTAGTGCTCGCGGAGACGAAGTCAACGCTCCCATAATCCGGCACAACCGCAGCCCACCAGAAAAGTACCCGGAAGTCCAGTCAAAAATCAGTTCCAACACTATATACACCATCTGCAATAATTCTCACATATATGACCCAAAACCCATTAACGTTGACCCTATTCTTCAAAGTACGAGTATATTCCAAACTAGAAAAGAAAACCATTGATTTAGTGTACATACATCTATCTATGAATGAAAGACTTCTATCAAAAACAAAGCTATATACTATGCCGTAAAAGATTTGTAGTATGTGTAAAAATTACACAAGCTACACCAACTTGAATACTCCACTCTTTCAATTGACCATTCTGATATGGATTATTAAACAAATAGTTCACACCCTCCCCCACAACATTCCACCTTCCTCTCCCACTTCCTCTTTTTCGATTATATTCTATAAAGCTATATTGGTCAAAAAGTGATCACATCTCCAACACCAACCCCAACCACAAACAGGATCTTTCTATCCTATATAAAAACATACCACATCTCATTTCACAAAACACACAACAAAATCAAAGCCTTGTGTAAAAATGACAAGTGAAGCAAGGGAGATAAGATCAGCCCCAATAACACCAAGGCAAGCAACAACACCACCCATCTCATCCCCATCACAATACAACTCCCCTTCACTCTCTCGCTCCCCTCTCCTCTCCCTCGAACACGAGCCCGAATCCCGAGACGAGGTCAAGCCTTCCATCACTCCTACCAATGCTCGAAGCAACATGTCGACACCGAGGGGAGGGGCTTCGAGGCCTCGGACCCCGATGTTCATCACGCCTTTGGCAAGCCCGTTAAGGAAGGCCATCCAGATGACGAAACTTGACCCCCAAGACGCCTGGCTCCCAATCACTGAGTCCAGAAACGGAAACGCGTATTATGCTGCTTTTCATACGCTCTGCTCTGGGATCGGGGTCCAGGCACTCGTGCTCCCTGTCGCCTTCACCATTCTCGGATGGTAATACTAAAGTTTCTCATATTACCAATTGGTTTTAAGATAGAACGTACGTTTCCCATATAGTAAAATGTTGTTGAATCTGCAGGGCATGGGGACTAATATGCTTGACATTAGCCTTCATATGGCAGCTCTACACACTCTACTTGTTGGTCCAGCTTCATGAGTCCACCGAAACCGGGCTTCGTTACAGCAGATACCTCTCCCTCGGCACTGTTGCCTTTGGTACTAACTCGATCCCCTTCATTCATTCATTCATTCATTCATTACACTAACCATTTGGATCATTCTCAGGGGAGAAGCTAGCGAAGTCGGTAGGGACGTTTCCTATAATGTACCTGTCAATGGGATCATGCGTAGCCTTGATCGTGATCGGAGGGTCGACAATGAGGATCTTGTTCCAAGTGGTGTGCAGTGCAAATTGTACAGCCAAGCCTCTGACTACAGTAGAGTGGTATCTCATATTCACATGTGCAGCAGTCATCTTATCTCAGCTTCCTAACCTAAACTCCATTGCTGGTGTGTCTCTTCTCGGAGGAGTCACAGCAGTCGGATACTGCTCCTTCATTTGGGTGGTTTCGGTCGTCAAAGGGCGTCTCCCCGGCGTCTCGTACAACCCTGTTCATGCTTCCTCTGATATCTCTAGGGTTTTTGGAGTGCTTAATGCTCTTGGTATCATCTCCTTCGCCTTCAGAGGTCACAATTTGATTCTTGAAATTCAGGTACATCATTAGTACAACTGTCACATATATTAAGAGACATAGATAGTATTGCATTAAATTGATTTGGAATCTAGGTGAGCAATATTTCATAGTGGAGTTTTCTTCTACGTGGGCATATTTGTCAAACTTTAACTAGGTTGGTGGAGAAATACAACATGAGGATCACAAAAAATAATACAGTACACTGTCTTTACAAAATTACTGTGCCAGCCAACTGACACAGCAGACGTTGTGAAGCCTCCATGTATAGATTGTTGAGTTGAATTCAAGATTTCATAGAATATTTATTTGGATCAAACCTATCTCAATCTTTACTAGGATGCCATTTGTAGCTATAAACATAGTTAGAGACTAAATTCAAACTGTGTGAAAGCTACATCTCATCATGAACGGGAACCTACCTCGCTTACTTAGTCAAAATATTGCCACCAACTTGAGGTTGTTATTGACCCTTACCTACAAGTTTGACAAACATGTTGAAAATGATATGCTCCTTTATACTATACGATAAGATGGTGACTTTTAGTCTCATTAGATACAAGTTGTACACATTACTAATCTTTATTTATTGGTTAAAAATAAGGCAAATAGTTAATAAACTATTCTTTCAAAATTGAATAATCATTTTTTGCATTTGCAGGCTACAATGCCCTCAAGTGAAAAGCACCCATCAAGAGTGCCAATGTGGAAGGGTGTCCAATTTGCATATCTTCTCATTGCAATGTGCTTATATCCTCTCGCAATAGGTGGCTACTGGGCCTATGGTCAAATGGTAAGCCCAAAACTGTAAGCCCAACTCTATTCTGGGCTAGGCCCAAATTCAACACCTCCACTAAAAACCACCCAAAAAACATGCAGATACCTCGAGATGGTGGAGGAATGCTAACTGCTCTATACACCTACCATAGCAAGGACACTTCTCGCGTAGTGCTCGGACTCACCAGCATCTTTGTGATCATCAATGCCCTGAGCTCCTTCCAAATTTACGGGATGCCCTCATTCGACGACACTGAATCCAAGTACACAATGAGGAAGAAGAAGCCTTGTCCGAGATGGGTTCGAGCCGCTTTCCGTGCTTTGTTCGGGTTCATATGCTTCTTCATAGCAGTGGCCATTCCTTTCTTAGCAAGCTTTACAGGGTTGGTTGGAGGAATTGCACTTCCAGTAACTATGGCTTACCCTTGTTTCATGTGGATCAAGATCAGAAAGCCCAGGGCTTATGGGCCCATGTGGTGCCTTAACTGGACCTTGGGTGTCTTTGGGATGTGCCTTAGTGTTCTTCTCATTGCTGCTGGCCTTTATTCTGTCATTCACAACGGTGTTGAGTTCAAGTTCTTCCATCCCCACTAAGATTTCCCAACGATTCTTTTATTTGGTGTGCTTTGTCTACTTGTTTGCTTGCTTTTGTAGTGTAGAAAAGCAAATGGATTTGATTTTTTAAAGTTTGTGATATATATACATATGGTAAATGCAGCTCATACCTGAAAGCCTAAAGGTCTTGTAAGTGATGTATCAGTGTGGTTTGCAGAAACTTATGATGTAAGGTACCTGTTTAATACTAGCCAAAGCTTATTAGTTCAGAATTCAGATGAACCCAAACTTTAGATTTAGTGACTACAGATTTACAGATCAAACATGCCCTTACTGTTACTGATCACAAGTATTCTTAATACTAATCCTGGTTCATGGTACCTAGACGAAAGAACAATAGAAGCAAATGATCAGAGGTGTCCATGCTTAAACAATCATACACAGGAATCAACAATTTCTACACTCGACTGTATCAACCATTTTTGTCACTAAAAAAACTTTCAATGGCTGAATTCAGCCAAAGAAGACTTAAGGTATGTTGAGCAGAAAAAGGGAAATAGAAATAACACCTGTCACATGATGGAATATTATTACAGAAACTGCATTATTCATAGTGAATCATAGACTGTGCATATGAAGCAAAGGGCAATAGACACTAGACAGGATGATATCGTTTTCACAAGATGAGACAGAAAAATGAGGATTTTCACTCCAAGGACCAATCAGGTAGCAGTGCTAGGTCAAGCAAGTTGTAGAGACTTTGCATGTATCCGAAATCAGCAAACATCAAAAGTTATTACAAACTTGTCTGTGCTCTCTGTTGAATGCATGTAACTCTATCTCACAGCTACTGACTGTTGATCTTACTCAGCAAGCTGCACAATTTGAGAACAGCTCAATTTTAGACACACTAACCAATTTTGAGTCTTTGATTAACAAATAAATGTCAAAACCATGGAATGGAACACAAGTGTCACCCATGACAGCTAACTTTAAGACACACTTACCAATTTTGAGTCTTTAATTTATATATAAATGTAAAAACCAATGTTTAATATCTTTGATTCATCTCAAAATCAACTTTTTTTTGGCAGGAATAGCATTGTCACAATGTCACCCCGTAGCAGCAGGGATACTTACTTTATTTAGAGGGTTATCAGGAGACTTCTTCCACGACTTCCATAGCATGTCCTTGTATTGGGTGTGAGTGAGACCAGGCTTCTCTTCCTTCAGCCTTGGCATTTCAGCTTCCTCATAAGCCTGCAGCAATCATATATCAGTAATTGATTCAAGCAGAAACAGCAATTACAACACAATTCATTACCATCAGACTGAATACCTGTGAAGATAATTGTAAAAGAGAGATCACAGAAAGAACCCTAACAATTCTTATGGGAAAGCAAGATTCTCCATAACCCTAAAAATGTCTAATGCCACAACAATTACACCATACACTAGCAGGACAATTAGAGAAAACTGATCAATGATACTTGAAACAGTAGCTCAAGAAATTCCAAAAGGTTATATAGGTAAACATGTGATACATAACTGTGTTTCAGCCTCAAATATGTGAAATTGTGAATCAAACCCTAAAAATGCCTGTTGCCACAACAATTACACCAGCACTAGCAGTACGTGGTAAGAAAAGCTGATCAATGATACTCAAAACAATAAAATCAGAAAATTCCAAAAGGTTATTTAGGCAAATATGTGAATCAAAACTGTGTCTCAGCCTGAAATATGTGAGTCAAATCCCTAAAAATGCCTATTGCCACAACAATACTGACCAGTGCTCCTTAAATAGTGATCTCAGAAGTAATTAGCAAACCTTAAAAGCAGCCTTGAGCCTCTTTTCGGGATGCTTATCAGCAGGAAGATCATCAGAAACGGCAATCTTGGCAATGGCCTCATCAAGAGAATGAGCTTCAATAACAGAATCATCTCTATTAGTGTTGGACACAAGAACCATCCTCTCATACTCCTCTTCAGCAGCAGTCCGGCTCTGTTTCTTCTTGACCTCTTCCGCCTTCTTGAGCAAAGAAGCTTGGTCCTCCTCCTTCCTCCTCCGTAGGTCGGCTTCAGTGACCTTAGGAACAGGAATCGAAACCCTACCGGCTTTCTTGTCAGGCTTCTTCAACGCCTTCTCGAGCTCCTTTTCTTCCTGTTCGGCCAGACGGCGTGCCTCAACCTTCTTTGCGGCGGCTTCCGCGCGCTTCTCGGCTTCTTCCTCCTTCTTCTTCGCGGCTTTGGACTTGGAGCCCTCCGCTTCACGCCAGTACTTTTCTTCTTTGTCTCTCTCTTCGCGTTCCTTGCGATCCGACTCGGCGGCGCTCCTCCTCGCCTTCGCTTCCTCAGCCTTACTGTTCAATCCCATCTTCTTCGGCATGATTCAAGACTGTCAACGCTCACAGGTGCTTGGTTGTTTGCTTGCGTTGATCGGAGGACCTCCAATCCCTAATCGAGAGTTTTCCGGTGTTTCTTCTTTACCCCTTTTTTGTTTATTGCTTTAGCACGGAGTAAAATATGAAAACTCTTATCATTGGGTCATCAACCTTTGTAATGGGACCTTACAAGTTTGATTTTTTGGGTAAATACCAATTGGAGATAGTTTTTTAGGTTAATATACTCCCTCCGTCCCTTAAATGTACTTCTCATCTCTTTCCGGCACATTCACTGATGCACGTTTTGTAACGTTAATATCTTTAAATACACATTAGTAAAAATTATAAAATTTTGATATTGTTAAAGCTCTTGATGAGACGAATCAAACAAGACCCCATATTACTATATTTTTTCATATACATTGCAAGATATGTCGAAGATTCTCTTAAAACGTGAATAGTGTCAAAATATAGGATGGGAAGAACATTTGGGGACGGACAGAGTACTAGTTTATTAAACACTATGAAAGTACCCTAGCAGGCAGCACGTAAAGCATGTGTCTCATTGTCTTCATCAGTTTGTACAACTCCAAGAAACTCGCAAAAGAAAGCAGACTGCCAACGTACGATGGCCGGAGGAGCTGCCTGGCACCATCGCGTTGTGCTCAGAGGTCACTATCGTCTTTGCCACCGCCGCCTATATATTCACCGTCGTCTTCGCCACCGCCTATATACTCACCGTCAGCTTCTGCCTCCTCACCAACGGAATTGAGCAAATTGCTCGGATCTGCAACTAACTATTGGCAACGAACTATCTAGCTTCTTGTATGACCTGAATGGTTTGTTCTAGGGGTGAGCAAAAATATTTGTTGAGATGAGTTTTGATTATGACAAACATCTACTAATGATTTACTTGAGTGTATAGGAATGTTACTAGTGATTGCTGGATGCAGAGAAATGCTTGCTAGATTTCATGAGGTGTAAGGCTACGTCGAATGGAAGCCAGTTGTGCAGTGTAGGTCCATCCGAGGAAGAATATCGGTCGAGATATTTTGGAGGATGGCCTTGGAGAAATAAGGAAGAAGATTTCTCAAATAAGAAAAAAGGCAACTCGGTGGAGACTTGGTCTTGAGACGCGCGCCCTTTTGATTCATTGAAGAAATAAGGAAATAATATCTATAAGGAATATTTCCTTATAGATAATGTTTCCTTATACATAAAGAAGCAACATGCCTATTGAAGACTAAAGTTGAAGACTTGGACATCAAGTTGGAAGATCACACGGAAGGAAAGTATGAAAATAATATCTAAGTAAGGGATTTCCTTAAAGATAGAATTTATCATATATTTGATGAAGATTTATGGTAAGTCGGATTTGAAGTCTTGGAGAAAAAGAAAGAAGATTATTTGGAAGGAACGAATGATATTTTATTTAAGGAAGAGATTTCCATAAATAAAATATATCATATCTTTAGTTAAGCTTTATGGAAATTCAGATTGAAGACTTGGAGCACAAGAAGACGCCTTGTTAGGGTTATTTAGTTTGTTATATATTGAGAGTTGTGAAGAGAGAGACCACGAGTGTTAGAGATTGAGTTCAAGTAGAAGAGAGATCCGAGATCTATGTGAGAAACTTAGAAGAGTGATCCAAGTTCTTATTGTAACAAGAAATCAATAACACAAGTAGACGATTCAAACTCCTTCTAGTGAGAAGCTAGAAAAGAGTGGTTTTGCCCTGAAATACTTATTGGTATTAAGGGTTTTCACTATTAATCCTCGTGTTCGGGTTCGATCTTTCGTGTATTGTTTTTAATTCCGCTGCATTACGTTCCAGGGAACAAAGCTTTGTTCTTTGATATTTTACGCTAACCGATCCAACAATATCCAATCCGGTCGATCTGATAATCCGTTGACCTGATCTTGAAAATTCCGCATTCGAAAATATCCGATTGTTTTTTATCCGAATCCGGTCCGATCCAGGCGATTTTCCCGGATACGGATCAAGATATTTAGCTTACGGATATCCGAAAATATCCGACACTATTATTATAATATATAAATATATATTTTATAGAACTAAAATATACTCTTATGAGTTTAAATTATTTAATAATGGTCCTTATACATTTTTAATCCATAAGATATATTCTCTCAACACAAAATTTCTTTATATAAATACAAAACTTTGATCGTAGTTTTTTTTAAATTCAAACTTTAGTTACTTATTTAGATTTTTTACTCACTAAATAAATCAAATATATTAATTTGCACATGTTAATTCGTCTATATCATATATATGTTTATAATTCTAAACTGAAATAAGGTTGTCGAGCTTAATTGTTTGACAAAAATAATAAAAAATTGCAAATTATGTTGATATTTAACATTTAGTTTATACTTTGTGAATTTTAGGTTTAATAGAAATAAAAAATTAAATTAATTTTCATATTCTTTCTAAAAATAAGATTATTTGGATATCCGAGTCAAATATTCGATCCGATCCGAACAATATTTACCGGATATCCGCTCCAAAATGGACCAGAAAGATTTTGTGACATTTTTTTACCAGATATCCAGTCTACAGAATCGGATCGAATATATCCAGTTGCTCCCCTAGTTTGTTCATGTTCAACACATCAGACATAGTGCCAATTCTGCGGTTGATCCCAATTTGCATTGGGTTTATCTTCTTTCTCATTTTTTTTCTCTTAAACCATTCCTCTCCTAGTGCTACCCAAATGGCCAAATTAGCTAGCTAGTACGGAGTAGGCTACTCCGTACTAGCTAGCTAATTAGTAGGTGCTAGCTGCTAGCTGCTAGCTACTCCGAGTAGCTAGCACCTACTAATGTTTTGATACGGGGATGAACCATGTCGAATCTGATCTAGATGCCTAATCTCAACACAAACTCAGAAACAAAGGAAAATGAGTTATGTACTTGATGGTTTGAAGATGGAAACAAGAAGAACAAGATAGAGAAGGGAAGAACCTGGCCTAACAATGACTAAACCCTTAGCTTGAGGCTAAGAACCGAATCAAATGAAGACAAAACCCTTACCATACAACCTTACATAATCTGTCATGGAAGGAGGAAAACACAAGGAGGAGATCTATGAAGCTTTAGGCCACCAATCCTTCAAGAATTGGCATCCACAAGACAACTAGACTATGAATCCAACAATCCGCTCTTCTCTCTCAAAAGACTCTCTTTTGGAAGAAGAAACTGTTTTTCAACATAAGCCAAATCTCCGTGTGACTTGAATACTCATCTCCCATTGGTTAATAAGGGTTTACTGGATTGTGTTATGTAACAATGATTATTTTATTTTATTTAATTAGCAGCTGAAATCCCAACTGAGGTGTGACTACTGAAATTTGACACAAAACTCCTTTTTCTACTTCTCTTCCCAGTTTCTTAATTCATGTGCCATTCCCAGGGGCAGAGGGAGTAAGTGTCATCAAGACACTCATTAAAGTAGTCAACACACTAAGTAAACTATCAACAAGACACTAGATAAAACTGTTAACATACTCAAAAATATTGTCAACACACTAAAATAAGGCTGCGTCTATATGCACACGTTTTTTTTGCTAAATGCACACTATTCTGTGCGGTAACAATTGCAGTACACATCTGTGCGTTAACTCTTACCGCACCAAAGGACTCAGGGGCATTGTTGGAATTTTTTCTGAAACCTATACGACGCTGGTGCGGTAAGAATTACCGCACAGATCTGTGCGTTAACAATTACCGCACAGATCTGTGCGTTAACAATTACCGCACCAGATTAATCCCAGATTAAGCAAAAAAAAAAACAGATTTTGCTTAACTTAAACCCTGTGCGGTAACAATTACCGCACATGAATTTTTTTTTTTTTAAAAATAAAAATGGTGCGGTAAGAGTTACCGCACCGTATTAGTTTTTTTTTTTAAAAATAAAACTGGTGCGGTAAACGTTACCGCACCGTATTAGTTTTTTTTTTTTTTAAATAAAACGGGTGCGGTAAACGTTACCGCACCAGGTTTTTTTGAAAAAATGCCCGTTGGAATTTTATGCCCGTTGGTGCGGTAATAGTTAACGCACCAACGGGCATAAAATTCCAATGGGCATTTTTCGGTTGTATATATAGGTTGAGCTATCTTGTTGAAGTTTTGCAATGCACACTACAATGTCTTATAATTATGAGAGTAGTGAGGATGATGGTAACGACAATTGGATATCAGGGGTCGTGGAAGAAGAATACGAAGTCGATGAAGAAGAGGAAGTGGACGAAGAAGACGAAGAAGGCGATGAGGAAGTGGACGAAGAAGAGGAAGAAGGCGAAGCAAATGTATCAATTGCATTAGACGATTGGACTCCGTTACCGATTTTGGTTAGTATATTATCAATTTAAATTTTGTATTTAATTGCATGAGATTTAGGCTAATTAGTTAAAATTGCGTATCTAAGTAATGTAGTTTAATCAATATAGGAAGAAGACTTTAGACCACATTTTAGTACTGCGCAAATGTGGGATAGTAAAGAAGAGATGATGGAATGGACAAAACAGAGAGCAAGGGATTTAATGATAGTTTTGGTACATCGTACATCTAGCAAATATTGCGTTGATTTTGTATGCGATAGGTTTGGAAAACCTAGATCGGGTAGGCCGAAAGTGAATTTAAAAAATCCAGAATTGCCGGTTCCGAGGCTTCGTCACCGAAAATCGAAGAAATGTGGTTGTACATTTGAGTTATATGGGGTTCGTATAAAAGAAGGGCCTTATAGTTATAAATGGATCGTGAATGTTGTAGAAGGTCGTCACAACCACACCCTTCCTACTAGTTTTCATGGGAATTCATTCGTGGGTAGAATGAGCAAAGAGGAGGAGAAAATAGCAAGGGAAGCGGGGGATGATCGCAAGACGCCAAAAAACATACTTATTCAGCTTAGGATAAGAGACCCGCAAAATGTGACATCCATGAAGCAGATTGCCAATTTTTTGCAGAAGATCAATTTTGAAGATCGTGGTGAATTGTCAGTTACTCAGTGGTCTCTAAATTTTCAGAAAGAGAACAAGTATTTTTGTCAACCTTTGAGGAACACGAGGACGAATGAGGTTGAAGTCCTTTTTTTCGCTCACCCGGAGTCGATTCGTTTGTTCAGGAAGTTTCCTCATGTGATTATCATGGACGCCACATACAAGACAAATAGGTATGATATGACTTTAGTGGAGATGGTTGGTTTCACTTGCACGCACAAGACGTTCAACATCGCATATGCATTCATGGCTCAGGAGACAGTAATGCATTACAAGTTTGTGATGATGTGCGTTCATGAGTTGTGTAGAAATTTGGGAGTGATGCCGAAGGCTATAATGACCGACTGTGAGAAGGCTTTGTTGAGAGCAATCAAACTTGTGTTCAAAGACACTGATGTGAAGCAACTGTTGTGTTGGGTGCACATTAAGCACAACATCCAGTCACACGCAGAAAAAGTGATTAAAAATACTAAAAGGGCGGAGAACTTTGTTACGCAATGTTGGGGGATATTTTGCTCGAGCACCGAAGAAATCTACGAAGAGAGGTTGAGAAAGCTGAGAGATTCATGGAAGAAGGGCATTGTTGGTTACGTTGAAAAGTACTGGTTTACTCCGTACAAGGAGTTCATAGTTAGAGCGTGGACGGACTGCACTCTTCACTTTCACACAAGGACTACAAACAGGTATCTTTGTTTGTTTAGTTGTTAATTTGGACCACCATATTATTAATGCTAATGATTAGAAATTGTGTTTATTTAGGGTGGAGGGGATGCATAAGGTGTTGAAAGAAATTGTGGGTTCTAGTAGAGGAGGCTTCAACAGAGTGATCGTGAGGATCCACCATGCGGTCATAGTTCAGATGGACCTGATTAGGGCGACGATGAACCAAGCACTTACCACTCGGCAAATGGTCTTTGATGACCCAACCTTTCCTCCTGGCATTCGAATGTTGTTTTCAAGGCTATTTTACCGAGTGTCAGATAGGTGTTTTCTGTTGTTGTTGGAAATGTACCAGCAAATATTGAAGGAGGAGTATTCAAATGTTTGTGATGATCATTGGGTTCGAGATTGTCTTGGGATGCCATGCGTACACGATCTTGCTAGGGCAATCATTTCAAAGACACCTCTTGTTCCGGATGATTTTCATGACTTCTGGAAGGAACTGAGATGGGAAGATGATGCAATAAATTTGTCCTTACCCGACGACAATCGTTCAATGTCTATTCCGGAGATCAAAATGCGTGAAATGTGGGCGAAATGGGAAAGTGGAGATTTGAGGGATGGAACTCTATTCAGATTAAGTGAGTTGTACATTGACTTGGAGCATCCGGAACAAAGTTCTTTGGTAGAGCCAACAAACTTGTTTAGGAAAGGAAAAGGAAGGCCGCCGGGATCAAAGAACAAGGAGAAGCAGCGAAATGGGAATTCTCCTCCGAGAGAAAAGAGGGAAAAGAGTTACCACGAGTACGTTAGAGAAGACTTAACAAATACTGAGAATGCGCAAAAAATGAGACTTTTAATTGAAATACAGAGTAAGAACTTGAAACCTAATTATTTTACGGCGCAGTGAGAATGAGATAATAGGGTTCACTGAGGCAGTGAATTTATAGCCGAGGTTTTACTAGGGTAACTTAGATTTGGGCCGATGTAGACAAAAGGTCCACAACAACAAAGGCCCAATAACGTAATTCGGTCATCCAAAGGTGACTTACAGCTGTGTGGTAGCTGTAACACACTCAAGCAAAATATGGTGGTGCGTTAGCAATAAACGCACAACTGATAACAGAACTTCGTCAAGATCCAACAGAAAAATCCCCAACCCTAGGGTTCTTTTCAGTACTAAAAACGATTAGGATAGCATAACTCCCTGCAAATCCGGTCTAAAAACGTATATATACTCCCCCAAATAAAGAAACGTCGGAAGAAACGAAAAGACACATTAACAGCGTTTCCGCACGGTTTGTAACAAATCGGCACGGTCTGAAGCAAACCGTGCCGCTTCACTGGACGTCTTCCACATCTTCTGCTGATCTGCACGGTTTGAAGCAATCCTGCACGGTTTGTATCCAACCGTGCCGCTTGACTGGACGTCTTCCACATCTTCTGCTAACGCACCAGAGTCTGGTGCGTTAACACTTAACGCACAGAATCTGTGCGTTAATTGTTAACGCACCAACCCTTTTACCCAGAATCAAATGTTTCTGGTGTTTGTAGGGTTTAGGGTATTAGGGTTGGTGCGGTAACTGTTGTAGTACCAACCCTAATTACATAAAAATTCATTTTTTATGTTGTTTTCTTATACTATTTGATATTATAAAAAGTTTTATGACCCAAAGTAATGTTATACTACTGAAATATGTCGTTATTGAGAGTTTTGTGAATAATTTTATCAAGTTTTACTAATGTAATATGAGATTACGAAGAGTTATATGATAAAAATTCATATTATACTAATGAAATACGAGGTCAGTTGAGTCAAACGATAACAATTAAGTGTTAAACTAATGTTATATGATGAAATAAACACATTATATGAAGTTCATTTTAGTAACGAAGTTGTATCACATACATATGAGTATAACTATACAACTTATATACTTGAGAGTAGTAGCATACAGGTGAAAGTCTTCGTTTACATACTTCTAAGTGTTAAAGTTGTTAATTTCTTATAAAAACGATAGCGTTTGATTGGTAATGCTCAAATATTAATGTTACATTTCTTGACTTTTACGTTTTAAGTGCTTATTAAGCCGTTTTATGTCATTTTTTGTCGTTTTTTGTGTTTGGGCCTCATTCAAATTTCATTAGGCCTTATTAGGCCCGTTGACGTTTTCAATAATAATTTTTCGATTCCGAAAAATGAAAATAACTATTCGCCGTATTTGTTGTCATGTTACAATTTCAAAATTTCGATTTTCATCGTTTCAAGGCGTTAAAACGATATGGGCCCAAACTGTACACATATGACATCCATTATCCATTACCCACTATCCATTATCCATTATCCACTATCCATTATCCATTATCCACTATCCATTATCCACTATCCATTATCCATTATCCATATTTCGATTTGGCTTGTTTTATATCGTTTTGAGTCGATTTTTTTCGTTTCTTAGTCGTTTCAACACGTTTTGAACCATTTTTATTAATATTTGACGTACTTGGTCGTTTTTCGCCTTTTTCAAAAAAGTCAAGTTTCGCTAAGCTTTGCTCATTTTGGCCATATTATGCCATCATTTTGGCCACATTTTTACACTTTTTTACAACTTGTTCGGAAATCCTCCATATTTCGATTTGGCTTGTTTTATATCGTTTTGAGTCGATTTTTTTCGTTTCTTAGACGTTTCGACACGTTTTGAACCATTTTTATTAATATTTGACGTACTTGGTCGTTTTTCGCCTTTTTCAAAAAAGTCAAGTTTCGCTAAGCTTTGCTCATTTTGGCCATATTATGCCATCATTTTGGCCACATTTTTACACTTTTTTACAACTTGTTCGGAAATCCTCCATATTTCGATTTGGCTTGTTTTATATCGTTTTGAGTCGATTTTTTTCGTTTCTTAGACGTTTCGACACGTTTTGAACCATTTTTATTAATATTTGACGTACTTGGTCGTTTTTCGCCTTTTTCAAAAAAGTCAAGTTTCGCTAAGCTTTGCTCATTTTGGCCATATTATGCCATCATTTTGGCCACATTTTTACACTTTTTTACAACTTGTTCGGAAATCCTCCATATTTCGATTTGGCTTGTTTTATATCGTTTTGAGTCGATTTTTTTCGTTTCTTAGACGTTTCGACACGTTTTGAACCATTTTTATTAATATTTGACGTACTTGGTCGTTTTTCGCCTTTTTCAAAAAAGTCAAGTTTCGCTAAGCTTTGCTCATTTTGGCCATATTATGCCATCATTTTGGCCACATTTTTACACTTTTTTACAACTTGTTCGGAATTCCTTCAAATTACATTTTGGCTTGTTTTATATCGTTTTCGAGTCGTTTCGAGACGTTTTGAACCATTTATCAATATTTGACGTTTAGTAGTTTTTAATTATTTTTTGCGATTGTGACCATTTTCTCGCGTTTTTAAGAAAAGCCCAAAATAAATAAGCAAAAGTGAACCAAACATTACCAAAACATAGTATCCAAACAAACTATACATCACTCCAAGTCACGACCCTCATTCCCACTACGTTGCCCACTACCTTGCCCTTCCTCGTGGATTGAATGCCGAACAAGCTGAGATTGACGAACCGGAGCTGGAGCCATCGGTGGAGCCTCGTCAGTCAAAACTCCAAGGAGACGCCTCATGAACTCATCGATATCTGCAGGCCTCCTCTCTGGTGGTGTCTCCAAGAAAGCTCGAATCTCACAAGTCACTAGCTGGGTCCGCTATATTAACAACATATCAAAACATTACTATCAAATATACTAATTGAATGAATATGACTAATAAAATTTATAATCGTACCGCAAAACTGTCAACCGAAGGTGGAATACGCAGCGGACCAACTGGACGATCGAGTCTACGTGATCTGGGATCCACCAGAGGATGAGAAACTCGATCATACCAATCGAGATAATCATCTATGACTGCCCAATAGTACGTCGCTCGTGGCTCCCGAATCTGTAACAAAGGCCTGGGGTCCTGATCCCACACACCAAGCAGATCCTCGGCAAAGTGAACTGAATAATGCGTCAGCCTGTTGTTACGTGTCACCTGGATGGGCCCTGGGGGAGGATCTGGGATACCCTGCACATGTCCAAACTGTCGCAGCAGGCGACCTGGCTGATAGAGCTCCTCGATGTCCAGACAACGGAGAATGCCCTCAAACAAAGACGGGGCGTACTGCGGAAGTCTGAAATCCACATTTGCAAAGGGAAACCAATTAACCTGCAACAAAACATTACAAAACAGTTAGTATAGTTTACATTCACACAATATAACGAAAGCATACATTCTTAAAATCTGACCTCCTCATAACGAACACGGTCAAGCATGCCACGAATGGCAACCAAACGATCCGTGCTCTTCCCCTGTGGCACCTCTCTGCCCTCCCTCATAGCAGCTGCGGCGTGGTCCATAGAAAGTGGATCTGTCACAAAATGTCCATGAAAATGTGGAAAATATGCCCAGATCCACGACTGCAAAAAAAGGATAATTAGAACTCGACTTCCTAAACATAGCCAATCGTATAGTTGTTTGCGTACTAACCCGCAAAAGAATGCCAGAACTCCCCATCCCCATAGCCAATCGCCTCGACGCCTGTCCAAGGTTGCGATACAGATGAGCTAACACTCCAGCTCCCCAAGCATATCGGCCAGTGCTGTCGTGGTCGGCCAAAAGAACTAACCACCAGTGCTTGACTGCTGTAGTCGACTTGTCCACTAGAACTGTAGTGCCGAGAAGCAACAGTAAGTACATAGACGCAATGAGGCTCTCATCTCTCTGTCCATCCTCCATCCGCATCATATCCTTCAATCTCTGCTGAAGATAACCCAAAGGAATGCCTCCATCCCTATACCAAGTCTTCACCAGTGCCTCCTCTACGTGAAGCATCTCAGCAACAAAAGTGAAGATCTCCTCCCTGCTCAAAACTGAGCTACAACTCCTGCCATGTATAGGCATCGACAGGATCTCAACCACATCGTGAAGTGTAGGACCAATCTCTCCACATGGCAAATGAAATGTGTTGGTTTCTGGGTGCCATCTCTCGACGAAAGCAGAAACCAACACATGATCGACAGGACCGGACCCGATATAGCGTAGATCAGTCAATCCAGATCGCTCTGCAAGCTGAAACCACGAATCTGGACCAGGTCTCCTAAACGCCTCTAGTGGAGTGCAGTAGGCGGTGTGGAAGTGAACCTTGACGACCTTCCGTGTCTGGAAAAAAAGTAAAAAATTAACACAGTTACTTCTACAGAATGTCGTTCATATTTCACATATGAACATTATAGTTCAAATACATACCAAATCAAGAGGAGCCTCGCCTTCTGGAAGATCAGCAGGCTGTGGAAAATCAGCATGATCTGCAGCACGTCCACGTCCACGTCCACGTCCTCGTCCTCGTCCTCCGCGTGGAGCGCGTCCACCTCGTGCTGGAGGATCAGCAGCGTCTGCATCAGCAACATCATCATCTGCCTGAGCTCCTCGGCCTCCTCGCTGTCTCTGTATAAATGGAGGAAGAGGACGGGGGCCAGCTGGAATCACAGGTGCGGGAGGATCAACAACTGTAAGCTCATAAATAGCCCTGGCGATGTGCGTCTCATAACTCTTCAGCAACTCATTTGTAAAAGGACCTCCGGGCATCCAAGGTACAGCAGGAGGTGGTACATGAGGTGCAGCAGCCGGATGCGGTACATCATCAGTCGGGGGAGGTGGTACATCTGGCGTAGGAGACGAAGGACCTAAATCTGTAGGAGCTGGCGATGAAGGCCCCATACCAGCATGATCCTCTGAAATAATAGGAGGGTCGTCTCTCCTAAGCTGATATGTCGGTATCTCGAGATGAGATACAATATAATCTGTACCTAAACCCTCACCGTCTCCCAGCATATCATCATCCAAATCAACAGTTGTATCATCGACGTCCATACCCTCCTCCTCACTCTCACTGTAACCCTCATCATCAGCACACGGATCAACATCCAGACCACAATCCCTAACTGCCCCAGTATCTGTAAGTGCACGAGCCTCGTCAGTGGGTGTCGAACTAGAAGCATTCAGCTGGTCTCGAGCAGTAGCAAAACTCTGACGTATGGACGCTGTAATCTGCGTCCTCCTAACACGCTCTGCAGCAACAGGAGCCCCCGGAACAAAACCACTAGAGGCCATCGTATCTCGCACCCCCTAATGTTGTTGTTATAGCGTAACGTTATTTTCATAGCGTTACAAAAATAACGTCAAATTCAAAAACGTCGTTTCCATGACGTCGTAACGTTACAAACAGTTGTTGTAACGTCAATCCTAATCAAAATCATCTCTAATTTCTAAACATTTTGTTCATAACGTTACGAAATTAACGTTATAATTTGCCTAATTTCAATACTTTATATACTAATAGTTCATAACGTTACAAAATAAGAGAAGAACAATGTCATATTTCATAAAATAATTAATTCATTACTTTTACAATATAGAATGTCATATTTCATAACATTATGAAATTATTATATTTCATAACGTTATAAAATTTCATTAATTTCATAACGTTACGAATAAATTAATTAATTTCATAATGTTACCAAATAATATAATTTTATAACGTGACGCAATAAATTACTTAATTACGTTACGTAATAAATTACTTAATTTCATAACGTTACGCAATAAATTACTTAATTTCATAACGTTACCATATAAATTAATTTCATAATGTTATAAAATAAATTAAATAAATTGATAACGTTACGAAATTTATTTAAATATTTCATAACGTTATCAAATATTATTAAATTCATAACGTTACGAAATTAAATAACTAATTTCATAACATTATCAATTTAATAAATTAATCAAATTAAATAAATTGATAACGTTATGAAATTAAATAACTAATTTCATAACGTTATAAATTTAATAAATTAATTAAATTAAATAAATTGATAACGTTACGAAATTTATTTAAAAATTTCATAACGTTATCAAATATTATTAAATTCATAACGTTATGAAATTAAATAACTAATTTCACAACGTTATAAATTTAATAAATTAATTAAATTAAATAAATTGATAACGTTACGAAATTTATTTAAAAATTTCATAACGTTATCAAATATTATTAAATTCATAACGTTATGAAATTACTTATTAAATAATTTCATAACGTTACGAAATAAAATAATTAAACTATTTAAAAACATTACAAAAGTTATAGAATATTTAATAAAAATACATACTTGATGTAGATCTACGGGAGTCGAAAAAGCTTCCGGTTGCGCCTCGGTTTGAGAATTCAACCTTCTATTTGCTCGAGTAGCGTACCCGGGACCGACGTTTTGGACGGGTCGCTTTCGGTTTCTTGGCCTCGGAGCGGGTATCGGGGCGGGTTGGGCTGCTGGTATCGGGTCGGGTCGGGTCGGGCTTCGGGAATCGGGTCGGGCACCACCGCTGTTCTCCGTCGGAGCTCTCTCCGGGCACCACCGCTGAACGTCAATGGAACCTCCTCTTCCTCTTCTTCTTCCTCCTCCATAGCAACCCAGCAAGCCCCACCGCTGAACGTCGACGGCGCTTCCGCCATTGTTGGCTGCTCCACAGTGGGGGGGACGACTCCGGCAGAAATTATGGGCCCAGAAGAACCGCCTTGGCCGGGGCAACTCGATTCCATGGTCTATTTAGCTTCTTGGTAGGGGTAAACGTCGGGAAAGGGGGCGGCGGAAATTAGGTATAGCGGCGGCGGAAATTTGGGGAAGAACAGACGAAGAAGAAGGTCGGGGGAGGGAAATCTGGGGTTTTCATTTGTAAAAAAAAAAATATGGTGCGGTAACTCTTACCGCACCTGTTTTATTTTTTTTAAAAAAAATATATCCTGTGCGGTAATTGTTACCGCACAGGGTTTAAGTTAATCAAAATCTGTTTTTTTTTGTTAATCTCGTATTAACGTGGTGCGTTAATTGTTAACGCACATATCTGTGCGGTAATTGTTACCGCACCACCTTCGTATAGGTTTCAGAAAAAATTCCAACAATGCCCCTGATTCCTTTGGTGCGGTAAGAGTTAACGCACAGATGTGTACTGCAATTGTTACCGCACAGAATAGTGTGCATTTAGCAAAAAAAACGTGTGCATATAGACGCAGCCTAAAATAATTATCAATTATCAATATAAAATGTCAACACACGAAATAAATTGTCAACAAACTCAAAAATATTGTCAACGCACTAAAAAAATACTATCAATAAAAATATGTGAGCACTTGTGAAATAACACTTGGCAAAATTGTTGAGTGTTTCTGTGTAGAAGAGTAACACAAGAGTGTTACTTCTCTCCACTCATGACCTTGGTTCAATCAAAATAATTGTCAACTCATTTTCATTTCCTTTTTAAAATTGAGTGTGTTACTCAAAGTAACACCAATACAAATGCTCTAAATGTGAAAGCCACTGCAAGTTCATCTTCTGCTCCATTGGAGACCGAAACAACAGATCCAGGTGCACTTCTCCTCTATTAATTCCTCCAAAATGCACAGATCGAAACCTACAGACGCAGTCCGAGCATGTGTTTGAGGTCAATTCCGACGACGAGCCGAGGAGTATGGAGTGGCGGGAGCGGTGGTGTAGTAGGAGAGGAGGAGGAGATGCGGCGGAGGTGGTCGTCGAAGACCAACATCGAAGGAGTAGCAGGGTGGAAATGAGGACCGTGGAAACAGGGGTGCGGTATTTTGATTAATCACGTGAGCGCATGTAATTTTTGGAGTGGGTAGGGTAGAAACTTACAATTTAGTATAGGGGTTTAGTTACATACTTACATATATTATTCTGATGGATATTGGGCACAAATAGTTCGATTGTTGAACCACCTTCCTTTGTTGTAGTATTATACATCTCCTTTATTAAACTTTAACAAAATATATCTCTGTTTTAGGATGTCTCTATCTGAACTACGCTACGTTTCTCCTATCCGCTTCCTCTTTGTTGAACACCCGCTTCCTCTTTGTTGCTTCTAGAGCTACACCTCTAGCCCTCTCTCCCATACTCTCTGTTACATTCCCTCCGACCAACATCCCGACGGAAGTCAAAATCCTCTCCTTTAGTATTGTATGTAAAATTTATATATTGTGTCTATTACAAGAGGAAGAACATCACTTATATAGAAGAAGAAGAGCATCAACTCTATTTGGAAACTAGAGCAAATGAATGCTATAAATGCAAGCATAGGAAATGAGAAAATTAATTATTAAATAAAGGCTGAGTTGGTTATCCAATATTCCCCCTCAAGTGGAGTGTATGTTGCAAACACTCAACTTGGGTAATAGTGAAGTGAATGTGCGTGGACCGAGGGGCTTTGTAAAGATGTCGGCGGGTTGGTCCTTGGTACGGATATGAAAAGTCTTGACCTCAGCTCTTTGGATCTTCTCGCGTATAACATGACAATCAATTTCGATGTGTTTTGTGCGTTCATGGAATACGGGATTCGAGGCAATGTAGAGCGCTGATTTGTTGTCTTAATAGAGAGTGCACAGATGAGGGTGAGGGACCCGAAGATCGTGGAGGAGTGCTCATAGCCATGTGAGTTCACAACAAGCGTTAGCCATGGATCGGTATTCGGCTTCGATAGTAGAGCGGGAGACGGTTGCTTGCTTTTTAGTCTTCCAAAAGATCGGAGCACCACCAAGGAAGATGATATATCCGGTTATGGAGCGTCGTGTGTCACGACAGCGTGCCCAATTGGCGTCACAATAGCCTGTCATATGGAGGCGCCCATGAGCGGGCAAGAAGAGTCCTTGTCCTGGAGTATCCTTGATATATCGAAGGACATGATGAGCAACATCGAGATGGGGCTAGCGTGGACAAGCCATGAATTGACTTAGAATGTGGACCTCATATGTGAGGTCGGGTCTTTTAATGGTGAGGTAAATGAGGCGGCCAACCAAACGGCGGTAGACGGAGGGGTCGGTAAGAATGTTGCCATCATAAGTTGTGAGAGCCAAGTTCTCGGGAAGAGGAACAATGGTCGGTTTAGCTCCGGGAATCCCGTGTCGTCAAGAATTTCAATAGCATATTTTCTTTGGCAAAGAACAATCCCTTGTTTAGAACGAGCAACTTCGATGTCGAGGAAGTATTTGAGTGGTCCCATGTCTTTGAGCTTGAATCGAGTGGCAAGGAAGAGCTTGGTGTCCTCAATATCCTGCAAGTTAGTGCCAGTGATAATAACATCATCGACATATACGAGAATGACTGTAAACATACCTTGTTGATATTGAATACACATAGAGTAGTCAGCTTGATAGTGCTGAAATCCAGCTTGATTGAGGGCTGAAGTGAGTTTGAGAAAACATTTTCTAGACGCTTGTTTGAGACCGTATAAAGATTTATGAAGTTTGCATACGCGAGTCTCGCCTTTGACATGAAATCCAGGGGAAGCCGCATGTAGACATCCTCCGTGAGATCTCCATTTAGGAAAGTGTTATTAACATCTAGTTGATTTAATGACCATCCGTTGGTGACAACAAGACTGATGATGACGCGGACCGTAGTAAGTTTGGCAACAGGTGGAGAAGTCTCGCGGTAGTCAATCCCTTCGACTTGATTGTAACCCTTTCCAACAAGGCGTGCTTTATGTCGTTCAACTGTTTCGTCGTGATTATGCTTGACTTTGTACACCCATTTACATCCAATAGGACGCTTGTTTGGAGTTAGTGGTACTAGATTCCAAGTGTGGTTATCCTCAAGGGCTTGGAGTTCCGTCACCATAGCCTCCCTCCATTGCGGGAATCGAGAAGCCTGCGAAAAAGTTCCGGGTTCTTTCTCAAGCATAATGTTAGAGATGAAGTGCATATAATTGGAAGACAATTTATGATATGATAGGACATGAGAGAGACAGTGGGGTTTTCCCGAAAGAACATGATTCGAGGAAGACGTTGTATTGGATGAACAAGATGGTAAAGTTACCTCAACATGGAAGTCCCGGAGGAGGGTGGATGGCTTTGTTGGTCGGGAAATACGAGGCAAAGGTGGTGTTGGTGTGGGATTTGCAGTAGTGGGTACGGTCGTAAAATTTGATACAGGTGCGGAAGTTGGTGGGTGTGTGGGATTTACAGTAGTGGATACGGGTGTAAAATTTGGTACAAGCTCGGAGATTTGTGGTGGTATGGGGTTTTTAGTAGCTGGTACGGTCGTAGAATGTGATACAGGTGCGGAAGTTGGTGGTGGTGTGGGGCATACAGTAGTGGATACGGGTGTTAAATTTGGTACAGGTGCGGAGATTTGTGGTGGTGTGGGGTTTTCAGTAGCTGGTACAGCCGTAGAATTTGATACGGGTGTAGGGATTTGTGTTGTTATGGGATTGGCAGTGGTTGGTATGGTTGTATGAGATTGTAAGGCAACGCATCATCCCAAAAAATAGATGGGGTTCTAAAATTCGGAAGAGGTAAAATCCGTATGGTTTTGAGAAATGTTGGAATTTTTGAGGAAAGGAAATTCGGTTTCATGAAAAGTTACATCACGTGAAATGATGGTTTTCTTATGAGTAAAATCATAGAGTTTGTAACCTTTGATTCCGGGCGGATATCCGATAAAAACACACTCCATTGAACGAGGTTCAAATTTGGTAGGGCGAAGAGGATGTGTAGAAGCAAAAGAACGTCAACCAAAAACACGTAAATGTGAATAATTAGGGGATTTGCAAAAGAGTATTTCAAAAGGAGTTTTATTTTTCGAGGTACGACTTGGCATACGATTGACTAAATGAGTAGCGGTAAGGATGGCATCGCCCCAAAAACATTTTGGTAAATGAGATTCAAAAAGGAGTGCACGAGCAACGTTTAACAAGTGGCGGTGTTTGCGTTCAGCCACACCATTTTGTTTAGGGGTATTGACACAACTAGTTTGATGTAAAATCCCTTTGAAGGAGTAAAAACCAAAACATTTGAATTCTGGTCCGTTATCACTACAAACGATTTTTATACGTCTATCGAATTGATTTTCGATGAGTGTAAGGAATTGAATGACAAGAGGTCGGGCCTCAAATTTTCTTTTCATAAGGTAAATTCATGTAAATTTTGAAAAGTCGTCAACGATAGTTAAGAAATAGTGTGCCCCTGTTAAAGAAGGAACATGGTAGCCTACCCAAATATACATATGAATAAGGCCGAAACATGAAGAACTAGTGGAAGTATGTAGCGGAAAAGGGAGTCGAGTTTGTTTAGCCAAAGGGAAAATTAAACAAGAATGTTCAAGTGAACCTTTGTTTTGAAAAACGGGAATGAGGGATGATACTTGTTGTGATGGATGACCAATGTGTTGGTGCCATAGGGAGGCCGAGATGGTGACATTACATGAAGTGGTTTATGGCTGGATTTGAGGAAGTATAGGCCATCTCGTTCATATCCATTTGCAATCATCTTCCCCGTGAGGAGGTCCTGAATCACACAAATTCTTCTTAGAAATATAGTAGCATAGAAAGAATCATAGGCCAATTTACTAATTGAAACAAGGTTAACGGAAAATTCAGGAACACTAAGGACATGCGAAATTGTTAATTGAGATGTAAAAGTTATAGTTCCGATATGTGAAATGGTATAATATTTTCCATCTGGTAAACGAACAAAACGATTTTTAGTTGATTCATAAGAGTCTAAAAAACGAGTATGATAGGTAATGTGATCACTCGCTTCACTGTCCAAAATCCATGAATCCGGAGGGTAAGAAGAATGAGGTTGAATATTACCTGAGAAGTGCCGGTTTTGAGAGGGTTTACCAACATGATTTTCGGAAGTGAATTGGATGGAAGAAGTCGGAGTCGGGGGCTGTTCTGAGACCACAAAGTGTTGAGTTATTCGCCTGAGAAGAGCCATCAATTTTTTATGGTTGAAATGTGGCGATTGATCGATTGTTGAGATGTCGGACTGATTCGAACCGGGCTTATGTAGAAGTGCTTGACAATTGCCCACTTGGTGAATCCATGTGTTGGATTTCATGTGTTGATTGAGTGAGTTTCTCCCATGGCTTGGATCGTGTACCGTCTTTTTGTGTAGATGGGTTGATCGACATGAGGAACAAGTGTAGGGATCGTTGATAAACCTAAGAAGCTGATACCATATAGAAAGAGAGAATGTAGAAAACTAGTGTTGTATGTAAAATTATATTGATATATTTTGTCTATTACAAGAGGAAGAGCATCACTTATATAGAAGAAGAAGAGCAACGACTCTATTTGGAAACTAGAGTAAATGAATGCTATAAATGCAAGCATAGGAAATGAGAAAATTAATTATTTAATAATGGTTGAGTTGGTTATCCAATAGACCCTCTGCAATGTCGCCGCCTACTACCCGTACACCCAGTGGCGGAGCTAGGGGGTGCTTGAAGGTGCTCAAGCACCCCCTTAGCCATCAGGAACAGTGGAGGTGACCTTTGTTCCTTCAAAATTTTCATTGGAGCACCTGCAACTCTAGGGCCGGCAAAGATGGAAGAGAGGGAGAAGAAGGGTTCAAATGAACCGGCCCTCTTTAAAATTCTAAATATTGAGTTTAAATGAACCGGTTTCCTTTTAAAATTCTAAAGGATTATAAACAGTTCGGTAGTTCAGTAGCTCTATGGGAACAAGCCCACTTGCTTTTGTTCATGTGTTATATAAGAGCCGTAGACGCATAAAGAAAATTCAATTCTTATACATAACTTTTATTCTATAGAAACGAAAACATTTATTTTACTATAACTTTCAAAATGTACATAATTAATAAACAATAATAATAATATTAACTAATCTTTTTGAGTTACACTAGTAAGAACCGAGACTCAATCTCAACTGGATGACGATCACAAAACATCCAAGTCTGTAATAATACAAACTACTATATTTTTTAATATATATAAATAAATCTAACCTCAATCGCTATATAAATAGTATTTATTAATCGCGCTAATTGTAGATCGACATATGAAATTGAGCACCCCTTCAAAACTTTTCTGGCTCCGCCACTGCCTACGCCCTCATCGAAGCCATTGTCGTCGGCAACGAGGTCTTATCAACCCTGAAAACGAGGTCTTCGTCAACCAAGGGAGACCCTAACGAGTCCGGCACCGGCCTCCAGAACGTTGTAACTTACAATGGAAATCTCGTAACATGGGACTTCACTCCGGCCCAACGCGAATTTAACAGTCTTGTTCTTTGCTCTCTTTAACGAAGACTTGAAGGTGGGTCCTACATCGGAGAGGAACGTGTACGATATTATGTTAATTTGGAGACTTTGATTTAGTTATATGAACTATACTGTTTATTATAGAAGTTATTGAGAATATAGGGTTTAGTGATGGCTCGACCGGACCGGAACCGGACCGGGTCAAAACCGGAACCGGTTTGGTCACGGTCCGGTTCCGGTTCGAGAAAATTAAAATTTCGGAACCGCCGGTTTTTTAAAAAAAACCGCCGAACCGGTTAACCGGCGGTTTTATATGTTTTTTTTTTTAAAACCGGTCAGGTTCAGCCCGAACCGGACTGAACCGGGCTGAACCGGCCGGTTCCGGTTCCGGTTTCGAACCGGCCGGTTCCGGTTCCGGTTCCGGTTTCGAACCGGAACCGTAACCGGTGGAACCGGTTTTTCCCGGTTCCGGATTCCGGAGGACCGAAACCGGCGGTTCCGAACCGGAACCGGACCGGGAGCCACCCCTAATAGGGTTGATTTAGTGTTGTAGACAAATTACTAGTTTGTTTGACAGATTATTAGTGTTCTTAGTTTAATAACGTTGTTGACAAGTAATTAGTGGTGTTGATAGATTATTATTCATTTTGACAGTTTAGTTACATCATACAGTTTAATCACTCGTGTTGACACCACTATTACTTTTCTTGACAGTTTAATTACTCTCGTTTACAGTTTAATCTTGTTGACAGTTTAATTACTTTCATTGACAATTTAATCGTTTTGACAATTATAATTACTCTTGTTGACAGTTTAATTACTTTTGTTTACAGTTGAATCGTGTCAAAAATTATAATTACTCTTGTTGACATTAGTAATTACTCTCGTTGAGAGTTTAACCGTGTTGATAATTATAATTACTTTTATTGATAGTTTAATTACTTTTGTTGACAAATTTATTTTGTATGCCGATAATTTTAATTAATACTGTCGACAATGTAAATTAAATGTATTTGTAGTAATTTTAATTATTAAGTATTTGCTGCAGATTTATTATATACAAGTTATCAAATTGAAACTTGAGGGGCCAAGCGAAGGGGACATGTCGATGGAATTGAATTAAGGGAGGGTATTATCTTATGGGTGTGAATCCAATAATAAACCTTCTTATAAAGATGAATAAGAAAGTCATTGGTTTAGATTAAACTAGCTACATCCACTTATAGTGGGGGTAGTTGTGGTGGTCCGGCGGCCTTCCGGAGACCACCCGACGACTTCCCGGCTACCACCCGCTGGTTGTCCGGTAGAGGTCCGGCGGAGGTCCGACGGCGGTCCGACGTGGTCCGGTGGAGGTCCGACGGTGGTCCAATAATAAATGAAAAAGTTAAAGTATAAAAATAAATGAAAAATTAAGTCTAATTCAAATTGGTGAACATTTAAATATAATGTGATGAACATTTAATTATAATGTGATGAACATTCTGTTGGTGAACATGTAATTAAAATGTGATGAACATTCAGTAGAGTATATCAAAATGAACGTTTATAAACATTTTGATGAACATTTATGAACAACGTGATGAACATTTAAGCTAATTGTAATGAACTTTTGAGTAATGAACATTTTATTAAATGTTTGTGAACATTTAAGGATGTTTGATGAACATTTAAGTATGAGATGATGAACATTTAGGTAATTTTTGATGAAGATCAAGTGTTTTTCTACTCGAAATTATATTAAAGTGATGTTTGATGAACATTTAAGTAAGAGATGTTGAACATTTCTCAACATTTTGATGAACATTTATGAACAACGTGATGAACATTTAAGTCGATTGTAATGAACTTTGGCTAATGAACATTTTATTAAATTCTTGTGAACATTGAAGTATGAGATGATGGACATTTAAGTATGAGATGATGAACATTTAAGTGAATATTCAGTTGGTGAACTTTTAAGTATAATGTGATGAACATTCAGTAGAGTATGTACAAATGAACATTTATGAACATTGTGATGAACATTTATGAACACTTGATCTTCATCAAAAATTGGTGAACATTTAAGTAGAATGTGATGAACATTCAGTTGGTGAACTTTTAAGTATAATGTGATGAACATTCAATAGAGTATCTACAAATGAACATTTATGAACAACGTGATGAACATTTAGTAATAAATAATTTTGTAATATTTGTGAACAATTTTATACATCTTTGTGACAATTTTATTCCGGCGAGGCCCAAAGATGGTCCGGCGGTGGTCCGGCGGAGGTCCGGCGGTGGTCCGACGGAGGTCCAGCGAAGGTCCGGCGGTGGTCCGACGGTGGTCCGGCGGTGGTCCGGCGGTGGTCCGGCGGTGGTCCGGCGGTGGTCCGACGGAGGTCCGGCGGAGGTCCGGCGGTGGTCCGACGGAGGTCCGGCGAAGGTCCGACGGTGGTGACAAGGGGTGCCATGTGTCATCATATGGGCTCTTGTATCTCTCTTGATCCAAGACTCCACATTGATTATCATTTATCATTTTAACAAGTATTATTACATGACACTTTTCCTTATCTTATAACTTAATTATGTGATGTAAAAACCAATAAAATTATTTATTTTTAGGGTATTTATCTAAAAACTTGGTCATTATGAAACCCAACCAACATAATAGTCCATTAACAGTGAGAATTCATATGTCCTCCGAAACATTTGGATGGATTGGGTCTACATAAGACAGAGGATCTCAACCTTCGAAAGAAAGAAAGAATTGTTATGGAAATTGTTGATTGAGAGTCAGACAGACAACACTTGAGAGATTGTTCAATTACAGAAAAATACATGGGAAAAATCATTGCACTTCAAATTGGGGTGGGCGTGGTCAATTAACTGTTATTCGATTAACCAATCTTCGTTTACCAAATGTTCGGTTAGTGATTTCTAACAACCATTACCTAACTGTAATTCTCGATTAACCACTATCGGCTAACCAAAAAGTTCGGTACAATAAATCGGTTATTTCAGTTAACCAAAATAATAAAAAGTACAAAAATATATTCTTTAAATTGTTGAAAAAAACAGTTAACTACCATCACTTTATCATATTCCATATAATAAAAAATAAAAGAGTACTAAAAGGATTAGTTAGTTGGAAAAAAAGAGCTACAAGCCAAGAATCACAAATTCAAAACATATCTAAAGAGGTAAAAGACACAAACTAATGTTCATTAATGTTGGATCATTATCTATTGGCGACACACAAAAGAAAGAAATCAGAATCAAAGCAAAGCAAAGAGTTCGGTTGTTGTAACAAAACAGAAGCAAGGAGATGTTTTTGTTGATGGCCTGCTGCAAGACAGAACCAAGAGAGGTCATCCTTGTCTCGGTACATGAATTTGGACACATATTACTTAGAAACTTATGTTAATTCTATTACGAGTTCTCGATATTGTTTCGATCAAAACAATACCATTCTAAGCAAGTCTCCATAATCTAAAAATGATTGATTAAAAACGATTAAAAAATTAATATTTTCGAACCTAACACAATACACTCTCGAGGAGGGTTATTAGACTATTGTCATCCCACCATCAAAACTAGTCATAATTTTATCTATTCAATTTTTTTTATATATTCGGTTAACCGAAAATACAATTTAATTAGCCGTTTAACGACAAAAAAGTATCATTCGGTTCATTGTATTTGAAAATTTAATTTTTTCGGTATGGTTAGCCTTAGAAGTGGTCAGTTTTCGGTTTACAATTCGGTTTTCAGGTTTTGATTTTTTATGCCCACCCCTACTTCAGATTTTTTTTGGTAAATTTTTTTTTGTGAATTTCGTAATGGAACTAATATCAATTTCTTGATAGACGGTAAGATTTACCTTTCTACTTCTAATGTTCTGCATTCTGTCACATGGAAATTCTCTTCCGAAAGTACTTTCTCGTCTAAATCGCTTATATCTTTGTTACATCCTAATGTTAAACCAAGATTTGTTCAATTGGATTTTAAATTCTAACGTTCCTCAGAAAATACAAATGTTTTTATTTATGGAAGTCGGTCAGTGATCGCTTACCAACTATAGAATGACTCATCTTGACTAAATAATTATTTTTCAAACACAAGAGGTAACCATACCAAAAAACGCTCTCTTTTTGAAAAAAACCCGCTTTCGAACGTCAATGGCCTCCTCGCTAGGAGACCACCATCAACAACAGCGTAATGATGGCATGGATGTTGATCCAACGTCTCAAGCCATCTCCAATCCTTTATTCCAGCCACCAGCACAACCAAGTAGTTACGCCCAGTCCTTTCCTGCTCTCAGTAAGGAGGGATCAACTTCTCGGGGGGTTCATCACAACTCGCAGATCACTCTCAAAGATCTGGTGTCAGGCAAGGGAACCACTCAGGCGACATCGATCTCTGCAAAATCCACAAAGTCGATCTTTCCTAGAAGAAAGACCTGAGTTATATGATATAGAGGATGATGTTGATGAAGAAGTTTTGGACAACAAGTACCCAACCATTCGCTTAACAGCAAACAAGAAACAAGAACTGAGACAACCATGGGCGCGGGCACTAATCATCAACATGTTTGACAAGGGTCCTGGCTATACCACAATCATGAGAAATCTGTAGAGAAAATGGGCCTTGAAAGGTGCTTTAAACCTCGTGGATATCGGAAACGCTCATTATGTGGCTAAATTCACAAATGATGATGATTATAATCATGTTCTGACCCAGGGACCTTGGATGATTGGAGATAACTATCTAATGATTCGACGTTGGGTCCCTAATTTCGATCCCTACAATGATAGATCCAAGGTTCTAACAGCATGGGTTCGCATCCCCGGGCTCAACGTGGAGTATTTTCACGAGGGTTTTTTGCGTAGGGTGGGGCAATTGATTGGCAATGTGGTTCGTATCGACAAGACAACCATCAAGGCAGACCGGGGGCAATTTGTTCGTCTTGGAGTCGAGATTGATATTACTAAAACGCTGCTGCCAAAGTTTTGCTTCCGGGGTAGAACATGGCCAATCCAATATGAGGGTGTCAGAAACCTATGTTACCATTGCGGCAAGATAAGACATACTCAGGAGAAATGCCCCCTAGCCTTGAATGATGGTTCGGAAGAGTTATCTGATGAGTACATTGAAGCTCTCATGACAATAGACCTCACCCCCGTACCTCATCCTGCAGATGTGCCAGGCGGTCATGGGGCTTGGAATCAGGTCATTAAGCCAAAGAGAAGGCAGACTAATGTATCAAGAACACACCAACCAGAAAAGCCACAAGCTCAAACCTCAGGGTCCAGATATCGTATTTTTGCGAATGGTGATCCCGAGGATGAAGCACTGAACCAGGATGAGGGAGTTGAAATAGAAGCAACCCAGGTGGAGGCAGCAGTTGCTACAGAGGAGGATCAAGCTACTGTTTCATCGGAACTCAACGCCAACAAGTCAGCTCCGAGCGAGGAAATTCAGGAACATCTTCAAGCGGATATCCAGGTGTTAATTGCAAATTTGAAAAATCCCGCAAATCAAGCTAATCAAATGGTTACACATATTGTAACTAAGGAAGGCCAGCAGATCCGTGATTCATTCCCTAAGACTCAGAAGAAAAAGGAAAAAAAAGATACTAGGGATTATACTCTATCGTTACAAAAGAAAAGCCAAGGAAAATCATATTTGCGTCCGCCCGCAGCCTCAAAAGATATTGTTTCCAAAAAAACACAATTGATATCAGACATGATCTTTCCCAAGCAAAATCAAGCCCTAAACTTTCTCTCCAAGCCTTCTATACCACGCCCTACTTTTACTCAGCATACAGAACCCCATTCCCAAAACAACCGCCTCCTTCACACTTCTGAAGCCCGCAAGAATGGACCTTCAAGAACCATCAAGGCTTCCGACCGTGATCCAAGGAGTTGTTCTGCCCCTGGTAAGTTTCCTGCTTTCAAACCGCCAGAAGGGACCATTTCAGGCAATGTTGCCCATGCTCGCCAACAGAATGACAGTGGAATTTCTTCCAATGCAAACGGAGTTTCAACCGTTGCTATGCCGGGCCAAGATGGCCCCAAATCTTTATGATGCAATGTCAAGGTTCGCTGAAGCAACCTTGTCTTATGCCATGTCAATCAACTCTATTCACTCTCCTATTTATCGGGATCTTCTCAACTCACTGTTTCCTATGAAGAACATCAACATATTGTTTTGGAACACCAGAGGTGCTGGAGGCACCAACTTCATTCCTGCTATCATAGATTTGATCAGACTCCACAATCCGAGTGTGATTGCTTTGGTGGAGACTCGCATTAGTGGGATTCGGGCTGACCAAGTTTGTCGTCATATTGGTTTTGATGGTATTTTGAGGGTGGATGCTGAGGGTTTTGTTGGGGGTATTTGGTTACTCTGGCGTTCCAATGAAGTTTCAGTGGCTCCTATCTCTTTGAATCGTCAACACATCACAGTAGAAATATTCAGACATGGCGAGGAACCATGGATCCTTTCGGCAATATATGCCTCTCCAAACTCTCATAGAAGACTGCAACTTTGGCATGACTTGGGCAATTTTGCTCGGACGAATAACAAACCTTGGGTTCTTGGCGGTGATTTTAACGCTACCATGAACTCGTCTGAACGTACCTATCAATCTGAAGCTACTGATGTTGCTTCAACTGTTTTTTCTGAATGGGTTGATGAATCTCAACTCATTGATCTCGGTTATTCAGGCTCACCGTTCACCTGGTCCAGAGGAGTTACAATGAGAACATACAAAGCTAGTAGATTGGATAGAGCTCTTTGTTCTGACATGTGGAGACTTCGATTTCCTGAAGCTATAGTCAAGCACTTAGCATCTTCTCACTCGGACCACGCTCCAATTCTCTTGTCCCTGGAGCATACAGCAACTAGTGATCCCGCTGACCGCCCTTTCCGCTTTCAAGGTGCCTGGCTTTCTCGTGAATCTTTTACGGATACTCTTTCTCATCTTTGGCAGACCTCAGCACCCTTGACTAAAGCGCTTTGTCAGCTTGCTACTGACCTGCGCACCTGGAACAGACGTACTATTGGGAATATTTTTTACAGAAAGAAGAAGCTCTGGGCTCGCCTTGAGGGCGCTCGTCGGGCTTTAGCTGCTCGTCCCTCACAGTTTCTGCTGGATTTGGAACGCCGTCTCTGCAGCGATCTTGAGATGGTTCTTCATCAGGAACAGCTACTCTGGTTTCAGAAATCGAGATCATCCTTTTTGCTTGACGGGGACCGCAACACAAGGTTCTATCATCTATCGACCATCATACATAGGCGTGCAAACAAAGTAACAACTCTTCAGAATGAGGCTAGAGAGTGGATTTCTGACTCGAACCAGCTCACTGCTCTTGTGCTGAACTTTTTCAACAACTTGTATCAGGCAGATTTGATCCCTGCTGCAGCCCGTACCATCCCCACAGTCTCTGTCTCCTTCCCGTCATTATCACAGGAGGAGCTTGATGGATTAAGCCTTCCTTTCACTGCTCAAGAGGTATGGAATGCACTACGCATCATGGGACCTTATAAGGCCCCGGGACCCGACGGTTTTCCTGCCTTTTTTTTTCAGAAAAGTTGGAGCAGAGTTGGCTCTCTTGTGACTGCATCTGTCCTGAGTATGTTAAATGACGGGGTTTTTGAGAATGGCGTTGCTGATGCCTTAATGGTTCTTATTCCGAAAATTGATACTCCTCAATCTCCTGCACAGTTCCGCCCAATCTCCCTTTTGAATGTAGTCTTCAAACTTGCCACAAAAGTCATTGTTCAGCGGCTCAAACCTTTGCTGTCCACTCTGATTTCTCCAGCTCAAGCAGGGTTTATCCATGGCCGGCAAATCATCGATAACGTTGTCATCGTGCAGGAAGTGATTCACACCATGGCAGCATCTGCGGGTTCCACTCGTTGGATGATTTTGAAGATAGACTTGGCCAAAGCCTATGATAGAGTGCGATGGAGTTTTCTACACGAGATGTTGAACCGAGCTCAGTTCCCGCAACATTTGATTGACGTTATTATGAAGTGTCAGACAACCGGGTCAATGGAGGTACTGTGGAATGGATCTCGTTCTGGCTCTTTTACTCCTTCACGGGGAGTTCGCCAAGGCGATCCTCCCTGGCGTAGATGGAGTCTTGAACGCATAGACTAACGAAACTCCTCCCTGGCGCGGATTTTCGCCGCGGCCTTATTAAGCTTGGTGTTACGTCATAGACACAGAGCAAGTAATTTGAAAATAGAACAACTCGGCATACTTTAACGCGTCGGAGAAAAAAGGGTGTACTCATATATTAATAGAAAGATGCATCGTGAACTAACAAACTTCGACGTTGACGCTTACCCCTAGTTGTTACGATGCCTTGTCGCTTCGACGCTAAGATAATGACGCTAACTTTATTAAAACTCTTAAAAGAAACTAATCCTAATCATGCGAGAAGGAACATAATGAAAATAATGCTAGGAAATTTGGAAATTCTTATCACTTTTGTCGGATCCGACTTATGGCGGGTGGTGCTTTAGGAACATGTAGCTTAAGTTGTTGTTCTTTGCTTGGACTTTTTGCTCGTACTTACTTGGTAGATTGGCATCCTTTTGCTCGTCCAACTTTGTTTTTCTCTTCGCGTCGGGGACCGACTTTCCACCCCTAGCCTTTTCTTCGTGGCTCCTTGATTGCTATGCTTTCTTTTCTTTTCCCAACGATGTCTTGGTGGCGTTTCTTACTCCAATGTTATAACATTCTCTCGCGACTTGAAGCTCGCCTTTGATCTCTTGGATCCCCCATGGGGACGGGAATTTCAAGGACTTGTGATACGTTGAGGGTACAACTTTCATGTCGTGTAGCCAAGGCCTTCCTAGAATGATGTTGTAAGGCGATTCTATCTCCATTACTGCAAACTTTGCTTGTGTATTGATGCCTCTGGCGTAGGTTGCTAACGTGATCTCTCCCAGCATGCTTGCTACTTCGCCACTGAACCCCACCAAGGGAACGTACTTCTTTACGACGTCGTCGTTGGATAATCCGAGCTCTTTTCAGCAACCTTAATACCTCTTTTCTCAGAGTGTAACACCCATCTGTCGTGTGACCTGTGTCGTTGTGAAACTCGCAATATCCCTTCCCCGTTCTGGGTCTTCTCCCTGGATTTGGCTTTTTAGGCCACTTCACGTCGCGTAGCCCTTCCATTGCGCTCATGACTCGCAACGCGTCGGTCTTCATAGAGATACCTCTGTCCACCATGTAGACGCTATCAACTTCGCTTACAGCATGCACCGTCTGTGGCTCTCTCTGGAATGGATTATTTCTCCTATCGTAGCGTTCCCCTCGCTCTTGATGCCGGTCGTTGTGTCGACGCGGAGGAGAGTTCCTACGCGTAGGAGTCCGCCTTCGTGGAGATCGAGAACTTTCTTCGGTGTATCTTAGGAGATCTTCTTCTAGGCGTATGGCTTCCATGGCTCTTTCCCTTGTTGAGACGAATGATTCTGGGCGAGTCTTCGTCAATTCCTTGTACAGATCACTGTCTTCGGGGAGTGCACGTCTGAACGCGTCGACACCGGTAGCTTCACTACAATCTGGGATTGTAATCTTCTCGTCATTGAAACGCTTCATGAAAGCCCTTATGGTTTCGCCTTTGTTCATGCGCATGTTATGGAGATCCGAAGGTTTCTTTGCAAACAACTTACTGCTGGCGAATTGTAATCGAAACAAGTTGGAGAGTTCAGCGTAGGAGGAGATACTTCCCTTGGGTAAGTGGATAAACCACGTCAAGGCTGGACCTTTCAATGTCGAGCTAAAGAACTTGCACATCATTGCCTCCTTTAGTTCTGGCTCGATCGGGCTCGTGGAGAGTTTAGCTTTGTAGAGTAAGACATGTTCTTCCGGGTCGTCAGATCCATCGTAGACGGGGAGGTCGGCGATGGTGAACTTCTTGGCTATTTTCTGGGCGGCGATAGCGGCGACGAAAGGACTCTCTTGAAGAGTTATTTCTGGGTAAGTGAATTATTTCTGGGCGGCGATAGTGGAGAGTTATGCTCTCCTCGGATTTCTTTTTCTGAATTATTTCTCTAGGGAGGACGTTACCATGGTGCTCTTGGAGTTGGTATCCGTCGTCTTCCTCGACGGCTGCGTCTATATCTAGGCGTCAAACGACACTTTGACCGCGAACGTAGGTGTGTGGCCCTGTGGAACTTGCCTTGAGTTCCTTGATTATGGAGTTCAGTCTCTCGTTTTCTTTAGTGAGCTCCAACGCCGTTTTCTCGCTTGCGTTCAGGGCTTCAGCCTGGGCCTTCTCGAAGGAGTTGAACTGTGCTCGGACGGCGGCCACATCGGTCACTTCGCCATTTACCCCTCGTTTCTCTGTGGGAGCGATTCTTTTTGGAGTACCAGGGGGTGTTCTCGAGATCTTTTCCCGCGTCTTCGTCTACTGGAACGACAAGAATCGTCATGTGATCCTCTTCTTCAGACCTCTTTTCGCCGTCACGCGGGTTGTTCGTCGGGTTTGTCATGATTTCCTGCAAAAAAGAAGCTCTTTTCGTATGGAGAGACGACACCTTTTTTATCTTTCCCCACGGTGGGCGCCAATTGTTTGTAGTGAAATTATAAACGAGATGATAACTAAGCAATTGTAGGGCAAAGATCAAAGAGTACGGTATAATCTCAACACTCAAGAACAAAATAAGACGAGAGAAGAGTTTAGGGTTGAAGCTTGAACTTGGTATTACTCGTATGGTGGCTGGATGATTACAAAGCAGGCGTTAGCCCTATTTTATAGGCTAACCCTAACGATATCTTTAAGGAAAATCAGATCTTATATTTTCCTTCTATCTAATAACGATATAATAAATAAGGTAAAATATATAATTTCTCGTATCTTTTACCAATTACAATAATATTCAAGGGAATAAGATAAAATACACTCGGCCGACCTAACCCTTAAGGAGAACGAGACCTTTGCCACGTCTCCTCATGTCGACGACATATTCTTTTCGTCTCGTCATGTCGACGACATCCTTCTACGCGTAGCTTACCACGCGTTCCTTACTCGTCGTATTTTTAGGCACAAACAGAAAGTACGACAGTCTACTCGTCAGGATATCTCTGCTCTGCTTTCCATTCCTGAAGTTGGTGATTTTGGCACTTATTTAGGCGTTCCAACTGCTTGCGGGAGGCTGACAAAGGAAAGATACTCATTCCTACTGGACAAAGTCTCGAACAGGCTACGAGGCTGGCAATCAAAAACGCTTTCTATGGCCGGGAGATCCGGCCATAGAAAGGTGCATCTCCTCTGTTAGTCTCCACAAGTGACTCCATCGAAAAACAGATCCGGGGATTTATTTGGGGCTCGTCTGCAGAGAAGAGGAAGGTGCATCTCCTCCATTGGGACAAAGTTTCTCGTCCTCGTAAGCATGGTGGACTAGGTCTCCGATCTATTCAACAATCCAACACTGCAGTTTTGGCAAAACTTGGTTGGCGGATGATATAGGAACCAAGCCGCACAAACTGTTCGAACATCTGGAAAGGCATAATCCAGGGTGCTCTCACTCTTGCAAAAGGACTCAAAATGTCTATCGGAAGCGGTGTATCCACTCTCTTCTGGGATTATTCTTGGGCGATCGACCAACCTCTGTCTGAAGTTGCACTGGCGTCAATCCCAGATAATATTGCAGGAGCTACAGTAAATGAAATGTGGAATGGTTCGTGTTGGAAATGGGATATGTTCTCACATCTTTTACCCGCTGATATTCGCCAAAGTTTGATGGCAATTCGTCCCAATATGATTCAGGATGCTGAGGATAAAATCTATTGGAAACACACTCCTACAGGGCAGTTCTCTACAACTTCTGCAGCTCGTTTGCTCCAAGCACCGGGTACTTTGGATCAGAAACCCCTTTGGTCTCATATTTGGGCTTTTCCTGCACAACAACGTGTCAGACATTTCACTTTCCTTGCTGCCCATGAAGCCTTCTTGTGCAATAACACTCGGGCTCGCCGTCACATGGCCCAGTCTTCTACTTGCCCCCGTTGTCCTGCGACTGAAACTTGCCTTCACACGCTACGGGATTGTCCACAAATCCGCAATGTCTGGCTAGCCTTGAGCGGTAATAACTTACCTCCTGATTTCTTTACAATTTCTGATATTGGCAATTGGATCTTACTGAACATACGAAAGAGGGATGATTGGAGCTCAATTTTTGGCTTCACTATTTGGCATACCTGGAAGATTAGGAACAACCTGGTGTTCAATGGAGTTGACGACTGTAACCGGCTGTCTTCAATTGTGACATCATTGGTCGAAGCTTACTGAACGGCTAAGGCAAATTTACTGCCTACTTCCACCCTACTACCTACCATGTTCAGGCCCACAACCAACTCCCCCTGCTCGTGGTCGCCTCCCCCATCAGGCTGGATTGCCCTGAATACAGACGGATTCTCAAAAGGTAACCCTGGAAGTGCTGGTGGTGGCGGGATTTTTCGTGACTCCGACAGCGCTTTCCTCACAGCTTTCTGCTTCAGGTGCGGCCATACCACTACGCTCGTGGCTGAATTATGGGCCATCTACCATGGCTTACGGGCTGCAGCTCGCCTCGGCTACAGGAATTTGATTCTCCAAACTGATTCTTCGCAAGCCTACACCCTGCTCAGTAACGTGGATTTGTCTACACACCCTGATTTCTTTTTGATCAAAAGCTGTCAACAGCTGGCCAAGCAATTTAACGAGGGACTGCACATCCGCCACGTACGTCGGACTGCCAACTATGCTGCAGATTTCTTAGCAAATTTTTCAATTTCACAAGCTACCAATTTTGTTGATTTGGATTCTCTACCTAGCTCTCTGTCAATTATTTTAGACTCTGATATTGTAGCCCATTTGGGAATTTCTTCGTAAGCTCAATAAAATTTTACACGCAGGGGGCCCTCCCCGTTTTCACGTTTTCATGACCAAAAAAAAAACTATAGAACGACTCATAAGAAATTTTTGTATTCAGTGTAATGCAATACATGAAGCGATAGAACACGTATTTTTCTCTTGTCCAAATACCATTCTAATGATTCGTAAATTTGAACAATTACTAAGAATTTCATATTCATATAGAAATCAGGGGATTTTTCATTGCGACTTAGATTACTTTCTATCAAACAACTCAAATAAAGACTTACTTTTCTTATTATGTTTCTATATTAGATTTCTCGGAACAACTTAATTTTCAGAACACATAATGCCACTACTACAACCAATCCAGATAATTCCGCCTTTCTTTCACTTTTGAAATTGGATGGTGTCATCATGATTTCATTAAAGTCAAAGTCAACCAAGAAAGCGTAAACATGCATGTTTTTTACTAAGACATTCTGATGATTTTATTCTATATGCGGATTATAAACATGCATGTTTCTTCTAAGTTGATCTTCCATTCTGAAGATGTTGTTGCATTATATGGTGGTATTTGACATTCGTAAAGGAATTTGGATTAAATATCACTAGGCTCATTATCGAGGGTGATAAATTGATACTTATTAAGCGTATATGATAAGTTCGGTGAAAAATAAGAACTATAGTCCCCGATATTATTGACCTTAACGTTTAACCCGTTTTCCCTCTGTTCAGGTCTTCCACTTTTTTGCAGAAGCCGATCAGGTTGCAGGCCTTTTATCCAACTCACTTATCAACCATATTACTTTTAAGAGACTGATTTAGCTTCAGTAACATCAACTCTTACATGTCTGATACTGATCCCAGGACAACTAGACGAGAGTTCGAGATTCTAAACTCTATCATTTTGCTTTTAACAAATTTTGTAAAATCATATGTGTGTTGATTTACAATTATTTTTTTCTGTGAAAGAGTTTAGAGTATCTCAAGACGAAGGCTCGTTCAGTATTGATATCTAGATATCGGGTATGAACATCAAGATATAGGTACGTGATATCGGGTATGGGTATAAAATATCGGGTAAGGGTATGAGTATGAGCAATATCTTTGATATACTCCATTTTTTTTGGTTGAATGAGAGGCGGAAATCTCGGACAATTATATTAATAAAGGCTAGTAAGCGAAATCGCGGGGACTAGCAAGGCCCCTAACATCGTCCGAGATCAAGCTCAAAATACGCCAGATTGTATTTTGAGCTTGATCTCGGACGATGTTATCGAGTTTTCAAATACTGGGCCCAATAACCCAGTTTGTAAAGGGAGAGTGGTTTCTAACATGCATTTATTTAGATTGAAGAAAGTAACATTTTTCATATCTAACCTACTTCTCAAACCCCTTACGCCTCCATTATCCTGTCCACATTCTATCTCATCCCTCCCTTTCTGGCTCCATATCGTCGCAATAATTCCTACCTACGCTTTCCAACTCCCTGGCGCTCGTTGTTGCAGCACAACATCAATGTCGCAGACCCGGAGTTCACCGAAGGAGATGAAGATCTTCATCTTGATAGAGAACGATTTGGAGATGAATGGGTAAGAGACGATGTTGAAAGGGAGGGAAAGGAGAAAGATGAAGACGCAAAGGAAGCTTCCGGCCTCGTCGAGGATCTGTAGCTCAAAATTTGACACTTTTGAAATCGACATATCTGCTGCTCAACGGAGAGAAACCTCGTCCGCCATCGCTACGATGCCGTTTGGCTTGTTGCCGTGAGAGACCTCCCTACGAGTTACTCAATTTTCCTCCATGGATTTGATGCTTTCTCTTTCGTTGTCCCTTTCCACCCTTGCCACCAACGATTTCTTCGGCTTGCAGGTATTCATTCCCACTTCATTTACTGGCTTAATCTGACCAAAAGTTCAATTCCATCGTGCAAGTTTCCACTAATATTTGGAATTACATTTATGTAATTATGTAGGCCATTACTACTTTACAAATCATGACTTCTGCAATAAATTCAATGATAAGCAGGGTGAGTGATGTTACACGTCACTCTTTTGCCAACCATGATCCAGGCTGAGTTTGTTAGAGTTTGTTAGAAGGAATTATGATATTTCCTTTCTTTAACTTTACTGCTTTTGTTGCCTCTATATAAAGTCTTTGTTTGGTGTAATAAGAAGCTAATGCTTCATCTCATCAATAATGAATACAAAGCCACGATAAAGGAATCCACCATGGATTCCCCTAAAAAACCTTGTGTTCATCCTAGATACTGCTTAATCCATCTCTCTTCCTCTCGTTTCCTCACAACTCTATCAACTCATCTCAATCGATTTGCCAATTCTGTTATGGTATCAGAGCACTGAGAGCAGAATTGACAATATCCTTCAGATCTGATAGATCAAATCATGCCAAAAGCTAGTCATAATCCCTCAATCTCAGATCCAAGTGATGTACTGTACTTGCACCACTCTGATCATCCTCATCATGTTCTTACCACACAAAAGCTTACTGACAAGAATTACTGCCATTGGAAGAGATCGGTGGAGATTTCTCTTGGCGCGAAGAACAAGTTGAATTTCGTCCGAGGGAATTACATAAGGCCGACTCCTTCTCCTCTATACTCGCAGTGGGAGCGCTGCAATAACCTGGTGATGGCATGTCTGTTTCATTCGTTTGATAAGGACATCAAAGTTGCCCTCGCATATTTCAGGTACAAAAGGAATTATTCACTGTTTCTCAGGGAAATCTTAGCATTAGTGCTTATTTTACAAAATTTAAGAAGCTTTGGGATGAGAACATAGTGCTTGTTGAAATGCCTCACTATACTACATGTGGAACTGTTGGATCTCTGCCTAGTTATCTCTATAATCAACAGGTAGTACAGTTTTTAGTAGGCCTTAATGATGCTTATAATCTTGTGAGATCCAATATTCTGATGATGAAGCCTACTCCTAACATCAATGAGACTTATCAGCTGGTTCTGCAAGATGAGAAACAGAAAGAGTTGAAATCTGATTCCTCTCGAGGAAGTGATTCCACAACTTGAAATGCTAATAGAAACTCTAGTGGATTAGGGAGAGGAAATACAGGAGGTCATAGAGGAGGCCAGTGTAATTCAGGAAGAGGAGGTAGAGGAAATTCTGGAAATGATAGGAGATCTTTGTATTTCTGTGATAACTGCAAAATTCCAGGACACATTATCGATAGATGTTTCAAAATCCATTGCTATCCTCCACGGAATGATAGAGAGCGCAATCAAAATCAACAAAGAGGATCTGCTTACAATGCTAGTGGTAACCAAGGGAATGATCCTGCACAGAATGATTCTGCAGGATGTTCAACCTTTGATTCTAGTGATAAGGAACCAATCCTCACTAAAGAGCAATATTCTAAGCTTCTTGCTCTTGTTAGTCGAGTTGATATCTTAGATTCTGGTGCTAATAAAGCAAGTATGATGGCAGGTAAACATTTTAGTTCAATAGCTAATTTTGATTCTCAGAATTGGATCATAGACAGTGGAGCCACTCATCATATTACTCCACGCTTGTTATTATTTGAGAGATACACTGCCTTACCTCAATCTGATTATATAGCAATGCCCGATGGAACTAAAAGGGAGATAAAACATGTAGGGACTGTGGTATTGCATGAGAGACTTACCATTCACAGTGTGTTACATGTTTCTGATTTTACTTTTGATCTTCTTACAGCATCACACCTCACTAAATACCTTAATATCAACCTCTTATTCAAACCTTCTCAATGTTTCATTGTTCATATTGCATGAGGGTGTTCCCGGTGAGCAACACAAGGGGCTTTACTTACCACCTTTCTTTCAAACACGATAAACACATGAACTTCTTTTCTCAAGAAGCAACAAGATGTTCATATTGCTAATTCTTGTAATAAGGACCTTGAACTTTGGCATTTAAGGCTAGGCCATTTACCTTACAGTCAAAAGCATAGACTATCTTTTGTAAAAAGCTTAAGCTCTTCTAATATTACCTAATGCACCATTTGTCCTAAAGCTAGACAGCAGAGAGAGACCTTTTCCTGTAAGCTCCATCAAAAGCATTTTTTCTTTCCAAATGATACATGTTGATATTTGGGGACCTTATTTTGTGACTACCTATAATGGATTCAGATTTTTCATTACTATTGTGGATGACTACACAAGAACCACTTGGACACATTTGCTTTCTCATAAGAGTAATGCTTTTCCTATACTGCAAGCCTTTATTGTTTTTTGTGGAGAAACAGTTTGATGTGGCTGTTAAGATAATAAGATCTGGTAATGGAGGAGATTTTTGCAGTCATTCTGCTACAGAATACTATGCTCAGAAAGGAATTTTGCATCAGCTCACTTGTGTAGGGACACCACAACAGAATAGTGTGGTGGAAAGGAAACACCGACACTTATTGGAGACAACTAAAGCTCTATTGTTTCAGTCCAACCTACCACATACCTATTGGGGAGAGTCTATTCTCCATGCTACATATCTTATCAATAGATATCCCCTGTCATCCCTACATTTCAAGACTCCTTTTAAAATGCTCTACAATGTTGCACCAGTGTATGACGACCTGAAGCCGTTTGGATGCCTTTGCTTTTCTAGCACACTTCAAGCACATAGAAAGAAGTTTGATTCTCGCAGTCAACTTTGCCTTTTTCTAGGCTATCCAGCTGGTGTCAAGGGTAACAGAGTTCTGAATTTCCAATCAAATAAGGTATTTGTTACCAGGGATATTATATTTCGTGAGCATGCGTTTCCTTTACAAATGAAAGACAAAGATTTTGATGTCAGTCCTATGTTGCCCATTGTTCATGATCCTGAATCCACATAAAACCCCCTCTTACCTGAAAGATTTTGTTTGCAATTGTGCTTTGCCAGTTGAACAATTCCCACTGATATTTGGTTTTGCTTCTACTATGGCTTTGCCAAATTGTTTATCTACTGCAAACATATCAATTAATCCTTCTATCTCTGAGCCCAAGACCTACTTGCAAGATTCTAAACACCCTCAATGGGTTGAGGCAATGGACAAGGAGTTACAAGCTTTGCAAGCTAATCATACTTGGGATTTAGTAACCTTACCTGTCGGTAAGAAAACCATTGGTTGTCGCTGGGTTTTCAAGGTGAAATTGAAATCAGATGGGACTGTTGAGAGGTACAAAGCTCGTATGTTCGCAAAAGGGTACACTCAGATATATGGATTGGATTATGAGGAGACTTTTTCACCTGCTGTGCGCATGACAACTATTAGAACACTGATTACTCTAGCAGTTTCTAAAGGTTGTGAGATTTTTCAGTTGGATGTAAACAACGCTTTTCTCCATGGGAATTGGCTTGAGGAGGTTTATATGACTATGCATGAGGGTGTTCCCAATGCTTTGCATCAAGTCTGTCATCTAAAGAAGTCTTTATATGGCCTTAAACATGCTTCTAGACAGTGGTACCAGAAGTTGGCTTCCACTCTCCTCACTATTGAATTTGTGCAGTCCAAGTTTTATTCCTCCCTCTTCTTCAAGGTTTTAGAATCAGACATTGTACTTGTTGTTGTCTACGTTGACGACATCTTGGTAACTGGGACTGATCAAGGTGTCATTACTCATTTTAGAGCAACACTTCATTCCTTGTTTAGTATCAAAGATCTTGGCACGCTTCACTACTTTCTAGGCTCGGAGGTTCTATATTCCAAAGATAGTTTACTTTTGTCTCAAGTTTTCTTCTGAATTATTAACAGACGCGAAACTAGGAGATGTTTCTTCATGTTTCACTCCTCTTCCACTGAATTACAAACTTACTGTTGATGATTCAAGTGCTTTGCTCACTGATCCTGTTCACTATCGCAGTATGGTTGGGAAACTGAACTATCTCACCAATACACGACCAGATCTCTCTCTTTTGTTGTTCCGACCTTGAGTCAAATCCTTCAGAATCCCCGCGAAACACATCTTCAGGCTCTCAATCATGTCTTGTGTTATGTGCATGGCACTATGTCTTATGGGGTTCTTTCTCAACCTGGAGATTCTCTCATTTTGCAAGCCTTCTCTGACTCTTATTGGGCTGGTCTGACTCTCATTGTTGATGACACTATGTATTTCATCTATTAGTTGAATTTGTTCTTCTTCTTTTTTATAAGGTTTTAATAATTTATTTTTAAGCCTTTGTGATAAATAGAGAGAATGACAGGACTTGTCATTAATTCAATTAGAAGAACTAAAAAATATTAATGTCATCAAAATTTTAGAAATGTCACGATGTTATCATAAATTGCCATCAATAAAAATATAGTAGTGTGGTCGACACTTCAATAGTGTTGATGACATTTTAATTTGACTTAATAATGACGATTTTTTGGATGACGACAATATTAATAGTGTGGATGACAATAATATATAATTTGACAATTCAATTGTGTGTAGTGTGGATGATACTTTAATTTGACTTAATAATGATGACTTAATCCTATCCTAATGCTAATCTAATAAAAAGTTGAATGTTTAGCCAAAAAGTAAATACAATCTTAACGAGGTTTTGTTATTAAATCTTTATTAATTTTATTTTCCTCCTTTTTTCCATCCTCATACAGTCATACCCCATCCCATCCCTCATTTCGTTGTTTCACATCCGACATGGCGTCGTTTGCATCTATAAATTGAAATTCATATTATTTTATTTTGATAATAGTATTGTAGTATTGTTAAAAAACATTTATCACATCCTCCCACTATATAAATGAAAATTTAAAATCAATACCTATATAATGTCTATAAAACGAAGTCAACTGTTTAAATGAAACATATAATTCTTATTAACTATATAGCATATTCTAAACTTTATTATGAAACTAATATTATTTCATATAGCATATACAAGACCAGCGCGTAGCGCGGGATACCGAGTTCTAGTTTAATTTGACACTTCAATGGTATGGATGACACTTTAATTTGACTTAAGTTTTTTTTCATTGACTTAATAACGATGATGACATTTTATATTGGACGACGGCAATATTAATAGTCGTGAGGACAAAAACTTTAGTCAAATATGATGATAACTGTCAAACCCAAAAATGTCAAAGTCTCATCAACTAAAATTGTCATCAACTAAAATTTTCATTAACTAAAACTGTCATAGACACAAAGTACTTTCATCAACACAAATTACTGTCATCCACACAAATTACTCTCATCCATTTAAATTATTATCATCAACACAAATTACTGTCATCCACACAAGTTATTGTCATCCATACAAATTATTTTCATCAACACAAATTATTGTCATCAACACAAATTACTGTCATCAACAAAAACAAGGTAGTTAACAAACTACATATTTTATTTTGGACGATGATGACATTTTATTCTGGACGGCGGCAATATTAATAGTGGTGAGGACAAAAACTGTAGTCAAATATTATGACAACTGTCAAACTCAAAAATGTCAAAGTCTCATTAACTAAAATTGTCATCAACTAAAACTGTCATCGACACAAATTACTGTCATCAACACAAATTACTATCATCAACACAAATTACTGTCATCCACACAAATTACTGTCATCCACACAAATTATTGGCATCCATATAAATTACTGTTATCAACACAAATTACTGTCATCCACACAAGTTATTGTCATCCATACAAATTATTGTCATCAACAAAAATTACTCACCAACACAAGTTACTGTCATCAACAAAAACAAGTTAGTTAACAAACTACAAATTTTAGGGTTAGAAAATATAAGTTAGGATGTAAAAAGGGTTACTTACCTTGGTGAGAGATTTCTTAATTCGGATGAAACAATGTATTATGGTAAAACGTTTAATTAAAACCCTTAAATGTTAAATAAGGGATGGATTTGATTCATCCAAAATTAGATGTAGAAATCCAATATATATTATATATATATTAAAACAGAATGATTTGAAGCTCTCATATTCATTCTGGCCCCACAAATCCTACTTGTCATTTTCTTATTAACTCATATTTACTTTATTTTGTAAGTGATATTTTTTCAAAAATTATGCAACCAATAAATCTCTAACCAACTAGATTTGTTTGAAGAATTTATTTAAGAAAACAAATTGAAGTTAACATTTTGAAACAATTCAATTACAAACTGTATGTATCATATAAGAAGTAGTTAATTATAAATGCAACATATACTTTTTTTGTTACGTGAGTCCTTTTTTATCCATAAAAATATAAGTAATTGTAAATTTGAAATAACTCATATAACTATTTAAAAAATTAATACAATTTTGAACTATTGCTCTTAGTCTAAAAAGCATTATTAATTGGTTCCTGTAATGAATTCTTATGCATATTTTATATTATTCTTCAGAGCTCTCTCATTCTAAATACTTTAATCATATATGCCATTTTTATAATATTTTAAACCTTTTATTAAATATTTTGACTTTTTATAGTAAATAAAATATCATTTACTACAAGATCTCTTATTGAATTGCTCATTCCATGAGCATTCTCTATGCCTTGAATAGGACTCGAACCTTCACGGTATTTAGCACGAGATTTTGAGTCTCGCATGTCTACCATTTCACCACCAAGGCATCTTAAAAGCGATTCGTATTCCATGAATATGAATAATTAATAGATTAATTTAATTTATAAATAATTTTTTTAAGCAAACTTAAAAAGTTTGTCAAACCAAACAAATTTGAATAATCAATAAATTTGAAAATATAAACTTGTATATATATTAAAAGAGAGATATTTAGGGCTCTATCATTAAGTTTAGCTCTATTATGTCTCAATTTGTAGTTTTTATTTTATTTTAATTTATGAATTTCAGTACTAAAATTATTGTAAATTATACTTAATGATTTAATTGCACTAATCTCTAACAAATTGTGATTAAGATTTTTAAACCTAACTTATTAAGATTGTTACAAATTAAATCATGGCTCAACTTACACAAATTTAAACTTTTCAGTTAACATATGATATATTTATGGGTTAAGTTCCGGTGATGATGAATCTTAAGGTGAAGAATAAGGACGATGAACACAAACATTGTTAAGCATGAACACACACGTTATAATGTATGAACACATTTTCGCCAATGAACACACAAAGTGTCATATGAACACAAACTATGACATGCACATACTTTGACGTATGAACACAAACGTTATGACTGATGAACACACACATTATAACCGATGAACACAAAAGTGTCCTGAGTCTTAACCTAATAACTTATCCTTACCTGATCTTTTTCCTACATTTATCATCTTGATTGTGTTAAGCGATGACTAACATATTAATTATATTGCTTGATTTAATACTCCTAAATTTTACATGTTTCCATTTTATGGCATTTATGTCTAAATTTATCAATAAAATCTATAAAATTTATCAATAAGAAAATTGATACAATAAAATCTATAAAATTCTAGATTATATCGCTATCTTATATAACATATAAACGTTTAAACGATTATCCGCGCATGGCGCGAGGACTACGCTAGTATATATATTAAAATAAAGTTATTTCAAGTTTTCTCCTTCACTTAAGCCCCACCAATCCTAAGTGTAATTTTCTCCTTAAACTTCTCCATTTTCATTTAATTTTTTTACTTTTATTTAAATTATAAAATCTTAAGAAATCAAAGACAAAAAATAATACTAATTAAGGTGTATTTATCTTGCTAACTAAAATCATTTTCTTTTATAAATATGAACTTTTCTTAGTGATATATAAAACCATGTTTTATATATTTTCATGCGAAATTAAATCTATTGTCTGACGTTTATTTATAATGTAATTTATATGCGATGTATTTATGATATTAAATCTATTAAAATCGGCATTAAAAATTTACTTGTTTATTTTGAATCCTACCGGTATTTTTTTGTTTACGGGAGCGGTAACAAGGGTGCTGACTTTTGAAATTTATGCCCGAATTTATCAATAGAAGAAATTAATTTGAACTTTAGTTTAAGAAAATTGATAAAGGTTTAAATTTAAAAGTTATACTATCAGTTTCAATAGCATATAAATTATATAGTATACATAAACGCTAGAAAATTATCCACACGCATAACTTGTGCGTCCACTATTGACACGCATATATTGAGCTTATGCATGATGAAGGGTAAAAATGGAAAAATTGTGGAAATTTTTGGTATCTGCCAATACTTACACGCATAATTTACACGTACATATGTTGAATATATCATTTGTAATAACGTAATTAGTGTAAACAATTTTTTGCCCTAATTCACAGGCTCAAATTATGCGTATAATACGTAATTGTGTTGCCTAATTAATTTGGCCTAATTTTTACCCTAATTGATGTTCTTTTCCCTAAGTTACACGCACAAGTTGAGTGTATAATGTTTGTTCAAACTTGATGTTGTCCAAATATCTGACAATGTCAAGGAATCTGGTGGAAGACTGAGCTAGATTACAGGTAAGGTACACGCCTATATTATGCGTACACGGGTAGGTTAAAATTAAACAAGGGTCAGTGTCTGACATTGTCAGCACCTGTTTGGAAAGAAAGGCAATAAATGCGCTAATTTACTCACATTATTTAGGCGTAGAGATTTTTTGTCCGGTGGGGGGGGTGCTGTCAGAGATTCTTGGAAAATACTATAAAAAGGTATACCTGAGCAAACGCCCAATCTATGTGTTTGATAAACGCGTTTTTAAGCATTATTCCAATGAGAAGCAAAAAAAAGGAGGCTATATGGGGGTATGTATGTTTCAGATCCAAAAAACAAAAAATTTCATTTTCAAAATGTTGAATGGATATGTTAGTGGTGAAGGTAATCAAAGTAGTGATGAGGAAAGGGATTGGGTTCCTAGTGAAGAAGAAGATGAAGAAGACAATGGCTTGGAGGGCGCAGCGCTGGCGGGATTCATAGATGATGAAGAGTTTGGCTCTTGGGATCCAAGTGGGCAATTTGTGGTTAGTGTGCAATTATACCCAATTATATATATTTTGTTATATTATGATGCAATTTGTTAGTTAGTTTAAAATATTGTTGTTGTTATTAGTTGTTAAACTAATTCCATAGTCATAAGTAAGAACTTAATTAATTAGTCATGACAAAATTCTTGTTATTACCCATTATATAGGGCAAAGATTACTCGAAACATTTTACTACTGATCGGGTGTGGGATACTAAGGAAGAATTGTATAATTGGGCAAAAGATAGAGCAAAGCATATGGTGATTGCTTTGATAAAGCGTAACTCCAGCCCTTACAAAATTAGAATGGTATGCGATAGATTTGGGAAACTCAGATCCGGTAGGCCAAAGGTCAACATGGAGAATCCTGATTTGCCGGTACCTAAGATTAGAAAGTCTCATTCGAATAAGTGCGAGTGTAGGTTTCAGCTAAAGGGCATTCGGATGAAGAAAGATCATTTGATGGATTGTGAGAAATGGTAGTTGGGTGTGGTAGAAGGTCGGCATAACCACAAGCATCTAACTAGCTTACATGGAAATGCATTCATGGGGCGATTGTCCGAAGCGGAGATGAAATCTGCTAGGAGGTGGGGAGATGGGCGCAAGACACCAAAGGAAATCGTTTCCCTTTTGCGAAAGAAATTTCCCGGGAATGTGACTTCAAGGAAACAAGTGGCGAACTATTTGCAGAAGCTGCACTATGAGGATCGTGGAGAGCTGACGGTTACTCAATGGTCCTTGAAATTTCTACTTGACCACCACTACGTAGTTAATCCTCTGAGGCAGAAGGAAAGCGACGAGGTTGCAATATTATTCTTTGCTAACCAAGATTCGTTGCGTCTGCTGAAGAAGTTACCTTATGTGGTAATCATTTACGCGGCATACAAGACAAACATTTTAGTTGAGTTTATTTAAAACAAGTTTGTGTAGTTATTGATTTGATTGTTTTTTTGAAAATTATTGTTATCATAGATATGATATGCCACTCATGGAGATTGTGGGATTCACCAACACACATTTTACATTTAACATTACTTATCCATTCACACGTGTTGAAGGACTTTTCATTACACGTGGATAATGAGAAAGTTGAAGGCATTGTTTTTAGATTTGGGTGTGATGCCAACGACAATTATGACTGAATGTGAGCAGGCACTCATAATAGGGATCAACGATGTATTCGGGAGTAAAGTTCAACACCTATTATGTTGGGTACATATAAAACACAACATCGAGGCACACGCGTCGTCGATCTTGAATAAAAAAACAAAAGTGGAGGCATTTGCAAACCAATGTTGGGGACTATTTTGCTCAGCCACAGAAGAAAAATACGAAGAGAGGTTGAATGCATTGAGGATATCATGGAGGAGCGGCCTTGTGGGATACGTGGAAAGAGAATGGCTTACTCCTCACAAGCCTAGCATAGTAAGAGCCTGGACAGATCATCATCTTCATTTTTTTACGAGGCCGTCTAACCGGGTGGAGGGAATGCACAAGGTTTTGAAAGATATAATTGGTTCTAGTAGGGGAGGCTTCAACCGAGTCACTGTGAGGATCCATCATGCCATCATCCTTCAAATTGATTCGATACGGGCGAGCCTGAACGTTGCATTAACGAAACGACCAACGGATTTTGATGACCCAACGTTCCCTCCAATTGTGCGAGCAATATTTTCTAGCCTCTTCTACAGAATTTCAGACAGGTGTTGGGATATGTTGTTGGCTTCGTATGAGCGGCTATTGAGAGATGAATATGAAGAAGAATGTACTGACCATTGGGTGAGGAACTGCCTCGGTTGCCCTGTGTCCACGCCATTGGGAATGCAATAATTTCTAGCACACCGCTCATTCCAGAAGAAGTACATGAGTTCTGGAGGGACTTGGAGTGGGAAGATGACAATGATACAATAGTTGTCGGGCCTTTGGAAAATGTCCTGATGTACATTTCGACGCTAAGACTTCGTGAAATGTTTAGGAAGTTGGATTCTGGAACCCTAAAGAAAGGAATTGCATACCAACTAGGAGAGTTGTATCTGAATTTGGAGCACCAAGAACAGAGTAGTATGTTGGAGCCGACCAAGATAAAAGGGAAAGAAAGGCCACGAGGTTCGAAAAACAAGGACAAGGGGGACGATAAGGAGGATGAGAAGGAGAAGGTCAATGAGAGGGAACCTAGCTATTTTGAGCACAAGAAGAAAGAACTAGAACAATATGAGAAAGAAGAGGCGAAGAAGAAGGCAAAACCGGAACCCCAGAGTAAGCTGAAGGTGAATGAGATGTCATCCGAACTTGTTCCACCGAAAAAATGGCCAGGGAGTCCTAGGAAGAAACAAGAAAGTTCATCTAGTGCAGTGGAGATGGACTATGATCAGATGTCATCTCAACCTATACCCAGGGAATCACAATCAGAGGAGAAAGCGTGTGGTACAGAACAAAGTTCCCCTCTTATTCATTTACAGGTTAACTTTGGTTTCGACAATGTTGATGACTTCTGACTTCCGTACATTACGAATGTTATAGATGTACGTCCTGATGGACATTGTGGATACAGATCCATGGCCTTGTTACTCGGAAGCGAAGAGTCCGAATTTGCAACAGTTTGACGCGTACTGGTTGGGGAGTTACTTCAGAACCGAGAAATGTATGACCCCATAAGGGTCCGTCTGTGCCCCGATACTTGGCAAGAATTTATTCAAACTGTGAACCACTGTAGAAGCCCATGCACATCAAAATATTGGTGTCACATGCCATTCATGGGTTTAGTTTTCACCACACTATATCAGGTTGCTCTAGTAGTGTTGAGTTGGGATGTCCCGACGTTGTGCTTACCACTAAGGTCGGAATCTTTAGGGAATGTCCCTCCGAATATAATTTATGGAATGACAAATGTTGGCAACCATGACCATTTTATACCTGTTAGAGTTTTGTATATTCGTTACGAGAAATAACGCCTAAGTCACGTACTGTTTATTACCATTTGACGCTAATTCACTTTTTTTTATAGGTTGTGCTCATGCCTGGTTCACCGTTACCTCCACACTTCAGGTGTTTGGCGTAGAAATGTTGATCCAAACATATTGTGGTGGGAAACAGTCTTTGCTGAGAATTTGAAGGAGTATCGAGATTATCGGATTTCCAATTGTTGCCCGCCAGATCCTTTTATGTATTCTTGAGACGGAACTGTATTTGTAATTGACTGATATTTGTAATAAATAGAGAGTGAACATTACGTTAGAAAAAACATATATCATTTATGCGAAGACATTATATTAAAATTACAATATTAGGACTCCAATAGATCATTAACTAATTTGTCGTTCATATCACAAAGCATCTTTATCTCCTTCTCAAGTTCGAAGTTTCTTAATATCAGCTCTTTGATAATGTCTCTTGCCCTCTCTTCATATCTTGATCAATCCACTGAAAGGTAAAACAAGATCCTGGAAACTTCTTCTTTTCCCAAAAAGTCTTACATGCATAGTACCGTCTTTTGTAGCAACCTAACCCGCGCTCGTCACATGTGTACAATTCAACTGGCAAGCCGCACTGGCACATTCGACCATAAAGTCCGGCTCATCGGAAAACGGTGCTGATGAGGAGGACGCCATGTAATAATTATAAAAAATTATTAAAATACGAGACTATCGAAAGAAATCATTTGGAGTGAGAATAGCAATACCACTGCTATCAAACACCAGGTTTTTATAGGGGAGAAGGCCAACCTGCATGCACATATTATTCGTGAGGATTGGATGATAAAATCTGCCAAGGTAACACGCATAAGTTATGAGTGTTCTTATTTTCTGGTGTTGAATTGAACCGGGATTCGCTAACACCTATATAGAGTGTTTGGATGATGCAAACTAAATTATAGAGGTGTTAGCGAATCCCAGTTTAATCAAACGCCAAAAATAAAGTACGGAGTATTTTATTTGTGTAGTGAGTGGTCCCAAGAACAAGGCTTTATATAGAATCTCGTATTTGGGCTTATTATACACGCATAGGTTACGAGTGTAAAAACAGATATAGATTTGTGCTTATTCTACGCATAGGTTACGATTGTAGAGTAAAGTAGGCTTACCCCCATGGACCTACGCGCATAGCTTATGCGTATAGTCAAATGTTTCAGAAATGCACTATCACTTACCCCATGACTAACTATCACCCTATAAATACGTAAAATGAAATGCCACCATTGTTCATTCTCCCAGTCTTCAAATTATCACAAAAATGGATCGCGTTATGGATTTGACGAGAGTGTATACGAAGTTCACTATGGTGGTTCCCTTATCCCCACCAGCGAAAGAATGGCCACTGTCACGAGCCACACATACGAAGGTGGTCTCTGCGAAGATTGGGCTCCAACAAAAGATAATGTGAGGGACATCAATTGGCTAAGAGGAGAGTTATGGACCCTCAACAACCACCAGAACAACACACACTATATCTTTGAGATGGTTCATGCTCATGGAGGGAGGAACACTATAACAGCCTTGCAGCACTCACGTGATGCCCATGCCCTTGCCGATCTAGGAAGGTTCGTTTCCCTAATTAAGATCTTCATTGTCACCGATCAACACCCTTTGGAGCTGAAAAGGAGGTGGAGGCGTGACTTCAAACCCCCAGGCAGGGACATGGACTTTCGTTTGGACATACCATGTTATGGAGACGCTAATGTGTAATCTATGTAGTTTGTATGCTTTAAGCTTCTCTAAGAATGTCGATGTTTTTAGTTTGTGTGCTTTAAGCTTCTAATATAATGAAAAATTAGCTCTATTTACTGTGACATCATTACTATAGTCAAATATAACGAGAACGTCTTATATGATCAATACTATAGTCAAATGTAACGAGAACGTCTTATATGATCATTACTATAGTCAAATGTAACGAGAACGTCTTATATGATCAATACTATAGTAAAATGTAACAAGAACGTCTTATATGATCAATACTATAGTCAAATGTAACGATAACGTCTTATATGATCAATACTATAGTCATATGTAACGAGAACGTCTTATATGATCAATACTACAGTCAAATATAACGAGAACGTCTTAAATGATCAATACTATAGTAAAATGTAACGAGAATGTCTTATATTATCAATACTATAGTCAAAGTAATGAGAACGTCTTATATGATCAGTACTATAGTCAAATGTAACGAGAACGTCTTCTATGATCAATACTATAGTCAAATATAACGATAACGTCTTATATGATCAATACTATAGTCAAATATAACGAGAACGTCTTATATAATCAATACGATAGTCAAATGTAACGAGAACGTCTTATATGATCAATATTGTAGTCATATGTAACGAGAACGTCTTATATGATCAATACTATAGTCAAATATAACGATAACGTCTTATATGATCAATACTATAGTCAAATGTAACGAGGACATCTTATATGATCAATTCTATAGTCAAATATAACGATAACGTCTTATATGATCAATACTATAGTCAAATGTAACGAGAACGTTTTATATGATCAATACTATAGTCAAATGTAACGAGAACGTCTTATATGATCAATACTATAGTCAAATGTAACGAGAACGTCTTATATGATCAATACTATAGTCAAATGTAACGAGAACGTCTTATATGATCAATACTATAGTCAAATATAACGATAACGTCTTATATGATCAATACTATAGTCAAATGTAACGAGAACGTCTTATATGATCAATACTATAGTCAAATATAACGATAACGACTTATATGATCAATATTATAGTCAAATGTAACGAGAACGTCTTATATGATCAGTACTATAGCCAAATATAACGATAATGTCTTATATGATAAATCCACACAAAAACTTACACGCATATAAGATATGAGTGTACGTCTTTTCGTCTGGTAAAAACTTACACTCTTAATTTATGCGTAAGTGGTGGTAAAGTTACTATAAAAGGGTGCATGTGCATGGTGGTGGTGGTGAAAATCTACCAAGGCAAATCTTGAAGAAATTAGCAAAAATGGCATCATCAAGAAATCCATGCACTGCATCAAATGCGAACTCAGGTCCTCTCATGTGTTGCTGTGACAAAAGAGCGCAAATCCGATCGTCGAAGCAGGACAAAAACTATGGGAGGAAATATTATGCATGTCCAGAACGCAAGAGTGACTACCAAACCCATGGTTGTTGGTTTACCAAATGGATTGATCCTGAGTACGACGACAACACCAAATTAGTTTAGGCCTTCTTACGAGATTGTCGGAGCTTGAAAATGATGTCAAGCGACTACATGAGACACTCCGAATCCTCGGGGATTTTCATCATTAGTGTTGTAGTGTTGTAGTGTTATAGTATTGTAGTTCGTAGTGCCTGTGTTTTTGTTATTGTTGTTGTGTTGAATTATCAATACATATGAATCTTATCTAATGTAGTCATTATCGCACAACACATTTCTACCAACTAAAACCGATTACTTCATAGAGCGAACATAAATTCAAAAGTACAAAACAAAACGTGTTATAAGGACAGTCCAAACATATGCTAAAGTGTTATAAGGATAGTAAAAACGCTACATCAAGTCCTGAACATTTTCATCATCCGCAGCTTCATGATTACCACTCCCTTGGCCGACCTCGTTTACAAAATCCTCAAACACAATAGGAGTTGGGTTCATATTCTCTGAAGAGTGAGGTGGAGGTGGGGACATAGGCCCTTCTTCAGATGTAAGTGTCTCTAAGCACTGTCGAAACACGTCCTCTGCGAATGGCCTGTCTAGGGGATCGGTCTCCAGGTAGGAATGAATAGCGGCAACAACAATCTGACAACGATGTAAGAAAATCATTCCAAAAAGATTAACAACTTAATGTAACAAGATAATAAAAAAATAATAATTTAATTACGAAAACACATACCACAAGGTGATCAGCAGCGCGTACGACACGAACAGGCTGAATTGGACAATCCTGTCTTAGCATGGGGGTAATCTTGCTGAAGGTCAATCAACGGCCTCGGGTCGGCATCCCATGCGCCAAGCTGCTCCTCGGTGAATTCAACCTTGTATCCATGGATCTCTAGCTTTCTTACGACATTGCTAGGTTGAATAGGGGCTTCTGGAACAAGTTGAAAACGTCCAAACTGACGCAAGACTCTTCCAGGGTTGTAAGCCTCATGCACATCCCCGCAGCTCAACACTCCCTCAAAACGAGCCGGCGACAACTCCGGAGTGCTATAGTCAAGATTGGGCCATGGGACCCAGTTCACCTACATAAGAAAATATAACGTATGGAACAAGTATTTAACGTTATCAAGTAACATAAGTTGTGTAAACATATAAAATAGATTACTTCATCATATCTCAACTCGTCTAGTAATAGACGAATAGCAACAAGACGCTTTGGATCCTTGCTACGTGGCACCTCTCCCATATCTTAAGCAGCTCCTCTATCGCCACCGATAAATAGGGGGTTGGTAACCATATGCCCACGAAAATGAGGGAAATATGCCCAAACCCAGCACTGAAATTGAACAATAGAAGAGAATTAGAATGTGAATATAAACTTGTTTTGATAGATAGATTAACGAAAGAGGACTTACCCTAATCAATATCCCGCATGATCGAAGCAATCCCCTAACCATGAGCCCTAAATGCCTCTCCCAGATTACAGTAAACATAAGCAAGAATGGTCGCACCCCATGCGTACTCATCATAGCGGCCTGGGTCCAACTAAAAATGTACCCACTTGATCTTTACGACATTAGTGCTCTTATCCACCAAGACAGTTGATCCGAAGTAGTACATAGCAATACGGGCCACAGGCTGTTCTGTCTCTGGCAACCACAACTTATGCCTCAGCCAACGCCTCAACCACTTTACAAGAATGTCGCCAGCCTTATGCCAGCTCTTTACTTTCTTGTATTTCACCTCCAAATGCTCGGCAACAAGAGTGTGCAGCTCAGTATTCCCCATAGATGATATGCAGCTCTTCCCATGAATGTGAACTTTCAGAATACATAGAATGTCCGCAAGTGTGATGGTAATATTACCGAATGGCATGTGAAACGTGTTTGTGTTTGGCTGTCATCTCTCCACAAAGGCTGATATTAACGCAGAGTCCACACCCGATGCAATACCAAGAGTGCGTGGATCAGTAAGGCCACTCTGCTCAACAATCCTAAACCAGCTGCCTGGGTCTGGTCTAATGTAACGCTCCAACTTTTATAACTTTGCTGACTGAAAATAGACCTTCAGAATCTTATATCTCTACATACATTAAAATTAAAATTTCAGATTACTCAAATTAGTGTCACAAATTTACTAAAATACACTACAATTAAGACTTACCAAATCCTGTGTAGCAGCCCTATGAGCTTTACCTCTAAGAGGTGCAGCTGCTAAACCCCATCCTCGGCCTCATGCTCATCTCCACCTCCATAACCTTCATGGGCATCTCCCCCATTACCACTAGCAACACCGACTCTAACACCGACACCTCCAGCTCCGACATCACCAGCACCGACATCACCAACACCTCCAGCACCTCCAACTCCGACATCACCAACACCAACATCACCGGCACCGACATCACCAGCACCTCCAACACCTCTAGCTCTATGATAAGCGGTGTTTTACATACCGCAACTATGGATTATTAGCTAGTTTTGTATAGGATTATGTTATTTGTTTCTATGTAATCTGTATCATGGAGCTGTTCGAGAGAAGATTTACATACGAGATTCCAAGAGATGATACGAAGCATTGGAAGCATTGAAGCATAAGGAAGAAGCTGCTGAAGACGAAGACGAAGACTTGAAGAAATCAGTAGCTGCTACCTCAGACAACACAGCCGCACCCGCGGGTCTCAAGCCGCACCCGCGGGTCCCAAACCGCGCCCGCGGCCCTCTGCCATCCTGAAAATCTGGAGAATCCAAAACCGCGCCCGCGGCTCTCAACCCGCGGGTGTGGTTCCTCGACAGAAGAATCAAATTGATGTTTTTGCCATTTGAAGTAATTTGTGTTAAATTCTGTAACTTTCTACACGTTTTTATTACCTTAATTTGGCGGTTACAAAGGCTGAGGACTATTTAGGTGGAGGATGATCATCCTTGATCATCTTACCTTGGTTTTACTTAAGTTTTTGGAGAGTTTTTCACAAACTTATGAGTTGCTAAAGTTCTTTTTTCACTTGGCGTTTGAAGCTTTTGGATTCAACAAGTTGTGAGTTTATCATTTCCCTTTGTCTACTCTTTGATTGTCTCAACTCTCTTGTTTGTATTGTCGATGAATTAGATTTACTACTTTAGATTGATCACCTAAGTTAGTTTTATCTTATTCATATTGCTAGAGTTTGATACTTCTAGTTGAATTATCATACTTGTTGTGTAGCACAATCTATTTGCATGAACTAGTTGTGATTGTTATTAGAGAAGAGAGTTGAGTACATGTCGAGTATCCGACTAGTTGTCCATGATATTGCATGTATCTATCTATTCCTGAATACATTGCTACTTTGTTATTGAACTTTGATAGTTTCAAGGTTATAATCGAGTAAGGGTTATTAGGGCTAGTTGGACTAATAACTATTCAAGAACAGGGATTAGAACGATCACTTGAGAACTTGACATAGGGATGAAAAGGATTCTTAGATCAATTTGTTAATCTAATTGTGGATAATCGCTAAGTGGAACACTTCGCTTAATATTGTTATAACCAAGTTGACATTCGATACTTCGTATCAAAACCATTAAAAAAAACCCTTTTGGTTACGTTTATTGGTTAGTCATTGTGATAACTTAAGAATTTGATAAACTGATTCTATTGGGATTCGACCCTTGCTTGTGCACTATATTACTTAGTTTGCATGTTAGGATTACTTGACTTGGCACACGACAAATTCGCCTCGTCAAATTTGGCGCCGTTGCCGGGGAATCAAATTTTCTTATTTTTAAGTTCTTATTTTGACTAACTTTAGTGTTGACTACTGAATGGTCAACACCCGTTCTACTAATCAGCCTCTTTCTATTCTTGATTCAGAGATCGAGAGAACTTTTCATTGGAATCGAAGAGAGAACAGAGTCGGGACTGAGATAGTAGAAATGGCCGATCGAGAAGCTCTTGCTGAAGTGCAGCGTCAATTGGCTGACATGCAGTTGGTCGTTAATGCTCAACGGGAGCTAATTGAGACAAGGCTACCAGGAGGTGGTGTTACTCGCACTTTGAGAGAGCGACAAACACCGAACCTGACACAGCAACCTCATGCTGTGGTTATTCCACCCCTTGCTCATGGGGTGACTTTCGAGCTCAAGTCGGGGGTGATCAATTTGCTCCCAAGTTTCCATGGTTTGGCTGGTGAGGATCCAATCATGCATTTGAACCAATTTCATGACATTTGCATGACGACCAAACCGCCAAACGTCACGGAAGAGCAGATCAAGATGAGAGCCTTCGGGTTCACTTTGAAGGATGGTGCTTGTTCTTGGTATTACCATTTGCCAACCGGTTCGGTTGATAATTGGGAAAAGTTGCACAAGGTGTTCTTGAGCAAGTATTTTCCGGTGAAGAAGGCAAATGCTCTCAAGAAGGAGATAGCCCATGTCGAGCAAAGTGAAGACGAAACTCTCTATGACTACCTTGAACGCTTCAAGGGGTTGTGTGCTTCGTGCCCTTTTCATGGGTATGATACCGAGGATCTAGTGCTTTACATTTGCAATGGTCTCCTTAACCAAGAAAGGAGGATGGTTGATGCTGCGTGTGGTGGGAATATTCTCAACATGACGCCGGAGGATGCCATGGAGAAATTGCAAGATATGGCTGAGAGCACAAGGAGTTTTGGTAGGATATACACCAAAAAGGGAGTGCACGCAACAAGTTCAGGGGATCCCGCTCTTGTAGCTGAGCTTGTAGAGTTGAAAAAGATGGTCTCTCAGTTGCAAAAAGGACAACAACAACAAGTAAAGGTATGTGGTATTTGTGCTGACCCTTCTCATTTTACAGATAAATGCCCTGAGCTTGAAGGTGAAGACGTTGCTGAAGTCAATGCTGCTGGTGGTGGGTATGGACCCCCATGACCTCATGGTGATCAACAAAACAACTACAACCCGAGGTATAGAGATCATCCCAATTTTCGATGGCGTGATCCAAATGAGCCCCAACAACAAGCTCAAGGCCCTCGACCCAATGCTGGACCATCTACTGCGGAGCTGCTGAGATCCTTGACTCAACACTTCACAACTCATGTTCAAACGACCGAGTCGAGCATCAAGAACATGGAGAAGCAAATTGGGCAGTTGGCTGAAGCTGTAACCACCATTGCACAACAAAATTCCAATTCTCTACCGTCCCAAACAGTGGTGAATCCAACCAGAAATGTAAGTGCAGTAACAACAAGAAGTGGTAAGATGTTAGGGGAAACCAAAAACCTTGTTGAGGCTTCTACAGAAAAGTTGAATTTTGAGGACAGCCGAGAGCCGCGCCCGCGGGTCGAAAACCACGCCCGCGGCTCCTCTACTGAGCCAGAAATCAATTTTCCTGAAGAGCCGCGCCCGCGGGTTGAAAACCGCGCCCGCGGCTCCTCTACTGAGGCAAATGTTTCATAATTTCCTTCACAAAATGATGAACTCGAAGTGGAGGATCGGGGGGATTTCCAGTTGAGACAGGACAACTACGTTCGCCCCAACTTTCCACCTCTCGACTCCACCAAGCCTCCTGCCCCGTTTCCCGATGCCCTTAGGAACACCAAAAGGCCGGAAAACGACAAGGAGTTGTTTGAGACGTTCAGCAAATGTGAGGTAAACATTCCCTTGCTCAAGTTAATCAAAAGAATTCCTCGATATGCAAAGTTTTTAAAAGAACTTTGCACAATCAAGAGGAATCAAAAGTTGAAAGGGCAACAAAAGGTGACGGTAAGCGAGCGTGTCTCCGCTGTATTTCAAAGGCGAATGCCTAAGAAGTGCAGCGATCCGGGCATGGTCAGCATACCTTGCCGTATAGGTGACACACATTTTGAACGAGCCATGCTCGATTTGGGTGCATCGATAAATGTGTTGCCTTACTCTCTCTATAAGATTCTTGGGTTAGGTCCACTTCATGAAACCGGAATTGTTATTCAACTAGCCGATAGGTCCACCGTGTATCCTAAAGGTGTAGTTGAAAACGTTTTGGTTATGGTGGATAATTTGTTCTTTCCCGCTGATTTCTTTGTGTTAGACATGGAACATGATGGGCAAGCTGCTCCTATTTTGCTTGGGAGGCCCTTCATGCGAACCGCTAACACAAAGATTGATTTGGCTAGTGGATCTCTTACTTTAGAGTTCGATGGGGAAATTGTTCAATTTAACATTTTTGATGCTATGAAACACCTCGTCGAAGATGTTGCGTCTATTTGTTCAATCGATGTAATTGATCCTATAGTCCAAGATGTTTTCAATATCTTTGGCTTAGATGAATTACAAAGTGTATTAGAACACAGTATCGTTCACTCACCAACACTTGATTTGTCTCTTCCACCTGAGATTCAAAGTGTTCTAGCTCGTCTAGACGCTTCGGGTAGAATTTTGGCCGGTCGGCCCATGCTACTAACTTTGGAGAGCGAAAAGCTTCTTCCTTCTATTGTGCAGGCACCGGTTGTAGAGCTCAAGCAATTACCCGAGCACTTGAAATATGCTTTTCTTGGGGAAAATGATACCCTCCCGGTAATCATTTCGAGCAAGTTGACAGGTGAACAAGAGAGAAGGTTGGTGATGGTGTTGAAAGAACACATTACCGCTCTTGGGTGGACCATTGCTGACATCAAGGGAATTAGCCCTTCCACCTGTATGCACAGGATCCTTCTTGAGGAAGGTGCTAAACCCTCTAGGCAACCCCAAAGAAGGTTAAACCCACCTATGATGGAGGTGGTCAAGAAGGAGGTGCTGAAACTTCTTCAAGCTGACATGATCTACCCCATTTCGGATAGCCAATGGGTGAGTCCAACTCAATGTGTCCCTAAGAAGGGGGGCATAACATTGGTAGAGAATCAACAAGGTGAGATGGTTCCTACCCGAGCTCAAACGGGTTGGAGAGTATGCATTGACTACCGCAAGCTGAACGCGGTAACCCGAAAAGATCATTTCCCCCTCCCTTTTATTGATCAAATGCTTGAACGACTTGTTGGTAGTCCGTATTATTGCTTTCTAGATGGGTATTCAGGGTATTTTAGGTGGCTATTGCACCCGAAGATCAAGAGAAGACGACGTTTACATCTCCCTTTGGCACTTTTGCATATCGTAGGATGCCTTTTGGATTATGTAACGCGCCCGGGACCTTTCAACGATGTATGGTAAGTATCTTCTCGGAATACATTGAACATTTCATAGAAGTTTTTATGGATGATTTTACGGTACATGGGGATAGCTTTGATGCATGTTTAAATCATTTGTCACTTGTGCTTAAAAGATGTGTAGATACTAATCCAGTATTGAATTCTGAAAAGTGTCATTTTATGGTTGAACAAGGGATAGTATTGGGGCACATAATTTCAGCTAGGGGTATTGAGGTCGATAAGGCAAAGATTGACGTCATTCAATCGTTGCCTTATCCTACTAATGTGCGTGAAGTGCGTTCTTTCCTAAGTACCCAATTGGTCTCTACCGTTTGAGATCATGTGTGATGCTAGTGATCACGCGGTGGGAGCCGTTCTTGGTCAAAAAGTCGGAAGAGCAATGCACGTCATCTACTATGCTTCCACGACTTTGAACGGAGCTCAGAGGAATTACTCCACCACGGAAAAGGAGTTGCTAGCCGTGGTGTTTGCCCTTGAAAAATTTCGGCAATATCTTTTGGGCACGAAGGTGATTATCCACACGGACCACGCTGCTCTTCGTTATCTCATGACGAAGAAGGAATCAAAGCCAAGACTCATTCGATGGGTTTTGCTCTTAAGCGAGTTCAATGTGGAAATCCGGGACAAGAAGGGAGTCGAAAACTCCGTAGCTGATCATTTGAGCCGGATTGTGCACGAGGACGGTAAATTACAGGTTCAAATTCAAGGTACGTTCCCGGATGAAAACTTGTATCAAATTTATTCTGTAAATTCTGCTTCTGCTGAGAACAAACCGCACCCGCGGCCCGAAAACCGCACCCGCGGTTTGAGCTCTCAAAAATTCTCGGAAAAAGGCGAACCGCGCCCGCGGCTCGGAGACCGCACCCGCGGTTTGTGTTTGCCAGAAGTCTCAGTGCAAGGAGAACCGCGACCGCGTCTCGATAACCGCGATCGCGGTTTTCTGACAGCAGAGTTTGCAGAAATTGACCCCGAATACAAGCTTTTCGCCCTCCGGTCTTTCAAACCATGGTTTGCCGACATCGTGAACTACCTGGTTCGCGAAGAATTCCCGCCGAACTGCACCAAAGCTCAAAAAGATAGGATCAAGCGGGAATCACGTTTCTACGTTTGGGATGACCCCTACCTTTGGAGACATTGTGTTGACAAGGTAATCCGACGATGCCTCCCGGATAACGAGGTACAGTTTGTCCTTACTTTTTGTCATTCTCATGCATGTGGGGGGCATTTTGGGGCTAACAAAACGGCTAGGAAGGTATTGGACGCCGGCTTCTATTGGCCACACATCTTTCGGGATGCGTTTGCCTTTTGCAAAGCTTGCGACCGATGCCAAAGGGTCGGGAAAATTTCTAAACGAAATGAGATGCCACAAACACCATTAGTCTTTTGTGAGATTTTTGATGTTTGGGGTATTGATTTCATGGGACCCTTTCCTAGTTCGTTTGGGAATTTTTACATTTTACTTGCGGTGGACTACGTTTCCAAATGGGTGGAAGCGAAGGCCACCAGAACTGATGATTCCCGAGTGGTAGCAGGTTTCTTGAAGGAGAATATCTTTTCTCGTTTTGGGATTCCAAAGGCTCTTATAAGTGACCAAGGTACTCACTTTTGCAACAAGACGGTGACTGCACTTTTAAAGAAGTACCATGTCACTCAACGAGTCTCAACTGCTTATCACCCCCAATCCAATGGACAAGCTGAGGTGTCCAATAGGCAAATCAAGGGGATTCTGGAAAAGACGGTGGCTCCTAATCGGAAGGATTGGAGTCTAAGGTTGGATGATGCACTTTGGGCGTATAGGACCGCCTACAAAACTTCAATAGGAATGTCCCCACATATACTTGTGTTTGGAAAGGCTTGTCACCTTCCGGTGGAGTTAGAGCACAAGGCATGGTGGGCGGTGCAAAAATGCAACATGGAGTTGGATGAGGTAGGCGACTTTAGGAAGTTGCAAATCCAAGAGCTTGAAGAGATACGCCAGGATGCGTATGAGAATGCGGTGATCTACAAGGAAAAGACGAAGGCTTGGCACGACAAGAACATCTTGAGGAAAGATTTCAAGGTGGGAGACAAGGTCTTGCTCTACCAATCTCGTCTTCAACTTTTTCCGGGTAAGTTGCGATCCCGGTGGAATGGCTCGTATGTTGTTGCTCGCGTCCTTCCTCATGGCGCCGTGGAGTTGTTTGACAAGGACAACCACAACGTCTTCAAGGTGAATGGACAAAGGTTAAAACCTTACCATGAGGGATTCACCAAAGTGTCTTTAGATGAAATGGCTCTAGAAGAGCCAACTTTTGAAAATTGAAGACGGGAAACCAAGTCGAGCCACGACTCTAACCAAGGCGCTGCTTGGGAGGCAACCCAAGGTATTCTTCTTTTCCCTTGAATTTCATTTTCTTTTTAATTGTTTTGTTTTCTATTTTCTAGGAATTCAAGACGAGAAGACGATGGTCGTTTGCTACTAAAGGAATTGACGGTTCTTCTTTTCGTTTATGAAAAAAAGAAAAAAAAAAAAAAAAAGGAATTGACGGTTCATCTTCTACCCTTCTCCATCTCAGATTTCATCTTCTACCCTTCTCCATCTCAGATTTCATCTTCTACCCTTCTCCATCTCATATTTCATTCTCTACCTCCCACCACATAAAACCCTAACTTCCACTTCCACCATTCTCCACCTCCCACTTCTCTTTTACAAACACCAAAATCCTCCCACTTCTCTTTCCCAACACCAAAATCCTCCCACCTTCCCTCTCCTCCGCACCTCACCTCCGGCCACCGCGACTACCGCCTGGATCTAACCGTACCCGCGGCTTCGCCCTGCCAAGAAACCCTCTGCCTCGCAGAAACCGCACCCGCGGCTCCCAACCCGCGCCCGCGGCTCCCTTCTCGCCAGAAATCATAAAACGCAAAAACCGCACCCGCGGCTCCAAACCCGCGCCCGCGGCTCCAAACCCGCGCCCGCGGCTGTCGCCTCTGTCGTCCATTTTTGCTGATTTCGGTAAGCTTTTCCGACAACCACAATCATCGTTGTTGATTTTCTTACACCTCGGGGAGGGCTATTTTGCTGCTGCTGCTTGGTATCTTTGTTGTGTTGCGGATTTGTGGTGGAATTTGGTTTGTGTATACATTTTGATGGCTGCAGCAGGGACGTCTCGAGGCCACAAAAATGATTTGTGGCAACAACAGGTTCAGTCTAACTTAGCCTTTTTAAGGGCTAAGCAATGTATCGCCACGAGATTTTTCCATCGACGTACGCTCGATGATTTGGGTATGACTGCGTGCACTGAGGCCATGCTTGAGCACACAGGGTTGCATGGTTTCTTGTTCAGGTCAGCTCCCACTCATGCCGAGGCTACATATCAGTTTCTGGCGAGCCTCAAGTCCAAGACCGTCTCTGAGACCACCTTCATCTCAGCCATCCAGTTCATTTACAATGGACGATCCTTTACGGTTCAAGCTGAACAACTGCGCCACATCTTGGGAATCTCTCAGGTTCCCTCTGCAGAATATGACACTACAGTTGGTGACAGCCCTACACAGGTCTGGTACACATGGACGGGACAAGTTCGGGACACCCATGGTAATGATTATAATGCTAAGATGTCCCATCCATGTCTCCGCCTGACACAGCGGGCTCTTGCTATGGCCTTCTTTGGGCTTTCTGAGGTGAACAAGGTGCCTGCCTACGAGCTGAAGTATCTATATGCTCTTATGCCGGAATGTCAGGTGATTCCGGATTGGCTCTCATTGTTTGTTCACTCCTGCAAGACAGCCCGCTCGAAACCAAGGGGTCAGATTGCTTTGGGTGGCATGATCACCCTCATCTTAGAGGATGTCGTCCCCGACTGGGAGACTCTTGACTGCGTAGGTAGTCCGGACCCCTCAATGGGTCCCTATTTGCTGGATGCCACATTTCTGCAAACTCGACTTCGGTGGCTCAAGTCTGTTACAGTCAATCCGGACGAGCGTATGTGGGTTTGGCTCGGTCCTCCCGAGATTGCTCTCACAGAGGACTTTGCTTATGGGCCAGCACATACTTTCAGGATCAACCCAGTACCCGCTCCCCCTCGTGCAGCTGCTCGACGACGAGCTCGCGGTGGGATCAGCATCCAGGAGCTGGTTCAGTAGCCGGATCAGCAGCCAGTTGACCTTGATGATGAGGATGATGATGACTTCCAGGAGCATGCCCCTCATTTTCAGCCTCAGAGGCAATGGGGCGAAGGCTCATCATCTACAGCTCCAGCTGACATACCTTGGGAGCAGCGTCTTTTCGAGCGGATTAAGTTTGTCTACCAGTCGGTTCAGACGGTGAACCAAAATGTTGAGAGGCTGCAGCAGTCGGTGGATGACTTGCGGCTCGACATGCAGGCTCGTTGGCCCGACTATCCAAACCGGGATGACCCGGATCAGTGAGCTTCTTTCTCTCTACCTCATTATTTTTCTATGTCTTACACACTGAGGGCATTGTGCACTTCAAGTATGGGGGAGGGAAATTAGTTCATTGCTTATCCTAGAGTAGTTTCATTTCCTTGTTATTTCCCTTCGGTTTTATTTAATTTGGTTTGTACTTTGCATGGAATTAAAAACAAAAAAAGCCACAAAAATACGAAAAAAGGCAAATGAAAATCCTGGGATGGAAAAATCCATGCAATAAGCGGGTAGTACGGCTTGCATTAGGCTTGGCAAAAAAGGACTTGAGGGCGGTAAGGAATGGTGAGATTGAAAATGAAATGAGTGGCTAGGTGAAAACCTTTCGGGGCGCCTAGGCAAAATGAGTGAAATGAGTGTCTTAGGACAAAATTTTTTGCATGTTAACCACTATGGAGGACCAAATTGATAGATTTCTTTCTCATCATATTGTTTGTATACTAAATGTGTTAGTGATTTGTAGTTTCTTTCTTTTTCATACTTCCTGAGATCTTTGAGTGATTATTGTAAAAGAGTAAGTTTCTTTTAGCTTACTCGGGGACAAGCAAGGTCTAAGTATGGGGGAGTTTGATAAGCGGTGTTTTACATACCGCAACTATGGATTATTAGCTAGTTTTGTATAGGATTATGTTATTTGTTTCTATGTAATCTGTATCATGGAGCTGTTCGAGAGAAGATTTACATACGAGATTCCAAGAGATGATACGAAGCATTGGAAGCATTGAAGCATAAGGAAGAAGCTGCTGAAGACGAAGACGAAGACGAAGAGGAAGACGAAGACGAAGACGAAGACGAAGACGAAGACGAAGACGAAGACGAAGACGAAGACGAAGACGAAGACGAAGACGAAGACGAAGACGAAGACGAAGACGAAGACGAAGACGAAGACGAAGACGAAGACGAAGACGAAGACGAAGACGAAGACGAAGACGAAGACGAAGACGAAGACGAAGACGAAGACGAAGACGAAGACGAAGACGAAGACGAAGACGAAGACGAAGACGAAGACGAAGACGAAGACGAAGACGAAGACGAAGACGAAGACTTGAAGAAATCAGTAGCTGCTACCTCAGACAACACAGCCGTACCCGCGGGTCTCAAGCCGCACCCGCGGGTGTCACCCTCAGCCAAGGATTCGAGAAAGCTCAAGCCGCGCCCGCGGGTCCCAAACCGCGCCCGCGGCCCTCTGCCATCCTGAAAATCTAGAGAATCCAAAACCGCGCCCGCGACTCTCAACCCGCGGGTGCGGTTCCTCGACAGAAGAATCAAATTGATGTCTTTGCCATTTGAAGTAATTTGTGTTAAATTCTGTAACTTTCTACACGTTTTTATTACCTTAATTTGGCGGTTACAAAGGCTGAGGACTATTTAGGTGGAGGATGATCATCCTTGATCATCTTACCTTGGTTTTACTTAAGTTTTTGGAGAGTTTTTCACAAACTTATGAGTTGCTAAAGTTCTTTGTTTCACTTGGCGTTTGAAGCTTTTGGATTCAACAAGTTGTGAGTTTATCCTTTTCCTTTGTCTACTCTTTGATTGTCTCAACTCTCTTGTTTGTATTGTCGATGAACTAGATTTACTACTTTAGATTGATCACCTAAGTTAGTTTTATCTTATTCATATTGCTAGAGTTTGATACTTCTAGTTGAATTATCATACTTGTTGTGTAGCACAATCTATTTGCATGAACTAGTTGTGATTGTTATTAGAGAAGAGAGTTGAGTACATGTCGAGTATTCGACTAATTGTCCATGATATTGCATGTATCTATCTATTCCTGAATACATTGCTACTTTATTATTGAACTTTGATAGTTTCAAGGTTATAATCGAGTAAGGGTTATTAGGACTAGTTGGACTAATAACTATTCAAGAACAGGGATTAGAACGATCACTTGAGAACTTGACATAGGGATGAAAAGGATTCTTAGATCAATTTGTTAATCTAATTGTGGATAATCGCTAAGTGGAACACTTCGCTTAATATTGTTATAACCAAGTTGACATTCGATACTTCGTATCAAAACCATTAAAAAAAAACCTTTTGGTTACGTTTATTGGTTAGTCATTGTGATAACTTAAGAATTTGATAAACTGATTCTCTTGGGATTCGACCCTTGCTTGCGCACTATATTACTTAGTTTGCATGTTAGGATTGCTTGACTTGGCACACGACAAATTCGCCTCGTCACTCCGACACCACCAGCACCTCGAACTCTGACACCACCAGCACCTCCATAAGGAACATCTTCATCAGTGTCCTCTTCAGTAGAGTCTTCATGACCAGGTTTACGTTTAGGTCTTCGTCTCCTGTACTGTACTAGTGAAACAAAGTCTAGAGCAGCCTCAGGTAGCGGTCTCTCATAAATTGCCTTATCAATGTGGGTCTCAAAGCTGGGAGGTAGGTGAGGACAACGCGGTTGGGGAACATTATCGAGCCATTAGCAAAATGTACGCACAGGTCCTGTGGCAACATCTCCAACCTTAGTAGCCTGGACGGCTTCAGGCTGAAGAACTGGAGGAACAATTGGAGAAACAACGTCTCTACCCTCAACATCTACAGGAGGCGACGTCTCTTGAAAAATTGGGGAGGAAGACGACATAGTGAAATCAAAATCCTCTACCCCTAAATCGCCAATATACATTTCAAGACACTCTTCAGTAGCCTCTACAGTTGGCTCCTGAACTTCATCTCTACCTAAAACACGCTCAACATACTCATCAGGATCATCAGTAGCATCAGTATCCTCTACGACGGGCCTCTTCAACAAATGGTCAGATTCTTTCTCCACGTCATCAAGAGCTGATAGTATCTCCCTATCATCACTCTCATAACCCGCTGGCACACAATCCATAATATCTTCGTTCACGAGCCTACTACGAGCACGTATCTCCTTTGAAATACCAATCTGTCGTCTAGGATGCTCTGCGATCGGCGTAGGCTCGGTCAATCCAGTGTCTACCATCGCATGAAAGGTCTATAACACAGATTTCAAATTACTTACTAATTAAGTTACTCAATTCTAACAAACTACTAAATTCAAAATACGAATTACAACCGTACATTCCTATGAACCTGAAACTACATTATTTCATAAGTTTCATAAACATGCAAGTTTTATCAATTTCATCATATTTTATCATGCAAATCTAATCTAATCAATTCATGCATTTTTAATTCAACGACGGGTTGCGAATAACTAACCGATTTCTTTAATCCGCCAATCGGGGCACATGGGGTCTCTGTCGATGTTTCGACACCAGTGGAGATAATAAATACATACATTGCTAATAGTTTACACAATCATGAAATAAACGGATTTACCTACTTAAGAAACTTGCGTTTTCTATGCTATACAAACACTAAAGAAATTATATAAGTCATGTCTATTAAATAAGTTCACTTTATATATACACATGTATTTGTATTTGCAATGCGCTTACAAATATATATATGTATTTGTATTTGCAATGCGCTTACAAATATATATATATATGTATTTATAGCGTGATTACAAATGTCTATGCATTTATAATCCATGTACACTCACTTAGCCACTTGTGTATTTGTAGTGCAAATACACATAATGGGTGTGAATAATAAAAAGATACTAGGACTGCGGCGCCCGTGCGATGCACGGCCTCTATGCATAATTGTGTGTGCAAGATGTTTTATTTCAAAGTGTACGTGTCATGATGAAGTGTTAATTTTCTTGAATTTATCTTTCGTAGGTTTTGACGTTCAACATGTTTAGTTAGCAATTTGATTTCCATATTTTCTTTGCTATGTTGGAGTTGTCATTTTATACAATAGTGTGGTTGATTGTTTGTATTAAATTATAATGCATGTAGAAGGTTATATAAGTGTGTCAACGAACATGACGGGATGACGCGGTAACTTATGTTGTATTAGATATGTATGGGGAGGCATTTCCATTGTAAATTGTTTTTTGCTAGACACAATAGGGAAATTATTGTATATTTAGGTTTAATTATTTCATTTTCTCATTGCTTTAAAAAAAAGGTTTGCATTTTAAATATACGATGATAACGGGCTATGTGATGTTTGGAAACTGGTCATTGTTTTGTTGGGCATCCGTGTTTTATTTGGGCCTATTGGGCCGATTTGTGTTATTCAGGACGGTCTGGCATATAATTTCCCTCCGAGCTCCAAGACGACTGGTATAAGGTGTTTCGCAACTGCAGCCATCACGATTCGTCCCACTCGTCCATTGCCTATCATATTATGAAGAATCATGAGTGGAATGAATTTTTGTGCATAAATAATCTTGGTTTTCAATCAAATTTATGTCATACCAGTATAGAATATTTTATCTCAACGTCGTTTTAGTAAGAAAGTGGTTTCAACAACTGATCCTTGAACAACTCTAACTGCAGAATCATCCATGTATTCTTTCACATATTTCGCAAGCAACGAAGACGCTGCAGGAGCAATTTCAGACGGCTTTAACACCACAACATTTCCAGCACCCACAGCTCCAATCACAGGATCAAGAGATAGCACTAACGTACCAAAAATAGAAAATGTGAGAATCTGTTGCAATATCAATATAACCTTGTGTTTTACACGAAATAACCAGACTTACAAATTGGATAATTCCAAGCAGAGATGACCAATACAACTCCTGAAGGCTCACATACTATATCTATTGATGCTGGAAATGTCACCAAAGGCATTTTAACTTGCAACGAAACCGATGATTTATCCGTGTTATAAACGCAAGATTCGGATAAGCTAATAATCTCTATCTTCTCCGGTTTCATCTATCGCTCTAATTCCTTGAATGCCGCCTCATTGAACAAATAAATAGGTAAAATTGCAAATCTATAAAGAGGGTTTCCTCATATCTCATGGGTGCACAATCAGAAATATGCAAAGACGGGTAATTTGCTTATGAAGGTAAGAAAGAGGTCGATTTCACGACTATGTCTTCCGACTCCAAAGATTCGCCCGATTACGCCTCGCCGGAAAATCCAAACAGTTAGAAATAGGAAAATCTCAGTGCTTAGCAAAAATCATACTTTCGTTGGAGCCTAAAGGGAAATACCAACCGATTTTAAGACCCAAAAATTGAAAACAAAGAGAAAAGTTAGACCCAACCCAACGTTATTTCCTTCATCAATACTTCCAGGCTTCGCCTTTCCATGCACCAACTATAGTGTGCTTGATGCAATCGAGTGGAACATCACATGGTTCCGTCACATAACTTTCACTATTCCCCATATTAGACATATGAGTATAACCACCACATCCAGAATCCAAATCTGCAAGAACAAATGCAACCACTTAAGTTATGTTTTGCAGATTCTAAATGGTGATGAACCCAAATCTTGCAAATATCACCAATCTACGTACTCTTAAACCTAGATATTAAAACTTGAATAAAGAGAAGTGATAGATATACATACCAGTTAATCGGAGAAATCAAACTTGGTCCAACAACTTTCAGCAACAACTCCTTGTCCACGTCCACATCTTTCAGCTGAGAAGGGGAAAGAGCATCCACAAAACTGCGTGGATCAAACCAAGAAAACATGAGCATGCCAATTTCAGCAAACCATGAAAGAAATCATAGATGTAATCAGGAATTCTAATTATAATCTATTAAAAACCGCAAAACATAAATTAAGCAAGAACGGCCAGAATTAAAAGAAGACAACAAAAAACATTCATTCCACACCTCCATTTCTCAACTTGAAAGGACTGAGGTTCCGATGCAGCAGGGGGGAGGTGAAACAGTAGGTGATACAACAACCGGCACTACAATGGTTGAGCATGTGAAGCTCTCGTATGAAACATGGTTGTAATACCCATGCGCTTTCAGCTCCAAAAATGTGTTTGTTATTGATTATTGCCCTATGAACAGGCAAATCATCATCACACGTCAAACATATAAGAAAACCAAATACGGTCAAAGTAACAAAGTGTTGCGCAGGCACTTACAGAAACAGCATGCAGCAGCCACTTTGTTGGCCTTTTTCCTTCTCTTTTTCTCTGCTTTCTTCAGTTTAGTGTTGAGCATGCCTTCTTCAACATATAGCTTCTCATTCTGCTTACTTGCAGCAGATTTGGATTTGGCATTGATAGTCTCTTCTTCTTTAGGTTCCATTGCCACGTCCTCACCATGCTCCATTGGAGCTGATTGCTGAAAGGTTAACAACAATAAGAGAATTTTATATCTTTTTCTGTTGCAAGATGTAAACAGTACCCAAGAATGAAGATGCTATCGACTGCTGCAAAGCATTCCACTGACTTACCCATATTAACCCACCTGAATCAAGAATAAGAAACTATGAAAACCTTTTAGGTGATTTTTTGGTGAAAATGATGCAGGGCAAAACTGTTTAAATTAAGACCTTTCGGCTGATCACTCTATAAATATGAGGGACTCTCTTCAGTTATTCTGAATTGAGTTAAATAACTTAAAATTCAATGTGCTTGTGTAAAAAAAGTAGAGGTTTTTCTTATGTAGTATAAAAATTGGCTATTGCTAGGAAGTTTAGCTTACTATAATCAAAAGAAAGACATTTGGAATGAAACAAAAACAAATGACTGTTCAGTTGAAACATCCAGTCATTTGCCTGTGTATCCACTGACGAGGGACTTGAGTGTATCAAGTGATAGTTCATATGGTCCTTCCAAGAAAAATATTCAGAGAGACGTGCTGCCTAGCAATGACTGTGCAGTTGGGTCCTCAGTGGATAGCTTGCCTGCACTTGGTGCTGGTAAAGTTTTTGCTCCTGCAGCTACCAATCTTTCTCTAGAATGTCAGCGTAATTCAATAACTGTTACAAATAAAGAGTCCATAAACGTGAAGTCAAGTTATCCAATGGATTCCAATGATATTAATGGCGATCCAAGGAGAAGAAATGAAATGCTTGATGAAAGTAAAGATCTCCATGGTGTTTCTGATAATCAAATATCTTACGAAAACAGAAATGACAATGGAACTGGAAATGATTCCAATGATGAGTGTAAGAATGGGCATTCTGGGGATGCAGAAAATGTAGTATCTTATGCATATCCTTCATATGAATGGCCTAGTGTGGCACCTTTCCGTTTTTCAATTTTTAATTCACATTACCTTCCACCTGCAACTGACAGGCTGCATTTGGAGGTAGGTCATAATTGGCACAGCCACTTCCAACAGTCTTCTTTACAACAGACACATCATAATGGGAATACTTCAGTTGAAGCTGGTCGGAGCATCTTATCTTAGCCAGTACCGGTGGGTTTAGATTGGCCTCCCATCATGCGGAATGTTAACAGATTGGCTTCATCTCTGAGTTGTAATTATGACTCCGGATATTTCTCGAGACGACCATCTGTCAGACCACAAAACAAAGACATTTGGAATGAAACAAAAACAAATGCAGATCAGATACAAAGGAGAAATAGATTATTGTCTATTCTGCTGGGTGTGGCAGTGGGAGAATCTGTCTATTCTAACTTTTTACTCATTTTTTAAAAAAATCAAATAATCTGAGTAGCAATACAATATTCGAATAGAAATTCAAAGGAGATTATCATAGAGTAGAAATCCACCTACACATCAAGTTGAATGTTTATTAGATCAAAATAAAAACTCAAATACAATTCATTATGAGCATTAAAAAAACAGTAACTAACCTTTGAAGCTATTGTTAAATATACAGGAGCAGCAAGTGTAAATATTTGCACAATTTCAGTGAATGATGGAACTCGGATAGCGTAACCATTATATCCTTTCTTGTTCAAAGAGTCAATCATCATGTATGCTGCAATGACCTGGAACATATTTCTGTCCATTAGATTTTCTATTTCTTATAGAATAACATTCATCAGTTCTCAACAATTTCGAACTCAACCAGAAGCCAACTCTAATAAGCAAACCATACTGCAACATTGAACTCAAAAAATAAATAAATAGAACAGGCAGGAAAAAGGTAGAAGAGGCAGATAAATTGATATGAGCTGCCACATTACACAATAAGTATTTTGATCATACACTTCTACAGACCAATCATGCTGAAATGTTTGTCCCAATATCCATGAACTGCAGAACCTGATACTTCCTAAAATTAGTCCCACATAGCAATAACAATTAGAAGATTAAGGATAAAAAGAATGCATTCCTACGGTTCCCCCTGCTATTAAAATTTATATATTATCTTCTGTTTGAGCAACAATTGCAAGCAAAAAACAGAAAGAAGTTCATGGTAAGTTAGACCAACTGAGCCCCAAAGGTTACACAAACAGAAAGCATAATTCTGAGTTCCTGAAATTCAAAAAGCAGAATGTACAAGCTGAGCCAAATTTACATAGACTACCTGTTTGTCATTTATCAACATACCATTGAGTTTAACAATGGCACTCTGAGCAGCGTCTTCACTGTCAAACTGAACAAATCCACAATTAAGAAGGATTATACTGTGCTCCGCCCTCCATAGCTCGAAAACCCTTCTCTGATTACAGTCGCATTCAATATACAGTCAATTGAATTATTTTACTAATGAAAAGCAAATCGAATTCGATTGCTCACCGAAGTGATCGATTCTATAGTTGACGATGAAGGCATCACGGCTTCGCTGATTACAGTCGCGGACATATTCAAATCCATTCTTCACAAAACCTAAAGTCGAAATCAGTCAGAACTTTGAAAAATTGAAACAAAACTTCGGAATGGAAACCAAATAAAATTCGGTAGCTCACCTAAGAGATTGAGATCGATTCTGGTTCGTAATCGATAATCTATAGAATTATCGCTAACGCTAGGGTTTAGGCGATGAGATTCGGCTGAGAAATGCACACGCTATCTCTCCGACTCCCACTCTCCTTCGGAATTCGATTTCTCGGAAGCGGAGATCACCACAAAGCATCGTCTTCGGGAAGCTCGACAGAATTTTCAGAAGACAGCATCAGAAGAAGAAAGGGGATAAAGGGGATGGAAAGAAGGGGCGGAAACGAACGGAGAAGGAGAGAAGACGGAGTGAATCCGAAGAGTTAAGGAAAGAAGGAAGGACTAATCCGAAGAGTCTGTATAATTGGAAGAAGGTAATGGAAAAGGGAAGGTTTAATTGACGAGAGACTAATTACACTTTAATCTACTATATAACTACTAAAGCAGAATGCCTTACTCTCACCTTAGCTATGCCACGTGGAACGAATGCTTTTCAGCCTATCCACGTAGCTGCCACGTGTCATTACACCATTCGCTGATTTTTATTTTTTTCCTGTGCGTTTTTTTGTCAAACAGCTGTGTATTTTCATCTATTTGGCAAGTGTATAACACCGATGTCTTTTTTTTGTGGTAAGTTTTATTCTGCTAACGTGTGAAACTTTATTAGGTAATGAATGCCTTTTTCTAATTGACCTAAAAGGCTGAAAACAGTTCCCTAATTAGTTTTAAAAAACGCCCTAAAATGTAACCTGTAAGACAAAAATGGCCCATAACCTGCAATACAGAAACTTGCCACTATTTTGATGATATGAACTAAAAGTCTAAAACAGAAAATGATTTAAACCTGTAATGCAAAAAAAACATGAAACACATGAAAAAAGAAGACATTATTACATATTAACTAACTAAAGACCTAATGAAATTACATAAATTACACAAACATGAAAATCCAATAGATGAAGACATTATTACAATAATTTCTGCATAATTTAAAAAAGAATCCTAAATCTCGAAGCAAATCTTTGGCTTACCTTAAAAAAACTGTGCAGAAGCTGAACTGGAAGCAAATCTGTAACAATATTTGTAAATAAAGAAAGTAAATATCACGGCTACCTAAATATGGCAAATTTTTAGACAGGGCGTTCTCGAGAATGTATGTTTAATTTAAAAAAGACAGGGCATGATATTTACAATGAATCTACTATATAATTTTTAGACAGGGCGTTCTCGAGACATGGCAAATTTTTGACTAATTATTGCATAATTTAAAAAAGAACCCTAAATCTAGAAGCAAATCTTTGGCTTACCTTTAAAAAACTGTGCAGAAGCTGAATTGATGAATCTGCAACGATATTATTAAAAGGATACGCTTGCTAAAAATTCTGCAATCAAATTTGCATAAACCTGTGAAGTAAGAAAAAAGAAATTGGTAATACATAACAAAGATACGATATAAGAAATATGCAATCAAATCATGACTTATAAATATTTAGTTCCACAAATACACAAGATATGATTCTATTGATTATTATTAACCTAAAATATAACTTTGGTTTCATTATAAAAAGGGTGTTTGGTTATTCAGTAATCACAAATCTATTTTCAACTCTTCCGATTATACAAGTCTTCCCTCTACAACACTCTCTTCTTCTCAATCTTTTACCATTACATCTTCAAAACACCCTGATGGGAAAAGGCTAACAATGAAGCTAAAAGAGTCTTACAGATCTTATTGGGTTGCTGGTTGAAATTGGTGATATTTTGGTCTGCAAAAAAACCTGATGGGAAAAGGCTAACGATGAAGCTAATGGATACAAGGTATGGAAAAACCACTTTTACTTTAGAATCAGTTATGAATATGCAGAACTGTTTGTATTTATGCAGAACTTTAGTTTTGAATTTCTGCAAAAACAGTCTTCAAAACTTCCAGTTTTGAATTTATGCAGAAACAGTTTACAACTTTAACTATTACTCCAGACGAGAGGAGGCAATTTTAGGCCTTTCATTCACCCCTAATTCATTTTTTATCAGTTTTCCACTGTCTCTACCAATACATAAGTGTTTCTTTCATCCCCTACAAAGCAGAAGACAAAGAAAATTTGTGTGCACTTTGGAGAAATCAAGAGTAGTCTTCTACTCCAAGGTAAATTATTTTTATTATAGATGTAGAATAGTTTTCTCTAAGTTCATTTCAGATTTGTAAAACACTCACAACTATGTTTATTTTCTGCATAAAAAGTACAACTTAATGCAATTTAGACCATAAAGTGATTCTGCAGATACATTTAATGCAGAAACGTATTGATTTAATATGCAAAAAACTTTTGTATGGCCAAGGAAGTGAAGGAATAGATGGTGGACGACTTAAAAACTTATTTTAGTTGATTTTTAGCCTTAGCTGTATTGAAATATTCATTTTGTTAAAATATTTATCTTATCATGCAAGTTTTTGTATTGCATATCAAAATATAAAATAAATAGAATAAGTAAACTTACTTGGGTATTTTTAAGAACTTCATCTCATCAATAACTTCTCATTTCCTTCTTCTCCTCCCCCTCCTTAGGCTTGATTGGATCTTCTTTGCTTTGTTGTTTCACATCTTCCTTTTCTCTGGATTCAGAGAAAAGGAAGGTGTCCGCAATGTTAATTTTTTTATCAGTTTTCTATTATTAATTTTGGTTCCTAAATTCACAATCTTCTTGGCTCCATATATCATAGAAGAAGGTCAAACTGCATGCGCGAGTTCAATAAGTTGTTATGTAAAAAATTAATCTTTGAATCCAAATAAGAAAAGGAATTTGCTTAACTTGAAAGCATAAATATAGGAGAGAAAAGAGAAGAAGAAACACTTGCAGAAAAATATCCAATTCTGTGATGGTTCATAGTTCACAACTAGAGCTAGAACTGAAGAGGAAGAAGAAAAATGCAAAATAGTTGTGTTTAATTAATTAGTGATGGTTCGTTTAATTAAATTAATGATAGACAAAAGGCAAAAAAAACATTAATAATGGAGGTTTGATCACTTCAAGCATTAGCATATGATCTACACACTGAACACATATGAAGCTTTGATCACTTCATTGTTAATCTAACAAAAGCGTTCCTGGAAGAAAACCCTACTTAGTTTGATAAATGGGATTTAAATCCAAAGTCAGTTCTCAGTTCCTTTGTCACTGGTTTCAGCCTTTCAGAAGAAGGTTCAAAATTAGAATTATATAAGCCAACAAATTATTTTTTTGTGATTTTGTATACATATGCATTTTTTACTAGAAGACTTTTTTTTAGCAGAACCTAAAAATGAGAACTAATAGTGTCCAGAGCAGAAGAGGACGAGGGAAAACCTCACAGGAAATCTCATACTAGATGAAAATGCTAGCCGGTGAGCCAGACAATCACAGAAAAAAATAAATCATAGCTTTCTTCTATATATGATCTAATAAGTACTAATCACGAGGTATTTTCAGAGGGTAGTCAATAACTGCAAAACAGCAAAATTATTAATAACAACAGTTGCATAACATACAAAATGTTTCATGCATTTTTACACATCCCTGGAATAATCTGGATCTACTAAGTTTCATCTACTATATAACTACTAAAGCAGAATGCCTTACTCTCACCTTAGCTATGCCACGTGGAACGAATGTTTTTCAGCCTATCCACGTAGCTGCCACGTGTCATTACACCATTCGCTGATTTTTATTTTTTTCCTGTGCGTTTTTTTGTCAAACAGCTGTGTATTTTCATCTATTTGGCAAGTGTATAACACCGATGTCTTTTTTTTGTGGTAAGTTTTATGCTGCTAACGTGTGAAACTTTATTAGGTAATGAATGCCTTTTTCTAATTGACCTAAAAGGCTGAAAACAGTTCCCTAATTAGTTTTAAAAAACGCCCTAAAATGTAACCTGTAAGACAAAAATGGCCCATAACCTGCAATACAGAAACTTGCCACTATTTTGATGATATGAACTAAAAGTCTAAAACAGAAAATGATTTAAACCTGTAATGCAAAAAAAACATGAAACACATGAAAAAAGAAGACATTATTACATATTAACTAACTAAAGACCTAATGAAATTACATAAATTACACAAACATGAAAATCCAATAGATGAAGACATTATTACAATAATTTCTGCATAATTTAAAAAAGAATCCTAAATCTCGAAGCAAATCTTTGGCTTACCTTAAAAAAACTGTGCAGAAGTTGAACTGGAAGCAAATCTGTAACAATATTTGTAAATAAAGAAAGTAAATATCACGGCTACCTAAATATGGCAAATTTTTAGACAGGGCGTTCTCGAGATTGTATGTTTAATTTAAAAAAGACAGGGCATGATATTTACAATGAATCTACTATATAATTTTTAGACAGGGCGTTCTCGAGACATGGCAAATTTTTGACTAATTATTGCATAATTTAAAAAAGAACCCTAAATCTAGAAGCAAATCTTTGGCTTACCTTTAAAAAACTGTGCAGAAGCTGAATTGATGAATCTGCAACGATATTATTAAAAGGATACGCTTGCTAAAAATTCTGCAATCAAATTTGCATAAACCTGTGAAGTAAGAAAAAAGAAATTGGTAATACATAACAAAGATACGATATAAGAAATATGCAATCAAATCATGACTTATAAATATTTAGTTCCACAAATACACAAGATATGATTCTATTGATTATTATTAACCTAAAATATAACTTTGGTTTCATTATAAAAAGGGTGTTTGGTTATTCAGTAATCACAAATCTATTTTCAACTCTTCCGATTATACAAGTCTTCCCTCTACAACACTCTCTTCTTCTCAATCTTTTACCATTACATCTTCAAAACACCCTGATGGGAAAAGGCTAACAATGAAGCTAAAAGAGTCTTACAGATCTTATTGGGTTGCTGGTTGAAATTGGTGATATTTTGGTCTGCAAAAAAACCTGATGGGAAAAGGCTAACGATGAAGCTAATGGATACAAGGTATGGAAAAACCACTTTTACTTTAGAATCAGTTATGAATATGCAGAACTGTTTGTATTTATGCAGAACTTTAGTTTTGAATTTCTGCAAAAACAGTCTTCAAAACTTCCAGTTTTGAATTTATGCAGAAACAGTTTACAACTTTAACTATTACTCCAGACGAGAGGAGGCAATTTTAGGCCTTTCATTCACCCCTAATTCATTTTTTATCAGTTTTCCACTGTCTCTACCAATACATAAGTGTTTCTTTCATCCCCTACAAAGCAGAAGACAAAGAAAATTTGTGTGCACTTTGGAGAAATCAAGAGTAGTCTTCTACTCCAAGGTAAATTATTTTTATTATAGATGTAGAATAGTTTTCTCTAAGTTCATTTCAGATTTGTAAAACACTCACAACTATGTTTATTTTCTGCATAAAAAGTACAACTTAATGCAATTTAGACCATAAAGTGATTCTGCAGATACATTTAATGCAGAAACGTATTGATTTAATATGCAAAAAACTTTTGTATGGCCAAGGAAGTGAAGGAATAGATGGTGGACGACTTAAAAACTTATTTTAGTTGATTTTTAGCCTTAGCTGTATTGAAATATTCATTTTGTTAAAATATTTATCTTATCATGCAAGTTTTTGTATTGCATATCAAAATATAAAATAAATAGAATAAGTAAACTTACTTGGGTATTTTTAAGAACTTCATCTCATCAATAACTTCTCATTTCCTTCTTCTCCTCCCCCTCCTTAGGCTTGATTGGATCTTCTTTGCTTTGTTGTTTCACATCTTCCTTTTCTCTGGATTCAGAGAAAAGGAAGGTGTCCGCAATGTTAATTTTTTTATCAGTTTTCTATTATTAATTTTGGTTCCTAAATTCACAATCTTCTTGGCTCCATATATCATAGAAGAAGGTCAAACTGCATGCGCGAGTTCAATAAGTTGTTATGTAAAAAATTAATCTTTGAATCCAAATAAGAAAAGGAATTTGCTTAACTTGAAAGCATAAATATAGGAGAGAAAAGAGAAGAAGAAACACTTGCAGAAAAATATCCAATTCTGTGATGGTTCATAGTTCACAACTAGAGCTAGAACTGAAGAGGAAGAAGAAAAATGCAAAATAGTTGTGTTTAATTAATTAGTGATGGTTCGTTTAATTAAATTAATGATAGACAAAAGGCAAAAAAAACATTAATAATGGAGGTTTGATCACTTCAAGCATTAGCATATGATCTACACACTGAACACATATGAAGCTTTGATCACTTCATTGTTAATCTAACAAAAGCGTTCCTGGAAGAAAACCCTACTTAGTTTGATAAATGGGATTTAAATCCAAAGTCAGTTCTCAGTTCCTTTGTCACTGGTTTCAGCCTTTCAGAAGAAGGTTCAAAATTAGAATTATATAAGCCAACAAATTATTTTTTTGTGATTTTGTATACATATGCATTTTTTACTAGAAGACTTTTTTTTAGCAGAACCTAAAAATGAGAACTAATAGTGTCCAGAGCAGAAGAGGACGAGGGAAAACCTCACAGGAAATCTCATACTAGATGAAAATGCTAGCCGGTGAGCCAGACAATCACAGAAAAAAATAAATCATAGCTTTCTTCTATATATGATCTAATAAGTACTAATCACGAGGTATTTTCAGAGGGTAGTCAATAACTGCAAAACAGCAAAATTATTAATAACAACAGTTGCATAACATACAAAATGTTTCATGCATTTTTACACATCCCTGGAATAATCTGGATCTACTAAGTTTCATCTACATAAACAAGACAAGTTCCAAAAGTAAAACTCCCACTGCATATCACTCATGAAGACTAATAAAACAGGCAGAACACATAAAATCAAAACTTCCAACAATCTTAATGAAATCACAAACCTCAATGCAATTTGTGGCGGCTTCCCTGACGGTACAGAGGAGGAAATGAACTTCTTCACCCTCTTCTTCACAATCTTTTTGTCCAACAAAGGAACAGCCATTGTTTCTGCAACTAAAATCACATAAACAATACATTCAGAATCCTAACTTTTCAAATCTCTTTAAATCTACAGACTGTTATAGACATAGACAATGAAAAACAGAGCCAAGCACTTGCTTAGAGATGGAGACAAAGCTTACCGAAAGAGAAACCCTAGAGGAGAGAGGGGAAGAGACGGTACAGAGGAGGAAATGAGCTTATATAGTGTTCATTTTATTTGGGCCAATTCGGATGTAAGTAAATGGGCTTTTTTGTCCGGTCCATTAACCGCTGATAGTTGTGATTAAATTACAAATTACTCCGTATTTTATACAATTACATAATAAATATTCCAATGATTATAGTATAAACAACATATCATGAAATAATAAAATTGTGCGAAGGGGTAAATTTCGTGAAATCATACAAGAAAAACAATAAAAAAGACCGGAATTAATTATCTAACATTTGTATAGTCAAATTGATATAAAAGTAATAATTTGCGTAGTAAATTTTATATGAAAAGGATCTACTAACAGAGTTTGTACAACAAATTACATAACTTGCAAACCTCGATTTCCTACATTTCAAATAGTTAGTAATTTATGTCATTGATTTTATCTTTTTTTAGTCAATTAAAATCTATATTTGGTCTTTATTGAACATTGATTGAATTTTATAGTGTATCAAAATGTTACACCGAGATGTTTGCAAGATCCAATCTCTCATATTTCAGTTTTATCAGTGATATCTCACAATAAAAAATCTATAGTACAATTTTGTTTTCATGTTGTCTTTGCTTTAGGTATCAAAATTATTGTCTCTTAAATAAATTATATTGCATATCTTATATTAATTGCTTATATAGGTAATAAAATTACATAAAAGAGATAAAAAAAACAAGAAAACCAATCAGGTTAGTAGGATACTATTATTGAAAATTAAAATTATTTTAATAATTTAGAAAGAATATTTATAAAAGTTGTTATTCAAAATAAATCCCGTGCAGGGCACGGGTACTGATCTAGTTTTAATACTAAACTACATAAATGCTCAGCTTTATAGGTATACTAGATCCGGAATCCCGCGCTTCGCGCGGGAAAATCACGGTTTTTCGGTTGCGGCTAGTCATTAAATAAGCCATAAATTCAAAATGAGTGAACGATGATAAAATACAATTCTACAAACTCGTAAAATGTAAATACAACTATTGCAACAGTTGCTTACAGCCGAAATCTACTCAAGCCAATGTTGTTTGGCGTGTTACATGTTTTGGCGCATATGAATCAATCTTAGGTGTTGTCAATATATAGATAAAACTATCTAATTAATCCAGATTGTTTTTTAATCGGGGCAAGGAGGGGCGTCGCAATGAAACGAAGGAATTGATGAACGGGATAGAGATGCGAATGAGTTTGGAGATTGTGGTAGAGAAAAGAGACGAAGATGGTGCGTTCTTAGTTGATGATGAAATTAACATTTAATATAATAGGTAATTAGAATAAAGATTTAAAATATTGGAGTAACATTTATTAGGTACATGTTGATTTTACTTCTTCAAACCCATCAACTTTTATATATAGATAGACTAGATACGGGCCTCGCGCTCCGCGCGAGAAAATTACGGATTTTCGTATGTGATTTAATATAGTTATACATTATTTGTTAATATGTTGTTGTTGTTATCAAATTTATTAATATTTGTAAATATAAATATTTTTTATTTCCTTATATTTATGTTTGAAGAAGTAGTTTTAAAACATAATATTAGAATAAGTTTGCATTGTCATAAGAGAAGCTCACACATTAATTTAATTTGTGACTTAATCAAGTAGACTATAAATAAATATAACATAGGGATACAAGAAAGATTAAATACATGCACAAAAGTCCAATAGGAGGTGATTAATAAATGAGTAATGCATTAAATTGGTACCAATTTCATTCAATTTTGGCAATGAACAGCCAACTTTTATATAGATAAGATAAGATAAGATAAGATTGTCATGATTAATTTCAAGAGTCATGTAAGTGTCTGGCGCTCATTATTCCCAAATTAGATTTTGATATTCATTTAATCAATTGGTGATATATATTCATAAATTTGGTAGTATTATTCATGTAAAAGTTGAGTATGATATTCATATAGTTGAATATGATATTAGTTTGTATTCATTCTTGAGTAATGATATTCATACCTATTAAACATATATATTTGTAAATATATTAACGATATTCAAAAAATGTTTTACTGAAGCAATACTAATACCAACGAATTCTAATATCTAGGAGTCTACGTATAAACTGAGGATTCTGTACACCTTCACTGTTATGCAGGTCTTATATAACTTATGTCTTGTCTGTTTTTCATTGTACACCTCAACTAAAAAAAATGATTTTCTGAAATCATAGTTGTTTGTGAATCACATACATAACTTATGTCTTATCTGAAGGAACACTTTTTCTATTGCAATCTTCATTGCAACATCTTGGTCTGTAACAATATTCCTCGACGCACTATCCACTTCTTTCATAAAGTTTTCGAATAGCCACACATAAGAAGGAATATCTTCTTTCATCAATAACCCGACACCCAGTGTAATACTCTTTTTATGATTGTCAATTCCACTAAATGGTGTGAATACCAAAAAATACCTACATGAATAACAAAGCACAAAATCATGAATATCTGAACACAAAATTATGAATAACTTAACACAAACTTATGAATATCCAAACACAAAATTACGAATATCAACACAGAATCATGAATATGAGTGAAGTTTTGTTTAAGCACACATAAATTTATAATTAAACCCCAAAATATGTTGGATTCATAAGTAAAGTCACTCAAACCTACTGTGACCGAATATCTACAAGAAAATAATGAACAACAACACCATGAATATCCACACATAATGCACAAATATTGTTTTGGCATTGCTAGTGCACATGATTTTGAGAGTCATGGAATATCTATAATAAATTGATCATCACAAACTGAAGTTATTCAATATATCATGTTTATTATTCATGCGAGCTTGTACAAAAATAATACCCTAACGAATATCTACCTATCTTAATGAATATCTACGCAACATTAAAACATTAAAACAGTTCTTTGAATACCAAATTGGTGTTAATGAATATCAAACAAATTTTCTTTAGCACACAATTTCGAAATCGAAGCAGAATATTAACGAATATCTACGCAACATCAAAATAGTTTGTTTGACTATCAAATTGGTGTACTTGAATATCACATATGGTAAATAAATTAACGCGTTGATGAGTATCTATGAAAAGTTTACGAATATCTATGAAACATTTTTCAATGTTCTTACGAATATCAGATGATTGTATATGAATATCACAGATGTTTCGTTCGGATTGCAAACTGAATTAGATTTGAACAAAGAAACTCTATAATATGGTGTAAACATGCTAATCATAATACAAAATCGAGAATGATACACAAACGAACATTAAAAATGCAATCAACTTCGAGTAAGAAGAGTAGGAAGAATAATCAAATCTTTTTTCCATATTCAATGAACTAAGATTGAATAAAAATTAGAAGATGAAGATCGTCTGATCAAGAATGAAGAATGAAGAAAAAGAGAAGACGATAGGGAGATAAAAACAAATATCTCTATTTTTTATGACTAATATATAGTATCTTTAATAAATAAAAAATTCTTTAACATCTAATTACTACATTTTTAAAATAGATCTTGTGCTTTTATCCAACCGTCTATCACATCTAATTTAACATCTCTAAATAATACACACGTTTCACCCTAATTCTTGATTTACTTCAACTTTCCCCCCTATAGCTATCCCACACTCATACCTTATAACGGGGTAGTTTTGTCTTTTTTTTTGAACAATATAACAGAAGACCTATTGTTACTAACAATTCAAGCCTAAATCATCAACGCAAATGATCTTGAAAAACTCTTTTAAGGGGAAGAATCTTGAGTTCTTCATCCAGAGACTGCTTCGAATGGAGAGAAAATCCTGATGAGAAGAGATTGTATTGTATTGAGTGATAACTGATTTGAGACCTTTGATATCAATATCTTGAGATGCCAGAATATCAGCAGCTTTGTTTGAGTTTATGAAAAACATGAAAAAACCTACAAGTATCGCAGCTGACGAATGTCAGCAATAATTGACTATATTTCCCAAGGAATAGAGTAAGTCTTCGAAATAGCTTGAATGAGCAATAAACTATCGCTTTCGATAATGAGATTTTTAATTTGCAAGAGAATAGCGGTACGCATACCCTCCAACACAGTTGCGGCTTCCGTAATAAGGGCTGAAGAGTTCGGGATGCGAGTCTGGTTAACAAAAACAGTCTTGCCCAAACTGTTACGAAAAATAAAACCAATAAAAGAATTGGAGTTTGGACGGGTTGAACCATCACAGTTTAGCTTATAAAAGGTTGTTGGAGGTTTTTTCCAGTGGTTATTAATGCAAGTAGGGTTTGGTTTAGTTTTTAAGGGTGTATTTTTGGTGGGAAATTCATTGTTCCAGGTTAAATAGTGGTAAAGAGCTTGGTTAGTAATTTCAGCAGAAGTTGGTTTACGTGGGAGAGAGTCTGGTCTGAAGATAAGTTTATTATGGTTATTCCAGAGTGTCCACCAAAAGAAGAAGGCAAGGTTAGAGTGTTTATTGGTATTGCAGAATTCGACAAAAGCATCTTGAAAGTTCGAGCTAGAGGGGATTTGGACAATATACGCATGATGAGTATTAAGATATTCTAACATATTAATAGTGAATTTACATTTGAAGAAAAAATGAAGGTTATCTTCATCTGTTTCTTCGCAAAGAGAACATGTTGAGTAAAGCTTATGGAAATGTCTATTAAGACGTTCAGTAGTAGGAAGGCAATCAAAGGTGGCTTTCCAAAGAAAAATCTGGATTTTAGGAGGTAAATTAGATTTCAAGTAAGTCAAAGGGTTAAGGTGAGGGGTAGGTAAAGGCTTGATCAGATGATAAGCAAATTTAACTAAGATGTTTTTATCTCTCGAAGGGCTCCAAATAGTTTGATCAGGAATATGAGTGATATGAATCTGAATAGTGGCTATTTGCTCAATAATAGAAGAGGGTAGTGATAAGGAGAGTTTCGTCTAATCCCAATTTCCATTTGATGAGAAAAAATGACAAACTTTTTTATTTTGCGGGGCAAGACCTTGTAAGTGAGTAATAGAAATACCAGGAATCCAAGGATCAGTCCAGAAATTAATGCTTTGGCCATTACCTAGTTGCCAGAAAATGCCCTTTTTTAAATTATCTATAAGAAGAAGGAATCGACTGAATTTCCAAGATTGAGAAGATTTCTTGTCAAGAGTGAGATAGTCTGAGTGAGGGAAATATTTCTCACGCACAATTTGAACTTAAGGATTGTTTGGATTAGAGATGATCTTCCAGATAAGTTTCATTTGAAGAGCAACATTATTGTTCCAAGCTTTACGGAGTCCAAGATCGCCTTCAGATTTTGGTCTACAACTATGATACCAATGAAGCAGGGCACGACTGGAGGGATTTTTCTTATTCCAAAAGAAATTCTTGTTGATATCGTCAATCTGGTCACACACGCCTTTGAGAAGGAGAAAACTTTGCATAAGAACATTAACCCGGGCACAGAGGTTTGTCTGAATGAGAATGGCTTTACCGGCTTGAGATAGAGAGCCAACTTTCCATTTAGATCTTTGTTTCTTAAGAGCAACAATGACATCATTAAAAGTTTCATTAAGAACCCTACCTTGAAGAATGGGAATACCGAAGTATTTCTCCATTTTGGTAGCAATAGGAATATTCAAATGAGAGGCTAGTCCAATATCATGCGAGTGTGAGATATTTTTGGAAACTTGGAGAGAACTTTTGTGAAAATTGACCGAAAGTCCACTTTGTTTAGAAAATTTGTCCAAAAAATTCTTAAGAAAATGAATATTTTCCATGGTTGCATTCTCCAGGATAATAGTGTCATCTGCAAAGGTAAGAAAGGAAATAGTTGTTCCATTGGGGGTTAATTTAATACCAACCATTGGATTATTTTGAAAGGATTCATTAATCAGTTTTCGGGACATGAATTCCATAGCAATAACAAAGAGGGTTGACGCAAGAAGATCACCTTGTCTTATACCACAAGCAGGCTTGAATTCATGTCTCGGTTGGTTGTTGACGAGAACTGAGTAGGAGGTAGTTTGGAAACAAGAGCTAATAAGATTGATCCACTTATCACAAAAACCAAACTTCTTGATAACTTTGAGGAGGACTTCCCGATCAAGCTTATCATAGGCCTTTTCCATATCAAGTTTCAACGCCATCCAACCAGTTTTACCTTTTTTTGTTGACATGGAAAGAGTGGAAAATCTCATGGGCAGCAAGGATATTGTCTTGGATAAGTCTGCCTTCAACAAAGGCACATTGAAGAGGGGAGATTATTTTATTAAGGAGAGGTTTAAATCTATTCGCCATAATTTTTGTGAGAATTTTGTAGGTGGAGTTACAAAGACTAATAGGTCTATAGTGATTAATCATAGTAGAATGATCACTTTTAGGGATCAAGGAGGTGAAGGAGTGGTTTAATGGCAGTAAGCATTTGACCAGAATGGAAAAAAGCTTTAGTGGGAGAAAGTAGGGATTTCTTGATCGTGTGCCAATTTTTTGATAGAACTCAATGGGAAATCTATCCGGTCTTGGGTTTTTTCAGGTGGTTGATCAAAGATAGATTTGCGGAGTTCATTTTCGGTAGGCGGTTTTGTAAGAAAGACATTGTCATCATCCGAGATCAGACAAGGGATAATATCTAGTTCTTCAGGTTGAATTCCAGTAGCAGGATTTTTTTGAAAATGTTGAGATAATTTCGAAGAGAAATCATCATCCTTAATGTGTTTAGATTTAGCCCTAAGTCTCCAGTAATCAGTTTGAAAACTCAAGAGAGCAGTGTACTTTTTGGTATGAATACTAATCTTCTTAGCAATCAAGGGATCGAAAGGGTTGTTAAGAAAATCAATATTGAGTTGGTTAAGTTTATCTTGGGTAGAAAGTAGTTGATGAAAATTTTTACCGCTATGAGCACGGGCCCAAGTACGAGCATAAACTTTTCAAAGAGAAAGTTCCTATTAAAACGATACATGAAAGATCCATGAAGTTTATAGCTCCACACTTTAGTAATCAATTCCCGAAAAGAGGGGCTTGAGGCCCAAGAATTTTCATATCTGAGAGGGAGGAGTGTACGAGTATTAGTACTACCAAGACAGAAGGTAATTAAAGCATGATCAGATGAAGTAAACGGATGATGATGAACAGTAAGATTAGGAAAATATTGGGTAAGGGAGCAACGGATAAAGACTTTGTCAAGTCTCTCCATAATATTATTCTGCACATTTTGAGACTTACGCTATGTAAAGGGAAAACCGGTAAACTTAGTGTTAATTAAGTCGAATTGAGAAGTTAATGTAAGGAGGCGAGTATAACGAGAGGAAGAAGGGGAAAGGCCACCAATCTTATCGTTTGGGTCCAGCAACTCATTAAAATCCCCAAAGATAATGACAGGGGGGGTCAAGATTAACAATAAGTTCTTCAAATTCCATTTTCCGAATCACTTTAGAGGCGGGGCATAATCAACTTTGGTTTCAGATAGGCAAAAACATCAAGTTTAATCTTTTTTTTAACGTATAAAATTTCAGTAGTTAGATCTTTACGCCTCGAGCCTCTAATATTCCAATAGTTCATATTGGTAGGAGAAGTATAATTTTGTACTCCCTCCGTCCCAGTATTTTGTTCTTGATTCTGTTTTTGACACTATTCACACATCAAGAGAATCTTCGTAATTTCGACCAATATATAGATAAAAATATAGTCATGTGTGGTCTTGTTTTATTCGTCTTATCGAGTACTTTAATAATATTCAATTTTTATAATTTTTACTAATGTATAATTAGAGATATTGATAAAACAAAACGCACATCGACATACATACCCGAGTAAAACAAGAAGGAAATAAAAGTACAGAGTGAGTAGCTAATATTGCTAGGAGAAGTATAATTTTGTCTTGTACTATAATTTTTTCTGTAATTTTTTTGTAGAAATAATTTTTTTGTGAATGTGTGCAAGTGTATAATATGGATCGATTTGACATGCTACTCCGTATATAAGAAAAGATTCTGTGACCCTGTTGAAAAAGCAGGTGACTCCACCACCACTTGTACAGTTGTAGCAGAAAAGAGAAGCGAAGCTTACCATGCTGCTGCTAAAATGGAATCTGGAAAACGACAATGCCGGGCTGAAGAAACGGCAAAGTAAACAGTGAAGTCTCCCCAAAACGACACATTAAAGCAACTCCACGGCTCCCACCTCCATTATTGATACAATGTGGGGTTACCCAAGAAACCCACCTTCTTCCTGTCCTCTCTCTTCCTCCTCCATCATCTCCCACTTCCTCCATAACTTGACACATTTCCACCTCCCTCTTATCTGTTTCTCTGGATTCCCATTTTCCTGACATCACTGCCAATGGGTCTTATAAAACCCTCCTTCACCACACCTCTTCCTACTTCTGATTGAACAAAAAGCACTAGTTTGATAATGGCGAGTGTCACTTTGTCCTCCGAAGACGATCAGCAGAGCTACTGTATCAGCGCCGATGTTAGTGAGTCCGACAGTTCTAGTAGCTTCTCCGCTTCCTTCGCTTTCCCTCCACTACTTGGTAATTCCACCTTATCAACCACGCTTCTTTTTCCGGATATTGGGGGTCGAGATGTCCTTCTTATCAACGATAAGGGCCACAAACCCCATGCTGACTTTTCCGGTAAACCCTTCTGTTGCTGTTTCTTTGCTATGAGATTGGGTTTTATTCTTGTTCAACTATCTTCATGTTGCATTTCTGCAATATTCATTGACTGTTTATAGATTTAGAGCTGGTGTAGAAACTTAAACATTGCAATAGAAATCTTATATGGTGCCTTTTTGCAATCTTCATTGACTGTTTTTTTTATAGATTTAGAGCTGATGAAGGAAAGATTTGCAAAGCTGTTACTTGGAGAGGACATGTCTGGAGGAGGGAAGGGTGTTTGCACTGCTCTTGCTATAACAAATGCCATCACTAATCTGGCAGGTAAAAAACTTATTCTTCATCCCTTTTTATGATATGTGGGTTAAGTTGCTGAAACTTTTCTGATTCAAAGAATTTTTATTTGGAAATGGTAGCTAGTGTATTTGGGGAATTGTGGAGGTTGGAGCCTCTAGCACCACAGAGGAAGAAGATGTGGTGCAGAGAGATGGACTGGTTGCTGTGTGTTAGTGATTCAATTGTAGAACTCGTGCCAGAGATGCAAGAGATTCAAGGAGTAGGAACATTTGAGATCATGGCAACACGTCCTAGGTCCGATTTGTATGCCAACTTGCCTGCTCTTAAGAAGCTGGATGCCATGTTGCTTGGTATGCTTGATGGGTTTAAGGAGACTGAGTTCTGGTATATTGAGCGGGGAATAGCCGTGCCTGAGGTTGGAGCTAAAGATCCTTTTCAGCCTTCAATGGTTAGGCAGGAGGATAAGTGGTGGTTGCCGTGTCCTAAAGTTCCTTCAAATGGGTTGTCAGTTGCCGAGAGGAAGAGGCTGCAGCAATGCAGGGATTGCACTAATCAGATACTGAAGGCAGCTTTTGCTATCAATGGTAGTGTTCTTGCTGAGATGGAAACTCCGATTGCTTACTTAGAGACATTGCCCAAGGTAATGCCTGTGTTTCTACAAAATTGATTCATGTGTATGAACTTCCTACAGATTATTTACTACATCATGTAGATTTTTATTCTGCTGCGGGTTCTAAAACTACCCTCATTGGATTTTAGTTTTTGTTACTAGTGACCTGTGTTTTTGAGTAATTTGGCATTATAATATCTTGTTGACTTCGTAAGGCTGTCACATGTGCTCTTAGTGCAGATAATTTTTTTAATAGGTATCGATCTTTTATTTGATGGAAGCTAATATGATCATTGACTTGCAGTTTCATTATATCAGTATAGGATATATCATGTTGTTTAATTTGATTGTCTGGAGTAGCTATTGCTGGTCCCTGACTTTTTCTTCCCAGTTTATGAATGCAGTTGACGTTTACAGATCATAGTTGGTTATCCGGCCTTATAAATTAGTGCACTAAACCAAGATTATTTGGTTTTGATCTCAATTTGGTGTTTTGTATATTAATTGTGTCGGTGCGCTTGCAGAATGGAAAAGAATGTCTGGGTGATATTATCTATCGGTACATAACAGCTGAGCAGTTCTCATCTGATTGCCTTCTTGATTGCCTAGACCTTTCTTCTGAGCATCAGACTTTGGAAGTTGCAAACAGGTTAGAGGCATCTATGCATGTATGGAGACAGAAAGATCAGAGAAGGCACCTAACTCACTCAAAATCCAAGAGATCAAAGTGGGGTGGTAAGGTAAAAGACCTTGTTACTGACCATGACAAAGAGCAACTCCTAGTACAGCGTGCGGAAACTCTTTTAACGAGTCTCAAGCTTCGGTGTCCTGGTTTACCCCAGACAGCACTGGATATGAGCAAGATTCAGTACAACAAGGCAAGTTGATTCCTCATGTTTCCATAAATGTTGAATTCTCAAGTATCTTTTATTGTCTTTATGTCAGTAATACGCTTCTAATTTTCTCTTTCTTAGCAATCAAAGCCGAAAGTCCTTTGAGATTTATCTTGTTTATTTTCTGCAGAATTATAGCATATCTTGGTTAGATTGTGTTGTCCTTGTGTGAGAAATGAGAGTTTTATTGTGTTTGAGCATTAAATCAAGATTCCAGCTCAATCACTCTTCATGGTTAAAATTGTTCTTTTGCAGGATGTGGGTCAAGCTATACTCGAAAGCTATTCAAGGATAATAGAGAGCTTGGCATACAATATCATGGCAAGAATCGACGATCTTCTGTTTGTAGATGATGCAGCCAAACAATCAAGTTCTGCAGAATCCAAGTCTCTGTTAAGCAGAGGTGGTTTTGGTAGCTTGCCTATACAGAAACGGATGTCAACAAGCCCGTTTACAACTCAGCATACACCATATGCATCTCCCTTTGCCACCCCAAACCTCTGCTTCTCCCCTGTTTCAGGAAGCAACCAAAGAAGATCTGATGACATGAAACTGGAAAAACCCGACCCGGTTGAGTTCGAGAGGATCTGGTCACATCCGGGTAACTTTAGTGCTGTAAAAGCTGGAGATGTTCCTGAGCGGGATTGATCTGGAACGGTTATTTCTCTAACCAATCTTTGACATCAATGTTTCTAGCGTCTATGCATGGAATTGTAGGTAAATCTGATCTTTGTAAATCCTATAACTGCACGTAAATCAAGCTTAGAGTTCTTTTTTGTCCCTGTTGGGCTCTTAGTAAGAGAAATTTTTGACTCTGTTGAGGCTTTGAGCAAGTCCTGTTGAGCATTTTGTGCAGCTTACAAGTGTTAGTCTAATGATCTATTCTATTATGAGAACCATGCAGCCAAATTAAGGGTCAGGTTATACTCGTGTTCGTCTAATCTATTCTGAGAAATTTGATTGTATAGCATTTTGGAGTGTAATGGGATCCTATGCCGGTTGAATACCGAACAAGTTAGCTGTGGATTAGTATTAACCCTTCTTGGAGAGTCTTTCCTGGTCTACAATTGAGCCATTATCATTGTATATACTCGTCTGTTCATAGTTGCAAGACAATTATGCTTAGGACCTCTGTATACATATGACTCTGATGAGTCGGTTATCAATAAGAGAGTCCACTAATTTACATGTTGTCTCTAGTCTCTCTCTCGATCTTACCTTTTCCTCACCACTATTCCTCATATTACTGTATCTGAGTGTTTGATCGGCATAGTATCAGAGCACAAGGCTTCGATCCCGAACCTCTGATTGATTCTATTGCCTGTCTTCCTCTCTTGATTCTCGTTTGAGAATTCCTGCTCAATCAATCATGGCGATTGATAATGAATCTGATTCTGAACGAGACAAAAGACGACGAGTGAAGCCAGAGGCGAACAACTCAAATTAGTCTGTGTATGGCGATCCACTAGCTCTATCTAACTCCGATCATCCAGGAGCGAGACTCACAGTGTTTTCGATGGATCCAACTTTCTCTCATGGAGACAGAGTGTGCGTATGGCACTGGGTGCGAAGAGAAAGCTTGGATACATCGATGGAGGAGTGAAGAAGCCAGATCCCGATTCCAATGACTTTGAGCTATGGATTCGGTGTGATTATATGATCTGATGTTGGATCGTCAATTCCATGGAGAAGACGATCTCGCAAAGCTTCGTTTACGTTGATTCTGCTCGTCAACTCTGGCTTGACCTAGAAGAACGGTACGGTCAGGCAAGCGGTCCTCTCCTCTTTCAACTTAATTAGGCGATCTCTTATTACCATAACTCAAGGTAATCTTTCTGTCACTGAATACTACACTAAGTTGAAGCAGGTCTGGGATGAAATTCAAAGCCTAGAAGGTTTTCCTCAATGTGAATGTGGAGCTATTAAGAATTGCACTTGTCTGTTACTGAAACGTATTCTTGATTTGGAAAATAGGAATCGTTTATTGCAATTCCTAATTGGACTTAATGAAATATATGAGAGTGTTCGTAGTCAGATCTTGTCTGTTGAACCACTGCCTACTGCAAATAAGGCCTTCTATCTTGTTCTGCAAGTTGAGCGCCAACGTCAATTAACTATTATTGTTCCATTAACTGATTCTTTGGCAATGGCTGCCAATGCACCTTAGAAACGATGGATGAGTAACTAGGATTACAAGAGGATGAAATTGGAAAAGGCAATGTACTCACTATAAGCAGCGTGGTCCATTGTTTCAAATTGATAGGCGCACCTGACTGGTTTAAGGAGTTGAAGGATAAGAAAGGCTCTCAGGCACCTGCCATATGGCAGACATTGATGACACTCCTCTAAAGTCTGGCACTGGAACTTCTCAGAATCATTCTATGCACGTTGAGCTCGTGAACTCTGTCTTCCAGGAAGTGCTTCGTGCTATGAAAGGCAAAGGCCTCATGGGAGATATCTCTAATCAGTTTGCATGTACTGTTTCTAATTCGAATCCTCCTATTTTATCAGAACATCAATGGATCATTGACACAGGGGCCTCGGATCACATGTGTCGTTTTGGTCATATGGTATCTGGCACCAAGCCCTTGAGTAAACATGTACACATTTGTTTACCTGATGGCAGAAGCAAACTGGTTTATGAAGTTGGAGATCTTCAATTTCCTAACTCAGTTTTGCTGAAGGATGTTTTGATTACTCCAGACTTTCGTCATAACTTGCTTTCTGTGGGAAAGCTAGTGTCTAATGATGAGATTGTTGTTGTGTTTGACAAATCTCATTGCTCTTTTCAAGACCTTAGGACATGACTGGAGATTCTTGTGGGGGAAAAGATAGGTGGCTTATATTGGCTGGTTTCTTTGCCTACACCTGATCCTGCAAGACAACTTTTACGTGTCATTAAATTGAATAAAAAACAATGTAGTGTTGTGTCATCCAAAGCTAGCTATGAGATATTGCATGCTAGACTAGGGCATACCTCTAGGGACAAACTAAAGCATATTATACATGGTATTTCTATTCCTACAAATGCTTGTGACACTTGTATTTGTGCTAAGCAACATAGATTGCCTTTTGATAACAGCAGTTCCATTGCATTGAATTTTTTTATTTGCTTCATGTGGATGTGTGGGGTCCTTACAAGGTACCTAGTCTTAATGGAGCACAGTATTTCCTCACTGTGCTTGATGATCATTCCAGGGCCACATGGACACTTTTGTTTCATCACAAACATCAAGTGTTCAAACTGCTATCAGACTTCATCGTTTTTGTGGAAACTCAGTTTGCTACCACTGTCAAAAGTGTTAGGAGTGACAATGGCACAGAATTTGTCAACTCACAAATGCAGAATTTCTTTTCCAGTAAAGGACTTCTTCGTCAAAAATCCACACCTTATACACCACAACAGAATGGGAGAGTGGAGCGCAAGCATAGACACATTATTGAGATGGCTAGAGCTCTAAGGCTGCACGCTGGTTTGCCTCAGAGATTTTGGGGTGATTGTGTCTTGTCTTCCACACATATCATAAACTTGTCCTTGAAGGGAAGATACCTTTTGAAGTGCTTTATCAACAGTCACCTTCCTATGACCATTTGCGCACTATAGGGTGCTTATGCTATGCTCTTGATACAAATAGAAGCAAATATAAATTTGCTTCAAGAGTTAGAAGATGTATTCTTCTTGGATATCCTTTGGGACAGAAGGCATACAAGTTGTTTGATTTGGAACATCAAACAATAGTGATCAATAGAGATGTTCAGTTCTTGGAGGACAACTTTCCTTTCCAAACCAAGGTGACCAATTCTATTCCTCTTATTGAACCATTACCCGTTGTTGACTCTTCTACTGATTCACCTAACACCATTATTCCCATTCCATCTACTTCAACTATTCCACCTAACACCACTGTTGACATACCACCTACTCTTGATATTGATCAGAGTATTTCAGATCATACTGCTGATCAAAACTCTACACCAAACACATTACCTACCTTACCTAATCCTGTTTCTATCTCACTCCTATTCCTGCAATCCAGCCTACCCCTGAACCTTCGGTTATTGCACCAAGAAAGTCTTCCAGACTCACTTCCATTCCACAAAAATTGCAGGATTACATTTGTCCCACTATACAGAACCATTCCACAGAATCATCTTCTCTTCTCGCATACTTGGGTGATTTAAGCAATTATTCTCATGCTTATGTGACTTCTCTGACTAAAACCTTAGCTATCAAAGAGCCTTACTCATACTCTCAAGCTAAAGGAAATCCCAGTGGGAAGAGGCGATGGACAAAGAGTTGAAAGCCCTTGATGATAATTGTACTTGGGAGCTGAGCAACTTACCACCTGGAAAACACACTATCGGTTGTAAGTGGATTTATAAGGTGAAATTCAAGCCCGATGGCACTGTGGAACGGTACAAAGCCAGATTGGTGGCAAAGGGATATATCCAGATTGAAGGAAAATATTTCAACCACACCTTTTCTCCTGTGGCAAAATTTACATCAGTGAGAATTGTTCTTGCCATGGTTGCCTTGAAACAGTGGGAAGTTTATCAGCTTGACGTGAAACGATCCTTATATGGATTACGCCAGGCATCCAGACAGTGGAACTTGGAATTAACAAAGTTCCTCAAGAAGTTTGGTTTCACTCTGTCACATTACGACTACTCTCTTTTCCTCAAAGAAGTTCCCACAAGAATTGTTCTTGCCTTTTACATGTTGTCTCACACTATGCACAAAAAATAGCAATTAAATTGAAATTCCCTGATGTCATTTTTGAAGGTGGCAATATAACTGTTATTAATTTGATCAATTATATTTTGAAGATTCCTTGGGATATCCAAAACATAATTTTAGATATTAAACAAAACTTACTTTATATCTTCAGTTTATATGATCCTTATAATCCTTTTTTTTGGATCATCGCTGGAGATGGTCAAGGGTACTCATCTTTGTCAAGATGATACCCCCGTTTCTTGCCTTTTTCAAAAAAAAAAGATTGGTTAGAGAAATAACCGTTTTAGATAGAGATGTTGGACATGATGGTATTTACATTGTGAGAGAGTTTTGGTTCAGTAGATGTCGATCGAACACTCAGATACAGTAATCCGAGGGATAGTGGTGAGGAAAAGGTAAGATCGAGAGAGAGAATAGAGAGACTAGTAGAGCTAGTGTTTCTGTTTGAAGAGGGGAGTTTGAGTGTACCTGCTTATTGTATATATCAATTACATGTCCATTATGATCCCTAACAAGACATGAAATGGTAGAATCATTGGGGGATCGAAATGATCCATCAAATTTTATTTTAATCCAGTTTTGTGGTGGTCTTTTCCATGAGAGATTTTCTTTTTTTTTTGTTTTTGTTCCTCTTATTCAGGAGTTTAGGGCCCTTGTTTTGAATAGTTGTTGTTTCCCATTGTTGAAAGTGTATAAATGCATAATGCGCATGGTTATTCCTATTACTTAGTGTTTCTGAATATAATGCTATTACGATGTAACCAAATGCGATACCATAGAAAAAAGAAGTGCTTTGATCGAATTATGCTCTTGTTTGTGTAAATTACTAGTACTAATTATTGATTCCTCAAATGAATTGATATAGCTAAGTTGATATGTTTAAATTTTCTTATTTGTTCTATTGTGAATTGACAATTAGAAAAGATGTGGTCCTTTGTTTCTGTAGGGTGATTACATAAGGAACAATATGATGGAACTCGATTATAGAACTTGTTTAATCTTTCCGTTGTTGGTAAAATATCTGTTATTGCTTTCCACATAAAATTTTGAATTTTTGGTGGTATTTTTAAATTCCAAATCCATTTATATAATTGAGAGTTATTGTTTACATCATTGTTTGTCAATATGTGTCTTGCTGAAATTGTGCTAAATTCATCACTAGAGTTTGGGAACCATATAATTTTATGTTCTGTATCAGTTTTAGGAATATATATTTAATAGAGGTTTTTGCATAAAATCATCCTTTATTTGGGCCAATTTACATGGAACCACCCTTTATTTCACTATTGATTTAAAATTATCCATTATTTACTTTTTTATTACATAGTCGCATCCCCAACTAACTTCTGTTAACTTTTCTGTCAAAAGCTTAAAATTACCATTTTGCCCTTGTTTTTTGAATGATTTACAAAAATTACCAGGTTTTATTGACCTGCTATCACCTGTTTTTACTAATTACCACAAATTTATTTTTATCTTCTAAATTTTAACTCTGAAGTGGGGATACCAAAACCCGATAGGTTAAAATGTTAAATTGAGCATCCACCTAAATTGATCCACATCCACCTTCAAGCAGCAAAACCATGTCAAATTGATTCAATCTGAGCATCCACAAACTCAAATAATTCGGTCAAATTGAGCATCCACAGTCCCATGTTTTCACCACCATTTCTTTGTATGTTACTTGGAAATGCCGAACAGAGAAACCTGCTTCATCCTCCTCTCCAAATTCAAAAAACTCTGCCACATGATCAGAAAACCCCCAATTCCAACACCATCTGCACTCACTTATTTTCTTCATTCTCCCTCCATTACAAGCAAAACCCTAATATGATGTTCTGAACAATCCCCTATTGAAATGCCTCCCCCACATTCCCTTTACTCTCCTTCTCTGAGCACCACAACGACACCAAACTCCCCGTCGATGCCCAAGCTCTCCTCCACTTCAAATCCAAAGCCGACTTACACAACAACCTCATCTAATACCTTGAATCCGGCAACAGAATCGTCTGGCCAGTCCTCGAATCCCATCGTCTCGGCGGCGTCTTCTCCCCGGACTCACTCACCCGCCTCAACCAACTCAAAAACGTCTGACCCTATCTGGTTACCAAATCTCGATAGGCTCACCTCCCTCAGGATCGAATTCAACCGCTTCAAAGCGCTCACTTTCGCCGCTCAATCAGCCAACGGTCTTGAGCTTCAACGTCTCCGGCAACGAGCTGGAGCTCGAGGGTCGCCGATGGGTGAGGGAGGGAAAGGGAGGCGGCTGTTTAGGGTTTTGGCCATGGTAGAAGATGAGAAAGATAAAACCTGTTAATTTTTGTAAATCATTCAAAAAAATAAGGGCAAAATGGTAATTTTAAGTTTTTGACAGAAAAGTTAACCGAAGTTAGTTGGGGTGTGACTATGTAATAAAAATGTAAATAATGAGTGGTTTTAAATCAATAGTAAAATAAAGGGTGATTTCATGCAAATTGACCAAATAAGGGGTGGTTCTATACAAAAAAAAATCTCTATTTAATATATGTGGTATAACATGGGAAGGAAGAATCGTGTGTAATTTATGAATATCCAGTTCTTTAGAAGGAGTAATGTATTGAGAAACTTTATCTTTTAATGTAGTTGTTGTGGGATATAAGTATTGTTGCAAATTTATATTTTGTATCCACTTGTATGTCCAGAAATTAATGGATTTACCATTTCCAATTTTCCATCCAACCCCCTTTACAAAATCTTTGCGTAGGTGGAGTAATCTAGAATTGCCAAGATTATTTTTTTCTTTTATTTGTAGGCAAATATAGATGATGCTTGGAGATATTTTTACGTGATCAATTGAACCCATAAGTTTGTCTTGTATGTAGCAATTTTCAATGGAGATTTTTTTTGTTCAAAGAAGTCGAGGATGGAGGTTTTTCAATGGAGATTCGACCTCGGTGCCGCGAGCGTCAACCCTTCCTTTGGATGGAGTTCAAAGAAGCCGAAGAGACTACAGAGGTATGAGTCCACCGGGGAATTTCATCTCTGAAACCACTCCGGATTCGACGATTGAATTGGATCAGACAGTACGTGAGTCTTAATATTGTTCTTCGTCTTGTGTGGATTTGTTGGATTGTCTGAGTGATTGGACTGTTGTGAAGAAGGCAAGAAGTACATGGAGGAATGTCGTCATTAATGTAAGCTCCAATCTGGATGAGGATGTAACTGGAGCTGCTCAGGCGATTATGTTGTTATCTAATCATCATGAAATCGCCAACTGTGTCTTTACGTCGATCCGAGCCATAACCAATTGAGGATCGATCGTATGACAGTTTTATAGAGTTGTGACAACAGTAAATATTTTGTGGATGACACTTTAATAAGATTCATGTAATAATGACGACGACAATATATTTTGGATGACAATAATAGAAGGAATGACAAAACGTGAAAGCAAATATAATAAAAAAAATGTTATTAACGCAAGCTGTCATCAACACAAACTGTCATCACCTGAAACTGTCATCAACATAAATTATAATCACTGCGCGAATTTCTGTTATCCACACAATTTATTGTTATCTACACAAAAAGGTTAGTTTGCACACTACAATTTTTTAGGGTTAGAAAATACAAGCGAGGGTGCAAAAGAAAATCACTAACCGTGAGGAGGGTCCACTTTCTCTCTCAGATATTTTGACAAACACCTTTATGCGCACAATGTAGACACTTTGTCAAGGAAAATGAAAGTTCTTCATGTAGGAAATTTCCACAATCACCAATCCACATAAAAGATAGGATACTCGAACATATACACAATTAGATTAAGGTGAACAGATAATATTTCCAAATCCAAAAATAACAATACCAGCATATGCACACTCCACAAAGTTTATTTTTATAACAAGCTACCTTTGCAAGTTGCAAGTGTGACACCGATTAAGCCATGAATCAACATCTGAATAGAAAGGAGGAATAAAAAAACGGAAACCACAAACTAACACGATACAACTGTTGTCAAGAATGGAAGATGGATTGAGTGATCTCCAACAATCTTGAGTTGAAAAGAACAGTGGAAAGACAATTATAAAGATTGGTTAGGCGAGTTTTCCATGACAACCAAGTTGCTTCTCTGGTTTTAAACGAACAATAGGAGACATTGGAGGAGGTAAATGATGACCTGAATTTGAGAATTTAGAGGAAATAGTGCAAGAGGTAAACTAACAAACTACTGAATTGGAGAACCTGATTTTTACTCTTCTTTTGTTTAATGATGATGATTAAGCCATGGAGATTTATTTTATTAAATAAATTGAGGTGACGTTGAAGTGGCACACAATCTACTATATAACTATTAAAGTAAACCTCTTCTTATGCCACATGTCATTATTTCCTTTAATCTTCCACATGTCACAATATTATTACATTTTCCATGTGTCAATTCTCTATTCAATATATCACTTTCATTTTTTTTATCATTTTTTCAATTTTTTTAATAGCAATACAAATTATAAATATAACAATAAAATAATTTCCTTTTCGGTGTTTTCTCAAGCTTTTAATAAATAAGGATTTATTTCTCTTGATTATTGATTAAGGATACATATCTTGTAATTTCGCTTTTTTACTTTTTAGGATTATATTATCTAATTTCCTAATAAAGTAAGTTAGTTTATACGTGTAAATAATTTTTCTATTGATTTGATTAGTTTTTCATACTTTGTAATTTAGTAACGAAATAAGAAATAACTATTTGATATAGAAGTTACACATTTAATCAGTGATATATACTAAACTTTCTTTTACATTTTTTATTGTTTAGGAAGAAAAATTGGTGTTTCGAATTATGTCCATTGTCAAAACTATTACATTGTATACGAAGTTTGTGGGATTTTAACTGGATTGTGTAAATATGTTTATAATGAATTATATAGTAATCTACAATTTACCATATACATTAAAGCAAAATTCCATATTTGCCACATCCACATGTCAAATCTTCACTTAAAATGTCATATGTCATTTCTCATTCATTTTGCAACATGTCATATCTTAACCATTTTTCTTTTTGATAAACATAATTATATATTTAAAAATTTAAAAATATATGTATATTTTTATTTTAGGCTAATTAAACATTGCAAGATATTTTTTTATAACATGTTTTTAGCTCTTTTTTTAAAATAATTTGTGTGGTTTAATTAATATACACGGATTTAATTACATAGAAAGATTTGATATTATAGTTTGCAAATTTTAAATATTTTTAACTAAAATATATTTAAGTATTTAAACAATACTTACAACTTTATAGCACTCCCTTATTAAAAAAAACTTTATCATACTAACTCAAAAACTTTATATTAAAGAATGAGAGAAAAGTTTCGATGAGAACAAGACTTAACGTAGGAAAAACAAAGGTTTTTGCGTTCACACATAACAAGTTAATGTTCATAATTTAAGCGATAATGTTCATAATCTGGGCGATACAATTTTTTAGGTCATTTTGAGGAAAATAACTCAAAGTTCACAATAATTACAAGTATGTCACAACGTCCCTCACTGAAACGTTTAAAGAGTGAATCATTTTATTACTTTTTGGAAAAGTGTCATGTAATAAAGATTGTTAAGATGATAAATGAGAATGATTGTGAAGCCTTGGATCAAGAAAGATCCAAGAGCCTATATGATGACACGTGGCCCCACTTGTCATCCCTTGTCACCGTCGCCGAACCTCCGACCACCGTCGACCACGCCGAACCACCTTTGGGTCTCGCCGGAATAAAATTGTCACAAAGATATATAAAATTGCTCACAAATATTACAAAATTATTTATTACTAAATGTTCATCACGTTGTTCATAAATGTTCATCACAATGTTCATAAATGTTCATTTGTATATACTCTACTGAATGTTCATCACATTATACTGAAATGTTCACCAACTGAATGTTCATCACATTCTACTTAAATGTTCACCAATTGAATGTTCATCATATTATCCTTAAATGTTCACCAACTGAATGTTCATTACATTATACTTAAATGTTCATCAACTGAATGTTCATCAAATTATATTTAAATGTTCACCAAGTTTATTACACTTAAATGTTTATGTTATTTGGACAAACGACGAACCACCACTGCACCACCACTGACCCATAATCATCAAGCCACCGCTGGACTCCCAGACCACCACTTATGTGGAACACCACTTTAATATAATTTCTATTAAAAACACACTTAATTTTCAACAAAAATCATCTAAATGTTCATCATCTCATACTTCAATGTTCACAAGGATTTAATAAAATGTTCACTACTCAAAGTTCATTACAAATCGACTTAAATATTCATCACGTTGTTCATAAATGTTGATAAATATTCATCAAAATATTGATAAATGTTCATTTTGATATACTCTATTGGATGTTCATCACATTATACTTAAATGTTCACCAACTGAATGTTCATCACATTATACTTAAATGTTCATCAAATTATTTTTAAATGTTCACCAAGTTCATTACACTTAAATGGTTATGTTATTTGCACAAACGATGGACCACTGCCGGACCACCACGACCGCACCACCACTAACCCACCATCAAGCCACCGTCGAACCACTACTTTAATATTTCGAGTAAAAAACACTTAATCTTCATCAAAAATTACCTAAATGTTCATCATCTCATACTTAAATGTTCATCAAACATCCTTAAATGGTCACAATCATTTAATAAAATGTTCATTACTCAAAAGTTAATTACAATCAGCTTAAATGTTCATCACGTTGTTCATAAATGTTCATCAAAATGTTGATGAATGTTCATTTTGATATACTCTACCGAATGTTCATCACATTTTACTTACATGTTCACTAACAGAATGTTCATCACATTATAATTAAATGTTCATCAACAGAATGTTCATCACATTTTAGTTAAGTAAATTAAGTTAATATTTTTTTATCTCAAATTAAATTTATTATTTTATTAAATCCGTATAAGCACGGAAATTGACCAATTTTTAAAGAGGGATACGTCTCGTGTACATTGCAGTTAGGTAGATATTCGAATTGAAACGGGTTGCATTTATAGATCGGGTCGGGTGTTTTCTGCCGGGTCTGCATCTACTGTATACTACACGCGCTAAGAAGAAGAGAGAAGAATTTGGCAAGTGCAGTAGCGACGACAAGGAAGGGGTTTAGGGTTTCGAAGGTCGTTAATCAGAAGTAGAAGAAGAGAAGGATGAGTCGAAGCCTGGGGATTCCGGTGAAGCTTATGCATGAAGCAGCCGGTCACGTGGTGACTGTGGAACTCAAGAGCGGAGAGCTCTACAGGGGCTCCATGATTGAGTGCGAAGACAACTGGAACTGCCAGCTTGACAACATCACCTATACTTCTAAGGTCCCATTCCTTGATTTCTAGGGTTTTTATTCCTCTTTATTCTTGATTTTGGGGATTCATTTATGTTTGCTGTAATAGGCTTTTGCTAGTGGCACTCCATGAAGTAAGAAATTTGTATGTCCCACCTGCACTGCACTTGCTACTGCTTCTTATCTGCAAATGTGCTACCATACAGATCTCTTATTGTCTTCATTTGAAATTGTAGGTTTCGTTGGGAGTTTTGTTAGATTCAAGCTTAAGCATTTTAGATGCATCATGTATGTCTTTCACTCTCTTGTCTAAGCCTTACATGATTGAAAGTAGTTTTTTCTTGAGTAAGTTTGAACTTTGAAGATCTAGAGTGTCTAGCTAAGGGTTGCCTATGAAGATGTTCTCTATTAGAAAACAAGGTTAGCTTATCGCATGTGTCTACCCTGTCTCCTTTCAAATTGGGTGCTAAAACATAACATGAACTTATGTATGTCTTGTTTGGCAATGTGCAAGATCTGTTGGTTGGTTCTCTAGTTTCCCTTTCCCTTCTGTTTTAGTGGCTTTACCAGAATAGTTTCCTCGTATATCCATAAACTTCTAAGTGTTTATGTTTATAGTGCAAGCATCGTCGTTCTTTGCCCTTTTTCTCATCTTACACTCATTCAGCTCGTCATTTTTTTGTTTGTCGTATTTGAATTTGAATAAGAATAAAAGCTGATATGCAACCTTGAACTTGCACTGTATTAGTTTTTAACTGTCAAATGAAGAAAACACTGGCATGGATCATGATTCATTCCTCTCTGTCTCTTCCCTGTGAAGGGTTTTCTCATGTGCTATAATTTTATATAAATCTTCTAGAACCCATAAACTGATAACTGAATCGTGACTGATTCTATTCTCTGATGTACAGGATGGCAAAATCTCACAACTTGAACATGTTTTTATCAGAGGCAGCAGAGTCAGGTTAGATAAGCATCATCCAGCTGCTTACTTATTAACTTGTCATTAATCTCCTGCAAGTATATTGACAAACCTTTTTTGCCATCCCAGGTTTATGATCATACCAGACATGCTGAAGAATGCTCCTATGTTCAAACGTCTAGATGCTAAAATCAAGGGTAAGAGCACAGCGCTTGGAGTTGGTCGTGGTCGTGCTGTGGCAATGCGGGGGAAAGTAAGACTCAGATTCTAGATCTCTTTTTCATATGTTTTTCTTTTTATCTTTGACACCTATTATTATTATTATCAACTATCTTAATCCTTTCTTCTTTCTTGTGTTTCCTGCTCGAAGCCTCCAGCTACAGGGCGTGGTGGACCAGGGAGGGGTATGGTGCCACCTGTTCGTAGGTAAATCCAGACTGTGTCAATCCAAGTTAAAGAGGAGTACTAATATCAGCTTCCTACTGCTGTCACAATGTTATTCAACGCAGTTATGTATGAAGACAGATTGCATTTTTATATGTAAGAAAGGAATGAGAAGTTTGTGTGCTTTTGTTTAGACAGTATCTGATTGCGCTTGCTATACAGTGTTCAGATTCGCTATCTTGAGAATGTAGTTTCAACTGTAGAGTTCATGGAAAGAGGGTGACTTGGCATTGAATGCATACATGATATTGCTTAACAGTAAAACAGCTATTGATAACTCAAAAATGGGTTAGAAATGGCGATACAAAAGCACCATTACAACCCTAGCTCATGCTTTCAATCAATTATTAACAGGATTTTTAGATAAGGGCAAAGTAGAGTATTTGATTGAAAAATACGACTGATGAACACAGGTATGCATAATATGCATTACATGAGAGCAAAATAAGCCTATGATTTACACCAACTGATCCTCAAATTTTTAGCATTTGGACTAATCCTTTGTAAGCCACCGACGTCCATGGACTTGATATCCACCATAGCTTTGATCGCTACTACTTTCGCCGCCACTATCAGCACTTATATAACCTGATTTTTGACGGTGTCGGTGTTTTCTTCCCCTTGAGGCCCCGCTGTCACTCATGCTTCCATTCAAGAGTGGGTCGTCTATACCACGTATCACCTTGCCTGAAGTACTGGAAAGGCAACTATCATCCTTGGTTTTCCTCGTATCTTTATCAGGTTTCTTGATGTTCTCGGAGATCTTGTGCAATTTCTCATTGATTTTAGTGAATCCTTTCTCCATTGGCTCAACTGCTTGATTTACTGCAAATTTAAGATCTTTCACCATCTGTGAAAAAAGCAGAGTAGCAGGATCAATGATGGGGTATATCAACTGTACTAATGTTTTAAAACTCAAATCACTAAAGTTCAAAATATTAAGGTAACCTAGAATCTTACTACCAACTCTTAAGGTAACCTAGAATCATCCAACTTCTAAGGACTGACCTGACCTGAACTTAACTGCAAAACCCACCAACCAATAATCAAATTGGTCCATATTACCTAACACAAACTAAACTTGCTAATCAAATTATAGGTCTGTCTCTGAATGCACAGGAAGCAAAGACGAGCATCTTAAAACATACTGTAGTTAATATACAGAAATGTAAAGGCAGCAGTAATACATAAACAGTCAGAGTTGAAGGACCACATACATATCCGCCTCCGCCTAGGACAACATCACGAACACTTTGACCTATGGTCATGCCGCTTCTGACTTCCAAATCAGGTTGAGGGAGCCGAAGTTTTGTTGGCCGCTCACTATCCCTAATCTCATCAGGATCAATGGGACAGTCAGCTGCTGCATAATCACCAAGAACAGCAACAGTTCCAGGGAAGCGATCTCCCATTAGTTCATAAGGCTTTGCAGGAAAGACATACAGGTGAACAATTGAAGCAATTCCCATCTGTAGTGGTTGCACAAAAAGCTCCAGTGTCAACAACAGTAATTATTGGACCACAAACATCAGAGAGAGAATTCAGTCAAACACAATAATAAAGAACTAAACAACTATTCTAACTCTTTCTTGCACACAGAAGAACTTGCAACGAAAGCATAGAGCAACTATCTGGGTTCATTATAGCATTCAGCTTCAAGTGCAGTCGATAATCATTAATCATCTATTAGCAAGAAATAGGTTCAGTAAGAGCTTTACAAAATTGATGCAGTAGCGCTGTTCATCTCACATCAGAACATCTTTGCATTATGATCTTTATCAAAGAAATTGAAAGCAAGAGCTGAAACTAGATCTATTAGTTAGCCTCAAAATCTGCTACTCCCCATCTTCCTTGTGACTATAGTGAGAAAAGAAAGAAAGAAACTATCTGAAATCACTCAAAAGCAGTAAGAAAAAATGGCATGGAGTACAAACAAGTTACGATGCCACTGCCAACTACTTCTTAATGAAGCTTTGATATGTGATGACCTAAACATGACAGTTTCAACAGAGGAAAACACCCAGACGAGACAGTAATAGACCTGCTTCCAACATTTTGACACTTCAACATCAATTTATATCAAACTTCAGTTGCCTGAAGGCAGATTTAAACATTTCACATTAAAGATAAAATGAAACGTAGTTTAAGGAAACAACAGTTGCAAACTGTCAAAGACGTTCATAGAGATTAGTCTTTCTGTCTGTGACAATCAAATGACTTGTATACCAACATAAAATATCTGAGGTCTACAGTTGTTGATTGTCAGAATGTAGATACTTGTCTTATAAAACTGCAAACTCACGCTAAGAAATGAAGTGTTAACTACCTCTATGCATATGACGAAGTCCTGAACGCTTGATTTAAACTGTAACGCTTGAGCCAAGGAACTCTTGAACAGTCCAATATCATAGAGAATAGCAATTGCAACGCCTTGCCACCATGTAAGAAATACAATAGATTTGAAGGTCAGAAACTTGGCAAGTGGCTTTATATGTTCCAGTTCATCCTTTGTAACAGTATAAAACTGAACCAGACAATACAATGCCCAGGACTGAGTGAAATTTAGGACCACTGCCATGTACGGATACCTACAGAAATATGACATGTGAATACAAGTCATTTGCAAGAAATCCCATTTTTCGGAACTTGAACCTTACATTTACAACAAACAAACTAAACCATACTAGACTATCAAAACCACAATTAGCGACTTACCCACAAGTCAATTTGAAATCCCCTTCACAATACACACCATAAGCTTGAAGTATGACAGCTAAAGTCGCAGTCAATGTTTTAATAATCATCTGCAGATATACGACATTTGATTCTCTCAATTAAAACGAACAGGGTACAGAAATGAGATTAACTGAATGTATCTTCGAAACATACATATTGTATAACTCCAAACTTGATAACTTGGTACAACCACTGACCAAGTTTCCATGGTTTGAAAATTAAATTCATTGGAAAAGGATGTTTTACAACTCCTCTTTCAGAACTGCTCTCCAACAGCGGAGTTTTTGAAGCAAGACGCCCTTCCCTCTCCATGAACTCGATTGTCCTTTCCTCACCACCTACGGAAGTAAAGAGACAGAATCAGGGATCACAAAATAACTTGGAGACAAGCATAAATATATTATTATAGATTTGTGACATTTTTAACAAGGAAATAAGTTAAATACATGGCAGTCCCACATGAGAGATTCATGTAAATGGGACAAGAAAATAACTAAATGATGATGGATCAATGGAGAAGCACGGGACTTGCAATTATTTCGGACTTACCAGTAATCAATTGAAATAGATTTTGATTTTATCCAATCTGCTGTAACTGTAAGATATTCTAGGTACAGTTTAGGAATTGCATCACTCATGGTGGGATATGTCCTTCAAGAATTACATGCACTAGAAGCCTACCCCAAAAGGAATTGAATCCATTTACTAACTGTCTTCCTCATTTTTAATGACATTCCTTAATTTACGTGAAAGACACCACCGATACACTGCAATCAAGGGGTTATGTGCTCTCATGGAACTCACAGAGGTCTACGCCCTTAAAATAGCAGATATATGAAAAACTAAACTAGTATTAAGAAGAAATGAAAATTCTGATGATATTGCTTATTTGAGTCTGGACATTCATTTATTTTGGTCATACCAACTTATGGACTTCTTGGTTTCATTCCAAATTGGCAAAGGACCAAGAAATCTGGAACATTGATTAGTCAAGATATGATTCCTCAATTTGGAGAAACATCATTCGCACTGGACAGAAAGTTGTGACTGGTGTTGGTAATCCTTCCGCTCTGGAAAGTGTAGAGACTGTTGATTTGTCACATATGCCTAAACCTAATTGCAAATATTATTGCTCGGTCTCATATGATCTTCTTTCGACCGAGAGTCATGGGGTGTCCTGGGGTGAATTTCTATGGTCTAGAGCTCATGCAAAAATGTGGAAAATCACTCTTTGGTTGACGGTGATCAAGAGACTTCCTACCAAGGCCAAGCCCTTTGATGAAGGCCTTTGATGTGTGTGTTTGTTGCTAATTGGCTAGAGAAGATGAGGCTTGTGGTTTTCCTACACTTCCAGTTGTCTTGTATATAAAATATGGCAAGTTTCGAATGATGTCAATTTTGGAGTTTTGAGAGCCAGTGTTAAATACTTGTGTTTCTCGGGCCAAAGAAGAATGTGAATTGCCTATTTCTACCAAGTATGAAATCAGGCATAGGTCATAGGGATGAGGAGAAAGACGGGTTGCTTGCGTCGGTGGGACTAAGTTTTTTGGCAATATTTTGGAAATGTTGCTCTTGCATTAGCCTTTTTTGGTCCCAAGTTTGTGATATTCTAACTCTACCATTTGGTTGGTAGAGGACACATATAACCAGAAATAAGAGAAGGAACTCAAAACATCATACTTAACAATAACATATACTAGGGGAAACATATCTTTTAACAGCACTGGAATGCTATGTTTTTTGGGGTGGAATGTAAATGCAATGTGACAAACACAGGAACTAGTAGTAAACTTCTTTTACTTAGTATGTAAAAGTCACTAAAAGCTACGATTTGATTGACAGACAATTTGAGATACAAATTCAAAGATACTTACCTAAGCATGCAACAAGGTATCTCCCAAAGCAATACATAGCAAAAGATTCATAGCAATCGCGTAAGATTTCAATATCAACACTGATTGATGGGTGAATCAATGAAATCAACTGCACAAAGAGAGATGATTAGTAAAGAAGCAAGTAGCACAGACTTCATTGATCACAAATTTTGAATGAAATTAATTTTAATTCATCAAAGTCCAGTTCAAATTAATTCTTCCATCTTTTTATGCATTTTCTTCTTCAAAGAGACTCTTGACGCGATGCTTTGACGGAGGAATGCATAAACTTACTGATTCAATAGCATAACAAGGAACCATCAGGATCACTCCAATTAAAAACTTTTGCTCCTAAAGAGAGACACAACACAACATGGAAAAATGTCAACTAAGAATGTGAGCAACAGCTTGAACATATTAATAAACACAAGGAGAAAGTAGTTGGAAGTGGAACCTCGGGGTTCTTGTAAGCAGATAGATGCTCAAAGACAAGGTAAAGAGAAAGGCCAAGAGTCATAATGACAGAGGCACCAGCTATAATCACTGCCCATGTAGGCGCAGTGTAATCCGAGCTCAGCAGATTGAAATCAATAAAAGCCACCCTCATCTCAAAAATTGTTGATTTTCAACTCCTCTCATTCTAGTTGATCGATAACCACACCAGTTCTTCTCGACCTACCCCCGCCAAGTACAAATCAAAACGATCAATTGGTCAACTAAATAAAGCATCAATCTTTAAACCCTAGAAGAAGAAAAACACAGTGATTTTATAAGCTCGGATAGGTGATCAAACAATTCGATTATAAATTATATCTGCAACAGAGTCTGAGGCAAGAAGTTGGAGTGTTACTTACAGATAGCTCAATCTCAAAGAGAGCGGGTAATGAAATATTAGAGAAGAATGAGTTGAGGGTCTACTTTGACTTGCTAGAATAACTATAGATGATGGTGGTGGAATAACCGGCGAGAGAGACAAAGTTGGAAGAGACGGGACGGGAGGTGGATAGAGAGAGAGACCCGAATTCAGTGGAAGATCCGACCCAATAACAGACTTTTTTTTTTTTTTTTTTTTGAAAATGCAAGAACCGGAGTTTCACTCGCTCCAACTGACAACTCCGAATCATCATACCGGATGATCTGAAAAAGTCTGAGAAATTAGAAAACATATTGGACTGTAAGAACACTGATTTCATATTCTGATATACTCATCAAATAATAATTGATCTGCACGCGATGTCACACGAGTGTTCACATATTCCTCTCTAGCCGGTAGGGCCTCTGGCCGCCATCCATCTGACGATGGCTACTTCACCTGGCAGCCCCACCACCGCATCCACAATGGAGGTAGACCCAGTTGTTCACTCTGCTTCCAACTCAACCCACTATTTCAAGCCAACGCTAATCCAGAGTTTCCCGCTATCGAGCAAGCAAACGAGATCATTGCAGCAAACAAAACCGTTGGAGCACCCAAAAAAAATCTCTTTCATGGAAGCAGTAACCAAAACCAATGCTCAACTTACATCAGCGGCGTCAGAGACGGGTGATGATGAGGATCTCGAGGAAGAGGACCCTAGTTGCCCTGTTCTTACTCTGACGACTACTGAAAAGCGTGATCTCAGACGACCATGGGTTCACTCATTGATCGTTCATACGTTCGACAAAAAGGTGGGCTATACACAACTCAAGAGAAAACTGCAGCAAAAATAGTCCCTAAAAGGTGCTTTCACCCTCGCTGATATAGGAAATGACCATTACATAGCAAAATTTTCCAATGAGGATGATGTCAACTTCATCTTGACTCAGGGACCGTGGCTCATCGGCGACAATTACCTAATGATTCGTCGTTGGATCCCGAACTACAACCCCTATTAAAATCGTGTAAAGATTCTTACTGCTTGGATCCGCATACCGGGTATTAGCATGGAATATTTCCATGAAAGCTTTTTGCGTCGTGTGGGTTCGATGGTAGGACATGTGCTTAGAGTGGATAAAACTACTCTGCAGGCTGATCGAGGGCAATTTGCTAGAATCGCAGTGGAAATTGACGTGGCCAGGCCACTCTTGTCCCGCTTTCGTTTTTGGGGACGCACTTGGCTCATTCAATATGAAGGGTTGAAGTCACTATGCTATTGGTTGTGGTAAAATTGGGCACTTGGAGGAAGACTGCCCCACTAAGTTCCGTGATAATCCCTCTAGCTCTGGTACGGTGGTTGACCCAAACGCTGAGATTGTCGCGGCCAACGAGAACATCCCTTGGGGTGAATTTATGAAGCCAAAGAAATTCATTTGTTAGCAGAATTCTGGGAGAGGGACATCAGGAACAAATGCACCCCATCAGGGGAATAAACAAATTCAAGGGCGGAAGCCAACACATTCCTCTCGGACCCCCCTGCTTTGAGTCCGGCAAGTCCTAGGAGTCCTGCAAAAGTCATTAATTCAGGATCAAGGTTTAATGTCCTTTTGCCAGACGAAGATCTTGACCCCGAGGCTAGAGCCGCCATTGTTGAGGCCATAGCCGACATCGCCGAATACTTTTCGGGAACAGTGGTCCAGTCGGATACCCGGGATGAACAATCCGATTTAGGGCATGCAGATACGGTTACCCAGAATGCAAGCGAGGAAGATACTGAGGCCGATTTTGCCGCTACACAAATCCCGCCAAATCAGGAGAAGGAACAACAGCTTCCGATTTTGGCATCAAACAGGTTCATTAATATTAAAGGAGTTGGAAGTTACCTCTCTCTGACGATGTGTAAGAGTGTGATGTTTCAAACGTCGAGCACTTGTAGGGCCATACACATGATGCTGGGAACATCCCCAACGTTTGTGCGCGCTACTAAATGCATGGGCATCGCTGCTAGCATACTCCGCGGGAGAGCGTTCCCCATCAGAATCGTCAGCATCGCCATTCTCCTCAAGAATAGGCGCATGCGTAGGGGCTCTCGGACTTTTTCGATGCTGAGGAACGACGTTACTTTATTTTTGGGACCCCAAGCGTATCATCTTGCCTGGATTCGTTGACTGATCCAGGTGCATGAGGGTCTTACCCTTGGCTTGCACCTTGTCTAAGGCACTCTGCTCGTCTGGACTTAGCTTTGGGGACTGGAGCCCCTTGCAATCGATTGTTGTTGAACCAATCGTGCCAGCATATCTTGTATGGCAGAAATGGATGCTTTCGTCTGGGCTATCGTTGCGTTTGTCTCAACTTGTTGTTGTTGCAACTTCTCCATCTCTGTCCTCGTATCATGTTCATCTACAAATCTTGTCATGACCCTGTATAGACAACAACAAACCCAAGCAAAACAAGAGAAACAACAAAAACAAAAGAAGTACGAGCAGCAGTCGAACTGTGTCCCTTCGTTGCGTTTGTCTCTGCTTGTTGTTGTTGCAAACTTCTCCATCTTTGTCCTCGTATCATGTTCGTCTCAGACACTTTTTTTTGCTGAAATTTTGTCTTGTGCGTGGTTGTTGTATGCTTCACCTCAATAACAACAATATTTTTCTTGCTTCCAACACACAATTAAAGCATGTAATTTCCTCTCTAGATTGATTCAAGAGTGAATAGAATGAAGATTCAAGAAAATGTACACTTTTTGGAATAATTTAGTCAAAGTTTATGCAAACTTAAAACCTATATGCAAGTTAGTCTAGAATCAACAACAAATCAACCAAATTATCAACTAAATTTTGCAATTAGAGTGTGAAGAGACACAGATTGAACAAGAAGGCAATTGTTTTGTTATAGATCTAAGGTGGTTGAAGAACAAGAAACCTAGGGCTACGTTTTTGATGAAATAATGAAAGGGAATTTATTTTTTGGGCTGCCAACGAAGAAGAAGTTCCAAGTTAGGCTTTTATGGATTAAATAGGATGCGAAAACAATATAGTTGTCATTATCAAGGAAGCGAAACGACTTACATATTTGTAGGCTCTAATGCCAATTGATGTGACCTTGTCTACGAAGAGTCACAATGTCTTGATGGAGCGTCGAATTGAACCTGCAGTGGGGCGTTCTTCCTTGCAATTAACGAACTAAAGATGCAAAATTTGGTGGTGATTGTGATTGTAGGATTGATGAAGGCAAAGCGGGATGCAATCTTAAGGAGCAAGCTCAACAGAAGATCGCCTGAATGGAGTTGATGTTGAATCAAGGAGCAAGCTCTACAGGATTCAAGCATGGGTTGCACCCCATGCCTTGTGGTTGAGCGCCACCGGTTAGACCGCTGACTAAGGCAGGCCGGAGGCTGGTCCCACTGGTCAGATTGCCGCCGGAGGCAGGCCAGAGGATGGGTCCCAGGTGGGATTGATCACATCATAAAGTGTTAGAGGGGTATTGTTATGCAAATTGGGTTACGGATGATAAGGAAGTTAACTCCACCAGTGGTTATATGTTTATATTATGAGGTGGTGTTATTTCATGGAAGTCTTCTAAACAGACTTGTATAGCTAGATATACAATAGAGTATGAGTTTATAGCTCTAGATTTAGCAAGTCAAGAGGTCGAGTGGTTAAGAGGTTTACTGGTTGATTTACCATTGTGGGGGCACCCAACCCCCCCTCCCTCTCCACATTGTGACTCACAAGCTGCGATTTGCGTAGCAAACAACAATGATAATAATGGAAAGAAGAGACTCATTCGGATTAGACATGCGTCTGTGAGACATCTGATCACAAACGGAGTATTCATCTTAGAGAATGTGAGATCAAAGAGGTACACTGCATATCCTTTGACTAAGGGACTAAACAGAAGATTTGTTCTCGACACATCGAAGGGAATGAGAAAAAAACCCGTGAGTTGAGGAATTCTAGGTAAATCCACATTGTGGTCAATCCCACCTGGGACCCATCCTCTGGCCTGCCTCCGGCGGCAATCTGACCAGTGGGACCAGCCTCCGGCCCAGGATGTGGGTGGTCCTTTCAGATTGCCGCCGGAGGCAGGCCAGAGGATGGGTCCCAGGATGTGGGTGGTCCTTTCAGACGGACTTGATGAGCTCACCGCTGATTCAGCTGAGGTTGAGTTATTTAACTCTTAATGACTTCATAACCCATGTAGGGTGGTCCTTTTGAGACAAGACTTGATGTAGTCACCTAGAGGAGTGTGAAGCCTTCTTCTATAAAAGTATTCGGGTAATCTTTCTAGAGCACTCTTTAGCATCCCAAGAAAGAATAGACTATCTTTCAATAATTAGTGCGGAATCAAATGGATTTTAGGTAAGAGGTGTGTTATTGAGAACAATCCTCAAACGATAGAGTTCTAGATTTGTTCACTCTTCTCGTAAATGGATTATTATTTTTTTTGGTTTAAAGAGGGACGGTACCCTCGGTTAAATTTTATAAATATGACCCTACTAAAGAGGGTAACGAAACAGTACACAAATCAGTCCAAAGCAATAAACAAACCACACTTGGAGAAGCACATAGGCCTTCCAAACTGTATGCAAGGTGCATATGGGTAGGCAAACAAGTCATCCAATCTACACAAACCAAGATAAAGTGTATATGGAGAGGCAAACAAGCCATCCAAGCTACACAAAAACCAAACCAGGTGTATATGGAAGGGTACACAGTCCCTCCAAGCTACACAAAACACAAGCACACAAAGGTTATGGAGTGTAAGAGGGCCCAACCAGGTTTTTTGGAAGTCGTAAGACACCTATACTTAAGCTTTAAACATTAAATATGCTCAAGACTTGTTTTTAAACTAAGTTTTTTGGAAAACGATTTCTGTATTGTGGGGGATTGTGAGAGTACAAAAATTTGAAGTGGATTTTGGGAACCTTTTTGTCCCACATCGAGTAGATGGAGAAGTTTGGGATAATATATATAGTACGTATTTCTTTGAAGGCTTAGTTGAGTTAGAAAGTAGCCCCCTCGCGCCATCGCCACCGCTGTCCGTTCTGGTCCGTGTTCGTTGCACGTGCGCGATTGGGTAGGCCCTACTTTTTACGATTCATATTAATATTTTGGATTTTGAAGTCACCGATCGTAAATTAATTGCGCATCAGATTTCTACCAACGTAAATATTTCTTAAGATAAATTTAGATTTACTAAATCAATGAATCAGATTAATTAATGAAATAAAAAAAAAGAGAAAGAGAAAAAAGAAAGAAAAAGAGCGATAAGTGAAGCCGTGATAATTTTGTAAGCACGAGAAGAAATGACCCAAAGCTTCTAAGATTGTGGCAGTTGGGTGCAACTTTCTTCCTGTCTTTTTTCGCTGAAGAGTACTATGCGGTCATGAACACGGCCGATGTTGCTAGATCCGGTGGAGCTAGCTAATCAATTCTTTGCATGAGTTGCCTCTTAGATTATGAATGAATGAGTGTAGCAAATTAGTAAATCACAAATGAGCTTGGTAAGTTAGTCAAAACACTAGTACAAATAATACATTTCACGGGGATTTGTTCTCGGGGGTTTTAAAACCCATGTAAAAAGAAGACACGGACAAGAGTTTTTCAAATAACTCCCGAGAAATAAATTTAAACTTTTTTAAATTTTTTTATTAACACTCACGTCGGTTTAATAAAAACGCACTTAAAAGTTGAGACGCTCTCGGGAGTTCCTTAAACAACCCACTTAAAAATGGGCTACTCCCCTCAACCTAATTTACTCTATCCGCCCCTCATCGCCTCCTCCCATCCAATTCAACCTCCCCATCTCCCTCGTCAACTCCTTCATCCATTTAAGCATCGGCGCCGCCGTCCATCACACTGATTGAGGAGTTAGGGTTTGCGGATTTTCAATCGTACGTGGCTTCTCTAAGCAAGCAAGAAGCTGTTCGAGCAAATCTAGGGAAATTTGGGCTGCCCAGTCACAATCACCTTACACAGTTACACCCGTTGCAAAACTATCAGGAGGGCAGAAGTCTCGTGTCGTATTCACTTCGATATCCATGTCAAAGCCCCATATTTTGTTGTTGGATGAGCCAGCGAATCATTTGGAGCCCTTGCTGATGCCTTGGACGAGTTCACTTGCGGAGTTGTGCTTGTTAGTATGACTCCACACTTATTTCACGGGTCTGTGAAGAAGAAGAGAGGAGCCAAATCTGGGTAGTGGAGGACGGAACTGTGAAATTCTGTCCGGGCTCGTTTGATGAGTACAAGGCAGAGCTGAAAGCGGAGATCATAAGCGAGGTTGATGAAGACGCAAAGGCAGATAAAAAATAGGTAATCATCTTCATCACTATGAGAACACTGCAGTTGATATTCTTGCTGCTATCGAATAATTTTTGTTTTCTTTGTTTTGATAGTTGTGTGAACATAAGCAGAGAGTATATGTTACGAGGAAACTTAAGACAATATCTCTAGATGATTAGATGATTACTTGATTTTTGGTAGGTGAAAATCCGTTATATAATGCATGTTATAGACGGTTAGAAACCAGCCAAAACACAAAACGGGTAAATTGTAAGCATATTTCATTTGGTGCACACTAAAATGTTTAAATGTTTGTAAGATTGCCAGTTGTGACTGGTTTGTGTTGTTAAATGTGTGATGAACAACATAAAAAAGATCTGGTGCATCCAAAAACTAAAAGACTACTATTACCAAGAAAAAATAATTGAATGTTGTTCTCATATCTTGCTGTGAATTTTTATCACGAATCTCATGTATGTGTATACCAATATGTTATCTTATGTATCATCCTAGCATTTTTGTGGTTTTTTAAGCGATTGGAGGCCTCCGTTGTTTGGTTTTAGGGTTTGTTCTTATTTTGTTTTGAAAGCCCGACTGCTGCTGCTGCTGCTCATGTATGTGTATACCAATATGTTATTTTGTTTTGAAGTCTATCGCCGTCGTCGGCATCGTCATTGTCCATCGCCGTCAACGCTGCTGCTGCTCATCTGTCATTCCAAAGCCCGACTGCTGCTGCTCATCTGTAAGCCCGACTGCTGCTGTTTGAATTTTACTCCTTCAGCTGAAATTTATGTTTTCCTTTTTCCTTGCTTTCAAATTTCCAAAATATTACTCCAGAATTTAATTTCAACTATCTACTATGTCAAAAGTTTGTAATGGATCGAATTTTATTTGTGGATTTAACATGCAAGGAAGCTATTATTAGATCTAGCTATACATGAAGTGTTTACAAGCTTGAAGGTAATCACTAAAGCCTGTATTTGTTAAGTGGATGTGTTTTTTTTATCATTAACGAATGTTTTAGCTGCTACTTGAATGCATGACTTGTTTTATATACTATTTTGTGTGCACATTTTTGTGTGCGTATATCTGTATGCTTTAGGATGTTTAGCTTCCTTCATTGAAATGTAATTTGAATGAGTCATAAAATTTATGTATTTGTTTTGCAAGTTTGGTTTGTTGTTAATTAAAATATTCATTATGTTTAAACGACAAAATCTTATTGAAGAGAAGGAAAAAAAGGTGAAAGAGTTGCACGAAAACGTAGCTGCTCTAAGATTTTCTGCACATAGCAAGATGGGAAGAATGCTAATGGCTAAATGTAAAACCTTGCAAGAGGAAAATGAGAAAATTGGACACCAAGCTTCTGAAGGAAAGGTACTTGAGTTCTTTTTTTTCTTTGAAAGGAACGTAATGTTATACATAATGTAATAAATAACTAATGTAAATTGTGGCTACTTCTAAGATGTAAACTATGTGTTTATTTTTGGCTGCAGATTCATGAGTTGGGCATTAAACTTGCTATTCAAAAAACCCAGAATACAGAAATCCGGACCCAATTTGAAGGTTTTTGCCTAAACTGTAAGCCCGACTGTTGCCCTAATTCTCAGAACTGGACTTTCCAATGTTCTCTATTCCTCCTCTGTTTGAGTTGTCCTTCCATTTGGTTTTTCCTTTAGCTTTTCATTGATTGCTTTTTCTTGATCCTCTGTTATTGTCTTAGGTTTAATTTTGATGTATGACATATATACTTCCTGGACTTTATATTTGCATTTATTTCTACTTGTTTATCCTTATGTATAGGTACCGTATAATGTAATTAAGTTTTCAGCAAATTTCCCCCCTTAGGAGTTGTGTTTGAAACCAATGTATAAGTACCGTATAATGGAATTATGTATATCATTATGATATTTTTTTAAATCCCCGTGTAATTCAGATTTTTTTTTACCCCTACGAAACGTTTTAAGGGGGTTATTTAAAACCCCCGTAAAAAACACCCGCGCCCGCGTCCATTTGTTAACCCCCGAGAAAAATTTCACGGGGAAGCGTTTCACGGGGCTAAAAAAACCCCTTCCGCTTCGTTAAAAAAACCCCGAGAAACACACTTTCTGTACTAGTGAAACAACTTTCGACACAATAGACTTCAAAAATATAAAAGATCATTTATAAATTTTTCTTTATAGATTCATAAGAAAGGACATTTCTTGGGTTTTATTCTACAAAAATTAATATGCACGTTGCTTATAATGACGTTTCAGTGGGAGAAACGTCGTTTGGTTCCACGTTACTTTATACAAAACCGTTGTTCGTAATAATGTTTTTATTCTAAGCTCTTTTTAGAGGGCCTATTTTGAGAATTTATTTGATGTCCAACCTAATTTAAGAATTAATTTCTCAGACGATCCTACTATGAAAATAATTAAAAAAAGAGTAAAAACTAACAATTATTTTTCCATTTATTCCCAACTTTTCGGTGGGGTTGTTTCTTTTGTTATTGTGTGGCATATCATAGTCATTGGCCCTTGCTTTTGAGTATTTAATTCACCACAAAATGAAGAGTCATCCATACATCGGCTAGAGTCTTAGGATCAAATTCATAGAATGCTTCATGCATTGCTTGTAACATTTCAACATCTTTTGGCATTTTCTTGTGCATAAGTGACTAAATGCTTCTGGTTGAACTTGTATTCTTTTTTTTAAGCCAAGAGATAAAAACTTTTATTACTAACAAGAAGTTAAACGCCCCACAACTTACAGAGCAAGCATACATGATCACTCCTAAACAACTCAGATAACCAAGAATAAACAAATCATAAAGAAAATCTAAAGAACAAGCCTTCTCCACATAGCATTGCCTCTCTTTCCAGTGATCTTCATTTTCTTCATGATTCTAAACTTACAAACCTCAATGATTTTCGTAGCCATATTATTTGAGTTGATTGTTGCCCCCTAAAAATCTTTTCATTTCGAAGTTTCCAAGTGTAGTAGTCAGTAGCCAACAATGCTAGCAACTTTGATATACATTGTTGGCCCTCCCCTTGCTCTGTGAAAACCAAGCCCACCACTCAGAAAGGCTTAGCTTCCTGGTCTGGATGCCTCGCCAAGTTAACACCTGGTTTGATATATCAATCACAACAGAGCAAGAAAACCACAAGTGGTCTTCACTTTCCTCATTACCACCACATAAGGAACATCTCGCTGAGCTCACAATTCTCCAGCTCTGAAGTTTAGAAGACATAAAAAACTGCAACCCTGATATCGTCCCCTCTAGGTAGTTGGTTCAGTGCATAATGCTTAGACTTCCTCACCAATGCGCCTCCATACCCCTCAAAACAAATAGGATGTGGAGTGCTACTAGAGCCAAACAAATTGATGTAAAAATGTAGTATCTCCTGCTCAATATCCCCTGGATCATCCAAAACTCTCCCACTGGTGTCTTTCAGAGCAAAGATATGGCATTTGTCTTTCCTTGATTTTATACCATTGTAAAATTTTGAAGATGTCTACTCACCAAGATTAATCCAATATATTTTTCTCTTTGAGCAATAAAGCCTTGCAATTGACTCATTCTAAGGTTCATTGTTCTGTTGGACTTGTATTCTTTTTCTACCACAATAGTAAAAGTTTGTGGATATGTTGTACCTTTAGTTTTATTGTTGTTGCTTGCTATATATGTTCTACTGCCTATTGTCCTTGTTGACTTGTTAAGATCTTGTGCAACATCTTTAACTGCCCAAGTTGTCCCCCTAAAACCTTACTCAGAAGTGAACTTAATATGTTCAACTTTTGTTCAATGTTGAGCATGGGTTGTGTTGTGGTTGATGATGTTGAGTTGTTGGTCATGTGTTGTGCTCTTCTTATGGATTATTGAAGTCTGTTGGCTCATTAAGGCTCCCCATATTGTGGTTGGCTGAAGTCTTCATCAAACTCATGTTCAAAATATGATCTCTTCATCATTAAAGTCTCCATCTTTCAAAAGTGGAACTGCATTTAAGTTAAATGTTGAGGCTATTAACTTCAGACAATGATACAGTTCAGTACTCGGTCATTTTATGCTTGAGTTATAAAGACGCTATTTTCTTTTCTTTTCATTTTTGGTTTTTAAGCCGTAAATGCTCTGTTTCTACTCCACGCAAAATCTTATTGTTTTTTCCTTTCAACTCTCTTTGTTATCCCTTTAAATAAATTTTGGTGATTTATATGAACTTGATAGTCACTTCTGAGTTTTGATTGACTATAAATTTCTTAAATAAAGGTTGTTATTAGCTGGTTTATCTATAAACAAATAAAATTGACCTTTGAATTAAGCATTTAGTGCTTTTAGAGTAGCTTTTAATACTTCTTTCTTAGGAATATTTAACCTCCTTTAAAACCCATCCTAGTTGTTTGGTGTTTTCGTCCCTCCATTTCCTCCTTCGTGCCATCAATTAGGCGTTTTAGGTTTTAATTGGTCTGGCTTGATTTAACGTAATTTCGTCGTCGGTATTTGAACAGGTGGGATTGAGATATATATGATGTTCTCTCGATGTCCTCTCTCACGGTTTTATCATTTGTAATGGTTTTATTTTATTGTGGTGTCTCGAATGAAGGCCAACAAGTGGAGATGGAACCAAAGAACGAAGATTTACAGACACTCCTCCTCGGACCCTTAACATTCAGATGTTCGCCTTCTCCGACACCGACTGTAGTGTCTCTTATTGGAGTTTCCAGCGCGGCGGAGGCGCAAAACAGCTTGATTATCTTAGTGAGCGACAACACACTTGTGTTCTCGGTCTGGTCCGTCTGAGGTATGTAAATCCTGGTCCGTCTAAGCGACCACCTCAAATTCCCCCCCTCTCCTCCGTCGATGGCGTTCCTCGAATATCTATTATCGTGCCTCCACTACCCAGGTAAACCCCTTTTTTCGTCGACTTATATCATCTCATGATTTTTTTTTTCATTTGATCTAATCATCCCATCATCTTTCTGTTCTGATTTGGGTTTACTGCTTTTATTGTTTATTTTGATTTAATCAATGGAAAGTAGATGTCCATTTGTAGGTTTGGATTTGATTTCATCTGGTCAAAGGATTTCAATGTTTTGTTCTATTTTAATACCAAACCAAAGATGAATGATGCTGATTATTTGGGTTTTCGTAACCTTCCTTTAGGAGATATTCGTAGATGTAAATGTATTTATCAAATTTGAAGTGATAAGCTGAATTCCGTGTTTCGAAGTTATGAGCTTGAGTTATAATTTCATATGTTTCAGTGATGTTGCTTCTTATAAGCTTTTGTGAGTTGCAAAAGTAGGAGTTAGAGCATTATGTTTTTATATTGTGCATATGTCAGCCTTAACTACTATGTAGAAACTTTAAAGATGATGACATTATTTCATTCAATTATCTATAAGTTTTTATATGTTGATCAATATTAATCAACTTCGGGAGACAAATCTGAGAAGAATCATTAGAAATTCATCATTTATTGCTCATCAACAAAGGGATTATAGCTTTGGGATTAAACTCGGGAAACAAATGGTAAGTCCTCACTAATTATGTCACATTTCTTGAGTTTTTTAGATAATTATCTCATCTAATTGTGTTTACATCGTCAAACAAAATGTTATGATATGTGACAATCGATACAGCTTATAGGGCTCGATCAACGATTTGTATGTATCTTGAAAAGTTACTTTCTTTCTTTTTGTCATAACATTGATTATTTGAATACAGTACTATATATGGATTCTTACATCAAAGTAACTCAACTGTATTTGTTCGTTTATGATATGTGACGATCGATAGGGAACATACATGTTCCCAATTAGCTTAGCGACAAATGATGGGATAGTATATGAAAATCTTGAGCAATGCAATGCAATCATACATTGAAGAAGGCTTCGAGCGAATGCAACTCTCAAAGATAAGCCTGAATCTATAGAGATATAAGGTATATATGATAAGCCATATGAATTTAACAAATATTAGATGACTAAAATGGCTTCTATAAATCTATTAGGAAACAAACGTGCAACCAATAAAAATATATATTCAATTCGGTCCGGTATTAAGAGGATACTTAATTTAGATAAGATGGAGTATTACTACTACTACAAGCTTGTTTGACATCAAATGATAGATAATATGGATTATGGATTATATTATATGATTGATAAGACAAAAATGTGTTACGGAGGGTTGAGGTTCAGTGTCTCGATTATTTTCTTTGTTTCTAATTACAATCTCAATGTTTTATGTTGCTGATTAATTGAGTTTCGATTGAATTTATGTGTTCTCTTGGTTTTTGAATCGATATGTCAATCCAGATGTCTTTTATCGTCATAAACACTCTGGGAAATTTGATCTCAACTTCTGCCTTAGAATTTCTATTTTGTTGTTGTTTCTTAGGGTATTAATTCTCATTCAATAAGGAGCACATTATGTTGCTTAATAATTTAACAATGAACACATTTTGGTGTCACAACAAATCTCTCTTGCAATACACGAATCCAGTTCAGGATCACATGGATCACATGGATCACATAGATGTAATAATTTGTACATGAACATTATTATCTTCGACAATTTAACATCAAGTTCAGTAACTGTAAACAAGACCACTGCGATGCACTGGTTACGTAAGACTAGTTTATCTTAATCTTATCTTAATATATATATATATATATATATACTATAAAATTAGGGGTTCCTCCAATTAATCACACTGCATTCAATGTTTTGTTTCTAATTTATGTATTTTCTTGATTTTTTTATTTTCTCATTTCTTTCTTACGTTTACGAATATACCACTCAAATGGAGATTTTGACCCACCAACATATATGTATAGTAGATCTGTATGAAACTCATCATCATCATCTTCTACTCTTCGGTTCCGCAAAACGTGATATTTTATCTTCTACTCTTCGGTTCCGCAAAACGTGATATTTTATAGGCCGTAAAACCGCTAAAAAGCCTAGTTTATTAAATTATTCTGCACTTTTTCTCATCCTCCACTTCTCGGATTTACAAATCTCACTTCATTTCCTTTCTACTCTCAGCCGACGTCATAAATTCGGAAAACTCTCTCACAAGTCACAAACGCGCTTATATAGAATAGAAAGCATAATCGGGTCTGAAATTAGGGCTTACTTTCTGATATTGGATATTTCTTGCTGAGAAAATGGGAGGAGATGGAGATTCCGTCGGTGGTGCAGACTCCGTGCAGGAATTGGCCACCGTAAACATTAGGTGTTCCAACGGCACCAAGTTCTCTGTCCAGACGCCTCTCGATTCCACGGTTGCATCCTTCAAGGTTTTATTGGCTCAGAACTGCGATGTCTCAACTGACCAACAGAGGCTCATTTATAAGGGCCGGATCCTCAAGGACGATCAGACACTTGACAGCTATGGTAAAGGATCTCTTCTTCTTTTTCAGTTTCTTCTTATGTTTGGTATTTTAGGGTTTTATTCCGGAATGTCTTATGGCTAGCTACTGAAATTGCATAGATTTGCCTACAAGGCCAAATAAATTAGTTGTAATTTGGTTGAGTAAAAAGAAACCCCATGGAGTTTCCACTCTTAAGTTTGTTAATTTGCTGTTCGCCTGTTCTCTACTTAACGCTATTGCTACTGTAATGATTATTTGATTTTGTTATGTAAAGCTACTATGCTGCTCTACTCTTTGACTCTTGCATTTGTCAGCATCAGCTCTGTTGGTGGGTTTGATATTTTGCGTCTTCACTCCTAGTTATGGTTTGCATCTTCTTTGTTCGTGGTTGAACTCTCTGTACATCTTTCGATTTGGTTATATGTTGAGCTACTTGGTTCACTTTTCTAGTTTTAGTGCTTCTAGTTGAACCTTACTCCTTAGTCATGTGAGTAATGGAATTCAGAGCCTTAATCATAATGGTAGTTGCAACCTAGCTGAAGTAAAAAGCGGTTCAATTTTCTAATGATGCATCTTAATATATACCATGTGCGCCTGTCGTCTGAGACGTTATGTTTGTTTATCAGCTTCATCAGTTTTCTGGATGCAATAATTCATCAACATTCCTGTCTTTTGATTTGGCCAAACTATTATTTTTCCTTTACCTTGTTTTTTAACTGTTACAGCCTGTCCATTTTACACAGTTTGAGAGAACATGGAAATCCTTGTGAATTGGGAAGTTTCTTTTATGTACTAACTAAGTTTTATAGCGATTCAAAGTAAATTAAAGGTTCAATGCATAATAATTCACCAAGTAACCCACTGGGTACATCCCCCATCTCCCCCACCCCACCCCCCCACCCACACACACACACATGTTAAGATCATACATGCTGTTTTGAGGTTGTAACAACCATAAAGAGTATAAGTTATGCATTGAAAATGATGATTCCTTGTAACTGGCATTACAATCTCAATTCATTTTTGGTAAGTGTTATTGGTTGGTGGTTTGCAACTCTTAAAATTTCCTGAGCTATTCGGGTAATTTATGTTTAAGATTATATACAATAAAATAAGTGATTGTTACCTTTCTTTCTATATGTTATTTGGTAAGTGATTTGAAAAAGGTACTTTTCCATCTGTCTGTTCAGTTAATAGACTGCTGATTATTTAATTTTCCCTGATTTTTTTTTAAAATTTAAAAATTTCGTATCATGTGTTTTCTTCGTTCTATGATGGGTTTAGATGTTATGCACTTGTGCATTTACTTGCATCTTATCAAGGAGTCACCTTCTGTAATAACCTGTTGTTGTTTTGATCAATATTATATGCGTTCATTGGGCACACAGTAGAATTCTTTTTCCTTTTGTTTACTGAATTTTGTAACGACTAAAGAGTTTTTAGTGCTTCTGCATTTCTACCTGCATCATTACTTATTTAGTGTTACTGCCTGTGCATACTCTATAAACTTCTCGTGCGGTCGTGCCTATATGACAAATTCTCTGCTGTTTAAAATTATTGCATATAAAATCACCTTTCCGATGTCAATCATACCTGACTCTCGATCCCTTTACTTCTCGTTTCTGAAGGCTTGCAAGCAGATCATACTGTTCATATGGTTCGTGGATTTGCTCCTCAAAATAATACGGCACCTGAGAGTGGCACAACAAATGCTGGTACTATGAACACTGCTTCTAACCCTATCCCCTTAAGTGAAGGTGGTGGCTTGGGAGGTGCTGGTCCTGGTGCATCTCTTTTTTCTGGTATTGGACTGGGTGGCAATGGAGCATCTGGTTTATTTGGGGCTGGATTCCCAGAATTTGAGCAGGTGCAGCAACAATTGACTCGAGATCCTAACATGATGAGAGAAATGATGAACATGCCTGCTATTCAGAGCCTAATGAATAATCCTGAGTTGATGCGGAGCATTATTATGAGCAATCCGCAAATGCGTGAGATAATTGACCGAAACCCTGAACTTGCTCATGTACTCAATGATCCTAGCATTCTTAGGCAAACATTGGAAACTACAAGGAATCCGGAGCTCATGCGAGAAATGATGCGCAACACTGATAGAGCTATGAGTAACATAGAATCTTCACCTGAAGGGTTTAACATGCTTAGACGCATGTATGAGAATGTACAGGAACCTCTTCTCAATGCAACGACATTGTCTGGTGATGCTGGAAATAATAACTCAAATCCATTTGCTGCTCTCTTGGGAAATCAAGGTGGTGGACAGCAGAGAGATGGATCTAACAACTTATCTACAACTGGCACTGATTCTAATGCTGCTACTGTTCCAAATGCTAATCCTCTTCCAAACCCTTGGGGCCCTAGTGGTGAGTTTTATTTGATATTTTTTCAGTGCATCACTTTTTGTTATTATGCATTAGCTTCCTTTCTACCCGTTCCCAGTGCCTTCTCTATACTGCCACAGATTTTGTGAATGTACTCTCTTTTGTTGCGACAACAGATCTTGACTTGCTCATTTGCATGTGAAGTATCCATGTTTTTTATATACAACTGTTTTTATTGGCATTTTTCTATGATAGGAGGTGCCCAGACAAATACTACTCCCAGATCTAACTCTGCGAGGCCAACAGGATTAGGTGGGCTGGGCAGTTTAGGTAGTGGAGTCCCTGATTTGGAGCGCATGTTAGGTGGTGGAGCTCCAGATCCGGCACTCTTAACTCAATTATTGCAGAATCCTGCTGTCTCGCAGATGATGCAAAGTGTCATGTCAAACCCACAGTATATGGATCAGGTACTCTATTAACTTGGTTAAGCAATCATTCCGAGAATGAGATGAGTATAACTTTGAATTGGATTGTCAATTATTTCATAATTTTATGGATTTCAAATACAAGTCCTCAACTCCGCGCTTTGTCTAACTTGAATCCTCAGTTTCGACAAATGATGCAAAATCCCGAACTTCTTCGTTCTCTAAGCTCACCTGAAACTATGCAGGTTTGCTATTTACATCACTATCTCTTTTCTTAATATAGTTATTAACAAATTATGCAGAGTTGATGACTAAAAAGAATATACCATGTACTGCCTTTTAATCTTTTATAGTGCTAAACAATTATGATGGTCTCGTCAGACATATCTGTATATTCAATTTTTTAGTATATTCTCCGATTCTCAAATATTAAGTTTGTTCCCCCTCTTTGCAGCAAATGCTGTCACTTCAGCGAACACTCTCTTCTCAACCGAACCTTCCGCAGTCAAACCAGTATGTTGCACTTTGTATCAGTTTTAGTTCTTCTAGATATCAATATAGGCATGACTATATGGAATTTTAGGGGTGGTATTCCCGTGTCTAATAGAAAAGAAATAGATGTTTAACTTATAGGAGTTTGATGGTATTTGCTTCTGAATGCAATCTCCAACACCTGGAAGCTTAATTGCGTGAATCATGTGTCTTTTTTTTTTGGCATTTAGTTCTTCTGATAGATGGGGATTAGTAATACTATCTCCTTTGTTTCATAAAGTTTTCTTTATGGATTTCACCCTAACCCAGTACTACTGGGCCAGTAAATGTGACCCCTTTATATTTTCTGCTTGTTTGACATTTGTATTTGTCATAGATATTCCCAGGCATGATTAAAAATGAGGAAAGGTGTGCTGGTATCTCAGCAGGCGAAATATTCTTATCTCAAGAATGCCCTCTACACGTGGTGCATTGTCATGGCTTGTTTTATTTCATTTCAGGGCATAAGTATTTATGAATGAAAATTATAAATTTATAAAGATATTAAATTTTAAGTAACAATATTCAAGTCAATTTAACTAGGAATGCTTCTTGATGTGATCTTTGTTAAAGCTTATTTACATCTTGTTGATACGTTATTTTTTGCATAGAAGGAATGTTCTGATGGATAATTAGTTGGTACAAAGTCCATAACTTCCCTCTGATCTATCATCGAAGTTATGCTGTTACTTACCTATGGATTTTTTGTTCAGGGTGCCATCTCAAACTGGTGGAGCTGCAGGTATGTTTTATTGGCTCTAGCGGCCTTCCTGTTTTTTTTCATTCCATAGGATATCTTTCCTTGATATACTAATTACTTATTAATTAATGAGGTTCCAATTTAATAATCACAGCAAACCCAAACAACGTGAATCTTGATATGCTGATGAATATGCTCGGGGAACTGGGAACTGGTGGTGCTATGGGTGTACCTGAGAATTCTAATGGTGATTACTTTTCCCTCTTTATGATATACTTTCCTTAATTATCTTTGTCTTTTCCTAGCTGAAGGTTTTATTCTTTTTGTTTTTATATAGTGCCTCCAGAGGAACTTTATGCAACACAGCTCTCCCAGCTTCAGGACATGGGATTCTTTGATACTCAGGCGAACATCAGGGCGTTGCAGGCAACTCGTGGCAACGTCCATGCAGCAGTTGACCGTCTTCTTGGAAACCTGTAAATTTCTCTAATACTCCATCCTTGATAGTAAGGGACTCCTTCTTTGATGGATGTAATGTGAGAGTATGCATTGAAGTAGTTTTTGAGGGGTTCCAGATACGGTCTATTTATATAGACTTTTGCAAGGCAGAGAAGTAAAACCAAAGAAATTCACAAAGGCAATTGATTTGACGACTCGTTAGTATGTTACTTATGTTATTATTCTCTACTGCTTCCCTTTCACTTGTCGACGGCCTCCTTGACTCTTTTTTTCCCTTTCTTCTAGAGGGATTGTACAGAACAAAAATGTGGAGTGAATGTTTGGTGAATTATCATTTTATTTTCTACTTGTGTACTTTGTATTACAATTTCTCTTCCATTAATCGCCCTTGTATTACTAGTTGTCTAACATCTTCATTGGGTAAAGCCTAGTGTTACGGATAGAAAAACTTTTGAAGAACAGTGACAATAATACTGCATTCAATATGGATAATAAAATACCAGTAATTTGGTGAACAGTAACATAATCATATTGTATCAATTTAGTGAGTGGAAAGGAAAAGAGGCCGTCCATGCTGCATGCTTAACCATGAACTTTTTGTAGCGAACAATGCCCCTCCTTATGCTTTGTATGTTGAATTATTTGTGCCCAATGCCCTATTGGTCACTATACTTATAACAACTATACTTCCAAAACTAAGTAATTAGTTTCTACCCTGTCCTATCTCAACCCAAACACACGCGCTCTATCTCCTCCAAATCTAATCAACCCTTTCTTCCTCTCTCGCTCAATCTCTCCGTCTTCGTTTCATGTCCCGTTGTCCTCCTCCCCAAACACTACCGCCTCCGTCGAGATCTAAGCTTCCGCCTCCGTCTCACTTGACATCGACATTACTCCATTGAATCGACGAATTTGAGTTGCGGTAAGAGGATCTGAGCGAGTCGCGATTGTTGTCGGGTAAACAGATCTAGATCCGCTGCACAAACATAGATCTGACTTTTTCGGATCTGAAGAGGATCTGCGTGTTGTAGGTGCGTATGAGGATGCGTTGGCTGTTCATGTTGACAACTTAACTCAACCGGACACCGCTGCCGCCGCTAGATCGGCTTTCCGATCATCATTCTCTGTCCGCAACGCCGCCGCCAGAGTTGCCTCCGGCGCCAAACCCTCTCCTTCTCCTTTTCGTCTCCAGTCGGCTATTTAGGTAATCTTCAGATCTATCTTCTTCTCCATTCGTTCAATTGAAAGAAAAATGTGGATTATGCATTAAGTTATCTGGTCCTAATGAATTGGAATTTTATCTGTGATGTGAAAGGTGTCCGGTTGAGTTGAGTGCTTGTGTGGAGACAATGCAGCCTTTCCACTCGGTCACCGCTTCTGCTTTGACGACTTCGATGCTCTCCATCTCTCAGCGCAGCTGCAGTTGGCTTGCCGAAGGTACATAGAGTATGCTTTTCACTTGCTTTAGTTGGTGCACTGTTTTATCAAATTCATTGCTTACAGATCAGGATTAGTATTGTCATTAGCTATACATATCTGGTTTTCAATAGAATTTAATTCCTACCTTGTGTGTGTTGAATGATCTATTGACTACTTCAATTCCATAGAGGGGCTCTATTGCATTTAACTTGGTCTTGGTCTGAGTTGGTTCTATGATCTGAGTTGGTTCTATGATGTCAGATTCATTGCCCATGGCTGAGACATTGACATCTCACCAGCTAAATGTTCGATTTTCAATAGAATTAATATCCTAGCTTGTTATTTGTCGATGAAAGATCTATTGACTTACTTGAATTAGCCATCAAAATCTAGGCCTTATTTTATTCTCCATGTTTCCTCATACTTCATCCTTTCCACAATCATATCTTATACGTGTCCTAATTATACCTTTTTTTTCTTGTCTTAGATATCTAGCACACCACCTGATCCCCTTTTCTTCCTTGAATAAGGTAAGTTGCAACAGCAGTGCATCAATTGATGATTAAGATCCAACAGGAGCTGATAAATTAGATGTGTAATTATAATCTTTTGCCATCTATCTTTGCTTTATATTCTTTAACAATGTAATCTAGTGGTGTTGACAAGTTTTGTAAAGTGTTGACAATTTTGTAATATTACTCGTGTTTTATGTTGTTGACCGTTTATTAGTCGTGTAAATAATTTATTTAGTTGGTTGACAACTTATTTAGTCGTGTTGACAACTTATTATTCTTGTTGACAACTCTGTTAAATTTTTTGTTGACAGCTCTGTTAAATTTTTTGTTGACAGCTCTGTTAAAAAATTTGTTGACAAATTTTGTTGACAACTCTTTTATAATTTCCACGTCAACAAAGGATTATTATTGGTGTTGACAACTTATTATTCTTGTTGACAACTCTTTTAAAAAATTTGTTGACAACTTTGTTAAAATTTTTGTTGACATCTCTGTTATAATTTTTTATGGCAACAAAGGTTTATTATTGGTGTTGACAACTTATTATTCTTGTTGACAACTCTGTTAAAAAAATTGTTGACAACTCTGTTAAAAATTTTGTTGACATATGTTACAAGATTTGTTGTCAACTCCGTTAAAATTTTTGTAAAGTGTTGACAATGTTGACAACTTTGTAATATTACTCGTGTTGTATGTTGTTGACCGTTTATTAGTCGTGTAAATAATTTATTTAGTTGGGTTGACAACTTATTTAGTCGTGTTGACAACTTAATATTCTTGTTGGCAATTGTGTTAAAAAATTTGTTGACAGCTGTGTTAAAAAAATTGTTGACAGCTCTGTTATAATTTTCATGTCAACAAAGGGTTATTATTGGTGTTGACAACTTATTATTCTTGTTGACAGCTCTGCTAAAAAAATTGTTGACAACTCTATTAAAATTTTTGTTGACAACTCTGTTAAAAAATATGTTGACAACTTTGTTAAAAAATTTGTTGACAGAGCTTTGTAAAAAAATTTGTTGACAAATTTTTGTTGACAGCAAATGAGGTATTTTCTTATAACTTAAAAAAGTGATGCAAAAACTTAAAAAACATAACAGTTTTAGGGTAGTTACCCAAAAACCGGTTGTATGTTTCGTCATCTTCGCCTTCTTCCACGATCCTGAGATCTAATTGTCGTTAGCATCCTCACTACTATCATAATTGTAAGACATATAGAGTGGATTGCAAAGCTTAATTACACTCCAGTTATATATAAGCCAAAATTAGACAATTAATTTTAACAGTCGAATTCTGGATGTGGGGTTAATCTTAATGCACCAAATAAACTATAGCTGTTACCGCACATATTCATATGCGTTTAGCAGAAAAGCGTGAGCACTTAGACACAGACTAGCTAACTTCATAATAATAATAATAGTAAATTTAAATTTGGTGCATAAAAAAAACTAAAACATTGATTGAGTTTTCCATTTTAAAGTGATAACTTCCTTACACAAAATATAAATTTAACTTTATATTTTGTAAAAAAAGTAACACGATTGACTGTTATTTCATAAAGTATCAAATACAAATTTAGAATGTCAAATCATGATAACATTTCAATTTTTGTGGCATGCATTTTTTATAAACATTATTATAGAAAAACTAATCATCTTAATATCAGACAATATAATGTCATATTTTTGAATATATAAAATCAACATGATCTCGTAATATTTTGATTATTATTGTATTTTCAATAGTATCACAGTTTTATTAACTTTAATTAATATATCAAAAGCTATACATATTTAATATCATATACTTCAATATAGCACAATCTACTATATATATTAAAGCAAAGCTTCAATTTTGCCACATGTTATCTCTCCATTAAAATTGCTATATGTCATCCAAATTGGCCTTCTTGTCATGTCATTTAATTAGAAATTTTCAAATTATTTACAAAGATTTGATTATACAGTTATATAGAAACATTTGATGATACAATATTTAAAACGTTTCTAATTTAGATATACCTAAAGTTTAAACAATTTCTAATTAAAAAGAATTGCCTACAAAAATTATAAAAACTTATAAATTAATTTTAAATTGGTATTGATATTTAAAGATTAAAAAAAATATAATTTTCATAAAAATACTTTTTCATAATAATACGGAGTATATAGTATCCAAATATGTAATTTTATTAAAATTTTATATAATATTAATTATTTTATTACATTTATAATTAAAATAAGATTTTTAAATTCTTTTTAACTTTGGTAGATGTACTTTATGAAAAACAATATAATCTCAATTGCTATAGATACAAGCTTATTTTTACCGTAGTTGTATACTAAAGTCATTTTTATCAAAATCTACTATATATATTAAGCTAAAAACTAGCTTTTGTCACAAGACGTTTTTGTATTGAATTTTCCATGTGACTTTCTCTCATTCTATTTGTCACCCATCATTTCTTTATCTTCTAAAATAAATTATATATAAAAGACTCCTAAATCTATATCTGTTCTTGAAAATGTCCTATACCTTGCATTTTCCACATCGAGCAACGGATGATCTTTTTCCCTTTGCATTTTCTCCCTTTGCTTCTATTCATTGGAGGTCTTCCAACTCCTCTTTTCATCCTTGGATGAATGAGCTTTAGAAGATCATTCTCATCCCATTGTTCTTCATCGGGAACAGGTCAATAGTTGGTTGAATATGTTATCTGATACATCTTTACAGAATACCAATGAGAAACATAATCTTCTGGATGCCCTCTAGTTTTAAGAATAGCCCTCATAGCATGGCGACATGGAATCCCAAAAATTTGCCACTCTCCACACAAACAATATCGGTTTACTATGTTCACCGTAAATGCACCTCGACCATCCTGAACTTCATACTTAGTGGGTGAAACAAGACAACAAAACAAGACACAAAATCCTGTAAAAGTTAAAGCAACTTATGTTCTCACCAAGCCAGGATTTTTCAGCAGTAAAACAAGACACCAAAACCAACATATTCCAACATCTAAATCAACATTTTTCAGCAACATAATTTTTCACCAAACCATCATTTTCCGTCACTAAAGCAAGTCTCAAACCAACATTTTTCATAAGATTAAATAAGTAGTAAACCGATATACGTGACAGCTACGAGATCCTTCAAGTGTCAATTTCAATGCATCTCGGGTAGCTTTTGGTAAGCCATTGACAGGCCAATTTTGAGAAGCTTCTTGCCTTTTCACATGCCTTACCATAGTTGGGCGTCTAACCCCTTCAAATACAACACCAAAGAACAAATAAATATATGTATAACCAACAAGAACAAAAAATTAAACAAAAAATATACCTTCAAGAAGTGACATGACGGGAAGACACCTATCTGCTCCCAATGTTGAGTTGAAAGACTCAACAAAATTGCTTGTTGTTTCAAGACTTTTTAAATCTGGATCATAAGTATATCTTGCCCAAAATTTTGTGCCTCCTATATGTTGAAGCCATTGGACAACACCCTTTCCACCTGCCTTCTCCAACTTTTCCGCTGCCTTTCTGAATGCACACTTTGAATACGCAAAACAACATTCCCAAAAGCGCTCATACATTACCTGGCCCGGATAGGTCTTCTTAAAATTGGCATACAAATTTCGACAACAAAACCTTCTTGAAACTGATGGCCATACTTCACATAAAGAGAAATCAACACCCTATAAAAAAATATAGTTAATAATTTATACTAAAGAAACAAAGTTAATAAAATGTTTTAAAACATACCTTTTGTCTGTCTGCTATGATAACCCAATTGTCTCTACCAGCATCCTTCAATAGATCCTTCAATTGATAGAAGAAAGAAGACCATGTTTCCGTACTTTCATCCTCATATACACCATATGCTAGAGGGAAAATATGATTGGCTCCATCAAGAGCAGCAACAGCTAAAACAACTCCACAATGCTTGCCTTTTAAATGAGCTCCATCAACTGCAATCAACCCTCTACACCCTTGAATGAAACCCTTAATCATTGGATTCAAGGAAATGAAGATGCTCTTGAATTGAACTGGTTTTTCAGGTTGATCATGAAGAATTCTCTAAATGCAATGAGCCTAAGAGCCAATGTTAGTCTTTTTCAACGCCTCACAATAAGTAGGCAGATTTCTATAGGTTGTGTCTTCATCTCCTCTAATTATATCGAGTGCAAGGTGCTTTGTCTTGTACAAGGAGCTTTTATTCAATTTAATCCCAACACTCTTAAATAGGAGCTCATTTATATTACGTCCTGTCATATTTTCATTTGCTCTGACATCATCCACAACCATTTTTTCTGCCCATTCTGGAGTTGCCATAGGATTATGCATGTTCAGCTTCATGCAACTGTGCGTGGCTTTCAACAATTTTATTGCCCATGCAACACCATCAACCAATCTAGAAGACTGAACCTTCCATTCACAAGTTGAATTTGCACATTCAACAGTATACCTATCACGCTCTGCCTTAATCATTACAATGGAGGTACCTTCTTGAATGCAATAATCCCTTAAGTCATCCAAGAAGTGTTCTTTGTCCAAGAAAAGCATCCATGCTTTGAACTTGATTTTTCCAAAGTCAATGTATTCATAAAAGTCTCCATTATCATAGAGGCCATCAAAATACAGTTCTTTCCCATACTCTTCTCCATCCTCTTCAAAAGCATTTTCAGGATAAAATCCATCGCCAACTAGAGGTAACAAAATTGCTTCTTGTAGTTCATCTTGAACTTTAGCAAATAGAACTTCAAGGATGTTTGTGTTAATCTGTCCTCTGGGAAGACTAAGATTCTCATAAGTAGGTTGATTACTTGAAGCTCCCACACTCCCAGAGATTTGTGAAGAAGTAGCTTCCGGGACATGGATCCCTAATCGTCTAACAGTTGTTGCAGGGACCGTTTTTCCAATATGAAGGGATTGAATACTAGAATATGCATGACAAGACCTTGGGGGTACTGAATTATACGAATGGTAGCTTGCACCGTTGTGAAATTCATAGGATTCTTTGCTTCAATCAAGCCTCGTGCTAATTCAAGATGCATACATGGTGCATCACTAGTGTCAATTGCTAATTTGATCAACTTTGTGTTAGGAAACAAATTGAACATCTTCATCAAATCATTGTCACTCTCTATCTTGATACTTTGAGAATCATGCAAACAACATAAGCTCGGTTCTTGCGGAAATAACATTCCCTTATTTACAACCCCTTCTAGCAAATCAACATAGACGCCGAGTATAGAGCACCTCTCGGGGTCATTCACTTCTATATCCAAATAGTCATGACTATACTGCATTCTCAATATTATATTTTCTCTCATCCTACAAATTAAATATAAACCACACAAGAATTCTCTATTGTAGATAAGCTCAATGAAAACCCCTTATAATTTTTGTTGGAACTGATTTTTGACTGGACTTCCGGGCACTTTTCTGGTGGGCTGCGGTCACCGGTTGTGCCGGATTATGGGAGCGTTGGCTTCGTCTCCGCGAGCACTACGCCGTAGTGTACTCACACGTCAAAATCGGGTTCCGTTTGAATGAGAAATGAAGGCTCAAAGTTGGTTGCTTGACTAAGTTCAAAGAACAATTTTGGAGCTGATTTTTGACTAAGGGTTTTGTCCCACATCGAAAATTGGGGTGGGAATATGAAGGGTTTATATACCCCAAACCCCATACCCTTGGTAAGCCCTTGGGAGAGGTATGGAGAGAGGACACGGGGGGCCCTCGCGCGGTCCGTCCGGTCCTGGTCCGTGGTCCGTGGTCTTGTGGAATGGGCCGTAGGCCCAAGCAGCAGCAGCTTAGCTTCTTTTTGAAGTGGGCTGGATCTGGAAGTTGGGCTTCCAGATTGGGCTGTGAACTGCCTCGTTGGGGACGCCCAACAGAGTCAGCAACCTCCTCCACGATTTTCTCCACTTCCCACATCTGCCTCTCCACGATCTCCTCCTCTAACAAACCAGATTCTCTACTTAAGAGAAGTTCTGGCTCTCATTCTCACATCCGAAAATTACACAGTCTCCCATCTCTTCTCTTCTTCTCTTTCTCTGAGAGTACGACACAGAAACTGGTTCGTTTGGCTTCTGCTTTTGATTGTGCAAACCAGAAGAATTCGTAGTTGTATCCTGGGATTCTCAACGCCGGTAACCGTCACATATACGGGGCGTTACAGAATTAAGGAAAGAGATTCTTTCTCGACTCTACGCACCAGATTCGTCAAGAACACTTCGGTATAATTTTTCCTTAATTCTGTTCTTTAATTATTTCTTTACAGATTGTTATAAACGCGGATTACAGGTCTTACAATCTTAATTCTGTACAATTTTATCCTGTCGCTAACAATCTGTTTGAGTTTTAAAGGAACAGAAAGTTACATCCCGAAGAAAATTGTCTGTACTTTTACAGTTTCGGATCTGTGTTCAGATTCGAGTAAAAACGCAAATTCATCCTTTTAAATTGTGAGGTTGCTGTTGTATTTACAGAACCAGGTTGCTGTTGTATTACAGAACCGAAAAACTGTGTTTACAGTTCACAGATTTCTGATTCTGTATTTACAGATTGCAGAATCTGTGTTTTACAGTTCGCAGGAATTCAGATCTGTTTTACAGATTCGTGATTTCTGGAATTTTTTACAGTTCGCAGGAATTCAGATCTGTTTTACAGATTCGTGATTTCTGGAACTTTTTACAGTTCACAGTTTTCAGTTTTGTTTACAGATTCGTGAATTACTGGTTCTGCGTTTAACAGATTCGCAGAATCTGGTTCTGTAATTTTTACAGTTCGCAGATTGCTGGTTTCTGCATTTACAGATTCGCAGAATCTGGTTCTGTAATTTTTACAGTTCGCAGATTGCTGGTTTCTGCATTTACAGATTCGCAGATTCTGGTTCTGTAATTTTTACAGTTCGCAGATTTCTGGTTTCTGCATTTACAGTTCTGCAGAAAACTGTGTTTTTTCAGAATTTTGAAATCTGTTTTGCAGAGTTACTTCTAAGTCATACTAATATTTGTTTGTCTCATTGAACAGATACAATGACTAACGGAGATGAGAAAACTGCTGCTGATGCTGGAAAGGTCACTGGGTCGCCCCGAATTCAGTTTGGGACTGTGCCTCTCGATCAGGTTCAGATACTTGATAGGGATCAAGTTCAGATACTTGATAGGGATCAAGTTCAGAACAGTCCGGGTCATGAGAGTCCGATCAAGGAAACCCCCCCGGTTGTCCAACTGGATCTGCAACAGTGCCTATTCATTCGGCTGAACCGAGTCATCCGGCTGAAACGAGTCATCTGGCTCAACCTCTTCATCCGGGTCAAATGAGCCATCCGGTTCAAATGAGTCATCCGGGTCAAATGAGCCATCCGGTTCAAATGAGTCATCCGGGTCAATTGAGCTATCCGGGTCAAACAAGTCACCCAGGTCAAACGAGTCATCCAATGGATCTGCCTGATGTTTAGTTGCCTCATCTGTATGTTCCCCACAGACCGTATGTGACAACTATGCCGAACACAATCCATGCTGGGATCCTACCCGAAAAATTTGACGGGAAAGGGTTCAAAATATGGTCTCAGAAGATGGAGTTCTTTCTGAGTATGCTGGGTTTGGACAGGTTCTTGAAGGAGGGGAAACCTAGGTTCTCCCCACATGACACTGATGCCCTATCTGATTGGGCGAAAGGGGACTATGCATGCAGAGGGTATCTTACTCATCGCATGATTGACTCGCTGTACAAGGTCTACTGTAACCATAACACCGCTAATGAATTGTGGGATACTTTGACAAAGAAGTACAGGACACAGGATGCTGGCTCAAAGAAAGCGGCAGTAGCAAAGTTTCTGAACTACAAGATGGTAGATTCAAGGTCAGTCGTGGAACAGGTTGAAGAACTACAACTGATCGTCCATGAAGTAATCTCGGAAGGAATGACCATCTGTGAGGCTTTCCAGGTAGGTGCCATCATTGAGAAGCTTCCTCCATCCTGGGAGCAATTCAAGGTTTACTTGTTGCTGAAACAAAAGGCAATGAGGATTGAAGACCTGATCGTGAGGCTTCGGGTCGAGGAAAACAATAAGAGGGCAAATCAAGTTGGGCTCTCTAACAAGGCAAACCTGGCTGAGCATCGAGACAAGGGGAAGAACAAGAAGTTTCAACCTCAAAACACCACAAACTTCAAGAAGCAAGGAGCAAAGAAGTTCAGTGGAAAATGCCACAAGTGTGATAAGGTTGGTCACAAGGCAGACGAGTGTCGCAGCAAGCCCGACAACAGAAGAGACAAAGGGAAGAAGTCTCAAGCAAATTTAGCTGAAAACTCGCTGACAGCAGACGATCTGTGTGCGGTGACTGAAGTGAATTTGGTTGGGAGCAACCCAAAGGAGTGGTGGTACGATACAGGTGCCACTAGACACATCTGCTCGGATAAGGGATTGTTTACCACTTATCAGAAAAGCCGAACAGATGAGAAGCTCTTCATGGGAAACTCTGCGACATCCAAGGTTGAAGGTATTGGGAAGATCGTGCTCAAGATGACTTCTGAAAAGGAGCTGACTCTCAACAATGTGCTTCATGTGCCAGACATTCGAAAGAATCTGATCTCGGGGACTCTTCTCAATAAGAATGGGTTCTGTATCAAGTTTGTGTCTGATAAGTTAGTTCTTTCTAAGAATGAGATTTATGTGGGGAAGGGTTATGTGAAGGATGGGCTGGTCAAAATGAATGTAATGACAGTCCTTCCCAAAAAGGTTGTAACTGATGTTTCAGTGAATGAGAATAATCCTATTGCTTATGTCGTTGAGTCTTTTAATATTTGGCATGAAAGATTGGGACATGTTAATTATAAATCTATAAGTAGACTAATAAGCATGAACATGATTCCAAAATGCAAAACAAGTAAAGACAAATGTGAAGTATGCGTACAAGCGAAACTCACAAAAACGCCATCACCCCATGTAGAGAGAACAACCGAACCTCTAGGACTAATTCACACTGATTTATGTGATTTAAAGTTCGTGCAAACTAGAGGCGGTAAGAAGTACTTTATAACCTTCATAGACGATTGCACACGATATTGTTATGTATATCTGTTACATAGCAAAGATGAAACTTTGGAAAAGTTTAAAGAATACAAGTTGGAAGTTGAGAACCAACTTAGTAAAAAGATTAAAATGATCCGAAGTGATAGAGGAGGCGAGTATAGTGAACCATTTAATGCATTCTGTAGAGAACATGGAATCGTTCATCAAACTACTGCGCCTTACTCACCTGAATCTAACGGGGTTGCGGAACGAAAGAACCGAACTCTCAAAGAAATGATGAATGCAATGCTGCAAGAATCTGGGTTATCCCAGAACATGTGGGGGGAAGCGCTGCTCACCTCCAACTACATTCTCAACAAAATACCGCATAAGGTGACTGAAAAGACGCCTTATGAGTTGTGGAAAGGTAATGTACCTTCATACAAATACCTCAAAGTGTGGGGGTGCCTAGCAAAAGTGGCGGTACCACCCCCTAAGAAGGTCTCAATAGGACCAAAAACCATTGATTGTATCTTCATCGGGTATGCACACAATAGTAGTGCGTATCGTTTCTTGGTATACAAGTCTGATATACCAGACATACATGCAAATACAATAATGGAATCAAGAAATGCATCCTTCTTCGAAAACACGTTCCCGTGTAAGGATAAAGAGTATCCGAAACGGACTCGTGAAGAAGGCGAAGCAAGCACTTCTGTTCAACCAACAGAAGAGGACAATGATGAACCTAGACGTAGCAAAAGAGCTAGAAAGGAAAAATCATTTGGTCCTGATTTCGAAATGGCTTATCTTTTGGAAAATGAACCTAGAACATTCAAAGAAGCCATGTCAACACCAGATGCACCTGCTTGGAAGGAAGCGGTAAAAAGTGAAATCGACTCCATTATGCAAAATCATACATGGGAGTTAGCTGAGTTGCCAACCGGTTCGAAAGCTCTTGGGAGCAAATGGATTTTCAAAAGAAAATTAAAAACCGATGGCTCAATCGATAAGTACAAGGCTAGGCTTGTGGTGCAAGGATTTAGGCAAAAAGAAGGCTTGGATTTCTTTGACACCTACTCTCCAGTAACGAGAATAACTTCAATAAGAATGCTAATAGCCATTGCAGCTATACGCAATCTAGAAATACATCAAATGGATGTAAAAACAGCTTTTCTAAATGGAGAACTAGAAGAGGAAATTTATATGAAACAACCTGAGGGTTATGTTGTCCCTGGACAGGAACACAAAGTGTGTAGACTTGTGAAATCCTTATATGGACTTAAGCAAGCTCCTAAGCAGTGGCACGAAAAATTTGACCAAGTAATGATGTCAAATGGTTTCAAAATAAATGAATGTGACAAGTGTATCTATGTCAAGGAAACTGCAAAAGGATACATTCTGTTGTGCCTATATGTGGATGACATACTCATCATAGGCAGCAACAATGACATGATCAAACAAACCAAGAACATGCTTAATGGAAAGTTTGACATGAAAGACTTGGGACTAGCGGATGTGATCTTAGGGATCAAAATATTTAGACATTCAGAAGGAATAGTCTTGTCTCAACAACATTACGTCGAGGCGGTACTTGAACGATTCAAGAACCATTCAAATGGGATTGCAAAAAGTCCGGTGGACCCGCATCTCAAACTGAAGAAAAACTCGGGTAATGGCATATCACAGTTAGAGTATGCTCGTGTGATAGGAAGTCTTATGTACTTGACAAATTGTACAAGACCAGACTTAGCACATGCTGTCAACGTACTGAGTAGATATACCAGTAATCCAGGACACAATCACTGGAAAGCAATAACTCGAGTATTAAACTACTTGCGACATACTCGGAGTTACGGGCTGCACTATGGAAGATACCCAGCCACTCTGGAAGGCTATAGCGATGCTAACTGGATATCGGATTCAAAGAACTCAAAATCCACCAGTGGGTATGTATTCACGCTGGGTGGTGCAGCTGTATCATGGAAATCCTCAAAACAAACGTTATTGGCCAGATCCACAATGGAATCTGAGTTCATTGCTTTAGACAAAGCAGCTGAAGAAGCAGAATGGCTTCGAAACTTTATGGAGGATATTCCTTTATGGGAAAAACCAGTGCCAGCTTTAGGTGTACACTGTGATAGTCAATCGGCTATCTCTCGGGCACTGAACACAATATATAATGGTAAGTCTCGCCACATAAGACGACGACATAAAACCATAAGACAATTGCTCTCAACTGGTGTAATCTCAATCGATTATATCAAGTCAGCTGACAACCTAGCAGATCCGTTCACTAAGGGATTGTCAAGAGAGCAAGTTGTAAAGTCATCTAGAGGAATGGGTTTAAAGCCTATGACTAAAGAGGATGCTTGATGGCAACCCTACCTAAGTGATTGGAGATCCCAAGAAATAGGTTCAAGGGGAAAACAAATTCAAGTCGAATCTAGAAGCGCACTTGGAGATATTATATCTTCTTCCCCAGTTCCTAGGATGATAAAAGTGCGATGGCAAAGTAGAGGTTAAGCATTTGCTTTTAATGATTCCATAAACTTTGAAAGAACAAAGTAGGGTATTGGTAATACCATTTATGGTCAATCACCTTATGAGTGTGAAATGGGGCCGTTTCTAGGAGAAAGAAGAGAGGCTACTTTCTCCAAGTTCACTCATGAATAACCAGGGATGTTCACGGCCAAAATGAACACAATCAAGAACCTAGTTCTGTGAGAAGATGAAACTGTGTGATAGTTATTGTCTAGGTTTACGTCAAAGTCCGGGTGGTTCAAGACATCATGTTCACTACCTGGTCGAGTAAATCCGATAGCTACTCACAATGGGTGGTTCAAGGCTGAAAAACGCCACCAACTCAGATGCAGTGATTCTTCGCCCGTACTCTCAAAATTTCTGTCTGTCTTGTCTAAGCACGTGTAATAGAATCATTTCTATTCATGTGGGGGATTGTTGGAACTGATTTTTGACTGGACTTCCGGGCACTTTTCTGGTGGGTTGCGGTCACCGGTTGTGCCGGATTATGGGAGAGTTGGCTTCGTCTCCGCGAGCACTACGCCGTAGTGTACTCACACGTCAAAATCGGGTTCCGTTTGAATGAGAAATGAAGTCTCAAAGTTGGTTGCTTGACTAAGTTCAAAGAACAATTTTGGAGCTGATTTTTGACTAAGGGTTTTGTCCCACATCGAAAATTGGGGTGGGAATATGAAGGGTTTATATACCCCAAACCCCATACCCTTGGTAAGCCCTTGGGAGAGGTATGGAGAGAGGACACGGGGGGCCCTCGCGCGGTCCGTCCGTCCGTCCGGTCCTGGTCCGTGGTCCGTGGTCCGTGGTCCGTGGCTCGTGGCTCGTGGCTCGTGGCTCGTGGCTCGTGGCTCGTGGCTCGTGGCTCGTGGCTCGTGGTCCGTGGTCCGTGGTCCGTGGTCTTGTGGTCTTGTGGTCTTGTGGAATGGGCCGTAGGCCCAAGCAGCAGCTTAGCTTCTTTTTGAAGTGGGCTGGATCTGGAAGTTGGGCTTCCAGATTGGGCTGTGAACTGCCTCGTTGGGGACGCCCAACAGAGTCAGCAACCTCCTCCACGATTTTCTCCACTTCCCACATCTGCCTCTCCACGATCTCCTCCTCTAACAAACCAGATTCTCTACTTAAGAGAAGTTCTGGCTCTCATTCTCACATCCGAAAATTACACAGTCTCCCATCTCTTCTCTTCTTCTCTTTCTCTGAGAGTACGACACAGAAACTGGTTCGTTTGGCTTCTGCTTTTGATTGTGCAAACCAGAAGAATTCGTAGTTGTATCCTGGGATTCTCAACGCCGGTAACCGTCACATATACGGGGCGTTACAGAATTAAGGAAAGAGATTCTTTCTCGACTCTACGCACCAGATTCGTCAAGAACACTTCGGTATAATTTTTCCTTAATTCTGTTCTTTAATTATTTCTTTACAGATTGTTATAAACGCGGATTACAGGTCTTACAATCTTAATTCTGTACAATTTTATCCTGTCGCTAACAATCTGTTTGAGTTTTAAAGGAACAGAAAGTTACATCCCGAAGAAAATTGTCTGTACTTTTACAGTTTCGGATCTGTGTTCAGATTCGAGTAAAAACGCAAATTCATCCTTTTAAATTGTGAGGTTGATGTTGTATTTACAGAACCAGGTTGCTGTTGTATTACAGAACCGAAAAACTGTGTTTACAGTTCACAGATTTCTGATTCTGTATTTACAGATTGCAGAATCTGTGTTTTACAGTTCGCAGGAATTCAGATCTGTTTTACAGATTCGTGGTCCGTGGTCCGTGGTCCGTGGTCCGTGGCTCGTGGCTCGTGGCTCGTGGCTCGTGGTCTTGTGGTCTTGTGGTCTTGTGGTCTTGTGGTCTTGTGGAATGGGCCGTAGGCCCAAGCAGCAGCAGCTTACCTTCTTTTTGAAGTGGGCTGGATCTGGAAGTTGGGCTTCCAGATTGGGCTGTGAACTGCCTCGTTGGGGACGCCCAACAGAGTCAGCAACCTCCTCCACGATTTTCTCCACTTCCCACATCTGCCTCTCCACGATCTCCTCCTCTAACAAACCAGATTCTCTACTTAAGAGAAGTTCTGGCTCTCATTCTCACATCCGAAAATTACACAGTCTCCCATCTCTTCTCTTCTTCTCTTTCTCTGAGAGTACGACACAGAAACTGGTTCGTTTGGCTTCTGCTTTTGATTGTGCAAACCAGAAGAATTCGTAGTTGTATCCTGGGATTCTCAACGCCGGTAACCGTCACATATACGGGGCGTTACAGAATTAAGGAAAGAGATTCTTTCTCGACTCTACGCACCAGATTCGTCAAGAACACTTCGGTATAATTTTTCCTTAATTCTGTTCTTTAATTATTTCTTTACAGATTGTTATAAACGCGGATTACAGGTCTTACAATTTTGCCATTAAATCCCTACACTAGATAAAAACCTATATCTGAAATTTTCAAACTTCAACAAGATCTACCATCAAATCTCTCAATTTAGTAGTCTAGATATGAATAAAGTCAACTAAAATCACAATCAAATCCTCAATTACACCAAATTTAAAATCAAAACAAAACCCCCAAATTCACATAAACCCTAAATCAATAATCACTATGTAAAACCAATCGGAGGTTCAAGCTCATACCTTCTACCTTGCTCCACCACTAGAATGGTCTCAACCTTTGCAAGACGCGCCCCGTAAAGCGGCAACCACGTATCTTCTACCTCGTCTACACCACTGCGCAACAAAGTGGTCGAGTCGAGCCACTGTCCAGCACATTGTCGAGTCGTGGCTCAAAAAGTCTTCGAGTCGTCGTCCATCACATCTTCAATTTGCGTGTCGTGGTACATCGCTCCCTCGCCCTCAATCTCCTTCTAGGGTGGAGTCGTTAGCCAATTATATTGTTGGTACTGTTCGAAGATTAAGTTTTGATTAATAATTATCTGACTTTGACCAACTTAATCAATCTATCTAATATTTTAATATTTCTAGGTCAATATAGTTATTTGGTCAATACAATTATTTGGATTCTTTTAATTATTTAACGGTGTGAAAAGACGGATGGGTATATGGCGGAAAGTTAAGAAAGTATAAGGTTACCATACGAAATAGTTTAAATCTTTGGGTATTTTGCGGAATAGTCAAAAGTTCAAGGTTGTCGGGAGGAATTTCGGAAAAATGAATGAACATTTTGACATAAATGAATGAACATTTTATGAAGACAGCAGTGAATGTTCGAAAACGAGTACCATGCACATAAAACAGTTGTTAGGTTGTTTCCTAAGAGAGAGTTGCTATATGATTATTCCCTCTTATATACATATAGCAACCTAGGAGGGGGTATAATCATATATCAACTATCTCTTAGGAAGAAACATAACAACCTTTTATGTTCATGACACTTGCTTTCGAGCGATCTTGGTTGTCTTCATAAAATGTTCATTAATTTGTGCCAAAATATTCATTGATTGGTTAAGCATGCATTTTCATTAATTTTATTTTTCGTTCACTGAGTTTTCAGTGTGAACATGCCTTGACCATTTTGTGTTCAAAGCCATGAACATTCATACTTGTGCCATGAACATGAGTATAAATCGTGTTCATTACATTTTTTTTATCATGTTCATTACTGTGAACAAACCATGAACATGTGTTTGTGACATTGAACATTAAGACTAATGTTCATGGTCATGAGAAATAATGTTCATGGTCATGAGCAATAATGCTCATAGGTTGCTAGGTTGCTTCCTAAGACATGGTTGCCCTCAGAACCTACCCCATAATTTGTAATAAAACATGTTTTCAGTGATGACATGGGTACTTTCCTTGTGTGAGAGGAAGTTACCATATTTAGTGTTTTGAGCCGTAGGAGGCTTGATTGAGCTAGGTCAAGCATCCGTCATTGTTTTCAGTGCAGATTGAACTCTCCTTTATATGGAGAACATTTTTTTCATTTCAGTTTGTACGTTGAAATTAAAAGCTTGAGCATACAAGTGGAGAAAATCTCCTCCCTTAAGCTTTCATCGTCACCCCCACTAATTGAATCTGAAGTTGTTCTCGTGAGAGAACTAATCACCAAGCTTTCATCCCTTGATTGGATTGTCTAACCCTCAAATTCTTATTGAATTGAGATTCAATACTTATCCAAACGACGAAGGGAAACCCCGATGACTATCCTAAATCCACGATCCTCCCCGAAGGCATACAAAGTCAATCAAATTCGTATCAACTTGTATTTTCAAATCTTACAAAAGCTATTAAAAAATGACCATAATTGAAAAGTGTGACCCGTTTTTAAATCAGATCGGATCGAAAATGAAAGTAACTCGAATATATTGAAATTGTATTTCAAAAAATTTATGACGCGATCAAACATGTATATAGTCTTTTAATATACTTAATAATAAACGAGAAAGTATCATATACTTTAATGATGCATATTTATTAGTAATTTGATAAACATTTACTGGTAATTTGATAACCATTCATTGACAAACTGGAATACAAAGAGGGAAAAGAGATGAGAAGAATGGCCGAAAACCAGATCTGATATTACATTATGAGATTACTAATACATATAGATAAAGAAAGAAGAGAGAACAGAAAAGAAGCTAACAAGAAGACCTAAAACCAGAAGAGTCAACATCTAAGTCAAAACCTATACAACCTAACATAAAGACAAATATAAAGGCTAAAGCTAAATAATAATTACATGGTTTACATATAAATTTAAATTAACACTCCCCTCAACCTGAGTGGTAGAGATCCATTAATCCAAGCTTGGAAGTTAAATGCTCAAAGTGAGGACGATGAAATCCTTTGGTTAGGAAATCTGCAAGTTGATTTTTGAATCTGACAAATGCTATCTTCACGACCCCTTCTTCAAATTCCTCTTTGATGAAGTGTCGATCAATCTCCACATGCTTGGTTCGATCATGTCGAACTGGGTCATGTGCAATTCTAATGGCAGATTGATTGTCACACTTTAACACCATAGGCCTCTCCCATTTTAGTTCCAAACCACTTAGAAAAATCTTCAGCCATAACATCTCACACAACCCTTGTGAAAGCGCTCTGAAGCTGATGATCTGGAAACAACATGTTGTTTTTTTACTTTTCCATGTAACAAGATTTCCACCAAGAAGCATGCAGTAATCAGAAGTAGATCTCCTATCAAATACCGAACTAGCATAATCAGCATTTGTAAATGCCTCTACAGTCAGCTTGTTCCCTCTTATGGAAAGTATTCTTTTTTCTGGACACTCTTTCAGATAATGAATTATGCGGTAGGCCACACTGAGATCTGACTTCCTTGGATCGTGCATAAACTGACTAATGATAAAAACTGGATAAGCAATATCAGGCCTCGTATGAGATAAAAAATCACCATTCCTCATAATCTTTGGTACAATTCTATATCCACAATAAGATCGTCTTTAGAGTGCTTAAGTTTGGTGTTAGGATCAATAGGAGTTGAAACTGGTTTGCATGCACTCTTACCTGTTTCTTCAAGAAGATCAGTATTATATTTCCGTTAGGAGATGAATATGCCTTGAGAAGAGTGAAAAACTTCAATACCAAGGAAATATTTAAGTCTATCAAGGGACTTGATTTCAAATTCATCTTCTAGTTTTCCCTTCCGGTTTTGTTTGTATTATTGTCTAAATGTATACCATGATACAAGAAGAATTGCCACTCCCTTGAAGATGTCGAAAAAATAGTGTATGATCAGCCTGACTTTGCATGTATCAGCTTGCTTCATTACTGATGTGAACTTCTCAGACCATGTCCTTGGTCATTACTTAAGGCCATAAAGAGCCTTCTTAAACTTACAAGCCTGATTAGGGGAAGAAGATGATGAGTAACCTAGAGAAACTTGCATATATCTTCATCCGGAATACCATGAAAAAAATGTGATGTGCTCTCGTCTCCAAGAGTGGCTCGTTTGCACGCATCTAGATCGAGGTGACAAATTCTTCTTGACAATTGTATGTAATGGTGAGTGATTGCACCTCAGATGAGGTTGTGGAGATGGTGTTTAGGCTGCAAAAAGGCCTAATTTGATGGTGAATAACAAAGTGTATGACAAGGCTTTTGGCGTGGCCTTGAGTACGGTTGTTTGAAAGAGTTGGATAAGAAAATACTCAAATTATCTTGTGTTTGAGAAGATTTTGGAAGTTGTTTCTATGAGGGACTCGTTCACTCAAAGAAAAGGAGAAGATAAGTGTTTTGGCGTCAAATGCAAAAGGGAAGGAGTGATGTGGCTAAAACCTACCCGCAAATGTACGAGGTCAGTTGTAGTAGTCAAGTGTCGATCTCACAGAGAACAATGTAATACTAATTGTAACTGTATCAATAAACTAGGAAGAAAAGATATAGATAAGGACGTACCAAGCTAACTAGGAATAACAAATAAAAGAGATAGAGATATATGGATAAATGTGTCTAAGGTTAAGGATCACCGCAACAATGCTTCACTAAATAAAATCACACTCTTCCTGAATCTAGTCTAATTATTTGAAGGTAAGACATCTAGGGTAATCTACTAACTCCTTTCAGACGATAGTAAGCATGTTTGAACTAACTAACAATCGTTGTCACGCAGAGGTAATCTCATTCAAACTCATTAACGCTCTTAGAGTCTAGGAATAAACTGAAATAACATTCGCTGTCGCGCTCCGTTGAATCAACCTAAACCTAGAACATCTATGATGATAGTATCCTCAAGAGTAATTAAGTCACTTTCGCACAAATAACACCCGGGTTCAATTCCTAAGATTCGGGTAAAAGTTATCACCTTTCAGTCTCAAACTCTACCTGACTACCTATTAAAGTTGTCACCTTTCAGTCTCAAACCCTAATAGGATCCAATCCGCTTAAGGAAGAATGGGCATAAAGCATTTAGAAACAAATCGAATAATATTTCAATTCAGGCAAAAGATCAATTGTATCTAAATACGCATTGTCCGGATCACCATAACCTTAGAACTAGGAATTTAGCCAAGCATGATCGAAGATATCAACAGATTTAAACTAGCCAACAACATATATGAATTACTCTATAACAACGAGAGAAAAGAAATTCTAATCTCAATATAAGAAATAATCCAAATTAACAAAGGGCTAGAACGATAATACCAATCTTCAAATCAAAAAAGGCATGAAATTCCGTCTTGAAGATCTTGTCTAGGGTACTCTCAAGAACCAAAAAAACTAGCAAATCAAAAACAAACCTAAAAACTAGAACTCCCCTCATCAAACAAAGCCCCTAAACTCCCCTTGTACCTAACTTCTCTAATCCAGTGAAGTGGCCAACCCTTTTTTTTCTATGGGTCCATTAGTGCGACCCATCATCAAATAAACTGTACTTCTAGATAGATGCATATGGGCCGAGCTGGCAAGCACCATGTATGTCCAATTTCAAGCTCAATCTTCATTGGCCAATAAGTCCATTTATATAGCCATCTACGATTAGTCTCGTTTCAACCATTTGGGACCCAAAATACCCGAAATTCATAAAATAGGAGTGTAGACTTCAAATACAAAATAATGCAAAATTAACTATAAAAATATATAAAATATGCGTGCAAAATGATCTAAACTAATATGCAACTAGACTCCTAAAACATGTATAAAATGGATGTTATCAAGGAGTTATCTCAACTTATGGCTTTTGCTTCAATATTCAACGTGCTCTTACAAGAGACAAAGGCTGGATTTTATAGAGTGGAAGTCGTCCTCCTTGTACAGGAAGGATCACTCTTCTAGCAATCAACACTAAATGCAAATAGATCAAAGTAAATGCAAAGATACTAGCTAAATCAGAAGGAGTAAAATAAGGGATGTGGTTTGAACACTTATTGATGAAGAGATAAGATGATGACTCAACCTCTTGATGGCGCCAATGTGGATGGAAGATCAACTTGTGTGGATGTAATCAAGAGGGCGCAAATCAAGGGGCGAGAATCATGGAGTCGGGCAAAGAAGGTGGGATTGGTTCCTTCGGCCCCCCAATGCTTGGACCAGGAACTCTTGCCTTGGCACCATTCCTAGGCCTCCTTAGGCACCAAATAATCCATGAGAGCCTCAGTGTGAGCCTTGCATGGCGAAGAACGTGGTGGTTTCTTTGGACGCACATCATATGGTGGAGCTCGTCTCTTTGAATTTTAGCGAGGTTCTTGCGAGGGCTAACTGGTCTGGAACTATTCTTGGATGTGTTTGGACCCATTGAACATGAAGGAGCCTTGCCAAAGTGGTCTTGATCATCCAATGCTGAAGACATGACTTAGGCACTCAGGACAACTTGAGGTTAGGACCCTAGCGTAAACAGTAACTGACGCGCATGCGCCTGGATTAGTGTTTGAACCTCTAATTTACTCAAGTGCCCTTGAGTGTGGCTTGATGGGGTCACGCTTACATGGAAGATCACATCATTTCCCCCTTCTTGGATGTGAGACGTCATCGTGTCACCATGGCTAGCCATCCAAGGAGCTTGTAAGAGGGCGTCAAAGAGCTAAAGTTATCAAGAGAACTTTGGCTCATTTATGCTCGGGAGCCATATTTCTGCTCAATGCCGATGAAAAATGTTTCGTGGGAGTGAACATTGAGAGGTCAAGGGGGAGTTGCATAAGAGTTGAGTGTCAAGGGCAATGAGTGAGCTATCTTGAAGTGGCCAAGGTCTTTGTCTTGAGCACTTGTTGAGCAAAATGAAAGTTCTCAAAGCCAATGATCATTGCTCTTTTTAGTTAAAGTGGATTAAGGGAGATCCATCGTGGATGCCATAGGGAAAGGCAAAGAACAAGGCGACCTAGACTTGGCTCTGACGGCTCCTACCTTGGTCGACATAGGCAGAATGGTGAGAGCTCTTTTCATGTCCATGAAGTTGGCTTTAGGAAGCAATTGTTGTGCTTTGTCCTCGGTGCCAAGATTTTGTTCTTCCTTGGCTTCTTCTATCATTTTTCTAGCCTTCATTTCTTTGTTATCTTGCACAACATCACTTGGAGACATACGTAAGAGTTTAACTTGTTCATCGCATAATGCAGAAAAAAATACATATACACAATGTATATAAAACAACTTTTTTACACAATGGTGCACGTGTAATTTCAGTCTTACCACTTTTTAAAAGTGATAATATTATAACTAGAGAGAGTTATATCTATATCTATATAAAATATGTTGGGTTTGATGAAGTAATGACAATTGATAGTCATCTCACATTAAAAAAATATCACATTTAATTAGGCTCTTACAGTAGTCATCTCACGTCTGTTCATTTTTGCCAGTTGTTCTTCCTTTCATTTAATTTCCTAATTTGGGTCTTTTTAGTTATGTTTTGAGAGTATGTTCGTATGTTCGTTTCTGTATCGTATTTACCTCATCGTTTTTTATATATGTCATGCGTATGTCTTTTGAGATTCTCTTTCAGCAAGTTGTTATTATGTAGATAATGATATTAAAATATCATTAATTAGTAATTATACCTTTCACATTTCGTCACTAATCAATACGTTAAAATTTATATATTTAATTAATTAAAAACATCTATTTTTATTAAAAGTTACTGGATAAATACATATGTGAAAATAATACGAAATATATAAATATGATAAAAGTAAACGTGTTAGGCCTAGGGATGGAAGTGGGGCGGGGAATCATCAATAGCAGCGGGAAATCACCACACGAGGAATGGGGACGGAGATGAGGATGTGAAAAATAATAACCCCGCACGGGGATGATGATGGAGATGGGGATAGGGGTCCCCGCCCCCGCCCCATCCTAATCCCCATTGGGGATCCCCATTTCTGTCCTCATTGGAGATCTCCGTCCTCATTTCCGTCATCATTGGGGATCTCATCTCCATATTAAATATGATTAAACTTTGATATATTTTTTATTTAGTTATTGTTATTTATATATTTATATGAATAATGAAACTTAACGGGGATACAAAATCTCCATTAGGGAAATAAAATGGGGAAAATTAACGGGGATGGGGAGGGGATGGGGATGGGGCGAGATTTTAGAAAAAAAACGGGAATGGAGATCATAAAATTAAACGGAGATGAGGATGATAGAAGTATTCCCCACCCAAGACCCGCCTCATTGTCATCCTTAGGGAGGCCCGCGCTTCGATGAAGTAGTTATTTATTAATTTGTGATCTGTTTTGTTATTATTATTTTTATAAAATAAAGGGACTTAATGAAATAAATTCTTATCACTTCAACCATGGATCTGTGTCATCCCTAACCTAGACCCATTTTTATTTCCTGCCATGAAGATCTCTAGTTCAACAGACCGAGCTCTTTCCAAACCTAGACCAAATTTTATCAGTCATCAATTTGGTTTTCTCGGTGGTTAATTTTTTGATGACTTAGAGGAACCCTGTTCAACCGAGCCCTTACAGGAACCAGATTCGTCCTGTCACTGACCCACACACCGAGCCCTTTCCAAGTCGTTCGAACCCAGATCCGTTTAAACCCTCGTCGGAACCATGTCGTCCTTGTTCGATCTTAGATCCACTGCACGAAATCTTTTATGAAATCATGTTCGAGCCCTAGATCCACCGCTTGGTTCTGCGCTCCTCGCCCCGCCACCAAGTCGTGCCCTTCGATTTCTGAAAAACTATGGTGTCCAGTACGTGGTAACAACGTCGGAATCCGCTGTGTCGACTACGATTCGAAGTGTCGCTCCGGTGACGGTTGGAGGCTGCAATGGACACCAGCCTCCTATAGAAGAAGATGAAGGAATTATTAAAAAAGACAAAAGGAAAATAAAGAATGAAAATATCGAACGATACATTTCCAATAGTAGAAAGAAGTTTTAATAACTTTTTTTTGTTAAAAGAAATGAGTCCAAATCACATCAGAAATGTCTTTCACATGAAAAATAAGAATTTTTTTTGAGTTGACCGCGCGTTGACCACTCATTAACTGTCCGTTGACCGGTAGTTGACCACCCTTTGACCGGCCGTTATCTTTTTTAATTGTTTTTATTTTATTTTTAATTTTTTTAATGTCAGTTTTTTATCGGATTTTTTTTCGTTTCAATTTTTGTGTACTATGAATTCTAAGTAAAAGTGTTATTCTTTGTAAGGAAAAATATTTTGTTTATTTTTACTACCAAATATATTTTACTACGCTTTATAAGCAAAAACGCTATGTTTTTTTCTATCAATTTTTTGTGCTATTGTTGTAAGAAAAAGTGCTATGCTTTGTAAGTAAAAATGTTATATTCTTTCTAGGCAAACACGTAACACATTTCACCTGGCATAGAGAAGCGCATATATGCAAAAGCGTAGCACACTTCAGTTAGCTATAGAGAAGCACAAATAGGCGAAAAGCGTAGCACATTTCAGCCATAGAGAAACATATGTATGCAAAAAGTGTAGCACATTTCATCCATAGAGAAGCACATCCAGGAAAAAATGTAGCACCTTTCACCTAGCCATAGAGAAACACATATAGGCGAAAAAGTGTAGCACATTTCCGCCATAGAGAAACACATCTAGACAAAAGCGTAGCATCTTTCACCTAACAGAGAAGCACATATAGGCAAAAACGTAGCACACTTCACGTAGCCATAGAGAAGCACATATAGGCAAAAGCGTAGCACAATTCAGCTAGCCATAGAGAAACACATATAGGCGAAAAGTGTAGCACATTTCCGCCATAAAGAAGCACATCTAGGCAAAAACGTAACACCATTCACCTAGTAGCACACTTCATCTAGCCCTAGAGAAGCACATATAGGTGAAAAGCATAACATATTTCAGTAATATAGAAGCACATAACACTTGTGGTAGCACATGCTTTGCAAGTTCAAATTTTGGCCTAAAATATCATAGCACATTTCAACCATATAGTAGCACATTTCAGTCATTTTGAACACAATTAAAAAAAAAGTCAACGTCGGTCAATGGTCAATTCTGGTCAAACCTGATCAATGGTCAATTACTTGGGTCAAAACCCTAGAAGAGTGTAATTCTAGTCATTGAATTACCTAATTAGGATTACTTCTCATTTCTCATTTCTCATTTTAAGATTAACTTCTCATTTGATCTTTAGCCAAAAGAAATTGCCACATGAAATTGATTATTTGGTTGTTTCATTATATGGACATAGAAATTGTCTTTTACAACCAAAGCCTCAGTGGCCTGGTGGTAGGGGCTATGTCCCTTGTACCACAGGTCCCAGGTTTAATCCTGTAGGCTAGTATGACCCCAACTTTAACTGGGGTAAGGGTCCGCCTGTTATAAGGGGACCCCGTATCTTGCCTGCACCAAAAAAGAAAAGAAATTATCTTTTACACACGATTTAAATGTAATAAGGTCCCATGATACACACCTAATAAGATGGAACTATTTTTTGATGCAACAATTTGAATAGAAATAAAACAATCATCACATTCTGATCAGAAACTACAAAAGAGTACTACTAGAGCCCTATAAAGGAGCGACACCAACCGCGCAACACCACATTTTACACAGCGCGGCCCCCGACCTTTTCCACACGTCGTGTCGAAAGATATGTTTTTTTTAAATCGGGTTTGACAAGATTTCGACATGTCTAGTCGGAAGGTCCTGACCGGTTCAAGAAAAAAAAAACTCGGTTTTATAACCCGGTTTAATAGAATCTGGTTTAACATATAATGTTAATCATGTCTAAACCCTGGTGTCGAAAGCTTACTTTCAACGGTTGAATTTCAAATCCAAATTACAACGCGTTGACATCATGGAATACGTCACACCCTTTCGACACGACATGTCGAAAGGTTAAATTCAAATAAGAGGCTTTCGACATATAGCTTTTGACAAATTTTCATAGCATATTGTCGAAAGGTTTCAAAACGCATTGAATTTCGACTTTGCAACCGGACGATGTCGTCATCTTCTCGTAAAGATTCTTCTTCTGATCCAACGACCAAAGATACGAAGATCTACTTAGGTGAGGCTTGGCTTATGAATTTTGTGGAGAACAACAATCCCATCAAAATAGGTTCTCGTTTTGTCAACATCCCCGTAGGCGGATTCATGGACGGCTTGTTGACTGATCGCGGTGGTGTTGCGACGATGCCAAGAGTCGGAGAAAGTCCGACTGTGGTGGCCGGAGAGGGAGCCGAACCAGAGGCACGCAGAGAAGAGGAGGAGGTGGGCCCCACAAACATTATAGTCCCTCGAAGACGAGCTTAGAACACGACGAAAGAGGTTAGTTTCTTAAAACGCTAAATTTGAATTTATTCATATTTATTATAAATTACACATTGTAAAATATTATTGGAAAATATATTATTATTAGAATAGATGTGATTTATTTGAAATTAGGAAATATTGCAAACGCTAATTTTTTTATTAGAAATTACAGATTTGAAAATATTATTGAGAATATATAATTATTGGATTATATATGATTATTTGAATAAATTAGATTTATTTGAAGTTAAAATATTTTTGCAAAACGTTAAATTTTATTCAAAAAAATATATGATTATTGAATATATATGAAAATTGAAAACGCTAATATGATTATTAGAATATATAATTTATTTGAATTCAGTTTAATTATTTATGATTATTTAGATCAAAATATGAAAACGCTAAATTTTAGTAATAATGCATGTTGAAGCCTCATATAAACTGTGTAAAAATAGGAAGTGGTTAGAAATGTCAGTTAGAGAATTGGTTCAGATAGAAACGCATCAGGTCCAGGAGTATTGTATCTATTAGGAGGGGGATAGAGCTCATCGGTCAGATGCTGATGAGGATAGATTATGCGACCATATTCCTGGTCATGTACGCTCTCCCTTACTCACTCTCATACACACTCCCTTAGCAGCTACCACACCCTCTCATTTGGTCCCTCGATCCTCCTTCTCCTCCTCCTCCTCCTCCTCCTCAGTAAAAGTCAGTATTGACTCGTTTTGATACACACATTGCCAAGAAGATTTGGGAGGCTAGACCGGGATGACCTCTTTTGAGCGATGACGTCCTATCATACCTAGAGACCCGACTCCAGGCTCTTGGTATTCTATAGCAGCAAAGACTAGGTTGACCTCTTTGATGGATTTCCAGTTTCACAATGTCGACCATAATCTCATTTATGCATTTGTCGAGCGGTGGCACCCATAGACAAACACATTTCATCTGTCGTTCAGAGAGATCGGCCCCACTCTACACGTCGTTAGGGAGTTTATGGTTTGCCTATTGACGGGGATGCAGTCGTCATCCCTTTTATGTCGTTGGGCATTGTTGCAGAGAGGATAGAATGTGCGCATTTGTTATCGTACATGTTCAGTAATGACATAGATGGTCCCAACGGTATGACAACCTATGTCCTAATATCATGTCTAGCCCACCAACTCTTCCCGCTTGGGATGTTGACGACGCTTATCTAGACTGGTATCTATAGGTTTCACATCCATATGTGAACCACAACACGCCGCAACAACCAAGACATGGACATGACCCACTTACAGTCATTGACTTGACCAGGGTAATAAAAAAATTTCGTTTCTTTTGGCATTGTGTTCTGTATAACCACTTATTTACAAAACTTTCAACTCACAACGTGTAGCTATGGCAAATGCTCTTATGAGGAGGGATTTCGCTTTAGGTCTGTTCAACATAGAGGCGATCAACACTTACATACATCTTCTTACCAACGTCGATCTACCTACATGACCAAGATTTCCCCCCTTCTGCATTCGTCTCGTAGTCAATGTCTTGATGTTATCCTCTTTCCTTTAAAAAATCTAATGACCACTAGGTCACATTTAGATTTCCCAATGATTTTATCCTCTCCTTTTCTCTAACAGTGTACAATTGCCTCCTTAATATTGTGGAAGTCGAATCTTCTTGAAGCATCTGTGTATAAATAACCTTCGACATTGTACCGACCGCTGATGCAATCATTTTTTTCGTCTTTATTATCCCGTCAATCTCGAAGCAAATGCATGGTAAATCAAGTTGGTGGAAAGACAATGGTTATGGCATGTCGTAACTACTTTTAATATCCACCCAGCCGGCTCAAAAGGAGTTGTTTGTCGATATTATCCTTTCAACATAAAAGGATAATTGTTCTTCTTTATCCTGCTTTATTTGTTGCGTTGCGATGATGCTTGTGCTACACCACCAGAAAACAAAATAAAGATTACCCAAACTGTTTGTTCAAGCTTTTCAGCGGTGTTGCTGAAGCTTTTCCACCACCATATCTCTTATTAAAATCTTCCTTTACTCTCTCTAAAAATGACAATGAAATCTATCTGCAACAGATTCAATAAAAGAGAGTATTGCTTTAATTATTATATTTACTAGTCCCTCCTGCCCGTGCTACGCACGGGCCAAATGAATTTTAATAAATAAAAATCTAGTACTCTATAAATATGAATTAGAATGTGTAATATTGTCCCGTATGTTTCACTTATATTTTACTTTGAATCCGGATAATAATTTTTAAATCTATTATTGTGTTCAACTATTTTGTTATATCTTTAAAGGAATTAAAAATAATTTGAAATTTTAAATACTAAAGTACATAAACATACTAAATGCATACACTACACGGGAAAAATATAAGCTTAAACTTTAATTGTTTAGTAAAAACTAATTAAAATATTTTCAACTTTTACCAGAAGACCAAAATGTAGATCAAACTACTTTTTCATTAAATATTAAGAAAATTCAGTAACAACATGGCACATAATAATAGTTTTATGTACGTTGCAAAACATTCATCTTCGAATTTAGAAAATATTTAATTGAAATGGTAATTTGGTTGTTTTTACTTTATAAATTTTAAGTTGGGATTCTTAATTTTTTATTGATTTAAAAGTTGAGATTAATTTTATCTAAAGTAAAAACTGAGATTTTTTTATTTTCGTATTGTATTATGTAAATTTAGGTTACTACTAAAGAATACCTTTGTAGAATATTTTGTTATTTATTGTCTAATGATATAATAATCATATAATTTTATTTTACCAAAGGAAAAATATTGAAATTTATAAAAATTAATCTTTTTTAGCGTCAAATATTTAGTGATGAAGTTCTGTGTCATTATAGATTTTTCTAGCACGGGAAAACAGATCAATTAGTTATATTAAAATATTAAATTTATATGTTATTATATCCTAAGTAGACTTGTCAAAAGCTTACCAAACAATGAAGCCGTTTGGGACAAACCTGAACCGATCCGTATTTCTCGAAACTCCTTGAGGGATCCACTTTTCAAATATTTTCTTTAATTTAAATTAAAATAATAATGAATTTTATTAAATAATAATAATATAATAATATTTTATTATAAAAATATTGTTTAAATTTTATTTTCTTTATTACAATAAAAATATCGAACATTTGAAACCCACTGGGTTGACCCGACCCGAACTCGACCAATGGTCGACCCGCTTAACCCAAACCCGTTTTCCGTCTGAACCCAATCCCGACCCGTTTGACCCGTTTGCCAGATCTAAATTCCCTATATCAAATACGATGTGACAAAATGTGACCGAAAAATGAAGAGGTTAAGATTTAAAAAGTGTTTGCTAAATATATTTTCTTCTTTTTTATTTATTCAGAAAACCTGTTACTTATACGTTTTATAAATCATTTTTCTATCTTAACCCGTAATTTTAATAAGTTGATATGATTTATGTTGGATTATTTTGTTTATAATACATTTTATCTAAAGAAAATTTTATTTATGCATATATTTGATATTATTTCCAATTATATGACCCTTAAAAAATTAATTTTTTTTTATTTAGTAAAATAATTTGTGAAAAAATGTTTATTTTAATTAAAAATTTATTTCTATTAAAATATGATTTATCATGTTCACAAAATATCATTTTGCTTAATTTGATTTATCATTATTGTTTTTATTATATCCTTTAGTTTAAATATTTTCTACTATAAAAGGCAATATTTTATTTTTGATTGAACCTTTTTTTGTATGGGTCAAGCAAAATTCCATTTCAAGATGAATATATTCATCAATATCTTTGTGATTATCTTGTGTGAATATTTTTCAACCACCCCCAAAAATATTTTTTCAATTATATAATCCTTATAAAATATAATTTCGTTTTTAACTTAGTAAAAGATAAAATGTTTATGAGGAAATAGATTGATGTAGTTTCTTAAAATATAATCTTTAATTTAATAGTAATAGATTTGTTTGAAAAATATATGTGGAAATTTCTTTTTAAAATATCTTGTGTGAATATTTTTCAACCACCCCAAAAATATTTTTTCAATTATATAATCCTTATAAAATATAATTTCGTTTTTAAACTTAGTAAAAGATAAAATCTTTATTAGGAAATAGATTGATGTAGTTTCTTAAAAGATAATATTTAATTTAATAGTAATTTGTTTTTTTGAAAAATATATGTGGAAATTTCTTTTTAAAATATCTTGTGTGAATATTTTCAACCACCCCCAAAAATATTTTTTCAATTATATAATCTTTATAAATTATAATTTTTTTTTTAACTTAGAAAAAGATAAAATCTTTATTAAGAAATAGATTGATGTAGTTTCTTAAAAGATAATATTTAATTTAATAGTAATAGATTTGTTTGAAAAATATATGTGGAAATTTCTTTTTAAAATATCTTGTGTATATATTTTTCAACCACCCCAAAAATATTTTTTCAATTATATAATCCTTATAAAATATAATTTCATTTTTAACTTAGTAAAAGATAAGATCTTTATTTGGAAATAGATTGATGTAGTTTCTTTAAAGATAATATTTAATTTAATAGTAATAGATTTGTTTGAAAAATATATGTGAAAATTTCTTTTTAAAATATCTTGTGTGAATATTTTCAACTACCCACCAAAATATTTTTTCAATTATATAATCCTTATAAAATATAATTTTGTTTATAACTTAGTAAAATATATAATCTTTTTTAGGAAATAAAATGATGTAGTTTCTTAAAAGATAATCTTTAATTTAATAGTAATAGATTTGTTTGAAAAATATAAGTGGAAATTTGTTATAAAAAATGTAAACTTTAATATTAGACTTTTATTCCGGTGGCCCAAGTCCCAAGAAAAAACCTAACCCAAGATGAATATATTCTTGAATATCTTGTGTGAATATTTTTCAAACACCCCCAAAAATTATATATATTATGATTATAATGATATGACGATATGATGATTATGATTATGATGATATGATAATTCTATGATGACAATTTTTATGAATATTATTGGTAAAATATTTTTCCTATTATATGAATCTTAGAAGATATAATTTTGTTTATTTATCATAATAAAAAAGTTATGCAGACTATAACGTTGGACTTTTTTTTGACGGACTAAGCAAAAAGCCCAAAAAATATGATGAATATCTTTTGTGAATATCTTTTCTGAATATTTTTCAACCACCCCAAAAATTATATATATTATGATATGTAGTTCATTTGATCAATAAATTACGTAGAAAATCAGTTTAGAAAATCTGATACGCAAAATCTAATCTGATACGCAAAATCTAAGATTTTACGTAAAAATAAAAAAAACATGAAAATCTAATTTTGTTGAGGTATAGGATAACTCATAGAGATAAAGGAAAAAATTAATTCGAGATTTGATCTGGGAGTAGTATATAACTGTAACAAAAGGGTGTAGTGCTGATTTCTTGTTGAAAAATCATAACAACCTTTTTCAACAAAACTCTGATGATTAAAGAAAAACAATTTCAACAACAATTTTCCACCGTACCAATTAAACTAGTGTAATACCTGTGCCAAGCACGGGGTTCAATATAAAATTTAATTTTTTAAATTTAATTTTCTATTATAATATAAATAAGGTAATATTTTACTATAGATTAAATTATTTGTATATTTAAAATGAAGATATCAAGTAGTTTATACTTTATACGCATAAGTTTTTATAGTAGAAACATATTGAGATGATTTTAAAAATTTATTTATTTATTGAAATCAACTGTTGAAATTGTATAAACTATGTATATTTTTCAAATACTAAAGTTCCAAATTGATATTAATAATCTGAACAAATTTTTAAGAATAATTATTCTTTAATTCTAATCATTAAAAGCATGATTTTTAAATTTTATTAGATAAAAATTATATTGTATACCTAACTTTTATTAACAATATTTTTTGAAATTTATAATTGATTTTGTTTAATAAATTGTAAATCTAACAACTTACTCCTAAAAACATTTTTAGAGTTTGAAAAGACTTAACTTTAATATATAAGATAGATTTGTGTGAAATGAAGAGAAAAAAAATTCAACCAATCAATGTTTTAATATGGCTGAGATAGACCGATGACGAATGAACATGTGACGGACAATGCTACGACTTTAGTAGTGAGTAATTGATTTGATTTAGTCACTAATATAGAGTTGTCCAATTTATGCCTTGTTTTGTAGCCCAAACAAAATTCTCAAACCCTAAGCCCTAAACCGTAAGCCCTAAAACCCTAAACCTAAATCCTATAACCCTAAAACCCTAAACCCTAAACTCTAAACTCTAAACCCTAAACCCTAAACGCCCGACTGTTGCTCTACCTTGCTCGCCGATGGAGAAGGAGCTCGGTCGCCGCCTCCATAGTCGCCGGAGCTGGTGGTGTTGTTCGTCGCCGTAGACGTAGAACTCGTTGGATCTATGCTTTTCGTCATGGCTTGTAGCTTGGCTTCTCCAAATGCAAAGATTACCAGTAAACTTAGTTAAATTGATGTATAGGCTTCTAAATTGGATGCTTGTTGTAGGAGAACCTGAGGATGTACATAAGCATTTGTCATGAGGTATATTTCTATAGGGATTATTAACTCGACACTGATTTTTTCAAGTGTTCTCCCCTGCATAAATCAATGCTTGTTGTTCTGTACTTCAAGTTCCACTTCTTTGACAAATCAATGCTTGTTTTGAGTAAATTGTTAAGACTTGAAATAAAAAGTAACAATTAATCCATTTAAATATTCTGTTTTTGAGCATCTGTCACTAATTTCATTCAAATATGAACATCAGATTACAAATTGTCTTCCTAAGCAGAGGAGAAAGAATCAGGAAACACATGTGAAATAACAGCAACCGGAAAGAGAGTGAAGAGATTGAAGATTATCTACAACTTTTCAACATTATCTACAACCCCAGCAACAAACTTGTCAACAAATAAACAAATGAACTGTCAACTTGTCATCTTGTCAACATTATCTACAACAGTTGCTATTGGACATAAACAGAACCGTCCATCCAATTAGGTAGGGCGTGATATTAAATTAATTGATTGATCAACCATTACCAATAAGCTAGCTTCGTGTCGTAAACCATTTCTAATTTAATTTGTTTCCCTGAAAAGCAACAAATGTGGGGCCCGCTGGTTTCACACGAGCAACACCAATTTTTAACTCCTGGAATACATCAAAACCTTAATAATTTATTTATTTATTTATTTTTATTTTTTTTGCAAGAACCGGAGTTTCACTGGAAAACAGGTGACAACCCCTGATCATCCGTCAGGATGATCCGTACTACTCCCTCCGTCCCTAAATGATAGTCCCGTTTCCGTTTCGGGCGTCCCCTTTTGTTAGTCTCATTTCCATTTATATCCATAAATTTCTTCCCATTATATCCTTATTCAATTTATTTTATTCATATTCTAATATCACTTTATCAATCAAATCAACCGTCTACATCATCTTCTCCATATAATATTTCACCATTAACTTCATCAACCACCCAAAACTCCATTAAATTTCTTCCATTATCACATAACCCATTTTCTTATTAACCTCTAAAATTTGTAATAAACCCATTTTTTTCTCTATAATCCGGTTTAATTAAACTCAACTATACCTAATTAAACCCAAAACCCAACTAATCTAGCCCAAAAACAGAGCCCAAATCAAGCCCAAATCCACACCGATATATACTCACCTGTAGTCATGGCTCGACCGGACCGGGACCGGCGGTTCGAACCGGAACCGGCGGTTCGAACCGGAACCGGACCGGGTCAAAACCGGAACCGGACCGGAACCGGTTCGAACCGGTTTGGTCACGGTCCGGTTCAGGTTCACGAAAAACGCAATTTCGAACCGGCGGTTAACCGCCGGTTTTTTATTTTTATTTTTTAAATTTTTTAACCGGCAGTTAACCGGAACCGCCGGTTTTTTAAAAAAAAAATAAAAAAATAAACCGCCGGTTAACCGGAACCGGCGGTTTTAAAAAAAAATAATAATAATATAGAACCGGCGGTTTTTAAAAAAAATAATAATAATATAGAACCGCCGGTTAACCGGGAAAACCGGTTAACCGACGGTTCCAACGGCTACAAAAGTAGCCGTTGCCGGTTAACCGGCGGTCCTAACGGCTAGTAGCCGTTAGGAAATTAAAAAAAAATAAAAAATTCATTTTTTAATATTAAAAAACTCATATCAAACCCCTATAAATACCATACCATACAATCTTCAAATCACACATCCAACAACAACAATCTCTCTTCTCTTTCTCAAATCTCAATCTTATAATCTCTCAAATTTCATCAACAATCTTTCTTAATCTCTTCCTTTTAATTAGCTTTTGTCTTTCAATATTTTATTGCTTTTACATTTTCAATCACATTATTATATTGTTCTAAGTTTTATTGTTTTATTGTTTTATTTTTTTAATTGTTTTAATTGCTTTTAATCATATTATTTAATTGTTCTTAATCATATGGCGGAACATTTTTACACCCAAGAGAGTGATAATGTCAGTTCTCCCACTCCCATCTCCCAAGTTAGGTCCTCCGGTCGTAGGACCGCTACCGCTAGGCCTCAAGGGCAAGCTAGCGGTTCGAGGCCGGCTAGGGGTAGGGGGGGGAGGACCGGGACCGGGACCGGGTCCTCCGGGAACCAATCCCGGAAACTAACATCTCCTGTTTTTACAAAGTGGTTTACTAAATTAGAACCCAGTATCGAGGAACTCGAGGCCGAGGATTATGATCCCGGTCTAATTATTGTTTCTTGTAACTTTTGCGAGGCGACATTCCAATGGAAGAAAAGTGGAGGATATGGAACCCTTCAACGACACATGGAGCACAAACACGTCGCCGAGATGGGAATGCTAGGGGGACAAACACAAATTTCCGGCGGATTTGCATCTTCTACTAGCGGTAACCCTTTATTTCGTTTTGATCATGAAGCTAATAGTGTAGCATTAGCCAAAGCTATTTGTGTTGATCATTTAGCATTTCGATTTAGTGAAAATGTAGGATTTAATGAGTATATTAAAGAGCATACACAACCCGCTTTTAAATCCGTATCTAGGAAAGTGATTAAGAAAAACGTAATTAAGGCTTATAAAAGACACAAGGCCGAATTAGTTTCTTATTTTTCGCAAAATGATATGCATGTTTCTATTTGTAGTGATATATGGAGTGATAATACTCAAACCCATTCTTACATGGGTGTTACATGTCATTTTGTAGATCATCATTTTACAATGCAAAAACGTTTATTGGCATTTAGAGTCTTTGATGATTCACATACCGCACAAAATATTGCTATGATGATTCGTGCAATTTTAGAAGAATATAGACTACTTAATAGAGTTTTTTCAATTGGATTCGACAATGCATCTGCTAACACCGCATCTATTAGAGATTTACAAGAAATGTGTCAACCTTTATTTGGTGGGAAATTTTTTCATATTCGATGTGCTTGTCATATTTTAAACTTATGTGTTCAAGATGGTTTACGTGCTATGAGTTTTCATTTTGAGCCAATTAAGAACATTATTAAGTATATTTGGGGGCATCCTAAAGTTACAAGAGATTGGATGACCTTTTGTAAAACTAACGGGGTGCACCCAAAACGTTTTTCAAAAGATGTGGGTACCCGATGGAACTCTACTTACATATTACTATGTGAATGTATAGAATATAAACAAGTTTTAATGTCTTTTGTTTCTCAAAACCTTTCTGGCTCTCCTTTCTATTTTAGCGAATCAGGTTGGGATACATGTCAAAGTATTGCAACGTTTTTAAAATGTTTTAGTGATGCAACAAAAAGATTTAGTCATGTTTATACACCAAGTAGTAATGTTTTTGTCTTGGAAGCTTGTAATGTTATGTGTGGTTTAAGTGAGGGAGCTAAAATTCCCGGCATTGAGGAATCCGTTGCAAGCATGAGGAGTAAGTGGTTGCAATACTATAGATATATTCCCGATTGTTTTCTTGTTGCTTGTGTTTTAGATCCTAGACTTAAATTAGGAGGTTTACACGCTCTTTTAAATGACTATTATGCATATATTTTAGCCGAAGGTGAACTAGAGGATATTTTAGGTATGGTTTCTAGAACTAGAACAAACATTGAAACTTTATTTACTCATTTTTCGGATTCTCCGACTACTTCACAATTACCTCCGGCTTCTTTGAGCTCTACTAGCTTCGGGGCCTTTGGAGCTAAGTATTTTAGTAAAAGACCAAGAGTTACAAACACGAATGCGGAAATTGATAACTATCTTAACACCAACTTTGAGTTTGTTAGTTGTGAAAATTTAGATGTTTTGAAGTGGTGGGAGGATCATAGGAGCATGTTTCCAACGCTTGCGAAGATTGCGGCTCAAGTTCTTGCCGTCCCCGCTTCAACCGTGGCGGTGGAACAAACTTTTAGTGCAGGAGGCAACACTTTAACGAGGAAGAGATCAAATTTGGCACCGGAGTCATTGGAGGCGCAATGTTGTGTTTGCGATTGGAAGAGAGCCGCAATTAGGCAACAACGTAACCTTAACGAGTCATCGGAAGACGAGTGGATTGGAGATTCTACTACGATACGCACCGATTCATCCGCCGAAGATTCGACTTAGGTAACGGGTTTTGAAAAAAGGTAAAGAACTATGTGGGCTTTGATTCCTCTAACCCGAGAGGATACGTAGGCAACTTAACAAGTAAGTCACTGTTAAGTGCAAGCCCAATTTTTTTAAATTTTTTTGTTCCTTCATATTTAATTTAAAAAACTTAAAAAAAATGATTATAAAAAACGCTATTAAAAAGAATGTTTTACAAAACATTCTTTTTAATAGCGTTTTTTTATAATCATTTTTTTTAAGTTTTTTAAACATAATTTTTAAACTTAAAAACAATGACAAAACATTCTTTTTTAATAGCGTTTTTTATAATTATTTTTTTTAAGTTTAAAAATTATTTTTACTTTTTTTTTTTTTTTTCAGTTTTATAAATTTATAAAATTATTTTTTAAAAAAAAAACCGCCGGTTAACCGGCGGTTTTATATTGTTTTTTTTTTTAAAAACCGGTCCGGAACCGGATTGAACCGGACCGGACCGGGAGCCATGACTACTCACCTGCTTCCTCATTTTCTCTCATTTCCACTCAAAAACCCTAACTGCCGCCTCATCTCTCTCTCCCGAAACCCTAACCCTAACCTTACCTGCTTCCTCTCGCCTCCTCCGATGGACAGCTCCACCAACACCCGCCCATCGCAAAGCTTCACTAAAAGCGGCACCCCTTCCATGGCTAGTGGTCGGAGGTCGATTACTGTCTCCGATCCGAGTTCCCCGGATCCCACTTCCCCACTGCTCTCCGAACATGGAGATACCGATGCCGATCTTGATGAAATCTTCAAAGATTCCGATCCGTCGGCCACTGTAACCCCTAGGGAGGGGTGCTCGCTGTCCCCGCCTTGTAACTGGGGGCTGGACTGCAAAGGCGAGCACACTTGGAGTTTTGTCCCGCCGGAGGAGACCCCAGAGCACCTGAAGTGGTCACCAGAGCAGAAGAAGGAATCGGTGGAGATGGCCTGCTCCCCTGAGCTCTCGGAGAATGAAGCCTTGTCCCGTCCCAGAGAGATCATTGTTATCCCGGACACCCCGACGATAGAACTGGAGATGCAGTCTCGGGAGACGTCCGACGCTGTAGATATGCCGACACCGGAGATAGCTGCTCCTCTGTCCCCGGAGTTGATCATCATCCCCGACGAGTCCTCTGTCTGTGACTCCAATTCCCGCTCTGACGAAATCTAGCTAAGTCCCCTGGGCGGCTCTGTTTTATCTCTCTCTCTCTTTTAATTTATCAACTGTGATGAACTTGAATTGTTATGGACTTGAACTTGGTACTTGGTTTTTGCTGGTGGATTGACAGATTATAGAATCTGTTTTTTGCTGATGGATTTTAACAGATTATGGAATCTGTATATTTTGCTGGATGTATATTTTGGTATATTATGGTATCTGTATATTTTGGTGGATGTATATTTTGCTATATTATGGTATCTGTATATTTGCTTGGGTCTAGATTGGTTCAACTGTTGGTGTTGAACTTTGACAAACTGTTTGCTTGGTTCATCTGTTGATGATGAACTGATTATGTGTTGATGCACATTGGGACTACCTTCTGTTGATGATGAATTGTGACCCTGTCTTATGTGTTGATGCATATTGGCTCTCTGTTGAGTTAAGCATTCTGCATATTGATCCTAGTTGCCTTATCTCTGAAAGTGTCAATGATGAAATTTGTTTTTCATGGTCTGAGATTAAGTTCAATTCTATATCTTTTATGTGCCATAGGAACACAGTATATAATGTCTAGATTGATGCCTATCTGGAATGTTCAGGTTAGTGTTTAGGGGCTTCACATCAATGAGGGAATGGGGACATCTGTTATAAGTTATTAATGATGAAAATGTCTATGCTGAGATGTAAGCCCTTAGTATCACTACCTGGATGTGCCATAGGAACATTAGATGTGAAAACTGATTGATGCCTATTTGGAATGTTTAAGGTATAGGATTAACTTAGAAAAAAATCAATGATGACCATGGGGACACCTGAGACCATTATGTTGCCTTAATAAATGTATAGTTGGATCTTATGTATGTTGCCTTAACCACCAATATTCATCATCACATAATCTGTTTGGTTACAAAAATATGACTATTGTAAGCATGCTTACAAAAAACAGCTAGTCTACACATGCTTACACTTGTCATATAGTCTTGGCTAAACCCAAAAACCAGTTAGGCTATGATACCTTACCTACCATTACTATGAAATTATCTAAATCTTCTTGACTGTCCCCTAAATTTTCTTGGGTCTCTGTTTCATCATTTGCTTGAGTCTCTGTTTCATCATTTGCTTGAGTCTCTGTTTCATCATTTGCTTGGCTCTCTGAGTCATCTGAATCCCCATGAACAATGTCCCATGCTTCCATAACAGCCCAAGTAGGTGTCTTAATAATTTCTGGTAACTGACCTTGTGCCCTTAACTTCTTCTTGTTAACATGAGGCATATCATAATCATTACCCCCTTTGACTCCTAACACTTGGTTCATAACATATTGAAGAGTAATCCAAACATCTCTTAGGGTAGTGGCATCCAACTCATAAAAAGCATTGTAAACTGCTTGTAACATTTCATCAACATTTTTTGGCATTTTTTTGTGCATCAGTGACTGTATGCTCCTAAAAAATCCTAGGTCTAAGATGTTTAAATCAGGACTATTAGCTGGTTGCTGAATTAGAATAAATGTGAAACCATCTTGTTTGTGTACCTCTTGCCATTCTGGATCTTGTTGATTGATGTGAGGTCTTGCATTGTCTTGTTGGATGTATATGACTCTTTGTGCTCCTTCTGGCCATTTAGCTTTGATTGCTGGTATTAGTTGATCAATAAGCATTCTGCGTGTAACTTGCTTGTTAATTGACTCAACAAGCTTTGTTACCATTGTCCCCTTTGGTCTCTTTACTGATTTTCTTTTAGCTGCTTCTTGATATGTGAATGGAAATATACCAATCTTTCCATCAAAAGTACATTCTCCATCTGAATTGAATCTAGGCCTTGCAACTGCTGCCATAAACATGACCTTAGGAATGAACTTACTTGAACTAGCAGCTCTGTACATGCCTCTTTCATTTTGTGCTAGATATACTCTTTGTGTCTTCTTTGTAAGGAAGAACCATTTTTCATCAATATGCACAAAATCATACATTGGATGATAACCTGTCTTTTCCAGCACTGTGTCCCCTGATATTAGATTGAGAATCCAGTCCATCCTTTTGATCTTGTGTGCTTCAGTCAATCCAGGATGTAATGCATTTGAGTGTGGCTTTATTATCTTTTGCTTGATCATTCTTTGACATACTGACTTGGGAATGTTGAGCTTGCTTGCTAAGTCTCTGAGGCATGTTCTGTCCCCCATGCTAAATGTTGTTATTGCTGCTTGATCAACTTGAGTTCTCTTCCTACCAGCATTATGATATCTTGTGCTGACATTGAAGGTTTGATTTTCTTGTAGTTGTTGCTTGGCTGCTCTCCAGATTCTACTAATTGTTTTTCTTGTTACCTTGAACAGCTCTGCAGCTTCCTTCACTGATCCATATGGAAGTCTCCCCTTGTCCATTTTGGTTAGAAGATGACTAAGAATATGCAACTTCTTCGAACTGCTGAGTCTGGGAGTTGGTTGATGATGCCGTGATGCCTCTCCATGATCTTCTGCTTCTGGTGATGGTGGCGTCTGGTTCAGATCAAAAGGAAATCCAGTTCCTCTCCTATGTCCCCTAGCCCCTCAGTATTTAAGCCATCATCATCAAGAGGTGGAAGATCATTCAAATTGAATGCTGAAGCCATTCTCCTCATACAGTGTTGCTCTGTTCCCCTGTTTTTCTTTATGTGTTTTCAGTTTAGCAGTAAATGCTTCATTAAAGCTTGGGTTGAGGTTATTTATAGACTGAAAGTGTATCTGTTTTTCTTTAGGGGTATTTTAGTCCCCAGAATTTGGCAATCCGTGTGTAAGGAATAAAGAGTTCTCATTGGCTCTTAAAATTATAAGGTTGCTTCTCATTGGTTTAAATATGGGTTTGGACACATTTACAAATGTAATCATCACTTTTTACTTGTTCAGATTTTGCTTTAATTAATGTGCATAGTATACAATGAGACTATAAAAAAGGGACAGAGGGAGTAAGTCAGAACAAGAACTATCCATGCCTGACTGAGTTACAACCGTTCTAATCACGCTGATATAGTCATCAGATACAATATCATGTTGGTCACAATTGAGGACCAATTTAATAATATGAGAACTGATTTTTGTTTTGGACAAGAAATAAGCTGCTCGATTTTTCTCCGTAACAATGATAAATTTTGTAGTTATCAAATAACTTTAAAATATTTTGAATATCAATAATAATGTTCCTAATTTCCCATGAAACTTTTCAAATATTTTTGATAGAATTAATAACAGTAAGATTATTTACTTCAATTATGTGTTTTGCTTTTATTTTGATAACCTTAATAATGTTAACACAAAATTAAATATACTGTATTATTGTAAGTATATAAACAAATTGAAAAATTCAGCACGTTAATCCTTGGACAGTTGCCCTTAAATCTAAGCGCATACAGGAGAAATGCGGCAAATCGTATACCAACATGAAACCCTAGCTGGATCCATGGCTTTCCATTCCTTCTGGAAGTCATTAATTTTATATCTTAGGGGTTAAAACTTTAACATTTGCAACGCGGGGAAGATGCTCTGATCTGTACATGACTTCTTCTTCTTCTTTTGTAAGAGTACGACTTCATTGCTGGAATTAAAAAAGAAAAAGATGGGGTTCTAGAGGACGTGTTGCATTCTGATTTGATTCCTCGGACGATAGCATCTTTTCTAAATTCAGTTTGATCGAATCATTGCTGGAATGAAGCTGCGGGCCGGGTCACATATTCATATAGACACGATACATGTCAATATAGTTTCTAAACGCAAAACGGGGCCCTTTGCCCCTATTTAGAAAACAGAAGGGTTTTTTAACATTACTCCTCTTAATTTGAGGAAACTAACCTTTTTCTAACCCTAACCCTAATCTAATTCTTCTTCTCCTTCCCTTTTCTTCCGCCTCCACTCTCATTCCATACCATATCCCTCTCTTCTCCTTTATCGTCCCCGAATCCGATACGCTCTCCCTATCGCTCACTCCTCTCCCAACTCGCCTCCTCTCTCTCTATTTCTCGGTGCCACCGCCACGACATCGAAGTCACAGATTCGTGCAGATCTCGCCATGGCCACTCTATCTCCGCAGCCACGATTGTCGTCGATCTTCGCTTTGCCTCTTCCTCCTGGAACAACTTCGAGGCTCATCGGTGGCCATTGGTCTCTCATTTCGCCTCCATCATCCGGATCCTTGCAGATCTCGGCTTCCACGATCTCGCCATGGCCGCTCACTCCTTTGCAGTCATGACTTTTGTCGTTATCATCACAATTGCCTACGAAAGTTGATCTACGGAACAAATGTCGAGCCGATCCTCCCATGTCGTTGACTCACTGTCATAACCGTCGTCAACGATGGAGGAGAAGGGAAGATGCTCTTGAACTGAACTCTGTCATCCAGTCCTACTAGTAACTGCTAATATTGCCTCACTGAACTCTGTGCCATCAAGATGCTCTTGGAGTATACAAAAAACTTGCAGGCATATTTGATGCATTGGAAAGGTATGATTATGAGAACTATCATCTTGACGACAATTTAATTTGACCTCTTTTACTTATGTGTGCAGTTGACTCTCCTTTTAATGTCATCATAATAGACATTTCTTCATTCTCGTCAGGATTGAGAGATAATTGATTGAGTTGAAGGAGGAAGAAGAAGTGAGGAAAGGAAAAAAAATTTGATTGGGATGGAACTGTCATCAACCGATCATGATATGTAATAGATTGATTATAAGAACTATCATCTTGATGACAATTTAATTTGAAATGTATGTTGGCATCTTGGTAGTCACGGTGATTTGATACGTTTTGTAGTTGGGATGACAATTTTAAATGTGTATCTTTATTTTGTTAGTCATGATGATAGTTTTTTTAGTATTTAGTTTGATATTTTGTACGTTTGATGATAATTTTAAATATTTTGTAGTTGTGATGACAATTTAACAATTCTGATGAATGCTTTAATTAGTTGTGATGATTAAAGTTATAGTAAGTCAAACTGTCATCCAAATTGTCAAACTGCAATATAATTGTGATGACACTTTGACAATTTGTGTCGCACTCGGATGACACTTCATGTCATCGGAGTTTTTTCATTAATTTGACGATGACAATATTAATTATAGGGATGTCAAAAATTGTAATCAAATATGATAAAAATGTTATAAACGCAAACTGTCATCAACTAAACTATCATCATCAGAACTGTCATCAACTAAACTTTCATCATCAGAATTGTCATCAACTAAACTGTCATCATCAGAATTTGATGACAGTTCTGTCATCAATGAAAATTATTGTCATCAACAAAAATTACTGTCATCAACAAAAAAAACTGTCATCAACATAAACTGTCATCAACACAAACTGTCATCAACAGAAAAGGTTAGTTTCCACACTAGAAATTATTAGGGTTAGAAAATACAACTCAAAGCGCAAAAAGGGTTACTTACCCCAATTTTGGAAACATAATATAGAAAGGAAATACCATCGCTTCGGGAATTTCAGCTTTACTAAGTGATTAGGATCAATATAAGGGTATGTATGAATCTATACATATACTAAAAAAGATTGTTTTGCCACATGTCGTCCTTATATTCAATTCGCCTATGTGTTGACCTCTAAGCTATGCTACATCATCTTTCATGTTATACTCCACATCAGAACACTTTTGTGTTTATGAGTTATAATGTGTGTGTTCATCAACCATAACGTCTGTGTTCATACGTCAGAGTATGTGCATGTCATAGTGTGTATTCATATGTCACATTGTGTGTTCATTGACGAAAATGTGTTCATACATTATAACGTGTGTTCATGCGTAACAATATTTGTGTTCATCGTCCTTATTCTTCACCTTAAGATTCATCCTCACCGGAACTTAACCCATTTTTTATATCCATACTTAGTTATTTCTAGATTCCATACAAGTGTCACAAACTATTGGTACAAAGTTGTCCCAAATATTTCATGATAACGTGACAAGTCATCCCAAATAAATATTTGTGATATATAGTAAATATACAAGTTAACATTAAATCATCTTTGTTTATAAATTGTTAGGCAATAATGGTGGAGTTCAACTTTAACTAGATTGGGAAATTAAACATTACGAGTATGCATAGAAGATAAAATCGTGTGTATGTTCAGTTATTTTGTGAGTTGCAGGGATGTGGACACGTATTTCGACCTCTCATAATAGCGGTTATCGAACATACCATAAATAAATCCTTATAAAAGGCGATTGGAGTTGTCTTTTCATCCCATCACAAAAGCCTCTTTGTGTTCTACATGTTCATCCAAAAAACTATCAAAACCTCCCTCGCTTAATCCAAGACATCAAGAATGGCAAAAAGAATTAAGTTCAACACAATGGGTCCGAATCAGTTGGTGTCTCTTCCGAACAATCTAATCGTTGAAGTTCTTTCTAGAGTTGCTTCTTCTTCTCATACCGACTTGTGTAGTTGCAAAATGAGGTAAATTCTATGCTTTTTTGTTATCTTGTTGTTTTGTTTGTTTAGAAATAACGCCACCCTTCGTTAGTTTGGTTAGTAACAGACTGATCACATGTTTTTTTATGGTGGTTTATATCTTCTAGTTGCAAGACGTTGGAACAAATCGGGATGGAGAAATCTGTTATTTGCAAAGAACGTTGATGTTTTCCGTGTTCATCGTCTTACTAGATCTCAGGAAGTTGCGGCTCTTGCTTTCTTTAAAATATGTGCTCACAACGACAATCTTGGTGCCTTGTGTCTACAAGGAGTTGTATGTATTTTGATTTGCAAAATATTATGAACCCTAATAGTTTAATGTCATCCACTTTGTGTTGTGTATACATGATGCGTACTTTAGTAATATGGAGTTTGACCAAGGAATGGAAACCCTACAAAGGGCTGCAAATTTAGGTCATAAGACAACAACATATGTATTGGGTGTCATTTTAATGTGCAATGGTTCTGGTAAGAAAGACAAGGGAATGGATCTCATAAAAGGAGTGAAGGCTTCAACTGGGAAAAAGATCGCTGATTGTCGTATTAAGTTAGAGACTCTATCCGCTATATTTGAGCCACCGGTGAACTCGGTCCTCTATGTATTTCTTTGAAGAATAGACTTCCAGCATAACTTTTGTGAGGCTTGCACTTGTGAATTTGAATCCAACTTCTTCTGCTGGTTGATTAGAAGATCACACATGTAACAAAACTTTATTTATAATAATGTTGTGGATAATATATGTATTTCTTTGAAGAATAGACTTCCAACATAACTTGTTCTCTTGCAAAATTTGAATTCAAATCAATCATATGCAGCATGACTCTTTTTGTGTTTATCATATACTTACTACTTTGATTCCAACAAATAATAGTTTCATCAATTCAAGAAATCTATATCTTCAAATTAATCCTACTTTCTTACTGTATTGAAATCAAAACTTCAAATTCACCTTAATTGTTGTTGCAGCTTCATGAATCATTCTATAAGATTGTTAAATTAATCGTACTTTCTTAGTGTATTGAAAACAATAAAGTGATCTCTGCATTGCGTACTTATTTGATTTAGTGGTTTGTATATGTGGTTTATCTGAATTGCATAGTTATTGATTTGTGGTTTGCATATGAGAATGAATTTGTGATTTGCATATGAGGTTTACTTGGTTTGCACATGAGGTTTACCTGGTTTGCATATGTGGTTTATCTGGATTGCATATGAGGCCTATCTGGATTGCAAACTTATTGATTTACGGTTTGCATACGAGGTTTACGATGTCTGCATATGAGGTATATTGAATTGGATACTTTTTGTTTTTTGGTGATTTTTGGTGGTTTATCTAAATTGTATACTTACTGATATTTGGTTCGCATATGAGGTGTATCTGGTTTGCATACGAGGATTACCTGGAATGCATATGAGTTTTTGTTTTCTATATTGCATATGAGGTTTACCTGGATTGCAGACTTATTAATAGATGCAAACAAGCATTTCAACTGGTTTGAATCCCTTCTTAAGCAATAAGATTCTAAAAAGTATTATTACATTAGATGTAAATAAGAACAAGTATGTAAAATCTGACAAAGAATTATATATATCTTGACTATTTCATATCTTGGGTGTCTTTGTTTTGCTCCAGTTGTTTCTTCCATGATTTCATTTAATCTGCATAGAAAGATCAAATACAACTATTTAGTGTTACATGAATGTGTATAAGGTAAGTGATTGAATGTTTTAAATATACTGAATTTATTTCTTACCTTGTCTTTCTCCACATGTTGCCCTGTTATGACCATACTGACAACATATTCCACAACCCCTCTTTTTTCTTTGCAGCTGTTTGAATGCCTAACTCTTTTGCACGTATGATTCGTCCTCTTCTTGTCCCCTTGTTTTTTTGCTTGTTTTGGTGGTAACACTTGAACCCAGCTGGAGTTGGTCTTACATATTTCTCAAAATTCACTCTATAGGCTAATCCACTTGAGCTTCCTCCCATCTATACTGCAAAATATTCCTTCTTTTGCTTTATTGTGTCTAACAACTCCTTCATGTATTCTGGCTTGCTTTCAATCAAATTGATGCAACTGTGCATTTCTCCCAAGAGATGTATCATTAGTACTTTGTTCTCTTCTGTTTTATTACTTTCCTTGTAGAGCAAACTATCAATTTTGAACATTGGCTGTAACGATGCTTCCTTTGTGCAACGTCTATCAATATAATTCTCCGGCACTTCCGTAAGTCCCTTGTTTCTCATAACCACAAACATGTGTGGGCAAGGCAAGCCAACTCACATAAATTTGTTGCATGTGCAACATATATCAACACTATCAAAATTTGTGACTGTGTACTTTTTCCCACTCTCTTGTTCAATCTCATATTTTGCCACTGTGACTTCCTTCATCATGCTTGTTACCATGCACTTGTAGATCGAGTTGTAGAAAGACTGTTGTATCTCATTAAAAACTAAGATTTTGTACACTTTGGAACATGCCTTTTCAACAATCCAATTTGTCTTCATGTTGGCAACGCTCGTTGATGAGGATGCAACAAGCTTGTGTTGTTCATGTCTCTGTTGATCTAATGCACTTTCAAACTGACTATGGAACTGGATTAACGAAGAGGATTGACCAAGGAATTTGCCAAATAAGCTATTTTGGCTCTCTGACCTTGATGTTGTTCTGAGCATCCCTCCCATCCTTATATCATTGAAGAATGCAGGGATCCAATAGCTCCTCAACTCAAACATTCTCTTCAGACAGTCATTGGACTCTAATTCATACTTTTCAATAAAATCACCCCACCCTTGCTCAAACTGTATTTTTGTGATATCTTTATTCCAAACCAAAGCATTGATCCCTTGTTTGAATTCCAATGTGTTGAATATTCTGCTTTCTATCTTGTTTGGCAACTTGAACATGATATGCCACATACAGAAATGATGTGTTGCATTGTCAAAAGCATGTTTTACAACTTGAATAATTGCTGGATCCTAATAGTCAGTATGACGTATGGCTCGTGTCCCATTACCTTTTTGAAGTTGTCAAACAACCACACGTAGGATTCCGTGTTCTCTTTCAACATCAAAGCCGCATCAAATGTAACAGATTTCTTGTGATTATCCACTCCAATAAATGGTATAATTACCATATCATACCTGTATGCAATTCAGAATCTCATTATACTCGAAAGACAAGTTCTCTATATATGCAATTCAGAATTTGAAGCATATTTAATCCACTAATATAATCTCGATTACCATGTCTCTTTATGAAGAGGTCCTTATATGCAATTCAGAATCTAATTCTATCCAAAAGCCAAGTTCCTTATATGCAACTCAGAATCTCAATCTCCATGTCTCCTTCATAAGAAAATTTGCCTATATGCAATTCAAAATCTCATTGTATTCAAATGCGAAGGTACCTATATGCAATTCAAAATCTCAATTGACATGTATTTTTCAAAATCAAATTCCTTCAAATTAACAGTTCCCTATATGCAATTCAGAATCTCATTATATTCAAATGCCAAGTTCCCTATATGCAATTCAAAATATTATATAAGTCACAACAATTATATTCCCTATATTAACAACTCAGTGAATTTTGCTTTCAGAATTTTACATGTTTTTGTTGTAAAGAATGAGAAACTCTTTCTACTGATAGGATCTGCCCAAAACAACCTCTCTAGTTGATCTTCTTTGTCAACAAAATAATCAAAACAGAATGCCTCACATATGTCTTTCTTCTTCTTTAGTTTGTCTATGATTATTTATCCATCATATCCTTCCATATAAGAATTCAGATCCCTCTTTAGATTTTTAAAATGTGTTACGCTAGCTCCTATAGCGCCATATTTCCCAACTGATTCTTTATAGATTCGGTACCCTTTCGTTGTTCCTACATTCTCATTTCCACAGTTGAGAATGAAATCAGCTTCAAAAGCACCTATATTTCTCTTTGTTTTTGCAAACTGCTTTTCTCTGTCTGTCATCATCGGGTGCGTGTGGCGTTCTACAAATTCATGAACCTTGTACTGCCCTTCCTCATTCCCTTTCAATGTTATCCTTGCCTTGCATCTGGTACAATTTGTAACTCTACGTCTTTTTGCATTGCTTCTTTTTGGTGTTCCTGCTAGGATGGGTGAAACTTTTTTGTGGCCCTCCCTATTGCATAAAAGGTATTTCCATACAGTTAACCCTCCTTTCTTTTTGTTTGTGCTTTTCCTCACTTCAAAGCCACACTCCTTGGCATAATTATCATAGAACTCCTATGTTGTGTCTATGTTGTCAAACACATTCCCAACTACTGGTTTGATTTCATTTCTACAAACAAGTATGTAATATGTTGTGCCCCCTTGAGAAATCTGAATGTCATTTGTTTCTTCAATAAGATTTAGATAGATTGTAAATTCCAAAATCACAATGCACATGTTTCTTTGAAAATCAAAGTTCCTCTATATGCAATTTAGAATCTCAATACATTCAATAGCGAAGCCCTCTCTAATATGCAACTCAGGAATATCAATTATCAGGACTCTTTCAAATGAAGAGTTCCCTATATGCAATCCAGAGTCTCATTATATGCAAAAGCCAAGTTTCCTATATGCAAATGCATAATTTCAATTTTCATGTCTCCTTCAAAGAAAAGTTGCCTACACTCAATTCCAAATGTCATTGTATTCAAATGCCAAGTTCCCTATATGTAATTCAGAATCTCAATTTTCACGTGTTCTTTAAAATCAAAGTCTCCAATATGCATTTCGAGATTAATGTATGATGCAAACCCCATAAACTTCTTGTATTGTATCACTTCAAATTGTTAGATTATCATTTCCGTCTGTTCAGATTTCCATCTAGAATCTAGTTCGATGCAATTTGAAATATCTAATGTTCTACTCTATCTAATAATCTCATAATCGCAATTCAAAATCCAAAATGAGCTATAACTCATCTTTATTATCTGATTCTCCTTCCTGATTTGTCAAATCAGGGATTAAACCTTCTGTCGACGCTGAATTGATTCCTAGGTTTTGTTCCAGGAAAGCTTCTGTTGAAACTGAATTCTGCTCTAGGTTTTGATTTGTTACTGTTGATGTGGACGCCATGTTGTTGTAATACTTGTTGAATTTCTGGAATCGTTGTTCTTCGATTTGTGTATTGGTCTGTGATTTTTGCCTTCTTCTTCCAATTTCGATCGCGATTTGTTGAAAGAAGGAAATTTCAATCACCTTCGAGATCGCATTTCCTTGTTTCAGAGTCGCGCGTGTTTGCACGCGCGCGTTACGAAGCAATGGAGACGTGCGTGATCGTAATTGTTTTAATCTTAGCCACCCGATTTTTCTCCGCGCTGAACGGCTGAGATGCGTTCTCACCGTTCTCACTTTAAGGCTAATTCTCACCAGATTCACTCCCTATATATATATAGAGAGAGAGAGATTTTTGTTATTATGAATTTGTCAATTGTTCTCTATTCTTCTTTAGGAAATAGATTCGAAATGTTTTTCAAATTTAACTTTATTAATTACAGTTTTCCGGATTTTAAGAGATCGTTATTATATCAGTATGTTATATAATCTTTTATTGTCCTGTACGAGGCTGAGAATAAAGCCAACTGATATTAGATTTGTCCTTAACCGTGTAGAGGAACTTTTTTTAGTGATTTATTTTGAGTAATGTTATAGGATTTCAGATATTTTCTTTGTATCTTGGTAGAGATAAACAAGTCTGATCGCCTGTAAATTACCCGAGTGTGTCTAGCATGTGCGTAAATTTTATAAAAAGTTACTTTACTTTTATCCTCATTCGTATTGGAAAATTCAAAACAACACCAATAATGGAAAGAAGAATAAGTTAGGATGAGACTTGGATGAAGATTGAGAATCATACACACTCGCGTTCTGACTTACGCATAAAAATGTTGTGGACTATGCATATAATGTATGAATGTGTCTATGTGCATCACTAAAATGTGTATCATTAACACCATTTATATACATGTAGTGTTTTTTTGCTGAGTTGCATATCATTGTATAAGCCAAAGTTGCCGATAGTCCAAGGTTCAACAAACTTGCAAGTAAACAGACCTTTACACAGCCACAAATGTTTAATATAATACTACCAACAAGAGGTGGGTGGGAGACCAAACCAAAACCCCAGTCTCAAAAGGACCTCTCTCTCTTCATCTCTCTTTATCTCTTCAACTCATAAAAAAAAGATTCCAACTCAAAAAGAAACAAAGAAGAAAAACAGGAATTCAAAGCTTTATGCTAGTAGAGGAGTGAAGTTACAGTGTGTTTAAATTGTTGGATCATCTGAATCTTCACCCACCAACTCCCATACACTGAACAAGTAAGAGAGCATCTCAGATTCCTTTCTTTCTAAATTGTTGGATCACAACTTTCTCAGATTCCTTTCTTTATAAATCTTCTACACTGATTATTTATGTGAAATGGATTTATTCTGATTTTATGCAAGTGCTTTGTTGCATTAGCTTGTATGATTCCTTTTTACTTTTTTGGTTTTATGCGCTCTCTTAATCCTCTTTCCTCCATTTGAGGTCCAACTTTAGTGAATCATGACATCATATGATTAACCCTTCTTTATCAAAATTCGGTCAGATAAATATATATTCTGAACTTTCAAGATGCTCCATGTTTTTTTTGCTGATGCTCATAACTTGTCTGACTTCACTTGTTATTTGCTGATCTTTCTAATCTCTTGTCCATTCCTGTAAGCTTCAATTCACAAAGTCAACATATCTATGTCTTGTTTATCCTCTTCTTCTTATGATTGCAGCGAAGATGTACGTGCAGCAGGAACAGATTGAGTTCTTGTTGAAGACCGAAGATGAAGACGAAGACCCTCTAAGAGAGTTCGTTGGATGTTTTATGGAGATCAAATCAAATATATAATCTCCAAACTTCATTTTCAAGAGGATTCCATGAAGTAGTCTATCTGATGATCTAGTTCTGACTGGTAAACAAATGAAGAAGAAGAACAAAGTAATGGATGAAGGTGGCTTTCAACCGAATCCCTCTACACCTAACAGCATTGACATTGATTTCATGGATCAACTCTTCGATTCGGGTTGCTGGTTACAAACTGCTGATGGGTCTAAATTCTTCCCTCACTACAACATCCCTTCTCAACAAACTAACTCTATCAATCTGACACCAGCTCTAAACCAAGAAGCTCACCAGCCAGAACCCAAAAGATGGGAAACAGGCTCAAGTAGTCGAAAGCTGGAAAATGCGCTGATTCCGACATCTATAAGCCATTCACAGAATCTGTCATGGGGAGGGAGTGTATCAAACAGCATTTGGATTGCTCCCAAGGCAAGTTCAGGCCCATCTTCAACTGTGAAAGAGAGATTAATGGGGGCTATTCGTAATTTCTTATCATTGACTACAGATAGAAGTGTATTAGTTCAGATATGGTTGCCTGTAAAAAGAGGAGTCAAGAATTATCTTACAACAGTAGGGCAGCCATATTTGTATGATCAGACCTCGCTTTCCCTTGCTAACTACAGAAACATTTCAGAAAACTATCAGTTTTCAGCTGATGAGGATTCAAAAGAGGGGCTAGGATTACCTGGTCGAGTTTTTCTTGGGAAGGAACCTGAATGGACGCCAGATGTTCGGTTCTTTAGGCAAGATGAATACCCTCGTGTGAAACACGCGCAGATATGCAATGTTCGTGGCTCAATTGCTCTTCCCGTGTTTGAAAAGGGAAGTGGAAATTGTTTGGGTGTTGTTGAGATTGTTACCACCAGTCAGAAGATTACTTACAGGCCTGAGGTTGAAACCCTCTGCAATGCTCTTGAGGTTTCTTCTTCTATCCATTAACGTCATCACATTTTTCTTCTATCCATTAACCTGTTTTCATTCTGCCTTGTTGTAAAAGGAATCATACAATATTACTTTATTGTCATTGCACATTGATCAAAATGGGAGAAGCGATAGTTCATCATTTTGATCAAAGAAAATAATGTGGTCTAAGTTCGTTTCTCGTTACCATTTCCACAAGTGCAAGAACAAACGGGCATGATCTCTTTCATCAGTTAATGATTTTTTCGCGTTGTCTTCTCCGTTTCAGGCTGTTGATCTCCGAAGTTCCGAAATCCTAAGCAGTTCGAAGGAAAAGGTAAACTCACAACAGTGTTAGTTTTAGAATTCAGTATCATCTAAGTTAACTTATAATCCATTTTACTAGGCTGAAAATGAAGGTGATAGTGTTGAGCTGTCAGAGATTTTACGCATACTAAGAAGCGTCTGTGACAAACATGGATTGCCTCTGGGTCAGACTTGGGCTCCCAAATGGAGTTGTTCTGATAAAGATGCACATTGTGCCTCAAGTGTCGACATAGCTTGCTACGTTCGTGACCAACGAGTCTCGGGCTTCCATGAAGCCTGCTCTGAGCAACAGCTTCTTAAAGGTCAAGGAGTCGTTGGCAAAGCGTTCGGGACAAACGAGCCTTGCTATGCAATTGACGTTACAACATACAGCAAAGCTGAGTATCCCCTTTCTCACCATGCCAAGATGTTTAGACTTGGTGGAGTTGTGGCAATTCATCTTCAATGCTTATATGGTGCATGCAGAAGCTATGTTCTTGAGTTCTTCTTGCCCCTCGGTTGTCAGGATCCCGGCTTCAGTTTCCATTCTAAGATAATGGAATCTCTCACCACCATCATTCATGCTTCAAATAGTTTGCGTTTCTTCACCAGTCTAAATGATCATCAACCTCAAAAATCAAGCCACACCGAAACATCTTGGATTTCGGAAATGGTGCAAGTACAGAAACAGGGAAAGGAGGTTGCTATATCATTTCTGAAGGAGCCAACACAAAAATTCAAGGCAGAACCTCAAGAAGGTCCATTGTTGTCGACCCAGAAAGTAGGCGAAAAGAAGTCGACAAAGGCACAAAAAGCTATAAGCTTGCAGGAACTTAGGCAACATTTTGCTAGGAGCCTAAAAGAAGCAGCTAAAAGCATTGGTGGTAAAACAAAACTCAATCCATTAGTCCAATACTGAATTATCATAGAATGCCTAAACTAAATGATATTAATGCTTTTGCAGTTTGCCCAACTACACTAAAAAGGATATGCAGACAGCATGGAATCAACCGCTGGCCATCTAGAAAGATAAAGAAAGTAGGCCACTCATTAAGGAAGCTTCAACTAGTGATGGACTCTGTTCAAGGAGGTCAAGGTTCAATTCAGCTATCCTCTTTTTATTCAAACTTTCCACAACTCAATAGCCCAACAGCTACAGAAATTACTGATCAACCCAAACAGGTAAATACATTACCTGAAAGCACCATTTTTAATTCTGGGGGAAGCGCGTCCCAATCCACTTCCTTCAGTCATACTTCATCATCAAGCCATTCCCTCTCAACTGGCGCAAGAGCATCTGGGGATACGTCATCGTTACAGAATCCAGCTCGATCTTTGGTGGGCCTAAAGAGTGAAGCAGAGAAACCCAGGGCAATCTGCAAAGTGAAAGCGACGTTTGGAGAGGAAATGATTCGGCTATCAGTAACATCAAACATGAGTTTAAGAGATTTACAATGTGAAATATCAAAGCGGTTTCGAATTGATGAAAACGAGATGCAGCTCAAGTACTTGGATGATGACAGAGAGTGGGTTCTTTTAGCATGTGATGATGATCTTGAAGAGTGTATAGATATACACAATTCTGCGGGACAACAAACAGCAAAAGTCTCCGTCCATCAAGTTAGCGCAAGATTGGGGAGTTCACTTGGTAGTAAGTCTCATTCCTGACTGTTTAATTATGTTGCAATTCAATTTCTGATCTTGTGATTATTCTAATTTGTCATGGCTTTTAAAATAGAAATGGGTGATGGGAAGTTCTTATATGCTTGGAAAGAACATTTTATTTTTTCAGGTATAGCCATTGTATTCACAGATTTTTACTCAGAATGTAACTCCATTGGTACTGTCACTGTAAAAAGATCAAAGCAACCAGCTTGTTTTGGATAATTCCTGGAAACTGCATACATCTTTTGGCGAAACTACACGCAGGAATTTCTGGATTGCGTAAACCCGACACAAAAAACAACCACTGGAGAGCAATTTGTAAGAGCAGAGTCAGAAGCAAACTGAATCAGGATGACAAAAGTTGAATTGCTATATTAAGTATAAACAATTAGCCAAAGTTAATCAGATGTACAACAATATCCTAATAAAACCCCTACAACTCTACAAACTTACTAAGAAATTGAATCAGCATGCTTACAAAACAAAGTAAACAACTATACTTTAGTGAGTCCATTATGATAAGAATCCATTAATGAACAGTTGTTGGTAAGAAGACGAGCATGCGGTGGATTGGAGATGAGAAGAATCCAATCTGATCATCCTTGTTAAGACTCCTCCTGATGAGAAATTCTGGCCAACATAAGTAAGGCCGAAGCCGCAGTAACCTCTTCCATCGAAATTTCATCTTGTGATATTGATTTGACCTATTCGCTCGACAACAGAACCGATTATTCTCTAACCACAAACGATTCAATGAACAATCAAGTAAAGAATCTGAATGCAAGAGGAAACACAGTATGTTCACGCGGTTCGGCAATCCCTAATCCGCGGAGTCTCAGTGGGGAGACTCATCCCAACAATGCACTAGGATACTCAGGGAGTTCGCACAGAAGTTACAAAGCAAGGCAAGAACGGCAAAACACAGAATACATGTAAGATCTAACACAGATCTAACAAAGAGAGGAGGAAGAGAAGGAAATTGGGATTCGGCCCCCAATAGGCTGTTGTAGCTTCAAGGCAGAAGCTACAATGAGAACTCAAGTCTTCTATCGCCAGAAATCGCCACCCTAGGACCTCTGCAGAAGCTCTTCAAGAACTCTCTCTCTTTCTCTGAAATCTCTCTCTCTCTTTCTGTAATGAGCGCCGCGAACAGTGATCGATCTAGTGCAAGCTTCCTCTTCAAGAGAAGCTTATATAGCTAGGTCTTCTTGTCAACAAGTCTCACCAGATAGCTCAAGCGGGCTTCGTCCACTTGATCAACAGATGCGGCCCAAACAAACAACACAACCCAAGAGCAAAGCCCAACTCCAGATATAACCCAATACCAGATTATGTCATCCAGCCGGTTACCCGGGGTTGCATGATATCCGGTTTCAGATTAATCATAAAGCTAGAACAAGTCCTAGGCAATCTACCAATCCCTACACTTAAACTTTGTCATACCTATGTGCAAACTACTTAGGTCATACATGAACTTAGGATTATAACACTTACAAATGCCCTCCTAATCCAAAGTCCATTAACCCCACCCAAGAAAGCATAATGCATTGTCGAACTCTTCTCCCCATGTCATCATTGACCCAACCTCACACCTCAGGTTACATCATCGATGTGAAGTGCATTCCCGCAGAAAACAAACTTGTTAGTAGGCACAATTTTGGTTCCAAAATCAGCAGGATTCACATCACCTTTAATTTTCTTCACATCTATAACCTCTTTTTCAACCAAATCTCGAATAAAGTGTAATCTTACATCAATATGTTTGGTTTTCTCATGGTATACAGGATCCTTACAGAGAAATAAAGCACTCTGGCTATCAGTATAAAGTATAGGTAGATACTCTTTACCTTCAATCTCTTTTAGAATACCTTTCAACCATATAGCTTCTTTGGAAGCTTCAGTAGCTGCTATATACTCAGCTTCTGTGGAAGACAAAGCCACTATGGATTGTTGTTGGCTTTTCCAGGAAATACAATTACTTGTCCAAGTGTAGTAGAAAGCAGTAGTGTATTTTCTGGTGTCCTTGTTACTGCCATGGTCAGAGTCAACATATCCCTTCAACTTTTTCTAGAATCAAACTCAGAATAAACAAGACCAAGATTATTAGTCCCATTAATATATCTAAGCATATATTTCATGGTAGCCCAATGTCTAGGACCAGGTCCAGACATGTACCTACTGAGTACACTCACAGAGAAGGCCAAGACAGGTCTAGTGCATAACATAGCATACATCAAAGAATCTACAACTACATCATAGGGAACATTTTCCATAGACTTATGATCATCTTCAGTGACAATATATTCTTTCCTGGACAACTCCATATGCCCTCCTAAGGGGATAGGAGCAGACTTAGACTGAGACATAGAGAATTTGTCAAGCACCTTCTTCAGATAATCAGATTGTGAAAGAAACATAGTTTGATTTTTCCTATCTCTAACAATCTTGACACCTAAAATTTTCTGTGCAGGACCAAGGTCCTTCATATCAAAATGTCTCTTTAAGTCATATTTCACACCAGCAATGACAACCTTAGAGCTACTGATAAGTAAAATGTCATCAACATATAATAGAACATACAGAGGATGAGCTAACATTATGTTTTTAAAGTACAGGCATGTATCATATTGACTCCTATGAAAACCCAAAGAAATCATACAGGCATCGAACTTTTTATTCCATTGTCTAGGTGACTGTTTAAGACCATAGATAGATTTATTTAATAAACACACATGATCAGGTTTATTTTTATCTATAAAACCCTTAGGTTGACTCATATGTATAGTCTCAATCAAATCACCATGTAAGAAAGCAGTTTTCACATCCATCTGTTCAAGTTCCCAGTCAAACACAGTAGTCATAGCAAGCAATAGTCTCATGGTTTTATATTTCACAACTGGGGCAAAAATATCATTATAATCCACTCCTTCCTTTTGAGTAAAGCCTTTGGCTACTAGTCTAGCCTTAAATCTAGGTGGATCACGTAAAGAACTACCCTCTTTTAGTTTGAAAATCCATTTACAATCAATGACCCTAGCTTTATCTGGTTTCTTAACTAAAGTCCAGGTATCATTAGCATGCATAGACTGAATTTCATCATTCATGGCTTTAAGCCACTCATTTGACTGTTTACAATGTATAGCTTGTTCAAAGGTGTCAGGTGTATAAGACTTCACAACATCAACAACCATGAAAGAAAACTCAACAATTTTATTGTAGCTCTCAACCAGATTAACATTATACTTTCTGTTAGGAATCCTAGTTCTAGGTTCTCTATCCCTAACAAGCTGATAGTCACCTAAATCATGCACAATAGTATTAGAAACACTAGAGTTTGGGGATTCAGCTATAGCATCAATGTTATTAGGTGAATTTTGAGAGTTACTTACTGCCCCACCTAATTGGTGAGGGTGCAGAGCAGTATGGTTGTCCTGATTTTCTCCTTGAAGTCCTTCACTTAGAGGATTCTCCATTGCTTCTTGAGAAGTTCCAATCTCTGAAGACTGGATGTTGTGAGAGTGACCAATGTCAAACTCCACCTCTTCAGCTTGTGGTGGATCATTATTAGCATAAAACTGAGCTTGTGCAATCCAAGGAGAGCACTCTTGGGTACCTGTAGGCTCAGCAGAGGGTGTTAGCATTCCTTTAAAGTGAAAATCCTTCTCATTGAAGGTAACAGACCTAGAGGTTATAACTTTGTAACCTCCAGGTTGGATTAGAAGCAATTTATATCCCTTAACTCCTTCAGGATATCCCAACATGACACATTTTTGAGCTCTAGGTTGCAACTTGCCTTGTGAAACAAGAGCATTGGCAGTGCAACCAAAAGTCCTGAGATGTGTTAGGTCAGGTTTCCTATTGGTCCACATCTCCTGAGGGGTTTTGAATCCTATCACAGAAGATGGTGACCTGTTAATGAGGTAGGCAGCTGTGATAACAGCTTCACCCCACATAACACTTTTCATGCCAGAGCTAATTAACATACATCTGGCTTTCTCAAGAAGCGTTCTGTTCATCCTCTCAACAGTTCCATTCTGTTGAGGGGTACCAGGAACAGTTAGGTGTCTTTTGACACCACTAAGCTTACAATACTCATTGAAAGAGGCATTACAGAATTCAAGACCATTATCAGTTTTTAAGCATTTGAGTTTATGACCAGATTGACTTTCTACCATAACTTTCCATTCCTTAAAGTTTTCAAAAGCATCACTCTTACTCTTGAGTAGGTAGATCCAGACTTTTCTTGAGTAGTGATCTATGAGAGATAAGAAGTAATTCCTATCTCCCACAGTTGCTACCTGAGATGGACCCCATAGATCGGAATGTACATATTCTAGAGGTCTAGCTGCCACATAGGAGGATTTACTAAAGCTATGAGCAATCGTCTTTCCAAAAACACAATTCTCACAGAATTCAAGGTGAGAGGGTTTCTTATCAATCATGCCATTTTTGAACAAATGAATAAGGCCTCGATTTCCTATGTGACCAAGCCTAGAGTGCCAAAGCTTAGTGACTTCAGAATTGTCACCCTTAATAGCATCAATGGAGACATTAATCTCAGGTGAGGCAATAGCATAGTAAAGCCCACCCTTCTTAATGCTTTTGATTAGGACAGTGTTATTTCTAATCACCTCCCTAACTCCATTATAAGTATTAATGTGACAGTTTAAGTCATCAAAAGCAGATTCAGATAAAAGATTTCTTCTTAAGTTAGGCACCCACCTAACATTTTGCAAGACTCTAATAACACCATCATGCATCCTAAGAGGAACTCTTCCTACTCCTTTTATAGGCAAGGAAGTGTGATCACCTAACATGACCTCACCTCCATCAATCAGTTGTAAAGAGCAAAAATATTTCCTATGTGGGGTAGGATGCATAGTGCACCTTGAATCAAAGATCCAGGAGTCACTTTCAGACAAAGAGCTAACAACAAGAAGTTCAGAATCATACTGAGGGTTATCTTCTAACACATTAGAGTGATTAGGCTTGTCTTTATTCTTTTCACCCCTTTTCTTTTTATGACAGTCAGAAGCATAATGACCCATCTTATTACAGTAGAAACCCTTAACATTAGTAGTGTCTTTATCAAGCTGTTTTTTAGGTTTAGGTCTACCTCCTTTTCCTTTGTTCTTATACTTGCCTTTAGCCATCATCACCTCATTCTTAGAATCAGTTCTAGTCTCAGATTTGGTGCCCATTTTAAGTTTGAAGACCTTAAGGGTCTCATTTTTCTGAATTATGGACTCAGTTATCTTAGACAAGGTAAGCTCATCCCTACCATACTGAATTACATCTTTTAACGTATCAAATTGACTAGGCAGAGAGTTAAGCAACAAAACAGCTTGGTGAGTTTCTTTTATCTCATCATCACATCTCTTAAGGTCTTGTGTCATTTTCAGAAAAGCATCAAAGTTTTCTTGCACAGTGGCAGACACATCCATCTTAAAAGTAAACAATTTGCACAACAAAGATATTCTACTAGGCAAATATTTAGAGAGAAATATGGACTCCAGTCCATCCCAAAGAGCTTTAGGTTGAGAAAAACATACCACCTGACGAGCCACGTCGTCAGTCAACCTAATCATTATCTCTGAGTGTGCAAGGTCTTGCATATCCTTCATTTCTGCACTGGTGATCCGAATTGGCCACTCCTCAGATACAACTTTGAAGAACTTCTCCCTAATTAGGATTGCCTTCATCTTTACTTTCCACATGGCAAAGTCACCATTGCCATCAAAAGGCTTGAGTCTTGCGTTGTCAGACATATCTCATGTCAGACAAAGCACACAGATTAGACTCAGAATCAAGCTTGAGAAATATTGAAAAAACTCAAGAAACAAGATTCAACACAGGAAACCCTAGGTCTAGCTCGAATACTTCAAGAGACGAGAAACAAGAACTAGGAGTCAAATCAGATTGGCGCAGGGGAAGCAACCAAGGGCGAAATCAATATCAGAAGCACAACCTGGCTCTGATACCAATTTGTGATATTGATTTGACCTATTTGCTCGACAACATAACCGATTGTTCTCTAACCACAAATGATTCAATGAACAATCAAGTAAAGAATCTGAATGCAAGAGGACACACAGTATGTTCACGTGGTTCGGCAATCCCTAATACGCGGAGTCTCAGTGGGGAGACTCAGCCCAACAATGCACTAGGATACTCAGGGAGTTCGCACAGAAGTTACAAAGCAAGGCAAGAACGGCAAAACACAGAATACATGTAAGATCTAACACAGATCTAACAAAGAGATGAGGAAGAGAAGGAAATTGGGATTCGGCCCCCAATAGGCTGTTGTAGCTTCAAGGCAGAAGCTACAATGAGAACTCAAGTCTTCTATCGCCAGAAATCGCCACCCTATGACCTCTGCAGAAGCTCTTCAAGAACTCTCTCTCTTTCTCTGAAATCTCTCTCTCTCTCTCTCTCTTTCTGTAATGAGCGCCGCGAACAGTGATCGATCTAGTGCAAGCTTCCTCTTCAAGAGAAGCTTATATAGCTAGGTCTTCTTGTCAACAAGTCTCACCAGATAGCTCAAGCGGGCTTCGTCCACTTGATCAACAGATGCGGTCCAAACAAACAACACAACCCAAGAACAAAGCCCAACTCCAGATATAACCCAATACCAGATTATGCCATCCAACCGGTTACCCGGGGTTGCATGATATCCGGTTTCAGATTAATCATAAAGCTAGAACAAGTCTTAGGCAATCTACCAATCCCTACACTTAAACTTTGTCATACCTATGTGCAAACTACTTAGGTCATACATGAACTTAGGATTATAACACTTACACATCGGAAACTGTAGAAATTGAAAGTAGGAACTGAAAGGGCTTCTTCTTGGTGGATCTTCTTCTGGGTTTAAGAGCTTGGCTTCTCATCTGTTTAGACCCCCATGATAACCTAATGCTCCGGCGAAGATCCGGCACAACCACAGTAACTTCTTCCATTGGAACGGAATGGTTGGGCGGGAGTTGGAAATGGAAGGGCTTCCTTGAGGATTTCTTGGTGATCTTCTTTGGGGTTTAAGAGCTTGGGATTGACGAAACAGGGAGTAGCTCCGGCGAAGCTGGTTAGGAGATGAGACGAAGGAACGAGAGAATACAACAAGAGAAGAAGAAGGGAGAGAGGGATTTGGATGAGTTGGAAGCGGAAAGAAGTGAGTTTTGTGTGATAGAGAAAGAGGAATTTGAAGATGTACAACGGTAGACCGACTAAGGAAGAGAGGGTAAGATGGGGAATTAGTCCTCAGAGAGCCAGCAACGGTCGAATTCCAACCCCAGCTTCCAATCTCCATTACTTGCAGAGGTCTCGTTGTAAGGCTCCTCCGGAAAAACTTTTCAAATTTTGAATTCCCAATTTCCTTCTTTTCTCTAACGCTTCTCCCTCCGGGTCTCGCAAGTCGCAAGGCAACCTTACCACCAAGCGCTTCATTCATTTGTTCCATCTTCCCTGCCTTTCATATATATACTAGCTTAATTTTAATTTCCCATGTTGTACACGAGATTGATATAATAAATTAATTATTAAAATTATTATTTAATTAATACTAGTTTTTTCATGCACGTGCTACGCACGGGCCAAATGAATTTACAAAAAAAATGGGCTAAATTTATTTGTAAAATTATTATTTAATAAAATTGTTTTAATCGTCGGTATATTTAGTTCGTATTTTAACTTTTACCTACCACCATATGTTTTATTAATAATAGTTACTTTCAACTAATTTATCGTCTTATTATATGGTAATACATAACTTTATATTTATAGAATTAATCTCTTATAAATAGTATCTTTTTAGTGTCAAATCATCGAAAGTCTATATCATTCTTGGTATTTCAAACATGTGCGAAAAGATACCTTGTAGTTTAATTAAAGACATTTTTTCTCGTGCAAAAACTTAGCGAGAATGACATAGACTTTACTTCATATAATCAATACCAAGTTGTGATTTGATATATTTTCTGTCCATATAGTGTTAGATCAAATAATCAAAGTAATATTTACTTGGTTAAGGTATAGATTCATTTATTGGAAATAATTTGTGAATAATATTTTTTGATACGTTATCATCTCTATATCTATAAAAGAGATCATACCCGCAACTAGGAGTACAATTAATCCCCTATCATATATCAAATTCAATTTCTTTTTTCACACCTTTTTTATTTAATTTTGATAATTATAGTAGTGTAATATCAAATTCATTAACCTAACTAAAAAAAAAAATTTAATCCCTTTCATATATACTTATCTCATTTCCGTTCCCATGCGTCGCACTAGTTTAATAAAATAATAAATTTAATTTAAGATAGAAAAAAATATTAAATTCATTAACCTAACTAAAAAAATTTAATATATAGATTCAGTTCATTTAGCTCATTTAATTTTTGTATAATTTTTATAAATAATTATGTAATTTACCTAAAATTACAGTAATAAGAGGATTCATTCTTTAATATAAAGCTTTTTAGTTAGTATGATATACTCCCTCCGTCCCCATTTGTTTGTCCTATGACGGAATTTGACACTATTCACCTATTAACGTAATTTGCTCGATTATTCTCAATCTTTGTGTATTAATATAGTCATATAGGGTCTTGTTTGATTCGTCTCATTTAATACTTTAACAATATCAAGATTTTATAATTTTTAATAATATGTAGTTAGAGATATTAACGACGCAAAACATGCATCGGCAAGTGTGTAAACGCGTAAGAGGACAAACAAATGGGGACGGAGGGAGTAGTATTTTTGATAAAGGGAGTGCTCAAGTATTCTTTAATATAAATTATCCCTCCAAAGCAACATATTATTCCACGGTTAAAAATCTGATTACATTATACCAAAAAAACCCTGATTAAAAAGTACTTTTCTTGATCTCTTTCTAAACCAATGCATCTATATATATAAAAGTTGGTTGGTGTTAGGCGAAAGTAAATGAAACCGGTAGCGGGCTTGGCAGGGCTTTTCATTTATGTCTTAAACTAGTGTAGGCCCCGTGATATTCACGGGATTATAATTCTACATTAATATTTATAAAATGTTTATAATTTTTATAGAAACATTGTTAAAATAATACATAAGTTATAGTTATATTTCTTAAAGATAAATAATAATAAAAATGTTAATACATGTTTTTATTGTAAAATATATGGATATAACACCGAATGATCAACCTCCAATATAAAATATACACCAACCTATCGTATAGTCAACCAAAACTCAATTAGATAGTCTAATCTAAGCATAAAATAATGACCAGACTACCAACAAAATAATGTTGTAAACATAATCGTTCTACATCATACTCACTGAAGTTTGAACTTTTGAGTTTAATGCTCGATTTTTCTAACTTAGGGCATAGAATAAGCATACTTAAATATAAAAAATTACCCCTACAAGTAAATGCATAAACTCATTACAAAACATCACTAAAATGACAACACCTAATCACTAAAATGGTAACACTTAATCATAAATTTCTAAAATTAATCTTATTATATGCTCCTCCTAAACATGATTTATAAATAACCAAAGCTTTTGAATGTATGACTTGATTTGCATATTTGTAGGAGATTATGGAGGACGTGGAAGATTGTGAAAAATTAGATTTCTTATTTAAAATTTTAATAAATTAATAAATTATTATTTTGTTTTTCTAAAATGGTGACATGGCGCTGAGGTGGCACAATATTTTGTGAACACTTGATTTCTCCCTTATATTGTAGTCCCTTATATTGTAGTTAGGTAGATTGGACGGGTCTTGCTTTCAATTAAACTTTAGTCCGAGAGTACCAGTCTTTGCCATCGATTCCTTCGCCCCTGTTCCAACCTCTCCCGATTGGATCAATAGCTCTCTCTGGTCTTCTCCCGCCGATCCCTTCGCCATTGATCGCCCTCGTCCCTCTCCCGCCGACGAATCACCGGTTATACAGCAGCCTCTCCGCCACCGCCTTTACCTGTTGTGGTTTCCCCTCCGAGCCCCAAATCTCAGTCTCTAAAGTCTGACTCGCGCGATGATATTGATGCCAATGGCGCCTCCACCTCTTCGCCGCTCTCTGCTGATGACATCTCTCGACAAGCTCAGCTTTTGGTTGAGGTCAATTTGCTCCCTCTTTTCAACTCTTTTGTGTTATTTTTAGGCGTTTTTTGCGCTTGATTTCTATGTATTATCAAACCGTAAAAGGAGATTTGATGCAATCAAGTGCCTTGAGGTGATGAAGGCTGGTGGGTTGAAGCCTTCGACCACTATGTATAATTCTTTGATCAATGCCTATGTACAAAGACTATGTTTTCTGAAACTCAAGGTTTTTCTCTGTAAACTTTCTATGCTGCTAAAATACTGTTTGTTATTGGTAGGGTTTGTCTGAACAAGTATATCTAAATCTGAACATGACAATAATGCTTTGATCAAGTACAGATCTTGGACTGAAATGTATAATCATTGTATAATGCCAGTATTTCCTAATTGCAACCATAGAATCATTACCATATGTCTCAACTTCCTGGTGAATCATGGTGTGTCATTCGTCATGGTCAGTTATACAAAGATGAACAAATCTATATTAGATTTCCTATGTCTTATCTCTTAGAGTTGAATTACAAAGATGCCAAATCAGATTATATCCGTTTGTTACCGTAGTCCCCAAGTTTTGAAAATTAGAGAGTATTTTTACACAGATCTACATACCTGGAAAACTGATTAAAGAACTCCATTTGTGCAATCAGTTGTGATGTAGCTTGAGAGATGAGGTTGAAATCTTGGACATGAAACTGGAAATTTGAAAGAGAAAATCAAATCAGTAAAAGCAAGTAACAAAACTCTAAAAGTGATAGGAATAGATTCACCGGGATGAAGACACTGGAAGCAAGATAGAGAAGGAGCCTCGGATCTGAAGTCTAATGAGAATGAGGTGACCATACAACTGCTGTGAACGTAGTGCCCAAGTTTTGTTCCTTATACTCACTTTAATTTGGTCAATATAGATTAAATGTTTCCTGCTATATAATTTCCAATTCAGACAATTACATTGATGAGCCAATTAATTCCTCATTTATGCTGATATTGAATTCTGTATTTCCTATTTTTTCTATTCTCTACAAGTTTGGAACTATAAATTCAGTCTAATTCTTTCATTTTTCATTCCACCTCTCTCGGTTTGTCTGTTGTTTTCTTTTTCCCCTCCATTTGACACCTTGCTTTGATATGGCTTCTAATTCTTCCCTTTAATTATCTTCTGCTGGAAAGGCTATTAGGACTCCTAAGTCCAGAAGAGGTCGTTGCAGTGCGTCATCGAGTAAGCAAACAAAGAATTTTTAAGAGGTTAAATATGCTAAGAACAATCTAGACTTGAGTTGAAATTTGCTTTTCAATTAGCATCTACGTACTGTACTTTTTCTATTATACGAAAAAGTATTAAAGAATTTGTAAAAATAACCCTGTGATTGCTTTTTTATCCTCGGGCTCTTCCAAGATTAACAAACAGAGAAAAGGTGGAGGAAATGGTCGACACGGATCTAAGAGGCCAGTATTCATTGAAGGATCTTATTCAGGTTGCCGCCATTGCAGTTGTATGTGTACAACCCGAAGCAGATTATAGACCTCTGATGACTGATGTTGTTCAGTCTTTGATCCCTTTGGCCAAGAGTTTCTCCTTGCTGTCAAATCTCTTGATCTTCCATATACTTTTGTGTTGCAAGCCTTACATGTATTCATCATTTTTATCCTCTATGAGTTCTATAAAAAAATGTTTTTAGTTCTATAGAGGTCTATTGGAAACTGTTTTTTAGTTCTAACATTTCAAACATTTTTTATAGTCATAAACTCACAGGTGATGTGGTGTTTATACTGTTTTGTTTCTTATTGCAAATATGTTTATACTGTTTCTTATCGCAAATATGTTTCTGATGTGGTGTTTATACTATTTTGTTTCTAGGATGATATTATACAACCATCTTTGGTCATTGTTTACTTCGGAGGTAATGACTCAATGGGACCTGATCCATCATGGCATGGACCTCATGTACCACTTCCAGAATACATTGAGAACATGAGGAAGATCGCTAATCATCTTAAGGTACTATTTCTTGGGTAAAGTTAAATAAAACCTTAAATGGTTTCTTCCAGAAAATCTTAATAATAAGCATTAATATATAAGAAATTAGAAACATAATACTTTTGTTCTGTCACATTAGTTAGTGTCTTAAACATAGATAGTCATTTTCTTTTTTCACTTGATCATGATTAAAAGGTCTCTTTTAACTCCAACTTGCTATTTGAAATTTTTACATTTTTTTAGTCCTGTATATTAGCTTTATTAAAATGGATTTTAAAGACGAAGGTTGCTTTACTAGCCATTTGTAAAAGGGGGTCTAGGATGCTTTTAATTTGATGAAGGAAGACGTCACCATTTCTGGCTTGCTGGCTTTGAATGCACAATTTCTCTGAAATGTGAGAATTCTATATGCTGAAATAAGAACACAAAACTTCTGAGGCTGTATTGCTGCTCTTAGTCTTAAAAGTTATGAAGTGAATCTAATACGGAACTGATACTTTCAGTTTGTTGTGTATGTGCTTTTGCGCAATGATTTTACAAAGGAGACATGGATTGTTGTTTGGTTGCAGGAACTTTATCACTTGAACCTTCTGCTGGTAAGGGTACAGTGGGTTTTGACTACTGGAAGCAAGGACCTCCTAAAGATGCATCAACCAGTTTTCCGAAAACATCTGTACAAGGCCATTTTTCGTCAACTGATCAGCGTGAGATATCAATGGTAAGCTCAAAAGAGGTTCTTTCTGGTGTTAGAATTTGTTTGAGAAATTTCATTTTCTTTTCTCACTGCTTTCTTTTTCAGTTTCACAATGTTTATTAAGTAGTTGGTGAAAATTTGGAGTGGTAAATACTATATACCAGTTCACCTCCAATGTGTGTTGAAACTGATAGTGTGCTTCAGTTACCATATGAATGTGTGAGAGAGTCTCAATACGCAGATGGCTTGCCTATTATTATTGAGGGTCTAATGGTCTATATAGTAGAGATTACAAGAGATAATGCTGAAAGGAAATTGCAATAATAAATACAACAAATCAATTATTCTAACAGAATGCTCAAATTGGTCTTCTTCTTCCAGTTTCAAGTTTTCATGCCATTCATGTGGGGAAAGAGATCTTATGAATTGCTTTTGAATTATTTATGGCATCACATTAGCTTGAATAACCGAGTTTATTATCCATGTTGTTTCTGCAGGATGGATTGCCGAAACCAATAGCAGTATAGCACTTTCAAGGGTAAATCATAACCTCCCCCCTTGGCGTACTAGCTTGAAAAAGGTAATCATTTGCACTTTCATGATACCAATTACAAATTATTGAGTATAAGAAGTCTGCCTCTTTTCCATCTTAGTTTTTGTTTTTAATTTGTTTTTGTTCACCTTTGATTTATCAGGTTCTGTTTTACCTCATCTACTTACCTACATCAGTCAATATATGTATTTTCCTTTCCCCTTTGTATTGGATTAACATGTTTTATATAGTTTTTATATATAAACTGAATAACCAATTTCATGTCATGAGATTGATCTGTATGCTTACATATTTATTATTCTTACTAAATTTTCATTGTTTATATTCTTAAGATGTCTGATGCCATCATTTGTGATCCACCAATAGTAGCTTCATGAAGTTCTTATCATTAATTATGGTTTCATGTTTTTTCCTGCAGAGTTACAACTCGGGTTGATGAAGTTGGTATCAATGTGTTCCCTGATGCCGAGGAACTGATTCTTTCCTGAATTCCCAATGAGAATGAAGTCCGATATGGTGTTAGAGATAAACCAGGTTTTGGTGAGCTTTCTTCTTCGATTCTAATTGACTCTATATAATGGAATGATGTTCATTTTGTTATTGCCCTTTATGTAATGTAATTTAGTGCAGTTTCATCTATTAATCTGTTCATTCTTTTTTAATTGGTTCTTTTTTGGTATAAATAATTCATTAAGAAGCATTTATCTGGACAAAATCTAGCTGTTAATGTGTAAACACTAAACCTTGCTTTCTTACAACCTCATTCAAGTAGCCGGTTAAGAATTACCGACCAAAAATATAATGTTTACACACTGTGCAGAACTCTGTTGATATTGATATATAAGTGGAAATCTAATACATTTAAATTTTAGTTGCTAAGAAATAAAATGAGTTGTTGTGGTAGATTGGACTTGGTGTGTTCTCTCTAAATCAGGATATCAAACATCATTATGCAATTAAATTATATTATGACATCAAAGCATTGACCTATCTATAAAAAAAAACTAGAGGTTGGTAAAATATCATCAGATTGGCTTATCAGTTCATTATAAATTTATAACTGTGTGATGAGTATCTAGTTTGAGAAGTATTTTATGTCCAAGATCTTACTGTCTCAAGGATTTGTTTTGCTAAACATGGATATTATAACCTTAGTGTCATATCTTTTCTCCAACTTACAGCCCTGCTTTGCTATTACAGCATTCAGAATTATTTATCAATTGTTGGTTCACTGGTCTTCATACCTCTGCTAATGGTGCCAGCCATGGGTGAAACTGATGTGAGCTTGCCTATCTTAATGTTATAAAATTCTTATTTTGTGGAGGGTAAAATTCTCATTGAAAAATGGAGGGTTTTAATTTTTTTTCCTCATGTTTTGCTGGTATGGTATTTGTCTTGCTAGGAATGGCTAGACGAGATATAAGAGTTGTAGAATCTTACACGGCTTAAAAACAAACACTTTGATCTTTCTAATGCTGAATTTTATAACAAGTGGATATGAGGTGTCCTAATGCTGAATTTTAATTCCGATCTTTCTTTTCCTTTAGGATGTCGTAGTTTTACAGTTCTGAATATGGTTGATGAGCCTTTACAGAAAATGGCTAGCTGACATTAAGTTTTATAAATCCTTGAATTTTCAAAAATTTCATATGTTCCTTGATCTACTAGAAGCTCGGAAATTGTAATGTTTGTTGATTTCACCGATGTTGTCACCGATTTATTTCTACAATAGTAATGTTTTAGTAAATTAGAATTTAGATTATAATATGTTGTGATAGGGAAACACTTTGTTTTTGATGGAGTGTTCTTTGACGAGCTGCATGAAGTGCTTACCAGGGAGTTGGTTGAGGATGGTTACTTTGGGTTTAAGATTCGTCTCAACCAACTATGATCTACAAATGATCTCAATCCTACTCTATTGTTATTCACCTTCCGTTGTAGGGTTTGCTATTACATTTGTTTGTTTCAAGTTTGACATTGTGATTTATTATTCAGATCAATGTTGCAGGCTTTAATCTGTAATTTTTGTTTCTGGTTTGTGAAAATAATAAGGGTACAATTACATCCTCATTTCTTTGTGATCCCGCTAATGAAGAGAGTTATGGATCATTCGTTCTGTTTCTTGATTTTTGTTCTTTTTGACACTTTCAATTCAAAATTAATGGTTTCATTAGTTATAGATGCACTTCTGTGTGGATTCACAATCCCAAAGCCACAATGAGTAATTTTTGTATATACTTGATGTTGCATGTTCTAGGCTTTAATTTAATAGGAATTTGGGTCTTCTTTTTTCAGGCGCGGAAGACTTGATTTGAAAAATGTTGACAAGAGACCTGAAGAAGCGGATTACTGCTGCTGAAGCGCTTGGTGATTTATTGGCACTGGATTAATTAAGTATTTGGACGAATTTCCACAAGTCTTCCTATATCAATTGCATTTCATATCATGGCTAACCATATGCAGAATTTTACATTGTTTCTTTGTTCTGCGATTTCAGAGTATCTTGATGAAGCTATGTTGATCCCAAAAATTCATTTGTTTTAGTTCGTTGGGTTCCAGGACGTTTTTGTATTGCCGGTTTTTACTCATCCTGAAGAGTACTACCTTTAACCCTGCAAACCGTGCCTTTTTTATTCTGGCATATTATCATTTCTCAATTTTGATCTTGCTTATTGAATTGAGAAGAGAAATGCTATCAGGTTTCCTAGCTTGGCTACGTTTGCTGCATTCTGAATTTGTTGAACTTCAGAAAACTAAAGGTGTGTTTTGACTTTACAGTTCCATTTTTTGGTCAAACGAGCATTCAATTGTTCTATTTATTACCTGATAAGCAACATTTCTTCATATTCTTCAACTCCATAATATCAAATTTAGTTAATGATTGCACTAAATTAATAATATTGTAACACTAAAAAGTTGTTAGTATTTATTAATAAAATTAGTGTAGCAAAATATATCTATATGAAATTGGTGAAAATGTGAGGTGAGAAGTTGTAATTTAGCCATATACATCATAGTTGTTTCGTATACGTGTCATATTTTTATAAAAATAAATGAAAAGAAAAATATTTAAATTAAAGAAAAAATCTCGCTCATTGTCTAGGTCCTTCGTCTGAAGATCTTTGTCTTCTCTTCATCTCCACTTTCGTCCTCCACCTATCTACACCATATACTGCCTATTTACAATATTATACCGTATATAAAAATCCGTAATTAACTCGCGTAGCGCAGGGGTCCGGATCTAGTTCTCATATATTTTAGATGAACTTCACATAACAACGTTCCACATTTCACGATCTCTTCACTGGTTTGTTTCTAATTAAAGTTACATAAACAAATAAATGCAGCAGAATGTCATCCCAACCCACTTTAGATAAATCATGACAACAAAATTATACAATTAAGAAATCAGAATAGCAACAAGGAGAAAAGTTTCCTCTAAAACAACAGTTGTTCATATAAGATACTTGATTCGTTAGAGCATCTCTATCCATGATACTCATGTTAAGTAACATAAGCTATTTTTTAATATTAAATACCTTTAAAAAAAATTATATGTTACTTAGGATAACATGAATGCTCTTAGAAGATGGAAACAATGTAAATAACAGACACCACCATAGGTGGAACCAAATCCACCAGCACCTCTAAAAGTAGAATCCAGATCGTCACCCTGAATCACATCAGGAGTCATAATCTTCTGAATAATCAACTGCACAATCCTATATCCAACTTTCACTTCAAACTCAACATCAGAATGGTACGGAATCGAATGAACAAGACCCCTATAGTCAGATCAATCACACCTGCTCCAACATCGATTAATTCTTCCACGTCAATCCAGATCTCGGCGTTGCACCAATAATTCACAGCCTGAACCATACATATGTTGTATAATTAACTTTGGAAGAAAACGTGGCACGTCAAAATTAGAGCATGTCGGCTAAGATTGGGTGTGTCTTCCTAACCATTTTCTTGTTTGGAAAGAGCAGTAGCTAAACTCGGGTATGATCCCTCCAAACATCTTGTATCTCTTCTTTAGATCCAATTTCCTCGTCATTCGAAGCATTTGTAGGACTTCTTTTGGGTGAAGATGTGGGAGATGATGGAGAGAGGGATGTGGAAGGCGGCGATTTTGGCGTCAGAGATATATATTAGACGGTGAGTTGTGAGAGTTAGGATCCCTGATTTGTAGGGTTTGAGGTTGGTAAAGGATCCGGTTTCTGGTACGATTTGAACGACAAAGATGAGGAAAGACTAGGTCCAACCTGATCTATCCCCAAAACCGTCTCCTTGATTCAATTAATAACATCACAGCTGATACGATGTATGAGCTGAGTGGTAATCCTGCCATACCTAAAGGATTCGAACTAGAACCACCCCTTTTCCGGATCCATCTCACATCAACAACTCGACCAGACTCTTCTATTCTGGTCTCCCCGGCGACCGTGGGCTGACCTTAAAAAGTAAGGGCAAATGGTTAAGACTGCTAAGCTAATCCTACTGTCGGGCTTCTCGGACTGGCCGCCTGGAGGCGGGATGTTCGCTCTTGAATTGCTCTTCCGAAGCTCTCATCTGGGTTCTGTGTTAACTTCATTATCTCAACATGCGTCTTCCTTCCCCTTCTTCCCTGCTCACATTAACTGATTGAGCCACAACAATACCAGGTATAGGAGAAAATCTTCTTTAGGTTGCTCATGAGAAGAAGACCTGCAATGTCTTAGTTTGCATCCATGGAAAAAGTGCTATATGAAGACTTCGTGAATCTCTGCTATTTGAATATGGAACATCATAACGCTTTTGTTGGAGCTTGTTGCTTTTCATTTTGGTCGACTACATGGGAATAGGTCCTTCTTCCTCGGATCGGGATCAGGGGACCATATACTCCACTACTGCCTAACTTTGTCAGCAGATTTCAACTGTGGTAGTCGCTCGAAATAGGAAGACTCCTGTAAATGAAGGGCACAACTTTATCTTTGTTGATAAGGTCACCCAGAGATGAAAGCTTTGCTATCCTTGACTGGACCAATTAACGATGATGTCTTTGAGATTTCTCAGAGGAAGGTCAATCAGGATGAGCTCAATCCCTCTGGTCAAAGATGAACTCAAGCGGAATCGGAGAACGAGAAAGGCGATTCAGGAAGAAGGGAAGGGGAAAGGGGGAAGGCACTGATATAACAGGAACCGTTCGATCGTCCTACATCTAATGGTTCTAAAGTTAATATCAGTTCTAGCATGAACCAATTCCTATCTATATATATATATATATATTTAATAATTTTTAATAAAAGAGAATATCTCATATATATCCAAATTTGGGTTAGCTAACCCTTTTTTTTACTTTGAATTGTATTTTCTGACCCTAATTTTTTTAGTGTGTTAATTAACTTTTTGTTGCATTATGTCCATTTTTATTTATCATATTTAATTATAGTTTTTGTTGTCACTATTATTAATGTTGTCATCATTAAATTAATGAATAAACACCGACGACATGAACTGTCATCGGGGCGACATGAACTGTCATCGGGACGACATGAACTGTCATCGAGACGACATGAAACTGTCATCCGGACGACATGAAACTGTCATCCGGACGACATGAAACTGTCATCCGGACGACATGAAACTGTCATCCGGACGACATGAAACTGTCATCGGGACGACATGAACTGTCATCGGGACGACATGAACTATCATCCGACGACATGAACTGTCATACGGACGACATGAACTATCATCCGACGACAATAATATTTTTAGTCTTTCTCATCAAATTAACAAATCTTATCATATTTTTCTTTGACACAAACGTTTAAAAATAAATAAAGTGTCATCCACTATCAAACTAAATTAAATCATCATTATTATGTCAAATTAAAATTAAAGTTTCATCCACATCAACTGGAAGCCATTGTCTTCGACAAAGCTTGCTTGGAAGCCATTGTCACTTTCATCATAACTTGTCATCCAAACTTTACAAAGTTGTCGTCAAAATTAAAATGCCATCCAAACTTCTTAAAACTGTCATCGTAGCTAAATAAGTATCCGATTATAACTCTCATCACAAGTTCACAACTAATTAAAACTTTTTAAAGTGTCATCGAAGCATGAGTTCAAACAATAAAGTCGGAAATCGATAATTGTTGCTCATAAAATAAGTTACAAGTGGAAAATCATGGATCATCCTAATTACTCGAATACCACACCTTCACAATCCAATCCAAAATTTCAATCTCTCTGAAGCATCTGATTCATAAGTCTATAGAATCACAATCCAGAGAGGTATATAGAGAATTAACTGAACGAAGAAGCCTCAATCGTATAAATGGATGGAGATGCTTGCCTTTGTCGGAAATAATAATCAAATTGAGCTCCATCGATCTATGGCTTCCTCTAGCGGAAACTCTTCTGGAGCAACAACGACAACTACCAGCTCCGGCGAGGAATCGCTACAGGCGAGGAATCGCTGCAGGCGAGGAATCGTTGCAGGCGAGGAATCGCTGCAGGCGATTGTTGTGGACGAGCGAAAGAGGAAGAGAATGGAGTCGAACCGCGAATCGGCGCGGAGATCTCAGATGAGGAAGCAGAAGCTTCAGGACGATCTAACGTCTCAGGTTGCAGATCTGAAGAGAGAGAACAATCAGATCTTGAACGCCATGAGTGTTACCACACAACAGTGCTTGAACATGGAGGAAGAAAACTCTGTGTTGAAATTTTCGATGGAAAACAGAGACGATTGGGATGGACTGATGGAGGCGGAATAAAAAATGGGAAGAGGAAAGGAAGAGCAAAATTAGGGTTAAAAGAAAAAGGTTAGTTTCTTTAATTAAATTGGAACGAGTTTAAAAACTACTCCTATAGTCTATTAAAGGGCAATGGACCCCTTAAAATCACATAGTCGTTTACGATGCTTGAATTGCTCTCTATCATCATACGGATTGGAGGCGAAAATATAAATAAAAATGAAAAAGTGGGAATACTAACCAATTAAGCACATAGTTATGGGTTTAGTAGACATTAGTTCAGTTTCCGTACCTCACACGGATTTTATAATATAATAACAAATCTAATAATAAAGCTAGTTTAGGATAAAAATATTAACTAAATAAATATTTTGCTAAATCGATTTAGTTCATTTACCTTATACAAATTTAATATATTTTTAAAACAATATTTTAATTATTAGTAAATTATTACCTAAAAAAGTCAAAGTCATAACTTTTTCAATTCTTTGATATAAAATTTTAGTTATAGTATTTAAACATTTTTAATAACGTGAGTGTTAATCAAACATTGTTTAAATATTTACATTTTTAAATATGTATTAGTAAAAAATAGGCAAAAATATTTAAAATAACCTGAACTTTGCCTGTATGTTAAATAAATAACCCGATCTTTGAATAGTTAAAAATATAACCCAAACTTCAATAAAAGTGTTAAAATTGTAATCTCTCTTCGTTTCTCCTATTTTCTATTTTAAAATATTATGAGGTGTATATTTATTTAGTGACTATGCATTTAAAATGGCATACAAATTAAGGTAAAGCCTCCTACCCTAGCTACCTAAGTTATGGAGTAACTATGGAGTACAATGGTTTAATGAAGAAAGATGGTGATTGTATGGGATAGTATTGAAGATATTTTAGGAATATCTTTATTCTAGCATATATTGTATCTTAGGCTCCAAGGAGCAATCTTTTCCTTATAGATAGAATCTCTGTAAAGTATATATATACATGACCTAATCAATGAAAAGAGCAAGGAAGTATTTTCCACAAAATCTCTACTCTCTCTAAAGTTTATCATGGTATCAGCCTAATCTCGATCCTTCCAAACACAACCCTTCCGCCACCCCCTCAGTTTTGCCCTAATTTCGGCCGCCGCCGTCTTCTCAGCCTTCCTACTCGTCGGTTTCATTCATCGACGTCGCTAAGTTGTCTTTTCCTGCAATGGGAGATACAACCAAAGAAATACCCGTGAGTTTTTCCTCACCTTACTACCTTCATCCTTCGGATCATCCGGGTCTTTCAATTTGTCCCGTGATTTTCAAAGGTGATAACTTTGATGAATGGGTTATTGCCTCTCAAACACCAACCCCGACGGATACAGTTGCCTTTGCTGCTCGTCAGCAGCATTCCGCACCACCTTCGTCAACTTCTGTCGGACATCAGCGGGTTAACAAAAAGAACCTGCATTGTACCCATTGTGATCGTAAAGGTCATGAGAAAACTGGTTGTTTTCAACTTATTGGCTATCCCGACTGGCTCAAGGAGCGCTGGGCTGTTCGTGATGCTGCAAAAACGCAGTCAAAACCGCATCAGTCCGGTGTCGCTAACGCTGCAGTGCAGCCCTCGCCGGCTTCATTCACGCCGCTTTCACCTGCTGATCAAGCAGCACTCAGTCCGGCTTTGACTCCAACTCAGATGGCAGCAGTGTTGAACATGTTCAACACATTACAGACCAGCAAAAATCAGTCCGGTATGTTGTGTAATTGGATTTTAGATACCGGTGCGTCGTTCCATATGACCGGCGATTCGTCTAGTCTTCGGGATATAGTTGATGTGCAGGCCGTCAATATTAAATTACCGGATGGGAGACTCTCCTCTGCTACTCAGGAGGGTCGTATTTATATGGGCAATATTTGTTTGTCCAATGTTCTTTTTGTGCCAAACTTAACCTGCAATTTGCTCTCTCTTGCTCAATTGTCTAAAGATCTTCAACTGCTTGTTCTTTTAACACCTGCGATTATTGTACTTCAGGAAATCAGTTCGAGGACGGTGATTGGCGTGGGTAGAGAGCATGGTGGGGTTTATTGGCTGCAGACAATTGGTGCAGATGTTCGGGCTTCGTCTGCTCAGTCTTCTGCTGATTCGGCTATTTTGTGGCATCGTCGACTTGGTCATCCGTCGTCGTCTGTCTTGTCGTCTATTTCGTCATTTTGTTTGAATAAAGACTCGCTTGTGAGTCTACCTCCATGTACTTCTTGTTTTGAAGCTAAACAAACTAGATTGTCTTTTCCAGAGAGTTCTAATAAAGCCACTGAATTGTTTGAATTGGTTCATTGTGATGTGTGGGGTCCCTATAGCACTCCTTCTTTAAGTGGCGCTCGATCTTTTCTTACTATTGTTGACGATTACTCTCGTACAGTTTGGGTTTGTCTTATTCAATCCAAAACAGAGGTAGCTGCTCGGTTTCAGAAATTTTGTGCTTTCGTCCATACTCAATTCCGCACTCAAGTCAGGCGAGTTCGCGCTGACAATGGCACTGAATTTCTGCCACTACGTTCCTATTTTGAGGATCAGGGTATTGTTTTTGAAACATCATGTGTCGCTACACCTCAGCAAAATGGTAGAGCAGAGCGAAAACATCGTCACTTGCTAAATGTAGCACGTGCTCTTCGGTTTCAGGCACATCTTCCTCTTGCTTTTTGGGGAGAATGTGTCACAACAGCAGCATTCCTGATCAACCGTACACCCACACCACTATTGGGAAATCGCTCGCCATATGAGGTATTATATAAGCATCCACCTTTATATGACTCCATTAAAGTTTTTGGTAGTCTTTGTTTTGCTGCTCGGAATCCAAAGAATAGGGATAAGTTTGCCTCCCGCAGTAGAAAATGTGTATTCATGGGATACCCGCAAGGAAAACGAGGTTGGTCTCTTTATGATCTAGAGACCAAAGAGATGTTTGTCAGTCGTGATGTTATTTTCTTCGAGGAATTCTTTCCCTTTGCTACGACTCCTCCTGTATCATCTCCAGAGCCGATCTCAACGTCATCTCCCGCAATATATGATGATGTTCCATTACCTGCGGTCGTTGGGGAAATTTCTGAAACTCCTTCTCCTTCGATTGAGTCGTCTTCCTTGGATCAGACATCTCAGGCATCCCCGTCTGACGACAGGGGGAGTGATGTTGCTATCGTTCCTTCTTCGTCTGTGGCTGATCCTCAGCCTTCTGCAGTTCGACACAGTGCTCGTACTAAGCAACCACCTACTCGCCTCAAAGACTATGTTTGTCAGACAGTACTTCAAGCAACACCCCATGCTCTCCCTTCTACTCCCGCGCCACAATCATCGTCCTCAGGTACATCTCATCCCCTAGCAGCTTTTGTTTCATGTGCTAATTTTTCTCCTTCCCATGTTAGATTTCTAGCCGCTGTTACAGCAGGTCACGAACCATCCTCTTTTAAAGAGGCAGCTCTGCATAAACCATGGCGTGACGCAATGCTTTCAGAAATTCAGGCTCTTGAACGAAATGGTACTTGGAAGTTGGCCACTTTACCTCCTGATAAGAAACCAATTGGTTGCAAATGGGTGTATCGCATCAAGTACAATTCTAATGGGTCTATTGAAAGATACAAGGCTCGATTGGTTGTTCTTGGCAATCGTCAAGTTGAAGGCATAGATTATTCAGAGACATTTGCTCCCGTTGCCAAAATGGCATCTGTTCGCGTTTTCCTATCTGTTGCAGCCATTCGTGGATGGAAGCTTCATCAAATGGATGTTCACAATGCATTCTTACATGGTGACCTGGCCGAGGAGGTGTACATGATTCCACCGTCTGGTCTTCTGCACGTCCCTCCCGGACATTTCTGTCGATTGCAGAAGTCCTTATACGGTCTTAAGCAGGCTCCAAGAAATTGGTTTGCCAAATTATCCTCTGCTCTGCGTGTTTTTGGCTTTGTTCAAAGTTATGCTGATTATTCTCTTTTCTCTTATACGCTGAGGGATATCAGTATACATGTTCTCGTCTATGTCGATGACCTTATTATAGCAGGAAATAACTCTGGCGCTATTGCTCGATTCAAGGTCTATCTTTGCTCCTGTTTTCACATGAAAGACCTTGGTCATTTGAAGTATTTTCTCGGAATTGAGATTGCTCGAAATGCTTCAGGATTGTTTCTTTCCCAACGCAAGTATACTCTTGATATTTTGTCTGAGGCAGGACTTCTCGGTGCCAAGCCTGCCGAGTTTCCTATGGAGCAACATCATCAGCTTGCGAAGTCCTCTAGTCGTCTGTTTGATCAGCCCGAGCGTTATCGGCGTCTAATTGGTCGTCTTATCTATCTTACTATTACTCGTCCTGAGCTAGCTTACTCTATCCACATATTAGCACAATTTATGCAGGCTCCTAAGACTGATCATTGGGATGCTGCTAATCGTGTCCTTCACTACTTAAAGGGCCATCCAGGACAGGGTCTGCTCCTGTCAGCTACGAGTTCTTTACAGGTTACCGCCTTCTGTGACTCTGATTGGGCAACATGTCCCAAAACTAGACGCTCTCTCACTGGATACTTTGTTATGCTTGGACAGTCTCCCATCGCTTGGAAGACAAAGAAACAGGCTACTGTGTCTCGTTCGTCGGCAGAGGCGGAATACCGGGCTATGGCTTCGGTCTGTTGTGAGATGATCTGGCTCAAATCGCTCTTGCGTTCTTTGGGAGTCCGACATTCTACTCCTATGAGACTATTTTGTGATAGTCAGGCAGCCATTCATATTGCTGCAAATCCTGTCTTTCATGAACGAACCAAACATATTGAGATCGACTGTCATTTGGTTCGTGAGCAGATTCAATCGGGCAATGTTGCTACTGCCTATATCCATACCACAGAACAACCAGCTGATTTGTTTACAAAGGCTCTTGGCAAGGTGCAATTTCAGCTTCTATTGGGCAAGTTGGGCATTCTTGATCCTCATGCTCCAACTTGAGGGGGAGTATTGAAGATATTTTAGGAATATCTTTATTCTAGCATATATTGTATCTTAGGCTCCAAGGAGCAATCTTTTCCTTATAGATAGAATCTCTGTAAAGTATATATATACATGACCTAATCAATGAAAAGAGCAAGGAAGTATTTTCCACAAAATCTCTACTCTCTCTAAAGTTTATCAGATAGAGACCAAAAATTCGATCTCTGTCCAATATCATGCTTCATCGTCTCGATTGTTAGTCAAAACTTGATAAATATTAGCGTTGTCCTTGATTGAAAAATTAGGGGGTTTATTGGGTACAATTTGAAAGAGAAACCAGGGCATTTTGGAGTGTGAATCTCGAATTTTAGTCCTTAATCTCGATCATAGCAGTAATTTCAACTTGTTGCTTGTTGAAGAGGTCATAGACAAAAAACCGAGAAGAAGAGCAAGAATCTTCCATTCCCATAGTTGTGTCGAGTAATGCGAGAAAATGATTTCACATATAGATTAAATAATAATTTTTTCTTTAGACTTTATTGTTAATTTGTATGCCAAATTAGCATTTGAAATGCCTAGTCTAAACAAAACAAAAATTCGTAAAACTTTATAGTAAATAATAGGAGAAAATGAAGATATGTTATAGTTCTAGCAATCTTGTTGAAAAGTTTGGATTATATTTTTAGCTATTGAAATATTGGGTTATTTTCTTAACTTGTAGGTAAAGTTTAGGCTATTCTAAATATTTGTTATGAGATTAAATCTTTCTACTCCCTCCGTCCCTAAATGTTTGTCTCGTTTTCTTTTCGAACGTCCCCTAAAGTGATTTATTTTCATTTCTATGTATTAATATCTTCTCATAATACCCTTACTCAATTTATTTCATTCATATCCAACAACATTTTAAGGGGTACAATTGTCTTCATATTATAATAAGTTTTCTGTTGGTTGAATTTTATGATTTTATGTGTCATTATTTACACTTTTACCTTGATTTTATGTGAACCCTTCCTTGGATTTATCTATGCTTTATGATGCCCTTCATTATTTACACTGAAAATAGAAGAAAAAAAATGAAAAAGTGGGAATACTAACCAATTAAGCACATTGTTATGGGTTTAGTAGACATTAGTTCAGTTTCCGTACCTCACACGGAGTTTATAATATAATAACAAATATAATAATGAGGAACCTTGAGTTGGAAGTGCTCAAACATGTTATGAATATGAGTATAGGTATCAATGAAGTAATACAAGGAGTTCCAAGACCATAAGTTGAAATGAATAATACCAGACTCACCAGAATTGAAGTAGAGAGAGTGGACGAAACAATCCGTCAAATGATGCAGTTGATGAAGAGGATTCACCACTATAGTGTCCGTAACTAAGTTGTTGAGTTGGGAGTTATCAAGGATTTTCGTAATAGGAGTAATAATAGTTTGTAATAGGTTGATAATAGGTTTATAACTAGGTTTATGCTTGTTGATCCAGTAGAAATAAAAGGAGTAAGGAAACTTACTTGACTTACCAAGATCTTGGATTAACCAAGACGAACTGACAGTGATGATCATGGTGGGTTGAAGATGAACATTTTGGCGGATGTTAGTATTAGACGTAAACAGATTGGGTAGAGGGAGAAGCAAGAGAGAAGTGAAAGCTTTTTTGATCTTCGAGATACATGAACAGGATTATTGAGTATTTTTCTCTTTCTTTCTTTATTACCAACTAAATTCGGAATTCTATAGTTAGCCCTCGTTTGGTTTACGAAACGCCTATATACACGCGACTTTTTCACTATATGCACGTCAATCTGTGCGCAGTTCTTAAGCGCATAAGTCTATGCGCAGTTGTTCAGCGCACAAGGGTATTTTGGGGATAAAAATGAAATTGTTGGCGCCGTCTGACAAATTGATGTGCTGATGACACGCGTACTGCAACACCTGTGCGCAACACATCTGCGCACAGCGTTTCGAATTCTAAAATCCTATGCGCAGAGGTTTTGCGCATAGGACCTGTGCGCAGTTAAGTTGCGCAGATATACTGCGCACAAATTTTTAACGGTAAAAAAGTGTGCGCAACATAACTGCGCACAGTTTGTTACCGTTAAAAATGTGTGCGCATTGGATCTGCGCACATGGATTTAACGGTAACTATGTGTTATTAGGCAGATTGATAAAGTTACAGATTGATAAAGTTACAGAATAGGTGCGCATAACCTTGACGCATGGATGAAATCCGGTTTGAAGTAGTTGAGATATGAAGGGTCTAGTACATCGATGTTGATTATGTTTCAAAAACCTATACAATTATGTGTTATTAGACATATAAAGAGTGTATAAGGTCTCCCCTTCACAAAACGTTGATCGAAAATACTCAAAAACGCAAAAACGCCTTATCGGTCCTGATGGCCTGTTAAGGTCGAGAATAGGCGGTTCGATGCCCAAACGACGTCGGAATGCAATGAAACTTGTTTTCAATGCATATTATAGCTATTTAACCTTGTCGGTAACTTCGAGTCGAAAACTCGAACTCTTCGAGTAACACCTCCTTTGTAAACCTTCACTAGTCTTTCATTCTTCGAAATAGTCGAAGTAGTTGAGATATGAAGGGTCTAGTACATCGATGTTGATTATGTTTCAAAAACTTATACAATTATGTGTTATTAGGCATATAAAGAGTGTATAAGGTCTCCCCTTCACAAAAAGTTGATCGAAAATACTCAAAAACGCAAAAACGCCTTATCGGTCCTGATGGCCTGTTAAGGTCGAGAATAGGCGGTTCGATGCCCAAACGACGTCGGAATACAATGAAACTTGTTTTCAATGCATATTATAGCTATTTAACCTTGTCGGTAACTTCGAGTCGAAAACTCAAACTCTTCGAGTAACACCTCCTTTGTAAACCTTCACTAGTCTTTCATTCTTCGAAATAGTCGAAGTAGTGATATGAAGGGTCTAGTACATCGATGTTGATTATGTTTCAAAAACTTATAAAATTATGTGTTATTAGGCATATAAAGAGTGTATAAGGTCTCCCCTTCACAAAAAGTTGATCGAAAATACTCAAAAACGCAAAAACGCCTTATCGGTCCTGATGGCCTGTTATGGTCGAGAATAGGCGGTTCGATGCCCAAACGACGTCGGAATGCAATGAAACTTGTTTTCAATGCATATTATAGCTATTTAACCTTGTCGGTAACTTCGAGCCGAAAACTCGAACTCTTCGAGTATCACCTCCTTTGTAAACCTTCACTAGTCTTTCATTCTTCGAAATAGTCGAAGTAGTGATATGAAGGGTCTAGTACATCGATGTTGATTATGTTTCAAAAACTTATAAAATTATGTGTTATTAGGCATATAAAGAGTGTATAAGGTCTCCCCTTCACAAAAAGTTGATCGAAAATACTCAAAAACGCAAAAACGCCTTATCGGTCCTGATGGCCTGTTATGGTCGAGAATAGGCGGTTCGATGCCCAAACGACGTCGGAATGCAATGAAACTTGTTTTCAATGCATATTATAGCTATTTAACCTTGTCGGTAACTTCGAGCCGAAAATTCGAACTCTTCGAGTATCACCTCCTTTGTAAACCTTCACTAGTCTTTCATTCTTCGAAATAGTCGAAGTTGTTGAGATATGAAGGGTCTAGTACATCGATGTTGATTATGTTTCAAAAACTTATACAATTATGTGTTATTAGGAATATAAAGAGTGTATAAGGTCTCCCCTTTGTAAACCTTCACTTTTTTCAAAAATTTCAACGGCTACTATGTTTGAACAGTACGCAGAAACACGGCGCATAGATTTTCAACCTGTGCGCAGTAGTTAGGCGCACAAGTTGTTACAGACTCTGAAAATTTACGAAAAGTACCCGTAATACCCTGTAAAACACGTATGCGCATAAGACCTGTGCACAGATGCGTGCGCATAAGTTGAGCGCACAGAATCGCGTGCATATATGCCTCGATTCGCGTTCATATAGCCATTGCCTTGGTTTATGCTTCCCGGGAAGTTAAACTCACCCAAAAAGTTGATTTTATTCGTGTGTTTGGTTTAAGAAAAAAACACAGAAACTTAATTCCCAATAAGTTCTAATCTATGTAACTTGGAAACGGAAACGGAAAACAGAAACATTTCGGAAACGGGAAACAACAACTTTAAATTTATGAAAAATAGGAAACGACAGGGGATACGACAAAATATATTATATATTATTGTAAATAGAATACAAATTAGAATAAATATATTATATATAATAGATAAAGTGGGATTTGTATGAGCTAAAATGTTATAATCACATAAACATTTGATGTTCTTATTCATTTTCAATATATGGACTAATTAAAAGAGCAATAGAAAGAGAATTAGATGTGGATTAAATAAGTTCGAAGAGAAAAGAATACGAGAAATTGACCTATAAAATTTTTGACTATATCATAGTTGGACAATTTTGTGTCTCTAATATTATTTAGAAAACACATAAAAACAACTAAGAAGCGCATAAAAACAAATAGGAAACGCTGAAGTTTCTGATTTTATGGTCAACGTGAACATTGGCAATTGGAAATGCCTAGGAAACATTTCCTAGAGGTTCTTGAGGAGTTTCCGAGTTCCCATTGATTTTCGACACGGAGACGCCTACTCTAAGGAGTTTTCGGGTGTCCTAGAATTTTATTCCTACAAATCACTGAGATTGCTTTTAACTTGTTTAGGTATGTAAGTTCCACTTCTTATCTTTTTTAACTTCAAAAATTCTTAATTCCTACATTAATAAAAATTAGATCAATTTGAACCCAACATGATTTCTTGTATTGTAGGAATTTACAATTTCTGAGAATTAGTTAAGTTTTCGGGAGTCTACATAACTACAATCTAAGGGAGAAGTCATCCCTTTGTAAAAATTTGTGTCACCTCAACGCCACTTCAGCGCCACCTCATCTTATTTGCTAAAAAAAATCTTCTTAATTTAATAATCAATAAAAAAATTGATAACCTCCTCCGCTCCCTCCTCTAAATTCTCCAAATCAATTTGTTTCTTCATTTTCTGAAGTTTTTTTTTTCATTTGTTGCAAATGTTTAGCCTTGATATAGTAGGCAGTAGGCTGCTTCATCTGTTCAATTAACGAAATCAATGTTTTTATAAATTTATTCTTTGTTGGTTGATTAAACAATTTCTAATTTTTCTAATTTAATTTGATTGTTGTTAATTCCCTATCTTTAACTAAAGTTATTATTCTTTTTAAAATAAGATACCTTATATATCATAAATATTCAAACATCTACTATATACAATGTTAAAAGTGAAGTCATGTTTTCACAAAAATTTGCGTCATTTGGAAAAATTTGTGTGGAGACATGTGTACTTCTCTTTTTAAAATTAATTGAATACTTTTTTTTGCTAAAATCCATTATTTCACGAAGGTCGTCTCTATTTTTACATCATTACTATTTCCAGTATTCTCTCCTAATTTGTTTATTACATCTTGCATTTACATTAACGTTTGGTTTTTGTAGTTAAATGATTCTAAATGCTCATGTTATCTTTTTTCTTCCAATAATTTGTGTAATTTGACATCGATCATTTCAATATTTAGGGTATATTAATCTCATAATAGTTTATAATTGAGAGTTTTGGGTTAAAGTTTGCCAATTACGGGGATGTATGTGGAGGACTCTACTATACATGTTGCGATTAAATGATTTGGTGCTCAAACAATCAACACTAATATCATTTATTCAAGAAGTGTTGAAAGTACATATTTTAATTGTAGACTTTATTTTATGTTTTTTAAAATTTTATTTTGTTCACTACGATCAAGAAAATTTTGAAAAGTATCTTTCGATATTATTACATAATAAATTTACATATTTATAAGGGGTTTTTGCAGGAAACCACCCGCTATATGTCCAAATTTGCAGGTAACCACCCGTTATAAGGGTATTTATAATTAACCACCCAAATTGTTAAACTTTCTTACAATCAACCACCCCTTAACAGATTCCGTCATCATTTCCGTTAATAAAGTGAAATGACGATTTTACCCTTATACTTTTAAAACAAAATCAAACAAATTGAAGGGTAAAGTGGTAAAATCACTATATTACCTTTTAATTCCAAAAATAAAATAAAAGAGGGCTGCCCCACTCTCTCCACCTCCAGGAGCTCAACAAGCTTATTCCATCTTCCATGGAGTCTGTTTCAGAACTTCATCAGACGGAGAAATCGATGGAGTCGTTAGCATAGCAAAATCGCTCGTTGTTCTTCTTGAAATCGATTCCGCTCTGACAGAGAAACTCGATGGAGTCGTTAGCATAGCAAAATCGATGTTCTCTTTTAGGGTGGGTAATTATAATCTGGAGGAAGAATTCAATCTGATCCGCAAAATCGTGGATGACTATCCCTATGTGGCGATGGACACTGAATTTCCAGGGATCATTGTTCTTCCTCTCTGATATGGATCGAATCGCTCATCGGCAACAACGGCATTTCCAGATCTGCAAGAAATTACCCAAAACGGAGAGGACGAAGTCTCGAGGGGAGCGGTGGCCGGTGAGGGGGAGGTCGCCTTCGATGGAGGTGCGGTGGACGGTGTCGTCGACCTTGGAGGCGGAGCGACTGAAGACTCTGCAAACCCATTCAAGACTTTGCAAACGATCTAGGAGGAGGAGCGATTGAAGACCCTTTTTTTTATTTTTTATTTTTTTTGGAATTAAAAAATAATATAGTGATTTTACCACTTTACCCTTCAATTTGTTTGATTTTGTTTTAAAAGTATAAGGGTAAAATCGTCATTTCACTTTATTAACGGAAATGATGACGGAATCTGTTAAGGGGTGGTTGATTGTAAGAAAGTTTAACAATTTGGGTGGTTAATTATAAATACCCTTATAACGGGTGGTTACCTGCAAATTCGGACATTAACCGTACGTTGTACGGGACATACGCTAGTTTAAATTCCCACGCGGAACCAAACAACCGGAAAACATTTAAGGGATTTGTATAGTTAACTTCTTACAACTTCGACTAGTTTCAAACTTCGGGTTTTATTTTGTACAAAGGAAACAATAGAATAAGACTTGCCTAAATTATATTGAGCCCGGATCAGGTGTGAATGGTTCAACGTACGAATGTACGAATATAGTCATTCACATGCATATTTCTCAATAATGACATGCACATGCAGGTGTGTTCATGTACTTTTCACATATTATCAATGACATGTACAATCTGTCAAATGTGCATGTGCATGTCAATGGCTTAAATATGCATGCGGATTTTTTTCATTCGCACGTTAATAATGTGAGCGCACGTGAATCTTTTCCAGTTATATTTTGTACAAGCAAATAATAAAGTATCATCATGGAAAAAGATCCCATGAGGATGGCTTGTCATATGAGGATTAAGGACATATCCCCACCCTCCATTCCTTAACAACCCTACCCTATCTCAACCGTCCACGTGTCATAATCTTCCCCCAAATATGATTTTTTTCTCTCTCTTCCGATTTCTCTCTCTTTCTTTCGTTCGATTACGTCAAGCACTCAAGCTGCATCCAGATTTCTCCACCTGCTCGATTCCTCAAGTTCGTCTTGCTCGATTTGTCTTGCTTATTCCGTCTTCGCTCTCGATTCCTGCATCGATTCTGTCTTGTTCGCTCGTTTTCCTTCGCCATTTAATGGAGTCTTCCATGAATTCTGTCGGCGGCGACTTCTCGCCCTCCGTCCAAAGCGGTTCTGCATCGATCCATTCTGGTAAGTGCTTCTTTTCTATTCGTCGGCGACTCCATGACTTATTAAGCACACAATGTCAGTTAGATTGAATCTGAACATGAAAACCTAGGTTTGCCATGCTTTATAGTTGAATTGCTGCAGATGATGATTTGCAATTATGTTTCTGGTATGATTTTAGGTTAAATGTGTTATGTGCAAGTGTATTCGAGTTGTAATGTCTTGTATACTCATCCAATTCAAAGATTTCATGTATATAAGAATTCTGGACGAACTAAATTGATTTTGCATTGGATTTGTATCTCTGATGCACTCCTAAGAAGTTTTTGTTGCACACACAAACTATAACTAGTGTATGATTTGAAATAATGTATTCATGAAATAAGTGATGCACACATGAGGCATAACCACTGCACACATCAGACATAGTTGATGCACACAGAAGTATAAATGTGTTTTGTTCTTTCATTCATTTTCAGGAGATGGAACTCATATTGAAGGAAGCATGTTCTCTATTTCTCCTTGTAGTTTAGCTCAGTTTGAATTTACACCCCTGAGTGCGATGTTCCCTTGACGCCATATGTTGGTCAGCTCTTTCCAACTCTTCTTCATGGCATACAATTTTATGCATCTTATGCAAATGCGTGTGGTTTTTGCTACTCATGTGTTCAACAAAGAAATTCAACGATTCAGAGAAAACAATTAAGTGGATGTATCTTTGTTGTTCGAGGGAAGGATCAAATATGTATCCCCATTTGCAGATTTCAATCAAATAGGTGAGAATGTTGTCAAAAGAAGGACGTGTCTAATCGTTGTGGATGTGATGCGAAGATGTGGCTTAGACATGTGTTGATGTTGTGGGAGAAGACGTTGATAAATTGAAACAGTTTTTGGCTTTGCTAAAGAATCAAAAGGCTGCATTCAACAGTTTTGCAATGGTCATCTCAGTCATCTGCCTCAACCTCACCCAAGAAATTTGTCTTTGAGAAATTGGTTGGTGCTTTACCAGACCAAGTTAGCGTCCATCCTCCTGAACAAGCCAACAAGAAGTTTAAGAAAACACGCCTTGGAAGTGGTCAAGAGATCGGGATTGAAAAGTCGAAGAAGCAAAAGAGGGCTTGTAAGATCTGCAATAAGTCTGGACACAACATTAAGACATGCCCCCAATATGTGGATTAAATTTAAACTCATTATTTTTTAGACTTATGTGTGTTTTAGACTTATGGTTTTGTAATATTCAGTTTTTAGACTTATATATTATTGCAGGACATCTTTTGTTCAAAGTGATGCACACAGTAGAATAATCTCACGCACACAGGTGAAATATGTGATGCACACAGTTGTTGTTTTGTGTTGCACACACGTTTTTTGTACTAGAAAGCAAAGCTGATGCACACACACATTAAAACCTTTGCACACAGATGCATTCTAGAGTAATAATATAATTCAACTCTAACAGTCATGCACAGACATATTAAAACTGATGCACACACACATTAAAGCCTTTGCACACAGAAACCAAAACGGATGCACACACACATTAAAACCTTTGCGCGAGATTTGTTTTGTATTGCACACGATGTAGTTTTGTGTTGCACACTTCTTTTGTACTAGCCAAACACGTATAACTAAGTCATGCACAATATAAACCATTCTCAATATATATACAAGCTGGTGTAGATTTACATTGTTTTGCCAACATAAGCGTAATATTCAACCACAAAAGAGTTACTGTCAATATTCATCCACAACATTCATCAAAAACTGACTAGAATTTGTTTAAAACCTAACATTCAACTACCAATTACACATAATATTTCTTGTTTTTCCCTACTACATTGCAGTCTTCGGTTTTTGCTCCCTTTGAATAATCTGCGTCACATCTCGATGTGCATTGAATTCGCTGGTCAATAGCTTGTAAAGGTACTTGACCCTTAGAGTGTCCAACAACTTCTTGTTTCCTTTTTTAGGCCACTATTCCAATCGGATAGTCTCGTCCCCATGTACGTCTCCATGTGTCTGATAGCATATACCCCGCAATCTTTTTTGTTTCTTTTATCCCTCCAAGTCATTTCCAACCTCTTTGTTGGAACTTTTACTTCATCTTCTAACAGCAGAGCTTTGGCTATCATGTTGTTGTTCTTTAGGAATTGGATAAAATAATGTATCTGCAACAAAATAAGATATTTAATGCTTTAGTTATTTATTTCATTGTAATAATCAAATCATAATTATACTGTTTGTGTACTTACCAATGATTGCGGGATTGTGCCATATTTATTCTCTTCACCACTTGCTGAGTTATCCAGAATATGCACTTGTGGAGACTTGACATTTATAGCAATCACAAAGTAGTGCCCTTGGTTGTACAGTGAACATGAACTGAACAATTCAGAGAGAGTAGGGTGTTATGCACACATAAGAAATATTTGATGCACACAAAAGAAAGATATGATGCACACAGAAGAAAGATATGATGCACACATAAGAAATATTTGATGCACACAAGAGAAAGATATGATGCACAGTTGCACACAGAAGAAATATTTGATGCACACAAAAGAAAAAGATATGATGCACACAGAAGAAATATTTGATGCACACAATACAGAAAATAGAGTTTTTTTTATGCACACACAGAATAAAATCTTTGCACACACAAATCAAAGTTGATGCACACACACATTACAACCTTTGCACACACATCCATTCGATAGTTTTTTTGATGCACACACACAATAAAACCTTTGCACACACAAATCAAAATTGATACACACATACATTAAAATCATTGCACACACAACTCATGCCCAAAATATTGAAGTTTATTTGATGCACACACATATTAAAACCTTTGCACACAGAAACCAAATCTGATGCACACACACATTAAAACCTTTGCACACTCGTCCATTCTAGAGTATTAATATTATTCTCCTATAAAAGTCATGCACACAATATTTGTAGTCTTTTTGATGCACACACACAATAAAACTTTTGCACACACAAACCAAAACTGATGTACACATACATTACAACCTTTGCACACACAGCTCATGCCCAAAATATTGAAGTTTATTTGATGCACACACATATTAAAACCTCTGCACACTCATCCATTCTAGAGTATTAATATTATTCTCCTATAAAAGTCATGCACGTAATATTTGATCACATATTTTCTTTCTAAAATGCATGCAAAACTGAGATGAATAGCACAAGCAGTCGTCCTCTTTAGAAGCAATTCATCACACCTTGCAGGCATGACATCCATTATTCTAAATTTCATTATAAGCCAGACATTCTCATCCTAAAGTTCCTGCAGTTTCGATCAATAAACAAACAACCAGAGTTTTCGACCGCAGTAAACACGAATCAAAGCAATTAACAATATGATCCGAATTTAGAACTTCAATTCAACGTAACAATCAGCAAAATACCTGTTGAGCGGAAGACTAGTAGCATACTGGAATGAGAATAGGAAATTGAGACTGTGCTTCGCCTCCTTGCTCGCTCACTGTGCTTCGCCTCATTGCTTCTCGCTCGCTCACTTTTTCAATCTCTCCTCCGCTCGCTCACAATAAAACGGAAATGCAGTGGATTAGGTCGAGAGGGAGGCAGTTGGAGTCGAAATCGTGGACGAGAGAGAGGCAGTTGGAGTCGAAATCGTGGACGAGAGAGAGGCAGTTGGAGTCGAAATCGCAGACGAGAGGGAAATCGTGGAAGCTAGGTCGCGAGAGAAAATTTAGGAGAAGTTGTTTTTGGGAGAGCTGTGATGTTTATGAGAGAAGCGTATGATTTTATTTGTGGGGCCCCTCTTCTATAATTTGGGCCTTTGGATCAACTTCATCCGAAAGAGTTGATCCTTAATCCTTATCTAGAGGGTCATCCTCACCGGAATCGAACCCTATCATCATAGATAAGGCTCGTCTAAATCATCAATGTAGAAGGTTTTAAAAATCTTTTAAGCTAAAAGAAATCTCTTTCACAAGTAGTAACGCAAAGATATACAGTAACTTATTGCTTTCCGTCTTTTACCATGTCAAATTGTCAACGGCTCAATGCAATTGGATGGGGTCAAATAAGATGAGCAACCCCCAAAAGGTGAAAGACCAAAAAATATGAAACAACTTGAAATGTTATTCATTTATACTATACAAAAGAAGGGCATTTGAAGCAACCAACCATAAACCATTATCATTTGCAGGATTTTAGCTATGGAACATTACTTTCAGATTAAATAACACCATTTTTCATTACATTTGTTTTTTAAAACTACAAATATTACCAACAGAGAAAGAACACGTTTGTGCTCATCCATTCCTTTAAAAGGGTCCACCACCCACCACCAACTAGACAGTAAAGGAGATGAAGTGCTTTTGTCATCTACCACCACCACCTCCACAAAGGCAAGAGCTTATCAAGTGAACTTTGACAAATTCTCCGTATACCTTTTTACTTGAGCATGATCAAGACATTTGAGAAAATCATCCATTAAACAATAAATTGAAAAAAATCATCTGTTAATAAGTCTCAGCACTCCTCTAACAATTGGTTTTTTTACTATTTTCATGTTTAATGAGTAAATTTTCTGAAGATTTTTGTAGGGTAAACCCTGGATTTTGTTAGACAAGGTAATGAATCCTAGTTTGACAATAAGAGAAGACAAAGACAAATGGTGGGGCTATGACACACGACTTTGACACCAACTGAGACACGAGGGGATAGGGATGAACGAGGTGACTTTTTTTTCTTGAGCTTCAACTAGGGATGCAAAAGGAGGCCAGCAAAACGAATAATGGAGGGATCGAAGGGATTGTCAGAATAAGAAAAGACATGTACCTGAACTTTTCAGTTGAAGGTTTTTGTCTATGGAGGGTTTGACTCAGGCTTGACAATGGTGGAGGCGGTGGATCCATCGGATGGCTGTGTGTGGTAAATAGCTGCTGCGAGTGAGACGGGCATGATGCAAAGCTGCTTTGACTGAAGAAACTGCATAGCAGCTCCAACATTGTCTTCCATCAGCTTGGCCACTTGTTGCTCTGTCCCGTCATTTGACCATCTTTCCCATGCGGGTTGGTTTCTCCCTCCTTCACTGCCTTCTTCCTAATGTGAGGGGCAAAATGGGCATCAATGAATATAGGATGGTCCGTGAGGTGAAGTAAGGATCTAGTATTCTGTTTATTACCTCCACTGAAGATATGGGAATATCCGTGACAAGGGGTGCTACAGCACCAGCTCCACCCAATCTACTCATGCTCAAAACCTGTGAAGCAATGGTGGATACATACTTATCAGCTTAATTTTATGTGAAGATGAGTTACATCCTATCATCACAATAGAAAGAGCATTGATCACAATATTCTAAATTTTGAGTCATATTCCACTACCATTAGCAATAAGCCAATAATCAAGCATTTGAAGAATTAGAATTGCCATCTTCCAGCTAATTATCGTGACTGAAAGAATTTTTCTTAAAAAAACATGAAACGTAGATAGATGATCTTTTATAATCATCAAGATCAGAAGTATTCATTTGATCAAGATGACAATTGATTTAAGGAACTCAGAATAATAGTATCATTATATCTTAAATATACAAGGAGCACTTGAGCCCGATTGCGCAGGGCTATCATCTTAAATGTCAAGTGAAATGAGTGGTGAGAAAGAAGTTCTTGTACAAACCTACCAATATATTCATTCAAACACAGGGTTATTAAGTTTATACCTTAGGCTCTAAAGTATTTAAGTCCAACGGATAAAGTGATATTGTAACATTTACATTAGGTGTGCTGAAACTATACCTTCACTTGCAGCCTCAAAAATTTGACGTAGTCTACGACTTCGTCAAGCATAGCAGCTCTATCAGTCTGCAAGGTTGGAAATGACATAAATGATCATGATTTTACTCTATAAAAAAAGAAATTTGTACAAAAATGAATTAGTTGATAATATATGCTGTCTAAGAGCATAAAAATCTGAAATTTATTCACAAAGAATGGCTCACACCTAATAGTTTACATGATTTCCTTATGGATAGACTGATTCAAATTATTTCATTTATCAAACAGATCAAAAGTATTTCACCATTTCAGTGTACAACTCCACTATCCATCAATCCCAACTTTGAGATACTACCATGTTCAGCTTTTAAATCTATACGGCATTCCATCCGCACGTCATTCAGAATGGCCTATAGATAAAAGTTCAAATCACTAGTCCCCTTCAACAAAACTCATTTGAGCTAGCCAAATTTGGAGAGTAGATGAAGCAGAAGCTAACCTTGTTAACACTAGGAACTAGTTCTTGCAACGCTCTGATCCTTTCCGCGATTCGCTCTCTTCGCAACTGTATAAAAAGACAAGATTGAACTTTGGACATATAAAAAGACAAGACACAACTCCTTAAAGCGATTCACTTGCAATCTTACTCTTTCAGCTATGCTATGTGGATCAGTAGCCTGGCCTCTCCGAGCCCTCACTCTAGGTCGAATAGCAGGCGGATGTGGTCCTAATGGAGCAGGACTATGCATTGGCTGGCCAAGATATACCTAGAAGCAAGACCAATCTAAAAAATTAGAATATCATTGTTACAAAAATTCGGAGGAACTTTCAAGAACCTCTATGCAAGCTTGATAGTAGTAACTTACATTCTGATCATCCCGATTCCGCTTGATGTTGCTAACAGGTTCGTCCGGCCTCATGAAACCGCCGCTGCCTTGCTCCAAGCTCAACCCTAACGGAAAAGCATGCTGTTGGTAGAGGGCGGAAGCGGCGAGGTGAGCAGAGGCATCGCCTGAGTTCAACTGGAGCCCCATAGGAGAACCGGCGGATGAAACCGCCATATTCGGGTCTGCTCCAGCGAACGTCTGAATCCCTAAAATTTGTTCCAGGAAATCGTTGTCTGGACCATCAGAAGGATTATTCGCCATCGACAAACAAAAAGAGTACAAGAGCAACAGCTTGTTTGTTCAAGCTCTGTGAATAATGGCTATGGCGATGTTGTCTCAGCAGTTGAGCACAGGAGCAGCCGAAGAAGTTGCAAAGGACAGCAGAGGAGGAAGAAACAAAATACTACTTACTCCGTATAAAGGAGAAGAGGACAGAGCAAGCAACAAGAATAAATCTAAAATCTGCAATTAATAAGTATATAGACATAGGAATTTCGCCACGTTACCCCTATTTCTAGAAATTATGATTGGTCCCCACTAATATCACAAAAATCACAATATTACCCCTCGACATACCAGTTTTTGGGTAAATACTCTAAAACTGTAATTTTTTTTATGTTTTTGCATCACTTTTAAGTTTTATGGAAATACCCTTTTGCTGACGTGACAATTATAACAGACTTGTCAACAAAATTTGTCAACAAAATTTTTAACAGAGTTGCCAACAAAAATTTTAACAAAGCTGTCAACAAGAATAATAAGTTGTCAACAATAATAATAACAGAGTTGTCAACAAAATTTGTCAACAAAATTTTTAACAGAGTTGTCAACAAAATTTGTCAACAAATTTTTTAACAGAGATGTCAACAAAAATTTTAACAGAGCAGTCAACAAAATTTTTAACAGAGCTGTCAACAAGAACAATAAATTGTAAACACGACTAAATAAGTTGTCAACCCAACTAAATAAATTGTTTACACGACTAATAAACGGTCAACAACATACAACACGAGTAATATTACAAAATTTTCAACATTTTTAACACTTTACAAAACTTGTCAACATACTAAATAAAATTGTCAACACATTTTAAAAACTATAAACACACTAAACAACTGTCAACACATACTAAAAAGAAGTTGTCAACACATGAAATTAAATTGTCAACGTACTAAATTAATTTGTCAACATGATTAATAAGAGGTCAAACACCCTTATTAATCGTACTACAATGTTTGCTGCCATGGTTGCTGTCGACCCAAGCCTTTGTCAATTTTTGAATTATGTTTGGTTCAAAACCAAGCCTTTGTCACTTTGTGTATGATTGAACTTCACTATCGGTGTGGGTCCTCTACAGCCATTTATACTCCATCCAGTACTCCAAGACACCTTTATTCAACTTTTATTACATCTATAAAATATATTGATGTAATTAAACATCAATCAGTAAGAGAAGATTACTTTTTCTCTGGAGTACTGAACGAAGCATAGAATGGTTATCCTCTGTTGTACATCATCTTCTTCAACACCAGCACTCACCGCCTTCTTATTACCAAACAAATGACAAACACTCCACAACACATTTATCATCGTCGCAGATCGCAAATCATCCCATCGAGCTTCTCGCTAGCACCTCCGCCATCTCCATCACCTTCACAATCACTGGATCTGTGCGTTTGGAATCAACGAGAATGTTTCCTAGAGTTTTGAACACTCCTACCCCGACCAACTCCGACTTGAAGGATTTCGCTGTGGAAAGAGAACTTAAAGTTGATGAGCCTGATTCTATCGACGGATTGTCGTCTGAGATCACGAGGCTGTAGAGATCGACAACCATACCTTGAGACACGGCTGATTGAAGCTCGACAAATTGAAATCGGTCTTGAAGAACAGTGGGTGAATATGTTCTCTGGATCTGTAACGGGACCAAACTTAGTGGGGAGGAGGAAGAAGAAGAAAGGCGGGCCAGATTTGGCCAGATCTAAAAAAGAGAGGCACGTGTATATAAATGAGGGGAGGAGAGGGGTAGAAACTTATAAGTTAATTAAGGGATGCAGTTATTGGAACTATGGTGCCCAATAGGGCATTGGGCACAAATAGTTCAGTAGACATAGCCAAACACGGGCCCATGCCGGGTTAGGCTCAAATTTCCAGCCCATTTAGGCGGGACGGGCTAGTCCACAGCCCGCATATAGGGCCTATCGTCTTGTCCATATTCTGCCCTCAATCCGGGTCGGATAGCCCTCAGGGTAGCTTGTTTATATTAAATCTATTTACTTATTAATATATAATATGGGTCGGGTTTTCGGCCCTCCAAGGCTTGAGCTTCATACCGTACCCGGCCTTCATACCCTTACGGGTCAGGCTTATCGACCCGGCAAGGCTTTATCTTGTGTCCAAGCCCACAAAGTTAGAGGGGAGGATGGGCCGGGCTAGCCCTCGTTTCCCCAGGTCTAATCCTTAGTGATGCAAATCTACTATATATATTAAAGCAAACCTCCATTTACGTCATATATCACCTCCTCACTAAAACCGCCACATTTCATTAGGGTTTAGGGTTTCAGGTTTAGGTTTTCATTATTCATTTTGACACATATTATTTTTTAATCATTTTCCTTTTTGATAAACAAAATTATATAATAGGGAAATTATAAATATGTGTACATATTTATTTTAGGATAATTAAGATATGTAGATATTATTAGGCTTGTCAAAAGCTGACCCAACCCGCTGGGTCGACCCAACCCGAAAAAAACTCGATCCAACCCGATCCGAAAACTCATGAAACCCATTGGGTTTAAACCCGAGCCGACCCGAGACCTGTTGGGTCAAATCCGGACCAACCTGAACTTCTCGAAACTCGTCGAGGGACTCACTTTTCAAATTTTTATTCAATTTAAATTAAAAAATAACCATGTATGATATTAAATAATAATAATATTTTATTATTAAAATATTGTTTAAATTTTATTTTCTTTATTACAATTAAAAAATCGAACATTTGAAACCCACTAGGTTGACCTGAACCCGAACCCGACCAAACCAAAATTTTTATCGATTCGTTTGATCCGAATCCGGTTGATCTGAACCCGACCCGTTCAACCTGTTTTCCAGGTCTATATATTATGCTTATTTATTTATACTTTTAGCCTTCTATAAATCATATTTTATGGGCTTTAATAAACAAAAAGTTATGTAATAGTTATATAGAAAAATATTTAATCTCATAATTTACAAATCTAATACTTTAAAATAAAATTATCTAAATATTTAAACAATGCTTGATTAACCCTCTCTTTATTAAAAATGTTTATTAGTAATTCCAAAATATTATTTGAAGAATTGATTATCTTTTTACTTTAGCTATTTAGGTAATAATTTAAAAGAATCAATTATTTTTATTATAAACTATTTTTGTATGAGGTAATAAGCTAAAACTATTTGATAAGATACTTTAATCTAAGTTATTTTTTTATTTAAATTATATTATTTTCTTTATAAAATTTATGCAAGACACGGAAAACTGAACTAGTTTGGGTATAATCAGAAACATATACGGAGTATACGTTTTGACGAGTAAGGGAGAGTTAGACACCTCAGTGTGAAGTCTAAGGCTCTGTTTGGCCACGTAGTTTATAACCTGATTTCAGTTTATAAACAGTTTCTTTTAAATAAGTATGTTTGGCTGTAAAATAAATATTTTTACCAAATAACTATTTATCTCTTAGAAATACGTTTGGTGATAATGGAGATTTTGGACTTTGTTGGTTTTGGTCCATAGATCTTTCGAAGAGCTGCAAAAATGGCTGCCACAAATCTATTTTGCGGTGCCTTTTTTTTCTAATCTCCATCTATTTCTTAATCGTGTGATTTGTGTCTTCGAATTTACCCGTCCTCCACTTTACCATATCTATTCCAGAGCAATACACATTCAGATATGAATTGGGCAATAATTTGCGATGTGGATCAAGCCGCTTGGGTGGTGCTTGGGTTATTCTTTAATCCTAATAACAACCCGAGAAGGACCATAATTTGGGCAAAGGATAGATCTAATTGTTGAACCCTAATTCATAATTTAGGGGGGACATATCTTAATTTGATGCACCTACCTAAATTCACCATCGACGGGGAAGACCAAAATTGTAGGCTGAACAAGCTAGTTAACTTAGTTGGAAGTTGTAATGTAGAAGACGTTGGCCGGCGAGATGAATTTGGGAATTTGGGTTGAAGGGCCAATTCTCTGGAGACGAAAGAAGAAGAAGAAAGAGTGGTGGGTGAGAAATATTTATGATTAAAAAAATGAAAAACTGATATTAAGTGGCACAAACTTCTAAATTCATAAAACCAGCTTTTTCAAAATAAACCATTTATAAACCAAAATCAGTTTATAAACTAAAATACCAATCAGGCTGTTTTAGGGAAGCCAATCAGGCTGCTGATTTTCTTGCTACCAAGGATGGTAATATCCTTGCTCTTAAATTAGCTTTGTTCACCTATAGATCGACTATATCTGATGCAAATATCAGGAATATAATGGGCTATTATCAGGAATGTGGTCTTAACCCTTCCTTGAGGTGCTTCCTTCGGATCGTCTGTAGGGACGATCAGGGACTGCCGGTGTCTTGAGATATGGGGTCCCAGTTCTTGCCTAATTTCAAAAAAAAAAAACTAACTAAAATACCAAACAAACCCTAAGTCTACGGCTCTAGGCTCTAGGGCATCCTTTCCTTAGTGATGAAAACACATACACTAGTTTTACACGGATGCTATATACAGCCCGGTCAAATTACCAAATTGTTGAGATTTAATTATCTTGTCATCTTTAAGATACTTTTTTTTTTTGATAAAGGCTAGAATCGGAGCATCACCTTAACACAGGTGACCGCTCCTGACCATCCTGACGGACGATCCTGAAAAAGACCGAGTAGCATGAAAACATACTAGACTGTAGAAACACTGGTCTCATGGTTCTGATATAATAATCAGATAATGAACTGTCCTGGTTGCAAGAAAGGACAATTTTTAGAAAGTGTGCGCTGACTTCTGGTTTTGATATGAAGTCCGCAACTTTTATTTGCTTCCCTGAAACAATGGAAAATTTGAACATTGTCAAAGGAAATCAAAATGTTTTGAATATTAGTAATAATGGTCTGAATTTTCCAAATGTTCTTTATTGAATTTATCACTGTGAGATTTTCGCCTTCAAGATATTTCAATTTTATTACAAGCTTTACAACATATAGAGCACCTAAAGCTTCAGTGAAGAGAGGTGAAGAGGAGAAGACTTTTTTATTGTATAAGTCTATTACTTTCCCTTCACTGCTTCTGGCTATACATCCAATGTAAGAATTCTAAAGAGATTGAAAAGATCCATCAAAATTAATCTTTAAGCTACTTTTAGAACTTAGTTTGCTATTAGTGATTGAAGTCCACAAGTTTAGTCTTTCATATGTATTACTTTGACAACATGGTTTCAAAAGACAAAACTCCAACATATTGTTGAGTCGTGTATTACGCACGAAAATCAGGCGCAATGAAGTGTGGAACGGGTTGAGAGACATAGTCGTGCACTTTAGTGTTGCTTGAAATCAAGGTGTGCTACACACGAAGAAAATCAAGCGTTGTCATTTGATATGAAATTAACGAAGTCTTGTTATCGAATTTCATAATTTTGTGACCCTTGGTGTTGTAGTAGAGACGCTTTAGTGTTTGTTACTTGAAACCAAGGCGTTACGTTACACACGAAGAAAATCAAGCATTGCCATTTGATATGAACGAAGTCTTGTTATCGAATTTCATAATTTTGTGACCCTTGGTGTTGTAGTCGAGACGCTTTAGTGTTTGTTACTTGAAACCAAGGCGTGCTACACACGAAGAAAATCAAGCATTTCCATTTGATATGAATATGATTTCAGAATTATGCCATCATTGGTGTTGCAGTCGAGAGTCTTTCACTCTCTTGAGTTGAATCTATTCGGGTATTTGAATTGTGGTTCTTGGAAAATACACCGAGTAAGAATTAGGTGCGAAGTAAGGTGTGGACCCCGATTTTTGTTGTGGCGCAAATGAAGTGTGGAACGCCTTGTAAAACAAAGGGGCACGTTCATATGTTACTTAGAGTAAAGATACATGAGCAAAATCTAAAGTGTTGGCATGTAATAGAAAATTAAATGTATAGCCTAAGGGTGAGGGAGGCATGGGGTTTAGAGACCTAAACCTTTTTAATTGGGCTCTTCTAAGACACCAATGTTATCAAATTTTGAATCGTGAGACTTCTCTTATGAGTTATGACGACTGTTTTGAAAGTTAATTACTTTCCTAGACACAATTTCTTGGATGGGGGAACACCCATCGATGTATGAAAAGAAACATGGGTTCATATTTTGTGGCATTGTAATGAGTGAAGGAAGATTTGGGAAGCGAAAGGTTTAAGGTTGACGTACAGACTGCCTCGTGTATGATGGAGAGAATTTTGAATATGCATATTTGTTATCAAGGTAATGGGTTCGATCTCTTCCTGACATTATTATGTGGAATATGGAATATGCGAAAATCATGGGGTTGTTAGAAGAAATTCGGCAGCATGCAAATTATTGTGACTAGTGGAGGGGTCTCTTAGAGGGTATACCGAAACGGTAGAAACCTCTGATTCCTTCAAACTCCATGTCAAAAGAGAAGTGGGAGTTAAACGTTGATGCTAGGGTTGCGTAATCGGTCCAAACCGGACCAGTGGACCGGAGTTTTTTGAAACCTATGGACCGGGGACCGGACCGGGATATTTCGGTGTGGCCCTTTTTTTTTAAAACCTATGGACAGGGAACCGGACCGGGGATTTCCAGACATTTCCGGACCGGACTAGTATTTTTATATATAAAAATTAAATATATTACATTTTCTACACAGTTTTATTTATTTTTAAAATTTATTCGGGGTTTCGGTCTTGGACCGGACCGGATCGGGATATTAATGGACCAGACCGGACCGGAACCTGGAATTTCGAAAATATATGGACCGGGGACCGGACCAACCCCGTCCGGTCTTGGACCGACCCAAAATATTCCAATCCGGGTTTTTGTACATCCCTAACTAATGTTGCAATGTTCAACGACATGGGAATGGGTTTGGGCGGCTGCATGAGGGACAACTGCAGAATTGTGCATGGGCGTGCACACTGAGATACTCTACCCTAAATTTGATCCTCGTGTGGTTGAAGCAAAGCTCTATTCATGCGAGGCATGCAGACTTCTTCCCTTTGATGCTCTCGAGGGGGGGGGGGGGGGGGGAGGGGCTTCTGTTTGCTTTTATAGACGGACAACTTCAAATTCTACCATTCTCAATCAAAAAGCTCATTCTCCCAATGTTCCTCCTCTGTTCTTGAGATCCTAGTTACTCGCACAACCAATTTCAGAAGAGGCAATCCTCTGGATTTGGCTCTCTGACGTCCAAAAAATACTGAGCACAATCAAACAAGCCTAAGACTCACAAATGGAGCACAATATAGGGAGAAAAAGAGGATAAAAGAAGAAGAACTCAGTCACAATGGCGGAATGCAAATCCCACTCTAAGCACAAGGGAAAAGTCTCCCCATGAGTCTTCCTCTCATCCAAGTATATATAGTGCTTCCCCTGAGTCTTACTCTTATGCACCTTTAGATCATTCAATAACAACACTAACTGGCCTCAAACTCATTCTTTTAACTTCTCTTCGTTGGGCGAGGAAAAATTCTTCACTTGGTGGATTATTCTTTTAGCACAAACACCAATATTAGACTTCTGATTCCTGAAAATGTAGTGATTCTTAGTGTACCAAATATTGTAGATGAAGGCCGTGAATGTTGCGCCTCTAAGTTGACCAATGAAATTCTGAAGATGACACTTTTTGCCCAAGAGACAGGGCTCTCGAACTTCCTTTTTGTCTATCTCGCGTCCGGACCTCCCGTTCTCATCGTATTCCATTTTTGGGCTTGTGAAATCTAATCAGCTATTTTCTCTATTCCTTTTTAAGATTCAGACGCGTCTTTTTGTCTTACCACCCTCGCGTTTCTCGCTCAGTGATTTACAAATTTAGAATATCTTCATTTTTCGGGCCAGAACTTATGTGATACGTAGCATGATCTCGGCCTTTGACTCTTTATATTCTCTCGAGTCATATTTAAACCCTTCATAAGCAAACTCATTTTCTTCTCCACTTCGTTTTTCTCACAATTGCTCTCTTAATCTTCTTCGAAGGCTTTTACGGAGGCCCTTTCTACTTCAATTTCCAATTTCTTCGACGACTTCTCCCCTAATTTCGACATGTCTGGTGAGTACTAAATTTGTTCATTTCTCCTCTTTAATTTTTATAGATTTTATGTACATATCTCGATAGTTATTTATGGGTAATCGCTTCTTGGGTGTTCTTTTTGCCTTCATGTATATATCGGGTCGAGTCATTTCGGTTATAATATTACTGGGTCAAAACAGGTCGGTTTATACTGGGTTTATAGTCGGGTTGGGTCAGGTTCGGGTCTAAAATTACCGAATCAAAACAGGTCTGGTTATTACGGGTTTATTGTCGGGTCGGGTCACTTTTGGTCAAAACTTACCAAAATACGAGTTATTATGGGTTCATTTTTTTGCTTTTTATTTTTTTCCTTTTAGCCTAATTTTTCGGGTCATTCAGATTAGAATAAAAATGGGTCTTGAGTTCACTTTTGCGGGTTATGACCTAGAAATTTCAATTTGGATCGGGTCGATTTGCGGATCGGGTCATTTTTTGTCGGGTCTAACACGTTGTGTGCCTAGGAAATCGGCGTAAAACCCAACCTTCGCCACTACTTGCTTATACACTACCAAGAAGCGTTCAACGAGACGGGTATGTACACGTCTCAGATCAAACTCCCGAGCGAATGGACTATTCCTTCAAAGATCTTAAGGTGAAAGGAAGACTCGTTTCTAATTCGTCCTCCTCTCGGTTCTAACATCCATTCAACGTTTGGGCATGGTGTGCTTTAGCCCAAGCACAATCTTTCCGCCCTTAAGGCCGAGATCTTGACGGCCAAATACCGCAACTATCCCAATCCGGGCATTTTATACTCGAAGAGAGAGGCCTTAGCATGAAACATCGCGACGAGGGTAGGACGTCGCAAGGTTTCTTTCTTATTTTTTATTCTATGTTACGTAGTTTTTAATTTGTTTTCTTGGTCTTTTTGCAGGGGGTGACTTTTACTCAAGATTTACCAAGTCTCGCCGGTGTGGAGCTATCCGACCTCTCTGACGATGAGGAAGAGGAAATCCGATATCCTCTTTTTCATCTCCTTCGAAGGTCTTTGAGTTTTTTTAGCTTTGAAGATTCCACCTACTCCAACCCTTACTAAAAAGGCGATAAAAATAGGAAATTGCGGCGTGTCCCTCATGGCTAGTCTTTTTTTTTTCTTTTTTTTAGGATATTAGGCAAGAACCGGGACCCCGTGTCTCAGGACACTGGCAGTCCCTGATCATCCCGAGAGACGATCCTTAAGAAAGACCGAAAATATGGACTACAACCATGTAATCCAGAATTACTCCTTAAGTTCCTGATATTAGCATCAGGTAAAGACGGGCTACTAGAAAACATAGCCAGTTTTAGAGTAAGGATGTTCACATCCTTATTAGCGAGAAAATCAGCGGCTTGATTAGCTTCTCTAAAGCAATGATATATTTGGAAAGAATTGATATTTTGAAGTGCTTTTTGACAATCGGAAATTATAGTTGAAATTGTCCAAGGAATTTTCCATTGTTGTTTAATTGAATTTATAACTGTGAGATTATCACCTTCAAAAATAACATTATTAAGATTAAACAAATTAGCTGTTTTGATTGCATGAAAAGCAGCCAGTGCTTCAATACACAAAGGAGAATGATGATGTATTTTTAAAGTATCAACAAAAATAATTGTACCATCATTTTTCCTTGCTATACAAGAAATATACCCTTCTTTACCATTTTCCAATGATCCATCGAAATTTACTTTAATCCAGTTGTCTGGCGGAGGTTTCCACACTCGATTCTTCTTCTTTGTTCTATTTCTTTTTTGTGGTTGTTTAGGTCATTTTTCATTGGTTTGCATATTCTCCCATTGATGGAATTTAAAGTATGCAATATCTGTCGGAAGTCTGTTATCTGTATTATTTTTTTAAAACACAATATTATTTCTATAGATCCATAATTCATACCAAATGAAAATAAGAGGTTTAATGAGATTTTTGTGATTAGAATCAATCATTAATTCAGTAATGAATTGTGTAAAAGATTTATCCTCAGGTACTTGAAATTGAATATTGAGTAAGTGAAAAAAAATTCTGTAGTTCTTTGTTGTATTTGGACATTGAAAGAAAAAATGGTTAGAGTCTTCTTGAATATGATTGCAAACTGAACAGTATGGTGGAACCCTGTTATAATATCTATTTAGCCTTTCTGTAGTTGGTAGATTATCAGAGAGAGCTTTCCAAAGAAAGTTTTTCATTCTAGGCGGTAAATTTTGTTTCCATAACCAGTCAAATAGAATATTGGATTGATCTAAATTAATATGTTCACACAACGATCTAGCTGAAGCCGTAGTAAATTTACCAGAGGTATTTAATTTCCAAATTAAAAAGTCGTTGTGTGGATGATTTGGAATATGAATACTTTGTATTTGATCTATAATGTGGTTGGGTAATAAAGAATTCAGGCGTTGCAGATTCCATTTTTTATCATCAGTGATGTAATTATGTACTGATTCATTAATATCAGCATGAGCAGGATTGTGAAAACTCCTTAGGTCTATGTTAGGTACCCAATGATCAGTCCAAAATTTAATAGATTTTCCATCTCCAAGTTGCCATAAGAGACCTTCCTGAAAAACTTTACGAAGATGTAAAAGTCGCGAAAATTGCCAGGATTGCTTCCTATTTCTTTTTGAATATGTTAGAAGTGAGTCGTCTTTAAGATATTTTTGTGTAATGATTTTCACCCAAATATTATCTGGATCAGTTAATAGTTTCCATAAAAGTTTCATCTGCAAGGCATCATTCATATGTTTAGATTTATGAAGACCCAGACCACCTTGAGATTTAGGTTTGCATATTTTGTCCCAAGAAGTTAATGGTCGGTAAGAAGAGGTGTCTTTATTCCAAAAAAATTGTTTAGTTATTTTATCCATCTTTTCACAAATATTTGTAGGAAGCGAAAAACATTGCATGAGATGATTTGCTTTAGAAAGAATATTAGATTGGATAAGAATAGCCCGTCCTGCTTGGGATATAGAGTTAGCTTTCCATTTAGAAAGTTGTGTTGTCATATTTTGCAGAACATACTCAAAACAATCACTTTTTACTCTACCTCGAACAATTGGGATCCCTAAGTATTTTTCCATAACATTTGTGGTTTGGAGATTTAAAATAGAAGTCAATGCTTGTTTTTGTAGTGTGGGAATGTTTGGAGTTGTTTGGAAGGTACTTTTATGATAGTTAATTGCTAATCCTGAAATATTACTGAGTCTCTCAAGTGTTTTTTTTATAAAATTCATGTTCGTAGCGTTTGCGTTTGCAAAAATAAGAGTGTCATCAGCAAAGCATAGGAATGGAATCCTGGTACCATGTTGAGATAATTGGATACCAACCTTGTGTTGTCTCTTATCAGCTTCAATTTGAAGGGTTCTAGCCAAGTGTTCCATAACTATTATAAAGAGAAAAGGTGCAATTGAGTCTCCTTGTCTGAGGCCACAATTAGGTTTAAAAGTGGGTCCAGGGATGTTATTGACCAAAACTGAAAACGAAGCAGATTTGATGCAAGTCATAATCCTATCAATCCAATTATTATGAAATCCAAATTTTTGTAAAATTTTAATTAGAAAGGCCATTGCACCTTATCATAAGCCTTTTCCATATCTAATTTTAAAGTCATCCAGCCTCTTGTATCGTTCTTTTTCCTATGAAAGGAATGAAATACTTCATGAGATATTAAAATATTATCAAAAATTGATCGATTTTGTACAAAAGCTCCTTGGCAGGGATGGATAATTTTAGGGAGTAATTTTTGTAATCTATTTGCCATTATTTTTGTAATAATTTTATAGACCGTGTTACATAAACTAATAGGTCTAAAATGATTAATAGTACTTGGAGTTTCTGTTTTTGGAATTAATGTAATGAATGATTGAGAGCAGTCCGACAATAAGATGCCTGAATGAAAGAAAGATTGAATAGCCGAAATTAATAATTTTGATGTAAAGTTCCAATATTTTTGATAAAATTCAGCTGTAAAACCATCAGGACCAGGTGTTTTATTGTTAGGTAATTCAAACACTACAGTTTTAATTTCTTCAGCTGTAGGTTGTTTCAGAAGTTCGTAATTGTCTTCATCTGTAATGAGTTTAGGAATCATATTAAAATCTCGATCTAATAAATTATTAGTATGAGAAGGTATAAACCGTGATTTAAGATCATTTGTAATGTGTTGAGTAATCTCTGGTTGGGTATAATATTTTATATTGTGTAGAGATTGATAACAATTGATTTTTTGTTTGAACTTTCTAATTTTAACTGTGTTCTGAAAATATTTTGTGTTTTTATCCATATCTGTTAAATGCTTAATTTTAGCTCTTTGTTGCCAATAAGTGTGTTAAAATGTTAGTAATTTATTATATTTATCAATAAATCTCATATATTAATATACGAGATGTTATTCTGATTTTGAAGAAATCTAAGCGTATCCTCGATTTGTTTCAGTTGGAAATGAATATTATGAACATTCCGATGCGCCCATTTTTTATATCGTTGCTTGATATTTTTCTGTTTAGAGAATAATTGGAACATAAAAGAACCTTGCGTATGAGAGGTCCAAATTTTTTGAACCATTTTTTCAAAATTTGGATTAGCAAGATGCGCATTTTCCAAAATAAATGGATAATTTTTCTGAGGACACCTAGTTCCTAATTCTAGAGTAATGCAACAGTGGTCAGATGTAGTAAAGGGGAGATGTTCCATATTTAGATTATTATAAAAATTTAGAATTTCTGGATGAATAATAGCTCTGTCTAATCTCTCTAGGATAGTATCGGTACTAATATTTGATCTTCTCCAAGTAAATGGAAATCCATTAACATTAAGAGTAATAAGACCATGTTTGGTAATGAAATTATTAAGTCGTGCAAAACGGTATGAAGATGGTTGAGAGCCCCCGTGCTTGTCTTCTGGGGATAATAAAGAGGTTTTTGCGCCAAATCACCCGTTATTTGGGCCAATTTGCGCCAAATCACCCTTTAAAAAAAACTTTGCAAGGAACCACCCGAAAGTGTCACTCTGTTAACACCGAGCCACCCCTCGATGAATTCCGTTAATTTCTCCGTCAGACCTGGTGAAATGTCAATTTTGCCCTCATTTTTTTTAAAAAATCAAGGGCAAATTTGTACTTTCGCCATCTGATGATAAATTGTGAAAATATCGCGATATATTGATTTACATGATATTTTGATCTACCTTAAATGTTTTACAGATTTGAAATTAACCCAAATATCATGGTAAATCAATAAATACATTACACATAGAATTTGTCTAAGCATATGTTGATAAGTTTAATCAAACCAATTTGGCAAAAATCTACATGTTTCTCCTACCTCCTCGATTTAGCATATGAAACCAAATTTTACGAGGCTACGAACAGCTCCAAGTCCACCTTTCATCGCCGCTCTCGGTCTCTTTGTTCGCAAGTCGCAACCATTGCCTCTTAGTATTCAATTGCCCTACTTGCATTCTCCATTAGGAGGTGGGGCTCTTGTTGCACAATTACACCACTTCAGTGCCCAAGTCAGCTACCAACAGTTTCAATGGTGATGGTTTGCTTTAGTGAATAGTCTTGTGGATGACAGAGGAACTTGGTGATGGTGAGAGGACATTTTGGTCTTTGAATGGTTTTTGATTTACCATGATATTTGGGTTAATTTGGGTTAATTTAAGATCTGTGAAAAAATGAAGGTAGATCAAAATATCATGGTAAATCAATATATCGCGATATTTTCACAATTTATCATCAGATGGCGAAAGTACAAAATTGACATTTCACCAAGTCTGACGGAGAAATTAACGGAATTCATCGAGGGGTGGCTCGGTGTTAACAGAGTGACACTTTCGGGTGGTTCCTTGCAAAGTTTTTTTTTAAGGGTGGTTTGGTGCAAATTGGTCCAAATAACGGATGGTTTGGCGCAAAAACCTCTTAAAGAAATAGAGCGATTATAAACATAGCTGGTATCATAGCTATAAGAGCAAAGGCAAATACTGACATAGGATCAATTTGGAGGATTGAGATTGATTGTAATTATTCCTTAAAACTTTACTCTGCAATCTACAGTAATAGAGATAATTGAAGCAGGGAAAAAACCATAAAAAGAGATAAGAAAAAGTTCGAATCTTAATGTGAGCATAATGGTTGATATGCATATAATATACATAGTAGTTGAGTAAGGATATAGGGACAGAAGAAAGACCTGATATATGGCAAATATTGAAGTAGAACAACCCCTGATTGACATCCAAACTCTGATCGATCCCATAATAGTTGGGAGATTCTTCTTGTTGCGTTTTGTGTTGTTGGCCTCCGAGATTCAAACTAAAGATTTGGAGAAATTTTTGGATAGAGTTTTGGGCAAGATTTTGATTAAGAGTTTTGATTACAGATTTTGGTAGAAAAGGTAAAGAGAGGAAGAGAGACTACCTGAGCCATGGCAAAAGCCAGAAGACTTACAGCCGACGATCAAGGAAGAATTGTAGCCGAAGTCTTTGATAAAATCTGCAGATTTGCTCCGACAGTAACACAAAAAACAGTAGGAGAAACAGAAAAAAAAATTCTTGTGGAAAGTTCCACTGTTTTGATCTTGATTTTGGTGTTGAGTTTGGATAAAGTTTTGGTAAATGGTTTTGATAGAGAAGAGTAAGGGAAAGAGATACATACCTGAGCCATGGCCAAGGCCAGAGGGCTGATGAAGCACACCGATCACGCAACCATGGGTATGTACAGGGCGGTGGAAGATGAAAGGAAAGAACAACGTAGAAGAAGACAGAGTGAAGCTAGAGAGAGAAAAATAGAGGCAATAATCATTTTCGGCGGTTTCTCTCATGGCTAGTCCTTCGTTTGCGGTTCTCTCATGGTTAGTCCTTCGTTTGCTGTTCTGCTTCTGATTATTCTTGTGCCTCTCTAACGTCTTTTCTTTCTCACATTATGCTGGCGGCTAAAGAACGCGCTGGACGAAAGTTATAGAGAACAAGCTGAGATGGACAAACGCGAGCTCAAGAGCACACTTACCGTTGAGAAGGCAGAGCTTGCTAAAGAGGTTGACAAGTGAATTATACCATGAATTCCTCTTGCCAAATTGCAAGACAACTATCTAAGCATACTAAAAATTACAATAAGAATCATTGTATCATGAATTCGTCTTGCCAAATTATCAGATAGTTGTCTTACAAACAACTAATCTATATCAGGTCATTATCTGTGGGAAGCACACATACAAACAACAAGAACAAATCATGCAAGATTAACAAATACTTTACTGCTCGATGCAGCAAGGTCAAATGACCCATGTCAGGGTGGTAGCTTGGTGAGTGTTTGAAGCCCGGCTTGAACTTTACTTGAGAAGTGAGCCTCCAACCTGAAACATCATATCCCATTGCAGTTTCAGAAACAGATAGCACAAATAACCTGAAACATCGTATCTGCCACATACTTTTATCCTTTAATTTAAAATCGGTTTAGATATAAGTATGATGAATAAAGATGGTTTTAAAGGTTTTGACATGCCTGGTAGAGCACTTGTAGTATATGGTCTCGAGGGAGTTGTAGGTGCGTGCATTAGCAAACATCCTCATAGCATCCGCTATGAACATCTCAAGAGTTAAATAGTATTGCTCCGACTCCACCCTCTTTGTCATCGTTTTCAAATCTGCAGAGTAAATTGGGTTTTAGTTCCTCTGCTGGGTAATGAATAAACAGACAAGTCAAGAACAAGAACAAGAATGTACTTACCCATGGGGTCTTGGATAATTTCATAATAATCAGGCACGTCACGTGGATCAACTGGTTCCTTGAATGGCCAAACATCAGGATGGTCGTGCATTGTCTGCTCATACAAAACCAACAGAAATCAGAAACAATAACGAATACCTACATGGATTTGTAAATACATTGGGAGATTAGAATACTAGCCTTTAAGAGAGAACGCAGGAAAACAGTTAAAGATTTTTTGTTTGGGCCACCATCTCCATTCATCAAGACCTTGAAACTTGAATACCCGTATTGGTCAGGTGTCCATCCAGCTTCCCCTATCATGCGCCAAATATTAATAAAGTTAGCAGAAATGAGAAAACCCTACAATAAATGGGAGGTACAATGTACAAATCGCATATTGAAAGCAAGCGGGTGTTGACTACCGAATAGATATTGATCATGCAATGAGATTGAGATAATTTATGATAATGTATTTGCCAATAGATTCATCTAAGTAACACTGGTATTTTCAGCATAAATGGGAAATGAAAGAACATATGAGTGATCTTGTCCTATAATCTAGACACAATTTAAACATATTATCACTTCATTGTGCACAAAAAACACTTATAGGCAACAGAAAAGGGTGCAATGATTGCATAGACTCAAGTATAAAGGAATTCTTTAGTCATATAAAGTGGAAACAGAAAATATATCTATCGTCCATGATAAAATCACATTAGCAATGGAACTTACTCATCCCAGGAATATCCTCAACCTTGACAGCTTGTTTAGGGATTCCATCTTCTTTCTAATAAAAACACAAAAATATTAGAAAAGAGAGTGGAATTTGCTACAAAAAGCTATATCATATTTTGAAACAGAAAGTGGCTGGCAAACTCAACCCTCATACCATTCAAGTGAAGAGTTCCACATTTGAACAAGAGGCTAGTATCATAAGTAGAAGACAATGAGAATGGTCTAGTTATTATTACAGCAGAAGTAAAGCAGTTTCATTAGATTTGTTTGCTTAATAACCCTAATCTTACTTTATTTACCACATTCGAATATGCTCCTAGTTCCTTTTAACAGCTAAGGTGCAAAAGACATGATGTAGTAAGAATCTGTTCAGATGTCAGGCTCATAGGGTACTTTGGGCTTTTTATTCTTGATAAGAACACTATAAGCTTAGAATGCACTAAAGAAAATGTTGGAACGCCAGAATGACCTTAAGAAGCTTCTCAATCTTATCTCCATTGTAGACTTTGTGACAAAACGAAAGTTCTTTGATCTTTTCATCAATGGCCTGAAATTAAATTAGAGACATTGTATTAATAAAGAGCCGAACAAAGAGAACATTTTTATTAGTGCAGCTGTGCAAGAAGTAAATAACATATTAGCCATGCTATACAAACAAAGATGTAAGTTCTACCTGATAACCACTGCTTAAGAGACATCTTTCAAATATACCAAACTATATTTAACGATAAGAGAGTGAGTTTTCTTTAATAGATAAAACTCACTCTCTTGACCCAAGGAACAAGTATATGTAAAGGTTTTCCACGTAATTCATTTGAATTCGGTACTTCCAAATTCATATTGGTTCTTCATATCCAACTAGAAAAATAAAAACAAAATTCACTCTCTTAATAACCACTGCTTAAGAGACATCTTTCAAATATATTATATACCAAACTATATTTAACAATAAGAGAGTGAGTTTTCTTTAATAGATAAAACTCACTCTCTTGACCCAAGGAACAAGTATATGTAAAGGTTTCCCACGTACTGCCAAACTTCAATTCATTTCAATTCGATACTTCCAAATTCATATTGGTTCTTAATATCCAACTATAAAAATAAAAACAAAATTTGTACAATTATTAAACCAAAAAGATCTACACAGATCTACACAATCTACACCTTAAGTTAATACTATCTTGTGTTATCTAATTAAACTGTGCATATCATTCTCTTAGACAACTAACTCGAAATGAAATCTTATTCCCACAAAAGCGAGAGCAACCATAATATGAAATATATATGATCAATTGAAAAGTAATTTCAGTACAAACTAACCATTCTCTGCTGGCGAATCATGGTGGACAAATTAGTATATGGAAGCTTTGGATCCATTTTGCATTCCATAAGAATCCCTCCATCGTAGTCCTTGATATACCTATTTTAATCTAATGTATTAGCCTAACCAACTTAGCATCAGAGTTTTACCCTTGGGAGTTGGTTACTCCAAAAAGCATAGTGTTTTCTGCATCTAACAATGGATAGCAAATTTACCAATTAGATACAAAAGTAATAAATCATACCCATGCCATCTATCCTTATCCAGTCTGATCTCCTTTGTAAAGCCCTTCACATAAACAGAAATGAGATAAATGATTTAGAGCTACAGCATTGATGCAATTAATTAAGGAAATAAACGAGTTCTATATACTAAAACAAAGTTGGTTTGCAACTACATAGGAGCGGAGAGAAGAGAGGGAGAAAGGGACAGGAAGGGGGAATGGGGAAAAAATTAAGTGCAGAAGTTTAGATGTCCCTCTCATGGAAATAGCCTAAGCATAATATAAGAAGTCAGAACTCACAATCGAAGCATCAGCAATTAGTTCACAGTGAAGAGAATAGCTTGGAAGAAAATACCTGCTTGACAAAATAACCAACCGCGTTATTGTCAGCATATGTTAAAAAATGAGTCAAGCCATCACCATCACGTGCATGCAGTTTCAAGTGGTTCATCAGCCTAGTTCCATAGCCTTTCACTTGTTCATCTGCTGTAATTGCACAAAATGCTATCTCCCCAAACTTTTGGCTGGAGCACAAAGAAAGAAGAGTGAGCAGATATCGTGGATATGGGATTTATTCAACTTCCCAGCATATGGTCAAATGATATAAGACCAACTAAATTAGCTGAACCCCCTACCATCACTTGTTTCTTTCTCAACGGAGATATTAAGGAAATGAAGATAATTACCTAATATATGGTCGATAAGTGATGCCACCCACAACTTGATTTCTTCTGATTACCATTACAGACTTGTGGTTTCTGCAAACAGAAGCAAATGTCCTGAAGATCCCAAACCCGGAAGCAATTTTGTACACCAGTAATTTGATTTACAAACCTGTCCATAACTAAACGAACAATATATTCCTTGGGCATATTTGGCAATTGTCTGGAAAATATATTCTTTAACCCTATCAACCTGGTAAAACAATATGTTAAATTGCATTGTAAACATCTCTAGATTCTTTCATAATGAGAAAACAAGAGACATAAAGCACTTCAGTGAATATGAGATACCAAACCATATGCTCATCTTTTCCATCATTTGAAACACATGTAAACTTCAGCTTTCCAGTGTCCTCCTGCAAGGTTAAGATGGATTACTCAATTAACTCTAAGATATTTACAGATACATAAGATTGGAAAAAGTTAGTGACCAGAGCTGTAACAAAACTTGTTTTCAAAGCCTGGTTCATGCAAAATAAATCATGGAGTTTCATTTAAATGAGATATTGATCACTTCATAATCAAGCAAAATATCCTATACAAAAGTTAGTAGGATTCACAGCTAACTAACACTTGGACATGAATGAGCAAATCAGGCGCACATATTTGTATTCCAACTCCCAGTCCAATCAAATATGTCAATTTTATGGAAGAGAATAGAGATGCAGCATAAAACACATTATTTATTTGAATATCCTCACACATGCCTATCAAATAAACAGGTCGCTCATAATTCATAAATTCCCAAAACCAAATCTACTCGAATGAAAGATTAAAATCATTCAAAGTGGATACATAAGTAGCAAAACAAAAGGATTAATCAACTGGAAAGATTTCGGTGAGAACAAACCTTACGGTACGAACTGCACGCATTCACAGATTACAAATTAATGTTCATGTACATAATCTAAGCACATTGACGTGTAATTTGTGACTTGTATTGTAACTTATTTACGACCGAACCTCCCTCTAATTCACCTCCAAAATCAAATTTATGATTAAAGAGAAATGGTAACTGTACAAATGATCATAGACAATTAATTGAAGTAAGAGAGGTGTACCTCTCGCTTCAAGCTCTCTTCTCTAGCAATATAAGCTCCACTATTTTGAATATTCTCTACAGTCTTATCCTCCTTGACTGTACCAGCAGGAGTAGCAGCAGGAGCAGGGGCAGCAGCGGCGGCGGATTCCTTTCCCGGCTCAGGAGTCTCAACCTTGACGGAATTATCAAGCTTAATCTTCGTATTCCTGACGGAAGCAGATCCGGAGTTATCGAGACGTGCAGCAGTGAAATTGCGCAACGAAGAGTCATCGTATTCGTCCTCATCGTCATCGACAGCGACATCGGATTCTTCATCGGAGTCGGAATCTTCAGCGCCACCGCCTCGGGCGCTGATGCTCTCGAGATCATCGTTGGAGGTAGAGGAAGGCGGGAATGGTGGTGCGTGGTCGTCAGAGGGAGGGAGTTTGCGTTTGCGGTGGGAGGAGGTGGCGGAGGCCGATGCGGCGGAGTGAGATGGTGACTGCGATTGTGAGCTCCGGGATCGCCCGGCGTGCTGCGAGTGCCTCTCCATTGATGGAACCAACAATTCACTCTTCAAAGACGGACAGACACGAAATCTTCATCTATTCTAGGGTTCAATCAACCGATCAGAATTCGAACCCGGTTCCGTGGCCTATCTATCTATTACATATAGGGGTGGCTCGACCGGACCGGAACCGGCGGTTCGAACCGGAACCGGACCGGGTCAAAACCGGTCAAAACCGGAACCGGACCGGAACCGGTTCGAACCGGTTTTGACCCGGTCCGGTTCCGGTTCAAGAAAAAAAGATTTTCGAACCGGCGGTTAACCGCCGGTTTTTTATTTTTTTTTTAAAATTTTTTTAACCGGCGGTTAACCGGTTCTAACAGGTTAACCGCCGGTTCTAACCGGTTATTTTTTAAAAAAAAATTAAATTTTTTTTAAAAATAATTTTTTTTTATTTTTTTTAATAAAAAACCGGTCCGGTTCAGCCCGAACCGGACTGAACCGGGCTGAACCGGCCGGTTCCGGTTCCGGGTTCCGGTTCCGGGTTCCGGTTCCGGGTTCCGGTTTCGGATTCCGGAGGACCGGAACCGGACCGGACCGGACCGGGAGCCATGCCTAATTACATATTCTACAGTATGAATTATCAATTTTTTTTTTTTTGAAAGGATAATGGTGAACTTTTATATTAAATCAATTCTCATAAAGGGAAAATTAGTAAGGTACACATAAAGTCACTAATACCGGGGAAAATTATACCTCTTTTTTTAAAATCAATTTTCAAAATCACTCAAACAAATACAATTTCTATCGAAATTAGAGATATTACATATACTCCCCCTTAAAAATAATTTTCGGCCTCGAAACTAGAAGTAAGCAACCACAATCACTAGGAAAAAAAATCCGCTAGCTACAAGATAATCAATAATTCATACACACAAACAAGACAATGTGGTGAGAATATCATCACCACAACTAACACAAGTAAATATAAACATGTGAGAAATTCATCACCTCATGTCAATTATCAAAAGAAACGACGTCCTCGTAATGGACGAAACAATCAATCACCACTAGCTAGTCTCAACTGACATCAACTATATACAACAATCACACATTACAAATAATATCCGTATAGAATATAAAAACTTACAATCAATAGATATATAATTATGTAAAAGAATGAGCAAGAATCATCTTACACAGTTCTCACCATTTTCACAACAACTATCAACTAACATAATTAATTAAAAAAAAAACATCTCATCACAACATTCGACAGACATACTCATATCAATTAATTAACAAACAGCGTTGAAGTTAACTCAGATTTTCCAAACCAATCTCAACAACTTATAAAATAACATGACTCTCAAGTCACAAACTAATCCCGTATCAACAAACCTTATAAATTAGTATAACTCATCAATCTCAAATCATTTCATAATAACCATCTTTCAAAACAACTCAAAAAGTTCAAAAATCTTTTCATGGCACCCTCCGGCTTCAACTCATGGCACACAACGATCAGCATTCAACTCTACACGTTGCCCATTATCGAATAATCAACTTCTTTCCCCGGCTGAGTCTCTACTTGAGCACTCGCCAAAACATTTTTCGTTTTTTTAAAAGGGGTCCCTCCTAGCCGCATGGTCATACCCGGGGGTCACTTCCTCATCGACTTACCCCGCACCCATAACCTTACCGGTGGAAACCAATAAAAATAATATTTCAAATAATATAAAATATAATAGTTGTGGGAGAACGAAGTCCCAAAATATGATCCCACACACTCGTATACAACCATATATAAAAACATGTTATAATTTAACACTAGTAACAAAAACAACCTACTAACCACAAATACCATGGAAGACGTTGGCGGCTCGACGGTGCTATTTCTAGACTCACTTAACATTAAAGTAAGACAACTACACCTAACCCCCAAAACACAGATCTCCTAACCTCGCTCTGATACCAATTTGTAACACCCCAACTCCTGGGCGTTACCGCCGTGGATTTCCACTTGAAATCCACCAGGCTAAAGACAACAACATAACGATCACTACAGCGGAAGCGACTATAATACAAAGATATTCTAAAACCCAATACGAAAATTATAATATAAAATACACAACTCTAGACACTAAACTAGCACCACCGTCGAGCACCTCCAACTCCTCCATGCAGCTACCACATCGTACAAGCTAAAGTCCTGTAACCATCAGAATCAAAAGAAAACCCAGAGTAACCTTGGTTAGAAGTTGGGATCTCAGGGGATGAACTCGCAATCAAACTACATCTCAAGAAACTAAACTGCAATTTACATACAACACATAAGACAAAGCATAAACGCAATCAACGTATCAAACACACAACGATACTTAACAAGCACAGCGGAATCAACACTTAGTCAAACACACAAGATAGCAAATCACAATGCACCTCACGTGCTCACCCACATACAATTAATCATACAATGCAACACATCATTAGATAACACCACTTTAACACAAGCACAACAACATCAATTCTTTATCCACAACAACACAAGATAACACAACAAATACACCTCCAACGCGCATCAACAAACCACACACCAGGGAATAAGTTCATCAACTACAAGAACACACATCATCAACTTATTAACCACAACAACATCAATAATAGAAGCAAATTCTAATCTACCACACAAGCCAAACAACAACTCGACACATTAGGCATCACAACAAGTCGCATATAAAGGTAATCACATAAAACGTTTATGAACTTAATCCAAATTACAAACAAGGAAACACACAACATTACAGTCAGAGTCCATCAACGCAATCGTCAAGCGCGCCAGTCTGAGGCAAGCAACTAAGTAAGTCGGAGGATGACTCACCTCGAATCCAAGCATATATTATCCAATGAAGATCCATCATCAATCATAACCCGGCCTAAACAAGCCATAGATATACAAAAGTACATGTCAACACGAAACCTTATACAAACACACTTATATATAAAAGACTCCAAATTCCAGAATATGCAAGTCAACTTGTAAAATATAAAACAAATATTAAACAATGTCCTAAAATCATCAAACATTACAGATCAATAGCCTTAAAGATTACGAACCTAATGCTTTAAGAATTATCTAAATCCGATATCAAACGAAAACTATATAATTAATATACTCAAGGACTGTCTAAAACGATCAAGATTCGTACCCTATTCGGTTTTCCTTAGAACCGCAGAAGCTAATTTTTATTAAAAATTATGAAATTTCGTATACAGAAACTAGACTTCAAGACGATTCCAACCATATATCATACTCTCCAATCAGATCTAAATCGAAATAGTTACGAATTTATAAAGCAGATCATTCCAACCAGTTTTTCAGAAATTCAAACGACCAGTTTTCGATTTATATCTCACAGTATTCTTATCCAAACATCTCGAAATTTTACATACATACTCCTGATAATGTATATGATTTGCTACTAAAATATCACAAATTTTTCGAGTTTAGTAACTTAGCCAAATCGATCTTTCATTCTGCAATACGAATTGGAGAAAATGGAGGCTGAAGAGAGGAGGGAGAGAAAGAGGAGACTAGGGTTTGTTTAGGTCTATAATAACTTTATATACTAGGTTAAAGTGAAGTAGGGTATATATATATACTAGACTTAGAAAAACTAATTAGAATTAACTTAAGGACTTAATCACTAATTGAGAATAATAATAAATTATAATTATAATTCTTAATAAATAATATAATTCAACTTAAGTTGTTAAAATCTCAAAATATATACATGAGTCGATAGAAGTATTTAAAAATACACAACTCAAGATAAAATATACGTATTATTTTTATTGAAACAATCAATAACCTTTTAAAAATTATACCTCTTTCTTTAAAACCAATTTTCAAAATCACTCAAACAAATACAATTTCTATCGAAATTAGGGATATTACACACATCCTACAGAAGAAACAAGCCTAGAAGCAAGATGTGCAACCGTATTACCGGAACGGCGCACAAAAGAAAATATCACACAATTACAGGAATTGCATAAGCTAAGTATATCATTAACAATTAAATCAACACAAGAGAGGCCACTGCATCCATTCTTGAGTCTGTTAATAAGGCCGAGTGAATCAGATTCAATAACCAAGCGCAAATAGCCAATACGACATGCCACTTGTAACCCCCAGCGACAAGCTAACGCCTCAGCTAACAGAGAAGGCCGAGTGAATTATCAATTACTAATTACCAAAGTAGTAGCCTCTTTGCCACAACTATAATTATATAATAATTCATGGTTTGCTGAAGTAATGATAAATTGTACCTGAGACCCACTGGCTTTATATTCTTGACTTCTTCTTCTTCACTCTTCAATTCTCATATCCTCTTCATATTCCTCCTTCCGTTTTCCTTTTTATAGCCCTATTTTCTAATTACACTTCCATCTCATCTCTCACCCAGCCTCCATACAGTAGAGAATCATCTCCCATCTCATCCCCATCTCTCAGAACCTCTATCGATTGGTTTGTTTTCAGAGTTCTGGCAAGTCTTCGGTTCTTGAGAATATCGTTGGAAGGGACTTTCTTCCCTGAGGACCAGGTTAGGGCTTAAGGCTTTATTCTTTTCGATTTTTGTTCATTAATTTGGCTACCTTTGGTTAGGGTTTGTAAACAGTTTTGTTTCTACCGTCGCGAGGTGATTATTTACGAAAGCAATTTGCAGGAATAGTGGCGAGGAGACTGCTGGTGCTGCAATTGCACAGGTGAAGCGTCGGGTCAAGGTTGCAGGACTGACGGTGTAGCAATTGCGAATGACAACGTGGCGCCGACACTGTTGTAGCTTGATTTGAAAACTAAAGAGACGGCGTTGCAGTCATCGTTGGATTAGAGGAAGGAAAGCATGAGTTCAAGTGCCTCCTCTGGGAACAAACGCTTAGCAATTGACCCATCGTCCTCGACTACCTCTGCCGCTTCAAACCCATCTCGCTGAAATTTGAACTTGGGAGTTGAAGCACCAGATTTGAACTTTGGCCGCTGAACAAATGCTCGAATCGCCTCCTCGCTCTCCTCCTCCATCACGTAATTTCTCCCCAAATACTATGATCATATACTTTAATCAAACGATATGCATATCTCTCTATGCCTACGAAAGTGAGATTTGTTGGAACATTCTTAGCTCCTTAGTGATTAAAGATTAACATTCATAATTTTGCTTACTGTACAATGTCTTATGTTGAAACTCAACTTTGGTGAATTTGAATCAATAATGGTGATCTTTTCCATTCTTTTCCTGATATTCTGGTCTATAGTGTTCACATTCCAACAAAGTTCAATTAGTAGCTTAGGTTTAATTAAAATATTATGAGATGCTTTAGTTGATCAAACATTCAAACCCCACAAGCATATCCCTCTACTTCGGAATTTACGTTAGTGTAGGGTTTTTAAGCTAATTAAAGTTTTCTTAATTGTTGTTCATCAATATAAGTGGTACGTATGAGTATCTAAGTTTATTAGTATATACTGCAGGATTCCGATCAGTTTTTTTGGGGGGGGTTTGATATCATCCATGCCAGTTCAGTTCTAATATCAGAATGTATATCCATTTTTTAACCATGATGAAGAAAGAAAATTTATTAGCAAAGAATAATAACCATTGTGGGGATAAATTTATCAGAATGTACACCCTATCTCGCTCTGAAACATTTAGTTTTCCTACATTATTTCATTGCAAATGTAGGGAGTTTTGGACGAGAATTATCTAAAGCTTTGGACGAGATTTTTCTAAAGCTTGAGGACGAAAGCCGACATCAATAACCATACTGCTCTACAAGTGAGTCAGGGAGATTATTTATATGTCAGATCATGATTTCCTCTCTAGCATTTTATTTGGCACTTCCATTAAGTATGAGTACCATAATCAGATTGCACAAGGTTGTATTTAGTCAAATTCATTATATGGGTCTGGTTCAATCCTGCAGGCTACTGCAAGTATCGCCGCACCAACTTAGAAGACGATACTGTCATATGCATTGACAGGAAATTATTCACATGGGATGTCTCATAGAAAGGCCCTCAAGGTTGATTGACTCCTTGATCCCTTGGGTTCCCCTTCAAGATTTGGGAAGAAGAAGTTCATAAAGTATGTGGATGATGAGGAACATGATCTTGATCCAGTTGAAAGGCAAGTTTTATGTACTTAATTTTATTGGTTTCTTTTTTCATTTAGCTGCGTTGTGTTGTTGATTAAATTTTCTATAAAATGCAGCCACCATCTTCGGCAACAATCTGAGGCTAGAAGCGATGAAACTCGACAAGAAGTTGTTGTTGAATATGACCCTTCAGAGGTTGTGTGTGCATCCTATTTATCATGTTTCTTCAAATATGACCCTTCAGAGGCCGAGACATTTTGTTTTGTCATGTGTTTGCACGCTATTTCTTGGTGAATTATAATGATGCCCCAGATGGTTGCTTTTGGATGAGCAATATGCTCATCAGAAAGCAACCATCGAGCTCTGCTCTCACCTCCACATCAATATTATAAGTTGATTTCTTCCTTTTTGAGCTTCGGATGAATCATTTTCTTCTCCTCCATGCTCAATTTCAGTCATCTATTCTGGTTATTTGACATCGACAGATCTGGGTAATGGTTTCGCTGTTTTGAGGTTTCAAAGCCCGGATTATTGCTTTAGGATGAGAAATATGCAGCAGAACAAACCGATGAGCTTCTTGATGTTGTCAAGCTAATATTCTTCGGGCAATTCCTATTGTATTGTTTTCTTTTTTCCTTTGAAGCTTATAGTTTAGTTTGGATTAAGTTAATCTGTATTATTCGTCTTGCTTTTTTTTCCAGCTTTCTACAATGATGTATGGCCAGATGACTCCTATGCAATTTAGATTTTCAAATTACCCAATTATCATTGGGTAATTTCTCCCCAAATTACACCTTATCTCGCTAGATCTTCATCTGCATAAATTCATCCTTAAATTTGTATTCTCACACTGAATTTTGGCATCAAATTAACAATTTGCAGGTCTTAGAGGTCAATGTGCCAGTTTTGCTGTCACAGTTCTAATTCCAAACACTCAGTGGTATTCTCCCAAACAAACATGACGACGATGGTGTCTGAGGACAACAACTCCGATAAGAAGTTCATGACTATGAAGGTGAAATTTACTCCGTCTGAAACTATATACAACATGGTTCAGAGTGCACTCCTGAATTGCCTCAACTGAGTGTGAGAAGTGCTAAGTTGCGCAGTTCAGCTCGGTTCTCTTCTTGAGTTGTCGATTGAGTTTGATCTATTTTCCTTCAACGGAAGTGATGGTGTAAAAATTATTTTATTTATTAATTTGGGCATTCCTGCGCCTTTTCAATGAATTTCTGCAGAAAAATTGAAACGCTCATTAAAAGCACATGTTTATATAGTGCTCCATCTCGAGCTTCCGTTTGTTCTTGAAAAGGGACAATAAAAAATATGGTACTGTTCTTAATCTTTTTGGAAGCCAAAATCAAACTACCATTCCTATCCAGCAGGTGCTATCCATAATTGAAAAGGTGAGGGCCAATCTTTTTACTTCAGTTTCAGCATCTATATATGCTACTAATTTACTACAGGCTTTAGCTATCTGTGGAAGCTTCCATCTTTTTCTGGAGGAAAATGTGGAGGAGTTGAATTCAGAATCTCCATCGAATAAGGAACAAATTGACCGGCTACCCCTTTCAACTGCATTGATTGATTTGTTTGAAGGTAATATGATTGGATTATCAATCAAGTTTATACTTTTTAAAGGATTGATATTATTTACTTTGGTGATACATGTGCCCAACCTGTGGCTATGATTTGTCATACTCATAGCTCATACTTGGTGAGACTTTTATTTCTATTGTTTAAGGAATAATTTGTCCTTCATTGATTTTTTAGTGTGCATTATCATCTGTATTTCATTGTTTTTCATTTTGAATTCCCTGTAGGATGACTTTTTTACAGGAATCTGTTGTTACTTTTAGTTTTGATATATGCAGTCAACTGAACTAATAAATTGGCAATTTTACTGACTAGCGCACATCTTCTCTTATAGACTTATGCGTGCCTCAAGATAGAAGGACCGTATTGAATCCACGGAGTGTGATGTCAGCAATGTATCATTATATGCCGCAGTTCCAGCTGATGGACCAACAAGTGATATCTGTTTGTATAGGTTATTTTGGCCTATGTACATTCCGTAGCCTGTTTTCAAATTAATTCACACCATCCAGTAAAGACAGCAAAATGATGAATGTTTTGCGATGTGAAACCTGATGGGTGTTGGCATATGTAGGGTGCAGCAAAATCATTTCTTCATCTCCTATCCCGTTTAAGAGAAGAGTTTTCAGAATCTTTCATTCCAACTCATGGTTCCTTAGCAGATTTGGGAAACTTAATCAACTCACAGTTTGTGTACGTGTTTTGGTTAAATTGTGATTGAATATTAGAGTTTATGTACCAAAAGTGAGGGACTTGATTGGAAATTAGGGTTACCGGAAAGTTAAGGTGTTGTTTTACAGTGTTAAGGGATTTAATATTATTGCAAATCGTTTACAGTGTTAAGGGATTTAAAATTATTGCACATTGACATTAAAGAGGAAGTTGGCATCTAAAGAAGATATTGCAACATCATGTTGTTCATAAACATTTTTGAAGGCCAAGACTCACGTAGTTGTTTAGGATATATTGTAGACATGGGAGAAAAAGCTATATGATGAGGTTAAAGTGCTATTTTTTATAATCTTATTCCACTCTCCTTGCTTATCTTGCATATAATGTTGTTTTACAAGAGAGGTACATGTCATTAGATTGTTGCAATATTTCATGATTAAGCTTATGGGAAACTTGCTTATGATCTGATTCATGTTGATTGATGTTCATTGTTCCATTATCAATGGCTGGAAATCAATTTTGTTTTGATAATGAGTGGGCGGGGGGTTAAAAGATTGAAGTAGGAGTTCTATATGCCATTTGAAATTTGGTATTTTGCAGCTTAAAATTTCTCAATTGATCATCTTGGAATATCACTGCGCAGGATTGGGAAACGAAGCAAGTGTTTTAAGTTTCTGAAGACCTGGTTTTCCAAAGAAATTTCAGTCGTGCATATGTTCTTCAGACATAATTTTCAGTTCCTATTTAGTGAATTTTTTACATTTAGTTGAATTGCTTATCTACTAACAAAATCCATTGTTTGTCTTCTATTGTCCACTCTATCAGCTGCATTATTGTTAATCAAGAAAATCAAGATGGCTTGCTTTGGCTGTTTTGGAGGAGGCAATGGATACAAAGCTGCTGACAGTGGAGGTGCATATGTGATGAAGAGTATACCAGGTAATGATCTATAGAATTCCAAATGAAAATTCCCGTCTTTTGTTCAACCTGCTTAATACTTTGAGAATAGGCACGGGTTTTGTAGATTAAGAATAATGCTTGATCTTATGCACCATATGACAGTAGGCTTTAACCAAAGCGACGATTCTCTTCTCATCCTTGCTTACCTTTTACGATCATATGGAGAGAAAGAGAAATCACTCTTTTCAAAAAACAAAGTTCTCATACTTCTACAATTCTACCAAATAAGTCTTACTTAATAAAATGATTATAATTTAATAAGAAAAAATGTATGTGTGTGTTTTTACTTGGATTTGATTTCCTTATGCAGATGGGGGGGGGGGGGGGGGGTTCCACAAGAAAACATTTCTACCAAAGCTCAAGTTGTTAAAGTCCTGCCCGTGGCTGTCCCGTCCATCTCTGTTGAAGAGCTTAACGAAGTTACAGATGACTTCGGGACAACTCCTTTGATAGGAGAAGGGTCATATGGAAGAGTCTTCTATGGAGTTTTAAGAAGTGAGAGTGATGCAGCTATTAAGAAGTTAGATGGCATGACAGCAAACAACCTGATGATGAATTTCTTGCTCATGTCCATATTTGAATTCTAATGTCATTAAACATGCTTTGTTGTTGAATCGAAGATCCAAACTCAGAGGCTTTTAAGTTGCATCTTCCAAGAATCCATGACTATCTCTGGGTTGCTGAAGATGGCATGAAAATGGTGAACTTACCGATTCTCCAATTCGAGGAACAGATCATGGAGATTGTTGAGAAGAATCAGGTGTCAGTCATATAATCGGGGAGACAGGCTCAAGGCAAGAGTACCCAACTCTCACATCATCGGTGTTACATAGCCTCGCCGAGTTGCAGCCGTCTCTGTTGCAAGGTGTCATAGTATTCTCAGTATCTTCTTTGAAAGTAGCTCAAGTTTTATCAGAGGTTTTTAGTTTGTTTCCAAATAGCAGTGCTCCTTAAATTTTGGTTTGCATCCCTGATGCGGGTAAGATGTCTTCTTGATGAAATTTCAAGCGTTGGATACAGATATCATAAGCAAATTTCTTCGTGCATAGCATAGTGCTATCAAGCCCTGCCGTTGAGTATATGTTGATTGGCTATGGATATATTGAAAATATATGGGAAAACTGCGGAATCAATGGGTTGAGTGATTCATATTGTTGTTCATTTGGCATGAGTCATAAGGTTGCTACTTATATGAGTAAGTGTTAATATAGAGTAAAGGGTTATTTATGAATCACTAGAACCGTAACCCCGCGTAGCGCGGAGAAATTACGGTTTTTCATGTTTGAACCATTTTCAGAAATGAAGTTTTTTTAATTGCCAAAGGGACCATTTCAAGACTGAAGTCACACCTCCATCCCCACCACATCCGCATCCTCGGGGACACAACCAATGGGTGTATAATGCATACATATCGAGTGACTTTCGCGTCATTACTATGGTTTTTTAGAGTAAAAACATATGTATGTATATCCTCTAAGTAAAATCGCAGGAGTGACTTCTTTGTTTCCTTCGAAAGAAGTCAACATGTATATTTTCTGTGAATTTCTTGAACAATTATGCTTATAAATTTAGTTTTTTTAAGGCTAAATTATTGTATTGGAATGTTGTGAATTTTATTAGCAACAATCAAATTTAGGACGTCTACTTAACAATATTAACGTCTATTAAATAATATTAAATAACATACGAAAATTCGTATTTGCCCTAGTGTTTATCAATTATTGGTCCATCTCACCTTTGTATAAAAAAGAAATTAAAGAATTATTATTTTAGTCCCACATTCTTATTCAACTAGTCGCAATAATCGAATTTTCCGCTCCCATGACAAAAATATCCAAATCTCCCCTGACCGGATTGCCCATTCTGCTTTCGCTCATCTGGCGGTGGGAGGCAAGTAGTACCAACATCCATCCCCATACTCATAACAACATTAAGAAGAAGAGAAATTCGGTTATTTGGAAAAAACCTCCTACAAACTTTTATAAGATCAATTTTGATGCCACTAAAAAACCTAGTTGTGCCTCCTTTACTGGTTTCATCATTAGAGACTCTTCAGGCCGTGTTTCGTTTATTGAACAGCTCAGAATCCTAGATTCCTCAGTGCTTGTTTCGGAGTCTGTTGCGCTCCTTGAAGGCCTTCGGGTCGCGATCCGTCTTAACCTTAAAAATATTATTGTTGAAGGAGACAACTTGACCCTTATTCAGAGTATTCGGGACTCCCGGAAAGTCTCATGGGAAATTCGGTCTTTTGTTCTTGATATCAAAGAATCGCTAAAATTCTTTGATAATTTTCGGGTGTTTCATGTTGTTAGGGAATCTAACAGAGCTGCGGACTTCCTTGCTAAGAAGGAGTTTGACATCTAGGACCTTAGAAGTGGTATTGTGAGGTGGAACGAAGCCTCCCTTCCCCCATCAAATTGAGAGTTTGAAGAGCGACCTTCTCTCCCCGCTATCGAGACTCTTTCTCGTCAGAGATTTCTTCAAGATCATTTGTGCGGATGATTTAGGCGTAGTAGATGGCCTTTTGATTGTTTGTACAAAAAAAAAAAACTAGTCTAGGACCCGTGCCTTGCACGGGGCTATAAATAAGTTTAGAAAGATTATTTGAATTTTAATTGCAAAAAATATAATTAAAATTAATTGTAAACAAAAATATTTGATACCACATTTATTGTTATTTTGGTTGGTAACAACGAAAAAGATAATGAAAATTATTCCATTTTAAGAAAATGAGTGTTTAACGCAACTTTCTAAATATATTAACTTTAAAATTGACTAAAGAAAAATTTATAGTAATAAAAAATTCAAAATGCTTAGATAATCAAGAAAAAATCATTTCGTTACTATTCCAAAACAAAAATTGAATTACCATCACTTCTTATATCTTTTCTATAAATCGTAAAATATTAAAAAATAAATAGACTACTTTTAGATGTGTGAGATTTATGGTTTGATTTTTTAACGTTACATAATAAGTTTAATGATATGGGGTAAAATATAATTTGAGAGTTATATGATAAGTTACTATAATCCTAAATAGTAAAATATTAGATAACTAATGGATTATGTGTGAGATTTATGGTTAGATTTTTTTTTACCATTACATAGTAATATTTTACTATTAAATTGAGAAGAAAGATTCGGTTAGGATTTTTTTGAATTTTTTTATTTTAATAAATTATTAAGATAATTAATTAAAATAAATATGTGGGGACCTAATTACAAATTTTTCAATTTTTCTTTTAATACAAAGATGAGGTGGCACCAATCGTTGATGAACATGTGGCGAATAATGCTCCAGCTTTAGTATTGTTAATTGATAATTGATTAGTTATTAGTTATCTTAATAATTTGTTAACATAAAACAATTTAGAAAAATCCTAATCAAAATCTTCTTCCCTAATTTTAATAATAAATAAATCTAACCATTAATCTCATACATCTACAAGTAGTCCATTAATTTTTTATATTATACAATACTAGTTTGTCATATAACCCTCAAACAATATTCTACAATTTATCATGTAACGGCAAATAAAAAACGAACCATAAATCTCTCACATCTAAAAATAGTCTATTACTTTTTTAATATTTTACGCTTTATAGAAAAGATACACAAAAACTTTGTAAACATTCAAATACGTATTTTATTGATAAATTAATATACTTATCTCAATATTTTCTAATTTTAAAAACTTTAATCTTAATCAAAGTTACAAGTTAGTATATTTAGGAAGTGACATTAATCACTCTTTTTACTTAAAATGTAATAATGTTCGTTATCGTTGTTCGTTGTTACTAACAAAAATAACAATAATAGTTTTATCAAATGTTGTTTTTTATTATTACTTTTAAATATATATTTTATAATTAAAATTTAAATAACGAACATTATTACATTTTAAGTAAAAAGAGTGATTAATTTCACTTCCTAAATATACTAACTTGTAATTTTTAAAATTAATAATAACTTTTTCTAAAGTAGGCTTTTTTTAGAAAATATTCCCGATATGGGCTCGTTTTGAAAATAATTCCCAACATAGGCACTCCTATGAGGTTCGGAAATTTTTCGCGTATGAGAGAGCAGGTATTTTTCTTAAAAAAATTTAAAAAAAAACCAGCGTCTCTGAAATTGGTTGACGTCAGCCTTACGTCAGCAAGACATCATCGTCTTCAACCTCTCGCTAGATCCGTTTTTCATCCCGAATCAATTCCTTCTTCGGTTTCTTCCTTCAATGGATGCTTTCAATGGCATTTCCGTTCCTCCCATTGATGATGCTTTGATTGCTTTGACCAAATCCGAGAGGGAGAGAGCCTATAAAACCCTCGATCGGGATTTTGTTTCCTTCGACCATTCCTCTCAATCTCCCTCAGTCGTTCACCAAAAATACTCCAATTTCCTTCCTTTGAAATCGTCGGCGAGTTTTTCCTTTGATTCCTTCGTCTCCGATCGATTCCGGTAAGGTTTCGTTAATTCACCATTAAAAACGAGCTCAAGGTTTTACTTAAACCCTAACGTTTTCTTGTTGGCTCCAGTAGTCTAGCCGTTACGAGCCATTCCGAGTCGCTTCTCAGTCGCAAAGTCTTCGCCGGAGTGGTGTGCCGAGGTGAGAATCGGGCGCCATTGTTGCCGAGCAACTCTCTGCAATTTTTGTCGAAGGCAAGAGGAGGAAGATGACCGCACAAAGTAGACGAGGTTCGCTCCGGTTCGAATCCCAAGTGTTCGTTCGTCAAAAAGACAACTGGTGGTTCGCTCTTGCTTCTTTATTCCATGTTTTCCTTATATAACAATTAATTCGAATTGTTAATAAGTTGGGATAAATATAATTATTTTCTTGCATGAGAACTTATATGTTAATGACGTGAATAAAATGAATCATTATTATTAGGTTGTATATTCTGCTAGAATGACCTATATTTTATATTGTTACCATAGGGTGTTAGATGGACTTTTTGTGTTGTTGTGAATGACTCATATACTAGTTTAGTACGAGTATTCATAGGAACACTATCCCGATAATGTGGGTAGTTGTTTCTTCATAATATAAGGGTTAAGATGTAACATGCCTTAATGCCTTCGATTGGGTCATGACCGGTCCCTTATCTGGGCGTAGATAAGCGGAGACAGCACCTTGCTAGTGCTAGGATTATTATTCTGGTTATCTTCCATTAGATATCTTTCGAGGAAGATATGGTTCAAGAGTTACAAACTGGAATCTCTCACTAAGTATCCCGAGAGGAAGACGTGGATTAAAAGCTTATGTTTCAAGAGGAAGATATGGTTCAAGAGTTACAAACTAGACTTGGAGAACTTTGATGGTGACGCGGGACGCTTGAATCCCCCATTTCCTTGGTTAATTCCAGACAACTTGTGATGCTTCTTCTTTTGAGACGACTCATCCAGAGTTGCCTCCACCTAATACGCAGCATTAGCGTACTGCTCAAGAGTATCACATCCGTGACGCACCATCAACGGCTTAATGTCAAGATTCATCCACTCATGGAAATGCCAGATCTTTTGTTCCTCATAGGTCACCTCAGAAATTGCGTACTGCATTAGATGGTTAAACTTAGCAGCCATCTCAACAACTTTCAGCCCCTCATTGTTGGGATAACGAAACTCCTTGTATTTCTCCTCCCTCATAGCACGAGAGAAGAATCGATCGGTCATCTTTGTCTTAAACATCTCCCAGTTCAGCTCGGGGTGATCAACTAAACCCGTGCTCTTTCACCACTCACTTGGTCCATCTTTCAGTTGAAGTGAAGCGATATGCACCCTCTCAGCTTCGGTGCAGTCAATGTTGCGGAAAAGACGCTCCATATGCAAGAACCAGTATGACACCTTAACAGGTTCACCAGTTTCGTCATAACTGTCATGCCTCATTGAATTGATAGCCTTAAGAGCCCGCACATAGTTTCCTCTATCATGTGGCCCTTGAGCTTCTTGAACAACATCCTCCGGCTCATCTTGAACTACCGGTGGAATATGAGCAGCTTGAGTTGGCGGTATCCTAGCAGCCACAACTTGATCAATCATTTACCTAATTGCCTCAAGCGAAGCTGTGTCGAGAGTTAGTGGAGCTACTGGCGGATTATTGACCCCGACGTTCCCGACTCCTGGGTTATTGTGGGATCTTGAACCCGCATCCACATTCTGGTTTGTCACACCCCTTGGCACAATCCGAGGGATACGACCTCTTCCAGCACCTCCTCGACCTCGGGTTCTGGTGGTTTCCATCTACAAGTCGATCAGATTATTAGATGAAATCCAAAATACCACTTTAGGATATATTGAAAGTTGGCAATGAGGAAGAAGAAGAATGACTGAAACTATCTTCCGGAAAAGAGACAAGAAGGTTAGGATTACATCTAGTTGTAACTCTTTTATAACCAGGAATGAATAGAAGGCTAGACGTTGGCAGAGGTTTTGAAATTCTTAGTAAAGTATATATATATAACTTGTCTTCCATTTCAAAACCTTTTTATTAATCTATATGGTTATATTGTCTAAATAGATCCAATAAAATAGTAAAATTTAAAACTCACTATTAGGAATCTCAGAAGTTTTATTTATAAACATTATTCGACAAGAAATAATTTTAATATTCTTGAAAAGTACCAAAAGTTTATTTCAAAACTCTATTCAACTAATAGATTGAAAACGTTTTTAAGAAAGTTTTAGCTCTGATACCATAATTGTAACACCCCCAAAATTATTTGGAAATATAACCGTCAATGACCCAAGACTTAACTATCCAAAGTCACCCAAGGCTTTACAGTATGCATCGCAAATACCCAATAGTACTTGAAATGCAATTATATTATTAAAATACTTAACCAAATTTACAAATGTGGAAGCTTTATAATGAATACAAAATTCTTAACTTTATTACAGAGATTACATCGGAAGACTTAATTAATATATTAGAATTACAAAATAGGTCTTAGACTCTATTACTAAACTCAAAATCTTAATCTTATAAATAGAAACTCTAAATTATTATCAGCTGCCTTCAACGTCGGAAACTTGATTCTTCACTTATGAGAAACTACAATCTGATGTGCCGTTATGGGACGGGTGACACCAGCCAACCATGCAAGGAAAGAAAACGGTTGGTTAGTCTAATGAAAGACTATACAAGTGAAATTTATGTGTGGTTCTTGTATTCGTATCTAATTGTCTCTATCATTCTCGAGTGATAACCGAGAAATGAAAGAGCTTTCGATACTCCTACTGAATAGTTTATGTGTTTAGGATATGTAACAAGAGAAGACTCCAAAAGAATTGAGTCTTATGGGAAGAATATGATTTGAGAACATTATAGTTAATTTTCACACAATACGTTTAAAACAACCCACTTAGAAGAATGAACTAGCGATCAACCTCACCACATATATTGTGTTAATCACCACACATGTGAATCCAGATCGAAAAGAAAGTCATTAAACAAGAGGCCGGGCGGTTTCCACGTTGTACTCCTCGCCCGAGATACATTAATTATGTGCTCATCCGGCACTTATCTTATTTGATTTCAAAACGTATACATTCAGGTTATAAGCTTTTAATCCACGTCTTCCTTTCGGGATACTTAGTGAGAGATTCCAGTTTGTAACTCTTGAACCATATCTCCGTCGAAAGATACTTAATGGAAGAGAACCAGAATAATAACCCTAGCACTAGCAAGGTGTTGTCTTCGCTTATCTACGCCCATATAAGGGACCGGTCATGACCCAATCGAAGGCATTAGGGCATGTTACATCCTAACTCTTATATTATCAATAAACAACTACCCACATTATCGGGATTGTGTTCCTACGAATACTCGTACCAAACTAGTATATGAGTCATTCACAACAACACAAAAAGTCCATCTATCACCCTATGATAACAATATAAAATATAGGTCATTCTAGCAGAATATACAACCTAATAATAATGATTCATTTTATTCACATCATTAACATATAAGTTCCCATGCAAGAAAATGATTATTTATATCCCAACTTATTAACAATTCGAATTAATTGTTATATAAGGAAAACATGGAATAAAGAAGCAAAAGCGAACCACCACTTGCCTTTTTGACGAACGAAGACTTGGGATTCGAACCAGAGCGTAAGAACCTCGTCTACTTTGTGCGGGCTCTTAAGCTGCTCATATTCCACCGGTAGTTCAAGATGAGCCGGAGGATGTTGTTCAAGAAGCTCAAGGGCCACATGATAGAGGAAACTATGTGCGGGCTCTTAAGGCTATCAATTCAATAAGGCCTGACAGTTATGACGGAACTGGTGAACCTGTTAAGGTGTCATACTGGTTCTTGCATATGGAGCGTCTTTTCCGCAACATTGACTGCACCGAAGTTGAGAGGGTGCATATCACTTCACTTCAACTGAAAGATGGACCAAGTGAGTGGTGGGAGAGCACAGGTTTAGTTGATCACCCCGAGCTAAACTGGGAGATGTTTAAGACAAAGATGACCGATCGATTCTTCTCTCGTGCTATGAGGGAAGAGAAATACAAGGAGTTTCGTTATCCCAACAATGAGGGGATGAAAGTTGTTGAGATGGCTGCTAAGTTTAACCATCTAATGCAGTACGCAATTTCTGAGGTGATTTCTGAGGAACAAAAGATATGACATTTCCATGAGTGGATGACGAGTCGTCTCAAAAGAAGAAGCATCAGAAGCATCAGAAGTTGTCTGGAATTAACCAAGGAAATGGTGGATTCAAGCGTCCCGTGTCACCATCAAAGTTCTCCAAGTCTAGTTTGTAACTCTTGAACCACAAGATTTTAATCCATGTCTTCCTCTCGGGATACTTAGTGAGAGATTCCAGTTTGTAACTCTTGAACCATATCTTCCTCGAAAGATATCTAATGAAAGAGAACCCGAATAATAATCCTAGCACTAGCACGGTGCTGTCTCCGCTTATCTACGCCCAAATAAGGGACCGATCATGACCCAATCGAAGGCATTAGGGCATGTTACATCTTGACCCTTATATTATGAAGAAACAACTACCCACATTATCAGGATAGTGCTCCTACGAATACTCGTACTAAACTAGTATATGCGTCATTCACAACAACACAAAAAGTCCATCTATCACCCTATGGTAACAATATAAAATATAGGTCATTCTAGCAGAATATACAACCTAATAATAATGATTCATTTTATTCACGTCATTAACATATAAGTTCCCATGCAAGAAAATGATTATATTGATCCCAACTTATTAACAATTCAAATTAATTGTTATATAAGGAAAACATGGAATAAAGAAGCAAGAGCGAACCGCCACTTGCCTTTTTGACGAACGAAGACTTGGGATTCGAACCGGAGCGTAAGAACCTCGTCTACTTTGCTCGATCTTCTAGAATCCGATTCTGTATTCGTCAACCCATACACATAAATAAAATAAAGTCAACTAACTATTTGATATAATTTTCTCACTAAATTATATCTTTAAAATATTATTTTCTTATTAAATGTCATAGTTTTAATTAAATAATCAATTTAAATAAATTAATTATTTTTCCAGAAAAGACAAATACATATGTTATATAAAATATTACATTTTATTTCACAAGCATTTTTCTTGAATTTATAATGCATTAATTTTATTTAATGCATTATCACCTCGGTAGCTCCGCCGCTTTGGATCGGCCCAATCCCAAGGGCCGGCCCAAGTAGCGTTGCCGCTTGGTAAAGGGTGAAGGTCTCAGGTTCGAACCTCACCAACAACCTCTTGTGAAATAGTTGCTTTATTAATAAGCGCAGCTATCAAGGATGGGTTGGAGTGTATGGGCTGCAATCTTGGGATTGGGCCGACTCAAAGCGGCGAACGTTACATATAGCATCCTCTAGGAAAAAAGAATTTGTAAAGAGTTGGATACAATAAAGCCCAGCTGCAACATGGTCCTTTCTTATCACTCGAACCATAAAATAGACGATAAATAAGTAACATAAAAGAGCACTAAACATGAAATGAATGTAAACTAGTATCTTACAAAAGTCTTATTATGTGTCAAGACAAAATTAATCAATAATAAACAATTAAAGACCGTCTTTATCTCATTAGTGATGACTATATTAACATATATTGATATCATAGGATATGTAAAAAAAACCATGAGCTATTTAGACAACATGTTGCAAACATTATCAATATTGAGAAGTATAATTGTATAATTGTCTTTTATGTTGCAAAGTTTAGATATACTTTCCAAAGGTGAGAAGCAGGTTAAGATATAAAGCCAGCAAAAGAGGATACTAAACAGGAACGAGAAATGAAAACCAAGTTACATGGAACTTATAAAAGTAATTAAAATGTTTATGTGTTTCACAATAGTTGCATATACAAGCTAATGCTGCTTCTGTATGCTGATTCACAGTTGCGTCATGTGATGGTGCACTGACTATTTTAGCTGATATGACTTCCTCCAAGACAGGCATGGCACCATACCCAACACATAGCTCACATAAATCATCAATTGTTCCATACTCTGTTGTTAAAGGGTCTGGTCTTTGAGGAGATGCAGATGTAGAAACAGACCTCAGGGATGAAGGTTGAGGAGGTGGAGGAATGGCATTGAGTGGAAAGAACAACATACTAGCCTCATCGTAGTGACCATGTCGAAACATAAACTCAAGCAAATCATCTAGTGCGTACTGCAAGGATCAAATTGAAGTTTTCTTATGTTCTGAATGGACAACAAACATATAATCAGCTTAATGACTTCAACGGGGGAGACCCTGTTTGCAATTCCAACTTGGAAGAACCAAAGAATGAGGTTCATACAAGTACAAAGTGAGGTTCATGCATTTAGTATCTCAGTTTCAAGTAATTTTAAGCATAGGTTCAAAAATTCACACACCATAACTCACACATCAACAACATTTCGCACACCAACAACAATTTACAATTCACACACCAGCAAAATTTCACTTATGTGCCACAAATAGTTGCAGTCAAGAGAGAGCCTTCAGCAGAAAATGGACTTGCTTAGAACAAAATTAAGTCATTATCTGCATCGAAAGTACACCAGGAAAGATATCAACATATAATTACTAAATCATATGTGAATTTTGTTGTTCTCTTCGCACAAACAATTTCTCTAATTCAAATTTTGGAATCCAAAACCTTAATTCTAGATCTGTCACAAATCGTATCTGGAAGAGAGAAGAGGCAATTTGGACCCAGATTGTGGTCTCACGTGCCTATTTCACCTAGCATCCAATCCTCGAACCACCGTCAACAATAGTCACCACCCCCTTCAGCTTCTCCCTTCGAAGAAGCAATTAAAAAAGTGGCGACAGATTCAGTTTTCTTTTCGATTCCTCAAGATAGGGTTATGCTCCTTCGAGGCCATTGGAGTGGGGAAAAGGAAGGGAAATCACTGGTCGTCACTGAACATCGAGGTCGTCTCCATTGGAGTCGTGCTTGGAAGCGGAGTCACGTCGGAGCGGAGAAATCACCATGGAGTCTTTTATTTGGCTTTTGGAAGATCCTGTTTTAGCTTATACCTCATCCCGAGCCAAGAACCCGAGAGAGCATTCCAAAAGGGGAAAACGTGAGAATTTCGAGCCTAGGGGCTTGCAAATTTGACGTTTTATTTTATTATCTCTTTCATTTCAAGTGGACTGACAAGTTTTGCAGGAGAAGATCACGACCAGCCAAAGACGGTGAACCGGACCCCCAAGACCGAACGGACGCGCCCGCGTCAAAGTCGGTTGGCCTTATGGCCGGCCGATCTTCCCTCCTTCCTCAAAAAAAAAAAGAGAGAAAAAATTTAAAAGGGAAGATATTCTTACCCTAAAAGTTGCATTATCTTTAATTATTTTTAAAAGAAGATATTAAAAAGATATTACTTGGATAGGAAGTAGAGAATCTTTTCTTGTTAGGAAGTTAGAAATAGATCATATTTTTAGGATTTTCCTTAATTTATTTTCTTTTCTTAAATTTCCTAATAAGATCTTCTAGATTTGCATATCTTATCTTGTTAGGAAGTTAGAGAAAGGTTTTATTTTAGGATCTTCTTAATTTATTTTCTTTTCTTTTAATATCCTCATAAGATCTTGTAGATTCTAGTAAGATATTTCTTTTATTCTCTTATTTTCTTTTAACCTTTGAAGTTATTCTTGGATTGTATTTCTTTTTCATTATTTTGTCTAGAGATCTCTTCTTTGGATAGCAAGCCGTGATCTTTGGAAAAGGAAGGAGAAGATTTTCAACCCTAGGAGCCGGCCAACCCTGCCCCTGCACCAAAATTATTTTCTCGTTCAGTTCATCAGGCAACCATGGTTAATTCAGATACTGAGCGGGCATCACCGGTAACTACTGAGATGCAAGAGGTCTTACGAGAACTAGTCCAGCAGATGAAACAAGACATATCAGCCGAACGAATCAGTACTTACGTGCTAGACGCCATTGACCGTCGTCAAGGGAAGCAACATGCAGGAGGCTCGAACAGACTTGAAGTTTATGAGCCTCTGAATGACGTCGACAGGCATACAACGAGAGACTGTCCAGTGTTTCAGGCACGAGAGTCGACACCGTATCCAGTTTGGGAAGAACAAGTTGTGGATCATACCCCCCTTCGACATCCTCGCACGTTCGGTCAGCCAGAGTTCAGACAGATGCAACCCATGGGACAATTTCAAAATACCAATCAGGTTCCCCTAGGTGGTAATTACCGTGGTAAGATCCGGCCGCAGAATCCTGGCTATCTTCAGCCAAGAAGGGGATTCCCGACATATCAGGAGTTCGATCAGCAGCAAGACCGACCAGGAACCCATCCTCAGGTCTGGAAACGGAATCCAGGAAACCTGCAGCCAAGATGGGGAGTACAAGCTTATCAGGACTTCGACCAACCACAGGAACGACCCGCAGCTCATCCTCAGGCTAAAGTTCAATTCGGCAGAATTACAGGAACGTCTAATGTGGAAGCTTCTATCAGTTGGGAAACCCGACCGGGCGTTGAAGCTTCAAGTGAAAGGTTGATACAGAAAGTCACTCAGATTTTTGAGTCCTAACCAAAGACGAAAGCTTCGGGTGGAAGCAGGCCAAAGACACCGACATTATCCACGCCCAGCCAAGCGACAACGACGTCCGACACCACCTCCAGGTTGTCGGCTAAATTGGAAGAGTCTCCCAAGGAGGATATCCGCGAGGAACAAGAGGAGAACGTCGAGGAAGTTCGATCTTCAGCCTCGGATGTGAAAGACGAGACTTTTCTGTGTAAGGAGCTACCCTTGAAAGGTTCCGTTGACGGTACCGCTGAAAGTAGGGGCAAGCAAAAAGTCATGGATGTTAAAGAAGATCAGTTAGTACTCGTGAATCACCGCATGGAGTGGGAGATGGAACGGATTGAAGAGCGCTTCGGAGTAGAGCGAATCGACATTGTGCCACGTAAGTTGACTCTTAATCATCCTATTTTTATTAGAAACCTTGTGTTTGTTGTCTTTCCTTATGCAGATTCGAGGACGAATCCTTTTTTAGAGAGGGAGGATGATGTACGTAGGATCCCCACTGCTTATATACGTAGGACCACCACTACTCAGATCACAGATGTCGACATAAGGAGTCAGATGAGTGTAGCGGCAAGAGCAACGTCAAGAAGAGTGACGTCATTCAGATCGTCTTTGGAACTCATGGCTGTATGGGTGAGCTCTCAAGGGCCCCATTCCGAAGACTTACTAAATTGGGGAACCTTAATAAGTTCGGAGGCCGCTGACAAAGAGTTTCCCGGAAGACGAGGACTTCCACGGCGACGGCGACGAGGCCGAGTTAGGGCAGAGTGGCATGGACGACTCAAGCGTCCATTTGAGAAGATCTTTGGTCAGAATATACTTCTTGGGCCTATCTTGGCCGTGTCCAAAGTTGAAGCCCAACAGAGGCCCAATGACCAAGATATGGCTGCTGCAAGGACCGAATTTGTTTCTGTTCGTTTGGGAAAAAGGAAGATCGGATTAAGCTCTCCTTTGGATATGTTTCAATAATTGGGCTTATCTTCATTGTGTTCAAATTTGAGGCCCATTCGAGATTGGACAAGGCCGCCATGATCAGAACAAGATTTGAGATTTTAGGGCTTTTCTAGGGTTTCCTTTCTTGGGAATCAAGCAATTCGGGAAGGCTATTTAATGTGTGTTTTTCTAGGGTTTTAAGAAGATTAGACAAATTGAGAATTGAGAATACGTTTTTAGTTTTGACGTCTTTTAGCTGTAGTTTTGGTTTGGTATTGAATTGCAAGACGAAAGCACTTGGTTTGATATTGACCTGTGAGATCGATCTGTTGTTGACACATATTTCGATCTCCAAACCTTGAAAGAACCTTAGGTGGACTCCTTGGGTTATTTCAAGTCAAGTGAGTCTTTCTAGATCGACGGCTGAGTCAAGAAAGACGTCATTTGCTTATCGTGTCCAAGCCAAGCTAGTCTACCTAGATCGACGAAGGAGTCAAGGTAGATAACACTTGTCGAAGGCTAAGGTTCGATCGATCGTCTTCCACAACGATCTCTCGAAGTCACCTCAACAACGATTTCCCCAACTTCCACCCAAAGAGAACGTTTTCAGCCTCACATATTCGATCCTGCAGATTCCTTTGCCATCACAATACAATTAGGTTAATGAATTTTTTTTAGAGTTTCATGAAATTTGCCTAGAGGTTCATGTAATAATGAATATAGGTTCAGGAAAATATGCTAAGAGGTTCATAGCAGCAATCTTAGGTTCATGAAAATATGCCTAATTATACCTAGAGGTTCATAGCAATACAATTGGGTTTATGAAAAAATGTCTAGGGGTTCATTAAAATTTGCCTAGAGATTCATGAAATTATGCCTAGAGGTTCATACAATTATGCATGAAAATATGCTTACAAGTTCATAGCAATAGTCTTAGGTTCATGAAAATGTGCCTAGAAGTTCATGCAAATATGCCTAGAGGTTCATGAAAATGTGTCTAGAGGTTCATATGATTTTTGGTCGAAGTTCATAAATTTGAATACAAAAAAATAAAGAATTGAATAAAAAAAATAAAACTATATAAGATTCATGAATAAAAACATGTAGGTTCCTAAAAGTAACAAAGACATTCATCAAAATGATAAATTGGTTCATAACAACTCAACAAAAAGTTGAATATAACTAGTAGGTTCATAAACCTAAAACAAGGTTCATAATAGTAACAAAAGCGTTCTTAAAAACAAAAATCACAAACTCTGCAACAGAAACTTAGATAAAAAAATCTAAACATCTATAACACCATTACAAGTGCGACTGTTGTGAGTAGTAAGTTGCTGGCATTTTCCACAACGGCTACGTTTCACACGGGCAGGGTCAATTACACTGCTTGTAGATGAAGAATGATGTTGACCACTACCTTTTTTCTTTGCTTGTGGTGGTGGATGAATGGTAACCTCAGAAGGAACCTGAAATCCTACATAACTCTCCAAATGTTGCTGATTTTGCTGGTACAGAGCTAGAAGAATGACTGGGAGGACCAAGGAAGGACATATTTTCTGCTTCAACATGGATAATATGTCATCCAACTGATTTGAATCGTCTTCAAGCACACCAAGACAGCTATAAAATTCTAAAATAGCAGAGTTAAGCAAAAACTCCTTCTGATATGAAGACACACCTTGATAAAAAACAACATCATCAATACTAAAGATTGGACTAATTGTAACAGACTTAGTCCAACGAGAAAGCACATATTTAGAAGGGATTGTTGGCACAAGCTTGTTCTATAACACACAAATGAGATGACGACAGGGCAATCCAAGCCTCAGGAACATCTTGCAGCTACAGTGATATTCATCAACAACAGAAATATATTCAACCTTATATTCTTTGCGATTTAAAGACATATAATGTCATACCTGCAATCATTCGCATAAATTCAAATCAAGCACTCAAATAAAATAAGAAAGAAAACTTATAGTGTTCTGCAGATTTGAATCATGAGTATGCACAAGGTTCATAAAAACATGGATATAGTTCAAATATACATGATTAACAAACAGGGGGCCTTTCTGGGAATTCAACCAATTGATTTCCATCGCACTCAACACAAAACAAGAAGGTTCATGAAAATACTGAGGGAGTTCATCAAAAAATTACAAAATTAAATAGCAAAGGACAAAAAAAATTACTCTTACATTACTTTCTGAGATAGAAGCAAGGGAGCAGGAAAAACAAGCTGCTGCAATTTCCTGGAGAACAAGACAAAATACAGTCAAAGTATAGACCTTGGATGCATCTTCCTCCAGCAACAATTGCGTCTTCAAATCTGGATATTTGGTGAAAGATCCAGGTTCAGCCAAGATTGTTGATGTCGTTGGGTGTCCATTGCAATATCAAAATGCATTACAATCTCAACCAGCCAACCCTATTAGATACCCTAGAACGTACTCCTTTATTAAGTCTATCTTCTTTAAACTCTGCTCTATTGCATAAGGAATACTTGTAATTCGCAACACCACCTTCAAGACGCTTGGTCCAATTGCGTATATCAGACCCACAAGCATCACCATACGCCTGGTAAAATGCTATACCTTCTTCAAATGATTGAAACACCATTCAATCCTATGGTTGTTCCTATTCCGATCTTAAGTATATCAGCAGGCCAACCGGTCCTGATAATACTTACTACTCAATAACCTAAAAGACCTCCTAAGTTAAATCAAATAGCAGTAAAGAGTACAAGAATCACAAGGATGCATGCAATAACTTACAACCGTCAAGTATTAAACATGCAATCAATTCTCACTCACAAATAAACACTGCAAACGCTAATGTAAACTTGTGTTTGCCACTAGATAAATAATTCCAACCCAGAATAACTAAATCCTAGCATACGATGAATACAACTACCTGTAGGTAATAAGAGTTCCAACCCGAGATACTATCCTAGCAAGGTCCGTAGATTCAATCCCATAAGCACAAGAGAATTAATACAATCCAAATATAAATTAGAACAAGAGTTTAAAATCTCACAACCAAATACAAACGAAAGCTTCAATTGTCTAGCCAACTCTAAAACATAGAAAAAGGAAAAGGGGTTGAGAAGAAGACTCCCTCTAAAACTAGGTCTTAACAATATATAGAAATCTAGTCATAAAATGATAAAAGATAAACTCAAACGAAATAATAAATAAGGAAATAAAATAAAAAAAACAAACGAAACAATATCAGGTATGATAATGGGACTCATGGTTCGTCTTTTCCAAATTAGTTTTTTATGAATATCGGCTATTGGAATATTAGGGGTTCTCGTCGTAGTAGTCTTATTACGGAAATTGCTTATATTAAAAAAAAGAATAAACTTGATGTTCTATGTCTTTCGGAAACTAAAGTTGATGTTCAACCCTCGAGTTCTAAAATTAAGCGTATGGGTTTTGATAGCTTAATTTTTGTTCCTTCGTGCGGGTTGAAAGAGGGAATGTGGATATTGTATAAGCAATCTTTTGCCACTAAAGACTTCAATCTTAACCACCACCACTCTAACATTATTTGTATGGATTACTACTACAACAATACTAAAATGATTACCCTCTTCATTTATGCTCCTTCTAGAGATAGTGATAAAGGTCATTTTTGGCAATTACTTCATAATACGATCGCTTCACTGGATTTACCGGCTATTATTATTGGTGATTTCAATGAACTTCTTTTGCCTAACGACAAAATAGGTGGTTTAATTCCCGCCTCTAACCGTTTCTTAAGACTTCAAGATCTTTCCTTGGAATTTGACCTCCTTGATACAAAAACTAGTGGTTTTCCCTTCTTGGCGTAAGTCCCAAAATATGAACAATAACATTCTCGAACGACTTGATCGTGTGCTTATCCACTCATCCCTCACCCAATACTTTCCATCACTCATGATTCACCACCACCCCTTCTCCTCATCTGACCATGCCTTAATAACCTTCTCGCTTGGATCTAACAGTTCTCCTAACAAGATTCCGTTTAGATTTGAGCCAAATTGGTCTAACTCCAGTTCCTTCAATAAACTTGTCTCAAAAGTTTGGCACTATAATATGACTGGCTCCTACATGTTTAAGTTTCATTCTAAACTTAAACTTCTCAAATCTTATGCTAAAACTTGGGCCAGACCCAATGTCGGGATTCATTTTTCTCAACTCAGTTCCACGGAAAAACTACTGGAAAAATTGCATGAAGATTTCCTTTCTAACCCTTCTACACTAGAACTCTTAAACTTATAGATAATCATTCTCGAAAATTTAACTCTTTGATACAATTTGAAACTGACTATTGGCGTCGTCGTGCGAAAACTAAACACATTAGGGATGGATCGGAATTCTAAATACTTCCATGTCGTTGCCAAGCAAAAAACATTTAAACAATCTCTTCTTCGCTTCTGCACAAAGGATGGCTTCTTCCTTTATGACCAAGATAGTATTTCTAAAGAAATTACTTCTGAACTTGCTCTTAGATTTCAGGAAAATGGAGCAACGGGAATTCTCAATGAAGACCTAGACATAATACAACCTGTTATCAGCAATCAGGATAATAACATTCTTATTAGTCCCCCTACGGAGGCTGAACTTCGCAAGGCCATTTTTGATCAAGCACATGACAAAACACCGGGTCCTGATGGCTTCGGAATTGAATTCTATCAAAAACATTGGCCCATAATCAAGAAGTCATTACTAGATGCTGTAAAAGCTTTCTTCCATTCGGAACAAATGCTTTCCTCTATTAACCATTCCTTTATAGCCCTCATTCCAAAAATAGATGATCCCACAACCATTAACCACTTCAGACCTATTAGTTTATGTAATTCAACTTACAAAATTATTACTAAAATAATGGCAAACCGTCTTCGGCCACTACATGAAAAAATCATTTCACCTTTACAAGGTGCCTTTGTTGAAGGACGCTTAATTCAAGATAACATTCTAGCTGCTCATGAAATCTTCCATTCCTTTCACAAAAACAAGAAAGGTTCAGTAGGCTGGATGGCCCTCAAACTAGATATGGAAAAGGCATATGATAAACTTGACTGGGATTTCCTGGTTAAAGTTTTGGATCATTTCGGGTTCTGCCCGAAATGGATCAATCTAATCAAGGCTTTCTTAGAAACGGCCTCCTACTCAGTCCTTGTTAACAATCAACCTGGTGGTGAACTTAAACCATCTTGTGGCATACGACAAGAGGATCCGATGGCTCCTACTTTATTCGTTATAGCAATGAAATTCTTAGCTCGAAAACTAGACCTGGAAGCAAGACAAGATAACCCCCATGTCAGCATCAAACTTACAAGACAAGGTAATATTCTTCCTTTCCTTACATTTGCAGATGATACGATTATTTTGGAAAATGCATCAATGGAAAATATCTCCTTTATTCATACCTTTTTACAGTCCTTTTCAAAACAAAGTGGTTTATCTATAAACTACCATAAAAGCTCTCTACAGGTCTCTAGCAATGTTTCTTCTACTCTAGCAAATTCTATTGCATCAGTTATGAACATTCCTCTTACTTCCAAAATGGAGAAATACCTCGGCATCCCCATTCTTTAGGGGAAGGTATGCAATGAGGTGTTCAATGACGCAATTTCGGCCCTTAGAAAACAACGTTCCAAATGAAAAGCCGACTCATTGTCTCAAGCTGCTCGAGCACTTCTTATCCAAACAAATCTTGTTTCTCAGGTAAATTATTTGATGCAAAGTTTCCTTCTGCCTAAAGGTGTTTGTGATGAAATTGACGACATTAATAAGCACTTCTTTTGGAATAAAAAAAATCCCTCTTCCCATTCTCTTCTCCTCTGGGACGACATTTGTAAACCAAAAATTTTGGGCGGTCTTGGTATTCGTAAAGCATGGGATAATAACCGAGCACTTCAAATGAAACTCCTTTGGAAAATTGTGTCTCAACCAGACAATGTATGGGTTTCCATTATTAAGGAAAAATATTTTCAGAATAATGATTTCCTTTCTTTAACTCGTAAACCTACTCAATCCTGGCAATTTAGTAGGCTCTTACTTCTTCTTGGCGACTTCAAAAAAGGTATCTCTTGGCAAGTGGGAAACGGGCACAAAATTAATTTTTAAAAAGATAATAGGATTCCTGATCTCGACATATATGGGTTTAGCACTCCTCATCCATATCTCAAAAAGTTTGTGATTTCATTACTCCTAATAACCAATGGGATGTAACGAAACTTTTGAATAACCTCCCTACTTCTGTGATCGATAAGATTATTAATATTCGCATTCGTGTTAGCGCTCAAGAAGATCAGATTATTTGGCACCCAACTTGATGCGGGATCATCATCACCATCACCACCCTTATGTGAAGACCATTCTAAGCTTGAAGACAAGACCAATTTGATGCTCGGAATGAAAGAAGAAGACAAGAAGAAGAAGACCTCAAGTGTGTTCGAGGAATGAATAATATTGATGTAACTCATGAAATTATTTCCCTTTTAAGTTGTTTTTCTTTCATATTATTTTTAAGACATTAGGACATGGCCAGCCCCTCCCTAGGAGTATAAAAGGGCTTGCTCTTGTCATTTGTAAGAAGGCTGAATTTGGTTAATATCATAATCCTTTTTGCCTCATAAAAGAGAGCTCTTGAGAGAGGGAGCTCAATGTAGAAGATGATGGCTTGGCTGTTCTTGGCTATGTCAATTTCATATGGAGATTGGTGTTCCAAGTCGTCACAAGCATCCTCCTTGTGCTCGACTTTCATGGTCATCGTGTAAGGTTGTAGAGACGAGGGTTCATTCATCATTTGGCTCGGTTCTTCTTCATCTAGATGTTGGGTTGAGTCATTGTTTGATTGGGTTCTTTTCTATCTATCTTTCCATTTGTTTTGTTGATTCAATTCTGATTTCGAGTCATCTTTTCCTTGTTGTTTTGAGTCAATTTCATGAGTTTACAATCTGAAATTCGTAGCCTTCTTCCTCCATCTTCTTCCATTGATGTGTTGAGACGAGCTTGGTGTCGAGATCGTCAAAACGGGCTCATCCCCGTATCAAAGTGGTATCAGAGCTAGACGACACCAAGGAGACGCTTAACGCACCACCATCGCTGCTGGTTAGCCATCAAAATCCCAGCCAAACACAATCCCTCCTCCAAGAAGGCTGGACGAATTTGGTAATTTCCCTTAACCCCAGCCCCAACAAATCCCTACAATCAAGGATACTTTCCAAAATTCAAAAGATCCAACTTTCAAATCCCTACAATTAAGGCTGGACGAATTTGGTAAGTGCCTCCCCTACTCCAGCAATTAAAATATCCTTTCCTTAAACGCAACCACCTCTCCCTAAAATCTGGGCGTTTTGGATTCAAAAATCTCAGCATACCCTCGGTTAAAACGCTATATCTTTTGTTTCACAACTGAGAAAATTATAAACTTTTGAGGGACAAAACTAGACTCCTTTATCTAAATCTGGGAGTTAGAATCAGTCAATTCCGAGTTCAGATGAAAAAGAACGAGCCAGTTGAAGTCAGGCTGTAATTCTAGAGAGTTGTTGTGGTTCCTGCGGGGTTGAAGAGCAAATGGGCTTGAAGATTCGCGGACGAATCCTCTTCAAGAAAGGGAGAATGATGCGGGATCATCATCACCATCACCACCCTTATGTGAAGACCATTCTAAGCTTGAAGACAAGACCAATTTGATGCTCGGAATGAAAGAAGAAGACAAGAAGAAGAAGACCTCAAGTGTGTTCGAGGAATGAATAATATTGATGTAACTCATGAAATTATTTCCCTTTTAAGTTGTTTTTCTTTCATATTATTTTTAAGACATTAGGACATGGCCAGCCCCTCCCTAGGAGTATAAAAGGGCTTGCTCTTGTCATTTGTAAGAAGGCTGAATTTGGTTAATATCATAATCCTTTTTGCCTCATAAAAGAGAGCTCTTGAGAGAGGGAGCTCAATGTAGAAGATGATGGCTTGGCTGTTCTTGGCTATGTCAATTTCATATGGAGATTGGTGTTCCAAGTCGCCACAAGCATCCTCCTTGTGCTCGACTTCCATGGTCGTTGTGTAAGGTTGTAAAGACGAGGGTTTATTCATCATTTGGCTCGGTTCTTCTTCATCTAGATGATGGGTTGAGTCATTGTTTGATTGGGTTCTTTTCTTCCTATCTTTCCCTTTGTTTTGTTGCATCAATTCTGATTTCGGGTCATCTTTTTCCCTTGTTGTTTTGAGTCAATTTCATGATTTTACAACCTGAAATTCGTAGCCTTCTTCCTCCATCTTCTTCCATTGATGTTTTGAGTCGAGCTTGGTGTCTAGATCGTCAAAACGGGCTCATCCCCGTATCACAACTAAGGATGGCAAATACTCTGTCAAATTTGCTTACCATCTTGTTAGGAACAATCATCCACCTATCCTTGACCAAAAACTTTTTTGGAAAACAAAGCTTCCACCAAAAGTCCAAAACTTCCTCTGGAAAGCAATTTCTTATTGTCTCCCCACTACTGAAAGACTTAACCGGTATTATCACAAAGTCTATCCAGTGTGTAGTCTTTGCAATAATGTTAATGAGGACAAAAACCACTTCTTCTTTAATTGCCCTCTTGTCAACAGTGTTTTTACTCTTTTAAATTCTTTTGGACCTTATAATCTTTCGCTTACTTATACAACTGACTTTATGACGTCTTTCGAAAACTTTTGTACTACCAACACGAATTCGGAGCTAGGATTCTTCTGCTGGTGGACTCTTTGGAATATACGGAATAATCTTATTTTTCGTCGTGGCTCCTTTCCCCTACCTCCTATAGAGGATATTGCAAAATCGGTCCTTTTTAGATTCTTAGAGTGGAAAGCAGTCCACAATACCCCTCCTTCTAATAATCGAACTTAGGAGACTACTAAACACAAGACTAAAAATGCTAATTGGACAAAGCCCCCTGAAGGTTTCTTCAAGATTAACTGTGATGGCTCCAAGAGAGCTAATGGTGACTGTATGATTGGATTTATTATCTGAAATATTACAGGCCAACCATCCTATGTGGAGCAGGTGGGGATCGATCCCCTACTCTTCGGTCTTAGTTACGGAAGCAGCTGCAATACTGGAAGGTATTCGAGTTGCTATTCGTCTTAATTTGAATCGCATTTTAATAGAGAGTGACAATCTTACTGTCATCAACTGTATTAGAAACAAGATCTCCACTCCTTGGGAGATTAGTACTTTCATCAGGGATGAGTCTTTTATTTGACGAGTGTCGGTTTTTTCATGTTAACAGGACGAGGAATAGAGCAGCGGACTTCTTAGCCTCTAGAGACCTCAACATTGAAGTTCTACGTGAGCAGAACTGATGCAGAGACTACGTCTTTTCGCAACTACTTGCTTGAGGCTGTCAATGAACGTCGCCTAGTGAAGGAGTTTCTCAAGATCATCCGCAAAGATGATTTAGGCCTGAATTGTGTTTAGCAATAGGCCTTTTGTTTGCTTGTTAAAAAAAAAGTCTGGTGCAAGAGATCGATCTTTAAGATCAATTTGAATTCCTCCACCTGCTTCACAAGTCCGGCCCAAACATCTTTATTAATCCATTATTCTCGGCCCATGAAATGCACAACCCGCTTCAAGGTCTAGCTGCTCCCAAGCCCCAAGGTCATGATGACGTCACGTCCGCATCATCATCATTTTCTTCCTTCCTTCACGCACGGGCCATCCTCCGCTCCATCTGCCGTTTTTGAGTAAATACCCCAAAACTATAATATTTTTTAAGTTTTTACATCATTTTTTTAAGTTATATGAAAATACCCCTTTGTTGACGTGACAATTACAACAGAGTTATTAACAAAATTTGTCAACACAATTTTTAACAGAGTTGTCAACACAATTTTTAACAGAGTTGTCAACAAGAATAATAAGTTGTCAACAAGAATAATAAGTTGTCAACACCAATAATAATCCTTTGCTGACGTGGAAATAATAACAGACTTGTCAACAAATAAAATTTGTCAACAAATTTTTTAACATGGCTGTCAACAAAATTTTTAAAATAGTTGTCAACAAATATTTTAACAGAGTTGTCAACAAGAATAATAAGTTGTCAACACGACTAAATAAGTTGTCAACCCAACTAAATAAATTGTTTACACGACTAATAAACGGTCAACAACATACAACACGAGTAATATTACAAAATTATCAACACTTTACAAAACTTGTCAACACCACTAAATTACATTGTCAAAAAAATAATTGTCAACACATTAATTTGGTTTACACACTAAAACAAACTGCATTGTCCCTGCATAATCTTTGTCAACCCTGTCAAATTTTACACACATTAACTTGTTAACACTGGCAAAAAAATTTTGTCAACAGAGACTGTCCCTGCATACTAATCAAATCCTTGTTTTTAACCAAAGACATGGAAATCAAAACTCTACTAGAGCCTAATTAACTTGTCATCGTCACTCTCTTCCTAGGCCTCCTCCTGCAAAACACACAATCAAGAACATCTTAGAAGGAATTTATTGTAAACCACGTATATAAATCTAACTTAAACTAATCATAAGAAGATTAAAAGCACGTGATCCTCATACATACCTTCTTCCCTTCCTTCTTCTCCTCTTTAGCAGCAACACCAATTCTCAATTCCCCATGGCTCCTCCTTCTTCTTCCCCTCTATCTTCTTGCTCTTCTTCCTCCACTTCTCCTCACCTCCTCTTCCACCGATCCAGCCTCTTCACTCCTGTAACTGTGACCAATCAATCATTACCCCAATTTCTCAATAACAATCAGAGCTTAATTTCTGTTTCTTATCTGTTTATTTTTGTGTTTGCAGATTGACGAAGGCAACGAATGCAACGAAGAAGAGAGCACAGAACGGCGGCGTATCGGTACATTCACAACGCCAATCCACCACTACCATCAATCATCGCCACCCACAACAATCGGCGCCATAATCAGAGCCAAGTGGATCGAGAAGAATCGACAAGAACAAAACATCGCTGTATCCTTCAACAAATGCAGACCTAGCAATAGCGATAAAACGACGTCGTACATCATCCCAAGCCCTAACCGAATCTTCAATCAATCGTCGGCGGTCTTGCGCGGATGAGCCCCAAACCTTCGTCGGAGACCTTATCGGGAGAGAAGGAGCATCAATGGAAGATCGCTGCGGAAGAGCTTTCACGGAAACTCACGGAAGCGACAAGGAAGCGCGATGAAGCGATTCTAGAAGCTGCGGAACTCAAATACTCCATGGCTGAGCTCGAGAAGAAGCTTAATAAGCTCGAAATCTACTGCCACAGCATCAGATCTGGCTTCGAACCCTTTTTGCCTCCCAACCGTTTTTTTTCTTCTGCTCTACAAACCCTAGCGATGTAACGACAGCTATGCCTTCTCATTGCTTGAGATCTGAGATTTGTGAGATCCGTTTTCTCGTAGAAATGTGAGAGAGAAGAAAGGAAGAGGTGGAGAAGGGAGAAAAAGACTGAGAGTAGCGTCAGTATAATCGGAAAGGAAGAAAAAGAAAGAAAAAGAAGAGGCGACAAGGTACTTTCTTAGAATTTAATAAATTGTGCAGTTATTGAATTTATTGTGCGCATCGGGCACAAATAGTTCCTCCATCTGCTTGGGCCGGCCTGCTTGAAATTAATTATTGGCCCAAGCTTCTCCAAATAAGCCATGCTTCTTCAATCCAAAATTAGCTGCTCTCATTATTTATAAACTGCATCCACTCCTTCGCGAGGCTCCAAATCTAAATCTTTTATAATTCCTATGATTTTTTAAACTCTTTATTCCCGAATTACAGAATTACATCAAACTCATACGAATTCACTTCAAATACAATGTAATAATTCTTACTTATGCTATACAAAGTGTAGCGTATCAATTATTGTTACAGATATTCATAAACAGATATGGTAAAAATCAAAGAAAAAAGATACAGTAAAAAAATATGGTAAAAGTGTTTTCATACTACAATTTTATTAGGAGTGAGAAATTTTTGAGTAAATTTATTCTTATTCATCTACAATATGAATGTGATGTATGTCCAAGTGTTCAACAAAAATTCAAAATCGTGAGTAGTATATTGTACATTCAAGAAAAGACCGAGTTTATATTTCATATAATATGAACGATTGTTATATTTTTTTTGAAATATGATAGTTTTTAAAATATAAATTTATCTACCTTAACCATTAATTATTATATTTATTTCAAACAGTTACAAAGATAAATATTTTTAAAAATACTAATAATATTTTTTTTTGTGAACTCATAAACACACATGGTAAAAGTCAAAGAAAAAAGATAAAGAAAAAATATGGAAAAGGGATTTTCATACTACAATTTTTTTAGGGAGGATAGATTTTGGAGAAATTTTATTCGTATACAAATCTTCTACAATATAAATATGATGTATGTTCAAGTGTTCCACAAAAATTTCAAATCATGAGTCGTATATTGTACATTCAGGAAAATGTCAGATTTATGTTTCATATAACTATATGAACGATTGCTTAGATTTTTTTCCTGCATATGATAGTATCTAAAATATGAATATGTCTATCATAACCATCAATTGTTGGTTTACAGTTATAAGGATAAATTTTTAAGAAAAATAAAAACCTCTTGATACTAATTCAATAACACGTTTTAATTCTTAACCTCTTTATTCTCCGATCACATTTTTTCACTCTTATTTGATAAAGAGAAATGTATTAATTTAATTACTTAGGATATAATATCATGAATATAACTAAACAGGTCCTTTAAAAAAAACTAAAAAGGTATGATTGTGAACTAAATTTATAATACAAATTAAATATATCAACAATATTACCTAGACCTGGCGAACAGATCGGGTTCAGGCAGTGGCGGACCCAAGAATTCATGTCAAGGGGGCCTGTTTGGCTAAAAAAAATTGATTCCATAAGAATTTAACATAATTCTAATCAAACGTATACACAATCAAAACTAATAATCATCTTAATACTATTCACATCAAGGATCAAGCAACAAACAAAATATTTACATCAGTTCAACACTGTACACAACACAGTTGAGCACAATTTTTTCTAATAGAATCTTGTACAAAGGTCAATTCAATAAAAATATTCTTCTATCTTGTGACTCTTCAAAATTAAACAGCACATTAAAAAAGTAGCTTGTGACACTTCAAAATAAAACAATACATGAAAAACGTGTAAGGAACTAAAAAGAAGACCTTGTGTTGCGTCCTGACCTCAAATAGTTAGAAACATGCCCTCTTGATCGTCTAGTCTTGTATTGCGGCGACGTGGTTTGCAACTTGCGAGAGTTTCGTATTTTGGGGTTTTCACGGGTCAAACGATGTCCGATTTTTATGAATTTTATATGCATGGACTCGTCTTGAAATGATTAACAATTTCGTTCATTTTTCCATGTCAGTGGGGGGCCTCCCCCACTGGTCTCTATGTAGGTTCGTCCGTGGGTTCGGGTCCAAAACGACTTCTAGTCCATCAGGTTATGGGTCGATTGAGTTTCAAGTTTTGAGTTTCGATCGGGTTTGGATTGCCCCAGTGGATCTAACGACTTTGCTTTTCATCCTTTTTAAATTAAAAAACCAAAAATTCTAGCATCACTTTTAAAAAAAATTGACAAACCAAACTCATAATATTATAAATGGGTGAAAATTGTAATGTTTCATAACATAAGTCATTGCATTACAACCCCTACGAAGTAAGTATCATTACAAATTATCACATGAAATAAATATGATTACAAACCCGACCCGTCCAGAGACAGAATACTCATCTTCCCCAGACGATAACAGCTCTACTAACATGAAAAAACGTAAGTCTATTGGAAAGGGAAAAGCAGTTGCTTATGAGTAAGTCTTTAAGTAAGTATGGTACTAATAGTGATGAGGTTGTGTTGATAAATAACACCCCTATGGGTCCAACCGTGTGTTGTTGCACTTGTTTTGTCAGGACACTTCCTGTTTATTTTTCTGTTTTTGCTAGAAGGAAGTGCAATATGTTTTTCTTATGGTATGACAATGATATAGGCCTATGTAATGGTTATGGTTGCGGTAACTCTTACGAACTCAGGACAATGCAAGAATGTAGGCAATCTATGCTTATGGTTTACTTCTATGGTTTTTATTTTGATTATGATGTTGGGCTGACTTTAGAGATTACATATGTGACAGGTATTTCCATTAGGCCGAGTAAGTACTTAGTAGCATCTCAGATTATTCGTCCAAATTTCTTTGATTATATGGTAACAAAGGTTATTGATTTTTACAATATTTGTTTGACTTATAACTTGGATTTTTGTATAGATGGCAATGTCAGTAAAGACAGATTGAATATGATTTATTCATTGAAACCTTATATATTGCCTATTTATTTAAGCTCAATTACCAAATTTAGCAATAATAAAATTCCAACAAGTAGGAGTTGTGTTCTTTACAGAACGATCTTTTCTTCCTGCATCTTCTATAAAAAGGAGAAATGGTTTCACAACAACTACACAATTTATCATGTTTATTTTTCTAATATTAGGCCTATTAAGAATTCAAACTCGACACTTGATTATGACTCTACAAGATTGACAAAGTGATAACTATGTTAATATGTTGCATTACAAGGAGCACAATAAAAATAAACATGTGTGGATTATAATAGTAGACCATAGCAAGAAGAATTACATGGGGTATTTACTAATACTCCCTCTGTCTCAATTTGATTGTCCCATTTGGTTTTCTGACACTATTCACAAATCGAGAGAATTTTGTAGATTTCTTCCAATATATAAGAAAAAACCTAGTCATGTGAGATCTTGTTTGATTCGTCTTAATGAGTACTTTTACAATATTAAAAAATTATAATTTTTACTAACACATAATAAGAGATATTAACGATACAAAACGTGTCTCGACATATGTGCCGAGTTGAAATGGGACAATCAAATTGGGACAGAGGGAGTACGCTATACTTATCTAAAAATTTGGAAGCCTTCTTATAACATTAGTATTTATAGTTATTATCATGACACAAATTATTGGGATACAAGGTGACTAAAAATCATGATTATATTCTTTCATAAACAAGTTATAAAATGAAAGTTGCGTACTGGAACTGTAGAGGGGTGCGTCGTCCACACTTTTGGACAGAATTAGCATATATTAAACAAACACATAATATTGATCTTTTCTGTTTAGCGGAAACAAAAAATAATAAAATACCAAGTAGTCAATTTATCAATAGATTAGGCTTTAAAAATATAATTATGTCTCCAGCTGATGGAACTAACACTACAAGAAAAAGGATTTATAACGACAAAATTTTTCGTCGTTATAAGTCCAATAAGTCATCGATAAAGGTTTTAACGATGAACCGGGTTCGTCGTTGGTTTTGTCGTAACAGCTTTCGACGTTATTGGTATTAACGACGACGTTCGTCGTGAATTTTAAACGACGAAATGAAAGTTTGTCGTTATTTATTAACGACAAAATGATAGTTCATCGTTATTTAATAACGACAAATTGATAGACCGTCGTTATTATGTATTCAATTACGTCAAACAAATAGCGAATAACAACCAACAAAGTCGATGCGAAAAGAATTGAATAACAGAAAGGAATAATATTTGGATAAGAATAATATATCAAAAGTATTTACAAAATAATAATATATTTACTTTTAAAAAGAAAAATAAACAATCTTGGCAATTTTCAAGACTATTACATCATAGGGAACAATTTCAAAAAGATATAGGATGGGAATTAGGCAATGATAATAGCATAAATTTCTGGACATATAACTGGATACCGAATACAAATCTTAGAGAATATTTCGATTCCACCCACAACGATATTAACACAAATGTATCGGATTTTATTACAAACACAAAAGAATGGGATGTGTCAAAACTAAACTCAATCCTACAAAGTCAGATTGTCTTGCAAATCTTATGTATTTACATCCTAAAATTAACATAGAAGATATAATTGTATGGATTCCAGATAAAACGGGAGTGTTTACCACGGGTCAGCTAGAAAATTTAATACTACAAATAAAAATTATATAAAAAAAGATATTTACTCATGGATATGGAATTTTAAAACACAACCTCGATATCAAAATTTTCTATGGAAAGCAATTTTAGATAATCTTCCTACTACGCAAAGACTCAATAAGTACTATAATAAAGGGAAAAAGATCACATGAGGACCTTAGGCTAAGATAAGAATGAGGATGCACTAGAGCCATTGATCTCGTTTTCTAGGTTATAATCTCAGCCGTGCACGCACATCTTCTTGTTCTCGCTCTCCCTCTCTCTTTTGTTTCCCGATCTCCTTCTCGCTCTCGCTTTCACTTCTGTTTTGCGATCTCCTTTTGCTCTCTTCAATCCTTCTTCCTCATGTGTGACCTTCTATCTTTCTTCCTCCCTCACGGATCATATGTGTTCTTCGTGCTTTCTTCGTCGCTTCAATCCTCCTCGAAACAGGTAATCTCTTATTTTGATCTTTGATTTGTGTTCTATTTTATTATTTGATCTATTTGGAAGTTCTTATTCCTTTTTTGTGTTTTTGTTTCACTGTATGTGTATTTTGAGCTTTGACCTAACTTTGTTTTTGTTTGACACATATTCTCACTTTGATTTTAATGGAATTTCTTCCATTGCTTACATTGATTTGATTGTGTGTGTTGTAGCTTAAAGTTGGAGATTGTTGCTTGAACATTTCCGTCTGAGTGCAATCGTTTAAAAACCAAATTGTTTGGATCAAGGTAATTGTTGCCATGTGAACACACATGTGTTAAGGCATGAACACATATGATCTGACAAATGAACACATGAGTTCTCTTGATCGTTTTTCATGTGGAAATACTTTTTGCAATGAACGAAATGATTTCTCGATTTTGTTTTGTTTGGTTAGGTAATCTTCGCTACTTTTGTAATTTGATCTGTCTTGTTCTTCATGGAAATTGTATTTTTCACTCATTTTGCCATCTAATTGGAAGTTCTTAATGTTTGATTTGTGTTTTTTGTTTATTGTATCTTTTTTGTTGGAAGATCTGGCTTGATTTATTTGTTCTTTCAGAAAATTGTATTTGATCACAATTAGGTTTTTGTTCTTTTTGATTTGCGATCTAGCTAGTCAGAATTTCTTTTGACCGTGTTTTTGTGTGCCTTGTAGAAATGAACACATGTTTGCTTTGACATGAACACATTTAGACTTACAAATGAACACATATTTAACACATCTCTCTTATTTTCTACTAATATGTACCATATGAATACAATGATGTGAAAGAATGAACACAAGTTCTATTAGCAATGAACACAAGTTGTTTTAGGAATGAACACACTGATACAAAAACTAATCATGGGTTTTTATCTTGTTGTTAGCTAAGTGAACTTGTCTTCTATTTCTCCTAGCATAATTGTTCAGCATTATACTCTTGTTTATGTTCCAGAAATTTGTTGGATCAAGTTAATGTTCATCCTCCTCAACAAGCAACCAAAGAAGAGACAATTAGGGGTGACCAAGAAGTTGGAATTGCAAACTCAACAAAGCAACGTCGAACATGTCCCATTTGTAGTCAGCTTGGGCACAACTGCATTGCTCGCCCTCAATTAGTCGCTATATTTTCATTTTTTATTTGGTGTTTTTGGTGGTGATGTAATGAATCGGGGTACCAAACTTTATCAAATAATTTTCTTTATGTTAGTTTTTATACAATTCTATTATAATTTTCAACCATTGTATGAACACACACGAACTTATTCGAGAACATAAAGTTTCTGAGCTTCAAACATTTTACTTTTGATGCTCATGAACAAAGATGTTCTCATATGAACACATATGCCCAGACATATGAACACATTTTGCTTACGAGACGAACACAAATAATAACAAAGTTATATTTCACTTTTGATATTCATGAACACATAGGCTCTTCTATCTAACAGACGAAACCATATGACTAGACATATGAACACATATGGCTAGATATATGAACACATATTGGTTTGAAGATGAACACAACAAGATTTAATAATGAACAAAGTTATATTCTAGTTATGATATTCATGAACACAAAGATGAACGCATATGGTTTGAGAGATGAAAACAAGTAGAATTAATGATAACAAAGTTATAATCCACATGTGATATTCTCAACCTGATTGATGAACACAAATGGATAGACAGATGAACACATAAGCCTTAGGCAATGAACACAAAAAGAGTAAATGATAAACACATTTAAGTGCTAATATATACAGACTACTACATATCGTATTCATCACAAAAGTAATTCCACGCCACAATACAAGCATTCAAATTAAACCATTGATGTCTCACAAAATAACAAACCTAATTTTTACATCGCTTGTCTACTAAACTCCACAATCAAACCTCCTATTTTTTGTTCCTAACAATTCCTGTATTAATCTGAATTTCTTCCATGATGATCTCTACTCTTTTCTTGAAGTTATATATAACTTTTGCTCGAAGAAAGAGACAGTGTTTTGCTCTTTTCAACTTTGTCTTGTATATGTTTTGTTCTGAAGTTTCATATGATGTTGAAACTGTTTTATCACCGGTGGATATTGTCCCATGAGCTAAGTTCATCTTTGATTTATCACCTACAATTGATAAACATCAGGGAAACAAAAGAGTTAGCATATGAGAACATGGACAATCACATAAGAACACATTTACATTCACTCATGCACACACACAACAATGTTAATGAACACAAAATGCATGACATCCCCACATACATATTAAGTTCAATATGCACATAAAATCATTAGTATATGAACACATGTGCTTTCACCTTTGAACACACGTGACTTAGATGATGAACACATTTTGCTAAGATGATGAACACCTGTTTTTCATATGAACTGAACATACATGAATTAGTTGATGAACACATCATATTCTATAATGAACACACATGGCTTACATGATGAACACATGTCTTTCATATTAACAAAACATACATGACCTAGTTGATGAACACATACATATATATTAATGCACATAGAAGCATTAGTATATGAACACATGTGCTTTGAATGTTGAACACACGTGTCTTAGATGATGAACACATATTGCTAAGATGATGAACACCTGTTTTTCATATGAACTGAACATACATGAATTAGTTGATGAACACATACATATTCTATAATGAACACACATGGCTTACATGATGAACACATGTCTTTAATATTAACATCACATACAAGAACTAGTTGATGAACGCATACATATATATTGATGAACACATATATATTAATGCACATAGAAGCATTAGTATATGAACACATGTGCTTTCAACGTTGAACACACGTGGCTTAGATGATGAACTCGTATTGCTAAGATGATGAAAACGTGTTTTTCATATTATTTGAACATACATGAATTAGTTGATGAACACATAAATATTCTTTGATGAACACATGTGGCTCACGTGATGAGCATATGCCTTTTATATTAACAGAACATACATAACCTAGTTGATGAATACATACATATAAATTGATGAACACGTACATATAAATTGATGAACACATCATAGGTCGGTGTTAATCATCACAAGATACGTGAGATGGACACACACATTAACCAAAATTTTTTGTGAATCTTTTCATATGAACAGATACAAATTAGTTATCCACACAATCATCATGAATCATCAGTCATCATGAGATTCACATGCTTCTTAGTAAACATGTGATTCAAGCTTGCATCAACAATCATCATCTATCAAATTATCAAGGATCAATAATCAATATCTATCAAATGTAACAGCTGAACACTTAGGGTTACTAGTATGAAATCGAAACACGCATACCTTGAATCTGGACGTGTTCGCGTCGTGCTTTGCCATCTTACGCTTCTAGATTTTGATTTTGTTTTTTTAGGTCAGAGGACTTACGAACCTAGCAGAACCGATAGAGGATTGTGAGAAATTGCGAAGAAAATCACAAATCACTGCTTCTTCTCTCAGATCTGAGAAAACGAGTTTGAATTGCGTTGAATGGGAGAGGAATCCAATTGAAATTATCCGCTCGAGAAAGCTCTCAACTCGTCTGGAGAATTGGGTTGGAATTTTAACGATAGGAAGAAAGTAAAAGGGAGGGCTTTTTAAAGAGCGTTGATGAAGAGAAGGTCCGCTTGCTGATGTGGACTGTTGGATCAATTTCATCCTACGGATGAAATTGATCCTTAGTCTTAACACTAAGGGGCATCCTCATGTGAATCAAACCCATAATAAAGTTCCATAATAAAGTTCCGTATCAATGTTCCTTGTGTAATAATCCCTTAGAATCGAGAGAACATATATTTTTTTAATGTCATTACACTATTATTCAAATACAAAAAGTTTGAAAATTTATTAAATTATAAATTTCAAATTCAAAATGGTCTACCCTTTCAAGACAATCTTATACAAATAGTAAATAGCCTCAAAAAAGACAAAAATAAAATTTAATCTTTAATCTTTCTTTGGTACTCTCTTTAGATTAATAGAAATGTAGTAGTGTTTCGTAAATCCACAAATACATCAAAAGATCCAGCTAGGCTTGCCTTTGAACAATTTAAATTCTGGGAAGCTTCTCATAACTGTATTAAAGGTCCTAGATTGAAAAATCAGAAAAACAGAAACAAAGTACATAATACAAGATGGAATAAACCACCAATTGACCGGATGAAATTCAACTTTGATGGATCATTCCAATCGAATGATAACTCGTACATTGGATGTATTGCAAGGAATAATACGAGTACTATTATTGATCTTTATAATAAAAAATTGTCTTCGTCCTCACCTTTATTCACTGTAGCATTAGATGCTTTATATGCAGTTCAGTTAGCGTTAAAAATGAAATGTAAAAATATTATTTTAGAAGGTGACAATATTACGATAAAATTTTTATAAGATATTTGGAAAATACCTTGGGAAATTCGGAACATAGTTCTGGATATTAAACATATATTGAAATCATTTGATAATGTTCAAATATTCCACTGCTTCAGAGAAGAAAACAAAGCAACTGGCCTATGCTACCTCATTAGCCAAGTCATCTGACACGTGATAATGACCGTAAAGAACACAATAAAAAACCCAAAAAAATGTCACGTATTTACGAAACATGAAAAATTAAATATTAATTTAATTAATTGATTATCTTTTTACCTAAAAATTATATCTACTTTGTACACACCTATCCAAATATAATTTAATACACTTGATTGTTTTTTATCTATATGTATTACATTAATTAATTGATTATCTTTTACCTAAAAGTGTATATTCTTATCTGAAAAAGTGTCATGTAATAATAGTTCTTAAAATGATAAATGAGAATAATTATGGAGCCTTGGATCAAAAGAGATCCAAGAGCCCACATAATGACACGTGGCACCCCTTGCACCACCGTCGGACCTCCGCCGGACCACCACCGGACCTCCGCCGGACCACCTCCGACCACCGCCGGGCCACCTCCGACCACTGTCAGGCCACCTCCGACCACCGCCGGACCATCTTTGGGCCTCGCCGGAATAAAATTGTCATAAAGATGTATAAAATTGTTCACAAATATTTCAAAATTATTTATTACTAAATGTTCATCACGTTGTTCATATATGTTCATCACAATGTTCATAAATGTTCATTTGTACATACTCTACCGAATGTTCATCACATTATACTTACAAGTTCACCAACTGAATTTTCATCACATTCTACTTAAATGTTCACCAATTTTTGATGAACATCAAGTGTTCATAAATGTTCATCACAATGTTCATAAATGTTCATTTGTACATACTCTACTGAATGTTCATCACAGTCTACTTAAAAGTTCACCAATTTTTGATGAACATCAAGTGTTCATAAATGTTCATCACAATGTTCATAAATGTTCATTTTTACATATTCTACTGAATGTTCATCACATTATACTTAAAAGTTCATCAACTGAATGTTCACCTAAATGTTCATCATCTCATACTTAAATGTTCATCATCTCATACTTCAATGTTCACAAGAATTTAATAAAATGTTCATTAGCCAAAGTTCATTACAATCGACTTAAATGTTCATCACGTTGTTCATAAATGTTCATCAAAATGTTGATAAATGTTCATCATCTCTTACTTAAATGTTCATCAAACATCACTTTAATATAATTTCGAGTAGAAAAACACTTGATCTTCATCAAAAATTACCTAAATGTTCATCATCTCATACTTAAATGTTCATCAAACATCCTTAAATGTTCACAAGCATTTAATAAAATGTTCATTACTCAAAAGTTCATTAAAATTAGCTTAAATGTTCATCAAAATGTTTATAAACGTTCATTTTGATATACTCTACTGAATGTTCATCACATTTTAGTTACATGTTCACCAACAGAATGTTCATCACATTATATTTAAATGTTCACCAATTTGAATTAGACTTAAATTTTCATTTATTTTTATACTTTAACTTTTTCATTTAATATTGGACCACCGCCGGACCTCCACCGGACCACGTCGGACCACCGCCGGACCGTCCCCGGACCTCCGCCGGACCTCTACCGGACAACCACCGGGTGGTCGCCGGGAAGTCGTCGGGTGGTCGCCGGACCACCACAACTACCCCCACTACAAGTGGTCAATGACTTAGATTCATTCTTATTTATCTCTAAGAGAGGGTTTATTATGGGATTCTCACCCTTCTTATCTTTTATCATATCTTTTCTTTGATATTTTATTTACTAATTTATCAATCTAATTAACTTTGGCTATTCATGAACTTAAACTATAAACCATCACCAATAAACTATATATCATAAACTATTTAATCGTATAAAATATAATTATATTATCAAAAATATTAAATACATACGACCCCGTACATGGCTCGGGAACACACACTAGCTATCTGTAAAATCGAAAAATAATGAGAAAAAAGAAGTTTTCCTTTAATAAATTAATAACACTCCTTCTGCCCCATTTTGATCTATTTGTTTTAATTGGACAAATTTGTCGAAACGCATTTTACATCTTCAATATCTCTCGTTACAAGTTTGTAAAAAATCGAAAAATTTGATATTGTTAAAGTACTCATTAACATGAATCAAACAAGATCACTCATGACTATATTTTATCTTATACAAGGACCATAAATCGAAAGATTCTCTTCAACCGATGAACAGTGTCAAAAAAGTATGTCCCTTATATTTCAAATAACTAGGGACGGAAGGAGTAGATTTTACCGATGATGAACTTAACTTGATGTTAATAAAACAAAAATTCAACCTTATATAATCAAAATGTCACATACTTGGCTATCCGTATAGAATCAACAAATGCATACTGAATTACTGATACAGATTATACAGTGTGTAAATTGTAATGGATTTGAAAGTCACTGAGGATTCTCTAAATTTGGAAGTTATGTCTATTTCTCCCCTTAAACACAACTCACCCTAAGCAGAATCTGCCATATTTTAAGAGGCAATGGATTGTTTGAAGCTTCTTCTGTGCTGCAAAAGGACAAATCAAAAGCTCATCCAAAGCAAGGCGACAATGAGATCAATAGGAATGGTTGAAAGGGGTGATGTATCACAATGGCATTAATCTTTGCAACTGCCTTCTTTTAATCTGTTCTAGGGCGGTTTGAGCTTTCGTTGTACAAAGGTAAAGCCCATCTCGATCTGTGTTTCTTCCTCCCGATACACCGCCAGTACAGCATGAATGCTGCCGCCAACACGCAAATGGGTATTGCCCACCTTCATAACACCAACAATTTACAAATGTTGTTTAACCATTCTGAATCAAGTACTGGGCTTTTTAAGGTATTAACAATCAACCCAATGTAATCAGAGTAATTAGTGATTACCTGTCCAAATCAAGTACTGGGCTATAGACGACGGTTTCCCAAGTGGCAACAATGACGTGCCACAGAGGATTGTAATATAGAGACTCAGCGGACCAGAACATCCGAGTATAAGTCTCCAGGAAAATAAACATCACCCATGCAGCAATCTCCACCAATATGAACTTTATAACAAATCTTCCAAGCACCACCATGACTAGGGAGAAGGCTACCAGCCAATTGAAAAGCCGGTTGTTGTACTCCTTGATGAACTGAGACATCGACTTCACCAGCAACTGTAAAAAACAATTAGAACGAGTCGGGTTTAAACAAATTTCAGCAATGACAAGAGAAAAAATCAAAAAACATGATTAAACTTGCCTTTGACATTCGGATCTCGTAACTGGCCTTCGAAGGGCCGATACACTGCTGATCAAAGGTTTGATTACACTGATTTGTACCAGCAGTAAATTTGGCCATTGAAGGAAGTCTAAGGATTTGAAGTTGGTCCATCTTGTCCTCACATTCTGTATAGAGTGCCTCACATAGCTTTGATGACCCATATTCATTTGCTAGGACGAAATTTTTGTATACCTACATATCAAGAGGGCATAAGGGTAACATGATGTTTCACTGAAATTCCAAATGAAGGAGTATTCTAGAACTATACCTTCTCAACTTCTTCATCCAACGTGTCCACAGATTTCTTGGCATGATGATGACCAAAATGCTGCTCCTCGAACATTTTGAAAACTGCGCCTCTCGCCTCTTCGTGTAAGTTGTACAGTGATTCTTCGGATGTAGGAAACTTAAGTCCAGACATCCTATCATTATACGACTTTAGACACCTCTCAAGTATACCCTTGTTGAAAACCTCCACTAGGGATCCAGTCGATGGGATCTCTCCTTTGTTAAGGGCTTCAATAATCTGTAAAGTCAATTTTAATTAACATATACTACGTAGATAGAAAAGAAAAGGACATAAAATCAAGCATACTCTCGGTAAATGCAATTTCCTATCAGAATTGTTCAGCAGGCAGTAAAATAACAGAGCCAGAAAAAAAAATCAAGTCATCAGATTTCAAAACGCTTCTCAAATCTAAACAAGACCCCAATCAAGGATTGAACAAGCAACAACAGATAAAAGCACCTGCTCAAGAAACAAAACAAATTCCTTCCCATTCAAAGCTTTTCCTTGCACGACCTTCGGACGGATAATAGAAGAGACAATCTCTTTTAACTGCTCCCTCTTTTCGACATAGCCTGGATCAAGATCTGTGTCATTCAATTCACAGAGCTTTGTCCTCTGGAGATGGGGCTGTTTCGAAATCAAGCAAACCCATTAGTCTGAAGAACTTTAAATCCATTAACAAAGCTTTACTTTCTAGTGTGTCACGAGACTGCAGGAACTACAAATGTAATGAAGGAGGAATCTGTATGTTGAAAATGGGAAATCATACTTGGGGTAAGCTAAAAGCTGTGCTGTTGTCACCCATTATAGCCAAAGATTGCCGGATCTGATTAACCTATTGAATGGACAAACCAAGTACTTTCAATTCCACACAAGCCGAGAAGCTAAACAGCCACATGTTAGAATATTTAGATATATACCTGGTCAAGATTCTTGTCCCCTGCAAAAGCAATAGAGAAAGAATATTAGTAAAATACAAAAGGTAGCATAAACCGAACTTTTAAAAGGAAGCAGGACCAACCGTTTGCATTAGGGAGCAGCTTCAAAGCTTCCGTTACCATTTGTTGGACCGATTTTCCTTCTGCATTATCAAAAGTAATCCGTTTTAGTATTTTCATCAACAATCAAATGTGTTAATATATAAAAAAAAATAATGCATGTGACTTTATATCCTATGGGAAACCACATCACTAAAAACCTCGGGAGAGGGAAAGAAAATCCAAGATAGAAGGGTCCAGCCTATTAGTATAAAGAATCTAAAATATTAACAATAATTACTAATGTATTGTTCAATGTTGTCATTCGGATCAGCATAAATTTTTCCATTCTATTTCTATGTAATGTGACATGTAACACACCCTCTTCACTTTTTTTCCCAGAGAAAACATCATGTCATGCTATGTAATGTGAGATGTAAAATATTAACAATAATTACTAATCTATTGTTCAATGTTGTCATACGGATCAGCATAAATATTTCCACTCTACGTAATGTGACATGTAATACACCCCTCTTCACATTTTTTTTTCCAGAGAAAACATCATGTCACCCTATTACCAATTTATAGGACATCTTTTGAAGAAGAAAACTTACGAAGAAAATCACGTTGGATTAGCCATAATAGCTTAGCAGGCTCAAAGGCAACATCTTGTCCCTGTAAATATGATTTATTCGAGCGTAAGAAGAAGAGCAGCAAAAAAACATTTACTAGTACAAAATTTTGAAATAGAAGGTTCCAAATCCGTAGTGCTTACCTTGACTCTGATTTGTGCAAGATTTTCAAAAAAGACAAAAAGAAGAGTCAGTATTTCATCCAAAATAATGCAAAAAAAAACATATCAAGAAATAAAATCTTCTAATTCAGTCATTTCATAATATGAAGTACAATTAAGAACCTTTAGTCCATGCAAATCTGAAAAATATACCTTTTTGCAAATTTTAAAATAACAAGCATGAAGATTATCATTCTAACCTTCCATAGAATTCTTCAGCGAGCTCAACAGCAAATGACAGTCTTGATATGTCAGCTTCACGAACCTATAAATACAAATAAGGAAATGAGAACCACAAAGACAAATGGTTGAGATAATAGTATGCAAAATTAAAGAAAGTAAGTCAGGCTCAAAACAGGAAAATCATTAAACTTATGTACACATCTGGTGATCTATGTATAGTAAAATTCGTGGATTCAGGGCACAACTACAGAACTTAACTCTAAACAAATAAAAATGATGATATTTTGAGTCTAGGGAGGAGACAAAAGTGTTATAGGAAGAGAAACAAACCGTCTCAGGTAAGTTATAGATCAGCACAGAGCTCATGACATTTGCTAGAGCAAAGATCCTGCAAAAGTAATTCTTGACTGTGAGATTGAGGGTAAAAGTACACACAAAAAAAGTAGTCAAACCAATGGACTAGAAGATAATTACCTGTCATCATAGACGCTTGACTTTCCAATACTCTCAAACCCTTCTGTATCAAGGTAGATAACCGACATCTTTTCACCATTAACCTTCATTTGTACAGGGGTACCCCAAACCCAAATCCCTGCAAAGTGCAAACCAAACCCAAGGTTTATACATTATCACCAAGAGCTATTATTATCATAATCTAAAATGCATGTGAACAAACTAAAACTTGAAAAGGCACAACATACCCATGAAAAAAGAAAACAGAAGCACCAACCTTTTGTTTTTGTATCACGCATGTGCCCAACCCCAAAACCTGCATATTCTTCACTGTTAACAGTAATTTGTGTCTAATATATAATACAAAATCAGTTGAATGAAGGAGCTTCTAATGGTAATCAAATTTTACCTTCATTACAAGAGAGGGAGAGTAGTTGATTAAGTAGGAAAGATTTTCCAGAACGGTATGGACCAATGACCTGATCATATTGCAAAAGAAACATTAAAACAAACGAAGCCTTGGAAAATAAACAAATTAATCCCGAGGGGAAAGTCTTTTGCAAAATATTATCAACCTAAGACTCTCATTTCATTGTTTTAGGAGGGGAAATGCCGACAGACAACGAAATGACCCAAGAGTTGCACTAATAACTCAAGAAAAATTATATCAAACTTCATATATCAGTCAACTCAAATTTAATATTGACTAGCCTTCATTAGAACTATTGTGTGGAAAAAAAAATTAAACAGTCTTATTAGTTCAAAATAATGAAAGGGTGTAGTTTGAGCATGTATAGAATGACATTTGTTAATGCTATAGCCTATAGCCAGAAATAGAGGAAGGGAATCCAGTATAACGCTTATAGTAATCAACTGCACATGAACATATGGCCTGGAGTTCTTGGCTTCAAGAAAAAGCCAAGACCATGGAAAGTGAGAGAATCACTGAAAATACTCAAATATCAGCAAAATTGATATGAACTTACAGCAACAGCTGCTATTGGTGTTTTAATTCTTTCGATAGCCTCCAATCCCTCTCGGGAAAGACGTAATTTTGTATGACCAGGATCAGGCTCAACAATAGGAAACCTGGAACCAAAATATAGCATAAATAAGCCTTTTTAGTTACTAGTCACACTTGAATACTTGATGGCTGCATAAAGTCCACAATAATCAAAGCCACATAATCATTTGCTGAGATGCACAAGACAGGCGGAATTATGGAATACAGTGGAAGTGTAAAGCATTCGTTACTATAACTTCTAAGATAACAGGTTGACAGTAAGATGAAATTCACCAGGCATTACAGTGTGCATACAACTCAGTAGACAAAAACGAAGAGAATGAAAATATGCAGAATCTCTGCAATAAAAATGAGTAACTTTTCATATGAATTATCATCTGTTTGTCTAAATAGAGTCTTAGGCACCTAAGAAAAAGCCTTTGGCATTGTACAATAAGCCAAGATATGTGGTTAACAGTTTCTCATATCAAACATATGTCACTCTATTTCATTTCATAAATGCAAGACTTAGAGCACAGTATGTATCATACCAAGAAATGTGCAATGTAGATCAATGTACTTACACATCACACTTGCAAAACTGATAGAAAACTCATCTGCGCATAAAGTTAAAAAATCCTGACCAAGATGGACAAGACCTAGCAAAAAAAAGAACTAGCACAAATACAGGCCAAAGAGTGAACTTCAAAATCCTAACTTTCATAAGTCTATCCAACATATTCTAAACGAACCCATGAATTAACATTACGAAAGAACAAACGAAAATTTCAATGCAAAGGGAGGAGAAAAAATCACATACGCTTGATGGAAATCGTCAATGGAGAGCGATCCTGCAAAGTGGCCGACGAAAAGTAGGTAACTCACAAAAATCCAGCTCCAAATCTTCATAGTATGGTCAAATTCTAGTAAGGTTGTGATCAATTTTCCGACAGCGAAGTCAACTTGAACTGATAACTCTTAAAATCCCAGATGGGTGTCCAACAATCAGCACCGGAAGAAAACCCAAGCTGGTAAATTTAAACACATTAGTAAGAGGATAAACATAAGGGATCTAAAACTGCCATTCACGGGTCTTTTGTGCCCAAACCCAAGCAAAACCCATGTATACTTTTTCCTTCTTTCTCGCAGGTCAGGAGTTGTTCTTGGGATGGGATTTGTCTTTGAAGTAAGAAGCAGGAGGGAGAACGAACAGATCTCCGACCTCGGAGATACAATACAGAAGTGGATCGAGCCTGGAAAAAAGCGTCACGGTGTGATTTTGACCGTCTTTTTGTGTTCCGATGGGAGAGGATTACCCGTTTCTCGCATATTAATAAGCCATCTTTTATTTGCTAACGGGGGTTCAACGGGGGAGGGGAAACATGGTCAAAATCACAAAATCTATTGCCAAGGATAATTTCGGAAATTCAGTTGGCCCGAGTGATTAATTTATAAAAACTAGGGAAAATTACAAAAAAAACACCTCTTATATTGGATATTTAGTTTTAACCACATTTTATTTCACTTCTGTTAAGCAAAAGCCACTCTTCAGATAGCTGCGTTAATGAATTCGTTAAAAAGTCTAAAATGACCCTTTTACCCCACTAATATTCTAAAATTATAACAATAAAAGACCAAATTGTCCGTACTACTTATCTTCCACAAAAATAAAAATAAAATTAAATAAAGTAAAGAAAGCGTGTATAAATGATAAAAAAAAAGCGTAGTACAGTACATTATTTCATATACATTTTTATTATTGATAAAAAAAAAAGCGTAGTACAGTACATATACCGACCGACGACTTCAACGAACACGTTCTCAGTTATAAGAAGACGTATTCAGAAGAAGAGTAAGGCATTTCTCAGATCTACAAAGGAAGAGATCTGCAAAACGTTGTAGGGGTATTGTTTGTGCCTAAAAATACGATTAGAAAAGAACGCGTCGAGAAGCTACGCGTAGGAGATGACGAGTACGAGAGAAAGGAGTGCGAAGCCGTCGTCTGAATGAAGAAGAAATGGTCGGTCGAGTATATTAAAGTCTTTTATTAAATGTTCTTTATGTAAATGGTAAAAGAGATAGTAAGAGATATTCTTTAATATCTCTTTACCATGTTTTATATCGATATAAAGATAGAAGTAAAAAGATATTTTTTTTCCTTATAGATAGAATTAGGATTAACCTATTTAAAGGGGTTTTCACCCTCATTGTAATCAAGTCAGCCTCCACGAGAGTAATACCGAGTTCAAGTTTAAGCACTATTTCCATTGTGTTCTTGAGAGTTAAGATCGTTACTAGCCTTTTTTTATCATAAACCCTACAATTGCTTAAGCTCTAACTCGTTGGTACTTTTGCTACAACCAATTGGCGCCCACCGTGGGGCTAGATCAAAAAAGTTCCATCTTTCCACGTAAAGAGAACACCTTTAGCCACAAAAAGATGATTGAACAAAAAGAAGAGGCCATTAGGTTGGAGCCAAACGTTAAGAAAGAACCGATCGCGATCGGAAGAGTCGGCGATGAAAGAAATTCAGAAGCAAATTCGAACTACGGGAAGGAAGTTCACACCGTATTCGGAGGTCCTTCAACCAACGCGTCAGATCAACGAAACAGGATCACCCCATCACGTTCGAAGACCTAGGCAAAGAAGTTAAGAGGATCCTGATAGACAACGGGAGTTCCACTAATATCGTAACCCTCTCCTCCATCGAAGAACTCGGACTCTCCTCCGCCGACATCACAAAAAAGCGCATACCTTTGAAGGTCTTCAGTGGAGAAGTGGTCGAGATGTTAGGAGAAACCGCCGCCCATCCACTAGATTATTGGTGATGTTCTTGGCGGCGACCCCTGCCCACAAGGCAGCCCCGCGGCCTCTGTCAGACCGGATTTGCAATCTTTATTTTCTATGTTTTTGTTATTTTTCCTTATTTGTTTAAACTCATTTTATGCTTTATTTTTAGGATATCTTTCTATATAATTAGGTTAGAGGAGAGCATGTTCTTCTCTAACCCCGTTTACACTTTTCTTTTCATCAGCAGACTGTTTGTTACGAAGAAGGGAAGAACTAAGCTCTTTTGCTTAGTTAGACAATTTAAGCATTCGTTTTGATTAAGTTGTGACTTCTGAGATTTTTCGTTCTTTATCAATTGCATGGAATTAATCTCTTCTCTTGCTTGAATCTATTATGATTACTATTGATTGTTTCTAGCCTGATCATCTAGGCATCGTCTTTATTGATATATCTATTGCTAGAATTAGATTGTTACTGGTTGAGGATATCTATTTCGTTGTAGCAACTGCATCGTGCTAGTATCTGGTTGTGGTAGTCTTGTGTAGAGAGAATTGATTTACATCTAGGATAAAAGCTGGTTGTTTTATGCTGATGTATCCTGACTATATTCCTGATCTTAATGTTGCTATTAAACTGAATCTTGATAGTTTCATGGTTGTTTAATTAGTTAGAGCTATAAGTATCTGGTTGTGCTAATAGCTAATTCAGGAAAGGAATAAGAATTTCCATTGCATGAGATATTGAATGAGTTATCTAGGATCAACTTGTCATACGAAGTGTGGATATTTGTTTGGCTGGGCTATTTCCCAATTACTGATTCCATCATCTTTTACTTGTTACTTATTTGCATGCCTGGTTACTTAAGACAAACAAAAAACCCCTTTGGTTACTTGATTGACACATATATTTCATACAGAACTAGAATCTGTCTCCCTGAGGACTCGACCCTTACTTGCCTAGGATTGCATATTAGGTTTGTTTGGATTACTTGCATAGGAGCAATTAGCACGACAAATCGCTATCGTTGTCTGGGAGGCAACAATTCTAATTGTTTTTGTGTGTGACTTGTGTGCCAATCTTGGTGTGAACCTATCTTATGGTTCACACCCGTGATACTAATAAATTACCTCTTGATTTAGATCTAGAAATCGATAGAACTCTCCTCCGTACTCGCAAGGCTATTCGCACACTACTTCAGGCAGCTAGAAAGATGGTTGATGAGCGTGTTAGTCTTGAATCCTTGACGGCCCCGGATCTTGTGCAAGCACCTCGAGCAGTGCAATTCCCTGCACTCAATGCAAGCGTTAAGTTTGAGCTTAAGAAGGGAGTGATACATTTGCTTCCGAAATTCAATGGACTACCGTTAGAGGATCCTAACAAGCACTTAACTGAATTTCATGAGGTTTGCACTATCATGTGTCCATCTGATATCACTGCAGATCAGATGAAGATGAGAGCCTTTTCCTTCTCTCTTAAGGAATCGGCTAAGGACTGGTATCATTCTTTGACTCAAGGGAGCATCACTACTTGGGTTGAACTGAAGAAGGCGTTTCTTGATAAGTAGTTTCCAGCAATTAAATCTAATCATCTGAAGAAGAAAATCAGCAATATTGAGCAACAATATAATGAAATCCTCTATGACTATTATGAGCGTTTCAAGAGTCTGGTTACAAGTTGTCCCTATCATGGCTATGAAAAGCATGATTTGATTCTATATCTTCATGGAGGTCTTCGCGAGGATGACCGTAGGATGGTCAATTTTGCATGTGGTGGGAACATCTTGAAGAAGACATATGAGGAGACACTGGAGATCTTTGCAACACTAGTCGATGTTTCTAGGCAATTCAGTGGGAGAGGTTCTCAAACACTTCTAGCAGCAAGCTCTCAATCTACTGTTGACCAGGCTGACTTTGACATTCTGAAAGAAGAAGTGAGGCACCTTAAGCTAAAAGGAACACCTCAGCAAGCTAAGGCTTGTGAGATTTGCAAAGATGAACTTCATCCAACTGATGCTTGCCCAACACTCCAAGAAGAAGCAAACGCAATTGGAGGATATCAACAAAGGCCTAGGTATGACTCCCAACCCAACAATTACAATTCTGGTTGGAGGAACCCATCTTAGTCTATGGAGGATATGATGAAAATGTTGATGCAAAACACATTGCAATTCCAAGAAGCTACAAAATCTAGTATTCGGAACTTGGAACGACAGATGGGTCAGATCTCTCAAGTGGGGAGCAAGCTTGAAGCAAAGGATTCAGGGAAACTCCCATCCCAAACTGAAGAGAATCTTATTGTTCAAAATGTGAGTGCAATGTCCTTTAGAAGTGGAATGAAGCAGGATGATGTTCAGGAAAACAAAGCTAGAGAAAAGCCAATTCTGCCTGAGTGGCTGAGTGGAAACCTGTTGCACCATTCCCATCTACACTGAAGCGTACTGAGCCACTTAAGAAAGACAAGGACATGTTTGAGATGTTCATAAACGTTGAGGTAAACCGTCCTCTCCTTAATATGATCAAATATGTTCCTCGTTATGCAAAGTTTCTGAAGCAGATGTGCACCACAAAGAAAGCTCAAGACAAGAATAGTGAAAAGAAGGAGAAATTCGTTGAGCATGTCTCAGTTGTATCTGCAGAAGAGTCTACCTAAGAAATGTGGAGATCTAGGTATGTTTACAATTCCATGTACAATTGGAAGTACCAAGTTCGATAAAGCTTTGTTAGATTTGGGTGCTTCCATTAATGTTTTGCCTTCATCTCTATGTGAAACCTTGGGGTTAGGACCTATCCATGAGACTAGAGTAGTTATTCAACTAGTTGATCGATCTAATGTGTGTCCTATTGGAGTAGTAGAGGATGTTCTTGTTCAAGTTGATGATCTTACTTTTCCTGTTGATTTTTTTGTGCTTGATATTGACCATGATAAACATGCAACCCCTATTTTGTTAGGGAGACCTTTTCTAAAGACTGCAAATACGAATATTAATGTGAGTACATATGCTTTGACTATGGAGTTTGATGGGGATAAGGTTGAATACAATATATATGATATGAACCCCATTGAGAAAAATTCTCTAAATGTTATTGATGTGATTAATCCTACATGTTTGGATAAATTGCAACCTATTGTAGAGAATGTCATAGGAGATCCACCTGTAGATGTTGCTTTATCTACTAATTTGCAAGAAGTTCAGGATATTTTAGACCCCGATGGTAAGCTTCCTTCTCATCCATTGGGCATTCGCCCCACTATGCTAACCTTGCCAGGCGAGAAACCATTGTCTTCTAGTGTGCAGGCATTTAAGATTGAGCTTCAACATCCGACTGATAAGATTAAAAAAGGGGAAGAGAAGGACATAACTTTCATAGCTAAGGATAAGGTGGTTAAACTGAATGGAAAAAGGTTTAGATCTTTCCATGTGTGGTTCAACAAAGAATTCAAGAAAGGATCGGTTTTCTTGTTATTTTCATTCAAATTCTATCTCATATTATTCCTTTCGTACGCCCTTGTTTGGAACTAACCTATGCAGAGAAGCGAGAAGAGGAGGCAGCGCCCGCCGCTTAATGTACGGCGACCGCCGACCCAAGGCAGCGACTGCTGCTAATGCCATTTTTCGAATTCGGCTACGAAGCAAAAGCAACGACCGCTGACAAAAGGCAACGATCGTCGCTTTTCTTACGGCGACCGCCGCCCCAAAAAGCAGCGGCTGCCGCCAATTCCCTTTGGCTACGTAGTGCTTCAAATTAAATTGCAGCGATTGCCGCCCAACTTACGGCGATCGCCGCCCTTCAAGTATGGCTTCTAACCCGAGCGAAAAAAAAAACAATATGTGAGATTAAAAAAAAATTCAAAAAATCAAAAATAAGAAAAAGAAGGGTGCAAGATCGATTTTATCAGCCTACCCTCCCCTTCTTCCAACTCACTTTCACAAACCCAAAACCCACTTTCCCCTTTCCCTCCCAAACACAAAAAAAACTAACAAACCCTCACCCCCTCGCTCTTTCACTAGCAACAGCCGCCGCCCCCTTTTCTTCACCCTCCCGCACCCGCCGGCGTATCCCTCCGTACAACCCGCACCACAACACAAGGTAACGACCACCGCTTCTCCAGAAGCGACCGCCGCTTCTCCAGCAGCGACCGCCGCTTCTCCAGCAGCGACCGCCGCTTCTCCAGCAGCGACCGCCGCTTCTCCAGCAGCGACCGCCGCTTCTCCAGCAGCGACCGCCGCTTCTCCAGCAGCGACCGCCGCTTCTCCAGCAGCGACCGCCGCTTCTCCAGCAGCGACCGCCGCTTCTCCAGCAGCGACCGCCGCTTCTCCAGCAGCGACCGCCGCTTCTCCAGCAGCGACCGCCGCTTCTCCAGCAGCGACCGCCGCTTCTCCAGCAGCGACCGCCGCTTCTCCAGCAGCGACCGCCGCTTCTCCAGCAGCGACCGCCGCTTCTCCAGCAGCGACCGCCGCCTCGCCTCTCACAGTTTCTCACCATCAATTTTGGTGTTTCTTCTCGGCTCCGTTCAGTTCTTGTCGTCGCCAGAGTCCATTTCTCACCTCCACCATCTTCAATTCCGGTTTGGTAAGCCCCCTTTTGACCTAGAACTTGAAATTCGAATTCTAGGGTTTGGGCTATTTTGTTGATGATTTGTGGAAGATATTGCTATTTGGTTGTTGTTGAGGATTGATTGGAGTTGGTATTGGTGATTGTTGAAGCTTTGGTTTGATTTGGAGGATTACTTTTGGACTTGTGAGTTTTGAGATTTTTGGTGTGGCTTGTTGGTTGCTGTAGCTTGTTGTTGCTTGTTGTGGTTGTTCTGTGATTGAATGATGAAGAGCATCGCTAGCTCCCACCCACAGTCGACTCCCGAGCAAAAGGAGAGGAAGAAAAGGCTAGAAAATCAGGAATTTATGTCCACTTTGTTCTTAGACCATCAATGTCTAGGTGGACTTGGCCTCTATGAATGCACGGAGAAACTGTTTCAACATGGTGGTTCGGGACGGTTTTTCCATCTCAAGGCACCCACATTCAAGAACTGGAGGATTGATTTTTTGAGCACCCTTGAGAATGTGGAAGACGAGAAACGGTTTGCTTTTGTGCTTGTAGGTAATAATTATTCATTGAGTTACGAAGAACTCATCTATGCGCTTGGAATTACCAAGCCACCCTCCAAAGAATCAGCATGGGCAAATACGTGTGGGTACTTGGATTTCTGGTATGGTTCCACAAGTGCTTCAAATTATGACGCAAAGGTTGGAGAGTACAATTACAAGTGGTCGCATCCTTGTCTACGGTTACCTCACAAGGTAATTAGGATGACTTTCTTAGGCCAATCAGAGCTGAACAAGCTACCGTACCTAGACCTGGCAGCAGTGTGGAGCATGACACCTAAATGCTCCTTGGTAAAGGATTGGTTATCCTTTTTTTTGGGTGTTGTAAGAAATATCAGGGTGCCAAGAAAGGAAAGAATGTGATCGGTGGGATGGTCTCTTTGATTGCTATGTCCCTTGACATTCCATTTCCAGCTGAAAAATCACAGGTTTCTCAGAGCTTTGTTTATGACTGGAGCAAGTTGAGGCATGTGAGTGTCTTGTCACTGATAAAAGGCAAGCACTATTGGACGTATGGTTCAAGAGGGATTCACAAGATCAAGCTTCCTCTTAGAGTAAAGATGCATTTTGGTCCAGAGTATGTGGACTTTGATTTACGCAGGTATCGGTTGGGTGCTTCTGAAAGCTCTTTTGCTGGGCCCTCACATGCACATGCCGAGCAAGATGAGGAGGACATAGAGATGGGTGATCCCGTCCCACCTTCTATGAGTTCTGACGACATGCTGATGAAAATGTTTCAGATGATACAGAGGATGGATACAAGACAACAAGCTATGGAGGTTGATTTTAGGGAGTTCAGGAAGCAACAACAATATTTCAGTGATGAGCAGAGCTTCATGACAGGTCAGCTTACTCAACTAGTTGACCATCAACTTGATTTCCGTACCATTCAGCAGCAGCAGAACGAGAACATCCAGAGCTTAGAAGATCAGATGCGGTCCTGGGACATTTTCATGGGCCAACATCATCCACCACCTCAGTAGCGATACTTTCTTTACTTCCCCTTAATCGTTATGTATGTAATTCATTGAGGAAAATGTTAGTTTTAAGTGTGGGGAAGTAGATATTGAATTTTTTATTGTTATTTTGATATTATGATTCTGAAAAAACGAAGAAAAAAAAATAAAAAATAGAAAAAGCCACAAAAATTGAAAAGAGGCAATAAATCCTGGGGTAGGAAAGACTATGCAATAAGCAGGTGGCTTGGACCAACACTAGGCTGAGGTAATATGAAGTCTTGAGAGATGTGAGTTTTGTGAGCATATTCGGAAAATTTAATGAGTGGTTAGGACGAAAACCCTAGAGGGCACCTAAGCAAAATGAGTGGTAAGAAAAGAGAGATTTTAGGATTGATTCTTGTTTGGCGAGGTGACATAAGTTGGAGGTGATATAAGGAGGAATTTGGGTAGGACATTTTGGAGCTATAAGGTGTTAGTTTTGGTTATGAATTCTTTGATCATATTTGTTTAGTGTTGTTGGAGGATGAGACTATTTGGTGTTGATTAAGTTGGAGTTTTGTTGGTTGTTAGCTAGGAGTTGGAGATTTCACTTGTTTAGAGTTATGAGCTTACATGTTTAGGTGCTACATTCTTAGTATTGAGTTCTCCTGTGTACTTGGATGTCTATGAGCTATATGGATGATGAGTAGTATTTTCTATCTACTCGGAACGAGTAGAGATTCAAGTGTGGGGGAGTTTGATACACACGATATCATAGTGTGTAAGTATGGTGTTTTAGTGTGAGATTACCGAGTTTTAGGAGCGTCTTGGAGCTTATTCATTCATTTGGAGTGAAGACGATGTATGGAGCCTTATGTTGATATTAGATACCTTTTGCAGAAGATCATTGAGAAGACAGAAGACGAATCACTGGCGGCGACCGCCGCCTAGCTTACGGAGATCGCTGCCCATCCACGTGAAGATTATGGGTGATGTTCCTGGCGGCGACCGCTGCCTCTGTCAGACCGGATTTGCAATCTTTATTTTCTATGTTTTTGCTATTTTTTCTTATTTGTTTAAACTTGTTTTATGCTTTATTTTTAGGATATCTTTCTATATAATTAGGTTCACTAGTAGAAAAAGGGGTTTTCACCACAGAAAATTTACCACGGTTCCAGAACAACCGTGGTTTGAGCCCATCATTGGCACATTTACCACTGTTTTCAGAATAACCGTGGTAGTTTATATTTTTTTACCCCGGTTATTTATACATTGGATATCTACAACAGGTATTACATAACCGTGGTAATCGTGTTCATGATTTACCCCGGTTTTTGTTAGATTCCAGTACTTACCACGCTTTAGAGTTTAACCGTGGTGGAAAATAATGTAAGTTTACCCCGGTTTTCCTACCCGACATAATTCATATCCGCACTGATCTCCTTTTCCTTTACGACCGCAAGCTTGGTCACCCCCACTAGTGGTTTATTATTAAGCGCACAGATCCGCAACTACGGTTTCAGTCTCACTATATCGCCGTTGGAGAAGGAGGAAAAGGAGGCCGAGTACGAGGAGGAATTGGGAGTAATATTGTCAGTGAAGATGCCCCTCTCAACAAGAAGATGAAATTGCCTTCATTTCTTGGTCAGGTATTAACTATTTCCACTAGATTTATCTAATTTTGATGATCCAGCAGTAAAAGCTCCTCACTCTTTTCTTCAAAAAGAGCTTTATTGCTGGCCTTGGGCGGGGATTATACTGAATGTAATCCTTAAGGGTCCGAATATTGTTGAACTTCTGAAAAAAGAATTCTCAGAGTATTAGCCTATGAATTTAGAAGTGTTTTATATTGTTGAAGACCCGTGTATTCAATCTATGGTCATGTTTGAGAGGGACTGGATTTCATAATGCACTCAAATTTGAAAAAGACTTTGAGGAAAATGGGCATGATAAGAAGGAATGGTTTAAAAAGAAAGAAAATCCTGGTCATCGCCTCTATGGGTGGGTTGCAAAGGCTGATGATTATCAATTAGAGGGTCATTTGGGGACGTATCTTAGGAGAAAGGGACAATCCATCACTCCTTGATTTGATTCAAATGAGGTTTTCTCAAGGAAATGCTGCTACTTCTCGATTAAAATCCATAGAGAAGTTGAACATAAAAGAAAGAGTAACCAATGGTAGCAGTGCACCTGTATGTAGTAATGACTTCATTTCTAAGTGTAGGTCAATGGGAAGTAAATGTGCTTTCTTTGATCACTAAGTTTGCCAATTACACACTACGAAGTACAAAGGCATTTTAATGGCTAAGTGTTACTTCTCCAAACATAAGCTTGTGAGGGAGTCCTGGATGGTGGTCTTAACTGTCCATCGCCACACTGTTTGGCCTCTTGTTGTTCTTCTTCTTGACTTCTGTCTTTCCAAAGGAGATTGAATCAGGTATGTTAAATTTTTTATTTTCAAACCTCTTTTTACACACTGTTGTTGCTCCTTTGTTGCTCCTTTGCTTGACTACGTCTTGATTATGATGGAGAATAGATTTTTCTCTCTATTCCATTCAGTAGAGTTTGCTTGCTTCTGAAATAGTTTAAACAAAGCTCATTCCATCTGAGTTGTTCTGTTAACAGGTCCCCTGAATTTGTATTGTTTTTATTTTCAAATCAGATTCCTGAAGATACTATAATGTAACTTCAACTCGATTCTACTGCTTTTGTTCATCTAATGAGATAGTCAATGACCATACTGTTTCTATGTTCCCTTAATTTGTATTGTTTTTATTTTCAAATCAGATTCTTGAAGATACTATTATGTAACTTCAATTCAATTGTACCACTTTTGTTCATCTACCCACTTGTATGTACATGACAAGCTCGAATGCATAAAAAGATGACCAAGGATGAAAGAATGGCGCATGTAAAAGCTGGGATAGAGGAGATGGGAAGTCATCGAGATAAAATTGCTTTTAAGCAGAAAAAAAAAGTTAGTTTAATAATTTGTTTAGCCTTTATACTTAAATTCATTTCAACTTTCTTTGTACTTTGTCAATGTTAGAGATATTATTGATGTTTCTTGTGTGTGTGTGATTTTGTTCAAGCAAGAGGGTGGCTTAAGCAACAAACAGAAAGATCACAAGAAGTTTATGCCGATTGGAGCAAAAAGGAAGAAGGTTAATAAAAGCAGAATACAAAAGAAGAAGGCGTCCATTGCTGATAAATAGTATGGTGGGAAGAAGGCATGAAAGTGATTATCCATTTTGTTCAACATCTTTCCGGGTTTTCTTCAACAATTTTGTTATTCCTATAATCCTATTCTGTTTGTTTTTTAGACAACATATCATGCCAGCAGCTGGTAGACATAGAATATGGGTGTTAAGTGCAAAGACGAATACTATTGAGTTTTATGTTATATATCATCATAAATCATTGGTTGCTTCATATATATCCTTGAGAATTCTCAGATGCTGATTATGAACAGGTTTAACTTTATCTCGTTATATATATCCTCTTAAATAAGTTGCCTACTAATTTAGCACGGTTCTAAATATTTACGAAATTTACATTTTGAAAATTTATACATACGAATTTACCCCGGTTCTACTATTTTACCACTGTCAACTTTACCACGGTTTAACAAGTTTACCACGGTTAACCTTAAAATAGAATATATGTAGATTTACCACGGTTGTATTATTTACCACGGTTCATAAACTGTGGTAAATGTGAAACCGTGGTAAATGTGCAACCGTGGTAAACGTGTTTACCACAAGCAAGTTAACCACGGTTCAGAACCGTGGTAAACTTTACCAAATAACCGTTGTTAAATCCTATTTTTCTACTAGTGGTTAGAGGAGAGTTTGTTCTTCTCTAACCCCGTTTACACTTTTCTTTTCATCAACAGACAGTTTGTTATGAAGAACTAAGCTCTTTTGCTTAGTTAGACAATTGAAGCATTCGTTTTGATTAAGTTGTGAGATTTCTCGTTCCTTATCAATTGCATGGAATTAATCTCTTCTCTTGCTTGAATCTATTATGATTAATATTGATTGTTTCTAGCCTGATCATCTAGGCATCCTCTTTATTGATATATCTATTGCTAGAATTAGATTGTTACTGGTTGAGCATATCTATTTCGTTGTAGCAACTGCATCGTGCTAGTATCTGGTTGTGCTAGTCTTGTGTAGAGAGAATTGATTTACATCTAGGATAAAAGCTGGTTGTTTTATGCTGATGTATCCTGACTATATTCCTGATCTTAATGTTTCTATTAAACTGAATCTTGATAGTTTCATGGTTGTTTAATTAGTTAGAGTTATTAGTATCTTGTTGTGTTAATAGCTAATTCAGGAAAAGAATAGGAATTTCCATTGCATGAGATATTTAATGAGTTATCTAGGATCAACTTGTCATACGAAGTGTGGATATTTGTTTGGCTGAGCTATTTCCCAATTACTGATTCGATCATCTTTTACTTGTTACTTATTTGCATGCTTGGTTACTTAGGACAAACAAAACCCCCCTTTGGTTACTTGATTGACACATATATCTCATACAGAACTAGAATATGTCTCCCTGAGGACTCGACCCTTACTTGCCTAGGACTGCATATTAGGTTTGTTTGGATTACTTGCATAGGAGCAATTAGCACGACAAATTACTGCTATCACTCGCCAATGTTGTCGTAGTCCAAAAGAAGAATCTGAAGTGGAGGGTATGCGTAGATTTCATCGATCTGAATAATGCTTCCCCCAAATACTCCTTTCCCCTCCCTCATATCGACGTGATGGTCGACGCCACGGTTGGTCACGAGATGTTAATGTTTATGGACGCCTTCAGCGGCTACCACCAGATCCAGATGAATCCCGCCGACCAAGAAAAGACGGTGTTCATCACCAACCAGAGGATATATTGCTATAACGTAATGCCCTTCGGCCTCAAGAACGCCAGAGAAACCTATCAAAGACTGTAAACAAGATGTTCGAGGAGCAAATAGGCGACACGATGGAAGTCTACATCGACGACATTCTCGTGAAGTCAAGAAAGGCTACGGACCATGTAACGGATTTGAAGAAAGCGTAGAAATTATTTATGAAACTCTCCCATCACGTAGCAAACGCCCTAATGCGTTCATGAAACTAAGAACAATGCAAGGGGTAATAAGCTACGTGCCAAAGTGAAAAGCAATATAAAACCTTTAACAGATCAAGAAGAGATCTAGAAACCAAACCTACGCACTTACAACATAAGTTACGCGTAAGGGGTAAGAATTACGAGTCAAAGAGCTCCTTCGAACACAAGACAAAAACTCTACGTATTCGCAACTTCTTTGTGGTGGGTCGACTCTGAATGTGGTAGGGTGACACTGCTTGTCTACTCATCTCTTTAGTGGAACCAGGCCCTCCTTTTCTTCTTTTTCTTTGAGTGAGACAAGGCTTCCCTGGAACAAGGTAATGGTCGCCAAAAACCTCGTTGTGCTTGAAGCAAGACAACGGTTCGCCATTGACCTCGTTGTGCTTGAAGTGAGACAAGACTTCCTTGGAGCAAGACAACTATTCACCCTTTCTTTGTGATAAGTCGACTCTGAATGAGGTAGGTGGGGACTGCTTGTTCACTCATCTCTTTAGTAGAACCGATCCCTCCTTTTCTTCTTTTGCTTGAAGTGAGACAAGCATTCCTTGGAGCAAGGTAATGGTTCGCCAACGACTTCGTTGTGCTTGAAGTGAGACAAGCCTTCTTTGGAGCAAGACAACTGCTCACTCCTTCTTTGTGGTGGGTCAACTCTGAATGTGGTAGGGTGACACTGCTTGTCTACTCATCTCTTTAGTGGAACCAAACCCTCCTTTTCTTCTTTTTCTTTGAGTGAGACAAGGCTTCCCTGGAGCAAGGTAATGGTCGCCAAAAACCTCGTTGTGCTTGAAGCAAGACAACGGTTTGCCATTGACCTCGTTGTGTTTGAAGTGAGACAAGACTTCCTTGGAGCAAGACAATTATTAGCCCTTTCTTTGTGATAGGTCGACTCCGAATGAGGTAGGTGGGGACTGCTTGTTCACTCATCTCTTTAGTAGAACCGAGCCCTCCTTTTCTTCTTTTGCTTGAAGTGAGACAAGCATTCCTTGGAGCAAGGTACTGGTTCATGGACGATCCCATTGTTCTTGAAGTGAGACAACACTCTCACTGAAGTAAGGCAATGGTTCATAATGCATCCTTTAAGATCACAATGATTTCTCAAAAACAAGATTAGGTAATCTATATCTAACTTGCAACTCTTTATGACACTCGATTGCATAATATCATAGCTTTATCTCCTGTCTAGTCATACTCGACCGGTTGACGTCGTAACTTAATTCCTTTTAAATCATTAAATATTAATGTCACGTACATTTTCATCCAACTTCTCCTATAATAAAAAAGAAGTTGATTGAGCCCGAAACTTACACCCACCAGAAATAACATACTTTGGCGCGGTTTTTTCACATAATTAATCAAATTCCTTTTATATTTATTGACGCATTTTCATCCAATTTCTCTTATAATAAAAAAGAAGTTGATTGGGCCCGAAACTTACACCCGCCAGAATTAACATACTTTGGCGCATATTTTTTCACATAATTAAAAAACTTATATTTTGTGAACATTTTTAAATATTAGAAGGTACAAAGGTCCAAATCAGGTGGGAAGTGAGCCTTAAGATGAGATATAAGAAGGCTTCCCAGCCTTCCATTGTAGCTTCTAGGGTGGATTACACGCGGCCCTGCCTTCCCAACCTACTCGTTGGCTTTTGCCTTATTTTGGGTAGATTACACGTGCTACACAAAACACAAAAAGCCCCATAACCAAATCATTCGAAGCGCCAGAAAACCAACTTTCTCGCAGCGACTCGGTGAGAACTCGGTGACGCGCGATTTCGACGCCGCAACCACTAGATTCAAAGAAGCTACGATTCGGAGAAGAAGAAGCCACGATTCGCAGCACTCGGACGCAGCCATGGCGAGTTCCTCTCCACAAAACCTCGAAGACGCTTCTAACGGTAATCTTCGAACTAGATTCTACAGAAAACCTAAAATTGACGATCGAACTAGTTTTTAGGTTGTATATCCTTCAATTAAACACTCGATCTCTATAAATTGACGATAAGAACTAGAATCTAGGGTTTTCTCCACAGAAAATTGTTTATTGCTCGGTTTAGAACGGATTTGCCTTATTTTGCTTCAGATTCAAGCATATTTGGTGATTTTGCTTCAGATTTAAGCATATTTCGTGATTTTACTTCTGATTCAAGCATATTTTGTGATTTTGCTTTAGATTACTGGTTCAAATGAATTGCATGTGCTTTAATCCATTTTTGTTCTAACAAATGCTTCTATTGTGCTTTATTTTGCTACTTTTGTGCTTCTATATTAGTGTTAGAATGATGTTTAACATTTGCTTATGCTGTGCTATTAGTGTGTGCTTCTATATGCTATATTTGTGCTTCCTTTTTCAATGGTTGTGCTTCAGTATATAATATTGTGCTTCAAGTTCATCATTTTACCTAATTTTATGGTTGTGCTTCATTTTCTTATTATTGTGCTTCATTTACTTATGATTGTGCTTCATTTTCCTTTGATGGTGCTTCATTTTCTTTTGATTTTGCTTTGCTTTAGAAGCATTCAATCTTAAGTAACTTCTGATGTGCTATGATTTACTCAGTTAGCAAACTTCAGAATACTCATTTACTTAGTTTTTGAAGCTTAAGTAATGCTGTGCTTTGATTTATGCAGAACGTAGTATACAACTATACCAACACCAAAAGATTCGTACAAAGCAACCATTAATCTTTGACATTCAGCCAGCCAAATCTTTACAAGAAGAAGCAGCACTTGGTAAATTGCTAACCTCTGTTATGATATACCCTATGAAATGCAACTATATTTGCTTTGGAATGCACTAGCATATGCAACTGGTTTTGTTTATATGTCACAGGAATAGGAAACTGTAAAGTGAAACATTTCAGTGATGCTACAATGTATATACCTCCAAAACCATCAAAATGCAAGAATGTTAATAGTAAGGTTAAAATTGCAGTTGAGAAGCGGACAAAGAAGAAACATGATATATGCACAAGAAAGGATGAATCACAAGAAAGGACAAAGAAGAAACATTTCAGTGATGGTGAGGAGGTCACACCTCAAGCAGAAGATGGCACAACTGATGGCGAGGAGGTCACACCTCAAGCAGAAGATGGCACAACTGATGGCGAGGAGGGCACACGCCAAGGAGAAAATGTCACAAATAAAGCACAAGGAGGCACAGATCAAGGAGGAAAGGGCGCAAATAAAGCACAAGGAGGCACAAATAGAAAGAGACAAAAGACAAGGGCAAACAAATTCAAAAATATGGAGCCAGTTGAGCCTACGAGGAAGAGTCCTAGAAAAAGGAATGGGGCGGTAGATGTGCCAACTAAGAAGAATTCTAGAGTTCAAAAAAAGAAGGTATCATTTGCAGACCAGCCACAACTTGTGCTAGATGTTGAAATGCCAAAAGGAAAGAAAAGAAAAACTACTGTTGCTGAAGAAGGTATGAAGACTATTTGATATTCTTGGGAATTTATGCTTTAATTTGTTATAATTGTGCTTCAATAAACACATGATATGCTGCAGTTTACTATGATTGTGCTTCTATTTATTCATGGTTGTGCTTCAGATTAATTATGGATGTGCTTCTATTTTACCATTGTTGTACTTCTATTTGTTATAATTGTGCTTCAATAAACACATGATATGCTGCAGTTTACTATGATTGTGCTTCTATTTATTCATGGATGTGCTTCTAATTTACCATTGTTGTGCTTCTATTTGTTATTATTGTGCTTTTATGTACACTAAAAGTGTGTTGTTCATAGGTACAAAGAAAAGAAAATCCATTCTGATCAATTCTGGAAAGAATAAAGGAAACACAACTTTGGTGGAAGAAAGTACAAGCAAAAAGAAAAAGCTTGGAAAGAATGAGAGGAAAAAGGAGCACCCTATGTTAAGTTCCTGCAGCAGGCCAATGCAGCTTATTTCAACTATAGGACTGTTGAAAGATGACCCCGAGAAGGAACAAGCTGTTAGGGATATTGGCTTTGGATTTCTTTTCGACTGGAAAGTTGATGTTCTTCCTACTCGTTGGCATTCTGGATCATGAAGAATGTTTCTGGAGTAGCTTGCACGTTGAAGCTGAATGATACATTGCTAAGGATCACACCAGATCATGTGGAAACCTATTTAGGTTTACCACGTGGGCCAAAGAAAGCTGTTATCGACGAGACAACGAAAAACAGCAAGTTACAACAGGAATTCAGAGATCAGTTTTCTGTAGATATCTCAAAGGTTTCAAATGCTACATTGGCAGATTTGATTCAAAATTGGGGAGAGCCAGATGAGTGGTTCAAAATAAACTTCATTGTGCTAGTATGTTCTACTGTGATAGAGAGCAACCCCAATGGAATGGCCAACACAAAGATCCTAGATCATATCAGCAACACAAATGACATTATGGAGTTTGATTGGTGTGACTATGTTGTGAAGGTCTTGTATGAAACTGCTAGTAATTGGTCAGGGGTTGGTTATTTCAATGGTCCAGTTCTATTCCTGCTGGTAAGTTTTCTCATTCTTGCTTCTATTTTTGCATGTTTGTGCTACGGTTTGTAGGATTGTGCTTCAATAAGTTTAATTTGTGCTGCATGTATTTTTATTGTGCTACAACTTCTTCATGGTTGTGCTTTAGTTTATAATAAATGTTCTTGAATAATTAGGTATTGTGCTTCATATAATTAGGTATTTGTGACGTAATTTTAATACAATATCTAAATCTGTTTGTGTGTATTGTTTTGCAGATAATGTATGTTGACATGATGGTCATTAAGTGTAGTGAAACAGAAAGGCCATTATCGGTGATCAAAGCATGGGATACAAAGATGTTGAGGAAAAGGGAACAATTAGAAATAGCTCTCGGAGGATTTGGACTGGGATATGTTAGAGGTCCTGCACAAAAAGCAGTAGTTGAAGAGCATCCAGAAGTACGAACTCAAGCAAGTCCAAATGTTCATTCTAATGAAGATGAGCCCACTGACAAAGACCTAGATGAAGAAGATGGAAGCTTGTTGGTAACGAGAAAATGCTACTTCATTCTATATTTTATTAATTCAATCTTTTATATAATGTTATTGTGCTATGAAAATTAATGGATGTGATATCTTTTCAGGTGTTTCTTGAAAATTACATAACTCAGGGAAGGGACCTTGCATTGTCAATAAGAAAGTTCTTGAAGACGATGCGATCGGCTCCTGCAGAGCTTGCAAACAATGGCCTGTTTAACAAAGTAAATGAAGCAATTGAGAAGATGTTAAACGTCAAGATTTGTCAAGCAACCCAAAAACAAACCACTGTAGAAGAAGAAGAATCTCTATCACAACAAGAGTTTTGGGCTGCATCTGAAAAATGTATATCAGAAGTGGAGAAAACAATTAAGGAGAAACAAAGATTTTCACCATTGAAAAGAAGACCCTATCCCCACCAAGATATACCATCTTTTGACTTAGGGATTGATGAACTGTTTGAGACAGAGCCCAATGAGACAATACACACTGAGGGGAAGCAAAAAGTATAATTGTGCTAGATATTATCCTTTTGTTCTTTGACTTATGATTGGAATGCTAGTCTAAACTATGAAAGTGCTCTTTATTTCGAACAAAAATGCTATTATAGATCTATGAGTAGTTGTATTATTGTGTTTATGATTCAACAACTTCTGTTGTACTTTGATATATCTCACCAGTGCTTTGATTTTTCAATACAAGTGCTCCTCTATTATTAAAGTTCTTTTTATTCTGTTGTGCTTTGATATAGCAAAGGAAGTGCTATAAGTTTGCATTAATTGTGCTTTGATTTTGATTTTGCAAGGATGATGAAGGTTTACCAACTGAAAAGAAGGTTGAAGGGGTACAATCAAAAACATTACCAAGGATTAGATTTACAATAAAAGAAAAAGAAGTTGGTGATCAAGGGTTGGATAAGAGGTTGACAAGACGTTCAAAGATGGGAAAATCACCATACAAAGAAAGGGCGATTAGAATCAATGATAAACCGTCACTTCATGAACAAAAGATGTACCAATGGCTCATTGAATACAGTTCTGACAAAGAGTATGAATCAAAAACTAATTTAATTCTCACTTTGGTACTAGAATGCTTTAATTTGTATTTTGATTTTCATTAATTCAATGGTTAATGCAGGGAGTTTGTTTTTAAGTTGGGCCCCTACACAACTAAGAAGAAAGACATGAAAACAATGAAGGATGGAGAGTGGTTGGGAAAAAACATATTGGATATTTGGTCACAAGTGTTAAATGCTAATGAGGACCTAAAGAGTGATTCAAGTCCTCGGAGATTTTACTTGTCAGTTGAATCACTGGTATGTATAAATAGAATTTGTCAGTTGAAGTACAAACTCTCAATTTAAAGTTAAATATTTCCTCTTTCTTATGTATAGGCTATGAGTCTACACGATCCAAGTGTGACAGATGATGAAAAGAAAAAATGGTTCGTTGAGGGAATGGAGCAAAGCTTGGCACTCTGGAAAGAGTACAAACTGAATGATATAGATATGGTAAATATTGCTACTCAATAATTGAAATGTGTTGTCATATGCTACAATTGTGCTTTGACTTATAAATAAAGGTGCTTCACTATTATATGAATGTGTTTGCATATACTCATATATTGATAGTGCTCCTCTGTTATGGAAATGTGCTGGCATATGTTTTTAACGTGCTTTAATTTCCTTCTGTTGTGATTTTGACTAATTTTCTATCTACTTTTATAACAGTTTTTCTTTCCAATCCACTACATGAACCACTACATTGTAATTGTTGCTAATGTGAAACACATGAGATTCGATATATCGGACAATTCAAAGACAGAAGGTGGAATAAAAGACATGTATGGAGATATTCCGGAAAAACTGGTGAGATTTTGTGTTTTAAAATTATTGTGCTTCATATAACTCAAATTTGTGGTTTCGTTTACTGTTGTATGTGCTCTATAATATCGACCCTAAAATCTTTGTATGGGTAATGTTATACAGAGATGCATGTTTGGGGACTTTCTTGCGGATAAAGGCATGAAAGCAAAAGCAAATGCATTTGCAGATGTAAAAAAGGTCAAAACCGAGAGAGTGGAAATGCCTTGGAGGGATGAAGAAAACAAGACTGAATGCGGCATTTTTGCAATGAGACACATGGAAATGTATTTCGGACATGGCGTAAATGGTTGGGAGAGCGAGCTCGTTGCTGGAGATACAAAGCAAGCCTCAAACATGAGAAGGAAGTACTGTTCTTCCATAATTGATTCACCATTCAATGAGATTAAAAATGTGGTAGAAGTGATGTCAAAGAAGCAGCAGAAGAAGAAGTGAATGCCTTCAAGGGCTGTATTTTTTTTAATTCTTACTTTGAAGCATTGAATCTTAGAATTTCTAATTTTAGAGGTAATATTTGCAAGCAAACTGGTTATGCTAAACTTAAAATGGGCTGTATATGCTCCTTTTGTAACTGTGCCTGTGATTGTTACTATGATATTGACCATGCTTTAAAAAATTGTATTTGTGCCTCATTTTAAAGTAAATGTGCTTCAATTTAAGGAGTATTTGTGCCTCATTTGTACCTTAGAATAACGTTGCACATTTGTACCTTAGCATCGCTTGGCATTTGTACTTCATTCTAGCATAGCACTCTATCATTCATTTTGACCATTCACTATGTATAAGGGGCTTGAGAAAATGCTTAAAAATGAAGATGCTAATCTGACAATAAAATGGTTTCAATAATACTGAAAGTCCTTTGATTAAGAGTATTTGTGCCTCCAAATAAGGGAAATGTGCTAAACAATGTGCTTCCAAATAAAATTGTGAAAGGGTAAAAGAGTGCTTCACATGCTAAACGATGTGCTTCAAAATCTTAACAATGTGCTTCAAGTATTAGCTGTAGCTATTGAGAGGGATTCAACTTCTTTGCAAGTGCGGCTGTTGTGTCCTGTCTTGTTACAGATTCTGCAACACCTCTTCTCCTTTGATGCATTAACCTTTATTTCTTCAGCAATGCTTTTAAGGCGAGTTGTTCTAGGTCTGCCCTTTTTCTTTGTGTAAGGAGGTGGATGAATCTGAACATCACTTGATTTCGGACCAAGAAGTGACTCAAATCTACTAGCATTCGACTGAGAAGTTGAAGAAGGCTTGTTCTGAGCAGTCTTCAAGTACATATCCTTTTTCTCCTTTATGAAAGCCAGAAACTCTTTCATTAAACCAGAATCATCACCAATTACATTGATGCAACTATGCATCTCAAATAACAGTTCAGAAACCAAAGACTCCTTCTCAGAATACTCAACATTACCATTAAAAATAGAACCGTCAATCTCAAATATAGGAGTTAATGTAGCCTTCTTAGTCCAGCGACCTTTAATGTATTTGGTAGGTAGCAAAGGATTCTTATGGTTTCTGAAAACCCAGAACATATGACAACAAGGATGCCCAAGTGATTGATACTTGTTGCAAGTGCATGAATAATCAGCAGTAGATACGACGTGGCGCACAACATGCACTTCATGCTCACCAAAGAGAATATGATAAAGACGAATATCTTCACCTTCAGTACCAAAAGTATCCAGATAGCACCCATCAAAAGACATCTCAATTTCTTCTTGAATATCATAAAAGGCATTGATAGTGTACACTGAAGCACATTGTTCCTCAATTGGTAGAGATGTCTTTAATGTTGGGGCACAATGTGTTGACTCCATATCAAGTCTCTTCTGAGTATATCGTTGGGATTCTAGTGCATTATCGAACTGCAAAAGGAAGAGAGTCAAGCAAGAAGTCCCACCAATGAAATTGGAGAAGAAAAAGTTCTGACTCTCAGATCTGGATGTTGTTCTCATCAAACCACTCATCGTGACATCCAAAAAGAAAGCAGGAATCCAGTACTGACGCAATTCATACATAGACTGCAACCAAGTGTTTGATTCGAGATGAAAGTCAGAAATTATGGAATGCCACTGCTCCTCAAACTCATGTGGCTTCAGTGCATCACTCCAAACTGTGGAATTAAACCTCTTTCTGAAATCTTCTACAACAGATGGATCAACCTTAACCTTGGTAGGGACCTTAAAAGTAATGTGCCACATGCAGAAACGGTGCACAACATCAGGAAAAACAATTGCAACAGCAGCCTTAACAACTCCATCTTGATCGGTCATAATCACATGTGGCACATGACCCATGGCCTTCTTAAAGTTCTCAAAAAGCCAGACATAAGACTGTGTGTCTTCATTCAACAGTAGGCCACATCCAAATGTGATTGAACACTTATGATTATCGATACCAGTAAAAGGTACAAAGACCATATCATACCTATAATGAAAACATCAATATTTAGATTCAGTATGCTAGACAAATGTGCTATGGTAAGTCTACATTGTGCTATGATATGTGTAGAACATGCTATGATACAACTTAAATGTTCTATGATAAAACTACAATGTGCTTCGAATTATGCTGAATGTGCTAAGGTAATGAAACTGGAATAAATTGAATATGCTATGCAAACTTACAGATTTGTTTTGTACGTCGCATCAGCTGAAACAACATCTCCAAAGAAGGAAAAGCTTTTACGGGAAATTGGATCAGCAAAAAATAACATGCTCAATTGATTTTGATCGTTAACTTTGAAGTCAAAATAGAATGCCTCGCTCCTCTCCTTCTTGCGAGATAAGTTATCCACTGCCATCTGAGCATCAAAGTCAAGCATGTAGGTGTTCATATCTCTTTTAAATTTTTTGAAATCCACAAGGGTAGCACCGACTTTGCTGTACGAGCCAACAGAATTCTTGTATAAGTGAAAAGCTTTGCTTGTACCGATGTTGGACTTCAAACAATTCAGGATAAAATCCTTGTGCACCCCAGTCACCTTCCTGTTCGACTTTAAGAACTGTTTGTGTGAATCACTCATGAAATCATGGTTGTGACGCTCGACAAAGGTTTTGACACGGTATCCACGGAGTCCTTCATAACGAAAAATGATTTTGGCATAACAACCGCATAAGTACGAGATCCTTCTACGCTTAACTGCAGTACCCTGGTACGAAGGTTTCTGTCCTGCTCGGTTACACAAAAGATACTTCAAAGTAGTAATGCCTGAGCCATCATTAGCTTTAATATCTGTAGCCCTATGAACCGAAAATCCAACAAATCCAGCATACGTCTTGTAGAACTGAACAACGTCTTCAAGCAATGGGAAAAACTGGCCCACATAAGGTTTGATGTCGGCAGGACAAATAGGAGTGTAGTAAGTCGTATTCCTAGGAGAAGTCGAAACCTTAACTTTGTCATTACTTTCTGGATCCCCTATACAACAAATACAAATAGAGAGGTGAACATCATTATTTGATTGTGCTAGAGTACATCTCGTACGTGCTGTCATATTGTTTGTATGTGCTAGAGTGATTTTTGAAAAGTGTCATGATTCATGTATATGTGCTATCATCTTGTTTGTTTGTGCTACAAATTATCATGAAAGTGCCATGATTTATCTTGGGGCCCACATGTTCATATACTTGTGCTATAATATTGTATGTTTGTGCTAGAGTAATTGCTGAAGAGTGTCATGATTAATCTGCGTCATTAATTTGTGTCACATTATTATGCTTTTATGCTTTGAATTTATGAAGGCAAGACAATTCCTTAAACGCATATTCATCCATCTTGATAACTCAAGCAAAATCAAACAAATCCATGGCGAAAACTCAATCGGAAAACTAAAATAAACGTCGAAACTTGAAAATCAAAAAGGACGAACCTCCAATCGTCGGAGTTAGAGATAGATCCATGGCGAAACCTAGAAATTGGGCAAAGACTGAAGAAGAAAGCAACTTCAAGTAAAAAACCTCACAAAACCTAGAAATTGAAGTCTACAATATCAGGAAAATCTTACAAATCAATGAAAGAGAATAGACAGAGGAGAATCGAGGAGAAACCAGAGAGGAAGAGATCGAGTAGGGACCAATTGGATCGAGGAAGAGATCGAGTGTGGAGTTGGATCGGGCAGAAGATTTTCCAAGTGGGAGAAGGAAACGAACGCGCTGCACGCGCGCCTGGGAAGGAGGAAGGAGATCCGTCTATCTGCCCTAGATCCGACGGACTGTTTTATTTTCTCATTTCTCACATTAACATTAATTTCTTATTTGATCTTTTGCCTTATTAATATTGACAAATAGATAAGTAGATTATTAAATCATATAAAAAGTACGTTCATATTTAAATTAATTTTTTTAATATTTATTATTTTGGAAAAGGGTTTCTTCCCTATAATTGGAGCCTATATATAAGTAGATTATAACATAAAAACTCTAGCGAGAAGTAGCCGAAGCCGTCTCTGCAGCTGGGCCATCAACAGTGAGAGGAAGTTGGAGGATATTCAGCGACAACTGTAAGTGCCATTTCCACCATAGCATACTGATCTACTCAAGCTTGCCTGATGCCCTTTCCACGTTTTAACCACTGAATTTTGCATCTGGGTTTTGTAATCTGCATCATCATTAACTTGCTTTTGCCCTTTCCATGCTCTACTACCAAACTGCTCTTATCTGTTGACCTGAAATGTTAAGTTTGTGAATTTGGATAAGTTGGAGCCAACAAGGAAACCAGCTTCAGATGGAACTTTCATAACCTTTAGTCATATACCTTGCCTCAATGTCTCCGAATGACACAATTAAGGGGATTTGAGTACTCAATCCCATTCTATAATCATTAACGTATATATACGTGACATATGCACATAATTTATTCTCCTAATATATATCTTTTAAATGGATCATTATATATGTCTGTTCATTTGTTGTCATCATATATGATATATCTATAGCTTTGAAATGATCTGCATACAATTTTTTTAGATGGAAGATGGCAATGCTCCTCGACCTTTTCTTCCGGTTGTCAGCGAAAGAGATCAAAATGATGTAAGTACAACTATCCATATTATCAGAGGCGTACTCACTAAGAGATCAGTATGCCCCCACTGACTCCAAAAAAAATATATATAATTTTTCTCACTTATTCTTCTCTATTTTTTTTTCACCTATCAGATATAATTCTCTGATTTATTTATTATCTTTTAGGTTTGGGTTATTGGATGTTTGATATAATAGTTTTTAAACCAAATTAAGCACAAATAAATTGTTTCTACATGTCTTTCTTTTTAGTTCATTACATGTTTAGTCTAGCTATATTTTTCATTGTGTTGTTTAATTTTGAAGAGTTACAAGTTAGAAACATATTTTTATTTAATTGATTTCTTTAGAAGATTCTGTTTTAAGATTTTTGAAAAATTATGTTTGTGTATATGCTTGATCCCTTGATGTGAATAGTGTTGAATTGATTTTTTTTTTTGTACATGTTTGATGTGAACAAAGTATGGCTCAAATGATCATCAATTGGTCAACAACAATGTGCAACAACAAGGAGAACAATGAAAACAAATAGAGAAGAAAAGAGTGAATGAAACAAAGTGTTCTGTTGTGAACAACTTCAGATTCATTAACTTGTGAGTACCACACATTACAGATATTTAAACACACTCTAAACCTACTCTCACACTCCAACATTCTGCCATAAGCATGGCTCACACACTGCAACAAAGTATGGCTTTCACAAGACCATACCTCTGCACAAAGTACACATTACAACAACTTTAAACACACAAGTACATCACAAAAGTCAGCTCTACTTTTCTGATTTTCCTCTTCAAATGTAATGCTCCTTTACTTGGCTTAATCTTCGTTGTTTAATCTTGGTCAAGAAGGTTGAATCACATTTCAACAAATTGTCCTAAATTATTATGTTATTCAGGGAAGAGAAATATTTTACTAAGTATTGTTGGATCACACAAATTTTTTGTTGTGAGATTTCTGTTGAGAGTGTTCAATTTACTTATTTTTTTTGTATTATTGTTTTTCTCATACAAATTATGAGATCTAAAAAGAAAATTAGCCAAACAGGCCTTAACCTTACTGACCGAAATTCAAGGATTCTCCACTGCATATTATATAGTCTTATCTATTTATAGGGGAATAATCATATAACAGACACTTATCTCTTAGATAGCAATGTAGAAATTATTTATGTTCGACACTTGCTTTCGAGCGTTCACGGAAGGTTTTATAAAATGTTTACTCATTTATGTGAAATGCTCATGAAATGTTGTGAGCATGCATTTTCATTTATTTTATTTTTGTGTGCATTGGATAGTTGTTGTGAATGAACATGTAATGAATATTTTGTGTTTATAGTCATGAACATCTATTTATATATATAGAGAGAGAGAGGCCGGTTCCGGTGTAACGGATTTTGTGGTGTAACAAGGGGATTGATTAGGAGCGTTGGATGGGATTAAATCAATGGCTTGGATTAATGGTGGAAGAAAAAAAGAAAAAGAAATTAATAGGAGAGAGAATATGTAATTGTTAGCAGTTAACGTATTTGTAGGATTTTGTGATTTTTTCATTTAAATTTTAAACGTTAAACATGAGAGAGAAAGAGATAGAATGACGGTTAAACAGAGAGATAGAATGACGATTTAATTTTCTCCATTGCAGCCTGAATCCATGTTCACAACATTAACGCTCTTGCTCTTCTTCCAGATCTTCATTCTTCTTGAAGTTTTAAATTCTTTTTCCATTGACGCTAAAAGTTACAATGTCTACGGAAGAAGTTGATCGTAAAGGTTAGTTCTTGAGAATTAGGGTTTCTTAGTATTCAGTTATGGTTACTTTGTTGTTCGACGAAATCTGCAAAAATCAATGGCTTATGTTGCGCAAGAGATATTCGATTTTGATTAATCGATATTCATGTTTACAGTACAGTTTGTGTATTCGTGTTCTAATGTGAGATATTCATTTTCTCCGGGTGTTCTAATAGTTATATATTAGGTTTTAGGGTTTCCATTACGAAAATAGACGGTATTCTGATATTCATCTTTGTTATTCGTGTTCTTCACCTGAAGTATTAGGTTTTAGGTTTTCCATTACGAAAGAAGACGGTATTCCAATATTAAGAAGACGATATTCTCTTGTTCATCTTTGTTATTCGTGTTCGACTGTAGAATATTCAGTACAAATAGTGATATCTTAGGTTTTAGGGTTTCCATTACGGAAGAAGATGGTATTCTGATATTCAACTTTGATATTCGGTTTATCCCCTGAAGTATTAGGTTTTAGGTTTTCCATTACGAAAGACTTTTATTCCAATATTAAGAAGACGATATTCCGTTATTCATCTTTGTTATTCGTGTTCGACTGTAGAATATTCAGTACAAATAGTGATATATTAGGTTTTAGGGTTTCCATTACGATAGAAGACGGTATTCTGTTATTCAACTTTGTTATTCGGTTCTTCCTCTGAAGTATTAGGTTTTAGGTTTTCCATTACGAAAGACTTTTATTCCAATATTAAGAAGACGATATTCCGTTGTTCATCTTTGTTATTCGTGTTCGACTGTAGAATATTCAGTTATAGGAGTTCCATTATGAAAGAAATTAATGAAAACATAAAGAAGACGATATTCTGATGTTTATCTTTTTTATTCGTGTTCGACTGTAGAATATTCGTGTTCCAATAGTGATATATTAGGTTTTAGGGTTTCCATTACGAAAGAAGACGATATTCCGATATTCAACCTTGTTATTCGTGGTATACTGTTGAATATTCAGTTATAAGTGTTCCACTTTTTTCCCAGGTAAAAAAGTGGTCGATGAATGGTCAAGTGATGATTTGGTGACTGACAATTCAGGAGATGATATGGAGGTTTGCGAAACTGGAATAACAGACGTTGATGAAGAGGAAGAAGCTGAATTCGATTATGGAACCGATTGTATTGTTCATCCCGATGACCGTAATTCAAAGTGTTGGATACCTAGGTTTCCAAGTCAAGAAAAACCCTTTATGGGGAGAAAATTTAAATCCCTAATAGAAACTGAGGAATTCTATTACGAATATGCCAAGGCGGCAGGATTTGATGTTCGAAAGGGCACTCTTCATAGGTTCAAGGATACAACAACGGCGTCGCATATGTACTTATATTGCAACCGCAAAGGAGAGAAAAATACAACCAATAGTACCGGGAAGCGTAAGACAACAACCAACCGTGTTGAATGCGGGGCTATGATCAAATTTCTTTGGAAGGTTGGTGATGTTTACGTTGTTAGTAGGCTCATCGAGCATCACAATCATGATATGGTGCCTAAAATAACAAGGCACTTGCAGAAGTGTAACGGGAAGTTGGATATTGGACACCAAAAGTTCATGCTCAGTTGTGCAAGGGCAAATTTAGGACCGGTCAAATCTTACAAGCTTCTAAAAGAGATGGTTGGCGGTTTTGCGCACATCAATGCATTGGCTATAGATTTCAAAAACTTCAAGAGGGATTTAATGAAAGGCATAGATGCAGCGGATGCACAAATGGTCATTAATAGGTTCAAAAAGAAGAAGGAACAATGTAGTGGATTCTATTTTGAGTATTTTCTTGATAAAGAGAATCGGTTGACTAGGTTATTTTGGGCAGATCCAATCTCAAGGAGAAATTTTGCAGCTTTTGGTGATGTAGTATCGTTTGACTCTACCTATCGAACGAACAGGTGATTGTTTTAAGAAGTGTTCGTATTGTTGACTATGATATTCAATCTGTGATGTTACAGTGTTCATATATTGTCTCTATGATCATTTTCGGTATTTAACTTAATAATCTGTATATTCAGGTACTATATGGTGTTTGCGCCGTTCACTGGGATTGATAATCATAAAAAGAGTCCAACCTTCGGAGCTGGTTTGGTGATGAAGGAAGACACAACTGGTTACAAATGGCTCTTTGAGCAGTTTGTGGAGGCAATGGGCCATGCACCCTTAGTGATAGTGACAGACCAAGACCCGGCCATGAAGATTGCAATTGAAGAATCATTGCCAAACACAAGGCACAGATTATGCATGTGGCACATAATGGAGAAAGTATCGACAAAAGTGGGTGCTAAGAAAATAAACTCAAAAGATTTTAGGAAGCGATTAGGTAGGTTGGTCTGGGATGATAGACTGACCATTGAGGAATTCGAAACTGGGTGGCAGCAGTTCATGAACGATGAGGATCTTAGAGACAAAGCAAGGGACTGGTTCAGGGATATGTATAACCTTCGGCGCTTCTGGATACCTGCGTATTTCAAAGACATTGTGCTTGGTGGGCTTGTTCGCACAACATCCATTTCAGAGTCGCAAAACAGTTTCTTTGGTTCTTATACAAACAGAGATTTCGGCTTGGTTGAGTTGATGATGCATTTTGACAGTGCAATGGAAACACAACGCCATACACAACTGCGCAATGACTTTGATTCGGATACAAGGTCTCATCAATTAAAGACTCCTTTGCCGATGGAAAAGCATGCATCTGAAGTTTATACATTAAAGATGTTCATTCTAGTGCAGGAAGAAATAGAGTCCGCCTGTTTTTTCTGTAATCTGACACCAGTCAAACCAGGTAATGTCGTTATTTGAATTATTCAGATTCTGTTTACTACGTATTCATATATTGTTCAGTAATATTCGAAAGTTATTGTTTTATAAATGTGATGTATTTGTAGGTCGTAAGGCAGATGCTAATGTAGTACACTACAAGATTACAGTTGGAGAAGAAGAGTTTGATGTGGATCACACCTTGGATGTTGACATTACAAGGTGTAGTTGCATGATGTTCAATAAGATAGGCCTTCCATGTCGACATATATTTACGGTCCTGAAATATAGAGATTGTAAGGAGATCCCAATGAATCTTGTACTTGATAGGTGGACCAAAGGGGCTGTGAAGAATGCAAAGAGTGAAATATCATATAATGTGTGGAATGAAAGTGTTAAGATACAAGAGAAACAATCTGTCTTGAATGAGGTATGGTCGATGATATACTCTTGTGTTGGTCTAGCGGAGGATGATATAGATAAACTGAAGGATCTGTTGAAGAAATTAAATAGGAAGAAGGAAAGCTATAAGAATGCAATAGATGGAATCGACCCAAATGATAAAGTCTCAGGTATTTTGATTTTAAATTATTCGTATTTGTAACTTTATGTGTTCGGGTTTGTATTAATAGATATTCGCGTTTAATACTATGTTGTTGAAGGTTCGATGATCCAAAGCTTTGTTGGAGTAGATGTACCCGATGAAATTGAAGTGCAAGTTCCCGGCATAGCAAAGAACAAAGGGAGTGGTAGGGACAAGCGTATTAAAAGCCTCAAAGAAAAATCAGTAGAAGACTCGCAAAAGGGATTGTGGAAGTGCGCTAGGTGTCACAAATACGCAAGACATGACAAGAGGAATTGCAAGGAAGTGATTGTGGATGATGAGGATTTTGATGAGTAAAAATTCAATAGCTATTTAAAAACTATTTTATTTTATTTAAGAATGTTGAAATATTGAGTTTTTTTCTATATTAGTTCTAGCAAACTTATGGATGATTACAATTATTGACTAGTGAATATTGATTCACGGAGTTATGAATATTTCATTGGGGTTTATTCATTTAAGTATTCCGTATTCATAATCGGTACATATTGTATTCACTAGTATATCAACTTTTACACACCCAAACACTCTTACGCATGACTACAAACATAAATAAAAATTGTTTCATAACTTGACATATTATGCATACCAAAAACACGAATATCAACAATCTGAGTGTGAATACAATATGTACCGATTATGAATACGGAATAATTAAATGAATAAACCCCAATGAAATATTCATAACTGAATATCATACCATTTAAGTACGAATACGTTCCCAAATGACCTTTACAATATTCAATAAAAACGTCTCCAATAATTATTAAACCCCAGTGGTAAAAATCAGTAGCTACTACATCATTCGTAAACATTATTCATCTTAGATAAAATCTAATAAAACTGATAAAGATTTAAATCCTCCTAAACTTATAGGTCTTGGTATATCCAAAACCATTATTTAACAAATTGTATATGAAATGAGAAAAGTTTACTATAGGTCTACTTGAAGTAAAAAGCACTAAAACATGTCATCAATGAAGACGCCTTGGGAACCCGCTGCCCTGAAATCTGCAATAAACTTAGTTGCACGTTGCTGCAAGGCCTGGTAAACCCGGTTATCCTTCATACCAAGAAGAGCGCAGAAGTACTTGATGCGCAAAGGAATAATACCAACTATGGAGTTTGCCTTTAGACCACATTCCCAATTCTTCACTTCTTGACCAACATACGTCTCCATATTGCGCATTACATAAATTCCACAATCCAAACTATGCACATTCATACTCCAAGGCAAGTCTAATACCTGCGGAGGCTTGTCTCCGAATATCTCACACCTTCCATGTATGTTCCTACCGGCCATATAATGGAAAAACATCTTTGACTGTTTTTAAAAAAAATATTATTTAGATGTGCACTAACAATTTTACTAATTGGTTTAAGAAGGTACGAGGATGGTTATTGAGGTCACCAGGAGCTTGACCGTTGCACCGTATTTTTTGCGAGTATTCTGCTCGAATGTGTTAGAATTGTCCAAATCTCAATCCTTCCACGTACAAAATTGTAACAAATTACGAAACAGTCCTTGCAAAGTGTAAAAGGGAAGAAGACCTGAATATAAGCAGTTTCTGAATATCAGGTACCCATAAAATGAACATCATCAAAGTGAAATTGAATAACCCGTACAAAATTACCAAATGCACGTTTTCAAGAGTTGCGTGTTTTAGCATTGGAAGTAGAGCGTCCATTCCAGCTTTGAATGTTGCATAATTTTGACCTTTTTGAATGGGTCTTTGAACGTTGAACGGCTCCCACTGTTTATAATCATAGACAACCATTAACATGTTAAATTGGGTCCTTGAAATGTGCAATACAAAACATTTAATATGTACGTACCAATAATGCTGATGGGAGAAACATCCTTGATGAGGAGCTAGTACTACGCCGTTCCTCCATTGTATTAAGATAATGACACCATAGGTCTATAATGACTACGTAGACTTCATGACCTTCTTCTAGTGAATGGAAGTCTTCAGCAAGTACTTCATCCACTTCTGATATGTATAATTTTGCTCTTTTCGGTATAAAAGAAATAAGCGTGAAGCAATTAGAAAATGGGTTGAATATAGGGAGTTTGAGAATTATTAAGGAATATACTTACTCTTTCCGAACGTGCTCAGTCACATAAGAATATAACAAATTTTGTTCTCTAGTTGGCTTACTCGAGATGCTAATAATCCTTGGAAACCATGGACTTCTGTTCACTGGTGCTAACTTGGTGGGCCTCCTCTCAGCAGGAATGTTGATTTTTGCAGGGGTGGTGAAGTCGTCATCATCACGAATAAGAAGCTTCAAATTATGAATAAAAAAAGGGAAAATAGGCACATGTAAATACAACCATAGATTATTAATGTATATACGTCAAAAGTAGATGAGTGTTGATTACGTAAGATGGTGTAGATAATGGATCCATTTCTATTGTCCATTTATTAACAAGAATATTATTCATTATAACTACAATATGAACAGTAATACGCTAAAACATGAATATCGTTATTTGAAAATCGAATATATACATAATTAAAAATAAAAGCTCTGTAATGCAATATATTTAGAGGTGATGAATCATTCTGCAATATGAATCTTAGCAATACTCAATATCTAATGCTTAATTGGTCAAGATAGTAGTTGTCCTATATATACTAGCACTACCCCAATATTAGGTTGCAAAATATTTATCCTAAATAATTACTACCCGACTATGTAATTACAAAATTTAGCGGGTATTTGCAGATCATAATCGGATTGTTTATAGTTTTGGTTACAGACCCATACTTTTGTTCCAAAAATAGTCAGTCATTAAATATTACATCACTTCCCCCATGCAAGCCTATCACTCCTCCTCAATCTTACCGGATCTTGTTTGTTAGTTTTCTTTCCACTGCCTTTTGTATTTGTGGTTTTGGGCACAATAGGCATTGCTTTCTTCCCTTTGTCTAGGTCGATGTTGGCAGTAGAGGTCTTTGCATTTGAACTCACCACATTTGCAACAACAGTGTCCAAGTTGATTGCTTCCTGGGACATCAAACAAATAAAATATCAATTTAATTATAAATCCGGTCAGTTTCAAATAATACATGAATATTTTCAAACAAAATATGAATACCTTCAAACAATATATGAATACCTGGCCTATTCTTAGTGTATTCCTATATGTAATCTCTATCTAGTAGTAACATTGTAGCAATCTAAGAACTAACAAACTTCTGGGTTCATAAAATGAGCCTTATTGTATTTGAGTTCATAAGTTTACTTGCACATATACTTTACTCTTAAGGAGTTCACTGAACTCAACAACTTTCGATCACCTAGACAACCTAAACACATCATCAAAATCAACTATAACAAAGTAATAGCAAACAGTTAAAAAGATCAACCTGCTCGGAACTTCCAGTTTGTTGAGGGACAGATGGAGCAACATTTGACCTCACCACATTTGCAACAACAGTGTCCAAGTTGATTGCTTCCTGGGAAATCAAAAAAATAAAATATCAATTTAATTATAAATCCGGTCAGTTTAAAATATTACATGAATATTTTCAAACAACATATGAATACCTTGACACAATATATGAATACCTGACCTATTCTTAGTGTAACTTGTAATCTCTATCTAGTAGTATCCTTGTTGCAATCTAAGAACTAACAAACTTCTGGGTTCATAAAAGTAGCCTTATAACAGTCTCTGTATCTGAGTTCATAAGATTACTTGCACATATAATTTACTCTGTTGAGTTCAAGTTCACTGAACTCAACAACTTTCGATCACCTAGACAACCTAAACACATCATCAAAATCAACTATAACAAAGTAATAGCAAACCGTTTAAAAGATCAACCTGCTCGGAACTTCCATTTTGTTGGGGGACAGATGGAGCAGCAATTCCAGCGCCTTCCTTGATTGAAATGGGCATGTGGACTGCTGCAGTAGTTTGTGCTGGAATGTGGACTGGTGCGGTAGGTGGGGATGGTTTGTTAGCCGAGGCCGTAGGAATAGAAGTCGCCTTAGCACTGCACCGGAACCGAACATCTGAATGAGCCTTCGGTACCTTTTTAAGGACAAATCCAATTAGTTGTAGTATGTAATCTTAACAATGTCACAAAACATAATTGTAAATTGATATTATTCACTTTGATTACCCAATGTAGATCCTTGGATGGAATAGGTGATTGATGTGGAGGTACCGACACCTGTTAAATGGAAGATGTGTAAGAATAATACATTCAGCAGAAGTCGAAAAAATAACATTCATTAAAATAGAACAATGAATATACATGTTTGTAATGAAACTGTACCATGTCTTCCTTTTCGCCAAGGTTGATGTCGTCATTTAAGTTGTTTCCCATGTCAAAAACAGCAGGGCCTTGATCGTCAAATCTTTCAAATCCATGCATGTTCTGAGGACAATTACTGTCTTCTTCCCTTTTGATAAGTTGTTCCCTTACTGCCATTGCTGATTCCACCTCTTCAACCATCTTGATCAAGTCTGGGTGACTCCAAAAAGGGTCTTGAGATTGACTGCCCACCTTGCCTACTTGGCTCAACACCGGAACCCCTTCTGACTGTTGAAAAGCATCGGTGACTGAACCCAACAAAGCTTTTCCAGTTTCTGTGATGGCCTTGGTTATCTCATCTTCCATGCCTCCTTCTGGAATGGCTCGCATGTGCTCAGAAAAACTCAAGATGGCTTTCGCCATGATCCTCAGATCTTCACTTAAAGTCTGATTTATGCCCTGCGAAATATATGAATATATAGTAAAATTGAATGATTAATACAGTAATACTTTGTGAATATGAATTCAGCAGCAAATAATTCAATTCTGCAGTCCAACAGGTTAAATAGAGGAGTGCTGAGCACCTTCTGAATATGAATTCAGAATCAATACAAAGTGAATATGTGAATATATAACAAATCTGACAGAATAACACTGTAATACTTTCTGAATATGAATTCAGCAGCAAATCACCCAAATTCTGCATTCGATATGATGAAAGGAATCTATATGATAAAAATGTCCAATTTATAATTCCATGTGCAAACTGAATAACTACAGCTAGCAAATCATGCAAACTTATCAATCATCATATAATACCATCATAATCAGACACTTAAATCTATAAGAACACATATTCAGTTTATGATTGTAGATATTTAGTTTATGATTGTACATATTCAATTTTTGATTGTCCTTAAAAATAGAACCTTAAATCTGTAAGAACCTTTAATCATTGCTTTAATCCAATCTACCAGAATCTAACAACATACAACCAGTATCTAACAGTATCTGCAGTCGATCTGTTTACAAGTTGACCGGAGATGGTTGTAAAAAAGCTAGATCTAAAAATGTACCTGAGATGCAGAATCTTCTTTCGTGGATGTTCTGAGAAGACTCTGCCTAGCGACAACATTACCATCTCCAATCTTCCCGTATTCAATCTCCTCTAGTTCCCTAAGCGTCACTGATTCCATGTTCCACCCAACAAACGCTGGGATGCTTCTAGGAATTGGTCGTTTATTGTATAAAACAACCCTATCCAGGTAAAGAAGCTGCATACATATTGATAAATTTGATTAGTGAATATTTTATGCGTCAAAGATACTAAATGATAAATGAATCCATGTGAACCCTGAAGAATTAAGGACAATCACATTTTATTTGTTGTCAAAGCATAACTGAACATGCTTCAATGCAAAATAAAACAGCGGGTTTTATTAACTTGTTGAACCAAATATGGCGACTAATCTATAATTCAACAAAAATCAGACAAGTTCATGCTCAGATTTTCTATATAAAATTGAATGAATAATACAGTAATACTTTGTGAATACGAATTCAGCAGCAAATAATTCATAAAGTATTAATTGGTGAATATTTTAGGCGGCGAAGATACTAAATGATACATGAACGTAATAAAAAGCAAAGAAGAATACCGTTAGGAAGAGAAGAGGACCAGTGAAAGAGCCCTTTTTATTTGCATCCCATTTTTTCTTCGCATCAACAAGGCAATTAATGACAAAACTGCACCAGTTCCACTTGCCAACTTCATGAACATCCTCCAAGCTGCGTACGAGTGTTTGGTTTACAGCACCACTCTGTTCTGGCTCAATGATAGAGGAATGTAAAAGGATGATGAAGTCACGAACAAAGATGTCATCACCCTCATGAGCATTAAGCATGCTTGCAGCTACATCCCCATATCTAATCAGATGCATGGTCTTTCCAATGTGCTCCCTCCATTGAGCAAGTACGGGAGTGTTGATGAGGGAACCATGCTTGATGACTTCAATTGTTCCACGGGGGAATCCTAGGAAGATGTCAACATCTTTTTCGAGGACATCAATGTACTGGCCATCAGGAAAGAGAATTTTCCCTCTTCTTGGATTGTAGTGTTCGACCAACCAATAGCATATTAACCTGCTCATAAAAATAGAGGGAAAAAACCATATGGACATGTAATAGCAACAATTTAACAATATGAACATGAATAGTTAATATAAATTGTTTGAAGATGCATAGAACATAAGCTTTATATGCTAAAAGTATATGAATATGGTAAAAAACGAAATGAATAACAGTATTCATGATGAAAGGAATCTATATGATAAAAAACTGTCCAATTTGTAATTCCAAGTGCAAACTGAATTCCATAATCAGTTCTCCACAGTGATATAATGTGCTTGTCAACTGAATCGTAATTCTAATAAAACTAATGCACTTCACCAAGATATCTACAGCTAGCAAATCATGCAAACTTATCAATCATCATATAATACCATCATAATCCATAAAACCTTAAATCTCAACCAAAGCAAACAATTATATCTACATGTTCTTAGAGAAATGACGTACACTTTCATCGTAAACAAACATTCGTTTAGTTTCTATACCAATCATAAACTGAATATTAATATGTAATATAATGAAATCTCCCCCATAATTGCTTTTTATTTAGGGGACAAATACAAACTTACTTTGGGACGCCAATATCCTGCAGCTTCAACAACGACCCAAACCCAAGTTTTTCCACAGCCTTTCTTTGGGAATCATTCATGTGTGCTATGGCCTTTACAAATATTCCTATACCAGAGCGTTGCTTGATTGCGGGAAACTCCTCAGTGGCATTCTTCCTACGAACCTTACTTTTGTTCTCATCGTCGTCTTCGAAGTCTTCCCTTGTCCATAGCTTTGACTTGCCCTTGTCTTTATTGTTGGATGGCATTTCTGGTTCTTTGGATGTTGAAGCCCTTGCTTGTTCTTTCCGAACATGCTGTATTTGGGGTTGAAGATTTCGTCGTTTCAGCCTAACTACAAAGGGTTCATCATCATCATCAAAAACTACATCGTCTGCCGCAGAAACTGCATTAATACAAAATTCAAAAAACAAATCATAATCAGTCAAGCACATTATATCACATATATGAATATGATGTAAAAGAAAGTGAATACTATCATAATTACTGAAGACACATATAAAATCCCTATTTTGACTGAATTTTATATTGGAATATGGTTCATGAAAGAAATTACCATTCTCATGTTGGTTGGTAGTTTCTGTTTCTGGGCGAATGGGACTGCTATCCACAACAACTCTAGACGGGATTTCCGAGCCATAAACAACTATGTGAGATGATGTGGTTGTCTCCTCTGTTCTGCGTAAATCACTTGTTTTAACCAGCTTCTTACGCTTGGTTGCAATCTTCTTTGGTGAGATCTTGAGTTTCCTGAAATTACATTAATAATGTTCAGTGGTCATGCACAAAGCAAACAAACCAAAATATCAGTTTGGTAGAGTTTTACTAATACCAGTTTATTTTATTTTTTTGGGTCAAGAATATCAGTTTATTTTACCACAAGCATCTAGATCACATTTATGCAAACAACTAGCCTTATCAGTTTCTCATTCTATAGCAACTTCTGAAAAACAACATAAACCAAAAGGCCAATTCCGATGAGACTCAATTGCATCCGGCAACTAAAATTCAACATAACCCAGATTTAAAAGGTTGATCCTTTGAAAGATGAAGAAACTGATAAGTTAAAAAAAATCAACATAACCCAAGGAATCTAATTCTCCAAAATTAGGGTTTTTCAACTACTAGGTTTTTTTTTTGGAAATGCACAAAATTCTTTAAATCAAACCATAAACTTACATGTTTGGAGCTTGAATTGAGGAAGGAGATGAAGAATGGCGGCGGAATCGTCGACTCCGAGGCGGAATTTTGTTGAGAGAGTCTTCGTCGGCTGCGAAGCGGGAGTTCGAGTTTGGGGGATTTCGAGAGGGAGATTATGAGGGAGAAATGGAGTCGAGAGAGGGGAGTTCGAGAGATTTAATCAATGGAGTCGAGAGGGAGATTTTGCAGAAGCGAGAAACGGCAGAAGAAGAAGAGAGTCGAGTGAGATTCTGGGGAGATGTTTGACGATTTGGGTTTTTGTTTTTATTTTATTTCCACCAATTTCGGTAAATAGGAGGGGATCCGGTGTGTGAAAGAGTATAATCTTCTATGTACCTTCCGGGATTAAATCTAGGCCATTGATTTAGAACAAATCCAATGCTCCTAATTAATCCCTTTGTTACACCACAAAACACCATAGACTTTTATTCCAATATTAAGAAGACGATATTCTGTTATTCATCTTTGTTATTGGTGTTCGACTGTAGAATATTCAGTACAAATAGTGATATATTAGGTTTTAGGGTTTCCATTACGATAGAAGACGGTATTCTGTTATTCAACTTTGTTATTCGGTTCTTCCTCTGAAGTATTAGGTTTTAGGTTATCCATTACGAAAGACTTTTATTCCAATATTAAGAAGACGATATTCCGTTGTTCATCTTTGTTATTCGTGTTCGACTGTAGAATATTCAGTTATAGGAGTTCCATTATGAAAGAAATTAATGAAAACATAAAGAAGACGATATTCTTATGTTTATCTTTTTTATTCGTGTTCGACTGTAGAATATTCGTGTTCCAATAGTGATATATTAGGTTTTAGGGTTTCCATTACGAAAGAAGACGATATTCCGATATTCAACCTTGTTATTCGTGGTATACTGTTGAATATTCAGTTATAAGTGTTCTACTTTTTTCCCAGGTAAAAAAGTGGTCGATGAATGGTCAAGTGATGATTTGGTGACTGACAATTCAGGAGATGATATGGAGGTTTGCGAAACTGGAATAACAGACGTTGTTGAAGAGGATGAAGCTGAATTCGATTATGGAACCGATTGTATTGTTCATCCCGATGACCGTAATTCAAAGTGTTGGATACTGATGAGGCTAAAGTCGTAGTGCCAAATCAAAGAAATAAACTCTAAACACTAACTAGAGTATAGCAAGTAAGTAGAGGTCGAACCCAAGGGAATCAAAACACCAAATCAATGCAGTCAAGTGAATTATCAACTAGTAACAAGTAACCAAAGGGGGGGGGGGGGGGGGGCTTTGATTGTATGAAACACAAAAGTAACCAGTAACAAGCAGAGGAAGTTTGGGTGAGAATATGATGATGAGGGGTTTCACCTAGCAAGTATCCACACAACAGTCAATCAAGTTGATCATAGATTTATCTCAAGTTCTTATCAATCCTAGGGAATGTTCCTATTCCAATCTTTATTATATTAACAGGCCAACCGGTCCTGATAATACTTACTATTCAACAATCAGGGAAACCTCTCAAGATTAGATGAAATAGCAGCAAAGAGCACAAGAATCATAAGGATGCATGCAATAACTTACAACCGTCAAGTATTAACATGCAATCAATTCTCTTTCATAAAAGCAATCAACTACCAGATCATGCAAATATGGATGCTACAATGACAAGGAATTCCACCGTATATTCCTAGTCTAGCAATAGAAAACTATCAATCAAACTAGGTGATCAAGCTAGCAAAACTAATAGAAATCAATAGATGAAGAACAAGAGAATTAATACAAACCCATAGGAAAAGAACAAGAGTTTAGAAATCTCATAACTTAATAACTGAAGGTTTCAACCGCTAAGTAAAACAATGGAGATTAGTTCATGCTCATGGTTGCAGAACTAAATTGTCTGATGGGAAAGATTGATGAAAGTTATGGTATAAATAGAGACTAACCCTAAAAATATATGGTAAAAGATAATAAAAGGAAAATAAGAAAATAAAGAAAAGGAAAAGGAATAAAATAAAAGGAACACGAATTTAATCTTGTAAGCAGCTCCAAATTCAGCTGCTAGCTTGTCATCTTCACGTGAATTCAATAACAAGCTCCAACTTCTTGTTTTTTAATTCGGGCCCATTATGCACAGCCCATCCATCACCATTCTCGGCCCAATACAAAGCAGTCCACACATGTTCAGCAGCTTGCTTGCTTCTCCTTCTTCTACGTGGGCCGGCTCCCATGTGGGCTTCCTCCAAGCGGGCCGCCAACAATTCATAAATCCGAACATCTTCATTTCTACTTTGTCTTCAATTCTTCACTTGATATCTTCTAAGTCTTCATAATAACTCCAATGATCCATAACATATAAATGTCTCTAAACTCTTATGGAATCACTCATAATACAATATAATAATCCCTAGTTACGCTATACAAAGTGCAACGTAACAAATACCCCCATACTTAGACTTTTACTCGTCCCGAGTAACTTAAAGAAAAGCTACCCTTACAATAAAATACTCAAAGCCTCAGGAAGTACAAGAATATGTCCTAGTGATTACATACTCAATAAGCTCCTTCAAACATACAAAACACAACATCAAGAAAAATGTGATACAATAAGCACAAACCCAGAACTACACCTTATTCCTCCAAGCGGCCTATCCGAATCCTCCTATGCGCCTCCTTCTTATGTCTCCATACGCCAAGATGATAATGGTCCTAAAACACTCAATTTTTTAATACACTCATCTTGCTTGGGCGCCTTTTCAGGTTTTCATCCCAACCACTCAATAATTGTTCCAGGCTCACAAAACTCACATCACTCAAGACTTATTTTTGCCCCAGCCTAATACCGGTCAAGCCACCTTCTTATTGCTTAGATCTTGCTATCCAAGGATTTTGTATGCCTTTTTTCAATTTTTGTGGCTTTTTCATACAATATATATTCAATAAGCTCATGCAGATACAACCAACACCCAAATAATTACATGTGAATACATTCTCCTCCCCCATACTTAAACATTGCATTGTCCTCAATGAAATGGAAGACATAAAAACGAACCCAGGGAAGGAGACAGAAGACTCACATACAAGGTCGGATGACCTTCCTCCAATAAAACTCAAAGTGTGGTAGAATGAGAAACTAGATGAGCACTAAATGTAATCCAATAATGCATAGCTCATCTAAAGCAAAAGAAAGAATACCTCCAATGTAGAAGATGACCCAAACAAATCAACTCATTGCAAAGAACATGGTCACCAACAAGCTAAGCTCCAGCGAATGTAGATCTAGAATGATAGTACTAATGAAACCAAACTTGATGTAATACAACTCCTTACTTTCTTTTCTCTCATATTTTTTTCTGCACTCTATTTTTTTTTTAATCCGATATATTATTTTTTTCTCGGAATGATTTTCGGATTTTTTTTTTTTTTTTTTTTTAGACGGGCGAGAAGACTTACAACGAGATTGGCTACTGACTGTAGCGAACCCTAAGCTTCGGTGATTTCCTCCTGTCCATAGAAAAACTAAAAATAAAATTAAACCGAACAAAAACAAATTCAAACCTCGGGTTGCCTCCCGAGTAGCGCCTTATTTTATGTCGTGGCTCGACATGAAACTCAAGAGATTTAACTAACGCCATTTGGCTTTGTGAAAACCGTCTCTTGTCTGAGTTCTCTCTTGAACCACTCATGGAACGCCTTAAATCTCGTCCCACTTACCTTGACCACCTTGTCTTTAGCCATGAAGGTGGTTACATTCACTCTCTCCTCCTTGACCGTATCAGGCGGCTGTTTAAGCTCAATGTCAAGTGCCTGTACACTAGATATCAATGGTATCTCGCCTGGCGAGGTCAGTAATGGAGGGCGATTGCCCAAAGGATGTGGAGAGAGCTTACCTTTAGGCTCTGACTTAGCCTGACACTCCTGCATGTTAGTAGATAAAACAACATCTACTTTGGGGGGTTCTAAGAGATTCTCTAAAACAGGTTGCAATTTATCCTTACAAGTAGGCTTAATCACATCAATAGCACATAGAGAATTCTTATCAATGGGATCCATGTCATAAATATTATATTCTACCTTATCTCCATCAAACTCCATAGAGAGAGTCCCACTATTAACATCAATTTTCGTTTGTGCAGTTTTCATGAAAGGTCTACCTAACAGTATAGGTGTGACATTATTATCATGCTCCATATCCAACACAAAGAAATCAGTAGGAAAAATCAGATCACCAACCATAACAAGAACATCCTCAACAACCCCTTTCGGGTATACAGTAGACCTATCAGCAAGTTGAATAACAGTTCCTGTTTTATGCAAGGGTCCTAAGCCTAGTGATTCATACAAAGAGTAAGGCAAAACATTGATTGATGCACCTAAATCTAGCATGGCTTTGTCAAATTTAGTTTCACCAATCACACATGGAATGCTAAATATGCCTGGATCACCACATTTCTTAGGCATGCGTTTTTGAAACACAGCAGAAACTTGTTCACTTATTTCAACTTTCTTCTTTCCTTTCAGTTTTTGATTTCTTTTGATAGTGCAAACTTCTTTCAAAAACTTAGCAAATCTAGGAATACTCTTAACAAGTTTGAGCAAAGGAATGTTTACCTCACACCTACTAAAGGTTTCGAAGATTTCGTTGTCGTTCTCCAGCCTTCGAGTATCCTTCAATGCCTCAGGAAAGGGAGCAACAGGCTTCTGAGAGAATAGAGGTGGAAAATTCGGGCGAACATAATTATCAATATACTCAGGGGTCTCCTGGCGATCGCGGTCGCGGATGATTTTGGACCTCAGCTTCTGGAATGGAATGGCGATCGCCATCGCTATATGGCGATCGCGGTCGGGATGCAGATCCTGTTTTGCTCTCTGTAATCTCATGGCGATCGCCACTCAAATCTGGCGATCGCGGTTTTGGCACAGAACAGTCATTTAAAGTTTCTCCGCTCCTCAAGAACACTACACTGACGTTCTTTCTCGGGTTTCTTACCGGTTCCCTGGCCTCTAATTTACTCACAGCTTGAGCAATCTGTCCTAACTGATTTTCAAGATTTTGAATGCTCGATTCCGTTCTAGCATTTTGTTGCATCACAGTTTGAGCTAAGGACTTGATCATATCTTCAACAGTCATAGAATTCTGAGGTCTAGGTTGTTGATAATTAATATTATGAGAATCATACCTTGGCCTTGGTTGCCATCCACCAACAGTGTTTACCTCAGCATTCGGCTCTTGGAGTTGTTGACCACCACTTTGCAGCATAAAAGACTTCATCATATCTTTCAGTTCATTCATATCACTTTGAATTTTAGCGGGATCAAGTGAACTTACTGATTGTGTTCTTTGCCTGCTACCAAACTGCCTTGAGCTCTCAGCTAATTCCTCAAACATTTCAGTAGCCTGAGGTATAGTCAATCTTAAAAAATTACCTCCACAGGATGCATTCACCATTCGACGATCCTCATCAATCAGGCCACTAAATAAGTACATAAGGAGATCTTGGTCAGTATAACTATGGAATGGGCAGCTTGAGCAAAGCTTATTGAATCTCTCATAATATTCATAGAGACTCTCAGTTGAGTGTTGTTGAAGATTCGTGATTTCCTTCTTTAAACTGCTCAGTTTTGTAGCTGGAAAATATTTCTCTACAAAGACCTTTTTCATCTTAGCCCATGTATCAATATTCCCTGGAGCTTGATAATAGAGCCAATCATTCGCAGCGTCTTTCAGAGTAAATCCGAAAGCTCTCAGCATGACCTGCTCCTCAGTAACACCTCTTGGCTTCATACTAGAACATATGGCATGGAATTGAGCCAAGTGTTTGTTGGGATCTTCTCCTGCTAAGCCATGGAAGTGTGGTAGCTCATGAATTAAACCAGCTTTTAATTCAAAATTCACACCTTCTTCAATCTCAGGAAACCTCACTGCCAAAGGTTGTTGGTTTAAGTCTGGGGCAGTGAGTTGCCTCATAGTAGGCAATGGCGGTCCATGTCGATCACCCATCTCGTTATCTTGGTTCAGAGCTGCTCTTTGGTTCCGAAGGAACGTCCTTTCAATCTCTGGGTCCAAGGAAACAAGAGATGAATCAGTAGCACGGGTCTGAACCATAAAGGTTCACACCAAACAGTTGAAAATTTCACAATCAACACAGAATCAGAAAAATTTCAATTCCCCGGCAACGGCGCCAAATTTGATGAGGCTAAAGTCGTAGTGCCAAATCAAAGAAATAAACTCTAAACACTAACTAGAGTATAGCAAGTAAGTAGAGGTCGAACTCAAGGGAATCAAAACACCAAATCAATGCAGTCAAGTGAATTATCAACTAGTAACAAGTAGCCAAAGGGGGGGGGGTTGATTGTATGAAACACAAAAGTAACCAGTAACAAGCAGAGGAAGTTTGGGTGAGAATATGATGATGAGGGGTTTCACCTAGCAAGTATCCACACAACAGTCAATCAAGTTGATCATAGATTTATCTCAAGTTCTTATCAATCCTAGGGAATGTTCCTATTCCAATCTTTATTATATTAACAGGCCAACCGGTCCTGATAATACTTACTATTCAACAATCAGGGAAACCTCTCAAGATTAGATGAAATAGCAGCAAAGAGCACATGAATCATAAGGATGCATGCAATAACTTACAACCGTCAAGTATTAACATGCAATCAATTCTCTTTCATAAAAGCAATCAACTACCAGATCATGCAGATATGGATGCTACAATGACAAGGAATTCCACCGTATATTCCTAGTCTAACAATAGAAAACTATCAATCAAACTAGGTGATCAAGCTAGCAAAACTAATAGAAATCAATAGATGAAGAACAAGAGAATTAATACAAATCCATAGGAAAAGAACAAGAGTTTAGAAATCTCACAACTTAATAACTGAAGGTTTCAACCGCTAAGTAAAACAATGGAGATTAGTTCCTGCTCATGGTTGCAGAACTAAATTGTCTGATGGGAAAGATTGATGAAAGTTATGGTATAAATAGAGACTAACCCTAAAAATATATGGTAAAAGATAATAAAAGGAAAATAAGGAAATAAAGAAAAGGAAAACGAATAAAATAAAAGGAACACGAATTTAATCTTGTAAGCAGCTCCAAATTCAGCTGCTAGCTTGTCATCTTCACGTGAATTCAATAACAAGCTCCAACTTCTTGTTTTTTAATTCGGGTCCATTATGCACAGCCCATCCATCACCATTCTCGGCCCAGTACAAAGCAGTCCACACATGTTCAGCAGCTTGCTTGCTTCTCCTTCTTCTACGTGGGCCGGCTCCCATGTGGGCTTCCTCCAAGCGGGCCGCCAACAATTCATAAATCCGAACATCTTCATTTCTACTTCGTCTTCAATTCTTCACTTGATATCTTCTAAGTCTTCATAATAACTCCAATGATCCATAACATATAAATGTCTCTAAACTCTTATGGAATCACTCATAATGCAATATAATAATCCCTAGTTACGCTATACAAAGTGCAACGTATCAGATACCTAGGTTTCCAAGTCAAGAAAAACCCTTTATGGGGAGAAAATTTAAATCCCTAATAGAAGCTGAGGAATTCTATTACGAATATGCCAAGGCGGCAGGATTTGACGTTCGAAAGGGCACTCTTCATAGGTTCAAGGATACAACAACGGCATCGCATAGGTCCTTATATTGCAACCGCAAAGGAGAGAAAAATACAACCAATAGTACCGGGAAGCGTAAGACAACAACCAACCGTGTTGAATGCGGGGCTATGATCAAATTTCTTTGGAAGGTTGGTGATGTTTACGTTGTTAGTAGGCTCATCGAGCATCACAATCATGATATGGTGCCTGAAATAACAAGGCACTTGCTGAAGTGTAACAGGAAGTTGGATATTGGACACCAAAAGTTCATGCTCAGTTGTGCAAGGGCAAATTTAGGACCGGTCAAATCTTACAAGCTTCTAAAAGAGATGGTTGGCGGTTTTGCGCACATCAATGCATTGGCTATAGATTTCAAAAACTTCAAGAGGGATTTAATGAAAGGCATAGATGCAGCGGATGCGCAAATGGTCATTGATAGGTTCAAAAAGAAGAAGGAACAATGTAGTGGATTCTATTTTGAGTATTTTCTTGATAAAGAGAATCGGTTGACTAGGTTATTTTGGGACGATCCAATCCCAAGGAGAAATTTTGCAGCTTTTGGTGATGTAGTATCGTTTGACTCTACCTATCGAACGAACAGGTGATTGTTTTAAGAAGTGTTCGTATTGTTGACTATGATATTCAATCTGTGATGTTACAGTGTTCATATATTGTCTCTATGATCATTTTCGGTATTTAACTTAATAATCTGTATATGCAGGTACTATATGGTGTTTGCGCCGTTCACTGGGATTGATAATCATAAAAAGAGTCCAACCTTCGGAGCTGGTTTGGTGATGAAGGAAGACACAACTGGTTACAAATGGCTCTTTGAGCAGTTTGTGGAGGCAATGGGCCATGCATCCTTAGTGATAGTGACAGACCAAGACCCGGCCATGAAGATTGCAATTGAAGAATCATTGCCAAACACAAGGCACAGATTATGCATGTGGCACATAATGGAGAAAGTATCGACAAAAGTGGGTGCTAAGAAAATAAACTCAAAAGATTTTAGGAAGCGATTAGGTAGGTTGGTCTGGGATGATAGACTGACCATTGAGGAATTCGAAACTGGGTGGCAGCAGTTCATGAACGATGAGGATCTTAGAGACAAAGCAAGGGACTGGTTCAGGGATATGTATAACCTTCGGCGCTTCTGGATACCTGCGTATTTCAAAGACATTGTGCTTGGTGGGCTTGTTCGCACAACATCCATTTCAGAGTCGCAAAACAGTTTCTTTGGTGCTTATACAAACAGAGATTTCAGCTTGGTTGAGTTGATGATGCATTTTGACAGTGCAATGGAAACACAACGCCATACACAACTGCGCAATGACTTTGATTCGGATACAAGGTCTCATCAATTAAAGACTCCTTTGCCGATGGAAAAGCATGCATCTGAAGTTTATACATTAAAGATGTTCATTCTATTGCAGGAAGAAATAGAGTCCGCCTGTTTTTTCTGTAATCTGACACCAGTCAAACCAGGTAATGTCGTTATTTGAATTATTCAGATTCTGTTTACTACGTATTCATATATTGTTCAGTAATATTCGAAAGTTACTATTTTATAAATGTGATGTATTTGTAGGTCGTAAGGCAGATGCTAATGTAGTACACTACAAGATTACATTTGGAGAAGAAGAGTTTGATGTGGATCACACCTTGGATGTTGACATTACAAGGTGTAGTTGCATGATGTTCAATAAGATAGGCCTTCCATGTCGACATATATTTACGGTCCTGAAATATAGAGATTGTAAGGAGATCCCGATGAATCTTGTACTTGATAGGTGGACCAAAGGGGCTGTGAAGAATGCAAAGAGTGAAATATCATATAATGTGTGGAATGAAAGTGTTAAGATACAAGAGAAACAATCTGTTAAGATACAAGATAAACTGAAGGATCTGTTGAAGACATTAAATAGGAAGAAGGAAAGCTATAAGAATGCAATAGATGGAATCGACCCAAATGATAAAGTCTCAGGTATTTTGATTTTAAATTATTCGTATTTGTAACTTTATGTGTTCGGGTTTGTATTAATAGATATTCGCGTTTAATACTATGTTGTTGAAGGTTCGATGATCCAAAGCTTTGTTGGAGTAGATGTACCCGATGAAATTGAAGTGCAAGTTCCCGGCATAGCAAAGAACAAAGGGAGTGGTAGGGACAAGCGTATTAAAAGCCTCAAAGAACGTTTCCAATAATTATTAAACCCCAGTGGTAAAAATCAGTAGCTACTACATCATTCGTAAACATTATTCATCTTAGATAAAATCTAATAAAACTGATAAAGATTTAAATCCTCCTAAACTGATAGGTCTTGGTATATCCAAAACCATTATTTAACAAATTGTATATGAAATGAGAAAAGTTTACTATAGGTCTACTTGAAGTAAAAAGCACTACAACATGTCATCAATGAAGACGCCTTGGGAACCCGCTGCCCTGAAATCTGCAATAAACTTAGCTGCACGTTGCTGCAAGGCCTGGTAAACCCGGTTATCCTTCATACCAAGAAGAGCGCAAAGGTACTTGATGCGCAAAGGAATAATACCAACTATGGAGTTTGCCTTTAGACCACATTCCCAATTCTTCACTTCTTGACCAACATACGTCTCCATATTGCGCATTACATAAATTCCACAATCCAAACTATGCACATTCATACTCTAAGGCAAGTCTAATACTTGCGGAGGCTTGTCTCCGAATATCTCACACCTTCCATGTAGGTTCCTACCGGCCATATAATGGAAAAACATCTTTGACTGTTTTTAAAAAAAACATTATTTAGATGTGCACTAACAATTTTACTAATTGGTTTAAGAAGGTACGAGGATGGTTATTGAGGTTACCAGGAGCTTGACCGTTGCACCGTATTTTTTGCGAGTATTCTGCTCGAATGTGTTAGAATTGTCCAAAATCTCAATCCTTCCACGTACAAAATTGTAACAAATTACGAAACAGTCCTTGTAAAGTGTAAAAGGGAAGAAGACCTGAATATAAGCAGTTTCTGAATATCAGGTACCCATAAAATGAACATCATCAAAGTGAAATTGAATAACCCGTACAAAATTACCAAATGCACGTTTTCAAGAGTTGCGTGTTTTAGCATTGGAAGTAGAGCGTCCATTCCAGCTTTGAATGTTGCATAATTTTGACCTTTTTGAATGGGTCTTTGAACGTTGAACGGCTCCCACTGTTTATAATCATAGACAACCATTAACATGTTAAATTGGGTCCTTGAAATGTGCAATACAAAACATTTAATATGTACGTACCAATAATGTTGATGGGAGAAACATCCTTGATGAGGAGCTAGTACTACGCCGTTCCTCCATTGTATTAAGATAATGACACCATAGGTCTATAATGACTACGTAGACTTCATGACCTTCTTCTAGTGAATGGAAGTCTTCAGCAAGTACTTCATCCACTTCTGATATGTATAATTTTGCTCTTTTCGGTATAAAAGAAATAAGCGTGAAGCAATTAGAAAATGGGTTGAATATAGGGAGTTTGAGAATTATTAAGGAATATACTTACTCTTTCCGAACGTGCTCAGTCACATAAGAATAAAAGCTCTGTAATGCAATATATTTAGAGGTGATGAATCATTCTGCAATATGAATCTTAGCAATACTCAATATCTAATGCTTAATTGGTCAAGATAGTAGTTGTCCTATATATACTATCACTACCCCAATATTAGGTTGCAAAATATTTATCCTAAATAATTACTACCCGACTATGTAATTACAAAATTTAGCGGGTATTTGCAGATCATAATCGGATTGTTTATAGTTTTGGTTACAGACCCATACTTTTGTTCCAAAAATAGTCAGTCATTAAATATTACATCACTTCCCCCATGCAAGCCTATCACTCCTCCTCAATCTTACCGGATCTTGTTTGTTGGTTTTCTTTCCACTGCCTTTTGTATTTGTGGTTTTGGGCACAATAGGCATTGCTTTCTTCCCTTTGTCTAGGTCGATGTTGGCAGTAGAGGTCTTTGCATTTGACCTCACCACATTTGCAACAACAGTGTCCAAGTTGATTGCTTCCTGGGACATCAAACAAATAAAATATCAATTTAATTATAAATCCGGTCAGTTTCAAATAATACATGAATATTTTCAAACAAAATATGAATACCTTCAAACAATATATGAATACCTGGCCTATTCTTAGTGTATTCCTATATGTAATCTCTATCTAGTAGTAACATTGTAGCAATCTAAGAACTAACAAACTTCTGGGTTCATAAAATGAGCCTTATTGTATTTGAGTTCATAAGTTTACTTGCACATATACTTAATCTTAAGGAGTTCACTGAACTCAACAACTTTCGATCACCTAGACAACCTAAACACATCATCAAAATCAACTATAACAAAGTAATAGCAAACAGTTAAAAAGATCAACCTGCTCGGAACTTCCAGTTTGTTGAGGGACAGATGGAGCAACATTTGACCTCACCACATTTGCAACAACAGTGTCCAAGTTGATTGCTTCCTGGGAAATCAAAAAAATAAAATATCAATTTAATTATAAATCCGGTCAGTTTAAAATATTACATGAATATTTTCAAACAACATATGAATACCTTGACACAATATATGAATACCTGACCTATTCTTAGTGTAACTTGTAATCTCTATCTAGTAGTATCCTTGTAGCAATCTAAGAACTAACAAACTTATGGGTTCATAAAAGTAGCCTTATAACAGTCTCTGTATCTGAGTTCATAAGATTACTTGCACATATAATTTACTCTGTTGAGTTCAAGTTCACTGAACTCAACAACTTTCGATCACCTAGACAACCTAAACACATCATCAAAATCAACTATAACAAAGTAATAGCAAACAGTTTAAAAGATCAACCTGCTCGGAACTTCCATTTTGTTGGGGGACAGATGGAGCAGCAATTCCAGCGCCTTCCTTGATTGAAATGGGCATGTGGACTGCTGCAGTAGTTTGTGCTGGAATGTGGACTGGTGCGGTAGGTGGGGATGGTTTGTTAGCCGAGGCCGTAGGAATAGAAGTCGCCTTAGCACTGCACCGGAACCGAACATCTGAATGAGCCTTCGGTACCTTTTTAAGGACAAATCCAATTAGTTGTAGTATGTAATCTTAACAATGTCACAAAACATAATTGTAAATTGATATTATTCACTTTGATTACCCAATGTAGATCCTTGGATGGAATAGGTGATTGATGTGGAGGTACCGACACCTGTTAAATGGAAGATGTGTAAGAATAATACATTCAGCAGAAGTCGAAAAAATAACATTCATTAAAATAGAACAATGAATATACATGTTTGTAATGAAACTGTACCATGTCTTCCTTTTCGCCAAGGTTGATGTCGTCATTTAAGTTGTTTCCCATGTCAAAAACAGCAGGGCCTTGATCGTCAAATCTTTCAAATCCATGCATGTTCTGAGGACAATTACTGTCTTCTTCCCTTTTGATAAGTTGTTCCCTTACTGCCATTGCTGATTCCACCTCTTCAACCATCTTGATCAAGTCTGGGTGACTCCAAAAAGGGTCTTGAGATTGACTGCCCACCTTGCCTACTTGGCTCAACACCGGAACCCTTCTGACTGTTGAAAAGCATCGGTGACTGAACCCAACAAAGCTTTTCCAGTTTCTGTGATGGCCTTGGTTATATCATCTTCCATGCCTCCTTCTGGAATGGCTCGCATGTGCTCAGAAAAACTCAAGATGGCTTTCGCCATGGTCCTCAGATCTTCACTTAAAGTCTGATTTATGCCCTGCGAAATATATGAATATATAGTAAAATTGAATGATTAATACAGTAATACTTTGTGAATATGAATTCAGCAGCAAATAATTCAATTCTGCAGTCCAACAGGTTAAATAGAGGAGTGTTGAGCACCTTCTGAATATGAATTCAGAATCAATACAAAGTGAATATGTGAATATATAACAAATCTGACTGAATAACACTGTAATACTTTCTGAATATGAATTCAGCAGCAAATCACCCAAATTCTGCATTCGATATGATGAAAGGAATCTATATGATAAAAATGTCCAATTTATAATTCCATGTGCAAACTGAATAACTACAGCTAGCAAATCATGCAAACTTATCAATCATCATATAATACCATCATAATCAGACACTTAAATCTATAAGAACACATATTCAGTTTATGATTGTAGATATTCAGTTTATGATTGTACATATTCAGTTTTTGATTGTCCTTAAAAACAGAACCTTAAATCTCTAAGAACCTTTAATCATTGCTTTAATCCAATCTATCAGAATCTAACAACATACAACCAGTATCTAACAGTATCTGCAGTCGATCTGTTTACAAGTTGACCGGAGATGGTTGTAAAAAAGCTAGATCTAAAAATGTACCTGAGATGCAGAATCTTCTTTCGTGGATGTTCTGAGAAGACTCTGCCTAGCGACAACATTACCATCTCCAATCTTCCCGTATTCAATCTCCTCTAGTTCCCTAAGCGTCACTGATTCCATGTTCCACCCAACAAACGCTGGGATGCTTCTAGGAATTGGTCGTTTATTGTATAAAACAACCCTATCCAGGTAAAGAAGCTGCATACATATTGATAAATTTGATTAGTGAATATTTTATGCGTCAAAGATACTAAATGATAAATGAATCCATGTGAACCCTGAAGAATTAAGGACAATCACATTTTATTTGTTGTCAAAGCATAACTGAACATGCTTCAATGCAAAATAAAACAGCGGGTTTTATTAACTTGTTGAACCAAATATGGCGACTAATCTATAATTCAACAAAAATCAGACAAGTTCATGCTCAGATTTTCTATATAAAATTGAATGAATAATACAGTAATACTTTGTGAATACGAATTCAGCAGCAAATAATTCATAAAGTATTAATTGGTGAATATTTTAGGCGGCGAAGATACTAAATGATACATGAACGTAATAAAAAGCAAAGAAGAATACCGTTAGGAAGAGAAGAGGACCAGTGAAAGAGCCCTTTTTATTTGCATCCCATTTTTTCTTCGCATCAACAAGGCAATTAATGACAAAACTGCACCAGTTCCACTTGCCAACTTCATGAACATCCTCCAAGCTGCGTACGAGTGTTTGGTTTATAGCACCACTCTGTTCTGGCTCAATGATAGAGGAATGTAAAAGGATGATGAAGTCACGAACAAAGACGTCATCACCCTCATGAGCATTAAGCATGCTTGCAGCTACATCCCCATATCTAATCAGATGCATGGTCTTTCCAATGTGCTCCCTCCATTGAGCAAGTACGGGAGTGTTGACGAGGGAACCATGCTTGATGACTTCAATTGTTCCACGGGGGAATCCTAGGAAGATGTCAACATCTTTTTCGAGGACATTAATGTACTGGCCATCAGGAAAGAGAATTTTCCCTCTTGTTGGATTGTAGTGTTCGACCAACCAATAGCATATTAACATGCTCATAAAAATAGAGGGAAAAAACCTTATGGACATCTAATAGCAACAATTTAACAATATGAACATGAATAGTTAATATAAATTGTTTGAAGATGCATAGAACATAAGCTTTATATGCTAAAAGTATATGAATATGGTAAAAAACGAAATGAATAACAATATTCATGATGAAAGGAATCTATATGATAAAAAACTGTCCAATTTGTAATTCCAAGTGCAAACTGAATTCCTTGATCAGTTCTCCACAGTGATATAATGTGCTTGTCAACTGAATCGTAATTCTAATAAAACTAATGCACTTCACCAAGATATCTACAGCTAGCAAATCATGCAAACTTATCAATCATCATATAATACCATCATAATCCATAAAACCTTAAATCTCAACCAAAGCAAACAATTATATCTACATGTTCTTAGAGAAATGACGTACACTTTCATCGTAAACAAACATTCTTTTAGTTTCTATACCAATCATAAACTGAATATTAATATGTAATATAATGAAATCTCCCCCATAATTGCTTTTTATTTAGGGGACAAATACAAACTTACTTTGGGACGCCAATATCCTGCAGCTTCAACAACGACCCAAACCCAAGTTTTTCCACAGCCTTTCTTTGGGAATCATTCATGTGTGCTATGGCCTTTACAAATATTCCTAAACCAGAGCGTTGCTTGATTGCGGGAAACTCCTCAGTGGCATTCTTCCTACGAACCTTACTTTTGTTCTCATCGTCATCTTCGAAGTCTTCCCTTGTCCATAGCTTTGACTTGCCCTTGTCTTTATTGTTGGATGGCATTTCTGGTTCTTTGGATGTTGAAGCCCTTGCTTGTTCTTTCCGAACATGCTGTATTTGGGCTTGAAGATTTCGTCGTTTCAGCCTAACTACAAAGGGTTCATCATCATCATCAAAAACTACATCGTCTGCCGCAGAAACTGCATTAATACAAAATTCAAAAAACAAATCATAATCAATCAAGCACATTATATCACATATATGAATATGATGTAAAAGAAAGTGAATACTATCATAATTACTGAAGACACATATAAAATCCCTATTTTGACTGAATTTTATAATGGAATATGGTTCATGAAAGAAATTACCATTCTCATGTTGGTTGGTAGTTTCTGTTTCTGGGCGAATGGGACTGCTATCCACAGCAACTCTAGACGGGATTTCCGAGCCATAAACAACTATGTGAGATGATGTGGTTGTCTCCTCTGTTCTGCGTAAATCACATGTTTTAACCAGCTTCTTACGCTTGGTTGCAATCTTCTTTGGTGAGATCTTGAGTTTCCTGAAATTACATTAATAATGTTCAGTGGTCATGCACAAAGCAAACAAACCAAAATATCAGTTTGGTAGAGTTTTACTAATACTAGTTTATTTTATTTTTTTGGGTCAAGAATATCAGTTTATTTTACCACAAGCATCTAGATCACATTTATGCAAACAACTAGCCTTATCAGTTTCTCATTCTGTAGAAACTTCTGAAAAACAACATAAACCAAAAGGCCAATTCCGATGAGACTCAATTGCATCCGGCAACTAAAATTCAACATAACCCAGATTTAAAAGGTTGATCCTTTGAAAGATGAAGAAACTGATAAGTTAAAAAAAATCAACATAACCCAAGGAATCTAATTCTCCAAAATTAGGGTTTTTCAACTACTAGGGTTTTTTTGGAAATGCACAAAATTCTTTAAATCAAACCATAAACTTAGATATTTGGAGCTTGAATTGAGGAAGGAGATGAAGAATGGCGGCGGAATCGTCGACTCCGAGGCGGAATTTTGTTGAGAGAGTCTTCGTCGGCTGCGAAGCGGGAGTTCGAGTTTGGGGGATTTCGAGAGGGAGATTATGGGGGAGAAATGGAGTCGAGAGAGGGGAGTTCGAGAGATTTAATCAATGGAGTCGAGAGGGAGATTTTGCAGAAGCGAGAAACGGCAGAAGAAGAAGAGAGTCGAGTGAGATTCTGGGGAGATTTTTGACGATTTGGGTTTTTGTTTTTATTTTATTTCCACCAATTTCGGTAAATAGGAGGGGATCCAGTGTGTGCAAGAGTATAATCTTCTATGTACCTTCTGGGATTAAATCTAGGTCATTGATTTAGAACAAATCCAATGCTCCTAATTAATCCCTTTGTTACACCACAAAACACCATACACTTGAACTTAAATCTATATATATATATAGATTTAGGTTCTAGTGTAACATGCTATTAGGGTGTAACAAGTGGACAAATTTAAGCCGTAGGATGATGACTAAATAAATGGGTGAGATTAGTTGAAATGGGTTGTATGGTATAGTAATAGGGTTGTGCACACTAGAAACCATTCCCAATATTCCAATCCCGAAATTGTAGGGATTTACTTCCCAAAACCTTCCCAATTTTCCGGTTTTTGCTGAGCACTCAAATCAACCTCCCAAAACCGCACTCATCACCCCAATCCGTCACCGCCGAAGTCCAGCCGTCGTCTCCTCACCGAAGTGTTGATGTACTCCCTCTCTTCCTTTTCACCCCTGCAAACAAAATCTAATATTTTTATTATTCTTGCTGTCATTTTTTTCGTGTAATTGATCCAAGAAATCGATTAATTTGGGTGTTATTTAAGTAATTTTTAACCATTATATTGCCCCAAATTTGTTGACCAAGAACATTTGCTGGAAAAGTTGAATCTTTTTTTTTAGTGTTTCAGTACATAGTGCATATAAAATTTGCTAAGGCTCTAGGATTTATAATTGAAGATGCTAAGTTGGTCATAAATCATTATGCATGATTGCTCTATATGGACCAGCATTGTATTCGGATGATGCGTAATGTCTTATAATTCATTGATTGATTGTGTTTTCTTGTTCAGCGCAATGTTATTGAAGTGCTGGATGAACCCTTATATGCTCATTTTCTTCGGGTTACTGGAGTTACTCGGCCTTACCGCAAAAAGGTCCTATCAAACATGGAAAAGAAGCCATAACGTTTTTGCAAGGTAATTGATTTATTTTGCATCATTGATTTCTTTATATATATGTGGATCACACAACTATTTTGAACAATTCTCAGGATCTTTTGGCAAAATTGGATATTAAAAGTAAGTTTAAGTTATTTACATGTGCTATAACATGTTGATGATTTATTTAAAGTACACTTTATTTTTTGAAAATTATAAATTAATACTAATATTCATGTTTTAATTAGGTGATATTCAGGATAACAATCTTGGTATGGTTGAGAAAGATGCAAGAACAAGCTCAGATTCAATATGAGACACAATATTCACGATTTTGCACAACAATGTTCATGTATCTAGGAGATGATATTCATGTTTTTATTAGGTGATATTCTTGTTTAGGTGTAATATTATGCTCTCGGTATAGCTTGTGAAAATCATAAACAAATGATAGTATTCACATTTCTATTAGATGATATTTTTGATTACGTAGTATATTCTTTTCTTAGTGTTTTGCTATACATGATTATCTTTTTTGAAAATTATAAATTAATACTAATCTTCATGTTTTAATGGTGATATTCAGGATAACAGTTTTGGGATGGTTGAAAAAGATTCAAGCACAAGCTCAGAACCAATATGAGACATGTTATTCACGATTTTACATAACAATGTTCATGTATCTAGGAGATGATATTCATGTTTTTAAGCTCAGAACCAAATGGTGATATTCAAATTGTACTTGATTCATATTCAAAAAAATTGATTATAATTGCATATACATGAACTTAAAATCACATAAGACTGAATTGAGACACATTTTTGCGAATACACTGACTGAATACGTAAGTAAATAAAACAGAATATCAGGTTAACAAACTCAAATACGACTGCATTGATGAATATTGTTTGCATATGTCAGAAACGAAACTTGAATATCAACTAAATAAACATGAATAAGTAATCGTAAAAAATTGAACAGAGGCACAAGCATATGAGAATGCGATTAGTGCATACATAATATATGTAAATAAAGTTGAATATCAACCTTAACAAACGCGAATACGATTAAGGTAAATAAAGTTGAATATCAACTTTAACAAACCCGAATACGACTGAAGTAAACAAAGCCGAATATCAACATAAATAAAGGTGAATATCAACATTCACAAATCTTAATACTACTGAAGTGAACAAAGCTGAATGTCAACATTAACAAACCCGAATACGATGATCAGCAGAAACGAGTTTGACAGTTAATGGAGAAATTTTAGGATTCTCTCTTATCTTTTATAATTTCCCATTTTAAATTAAATTAATTAATTGAAAAAAACCCTTAATTTTGATGAGAGAGTTGATTTAAACCGTACAACCCTATAATTAAGGTTGTTAATTTTTTTTCTTTTTTTTCTCCTTTTAAATCAAGCCATCTAATTTATCTAATCCGACACTCCTGATTTGTCCACTCGTTACACCATAAAACTCGTTACACCGGAACCGGCCTCTCTCTCTCTCTCTATATATATATATATTAAAACATAATGATTTAGAGCTTTCACGTTCATTCTAGCCTCACCATGCTTAGGTGTCAAATTGTTGTAAATTCTCATTTTACTATTGTTGTAAATTCTTCTAATCTCTTAAATTTAAGATTGAACAACTAATAGACTTAGATTCTAGATATGATTTTGAAAAGTTGTTACATTTATAAATTGAACCCACATAGCTTAAAATAATTATTGTGATTTTTTTTCTTTTTATTAGTTATTTTATTATTATCTATATACTACATATATATATATATATATTATAAAAATTATTTAGAGCTTTTGATATTTTTAATAAATTATTCACTAAGTAATTTAATTTATAAATATACATATATTTATACATTATTCACTACTTTGCTAAATAAAAAAATTGAGTAATCAATACAAAAATTAAAAATGTGCATACATTTGAAACAAATTCACTACTTACACTTGTACGTTATTTGATATTTTGAAACTCATTATTTCACTTATAAACTATTTCATATTATATAGTTAAATATGCATGAGAAAAGAGTTCAAATAAGAGGCATAAGAACTTATTTATATTTGTTGTTTATTGATTATATATAAAGTTTTAAACTTAATTATGTAACAAAATCATTTCAAAGCTTATATACGAGATTACTTATTTACTTATTAATGAACTAAATAAACCAGTGAATGACGCGAGGAATAGACTACTTAAAGTTTAAAACTAGATTGAAAAACTTAAGCACCAAACTAGATTGAAAAACTTGGGCACCAAACTAGAATGTGTTCTTAATACAAGTAGGAATCAAATACATTAAATATTTTTAACAATGTAGTTTTTTTTTTATCTTATATAATCATGTATGGTTTATAATTCGTACTGTATAGTTTACGATTTACAGTCATAATTTAATTTAATACGATTGATAAATACTATTTAAATAAATAAAGTTATTTAAAACTAGATTTTTTTTTTCCTGAAATGGGCTTTTTTTCAAAAAAATCCCGCTATAGGCTCGATTTGAAACATACTCCAAATATAGACACAATTTTTTGGTTCGGAAAATATACACTTTGGAGAGACGCTGGTTTTGACAGCGTCTCCCAACCGAACCAAATTTTTTTTATTTTTAAACACTCATGCACAAGTGACGTACGTCTGTTATACATGAAATTGTTAAAAAAAAATCGTCTCAATTTCTTTTTTTTTTTAATTCCCACGTATAAGAGACGGCAAAACCAGCGTCTCTTATAGATGAACTTCTTTTAATTAAATTTTTGTGTTCATAAGACATTGGAAAAACTAGCGTCTTATACAAAATGCATGCATGTTTATTTTTCAAATGTTATATATATATAGAGGTGAGTTCCGGTGTAACGAGTATTGTGGTGTAACGGTGTCACGAGTTTTTACCTTCAATGGTATTCGGGTTTGTTAAGGTTGATATTCAACTTTATATAGATTTATAAGTTATATATGCACTAATTGCATTCTCATATGTTTGTGTCTCTATTCAATATTTTACGCTATTTATTCATGTTTATTTAGTTGAATATCTACCCTATATTGATATATGTAAATTAAGTTGAATATCAACCTTAACAAACCTGAATATCATTAAGGGTGAATACTCGTTACACCGTTACACCGTAAGAGGCTGTTACACCAGAACTTAAATCTATATATATATATATATATATTAGACTTACGCGGGTTCGTATGGCTCATATGGGCTCGTTCGGAATCAGAATCGATCGAGACCTGTTTCGTAATACATTGTCAAAACATTTGAAAAAACCAGCATATCATTTTCTTTTGGAACAATTTCATGTATAAGAGACACTGGTCATGAGTGTTTAAAAGAAAAGTTGGTTCGGTTGGGAGAGCTGTCAAAACCAGCGTCTCTCTAATGTGTATATTTTTCGAATTAAAAAATTGTGCCTATATTTCAAATCGAGCCTATAACGGGATTTTTTTTTGAAAAAAAGCTCATTTCAGAAAACAACTGGATATTTTAATGGTGTCAACAATCTATAGGAGTAATATTTAGTCTTACAAAATTAGTGTAGTTTGACTACTTTGTTCCCGCCCTTGTGACTTTGTTTCCTTGTTTACTAGATTCTGTAAGAAAATTCAGTAAAACTTACATATACTTGTACGTTGTGATTTGTGATTTGTGATTCATATCAAATCATGTTCCAGGTTGACAAGGAAAGCATTGGATACACGATGAGCTACGGGGAGATGATTGAAATATTATCTTGGATGGCTGCGAAAGCCAGCATCAAATACTCAGTCTCCCTATGCAAATGGATGTATAATGTTCATTTAGAGGAAGGGTTCATGAAGAAGCAAAGCATCCATTCATTTGGAAAAGAAGACGGGTTCTTTTTACAACGGGAGAGTGAATGGTTCCTGTTTGAGCCAACCAGCAACCCTATTGAACTTCACATTCTCCCTGGACAAACAACACATTCAGATTTTGGAATCCCAGACGAATCACTCGACTACTTTCGTAAGAACGGGCAGATTGTGTCGTCTAGCAACGGCCTCGTCCTCCTTACTCGACTCACTATTGAAGTCGGAAGAATACAGATAAACCCGGACACATATTATAGTTGTAAGTACCGCGATCCCCGAATCGGGGTATACAATCCGGTTACAAAGCTATGCGCCCCACTTTCTTGCGGCACAACCAGCTTCAGAATCCTATTGGATACAGAATTAACTCCACTCATTCAATGTCATCATCCCAACCCGAGTAAAGAGGGTGTTGAATTTGCAGATGATTACACCATCTTAGTCCCGGTTCAGCCCGCAGATAAGAAGCATCTTGCTATTTTCTCTAATGGAAGTTGGGATGAGGAGATTTGCGATGTCACCATAAAGGGACGGTATGTGTCGTATAGTAACCCAGTAGCACTTTTCCGTGCCGCTACTGATTCAGTTGTGGTGCATTATATGTGTCACAATGACAGTGATATAAACTTATCCGAATACGTGTATTTGGACCCGTATATTGCTGCATTCGACGCGCGAGAGAAGAAGCTGTTGAGGGAGATTCAGCTGCCAGGAGAGGCATGGAAGAAGTGCATGGTACGGGAGCTGGAAGAAGCTGAAAATACACAAATGGAGTGAGACAATTAGTATTTGCTTGGTGATGTGGCTAAAAGAGCGCGGGTTGGTGAGAGCGTGGGTTTTGGAAAACTGTGGCTATAAAAATGAATACTGGAGGAAGATAGTGGATACCAATTTGAAGGAGATGGGGATTGACGAGGAGGGAGGAAAAGGTGAAAGGCGTGGGAGTTGCGAAACAGAAAGGATTGTTGTTTGCGACGGTTTTCAACGAGAAACGCCGACGGCGTAGTGGTCGAGTGTACGTATATGTAACGGAGGGAGAGAAGCGTGGGAAGCTGGAGGTGGTGGGGGACCATCATAAAGGGAAACGCTTTACGTTCCTGCCTTATGCTAATACTCTCACACCCGTTTCCTTTCAAGACACTCATACTCCTTCTTTCACTCCTAAGCTATCATTAAATTGGATCTTCTAAAGTTATATGTAGCATCTCCTCAGCCAAATCTAACATTTCCTATGCACATTTAGTTGTGAGGCAAGTGTTACTGGAGGATGCTTAATTTGGATGTGTTATTATGCAAGTATTGATTTATAAATACATGGAGAACGAATCTACCCAACAAGGCAATGATGGAGTGCTGCGGTTTCTCTCAAGAGTTAAGATGATGATGATGATATGTGATATCTATAGGGATTATTTATATATATATATTCCCTTCGTTCCATTATAATTGTCATTCTATCATTTTTAAGACAAATTAAGAATTCAAAATTTTCTCTAAATTACTGTTATTTAATTTCCTTGTTACATAATGACTAAAATGATAATTATTTAAGATTCGAAATCTAGTAATAAAGATAGAGGAAAATCTGGCAAAATCTTACCGAAATAGCTAAAACGACAATTTAGTAGGAACAAAGAAAACAGTATAGAATCTACTATATAACTACTAAAGCAGAATGCCTTACTCTCACCTTAGCTATGCCACATGGCAAGAAGGCTTTTCAGCCTATCCACGTGTCATTACACGATTCGCTGTTTTCCTGTTTTTTTCCAGAATTTTTTGTCAAACAGCTGTGTTTTCATCTATTTGCCAAGTGTATAACACCGATTTATGTTTTTTGTGGTAAGTTTTATGCTGCTAACGTGTAAAACTTTTTTTGGTAATTCATTCTACAATCCAATTGACCTAAAAGGCTGAAAACATATCCCTAATTAGTTTTAAAAAACGACCATAATTTTAAACCTGTAATACAAAAAACGCCCATAACCAATTGATGATATGAACTAAAATAGAAAGTGCTTTAAACCTGTAATGCAAAAAAAAAACTGAAACACATGACATTATTACATATTAACCTAGCTAAAGACCTGATATGAAATTACACAAACATGAAACCCCAAAAGATAAACACATTATTACAATGATTTCTGCATAATTAAAAAATGAACCCTAAATCTGGAAGCAAATCTGGAAGTGCACGAGATCCTTCGCCATGCCTGAAAAAGGAAATTAAAAATACATAAGAAAAGATACACTATTAAAAATATGGAAGCAAATCATGACACATAAATAAGGAAGATATACCCTAATTTTTAGAGTCATCAGAAAATACACAAGTGTAACCCACGGTTTCAGATTCTGCTAAGAAAATCTGTAAAGCAAGAAAGGAAAGACCTTTAAAAAAAATGTACGGGATTTACTAAAACTGTTTAAACGAATCTTCATTACTTGCCAGCATATCTTCTTGCCAGACAACTCAAATATCTTATTGCCAGTATATCTTAATTACTAAAAACTATTCAATGAAATATCATTTACCTAAATATGGAAATTTTGTTCCAGAAAAAAGAGGCAGTAGTATTATGCACCAAATGAAACCCTAATGTTTCATTATAAAATGAAACCCTAATGTTTTCACGTTCTTCCCTATTCTCACTTTAAACCTACTGTCATTCTTCCAATCATACACCATGGAAGCAGTTCAACGTATTATCGATATTACATCTTCAAAACACAATCTTACTATGAAGGTTAGATGCATAAGAATGTTCAAAGTTCCTATGAAGGCAGATCCCTCTAAATTCTCCACCACCAACATAATTTTCATGGATGAAACGGTATGTAGATTATTTCAATCCTGTTTTATTGTTTCTATATTTCTCTATCTAACTATACGTAATCTAATATTCAGGAAGAACGAATTCATGCAGTGATAAAGGAGTCTTTAATGACAAACTTTCCACAATTAAAAGAAGGAGAAGCTTTTCTAATCTCAAAATATGGAGTTGCAATGTACGATACAGAGTACAAATATACAAATCACAAATTCAAGCTACTGTTTTCACGCTTTACAGTAGTAAAGCCCTGCATGACTAAAGATATTCCTACTCATGGCTTTAAATTCATAGATTTTGAGGAAGTGTATGATAATTCACTACATGAGAATACCCATTATGGTTAGTATTATATATAAATTAAATCAACACATTTTTGCAACAGTTATTCTCATACCTAACTGATCTATTGTTATTTTAATTTATTGTTTCAGATCTTATTGGGTTGTTGGCTGGAATTGGAGATATTGTCAAATGGTCTGCAAAAAAACCTGATGGAAAAAGGCTATTCTTGAAGTTAATGGATTCCAGGTATGGTTTTGGATTTTAATACTGCAGATCTGAAACATTTATATTTTTATGAACTAAAACATGAAGCAGTTTATGAATAAGCCACTTTACATTAAAATATACCTGGTATGAGCAATAAGTAGTATTCTTTGCACCTGTGTTCCACCTTTCTGCAGAAACATGAAGCAGTTAATCAATAAGCCACTTTTCAGTAAAATATACCTGGTATGAGCAATAAGTAGTATAAAATGAATTCTTTTTCAGAAAGTATAAAGTATTATGTAATATATAATTACTAAATCTATTGAATAAGCCACTTTTCACAAAGTGTACATTTATATTCCAATTTTCAGCCATTTTTACCTTCAGGTTTTTAGGCTCATTTAATATATTATTCAAATCTACAGTTTATGCAGTTGAATGATTATTCTTACAGCCCATATATTTTAAAAGTCATTGACTTTACATTTATTTTATAGGAACAATACAGTAGACATTACACTTTGGGATGCTTATGCTGAGATGTGTCGACCCCTACTCGGATTATCACTTGAGAATAAGAAGATTGTATTAGTCATTCAATTTGCACGACTATCAAAATGGAATAATGAGCCTAATTTCTCAAATGGTTATGATGGAACTAGACTCTTTCTAGATGATGACTCAATTGCAGAAATTTCAGATTTCAAAAAGATGTAAACAAACATTCGAATTTTATCTATGTAAAACTATTTATTTCTATACTATTTATGTGCAGAAAAATAGTCAAATCTAATCCTTTTAATACTCTCACCCATACAAACTTGATATTGATATGCAGAAAATTATTTGAACTAAACTATGTTCTTTAATAATTTCATACAGTTTCAAAGAAATAGAAGGGCTACAAGTTGAGAATATTGTTCAGCTTTCAAATGAGGCTTCAAAATTACCGGCTGATATTTTCCTAAAGGCCAATGACAGGAGAACATTGGAAGAGCTTCATGAGCATCTATTTGAAAATAAAACTGTAAGTTGTAAAAAGTTTATTTCCAATGAATTTTTACAATTATTAATTCTGAATTATTTTATAGGTACTGAGAGCTGTTACAGTTGCCACCATAGAACATATTGATAATCCTACAGGTTGGTACTATAACTCATGCAAAAAGTGCAAGAGTAAAGTTAAACCGGGCTCAGAGGAGGGTCACTGGTGCAAGAAATGTGAAAAAATAGTCACTTTTCCAATACCTAGGTTTGCAATACAAGTTTCAGTAATTGATGGAACAGGAAACAGTCAATTAACAATTTTTGATAAAGAAGCTTCACAAATCTTAGAGAAAAGTGTTACTGACATTCTGGAATCAAGAAAAGAGGTGATTTTTATAGCTTTTTGCTAATATATACAATCTTGAACTTCTCTAATATTTTTGAGTGTTTTACAGGAAGACGATGATAATGAGATTCCTGAAGAATTGAAGATATTCTTAAACAGGAAATTTCTATTCAAGGTTCTCATTTCTGAATACAATATTCTTAACCTACCAATGGCATCAGCATATACTGTGACACACATCTCAAGTGATGCACATTTGATTGAAAAGTTTGAGACCTTATCATTACATTCTGAGGTAATATTACTTAACCTATTGAATAAGTTTAATATATATGTCAAATCAATTCATTATTTATGAAATATAGTCTACTTATTACAAATTTTTTTTTTAGGAAAATGAAGAAACTACAATTACTGACATTGATGTGATATCAAAATCATCAAAAACTTCTTCTAATGACATGAGTACCCCGTCAAAAAGATCATTTATGTCTATTGATGATGAACCAAATTCTAGCAAACATGAGGAGGGGGAGTATTCATCAACTAAGAAGCAGCTCATAGAAGTTAAAAAGGAAAAGATGGACGATAAGGAGAAGAAGGATTAGATGGCCGGATTATTTTCAGTTTTTAGAGGATTTTTAGCACTTTTGGTTTTTCAATAATTACTTTTTAAGATTATTATACCCAATCATGCAAGGATTAAGTTTTTTCAGTAATATGCTATACTTTTCAGTTCATCTTTATCTATATCCAATCTGCTTATCATGCAAAGTATCTATATCTAATCTTCTTATCATGCAACATCATTCCCTTTTTTAAAACTCAAAATATTTTAAAAAAGTAATTGATTCATAATTAATTTCAGCAGCAAACTTACTTGGTTTAAAGCAGTCTAAATTACTTTCTCAACATGTAAATTGCATTACTTGCTCCCCTTTAGATGATCTTCCTCTGAAGTCTATGCAATCTGCAACCCAGATTCACATCTCCCCTCTGCATATTGAATTTTATAAGTTAACAAATTCATTGGCCATGTCATACTCTTCAAAGTAATTGATTTTATAGTAGATTTCAGCAGCAAACTTACTTGGTACAAAAAGCAATAGAGCACCAGAATGTGATAGATGAAGAGTTGTATGAGCTTCCACTGGAACCGTCTACAGGATAAAAAGCACATAAGAAAATGGACAAGTGTTCTTTTAGTACATAAGAAAATGAACTGAGGGGTTTGCAGAATTACGAAATTAGGTTCATTAAAATATATATTCTGACAGTCCATATAAAATAAGAAAAAGCTAATTTTTAAATGGAAAAATTATACATCAGAAAATATCCATTATGCCTTTTTAACCACTTATTGTGCATGAAGATATTTAAAAAATACAATTGTCTTTTGCATAAATCATATTTCCTAATCAATTTTATGGTGCATAAATTTTGATTTCCAGCAAAATATAGAAATTAAATACAACACATAAAACAGTTTGCACATATTGGTTCTGAGAGATTCAATAGCATTTAAAATAGATAATTTCAAATTCCAGAACTATGTGCACATAATATAGTAATAAGGGAAAACAAAAAGGAAAGATATAAATCATTATTTTATTCGGAAATTTAAAAGTTTTGACCATATAAGTCATATTTTCTATGTTTAAGATATCCCATAGATATATCATTACCATGCTTAAAATTATAACATTCTGCACTAAATGCAGCTATTCCTAAACCATAATATAAAATTTTGTTTCCACTGTCTATATAAATACATAGGTAATGAAGTGCAACCCTTACAAAACAGAAGGTAGAGAATCTTTGTGCACTTCAGAGAAATCAAAAAAATTCATCGTGTTCAAGATTAAGTGTCTTTAATGCAGTTCTTATAAAACTGTCTTAAACTTTATATAATCTGAAAGGCTTATTATTTCTGTTATTTCTGCTTTATTTCAGGTCCTAATAATGGTTCATCCAACTAAGCATGACGTAGTCAAGGGAGATTCTATCATAATGCTTTCTGACCTTATGCCATCAAACCACTTTTTCAGTTTACCACCATTAGTGTCTACTTTTTGGATTCAACTTACTTTTCCAGTAGCATTGGAGTTGGATCTAAATTATATAAAATGCAGGCTATTTATCCCCCCAGATGTGATGAATGCTACAGACAGGTAATTACAACAATCTAATTTCAGAAATCCATACACTCTACAATATGAATAATGGGATGAATTTTATACATCCAAGTGTGTTTATTTTTTGTGCTTAAAACATTGTTCATTACATACAGATTTCGGAATGCTTTGAATGAAATGAACATCAGGTTTCACCCATGGATAGATGAAAAGGATCCAATCATATTTCCAAATATCAAGATGAATTTTGCTATTAAGAGTGTTGTTGCTGATATGAGTGAAGCTGAAGTTACTTCTTTCCATAGGACTTTTTCGTCTTACAATCCTATGATATGTGTTCTTACTAATGTGGAAATGGATTCTTTTGCTCTAGAAGAAATGTTTAAGCAATATGGACATGATCGTTTTGTTAGATTAAACCAAGAGATTGATGGAGACAAAACTTATGTCATATGGCGAAGTTCAGACGTGAATATAGGGTTTGAAGATCTAGGAAATGATGTTAATTTAAAGATCAGTGCTCGAAGCATGATGTCATGGCAACTGTCATGTGTCTTAAGCATGAATGAAGGATGTAATGGTTTGCATTTGTGGAATAAGTTGGATCAGTATGCTGCAGCTAATCGTCTACCTTGGCAATACTTAGAAGGGCGAAAGAGATTGATTGATTTGACAGAAAATCCTTGAAGGAGGTTAAAAGTGAAGACCTTGAAGATTTATCTAGAATAGTTATTATAAAGTTTAGAAGAGTTTTACCATTACCTACAATAAGTTTCTTTTACTATATTGCAAGTTTTCAAACAGGTTTTATTCATTATCTATTATTATGAAGTTGGTTATTTTATATTCCATATTTATTCTAAATTTAAGCAATGTTATTTACTCTTTCCAATCTATTTTCGAATTCCATATAGTGCAGTAAAATAATTCAGGATTAATAAACCAATATATGCACTCTACCAAAAAAAAAACAATATATGCACATTATAATTTCAACAAAAATAAAATAAAGTAAGAGTAAAGTTATGTTAAAATATTATTATTCAAGAAATCCCATAGATATCATATTAACTAATTTTGAAAATAGGGGTTATTTTGCAAGTGTACCAAATATAGAGATTCCTAAACCGTAATTACATAAGTTTCTACTAACCATAATATAAAACACTTTATGTTTGGAAATTAAAAATAAATCACAAAGTAAGAGAATATATATATAGGTTTTGTCACACAGAATATAGTAATAAGGGAAAATATATCTATGTATTCAACTCAATATGTCATATTTAAGCAGTTCAAGATATCCCACCACAGATTTCATTACCATGCTTAAAAAATATCAGGATGCACTAAATGCAACTATTCCTAAACCCTAATGCACATTCCTAAACCCTAATTCACAATTTCGTTTTTCAGTGTGTATATAAATACACAAGTGTTTCATTCATCCCTAATTCATTTATTATCAGTTTTCCACTCTCTCTACCAATACATAAGTGTTTCTGTCATCCCTTACAAAGCAGAAGACAAAGAAATTTGTGTGCACTTGGGAGAAATCAAGAGTAGTCTTCTAGAGTAGTCTTCTACTTCAAGGTAAATTATTTTTATTATAGTTGTAGAATAGTTTTCTCTAAGTTCATTTTAGATCTGTAAAACACTCACAACTATGTTCATTTTCTGCATAAAAAGTACAACTTAATTTATTATTTAGACCATAAAGTGATTCTGCAGATACATTTATTTTAAATAACGTAATTGATCTAATATGCAAAAAACTTTTGTATGCCCAAGGAAGTGAAGGAATAGATGGTGGATGACTTAAAAACTTATTTTAGTTGATTTTTAGCCTTAGCTGTATTGAAATATTCATTTTATTAAAATATTTATCTTATCATGCAAGTTTTTGTATTGCATATCAAAACATAAAATAAATACAATAAGTAAACTTACTTGGGTATTTTTTAACAACTTCATCTCATCAATAACTTCTCATTTCCTTCTTCTCCTCCACCTCCTTAGGCTTGATTGGATCTTCTTTGCTTTGCTGTTTCACATCTTCCTTTTCTCTGGATTCAGAGAAAAGGAAGGTGTCTGCAATTTTAATTTTTTATCAATTTTGTATTATTAATTTTGCTTCCTAAATAGTAATAAACTACAGCTGAGAAGTAGGAACCAGTACATATTACCTAAACTCACATTCTTCTTGGCTCCATAGATCATAGAAGAACGTCAACCTGCATGCGCGGGTTCAACCATTAGCTCAAGAAATGTAAAAAATTAATCTCTGAATAAAAATAAGAAAAGGAATTTGCTTAACTTAAAAGCATAAATACAACAGAGAAAAGAGAGGAAGAAACACTTGCAGAAAAATATCCAATTCTGTGATGGTTCACAATTCACACACTAGACCTAAAACTGAAGAGGAAGAAGAAAAATGAAAAATAATTGTGTTTAATTAAGCATGAGATGGTTCACAGTTTTAAATTAATGATAGACAAAGGCAAAAAAAAACATTGATTAGGAGGTCAGCAATGAAAGTAGATTGGAACTAACAACTCCTTTCTATTGAAGAGAGTTAGCAATCAAGTATCAAGTTGGTGGAATTTAGGTGTGGTGCATAATCAAAACTTTCACCAACAGTGAAACAACATTTGCAAAACCTTTAGTTTAAAACTTCCCTTATACTGTGACACACTTCTCAAGTGATGCACATTTGATTGAAAAGTTTGAGACCTTATCATTACATTAAGATGGTAAGAGCCATTTATTAGGTGTGGTGCATATTCAATAGGTTAAGTAATATTACCTCAGAATGAAATTTCTTCAACTAAGGGGATTGTGCATGAATTTCTTCAGCTTCATATCTGACTGCAGTAAGATGGTAAGAGCCATTTATTACAAAGACCAAATTTTTATTAGGCCTTCAAAGAACTATAATAAGATAAAAAAAAAAGGCTTATTCAAATTATTATCTTTATTAGAACCGCAGTAGAGGTCGTAAAGAAGCTGGCAGCAAGGATACAATCAATAATTGACAGTAACATGAAAATAAAATAAAAACTAACCTTATAAAACTCCATTAGCTCATCAGCACGAAATGCTAGCTTTCACCTACATAATGAATATATATGACCAATTAATAAGGTTATTCAAAACCAATCAATCAATTCTTTTGAAGAGCCGTGTTGATCATAGATACAAAATGAAAACAAGACATAGCCCTAGATAGAAAATTTTCCTGTGCCTTCACTTAGATAGAAAATTTTCACAGATTACTTTGTGATCTTTTATGCAAACAGGCACATGAAGCAATATCATAATTTATAACATGACCAATGTTGCTAAAATGTCAAACAGAAACCCTAGATTTCAGAAACCTAAAAAGGAACGAGAACAAATCATCTTAAGATAAAAAAATAATAGCAGACATGCGAGATGTACAGATCCAGGAGTTATTCATGTACCTTTTACTCATTTATTTCAAAAGAAACCCTAGATCTGAGAAGAGAAGACTTTTTCGACTCTTCCTCCTCTTCCATTACCTCATCACCTCTCCCCACCTTCCCCTATCTTCATTACGGTGCAGATCCTACCTCTCCATGTGAAATCATCTTCAAAAAATAAAAGAAAGAACCATCAATAAGAAACCCTAGATCTGGAAGAATAGTAAACTAAACAAAAAATGAACTTGGGTGATTATGTTTGAGAGTGGAGGAGGGTAAATAATGAAATCATGATTTGGGTTTGAGAGTGGAGGAGGGCTTCATTCAGATCTGAGCAGAGAAAGGAGGGTTTGAGAGTTTGAGAGCGGAGCGGAGAGTTTGAGAAATGAGGTATTGATGGTTTGTGAAAGATCGATGGCGGAGAGGCCCAAATCATGATGTCGAGATCTGAGCAGAGAAAGGAGGGTTTGAGAGTGGAGGGCTTCGTTCAGATCTGAGCAGAGAAAAGAGAAGAGGATCTTGAGGAGGATGAGCAGAGAAAGGAAGGAGAAGAGGATCTGAACGAAGAAAGTTGTGGAGAACTGAGCACCAAATCGAGGGTTTGAGAGTGGATGAGGCTTCGTACAGATCTGAGGCAATCGAGAAGGAGAAGACATCTGAAATGTAGGAGAAGGAAATGAGTGGAGGCGGAGGAGTGAATAGAAATCAGGGTTTCCTTAAAGAGAGAGACATCAAAACCAAATTTATGCATTTATATTTATTGTTGAAGATAAAATAAATAATAAATATTTTAAGTAAATAGTTGATGTTAGCTTATTTGTATCTTCACATTTATTTTTGTTATTAAATACATGTTATATTATATTTATGTTTTGTTTCCAATATTATTCAGTGATTAGAGAAAATGGTGCGAAAGCGTAAAGTTTTAGAAAACGAACAAGGAACAGAATCAAATCGATCAGGTATTCAATCAGCTAAAGAATTGGGTATCGTTTTTTTTTTGAGATTTATATATGAATTTATTTGTTATTATTAAAATCATTTATTAATTAAATATGTGCAGGATCTACTAACCAAGTGACTAGATCTTCTTTAAATGGCTTGCGTTCCCCGATGTCTGATATTTCCAATGGTAAGTAATTTATTGTATTAATTATTTTTGTTTTTTTTCAATTGAAATATATGTTTTATCTATGTTTGAACAAATTTTAGTTTTTTATGTTTTTATTGTTAAATGTTAGAACAGTATATGTTCATTTTTAGCATTAAAGCATATATATATAAAAACAAATTTAAATTCATATATTAATTAAATATGTGCAGGATCTATTGACCCAGTTAGTAGAGATTCTTTAAATGGTTTGCGTACCCCGATGTCCGATATTTCCAAAGGTAAGTTTCTAGCGGATTAATTAGATGTTTTTTATTCAATTCAACAATATATGTTTCATTTTTGTTTAAACAAATTTAGTATTTTTTTATAATTTCTATTGTTAAATATTAGACTTTGAATACGTTGATTGAATTTTGTAGTGTATGAACATGTTACACCGAGATATCGTCAAATTCATCAACAAGATCCAATTTCTCATACTTCGGTTTTACCCGGTTGCGTCCCACACAAAAAAACAATGGTACAACTTATATTTTCATCTAAAGGTTACTTTATTTATTCAGATTGTTGGATTAGTTAGTAGATTATATTGAATGTACTATATTGATTCTTATCGTAGTTAAACAGATTAATCAAAACAGGCGTAAGAAACAAGGAAATCAATCAGGTTGGGAGTATATTATTTTTATAATTTTAAAATAATATTCCTTTCTTATATTTGAAAATCATTTTTTAATTATATTCTTGCAGGTCGAGAACATGAGAATATTTGCAGTTCTTCTATTAATGAGGGTGCACCGTTACACAGTGACGCTAATTGTATGTCGTTATTGGAAATTAAATATTATATCTTATGAATTTATCTATTTTGATATTGATTTTTAATTTGTTTTTGGTAGGGCAAGTGCATGGATCAATGTTTAACAACCAATTGGTTGTAGGAAAAAAAGAAAAAGGTATGATTCAACCAACCTACATGTGAATTTATATATCTAAATGTTAAAAACTATTAGAAAGTTTATATTGATATATTAGATCGGAATATGAGGATGTTGAGAATGAATGCAATCAAGCTAAAGAGGACACTGAATCTACATGGAGTACATACAGGTTAACAACATGTGTTCTTATTAGTGGATGTATATAAATAGAGACTTCTACCCTATTTTTTTAATATTTAATTAACTTTTTGTTTGTAGTCCAATTGCATGACTCGAGACTTAATGATCCATTGACCATCGAAAAGATTGAGAAAGGTATGAAAATACTTTTAACAAATGTGGTTTTTGGGTTAAAGTGCTAAAACAAATTTGTATGGGTTCTTTTTAGCTCGCCGTATGTGAATGATAAGAATTGAGGCAATCAAAGAAATGAGACGAAGACAAAAGCAAATTCATAAAGGTTAACAATTTATCTAAATTGTTTGTTCATATTCCATAGTTTAAAATTATATGTCATTTATTGTTTAATTATTAATGTAGACAACTTATTTTTATTTTGTAGTCAAGTATCTCGATCATGGTGATGGTAAATATCAATGTCAGTATTGTGGTGCGTTGCTATGGCATGATGAAATCAGCAAAAACAAACAACCGAAATCAGATGAAGATGAAGAAAATAACTCATGTGATGATAATTCTTCAAAGTCTTCTCTTTGTTGTATGAAAGGGAAAATTCAGCTTCCTTTGTTGAAAGAGCCACCCCCGTTGCTCAAAAGTCTTTTGACTAATAGGCATCCAAAAAGCAAACAATTCTGTGAAAACATCATTGCTTACAACATGATGTTTTCTTTCACCTCATTAGGAGGCAAGATGGCACCAATTAGCGGAGGGCGTGGACCTTACTGCTACAGAATGCATGGTCAAAACTTTCACAGAATTGGGAGTTTGTTACTTGTACCTGGGTCAGGACCAAAGTTTTCACAACTATATATCTTTGATACAGAAAATGAGGATGCAAATAGAATTGGTGTCATAAGGTATGTTAAATTCATTAATTGTTTGATATTCTTTACTTAATTAGTAAAAATATCCTCTTTAGACTACATCATCTTCATTAGCGTAATATTTATTAACATATTCAATGCTATAATTAATTAATTTGTTTTCACTGCAGCTCTAGAGTAAAAAAAGTAGATGACTCACTGGTGAGTGACTTGAAAAATATGATAGATGAATACAACCCTCATGCAAAGGCGTTTAGAATGGCAAGGGATCGCTTTAAAGAAGACAATTCAGCAAACGTCCAACTGCGTCTTATTATTAAGAGAAACACAGATGCGCGAAGATATAATCTGCCAACAAGATCTGAGGTTGCTGCTCTTATTATTGGTGATATTGACACAGATTTAGGAAAGAGAGACATCGTACTTCACACAAGGAGTGGTCGATTGCAAAGAATACACGAGTTGCATCCTTCTTACCTTCCTCTTCAGTATCCACTAGCATTCCCGTATGGAGAGGATGGATACAGACCTGATATTTCTCTCAGTGATATTTCAAACAACCCTTCAAGAAAGAGGTTGAGGATTACTATAAAAGAGTTTGCTCAGTTTAGAATCCATGAGCGGGAAGGAGAATCGCCTGCTCTAAGGTCATCCAGAAAATTATTCCAACAGTTCTTGGTCGATCTTTATACAATGGTTGAATCAGAAAGGCTTAGCTACCAGAAAGCTAACCAGAAGAAGCTTCGGTCTGATTTATACAATAATCTTGCTAGAGCAACTAGCAAGGGAAACATTGAACCATCTTCATCCGGAAAGCGTACAATATTAGCATCTACATTTACAGGCGGACCGAGATACATGAGGCAGAACTATCAAGATGCAATGGCGATCTGCAGGCATCATGGTTATCCTGATTTGTTTATAACATTCACATGTAATTCAAAATGGCCTGAAATTACAAGGTTTCTTGAAGAGAGGGGTCTACATCCAGAGGATCGGCCTGACATTGTATGCAGGCAGTTCCACATCAAATTGACCGAAATGATTCAAGATTTCAGAAATGGTAAAATTTTCGGAAAAATCAAATCAGGTAACTAAGTCGTTATATTTTTAAATTACTCCCAATACATTTAATCCCTACATATTGAATTATCGTTGATATTTTTGTTGTGAATCTTTAATTTCTGAAACTCTAAGTTATTATTGCTTCTATCTTTGTTGCAGTAGTATACACCATCGAATTTCAGAAACGTGGTTTACCACATGCCCACATTTTGTTGTTTCTAGATAAGGAACATAAGTTGCCTACTACAACAGATATTGATAGAGTTATATTAGCTGAACTTCCTGACCCAATACACGATGCTGATTTATTCAAGGCAGTCAGTGAATTCAAGATTCATGGTTCGTGTGGAGTTTTTAATCTGACATCGCCATGTATGAAAGAATTGAAGTGTACCAAATACTTCCCGAAAGAGTTCAATGACCTGACATCTATTTCTGAAAATGGCTATGCTATTTATCGAAGGCGTCAAGATGGGAGGACGATAGAAAAGAGTGGAGTTGTACTAGATAATCGGAATGTGGTTCCTTACAATGCAACTCTTCTCTTAAAGTACAATGCCCGTATAAATGTTGAGTGGTGCAATCGGACGGCCACTATTAAATACTTGTTCAAGTATGTGAACAAAGGTCCAGACCGTGTCACAGCTGCATTCTCAGAAACAAAGCAGAATTCTGAAAATAATGTTGTTGATGAAATCACAGATTACCTCAACTGTCGTTATATATCTGCGTGTGAAGCATCTTGGAGGATTTTTGCTTTTCCCATTCATTTTCGGACTACGCCAGTTGTACGTTTGAATTTCCACCTTCCCGGTGAGCAGAGTGTTTTATTTGATGATGCTGATAATATTGATGAAGTCATAGATGATCCAGACATAGCAAACACTATGTCTCTGCAGTGGACGGAGTGTAACAAAACAAATGAAACGGCTGAGAAACGAAAGTGAAAGATTCGGGAGAAGGGAACTGCTTCTATTGGAAGAATCTATCACGTGCTTCCTGGTAGTGGGGAGAAGTACTATCTCCGGATTATGTTAAATCATATTAAAGGGCCAACTTCTTTTGAAGCTTTAAGGATTGTTCATGGTAACCCTTATCCTACCTTCAAGGAAGCATGCTTTGAGATGGGATTATTAGATGATGACAAAGAATATGTTGAAGGGATCATTGAAGCAAGTTTTTGGGGAACAGGAGACTATCTCAGGAGTCTCTTTGTATTTCTTTTGATTTCTGATAGCATGGCAAGGCCTGAATACGTTTGGGAACGAACATGGAAACATCAATCAGATGATATCATCAGGAAACAGAGGAGGATACTTCGAATTGACGGTATGTACTTTATTTCTTATATATTTTTTATTATGCCATATCTATATTTCGAGCTTTCCGTTTTTAAATTATATGCTTATCTCAATTGTTTAGTTATTTTGTCATATTTTTCCATTAACAACTATGTGTTTTTATATGCAGATTTAAAGCTAACAGACAATCAGTTGCAAAACTATGCTCTTGCAGAAATTGAGAAGTTATTACAGCGAAGCGGTTATAGCTTGAAAAACTATAGTACTATGCCTCTTATTGATGAAAATCTCTTATCAGAAGGTTCAAACAAGCTTATACAGGATGAACTTAGATACGACAAAGCAGCTCTATCCGATAAACATGTACGATTGGTTTCTAGCTTTACAATTGAGCAAAAAGGAGTTTATGATGAGATCATGAATTCTGTTTTAGAGGATAATGGAGGTGTTTTTTTCTTATATGGCTATGGCGGAACTGGGAAAACATTTATATGGAGGGCACTTTCAGCTGCTATACGATCTAAGGGAGAAATAGTCCTCACTGTTGCTTCGAGTGCAAATGCTGCTCTCTTAATACCCGGAGGAAGAACTGCTCATTCAAGATTTAAAATACCTTTGCAAGTCGACGAGGCAACAACATGTCATATAAGTGCAGGTACAAAACTCAAACTATTTACGATAATTATATCTAATGTGTTGTCGTATAGCAGCTAACGAGTCTTCGACGTGTCATATACGTTCAGGTACAGATCTGGCTGAGTTGATATGTGCTGCTAAACTTATCATCTGGGACGAAGCTCCGATGACAAACAAGTTATGTTTTGAAGCCTTAGATAAGACTCTAAGAGATATCTGTCGTGCTACAAATCCAAACAGTTTACAGCAGCCGTTCGGAGGAAAAGTCATTGTATTTGGTGGAGACTTTAGGCAGATTCTTCCCGTCATATCAAAAGGAAGCAGGCAAGATATTGTTTTCGCCACAATTAATTCTTCTAAGTTGTGGGAACACTGCAAAGTCCTTCATCTGACAAAAAACATGTGGATTCAACGAGGTACCACTGAATCCGAAATCCAAGAAGCAAAGGATTTTGCAGAATGGGTATTAAGCGGGAGGACAACGATGGTGAAGCACAAATTAAGATTCCTGATGAACTTCTGGTTAAGAACTATGAGTTAGAACCGATTCCAGCAATTGTTCAATCTATATATCCGTGTATTTTGGACAATAGATCAACCTCAAATTACTTTGAGGAACGAGCAATTCTTGCACCAATGCATGAAGAAGTTGATAAGATTAATGAATATGTACTGTCTAAATTACTTGATGATGAGACAGTGTATCTCAGTTCTGATAGTCTGTGCAAGACGCGTGATCCCATAGACAATGAAGACAAGGTCTATACACCAGAGTACTTGAACAGCGTTAGGTGTTCTGGTGTGCCAAATCATGTGTTGAAACTAAAAGTTGGGGTCCCTATAATGTTGCTTAGAAATATTGATCAGACTTCGGGTTTATGCAATGGGACGAGACTGATAACTACTCAACTCGGGAAGCATGTTATTCAAGCTAGAATCATTTCAGGCAACAATATTGGCCATATAGTTTTGATTCCTCGCATGGTCATGACGCCATCAGACACTACATTCCCGTTCAAGTTTCAACGAAGACAATTCCCGGTGAGTGTGTGTTTTGGTATGACAATTAACAAAAGTCAAGGTCAATCTTTGGCTAATGTTGGTTTGTATCTTCCGCGCCCTGTTTTCTCTCATGGTCAGTTTTATGTTGGAACGTCAAGAGTGACTAGAAAAAAAGGTTTGAAGATTTTGATATGCGACAAAAATAACAAAAGATCTGATACTACAACGAATGTAGTATACAAAGAAGTTTTTAGTAATTTGTACCAGTACTAGAATTTCTTAGTATATTTGTCTTTTTAGAGTTACATTTTTTTGTTTAAATACTTTTGTTTTTATTGTTTTAATGGGATTAACTACCCCGTTTTGATTTAATGTTGTCAAGATCTTCTATTTTCAAAAAATTATTAGACAGAGTTGCATTTCTTTCTACCATTATAATATGTCATTTAGTTATGTCAATCTAAATGGTGGCTTTATTATATAGAGATGTAACTCTTGACGTTTAAAACTTTTTTAAAAATACAAAATATAAACAAATCTCGTGCAGGGCACGGGTACTGATCTAGTAACAACTAAAAAGAAACGGAGGAAGTACTAAAAAAGAGTTGTTTGAGGTTCTCGCTTTTAATTGCTTATGTCTCCCTTTGTAGTTAAAATTTCTTTTTATAAATATTAAAAGAGGCCCGTTCAAGGAAAAAAAAGACTTCAGATAAAAACTAAGAATCAATCTCAGCCTTTCATCTACCGCTTGAGAGTAAATCTGAAAGTTTGAATAAATTTAAATGGCACGGTGGTAATTTTCAAAATAGAGGAAAAATTAGAAAAAATGACCATCATCCCCGTTCATGTTACAAGCGGTCAAATACGAGGGAAGCTCCCATGGCGACGACCTCGAGTAATTCTCCTTCCTCTTTCCCGCTCCAATAGCGATTTAAGGTTCGTGCATCATCCATGGCGGCGTTGTCTTTCTCCCACTTCAAATCATCCTTCAATCTGACCGCCAGTGTAATTGACCAACGAGGCAATTCACCAGACGAGGCGAGGCGACTCTCCTAGCCATGGAAGAAGGTCAAGCTACACCACCAAGCGACTCCACTTCCAAGCTCGGATCCCGCAACTTCCAAGTTCTCTATGCTTCTGCTCTTCGCTTTTTTTTAGCCTTAATTCATCAACCTTCAATCTAGGATTTGGCTCTTCCGGTATCAGATCTAGTAGTTGTTGAAGAACCCTAAGTTCCAAGTTGCTACAGTATATTCGTCACGAATCATGGTTGAAGTTTAGGAACCTTTTCCAATTTTCGATCCCTTTTGTTTGAAGCAGGTTCATGATTTGAAGCCACATGCTTGTGATTCAAAAACCGCAGGTTTGCAACGTCTTCGGTGAGTGATTAGGTTTTATTAGAGGAGCTTCGCTGGAGGCGAGGATAAAGGAAGTGTTTTTAGAGAAAGTAACTACACGCACAAACTTAAGCAAGATGTAGGTTATAGATCAAAAGGGACACTAACAATCTCTACTCTCAAGAACACTAGGTTAACAATGGTAACACTCGACTTATTCTATTAATCTCGATGGCGAACATGTTTACAATGATAGGGAAACCACCTTTAAATAGGCAAATCTTAATTCTATCTATAAGGATATAATAATATATTTTTTCTTATATCCTTAACCTAATATAAACATGTTAAAGAGATATTCTATTTATAATATTTATTTATCTCTTTTACCATTTACACGAATAATAATGATAAATAACTTAATAACGGCCGACTTCCTTTCATACTCGTCTGACATCCTCGTATTCGTTTCTCTCGTACTCGTCTAGCCTACGTGTAGCTCATCGAACGTGTTGCCTTCTAGTAGTATTTTTAGGCACGAACAGGAAGCACGAATCTTTAACGATCCTCAGCTTGATCCGAGAAGATGCTCTCATGTCTTTTGTCTCCTATCACTCAAATGTTTGCTTGCTCGTTGTTGCTTTGTCCTAGTATTAATGATGAATTCCTGTTGAATGTTGCAAGTTAAGATGTGTATAAACATTTATCTAACTCTCTGTCGTTTAGTTGTTTATCAAGTTAAGTCCTTAGTTCCACTTCCTGTTACCTTCTGTAAACACAAAAATACTTTTAAATTTTAACTTCCACTCATTCAGTTGCTTATCATGTTAACTAGGACTTCTAGTTCCACTTCTTGTCACCTCGTGTAAACATAGGATGACTTTTCCTGTCATATATGGATCATATGAAACAAATGCAAAGATGAAGTACTTATTATTTGAATGAAACACCACTGTGAGGATGGCTTTTGAAATTTATTTCCAAAGTACTGAATTTACAGATTAACCTGATTCATAAGCTACAAGTTGAATGGTCTTAGAGACATATGGCTTTTTATTTTTATCTAAGATGGTGTTCAATATCAGGTTGATCTGGTTTTATATGTCAATGTCAGACCTTCTGAATCTGAATTTCGAAAAGCTATTTTTTATCAGCCTCATCATAAAACCCTTGGACCTGATGGTTTTTGTATTGAATTCTATCAGAAAAACTAGTCCATAATTAACACTTCGCTTTTAGATGCCGTGAAAGCTTTTTTTTTATTCTGAACAAATACTCTCTTCCATTAATCACTCGTTCATAGCCCTTATTCCTAAAAGTGAAGACCCAACAACCATTAATCATTATAGGCCGATCAGTCTCTGCAATTCTTCTTATAATATCATCACAAAAATTATGGCTAACAGGCTTAGACCGCTACTTGAGAATATTATTTCTCCTTATAAAGGAGCCTTTGTAGAAGGGTCGACTCATCCAATATAACATTCTAGTTGCTCATGAAATTTTTCACTCCTTCCATAAGAATAAAAAAGGCAACACTGGTTGGATGACCCTTAAATTAGATATGGAAAAAGCTTACGATAAACTGGATTGGGACTTCCTCTGTAAAGTCTTGGACCGCTTTGGATTCTTTACTAAATGGATTAACCTGATTAAAGCGTGTCTGGAATCTGCCTCCTACTCGGTGCTCATTAACAATCAACCTGGCCCTGAATTTAAGCCTAGGTGTGGCATTAGACAGGGAGATCCTATGGCTCCAACACTTTTTGTTATTTTTATGGAGTATCTTGCTAGGAAATTGCATTTAGAATCTTGTAGTGAGAATCCTAATGTTGGAATTAAATTGACTAGACATGGTATCATGATTGATCTCATCTCTTTCATTGCTCAATCTTACTCCATTCTCTTGCAAGAAGAGAGCCAAAGAGAGGTTCATTCTTCCTCTCGTTTATTACTTGAGTCTTCTTCTCTTAATGCTTCTACCAATTTTGCAAGAACTGGTGTTGGTAGTTCTGTTGATCAATATGATAAATCATCTGGTGTAAACATTATTGCACACATTGCAAGAGTATATGGCACATTGTTGGTAGAATTCATGGATCCTCCAAATTCAAGAAATTCTCAAGGTCATTCTATTAATGACATTCAGAGTGTTTGGTGTTTCCTCTTATTCTTCTTTGCCAGTAAACCTGCAAAGCCTCACTAATCATCAATACACTTAGTTGCTTAGTTTGCTTTAGAAAACAATAGTTGGCCCTTATTCATCTTCTAATGCACATCTTATTTGCATTCCTTATTCTTATACATCTCTTAATTCTGCATGATCATTATTTTCCATAGAAACATGGATTATAGACGCAAGAGCTAATGATCACATGTCTTTTAACTTGGATTATTTACTGAATTGAAACCATTACAACATCCTATCCACATCTCTATGCCTAATGGTCTTGTTCTTAATGTCAAGTTATTCGATTTAGTCAAAGCGCCATATGAGATTGTTTTGCATGATGTGTTGTATGTGCCTTAGTTTAGGTTCAATTTGCTATTTGTGAATAAACCGTGTTCAAAATTACAATGGCAACCTTTGTTTGATTCTGATCAATGTTGGCTGCAAGGAATGACTTTGAAGAGTCAAGTGTTGCTTGGTAATCTGCATAATAAGCTTTATGTCCTACCAACAACTAGTTCTGCTTCTTTTCTTGCTTCAAATTCAGTTTCTGCTAAGACCAAAGATTTGTTACTTTGGCATACTTAATTAGGTCATTTACCTATAGCAAGTGTCATATGCATTTGAAATGATTTACGTGGAAACTTGGGGGCCCTTCCACACCATCAGTCATGATGGTAATAAGTAGGCAGATTTGCAAAAATACCCTACCTGAGGTATCTTACAAACCTACATAAATCTCAATGGATATTACTGCAATATCCATATTGCATTTTCTTTTGTCTTTTCTTTTTGGTTTGGTAAATGAATAAAGGTTAATTTTTGGAAAAAGGTAAAATAAAAGCCAAATACATTATAATAATGAGCTGAGAAAAGAAGAAAAGAGAAAGAAAATCTGACGGAAAAGAAGAAAAGAAGAAAAGAAGCAAAAGTCGTACACATGTCAGGAATTTTTGCAAAAAAAAACGGCTAAAATGGGAAACGTGTCAGGAAATTTCAAGATCAGCCACAAAAAAAATCTGACATCCGTACAATGCATTGTTCACTCGTACCAGATTAATTCCCAGCCACAAAAAAAGTCTTTGGCGGTACACTTTCCCGCCAAATTTGATGTAAGCTCACTTAGAGCAAATTTTTGCTCGTAAATTATTGTAATTTGGCTTATCTTAACTTCATCTTCCTCATTAAGTCCGTTTTTTTTTTCTCTGTATTAAACTCCACCTTCCTCATTAAATTTGCTTTATATCCTGCCAGTCATCTGTTTTCATCTCTTTACATTGTAATTGTCTTGATATCTCTCCACCATACACAAGAAGGAATGGGTAAGTTGGCATATTAAATGCAAACGTTTTTATGTGTATTGGTAGCAGTAAATGACTATGTTTTCTTGTTTTGGCTTGTTTAGGTCAAACATATATTCTCTCCTTAATATGTGGAGGCAAGTGGAAGGTGGAGAATGAGCATTGGGTGTATGAAGACCCTAAAAACACAAAGGGTTTGATGGTCAGTGATGAGATCAAATATGAAGGGCTTCTGAAAATGGTTGAAGAAAAACTTGCCATTGATCTTAAGAGGTTTGACTTAAAGCTCAGCTACATGCCTCCACAAAATGTTCATCTTCCTCCTTTTGATATTTGCGATAGTGATGATGTAGACGCATTCTTCTTCTTGAACATGTTAAACTGCAAAGATAGAATATGGTCTATACCTTTGCATTCTGTCATGGTGCCTAAATGTATTGGTTCAAATGAAAACCCTAATTTAATTCCAAAAGAAGAAGAAGAGATGATGGATGTTCAAGGTAGTGCACCTCAACCTTGTTCTCAGGCTGAAAATGTTGGTGGACCTTCTTACCATGTAAGAGTCCTAAAGAGAATGTCAGATCACATGTTTAGTAACATAGTAGATGATGAGCTGAGATAAGAAGACATGTCAGGATCATATGATAAGGGTGTCCGGATATCTATAGAAGGTGGAGAGAAAGCTAAGAAAGCTAAGAAAGGCATTGAACCTGATGTTGTGTCACTAATCAGTGACGATGAAGAGGAGGATGTTATTATTTTTGCAACCAAGCGACAAGGTTTGGACCTTGTCAACATTTCTGACGAAGAATTTGATGATGATCATGTGAAGTTAGAGGACTTCGAATATCTGGGAGGAGATGCTGAGGAACATGAACAGGGGTCTTACTATTATGATGTTCCCGCTGATATTGAAAATCTGGAGGAGGAAGAAGAATTGTGCTTAAACTCTCTGCCATTGGCAATCAAGGTTGGAGATGTCTTTCAAACCAAGGAGGAGGTTCAACGGTCTTTAGTCTCATATGTTGTGGAAAAATGTATAGAAATGCATGTGAAGAAGTCTGATAAGAGCACTTATGTGGTGGAGTGCCAAAATGGTGGAGCATGTTCATTTGGGTTTCGTGCTTCAACGAGGGGTGGTAAAGCTACTGGTCCGTGGTGGGTCCGAAGGCTTGAACCATCTCATACATGTGCGATGTTGTTCAAGAACAATCACAGCAGGCATGCCAATTCATCGTTCATCTCCAAGAGTATTCTTGATAGGTATGTATTGTTTCTGTCTTGTTGAAATATTTAACCTGGCAGGATAGAGTGTGAAGTGTGTCCGGATATATTTGAACACATGTAACAGGTTCAAAGGTCGCAAGGACGCACCAAGGGAAAAAGAGATACGAGTTATCATGAAAGATATAGGAGTCCATACCAGTTATTCCATAGCAAACAGAGCAAGACAAAAGGCAAAGGACATTATTCGAGGGTCTCCCGAGGAAGGTTATAGTCAACTTCACTCATGGCTTCATATGTTGTAAGAAGTCAATCATGGATCACATACAACCTTAATATTGGATTCTCAAAACCGATTTAAGTACTGTTTCTGGGCATTGGGTGCTTGTATCAAGGTTGTTCCTCATTTGAGAAAGGTAACTTTTTAAACTATATCTTTTTCCTGTCCAGATAATAGGTACTGAGTGGAGAGATAATAACTGATGGGCGGAGGGATATAATTTCAGAAGAATAGATATAATTATCTGGCGGGATATATTATAGAGGGTGACAGGTTATATGATGTATCAGGTGATTTGTGTTGATGGAGCACACTTAGGAGGGAGATTCAATGGCCATCTTCTTCTTGCTACTGCCCAAGATGGAAACAAACAGATCTATCCCTTGGCTTTTGCTGTAGTAGACAGTGAGAATAAGGATTCTTGGTCCTTCTTCTTTGAAGAGTTGAAGACGGCTGTTGTACCAGATAATGTGTATGTGGTTTTTTGTGTCTGATCGTCATTTGGCTATTAAAGCCGCTCTGAGACAAGTTTACATTCTTGCACAACATTGATATTGCATTTATCATATGCTGCAAAATTTCAAGCAAAAGTGCACTTGCGGAGGTTTGCAAGACCAATGGTTTAAGGTTGCAAAGGTGTACATTGTAGAAGAGTATAGGACTGAGCTTCAGATCCTTCAAAACAGAACTACAGTTGTTGCAAATATGGCTCTCAAAGTGTCTCTTGAAAAGTGGTCTAGGGCATATTTCACAGCTGAGAGGTACAACATCATGACGACAAACAATGCAGAATGTCTGAACAAGGTGTTTAAACAGGAGCGTATGTGGCCTATTGTAGCATTGTTTGATGTTATATTACTAACCTTTTCCACCCGGTTCTGTGAAAGGAGAGAGTCGGCTACTACATGGTGTGAGGTGACTACTAGGGCAGTGACCAAGACCATTGATAATAGGTATGCCGCATCTGTGAGCATGAGCATCAATAGGCTTAGTGACGTTGAAGCAGAGGTGACTGATGGAAGGAACAAGTACGAGGTGAATCTTCCCCAACAAACTTGCCAATGCAACGTGTTTCAGAGAGATCGGATTCCTTGTAAGCATGCTTTGGCATTAGCAAAGGACAGGGGAGTTGACATTTCTACTCTTGTTAGTCACTTTTACACCAACAACATCTTGAAAGAACTTTACAAGGAAACCATCCATTTGATCCCTCCACCCAACCAATGGGATGTTCCACAATCAGTCTCCTCTCTTCCGTGTTTGCCACCACCATAGAAAAGGGGACCTGGAAGACCAAGGTTGAATAGATATAAGGCTAGGTGGGAGAGGCCCTACAAACGAGTGTCCACGAGATGTGCAAGATGTGGTCTGTCTGGCCATACTCACAACACGTGCTCCCGGGCTGCAAGGGGAGGACAGTCAAGTCGAAGACCATAGGGTACAAGGGTAAGACAACAAGGTTCTAACTTTTTGGTATGTGAACAATGCTAACTTTTTGGTATATGAACAATTGTAACTTGTTATCCCGCAACGTTTGATGTTCTATCCCGACAACATACTAGTTTTATCCTGTCACACTTAATTTCATAAGTCATATTATTTTGGGTTGGATGTTGAAATTCTGTTAGTATGAATGTTGAAATGCTTTTGGTTTGCTTTGTAAAGTTGTATTGTATTATCCCGTCACCCATTCTGTTTTATCCTGTCACACATAATATTTAACATCCAGCCACCTAACTCCACTACATAAATGCAGTCAAAGCACACATTTACTCTGCACTAACGTCAGTACATGTTTTCAAGCAAAATGTAGTCAAACACATTTACCTACCCAACACATTTACCTAACACATTTACTCATTTTTTGTCAAATTTTGCTTCAATATATAGGCCATTCTTTCTCAACAACGTACATACCTCATTCCTTTCTTTCTCAACTACCATACCTTTCTTTCTCTCTTTCTCTCAACTCCTTCATGGCTGCTTATCACGTGGTAGACCCATTTCTCGACGAAGATTACCAAATCAAAAGTTGTTTCGTCACAATGAAACGGTCATACGTAGATGGGGACTGCCGTCTATGTATCCCCATGGGTCATGGAGACACGTTTTTGAAAGACTACAAGAACTTTGATATAACACTTAAAGTGGGACTTCAGACTTGGGAAGTTCATCTCACCCACTCAAAGAAAGGCTACCGCTTGGGCAAGGGTTGGAGAGATTTTGTTCAAGACAACAAGCTCAAGTTTAAGGATGAGTGCCTCTTCGACCTTCAAAGTGCAGATTCAAATGGTGTGGTGTACGATATTGAAGTGTACAACTACTGATGTTGTATCATTTCATGTTATTTCAATTTCCTTGTGTCTTTTGTTTCCTTTGTACTTGTATTGTGTTTACCATGCAATGAATTTGGTAATACTTTCCCGCCACACATTCTGTTTTATCCTGTCACAAATTCACTAACATCCTGACGCCTTTCAATGCTACCATAAATTAAATCTTTTATATGATAAGTCACACTGAAGAGAGATAATTTTTCATTATAAGAGAAGATTAAAGCGTATAAACTGAAAATCAGACATAATTGCACTTAGATCACAAACTACAACGTATCCCTCCACACTTGCCCACACATCCTGTCGAACTACATAAATTACACAACATTAGAGTCTCCATAGCATGGTCTGTCGAGACGAAAGTCCATGTCCCTGGTTGGGGTTTTGAAGTCACGCCTCCACCTCTTTTTCAGCTCCAAGGGGTGTTCATCGGTGACAGTGAAGATTTTGATTAGAGCAACGGACCTTCCTAGATCTGCAAGGGCATGGGCATCTCGTGAGTGCTGCAAGGATCTTATAGTGTTCCTCCCTCCATGAGCATGAACCATCTCAAAGAAATAATGTGTGTTGTTCTGGCGGTTTTTGAGGGTCCACAGCTCTCCTCTTAGCCAATTGATGTCCCTCACACTATCTTCCGCTGGAGCCCAATCTTCGCAGAGACCACCTTCATAAGTGTGGCTCGTGACACTGGCCATTCTTCCACTGCTGGGGACAAGGGAACCACCATGGTGAACTTCAGTATAGACTCTTGTGAAATCCATAACGCGATCCATTTTTTTGATAATTTATGGACTGAGAGCATGACAATATTCGATAGGAAACTTTGTTATTTATAGACTTCAAGTCTAACACAAATTGAAGGCGGGGTTTTTTTAAATTTTGAAAACTTTATCCTGACAATATTTCTTTTTCATCCTGTCACAAGTACAACTGCTTTACTTTGGCAGTTGTCACATCCTACCATTTTGAGTTGTCATAGGTGGTAAGGGTAAGACAAAAAACTTGCATTCAAACTACAAATTCGTATTACAATAAAACCATTGTTCTACTTTCAATCATGTCTAGACCAACATAGGTCAACAAAACCAAACCAATATTCACACAAACACACCTTAAAACTGTTCAGAAACATAACACACAACAATCAGAGATACAAATTGTTCCTACTGTGTAACATCATCAACATTATTGAACCTACTGACCCATTTCTCCTCAAATAGGCTGGTAGCAATGTCAAATCTGTGCATGTCGATTGTCTTGTCTGAGATTAGGGAGAGATCATTATTGCCAAAACACAACCACTCAATGTATTTCACAATGTATGCACCACAATCACCACTGCAAACAAACAAACCATTACTCACAGATTTATAAAGGGTGGCGGGTAAATAACACAGTAGTGGAGGGATGTATTACCTTTTTTTATTCTGTGGTAAGCCACGAACCCTTCCATGATAAGCCATCTCCTCCTGAAGCCTACGTGCGTACTTTGGAGACAGAGCCTCGTGTTTGCTCAAAATATTTGGCACATACTTCAGGATTGGGGCCACCTCTTTTTCTTGTACCCGCTCTGGCTTCAACTCGGTGTTGCAGTCATACACATTGAGCTTCCAGTTCTGGAGGTGTATTTCAATGGCCACCCAATGGTTGCCTCCAACAAAGAGTGGTGCATAAATGAAGTCCACATCTTCCCAATTTTTTCCAAATAGAAATGGAAGACTTCCCTTGAAGTACCTCATAACACGATCTGGCATAATTGGTACTTCAGCTCCTCCTGAAACCTATGTGCGTACTTTGGAGACAGAGCCTCGTGTTTGCTCAAAAAATTTGGCACATACTTCAGGATTGGGGCCACCTCTTTTTCTTGTACCCGCTCTGGCTTCAACTCGGTGTTGCAGTCATACACATTGAGCTTCCAGTTCTGGAGGTGTATTTAAATGGCCATCCAATGGTTGCCTCCAACAAAGAGTGGTGCATAAATGAAGTCCACATCTTCCCAATTTTTTCCAAATAGAAATGGAAGACTTCCCTTGAAGTACCTCACAACACGATCTGGCATAATTGGTACTTCAACTCCACCTGCTTCACTCCTATGTTGGTCCTTGTAATCCTCAAACCATAGACAATCCATTATGCCAGCCTTGTGATTATCAGCTGGTTTTTTCCTGAGCTCAGACCTCACATGGCAAAGAACCTCGTCGATGTGCTGCCAATTCAAGTACACATTAATTACACTTAACACTGAAAAAAATAAAAAATGAAAAATTTAATCCTGTCACCCTTACCAAATTACCCCACCAGTGTCGTGGTTCAATAATTGCCTGAAAGAAAGCCTTGTCAATAGCAACTCCACTCAGACCATCAAACTCCTGGTTATCTTCTTTGTACCATTGTATTGCCTCTGTCATTTCTTTTACAGCTGTATTCTTGGTTATCTTCTTCCAGAAATCTTTGGAATAGACTTCCTTCTTCTTGTCCTTGGTGTTGTCCTTCTTGGTGTTTTTCTTGTTGGTGGTCTTGGATGTGTAAGGAGAGCTGAGAGAAACAGAAGGCTTTGTATTACGCTTGGGCAGGATCCTTCAAAACCACAGTGCACACAAACTATCTTGTCATACACCAAAAACAATCCTGACATGATACACAAACTATCCTGTCATAATCCAAAAACTATCCTGACATGCTACACAAACTATCTTGTCATGCTCCAAAAACAATCCTTACATACTACACAAACTATCCTGTCATGATCCAAAAACTATCCTGTCAATTCAGAAGTTACCTCTGTTTCTTTGGAGACCCCTTGTTTGGAGAACGGTCAGTGTTCATCTTCACCCTTGTGCCAAACACAAGTTTGGGTTTGGCAAAATCATCTGCCTTGTCCTCCTCACCTTGCTCCACCTCAGTAATTTGCTCCTCTGCCTTTCCCACCTCAGCTTGGTTCTCCTTATGCTTTTCCTCCTCAGCCTTGGCCACCTCAGCCCTTTTCTCCTCCTCAGCCTTTGCTTCCTCCTCAGCCTTTTTCTCCTCCTCAGCCCTTTTCTCCTCAGCCCTTTTCTCCTCCTCAACCTTTGCTTCCTTCTCTGCCTTTTCCTTCTCTGCCTTTTCCTTCTCAGCCTTTTCCTCCTCAGTTGTAGCCTGTTGAGTGAGCTCTTCCCTTGGTGCATCTACAAGTTCATTATCTTTCAACTCATCTTGCACCTTAGGGTCGCTCTCATCCTTATCAGATGCCTTCTCAGCTAGCTCAGCAACAACATTCATGACCACATCTCCTTCTCTTCTACCAACACCAACTAATTGAAAATCTTTGACACCCTGCAAACAATCCTGTCATGAATCAATATATATCCTGTCATTCAACAAACACTTCCTAGACACCAACAACCTAATCATACCTCATTGTCACTGGAATCTTTGGAGCTTACAAACTCCTCATTCCAATTTACACAAGGATCAGCAACATTATCCACTGCCTCCTCAGCCCTTTTCTCAGCATTATCCTGTGAAAAAAGTTGGTCCTCCAACTCCTCATTATTACCAAAATTAAATACTGGTTCATGGTAAATCACAAGTCGTCTTTCCTGCAATAAAATTTTCTTAAATCCTATATTTCAATCTTCACAAACTATCCTGACATGCAACATAACCTATCCTGTTATGCTTCACATTCTATCCTAGTATGATTTTACATTATCCTGTCATGCAGCACATGCTCAAATAATATCCTGTCATGCTTTAATAAAAAAATAAATTAACTAAGCAAAGTGTACATACCTCATTCTCAGCTATTAGTTCCTTTTCCTCAGCTTTCTCACATCCATCATCTCCACCTCCACCATCAGAATTCCCTCCATTGTCATTGCTTTCCACCTCAGATTCCTCACTCTCTCCATCATTCTGCAGTGTTGTGTCCACCTTATCTTCCCCAATGTCACTTTGTTCACTGACACTCTGTTCACTCTCAGACTCCTCTTCATACTCATCACTCTCTTCACTAGAACTTTCAACTTTTTTCTTACCCTTCCCAGCTGGTGTCTTGACACTCTTCCTTGCCATCCTCTTCCTAGGGACTTACTCCTCCTCAGAAACTACATTGTTCTTCACTCTCTTATTTCCCATCCTTTTCTTGGGGACCTCCTCCTCCCCAGAAACAAAGTTCCTTCTCTCCAGCCTTTCAATCCTCTGACAAAGACCAACCTCCAACTTGCCAATCTTCATGAACAAAGCCTTCATGACCCCCATTAGCTGACCTTGTTCCCCAGTGGGTTGTCCTTGGGATTGTCCTTGGGATTGGTCTTCTCCTTGTCTAGGCTCACTGTCCTTGGTCTTTGACATAAACTCAGATGTAATCTGGTCAAAGAAGAGGTCCTCTACTCCATATGGGAATTTGCAACCATTAAGCAAGTCCTTCTCAGATTCATCTGCAACAAGTAGAGGCAAGACTTCAAGACCTTCTCCTTCAAAAGACAGCCTTAGTGATCCATGCTCAGGGCATTGGGTTGCAGACCAACGCACTCCTCTGGGGATTTGGGTCTCACTAATCCTGGAGGCATACTGGACTCCAACAGACTGTACACAATCCCAAATCCACACCTACACAAACAAACAAAACCATTAGTAATCCTGTCACACTTAAATATATATCCTGTCAGGAATGTACTACTATACCTGAAACACCACTGGCATCCCTTGAAGGTTGTATGGTATCCTACCATCATCTGAGACTTTTATGGACTTCTCCATGGATCTCATTCTTTTTGCCATTGATCTGGTCAGTGCCCTGTGCAACTCCATGTAGGCAACTCTTCCCCATGGATAACTCCAAAACTTGTCAATTGTTTCCACTAATCTCACATGTTCAACTTTTACAAGCCTCTTCTTATCACCTCCCAGAAAAATCCCTTTCACAATCAGCAATAATGCTAACTTGAACTTGTGGTTGTCCAAGACTTTGTGCTTCATGAACCTTTTATAAAGGTCTTGCACTGAAGTTTTGAAACCATCAGGAACACCAAAAAAATTGTCCATCACTTGGTTGTCTTGCTTCCTAGATGATTTAATCTCCTTGGGAAGAGGGCCACAGTTCAAGCCAGTTATCAAAGCAAATTCTTGCAGTGAAAATCTCAATGGCTGACCAGCAATCTCATACCATGTCTCCCACTTCTTTTCACTCTTCAACTGCTTGAAGAGAACTGAGTGCACGGTTTGAGAAGAGAAGGTCACTTGATTGACCATTTTGACAACATCCCCAAAAGGGCTGCCACAGATCCTTCTCCAGTCTTGGCATGTCAGCTTAGACTTTCTGTCTTTCAAATATTGCCTCCTGCAGTTAATATTAACACGGCCATGCAATGCATCTCCATTGAAGTAAGCATACATCACCTACAGAAACATAACATGGCAGGAAAATATTAGTTATATGTCAGGATGCACACTTCAGATGACAGGAAACATTATTCAGAGGTGGAGAGATATGCAAACTACACAAAATCTCATTAACGCATTCACAAATGAAATTCCTTACAAACTAAACATTTTCACAAAACTTCAATCCAAATACTTCCACAACATAAACTCCTAAATGCACATACTCTACACAAAACCAAAGTTCAAGTGTCGGGACACAGAGAAGAGGATGTCAGGACACAGTGAGGAGAAGAGGATGTACATGCAATTCCTTAAAAACTAAAAATATTCAGAAACTCAAATCCAAATACTTCCACTACATTTATGGTTCACAATGCACATGACAGGAAGTATTTTTAGAGGTGTCAAGATTCATAATCACATGAAGAAATGAAATTCCTGAAATTCCTTAAAAACTAACTAACAATATTCAGAAACTCAAATCCAAATACTTCCACTACATAAACTCCTAAGTGCACATAAGCTACACAATAACAAAATTCAAGTGTCGGGACACAGACAAGAGGATGTCTGGACACAGAGAAGAGTATGTCCGGACACAGAAAGGAGAATGTCGGGATAACCCTAAATTATCTCAAATTATTCACAACTTTGTTCTCAACTCCAATCCCAGGTGCAAATGTACATATTATCTCAAATTTACATGCATTGGCTACACTCATGAACCCTAAATTCACCAATTTAACTCATAAACTCGAATTGAATAACAAAATTTCAGAAATTTCACTTACATTTTCGTTAAAAGCAAGAGGCTCCATGGTTCTCCATTTTTCCAAGAGATTCATGAGCTCCTTCTTCCTCTGCGAAGCTGAGGCTTCCCCTTTCGGCGCCGACTTCGCCGACGAAACCTTATTAGATTTGGGGGTTTTCTCGGTTTGCCTCTTCTTTCTTCCTTTAGAGTCTCTATGTGAGTCTCTCTTTCTTTTCTGGGGTGCGGGGGGTGCGGAACCTCCTCTGGTCACGGCCATAACTGCAGCAGTTGAGATTGGGAGAAAGAGGGAGGTTGCGAGCGAGAAAGAGCGGTTGCGAGCAGTTGAGAGAGGTCGGTAATAATGGTGAAAATGGTGAAAATTTGAAAAGAGTGAAAGGAAGAAGACGAACAGTGTTGAACGAGAGAGAGAGAAATGGGTGAAATGGGTGAAGGTTGAGGATGATTACTGAGAAGTTAATTAAGTATGCTTAGGATAGCAGTTACTTTTCTTAAAACCGTCTACAAAATGCTTAACATTTTCTTTTGTCCTTTTTTTTATTATTTAAATTTCCTTTTATTATTACCCCGATGGGGTAAAAAGAAAATTAATCTGAGCCTTTTTATTTATTTAATTTCCTTTTATTTTTTATTTATTAATTTGATTATCCTTTTTCTTAATTTCAGAAATTATTAAAATAATGAGTTGAGTTAAAAAAATAAAGATAAATTAAATTATAATAAATCTTTTCTTTTTAATAGGAAAAATATTTTTTGCACTATTATAACCCTCAAATGGATATAACAGTCATATCCACTTGAAATTGGGCATATGTGTAATTTAGGTACGAAAAGGGGGGTATTTGGGACAATATTTTCTAATAAGTATATATTTTCTAACAATTGTTGATGACTTCACTAGGGTCACTTGAACTCATCTATTGCAGACTAAGGGAACTTCATTTTCTCCGTTGCAATCTTGTATTGCTTTGGTAGAAGATAGCCAGGTCAGGTAATGCACTTGAGTTAGGGCCCAGTCATAAAGAAGTCTAATTTTTCTCTTCTAAGGACATCATTTAAAATGGTACAGCTGAGAGAAAGCTTAAGCATCTTTTTTTTTTCAGTCCGAGGTACTCTCCAATTTTGGGGTCATTACCTTCTTACTTGTACCTACCTTATGAATAGATATCCTTCTACTATTTTGAATGGAATATCTCCCTTTGAAAAAATTCATGACTCTTCTCCTTCATTACATCATTTGATGAATTTTTCCTCATAATTCCCAAAATATAAAGCAAGTAAATAAATAAATTTATATCATTTTTTCTTATACTTAGCCGCATATTTTTCATTCTTTATCATTCTTTATATTTTGCTCAAATATCGAAAACCACCTTTGAAAAAGATCGATTTGTTCAAAACTATCCCTTAAAAATTATTTTATAGAAAACCACCCTTAAAAGCTCGCTAGTCCAGAACCACCCTTCATTCATCCCACTTTCGTTCTAACTCTTTTAGTTTGATTAAAATAATATTATTAATTATTTTAATTAACCTTTTTCAGTTTGGGGAAAATTTTCAAGACTTCTTCTTCCTCAACGACTCAACCCCAACCAGTCCCTCAACGACCAATTTCAACAGCGCAACGCTCGAGTTCCACCGCTCTGACCTCCCAATCGACCAACCTACTTCACTTCTACTATCTTCTCCACTCAAATTCTCATATCTTGATCATTCTTCATCTTCAATTTACCCTTTACCGTCTCCCTCTCTTCCACTCCATCTCGAGCTTCATTGTAAATCAAAATCTCAAATCAAATCCAGAAAATACGAACCTCAGATCTAGAGATTAATTATAAATTAATTTCAATAATTAATAATATTATTTTAATCAAATTAACGGAATTAAAACTAACGAAATTTTTTTAAAATAACTTTTTTGTGATGATCCGAGCAAATCGACAATTTAAAAAGATAATTTTTGGCGAAACAACCGGGCAGCACCTAAATTACGCCTGGCAGCACCTACCCGTACGGAACTATGTTCCGAACGGCTCCGATTCAAAAAATTAATTCATTTATTAATTAATTACAGAACTGGTTCGTAATTATGCGAACCGGAACGGGATTATATTTTTTTTTTTTAATTCAAATTTTGTTCCGAACAGCCTGTTCGGCATCAAGTGCCGAACGGAATTTTTTTTTTAAATGTGTGTAACGGCTCTTTCATGGACTTCTCTATATAAACTGGATTTGTATAGCCAAATTCACAAACCAAAACGGTAAAGCACAAAAAATGGGGTCTGGAAGCGATTCAAGTAATTCTTAAAGGGAAAGTAGTTGGAAAGAAAGATCGGGGTGTTCTTCCAGTGAGACGTCAGTGGACGAGGAGGTTGATTTGTCGGCTCCGGTAGATGATACATATTTCCAAGTAAGTATATATTTACCTTTTTTATAGCATGTAATTAGAATTCATTTCTATTATATGGTATATATTTAAATTTGAGTAATTTTAAATAGGGATATTGTAGTGACGGAGAATATTTAAAAATCGACTATAGTGCTCATTTTACGAATAGTGAAAGATTTCCTACTATGGATCTTCTGAGAGAGTGGGTTAGAAAGGCCGGTTATTAGTTTTGTATGGTTATCACCACGAAATCATCAATGGCCAACAAGAGGATATTTCTGCATTGTGAGCAATCTGGTAGTTATAGAAAACATCGAAAGAAGATTAATCTTGAAGGTGATGTAGAAGAACCGTCGTTGCAGCGTAGTAATCTTAGTAGGATAAAGAAGAACAATTGTCCTTTTATGCTGAAAGGATATTATCGACGAGCAACTCTTGTTGAGCCGGCTGGGTGGATACTAAAAGTTGAGAAGGCATGTCACAACCACTGTCTTTCCACCAACTTGATTGGACATGCATTTGCTTCGAGGATGACGAGAGAACAAAGATGAAAAATAATGATTGCATCAACAACTGGGGCAATGCCGAAGGTTATTTATACACAGATGCTTCAAGAAGATCCGACTTCCACAATATCAAGGAGGCAAGTGTACACTGTAAGGGAAAGGAGAGGATGAAAGCATTGGGAAATCTAAACGTGACCTAGTGGTCATTAGATTTTCTACATCAAAGATGCTATAATAAAGACATCGACTACGAGACGAATCCAGAGACCGGGGAGAAAAAGATGACAACGTTTTTCATATCTCATCCAGATTGTCAACATTTGTTGAGAATGTTCCCTCGGGTGGTGATCATGGACGCGACGTACAAGACTAATAGGTACACTAAATTTCATTATTATGACTTCATTCACCGTTTTTGAATTATAATTATTAAATTTGAAATTGATAGGTATGGTTGGCCGTTACTTCAGTTTGTTGGATTCAATTGCACCAACTACACATATTGTATTGTACTAGCGTTCATTTGTCGTGAGACAGCCGCATACTATGCATGGGCATTGAGACGGGTGAATTATTTGTTTGGTCCACTCGGAGGACCGAATTGCATCATGTCTGATCGAGAGCTGGGAACAATTAAGGCGATTGACTATGTATTTCCTGGTGTGCGTCATATGCTTTGCCATGTCCACGTTGATTGGAATGTTAAGGCATTTGCTAAATTGAACGATATCAATGAAACAAGTGCATCGGCTAGAGTTCGACGGGTGATGCGGTCTCATACAGAGAAGCAGTATGAGGAGAGACTTGATTACTTCCGGAAAACATGGAGAAATGGTCATCTTGTACAATATGCTGAGAGCACATGGTTTACTCCCCACAAGGAAAAACTTGTAGCTGCGTATTGCGATGATATACGCCATTTTGGCACAAGAACGTCTAACAGGTAAGATATTTCAAATTGTTTCTAATGATAACGATCATGACATTTTGGGGATAAATGTTTAACATGTAAAATGTCGTTGTCAGGGTTGAAGATCAACACTCGGTGTTGAAGACTATGTTTGATTCAGCTGTTGGAGGGTTCGACACTTTAGTGCAACACATTGACAATATGTTTGTTGATCAGCACCGTCGATTACGGTTTGAGATGGAAAAGTCTAACCACACCAACCCAAAGAGATACAAGACAGGCCTCAATGGATCAAGACTATTTTCATGCGCCTAGTGAGGAAGTGCTCAGACAAATGTTTGAGAATGCTATTGAAACAAGTTATTAAGGCAAAGGAGGGAAAGATATGCGGCCCATGTGAGGATCCTTGGTGGGAATCAACGCTCGGATTGCCTTGCCCACACAGGATTAAGGTGTTTGTAGAGGAAGGAACGCCGTTGTTGCCGAGCGAAATTGATATCTTCTGGAAGCAGATCAAGTGGGAAGGAGTGCAATTGAAAGACTTCGACTCTGATGAGGACGTGCAATTGACAACTGGTAAGGTTCTTATGGATGATTTCTTTGAAGGGGTATTTTGCGGTACCGTTGATGATTTCGATATGAAGAGGATGGTAGATAAGTGGCGTGAGTGCAAGGATCCTTCTTCAGTTGATATCCAACTGTCTACAAAAGCGGTCCGGTTTGTACATCTCCATTATCTCAAAGCACCGGATCCCACCACGATAAGTGGCCACTGGACACTCTATGACGCCCTTCCGGTCCCACATCCAAATTCGGATACGGCTTCCAACACACCTACAAGCGACGCGTATAAAAATTAATAACAATATTGAAACAAACTACTTTGAATAAAAATCATCACATGACTTACATCTTCTGCGGTGTACTCATCCAAGATGCGCCTGTATGTGTGCTAGAGTCTTGGGGTTCCTCAGTGGGACCCGTCCTGTGGAATAACGGGACATACGAGCCATATCATCCGCCGAGCCTTTCTCCAGGTTTGGGTTTCCATGAAAATAAGGGAAATAAGTCCAAATCCACACCTCTAGAAGCCTGACGCAGCCAGATAACTTTTTGCAGTTTTCCCTAGATGTTATACCCAGCTGCTTGTAAAGCAATGTCAAACAAGCTGTACCCCTAGCATAATCACCTATCTTTCTCGGATCCTCTAACAGCGACAAGAAGCATGTGTCTAGATGGTTCGTGGTCTTGTTCACGAACAGAGATTGCCCCATGAGGTGCCATAAAAAACCAGATGCAATAGACCCAGGATCCTCCCCAGCACGTCTCATCTGAATCAGGTAACAAAAAAAATCCCGCCCATAGACCTTCCCCCTACCTATAAACTTCAACATTCGTGGGCTGACGACGGTATCTCCATCAATAGGCAGCCTCAGAATCTCCAAAACGTCCTGGAGACCGATTTCAATCTCTCCAACCGGCAGATGAAAGGTGTTCGGTTCTGGGTGCCACCTTTCCACAAATGCAGAGATGCGGTTGTGGTCGACATTCCAAAACTTATAGTCCAAGATGTGGGTCAGCCCCATCTATTTTACCGTGTATGCGCCTTCAATTAACGAACATGTTTATCGGGAGTGGGATGGTGTCAAATTTGCCTGGCAATGTGATGATCATTACGAGTCAATATAGACTCGTCGTTATGATCAACTAGAGGAGGAGGAGCCGCAACACCTGACTGCATGGGAATAGGAGATTCTATTCTAACCCCCACAACACCTGACTGCCGAGGTCTATTCCCCCTCCTCGTAGATTCAGTCACTCCCCTAGTAGATGCGTTTCTACCTTCTCCTACTCTGGATCGAATGTTTCTAACGACATCCTAGTTTTAACGCAATATATAAAAATTTAGCATGCATTATAACTAAAATTTAGCGCTTTATCACACTCCATTAAAATTAAGATGGATGCGTTTCTCAGCATGCATTGAAAGTAAAATAGATGCGATTTTAGCATGCATTAAACTACTTCTTATAAACTCAATTTCAGCATGCATTTTAAGTAAAATTGTGCGTACGACTATATTTCCTAAATTTTGCGTTTTCCACTCATATTTTAGCATGCATTTGTTGTAATACCCAATTAAATATTGAAATTAAGATTTGGATCACTATTTCCTAAATTCCACGACATATAATATATTACAACCCGATTAAATAGTCGAAACTAAGATTGAGATCACTATTTCCTAAATTACACTAGATCCGGAATCTCGCGCTTCGCGCGGGGAAATCACGGTTTTTCGTTTGCGGTTATTCATTAAATAGCCCCTAAATTAAAAATGAGTGAACGATGATATAATACAATTCTACAAACTCGTAAAGTGCAAATACAACTATTTCAACAGTGGTTACAACCGAAATCAAGAATGAAAAACTCGAGAAATCATTTGGATACTGCAATAGGCAAGACATATTTATACCAAAAAAACTCTAGGTAAAATCATACTTCAATTCAACAATCAAGTGGGAAGATGAAAGGCTAAAGGGAAGAAAAAATGTTGAATATCAACGGAAGAAATAAAACCTAATCGATAAATCAAATTTAACTCACTAACCCAATTAGGCCTAATGGATTAATTACGGTGTCCCGGTACGAATTAACATTAGTTTGTCAAATCCATCAATTTTTATATAGATATAGATGACATAATATATATCACTATTTCGTAATTTTAGCATGCATTGTAAGTAATATTGAGCGTTTTCTACTATTTCTAAAATTTTAGCATTTTCAACTCATATTTAGTGTTTTCAGAAATACTAACCGACTCAGTGTTGTTCCGTCGAGGTCGTCTACGCCGTGGCCTTGGGACCTCCTCCTGCACTTGCTCCGCCTCTGGTGCAAGTCATGCTCCGCCTGTAGCATATTGGGTTGGTGGTTGTGACGAATCCCATGCATGCATATCCATCATGTCGTTGTCACCGGGGCTATCACCATACGGACTACTACGAGAGGGTCCGGGGTTGTTGGGATCCGGCACATAAGTCCGCATCCACTCCTCCTCTAGGTAGATGGTACCGTCTCTAGCCGTCGAATCAGAAAACCAAGGATCGGGAGTGCCAGACATATTCGAATTGAAAGCTAATTTTTTGAGAATTTTTTGAAGGATTGAGAAGGGAATGAGAGTGGTTCGGAATGGGGTCCCGAAGGGAACTATTTATAGCAGATTAAACCCGTTCGGAAGGGGGTTCCGAACGGCTTGTTCGGAAGGGCATCCCGAACGGCCTGTGACGTCACGCCTTTTTTTGAAATTTGAATTTCAAATTTCAAAAAAAGATTCCGTTCGGATCCTCATTCCGAACGGGAGTGACGTCACACCCTGTGACGTCATGACATATTTGAAATTTGAAAAAAATTCAAATTCCCGTTCGGAATGGGGTTCCGACGGGAAAACCGGGTTCAATTTTTGAACCCGGTTAGGGTCGGTAGGAACCTCATTGCGAACGGTCGCAAATATTTAAAAATAAAATAAAAAAACCTGTCAGGCGTAAAAAGGGTGTTGTCCGATTGCAACCCGTAATTTATTAAGCGTGTCCGGTTGCAACCCGTTATTTTTTAAGCGTTACATTTTTTCCTCTCCTCTTGACCAAACAAGCCTTGCTTTCAACAAGTAACCGACTCAACTACTCCCTCCGTCCCCTTTTGATCTTTCCATTTCAAATGAGCACATTTGCCGATGTACATTTTGTTTCGCTAATATCTCTAAATATACGATGATAAAAAATATAATTTTTTTATATTGTCAAAGTACTCATTGAGGCGAATCAAATGAGATCTCGCATGCCTATATTTATTTCTATATGTTGGAAAAAAACGAGAAGATTCTCTCGGTTTGTAAATAGTGTCGAAAAAGTAAATGAGTCTTATATTAAGGGACGGAAGGGAGTATATCTCTTCCACGATTTCGCAGGAAATGAGTTAAGTGGACCTCATTTGATTTCATCATCCATCATACTAACAAAATTTCGTACTCTACTAGATTTTCAAGGAGAAGAAGGGTTTCTGCTCCTTATACAGTTATACCACAAACTTTTTTTTCCTTTCTGAGTTTGTTGTATTTATGACATCAGCAGTGGATCAGCTGCGTTATTCTCACCCACAAAACAACCCAACCCCACTCAGATCTATCTCTCCTACACTTCTCTTCTTCTTCTTCCCAAATCAACAAACTTGAGCTTCAACTTTTAGCAATCCCTAGTGGTGAATCCATGGCTGCATGCGCAATGCTAACAGGCACAGACCAGCTATCCCTCATCCGAGCCACCAACAAAACCGGATCCACTCCGCTTCTATTCGGGTCTAATTTCCATGGCCAAAAGCTTGTTTCCAGGGTGAGTATTGTTTCAAATGGAGGTCTAGGTAGCATTCATTTGAGAGCTAGAAGAAGAACCCTTGTCCCCAAATGCAGCGTATCAGCGTCCAGGCCAAGTTCTCAGCCTAGGTTTATACAGCACAAGAAAGAGGCTTTTTGGTTCTATAGATTCCTGTCGATTGTGTATGACCACATAATAAACCCTGGGCATTGGACTGAGGATATGAGGGAGGACGCTCTTGAGCCAGCTGATTTGAGTGACAGGAACATGTTGGTGGTTGATGTGGGTGGAGGAACTGGGTTCACTACATTGGGGATTGTTAAGCATGTTGATGCCAAGAATGTCACCATTCTTGATCAGTCTCCTCACCAACTTGCTAAAGCAAAGCAGAAGGAGCCCTTGAAAGATTGCAAGATCATGTTGGGTGATGCTGAGGATCTCCCTTTTCCTACTGATTATGCTGATAGATATGTTTCTGCAGGGAGGTTGATTGCTCTTTTCATTTCATTTGCTTTCGATGTTTTCTAAAATGCTATTTGCAACTTTGCTATGCTTGGTTATTGGATGTGCATATAGAATATGCTTATGTTATTGTGATTTTGGGTGGGAATATGTATCTGCTGTGATATGGGAGTGTTCTTGAGATGGATGTAACACCCAGTAGTGAAGGTGTAAAACCATATGGATCTTCTCATCATGTTTTGCCTGTGTTTAGGGAAATCTAGTTTCTTTCTACTATGGTGGTGTAGTGACCATGCCAATGAGGGTATTTGTTGCACTGGACTTGCTGATAAGCTAGTTTTGGTGACAAGGCAGGAATGTAGGGATAAGAAAAATGATTGTTGACAAGAATGTAAATTATTTCATTCCAAACATGCAAAGCCAGAAGGGTTAAGTTAGTATGTACTGACTACTGACAAAAAATTGTAGCTGCATGTTGTATATAGTGAAGTGATGTAGTATAGGCACAAAGAAAAGAATAGCTCTTGTTGTCAGTTGGCACTTTTACTAGCAGATTCTTTGTTGTGGCTCATGGAAGTTACTTATCATAAAGAAGTTAACTTGGTGCTTGTTGAGCCAAGTTGGCGATGAGGGAGTCAGTGTTTTGTCAATTCTTGCACCAAGACTTCTAGGACCAAAAATTAGTGAATGTTAGAGCATGTCTGTTTTTCTTCTTCCTGTTGTTAGTCGCATGTGTATACAATATAAATAGTACCATACAGACACTTTTCAGTAAATTTCGATTCTCTTACGTTTGGACAGTACTTTCTGATTTAAATTCACAGCTCTGTAATAGAGGAACTTCTCTAGTCTAACTTGTATTTCCATCAATATATCAGCATTGAGTACTGGCCGGACCCACAACGGGGCATTAAGGAGGCATACAGGGTGTTGAAATTAGGAGGAAAAGCATGCTTAATCGGTCCTGTGCACCCTACGTTTTGGCTCTCTCGCTTCTTTGCAGATGTTTGGATGCTCTTCCCAACAGAGGAAGAGTACATCGAGTGGTTCACAAAAGCTGGATTTAAGGATGTTCAGCTCAAAAGAATTGGCCCCAAGTGGTACCGTGGTGTTCGTAGACACGGGCTCATCATGGGATGCTCGGTAACAGGTGTAAAACCCGCGTCTGGAGACTCTCCCCTACAGGTAATGCCTTTTTTCCTTCTCTTTCATAGGAATGTCAAGGGTGCGTTTGGATTCCAAGCATTAAATCGATAATGCATTATTTTGCATTAAATTTTAATATGCGTTAAATGAAAATATAATACGTTATTAAAATATATTAAATGTTTGAGTGTGTTTGACAACATAAGTGTACTAAGGTCTTCCGTTGTCTATTTCTGAAACCTTCCTAATTCCTTGACTCTTCTTGGTGTTAAATATTCAATAATAATACATTTTAAACTTTTACACAACCAAACACAGTTTTTAATTTTAATGCATTATTTCTTTCATAATGCATTAAAATACATTATGGATATCTATCCAAACACACCCCAAGTGTATATAGAAAGTGCATTCTGAATTAGATTAATATAACAACTATAGGGATGATTTAACAGTCTATAGAGTTGTGCATTTTATTGTCCATCTGTCCTTATTGTTACATAATATATGTTACATTCTCTTTTGTAGCTTGGTCCTAAGGAAGAGGACGTATCAAAACCGGTGAATCCAATAGTGTTCTTCTACAGATTCATGCTTGGTGCTTTGGCAGGGATGTACTATGTACTAGTACCCATTTATATGTGGATCAAGGATCTGATTGTCCCGAAAGGCCAACCAATTTAGAAAGGAAACGGTGTCAAAGGGTCGAGTATGAGGAGGAGGTAGATTCTGATTGCAAGATGTAGTATGTTCAGTCCCGTTTTTGTTTTCTCTTACTTTGATCCCTGCAGTTTGCTCAATAAGATCTGGATAACAAGATAGCATGTTTAATTTCACCATTGCTTTGGTTCCTCATTATCTAGAAACAAAATCATGCAATCTTGCTGGCATTTTCTCCAAAGCTTGTGCTTATTTGTTATCTATGTTGTTGTTACTGTGGAAATGAATTACAAGAACGAAATGGACTTCTACACCACTTAGCATAAAAGACTTCAAACTTCAAGAAGTTATGTAAAGACTTCAAATAAATAAGTGAAAGCAAATTCTCCTTCAAATAAAGAAGTTGTGTAAGACTTCAATTAAATCATCCAAATGTTATATTTAAAGGTGACAACATTACCATTGTAAATTGTATTAATAATATCTAGAAGATACCTTGGGAAATCTGTAATATCTTAGCAGATACAAAATCAATTCTTAACAATATTCAGAATTACAAAATAATACATTGCTTCAGGGAAGCTAATAAAGCAGCTGATTTTCTGGCTACTTCAGAAGTTAGCTCACATTTCATAAAAGGGATCTTAGAATGTAATAACGATAATTCCTTATCTGATGTTTATATCAGAACTGTTAGACCACATTTCATGGCTTATTGCCTTTCGAGTCTTACAGACCTTTCTTTAGGATCATCGTCTGCGATCGTCAGGGGCGGTCATTATAGAAGTAAATTACGAAGCAATTTAAGAAACCAACTCCATGCATGATTCAAATAGCTGCAGAAGCTCCAATAGCTTGTAACATAGATGATCTAAAACAATAATTGTTGAAATTTGTTATAACATGGAAGGGATGTTATATTCTCTAACAATACTCCAAGCAAGAGCGGACCTACATAGAGATCAATGGGGACACAGGCCCCCACTGACATGCAAAAATGAACGAAATTGTAGATATTTTTAAGACGAGTCCATGCATATAAAATTCATTAAAAGCGGACATCGTTTGACCCCTGAAAATCCCAAAATACAAAACTCTCGCATGTTGCAAACCACGCCGCCGCAATACAAGATTAGACGATCAAGATGGCGTGTTCCGAACTATTCGAGATGAGAGACGCATCACGAGGTTTTCTTTTTAGTTCCTTACACGTTTTTTCATGTGTTGTTTCATTTTGAATAGTCATAAGATAGAAGAATATTTTAAATGAATTAATCTTTGTAAAAGATTCTACTAGAAAAAATTGTGTATACGTTTGATTAGAATTATTTTAAATTCTTATGCAATCAAGAAAAATTTAGCCTAACAGGTCCACGCTTACTTTAAATCCTTGAAATCCTGGGTCCGTCCCTGACCCAAAACCATGATAATTTGATTTTGAGAATCGAAATCTTACAAATTCCACTTCTTGATTTGTTTCCACAAACATCACAATTCTAAGGATCATGCGGGAGTAAGATCGTGAAAATGAAAAAAAGGAAGCCAAAATGTTTCCAAAAAAAAAAACAGTTTACCAAGCCATAGAAGAATATTATGGATAGTGTCATAACAATTGATGATAATGAATCATCCAGACACAATCCGTGCACACCACAAAAAGTTCATGAATAGCAAAAGTGACTTGTAAAACAACTTTATTTAATTATATAAAAGAATATTAGTGCTTAGCGTGCTCCTACAATTCCTCTAATCTCCCTATTTATTAAAATGAAATTGGGCTCAAATTAGAATTAGGATAAAATTCTCATGTTAAATACTCATCCAAAATTTGTAATTGGAATTTGAAATTCAACTAATGGTATTATATGTTTCAAGAGGGTGTACACATGCAGACTGTTGGTAGGATAAGAGCTTCTAGACATTAAGACCGAGAAGTATCCGATTACGCTTGAAAAGAAGAAGATGAAGTTCTCATCTCACTATCTTTTTCTAATCTCTAATTTGGACGAATGAGGATAAAACTAACATGACACAAATAAAGCATGGCAACACCACTAAATGCTATGACAACGGGTATCATCATGATAAAAGTAACCTAGCGTCAAAAAGAGAGAGAAACACTCTCTCACCACTCTCTAAAACCAAAAAACCAATTAACCAAAAACAACTACTTCCTCCGTCCCATTTTGTTAGTCCCATTGTTAAAAAATCTCTTGGATTAAGGCAAGAAAAAGCATTGGAAATGATGAAAATGAAATAATAAATTAATCCATTAGCCAATAAGAGAATGGTTTACAATTTACATCAGCCAATCAAAATGCAGAAATGGGAGCACACGGATCCGGTTTCTTTTTACCCCAATAATTTCCTAAACTACCCCTGAACTCTTAACCACTAAGAATGCTGTAATTTACATCATCAGCACATGTTCACTGCCACTTAAAACCACCATTACAGCTCAAAACAGAGCATTACAAAGAGAGAGAAAAAAGAGAGAAATACAGTGAGAATAACAGCATCACTTCTCAATGGACATGCCTTCAGCTTTCGACTTAAATGAGGTGTCATTCCTGGATGATGAGGGCTTCAGTGATGCATAAATGGGAGAAAACAACACCCAGTCAGAGGAGCCATTTGGGGACATGGGAGGTAACATACCTTTTGATCTGAACTTCGAGCCAAGCCATCATCATCAGCCAGAAAATGAGCCTCCAACAGAGAACAATTTGCATCCCCAGGCATTGCCCACCAAGCTCAGCACAGAGAGAAAAATGGAGATCTTGAATGCTATGCTTCAGAAATCAGCAGCGGGAAAGCTTCCATATGGCACCATCAATGAAACTGCACAACAATTTAATCTGTCAAGGAGAACAATTGGAAAGATATGGAAAGAAGCACGAAGGGAACTACTCAACCATGGCAAATACAATGTGAGTACAAAATACCATAACTGTGGTAGGAAAAGAATTCAAGTAGAGCAAGAAGATATTGAAGCACTGAATATGGGTGACAGAACATGCATTACAGATTTGGCAAGCAAGCTTGAAATTTCTAAGTCCACATGTCACAGATTGGTTAAGAAGGGGATCATGAGGCCACATTCAAATGCACTAAAGCCAGGTCTAAGTGAATACCATAAGGTGACCAGAATGCAGTGGGTATTAAAGCTCCTAATAGGGGACACAGCACATCAAAAGACAACATACTATCCTATGTTTGACTTTGTTCACATAGATGAGAAGTGGTTTTATCAGTCAAGGAAGGCACAAAGGTATTACTTGGGCAAGAATGAAAAAGGAAAATACAGAAGTGCAAGCTCAAGCAAATTCATCCCTAAGGTTATGTTCACAGCAGCAGTAGCAAGACCAAGATTCAATGATCAAGGGGAATGCACATTTGATGGAAAGATTGGCATCTTTCCATTTACTTACAAGGAGCCAGCAAAGAGGCATTCAAAAAACAGAGGCAAGGGGACACTTATCACAAAGCTCATACAGTCAGTCAACAAGACAGTGACAAGAAACATGTTGATTAATGACATTGTTCCAGCAATAATGTCAAAATGGCCAGATGATGAAGGTCACAAAACCATATTCATACAACAAGATAATGCCAGACCTCACATCACTCAACAAGACACAGAATGGCAGCAGGTATACCAGCAAGAAGGGTTCACATTTATTTTAATACAACAACCAGCCAACAGTCCAGACCTAAACATTTTGGACCTAGGCTTCTTTAGGAGCATTCAGTCACTTATGCACAAGAAGATGCCCAAAAATACAGATGAAATGTTGAATGCAGTCAATGAAGCATTTTATGAGTTGGATCCACACACTCTAGGTAGTGTGTGGATGACTTTACAGTATGTGATGAATGAGATTTTACAGTGTAAGGGAGGTAATGATTATTACATTCCACATAACAACAAAAAGAAGTTATCTCAGGCAGGAGTTCTACCAAGAGAAATCAGAGCACCAAGGCATGCAGTTTTACAAGCTTGGACATTAACTCATGCAACTCCAACAAATGAAGGGACAACAACTCAAGGAAATGCAACTCAAGGGACAGAAGATCAGGAAAATGCAACTCAAGAGACAGCAACACAGGAGACAACTAATTAGGACACTTGTTTAAGTTACAATCTTAAGTAATGATATAAGATTGTAAACTAAACATATTTTGTAAGCCTATTAAGAGCACACTGAATATTTTGTGTTTTGGTTATCATATTTTTTCTACAAATTGTCTCAGGTGTCCCCATCCCATCACTGATAGGCATGCAAGTTCATAGCTTAAACATTCCAGATAGGATCAAACAACATATATTAAAATCTGTGTTCCTATGGCAATCTTAAGTCAGTGATAAATAAGGGCTTGCATCTCAGCTTGTGCCTTAAAATAATCATCATAGATATCACAGATGTCCCCATTCCCTCATTGACACAAGCCCCTAAACACTAACCTAAACGTTCCAGATAGGCATCAATCAGACTTAATTAGTTGTGTTCCTATGACAATCTTAAGTCAATCAAATGCACTCACATCTCAAGAATGTAAAAACAGACATCATCCTTGACAGACAAATACCATGACATAACCCAAACAACTCTACAGATCACATGAGCAACTCAACAGAGAGTTACTCAACTCAACTCAACAGATACTCAGCTCAACAGATCAATTGATCAACTCAACAGAGAGTTACTCAACTCAACTCAACAGATTTCTCATGAACTCAACAGATTTTAAAAAAACTCAACAGAGTTCTCAACAACTCAGCAGAATTCTCAACAACTGAACACAGAATTAAATAGCAATATCCAAGTACCAATATCCAAATATCCAAATATCCAAATACCAATACTTAAATACCAGTACTTAAAACATAATGTCCACAATACCAACAGTCCAAAATATGTCCAAAATATGTCCAAAACAGTCCAAAATATTTCCAAATTTACATAATCACAGACAAAATTCCACGAAGGGATAGAGAAACTTAGCTAGATAGTGGTGGAGTGAGAAGTGCTGTCAGGGATGATCACAAGCTCTGGGGGTTCCATCTCCGGCGTTCCTGAGGAGTCTACCATCTCAGCATCAGCAGCAGCATCATCAGGGAGCACAGGGACCGGCACGGGCTCAAGTGAAGGTGTCTCAGGGATCACAATGATCTCCCGGGGACGAGAGATAGCCTCATTATCCGACAGCGACTCCGACTGCGACTCCAACTGCGCCGGCGACCTTTGCAAATCCACTGCAACTTTCTCCGGCTCCCACCATTTGTCAACGGTGCGAGTTCTTTGCCGGTGTATGGGACTGAAAGTGTGCCTCCCGTCGCAAAATCCACCCCTTTCGCAAGGGACAGAAAGTGAGCACCCGGGGACAGGTGTAGATATGCTAGCGTCGCCGGTCACCGTCTTCTCCGCCGACTCAACCTCCTCCTCGGTCTCCTCCTCCGTCGGGTTCGGATCGTCCTTGAACAAACTAGGGGTAGACGATGACTCCTCTTCCGATGGGAGTTTGAAATTCCTCTCGTACGAAGGAGGAGAAAGGCTTTGAGTGAAGGACTGGGAGGGACGAGTGAGTGAATCAGACGACATCACTGGAGGAGAGAAAGAGGAGGAGAAGGAGTCGGCGAGTCGACGGTTAGGGTTTGAGAGAAAGAGGAGGAGAGGCGAGAGCAGATGAGGGAATGAGGGAATGAGAGATTTTTTAGGGTTTAGGTATATATATACAGAGCATTTTGGGCTGGGCTTTGGTTTTGGGCTGGGTAGATAAGGGTTAATCGGGTTTAATTAGGAAAACATGATTAAGAGCGTTAATCTGGGTTTTAAAAAAAATCTGGGTTGTTTAAGAATTTTTTATGTTAAGTTTAGATGTAGATTAGGTGAAAACTTGAAGAAATTTAATGGGTTTGAAGGTAGTTGATGATAGTAATGGTGAAAATGTAGTTGGAGAAGATGATGTAGATGGTTGATTTGATTGATAAAGTAGTGTTAGGATATGAATAAAATAATATGAGTAAGGGTATAATAGGAAGAAGTTTATGTCCAAAAATGGAAATGGGACTAACATTTCGAAACGCCCGAAATAGAAAATGGGACTAACAAAATGGGACGGAGGGAGTACTATACATCAGCTAAACCAACATCAACAATACACACCCCTACATCAATAACAAGTCACCAACAAGAATCTTGATTGAAACTTCCTTGCCAACAGCAACAGCAACAACAACAGTGGAAAGATGGTTTAAAGGAACAATAACAACAGCAATGAGATGTTTTAAAGGAACAAATTGTTTAATACCAACAACAGCAATACACCCCTAAGTAACCTCTCTGAATTGTGAGGCTATTGTAACCAACAGCAGCAAGTCACCAACAACAATTTGGCCTTTTTCCAGATCTGTTGGGTCTTTGTCCTCCTTGGCTTTGTCCAATCCTAGATCTGACTTCCTAGCCCAGGAGCACCTCATTCACTTTCATACCCGAACTCGAAGAGCATCCATCTTTGGATCGACTTGCACTTCGCTCGTATAAACTAAATCACGACATCATTACTACGGCGATATCAAATCAATGCTCCTTTCTAACGATATGAGACTCCACCAACTCTTTTCCAGTCAGATTCACACCTCTAGACTTGAACACACCAGATCTGATATTTCAATACCAGATCTGGGAATTCTTAAACTCTAACCAAAACCACATTATTTTAAGAACGTGATTCTTGCTCGACCTTTCGAACCAAGTCAGAAATTGTCGTGCTCTTCGTCTGTCATTTGCGGCAGCGGCGACGGCGCATTCCACCATTTAGGTTAGAGTTCAAGAACGATACTCTTCTCCTTGTCATTGTGCTTGTGCTTGTCACACAAGCCAGCTGCAAAACAATCTGTTATTGGGCTTTTCAGCCCATTTGCAAATAACAATCTTTGTTATTGGGCTTTTCAGCCCATTTGCAAAAAACATAATATTAATTTCTTAAATCCTTGTTTTGAGAGGTTACATTAAATATTCGTATCAACAAATTATAACAATAAAAATGCTTGATGTATAATCAAATTACAACATCATAATAATTATAAGTTTTCACCAAAGAAAAAATAATTGGTCTTTCTGTTGCCTTTCAAGTCATTGAAATTACTTTCATTTCTTTTGACTAAAGTTGTATACCGGCTCTCGTGATGAAATGTCGTTCCGGAAGAGACTACCGTCATTGCTGTGTGGTTTGGATTGTCTGCTTGAGATGAAGCACTTCCAAGAGTTAGTTACTTGCCTAGGTGCATCACACGACTTGAAGATTGATTGTTTTCTGCTACCGGTGTCACAACGCTTGTGTTGGCCATAGTGCAACCCGTGTTCGTGTCCATTCTCTCTCCATCCCGGTGTACTAAGCTTAGTCATCGATTTGCTAGGTTTTTTTGACGTTGATAATGGTGCGGGGAGACCTTATTGTTTTGTCTCACCCTGTTTCTACCATTACCTGATTTTGCAACATTTTCTTAGATCTTTATGATCTCATCCTTCGGGATGCTCTAGGGCGGTTTATTCTTGTTAGGTAAACTCCCCTAAATGCTTTCTTCATCAAAAAAAAAAAAAAAACGGGTATCATCACGAAATAATATGAAGCATAATTTTTGTAAGTATTTATTTAAACATAATTCCCCCCTCCCCCCCCCCCCCCAAAAAAAAAAAGTAGTACATGTGATCCTTTAGATTTGTCAGCAGAATTAGACACTTCATAAAATTCAACATAAGCAGAGAACATAACAGTAGCAACCACTTTTAACTTCTTCCGTAATGAGTGGCTGATGTCTTAGATATAGAGAAAGATATGCAAGAGATACTTTTGTTATTAATGATAAGTTCACTACTTATACTGGAAAGGAAATAACAATACGAGAGAGAAATGCTAACAAACCCTACTTTCTCTCATAATAACAAAACTAATTAATAAACAAGAGAACGTGGACTTCATGGACTGCTCCTGAGTTCTCTCAACATGGCCCCGCAAGTTGGACGGTCGGAACGAGAGATTCAACTTGGAGATGAAGGACTCAAACTTTGGGCGAAGAAGCGGCTTTGTGAGTACATCAACGAGTTGATCGTCTGTGGAAACATAGGAAACTATTGGAAGTAGTCTCAATGTTCAGCAAGAATTTGGAAGATAAACGAGAGTGAATCAATGATTGAAAGAGACTGCAAACTTCCACACTTTTCTTCAAAATAACAAACTGCTCTATAAGAGCTTACACAAGACTGGAAAACCTCTAACTGACTCCACATTACACGACCTCCCTAGTGGACTTGATCATGGATCAATTAAACAATAAAACAAGATAATTCAAATGCCTTAACTGACTCCTTAAAACTAGCTAACACTAAACTGTCATAAAATGATCAAACCATGCTATATAAGATAGCCTAAGTTAGTAATCACATCTCAACACCTTCCCTTGATTCTAACTTCATCATTCCAATCTTCCTAGAGAAGAATTCATGCTTCACCTGGCACAATGCTTTAGTGAACAAATCTGCGTCTTGATCATTAGTTCCACAGAATTTGAGTGTGATAACTTCATCAGTTATAAGCTTTCTGATGTAGTGATACTTGATCTCTATATGCTTGGTTCTGGCATGGAATGCAGGATTCTTAGCCATTGCAATTGCTGACTGATTGTCACACCATATCATGGTTGGCTCCTTTTGCTCACAGCACAAATCTCCCAACATTTTCCTCAGCCAGACAACTTGTCTTGCAGCAGCACAGGCAGCTACATACTCAGCTTCACTTGATGAGAGGGCTATGGTTTCTTGCTTCTTTGAACTCCAAGTGACCGCCCCTGAGCCTAGATTGAACACTGACCCAGACGTGCTTTTTCTGTCATCTAAGCTGCCTGCCCAATCACTATCTGTGAATCCTTCTAGCTTCACTTCTTTCCTGCACTCATAGAGGATTCCTTTCTCAAGTGTTCCTGACACATACCTCAAGATCCTCTTTGCAGCTCCAAGGTGTTGTCTTGATGGTGAATGCATAAACCTTGATACTACACTCACACTATAGGCTATGTCAGGCCTTGTGTGTGTGAGATAGTTCAGGCCTCCAACTAAGCTCCTAAACAGCTTCTCATCACCATTCTCAGTTCCATCAATCCTCTGAAGCTTGTCATTTGTATTCATAGGTGTGATTGCACCATCACTCCTCTCCATATGGAACTTCTTCACCATATCTTTGGCATACTTCTCTTGACACAGAAAAATTCCCTTCTCACTTTGCTTTACTTCTAAGCCAAGGAAGTACTGAAGCACTCCAAGATCAGTCATCTCAAATTCTGACTGCATCATTCTTTGAAACTCAACTAAAAACTTCTCTGAGTTGCTGAGATAAATAATGTCATCGACATACAAACATACCACTAAGAAGCTTTGGTCTTCTTCTCTCTTCACATAAAGAGTTGGCTCATTTTCACTTCTGTCAAAGCCATTTCTCACAAAGAAATCATCTATCTTGTTGTACCATGCTCTAGGGGCTTGCTTTAGCCCATAGAGTGCCTTGTGCAGCCTCAACACTTTCCTTTCTTCTCCACTTTTGATGAAGCCCTCAGGTTGCTCCACAAACACTTCTTCTTGAAGTTCTCCATTTAGAAAGGCAGATTTAACATCAATCTCACTGTTTCAAACCTTGCCACAGGTGAGAAAGTTTCTTCAAAATCTATGCCCTCTTTCTGTGCATATCCCTTGGCTACTAGCCTTGCCTTATACTTCTGAACACTCCCATCAGTTTTGTACTTGGTTCTGAATACCCATTTCAAGCCAATTACATTCTTCCCATCTGGAAGCTCAGTCAACTTCCATGTTGAATTCTTCTCAATTGCTTTTATCTCTTCTATCATAGCTTGCTGCCATTCTGATTTGCTTACAGCCTCCTCATAGCTGCCTGGTTCAGTCACACTTAAGGCAAGGTCACAATTCTCATATAGTTCAGCAAGTGACCTGTACCTCCTTGGTCCAGACTCACTTGAAGAGCTTGATCTTGAGCTACTTGACCCTGAACTTGGAGTTCTCATATCTCCACTTGACTGACTTGAACTACTTGATGAGGATGGTGCTGGAGATGGGCTTGACAGATTGCTTCTTGAATTGAAACCTTGCTCTTGATCTGCCTCTTCTATGCCAGCTTCATCTAAGTTTGTGATCACAGTCACCTCCTTCTGAACTGTCACAGACTGTTTCATCTTCCAATCCCATTTGGATCCTTCATCAAACTCAACATTTCGACTTATGATCACCTTCTCTGCTATTGGATCATAGAGTCTATATGTCTTTGACTGAGAGGCATATCCAATGAACACACATTTGATGCTCTTATCATCTAACTTGGATCTCAAATTCACCATTGAGTAAGCAATGCTTCCAAATACTTTTAAATGACTTACATTGGGCTTCTTCCCTCTCCAAGCTTCATAGGGAGTCTTCCCCATCACTGCCTTAGTTGGAGAGATGTTTAGGATGTAGATTGCAGTAGCCACAGCCTCACTCCAGAACTCATTAGGCATGCCTCTAGCCTTCAACATGCTTCTTGCCATTTCCACCACTGTTCTGTTCTTTCTTTCAGCTATGCCATTTTGCTCTGGTGCATAAGGTGCTGTCAATTCTCTCTTAATTCCATGCTCATCACAGTACTCACTGAACTTGACTGAGAGGAACTCCCCTCCTCTATCTGTCCTCAAAGCCTTTATCCTCTTGTTGCTTTGATTTTCCATCAGAACTTTGAACTTCTTAAAGTTCTCAAATGCTTCTGACTTTGCTTTCTGAAAATATATCCAGCTCATTCTGCTATAATCATCAGTGATCATAAAGAAGTATTTACTTCCTCCTAAAGATTCAGTTTGCATTGGACCACATAAATCAGCATGGAGCAGCTCGAGTATCTCACTTGCTCTCCATGCCTTCCCCTTTGGAAAAGACTCCTTTGACTGCTTCCCATAGATGCAGCCTTCACAGACTTCAAGCTCTCCAATTTTGGGCAAGCCTGACACCATCTCCTTAGCTTGCAGAAGCTTCAAACTTTGCACATTAATGTGCCCATATCTGTCATGCCACAACTGTGTTTCATCAACTCTCTTTGCCATCATTGCCTTCCCTGCTCTAGATGACAGCTGAAGGGGAAAAACTCTGTTCTTTCCCATAGCAGTGCTAACAACTAACTCATTTGATTTCTTATCTCTGATAAAGCATGACAGATCATCAAATAACACATAAAATCCAGTGCATAGAAGATGTCCTACACTGAGCAAATTATGAGCCAACTTTGGCACATACTGGACATCATAGATGAGTTTGACAGTACCTTTCTCAGTCATCATGGCCACTGTTCCTCTTCCTTCTACCTCAATCTTGACTCCATTGCCCAATCTGACATGATTCTTTCTTGATTCATCTAAATCCTTGAATAGCTCTCTTTCACCTGTCATGTGATTGGAACACCCACTGTCTACGTACCAAGCACCTCCATTGCCTTTGCCTTGTGAATTCTGAGACAGCAATAACTTTCTGCCTTCCTCCACTACTTCAGCTACAAAGAGATAATCTTCATACTCTTCAAGCTCAGCAAAGAAGAGCTTCTCATCTTGATCAACAAAGTTAGACTTTTGTTCATCCTTGTGTTCATTCTGCCCCTTGTCTTTCTCCTTTGTCCAGCACTGAGCCTCCTTATGCCCAGCCTTCTTGCAATAATAGCATTTCAACACCTTCTTTTGTGAGTCAGAACTCTCACTTTGGTGACTTGATCTCCCTCTGCCTCTGCCTCGAAAGCCACCTCTTCCTCTTCCTCTGTTTGAGTGTTGATTGTTTCTCTCCTTGAATTCATTTGAACTCATGAAAGCCTTCTCCTCCTTTTGTTCACTGGACCTATTCAGCCTCTCTTCATGAGCTTGCAATGAGCCCATTAACTCATCAAATGAATAGGTCTCCATGTCTTTTGACTCTTCAATTGCAGTCACAATGTGATCATACTTACTTGTGAGGCTTCTCAGCACTTTGCCTACCACATGTTGATCTGAGATCTCCTCCCCATATGACTTCATCTGTTGCACAGTTCCAGATATCCTTGAAAGATAATCCTGCACTTTCTCCTTCTCCTTCATAAGGGAAGTTTCAAACTCTCTTCTCAGAGATTGGAGCCTCACAGTGATGACCTTCTTGTCACCGAGGTACTCTTGCTTGAGAGTATCCCAGGCCTCCTTGGCAGTTGCAGCAGAAGCAATCCTTGGGAAGATCTCTTCATCAAGAGCTTGTTGGATCATAAACAAGGCTCTTGCATCCTTCTTCCTCTTCTCTCTCAATGCCTGATCTGGGTCTTCGGTTCCATCATCCACGAACCCTTCATCGACAAGATTCCACAGCTCCCGTGATCTGAATAATGTCTTCATCTTCAACCCCCAAAACTAGTATTTGAGGCCCTTGAAGATTGGCAACTGAGACGAGTTGTTGTTGTTGTTTCCTGCTATATTCTGCATCCTTCTTCTATGTGTTTCCTAGGATTGAAACCCAGTAACACGCTCTGATACCAATTTGTTGGAAGTAGTCTCAATGTTCAGCAAGAATTTGGAAGATAAACGAGAGTGAATCAATGATTGAAAGAGACTGCAAACTTCCACACTTTTCTTCAAAATAACAATCTGGTCTATAAGAGCTTACACAAGACTGGAAAACCTCTAACTGACTCCACATTACACGACCTCCCTAGTGGACTTGATCATGGATCAATTAAACAATAAAACAAGATAATTCAAATGCCTTAACTGACTCCTTAAAACTAGCTAACACTAAACTGTCATAAAATGATCAAACCATGCTATATAAGATAGCCTAAGTTAGTAATCACATCTCAACAGAAACACGAAGCCTGTTTTGTTGAACTTGTTCACGAACGAAGTGGTACGCCAAGGCGATATGCTTCATGCGGGAATGAAAGACGGGATTGGCACTATGACTTGGTTGCACCCATGTTGTCACAATAGAGCACCGGTGATACTTGTGGTTTGTGACCAATCTCAGTGAAGAGCGATAGAACCCAAAGCACCTCAGCAGCAGTGTCAGCAAGCTTCTTATATTCAGCCTCGGTTGACGAATGAGCAACGGACCGTTGTTTGCGAGAGCTCCAGGAGATAGGTGTCCGACCAAGGTATAGAATGTAGCCCGTCGTAGAGATATAATCATCTTTGTCACCGGCCCAATCAGCATCGGAATAGGCATGGAAGGTTAAGGGTGACGAGGCCGAGATATGAATGCCATGCGACATTGTTCCAACAAGGTAACGAAGAACCCGTTTGAGTGCAGCCCAATGAGCAGTGGTTGGGTGTTGCATGAACTGTGACAGCTTATTGGTACAAAAAGCAACATCGGGACGGGTCAAGTTAAGGTATTGCAAGCTACCGACAATAGCACGGAACTCACTTGGAGATGGCAGACCCCGAGTCTCGGAGAAGGACGGTGGAAGCGGAGAGTGGAATGTTGGCTGGTTTTGCACTTGCCATCCCTGCTTTCAGCAACAAGTCAGCCACATATTTTCTTTGACAGAGAAAGAGCCCGTCTGGTGTACGGTGTACTTCCACGCCCAAGAAGTAGGCTAAATTTCCCAAATCCTTGAGAGAGAATTTTGTTGCAAGTGTGGCAACCATCCTTGATACTGCAGAGTGTGAACTTCCAGTGACGATAATATCATCGACGTAAACAAGGAGATAAAGTGTTACCTTGTCATGCTGAAGTATGAATAGCGAGGCATCAGACACTGAATTTTTGAAGCCAATGGATAACAAGAAGGTACGGAGCTCATTGTACCAGGCACGGGGGCTTGTTTCAGGCCATACAGGGCCTTTTTCAGACGACACATAAAATCAGGATGTTGTTTGTCGATGAAGCCCGGTGGTTGAATCATGAATAATTCTTCTTGGAGAGTGCCTTGAAGGAAGGCATTATTGATATCAAGTTGTCGCAACGACCATCCATGATGAACAGCCAATGAAAGAATTACTCGAACGGTGACAGGTTTGACTACCGGGTTGAACGTCTCATGAAAATCCCATACAGGTCGTTGATGAAATCCCTTTGCAACTAAGCGGGCTTTGTATCTGTCAAATGGTTGTTCCATCGGGATGATGTTTGATGCGGAAAACCCATTTACAACCCACCAAGTTTTGCAGCGGAGAAGGAGGAATTAAATCCCATGTTTACTCATGTTGCATAGCACACCGCCAATCCGGGTCGCCATGGGTTTAGGCGGCGGTATGACAGAGGAATGTAGGTTTAATTTTTGAATGGGTTTAGAGATATTATTTCTGGAAGGAGTTATAATGCCAGAGGGGATAGGGTTGGATTTTTGTCTCTTGTATGGATTTGGAGTGGGAGTTGGTGTAGTTGGGATTTGGGCCGGCAAATGTGGGGTATGGGTTTGTTGGGTCTTATTTTGTGGGCTAGAGGAAGATGGGGTGGGAATTAAAGGTGGGGTATGGGAATTTGTTTGGGTGGGTGGGGTATTAATGGCAGTAGATGGGACTTGGGTAGAGAGGGAGGTGGATTGGGCTTCTTGTGTTTGGGCTGGTAAGTGGGCTATAGGCAGGCGCATGGGAGTAATTTGTGCCTTGTGGAAATTTTCCTGTCTTTGGATCCAAGCAGTTATAGGCATGTTGGTCCACCGAGTAACCTACAAAGACACACATGGTAGACCTAGGCGCAAGCTTATGGTTAGCATACGGTTTAAGCCAAGGAAAGCATAAACACCCAAAACTCTTAAGCTTATGATAGTCCGGTTCTTTGTTTAGAAGTTTAGAGTAAGGAGATTTGTATCCTAGAGTGGGGGTGGGTAGGCGATTTATAAGATAAGTGGCGGTGGACATTGCAAAAGGCCAATATTTGAGAGGGATACCCGAGTATGTTGGGGTAGGGCACGAGGAGGCTGCGGGAGTTGCACACCGGCCGGAAGATGTTGTTGAAAGAGTTGGCATTGAGGCATGGTGTGCCCATAGAGTTGGTACCTTTTTCCGTGGAGCGGAGGCGCTCTTTTAGTTGCTTCATGTGGCCGCGGGAGGGCTTAGCAAAGGTGTCCTTTAGAAGGGACCATAACTCTCCAGATGTTTTGGTCTGCGTTACAAGGGAGGAGACCGAGTCGGAGAGTGTTGGAAGAAGCGTCGCGTAAACGAGGCGATCTTGACGAGTCCAAGATTGAAAAGCGGGATTCGGGGTGGTGGTAGCGGAAGAAATGGTCGCCGGTGGAGGGGTGGTCCCGTCAACAAAACTTGGAGAGATCGAGAATGGCTTCGACCTGAAGCTTCCATTGTATATAATTTGTGGTGTTGAGCTTAACCACAGTGCTTAAGGTGACAAAGGAGAAGGGTTTTGATGGTTCACTACTTATACTGGAAAGGAAATAACAATACGAGAGAGAAATGCTAACAAACCCTACTTTCTCTCATAATAACAAAACTAATTAATAAACAAGAGAACGTGGACTGCATGGACTACGTGGAATGAGTTCTCTCAACATTAGATGCCTTCAATTAGGAAAACAAACCACCATTTCTCTCCATAAATTTAACAATCAGTTGTATTTTCTACAGAAGCAAACTTTTTGGAGAACAATGCAAGCAAGTAAAAGAAGTAAAATTCGAAAATCAAAAATCAAGAATCAAGTTCCTAAAGATTAATACAAACAAACTGGCCATATATATGGAGTTAGGTCAAGTGGTAAACACTTCTAAGGGCCCGTTTGTTTGTAGTGTTCGGAAACGGAAAAGAAACGTAAATGAATCTAAACCATTATTAAGTGATGATACATTGACAACTTGATTTTGGATTCTAAAATTTGTATGCTAAGAGAGGAGAAAAGAGGGAGGAGAGAAGGGGGAGGTGAGTTGGCGAGGGGATTTTGAAACCCCTCCCAATGGGAGGTTAACAAATACTCCAACATTACTACTAGGAGAAGAGGGAAATAAAATAAAATCACAATTTTGATCAATGAACAATTCCACTAAAATGGACTAGGTTCGTTTCCTTTTCGTTTCCGTTTCCGACATTATAAACAAACGCCACCTAAGTCACTTCCTCTTCACACGATGATACGAGATCGGAAATTATAACATCTAATCACTAATACTATCAACTCTTTTAAGGAGTTAAATTAGAAACAAACCCGCAAAAGAAAGCAGTTTGTATCCATTCTAAGAACAATACATGTTGTTTTCTATGGCTCAGTTGGCATTCATATTTTTTGCATTATGGATGACGTAAATCGATCATAACTATCACTTAATCTCTCATGCTTAAAAAATTCATTTTAGTGAATAATCAAATTAACACAGAAACTCAACCCAATAATTAGAGTGAAGAAAAGGACTAATATATATAACACTAATTTCATAAACCTAATTAACCATTGATTTAAATTTCAACATTAAACATTCACATGAAACTGAGTGAGAATTAAAAGATTTTGAGCCTAACTGATTGTTCTCGTCTCCGGGAACGCCTTGCTTGCACGGATCTAGATTGAGGTGGTGAGTATTCTTGTTCCTTGTTGAGTTGGTGAGTGAGTGAGCCTTGGATAAGGCGTGAATATGGATAAAGGCTGCGGAAAGGCCTTAGTGAAGTGGATGAAAATGTGTATGACATGCTTTTGGCTTGGCCTTGAATAAGGTGTTCTAATGAGAGTTGGATATGCTAGAACTCAAGGAGTCCACCGAGGGTTCTAGAGAAGGGTTGGAGGTTGTCTTGGTAGATCTTTATCACACCAAGGAAGGGATAAGCTAGATAAGACACTAAGAGTCCACTAAGTGTGTTTTCTAGAGGTTTTTGACGCCAATGCAAAGGATAGGAGATTTCTCGACTAATGTTTTGCTTTATAATTCTTAACGTGTCTTACAAAGGCATCCAAGAGTGGCTTTTATAATGGTGAAGACGTCTTGGGTTGCAAGCACAAGATCACTCTTCAATCTAAACATAAATGAAGCACAAATCTAAGAATTAAATGACAAATCTAAATGCATAAACTAAGGGATGTGCTAGGCAATTGGTATGACGATCTAAGGGTTGCAAATGGTGATCCATGTGACCCTCACACGGATTGTTGACGTGGAGATCTGATTGGAATCAACTTGGAGTGATTTGAGTGATCCTCATTAATGTTGATGGTGAAATTAGGGGGATCTTGTCTCTCCCGGGTCCGAGTTGGTTCTTGCGCGCGCTTGGACTGCATCTAAACTCCTTTGGGCCATTTAGGATCATTGGCATTGAGAACGTCGGGCAAATGTGGCTCTAAGGGCTCAGACGCACACAGAGACACCATTTGGACTTGTCGGCGCAAGGCGTCAAGACTTGATCTTGTCACTTTGAACTTGTGGACACTTGGGCTGAGCGTTCTTGGTCTTGATGGACTCTTTGGGACATTTTGAGTCCATTGGAAGTGATGGTGCTCGGGCCAAGTGTGATGGTTTGACCAGTGACGCGCCATGTAGCTTTGTGGCAGGCGCGAGTTGTGGTTTGGCTCCGGACATGAGCAGTGAATGGCTCTGAGGTCCTGATTTGGGCATTGAACCTCCACTTGACTTGATATGGCTGAGATTGTGACTTGATGGGCTCGAGTCCTCAAGTGAGAGCTCATCACTAACTACAAAGCCAATTTCCCTAAGGCAATTACATGAAACTCATTCACTACTCCTACACTATTCATCTGATTGTGATATATTCAATTTAACCTCATATATTAAAAACTTAGTGCTGGCTTAATTAATACATTAGATTAATTCATTATCGATTCCAATTACCCTCCTGAAGCCAGAAATTATCATTAAATCCGCCACTCGATTCCTGTAAAAAAAGTCATCTACTTTTCAAACAATATTAGCGTAGATTAAGCAACAACTCCGTCATTTAGAAAAAGTAATGAAAATGTTATGTTATAGTCCTAACAGAACGCCAACGTGCATTAAACAACACCGTCATTTAGACACTCGTATTCCTCTCCTTCCTCAGAATCTTCTTCACAACGCACTTTATCAGACCCTAAGAAAAACATATCACGATGTACACTGGATAAAGATCATGTATGTGATTTATGCTAAGCTTGAGTCTTAAATTCATAATTTCCAAAAGTTTTGAAATTCTAAGGAGACCTAACACGGGCTCACCTGTTGTGCAAGGAGGACTTTTTGCACATATTCGCTACTTTTCTTCTTGAAAAGTCATTTTGATGCGGGAGCATCTGAGCTATCATCAAGGACGCCCCGTCCTAAATCTAAAGATGTGCTAACCACTGGAGCTAGGGCTAAAGATCGCTATGAGCCATCATTCAAGTCATTGATAGTAGCCCGAGCTCGTATTGTACCCATTCAAGCTCGTAGAGATCCGGTTCGAGTCAAGATGAGAAGTCAAGTACTGAAGATGAAACAAACTAGACTTCAAGACGAAACTCTAGGCTTTGGAATCGCTCAATTCCGATATCAGACGAGAGAGAACAAGCCGTTTCAAAGAGAGCTGTCGGCGGCATGTCTACAACCGCACCCGCGGCTCCATAACCGCACCCGCGGCTCCACCCGCGCCCGCGGCTCACTAACCGCGCCCGCGGCTCATTCGCCGAGGCCTCCTCCTGAAACATTATTTTCGGATATTTATTTGTTTTTCGGATTATTATTTTAGGATTTACTTTTTATTGTTTATTTCTTTAGTTGGCATCCTTATGAACCCTATATAAGGCTGCCTTAGTTGTTGTTTTACCCCCCCCCCCCCGAGACTTTGATATTGAATACAACGTTTATCGTTTTTCCTTCCAAAAGAGAGCTTTTGTGAGAAGAGTGCCCCGTGTGCATTGTCGTTGAGTCGGCCCTAGTTGTGCTTGTGTGTGTCAATCTCCTCCATAAGGTTGGTGCTATCGGGACTCCATAGAGCAACCTCCAGGTGCCTTGACCCACCAAAGTCATTGTGTTTGGTTGTAATCATCCGTTGGGGTTTCTTCATCATTCGGTAAGGTTCTTGTTCTTAAGTTCAAGGGTTTTATCGTTGTTTGATTTGGTTCCAATTGGCCTATCATTCGACTTATCCTTCTTTCATCTCATTCTAATTCCGCCTTTCTTCTCTGTTCGAGTTCCTATTCGAGTTTGGTGTCTAGGTCGGCAACTGCGGCTTATCCCCGCATCAAATTGGTATCAGAGCTGTGTTGACACCATTCGTCTTCACAAGAACATCAAGAGACCCCCTATCCAGAAAATCACAAAAAGAGTCAGCTTTTATTTTCTTGTTTGTCAGTTTCTTTCAGAAATTGATTTTGAGTCTTCCATTGCTTTGATATTTCTTGTTGAGTCATTACAGGTTGTGTGCAAGAAGCTTGGATCGATTAGTGTTGGTGGAGATCGAAAGATTGGAGTTTGGAGCACCCTTGTTCCCAAAATCCATTCAGCCCTTCATCCATCTCAAAATTTATCCACCCCTACCAAAACGCAGCCATCAGAAACCCAAAAGAATTGCTGGAATTTCTTTCCTTGAAGCCAAACAAGATCTTCAAAGAAGGAAATCTTATCTTTCTACAAGGGAATCTTATCTTTCTACAAGGGAAATCAAGTTAGTTGTTATTTTTATTTATTTTCAATTTTGCTGAGATTAATATCTCACATCAAGTCTGTAATTTCGTTTTGTTTAGTTGAGACAAAAAAAAAAAATCAAAAAAAAAATACAAAAAAAAAAAGAATCGAAAAGTCTCAAAGTCAGTAGTTTATTTTACGTTTTGTTGAGTCAAAGTCTAGTGTGATATTGTTTAAGTCGGATCTCAAGAACGCAAAGGAAATCGGGTTGAACAAACCCGAACGGAAGCGAGAAACCACCAGGCCGCGACAAAAACCGCGCCCGCGGCCCAGTAGCCGCACCCGCGGTTCAAGCCGCACCCGCGGAATTCAGGCCGCGCCCGCGGCTCAGCCTCAGAAGTCCCTGTTTGCCTTTCCATTCCTTTCAGATACGAGCCTCAAATTATTACCTAACCCTCCCGACTCCGTCTTCGAGCCTTCAATCAACATCAGTCGGAACAAGTTAAGGTACGCTTCTTTTTGGCTCTTCTTGAAATTTGAAGCTTAACTCATATCTCTGTTTTGCATTCTCATTCTTGCAAACGTCTTTTGAGTCTTTGTTTCTTTCTTTCGTTGAGTCATTTTGCTTTGAGTCAGAACCTTGAAGTTGAAACCCCGTCCCTACACTAGCCATCTCCATCTCTACCATCACTCATATTAGTGCTAGGAGCTTGTTAGTTTCAATCTATTGGGTTATTGGTACATACAAGGCAATTCATCAAGAAAAGCTGGTTGCAACGACAATTGAGAGAGAGTGCAGAGGAAAACATACGAGAGTAAACACTAGCGAGTTGTTTTCATTTACACTCACTTAACATTGTTCTGTGTTAGTCTTTTCTTTGATAATGGACAGGTTAGTTTCTCCCAAAAGGAGACCTCCGAGAGGATATCAGCAGGAGTACATGGAGAGTGAAGATTGGCAACCATACAAAGATGTCCAAAGGAGAAGAGGACGTGAGCTAGAGCAAATTGGTCTTGCCAAGATCAAGCTGAACATTCCAAGATTTGAAGGTTGGGACATGGATGAGTATATGGAATGGGAAGCCAAGGTTGAGCAGATTTGGAGTTGTCATAACTTCATGGAATTCCAAAAGGTAAGATTTGTTGTTCGTGAATTTACCGGCAATGCACTGAAATGGTGGAATAATCTTGAGGAAGAAAGGAGAAGAGCACTTGATCCATATGTGAACACTTGGAGGCAAATGAAGACCTTAATGAGAGCTCGTTTTGTGCCTCCATATTTCGCGCGTAAGCTCAGGCAAAGGTTGGATAATTTGAGGCAAGGAACCATGTCAGCAGAGGAGACATACAATGCAATGAAGGCTGCTATGGTTCGAGCTAATGTGCATGAAAATGAGGAAACTACTATGAATAGGTATCTTCATATACTAAACTCTTATTTAGCTAACAAAGTATATTTGTATAGCTACTCCTCCATGGAAGAATTGTTGCACTTGGCCATCAAGATTGAGAGGAGAACAAAGGCCAAGAAGCAAAAAGAAATAGAGAAGGCTACAGAAGAATGGCAAGCGCGAGTGCAAGCGGTAGTGAAAAACAGCTTTGCTAAGTTAGAAGCCGAGCTTGAGCGTTGGAGTTGTCAAGTCAAAGAGGCTGCCAAGAAGAAGGAAAAGGATAAGAAGCCAGAAAGGAATTTAAGGCTTGCCTCTCCATCACAAGAAGTTAACCCAGGGAGCACTTCTAATCTTTCTACTAAAATTGAAGATGTTTTGTGCTTAAACTGTCAAAGTAGAAATCATATGATTAATGATTGTCCTGATATGCTTAATCACCTAGAACAAATTGAGATTGAATATGAAATAGGTGATAGTATTGATGATGTTGTTTGTATTGATGATCCTAAAACTGATTTAGATAATGAGGTTGAAATTGATTATGAGCATGTTGATTCATTGATTGATAGGAAGGATTTGCATGTACAAACTGCTCATTGTGTTGAAATTCTAGGAGAAACTCATTGTCTAGATAAAGTTGAGGATTGCAACATGATTATTGATGAAGGTAGTTGTGGTAATATTGCTAGCATGGAATTGAATACTAAATTGCAAATTACTTCATTATGCTACCCTAGTCCTTTAAAACTGCATTGGATGATTGATTGTGTTGATGTGATTTTGAACAAGCATGTTAAGGAAGCCATGACATTAGGACATTGTGATGATACTATTTCATGTGATGTTGTACCTATGCAAGCTTGTCAACTTTTATTGGAATATCCATGGCAGTATGATAAGAGAGTTGCTCATGATGGTTTTGCTAGTTGTTATTCGTTTACATTTCCTAGAAAAGATGTTGTTCTTCCACCTATGGTTCTTTTGCAGGTCACTGATAAGTATGACAAAAGGAAGGACAAGGACAAAGGAGCTAAAGGAATGAAGGGAAGCAATGCACTCCAGCAGCAATCCATCGTTTCCTCAAGGTGGAGCTATGCACTCAAGACATTCAAGAGGAAGTTGTGCATCAAAGAGGATGACGCCTATGAAGATCGTTCAATCATTCATGTCAAATATGATTCGAGGTCGAATCTTTTTCAAGAAGGGGAGAATGATGCGGGAGCATCTGAGCTATCATCAAGGACGCCCCGTCCTAAATCTAAAGATGTGCTAACCACTGGAGCTAGGGCTAAAGATCGCTATGAGCCATCATTCAAGTCATTGATAGTAGCCCGAGCTCGTATTGTACCCATTCAAGCTCGTAGAGATCCGGTTCGAGTCAAGATGAGAAGTCAAGTACTGAAGATGAAACAAACTAGACTTCAAGACGAAACTCTAGGCTTTGGAATCGCTCAATTCCGATATCAGACGAGAGAGAACGAGCCGTTTCAAAGAGAGCTGTCGGCGGCATGTCTACAACCGCACCCGCGGCTCCACCCGCGCCCGCGGCTCACTAACCGCGCCCGCGGCTCATTCGCCGAGGCCTCCTCCTGAAACATTATTTTCGGATATTTATTTGTTTTTCGGATTATTATTTTAGGATTTACTTTTTATTGTTTATTTCTTTAGTTGACATCCTTATGAACCCTATATAAGGCTGCCTTAGTTGTTGTTTTACCCCCCCCCCCCGAGACTTTGATATTGAATACAACGTTTATCGTTTTTCCTTCCAAAAGAGAGCTTTTGTGAGAAGAGTGCCCCGTGTGCATTGTCGTTGAGTCGGCCCTAGTTGTGCTTGTGTGTGTCAATCTCCTCCATAAGGTTGGTGCTATCGGGACTCCATAGAGCAACCTCCAGGTGCCTTGACCCACCAAAGTCATTGTGTTTGGTTGTAATCATCCGTTGGGGTTTCTTCATCATTCGGTAAGGTTCTTGTTCTTAAGTTCAAGGGTTTTATCGTTGTTTGATTTGGTTCCAATTGGCCTATCATTCGACTTATCCTTCTTTCATCTCATTCTAATTCCGCCTTTCTTCTCTGTTCGAGTTCCTATTCGAGTTTGGTGTCTAGGTCGGCAACTGCGGCTTATCCCCGCATCAAATTTCCTGCTACGTTTTAACAAACTCCTCCTCCTTTTCCTTCCTCTTTCCCCTGAAAGACGAAGATTAAGATTATTGCAAACGTGAAGATAATATATCTAATTTACAACTTGTAACTTTTCCCACTTCTCTGGTCAATTTGATAGAAAATGGATCAACTTGGAACAAAATTTAGTTACAAATAATAAGTACTTGCATAGAACCTACAATGAGAAACTATAGTTACTGTACTTGAGTAAACCCAGTAGATGTCATCTTATTCAAACATATTGACATTACAACTTTATCAGACTTTCCAAATTTGGTAAATGAAGCACAAATAGTAAGAGGGGCGGAATTAAGGAAATACCAAAAATCAACAGCATTTACATACTATGGAGCCAGAAAACCAATATTGTCGTCAACGCCCAGATTATGAACATTATTATTTAAAATATGAATATTAGCTTGTTACCTGTGAACACGAACACTTCATTTTTCCTACTTTAAGCCTTCTTCCTACCCGAACTTTTCTCTCCAAAAGCAACAAAAACAAAACATGCATCTGCGTTTATAACTAAGTATTACAAACTTATATAAATTTATTATTTGTATATTATTACTAAAATCACGAAAAACAAAATATTCATTTGCGTTTAATTTATACATTATCATTTAATATCACAAATTTATTACTTATAAGTTATAAGGTGGTTGTGCATTGTGTTTAAATAACTACAAATTTCACGCATGCGAATTCTTTGTTTTGAGGACTTTGAAAAAACAAACGATGTCCGTTTTGGACGAGTTTTCACGTACAACCTAGTATTGAAACTGTCTAGGAGATTATGAAGAAAAAACTAAAAAAAAAATGGTTGGTTTGTTCGAGCCTCTTGTTTTTGTCTGTGTTAGACTTTCTATTTTCATCTCTGACAAACCTTTTGTTTCGATTTGTGACAAATCTGAGTGTGTACTGAATATCAATTTTGATCTGTGTCAAATAAAATCTTTGTTTAAAAGCATACATGTTTTAAAGGAGCTTGATCTACATAACTATATGGATTTGCATATATACCTCATCACAATAAATGATTTGCATGAATACCCAAATTATTTTAGAGTTGCAAAAATACATCAAATAAGGTATTTTTGCAAATAATAAGTATAAAAGAAAAATTGTCGGGCTTATTAATACAAATGTTGGTCTTCTTGAATGAAATGTCGAGGTATATTTGCAACAACATAAGTACTGAAGAAAAAATGTCACTCTTATAAAATTTAATGTCACTGCGGTATATTTACAAACATTAAAACAAATAAGTATTTTTAGAAATGAGATATTGAAATGGGGTATGGAATGCAATTTCTCTATATTCAATTCAACCAAAATTTATATAATTAAACCAAAATCTAAAGTGAAGAGAATAAAATTCTAAATTTTCAGCTTCTCTTCCTTTTTTGTTTGTTTGAAACGTCTTGAGTTTGTTTTTATTTGCGTATACTAGGAAAGTGTAATCTTTCCTTTAGCAACAAAAAGTCTATACATTAACAAGTGAAAACATAAGGGAACATGAAAAATCCTTTTGTTTATTAGGCATGGATGAGGCGTATAGAGTCAGTTTCATCTTTCAATTAACTTTTGAATGCTTGTCAGCTGCAAAATGAACGTCTTGAGTTCTCAATTGACTGGAGAGATATTTCCTCTTTGTTCCTAATTAGGAGCAAAGCAACCTCTTGCAATTGACTGAGAAATATGTAACTGAGTATGAGAGTATAAAATCCATAGTGGCATGTAGGAAATATATACTACATTTCAAACGAAAAATATTGTAGGAAATTGGAGAAAAGAAAATGCAGCTACATATATTACATTCTACTCAACAGGCTGCATGGCTGATCTTGTGTGGCATTCTAAGATAGAGAAAAAATTAAGCAAACATAACATAACTAAAGAAATACCAATTTTTTCTATAGAAAGAAGAGAGAGGTTTAAAATAGTGGCATGTAGTTGAGGTAAGCTAGCTCTGTAACAACAATTTCTCTTGAAATCAAAGGGAAGGAGTGAGGCTACCAGACATGACCTAGATCGCTAGCTCAAGATCGAAGGATCGAGCTCCATATATGGTTAGCAAGTTAGATCAGGCTGGCAGCTTCACTTGTTCCCTTTGAATTTTATAAACCCTCTTTCATCTACTCACTATTCATAAAAAGAAGAGGAAGATGAATGTAACAGAAGCACTCTAGCCGTCTAGCAAGATGGATAAAGGGCAAATGATGTGAATTTATGGAAGAATTGTAGAGAGGGAAAAGACAATTAAGGGGAAAAAAAGTGAGAAAATGGTAGAGTAGAGTATAATAGGGTTTTGAGGTGTTTCTAGGGACAAAGTTTGTTTAGGCGTCGCAGGTATTCCCCTGCATATATGCCTGCATGCTGCACACTCATCTCTTGCAGCAGACAGTGAAGCAATCACGACGAGACAAATCAATGAGTCTTTTACTCCTCCGTCCTTTTTTGTTCGTCCACAAGTACGATTTTCGCGGGATTAAGGAATTGTAGTAATATAATGATTATAGGAGAGAGAAAAGTATAAAGTGAATGGTTAGAGAAAAGAGATAGAGGAAGAGTAGATAAGATTGAAATTTGGGAGAGAGAAAAAATGAAAAAGTGATAATTAGAGGTTGATAGTAGAGATAAAATGGGTAGAATAAAGTAACATAAATGAAATAGTTGATAAACAAAAGGGGACAACCGAAAAGAAAAGTGGACAAACAAATAGGGACAGATTGTTTTGATTTATTAAAAGTCTTAAGCATAATAAAACTTTATACGAAAGTTCGGGTACGAACAAAATATCGTTTAAAATACCGATTGGGTATTTTTCAACCAAAACAAAATATCGTTTATAGTTAGATTAGTCTGATGATAACTTTGTCTATATCTTGCTGATCCACGATCCTGTTGTTTTTATTGTTTTTTCTTTCAAAATTACAGTACCATTTAACCCAACAGCATTCAACATGGCTCTGATAAAAAAGCAGGATAAACTAATCTGCAGGGGGAAGATAAACCTGTGAGATATAGGCCTGTGTTGGTTATCAGCTATTTCTTTTGTCCCTAGTGCTTGCTTTCTTTCATCTTTATCTCTCTGCCTTGTGTTATCACATAAAGGAAGATCAAATCAAGGCTGCAAGAATTGGCCAACGCTAGACAACTCATTCTCCTGTTTTCACTCCTACTGTGATGTTTTAAATCTTATTTTAGTTGTTTTTTTGGTAGAAAATGTTGTTTTCCAGTTTATAATCAGTGTTCTAAAATACGAGAGTTAGGCGGTGGTGGGGGATTAGCGCCTAGACGGCTAGGCGGAGGATTAGTCGGGGATTAATCGAATTAAAATTAATTCTCGGTCCGTGATATCAAATGATCAATTTGTCATCATAATCAATTATTTTTATTAAATTATGTTAAAATGAGGTTTCATATCCTATTATAAGTATTATTATGCTAAAATAAACTCAAAACTTGCTATAATTCCACAAATGTTGCTATTTTCGCAAAAATGACAAACCGTTGTTTTTTCCTAGGCGCCATAGGCGGTATTAGGCGGTGAGGGAAAACCTAGAGATTAATCGAGGATTAATCGACCATCAGAAATTTTTAGAACACTGCCCATAAAAGGAGTTGCATACATTATTGCAATAATTGGTTTCATAGTAAAAAATTCATATTTGGGTTGCATATCATGCATTCGTTAGACTATTCATAATAATGTGTTTTTTAATTTATTTAGTTTTAAAATATAAATAAAAGCAATAAAAAAGTTATGCAACCCAAATCATGCAGCCACCATTGCTAATAGCCTTATACCCGCAGCACCGAATTTTACACGCGCACCCTTCATCCTTTCGAAACGGTTCTTTTTACCCTTTCGATACTATATGTCGAAAGGGTCTTGTTAAAAAAATCAATTTATAATTGTAGTTAAATTTTTGAATTTTAAAACGGTTTAAACAAAAACCCTCGACCATTTCGACACCACATGTCGAAAGGTACCTTTCGATACGTGGTGTCGAAAGGTACCTTTCGATACGTGGTGTCGAAAGGGTCGAGGTTGTTTTTTGAAAACGGCTATGTGCGGGTCTAACGGCTATATCGGGTGATTTTGGGGCATATATACCTGATTTTTGTATGCAGTTGGACAACCAAAACAATCACTAATCACAAAAAATATCACCTTCAAGTGATTCAAGTAATTCATCAAAGGCGGCTAGTTGGAAACAAAAAACAGAAAATTCTTCCAACGAGACGTCGGCCAACGAGGAGGTTGATAATTATATATGCTCCGAGCAACGAATTTGAGAAAGATGATTATTGGAAATTCTTAACACAAATTATTGATTATCATAAATTTTTTACAATCAGTATGAGAGATTTCAACGAAATATATTATCCTGAGGATAAACAAGGGGGCGCAAAAATTACGAGTAACAAATTAACTAGAATGAATACTTGTATGTCCCATAATGGTCTAATCAATATTAACTTTCAAGGTTTTTCGTTCACTTGGAATTCATATATCTACGAAAGACTAGATAGGGTAATCATTACCCCTAATCTTTTAACTCATATGCTCACATCATTTAACATTTACAACTTCGAACATTTGTTGTATTACTTTACAATTTAGTAATGCAAGAAGTTGTAAAAATTATACGTTCAGAATTGAAAATGCTTGGTTTCTTAATAATGATTATGCTAACACCGTTAAGAAAATTTGGAATTTTTATCATTCATGATCCGAAATGTTCAAATTATTAATGAAGCAAAAGCAATTGAAAAATAATTGGCTTAAACCTAATAATAACTACATATTGGAACAATTACAAAACACTGAAAAAATGTTAGTAACTCTTCAGGAATCATCCCTTCGATCTAATGATCCTTCAATAAAAATTAAATATAATCGATTTATCCAGAAATATAATAATCTTCTGGAATTTCAACATACTTATCAGAAACAAAGAGCAAAAGTTAGACATTTTTCTGATATGGATAGAAATAGTAAATATTTTCAAAATACAGACACAAAAATATTTTTCTATGAATCCTTAGAAAATATTAAATATTATGATCATGAACAAATTAAGATTAATATAACTTCTAATTTAACGCCGAATTCTATCAGACATATTGGTCAGTTGTAGAAAAATTTGTTGTTAACGCGGTTCAAGCCTTTTTTCACTCTGGTGTAATGCTTTCTGACTGTGCTCAATCATTCGTAGATCTAATTCCAAAAATTGATAACCCTCTTTCTATTAATCTTTATCGTCCAATCAGACTATGCACAACAGTTTGCGAGATTATAACTAAGATTATGTCAGACAAATTACAACCCTTATTATCAAAACTTATACATCCTTTCCAAATTGTTATTGTTAAAGGTAGATCTATTTTTTTATAATATTCTAATATCACATGAGATATTCCATTATTTCCATACGCGTAAGAAAGGTAAAACATGATTTATGGCTCTTAAACTGGACATGAAAAAAGCTTATGATAAATTACAATAGAACTTCATCAGAAAAATTCTATTAGCCTTTAGTTTTCATATAAAATGGATTATAATAATGAATTGTATTTAATCTTCTTCCTTTTCTGTTTTGGTGAATAATGAACCTTGTCCACAATTTAAACCTAAATGTGGTATTAGGCAAGGTGATCCTATTGCACCATTTATATTTATTTTAGCCATGGAATATTTAGCCAGAACACTCCAACTGGAAGCGGACAAAAGACAACATAAGGTGGGGAGGATTCAACTAACACAGAATGGAATACGCATTCCTTTCTTATGCTTTGCCGACGACACTCTAATCCTGGCAAATGCAAATATAAACATGTTGTATATTAAAAAAAAAACTACAAAAATTCACAGACTTATCTGGGTGAGCAATTAGTTATCATAAAAGTTCATTTCAAACATCGACTAATATCCAATAAAATTTAAAACATGAGTTAGCAACAGTGCTAAATCTCCAACAAACTCATACAATGAAAAAATATTTAGGGATTCCTATTGTCAGGGGCCGAGTTAAAAGTGAGTGCTTTGATTATCCTATACACATTATGCAAAATCAATTATTAAAATGGAAGACCACTATATTTCTCAAGCTCGAAGGGCCATTCTTATACAATCAAATCTTTTGTCAAAAGTTAACCACTTTATGCAAAGTTTTTCGCTGTCAAAAACTGTTTGTAATAAATTTGGCAAGATTAATAAATATTTTTTCTTGAATAAACTCAACTGAGTTTTAGACCACTAACAAATTGGGATCTTATTTGTAAACCTAGAAATAAAGGCGGTTTAGGGTTGCATCGTTCTAAAAATTCAAATAATGCATTACAAATGAAGCTCTTATATAAATTATACTCGTGGATAAGGATAATATCTGGGTTAAATTAATATCACATAAATATCTTAAAACTTTTTCTCTACTTACATACAAAAAGAAAAACCAGCAATCTTGGCAATTTTCTTGATTACTACACCTTCGACATATGTCCCGCAAAGGAATTGAATGGGAATTGGGTAATGGTGAACAATCGATTCTCGGAGGATAATTGGATTGCTGATTTTACGCTTGAATCCTATTATAATCCTAATACTAGTGTAGTGACCTGTGCCATGCACGGGAAATTCCATATTATTCGTATGAAATTGTATATCCTTTTAAACGAGTGCGTCAAAAAATTAAGATTAACTTTTTTCTTGTCAAGACTTTATAAAAATATATTTTATTTCATGAAGGTTGTGTACGTAGCTTGACTTAATTTTTACTATCGAAAATAATACTACTTTTATCATAAGAATAAATATTAACCTTCAACATAATATTTATTCTCAATAAAATAGCTTGTATATTTGTTGTTGAAAGGAATGATAGTTTTTTTTTTGATCAAAAAAAAGGAATGATAGTTTTTTAAGATTTATTTGTTAATATAATTATCTAATCTATTAATAATTGAAATTAAAGATAAAAAATAATAATTGTGTAACAAACTAAACCTAAAATCACTCTAAAAGCTCTAAAAGGCTCAACTTTAATATATAAGATAGATTTATTTTATTGATTCTACATCATCAAACTTTATCTTACCATCTAAACAATGAAACTATCAAAAACTTGCATATACACTTCCACAACATCTTGTACATAAAATATGTTCAATTTATATACCACAATTTCCTGATGAAAAAATAATTTAGACTTCAAATCCAAGTGGCGAATTCACTACAACATCATTCAGGAAACTAAAAGAAGTTCTTCATTCACTTCCAAATCAAGATAATTTTAAACGGATTTGGAATTTGAAAATCCCACCTAAAATACAAAACTAGCGATATCTGACATTTTGCCTACGACCGAACGTCTGAACAAACAATATAATAGAGTTCTGAATTATTATTTGATGTGTAATGGATTAACAGAGACTAGAGAACATTTCTTTTTCGAATATCCAATGACGATCCAAACAATTTTTAAGTTTCAAATATCAAGTAATATGAAATTTATAATAAACTCTGAAAATGGTTTCAAAGACACTTTAGATAAAATAATTAAAGCCCTATTTTTTGTAATTAAAGCCCTATTTTTTGTTTGTATTATTTTGGCTCTATAGAAATAACTGTGTATTGAGGAATTCCAACAATAATAATAGAGCAGCAACAGACACAACCTTTTTCAATTTCAACACTGGATGAATACACAAAACCAAATGAAAGGACCGACACAAACTAGGAAACGAAATAGGAAATTAATTAATAATCAGATATGTAAGGCCCCACCAAAAGATTGGATCAAAATCAACTTTGATGTTTTTTTTAATTGGTCAAATGAATCTTTTTTTAGATGTATAGCAAGGAAATCTGAAGGTAAGATTCTATTTGTTGATAACAGAAAAGTGACAACCTCGTCAATACTTATGACAGAAGTGTTAGCTGTTCTTAATGCAATAAAAATTACTTTTTTATTCAGTTATAAAAATATAATTGTAGAAGGCGGTAACCTTACAGTAATTACTCTATAACTAGATTATCGAAGATACCATGGGAAATTAGGAACAACATTCATGATATACATGTACTTTTCAGTAAATTTCAAAGTATTAAATTTTTTCACTTCTATAGAGAGGCTAATCGAGTCGCTGACATTCTGACAAGTCCAATTGCTAATAATTTTGCGTTTAAAAGGGCTTTGATGAATATTCATCAACCAAACATACCTGGTGATTATATGAGGAATTCGCGAACTCAATTACAATAAGTTGGATTGCTGGTTCATTTAACTTCCTTTATGAGAACTATCCGTTTGGATGGTTTGAGACTGCCTTCCACTTGGGAAGGAGCCCCGGTATTTACCTAAGAACAAAAAAAAAGACGAGGAGGTTGATTTGGCGACGCCAGTAGATGCTGCATATTTCCAAGTAAGTAAATATAGTTTGTTTACAATATTTAAATTTAATGTTTTAATTAATATTTACCATATGCTATATTTAAATTTGGGTAATTTTAAATAGGGATATTGCAGTGACGAGAAATATTTAAAAATTGACTATACTGTCCATTTTACGACTAGAGAGAGATTTCCTACTATGGATGTTTTGAGAGTGTGTTAGAAAAGTCGGTTACGAGCTTTGTATGGTTATCACCACTAAATCTTCAACTCTGAACAAGAGGATATTCCTTCATAATGAATCATCTCATTGAAGACTTCTGTTCTTTTAGGCCTAAATTCAAGGAGCACATACAATATTGTGTCGATCATGCAGCCAAAACTTTTTAATTATTTTTACATGTTTTACATGTTTGTTTTGTATTGGGAGTTTTTACTCTGATATGTTAATGAAGTTTTAATATTGAAGTTTGATTAAAGCCCATGTGCAAGGCCCGAGTCCTCAACACAAAAATAGAATATTTTAATTAAAATTAATCATTAGCAAAATACAATCACTAGAATTAGCGAATAAGAAAGGTGTTAAATATTCAAAAATATCATAGTAGCTAGAATTTACGATCTCCTAGAATCCTTAGACATTCAAAAGCACTACAAGTTTCACACTTTGGTCAAAATGATAGATAAATAAACTATTGACTTGGATGAACCCATGGTGCTGACCTGATTTCTTCATTCATCACATCATGTTGTTGTTCAACTCTAGTCTCTACTTTGCATTTTTTCTTTTGTCTCCTTACAACTCTTATTCCTTGTTCTTTAAGCTCCTTCGCACTCAAACCACCCATACATGTCTTAGAGTTATGTCCAAATGTCTTGTATTACATGAAAAATATACACAGTTAGTTACTTATTAATATACCGAAAAAATAATTAAAAAATGTCCTATACCTTGCATTTTCCACATCGAGCAACGGATGATCTTTTTCCCTTTGCATTTTCTCCCTTTGCTTCTATTCATTGGAGGTCTTCCAACTCCTCTTTTCGTCCTTGGATGAATGAGCTTTAGAAGATCATTCTCATCCCATTGTTCTTCATCGGGAACAGGTCAATAGTTGGTTGAATATGTTATCTGATACATCTTTACAGAATACCAATGAGAAACATAATCTTCTGGATGCCCTCTAGTTTTAAGAATAGCCCTCATAGCATGGCGACATGGAATCCCAAAAATTTGCCACTCTCCACACAAACAATATCGGTTTACTATGTTCACCGTAAATGCACCTCGACCATCCTGAACTTCATACTTAGTGGGTGAAACAAGACAACAAAACAAGACACAAAATCCTGTAAAAGTTAAAGCAACTTATGTTCTCACCAAGCCAGGATTTTTCAGCAGTAAAACAAGACACCAAAACCAACATATTCCAACATCTAAATCAACATTTTTCAGCAACATAATTTTTCACCAAACCATCATTTTCCGTCACTAAAGCAAGTCTCAAACCAACATTTTTCATAAGATTAAATAAGTAGTAAACCGATATACGTGACAGCTACGAGATCCTTCAAGTGTCAATTTCAATGCATCTCGGGTAGCTTTTGGTAAGCCATTGACAGGCCAATTTTGAGAAGCTTCTTGCCTTTTCACATGCCTTACCATAGTTGGGCGTCTAACCCCTTCAAATACAACACCAAAGAACAAATAAATATATGTATAACCAACAAGAACAAAAAATTAAACAAAAAATATACCTTCAAGAAGTGACATGACGGGAAGACACCTATCTGCTCCCAATGTTGAGTTGAAAGACTCAACAAAATTGCTTGTTGTTTCAAGACTTTTTAAATCTGGATCATAAGTATATCTTGCCCAAAATTTTGTGCCTCCTATATGTTGAAGCCATTGGACAACACCCTTTCCACCTGCCTTCTCCAACTTTTCCGCTGCCTTTCTGAATGCACACTTTGAATACGCAAAACAACATTCCCAAAAGCGCTCATACATTACCTGGCCCGGATAGGTCTTCTTAAAATTGGCATACAAATTTCGACAACAAAACCTTCTTGAAACTGATGGCCATACTTCACATAAAGAGAAATCAACACCCTATAAAAAAATATAGTTAATAATTTATACTAAAGAAACAAAGTTAATAAAATGTTTTAAAACATACCTTTTGTCTGTCTGCTATGATAACCCAATTGTCTCTACCAGCATCCTTCAATAGATCCTTCAATTGATAGAAGAAAGAAGACCATGTTTCCGTACTTTCATCCTCATATACACCATATGCTAGAGGGAAAATATGATTGGCTCCATCAAGAGCAGCAACAGCTAAAACAACTCCACAATGCTTGCCTTTTAAATGAGCTCCATCAACTGCAATCAACCCTCTACACCCTTGAATGAAACCCTTAATCATTGGATTCAAGGAAATGAAGATGCTCTTGAATTGAACTGGTTTTTCAGGTTGATCATGAAGAATTCTCCAAATGCAATGAGCCTAAGAGCCAATGTTAGTCTTTTTCAACGCCTCACAATAAGTAGGCAGATTTCTATAGGTTGTGTCTTCATCTCCTCTAATTATATCGAGTGCAAGGTGCTTTGTCTTGTACAAGGAGCTTTTATTCAATTTAATCCCAACACTCTTAAATAGGAGCTCATTTATATTACGTCCTGTCATATTTTCATTTGCTCTGACATCATCCACAACCATTTTTTCTGCCCATTCTGGAGTTGCCATAGGATTATGCATGTTCAGCTTCATGCAACTGTGCGTGGCTTTCAACAATTTTATTGCCCATGCAACACCATCAACCAATCTAGAAGAATGAACCTTCCATTCACAAGTTGAATTTGCACATTCAACAGTATACCTATCACGCTCTGCCTTAATCATTACAATGGAGGTACCTTCTTGAATGCAATAATCCCTTAAGTCATCCAAGAAGTGTTCTTTGTCCAAGAAAAGCATCCATGCTTTGAACTTGATTTTTCCAAAGTCAATGTATTCATAAAAGTCTCCATTATCATAGAGGCCATCAAAATACAGTTCTTTCCCATACTCTTCTCCATCCTCTTCAAAAGCATTTTCAGGATAAAATCCATCGCCAACTAGAGGTAACAAAATTGCTTCTTGTAGTTCATCTTGAACTTTAGCAAATAGAACTTCAAGGATGTTTGTGTTAATCTGTCCTCTGGGAAGACTAAGATTCTCATAAGTAGGTTGATTACTTGAAGCTCCCACACTCCCAGAGATTTGTGAAGAAGTAGCTTCCGGGACTTGGATCCCTAATCGTCTAACAGTTGTTGCAGGGACCGTTTTTCCAATATGAAGGGATTGAATACTAGAATATGCATGACAAGACCTTGGGGGTACTGAATTATACGAATGGTAGCTTGCACCGTTGTGAAATTCATAGGATTCTTTGCTTCAATCAAGCCTCGTGCTAATTCAAGATTCATACATGGTGCATCACTAGTGTCAATTGCTAATTTGATCAACTTTGTGTTAGGAAACAAATTGAACATCTTCATCAAATCATTGTCACTCTCTATCTTGATACTTTGAGAATCATGCAAACAACATAAGCTCGGTTCTTGCGGAAATAACATTCCCTTATTTACAACCCCTTCTAGCAAATCAACATAGACGCCGAGTATAGAGCACCTCTCGGGGTCATTCACTTCTATATCCAAATAGTCATGACTATACTGCATTCTCAATATTATATTTTCTCTCATCCTACAAATTAAATATAAACCACACAAGAATTCTCTATTGTAGATAAGCTCAATGAAAATCCCTTATAATTTTGCCATTAAATCCCTACACTAGATAAAAACCTATATCTGAAATTTTCAAACTTCAACAAGATCTACCATCAAATCTCTCAATTTAGTAGTCTAGATATGAATAAAGTCAACTAAAATCACAATCAAATCCTCAATTACACCAAATTTAAAATCAAAACAAAACCCCCAAATTCACATAAACCCTAAATCAATAATCACTATGTAAAACCAATCGGAGGTTCAAGCTCATACCTTCTACCTTGCTCCACCACTAGAATGGTCTCAACCTTTGCAAGACGCGCCCCGTAAAGCGGCAACCACGTATCTTCTACCTCGTCTACACCACTGCGCAACAAAGTGGTCGAGTCGAGCCACTGTCCAGCACATTGTCGAGTCGTGGCTCAAAAAGTCTTCGAGTCGTCGTCCATCACATCTTCAATTTGCGTGTCGTGGTACATCGCTCCCTCGCCCTCAATCTCCTTCTAGGGTGGAGTCGTTAGCCAATTATATTGTTGGTACTGTTCGAAGATTAAGTTTTGATTAATAATTATCTGACTTTGACCAACTTAATCAATCTATCTAATATTTTAATATTTCTAGGTCAATATAGTTATTTGGTCAATACAATTATTTGGATTCTTTTAATTATTTAACGGTGTGAGAAGACGGATGGGTATATGGCGGAAAGTTAAGAAAGTATAAGGTTACCATACGAAATAGTTTAAATCTTTGGGTATTTTGCGGAATAGTCAAAAGTTCAAGGTTGTCGGGAGGAATTTCGGAAAAATTAATGAACATTTTGACATAAATGAGTGAACATTTTATGAAGACAGCAGTGAATGTTCGAAAACGAGTACCATGCACATAAAACAGTTGTTAGGTTGCTTCCTAAGAGAGAGTTGCTATATGACTATTCTCTCTTATATACATATAGCAACCTAGGAGGGGGTATAATCATATATCAACTATCTCTTAGGAAGAAACATAACAACATTTTATGTTCATGACACTTGCTTTCGAGCGGTCTTGGTTGTCTTCATAAAATGTTCATTAATTTGTGCCAAAATATTCATTGATTGGTTAAGCATGCATTTTCATTAATTTTATTTTTCGTTCACTGAGTTTTCAGTGTGAACATGCCTTGACCATTTTGTGTTCAAAGCCATGAACATTAAAGTTCAAAACCATGAACATTAAAGTTCAAAACCATGAACATTCATACTTGTGCCACGAACATGAGTATAAATCGTGTTCGTTACATTTTTTTATCATGTTCATTACTGTGAAGAAACCATGAACATGTGTTTGTGACATTGAACATTAAGACTAATGTTCATGGTCATGAGAAATAATGTTCATGGTCATGAGCAATAATGCTCATAGGTTGCTAGGTTGCTTCCTAAGACATGGTTGCCCTCAGAACCTACCCCATAATTTGTAATAAAACATGTGAAGCGGTCCCGAGAAATCGGCCTAGCAATGACATCCCCCCTGCGTCCGAGGCCTTGGCATCCCCCAGGAGTGATGACATCCATCTTGTTGAGTTCAAATGGTTCGTTCTCTTTACTCAAAGATCCAAATAGAGTGTTTTCAATTCAAGGAGTTAAATCTTGAAGTCTATTGCAAAATAGGAGCTCAATCCGAGTTCGGAATCAAAGGTTATATATGTCATTTCTACGGAATTGTCGCAGAGCCAAATGAGCCACCGCACCAGTGGTGACAGTGTGTCCTAAAATGTTCAAGATCATTCTTCCTTTGTTTGGTTTTATGATTTCGGGTGTTTAAGACTTTAATTAGTAGTTTTTAATGATTTAGAATAGTTTTCTTATTTGTTTTGCTCATAATTTATATTTCCTTTCATGTTGTTTTCTTTTTATGGTGTTACTTTCCTTGTGTGAGAGGAAGTTACCATATTTAGTGTTTTGAGCCTTAGGAGGCTTGATTGAGCTAGGTCAAGCATCCGTCATTGTTTTCAGTGCAGATTGAACTCTCCCTTATATGGAGAACATTTTTTTCATTTCAGTTTGTACGTTGAAATTAAAAGCTTGAGCATACAAGTGGAGAAAATCTCCTCCCTTAAGCTTTCATCGTCACCCCCACTAATTGAATCTGAAGTTGTTCTCGTGAGAGAACTAATCACCAAGCTTTCATCCCTTGATTGGATTGTCTAACCCTCAAATTCTTATTGAATTGAGATTCAATACTTATCCAAACGACGAAGGGAAACCCCGATGACTATCCTAAATCCACGATCCTCCCCGAAGGCATACAAAGTCAATCAAATTCGTATCAACTTGTATTTTCAAATCTTACAAAAGCTATTACAAAATGACCATAATTGAAAAGTGTGACCCGTTTTTAAATCAGATCGGATCGAAAATGAAAGTAACTCGAATATATTGAAATTGTATTTCAAAAAATTTATGACGCGATCAAACATGTATACAGTCTTTTAATATACTTAATAATAAACGAGAAAGTATCATATACTTTAATGATGCATATTTATTAGTAATTTGATAAACATTTACTGGTAATTTGATAACCATTCATTGACAAACTGGAATACAAAGAGGGAAAAGAGATGAGAAGAATGGCCGAAAACCAGATCTGATATTACATTATGAGATTACTAATACATATAGATAAAGAAAGAAGAGAGAACAAAAAAGAAGCTAACAAGAAGACCTAAAACCAGAAGAGTCAACATCTAAGTCAAAACCTATACAACCTAACATAAAGACAAATATAAAGGCTAAAGCTAAATAATAATTACATGGTTTACATATAAATTTAAATTAACACTCCCCTCAACCTGAGTGGTAGAGATCCATTAATCCAAGCTTGGAAGTTAAATGCTCAAGTGAGGACGATGAAATCCTTTGGTTAGGAAATCTGCAAGTTGATTTTTGGATCTGACAAATGCTATCTTCACGACCCCTTCTTCAAATTCCTCTTTGATGAAGTGTCGATCAATCTCCACATGCTTGGTTCGATCATGTCGAACTGGGTCATGTGCAATTCTAATGGAAGATTGATTGTCACACTTTAACACCATAGGCCTCTCCCATTTTAGTTCCAAACCACTTAGAAAAATCTTCAGCCATAACATCTCACACAACCCTTGTGAAAGCGCTCCGAAGCTGATGATCTGGAAACAACATGTTGTTTTTTTACTTTTCCATGTAACAAGATTTCCACCAAGAAGCATGCAGTAATCAGAAGTAGATCTCCTATCAAATACCGAACTAGCATAATCAGCATTTGTAAATGCCTCTACAGTCAGCTTGTTCCCTCTTATGGAAAGTATTCTTTTTTCTGGACACTCTTTCAGATTATGAATTATGCGGTAGGCCACACTGAGATCTGACTTCCTTGGATCGTGCATAAACTGACTAATGATAAAAACTGGATAAGCAATATCAGGCCTCGTATGAGATAAAAAATCACCATTCCTCATAATCTTTGGTACAATTCTATATCCACAATAAGATCGTCTTTAGAGTGCTTAAGTTTGGTGTTAGGATCAATAGGAGTTGAGACTGGTTTGCATGCACTCTTACCTGTTTCTTCAAGAAGATCAGTATTATATTTCCGTTAGGAGATGAATATGCCTTGAGAAGAGTGAAAAACTTCAATACCAAGGAAATATTTAAGTCTATCAAGGGACTTGATTTCAAATTCAGCTTCTAGTTTTCCCTTCCGGTTTTGTTTGTATTATTGTCTAAATGTATACCATGATACAAGAAGAATTGCCACTCCCTTGAAGATGTCGAAAAAATAGTGTATGATCAGCCTGACTTTGCATGTATCAGCTTGCTTCATTACTGATGTGAACTTCTCAGACCATGTCCTTGGTCATTACTTAAGGCCATAAAGAGCCTTCTTAAACTTACAAGCCTGATTAGGGGAAGAAGATGATAAGTAACCTAGAGAAACTTGCATATATCTTCATCCAGAATACCATGAAAAAAATGTGATGTGCTCTCGTCTCCAAGAGCGGCTCGTTTGCACGCATCTAGATCGAGGTGACAAATTCTTCTTGACAATTGTATGTAATGGTGAGTGATTGCACCTCAGATGAGGTTGTGGAGATGGTGTTTAGGCTGCAAAAAGGCCTAATTTGATGGTGAATAACAAAGTGTATGACAAGGCTTTTGGCTTGGCCTTGAGTGCGGTTGTTTGAAAGAGTTGGATAAGAAAATACTCAAATTATCTTGTGTTTGAGAAGATTTTGGAAGTTGTTTCTATGAGGGACTCGTTCACTAAAAGAAAAGGAGAAGATAAGTGTTTTGGCGTCAAATGCAAAAGGGAAGGAGTGATGTGGCTAAAACCTACCCGCAAATGTACGAGGTCAGTTGTAGTAGTCAAGTGTCGATCCCACAGAGACCAATGTAATACTAATTGTAACTGTATCAATAAACTAGGAAGAAAAGATATAGATAAGGACGTACCAAGCTAACTAGGAATAACAAATAAAAGAGATAGAGATATATGGATAAATGTGTCTAAGGTTAAGGATCACCGCAACAATGCTTCACTAAATAAAATCACACTCTTCCTGAATCTAGTCTAATTATTTGAAGGTAAGACATCTAGGGTAATCTACTAACTCCTTTCAGACGATAGTAAGCATGTTTGAACTAACTAACAATCGTTGTCGCGCAGAGGTAATCTCATTCAAACTCATTAACGCTCTTAGAGTCTAGGAATAAACTGAAATAACATTCGTTGTCGCGCTCCGCTGAATCAACCTAAACCTAGAACATCTATGATGATAGTATCCTCAAGAGTAATTAAGTCACTTTCGCACAAATAACACCCGGGTTCAATTCCTAAGATTCGGGTAAAAGTTATCACCTTTCAGTCTCAAACTCTACCTGACTACCTATTAAAGTTGTCACCTTTCAGTCTCAAACCCTAATAGGATCCAATCCTCCTAAGGAAGAATGGGCATAAAGCATCTAGAAACAAATCGAATAATATTTCAATTCAGGCAAAAGATCAACTGTATCTAAATACGCATTGTCCGGATCACCATAACCTTAGAACTAGGAATTTAGCCAAGCATGATCGAAGATATCAACAGATTTAAACTAGCCAACAACATATATGAATTACTCTATAACAACGAGAGAAAAGAAATTCTAATCTCAATATAAGAAATAATCCAAATTAACAAAGGGCTAGAACGATAATACCAATCTTCAAATAAAAAAAGGCATGAAATTCCGTCTTGAAGATCTTGTCTAGGGTACTCTCAAGAACCAAAAAAACTAGCAAATCAAAAACAAACCTAAAAACTAGAACTCCCCTCATCAACCAAAGCCCCTAAACTCCCCTTGTACGTAACTTCTCTAATCCAGTGAAGTGGCCAACCCTTTTTTTTCTATGGGTCCATTAGTGCGACCCATCATCAAATAAACTGTACTTCTAGATAGATGCATATGGGCCGAGCTGGCAAGCACCATGTATGTCCAATTTCAAGCTCAATCTTCATTGGCCAATAAGTCCATTTATATAGCCATCTACGATTAGTCTCGTTTCAACCATTTGGGACCCAAAATCCCCGAAATTCATAAAATAGGAGTGTAGACTTCAAATACAAAATAATGCAAAATTAACTATAAAAATATATAAAATATACGTGTAAAATGATCTAAACTAATATGCAACTAGACTCCTAAAACATGTATAAAATGGATGTTATCAAGGAGTTATCTCAACTTATGGCTTTTGCTTCAATATTCAACGTGCTCTTACAAGAGACAAAGGCTGGATTTTATAGAGTGGAAGTCGTCCTCCTTGTACAGGAAGGATCACTCTTCTAGCAATCAACACTAAATGCAAATAGATCAAAGTAAATGCAAAGATACTAGCTAAATCAGAAAGAGTAAAATAAGGGATGTGGTTTGAACACTTATTGATGAAGAGATAAGATGATGACTCAACCTCTTGATGGCGCCAATGTGGATGGAAGATCAACTTGTGTGGATGTAATCAAGAGGGCGCAAATCAAGGGGCGAGAATCATGGAGTCGGGCAAAGAAGGTGGGATTGGTTCCTTCGGCCCCCCAATGCTTGGACCAGGAACTCTTGCCTTGGCACCATTCCTAGGCCTCCTTAGGCACCAAATAATCCATGAGAGCCTCAGTGTGAGCCTTGCATGGCGAAGAACGTGGTGGTTTCTTTGGACGCACATCATATCGTGGAGCTCGTCTCTTTGAATTTTAGCGAGGTTCTTGCGAGGGCTAACTGGTCTGGAACTACTCTTGGATGTGTTTGGACCCATTGAACATGAAGGAGCCTTGCCAAAGTGGTCTTGATCATCCAATGGCGAAGACATGACTTAGGCACTCAGGACAACTTGAGGTTAGGACCCTAGCGTGAACAGTAACTGACGCGCATGCGCCTGGATTAGTGTTTGAACCTCTAATTTACTCAAGTGCCCTTGAGTGTGGCTTGATGGGGTCACGCTTACATGGAAGATCACATCATTTCCCCCTTCTTGGATGTGAGACGTCATCGTGTCACCATGGCTAGCCATCCAAGGAGCTTGTAAGAGGGCGTCAAAGAGCTAAAGTTATCAAGAGAACTTTGGCTCATTTATGCTCGGGAGCCATATTTCTGCTCAATGCCGATGAAAAATGTTTCGTGGGAGTGAACATTGAGAGGTCAAGGGGGAGTTGCATAAGAGTTGAGTGTCAAGGGCAATGAGTGAGCTATCTTGAAGTGGCCAAGGTCTTTGTCTTGAGCACTTGTTGAGCAAAATGAAAGTTCTCAAAGCCAATGATCATTGCTCTTTTTAGTTAAAGTGGATTAAGGGAGATCCATCGTGGATGCCATAGGGAAAGGCAAAGAACAAGGCGACCTAGACTTGGCTCTGACGGCTCCTACCTTGGTCGACATAGGCAGAATGGTGAGAGCTCTTTTCATGTCCATGAAGTTGGCTTTAGGAAGCAATTGTTGTGCTTTGTCCTCGGTGCCAAGATTTTGTTCTTCCTTGGCTTCTTCTATCATTTTGCTAGCCTTCATTTCTTTGTTATCTTGCACAACATCACTTGGAGACATACGTAAGAGTTTGACTTGTTCATCGCATAATGCAGAAAAAAATACATATACACAATGTATATAAAACAACTTTTTTACACAATGGTGCACGTGTAATTTCAGTCTTACCACTTTTTAAAAGTGATAATATTATAACTAGAGAGAGTTATATCTATATCTATATAAAATATGTTGGGCTTGATGAAGTAATGACAATTGATAGTCATCTCACATTAAAAAAATATCACATTTAATTAGGCTCTTACAGTAGTCATCTCACGTCTGTTCGTTTTTGCCAGTTGTTCTTCCTTTCATTTAATTTCCTAATTTGGGTCTTTTTAGTTATGTTTTGAGAGTATGTTCGTATGTTCGTTTCTGTATCGTATTTACCTCATCGTTTTTTATATATGCCATGCGTATGTCTTTTGAGATTCTCTTTCAGCAAGTTGTTATTATGTAGATAATGATATTAAAATATCATTAATTAGTAATTATACCTTTCACATTTCGTCACTAATCAATACGTTAAAATTTATATATTTAATTAATTAAAAACATCTATTTTTATTAAAAGTTACTGGATAAATACATATGTGAAAATAATACGAAATATATAAATATGATAAAAGTAAACGTGTTAGGCCTAGGGATGGCAGTGGGGCGGGGAATCCTCAATAGCAGTGGGAAATCACCGCACGGGGATGAGGATGGAGATGGGGATAGGGGTCCCCGCCCCATCCTCACCCCCATTGGGGATCCCCATTTCTGTCCTCATTGGAGATCTTCGTCCTCATTTCCGTCATCATTGGGGATCTCATCTCCATATTAAATATGATTAAACTTGATATATTTTCTATTTAAAAATATTTTTTATTTAGTTATTGTTATTTATATATGTATATGAATAATGAAACTTAACGGGGATACGAAATCCCCATTAGAGAAATAAAATGGGAAAAATTAACGGGGATGGGGCGAGATTTTAGGAAAAAAACGGGGATGAAGATCATAAAATTAAACGGAGATGAGGATGATAGAATGATAGAAGTATTCTCCACCCAAGACCTGCCTCATTGTCATCCCTAGGGAGGCCTGCGCTTCGATGAACTAGTTATTTATTAATTTGTGATCTGTTTTGTTATTATTATTTTTATAAAAATAAAGGGACTTAATGAAATAAATTCTTATCACTTCAACCATGGATCTGTGTCATCCCTAACCTAGACCCATTTTTATTTCCTGCCATGAAGATCTCTAGTTCAACAGACCGAGCTCTTTCCAAACCTAGACCAAATTTTATCAGTCATCAATTTGGTTTTCTCGGTGGTTAATTTTTTGATGACTTAGAGGAACCCTGTTCAACCGAGCCCTTACAGGAACCAGATTCGTCCTGTCACTGACCCACACACCGAGCCCTTTCCAAGTCGTTCGAACCCAGATCCGTTTAAACCCTCGTCGGAACCATGTCGTCCTTGTTCGATCTTAGATCCACTGCACGAAATCTTTTATGAAATCATGTTCGAGCCCTAGATCCACCGCTTGGTTCTGCGCTCCTCGCCCCGCCACCAAGTCGTGCCCTTCGATTTCTGAAAAACTATGGTGTCCAGTACGTGGTAACAACGTCGGAATCCGCTGTGTCGACTACGATTCGAAGTGTCGCTCCGGTGACGGTTGGAGGCTGCAATGGACACCAGCCTCCTATAGAAGAAGATGAAGGAATTATTAAAAAAGACAAAAGGAAAATAAAGAATGAAAATATCAAACGATACATTTCCAATAGTAGAAAGAAGTTTTAATAACTTTTTTTGTTAAAAGAAATGAGTCCAAATCACATGATGAAAAATAAGAAAAATTGCTATGGTTTGTAAGTAAAAATGTTATATTCTTTCTAGGCAAACACGTAACACATTTCACCTAGCATAGAGAAGCGCATATATGCAAAAGCGTAGCACACTTCAGTTAGCTATAGAGAAGCACAAATAGGAGAAAAACGTAGCACATTTCAGCCATAGAGAAGCATATGTATGCAAAAAGTATAGCACATTTCATCTATAGAGAAGCACATCCAGGAAAAAACGTAGCACCTTTCACCTAGCCATAGAGAAACACATATAGGCGAAAAAGTGTAGCACATTTCGGCCATAGAGAAACACATCTAGACAAAAGCGTAGCATCTTTCACCTAACAGAGAAGCACATATAGGCAAAAACGTAGCACACTTCAGGTAGCCATAGAGAAGCACATATAGGCAAAAACGTAGCACAATTCAGCTAGCCATAGAGAAACACATATAGGCGAAAAGTGTAGCACATTTCCGCCATAAAGAAGCACATCTAGGCAAAAACGTAGCACCATTCACCTAGTAGCACACTTCAGCTAGCCCTAGAGAAGCACATATAGGTGAAAAACATAGCATATTTCAGTAATATAGAAGCACATAACACTTGTGGTAGCACATGCTTTGCAAGTTCAAATTTTGGCCTAAAATATCATAGCACATTTCAACCATATAGTAGCACATTTCAGTCATTTTGAACACAATTAAAAAAAAAGTCAACGTCGGTCAATGGTCAATTCCGGTCAAACCTAGTCAATGGTCAATTCCGGTCAAACCTGATCAATGGTCAATTACTTGGGTCAAAACCCTAGAAGAGTGTAATTCTAGTCATTGAATTACCTAATTAGGATTACTTCTCATTTCTCATTTCTCATTTTAAGATTAACTTCTCATTTGATCTTTAGCCAAAAGAAATTGCCACATGAAATTGATTATTTGGTTGTTTCATTATATGGACATAGAAATTGTCTTTTACAACCAAAGCCTTAGTGGCCTAGTGGTAGGGGCTATGTCCCTTGTACCACAGGTCCCAGGTTTAATCCTGTAGGCTGGTATGACCCCAACTTTAACTGGGGTAGGGGTCCGCCTGTTATAAGGGGACCCCGTATCTTTCCTGCACCAAAAAAGAAAAGAAATTATCTTTTACACACGATTTAAATGTAATAAGGTCCCATGATACACACCTAATAAGATGGAACTATTTTTTGATGCAACAATTAGAATAGAAATAAAACAATCATCATATTCTGATCAGAAACTACAAAAGAGTACTAGAGCCCTATAAAGGAGCGACACCAACCGCGCAACACCACATTTTACACAGCGCGGCCCCCGACCTTTTCCACACGTCGTGTCGAAAGATATGTTTTTTTTAAATCGGGTTTGACAAGATTTCGACATGTCTAGTCGGAAGGTCCTGACCGGTTCAGGAAAAAAAACTCGGTTTTATAACCCGGTTTAATAGAATCTGGTTTAACATATAATGTGAATCATGTCTAAACCCTGGTGTCGAAAGCTTACTTTCAACGGTTGAATTTCAAATCCAAATTACAACGCGTTGACATCATGGAATACGTCACACCCTTTCGACACGACATGTCGAAAGGTTAAATTCAAATAAGAGGCTTTCGACATATAGCTTTTGACAAATTTTCATAGCATATTGTCGAAAGGTTTCAAAACGCATTGAATTTCGACTTTGCAACCGGACGATGTCGTCTTCTTCTCGTAAAGATTCTTCTTCTGATCCAACGACCAAAGATACGAAGATCTACTTAGGTGAGGCTTGGCTTATGAATTTTGTGGAGAACAACAATCCCATCAAAATAGGTTCTCGTTTTGTCAACATCCCCGTAGGCGGATTCATGGACGGCTTGTTGACTGATCGCGGTGGTGTTGCGACGATGCCAAGAGTCGGAGAAAGTCCGATTGTGGTGGCCGGAGAGGGAGCCGAACCAGAGGCACGCAGAGAAGAGGAGGAGGTGGGCCCCACAAACATTATAGTCCCTCGAAGACGAGCTTAGAACACGACGAAAGAGGTTAGTTTCTTAAAACGCTAAATTTGAATTTATTCATATTTATTATAAATTACACATTGTAAAATATTATTGGAAAATATATTATTATTAGAATAGATGTGATTTATTTGAAATTAGGAAATATTGCAAACGCTAATTTTTTTATTAGAAATTACAGATTTGAAAATATTATTGAGAATATATAATTATTGGATTATATATGATTATTTGAATAAATTAGATTTATTTGAAGTTAAAATATTTTTGCAAAACGTTAAACTTTATTCAAAAAAATATATGATTATTGAATATATATGAAAATTGAAAACGCTAATATGATTATTAGAATATATAATTTATTTGAATTCAGTTTAATTATTTATGATTATTTAGATCAAAATATGAAAACGCTAAATTTTAGTAATAATGCATGTTGAATCCTCATATAAACTGTGTAAAAATAGGAAGTGGTTAGAAATGTCAGTTAGAGAATTGGTTCAGATAGAAACGCATCGGATCGAGGAGTATTGTATCTATTAGGAGGGGGATAGAGCTCATCGGTCAGATGCTGGTGAGGATAGATTATGCGACCATATTCCTGGTCATGTACGCTCTCCCTTACTCACTCTCATACACACTCCCTTAGCAGCTACCACACCCTCTCATTTGGTCCCTCGATCCTCCTTCTCCTCCTCCTCCTCCTTCTCCTCCTCAGTAAAAGTCAGTATTGACTCGTTTTGATACACACATTGCCAAGAAGATTTGGGAGGCTAGACCGGGATGACCTCTTTTGAGCGATGACGTCCTATCATACCTAGAGACCCGACTCTAGGCTCTTGGTATTCTATAGCAGCAAAGACTAGGTTGACCTCTTTGATGGATTTCCAGTTTCACAATGTCGACCATAATCTCATTTATGCATTTGTCGAGCGGTGGCACCCATAGACAAACACATTTCATCTGTCGTTCAGAGAGATCGGCCCCACTCTACACGTCGTCAGGGAGTTTATGGTTTGCCTATTGACGGGGATGCAGTCGTCATCCCTTTTATGTCATTGGGCATTGTTGCAGAGAGGATAGAATGTGCGCATTTGTTATCGTACATGTTCAGTAATGACATAGATGGTCCCAACGGTATGACAACCTATGTCCTAATATCATGTCTAGCCCACCAGATCTTCCCGCTTGGGATGTTGACGACGCTTATCTAGACTGGTATCTATAGGTTTCACAACCATATGTGAACCACAACACGCCGCAACAACCAAGACATGGACGTGACCCACTTACAGTCGTTGACTTGACCAGGGTAATAAAAAAAATTCGTTTCTTTTGGCATTGTGTTCTGTATAACCACTTATTTACAAAACTTTCAACTCACAACGTGTAGCTATGGCAAATGCTCTTATGAGGAGGGATTTCGCTTTAGGTCTGTTCAACATAGAGGCAATCAACACTTACGTACATCTTCTTACCAACGTCGATCTACCTACTTGACCAAGATTTCCCCCCTTCTGCATTCGTCTCGTAGTCAATGTCTTGATGTATCCTCTTTCCTTTAAAAAATCTAATGACCACTAGGTCACATTTAGATTTTCCAATGATTTTATCCTCTCCTTTTCTCTAACAGTGTACAATTGCCTCCTTAATATTGTGGAAGTCGAATCTTCTTGAAGCATCTGTGTATAAATAACCTTCGACATTGTACCGACCGCTGATGCAATCATTTTTTTCGTCTTTATTATCCCGTCAATCTCGAAGCAAATGCATGGTAAATCAAGTTGGTGGAAAGACAATGGTTATGGCATGTCGTAACTACTTTTAATATCCACTCAGCCGGTTCAAAAGGAGTTGTTTGTCGATATTATCCTTTCAACATAAAAGGATAATTGTTCTTCTTTATCCTGCTTTATTTGTTGCGTTGCGATGATGCTTGTGCTACACCACCAGAAAACAAAATAAAGATTACCCAAACTGTTTGTTCAAGCTTTTCAGCGGTGTTGCTGAAGCTTTTCCACCACCATATCTCTTATTAAAATCTTCCTTTACTCTCTCTAAAAATGACAATGAAAGTTATCTGCAACAGATTCAATAAAAGAGAGTATTGCTTTAATCTACTATATAACTACTAAAGCAGAATGTCTTACTCTCACATTAGCTATGCCACGTGGCTAGAAGGCTTTTCAGCCTATCCACGTGTCTGCCACGTGTCATAACGCAATTCGTTGATTTTGTTCTTTTTTCCAACTACTGTGTAAGGAAGGTATTTTTTTTCTTTTTTGGCAAATTTAGTATATACGGCTGAACTTGCATATTTTTGGTAATAATATCACGCATAATTTCAGAAATATTGGGGAAATCTTCCGGAAGAATATTTTTAACTTTTTTATGAGGTGATTGAATTATGACAGATTTTTATTTTGGTCATAAATATCAGATGTAATCCAAAATTGTATATAATCCATCTATACCTATTTCCTAATTGTGTGAATGGCATTTTTAACTGTTCATACCCTATACTATTGAACATGTACAACAAAATGTAAAGAAAAAATTGAAACCCAAATTTTTAAGTTGAGCTATTTATATGAACCTATAAAGCAATAATGAAACCCTAAAGCAAAAAAAGAAAAAATTATTACAAATTTTCTTGCAATAATTATATGAACCTGAAAACAAAAATAATAACTAATCTGCAAAATTAAAAATTACGATGGAAAAGATATCATAAAAACCCTAATTTCTAGAACGATATAAAATAAATCGAACTATAAAATAAAGGATACTCTTGCCAAAAATCTGCAACCCAATTTCCATAAACCTGTAAAGCAAGAAAAAGGAAATTAATGTATTTATATGCAATATGCAACCTGTTTAAACCAAGGAGAATATATCAAACAGTAATCGAATCATGGCTTACAACTTTAACCTAAATTATAACTTATTAAATTCCAGAAATAAGACGCATCAATATTCTGCACAAAATAAAACCCTAAAGTTTCATTATAAAATTGACGTTCTTCCAATCATAACCCACCATATTCTCATATTCCTATCATACACCTAGAGTCATTCTTTTCCTATGAAGGCAGATCCCTCAAAATTCTCCACCACCAACATAATTTTCATGGATGAAACGGTAAATATATATTAGTTCAACCCTTTGTGTTTCTACACCTGTCTATCTAACTAAAACTATTCTTATATCAGTAAGATCGAATCCCTGCAGAAAGCAGGGATTCGATCTTATTCTAGACAACAAGTATAGGAGTATTGTGTATAAATCGTGATTTATAAACTGAAATGTCAGACATATGCAGAAGTTAAACCTCTCTCTTTCAAATCTAGGCTTTTGCAGAAATAGTTGTGCAGCAGTTGTGCTTTAGTGTAATTAAGATAACTTATATTTTCCTTTACTTAGATCTTCTTGCTTAAATGTTTTATTTGGGTGATAATGTTTTTTTACATGTATTTTCAGGCACAATGAGATCTTCAGCCATATGGGTGATAATCTTAAAAGTTAATGGATACCAGGTATGGTTTTGGATTAATATGCTCTAGATCTACAGTTTTAACTTCAATTGCAGAAGCATTCTGCAGTTTATGAATTTTAACTAAATCTGTAAAATGAGGATATAAGGTCATTTACTTAGTGTTTGTTATGGCCAGTGGAAGATACCTGGGATGCAGGAACATAACACTTCTTGATAAAAGCTTCATCAGATCTCTGGCCTTCACAACTATAAATGGATCCCCGGTCTTCATAGTTGTTTACACTGAAAAAGAACCCTCAACCTAACCAACAAATGAAAGAATGTCATATAACCATCTTAGAACCCGAGTAAAAGAAAGAGCCAACAAAGTGAAACCTATAGGAATTTAAACAATGAAACTCTTATCCTAGAATGACATTTCACAAAAGCAAGAAAGCATAGCTGAAGAAACTAATAAAATGATATAAGATAAACTATTTAGGCTTTGTTAAAGATTTATAAGAACGAACAAACACATGATAAACTCTTTGTCTGGATTGGTTGTCATACAATTTGGGTACATTTGTTATTAGTTACTACTGTACTTCATTGTTGAAATAGCTTATTGGTTGGCTCCAAAATCATAAGAAAGGAAAGTGTATTCTTGAAATAGCATTTCATTGGCCTATTAGTTACTACTTGAAATAGCCTATTAGTTGTGTTCTGACAAATGTACTCAATTAGTTGGCTCCTGAAATTTTCCTAAAGGCCAATAAAAGGAAAATATGGATTTGAAAAACTGCATCATCATATTATTAAAAACACAACAAGGGAACATTTATATTTAGTTATTACATAGAGTACATATTTCTGTCCAGAATCAGAAGAAAGGAATGTGTATTTTTAAATATATTTTTTAAAGCTAGAATTGCTCATTAGTATAACAAAACCTAGCACAAATTAAGGAAATCAACTTAAACATAATTGATGCAATTAGATTAAGAAAGAAAAAAGGCTCACCAGAAATTTGCACAACCATGCAATCTATCACCGATTATCTACAACTTGTCAACATTATCTACTACTTTTCAACATTATCTACAACCCCACCAACAAACTTGTCAACAAATACAACAAAAAAAACAAATGAACGGTCATCTTGTCAACTTGTCAACATGTACTTGTCAAACTTGTCAACTAAAACAAAAAATATTGTCTCCCAGTTCTTGGCACATGCTCTTCGTGTTTCATGTTGACAAGTTGTCAACTTGTCAACATATGTATTTGTCGTGTTTCATGTTGGCAACTTGTCAACATGAACTTGTCAACTTGTCAAGAGGCTCCGACGACAGACGGCGATTAGGAAAACAGATCAACAAGGAAGAAGCTCCGACGACGGCGGACGAGGAGGAGACGAGACAAGACACCGGAGTTGGATGATGGCGTGACGGAGAGGCGACGAGCTAGGACGATCAGAAAGGAGGATGGGCGGAGGCGGCCTGATGCGGGAATCGTGGTTAGATTAGGGTTACGGTTTTTGCAGAGAGTGAGAGTCTCGGTCGGCTCTCCTCCGTAGCTAGCTTGAATTGATTAAGCCCAGTCCATCCGCCCAGCAAGTGAAGTCCAGCCCGCTTCTTTCTCTTGCCTGCGTCAACCGCATGTCATGATGACGTCATCAACCAGTTTGCTTCAGCAACGCGGGCCCATCGCTTCTCTCTTCATGGGTTTCTTCATTTAAGCGTGCTGGTCCACCTTCTATTCAACTTGGGCCCTTTTCTTTAATTAACAATTCAGCCCACATACTTTAATCAAACTCGCGACTACCTCCTTCGTTACCACACTGCGGATTCTCGTCTGCACTTTCTTCGTGGTCTTCGTCTTCAAATCTTCACCCAAGGCTATAAATCTAAATCGGATTCTCGTCTGCACTTTCTTTGTGGTCTTCGTCTTCAAATCTTCACCCAAGGCTATAAATCTAAGGGCCTGTTCGGTTACAGACTTAAGTAGGCTGAAGAATGCTTAAGTGGCTGAAGTGGAAAAATAAGTCATTTTAAATAAGTTCAACTCAAAACATGTGTTCGGTTAACGAGCTACTTGAGTTATGTTTATTAAGTAAAAAATGACTGATCTGAGCCCAGAAAGATAAGCATGGGGTCGATGCTTTTCTAATAAGTCCATTGAACTTAAGTAAATAAATCATTCCATCACCCATAATTACACCCCGATATCCCTGCAATTCGTTCATCTTTCTCGTTCATCTTCTCATTTCTTCATCCTCTCACTTCTTCATCTTCTCTCGTCTTTTCGTTGTATTCGGTTCTCCTCTCCAAATCCACCGAATTCGAGGCTTCTCCTCTCCAAGTCCGGCGAGTTCGAGGCTTCTCGTCTGTCCAGATTTAAAGTCGAGGTTCTCCAAATCCGACAGGTTGAATTTCAGATTATAGGGTTCACTCACCTCGACCTGAAGCTTGCTCACCGGCGTCAACCTCTACTCTTCGCAACCGATCCCGTCTCGAACGACCCGACCTCGACTCGAACAAACTCGGCCGGCCTCAACCTTGCTCACGGCAGCCTCTTCGCAACTCGAACGAACTAGACCACGACTCAAACTAACAATCACAACTCGAATTACACCGAAATGACTTTGACCGGACTCAGCCCGAACTCCGGCGACCTCCACTCTAGCAATCTCTTTGCAATAGCCAATTTCAAACGAGCTCTAAAAAAATCCCAAAAACCTTTGCTTGAACCAAAGTCATTCAAAACAAATAGAGGTCATGTGCAAAACACGTGATACCCTTCTATCATTTAAAATTAAGGGTATTTTAGACATTTTAAAGCTTTTTTGGTTTGGATCAGTCATGGTAAACCGAACAAGTTTTTTTATATTACAACTTCAGCTTCAGCCTAATTCAACACTCGACTTAAATTTTACACTTCAGCTTCAGCCAGTTCAGCACCTTACTTCAGCATCTGTCAGCATCAACCCTGATTAACCAAACAGACCCTAAATCTGCTATAATTTCTAAGATTTATACACTTTTACTCTTCATTCTCGAATTACGGAAAATCATCTAATATATATCTAAATCTCTTCTAAATAGTGTTAACAAGACCTAGTTTCGCTATACAAAGTATAGCCTATCAACAAACAAAATATGATTATTATAGTGCTTTAGATAGAAAGATTTTAATTAGAATGTTCAGCTCATAATTTCTCTTTACCCTTCCCACTTCACTGTATAATGTTGATCACAAATTCTCCCTCCCCCACTAATTTTTTTCCCTTAATAATCTACTTAAAAAAAAAAATACTCTATATCCCAGATGTCAAACACTTGTAACATCATGCTCTTGAATTGTTGCAATTTGAAGCCAAATACAGCACAAGATGCATTCATGGATGGGTTTGCAAATTAAAAACCCATAACAAATGCACTCTTAAGCAGATGTGTATAAACTCGCTGTTGTAATTAACTCAACTAAAAGCCTCCTCTTAATCTCTCTTCAGGCAATAGCGTCCACGACAACATATTCCCATCAGAATCCCCAGTCAATAACTGCATCAAGTCATTAGTAATGTGAACAGCGGTGACAGCACACTCGTGGGACTCGAGTTTCTTGTGCAACACCAATCTGTATTCGGGGGTTTTACTCGTACGAGGCGTTTGATCGTCAGAACAGTGAATCATTCTCCAGATTTTGACCGCCCCACTTTCATGTCCCGTCACATACCAATTGGTATACAACCAATCTGAAAAGGCACAACTCGTAATCGAAAAAATTGTATCAGAAGGAAGCTGAGACGAGTTAGTCACTGCTAGACATTCACCATTGATGCTCCAGATAGCTAGCTGAGCTCCTGCAGCCGTTATAACCTCACCCGTTAAATTGTTCACATAAACTGCAGAGATCGGTGCGGGAAACTCAGGAAGTTGCCTCACGAAGGCGAACGAGCTCAAGTCCCAGAAGATAACTGAATGATCATCTGAACCTGTAACGAGCAGCATATAAGGCTGGCATACGTAGAGGCACGAAACCTGTTGTGTGTGAGCTGGTAGCGCCTTTTCTAGTTGGAGTTTTCGTATTGAACGGGGCCCGTGATTCTTGATTCTCCAAACACAAACCAGGCCTTCTTCTCCTCCCGTGACCAGAATTTGACCGTCTTGACTTATTCCGGCGTAATGAATCTGATTTCCTCCGTGAAGATTCTCGTGTGTAGACAGGAGTCTGTCCTGATCATAGCTAATAAACCGAACGCTACGGTCTGGAAACCCCCATTTTACGTATGTGTCGTAAGTCGTTGGTTTGAGCAAGCTGTTTGAGCCGGCGATGAGAATTCTGTCATTTGAAATCGCGATCTGAACTATAGAAGAGGAGGTCTTTGTGAGTTGATGTGGAACGAGATAGGTTGAGTATTCAAGTGGGAATGGAGGATGGTTTATGTTGGATCGCCTCTGTGAATGGGGTTTGAGGAACAACTGCTTTGGTGTCTGCCCAAAGTGATTGATTTGTGCCAGAATAGAAGCTTTCAGGGTGGGATCCGTGACAGCGTCGATATCTACGTTCCCCCCGTATGTATAATGATAGAAAATGTTTACAGCTTCCTCTGCAGCCTAAAAATAACATGAGGATCACATGGTTAGACGAGCAGATTAAAGGTAAGAAGAATATTTGAAGATCCTATGAAACTTAACAGAAAAAAACCCGAGGATAAACAAATCATCTGATGACAAATACATAAGAAGAGAATGTCAGCACCAACCTTGCCCCTCTGCTTGTATCCGAAAATAAGGTCAATCCAATGATGCAAATTTTGTGAAACATAATCACATTCAAGCGCTTCTCTATGCTTTCTGATAAACTCTCGTGCACTGCCTTTAGCCCACGGCGGTAACAGAACATCATTAACCTGATAGGTTGCAGCACAGATTTCACATTTTAGTCAAGAGTACATGAGCAATATGACAAAAGGATGGGCGCAGCAAAATGAAAATTTTGTGGTAATGTTAAACCGATAAACTAAAAAAATGTAAATTATGCAAAACCTTCTCTCCAGATTGCTTTTCTCCTAAATCAAGACCAAAACGATTCTCAAGGAATTCTGGCATGTAGAAAAATTCTGGGATGAGCTCTTTCACATCAGACGTGTTGCCCTTACCAGCTGCACTTAACCATGTATCTCGGACACTGTTAAAAAGGCGATCAGCATGGTCAAACTCACCACCTTGTAGCCTTTGGTTCTCGGTACTAAATGGAGGCAGGCGCAGCAGATAAAAGAGAACAATTCCAGCACTGGAATAATGAGATCCATAGTGAAACTTGGGAACATCTGGGTCATCCCAACTTTCATACCTACAACATAACATGCCAAAATGAACAATCTACAGCAAAACCATAGGTGAAGAAACTACACAACTAAACATAAGAAAATTATCTAAATAACCTTCTCCGGAATTCTTCTTCTCCTTCTGCTGTTTGACAACCAATTGGTTTGTCAAGCTCTCTAAATGTGAGGGGATTTAATAAATCAAGGTTTTCGCTATCATAGTCTGCAATAACCCATGGAAAGATTGGATACTGGGTGAGATCACTATATCCACGTCCTGCCAGGGTATTCAGGTGCATGAGATACTGAAAGTTACTAATTTCCCCATTTTGCCATCTTCTAGAGAATGATTTACTGAGAAGCTTGAAAAGGCCACTGCCTTCATTGCTTTCTTGCTTTGTTGATCCTGATATAGTTGTCTCCATCCTGTTGGATAGTTAGATTGATTTGTGCATGTATATTCCTTTGAAGAAACAAACAGAGAAAGAAGATCTATCTAGAAACATATGCAGAAGACAAGACTCCACTGGCATTTTATAATAAGATTACCAAACAAAAGAGCCTGTATAGGTAATACATTTAGAGTATGACTGTAATAAAACAAAATCAATCAAATATTGATTCCAAAGCAGAATTCAGGAGGTAAAGCAGAGCAATGGTCTTAACTTCCACCAGAAATAGTATAGAGCCGAGTTATCATGTGACATGCATTCTTTGGTAGAGGCTCAGCAAAATTCTTTTGGGAGAGTAATATGGTAAAGGCTCAAATACCGAAAACCACCCCTTAAATGGGTCAATTTGCAAAAAACTACCTCTTAATTTTTTTTTACCGAAAACCACCCTTAAATCAGTTCCGTTTGCCCAGAACCACCCCACCCCACTTTTCTGTTAAACTTCCGTCCGTTTTAATTTTTTAAATTTTTTTTAGGCTCAAATACCGAAAACCACCCCTTAAATGGGTCAATTTGCAAAAAACCACCTCTTAAATTTTCTTTAATCTTTTTAATTCAATTTAACCCTTTAATTTTCTTTACCCAAAATTCCCTAATAAAACCCTAATATCCAACTTAGCCCCTTCATCTTCCACATCTCGCTCCACTCTCCTTGACTCCATTTACCGCTCCAATGATTAATCCAGACATGATCTTCGACCATCTTCTAGATCTCGCTCTCAATTGTTGCTGAGGAGTTTCTCTTCGAAGAATTAGGGCTCAAGAAGCAGAATTACGGCTTAATCGCCCCTCCGCCGCCGCTCACTCGGATCGATGAAGGTGCCCTCGTCTCCAGGAAGCTCCACGGAATCCTAGCTCTGTTGGCCGGTTTTCGTCCTCCGCCGACTTCGATTTCCTTTACAGTACGACGAAGAAGAAGAAGAAGAAGAAGAAGAAGAACTTACCGAATCTGAGCTCGAGGAGCTTGCGGAGCCGATCGGAAGTGATACAGTTGAGAGATTTCTAGAGGTCTTCCAAATCGAAAGGCTTGAAGAGCTTCTCCCACTCGTTTGGGGGATTTGGGTCGGGTTGTTTGACGGAATTGGTGGGAGTGAATGGAATTCCGCCATTAATGGAGGATGAAAGGTCGGAAATGAGCAACTTATCAAGTTTAGGAGAAGAATTAGAGAGTTGAATAATTGGATATTAGGGTTTTATATGCGAGATGTGAAAGATTAAGGAGCTAAGTTGGATATTAGGGTTTTACTAGGGAATTTTGGGTAAAGAAAATTAAAGGGGTTAAACTGAATTAAAAAGATTAAAAAAATAAAAATAAATTAAAACAATAAAAAGATTAAAGAAAATGTAAGAGGTGGTTTTTTGCAAATTGAGCCATTTAAGGGGTGGTTTTCGGTATTTGAGCCTTAAAAAAATTGAAACGGACGGAAGTTTAACGGAAAAGTGGGGTGGGGTGGTTCTGGGCAAACGGAACTGATTTAAGGGTGGTTTTCGGTAAAAAAAAATTTAAGAGGTGGTTTTTTGCAAATTGACCCATTTAAGGGGTGGTTTTCGGTATTTGAGCCTATGGTAAAAGATAAGAGCAATGCTAAAATAATCTTCAGGGAACAATTATAGTCTAGGCATATGTAGAATAATTCAGAATAACCAGAATTACGGACAAATTGAAGTAGAAGCAGGAAGTAGAGGTACTCACATGCTATTTCTTGGAAGATTCATCCCAACTAAATTCCTGAACACTTCTTCTCTCTCCCTTTTGTGGAAAACCAGAAGATCATTGCACCCATCCATGCTAAAAATCTCAATGGCAACAGGACGCAATTGATAATCACGTTTCAAGATTTCATAAACACTAAAAAGCTTCCACATGCGCCAGAGATGAGGCATATTACCGCTATTGCAGGTCTGTTCCGATCCACTGTAAGCCCAAGCCCTTGCCCCGTAACATGATTTATAAGTTGCACTCAAAGATGCAGGCAACTTTGCTTGAAAATCAGAGAAGGAGAAATCTTTCTCAACACCCAAAGCCTGGTCAATAACAGACAGTTCGTCCTCAGATGCTCTTTCACAAATGCATCCAGAATCATCAATGTAAAAGTGCTCAATGACATAGATACAAAGTTCTCCAATCAAAAATATACCATCATGTTTGTCTAACCCAACAACACGCTCACAGTTATATTTGAATCTTATTGTTTCCAGAGGTTCAAGGTATGGCCTAATCAAATATTCCCCATTATCAAGCAATTCCTTGTCTAGTGTCTCTTCTGAAACTCTCACCTCATCATTTTTCACAGAGGAGGATTGCCTTGGGGGCTTCAGTGTGTCATATCTACTCAGGCTACTATCCGAAACATGCTCAGTAGACTTGGCACCAAAATCAGTAGCAGAGTGAGAGCTTGGCTCATATATGCTAATAGTATGGTCATCCTGCAAGCCATTTCCAAAAGAAATATCTCTGCTACAATCAGGTTCCTTGGTAGAGGATTCAAAATCTGGTACTTCCTTACCGTCCATTATAAAACAAGGAAATGATCCTGAATCACAAATGTCAGGCAAATTTTCATTTTTGGGCTTTGAAAACTTATACTTTCCCAATTCAAATTGCCAGTCAGGAGCATCTAGGGTAGCATCTACTCTTAGTTTACAACGCTCCAGCTTTTTCCGCATTCTGTATGGGCCTTCAATTGGGCAAAGCTTCCATTCAATTTCTCCCACATCAGCAGTCTTACGTAATGGGAATACTCCTCGCTCATGAACAAGATGCTGGAGATGAGTTTCCCATTCACTCTCAGCATGAAGAACCTGTCCATATTTATTCTGACGGACAACCCTCAATTCAGTTGACATTGTATCACGGACAATTTCTAGTGCACACCTCCGTTCATTCAACTGGTGCCGATGTTTTAGCTCCAGCATTGAATTCTCTTTCAACTTCCTTCCAATTTCCCTTCTCCTACGGCCATCCATTCCCTTAATTCTTACTCCAGGAAATTTTGATGAACCTACAATGTACTGAGCCCACATAATCCCAGCACATTTTTCCAATACCTGGTTAACATCTCGTTCAGATCTCTGGAACCACTCTAAGAAGGTTGACAAATTTCCTGTCAAAAGTATGTCAAAACCCCCATGTAGTACATCCCTACGAGGTCCTTGATTTGGCTTAGATACAAGCAAATCTTCAGTGGCAGCCCTTCGGTGCAGTAGCAGGTACATGAGAATATTTACTGCCATATTCATGACATACTGTCTTTGGTCATGGAGAAGGGAGATCAGATTTACGCACATACAACAATTTAAATCAGTGTCGAAATTACTAGGGCAAAAGATTAGTTGTGTATGAGTATCTAGCAATTGCAGTACCGTAGAAATATCAACCCCTTCTTCTTGCGAGGATCCCGGTGTTATGAGCTTCTTAGGCCCACTCAGCGAACCTGCAGTGCGAAGAAGATTTTCTTCTCCAATAGCACTTAAAAATGACGGCAGAAAACAATACAAAATCATCCGATTTGTGTTTTTGAGGATTGCATGTATGTAAGCATCAAGTAGCTTATTTCCTCTTCCACGGGACAGTAGACCTTTACCAGCTAAAGTTGATTCTTCAATTCTTCCATCTTTGTTGGCAAGTTGCAGCATGGATAATAGAAACTCCAAAGTTCTGAATACCAATCGTGGCTGAGGAAAAGCACCCATATAAACACGATCCACAATCAGCCAGCAAAATGCATCCAAATTTGATGTCCAACGATTCTTATCTAGCTTCTTTCCAGTTTCCTCATCATCAAGCAGAATACGCCTCTCCAGATAATTCATGACTCTACTAAAGCAGAGACCCTGGAAAGTTAAAACTGACTCAATGTCAACATATAGAGGAGCATATTCCAGTATGCTCTCTACAAGTGAAGTGGCTTTAATTTGCTCAGTCAAACTATCAGAAAGCACTTCGGCTATAAAATCTAAGACAGCAGTTGCTCCAGTAGTACATGAATCACCACCACTATACCCAGAACCATCCATTTCAAGCAGTAGCTCAGAATCAACTGCAAATGACACTTTTCCAGAAAATGTACCTTGAAGATTGGACTTTGCATAAGGCATTATATCTCCATCATTGGTGGACACTGAAGATCCTACAGAAGGTGTTGCAGCTAATTGAACTTTTTCTTCTCTTTGGGCAGAACCTCCTAGCCAAGATGACAATGCAGGTGAACTAGGAATTGTTGCCCCAAAACTGGATTTCTCAGATAGTATTGGAGAATCAGGCATGTTTACGGTTACTATAGAGGCATCATCAATTACCACCTCATCTCCATGCAAAACAGCCTCAAGTTCCACTCCCATTTCTTTTTTTGCTAGCTCAGTGGAGGTATCCATGTTAGGATTCTTCGCAACATCCATGTCAAGCATGATCAGAGGCATATCTTCTGATGAGCTCATACTAGCCTGCTCTTGAATAAAGCTTCGAACACTGATTGAGGTTTTCGCAGAATGCTCTTGTTTTGTAGGCAAGGACGAAGATGCATCCCACAAACCATTATCATCTTCACAAGTATTCGAGATCTTATTTGCAGAAATATTTTTTGTCAGCTTTACCGCATAAGATGCCCTACAGAAGTTATGCAAGATCCTATAAGAAACTGTAAGAAACAACTATGTAACGAAACTAGCACGGAATTAAACACCACTTACACCACTTACACCACATGGGCAGACACAAAACCAATACATTAAATCAGTTAAGGATAGCAGAAATTCAAACAGACCTTGCACATGAAAAATATAGGCCAACAGAACTTTCAAGAATTTCTGCTCGTCTGCAAACATGAGAGAAAGCAGGGCACATCTTTGCCAAATAAGCCATGAACCTCAAAACTGAAGTAGCTACCGCTGGGGCAGATGCCTCCCCAAACATTAAGCGTGGGGCAAAGGTCTTGTGCGTCAAAGCTTCGCCGTGAAGGTCTCCAATGATATCAACATGTAAATCTGCTAGCTCAGTCCTGGAGAGATTCCCACTTTGATATGCAAGCATTAACTGCACACTTAGGTGGTCAAATGCGGATGTTGTCATAGCAAGCACAGAATCCAGAAGTTCTACACATTTTAACTCTACATGGTTTCCATCACGAGGCATTAAAGCGTGAAAATCTTGCATGCGGACCTCTGGCAGTCTTGGATAAACAGGCTTGCCAAATATCAGACAGAACAGAATATAATATACATCAGGGCAATCATAAAAACTTGCAAGTACTTGTACCAAACCTTGGTAACCCCTACTGGTACGAAATTTTTGTAGAAATGTAGGTGAAGAAGCAAGGCTCACACCTAGAAGTGTCATGATCCATCTCATGCTTGTAGGATGAACAGCCTCATCAAGAAAATATGTTACCAATTTTGAAGACACAATCTTGTTCCATAGCTCAAGCAAATCTGCAGTCTCTATGGTCACCTGTAGATCTATAAGCATTTCAAGTAGCATATTCCTCATGATGACATGCTTTCCCATTGACTCTCTAGGGATCTGGTAACGACTTGGCACTTCAGGTGGATCAAATGTCATTATTACAAACCTCACTACAAGTTCCAGTTCAGAAGCAAGAAACCCATCTTCTAGAATAACTCCAAGCAAGATAACTAATTTCTCCAAAACAGGGACCTCAATATCACCCCTTTGCAGGATTACTAGTAAATGCTGAACAAGGTTTATTTTGCGTAAGACAGTAAGATTGTGCTTCCTATACCAATGAATAGACACCATGTGCTCAAGAAAGCCTAATAGTGCAATCTGGATAGAGACAGAAGCAGTAACCCAAAGCGTCCAATCAAGCAAGACATGTTCAACCATATTAGCATTCGTTAGGACAATGCAATTTGTTTTTTCTGCTGGTATACTGTCATTTTCAAGCTCAGAAATTGCATTGTTCCGTGCAGAAAAATCATATTTATCCCCTTGAAAATTAATAGAGGGAAACTCCTCCCGGAATTTGGACAGATCTAGATCCTCACTGAGGCTACCCCCAAGTGTATGTACTTCAGGTGAGAAACCAGCTGGAGAAATCTGCAATTTGTTTGATTCAGAAAATGAAGCCTCGCATGCAGCCATTTTGAAAAAAATCTCAAGACAATACATGTCAAACAGCGACATCCTGCAATTAAGGTATAGAGACAACAAATGGTAACCCCTGCATGCCTGCATTTCTCTAAGATTTTGAGGATTCTGATGCAAGGCACATGCAAGAAATGTCAGGGCCATATGCAGCATTTCATTGGTTTCAGCAGCCTCAACAAGAGAAAGAACAGAAGTAATGCCACCAATGGGATGGATAGTCTCACCAATTATACTCGGGTTGCAAGCAAAGATATCCCCAGAAAGGTGCCCAAAGCGAGGGATTCCTGCAGGGGGGGGAGAACAGAATTGTAGGTTAGGAAAGAAAAACTCATCACATTTCTTGTATATACAAATTATGACTTGTGCGAATACCTCCAATAGGTGAAGCTGCAGCTGAAGTGGGATCAACGAGATTGAGTAATGACAAATTACCACTTTCTTCAAGTGGTTCTATACATGTTCCATCAAATGCAAATATAAGTTTCTTTCCAGATAGCTGCAATGAAAGGTTCCCCAGTATTTCCAGCTCCCAGACAATTCCACTACCATTAGCCTTAAAGCTCTCTGTCTTAGGAGTAGTCTCTGACCTCTGTGCACCAGAAGCCAAACTCTGGTCAGACTCCAACGAATCTAGTATGGTCATGCTATTTCCACCACAGGCTTGATTAGGAACAAACTGTAAAAGGTCGGTATCTTGAAAGAGGCCTCTATATCCTCTACCAAGTATATACATGAAATAAACACAACCAGAGCTTAGTATTTCTTCAAAAAGATAGCAACTGCGAAGTTTCCATTGCAACCCACTAATCCTTGTATGAGTAACTGTTGTTCCAATGCTTACCTGCAAGGCCTTGCCAACCGGTGATTGGGAGTATCCTAGTTTCCCTCTATGTCTTAGTTTTCCATTAACATATACATGTGCAACACTACCTTGAAACAAACCAGCCAAAGCTTTAGGTTTGCTATGGACAACTGCAAGATGATACCACTGACCCTCTACCAGCTCTAGATTAGGAAACAAAATTGAAGAAGAATTGCTGGTTGCAAGAGTTAGAATACCGTCTTCTTGAAAATAAATCTCTGCATAGGAAGTACTCCTACTGTCTACTGATTCAACGGAAAATAACCTTAGAACTTCCTGTTTGTGTTGTACAATGTGTTTTTGGGAGCTGGTCCTTGAATGGTCATGTTCTCTTGAATTTGAGTTAGACAAATTACGATACTGGAACCAGCAAACAAAAGAATAACCAGCAACAGGAGGCCAAGATCTTTCTCCCATTGACACTTGGATGCTGGCATGTCCTACTTTGCTCATATCCATTTCAATGAATGGTGCCAAAGACACGTTTCCAGAGGCCATGTCCTGCACAAGTATTAATCTTTTAAAAGTTTCAACAAGATCACAGCCTGAGCTCATCTGCCTCATTTGGAGAATATATCTCATGAGTGACCCGAGTTCTGAACTCGACAGCCTGCGATGAAATTTTAAAAGCTTAGAGACAACTCCAACAGTAGAAACATTAACATATAGAGCACTAAATCCAACCTGTATGCACCAAGAATCTCAATAATTCTCAAAGCATTGGAAAGCAATGGTGATGAACTGAAAAGGAAAGGCTGGATCATATGAAGTAGATGCTTTACACAACCTTCAAAATAAAGTACATAATCAGAATGCAAGAACTGAATTATAGGATCAAAGTAGGAGTAGAGGTGAATAGACATAAATCCTACCAACAGAAGTTAGATTTTCCAAATTAAAAGGTCCAGCACGAGCAAGCTTCTCAATAAACTCAAGGACCTCCACTTGTACCTTAGGAGTAAAGAGCAGCAATGCACGTAGAATGACAATTACAGACCCAGCGTTATAGACTCTTTTACTATCAGGACTGACTACATCAGTTGGAACCATCAGAGCAAAGCTTGAGGATTCAATCATAATTGATGACTTGTCAGCTTCTGAGGCCAAGAAAGGTGGAATCACAATTTCAAGAGCCAGCTCCAATAGCAGTTGTACAACTTGTCTCTCAAAGTCAATGCAAAGCAATCCAGAATCGTGTAACATATCATAGAAACTATGAGAGGAAATGATAGTATGTAACTTTGTTCTGTTAACAGGATTATCGCGGACACCTACTGTGATAACACGCATCGTGTACGTGAAAACCTTAATGCAGACCCTAACAGAAGATTGATCAAACTTTCCTCCATCACTTCCAAAGCTGTGAAGCATAGTATATAGAAGTGAGAACCCAGCTGCTTCACCAAATACTCTCTGAGCTGAACTGTTTACTCCCAAAATGCGCCACAGTGCCCCATACATATCACACTTTGCGTCTTCAGTAAGAACATATTGTAATCCTGAAGCACTGATCAAAATCCCACTCTTCAGAGCTTCAAGCAGTCCCCCTAATTCTTCAGGATGCGTCTAAAAACAGAAATAAAAGGCCTTGGTCATCTATTTGGTTGAAACACATTATAAGTCGTGAAGAACTGCATGAATACTTGTCCGTCAGTAAAGAACAAACAGCAACTGTATACAAGTGATAAATTAAGGAGAAAAAACCTTGAACCCTAACAAGCAAGAAGCACCAAGAGTTCAAAGTTGATTATTCACCTGTGTCATATCCTCAGTAATCAAACATGTTAGGGTTCGGAGAGCACCCTGACGATGAACATCAGAGAATAGAAAAGGGAGTAAGATTCCAACACCCTTAGCTGATCGGAAAAATGATTGGTTGGCTTCAGCTTTCTTCAACAAAGAAACTAGGCAATCCCATGCAATAGAAGTTTGACTGCCTATGTCAAACAGAGGATACCTCCCTGTACTAGAACTCAACAGTTTAGGTGAAGAAATGATGGCAACCTCTTTGCTGACTGAGTGATTTTTGAAGCTACTCTTTAGCTTGTTCATCCTGTTGTTCTCTTGGTCTGAATCTAACAAACACATGTGGCTTTTGAGATCGTCCAATAAGACCTCCAGCAGACCAACTTCCCGCAGTACCCTTCTGAATTGCTGATCAAAAGATAATATTTTGACAAAGAAAGAAAGAATTGTATGGTTTAGTTTAGCTGTGATTGGTTGTTGCAGTAGACAGCAAAGTGACAGCAACTCTTGCTCAAGATCACAATTGACAACAGTCAGAACATATTCAAGAATTTTTAAGATAATATCTTGCAAAGAAGGAGGAAAACCAGCCATATTCAGAATGAACAGAGGCAACATCCTTAATTCCTGACACAATTTGTAGTTTTCAACATGACAAGAGAATATCATAAACATCCTATTCAAGACTTCTGCCTGCAATTCCATACTGTCTGCTTTTAAAAAAATATCCTGCATCATCTGCACTGCTTCAAGGTCTTTAACTTTAGTTTTATGTGTCTCCTGACTAAGATTGCTTGACGATGTACTAGTTCTTCCGTGGCTTCTATTTTTTGCATGATATAACTTCAGACTTCTAGCCATTCCAGTAGGATCTGTTGGACCTAACTGAGCCAGATTAACAATCATATCAAGCAACTTCGACAGCATAGGTGAAAGCTTTGATAACGTGTCCCCAACGGGATCTTCTAGTGCATGCTTCGGTGGGGTATTCAAAGCAGAAGTTTGGTCAGGAGATGCATCTAGTTCAATTTCCCCAAGACTATTTGACATAGCAGACAGGTTTAATGTGAACTGCACGAGGAACTGGTAACCATGAGCATTATGAATGTCCTCCCTTAGTCTAACACCACCAGCCCCTACATGTTTTAAGGGGAAGAAAGTCATCAACATAGCAACAGATCTTCACTGATCATGAAAATGTACATCTTCAACTTTGCACCCAAAGAAATGATCACATGCCTCTAAATTTGGAACTCAGAACGATCAATAGGTGTCACTAACCTGGTCTATATGATAGTTCAACACATACAAGTAACAAGTCCACAACACTCATGGTGTATGGAGCATCTCCACAGGCAGGAGTAAAATCCTTGATAGCCGTCAATAAAACTTTGATCTGCATTTAGAATATTCAAGGAACAAACAGTCAGCATAACAAGGGAAATATTTAAGCACAGACATCACAAACAAGTATATACAGTTTGAAATTAGCAAGGAAAAGAGTAAAAGGGGCGTGAACACCATAGATAGAGTACAAGTAAGAGGCCGTTTAGAATCCTGGTGATAATAAATGCATTAGATTATCATTTTGATGCAAGATAATGCAATTTAATGACCTATCTAGGAAATCCAAACAGACCCTAAGAGTCACAGGACATGTAAAATAGCAGCTTACATGGTCAAGTATCACCGAGACAAAAACACAACATACCATTCATCTTCTACATGCTCCTTTACCACTTGCATTTTTTTCAACTTTATGTGTCGTTTTAGGTTTTCTAGGTTATGGGAATTATTATTGAAGCTTGTTTTTATTGACTATGTTGCTTCCGAACTCTTCATCCACTGACTAAAATGTGATCAACTTAGATATGTGGGAAGATTAAGGGAAAAAAGTAACTCTAGGTTGAGTTAATACTTCTCTTAAACATTGTGCCCTAAGCTAAAACTAGGAAACGGGGATAAGCATCTGTGAAAAAGTAAATACACAGAAACAAAAATAATAGTTAGAAAAAAACAAGCTCAAACATGTATGGACATTGTTTTTAATAAAGATCAAACAGTCAGATCAACATAATGAAACAGTAACCATTCACACACAAAAATAACATCAATTCTGGGTTTAGTAAGGATGGTTAGACAGGTATACGCTAGCTAAAGCCTATAAGAATACAAATCTGTTGGGAGTTTGGACATTAGCATTAAAGCATCTTACTTATATCCACTCTACTTGATTTCTGGTCATACTTCACAGCTTAAATTCCACGGTCAAATAAATTAAGGTAAAAAATGGATACCAAATGGTGATTGCTGATATATTTTGCAGTGCTTCCATTGTCATGAGCTAAGAGAGCACGAAGAATCTGCAGCCAACAAATTTCAGGCAGGCAAACAATTGTGAGCAAAAAATGCTGTTTGGAAACAGTTATTAGACGAACAATGACGATAAAGAGCTGGAAGAGAAGAACTATTATCAGTATCTGGGAAAATGCCAACCTGCATTGCATGTCCACGAAGCTGAACAAAATGCAAAGAATCAAGATCATTTTTATGTTGTGAAACGACATTTAATGATCTATTGACAACCAAGTGAAACAGTATCTGCAGGGAGTCATCCTCAATCAAACTCTGTGCCGCAGAAGGATGGGTTGCTATTATCTTCATAATAAGTAAAACTTTCCCTTCTATCTGCATGGATTACGGAACAAGAAAGTTATTAGTTGAATATGTTTCGCAAAAAAACATAACTTGTTCCTGCAGAGAAATTGAAGCATCTTTCTTGAATCACTAAAAATGGTATAAAAGTGATTAATGTCAAATATGGCTGGTTTGGTGGTGTAGTGTATGGGTTGGTTTGATGAATTTGATACAAAATTGTTAGGATCTGGTGGGATAGGGCAGAGTTGCAAGAATCTCACAAAACAGCAAGAAAATTGAAGGATACTTCAGTTCTGGTAGAGAATTCTTCCCAAAAGTACAAAATGTCTAGATTAATCCCTATCCCTACTAGAGCTAGATAAGGATAATTATTAAATAAAAATTCTAGAACTTACTACTTGCATGTTAGTTTTTTTATATTTTCTACAACTTACTAATCAGATACTAGAGGTGAGGGGTTTGTATCAATCCATTAATAACATATAATATCAACTTTGTACACCGTCCATTCTTACAATGAATTTACTAAGAGATCAAATATGACAGCCTAACCAACCTCATGTTGCCGGTATTGACTAACACCATTATCTTCATCCTTTCCACATGGCATCAGTCCATTGCAATCGAGAACCATCTTATTCTGGTTGGTATCACCAGATCCCAGAAGAGCATTCAGAATATGGACAAGACAACACAAAATTCCAGAATCAAGGAGAGGTTGCTGATCAATTTGCTGTAAATATCAAATGTTCACTGATTGATGTTAGGATTAAACCAAATCAAACATCCTGGATCATCAAATAAGGATGTCTCAAATGCAGGAATTGAGAATCTGAGATAGTGCATCAAGAACTAATTTAGAACATTTTCAATTACATAAAACTTTCTATATTCATGTGCTATTTTCTCTTAATTTTTCACTGTCTCAAATGCAGGCGTAAAAACTCAAGATAAGGTGAGGATAAAAATATCTGGTTTTTGGCACGTTAGAGCATCTCCATTGAGGGTATCTCTCATAGTCTCTCAAGTTATTAAAAATTATTTATTTTAGTGGGACCCTTGAGAAACTCCCTTAAGAGTCTCTTCACAAATGAGAGACTATCCTCATTAAAATAACATATTTTTCCTTTTCCCTTTTTACTTTTGGGTTTGAGAGACTCCATGAGATACCCCCAATGGAGATGGTCTTATATAGTAATTTATAACCAAAAAGTATTTTGTTTGCTAGTTCATATGAGCAAATAGCATGGAAATTGATCCTACCATAGCACTTTATAGTAAGAGCATATGTGAACAAAACTCCTCTCAGTAGGAGGTACAACTACAACCAACAACTATATTGATAAAAAAAAATGCACATAAAAGAGGAAATAGCGATGAATGATTTCACGAAAGCAAAACAACAGAAAATCAAAAGGTGAAACTAATTATATTAAGAATTGAATTGAATTTCTATTAAGAGTATAAAAGAGCAGCCCTGACCCCAGATACAAGAGCTTCAATAGTTGTCAGCAAATTTGAACCAGGATTAATTCCATCCTGCATAAAAGCACACAAGGAAACTATGTTTAAGCAGCAGGATATGTTCATCGGTACTATAATTGCATAACTATGCATATTCATCCACACCAGCATATATGCAATTACCATTGAGAACAAACCTTTGTAACTTCTGAAAAATAATGCAAAACTTCTAATACGTCCAGTAATCTTCTTTTGTTGTTGATCATCAAGTTTTCAATATCTGTGACAAATGCTCTTCCTACGACGAAAGAGAAAATCTTTGTTTCAACTAACCTGTCAATAATCCGAATTTCAGATTTGTCAACATTGCATCACTTTATAGCATCAAGTGGTCAAACAACTAGGAACACTGGGAAATCAGAAAACCTTTCAAGTCATTGCATATGGAGCAGTACACATGTCTCAAATACATACGATTAAAAGCTACAACAGGGGTGGAGGAGAGAGAGAAGATATTAGTTATAGAAACAACGAAGTGCCCATCTTTTATATTGGATTAAACAATTTTATGATATCCATCTAGTGTTTCAAATAAAATGCACAACATGATGGTCAGAGTTACTGGAGAGTCTCAAGACATCACATAAGCATAAGTATTCAGTACGTAAGACCTTATGTTAATTGTTAAGTTGTCATTATGTTAAAGGGAACAGGCAAGATACTATAAAGATCTTTTAGAAATTAGCAATATAGGCAGATGAAATATGAAGGTGCATAGGAAGTAAAAACAATACAAGGATAAAGAAAATGCAACTAACTCTTCTACATTTGCCTGCTGCTTCACCAATTTACAGAAAACATGGACACACATACTCAAGGCCGCTTCTTTTTCCTGCAGATGAAAGTAAGTCATGACTATTAGCAAGCATGGTCTTCTCGGACACATAAGTATTCAAGAAACAAAAAATAACTCACATCCATTTCAAAAGGAACAACTCTCACAAAAGAAACTCAAAATACAGGAAATAACCTTTTCCGATTTGGATGAGCGAAACTCTTCCCATAACCCCTTGAAGGCCAGTACAAGTTCATGTTTGTTCCTGTTGAGTTGACCCAAAATGATTAGTAGAACATTAAATATTAAAGGAAAAGGTTACAACAAAATATAAGATTTTAACAAACAGCAGATTAAAATAAGTGAAATTGCAAGTGATTGTGGAAAAGGTTCCAACAAAATATAAGATTTTATCAAACAGCAGATTTAAATAAATGAAATTGCAAGCACAATCACAAGGCTACTACACAGATAGTGCTACTTATACAGCAACTTCGAATCTGACTTGCTACAAAAGCTGATTTACTGAAGCAGCAACTGAATATAATCAATAATTAGTCCAATGCATGTATATTGAAAGAAGTCAAGTCTGGGAAATTATAATCTGAAAATTTCAAAATAAGACATTTGGATATACCTGGAAGTGGAAGCAAAATCGAATGAGGAAGAAGAAAGCGACGAGGAAGTCAACGGGTGAAGCTGGTGATTCTGGTGACTACGCGGAGATAATCCAACCTTGTCTTTGATATCATTAAGCAAATTTCCCCATTTCATCGTCTCTGCAGTGTCTATTACCAACACCAACTACAATTCTTCAGTGAGCATCTCATAGGCAGTGGTCGGAGAATGATAGATCATGTTCCCACTAAACCTAGGGAAATGGAAGCAAGTGAAGGCGAAATGCGAATGAAAAAACAAAACGATGGAGAAGGAAGGATGTTCGAAATCTATATTCAGCTCCACTGTTGTTGTTGGTTTGAAAAGAGGGAAGGTGATAGCACGAAGGCGATAAAAAAGGGAAAGAGAAGGGAGGGAGGTAATCGACTAAGCGGCGAAGATTAAGGACTCTTTTTCTTCTTTTTTTCTTTTTCTTTTCGTCTAAACTATCCATATTTTTATTTTTATTTTTATTTTTTATTTTTATTTTTATTACCAAAGTGTTTAGAGGGGTTCATCTGATGAGAATGAAATCGATCTAGAGCATCCCGAAAGATAAGATCAGAATGATCTAATTAAGCTGCAAAATAGGGTTGTGGTGATAGATGGTAAGATCTATATCTATATAATAATTCATGTCTTTGAGAAAGTAAATGTAAATTGTACCTCATAACTACTCTTACATTTTTCCAATCTTTTAATAGCTTCATAAGAACTCTGACTTTTTTGCCGTAACTTGCGTCTCCTCCATTTCTTCCTCAAAATCCTAATCTATTAATCCATTTCTTCCAATTTTATTCCTTTCTACATTTCCTTCGCCTCCATCCAACCTCTACGGTTCCTTCTCCAACCAACTTCTACACTCATCAAAGAGCCAATTCAAGGTTTAAACACAAGGATCCAATTCAATGTTTAAACGCTCGCGACCAACAAGGAACCAGATTATTCGTCCTCGGCAAGGTCGACATAGTCGATGCCGGAGGCAGTGACGACGACGCAGTATTTCGGCGGTGCGAGTACGAGGATTTTGGCGCCAAGGGAAGTGAATCCAACGGAGAGGACCAGGCGTATTTCGACGGTGCGAGGGCTGAGGAAGAGGAGGAGGTCGGAATTTGGGCGTAGGTTGCCGGTGAAGAAGAGGAGCGTGTTCGAAGTCTGAATACAGGTATGTACCTAATTCCCCCAAATCAATTTAGGGTTTGTACCCCTAAATTGGTCAAAGCATGCCTTTCAAAGACTGTTGTTGGTAAGAGATTGTATGAAAGTCGTTGATAGTGTAGCCATTTAACTTTCAATTTTTATGGAGATGCTTCTGTTAAAGTGCTAAATCATGTACTTAAATCTGCAGAGTCATTATGTAGTTGACTTCTAATTTATGTATGTTGGATCCCATAGCCATGAGCCTTTTTTCAGCAGGAGAAAATTATTTGGGTATGTTCTTATAGATAAAATTTTCAAAGTTACTCGCAAGTAGATATTTAATGTATTTCATACCTCCTGTTTGTAAATTTTGTTTAAATTTACATTGATTTGTGTTTTCTAGGTAGTAACTGATATTAAATGTTTTTTGTTTTGTTTACACTTCTAGTTTTGCTTTGTTTGAATTGTGTTATGCGGAATTATTTGTTAGTCTTGAGAATTATGGAGATCGTTGTTTTGGCTGAAATGTTGACTGCAGGGTTAAAGGGCTCAGTTTCTACCCCAAGCGACCATGGATCCTTGTGAGCCTTCACAATGGAGTGATTTTGGATATTGTGGAGTGATCCTTGCGACTCTAGAACTATCCTTGAAGCTCTCCATGAGCGAATCACCGCTTTGTGTTAGGAATCTGCCTTGAAGGTCACTTTCCTCATCCGTTTATTTTCCTTTTCCGCTTTATGGCTTTTGTTTTTTCTTATGGAGACTACTGCTGGATTTTATCTGTGGGCTTTGTTTTTTCCCGCTGAAAATTCTTCTGTATGCAGGTTTCTGTGGAGTTGAACTTTGGGTTAAATCTTTATAACGCGCTTGCCATTTTTAATGTGAATAAATGACATTCTTAATTTGTTGCCCAATGATGGATAATCCTGTTCATGCTGTTTGGTTCTGGAAGAGTTTGTTTCTCTCTGATACCATAAGCAGCAGCTCATGTTGATTTCCCTTCATAAGCCTTCTTTCTATACATGCACTCCGTATAATAATGTTCTTTTTTGCTGGTGGTGGTGCTTTAACCTGCTGGTAATTTGAATCTGGACTGGCTTTAATTGGAAGTTGTGACTACTGCTGAGCTTAATCTGAGGGACTCATTTTTTGCTCATTACAAACATTTTTAAACTAACTTTTTGGTATCTTACAGTGTTTATTAATGCAACATCTTCTGATTAAGTTGATTCCAAAAATTTGAATAATCGGATATAAAAAATATATGAACATTTGTTCCCATACAAATCTTTAAAACTTCACCAAGTACCAAAAGAACATAAGAAAATAGTGTGGCAATCATTCAAACAAAAGCTGCTTATTTTTTACAGCATAACGAGCCTAAAAGATACTTTGCACTTTAAGTTGGTTTATAGATCGTGGGAGAGGGCTGAAATTGGACTTGGATATTGTTAGTGATGGAACTGAAAGTTGTTCTTTTTCATTGTTTTAAAAAGATTGTTCATGTTGAGAGTTGGATATAGGATGATAATATGGTTAAGACAGCGACTCTGCGAGTAGTAGAAACAAATTTGAGTATAGTGATCTAGGCAAGATGATTCTTTAATAGGACATGATTAGAAGATAAGTGTTCTTGTGCAATGTCTTATGTAAAAATGTTATTGATCTTCCCAAAACAAGAATTGAGTGCTTAATGTGTTAACTGTGTTTCCAGCTTACTGTTCTGTAATGAAAAATATGACAAGGTTCACATGTTGCATTAGAATTGTGCAAATGATGATTTTATTGTTCTCATCTAGCGTCTTCAGTGAAGGATTCAACTTGCATATCAACTCAACATTTTTTTTTCTCTTTCATGTAGTTTAAGTTTACCGTACCTGAACTTTGCTTTGTATTTTTATGAAGATTCTGGATCTATTTTGCGAGCAAATATGGTACAGACCTAATACAGGCATATACATCAACATCATGGTCATGCTTGGGAGATGCAAGCAACCAGAAAAATCCCTTGAACTCTTTCAAACCATGATACACGAAGGTTGTGAAGTGAACCTACTACTTTATACTGCTCTTTTATCGGCATATAGTAGGAGTTCTCTTTTTGATGCAGCCTTTTCCCTCCTTGAACACATGAAGAGCTCTGATCACAAACCAGATGTTCATACTTACTTCATCCTGTTAAAGTCTTGCCTCCATGTTTTTGCATATGACAAAGTCTGGATGGTAATCTCCGACATGTTATCCCAAGAAATTAGACCCTATACAGTCACTTACAATACCTTGATTGATGCTTATGGAAAGGCAAACACGTATGTTATCTATTACCTCTCTCAACTGTTGTCATTTAATTTATCGGAGAATTTATGTAGAATTTCATCAATTGGCCATATTATTGTGGCTCATATAACTCACTTTCTTACACATATAAAGTGAAATTTTAACGTATAAAGAAAAATAACCAAAAATAATATCAACTTATAATACATGAACCAAGAACAGTACAAATGACTTCTTCTGTTGAATTCCCTTCTAATTTGATGACGCGAACTCGAGTGTTTTTTGTAGTTGGACAGGCCAAGTCAATACGACACCGCCAACATGTCCCGTCGTGTTAACAACAGTGTAGGTTCTGCGTCTCACCAACGCCGCGTACTTTCCGATCCTTTCTCCTTCTCCAAACAGGTGATTTGTCCTTACCTTTCACAATTGAATTCACCTTTTATAGCAAGTTTCAAATTTGTGGTACTGTGGAGTATTTGAAAGTGTAAGATTGCTTTGCTTTTTTCACTAGGCTTGCTATGATTATGCCGTTGTTGTGCAGATGATCTTTTCGTGTTTGAATTCTGAATGAGATAGTGTATTGCTACTTTGTTGCCAGACTGCAAGAGATTTGGCTCATGTGTAAACTATTATGTGGACGATCTTACATGAAGGTATTAGCTTTTCTCATGCATCCCACTTAAAATATCTTGCATCTCATTTTCATTTGTGTTTTTAATTTCCTTTTCCTTAGAACATGCATTACAAATGTGGAATGAGTAAAGATATTGGCTCATTTTCCACCTGAAGAGACTTTTTTCCTTATCAATTACATGTACTTCGATCCATTCCTTTTGGTACTTCTCTTTCTCAATAGATGTTTCTGAAATAATAGTGTGTTTGTAGGTGTGCCATACATTAATTTTGAATTGGATTAAGCTCTCAAGGAGGCTGCTTCTTCCTCCAAAGTTAAAACCGAAATGACGTGCAAAAAAAAAGTAAGAATTGAATTGGACATGAAGTATCATAATATTGCATAAGATTTCACCCTCAAATTTATTGAAAAACCTGGGTAAGAGAAAAGGTTAAATATTATACGTGCTTATGTTAATTATGTTCTTTTGGTTCCCTATTTTTTCAATCCTAATAGATTGTGAAATCTTCTGCTTCTAATCTCCTAATGGTTGCGTTCTTCGAGTTTGGACAGTGAGTTCTTTGACAAACCAAAAACCGCGAAGTTAAAATTAGGGATTAAGAAGATTACATAAAATATGATTTTCGAAGCAGGCAAGCCACAGTCATGGTATTTCATAATGTGAGCAACAGTGAGTTCTTGGATATAAATTTTAGAAACCTAGCTTATTGCACATGTAAAAAAATTCTTTTGTTGGATAATAGTCTGTTAGTTTGGAAATATTGCCAACAAAGAATAAACTCGGATTTTTCTAATTTTATGTCAATTGAAAGATTGTAATTTTGTTGCATAAAAGGCTAGAATTCTAATGAAGCATTAGTATTTAGGGAAAGCCTAATCCATCTCAATTTGTTGTGTTCAGTGACTCCTTGCTGAGCGTATTGACTTTCTAATAGAGTAAGCACACTCTTCATTATCTGAAAGTGCATTTCTTATTGAGTTAGTTTTTTTTCCTAATCCTTGGATTCCCCTGATTTGCAAGAAAATTACATACAACGAATGCCAAACATGCAGGTTTTCTCATTAAATTTAATTTGTATACTCTATAGATTTGGGAATGAAACATTTTTTGGAATTTCGCAGTTGGATGCGTTAACTGACCGATGTTCGCCTTGAGTCAGAGCAATTGAGTTCAGTTTTTTCCCAGGTTTCATCAATGTCCCATGGTGGTACTTGGTTGTGCACAAGATGATAATCCCCTTTCTAGCACATGAAAAGGAGTAAGTTTGTGTTTGTTGGGCCTTTCAAAACTGTTGAGACGCTATTCAAGTATGTCAAATCTTGCCTTAGTTCAAATGCATATATTTTTTTTTAAATCAGTATAATATTTTAAAAATCAACAAAAAATGGTAGTTTGATTCCAGTTGAGCAATTCCTAATCCAGTATGGAGGTTTAATCAAGGAAGGTAAATTCAATGAGTCAAACCATGCTACTCATATTTTTGTCAAACCAGCCATCAAAAAAACTAGCGAAATCTGTCACTGAAGTGAGTTATTTTGTTGTATAGAAATGGCCTTCATATATGACTTTGTGGGTATGTTGGCTCCTATCAGTTTCATAGAATTGAAAGGCAATTGTTCGATTGAGTCATATACATAATTGTGTCATTCCATCATTTTACGTTTTGATGTTCTAATGGTTGTTTCTTTATGTTATTTCATTTAACTGGAGGCTTCAAGGAAATGTAAGACGAGGCGAGAGAAGAAACTAAGCTGATTTACAGTATCTCCTTCTTACAAAGTCGACGGGCTGCTTGATGGAACATATTATTTGGGAAGGTGTAAAGTTGAAGATGAAGCTTCTACTGGTTGGCAGGTTTCTATTATCGTGTTTCTTTACATTCCATGCATGCTATTTCTTAACTTCTCAGTTACGGTTTATGTTTGATCTCAGAATATTATACTGCCATGCGAAGGTACCACTTTTCAAGATATGGAGATTTTTAGTGAACATCTGGTTCTTCTCCTTGAAGATAAGGGATGTTCTAAGATGTTCTATATATCGATTTGCCTATGAAAATCAATGACGAGGTACTAGGTAAATGATGTGATGTTTGTTTCTCAATGCTTTACTTAGAAGCATTCCACCATTCCTACAACCATAACACTGTCTTTGTTGCAGCATGTTATGGGGTTGGCAGATCACAATCCTTGGTTTTTTCCCGTTCCTTCTGATTTATGCGAGCAACTTACCTGAGCAACGTGTACATTGACTTATAGTTTGGTCGAAATCGAACTATTCCCACCCTTTCTTGATAAGTTACTTATCAATCCCTGCTCTATCTGCAAGTTTTATTTAGTATTCCCAGTTCAGTTTTTCCAAGAGATTCAAATCAAGTTATGGCAGCTACCCTGGGAATGATTGTTGCCTTGATTTGCTTTGCTAATGCAAATTTTATTAGAGAAAGGTATTTTTGCTTTGCTATGAAAATGTCCTGTAATTTTGTCTAATTACCCAATTCAATAATTATGCAACTTTGATGATCTCTATATTTGTTGATTTCACCAACTTTAAGCTTGGTGACGTTGTTTTGCAATTTTATATGTTGATGAAAGGGTAATCTTACTTATATTGCCGATGATTTGTGCAGTCATGTTGTTTACTCATCAATCACCAAAGAAGCAGGATGTGACAAATGTCAAAGGTTTGACAACATGATATTGAGTAAGGGGTCGAGTGTTGTGGGAGAAAGAGGACGCTTACGCGTGCGAAAGATGACGTCTCAGCCATAAAAGGCTATGAGCCTATGAAGGTGAGTTTCCCATTGATAGAAAAAAGCAGAAAGATTGACCCCCATTACAGTGACTAGGGTTTCATTTCATTTTCTGTGATTTGTATTTCAGGGTTTGATTCTTAATATTTACAGTTTTCTTATTGCCTAATTTCATATTCCAACTCCGATTCCTTAAATGATTAACTATCTGTTGAGTCAGGCCCAGGATGTGAAAGTTTGTCAAGGTCCTTCCCGATTCTTCCATGACCATGGTGGCCGTTTGTTCCAATTCAATGGGGAGCTCCAACATTTGTTGTAGGAGAATGTTTCGCTATGATAGCTGCTACATTTGTCGCGTTTGCTGAGGTTAATGCACCCCAAAATTTGTGATTTTGTGTGAAATTGTATAATTGACAATGCTCAACTTTTCATTAGTAAACAGTTACAAATGGGTAATTAACAAAAGCTAATACGAATTGAGACTACTTTGAAACTACAATAGTCGTTACACGTTTAATAATCTTAATCAACAATTTTACATTTTATTTAATCGCATAATCAAAGTCATTTGGTTATGTTCTTGGCATCTGTTTTCCACGTTATTTTAGTATTATATTTCCCACATAAACTCTTATATTTTACAAAAGTATCATGTTAATGATTCTCCCTGAACATGTTACGCCTCTGTTCAAATTCTCTTTCAAAAGGTTGTTACTACAAAAAAATGATTCAAAATGCAACTACATAAATATAAAATAGTTTAAATCGTGCTCCTAATCTACAACACTTAGAATATTACGCAAACCCAAGTTTGATAAGCCCATTCAACAACAATTCACAGTTACAAAAACACGTTTCATATCCGCGCATAGCGCGATAATTGGTACTTGATGAAGTGATGTCAACCGATACCCATTCAATGCTTAAACAAATTCCTTATTCTCATTCATGAATTTTATTCCAAATCTTCATCTACTCTTAGTTGCAAGAAGTACAATTAATATCTACATTTATTCATATTATTCAACTCCATAATATCAAATTTATTTAATGAATGCACTAAATTAATATATTTTTATCATTTAAAAAATTGTTAGTATTTAATAATAAAAATTAGTGTAACAAAATATATCTATATCTAATTGGTGAGAAGGTGAGGTGAGAAGTTCTAATTAAGTCATATACATAATTGTTGTTTCGTATACGTGACATATTTTTAATATAATAAATGAAAAGAAAAATATTAAAAATAAAGAAAAAACACCCTTCTCCGTCTGAATATCTTCGTCTTCTCTTCATCTCCACTGTCGTCCGCCGCCTATATACATCTTAAACCGCTTATTCACAACATTACACCGCATACGAAAATCCGTAATTACCCCGCGCTACGCGCGGGGGTCCGAATCTAGTTTAGTAATAAGATTGGCTACTCCATTCGTCTCTTGAAAAATATGAGAAATTGATTTATAGCAATATTAGTCACTATCCATATATCCCTGTGTTTTGTGCTCTTGAAGGGTTACAAGAAATTATAATTCTTAATTAACCAGAAAACCAAAATATTAATTAAAAGTATTGACATTTGTGATGTATTAAAAAGTAGTATTTAGATATGTAGGATATAATTTGCACGACCCTTGTGTGGTAGGGCTTTAGCGGGAGTGCGGTTTTTAAAGCTGGTATTTCAGGTTTTATGCCGACTGTAGTTGTCGGGTAAATTAATAGCAACTGTATCATTATATGTATTGTTTGTGATAAAGTAGAATGATAGAATATGGTACAATTTATAATGTCTCTAATTGAATATCACATATCATTTCAACAACAATAATAAAAGTATACATTGTGTATGAGTTTCGTAATGAACAATGTTTTTTTTGTCTCCATAAAGGTAAACATAAGAAGGTTTCACATTGACTGATCCCAAATCATTATATTATTTTCATGTTTATATATCATTGTAAGTTCAAAATAAATGGACAATTTCAATCATTAAGATATAAGCTATCTTTGATTTTTTTTTACAAATGTTATTATCAACTTTTGGGTATAATTAAGTCTACCTTGATTTCAATCATTATGTATTTTGTGCTCGTACGATGCTCGGGTCATTTATGAAGTTATTTTACATTTTGTATACAATTCTAGACTTTGTGTGTATTTCTATTGAGGTGTCTTTTTCGTCATGTATTATTAAGTATGTCTTTTATTGGTCTTATATGTCAGTGGTCATCTGAAAGTTTATTTAGGTAAGCTTCTACAAACTAATCCAAATACAAATTCATAGTACTGGAAACTCGATGTTTTTAACGAGACGATTTAGAATGATCAAATTATATATAAGCAAAGATGGCGCCCATCTTCCATAGTTTTGGAACATAAAAGCCTGGTTTGATACCCAGTTATACAAAAAAATGTTAATCGAATTGGATCGTAAAGTTATATGATAATTACTAAGAGTAAAACTATTGAACTCTATCTCTTTAGAAACACACATCTTGATAATAAAACGAATGGTGGGTGTAAAATATATCTTCCCCTTTAGTAATTGATATTTATAAATAAAAAGAAATTAACTTGAGGCAATATATACTCGTGAGACTTATCCTCCAAATCCATTGATTTTTTTCGAATTTACTTGCGAGATATACATGATCTTATGAACCTTCATCCATCTCGACGATGTGTTGCAGATTAGTTTGAAAATCGTTGTGGCCTGCATACAATAATTACTTCTTAGTGCCACGTTTATAGTTAGACTGAATACTATACTTCTAGCACCATTTCGGTATCCTAATTTAAATTACATGCAAGAGGATATCTCTGCGAGGATCCATGTTCACAACCATCAATCACTGACAACATAAAATACTCCAAAGTGAAAATTGAAACAACACTCACCGAAACAAATGCAATTACTTAGCTCACAACCAATAGGGATGAATGTAAACAACAATCAGTTAAGAACCACACAAATACAAAACATACTTCTTGTTGCATCCTATAATGCATAACTTCGTGATATCGAAACTTATTCAATTTGTATTAGCTGCTTTCAATCCCTTTTTTATCGTTTAGTTTCATATGGTTTCATCGTTGCACATCTATTCCTTGAATCAGAAATTTATAGGCGAATGGATGTGAAAAAGAGAAAAGAAAACAAAGATTTGTTATAACTATATTTATTAACTTATTAAAAAATAAATAAAGTTTTTATTTCAATTTTTGGTATATTTTATGCCTATAAAAATCTAAATAATTATCCTTACTATATTTTTTATGTAACTTCTATTTCAAATAATATATATATGTTATAACTATATTTATTAACTTATTAAAAAATAAATAAAGTTTTTATTTCAATTTTTGGTATATTTTATGCCTATAAAAATCTAAATAATTATCCTTACTATATTTTTTATGTACCTTCTATTTAAAATAATATATATATGTTATAACTATATTTATTAACTTATTAAAAAATAAATAAAGTTTTTATTTATATTTTTGGTATATTTTATGCCTATAATAATCTAAATAATTATCCTTACTATATTTTTTATGTAACTTCTATTTCAAATAATATATATATATATATATATATATATATATATATATATATATATATATATTGTTTTGGGGTCATTTCATTCGCGAGGAGTCGGATGAGAATAAATTCTCATGTCTGGTTATACAATACAACAATAGGGATGAAATTGAAAAAACATCTTCTACTATAACCCCAAAAGAACTGGCACTCTGTAAACAACATAGAAGAACTTGTTTCAACAGATTTGTTCTTCGGACACTTTAGCACGCGTGGATTATATTTAGACAAAAAATTTCGAAAATGCACTAAAATACGACATTTAATGCTCAACCAAGATGTCAATTTTAGATTAGAAGTTAAAATAATAATAAAATTCATTAATAAACTTCATTAAAGCATTAATGCTAAACCAAGAGGTCAAGTTTATATTAGATTAGATTTATATACGACATAGGTGCTTGAGTTTATTTTCATAAGGAAAAATGTCAATCAAACCACATATATTTGTGTTTTATACATTTATCGAGACACATTTTGTGATGTTAATATCTCTATTTTTACAATTATAAATATTATAATTTTTTGATATTCTTAAAATAGTAGTTGAGACAAATCAAATAAGATCACACATGACTATGTTGTTTTCTATATATTGAAAGAAAATGAGAAGATTCTCTCAACTTGTGAATAATGTTAAAAAACCAAATGTCCCTTATATAAGGGAACGAATGGAGTAGTTGTTAAGTTGTTATTACATGTATTTTGTTTGTTTTTTTTGTTTTGATATGGTTTTTGGGTAATTTTGATGTATTGTAACCATGTCTCAGTGACTGGTTTCTCCTTGGGAGACTTCCCCTTTCGGTACCTTGGGATCCCTATTCATGCTTTTGGCTTCAATGTGTGCCACTTTGCTTTTAGACCAGATCAGTGAGCACATTAGGGGTTGGATTGGACTCCCTATGTCTTATGTTGGTAAAGTTGAACTTATTCGCTCGGTTATTTAGGGCATCGTTGGATTATAGGTCGCTATTGTGCCTATCCTTTCAAATGTGGTTAACAGAATCGTCCAGTTGTACCGTAGTTTCCCTTGGAAATCACCAGAGTTTCTTGGAAGTATGTTTTCCTACCAAAGTCTGGAGGCGGTCACGGTCTCAAGGACCTTCATGCTTGGCCCATCGCATTCATGACAAAGACTCTTTTGGACATTCATTGTAAGGACTCCCTTTGGGTCAAATGGATCCATTCTCAATTTCTCAGAGGGTCTGATGTCTGGACTTGGAGCACCCATGACAGAGACTCGGCCCTTGTGAAGACATTTATCTCTGTCTGTAACGCATTGATTGGCACTCTGTACTACAGTGAGGAGGTACTCATATTGATGTACGTACGCTGGAGCGTCTCCCAGAACAACCAATGATGCGATCCCATCAAGGACGCGTTTTTATTAAGAAACTAACCCCCTTAGAAACTAACCACCTCCACCAAGTTTCTCTCCCCAAGTTTCTAATTATTTTAATAATATTTTTTAGTGACACTTTCCGACTAATGACACTTATTTTTTTAGTGACACTTTCCGACTAATGACACTTATTTTTTTAGTGACACTTTCCGACTAATGACACTTATTTTTTTAGTGACACTTTCCGACTAATTGATAGCATCCAATTCATATACCTTAGGTCATGCATTTAGGTGTTAGAATGTGTCGTTTTATGGTGTTCTTGCATAGTTTTCTTGTTAGTTTCATTGTTTTGTTGAGTCTTGATGTCTACACAAGTTTATGCGTGTTACAGGTGGATTTGCGGACTTTCGGATGCGGATTGGTGTGTATTGGATGATATCTTGCAATAGGGGAGCTAAAGGACTCGACGAGGGACGAAACGAGCGAGGAAAAAGAAGAAAAATGGTTCTGCACGGTTTGCTACAAACCGTGCAGGATTGCTGCAAACCGTGCAGACCAGCAGAAGGCGTCCAGTGAAGCGGCACGGTTTGCTACAAACCGTGCAGGATTGCTGCAAACCGTGCAGATCAGCAGAAGACGTCCAGTGAAGCGGCACGGTTTGCTGCAGACCGTGCCGATTTGTTACGGACCGTGCGAAAACGCTGTTAATGTGTCTTTTCGTTTCTTCCGACGTTTCTTTATTTGGGGGAGTATATATACGTTTTTAGATCGGATTTGCCCAGAGGAGGCTATCCTAATCGTTTTTTAGGACTGAAAAGAACCCTAGTTGTGTTTTTGGGAGATTCCTATTGAAGATTGTTGAAGATTGAAGGTTGTTTCTTGGATTCGATCAAGTATTTCTCTTCTTCTCATCTAATTGAATGATTTTCCTGATTCTTACAATGTTTATGATTGATTTCCTAAGCATGCTAGGCTAAACCCCCCATTATCTAGGGTTGGGGAAATCACAACAATGAATTGGTGAACTTGATGATTGTGTTTATCTAATTTGATAGCATGAGTTCATGATTGATTCAATTCTAGGGTTCTTATTGCAATTGATAATTTATCAATTAGTGTTCAATTAGGTTGAGTCTGAAAGGAGATATCTAATGAACAATTAGACATGGTATGAGTCCGAAAGGAGATTACTATTGTTGGAATTACTAGAATTGAACTTGAATGAATTCGTTTGTTCTCGCGGAATAGTAAGTTATCATAGAAACCCAAGGTTAGACCGAACTTAGCGGAGCACGAAAGTGGATGTTATCTCGGTCTAATCTTAGTTTCTAAGCGCCTAAAGGATCTAGACTTTGACTAGTGATGTGCGAAAGTGATTGCTAGTTGAAGCCTAGATACTTCTACTATCGTCTGAAAGGAGTTAGTTGATATTTCAGATAACTTACCGTCATATGAGCTTATGCTAGATTCTGATAAACACATACGAGTTACCAAGGCATTGTTGTGGGGATCCTTGACTCTAGATAACATCCTCTCATTGAATTTCTTCATATTTGCAATACTTTAATCTTAGTTTAATCAACCAAATCTTTCTACGACTTAGCTTACCGGTTTAGTTACAAAAGATACTACATTGTCCTCGTGGGAACGACACTTGAAAAGCTACAACTGATCCCATACGCTTGTGGGTAGGTTTTTGTCCTATCACTAATGACACTTATTTTTTAATTTCACTTTTATACTAATGACACTTATTTTGTAATGACACTTTATACTAATGACACTTTTACACTAATGACACTTTTAAATTAATTACACTTTTAAATTAACGACACTGTCAAATTAATGACACTCTCAAACTTATGACACTTTCATATTGTTTTCATATAACACTTTTGGTCTAAAATGACACTTTTATGTATCGAATAAAAAGTGTCATTACACTCACAAACTCAAATGAAAAGTATCATTATATCAATACAATGTGTCATTATATTATATTCATAGAAATTGTCATTTACACAATTAAAAAGTGTCATTACACTCCTAACACCAAATAAAAAGTGTCACTATATTTGTAAAACCACATTAAAAAGTGTCATTATACTCATAAACTCATATAAAAAGTGTCATTCCACCAACAAATCAACATAGTTATCATACTATTCTTGAGTTCTGAGTGAAGTCTTGATCTTCCCAATGAGATGTGCCAGCGTATCAATGCTATCATCAAATGACTTGTTAACACATGACTCCAACTCATTTGTGACATAAAACCAATAAAAAATATAAAGACACCTTTTGCACCTATATAAAAGTGCTATTACATTCCTAAACCCACATAAAAAAATATCATTAGACTAATATATAGTGTCATTAAGTCTATAGAATGTAATTACATTTAGATGTCTTGCAGTTTTAAAGAAGGAAGACTTATGCTCAACCGGGAGAGGATGATGATTATCAGTATTATGGGTGGGGTGTGGGGATAGTCTTTACCTTCTTAATCAAGCAGTACGAGCTTCCGAACGGCGGCGGCCCGCTCCCATTCCCAACCCTAACCCTAGCCTCAATCTCTCTCCTCCGCTACTTCGTCTTTATCTCAAAAGGACTCTTCAAATTGGGGTTCGTGGACTGTGATTTGCGGCCGGAGGTGGAGATCGACGATCGATTCATCACCTGGGACTGCTCCTCTCTTTCTCTCGTCTCCCGCGGAATGGGATTTCGCATCGAGACCATGGATGGATTCCCTAGGGTTTTGACTGGCCATGGTTGGACCTTGTTTCAGACCCGGAATAAGGGGTTAACGGGTCCGGGTGAGTCAGAATCGCAACAGCAGAAACTCCATGGCTCGAATTCGGTGTATCTGTTCAGGAAAGTGGATTCGAATCGCGTGAGAGGGAGGCATGCGACTAGGGAAGGGAGAATCAGGGAATTGAGGTGGCGTGCTTCAACACCGAATGGACGGCGGCGATTAAGCCGCGTAAGTACTCGGAATCGAGCGTCATCGCTACATGGACGAGAGATTGAAGGAGATTTGGAAGGAGGAAGGAGGCGGTGACGGGATAGAAAAGAATAAGATTTGAGATTGAAAAAAACTAAGTAGGGTTTATATTAGGGCTACAAAAAACTAATAAAAATTATAAGGGGCTGATTTTGTTAATTAAAATTTTTTAAGGGGCCAATGGGCCTTGCCATGAAGCGGATTTACAGGTTTTTGGGTAAATACCGAAAACTGTAATATTTTTTAAGTTTTTGCACTAATTTTTTTAAGTTATATGGTACTACCCTAGTTGAGTGGTCCCCCTCTTCTCTCGCTGACGTGGCAGGTCCATCTCTTCCCCTCTCCTTCTCAGCGCTTGTAACTCTCGCCGGCTGTTGCCCGCCCTACATGCCTCCCCGCCCGACTGTTTCTTTGTCGCCGCCTTCATAGTCGTCGGAGAAGGAGCTCGGTCGCCGCCTCCATAGTCGCCGGAGCTGGTGGTGTTGTTCGTCGCCGTAGACGTAGAACTCGTTGGATCTATGCTTTTCGTCATGGCTTGTAGCTTGGCTTCTCCAAATGCAAAGATTACCAGTAAACTTAGTTAAATTGATGTATAGGCTTCTAAATTGGATGCTTGTTGTAGGAGAACCTGGGGATGTACTCTGATTTTTTCAAGTGTTCTCCCCTGCATAAATCAATGCTTGTTTTGTACTTCAAGTTCCACTTCTTTGACAAATCAATGCTTGTTTTGAGTAAATTGTTAAGACTTGAAATAAAAAGTAACAATCCATTTAAATGTTCTTTATTTGAGCATCCGTCACTAATTTCATTCAAATATGAACATGAGAATACAAATTGTCTTCCTAAGCAGAGGAGAAAGAAACAGGAAACATGTGAAATAACAGCAACCACAAAGAGATTGAAGATTATCTACAACTTGTCAACATTACCTACAACTTGTCAACATTATCTACAACCCCATGAACAAACTTGTCAACAAATAAACAAATGAACTGTCAACTCGTAAACATTATCTACAACTTGTTAACAAATCTACAACCCCACCAACAAACTTGTCAACAATATCTACAACCCCACCAACAAACTTGTCAACAAATACAACAAATGAACTGTCAACTTGTCATCTTGTCAACATTATCTACAACTTGTCAACATTATCTACAACCCCCACCAACAAACTTGTCAACAAATACAACAAATAAACTAATGAACTATCAACTTGTCATCTTGTCAACATTATCTACAACCCCACCAACAACTTGTCAACAAAATACAACAAATAAACAAATGAACTATCATCTTGTCATCATGTACTTGTCAACTTGTCAACTAAAACAAAATATGTTGTCTCCCAGTTCTCGTCACAGGCACTTTGTGTTTCATGTTGACGAACTTGTCAACTTGTCAAGAAGCTCCGACGACGGCAGACGACGAGGAAAACAGATTCACAAGCAAGAAGCTCCGACAACAGCGGACGACAAGGAAAACAGATCCACAAGGAAGAAGCTCCGACGACGGAGGACGACGAGGAGCGAGACGAGACACCGGAGATGGAGACTCGTGTCCGGAGTTGGATGATGGCTTGATGGAGAGGAGACGAGCTAGGACGATCAGAAAGGAGGTGGGGGCGGAGGCGGGCGGGCACGGTCGACGGAGGACGGGCGGAGGCGGCCTGATGCGGGAATCGTTGTGAGAGGGTTACGATTTAGTAACTTAAAATTTAGTCCCAAAAGGTGTATTGGACACAAATAGGCTCAATGAGCATGTGTTGGACAATTCCATTTTTTAGTATTACTGTTAGGAGTATAAATAGTTAAGTTTTTAGGGTTTAGAATCACTTTTTGAAATCAGCCAAAAACTTATCACGTTAGTTTGATAATTGTAGAACCCTAGTTGTAGTTTTTGATTGAATTGGATTTCGTGGGTCGGTTTTCAATTCAATCTTGAGAAGGAGTGTTTGGTGGGTCCATATCTCTGCCTCAGCGATCAAACGAGTGTTTGGTGCGTCCATAGCTCATTAGATCAAACCTTGAAGGCGTTCTTCGTGGATTCGAAGAACTAACTCAAGTCAAGCGAGTCTTTCTAGGTTGACGACTGAGTCAAGAGAGACGTCACTTGCTTATCGGTTCGAAACCCTATCTTCCATTGCCACCATCTATACGCCGCCGCTGTCTGCAGCCATCAGTTCGCCGCCCTGCAGCCACCAATCCGCCGCCGCCGTCGTCATCCCCGTTGTCGCCCTCGAGTTCCTGTCTCGACGTTCATCAAATCCTAGCAATCTTCGATCTTCATCCGACCTGGTGTTATCACATATCCCATAGCTTGTTGTCCTACAACAACACCATCCGTGTTGGCCTTGTTTTTTTACTTGTTTTGGCCTGTAAATGAGCTTGTGCAATGGCACAAGACGGTGTGGAAGTTTGGCATCACACCTAAGCACCCCTTCATCCTCTGGCTTGTCGCCCGTGTTGCGCTCCCTACAAAGGATATGCTCTCGTTCCTGCACCTAGACCCATACCATTATGTCCTCTATGTTCCGATGGGACGGACTGCGTTGATCACTTATTCTTTGGCTGCCCCTAAGTAAAAATAATTGGAACCAAGTCAAGATTTGGCTCATGATCGATGAATTTGATTACAACTTTTTTGAGGCAATTCCAGCAACAATACAGTCCTTCCCTACCTGATCAGGCAAGGAAAATTGGCATTGGGGCCATTTTCTACTTCCTTAGCAAAGCAAGAAATTTGAAGATTTTTTAAGGTAACACCTTAGATCCTTACAAAATCATCCACCCAGTCAAGACCCACGAATACAAGATCGTTTTCTCCTTGTATCCGCTTGTCTTAACTAATTTTGATAGTTTTGGTTTTTAACCATTGTAAGTCACTCGATTATGAGATGACATTTTGGTGCATATGTTGTATGCCTTGTAAGACACGTGGGCGCCTCCAGCTTATTCTGTGAGTGCTCCCCCGACTACGACGCGATATTTCATGGATAAGATTGTGAAAGGAACTTCATATGACCCCTAGACTACTATCGACGAGGACTTCTTGAATTCGAAAATTCATATTCACTTCCCGCAAGAGAAGGATGATATACCTTTGGTTACTATTAGACCGGAAGTGATTACTCATTTGGAAAAAGCATGGAAGAATTCAGTTGTGATTAAGCTTCTTAGTATGACCCTGGCTTTCCAAACGCTTGAGTATAAGGTTAAGGAGATGCAGAAAACAGCTGGCCATCTCAGCATTATGGACTTGCATGAGGGGTATTCCATCTTAAGATTCAAATTAGAGTAGGATCAATTTAACGCTCTTATGGTTGGGCCTTGATCAATATTTGGCCAATGCTTCATGTTGAAGGAATGGCCTCCTTGTTTCAATCCGACGTCGGATAAGATCCTAATTGTTTGCCCATGGGTAAGATTCTTTAATCTCTCTGTTATCTTGTATGAGGAAAGGCCTATCCATAGACTTGCTTTCAATATCAGTCGGCTTATTCGGGTTGCTCGGAACACACTCCAGGCTACTCAGGGTAATTCCGCGCGTGTCTGCATTGAGATGGATTTTAACCCTTGTTGGGTGCCATCATGGTATGGTGGGCCGATTCTCTTGGAATACGAGCACTTTTGGGAGATTTGTGTGACCTGTTGCCGCAAGGGACATACATTGTTGAAATGACCTTCTCTCCTTTTTCTGGAGGAATCATAAGCTTTGGCTTATCCTACTTTGTTTCATTCTCAAGTAGGAGAGAAAAGGGACTCAGGGTATGAGGGATTCTTAGTGGTTTCTCCAGTGTCGTCGGCGTCAAATGCTTATCGGGGAACATGGACGACGGTGTGCATCGCCAACCGCAGAAACCGAGACAACATGCTTTAGGCTCTTCACAATTGCAAAGTAAGCCTCTTAATTAGAAGGAGAATAGCTTTGTGGATCTGGACTCAAAGCTCAATTAGGAAAATCAAGATACATTGGCTCATGATGTGTCAAGAGGGAAGAATTCTAGCATTCCCTTTCTAGGAGGGAAAGACGCTAGTAGTTTCAGAAGACAGAATAGGATTGCCAAAACCAAAGGGAAAGGTGGGGCCTCCTACCAACCTCCATCCAAAAACGCTAAACCTAAAGGAAAAGTGGAAAATTCTTCGTTTTAAGACAAAAACAAAACATCAAAACTTTGTAGCAAAGACATCGAATGCAGCCAAAGCTAGAAAAATGTGAGAACAATGGGTTGATTAGGGAATAAGAGGGGGCTTGTTGACTCAATATCAAAAGTAGCTAGGGCTTATGAGGAGTCGGGTGAGAGTGGGCCTTCTCCTCCGTTTGGTCTGAAGATTTTGACTAATGGGTCGGTGGTTTTTTTTTTGGCTCTTTAAATATTAAGGCCAACCACAAGTTGTTATGATTATTATTTCGTATGACATTACGATTCTTTGAATCCCCATTCCAAGAACTCTTCTTTTCTTCCCCTACCTACTCAACAAAATGCGCAAACTCTCCAGACCGTCTCTAATGTTAATGAGTTGGGAGACTTGCATGCCATGGTTTTGTGGAAGATGGCATTGAATTTCAAAGCTTTGTGGAGGATAATATGGAGGATCATTCAGAATCTTTTTCGGGGACTAATGTCTCCACCCCCTCTAGTTTTTATGGATTGCATCATCTGGAATGCTCAGGGTGTAGGCATGGAAATATTTCAAGGTGCCTGGCTCTCCTAGAGACTAGGATTTCAAGTGTTCAACCACAAAAGGTATGTGATACGCTTGACTACCCCCACTTTGTTCGAGTTGAAATCGTTGGAGTTGAAGGGGATAATTGATTTTTTTTGGAAACATGACATTACTCATTTGCTGGTGTTCCAAGTCCATGTACGCTTTATTCGTGGTTGTATATATCGCGATTAAAAGGTTCTCCATTTGATTGTCTTTTATACATCTCCATCCGCTCAACATCTTCAAGTTTGTTGGTTGGCTATGATTTTAGAGGCTAAGAATATTACGGATCCACTTTTCATTGTCGAAGACTTTAACTGTATTCTCTTCGTTGATGATAGGCAAGACGGTGATAATATTCTTTCTCAAGACACTATTGCTTCATTGACCTGGTTAATGAGATAGAGTAATCGATATGGGATTTTTGGGGCCACACTTCACTTGGAATCAAGGTGTTGTGGTCTCAAATAGGGTCTTGAAGAGACTTGATAAAGCCTTTGTGAATCTTGTTGGGAGACTGAGATGGGATCAAGCTTAAGTCTGCCATTTTCTTGTTGTTGGATCTGATTGTACCCCCCTGCACATTTAGTTTGACCTAAGGTGCGTAATTTTTGGACTTTTTTATGTGTTCATGTGTCACGCACTATGGTGTATAGAGGTTTCCGTGAGAACAACCCTTACGGTGTGAAGTGCTAGCGTTCACAAATAACAACTAATCTTCTTAAGTTGGGCGGTCTTGTTCATTCTATGACGATCATATCCGTTCAGGTCATTTTCAAAAAAAAAATCACAGAAATTACAAAATTGTCACTGTGTGACTCACTTAAAAACTTTAAAATTGTCACCGCCCATATTATGAACATTACCCTCTAGAATATGAACATTGACGTATAATTTGTAAACGCAAACTCTTTGCACTTTGCATCCCTCCTATGTTGTAACTTTTTTATGATCCTCTATTTCATTCCCTACTCTCCAAAACAACATTTTATCAATGATTAAAGTATTATAAATTAATATTTTATCAATGATTAAAGTATTATAAATTAATATTTTATCAATTATTAAAGTATTATAAATTAATATTTTATCAATTATTAAAAGTATTATAAATTCATAAAAATGTATTTTATTATTTGTAGGAGTATAGAATGGAGCTGGAGCGAGCCATGAAGTTGTATGTGTAAAAAAGAGACTTATTTTTTAATATTAATTTTAACGTTTAAGATATATTGTGTGTGGCCTAGGTTTTATTATTTAGGGTTTAGGATCTAGGGAGTAGAAAGTAGATTTTATGGTTTTTTATAAAAATAAAATAAAATTAAGCATGCATCACCTACACGATCCGGTCCGGAATCCAATTGTATTCATCATAAGTGTACCTTATTTTGCAATTAAGGGTCAGTTTGAATCTCTCCATAATTTTATTATAATGTTAAATATCAAATTTGATATTATAAAGATATTATTAGGGAATCCAAACATACCTAGGGGGTGACCCTTTTTTTTTTTTTTTTTTTATGAAAAGAGAGGCGGCACAGTCCCCATTCATTGAAATTGAAAAAGGGCTACAAACAAGACGAGGGGTAGTCCTCCTTCGAACACCATCCGAAAGAGAAAGTGAGACACGATCGAACCGAAAATTTATAACATGGACACCAAGCGGAAACGAAAAAGAAAAAGAGGCAACTACATCAACCACCATGTTTGCCTCCCGGGAGACATGGCGGAAACCTGAATCTCCCAGTCCCTACATAGAAAGCCTTGTGCCTGAGAAACGGGGCTAGAGACGGGGTGGTAACGATCTATGGGTTTGATAAAAAAACAAGATCGTCAACTGCGAGTCTGTTTCAATGCAAATCCTCTTGTAACCCCAATCCCAAGCAATTTTGAGACCCGAGATAATACCCCAAATCTCCGACATAGGAACCGAACAATGACTGACATTGTGGACAAATCCAAAAATTCAAGAACCAACATCATTCCTCAACACACCCCCTGCAGATAGAGATGTTCAACAGTTTGAGTAAACCGTGAAATCGACGGTTTAAAAACCGTGTAAAACCGTCTTAAACCGGAACCGAACGTTACCCAAACCGGGAAAAAACTGTTTAAGTTTGGTTCCGGTTTCGGTTCATGATTTCATAGAACCGTGAAGCCGACGGCTGGTTCAAAGCCGCCACTTGTAAATAAGTTAGGTAGTGAAATTTCCCTATAAAGTATAGAATTGTATGTCTTCGACTTCTCAAATCCGAATAGTTGAGTAGTCAAATTGAATGGTAGACTAAAACTCGTTATTTTATCAATTTTTTCATCGTAGTTTATCTATTAAGACAAATAATTATTATATTATACATTTAAAAAAATTAGTGTAATATTAAATTATTGAAAAGATCAGACAATTATTGTTATGTCATTTTTAAAGTTCATTTTCTTTTCTTTTTTTCTTTTTTCTTTCATAGAAGTTTCCCCCCGGTTTGAAACCGTAACCAGATCAAAACCGTAAAAAACCCGGATCAAAATCGTAAAAAACCCGAAATCGAAACTGAAACCGGCAAATCGGATGAAACCACTTAAGTTCGATTTTGGTTCTGATTTATGATTTTGTAAAACTGTAACCATAGGTTATGAAACCGTGAACATCTCTACCCGGAGAGGCATGTCTATTAACAATGTATCTTAATTTTTATTTTATTTTTGGGTCAAAACAATGTATCTTAACTTTAAACCAGGAAAGAGGTGGGCATATCCATCTAACCGAAATTTCCTCTTTGGTAGGCCCAAAAAGAGTCACTTTACGGGCCACATTCTCACAATATTCCTTACCTTGCATGAGGACGTGACCAACCTTATTGCCAACAAATTCTTTCCTTTTAAAAACGGGTGACAACCGGGCAGCACCTTTTTTACACCCGGCAACACCATCTCGTTCAGAACGGTGTTCCGAACGAGAATCCCTGAATTTATTTATTTTTAAAAAAATTTCTCGTTCAGAATGGGGTTCCGAACGAGACCGGTCTGGAAAATGATTTTTTCATTTATTAAATGCCGAACCGGTTCGTAATTTATGAACCGGTTCGACACTCGTTCGGAACGGGGTTCCGAACGAGTTTTTTTTTTTAAAATAAAAAATATTTATGACGTCATAAATCTCGTTCTGAACGGCGTTCCGAACGAGATTACCCGGTTTTTGCGTTTTTGCGTTTTTGAGTATTTTCGATCAACTTTTTGTGAAGGGGAGACCTTATACACTCTTTATATGCTTAATAACACATAATTGTATAAGTTTTTGAAACATAATCAAAATCGATGTACTAGACCCTTCATATCTCAACTACTTCGACTATTTCGAAGAATGAAAGACTAGTGAAGGTTTAGAAAGGAGGTGTTACTCGAAGAGTTCGAGTTTTCGATTCGAAGTTACCGACAAGGTTAAATAGCTATAATATGCATTGAAAACAAGTTTCATTGCATTTCGACGTCGTTTGGGCATCGAACCGCCTATTCTCGACCTTAACAGGCCATCAGGACCGATAAGGCGTTTTTGCGTTTTTGAGTATTTTCGATCACTTTTTGTGAAGGGGAGACCTTATACACTCTTTATATGCCTAATAACACATAATTGTATAAGTTTTTGAAACATAATCAACATCGATGTACTAGACCCTTCATATCTCAACTACTTCGACTATTTCGAAGAATGAAAGACTAGTGAAGGTTTACAAAGGAGGTGTTACTCGAAGAGTTCGAGTTTTCGATTCGAAGTTACCGTCAAGGTTAAATAGCTATAATATGCATTGAAAACAAGTTTCATTGCATTTCGACGTCGTTTGGGCATAGAACCGCCTATTCTCGACCTTAACAGGCCATCAGGACTGATAAGGCGTTTTTGCGTTTTTGAGTATTTTCGATCACTTTTTGTGAAGGGGAGACCTTATACACTCCTTATATGACTAATAACACATAATTGTATAAGTTTTTGAAACATAATCAACATCGATGTACTAGACCCTTCATATCTCAACTACTTCGACTATTTCGAAGAATGAAAGACTAGTGAAGGTTTAGAAAGGAGGTGTTACTCGAAGAGTTCGAGTTTTCGATTCGAAGTTACCGTCAAGGTTAAATAGCTATAATATGCATTGAAAGCAAGTTTCATTGCATTTCGACGTCGTTTGGGCATAGAACCGCCTATTCTCGACCTTAACAGGCCATCAGGACCGATAAGGCGTTTTTGCGTTTTTGAGTATTTTCGATCACTTTTTGTGAAGGGGAGACCTTATACACTCCTTATATGACTAATAACACATAATTGTATAAGTTTTTGAAACATAATCAACATCGATGTACTAGACCCTTCATATCTCAACTACTTCGACTATTTCGAAGAATGAAAGACTAGTGAAGGTTTAGAAAGGAGGTGTTACTCGAAGAGTTCGAGTTTTCGATTCGAAGTTACCGTCAAGGTTAAATAGCTATAATATGCATTGAAAACAAGTTTCATTGCATTTCGACGTCGTTTGGGCATAGAACCGCCTTTTCTCGACCTTAACAGGCCATCAGGACCGATAAGGCGTTTTTGCGTTTTTGAGTATTTTCGATCACTTTTTGTGAAGGGGAGACCTTATACACTCTTTATATGCCTAATAACACATAATTGTATAAGTTTTTGAAACATAATCAACATCGATGTACTAGACCCTTCATATCTCAACTACTTCGACTATTTCGAAGAATGAAAGACTAGTGAAGGTTTACAAAGGAGGTGTTACTCGAAGAGTTCGAGTTTTCGATTCGAAGTTACCGACAAGGTTAAATAGCTATAATATGCATTGAAAACAAGTTTCATTGCATTTCGACGTCGTTTGGGCATCGAACCGCCTATTCTCGACCTTAACAGGCCATCAGGACCGATAAGGCGTTTTTGCGTTTTTGAGTATTTTCGATCACTTTTTGTGAAGGGGAGACCTTATACACTCTTTATATGTCTAATAACACATAATTGTATAAGTTTTTGAAACATAATCAACATCGATGTACTAGACCCTTCATATCTCAACTACTTCGACTATTTCGAAGAATGAAAGACTAGTGAAGGTTTAGAAAGGAGGTGTTACTCGAAGAGTTCGAGTTTTCGATTTGAAGTTACCGTCAAGGTTAAATAGCTATAATATGCATTGAAAACAAGTTTCATTGCATTCCGACGTCGTTTGGGCATAGAACCGCCTATTCTCGACCTTAACAGGCCATCAGGACCGATAAGGCGTTTTTGCGTTTTTGAGTATTTTCGATCACTTTTTGTGAAGGGGAGACCTTATACACTCTTTATATGCCTAATAACACATAATTGTATAAGTTTTTGAAACATAATCAACATCGATGTACTAGATCCTTCATATCTCAACTACTTCGACTATTTCGAAGAATGAAAGACTAGTGAAGGTTTACAAAGGAGGTGTTACTCGAAGAGTTCGAGTTTTTGATTCAAAGTTACCGACAAGGTTAAATAGCTATAATATGCATTGAAAACAAGTTTCATTGCAGTCCGACGTCGTTTGGGCATCGAACCGCCTATTCTCGACCTTTACGTTATTATTTTAAAAAAAGCCGCTGCTCGTTCGGAATGGTATTCCGAACGAGATGCGGATATCCAAAAAAACAAATTATTTATAAATAATATTGACGTCATTAAAAAAATTTAAAAAAAAATCTCGTTCGGAACGGCGTTTAGAACGAGAATTCCGGATATTTTTTTCGATTTTTTTTAACTCGGTTTCTTAAACCGGGTTCAAATTTTTGAACCCGGTTAATCTCGTTCGGAATGGTATTCCGAACGAGAATTTAAAAAAAAAAAATACAATCTCGTTTGGAACACCGTTCCGAACGAGAGGGGGGTGCCCAGTGTAAAAAAAGTGCTGCCCGGTTGAATCGCCTTTAAAAACCAATGTATTTTTCCACTTCCATATATTCCACAAGGAAAAAGCAAAAGTGCAAGCCTACTCCAAATTTCCACTACGGCCCACCTAAGAGTCAATATTGACACGAATCTTAATCTATCTAATCTTATCTTAATCTTAATATATATAAAAGTTGTTCATTCGTAATTCCTAAGACCTTAAATGTGTGGCATTGAATGCAGTCATTGATTTCTATATTTTCTCATTCAATCTTAGGCCTTCATTTTTACATTTTTCTAAGGTCTAATATAGAAAAGAAAATGTAATAGCATGGAAAAAACAAAAAAATAAGGTGCATATAAAGTATACAATACAACTACAAAAATCATGCTCATATGGAACAAGACGTGCATATAGGCAACATTTATGTAACAAATAAAAAAACATAAAATTTACACCGTCGATCTACAAAGGAAACAAAACAATATCACTGCCATACACATATATAATCACATTGAAACTGTAATAAAACATCTTAAAAATTAGGTTTTTTTTTTACCGGAAACCACCTGTATGATGGACTATATTGCCCAAAACTACCCATATTTTTCATTATTACCGGAAATCACCCCTATAAGTCTCTCCGTCACTCAACAACCACCCCTCTCTAACTTTCGTTAAATGTTTATGCCACGTGTCATAGTAAATTATTACTTTATTCCAAATTATTCAAACCACCCCTTTAAAATTTTATAATGGCATTTTTGACATGCCTTCAAATCTTTGGACCGTTTATATAATTTACGAAAAAGTAATCAAAACCCTAAAATTCACCACCTTTCCCCAAATTAAAATGTAAAAATTCTAAATTTCAAAACTCAACCCAAAAACTCAACCACAATCTAACTGAGAAGTAATTAACAAATCAACCCAAAAACACAACCAAAAATTAAATAAAAAAGACAGAAGAAGGAACGCACAATAGCGTTCTTTTCTCCATCATACTTCAGGAGCCCAAATTCTTCCCGCACCCGACCACCACCAGTCACCTGGCCGCGCCTCCTCCCAATTCCGATCTGTGTCGCCGGCGTGCCCACTACTTCCCGCAACCGTATCAGTGTTACGAGTAATCAGAAACAAAATCACAAAAAAGAACAAAAGAACTTGAAAAAAAAACATTCAAATTACATAATTGACCCTTATTTATTGTGAATCAATATGTGATTGTTTGAGAGTAAATTACATAATTTGTCTTTAAACTTTCAATTATTTTGTACTTATTAGTCCTTTAACTTTGAATCATTCTAAATAAATCCCTTAATATATATATATATTTCATGCCTTTCATCCTTTCATCTAATCTGACGTTATAGAACCGTTAGTGAGCTGACTTGGCACGTGACATTGCAAAACAAATACATTAGTTGGTAATTGATTTTATCTTCTTAAAGAAACAAGAATACTCCATTTTGGGAGAATAATGTATAGTTTTACGGCGGCTTAACAAACCAACTTATGCCCACATGGACCAAATGCAAGATTTAGAATAGGAAAGGCCCGATACCTTGTTGTGGAAATGAAAAAAGATTAGGGTTTATCCTCACGAGGGTTAAAGATGAGAAAATTAGAGATATTGCTTTAAAAAATTCCCAGTTTATGAGATATAACAGTGATGAGGTCTGATTCTATTCTATTATAATCACATTCTCAATCAAACCGTTTTGTACTATCTTCTGCTCTGATTCTATTCTATTTCACCATAGTTGTCGCAACAGCAGCTTCCGCCGCCGCATCCCAATTGAACAAAGAGACGACCAATATTTCCAAGGGACCAATATTTCCAGGGACCAATATTTCTCAACCTAAACTTGCTTTCGATGTTTTGAGGGTACGGGGTTGTATTGAAGCTGATATAAAGTGAATCTTCACTCCACCGTTGAGCAATGCTGATCTCCTTAATCTCGAATCCCAAATTGGATTACTGAGCGAATTAGAGATTAAGATGTATGTTGACATGTATGCCCAATTTGGAATTGAATTGGCAAATCAAACCTAATTTGTTGCTTTTGTCTCACCCCACTCTTATCATTCGATCCAAATTGTATGAAGAGAAGATTGATTACATTAGCTAAAATGATCCATAAGGAGCTGACGATTTATCACCATTATGGATTTTTTGAGGTCGAGATTCTTAAAATAATTGGTCGTTCACCACTCCTGATGGCATTGTCGGTTGATAAGGTTGATAAGTATATGAAATTTGCGGCGAGAGAAGAGTTGAAGAGGAGGTCAGAGGGTTGTGAGATTTAGGTAGAAAATTGTGTAAGATGGAATAGGGAATAGCATTGTCTCTTTAGTTTTTTAAAAGAATAAAATCTGTTGCTAACTCATTATTACATGTCACGTGCCATATAAGGTTACTGACATTAATTTAAGGTTCTAATAAACGAATAAATTCAGAAGTAGAAAGTATAATAGATTAGGGATTCAGTTGAAATGATTTGAAGTTTAGGGACTGATAAAGAAAATGTTTGAAAGTTTTAGGGCCAATTGCGTAGTGTACCCAATTGTTTGAATATACGCTTCTTTTTCCTCTTTGCTTTGTTCTTTTAGGTTTTCTCTATTCATTACTCCTCAATTTCCTTCCTTCAATTGAGAAGGCGGTTTCTCTGGTGAAATCATCGCCTTTCTAAATCACCAGTTATAATTCTACTATTGTTCATCAGAGTCGGTTTGTTTTGTATAAATTGCCTCCATTTGCTCTCTTATCTTCATCGACGCCTCTGTTTCCCTCAAATTCTTCCCTTACTTCCCTTACCCTAATTTTGTTGTCAATGTCTTCCCCCTCTGTCACGGTCAAGACATAGTCATGTGGTTTGGAATCCCCCAACTTCGTCGTGAGCAATACGTTATTGGGCAAAAGGTCTGCTACTGATGTCAGTTTTCTTTGTCCCGTCGTTTACACCCCTTTTACTGAGTTGTGCCTTGGAGTTGATGCACAGTCTGAGCCATAGTATGTCGATAATGGGATGCCATGAACAAAGAGGGGCAATATCTGAGCTCCGAGTTCCTCCTCTTCGATGATAAGGTATTGTTGTTTTTATATTTATTCAACTTTGTTGTATTTTTAGGTTTGTTGTCTATAGTTTCTCCTTGTGTTTGTTTTGCAAGGGTGGTGTGATCCACTGTGTTGCTAGAGGTCGTATTGCGCACTGTTTTGTTGAGAAGCTGGTTGAGGGCCCCGTTTTTACAATATCAGTCACTTTTCTATTGTGCCAAACAAGCCAGAATAGCGTCTTATTTTATCGAGTGAAACTTTTTCTTAAGCCACGCTATTTATACTTTGTATTGTTAATGTGGTGTATTTATTGACTTAGTTCCATTGGAAGTTTAATTATTTATAGGTGATGAGTACACTTTCTTTTATTGTTGGTTGGGTTGTCCTATATTTGGTTGGAGCTATAATTTTTCGATACATTGTTTATTTTGTAAAACTATCAGTCTTCCACTTGATCTGTATAATCCTTTCAAGACATGTTTTTTTACTAAGTTGATTCCGATTCCGATTTTCTTTTCCTTTTAATTAAAATTTATCATGTGTATATATTAAATATATCAATATACTCGGTGTTTCCCTAAATTATATACAACGAAGAATTTAAAATTTGTAATTTCACAAATAGAAAATGCAAAATAGTTAATTAAGATTACAATATCACACAGTTGCATATATAAATCATAGAGGACCAACACGTAGCGTAGGTATCCAGACATACGGTTCAAAATATATTTGTAGATTAAAAATTGGTATTATGAGCTCGGTTTTTTGACAACCTGTTATTTTCTATTCTCTATGTAATTTAGTTTGGTTGAATTAGTGTCACTTAAGCTACAAGATGTTGTTGCTCTTAGTCCCCAGAAGAAATTTTCATGGTTCTAAAATTGAAATTTTATAATTTTGCAGTTTAGGAATGTATGACCCCTATTATTTAAGTTCTCAATTGAAGTTAATTCTTAAATCACTATGGGGTCATTTGTTTGTATACCTTGGGTATAGAGAATCGGTATGAGAATGAGCTAAACCTGTTTTTGTGTTTGGTAGAATAGGTATGGGTATGTGAAATGGGTACGAGTCATTCCCATACCAACAAATTACACTAGATCTAATACCCAAATAAAAATGAAGCTATGACTGATGCCTAAGTTTCTAATTCATCTCTCCCTCTACCAAACACTAAAGACTAAGAATCACTCAAACTCATTCCTCATATCCAACCCGATTCCTCATTCAAACCCGATTCCTACCTCGATACCAAACGAGCCCTATATATAGATGCCAATCGACTCGAGAGAGTCAAGAATACTTAAATCTTTATCTGTTGTGTATGGTCCGCCTAGATAATAGTTTGGTTCAGTCTTCTTAAGTATGATTTGATTTTCAATTTTCATTGAAAAGTAGATTATGAAATGTAGTTGAAATTGCTTAATTTGAGTGGGTTAGGATAAAGTATTTTAGATAAAAAAAACTGATTTTTTTATGTGACATAGGATTTTCAGAAATGGAATGTTGGATGATGCACACAGACAGTGAGTGATACATATAATAGAACCATGGATTATAAGAGAGTTTCACACTATGTTGATTGGAATGATCTGGATTCTTCAATATTTGTTCATGTATCCACTTCATTGTTTGTCTCGGCATTTGAAAAGCCAAAAATTTCTTTAGATTTCCCTAATTCTCAAAATGATTTACTTGCCTCATTGCGAAGATTTTTGGATGGATGGACATATATGTTTAGGAACAAATTTAAGTATTTTCATAAATTTTCAACAACATCTTAGTATCATATATCATTGTTGTCTCTGTGTGATCTAACAATTTCTCATAGGTTCTTATTTGTGGATTGTTGTCTACAAAATACTAAATGTTCTCTAACATTCAACATTCCTGCCATATATCAATTTGAATAAATAGAATATGTGTTTGATGTTTCTTTTTCATTGTTTGCCCATTTGTTAAGTAGTGCTTATTTGACTACGCATTGGTTGACAACGATATAGTTACATACCGTTTAATTCTTATGTGCCTATAAAAATGCAGTAGATAGGAATATGATTGTAAATGCATATGACTATCTTCATGAAAGATAAATTGCTTAAATTGTTGTATAAATGATTTTGACTAAGCTTTCATATGTTTTTTATTCCATTGTTTGTTCATATATTTTTGCAGGAAGAGTCATTACAATGTAGTTGATTATAAACATTCATAATCGAATTTTTCTATATACTGATCTTCGCCACATGTACCTTGAGTGTGTAAGTTGCAATCTGCAAGCTTTAGGGAGTTTCAATGGACAAAAGGTGGATGTGGGTCAATATAACATCAAATATGGGCAGAATATGACTCACTTACAACCATGTATATTATAATATTGCTATATATTCAATATTCAACGTGGTTTGTTCAACGTTGTAAACCTGATCAGCAGAGGGCTAAAGTGACTGAGCTGTCCAAGTTTAGAAGGCCTAAGCTGAAGGTAATATATCTTTAAAAAAATATGTTGACATTCTTAAATAAAAAATCATGAAAATCCTCTCAATAAAGGTCACAAACTGATTGACATGCAATCTCGGGTAGCGTCATTATATTAAAATTCAAAATTAATTAATTTAGATTAACAAAACATGCCTCAATCGCCATTTGTTGATTAGACTGCTTTTATACTTTCACAAAAAAGATTGTGAGTAACAACTGTGACTCAGTCTTGAATCCATCTCTAAATTCTCTTTTTATTCCTGAGACGAAGATTGCCTCCTGAGAGAGTTGCTTCGAATGCTGCAAATTAGGGTGAGCACCTCATGGATTCCAAGGTTCTTCTATTTTTCTTGGATTCTTGAATTGATTTGTGATTTCGTCTTCTTTTTTTAAGTTTAATGCTTGATTTTTTTCCATGTGGTTCAGTTTAATGAGCTATATGCTCAGTTAAGAGTTGAGACGTCAAATGACCTGTGTGTGTTTGAATGCGCGTATGTTTACACCATTTTATCCCCTTAGTGCACATATCAAAAGGATACGGCTCGAAAATGCATTCAACGAACAAACAAAAATGAGATGCATAAAGTCATCAAGTAACATCACCGACATATTATTCACAACTGTAGGTTTATTCACTCACAAACCATGTATACATCCCCGATTTCAATACCACAAGTATCCTGCAAACACTAGGGGGTCAGAAATCAATCATCCAGCTCCATCACAGAACCGTGACACGTACAGATGGGAAAACACATGCCTTCCGGTGGCCTCCATCTTTCGGGAGAAACCAGTGCACTACGTACATAACGTACAAAATGTAGACATATAACAAAAATGACGTTAATTTAACACCAACAAATGCACTCACCGTACTCTATGTCGAAACAATTGTGGACAAAACCACATGTATCATTGACACAATACCTGGACAGGAAAAAAGCCTCCAGTTTCTCCACAGAAAGATGACACGGCAAGATGGAATGATTGAGAGCTTCTGCACGTTAGAGTTTGTAGGCAATAAACACGAACAAGATTCATGTACAAAATTAAATAAATAAAAAATTGTTTTAGATACCCATATGAAGAAAACATTTGCAATTTATAATTTCAATACATATTTTCTCCATGTTCGGTTTCCACGGGCCAAATTGCAAAGAAATCAACTGATGACAAAAAAAGTAAGGCCACGCTCTACAACATAATGTTGGAGATGCATAATGTTTTTAATACTGGTTTTGGCCCATGACTAACAGAGTCGCGCGGGAGACCTCCCAAACCAATAAAAACTAGGAGTTGCCCGTAATTCTTCAGGTGTGTATGAATAATCTTTGAGTAATAAAGCTACGCATGTATAGCCGCACAACAATATCTTTTGTGACCGGTTTAATGATGACACTTACAGGGGGAGTAATACAATATGCGAAACTCGGATCACCGAGCTATGTCTGTCGTTTTGTGGGGACAAAATGTGGTTGGAGGAGAAGTCATGTAAAGCCACATAATTTCAATTTACAACATCAATATGTTGTCAAGGAGGGAATGTTGGGTTACCAAGGATACAAGTGACCCCCGAGTCGTTGAAAGGACTACTGAGTGGAACAAACCCATCATCGACTACATTTAGGGACAACATACTAATTTACAACAACTTGTTTTCATTACATCGTTCAGGGCACGTTTTGAAGAAAAAATAACAGGTCTAGAGGACCTTACACCTTCAGCGTATCTGGACAAAATTACCACTTCATTAGTTCATTGATTCCCGAGGCTTGAGCATCTTATGTATATGCTCAATTGTATTTCATTGAATCTGAAGGAGAACTAGCAAACAAAATGGGGTGTATGAATCTCACTAAATTAGACATTGATCCTGATATTGTCCAGATTCTGATAAGTATGCTTGACGAAACAAGTGTTTTTGCATAAGTCTTCAGAATGGCAAGGGTGTAATGAAACGACAGAATTCACCCTTCGGTTGATAGGTGAGAGGAAAAAGGATAAACCACATAAGATGTCTACATCAAGAAAGATTTGGCATGGTTTTCGTGGACTTTGGAAAGGGAACAGAGCTAAGAGATGTCTACATCAAGAGTAAAAATGGACGGCCTAATCGGATATCATGGGGAGGATGGATACCACCTAAACATCCCGTACGTAGCAAATGCTCGAACAAGACAAACAACCTAGGGAACAGTCACATGAAAGAGTTCTCTTCATACAAAATGCAGCATCGAAAATGTGATGCAAACACATTAATTTGGGGAGGACATTTGTACCACAATACATTGTAGATCTGTACACCTACATAAAAGAACTCCCATGGTTGGCACGGTGCAAGGAATGGCTTCAAAGATCTTCAAGGAATCGTCAAGCAAAGCCCATAAATGGACATCTCGAATAAGCTCTCAAAAACGATGTTATTTGATGTGCTTGAAAAAGGGAAAGATATAACTCTCAATGTTGAATCAAGGAGAGTTTGGGATAGGCAGATCAATTCAACATAGGATATAACGCACCTTAGAGAATTGAAAGGAATGGATAAGCACCTAATACTCTTGTGGATATGACTCACCACTCAAGTTTAGGAGAGATCGAGATTCAAGAGATATGACTCACTCTTGAAACAAGACCAACAATTGTTCTTGAGTTCTAACTTTGGATATGACGCACCAAGGGAAGAACTAAGAGTTTTGAGAGTTTGATATTACAAGTCCGTCCTTGATGGAGATGTGTCTCCTACATCCGTCACCATGGCTGATTTGCTCCAAGCCATTCAAGGCCTTAAGTTTGAGAATGAGGAAAGGTTGCGTGCGCAACAAGAAGAGATGGCTGACTTCATGCGAGCCGTGGAAGCTAAGATCGGTGCTTCACAACTTGGAAGCCAAGGTGGGACTCAAGTAAGCGGAGGAGTCCAACAATCCACCTACATGGAGGGCAGCTATTTAGGCCACTCGTCCCTACCCACGCCCTTGCCATCACTGTCCATGGTGTCCTCATCCTCCCACCAGCCTATCACGGCGACACACCGAGAAGATTCAGGTATGAACTCTGCCCATTCTCTTCCTTTTGCTAGCTATCCTACCATGCCTTTGCCTACGGGCACCACTAACCTGCTAGGCCGAGAGAATGTGGGCGACTTCCAACCAAGGCCTCCGTTGCCTCTCTTGCAACCGAGGCATCCCGCTGTAGGCCGTGGATTTGGGCGAGGAAACTACCAAGCGGGAAGGGCACCCCTACAACCAGTACGGGGCTACCAAGGTCAAGATATGGACCAAGGTTATGGAAGAGGTCCTAATGTGAAGTTGGAAGTGCAGCCATTTGGAGGAACAACCGACGCCGAGGCCTACTTGGAGTGGGAGCACAAGACTGAACAAGTCTTTGATTTCTACCAATACATTGATGCTCAAAAGGTAGCCATTGCCACCATTAAATTCATTGATTTTGCTTATCATTGGTGGATAGAGGACAAAAAAGAAAGGGAGTACAATGGTTACCCACCCATTGACACTTGGGACGAGCTCAAAACTGCATTAAGGCACCGGTTTGTGCCCGAGGACTTCACAGCCCGCCTACACTCAAGGTTGGAGCAATTGAGGCAAGGAACCAAGATGCCGAATGAGTACTACAAAGAACTCAAAATCCTCATCTATAGATCCGGCCTAAGGTTCCCCGAAGGGTATGTTATTTCTAAATTTGTCAATTGCTTAAATCCTGACCTTAAGGCTATTGTGAGTACGCAACATTTTGTTCGAGGTACTACTATTGAGGAGATTTTGCACTACACCAATCATATCTATCAAAGCTTACCTCAAAGGAAGAGTTACTCATCCAACAATAGGCCTTGGATAAACCAAGGAGGAGGATCCTCTAGCTACCCCACTCGGCGTCCCGAGAGCAAGCAAGACGCCTCAGCCGTGCCCACAAGACGTGAGCCTTCCAGGACTCCACAAGGCGGCAGGCGAGAAGGGGAGCAACGCTCAAGTGAGATCAAGTGCTTTAAATGCCTTGGGCGTGGACACATGGCTAAGGATTGTCCTTCTAGGCGCCAAGTCCTACTCAACACCATTGGTGAGTATGAATCGGATGAGGAGGCCGAGGTTGAGGAGCCATAAGGAGAAGAAGAGGAGGTGGCGGAGCTGCAAGTAGAAGCTGAGACTCAAGGTGAGTGTTTTGTGGTCAAACGATCTCTAATCACTAATGAAGCTCCCGCCCCACCAAACCAAAGAGAAACCATTTTCCATACAAGATGCCTCATCCAAGGTAAAATTTGCAATCTCATAATTGATGGAGGATCTTGTTGTAACATCATAGACCAAGAGGTGGTCAAAAGGTTTGCTCTTAAAACTACTCCTCATGTACAACCCTATACTTTATGTTGGCTGAATTCTAACACACCTCTTAAGGTGAATGAACAAGCTTGTGTTAAGTTTTCTATAGGGGGGTATGTTGATGAGGTGATTTGTGATGTTCTTCCTATGACGGCGTGCCATATCTTACTTGGAAGGCCTTGGCAATATGACCGCGGCGTCATCCACCAAGGAGTCACAAATGAGTATTCTTTCCACCTTAAAGGTAAGAGGATCACCTTGTTGCCATTGGCGCCACATGAAATCATGGCTGATCACATAGCCAATGAGCAAAGGCGCAATGCTGCGGCGCAAGGGAAAAGTCAAGAGAAGAAGGAGCCACCTAGCCATCTACTACTAGCCAAATCAAGAGAGGCTAGAAAAGCTATGGAGGGGAGTAACACTTGCTTTCTTTTATTATTTAAAGATGTGTTACTTAATGAAAAAGATGTGCAAGATTTACCTTCCTCTATTGCTGCTTTGTTGAAGGAGTTTGATGACTTGTTTCCCGAGGAGATGCCGGAAGGACTGCCCCCACTACGTGGGATAGAACATCAAATAGACTTTGTACCCGGCGCCTCCATCCCTAACAAGCCAGCTTATAGAGCCAACCCCATGGAGGCCGAGGAGCTTCAAAAATAGGTTGTTGAACTTCTATCTAAAGGCTATGTGCGTGAGAGTTTAAGTCCATGCTCGGTCCCCGTCATCTTAGTTCCTAAGAAAGATGGAACTTGGAGAATGTGTGTAGATTGTAGGGCTATAAACAATATTACCATCAAGTATAGGCATCCTATTCCTAGACTTGATGATATGTTGGATGAGCTCTATGGTTCATGTATATTCTCTAAGGTGGACCTTAAAAGTAGCTATCACCAAATTCGAATGAAGGAAGGTGATGAATGGAAAACTGCCTTCAAGACCAAGTATGGTCTATATGAATGGTTAGTTATGCCATTTGGGCTCACTAACGCACCTAGCACATTCATGAGGCTCATGAACCATGTGTTAAGGGCATTTTTAGGCAAGTTTGTGGTTGTGTATTTTGATGACATATTAATTTATAGCCACAACTTGCAAGAGCATGCTAGACATGTGAGAATGGTCCTAGAAGTCTTAAGAAAAGAAAAACTCTATGCTAACTTTAAGAAATGTCACTTTTGTTCGGATAATGTGGTGTTTCTTAGTTTTGTAGTGAGCCAAGAAGGGCTTCAAGTGGACAAAGAGAAGGTGAAAGCAATAGAAGAGTGGCTAGTTCCTACCACAATGACACAAGTTAGGAGCTTCCTTGGCTTGGCTGGCTTCTACCGCCGTTTTTTCAAGGATTTTAGTTCCCTTGCCACTCCTCTAACCAAGCTCACTAAGAAGAAGGTGGCCTTTCAATGGGGCCCAAATCAGGAGAAAGCTTTCGCCACCATCAAGTTCAAGCTCACTCACGCCCCTCTCTTAGTACTACCGGACTTCTCAAGGACATTTGAGATAGAATGTGATGCTTCGGGAGTGGGGCTTGGAGGAGTTCTTATGCAAGGCGGGAGGCCAATTGCATACTTTAGTGAGAAGCTTAATGATGCCGAGCTCAAGTACCCAACTTATGACAAGGAACTTCTAGCTTTGGTAAGGGTGCTCAAGGTATGGCAACACTATCTTCTCCGTAAAGAGTTTGTAATCCATTCTGACCATGATGCACTTAGGTTCCTCAACGGTCAAAGTAAACTAAACAAGCGTCACGCCAAATGGGTGGAATTTATTGAGGCTTTCCCTTATGTGACCAAACACAAGAAGGGAAAGGACAATATTGTGGCGGATGCTTTGTCTAGGAGATATGCCTTGATATCCACCTTGGATGCAAGAATGTTGGGCTTTGCTTTCATCAAGGAACTATATGCCTTAGACCTTGACTTCAAGGAAATCCATGAGGAATGTAGTACTTTGGGAAGCAAGGATCAGTTTTTCTTGCATGAGGGCTATCTCATGAAGAGGGCTAAGCTTTGCATCCCTAGTGGGTCTACTCGACGACTACTAGTGCAAGAAGCGCACGGTGGTGGTCTTATGGGCCACTTCGGCGTTGCTAAGACATTGCAAGCCTTGAAGGAACACTTCTACTGGCCACGCATGCTTAGGGACGTGGAAAAACTTTGTGCTTCTTGTACTACTTGTGCGCAAGCAAAGTCTAGAGCCAGCCCACATGGGTTATATACTCCCTTACCCATTCCCCAACAACCTTGGGAAGACCTATCCATGGACTTTGTGTTAGGCCTTCCTAGGACTAAGAGGGGAAGAGACTCCATTTTTGTGGTTGTAGACCGGTTTAGTAAAATGGCACACTTCATTGCGTGTCATAAAACCGATGATGCAACCAATGTGGCGTCCTTGTTTTTCAATCATTTTGTGCGCCTACATGGTCTTCCTAAGTCCATAGTGTCGGATAGGGATGTTAAGTTCCTTAGCCATTTTTGGAGGACCTTGTGGGCTAAGTTAGGCACCAAGTTGCTCTATTCCACTACTTGTCATCCTCAAACGGATGGTCAAACCGAAGTAGTGAATAGGTCACTTGGCACCTTACTTCGTGTTGTTTTGAAAGCTAACCTACGCAGGTGGGAAGAATGCCTTCCTTACATTGAGTTTGCATACAACCGCACCACACACTCGGCGACCAAGAAGACTCCCTTTGAAGTCGCCTATGGTAAGAACCCTCTCACTCCTTTAGACCTTGTTGCTCACCCCATTGTTGATGGTTTTAGCAAGGAAGGAAAGGAGTTGGCGGACTATGTTAAGCGGTTGCATGAAGACACTAGGAAGTAGCTTGAGAAGCACACGGCGCAGTATGAGAGACAACACAACAAGGGACGTAAGGAGCTCCTATTTGATCCCGGTGACTTGGTGTGGGTGCACCTCCGCAAGGAACGGTTTCCCTCACGTAGAAACTCCAAGTTGAAACCAAGGGCGGACAGACCTTTTCAAGTACTTGAGAAAATCAACAACAACGCCTATCGGCTAGAGTTACCGCCAACCATGGGAGTTCATGATGTCTTCAATGTGGCAGACCTCAAGCACTACATAGTGAATGAAGACACGGAGCTAGAAGGTCTTGATTCGAGGTCGAATCCTCTTGAAGGGTGGGAGGATGATGTGATTCCATCCCATCTTGAAGAAGACAAGTCCAAGGAAGACACTATGTCGGTGCCTATGCGCATTACCCGCACCAAGGAAAAGGCACTCCAAGAAGACGTCTCCCAAGGCTTGCTCACTTTTGGGCTTGAAGAGTCCAAGACTGGAGGTCCATTTCACATCTTGGACATCAAGGAAGGAGCAGCCTAGGCGCCAGCCACATAGAGCATCCTAGGCACATTTATCTTGTTTTTCCTTTCTTGCATTTTTACCTTATTTGGCACATTCAATGGCCATTGAACACCAGCCTTTATGCAGGCGGTTTTACTTTGTTTTTCAACATCTTTATGACTCATTAGGAGGCTTAAAGACTTACCTTGGATGGCAAGGAGAGGTCAGCTTCACTAGCCTATTTAAGCCATCCTTAAGCTTTGTAATTTTCACCTTTGAATTGATAAACAAAAAGCTCTCTTTTGCTTGAGCAAAACTGCATCTTTGAAGGTCATAATCTTGAGTGTTTGTGAGTCATATCAACCCCTCAAGATCTCCATCATCGCCGCTTGGTGTGTAGCATCCAAGCTCCATAGTCCTCTCTTTGTCGGTGAGTCATATCCGACTTTGAGAGTTCATATCTCCCTCGATTTTCATCCAATCCACAATCCGTCTTCACCACCATAAACTACACTTCATCCTCTTCATTTTCACCACAAGAACGCCCACAAAAGGTTTCTTGAGCTGCTCAAACCATCGCCATCTTTCCAGATCTGCCGCAAGTCACCCGGTATCAGATAATGTGAATTAAGGATCGGGTGTGACACGGTGCAAGGAATGGCTTCAAAGATCTTCAAGGAATCGTCAAGCAAAGCCCAGAAATGGACATCTCGAATAAGCTCTCAAAAACGATATTATTTGATGTGCTTGAAAAAGGGAAAGATATAACTCTCAATGTTGAATCAAAGAGAGTTTGGGATAGGCAGATCAATTCAACAAAGGATATAACACACCTTAGAGAATTGAAAAGAATGGATAAGCACCTAATACTCTTGTGGATATGACTCACCACTCAAGTTTAGGGGAGATCGAGATTCAAGAGATATGACTCACTCTTGAAACAAGACCAACGATTGTTCTTGAGTTCTAACTTTGGATATGATGCACCAAGGGAAGAACTAAGAGTTTTGAGAGTTTGATATTACACACAAACTCAAGATAAAAGTGAGCTTTCAACGATTCTCAATAAGAGGTTTTTCATCAAGTCAAAAGCTGAAAATTACATAGGAAGAGGTGGCCTTTTATATTGTTTTTGGCCTGCCTCCTAAGATAACTTTCCAAGGCTTTCAAAGCCTGAATTAACACATAAAAAACGTCCAAAATAAAGTCTAAAAACATCTACCTTAAAGGTGTTCAAGGCTGAATTAAAACAATATCATAAAGGAAAAATGCAAGAAAGGAATGTTGGCATAAGTGTGCCTAGGATTCCTTTCTTGATGGGATGGCTCTTCAAGGCTCTTCCTTGGCTTCCAAGAGTGTATATGGGTCAGGTTGGACGTGGGAAGGAAGCCCATAAGTGTGTAGGCCTTGCTTGAGTTGGGCGCCCAATTCTTTGTCCTTGGCGCGAGTGATCCGTCTAGGCATGTCTTGGTCTTGAGGGGCTGACTCTTCTTGGGATTTGCTTATGTCCTTGACTTGGAGATGGGATGGAATCACATCACAGTTGCATTGGATTAACAGTAATAAGACACAAATCAGATCAGACATGTACAACAACATAGGTGATGCTGTTACAAAGGGGGATAAAGAGGCAAAGTATGTTGGGCAGTGGATTGTTATTCCTTTAAGTTACACAGGACACCCAAGATACATGATACAAAATTACCAAGATGATATGGCCGTCTGTAGGACATTCGGGAATCCATCAATGTTCATTAACATTTACAGTTAATCTGGTCGTGTGTAGCACGACCTATAGACCACTAGTATACTATAAAATTAGGGGTTCCCCAAATTAATCACCTTGCATTTAATGCTTCTTCTTTTTTAATTTATCATTTTTTTGATTTTTTTTCCATTTCTTTCCTACGATTACAAATATGTCGCTCAAATGAAGATTTTGACCCACCAACACATGTCTATATCTTCTACTCTTCGATTTCGCAACGCCTTATTGTGAAGTTTTATAAGCCGTAAAACCCGCGCTACGCGCCCAAAAAGTCTAGTACAATATAAAAATTGCGGAGAGAGAAAATTGAAGACCTAACATTAAATTCTCCACATTTTGATTGGTTAATTCACACTCCTCAATTCAATATTGCTATCTTTTAATTGATGATTTTTATACATTATAGAAAGATGGATCAAGATCCATAAAAAACTTGAGTATATGAAGATTTTATTAAAACATACACTTTGCAAGATGATTATTTTCATTTTTCATAAAAATAAAGGAGAACTTTTATCCTAACCGATTCGAACCTCAACTTAATTATATAAAAGGTGTTTAGAATCATATAACTTCAACATTTATATATATGTCGCTTTTCAAATAAGATGTAATTATTTATAAATAAGAAAAACAACACTTTTGTAAATTCTACTAAGAAGAGTTAATCCAAATTAAAATCATATATAGTTGAAAATATAAATAATATAATATATAAACAATATATTCATAGCTTCACACATTTGAAATAAATACTCACCTCTATCTATTACTACTTAAATATCAAGGCTCTTCTAATGAATAGTAATTTTGATGTGAAATTACTTTTTTACCCTCTAAATTAAAATCTTATTCCTCATCTCTTACTTCTATAATTATCCTAATGTACATTGTCACTCCATTTAGTAATTTACTCTACATGAAAATTCTATTGTATATTTTTTAATATTATACAAATTGGGTAATTTGTTCTACATGAAATTAAAACACATGAATTTGACATTAAAATAAACCAAATTGTTTATTGTTATTATATTGTTTTTCCAAGTAATAGAATGAGTTAGCAATTTTGCTCTCCGAAAAATTGTGAAGACTCAAATTACAAGTTGGCCAAACGAATGTAATAGAAATTCTCGACATGTGAAACCATGTTTATATCTTAGTTTATAAAGATTATTGATTTGTATTTTGGTATTTTAAGCACCCCGAAATTAATGGCTTTGGAGGTGTATAAGGAGGAGTATTGGTAAACATCTACTCTTTTGGTATGTGTATGTTGGAGACGGTCACCTTTGAGTATCTATACAAAGAATGCACTCATCCATATCAACTCCACAAGAAAATGATTTTTGTAAGGATCAATCCTTATTATTTCACCTTCAACAACTAATTTTCCCCATAAATTCCACTAAAGATTGAAATATAAAATATTTAAATGCAAGGTAAAAATCCAGATGGTCTGTACAAAGTAGAGATGTTTGCATCATGATTCATGAATAATTTATTATTTTATTTTTATCTTAAGGGGTCAATGACTTAGGTTTTGTTTTAAAAGTTACAGTCTAATTTAATACGAGTTGTTAACTTTAATCTAATTTCACACGATTTATTTTCATGCAGCAAAGACGATTGCCTCTAATTAGTGCCTCCATCGCTATGGAGACAAGGTCGTTGTTGAAATGGGGTCAACCGATTTCGGAAATTTCAGCCTCTCTTTGAAATTAAATTTCCCTCTACCACAACGTCCCCCCACCTTCTCGAAGAATTTGATTTTACCCTCCTCTACAACAAATTAATTGGAAATGAACCCACACCCATTTGAGGGACTCGACTTGCTCTTGTCGGAGCTCCATTACCGGTGTTGCTTCCTTGGTTGGACTCCTTGCCGGAGTTCGAACAATATTTTGGGAAATTTACAAAGAGGAGTTGATCAAGTACAAAGGGTTTTATACGAAGAGGAGTTTAAGGAAATCAAGGAAAACACGTGTCAACTTGCCAAGAGAAAGATGGAGATGATCAAACTGCTGAGGAGCGTGAGACGAGATATATAAAAACTGGACGCCATAAATTCATTTAGAGGAGCATTGGACGGATCAGTCAGCTAAGAAGGTGTGGGGGAGAGGAAAGCAGCACACACCTGAAAATCTTGAAATATTTCTTGGAATTAGTTGTTACTCTCATATAGTTAAATAACACAAGATGTGACTGTTAGATTTTTTAACTCATGAAATTTCATATTTGTATTCTTCGAGTAAATGTTATGGAATTGTAAGTATCAATAGCATATATTATATACTATATACTAATACAAAGATCTTTGCTTTAAGCCACGAAAAATCTTTCAACTCTCCATAAAAACTTTAATATTAAATATTAATGAAATGATCTGTCTTTTTATCTATGACACATACTCTACTCTTTGATCTTTTTAGTTTAATCATCGAAGGTTAGTAATATTTCTCGCTCTTCAGATGAGTCATTTATTTCTCAAAGTAGTAAAATTGAGAATACCAATGTTGAAGAATAAAAAAATAGGAGTCATCTCTATCACTAAGATCTGTTAAGTATTGATTCAAATAACAACGTACTAATTTATTAATTATGGGATACAATTTTCTTCTTGTATTCTACTATTTTTTTCTTAAATTTGTAACTAATTTGGAGTTTCGACAAGTGAGAAAAAGGCAATGATGTTCATTACATGTATCTAATGTTCAATCATCTAGGAATGCTTGAATTAGCTACATTGAGCATGAACATTTTCTACTTATTTGTTTTCCCCGCTCATTCAAGTACTATGTTAAACCTGTAACAAAGAAGATCGTGTTCAATACTGACGATGAATGACTAATGCTCCCTTGACGCGTGCGCAAGCGCACGCGCTCGACACCTAGTTACCTACAAATGCAAAATTTAAACAACATGAATACAGATCAAAAAAATAAGACCCGCACGAAGCACGGGAACCTTTTCCCTATTATACTATAAAATTAGGGGTTCCTCCAATTAATCACATTGCATTTAATGCTTTGATTCTAATTTATGTATTTTCTTGATTTTTTTTCTTTTCCCATTTCTTTCCTACGTTTACGAATATGTCATCAAATTAAGATTTTGGCCCACCAACATATGTCTATAGTGGATCTGTATGAAACTTATCATCATCTTCTACTCTTCGGTTTCACAAGGTGTGAAGTTTTATAGGTTGTAAAACCCGCGTGTAGCGCGGGCCCAAAAAGTCTAGTCTTCTATATATATATAGTCCCTCTGTCTTCATTTAAAGTTCCTGGTTTCCTTATCGGGCGTCTCTAATTGTTGTTCCTTTTTCCTGTAATAAGAATTTTTTTTTTGATACAGGCTAACACCGAGGTTCCTTCTAAATAAGGCAACCTCTCCCAACTTTATAAAGTTGATCATGTCGCTGCCCAGGAGTATCGAACTCCCGCCCACTGGATTAGAAGACAAAGCTCCATCCACTAGGCCAAGGGGACTTGGACTCCTTTAATAGAAAATTATTTTGACCAAAATACCTTTATGAAAACCTTATATTACACCCCAACCGACAACAATCCTGTAAGGCCCACGCCTTAGAAGCGCTATCCCCATGTCAACGTGAGAACTTCCCAGGAGGTCACCCATCCCAGGACTACTCTCACCCTAGAACGCTTAACTTCCTAGTTCATTGTCCTCACTCGAACCAGGAAAAGGAAGAGCTCTTGTTGACATGGGTAGCAATCTAATCCTTATAATGGATTACAAACACGGGGTGTTACAAATCCAAACTACTATTACCCTACTATTATCACCATCCAATTAGGGATGGAAATTTCACCCGCATCCAGTGGACACCCGATTTATCTGACCCGAAAAGACGGGTGAAAACTCAAAAAATGATTGGTGATAGACGAGTGTAGGTGAATGGTTTTCACCCGTCACCCTAGCCAATGCACCCGAAATATGTATAAATTTATATATTCTTAAATCACAAATATTTAAACTTTATATTTTCTAATTTCCATTCTTATGTTGTTTTTGTATTAAAAACATTCTTTACATCTTTTATTCTTCTAATATAGTTTATAACAATAACATACTTTATAATAGATGTGTAAAATTACATGGAAAGAATACAAACATGTATATTAAATTATATTTTTCAATCACCTATGGGTGCACCCGACCCACCCGGTCACCTGATGGATGGCGGGTGGGTGCTCCCGAAAAGGTTAATGGGCGGGTGATCGAAGTACTCCACCCTTCTCATCACCTGACCTATTGTCATCCCTATATCCTATACACTCTCTTTCTTCAACTCTTTTATCTCATTACATTTTTATTTTCTCTCTCCTCTACTTTTATACTTTTTTCCTTCTTCTCACTTATTTCCAAGATGACTTATTTACAGGTTAATGTGCGAGTGATGAAAGTACTTCATCCTACACACTCTGAAATTTCAGAGGACTTAATTACAAGAACCACCAAAATACATACATAGCATTGGGTTTCAATAGCACGAGCCGGTAGTAGTATCTCCCAGTGTGCAGAACCTGTTGACATATTTACATGCCTTATTTAACTGTCATAACTCAGAGAGCTTAGAACACTGATGAACAGTTTCATCACAATACTTGAGCTTCTTGCTGAAAATATAATTGTTGATAGATTTATAACAAGTGGAATTTTAAGTTAGTAGATTAGTTTGGTTGGGTTACAGCATAACTGCATACGTATTATTAGCTTAAAAATATATTATATTGAGTTGGTAGATATATATAGGAGAGCTTCCATTGTCAATGAACTGTCTAACTTTGGCCCATCCTGCAGAATTGGTAATATAAGATTGTTAACCTCAATTATGACCGAAAGTGAGAGATTAACTCTGTTGGACCCGGGTAAATAGAAGCCCAAAGCCCATTTACAAATAAGTCTAATATCAGGTTTTAGGTCACGAAATGAACGATATATATATATGAGTGAACAGTGTAAAATGGAGAGAGAGAGAAAAATCAGGAGAGGCATGAGCTGACGCATCTTCCGAGAGATTAAGCACAACTTCATCCTCAATCCAGCAGCTCACCCTCCTTCACATCAGCCATTAATGGCAAATCGGGATTCGTCCTTTGTAGCTACCATCTCGGCTAGGACTCTCGGAAGGTGGATCATTCGTCCGAACACGATCGACGACTTCCTTCCTCCGGTGGAGCTCGATTGAGCCTCTATTGTGGCTCTCCCAAGCTCAATTAGCTCGCCCATCCTCCTCTTATATCCAGACCATTGCCTCATGCCTTATACGGTGATATTCTTCTACTCTTACTGATGTAATGCCCTTAACCTTAAGCTAATTGAATCTCTGATCAGCTGCGTGCTAAGTCTAAATCATTGTGTGCATTCATAATACTTTATGATGCAACGATGGCGGTCTAACTCTTTTGGCATCATGTATTTGATTAAATTGAATTAATAATGGAGATGACCACTGTTGCAGGGTGTCTCTTATCCTTTTAATCATTGATTTCTACTCCATAGATATATCTATGTGTAGAGGCTCTCTTGGGAGTAATGTTATCTGCATCGATTATATAGGGATGAAGGGTTTGTATAGAATGTTCATTATTATTCTTTACCTCTGCATACATGCTTGATTGAAGCTTGGTTTGAAAGTGACTAATGAGATGTGAAGAGTATGCTTTACTATATAGTTACGATCAACATTATAGAGCACCACACTCTCTAAATGGTTTAATTAAGGTTTTATGATAATGGTTGAGTTATCTGATGGCTAGCTGATTAATGGGATCCGTTGTTGAATCTCAGGCATCTCCGGGAATGTAATGTCTCGTTTGATATTACTCATGTATGATTTATGTTAGCTTATATGTGTGATTGGTATCGGGGATTATTAAATCCCTTCTAAGGTAGGTCGTTCTAACATGAATGTTTAGACTCTCGCGACTCTTTATACTTGCTCACCTGCTTAAAATATATCATTTATACAATTACTGACTTGAGCGTCGGAGTGCCCTTCCCGGGGAGTCCCAACTCCGGGTTTGGCTTTTGCAGGAACATAGACGCATTTACCTTGCAACAAGAGAGACTAGAGAGTTCACTAGAAGAAGAAACAAGAAAGACTCGAGAATCCGGAGTGTTGCCGGTTTTCCTTCCGTTGGAACGAGGTTCCAACAAATCCGAGTTCCAACACTGGCGCCGTCTGTGGGAAATTTCCTCACACAACCAGTTTGACATTCGTCATGACGAGAGATTTCTATTCTCGCTCTATGAAAAATGAATCGCAAGATTAACAAAAGATAAAAGGCAAAGGGCCAGGTGAGTCCCGCTAGACTCGTACTTTGTTTTACGAAGAGTCCATTCATTTTAGTCTTGCATGAATGATAATACTTGACTAGTGGATCATGCTTCAATTTGCTTTACAGAAAGTCCTTACATTGCACCTCGCATGACTTTTACCTTACTTGGGCTTTCTTCTGTTTGATTGATTTGCTTACAATTAGTGGCATCGGGATAGTACCGAGCACGCGATAAGTGGCATCGGGATAGTACCGAGCACGCGATAAGCGGCATCGGGCTAGTCCCCCGGCACGCAAAATATACTGTGACCTAGGTGAGTTGCACACTCACCTAGGTCGCGAAGCCGTGTCACTAGAGTGAGTGTACACTCACCTAGGCGCAAAGCCGGGACGCTGGAGCTCGAGAGGCAAGTATTCTCGCTCAGGTCGCGAAGCCATGTCACCAGGCTGGGCTATAAGTCCTCATGGGTCGCGAAGCCGTGTCACTAGGTTGAGTCTACACTCATCTAGGCGCGAAGCCGGGACGCTCGAGCTCGAGAGGCAAGTATTCTCGCTCAGGTCGCGAAGCCGTGTCACCAGGCTGGGCTATAAGCCCTCCTGGGTCGCGAAGCCGTGTCACTAGGTTGAGTCTACACTCACCTAGGCGCGAAGCCGTGACGCTGGAGCTCGAGAGGCAAGTATTTTCGCTCAGGTCGCGAAGCCGTGGGATCGAGGTTGAGTGACAAATATCCTCACCCGAACCATGAAGCTGTGTCACTAGAGTGCGTTTACACTCACCTAGGCGCGAAGCCGGGACGCTGGAGCTCGAGAGGCAAGTATTCTCGCTCAGGTCGCGAAGCCGTGTCACCAGGCTGGGCTATAAGCCCTCCTGGGTCGCGAAGCCGTGTCACTAGGTTGAGTCTACACTCACCTAGGCGCGAAGCCGGGACGCTGGAGCTCGAGAGGCAAGTATTCTCGCTCAGGTCGCGAAGCCGTGTTACCAGGCTGGGCTATAAGCCCTCCTGGGTCGTGAAGCCGTGTCACTAGGATGAGTCTACACTCACCTAGGCGCGAAGCCGGGACGCTGGAGCTCGAGAGGCAAGTATTCTCGCTCAGGTCGCGAAGCCGTGTCACCAGGCTGGGCTATAAGCCCTCCTGGGTCGTGAAGCCGTGTCACTAGGTTGAGTCTACACTCACCTAGGCGCGAAGCCGTGACGCTGGAGCTCGAGAGGCAAGTATTCTCGCTCAGGTCGCGAAGCCATGGGATCGAGGTTGAGTGACAAATATCCTCACCCGAACCATGAAGCTGTGTCACTAGAGTGAGTTTACACTCACCTAGGCCGCGAAGCCGTGACGCTGGAGCTCGAGAGGCAAGTATCCTCGCTCAGGTCGCGAAGCCGTGGGATCGAGGTTGAGTGACAAATATCCTCACCCGAACCATGAAGCTGTGTCACTAAAGTGAGTTTACACTCACCTAGGCCGCGAAGCCGTGACGCTGGAGCTCGAGAGGCAAGTATCCTCGCTCAGGTCGTGAAGTCCTTTTATCCATACACTAGAGTGTTCGCGAGCGTAAAACCTTACATTAAGCTCGAGTGATCGCGAGCGTGAATCCTTACATTAAGCTTGGGAGCTTCCCTTAGCCTTTTTTCATTCACATTAAGGTCGGGAGCTTCCCTTAGCGTTTTTCACTCGCTCGAGTAATCGCGAGCGTAAATCCTTACATTAAGCTCGGGAGCTTCCCTTAGCCTTTGTTCATTCACATTAAGGCCGGGAGCTTCCCTTAGCGTTTTTCACTCGCTCGAGTAATCGCGAGCGTAAATCCTTACATTAAGCTCGGGAGCTTCCCTTAGCCTTTGTTCATTCACATTAGGCCGTAGCTTCCCTTAGCTTTATTCCGTCGCGAGATCGCTCACGACGCTAACACCCTAGCAAGCCTACGGTGTCTCTTCCCTTAGACATAAGAGTTTCCTTTAGTCACTTGGGCAAAACGCTTAATGAATATAAATGATACCCAGAGAGACATGATATTTCCGAAGGAGCTCAACTTACCCCAACATTCGTTTATTATACATACGTATGGAATGATATGCTCACGATGCATTAAAACTATACCTAATCCTTTGTTCCATTACGTGCCTCGCGAGTAACGAGATATCCGTAGAGGTGATATGCTCGCGTGTTAACAACTATATAGATGAGCGTCAGCATGTCTACAATGCCACGCGAGCTCAGCATGCTCCATATTGCAACTATACTCCACACGAGCAACAATATCCTCCATAATGCCCATATATATACTACGTAAGCATCAACATGTTGCATGTTACATAAACATACGTGGGCAGCCACATACTTCATAATAATGCATACTTCACGCGAGCAAATACATACTCGGCACTGCATATATGCCACGAGAGCATTAACATGCTCCATAATATCCCTATACTCTACGCGCGTATGGATATGCTCCACATTATGCATACATCACATGAGCAAGGACATGTTCATTCGCACGTTTGTTCACGAGGCTAAAACCCTAGCGAGTCTTGGGTGCCTCTTCCCTTAAGCTTGGGAGCTTCCCTTAGCTTTTGTTCATTCACATTAGGCCGGGAGCTTCCCTTAGCTTTGTTCATTAACGAGAGATCTCGCAAGGTAAGCAACTAGCGAGCCTTGAGAGTTTCTCTCCTCGAGTCTCGTCTTAGACTAAAAAGGCTATTAGGTGTGAAAGAGGAGAATCGAGGGGAGGTTGGACGCGATACATCCTCAAAATCACCATTTCGTACCATCTTATTAAGAATTCGTCTTCGTCTTTTGGGTTCATTCTTGAACTTTAGAGGACTAATTCTCTAGACATATGCACACATTTATTAAGTTCGTCCCAAACTCTGAAGTTTGTTCACGAGGCTCCGTCCCTCGATTGATGCATAATCACAAAGTCTCCAAACGAGTGTAAGAATTACTACAGGTCCAACGAACCAAGCCTTCGTTGAGACAACGAAGAGCTTGGGGAGCTGTGTTGGACCCGGGTAAATAGAAGCCCAAAGCCCATTTACAAATAAGCCCAATATCAGGTTTTAGGTCACGAAATGAACGATATATATATATATATATGAGTGAACAGTGCAAAATGGAGAGAGAGAGAGAGAAAAATCAGGAGAGGCATGAGCTGACGCATCTTCCGAGAGATTAAGCACAACTTCATCCTCAATCCAGCAGCTCACCCTCCTTCACATCAGCCAGTAATGGAAAATCGGGATTCGTCCTTTGTAGCTACCATCTCGGCTAGGACTCTCGGAAGGTGGATCATTCGTCTGAACACGATCGACGACTTCCTTCCTCCGGTGGAGCTCGATTGAGCCTCTATTGTGGCTCTCCCAAGCTCAATTAGCTCGCCCATCCTCCTCTTATATCCAGACCATTGCCTCATGCCTTATACGGTGATATTCTTCTACTCTTACTGATGTAATGCCCTTAACCTTAAGCTAATTGAATCTCTGATCAGCTGCGTGCTAAGTCTAAATCATTGTGTGCATTCATAATACTTTATGATGCAACGATGGCGGTCTAACTCTTTTGGCATCATGTATTTGATTAAATCGAATTAATAATGGAGATGACCACTGTTGCAGGGTGTCTCTTATCCTTTTAATCATTGATTTCTACTCCATAGATATATCTATGTGTAGAGGCTCTCTTGGGAGTAATGTTATCTGCATCGATTATATAGGGATGAAGGGTTTGTATAGAATGTTCATTATTATTCTTTACCTCTGCATACATGCTTGATTGAAGCTTGGTTTGAAAGTGACTAATGAGATGTGAAGAGTATGCTTTACTATATAGTTACGATCAACATTATAGAGCACCACACTCTCTAAATGGTTTAATTAAGGTTTTATGATAATGGTTGAGTTATCTGATGGCTAGCTGATTAATGGGATCCGTTGTTGAATCTCAGGCATCTCCGGGAATGTAATGTCTCGTTTGATATTACTCATGTATGATTTATGTTAGCTTATATGTGTGATTGGTATCGGGGATTATTAAATCCCTTCTAAGGTAGGTCGTTCTAACATGAATGTTTAGACTCTCGCGACTCTTTATACTTGCTCACCTGCTTAAAATATATCATTTATACAATTACTGACTTGAGCGTCGGAGTGCCCTTCCCGGGGAGTCCCAACTCCGGGTTTGGCTTTTGCAGGAACATAGACGCATTTACCTTGCAACAAGAGAGACTAGAGAGTTCACTAGAAGAAGAAACAAGAAAGACTCGAGAATCCGGAGTGTTGCCGGTTTTCCTTCCGTTGGAACGAGGTTCCAACAAATCCGAGTTACAACACTGGCGCCGTCTGTGGGAAATTTCCTCACACAACCAGTTTGACATTCGTCATGACGAGAGATTTCTATTCTCGCTCTATGAAAAACGAATCGCAAGATTAACAAAAGATAAAAGGCAAAGGGCCAAGTGAGTCCCGCTAGACTCGTACTTTGTTTTACGAAGAGTCCATTCATTTTAGTCTTGCATGAATGATAATACTTGACTAGTGGATCATGCTTCAATTTGCTTTACAGAAAGTCCTTACATTGCACCTCGCATGACTTTTACCTTACTTGGGCTTTCTTCTGTTTGATTGATTTGCTTACAATTAGTGGCATCGGGATAGTACCGAGCACGCGATAAGCGGCATCGGGCTAGTCGCCCTGCACGCAAAATATACCGTGACCTAGGTGAGTTGCACACTCACCTAGGTCGCGAAGCCGTGTCACTAGAGTGAGTGTACACTCACCTAGGCGCAAAGCCGGGACACTGGAGCTCGAGAGGCAAGTATTCTCACTCAGGTCGCGAAACCGTGTCACCGGGCTGGGCTATAAGCCCTCCTGGGTCGCGAAGCCGTGTCACTAGGTTGAGTCTACACTCACCTAGGCGCGAAGCCGGGACGCTGGAGCTCGAGAGGCAAGTATTCTCGCTCAGGTCGCGAAGTCGTGTCACCAGGCTGGGCTATAAGCCCTCCTGGGTCGCGAAGCCGTGTCACTAGGTTGAGTCTACACTCACCTAGGCGCGAAGCCGTGACGCTGGAGCTCGAGAGGCAAGTATTCTCGCTCAGGTCGCGAAGCCGTGGGATCGAGGTTGAGTGACAAATATCCTCACCCGAACCATGAAGCTGTGTCACTAGAGTGAGTTTACACTCACCTAGGCCGCGAAGCCGTGACGCTGGAGCTCGAGAGGCAAGTATCCTCGCTCAGGTCGCGAAGTCCTTTTATCCATACACTAGAGTGTTCGCGAGCGTAAAACCTTACATTAAGCTCGAGTGATCGCGAGCGTGAATCCTTACATTAAGCTTGGGAGCTTCCCTTAGCCTTTGTTCATTCACATTAAGGCCAGGAGCTTCCCTTAGCGTTTTTCACTCGCTCGAGTAATCGCGAGCGTAAATCCTTACATTAAGCTCGGGAGCTTCCCTTAGCCTTTGTTCATTCACATTAGGCCGGAGCTTCCCTTAGCTTTATTCCGTCGCGAGATCGCTCACGACGCTAACACCCTAGCAAGCCTACGGTGTCTCTTCCCTTAGACATAAGAGTTTCCTTTAGTCACTTGGGCAAAACGCTTAATGAATATAAATGATACCCAGAGAGACATGATATTTCCGAAGGAGCTCAACTGACCCCAACATTCGTTTATTATACATACGTATGGAATGATATGCTCACGATGCATTAAAACTATACCTAATCCTTTGTTCCATTACGTGCCTCGCGAGTAACGAGATATCCGTAGAGGTGATATGCTCGCGTGTTAACAACTATATAGATGAGCGTCAACATGTCTACAATGCCACGCGAGCTCAGCATGCTCCATATTGCAACTATACTCCACACGAGCAACAATATCCTCCATAATGCCCATATATATACTACGTAAGCATCAACATGTTGCATGTTACATAAACATACGTGGGCAGCCACATACTTCATAATAATGCATACTTCACGCGAGCAAATACATACTCGGCACTGCATATATGCCACGAGAGCATTAACATGCTCCATAATATCCCTATACTCTACACGCGTATGGATATGCTCCACATTATGCATACATCACATGAGCAAGGACATGTTCATTCGCACGTTTGTTCACGAGGCTAAAACCCTAGCGAGTCTTGGGTGCCTCTTCCCTTAAGCTTGGGAGCTTCCCTTAGCTTTTGTTCATTCACATTAGGCCGGGAGCTTCCCTTAGCTTTGTTCATTAACGAGAGATCTCGCAAGGTAAGCAACTAGCGAGCCTTGAGAGTTTCTCTCCTCGAGTCTCGTCTTAGACTAAAAAGGCTATTAGGTGTGAAAGAGGAGAATCGAGGGGAGGTTGGACGCGATACATCCTCAAAATCACCGTTTCGTACCATCTTATTAAGAATTCGTCTTCGTCTTTTGGGTTCATTCTTGAACTTTAGAGGACTAATTCTCTAGACATATGCACACATTTATTAAGTTCGTCCCAAACTCTGAAGTTTGTTCACGAGGCTCCGTCCCTCGATTGATGCATAATCACAAAGTCTCCAAACGAGTGTAAGAATTACTACAGGTCCAATGAACCAAGCCTTCGTTGAGACAACGAAGAGCTTGGGGAGCTGTGTTGGACCCGGGTAAATAGAAGCCCAAAGCCCATTTACAAATAAGCCCAATATCAGGTTTTAGGTCACGAAATGAACGATATATATATATATATGAGTGAACAGTGAAAAATGGAGAGAGAGAGAAAAATCAGGAGAGGCATGAGCTGACGCATCTTCCGAGAGATTAAGCACAACTTCATCCTCAATCCAGCAGCTCACCCTCCTTCACATCAGCCATTAATGGAAAATCGGGATTCGTCCTTTGTAGCTACCATCTCGGCTAGGACTCTCGGAAGGTGGATCATTCGTCCGAACACGATCGACGACTTCCTTCCTCCGGTGGAGCTCGATTGAGCCTCCATTGTGGCTCTCCCAAGCTCAATTAGCTCGCCCATCCTCCTCTTATATCCAGACCATTGCCTCATGCCTTATACGGTGATATTCTTCTACTCTTACTGATGTAATGCCCTTAACCTTAAGCTAATTGAATCTCTGATCAGTTGCGTGCTAAGTCTAAATCATTGTGTGCATTCATAATACTTTATGATGCAACGATGGCGGTCTAACTCTTTTGGCATCATGTATTTGATTAAATCGAATTAATAATGGAGATGACCACTATTGCAGGGTGTCTCTTATCCTTTTAATCATTGATTTCTACTCCATAGATATATGTATGTGTAGAGGCTCTCTTGGGAGTAATGTTATCTGCATCGATTATATAGGGATGAAGGGTTTGTATAGAATGTTCATTATTGTTCTTTACCTCTGCATACATGCTTGATTGAAGCTTGGTTTGAAAGTGACTAATGAGATGTGAAGAGTATGCTTTACTATATAGTTACGATCAACATTATAGAGCACCACACTCTCTAAATGGTTTAATTAAGGTTTTATGATAATGGTTGAGTTATCTGATGGCTAGCTGATTAATGGGATCCGTTGTTGAATCTCAGGCATCTCCGGGAATGTAATGTCTCGTTTGATATTACTCATGTATGATTTATGTTAGCTTATATGTGTGATTGGTATCGGGGATTATTAAATCCCTTCTAAGGTAGGTCGTTCTAACATGAATGTTTAGACTCTCGCGACTCTTTATACTTGCTCACCTGCTTAAAATATATCATTTATACAATTACTGACTTGAGCGTCGGAGTGCCCTTCCCGGGGAGTCCCAACTCCGGGTTTGGCTTTTGCAGGAACATAGACGCATTTACCTTGCAACAAGAGAGACTAGAGAGTTCACTAGAAGAAGAAACAAGAAAGACTCGAGAATCCGGAGTGTTGCCGGTTTTCCTTCCGTTGGAACGAGGTTCCAACAAATCCGAGTTCCAACAAACTCACTCATGCACAATGATTAGTTTGAAGAACAGTGTTTAGTTTGAAAAACTATTAGAAAACAACAGTCAACTGAAGTGAAAAATTTGGGAATCTCAGGTTGCCATTTTTCTGTTTACATGCCCAAATACTGAAGTGAAAAATTTGGGAATCTCAGGCTATTGTGCTTATTATTTGTATCAATATTAGTGACTAACTTGTAAGTTTAATACCATTGTTTAAATGTTTCTTGTAGGGAGAATGGAAAGATTGTAAGTTGTATTGGCCGGACAAAGATGTAAGTGTTATAATCCTAAGTTCATGTATGACCTAAGTAGTTTGCACATTAGTATAACAAAGCTTAAGTGTAGGAATTGGTAGATAGTTTAGGACTTAGTTCTAGCTTTAAGATTAAGTCTGAAACCGAATAATTTTGCAACCCCGGGTAACCGGTTGGAAGGCAAAATCTGGTATTGGATTATGTCTGTAAGTTGGGCTATTGTTCTTGGGCTGTGTTTGTTTGGGACGTATCTGTTGATCAAGTGGACGAAGCCCACTTGAGCCATCTGGTAAGACGTGATATATAAAGCTTCTGTGAAGGAGAAGCTTGCCCTAAGTTCATTTTCATTGTTGACGGAGCCTCATTACAGAAGAGAGAGAGATTACAGAGAAAGAGAGAGAGATCTTGAAGAGCTTCTGCGGAGATCCTAGGGTGGTGATTTCTGAAGATTGAAGGCTTGGTTTCTCAGTGTAGCTTCTGCTTTGAAGCTACAACAACCTATTGGGGGCCGAATCCCAAACTCCTTCTCTTACTTATCTCTCTGTTAGATCTGAGTTCGATCTTGCATGTATTCTGTGATTTGCCGTTCTTGCCTTGCTTTGTAACTTCTGTGCGAACTCCCTGAGATTCTTAGTGCATTGATTGGGACGAGTCTCCCCACTGAGACTCCGCGGATTAGGGATTACCGAACCGCGTGAACATACCTTGTGTCCCCTTGCATTCAGATTCTTAACTTGTTTGTTCAACGAATCGATTGTGGTTTGAGAAGTGTCGGTTCTGTTGTTCAGCGAATAGATCAAATCAATATCACAAATTGGTATCAGAGCCAGGTTTGTGCTTCTGATATTGATTCTGTTCTTGGTTGCTTCCGCTGCGCCAATCTGATTTGACTCCTAGTTCTTGTTTCTCGTTTCTTGAAGCATTCGAGCTAGACCTAGGGTTTCTTGTGTTGAATCCTGTTTCTTGAGTTCTTTATTTTTCTCAAGCTTGATTCTGAGTCTAACCTAAGTGCTTTGTCTGAAAGGGAAGATATGTCTGACAACGCAAGACTCAAGCCCTTTGATGGCAATAGTGATTTTGCCATGTGGAAAGTGAAGATGAAGGCAATCCTGATTAGGGAGAAGTGCTTCAAAGTTGTATCTGAGGAGTGGCCAATTGGAATCACCAGTGCAGAAATGAAGGACATGCAAGATCTTGCACACTCAGAGATAATGATAAGGTTAGCTGACGACGTGGCTCGTCAGGTGGTATGTTTTACTCAACCTAAAGATCTCTGGGATGGACTAGAGTCCATATTTCTCTCTAAATCTTTGCCTAGTAGAATATCTTTACTGTGTAAGTTGTTTACTTTTAAGATGGATGTGTCTGCCACTGTGCAAGAAAACTTTGATGTTTTCCTAAAAATGACACAAGACCTTAAGAGATGTGATGATGAGATAAAAGAAACTCACCAAGCTGTTTTGTTGCTTAACTCTCTTTCTAGTCAATTTGATACCTTAAAAGATGTAATTCAGTATGGTAGGGATGAACTTACCTTGTCTAAGATAATTGAGTCCATAATTCAGAAAAATGAGACCCTTAAGGTTTTCAAACTTAAAATTGGCACCAAATCTGAGACTAGAACTGAATCTAAGAATGAGGTAATGATGACTAAAGGCAATTATAAGCATAAAGGTAAAGGTGGTAGACCTAAACCTGAAAAACAACATGACAGGGACACTACTAATGTTAAGTGTTTCTACTGTAATAAGATGGGTCATTATGCCTCTGACTGTCATAAAAAGAAAAGGGATGAAAAGAATAATGACAAGCCTAATCACACTAATGTGTTAGAAGATAACCCTCAGTATGATTCTGAACTTCTTGTTGTGAGCTCTTTGTCTGAAAGTGACTCCTGGATCCTTGATTCAGGGTGCACTATGCATGCTACCCCTCATAGGAAATTTTTTTGCTCCCTACAACTGTTTGATGGAGGTGAGGTCATGTTAGGTGATCACACTTCCTTACATATAAAAGGAGTAGGAAAGGTTCCACTTAGGATGCATGATGGTGTCATTAGAGTCTTACAAAATGTTAGGTGGGTACCTAACTTAAGAAGAAATCTTCTATCTGAGTCTGCCTTTGATGACTTAAACTGTCACATTAATACTTATAATGGAGTTAGGGAAGTGATTAGAAATAACATTGTTTTTATCAAAAGCATTAAGAAAGGTGGGCTTTACTATGCTATTGCTTCACCTAAAATTAATGTTTCCATTAATACTATTAAGGGTGATAATTCTGAAGTCACTAAACTTTGGCACTCTAGGCTTGGTCACATAGGAAATCGAGGCCTTATTCATTTGTTTAAACATGGCATGATTGATAAAAAAAACCTCTGAACTAGAATTCTGTGAGAATTGTGTTTTTGGAAAGAAAATTGCTCATAGTTTCAGTAAATCCTCTTATGTGGCAGCTAGGCCCCTAGAATATGTACATTCTGATCTATGGGGTCCAGCTCAAGTAGCAATTGTGGGAGGAAGGAATTACTTCCTATCTCTCATAGATCACTACTCAAGAAAAGTTTGGATTTACTTACTCAAAGCTAAAAATGATGCTTTTGAAAATTTTAAAGAATGGAAAGTCATGGTTGAGAGTCAATCTGGTCATAAACTCAAATGCTTAAAAACTGATAATGGTCTTGAATTCTGTAATGCCTCTTTCAATGAGTACTGTAAGCTAAATGGTGTCAAAAGACACCTAACTGTGCCTGGTACCCCTCAGCAGAATGGAACTGCTGAGAGGATGAACATGACACTCTTGAGAAAGCCAGATGTATGCTAATTAGCTCTGGCATGAAAAGTGTTATGTGGGGTGAAGCAGTAGTCACAACTGCCTACCTTATTAACAGGTCACCATCTTCTGTGATAGGGTTCAAAACCCCTCAGGAGATGTGGACCAATAGGAAACCTGACCTGGCACATCTTAGGCCCTTTGGTTGTACTGCCTATGCTCTTGCTTCACAAGGCAACTTACAACCTAGAGCTCAAAAATGTGTCATGTTGGGATATCCTGAAGGAGTTAAGGGATATAAATTGCTTCTAATCCAACCTAGGGGCTACAAAGTAATTACCTCCAGGTCTGTTACCTTCAATGAGAAGGATTTTCATTTTAAAGCAATACTAACACCCTCTGCTGAGCCTACAGGTACCCAATAGAGCTCTCCCTGGATTGCACAAGCCCAGTTTTATGCTAACAATGATCCACCACAAGCTGAAGAGGAGGAGTTTGACATTGGTCACTCTCACAGCATCCAGTCTTCTGAGACTGGAACTTCTCAAGAAGGAATGGAGCATTCCTTAAATGATGAACTTCAAGAAAACATCCAGGACAACCATGCTGCTCTGCACCCTCACCAATTAGGTGGGGCAGTAAGTAACTCTCAAAATCCATCTATTAACATTGACACTATAGCTGAATCCTCTGACACTAGTACTCCTAATACTGTTGTGAATGATTTAGCTGACTATCAACTTGTTAGGGATAGAGAACCTAGAACTAGGATTCCTAACAGAAAGTATAATGTTAATTTAGTTAAATGCTACAATAAAATTGTTGAGTTTGCTTTCATGGTTGTTGATGTTGTGAAGTCTTATACACCTGACACTTTTGAACAAGCTATACATTGTAAACAGTCTAATGAGTGGCTTAAAGCTATGAATGATGAAATACAGTCTATGCATGCTAATGATACCTGGACTTTAGTTAAGAAACCAGATAAAGCTAGGGTCATTGACTATAAATGGATTTTCAAACTAAAAGAGGGCAGTTCTTTACTTGATCCACCTAGATTTAAGGCTAGGCTAGTAGCCAAAGGTTTTACTCAAAAAGAAGGAGTGGATTATAATGACATTTTTGCCCCAGTTGTGAAATATAAAACCATGAGACTGTTGCTTGCTATGACTACTGTGTTTGACTGGGAACTTGAACAGATGGATGTGAAAACTGCATTCTTACATGGTGATTTGATTGAGACTATACATATGAGTCAACCTAAGGGTTTTATAGATACAAATAAACCTGATCATGTGTGTTTATTAAATAAATCTATCTATGGTCTTAAGCAGTCACCTAGACAGTGGAATAAAAAGTTTGATGCTTGTATGATTTCTTTGGGTTTTCATAGAAGTCAGTATGATACTTGCTTGTACTTTAAAAACACTAAGTCTTCCCATCCTCTGTATGTTCTACTCTATGTAGATGATATTTTACTTATCAGTAGCTCCAAAGTTGTCATTGCTGGTGTGAAATAAGACCTAAAGAGAAATTTTGATATGAAGGATCTTGGTCCTGCACAGAAAATTTTAGGTGTCAAGATTGTTAGAGATAGGGAAAATAAAACCATGTTTCTTTCACAATCTGATTATCTGAAAAAGGTGCCTGATAAATTCTCTATGTCTCAGTCTAAGTCAGCTCCAATTCCCTTAGGAGGACATATGGAGTTAACCAGGAAAGAATATGTGGTCACTGAAGATGATCATAAGTCTATGGAAAATGTTCCTTATGATGTAGCTGTAGGTTCTTTGATGTATGCTATGTTATGCACTAGACCTGACTTGGCTTTCTCTGTGAGTGTACTTAGCAGATACATGTCTGGACCTGGTTCTAGACATTGGGCTGCCATGAAGTATATGCTTAGATATATTAATGGGACTAACAATCTTGGTCTTGTTTATTCTGAGTTTGATTCCAGAAATGAGTTGAAGGGATATGTAGACTCTGATCATGGGAGTAACAAGGACACCAGGAAATCCACTACTGCTTTCTATTACACCTGGGCAGGTAATTGTATCTCCTGGAAAAGTCAACAACAATCCATTGTGGCTTTGTCTTCCACAGAAGCTGAGTATATAGCAGCCACTGAAGCTTCAAAAGAAGCTATATGGTTGAAAGGAATTCTGAAAGAGATTGAAGGTAAAGAGTATCTACCTATACTTTATACTGATAGCCAGAGTGCTTTATTTCTTTGTAAGGATCCTGTATACCATGAGAGAACCAAACACATTGATGTAAGGTTACACTTTATTCGAGATTTGGTTGAGAATAAGGTTATAGATGTGAAGAAAATCAAAGGTGATGTGAATCCTGCTGATTTTGGAACCAAAATTGTACCTACTAACAAGTTTGTTTTCTGCAGGAATGCACTTCACATCGATGATGTAACCTGAGGTGTGAGATTGGGTCAATGATGACATGGGGAGAAGAGTTCGACAATCCATTAGGATTTCTTGGGTGAGGTTTATGGACTTTGGATTAGGAGGGCATTTGTAAGTGTTATAATCCTAAGTTCATGTATGACCTAAGTAGTTTGCACATTAGTATAACAAAGCTTAAGTGTAGGAATTGGTAGATAGTTTAGGACTTAGTTCTAGCTTTAAGATTAAGTCTGAAACCGGATAATTTTGCAACCCCGGGTAACCGGTTGGAAGGCAAAATCTGGTATTGGATTATATCTGTAAGTTGGGCTATTGTTCTTGGGTTGTGTTTGTTTGGGCCGTATCTGTTAATCAAGTGGACGAAGCCCACTTGAGCCATCTGGTAAGACGTGATATATAAAGCTTCTGTGAAGGAGAAGCTTGCCCTAAGTTCATTTTCATTGTTGACGGCGCCTCATTACAGAAGAGAGAGAGATTACAGAGAAAGAGAGAGAGATCTTGAAGAGCTTCTGCGGAGATCCTAGGGTGGTGATTTCTGAAGATTGAAGGCTTGGTTTCTCAGTGTAGCTTCTGCTTTGAAGCTACAACAGCCTATTGGGGGCCGAATCCCAAACTCCTTCTCTTACTTATCTCTCTGTTAGATCTGAGTTCGATCTTGCATGTATTCTGTGATTTGCCGTTCTTGCCTTGCTTTGTAACTTCTGTGCGAACTCCCTGAGATTCTTAGTGCATTGATTGGGCCGAGTCTCCCCACTGAGACTCCGCGGATTAGGGATTACCGAACCGCGTGAACATACCTTGTGTCCCCTTGCATTCAGATTCTTAACTTGTTTGTTCAACGAATCGATTGTGGTTTGAGAACTGTCGGTTATGTTGTTGAGCGAATAGATCAAATCAATATCACAAAAGATAATATGGTAGCTATAGGACGAGCGTTGTTTCCAAAAGCCGGATCTTACACAGTGCTCCATGGAAAGGATTTGGATTCACAGACGTTGAAGGTCAATGTAGTCACAGTTGTAGATGGCCAAGAACAAACAGATTTGCCATTCATGACAGAAGAGGCAAGTTGTGTAGAAGAGGCAGTAGGAACTTATGTCGCTTGGCCGATGGACATGGTTATCTGTGAACCGGTAAGCGTAACTGATAATATTATCTATCATTATTGATTTTAGCAAAGTTAGTTTAATGGAAGGGATAAAACTTTAATATAATTTCTGTGTCTTTTCTTAGCGACGTGATACTAAAGCATTAGCAATTGTTTACAGCGTACACAACCACAAGAAAGTGACGTGATGTCAAGAGTGTCACTAATGCTAAGACCCCTTGAGCATATAAATGTTCACATAAGCATGCCTGAGGGTATTCTACATTATGAGCATTGGTTACTCTTTGGAAAGAATGAGCTAAGTGTACGGATACAACGCACTGAGCTAGAGTCGATACATATTTCGCTCTATACCAAGTATGTATTATTACTATTACAGTTCAGTTTTTCATCTTACTTGACAGATTTTTAGATTACTTAATTGGTTAATGGCAGATTCTTGTTTGAAAATCACAATTCAAGCAAATATGCTTTTCTTTGTCCAAATCGTTTGTCTTGGCCTGTGGGTAATGCTGACAATATGCAAGAAAGAGTAGGATATATGGTTGAGTCAATGTCTAAATCAAATTCGATTGGACCTCTATGGTTTGCTCCATATAATGGAGGGTAAGTTTATTTTTATTATATTACAGCATAATCAATTGGACCTCTATGTTATTGTATATATTTGACATTTTTACATTTATACTGTAGTCATCGTTGGATGCTAGCAGTGATTGACCTATCAAAAAGTATTATTTACTGGTTAGATCCACTTGGCGATGGTGTTAGAGGAGACTTTAGAACATTAGCTACAAAGTAAGAAATGATTTCTACAATCCTAATTTATGGATGTTTCCTTGCAATTGTTGATAAATTTATTGTATAAATGCAGGGCCTTGAAAAGGTTCAACAAAAATGTTGTAAAATGCAAACCTCGTGAAATACGTTGGGAGTTGGTCAAGGTTAGTTAGTTATATATTAAATGTTTTTTGAAATTGTCCATTAGATCCTCCCTTTATATTCGTATGTTCCTAATCATAAGCATATCCGACATGGAAAATAAGTGTTTTGCTAGCTTATTTAGACTTGTTGAACAGATTGTATACATATATATGTTCCTAAATGATATGTAAGACCTTGTTAAATGTATTCATGTAAACCTCTCTCTCACTCTCACTCCTCCGTTTCTTTCTTGCCAGATCTTGACCATACAATTCTTCTACTTGTTTTATCTTCTTGTCCGAGTTCGTTGTTACTAATCCATTGTTCGTCTGTATCTGCTGATAACTACACCTGAGATTAGATGTCTTGCTTTTGTAGATTAGATCTGGATCTAACTGTTAGTTGAATGACCTCTCATATCACTAGCGCTTTAGATCTAAGTTGCAATTTTTGTTAATTTTCATACTTATCGAGAAGAATTTTAATTTGCTTGTGTATTGCTGCCTGCTTGTTCTGTCTAACCCGTTCTCCTCTACATCTAATTGCAGTTTGGAACCAAATAAATCCATTCACATTAGCACTTCTCATTTTTTTTAAAATCATGGCTCCTCTTGTTCTTTGTTCTGGATCAGTTTAAATGGGGAGTCTTGGACAAGTGCTCAACCATCATCTATACAGTAGCTAGTAATAATACATACTTAGTAGAATGAGGTAAACAAACAATTCAGTTTACATGAATACATTTAGTGTGCATACGTACAATTCATACGTACACTTCAGTTTACATGGGGAGTCTTGGACAAGTGCTCAACCATGAAGTGCATAACCTAAGATTTGTGTTGATTAGCTCTCTTTAACTAAAACAGACCTGAACTTAATTTTTTTGAACTTTCTCTGATTGTCCCTTTGTTCATCATTTGCAATTCGTACTTTTAAAAAAAAATTAAAGCTTGATATGTTTTATATTAATATAGTGTCCGAAGAAACCAAACTTCGTCGAATGTGGATACTATATATGTAGATACATGTTGGAAATCATTAAAAATGGCGTTGTCAACGTACCGACTAAGGTATGTATGTGTACTTTTCTATTACTTTTATTAATAACAATATTTATCGTCATTATTTATGGTCGTTTAATATTCATTGTAGTACTTTAAAGACTCCCCAAAGTATCATCAAAAGAAGCATATTGATGAAGTTTGTATTCAATGCCTTGAGTTTATGGAGCCTGTGGTCATGCTGAGTTAATGACAATGACTTTTGTCCTCAAATTCTTGTTGCTGTAACCCAGGTATGATAATATATCAGTTTAGACTTGAGACGATATTATCTTCCCTCAAATTAGTCATGTATAGGATTATGTCGAGAGCTTCATTATGCATAAATGAATTAGGAATATATAGCCAACTCTAAGACCTGTCCTTTAAGTGGTGTTTGAAACTTTGAATGCCTTTTTTTATAAGCTTTACCTGCGGGGATAATTGGGTATTTAGTTTATAGAGTTTTGGTTAAGTATTGTATCAGCTTTTAGTTAACCGGAATGTCAGATTAGTTCGACATAATGGGTTTTAAAAAATCAGTTGCAGACGAGTTACATATACATAAAAAATCAGTAGGAAGTTGTGAATTGCAAGATTATTTGTGAATCGGAAGAGGTGATGTTATTCTGCAAAGAAGATGCACAAACCCAAAATCAGACTCAAATACAAAGACAGGAAGAAGAAAAATTCACAACCAATCCTAGTTTCTTAAACTGATAAGTCGCTGCATTTGTTTAATTTTATTTTAGATCAAGTTGTATTTCATAGATATAATGTTACATGATGGATCATATTCCTTAAATTTGAAATTGATGTCATTCTTAGCATTTTGTATTCTTTAATTGGTTGAACTAAGTAAGAATGACTATTGTGTATTCTTTAACAATATATATATATATCTTATTTTAGGCCATTGTCAGCAGATCAAAGGTGGAGGAGTCTGCAGTTTATTCTTTGAGATCAAAGTTTAGAATAGGACATTCATATACCAATTTCTGATTTTGGGTTTTATGACTTGGATGTTTTTGGTACATTATGACTAGTACTTGGAGAATTATTGAACTATCAATTTGTCTTTTGGGATATGAATGAGTTGATCTATTGTATATGAGTTTATATTATTGGATCAAAAATATATATTCTGAAACGAGATGAATGACGAAAGAAAATTGAATTTGGGACCGCGGTTTAAAACAGGGTATTAAATAGATAACGACCACAGTTCTATAACCGTTGTCCTATATTAACGACGTATAAAGACCGCGGTCAGAATGTTTTAAAACATGTTACTTTTAACCGTGGTCCGATATTTACCACGGTTTATAACCGTGGTCCAAATATTTTAAAACGTCATGCTTATAACCGTGGTCCGATATTTACCGCGGTTAAAAACCGTGGTCCGAATGTTTAAAAACGTGGTAATTTTAACCGTGGTCCGACATTTACTGTGGTTATAAAACCGTGGTCCGAAGGAGACCGCGGACGCCGACTTACGCGGTGCAAAGTCCGGACCGTGCCGAGCGAAACCGCACTAAAGAAACCGCGGTCCGATGTATAAAAAAACTGCGATCTAGCCCTATGTTTTGTACTAGTGCATGAACTATATACGGAGAGGGAGGGAGTATATAAAAGTTCTTAAGTATTGGCTAAAAGTAAATGTATTTGAGACTCATTCAATGTCCTATAAAATTAATATCTTTTCTACCTTACGCTTCTTCCCACCTTTTTCACCTTCTTTGTCTTTCGCCTCAAATCCTTATAGCTATGGAGAGTAACCCGAGATCGCACTAGCCACGCTCGCTTCCGCCGCGGCCCTGCAATCCTTATAGTTTTTTTTTATGATGAATTCAAACAGACTATTATGTAGATAATGACTTTATAATAGCAAAAATTAGTAATTATACATTTTATATTCCTGTACTAATTTCTTATATCAAAATACAAAGATCAGAAAATATGTAAAAAGTTATATACTTACTTAAATAAGAACATCTATACATGAAAATAATATCTATTTATGCAAATATTGACAAAAGTAATGTCGATGGATGATTTGAGAAAGTAATGTCACCTGAGACTAATTAATGTTTAAACATATTTTCCCCCTCTCTCTTTCCGTCTCCAATTTACCCAATAACAATTGAGACTTATTGAATCTAGAGGTTTTTGCCGCAAACCACCCGTTATTTGTCAAAAGTTGCACAAAAACACCCGTTATACAAAAATTTGCAAGGAACCACCAAAAGTCCCATTTTGTTATCAAATCGCAACCCACGTCCAAATTCTGTTAACTTCTCTGTTAATGATTGTGCAATTACCAAAATACCCCCGCTTATTTTTAAAATTTGAGGGCAAAATGGTACATTCTCATGTTAGTGACATGAACTCCATAATTTCACAAGAAATTCAATTTTATCTCGTGATATTTCAATATCAGAGGAGGAGATCGATCGATTGGCCAATCCTTGCTCGGAGTAAACATCTTGAGCGGATTCGACAATGAGATCCACCGCAAAGTGTTCCCTGGTGTTGGATAAAAGACGATAAGCAAGATCTGAGGCGAGACCGACGATAGAGGCTTCATCGCCCAAGCTCAGGATCTCCAGATCCAGGTCCTTAAGGATTCGACAATGAGAGAGAGAGAGAAAGGGAAGGGGGGAGGCCATCCCGCACGTGAGTAATTTCTGGATTTGGGTCTAGATCTAGGCCAAGCAGAGGTTGCAATCGATGGAGGAGAGGTCGGAAAGGCAATGGAAGAAGGCGTAGATAGAGGTCGTTGATGGCGGCGGAGTAGCGGTGGAGTGAGATTGTTGATGAAATTGAAGAAGAATTGTTGGTGAGTGGAGAGAGGGGCGGTTTGACTGGAGCAGATAAGTAGGGCTTCCTGGGTCAGATTATCGGAGTGAAGAAAAGAGGGAGAGTGCGAGGAGGAAGAAGACACTCTCTACAAGGTATAAACCCTAACCCTAATATTTCCCCAAATTGAATCCCAAAATCCATTAACCCAAAATCTTCAAATTGATACTTACAAAATGTCGGACCGGGATGGAATTTGAACACGAACACCGACTACCCCATCACCAGCCCCATCGTCGAGAGGATTTCTGTGTTGAGTGCGATTCCAGTGGAAGTTTAGGCCAACACATACGATTCCAATGGAATTTCTCGTGACATTAAAGTTCATATCACCAGCCTGAGAATGTACCGTTTTGCCCTCAAAATTTAAAAATAAGTGGGTTATTGTGACGAAGAAGTTAACAGAATTTGGTCGTGGGTGGCGATTTAAAAACGGAATGAAACTTTTGGGTTGTTCCTGGCAAATTTTTGTTTAACGGGTGGTTCCGTGCAAATTTTGACAAATAACGGGTGGTTTGGATAAAAACCTCTTAAATCTACTATATATATTAAAGCAAAGCTCAAATTTCGTCACATGTCACCTCCTAATTTAACTGTCATATATCATTTCATTTTTTCTTTTTGCCACATGTCAATTTTGATCATTTTTTCTTATTTGTAAACAAAATCATATTGAAAAAATTATAAATATGTGTATATGTTTATTTTAGGCTATTAAAGATTTGCAATATACCTCTTTAGAATATGTTATTTATAAATTCTCTTATCCTTCTTTTAACCATATTTTATGTGCACTAATAAATAAAAAATTGATTACATACTCCTATGTCCCTTAAAGATTGTCTTATTTTATACTATGTACAAGAATAAAGACAACTCTAATCAAGGCAAAAGTGTAAATAATGACACATAAAATCATAAAATTCAACCAATAGAAAACTTATTACAACATGAAGACAACTTTACCCCTTAAAAGTGTTGTTGGATATGAATGAAATAAATTGAGTAAGGGTATTATGGCAAAATATTAATAGATAGAAATGGAAATGAGACTCACTTTAGAGGACGTCCGAAAAGGAAACGAGACAAATATTTAGGGACGGGGAATAGAAAGATTTAATCTCATAACAAATATTTAGAATAACCCAAACTTTACCTACAAGTTAAGAAAATAACTCAATCTTTCAATAGTTAAAAATATAACCTAAACTTTTCAACAATATTGCTAGAACTATAACATATCTTCATTTTCTCCTATTATTTACTACAAAGTTTTACGAATTTTTGTTTTGTTTAATGACTAGGCATTTCAAATGCTTATTTGGCATACAAATTAACAATAAAGTCTAAAGAAAAAATCATTATTTAATCTATACGTGAAATCCTTTTCTCGCATTACTCGACACAACTATGGCAATGGAAGATTCTTGCTCTTCTTCTCGATTTTTTGTCTATAACCTCTTCAACAAGCAACAAGTTGAAATTACTGATATAATCGAGATTAAGGTCTAAAATTCGAGATTTACACTCCAAAATGCCCTAGTTTCCCTTTCAAACTGGACCCAATAAACTCTAATTTTTCAATAAAGGACAAGGCTAATATTTATCAAGTTTAGACTAACAATCGAGATGATGAAGCATGATATTGGACTGAGATCGAATTTGGATCTCTATCCCATACAATCACCATCTTTCTTCATTAAACCATTGTACTCCATGTATAGTTACTCCATAACTTAGGTAGCTAGGGTATGAGGAATTTTTTTTTGAAATGGGCTTTTTTTCAAAAAAAAAATTCCCGACGTAGGCTCTTTTCAAAAGAAATTCCCAATATAGGCACTTATGCCAACTTCGGATTTTTTTTATGTGTGAGAGAGCGTCTCTCGTCCGAAGCTGGTATTTTTTTTTTTTTGAATTTTTTATGTATAAGAGACGCTGGCCCAACTAGCGTCTCTTATACGTTAAAACATAAAAAAAAAAAAATTATATGAGACGCTGGTCGAACCAGCGTCTCATATAAATGGTCTTTTTTTTTTATTTGAACATGTATAAGAGAGGCTGGTTCGACCAGCGTCTCTTATACAGATTTTTTTTTAATTCCCCGTGTAAGAGACGCTGGTCGAACCAGCGTCTCTTACACGTAAAATGTTTTTAAAAAAAAAATTATTTGTATAAGGCGCTGGGAAAGCTATAAACGTAAGGCTACCTGTGCTGGTTTGTTCGTTTGTTTAATTTTTTTTTTTTTTCAAAGTTTATATATATATTATTATATATGACTTACTCGTGTTTGGATGACTCGTATGAGCTCGTTTGAAATCGGAATCGATCACGACCGATTTCGTTGGGTCCGTATTGATCCCAGCTTTCACCAGATATGTCTCTCGCTCGATTCTGATTTCGAACGACCCCATACGAGCCACCCGAACAAGCGTAAGTCTCGTGCGTACCTTCTACTGTAAATGGATATTTACAAATCCGTTCCTCCATATCACGCGATGAGAGACATATCTGGTGAAAGCTGGGATCAATACGGACCCAACGAAACTGGTCGTGATCAATTCCGATTCCGAACTGGTGAAAGAAGGTATGCACGAGATTTACGCTTGTTCGGATGGCTCGTATGGGCTTGTTCGGAATCGGAATTGACCACGACCAGTTTCGTTGGGCCCGTATTGATCCCAGCTTTCACCAGATATGTCTCTCATCGCCTGATATGGAGGAGCGAATTTGTAAATATCCATTTACAGTAGAAGGTACGCACGAGACTTACGCGTGTTTGGGTGGCTCATATGGGGTCGTTCGAAATCAGAATCGAGCGAGAGACATATCTGGTGAAAGCTGGGATCAATACGGACCCAACGAAATCGGTCGTGATCGATTCCGATTTCAAACGAGCCCATACGAGCCATCCAAACACGAGTAAGTTATGACTTTGACTTTTTTAGGTAATAATTTACTAATAATTAAAATATTGTATTAAAAAATATATTAAATTTGTATAAGGTAAATGAACTAAATCTATTTAGCAAAATATTTTATTAAAGTTTATTTAGTTAATATTTGTATCCTAAACTAGCTTTATTATTAGAGATTTAGGCTCCTGAGATACCACCTCTTAGAGTAAAACCAAGTTAACGATTTCTATCCGTTGGATCAAATCTAAATGAATGGACCAGATTTAATTGTAATTAACAATAATAATAATAATTTTTACCCCAAAATCACTCCCTAAATCTCGCCAATTCACTTTGCTCTCTCCTCCCTTATTTGCTCTATCGATCTCTCTGTAATGAATGGACCAGATTTAATTGTAATTAACAATAATAATAATAATTTTTACCCCAAAATCACTCCCTAAATATCTCCAATTCACTTTGCTCTCTCCTCCCTTATTTCCTCTATCGATCTCTCTGTAATGGTGCCCTAACCATTACCCTAGCCTTCTACCGAATCGCCGCCACCACAAGTTGAGTTTGTCATCGCCGTCGCCGCAAGCCCATTCTCTCCGGTAAGCATACATACGACCCTGGTTGTCATTTATTTTTTGTTCTTATTCGAAACCCAAGCTTTCCGGTTTACAAATTAGGGTGTACAAAAATCTTCAATTTTGTGATGGTGACCGTGATCGATTCCTTTTGCTTCTGGAAAAAATCTCCTCCTCAATCCCACACAAAAAATCAGCATCCAAGGAGCTTCAGCTTCTCACAAAACGAGCGGTTAAAGGAGCAGTTAGGGTTTTGTTAGGTAGGATCAGGAGCGGGGTTCATGTAGACGAGCTATTGGCTATACTTGCAATATGTTGTCTAGTGTTGAGTTCTCGTCTTCGGGAACGCCTTCTTTGCACAGATCTAGATCGAGGAGGCAAGTCTTCTTGTCTCTTGATGGAAGGATGAGTGAATGAGCCTTGGATAAGGCGTGGTAATGGTGTCTTAAGGCTGCGGAAAGGCCTTATGTCGAAGTAAATGGAAAGTGTAAGACAAAGCTTTTAGCGTAGCTTTGAATAAGGTGTTTTGGGAGAGTTGGATAAGCAAGAAAACGAGTAGATCTTTATCACACGAGTGTTCTTGAGAAGCGTTTGAGGTTGTTCTTGGTAGATCTTTATCACACCAAGAGAAGAGGATAAGTAAGTAGACACAAGGAGTCCACCGAGTGTTTCTTAAGTGTTTTGACGCAAGGCAAAAGGATAGGAGTTTTCTCACTAAAGGCTTTTGCTTAAATCTTAACGTGCTTTACAATGACAACCTTGTGAGGATTTTATAGGCATGAAGACGTCCTTGGGCTGCAAGCCAAGGATCACTCTTCAAATCAAGCATTAAAGAGGCTAAAATCTAGGAAATAAACGTTATGTGTGAACAAATCAAAAGGAGGTATCTAAGGGATTATGCTAGACACTTATTAGGATGATCCAATGGATGAGGATGGTGATCCTTGTGACCCTCACACGGATTGATGACATGGAAATTCAGCTTGGAGGATTTTAAGAGATCACATTGAATGCTTGATGACTCAAAAAGAGGGATTGTGTCTCTCCCGGGTCCGAGGCCTTTGGTACGCGCGTTTGGACCTTATCTTGACTCCTTGGGTCCATTTAGGACCTATGGAACCATGTGCGCCGAGCCAATGTGGCTCGAAGGGCTCGGACACACACAAACATTCTTTGACGCGTAGGCGGCGTCGGGCGTCAAGCATGGCCTTGGTCACTTTGAACTTGTGAGGCACTTGTATGGGCGTTCTTGACCTTATTGGACTCCTTTGATGCCTTTGAGTCCAGTGGTAGTGGCTTGATGAGATTGAACCCCATGGTGAGATCACATCATCTAGCCATTAATTACTTTTATATTTCAACTAGTTATGTCATTGTTATGTGAAGTGCATGGACTCTCCCACCTCTTGAGATGGCTTTGGGTCCTTTATTGTAACACCCCCAAATTACATTGGGAATATTACCGCCAGTGACCCCAGACTTAACTGTCCAAAGTCACCCAAGGCTTTACAGTATGCATCACAAATACAAAATAGTAATTGAAATGCAATTATATTATTAAAATACTTAACCGAGTTTACAAATGCGGAAGCGATTACATTAAAAGTCATATTATATTACTTAACTGAATTACAAATGCGGAAGCGTATAATGAAGACATTATTCTTAACTTTATTACAGAGATTACAGCGGAAGACTTAATTAAATACCTTCATCTTGGGCATGACTAGTGTAAAGAAAGACATCCCACAGGTTTTCATCTAATCTTTGAGCTCTGAATTTGAGAAATGTAAATTCCTATACTTGGTGTTCAACTGATTATACCAGCTTTTCTTCTTCATGACAGCTTATAACAATGGGCGAGGATAATTCAGCTTGATGTGTGACCAATTTTCTTGGGTAATGTAGAATTTGCTTGCTCCATATTATTTGAATTGAATCAGTTGTTGTAGGGGTTTACCATTTAAGTTAGAAAACATTTTATGCTCTAGAGATTTTTATACTATTTCTTAGCTTTGTGGAACATATTAGTCGCAACTTCTCTCTTAGTAAAATTAACTTGCAGATCTTCTCATGCAAGTGCTCTTCAATCTTGCCTTTCTTATTAAAGTTGTTGAAATTTACTAGTACAGATGCATAAATATACTAGCACACGCATAAATTCATCATCTTCTTCTGCAGAAGCTCTTGTTTGAGTTATGTATCTTAAATGTGCAAAAATATTCTGTCAGATTTTTGTAAAACTATTCAACTCTCTTGATAATGAGTCCCATTTTGTCCCTATTTTCACCTCCGGATTAGTTAATACAAATAATGATTATATGTGGTTGTTTCTTGTCTATACAAACAATATACAACAATAGATACTGCTTAGGCAGAGTCTGGAAGATCAAGATATGCAAATTACGATCACAAACTAGTCAGGTTGATGCATGCTCGAGTGACCCAAGAAAAAGAAAACAACTACAAGAATATCACTAATAGAGTTTATATCGTATATCAATACCAACGAAGTGCATATCACTAATAGCTTTATGCATATCGTTCTCAAATATAATTACAATGACTTAAAAATGGGTAACAAAGTATCATTAGAGTGTCTTGAATATGCCTTAACGATTACTGCATATCGTTTATAGCATTGTGCATATCAGTACCCTAATAGATCGACATCATCATCTGATGAATAATACATGACGTCATCCTTTGGGTTTCTCTGCATACATGGACATGTTGTGCATATCAATGAACAGTTAGTGCATATCAATGAACAACGAGTGCATATCAAGTGAATCAGAGTGCAATGAATAACAATACAAACGAAGTGCATAACACCAATAACTTTCTGCATATCGTTCACCAACAAAGATTATATCGAATATCAATACCAACGAAGTGCATATCACTAATAGCTTTATGCAGATCGTTCCCAAATATCATTGCAATTGCAATAACTTAAAAAGGCGTAACAAAGTAGCATTAATGTGTCTTGAATATGCTTTAACGATTTCTGGATATCGTATATAGTAGTGTGCATATCAGTGCCCTAATAGATCGACGTCATCGTCTGATGAAGAATACATGACTTCATCCTTTGGGTTCATATCATCAAGACAATGAGGAACCAATGCTTTTTAACACATTCAATACCATATAATGCTTCTTCATCGTCATCTGACATACAATCAACACCATCGTCTGAGGAAGAATAGATCACATCATCATCAATTGGGTTCTTCTGCATACCTGAACCAGTTTTGTGCATATCAATGAACAGTTAGTGCACATCCGTTAACAATAACTGCATATCAAATAACCGCAAAATGAAACCCTAGAGACCTATATTAAAATTCATTAGGGCATATGATTTGAGAGGCGATAAACAATGATAGCAATTTCACACATATAGTGCATATCATGTAAATGTGATTGCATAACAATGGGAAAAAAACGCATATGACAACTTAATTACTGCATAACGCCTCAAAATTCAAAACCCTTAAATGCTACTGCATAACGACGAATAGAATAAGCATATCAATTTAGCGAGTTTGCATATCTGAATTAAACCCTGGTGAACCCTAGAGAGTTCGCATAACGGCGAATAAGGTGTTCAATTACATCAAACCCTAATCAAATTCCTATGAATCTAATACATCAAGGTCGAATTGCATATCAAATAATCGCAAAATGAAACCCTAGGGACCCATATTAAAATTCACTAGGCATATGATTTGGGAGGCGATAAACAATGATAACAATTTAACACATATAGTGCATATCATGTAAATATGATTGCATAACAGTGAAAAAATCGCATATGACAACTTAATTACTGCATAACGCCTCAAAATTTGAAACTCTTAAATGCTACTGCATAACGACGAATGGAATATGCATATCGCTTTAGCGAGTTTGCATATCAGAATTAAACCCTAGAGAACCCTAACAAATCCTACCAAGTTCGCATAACGCCTCAAAATTCGAAACCCTAAATAGCTACTGCATAACGAGGATGCGAAATTGCATATCGATTTTACGAATTCGCATATCAGAATGAAACATCTTGAAACTAACCTTCTTCCATGGAGATTTATGTGTTGTTGTATCAATCAAACAAGATATGAAATTGCCAAGGAGAAGAACGAAATTTTCAAGCCCTCTGTAAAAGACAAGATCGTGACAGAGAGAAGATCGTAAAATATGGAAAAAAAAGAATGGAGAGAGAAGCGTATAATCAGGAGTTTTATTTGGTAATTTTTTTTCAAAATTTCTTTTATTCTAATGCTTTTAATCTCAACCCTCCATCTATTTCTCATCCAACGTCTATAGATCGTTAACACCGTTTTACCATAAGAGTGGTCTTACCGGAGTGGTTCATAATATTATCCCGTCCTACTATAACAAGACTGAAGAATACATATATGAGCAAGAACACTTGTTTTAGTCTTTATGCAGCCAAGAATTATCAATAATCTTGATATGTCCCATTTTTTCATTACTCTTACGCACATCAAGTTAGTTTTTATATATGACTAGATACGGAGCGCGAGAAAATTACGGATTTTCGTATGTGATTTAATATAGTTATACATTATTTGTTAATATGTTGTTGTTGTTATCAAATTTATTAATATTTGTAAATATAAGTATTTTTTATTTCCTTATAAATATATTTAAAGTAGTTTTAAAACATAATATTAGAATAAGTTTGCATTGTCATAAGAGAAGCTCACACATTAATTTAATTTGTGACTTAATCAAGTGGACTATAAATAAATATAACATAGGGATATAAGAAAAATATTTAAAGACATGCCCAAAAGTCCAATAGGAGGTGATTAAGAAATGAGTAATACATTAAATTGGTACCAATTTCATTCAATTTTGGCATTGGACATCCAACTTTTATATAGATAAAATCATTTGTCTAGTTGATCATTCTATTACTGTGTTTATTACTATATACGAGTATGTTAAAGTTTATAAAAAATTATCCCTTAAGCTTAGCAATCACTTTAAAACTGTTCATAATTGCAAACTTCATTCAACTGATAATTTTTCTGTCTACGCCCATTTCTGCATGCAATTCAATTTGAATTACTTCTATCGTATGACTGCTTGTTATCAATACTGTATCATTATTATAAATCTGTACAACCAACTTGTCAAATCTTCCATTAAGTATACAGATACTCATAATCGTCCTACTTGCTTCTTCAAATTCACTGTTGAGGGGAAGATCATCTTCAGGATCGCCACCGACTACTTTGCTCAACCCTAGTTTGCCACGTTGTATGCCCACCGCTTCATCTCTTGCCTACATTTATTATGCTTGCGTGTTATCACCCCAGCTCAACAGATGATCATGGTGAGAAAAAATGTCAACAACCGGTACATTTATTCCTTCCCTCCTTCTTCCCATTTTGTCAACCCTGCTGTCACTTCCTACCCCTTGTTTTGCCTAAACCAGACTAGACGTGCCAACAACAACTTCTTCTGCAATTTATTCTATTATTTTTTAAACAATAAACCCTATTTCTTTCCCATTTCTTGCCCTAATGCTTCTATATCCTCCTCTTTAAATACTCAGATTTCCACCTACACTGCCACATCTTCTCTGAGCTTCTTCTGTTATTCCTTCCACTTCTGTACTTTCCTCACCAACTCAATCTCTGAAACACACGAGTCTCTTTTTCCTTATGGGTCCAACCTTAACTCCATCACTATCACTCACTCCAACTCCGACACTGATATGTTTACAGTGACGGCTCCTGCTCTCATGTTTGCTAATCCCCCCTAGCCCAACTGTCTCTTTAACCACTACTGAGGAGATCCGTGAGCTCCCAGATCTTCACATTCCTTTATCCCACCAGTTTGAGCATGAGACCGTGCTTCAGGAAGTTCAAGAAGACAACATGCATGAGGAGGAACACATCCAATTTCCTCACCCGGTGCCTGCTACCTATGTGCCTGACTTCAGTCAAGCTCCAGCTTTTCAACCACCTCAAGAACCTGACGAGAGCTTCTTCAACAACATTCAGAATCAACTTGTGCAACTCACTCACTTCTCTTTGGTGGCACGTGCAGTTGATGGGGATCTTGACCCGGTTGGAACTGATTTTTTACTGGACTTCCGGGCACTTTTCTGGTGGGCTGCGGTCACCGGTTGTGCCAGATTATGGGAGCGTTGGCTTCGTCTCCGCGAGCACTACGCCGTAGTGTACTCACACGTCAAAATCGGGTTCCGTTTGAATGAGAAATGAAGGCTCAAAGTTGGTTGCTTGACTAAGTTCAATGAACAATTTTGGAGCTGATTTTTGACTAAGGGTTTTGTCCCACATCGAAAATTGGGGTGGGAATATGAAGGGTTTATATACCCCAAACCCCATACCCTTGGTAAGCCCTTGGGAGAGGTATGGAGAGAGGACACGGGGGGCCCTCGCGCGGTCCGTCCGTCCGTCCGGTCCTGGTCCGTGGTCTTGTGGTCTTGGCTTCTGCTTTTTAAGGAGATTCTTTCTCGACTCTACGCACCAGATTCGTCAAGAACACTTCGGTATAATTTTTCCTTAATTCATCCTTTTAAATTGTGAGGTTGCTGTTGTATTTACAGAACCAGGTTGCTGTTGTATTACAGAACCGAAAAACTGTGTTTACAGTTCACAGATTTCTGATTCTGTATTTACAGATTGCAGAATCTGTGTTTTACAGTTCGCAGGAATTCAGATCTGTTTACAGATTCGTGATTTCTGGAATTTTTTACAGTTCGCAGGAATTCAGATCTGTTTTACAGATTCGTGATTTCTGGAACTTTTTACAGTTCGCAGTTTTCAGTTCTGTTTACAGATTCGTGAATTACTGGTTCTGAGTTTAACAGATTCGCAGAATCTGGTTCTGTAATTTTTACAGTTCGCAGATTGCTGGTTTCTGCATTTACAGATTCGCAGATTCTGGTTCTGTAATTTTTACAGTTCGCAGATTGCTGGTTTCTGCATTTACAGATTCGCAGATTCTGGTTCTGTAATTTTTACAGTTCGCAGATTTCTGGTTTCTGCATTTACAGTTCTGTAGAAAACTGTGTTTTTTCAGAATTTTGAAATCTGTTTTGCAGAGTTACGTCTAAGTCATACTAATATTTGTTTGTCTCATTGAACAGATACAATGACTAACGGAGATGAGAAAACTGCTGCTGACGCTGGAAAGGTCACTGGGTCGCCCCGAATTCAGTTTGGGACTGTGCCTCTCGATCAGGCTCAGATACTTGATAGGGATCAAGTTCAGAACAGTCCGGGTCATGAGAGTCCGATCAAGGAAACCCCCCCGGTTGTCCAACTGGATCTGCCACCAGTGCCTATTCATTCGGCTGAACCGAGTCATCCGGCTGAAACGAGTCATCTGGCTCAACCTCTTCATCCGGGTCAAATGAGCCATCCGGTTCAAATGAGTCATCCGGGTCAAATGAGCCATCCGGTTCAAATGAGTCATCCGGGTCAATTGAGCTATCCGGGTCAAACAAGTCACCCAGGTCAAACGAGTCATCCAATGGATCTGCCTGATGTTCAGTTGCCTCATCTGTATGTTCCCCACAGACCGTATGTGACAACTATGCCGAACACAATCCATGCTGGGATCCTACCCGAAAAATTTGACGGGAAAGGGTTCAAAATATGGTCTCAGAAGATGGAGTTCTTTCTGAGTATGCTGGGTTTGGACAGGTTCTTGAAGGAGGGGAAACCTAGGTTCTCCCCACATGACACTGATGCCCTATCTGATTGGGCGAAAGGGGACTATGCATGCAGAGGGTATCTTACTCATCGCATGATTGACTCACTGTACAAGGTCTACTGTAACCATAACACCGCTAAGGAATTGTGGGATACTTTGACAAAGAAGTACAGGACACAGGATGCTGGCTCAAAGAAAGCGGCAGTAGCAAAGTTTCTGAACTACAAGATGGTAGATTCAAGGTCAGTCGTGGAACAGGTTGAAGAACTACAACTGATCGTCCATGAAGTAATCTCGGAAGGAATGACCATCTGTGAGGCTTTCCAGGTAGGTGCCATCATTGAGAAGCTTCCTCCATCCTGGGAGCAATTCAAGGTTTACTTGTTGCTGAAACAAAAGGCAATGAGGATTGAAGACCTGATCGTGAGGCTTCGGGTCGAGGAAAACAATAAGAGGGCAAATCAAGTTGGGCTCTCTAACAAGGCAAACCTGGCTGAGCATCGAGACAAGGGGAAGAACAAGAAGTTTCAACCTCAAAACACCACAAACTTCAAGAAGCAAGGAGCAAAGAAGTTCAGTGGAAAATGCCACAAGTGTGATAAGGCTGGTCACAAGGCAGACGAGTGTCGCAGCAAGCCCGACAACAGAAGAGACAAAGGGAAGAAGTCTCAAGCAAATTTAGCTGAAAACTCGCTGACAGCAGACGATCTGTGTGCGGTGACTGAAGTGAATTTGGTTGGGAGCAACCCAAAGGAGTGGTGGTACGATACAGGTGCCACTAGACACATCTGCTCGGATAAGGGATTGTTTACCACTTATCAGAAAAGCCGAACAGATGAGAAGCTCTTCATGGGAAACTCTGCGACATCCAAGGTTGAAGGTATTGGGAAGATCGTGCTCAAGATGACTTCTGAAAAGGAGCTGACTCTCAACAATGTGCTTCATGTGCCAGACATTCGAAAGAATCTGATCTCGGGGACTCTTCTCAATAAGAATGGGTTCTGTATCAAGTTTGTGTCTGATAAGTTAGTTCTTTCTAAGAATGGGATTTATGTGGGGAAGGGTTATGTGAAGGATGGGCTGGTCAAAATGAATGTAATGACAGTCCTTCCCAAAAAGGTTGTAACTGATGTTTCAGTGAATGAGAATAATCCTATTGCTTATGTCGTTGAGTCTTTTAATATTTGGCATGAAAGATTGGGACATGTTAATTATAAATCTATAAGTAGACTAATAAGCATGAACATGATTCCAAAATGCAAAACAAGTAAAGACAAATGTGAAGTATGCGTACAAGCGAAACTCACAAAAACGCCATCACCCCATGTAGAGAGAACAACCGAACCTCTAGGACTAATTCACACTGATTTATGTGATTTAAAGTTCGTGCAAACTAGAGGCGGTAAGAAGTACTTTGTAACCTTCATAGACGATTGCACACGATATTGTTATGTATATCTGTTACATAGCAAAGATGAAACTTTGGAAAAGTTTAAAGAATACAAGTTGGAAGTTGACAACCAACTTAGTAAAAAGATTAAAATGATCCGAAGTGATAGAGGAGACGAGTATAGTGAACCATTTAATGCATTCTGTAGAGAACATGGAATCGTTCATCAAACTACTGCGCCTTACTCACCTGAATCTAACGGGGTTGCGGAACGAAAGAACCGAACTCTCAAAGAAATGATGAATGCAATGCTGCAAGAATCTGGGTTATCCCAGAACATGTGGGGGGAAGCGCTGCTAACCTCCAATTACATTCTCAACAAAATACCGCATAAGGTGACTGGAAAGACGCCTTATGAGTTGTGGAAAGGTAATGTACCTTCATACAAATACCTCAAAGTGTGGGGGTGCCTAGCAAAAGTGGCGGTACCACCCCCTAAGAAGGTCTCAATAGGACCAAAAACCATTGATTGTATCTTCATCGGGTATGCACACAATAGTAGTGCGTATCGTTTCTTGGTATACAAGTCTGATATACCAGACATACATGCAAATACAATAATGGAATCAAGAAATGCATCCTTCTTCGAAAAAACGTTCCCGTGTAAGGATAAAGAGAATCCGAAACGGACTCGTGAAGAAGGCGAAGCAAGCACTTCTGTTCAACCAACAGAAGAGGACAATGATGAACCTAGACGTAGCAAAAGAGCTAGAAAGGAAAAATCATTTGGTCCTGATTTCGAAATGGCTTATCTTTTGGAAAATGAACCTAGAACATTCAAAGAAGCCATGTCAACACCAGATGCACCTGCTTGGAAGGAAGCGGTAAAAAGTGAAATCGACTCCATTATGCAAAATCATACATGGGAGTTAGCTGAGTTGCCATCCGGTTCGAAAGCTCTTGGGAGCAAATGGATTTTCAAAAGAAAATTAAAAACCGATGGCTCAATCGATAAGTACAAGGCTAGGCTTGTGGTGCAAGGATTTAGGCAAAAAGAAGGCTTGGATTTCTTTGACACCTACTCTCCAGTAACGAGAATAACTTCAATAAGAATGCTAATAGCCATTGCAGCTATACGCAATCTAGAAATACATCAAATGGATGTAAAAACAGCCTTTCTAAATGGAGAACTAGAAGAGGAAATTTATATGAAACAACCTGAGGGTTATGTTGTCCCTGGACAGGAACACAAAGTGTGTAGACTTGTGAAATCCTTGTATGGACTTAAGCAAGCTCCTAAGCAGTGGCACGAAAAATTTGACCAAGTAATGATGTCAAATGGTTTCAAAATAAATGAATGTGACAAGTGTATCTATGTCAAGGAAACTGCAAAAGGATACATTCTGTTGTGCCTATATGTGGATGACATACTCATCATAGGTAGCAACAATGACATGATCAAACAAACCAAGAACATGCTTAATGGAAAGTTTGACATGAAAGACTTGGGACTAGCGGATGTGATCTTAGGGATCAAAATATTTAGACATTCAGAAGGAATAGTCTTGTCTCAACAACATTACGCCGAGGCGGTACTTGAACGATTCAAGAACCATTCAAATGGGATTGCAAAAAGTCCGGTGGACCCGCATCTCAAACTGAAGAAAAACTCGGGTAATGGCATATCACAGTTAGAGTATGCTCGTGTGATAGGAAGTCTTATGTACTTGACAAATTGTACAAGACCAGACTTAGCACATGCTGTCAACGTACTGAGTAGATATACCAGTAATCCAGGACACAATCACTGGAAAGCAATAACTCGAGTATTGAACTACTTGCGACATACTCGGAGTTACGGGCTGCACTATGGAAGATATCCAGCCACTCTGGAAGGCTATAGCGATGCTAACTGGATATCAGATTCAAAGAACTCAAAATCCACCAGTGGGTATGTATTCACGCTGGGTGGTGCAGCTGTATCATGGAAATCCTCAAAACAAACGTTATTGGCCAGATCCACAATGGAATCTGAGTTCATTGCTTTAGACAAAGCAGCTGAAGAAGCAGAATGGCTTCGAAACTTTATGGAGGATATTCCTTTGTGGGAAAAACCAGTGCCAGCTTTAGGTGTACACTGTGATAGTCAATCGGCTATCTCTCGGGCACTGAACACAATATATAATGGTAAGTCTCGCCACATAAGACGACGACATAAAACCATAAGACAATTGCTCTCAACTGGTGTAATCTCAATCGATTATATCAAGTCAGCTGACAACTTAGCAGATCCGTTCACTAAGGGACTGTCAAGAGAGCAAGTTGTAAAGTCATCTAGAGGAATGGGTTTAAAGCCTATGACTAAAGAGGATGCTTGATGGCAACCCTACCTAAGTGATTGGAGATCCCAAGAAATAGGTTCAAGGGGAAAACAAATTCAAGTCGAATCTAGAAGCGCACTTGGAGATATTATATCTTCGTCCCCAGTTCCTAGGATGATAAAAGTGCGATGGCAAAGTAGAGGTTAAGCATTTGCTTTTAATGATTCCATAAACTTTGAAAGAACAAAGTAGGGTATTGGTAATACCATTTATGGTCAATCACCTTATGAGTGTGAAATGGGGCCGTTTCTAGGAGAAAGAAGAGAGGCTACTTTCTCCAAGTTCACTCATGAATAACCAGGGATGTTCACGGCCAAAATGAACACAATCAAGAACCTAGTTCTGTGAGAAGATGAAACTGTGTGATAGTTATTGTCTAGGTTTACGTCAAAGTCCGGGTGGTTCAAGACATCATGTTCACTACCTGGTCGAGTAAATCCGATAGCTACTCACAATGGGTGGTTCAAGGCTGAAAAACGCCACCAGCTCAGATACAGTGATTCTTCGCCCGTACTCTCAAAATTTCTGTCTGTCTTGTCTAAGCACGTGTAATAGAATCATTTCTATTCATGTGGGGGATTGTTGGAACTGATTTTTGACTGGACTTCCGGGCACTTTTCTGGTGGGCTGCGGTCACCGGTTGTGCCGGATTATGGGAGCGTTGGCTTCGTCTCCGCGAGCACTACGCCGTAGTGTACTCACACGTCAAAATCGGGTTCCGTTTGAATGAGAAATGAAGGCTCAAAGTTGGTTGCTTGACTAAGTTCAATGAACAATTTTGGAGCTGATTTTTGACTAAGGGTTTTGTCCCACATCGAAAATTGGGGTGGGAATATGAAGGGTTTATATACCCCAAATCCCATACCCTTGGTAAGCCCTTGGGAGAGGTATGGAGAGAGGACACGGGGGGCCCTCGCGCGGTCCGTCCGTCCGTCCGGTCCTGGTCCGTGGTCCGTGGTCCGTGGTCCGTGGTCCGTGGTCCGTGGTCCGTGGTCCGTGGTCCGTGGTCCGTGGCTCGTGGCTCGTGGCTCGTGGCTCGTGGCTCGTGGTCCGTGGTCTTGTGGTCTTGTGGTCTTGTGGTCTTGTGGTCTTGTGGTCTTGTGGTCTTGTGGAATGGGCCGTAGGCCCAAGCAGCAGCAGCTTAGCTTCTTTTTGAAGTGGGCTGGATCTGGAAGTTGGGCTTCCAGATTGGGCTGTGGACTGCCTCGTTGGGGACGCCCAACTGAGTCAGCAACAACCTCCACGATCTGCTCCACTCCTCCACAACTGACTCCACCTCGTTGGTGTCATCGGTTCCGAGATCTCCTCCTCCACTAACAGATCAGAAACTCTTTTTAAGGAGAGTTCTGCCTCTCATTCTGTACATCCGAAAAAATCACAGCAATCCTCCCATTCTTCTTCTTCTCCTTTCTCTGAGAGTACGACACAGAAACTGGTTCGTTTGGCTTCTGCTTTTGATTGTGCAAACCAGAAGAATTCGTAGTTGTATCCTGGGATTCTCAACGCCAGTAACCGTCACATATACGGGGCGTTACAGAATTAAGGAAAGAGATTCTTTCTCGACTCTACGCACCAGATTCGTCAAGAACACTTCGGTATAATTTTTCCTTAATTCTGTTCTTTTATTATTTCTTTACAGATTGTTATAAACGCGGATTACAGGTCCTACAGACCCTCCTTTGGAAAGCGATTCGTGGAGATCTGCAGGTGCAATACTTGGGGAACAACTGGATTCTCTTCACTTTCACCAACAGGGAGGATAGAGATATGATTTGGAACAACATGCCTTTCTATGCAGTCAGTCGGTTAGTGGTTATCAGACCCTTCACTCCTCTTTTCAACCTTAACTATGAACCACTTTCTTCCATTGATATTTGGATCATAATTCCTTTCTTGCCATTCTATTTTTCCAATGAAGCTGGTCTCAATCACATTCTTCAGTTTAACAATCTTGGCACTCTTTTGAGGATTGATGAAGCCTCCGATGCTCGTACCCGTAACAGATTTGTTAGTGTTAGTATGCCTTGAATCTGAATCACACACTGCGACAGGTAGCACGGGGGTCTCGCTGCCCGGTCAGCGAGTCGGGGGGTCCAAGGGGGCGATGCGCCCCCTGGCCTGGGGATCCGGGGGGGCGGAGTCGCCCCCGGGCCAAACGGTATACAATATCTGTTGTATGGGCTTATTTGGGCCCATCAGTTTTGTTGTTGGGCTTAGGGTTATTTAGCGCTATATATAGCGGCTTATGTGTAAACCTAATTGTACCGAAAACTGTAATACCGCCTCCGTATAATCTGATCTCCCTCTCCTGTGGACGTAGCCAATCTTTGGTGAACCACGTATATCTGTGTGTCTTTCTTGCGTTTACTTTGTTCTCGTTTCGATTCTGTTACAACAGTTAGACTGCTTATTAACATGCCTATTGCTGAAAGAGTTGAATTCAGGGAGTATATTCAGTTGCAGCACTTCGACCGCTCCACTCTCACTCTGCGGGTTTGCCGGTTTGGTATGAAGGCTTCTCCATTGGTTGCGGTTGCTGTACTTCACCTCATCACGCCTTCGAGCATTGCCCTATTATGAACTTCAGACCAGGATCCATTGTTGCAAATTTCGTGGGCACCATCAACCAAGCTCAGGCTTTTGAAGAAACGGCTAGAAGACTTTATGGTAACAATTTCTCTCTTAACTCCAATCCTGTTATTCCTCCTGTTGTCACTCAAGCTCGCCAAACTACTGGATCCATGTTTGTCCCCACACCTTTTACTTATACTCGTCCTAGAGTCACCATTGTCCCTGTTTCCACTCGCGCTGCCAACAACACCCATCATGTTCATACCATTGATGCTTTTCCCGGGCTTCAGTACGTGCCTACTTCTTCTCAACCGATTCAGCCCATGTCAGAAGAGTTACACTTCTTCTCAACCGATTCAGCCCATGTCAGAAGAGTTTATCAAGCAAGCCTTGCCTACCCTAATGTCTCACTTCTTCCCTAATAAGACTGATGAAGCTGACCCTTCCAAAGCTAGTCCTAAGAATCATCTTGATGCTTCCCTTGAGTCTTCCTTCCAGTCTGCTACAGGTAACTCCAACAAGACCAACACTATCAATAACAAGCTGGGTGGGATCACTATTCGCTCTTCCAATGAACAATCTTCACCAGCTCCTGCAAGCAACTCCGAGTCCTCCTCTCCTGAAGATGCTAATGAGACTGCCTCTGCCTCCAAGAAACGCAAGAACAGAGACAAGGGCAAGAAAATTATGGAGTGATCATGATAGTACAACCCCAAATTCTCGGTTCTGTTCTACATTGCTTTGTTGTAAGCCAGCTTCCTCAGGTTATGCTCAATGTTTTTAGCATTATGCAGGTTCACTCTCCATTGTTTAATACCATTACTACTATGTCTATGTTCAGCTGGTTTGGTGATGATGGGAAGTTCCTTATGCTGTATGATATTGTCTTCCCCTTTTGCATGCATCAAGTTAGGGGTTTGTCCAACTTGAGGGCATTAGTTTAATAAGTGTCTTGCCTCTTAATGGCAATGTAATCCCGAGAATCTCTACTGATCTAGTTTATATCTTTGTTTTGCTTGGTGGTGAGGTCTTCTGGCCTCCTTCTTCTTCTGCACTTCATAATCATTTTACTATACCATATTATAAACTATTTATAAACCCTATTATACCCTATTATATACCTTATTATTATACTCCATATCTATTCAATGCTAACAACCAAATCAGTAATACAAGCCTTCAGAAACGACAGTGTGTTAACACCAGTACTTGCCATTTATTCTTCAATATTCTTAAAATTTCCAATGCTAAAGTTTATATATCATTCTCGTACTATGAGATTCATTCTTAAATTTATAACAACAACATTATCAATAATTGTCAAATCCTCAAACTAAACTACTTTCTGAGTTCAACTATACTAAGACCAATCTATTTTAATCATAATAATACTATGCTGTTGTTATCCACAAATTTCCTGAAATATGTTAATATGTCACATTACTTCTTCTTCATTAGATTAACTCCTTATCCTTACAAACATACTCCTCAAATGAATAAATACTACAACAAATACATTTACTTAATTCCTTATTTCTACACAGATAGTTATGCCAAAACTATGTATCAACTTACTTCTATTAGTAACTAGATACGGGCCTCGCGCTCCGCGCGAGAAAATTACGGATTTTCGTATGTGATTTAATATAGTTATACATTATTCGTTAATATGTTGTTGTTGTTATCAAATTTATTAATATTTGTAAATATAAGTATTTTTTATTTCCTTATATTTATGTTTGAAGTAGTTTTAAAACATAATATTAGAATAAATTTGCATTGTCATAAGAGAAGCTCACACATTAATTTAATTTGTGACTTAATCAAGTAGACTATAAATAAATATAACATAGGGATATAAGAAACATATTTAAATACATGCCCAAAAGTCCAATAGGAGATGATTAAGAAGTGAGTAATGCATTAAATTGGTACCAATTTCATTCAATTTTGGCAATGGACAGCCAACTTTTATATAGAATAGAAACGGGCCTCTGCGCTACGCGCGGGGAAATTACAATTTTTAATATGATTAACGTTGTTTAATAGGCGTCCTAAAATTAGATTGGGCTAATCATATTCACAACCCTTTATGATATAGAATCTAACATCGACAAAGCAGTCTCTAATCTTTGTTCTATCAAAAAGAAAAAAAAGAAAAGTTTAATTAGTGATTATGTTTTTCCTGAATGTTTTATTAATCATTTTAGCAATTGACACACAACTAACTATGAATTCGTCTCTCCCTTTAAAATCATCACATTATCTAATTAGCTCGGGTGCTTTTTTTTTGCCAAACAATTAGCTCGTGTATTGGTGTTCCTATTTTATTAGGGCTTAAATCAACAGACTGAAACCCGCGTACGGGTCTTGCGTAATTATAATTTCTTAAATGTTTCATAATAGATATTGAAATGATATTATATCATATAATCAAATAAGTTTGATGATTTGTACCTCTTCTCTCAATTCGCCAAATTGTTATATCATTTTGTAATATTATTGTAATATACGAGACATAAGTTTTTAAAAATATGATTTTTAATATTCTTGTAATGTACAGGACAACAGTTTTTAAATATATGTTATTTGCGTATGCAATTTCTTCAATGCTCTATATGCTAAATTTTTGTTCAAGTCTTGTTTGCAGTATTATTACCAACTCCACAGATTTTGATATATAAAATAAGGTAATCTATTTTGATTTATTAATAGCCAAGTTGGTGAATATATGATCTATTTTTCTGTCTATAACTCATTACAATTGAATAAACTCGAGGACCAGTTATTAAATGTCATTTCCCCATTGTATACATTTTTGACGAGTTTACTAAATTATCATGCTTGTTGGAAACTGAGTGTAAATGTTTGAAAACAACATGCTAGCATATTGCAATATGTAATATTGTTTACAATTACTAAAATTAGATGCAAATGGCCTCCGATAAGGGCTCAAAGTTTGGTACTAATGACGAAAAATGTAGTTTAGGATAAGTAAAAAGTAAACACTTCAAGCACAAAGAAATTGAAAGAGGAAAAAATGCATACCATATAGTTCACAACAGATCTCCCTCTTTGTATAAATTTAGTAATTGCAAAAGTTAAATCCTTTTACAAAGACACATGATACATGAATTGAATATAGGGAATTTAGATTCTTTGGTAAGTCGGTCCTCTAAACTCTGTAAACCTGCATATTATTTGTATATATATATATATATACTCCATCCGTCCCAAAATATGAGTCTCATTGTACAAAAATATCTTGGATTAAGGCAAATGCTTTAACGTACATAAGTGCATTGGAAATGATGAATGTAAAATATTAAAATAATTCATTAACCAATAGGAGAAGAGTTTACAAATGAAAAGTACATAAGTGCATTGGAAATGATGAATGTAAAATATTAAAATAATATGAGTAAGGGTATAATTGGAAGAAGTTTATGGACAAAAATAGAAATGAGACTAACATTTCGAGACGCCCAAAAAGGAAAATGGGACTCATATTTTGGGACGGAGGGAGTATAATTTACTAAAGCCTTCATGTGTACCTTTGAAAAAAGTTATTGATCTGGCTTTTTACTTTTTACTTTATTAATCTAATGATAAAGTCAATTACTGCAAAATCATACCATCCACTCCAAACCTCTGTCCACATGAGAGGTTTGTAAGGTCTGTTTTAGTAAACACATAACAGTAAAAGTCGTTGCAAGTATATTAATCTATCACAATAAGATCATTAACTATTAAAAAATTTATTTTGAAAAGAATTAAGATTGTCAACAAGAACACTGGAACTTATAACGGGATCAAGAGAGTCATCTTCCTTGCACATTAACCATGGAACACCAATATCTAATCCAACAACAATGTTAGCAGCCCATCTCATGTGATCACAACCTTCTTGTCCAAACATCTTTCTTTGCATTTTATATTTATATTCGATCTGAAAACACAAACTGATAGCACATAATTCAGTTTTTGAAATCAGAAACTCAAATTAATTTGACTAATCTTAATTACAAGAGGTCATGAAAAAAAGAGTCAATGAAAACATACAACATTGAGTGATGTTAAGGCATTGAATTTCATGTGTACAAGAGTTATTGTCATGGAATTTCTTTTTATTATTGCCTTCAAAATGCTCAAAAATTCGATCTAGTTTTGGGCGCATTCTAGTTGCGCCCAAAACTGAACCGGGTTTTAAAAAAAAGGTTTGGGGTGCCAGTTAAAATTTTCCGAGTGCGGGATTTTTCCCCACAATCATACGGTCAAGTATGTGCGCGAGGGGGAGAAAAGACAAGTAGACATCATTCATTGTCATCTATGTAAGAAGAAAGTTACCACAGTCAAAATTGAGGTTGATCGGTGAATTTGAAAGGGAGAGTGGGGATCGAGGAATTGGAGGTTATCGACAGTGGCAGATCTAGAAAATTTCTACCATGGGGGCTCGTATTAGAATTAAGATTATAAATTATGTTCTCTTTTTCTTGAGTATTATCAATTTGATTTAAACATATTCAATATAATATTAACCCACATTTAAATTTTAAATTAATTTAATTTATTTGTGGTAAAATCAATAATAAATATTCTTCTACTTTTTATTCTTGTATCAAATAAATATCTTGTACATAGAAATATCATATAAAAGTTATTCTTTTTCTCTAATATTAATGATATTTAGTGGGTTTGATAGATATTAAAAATATAAAAACTCTGTATGTAAAAATTATATTTAGTTTCCTTACATTTTTAATAATCATGTTTCTCTGTTTAACACACCTCTTACTTTTCTTACCAAAATTCAAGAATAAAATAGAAAAAATCTCTATATAACTACTAAAGCAAATTACATTTCTTCAATTCTAGCTATGTCACGTGGCATACTCTTCATTCAGGTCATCCACCTGTCGTCATTTCATTGGTCATGATTTTTTATAATTTATTGTAATTTTCTCAAAAAAAATTAATTAAATTTGGAAAATCGTGTGCAAAAATATTACAAAAAGATTGCTTAAGATCTTTCAGATTACAAAAAGATATTTATGTGTTAATTTTCTAGATTTTGACCTCGCAATATCCTATTATTTTATTTTACAAATATATATTTTATTTTTATGATATGACGTATCACAAAAAGATTGATTTCTTAATAAATAAGAGAAATAATTATATTTTTGTGTTATTGTAGTGTTTTCAATTATATATTTTTATATATGTTGAAATCAATTTATTTAAATTTTAAAAAAATTGACCCATGATAATTTGATCAAATAAGATTTTTGGTATTAAAAATTCATGTATATTCGTTGTTTATTATATTTAAAATGTAAAAACTTAATTATATATCAATATCATTTTAAGATATAAACTTATTTTCATATAAAATTTTATATTACATAATACTCCTTACTACTAATTCACTATATCGAGTTATATAAACCCGCGCATGGCGCGAGACCTAATCTAGTTTGTGTATAAAATTAAAAGGCTAAAATGACTTACGTTATATTACATGAAAAATAAAATCAAACCAACTTCATGTAATTCTATTAATTACTTAGTAATTAATTACCGTTGTGTAAATTGAATTTTAAAAAAATATATTAAAAAGCTAACTACTTATATGATACTAAACCAAAGGAGTATAATCAGTATATCACATTTTTAATTAAAATTTAAAACAATTGAATCTCTAGTTTGGAAAATTTTAACCGTTTACAGTTTTACCATGGATCTAATGAAAGAAAAAAAAAGAAGGTGTTTAATTTTTTAGCAAAACGCTTCGTTTTGATCTTGGACATCTTTTTAAATTAGAAAAAATGGTTGATGTAAATTTATTTAGTGAAATCATAAATTTATCAATGGAGGGAGCAACATTTATGAGGTACCAATTTCATTCAATTTTGGCATTGGATAGTCAATCTTTATATAGATAAGATTCATCAATCAAATATACTTATGATCACCTTTATTATAATAAATTGTTCACTTTTAATAAAATCCCTAATCTTACGTTATCAACTATCTTAAAAAACTTAACCATAATGGGTACGTTATTTATCAAAAATATGCCCAACAGTCATTTCATTTTCTATGGGTACGTTATTTTTTTCTATGTGGGCATTTTTTTTAAAAAAATTCTCAACATAGGCTCGTTTCAAAAATAATTCTCATAATAGGCATTTTTACTAGCTTTGGAAAATGTCTAAGTGGAAGAGACGCTGGCTAAGACAGTGTCTCTTCCCGAACCTAAATTATTAAAAAAAGAAGATAAAAATACAAGAGACGCTGGATTATCCAGCGTCTCTTGTTCGTTATTTTTTAAAAAAAAATTCAAAAGGCATAAGACACTGGTCCAACCAGCGTCTTATACCCTGATTTTTTTATCTTACAATTTTTTTTTCAAAGTGTGGGTCCCACTCTACCTTAATTAGTTCTTCTCTCTCGCTTTCTTCAATGGAAGCGCCCCGCACCAATTCAGATCGTGCCTCCAAAGCTCCCCCGACGAGGTGGTTGTTGGGATGCTTTGTATCGCATTTCCGAAAAACAGAGGGTGGAGGGGAGGCTCGTTTCGGTGCCTACAGTTCACCGCCATCCGGAACGTCGTCGTTTTCGAGCGATTAAGGTGTCTTGCGCGGGCTACGCACCGCCATATCAGTGCGCAGAGGGACTAGAACGAGGAGATTAAAACAAGGTCGTTGCTCTGTTTTCCGATCATCTCCTGATTTTGGGTTTCCGCGCGTCCGTTGGCTTTTGATTTGAGACGGAGAAGGGCGGAGCGGGAGAACGTGAAGATTTGCTCACGGGAGAACGTGAAGATCTGCTCGCGGGCGGGCTCGTCGGCAGTGAAGGTGACCGCTGGACCGCCGGGAGGGATTTTCAGGACGGCGGTGGGGGAGACGAGAACCGAGTCGACTCGGTTGAACTCGGGCTGACTCGTGAGCTTCTTTTCTCCTCTGCAGAGTGGGACCCACGCTTTTGAAAAAAATTTGCAAGATAAAAAAATCAGGGTATAAGACGCTGGTTGGACCAGCGTCTTATGCCTTTTGAATTTTTTTTTAAAAAATAACGAACAAGAGACGCTGGATTAGCCAGCGTCTCTTGTATTTTTACCCTTTTTTTTTTAATAATTTAGGTTCGGGAAGAGACGCTGTCTTAGCCAACGTCTCTTCCACTTAGACATTTTCCAAAGCTAATAAAAATGCCTATTATGGGAATTATTTTTGAAACGAGCCTATGTTGAGAATTGTTTTCAAAAAATGCCCACATAGGAAAAAAATTCTCACTTAACCTCTATTTCATATCAAACCAACTCTTTTGCAAACTTTATTTACTATGTATACACCAAATATGATCCCTATGAGAATTTGCATTATCAAACCTATTCTAAAAATCACAATATAAGTTCTTTCAAATTCTTAACAAAAGGTTTTTTATGAAGATCGCCTATTGGAATTGTCGAGGAATTCGAAGACCTCACTTTTGGACAGAGATATCATACATTCGGAAAACACATAATATTGACATTTTTTGCTTAGCAGAAGCTAAGAACAATGACACTCTATCTTCGCAATTTCTTAGAAAGATTGGATTCAAACATCTCACTATTTCACCATCTAGTGGTTCCAAAGGTGGATTAGGGCTTTTAATGACTAATTTTGATAAATTTGCTAATATCACCATTCTTTTTAATAACTACAACACCATTGTAGCTCTTTACAATAATCACACCAAATCCTATATCTTGGTTTTCATTTATGCTCCGAGTAAAGAAAATGAAAAACAAGATTTCTGGAATTTCATTTCTCAAATTATAAATGAGCATGATGAACCACCAATCATCATTGGAGATATGAATGATCTTCTTTCTCCTGAAGATTAACTAGGAGGGGCTTCTGACACTTACAATAGATATACACGACTTAATTCTTTCATTAATACAAATGGCTTAATAGTACAACAAAACACAAGATCCACTTTTACCTGGCGGAAATCCAGTCAAACACCACCTTAGAAAGACTAGATAGGGTTTTCATTCACACAACTATTTTAACTTTTTACAACAACATAGAACTTCAGCATTTACCATTTACAACTTCATACCACTGCTGTATTACCTTACAATTAGGTATTAATTCAAAATCTAGAAACTATCCTTTTATTATGGAAAATGCTTGGCTACCAAATCCAGAGTTTGACAAAATGATACATTGTGTTTGGAATTATCATGTCCAAGGCTACTTTATGTTCCAACTTTTTATGAAACAAAAGAAAATTAAAAATGAATGTTGAAACTGGTTAAAGAAAAACACCGACAATATTTTACATCAACTCAAGCAGACAGAGGATATGCTGCAATTCATACAACAACTATATTCAACAGAACCAATGCCAACCAATATGCATACCAAGTACATGAGACTTATTCTCAAATACAATAAACTTTTAGAATTTCAACACTCTTATTGGAAACAAAGAGAAAAAATAAAACATACAACTGACATGGATAAAAACACTAAATATTTTCAAAACACGGCAAAAAATCGTACTTTCAAACAAAAAATTAACTACTACGAATCATTAGAAAACATAAAATACTATGATCATGAGGATATTACTAGCCAAATTACAAATGATATAAAAAGCAGGTTTATTCCGACACACACAACAGATCTGAAAGATCAGGACTTCAAAATGATTCCAAAATGAATCACAGACGATGACAATACACAACTTCTTAAAGAACCAACAATGCAAGAAATCAAAACCGTAGTATTTGAACTACCAAACAATAAAACACCAAGTCTAGATGGGTTTACAACAGAATTCTATCAACACTACTTGAAATATATCTCAAAAACACTAACATCAACAGTTCAATCTTTTTTCCACTCTGGCCTATTACTGTCTGATTGTGCACAATCATTTATTACACTAATTCCGAAAAAGGATAATCCAACTACTATTAATCATTACCGTCGTATCAGTTTATGCACAACATTCTACAAAATCATTACCAAGATACTACACATGAGGTTTTTCATTCATTTCATAAAAGGAAAAAAGGGAAAAGAGGTTGGATGGCATTAAAGTTAGATATGGAAAAAGCATATGATAAACTTCAATGGCCCTTTCTAGTAAAAATTCTTCAAAAATTTGGTTTTAATAATACATGGATTGAGAGAGTTATGACTTGTATAAAATCTGCTTCTTTCTCAGTACTAGTTAACAATACCCGTGGTCCAATCTTTAAACCTAACTGCGGACTCCGACAAGGAGACCCCATTGCTCCCTTTCTTTTTATTATTGCTATGGAATATTTAGCAAGAATACTACAATTAGAGGCAGACAAAAACCAACATAAAGTTGGTATCCAGCTATCACCTCATGGTACACGAATCCCATTTTTATGCTTTGCGGATGATACACTAATTTTTGCAAATGCAAATACAACCAATATGAAATATATAAAGAAAATTTTAGATAAATTAACCTCTATATCCGGCCTTGCTATAAATTATCATAAAAGTACATTTCAAACAACACCAAATATTACTAACACTCAACGTCAATCTTTGGCTTCGATTCTTAACCTACAAACTACAAACTCACTAGAAAAATATTTGGGAATACCCATAGTCCAAGGGAGAGTCAAAAGCGAATGTTTTGAATATGCTTTACAAAACATATTAAAACAATTGTCAAAATGGAAAGCTAACTCTATTTCACAAGCAGGACGCACCATCCTTATTCAATCAAACATCCTATCAACTGCTAATCATCTGATGCAGTATTTTTCTTTACCAAAAAAAGGTTTGCTCTAAAATAGACAAGATTATTAAAAATTTCTTCTGGAATAATGACAATCCTAGTTATCGTCCACTCACCTCTTGGGATAATATTTGTAAACCAAAGTCACAAGGTGGATTGGGATTACATAAGGCTAAAAACCTAAATGATGCTCTACAAATGAAATTACTCTGGAGACTTATCACAGATAAGGACAATATATGGGTTAAAATAGTAGCTCAAAAATATCTTAAAGATGATGGACTATTACAGTACAAGAAAAAGAAGACAAAGAGACAATCTTGACAATTCTCCAGACTTTTACATTTACGAAAACTGTTTAAAGAAGGAATTCTATGGAAGATAGGAGATGGTAAGAATATTAATTTCTGGACAGACAATTGGATACCGAATATATCTCTTCAACAATACTTTAATCCTGTCACTTCTGATATAAATGAGAATATTACACCATACAACACTTGGAATATTTCCAAGTTGCATACCGTTCTTCCAAATAATATAATAGATCTGATCCGGTGCATTTACATACCAAAAACACCTCAATCAGATTCAATTACATGGACTTTAGATAAAACAGGACGTTCCACAACATCCTCTGCTAGGCAGCTGATTGCTTCCAATAATAACTACAACGTTGATCAAAGTCTCTATGAATGGCTTTGGAGTCTTAGTATACCCCCTAGGTATAAAAAATTCCTCTGGAAAATCATTTCTGATAATTTACCAACGACGGAACGACTAAATAGATACTACAATAGAGTTCCATCCTACTGTTTGCGTTGTAATAACATTACAGAAGATACACAACATTTTTTCTTTCAATGTTTTAACACAAGGAAATACTGCTCTAAACTTTTTAAATTATTAAACATCAACTTCAACCTACCTATGGATCAACCTTTTAAATAATTTATAGAACAACTCAAGACTAACCATCATAATAAACATATTATTAATACACTAATTTTTCTATGGTATGAACTCTAGATATATAGAAATAAATTAGTTTTTAATAAACAATCTACTGATAAGAGAGATCCGGCGGACTTAGCATTTTTCAACTTAAAGCATTGGGAGAGCTCCCAAATAAAACAAACCGGAGCAAGAAGTAGTAATCATAGGAACAGACATAAGACTAAACACAAAAAATGGCAACGTCCTCCAGACAACCAGCTTAAAATTAATTTCGATGGATCATTAAAACCTCCTAATATTGGATATGTTTCCAGTATATGTAGAACTAATGACGGTAAGATTATTTTTGTTAATAACCAGAACATTACCGTGAACTCTATTTTACAAATTGAAGCTATGGCAGCCCTACATGCAATTCAATTCGCTCTTTTTCATAATCTAAATCAAGTTATCTTTGAAGGTGATAACTTAACTGTTATTAACTCTATTGATCAAATTTGGAAAATACCTTGGGAAATAAAATCTATTATTCAGGATTGTACGAGTCTTTTTAAACATATACCACAATTCACATTTAAACATTGTTTTCGTGAAGCAAACCAAGCAGCTGATTTCCTTGCTAATGAGGAAGTTAATATTATGAATATCAAGCTTCTTATTTTTTGTCATAATAGTTATGTCCTACCCGATGCTAATATCAGGAACTTTAGTGGTCATCTACTTAGGCATGGTTGTACTCCAACCTTGTAACCTTTTTTTCGGATCATCCAGTGGGATGATCAGGGACTGTCATCGCCTTGAGGCATGGAGTTCCAGTGTTTGCCTGCTACAAAAAAAAAAAAAAAGAGAAAAATACTCTAATAAGCCTAATTTCACTATTTTTTCTTTCAAAACTAGACTCCTTTTTTCTTTTAACTTTTCATAACTTCTCATTTCAAAATTACCCTTAACATAATAGACTCATTCATTAGAACTTAATTTATGTAAACGGCAATCGTTCTTCCCCTGTCGATTTCTTCTCCATCGGCGATTTCTTCTCCATCGGCGATTTCTTCATCATCGAGTCCTCTGTTTGTATCCTCAGTCCGTTCACCGACAAATCCTTTGTCCGACCATTTCGGGTAAGTTTAGCCTAATTAAACCAACTATTAATTTGATCCATGTTTAGCCTAATTGTTTGTAAAACCTACGTATGTTAATTAACCCTACGTTTTCTCCATCTCTAGCCTTTACGAACCTATTGTTTGTTGATTAACCTAATCTAACTAATTCAACTTATTTAACCTACTATTTACCTAGTTTGTCGCAACCCGACCATGTCGCAACTCCAATCTAGCCTAATTAAATTTGTTTTAAAATGTCAAAGTCGAGTAACCTATGTAATCTGATCCACGTTTGACTAAACCTAAGTAACCTTATCCATGTTTATGTAACCTAGTCTAATTAAACTTACTGTTTGTAACATAATCCATGTTTATGTAACTTAATCCACATTTATGTAAAGACAAGGTGATTAATTATTTATGCTTTAAGTATTTTTGTTGGTTGATAATAAATTTTAATTATATAACCTAATTATGATATCAAATTACGTAACTTAATCGTGAAACATGAAGTGAGATCTCGTTATGCAATCTAATTGTGTAATCTAATTATATCTTAGCTTAGCTTAGTTTTGTGTAGGAGAACAGAGGACTCAACTTAGTAGACATTCTAATTTTATGTAACCTAATTGTGAAACCTAGTGTCAATTTGTGTAGCACGATTGTTATGTAGGTTTTTGTAGCTTTGTTAATTTAAGTTCGTGTAACATATATATAACAAGATTTTTTGTGTAGCTCACTCTTTTTGCGTAGCATTAGATATTCGTGTAATTAAATTTGTGTAGCACCTATTGTGTAATTGTTTAACACTCGTTAATGTTGGTGTAGCTTTGTGATGATCATATTAAAAGAGATGGACATGAATGCTTCAATATCGTCTGTATTATTGATATCACATTGTCTCAATGTCTGAACTGTTACATTGGGATGTATAATAAGGATTTCACATTGATTAGTATCCACACAAAATTCCTTGATGATCAATGAATTCATCTCATCAAAGGTGACATGTTTCTCCAACACAATAGCTTTGCATTCCTTTTGATCAGTAAACTTCCACGAATCCTAAGAAGTCTTCATTCCCCATCACATGTACGTTTCATATCTATAAGTGAAAGAAGACATATTAGGGTTAATTATATGTTCGTGTAAGCCGATTATGTAACATTTCACGTGTAACATTAAAATGAATTTAATTAAGTTACCTTATCATGTAAGTTGTTAGTGTAACCTAATCATTAAGGATGATTATGTAAACTAAATCAATTTGTGTAAGCTAATTTAGGGCTTAATTTTATGTAAATGAATCATGTACAAAATTGTGTAATCTAATTATGTAACATTGACGTGAAATGTAATAAAGTAACCTAATCCTGTAAGTTTTTGCTTTATAATCGTGTATGGTTTTATATAAACGTATAGTGAAGAGTTAATTATGTAAACTAAATCTATTTGTGTAAGCTTAATTAATTCTATGTAAGGAGTCATGTAAGCAAATTATGTGTAAGATAATTATGTAACATAAATGTGAAATGTAATTAAGTAACATAATCGTGAAATATGATTAAGTAACATAATCGTGAAATATAATTGAATAACCTAATCGTGTAAACTGTAATCGTATTTCTGGCTGTGTAATCTAATTAGGTTTTTTATGTAACTAAATGTGTAATTTAATTAGGCTAATTGTTGAACATTGATGTGTAGGCGACAATGTAGCAATGTGGGCGGCATTGATGGTGGAGCAACATTGTCGTATCCACATGATCGATGCAACAACACAATTTGATGTTGTACTCGGTGTGACAGGGTCGCTGGTGCGCGCCTGCACGGTGACGCGGTGGAGCGGCGGTGCTACGAAGAAGAGAGATGATGGTGGGAGACAAATTGGTTGAAGAGAAGAAGGAGAAGAAAAACTATAAAATGTTCTCTTAAGATAGGTTATGTAGCAAATGAAGAGGATAAATGGCTTTTTTGTCCAACTGTGTATTACATGGATTATTGATTCTAGACCCCTTCTCATAATTCTCATACGGTCTTTTTTAGAATCTCTAATTGAAAAAGGGTCTATCAGTTTCTTTTCCTCATATAACTATGATTTATGTTGAACATGCTCGCCTGTTAAAATTTATGTTCAACATGCTCACCTAGGACATGTCTCTTTGTCCAAGATGAAACATTTTTTGTTGTGATTGTCGCTCTTTGCAACAATTTGATTGTGTTTTGGTAATGCATCACAAACTCCCTACTGTTCAAAGTGTTTCTATGGCTTCACATGTTTTTGAGTTGGGTCCATTTTGATATCTGAGGGCCTTACAAGGTCCAAAGTCATTCATGTGCTCGGTTTTTCTTAACAGTCGTGGATGGTTCCTCCCGTGGGATTTGAACTTTTCTTCAGAATAGTAAGGAACAAGTATGTGTCATCATTCGTGTCCGTTCCAATCTACCTCCTCATTTTTGGGGAGATTGTATTCTCGCCCCACATCATTAATCTTTTGCCATATATTCTTTATTGGTCTAGTCCATATGATAAGCTTTATGGACAAGATCCTAATTATACCCATATTTGTGTCATTTGGTGTTTGTGTTATGCCCTTCAATCTTCCCATTCTCGATCCAAGTTTGATGCAAACTAGTCGTCACTGTGTTTTTCTAGGCTATTTGATGAATCAAAAGGCTTACATGTTATATGATCTTGAATCCGGAAAGGTCTTTGTTTCACGACATATTAAGTTTTGAGAGGCTGTCTTCCCATTTTGACAACTTGATGGTGGTGTGTTGACATTTGCTCCTTCGTTGCCTTTGGTGTCTGCATGCCGTGATGATTCATTTGAATCTGTCCATTATGTTTGTTTAGGTCCATTTCTTTCTGATCACATCATATCTTTGCCCACTTCTTCCTATTAATCACCTACTTCACACGATATCTCACATTCTTCACCATCATTGGCACAAAATGATCTTGATTCTCCTACTCTCCCTCTTTCTCCCCCACGAATGACAAGAGTTGTTCAACGCCCACAATTTGTGGATTTTATTTGTCCTTATTTGCCTAGTTGAGAAGTTCATTTTGTTCTTCATCTCAGTGAAGACTCTTCCTCTCAAACTTTTCACGGTTTCTTTACACGACTTACATTGCGATTAGTATTTTCATTGAGGTTGAGCCTTCTACTTTCAATCACTCGGTAGAGGCTATTGATCATGAACTTTTTTTTAGGTCAGGGACCAAGTTCAATAGGTCGAGGTGTTGTTGGACCGCGAAGGGATAAGCCTCTCCCAACATCAATCTCGCCTCCAGATCGGAATAGGAACATTCCCTAGGATTGATAAGAACTTGAGATAATCGGTGATCAACTTGTCTAACTTTGAGTGGATACTTGTTAGGTGAAACCCCATCATATTCTCAACAATCGTGCTTTGCTCGGTTTATTGTTATTATTTAATTAGTTCGTAACCAATCAAACCCCCTCCCCCATAAGTGTTCGTGAGTTCATATTTCCCTATCGCATAGAATTGGTGTTTTGATTCCCTTGGGTTCAACCTCTAATTATTGTTATACTCTAGTTAGTTTGATCAGGTTTCTTGATTTAGCACTACGACAATTTTCTCTATCAAATTTGACGTCGTTACCGAGGAATTAAATTTATTCTTTTTTTGTGCTAATTTGTGATTTATTAACTGTTGGTGTGAGCTTGTTGTATGGTTCAGACCTGTTCTACTAATTAATTTCTTGTTGACCTTGATTCAGAGATCGAAAGTACGTTCCATCAAAACCGAAGAGCACTCTTGAACCAGGACAACGAGATGGTGAATCAACCACAAACTTTGAGGCAGTTAACTGCCCCGAATATAGAGCAACAACCTCTTGCAGTGAAAGTTCCAGAGCTAGCTGATGGCGTGAATTTTGAGCTCAAGGTTGGGTTAATCCATGAATTACCACACGTCCATTGCTTGAGCGGAGAAGATCCAAACAAGCATATATCTCAATTCCATGTCGTTAGCACTAGAATGAACCCGAGAGGAATCACTGAGGATCAAATCATGTTGAGGGCCTTTGGATTCACTCTGAAAGATGCAACCAATGATTGGTTGTATTATCTTGCCTCGAGAAGAATTGATACATGAGCAAAGATGAAGAAGGCGTTTCTAGAAAAGTCCTTTCCTGCTACAAAACCCTATAGCATGAAAAGAAGCATCGCCACCATTGAGCAACAGGCTACTGAGAGCCTGTATGAATATTATGAGAGGCTCAAAAGACTGTGTTCAAGCTTCCTATATCATTCATACACAAATCAGGGTCTACTTTGTTTTAATCACCGGAGTGCTTGATGAGGACCGTACGATGGTGAATGCAGCATGTGGTGGAAATATTCTAAAGCTAACCACAACACAAGCATCTGAAATGTTTGAGGAGTTGTCTGAGGGTTCGAGGCGATTCAGTAACAAACAAAGTCTTAAAATAGCTAAGGCAATTGACTCGTCTAGAATGTAAACTGATATGAATGATAAGAAGATGGTGAAATCTTTGATGCTCAATAATGGTACTCAGCTTCATGTGAAAGCTTGTGGGATATGCACAGAATCCCAGCCAATCAATGTCTGCTGAAGACATGATCAAGTCCCTAGATCAGAGTGTAATGCAACAAAATGCTAAAACAAAATCAAGCATCCAAAATCTTGAGAAGTATATAGGACACCATTTCTCAAGCTGTGAGTAATTTGGAGGCTAGAGATTCGGGGAAGCTACTATCACAAACGGTAGTATCCCGAGAGAAAATGTCAATGCAATAACTTTGAGGAGTGGTAAATTTCTGAATGAAAGCCCTAGTGCTGAAAAGGGTAAGGTGAAAAGAGATTCTGCAGTAACTCACCAGGTGCAGAAACCGCAATCGCTTCCTTAAAACCGCAATCGCGGTTTGCTCTCAGATAACATTATGGATTATGAGGAAGAAACAGAAGACCGTCAATGAGAAATAATGCGATCGCCATCTGACAACCGTGATTGCGCTTCTTTTCCAGAGAGTTCAAAAGCTACAGGTGACAAACCGCGATCGCCGTCTACAAACCGCGATCGCGTGTTTTCTCCAGAATCAACAGAACTTACAAGTGTTGAACCGCGACCGCGTCCCTTCGCGGATGATTGAGGTTTAGTTGCTGACGTTGACGACGAGTATGTTTATCCAAACTTTCCAGATTTGTTCTCACAGAAGCATGTGGCTCCATTTCCTGAGGCATTGAAGGAAACTCGAAGGCCAGAGAATGATAAGGAAATCTTCGAAACCTTTAGTAGGTGTGAGGTAAATATCCCTTTGCTAAAACATGTTAAGAGAATTCCTAGATTTGCTAAGTTTTTGATAGAAATTTGCACTATATAAAAGGAATCAAAAATTGAAAGGGAATCAAAAGGTGAAAGTTAGTGAGCATATTTCTGCCGTGTTTCAAAGGCATACGCCTAGAAAGTGTGGTGATCTAGGCATGTTTAGCATTCCATGTGTGATAGGTGATACAAAGTTTGAGAGATTCAAGCTAGATCTAGGCGCATCAATCAATGTTTTTCCCTTTTCCTAGTATGAATCACTAGTGGTGTTGATAATTTTAATGTTGCTGTCGATAATTTTAATGCTGTTGTTGATAATTTTATTAGTGTTGTTGACAGTTTATTAATAGTGTTGATAATTTAATTAGTCATGTTGACAGTTTGTTACAGGTGTGGAGAATTTAATTAGTTGTGTTGTTAGCTTAATTAGTCGTGTTGACAATTTATCTCATGTGTTGACTGTTTTTTCATGTTGACAGTTTGTTTTTGTGTTTTGACAATTTAATTTAGTGTGTTAACAGGTTTTTAGTGTGTTGACAATTTTATTAAGTGTGTTGACATTTATATGTAGTATGTTGACAATTTTATTTAGTGTGTTGACATTTTCATTTAGTTTGTTGACAGTTTTATTTAGTGTGTTGACATTTTCATTTAGTATGTTGACAAATTTATATTATTGTTTATAATTGTATTTAGTGTGTTGACTGTTTTATATAGTCGTGTTGACAGATTTATAGTTGTTGTTGATAATTTTATTAGTGTAATATAATTATGTTGACATATTTATTATTGTTGTTAACAGTTTTATTAGTGTAGTATAATTATGTTGACATATTTATTATTGGTCTTGACAGTTTATAAGTGGTGTTGTGATAATTATTATTTGTGTTGATAGTTTTATTAGTGTTGTATAATTGTGTTTATAGTCTCTTTAGTCATGTTGACAGATTTATTATTGTTACTGACAAATTTATTAGTGTAGTATAATTGTGTTGAAAGTTTATTTAGTCGTGTTGCCAAATTTATTATTGGTGTTTACAGTTATAAAGTGGCGGAGCCAGGAAATAATTAAAGAGGGGGCGAAATTTTTTTTACGTTTATTTTTATTTGCAAATAATAAAATATAACGAACCATTTAATATCTTAAAGAAATTAAATGTTACGTGAAAAATAAAAGGCAAAGAATATATACATATATATGACATACATAAGTTATTAAAATATGAATGAACTATGAAAATTAAGAACAACGAACAACATAGATTATTAAATATTAATACAATATTAGAGTGAATTTGTTAATAAAACACATAAATTTTAAAAACAAAAATTAATTGCATGGAAAATAAAGAGTAATGGTAAAACTAATATGATATATGAAGTATATGGGAGAACTTAAAAGAGAAAATGATGAAAATGATAAAAAGAAACAAATAGTAATAATAAATGAAAATGATGCTGCTACAAAACCTCAAACCCGAATGGACTCACTACCGTGTCCTTGGTTCTTACTACTGCGCTAGCTGAATTTTATTGTTTTCATCCCGAATATATTATATAAGTACAGATGGAAACTAGGGGCAATGGCCCCCTCGGGCACCCCTGACCCCCCTATAAGTGGTGTTGTCAGATTTATTATTAAGGTTGATGATTTTATTAATGTTGTATGATTGTGTTTATAGACTCTTTAGTCATGTTGACAAAATTTAATTTTGTTTATAGTATACCAACAAATAACGTTAGGATTTGGTTGCAGTCTCTTTAGTGGGTTACTGAAGCTTGTATTACTAAGGTTATAGACATTTCATGGTTTATTTAGTTGCATGGTCTCTTTATATATATATATGTCTGCTACTGACAAAAATCTAAACGACTAAAATCCTGTTGATTTAGGTAATGCTAATGGACAAAGGCAAGGAAATTAAGCTTCAGTAATACGGAGTGCAAGTTGATCAATTACAACACTTTGACAGCACAACAGAGGTGAACCCAAAAACGACCTAGGTTCAGCAAGCGAATCCAGCAATTGAAGTAGTGTTTCAATGGCTTTTCCGTCATTCAGTGAACAACAATACTCGCAAATGTGAAACGACAAGCCTCTGAACCTCAATTTTTCTCTTGACGGTAAAAGCTTTGTGGAGTCAGATCTACCGGTGACGACGACTGATGAATCAGATCTCAGGACGGAGGGGACGGCGGCGAGCTCGATGGCGGAGATCAGTCCAGCGTTCTTTGCTGGTGTCAAAGCGCCTAAGTGGAAGATCTGAAAAGTGAAGTGTGTAGTGTAGGTGGGTTAACAAAACCCAAATTTAGGTTAACTGACCCTTTTTACAGTTTGAATTGTATTTTCTAATCTTAAAAATTTCTAGTGTGGTAACTAATCTTTTAGGTTGATAACAGTTTGAGTTGATGACAATTTGGTTTGATGACAATTTGGTTTGATGACAGTTTGGTTTGATGACAGTAATTTTTTTTGATGACAACAATTTTCGTTGATGACAATATTTTTTATTGATGACATGAACTGTCATCCGGACGACATGAACCGTCATCCGGACGACATGAACCGTCATCCGGACGACATGAACCGTCATCCGACGACAATAATATTTTTTAGTCTTTCTCATCTAATTAAAAATCTTATCATCTTTTCCTTTGACACAAAGGTTTTAAAATAAATAAAATGTCATACTAAAGTGTCATCTCAAATTAAATTAAATCATCATTATTAAGTCAAATTAAAGTGTCATTCACACTATTAATATTGTCTTCGTCTAAAAAATCACATTATTAAAAAATCACATTATTAAGTCAAATTAAATTGTCATCAACACCATTGAAGTGTCATCCACACTACTATTTTTAGAAGTTAAAACTCCTTCTACTCGAACTGTCATCCAAACAAATTGATGAAAAGTGTCATCCAAACAAAAAAATCAATCCACTCAAACTCAAATAAGGTGAACTCAAATCCATACTTACAACATACAAATTTTCATCAAACTAATACAAATTTGTCATCTATGCTTAGAACCTTTCGAAGTTAAACAAAGAACCTCCAAGAATTTTGAACATGAGCAGAAATGCTTTAGAATATTATCTACAACCTGAGAATTGTGTTCCTACATATCAAGTTATGGAGAAAAGAAATGGTGGATTCTACCACACTTACCAACATCCAACATCCAGTTTGAAAGTGACACCAAGTGTAGAAATCATCTTCGAGAAAACAAATACTCTCTTTGTCATCCGAATCAACTACCAAAATCATCTTCATGCAATCAGTGAGCGTGATGATTTCCAAAATTCTCATAACCTCTCATAACCTCCTCAGCAGGAATAGAACCGTTTCCATCCATATCATAAATAGAGAAGGCTTCACGCACCATTACCTCGTAAGAATCAATTTTCTTGGTGTTAAGCTCGATAAACTCCCCGAGATCTATGAAGCTGTCGCCATCGGAATCGACCTCGCGGATCATGGCGGTGATCTCCTCATCGGATACGGTCTGGCTTGACATGATTGAACGACGTTCGGAGGAGCAGATCTTTCCGTCCCTTTTTGTGTTGAATTTCTTGAAGACGTGCTCGAGTTCTTCAATCAGTTTCTGGTTGCGGCGAGCGGAGGAGGTACGAGAGACGGAGGGAGCGTCGAGGCCGTTGTTGGAAAAGGAAGATGATTTCTTCTTCCTGGAAACGCTGACTTCGAGTTGAGAGAGTTGGAGGAAGATGGAGGCGCTGGAAAGAAAGAATGAGGCTGAGAGAGTTAGGGTTTCAGAAAAGGTTAGTTTTCACATATTAATCAGAGTAAGATTAGAAACGCCGTTGGTTTTACCCCCAAAATTTCATACACCAACATATCAAGGAGAGAAAGACAGAGAAAGCTTACCACGCGTGGCATTCGAATCGGAGCATCCAACCTTAAGACCCGAATCTCCGGCGAACCCGCACGACCCGCCCTGGTGCTCACACTCGCCGCAATCAGGCGCGTACCATCCAAGCGCCATAACCACCCGGTCGAGATCCGGACCCGAATCGTTATCATACAACGTCCACAAACTCGGAGACCAAACCGATTTCATCACTTTGCACTGCCCGATCCAAGCAACGAATCCACCGCCGACTCCATATACGCCACATACACCGTGTAATTCCTACCGCTGAGGCACGGGACGGGAGCGGCCATGGCCGCCGAGCTCGACTTTCCAGGTTTAATGGAACGAAGAAGATATGAGAGAACGGATACACTGTTTTGCTTTTTTTTCATAGATGGAAAGACAAATTTACCCTCGAATTTTTAAATTAAGTGAGGGTAGAAGGATAATTTTAAAAAACTAACGGATAAGATAACAGAAATTTGGAAATGGTGGTAAATTATTAACAAAGTTATATATAATGGTGATTATGTGCAAAAAATAATATAAGGGGTGGTTCCATGTAAAAGAGGTTAAATAACGGGTGATTTGACGCAAAAACCTCTACTTAAATAGTTTGAATGTGTAAAATGATTACTTCCTCCGTCCCATTTTATAATTCCTGTTTTCCTAATCGGGTATTCCAAAAAATTCTTTCTACTTTCCTTTTATTTCTTTTGTCTTAATATACCCATCACATTCAATTATCCTCTCTTTCCTCCTTTTTTACATCAAAACTCACACAAACTTACTTTTTATTTTCTGTCTTCTACATAAAAATCCACATCCTCTCACGTTCTCTCTCCTTTTCACTTTTTCTTTTCATAACCTTAATTTTTCTCGATAGCGAGAAACAAGAATTATATATCGGGACGGAGGGAGTACTATTTATCAATCACTAAGATTCTGTCTTGTTTGTTTGCAGGCGAGGGAAAATGAATGGAAGATGCTGGAGGAACAGGACCCAGCAATCTCACAAGCAAAGAGGAGACATCAGTTGATTTCTAATTTACCGAAGCTTTTTGATATGGTCCATCTTTTGTTTCAGTCAATCAATCGATTAGTTCTGACTAAAGAAGAGCTCATGTTCAAAATCATCACAAGCCACTGTGACATTAATTGGTTCTGTCTTGTTTAAACTTCAAATCTGGCCACTTTCTAAATTCTATTGTTTCTGTACACAGGAGAAATCGAAGAACAGCTAAAACTGCTTTTAGAACTTGCCCCAGAATATGTATCTGAGAGATTGTGTTCAAGTGGCGATACTCTTGTTGGGTGAGTCGTCTTTTATATTCTTCTGTCCAACTTCATGATTCGTTTTCATTTGCAACTGCTGATTAAAGACTAGCTGACTGATAATTTTGTTTCTTCTTTCAGGCTCAACAGATCAACAAATGCCCAATCTGTTCGTGCGAAGCTGCTTGAGGATTAACCATGTAAAAAGCATTTCTAATTTTTAGTAGTCTGGCAAATTTGTAAATATTTGACTCGGCTTCATTTTGTATTTAATCAGTCACGATGCTACAATGTTTGTGGCATGTCTATGGAATAGAGTTGACCATTTTGTTGATGAACAAGTGGGAGAAATGATTACAACATTCACTTTATATCATTCAGTCAGGACAGAATATCTTCAAATACTCATGTGTGTACATTACATTCAATCAATAAATCAATCAATCAATGGAAGATTTAAATGATGAACCCTAAAAATTACAGATTACAACAACCTCAAAGAATCCCGGGGCTGAGAACTGCTGAAGCTGAAACAGACTCAGGTTCCTCTAAAACTTGATACCTCATCTCTTTTATAGTTCACAATCTAAAAGCAGTCTTCCTACTTCAGTTACTCCTTACAAAACGAAATGGAAAACTCAGGCAACACCTATTTATACCTTGAATTGAATGACCCAACGGATCAAATTTGAATATCCAGTTGGAAAGCTATCAGCTATGTGTTCTTCTGTATTTCCATCAACTTCAGTTTATATACAGCTTCACATAGATCAGAAAGAGGAGGAATTTACATAAACCCTTGAAGGCCACAAAATGTCGTTGTAGCCTGCATAGTTTTGTAGATATTTGTCAATCCTTTTTTTGGGTGTAAACTAGTTAACAGCTACTCCGAGACTGGCATTAGAAAACCAAAGCCTGAATGATCACGAATGAGAAGTGGTGGTTCGATGTCTGAGATGGTAGTCTGCTCAGTGGATTTTGCAAGTTCGTCAACTGAAAAAGGTATGCTGCAATACAATGAACCAGATATCAATAAATTGGAGGGAAGGGAAAGGAACTTTAACGAGGTCAAATAATATTTTTTAGTTCCTGACCTTGAGTCATCGTCAAGTAGAAATGAACTGCTGACGGCATTGTTTGAATCTTCTGTCATTAATACTTTCATGTTGGCAATGACCTGTTGAGCAAAATATCATACACCAAAAACAACATTAGTTTCTCTGATTTTTCACAACCAATATCCTGTGTCCATTGACGATTCTACTGGCCTACTACTTCAGTTAGAAAGGAAAAAAGTAGCTGGTTTTTTCGAGTTGTGATCAAACTCTTATGTGCTTACGAAAAGATTTTAGGAATAGTGAGGGTCTCTTCTTTATTTATGAAGATTGTTTCACATTCACTAAAAGTAAGTTCAAATGTCATTTTCTAACTTACTTCTGGGGATAGGCTATGTGTTCCATACTTGTCATCCCAATACATCGTACTGATTCTGTAGAGCTGTTGTATACTGAGCGCCTGTTAAGAGAAAAATTGATAAGCTTTTAGAATGATAATAGAGCGAACACATACCGCATATATATGAAGTATGAACAATCAAGCTTGAACAGAATAATACTTACAGGACAAAGGTAATGGCTAACTTCATCAAGTGTCTTTTGTGGCTTTTGATGTATTACCTAAATAAACGAAAACAATACTGGATCAGAAAGTATTACACCTCTTTCTCACGTCAAGAATATAGTTAAGTAGATGCTTCACATGATACGTACTTTCTCATAAAAATAAGCCGGACATAAAGTACAAAGTTGACACTTACCAAGAAACCTATAGCCTGTCTAATATGCTTGACCTCTTCCCATGCTGAACCTACATACTGAAAAATATAACATTTGGGTAAGAACAACAGGGTAAAATGAATAATAGCCAAATTATGTGAACAGTACTTTATAACGATACCTCGTCACTTGAATCATAGCACCAATTTTCCAGTTCAGCCAGTCCCGCTTTGACATATTCTGCGTTTGTAAAAGAGCAGCACTCTCTTCTTAACAGAAGGCTGAATTCAAAAGAGCGGACAGGACCATGTTAGTATACAAAGAGCAACTGTAAAGAGGGACAAAGAATCATATATATATATTTCGGTCCGAACCTGTTGAATAACTGTACATTGATGAAAGAGAATACTTGAGTGTAAACATTGCGGATCAGAAATGAGGGGACCTGAAAAATATATTTCCCAACTGAGTCTTTGTACTGTAAATACATAAAATGACGACACATAACAAATTAGAGGATACTGATAGCTAACTAAGTTAAATGGACCTAAGTAGATGTGATTCTACTATCCAAGTGTCAGGCAAGAGCATAATACTATTTATTATAGTCTTGGATATTTTCACGTCTCTGTCAGATAATTACTAAAACTGTTTCAACCTATAAAATGAATTCAGCATTTTAGTTTTAATATAGGTCCAGGTGAAAGGGAAATGATTTTACAATGCAAAACATTTAATACATACGTAATTTGCTCTCATCAGTTTGAGGTATTTGCTAAAGCTATGCACAATTCCTTTCCATTGAGCAAACAAAGTCTCGTTGACAGAAGCTCCACCATTTGCAATTGAGTTTGCTTTTGTCGTTCTTGGTGCCTGTAGAAAATGCATAAACCACTGTCATAACTAATAGCACATTAGATATGAGAACATACAATTAAACTTTTCCTGTTATTCCACTACCTGAATGCACAAGCCCAGAAAAGGAGATATTTCTTTTTTCAAATTGTCACGGATCATTCCATAAATCTTTTCTACATACGCAGTCAGTTGCTGCTTGAAAAGCAACGCAGGATATTTTGCTTCTATAGGACTCAAGGTATCATCAACCCCACCAGCCACAATATGTACTTCACCCTCAGCTGCAGCAAGATCAACATTTCGTGGAACACCACGGAAACTCTTCAAGAAGGAAACTAAGTCAATCAACTCATCCACATACTAATAATGAGGATTTATTTGATTATTAATATCATTATTTTAATTACCTGTGTCATCCTTCCGAACAAACTTGCTGATGATGTTCGGCGCCTTTGTGGAGGCCCAGTAGTAGCACTTGCTTTTAATGTGTGTTGCAAAAGAAGAAGAAGCGATGATGTGTTTGTTAGCCAGTAAGCCAGAGTCTCATTATTATCTTGAGCCTGTATCGCAAGGCCTATGGTCTGAATAACACGGTCAAAAATGCTTGTCTTCTCTACCTCAAATGACCTCCATTGACGAAGACACTTGAATATAATGGTGGCAACAATTGGTCTTCCTTTAGAGAAGCCTAGATGCTGTGACATACATCGAATAAGCAAGTTCTGATGCTCCTGTTGTTTGTCATTTAAAGTCTTTTGTGGTTTCTCCTCTACATCAACAGATTCCCTAACAACCATTGATTGACTATGAAGATCCTGTCACATTTTTGTTTGTAGTTCATTAAAATTTTCACAAAAGAGTCGATGCATAACTTATATTTGTAATAGTTACGAATAAGATCCAGTCTTACCACTTTTCTTGCACTCTCAGTCCTCTGTAGTACCAAAAACACCACCAAAAAGAGGATGAAATCCATAAGATTCTGTTACTCGAAGAAAATAGTAATCAAGATGAAAAACAAATTAATCTATAATACCTGCATAATCGATCTTGAGCGCAATGCCAATAGCTTATTATTTTGGGCCATGGATAAAGCCTGCTGACGAAGAACTTTGTTCTCTGACTCAAAGTTGTTAAGCCTCTCATCAAGCCTGTGGAGACCAGAGAAATTTAGTAATTTTATCCTAACTGACTAGTCTCCTACACTCATCCCCTAACTGCAGGTATGTATACATGTTTTTTTCTGCTTATAAAAGGATGTACTGCAAGTTTAGAAAGTGAAAGAGTGAATTTCAGGTCTCAAAAACTTCTACAAAAAATGTGAAATTTGAATTGGAATCATCATATATACGTAGGAAAATAGAAGTACTAGTATGTAATACGCTCAAGGTCGTTCCATAAACCTATTTAGTTGAACCTTTATTTCATATTTAAAACCACAAAAACTTCTTATTAGATGCTGGCTACATAAATGGATCATGTGTAGATGCTCTCGATCGTACATAAATTCCCAAATAGAAGAACGTGTACTGCATCCAGATAAATGAAGCAATGTCTACCTGTTCAAAGATTCTTGAAGGTGATGAGCTCTTTTTTCAGTTTCTTCTAACTTCTTTCTCTCTTCTTTCTTTGCTTCTTGAGCATCTGAAAACTTCTTCTCCCACTCATCAGCTCTTTGTCTTTCTGACTGCAACAGAGCCTACAATGCAGCAGAGAAATGAATTAAATATTTCGGTAATGAAAAAGCATAACATTCAAGTAACTAAAGCAACAGGAAATTTATTCATAGAACTAAATAAATTATCTGAAGGAATACAATATTAGAGCAACGTAGCAAAAAAGTGCATGGTTAAGAGATATTTGAAAACTAAAAAATATAAAAAGGATATTGTTGGTTTTTATTACGCTATAAAACAAATCACTGAATGAATAATTTGCAAGATCACTTAAATGGAATTAACATACCTTCAAGTTATCTACTTCAGCAATTAGAGACTCAATTTTCTCAGTATCTTCAACTAGAACTGGAGTTTCTTTTACAACAGCAGATGCAGCTGCAGCTTCTTCGATTGCTTTCTTAGCAGTTTCATGCTCCTCACGAAGCAAAGCATTCTTTTCATCAACTATCATTTGCATTTCTTTTAGTTTTTCGTGAAGCTTTAAAATTTCCTTCTGTTTTGATTCTTCTATCTCAGTCTGCAGTTTATGTGAAAAATAAGAATAAACCGGCATCAATTTCACAATTCATCACATACACACAGTGTGATGTAATGCACTGATCATTCCCGACAAATTGAGCTAGTAAAAGACTAATTCACTACCACATACTCCCATTTAAATACCAGGCCTTGATTATAATATAAATACAGATAATTTGAAATAGGTCCTTCAAATTTACCCTTTGTCTCTTCTCAAGCTGAAGACGCAATGTGAGTTCTTCTACCTTCTTCTCAAGCTTATCTTTCGCATCTTTAAGAGCACCTGTTTCTCTAGCAGCCTATAAATATGTGGAAAAAAAATCAGGTCTTTACTTTGTGTCAAGGTGGGAAAATAAAAATCCATCTTTTAATAAGGAGTTGTAGCAACAATATGGTATCTCCAAACAATGCTTTTACTGCAGCATGCAACATAATTTTTAATTACAATAGGGACTAACCGTCTTCAGATTCTTGAGCTCTTTTCGAGCTAGCCTTCCTCTCCATCTACATTGTGAAGTCAGTGCTGCTTCATTGAGCTTCTTATAGTATGTATAATCATGATGACCTCGCCAACGAGCCTGCACTTAGATTAGACAGTTTTAGATCCTCCACTAACAAATGATACTTTTCCAACAAAAATATTACAGAAAAAGAAATATACTTGAATAGTGGTTGATGCTTTTGTTTTCTTTTTATATATGAACTGATTACGAGCAGCTATCTTCCTACTGGAAGTCTGTAGGACAAGTGCTGATGAATAGAGTTCTTTGTAAGCCTTCCTGGAGAGGTGTCTGCGTAAGTCCTTCTGAATTTTTATTGAAGCTGCTTCCCTTCTCATACCTTCATACAGTTTGCAAGCGAGCCACCCTGGAGATTTGCAAAAGAGTATAAATGCAAGATACATACAGGAAAATGACTTGAATTCCTAAATTAAATGAAGGTATCAGAAAGATGGACTTACCCCGACAAATTGCTTGCAGACTTGTAGTAGCCTTGCACAGAGAACGGAATCTTCTTCGGGCGATGAATGTTTTTGTCTTTCTTTGAATTGTTTTGGCTGCATTGCTAAGTTTCTCTGCTCTTCGGGCATCTAACTCAGCCATTTGACCAGCTCTAAGGAAAACTTTGTTTTTTCCGATCTGCAAAATTAATTGTAAGAATTAAGCAAATAATGAGCACTTATGCATGGAATCTTTATACTGGTATAAAGTCTGACTTTCAATTATAAAAAAATATGAAAAAATTGATATTTAAAATATTCTATACAGGGTCTGGCATAACTATCGAAAATAACACATCATGCAGTGAGGAGGAACCACTATGTTAAGATTGACAAAATTACCACATAGCTATTCATTCTTTAGTTGAGTACTCAATAGTTTTTTCTTTTATACGGATAATCGTCAATCTGCAAACTTTTCCTTGTATACATGAAATGCATATAGAATGAACTATTGAGGAGAGTTGTATTTGAGGATATTTTTCCTGAATTTAAGGATTTACACTTCAAAATTTTCTTTTAAAAAAGTAAAGACTGGGATAACTGTAGGACCTGACCTGATACCCTTGAAGACCCATCTTTTCTAGGATCTTTACACATGCAGCCTTCTCTTCATATCTTTATCAAAAACATGTCAAAACATATATTTGTCAAAATAACGGTTAGATATGATAAACAATAAGATAATTCAAACTTTCTCATACCCCGTTTTGATAACCTCAGGGCAAAGAATCTTAAACCGACTTATAAACTCAAAAAATGTTCTTCGTGTTGGATACCCAGCACAACTGATTCTAATTGCCTCGAGCACACCCTGATAACAGGGGGAAAGCAATTAAGGACACCAGTTCGTGTTCTATGAATGGAAGAAGACAGTTGCATTATACTCACACTACAACGTAATTGCTGCATGACATTCACATTCTCAAATATGGCAGGCTTAAGAACATTATTTGGCTTCACACATCTTATGTAATGAGGTTCAGTCGAACTCAATGTCTCCATCAGCTGCTGTAGTTGTAACTGCACAGATAAATTATAAAATAATCAGTCCAGATACAAATGGAATAACTTTATAAACTCGTATTCCATTCAATAAACAAAGCAAAAAGATAATTACCTTAAAGCCAGATCCAATAGATGAAAATTTAGCTGACTTTGTTGTCTCCTGAGTAATTTTAGGGAAAAGGCCTGCTACAAAGGAGCATGTCGAAGAATTTAACAGTTCTTGATGTTCAGGAACAACATAGTCCTTGTTTTTGTCTAAGAATTGGTCGGACTGATATAGAACCTGAAAGAGATAGAATATTCCAGGTTAAATTTCTATAGGCAACGCCAACAATCCATGTAAGCCTATAATTGTCCACTGAAAAAAAAGAGAAAGAAAGGAGACCTCTCCAGCATAATGTGCAATTGTGAAATCTGTACGGGATAGTTTTGGCTTGATGAAGCGTTTATGTTTCACATACGTCTGATATAGCTTACTTGAAAAGGTTTCATGAGTTGACTTTGGGAACATACTGAAAATATTACCATGGAAACAGGGAATCAAAACCTGTTGTCAATATATATCATGCCAGTGCATCAAGAAAACTATTCCCAGCAGATAAACTCCCTTAAGTGTCTCCAACAGCACATATAGAGGCGGAGGCCATAGCAATAGACGAAAGAAATCAAACATGAGCCAAGGAAAGAAAGAGAAGACACTAACCAAGCTTCATCAAGCAACGTAATGATGCCTCCAGGTTTCTGCAATATTGATTAATTGATAGATGTTAGTGATAACTGATAATAGGAAACTTTAAGGCATCCATCTAAGGAACACAGTCTTCAAAATTGAAAGTGAAGTCTGGATGATTTTTGTTCCACAGTCATGAGGAAACGGCACTAATGCAGCAAATAATTCTGCAGGAGCAGCATAATCCTCACAAATCAAATGAAACAACAGAACAGTCGAATATAATGAGAAAGCCGCATTAATACTTGTCAAGCTCAAGAAAAAGGTGGAACCTTCTCAATAAGATCCAACACATCTTGGTTATCTACAAACTCAATATAACTCCAGTCAATCTCCTCTTTTGTATATTCCTCTTGTTCCATCTTGAAAACATGCTGAAATTGAGATAACAAAGTTCACATTAATGATCAGAAAAAACAAAAGAATTTCGAAATTAGAAATGTCAAAAACATACCTGGTTGAAGTGTTGCTGCAGCTTTTCATTGGTGTAATTGATACAGAACTGCTCAAAACTGCAAAAATCAGATGTAAAACCTTGAATTTCCGCAAAAGCTAAATGTAGCATGAATTCTAGTGGTATCTCTAATTGGGAAACATAACCTATTTGTTTTAAAGCTCTCAAAACCGTAGATATCAAGAACTCCAATCAAACATTTTGAGTTAGGGTCCTGCCCAATTGAGACATTGATTTTTTGCACCAACCTACAATGAAATAACAAATTACGATAAACTTTTCAGAAGAAACAAAGCTGAGAATGTTAAGCTCTATTGAGTGTTGTAAATTTCCTCTTACCAATCAAACAGACGAGAATACATGGTCTTTGCTAGACCATCCCTGTTTATTGTTGCAGCAACAGGGTCAAGGCTCCTCTTGATGACTTCTTCAGGAGTGACCATAACACGCTTGCAGAGGGCATCTTCCAGTGCAGCAGCATCACACCTGATAATTAGATCAACAATTAAGTGAAAATATAATAAAAGAAATCTTTCAAGATATATATATAAATCAGAGACAGACATACATCAGAAGTTCTGCTGTTGTTTGCAGATGAAATTTGGATTTTTCATCCTTTGGAACAGAAGAATCAACTTCTTCACCCTTCGCAAATTCTACGTTACCAAGGTGAAGAATGGCAGCTACTACTCTAAATATCGCGTCCTGCAAACAAAAAATCATAAATTAAGAAATATTATATCTGCATTGTTTGTACTCTATATTAGAAGATGAGGAATGCATGAAATGCACGAAGATACCTGTTCTTCCTTTGTCATTCCAACAATGTCCATTGCTCTTCTTGTGGCAATATATTCTTGAGCATCACTTACACCAACCAACTCATAGCAATTTGATTGATTAAGATAGTGAAAAGATTTAGGACTTCCGAGCTTATATTTCTCAGCTTCCTGATTAAAAAGGAAGAAAAAACAAGTTATGAAGATGACAATCAAAATTTTAATCATTACATATAACAGAATAAGAGAAGCATGCTTTATGAAGTACATGCACATCCGTCAACAAAACAGTTTAAGAGATAACCTCCTTTGGTGCTGCACACAGAAGATAAAAACAGTGATAATTCCGTTCAGGATCTGAAACTTGGCAAACACGAGATCTCTCAAGAAGATAAGTTCTGACGGCTGCCCCAGATATTCTTCCACGCTTGTCAAATTGTATTTCAACAAACTTTCCAAATCGACTGTAGTGGACCATTCAGCAATTAGTAAGAATCGGCTTTTATGAAATAAGAAATTATGCAACTTGCACAATTACAGCCTCATCCAAAAAAAGAAAGGTGTCTTGAAATTATGGACAAATATTCCATATATACCTTTTTATTATGTCTACCATAAAATGGAATATAGAAAAGCTTTAAGTTAATAAAAACATGAATCATGGGGATCTAAAAAATGATATTGATCATCAAGTGGTGCAGAAATTAAAGCAATAATGTATCTATTCAATTTCCAAGCCATTGTTCAAAATCTTTAGGCAAAGGATAGTGGAACCTAGACATGTTTATGGACGGGTACAAAAAGTAAAATATGCCATTTAGCAAAAGAACTGTTTGTAGAATCTCACCTTGAGTTGTTATTTCTTACGGTCTTTGCATTGCCAAAAGCTTCCAGAACAGGATTTGACTGCAATCACAGTTAAGAAACTACTTCAGCAGAAAATTGAAATTTTGTTTTTCATGTCAATATGGCACGTCAAATACATTACATAATAGATGTTACGGATGATCCTTTATAATTGTTCTAACTTTCCATTATTTGGACCTAATCACAGAAAATATATACATCTCTACATATGTAAACATTAATAGAGTTTTGTCAATGTTATAGGTTATGCAATGCATAAATCAGGAACCAATACGTATAGCCAGAATCAAGATCCAACTCTTCGCATCTGTCTTGTCAAAAAAGATTGAACAGTTGAATCACTTTTGTAGAGAAAATAGATTTTCATATGAAAAACCCCAAACTGTTCATACAGAACATCCATCTAACCTCTAAAACTTGTTGTTCAACAGTTCGACCTTCAGTAGCAGAACGCCCCCCCAAATAAGCAAGATATCGCATAAGCATCTTTGTGGTCTCTGTCTTACCAGCACCACTTTCACCACTCACAAGAATAGAGTTGCTTTTACCCTCATTAATCATTGCCCTGATTCAGCATAGCAATGTGAGTCTATGAAAAACAAGAAGCCTAAATTAGATTTAAAACTATCACATATGGTCACCTGTATGCAACATCAGCAATCGCGAAAACATGAGGGCTAAGTTCCCCAAGTGGAGCCCCCTTGTATTGAACCATCATCTGTGTATCATAGATATGAGGAAGCCTTTGGAATGGATTGACAGCAATAAGAATGTTTCCTGTGTACGTCTGTGAATGAGGTCAAAGAGTAGGATATCATTGTATTATAACAAACCCCATAGATAGCTGAAGGAATTTAGTGTTTATGAGCTGAGGTTGAAGACGACATAAGCTTACGTAGATTTCATTAAGAGAGTATCGAGTTGCCAAGTTCTGCAGAACCCCAGGCTCGTGGAGATAAGACAACTTGGTCATGTCATCAACCCCTCCATCAGGAGCATCAACATCTTTTGGATATGTTTTCGACAGCATAGCCGAAACCTTTCAAGTACAGATATAGACATTCAGCATAACTAAATTTGAAAATATGTTAGAAGAAAAAAAGCAGTTCACCTTTTTCCCATTTGTAGTTTGAATGTCAACTTGGTCACCACTAATCTTGGTGACTTGTCCATCAACCCAGCAGTCATCTGAGTCCTCAACCCAAACATGTGAGCCCACAATGATGGTTGCTGTAGAAGCCTGAAGGAGGAATCATGAGCTATTATTATAAAGGAAGGAGAAAGCAAAGCAAAGTGAAGACTCAACTCAAAGTATCAAAGTCTGAAATGCAAATAGCTACATACCATACTAAAATTCCAATAAAGAAAGTCAACAGGCTTCAATTAAATCCGGTAATCATTCACACAGAAAATAGGGCATTGTATGTTTGAATCTGATTCAGCAGAAGGGAAATGAATGATGTCGATCAAGGAAACAAGAATCGTAAGGGATGATGGATGAGTGGAGATAGGCGAAATGGGAAGAAAAGGGGGGAAGGAGGAAGCAAAAGTCGTGATCGAATGGGAAATTGATGAGGCAACCTAGAATATCGGTATCGTTGAATTGAACTTACATATCTGCCTCTTTGTTGGAGATTCGTGGCTGCCATGTCTCTCTCACTCTCAATCCCTCTGTTTCTCCATCTTCTCTCTCCTCTTCATATATATACCTTTGGGACGACACACAACGACAAAATCAACTTTGCGCCATTATTTTATCATAATCTCCCGGGTTTTTGCATGAAACCACCCGCTACTTGTCGGAATTTGCAGGTAACCATCCGCTATTAACGTATTTATTTTTAACCACCCAAATTCTATATTTTTCTTACAATTCACCACCCGTAAACAGTTTCCGTTAGATATTCTGTTAAAACTTGTGAAATTACACTTTTACCCCTCCATTTTTACAGAAAATAACAAGTTTGAAAGTTATGGGCAATTTTTGTAATTTCCTTAAAACGGATTGAAAACCTAGTTCATCTTCTTCTTCCCCAAATCTCAATCTCAATCTCCCCCTAACATCTTCTTCCACACTCGAGCCTTCAGGAATATTTGAAAGAAATCGTCTGGAGCTGGTTCATCGTGTGGAGTCTGCAGGAATATTTGACATAAAATGGAATCCGGTTGAGAGTGGTGGTGCTGTTGGTCCTTTGCTTGCGCAAGTGGATGCTGATGGATACTTGAGGATTCATGGTGTTGAGGAGTATGATGCTGGAAAGAAATATCCAGGTTTGATGCTCTTAATTTTCTGAAAACTCTTTGCGAAATTGTTGGTGTATGATTTGTATTGGTGGTGATGAAGCTAGCAAGTTCAGGTTGATGTTAATGGATGCATTTGTAGTCTATGAATCTGGATTGATTTTCACGGTGAAGAGGGTTTTCATGATTGTCTAACAACTAGTTGAATTAGCTATTCTTATCAATAGGTATTGTTATTTCAAAAACAATTAAAATTCAGTGCTTAGAGATAGAGTGAGTTTGTGCTACATCTTGAAAATTAAGAATGTTTCTACAGAAAGCTGTTAGTGGGAGATTGAGATTGAGATTTGGGGAAGAAGATGAACTAGGTTTTCAATCCGTTTTAAGGAAATTACAAAAATTGCCCCATAACTTTCAAACTTGTTATTTTCTGTAAAAATAGAGGGATAAAAGTGTAATTTCACAAGTTTTAACAGAATATCTAACGGAAACTGTTTACGGGTGGTGAATTGTAAGAAAAGTATAGAATTTGGGTGGTTAAAAATAAATACGTTAATAGCGGGTGGTTACCTGCAAATTCCGACAAATAGCGGGTGGTTTCCTGCAAAAACCCCTAATCTCCCTTTCAAAAAATAATTGATTTGAATAACAATTGTATATAATTTATAGAGGTGGATTCTATGAGGATTTATCCTTAATAAGAACTAAGAACCCATTTGAACCCTTGAATTTTGTTAATCAACACATCAGATTTTGCCACGTAGCCAATGCAAATAAAAGGGAGAAAATGTATGCGGTGACAATTTTGTAAATAACGCAAACTTTTCAGGTAAAGACGAAAACACCCTTCCCCTTTCTCCCCCTTCTCTCTCGCTGTCGCTCGAACGATTTTGCGGTATCTCTCTCTCGCTCGTCCGAATTTCCAACAAATTTCCACTGAATCTACGCTTGCAAGCTTGAGATTTCGATCGATATCTTGCTTTTAGTTGGTGATTTCTTTGATTTAAGTTCAGACGATGGATTCAGGTCAGTTTTCAAAACTTCTAAGGTTCGAGATTTGGAAAGTCCTAAAAGCTTCAGATTCTAGATATTGTTCACTATAATCGCTACGAATTAGGAAGTCTCAGTTGTTGTTTTCATGATTTTGAACTTTACAGATGTTTTGAAGCACCAAAGCAAGAAAAAAACCGGTTTCTACATTGAACTTAGGGTCCATTGAACAAATATTTAGGGTTCGTACATGCGACTATGAAACACCTGGTTTTATGAAGGTTCAACACTTGAATTAGTGTTCAGCACTTGAATTAGATAGAATCTTCAAACTAGATACGGAGCATATGAATTTTATGATGGTTCATATGGTCGAACTGTTAGGTTCATAGGCATATACTGTAAGGTTCATACATGTCGACTATGAAACACCTAGTTTTATGAAGGTTCAATACTTGAATTAGTGCTCAACAGTTGAATTAGATAGAATCTTCAAACTTGATATGAAGAATTTGAGTTTTATGAAGGTTCATATGGTTGAACTGATAAGTTCATAGGCTTAGACTGTAAGGTTCATATGATAGATGTCAAAACATTGAAGTCATATAGTATTTTTAGTATTCTTAAAATTCAGGTTCATTAGTATTAGGTTCATAATATTTCATTAGTAGGTTCATGATAGTTAGAGCTCTTGATATGACAATTTCTAGTGTAATAGACTAAATATACCAGGTTCAGAATCTTATACATAAGGTTCATAAAATGATATAAGTAAGTTCAGGACTGTTAGAGAAGTTTAGGACTATTTTAGGAAGACTAGTTCCTTTTAGAGTTTGAACTTTTGCATTAAATCTCAAAAGGTTTTGATAAATTTGAATGAACTTAGGTTCATGCTTGGATGAAATTAGGTTCATGCTTGGATGAAATTAGGTTCATTAGATTATAACCAAAGGTACATATATATTTAGAAAAGTACATGTCTTAAAAAAAACTAATATAACTTACTGTTTTATGAAAATAAAGGGAAAGATAAAGGCAATGTGAAAAAAAATCTTGTACTAAGGTTCAAAGTTTCAGAACAGAAAGCAAACACAGTAAAAACTCGAACAAGCCCACGAAAGAGAAAGGAGCCTGAAGAAATGGATGATGAGGTACAAGAATCATCTGAGAAAACAATATCTGATAAGCAAATATCAGAAGACATAGAACACATCATGAGAGCAAACAGGAAGAAGTAGGTTCGATTTCTAAGAAAAGGAAAAGCATATCTGATAACAGGAATTTGTCGTAAGAATTACTACTATGCAAGTATCCAAACCTACTCAAAACTATAGTCTTTAGTAAGCAAGGGTCGAATCCACAGGGAGACAGATTTATGCCTTTTAGTATGAGCTTTATGTCAATCTTAAGTAACAAAGGGGGGTTTGGTTTATTTTAGATCCTAAGCATGCAATAACTAACAAAGTGAAGTTTGTAAATATGATTTGGGAAATAGCTTAGCCAAACAAGTATCCACTATTCGTTTGATAAGTTGATCCTAGATAATCATTCAAGACTTCATGCCATGGAAATTCCAATTCCTTTTCTAAAGTAACTAATAGCACAACCAAACACTATTAGAACTAACTAATTAAACAACCATGAAACTATCAAGATTCAGTTTAACCGTAGCAATAGGGATAGGAATATGATAGGATACAATTCTAGCATAAAACAACCAGCTTTTATCCTAGAATGTAAATCGATTCTCTCTACATATGACTAACACAACCAGATACTAGTTCGATGCAATTGCTACTTTGAAATAGATATGCTCAACCAATAATAATCTAAATCTGCAATAGATTCATAGAGACAATATCTAGTTGCGCAAGCTAGAAACTATCAATATTAACCATAAGCAATTCAAGCAAGAGAATATATAAAATCCATGCAATAGATAAGGAATGAAAAACTCACAACTTGTTTCAATACGAAAGCTTCAACGGTCTGACTAAGCAATGGTGGCTTAGTTCTCCATGGAAATGGTGTAAAAACTAGATGACAAATGGAAAGTGAGGTTAGAGAGGAAACAAACCTCCTCTCTAATCCTAAATACTAAAACAAAACGTGTATAATCAAGTCTGAAAACTGAAATCAACATAAATGCTCAAATAAAAACGTAATAAGGCAGAAATGGAAAAAACTTCGGTTGACTTCGACGCAGGCGGCGGGCGCTGCCTCGGCGGCGGTCGTTGCCTTCCAGAATCTTCAACATCTTTGTTTCTTCAGCTCCAAGAACTCCTATAATGCGTCTTCAACCACTCCTCGCCAATGCTCCATAACACCTCAAATGCATCCTAAAACACCACTAAAACAATGCTAAAACCCCGTCTATATACACAACATAATCGTGTATATCAAACTCCCCCACACTTGAATCTCTACTCGTCTCGAGTGGATATAGAACAACCACCCATCATCAATAAACACAGTAGATCATCAACCATGGATAAGAGCTTACAACAAGAACAATAGCATCCACATGAAAGCTCAAAATCTTACTTACCATCCAACATACCCAAATAATGGAAGTACACCATCAACACCTCAGCCAACCATCCAGATCACACATCCAACAACAAATACACCAATATATATGATATGCACCTCAACCAAGCACTAACCTAAATGATCAACAACAGCAGACACACCACCACAATCCAACACCAAACAAATCATCAAAGAGAATGATAATCATCAATATTACTACAACTTATCCCTCCAAGTGAAAACCTACCCAAAACACACCTATACTCCCTTCTTATGTCGCCATCGCCGGTAAATTGATAGTCCTAAAACACTCAATTTTTTTTCTCTCTTTTTACTTAGGCGCCTTTGCAGGTTTTCACCTAACACTCTCTTTTCATTTTTTTTAACTCACCACCTCACAACACTCTGAATCTATTTTTTCCAAGGCCTAATACCCGCCAGATTACCTGCTTATTACTTGAACCGCCCTTTCAGGTTTTCAGTCCACCCCAGGATTTTTATATGCTTTTTTATTCATATTTTTGGCTTTTTGGCTTTTTCAATTTGTTTTTTTTTGTTTTTTCAGAATAGTAAAGTAATACATAATCAACTCCCCCACACTTGTAATGAACATTGTCCTCAATGAAATAAGACAAAATTAAATAGGGGAAGTAGAAGAAGTACCACTACTGTGGAGGTGGTGGAAAGTCAAGATGTTGGGAACCCATGAATAGGTTCCACTGCCTCATCTGCTCCACTACTGTGGAGGTGGTGGAAAGTCAGGATGTTGGGAACCCATGAATAGGTTCCACTGCCTCATCTGCTCCTGCATGGCCCTCATGTTGGCGGCCTGCTGCTTCATCATGGTAGTCTGGGAGGTCTGGAAGTCTCTGGTGGTATCACGGAAGCTGTAGAAGTCTGTCTCCAAAGTCTGTTGACGAATGTCCATGCGCTGGACAGTCTCCCAAATCTGCCTCTGATAGTCAAACTGAGGCTCAACAGTAGTCTGAGCTTGAGGCATATCAGTATCCTCATGCTCAACATCATCATTATCCCCAGAGCCTTCCTCTTCCTCATCATCAGAATCCTCCTCAACAGCTGTACGAGGAGCGGCAGAGGAAGAACTAGCACCTTCAAACCCAACCCGGAACCTACTCAGATCAAAATCAACATACTCGGGTCCGAAGGGCATCTCAATAGCAAGAGGTAAGGGAATCTTGTAGCAACCTCTAGCACCATATACCCAGTAGCTATGATCTCCCTGCTCTGATAATACCCCCACCTGCTTCAGCTGCTTGATGCCATATGTAAAAGTGGAAGAGAGCTGCTGAGACCTATCAGGAAACTCAAGACCTAGGAAACGAGCAATCAGTGACACCATTCCCCCAACCACAATCTTGCACTTGTTATCTCGTTGCATCTTCTTGCAGGAAGCATGGAAGAGGGCTCGCCACCCCTGTACTAGCTTACACTTGGGTGTCATACTCCAAATGGCCTCTAAGTCAAGATGAGGAATCTTATTAATCTCAGATTGGCCCAACCAGGCCATACGAATGACCTTGTGAGCTAAACGTAGGCAAGGGTGAGACCACTTATAATTATATTCCCCAGCTTTAGGGTCAAAACTCCTGGTACGCGTGGATCGAACCCATAAATCAAGCTGTTCTTGTTCTTTACTCCAAACAGCAGCATAAGAGGACTGCTTGGTAATATCAAGTGCAGTATCAAGATCATTGTAACTCATAGTAAACATCGATCCAGCCAGAGTAAATCGAATACATTCCTCATCAGGCTCATCATCCAAAGTGATCAAAAATTCCCTAGTCCACCTAGGAAAAGTAGGAGCAGACATTTCATAAAAGTTCCCCAACCCACAATGCTGCAACATCTGTTGAGTACAACTCTCTAAACCCAGCTCCCTCATAGTAGCAGGATCATAAAACAATGTAGAAAGCATTTGCTTTCCGTCTACAAATTTCTGCCTTGATTTATGCTCACGGGATCACGGGAATACTTAGGACCAGATCCGGATTCAGATTTACGCTTATGGAGGATATTCATAATTGATAACTGAGTCACAAAACAACCGTAAAGAGTAATGAATTTCAGAAAAATCACCCGGATGTAAGGCGGCGGGCGCTGCTTTGAAGACGGCGGGCGCTGCATTGAAGACGGCGGGCGCTGTTATGAAGGCAGCGACCGCCGCCTTGAAGGTGGCGGGCGCTGCCTTGAGTATTCGAACAAGAACTGCAGAAAAACGGGTGGCGGTCGTCGTTGAGGCAGCGGGCAAGGTTGCCGGTGGACTAGATGGCCACGATCTGAATAAACTCTCTCTTCTCCCTTTCTCTTCTCTCTTTCTCTTTCTTCTCTCTCTCTTTTTTTTTTTTTCCAGATATCTCTCTTTTCTATTCTCCCTTTCTCTTCTTTCAGATATCTCTTTTTCATTTTCTATTTTTTTATTTTCTTTTTTTTTCGTAAAAGGGAAGAGTCCGAACCTGAAAAGGCGGCGGTCGCTGCCATTTGCCGTAGTGAGGCCTCATTTCTGGAGTGGGCGGCGGGCGCTGCCTTTAGGCCGTAGCCAACTTCATTTTTAGCGATAGGCAGCGGTCGCTGCCTCTCTATTTTCACCACTTCCGAGCTTCCTACGGGTTAGTTCGAGACAGAACTACGAAAACCAATTAAAATAAATGGAAATAAGCTAAACGAAGGGAAATGTACCTATACCTACATCGGGTTGCCTCCCGAGAAGCGCCTTATTTACCGTCGTGGCTCGACGTCATGCCAATTCATCAGTTGTCAGCGTCAGGCTCTGTTAAGATTGCTTCCTCTACAATGTCCTTAGTGAATCCGTCATGGTACTTCTTCACTCTCTGGCCATTTACCTTGAATATTGTGTGTGTTCCCTCATCGTAGAGCTCGATTGCGCCATGAGGGAAAACTTTAGCAACAACATATGGCCCTGCCCAACGCGATCTCAGCTTACCAGGAAAGAGCCTAAGGCGTGATTGAAATAGGAGGACTTTGTCACCAATGCGGAAGTCCTTCCTTAAAATGGTTCAGTCATGCCATGCCTTAGTTCTTTCTTTGTAGCGAATGACATTATCATAAGCTTCAATCCTTGCCTCCTCCAATTCCTGTAATTGAAGCTTACGAAGCTCTCCAGCTTCCTCAAGCTTCAAATTGCACTTCTTAATGGCCCAATAGGCCTTGTGCTCTAGCTCAACAGGGAGGTGGCAAGCCTTACCAAACACCAACCTAAAGGGTGACATCCCAATAGGTGTTTTATAAGCTGTTCTGTACGCCCATAGCGCATCATCAAGTCTTTGGATCCAGTCTTTCCTATTGGGGGATACCGTCTTCTCCAAGATGGATTTAATCTCCCTGTTTGACACTTCAGCTTGGCCATTCGTTTGGGGATGATAGGCAGTAGAAACTCTCTGCGTGACATGATACTTTTTCAACAGTGCAGTGATTGTCCTATTGCAAAAATGAGTTCCCCTATCACTGATCAGAGCCTTTGGAATCCCAAACCTGGCAAATATGTGTGACTTCAAGAAATCTGCCACAACCTTAGAGTCATCAGTTCTGGTGGCCTTCGCTTCCACCCATTTGGAAATGTAGTCCACCGCAAGCAAAATATACATATTACCACAAGAGTTTGGAAAAGGTCCCATGAAGTCAATGCCCCAAACATCAAAGATTTCGCAAAAAATCAAGCCTGTTTGTGGCATCTCATCCCTCCTAGACATATTTCCAACCCGTTGGAAACTATCACAAGATTTACAGTGGTTATGTGCATCCTTAAAGATGGAAGGCCACCAAAATCCTGCTTCAAGTACCTATCTTGCGGTTCTTTGACCCCCAAAATGCCCACCACATGCTTCTGAATGACAAAAAGTAAGGAGAGAATTTACCTCATTTTCTGGAATACAACGGCGGATTACCTAATCAGAGCAATGCTTGCATAGGTAAGGGTCATCCCAGATGAAGAATCTGGCTGAGCTACGTAGTCGATCTCTCTGAGCCTTGTTGAAAGGTGGAGGGAACTCACCTGTGGTGAGGAAGTTCACCAAGTCCGCATACCATGGCTCTATAGTACTTAGCCTCAAAATAGACTCATCAGGGAAGTTTGTCTGAATCTGACTATGTGGAGTGCGTTCATTAGTAACAATTCTGTTGAGATGATCAACAACAAGGTTCTCAGCACCCTTCTTATCCTTAATCTCAATGTCAAATTCACTGAGCAAAAGGACCCATTGAATCAATCTTGGTTTTGCTTCTTTCTTTGTCAGCAGATAGCGCAGGGCAACAAGGTCAGTATAGACAATGACCTTTGTACCAAGGAGGTACTGCCGGAACTTTTCAAGAGCAAACACCACAGCAAGCATCTCCTTCTCTGTGGTGGAGTAGTTCCTTTGTGCATCATTCAGGGTCATAGATGCGTATTGAATCACATAAGAAGCTCTTGCTTCCTTTTGGCCTAGCACAACCCCCATAGCATAATCACTTGCATCACACATGATCTCAAAGGGCTTGGACCAATCAGGAGCCTGAATAATAGGGGCACTTGTTAGGCGAGCCTTCAAGTCATTAAAGGCTGCCTGTCACTCAGTTGAGAACCCAAAACCCATCTCTTTTTTCAGTAGTTCGCATAGAGGTGCAGAGATCTTGGAGAAGTCTTTAATAAACCTGCGATAGAAACCTGCATGGCCTAGAAAAGAACGAACTTCGCGAACATTAGTAGGATAGGGCAAAGACTGAATTACTTCAATCTTCGCCTTATCGACCTCAATACCTCTAGACGACACGATATGTCCTAAAACAATACCCTGTTCTACCATGAAATGACACTTCTCAGAATTAAGCACTAGATTAGTATCAACGCATCTACCAATCACAAGTGATAAGTGATTTAGACATGCATCAAAATCATCTCCATGCACAGTAAAGTCATCCATAAAAACCTCTATGAAATTCTCAATTTACTCAGAAAAGATGCTTACCATACACCGCTGAAAGGTCCCTGGGGCATTGCACAACCCAAATGGCATCCGACGATAGGCAAAAGTGCCAAATGGACAAGTGAAGGTCGTCTTAGCTTGATCCTCAGGAGCAATGGCTATTTGGAAATAACCCGAATACCCATCTAGAAAGCAGTAGAAAGCGCGACCAGAAAGTCTTTCAAGCATTTGATCAATACATGGCAGAGGGAAGTGATCCTTTCTAGTGACCGCATTCAGCTTACGGTAGTCAATGCAAACTCTGTAACTTGTCTTCAGTCTTGTAGGGACTATCTCTCCTTGCTGGTTTTCCACTACTGTAATCCCTTCTTTCTTCGGGACAACCTGTGTAGGACTAACCCATTTACTGTCAGAAATAGGAAATATCATACCTGCTTGTAAGAGTTTCAAGACTTCTTTCTTCACAACGTCCATCATAGGTGGGTTTAGACGCCTCTGTGGCTGCCTAGATGGCTTCTCCTCTCCTTCCAGCAATATGCGATGCATGCAGGTGATAGGGCTGATGCCCTTTATATCAGCTATAGTCCAACCTATTGCTGCCTTATGCTCTTTAAGAACCACCACCAACTTCTCTTCCTGATCCTTTGTGAGTTTGTTGGAGATGATAACTGGCAATGTCTCCTTATCTCCAAGAAATACATACTTCAGATGGTCCGGGAGTTGTTTCAATTCAACCACAGGTGCCTGCACAATAGAGGGCAAGAGCTTCTCTCTAGGCAGGGATAGTGGTAAAGGTGACTTACCTGGTCGCTCAAGAGGAAGCTTATAGTAAGCATCCAACTCATTGACAACTGGCTTGGTGCGCTTTTGGAAGACTGCAGAAATCTGTTCGCTTACCTTCACCTTCTTCTTACTGTTCATGTCTTGATTTCTCTTCGTAGTGCACATCTGTTTCAAGAACTTGGCATAACGAGGAACACATTTGATCAAATTAAGAAGAGGAATGTTTACCTCGACGTTTCTGAACATCTCGAACATGTCCTTGTCCTGTACAAGTGGCTTGGTACGCTGCAATGTATATGGGAATGGAGCAACATGCTTATACTCCGGGAAAACAGGTGTTTCAGACACTTTCGAAGTGTCGGGGGCTTCTTCAGATGGGCGGCGGGAGCTGCCATTTTTTTCAGAATCACCGAGAAGCAGGTCACCTGGGCGGTGGGCGCTGCCATTTGGGCGGCGGTCGCTGCCATTTTGATTACAATTGCCGAGAGTAAAGTCACCTGGGTGGCGGGTGCCGCCTTGGCAGCGGTCGCCGCCTTCAGCTTCTTCACTTTCCGAACTTTTTTCTTCTGTTTCGTCTGTGTTGCTCCGTTCCAGATTCTTCCCACTCCTTAAAGTGACAGCACTGACATTTCAAATGTTCGGATTTGTCTCAGTTTGAGAGGGAATCTTTCCGAAATCTTTTGCCTCAAGTTTACTCACCGCTTGAGAAATCTGACCCACCTGCCTTTCCAAGTTATGAATGCTAGCTATTGTAGTTTCTTGGAATTGTACCTGACTTCGACTCATCTTAGCAATGTTCTCATTGGTGGTGACATTACTTTGCATCAGCATCTTCAACAACTCATCCACAGAAGGAGATGAGTTAGAGCTTTGCCCTTGAGCCCTTGGTGCAGGTGGTCTAGCTTGTGGAGGGTTACCTTGTTGATTTGGATCTTGATCTCTCCACCGAAAATTGGGGTGATCCTTCCAACCTGGATTGTATGTGTTAGAATAGGGATCATACCTTTGTCTCTGTTGGAATCCTCCAACTGCATTCACCTCCTCTTGTAGTGTAGGGCATGAGTCAGTAGGGTGCAGGTCATCAAGGCAAATCTCACATGCTTTAGCCTGATGGGGTGTACCCTTCAATTTCAGACGCCTCACTTCCTCTTTCAGCACATCAAAGTCAGCTTGATCAATTTTAGATTGAGAACTAGCAACAGACAAACTTTGGGAGCCTCTTCCACTATATTGTCTAGAGTCATCCGCTAGTGTGGCAAAGATTTCTAGAGCTTCGTCGTAAGTTCTTTTCATAATGTTACCACCACAAGAAGAATTTACCATCCGACGATCATCCTCACGGAGTCCTCCATGCAAATAAAGAATCAGATCATGGTTAGCGTAACCATGATATGGACAACACTTCACCAGTTTCTTAAAGCGCTCAAAGTAGTCATAGAGAGACTTATTAGCAAGTTGCTCTATGTTGCAGATTTTCTTCTTGAGCTGATTGGATTTAATTGCTGGAAAGTATTTGTCAAGGAACACCTTCTTCAAATTCACCCAAGTGGTAACACTTCCCGGTGGTAAAGAGTGAAACCAGTCCTTAGCTGAGTCCTTCAGAGAAAAAGAAAAGACTCTCAACCTCATCTGATTTTCAGTAACGTCAGATGGACACATACTAGTGCAGACTTCAAGGAACTCATCCAAGTGTTGGATAGGATCCTCAAGCGGAGTTCCACTAAATTTTGGTAGTAGATGGACTACTCCCGTCTTAAGCTCAAATTTAACTCCATTGCTAAGTGGTGGAAATTGTATAGCTCGAGTTGGTTGCTCCAAGTCAGGAGCTGTCAAGGACTCAAGCGTAATACGATCACCCATTGTTGCAATCCCTTGTAGTAGTGCTCGCGCAGCTCTGCGAGTTCTATATAGCGTTCTCTCGATTTCTGGATAAAAAACGAGAGGTGAAGTATTAGTAACACGGGTGTGAACCATAAATAGGTTCACACCAAGATTGGCACAAAAATCACACAAAAGACAAATTATTGCCTCCCCGGCAACGACGCCAATTTGATAACAACAATTTGTCGTAAGAATTACTACTATGCAAGTATCCAAACCTACTCAAAACTATAGTCTTTAGTAAGCAAGGGTCGAATCCACATAGAGACAGATTTATGCCTTTTAGTATGAGCTTTATGTCAATCTTAAGTAACAAAGGGGGGTTTGGTTTGTTTTAGATCCTAAGCATGCAATAACTAACAAAGTGAAGTTTGTAAATATGATTTGGGAAATAGCTTAGCCAAGCAAGTATCCACTATTCGTTTGATAAGTTGATCCTAGATAATCATTCAAGACTTCATGCCATGGAAATTCCAATTCCTTTTTTAAAGTAACTAATAGCACAACCAGACACTATTAGAACTAACTAATTAAACAACCATGAAACTATCAAGATTCAGTTTAACCGTAGCAATAGGGATAGGAATATGATATGATACAATTCTAGCATAAAACAACCAGCTTTTATCCTAGAATGTAAATCGATTCTCTCTACATATGACTAGCACAACCAGATACTAGTTCGATGCAATTGCTACTTTGAAATAGATATGCTCAACCAATAACAATCTAAATCTGCAATAGATTCATAGAGACAATATCTAGTTGCGCAAGCTAGAAACTATCAATATTAACCATAAGCAATTCAAGCAAGAGAATATATAAAATCCATGCAATAGATAAGGAATGAAAAACTCACAACTTGTTTCAATACGAAAGCTTCAACGGTCTGACTAAGAAATGGTGGCTTAGTTCTCCATGGAAATGGTGTAAAAACTAGATGACAAATGGAAAGTGAGGTTAGAGAGGAAACAAACCTCCTCTCTAACCCTAAATACTAAAACAAAACGTGTATAATCAAGTCTGAAAACTGAAATCAACATAAATGCTCAAATAAAAACGTAATAAGGCAGAAATGGAAAAAACTTCTGTTGACTTCGACGCAGGCGGCGGGCGCTGCCTCGGCGGCGGTCGTTGCCTTCCAGAATCTTCAACATCTTCGTTTCTTCAGCTCCAAGAACTCCTATAATGCGTCTTCAACCACTCCTCGCCAATGCTCCATAACACCTCAAATGCATCCTAAAATACCACTAAAACAATGCTAAAACCCCGTCTATATACGCAACATAATATATCAATATCAAAGTCACAGCTTAAGGAACAAAAAGCATGTACTGCGGAGACTAGAAGAGTTTCAACAAGGAAAAGAAAGGCAGTAATTCAAGTTTTTGAACCAAGATATAGAGTTACAAAAGCTACAAACACAAAAGCAGACATCAAGACCTTGAAGAAAGTTGTAAATGAACCAACCGATTTCAAAACAAGGACGGTGCTTCATATACTTGTTACCACTATAAAGAGTCTGAAACAGCAGAACCAAGAAGTGATAAAGAAAATAGAATTTGGGAGCATTCTGGAATTGCAACTGGTGACCATACCAAAAGAACTTGGAAGCTGGCTTACAGATCGATTTGATGTAGAGCAAAGTGTTATATTTCTGGATGACGAAACATTCATCAATGTAGATGCAAAGGAAGTTCAAAGAATCTTGAGTATCCCAAATGGTGTTGTGCCCTTTGTTAGAGGAGGTGAAGAAGAAAAAGACAAAAAGAGGGTGAAGGAATGGAAAACTTTCTTGAGATCAACAGAAGTACGTCCAACTCATGTTGCAAATTTAATGCTATCTTCAAAGGATGAGTCCTGGTTCATTCGATCCTTCCTTGTTTTGTTCTTAAGTACTTTGGTGGACTTATCTCAGAAAGGCACTGTACTTCAGTCACTGATGGTTGATCAAATTGAAGATGTTGAGAGCATAAGCTGGTGTCCATTTATTGTGGACACATTAAAACTGAGAATAGGAGAATGGAAGAAGAAAGGAAAGACTGGATTTTGTAACGCACCAATACTTGTGCTTTTGGTAAGTGTGTTCAAATTGCTACACCTATTGTTGATCATACATATTATTTAAACTAACAATGTGTCTTAATTTTCTTGCATTTAAAAAACAGCTAGTGTATGTGGAGAATCTCCGGGAACCTGGAATGAAAACATCAAAATCAAGCCCTGCCTTCTTGGGTTTAACAGATGAGACCTTAGAAGAAACATTGGGTAAAGAGAAAGTGACGAAAAAGGAAAGGAAGGAAGCAAATGCGCAGACACCTAAAGCATTTGGAGAAGAGTACTTACAGGTAAATAAAAATAACCTGAAGAATAAACTCATAAAATAAACAAATTAGGTGCATGTGGTTTTAGGTTCGTGAGCTAAGACTAGAAGGTTCATGGAGTTTGAAATCAAGGTGCATGTGGTTTTTAGGTTCATGTGTTTAAACTAGTAGGTTCATGGAGTTTGTAATCAAAGTTCAACAATATGAAAACACTTATTTCAAGTTATTTATTAGATAATTCAATAATATAATCAGATTAGGGTCATGTGGTTTTAGGTTCATCAACTTAGACTAGTAGGTTCTGGGGGTTTGTAATAAAGGTTCAACAATATGAAAACAGTTGTTTCAAGATAATACATTTATGAATCAATAAAATATAAAGATTAGGTGGACATTATTTTGGGTTCATGAACTTTGACTTGTAGGTTCTGCATTTTTGAAATCAAGATTCATCAACATAACACATCTAGTGATTTTGAACTAGTAGGTTCATACAGTCTGTTTTTAACGTTCATTAATATGATGTAGCAGGATCAGTTATATAAAAAGATAGGTTCATTATTTGAATATATTAAAAGGTTCATAGTTTTAATAATCTTAATTGTCCTAGCAGGTTCATTATTATTTGCTAGCAGGTACAATCATATGTACTAACAGGTTCATTTGATTGAACTCAATATCTAATATTAAATTTATATTTACAGGGATGGTTGACAAGGTTCACAAGCAAGAATATTGTGCTTGAAAACTCAATGCTTGAAATTTGGGCCATGTATAAAGATTTGCCACATGCATTAAGGGAAGACAAAAGAGTGAGGTGCATGATTGAAACAACAAAGACCCTAATGCAGAAAAATGGGGGAGAAGAAGAACTACTGTTTGATTATGAAAAAAACTACAAAGATTCAAATCATCCTTTCTGGTCTGATCCAAGATTTATTGAGTGCATGAAACTTCTACCAAAGGCAGAAGATGCAAGAAAAATGATGTCAAGGTCATCAGATCCCAAAGATGGTGATACTTGGGAAGCTCTGAGTAAAATTCTTCCGGATATTGAAAACCTTAGTGAAGATAATGATGTGAATGAGAAAAACAAGAACAAAAAGGTGAAGGCAACTGAAAAGGTTCAAGATGTGGCGAGTGAGAACAGTGGATCAAATGCAAAGCAGAAAGTTCTATCGCAGAAGACAACCGATGAAGATGATACTGAATCAAATGACATGTTTAACGGATCTGATGATGATCATATTACTTCTAAAAATAAAATTGATGAAATCAGGAGAGAAGGAAAAGAGTCAAAGCAGCTGGTACAAGATGAAGAATATTTGGATGAATTAGAAGGTCAGAGTAAAACAATGGAAGATGACAGTGATAGAGAAGAAGGTTCAGAAGATTGTGTTGAAAAAACATCTCGAGAGAAGGTTAATGACGACGAACCAGAGGAAGAACTTGGGGAGGAAGAAGAACCAGAGGCTGAAGACATAAATAAAGAATTTGCTAACGACGACTGCCCACAACAACAAATTAGCCAACCTGAAGGGAAGCCCAATGACCAAGATTTAAATGAAGATCATCAAACAGTGGAAGCCAATCAAGTTGTCAATGAACCAGAAGTGAATGTGGAAGAAAAAGAAGTTGACAACAACAAAAAAATCATAGATCCTGAACAAAACATAAAATCGCCACAGAGCACTGGAGAGGGTGAAATAGTTGAAGACTCCTATGAAACAGAATGCAGAAGAAGTGAACACAGAGAAATCAATAGAATCATCTAAAAGAGAAGAAAATCAGGAAAGAAATGACGAGGAGTTGTTGGAAGAATCAAAGTTAGAAGCTCAGACCGTGGAAGAGAAAAAGACAATATTCAGGGAGAGTAAGGAAGGAGATAAAGAAGAAGAAGGAAGAAATGAGCCAGAAGAAAATCATGAACCAGTAAGGAACAATGTTGGGCGAAAAATAGAAGAAGAAACAAATCTGAAAGATGCTGATCCAGATAACCTACTAACTGAGATGGAAGGATAAAAAATTGAAGGTTCAAGGGATGAACCTGTACCAGAGGAGGAATTACAAGACATAGAGGAAGAGGATTTAATTAGGGAGCATCGCACCAAAGCCGTTTATGAAAGAAAGGGGAAACACGCTAAGGGGAAGAAGATAAAAGATGATCAAACAGAGGATGTTGGACCTAGGACGAGGTGAGCAGGACCAACATTGAAAAGTCCATTCAGAACTAGGAAGATCAAAATTTTATCGAAAGAGAGTCAAGAACAAAAAGAAATTTCAAATTACGTGCAAGACATTGGGTCCAATGACAAGTAAGTCAAAATACTACCTTGAAGGCTTTTATTCATTCTTAATACTTATAGAAATATCAAGAGTTGAGTTGAGGTCAGATGATAACAAGATAGACGCCAGGGTTATGGATGCTTGGACTTCTGTGTTAAACCAGAGAGAGAACTTTCGTAGTAGCAACAACCCTAACAGAGTCTTCATGTACACAATAACTATGGTAAGGCATTCTAATACAAAAATCCACAATTTTGAATAATTTTGGAGTTTCATATATTAGATGTTATCGGAGGGGCATAATTGAAATTGTAGGTTCATGTCAGGTGCCATGAACCTACAATTTCAATTATGATACCTACAGTAGAAGGGTCATGAACATACAGAACAAGGGTCCTGAACCTACAGAAGAAGATTAATGAACCTACAGTAGAATGTTCATGAACGTACGGCTGTATGTCGCCGAACCTACAGTAGAAGGTTCATGAACATATAGTAGAAGGTTCATGAACCTAAAGTAGAAGGTTCATGAACCTACGGCTGTATGTTGCCGAACCTTCAGTAGAATGTTCATGAACCTACAGTAGAAGGCTCATGAACCTACAGTAGAAGGCTCATGAACCTACAGTAGAAGGTTCATGAACCTACAGTAGAAGGTTCAGGGAGTGTAATCTTGAATGATCAAAAACTAAGATGTTTACACTACAAATGTTGGTTCATTGATGACACTTGTTATAACAGCAAAATAAGCCGGATGATTTGTACAATTTCAACATCAACATGTTGAATGCAAGGATAATGGTGGATGGGTGTGATATGAGAGACATTGACATGGTAAGAATTGAAAGAGATTTATTGAAACTACACTATTTATCTAAATAGTTTCAATAGAGATAATAAGAATGCCGATATCTATAAACTTGCAGGTTTTAGTTCCAGTTCAGAACACTACCTTGCACTTCTACATGATATGCTTTGACATCAAGAACTCATCAGTTCAAGTACTCGATACCCTAAACAATGATGGAAGGACTGATAGATACACTGTATCTATCGAAAAAGTTGTAAGTTTAACCAACCATTTTCCTATCTATGGTTACAAAGTACATTTCATTATACCGCTTTGATGTAAGGGAATTTGGATTGCAGACATATTGGTTATCTCAAACACCGAAGACTGCTGCCCTGCATGCAAGACGTAAAAAGATTGAGGAAGCAAAGAAAAAGCCAATAATTGTTCAAATGCCATGGATTGAACCAGGAGACATGACCAACTCGGGCTTGTTTTGCATGAGAAATATGAAGCTCTACATGGGCAACCATAATGAACAGTGGCAGAAAGAGATCAATTAGAAGGAAGTATATGCATTCCATTGTAACCTCAGATGCAAACAAAGTAAAGGATCAAGTTATGGAGAAGATGAGGAGCACAATTGCAGCTGAATGGAAATAAAACAGTGACTGAATTTCTGCAGTGGAAAAATTATGACTGTTTTGAATTTGCGTTATTAGCTAAAGTAATTTCGGATACAGGTTCATTTGGTGTCTAAGATGTTGGTATTAGACTTTTAAGATTGGAAAAAGTTTGAAGAATGACTAAGATTTAAAGGTGTTGTTTTGTCGTTCTTTGTTAAAAGCTTCACACAAAATACACTGTGAGGTTCATCAAAATAAAACAACAAGGTTCAACAAAAAAACATAGAGGTTCAGCAAAAGACAAAGAGAGGTTCACCCCAATACACAGTAAGGTTCAACCAAATACACATTAACTTCTATGTATTGACAAGGTTAAATACAAAGAGAGGTTCATCAAAATTCACTGTGAGGTTTATCGAAATAAATCAAACAATAAATAAGTTGATGTTCATCGGTAATAAACAGTTAGGTTCATCATATAAATTGAGGTTCACCAGAATATACAGTAAGGATCAAACAAAAATAGATATCTTTCACAAATAACAAACTAATTTGTACTTTGCAACGAAAGTTATTTACTACCGAAAGTTAAACGAAGTGCGCATAGCGCACTTCGTATGTTTATTATTCTTACAAGGCGCGCATAGCGCGCTTCGTTTTAACAACTTTGCAACGTAACTCAATCAAAATGTATTGTTTCGGTAATTTCATGAACCTAGTTGATCAAAGGACCGAACCTACTTGTTCAAAACCATGAACCTTCTTGTTAAAAAGCATGAACCTAGCCATGCCATAAATGAATGACATACAAATTTTGAAACCAGATAAAGAGGAGACGGTTCCACTTTTCTAATTTGAATAAAAATTTATTAATTAATTTCCTTCCCTACATAAAGAGGAGACAGTTCACTTCTCTCATTTTCCACTCCACCATCTCTCCTAGCGCTACACATTCTCTACAGAAATTTCACACACTCTCAACTTGTTCATCTTTCTCCCAATTGTTCCCCTAGCGCTCAACCCTCTTAACGACAAGAAGAAAGACATCAATGGATTCCAGAAAACTATCCGGAGAAATGAAGAAATATGCTCAGGAAACCAGTCAATCTGAAAAAACGAGGGAAGACAAAGGTAAATACAAAATCTTCAACCAATTTTTCTAGGGTTTCATCAAAAGTTAGGAACGGTTACTTAAAATTCGAAATCTGCATCAATTCAAAAACAAAATCGTCAACCAACTTTTTTGTTTTGTTTAGAACATGAAAAAAATCAATTTTTTAGGAAAACAACGAGATATAGGCAAACTGGGATGAAAATTATGTGTTGAAGAAAAATAGTATTAAAATGTTAAGATTTTCAAAAAAAAAAAACTGGTTCATTTTATCTGAATGCAGGTTCATTGATTAACTCTTATTGATAATGAAGGTTCTTCAAAGAAAAGAAATAAATCAAATGATGGTTTTAAAAAGGATTACGTCTATGACTCAGATGACGAAGATGCACCGATCTCGTTATCTGGATTTGCACTTTGCCCTAAAAAGAGCATTCCTCTGAGAGGTCCGTCAGGCCAGCGTCCTTCACCCCATATGCAGAAATTAATGGAAAAAATAAACAAGATGGAAGAAGCAGGTAAATGATTTGTCATATGAGGCTTCTGTACTTTGAATTATAAGGAGAATTTGATAATATATTTGCATGAACCTGTACTTTGAACCGATACCAAGATCATATAAATCTGAATGTAGGTTCATTGATTAACTCTTATTGATAATGCAGGTTCTGATGACCAAGATCCACCAATCATGTTATCTTCATTTGCACTTTGTCCTAAAAAGAGCATTCCTCTGAGAGGTCCCTCAGGGCAGCGTCCTTCACCCCACATGCAGAAAATAATGAAAATAATAATCAGGAGGCAAGAAGCAGGTAAATGATGTGGCTTATGAGACTTTTGTACCTTGAAATATAAGGTTCAAAATAATATTTTACAGGTTCATGACTTTAAGAGATGACTGTGATCAATTTGACATAGCTGTTTTCAAAATTATTGTTTCAAATCAAGAATTAAAAGCTATATTCTTTCAAATATAGATAATATGATTTGGGATTATTAGTTCAGGTTCAAAGATTGTTGGAAAGATTCACACAACCAATAATTATACTATTATGAACCTGTTAGACATAAATGCTTATATTTGATTCATCAAATGCAGAAAAGAAGAAGGAAAAATATGTGATTGATATGTCAGAAGAGAATGATGAAGAAGAACAAGAACCACCAAAGGAAGATGAAGTACAAGAATGTGATGAACGACAACCTGAAGAAGAAGATTAAGTACAATGTGATGAACCAGAGGAGGTGAAAGGAAAAAAGTCACAGGGGGAAATGGACAAGGAAATGGAGGTTCAGAAGGGAGAAGATGAGGAGCACAATTGCATCTGAATAGATGAGGATTAAGGTTCAAAAGGAGATTAAAAACAGTGACTGGATTGACCGCAGTGTTTTGAACAAGTGTTTTTAGCTTATGTAATATCAGATACAGTTTCATTTTGTGTCTTTGATGTTGGTTTTAGACTTTTAAGATTTGAAAATAGTTTGTTAAATGACTAAGATTTAAAGGTGTTGTTTTGACGTTCTATATTAAAAGCTTCACTCGAAATACACTGTGAGATTCATCAAAATAAAACAACAAGGTTGAACAAAAAACAGAGAGGTTCAACAAAATAAAAAGATAGGTTCACCACCATACACAGTAAGTTTCAACCAAATACACAGTGAGGTTCATCATGATACATATTGAGGTTCAACAGAATATACGGTAAGGTTCAAACAATAATAGACAGTAACTTCAAAAGTTTTGACAAGGGTCACCAAAATTTAAATTAAACCATTATTGAAAAAGTGTTGATGAACCTACTTGATCAAAGGCATGAACCTACTTGTTCAAAACCATGAACCTACTTGTTTAGATCCATGAACCTAGCCATTCCATAAATGAATGACGTAGTATACACAAGAAAGGGTAATAACATAGCAGGTTCAAACAATTTGGGTAGCAGGTTCACAAAATAACATAGCAGGTTCACACAATTTGGGTACCAGGTTCACAGACAAAATAAATATGCTGGACAATTTTTTTATTATTATAATTTAAAAAAAAAAATTATTTTCCTTATATAAAAAGAAGACGGTTCCACTTCCCTCATTTCCCACTCCACCATCCCCACTCGCGCTCTCCACTTCTTCCACTCCAGTAAATTCAACCGCCCTCAACTTCTTCCTGTTTCTCCATAAATCAAACCCGAATCACAAACAGAAAATGAAGCAACTGTTAACGGCAAGAAGAAACAAGAGAAGAAGCACATCAATGGATTCCAGAACACTTTCTGGAGAAATGAAGAAATGTGCTCAGGAAACCAGACAATCCGAAAAAAGGAGGAGAGACAAAGGTAAATACCAAATCTTCAACCAATTTTTCTAGGGTTTCATCAAATGTGTGAAACGGTTTGAATACTTCATGAATTCAAAAACAAAAAAATTGTTTGTTTAGAACATGGAAAAAAAATTAATTTTTTAGGGTTGATGAAGATATAGACAATAACGAGAAATAGGTAAAATGTAATGAACATTATGGGTTGTAGTAAAACAGTCATAAAAAGTTAAGATTTACAAAAAAAATACAAGTTCATTATATCTGGATGAAGGTTCATTGATTAACTGTTTTTGATAATGCAGGTTCTTCAGAGAAAAGAGATAAAGAAAGTGATATCTCCAAAAAAGATTATGTGTATGACTCAAATGACGAAGATCCACCGATCACGTTACGTAAATTCACACTTTGTCCTAAAAAGAGTATTCCCCTTATAGGTCCCTTAGGGCAGGGTCCTTCCCCACAAATGAAGAAAAGAATGAAAAAAATAATCAAGATGCGAAAAGCAGGTAAATGATGTGGGATGTAGTATTAGTGGTTCACATGTTCATTAGAAGTACAAAGCATTATATCTGAATGTAGGTTCATTGATTTTCTATTTTTGATGATGTAGGTTCTTCAGGAAACAAGGATAAAGAAAGTGATAACTTGAGTAGAATGGAACAAAGAACCAAGATGAGAGAAGAAGGTATATAAAGAGTCTACGAGGCTTTTGTAATTTGAATTATTTGAATTCCACTATTAATATAGGTTCAATTAATGGAATTAGAGGTTCATGGGTTCAGTAGAGGTTCATGGGTTTAGTAGAAGTAATATAGTGAAGGTTATGATTTTAGTAACAAAAAGGTCAAAGAGATGTGTTTTATGTACTGTAACCAATTCCTATGTTCATAATCATTAGGTTCATGACCATAAGAGATGTCTGAGAAAATATTCATTGACATTATGAGTTCAGGTTCAGAGGATTCAAACAACCAATAATTATTCTTATTTTCAATCTGGTAGACATAAATGCTTTTGCAAATGCTAACCAATTCCTATGATCAAATGCAGAAAAGAAAAAGGAAAGAGAAGTGATTGATATATCATCAGAGGCTGATGATGAAGAAGAAGAAGAACAAGAACCAGAAAAGGAAGAAGAATGGATTCAGATGCTAACACTAAATGGAATGAAGCAGATATGGAAAATGAACAAGAAGATGAAGAAGATGAGGCTAGCACTGAGGACGAGGTTCAAAGAGATGGCAATGAACCAGAGTCTGAACCAGAGTCAGAACCAGAGTCAGTAGAAGCTGAGGCTGGCACAAATGAGTCTCTCTCAGAAGCATATGAGACAGAGGAAGAAGAACCTCCAAAAAGAAAGTCAAAAGCTAGAGTAAAGAAGGAAACCAAAATGAAAGCTCCAAAGAAAGAGATAGCAGGTAAGGGGAAATACAAATTTATGACCAGAAATATCCCAATAACTTAAGTTCAAGCAATTGAATCAATGAAATTCAACAAAAATAGTAACAAAAAAGCTGACTCCCAGAGAGTGTTGGCCTCAGAGGGAGAAGTGGGTTGAGGAATTGGGATTCAAGATACTCTTGGATTTGAAGGTTATGAAATTGCCAGGACACCTAGCAAATTGGGTGTTGGAGAAATTTGATGCACACACATGTTCCATTACTCTACAAAATGGAACAGTGCTAAAGATCACAGAGGAAGAGATTCATCGTGTTCTTGGATTACCTAGAGGAGAAATCAGAGTAGAGAGGCCAACCAAGAATATAAATGATAGGAAGCTGCTACAAAGGTGGAAGAACTATTTGGGAAGAGGAAAATATACAACCACTAGTGGAAAAAACACTTGTTGCAGCGCCCTTGTTGAGGCGGACAAAACTTTATCCGCCTCAACAAATGTTTGTTGAGGCGGGCAAAACTTTACCCACCTCAACAACCTCAAAAAATCGGACTTGTTGAGGCGAACACATTTTTGTTCGCCTCAACAGACCCCTGTTGAGGTGGGCAGAGTTTTGCCCGCCTCAACAAGTCTTGACTTTTTGAGGCGTACATATAAAATACGCCTCAACAAGGGTACGATTTGATATTTGTGGAGGCAGACATGTGTTGCCCGCCTCAAAAGGGTACGACCATTGGATCTCAAAAACCCTAAAATTCTCCTAGGCGTGCCTTCGCTTCTCAGTTCATACCCATTCCTCCTCACACAACTCCACAACATCTCCTCCCCACACAACATCTAGTCCCCTCTCGCCCCTCACCTCCCGTCAATTCGAAACCAAACCCTAATCCTTTGCCAGATCCGCCATTAGTGAAATCTGTAGAAGAAAAGAAGGTTTCTACTTCTTCAGATCGTGTGCCCTCAGATGGATTTGATCCGTTTGATTCGATGATTACGTCCGGGAAGAGGAATAAGCATGGATTTTCGCTTATTGTGTTTGAATGCCCGGTTTGTAGTCGGGAGTTCGGGTCCGAGGTGGAAGTGTCGGAACACATTGAGTTTTGTGTGAATGATGATTCAAAAGCTAGTGTTGATAATGGTGTTGTATCTGGATCAGAAAATGGGGTCGAAGATGAACCTGATTGTGCAAGTGAAGTAGAAGCTTGTGTTGGTGCTTATGTTTCAGGGAAGCCAAGCACTGGATCTGTTGATGTGGTGATTCAGTTATTGGGGAATAACGTTAAGGAGCCGGAAAATGCGAAGTTTCGTAGGGTTAGAATGAGCAATCAGAAGATCAGGGAAGCTGTAGGTGAAGTAGCTGGGTGTGTTGAATTGATTGAGTGTGTTGGATTTAAGCTTGTTGAGGAGGAAGGTGAGATGTGGGCGGTAATGGATGTTCCGTCCGAAGAGAATATTAGATTCTGAGAAACCAGAAACTACAAACCATGGATCAGATTCTGAGAAGAAACCTGTTGATCGACAGGTATGACACTTTTGAGCTATAAATGTGTATAGATGCCTCTGTTTAACAAGCTGTGTAGGTTTTTAGTTCACTTCTGTAAATGAATAGACATATTTGCAAATTGGTGTCTGATGGTGCATGTGAAGATGTATTGATGAGTGTATACTGTTTGATTGTTGCCGTGGATTTGGCTACAAGCTGCTATGAATATGCTTGTGCGAAGCTTCCTAGTAATATGAAGTTAATGATGGGATTGTTTAATTTCTATGTGCGAGAGTACTAGTATGTGAAACAACAGCAGGTTGCTGAGGATGCTTCTTTGAGTAGCTTGAGGTTCTTAAACAAATATGTTAATTCTTTTCTTTTCCGTCTACCTTTTCTGGAAGGCAGCTCTGAAATTGTACAAACTTGTTGGCGAAGAGAGATTCTTGCTTTGGGCAATTCGTAGCATTCTGTTACAGGTATTATACATCTACATACACATTGATATTGCGTACAAATTTTATTTGCTATATCATTCATACATTGTGATGATCTTAGGCATTATGGATAGTTTTTTTTTATAATCCGAAATGCTAGAAATTAGTGTGTTATTGGACTGCTGTCTAGATACTAAAAGACCTAATGTGGAGGTTTTCTTAGGCACATATGAAAAGTATTGTTTTTTAACAATGGAAAGTTTATCGAATGGAGCTAAGCTCTCTATAGCAAGTTATACGAGGAGTACAGTTTTGTCATTTTTACTGTCATATTTTTTCCCTATATTGTTTTGGAATTATGCTTATGCCTGTGAATATGGATACCTCTTGGCTTAATATTTCAGGTGTATCATCGACATGGTGGAGAAAAGTTGTTATTACTGGCTGAAGGGCTAATTAAGAAGCATATTAACTCCCATAGCTTACATGAGCCGGAAGTTATATTTTTGATATTGATGTTTTTTTGTTGTATCAAAGCTTCATATTGGTCTGACCATCTGAATATTAAACATGTTTTGCAGCTCTTATTATATATATTTCCATATTGGAACAACAAGGGAAATATAGGGATGCCTTAGAGATACTTTCAGGGAATTTAGGATCACTGTTGTCTATAGAAGTTGATCAGCTACGACTGCAGGTAGTTTCTGTTGCATTGTATCGAGACAATCTGAGATTATTTTGAGATACTTTAAGGGATAAGAAAATTTTCCATTGAAGATATGGTTCAATTTCTTATGGACTTTTACTCATTGACCTTAAGCTGGCAGGGTAGGCTGTTAGCTCAGGCAGGTGATAATGCTGGTGCTACAAGTACATTCCAGAAAATATTGGAATTACGGTATGGAAAATCCTGAACTTAAGGGCAGAACCATTTCAGTATTTTAACTGACTTGTTTTTATTTAGGGCATGTAGTTGCATGATTGTAAATTACGTTGAATGATACTTGTGATAATGTTCTACCACTCATTTGATAAGATCTAGCAATCCAATGGTTATACCACATAGCAGCCGCCAACGCTATTCTCGCCTCCATCATCGCTCTAATCAAGGTTGCGTCGCGGTTCCTCGACGTCCTCGCTTACTTCTGGCCTCTTCTCGTCTCAACGGCGCTCTTCCTCGCTCTTGTCGTCGTTTTCGGCCGCATCTCGCCTCCCCCGCCGATGGACGAGAGAAGACTGGTGCTGGATTCCTTGATTACGTCGCTGCACAGACTCCCGAGTTGATCCCAGGTGACACTTACAAATTCGATTGAAGAAACTTCTCTTTCTTAGTAGCTTAATTTCATCTTGGATTTCTCAAGTGGAAAGATGTAAATTTCCAGGAAGGAGTACGAAGAGCAGATTAAGCCGATCGATTTCGCCATCTTCATCTCCTTCGGATTAGGTTCTGTTGAAGTTTGCACAATTGATTGAATTTCTTGAGGTTGTTGATATTCTCGTCTATGTTATAAGATTTGTTGTAATATTGAATTAGTTCTTAGATTGTAAGTTTATTTCAGGTTGTAAGTTGATTGAAATTTAATAGATTCGGTGAACTGTTATAAGTTTGCACAAATAATTTTTTTTTGTTTTTCATGAGCTTTGTTGAGGCGGGCAACTGTTTGCCCGCCTCAAAAAGCTGGTTTTTTTTTTGAAAATTTTACCTACTTGTTGAGGCGGGCATATTTTTGACCACCTCAACAAGTGACTTGTTGAGGCGGACAGTTGCCCGCCTCAACAAGTATTGACTTGTTGCAGCCCCCTCTGTTGCAGCGCCCTTTGCCCGCCTCAACAGGGGGGTTTTTGCCCGCCTCAACAGGTGTTTTTTCTACTAGTGAACAAAGCTTGTTGTAGAAAGTTTGAACTCATATTATGATGAGATATGGTTCAAAAGGTTATTCACAACCTTGATCATAACTGTATTGATTGAATCAAGTCAGAAGGGGACAACTTTGCAAAAACTGTGGATGGACGGGGTTCAAGATATCCATAGGAAAAACTGGTGCAAGTTCTTACTTGATTCTCTAATTGAGACAAAGCTCGAATGGCTGGAGAACAAAAACAGATTCTACAGAGGACCAATTTTGTTCCCAGTGGTAAGATTTAATTAATTACGATTTTCAAAGTTTAATAACGTACAACTATAGGCCAATGAACCTACAGTAGAATATCCATGAACCTACAGTAGAAGGTTCATGAACCTACGACTGTATAATGATGAACCTACAGTAGGATATTCATGAACCTATTGTAAAAGGATCATGACCCTACAGTAGAAAGTTCATGAACCTATAGTAGAATGTTCATGAACCTATGGCTGTATATTGATGAACCTACAGTAGAAGGTTCATGATCCTACGACTGTATGCTGTTGGACCTACAGTAGAAGGTTTATGAACCCACGACAGTAGGTTCTTCAATGGATGAACCCATGAAAGTAGGTTCTTCAATGAATTAACCCACATTAGAAGGTTCAGGGATCCTAATCTTTAATGATCATTGATGAACCTACTTTTATAGGCTAATGAACCTACTGTTATAGGCTAATGAACCTAAATCAGTGACTTGGTGATATCCCAAACCTTACTTTTTTACTTGTGTATAGTTGTTTATGCTGACAAGGAGAAGAAGAATGAAGGTACAAATCCTGTGTTTCTTGGATGGGACTCAACAACACTAGCAAAGTTCACTCGAAAGCAAATCCAAGAAGGAAAGCTGAGCTTTGATTTTAATACACCAAACCAAAAAAAGAGAAAGTTGGAAAAGGCTAAGGAACCAGAAAAATCAAAAAGAAAGAGGTCATCTGGACAAAGCAGTATGGAGAAAGCTAAGAAAACAGTTAAAACAAAGAGAAAGAGTTCATTTGGACCAAGTAGTATGGAGGTAAATACTATTCTACATAAAAAAATATATAATCTTTACCCCTATACTGAAAATTTCTTGATTTCATTGTTAATTCTGATTTTGAAGGCCTGGAGCACATCTTTTACCAAGAAAAGGGAATCTATGACAAAGGAGGTCCATGAGATGGCTAGCTTGCTGAGCTACACACCAGAAGAAATGGAGGATGACCCCGCTGTAATACTGATGAAGTCAATTGTAGAGAAGCTTAAAGAAGGAAATGGAGATACAAATGCTGAAGCAGGGCCATCACGAGTAAATACACAGATGGGAAAATATTCTGAAGAAGAGGAAGAAGAGAATGAAAATGTAAATTGAATAATGAAATTAAACACTAGTTAATTTGAATTCATGATATTATAGATAACATAAAGAACCAAGGTCATAATATTTTTAAAAATTGTAGGTTGAAGAGGATGAAGATGAGACCAGGGCTGAATTACATAAGACTGAGGAGTTAACAGAAGAACAATATGATTGCTACAAGTATATGATGAAGAACATGGAGGAATCATATGAGATTGACGATTGGTAAGTGAGACAAAATCTGGGATTTATATATATAGTACAAGGTTCATGAACCTACAGTAGTAGGTGGATGAACTTACGTTTTGAAGTACTATATACATTCTATCTACATATAGATGTGAACCTAGTGTAATAGAATTAAGAAATGCATTATTTTATGGAAAATTATCTTGATGAACCTAGTTCAATTAGCAAATGAACCTACATTAGTCCGACATGAACCTACAGTAGTGAATAATTGAACCTACTGCTATTGGCTATGAACCTACAGTAATAGGTTCATGAACCTAGTGCAATTTCTTAAAAATAGATGATATACTAAATGATATTGCTAACAAATTGTTCGATTTGGCCAGTGAAATAGTTTTTAAGAATGGAAAATTTAATACTTCAAGAGGAGAGTTGAGCTCAATTGAAAAAATATTCCACTACAAGTTGATTGATACATGGAGTGTTGTGCTGAATCACAATGAAGGCAAGAAGCCAAAGGATCATCCATCAAGATTATTCTTACAATGTTTGGACCTGATAACATCGCTATTCGTATACCAAAATTAAGATTTCATTTTGTATCATTTTATTATATCTGAGGTTATTAAATTGTAATTAATTTTATTTTGGAATGCAGAGTTATGAGAAACACAATGGAAAGGAGCTCTTTAAGACGTATGTTTTGGAAGCTATGAAAACAATCAACAAGAAGAGGATAATAGACATTGATATGGTAAGAAAAATAAAATAGCTCCATATTTTTGATGCTTAAAACAGTTACAAACTAACAATTTGCATTACAGCTGGTTGCCCCAATTGTTGACAGCTCAAACCACTATTACATGATTGTCATGCATCTCAAAAAAATGTGAATTCCATATATTAGACAACAACAAGAAGATGACTCCCCAAGACGAGTACACAAACAGTATGAATAGGCTGGTAAATCTCTATACTGCTGTGACATATGTTTAAGAAATCAATATCTGAAAACCTAACACATTCTGATTTAAATGTGTGTAGTTGACCGATCTGAGATATGTTCTTACCCTCAACCATAGGATGTGCGTGTCTTTGAATCGGGTCCTAAGTAACGCAAAACAAGTGGCGCTTCCTTGGACAGAATCAAGTAATGTTCAATTATCTGGTTTATATACTATGAGGCAGATGGATATGTACTTGGGAGAAGACAACAAGGAGTGGGATGTAAGCATTGAAGAATATGCAGTGGAAGAGAAAGATAAGATTCAGAACAATCTGAGGCTAAAATATACCCATGCTATGATTGCTTCAGCAGCAAACATGCTTAAAGCAGAAATGATGAGCTATAATTGTGGATCATTGCTAGTGATTATAGGTTCATAGGTAAAACAATGTTGGTTCATGGTTTTCTGTTTTCAGGTTGAATGATTTATTAATTTCAAGTTTAAATGTAATGACATTATCTTAATGGTTTGTAGGATGGTTTATATGAAATCACTTTGACATTTTATACGATCCATATTATTATATTTTTAGCAAGGTTCACTGGCAAAATAAAATAATCAGGCTCACTATCAAAATATACCCATGCTGCAGTAGAAAATTCATGAACCTACGGTTGTATGTTGATGAACCTACAGTAGGATATTCATGAACCTAAGGTAGAAGGATCATGAACCTACAGTAGAAACTTCATGAACCAACAGTATTAGCTTTATGAACCAACGGTATTAGCTTCATGAACCTACAGTAGAAGGTTCATGAACCTAAAAAATACAAGCAAACGAAGAGCGCTACGCGCACTTCGTATGTTTATTATTCTTACGAGGCGAAACCATTAATGAAAAAATGATCATGAACTTTCTTGATGAAAGGCACAAACCTACTTGTTCAAAACCATGATGCCCAAGGTTCATTAATAATATATGTAGGTTCATTAATAATATATGATTCAATTTGTGCTCTTCAAGGTTCATTAATAAAATATGTAGGTTCATTTTTAATATAAGAAGGTTCATGAAAAAGGAACAAAGGTTGCAAATAAGATAAGAGTGATGCCCAAACTTCAAACAATGCATAAAAGAAGTTCATTACAATAATCCAGAACAATACACAGATGGAACTCCAAAAAGGACTACCAAAATATCCCAACAAAACATAATAGATTCAGCATACAAAGTCAGTGATCTTCATGTGGGTAATAACATTGAGCTTAAAGAAACTTAGGACGCTCTTAAAAACATGAACCAGAAAAAAAAATGATGGGGAGATGCATCTTGAAAGGCACATGCATCATTGACTTTCAGTTGATTTGCTTTTGCAAATGCTCTCCAACTTTTGCCAAGCCTGGCAATGTTTCCTGATTTTAAGACAACAACCTTCCAAAAAGTGTCTGAGCCAAATGTCTTTAGAACAACTTTAGAAGTACCAGGAGAATCCCAGAATTTCTGAGCATAATCTGGAGGAATAGGCTGAAATGAAAATATTAACATTAAATATAAGAATAAAGTACGAGTAGTATAAAATAGAGGAAATCTTACAATGCAAAAAACAGTTTCCACATAATTCTCAGTCATTTCAACAACAAAGTTATTTAGCCGTCTACTGGCATGAAGACAAGCTCTCTCTACGGGCGTAAGTAATAAAGGATCTATAACTCTGACCGAGGAATCATAATACACACTATCATATGAGATATCTTCATTGGAAGGCACATGCACAATATCATCGGAAAACACTTCGTCTAAACTCTTGTAAGAACTTGAATAAAGACTTGAATGATTGGAGCTTGAGTCTGAGTCAGAGCTCACAACAATAATGGGGTTAACCATCCTATAAAATAGCAAAGACAAAGCAGGTTCAAGACATTAACCAATCAGGTTCAGAATTGAAATAACCCAAGTTCATCACAGTAATAAAAGGTTGGATTAAACACGGTAAAAAAATAAGAATCAACAATAAGAGACCAGGTTCTGGGATTTGGATATATTAAGTTCAAAGATGGCCCAAATAGAGGAAAGGTTCATAATACAGTAATAAAAACAAGTTCATAATACAAATTAACCAGGTTCACATTACTAAAAAAAGAACAAACACACAATAGCAGCAATTTCAAACACTAAAGCTAAAATGTCAATTTTAGGTTCATGCATTTCAATATATTAGGTACATAGATGATAATACAGATATTATTGAAACTAATAGGTCTAAAGAAAAAGGAGGTTCAAAACAGGAAAAAAAACAGGTTCATAACACAAAATAGCAGGTTCACAACAATAAAAAGGCACAATCGACACAGAAGAAGAAATTCGGTATACCAACACTTCAATGGCGTTAAATGTTAGACCGTGAGAACATTGAAAAACATGAAAGAGTAGAATCAAAGATATATTGTACAACTAAAAAATCTGCAGAAATTAATATGTTTGCAAACCTGGAGAAAGAGAAGCACAGGCCTTCAAAATCGTTCAAGGTAGATGAGGAAATGGTTGAGAGAAAAACTCTAGAAATTTTGAGAATCAGAGAGGTGAAATGGATTTACTGGGTTTACTTACGGTTATGCTTTTACAAAAATATTTTAAAAAGGAAAAAACAAAAAAGCCAATAGGCACAACAGAAAGCCAATTCTCATTTACAATTTCTGGAGACCGACAAAAACCAAAAAGAGAGAGATCAAATTGACGCAGAGGCAAATCCAGATCTGAAGAAATTAAGCTCGAATCTACTTATCAATGTCATCTATCGATTCATTTTATGATGCTGAGGATGAAATCAACTCACACAGTTCAGGTGCACAAAATTTCTTCCTTAAATTTCTTAATATGATTTAATGAACCTACGTTAGTAGATTGAAGATCGTATAGTTGTGGGTTGATGAACCTACAGTTTTGGGTTGATAAACGTACAGTTGTGGGTTGATGAACGTGCAGTTGTGGGTTGATGAACCTAGAGTTGTGGGTTTATGAACCTACAGTTATGGGTTGATGAACCTATAGTTGTGGGTTGATGATCCTACAGTTCTGTGTTGATGAACCTACCGTAGTATGTTCATATTATAGGGTAAGTTCATCAGAAAATACAAATAGGTTCATGGGGTTCATAGATAGGGACTTATTTCTGTAATATGTCAACTACAGTTGTGGGATGATGAACCTAAAGTAGAAGGTTGATGAACTAATTTCTGTTCAAATGCATAGGTTCATCAGGAATAAAAATAGGTTGATGAACGTACAGTTGTGGGTTGATGAACCTACAGTTGAGGGTTGATGATCCTATTGTTCTGGGTTGATGAACCTACAGTTATGTGTTGATGAACCTACAGTTGTATGTTCATATTAAAGGGTAAGTTCATCAGATATACAAATAGGTTCATGAGGTTCATGGATAGGGAGTTATTTCTGTAATATAAGAACTTACAGTTGTGGGATGATGAACCTAAAGTAGAAGGTTGATGAACCAATTTATGTTCAAATGCATAGGTTCATCAGGAATAAAAATAGGTTGATGAACATACAGTTGTGGGTTGATGACTGTACAGTTGTGCGTTGATGAACCTACAGTTGTGCGTTGATGAACCTACAGTTGTGGGATGATGAACCTACAGTTGTATGTTCATATTATAGGGTAAGTTCATCAGATATACAAATAGGTTCATGGGGTTCATGGATATGGACTTATTTCTGTAATGTGTGAACTTACAGAATTGAAAATTTTCTCCTTAAGTATATTGATGCATAGGTTCATCAGGAATAAAAATAGGTTCATCAGGAATAAAAAATAGGTTCATAAGTTATACTGATGATTTTTAAATGCAAGTTTCAACTGTTAAAATACAGAATTGATAATTTTCTTATGTTTGTACAAAGACCTTAAGTATGACAAGATTGTTTCTCACGAAGGACACAAAATCTGATGAGAGCAACACTATAGCTAGTGCCGAGCAATATTCATGTGAGCTCAATGTGCTTCAAACTGTAAAAGTTGGGAAGAATAAGTCCGTAGCTGTCAGAGGGCCAAGGAAAAAACAGAGACTAACACTTCCCAACAAAGAAGGTTCACAGGACAATCTATTTATGGAAAAAACAGAGGGCCAAGGAATTATGAGCTCATCAGAAGGTGCAAGCAACATCACTACCCAAATTGACAATGACAGATTCAAGACAAGAAATTCTCCTACATCATTTGTTGCATTCATGAAGGCAATAGAATCATACACAATAAAAAGGAATGGGTGCATGAGTTAGGATTTGGAAGCATGATTCACATGAAAATAGATACTATTCCTTCTAAGTTAGCTTGGTGGGTGGTTGAAAACTTTGACATATCAAAGTGCTCCATCAAAATGGAGGATGGAACTCTAATTCAAGTTAATGAAGAAGAAATTCAGCGTGTTCTTGGCATACCTAGAGGAACACGATCTTTGAAGAAGGAAACTGGGTCTTCTATAGCTCATTGGAAGAGCTTCGTTGAAACTGAATCAACCCTTATTGGACGTAAAGCAATTCTGGAAAAGTTGAAGATATGCACTGACAAGGAAGAATTCAAAGATCTCTTCATCATGCTCTTCATATCTGTTCTGGTGTACAGTACACAAAAGGGTATTTATACCAAGAAAATTTACTAACTGATCTGGGAGATGTCAAGACCATAAACTGGTGCGAGTTCATTATGAAAACACTTCTAAAGGAGGCAAGAGAATGGAAGAAGAACAAAAAGAGATTCTTCAATGGATCCATCCTATTTCTAGTGGTATGAACCTTCTTAAATGATTAATGTACATATTTCTGAAAATTCTATATTGGTATTAACCAACATAAAAGGCAATGAAATTTTGAAGCTTATTATCTTAATGAACCTAGTTGTATAGGATAATGAACCTACAATAGTAGGGTCATCAACCTATAGTCAATGTCCAGGTTCACAAAACTGAATTTATTAAAATATAGGACAAGATTGATGAACCTACAACATATGATATTAAATACATCTTATCTCCAATGGATGAACCAACGATATATAGGTTGATAATTATTTGCATGAACCTAGATGTATACAATAATGAACCTGCTGGACTAGGTTCATGAACCTATTCATATTCCCTATATCTAAAAATTGTGTTGGGTTGTACAGTTGTTGTATGTTGACAGAGTGAAGATAACGGGGAAGCAAAATCCAGAAAACACACCGGTGTTCGTGGGATGGGACAAAAATTCTCTGGAGAAGAGGGAGATTGAAGAATTGAAACTCGGAGGATTTGGACTGGGCATAGTTGAGCCAACAAAGAAGGATACACAGAAACCAAAGAAAAAAACTTTGGTCCTAGTAAATTACAGGAAAGAAAAAATCCAATAGGTTCAACTGTTTATGTAAGCTGGTTCATATCCTCTTACTTCAAGTTCATCCTAAAATTAGAAAGTTCATATAAACAGTATATTGTTGATGAATGCAGGAATGGCTGAGAGCATTTACTGAGAAACAATATAAAGTGGCAAATGAGATTCTAGAACTATTGGAAATGGTTGAAAACATTCCAAAGGAGTTAAAAAAAGAACCATCTATCCAAAGCATGATAATGACAACAAGGGTGCTAATGGGACAGAAAAGAGAAGAAGAGGAGAAAATGAAGTAGTTCAGAAAGATGTGGGACAATGAAGACGACCCATTCTGGAGTGAAGGCTGAAGAGATGAAACTAAAAATGAAAATTACAAACAATCAAGCTTCGTCATAAAAAAAAAACAGATTTTGATCAACAAAAACCGAAAACAACAACACAAGAGAAAGACCAACCTGAAGAAATGAACATAGAGAAGGTACACACTTTGAAACTTGATGAACCTATACTAGTTAAATGATGAACCTAGTGTAGTACGTTGATGAACCTACACTAGAAGGATGATGAACCTACACTAGTAGGTTCAATATTTAGAAGTTTGAATTTATCTAAATCAAAATAACGTACTATGAGTTTACAATATGAAGGAGTGATCTCTAAAAGCTAAAGGAAAACAAATACAGCAAACAATGGATGTGGATCAAAAGGAAAGTAAACATCAGCATGTAAAGGTATATCTACAGAAACTTTACTAGGTTCATGGTGTTACAATACTTAAGGTGTAACACTATTTTGTTTAATATAAGATGCAGGTTCGAAGTTCTGAGAGTTTGAAATTTTTTGATAGAAAATAAGGGAGAAGTGCAGCCATGATTAGTGGGAATAGAAAGCAGGAGGTCAAACAAAAACAAAAACAGCCACAAGAAAAAACATATAAAAAGCTCAGCTTACAAGTGATTATATATACACTTACAGGTTCATTACTTGAATCACATAGAGAAGATAGATTCTAACATATATAATGAACAGATGAAAAGAAAGGAAACAGAAGACAAAGCAAAAAAAAAGAAAACAACCAAGAACTTCAAATTTTACAGGTTTAATTCCGAATTCAGAAGTTCGTACAAGTTCTTATAAAACTCATGGGATATTAAATGAACAGAGATGAAGTAGCTCTAATGTGGGATTATATGTTTTTATGTTTCAGGTGAAAAAAAAATACACACCAATAGAGATAATCAACCTAGACCCTGCATTTACCGTGGTAAGAAAAGTACCAACCCTGTATTTACGAGTTTTCAAGTACGTTCACTACCATAAAAAAAAAGAAGTTCACCCATGTGAAGGATGTAGGTTTAAACAAAAATATAGGCTCATCAAATTATAGAGTAGGTTCATTAATACTGAAATGAATTTAAAAATATGTTCAACATATATAGAGTAGGATCATTTACATTGAAATGAGTTCAAATGAGATGTAGTAGGTTCATTTACAGCAATATAGGTTGAACATATATAGAGGATACTTTGAATAAAGAAAACAGAGACACATATTCAGTTGACATTTCCTTTAAATATCTTTTATTTATATTTTCATGTAATTCTGTATATTAACCACATTCATTCAACAAATTCAGATAAAAAGGAAACAGAGCCCCATTTTCATAGATCTTGAAGATAGAAGGGATCAAAACAAAGCAGTGGTGTTAAGAAGCAACCAAAATTCAGTTGACATTTTGAAAGACGCAACCAATAAGGAGAAGATGTATGAACGCTATATATTCTTAAAGTCTGGAGAAGAAGAGTAAGTATACAAACATTTAGTTTAATATAGAAAACAATATAATGAAGAATTAAATAAAAATGAAATTCATGGACAAGGAAATAGTATTTGATGATTCAATGCGCAAAATTATGAGGTACGAGCTCAGAGCATTTGGATTGGATGGGGAATTCAAAGGAATTGATGCTTGGTCTTCAGTTCTAAACTTCAACCAAAAGAACAGGAGTGATAACGTGCCAAATAGACTTTTTCTTGATGTACAATGTCTGGTAAGAAACATGAAAAATGCCTCTTGTTTTCATAGGGACACTGTATTCAAGAAATACAGTCTAAATTAAACAAGTTCATTGATTTTCCCCTATAGGTTCACCGATTTGCTCATGTAGGTTCAAAAGAGCAAATGACATGAACCTACAAAAAAATATATGTGAGCCCACAAAAAATCAGTAATTTACTCATGAAGGTTCACTGAATTAGAGAATGTAGGATCACTGATTTACTTGGGTAGGTTTACTGATTTAGAAATGTAGGTTCACTGATTTAGAAATGTTGATTCACTGATTACTTGTATAGGTTCACTGATTTAGAAATGTAGGTTCATTGATTTACTTGAGTAGGTTCAAAAAAGGGAATGACATGAACCTACAAAAAAATATATGTTTACTGATTTAAAAATGTAGGTTCACTGATTTACTCTTGTAGGTTAACTTATTTTGAAATGTAGGTTCACTAATTAACTTGTGTAGGTTCACTGATTTAGAAATGTAGGTTCCCTGATTTACTCTTGTAGGTTCACTTATTTAGAAATGTAGGTTCACTGATAACTTGTGTAGGTTCACTGATACTATGAACCTGGGAACAATTGTAGTCGTGTACCTGTGATCTTACACATAAAAATGTAGGTTCACTGATTTACTCTTGAAGGTTCACTTATTTAGAAATGTAGGTTCACTGATTAACTTTTGTAGGTTCATTGATTTAGAAATGTAGGTTCACTGATTAACTTGTGTAGGTTCACTGATTTAGAAATGTAGGTTCACTGATTTACTCTTGTAGGTTCACTTATTTAGAAATGTAGGTTCATTGATAACTTGTGTAGGTTCACTGATACTATGAAACTGGGAACAATTGTAGTCGTGTACCTGTGATCTTACACATAAAAACTATTTTTACTTGTATACGTGTAATTTTGTTAACTAGTTGAAATTATTAACATAAAAATTTATTTACAGGAGAAGTCCAAATTGGACAAACTAGGAGAGTATAACAAGTTCGTAAGTAGTCTCGAGTTTGGGCTAGGACAAGTGCAAGGAAGAAAAATATCAGATGTTCACTTGGTAAGACAGATACGCTATACAAATGAGATTTGATAAATTACTAACACTAGGAATTTTGGAATATTTCAGGTTCTAATTCTTGTCCTGGATGCAGAAGAACATTACTTTCTGATTTCTGTAAATTTAACAAAACCAGGAAAGTAGAAGAGGACGCTATGTTCATAAACAAAGCGCGCGTAGCGCGCTTCGTATGATTATTATTCTTACGAGGCGCGCATAGCGCGCTTCGTTTTAACACTTTTGTATTGTTTTGGTAATTTCAAAAGTTTTGAAAAGGTTCACCAAAATTTGAATTAAACAATTACTGGAAAAATTATCATGAACCTGGGACACAGGAATACAAGTTTCAAGCAGGTTCACTACCATTAAAAAAGAAGTTCACTCTATGAAGTATGTAGCTTCAAACAGCAGTATAGGTTCATCAAAATATAGAGAAGGTTCATTAATACTGAAATGAGTTCATAGTAGGTTCAACAAATATATAGTAGGTTCATTTACATTGAAACAAATCAAATGACATAGAGGCTACTAAGAATGAAGGTCTTTAGTACAAGTGCGAGCATTGTGCGTGGCAAACTGCTTACAGCGACCACAACGACCCTGTCCTGAAGGACCACGAGCTTGAGAAATTTCTATTGAACTCCGAATACGTTGCCCACTTCCTTTGTTCTTAGCTTGGGGTGGTGGATGGATCTCAATGGAAGAAGGCACCTCAACTCCTGCATAAGACTCCAACTAGGCAAGAGTGGATGGGCCAGGAGAAGATGACAAACCTGAAACAACCAACAATGATGTGCGTTTCTCTTTCAAGTGTGCAGAAAACTCTTTCATTTGATTCGGTTTATCATCGAGTAATCCAATGCAGCTGTAGAAATCAGATATCAACTCATTCATGATTGACTCACGCTCTTCTAGAGCGTTGCACTAATCTACAAGAGTATTGTCAACTGTAAACACATGGGAGATGGTGGCATCCTTTGTCCAACGAGTGAGAATATACTTTTCTGGAATCCTATCAAATCGGAGATTTCTAAAAACATAGAAGAAGTGGCAGCAAGGGAGACCTACAAGTTGAAACATACGGCAGCTGCATAGGAAGTCACCTTCAGCTACATGATGTTGAACTGAGAAAAGGTTAGAATAACAATCCATTACTGAATATGTGTGAACATGCTCTTGTGTATTATCACTGGGCATACTAGCCATGGAGCAAGATAAAAAGGCCTCAAGCATCTGATCTTGAACAACTTTAAAAGTCGACAGCGTGTACACCTCAGATGCATGTTTTTCAAACGGAAGATGTGTCTTCAACTCTGGACATAGTGTAGCCGAGTCATAATTAAGCTTGGCCTGCTTATGTCACTGACTATCCATAGCAATATCAAATTGCATGACAAGCTCGACTAAACGGTAGTACCTATCAGCAAAACATGCAGGTTCAAAGAAAATTAATAACTAGTTCATCTGAGAAAACGTGCAGGTTCATATAAAGATGGATGATCCAAGGTAGTATATTTAAATCACAGATAATGATAATTAAAAGAAGTTTGTTCATGTTAGTAAGGAAGCAGGTTCATAGAAAGTTAAAACAAGTTCATCCAACAAAACATGCAGGTTCAAAGAAAATAAATAACAAGTTCATTTGAGAAAACGTGCAGGTTCATATAAAGATGAATGATCCAAGGTAGTATAATTAAATCACAGATGATGATAATTAAAAGAAGTTTGTACATGTTAGTAAGGAAGCAGGTTCATAGAAAGTTAAAACAAGTTCATCCAGCAAAACATGCAGGTTCAAAGTAAATAAATAACAAGTTCATCTGAGAAAAATGTGCAGGTTCAAAGAAAATAAATAACAAGTTCATCTGAGAAAACGTGCAGGTTCACATAAAGATGGATGATCCAAGGTAGTATATTTAAATCAAAGATGATGATAATTAAAAGAAGTTTGTGCATGACAAGCTCAACTAAACGGTAGTACCTATCAGTGAAGTAACCAAAAAAACTATTCGCTGATTCTGAGATAGAAGTTGTTCTGACCAAGCCACCAAACATATCATCTCTGAAGTACGCTGGAATCCAGAATTTGCGAATTGCATACATTTCATCAAACCATCGCCGCTTAACCAAAGGAAATGCAGCCAATAAAGCAGTCCACTTAGCCTCAAATTCAGCAGGTTCAAGCTGGTGTGACCAAACAATATTATCAAGATGAGATCGAAATTCTGCACCCGTAGATGTGTCAAACTTCGTCTTTGCCGGAACTTTCTTCATAATATGCCACATACAAAGCCTATGGCGAGAATCAGGGAACACTTGCGCAACAACAATTTTCATTGATTGATCTTGGTCAGTGATAATTACTTTAGGCTCAAACACCATAGCTTCTTTAAATTGTTCCAACAACCAAACATATAAGATCCAGCATCCTCTTGGAAGATCAATCCAGCAGCAAAAGTGACACTCGATTTATGATGATCCAAGCCGGTGAAAGGGATGAAACAGAGATTGTACCTATAAATTTAAAGGTTTTGAGTTAGGTTCATAGAAAGCAGGTCCAAAAAAATTAAAAACAAGTTCATCCACACAAAACGAGCAGGTTCAAAGAAAATAAAAAACAAGTTCATCCAACAAATCGAGCAGGTTCAAAGAAAATAAAATAGAAGTTCATCCAGCAAAACGTGCAGGTTCAAAGAAAATAAATAACAAGTCCATCTGAGAAAACATGCAGGTTCATATAAAGAGGGATGATCCAAGGTAGTATATTTAAATCACAGATGATGATAATTAAAAGAAGTTTGTACATGTTAGTAAGGAAGTAGGTTCATAGAATGTTAAAACAAGTTCATCCAGCAAAACATGCAGGTTCAAAGTAAATGAATAATAAGTTCATATGAGAAAACGTGCAGGTTCATCCTACTTTTGAGAACAATATCAGAAGTTCATATCTCATAACTGTTAAAGAGAGATATTTAAAAAGGGAAAAAAAGAGAAGATATATTACCTGTTTGTTCGATATGTTGCATCAAAAGATACAACATCTCCAAAGAGAGAGATCAGTTCTTACGCGACACAAGGTCAGCCCAAAACAGACGCGTTAATCTTCCAGAAGGATCTACAGCATAACTGAAACAGAAGGCAGGAGAGATTTTTTTTTGTTGGTGAATTTGTTGATGGTCATTTGCGCATCTGAACCCCCAATATATGCCAACAAATCACGGCGAAAGTTCTTAAAGTCAACCGCAGACGCTCCAACTTGGGAATAGCCACCAACCATTTCTTTGAAAAGGCGATGTGATTTAACTGGACCTATATGCGCCCTTTCACAGTCCAAAATGAACTTCTTATGACAAAAATCCAACTTCCGTTTGGCCCTAAGAAATTGCTTGGCATTACCAGTAACAACTTCATGAATATGCCGAGGTTCAAAAGCTACAAGTTTGTAACCCAAACTGCAATGTAAGATAGGGAGATTTTGGCCTTACAACCCACTCTAGAAGAAGGCCTCCTACGCATGAATCTAGTGTTATTTTGGCCCGTTTTATAACCCTGCTTGATGCAATAAAAGTACTTATAAGTAGGAGCACCATCCTTTTTTTCCCACCACCTTTACGAGAACCAAAACCACATGCAAGAGCGTAAGTTTCATAAAATGTAGCAGCTTCATCCAGTGTCCTAAATTGCATCCCAATAACAGGTTTCAAAGCTTCATCACAAGAAGGAATATAGTACACAGTGCTACCTTGGGACAAATTTGTAGTGTCTGAATCAGAAGAATAATTTCCAGGACTGCTCTGGTTACCTGAAACACTACTACCACCACCACCACCAGAAATGCTTATAGGATCTGGAAAATTGTTGATCAAGAAATAGTTGAAAAACAAGTTACAACAATAGGTATTAATGAAGGAAGGTTCATCATAAAAATTCAATAAGTTCATCCAAAAATTTCATGAAGGTGCAGGACAGAAATGGGCCAGGTTTGAGGAACAATGCTAATAAGTTCATAATATTACACAAACAAGTTCATCTAAGTTTAGACCAATATCAAGCAGATGTGAAGGCAATTTCATGTTACAAAGCAGCCAAGTTCATGATACTATTGATGGAAGTTCATCGATCTTATGGACACAAGTTCATAATGGGGTAACTGCAGGTTCATATTAAAAATGATGTAGGTTCATTAAAGGAAAAGATGAGGTTTAAGTTGCAATGCTAATAAGTTCTTGATAGTACACACAAGTTCATCTAAGTAATAGAGAGCATTCTAAGAACTATACACCAAAATTCACCATACAAAGAAGGCAAGTTCATGATAGTTTGGATGAAGGTTCATCGTACTTAATAATGGAGTCAAGTTCATGGAATAGTGCACAAGTTCATCCTACAAATCACGAAGCCAGGTTCATCGTCTATTAATGACAGAGGCAAGTTCATTAGGTGTGAGTATAGGTTCATCCACACAAAACGTTAACAGTGTCCAACACACAGGGGAAAAAAACATAACATCAGGAATTTCAAAAGTGCAAACAAGATGAGAAGAATAGGTGAACTGGAATATGAGTGATTCAATAGTCGACAGCAGAAAACAAACACAACAAACAAAAAAGTACTAAACTACAACAATGGAGTCGAATTTGCGAAATCTAGGGTTCGGAATAACAGTAGAGTCGAAATTCAAACCTGAATCCATGATAGTAGAAAACTAGATTGATAGAAACCAAAAAGATGAATCAAATCTGGCTCAAACAATGCAAAAGATCACGAGATTGAAGATCGATAGCCGGCGCGATTCTCCTGGGAATCGCCTCGCGAGGAAGAAGGGCTGAGAGAAGAGAAAAGTAGGCAAAAAGACCATAATACCCCTCTGTGTCCAATTTCATTAAAACACCAGATGTGATCTGGACCGTAGGATGAGGAAGATCAACGGCCCTTAATGGTTCTTAGTTCTTATCTTAAGAATAGTTCCCATTTGATCCTTCCTCATAATTTATATACACATAAATATAACATTGATAAAAATATAAGTATGTATTATATAATTATGTTTATTTTAATTGATTTTTAAATTAATATTATATACAAAAAAATTCATTGATTTATAATTTTTTATATTAATATGCATTTAAATAAGGAAATGATATCAAGAGGAGGGATTAAATGAGAACTTTGCTTAAGATAAAAACTAAGAATATTTATAAACTGCCCGATCTGGGAGATCAACGCTTCAGATTAAATCTAAAAATTAAAAAGAAGAAGGAAAGGGTTGAGTGATGCTGTGACATTTTTGCAAATATTGAAAGAAAAAAAAATGACCGCAGTACCCTCGCTCCAAAAAAATACCAAACTCGACGTTGCTCTCTTCCATGGAAATTTGTGAGGTCTCCTTCGTCGGTTTCTGCTTGGGTTTCTCTGACGCTCTCCTCTTCCTCGCTTCAACATCGCTCTTTCTCTTCATCTCACAAAACTCTATCCACTTCGTCTCCTTGATTCCACCAGCGATTGTAGTCATTGGAAGATGGAATGAAGCCAGTGATAAACCTCCAGTGATGCTTTAACAAGCGGGAAGTTGCACGCAGCCTGTTCGACGAAATGCGCCAAAGAACAGTCTGCATGAAGACGTCGAGGAGATTCTCTTGGCCCTACGCCGGATGTAACGAGGCTTTGTTTGAGTTCAATATCCCATCAATCTCATGGAGGAAGATTAAGAGGAAGCATCGATGACAATCTAGAGGCGGCAACACAGTTATTTGCATTATGGTGGATGGTGATTTCTTTGACGATGAATGTTTGACGACTTCGGTGAATATGACACTACTTTCAAAGGTACATAATTTATGTTCCTTTGTTTCGATGTATAAATGAATTTATAATGGAATGTGTTGTTGATAGGATTTCTGTTCCTCAATCTCATCATCAATGTTTTGGGCAAATAATCCTTATAGACCAAATTGCCTTTAAGATGAGGTTAACTAATCGAATCAAGAAATAAATACTACGACGTCCTAACAATCGAATCAGATAATCGAGAACGAGACGAGAGACGAGAAAAGCTTAGCTAGATGGACGATGATAACAGATGGATTATCGCTTCAGTATGTCCAATCCAGATGATGATCTCGATCAAAGTACAAAGATACTTCAATTTATGCTTCAAATATGAGATTACAGAGAGAGTTTATGCTTCTCAGATTGTGTCACACCAAAATGACCTAAATCCTATTTATATCCTCTGAAAAAGAATCTTATACAGCCGTTAAGATGAAGTTCAGCCTCCCCGGAAATCTCGGACACGATCTCCATCTTGATCACGTCCAACGTCCATATCTCACCAACGTTCGAATCTTTTCCTCCTGCAACAGAATGAAGATCTGGGCCACCGACATACTCGTGGGCTGAATCTAGGCCCAACAATTTGCCCCAAAAAGAAAGTGCAAAGCTGGGCCGAAGGTTTGGCGGTTTCTTTTTTCCCAATGCACATCACGGCCCTACACGTGTACGTCGATCTGCCTGCTATTTTTTGAATTTTGCAGTTACCTTCTCTTTAAATACGATCTGATGTATGAGACCAGGGCATCATTACTTTTTCTGCCGTCGCGAAGTCCCAAGGTACTTCTTCTTCTCTTGTTCTCAAAAACTCTTCGTTCTCTTTCAACCATGGCTTCCGATTCCGACTCCCAGGCTTCCGATCCTCTTCCTTTGCTTCTCAACGAGCAAGATTCCTTCCCTAGTGATGTGTCTGTTGGGGAACTTGAGCAGTTCCACATCCTGCTTGGCTTTCCGTCCGGTGCAGTACTTCGACTTCCGGGAGAAGACGAAATGACTGACGAAGAGGGAGATGAGTGGGTCTGTTTCTTTGAATATCCATTCAAGATAGGTTCATTGGTTTTCACTAGCTTGTTACTAGTTTGTGAGAGTTTTAACTTGTAGGTTCGTTAGATTTCACTTGCGGGTTCATCAGTTTTAATTATAAGTTCATCAATTTTCATTTGTAGGTTAATAATTTCTTATTTGGTTTAGGATATCATTTGTTGTCTTGAGATTAAATCTTGCTTCTGTTTGAGCACAAAGAGAAAGCAATGTTCTAAGATCCACGATTATGAGTTTAGGTTCATTAGTTTATTCTTGCAGGTTCAAGTTTTTTCTTCTTGCAAGTTCATTAATTGTTTTGCACGAGGGATGAATTTTATATTGTAAGTTCATGACTTTATCAAGTTTATTAATCTCACTAGAATCGCACTCCCGCGCTACGCGCGGGGTAATTACGGTTTTTCTTCTCAAAATTGGATTGGGCTATATTTACAACCTTTTTCATGGCATAATTTTATCCAATTCAGGCCAAAGTAAATCTAACTTGCAGATCAAGACATCAACACAAAAATAAACGAATAATAGAAGTGATAAAAATAGCAAATTGATTGGTTCAATTACAAACTGACAATAACCATAAGTAACGGCGAAATACAATATGCAGAAGAGTAACAACGACTTGATGGGAGAATTCAATACGAAATCCTAGTCGGAGAAGTCGGAAGATCAAAAGAGGAATTCAAGAGGCCAGAGAGTAATGACGACTTAATGACAACTTTCTAGGTCATTGTCTGCGCTTTGCGCGAGCCAAACACATTTTATTTAATTTTGTCTATATTCATATACTCAATATATTTTTTCATATATGTATTTTTTAGTAAATTATAACAAAATTAATTGAATATCTCTTATATATGTACCAAAATCAGATAGTCGTTTACGTTGCTCTGATTGCTCTTCATCGTCATACAGATTGAAGGTGAAGAGCGAAGAAAAAAAATGATGAAAATGGTGGAAATACTAACCAATTAAGCATATAATTATGGTTTTATTTGACATTTAATAAGTCTCAACTATCATTGGATAATGGGAGATAGAAAGAGAAATGAAAAATTAGGTTTAAACATTAATTAGTCTCAATTGACATTACTTTCTTAAACCCATCAATTTTTATATATATATAGATGGGGTAAGTTCATGAGTTTACACACTTATAGGTTCATAAGTTTACTCTTGTATTCATTAGTTTTGTTACATGTTCGTTAAATTTATCTCGTAGGTTCATGAGTTTTCCCTCGTAGGTTCATTACTTTTTTTCTATTTCATAGTCCATGTGAGATTCGAACTCACATCATGTGAAATTATAATATAAAATTTATGAAACTTCATTTCTAAATCAAGGTTCATGAGTTTTAACTTACAAGTTCATCAGTTTGTACTTATGGGCTCATCAGTTTTAACTTGTTGGTTAATCAATTTTGTCTTATTTGTCAATGAGATTTTCCATACACATGAATGTCTCGTTCATACACATAAACCTCCCATTCATACACATGAACCTCTCGTTCATACAGATGAACCTCTTGTTGATACACATACCCGATTCTTACGTGACAATTTTTCTCTTTCGTAGCCAACATAAGATTCAAACTCCGAGTTCATAAAAAAATGTACCACAGGTCCATGACAGCTCACTAGTTACGATTGCAAGTGGATGAATTTCATCTTATAAATTCATGACTTTATTAGGTTTATTAATTTCATGGTGTAGGTTCATCAGTTTACAATTACAAGTACATAAGTTTACTCTTGTAGGTTCATTACTTGTTTTTGTATTTTGTAGTCTATTTGAGATTCGAACTCACATCACATCACATGTCGTAAAACACATTTCTTTTACATTTGAGATAATAGACGTTAAAAGTACATTATTCAATGTCATTTTGAAAGAATGTTCAAATCGAGAGTGCAAAATGCTAATCGATCTGTACAAAGCTGATATGAATTGAAACTGTATTTGATGTTCTAGTTTAGTTGCATTGGTTGTGGATTGACAACTCAACAACTGACCAAAAACAAAATTCATTGAAATAAAATGTAACCAGGGTATTTACATTGATTCACCGTCACAGAAACTAGAAACTTTATACACGAGGAAAAATAATGAAAGAAACTTTATACTGTGTTTACTTCCTCTTTGCAGACTATACGGCATAAATGCAAATATGAATATCATAGTAATTTGAAAAAATAAATTGTACTTGAGTTGCCTGTAATTGATCAATTTTGTGCAATCTGCTAGGGAAACAAATTGCATTTCTATGGAAAAATTTGCTGCTCTAGAGGGAGGGAACTAACTGATGACTATTTTGTGGATCAAGATGATTATGCTGCCTCTAGAGTTAGTTGAGTTTGTTTATACCATGAACAAGTAGTTTAAGTCTTCAACGGTCAACCGCGTTTGACGCCTTCCTTTTTTATCTTCTCCAAACGCAGACGAAACCATCTCCCTCTTCTTTTCCTTCAAAAAATATTACATAACAAAAGTAAATTCACAGAAACAACTTGGTTTGAGCTAGCACAGAGAAAATAATACCTGTGAGAATTGAAATTCGCAACTGTAATCGATCGATCGCAACAACTCGTAAAGCAAAAATAAAGCAGATGGACACAAGATCTGTTGACGCGGTTCGGTAAACCCTAATCCGCGGAGCCCGGTGACGGGAGGCTCAAACCCAATGCACTAGATCAAGGATTACAGAATATCAATTACAAGGGAGCACTCAGGGAACTCAAAGACTCAACAACGAAGAAAAACAGAAGCAAAGGAGAAGCAAGAAGACTAAGTAAAAGGGAACCAACCCCCTTTCTGGGCAACCGAAGTTCTTCACAAGAACTTCCACACAACTGACCAAGATAGCCACCAAGCAACGCCGGAGAAGACAACCGGAGACGTCGCGAACCACTTCTTCCTTCTTTCTCTCTTCCTTTCTTTCTCAGCTAGGTTTTTTCTTCGAGCGAGTGAAATCTCTCTCTTAATGACGAACAGTGCCGAGCCAGGTGCTTATATACACAAGCCAACAAGAGCACATAGAAGCTTCTATAATGGGCTTCGAGTCTTGTTATGGCAGAAGCCCAGGCCCAAATCTGTAACCTCACTTAAGCCTCCAAACCAATATAATTGGGGTGGCTTAATTTGGTCACAAATTAAGACTTAGCTTAATATACCAATGTCTCTAATTCCCTAAGTAACCTCAACCTTATAATACATATACTCAAAACATATATACTAAGCTGGCTTATAATTACAACAATTGCCCTTCTAAGCTTGACTTAGTATAAACACAGTAATCCCTAACCTAAGTGCAAATGGGTCACCTCCAAATCGTCCCGAGCTCATCCATGCCTCAGGTAACATCATTGACATGGAGACTGTCCCTGCAAAAACAAAACTTGTCAGTGGGAACAATCTTAGTGCCAAAATCTGCTGGATTGATGTCACTAGCAATTTTTACCAACTTAACATGCTCTTTTTCTACTTCATCCCTGATAAAGTGAAGTCTCACATCAATATGCTTAGATCTTTTGAAACGAATCAGAACAAGACATTGACAGAGGCTGAAGAAGAAGAACTCATGAGCATTCGCTCACTAGGCCCAGTGACCCGAGCAAGAGCAAGAGCGGTAGCCAAGGCTACTCAATCAATGGTCACCAAGGGTCTAGCCAGAAATAGCGGCATCGGTGCAACCGAGAGAACTTGGAGCTTGACAACGCTCGAAGAGGTGGATGACAACCGGACGCTTGGCGAAGCAACGCTGGCCTTCAAGCCAGCCTTATTAGTCAAGGGTCGTAACACGGGTAAGTCCGCCATCTCGAACGAGCCGAACCAAGCGAAAGAAGCCAGCAGAGGAATTTCCGCGACCGCGAAAACAAACCGCGACCGCAGAAATACAAGTCGCGACCGCGGATCCCAACTACAGGGAAATTTCCGCGATCGCGGAAGTGAGATCCGCGCCCGCAGATCGAGAGAAGACGGAGCCTTCTGTCCCGATTTCCGCGGGTGGGCCGCGGGCGGCCTCGATTTCCGCGCCCGTGGATTACGCGCCGAAGAGTTCCGAGTTTCCTTAATCAGCGTTTTATTTATTTAATTAAGACTTTTTAATTTCCGAATAGGCTGCTCTTTAGGGTTGATGTTAGTAGCAGCCTCCTTATAAGTTGAACTTTTTCCATTTTTGTTTTTCACGTTGAATTTGAGTTTAAGCATTGAAGTTGAGTTATCTCCTCCCTTAAACCTTCTTCGTCAAACCCCACTGATTGGATCCGGAGTTGTTCTCGATAGCGAACTGTCATCAAGCTTACCTACTGAATTCGATCATCCCTTGAGTGGACTCTCAAGACATCGAGTTCTTATTGAATCGAAAGATTCGATACTTATCCCAATCTAGACGGAGTTTAGAAGCGCCATCGACTTCCCTTTCTTCCACGGTCCCCCCGAGGCATACGAGTCACCCCAGATTCGTATCAATTGGTATCAGTTTCCAGCGGTTTAAAGGTGTAGTCATTCTAAAACTCTTTCTTTCACGTATTCCCTTTCGTTTCCACCAAATTCCGCATTGTTAAGAAAACTGAAAAATTCGAGTGAAACCCTAACCCTAGGTGACGAATTCTTGAATCAAGAAATCGTCGTGGCTTTACTCACAAAAATAGAAAAACCTTGAGAGATTGAAGTTAACTAATAACCCGAAGATCGTAGATATCTTAGGCTTCATCAAATTGTTAAATCTTTGACTGTTGCTTCAAGTTTTTGTGATTACATGATTATCTTCATTCTTGATTGCTTTACTATTGTCTCTTCTTTACCTTTAGCATCATACGAAATTGCATGCTATTCTTTCTATACAAAAAAAAAACAGCAACACTTGAGATCTAAAGTCGATCATAAAATTCGAGCAAAAAGAAATCCTCAGGAGATCTAGACTAGTAGTTTATTCACTATCTCAAGTGTCCATTGTGCCCATCTCTCCATCGTCTAATCATAAGTTTGGCGTCTTGATTGCATGCTAGTTAAGTTTTGATCAAGTACTTGATTGCATCTATCATTGATTTCTGAATTTGTTGTGACTTGGATATATTGATCTTTGCCCTGAGCTAGACAAACTTTCCCTCATGGATTGCTGAAATTAGTCACCTTATTACGTGATTGATAGTGTTTTGTTTGCTACTCTTTGAGCTAGGTATTCTGATTACTATTGATCTCTAATCTGTGACTATGTCTGAACAAGGTACACAGGAACGAAGTCTGTCAGACGCTGAAGCTGAAATTGCTCGCCTAAAAGAAGAAATGGGCATTATGCAGCAGACTATTGTCGAAGCAACATCCCACAATTAGCGAGCAAAAGACAAAGGCAAAAGCCATGTAGTTCACCGTCTTGCTAGTGTCATTGAGAAGGATGCTATTACAGATCGCTACAAGCCTCAACGATCTAGACACGAGTCAGATGAAAGCGACTCTGAGAATGATGAGTCACCTCAACATGAGGAGTACAACCGAGCTTTGGTCAGACCTAAGTCCCGGCCTAGCAGGTCAGCCGGGGCAGCAATTCCACGTCGGGACTCCTCTGACAGAAATCCCAGCCATCGTCACCGAAGTGGGTCAGCCATTGCCTTTGGAGAATATGATGAAGAGGACCTAGAACTCTTTGGGCAAGCCAATCCAAACAATTTCCACCCACCACTTGAAGACCCAATTGAGAACCAAAATCGTCCTGAAGGTTTTCTACCCCATCCTATATATACAAATCCTCCTGTTTTTCGTAATTACAGGAATGACAATCGAGGCAACAACCATAATGAGTACCCTGATGTGAGACGTCCACGAGCACAAGATAGACGAAGAGGACGTCACAATGACAACAGAGGCTATGACAGACGTGCTCAACAAGACGAATTCTATGAAGATAGACGTCCAGCCCGTCGTGACATCAAGGTACAAATTGAAAATTTTGCAGGTGAATATGATGCTGCTGTCTTTTTAGAATGGCAGCAGACAACAAAGCATGTTTTGAACCACTGCCACTATGAGGATCACGAAAAAGTGGAGGTTGCAACTCTACACTTCACGGGGGCTGCTAAGACATGGTGGAATAGAGATGTAACCATGAGAGAAAGACGGGGGTTCCCAGATGTTGAAACTTGGAATCAGCTGATGTACATCATGACACAAAAATATGTGCCAACTGATTACAAAAATGAGATGCGTTTGAAGATAGCACTTGCTAAACAAGGTACACAAACTCCCAATGAATTTTATGCTTCTTTAGAAGATATGTACTACAAAGCAGGTATGAGTGTGTCACCAGCTACTATTCGAACCAAATTCTTGAGTGGTTTGAATGTCTCTATTAGAGACCAATTGGATATTTTGCCCATCAAGGATCTCAGCACCCTTGTGCACACAGCTATGCAAATTCACAACCAATTAGTGCGCATGAAATCTTCTCCATGGGCTTCAAATCAAAGGTATACTTCTCGTGAAAGTTTGTCTAAATCTATTAAATCTACTCTAGATGTGCAACAGAAAGTTCAAGGACAAACAAGGCCACCATACAAGAAGGAAGCCACCAATACCCCCCAGATCCATCAAGAGGTCCAAACCGAAGTAGCACAGCCGACAAGGAATGCTACAAGTGTGGAGGACATGGACATATCTCTAGAGAATGCTCAAATCCAAGAAAGGTGTTGCTCAATCAACAAGGTGGCTATGAGAGTATTGAAGAGGAAGATGAATATGAGGAGACTGCACAAGATGAAGAAGATAATGATCCTTATGTTTGTGCACCTTCGGATAATCAAGGAGGTACAGCCCTTAGCCTTGTCACAAGGAAAGCATTAACAATCAAAGAATCCGCGCTAATGGACCAAAGGGAGAATTTATTTCAAATTAAATGCTTGGTTCAAACGGCATCTTTGAGTGTTATTATTGATGGTGGGAGTTGTTGCAATATTCTCAATTCTAAGGTGGTTCACCACCTAAATCTCGATACAACTCCACACCCTCTACCATATGGTCTAGAATGGATAACCGAAGGTAAGGGTGATGTGGTAAACAGGCAATGCCACATCTTTTTCTCTATTGGTCCATACAAAGATTCGGTTTTATGTGATGTTATTGCAATGGATGCTACGCACCTTCTTCTTGGTCGTCCTTGGCAGTTTGATAGGAAGACGGTGCATGATGTCTTACTCAACACTTACGCGTTTGTCCATGGAGGATGACGAGTAACCTTGCTACCCATGACACCACATGAAATCCTCATGGATCATCAAGAAAGGAGCAGGAACAAGGCTATAGAAGCTGCAAAACAAGAAATTAGAGGCACAAAAACTCGGGAACACGAGTTCAACAACAGAAAATCCGCGACCGCGGCCTCTGGAGCCACGCCCGCGGATCCAAAATCCAAAAAAGCCGCCTCCGACAGTGAAAAATCCGCGACCGCGGAACCCTACAACAGGGATTTTTCCGCGCCCGCGGATCGTCAAATCTGCGATAACTCCCCTTCTGCAACTATAGTTCGAATGAAGGACCCATACAAGCGAAATTCGGGTATACAGGGACGTTGTGAGAACAAAATCCTACTAACACGCTGTCGGGATATCACTCCAATCATTCAGGGACGTTCACCTTGCTTTCTTTTAATTCCTAAAGCGTGTCTTTCTAGTAACAAACAAGATAATTTACCTCTTGTGATTCAAACGCTTTTGCAGGACTTTACAGATGTCTATCCCGACGACTTACCAGGTGGATTACCTCCAGTCAGAGGCATCGAGCACCAAATTGACTTGGTTCCGGGCGCTTCCCTACCCAACAGAGCTGCTTACAGGGCAAGTACGGAAGAGACAGCTGAGCTACAACGACAAGTTCAAGACTTGATGGATAAAGGCTATGTTCGAGAAAGCCTTTCACCTTGTGCAGTCCCAGTTATCTTAGTGCCAAAGAAGGATGGCACATGGCGTATGTGTGTCGACTGCAGAGCCATCAACCAAATTACAGTGAAATACAGGCACCCCATTCCCCGCCTGGACGACATGCTTGACGAATTACATGGTGCTACTCTATTCTCCAAGATCGATCTCAAGAGTGGATACCATCAAATTCGTATGAAGGAAGGTGATGAATGGAAAACAGCCTTCAAAACAAAGTATGGTCTCTATGAATGGTTAGTAATGCCTTTTGGACTTACAAATGCACCAAGTACTTTTATGAGATTAATGAACCATGTGCTTAGACATTTCTTAGGAAAATTTGTTGTGGTTTATTTTGATGATATATTGGTGTATAGTCGTTCATTGCATGATCATGTTGACCATCTACGACAAGTCTTAGAATGTCTTAGAAATGAGCAATTGTATGCTAATTTGCCAAAATGTGTTTTTTGCTCTACTTCTACTATCTTTCTTGGCTATGTTGTTTCTAAGGATGGATTACAGGTGGACCAAGAAAAGGTTCGAGCCATTAAAGAATGGCCAACTCCTAGTACTCCCACTATGGTAAGATCCTTTTTAGGATTGGCAGGCTTTTACAGGAGATTTGTACGGGATTTTAGCACAATTGCAGCCCCATTACATGAGCTCACAAAGAAAGGAGCCATTGTAGAATGGAAGGACAAACATGAGGCTGCATTCCTACGACTTAAGGAAAGTCTTTGCAATGCTCCATTGTTGCAACTCCCAGACTTTCAAAAGATGTTTGAGGTTGAGTGTGATGCCTCCAATTTCGGCATTGGTGGTGTCTTGCTCCAAGAGAAAAGGCCTATTGCCTACTTCAGCGAAAAACTCTCAGGTGCAACACTTAACTACCCTACTTATGATAAAGAACTGTATGCTTTGATTATGGTATTCAAGACTTGGCAACACTACCTTTGGCCAAAGCAATTCGTTGTCCACACGGATCATGAGGCTTTGGCGTATTTAAAGCAACAATCCACGTTAGGAAGACGCCATGCTCGATGGGTATAGTTTATGGAGACCTTTCCATATGTTGTCATGCATAATAAAGGTAAGGAGAATGTGGTAGCCGACGCCCTTTCTCGCAGGTATGTACTCTTAACTCACCTACAAGCTAAATTACTCGGATTTTCATTGATAATAGACTTGTATATGCAAGATGATTTCTTCAAGTCTATTTATGAGAACTGTTTAGCTAAAGGTGAGGTGGATGGCTACTTTGTGAATCAAAAGTTTCTGTATCGACGGGGCAAGCTTTGTATCCCTTCTAGTTCTATAAGAACACTTTTGATTCATGAAGCTCATGAAGGGCGAGGACACTTTGGAATAGCCAAAACCTTAGCCGCTCTTCAAGAGCATTTCTATTGGCCACATATGATCAAACATGTCACACGATTTGTCAATGGTTGTGTGACTTGTCACAAGGCGAAAAGTCGCTCATCTTCTTCATTGTACACACCCCTACCAATTCCCAATCAACCTTGATAAGATTTATCCATGGATTTTGTGATGGGGGTGCCTACAACTAAGAAGGGGAGTGACTGCATCTTTGTTGTGGTTGATAGGTTCTCCAAAATGGCTCACTTCATGGCATGCAAAATGACTAATAATGCTACCGACATTAGTAATATCTTTTTTCAGCATGTGGTTAGGTTGCATGGAATTCCTAAAACTATTGTTAGTGATAGGGATGTGAAATTTGTGAGTCATTTTTGGAGAACATTGTGGGGAAAGCTAGGTACTAAACTTCTATTTCTACTAGCTACCACCCACAAACTGATGGCCAAACTGAGGTTACGAATAGGACTCTAGGCTCACTTCTTAGGACCATGCTTCGTGCTAATCCTAAGAGGTGGGAGGACTTACTTCCGTATGTTGAGTTTTCCTATAATAGGGCCGTCCATTCGGCAACAGGGCTGAGTCCATTCGAGGTGGTGTACGGTCGAAATCCTTTGACCCCGATGGACATGATTCCACTTCCCTTGAAAGATGGTGAACAGGCTGCATGAGCTAACCGGGCTGAGATGATCAAGGAATTGCATGAAAGAACAAAGGAGCAGCAACAACGTCGTTCATTACAATATGAATCAAAGGCCAACAAAGGGAAGAAGAGAGTCACCTATTCCCCAGGAGATCTGGTGTGGCTACACCTAAGAAAGGAACGCTTTCCGGCAAGACGAAAGCACAAACTGGATGACAGAGGTGATGGACCCTATAAAATTCTAAGATCTTTTGGTCCTAATGCATATGAGCTTGAATTGCCTCCAGGTATTGGTGTTCATGGGACATTTAATGTTGCTGATTTGTCCCCATACATTCCCCCAGACTTAGACATTGACGACACGGGGACGTGTCGAGGCTAAGAAGGGGAGAGTGAAATGAATCAGGACAAGACATTGACAGAGGCTGAAGAAGAAGAACTCATGAGCATTCGCTCACTAGGCCCAGTGACCCGAGCAAGAGCAAGAGCGGTAGCCAAGGCTACTCAATCAATGGTCACCAAGGGTCTAGCCAGAAATAGCGGCATCGGTGCAACCGAGAGAACTTGGAGCTTGACAACGCTCGAAGAGGTGGATGACAACCGGACGCTTGGCGAAGCAACGCTGGCCTTCAAGCCAGCCTTATTAGTCAAGGGTCGTAACACGGGTAAGTCCGACATCTCGAACGAGCCGAACCAAGCGAAAGAAGCCAGCAGAGGAATTTCCGCGACCGTGGATCCCAACTACAGGGAAATTTCCGCGATCGCGAAGTGAGATCCGCGCCCGCGGATCGAGAGAAGACGGAGCCTTCTGTCCCGATTTCCGCGGGTGGGCCGCGGGCGACCTCGATTTCCGCGCCCGCGGATTACGCGCCGAAGAGTTCCGAGTTTCCTTAATAAGCGTTTTATTTATTTAATTAAGACTTTTTAATTTCCGAATTTAGGCTGCTCTTTAGGGTTGATGTTAGTAGCAGCCTCCTTATAAGTTGAACTTTTTCCATTGTTGTTTTTCACGTTGAATTTGAGTTTAACCATTGAAGTTGAGTTATCTCATCCCTTAAACCTTCTTCGTCAAACCCCACTGATTGGATCCGGAGTTCTTCTCGATAGAAAACTGTCATCAAGCTTACCTACTGAATTCGATCATCCCTTGAGTGGACTCTCAAGACATCGAGTTCTTATTGAATCGAAAGATTCGATACTTATCCCAATCTAGACGGAGTTTAGAAGCGCCATCGACTTCCCTTTCTTCCACGGTCCCCCCCGAGGCATACGAGTCACCCCAGATTCGTATCATCTTTCATGATAAACAAGATCCTTACAAAGATATAGAGCACTCTGACTATCCATATGAATCACAGGAGTGTAAACAACATTCTGTATTTCATACATGATTCCTTTCACCCATAATGCTTCCTTACAAGCCTCAGTAGTAGCTATAAACTCTACTTCAGTAGAAGACAGAGCTACTATAGACTGTTGTTGAGACTTCCATGAAATGCAATTACCAGCCCAAGTAAAGAAGTAAGAGGTAATGGACTTACGAGTGTCTCTATTACTACCATAATCTGAGTCCACAAACCCAGCTAACTCATATCTGGAGTTATGTTCAGAGTAAACAAGACCATGATTTTTAGTACCAGAAATGTACCTCAGAGCATACTTCATGCCACCCCAGTGTTGTTCACCAGGGTTTGACATATACCTGCTTAGAACACTTATAGCAAATGCAAGGTCAGGTCTAGTCAGTGTTCTAAAAAACGTTATACGGAAGCTGTACGGTGAAGGACTGTCTAGCGTCTAGACGGTTGTACGGCCTTCTAGACGGTTTTGATACAGTTTAAATTAAAATGACTTATTTCTTACGTTTCAACCATGTGGCATGTCATTCATACTACATACACATATAATACTATATAAAGTTTATCAAGAAACCATCTAATTTATAATAAAAGCATATATTATACTTACTTACGAAATAATAATCAATAAAATGTTTAGTCTCCAACATGCGAAAGTTATAAACATAAACCCAATATTCAAATAATAATAATAAAATATCTTTTTTGTAAATACTAACCAATTTTTAATATATTATGTGCATCGATTCCACCACTTAACTTATTGTTAACCAAGGAAAAAATAATTGATATCAAGCTAATTAAAATTGTTAATAATAAATACCCCACTAAAAAGGCTAACACAAACACATCTTGCTCATGTACTCGGATACGCATCCCTTCCCACATCGAAATGTTGGTCAAGATTTGTCCAGTTAAAGAGTATATATATATAATATATTAAAACCTTTCCCACATCGAAACTTATGAAAAGAACTTCATCACCAGAAGTCTATATAAAGACTTTAAACTTCATCAATCTGTTAGCGAGTTAAAGTTTTAAATTGGGCCAAGTTTATTATAATCGGCCCTAGACGAAAAAGATTATCACAATCGGCCCAAGACCTAAAATTAGGCTTGGTCCGCGTTTTTTAGCCAGGACTTCCTTTTTGGATAATTGGCCCAACGTGTTTGATAATAGAAACCGTCTAAGAACCCGAATAAGGTCTAAACGGGACGGTGGCCATGTGTCCAACGTCTAGACGCCGTATAGTCGGTCGTCCCGTCCGTTTCTTAGAACACTGGGTCTAGTACATAGCATAGAATACATCACTGATCCTACAGCCACATCATAAGTAGTATCTTTCATCCTATTTATTTCTTCAGGAGTAGAAGGACACATAGTCTTATTTTCCTATTTCTGATGATATTAACTCCTAGGATTTTCTGAGCAGGACCCAAGTCCTTCATGTCAAAATGCTTTTTAAGGTCAGTTTTAACACCAGAAATAACAATCATAGAGTTACTAATTAGGAGTATATCATCTACATACAGAAGAATGTACAAGGGAGAAGTACCCTTCACATTCTTAAAATACAAACAAGTGTCATACTTGCTTCTAGTAAAACCTAGAGTTCTCATGCAATTATCAAACTTGATATTCCACTGCCTAGGAGATTGTTTCAATCCATAGATCGATTTGTTTAACAAACAAGCATGCTCAGGTTTGGACTCATCAACAAAGCCCTCAGGTTGAGACATATAAATGGTTTCTTTTAAATCACCATGTAAGAAAGTTGTCTTAACATCCATCTGTTCTAATTCCCAATCAAACACAGTGGTCATAGCAAGCAAGAGACGCATGGTTTTATATTTAACAACTGGAGCAAAGATGTCATTATAGTCTACACCTTCCTTTTGGGTAAATCCCTTAGCTACAAGTCTAGCTTTATATGTAGGAGGGTCAGAAAAATGAGTTCCTTCTTTCAGTTTAAATATCCATTTGCAATCAATGAGTCTAGTGTTACTAGGTTTAGTTACTAGGGACCAAGTATTATTAACATGCATTGACTGAATCTCTTCATGCATAGCTTTCATCCATTCATTAGCCTTAGGGCAGGAAATAGCTTGTTTATAAGTCTCAGGGATAAAAGAGGCAACCAACTCAGAGGCAACAAATGCAAACTCAACAATATTAGAGGTGAACTTTCTATTAGGAATTTTTGTCCTGGGTTTTCTATCCCTAACAAGTTGATAGTTTTGCAATGGGTGCTCAGTTCCTATGTTTTCATGTGTATGATTACTAGAACTAGCATTAAGAGGGGTAGTAGAAAGATCACTTACTGCCCCACCTGATTGGTGAGGTTGCATATCTTCCATTTGGTCTCCTTGACCACCAATTTCCCCTTCATCCTCATGTTGTACTGGCTGTAACCCTTCAGTTTGCCCTTCTGAGCTAGCAGTCTGTTCAGGTGAGAAGTGTCCAATGTCAAACTCTTCTTCAAAGTCCAGGTCTTGATTATTCTAGTCTGGAGCAAAGAATTGACCTCCAAAGTGGACAGTAGCAGCTCCTCTGCTTTCTTCTGTACCTGTATTCTCATGTGTAGTTGTTAGCTTAGTTTTGAAGTGAAATTCTTTTTCATTGAAGGTCACATTTCTAGAAGTTATTACTTTAATTTGTACCCATGGGGTTGAACAAGTAGTAACTTATAGCCTTTGACCCCCTCAGGATACCCTAGCATTACACATTTTTGAGCCCTAGGATTTAGCTTACCCTGAGATATCTGAGAATAAGTTGTGCATCCAAAAGGTCTTAAATGTGCAATGTTTGGGACCTTACCTGTCCACAATTCTTGTGGAGTTTTGAATCCCACTGCAGAGGAAGGAGACCTGTTTATGAGGTAGGCAACAGTAGTCACTGCCTCACCCCACATAGAGGGTCTCATTCCTGAGCTAATCAGCATACATCTGGCCTTTTCTAACAATGTCCTGTTCATCCTCTCAGCAGTACCATTCTGTTGAGGGGTACCAGGCACTGTTAAATGCCTCTTGATGCCATTATTAAGACAATAGGAGTTGAATTCCTTGTTACAGAACTCAAGTCCATTGTCTGTTTTTAGACATTTGAGCTTTAGGACAGATTGACTCTCTACCACAGTCCTCCAGGACTTAAAAGAGTCAAAAGCTTTATCCTTAGTTTTTAGGAGACTCAACCACACCTTTCTAGAGTAGTGATCTATTAGAGACAGGAAGTATTTCTTGCCTCCAATAGAGTCTACTTGAGCTGGCCCCCAGAGATCAGAATGAACATACTCTAGGGGTTTGCTGGCTGTGTAGGTTGATCTCCCAAAGCTATGTTTGGATTTCTTGCCAAATACACAATCCTCACAAAAGTCAAGTTCACAAGGGTGTTTGTCAAGCATACCATTTTTAAACAGATTTAGCATGCCAGTATTTCCAATGTGACCTAACCTATTATGCCAGAGCTTAGTATAGGCAGAATCACTATGACTTATCAAATTTGAAGACACATTCAACTCAGGAAAAGCAACCACATAGTAGAGACCCCCCTTATTAATGCTTCTAATTAGAACTTTCCCATCTCTTATAACATCTCTAATACCATTACGAGTGTTAATATGGCAGTTTAAGTCATCAAACATAGACTCAGATAATAGATTTCTTCTAAGATTAGGGACCCATTTGACATTTTGAATGAGCCTAACCTTGCCATCATGCATTCTCATGGGAACAGACCCTATTCCTTTTATCCTAAGGGTGGTGTGATCACCAAGCATAACCTCCCCCCATCACAGATAGACAGTTTAGAGAAATAGCCTTTATGGGGTGTAGCATGCATAGTGCAACCTGAGTCTAAGATTCAGTCATTGCAGGTGTAATTTTTAGAGACCATAAGCAACTCATGAGAATATTTAGTGCATGATTCAAACACATTAGAAAAACCAGAATTATCTTTATCCTTGTTTTTCTCATCCCTAGCTTTCTTGTGACAATCTTTGGCAAAGTGCCCCAGTTTATCACAGTAGAAGCACTTAACTTTGGACTTGTCCAATCTCTTGTTGTCATTTTTATCATGCTTGTCTTTGTTGAATTTTTTATTGCCTTTTCCTTTGGTCATAAGGACTTCTCCCTTGATCTAAGTTTTAGATTCATTTTTGGTCTTATATTTGGACTTAAAGACTTTAAGAGTCTCATCTTTTTGAATAATGGACTCAGTAATTTTAGTTATAGTCAAATCATCACGACATATTGAATCACATCTTTTAGAGTGTCAAATTGAGCAGGCAAAGAGTTCAATAACAAGACAGCTTGGTGTGTTTCTTTAATGTCATCATCACATCTCTTTAGGTCTTGGGTCATTTTTAAGAAAATGTCAAGATTATCATGCACAGTTAAAGAAACATCCATTTTGAATGTGAAAAGTTTACACAACAAGGAGATTCTACTAGGTAGAGACTTAGTCAAGTAAATTGACTCTAGAGCATCCCATAAAGCTTTAGGTTGAGAATGACTAACCACCCGACGAGCTACGTCGTCAGCAAGCCTTATCATGATCTCTGATTGAGCCATTTCTTGTAGATCCTTCATCTCTGAGTCAGTTATGTCGATTGGCCAATCTTCAGAGACGGCCTTATAGCACTTTTCTTTGATGAGGATAGCCTTCATCTTCACCTTCCACATGGCGAAGTCACTAGTTCCATCATAGGGCTTGAGTCTTGGGTTATCAGCCATGGTACCTGACAGATTAGACAGTCAGTAAAATGGAAGCAAAAACACAAGTAAAAACAAGAAACCCTAATTTGATAGAAAAACTTAGAATTCTTGCTTGATTCCAAAATCAAGTAACAAGAACAGAAACTACAGAGAATCTCGAAGGTCTTAATTGAATAAGATCAAGATCTGAAGTCACAGCGGAAGCCAAGATATATCAGAGACAACAACCTGGCTCTGATACCATTTGAGAATTGAAATTCGCAACTGTAATCGATCGATCGCAACAACTCGTAAAGCAAAAATAAAGCAGATGGACACAAGATCTGTTGACGCGGTTCGGTAAACCCTAATCCGCGGAGCCCGGTGACGGGAGGCTCAAACCCAATGCACTAGATAAAGGATTACAGAGTATCAATTACAAGGGAGCACTCAGGGAACTCAAAGACTCAACAACGAAGCAAAACAGAAGCAAAGGAGAAGCAAGAAGACTAAGTAAAAGGGAACCAGCCCCCTTTCTGGGCAACCGAAGTTCTTCACAAGAACTTCCACACAAGTGACCAAGATAGCCACCAAGCAACGCCGGAGAAGACAACCGGAGACGTCGCGAACCACTTCTTCCTTCTTTCTCTCTTCCTTTCTTTCTCAGCTAGGTTTTTTCTTCGAGCGAGTGAAATCTCTCTCTTAATGACGAACAGTGCCGAGCCAGGTGCTTATATACACAAGCCAACAAGAGCACATAGCAGCTTCTATAATGTGCTTCGAGTCTTGTTATGGCAAAAGCCCAGGCCCAAATCTGTAACCTCACTTAAGCCTCCAAACCAATATAATTGGGGTGACTTAATTTGGTCACAAATTAAGACTTAGCTTAATATACCAATGTCTCTAATTCCCTAAGTAACCTCAACCTTATAATACATATACTCAAAACATATATACTAAGCTGGGTTATAATTAGAACGACATGTAAAGCCAAGATGCGGTCTTCAACTGTATCCTTGACAGTCAAACAGAAAACTGTAACCAGACGACGTACTCTGTCCAATGCGGTGAGCTCTATCAATTGCTTGATCCTCAGTCGTTGGATTCCACCACGGGTCCAGGAGGAGGACACGACATGCAACAACCATATATTCAGTCCAAGACCGGCAGCTTTTAAAGACATTATCATAACTGTTGCATGCAAAAAAAACACTCAACATATAATCGTATAGAAACAAAAAGGACCAAAGATAAATGAAAATAATATACCTCAGGAAGGGTATTGAAGTCTTTAACAACCTTGTCACGAGCTACCATAGTCATTCTCCCGTCTAATCGCATGTACTGAATGGTAGATTCCTTCAAACCACGTTCAAGAATATCCAGCATCCTCGTCCACTGAGAGAAGACAATTTCTTTCTCCCTTACAACTCAAGTACTAGTTTTAATTTTATCATTAGAGGAATCATGCTAGTATGGTTATAGGCTCAAAGTACATCGTTTACAAGTTCACGATATATAGTATGATTCTATTCTCTAACATTTTTAATAGAAGAAGTCAAATTGCTGTCTGAAATTGACATCATGGTTAAAGAGAAGACTAATAATGACACACTCCACATCCACTAAAAGCAAGATGATGTTGTACCTGAAAAAAATAAACATAAACCTCATTGTTAAAAACAATGAACTTGTAAACAATGTACTTTGAACACAACCAGAAACAACTACTCTAAAGATGAAGTGGGTGAGTCAAACCAATACTTTGAACACAACCTCATTGTTTCTGGTTGGATCTATAGTATACAACCAGAAACAATTCATAGATTATTGAACACAACCAGAAACAACTACTCTAATGAAGACTCTTTTTTGATTTCATAAACATATTACATATGTAATGCAAAGGGTGGACAAAATAAAAGTTTATTTATTATATTTATACATACACATTTCCAATATTCCACCTTGCAACATTCACATGTCAACCATAAAATATATTACTACAAAAATCAAAATGTAAAGTATTTACACACATCAATAACGTTTGAATCTAAATTTTAAAACCTGTGTATTAGCTCGCGCCTGAAAATGCTAGTCTATAATCTTCTATCTTCTATAAATAAACATATAAAATTAATCTCTAGAATAAGCATTTAGTGATTTTGGTGGTGTATTTAGGGCTGCTTTTAGTGATGAATTTATTAAAACCTTTGGTTAAGCATTTAATGAATGTATTAAAACCTTTAGGGAAGTTTTAGGACTCTTCTAATCTGATTTGTTATGGTGTAAATGTTGAGAAGTGGTTACGTGTGCTCTCTCGCATTCCCTCTATCACCACCGCCTCCTCCTCCTCCTCCTCCTCCTCCTCCGGATATATTATGTTTCCCAATTGTATTCGCCATCGACTGAGCTTCCACATCCATTAATTCACCAGCAGCCTGCTACATACTGTTTTCCAATGTTTCCTACACTTTCACAGATTCAGATGACATTGATTCCGGCCTCCGATCCCTAAATAAGATCTCGCTTTTTAGTATCTTCAATCAGGGGGTCAATTGATTGGCACAGCTATGTACCAATGGAGGAAATTCGAGTTCTTCGAAGATAAGTACGGAGGGAAATGCAAAATCTCCGAGGAGATCAAATGTTCTTCCAGTGGAAGAGGTAAAGTTGCTCTTGGATGCGACGATGGTGCCGTTTGTCTCCTCGATCGAGGCCTCAAGTTCAATACTGACTTCCCTGCTCACTCTCGCTCCGTTCTCTTTCTCCAGCAGCTTAAGGTCACTCTCTTTCTCTCTTTCTCCATATTTCCTTTGATGAATCCGATTGTATGTTACGGTGGTTTTATCATGAATGTTAGGGTCGTTGGTGAGTCAATTGCGTGAAATGTTTGTGTTTGTCACTATCAAAGTTGTTTCGCATCCACTCTATTTCCTCTATGCTTAATGGCTTAGGTTTGTATTCTACTCTTTTGTTGAATCCTCTTTTTCCACTTCTTGAAAGGAGACTTCTTGGTGAATACACGACCTGGTTGCAAGAGAACATTTTGTGAAGGCAGACAACTCATGGAGACTTTTGAGAAGAAATGGTCATATTTTGCTGACCCATATGTACAAGTCAATCCGGATGTCAGTAATGTTGAGGCTCCTTCGTGTTTTGAATGGAGACAAACATTCTGCTAATGAATTGTCTGAGTGCTTCAGGATCGTTGCTGAGAAAGGAACATTACACAGCGGTACACAGCGGTGCTCTATTTTAGAAAAGCTCGATCGGAAAGAGAGCGAGATAAAGCAATGAGTTTTTAAAGGAAAGATCTGATAGAAGATATATTCGAAGAAGATATATTCAAGAAAGATCGTGATCTTGGCAGTTGGGCGGATAAGATTTTATGGAAGGAAATATTATCTTTTCCTAAAAGATATTATTTCCTTATAGATTTATTTCCTTATTTTTAACCTAGACTATCTTAGTATAAAAGCTAGGTTGAGACATAGGAATTAGGTGACGCATTGATTGAAGTTACACGGCTGAGATATTCAGAGAAGAAGAAGAAGAAGAGTGATACTAAGGCTTAGCGGTTGAGTTCGGGCTCGAGTGAGAGGAGTGATTCGTGATCGTAATCCGAGTTCTCTTTTGTAACGAACAAGAAATCAATAAGATAAGTACACCCTTCTAAATCCTTCAAGTGAGAAACTTGAAGGTGGTGGTTTTACTCAACACAAAAAGGTTGAGGTTTCCACTCTAAATCTTGTGTCAAAGTTTACTTCTTGCATATTATTATTCCGCTGCTATACCTCCTGAGGAACAATACTTATTGTTCCCTAGGAAGTAACTGTGCTAACCGATCCAACAATTGGTATCAGAGCCTGGTCTCTAGATTTGTGTTAGCTTTGCAGGAAGTATGGGTTCTCAAACTGCCATCAATGATTCGTTCTGGAAACCCCCGGTGCTCAAATTCGGAGAATTCTCTTATTGGGTGGAACAGATCGAGTCGCATATCTGTTCGCTTCATTGACAGATGTGGAAAGTAGTAGAGTTTGGTGATATCAAAATTCTTGATCCTACTGATCCCACTGGAGTCAAATTAAAGTCGAGGGCTGATTATCAAGACGCTGATTACAAGGTGCTGGAACTCAACATGCGAGCCAAGAAAGTCATGCTCGCAGCTCTAGGTCCTTCCGATCAAAGAAAAGTCCTCCGCTACAAAACTGCCCATGATATCTTCAATGCACTCAAAAGGATGTATGAGGGAAACGAAGATATCAAGAAGAACAGGATTCTTGCACTCACTAAGGAGTATGATAGCGCTGTTCAAGGAAAGAATGAATCTCTTGATGAGTTTCACTCTCGATTTCAGGGATATGTAGGTCAATTGGAGTTTCTAGGAGAAACAATTCTTGAATGGAAGATTACTCATCAATTTCTTCAGGGATTATCAGCAAAGTGGGATGCCTTTTCTCTGGCTCTTCAGGCACAAAACGACATTAAGAATATTACTCTGGAGGAGTTGGTTGCTCGACTTCAGAGCAATGCAGGCATTCAACAAAGCAAGGCCTCTAGAAGAGAAAGTGAAAAAACTGAAAAATCACAAAGCATTGCTTTAAAGGTTGAAAAAGCTTTCGACCTTGCTCAGGAAGACGATGAGGATGAAGATGGTGATGAAGAAATTGCCCTTATCACTCGGGCATTTCGCAAAGTCTGGAGAGGAAGTCGCAACATGCAACGTTCCACTGATGGGAACAAAGATGCCAAAGACATTGTCTGCTATCACTGTCAAAGGAAAGGACATTTTGCAAGGAACTGTTTCAAGAAGAAGACAGGAGAAGCACCTGTCCCTGCTCGGGAAAGAAAGGAAGCCATGATAGCTGCATGGGGTGCGTCTGACTCCGATGATGACTCTACATATATCTCAAAGGAAACGTGTCTTATGGCCGCTGGAGGAGAATCGGAAGATGAGGTAACTGACTCTGAACTCGATTCCATTTTACTTACCAGAACAAAATCTCAGATCATAAAAGCTATAAAGTCCTTAGGGGAGGAAAATGGAAATCTAAATTTACTTCTGGAAGAAAAGAATGAAACCATCTCTAACTTGGTTGAAGAAAACAAGCTTTGGGTTTCAAAAGTCACCAAACTTGAGAAAGTTTCATTCCCTTCCCCAGATGTATGCAAGTCTTGCCCTACCTATCAATCTACCATCACTTCCCTTAACAGTAAAGTTACGAAGCTTGAATCAGAAATTCTTATGTTAAAACTGAGTAACTCTAAGTTAACTAAAGAAGCAGTAGATCTAAAGGGAAGTGAGGAAGAAAGAAAGAAGATCTGGTTGGATGAGTATGTTGCTTCCAAGATTGAAAAAGAAAAGGATGACTTCTCCAAACGATTTGTACCTCGTACTGGACTAGGTTACAGAAAGCCTCTAGGTTCCCAAACTAGTAACATTCCCTCAGATACTCGAACTCCTTCTTCTTACGAGGAACATTGTGGTGGATCCAACTCTGGTTGCTCCCACAGTGGATCCAAGGGGGAAGATAGGTTCAAGAATAGTGAGGAGAAAGTCTGGTTTGATGGACAAAAGGCTTACCACATGTGGCTTAAACAAGTTCAGAACATCAAACCGGTACAGATTGACTTTCAATCAAGGATTAACAATAAAACCATCTGGCCAGGTCAAAGCAAGTATGTGAATCTATGGAATCACAAAGTTTGCTGGTACTGTGGCAAAGCAGGCCACTACAAACAGAACTGTAATCTTAAAAGGAAAGATGATGAAAGAGCTTACCATTATAGACAACAATCCAATGTTAGGAACACTCCTAGGATAAAAATTGTCCTTAATGAACCAAGAAATAGCAGGGTCTTCTCTAATCCAGGTAAGCCTAAGCTTGCCTGGGTTCGTAAAAACTAATCTTTTACTTGCAGGATGGAGGGAAGAAATGTTCTTGGTACATAGATAGCGCTTGCTCGATTCACATGACAGGGAACAAAGACTGGTTCATTTCTCTCCATCCACAAACCAAAGGTTCCATAACCTTTGGGAACAACAGTAAGGGTGAAGTAGTAGGAGTGGGAAAGGTAAAAATTTCTGACAAACTCTTTGTGAATAACGTTACTCTTGTAGACAATCTTACTTTTGATCTGTTGAGTGTACGTCAAATGTGCCAGGATGGTCAAAATAGGGTTGTCTTTACTACTGATGAATGCTTGGTTGAGAATGTCAAGACAGGGAAGATTCTTCTAAGAGGCATTACTGAAAACAATCTATACAAAGTGGATCCTTCTTTCATCCCAGAAGAGGAACTATGCCTAACTGTCCAAACTGAGGAATCCAACTTATGGCACAAACGGTTTGCACATGCTAGCCTCAGACTTCTATCCAAACTTCACAACAAAGACCTAGTGGTAGGCCTACCAAAGATAGACTGTCTAGCTGAAGAGGTATGCATAGCATGTACAAGAGGAAAACAGGTAAGATCATCTCTCAGATCGAAGAAGCAGGTAAGTACCTCTAAACCTCTAGAACTCATCCACATGGATCTGTGTGGGCCTATGCGTACTCAGAGTCGTGGAGGAAATAAATATGTGTTTGTCATAGTGGACGATTATTCCAGGTACACATGGACAATCTTTCTTGCATCTAAGGAAGATGTGTTTGATGAGTTTAAGTATTGGTTGCATGCCGTTGAAAATCAGTTAGGTCTACACCTAAAGTCTATTCGTACTGACCATGGAACGGAGTTCGAAAACTCTCAGTTCCTGTCCCTGTGCAGGATCAAAGGAATTAATCATAACTTCTCTGCTCCAAGAACTCCACAGCAAAATGGAGTGGTTGAGAGGAAAAACAGAACACTGGAAGACATGACAAGAACAATGCTGATTGCAAGTAGTCTTCCTAGGAACTTCTGGGCTGAGGCACTGAATGCTGCTTGCTATGTGCTCAACCGTGCAATGCTAAGGCCCATGATAGAGAAAACCCCATATGAATTGTTTAGGGGAAGAAAGCCAAATGTTTCACATCTTAGAGTCTTTGGTTGCAAATGTTTTGTACCCAACAACGGGAAGGAAAGTCTGGGAAAGTTTGATCCAAGAAGTGACGAAGGAACCTTCATTGGATACTCACCACAAAGCAGAGCTTATAAAGTGTACAACAGGAGAACCAAGAAGGTTGAGGAAAGTATACATGTAGTCTTTGATGAAAGTATTATGGCTGGTACCCTTGTGCAGGATTCAAATGTCCTTCCCCTAACTGAAGAAGACAAGGAACACTTTCAACTCTTGGAAGATCATGTACAAGATCCCAGTACAGAAGACAACCAATTACAAGGAACTCTCTCTACAGAAGCAAACAATGATCAAATTCAGACAGAAAGCGTACTGGAGGAAGTATCTGGATCTCAGGGGGAACAGATCCCTAACGAGGAACAAACAGGTGTCGAAGAATTCCAAGTAGGAGGAACTCGTCACAGCACTCGTATCCATGGTCCTCCATCAAGACTCATGGACTATGTGTGCAACTGTGCTTCTGCTTCAACTTCTGATACATCACCTGATCCAAATTCGAAGGATTGTTCCATCCTAACCTTAAATCCTATATTTCATGCTTTTTGTGCTTTTGTTTCTGTAGTTGAACCAAAGACAATTGAAGAAGCTCTAAAAGATCCAGAGTGGGTAAATGCTATGCAAGAAGAGCTTCATCAATTTGAGAGAAACGAAGTGTGGAGACTGGTTCCCAGACCTAAGGATAGATCCGTCATCGGTACCAAATGAGTTTTTAGGAACAAGATGGATGACAAGGGACAAGTTACGAGGAACAAAGCCAGACTGGTTGTTAAGGGATATAACCAGCAAGAAGGAATTGATTATGATGAGACTTTCGCTCCAGTTGCAAGGTTGGAAGCTATAGGTCTTTTGATTGCTTACTCTGCTCATCATGGATTCAAGTTGCAACAAATGGATGTAAAGACTGCCTTCTTGAATGGTGTTCTCAAAGAAGAGGTGTATGTTGAGCAGACACCTGGTCTTGCAGACCCTTCCAATCCCGATCATGTATTCATCCTTGATAAGGCACTCTATGGTCTCAAACAGGCTCCACGCGCATGGTATGAAAGGTTATATCAGTTCCTCTTATCTCATGGTTACGTCAGAGGGGAAGTCGACAGGACTCTGTTCCTACTGAAGGAAGGTAAGCACACTCTGGTTGTGCAAGTGTATGTTGATGACATTATCTTTGGTTCCACCAACAAGCAACTAGTTACAAAGTTCACCAAACTGATGGAAAGTGAATTTGAAATGAGCATGGTGGGAGAACTTAAGTTCTTTCTGGGATTACAAGTGGTCCAAACTGAAGAAGGAACAAAGGTTCATCAACAAAAGTATCTCCGGGAATGCATCAGAAAGTTTGGGATGGCAGATGCGAAGGATTGTTCTACTCCTATGTCCCCAAATGACACAATAGGAATTGATGCAGACAAGAAGGAAGCCGATCAAAAGATCTACCGTGGAATGATAGGCTCATTGCTTTATCTAACCGCTAGTAGGCCTGATATTATGCAAAGTGTGTGTTTTTGTGCTAGGTTTCAAGCAAGCCCCAGAGAAACACATGTCGCTGCTGTGAAGAGGATCTTGAGGTACTTAAGAGGAACAGATGATCTTTTCTTGTGGTACCCAAGAGGAGGAAGTCTTGAACTACTAGGTTATACAGATGCAGACTTCGATGGTTACAAGCCAGACAGGAAATCCACCTCTGGGATGACTCAATTTCTCGGTCCATGTCTTGTGTCATGGGCTTCCAAGAAACAAACCACAGTTGCTCTCTCCACTGCTGAAGCTGAGTATGTAGCCGCAGCTGCTTGTTGCTCTCAACTCATATGGCTCAAACAACAGCTAAGTGATTTTGGTATTACTCTAGGTAACGTTCCTATTCTATGTGATAACACAAGTGCTATTGATATCTCTAAAAATCCTGTGCAGCACTCAAGGACCAAACACATTGATATTAGACATCACTTTCTACGTGATTGTGTGGAAAAGGGAATCGTCTCTATGGAGCACGTTCGGTCTGAGGATCAAATCGCGGACATATTCACAAAGCCACTAAATAAGGCCCCTTTTGAGAAGTTACGACTCGGGTTAGGTATGATTTCTCTCGAATGATCTTGCTCTTCTATAAAACCCCCAATGATTGGAGAAATTAGCTAATTTATTCATTCTGCACTTGGTCTTTTGAAGCATGGTCACTCTTGATTTCCTATGATATGAATTCGTGTCTTGTGTGCCGCATGCTAGTACTATTCATGCTTAGGAAAGTTACCAATCACTGTATTCAATTGATGTCATGTTATTTTGAGCAAAGGTCTTATTTCTAGCCCAAAAGATTCCTCTTGATGTACTGAACCCACAATATAAGCCCAAAGGATAGAGGAAATCTACAGCCACCCTTAGCCTTCATGGATGATAGTCCTATGAGCCCTGTTTATTCATTCACAACTGGACTCACTCGCCATGATATAAAATTATTAAAATTCATGTTATATATATGCTATTTTCGTGTGATGTTCTCTTTGTACCCCTTCTGGTAACACTACCCCAACCATCACACACCTAGGACATCAGATAAGGAAGGAAAGGTGGAAAGGCTGTGTTTTGAAATCTGCAAGTGGGAAACTTTATGGTTATTAGCGCTGTGTGAAATGACTGAAGGTACAGATCAATAATGGTAGTTTTCTCCCAAGGTTCATGATGAAAATGGAAGGTTTTTGATTGGAGAAAATTGCGGCAACCAACTGACAAATTTATGGAAATATATTCACACAAGGAAAATTACAGATTTGAAATTTGAAGAGTTTGTTTCTGCAGACGTCTTATTATAAAAAGGGATCTTCTTGAGTCTTCCTCTTCACGCCTCAGATCCTCTCAAGAAAAAACCTTCAGAACCCTAAAACCCTCAATCCCCAAAAGCTCTCAGCAATGGTGAACTCAAACTCCATCTCTCTCACAGGCAAAGAGAGCCCTGAAACAATAAGATGAATACTGGCCGCCATAGGAGTCGCCATTGAATATCCTGCAGAAACTCAATCACCTCCTTCATCGCAGCCCAAAGAAAAATCACCCTCTCCATCACCAGCCAAATCAAAAACTCCCTCACCAAAGCCAGCCAAAACAACCACACCCACACCATCTCCAGCCAAATCAAAAACTCCCTCACCAAAGTCAGCCAAAACAATCACACCCACACCATCTCCGGCCAAATCTAAAACTCCTCCAGTCACACCCATTCACACCACCTCCAACACCTCCACAGAAAAAATCTCTACTCCTTCCACAGTAAAGCTCCTCAGTCCGCCTCTCTCCACTGAGCCCTCACCACAAAAATCTAACCCTAACCCGAGCTCTGTCCCTGAATCCATCACTGCTCCAAAATTAGCAGTGCCTGAGGCAAGCCCACAAGAAACGAAGTCAGAAGGTACCGCCTCGGCCACGACGCCAACAGATCTGGGTGTTGCAAATGTTCTGGAGGAAATAGAGGAAGAAAGTCGAAGAAAGGAGAAGGGAACAGGTCTGGATGTAACAGACCTGACTATGGAAGACGAGGATGAACCAATCATCAAACGAAAGGTTCGATCTACCCCTCGACGGTCGTCAACCGTCGTCTCTGAGGAATCTGATGAGCCTCCCCTCAAAAGACAAAAATTGAAGCCTCTCTCTCTCGCCCTCGCACTCGGAGTCTTGCTGCAAAACCGCCCAGAGCCAAGAAAACTCCAAAATCAATTGCCGAGGGCAAAACTCTGGGAAAGCGGGTGATCATCAGAGACCTGATATTCAACGCCCAATTCTTGATCAACAATGGAATGGAAGCACTGGTTGATATGATTCGCCTCCAAGGCTGGGAAAAGCTGTTCTGCTCCGCTGAACAGGTAAATGATCATCTGCTCCGTCAGTTCTACACATCCCTCACCATCACTGAGAAGCCTCATGCTGTGCAAGCCTCTTTCAAACTGGGTAAGGAAACTCATGTCTTTTCAAGCACTGAATTAGGATTAATTCTTGGAGTTCCCCACTGTGGGTTTGAGGAGTATGTTAAAGGTCAGTGGCCTAAGGAGGTGAGCTTGGCTGCTATTCAGAGTGTCTCTCAGGACTTCAACACTGAGGTGGTAGGCGAGATGTCTACAACATCCATGGGAATTGTGAATCGAGTGCTTCACAGTTACGTCATCAGCAACATTACCCCCAGAGAACAGAAGCGCACCACAATATTGATCCAAGACTTTCTAATCATGGATAAAATGCTCCTCAAGAAAGCCATCAATCTACCTAAGATCACCATGCTGCACATGGCTCATGCCAGGAAGAATGACAGGCACGGTCTTCCGTTCCCTGGAATTGTGAAAAAGGTCTTAGAATATCTGAAGGTGTATGAGTCTGGGCCTGCTGATGCTGTGCATGCACGAGAGCTTGCTGAGGCTAACTTGAAGAAGATGAGATTTGACAAGAATCTTGATGGTGCTTGGGTAAGGGCTTTGGACAATATTGAGATTGATGCCCTGTCTGAAGACCCTCAAGAGGAACAGAATGAAGCGCCTACTATGGTCTATCACAGTGATAAGTTGGAGGAATTGTGCACGCTTGTTGGACTTCTTTCTGAACAACAACACAGGCTAGCAAAGGAGATCACTGCCCTGAAGGATGAGATCCGTCGTTGGACGAAATCAAACCAGTAAGGTTCCCTTCGCAGTATCAAGACGCTGCCGTGCACCCTTCCTTCCTTACATCTGACCCCCACATTCTGTTCCCTAGCACATCAACCTCTTCTCTTCTATGCTTTATTGTACCCTTTGCTTAATTTGCTTGACCTTCTTTTGTTTGCTTTGTTTGTTTTTTTTCCTGTTTGACTATGTACCAGCGTCAGCTCCTTAGACGCTTATTAATCAATGGAATGCTTGTTTTGTGACCTGACTTCATTTGCCTTAAGTTCTTATATGATTAAGTTAGCTTTTTGATGATGCCAAAAGGGGGAAAATAAAGGAAGTTCAAGGTTTTAGGGGGAATATCAGATCCTTTCTCTACGAGTAACAATCCTAAGGGAAACTATTTATGTGTATATTGTGAATACACTTTTCGTGTCTTATATCTTAAGTGTCTATATGCCTTAAAGAAGAGAATGTTTGTCACCATCAAAAAGGGGGAATTTGTTGAGGCTCCTTCATGTTTTGAATGGAGACAAACATTCTGCTAATGAATTGTCTGAGTGCTTCAGGATCGTTGCTGAGAAAGGAACGTTACACAGCGGTGCTCTATTTTAGGAAAGCTCGATCGGAAAGAGAGCGAGATAAAGGAAAGATCTGATAGAAGATATATTCGAAGAAGATATATTCAAGAAAGATCGTGATCTTGGCAGTTGGGCGGATAAGATTTTATGGAAGGAAATATTATCTTTTCCTAAAAGATATTATTTCCTTATAGATTTATTTCCTTATTTTTAACCTAGACTATCTTAGTATAAAAGCTAGGTTGAGACATAGGAATTAGGTGACGCATTGATTGAAGTTACACGGCTGAGATATTCAGAGAAGAAGAAGAAGAAGAGTGATACTTAGGCTTAGCGGTTGAGTTCGGGCTCGAGTGAGAGGAGTGATTCGTGATCGTAATCCGAGCTCTCTTTTGTAACGAACAAGAAATCAATAAGATAAGTACACCCTTCTAAATCCTTCAAGTGAGAAGCTTGAAGGTGGTGGTTTTACTCAACACAAAAAGGTTGAGGTTTCCACTCTAAATCTTGTGTCAAAGTTTACTTCTTGCATATTATTATTCCGCTGCTATACCTCCTGAGGAACAATACCTATTGTTCCCTAGGAAGTAACTGTGCTAACCGATCCAACAAGTAAGTTGAGCTTCGTTTTTGCATAGACGAAGCTGAAGTCGCTGCCGAGGCCTTGAGCATCACTCTTTCGTCCGCGCAGGTTAGATTTGGTTTGTGATCTTCATTGATGAGGCTGATTTGTAAGGAAATGGAGTTTATCTCAATCTTTTATATAAATTGATCTGTGATTGAAGCTGCAGATAGTTCCTTCATTATTGGTCCTCATTCTGCATTTGATTACATTTCTTTGTTTAAGTATCTTTATCATTTATGAATTTTTACTATAATCAGCTTATTCTTAGTCGGTAGAGAGGGCTGTAGTTGGTGTAACATCGTGCATAGAAATCGTATGGGTAAGATTGGCACATGTGGGATGTTTTGATCAACAATAAAAGAATGTAACTCTTAACTTTCCTTTTTCTTGAATCTTGATAGGATCTTGCTTGGACAACCAGTGCTATGTATGCTTCTGGCTTTGATTGATTCACTAAATTATTCTTATTCTTTAATATCTGTTTAATTCATATTGTTTGATTCTCTATGTAGGTTCTTAAAAGCCATAGACAGATTCATGGTTCATGGTTTGTAGTAGTTAACATTGTCACACTGTAACTCATTATTTTGTCTTCTTATAAATGGACAGGTTCATGGTTTGAGTGAAGAACAGCTAGAAATGAGAGAGGTTGATGTCATTGACATAGCTTCAGCTTCAAGGGACTATTGGAGCTATCACTCCATGAGTTACAGTAATATAATTACTCCTTGCTTAACTAGTGTTGAAGCTACAGCTGAAGTAAAGTTCCTTCTGGTTTTGGTGGTAACAAACATCTCTACTAATGTTTACTTGAGTGTTTCAGGATGTCTACTTGAGCAGGAACGTTACTCAACAGAGGCGAGCTAAATAAGGAAAGAAATGGCTGAGAGAGCACAACGAAGATATCAATGTTTTCTTTATGGAAAATACGGTTGAGCTGCAAAGATTTCATGAAGATCTTAAGGAAAAAGATATATTTAAAAGATGGAAATTATATCTTCTTATGCGAAAGATATATTTTCCATATTCTTGTTTTTCCTAGTTTAAACCTAGTTTTATCTTTGCTATATAAACTAGTCTTAGGCTTAGGAATTTAAGTGACGATTGAGAGAGTCTATACTTGTGCGAATCAAGTGTGATCGTCCAAAAGAAGAACAAGAAGAAAAGAGAGAAAGAGTGAGCAATACTTTGTCTTAGGCGTTGAGTTTGGGCTCGAGTGAAAGAAGAGATTCATGATCGTAATCCTTGCTTTCTTTTGTAACAAACAAGAAATTAATAAGATAAGTATACTCATTCAAATCCTTCAAGTGAGAAGCTTGAAGGTAGTGGTTTTACTCAACTCTTAGTGGTTGAGGTTTCCACTCTAAATACTTGTGTTCTTCTATACTTCCTGCGTTAATATTCCGCTGCTACACCTCTGAAGGAACAATACACTTTGTTCCCTCGGAAGTAATTGAACTAACGATCCAACAATTGGTATCAGAGCCTGGTCTCTAGATTGTTACCCTTGCAGGAAGAATGTCAGGAACAGCCATCAACGACTCCTTTTGGAAGCCACCAATGCTCAAATCAGGAGAGTTCTCATACTGGGTGGAACAGATCGAATCACATATCTGTTCCCTGCATGGACAGATGTGGAAGATTGTGGAATTTGGAGATGTAAAAATTCTCGATCCCTCAGATGAGACTGGAGGAACACTCAAGAAAAGAGAAGATTATCAAGATGCTGATTACAAAGTCTTGGAGCTCAACATGAGAGCAAAGAAGGTCATACTCGCTGCCCTTGGTCCATCCGATCAAAGGAAGGTTCTAAAGTACAAGACTGCTCACGACATATTCAAATCCCTCAAAAGGATGTATGAGGGGAATGAAGACATCAAGAAAAATAGGATCTTGACTCTCATCAAGGAGTATGATAGTGCTGTTCAAGGAAAGAATGAGTCTTTGGATGACTACCATTCACGTTTCCAGGGATACGTAGGCCAACTCGAGTTCTTAGGGGAAACGATCCCTGAGTGGAAACTAACACATCAATTTCTTCAGGGATTGTCCTCTAAATGGGACGCGTTCTCTCTTGCACTCCAAGCTCAGAATGATATCAAAAACATCACCTTGGAGGAACTAGTTGCTCGTCTCCAGAGCAACGCGGGGATTCAACAGAGCAAGATGCTACGAAGGGAAGGAGAGAAGGCAGAGAAGTCCCAGAACATTGCTCTAAAAATCGAAAAAGCCTTCGATCTTGCTCAGGAAGAGGACGAAATTATTGATAAGGATGAAGAAGTTGCTCTCTTCACAAGAGCCTTTCGAAGAGTTTGGAAGGATAGCAGAGAAAAACAACGTCTCCCTGATGGGAACAAAGACATGAGTACTATCATCTGCTATCACTGCCAGAAGAAGGGACACTTCGCGAGAAATTGCTTCAAAAAGAAGGGAGGAGATGCAAATGTCCTTCAAAGGGAAAAGAAGGAAGCAATGATTGCAACATGGGGGACATCTGACTCTGAAGACGAATTTCTTTACACTCCCAAGGAAACGTGTCTAGTTGCTACAGGAGGGACTTCCGACTCCAAAGAAGAATCTCCCTACACATGTCTAATGGCTACAGGAGAAAAATCCGAAGATGAGGTAAACACTTCTGAATTTGACTCTTTCTTAGAAAACAAATCAAAAGCTCAGATTATTAGGTTCATTCATTCTCTAGGAAAGGAACAAAGTAATCTGAATTCTTTGATCGATGAGAAGGATGAAACCATTTCATGTCTAATTGAGGAAAACCAGCTTTGGGCTTCTAAGGTTGCTAGACTTGAAAAGGCTTCGTTCCCTTCGTCGGACTTGTGCAAATCATGTCCTAAGTATGTGTCTGATATAGCTTCCCTGGAAAAGAAAATTGTCATTCTTGAATCTGAAATTAAAACTTTGACTGAGGAAAATTCAAAATTTGCTAAGAAAGTTGATGAATTTCTAATAGAGGAAGAAAACAAAAGGAAAATTTGGTTAGATGAACATATCACCTCTAAAATTGATAAGGAGAAGGCTGATTTCTCTAAACGCTTTGTACCACGTGCTGGATTAGGCTATGATAGCGCCTCTTGTTCACAAACTGCCATCTCGTCTCCTGGTATACAAAATTCCCTCTGTCATAAAGGACCCTGTGGAGGATCAATCACATATTGTTCCCACAATGGTTCTGAAGATAAAGGGAAGAAAATTGCTCAGGAAGAGAAGGTGTGGTTTGATGGACAGAAGGCCTATAAGATATGGCAAAAACATGCCAAAAGCACCAAGCCAGTAGAGGTGGATTTTAGGTCTACCATCTGGCCTGGACAAAGTAGGTATGTCAATCTGAAACACCACAGGGTTTGCTGGTACTGTGGTGAGTCAGGACATCATCAACAAGAGTGTTGGAAAAAATCAAGAGATGAGGAGATAGCCTACAATTATTGCAATAATTCTTCTGTTCGGAACACTCCCAGGATCAAGGTTGTTTTAAAAGATAATGAGAATAGAAGATTGTTCTTCATCCCAGGTAAGCCTAGGCTTGCCTGGGTGCGCAAAAACTAATCCCTTACTTGCAGGATGGAAAGAAGAAGAGTTCCTGGTATATAGATAGCGCTTGCTCAATACACATGACTGGGAACAAAGCATGGTTTATATCTCTCCATCCTGAAAACAAAGGTTCTATAACCTTTGGGAACAACAGTAAAGGGGAAGTAATTGGCATGGGAAAGGTAAGGATCTGTGACAATCTTGTTGTGAATAACGTTACTTTAGTGGATAACCTAACCTTTGATCTATTGAGCGTACGTCAAATGTGCCATGATGGTCAAAATAGGGTTATCTTTACTACTAATGAGTGTTTGGTTGAGAATGTTGAGACAGGGAAAGTTCTCCTCAGGGGAATCATAGAGAACAACCTATACAAAGTAGATCCATCCTTTATCCCTGAAGAGGAACTGTGTCTTTCTGCACAATCTGAGGAATCCAATCTATGGCATCAAAGGTTCTCTCATGCAAGCCTTAGACTTCTACACAAACTTCACAACAAAGACCTAGTTATTGGTTTACCAAAGATAGAGAGTCAATCTGAAGAGGTGTGCATTGCTTGCACAAGAGGAAAACAAGTAAGATCATCCTTCAAGTCCAAAAACCAGGTAAGTACCTCTGAACCCTTAGAGCTCATTCACATGGACTTGTGTGGGCCTATGCGCACACTTAGCCGTGGGGGAAACAAGTACGTGTTTGTCATTGTAGATGATTTCTCTAGGTTTACTTGGACTATTTTCATTGCTTCAAAGGAGGATGTGTTTGATGAGTTTGAATTTTGGTTACATGCTATTGAAAATCAATCTGGATTTCATCTAACGGCTATACGCACTGACCATGGTACAGAGTTCGAGAACTCCCAGTTTCTTTCCTTGTGCAGGAACAAAGGCATAAATCATAATTTTTCTGCGCCAAGAACGCCTCAACAGAATGGAGTTGTTGAAAGAAAGAATAGGACTCTGTAGGATATGACAAGGACAATGCTAATTGCAAGTGGATTGCCAAGAAACTTCTGGGCTGAAGCACTCAACTCTGCTTGCTATGTACTGAACCGTGCCATGTTGAGACCTATGATTGAGAAGACACCATATGAGTTGTTCAGAGGAAGGAAGCCGAACATTTCTCATCTAAGGGTCTTTGGGTGCAAGTTCTTCGTCCACAACAATGGAAAGGACAATCTGGGCAAGTTCGATCCAAGAAGTGATGAAGGAACGTTTGTAGGTTATTCCACACATAGTAGGGCCTACAAAGTTTACAACAAGAGGACAAGGAAGGTGGAGGAAAGCATCCATGTGGTCTTTGATGAAAAGATCATGGCAGGTAATGTTGTCCATGATCCAAACGTTCCTCCACTGACTGAAGCCGATAGGGAACAATTCATTCTCGCTGATGCTGAGGAATGCATCCCCACTACGGACATGAACGCAGAAGAAGAAGCAGTCCCTGATCAAGATGCAAGTATACCTAATGAAGATTCTGGAACTCAGGGGGAACAATTATCCCCATCTCAGGAACAATCTGAAGAAGATACTCACCATGAAGAGGAAGAAACGCGACGCAGCACTCGTATCCATGGGCCCCCATCAAGACTCATGGACTACGTATGCAACTGTGCTTCGCTTCCCTCCTCCGATGTATCTCTAGAACCCAGCGACAAGGTTTGTTCCGTACTCACATTAGATCCTACATTTCATGCCTTCTGTGCCTTTGTCTCCACAGCTGAACCAAGAACAGTGAAAGATGCCCTAGAAGACCCAGAATGGGTCAATGCTATGCAAGAGGAACTTCATCAATTTGAGAGGAATAAAGTATGGAGACTAGTTCCCAGACCTAAGGATCGCTCCGTCATAGGTACCAAATGGGTGTTCAGGAACAAGATGGATGAAAGAGGACAAGTGATAAGGAACAAAGCAAGACTGGTAGTAAAAGGCTACAATCAACAAGAGGGAATTGACTATGATGAAACTTTTGCGCCAGTTGCAAGATTAGAAGCAATACGTCTCTTGATCGCCTACTCTGCCCACTATGGATTCAAGTTGCAACAAATGGACGTCAAGACAGCGTTCCTGAACGGGGTTCTAAAAGAAGAAGTTTATGTGGAACAAACGCCTGGATTCGAAGACTCTTCCTATCCTGACCACGTCTACATACTTGATAAGGCACTCTATGGTCTGAAGCAAGCTCCTCGCGCCTGGTATGAAAGGCTTTCTCAATTCCTCTTATCTCATGGTTACGTAAGAGGGGAAGTAGACAGAACGTTATTTCTATTAAGAGAGGGAAAGCATACCTTAGTAGTACAAGTATATGTGGATGACATTATCTTTGGCTCCACCAACGAGCACTTAGTCACCAAGTTCACAAAGCTGATGGAGAGTGAATTTGAGATGAGTATGGTGGGCGAGCTTAAGTTCTTTCTAGGCCTACATGTTGTTCAAACAGAGGAAGGAACAAAGGTGCATCAACAAAAGTACCTACGAGAGTGCATCAAGAAGTTTGGTATGATGGATGCAAAGAATTATTCAACCCCTATGTCCCCAGAAGATTCAATAGGAATGGATGTCGACAAGAAAGAAGCTGATCAAAAGGTCTATCGTGGAATGATAGGCTCATTGCTTTATCTAACCGCCAGTAGGCCTGATATCATGCAGAGTGTATGTTTTTGTGCTAGATTTCAAGCAAGTCCCAGAGAAACTCATGTCATTGCTGTGAAAAGGATCCTGCGTTACCTTAAGGGGACTGATGATCTATGTCTGTGGTACCCAAGAGGGGGAAGTCTTGAATTACTAGGGTACACAGATGCTGAATTTGATGGACACAAGCCAGATAGGAAATCAACATCCGGGATGGCTCAATTCCTTGGCCCTTGTCTTGTGTCTTGGGGATCAAAGAAACAAACCACTGTCGCCCTATCCACTGCCGAAGCTGAGTATGTCGCCGCCGCAGCTTGTTGTTCTCAACTCATATGGCTCAAACAACAGCTAAGTGACTTTGGCATCAATTCAGGTAACGTTCCTATACTTTGTGATAACACCAGTGCTATTGATATTTCTAAGAATCATGTGCAGCACTCTAGGACTAAGCATATTGACATAAGACATCACTTCCTTCGTGATTGTGTGGAGAAAGGAATTGTCTCTATGGAACATGTCCGCTCTGAGGATCAAATCGCGGATATCTTCACAAAGCCACTAAACAAGGCTCCCTTTGAGAAATTACGTATGGGTCTAGGTATGATTTCTCTCAACTAATCTTGATCTTCCTTGAAACCCCCAATGATTGGTGAAATTAGTGAGTTTGTTCATCTTGAGTATTAGTCCTTTAAGCATATTAATACCTGCTTTTCTATGAAATAAACTTGAGTCCTTTGAACTGCTTGCATGATCTATACGTGATTAGGAAAGATACCTTGCTAGAGATTGAAATTGATAAATGCATGATTCCTTAGGCAAAGGTCTTATTTTCTAACCCAAAAGATCCCTCTTGATGTACTGATCCCTCAATATAAGCCCAAAGGATAGAGGGAATCTACGGCCACCCTATAAACCTTCATGATCGATAGTCCTATGAGCCATGTTCTTCCATCCACAACTGGACTCCCTCATCATGATATAAAATATTTTAAATTCATATTATGTGAAATTTTTTCTATGTGATGTTCTTTTGTACCATCCCTGGTAAACATACCGCAAGCATCACAATACCATCGATATCAGATTGAGAAAGGAAAGGATAAGGGTTGAGATTTGAAAAATTGCTGAGGGGATTAATAGCTCTGAGGTGACAGATACATGCATTCGGCAGGAGTCTAAAGGACTAGAGTAGGTTCTGGAACCTAGAAAGGTAATGATGGTTCTTGAGTATATCTGATTGGAGGAAAAAGCGGCATATTTATGGAAAACTGTTCAGATTTGGAAAAAGGATTTTTGAATTTGAAACGAGTGATCTGATGTTCAGATATGGAAAATTCGGCATCTACTTAAAGGCTTTTTCCCAAAATCTCCATCACCACAACCTTCTCTTTACCCTCTCCTAAACACAAGCTTTCTCAGAAACCCTCCTTGCAACAATGGTGAACACCGCCTCTGTATCTCTCACAGGAAACGAAAGCCCAGAAACACTAAGAAGCATCCTTGCTTCCTTAGGCATCCCCACAGAATCTCCAAAGCCACAATCTCCAGCCAAAGAACCCTCATCCTCCACAAAAGAAACTCTTAAAGAACCTTCATCGTCTCCTAAAGAAACCCATCAAGAACCCTCGCCGGCAAAAGAAACAACACCGCCGGTCACACCCACCTTATCCCAGTCAAGTACCTCTACTGAGAAATTAGCCTCCCCTACCACTGAAAAAGTCCCAAGCCCCTTCTCTCAAGAAAAAGCCCAAAAAGAAACCACCCCTAGCCCTCCACACTCCTCTCCCCCACAAACAGACCTGATCCTTGCCGAAATCGAGGAGGAGAACTCGCCATTATTTAAGGGAAAGTTCCCTGAGATTCTAGATCTCAGTGAGGAAGACGACGAGCCTCAGGAACCAGTGCTCAAAAGAGCAAAAGTGGAGCCTTCCCTTTCTCGTCCACGAACAAGGAGCGCTGCAGCAAAGCCACCCAAAGGAAGGAAAGTTCCCAAACAAGTGGCTGCAGGAAAAGCCTTGGGGAAACGAACCATCATCAGAGATCTTCTGTTTGATGAGGAGTTTCTAGTCACCAACAGGATGGATATCCTGGTGGACATCATCCGCCACCAAGGTTGGGAAAACCTGTTCTGCACAGCGCCAAAGGTAAATGAGGGAATGATAAAGCAGTTCTACAGCTCCTTCACCATCACTGAGAGGCCTCATGCCATACAAGCCTCCTTCGTCCTTGGGAAGGACACCCACGTGGTCTCAAGCACCGAACTGGGAGTCATACTCGGGGTACCTCACGAAGGTTTTGAAGAATACGTCAAAGGGCAGTGGCCAAAAGACATAGGGCTGGCTGCAATCCAAAGGGTTTCTCAGGACTACTCCACTGAAGTTGTTGGGGAAATGACCACCTCGTCCATGGGGGTAGCGAACCGGATTCTGCACAGCTATCTAATCAGTAACATTACCCCCACAGAGCAGAAGCGCACTACCATCCTCATTCAGGACTGCCTTCTCATGGACAAGCTCCTCCTCAGGCAAGCCATAAACCTACCAAAAATCATCATGCTACACATGGCCCATGCTCGGAGGAACGATAGGCATGGTCTTCCCTTCCCAGGCGTAGTAAAGAAGATCCTAGAGTATCTGAGGGTGTATGAAGCTGGTCCTTCTGAGGTTGTCTTTGCTAGGGAGTTAGCTGAAGCAAATTTAAGGAAGATGAAATTTGAGAAGAATGAAGATGGAGATTGGGTCCGCTCTGCTGAGTTTTGCGAAACAGAGTATGTATCTGAGGACCCTCCACAGGAACAGAGTGAAGAACCAACTATGGTCTACCAACAACAGAGTATGGAAGAGTTGTGCTCACTGGTTGCAAATCTGGTGAATGAAGTTGCTGCCTTGAAGGCTGAGATACGTCGTTGGACGTCATCCAACTAGAGGTTCCCTTGGCAGTTTAACAGTCTCTTCTCCACACCTTTCCTCCTCTCTCTGACCCCCACTCTCTGTTCCTAGCACATCTATCTATCTTCTCTTGCGCTTATTGTACCCTTTGCTTAGGGTTTTATGTGTCTTCTTTTAATTTCTCTATGTTTGTGTTTTCTATTCCCCGTCTAGTATATGTATCAGCGTCTGTTCTTATGGCGCTTGTTTTAATCTATGATTGGCTTGTTTTGATGTGTTCTGGAGTTCTTTTATTTCAAGTGCATGTTTAGACTTACTTTTTGATGATGCCAAAAGGGGGAAGAAAGGAATGGTCAAGGTTTGAGGGGGAACATCTGTACTTAATCCTTATAAGTAACGTTCCCTTAGGAGAACTGTTTAGATGAGTTTTAGAAGTATTCAATGAGTATGTTTGTCACCATCAAAAAGGGGGAATTTGTTGAAGCTACAGCTGAAGTAAAGTTCCTTCTGGTTTTGGTGGTAACAAACATCTCTACTAATGTTTACTTGAGTGTTTCAGGATGTCTACTTGAGCAGGAACGTTACTCAACAGAGGCGAGCTAAATAAGGAAAGAAATGGCTGAGAGAGCACAACGAAGATATCAATGTTTTCTTTATGGAAAATACGGTTGAGCTGCAAAGATTTCATGAAGATCTTAAGGAAAAAGATATATTTAAAAGATGGAAATTATATCTTCTTATGCGAAAGATATATTTTCCATATTCTTGTTTTTCCTAGTTTAAACCTAGTTTTATCTTTGCTATATAAACTAGTCTTAGGCTTAGGAATTTAAGTGACGATTGAGAGAGTCTATACTTGTGCGAATCAAGTGTGATCGTCCAAAAGAAGAACAAGAAGAAAAGAGAGAAAGAGTGAGCAATACTTTGTCTTAGGCGTTGAGTTTGGGCTCGAGTGAAAGAAGAGATTCGTGATCGTAATCCTTGCTTTTTTTTGTAACAAACAAGAAATTAATAAGATAAGTATACTCATTCAAATCCTTCAAGTGAGAAGCTTGAAGGTAGTGGTTTTACTCAACTCTTAGTGGTTGAGGTTTCCACTCTAAATACTTGTGTTCTTCTATACTTCCTGCGTTAATATTCCGCTGCTACACCTCTGAAGGAACAATACACTTTGTTCCCTCGGAAGTAATTGAACTCACGATCCAACAACTAGTGGAGAGATTTGGAGGTTGTTTTAAGTTAACATCATTCAGCATATACCCTAATAATGCTTCCAACACCATCGGCCCATTTTTTTTAATCAATAGTTAATGATCACTGACAGTTTGATGTAATTGACAGGATGAATGCAGGCCAGTTATGACTTCCTACAAATTAGTGACAGTAGATGCACCATACTGGGGTTTTGGTGCCCGAATCGAGCAAGCTCTGATTGCAGTATGTATCTTGCTTCCTAAGAACCTTTATAGAAACCAAATCTAGAAAAGCTATCATAATTTTGTATTGGAGTGTTTTAGTAGCTAAAACGAAACGCTGAATATGGTTGTCTCTTATTAATTATTATAGGGAGAGAGAGCACTCTTCTTGGAGACACATATGCATTACTTCTCGGGGATTATGATTGGTATGGGATGACGACTTTGCAGCTAGGTTGTCAGCTGAGGTACGTGTTTGATCATCTAGGAATGTTTTAAAACCCTAAGCAATGTAGTCTTTGGGAAATCGAAAGGATTATTGAGGAGGCATAGATATAAAATCATTGTGTGTTGTATATGTCTTGTATATGATTTAAATGCAACGAACTCAAAGTTTGTGTGGAAGAGTGAGAAAGTTGGTTGCAACTGAGTCAAGAAAGTTGCATCTTCTACACATAATCAAGAAAGTTGGTTGCCACTCTTTCTAGCTACAATTTATATAATCATGTGTTTGTATATTTTTTACTCATTTGTACCTTGGACCAATTGAGTCTTATTTGTTTTATATTGATTGGATTAATTGATAACTATTGGACCAATTGTACAGAATTTGATAAATTGATAACCTCTAACCATGGAGTTGTTTGGTTTGAACCAACTCTAATCATCTAAACTCTTTTATTACTTCTGACAATTTTCTGGATCAAGGTCTGAAATCATAAAGCGGAAGAAAACTTAAAACGCCATTAGAGGCTAGGGAGCAAGCTCTGGAAAAGGGAGACAAAGCATACAGAGTGTAATGCTCTGAATAATTCTAACGGAAAGTTGTTACACTCCTTATAAGGAGAAGCACAAAGCACGTGCATAGCACGGCTCAAAACAGTCTGAAAGGAAATAATGTTTAAGCTAAACTTAGGGAAAGCAAATACAGTAACGTTATATGCTAACACCCCCCTCAAGATGGAGGTGATCCTGAAACCCCATCTTGGGTAATACGTGCTGTATTTGGGAACCAGGCAAGGACTTGGTGAGAAAGTTTGCAAGTTGTTGCTGAGCTGGGATGTGTGACAGGGAGATGAGCCCTTCCAGAAGTTTTTCTCGTGCAAAATGGCAGTCCAACTCTATATGTTTTGTGCGCTCGTGAAAGACAGGGTTGCGAGCGTTATACACAGCAGCTTGGTTATCACACTTCACTGGTATAGGTGTGATTCCTGTGACATCAAAGTCTGCCAACAGCCTGCTAAGCCAAGCAAGTTCTGCACACACACGGCGAAGGGATCTATACTCTGCCTCAGCTGAGGACAGAGAAACACTTTGCTGCTTTTTAGATTTCCAGGATATTAAGTTGCCACCAAAAAACACCACAAAACCACTTACAGAGCGGCGTGTCTGGGGGCAAGTAGCCCAGTCTGCATCACAGTATGCCTGTAGAGAAAAGGAGGGTGTGTTGGTAATCAACAAAGCCTTATGCTGAGTACCCCTGATGTAGGAAAGAACACGAAGAGCTGCCTGGAAATGAGCATCTGTGGGAGCCTGATTAAATTGACTCAGTAACTGTATGGAGAAGGCTATATCTGGGCGAGTGTGGACTAGGAAATTCAACTTGCCAATGAGTCTTCTATAAGGCAAGGCATCTTCCAACAGAACTCCATCAGTGGGTCGAAGTGTGACATGAGGATCAATGGGATTAGCAGCTGAGTGATCAGAAGGCAAGGGAAAATCATGAAGCATTTCTTTAATGAAACGTTGTTGACTCATGAGGAGGCCATGTTTGGTGGGAATAAACTCAATACCCAAGAAGAAGTGAAGCTGTCCCAGATCCTTAATTCTGAAGCTGTCATCAAGGAAGGTTTTGAGAGAGATTAATTCAGCTGAACAATCGCCTGTCAGCAGGATGTCGTCGACATAGACAGCTACACAAGTCAGAGAAGTAGCTGTTTTCTTGAGGAAAACAGATGGGTCATTACCAGATTGCTTGAACCCTTTAGTTTTCAGTGCTGATGACAACTTGGCATACCATTGTCTCGATGCCTGCTTTAGTCCATAAAGAGACTTGCGCAAGAGACAGACTTGATCATCTCTCAATGACAAACCTTGTGGAGCCTTCATAAAAACCTCTTCATCCAAATCGCCATGTAAGAAGGCGTTGTTCACATCCAGTTGGAAGATATGCCAACCCTTCTTCAAAGCCACAGAAATGAGGACTCTAATGGTGGTGAGCTTCACCACAGGGGAAAAAGTCTCTGTGTAGTCAATGCCATATTTTTGTGTGAAGCCTCTTACAACCAACCTTGCCTTGTACCTTTCTATGCTGCCATCAGATTTCCTCTTCACCTTATACACCCATTTACAACTGATAGCCTTTTTGCCCTTGGGAAGAGTCACAACATCCCATGTCTTGTTGAGATCTAAGGCTTTAAATTCTGCTGTCATAGCATTTCTCCACACATCATGCTTGCAGGCATCCAAATAATGAGAAGGTTCCATATCTGGCAGAGAAGATGATACCTGAATCTCTGAGGGAAAACTGATTGTGGAGGTCAGTGTATGGCCACAAAAATGCGCATCTGTAGTGACATGGGAACAAACATATTGAGAGAGATAGGTGGGTGGAGCATGTGTTCTTTGGCTTCTTCTTGGTGAAGGTGGTGTAGGAGGCTGTGAGACAGTCACAAGGTCAGATGAACTGGGAGTTTCCTCATCCGAAACCTCATGAAAATCAGAACCAGTGGGCTGTGTCCTGGTGACTTTGGGTATATAAGATGTTGGATCATGATAAGGGAAGATTGATTCATGAAAGACAACATCTCTTGAGACAACAACTTGCTTAGTCTCAAAGTTATACAGCTTGTATGCTTTCTTTCCCAAAGGATACCCAATAAAGACACACAACTGAGATCGAGCTTGGAACTTGTCCCTGCCTTGTTTGAGAGTTGAAGCAAAACTGAGACACCCAAATGCCTTGAGGTGATCATAGGATGGTTTCTTACCATCAAGCCTCTCATATGGTGTAGCATTCTGTAAGCTCTTAGAAGGAATTCTGTTTATAACATGTGCAGCTGTCAACACTGCCTCTCCCCAGAATTGAATTGGCATTTTTGAATGAAGCATAAATGCTCTTGAAACCTCTAGGATGTGTCTATGTTTGCGCTCCACAATGCCATTTTGCTGTGGAGTGGCAACACATGAAGTCTGGTGGACTATCCCTTGTGATAAAAAGAACTCAGATGATTCCCTGCTACTTCCCAACTCAAAAGCATTATCTGAACGGATGATCTGTACTTTCTTCTGAAACTATCTCTCTATCATAGTCAGAAAGCTCTTGAGAATATCAAAGGCATTTCCCTTAGAAGCCAAAAAGTGTATCCATAGTGACCTGCTATAATCGTCTACTATGGTAAGGAAGTATCTGTAACCGTTATAAGTGGTTTGCTTGTAAGGCCCCCACACATCTATGTGTATCATTTGAAAAGGGAATTTAGTGGCAATACTGCTAAGAGGAAAACTCAGACGTGTCTGTCTAGACTGTGCACAAACAGTGCAAGGAGACAAGTCTCCTTTATTCTGTACTGAAGCAAAATTCATGAGAGAAAGCTTATAAAAAGGTAGGTGGCCCAGCCTGACATGCCAAATGCTAGCATCAACATGTAAAGAAACACCACTACCAGTTGGCATCTTATTCTGAACTGCACTCTGTTGATGATGCCTCCCAACAGAACTGCAGAAATATAAATCTCTGTCTACCTCACCAATCACCAGTCTGCCCCCCAGGGTAGGAGCCTGCAAGAAGCACTCAGTAGGTGTAAATGTCACATTACATTTCAAATCTCTAACCAATTTACCCACTGAAATCAGATTGCACTTGAATGTTGGAACAAAAAGCACATCCTTAAGTTGCACATTAGGCAGAATTTGAGCTGAACCAACTATCCCCACATGTACAACTTGTGAATTAGGTAGAGATATCTCAAATGGTCTAGCTAGGTTTCTGGTGTGTTTAAGTAAATTCAAGTCTGAGCTCATGTGACAACTTGCACCACTGTCAATAATCCAATGGTGTCCCCCAAACAATTTAGAGAGGAGAGTTGTACCTGCGAAACCAGCGAAGTCATCATGTTGAACCTCATTCCCTTTTCCTCCTGAGTTAGTGTCAAGTAAGGTGAGAAGCTTGGAGATCTGATCTGATGTTAAAGCAATCTGTGACTGAGCAGCAGCAGCAGTAAACTTCTCAGTCTGACTTGCCTTTTGTGAACCTGCTTTGTTGTCTTTGTAGTTTGGTGGAAAACCAATTAAAAAATAGCATCTATCAGCTGTGTGATTGTTCTTCTTGCAATTAGTACAGAAGAGGTTCCTCTTCTCTCCTCTCCCAGCATCGCGAGATTTTTGTGATCCAGATCTACTACCAGCAAACATCGAAGCAGATTCTGTGCCTATCTGCGAAGGGATCTGTATATCCCGTTGTTTTTCCTCCTGCAAAATCAGAGAATAAGCCTGATTGATATCTGGAGGTGGTACCATCATTAGCAATGAGCCTCGCGTGGTTTTGTATGACTCGTTCAGCCCCATCAGAAACTGGAGTAGCCTATCCTCTTCCTCATTCTTCTTGTGGTCTTTTAGTCCCTCAGCACAAGTGCATCTAGGAAAATTGTTTGAGGCTTCCAATCTCGTCCCACAAGCACTTCATCTGTGTGTAGTATGTCGAGACGGAGTTGGAGCCTTGTGTGAGGGAGTTTAACTCCTTCTTCACAGAGAAGAGCTGCGCTCCACTTCTCTGTCCAAATCTGACATTTAGCTCATCCCAAATGTCTTTTGCAAGCTCAGTGTAAATCACACTTCGCCTGATCTCTGCGTTTAGGCTATTAATCAGCCAAGATTTCACCATGTTGTTGCATCGGACCCAGCGGCCGAACAACGCGTCATCCATCTTAGGGCGAGGTAGAACGCCATTGATGAAATCGATTTTGTTCTTCGCTGAAAGTGAGGTGATGATGGAGATCCTCCACTCGCCAAAGTTTTGGCCATCAAACACCTCAGGAACAAGCGAAGCTCCAGGATGATCGCTGGAGTGAAGATAGTAGGGATCGTTGGTGTTGATGGTGGAACCAGATCCCGATTCCTTGTTATTTTCAACCATTTCGACGAAGGAAAAATAGCTTTGGATTTAGGGAGAAAAGGCGTTTATGAAAAGTGAAGAATCAGAACCTGATGCTCTGATACCATGAAATCATAAAGCGGAAGAAAACTTAAAACGCCATTAGAGGCTAGGGAGCAAGCTCTGGAAAAGGGAGACAAAGCATACAGAGTGTAATGCTCTGAATAATTCTAACGGAAAGTTGTTACACTCCTTATAAGGAGAAGGACAAGGCACGTGCATAGCACGGCTCAAAACAGTCTGAAAGGAAATAATGTTTAAGCTAAACTTAGGGAAAGCAAATACAGTAACGTTATATGCTAACAAGGTCCGGTTTTATTTCATTGCATTTATAGAAGATTATGCCAATTTTATAGCCATGTCTACTCGATCGCAGAGGCTCAACGGAGCAATTGAAGATTAAGAGCTGAAAAAGATAATCGATGCTAATGTGGATGAAGCTCCCGCAAGGAGACGAGCTAGAGAAGCGTTCAAGGATATCCAACTTAATATTGATCATTGTTTGTTCAAGGTATTCGACGAAATGCTTCAGTGAAAACTTTATCTTCTCCTCTTTGTGGATTTTGGCAAAACAAATTTGCGATTCAGTCGTTCTAGATTGTTATTTGATTGGTGGTTTGCTGTCTTTTAACTGCAGTTACCAAGTGAAGGCTTGAAAGTGAATGAGGTAAGACTTGCAGGTTCAGTTTGATGTGGTTCTCTTCCATTTGAATTTAAATTCTTAGGCCTGCATTTATTTATCCTTTCATAGCTGCAGACCAGATTTTCTATATTGACAAGGGGTACTATTAGTTTTTTTCCCCAGTAGAGCATACGTAAAAGATGACTGTTACATCTATGCTGCTTTCTATCATCTTAATTTTTCTATGATTCTACAAACACAAAAGTGAGTTTTCCTCGTATATTTGTTGGTGGTTGATAAAGTGAGTTTTTGCATAATCTTGAAACTATTTAAGTTGTGTCAATCTGGAATTTGTTTGCAGTTTCTAGCTTATTCATATAGATTTTGGCTTGATTCTGAAATGAAATGATATGATTTTGAGTAATTTAAGTTGGGTTAATGTGAAATTTGTTTAAAAGGTCTTGGTTTCGTCCGCTAAATTGGTGGTGTTCTACTACAATTATGAGTTTATCTGAGTAACCTGAATCTTTGAAGTCAATGGAGCAGTACCATTTGAATTTTGGGAAAAGCCTCATCACTTATAAGTTATAATTGTTCATGTATGTTGCAGTGTTAGCTAAATGGATACAAAATCAGTTGAGGATATGATTGAAGCTTCATCAGGGCCCTATTTTCGGTATTCTGAATGGATAGTTTTCAGTCAAGGATATTAGCTGCAAGTTCTACTTTCGGAGATATTCATAAGCAGCCATTTGTTATTGGTATGAATCTATCTATCAAAAGACATATAAAATGGAACTCTGATTTAAGAAATTAATGAATTTAGAGGCAAAATTGAAGTACCCGAAATTAAAGTCCAGGGTTTTGATGAAATGCGTCTTTTTCTTCATTTTTTGTCATCGAGCTTTAGCCTTGAAAGTTGTAAGTCAGCTCCTCAGTATTATTCGATCCGTTTAGTATATAAAATATTTATTTAAGGAAACAGTTAAGGGAAATCTCTCTGGTTGATAGCTTAGACAAGCACTAAACAAAGCATAAACACTAGCTTTTGCTTTTTACTGCATTACTCAATCTTTAAACCCCACTGCCACTACATTTTCCTAGAGGGACACCTAGCTTTTTAAGTAATGCACACAAATTCCGCAATAAAATATGTTTAGCAGTAGGTTGACAACTAAATCTTATATCTTGCTTACAAAATCCTGTAGAGATTAATGAATGAATGAAGCCAGACACACAAATTTTCTAATTTTAAGCTTGCAGGATGCCAGCCTATTGCGCTTTTGTTGATATGCGGGGAGCTGATGTAGATGATCGTCAGGTATCATTCAACTAAACTGGAATTTTATATCTTTATTGAAGATAGCAAATGAAGATTGTTGAGCAATATACATTTTAATTTGTCTCTCTTCTATTTTCACGAGATCGGTTGCTGTTAAGCTTTCTGTGATTTTCTTCACCATACATGCTTTTATTTGTCATTTTGGAAGTTTCTACATTCATCTGTACTCTGAAGCATCTCTAACATTATTTTTCAGCAATGTGTTTTATAGCTAAGAGATGATTTGATGACCATGCTTATTGCGGGACATGAAACAACAGCTTCTGTGCTTACATGAGCAGTTTTCCTCCTTGCTCAAGTATGTTCTGTAAATGTTGTTTCATCATTTTTATTTATATTCCTGGCAAAGTTTCATGATAATTTTTCTTTATTACATTTTTTCAACAGAACCAGTCTAAAATGAGAAAGGCTCAGGCAAAGATTGATGCAGTGCTTGGCGATGGAAAATTAACCATGGAATCCTTAAAACAATTACAGTATGTACGAAATTGTATCAATGCATCAACTTTCAACTCTATCTATTGAGTTTCCTTTCTGTTGTTTTATTTTGTGTAGGCACATTAGGCTTACCATCGCAGAGTCGCTCTGTATGTACCCTCAACCTCCTTTGCTTATCAGTCGTTCACTTGCATCAAATCTTGCTACATGACAATTTTTCCCAGGTTTCTCTTGGGTATCTTGGGAAGAGTTGTTCAGAAAACTCTATGTTTGAATTTTGACATATTATACTCTATGAACTTGCTTTCAGCGGGTGCAGAAGTATCCCTTAGTAATCTGTAAGCCATGTAGTTCTTTATCAATTACATTGTGTAGAAAAGAATGTGGAATGAGTTTTAGAAGAGATTAGTTCAGCAAAGAATGAAAAATTCAAACATAATTGATAAGCTTTAATAAGTGAGCTAATGTTTTGGTTAAGTCCATTGCAGTGAAGCTAGATCATTAACAGAACCATAATTGATATAAGTTTTTCACATCTTATTTGTCGTTTCAATAGAAAGATTCTTAAAAATATGTATGTGTGAAAATTTTAAATTCCATTATTTTTTCAAAAATACTACTTATTTTATTTTACTTTTTGATGGGTGTTCAGCACAGAATGCTTCTGGTAAATCTCTACAACCGTCTGTTCTGTCAAATCACCTTAGATGTTATTATTTGTTGTTTGCACTCGCCACTCAGTGTATATTTTCTTTCAAGTACAACAAGTATTGGTAAATGTTTGATTGAATGGTGAAAATTGAAGACTCGTCAGATACTTAGCTTTTTAAAGGTAAAAAGTATTTGGTTTGATAGGCTCTTGAGTCTTGACTGAGTTTTTCTGCTAAATTTTGCAGAATGTAAAAGCGGTTTTTGATGCTGCAATCAAGGTAGTTTTCAAACCACCTCAGAAACAGAAGGAGAAGAAAAAGAAACAGAAGCAACAAGGCTGCCTATCGTACGTCTCTTTCTCTTTTTTGGAAAAGTTCTGGTGCTGAATATTACATGACAGTAAACTGCATTTAGCCATTTAGATGACAGCCAAACATGCTGATGGTCATAAATTTAGGGAGGAATACATAATACCACATCAGAATATCACATTATAGTGTACTTTTGTATCATATTAGCCATTGAGATGCAATATAGACAGCCTTGAGATCAGATCCCACCTTTTCTACATGAAAACTGAAGTTGACCACTATATTTCTTTCCTTTTAATTTGCAGGTATCGTGGAAAGAGGGTGCCCGTTTGATCCAAATCAACCAACTTAGTCTCAAGATCTTTGCATTGCATATTCTGGACATGAAAGTGTTGTAAGTAAGATACAATGAAAAAGAAGATGCAAATACTGTTTTTTGTGAATTAAAATAGAGATTCTTTTGGTGCTTAGATTCCTTGCTGACAAACATAGATTTCATATAATTAGAATTAGCTTCTCTCTGTTTTAACGTATGAACAATTTACAATAGTTGATCCTTCCACGTATTTGTGGTTTATTTTGAGTCGTCTTTCAATTTGATATGCTTTGAACACAAATTATATTAGTGTTATATTATAGAAGATGAAAAAGGTAATGGATGACTATCCTGACATTGGAAGTTAATTTGTTATTCTTTTGAATAGGTCATCATAGTGTATAATTTGTTATTTCATAAGATGAAAAAAATACACATAAAATCTAAGTTTGTACACAAAATACAATATGTGTTTTTTTATTTACTTATTATTAATAAGAGTATTTGAGAAATTTTAAAAAATGAATGATTGACAACTAAAATATTTGTTTACTTATTCATTAATAACAATATTTGAGAAAAATACTTTAAAAAGGCCGTGCATCGCAGGGATAACGCCCGCTAGTCTAATATAAAATTGGCATGGTACAAAAAAGTTGAATGTTTCTCATTAATTACATTTATTGAAGACTTTAATTCTTTCTCCTCTCTTAATTCATCCTTCTCCTCTTCTCATTTAAATGCAACTTTATCTTTTTAATGTTGTTTGGCCTATTAAAAAAATAAAATAATTGACAATTTTGTAGGGTAATAGAAATCATCACCTCTTTTGTCCAAATATCTTTGATACAATTCAAAGATATTATACAAACAATAAAATTCATTCATATATTAAACTAAGCATAAAATTAGGACATTTTAAAAATTGAATATATAATATAATATCGTATCTTATACTGTCAAAGGGTCGCCGCGCTTATAATATAAATCTGCAAGGCCCAACAATCTGACAAATAAATCACAAAGGTTTTTCCATGTATATACAATTCCAACATTAGAACTATGATGCATTCATATCTCATGAGTCATGACCTATTAGAAAACATTTATCAAGTGAATCTACATAGCAGTACAAACAAAAAAGAGCAGTAGAATGGGAAGAATGCAAAAATCAAAACAATATAACTTTGATGAAACTAAACCAAATAAACATACCATGGTTGGCTGAACATCAAGAACAATCCGTGAGAAGATAACTTTCCCTTTATGATGTCCACCACGAGTGACTACACTTACTTCAGACAGCTCAACAATCCATATGCAAGCATGAACCTGCTTCCCGAACTCGTAACCAGTTTTCTTTCCACATAGATTCAACATTGACACAAAAGCGGCTGCATTCGGTTCAATGTTGTCGTCTACGAAATCATTTAGAAGCAGCATGGCTTCATCGTACAAGTCGGAATTCACATACCCATTAAGTATTGCAGTTCAAGAAACAACAGTTCTATGAGGAAATTCGTCAAACAGTTTGTGTGCATCTCCAATCTTCCAAGACTCAAGTAAGCAATGATCAAATTGTTACACAAAAACACAATAAGGTACCCAGGCATAGCATTTGAAAATCATGGCATGTAATTTTCGAAGATTTTTCAACCTATAACACGACCGAATCAATTTGTAGGCGGTAGTTCTTCCTGAATTGATGGTTACTGATTATGGAGGAGCAACAACAGACAATAACAATAGAGTGGAGAGGATGAAGACGGATTTGAGAGAGAAGAAATCAATTTGCGTATATGTGGAAGGTAACAAGTCACGAGAACACCCTATTTGACCTAAAAACTTAATTTTGAATGTGTAAGGTAGCGAGTACATACGTTGAGACCGAACACCCAAATTTATGACTTGTCGCCGACGTCAGAGGTCGGAAAGAAGCAGGTAAGATCAGAGATTCATGGAAGAAGGAGAGAAATCACAGGTGAGAACATACATATTGTGACCCACATAATCAACATCCATGTTTGAGAAAATAACAATTTAAAAGAGGTATGACTAGTTTGGTTTTTACAAACGAGATGCAATTTAAAAAGTTAGAAATTGTGATTAGAAGTTGTCCCATGACCTTTTAGCGTTTACGCATAGTTTCAGTATAAAATAAAATGACTTATTTTCTTATATTTTAACTTTGTGTGATGTTGTTCAAACTAATAGACATATAACAAAGTATAATGTTCAATTAATAACCATATAATTTCTTATGTAAGTATATAAAAGTATATTATATTTTATTAAATAATCATCCATAAATTATAGTCTCCAACATAAACTCTAGTTTATATATGTTCTTAATTATTAAAGAGTATTCCGTATAATAAAATTTATGTAAACACTAAACAATTATTAAACAATCCATACAAGCTAGAATTATAGCTCACAATATCATTTAATATTGGGCTAGAATATTGTAAACTAGTGAATAGTGATGATGATTATGCAAAATTTAAACATTTAAAAAATAACTTGAAGAAGTAATAAATCTCAATAAAAATTAAGTGGTTGGTGACTCTATTTAAATTTGTATGTATAAAACTTGGCTACCCTCATTTCCCACACATCGAGGACTTGCAAATGGATCATTGTCACAATCTTCTATATAATCTTGCATTTTTTGCTATATAAATCGAATCCCTCTCACATCGACCAAATGGAAAAACATGAAGCTCTAAATGTGTATATATGGTTGGTACAAGTTGTTGACTCCTTACAATTCAATTTGTACTTTTAAAACATGAAGCTCTAAATTTATGTTTTCCTGATTGGACTTTTAAAATTAAAGCTCATAATAAGTAAAACAATATATTATTTAAGCCTAATCAACCTAATTTTTATTTTTAAGCTTGTTTTTATAAACAGAATTTATAACATAGCAGCAAAATATCATTTTTTTCCCTATCATTTTTCATATTTCTTTCCTATTATTATTTTCTAGTTGTTTTTTGGTAAGAGTGTAAGACCCAACGGGTTGACCCGACCCAACCCGTTTTTGACCCAGCAAAATGTCGGGTCATCAGGTCGTGTCAAAATTGGGTTTCGGGTTTAATTTAACGGGTTAAGAGCACAAAAAATCGGGCGGGTTCGGGTCGGGTTTGCGGCTCGGGTCTCTAGGTGCAAGGTACTCTAGAAAATTACTAAAATAACCCTGTGTCATTTAAAGGCCGAAAGCCATGTTATAATGTGGACCACACGATCAGATTTGATCAACGTCTAGGATTAGTTTCTAATTTTATCTTAAGGGAAGTTCCCTTTAGAACGGGTCTCATGATATCAATAGATTTACGAGAGTGATCTTTGTATATATATTTTAATTGATTTGCGTTTAAATAAGATAATGATATAATTAGAATTAGGTTAATTATCTTTAAATATATATATTTCATTTTTCATTTTTTGAATAAAATGACATGTGTCTAATGATGACGTGACATAGCTAATTGATGCTTATATATTATTTGGCCGTGTAGTTTAACAAAAAAAAAAAATGGTAATGTTAGCGTATGATATGTACTAGTAGTGATGCATATATATTGTACCAACGTTATTTAAAAATTGGGTGTGACTCGGTTGTTTTCACCTTTAACATTTTCTTTTTGCTTTTCCGGTTTTAAAGTCTTAATAGATTTGTCTAATTTTGTTGAATATATATTTTTCGTTATTCTCGTCTATGTTAGTCTATTTTATTGTTAAATCGTTTTTACACATCAATTTGTTTCATTTGTGATAGTGTGTTCACATAGATGTTCCATTCTCTTCTCTATTTTATAGGACCATATATTAATATATAATTTTAAAAAAGAAAATTTATAATTTATGTAATACTAATTATGCAATTCATATGATAGTGATCTTGTTTTTAATGTAATCTACAAATTAGAATGACCAACTACCTACTATTGATTGAAGAGATGAACAATAAAACAACAATCAAACTCACATTGAAGTAACATTTACTTTGTGGGATTTTTGCCAGAAACCACCGTTATTGTCGAGTTTTGCAAGAAATCACGCGTTATAATGTTAATTATAATAAACCATCCAAAATGTGTATTATGTTAACAAATCACCACCCCGTAACTAATTCTATCTTCATTTTGGTTAGTGAAGTAAAATGGTCATTTTACTCTTGTGTTTAAAAGGCAATAAACAAAGACAAGGGTAAAATAGTAATTTATGTTTTCCTTCTTCTTCCTCCTCCTGAAACAAGAGTTCTTTTAACGGGTGGTAGAGGAGTACACAATGTTTTGTTGTAAGACATATATTATGTGGCAGTGTAGTTTAATCAAAGCATATGGTCTTGTTGATGTATGGTATGTGGTGATGCACATGTATCGTATCAAAGTTATTTGAACATCAGGTGTAGCTTAGTTTTTTCCATCCTTTAATGTTCTTTTTGCTTTTCCCATTCCAAAACTTAACATATTTGTCTAATTTATTGAATATATTCCTTGGTATATTCGTCTTTTTTATTTTATTTTATAGTTACATCGTCTTTTACATATTAAATTTATTTCGTTTGTGATAGTGTGCTCAAATAGTTGTTCCATTATCTCCTCTATTATACTATATATTAATATATAATATAAAAATTTATGTTTATGATTTTATATAATAGTAATTATGCAATTCACATAATATCGATCTTCTTTTTATCTAATCTATAAATGATTGTGTTCATCTCACTTCTCTGAACACATGCAATGAAAAAAATAGATTTCTCTTTGCTAAGAACAAGCCCAAAGGAGCTAGAGAAATGACGGAGTGAGCTCATAAAATCTCAACTAAGGGAAGGTTGCCTCTACACATGAGGATGACCTCATCTAAAAAATACAACGGAGAGAGACCGATGTCTTGACATTGTAGATGAAAGTTGAAATCATAACTTGTGGTGTCCTTGCGAAGGAGCCTAGAAAGATACTCGATGCAGAGAACGAACAAAAGAGGCGACATTGGGTCATTCCGCCAAAGCCCCTTATTCCTCCCAAGTGACCATGAAGGTGGTCATTGATGATCACAGAATAAGAAGTTGAGACAACTTTCATTCCTAGGGACAAAGTGGCCAGAAATATTAAGCCCTCAAGAACTGCCCGAACAAAGCCCCAAGAGACTGAACAAAATCCTTATAGATGTCGACTTTAAGCATGCATCTAGGCGACACATTTTTATTGTATTTACGGGACAACTCTTGGACTAAGTGGATGTTGTCAACAAGACTTCTACCCTTTACGAAGGCCCCTTGCGCTTAATCAACAAGGCTATTCATGATTGGTCGAGTCGGTTTGCAATGATCTTGGTGATGATCTTGTAAACAACGTTGCAAAGAGATATCGGTCTAAAGTCCCTAACCTTGGAGCACATTGCAGACTTTGGAAATAGTGCTATAAACGAGTGATTGGGAAATAGTGCAATACCGAGTGATTGATCTGTTAAGAAAATGGTGGGATAAAAAAATTGCACACTACCACACTCAAGGCTGCCCAAAGTAGGCCAAGAAGCTTTAAAGAACTTAGAAGAGAAGGCATCTGGCCCAGGGGGTTTGTTATGGAGCGGCATTGAATTCCACGATAGAGACTAGGTAAATCAACTTCGTCCCCTGCTCAGTAGAGATAATAGAACCCTCTAACAAAATAGAGTAGTCCACTTCATTAGTGTGAGCATCCAAGCAGCCCTTCACAGTAAGACACAAATTCTAAGGCGATTTCACGTTCAGAAGAGGTAGTCGCCCCATTCTGCTTCTTAATGCTAGCAATGTGATCGCACCTACTCTGCTTGCGACACAAATGTTAAAGTATTTTGTGCACTTGTCAGTTTGTAAGGTGTACTTGATGTCTCCAAGAACAAGCTAAGAGAAATTACCTTGAGAGTTGAGGTCAATAAACTCCTCCTAAAGAGACCTCCTAGCAACGACTGAGTGAAGGACATACAAAAAGGTTGCCAAAAAAATTTCACCAGAAACTTTGGAAGTAGCCTTACAATGGATGTGGTGCGTGCTACGACCAAGAACATCAACAAAAACAATACTAGAATCTCAAAGAACACGAATTCTACCTGAAGTGTGGTATTCAAAGTTGTGGGTGAAGCTCCAGGAGTTTGTTTCATCATTCTCGTCACCAAAGCAATGGTGAGCTTAGTCTCAAGGATTTTCATTAAGGCAACATTGTTCTCTGTGAGGAAATCTCAACACCAACCTTCTTATAGGGGAGGTGGAGGCCCCTTATATTCCATGAAGCAACAATCATCATGCAAAATTTGGGCCAATGCCAGGTCTTTCTAGTTTGGTGGGTTTTGTGCCTTGCATTGCCTTTAGAAGGTGGACACCGAGAGGGCTTGTTGGTCGGCCCTTTTGAGATAGCCTGATATTTTGACACCAAGAGCTTCCTTGAGATCTTGGTTATCAACACCACAAAAGAAACACTATTTTAAGGCCCTCTTGGCCTTCTTGTTGAGGATCAGTGAAGGCATTGTTCTCTTTGTCTCCATGATCCAAAGAACAATCACCCAAGGCAACTCAGTAACTTGATACAAACAATAAGAGGATGGGGGATCAAAGACAAAGCCTTAGCTTGGGGCAGAGGAAGAGTCACCAAGTTCACCTCAACCTGAGGAGTGACATCCAACCCAACACAAAATCTGGAACCGCTTGCAAAGGCGTGGCAAAGGGGGCTTAACAATAGGCATTGCTTGACCCGATGAAGGCCCCAGATGGCCTGCTTTGCATCCACTAGAAGCATGCCGAAAACTATGACATTTAGAGCAAAACATAGGCAAATTTGCGTAAGCAACAAAATAGTACTTGGTGTGGTCAATGCTAAACTTGAGCGGGATTTCTCCGTTGAGAGGAAATCCCAGATCAATCTCAACAAGGACCCTTTCATAATAATTGTGATCCTTAGTTTGAGTGAGCATATCCGTGTACTAAGGAATACCCAACTTAGAAGCAATTTCACCAAGAATATCATCACTCCAGAGGTGTGAGCCAAGCCCCTCGAAACAGACCCAAACTGGAGCAATATAATCATTAGCATGCTCTTCAAAATCTAACCAAACCGATTCAAAATCTTCGTCGGAATTGAACAATCAACCGGAGGAGTGAGGTATGTACTTGAACTCCACCTCAAGAAGCACAAATGTCAAGCAAAGCTTTCTTACCCGGAAATTTACCGACAAAGTAAGCAAGGAGAGCATGTCCCCAAGCTTCCTTGGTTGGGAGAATATGGTGATCAAGCACTTCAAAAAAATCCGAGTCACTTGGGATGAACTTGATATGGAACCCAAGCTTGAAATTGTTGCGGTTGTCCTTAAACATGCTTGCCTAAACATTCGTGGGCTCATGTTCTGGTGTGGGACCACCCATAAAATAATTGGCTCGCCACAATGGGATGTTGAGACGGACACATAGCTGTGTCCCAAGCGCTCGACGCTAGAGGTAACATGAGTCTTGGGACTTGCTAGAACACCGAACATGGAGCAATAGAGGCCAAAGCCTTATTCGTCTCAGACGCAGCGCATGCAACAAGGAAAGGATTAGTGCGCTCACTTGCAACGAAAGATTAGAGAAAGGGCTGAGACCGAAGCAAGGTCGGGAGCCAAGGCTATGTTCGTGGGGCTAGCATTGGTCCCGGTACGACGTTTTGCGTTGGGTGTGGCACCATGAACAAGAGGGCGGCTGAATTTAGAGAAGGACGGTGTTTTGTTGTGCTAGGGTTAGAAGAAGACTTGGATTGACTAGACATGCTTTTCTTTGCCTCAAGAGGAAAGTCAAGGGGATATTTTCCAAAATTTCAAACAAGATAAATAACTTAAAAGATAAAACTTCAACAATAACTTAGAGACACATTGAAAGCACATCAAAATCTTAATTTATGACATTGCTTGAAATTTTAGGGCGGTAATATTTCCCGCTGAAATTTTTAAGTCTTTATATTTAGCCCGTAAGCATTTCGGATAAAATATAAGCGGTATAGCTTTTTGAATTGGACGGTAATATTTACCGTCGAAATTTTTAGTTTTTTTTTATTTGGTTTGTAAGCGTTTTTCGCCCAAAGAGATGCCTTTTAAATTATTTTTATATGAAGCCCGGTTTATATAAATCGGTTCAAAAAGTTTACATGAAATTTTTTTTATTAAAAATTAAACAAGAGTCAAAATATAAATCAGTAAGTTTGTTTGGCATGTCCTTTATAATGGGTTTAAAAGTTATAGAAAAAATAAATCCAAATAAAGTTATTTGGTTGAACTCATTAATAAAGGTCATTGTTATTCAACACCCACCCCAAATTCCTATGTAACGCCTAGGGCTTTCTGATACGCTACACTTTGTATGGCGTAACTAGGGGTTATTACATTAGTTTAGGAGTGTTATCACAAGTATTTGGAGTTATTGTTATATTCTGAGTTGTTTATGAAGAATTGAACAAATGAAGACCAGAACCGAAGAAGAAGAGGATCAAAGATTGAAGACATGAAGACGAAGACATTTTGCGGAGCAGCGGCGATCGCCACCATCACTATGGCGATCGCCATTCTACAACAGGAGCATTTCAGGAGTTGGAGAGAGCATGGCGATCGCCATGACTCTACGGCGATCGCCATGGGGCGACAGAGACGAGGAAAAGTTTTACATGAAGACCGTGATCGCCAGGCATCCATGGCGATCGCCACAACAAGGCCGAAGATATTCCGGACTTTCCTTATTTTCCTTATTTTATTTTATTTCTTTTACCTTATTTTATTATTTCGTTTAGGATCTTTCTTTTACCATATATTTTGGGGTTAGTTCTCTATTTAAGGACCCTAGTTTCTTTCTTTCTATCATCATCTTTATCATCATCTTTTCTATCATCTTTTCCATCAGACAATTTAGTTCTGCAACCATGAGCAGGAACTAATCTCCATTGTTTTACTTAGCGGTTGAAACCTTCAGTTATTAAGTTGTGAGATTTCTAAACTCTTGTTCTTTTCCTATGGGTTTGTATTAATTCTCTTGTTCTTCATCTATTGATTTCTATTGGTTTTGCTAGCTTGATCACCTAGTTTGATTGAAAGTTTTCTATTGCTAGACTAGGAATATACGGTGGAATTCCTTGTCATTGTAGCATTCATATCTGCATGATCGGGTAGTTGATTGCTTTTATGAAAGAGAATTGATTGCATGTTAATACTTGACGGTTGTAAGTTATTGCATGCATCCTTATGATTCCTGTGCTCTTTGCTGCTATTTCATCTAATCTTGAGAGGTTTCCCTGATTGTTGATTAGTAAGTATTATCAGGACCGGTTGGCCTGCTAATATATTAAAGATTGGAATAGGAACATTCCCTAGGATTGAATAGAACTTGAGATAAATCTATGATCAACTTGATTGACTGTTGTGTGGATACTTGCTAGGTGAAACCCCTTCTCATCATATTCTCACCCAAACTTCCTCTGCTTGTTACTGGTTACTTGTGTGTTCTTGCAATCAAACCCCCTCCCTTTGGTTACTTGTTACTATTTGATATTTCACTTGACTGCATTGATTTGGTGCTTTGATTCCCTTGGGTTCGACCTCTACTTACTTGCTATACTCTAGTTAGTGTTTAGAGTTTATTTTGATTTGGCACTACGACTCTAGCCTCATCAAATTTGGCGCCGTTGCCGGGGAATTGAAATTTTTCTGATTCGGTGTTAATTGTGAAATTATCAACTGTTTGGTGTGAACCTTTATGGTTCAGACCCGTGCTACTGATTCATCTCTTGTTGCCTTTGACCCAGAGATTGAAAGGACGTTCCTTCGGAACCAAAGAGCAACTCTGAACCAAGATAACGAGATTGGTGATCGACATGGACCGCCATTGCCTACTATGAGGCAACTCACTGCCCCAGACTTAAACCAACAACCTTTGGCAGTGAGGTTTCCTGAGATTGAAGAAGGTGTGAACACTTGGCTCAATTCCATGACATATGTTCTAGTATGAAGCCAAGAGGTGTTACTGAGGAGCAGGTCATGCTGAGAGCTTTCGGATTTACTCTGAAAGACGCTGCGAATGATTGGCTCTATTATCAAGCTCCAGGGAGTATTGATACATGGGCTAAGATGAAAAAGGTCTTTTTAGAGAAATATTTTCCAGCTACAAAACTGAGCAGCTTGAAGAAGGAGATCACGAATCTTCAACAACACTCAACTGAGAGTCTCTATGAATATTATGAGAGATTCAAGAAGCTCTGCTCAAGCTGCCCATTCCATAGTTATACTGACCAAGATCTCCTTATGTACTTATTTAGTGGCCTGATTGATGAGGATCGTCGAATGGTGAATGCATCCTGTGGAGGTAACTTTTTAAGATTGAATATACCTCAGGCTACTGAAATGTTTGAGGAATTAGCTGAGAGCTCAAGGCAGTTTGGTAGCAGGCAAAGAACACAGTCAGTAAGTTCACTTGATCCCGCTAAAATTCAAAGTGATATGAATGAACTGAAAGATATGATGAAGTCTTTTATGCTGCAAAGTGGTGGTCAACAACTCCAAGAGCCGAATGCTGAGGTAAACGCTGTTGGTGGATGGCAACCAAGGCCAAGGTATGATTCTCATAATATTAATTATCAACAACCTAGACCTCAGAATTCTATGACTGTTGAAGATATGATCAAGTCCTTAGCTCAAACTGTGATGCAACAAAATGCTAGAACGGAATCGAGCATCCAAAATCTTGAAAATCAGTTAGGACATATTGCTCAAGATGTGAGTAAATCAGAGGCTAGGGAACCGGTAAGAAACCCGAGAGAGAACGTCAGTGCAATATTCTTGAGGAGCGGAAAAACTTTAAATGACTGTTCTGTGCCAAAACCGCGATCGCCAGATCTGAGTGGCGATCGCCATGAGATTACAGAGAGCAAAACAGGGTCTGCATCGCAACCGCGATCGCCATATGGCAATGGCGATCGCCATTCCATTCCAGAAGACGAAGACATGAAGAGGTTGAAACCTTCAGTTATTAAGTTGTGAGATTTCTAAACTCTTGTTCTTTTCCTATGGGTTTGTATTAATTCTCTTGTTCTTCATCTATTGATTTCTAATAGTTTTGCTAGCTTGATCACCTAGTTTGATTGATAGTTTTCTATTGCTAGACTAGGAATATACAGTGGAATTCCTTGTCATTGTAGCATTCATATCTGCATGATCTGGTAGTTGATTGCTTTTATGGAAGAGAATTGATTGCATGTTAATACTTGACGGTTGTAAGTTATTGCATGCATCCTTATGATTCCTGTGCTCTTTGATGCTATTTCATCTAATCTTGAGAGGTTTCCCTGATTGTTGAATAGTAAGTATTATCAGGACCGGTTGGTCTGCTAATATATTAAAGATTGGAATAGGAACATTCCCTAGGATTGAATAGAACTTGAGATAAATCTATGATCAACTTGATTGACTGTTGTGTGGATACTTGCTAGGTGAAACCCCTTCTCATCATATTCTCACCCAAACTTCCTCTGCTTGTTACTGGTTACTTGTGTGTTCTTGCAATCAAACCCCCTCCCTTTGGTTACTTGTTACTAGTTGATATTTCACTTGACTGCATTGATTTGGTGCTTTGATTCCCTTGGGTTCGACCTCTACTTACTTGCTATACTCTAGTTAGTGTTTAGAGTTTATTTTGATTTGGCACTACGACTTCAGCCTTTCTTACGTCGCGCAAAGATTATTGCGTAAGAAAATAATCTTTGCGCGGCGTAAGGATTTTTTTCCCTATATAAAAGTATTGGGTGAAACCCCTTCCAAATATTTACGGCGCCCTCTTGCAGCATCGTCTCCTTGGTGTTGTTTTGCTCTTCTTTCTTCAATTTCAAGCTCAAAATCAACTTCATTGCCATCAAAAGGTTAGTAAACACCATCCTTTCATTGTTATGGTATGATATTGAAGTGAATATGATATTTTGATTGTTTTGTGATGATATGTAGTTCGAAATTGAACATATATGTCAATTACTTGATTAGAAAGCATGAAACTGAACTTGTTTGGATAGATTATGGACTTTATTGAGTATGTATTGATGATTTGGTATTTTTTATAATTATATTGTATAATTATTAGGGATTTGATATTGAGTTTTAAATTTTATGGATTGATTGATTTGAATTGATAGGTTTATTTGTTGAAAATTTTGATGAAGTGTAATAGGGACTGTTTTTTACTTCATATGAAGGTTAAATGTAAGAATTTGCATTCTGTTTCAGAATGAAAATCCTTACACGACGTAAGGATTGTACTATCCTTACATTATACCTTCATATTCAGTAATAATGTGTTTCATAATATTATGAGAAATGATTTTTATAGTAAAATTTTAATTAGAAAGCATGCAATTGTTGTTGTTTGGATTGATTATGAATTTGATTGAGTATATTGATGATTTGGTCATGTATGTGATTATATTGTATAATTAGGGACTGAAATTGAATTTTGTATTGTATTGATTCATTTAGTTGATTTGATAGGATTTTTTGGTGAATTTTTTGATTAAGTGTAAAACTGCATTCTGGTTTTTTATTTAACTGCATATGAAGGTGATTCTATAAGGATTTGCATTTTGAAAAACGACGCAAGGATCATATCCTTATAAAATGTCTAGTCTACAACTTATTATTAAGATTATTTTTTTGCTTTAAGGAAAATGTTGATTTTGTTATTGAAATGATGCAGGAATGGATCGTCCAAGGTGCTCTTCCCATGTCAAGAACATAGACAAGAAGAAAAAAGATCCACACGTAGATAAGGGAAAGGGGAAGAAGAAGACTAAGAAATCATCCCCTCATTGTCTAGAGTACCCGGATGTAACGATGTCGGAACAACATGTTCTGGAGACATTCGCGTGCTTCAATTGGCCTCCCTTGAGCCCTCACAATATGACTACCCCTAAGATGCAGGGCTACCCAACTATTCCATCACAACAAACAAGAGGAGGTTTCTTCCAGTAGATGATGATGTTGGCAAACCAACCCTTTTACAACAACCAAGGGGAAAGTCAATGTGCTCCTACTGGTACGGTTAACATGGTCTCGAGCTCTCAATGGGACGAGTATTATCAGACAGCTCCACCTTCTGGACCTGGTAGGACATCAAGGTCATCACAACCTTGACGTATGGAACCCTCTGATGCTGAGAGTTTAGAGGAAGAAGTTGAGGAAAAATTTGACCAACAACCACAGGGTGGTGATGAAGATGACGAGGGGGATGAGGATGATTCATATGAAGAGGAAAAGGAAGAGGAAAGGGATTCTGAAGAGAATTCTGAAGAGGAAGAGCCAGTTGAAGAGGAACAACCTAGAAGGAGCCGGAAGAAAAAATTCCAATTCAGTATGACCCTTACCTGGGCGAGCCTGCTCCCGGAGGTCCTCAAAATCCGGAGGTGCTGAGAGGATTTCAAGCTCATACGACGTTTTTCGTGCAACATGGCAAGGTAAGTAATTACACTTGACTTATTAATTTTCAATTAATTTGGGTTAGTAATACATAAATTAGTAATTCTTAAATAATATTATTGTTTTGTTGAATTATATGCTGAGTTGTTTGAATTATTAGTTTTATTTGGTGAGTTATATGAGTTTAGTTTTAGCATGAAATGTGTTATTCTGAATTGTTTGGTTAAATTTTATTTGTCTTAGTCATGTATTGAGATTTTGAATTTTTATAATTGTATTGTATAATTAGGATTTGATATTGAATTTTATGGATTTATTGAGTTGAATTGATAGGTTTATTTGTTGAAAATTTTTATTCAGTGTTGAAACTGCAATATGGATTGTTTTTTTACTGCATATGAAGGTTAAATGTAAGGATTTGCATTCTGTGAGCCTTGTGTTTCATAATATTATGAAAAATGATTTTTTTTAGTAGAATGTTGATTAGAAAGCGTGAAATTGTTGTTGTTTAGATTGATAATGAATTTGATTGAGTATTTATTGTTGATTTGGTCAATTTATAATGACGAAGAGTTTTAAGGAATCAGAAGAGAAAGAGCCAGATTAGTAACTAGGGTCAGGAGGATGGTGCGGCTTGGATGCAGTTTGTAGATGAAACCAATCTCACACATCTTCAGTATTTGATGTACGATGAAATTGACTTTCCGTTAGTTTCAACGTTCATTGAGAGATGACAGCCGGAAACCAACAGTTTCCACTTGCCTTTTGGTGAGATGACAGTGACATTGTTGGATATGCATGTTGAAGCTATTCCAGATTCCTATCCATGGAAAGTCTATGGGGCCCGCTCCTAAAGCTCGTAATTTAGGCACAAACAATCTGAAGCTTTGGTTGGGTAAAAGGGGAAATCGGTTTTTGAAGGTTCCCACTTAGATATGTCAAACAAGCCTTTATGGGACTGCTACAAATTTGAAGGTGCGCTGTGAGTCCTTAGATGACCCCCAAACACATGAGTTAGGATTTGTTTTGTACATGAACACATGCACACTCTTTTCAGACAAGTCCCAGAATTGCATCCCTCTAAGATATGCGGATTATCTCCCGAGTGTTCAGAAAGAAAGGAAATACTCATGGGGATCGGGGCACTTGCCTATTTTTACCGGTGCATGGGAGAAAGTACACGTCAAGAATGTGCATTGTTGTCCTTATGTTTCACTTTGTTGCAATTAAGTATCTTATTATTTACCTTAAAATTTTAATTACTTTATCTGCTCTAATCTTAATTGTATTTTTCTTATACATTAGGCACGGATCTACACGTATTTCCCGAGCTTCTTCGTTGACGTTCCACAGAACGTAAACTTGACTCCTAATGATCCTTATGCCAACTTGGAAGTCTTCCTCATTAGAAAGTAGTAATAGACAAACAGTCTCCACTTTGCTTCCGTGTTGACCATACCAACTTGGAAGTGTAAGAGGCAAGAAAGTCTGGCATATTTGTCCGCCTAGACATACAAAGATACAATTGCATGTTGAGGCAACCAGACATCCCATTTCCGGTACGGTTAGCCAATGTTCTCGTGGGGTAAATTCGATATTGCTTTTCCATGTGAGTTGATGTACAATGGTCTACAACATTGGATTCTGTTTCTGCCCAACCCACGTCCCCTCCACAAGAGGCCAAACATCCACATTTCTGTTATAGAGAAGCTGAAGCTTTCCGCTACTAGTTTCAGTGGATTTTCTGCCCCTTTCTTTGATGATTTCAAAGTGATTGATTTTTGCTTGGTTGAACGCCCATAGCGCTCCCTCGTTTCTAGAAGCGAATAGACGATCTGCTATAAACACATCTCCGTAGCTTATAGACATATAGGCTCTGTTAGGGTAAATAGATTTTGCCTTCATTTCACCAACTTATAAGCTAGCTTATTGACACAATAAGCTACCATTTCAACATTATTGAAACAAATAATCTAGCTTATTTGAGCTTTCACCGAGCAGAGTGATAATCTTCATCTTCTACTGCACCATTGAATTTTAGTGTTGTGTGCAAAGGAAGAAACATATATCTAGACATTGTCTCTGAATCTGTTCTGACCAGATGCAAAGAATATTCTGCGTATTCATAACCAGATCCGAAGGATGGCGTGTTGATATCAGCAAACTATGATACTGGATATTCCCATGTTGCTGCAACTTCGTTAGTAATTTGAGGTTGGCCACATGAAGGTATACCGTTATTCATACATGGTTGACCAAAATCCAATCCAAGATCAAAAGAAGGTATTTCATTGTTCATACATTGTTGGCCGAAATCGTCAAAACCCAAACCGAGATCAAACGAAGGTATACCGTTGTCATCCAGTGATATGTTGTTTAAGCCAGTATACATAGAGAAGTTCGCCTATGTCCCATAGAAAACAAGCACGTTCAAAATCTGCTACAACAATCCTTACGTCACGCGAGAATGATATCCTTACGTCCCGCAAGGATTCTTACGTCCCGCAAGGATTTTTACGTGACGTAAGGATATCATTCTCGCGTGATGTCACTAAACGTTTGACGTATCATTTTGCATATTTTATTTTGTAAGGATCCCTAGATCTAATCTTCACATTTCTAATCATCACAATGATCTTAGTTTACCAAATTCAACTAATCTACACCTTTTACATTACTAGTACATGAAACATGAAAAACTAACTAAATCAAACTATAAATCAAAATAACAATTCAAAATTAAAGATTTTAAAATGAATCTTACCTCATTGAGATTATAACTTGACGGAACTTCATCTCCTCCTCTTCCATTGTAGTCATCTTCTTCAATTTGCATTTTTCATGAACTATTTTTTGATTTAGAAAGGCTTTAGTTGGAGCTCAAGGTGGTTGACAATGGGGTTTTTAATGGTGTTTAGATTTTGAATATGGAAGATAAGTTAGGGTAAGTAGTCGTAGGTATTAGCCATGATGCATAAGTTATTTTCCAGAAGTTACTTTGGTGCAGTAAGACAAGATGTTCATGCAGTTGGCTAAAAACGCGCATCCTTACGTCACACAAGGATTGTAACTTTACATCGCGCAAGATTCCAATCCTTACGTGACGTAAGGATTATCATGTTCATTGTTTCTTTGTTATAGTAACAACATAAATGATACACATATAAAGTACCAATAAAGTCTTGCTCGCACAAAATGGGGCTCAAAACTATGCGTAAACACTAAAAGGCCTTAAGGCCTAGTTAGACAAAACGACGCCCAAACGGTGTCGGAATGAATTGAAACTTAGTCTTATTAGGGATATAAAGTCACAATAAGGTCTCTCTCACACAAAATGAGACTCGAAACTACGCATAAACGCTAAAAAGCCTTAAGGCCCAAATTGGCAAAACGACGCCCAAACGGTATCGGAATGGAATGAGACTTGGTTTCAATACCTATTCGAGATATTTGACCATGTGGGTAACTCTAAATCAAAACTTATAACTTTTCAAGTAACACCTCCTTTATAAAAACCAAACTAGTCATAACTCTCTAACTTGTCACAATATGTATGGTCTAACATCGATGTTGATTATTGTTGAAACCATTATACAACTTAGTTTTATTAGGCATATAAAGTACCAATAAGTCTTGCTCGCACAAAATGAGACTCAAAACTATGCGTAAACGCTAAAACGCTTTAACGCCCAATTTGGTAAAACGATGTCGGAATGGAATGAAACTTGGTTTCAATGCCTATTAGAGATATTTGACCATGTGTGTAACTCCCAATCAAAACTTCTTAATTTCAAGTAACACCCTTCTAAAACTCAAACTAGGCATAACTCTCTAACTTGTCGCAATATGTATGGTCAACAACATCGATGTTTGATTATGTTTGAAATATTTATACAACTTAGTATTATTAGGCATATAAAGTCACAATAAGGTCTCGCTCACACAAAACGAGACTCGAAACTATTCGTAAACGCTAAAAGGCCATAAGGCCCAATTTGGAAAAACGACTCTCAAACGGTGTCGGAATGGAATGAAACTTGGTTTCAATGCCTATTAGAGATATTTTACCATGTGGGTAACTTACCATCACAACTTCTAACTTTTTAAGCAACACCTCCTTTAAAATACCAAACTAGTCATAACTCTCTAACTTGTCGCAATACGTATGGTCTACAACATCGATGTTGATTATTGTTGAAAGAATTATACAACTTAGTCTTATTAGGCATATAAAGTAACAATAAGGTATCTCTCACAAAACATGAGGCTCGAAACTATTTGTAAACGCTAAAAAGCCTTAAGGCCCAATTTGGCAAAACGACGCCCAAACAGTGTCGTAATGGATTAAAACTTGGTTTCAATGCCTATTAGAGATACTTTACCATGTGGGTTACTTCGAATCACAACTTCTTACTTTTCAAGTAACACCTCCTTTACAAAAACCAAACTAGTCATAACTCTCTAACTTGGCAAACCAACGCCTCGACGATGTCGGAATGGATTGAAACTTCATTGCAATGTCTATTAAAGATACAATCACTTAATGAGGGTTACTCACAACCACCACTTTGTAGTATCACACTTTGTAGTATCCCGATCATGTCATTTATACAACGTTCTTTGCTCGTATGCTTCAATCATCTTAACCTAACACATACAAGGTCATTTAACATATGACACTTCCTTACGTCACATATAGATTTTCCTTCCTTAGGTCGCGTCCAGGTGTCATCCTTATACGTCACGTTAGAAATCCTTACGCGACGTAATGATGTCATTTTTACGCGCGTAAGGATTGCATTTTAGAATTATGGTAATCCTTACATCGCACAAGCAATCCTTATGCGACGTAAGGATGCCCAAGGCGATAAATAGGAATCGTCATGGGCGATGAAGATGAATAGAAAGCATGTTTATAAAGCCTTTATCATGACAATTACTTCAGATTTTTCAAAGTCTCATAAACCCTTTTTTTCAAAAAGGCCATTATTCCTCAATCTCTATGTTGAAACCTCATAAATCCATTTTATGTTGAAGTGTCACATCCAAGTGTTGTAAACTTAAGCTGCGTTTCTAAATGTTGTACATGCTTCTCCTTTTGAGCTAGAAGATGATAAGCATTCTCCAATGCTTGTGAATCATAATCAGCATGCTCTTCCATCATCCTCTGACATTGTAGAGCATCTAAATCAATTAAAGCTTTCTCCTCTTGTAATTTGGTTATCATTGCCATGGCTTGGGTTGCTGCCTCTGCAGCTGCGCTCCTTTCTTTATCAATCTCCTCATACAACTTCATAATTATCTTTCTGTCAAACTCCACTTGTCTCCACAACTTTATAATGGTAACTTCCTTCCATTCTTCATTGAAACATGGAGTTATAAGATTAAATGTTTTCCAGTATTCATCCTCATGCTCATCCTCATTTGAAATAACATCTACACTAGTATTGAATCAGTTAGTATATATACTTCCAGTTCCATCAAATAAATAAATAAATTAAAAAGAAGTTGTATAATAAATTACCTGAGCATAATCCATTTGTTGCATGCAATAGCTTGATATCTTTTGATGCAGGAAAATCGTTTTCGTGACCATGAATTGATGCCAATTTGCAAGTCGGATTATTCTTGTATGAGTGTTCGTCATCTAATTCATATAGTATTATACAATCATTCTTACTATTACAATTCTGTTGTACAATAGTATATGTTATGGAAAAATGAGAAATGAGTACTAGAGAAAATCTTCACTGATGTGTATCCCGCATGAAGCATTGACTCATACCATGGAATTTCCATAATTGGAGGAGTAGACGATGTTGCAAATCTCCCACTCTTCTTCAATGATTCTTGCCGATTAAAATAAACATGACAAGGTAAACTTGGTAATTTTGATTGCTTCCACTGCCATGGCTTACACTTGGTGCTATCAATCCAAGGAAAGATATCCAATTTGGAAGTTGATTTTCGAAGACTATCCAAACCCAACTTACATATCAAAAACTTGTATAATTTGGGGTTTAGATCCTCCTTCATTTCCACAGTACGTGTAACATGCCCTTTAAGTAATCATGCAATGCAATGTAAAGTGATATACCTTGCATCAACAATAACATGAACGTGCATCAACACATTATGGTAAAACTTCTCAAGTTAGTAGCTTATTTTAGCATTATATTTATTTTAAAGATGTATCAAATGAATATAAATAGAATAGTTTGCAACTTACAAGACCTAATGTCAGCTTAAATCCTTTGTCAAATATACACCATCGATTCAACAATGTTATATGAATGTAAAAAGAAAAAGCATTACATTGCTAATATTTGATATGTCATATGCAACCAAAGGAAATTCAATACTCTTCCAACATCTTATTATATGAGAAGTACAGAAATAATATAATCATGCAAGTCGATCTCAAACATATAATTCAACAGAATGCAGGGCAAATTGAATCCTAGATGGTTGATAAAATATATGAAACAAGGATTTTTTTTTTTGAGAAATCATCAAAAAGAGGAATCTTGCATACCAATTCAAAGAAAGAAAAAAAATCATAGAATAATTCAATTGGCATATAACTAGAAAGAAAAATCATGAAAAAATGAGTCAAAAAATACCAATTGATCTCATTAAGATTTTGAGAAAATATCCATAATTATACTTTATAATGTATACAAATTAAAATTGAAGTAAAAGTTGTTAGAAAAAAGAAGAAGATTCAAACCTGATTTGAAGGTTGACAATAAAGAAAGAAACGGCTGTCAATGATGGAAAGAGGGTCACAATGAGTTTAATGAGAACATGAGAATCGAAATAAAATCTCGATGTAGAGAAGACAAGGAAATCTTTGTCCCATGAAATCCAAAAAAATATCAATCAAGTTCATCCCTCCTAGAATTAGAAAAGAAAATAGTCGATTACACATGCCCAATAACAAAAGAAATCCATTTATTTGTAATAATGACATATATTGGATATGTAGGAATCCTATATTTTACAGCATATAAATAGTATAACATATATAAAATATAACAGAATTAAGGATAGAGTAATCTTGTCGAACCAACACCCAAACGTGGTTGATCGAACCAAAAATTTCTTAATTCTGAAAATGCCACGCAGTGTAACGGTCACCAGCGTTCCGAGTCGCAGGATAAAACCGCTATTGTTTATGAACTCGCTAAACGCGTGGAATTAATGCTCGGTCAGCTTGACTTTGAACGAGGCCCAAAATCATATATGAGTTTGAACAAAGCCCAAAAAAGGTCCTCCTCCTCGGGCCTACGGCCCATCCAATGAGACCCACGAGCCACGAGTCGGCCGAGGCGAGACGATTCGATCCGAACCGCGTGAGTGTGGTCTTCGAAGGCACAAGCCCACCAGGATAACATCCTCTGGCCCAATCACATCCATTACAATTTATTCTTAGTTTATATACTAGTGAATTTATGTTCTCCTAATCAATCTGTGATATATTTAATCCCCTTAAACTCAACTTAATTACATTTAGTGCAACTACCTTTGAGTCCTCATTTCTTATTCAAACAGAACCCGAATTAGACGTATGCGCATCCTACGAAATAGTGCTCAAGGAGACGAAGCCAACACTCCCATAATCCGACACCAACGGTGCCCGGAAAATTCGGTTCCAACAATCCCCGGCATGAATAGAAATGACTCTATAACACGTGAAAAAGACTCGACTGAAAGACTTTTGAGACTACGGTCGAAGAATCACTGCATTTGGGTTGGTAGCGTTTTTCCAGCCTTGAACCACCCATAGTGAATAGTCATCAGATTTACTCGGCCAGATAGTGAACGCGATGTCTTGAACCACCCGGACTTTATTGTAAACCTAGACAAACAACTATCACACAGTTTCATCTTCTCACAGAACTAGGTGCTCTGATTGTGTTCATTTTGGCCTTAAACAACCCTGGTTATTCATGAGTGAACTTAAAAGAATTCAGCCTTTGTTTATTCTCCTAGAAACGACCCCATTTCACACTCCAAAGGTGATTTAGCATAAATAGTATTCTATAATACCCCACTTTGTATTTCAAAGCTTATGGAATCAATAAAAGTCGATGCTTAACCTATACTTTTAGCAAAGCACTTTTATCATCTTAGGAACTGGGAGAAGATATAATCTCCATGTGCTATCTAGATTCAGCTTGATTTCATTGTCCCTTCGAACCTTCTTCTTGAGATCTCCATTCACGTTAGTAGGATTTACCATCAAGCGTCATCTTTCGTCATAGGCTTTAACCCCATTTCTCTTGATGATTTAACAACTTGCTCTCGGGATAAACCCTTAGTAAATGGATCTGCTAGATTGGCAGTCGAGTTGATATAATCTATTGAGATTACACCCGTTGAGAGCAATTGTCTTAATTATGGTTTTATGTCGTATTCTTATATGACGAGATTTACCATTATATATCGAATTCAGTGCCCGAGAAATAGCCACTTGACTATCACAATGTACACCAATGCCGACAATGGTTTCTCCAATAAAGGAATATCCTCCATAAACTTCTGAAGCCATTCTGCTTCTTCAACCGCTTTGTCTAAAGCTATGAACTCATATTCCATTGTGGATCTGTCCAATAGTGTCTTTTTGAGGATTTCCAAGATATCGCTGCACCCCCTAGCGAAAATACATATCCACTAGTTCATTTTGAGTTTTTGGAAACTGATATCTAGTCAGCATCGCAATAACACGGCTGGATATCTTCCATAGTGCAGCCCGTAACTTCGAGTATGTCGCAAGTAGTTCAATACTCTAGTTATTGCTTTCCAGTGATTATGTCCTGAATTATTGGTATATCTACTCAGTACATTGACAGCGTGTGCTAAATCTGGTTTTGTACAGTTTGTTAAGTACATAAGACTCCCGATCACACGTGCATACTCCACATGTGATATGCCATTACCCGAGCTTTTCTTTAGTTTGAGTTGAGAGTCCACCGGACTTTTTGCAATCCCATTTGAGTAGACCTTGAATCTCTGTAGTATTTTATCGGCGTAATGTTCTTGAGACAAGACAATTCCTTCAAAATGTCTAAAGATTTTTATCCCTAAGATCACATATGCTAATCCCAAGTCTTTCACGTAAAACTTCCCATTAAGCAAGTTCCTGGTTTATTTGACCATGTCATTGTTGCTACCTATGATGAGCATGTCATCCATATATAGACACAACAAGATGTATCCTTTTGGAGTTTCTTTGACATAGATGCACTTGTCACATTCATTTATTTTGAAACCATTTGACATCATTATATTATCAAACTTTTTGTGCCACTGTTTAGGAGCTTGCTTTAGTCCATATAAGGATTTCACAAGTCTACACACTTTGTGTTCCTGTCCAGGGACGACATAACCCTCAGGTTTCTTCATATAAATTTCCTCTTCTAGCTCTCCATTCAGAAAAGCCGTTTTTACATCCGTTTGATGTATTTCTAGATTGCGTATAGCCGCGATGGCTATTAGCGTTCTAATTGAAGTTATTCTCGTTACCGGAGAATAGGTGTCAAAAAATCTAAGCCTTCCTTTTGCCTAAATCCTTGCACTACAACCCTAGCCTTGTACTTATCTATTGTGCCATCGGTTTTTAATTTTCGTTTGAAAATCCACTTGCTCCCAAGAATTTTCGATCCTGATGGCAAATCAGCTAACTCCCATGTATGATTTTGCATAATGGAGTAAATTTTACTTTTTATTGCTTCCTTCCATGCTGGTGCATCCGGTATGGACATGGCTTCTTTGAATGTTCTAGATTCATTTTCTAAAAAAAATGCCATTGTGAAATCTGAGCCAAATGATTTTTCCTTCGAGCTCACTTGCTACGTCTAGGTTCATCATTTTCTTCTTTAGTTTCTTGGGCATAAGTACTCACTATTTGCATAGAAGTGCTTGCTTCTTGCATAGATGTGCTTGCTTCTTGAGCAAAATCGCTTGCTTCTCGTTGTTCATGAGTCCTTTTGGATATTCTTTATCCTTGCATAGAAAGACGTTTTCAAAGAAATATGCGTTTCTTGACTCCATTATTGTATTATCATGTATATCCGGTATATCTGACTTGTATACCAGAAAATGATATGCACTACTATTATGTGCATACCCGATGAAAATACAATCAACGGTTTTTGGTCCATTTGAGATCAATTTAGGAGGTGGCCGCTACTTTTGCTAGGCACCCCCACACTTTGAGGTATTTATACATAGGTACATTACCTTTCCATAACTCATAAGGTGTCTTTTCAGTCACCTTATGTGGTATTTTGTTGAGAATGTAATTTGAGGTAAGCAAAGCTTCCCCCCACATGTTCTGGGGTAACCCAGATTCTTGCAACATTGCATTCATCACTTTCTAGATTCAGGAGAATATGGAGCCGTAGTTTGATGAAAAATTCCATGTTCTTTACATAACGCATTAGAAAGTTTACTATACTCGCCTCCTCTATCACTTCTCACGATTTTAATCGTTTTACTAAGTTGGTTCTCAACTTCCAACTTGTATTCTTTGAACTTTTCTATAGCTTCATCTTTGCTACGTAACAAGTACACATAGAAATATATTTTTCAATCATCTATGAAGGTCACAAAGTACTTTTTACCGCCTCTTGTATGCACAAACTTCAAGTCACATGAATCAGTGTGAATTAATCCTAGAGGTTCGGTTGTACTCTCTACATGGGGTGATGGTGTTTTTGTGGGTTTCACTTGTACGCATACTTCACATTTGTCTTTACTCGTTTTGCATCTTGGAATCATATTCAAGCTTATTAATCTATTTATAGATTTATAATTAACATGTCCCAATTTTTCATGCCAAATATTAAAAGACTCAACGATATAAGCAATATGATTATTCTTATTCATTGAAGCATAAGTTACAATAGTTTTGTGAAGGACTGTCATTACATTCAATTTCATCAGCCCATCCTATACATAGTCCTCGTTCTTGGAGAGAACCAGCTTGTCAGACACGAACTTGATCATGAACTCGTTCTCGGAGAGAAGAGTCCCTGAAATCAGATTCTTGCAAATGTCTGGCATATGAAGGACGTTGTCCAGTGTCAACTCCTTCTCGGAAGTCATCTTCAGCACGATCTTCCCATGACCTTCAACCTTCGAGGTAGCGGAGTTTCCCATGAAGAGTTGCTCCTCCGTCTTGATCTCCTGATATGTCGTGAATAGACCCTTATCCGAGAAAATGTGTCTAGTGGAACTTGTATCGTACCACCACTCCCTTGGATTGCTACCAACCATGCTCACTTCAGTTATTGTCGCACACAAATTAGTCTCTGTGAGCTTGCCTTCAGCTAGGTTGGCTTGGGACTTGCCTTTGTCCTTCCTTGTGTCGACCTTGCTCCGACACTCATCCGCCTTGTGTCACATCTTGTGGAACTTGTGGCATTTCCCATGAACTTCTTAGCAGGATGCTTCTTGAAGGTGTTGGAATTCTGAAGTTGAAATTTCCTGTTCTTCCCCCTGTTCTAATGCTCTTCCAGGTTCGTCGTATTAGAAGGTCCATCTCCATTGGCCTTCTTGTTGTTTTCCTCAACTCGAAGGGTCACAACAAAGTCCTCAACTTCCATTGCCTTTTGCTTGAGCAATAAGTAGACCATGAATTGTTCCCATGAAGGAGGAAGCTTCTCAATGAAGGCACCCACTTGAAATGTATCGCAAATCTTCATGCCTTTAGATATTACCTCATGAACAATCAGCTGCAGTTCTTCAATTTGATCCATGGCGGGCCTTGAATCTACAATCTTGTAATTCAGAAACTTAGCTAATCAATGAATTGTTCCCATGAAGGAGGAAGCTTCTCAATGAAGGCACCCACTTGAAATGTCTCGCAAATCTTCATCCCTTTAGATATTACCTCATGAACAATCAGTTGTAGTTCTTCAATTTGATCCATGACGGGCCTTGAATTGTTCCCATGAAGGAGGAAGCTTCTCAATGAAGGCACCCACTTAAAATGTCTCGCAAATCTTCATGCCTGTAGATATTACCTCATGAACAATCAGTTGTAGTTCTTCAATTTGTTCCATGACGGGCCTTGAATCTACAATCTTGTAGTTCAGAAACTTAGCTACTTCTGCTTTCTTTGAGCTACATCTTGAGTCTTGTACTTCTTGGTCAGTGACCCCCACAGTTTGTTCCTTGGCGGTTGTGTGGTTGCAGTAGACTTTGTACAACGAATCAATCATTTGGGCTTTCACATAGCCTCTACACGTGTATTTTCCTTTGACCCAGTCGTCAAGGATATCAGTGTCATCAGGCAAGAAGAGAGGTTTCTCCTCCGTCATAAATATGTCTAGATTCATTGTGCTCAGGAAGAATTGCATCTTCTGAGACCATATCTTGAATCCCTTCCCGTCAAACTTGTCGGGCAGATCTCCAACATGAAATGCACTTGGCATATCTCCATATAAGGCTTGTGTGGTATCCTAATCGGGGGTAGTTGCACATCTGAAAAGTCCAAGTGTTGACTCGTTTGAGACTGAGCCACCGGTTTCAGAATGACCGGGGTCTCATCATTGGCCGGAGTCTTCTCAATTATCTTAGCCTAATCCTGAGGCAGTGTCACAGGTGGCAGACCATTTCCAAACTGAATTTGGAGTTTCGACTCACTAGTCTTGGGAGCAACAACGTCTTTCTCATGTTCGTTAGTCATTTTTCAAAATCTGAGACAAAACAAATTTGAAACAGATTAGAACAAATGCAAAAACGAAAAAAATAGGAAATAAAACAATTATTTCTTCAACAACATCTTTCTCATGTTCGTTAGTCATTTTTCACCTTCTCTCATCTTCCAATTTCTTAGAGAAAGAGAAAGCTCGTTTCGCTACTAACCTGATAGTGGTTGCCTCTGTATTTTCTTTTTTTTCGGGACACGAGCCACGAACCGAGCCGAGACGATCCGAACCGCGCGTTTGTGGTCTTCAAAGGGCCAAGCCCACCAGGATAGCCTCCTTTGGCCCAATCACCTTCATTACAATTCATTCCTAATTTATATACTACTAAATGTATCTTCTCCTAATCAATGTGGGATACATTTAATCCCCTTAAACTCAACTTAGTTGCATTTAACGCAACTACATTTGAGTCCTCATTTTTCACTTAAACAGAACCCAAACTAGACATATGAGCATACTACGAAATAGTGTCCGAGGAGACGAAGTCAATGCTCTATCCAACACCAATGGTGTCTGGAAAATTCGGTTCCAACAGGATCTTCCATTTGTCATAAGTTAAAACTTATATTATCAACATGAGCGAACTTTTGATATTATTTGTATGAAATCTATTCATTACTTGTCACATTTTGTGTTGAAAGTTGTCGTGACCAAAAAGACGTTTGCATTCTCTAAAACAGAGGAAAAAAAACTTAATTAGTTCAAGTTTAGATGAAAATATATTCATATATGAAGTAAATTTCAATTAGATTTTTCAAGTATTAGTTCAATTGTCAATATCTATACTAACCCGATAAATATTATTTATCTGACTGCGGCATGACTATTGAGCTGACTGATATGAAACATGCGAAGCGAAATACACTTGGGAAGATCATCATGTAAGTTTTTTTTGGTGCAGCCAAGATACGAGACCCTCTTGTAACAGGTGGACCCCTATCCGAGTTGCGTAGCGTGGATTCTAGTTAAGAGGGGGCTAAATTCTGATTGACTAAAGTCAATATTAAAATTAAATTCATAAAACACTAAAAATTACATTAATCTGTTTTTTACAGTGACATTCTTCAATTTGCCATTTCCTGAAATCGTACAATAATATCTTCAATTTCAATATCTCTGACTATATTTTTCACAATATAAGAAACCAAACAATCATTCATCAACTCATCTCTGAGTCGATTGCGTAACGAAGTTTTGACAAGCTTCATTGTAGAAAAAGCCCTCTCAACGGTAGTTGTTGCAACAGGTAAAAGCAAAGCTAAATGCACCAGACGATATACCAGATGATGAACACGATGCTTCTTTGTCTGAACCAATTTCTTCGAGAGCTCACCAATACCTGTAAGGTTGACAAACCAATCATCTAAGAGCACATCAACAATATATCAACCAAGTTGTTTCTCAAGTGCCAATATACCAACAACTGAAATAGTTATTTGCATACAATACATGTGAGGTTGACAAACCGATCGTCTGAGCGAACATCAACAATATAACAATCAAGTTGTTGTTCAAGTGTCAATATATCAACAGATGAATAGTAATTTGGATACAATTCTGCAAATCTAATCAACTTTCCACGGTCAAATGCCGAGAATGCTTCACTTGGGTCAAGACATGACATGACATAAGCAACTCGGTATTCAACTCATTGAAGCGACTGTTCATCTCAAGAAGTTGCAAATCAATTACTTCATAGAACAAACCGGAACGATAGTAATGTAGATTGGTAACCTGTTGAATCTTGTGACGAGCACTTCGATGAATGACATAGAAGTCTTTCTTCTCGGGGACATCAATGTCATGTTTGTTGCAAAATGAAACAACTTTTTCCCACAATGTCTCCCAACCTCCGTCTCTCATTTGTTAGAGTAGTTGCTTGGTGACTTTGACTAGATTCATTGCGTACAATATCTTGATCATTTTTCTGTAACGCTTATGACAACTCATTTGAAATTCCAAGAACATTTTTCATCAAGAATAAGCAAAATACAAACTCAAAGCACATCATGGAATCTAGAAGATTGCCTACTTGAGCTCTTTGTCTTGGATCTGAATCTCCATAAGCACATCAATTATTGGATCATACAAAACAATCAAATTCATCAATGTTTTGTAGTGAGAATTACAGCGAGTCCGTCCAGCTCGACCCAAAGACACTTCCTGATTTTACCTCCTTCTAGACAAGATTTCACCTTCACAAAGCCTTTAACGACTTGCTCAAATGATTTAGTTTGAATCATGTCTTTTCTTTTGCATGAAGCACTACCATTATTACTCAACATAGAGATGTCATAGAAAAACTTCTCTATTTTTGTCAATTCTTAAGCAACAACTACAAGTGTCAATTGCAATTGATGAGCAGAGCAATGAATATAATGAGCATTTTGATTCTCCATCATTATCAAACTCTTCAGACCATTAAATTCACCACGCCTATTGCTAACTCCATTATAACCTTGTCCATGTAAACTTGAAATACTCAACCCGTGTTGAGAAAAAAGAGCCTCAATATTCCTTTTTAGTGACAAAGTTGTGGTGTCAACAACATGAACAATTCCAAGAAAATGCTCTACAACACACACTTTATCATCCACAAAACGCAGAACAACAACCATCTGTTATTTCACTGATATATCACGAGCTTCATCAACTAAAACAGAAAACATATTATCACCCATATCTCTAATTATTGCACTTATTGTCTCGACTGCAATGGCATTTATAATATCTTTCTGAATTGTAGGCGAGGTCAATTTCAGATTCTCAGGTGCATTACCCAAAGCAACACTCTTAACTTCATCATTATGGTCGGAAAGGAAATGAAGAAGTTCAAGGAAGTTTCCTTGATTACTCGACTCATCAGATTCATCATGTCCACGAAAAGCTAATCCTTGCAGCAAAATAAAATTGATGCAATCAATTGATGCAATCAATCTAGCACGATAATCTACATGGCTTTGTTCTGAGTGATTAGAAAGACATACTTCAATATGTTGTTTTTGACGCATCAAATCATCACAAGCTTGAACACATAGGCTATGAACACTCTTATGATCACCAACATGAAGCTGAAATCTATCTTTCTTCCTTCAGTTTTTAAACCCTTTCCCAACAAATGAATCACCCCCTCCTTGTTTTCCACGATCGGGTTTGAAGAGATAGCAATGTAAGCGAAATGCAACATCTTTTGATATACTGTATTCCAACCAAGTACTGTAATCATTAAACCAACCGATACGGTCACGGGAAAAACATGATTTCTAGGTTGACAAGGCCCTTTATGCAAATAAGCTCGTCTAACCCTTTCTCTATCCTTTGAATCAAAATGATATATATCCTTCCTTAACCCTGGGTCAACAAGCAACTCATCAAATTCAGCCTCAACTTCAACACTAAACAGATTTGACATTCTTAGTGGTTCGACACTAGGCACACTCTAAACGATTAATGGTTCAACACTAGGAAAACTCAGAATAATTAACGAGTCAACAATAGGCAAACTCGAAACGCTTGATGGATTAGGATTAGAACCAGATTCTCCATTTTGTGCTTCACTTTTTCGTGGAACTTTAATGCTTGAAAAGAATTTCCTCATTTATGAAACAATCAGTATATATACTACATTAATATATATCAATTCAAATCCATCATTAAGAAAAGTGGTAGAAATCAGTTTCTCCACGATACAAAACCAATACCAAAGCATAAAATTAAACAACTAAAATCGGGAATACCGAGCAGTGAGCACTCACTTCATTCAATGAGCAAAGTCAATATGCAGACAAGAAATTACTCAATTGAATAAGGAATCTCTTTCTCAGGACCACTATCCTATATTGTACAAATTATAAACAACTAATTTATAACCCCCAAATTGAGAATTTAAAAGTTAGGGTTTACCTTAACAAAAAGAGACAGCAGCAACACTCAACAACAACTAACACTCAGTAAAACACGCAGCACTAGAAAATTGGAAGTCAGAAGTCCGAACTCCGAAGCACTGCATTGCACTGCAGAAGGTCAGCAACAACACTCAGCAATAGCGTTTCTCTCTTCGCTGCACATGAAGTCGGAAGCAACACGGCCAACACCACCACGCATGCAGCACTGCAGAAGGCCAACAGCAACACGCAACACGCAACAAGCGACACCCAACAGCAAAATCGACAACACCGCACCACCAACAAGCTTCGACAAGTTCATAAACACAAGTTGATTTGGGTAGGGTCGGCTGAAGAAACGGCTCAGAGTCTCAAACGAGAGAAAGAACTAGGGTCGTCTGAAGAAATGTTTACCATAACCTTTTTGTTACTTTAACAAATAATAATAAAAATTCTTTTTAAAAAAAATCGAGCGGGGCTACATCACCCTCTAGGCATTATGTGGATCCGCCACTGCCCTACCCCAGCTAAAGCTGGGGTCAGATGCCGGTGGTGACTATCGAATTTACCACCTAACGGTAAAGGGAGAGCCCCTTTACCGCTGGGCTACAGGCCCATTGGCCATCATCATGTAAGTTGGTTGTTCTCTTTCTGTAATGCATGGACCATTTTTTTTATCACCGCTCTGATCATAACCGTGTTGTATGTTTATGGGGTTGTCATCTACAAGGAAGGGCATGTCATTTTGTTTATCTTATGTTGAAAGCAATCAGAATACAATGTAGGGCAGTCTTGAAAATATTTGAAAACAGGAAGTGAAAACTTGATGCGTCGTGGTAAGTTAGCCGCTATTTTAGAAGCGAATTCGCCCTGATCAACAGAGCTCGGTTAGAACAAGTGTCGCCCCCAAGGTTAGCAGATCGTCCTATGATCACAGGCGCTCGCAAACGAAAGACTGAAATTAATCGGTGTTCTCAGAACGATATATCTTATATATTAAAGTTAATCCTTTTAGAGCTCTTAGAGTGATTTTAGGATTATTATGTTAAATACTTACTATTTTATCTTTAATTTTGATTATAAATAGATTGCATAAGTACATTAAAAATAAATCTTAAAAAAGTGTAAAAAATATATATATCATTCCTTTCAACAACAAAAATTCAAGCTATTCTATTGAGAATAAAAGTTATGTTGAAAGTTAATACTCCCTGCGTACCTAAATATAAGGCCCGTTTACTTTTCTAAAACTATTCACGGTTGAAGAGAATTTTTCGATTTCTGACTATTATCTAAGGTAAAATATAGTCATGAGTGGTCTTGTTTGGTTCATATCGATCAATGAGTACTTTAACATATCAAAATTTCACAATTTTAACTAACTTGTAACAAGAGATATTAACGAAATAAAATATGCATCGGCAAATGTACCCATTTGAAATGGGAAGATCAAAAGGGGACGGAGGGAGTATATATTTTTATGCTAAAATTAGGATGATTTCCGATCATAAAAATTAAGTGAAGATATGTTAATAACTTTCATGAAAAAAATATATAATTTTATAAATAGTTTTCAAAAGGAAAAAATTAAAATTAATTTTTCTTATTTGGGGAAAGTTAAAATTAATTTTTGGACGAACAAGGATCAAAAGACATAAGATTTTCATACGAATAATATGAAATTTCTCGTGCATGACACGAGCCACTACGCTAGTTAGGGTTTAAAAGGAGGAAGAAGACTGTTTTTCTATGTGTTTGTGAAAGGGTGTGAATCACATAATAAAATCTCTTATAGAGATAAATAAGAATGAATCTAAGCCATTGGATGCATTGGCATCCAATGGCTTAGATTAAACTAGTTACCCCCACTACAAGTGGGGGTAGTTGTGGTGGTCCGGCGGCCTCCCAGCGACTTCCCGGGGACCACCCGGTGGTTGTCCGGTAGAGGTCCGGCAGCGGTCCAGCGGTGGTCCGGAGGAGGTCCGGCGGTGGTCCAATAATAAATGAAAAAGTTAAAGTATAAAAATAAATGAAAATTTAAGTCTAATTCAAATTGGTGAACATTTGAATATAATGTGATGAACATTTTGTTGATGAAACATTTAATTATAAGGTGATGAACATTCTGTTGGTGAACATGTAAGTAACATGTGATGAACATTCAGTAGAGTATATCAAAATGAACGTTTATCAACATTTTGATGAACATTTATGAACAACGTGATGAACATTTAAGCTAATTGTACTCAACTTTTGAGTAATGAACATTTTATTATATTCTTGTGAACATTTAAGGATGTTTGATGAACATTTAAGTATGAGATGATGAACATTTAGGTAATTTTTTATGAAGATCAAGTTTTTTTTTACTCGAAATTATATTAAAGTGGTGTTCCATATAAGTGGTGGTCTGGTGGTTCGACGGTGGCTTGATGGTGGGTTAGTGGTGGTGCGGTCGTGGTTGTCTGGTGGTGGTCCGGCGGTGGTCCACCGTTTTTCCAAATAAAATAACCATTTAAGTGTTATAAACTTGGTGAACATTTAAAAATAATTTGATGAACGTATAATGTGATAAACATTCAGTTGGTGAACTTTTAAGTATAATGTGATGAACATTCAGTTAGTGAACTTTTAAGTATAATGTGGTGAACATTCAGTAGAATATATCAAATGAACATTTATCAACATTTTGATGAACATTTATTATGACCAACGTGAAGAACATTTAACCGGATTGTAATGAACTTTGAGTAATGAACATTTTATTAATTTCTTGTGAACATTGAAGTATGAGATGATGAACATTTAAGTATGAGATGACGAACATTTAGGTGATTTTTGTTGAAAATTAAGTGTGTTTTTAAAAGAAATTATATTAAACTATTGTTTCACATAAGTGGTGGTCCGGGGGTGGCTTGATGGTGAGTCAGTGGTGGTGTGGTGGTGGTCCGGTGGTGGTTCTCCGTTTTTCCAAAGAACATAAACATTTAAGTGTAATAAACTTGGTGAACATTTAAATATAATTTGATGAGTTGATGAACATTTAAATATAATGTGATGAACATTCAGTTGGTGAACATTTAAGTATAATATGATGAGCATTGAATTGGTGAACATTTAAGTAGAATGTGATGGACATTCAGTTGATGAACTTTTAAGGACAATGTGATGAACATTCAGTAGAGTATATACAAATGAACATTTATCAACATTGTGATGAACATTTATGAACAACGTGATGAACTTTTAATAATAAATAATTTTGTAATATTTGTGAACAATTTTATACATCTTTGTGACAATTTTATTCCGGCGAGGCCTAAAGGTGGTCCGGCGGTGGTCCGGCGGTGGTCCGACGGAGGTCCGACGGTGGTCCGACGAAGGTGACAAGGGGTGCCACGTGTCATCATATGGGTTCTTGGATCTCTCTTGATTCAAGGCTCCACAATCATTCTCATTTATCATTTTAACAAGTATTATTACATGACACTTTTCCAGCAGAAGACAATCTAATTTTAAAAGTGTTAGGAGCACTAACTCCTCTGCAGAAAACGTGGGATAATGGTAAGAATTAAGGGGTTGTTGCAAACAACAATTGAAAGAGTCAAGTAGTTTTTAAACCATGAATTTAAAACAAATTAAATCGGAATAATTCGATACACACCTCATTTACATTCAGAGACTTCTTATGTCCAAAAATTAATATCACTCATAAAAATTAGGACCCACACACACCGTGCATGTGCCACAAACACGGATCGGACCGGAACAGACGGACGGCGACGGCGGTGCACGCGAGGGGGACTCCTCTCTAACTCAACTAAACCCTTACAAAAATACCCACTTTAAATACTACCCATAACCCTTATTTTAGTCGATTTGGGACAAATCCAAAAACCCACTTTTGAAATGCCCATAACCCTTGTTTTAACTATGTTTTTTTCAAAAACATAGTTAAAACAAGTTCGGAGCATATGTAAGGTTTCCACCTAGAATTCCTCATCTCACGGGTTTCAGTTTCATTCCCTTTGACGTGTCAATAACTAATATTCCGTTTAGTCCCTTAGTTAAAGGATCTGCAATGTTCTTATCTGCTCTCACATACTCCAAGCTAAACACTCCATTCGTGGTTAGTTGTCTCGCAGACGCATGTCTAATCCGAATGTGTCTCTTCTTTCCATTATAGGCATTGTTGCTTGCTATGCAAATCGCAGCTTGTGAGTCACAATGTAGAGAGATAGGGGTAGTTGGGCACCCCCACAGTGGTGAATCAAACAGCAAACTTTTTAACCACTCAACTTCTTGACTTGCAAAATCTAGAGTTATAAACTCATACTCCATAGTCGATCTAGCTTTACAAGTTTGTTTAGAAGATTTCCAAGAAATAACACCACCACATAATGTAAACACATAACCACTAGTGGAGTTAACTTCTTTATCATCGGTAACCTAATTTGCATCACAGTATCCCTTTAAAACTTTAGGATACCCAACATAATGTAAACCCTAAACCAAGGTTCCCTTCAGATATCTCAACAATCTATAAAATGTACCCCAATGATCCTTACTAGGGTTATGAGTGCACCGACTAAGTCTACTAACAACATAAGCAATATTAGGCCAAGTACAGTTCATCAAAAAAATCAAACTTCCAATTACTTTAGCATACTCACTTTGTGAAACACTATCACCTGGGTTTTTTTTAATTGCATGCTAGAGTCAAAAGGATTTCTAACTGGCACCACATCAAATTGATTAAATTTCTTTAATACTTTCTCTACATAATGAGATTGGGATGAAAGCAATTTTCAGTTCTAGGTACTTTAATATCTAAAATCACATCAACTTCACCTAAGTCTTTCATATCAAAACGAGAGGATAAATAAAGTTTGGTCGAATTTATAGCATTTATATGTGTTCCAAAGATTAGCATGTCATCAACATAAAGACATATAATCACACAATCAACACCAAACATTTTTTAATAAACACATGCATTGGATCCATTGACTTGAAACCCAAAGCTTATAATAGTTTTATGAATCTTATCATACCATTTCTTTGGTGCTTGCTTCAAACCATTGAGTGACTTCTTGAGTCTGCACACCTTGTTCTTCTGTCCAGGAACCACACACCCTGGAGGTTGTTCCATATATATATATCTCTTTATTAAGATCACAATTTTAAAATGTAGTTTTAACATCCATCTGATTTACCAATAACTTATAGCTAGAAGCTAAAGCAAACAATGCACATATGGTTGAAATCTTAGTAACAAGAGAATAAGTGTCAAAGAAGTCAATCCCATATTTTTGAGAACCTTTAATAACTAGTCTCGCCTTATACATTTCAATGGAACCATCCGTTTTAAGTTTTCTCTTAAAGATCCACTTACATATGATGACCTTGTTTCCCTTAGGCAAATCAACTAGTTCTCATGTGTGATTAGACATGATAAATTGATTTCACTATTAATTGCATCTTTTCAAAAACTAGCATCCAATGATCTCACAGCTTCATCATATATCTTAGGGTCATCCTCTAGCATATGCACACTAATGAGTGTATCATTCAACTCATCTAGATGATAGAGTTCAATCAAGAATGCAGTCACAAAATCAGGACCAAAGCTAGTTTTTCTTTCTGTCTCTTACTCTTCCTAGGTTCAATTTCATGAGTAGGCATGGAAGGTAAGGTCTTAGAAAAATATGCAACATTACTAGTCATATAATCAACTTGCACATCATTTTTCTGTAAAGGAAAAATATGCTCAAAAAATTCAGCCTCTCGATTCACACAATGAACGATCACTCAAAAACATAAATCGATAAGTTGCACTATTTCTAGCATAACCAATAAACACGGCATCAAAAGTCTTAGTTTCGATTGCATTAACTTCAAAAGAAGGTAGACCAACCTTAGCTAGACACCCCTACACTTTAAGAAATTTCATATTAGACGCATGCACTCTCCATAATTCATAAAGTGTTTTGTCTAGCTTTTTATGTGGAACTCTGTTGAGAATATGATTGGCAGTTAATTAATACAGCTTCGCCCCACATGTTGTCAGGCAAACCAGAACTCGAAAGTAAAGCATTCATCATTTCTTTCAAACTTCTGTTTTCCTTTCTACTATACCATTTTGTTGTGGGTTGTATGGAGCTATAAATTCATGAATTATGCCATTGTTCTCATTGAATTCCTTCCAAGAGTTGGTGATGTATTCACCACCTCTATCAGATCTAATTCTTTTCATTTTCCGGTTCAATTGATTTTCTACTTCTGCGTTATAAGTGTAAAACACATTTTCAACTTCATCTTTGGATCTCAATAAATAAAATTTGGTATATCTAGAATGCTCATCAACAAAAGTGATATAGTACTTTATACCACCTCTACTTTCAGTGTTTTGAAATTCTGCTAAGTCTGAGTGGACTAATTCTAACAACTCGGTTGTCCTTTCATTGACATAATTAAATGGCTTTCTCTTGAACTTATCTTCAACGCATACACTACATTTTCCATTACCATCTTTTGCCAAATTCGCAATTAAACCCATTGCATGCAAACGATTAACAGATCTAACATTTAAATGTCCAAGTCTATGCCATAAATCCAAAGTTTCAACGATATAAGAAGAAGAAGAAGAAGAAGAAACAATCTCATTTTCAATCAAAGTCTCAAGCACATACAAGTTTCCAGACCTATAGCTTTTTCTTACGAATTCACCATTCTTGGTTAAGAGTATTTTACCAGATTCAATCACTTGTTTTATGCCAACAATTTAAAGCGAAGCAGAAGAAATTAAATTCCTACGCAGAGAAGGTACGTATAAAACATTAGACAGTTTAAGAGACTTCCTTCAAGTAAGCTTCAGGGACACCTTGCTTTTTCCCAAAACCTGAGAGATACTTGAATTTCCCATATAGATAGGCGCCAAAACCATGTCCCATGCGTTCTCTGCCTTAGAGCCACTTTTGCCGATTGTTTTTGGTCCCAATGGTCCTAAATAGGTCCAAGGAGTGGGACCAAAGCTTTAGCGCCTGGCCAAGCTCGAAAGGATCCAAGGGAACCACGTCCCCCTTTTTTCACCCTCAATCCCTTGATTTGCTCCCTTGGATGGCACCTTATTTATTCCATTCACATGGCCGATCCTATCCTCCAACAAGGCGCCACACAAGCTGTATTGAAGGCCACAAATCAGCCTTAATAAGGATTGCATCAATCCCTTTAATTTCTCTCTTTTGATTTGTTCACATTATGTCATTTATTTCCTTGATTTTAGCTTCATAAATGTTTGATTGAAGAGTGATCCTTGGCTTGCATCCCAAGGACATCTTCCACCCTATAAATAGGCCTCTCTAGGCTCATTTGTAGACACGTTGAGATTGAGACTAAGCAAAGCTTCTAAGTTGAGAAAAACTCCTTTCCTTAGTGACGAGGCGAATTGTCGTATGCCAACTCAAGTAATCCTAAGAAGCTCACTAACAAGTATAGTAGGCAAGCAAGGGTCGAATCCCAAGGGAATCAGGTTATCGATTCTTAAAGTAACAATTATGATTAACAAGTGTAAGTAACCAAAGGGGGGGGCGGGTTGGTATGTTTTAAGAACAAAGTAACGAAGGTTGATTTGGTTTGTAAATATATCAATGGAAGGTGTTTCACTCGACAATTATCCACTAACAGATTAACAAGTTGATCATAAACTCCTTTTAATCCTATGTCAAATTACTCATATGATCGTTCTAATCCCTGTTCTAATGTAGTTATTAGTCCAACTAGTCATAATAACCCTTACTCAACTATAACCTTGAAACTATCAAGATTGAATAATAAAGCAGATTTAAGTTCAGGAATGGATAGATACATGCAATACCATAGACAACTAGTCAGATACTCGACATGTACTCAATTCTCTTCACAATTGACATTCACAACTAGTTCATGCAAATTGTGTGTGCTACAAACAAGTATGATATTTCAACTAGAAATAACCAAACAATACCAATATGAATGAGATGAAACTACTTAGATGGCCAATCTAAATGAGCAAATCTAATTCAATAACAATACATACAAGAGAATAGAGACAATCAATATGAATAGAACAAAGGAAAGGAATCTCACAACTTAATCAATCCGAAAGCTTCAAATGTCAAGCAAAACAATGGAAACTTCATCAACTCATGAAGTTCTTGGGAGAAAACTCTAAAAGTTGGAAATGGAATGTAGAAGATGATAGAAGATCATCCACACCTAAAAACATATAAGTCTCTGCAGAATTCAACTGCCAAATTGAAGGTAAAAACGTTATACAAACATTACAAAACTTAACACAACATACTAAATCGGGAAAATGAAGAAAAGTCATCGTTGGCGGATTCCGCGATCGCGGATTGTGTTCTGTGATCTGGGCTGATCCAGTAGGTTTTCCGCGATGGCGGTTTGGGACCCGCGGTCGCGGATTTGGCTTATGTGGCTTCCTTGGCTTCGTCTTCAGCTGCTTCCAATGCTACTTGTGGTCTTCTTCAGCTTCGACTCCTCTTCTTATGCTTCAATGCTCCGCATCATCCTCTATAATCTCATATGTGACTCAACTCTCCAGAACTCCATGATTACAGAATACATCATAACATCTAGCATAATCCTATACAAAATGAGCTAATAACCTATAGTAGCGCTATGTAAAATACCGCTTATCAAACTCCCCCATACTTAGACCTTGCTCGTCCCCGAGTAATCTAAATGAAACTTACCCTTACAATCAGCACACATAGATCTCAGGAAATATACTCTAAAGATAAGCAGTAAACTAAATCCCTCTCCCCCATACTTGAAGTACACAATGTCCTCAGTGTGAAAGACATAAAAAAAATGAGGAAGAGAAGAGAGTAGCTCACTGATTCGGGTTACCCGGTGGGGTGGGGGTTGACGACTGGCGAGCGCGGTGTGACTGGGCTCCGGTGAGGTGGGGAGAATCCGGTGGGAGATGAGAGGAGAAATTGATATTTTGGGGAGAAATTTGGGAGAGGATAAATTGAAGAGATTTTGGTGAGAAATGGTAGAGATGATGGGAAATTGGTTTGGTGGGGGAGAAATTTGAGAGATGATGAGATGGGAGAAATTGGGAGATGAAAATTGGATTTCTTTTTTTTGTTTTTCTGTTTTACCTTTTTTTTATTTTTATATACACGAAGGGAAAACCGTCAATTCCTTCAGTAAAAGCTAAAAGACAGTCTTCTTCCCGTGCTTTATTCCTACATATTAGTAAACAAAAGAAAACAAAAACAAGTAAAAAGAAATAAAATGAGATAAAATTGAAAAGAAATACCTTGGGTTGCCTCCCAAGCAGCGCCTTGGTTAGAGTCGTGGCTCAACTTCCTACTCAGGTCTCAATCATCTTGACCACCTCCATCATAGGTGGGTTTAATCTTCTTTGGGGTTGCCTAGAGGGCTTAGCCCCTTCCTCAAGTAGGATCATGTGCATACAGGTGGAAGGGCTAATTCCCTTGATGTCGGCAATAGTCCACCCAAGAGCTGTAATGTGCTCTTTCAACACCATCACCAATCTCTTCTCTTGCTCACCTGACAACTTACTAGAGATGATTACCGGGAGGGTATCATTCTCTCCAAGAAAAGTATACTTCAGGTGCTCTGGCAATTGCTTAAGCTCAATCACTAGTGCCTGCAAAACATAAGGGAGGAGCTTCTCGCTCTCCAAAGTCAGTAACATGGGCCTGCCGGCCAAAGATCTACCTGACGTGTCTAGCTGAGCTAGAACCCTATGAATATCAGGAGAAAGAGAGAGATTAACTTGTGGTGGGTGAATGATGTTGTTTTCCATAACACATTGCAATTCATCCAAGCCAAAGATATTAAAAGTATCTTGAACTATAGGATCAATCACATCAATAGAACAAATAGAAGCAGCATCTTCAATGGGGTGCTTCATAGCATCAAAAATATTGAATTGCACAACTTCCCCATCAAACTCTAAAGTAAGAGACCCACTAGCTAGATCAATCTTTGTGTTAGCGGTTCTCATAAAAGGCCTTCCTAACAAAATAGGTGCAGCCTGACCATCATGTTCCATCTCTAACACAAAGAAGTCAGCAGGAAAGAACAAATTATCAACCATTACCAAAACATTCTCAACTACACCTTTAGGATAAACAGTAGACCTATCAGCTAGTTGAATAATTATTCTGGTTTCATGAAGAGGACCTAAACCAAGCATCTTATACAACGAGTAAGGCAAAACATTTATAGATGCACCAAGATCAAGCATAGCTCTCTCAAAGTGAGTATCACCTATACGACAAGGAATGCTTACCATGCCCGGATCGCTGCACTTCTTAGGCATTCGCCTTTGGAATACAACGGAGACACGCTCGCTTACCGTCACCTTCTGTTGTCCCTTCAATTTTTGATTCCTCTTGATGGTGCAGAGTTCCTTCAAGAACTTAGCATATCTAGGAATACTTTTAATGAGTTTGAGTAAAGGGATATTTACCACACATTTGCTGAAGGTTTCGAATAGCTCCTTATCACTTTCCGGCCTCCTCGTGTCCTTCAAAGCATCGGGAAAAGGAGCAGGAGGTTTGGGTGAGTTGAGAGGTGGGAAGTCGGGGCGAACATAGTTGTCTGGTCTCAACCGGAAGTCGCCCCGGTCCTCGACCTCAGCTCCAGCATCTTTTGAACACTCCCAAAACTGATTCGCCAGGAGCATATCCGCGATCGCGGATGTCAGTCCGCGGTCGCGGATTTGCATCGGTTTCCCCAGAAGATATTCCGCGATCGCGGATCTCATCCCGCGGTCGCGGAATTCCCACTGTTTCTTCAAAACAACTTCCACGATCGCGGTTCTCGTCCCGCGGTCGCGGATTCTCACCTGTTTCAGATTCTGCCTTTTCAGCAGCAGCATTTTCCAACACTTTTCCACTCCTTGTTGTCACAGCACTAACATTTCTGGTCGGATTCACTACCGTTTGAGATGGTAGAGAATTGGATTTTTGCTGTGCAAGAGTGGTCACAGCTTCAGCCAACTGCCCTATCTGTTTCTCCATGTTCTTGATACTAGACTTAGTAGTTTGGACATGGGTTGTGAAATGTTGAGTCAATGATCTCAACATATCTGCAGTTGAAGGTCCAGAATTGGGTCGTGGGGCTTGAGCTTGAGGTTGGGGTTCATTCTGATCACGCCATCTGAAATTTGGATGATCTCTATACCTCGGATTGTAGTTGTTCGGCTGATCATTTCGAGGTCGTGGAGGTCCATATCCACCAGCAGCATTGACTTCAGCAACATCATCATCTTGAAGCTCAGGGCATTTTTCTGTAAAATGAGAAGGGTCAGAAAAAATACCACATGCTTTTACCTGCTGTTGTCCTTTGTGCAGCTGAGAGATCATCTTCTTTAGCTCAACGAGCTCAGTCATAAGAGCGGGGTCTCCTGAGCTTGTGGCATTCGCTCCTTTCCTAGTGTATGTCCTACCAAAACTCCTAGTGCTCTCAGCCATGTCTTGCAACTTTTTCATGGCATCTTCTGGTGTCATGTTGAGAATACTCCCACCACAAGCAGCGTCCACCATTCTCCTTTCATGATTAAGGAGACCATTGCAAACATGTAGGACCAGGTCCTCGGTATCATACCCATGAAAAGGGCAACTAGCACACAACCTCTTGAAACGCTCAAGGTAATCATAGAGAGTCTCATCTTCACCTTTCTCTGCATGGGCAATTTCCTTCTTCAGAGCATTTGCCTTTTTAACTGGAAAATATTTACCCAAGAACACCTTGTGCAACTTCTCCCAGCTATCTACCGAACCGGTAGGCAAATGATAGTACCAGGACCTAGCACCATCTTCCAAAGTGAACCCGAAGGCTCTCATCTTGATCTGCTCCTCAGTGACATTTGGTGGTTTGGTTGTCATGCAAGTGTCATGGAATTGATTCAAATGCATGATTGGATCCTCACCAGGCAAACCATGGAATGTGGGGAGCAGATTGATCACCCCTGACTTGAGCTCAAAAGTCACCCCATGAGCAAGGGGTGGAAGAACCACAACTTGAGGTTGCTGTGTCAGATTGGGAGTAGTACGCTCCCTCAATGTGCGGACGACACCGCCGTCTCTTAGAGCATTTGCATCTTGCCTTGCCGCAAGCAATTCCCGTTGGGCATCAACAACTAACTGAATTTCAGCCAATTGACGTTGGGTGTCAGCAAGAGCTCTTTGCTCGGGAGTCAACAACTGGCCGTCTTCCATTGCACCTGTATCAGTCTCAACTCTGTTCTCTCTCTGATTTCGATGGAAAGTCCTCTCGATTTCTGGATCAAGAATAAAAAGAGACTGATTAGTAGAACGGGTGTTGACTATTCACTAGTCAACACTAAGGTTAATCAAAACAAGAACTTTAAGGAAAAGAAAATTTGATTCCCCGGCAACGGCGCCAAATTTGACGAGGCGAATTGTCGTATGCCAAGTCGAGTAATCCTAACAAGCTCACTAACAAGTATAGTAGGCAAGCAAGGGTCGAATCCCAAGGGAATCAGGTTATCGATTCTTAAAGTAACAATTATGTTTAACGAGTGTAAGTAACCAAAGGGGGGGGGGGGTTGGTATGTTTTAAGAACAAGGTAACAAAGGTTGATTTGGTTTGTAAATATATCAATGGAAGGTGTTTCACTCGACAATTATCCACTAACAGATTAACAAGTTGATCATAAACTCCTTTTAATCCTATGTCGAATTACTCATATGATCGTTCTAATCCCTGTTCTAATGTAGTTATTAGTACAACTAGTCCTAATAACCCTTACTCAACTATAACCTTGAAACTATCAAGATTCAATAATAAAGCAGATTTAAGTTCAGGAATGGATATATACATGCAATACCATAGACAACTAGTCAGATACTCGACATGTACTCAATTTTCTTCACAATTGACATTCACAACTAGTTCATGCAAATTGTGTGTGCTACAAACAAGTATGATATTTCAACTAGAAATAACCAAACAATAGCAATATGAATGAGATGAAACTACTTAGATGGTCAATCTAAATGAGGAAATCTAATTCAATAACAATACACACAAGAGAATAGAGACAATCAATATGAATAGAACAAAGGAAAGGAATCTCACAACTTAATCAATCCGAAAGCTTCAAATGTCAAGCAAAACAATGAAACTTCAGCAACTCATGAAGTTCTTGGGAGAAAACTCTAAAAGTTGGAAATGGAATGTAGAAGATGATAGAAGATCATCCACACCTAAAAACATATAAGTCTCTGCAGAATTCAACTGCCAAATTGAAGGTAAAAACGTTATAAAAACGTTACAAAACTTAACACAACATACTAAATCGGGCAAATGAAGAAAAGTCATCGCTGGCGGATTCCGCGATCGCGGTTTGGGACCCGCGATCGCGGATTGTGTTCTGTGATCTGGGCTGGTCCAGTAGGTTTTCCGCGATCGCGGTTTGGGACCCGCGGTCGCGGATTTGGCTTCTGTGGCTTCCTTTGCTTTGTTTTCAGCTGCTTCCAATGCTACATGTGGTCTTCTTCAGCTTCGACTCCTCTTCTTATGCTTCAATGCTCTGCATCATCCTCTGTAATCTCATATGTGACTCAACTCTCCAGAACTCCATGATTACAGAATACATCATAACATCTAGAATAATCCTATACAAAATGAGCTAATAACCTATAGTAGCGCTATGTAAAATACCGCTTATCACTTAGCTTCTTGGCGTCAAACCTTCTTAGATGGTTCAAGTCCCCTTCGAAGCCCTATCTTTCCCTTGTCTTTAGAGTGGTTTGAGTCCCTCCTTAGACACAAAGTCACCAACCTTCCCTAGCCTTGAACCCACGTTCAAAAGCTAGATATCCAAAGTCTTCCGCTATCGCCAACTGTCCACCAAATTCCGCCAACACTCAACATTGCCCAAGGTCTCATCCATCTCAAAACAAGAATACTTCCCACCTTGAATCTATATCCACGCTCATCTTGACATCCACGAGGACGTTGAACTATCATGATCCCTGCTTGACATGTGAATGGTTTTTGACAAAAAATCATTCCTTGATCATGCTCTGATGTTTGGTTAAGTGGATCATGGAAGGTGTTTTACCTGTGTCGTGGAAAGGGGTTCGTCTAGCTAACGATACCTTGTCCATCCGGAGGGTAAAGGTGTGTACCGATAGTTTTTGGGTTATAAGGCACCTTCGTGGCCTATGACCATGTTTTCGAAACATTTACGCAAAAGTATGTTATTTTCATGGATTTTCTTTAAGAAGTGTATACTCTAGTATAGATTTTAAATGGTTCGTAAAGGCAAACCTTGACCCTTCCGGTGTCCGGATTGAGGGGGTTAAGGGAGGTGTCTTACCTGTGGCGTGGACGGAAGTTCGTCTAGCTCACGATATCGTTTTCGTCGGCAGATAAAGGATTGTACCCATAGTTGTGGTTTAGAAGGTACCTTCGTGTGCAAGACATGCTTGGACATGTTTTCAAAATGATATTCATGAAAAGGATGAGAAATATACTCTAGTATACGGATTTTAAATGAGTTTATCGATGTTTGGATTCTTCCTCCTGGCTTTAACTTGGTGATAATGTTGTGACGTTTATAGTTTAAGGAGTGTGATCTTGATTTAAAATAAACTAATTTCATATGGTATAATGGTGGTTTCTTAGTGGGTGTATGATTTGTATACCATAGTGTTTAAAATTACAATTTCCTTACCACCCATGGATTTGGGAAGGTTGGTGGTCAATATTCATAGAATTGGGCTTTAGCTGTTTGTACATGTGGATTAGGAAAACCTAGTGTTCATACTCGTGTAATCTTGATGTAGTTGTTTGTCCACTGCTTCTAAAGTATGAAATCGTGATTATAAATCTGTGACTTTGTTGGAGATGATTGAATGTGTGTTTCTCTGTAGCTTTATAGAAGTTAGTTCTATGATATACAGTACTTATTTATAATTTTTTGTCTACTTGTAAGTGTTGGAGATAAGGCAGTGATGATTCAGTGGGTTTAAATCTAATCATGTTTCTATGATTGCACTGTATGTTTTTATTCGTCCTTAGCGTAGGGGTTTCAAAGCTAGATGGACACAACACTAGGACTAACTCCGTTGGTCATTTGTAGGTCGTCGCTGCTTTTGAACATTGGACGATTTGAGGTGGGTTATGAAATAGTTTTAGAATGTGGTTAAATATACATGAAGGTTTGTCATGTATTTCTTAAACCAATTAACTATTATCCGTCAAATTGGATATCTTGTTTTATGCCTGGTGGATTCAGTCGGAATTCACGGCACTGTAGCACCTCGAGTTGGGGATGTTACAGTATTGTGTATCCCAGACACTATCATAGAATTGAGTGACTGTCCACCAATCTTCCATCCGAAGAGATGTGCGGATTGCTCTGGCACATTCATCATAATTCCCACCTCTCAATTTGACTTGATTAGTGATATCTTTTTTGGTGTGTCATTGTTGTTAAGGTCATAGAGGGAGGTTATTTTGTGTTTGTATTAGTAATAATCATGGCTGAAAATTGATATCTATAACTCCATCAAAGGTTTGAAATTATGTCTTGCATCTCTGATACGATAAAGTAAAGACAAGAGGGAGTTTTGTTCTGTAATTGTTTAATTTAATTGATAGAATGCAGGTTACATTCATACAACGAAGGGTGAAGGAAGGGGAGTGTTCCCTGAAAATCCTCTAAAAGGAATGATGGAATACAAAATAACTTTGTCGAGCATTGCAAAGAAAGAAAGCATGAAGTCTAGTATGAACTGGGGTGAATGTCGAGCATCTGCTCCAACAAGTTATCATCCAAATACTCGAACTCTATAGCTCCGTCGGCACTAAGACCAGAATTGGAACTGGATCCACCCACATTACCGTTATCACCAAAGTTGTGCCTCCCGAGACTAAAGTTTTGATGGTTGGCATGGAAATGTGGGTCGTTTGGGAAGTTAAGGATGGCTTGGTGTCCCCTTAGGGCATAGGCAGCCTTGTCGTACGCCCTTGCCGCCTCTTCAGCTGTCTCGTATGTCCCGAGCCAAAGCCTTGCTCCGTTCCTCTTCGGGTCTCGTATCTCTGCTGCGTATTTCCCCCATGGCCTCCTCCTCACCCCTCTGTACTTGTACTCTGCACTTCCTGATCTACTTCCACCTTCCATTAATCTACCTTGTTGAGTTTAGTGCGAGACTACGTGTGAGTTTTGATGCATATTTATAACCACATATATATCCTAGGTTTCTTTGTTTACTTTCCTAGTCAAAAGTGGCGGATATTTTTATATATCTGTAATCAAGGAAATCCAATTGACCATATGGCCATATGCCCATATGGCTATGGGAGAGGTGGGCGTGCTTGTTCAGAGTTGATGTTATAATTAATGCTGCTGGGGATTTCGTATTTTATTTATATACAGAATATAAGAATATAGTCAGAGCGTTTAATTTGTTGTAATATGAGCCCGGCCTTATATGGTGTGCACCTATAGTTTCCATTGCCAACTTGTGTGTACGTGGATTGTCTAAATTGGAAGATTATCGATTTTTCATACAGATTCATATACCAATTATTATTACTGTAGAAATGTACGATGCTTTTTTTTTTTACATTTTACATTTACATATACATTTCTTCACATTCACATTCATAGATGAGTGCATGTCTTTCACAAAATATGAAAAATACATACACATGCAAACATGTGCATGTAAATGTGAAGAATGTACATGTAAATGTGAAGAAATGTGCATATTCGTATATTCGTACATTATTAATAATTCGTACGTGATCTGAACTCCTCCTGTAATACCCATTTAATAGCTGCAAATATACGGAATATATATGATCACAGATCAAAAACTAAGAATATTTAATGATTTCATAATATTATTTAGATAAAAAGTTAAAAACATATGATGATGTACAAACATATTTTTAAGCGGTGACCTTCAGTATAACAATTCAAAATTATACATGCAAAGTCATAGTCCATATTCTTTCATTTCAATAAAACTAAAATAGATAAGATATATAATTATGAAAATAAAATTGTTTCGTCTCATTCTAGTTATATCACGTAGGCAATCTTCATAAGAAAAATTTGCTTTTCCATTTTCTATTAGTTACCGTTTTTATTTTCAAAATAAAATATATGTTAGATTTAGAGGATAAAGACAAACGGTATCACAATAGAATCTCTCATTTCCGATATTAGGAAAATGTTTCAAACTACGCCTACAATGAGGATTTATTCCAAAAAAGTGCCAATAACAGAAAAAAAATCATGATATTGCATGTAATATTTTCAAATATTATTATGTGCCAAATTTGTGTCATAATCATGTTAATTTAATAAATAAGAAAAAAATAAAATAAATATAAATATCACAACTTAGTGAACAATTGATTATCATATATCTTTTCTGTAGTCGAAAATAAGCTAAAAAAGTGAAAGGTAAATAAATATTTATAATACCTATGATATTATATAGTTTTATTTTCAATATACATTGTTAGTTGTTATTAATATATCTCTACCGATAATATTTTATTAATTTATAATTTTTAAATATAAAATTTACATTCCGAATGTATTTATATTGTATACAAAAATAACATTTTTTAATTTCTGACCAAAAATGCTCAAAACCTGAAATTATCGAATCCGAACTAACACTAAAATTATTCTGGTATAAATTCAAATTAGTATAATCCCCGCGTCATGTGCGGTTCATATAATACAATTTATAAATAAATAAAATTTTATCTTCTACACAGTTTTATCAAAAAAAAAAATTCTCCTGCCTTGTCAGTGATTAGTCCAAAAATCTTAATATATATATAAAAGATTCGTATACATATTATATATATATTGTATTTCTTGTAGAACAATATTTTTTTTTATCAGCTCTTTTAGAACATTATATCATCATTTTTAATTGTTATACATATTAAGCATATCACATCCTAAGTATAATTTTTATTCCTTATTGAAGGTAAATATATATACCGTATTGCAAGTGAATAGTTTCAAAATGTTTAACTTGATTTATTCTATGTAAAAAAATCTTTGAAAACAATTTTAGTTTGTTAGAGATTTGTATGCTGTATATATTTTTAAAAATAATTGAATTAATAAAAAAAGTAAAAAGAGAATTAATTAAAAAAAATGACACATAGGATAAATGAAACTAAAACGAAGGAGAGAGCTTGAATTCATCTATATCTTAATATATATAAAGGTTGTTGGTTTGAAATTCAGATGGTCTTAAATGGGTGGTAATCAAGTGGCTTAAATGAGATTCATTTATTGTGTTTTTTTAGGGTGGCTTAAATAGATTTGATTACCATTTCTCTTTCTCATTAATCATTTCTCTTATATTCATCTTTTATCAATTTTATTTTCCCAACCTACTCATAGACATGGTCCAATCCCTTAAATTCGACGATACTGCACAAGGATGACGACAAGTTATCGCCTTGACCGTCTCTATTATCTTCGCCGTCCTCCATTTGTGAGCACCCTTTACATATCTAGCTATATTCAAGTCCCATTTCACTACAGTTGAGGATTGAACATAATTATTTAGGGAGAAGAGAAATTAAGTTTAATATAAATATATATGGAGTGCACGAAGAGTGTTGAAGGTGCGCAAAGAGCTCCTTTTTTATTATCTTCGTTCTTCATTCACCGCCTATTGCCCTCTTCTTCATGGTGGATAGGATGTTTCGTTTTTGCCAGTTTCGTCTTCATAACTCCCTTAAAGTACCAAATTTACTCATGAAACGTTACTTTGCATTTGAGAGGGAAAGAGTCGGGTGAGATTGTTGTATATAAAGTTGTCGCATCTGATGGAAGTTTTGGTTGTAACTTTACAATATCCTCAAGAAGATCAAGGTGTAGTTTTCATCTTCTCTAGCAACTTTGTCTTTTTAAAATAATCCAATAACATAAATGCAAATTTTGACAACTTGCTATTTGTTAATTATAGGAATCTATAGCCTTCAAAGAGATACCCGTTGTGATAATGTAATAAAAAACGTTTTTACTCACTCGAATATATAAGTATCATTTGATCTTTGTAGTAATGATGTAGATATTTTCATTTATGGTGTTAAGAGGTTACGAACCTCTTAAATAGTTTATTATAGCATATTATATAAATATCATAATAAAAATATATATAAATAAACATTTGGACATCATAACAAAAATATATATATATATATATAAGTATTTGGCCATGCGTGGCAGGGCGAGAAGACTACTTGTCTATATAAAAGTTGTTGGGTTTGATGAAGTAATGACAATTGGTACTTAGTTAATGCATTGAATTAATCCATTAATATTTTTTTGAAAGGTTAATGCATTGAGTTAATACATTAAAAAATATCACATTTACTTAGGCTCCTACAGTAGTCGTCTCACATCTGTTCGTTTCCGCCAGTTGCTCTTCATTTCATTTAATCTCCTAATTTGGGTATTTTAGTTATGGTTTGAGTGTATGTCGTATGTTTGTTTCTATATCGTATTTTTCTCATCGATTTTTATATGTTCCATGCGTATGTCTTTTGAGATTCTCCTTGGACATGTTGTCTTTTGAGATTTCTTTCAGCAGATTGTTATTATGTAGAAAATAATTTTAAAATATCATTAATTAGTAATTATACGTTTCAGATTTCGTTACTAATCATTATGTTAAAATTTATATATATTTAATTAATTAAAAACATTTATTTTTTATTAAACGTTATATCATAAATATATACAGTATATGAAAATAATACGAAATATATAAATACGATAAAAGTAGACAGTTTAGACTCGCGCGAAGCGTGGGGGAATGAACTAGTTCTTATTTAATATATAGATATTTATAGATATAGATTCCACACTAAGTGGTTAGCACTAAACCGTTGCTACGTCAGACATCAAAGAAGTAAGGAGAAGTATAACGGAACAAACATGCATGTGCCGATGTGCGTAGCGTAGGTGGTCTTTGACATCTTGACTTTCAAAGGGTAAATTTGAAGTAAACAAATGCATGCATATGCTTTAGGATTTACAATTAGTACTTCAATATTATAATGTCATTGTACTCTAATTCTATACAAAAAATTGACGGGCGTTAGTTAGATAATTGTATAAATATATTCTGTCAAAACATGTGCATGGATTAGGAATATGTCAACTTTAAACTTTTCAATTTGAGACGATAACTTTTCAGTTACCCTCAACTTTTCAATTTGAGACGATAACTTTTCAGTTACCCTCAACATTTTGTTTTTGGTTAATTTAATCATGGTATGAATCTTCTACACACGTATTTTTAACTACAAAATATGATTAGGTTTTAAGAAGAAAAGACTTTAGGTAAACAGTGAGAAGTTAAAATGATTGTTCTGGACGAATTTAAATCAATGGACGAATTTAAATCAATAGACTCAGAATTCGTTAAATTGTAACGAAAAGTAATTGTAATTATAAATTTACTCCGATTGATGAAAACGGGTAATTATAAATGGTGAATTTTGATATACAAGGGAGGAAGTATAGAGTTACAAAAAGTATAGTCGAAAAAAATGAATGGTCGGATCTGACTGTAAGTGGTTTGGTTGGACTAAACAATGTCGGACAAGATAAAATGTATAAAATGAGAGTTTTGACAATGAGAGTACATTTGGTTGTAGCCCAAAGAAATTGTTGTAGGGTGTCTTTTTGAGGCTTCTTCAAAGCCTTATTTATACTTGGTTTATCCCTTCTTAAATGTTTTTTATTCCTCCTTAATGCTCTTGATCCTTGTATTAATTAATTACACTTTGATTTTCTCTTAAATACATTTGACTCCCTCTTTGAATGTTGAAATAATGTATAGCTGTTGGAAATCCCGGAAATTTCGAAGCCATTGCATCAAAGGAGAAAATTTCGCTCGTCCGCCGCAATAGTCGATCGAAGGCAGGTTCAACCCAACGCTTGAAGGCGGTTTCGACGATCGCATCAGATAATCGAGTCTGACGATCAAGTAGTGGATTTTCCGACCCCATCAATTGCCTCAAATTCATCTTAGTCATTGCTGCGAGACGATGGATGAGATGAATTTGCAAATCTTGTAGGACGACATATCTTAGTGATTGAAATTGTTCACGTTGTCTTGTTGTGAGATGTTTGGTGACTAAGTTGTAGCCGTGTGGGTAGTAAATATGTGTTGTGCAAGTTTGTATTATAAGTATGTAGGTACCGTATGTAGGGTTTGTCTCTCGTAATGTGTGTTAGTCATGACATACGTGTAGGCTGAGGAGGAAATCAGTTTATTTGTTGCGTATTTGTAAGGTTGTTTTCCTTGTGTAACGGAGCAAATCGTATGTCATCTTCCCGTGTACCGATCAGTCATGTAATGTAATGTTACGGGTCGTCACCCTTGTGTATGTATATGTAATTTGACATGTCAAGTTGATTTGTCAATATTTGATTTTGATGCCTTGTATGCGCCAGACTGTGTACAATTTTAACGTACCTTGTAAGATAAAAAAGACATGGCAGACTTGGTGTTCGACTTTATCGACAATCCTCCAATACTCACATTAGTAATACTTACAGAGATAAAATCGTTGATGTCTATCAAAGAATACCTAACTAACCAACTAGTATAACAGGAAAGTAAGGGTCGAACCCAAAAGAATTAAGTAGTCTATTACTAAACACGTAATCAACTACCAACGAACGAACTAAAAGGGGGGTTGTTTGTTCTAAACCTAAAGACAATTAAAAGTAACAAGTAGCAAGAGTTGTAGAAAATATGATTGGGAAAGCGTTCCACCTAACAAATATCCACACAATGGCATGCAAGGTTGATCATAGATATCTCAAGTTCAGACAATCCTATTGTCGTTCCTATTCCGATCAGATATAGTTATCAGTGCAGCCCGCCATGTTAAAACTTCCTATTAAACAAACCCGAAGACTTGTAAGATTGAATTCAATAGAAGGATTAAGCAAAGGAATTTAACAGGATACACGCAACTCAGACAACCCATCAGAAAAGCATGCAATCAATTCTCATTCACAAATAAACACTTCAAACCCGCTCATGTAAACTTGTGTTTGCTACTAGATAACGAGTTCCAGCCCGGAATTACCAAATCTTAGCACTATGAACAATATCAATGAACTAGATGATCAGGCTAGATAAATCAATAAGATTAAGAGCATGAGAATCAATACAATCAATAGAAAATGAACTAGAGTTTAGAATCTCACAACTAAACAGCCAAAGGCTTCAATCGTCACGCGAAACAAAGGAAATTAGTTCTTCAAAGACATGGAGGCGAAAACTAGGGTTAAGAGAATAATCTTCAAAAATTGCTTCCCTAAAACTAAAGTGTTTTTAGGCTTAAATACCTAAAAGGAATAATAAATCCGGAAATATAAATAAAAGAAAATAAAATGAAATAAAGAAAATATAAAAATAACATAAAACTCGGACTCGGATCTGGCCTTCAGCACGTCACCCGCGGACTACCCGCGGGCGCGGGTATGTGGACTACCCGCGGGTCTCAAAACTTAGAACATTTCTCGAACTTCTTTTTGTTGGTCATCCGCAGGTGCGGATTCACTTTCTGGCAGACATCCGCGGGCGCGGATCACCCGCGACTTACCCGCAAATCCTTCTCTGCAGCGTCTTCTTGTCTTCGTCTTCGAATCTTCAAGTCTTCTAATCCCAATTTCTTCACATTTTCGAAAGACATCTTCAATCTTCATAGTTCACTACTTCTCCTCTTCAACTCCAAATCATGCAATTACATATAAACTAACTCCCAAATGATCCTAAACCAAGCTAATAATCACTAGATAACACATATGAAATACTACTCATCAAATTCCCCCATACTTAGACCTTGCTCGTCCCGAGTAAGCTAAGAAACACCTCCTCCCAATCTAATGCACAAAGTCCTCAGAAAGTACAAAGAAACTTGCCTAGTGATCACAACATCCAGCATCAACATCAAAATCCTCAAGAAAAACGACTATAGAAACATCCAAACAATAACAACATCAAAAGTAATATGATCAACGAAATACAACCCAATATACTCCTTATGACTCCCAAGTGGTCCTAGCCGACATCCTCCTATACTTCACTTCTTATGTCGTCAAACGCCAAGCAAGAACAAATCCTAGATCACTCTATTTTTTCACGCTCATTTTGCTTAGTCGTCCTTTTGGGTTTTCATCCAAAGCACTCATTAATTGTTCCAAAGATGGGCTCACCAAACTCACATCACTCAAAAACTATTGTTACCCCAGCCTAGTGTTGGTCCAGGTCACCTGCTTATTGCATAGTCATTGATATCACAGGATTTATCTGCCTTTTTCATATTTTTTGGATTTTTTTTTTGTTATATAATGCGAAAATTACAAACCAAAATCTGAAATGCAAAATGAAAACAAATTATATACATCCCTAACGAGTATAATATCCCTCTTCCATACTTAAATTAAACATTGTCCTCAATGATAGAATAAGACCTAAAAAATGTAAGAGGAAGAAAAAACATACTCACTCGGGTGGTGGTGGTGGTGGTGGGTATGGCCAACGACCATAGAACTCCATTTTTTGCCTCCAAATCTCCTCCATCATCATCCTTATCGCAACCTGCTCCTCCATGAAGTGATCCCGTCTAGCTGAAGTACGGGCATGTTCTTCAGCAAAACGACTCTGCTAAGATGAAAACTCATGTTGATGCATCAACAGACGACGCATCTATGCTAACATATCCTCCTGCCAAGAACTCCTCTCAAATGCCGGAGTTGTTGGTCCAGAAGGCCCAACCTCAAATCCTGGGGCAGCCTCAGGAGTCTCTGCATCAATCTGCATAATGCATATGTACAACTCTAGGGGGGTGGCAGTAACTCATCTAGCGGTAAATACCAGTCCACAGCAGTGGGACCAAAGGGCATATGCTACCTAGGAAAAGCTAAAATGTGCCTCCCATTCTCAAGAGACAACCATGTGTATCTTGTCTCACCATTTCTAGCAGTTGTCTGGTGCAGCAGCTTGACCCTGTTTAGACCATCCTCATCAAACAAATAGGGAAGCTTATTGAATCCTTTCTCCGGTAGATCAAGGACCGCTTGAGCAATTAGTGTAATCATGCATCCCATGACTATCTTCCCTTTTTCCTCGACCTTACACTTCATATAACTAGCAACAAACAACTCAATCCAATCTGGGATCACATTACTGTCAGAACTGAGGCACCACACCCACCTAAAATCTTGTACTGCAAGCTTATTAATTTCACCATGGCCAAAGAATGCCAAGGAAAGAACCTTGTGTGCTAGCCTGAAGAAAAGGGTGAGTGATCTTCAAATTCTGTTCACCATTGGAGTCAAAGACTGTTCCTGTAAGAGCACTCCAAAATAGAGTATATATGTCGAGTTCTGACATTTGTAAGCCACTCATCAGTAGGGTAAGTAGTCACCCCAAGAATCTCCTTTAGACGCTCATAGGTAACCTCATACTCTCTCTTCTTATAATTTCAGGTGCACTAGCAAGGGAGACGTGAGAGCGGAACCTCGAGAGCCGACAATGGCGATTGGGAGCCAGTGCCAAGATTGAGAGATGGCGTGAGCGATGACTAAGCCGGGATTGGCGAGCGCCGACTCGGCCAACGATCCCTCCATTGCAAAAGTGATCACAAACCTCAAAGTGGAAAACCTTGGCGTGTAGCCGTGGCTGGCCATGGAGCGGAGCACGAATGATTGTGTGGCTTAGACAAGCTATCATCATGGGGCATGGTAAGCGTATGATCATGACTTCTTCCTCTTCAAAATTTGTCATGGTAGGCGCGCGGTCGCATCAATCACTATTTGACTTCTCGCAAGATTTGTTGAAGAAACCTTCTTTGTTCTTGGTTGATGTAGCAATGAAGACGGAACGCTCCTAGGAGTTCAAAACTCGAAGTTCTACAAAGACTTGTGAAATAATAACTCGAAATCCAAGAGTGGTCCCTCACAACATCAAACGAGCGGTTGAATATCGAATCCTTATGTAATTTTTAATTTTTGAATATTGAATCCATATGTAGTTTTAAATTTTTGCTATATTTACTTCAATCACATGGATAACAAATGTTAGAGTTTAGGATGGCAATGATGAAATTAAATTGACTATACCAAAGTAGAGAAAAAGTCAGATAAGAAGCAAGTTTAACGTAGGAAAAATGAAATGTTTGCGTTCACTAATAACAAGCTAATGTTCATATTCTGGATGGTAAATATTCATAATCTGACGATCATGTCCGCTACGGTTATTTAAAAAAATATTATTCACAAAAATTATAAAATTATTACCGTGTGACTCACTTAAAATCCAGAATATAAACATTGATGTGTATATTGTAAATGTGGAAGTTTCGTTTTTCCTACGTTAACCTCTCTTCCTACCCTAACCTTTCTCTACCAAAAGTAATGGATAGAGATAGATTTTAATTCATTGATCATATTAATACAAAGCTTCTATTTCGCACACCCTAAAAATCTATATAACACATCCCGATATTCCTCACAGATGGTTTATACAAGAGGTTCGTCACAAAGCTCTCCCACCATAGGTACATCACAAACCATTTAACCTGGACCGTCACGAACGGATATTTGAGAAGCTTCGTCACAAATGAAAATCATCTGAGCTTCGTCGCGAATCCCATGTGTTGGTACTTGACGAAGGTAAGCTATACCTGCTAAAACAAACCTATTATGTCTAATCCACAGCTACTACATTTAATTACCACCATACTAACATTAAAAATCCGAATCAACTTCATATTCAACCTCTTAACTTCATTTTTTTACCCACATTTCAACCATTTCCTTTTTTATTCAAACACAATCTCTTTAAAAATGTCAAATTGAGATGATTATATAAAACAAAATGTTGATGAAAGTGGTCCATCATGGGCAAACTTCAATGAGGTAAAATAAACTTGTTTAAAATAATGTTGATGTTAGGGTTTGTGTTAAAGTTAGGGTTTGTGTCTAAAATTGATGGGTTTTAAACTTAGATTTTGTGTTTATTTTCTCAAAATCATGTTTTAGTATAGTCAAGATGTGCATTTTATAAGTTATAATAGAATGAGAATGAAACTACATTTTTATATGACATAAATTTGTATGTATAATGATGAAAACGGAGTTGAGAGTTGTTTGATTCGAATTTAGGGCTAGACTTAGCTTGTTGGTTTGTGTTGTAGAAAAGGGTAAAAAGACCTTCGTCACGAAGCACGTTTAAACGTTCGTCACGAAGCTCATGCCTACGTCTGTCACGTATGGATTTACACATAAATGTGCAAATTGGTTTGTGACGGACAAAGGCATGATAGTTTGTGACGAAGGTAAAATAGGGTTTCTGACTGCTTCTTTGGCGTTTTTTTTTTAATTTTGCATGATAGTAATCAAATGTTCAATGGTTAAGACAACCTATCGATCAATGTCGATGTTTCGGTGGGATCACGAGGGTTCCTTCGTTTGATCTTGGTTTTGATTTTGATAATCCGCCAATGTATCTCAACTTGATCCTCCTCCATATCTTTCTCATCAAATATATTGGTCCAATGTACCTCCATATCAATTTGTATCGCAACCATATCAATCTTGGTTGCATCTTTAAGAAATGCAGTATTTCCTGGCTGTAAAGACAATACCACAGCTTGACAATGTTGTGCATTTTGAGGAGCCATATATATCATCAGATTATTCTGAAGTTTTCGTCACTGATCAGATATTCAGGTCAAGAGAAACTGATGAAGAGCGGGCAAGAGATATAGGAAAAGCTCATAACTTCATGTTGAAGGTTGGTAGGACCAACTTGAAAGGAAGGTTGGGAAGGTCTTGGCTTAAATGCGAGCGCAGAGGACAGTATATTCCTGAATCTGTAGGGAGAACCAGAAAAAACACAAAGACAAAGAAATGTGGTTGCAAATCCCATATTGCATGCAGAGAAAATGAAAAGGGGGAATGGATCTTAAGATAACGCCAACTTGCCTAGTGATTGATCGGGAAAAAAGCTTTAATGAATGCTTTCGATAGGATCTTTCCAGATTCTACTTTCCTCCTTTGTAGGCGGCACATCCAAAAGAAAATTGAGGACCATGATAAGAAAGCAATTCGGTCAAAAGCAAGGAGGACTAATTTTGCAAGCGACTGCCTTGACTTATTCAAGCAGTCGACGAATCTTGCATACAACATAAGGTTGAGGCGTATTAAAAGAGAATGGGAAGAATATTTATCTGAAGAAAAATTGGCTTACCACAAGCTAGATTACTTTCGATCTATGTCGATAAGATCTTCACATTAGGATCCAACACCACAAACAAGTTAGTGATGTTACTACGTTTCTCCTTTGGTTTATACACCAAAAGCTCTAAGTTTTTTTGCACGGTGACATGCCTCAGTTTTTACTAAAAAGGACCTTCGTCACGGACATATGTCAAAGCTCCGTCACGAAGGTACATCAGCCACCATTTCGTCAGAGACATACACTAGGGCTACGTCACGAAGGTCCACTGGAGGAACATTCGTCACAAACATATATCAACGCTCCGTCATGAAGGTCCATCAGACCCCATGCGTCACGGGCAATCTTCAGACCTTCGTGACGGACCAAAAAACCAGAGCCTCGAAATTTGAAATTTGGTAATCGGGCCTCTCTCCATCCGCAATTTCTTCTCGAGTCTATTCCGGTTATTCTTCTGAGTACTTCTAGAAGAAGGATGCATCTAAAACAAACACATTTTTTAGTCAATTTCTTCTCCAATAAACAAACCGTATAAAAAACAGAAATATGTCAAAAATATGCAAATTCGTCCGTCAGGACAATCAACAGAGCTCCATCACGGATCAAACCAAACCATCAGTCACGAAGCTCTAGATCATCCGCTTCGTCATAGAACTTTACCCTTCCTTCGTCACGAACCAATTTGCAGGAAATGAAATGCAAATTCTTCAGGGGACTAACCAACAAGCACATAATTTTCACAATTTCGAACACAAAAGCAGTTTTCCAAACATAAATCTTATAGAATAACCCTAAATCACATAATTAAACTAAGAAAGATGCCTAACACATATATACTAGAAAACCCTATTTTCATCTACCCAACTTCAAACATTAATCTCAAACAAATGCAAAAGAGTAAAAAAAAAATACCTTCTTGAGTTGATTTGATGATGTTTTGTTGTGAAGGAGTTGTGAAATCTTGTGAATGTTGTTGTTTGATGTTCTTCACGACGTCGAAGTGTTTATAGAGGATGAAGAGGAAGGTGAATTAGGGTTGGGGTAAAAAATTGGTTTTATATCTTCATTTAATCGTTCGTCACGGACAACCCACATCGCTTCGTCACAGACGTTGTTTCGCGCTTCGTCACGGAGATATCTCTGCTCCCGTCCATTACGAAGCTCCCCATTTTCCCGTCCGTGGCGAAGGTCGCTCCTATTTGGTCTGTGACGAAAGTCATTTTACGTTAAATAGATAAAATAGGGTGTGCTAAACAGGAATCCAATATTAAGTTAATATGAGTATGGCTAAAACACACTCCTCGTGAGTTTGAATAGAGGTAACTTTTTGCTCATCACACATATTTTGAAGTTGGAGTATAGGTTTGGGAATTTTGGAATATTAATACAATTAGCCCTCATAAATAAATAAATTCGCAGGAGGTTCCGTAAATCCAAGTGAGCGAGAGAGGAGAGTGAGTGTTGTGGAAATGGTGTCCCTCCCAACATGGTTCCGCTATCTCGCCCACAAGTTCGACTACTCCGTTTCTTGCAGCTGGAAGGTGCTTTTCTTCTCATTCTGCTTTCTTTCTTTTCTTTCCCATTCCGTTATTCCCCAATTTTTTCTTCACTTGCTCGAAATTTCTAGGTCGTGTTGCTTTTATTTTCTACAAATTAGCTTCTACTCTAATTTGCTGTTACGATCACTCTTCCGTTTTTAAGGAGAATTCATCTGTTGCTGTTACGATCACTCTTCCCATTACAAATTAGCTCGTTTGCGAACTTGATTGAAGCTTCTGGGATAATTGCTAGTGAATGTTTAGTAGGAGGTTGTGATCAGGTTATAAGGGAGTGAAAAAGTAAAAAACTTGTTTCAACCTTCCAAATTTTCATCCTTTTTCTTCATTTTTCATGAATACAATATATTGCTGCTGTAAGTTCATTTCCACTCTTTGTCAGTATTGAGATGGATTTTAGATCAATTTCATTCACACTTGTGGTTCTCCCAGAGTTGGTGTAAAATGTGCTTTGTTACAAGTGCAGTTCAATATCAGTCCACTAACTCATTGGTATATAAGCAATTAAGGATGTAGCTTCAGATGATAATAGTCTTTTTAAATTAGGTTATGTCGGTGTTTTGGAAAATTCATCATATGCTTCTTAAGTTGGTTGATGACATTTCAGCTTTTAAGAGAAGCTAGAAGTAGTGTTTAGCAGATGCTTTTTAGTTGGGTTTTGTTGTATTTGGATGGTTTGCCTTGCCGTTGGTTTTGTAGAAAGAATTATTGGTTGTATGATAATATTCCTCTCATTGTTAAGTTTCAATCATTAACATGTTTTAATGCACTGCAGCTCTATAAAAGAGGGCAAATAGCAGACACAGAAATTACTAACGTGATATGGAAGAACTTACTTAAAGGAAGATTAACATACTTGCTCCGGAATAAGGGAGAAGAAATGGCCCCTACGATAAACAGCCATGGAGGAACTCTTTTAGTTCGCAAAATACCTACTCCCAATCCATCGTAATTTTGGACTACACCTTTCTACTGCTTGTTTTATAATAAATATTTTTTACATAATTCTCTTCTAATGTGGATTTATGTAGTCTTGAACTGCCATATCCATAACTGTGCTAGTTAAAAATCTTTGTTATCCCTGATAATTATATGGATTGTGCTATAGTATGCTCTTTTTCACTTTCTCTACTGCAGGCATAGTACATCCTAAAATCCATATATTGTGGAACCTATTGTCATTTAACTTAGGTTGAAAATTGAGCAAAGTTCATCTCCTTATTAGTCTCCAGGAAAAAAAAAGTGGTGATACCGTGATAGGATAGAAAATGGAGATCAAGTGGGAAAAAAAATACAACTACATGTTATCTATTACTTTTATAATTATAAGAGCATGTCACTAGCTGTGCATACTTCTTCTTAATACTTGATTTCTCATATGTTTTTTACTTTTGATGTTCTATACTTCCAACTTAGTAAATTAAAGTCCCTGCTCTCTTCGTCATTCTGCAATAACTCAGATGATATTTCATATAAGACATGTATGATGATGTTTGTACTTATGCATAATTTATTTTGAAGTTGCCATCAAACCTAAATCTACATGCATTCATCTTCATACACTTCTATGACGTCTTTGATTTTAAGTCCCAATGTCTAACAATCTGTATACTGTAACAGTTTTGTCTTTGTTGGCGATGTTGTGGTATTGAAGGACCCTAACAAGTCAGATAATTGTCTTGTTAGAAGATTAGCAGCAGTTGAAGGGTATGAAATGGTGTCCACAGAGGAAAAAGATGAACCTTTCATTCTTGAAAAGAATGAATGTTGGGTTTTATCTGACAATGAAGCTTTGAAGCCTAAGGTAAATAATATCATAATTTTATGGTAGAAAGGGAGGTGCATGATACTGTATCAGATAAGTAAACCAAATTTATAGCTCTTCTAGCAGTAAAGCGTAAAAATATTTCTCCTAAATATATCTTTAGCTTCGTCTGGACAATTATCAGATACTTTTAGTTGATACTCTAGAAAGAAGCTATTATTTTCCAAACAACACATAATTAAGAGAACTTCCTATTTCATGCAGTAGCTGTCTGCTCTTAGGTCTTCTTTGGCATCTTTTTTACTAGTACACACAGACTGTAGAGTCCGCTCCTTGCATTTAATCTGGTCTTCTTTGGCATCTGTATAGCAAGTAATTGAGCTCTAATTACTGTCAAAACAAATTTCAACTCACGCCTTACACCTGCCAGATCAGGATCCCTTCCTGAAGCTCCATCTGTTCAACATGATCCACTTTGCAAGTATCATGCTGTAGAAGCAGGTCCCACAATGAAAATGAGTAATATCTCAATAGAAGGATAGTAGTCTCAGTTTGGCTACAATCTAAGTTGGGCCTTTCTGCTATTTTCATTTCATTATGGCTTCGGTTTTCAAAATCATACCTTTCTGTTCCAACCCAGAGAAAATTTCGATTATTGTCCATATTTTAGTAGGACCATGTGTAGAAACCCCAGAAACAGATGGCATCATGAGTCCATCCATTTTTTTCTTCTTTTTGCAATACCTTCACATAATTAAAACGGAAGGACGATTCTTTGTTTCTCACGTGCTCAAGTACTATGTTATCAGCCACACTGGATCTCTGAGCAAATAAGTTGTTTGGATTTGCTCTAGTTGTAACCATTGTAAAGCTGATATGCTTATATGGTTCTACCACTTAACAGGAAGCTCAGGACAGTAGATCTTTTGGTCCGGTTCCATTGTCCAACATTATGGGGAGAGTTGTATACTGCATGCGTTCTGCTGTTGATCATGGTCCAGTAGAGAACAGGTACGGTTCTTAAAACAAAGCTCAATTTTCCGAGGAAATTTTAACCCGTATTTATTTCCTTCGAATTATGGAAGGCTATAGTAATAATGTGTTCCTACTAATCTCTTGTTATGGATTTTGCAGCCGATATGGCATGCAAAAGGATTTACCTGTGGTGGAGGTTGAGCTTGATGTGGACGAGATGGTAAAGCATCAAAAGCTGTGAGAACTACTACCTAGTTTCCCCCCTATAAATTGGTAAGAGTGATTCTTTGGTAAGATGAGAAAGACGAAAAGAAAACAGAAATAAACAAGAGCATGGGCTCTAATGAATTTGCAGCCTCTGATGTTTACATGTACTGAATTGGCTACTTGTGACTCAAGTCGTCGTGTGTTACATATACTTTTGAGCTACATTTTGTTGGATAGTAGTTTCGGTGTAATTACTTAGCTCTAGGCTTTGCTAAGCTTATTTCTTATACTTGTTCTTACCCTCTGTTTGGATTAGCTTATGCTTACGCTTGAGAAATCCATGGGGGGGAAACAATTAGAACTCCGCTAACGAAACCGGGAAGGAGGAGTCAAACACATGTATTTCCCAACATAATCATGCACATTTTCTGTTAGGCTGAAAATATATTCACCCAATACGGGAAAAGTGATAAAAAGAAGTCAAACTGTTGCAACGAGAGAGAAGATTCAAACCATGAGTCATGACCACGTTATGCTTACGAATCACATCAACACAAAAATATATCTTAACCACCACATCAACAAATGAAATTAATGCAAAAAATTGTATCTGGTTGATTGCTCAACCTTGAACTGTTATACCTGCATAATCAAGGAACATAAGAAAAAGCTTGCTTATAAATTTAACTAAATCATCTTCCATGGAAATGCAAGTTTGTTCCGAGTACCTAGCAGTAACTATTTATTCAAGTGCTGGATTGTCAAAACGGTATCAATTACCATTTTGATGGTTCTTTGTATAGCTTTCCAATCGTCCACTTGCTGCTAATACAAGTCCTGAGGTTCCAATCCAAACGGAAGTTAGATAAGGCGTCGTTTTGATCAATCAAATGTGGAATTTTTCAAAAAGAAGAATTACCCAAGAATGGAGCTGAAGGCTTCCCAGGTCGGGATTTATATTCCGGGTGGAATTGGACTCCTACAAAGTAAGGATGGTTTGGAATTTCCAAGACCTGAAAGAAGGATAAGCAAATAGATTGTCGAGTTTTAATCCCATATCTCGGCTTCATTTTTTCGTAAATAATCTGCAGAAACGATACCAACCTCCATTCTTTTACCACTCTCGTCTCTTCCAACAAACTTGAGTCCGGCTTCTTCCAGCGTGTTAACCACATCTGGATTCACCTGCAACATTTTACTACAAAGTTAAATTCACCTTTTATTTGCAAAACAGTTGATAAATTATAAATTTTGAAAAACCGAATACAAATTGGTATGCGATCACAAGCATGCAAATTAGCAGATAAAAACTCAGTGACGAGAAGTATCAGAAGATATTAGTAGGAAGGATATTATGAACCTCGTATCTGTGGCGGTGGCGTTCATCAACGTACTCTGAATTTTGGTATCTGACATGCAAAGAATGCAAAATTTTAGAAACAATAATAAACGAGGTTGTGTACAACGTACATATCGGTGAAAAATAAATGCATGTTTCAGTGAGATTAAAAAAAAAACAGAAGAATGTTGCTTACAGTTTTGAGGTGGTGCATCTGTGGGATTGGAACAGTGTCCTCCGGGATCCTAATCTCATAGACTCTCCCATGATAGTTCTTGATCCCTGAAAATATGGTTTAGCAAAAATATATCAAAAAGAAACTTTCAAGGTCATAACAGTAAATATACCTCAGGCATGAAAATGACAACAGAATTATCATCCCTGGAACCAAATTCTTCACTGTTGGCCTTTTCCCAGCCCAAAACCTAAGAACATTCAAATAAGATAAGAGCTTAAACAATATGCATAATTATCACATGAAATAACTTCAATGGTATAATAATGACAACATACTGATCTGGCGTATTCAATAACAGAAATCTGCATCCCCAAACAGATTCCTAAATATGGAACGTTATTCTCCCGGGCATATTTTGCAGCCAATATCATTCCATTGATTCCCCGATCACCAAATCCCCCAGGGACCAAAACGCAATCTGCACCCTGCAAGTTCACAAAGTATGTTGAGATTCTGGATAAGATAAATGAAACCATGGAACACACTCATGTAGTCATGTTCAGACTACTCTCTTCTTCTGACGACTTTAAGTAATATTACGAGAAGAAAAAAGGATATACAAAGGTGATGGAGGGATTGATGTCGTGTAGAGAGGAGCTTAGTTGCGTCATGCCACTTAACCATACACATAATTACATCAACATATGAGGCATTTTAAAATTAATTTTAGTGTTTATTATTTCTAATCAGCATTATACTTTACAAACATGACTAAAGTTCCTGTAAAGAAGAAGCATTATGTTATCCAAGTCAAAGAAACTCACGCTTCAAGGCAATATAAGTGAGGACCCATTGCCCCATGCTTAAAAAGAGCAGAGCATAGTATTATTGTACATACCCTTAAAGTACTCCATGCGGACTTGTATTCATCTGGTTTCTGCATAAGGATAAAAGTATTATAGTACATACGTAATTCCAAAAGGAGGCAAATATTCCCTTACAAGTCAAATACAATAGGCAAGTTGATAGAGGAAACATCTTACCTCTTTTTCAGTATCCTCTTCCAGGTCAGATGCTGCAATCCAGTCGACTGATGGCTTCAACGCACATGCAATGCAAGCATGCAGTAAAGCCTATATAAAATATCATTAGCTTTAGCAGACTCTAGAATGAGGTTACAATCACATTGAAGTGCTAGGTTGAATGAAAATTGCAAGATGCAACTATTCATTTACCTTGATAACGGAAAGGTAGGAGTCGGTCAACCCGACATATTTGCCAACCAATGCAATTCTGACCTGCATAGACGTCAAAAGTCTTTACACGTCACATGAAAAAAAAAACAATAAACACTTCAAACTATGCAGCTAGACTTTCAAATGAACGGGCGCTCACTGTATCCGTGATGTTATCAAATGTCTCTGCACGCAAAGTCCACTCTTGCAAGTCTGGAGTTTGAGCAACACTAAAACAAATGATCCAGTTAGGGGACACAAGAGTTGAAACTTGATTAAAATGTACAAAATTTGCAACGCCAGTTCATTTTATAAATAGGAGGGCCTCTATCATAAATTAGCAGAAAAACCCCACAATATGAAAAGATTCAAAGCAAAGTACTTACTCAAGTAAGTTTAGCTGCTTTAGTATTGCCTTATGCGCATTTTGGTTCTGCAACACAAACAGAGGTTTAGTGAAGCGCAAGGAATTTAGGAAGCTAAACCATGGTGGAGATCAACAACTGAATAAACCTACCCTCAACAGCAGAGGAACATGCCAAATATTTGGTACATCATGGATATTCAGAATATTTGCAGCCTGAATAAGCAACAAATAACATAAAGTTAGGCGCAGGCTAATATGTGAGAATACAGCTTCTGAAAGAATCTACCAACATATTACCGACACATGACAGAATTGAGAGAGTTTCTCCTTCGTATTATCTAATAAAGGCTGCAATGCACAAAAAAAGTTGTACATTTAGTTAAATTGACAATATTAGAAAGGCAACAAATTTGTAGAATCTTGATATGTAAATGAGTACAGCTACTCTGTATTAGTAGAGAACAGTTTTTTAGTCTATCAAAATCATTCCTGAATAGCATTAAAGGGAAACATCTCTAGAAACATGATTATACAGCCACAAAATAGCAAATGAGAACGAGGCACCTAACCTCAGCAGAGCGACATGCCAATAGATTAGGAGTCAAACCCAATGCCCTGAGCTCCCTTACACTATGCTGGGTAGGCTTTGTTTTCTGTGAAGAAGAACACAACATGTAAAACATTGGCAAAGAGAGCTTTAATTACCTAGAAACCAGCAGTGAAAACAACAGAAGATAAAAAATACCTGCTCTCCAACAACACCAAGTACAGGTATAAGGCTCACATGAATAAGACAGAAATTTTCTTGCCCTGCAATAAAATTGAATAATTTCTCACAATCTAAACTTAGAAGAGGCTGAACCATGAGAAGAATATAGCATTTCATCATACCAACTATGAAAGACAATTGACGCAGAGCCTCTATAAATGGCATGGATTCGATATCCCCTAAGAAGGTAATGGAGAGAAAAGTATTTCAGATCAAATATATAGGAAGAAGATAAAATCATTTAAGAAATAAAAACGTGATATCACTTACCAACAGTCCCTCCCAATTCAATAACACAGACATCTGCAGCTCCGTCCTTTCCATCCACAGGAACAGAAGCAACACTCTCAATCTTTTCTTTAATAGCATCAGTAATATGAGGTACCACCTGAAACGCATTACATCTCGTATATGACATAATATTTTCTGACTACAATATGGAAGACGCTAACTTCAGCTCTAAGGCAAAGCCTCACCTGAACAGTCTTGCCAAGATAATCACCTTTCCTTTCTTTATCAAGGACAGACTGTAAATATACAAGGGTTGTCAAATTAACATGAGAAAGCAGAACAGCACAACAAATTTGCATCAGAGGAAAATACCTTAAATATCTTGCCAGTAGTAATATTGTTGTCTTTGGTCAGAGTCACGTCCAAGAACCGTTCATAATTACCCAGGTCTAAATCAACCTTAACCAAAAACAAACTTAAAAAGGTCAAGCCTTCAATAGGACACACCCAATTTGACCCTAAAAAAAAGTGTCAAGCCTTTTTATCTGACACATCATATAAAGCACTCTCAAGTCAGATGTACACTTTTGTTAACAAAAAGCGCAGTGGAATGAAACGGAAAAAATGCAAAAAGCAAGATTGAGATTTCACTATAGGAAACCCTATTATTGATAAATAGGGTACAAAACTTTTGTGTTTATTTCATTTCTAATATCTAACATCTACATTCATAGATATCCCAACATAAGTACCTCTCCACCATCATCTAGAACAAACACTTCCCCGTGTTCAAATGGGGACATCGTGCCAGCATCTGTATTTAGGTATGGATCTGCGGTAAAAACAGATTTTAGATTTTGAGAGACATCAAAGGAGAAACTTGACATTCATGATGCAATGGCAAGTGACAAGATTCAATAAGGACGCACAACTTTCGAATATTGTATGCAATCCCTGATGAAAATGCATAAACATGTACCAAAAGTAGAGAGAAAAGTAGGTCAAACAACAATTCAGCATATAGACAAACATGACCAGAACAACTTAACACCAGTGGAATTTCACAGAATCATACAACAACAACAGCACAACAACACAACAACTACATCACCTCAAGGCTCCCGCTTATAGTAGAGTGAGGGGGGTTGGATGCACGCAACCTTTAACCCATGTTAAAAGAAAGGTTGTTTCCGATGACCCAAAATGAAGATTGCTTTAAAAATTGCATAGACTGATCTACTTCACAAAATAAAAATGAGTCATTTTGCTTTATTCAAATAATTAAGTCAAAGAATAGTGAATTTCACATAATCATGAATACAGAAAATGATGAGGAAATGAACAAGAGCAAGACATAATATAAGGCCAAGAACCAAAACACAGGACCCAAATTCAAGCCATCAAATTGCAAAATGGGTATCAATTCTAATGCTTCCAGAGACGGTAAAGATCAAGTGATATTAAACTTTTCTTCTCAATACGAACTTAGCCCATATTAGTCCACAACACAAGCAGTAACGCAGAAACACAGTTAAAGCATCGAATCGAAACCACACCGATTTTAATGGAAGTGACACGAAGGCCACAAGCCTTGAGCACGACACCGACGCTGCTGGCAGTAACCCCTTTACCCAGACCACTGACGACTCCTCCGGTGACCACCACATACTTCATTGTTTCTAGAAGCTTCGAATTGGATGTGGGTCGCAGTCGGTTTGAGGAAAAGGAGGGGGGCGAGCGAAGGGGAGCGGAAAATAATACTATTATATGCCACTCACGTTTTCTATTTTCTACTAGTTCGGTGTCCGTGCGGGTCTTATAAAAATAACTTAGGTTAAATTCATTTAACTTATAAATTTACTACTCATTCCGTCCCTTAATATAAGGCTCATTTGCTTTTTCGATATTATTCACAAATCGAGAGAATCTTCTCGTTTTCTTCCAATATATAGAAATAAATATAGACATGCGAAATATTGTTTGATTCGTCTCAATGAGTAATTTGACAATATAAAAAAATTATAATTTTTATCATCGTATATTTAGAGATATTAACGTTACAAAACGTGTCTCGAAAAATGTGTCAAAAGCAAATGGGAAGATCAATAGGGGACGGAGGGAGTATTATAACTTTTAAAAATAATTGTTTAATTTAAATTATTACTTAAATAGATAAATTAAAAAGATATTAATTCTTTAATGTAAAGATTTTTTTTGGTAGAATTAATGTAAAGTTTTTGAATTAATATGATAAATATTATTAATAAAAGAGAGTGTTTTTCAATCATTTTTTTAATATTTAAATGTATTTCAGTTTAAAGTATTTAAGATTTTTAAATTATGAGATTAAATTTTTCTATACAATTTTTAAAGCACATAAAATATGGTTTGGAAAAAGTTCAAAATATAAATAAATAAATAAACATAGTATCTTGTAAATCTGAATTATCCTAAAATAAACATACACGCATATTTATAATTTTTTTATTATATGATATTGTTTATTAAAAGGAAAAATAATTCAAAAATAATATGTGATAAAATAAGTTATGAAATGACATGTGATGGTTTTAGTGAACATGTGACACGTGGAGGAGGAAAATAACACTTGCTTTGTATTATTATTAAAAATGTTTAAAACATGTGAACAATAGTTATTGAAGTGAAAAAGAATAAAATGAATAACAAATTTGTAACTACTAAAACACTAAAACATGTAGATCATATGTTTTGGAGCACTTCTTAATAAACCACATTTGTTGTCTGAGAAATCGTCTTTCCATTCTTGTCTAAGATCAGCATCTTCAAACCTTCCATGCTTGTTACCCTTGATAACGCAACATAAAGCTGACCATGAGTAAATAGAGGTCTCGAAAGATACAACTCAACCTGAGATAAGGACTGTCCTTGACTTTTATTGATTGTCATGACAAAAGACACAATTATAGGAAATTGTCGACGTTGAAGAGTGAATGGTAAGGTTGAATCTGATGGACTCAGCAACATTCGAGGAATGAGAACTATTTGTCCAATATTACGCCCACTGATAATTTTTGCTTCCACCATTTTCTTCCCCAATCTAGTTATCATCAATCTTGTTCCATTGCAAAGCCCATTAGCTTGGTCTATATTTCGTAGAAGCATGACGGGAACACCTACTTTCAGCTTTAATTCATGATTTGGGACACCAGAGCATTTGATATTGTTTAACATATCAGATGAATACATCAGCGCATTAGGTCCATCCGCTTTGCAAATGCTATCTGCACTGTAATAGACTTCCTCTTTTCCTGGCATTATAGAGAGCATATAGTCGTTCACTTCATCAACGATTTCATGAGTTGGTGACAAAATTGCTCTCTCTTGAAAGTAATCAGCGTCTCCCAAATGTTGAAGCTTCTTGGTAGCAATTACACAAATCCGTTGTCGTCCAGCGGTTAGGATATCTGCCTTTCACCCAGGAGACCCGGGTTCGATTCCCGGCAACAGAACTTTTTATTTTTTTAATCGTCTTTATTGAGATGGAACCTATAAAGACATCTTATTTTGTTGGCTGCATAGGATTTGGAGATTTGCACAAGCATCCGATGCCAGGCAGGCGAGGAAGAAAGCGCCAACCACTTACTTAGCTACCGTCAATCATCTACCTAACTACAATATAAGGGAGAAGCCATGTCTATGTAAAAATTTGCGCCACATCGTCGCCACCTCAGCGCCACATATTTTTCTTTGCAAAAAAAAGAAAATCAATTTATTGGGTTGCTTTGCTACTTCCATCGTCAAAACTAAAAACCCTATGTTTTCTCCCTTTAACAGCCTCTTCCTTGTAACAGTTCCTCTAAATCCTCCAATTCACCTTCACTCTCTCCTCTTCCCTGTAAATTCTCCAATTCACCTCTACTCCACTTCCAGCAGAAGAGAATCCTCCTCGATTATAGATTGTTCCAAGTAGCTATAGCCTTACGATCATCTCTTCGGCGCACCATCACCTTAAAACCACCGTCGAAGGTTACTCCAAAGCCATGTAAGTTCCACTCCTTCCTTAATACCATGATCAAATTGTTTATTTCCAATGCCACCGAAAATTGCTCAAACAAATGTCTGAGAGATGTTTCGACCCTGCAGATCACACTCTTACCTTCAACGCAACAAGTATTATGTATTTAGTTTTGTGTTAATCATGCTGTTATAAATTTCTAATATTATCATGTGCGCAGATAAACATGAATTCCTCTCAATTCCTTGCTCCTGACATTGTTAAAGACATTGAGGTAATCTAACTGCTTAAATTTCTATAATTGTGCCATCAATATATCATTTGCCATTTCTCTTCTAATATAACACATTGTGTTATACTATTTAATAGGTTCCTCTTCATGTTAATGATCAAAACCTTTTGGAGCAGTACCAAATCATAAAAGGCCCGGAAGAAATCAATTTACAACAATTTTATGCATCTAACATCATGAATTCCTCATTCTGTTTATAGATTGTGTAAATCTGCATCTATTTATCATTTTCTGTTTTTCTGTTCTAATATTTTTCATTGATAGGGTCCTCTTGATGAGAATGACCAAGACAGGTATGCCCATCTTCCTAATTAAGTTTTCCCAGTTTATCTCCATTGATAAACTTCAGATGCATATTCAGAATAAGTTTTCCTCTCAGTTTTTCTGAATTTAAATCAATTATGTTCTGTTTTTCCCTCTGATTTTTTACATCAAAATTTGTTGCAGGGAAACTATGTTACCTCCTCCTTTTTTCCACTCTGGCTATCACATTTGTTTGGGAGATTATTCGCTTCGCATTTCAGCTGCATTCTATGGTCTAATTAAAAGCTCCATTGATATTACTTATTATGAGATAAGAGATACAGAGGTTGTCGAAGTGCTATCACAATGTGAATGAAAAGGGCATTCTCTTAGCTATGAACAAGTGTCTCGAATGCTCGACAAAGCCAATGTTCCAGATTGTATCCAACAAACTTGTGCAATAGATCATATAAGAAAATACATAGATGCTTGTGTGCATCAAGTTACATTGGGTATCAACCAATTCACCATCCCTACTCTCATCATTGATATCACATCACATGATGTTGGTCAGGACTTATATTCTTATGAAGAATCTATGATTTCATATGATTAGTAATGGTTTTTTATTATTGTATAGCATATTGAAGAGAATAAGCAGTCTTCCTTACTCTTTTGTTTAATTCTCTTATTAGTATAGGGTGTTGATTATTTGTGTAATAATTTTTTTTATTGAACCCATCAAAACAGTTGATATCTGAATTGCCTCTTTTTTTTCCAGTCATAATGATGGCAAATAAATTGATTCAGTTATCTTTTTTGGGGAAGTTAGCAGTGAATGAGATAAAGATAGGTGGAAACGAAAACAAATTATGGATGTGAAGAATGAGCTGAATTGGAGAAGTTGGAGAAATTAGAGGAGATAGTGGTGTAAGTTGGATGAACAAAATTTTCTATAAAGGAGGAGGCAGTTCTCACTTCCCAGTTCTCAAGCAGTTAGGTGGATTATTTATTACTTTATTTTTGATAAAAATGATAGCAAGGCTATCGTTTTTGAGGATGTTGTTGACAATGCTGAGGCATGAGAACTGCAATTAGTGGCTAAATTGTTTAATGAGTTATTTTATCACTTTGGTCTTTGTTTGTAATAGGCGAATTAAATGGGTTTTAACTAGAATTCTGAGCTTTGAGAAATGTTTGCATTATGTTTACAAACCTATGATATTTCAATTTAATTTATAATGAAATCTTTCCTCGATATGAAATTCTACTTTGAGATGCATGGAATTTAGCTGCCACTTATAACACACGCACTTTGGAACACAGTTTGAACATTAACATGCACTTTGGAACACGGTTTAAATATTGACACTTTCTGATGGTTTATGGATACAACAAAAACATAGCCTTACGATCATCTCTCCGGCGCACCATCACCTTAAAACTGGCGTCGAAGTTTACTCCAGAGCCATGTAAGTTCCACTCCTTCCTTAATACCATGATCAAATTGTCTATTTCCAATGCCACTGAAAATTGCTCAAACAAATGTTTGAGAGATGTTTCGACCCTGCAGATCACACTCTTACCTTCAACGCAGCAAGTATTATGTATGTAGTTTTGTGTTAATCATGCTGTTATAAATTTCTAATATTATCATGTGCGCAAATAAACATGAATTCCTCTCAATTCCTTGCTCCTGACATTGTTAAAGACATTGAGGTAATCTAACTGCTTAAATTTCTATAATTGTGCCATCAATATATCATTTGCCATTTCTCTTCTAATATAACACATTGTGTTATACTATTTAATAGGTTCCTCTTCATGTTAATGATCAAAACCTTTTGGAGCAGTACCAAATCATAAAAGGCCCGGAAGAAATCAATTTACAACAATTTTATGCATCTAACATCATGAATTCCTCATTCTGTTTATAGATTGTGTAAATCTGCATCTATTTATCATTTTCTGTTTTTCTGTTCTAATATTTTTCATTGATAGGGTCCTCTTGATGAGAATGACCAAGACAGGTATGCCCATCTTCCTAATTAAGTTTTCCCAGTTTATCTCCATTGATAAACTTCAGATGCATATTCAGAATATGTTTTCCTCTCAGTTTTTCTGAATTTAAATCAATTTTGTTCTGTTTTTCCCTCTGATTTTTTACATCAAAATTTTTTGCAGGGAAACTATGTTACCTCCTCCTTTTTTCCACTTTGGCTATCACATTTGTTGTGGAGATTATTCGCTTTGCATTTCAGCTGCATTCTATGGTCTAATTAAAAGCTCCATTGATATTACTTATTATGAGATAAGAGATACAGAGGTTGTCGAAGTGCTATCACAATGTGAATGAAAAGGGCATTCTCTTAGCTATGAACAAGTGTCTCGAATGCTCGACAAAGCCAATGTTCCAGATTGTATCCAACAAACTTGTGCAATACATCATATCAGATAATACATAGATGCTTGTGTGCATCAAGTTACATTGGTATCAACCAATTCACCATCCCTACTCTCATCATTGATATCACTTCACATGATGTTGGTCAAGACTTGTATTCTTATGAAGAATCTATGATTTCATATGATTAGTAATGGTTTTTTATTATTGTATAGCATATTGAAGAGAATAAGCAGTCTTCCTTACTCTTTTGTTTAATTCTCTTATTAGTATAGGGTGTTGATTATTTTTGTAATAATTTTTTTTATTGAACCCATCAAAACAGTTGATATCTGAATTGCCTCTCTTTTTTTCCAGTCATGATGATGGCAAATAAATTGATTCAGTCATCGTTTTTGGGGAAGTTAGCAGTGAATGAGATAGAGATAGGTGGAAACGAAAACAGATTATGGATGTGAAGAATGAGCTGAATTGGAGAAGTTGGAGAAATTAGAGGAGATAGTGGTGTAAGTTGGATGAACAAAATTTGCTATAAAGGAGGAGGCAGTTCTCACTTCTCAGTTCTCAAGCAGTTAGGTGGATTATTTATTACTTTTTATTTTTGATAAAAATGATAGAAAGGCTATCGATCTTGAGGATGTTGTTGACAATGCTGAGGCATGAGAACTGCAATTAGTGGCTAAATTGTTTAATTAGTTATTTTATCACTTTGGTCTTTGTTTGTACTAGGCGAATTAAATGGGTTTTAACTAGAATTATGAGCTTTGAGAAATGTTTGCATTATGTTTACAGACCTATCATATTTCAATTTAATTTATAATGAAATCTTTCCTGGATATGAAATTCTACTTTGAGATGCATGGAATTTAGCTGCCACTTATAACACACGCACTTTGGAACACAGTTTGAACATTAACATGCACTTTGGAACACGGTTTAAATATTGACACTTTCTGATGGTTTATGGATACAAGAAAAACATACTCAGTCCTCAGAACATTGCTATGAAGGGAAAACTCTTCAACAATGGAACTAACAGAATCAGCACGTATTACCTGCAAACATCAGATTAACCAATTCCTTAACCTGTAAACATCAGATTAACCAATTCCTGACTTTTGACAGGAAAAGAAAATGTAGATTCAGGTTGCTTTCCTAAATTCCTGTATAGTTCCAATCAGCTTAATTCAAATATTACGATTTTGGATAAAATGTTTTCTTTTATTAGTTTTGATCCATAAAATATACAAAACGAATTTTCATCACATAAAATGTTTTCTTTTATTAGGTTTCATGCTTACATTGAGGGAGACAATACAAAAATGAATTGTTTGGCTATTTATTGATGTACGAAGTACATGAACAAGAATTGGAGGAGGAGATAATCTATTGATGAAGTTTTCTAGATTCATAAGATATAATAATGGAAGGGTTCAAATTTGATCGAATGAGTTTTTTTGTAGGTAATCTGCATGATTCATAAGATATAATAATGGAAGGGTTCAAAACATCAGCAAATCTGCATTTCACATTTAAAATTTGATCAAATCCCAATTTTCATTCTGATTTAAAATTCCCCATTTGCAGCACAAAATCTCAACAACTCTATATTTGTAACACAATATAATCTATAGAATAATCATTGAGTTTGTAACAGAATTCCAATAAATAGATTTTTAAAAACAATATTTGTTGCAGATACACGATTTTAGGACTGAACAGACTTTCAAAATTACTGATTTTTAGAATATATTTTTTTATTCAGAACTCAACAACTTAAAAAAAAAATCGTGGGATTCAATAATGTTTTTTTTACTCTCTTTTTTACTCAGAAACTTGCTCTTTGTTTATCAGCATTACAATTTCAAATTCAAAGTTTTTTAACGTTCAGTTCAGTTCTCATATTTAAACTTACATAAACCCTATTTTTAGAGTTGAAATCACATTCAGGTTTGGCTTGGAACAGGTCTTCAGAAGCTGGATTCTCTCTTACTGCAAATTGATTATTTCTTTCACATTAGATCAATTTTTTACATTCTTTTTGCTTGCTGCAACTAATTTCTAATTCTACAATTTATAGGATAAAGATGGATTCTACTTATGATGATATTGAGAGCATCAATCCAAGCAAGCAAACATGGAAAATTCGATGTCGTATCATTTGACAATGGTGCAAAACACATTTAGATCATATGATGAGATTCAAATAGTTCTTATGGATCATAATGTACACACTTATATACTATATTTTCATTCCATGATCATCTGATTTTTTTGAAGTGTTCATGCACATCTAATAATATTCCTATTTGTTTTTTCTTATAGGGTTGTGAAAGTTGATGTCATTGTGTCTGATTCTTCTGGTATTGCACCATTTGTGATGTTTGAGGGGCTTTTATCACATTTTATTACAAAGTCAGTAGACACATTGCAAAGTGAAGTATCTAAGGTATTTAAATTCTATAATTGATATCTGTTCAATTTTGTGAATTGATCCATAGTCTGTAAAATTTTGGAAGAATGCCAATAATTGTTTAGTACACAATACTCATGATTTCCAACATATTATTGCAGGAAGTTAATCGCGATGGCTATCCAAAGGATTTCGATGTTTTTCTTGAAAAGAAATATCTATTTGTAGTGGAGGTTATGGATTACGTACAATGTGGATTACCCCGGATCATCATATACAATTAAAAAGATAATTAGTGATGCTAAAATGATTGCTGAACATGAAGAGAAATATGCTGAAAACCAGGTAATTAAATATATCTTACCTTTTGAAGAAAAAATTGTATTCATAAACAAATTTTCTTTCTTATCAGGTTGGGCAGGATAACAAAGAAACATCTAATACCAATGAAGATCCTCATGTACCAACTCCAGCGAAACACAATCGCCATGAACTAGAAGATAGTAGCGATGAAGATTCTCAAGAAGTTCAAGTATCCATTAACAATAATACAACTCCATCGAAACACAGCCGTCAGGAATCAGAACAACAGAGCGATGAAGATTCTAAAGAAGTTCAACAATCAAATACCAAGAAAAGGCCAATTAGAAGAAAGCTGGTGTTAAAAGATTAATTTGTCTTATTCCAGCAATCAGTTTTAAGTTTAGTGATTTCTGATTTCTCATTCAATTTATTTCTGCTTTCTCAAGATACCCAGCCTTAAGTTTAGTGATTTCTCAATTGTTATGCACATTTTCAAGTCAAGTTATTTTACTTGGCATTTATGCTAATAAAAGTCTTACCTTACCTACCTCGATTATGGACTTGTACAGTGGCGGAGCCAGGGGGCGCTTGGGTGTGCGGCCGCGCCCCCTTCGTCCCTTGAAACGCGGATTATCACCGGAGATGGATCAAATCTGAAAATCGCAGCCCCCCCTCGCCATTGATGCAGATCTGCAGAAGCAAGGTTGAAGACAAGGTTTTTTTTTCTTTTTTTTTTTAATTTTAAAGTATATTTAAAACGATGTCGTTTTGGTATTAACCAAAACGACGTCGTTTTAATTAAAAAATGTATAGTTTTTTTAAAAAAAAACTGAACGGCTTAAATCATTAACTGAGGCAAAACAAATCTCAAATTTGACCTGCTTCTTCTTTCCTTCCTCTGCGTGGCGGTGAGTGCTCTCAAATCCCATATATTTAATGTTCCTCCTCCATTGTCCATTTAATTCACTTTCTCCACCACTCTCGATCATATCACGTGCCACGGTCGGTCCACCTCTCCTCCCGCTTATTTTATTTTGTAAGTTTCCTTATATTTAATTTAACATATATATAAAAGTTAGGGTTTGAATAGATTAGATTTAATTGAATGATTTTTGCATTGAGTTTAGATTTGTAACCTATTGATTTGTGTTGATTGCTATATTAATTTGATGGTGGTATTTATTGGTTAAGATTTAAGAATTTAAAATGTGGATTGTTTTTTGCTTGATTGGAAATTTGTTGAAATTTTGGTTTCATTTCTATTAGGATTATTATGGAAAAATTTATTGTTCGGACTCCGAAGTCAACAATTCTAGTAATTGAGTCTATAATTACGCCTGAGGAGCATTCAAATGTTGATAGTCATGCTAATGTGGGTGAATCAAGTCCCAAAAGAGCTCGAGTAGGCGAGAATGATGTGATTAGTGATCCGGGATTGAGAAAACATATTAATGATTATGATCCTCTTATTAGAGATGATGTTAGGAGAGCATATGTCACGAAGGGTCCATGTCAACCACGTTCTCATGATTTTGTACGAACTAAGTTTGGTCAAGATTCGAGATGTTTTCAAGTTGAGTGGTTCTCAAAATGGGAGTGGTTGGAATATAGCGTTTCTAAAGATGCCGCATTTTGCTTTTGGTGTTATCTTTTTAAAGAGGGTGAAAAAAGAAGGTTTGGGGATGGTGTATTTGTGACAACCGGATTTCGTAATTGGAAGAAGGCTTCTACAAAATTCCCAGCTCACGTGGGAGAGTCTAATAGTGTACACAATGATGCTCGAAATAAATTCATTGCTTTCAAGAATCAAAGACAAAGTTTGACAAGAAGGTTTGCTTTGGGAAAGCAAGTACTAGAAGAGGCATACCGTATTCGTTTGACCGCAAGTTTGGATGCTATAAGATATCTACTTAGGCAAGGAATGGGTTTTAGGGGGCATAGTGAGGATATTGACTCTATAAATAGAGGAAATTTTCTTGAGCTTGTTGACGTGATAAGGGAACAAAATCCTAGTGTTCGAAAGGTAACGATGGAGAATGCGCCGGGAAATCACAAACTTACATCTCATGACATTCAAAGAGACCTTATTGGTGCTTGTGCATCGGAGACAACGAAGGCCATAATTCTTGATATGAGGAACAAGTTCTTCTCTTTATTGATTGATGAAGCTCGGGATAGTTCAATAAAAGAACAAATGGCTATTGTCTTGACATATTTAGACAACAATGGAGTAGTGGTGGAAAGATTTCTTGGAGTTGTTCATGTTAATGACACCACCTCTTTAGCTTTGAAAAGTGGAGTTGATAATTTTTTTGCAAAACATGAATTATCAATTTCCAAGATTAGAGGACAAGGATATGATGGAGCTTCGAATATGCGAGGTGAGCTCAATGGTTTGAAGACTCTCATATCAAATGAAAATCCAAGTGCAAGGTACATTCATTGTTTTGCTCATCAACTCCAACTAGTTGTTGTGACCGTTTCTCGCACTAACCAATTTGTGAGTAATTTCTTTGAGCACTTGTCCACTATTACAAATTTGGTTGGATCTTCTTGCAAGAGAAGGGATCTATTTCGAGAAAAGCAACATGAAGAGTTGTTGGCAAAGTTACAAAAGGAGGAAGTTTCTACCGGGAGAGGTTTGAATCAAGAAAGTATTTTAACTCGTCCGGGAGCTACACGTTGGGGCTCACACTATAAAACCATTGTTCGTCTTCTTGACTTGTGGACTCCTACCATTCAAGTTCTTCAAAATGTGCATGATTTTGGTTATGATTTGAGTACTCGAGGTACGGCCGGTGGCATGGTGGATAGAATGGAGGAGTATGAATTTGTTTTTATTGCTCATTTCATGAGGCTTATATTAGGGATAACAAATATGTTGTCACAATTTTTGCAACAAAAAGATCAAAATATCTTGTCGGCCGTTAAGGTGCTTCAAAGCACTAAGAAGAGAGTGCAAGAGGTGAGGGACAGTGGATGGGATGCACTCTTTCAAGAAGTCAATGATTTTTGCAATAAGAATCATATCGACATTCCCAAGATGGAGGATAATGTTAAAAGTGGCAATCGTATTAGGCGACTTGGACGTTCCATTACATATGACTTCTTCTTTCGATCCGAGTTATATTTTGAGGTATTATACTATTATCATCTTTACTATTTTACTTTATTTTAGTAATTAAATTAATATTATGCTACGTTTCTAGGTTATTGACCGACTTAGAGAAGAGATGGATGATCGTTTCCCTGAATCAAACACGGAATTGCTCACTTGTATATCATGTCTTGATCCGAAAAATTTGTTCTCCAATTTCTCTGAGTCAAAGCTACTTCGACTTGCAGAGTTATTTCCTCAAGACTTTTCAGAAGTTGATAAAAGCGAGCTTAAAAGCCAATTGAGGGTGTGGATTATTAATATGAGGGAAGATGAAAATTTCTCCAAGTTGGAGAATATCGGAGCCATTACTAAGAAGATGGTTGAGGTAGGAATTCACACCGTGTATTTCATGGTTTATCGTCTTATTGAGTTGGTATTAGTGTTACCCGTTGCGACTGCTACGATGGAAAGAGTCTTCTCTGCAATGAAAAATGTCAAGACTGATTTGCGTAACAAGATGGATGATGATTTTCTGAATAGTGCTTTAGTGTGTTATGTGGAGAAAGAAGTCTTCATAAGCATCGATAATGAAGTCATCATTCAACATTTTCAGAGTATGAAGACACGCAAGATGGATTTATCCCGTGTGTGAAGTAATGTCATAACTTATGTATTATTAATCTCTTTTAATGACAATTTTATTGAGATTTTATAATTACTAGAATTATTATACAGAAAGAGATATATTTTGAGACGTGCGGAAAAATCCGCTCCCTCTTTAAAAAATTCCTGGCTCCGCCACTGGACTTGTATATTTGGTGCTAGAAAATCAGGCTACATAGCCTTTAAATTTTGGTTCGATTATGAATTTATAATTTGGTTTCATTATTGACTTATATATTAGAGACTTTAGATTAGTAGAATAAGATTGTACCATAAGGCATTAAAGATGCATAAAAACTGCAGAATCAATTTTCGCCACCTTCTTAGAATAACAAACATGATGTTTGATTTTCTCAAAAATAAATTTAATTTTTTTCATATAATATGGTTCTTTTAATCTAAAGGTGTGCACATTTTTCTAACTAGTTGTTCGATGTTGTTTGCTCTTGAATTGCGAGACAGTATATAGGTATATGACGACTGGTGATTCTTCTCTTGCTCTACCCATCAGGAGCCTCTATTGCACTTTTTAGAGATTGCCTAGCTGTATGCATTTTTAGGGTAGTCTCGCCTTACCTCGTTGTCATGTCTTTTTCTTGAATGATTTCTCTGCTTGGATTAGCCCTAGTTTATTGGGAACGTTGAGCGATCTGAATCTTGCGTGGGTGAGTTTGTTTGCATTCACTATTAGTTGTCTTTTGGAATGGAAGATTTACACGATGACAAAAGCAAAGTCCGTCCTCTTTCTTACTAAGGAGTACAAACTTGATTGGGAGAAAAGGGCTCGCAACATTAGCAAGGTTGCTAAGGAAAAATTGTTGATCTTTTGGACTAGGCATGCGTGTAACTTTGCTAAGGTGAACACAGATGATGTCGTTTGTAAGGGAAGGGAAGCAACATGGCTGGTCCTAAGGAATGTGGATGGCATTTGACTTAGTGGATTTGTCCACAATCATAGTTTCTCCGTCTTGAAACACACCCCACAACTTTGCCTAGAAACAAACTTGCACTTGGCGGTTATGTTTATTGAAAAACCTATAGATCGATGTCATCCTCTTTTTAGCCTCGTCTCTTAGGAACAAAGCTTTCTTCGTATGGATTGGACTATCCATCTACGTCATGTTTTCTGTGAGGCCAGTGTTGTTGATTACTTGGCTTCATTTTCTTTATCTTTTACACTTGGGCTTCCCTGCTTTGGACATTCCCCCCGTTGGGTTGTGTTCTCTCCTGGATGTACATGTAACTTCCGCCTTTTCGTTTTTCCATATATTAGCATATATATATGTTTGTATTTACTAAGAAATGACAAAAGAATTCAATGTTTTCCATCTTGCTCTTTGTTATTCTATTTAAAGTACGTTAATTTTGTCACACAGTTGTTGCGGCACATGTAGACGTTATTGAATTTCAATAAAGAGGGTTGCCTATTTTGCATATGCTTCTTGTTCTTTCTCAGGGGAATAAGTTGGTTAGTTCTGATAAATACGATTAATATGTGTGCGTTGAGTTGCCCACTGAAGATCATGTGTTTCTTCGCTCTCTTGTTGTTAAGCATATGATGCACGGCCCGTGTGGCGAGCTGAATCCAAAGTGCAAGTGTATGAAATTGAAGAAAAGACATACCACATGTAGATCTAAATACCATAAAGACTATGCTTCTCATACAACTTCCATAGAGTATGCTTATCCTATTTATCGTTGGCGAGACAATGGTGCTAAGGCAAGGGTGAGGGTCATGAACTACGTAATCGATGCGTGATACCGTATAATCATTATTTGCTTGCAAAGTTTAGTTGTCACCTTAATGTTGAGATATGTTGCATTGTTAAGTCTGTCAAATACAGATACAAATACGTGTACAAGGGTCACGTCTGTGTTGCATTTAATACTGCAAGCAACAATGTTAATTTTAAATATGCGGTGCTAACGTATTAGACAAGATGCTGAATAACAATTTTTCTATTTTATGCCCTAATCTTTCTACCTAAGCAAATTGTTACCATCACAACAATAGAAAATATACAATTATAGAATCAATATATATTATGTGATTCTTTCTATTCATAGATTAACCTCAGATTTTTGTCTTCAATTTGGTGATGATTTACTAATGACTTATCTATTTTGGAAAAATTCTTTGTTTGACTTTTATCAGGAAAAAACACTTTTAATCAAAAAAATAAACACAGTTGTTATGCATAACATAGCCAATACGATAATAAACACATAAAAATTTGTCTATTTGCATACTGATCCCTGAGTTGGGTAAAACAAAAAAGTCCAACAAACTGAAATTTGGCGGGCATCAGAATAAAGCCCATGAGAATCTGATGGGCATAATAATCTGATGGGCATAATAATAAATCCCAGTAAAAAATAGAGAACAAGTAATATTATTTCAACCGACAATAGTGAGGATATCTATATAACCCTAAATCTTATCGAGTACTTTTTCGCAAAGCTTCTTTATCTTTTGTGAGTTTTATCAATCAACACAAAAGAGATTTAAATTCCTATGGATTTGACGCTAGATTCTAAATTTCTCCTACACATTAAGAATTTTTTTTAGTCTTTAAAATCCCTAATTAAAGATCTTAATCTTGAAGAAACCAAAATAATAATAATATTGTCTCATGATAAGTCAATGTCATGGGGAAATGACATCATGAAGTAAGAGTTAACTTTTCAAAATCAATAATTATTGAACCGTAAGGTCATCCACAACAAAGAAACTCAATTCATATTTCTTATTTGACTTTTTCATCTTTTTTCTATGTCACATCATTTTAAGAAATTAGATACTATTTTATTTCACAATAAAGAAACTCAATTTATGTTCTTTGCATGTCATAATTACATCATAAAGTGGTGGATTGTATGTGCTCTTAACACCCACCATCAAAATTTTAATGGTTTTAATCAAAGAAAAGCAAAACATTCAGAATAAAATACATATATTTGATAATTGTAAATTTTACTATTGCTTCGCGAAGCTAATCAAGTTGTGAACTGTTTGGCTTCTAAAAATATTAATATCATTCTCTTAAAATTACTATTGCTCACCCATTCTAATGGGACACTACTTGATGAAAAATCTGGAATTTGAGATATCAAATCTATATGTCTGGTTGTCATCCTAACTGGACGGAATTCCATTTCTGGTCTTGTTTCAAAAAAAAAATTCATTTTTCGTTTTTTAAAATTACTTAAGAAACTCAAAAGTTATGCATTGTGGATGGCCTAAGAGTTTGAATGGTGTAGGTATTTCACAATTGTTTACTAAAATTTGGTGTGATTAATTATGAGTTTTGCACTTTTGCTCGATGTTTAAGAATCTATATCTATATAAAAGTTGCTGTCTTTGACAAAGTAATGTCAAATGGTACCGAATTAGTGCACTGAGTTAATGTAAAAAAAACATAAGTTAATGTAACCAACATAAGTTAATGCATTGAGTTAAGACAATTTAATGTATTGAAAAAGTTGATATTAAGAAAGGTTTGACATAAATCATAAAAATCCATGAAAAAAAGAGTAATTAAAGCTTGAATCAACAAGTTTATCTGATCTTCGTTTAAGATGCATTGCTCAACTATTCATATTTAGAGGGGATAGGTGAAAAAAAATTTGTCGAAAAAAATCATCTGTCATTTTTTTTTATTGATTCTGTTTATAAATTTTAATTGATTGAGGTTAAATTGTTGCATTTAAAGGTTATGAACATGATTATCCTCAATTCAATTTTAGGACGTCTATTTATTAACGTTAAGCCGTAAAAAAAATCCTTTAATTTGATGGGATTATGCTTTTTATTTATGCTCAACTATCATTGAATTTTTTTTGGAATAAGTTTATATATAGTGATGGGCTTTAATAGAATTTGATGGGATATGTGCATGATTTAATAAAATTCTTAGTGTTTTTTGGTTTCTTATGCATAATCTCTATTTGTGATTAAGGATTTTCTTTCTTTCAAGTAACATGATTGAGTATATAATTTGGATATGAAAAACAATCAGATCAATAAATGGCTAATATGAAAAACATATTGCGATACGTCTGCTGAATAATGGCACGATGTCTGGGGGATTTGGCAATGCTTTTCTCGTTTTACTTTGAAAGGTCATTGTAAACCACCCAACTCATCCCTCTCAGTTGCGTCATATAGCCCTGGTCAATGTAGCTATTAAAATCGCTACCAATGCCATTGTAAACCGGTTAAAGATGATCTTACCCTCCTTGGTCTCTCCTGAACAAGCAAGTTTCATAGCCGGAAGGCAAATCATCGACAACATTGTGATTGTTAAGGAGGTGCTCCACTCTATAAATGTGGTTTTGGCCCCTAACTTAAAGATCGATCTTGCTAAGGCCCACACTCGGGTCAGTTGGGATTTCTTGCAATCCACCCTCGTCCATGCAGGTTCCCACAACATCTGATTGTCGTGATTATGACTTGCCAAACTAAGGGATCAATGAACCTCCTCTGGAATGGCTCAGATGCAGGGGTGATTTAGGCCTTCAAGAGGGATTTGTCAAGGAGACCCCATCTCCCCTTATTGTTCCACTTGTGCATGGAGAGACTCACTCATCTTATTCAATCAACCGTTGCTTCGGGTGCTTAGATTCCAATCTCAGTTGGCGATATTCTTCTCTCGCCTTTATGACTCAATTGATCAGCTCATCTTGGGGTTTGTTTGGGGTTCTACCCCAGGACGTCGTCGTGTCCATCTCCTTCATTGGAACTCAATTACCCTCCCTAAGAGTGAGGGAGACATTGGTCTCTGTCAAATGTGACAGAGTAATAAAGTTCTCCTTGCTAAACATGGTTGGCGTACTCTTCAACACCGGACTTCGTTGTAGTCCCGAGTCTTAAGGAGTAATTATTGTAATGGGTGGGATGATGTCGATATAAATGTTCAGCAAGCAACACAATTGTTCTCGTACTTGGCGAGGGATTGTTCATGGGGTTGATCTTCTTGGCAAAGGCTTGCGCCTCTCTATTGGGAATGGGAACTCTACTCTTTTTTTAATGCACTGTTGGGTTGATGAAAAACCTCTAATTGATCTTGCTAGCAGCCCGATTCCATCTGCTCATGAGGGCTGGAGCTGGACGGCCTTTAGTTATTTTTAATTACCCATTTCGATCCGTCTGCGGATTGCCTCAGTTGTGCTTGATCGTAGGGACGATGCACATGACAAGATATTTTAGGGGTAGCCAACTTTGTTGGTCTTGCCCGCCATCTAGGTGGTGGAAACTCAATGTCGATGGAGCTTCGAAAGGTAACACGTACGGGCACGCTTAACTGTCGAGGGGGATTGTTTGGTGGCGATCAATATCCTCATGAACCTTCGGCTTCTCATTCACCCAAACTTCTATCTGATCGATGCTTGTTGGAGGTTGATTGATAATTTCAATGATGCTCTCTCATGCCAACACAAAATTCAACTTGGTCGCTCACCATCTTGCTCAGTATTCTTGATTTTTTTTTTTTCTGAAATGAGCTTTTTTTTTAGAAAAAATTCCCGACGTAGGCTCTTTTCAAAAGAAATTCCCAATATAGGCACTTATGCCAGCTTCAGATTTTTTTTATGTGTGTCTCTCGTCCGAAGCTGGTAATTTTTTTTTTGAATTTTTTATGTATAAGAGACGCTGGCCAGACCAACGTCTCTTATACGTTAAAACATAAGAGATAAATGGTCTTTTTTTTTATTTGAACATGTATAAGAGACGCTGTCTCTTATACATATTTTTATTTTTTAATTCCCCCGTGTAAGAGACGCTGGCAAACTTACACATAAAATGTTTTTTAAAAAAAAATTATTTGTATAAGAACCAGCGCCTTATACAAGGCATTTGTTTAAATTTTTTTTTTCCAAAGTGTTTATATATATATATATTATTATATATGACTTACTCGTGTTTGGATGGCTCGTATGGGCTCGTTTGAAATCGGAATCGATCATGACCGATTTTGTTGGGTCCGTATTGATCCCAGCTTTCACCAGATATGTCTCTCGCTCGATTCTGATTTCGAACAACCCCATACGAACCACCCGAACACGCGTAAGTCTCGTGCGTACCTTCTACTGTAAATGAATATTTACAAATTCGTTCCTCCATATCAGGCGATGAGAGACATATCTGGTGAAAGCTGGGATCAATACAGACCCAAGGAAACTGGTCGTGATCAATTACGATTCCGAACTGGTGAAAGAAGGTATGCACGAGATTTACGCTTGTTCGGATGGCTCGTATGGGCTTGTTCGGAATCGGAATGGACCACGACCAGTTTCGTTGGGTCCGTATTGATCCCAGCTTTCACCAGATATGTCTCTCATCGCCTGATATGGAGGAGCGAATTTGTAAATATCCATTTACAGTAGAAGGTACGCACGAGACTTACGCGTGTTCGGGTGGCTCGTATGGGGTCGTTCGAAATCAGAATCGAGCGAGAGACATATCTGGTGAAAGCTGGGATCAATACGGACCCAACGAAATCGGCCGTGATCGATTCCGATTTCAAACGAGCCCATACGAGCCATCCAAACACGAGTAAGTCATATATAATAATATATATATATAAACTTTGAAAAAAATTAAACAAATGCCTTGTATAAGGCGCTGGTTCTCCCAGTGCCTTATACAAATAATTTTTTTTTAAAAAACATTTTATGTGTAAGAGACGCTGGTTAAAAAATAATTTTTTTTATAAGAGACGCTGGTTCGACCAGCGTCTCTTATACATGTTCAAATAAAAAAAAAGACCATTTATATGAGACGCTGGTTCGACCAGCGTCTCATATAATTTTTTTTTTAATGGTTTAAAGTATAAGAGACGCTGGTCTGGCCAATGTCTCTTATACGCAGCCTTAAAAAAAACAAATTAAAACAATAAATTTTTTGGAAAATAAATAAAAAAAGTAACATAAAAAATTCATAAAAAAAATGACCAGCTTCGGACGAGAGACGCTGGTTCTCTCACACATAAAAAATATCTAAAGCTGGCATAAGTGCCTATCTATCTTATCTATTAAAGCTGAGACTTTTAGAGCACTCTCCTTACTTCTGGCCCTATCACCTACCCATGTGGCAATTTTTTATTGGCTCTTATCATTATTAATTTTTTTTTCCGTAAATTTACTTCGTTTCTCTCTCCCCGATCTTTTCTTCGAGCTCTCTCCCCTTTCTTCGAAATTGAAGACCATTAAAGTATGTTCAACTTTGGCGTTGTTGGAGATAAGGTCGGAGCTCTCTCCATCCAGTATTCCAGCATTTGTGGGTCAAACCAATCCCTAATCGACTCCATACTTTAATGGTCTTCTTCCATTGCGCAGATCCCGCCTTCAATTCCAGATCCCACCAATGCGACTCCATAATCATTCCTTCTTGCTTCTTGAATCGACTCCAGACCCAATCCCTAATCCCAGATCAGAGCAGTGTTACTTTGGCGGTGGTAATCGGTGGCCGAGGCAGGAGACTTTGGCGTTGTTGGAGATAAGGTCGGATATGGATGTTGTATTTCGTGATTCCAGTCTTAAAGGTCCTCTATGGGACCAAGTTTCTAGGTCAGTTCATGTATTTCGTTTCGTTTTCCACTTCAATCTCATTTTCACAGATGAGGATTGTATTACTGGATCTCAATTCGGAATCTGTTTAGTTAATTCAGCCGGCCTCCAAACTTTTGCTTTTAATTTATTTGATTCAAGCAGCTTCGTAGCCAAAGTGTTTTGTTGGTGGAGCATAAGATTCTTAGCTAGGTTAAGTTGTGAATCCATGGTGGTCCTCTCCGTCGTCTTCTACTTCAATCTCTTTCTCCGCCAGTTGGCAAGTAGCAACCACCAATTCCGCCAGAACAAAGTTTTTGAAATTCTTCACGATAACCCATTATAAAATAATAAGTTATCAGAATGTTAGTTCATTGGAGAATGATCTCTTGACATTATAATCTGCTGGAAACAAAGGGGACTTATTTCCTACGGTTGTTTTGCCCTGCGCACAAATTGAGGTTTAATGTAGGTCACGCTGACTTGTATCTTCATTTAAATTCACTGGCATCGTTTCATTATACTTCAGTTTATGCTATCCTGCATTTTGGAGAGTTCAATGATCTACATGAATCTGTGATCACAATTAGCTTTGCCTGGGCATAGTGGTGTCTTGTCCCGGTTAGATTTTTTGCATTCTATCATTTATATGCTTTTATTATCAATCAACTGATGGTATAAAATAACGTCCATTCTATCATTTATAGGCTTTTATAAGATAGATTTTTACTGCATATGTTCACCACTGATTATTTATTCCATTAGCCTTTTTTGCTTCACAAAATTGATAAAATGCAATTCTGCTATCTTGATTTGATTGACAATAAAAAAAGATACGAGATTCTCTTATCCATTATAATATTGCTTTCTTTCAGATTCTGATTTATCTTAGTCACTCTAATCCATCAATGCCTTCCTTAGATGAAGCAGCCATAGATGAAGGTCTAAACAATCTCATACAAGATGAGCTTCGTTATGATAGACAAGAACTGCATCAAGAAAATGTGAGGGTTATTTCTACCTTCACCGATGAACAACGGGGAGTATATGATGAAATCATGAATGCTGTATCAAAAGGCCAAGGTGGAGTGTTCTTTTTGTATGGATATGGCGGTACTGGGAAAACATTCATTTGGAGATCACTTACTGCTGCTATACGGTGCAAAGGAGATATTGTTATCACTGTTGCTTCAAGTGGCATTGCTTCTCTTTTACTTCCTGGAGGCAGAACTGCACACTCCAGGTTTGCAATTCCTATTAACATATATGATGACTCATTTTGTGGAATCAAACCGGGTACGGCATTGGCTGAACTTTTAGCTAAGGCAAAGCTAATTATATGGGATGAAGCTCCTATGACCAACAAAAATTGCTTTGAGGCATTAGATCGGACTTTAAGAGATGTCCTTCGTCACTCTAATCCAGGTAGCCAACAACAGCCATTCGGTGGGAAAGTGATTGTTTTTGGGGGAGATTTTAGACAGATATTACATGTGATTAATAAAGGTACAAGGCAAGATATTGTTCGAGCCACCCTTAATTCGTCATACTTGTGGGCTAATTGTAGAGTCTTACAATTGACAAGGAACATGAGGCTTCAAGGAGGGCATACAGAATCTGAAAAACAAAAATTGCGGGAATTTTCAGAATGGATTCTAAGTATTGGAGATGGTACCATAGGAGAGTATAATGATGGAGCAACAAGTATAGAAATCCCAGATGATTTGTTAATCAAGGAGACATCTGATCCTGTTGCCTCAATAGTTGATGCTATATACCCTTCTGTTGCTGATAGATTGTCAGATGCAAAGTATTTTGAGGAGAGAACCATTCTTGCCCCTACGCATGAAGTTGTTCAGCAAGTAAATGATTATATTATGTCAGAGCTTACTGGTGATGAAACGGTCTATTATAGCTCTGATAGTATATGCAAGACAGACGAAACCAACGAGGATGAAGATGATGTGTATACAGTTGAGTATCTTAATTCTATTAGGATATATGGTCTTCCGAATCATTGTCTTAGGCTTAAGGTTGGTGTACTAGTGATGTTGCTTCGCAACATAGACCCATCATCTGGATTGTGCAATGGCACTAGATTAATGACACACACAATTGAAGCTGAAATCATATCCGGTACAAACATCGGATCCGGGTACTAATTCCTCGCCTTCTTCTCACTCCATCAGATGTCACATTGCCTTTCAGATTGAGACGCAGACAATTTCCTCTCATGGTTTGTTTTGCCATGACTATCAACAAAAGTCAAGGGCAGTCTCTATCTCGAGTTGGTCTATTTCTGCCAAGACCAGTATTTACTCATGGTCAGCTATATGTTGCATTTTTAAGGATTACAAGCAGAAATGGCTTGACTGTTTTGATATGTGATAAAGACAATTGCACATCTAATGAGACAATAAATGTGGTATACAAGGAGGTTTTCGATAATATAAGGTAAGCCTAATCTTTATTAGCAGTTGTTTTTATTGTTAATAGTCAAGCTTCTTCCTTTAGTAATTGTATTTTAAATGTCAATAGGTTATCGTGATGATATTATGATTCTTCATGCTATCTCAAACTTCCGAGTTACTTCATTTTGATGGTGGATACTCTACTTAGATGACTATTACAATTATAAGGTAAGTTTTTATTTAAGTAACAACATATGAATTGAATATTAGTTAGTCAATTGAGTCATCTCCGAATTCAATATTTAAACATAATATATTTTTTTTGCAGGAGAATATAGGTTTTAATAGTCATAGGCATGAAGAAATTGTAGGATTGGAGCGCAATTACTACCAGCATCAATATTTGTTATTGCAAATCTTTGGCCTCTTCCTCTATCATATTTATGCACCGACATTTCTGTTATTGGATTCCAGATTTTTGTCCTTAATAGACTTAGTTTATAATAATGTTGCAGCGATTGAATAACTAATTTATTACATTCATATTTGATGTATGAATTTTTTTTATGTCTCTTAAATAATAATGTTGCTTTTATTCAAAATCGATAAATTCCCGCGCATGGCGCGGGTCTTACACTAGTATTGGGAATTTCTTTTGAAAAGAGCCTACGTCGGAATTTTTTTTTGAAAAAAGGCTTATTTCAGAAAAAAAATGCGAGTATTCTTTACCTTGTTCTTTGCCTTTCATTCATTTTAATCATGTTGTTGAACTTCCTCCTTCGGTTTTGTCTTTTTATGAGGTTGATCTCTCCTTGGTTTTGGGAGACTCATCTTCGCCTGGATAATACAAAAATTCCCGGGCTTATCCCGCCTTCTGGCAAAAAAAATGTTATCAAATATCTTCTCGTATGTGCTAGAATGAACAATGTTTGTATTAAGCTGGATTAGTACTATTATGTGAGTAAAACTATAGAGGGCAGTAGGAGTATATTGATTCCTCACGAGCATGGAAACAAGGACATAGATAGAGGTTCCTACCTAGTTTTCCACCCCGTCTCTATCTTTAACAAAAGATTTACAGGAATTTTTGTCAAATACATAATATTTATAATCTCTTAAATCCCAAATCTAAATTTTATACATTCTTGGTGGCATATTCTAATAAATATTTACGATTATACAATATGTGACATACAATTATCAAATTATTTTTGAAGTTGTTTCTCGTTTCCTTATTTCTTCGATTTCTTGTATCTTTACATATTTGTTTATCTTTTAGCGGGAGAATCTTAATGATAACATAAGTTGAAGCCAATCAAGATGATCTTGGTTGAAATTTAGGGATGCCAATGTTGTTTTAGGGTAGGGTTGAACATTATGAATGAAGGATTTTATTTAATGATTCTGACTATTTCAATAGGGCTCCGGGGATCTAGGATTAAAGTAAATGATTTTTGTTGGTGATTCAGCCAATTCAATTTTACAGGGCCTAGCAAAAAAAGAAGGGAAAAAATTGAAGTCTTGTAAACACAAGTAATGTGTAGAGGAAGTATCAACTAAATGTAGTGGTCCTACACTTTAAGTTTTGCAAAAACTAGTGATGAGTGTAGAATAAGTACCCACTCTTCTTATTTGGGAGAGTTATATATGCCCATGAATAACCAATAGGCAAAACGAATTGCATAAAGACACCGATCTTATTTGTAAATATGCAAAAGATTATATTTTATTAGTAGTTTTACAGGATTATGCATAGCATGGGAATTCATATCATACTGCCATACGAGTTTGGAGTCAGGATTCTCGAGATCCTTTGGGGAATTTCCACTCCGCTAACCTTAATTTGATCGAGTTCTCTCCATTTACTGTTGTTTTATCCGAGATCTATCCACACTACATTTTCATACGCCCAAAATGAGCGTACGCTAAAAACGGACAGACAAGAAAAATTTCAGCGTACACGTATAAGCTTCAGTGTATACATATACAGTTTGAAAAAAAATACATAATACACGTATACACTGGGAACAACGTGTTGGAACCGAATTTTCCGAGCACCGTTGGTGTCGGATAATGGGAGCGTTGACTTTGTCTCCGCAAGAACTATTTTGTAGTATGCTCATTTGTATAATTCGGGTTCTGTTTGAATGAGAAATAAGGGAGTTACATTTAATGTAACTAAGTTGAATTTTGAGGATTAATGTGTATCCCACATTTGTTAGGAGGAGAAAAACTCACTAGTATATAAGCTAGGAGTAGATTGTAAGGGATGTGATTGAGCCAGAGGAGACATTCTGAAGGAATCATCTTAACTCAAGATACTTGAACGTTTCAAGAAATACTCAAGTGGTAATGCAAGGAGTCCCGTGGACCCTCACCTCGACTTAAAGAAAAACTCGGGCGATGGCATATCTCAAGTAGAGTATGCACGAGTGATTGGAAGTCTAATGTACTTAACAAATTGTACAAGACAAGATTTAGCACACACGATGAACGTTTTAAGTCGTTACACTAGTAATCCAGGATATGGTCACTGGAAAGGCATAACAAGGGTATTGAACTACTTGCGATATACTCGAAGTTATGGGTTACACTATGGACGATACCCAACAGTGATGGATGACTATAGTGATGCTAATTGGATATCAGACTCCAAGAACTCAAAATTCACAAGCGGGTATGTTTTTACTCTAGGTGGTGCAGATATATCATGGAAATCCTCCAAACAAACTCTACTGGCTAGATCCACAATGAAATCTGAATTCATTGCCTTGGACAAAGCAGCAGAAGAAGCGGAATGGTTTCGAAACTTTCTGGAGGATATACTAATGAGGGAAAAACCGGTGCCGGCTATGAGTCTCCATTGCGATAGTCAATCGGCAATAGCTCGGGCACTAAGTTCAATGTATAATGGTAAGTCTCGTCATATTAGAAGACGACATAAAACCATAAGACAATTGCTCTCAAACGGAGTGATAAATGTTGATTATATCTGATCGGCCAACAACCTAACGGATCCGTTTACTAAAGGTTGTCCCGTGAGCAAGTTGTAAAATCATCAAGAGAAATGGGTTTAAAGCCTATGACATAAGATGACGTTTGATGATAACCCTACTTACGTGACTGGAGATCCCAAGATGTAAGTTCAAAGGGACAACGAAATCAAGCTAAATCTAAAGAGCACTTGGAGATTAACATCTTCTCCGAGTTCCTAGGATGATAAAAGTGCATTGGTAAAGTATAGGTTAAGCCATAAAGTGTTGGCTTTTAATGATTCCATAAGCTTTGAAAATCAAAGTGAAGTATAATGGTATACTACTTATGGTAAAATCACCTTATGAGTGTGAAATGGGGCCGTTTCTAGGAGAATTTACAGAGGCTGAATTCTCTAAGCTCACTCATGAATAACCAGGGATGTTCACGGCCGAAATGAACACAATCAGAGAACCTAGTTCTGTGAGAAGATGAAACTGTGTGATAGTCGTTGTCTAGGTTTACATCAAAGTCCGGGTGGTTCAAGACATCACGTTCACTACCTAGTCGAGTAAATCCGATGGCTACTCACTATGGGTGGTTCAAGGTTGAAAAAATGCTACCATCCCAAATGTAGTGATTCTTCGACCGTACTCTCAAAAGTCTTTCTGTCGAGTCGTTTTCACGTGTTTTAGAGTCATTTCTATTCATGTGGGGGATTGTTGGAACCGAATTTTCTGGGCACCGTTGGTGTCGGATAATGGGAGCGTTGGCTTCGTCTCCGCGAGCACTATTTCGTAGTATGCTCATTTGTATAATTCGGGTTCCGTTTGAATGAGAAATAAGGGAGTTACATTTAATGTAACTAAGTTGAATTTTGAGGATTAATGTGTATCCCACATTGATTAGGAGGAGAAAAACTCACTAGTATATAAACTACGAGTGGATTGTAATGGATGTGACTGAGCCAGAGGAAGCTATCCTGGTGGGCTTGGGCCTTGGAAGACCACACGCGCGCGGTTCGGTTCGGATCGGCTCGTGGCTCTTGAGCTCGTGGGCTCGTGGGCTCCTTGGTCTCATTGGATGGGCCGTAGGCCCGAGGAGGATGTTGTCTTTTTGGGCCTAGGTCAAGTCTGATATGACTTTTGGGCTTTGTTCTAACATGCCTCATTCAGTCACGCGGAAAAATCCGAGCAGCTTAATGCCACGCGGTGTTGACTTGGACCAGCCCAATTAAGTCAATCCACGCGGATTGGGCCATTCATTACATGTATTCTCTCCTGCAACCTATAAAAGGAGGCTCTGCAGAACTCAAAAATAGACAAAAAACAGCAATCTCATTCTCCTTCTCCCACGGTTTTCAGTCTCTGTTCGCCTCTTCTCTTCTTTTGTTCGAGTCTGAGAGTACACACTATAAACTAGAGTTCGTTGGCTTCTGTTCTTTGAGTAGTGCAAATCAAAAGTGTAGCAGTTATATCCTGGGATTCGGAACGCCGATAACCGTCACCCTACGAGGCGTTTTCAAGATTAAGGAAAGAGATTATGTTCTCGACTCTGCTTAAGTTCGACCGTACGGTTTGGTATTGGTTCGATTGTTTTTCTCTTCTCCTTAATACTGATTTATTCTTGTATTTTATACATATTTATAAGTTGTAGAAAATAGGATTCCTACAATCTTAATTCTGAACAATTTTCCTACGTTTCTACGACTAACAAATTTGTTTTTTGAGTAAACAGGTTAAGGCGACTTGGAAATTTGTTCTCGTTTTTGTACGAGAAAATCCGAAAAAATATTAAATTATTATTTCGAATTTAATATGAATTGATTAAATAACTTATATATTTATTCGAGTTAAATATATTGAAAATCGGTTTTTAATTTATTAAATTAAATTAAATTAAATTCGGAAATAATTAATTAATTAAATTAAATTCGGTTAATTAATTAATTAATTAAACAAATAAAAGCGGAAATAATTTTTATTTTATTTCCTATTGTTTCGTTTTTGCATTTGTTCTAATCTGTTTCAATTTTATTTGGTCTCAGATTTGAAAAATGACTAACGGAAACGACAACGTTGTGGATGCTATCGCTACAACTAAGAGTGGTGAGTCGACACTCCAAATTCAGTTTGGAGATGGTCTGCCATCAGTGACTCTGGAACAGAATACTGTTCAGAACCCTGAAACGACTCAGGTCAATGGCCCCCTTCTGGTCGAGAACAAGGCTCGGGTCATACCGAATCCGGTTGGACAGTCTCTAACAAGCCATCCATTGGACTTGTCAGATGTTCAAATGCCCCATGTGAGGGTACCAGAAAGGTCGTACACGGCTAGCATGCCAAGTGCATTTCATGCTGGAGTTCTGCCCGATAAGTTTGACGGGAAGGGATTAAGGATCTGGTCTCAGAAGATGCAATTCTTCCTGAGCACAATGGGTCTGGACATATTTCTGACGGAGGAGAAACCTAAGTTCTCCCCGAACAACACTAACGCCCTTGCTGATTGGGTCAGGAGGGACTATTCATGTAGAGGCTATGTGAAGTGTCGCATGATAGACTCGTTGTACAAAGTCTATTGCAACCATGATACCGCCAAGGAATTGTGGGACGCTCTAGAAAAGAATTACAAGACTCAAGACGCTGGGACGAAGAAAGCAGTAGTGGCTAAGTTCCTGAACTACAAAATGGTAGATTCAAGTTCGGTAGTGGAACAAGTTGAAGAGCTGCAACTTATCGTCCATGAAGTCCTCTCCGAAGGCATGAACATCTGTGAGACGTTCCAGGTAGGTGCCTTCATTGAGAAGTTTCCTCCATCATGGGAGCAGTTCAAAGTCTACTTGTTGCTGAAGCAAAAGGCAATGCCGGTTGAAGACTTGATTGTGAGGCTCCGGGTTGAGGAGAACAACAAGAGGGCCAATGGATATGGACCTTCGAACAAGGCGAACCTGGCAGAGCATCAGGACAAGGGGAAGAAAAGGAAGTTTCAACCCAACAACTCCAACAACTTCAAGAAGCAAGGGGCGAAGAAGTTCAATGGAAAGTGCCACAAGTGCAACAAAGTTGGACATAAGGCGGATGAGTGTAGAAGCAAGGTCCACAAAGAGGGACAAATGCAAGTCTCAAGCCAACCTAGCTGAAGGGTCACTCACAGAGGACAACTTGTGTGCGGTTTTGACTGAAGTCAACATGGTGGGTAGCAACCCAAAGGAGTGGTGGTATGACACCGGTGCAACTAGGCACATATGCTCGGATAGGGGACTCTTCACGACCTATAAGAAGAGCCACATCAAAGAGAAACTTTTCATGGGAAACTCCGCCACTTCCAAGGTTGAGGGATATGGGAAGATCGTGCTAAAGATGACTTCCGAGAAGGAGTTGACTCTGAACAACGTCCTTCATGTGTCGGACATCCGCAAGAACCTGATTTCGGGAACTCTACTCTCCAAGAACGGGTTCATGATCAAGTTCCTGTTTGACAGGTTGGTTCTCTCTAAGAAGGGTGTCTATGTGGGTAGGGGTTATGAACATGATGGACTGATCAAAACGAATGTAGCGTTCAAGCGAAACTCACAAAAACACCACCACCCCATGTAGATAGGACAACCGAACCTCTAGGATTAATTCACACTGATTTATGTGATTTAAAGTTTGTACAAACTAGAGGAGGTAAAAAGTATTTTGTGACCTTCATAGATGATTGCACAAGATATTGTTATGTATACTTGTTACGTAGAAAAGATGAAGCTTTAGAAAAGTTCAAAGAGTACAAGTTAGAAGTTGAGAACCAACTTAGTAAAACGATTAAAATCGTTTTATGAGTTGTGGAAAGGTAACGTACCTTCGTACAAATACCTCAAAGTGTGGGGGTGCCTAGCAATAGTAGCAATACCACCTCCTAAAAAGGTCTCAATCGGACCAAAAACCGTTGATTGTATTTTCATCGGATATGCACATAATAGTAGTGCATATGTTTCTTGGTATACAAGTCAGATATACCAGATATACATGCTAATACAATAATGGAGTCGAGAAACACATCTTTCTTTGAAAATGTGTTTCCTTGCAAGGATAAAGAATATCCCAAAAGGACTCGTGAACAACGAGATGCAAACGAATATGCTCAAGAAGCAAGCACATCTATGCAAGAAGCAAGCACTTATGCAAATAGTGAGTACTTCTGTCCAAGAAACAGAAGAAGAAAATGATGAACCTAGACGAAGCAAAAGAGCTCGATAGGAAAAATCATTTGGCTCAGACTTCACAATGGCGTTTCTCCTAGAATATGAACCTCAGACGTTTTGATGCACCCCTGCCTAGCCTAGTGGCTCCTCCAAGGCTCAGTCGACACACCCGGAGAATCCTAGCTGAAATGGACAAGGTGTGGAGCCAAAACAACAAGACTCAACCCAAGTTGAGGTTAGGTGCCCGGAAGCAAGCCAAGCACAAGAAGGCGCCATCTCATGCCATGACACTCAGGCCACGCCAACGCTCCCCAAGCCAAGCATCCAACCATGCTAGAGTCAAGACGCCCAGCGCCCGGCCAGCGGTGCCCATCAAAGTGGAGCTCGAAGACTTCTCCGAGTGCCTGTCCACTTTTGTCGAGCCATCTTCTGGCCTTGACTATGGTCCACCTCCAGGGTTCGAGCGCACCACTGAGCGCCGAGAACCCTCCAGCGCCGAGACTGCTCGTAGGTGAAGATTTCATTACAAGGCGCCACTATTTGGTTTTTGTTGTCTCTATTTGTTTTTGTTGTCTCAAACATTAGGTTGTCTCTATTTGGGATTTGTTGTCCCTATTTGCATTTGTTGTCTCTATTTGGGATTTGTTGGCTCGGTCCCATGTTCGAAGACTTTCCATTTTTAGGAAGTTGTTCGTCTCGGGTTTTGCTAGCGTTTTAGAATATTCTATTTTTAGAAAGTTTATAAATGTGGAGTGGTCCAGCCTTGCATGGTTTGGGCCGTCCTATTGGGCTCTTGGCACTCAAGCCCAAGCTCGCCCAAGCCCGCCCAAGCCCTAGCACCTAGTCGCCGGCTCTCCCTTGCAACCCTAGGTCGTTTCTTTCTTGCTTGTTTCTCTTTATAAGGCGCAACCTCCATCATTGTAATCTCACGTTTAGATTTGAATTCAAGAACCTTTGTTGAGACGAGTTTTCCTCCATCTTCTTGAACTAGGCGTCACCAATCCTTCGGGCTCTGTCTTCTCATCTCCTTCACCATATCTTCTAGCCTCTTTCGTCTACATCCCTAGCCTCATATGTTCCCATAGCTTCTAATCCCTTTCTTCTACATCCCTAGCCAAAACTTCACCGTTTGAGTAGCCCTCAATCACCATAGTCGACCCCTCACAAAACTAGCTTGTTGAAGCTTTCAACATTCATATCCCAATTCGACAAGGCAACTTGTCGTCTATATCCAAACAATTCCACTGCATACTCCCATATCTACCTTCGTTCCCCTCAAAAGACATCCACCAACACTTCCAAGGTTTCAGTCGAAGATCTTAGAGCGCAATTGGCTTTCTGGAGACCAGGCGCGCATCAACTGGCATCAGAGCAAGGTCATCTTGTAAGTGTTAATTGTCTTTTACAATTTATCATTTCAATTCACTCGTTGTTATCCATCTTTCCCATTCGTCCATTGCAGAATTTTTTTTTCTCACCTCCATTGTGGCTCACGGCTTTTGTCATTAAAATTGTCCAAAAATACCAAAACAATTATTCACTTGCCTTAGGAGAATTTCCTTGTGAAATACTTGGAGATTTTGAAAGATATTGCCCAAAATATTCTAGCCCTTGACCTAAGAGATTGCCGAAAATTTTGCTTGATTTTCTTGTTAGAATCTTTGCATATCTTTTCATATCCTTTTGTTAAGATTAGTTTATTGTTGAGATTTGATTTGTTATCTTGTTTGGCCGATTACTCTCTCTTCTATCTTGAGCATATCTTTTGCTTTCTTGCTGCATATATCTCGAACCATACAATCTTGAAAGATCAAATCAAAGTCGAGATGTATTAAAAAAAAAAGTTAAGTCAAAAGACTTCTAGTTCGGCCAAGGCACAACCCAAATAAGGTAACCCTTGAGTCTACACTGTGTTTGGTTAGTCCATTTCTGATCTCCCCATCGTCTAGAGTCGCTTGATAATTCATCTTGTCTTTGCATGCTACTTTCTTGCATCTGTGATTGATTAGTTTGCATAAGTGCCTTGCTGTATTTTCTTGCATTGTTTTTCGGTTGTTTCTTGAGACTATAGCCACCCAGAACCGCCAAACGGCCAGCCAAATTAGACACCCTCGAGTACTTTGTTTGGTTACTTGTTTAGACGGTTCACTTGCTTGGTTTCTTTGCTTTGTTCTTGCTTTTGTGCACTTGATCTCTCGCCATGGCTATCTCTATAGGTACCTTCACTGACCCCGAGGATCAAACCAACTCAGGCAACAACAACAACCAACCCCTTCTTCCCAACCCACCACAAGAGACAACCCAAGTTGAAGACGCAAACACACGAGCTGCGCAAGACTTGGATGACGCTCTTGATGAAATTAGAGCATTGAGGCAAAGGATGGCCTACTTATAGCAAGAACACCGAGCTCTTTCAGTCACCCTTGCACCGCCTCAAGTCATAAACCAAGGTGCCAATGCAGCGCAACAACTCCCGGGGCTTGGTACTCAAATCTCCCATGAAGCAAATGCATCTCGACACCCACAAGACAAAGGTAAGGCAACAGTGCCCTCGAGTTCAGAACAACATCCCCTTAGGCGACTACACTCTATCATTGAAAGTCGCCAAGAAGGAGAACATGATGATCGCTTTAGACCCTTGCGCTCACCACTTCAAACCGAGAGCGAGGGCCACACAAGTGTAGGCGGTCGTCATGACCAAGAAGAGAGGTCTGTCGAGCGCCATCAAGCACATCAACGTGAGCATGACAATGCTCAAAACAGGGAGCAACAACGCCCTACACAAGTGCTCAGAAGTGCTCAATGCCAAGTCACCGAGCGTTGACGAGACGGCTCCAGGCCCTCCCGACGCCATAGGTCCAGGCGTGATTGTGCCTTTGATGTTGAGCAATATGCTCATTTTCAAAGTCCAAGGAGTTCATGGGAACCACCAAGTGACGAAGACTCCCAAGGAACAGATTCCTGGGACGACTTCAAAGAATTTGACTCCGACGGCTTTGAAGACGCAGGTAAGTATAACCCTCATCATTTTCATCCTCCATTACGAGATCCTATTGAGAATTTGCAGGTGAGTAGTGACTTCATTCCCCCTGAGCACAACATGAATGAGCGCACGGGAATGGACACAAGACGCCCGGAGCAAGGTGCTAGACGCCCGGGCATTGGCTATAGGCGTCAAGAAGAGGAGCGCCAAGGCGCAAGACATGACGCTCATCCAAGACAGCGCGCTCAGGGCACTTTCCTCGTGACCTTAGGCGCCAGCCACATGGAGAAAACTCGCCTCCAACTAGCTCCGAGGATGGAGACCCTAGAGACCACCGTCGCCGAGGAGACCGACCTAGACATGACCGTCACCATGCTGCGAGTGACGAGGACATTCCAAGACTCCGAGGAGGCCGACGTGACAGAAATGATGAGCGACGCCCTAATGTCCAAGGACGTCGTGATATTAAGGTAAAAATCGAACCCTTTCCTGGTGATTACGACCCTTCTTTCTTTCTTGAGTGGACGCATGCAACAGAGTACGTCCTAGATCATTGTCACTATGATGAGTATGAGAAGGTCGAAGTGGCAACACTTCATTTCACCGGGGCTGCAAGGACATGGTATCATCGCCTTGTCCAAGATAGACAGAGACGCAATCTCCTCCCTATTCGTCAATGGCATCAACTTGTCTTTTCTATGACAAGGAAGTATGTCCCGGATGACTACAAGAACAAGATGAAGATGGAGATTGCTATGTATAGACAAGGAACCATGACACCATTGGAGTTCTTTGCAAAGTTGGAGGATATGCACTTACAAGATGGAGTAAGTGCTTCACCTTTGACTTTAAGGACAAAATTTTTGAGCGGTCTCAACACTACCTTGAGAGACCAACTAGATTCCTTCCCATCAAGGAGATCAATAGCTTGACGCATGCAGCCATGCAATTACACAATCAATTGGTTAGGAAACGAGCATGGCCGGCATCACAAACCAAAAGGTATGATTCTACTCCTTTACCTTTGGTTTCTACTAATCCCTCTTCTTCTAGTGTTTTGAAACCAGGATCGAGCTCCAAAGAGAAGGACAAGGCAGAAATGCCTTTACCAAAAATCAGCGACATTGAGTGCTACAAGTGTGGTGAATGGGGTCATATAGGTCGCAATTTCCCTAATCTCAAGAAGGTCCTTATGACTCAAAATGGTGAATATGAGTCATGTGAAGAAGAAGGAGACCAAGAGAAAGAAGAAGTGGCTACGGCCTTGACTTTGGTGGCTGAATCCGAGGACTATGACGCTTATGCTTGTCATCCACAAGCTACAAATGATGGCATGGCTCTTGTCCTAGTTACAAGACGCACCCTGCATGTCAAGGAAGCCCCACACCGCGAGCAAAGGTCTAATTTGTTCCAATCTACTTGCGTGGTGAATGTCAATGGTAAGAAAGGCAACTTGAGTTTGATAATTGACGGCGGTAGGTGCTCAAACCTCTTGAGTGACAAGGTAGTCGATTACTTTGCTCTTCCAACTTCTCCTCACCCAACTCCCTACGGTTTACAATGGATTTCTTCCCAAGGGGGTGATGTTGTTAATAAGCAATGTTTGATTGCTTTTTCGATTGAGAACTATCATGATGAAGTACTTTGTGATGTGGTTAAAATGGATGCTACACATATCTTGTTAGGTAGGCCGTGGCAATTTGATAGGAAAGTATTTCATAATGGCTTTGAGAATGAGTATACCTTTACTCATAATGATATGCGTGTGAGGCTTTTGCCTATGTCTCCTAACCAAATTTTGCAGGACTTAAAGACTAGGAGACCAGAGACGGAACCTCAACCTAAAGTACAAGCCATGGTGCGCATGCACAAAATTACTGAGAAATTCCAAAATTTGGCAAAGCAACACAATTGGTCTTTCGACCCCCTTAAGATGGTTGATGGAATTTGGCATGAGCACTATTTGTGCCTAAAAATACGACGAGTATGGAACGCGTGATGAGCTACGCGTAGAAGAATTATCTCGACGCGAGGATAAGAATAAAGGATGTCGTCGACTTGATGAGACGTGGCAAAGGTCTCGTTTATCTTGAAGATTAGGTCGGCCGAGTATATTTTATCCTATTTTGTATTATATTATTGTAAATAGTAAAAGATATGGTAAAGAATATCTTTTACCTTGTTTATTATATCGTTATTTAGATAAAAGGAAGAGATAAGATCTCGTTTCCTTAAAGATATTATTAGGGTTAGCCTATAAATAAAGGCTAATGCCTGCTTTGTAAGTATCGAAGCCGTCATTCGAGTAATACCAAGCTAAAGTTTCAACCCTAATTTCCTACCTTGTTCTTGAGTGTTGAGATTATACCGCACTCTTTGATCTTTTCCCTACAATTGCATAGTTATCTTCTCATAGGTAATTTCGCTACAAACAATTGGCGCCCACCGTGGGGCGGGATCAAAAAGGTATCGTCTTTCCATACGAAAAGAACTTCTTTTTGCAGGAAATCATGACAAGTCCGACCAACAGCCCGCGTGATGGTGAAGAAAGATCCAAAGAAGAAGATCACGTAACGGTTCCTCTCGTCCAGACGGAAGAAAACACGGGAAAAGATCTCGAGAACACTCCTGGCACTCCAGAGGACAACGTTCCCACAGAAGAGCAGAAGACGAGCGGCGATATGACCAACGTGACCTCTGTCAGAGTCCACTTCGACACCCTCCAGAAGGCGTGGATAGAAGCTAAAAATGCCAGCGAAGAGAACACGTCGGGACTCACCAAAGAGAATGAATGACTACGCTCCATCATAAAAGAGCTCAGGGCAGAGTCAGCGAAGCCACTCACCTATGTTCGTAGTCAAAGCGTCGTTCTCCGCCTAGATATGGATGCTATCGCCGAAGAAAGAGAGGATTACGGATCCCAGGAGCAACGAAACACCATCTCGTCGAGAGAAACGAGTCAGAAAGAAAAGTCTAAAGAGAACTTGACTCCGGACGCCGTCGCCGCGCTCGTAGCACAACAAGTCGGAGCCTTAAGGAAGGAGACGATGTTGATGCCCGGGGCTCCCAAATCCATAATCCCTGAGCACGAGTTCGGATTTCAAGAGAGCCCTTTCATCACCGCTATCGCCGCCCAGAAGATAGCCAAGAAGTTTACCGTCGCCGACCTCCCCGTTTATGACGGATCCGACGATCCGGAAGAACACGTTTTACTATACAAAGCTAAGCTCTCCACGAGTCCGATCGAGCCAGAGTTGAAAGAAGTGATGATGTGCAAATTCTTTAGTTCAACATTGAAAGGTCCAGCCTTGACGTGGTTCATCCACTTACCAAAGGGAAGCATCTCCTCTTACGCGGAACTTTTCAACCTATTTTGGTTGCAATTCGCCAGCAGTAAGTTGTTCGCAAAGCAGCCTTCGGATCTCCATAACATGCGCATGAACAAAGGCTAAACCATAAGAGCCTTCTTGAAGCGTTTCAATGACGAGAAGATTACGATCCCAGATTGCGGCGAGGCTACTGCTGCCGACGCGTTCAGACGCGCACTCCCCCGAGACAGCGATTTGTACAAGGAGCTAACGAAGATTCGTCCTACTTCATTTATCTTGACAAGAGAAACAGCTATGGAAGCCATACGCCTTGAAGAAGACCTCCTAAGTCACGCTGAAGAAAAGTCTCGATCTCCACGTAGACGTACCCCTCCGCGCAGAGATTCTCCCTAACGGAAGGAGGGCGAACGTTACGATAGAAGAAACAAGCCGTTTCATAGAGAACCTCCCATGGTGCATAACGTAAGCGAAATCAATAACGTCTACGCGGTCGAAAGAGGTGTATACATGAAAACCGACGCATTGAGGGTTATGAACGCGATGGAAAAGCTCCACGACGTGAAGTGGCCTAGAAAGCCAAACCCGAAAAAGAAGTCAAGATCGGGAAGAGGATACTGCGAGTTCCACAACGACTCGGGACATCCAACAGACGATTGTTATACTCTGAGAAAAGAAGTGCTACGTCTCCTGAAAAGAGGCGACCTTTTAGACCTACTCTCCAAAGAAGGAAGGGACGTGTTCGAAGGAGCAAGAAAGGGGAAGAGATCCCCGACGCCACAACCTCCCTCGTCGAGTCGCTCAAGGACAATTAACACGATCTTTGGAGGTTCTCCCATAAGCGGCTATACCGCCTCCACCGCCAAAAGGAGCATCAAAGCATTACGCGGCGAAGGAAGCGCTCTGCCAATCTACCACGTCAGGACCGTTAGGAAAGACTGCCCAATCACGTTCGAGGAACCCAACGGGAGCGTAGATCATCACGACGGGTTAGTTATCTCTTTAACCATTAGTAATTGCAAGGTTAAAAGAATCCTTGTCTATAACGGAAGCTCGGCCAACATCATCACCTTATCCGCGATCAAGGAGCTCGGATTGTCTAGCGACGACTTGTGAAAAAGTACATCCCTTTAGTAGGTTTCAGTGGCGAAGTCGCCGATATGCTAGGAGAAATCACCCTAACCACTCTGGCGGAAGGGGTCAATATGCAAACCAAGTTCGTAGTGATGGAATCCGAGTCGCCCTATAACATAATCCTAGGAAGGCCATGGTTACACGATATAAGAGTTATACCTTCAACTTACCATCAATCCCTGAAGTTTCCATCTCCATGGGGGATCCAAGAGATCAAGGGTGAACCACAAATAACAAGGGAATGCTACAACATAGGAATGAAGAGTACGACCAACGCATCCCTGGAGAAAAAGAGTAAGGCGTAGCAATTAAAAGACCATGAAGAACATGTGAGATATGCTCAACGAAGGTTCTACGAGATAAAAGAAGAAATAGGCAGGGTAGGCGACGAGACATACGTCCTAGAAGTAAAATCCTATGCTATCCGAAGCATAGAGAAGAGGAAAGCGTCTTCATGGTCTGAATCATCGAGTAACAAAGAATCCAAACGCCTAAAAACGACGAAAAGTCATGGAAAATCCAAGAAAGAGGCTAAGGGTAGAAGAGTAACCCCCGACGCGTCAAAGAAAAAGCCGTCCAAGAAGCGAGATAAAGGCGTCGATAAGCACGACGCATCTCTACGGAAACGTAAGCAAAATCTCCGAGTTCAAAAGTGGAGGAAATTTATGGCGGAAAATCCCGACTTAAGCTACATGTTCTTGAAACGTCATCCACCGTAAAGGCACCATCAGGAAAGAGTTTGAGATACCTTTATGCGTCTTTTGATTCCCTTTTATTTCCCTTTGCATGAGTAGGATTAAGTTTTCAATAAAAGCATGTCGTTATCTTTAGGTCAAAACGACAAGGGGTTGTGGCGACTAGGGGTAGGTGTCGAAGTCGATGTTTGTTAGTGTTAGTGCATGATGCATCTTTTATTAATATACAAGTAGACCTTTTCTTTCCAACATGTTAAGCATGCTGAGTTGTTTCATTTCCACTACTTACTCTATGTCTATTAAGAGAACGTGCCTCTTGAGTACGGTGTACCAAATAAGAAGCAAGAAGGCCGCGGTGAAAATCCGCGCCGGGGGCGAATTTCGTTAGTCTACGCGTTCGAGGCTTCATCTACGGATATGCAACGTTAGCCGAACCGCCGACCCCGAGTCGACGCTTCCCATGATTGTTAGCGATGTGTGGCAATGGTCATTGGGAATGAAGCCCGGTACCTCACGAAGCCGGCCGGATCCTCTGAGCAAACAAGGTTGAACCTATTTGACACGATCACTCTCCAGGAACGCGTCTTCACGCCTTCCAGCCCCTCTGAGAGTCATGAATCCACGGGAAAAACGCCAAACCGGCAGGGATGCGTCCACCGTCATCGTAAGTCCTAACAATCTAGAAATCGGACGCCACACGATGAATAGGCCCGTCGATTAAAAGAGTTCGACGTCGACCTAACGCTAGCGTGAGGCAACGGACCCACCTTAAAAGTAAGGGGTAACGTCACAAGCTGATAAAAATCACACGCTGACCTATGTCCGCCACTCGCTTCAGGGTTCAGAGGAAATGCTGGACCCAACCTTCATGTAAGCCGACAATGTAACTAAAGCAGCCGCAATGACCATACCATCTTATTAAGTAAATGAAGCTTTCTAACGCGTTCACTACGAGCAAAGTATCATACTAGGGGTAGAAAACCATACCCTACAAAGATAAAGTAGCAAAAGGGAAAGCCAAGAGCTAAACCTATGTACTCGTAAACAAGCTACGCGTTACAGGTTAAGGAAGTTAGAATCAATAAGAAAAAAGTTCTATACAAACGCAGAACAAAGTACACGCACCAAAGCAAAGTACGTAAGATATCAAGGCGAGATAAAGGGTAAGCTCCCAAGACGTCTCCAACGTGAAGATTAACGCACACGACGCGAAAAACGAATGAAGCGAATATGAGAATCTTTGGTAGCTCTAACCTAGTCTAAAAGGAGTCTAAGTCAAACCTACCAAAAGGGGTAGGATTACGCCAAAAGAAATAAAAGAGTACCTAAAGGATAGCAATGACATGAGAACAAGAAAGTTGGCGGAAACGAAACGAAGTCACCAAAGATGTTGATCCGAATTCAAGGAAAAAGAACAACAACGTTTTAATTTAGATAAAAAGAAAGAAGCACTCCAAACTACAAGCAACGCGTACGAATACCCTACGCTAAGAAAAAGTTGAAAATTACAAGGACTTGGACTCGCCCTCAGACGACCCAGATCCGGATGCGCGGCCATCGCCTTCTTCTTCGTCAGTCGGAGCCTCCTCTTCGTCGACATGCTCCCCACCCTCAACGTCCGCAACATCGGGATGAGCATCCGAACGCCTCCAAGAAGGACCATCATCAACGCCCTTAGGAAGTTCCGGATAAGCCTCCCTAAACTCAGCACGTTCGCTCACCGAATCCCAATCCTTGTACTCGCCAGCAGCATACTCCTCATAAACCTCCACACTGGATAGCCAAGACCAATAGATCTTTGCCTCGTACAAATCCTTGTCATGTTGCGCCCTGTTCCTCTCCACGTCCTCCTTCAAGGTACTGAGATCCTTCTCCAGACCCTCGACTCGCTTGGTGATCGTCTCGTTAAGGGAAAGAACCTCAATAACCTTGTCCTTCGCCGTCTTCTCTGCGTCACGGGACTTCTCCAGCAAACTGTTCAAATGCGCAACCTTCGACGAAGCATCAGACGCCTTTTTCTCCAACACCTCCATCTATTTTGGATATGCGGATAAGAGCGTCCAAGCGCATAGAGACGCCTGAATCCCCTGAAAGAAGGAACAAGAAAAATAAGAAAGGAAGCTCGCGAGAAAGCCATCAGAGAAAATAGAAATTACAATCTTACCTGCCATTGAGCAGCGAAAGCCTCTCCCATAACGTCGGCATGATCCATCAACGCGTAATGGTCGAGAGACGACGAAGATCGAAGCCCCATCAAGGCCTTTAGAAGTTCCCTTCCCGGAGCGGAAGCATTTGAAATCACACCAGGGAACTCATCCACAAATGAGTATTGCTCCTCGGGAGCCTCGACCACTTTCTCCTTTCCCTTCTTTGAACGTGTCGCCTTAGCCGGTGAAGGAGACGGCGTAGACTCCAAAGTAGCCATAAGGTCGACGTCCAAAGGAGCAGCAGACGAACATCTTTTTATGGCGAGTTGCCTCTTCCTCGACGTCACAAGATCAGTGGCAGACTCGGCGCGAGCACGAACGCGAGAAATTGAAGCTGCATCACCAACATAGAGCAGACAATTAGAGCACAAGTATAAGGAAATAAGTTGATGAAAGCTAAACGAGAAGAAGCCGACTTACCATATGGAGTCACAGGGCCGCAACGATGACCTTCTCCGTCATGGCCAAAGAAGGTCCGGTCAACTTCAGGAATCGCCAAAAGCGCGGCTACAGCCTTTTTTGACTTCGTCCTTGTCTTGAGAGCCTCCGCGTTAACTGTAAAGCATATAAACTTATACGTAAGTAAAGCATCGACGAGCAAAACATACATCCTTACGAAAAGAAAAAGAAAAAGTTGTTAAGATAAGGTAATGAAACTTACTCTCGGGGTTCCACTCCTCGATAAGACGAGAGCACGCATCTCCGAGGGAAGATTTCTCCATGAAATAAAAGACCTCGGCCCAACCCCGATCGGTTGTACTTTTCTCAAAGGCTATCCTAGCCTTCTTCTTCTTGATCTTAAAATAGACCCTGCCTAGAGAATTGAGCGAAACAGTTAGAGAATTGGCATTGTCTGCCGCGACAAAATCCAAGCCATGCTTTTCAATGGCATCGTCAAGAGCGCCCAGAATGCGCCAAGCCCCGGGAAGAAGTTGACCTATCGCCAAGCCCATAGTGAGCATAAAGGCCTTGACCAAGGGCGAGAACGGGAATCGATGCCCCGCCAGGAAAGGATACTCGTAAACCGCTATCCATCCCGGTCGGTGAGCATCCGCACAAACCCCTCTTGGAGGAATTTCGATCTTCACGTCTGGACCAAGATCAGCAATGGTCCTTAAGCGACTGGTGTCGTACGCCTCGGAATCGTAACGATCAGACTCACGAAGCACCTTCCTTGGCTCGTAAAGTACTGGAGTTGCCATTAGAAAAGAAGTAGATGGGAAAATGGAGCAATAGAATGATCAGACGAGGAAGAGATGAAGAGAGCAGGGGAATGTTCGGGAAAAATCAAGATTAAAAGAAGTGTATGGAGAAAGGAAAGTTCCCGTGCTTATTTATAGGAAGGAAATCGCAAGGATCTCGGGAAAGATACTCTTCCAACGGCAACATCTTCCACCAAGAAACTAGCCATTGGAGATGAACGTTGCCGGCACAGATAACGAAGCTCATCGCCTGCCACATGGAAATAATTGAAGAGGAATGATGATTGAAGCTCTGCGACGACATTAAAAATTCAGGCGACGTAATGATCAACGCGTTCTTAGTACAGTGAAGACGTATTCCTTGAAGAAAGAAGGCGTCTCCGAGCTCCACTAGACGTTAAGCCCTGTAAGACGCCTTAGGGGTATTGTTTGTGCCTAAAAATACGAGGAGTATGGAACGCGTGATGAGCTACGCGTAGAAGAATTATCTCGACGCGACGATAAGAATAAAGGATGTAGTCGACGTGACAAGACGTGGCAAAGGTCTCGTTTATCTTGAAGATTAGGTCGGCCGAGTATATTTTATCCTATTTTGTATTATATTATTATAAATAGTAAAAGATACGGTAAAGAATATCTTTTACCTTGTTTATTATATCGTTATTTAGATAAAAGGAAGAGATAAGATCTCGTTTCCTTAAAGATATTATTAGGGTTAGCCTATAAATAAAGGCTAATGCCTTCTTTGTAAGTATCAAAGCCGTCATTCGAGTAATACCAAGCTAAAGTTTCAACTCTAATTTCCTACCTTGTTCTTGAGTGTTGAGATTATACCGTACTCTTTGATCTTTGCCCTAAAATTTCTTAGTTATCTTCTCATAGGTAATTTCGCTACAAACAAGCACGTTGCACAAAGAAGGTTGGAAGCCGCTGAGTTTGGAACTACAAGAACAATGTCGGCACCTAACCTAGAGATCCAAGAGAGTACATGCGTTCTCCCCAACCACTCGGGCGTTTCGCAATCTGTCTCGAGCACTTCTAATGATATTCAAGGTACATGCTGCGTGCCAAATATTGCTCGGGAAATTGTCAAAAACGCCCAGCCAAGCTGTCAAAAACGCATGCAACACCGGACACAACAGGCATTCTCACTATCTACTCAGGCAACTCGAATTCTGTTTCGAGCACTTCTCATGATTCAATGGACACAAGCTGCGTGTCCAACATTTCCCATGACATTACTCAAGGCGCCCGACCATTCTGGCCACCTTTTTCCTCCTCACGTGCGCCGCCTGAACCTCAATTCCATTTCTTCGGTTTTGGTAAGCATTCTTTCCCTACTTTTACACTTGATATTGCTTTGGGAAATGGTGTTTTCTTGCAGCTTGGGACGGACAAGAATGTCATTGGAGCAAGTCTCAAATTGCGTGAAACAGGGACGTTTCACAACCAAGTGGGAGAGGGTGATGCGCCCCTGCCTAGGTCCAAGACTAGCCTAGTGGCTCCTCCAAGGCTCAGTCGACACACCCGGAGAATCCTAGCTAAAATGGACAAGGTATGGAGCCAAAGCAACAAGACTCAACCCAAGTTGAGGTTAGGTGCCCGGAAGCGAGCCAAGCACAAGAAGGCAACTTGTCGTCTATATCCAAACAATTCCGCTGCATACTCCCATATCTACCTTCGTTCCCCTCAAAAGACATCCACCATAACACTTCCAAGGTTTCAGTCGAAGATCTTAGAGCGCAATTGGTTTTCCGGAGACCAGGCGCGCATCACGTTTAAGGAAGCCATGTCAATGTCAGACGCACTTTCATGGAAGGAAGCGGTTAAAAGTGAAATAGACTCCATTATGCAGAATCATACATGGGAGTTAGCTGATTTACCCATAGGAACAAAGGCGCTGGGATGTAAATGGATTTTCAAACGAAAATTGAAAACTGATGGCTCAATAGAGAAGTACAAGGCAAGGCTTGTAGTACAAGGATTTAGACAAAAAGAAGGTCTAGATTTCTTTGATACTTATTTGCCAGTAACGAGAATTACTTCAATTCGAGTACTAATAGCGATTGCGGCTCTAGGTAATCTAGAAATACATCAAATGGATGTAAAAACGGCCTTTCTAAACGGAGAGTTAGAAGAGGAAATTTATATGAAACAACCCGAGGGGTATGTTGTGCCTGGACAAGATCACAAAGTGTGTAGACTTGTGAAATCTTTATATGGATTAAAACAAGCACCTAAACAATGGCATGAGAAATTTGACAGTGTTATGGTGTCAAATGGTTTCAATATAAATGAATGTGACAAATGTATTTATGTCAAAACAACTCAAAAAGGATATATCTTGTTGTGCCTATACGTTGATGACATGCTCATTATTGGTAGTAACATAGATATGATCCAACAAACTAAGAACATGCTTAGTGGAAAGTTTGACATGAAAGACTTGGGACTAGCGGATGTGATTCTAGGAATAAAAGTCATAAGAGATTTTGAAGGAATCATCTTAACTCAAGATCATTACACTGATAAGGTACTTGAACGTTTCAAGAAATAATCAAGTGGTAATGCAAAGAGTCCCGTGGACCCTCACCTCGACTTAAAGAAAAACTCGGGTGATGGCATATCTCAAGTAGAGTATGCATGAGTGATTGGAAGTCTAATCTACTTAACAAATTGTACAAGACCAGATTTAGCACATGCGGTGAACGTTTTAAGTCGTTACACTAGTAATCCAGGACATGGTCACTGGAAAGGCATAACAAGGATATTGAACTACTTGCGATATACTCGAAGTTATGGGTTACACTATGGACGATACCCAGCAGTGATGGAAGGCTATAGTGATGCTAATTGGATATCAGACTCCAAGAACTCAAAATCCACAAGAGGGTATGTTTTTACTCTAGGCGGTGCGGCTTTATCCTGGAAATCCTCCAAACAAACTCTACTGGCTAGATCCACAATGGAATCTGAATTCATTGCCTTGGACAAAGCAGCAGAAGAAGCAGAATGGCTTCGAAACTTTCTGGAGGATTTACCAATGTGGGAAAAACCGGTGTCGGCTATGAGTCTCCATTGCGATAGTCAATCGGCAATATCTCGGGCACTAATTTCAATGTATAATGTTAAGTCTCGTCATATTAGAAGACGACATAAAACCATAAGGCAATTTCTCTCAAACGCTGACGGCTATCTCATAGACTGCAAAATACACGAATAGGGTTTACCCTCTTTGGGCTTGGACAGGAGTAAAGGATTGGTCAAGTAATTTTTGAGTTCCATGAACGCTTCTTCGTGTCGTTCCATCCAGGAGAAAGACTCGTTTTTCCTGAGTGTGTCGTAGAAGAGGCAATTTTTGTCCAAAGCCTTGGAGATGAACCTGTTCAGCGCGGCGACTCTACCTGTCAGCTTCTGGATATCTTTCACGCAACGCGGAGATTCGAGGTCGAGGATTGCTTTGATCTGCTCTTGACTGGCTTCTATTCCTCGTTGCATTACTACGTATCCAAGGAATTTTCCTGAGGAGACTGCCAAGGAGCACTTGGAGGGGTTGAGTTTCATGTTGTATTCTTCTAGGATCTCGAACGCTTCCTTTAAATGTGCTACGTGATCTTTCGCTCATTTGGATTTTACGAGCATGACGTCTATGTAGACCTCCATCGTGTCGCCTATCTGTTCTTCGGACATCTTGTTCACTAGTCTCTGATAGGTGGCTCCGGCGTTCTTGAGGCCGAAAGGCATGACTTTGTAGCAATATATCCCCTGGTTCGTGACGAACGTTGTCTTCTCTTGATCGGCGGGGTTCATCTGAATTTGGTGATATCCGCTGAACGCGTCCATGAACGTTAACATCTCGTGACCTGCCGTTGCATCTACCATGGCGTCGATATGTGGAAGTGGGAACGAGTCTTTAGGGCAAGATTTGTTTAAATCGGTAAAGTCTACACACACCCTCCACTTCCCATTCTTTTTCTGGATGACTACGACGTTGGCGAGCCAGTCGGGATATCTAGCTTCTCGTATCTTGCCCGTCTCGAGGAGATTTTTGACCTCTTCATCCACAACTTTGTTGCGTTCTGGGGCAAACTTCCTTCTCTTCTGTGACTCCAAGCGAAACATTTGGCTTTGGACTTCAAAAACGCTATCAACTCTTCTCTTACGTCGGTGGGGATGTTGGTTCCCATCTTTACCACACGTTCCGGTTTGGAGTCGTCGATAACCACATCCTCTAGCTCAGGACATTTTGGTTTGACATACTTCGTTGGTGTCTTGGTTTGGAACTCTTTTACTTCGTCTTTCTTGGTCTCGGACGCCGCGGTCCCCTTCATTCCAATCCGGTAGCACTCCTTAGACGTGTAAGGTTCACCTTTTACTTCACGTATCCCGTACGACGTCGAAAACTTCAGGGATTGGTGATATGTGGATGGAACCGCCTTCATATCGTGGATCCAGGGTCTCCCTAGGATGGCGTTGTAGGGTGATTCTGCCTCCATCACTACGAATCTGGTGGGAGTGTCGACGCCTTGGGTCGACGTTACGAGGGTTATTTCTCCTAGCATCTCGGCTATTTCTCCGCTCAATCCTTTCAAACGGATACGCTTTCCGACGACATCGTCGACAAAAAGTCTGAGTTCGATGATGGCGGAAAGAGCTATGATGTTGGTTGAACTTCCGTTATCTACCAGGATTCTCTTGACGTTGCAATCTTTGATGATCACGGAGATTACCAGGCTGTCGTGATGCTTGACCTTTTCGCCTGGGCTTTCGAACGTGATTGGGAGATCGCGACTCGTTGATCTGACATGGTGAACCGGAGAGGCGTTGTGTTGTCCTTCAATGGTCCTAGCAAGCCTTTTTGCGTCGAAGATGAGATAGGGAGGCGGACCTCCTAGAATGGTGAAGGTCCCGTTCCTGGATTTCTCGGTTGAGCTTGGGCTAATCATGGCTTTCTGGAGAGAAAAAGGTTCCCTTTGCGTGGAAAGATGATACTTTTTTTATCTTGCCCCACGGTGGGCGCCAATTGTTTGTAGCTAAATTGTCAACGCGATACCAATAAAGCAATTGTAGGGCAAAGATCAAACTTTACGGTATCGATCCTAACACTCAAGAACAAGATGGAAATTAGGGGTAATGGCTTGTACTTGTAATATTACTCAAACGTGGCTGAATGATTACAAAGCAGGCGTTAACCTCTTTTTATAGGCTAACCCTAGTTTTATCTTTAAGGAAACGAGATCTTATCTTTTCCTCATTAGATGGTGACATCATCATGATGTCACATCTGTGTCATCTCCCAGTCAGCTCACAGTTAGCACTTCATCAGTGCCCAGTCAACAAACATTTCCACATCACAATGTCTTTTTCAGGAAGGAGAGGACTTACAGCGAGGAAAATCGCGATCGCGGTTTGGATATGGCAATCGCGGTTTGGCTACAGAATGTAGTTGAACATGTGCTTCGGTGCTTTCCTCCTGTCCACAAATAAACTAAAAAGAAAACCAAGTTGAACGACACACAAAGACAAATAAAAACATCACATACCCCGGGTTGCCTCCCGAGCATCGCCTTATTTAACGTCGTGGCTCGACCTTACGCTTTTCAATCAAGTTTCAACAATTGGCTCCTCAAGATATTGCTCATCAGTAGTCTCCTTATTGAAACCTTCATGATAGGCTTTCAACCTCTGCCCATTCACTTTGAACACTTTGTGCGTCTCCCCATCATATAAATCCACCGCTCCATGGAGGAAGACTTGGGCAACAACATATGGTCCTGTCCACCTAGACCCGAGCTTTCCTGGAAAAAGTATCACGCGTGACTGAAAAAGTAGAACTTTATCTTCTTTCTCAAAATATTCTTGTCATGCCATGCTTTCGTCTTTTCCTTGTATAGGACTACGTTTTCATAGGAATAGAGTCTCAATTCCTCCAACTCATGCAATTGCAACTTTCGAAATTCTCCAACCTTATCACAACCCATAACGCCTTATGTTGAAGCTCCATTGGAAGATGGCAACCCCTGCCAAAAACCAATATATATGGTGATATCCCAATGGGAGTTTTGTAAGATGTACGGTAAGCCCTCAATGCATCATCTAATATCAAACTCTAATCTACCGTTTTCTGCAGGATGGTCTTGATCTCCCTATTGGACACTTCAGCCTGTCCATTGGTCTGTGGATGATAGGCAGTAGAGACCCTCTAAGTAACATGATATTTCCTCAACAAAGCACTCATCATTTTGTTACAAAAGTGAGTTCCCTTGTCACTTATAAGAGCCCTAGGAATACCAAAATGAGCAAAGATGTTTTCTTTTAAGAACCCTGCCACAACTCGACAAAACATAAGTCTTGGTGGCCTTCGCTTCCACCCATTTAGAAATGTAGTCCCCCGCAAGCAAAATATATAAATTCCCGAATGAGCCAGGAAAAGGTCCCATAAAGTCAATCTCCCAAACATCAAAAATCTCACAAAAGATAATTGGTGCTTGAGGCTTCTCATTCCTTGAGACATATTCCCAACTCTTTGGCATTGATCACATGTAATACAATAGGTGTATGCATCCCGAAAGATGTGTGGCAGATAACAACCTGCATCCAACACTTTCCTAGCCGTTTTGTTAGCGCCAAAATGGCCCCCACTTGCATAAGAATGACAAAAAGATAAAGTAGATTGTACTTCATTATCAGGAAGGCATCAACGAATTACCTGATCATTGTAGTGCCTCCAAAGATAGGGATCATCCCACACCTAGAATCTAGAGTCGCTCCGCTTCTTACCCTTTTGTGCCTTGGAATAATTAGGAGTGAACTCTCCTATGACCAGAAAGTTCACCATATGAGTGTACCAAGTCTTGAAAGCTTTCAGAGCAAGAAGCGTCGCCTCCCAATCAATGTCGAGATATTTGTCGGAGGGAAAACCGTGACCAACCGTGGGTGGCCGCGTCGCGGTTTGGCATCTATACTTTATGTTGCCCAGATCGAGAACACTGGATTTTCCATATACAAACCGCGATCGCGGTCGGAAGGACGCGGTCGCGTTTTCACTTCTGTTATATCTGAACTCTCTGGAATAGACACGCGGTCACGGTTTGTAAAGGGGATCGCGTTTTTGCGGCAGTAGCCACTCCAAATGATGTATCGTCAGGGAAGTTTCCCTGAATCTGCATCTATGCTTGTCATCTCCACTGACCAATCTACTCAAGTGATCAACCACCAAATTCTCAACACCTTTCTTATCTCTAATCTCAACATCAAACTCACTCAACAATAAGATCCATATAATCAACCTTGATTTGGCATCCTTCTTCATCAAAAGATAACAAAGTGTTGCATGGTCTGTGTAAATAATCACTTTGGTGCCAAGAAGGTATTGCCTAAATTTCTCCAAGGCAAACACAATAGCTAGCACCTCTTTCTCAGTGGTGGAGTAGTTCCTTTGTGGTCCATTCAAGGTCATGGAAGCATAATGAATCACATGAGAAGCTCTCGCTTCTTTTTGCCCATGAACTGCTCCAACAGCATAATCACTAGCATCACACATAATCACAAAAGGGCGAGACCATTCCGGTGCCTGAATAATTGGTGCACTCGTCAGACGATATTTCAACCCATCAAATGCCTTTTTGCACTCGTCATTGAGTTCAAAATCAACCTCCTTTTTCAGCAGCTCACATAAAGGTGATGAGATCTTTGAGAAACCTGCGATAGAAACCTGCATGACCTAGAAAAGAATGCACTTCACGCACATTAGTAGGATAAGGCAATGACTAAATTGCATCAATCTTTGCCTTATCGACCACAATACCTCTAGCTGACACAATATGACTTAACACAATGCCTTGTTCAACCATGAAATGACACTTCTTTGAATTAAGAACCAAGTTGGTTTCTACACTTCTTTTAAGAACTAGTGACAAATGGTTTAAACATGCATCAAAACTATCGCCATGAACCGTGAAATCATCCATAAACACTTCAATGAAATTCTCCACATACTCAGAAAAAATACTTATCATACACCTTTGAAATGTTCCGGGTGCGTTACACAGCCCAAATGGCATCCCGCGATATGCAAACGTACCAAAAGGGCATGTAAAACTCGTCTTTTCTTGGTCCTCCGGTGCTATGGCAATCCGAAAATAACCTGAGTATCCATCCAAAAAGCAATAGAAAGGGTGACGGCAAGTCGCTCAAGCATTTGATCAATAAATGACAGAGGAAAGTGATCCTTTCTAGTTACCGCGTTCAGCTTGCGGTAATCTATGCATACTCGTCATCCTGTTTGTAATCGGGTGGGAACCAACTCTTCTTGTTGATTCTCCACAATTGAAATACCGCCCTTCTTGGGAACAACATGTGTACGACTAACCCATTGGCTATCAGAAATAGGAAAAATCATACCTGCTTTGAGAAGTTTCAACACCTCCTTCTTCACTGCCTCGGTCATTGGTGGATTAAGTCGCCTCTAGGGTGGCCTAGAAGGCTTGGGATCTCCTTCTAGCAAAATCCTATGCATACATGTAGAGGGACTAATCCCTTTTATGTCTGCAATGGTCCATCCCAATGCTACCTTGTTCTCCTTAAGCACTGCCACCAATTTCTCCTCTTGTTCCTTCGAAAGATTGCTAGCGATAATGATTGGTAATGTGTCATCTTTTCCAAGGAAAACATACTTCAAATGGTTGGACAACTGCTTCAACTCAACTTCTAGGTGCCTGCACAATAGAAGGTAGGAGTTTCTCGCTCGACACTATTAGTTCCATGGGGCCACTGCCCAAATGAGTTTAGGGAGGCTTACCTTCGGCATTCAATTGTGACAATACTACCTGCATGTTAGTAGATAAAGCCATATCTGCATGTAGATCTACTACATCATTCTCTATGATAGATCTCAACTCATCACAACAAATAATATCAAACACATCTTGCACAATAGGCTCAATCATATCAATAGAACACAAAGAATGATCATCAATGGGGTGTTTCATAGCATCATAAATGTTGTACTCAACCTTCTCTGGCCCCATCAAATTCCATAGTAAGTGTCCCACTATTCACATCAATTTCCATTTGTGCAGTTTTCATGAAAGGTCTACCTAACAAAATAGGTGTTGCATGCTTGTCATGCTCCATATCCAACACAAAGAAATCAGCACGAACGATTAAGTCACCAACCATAACAAGAACATCTTCAACCACCCCTTTCGGGTACACATTAGATCTATCAGCTAGTTGACCAACAATTCCTGTTTCGTGCAAAGGTCCTAATCCTAGTGATTCATAAAAGGAAAAGGGCAAATTAAACATTTATTGATGCACCTAAATCTAGCATGGCTTTCTCAATTTTGTGTCACCTATCACACATGAAATGTTAAACATGCATGGATCACCACACTTTTTAGGCATACGCCTTTGAAACACAACATAAACATGTTCACTAACTTTCACCTTTTGTTTCCCTTTCAATTTTTTATTCCTTTTAATAGTGCATATTTGTTTCAAAAACTTAGCAAATCTAGGAATGCTCTTAACAAGTTTTAATAAAGGGATGTTTACCTCACACCTACTAAAGGTTTCAAAGATCTTCTTGTCATTCTCTGGTCTTCGAGTCTCCTTCAATGCCTCAAGAAATGGAGCAGCAGGCTTCTGTGAGAACAAGGCTGGAAAGTTGGGACGAACATACTCATCGTCGACATCAGCAACCAAACCGCGAGGGGCCGCGGTAGCGTTTCGAGACATGTAGCTGTTGTTGCCTCTGGAGAAAACACACGACCACGGTTTGTAGAGGGCGATCGCGTTAATTCTCGCTGATGGTCTTCTGTTTCTTCTTTAGAATGCAGAATGTTATCTGAGAGCAAACCGCGATCTCCGTTTTCAGGAAGCGATCACATTTTTTGTACCTGATGAGTTACTGCAGAATCTCTCTTCAACTCGTCCTTTTCAGCACTAGGGTTCTCATCTAGGAGTTTACCGCTTATCAACGTTAAAACACTAACATTCTCTTTCGGGTTTACTACTGTTTGTGATGGTAACTTCCCCGAATCTCGAGCCTCCAAGTTACTCACAACTTGAGCAATTTGTCCTATCTCTTTCTCAAGATTCTTGATGCTTGATTTTGTCTCGGCGTTTTGTTGCATCACACTCTAAGCTAGGGACTTAATCATATCTTCAGCAGACATTGATTGACTAGAACTCTGTGGTGGTTTAGCTTGTTGTTGCTACGGGATTTGAGGGTTTTGAATATTTTTTTGATTACCCCATCTAAAGTTAGGATGATCCCTTGTACCTTGATTGTACGTGTTAGCATAAGAGTGATACCTAGGCCTTGGCTTCCATCCTCCTGCAGCGTTTACTTCGACATTTGGTTCCTGAAGTTGTGGACACACATTCGTAGGATATCCCATATCAATGCATATCCCACAAGCTTTCACTTGATGTTGAGCAACATTATTTAGCATTAAAGATTTCACCATCTCCTTCAACTCATACATGTCAGTTTTCATTCTAGATGAGTCATTTGCCTTAATTGGTTGACAACCTTGCCTGTTACTGAATTGCCTCGAACCCTCAGACAACTCCTCAAACATTTCAGTGGCTTGTGCTGGAGTCAGCTTCAAAATATTACCTTCACGGGTTGCATTCATTATTCTACGATCCTCATCAACTAGACCATTAAACAAATAAAGAAGTAGATCATGGTCTGTGTACATATGAAATGGACAACTTGAGCACTACTTCTTAAACCTCTCATAATCCTCATATAGGGTCTTAGTTGCATGTTGTTCAATAGTGGCAATATCTTTCTTCAAGATGTTTAGCTTTGTAGCTGGGAAGTACTTGTCTAAAAACGTCTTTTTCATCTTAGGCCATGTATCAATACTCCTCGGGGCTAGATAGTAAAGCCAATCATTAGCAACATCTTTCAAAGTGAATCCAAAGGCCCTTACCATGATTTGATCATCAATAATGCCCGTGGACTTCATACTAGAGCAGATAGCATGGATTTGAGCTAAGTTTTGTTCGGATCTTCTTCATCTAAGACATTAAAGTGTGGTAGCGTGGATCAAACCAACCTTCAACTCAAAGTTAATGCCCTCAACTATCTCTGAAAAATTCACTGCTAAAGGTTGTTGATCTATGTTTGGAGTAGTGAGTTTCCTCAAGGTAGGCAGTGGTGGCCCAAATTCACCCATCTCGTTATCCTGGTTCAAAGTTGCTCTTCGGTTCCGACATAACATCCTTTTAATCTCTGAATCAAATTCAACAAGAAATGAATTAGTAGCACGGGTCTGAACCATAAACAGGTTCACACCAAATAGTTGATAAATCACAAATTAGCACATAAATAGAATAATTCAATTCCCCGGCAACGTCGCCAAATTTGATAGAGCAAATTGTCGTAGTGATAAATCAAAGAAACCCTTAAATACTAACTAGAGTACATCAAGTAAGTACAGGTCGAACCCAAGGGAATCAAAATACCAATTCTATGCAATAGCGAAATATCAACTCATGAACAACTAAGGGGGGGGGGGGGGGGTTGATTGTTCAAACTAACAAGAAATAAGAAACAGGCAAAGCAACGATGGTTGAGAATATGATTTTGAAGGCGTTCCACCTAGCAAGTATACACACAACAGTCAGACAAGTTGATCATTGATTATCTCAAGTTCTTATCAATCATAGGGAATGTTCTTATTTCGATCTTTAGTATACCAACAGGACAACCGGTCCTGATAATACTTACTACTCAATTACCTAAGAGACCTCCTACGTTAAATCAAATAGCAGCAAAGAGTATAGGAATCACAAGGATGCATGGAATGACTTACAACCGTAAAGTATTGAACATGCAATCAATTCTCTTTCACAAAGCAATTAACAACCGGTTCATGCAATTATGGACACTACAATGACAAGGAATTCCACCGTCTATTCCTAGTCTAGCAATAGAAAACTATTAATCAAACTAGGTGATCAATCTAGTAAAACCAATAGAAATCATATGGATAAAAACAAGAGAGTCAATACAAACCCAAAGGAAAAGAGCAAGACTCATAAATCTTACAACTGAATCATTTGATGGTTTCAACAAATTAGGGTAAGTTTTTGATATTCTAAACTATTAGACGCAAGCATAAAAAAGAGAGTTTAGGCTAGGGTAATATTTTGATATTCTAAACTATTCTGTAACATATTTAGTCTTATTTCAATAATTTGTATATTGATTACTCCCTCCGTTCCTTAATATAAGGCTCATTTGCTTTTTCGACACTATTCACAAACCGAGAGAATCTTATCGCTTTCTTCCAATATATAGAAATAAATATAGGCATGCGAAATCTCGTTTGATTTGTCTCAATGAGTACTTTGACAATATAAAAAAAATTATAATTTTTATCATCGTATATTTAGAGATATTAACGTTACGAAACGTGTCTCGACAAATGTGTCAAAATCAAATGGGAAGATCAACAGGGGACGGAGGGAGTAGTATTTTGTGTCTATGATGTGATAGTGTGATGCTATCAAATGGCATATCAAATGGGTAGTGAGAGTTAGTTTTGCACATGTTTATTTTTTAAATTAGAGGCAAATAAAAAAAAATCGAACATCTTAACCTCACTGAATCGACCCGGTTTTGAAAATTTTATCGACACGGTCAATTTTTTTAAATATCAAACCTTGCAAAGATTAGTGGGTGGAATTCAAGAAATCTCTTCGGGGGCAGTAAAGAAGTCCTCATCAAGGCGGTTGCCCAGTCAATTCCTAATTATACTATGTCCTACTTTCGCTTTCCTAAGGTCTTTGTAAGGAGATGAAACAGATTATGTGCAACAATTGGTGGGGTGATTCTCGGGCTTCGTATAAGATTCATTGGCTCAAGTGGAAACGTATGTGTTTGTCTAAGAATAAGGGTGGTGTGGAGGATGACATTCATGTGCTCGTTAATTTCCCAAAAGCTCAAAGTATCTGGAGACTTGTTCTGAGGTTGGTTCCTAGTGGGTCGAGGGCGAGGTCAATGTTGGAGCTCTTGGAATTTTTTTGTCATTCTAGGAATTCAGAGTAGTGGCGGAGTCAAAGATGTTTTGAAGGGGGGCTCAATTTTAAACTATTTGTGCCCAATGACCTATTGGGCACAATAGTTCAAATAAGTACACTCCCTCTATTAAATATTTAGCTTCTACACTACCCTATTACACCCCTTTCTCTCTCTCCCGTTTATTTTCAGATGTGGTTCATCTTGAAATAGATTGGGAGAGCTCTCCAGCCATGCCGACAAGAAACATACTCAAATCCGGATACCGACATCACAATCAAACCCAGACTACTTCCAATTTCTCCTCTCTTCTCCTCCTCTCCACCATTGACGTGTGATTGCCAACAACCTTGCCTGAAAATGAGCCACAAAATCCCCATGATCTAGGATCCGTGATGAACACCGAAGTCAATAGCCGGAAAAATTGGAAGTAATCTGGGTTTGATTGTGATGTCGGTATCCGGATCCTGCTCTGTAAACAAGACGTGATCGCGTCCAACAGACGTGATCGCGTTAAGTTTCTGATTATTCAAGTCGGCTTGATTGCCGTCTATTGGACGCGATCACGTCTTGTTCTTCAAGTTCTGTTGGTCTCTATCGTCAAACCGCGATCGCGTTCTATGAATCGCGATCATGTCTTCTCCTGATGTGGTCGCATCAGCTAGATGCAGTCATTTCTTCTGCTGCAGCCCTTCATTCTTCAACTCGAGCATCCATCTCTGGCATCCATCACTAGCGTTAGAAATAACGCTAGTGCAAAGCTTATGTTTGTGTTGTCCGCTTTTTACCTTCACATACCATCCATCTCTGGCATCCCTCGCCTTGAACTTATAACCTCAATCTCAAACTTGTAATTCCTCTTTTCATCCCTACTATCCGGCTCTGTCTCAACAAACTCTGTTGTTTCCTCATATTCTAATTCGTCTTTCTTTTTCCCCAATCTATACACTCCAGCATACTCGCACATCTATATTCATCTGACGTACATTACTTTGGCGAGTCATTAATACCATCATGAGCTCTCTACCAGTACTCTGAACTCAAAGCCTCAAATAATGTTTAGTAGGAAGCGTTTCTTCGGTTTCAAACACATCAGAGTAATCCAAACCCTATAATTAATTTTTACTAACCACAATTAATCCAACCTACCATATGAATCACAACTACATCTTAACTACTACTAATCCACATAAATTACAACTATCAATTATATGAATTATTGGCACCTAAATAGAAAGAAAAACAATTAATAGAAAGAAATAACTAACCAAAAAATTATTGGCGTTGAAGTCTCATTCTTCTTCATCGCTATCGTCCCACATCTCGTCTCCAGGTGCACTGAAAAACTCTTTCTCGTCCTCGATCGCATCGTCATTGTCGTCGTCACCGTCACTCGCATACTCATTCTCTTCATCGCTCGCATATTCAATCTCCTCACCAATCTTATCTTCATCATCAAATTTGTAACTCTCTTATTTGACATTTTCGGATGGCTTGAATGCAAAACAGAACGATGTGGGTGGGTAACTATAGAGTTATTTCTAACGGTCATATTCAAAAAATAGTCGTTGGAGAAATTAAGTTTGTACGTTGGGAATGGACGTACATGTCAAAAAATTTCTCCAACGTTTATTTTTTCAACAACTATATTTTGAATTCCAACCTATATGTTGGAAATGAGTGTACACCTAAAATAAATAAACGTATACGTCTCACGTATTCTATATTCTGCTTCACGTATTTTTTTTTCAATTTTGCTTATAAGCCCAGACCAACGTACATTTATTTTAAATGTTGTGTGAATGTGCGAAATTTACAGTGCGTATTTCGCCCATTCACACAAATATTACAATATATTTTATTGTGATGGGTCTATATCTTTTCTATTTTAATTGTTTATTGTGGGGCTTGGAACACATTATAAAAACGTTCCGGCTACTTCCACTACAAAATTCAACTAGTCACACTACATTTTCGCACGTTCAAATCCAACGTACGTTGGAACCCAACGTACAAGCAAAAAATTAAGTATACGTATCAACCAATTCGTATACGTATAAAATTTTAATACGTATACTGAAAATACCTACACGTTGGCACGTGCAGGCAAATGTTTTTAAAAAAAAAAATAGGATGCACGTTGGAACCCAACGTACGTTGGGTTCCAACGTGCGGGGGGTTTTATAAATCCCGCGCACTTTTCTTCTTCTTCTTCTTCTTCCTCTCTTCTTCTTCTTCTCTGCTCTGAAACCCTAACCCGGTAAAAATTTGCCGACGTCCAATCTTTTCCGTTTCTTAACCAAATCCCTTCGTTCCACATCCAATCGACGACGGAGGAGGCGGTCCGGCGGCTCGCTGGTAGCGTTCAAGTCTGAGGCGGTGCAAGAGGTGGTGCTAGCGGTGCAGAGGAGGTGGCCGGATGTGCTGGCTCTTCAAATCCCGTCGAGGAGGTCGCCAGAGGTGATGGCGTCGAGGTGGCCGGAGTTGCAGAGGAGGTGGCCGGAGGTGCTGGAGGAGCTGCTGGAGGCTCTGCTGGAAACGGGCTCTGTCAGAATCGCCGGAACAACCGCGCACAATTTACCAGGTACGTATTTTAGCGTTTTATTAAATAATATATTAAATAGAATTAATCGTTATTTCTCGTAAAATGTGTAACGTTATTCAAGAAATAACGATTAAATAATTTTGAATTGTTTTTTATTTATTCGTTATTTTTCAATTAACGTTTCACGCTAATCGAGAAAATTACGAATAAAAGAAAATGATTTAATAAATAATATATTAAATGAAATTATTCGTTATTTCTCGTAAAGCGTGTTACGTTATTCGAGAAATAACGATTAAAATAATCTTGAATTGTTTTTTAATTATTCGTAATTTTTCGATTAACATTTCACACTAATCGAGAAAATTACGAATAAAAGAAAATGATTTAATAAATAATATATCAAATAGAATTAATCGTTATTTCTCGTAAAGCGTGTAACGTTAATCGAGAAATAACAATTAAAATAATCTTGAATTGTTTTTTAATTATTCGTAATTTTTCGATTAACGTTTCACGCTAATCGAGAAATAAAGAATAAAATAAAATGATTTAATAAATAATATATTAAATAGAATTAATCGTTATTTCTCGTAATTATTTGAGAAATAACGATTAAAATAATATTGATTTGTTTTTAATTATTCGTTATTTCTCGATTAAAACGTTTCACGCTAATCGAGAAGTAACGAATAAAAGAAAATGATTTAATAAATAATATATTAAATAGAATTAATCGTTATTTCTCGTAAAACGTGTAACGTTATTTGAGAAATAACGAATAAAATAATCTTGAATTGTTTTTTATTAAATAAATAATAGTAAATATTAAAATATGTATAAATATTGATTATAATTAGTTATATGGACCGAGACACTCACTTTGGTGGACTACAACACTCACTTTGCTCCTGTCATATGGACCGAGACGGAGCGTCTTGTTGAGGCCCTTCAGAGAGACCCTGCATACGTGATACCGCATACCTCGTCGGTATTTCTACTCCCCTTAATAAATTATTAACCCAAATATTTTATGAAAGCCATTTTTAATATTTTGATTTGTTTTTCTGTTTTGCATCTCATCTAAGGAGGGTGCATAAGTTATATACGCGCAAGTCTTATTTTGGCGAGTTTGATACGCACAAGACAGATGCTCCTGGTTTATGGTGGCAGCTCATTCGGCAGAGCCATTTGCACACCCTTGCAGACCCTCGACTTGAGTATAGGACTATAGACCCGGTTCTAATTTCAGCGTTTGTGGAGCGTTGGTATCCTGAGACCAACACCTTCCACTTCGCTTTGGTGAGATGGCTCCTACACTGATCGACGTCCTGAAGATCTTTGAGCTACCGATCCATGGCGTCGTTGTCAAGTCTACTGAACTGGATATAGATTCATTTGTCTATACCCACGTTCAGCGTATCTTCGGGGTGGAGACACGCGGGGATGCCAAGCTGCTATGCGGAAGTACGTATAGTTTATTACTTATACAATTAATGTTCATTTAGTTAATTCCATTAAATGTTAATAACGTAGAATTTATTACTTATTTACATTTGTAGAGGGTGGTCTGATTATTCACGGAGGTGGCGGCATGAGGACGATCCACACGCGACTGGAGGAGTTATTTGCTATATAGGACAGGTAAAAAAGTTGTTTCTTCTAAACCTATATGAATCACTCTGTAATTATGTATTGACTTTAACAAATCATCGTTTCTCTGTTAATTCAGGACTCCTCAGCAGGATAGCGATATTGCTTCGTTGTACTTGCTCGCTTTGTTGGGCAGTACCGTTCTTATAGACAAGTCAGGGATGATGGTGAAGCACAAGTATCTCAACATCCTACTCGACCACAACCACACAGGGGACTACTCTTGGGGTGCAGCTATCTTGGCTGAACTGTATCGACAGTTGGGTCAGGCATCTCGTTCATGGTCCATGGGGTTCGCTGGGTGTCCACTCCTTCTTAAGGTAATAATCGTATTATTACTTGACTTGAAAATAATATTTAAAATTTTATAACATTTCGACCTTTATGTTTCAGGCTTGGGTATGGGCGTACTTCCATGGGTTTTGAGGCCATGCGACACATGACTTGGATTCCATAAGTGCCCAGGCGGCTGCTATAAAGGATATGTGGTCAGGTATGCCAAGGACACAGCTCGTCTTGTGTCTCTCCATCGCGTTTTGGATCAGATGACGTTTGCATAGGTAACTAATATTTAGCAAATCAATTTATGTCTTGTTATGCAATTTAATTTAATTTTAATTATGTCTTGTCTTTAAACAAATCAAAATAGGTTCAGTGGAACCCCTGGGGGAAGTTGGATCTCAACGACCCCCAGTATATGTTGGCTCATTTTCGGGGGCCTTTAGAGGCATTTGAGATTCGGGAGGGGTATAACCCTGACCGATTTCTTAGGCAGTTCGGGTATGTACAGGGCGTACCCGAACCCCCGATTACCCTCTTCCTTGCTGTTAGGAAGGAAAAAGCCTCGACATAAAAGGTGGAGTTCCAGAATGCGAGTTGCACTTGGAATGATCTACACTTGTCGGGCAACTTGATTGAGTTAGACGAGCGGGATCGACGTGGACTTCGAGACAATCCATGGGACTGCAAGGAAGACTATATGCCTTGGTTCGATCTGATGTCACATACTTACATGGATTCGAGATCTCTGAGACAGGATCCACATAGACCGCTTGCCCATCGTGTTGAGCTCATGCAGCTACCTGTGGGAGCCGATCTAGTTATGGTAAGTATTTTTGTCAATATTTGATACTGTAGTATTAATGTTATAATTCTATTTTATTTGTGTATAATTATATTGTATTTTATTAACTTGTAGAGGAGTAACCTCGTCACCGGCGATATAGCAGCGTTTTTGAGGGGGTATGGTGACACGATCAGTCCACATTTAGCGACGATGATGAGAGGTTGGATGCCCGCTTTGACTGGTGTTGATCCTCAGGCACCAGTATCACCTGCAGAAGATGAGGATCGGCATGTGTAGCAGATAATATATTTTGTTATTTACGCAGTATTTTGGATGGTATATGTATTTATATGTTATTAGCAAATCTTAGGCCAAAACGGACTTAAAATCGAGAAAAACGGACTTAGAACGACCAATGGCGCAAAAATCGAGACAAACGAACTTAGAACGGCCAATGGCGTGAAAATTGAGAAAACCAGACTTAGAACGACCAATGGCGCGAAAATTGAGTAAAACCGACTTAGAACGACCAATGGCGCGAAAATTGAGTAAAACCTACTTAGAACGAACAATGGCGCGACAATCGAGTAAAACCGACTTAGAACGACCAATGGCGCGAAAATCAAGTAAAACCGACTTAGAACGACCAATGGCCCGAAAATCGAGTAAAACCGACTTAGAACGACCAATGGCGCGGAAATCGAGTAAACCGACTTAGAACGACCAATGGCGTGAAAATCGAGTAAAACCGACTTAGAACGACCAATGGCGCAAAAATCGAGTAAAACCGACTTAGAACGACTAATGGCGCGGAAATTGAGAAAAACGGACATAGAACGACCAATGACGCAAAAATCGAGAAAACCGGACTTAGAACGACCAAATCCACGAAAATCGAGTAAACCGACTTAGAACGACCAATGGCGCGAAAATCGAGTAAAACCGACTTAGAACGATTAATGGCGCGAAAATCGAGTAAAACGGACTTAGAATGACTAATGGCGCGAAAATCGAGTAAAACCGACTTAGAACGACTAATGGTGCGAAAATCGAGAAAAATGTGGATAGGGTATAGGGTATAGGGTTTGGATAGTGGATAGTGAATGTGGATAGTGGATGTGATAAGTGGATAGTTTGGGCCCAATTCGTTTAAACGCCTTAAAACGATAAAAATCAAAAATTCAAATTGTAACATGACAGCAAATAAGGCCCATAGTCGTTTTCATTTGTCGGAATCGAAAAAAAATCATCGAAAACGTCAACGGGACTAATAAGGCCGAATGAAAAATTAATGAGGCCCATTATTAAAAAACGACATAAAACCGCTTAATAAGACCTTAAACCGCAAAAAACTTGAAATGTAAAAGTAGTATTTGAGCATTACCAATATGACACTTTCGTTTTTATAAGAAAATAACAAAATGAACACTTTCACCTAGTAACGAGTTAATCTCAAGTATATAAGTCATATAGTTTTACTCATATGTGTGTGATATCACTTCGTTACTCAAATAAAGTTTATATAAAACTTTCATTAAATGTTATGAAATAATCAAATAATTCAAAATAACAACATTTCACATCTTCATATTGTCGTTATTGCTTGATTACTCGATATTTAATGAAAGTTTTAATGAAATACTCATACATATGTGATTAAACAAGCAATAATGACAATACGAAGATGTGAAATGTCGTTATTTTGGATTATTTGAGTGTTTCATAACATTTAATGAAAGTTTTATATAAACATTATTTGAGTAACGAAGTGATATCATGACTAAAACTATACGACTTATATACTTGAGATTAACTCGTTACTAGGTGAAAGTGCTCGTTTAGATATTTCGAAGAGTTCATTTTGTTAATTTCTTATAAAAACGAAACCGTCGTATTGGTAATGCTCAAATACAACTTTTACATTTCAAGTTTTTTGCGGTTTAAGATCTTATTAAACCGTTTTATGTCGTTTTTTTATAATGTGCCTCATTAAATTTTCATTCGGCCTTATTAGGCCCGTTGACGTTTTCGATGATTTTTTTTCGATTTCGACAAATGAAAACGACTATGGGCTTTATTTGCTATCATGTTACAATTTTGAAATTTTGATTTTTATCGTTTTAAGGCGTTTAAACGATTTGGGTCAAACAATCCACTTTTCACATCATTTTTCAAATTTTTTGCTAAATACTCCCTTCCCTTATCAAGTTATTTTAAAGTTTTTTTTGCTAAATACCCCCTTTCATCATCTCTCTTTTTTTTTGCTAAATACCCATGTCTTGTCAATTTTGTTTTAAGTCCTTTTTACTCGATTTTCGCGTCATTTCCCATTTTACTCGATTTTCGAGTCATTTCTCGTTATAATCCCGTTTTACTCGATTTTCGCGCCATTTCTCGTTTTAATCTCGTATTACCCGATTTTCGTGCCATTTCACGTTTTAAAATCGTTTTACTCGATTTTCGCTCCATTTCTCGTTTTAATCCCATTTTACTCGATTTTTGCGCCATTTCTTGTTTTAATCCCGTTTTACTAGATTTTTGCGCCATTTCTCGTTTTAATCCCGTTTTACTCGATTTTCGCGCCATTTCACGTTTTAATCCCATTTTACTCGATTTTCACGCCATTTTTCGTTTTAATCTCGTTCCACTCGATTTTCGCGCCATTTCTCGTTTTAATCCCGTTTTCATCGATTTTCGCGCCATTTCTGGTAGTTTTTCGCGCCATTTCTCGTTTTACACAGTTGTACGTCACTCATTTGCATTGAGTGTGTTACAGCTATCACACAGCTAGAAGTCACTTCTGGACTAAGTTTCATGGTCCGAATAACGTTATTGGGCCTTTTGTCTACATCGGCCCAAATATGAAAAACCCTAGTAAAACCTCCTCTATAAATTCACTGCCCTAACATATTTTCTTCTCATTCAGCTCTCATTCTCACTGCGCCGTAAAAGAATTAGGTTTGAAGTTCTTACTCTGTATTTTAATTAAAACTCCCATTTTTACTTATTTTGTTTGCTATCTTGATAGTTTCTAACATGTTTTCTTACTTTGTATTACAGATTCAAACAACAATGACATCATCTTCATCCTCCTCAGTTCCAGCAGAAGGCAGTGAGATCGAGTGCCCGAGTAGAAGGTGCTCAAAAACAGTTACGGTGTTCAGTGCTAAAGACAAGACAAATCCCCATACGTATGGCCGAAGGTATGTTACATGCGACTGTAACTTTAGGATCGTGTATCTTGAACCAGAATACGACCATCATCATCTCCGAGTCATGGAAAAATTGTTGAAGGAAAACGATGACCAAGAGCTTAAACTGAGAATTTTTAACAGGTCTGGTTGTTTGGACTTAGCCAAATTCTTTATAAGACGGAGCTTTCCCAATGAATATGCTCCTCCTCCTGCTTCTGATTCCGATTAGGATGTAATGTTGTTATGTGTCTTGAAAGTTATTTAGTCTCTGTTAAGTCTGTGTTTAGTTTCAATTTCAAGAATGAGTCTGTTTTATTTTCTAATGAGTTTGTTTCAATGTATGCTGAGTTTGTTGAAGTTTCTTGAGTGTCTGTTTTAATTTATGCTAAGTCTGTTGTAGTTTCTGGATTGTATGTTTTAATTTAACGAGTAATCCCTTGTAGTTTATTAAAATCTGTTTCATTTAACCCATCTAAAACATTAAAAAATAACAGACAAGACAATACCTCTGTCGAAAGGAGACAAGTCATTAAAAGCATAACAGACATACAACAGAAGTCATCAACTACAATCTCAAAAGCATACAAGACAAGTCCTTTAAAGTTACAAAAGGTGAAACATTCAACACATCTGAATTCACTAGAGATCAACATCTATACTACCATAACTAATGCGATAGTCCTTCCAATGCTGCATCCTCAGCGCGAACCCACAATCCAATCCATTCGCACTAGGATCCTTGAACATGCGCCAAACTCCAGGTACAGATGGTACCAGACAGTCTTCTCTAAGACACACCTAAATGTTAAAACATAAATACTATGTTAAGCATTAAGAAAATGGAGTGAAAACACAAATACTTTAGTGAAAATCTTACCAGTATGTAGTGGTTTGCTAAGCCCACTCGAGCCATTCCATAAATCTTCAAACCCCGACTGGAGCTTTGTTGATACACCCTCATCGGTAAGCACAAATAGGACCAGACTTTGGATAAGTATATCAAACCAACCTGAAACCGAGTGGCAAATGCTAATCCAATCATGGGTATACTCATCCAGTATTTTTCGGGACAAGGTGACCTGATATAGTTGACCTCTTGAACAAAAGCTTCAAAGTTCTTTGCCAAATCTGGGCGTAGTCTGGTCATCACTTGTCTGTAGATATCACTGTTCTGTAATAGCTCTGAAGCCACTTCAATGCGAATGCGAGGATACTCAGACTGGTCAAACCCCAACAACACAGCTAGTGACCGATATCCACAATGTTCATCTGCCCTTACGTCTTTCGCATCTACAATGTACGGAAACATGAAGAGATCAACATTGTCAACCCCGAAGTCTACCCCACATTTCGTCATTGTTGGTTGAGGGAACTCATTTGTAAGAGTGCAACCTGATAATCCGAACCCCTCTCCAGTAGTGCCACTTAAATAACCGAACGCCTCTCCCGTAGTGCACCCAACAACTTCAAACTCCCCACTTTTAATAGGCTCAGTGGAAGTAGGTTGTGTGTACGTTGCTTTTCCCTTTCCCTTTTGATGGCAGACGAATCTGCAGGATCGAATAATGAGGCTAAAAACGTTCTCTTGGGGTTGATGGTGATGAAGTCGATGTTGAGATGGCTTCGAGAGATCGTTGTGACAGACGATCGATCGAACCTTGGCCTTCGACAAGTGTTATCTTCCTTGACTCAGTCGTCGAGCTAGGAAGACTAGCTTGACTCGGACACGATAAGCAAGTGACGTCTTTCTTGACTCAGTCATCGATCTAGAAAGACTCACTTGACTCGAACTAACCCAAGGAGTCCACCTAGGGTTCTTTCAAGGTTTGGAGATCGAAATATGTGCAAACAACAGATCGATCTCACAGTTCAATATCAAACCAAGGGTTTCCGCTTGCAATTCAATATCAAACCAAAGGTACAGCTAAACAACGTCAACAACAACGTCAAAACTAAAATGTAAATATCAATTATCAATTTTTCTAATCTCCTAAAACCCTAGAAAAACACACATTAAATAGTCTTCCCGAATTGCTTGATTCCCAAGAAAGGAAACCCTAGAAAAGCCCTAAAATCTTGAAACTTGTTTTGATCATGGCGGCCTCGTCCAATCTCTAATGGGCCTCAAATTTGGACACAATGATGATAAGCCCGAGTACTGAAACACATCCAAAGTAGAGCTTAATCCGATCTTCCGTTTGCCCAAAGGAACAGAAACAAATTTGGTCCTTGCAGCAGCCATATCTTGGTCATTGGGCCTCTTTTAGGCTTCAACTTTGGACACGGCCAAGATAGGCCCAAGAATTATATTCTGACCAAAGATCTTCTCAAATGGACGCTCGAGCTGTCCATGCCACTCTGCCCTAACTCGGCCCCGTCGCCGTGGAAGTCCTCGTCTTCCGGGAAACTCTTTGTCAGCGGCCTCCAAACTTAGTAAGGTTCCCCAATTTAGTAAGTCTTCAGAATGGGGCCCTTGAGAGCTCACCCATACAGCCATGGGTTCCAAAGACGATCTGAATGACGTCACTCTTCTTGACGTTGCTCTTGCCGCTACACTCATCTGACTCCTTATGTCGACGTCTGTGACCTGAGTAGTGGTTATCCTACGTACATCATCCTCCCTCTCTAAAAAAGGATTCGTCCTCAAATCTGCATAAGGTAAGACAACAAACACAAGGTTTCTAATAAAAATAGGATGATTAAGAGTCAAGTTAAGTCCTCGTCTTCCGGGAAACTCTTTGTCAGCGGCCTCCAAACTTAGTAAGGTTCCCCAATTTAGTAAGTCTTCAGAATGGGGCCCTTGAGAGCTTACCCATACAGCCATGGGTTCCAAAGACGGTCTGAATGACGTCACTCTTCTTGACGTTGCTCTTGCCGCTACACTCATCTGACTCCTTATGTCGACGTCTGTGACCTGAGTAGTGGTTGTCCTACGTATATCAACAGTGGGGATCCTACGTACATCATCCTCCCTCTCTAAAAAAGGATTTGTCCTCGAATCTGCATAAGGAAAGACATAAAACACAAGGTTTCTAATAAAAATAGGATGATTAAGAGTCAACTTATGTGGCACAAGGTCGATCGGCTGTAAGCGCTCGTCAATCTATTCCATCTCCCACACCATGCGGTAATTCATGAGTTCTGACTGATCTTCTTTAACGTCCATGACTTTCTGCTTGGCCCTACTTTCAGCGGTACCGTCAAAAGAACCTTCCAAGGGTAGTTTCATACACTGAAAGGTCTCGTCTCTTACATCCGAGGCTGAAAATTGAACTTCTTTTACGTTCTCCTCGTGTTCCTCGTGGCAAATCTCCTTGGGTGACTCCTCCGATGTGGCCGACAACTTGGAGGTGGTGTCGAGTGTCGCTGGCGCTTGAATGGGCGTGGATAATGTCGGTGGCTCGGGCCTGCTTCCACTTGAAGCTTTCTTCTTCGGTAGGGACTCAAGGGTTTGAGCAATGTTACGCACACATTTTTCAGTTGAAGCATCAATGCCTTGTAGGGTTTCCCAACTGATATAAGCTCCCAGATCAGACGTACCTGCAAATCTGTCGATCTGATCCTTATCTTTAGGATGAGCTGCGGGTCGTTCCAGTTGTTGGTCGAAGTCGTGATAAGTTGGGGCTTCCCGTCTTGGCTGCATGTATCCTGGATTCTGTTGCCTGATCTGACCATGGTAGTTATCTCCTAGGGGAACATGATTGGCATTCTTAAATGGTCCCCTGGGTTGTAGCTGGCGGTTCTGAAGTTGACCGAACATGCGAGGACGTGGAGGGGGTGTCTGATCAACGACTTGTTCTTCCCATACCACACATGGTGTCTGCTCGCGCTGCTGATATAGATATCGATCCCTGGTTGCATTTCCACCAGGGACTCCCCGTCTCGGCTGCAGATATCCGGGATTCTGCTGTCGGATCGCACCTCGGTAATTGCCACCTAGGGCAACCTGATTGGCATTTTGGAATTGTTCTCTTGGTTGCATCTGTCGGAACTCTGGTTGTCTGAAAGTGCGAGTACGTTGAAGAGGAGTATGTTCAACGACTTGCTCTGCATAGGTTGGGTATGGTGTCGACTTACGTGCCTAAAACAGTGGACGGTCTCTTGATGTATGCCCGTCAACCTCATTCAGAGGATCATAAACCACAACCCCGTTCGAACCGCATTCATGTTGCTTCCCCTGCCGACGTTCGAGTGCTTCTAGAACAGTAGCACTGATTCTTGCTGCTAGCTCCTGCTCCATCTCTTGGACTACCTCTCGCATGGTTGCTTTCATCTCAGAAGTGACTGATGATGCCCGCTCAGTGTCTGAACCAACCATGGCTGCCTAAAAAAATCGAACGAAGAAGATTTGGAGTAGAGGGGGGTCGGTCGGCTATGTGTTAGGGTTTGAGGGCTTCTTCAAATTTTAAAGTTTGCCGTCCAAGGATAAAATCCCTACAAAATAAGAGAGAAAAGGAAATAAAATCTAGAAGATCTTAAAGGAAATAAAAGATAAAATAAGAAAATAAAAGAAAATCTATTTTGGTAAGATCTTATCTTACCAACTTGGTAACAACTTATCTTCCAAGAAAACAATATCTTCTATTTTCCTAACATAAAGAAACATAAAACAAATAGCTAGATATGGTAACAAGAAGATCTTCCCCTTTTATTTTTGAAATTGGAAAAAAATTGAAGTGCGAAGGGGGAAGGGATCCACTCGGTTGGCCCAAAGGCCAGCCCGCTTGGCGCGGATACACGCGCGCCTCGGTGTGCGTGCTCCCGCCTCGGTGGGCCCCGCCGTGCCAACTTGGTGATTCTCCTCGTATTCTTATCCTGCAAGATTGTTAGCCCACTTGAAATACAAGAGACAAAATTAGGTTAACGTTATAATTTTCGCAGCACTAGGCTCGAAATTTCTCATGCTTTCCCTGTTTAGAAAGACTCTCTCGGTTTGGCTCGGGATGAGATATTGGCTAAAAACAGGATCTTCCAAAAGTCCAAAGAAGACTCGGTTGAGATTATTCTTAAAAGATTTTTCTAACAAAAATTTTTGTAAGAAAAACGAAAAAATGCAAGAATTAACTCGAAAATCTCTAGAGCCGCCCCCGGGCGGGAAAGCGCCGGGGCGGAGTTTGAGGCTACTAGCCCGACTCACTTGGCTTGACCCCTGGGACTTCTCAAGGCTACTAGCCCGGGTCCTGCTCAACCTTAAACAAACAAGGCTACTAGCCTAAAACGTTCTCGCCTTAGTAGGATTTCTCTTCGGCTAGTCGGGTTATACAAAACTCATTTTTTTTTATAAAAAAAAATGGCCGACTGGCCGTGCAAGGGTAGGGAGCTCGAAAACGCCTCTCGCTCGTTTGCCCTTTTCAAAATTCGAATTAAAAAAAGATTTTTCTGATTTCCTTCCGAAAATAGTTGCACAAAATCTTAACAGAAAATCTTCAAGCCTGATTCTTCCCTTGATTTATGGGTTGGTTAGGGTAAGAAGGGATTAGGGTTTTGGCTCACCCTGGTCGTCCGCCGTCCCTAGGCTAAGACGCCGCTTGCTTCCCTCGGCTACACTCTCCTCTCCGGCGCTCGTCACACGTTTTGAGGAGGTTTTGGCTGAAAAAATTTCTCACCCTCTCGGCTTTAAGGTAGATCTGACAAAAACACACCCGAGTGAGTAAACTTCAAGCAAAGGGAATACGAAACTAAAACGTTTTACCTCGTTTAGCTCTGATACCAAATGATGGCAGACGAATCTGCAGGATCGAATAATGAGGCAGAAAACGTTCTCTTGGGGTTGATGGTGATGAAGTCGATGTTGAGATGGCTTCGAGAGATCGTTGTGACAGACGATCGATCGAACCTTGGCCTTCGACAAGTGTTATCTTCCTTGACTCAGTCGTCGATCTAGGAAGACTAGCTTGACTCGGACACGATAAGCAAGTGACGTCTTTCTTGACTCAGTCGTCGATCTAGAAAGACTCACTTGGCTCGAACTAACCCAAGGAGTCCACCTAGGGTTCTTTCAAGGTTTGGAGATCGAAATATGTGCAAACAACATATCGATCTCACAGGTCAATATCAAACCAAGGGTTTCCGCTTGCAATTCAATATCAAACCAAAGCTACAGCTAAACGACGTTACCAACAACGTCAAAACTAAAACGTAAATATCAATTCTCAATTTGTCGAATCTCCTAAAACCCTAGAAAAACACACATTAAATAGTCTTCCCGAATTGCTTGATTCCCAAGAAAGGAAACCCTAGAAAAGCCCTAAAATCTTGAAACTTGTTTTGATCATGGCGGCCTCGTCCAATCTCGAATGGGCCTCAAATTTGGACACAATGATGATAAGCCCGAGTACTGAAACACATCCAAAGTAGAGCTTAATCCGATCTTCAGTTTGCCCAAACGAACAGAAACAAATTTGGTCCTTGCAGCAACCATATCTTGGTCATTGGGCCTCTTTTGGGGTTCAACTTTGGACACGGCCAAGATAGGCCCAAGAAGTATATTCTGACCAAAGATCTTTTCAAATGGACGCTCGAGCTGTCCATTTCACTCTGCCCTAACTCGGCCCCGTCGCCGTCGTCGTGGAAGTCCTCGTCTTCCGGGAAACTCTTTGTCAGCGGCCTCCAAACTTAGTAAGGTTCCCCAATTTAGTAAGTCTTCAGAATGGGGCCCTTGAGAGCTCACCCATACAGCCATGGGTTCCAAAGACGATCTGAATGACGTCACTCTTCTTGACGTTGCTCTTGCCGCTACACTCATCTGACTCCTTATGTCGACGTCTATGACATGAGTAGTGGTTATCCTACGTATATCAGCAGTAGAGATCCTACGTACATCACTTTTCCCCTAACCTCCTTATTCTTCGCCTTCGCCTTTGCCGCATCGTTTTTCTTTAATTCTTCCCTTGCGTACTCAAACCCGCTCTTCTCTCTCTCGGTTCCCCATTTCTTTCCTACGGCTCCTTTTGGTCTGCCAGGATCATGGATGCCCGTCGGCTCCACCGCAGTAGTTTGATGCGGATACTCCAACATTGTGTACAAGTCCGCTATTTGAGACCACTGACTTTCCGGAAGGTCCCCCCTTTTTCCATCTCTCGTGGAGCTCAATGAATCTAAACTCCCGAGTGGTCTTCGGTACACCAATCTCTATCTCTCCGTTATCAAGTTCAATTCTATCCCATTGTAGCTGCCTCCAGAATCTGTGGATCTCGTTCAGCTTGATTCGCTTTTCTTCAATAATATGTTGGACTATCTCGTGGATGCACGGTAGGCCCTGGCATTCATGCATCCAGTAATCATCGCAATGTACCTCAAAATTCTTGAGCTTTATATCCTCCCATATCGCAAACAACTTCTTCAACCCTCTATCCGACACATTATGGAATAGATGTCGAAAGATCAATTTGGCGTGTGGATTCATATTTCTGAAAATCTCAGGTGTCTTGATCTGATCCTCTTCCATGCTAGCCCTCACCTTCACAATCTGGCCCTCGATGGCTGCATTGATCCTGACAACCATTCGGTTAAAACAGCGTATGCTTGAACCCACTATCTTCTTCCACACCTTATGCATTCCCTCAACCCTATGGTTTATTCATTCAAAGGCGTGTTTATTTAAGACAACAATTAACTAATCAACTAATAAACAAATGTGAAATGTTTATGTATAACATACCTGTTTGAGGTCCTCGTGAAGAAGTGAAGATTGTGTTCCGTTCACGCGCAAACAATGTTTGTCTTGTAAGGGATAAGCCAAACCTTATCAAGGTATCCAACAATTCCGCTTCCCCAAGATGTTCTCAACCGTACCAGCCTCTCCTCGTATGCCTCCTCCGTTCTTGATAGAAAAATTCTCCATACTTGCCCGCACAACATTTTCCCCGATTCCTTGTTTTTCAAAATTCTGGTAGCATTTACCTCGATATTGTGCTTGATATGAACCCAACACAAGAGGTGTTGAACCGGAAGATCTTTGAACACTATCTTGATTGCAGTGATGAGAGCTAGTTCTCGATCGGTCATTATTGCAGTCGGAATTACTCCAGCATCCTCAAACAACTTTTTAAGCCTCTGAATTATCCACAAGTAGTGCATTGTTTCCTCCTTATGCGTGAATGCATACGCAATGTTGAATTTCTTATGCGTGCAGGTGAACCCGACAATCTCCACAAGAGGCATCTTATACCTGAATAATATAGTTATAAAAGGACGCAATGGGACATTAAACAATAAGACATACGTACGCTATTATATACCATTTCGTCTTGTAGGTGGCGTCGATAACTACGACGTACAGAAACATCTTCAACAAGTGCAACGAGTCTTGATGGGCAAGGAACAAGATGTCCACCTCATTTGATTTCTTCCGGAAAAGGGGATACACTACATAGTTGCGCTCCTTCAGAAACTTCAAGGTCCACTGTGTAACACTCAAATCCCCACGATCCTCAAAATGCAACTTCTGAATAAAGTTTGCGATTTGTTTTGTGGATGTTACATTCCCGGGAAAATTCTTTTTCAACTAAAGACTAATACTAGACGGCGGAGTCAACACATTCGCCAACGACGTCACCAAGGTCTCCTCATCCGGCGTCATTCGACCCATGTACGGATGACCAATGAAGCTAGTGCAAATCTTATGATTGTGTTGTCTGTGCTTTACCTTCAAATACCATCCATCTCTGGCATCCCTATCCTTGAACTTATAACATCTGACCTCAAACTTACAGTTCGTCCTCATATCCCTAGTCTCCCGTTGTGTCTGAACAACCACCGTTCCATCTTCTAATTCCACTTTCTTTTTCCGTAATCTATACACTCCAGAATGCTCGCACATAATGTTCATCTGACGTATATTACTATGACTAGTCACTAATATCATCATAAGCTCTCTACTAGTACTCTGAACCCAATGCCTCAAATGTTCCTTAGTAGGAAATGTTTCTTCGGATTCAAACGCATCCGAGTAATCCAAACCCTATAATTAATTTTGGCTAACCCCAATTAATCCAAACTACAATACTCTTTCTAATACCATCATAAGCACTGTTTGTAGCGAAATTAACAACGAGATGATAACTAAGCAATTGTAGGGGAAAGATCAAAATTTATAGTGCCAACACTTCATCTAGAAAACACCATTGATAAAAGAGAGAGAACTCGAGATACTTGTGTATTACTTGGGGGAAAAAGGCCGCTTTACAATGATAAGGGAGCCCTTTATTTATAGGCAAACCCTAGTTCTATATTTAAGGAAAGAATCTTATCTTTTTCCTTATATCTTTAACCTAATATAAAACATGGTAAAATATATTCTTTCTAATATCTTTTACTATTTACATAGTGAATATTAAATAAAAGACATAAATAAATTCAACCGACTTTATCTTGATCTTGACGACACCTTCATACTCATTCTTTCTCGTACTCGTCGTCGTCTACGCGTAGCTCTTCTCGTCGAGGTACTTAATCATCACGTAGGTGACCTTGGGAGCCTCGTTAAAACCTCTTCTTTGGAAAACCTCGTGGGAAAAACCATGAGAAGAGTAAAAAGAGTACTTTGTGCTTAACTTCGTGATGTCGACGATCATGTTACTTGCTTGGACGTCTTCTAGTGGTCACCCCGTCTTCACGTACATTCCAACGCGTTGACCCTACAAACCCGTCGCAACCGTAGTGGTATTTATAGGGACAAACAATACCCCTAAGGCGTTTTACGGATCTTATTGCCTTGCAGATATGGGAAACGTCTTCATCTTCTTCAATGCGTTCTTTTAATCTCAATGCGTTGCTACTATAACTTGATGCTCAGAACTCCATTGCTTCATAATCAGCTCCTTGAACTCGCGTTCTACGTTTGAACATGTCTTTTCTTTCTAACTGGCGATATGCGATCTGGATCTTGGGCTTCTTACGCCTTCTTTGGAGAGAATCAACTTCGTGCTTCGTCGACTTTGAAATGTTCGCGGGCCCAATTTGAAGTCATGGCTAATGAGGACTTCGTAAGTGAAGTCGTTGCTTCACCATAATCCTCATCTTGGTTACTTGGATCATTCTGTCTTCAAGCAAATTTTTAGATGGCGATTTACTTCTTTCTTGTAACATATCTCCTTATTGGACTTTTGCCGCATGTTTGGATTCTCAACGTGGTACTTCGAGCATCTTCTGCTCCTTTTTCTAAGGATATCACTCTTGGAGAAAACCACTACTTCGTCACGGATGAGAGAAACAATCGACTCTTTCAACTTCTTTCTTTCTTTGCTATTGCATACTCAGATCTTTTTCTCTTACGCTTGTTCTCGACCAATCGATGCTTTTACTCAGGGAAGTTTTGGGAACACTTCGTCGCTCGTTCTTAGACATTGTGGAGGCTCTACTCATCACCCCTGGCTTGGGTGACGTGAAACTTTTCAGCTTTCTCGACTTCTCTCCTTATGCACTTTCTTAGCGTGGAGGTACTCTTTGGAGGTCACGATGGGCGGTGGCGACGCGTTCTATCTCTTCGCGTTTTCGTATTTTCTTTCTTCTCTTTGGCGGTTCTACACGTTCTCACTTTCAACGCGTCTCTTACGTCACCCCTTGCAGATGGGTGTTGGCCTCTATTGCCTGGGGTCTTGCTAGAAGTTGGAGAGAGAGATAGACTTGCTTGAGGTGAAGCTTGCAGACAAGCAGTGGAGATATGTGAAGAAGAATAACTAAGTAAAAGGAGGTCTTGAGCAACGTACCCGGGATGAATAGATTGTGCTTAGCAGTTTAGGAAAGTGCAGTTATTCTTGCTCTAATGACTCAAGGACGCCGTGAATTTCTTGCTCTGATAGAGATTATGTCATAGGTTCAACCCCTGGCAGCGTTATCATGGCGGCACAACTTCATCTTCATGGGATGCTTTTAGATTGCTTCGAGTCTTAAGGAGGTGTAACGAGAATGTTCTGGAGAACGCGTCAGGAGACGTCTTTGGAGAACACGTTTCACATCTGGGAACACGTTGGCTATGACACCTTGTGTCGACTACACTGACTTTTACTTAATACTTTTGGGAGCACTACTTCTCTTGAATGTTTTTCTTAGATTTGTTCGGCGATTACTTCGACCTCCTCGTGCTTTCAGTCGTACTAATGCTTCTTTTTACTAGAGCATGCTTTGTTCCCTCAGGAGGGTTCTTTGAGATGCTTTTATCTCCTATCTTGATGAAATTTTGTTATACTTGTCGCGATGCCTTTGATCGCATTCTTCCTCTTCTGGGCGTTTAAGCCGTTCTCTACGCGTAGAATTTGCGTGATCTTGGCCAACTCGTGATTGTCGTTCTCGTTCATATTCTAGCTCTTGGATATTTTCTGATCTCTTGCTTTCGATCGAGATTCCTTTGTCTCGACTTTCTTTGTTGCAAACTCTTCATTTTATCTTGCGTGACGTTTTCGACTTCACATGATCTTCTTTGTCGATAGCGTATTCGTCTATGGGTTGAACGAGTAACTTTTCTCTTTGGATCGTCTTGACAATACTTCTATCTTTCTTGTTTCCTTGAGTGGTCCTACCCCTTTTGGTAGGTTTGACTTAGGCTCCCCGTAGACTAGGTTAGAGCTACCAAAGACCCTTTGGCTTGCTTTACTTGTTATATCTTGCACTTTGTTTCTTGCGCCGTGCGCGTTATTCTTCGCGTCGGAGACGTCTTGGGAGCTTGCTCTTTCTTTGGTTTTGATGTTTTATGTGCTATGCTTTGGTACGCGTATCTTGCTCCGCATACGTGTAAAACTTTTTCTTTTGAACTTCCGTGACCCCTTACGCGTAGCTCGTTTGTGAGTGCGTAGGTTTGGTCCTTGGCTTTCGCTTTTGCTACTTTATCTTTAGGGTGTGGTTTTCTACCCCTGGTATGATACTTTGTTCATAGTGAACGTGTTAGAGAGTTTTACTTACTCGATAGGGTGGTACGGTCATTGCGGTTGCTTTTGTTATTTGTCGGCTTATATGAAGGTTGGGTCCAGCATTTCCTCCGAACCCAGAAGCGAGTGGCGGACATAGGTCAGCGTGTGATTTTATCAGCTTGTGACGTTACCCCTTACTTTAAGGTGGATCCTTTGCCTCATGCTAGCGTTAGGTCGACGTCGAACTCTTTTAATCGACGGGCCTATTCATCGTGTAGCGTCCGATTTCTCGATTGTTAAGACTTACGATGCCGGTGGACGCATCCCTGACGGTTTGGCGTTTTGCCCGTGGATTCATGACTCCCAGAGGGGCCGTGGAAGGCGCGAGTACGCGTTCCTGGAGAGTGGTCGTGGCAATAGGTTTCCCTTCATTGCTCAGAGGACCGTGCCGGTTTCATGAGGTGCCGGGCTTCATTCCCTATGACCATTGCCACACGTCGCTAACAATCATGGGAAGCGTCGACTCAGAGTCGGCGGTTCGGCTAACGTTGCGTAGCGTAGATGGAGCCTTAAACGCGTAAGCTAACGAAATTCGCCCCCGACGCGGATTTTCGCCGCGGCCTTATTAAGCTTGGTGTTACGTCATAGACACAGAGCAAGTACTTTGAAATGAAACAGCTCAGCATCCTTGACACGTCGGAGAGAAAATATGCTTATGCAAATAAATAATCATGATGACTCGACATGACGACATTCTAAAGCTACCCCTAGTCTACGCGACCCCTTGCCGCCTCGACGCTATGACGATGACATGATTATGCAGAAAGTAAACTTACGTAGACATGCGTAACTTGGTAAATATGCACTTCAACTTAGCTAACAATCAATGAAGTTCTTACGGGTCTTCCTAGGACGCGTCGAGTTTCCCAACGCTCTTATCCTTAGGAGTTTTTCATTTCGGTGTTGGAAGATTCTTCTCTCAACTATCTTACTTGGAACACTTTTGCTTTTGGTGTTTCGATTGTAACTTCTTGTGTTGTTCTTTTTGGCGAATTGCTTTTTCTTCGCAAACTTGAGGAGGATTACTTTGATCTTACGCTCTCTTTGGCGTGGTCTTTAGTTAGCGTCTTGAGACACGATCTTTTTTTTTTTTTTCTTTCAACTTGATGAAGTATCTTTTTCTTTTCCTCAGATTAATGTAAGATCTGAAAGGCTTAGGTTCCATAGAGAACTTACTTGGTTTTGCTGCACTTTGTACTTCCTTAGGCGACTCTTAGCGTCGTGTCCAGTTTGAGACTTTCTTGATCCGTCGCATTCTTGTATTCCACTTAGTTCGTACTTTGAACGATAGTTTGGAGATCACATAATGAGGGAGTTCTTCATGTCTAGAGACGCTGGAGAGGACGTCGTCCAGGACATTGTGTTCATCGGACGAGTTTGCAAGAAGGCGTCGCGTTGAGGGACGGCGTTGATAACTTGCTGACGTAGCGGCTGATTGGCTTCTATTGACTTTTCATCTCTGGCGTGATGCTTTGCTCTTTATCTTGCAAACTTTGAGAGCTTCTGTCGCCTTGTTTCTTAATGATGACTTGGGTATCCTATCCCCCCTTGTAATGATTTTAGGATGGTGTTCAGAGTGAGATTATCACATAGTAATCCAAGGTCGTCATCTTGCCTGACGCCGTCATTCTTTGTTGTACTCTTATTTAGCTTGAACAATAACAATTCTGAAAAGCTTATCCAATCAAGTGTGATTTAGATCATAAAGACTTTAAGGAGAAAGCTTAACGAAAGACTCAGGAGGTTATCTCATACTTGACATGCAATTCTTTTACTTCTCAGTCTATGAGCGCATATAAAGGTAGCATGCATCTTTATGCTAATCGAATCTTATTTATCATGTACGTTCAGGTGAGATATGATCATGGAAACTTGGTACTTGAATATAGAATAAAGGAGTAGAGAACTTAGCTTATGAGTTGTGATTGGATTGAGATGCATCATCTATCTTTAGCCTTTGTAATTGGCCTCTTGAACGTCGTGTTCCTTAGACACCGTCATGGTCGTACCAAACTTGTGGAGATATTACCCCTTGTCATGGAGATGCGAATAAAGCAACACGGTGTTTCTTGTCTTTGGAGAGGAGTTCGTCTGACGTCGTTTTTGACGTCTCAGGAACGTGTTGTTTCATGACGTCTTAGCGCCTTGATCGTCTTCTTGGAGAATCTTACATGATCTTTTTAATCCTTAGCTGATTTCCTTGGTCTCTTATTGGCTCTTAACGATTCGTTCATCGGCGTCGTCATCATATGCAAGCAAAAACGATACGACATGCTTAGGTAGATGTACATCATGCTTAATCAAGGTACAAACTTTATGAACTTCTACTTAACCATAAAATTATGATATTTTTAGATTCTCATACTATAATCTTGAATCTCAAATAAGAATAAGAAAGATTTAATCTTTAGATAAAGTCTAACATGCTTTTCTATGGTCAATATGCAAATCTAGATATGGAAATCTCATGATAATGAACTTAAGAATTTTCCTTTAGCATGATTTATATGCAACCTAATCTGAGTTGGCATGGATATACTCAAGTTGAACCTTTTAGAACTCAAAGGAAGAATATTATGGATAGATATTACCGTTTTGGTGAAAGAGAAATCTTCCTTGGAGAACAAGCAACTTTCTGGATTCTACGGTCATCTTATTTATGTCGGTATGCTCTGTAGAAAATTCGGAATTGCATGATTCCAACGCCATTCGATCAATATTGAAGTCTACTTTACTCCCTCAAACTTTCATTGAATTTGGACATCGGACGGGAGAGATACGAGATCTTCAAAATTGTGTCGCAGACAGCTACGTGAACCAGGAATGATTTCGGATTTTGATCTTCTTCTTTGATCTTTGAAGGGTCGTTAGGTTTTGGCTTTTTTGTGAAGAATAGATGGTTTCTTTTGATGAAAAGAAGGAACTTTTTTTATCATGCCCCACGGTGGGCGCCATTGTTTGTAGCGAAATTAACAACGAGATGATAACTAAGCAATTGTAGGGCAAAGATCAAACTTTACGTTGCCAACACTTCATCTAGAAAACACCGTTGATAAAAGAGAGAGAACTCGAGATACTTGTGTATTACTTGGGGGAAAAAGGCCGCTTTACAATGATAAGGGAACCCTTTATTTATAGGCAAACCCTAGTTCTATCTTTAAGGAAACAATCTTATCTTTTTCCTTATATCTTTAACCTAATATAAAACATGGTAAAAGATATTATTTCTAATATCTTTTACTATTTACATAGTGAATATTAAATAAAAGACATAAATATATTCAACTGACTTTATCTTGATCTTGACGACGCGTTTATACTCATTCTTTCTCGTACTCGTCGTCGTCTACGCGTAGCTCTTCGTCGACGTACTTAATCTTCACGTAGGTGACCTTGGGAGCCTCGTTAAAACCTCTTCTTTGGAAAACCTCGTGGGAAAAACCATGAGAAGAGTAAAAAAAGTACTCTTTGCTTAACTTCGTGATGTCGACGATCATGTTACTTGCTTGGACGTCTTCTAGTGGTCACCCCGTCTTCACGTACATTCCAACGCGTTGACCCTACGAACCCGTCGCAACCGTAGTGGTATTTATAGGCACAAACAAGAACCTAAATAGAGAGAAAACAATTAATACAAAATAAATCACTAACCGAAAAATCACCGGCGTCAAAGTTTTCTTCTTCTTCGTCGCTATCGTCCCACATCCCGTCTTCGGGTTCACTGAAATACTCTTTCTCGTCCACGATCGCATCGACATTGCCGTCGTCGCCTTCACCATCATCGCCACCCACATACTCGTTCTCTTCGCCGCTCGCATATTCAATCTCCGTCACATATTCAATCTCCTCACCATCACTCAAGTTTGTAACTCTATTATTTGACATTTTCGGATGACTCGAATGAAAAACACAACCAAGTGGGGGTATAAATAGACTTTTTCCAACGGTCATATTCTCCCAAAGAGTTGTTGGGGGAATTTTAGCCTGTACGTTGGACCCCAACATACGTGGTGTCCCAATTTACAGTGTAAAATTCTTCCAACGACTCTTTTTTGGGGGAAATTTTAGACTGTACGTTGGGACACCACGTACGTTGGGGTCCAATGTACAGGCTAAAATTCCCCCAACGGCTATTTTTTTAACGGCTACTTTTTCAAATTATACTTGTACGTTGAAACCCAACATGTACAAATTACGTATTTTTTAATCCGCTTCACGTATTTCGTATTTTCTTCACGTATTTTTTTTTGTTTTTGCCTGTACGTACGTGGGCTTTCGTAAAGTGCAAAAGTTACATTTTGCAGTGGAAATAGCCAAATAGGCACTGCCTATATAAAACATGCAAATCTCCATCTTCCCAGATTTGTGCGCCATCGATTTCCTACATCTACCCATCTTTCCACTTCGTTTCTGCAATATCACTCAAGTTTAACATACATTCGTTTGCTAGAGGAGCTAAACTCGACAACAGCAACACCATGCCTGTAAAATGGTTAGGGTTTCTACTTTATTTTCATTTCCCCCCTTCCACTCATCTAAATCAATCAATTAATTTGATCTCTCTCTTACCTAGGGTTCTACATTGGATGCCTAATTCCGGGACTTCTGTCAACACTCAGATTTTAAGTGAAATCTTCCACTCTGTTGAGACCTTGAATGGCGTTAAGGGAAGCAGGAGGAAAGCTTGTCTTACTTTCTACAAGCCTATTGTTCGAGAGCAGTCTTACACAGGTGAATTTCCCCGCGATTTTATGGGACTTTCTTTCTCCGATCAACCAGACAAGTATTTCTTCATCATTCGTGGACAGAGGCTTGTAGTTGAAGCTGATATGACTATACAAACTATCATGGAGAAGCTGCAATCTTATAAGCAGAGAGTCACCCTTAATTTTGAGGTTTCTCTCTTACTACACTTCTCATACCAAATTAAATACTTGTGTTTGCCTTGTTTTCCTTGCAAATACGTAGTTAGTGAATTATTTTCTTGATTATTATTATATCTACAACAACAGCTTTACCCCAATGCCTTAAAAAGGCTCCCACTTATAGCAGGGTGGGGGTTGGATGTACACAACCTTAACCATTGCGTAAAATAATTGCGACTACTATTTCATAGTAGTTAAATGAGCCATTTTGCTTTATTCCATCTAATTTCAAAGCCAAAGAGTAGTAAATCTTTGGTTCCATTGGAAAATGAAACCAAAGATGAAGGTTATGGATGTATGGGCTTGGTACAGTGTGAGTTGCTTGGTATAATTGGGTCATCAATAATCATTACCATCTAATAAAATCGCTTTACTTGTTTTCTGTTAAAGTTGCTAGTATTGATTTAGTTGGTATTGTGGGGGTTGGAGGAAAATTGCACAATACAAAGAATTAAGATTTAAGGGAACTAAGTTGATATATGAAAATTGGTAATTTTCTTTGCATGATTCTTGTCAAGTGATTGTAGGTGCTGATACAATTGTAGTTTCATGAAATACGTTGGAAGTTAAGGCAAAGCCATTATGCCTTGTTCTCATATCTTGAGTGTAAACCACGGGCTGTGTTAGTTATTTATGTGTACTCTTCGCGGAAACTTTCTTACAAGTCTACGGTGCTGGAAATTTGATGATTATATTTTTTTTCCCTTAAATGAAAAGTATTTTAATGTTTCATGGTAATGTGGACTATATTCATATGGGTCTCAGAAGACTTCTCTTCTTGTTATTCTGCCTTCATTGCAATATAAATATTTTTTGACCCTAGATGTTAGAGAATGTCAATGTCTATTTGATTCTAATTCTATATGCTCATGTTGAATATTTAATAAATTCATGGACTTGTCTAGGCTTGCAGAGGGCTTGGGTATTGACTACCTACTGATTGCCTTCTAGCTACAATGCTTAGTGCTAGTCAGCTTATTTAATATGGGATATGGGGAACACTGGATCAAACTTCTGTCCAAAGCAGATTCTATGCTTTTATCTCTGCTAACCTGTATCCTGGCATGTGGATCAAGATCCTTTTGTTCTACTATGAATGCACATAGTCAAATCCCTGATTCTCCCTCTTGTAGTTGTGTGCTCTATAACTTAATATAAGCTGAGTTTTACAGTGATTTATTTAGCTCTTGCTATGAGTCGTTGTTTGTTAAAAGGAATAAGAAAGTATCTCATAAATCTAGGATGGAGATCAGATTGGATATCTAATAGTTGGTTCTACTCTCCCATATCTATCCCTCTCTCCTCCCATTAATCCAAGTAGTACCATCACCAATATGTCTATCCCCTGTCTTCATCTTGTTGGTGGAAAACATTCCCAAAACTACTGAACACAAAACAAATTGTGTTGTCCTGCTACCAAATTTCCTCATGTTGTAACAATTTTCCATATTTGGAACACCTTTATTTTAAAAGTTGCACAGCATATTTAATAGTATTGTGCAGTCAAAGTTAACTCTTTTTCCATCTATGATGTGAGACCTGTATTCATTTTCTGGAGGATCTCGATATTTGCACGAGTGCAGGCCAAAACTTTTTGAGTATGAGTGCAAGCCATAGAAGTGGTTTAGTTTTTGTAACTTATTGTGACTTTCTTGAAAAGTTCACCTTGTGGGCTTGAGCCTCTTAAACCTCAAACTGACAGTCAGACTGAAATCAGTCTAATCAAATCATACTCAAATATATCAGTCTTGTTTTCTGGTGCAAACTGGAATTCGTTCGTAATTGATATACACATGAATATGCTGATGCTTCTTTTGTATCTATTTTAAAAACACGTGTCTTGTCTTTATTTGTGGATTTCTTATTTGGCTGGATTCCTGATCTTTAATATGTAATCAGAAAAGAATCCGGATCAGGTGAGAATAATTAATATTGTGCGAATATACGAATATGCACATTTCTTCACATTTACATGCACATTTCTTCACATTTACATGCACAGACAACATGTGCATGTATTTTCATATGTTGTCAAAGACATGCAGCAGAATGTGCATGTAAATGTGAAGAAATGTGCACATGTTTGTGTGTGCATGTAAATGTGAAGAAATGTGCATGTAAATGTGAAGAAATGTGCATGTAAATGTGAAGAAATGTGCATATTCGTATATTCGCACAATATTAATTATTCTCACCTGAATCTTTTCCATCAGAAAAATGCATTTATATGGTTTTATTTTGGAATATCTACTATATCGAGCATTATTTTGGTATGTTAGTATACAATGTCTCTATAAGAGACATCAACTAGAATCCGCATATATTGTGCTTAAACTGAGTCAAATTCTTTGTGCCTTAACAACACACTTAGATGACATACTTGCTCTAGTCTGAAATTCACATCCTTGTCATATATTTTTCCACTCAGGGGACTCAGTACCATCTTGGAGACTTCCAAATTAGAGTGGAAAAAGTAACACCAAGTCAATCAGAAAGTATGAGAGGAATAATAATGGAGGTACGTAATTTACTAGCTTTATATTTGTAAGGTCATTCCTGGTTTTTTTTGTTTGACTAAAAAGTTTATTCATAATCTACTACTCCCACTGTTTTTAAATATATGTTATTTCACACTAATGCATACATATTTACATATTAAGAGTTGATTAATTATATTCAAGTTCTTGTAATAATCATGGGCAATAAATTGAATCGTGCAACTTTTTTTACTATTGCTCACAGAGTTGGAAACATGGGAGAAGTAATTGCTTACTTAAATGAAAATAGAGCATTACATTAACTTTTTTCGCCGAAATGCAAACGGATTTCTGGTAACTACTACTTGAAAAATGTACTAAAGAAGTTGCTCGCAAGCCAAACAAGTCCTTATCTTGAACTGCCGTCGGGTTCATGAAAGTAATATTAGTAATACATAAATTGTTATATGAATCTGTTTTGCAGGTGGAGTATCTTCCAATTTGTTCCATTGAGAATTGCAGGCAAATAATGGAAGAGTTTGTCGAAGCTTTGCAAGAGGCGTTGTCAAAGAAGACGTTACCGGGTCACTTCATGCATTGCGAACCAAATTTCTCGGACTATGGTTTATCAGACCAGTACAGCATGCAGCATACGACAGTCCAGTACGCCACTGTGATGGGACAGTTGATCGCCACCGTGCAATCCCAAGCAATGAGAAACTGAGTTAGTTCTAGCTTTCAAGAATTGTTGTTTCTGATTGAGTTGTGCCCGTTTGTTGCTTACTGCTTGCTTAAAATGATGTATTGAGTGAAGCAACAGAAAAAACGTATGATGAATATAGTGATCGATCTAGGGTTCGTTTGGGAAAATCTTAGTAAAGACTTGTTAGGTTCGTTTGGCAGTGACATCATGCATGAGTATGACAATACTCATATATGTCTTCGGTATAATCCTAAAGTAAAGTATCGGTTGAGAATAAACTTTAAAATGCGAACGTGAAAATAATGGTGAATATGTAGTGGTAAATCGATGAAAGGACTAAAAAACATTTAAAAATTGAAGAACATTTATGTATATTTGATGAACATAAGTCGTTCTCACCCAAAAAACCGTTTTCATTCGAATCACACCCTAATTTTGATATAAATCAGATTAATATACTCAGATCTACCGAACTAGCCCTGGATGTTCTACCAGATAGATAATTTTCGTATGTGAAGGCATTTGACTCTTATACAGGTGCACCACCACTTTAATCAAAGCCAGGTTTCGATTTTACAAAAGATATATAAATGGATAAGCCACCACGTGGACTTGCATTTGATTTGGGGATTTTGAGAGGAGCGAGACAGTGGGGATGAGCAGTGGACTTGCAGTTGATGCAGATCAAGGGGGTTGAAGAAGGCTTGTCCGGACCGTGAAGGGAGAAGCAGATAGTGCAGAATTCGACGGTGTGAAGGTTGAAGACACATGCAGTGCAGAGGCGGGAGATGATCTTATTGCGGTGGACGTTGTGGAGGATCCATGGGTCGTTCAATTTGCAGTTGTCGCAGAAGGAAGGTCCTCCGGTGGTGTTTGGCGCCGGCGGAAGAAGTGAAGAGAAGAAGAAGAAGAGATGGAGGTTAAATGAAAATATCATTGTAAATCAAAATATCGCGATATTTTGCCAATATATCATCAGATGGTGTAATTCCAAATTTGCCCTTAAATATTTGAAAAAAATGAGGGCAAAAATGACATTTCACCAGGTCTGACGGAGAAATTAACGGAATTGGACGAGGGGTGGCTCGATGTTAACAGAGTGACACTTTTTGGTGGTTCCTTGCAAAATTTGTAATTAAGAGTGGTTTGGCGCAAATTGACCCAAATAAAGGGTGGTTTGGCGCAAAAACCTCTATATATATATATCAAAATAAAATGAAATAGAGCTCTCTCCTTCATTTTAGATTTTTTTAATCCTACATGTCATTTTATTGATTTTTTGAATTCTTCTTAAATATTTTGATATTTTTAATAAATTAAATACTAAAAATTTGTGGAGTAGTTAGTTGCTATTATTTAGCTTCCTGTTTATTAATAATTTAAGATTATTCAATAAGAAATTTAATTTATAAATATACATACATTTATACACTATTCACTACTTTGCTAAACCAATTTTTTTTTGAACAATCAATATAAAAATTAAAATGTGCATACATTTGAAACATATTCTTACTTATATTTATACACTATAATTTTTTTGATCCTCAATTTTTACACGTATACATTATTTTGAATTTTATAGTTTTATATGAATGAGAAAAGAGTTTAAATCAATATATAAATTTGTTAAAAATTGTCTTATGATAATTTGATCAAATAAGAGACATAAAAGCTTATTTATATTTGTTTCATATTGTCTATATATAAAATTTTAAACTTAGTTATGTAGCAATATAATTTCAAAACTATCTACATATTTTTCGGATAAAATTATATATAAGATTACTTATTAATTTATTCATAAACTAAACAAACTCGTGCATGGTGCGGGGAATAGACTAGTTTACACTTACAATTTAAAGAAAAAATCACAAATATTTTAGGGGAAAGAGTCAAATACAAATATACGAATGTATGAATGATGAACAATTAGTTAAAATTGACGAATATTTATTAGTAATTTGGAGAACATTAATTGACAAACTTAAAAACATTCACAACATTCATTTTTTATTTAATATTTATTGAGAAATTATAAAACATTCAGACGTACATCATTTTTTCAAAAGATATAAAATTTTAATAAATATTTAAATATATAACATTAATACAGTACATTGTAATGAACATCACGCGTTAATACATAAATACATTAATGAATTTGATTTTATAGTAAATGATGTAAATCTATCTTATATATTAAAGCTGAGCCTTTTAGAGCTCTTAGAGTGATTTTAGGCTTTGTTTGTTACACAATTATTACTTTTTATCTTTAATTTCAATTATTAATAGATTGAATAATTATATCAACAAATAAATCTTAAAAAATTATCATACCTTTCAACAACAAATATACAAGCTATTTTATTGGGAATAAATATTTTATTGAAGGTTAATATATATTCTTACGATAAAATTAGGATTATTTTTTATAATAAAAATTAAGTCAAGCTACATAAATAACCTTCATGAAATAAAATATATTTTTATAAATAGTCTTTACAAGAAAAAAAAGTTAATCTTAATTTTTTGACGAACTCGATTAAAAGGATATACAATTTTTATACGAATAATATGAAATTTTCCGTGCATGACACGGGTCACTACACTAGTTATATTATTAAGAGAAAATAGTAGTAGATACCCCATTTTACAATATACTTTGCAAAAATACCTCTGATTTTTTAATGTTGCATATATGCCCAAAAAAATTTGAAAAATGCCTGTAATAATTGCAAACTATGCCCAAATTTTAAAAACTACCCTTTTTCAAAAATATTTTATTATTCATTTAAAAAATAACAGATAATAAAAAAATAATATAATAAAAAAAAATTGAAAATTAAAAACTGAAAACAAAAATAAATAAATTGAAATACGTTTTAGATTGTGTTTGATGTGGTCTGGAATCAATTTCATTCTCGCTCTTCCTCTTCCTCATCCTCTCATCCTCTCATCCTCTCATGAACCCTAAAATTGAAATTGGGTTTTACTCTGGTTCAATAGTGTTGAGCAGAGAGTTACTTTAAATTAGGGATTTCATTCTTGCTCTTCTACTTTCATTCTCTTTCGGGAAGCCGTGATTAGAAGGAGGCGAGCAGGTGGAGAACGAGTGTGCAACGACTGAAGGGAGGCGAGTGATTTGAGGAGCAACATTGACGATTCAGGTTAGTATTTCCATCTATAAATTTTGAGGGTTTGTTGATATGAAACTTCATCCTTCTGAATGAAACTTGCTAATGAACATGAGAAACTGAGATCTTTTGAACTACATGTTCACCAAGGCTCATCTCGTATGAAGATTGAACAGTCGGTTCATTGAAAGAAATTTGTCCAAGGAAGAATCATAACTGATCTCGACTTGATATATCTACATCTTGATTCTCGAGTAATACTTTTTGTTTTGGTTTCATTCTCGCATGTGACCCTCTTTTGGTATATCTACATCTGTATGTGACAAGCTACTTGTTTCCTGATGTTGTTTCTTGATGTAATCCATGTTGTTGTTTCCTGGTGTTTTCTATTTCTACGAAATTTATTAGACTGCTTCCCCGTTTACGAGACGTTTTGGTGTATGGTTGCGGAGATGAGAGTAATGAATTTTTCCAGCAATCAACCTATCATATATATGTAAACTGCAGATTGGAGGAAATCTGAGTGATTGACGTAGTGTGGAACTTCTGAAGGACTCAAAAGTAACTGACGTAGTGTGCCAAACTACCTGATTACACGAAAACAATAAATTTTGGTGACAGGTAAAAAATATAAGGATGACAGGACAAAACCGATTAATTTAGTGCGACTGTATAGTCAATTTGTCATGTGTTTTGAATTATAAACTTTTGTACGTGACAGGACAGAATATGAGTAGTGACAGGAACACAAATTGTCATTCATGTATCCTTTAATGGAGATCAGACGAGAACAAAACATAAATCATAAACGAGTTTTAAATTAGATTAAATGAGAGTAATGATGAAATTAACAAAGAATGATAAAAATTAAATTATATACATATCTTCGCAAGATCTTTACTTTCTATCTTTTAATCAGTTTGTATTATATTTTTACAATCTTATCTTATCTTAGAGATAAAAGATAGAAGTGTGAAGAAGATTAACTCATCACTAAATCAATATTATGGTGACAGGTAAACAATACAAGTATGACCGGAAAAAACAACGGATTACTTCCTTAAGAGCGGATCATAAATGGATTTTTTAGGAAAAGAAGTTGTGCTTCCTCCTAGTCAATTTTTCATGTGTTAGATTTTCAATTTGTCTCGCATGTCATTCTTGTTCTTGATTCTTAACCAAGTTTATGGGCTGACTGGTGTCATGGATCATTTTGCTTTGACAGGATGAAATATGTCACCTGACAGAAATAAAAATGTTAAGTCGGAATTATAAATGAATTTTAAGTTAAAGGAGAGTAACAATGAAATTGATAAGAACGATAAAAGAAATTTATATACATATCATCAAAAAATGTTACTTTTTATCTTTTAGTTATTTATTAAATAAAATTGTGTAATCTTTTTTTATCTTTTAATTAATGTTTTCAACCATTTCACAAAATCTTTTTTATAAATCAAAGAAATGAATATTTTATATTTTCGTTTTATTAAAATAATATTATTTTATTTTTAAAGAAAATAAAAAATAGTAATCAATTAATGGCAAAAATACTCTAAAAGGCATCCCTTGCAATTTGCTAACTAATGAACTATTTCTACAACTTTTTTTTCAAAGTGGAGTACCCATGCAAATTGGCTTATTATTAAAAGGGTCTAAATCCCATGAGAAATGCCCTTAAGATGAGAAATAAGGAGAAAGCTCTTTCCTCTTTTCTCCTAGGAGTTGACCACCCGTTGACCGACTGTTGACTTTTTAAATTTTTTAAATTTTTTTAAATTTTTTTATGTTAGTTTTTTATCGAATTTTTTTTCCGTTTCAATTTTTTGTGCTGATTTGTAAGGAAAAATGTTTTTTTTTTTGCTCAAATATTTTTTGCTACGCTTTATAAGCAAAAGTGCTATGTTTTTTTTCTATCAATTTTTTGTGTTATGGTTTGTAAGCAAAAGTGCAATGTTTTGTAAGTAAAAGTGTTATATTCTTTCCAGGCAAAAGCGTAACACATTTCACCTAGCATAGAGAAACACATATATGCAAAAGCGTAGCACACTTCAGTTAGCCATAGAGAAGCATATGTATGCGAAAAGTTAGCACATTTCAGGCATAGAGAAGCATATGTATGTGAAATAGCACATTTCAGCCGCACATCCAGGCAAAAGCGTAGCACCTTTCACCTAGTCATAGAGAAGCCCATATAGGCGAAAAAAGTGTAGAACATTTTGGTCATAGAGAAGAACATCTAGGCAAAAGCGTAGCACATTTCACCTAACATCGAGAAGCACATATAGGCAAAAGTGTAGCACAACTCAGCTAGCCATGGAGAAGCACATATAGGCAAAAGCGTAGCACAATTCAGCTAGCCATAGAGAAACACATATAGGCGAAAAACGTAGCACATTTCAGCCATAAAGTAGCACATCTAGACAAAACCGTAACACCTTTCACCTAGCATAGAGAAGCACATATAGGCAAAACCGTAGCACACTTCAGCTAGCCCTAGAGAAACACATATTGGTGAAAAGTGTAGCACATTTCAGACATAGAGAAGCACATATAGGCAATATCGTAGCACAATTCAGCTAGCCATATAGAAGCACATATAGGCAAAAACATAGCATATTTCAGTAATATAGAAGCACATAACACTTGTGGTAGCACATGCTTTGCAAGTTCAAATTTTGGCCTAAAATATCATAGCATATTTCAACCATATAGTAGCACATTTCAGACATTTTGAAGCACTTAAGTTTGTAAATACAAAATCCGGCCTAAAATATATATTTTTGGCCCAAAAAAAAATATAAAAAAAATTAAAAAGTCAACGATCTAGCTAGGCTTATTTCTCATTTTAAGATTAACTTCTCATTTAACTTTTTATTTATTAAAAATCAGATCAATAATTGTAAACTCAAGAATGTTCTTCCTAAGAAAAAAAAAATCTAATGATAGTATACAACAAGTTATCAATCATATTTTCGATCTTTTGTCTTACCTTACTAAAGAAAAATGTTTAGTCCAAACCATCAATATTTATATTATAAGTTTATATGAATATAGCATATTGGAATTGTAGAGGGGTCCGTAGACGTCATTTTTGGACTGAAATATCTTATATAAGGAAAATCATTCTTTGTATATACTTTATTTAGCCGAAACAAAATTTAACAAACCTCCTAGTAACCAATTTCTTGCAAATATTTGGTTTAAAAAAGCTATTATAACTACAACGGATGGTACTAAGGATGGTCTTTGGCTTTTATGTACAATTTTCATTAAGGCTAATTACTTAAATCTAGTATACAACAACAACAACAACATTATAGTGATTAGTTATAAAGAACCATCTATTAAATTTATTATTATCTTTATCTATGCTCCTAGTAAAGAAAATAAAAAACAAGAGTATTGGAATTTTATATCTCAAATTATCAATTCTCATATGGAACCTGTTTTAATAATGGGAGATTTCAACGATGTTCTTACATCACAACATAAATTCGGTGGAGCTCCGGTTACTCCTACTAGATTTGCCAGATTAAATACTTTTGTCACTACTCATGGACTAATTGATCATAGTGTACAAGGGATGCCTTATACATGGAAAATATATAATAGTAACACAAATGAAAGTATTTTTGAAAGACTTGATAGGGTCCTTCTTCAACCAAATATTATCAATTATTTTAATAACATCACATTACAACACCTTCCCTTCATGACATCAGATCATTGTTGTATTACAATACAACTTGGAAAAAAATATATACTAAAAATTACCCTTTTAAATTTGAAAATAATTGGGCTAATCATGAGACTTCTAAGAAATTAGTAGAAAGAATATGACCCTATCACTATAATGGATCTCATACTTTTAAACTCTTTATGAAACAGAAACAACTAAAAACGGATACCAAAAAATGGATAAAAAAAACGATAATAATATCTTCCAACAATTAAAAACAACTGAAGAGAGACTAAAAAAATTAGAACACAAATGTTTTCAAAATAGAAATATCATTATGAATAACATTACAATAAAATGATGTCAAAATATAATAAAATATTAGACTTTTAACATTCTTATTCGAAACAGAGAGTCAAAATTTAACATTATAATGATAAAGATAAAAACACCGAATATTTCCAGACTTCTGCTGAAATAAGAACGTTCGAACCAAAGATTTTTTTGTTATGAATCACTACAAGGTTTAAAATATTTTAAGCAAGAAGAAATTAAGATTAATCTAACTAATGATCTACAAACAAGATACCAACTTTTACACACAATAGAGTTAAGGGATCGTGATTTTAAAATTATTTCAAAACTAATAACGCATAATGATAATTTACAATTGATTGCACCTCCTACAAATTTGAAAAAAAAAATGTAGTTTTTTTACTTCCACACAATAAAACACTGGGACCGGATGGTTACAATGCAGAATTTTGTCAATCCTTTTGGAAAATTGTTGGTCCTTCAGTAATTAGTTCAGTCAAATCTATTTTTTACTCAGGTATTATGTTATCAGACTTTGCACAATCCTTTACAACACTTATTTCAAAAGTGGACAATCCAATTACAATTAATCATTTCCGGCCAATTAGTCTTTGTACAACTTTATATAAAATAATAACAAAAATTCTTGCTAATCGTTTACAAACTCTCTTGCCTAAATTAATACATTCTTGTCAAGGGGCTTTCGTTCAAAATAGATCAATTTTTGATAACTTCTTAGTGGCACATGAAGTATTCCATTCCTTTCACAATCGTAAAAAAGGAAAAAGAGGTTGGATGACACTAAAATTGGATATGGAAAAGGCATATGATAAAATATAATGGCCGTTCATAATTAAAATCCTAGAATAGTTTGGTTTCAACACTAAATGGATTAATCTAGTTATGACTTGCATCAAATCTACATCGTTCTCAGTGTTAGTCAACAATGAACCAGGGCCTACGTTTAAACCAAAATGCGGACTTAGGCAAGGAGATCCAATAGCTTCGTTTATATGTATTCTGGCGATGGAATACTTAACAAGAACATTACAAAAATAAACAAATCATAGGGCTGGAATACAATTAACAAAGAATGGAATGTGGATCCCGTTTCTTTGTTTCGCAGACGATGCTATTATTCTCGCTAACGCAAATATGAAGAATATGATATATATCGAAACTCTATTAGAAAAGTTTACAAAATTTATCAGGATTAGTTATTAACTATAATAAAAATTCCTTTCAAACATCAACAAATATTTCTAATAACCAAAGACAAGCATTAGCATCTACTATGAATTTACAGCTTACGAATGCCATGGAAAAATACTTAGGTATCCCAATTGTCCAGGAAGAGTCAGAAACGATACCTTTCAATATGCCTTACAAAGTATGCAAAATCAATTATCAAAATGGAAAGCCAACACTACATCCCAAACAGGGAGAACTGTTTTAATACAATCTAATATTCAATCCAAAGTCAATCATTTAATACAATGCTTTTATCTACCTAAAGGTATTTGCAATGAAATGGATAAGATTAATAAAAACTTCTTTTGGAATAACACAAGTCCAGGCTTCAGACCTATTACAAATTGGAGTAACATATGTCGACCAAAGGAACAGGGTGGGCCGAGTCTTCATAAAACAAAAAAATTTAAATAAAGGATTACAACATAAACTCTTATGGAAACTTGCAACAAATAAAAGTAACATTTGGGCGGCCCTCATTAGCCAAAAGTACCTCAAAGAAAAATCAATATTTGACTACAAGAAAAAGACTAAACAATCCTGGCAATTCTCCAGATTATTACATTTAACAGAAGACTTTGTAAAAGGAATAGAATGGAACCTTGGAAACGGTAAACAAATTAAATTCTGATCTGACAAATGGATTCTTAAAATAGACATTACACAATACTTTGATAATACTAAAATCCATATGAATGAAAAAGTATCAGAATATATAACATCAAATAAGGAATGGAATATCACAAAATTAAGGGAAGTTTTACCCCCACATATAATTTCATATATTATTTATATTTGTATTCCACAACATGACATAGAAGATAAATTAATTTGGAATCCAACTGTTGATGGTAACTTCATGACGACTTCAACTAGAAAATTGTATACCACAGATACTCCATTCAATAATACAGAATTATTTTATTGGATTTGGAAATTAAATATACCACCAAAAATACAAAAATTTCTTATGGAAAGGAATATCCGATAACCTTCCTACCACATATAGATTAAATAGGTATTACAATAGAGTACCTTCATATTGTTCTTTATGTAATTTTCATAATGAAACAAGAGACCACCTCTTCTTTGAATGTATATATACTAAATCAAAAACACGAGAAATTATTCAGTCATAAATTTGAAATTGAGTTAGAGGACTCTTTCGAAACAACACTCACAAAGACTATCCAAAAGTATAAAAGTGATAACCATAAAGTTGAAAGCCTATTATTTTTATGGTATCACATATGGTTACATTACATAGATTTGCAACCATATTTAAAAACGAAAGAGTTTTAGAAGAAGGAATAGCACAAGGAGCTCATGTTCAGTTTAAACAATGAAAAAGTGCATTAATAATATCTAAGGGGCAAAAAATAAGTGCAAAGGAACAAAAATAAAAAATGTAATAAACAATGGTTTGTCCCTCCTACAGAATGGATAAAAATAAATTTTGATGGATCCTTTAAATAAAACTCACACTCAATGATAGCATGCATCACTAGAGATAACGAATGACATATTATTGAAATATATAGTAAACAATGACATTCTTCATTAGCCATACAAACCGAAGAACATGCATTACTCATGGCAATAAAATTAGCTATAAAATTAAAATATAGAAATGTTATCTTTGAAGGAGGTAATTTAATTGTTGTTAATTCTGCAAATAGAATTTGGAAAGTACCTTGGAAAATTGAATATATAATACAAGGCGCACAACTTAACCTACAATTTCTTAATTATACCAAAATCATACATTGCTTCCGTGAGGCAAATAGGGCGGCAGATTTCATTGCTTATCGTGACAAAAACCCTCATTTCATTAAAGCAGTATTATGCCACATCTGTGGGCTTCTCCCCTATACCCGTTTTATCGGTTTTTTTTAGGATCCTCGCTGAAGATGGTTAGAGGTGGTCATTCTGTAATGGATCAAACCCCGCTTCTTGCTTGTTAACAAAAAAAAAACGTTACAATTTTAATATGGGTGAGAATCCCATAATAAACCCTCTCTTAGAGATAAATAAGAATGAATCTAAGCCATTGGATGCCTTAGCATCCAATGACTTAGATTAAACTAGTTACCCCACTACAAGTGGGGGTAGTTGTGGTGGTCCGACGACCTCCCGATGACTTTCCGGCGACCACCCGGTGGTTGTCCGGCGACCGGAGGTCCGGCGGCGGTCCGGCGGAGGTCCGGCGGCGGTCCGGCGGCGGTCCGGCGGAGGTCCGGCGGCGGTCCGGCGGCGGTCCGGCGGCGGTCCGGCGGAGGTCCGGCGGCGGTCCGGCGGCGGTCCGGCGGCGGTCCGGCGGAGGTCCGGCGGCGGTCCGGCGGCGGTCCGGCGGAGGTCCGGCGGAGGTCCGGCGGCGGTCCGGCGGAGGTCCGGCGGAGGTCCGACGGCGGTCCGGCGGCGGTCCGGCGGTGGTCCAATAATAAATGAAAAGGTTAAAGTATAAAATGAAAATTTTAAGTCTAATTCAAATTGATGAACATTTAGATATAATGTGATGAACATTTAATTATAATGTGATGAACATTCTGTTGGTGAACATGAAATTAAGATGTGATTAACATTTACTTGAGTATATCAAAATGTACGTTTATAAACATTTTGATGAACATTTATGAACAACGTGATGAACATTTAATTATAATGTGATGAACATTCAGTTGGAAAACTTTTAAGTATAATGTGATGAACATTTATGAACACTTGATGTTCATCAAAAATTGGTGAACTCTTAAGTATAATGTGATGAACATTCAGTTGGAAAACTTTTAAGTATAATGTGATGAACATTTATGAACACTTGATGTTCATCAAAAATTGGTGAACATTTAAGTAGAATGTGATGAACATTCAGTTGGAAAACTTTTAAGTATAATGTGATGAACATTTATGAACACTTGATGTTCATCAAAAATTGGTGAACATTTAAGTAGAATGTGATGAACATTCAGTTGGAAAACTTTTAAGTATAATGTGATGAACATTTACGAACACTTGATGTTCATCAAAAATTGGTGAACATTTAAGTAGAATGTGATGAACATTCAGTTGGAAAACTTTTAAGTATAATGTGATGAACATTTATGAACACTTGATGTTCATCAAAAATTGGTGAACTCTTAAGTAGAATGTGATGAACATTCAGTTGGAAAACTTTTAAGTATAATGTGATGAATATTTATGAACACTTGATGTTCATCAAAATTTGGTGAACTCTTAAGTATAATTTGATGAACATTCAGTTGGAAAACTTTTAAGTATAATGTGATGAACTTTTAGGAACACTTGATGTTCATCAAAAATTGGTGAACATTTAAGTAGAATGTGATGAACATTTAGTTGGAAAACTTTTAAGTATAATGTGATGAACATTTACGAACACTTGATGTTCATAAAAAATTGGTGAACATTTAAGTAGAATGTGATGAACATTCAGTTGGAAAACTTTTAAGTATAATGTGATGAACATTTACGAACACTTGATGTTCATCAAAAATTGGTGAACATTTAAGTAGAATGTGATGAACATTTAAGTAGAATGTGATGAACATTCAGTTGGAAAACTTTTAAGTATAATGTGATGAACATTTACGAACACTTGATGTTCATCAAAAATTGGTGAACATTTAAGTAGAATGTGATGAACATTCAGTTGGAAAACTTTTAAGTATAATGTGATGAACATTTATGAACACTTGATGTTCATCAAAAATTGGTGAACATTTAAGTAGAATGTGATGAACATTTAGTTGGAAAACTTTTAAGTATAATGTGATGAACATTTACGAACACTTGATGTTCATAAAAAATTGGTGAACATTTAGAATGTGATGAACATTCAGTTGGAAAACTTTTAAGTATAATGTGATGAACATTTACGAACACTTGATGTTCATCAAAAATTGGTGAACATTTAAGTAGAATGTGATGAACATTCAGTTGGAAAACTTTTAAGTATAATGTGATGAACATTTATGAACACTTGATGTTCATCAAAATTTGGTGAACTTTTAAGTATAATGTGATGAACATTCAGTTGGAAAACTTTTAAGTATAATGTGATGAACATTCAGTAGAGTATATACATTTGAACATTTATGAACATTGTGATAAACACTTGATGTTCATCAAAGATGGTCCGGCGGTGGTCGGAGGTGCTCCGGCGGCGGTCCGGCGGAGGTCCGGCGGTGGGGACAAGGAGGGACAAGGGGTGCCACGTGTCATCATATGGGCTCTTGGATCTCTCTTGATCTAAGGCTCTACATTCATTCTCATTTATCATTTTAACAAGTATTATTACATGACTCTTTTCCTTTTAATATTGCACTTATGCTAGTTAGTTTTATTGCACTTATGCTAGTTAGTTTGTAGTGAAAACAGAAATAATAAAACCCTCATTTCTAGTATGGATGCGGTTCCAGTGAAAATAATTTTTAAAATGAGAACGTGCGAATGACTAATGTGCATCAAAATATACTTAAATGTGCATCAAAAAGTAATGTACATTTTTTTTTACTTGAATGTTCTTCAGTTTCACAATAAATGTTCTTTAAAAAATAAATATTCTTAAAATTTTGGATGTTTTTATGTTTGTCAACGAATGTGCACCAAATTAGTACTAAATGTGCACCAATTTACTATTAATATGCACCAATTTACTACTAATGTGCATCATTCTCACGTTCGCATTTTAAAAGTTATTCTCACCCGATACTTTGCTTTCTAGTATAGCTAATGATATATACGTCGATCGATCTATTCTCATCCCGATATTTAAATAATCTTTAATTTGACAAGTACGAATTGATCGAAAGCGAGACGACCAAAATCTAAGCACTTTCTTGACAAATATAACTAATTGTATATACGTAGATGGATGTATTCTCATCAGGATATTTAAATAATCTTTAATTAGACAAATAGTATATACAACGTCCGAGTTTGCAAGGTTGGTGAGCACTAATGTTTGAAAACAAAACATGCATCCCACCAGCAGTTAATAGATATGAAGAAATCAAAACGACTCGTTCGGCGTGATGCATGCATATAAATCCCACCCGAAAGCTGAGAGTAAAGCACAAAAACACAAATCGACGAAATAAAGAATATATCCGCCCCCCACGAAATCAAGAATATAAGTATAGTGGAAAAAATGTCGCTGAAATCCCAGTCCGTGGCATTGGCCACCCTCGTGGTCTTGATCTCGGCCGTCCACGCCTCGTACTACCAGGAATATCAGCCGGCTCCGGAAGAGGAAACCGTGCCGACAGTTCCAAGCCCAAGATACGAGCACGAGCACCACCACCACCACCACCAGACCCCGCAAGTGAGCTACGACTCAGTGGCATACCAATTCCTAGCCCCACACAACGCAGTGCGGTCATCCGTCGGGGTCCCTCCTTTGGAGTGGGACGCAGGCTTGGCCGGTTACGCCGCTACATATGCAGAGCAGAGGAGGCAGGATTGTGCCTTGGTCCACTCAGGTGGGCCCTACGGGGAGAATATCTTCTGGGGAAGCGGGGCTGACTGGACCCCTATGGACGCGGTCAGGTCCTGGATTGATGAGGGCCGCTTTTACGACCTTGGCTCCAACTCCTGCGCTGAGGGAGATTGCGGCCACTACACTCAAATCGTCTGGCGTGGCACTGCTCGCCTTGGATGTGCTCGCGTTGTTTGCGATAACGATGCTGGCGTCTTCATCACTTGCAACTATGACCCCGCTGGTAACATCATCGGCGACCGCCCCTACTGAAAATCTACTTTATATCCTTTCAATGTAATTCGCAACCTATATATTTCATTCATTCTACTCTTACGTCTTTTTTTATTTCTTAACTTGTCCTGCATCCATGTATCCATGTAATTTGTTTAATTATCATCCATGTAATTTGTTTCATTACGATCGAGTACGTATAAGCCACTTAATTTGCTACCTTATTTCATGAATCCGGCTTGTTGGAGCCCAGATGTTGGCGATCTCTCGATTAACAATTCGCGATGTCATACCAGCTACAAATTCCCTTATTTGTTGGAGTCCTTCTCGAACACAACTGGATCAACAACTTGAGACTCCACTACTTTTGGATCAAACTCCATCTCTTCCCCCCCGTTCTTCGTGTTCTTGAACTCCTTTAGTACCTGCGCAACCAAACCAGAAGGTTGGACCCTCGAATTTGGCTTTCCAACGCCCAAGTCAGTATCGATCACAAGCAAATGAGCACTACAAACACTATTGCACCAAATAAGGATCGAAAGAAGAGAAGAGAGTGTAAGATCAGCACAATTAACTATCTAAAACCTTACAAACCAAACTCAATCAAATGAGCATTCATGAATCATCTCTGAAATAGATGATTCTTACGTCAAAAGCACAAACTCGACATCGAGAGTCATAATTAAAGAGTACGAGCTTGCAGAGAAGCCTCGCCTCTGCGTTTTGCTCTCTCTCTCTCTCTCAAGGAAGAAAAACCTAAAATGTTAAAAGATATTTTTCTCTCTCCTTTCTGTTATCTCTTATACTCATTATGATTTATGAGGGCCCCTCAACATCCGCTTCCTCTATCTTTCTCCTTCTTCCCGACTTGGGCCGTAAATGGGCCTCTTCCATCACGAAGGCCTTACTCGCGATTTGGGCCTTGATGGGCCCTTAGGGCGTCACGAGCCCAGTTGCTCATGACCCGAGAACCGGGTCCAACATCCAGCCCCCCCAAGTCCTTGTCCTCGCGAGGACAAGGCTTGGGTGTTTTTCTTGACGTCCGGAACTCGAGTCGCTTCCTAGGGTTTCTTATTTTCGGTACACCTCGCGACGCATATCTTTCGTTCGCGCCACCTAAATTCACATTTTGAATGTTTGACGCTTCGTCTCCCGCGCTCAGAGATCCAGTGACACGTGCCTTTATCACATTCCTATATAATCAAACCGACTTACCATTTTCTCTCACTTTGTCTTCTCCAAAACCTCAATAAAAACTCTGAATAATCGCCCAAAAAGGTCTTTGTGATTCCGCTCATAATCAAGCAAATAACCATCAATGGCAGGTTTGTATCTACTTTCTTTGTTGATTTTCATCTGATTTCGTCTCTTAATGTGCCTATTTCAAGTATTTTCGATGTGTTTTTCCCATTTTTAAACATTGTCGTTCTCTCCGTCGACATCTCTCGGCCGTTCTTGCGGTGTCGCCGCCTCCTTTTATTGGTTGCGGAGTTGGTGCAACTCTATTTCTCGCATTGCCCAGGCGGCATATTCCCAACTTCCGTTTGATGTTCTTCAAGTTCTTATTTTTATCTCGTCTGTTCATCTCTCTGATGTTTATCCTCTTGATGTTCATCATTTTGGCTTCACATTCTCCTCAGATCTTCCTTTCCGTGTTTTCCAGGGTTTTTCCTTGTTTGTCCCTTTTTTGAGTTCGCGAGGCTAGTTGATGTCTCGTCACCCAACTCTCCTACCCTGGAAAACTACCTTTCTTCTCTTGCCACTTTACACGGGCCAATCTTCCAAGAATAAAGACGATGCTAGTCCTTCCAAGTCGTGACCGGACGAGGGAAGTAGTAATAACTCTCCTTCTATCCAGGATCCTGAAGTCGAGGATCATGGTTATGGAGACGAGAGAGGTTTCTACACATGGGATCGCGAGCTTCCCCGCATAGAGATCGAAGAAAGGTTCATGAACCCCGCGTGCCATGTACATATTTTGAAGCATCGCGTTCGTTTTACCAAATCTACCAATTCCTAGCCCCACACAACGTAGGGAGGTCATCTGTCGGGGTCCCTCCTTTGGAGTGGGGTGCATGCTTGGCTGGGTACGCCACTACATATGCAGAGAAGAGGAGGCAGGATTGTGCCATGGTCCACTCAGGTTGGCCCTACGGGAAGAATATCTTCTGGGTAAGCGGGGCTGACTGGACCCCGTATGGACGCAGTCAGGTCCTGGATTGATGAGGGCCGCTTCTACGACCTTGGCTCCAACTCCTGCGCTGAGGGAGATTGCGACCACTACACTCAGATTGTCTGGCGTGATACTGCTCGCCTTGGATGTCCTCGCGTTGTTTGCAATAACGATGCTGGCGTCTTCATCACTTGCAACTATGACCCCGCTGGTAACGTCATCGGCGGCCGCCCCTACTGAAAATCTACTTTATATCCTTTCAATGTAATTCGCAATCTTGTTTCTTAACTACTCCATATTTCATTCATTCTACTCTTACGTCTTTTTTTATTCCTTAACTTGTTGTTCATCCATCATGTAATTTGTTTCATTATAATTGAGTACGTATATGCCACTTAATTTGCAACCTTATTTCTTGAATCCGGCTTGTTGGAGCCCAGATGTTGGCGATCTCTCTATCAGCACTTCGCGAGGTCAGACCAACTACAAATTCCCTTATTTGCTGGAGTCCTTCTCGAACACAGCTAAATCAACAACTTGAGACTCAACTTCCTTTTGGATATATAAAACTCCATCTCTTCCCTCTGTTCTTGATCTCCTTTAGTACCTGCGCAACCAAACCAGAAGGTTGGACCCTCGGATTTAGCTCTCCCACGCTCAAATCAGTATCGATCGCAAGCAAATGAGCACAACAAACACAATTGCACCAAATAAGGATCTAAAGAAGAAACTAAATAACCCATCCCTTTAGGTTAAAAAAGAAGCAACATATGAATTTAATACAAAAACGTGGGCTAGACAATGGAGAAATTAAATAACCCACCCCTTTAGTGTAATAAAAAGGCATTGGTAGAAGAAACTAGCTCTCGTTCTCTCCCTCCCCTCCACCCTCGACAATAGGATATGACAATCCTTATATGAACGCGTTGATTGTGCTATCTGGAATCAGACACCTCGCGTAAGCTACAATATCAATTTAACGGGTAAAATCATCCAAAAATATATTTTTCTAATTAAAAAGAAAAGTTAAAATAAGATTTAGTTTATTTTTTCTTTTATCCTCTTTTATACTTAAAAAAATAAAATAATATTAAACTAGAGTTAATTAATTAACATTATAGCTAATCAATTTTCAGATCTAATTCATTCTAACCCTAAAAATCGAATTGCAGTCTCAACTTTCAATCAAGAAGAAGAAATTGAGCAGATATTTGAGCTATGGAGGACAATTTCCCCTCTCCTTCGATGGCGTTCGAGCACAATTTTCCCTTTCTTTCAGCAAGCAAACCAAGGCCTTACACAGCAAGACTCGTCGCCCTACCCCTACAGGCGAATTGAATCCACCACGGCCTGACTCTAACAACAACAACAACAATAACAGTAATTCGTCGTTGACTCGATACAGTTTGCTCGAGCCCTAACCCTAACCCTACAAAAGCTAAAGGGTCGAGTTAATGTCGTCGTTGCCTGGTAGAAACAGAGCCCTAATTCGTGGTGGTTGGACCTCCTCCGCCGCATGGTGGTTTGGTTGCAGACGAGGATAGTGGGTTAACCAGTTTGAGGAACTCACTAAGTCTCAGGTACATTTATGTTTGACTACTAGATTTGCTTTCCTTACTTAATTGGTGAAGTGGTACTTTGATGTTGTAAGCATGCGAGAAGTGGCCTAGTTAAATATAGATTGTGGACAAAACTTTGTTGTGAGATTAATGTAAACAAAATCCACTTTTGTTGAAGCAATAAGAATTTTGATGAAACAGACAATAATTGATGGAGAACATTTGCTGGAAAGCGTTTGAAAGTGAGCAAGGTCAGGGATTGTTTTATGGACATGGCTACTTAATTTCCGTGAACATTAAGAAGTTGTCATGAAACTTCTGCTCCTGCAGTACAAGCAGTTGTGGAGGCAGAAACTACCATTGAAGAGTAAGAAGCAGCTGAAGCAAAATAAGTTAATATATTTGGAAAATAAGTTAATAGTTTGAAATGATATTGCTACACAATTTGAGTTTAAATTTACGAATATAAATGAGCTTTTATACAATAATCATATTTAATCAAATCATTAAAATCTATGTATCTATATTTACACATTTATATTAATTATTTTAGTATATTTTATTAAATATAGTTGAATTTATTAAATTTACAAGTATACTTTACACATTTATAATAAGTTAAATATAGTTGAATTCCATTTGACCCAAATTCGATTGACTCAAACTTGAAGCCGATTTATCCATCTAAATTAATATATTTGATTTTATGTACCAATTTACAATTTACTACATGATTTTGTCGTTTATATAGGTCAATTGATATAATAGATTGTTGAGAACACTTTCAGTGAGAACAAGGCTTAACGTAGAAAAAACGAAGTTTTTCGCGTTCTCAGATAACAAACGAATGGTCATAATTTAAGCGGTAATATTCATAATCTGGGCGATAAAAATGTTTGAGGTGATTTTGAGAAAAAAACAAAAAAAGAAACCAAAGCTAACCGTAATTACAAGTATGTCACCGCGTCCCTCACTAAAAACGTTCAAAAACTTTTATGGCCCGGATTATGAACATTACCATCCAAAATATTAACATTGGTGTGTAATCTGTGAACGACATCTGTTATTTTTCCTTCGTTAAAAGTTTTTTTTTTGCACCTGAACTTTCTTGTAGATTGTTTGTTAACATTTATAAGTTTTTAAATTAATAAATAATACAAAAAATATGTACAACATAATGTTAGAACTTAAGAATTATATACGAGAACTTCAAATTGTATGTGAATGATAAATTAATATTTATATGAAATGAGAAAAAACAGATATCTATTATATGAAGTGTTTTAAATTTTAGAATTAACAAATTATCTAATACAAAAAAGAGATAGAAAATCCTATAACAATAAAATTTGGCCCTTGTTATTCACCGCCCACCCAAATTGTTACTTACCGCCCAGTCTCGTACGTCACGTACGGAATATATCCATACGTCGCGTGTCAATAGAATCCATACGTGACATATTAAATATGTCCATACGCGACGTATGGATTGTGTCCATACACGACTTATGAATTTTTTTGCATATATAAGGCCCAACTTCGAAACCCTGCAATTTTAACTTCTTCTTCTCTTCTCTTCCACGGCGCAACAACACCACACACGCACCGAATTGCTCCATTTCAAGCATTTTTCAACCTCCATTTGCAATACAAGGTAAGTAAACATTAAGATTTCATTGTTATGGTATGATATTGATGTATATATGAGGTTTTGATGTTTTTTGATGATATTTACTTTGAAATTGAATATGTATGTTTATTAGTTGATTATAGAAAGGATGAAATTTGTTCTTTATGCACAAATTTTTTAGGCTAAATGTGTTTGTATGAGAAAAGATCAAACCAAAGAAAGCATTCCGCTTCCATAGATGAGCTCTGTTGGAATGGAACTTCTGGAACTTCAGTTTCCATGGAGTTCCCCTCATCGATTTCTTTAGTTTTGACGATGACAAACACTTATATACTTTAATGGTCATATTAGTATTTGAGTTTCAGATTAAAAGATAAAGAAACCAAGTTCAAGTGAGCAAAGATCAAGATCAAGGGAACTAGAAGGGGAACCCGCGTATTTGACGCTGCCGAGATTAGGTCAAACGTGGGAAGCAAGAAGAAAAAGATATCATGATGATTTTGTTCCTTATTTAGAATATATGATTGTTAGAAGGGAAAATTATGTTGTTTATCTTTGGTATATAACATAAATCTTGAATATATGGAATTAAAGATTATTCAAGTATATCTCAAGCGAGATCTTACGTGATAATTCGTTCCATAATAGTTTATTAAGTAGAAAGTACGAGTTTGAGTTATTGAACTTGTAAACAGTGTGATTTGGGTATTTTAGGAATGAAGATTGTTCAAGCAATATCTCTTAGGCGAGATCTTTGCTTGTGATCTTACTTGCTTCTATATTCAATGCTACACGCCTTAATCACTATGCATTTGAAGAACTTCGAAAGTGCATCTGATTGAGAAGAGAAAAAGGTGTTCTTGCTCAAGAACATCAAGTAAGTCGTGTTGTTTATTTATTTGTGTGTTTCTGATAGGAACTAGGTTAAGTTTTAGGAGAAAAATTGTAATCTACTGTTAATCTCTAAATTGCAACTTCAATATACAAGTAGACTTTTAATCCTCGAAAGAGGGGTGGTTTAAAGATAACTAGTTGGTTATCTAGGGTTTCCACCTTAAGTGATTGCGTTGATAACTTGCTTGATTATTTTCGTTGTGCCTATGAACGGAACACCTTTATGTCTCAGTTCCCTTCGTATTAACATACAAATCCTACAATTGGTATCAGAGTCTGGGCTCTAGATTGTGTGTTACTTGCAGGTTATCAAGATGTCTCATAACACCAAACTCACTCATAGTATCTTGTTGGAAACTCCATCTATTAAAGATCTCTCTCTCCAAAGCTCATTGGTCAATTTGAGCAACAAAAGAACACACACAAGGGCATTGAGCAAGCCAAGACTGATCAAGACAGATCATTGATCCTCTCCAAACGAATGGAGAGATTTCACATTGATGGGAACTCAGATGAAGAGAATGATGACGATATCAAATCTCTTCTAACTTTTGTGAGAAGCTTTCATAAAGGAAAGTTTCCTAGGAAAAACAATTGAAGATCGAGATCGCAATGAATTTCGTTGCTATCATTGCGATCAAGTAGGACATCGTGCTAAAGAATGTCCTACGAATAAAGAACATGAAAAGGAAGAAGTTCCCCAGAAGAAAAAGACTATTGTTGAAACCTCCTTTTTGTGGAGACAATGATGAAGAATCTGAAAGGAAATTTGACAGTCTCACGGAAGGTCAATGCCTTATTACTCAAGAAGTGTCTGAACAAGAACTAGACGACAATTCCCATGAATCATGTCTCTTGGCAAAAGTAGATTCAGAATCTCCCAAACAGAGGCAACTGATTCTAATAAGGAACTTGATCGGAGTTCCTCACAAATATGTCTCGTGTCCACAATGATGACTACTTCCTCAAATCATGACATGGTCTCTGCCATTTGGGGAGATAGTGACTCTGAGGGGGAGCTGGATGACTTATGTCTCATGGCTCAAACTTCTTCATCTGATCTCACTAAAACTCTTATTAGATATGATAAGAAGAAATTGATCAAAATCATCAAATCCTTGAGTAAAGAAAATAATAATCTTCAAGAAAAACTGGCTGAAAATGAGAAAGAAATCTCTATCTTAAATAATGAAAGTACTGCTTGGTGTAAGAAGTATGAAGATGCTTCTAAATCTGAAAATGCTTCTCATGTGGTGTGTCCTACTTGTGATTTGCATGAAAATTTGAATCTAGGCAGTGGTTCCTCTCCTAGTTCCTCTGATTTAATGCTTCAGTCCACTATTGGAAAGCTTGATACCTTAACTGAATGTATTCATGAAAAGACTGTGACTCGAACAGTTTTTGTGAAACCTAGTAGAGGATTAGGTTATCTTCTTAGAAATCCCACTGACCGTCCTTGCGATGCTCACATTGACTTTGAACAAGTGTCTAATGAACTACATGCAAAAAAATGAAAGACTTGATCTGGCTTTACAAACTTCTAATAGCAAAAATGAATGTTTGGCTTAAAGAATCAAAGTGCTTGAAAATACCTCTAAGGTCAACCCTCCTTGTGCTCCCTACTTTAGCCCTCAAGTTCATGAAATGTATAAGAACATGAGACACAGTGCTCCTCGTAAGACACCCAAGCAGAGGATTGACCTAGTCAAAGGCAAGAAAAGTAAATCTCACTACAGAACCAAAGATAAGTACCATTGGATTCCCGCAAACCGTGTCTACTGGCACTATGGGAACCAAGGTCACCATATCAATGATTGTGACAAGAAAAGGAGACAAGAAAATAATCCTATAACCGGAGACATGCTAATAGAAAGGGAAAAACTCATATTCATGACTTGAATGATCCTCATTTTTATTCGTCTTCTCCACAGGGAACTGCTAGTTGGTCTTCTCCACAGAGAAGTAAGAATTTTGCTTAGACTAGAAACTCTCAAACTAACAAACCCAGAAAGGCTTTGTTGGATTGGGTTCCCAAGTTTTAATGTTTTCTTTGCATGATGAAGTGAGTAAGGGGGCGAAATGATACGAAATAAGTACTCACTTCGGAGTCTCGACGAAGGCAAGATTTCCTCCATTGATTAGAGAATAGAAGCAAAACTTGGATATTGATCAAATGAGCTTGGATATTGATCAAATGAGTGTTTCCCAGTTGTGTGATCAGGGAGACCACCATGTGTTTTGCACAACAAAGGAAGAGTTCCCAACATATGACATATCTCTTCCTCATGTGAAAGGGTGCAAGTGCTTTGTTCACAACGATGAGAAAGATCCCATAGAAACCAGTCAATTCTCAATATGATGAGGATAAATCAGAACAAAGTATTCCTCCTTCATGTAGCCACACTGCTTGAATTCCCCCATGAGCTGAACTAGTGACCTTTATGGGAACTCACCTGAAACTAAACAAAAAAATCATAAGATTCAAGATGAAGCTTCTCCAAGTAAGAATCCTACCATTGGGGGAACTCCTATTCCAATTCCCTTCCTGGCTCAAGACCACATCATTGATGTCTCTACGCCAAGTTCCCATGTTGTTTGGAACCAGGCAGCCTCCGCAAGGAACTCTGCTGAGATTGATGTTGCAAACAATACAACACTCAACCATTTGGCTACTATGACGTCAACTTCCCTTATGCCCAACTTCAAGTACAACATCTTCGTCTACTAGATCCCCTTTCCATAACCTTAATTTGTACTTTTTGTGCTTTCATGCCTCTTGCAGATCCCAAACAATTATAAAAGTGTTAAATGATCCCGACAGGGTTCTTGCAATGAATGAGGAGCTACACTAGTTCGAATGAAACAAGGTTCGGCGCCTAGTTTCCCGTCCTCCGGATAGGGCCATCATTGGCACTAAGTGGATCTTTCGCAACTAGCTTGATGACTCTGGTGTGGTCACAAGAAACAAAGCTCGTCTCATGGATCAAGGATATAATCAACAAAAGGAAATTGATCAAGACTAAACAATTGCTCATGTTGCTAGATTGGAGGCAACTCGCTTGATGTTTTCCTTTGCTGCTCACAAAGGATTCAAGCTCTTTCAAGATGGATGATAAAAATGTCTTTCTCAATGGCATTTTGTAAGAGGAGGTGTATGTCAAGCAACATCCTAGCTTTGAGGACAAAAATCACCATTATCATGTCTACTTCCTTAGACAAGGTACTCTATGGCTTGAAGCAAGCTCCTTGTGCATGGTACGATCAATTGGCCCCCAATAGATACAGAAGAGGTTTGATCCAGAAAACACTTTTTCTTCTTGGGGTTAAAGAAGACATTCTGGTTATTCAAGTTTATGTCGATGATATTGTTCTTGGGTACACTAACCTGTCTCTTGTAGAGAAATTCAAAAATCTGATGAGTAGTGAATTCAAGATGAGCATGATAAGGGAACTGACCTTCTTCGAGGTCTCCAGATCAACCAACCCCCCGACACAACAACACAAATCCATCAACAAAAGTATGTAAAAGAACTTCTTGAAATGTTCAAAATATATTCATGCAAACCTTTTGCATCCCCCATTTCCCTTGCCACAATTTCAAAATGGAGGCAATCTTTGTACATGCAAATGATTGGTTCCCTTCTCTTCTTAACTGCTAGTAAACCATATATTATGTATGTTGTGTGTTTGTGTGCTCACTTTCAGGTTGATCCAAGATTGAAGCACCTTGTAGTTGCCAGCGTATTCTTTGTTATCTCAAGGGAAATGACAACTTGTGTCTATGGTTTCCCAAGAGTGAGGACTTCGAGATCATTTCCTACACTAATGTTATTATGCTGGATTCTTGGGAAATCAAAAGAGCGTCTCTGGTATGACTAAGTTCCTTGGTTTGTGTCTTGAATCGTGGGGATCCAAGAATTTGTCTTGCGGTTCCCTATCATCCATTAAAGAGAATTCATGGGTGTTGTAGCATGGTGCACAACTCCTCTGGCTCAAGATTCACCTGGCCGACCAAGGTAAGTCCTTTGGTCCCCTTAAAATTGCATGTAATAATACTTGTGCCATTAGCATCTCTAAGAAGTATGCTTTTCATTCTAAGTCAAACCACATTGACATAAGGCGCCACTTCTTAAGAGATAATGTGGAAAAATGGTTGATTATAATGGAACATTGTCTTACTATGGACGAAATAGCTGATATTTTCTCTAAAACCCTTAATCGAGAACCATTTGAGTACTTAAGATTGCTTCTGGGTATGATTGCTATTGATTAGAGGTTCCGAGTTCCTTTGCATATTTCCTTGATCATGACTAGTTATGTGATTGTTTGGTTTATCTTTGGAAATTGGCTTGGTTGTTTGCTACTTGAGTCTATTGTCATTCGTTTCAAACTATGAGTATGTGTCTCTTTTCGCATAATATTCCAAGCTTGACACTTAATCTGTTTAGTTGGCATGATCGTACTTCTTTTAACAAAAAATATCAATTTGATCTACTGAACCCTCATTATAAACGAAAAGGATGATTAATTATAGGCCGACCCCAACCTGGCTTCTCTAGAGTTCCCTATGAGCATTTTATGATTAGTCCACAACTGGAACACCTAGCTTAGCGTCAAAATTGGCCTACCTCACTACTAGAAAACGCTGGAATAGCAACGGCTGTAGCAATGGACTTAGCGACGACTGTAGCAACAGATTCTCTTTAGCGACGGCCGTAGCGACGAACCCATATCCCCATTTCTATACGGCTCGTCGCAATTGGCAACGGCGGTTAGCGACGGTTATTAGCGACGTATTCATGGTTTGTGCCTGACGTCGTTGCTAACTCGACGAATCTATTAAGCCATTACAGCAACGCTATTAACAACGCTTCTACCCCGATCCAAATATGCGTCTCTAAGGACGTCTCAATCTTCGTCGCTACGTCTGCCGCTACAGACGTCGCTAATGTCGTCGCAAATTTCGTAAAACTATGCGTTGCTACCGTTGTCCCTATTTGCATGTCTACACTTGTTGGTGATGTCGCATTATTCGTTGTTATTCTCGTCAGTATTGGTGTGGCTATGGTCATCGCTAAAGATGTTGTTATGTTTGTCGCAAAACTTGTTGCTTTGTCCGTCTTTGTTGTTGTTGCTATATCTGTTGCTCAATTGTTGCTATTGTGACGACCAATCGTCAAAGGTCATTGCTATTGACGTTTCTATTATCGTTACCAACTTCATCCCTATGGTCGTTGCTAAATACGTTGGAACGTTCGTCGATACAGTCGTTGCCAAGGCATTGTTAGAGTCGTCTCCAAATTTGTTGGTATTGTGGTTGTTAAATTCGTTAAATATTAGTTACTATTCATCACCACTGTTAATACTAGTTGCTATAAAAATCAAATCACTAAATATAAGTTCTTCAAATCTAAATCATATCATTATAGAGTACTAAAAAAATTAACACTTAGATTCAACAAAGCTACAATAATCCATATTCTAAAATACTAAATAAACATTAATTTGAGGATCAAACATACAATTCTAAGAAGAATTGTTAATCATCTCTTTCATGGAAGTGAAGAATGAATTCTGATTTGCCATTATTTTTTCAAGAGCTCGATTCAATTTGTTGTTGTTTTCTTGGCCCTGAGTCTTAACTTCATCAACAACAATGCATATGTTATCACGGTTCTTATATACAGCCCGGTGCTTTATTCAAACAACGTCGGGTCCCTCGCGTTCTGCGAGGACACGTACACTCGCGTTACGCGAGATTAGCAAAAAATTAGGTTAATTACATGCATGCTAATCTCGTGTTCCGCGAGTGTACGTGTCCTCGCAGAACGCGAGGGTCACGTCCCTCGCAGAACGCGAGATTAGCATGTCAGATGGACGTTGTTGTGCGTCATTACTACATGTCTTGTCCCCACCTAACTATAATAACTACCCCCTTATTTTAAGTAATCCGTAACACCTATTAACCCTACTCTAACACCTCTTTTTATCATCTTTCACCTCTTTCACCCTCCATTAAAACCCATTTTCAAAACCTTAAAACTTCAAAACACTCTAAAAACACCTAAAATAATGGAAGATGAAGAGGAATTCAACAAAGGAGGGAATGAAGATGATGGTTCATCAAGTTACCATTCAAATGAGGTAATGTTCTTACTTAATTTTTGAATTTTAATTTGTTTTGCACCATTAAGAGCTAAAATGAACTTATTATGTTGTATTTCATGTTAAATCTAGTAGTAGTAAGTGTTGAAGAGATGACTTTTGCATATAATGTCAAAAACTTAGATGTGTTCATGTTTTTAGGGTTTTTAATGTAGAAACTCATGTTATGTTAAATTATCCCGTTGAATGACTAGTTTCAGGAAATAGCAACTTCTCGCGTTCTGCGAGAGGTAGCCCCTCGCGTCACGCGAGATGTGCCTCCCTCGCAGAACGCGAGAAGTTGCACATTACAGAGTATTAACAGAAGCATTGTGTATAGGTGAATTTTTCTTTGTTCACTGGATTGAATGCAATCCAGTTGAATGACTACAACTACCCCTCCCGGAATACAAGGCCATGTTCGCCACCGTCATTTGATTTAGGGATTGACCACTTTGGATATTATGATCAACCATCTTTATATGAACAACATGTGCCATCTACATATGAATTGTCTGTGCCATCTACTTATGAGTTGCCCGTGCCATCTACTTATGAGTTGCCCGTGCCATCTACTTATGAATTGCCATGTACATATGAGGTGCCATCAAGCTATGATGCGTTTGATTCACAATTTGCTAACCCACCAACAAACGTAGGAGAGGAGATGTGTTTTCTTCCCTCTTTACGCACTGCACCAAAGTTTGATAGTCCCGTATGTGAGGAAGAGGTTGTTTCTAGGGATTATTCGGAATATTTCACTACGGAGCAAGTGTTTGCCTCTAAGGAGATTGGTCATTTGTGGGCTTTGAATGTTGCAAAGCAACACAAGTTTATGATCTCTATTGGAAGGAGTGTACCATCTAAATCGGGGCAAAGTGGTAAGATTCAAATCATTTGTGAGAAAGGGGGAAGCCATAGGCCTAAAGGTGTCGGTGTTAGATCAAACACAAAGAGCAAGAAAACGGGGTGTAAATTTCAGTTGAAGCTCATGGAGAACCGGGTTGAAGAGAATTGGAGATTAGTGGTTGTTTGTGGTTTGCACAACCATCCTATTGGAGATAGTTTGGTCGGGAATGCATTTGCCGGGAGGCCAACCCCGGATCAAAAGAAAAAGGTTCGTGAGATGGTACTTTCACATTGTTCTCCAAATGAGATTTACACTGAGATAAAAAAGGATCCCGGAAGTTGCACAAAGAAGAACCAAGTGTACAATTTGGTAAGACATAAGGGAAGAGGAAATGGAAGGTAGAACCGTGGTTCAAGAATTCTTTCACCAATGCAAAGAGAGCAACTACTTCATGGAGTATAGGCCAAGTGCAACGAATCCTTCGATAATAGGCGACTTGTTCTTTGCTAGCCCCGAATCAATGAAACTCTTAAAGGCGTTTCCATATGTCCTTTTGATGGACTCGACTTATAGCACGAACAGGTAAGTATTTATCATTCTGTTTTTATGTTGTATTTATCTTACTGTATTTTAGTTTAAGGTACAATGTTCCCTTCCTGGAGATAATCGGTTTGACTTCTACATGGAAGAATTTTGTTGTGTGCGGGGTATGGTTAGAGGCTGAGAGCGAGGATAGTTATTTATGGGCGTTGCAGCAGCTGCAGACGATGTATTTGAGAATAGGAGCATCACCTACTTGCTTCGTCACTGACCGTGAGATGGCTCTTATGAATGCAACAGACAAGTTATGGCCAAATGCAAAGTTTCTCTTATGTAGGCGACATGTAAGGAAGAACATAGAGGCGAGAGCGAAGATAGCTATGGGCACACAAGCATTGGGGGTTCATATTTCAAATGATTATTATAACGTGTTCGAACAAACCACTGAAGAAGATTACAAGAGTACTTTGAAGAAACTTGAGGACGAATGGCGAGCTTATCCAACCGTATTGAAGTACGTGAGAACGAATTGGCTAAACCGTTACAAAGAAAGACTTGTTTCAGCATGGACGGATAATGTCTTCACTCTCGGGAATAACACGACAAACAGGTATGTTCTGTAATTTATGTCTACCTTCTACATATGATAAAAAGAGCTTCTGTAATGCACTCCTCGCAGAACGCGAGGTGTACACTCCTCGCAGAATGCGAGGTGTACACTCCTCGCAGAACGCGAGTAATGTCCTTGATTCAGTGTTGATGCATTTTCGAATGAAAAGATCCTGGAACAATGTATGAACTCGCAGAACGCGAGGTGTACACACCGCGCAGAACGCGAGAAGTTGCACATTACAGAAGGATCCACAGGTTCTGATTTGCATATTATTGTTTTTCGAACATTTTAGAGTTGAAGGAGCACATTCATGTCTTAATTCATACTTGTCAAGTGGAAATGCTAGGCTAGACACAATGTTCAAAGAATACAAAACAATATCGGAGAACCAACTTAAGGAGATTACTGTGTCTTTCACCGAGAGTTTGAATAAGAGCTTCACAGTTGTTGAAGGGGCCGACTTGTTTAAAGTCTTGAAGTTCAAAGTCTCTTACAAATGCATAGAATTTTTGCTTAAGGAATACACGAAGGGGGAGAGATTAGGTGCGCACTTTAATATGTTTTGTAGCTGCGAGATCAAGATTAGAGATGGGTTGATGTGTGTTCATCAGATTGTAAGACATTGGAAGGAGCAAAGACCACTAAGAGTATCAGAGTTGCACCCTTTCTGGAGTACTTTGAGTTTGGAAGAAGTTGATGTTCCCGGCATACTGGAAGTTAAGAGTAAGGTGGCAAGACGTCTTTTTCAGACTTTCTATGAGGAAACGTTTCCGAAATTGTGCCCCTATGATCAAGAAAAGTGTGCACAAACTGTTTTAGACATTGGGAAAGTAAATACTCCTCTAAAAGAGCCGGCTATTTCAAAGCACATCGGAGGTCGTCCAGTCGGAGCTCCTAACAAACAACCTAGGTCAACGCAAAGAAGACCGTCTGCATGGGAGCACACTCATGTCATTGACATTTTCCAGAAAATGTCATTCCTCGCGTTCTGCGAGTTTGGTGTCACTCGCGTTCCGCGAGTGACACCAACCGTGCCACAGACCGTGCATCTCAACTGGGAGCACCCTGTTTCCTATAGGTCACCTCGCGAATGGTGTACATCTCCCGTTCTGCGAGGTTTTGCATAACCTCGCGTTCTGCGAGGTTATGCAAAAACAGAACAGAATTGAAGCAGAACCAACATATCCCTAAACATAATCCAACAAAATTATCCAAGCAACAAAATTATCCAAAACACAAAATTATCCAAAATTATCCAAGGCTACTCGTCTTCTCGTGGTCGGAAGGGAGCGAGATTTGACATACATAGTAGCATTTGGGCGTGATATGAAGAAAATTCCTCTGGAGTGGCAAACCGATACCGGTCCATGTCATTGTACACCCGGCCAATCACCTATACGCAAGTAAACATTCATTCTATGTTAATATTAGAGACAAACAAAGACTAGAAACGCAAGATAAACCAAAACAATTAATATTACCTGTCTCTCAGTAATCATCCCAGGAATTGCAGGACGGATATACCTATGGGTCCTCTTGATGTACCAATCCATGTAATCATGGGAGCATTCATGTGGTGCAAAGTCAATTGGCCCCATATCATCGAGAGACAAAGAGTGAACATCTCTTGACTCCCAAAGCCATTGGTTGGCGTCATAAAAAACACTATAACACCTAATGTTTTTCAACCTATGAGCTTTGAGCGGTTCGATGACTGGCCTAGGAATACGCTGCACTCTCCCAAATTGTCTCGGACACCTATCAGGCATGTGTGGTTCAGTGATGTCACAACAGGATAGCACCCCGTGAAATAGAGCGGGAGCAAGTTCAGGATCGGTGAAGTCTTGTGATCCATACGGGTTCCAACATACCTAAAAAAATGACAGCAGAAACTTACAGTAGGAGAAAATGCAGAAGGAGAAAAATGACTGCTGCGTACTCAAAAATGCAGAAAGGCTAGAAAATGCAGAAACTGTTGACAATGCAGAAACTTACCATCTCCGGCATAAGAATATCGAGCGCTCCCCTATAGTCCCTTCCGACTTGCCCCTTCTTTAGCTTTACATTCTTAGGCATCCACCGTTATGGCCATGGTTGCTCCGCTCTCCACCGAGGACGTTCAACAGGTCGAAAGTGTGGGAAGTATTTGTAGATCCATGCCTAAGAAATACAAAGTACGTTAAATATGAAAATATATATAAGTATGTAAATTAAACGCTTAGAAAGTATAATACCTGCAACAAGGTGTAACAGAAAGACATCTGGGCACAACCCTGTCGTGTACATATCCCCAGCTGTCTATACAGATGGGTCAAAGCAGTTGAACCCCACGATATGCCCGTAGCATGGACATAGGTTTCCAAAAAAGGCCCATATCTAAGCCGAATCAAGTTCTGTGACTTGTCCGAAAATAAGAGCGAGGAAGCAGTATACAACACCTAACCTAAACCCTTTCGCTCTGGACCTAGGTTTTCACAATGCCTTTTAAACCATTCAGTTTTTACCCTCCCAGAATCTAAAGTATGAGGATCTATTCCAAAAATTTCCGCCCCCTTCCTACCATAGTATTTTAGAATCTCATCATGACTAAACTTGACACCCAGTTTCTTACATGTCGTCATTGCTTTCCCTTCTATAGGTAGGCCTAAAATCATATGTACATCAAGAAGGCCAATAGTGATCTCACCACAAGGGAGGTGGAATGAATTTGTCTCCGATTGTCATCGTTCGATGAACGCTTCAATCAAAGGAAAGTCGATTTCTTCGTACATCATGTCAGGTAGATCTGACAGTCCAACTGCACCGGGAATCTCTGACCAGTCATTGTTGTCTAATGGCCAATCACTGCTCTGCTTTGTCCGTTTTTGTGGTTTCATCGGACCTTTGAACTGCAGAAAAATACAAAAATTAGACTCTGCATACCAAATTTTCAAGACATTTGGTTTCTGCAGAATTATCAGTTTCTGCAGAATTAGAATTTTCTCGCGTTCTACGAGGAGTGACGCATCGCGTTCTGCGAGGTGTCACTCCTCGCGTTCTGCGAGAAAATGCACATATTATGCATTTTCTGATAATTCTGCAGAATTTGTGCAATGGATTGAAAATGCAGAAAATAAATAAATAATTAAATTACCTCCCCTTTCTGGATGTGGAACGCAACATGGGCTTCAACTCCCTTAAGCAACTCGTGATCTTCTGGACCTCTAGGTGTGTCATGAGTGAGCTCAGGATAATACTTTCGCTCTTCCTTCTTGGACTTCCTCTTTCTTTTTTGTTTCTGGACCACTTCTTCTTCTTCTTCTTCTTCATCATCATCACCTTCTTCTTCGTGTTCTTCCCCAACAACTTCATCCTGGTTCTCTTGTTCCATCGGTTCTGGTTGAGGATTGTAAGAAGAAGAACAAGCTTGTCTACTTCCTTGACTCATGTCTTCAGGAACACTTCCCTCACCAAATCCACCTCCCCAACATTGTCCACCGACCCAACTTTGTTCACCCCACCCTTGTCCAAATTCCACTACAGCATACTGAGGAATGAAATTGTCCCAGCCACCAATAGTGCTACCCGATTGTTCATATGGAGTTGATTGTGGTGCACATTGAGTTGACGGTTGTGCACATGAAACTGACTCTTGAGAATAAAGGTCACAATCATCATTTCGATGCCCTTGATATGTATCTGCTCGTTCTATCCCACTAGGCACAGAACAGTCTTTCCCAGCATAACTATGGACACCACTGTACCGCTCTATGGGGCGATAATCAACGTCGGGGAGCCTCTCATGGAAGAGCTCTACCGGTGTTGTATTCTTTGCTTTCATTTTCCCTTTTGCATTTTCAACCGGTGGATTTTCTCTCACAGCGTTCCAATTTCTTCGACGGGTTGAACGTCCAGGACGATCCATTACCTAAAAAAATATAAAGTGAAATCAGTATATAAATATAACAGTATATAAATATAACAGTATATAAAGTAAAAAAAATATAAAGTAAAATCAGTATATAAATATGTATCTGCAGATGAGGAAAGAATTGTCAGTTATGGCAACTCCTCGCATTCTGCGAGAGCATGACACTCGCGTTCTGCGAGTAGCATGACTCTCGCGTTCTGCGAGTGTGATGACTCTCGCAGAACTGCGAGGAGTGTAGCGTTCTGCGTGAATTTGCACTATCATGAGTTTCCGACAACAGTTTCCGGCGAAAATTCAATATTTTAGCTAAAATATCTATCAATTTAAGTACATTAACAAATAAACATCAACAACCCTAATCAAAAACCCTATATGGAAATTATACAACCATTCATGAACCATAATTCAAAATCAACATCCACTCATCAATCATAATTCAAAATCATCATCTTTCATCCATTATACAACCATTTCTAAAACAACATTCAATATCAAAACATCATATAATATGCAATTTCCTATACTAACAACATATATTCATCTAGAAACAACATTAGAAAGCATAAGAGTATAAGAAACATACCTTATATGGAGATTTGTAGTGAAAAGAGGAAGAAGAAGTAGTTTGAACCGAGAGAAATGGTGAGAGCGGCGGTAGAAAATTGTGTGTGATGTAAAAAATGGGCCGAGTAGGGTTTTTCCCCTTTTATAGGGGAAAAACACCCTCGCGTTCTGCAAGGTGACGCACCCTCGCGTTCTGCGAGGTGACGCTCCCTCGCGTAACGCGAGGGACCGGGCGTTATTTAGGAAACGCCCGGGCTGTATTTAGCAAGGGCCTATGTTATCCACTTTATCCTCCACAAGCTTCACTCTTTCTCCAAATTCTTCATTCACATTTTCTTTAAATTGTGTGAGCTTGTCAAGAACAAACGAATTGAACTTTTCGATCTCAGAAGCTACCTCCTTTCGAACCTCTTCCTTAAAATGATCAGCATTATGATATGTAGAAGAAGATGGCTTATCATGCATATCATATGTACTCACTTGGTCAAGAATACTTGAAGACTCGGATCCCATGAATGACACTCTTCCCTTACTCACACCACCTGTTGCCTCAATCCACAATTGGTACTGATTGACAATAGTCCCATTATTGTCAGCCTCTTCGTTTGCTTTTTCAACCATAGCATCAAAATTGTCCTGCATCATAAAAGTCATACACAAAAACTTAAACTAAAAAACAAGGTGCAAATATTGATAGTCAATATATGTTCTTCAATTTTCTGAATCGATTGTAGATTTTGGCAGAAAGAGCATCAAAGAACATGGCAAGACAAGAAAAATCTGCAGCATATGTGCTGAGAATGCTAGAAGGAAAAAATATTGAAGAATATATAACAGAACAAAAATATTGAAGAGTATACAGCAGAACATAGCTTACTAATTTCTAATGTTGAAGACATACACAAACCACAAACTAAACTGATTTGTAATGTTTTCTGTAGGAAGTAGATCAATTCAAAACAGACTTACCAAAAGATCCTTAGCTGCAGGCGTCAGAGAACCGTCCTTCTTACCGTAACATTGTACGAACATTTCCTTTATTGATGGCTCTACTTCAAGTTGCGCTTTCTGTCAAAACAATAATTAATGGCATTACATACCTCTAAACCAATGCAATTATATTGAAAAAGTTGCAACAAAGAACAAGATATACTAAAATGAAAGGGGAAAATAGCAACATGAAAGGGGAAATAGCAACATGAAAGGGGAACAATGTCTACAACAAGCTGCATGAAAAGGAATAGATTAGAATATAAAGGAATATTATTCATACACATTGTAACACAAATGCACCAACATTAGAATTTTCTCATAAAAACAGTTGGTTTAATATAAAAATATATTTGAAAGTGGCTTAACGGAAGTAACGAAGTACAAAAGCAACTGAAATAAAGGGATCCAGAAATCCCACTCACAGAAGCCTTCTGTTTTATAGACATAAAGCTTATGGAGACAAAGCATATTCGCTGCCTTGCTGCAAAGTATATACACTCACAGCAGCCTTCTGATTATACAGCAAAACTGTATAATCCAAGAGCCTTGAATAATGATCAAAAAATAAAACATCACTTGCTTGATCAGACATTATAAACGGTTTTAAGTGTTGGCTTGCTGCAGTTTTTTCTACAAATAAGTTCAGTTAGCTAAGACCTAACACCTTCCTAAACAGACAGCAGACAACAACAATATGAGATGCTAGACACAACACAATGTAGCAAAACAGACAGCAGCAATATGGGATGCTAGACACAACACAATGACAGCAAAACAGACAGCATCAATATGAGATGCTAGAACCAAATTTACAGCAGCTAGGCACAAGCAAAAGCATCAAAACCACAAGACAAAAAAACAGACAAGAACATGATTATACCCTTAATAAATAAAAAATATCTTACCAGCTTTTTTTTTTGTTCTGTAATACTTGAATATCCACCATGATAGCTAGGAGTTCCTTTTTCGAGTGCAATCCCTCTATTCCGCTTGTTTACTGTCGACCGTTTTATAAATTTTTCATCATTCTCCCAGAGATAACAAAGTTTCTCCCATATTTCTTACTTCATCAAACTAGGCTTAGTCTCACTATCTCTTGCTCTGTTAAAAATTCCCCTTAAGTGATTACCACCTCTTGAATTGAAGACAGCAAAAACTTCTGTCTCCTGGAATAGATTTTCATCCCATTTGTACAATCTGTGAATGTAAGCAAGCTTAAATATATTAGTATAACTAGTAAAAAAACAATACAAATATTGAGTTGAGCATTGCCATACCTTGAATGCAGTCCACAAGCCAAAGAGTGCTTTTTCTGTAACATCTGACCAGCAAGTATACGGTTCATCGAAATGTGAATGCAGAATTTGTTGTAATGAATTATTTGCAGGCTTCGAGGGAATAAATTTTTTCCTGTCAGATAAATATGTTGTGAGTAATATAAAAACAACAAAGTACCTTCAAAAAAGGATCATATCAATAAAACTCAAAGAAAAACTTACTTTTTCTTATCAATTGCAATTAGTGTCCTTTTATCAGTCAGTGGGGCAGATTCCGACATATCTGATGGACGGTTACTCTCTTCGTTGTTTTCAAATCTATCCTCATTGCCTTGAGAAGGTGAGGAACGTAATGGTGAAGAATATCCAGGAGAGTGATGCCTCTGAGCAAGAGAGCCTAAAGGGGAAGAAGGCTGAAAAGTAGATGTAGGCGGTGAAGAGTGAGGAAGCTGGTTTGGAATTGGAGAAGGCTCAAATACAGATGCGTGAGGGCGAGGCTGAGATGGTGTAGGAGAAGGTTGGGTTTCATTAATAAGCACGGGTTGAGATGGAGTTGAAACAAGGGGAGAGGGGGCCGAGAAGCTAAGCCTGAAAGAGTGCGCGGTGACACCCTTTTCTAGATATTTTTAAGAGAGACTCTAGGCATACTGTTTGTGTAGCTCCTACAAGTTCAACCAAAGGGATATGCAATTTCAGAAAATCAAGACAAGTGTTCAGTGAGAAATCATGCTTAACATACCATAAATATGATTGCTAATAGAATCCAAAAACATATGTGATGTAAAAGAAAATTGACAGGATAGTGCCAATGGAAAGACTAGGTAGTTCAGCTTATTATGTGTTCCACAACAATATATGAAACTGTACAGTTGACTGAGTTTGTACTGTTTTGGAAAAATAATGAAGTCTTGCCTATTTTATCAATGTACAGTTGACTGAGCTTGTACTGTTTTGGAAAAATAATGAAGTCTTACATATTTTATCAATATGGAGTCACCATCTATATAATCTATTAAAGCGGAGACTTTTTAAGGCTTCTCTTTGATTCTGGCCCCACCACATTCATGTGGCAATTTGTTATTGGTTTTCTTTTAATTGTTTTTATATTTTTATTTGATTTAAAATAAAACATTATTTTCTAATCACTTTTGTAGGTAAATATATATATAAACATCACTTCTAACAAATTTGACTACAAACTATACTACTAAAATAAAATACTACTTAAACATTTGTTACATTAATGTGTCATATCTTATAATATACACATATTTTCACTTTTTTTAAAGTCCTCACCAATTTTAGCCTTATGACAAATCGTAAACTGAATGATTATAAATTGATTTAATAATTATTCTTTACTTAAAGTTATTGTTTAGTAAATAGATATATCAATTTAAAAAATAATCTTAATCTATTTTATATATCTATCTAATATCTCTACATGTATATTTAAAGCAAATGGTGCTTAAAAATATTAAAGAAAATGTATTTAATAGCTTCATCAATTCTATGTGCCAAGTACTCATTTTGTTATTAAACCAATATATTTTTAACATTTTCTAAATGTTTAACAAATACAACTTGGCTTCTTGATTTATTATCGATTTTTAAGTCTCTAAGATTATTTTTTAATATTTTATGTTGTGTTTTATTAACCGAGATTTCCAACAAATAATAAACTTAACGTATGAGAACATTTCAACAAAAACTATATGAGGAATCACTAATAAAATTTGTTCTAACTAACTTCTAAACCAATATTTCTTTGGATATAAGTTTTTTGAAGTTGCATTAGAATTTATTATTTATTAGTATTTAATTTATATAACTATGAGCTTTGTTTTCTCGATTTTATTCATGAATTTCTTTTAAAGAAGAGATTTTATATCATTTGATATATAATTTTTTTTCTTTAGGTTATTTTATAAAATTAGTAATCAATATAAAGTTATTAGTAGTTTAATAAGTGATCATGAAAATATCAATTCTTATTTTAATAGTTTACTAAAGTAATTATAAAATAATAAGTAGTCTCGATTACCCGTGCATGACACGGGTCTATACACTAGTTCACTAGTAATTAAATCTAATTTAATTATATTCATTGCGTAAGTTTAGGGTAATCCATCTTCATTATTAACAAAGTTGTTAGACCCTAGAAAATCATTGTCCATTGTCAGCTAGCTAGGAGCACTAATTTGATTATCCTAGACGTGGCCAAAGCTGAACAATCAAGGCAGACTTGGGGCACTGCTACAACATGAACTGATGCCAAAGTCAATCCTCACTCTAGCTGGGGACTTGGACACAAAGACTTTAGACAAGACCCCAAGATTCGGTGTAGCTCTAGCGCTTAGCCCTTGATCATACTATTATTGCAAAGGAAACAAGTTTGTGTTTCATCTCAGGCATAACAAAACAAAGCAAAAATCTATAGATCATTTCATTAAGTTTTAGGTTAATTCCACTTACTCTTGTCATTTGTTATTGGTCAAATTGTTCTGCATCGTACTATTTTTCTGATAGAATCTGTAATTCCAAAACATCCAGATCATAGAAATACAAGATCGAACTATCGATTTGAATTTAACACAGATTTGCTCTGCGAACAGAAAGTTAGCCAAGGTGTCATATTCAAATTTATACCATAAATTTTGATCATCCTACAATTAATAAGAACAAGCTGAAGAAGCATTCAATTTTTAAGCATTAGAGAGAAAGGAGTAGACTTACGACCGAAGGAGTAGACTTAGGGGAGGAAGGAGCAGACTTACTGGAGGAAGGAGGACACTTGTGAGCAGAGAAATTGCCGTACTTTATGAAGCTAACAATTGTGAACAGATTTGAATGGATCGATCCAAGCAGTGAAGAAGAGGGTGACGCCGGCGACCACAAATGGAGGAAGGAGGAAGTTTCAGACCAAAATCATCAAAATGGAGAGAAAAGAGAGCTAGGTTTGAAAGAGGCGTGGAAAGCTAGGGCTTGTTTTCGACTGCTGAAATTGAGTAGATTTCAAGATTAGCGCCCTATTCATTTAGGCGTTGGTTAATGAAAATTTTAAGTGAATTTCAGTTTACCGCCTTATTGGATTAGCCTTTTAACGAAAATTTTATTTTTGTTTTATTTATTTATATTTGATTATATTTTAATGTTATTAGCTTAATTTTTATATCTCGTACGAATATTATAAAATAATAGAGTTATATATAAATTATATAGAATTTCTTAATTTAGAAGAATTTATTAATTATACAATATGATTTCTGTATTAAATTGATGAGTTTTTTTTCTATTTTTCTATAATACAATACGATAATATTTTAAAACAAAGAATACAAATAATAACTATTAAAAAAGAAATTATGTAATTCGAGATAATAGAAATTATGTGATACGATAATATATTAAAATAAAGAATACAAAAAATAAATATTAGAAAAGAAATTATTTGAGAGTAGTGTGTTTATGTTATAAATTATTAAAAGATGATCCTTAATAAGTGGTTATAACATTTGTGTTGTAATATACGTCCTGGCTGTTTTATTTTCTTCTTCAAATGACCCAATAATCTCTCGGGTTTGTACATCCATCGATACTGCGGTGGTCCCCCTACTCGAGCCTCATATGGAAGGTGAAGTAACAGATGTTCCATAGAATCAAAAAGTGATGGAGGAAAAATACGCTCCAACTTTCATTATAGCACACGTGTCGTAGACTGCACTTGCTTCATGTACTCAACCGACATTGATGATGAAGAAATAGAACGGAAGAAGTAACTCAACTCACATAAAGGGCCCCAAACTTCAGGAGGCAACAACTCTTTGAAGGCAATTGGAAGGAGCCGCTCCATAAACACGTGACAATCATGACTTTTCATCCCAGTTAGCTTGCAATCATCAATTTTGACACATCTACCCATGTTAGAAGCATAACCATCAGAGAACTTCAAAAATTTGATCCACTCAAGTACTTTTATCTTCTGATCTCTTGTCAACGAGTAATTTGCCTTTGGTTTCTTACAATTATAATCTGAGTCAACCTGAAACCGAGGGCGACGACAATATATGGCTAGATCCTTTCTTGCATTCAAATTATCCTTAGTCTTCCCGGTAAAATTCATCACGGCATCGAAAAAGTTATAAAAAACATTTTTTTCAATGTCCATAACATCTAGGTTGTAACGAATCAAAAGATGCGGCCAATATTCAAGTCTCCAAAAAATACTTTGCTTTATCCACTTATGAGAAGTTCCATAGCCAGCTGGTTTGTTGTTTGGGTCATCAATAATAGTCGGAAAATGACGGACACGCTCCCAAATTTGTTCCCCTGTCAACATCGGAGGCGGTAGTTCACTTACCACCCGATTAACAATGAAATCTTTCTTATTTTTGCGAAAAGGATGATTGCTTTCCAAGAACCGTCGGGAACAGTCAAACCAACAAGCCTTTCTACCATGTTCTAAGCAAAATGAATCTGTGTGCTCCATGCAGTGCGGACAAGCTAAATTTCCTGCAGTACTTCATCCTGACAGCATAGCATAAGCAGGGAGTCATTGATCGTCCATAGTAAAGCTGCACGCATCGTAAAGTTTTCTTTCCTTGAAACATCATAAGTGGTTGTGCCAGACTCCCACAACTATTGTAACTCATCAACTAGAGGTTGCAAACACACATCTATTAACTGTTTTGGATTTTTAGGACCAGGAATTAACACTGACAAAAACATGTATTCCCTTTTCATGCACATATCAGGCGGAACATTGTAAGGAGTCACAATGACTGGCCAACAAGAGTATGTTTTTCTTGTTGTATTGAAAGGTGCAAAGCCGTCAGTGCATAAACCTAAGCGGGCATTACGGGGCTCTGAAGCAAAATCAGGAAATGTTGCATCGAGCTTTTTCCATGCCTCACCATGTGACGGATGACTCATTATTCCTTCATCCGGTACATAACGTGCATGCCGAGTCATAGCCTCAGCAGTAGGCTCAGCTGCATATAATCTTTCCAGTCGCGGGCCTAAAGGAAAGTACCATAAAACCTGATGTGGAATTCCTGAATTTCGATTGCCTATACGCTCATACCTCTCATGGCCACAATGCTTGCAAAGTTTCGCATCAGAATCATCCTTCCAGTACAACATACATCCTTTAGGACACATGTGGATCTTCACCACAGACAATTCTAAACCCCGATATACTTTCTTTGCTTGGTAGTAATCTTTCGGAACCTTATGACCTGAAGGCAACACCTCATCAAACAACTGAACAATGCCATTGAAAAGGTCTTGAGACACGTTGTATTCACTTTTCAAACTCATAAGCCTGGACACAAAAGACAACTCTGTATGTGTCTCACACCCTGAATACAAGGGCTCATCAGCCTCTTTTAACAAATCATAAAAGCGTTGAGACCCCCTAGTTTCCTCCACAATTGGAACTGAATCTGTCAACATCTCATCAATCGGATCAAAATTCTCCATTCCCTCAGCTTGAGTACCGTCAGTTGGCCCATAAGTATCATTATGACCGACATTAAGCCATAATAGAGGAACAAAACCAGGCCCTGCAATATGAAAGACCATTCTTTGTTCATCATTCAACTGTCCATACAAATTTCCTCGATTATCTTGCCTCCTACTCAAAGGAGGTACAAACGGTTTAGCTGGTTCACCATGTGAGTCCACCAATAATAGTTAGGCATAAACCCACGCCGGTATAAATGCTCTTGAACTTCATCTTTCATAAAACAATTGCAATTACGACATGTCGTACATGAACATTTTATTTTGTTCCCGTCCATGAAATCGACTTTGGCAATTGCAAAATTCAAAAAAGTAGGTGTCAACTCCATCGAAAAATTCAGCCTTGTAACTTCCATGGTCATACCTATCATATATCCATGCACGATTATTATCCATCTTTAACCTGCATATCAATCGTACATGTTTACAAATACATCATTCACAAAAAAATTTAAGCAATCTTCAACACTACAATCACAAACCAATCTGCAATTACTTACCTCACGATCTGAATAAGCTTGGATCTAGAAATAATCAAAGGATAATGAATCTTAGAATATGAAGCAATTAATGAGGCTCAGGCACCGAATTATTATCAATGAAAAACAAGATACCGTAATAATTAGTATTAGGGTATTTCGGAAAATAGCAACGACGTTTCCCACGGAAATTGCGACGGCTATGGAAACTGCAGTAGCGACGACTGCAGCGACGACATAATCAACATTTACGGCCGTAGCGACGACTGCAGCGACGACATAATCAACACTTACGACCGTAGCGACGACTGCAGCGACGACATAATCAACATTTGCGATGACTATTCCAACGGTCGGAGCGACGAGTCTTATAAATTGAATGTTCAATGAGAATTCGTATCTGAATGTTTTTCCGTTGCTAAAGGCGTCACTATTTTAGCAACGGACTACATGTCGTCGCTAAGTATGTAACTAAATTGACACGAATGGCTTGACGTCTCTATTCACTAAGAATTAGCGACGATTATAGCGACGAATGTCATGGACGGTGTCGTATTTGCAACAAGGTTAACAAATCGTCGCAACGGTCGTTGCACTTAGCAACGACTGTATCCACGTCGTTCTTCCATCACGGATTTAGCCACGAAATTTACAACAAACTCGCAAACGTTGCTATTTGCGATGGATAATACCACAAAATTAAAATTTTGTCTCTAATTTAGCAACGAAATCGTAAAGTCGTATGTGTCAGCGTCACTATTTAGCAACGATTACTTGTCGTCGCTAAAATGTCGTTGCTGTTTCAGTGTTTTCTAGTAGTGCCTGGTATTTTATTGCTTTTTGATTAGTACTTTTGGATGTGTTCTTTGCTACGTGGTTGCGGTTGGATCCCTGATAAGGATTTCTATTCATGATAGTCAGATAATCTGGATCACTTTTGGTCATTGAAAGATCTTCTCGGGAGTGAGTTAATAAGGAGATGTTGGCAAGATCTTGTGACAATTGTGAAATATCTTTTCTTTGGAAGGATCTCTGTTACATAGGGGTTATATCTACCCTCATTCCGGTATAAGCCGCTCAAGTTCAAGCTCAACAAAAAAAAAAGGAAGAAAAGGAAAGAAAAGAAGAAGAAGGAGAAAATATTGCTCACCTAGCTGCTTCAAGGTCTCTCGAATTATCTCCAAGACACACCTTGAGTTCCTTGCTTAACGACAATGCCAAGAAGTTGTTTCCTTGGCCTTTGCTGCAAAAAAGTTGGCTAATTCCCAAAACGTCGCCACCCTTGTCACGGCCGGCGTTCCAATTAGTATTGCTCCTCTAGATTCATCTTCTCCAACACTGATGGTTTCATATTCCACTATATGATCCATCCATTACTGAGGCAATTGTTTCTCGTGTCTCAATTTGCTTAAGAAAGCTATGTCTATGGACATTGAGTTCCTCAAAAGGTTTTGTGAACTCCCCAAGGAAGATGTTGTTGTTGAGGAAATAAAAGTGATCTCTGCTGTTCTGAAGGATATAAGTGTTGTTATCAACCTCTTTGCTAAAGCTTGATTGAGTAGAAGAAGTCGAGTTCCTCTTGAGTTCCCTTTGGTATTTATGGCTTAGTTTTCCCTTAAGGTTCCCCAACACATCAAGCCTTCTGTTCTTTGTTGGTTATTGTTCTTCATGCTCATTTTCTTCTTTATTGCTTTTTGTGTCTTGCTTGCCTTGTCTTTTGTCTATCTTGATATAATATGAATATTTTGACCTGCAATGCCTTGTTACTCTATGTTCTCTCTTCCATGCTTGATTACATTGATTCCCTTTCAATCTTTTCGATGATGTCAAAAGGGAGAATACATTATGGAATCTTGGAACCAATAGGACTGGTATCATTCTAAGGGGGGAACTGATTATTGTGTTCATAAGTTAAGGGGGAACATTGAAGCTATTTCCCTAAGTATCTTTGCTCCATTAAAATGTCTCTTATCTTTGCCTATTGTTTCTATGTTTCATTTAGTGTTTGTTTGTCATCATCAAATAGGGGGAAATTGTTGAAATGAAACTTCTAGAACTTCAGTTTCCATGGAGTTCCCTTCGTGATTTCTTCAGTTTTCACGATGACAAACACTTATACTTTAATGGTCATATTAGTATTTGAGTTTCAGATGAAAAGATAAAGAAACCAAGTCCTAGTGAGCAAAGATTAAGATCAAGGGAACTGGAAGGAGAACTGCGTCTCTGACGCTGCCAAGATTAGGTCAAACGTTGACAGCAAGGAGAAGAAGATATCATAAACATTTGGTTCTTTATTTATAATATCTGATTGTTAGGAATTCGTGGTAATTGATTTAAGGGAAGATTATGTTGTTTATCTTTGGTAAATAACATAATCTTGCATTTATGGAATTAAAGATTATTGAAGTATATCTCAAGCGAGATCTTACTTGATAATTCTTTCCATAATAGTTGATTAAGTATTACGAGTTTGATTTATTGAACTTGTAAACCGTGTGATTTGGGTATTTTAGGAATGAAGATTGTTCAAGCAATATCTCTTAGGTGAGATCTTTCTTGTGATCTTACTTGCTTAAATACTCAATGCTTCACACTTTAATCACATGCATTTGAAGAACTTCGAAAGTGCATCTGATTGAGAAGGGAAAAAGGTGTTCTTGCTCAAGAACATCAAGTAGTCGTGTTGTTTATTGATTTGCGTGTTTTTGATAGGAACTAGGTTAAGTTTCTGGAGGAAAACTGTAATCTATTGTTCATCTCTAAACAACAACTTCAATATACAAGTAGACTTTTACTCTTCGAAAGAGGGGTGGTTTTCATCCAAAGATAACTAGTTGGTTATCTAGGGTTTCCACCTTAATTGATTGTGTTGATAACTTGCTTGATTATTTCTGTTGGGCCTAGGAACTGAACACCTTTGTGTCTAAGTTCCCTTCGTATTAACATATAGATCCTACAAGTACAAAGCTCTATATTCATGAATGGAAAAGTTGTTATTACAGTTGTGCAAGATTCCGTTATATAGACTTGCTAGAATTACAGAAATTCCACTATAATATTCCCATACCCCCCCTCAAATTAAAGGTGTGGAAAATAAACTCAATTTGGGAAGGGGGATACTATTGTGTACAAGGCCAGATAAAGGTTTGGTTAGGATATCTGCTAGTTGAGTGGAAGTTTCTACATGAGATAAAGAAAATATGGGTAAGAATACCCCACTTTTGCGCTCCAAATTGTGGAACTACCCCCATTTTTTCGATATTGCTACAATATCAATTTCAGGGATTAAATCGTCCAAAAAATATTTTCCTAATTAAAAAGAAAAGTTAAAAAATGATTTAGTTTATCTTTTCTTTTAGCCTCTTTTATACTAAAAAATAAAATAATATTAAACTAGAGTCAATTGATTAACATTATAGCTGATAAATTTTCAGATCTATATCATTCTTACCCTAAAAATCGAATTGAGTCACTAAATAAGCCAACTTATATATAGCCACATAATTGTATTACATAATATGTGAGCCGACATAATTATATTGGATAAAATAATCCAACAATCTTCCACTTGGGCCACATTATTATGACGTAAACAATTACATTATAAAATATTTATTTGTACACGTCTTGGTTAAATTTTATTAGACTTTCTCTTTATTTAAACTAGTCTAGTTTCCGCGTCATGCGCAGGTTTATGTATAGTTGATCAGTAATTTCATGTAGAAACTTATTTGGAAAATAAGTTAATAGTTTGAAATGATATTGCTATATGATTGAGTTTAAATTTACGAATATAAATGAGCTTTTACACAATAATCCTATTTAATCAAAATCATTAACAAATTTATGTATCTTTATTTTACACATATTTAAATATTATTTTAGTATATTTTATTAAATAATATGTATTATTAAAATTTTAATTAAGTTTTAATTTTTGTTGATAACAATCATAAGAAATGAATTGCTCAATCTAATAGGTTGACACGACCTGATACAGTCGGATCAAAAATTATAATAAGTTAAATATAGTTGAATTCCATTTGACCCAAATTCGATTGACTCAAACATGAAGCCTATTTATCCATCTAAATTAATATATTTGATTTTATGTACCGATTTACAATTTAGTACATGATTTTTTCGTTTATATAGGTCAATTGATCTCATAGATTGTTGAGAAAAGTTCTAGTGAGAACAAAGCTTAACGTAGGAAAAATAAAGTTTTTCGCGTTCACAGAAAACAAACTAATGCTCATAATTTAAGCAATAATGTTCAACAGAATCCATACGTGACATATGGAATATATCCGTACGCAACTATAGATATATTGTGTCCATACGTGACGTATAGATTGTGTGCATACGCGACTTATGAATTGTGTCCATACGTGACATCTGGAGTTTTTTCCCTATATAAGGCCCAATATTGAAACCCTACCATTTTAACTTCTTCTTCTCTTCTCTTTCACGGCGCAGCAACACCACACACGCACCGAATTGCTCCATTTCAAGCATTTTTCAACCTTCATTTGCAATAAAAGGTAAGTAAACATTAAGATTTATTGTTAAGGTATGATACTGATGTATATATGAGGTTTTGATGTTTTTTGATGATATTTACTTCGAAATTGTGTGTATGTTAATTAGTTGATTAGAAAGGATGAAATTTGCTCTGTATGCACACATTTTTTAGGTTAAATGTGTTTGTATGAGGAAAGATAAAACCAAAGAAAGCATTAAGCTTCCATAGATGAGCTATGTTGGAATGGATCTTCTGGAACTTCAGTTCCCATGGAGTTCCCTTCCTCAATTTCTTCAGTTTTGACGATGACAAACACTTATACTTTAATGGTCATATTAGTATTTGAGTTTCAGATGAAAAGATAAAGAAACCAAGTCCAAGTGAGAAAAGATCAAGATCAAGGGAACTGGAAGGGGAACTGCGTCTCTGGCGCTGTCAAGATTAGGTCAAACGTGGGCAGTAAGGAGAAGAAGATATCATGAATATTTTGTTCCTTATTTATAATATCTGATTGTTAGAAATTTGTGGTAATTGATATAAGGGAAGACTATGTTGTTTATCTTTGGTAAATAACATAATCTTGCATTTATGGAATTAAAGATTATTCATGTATATCTCAAACGAGATCTTACTTGATAGTTCTTTCCATAATAGTTGATTAAGTAAAAATTACGAGTTTGATTTATTTCACTTGTAAACTGTGTGATTTGGGTATTTTACGAATGAAGATTGTTTAAGCAATATCTCTTAGGCGGGATCTTTTCTTGTGATCTTACTTGCTTAAATACTCAATGCTACATGCCTTAATCACTATGCATTTGAAGAACTTTGAATGTGTATCTGATTGAGAAGATGAAAAGGTGTTCTTCCTCAAGAACATTAAGTCTGTCGTGTTGTTTATAGATTTGCGTGTTTCTGATAGGAACTAGGTTAAGTTTTAGGAGGAAAACTGTAATCCATTGTTCATCTCTAAACCACAACTTCAATATACAAGTAGACTTTTAATCCTCGAAAGAGGGTGATTTTCATCCAAAGATAACTAATTGGTTATCTAGGGTTTCCACCTTAAGTCATTGCATTGATAACTTGCTTGATTATTTTCGTTGTTCCTAGGATTTGAACACCTTTGTGTCTCAGTTCCCTTTGTATTAACATACAGATCCTACAAGCTCAAAGCTCCGTATTCATGAATGAGAAAGTTGTTATTACAGTTGTGCAAGAGTCTGTTATATAGACTTGCTAGAATTACAGAAATGCCACTATAATATTCCTATATCCCACCTCAAATTGGAGGTGTGAAAAAAAAAACAATTTGGGAAGGATACTATTGTGTACATGACCAAATAACGGTTTGGTTAGGATATCTGCTAGTTGAGTGGAAGTTTGTACATGAGATAAAGAAAATAAGGGTATGAATACCCCACTTTTGCGCTGTAAATTGCGGAACTGTCCCACTTTTTTCGATATTGCTACAATATCAATTTCAAGGATAAAATTGTCCAAAAAAATTTTTTCAAATAAAAAAGAAAAGTTAAAAAAAGATTTAGTTTATCTTTTCTTTTAGCCTCTTTTATACTAAAAAACTAAAAATAATATTAAACTAGAGTTAATTAATTAACATTACAGTTAATAAAATTTTAGATCTAATTCATTCTAACCCTAAAAATCGAATTGCAATCTCAACTTTCAATCGAGAAGAAATTGAGCAGAAATATGAGCTACCGAGGACAATTTCCCCTCTGCTTCGATGGTGTTCGAGCGCAGGTTGCCCTCTCCTTTGGCAAGCAAACCAAGGCCTTACACAGAAACTGATGTACGTAGGATCCCCACTGCTGATATACATATGACCACCACTACTCAGATCACAGACGTCGGCATAAGGAGTCAGATGAGTGTAGCGGCAAGAGCAACGTCAAGAAGAGTGACGTCATTCAAATCGTCACGGCGACAGGGCCGAGTTAGGGCAGAGTGGCATGGACGCCCCGAGCGTCCATTTGAGAAGATCTTTGGTCAGATTATACTTCTTGGGCCTATCTTGTCCGTGTCCAAAGTTGAAGCCCAACAGAGGCCCAATGACCAAGATATGACTGCTGCAAGGACCGAATTTGTTTCTGTTCGTTTGGGCAAACGGAAGATCGGATTGAGCTCTCCTTTGGTTATGTTTCTGTACTTGGGCTTATCTTCATTGTGTCCAAATTTGAGGCCCATTAGAGATTGTACGAGACCACCATGATCAGAACAAGTTTCAAGATTTTAGGGCTTTTCCAGGGTCTCCTTTCTTGGAGATCAAGCCATTCGGGAAGACTATTTAATGTGTGTTTTTCTAGGGTTTTAGGAGATTAGACAAATTGAGAATTGAGAATACGTTTTTAGTTTTGACGTCTTTTAGCTGTAGTTTTGGTTTGGTATTGAATTGCAAGACGAAAGCACTTGGTTTGATATTGACCTGTGAGATCGATCTGTTGTTGACACATATTTCGATCTCCAAACCTTGAAAGAACCCTAGGTGGACTCCTTGGGTTAGTTCGAGTCAAGTGAGTCTTTCTAGATCGACGGCTGAGTCATGAAAGACGTCACTTGCTTATCGTGTCCAAGCCAAGCTAGTCTACCTAGATCGACGAAGGAGTCAAGGTAGATAACACTTGTCGAAGGCCAAGGTTCGATCGATCGTCTTCCACAACGATCTCTCAAAGTCACATCAACAACGATTTCCCCAACTTCCACCCAAAGAGAACGTTTCCAGCCTCACATATTCGATCCTGCAGATTCGTCTGCCATCAACAACACTCGTTGCCCTACCCCTACCGGCGAATTGAATCCACCACAGCCTGACTCCGACAACAAAAACAACAGTAATTTGTCGTTTCCTCCTCTCTCCTTGACTCGATACAGTTTTCTCAAGCCCTAACCCTACAAAAGCTAAAGGATCGAGTTAATGTCGCCGTTGCCTGGTTGAAACTGTAGGATCTTTAATCCGCGATATAACAATTTGTAAAGAAATAATCAAAGAACAAAATTAAGGAAGAATTTTACCGAAGCTTTGTTACGAAACTGATGCGCAGAGGCGAGAAATAATCTCTATCCTTAATTATGTAACGCCCCATATATGTGACGGTTACTGGCGTTGAGAATCTCAGGATACAACTGCGAGCTCTTCTAGTTTGCACAATCAAAAGCAGAAGACAACGAACCAGAACTGTGTATACTCTCATACTTGAAGACAAATGAGAAAGAAGGAAAGAAAAGACTCAGGAGAATTATATAGCAGTGAATAAATCAATGCCCTATCAGTCGCTCTTCTTAAAAGACGCTGAGAGAAAGTAGTGGAGAGAAAGGTGGACTGTTAGGGCTTCCCGTAACTACTTCGTTAATTACGAAGTCAGCACTTCGTTAATTATGAAGTTCGGTTTAAGTTGGAATTTGAAAAGTCCAAATAAACAACTTAGTTGTGATTTTGTCCAAAAAGAACTAATGGAGGCCTGGTAGGCCCACTAGCCCTACATGCCCGAAAGGCCCATCCCTCAAGCCTCAAGCCCGGCCCGCCCCACCCCGATCCGAACCGAACCGCGCGCGTGTGGCCTTGGAGGACCCCTCCCACTCAAGAGAGTCTTCACTCACTCAAGGACACATCCCTTGTAGTGACTATGGGGTATATAAGCCCCCAAATTCCTTTCTCAGTTTTCGATGTGGGACAAAATTCCCACATGAAAAACCTTAAATTTTGCTCTTAAGCATCAATCTTTGGGCTACCATTTCGCATTCACCCGGAACCCGATTTGGGCATATGATCACACTACGAGATAGTGCTCGTGGAGACAAAGTCAACGCTCCCATCATCTGGCGCAACCGGTTGGTCGGAGCCTATCGGAAAAGTTCCCGGAAGTTGCCCAGAAATCATTGTTCCAACATAAACAAAGCCCTAATTCGTGGTGGTTTGACATCCTCCGCCGCCTGGTGGTTTGGTTGTAGACGAGGATAATGGGTGAAGCAGTTTGAGGAACTCCCTGAGTCTCAGGTACATTTTTGTTCAACTATGTACTACTGTATTCATTTCATGTTTCAGTTGTGTTCATCTATGGGATATACTTGTGTTCATTGGTGAAATTGTGTGTGCATATGTTAATGCTTATGTTTGTTTAATACACAGATTCATCAGTGAGCCCATATGAGGTTTAAGAAGAAAACCCTCTTACTACGGTTATTACGCAGAACACGGTTGAAGCATCAACAACTCTTTTGCAAAGAAGTGAACCATACAATGAAAACAATGAAGAGACCGTTTGAGAAAGAGTTCGTAGAAAGAATAAATAGTAAGGGGTGCTTGTTATGTTTAGCTGAGAACATATGTAAAAATATTGATAGTTTTGACTAGTTTTTTGGGTTTGAAAGATGTAAATACTCATTTAATTGCTTATATTGGTTTGTGGAAGTACTTTTGTGATGAACACATATATTAGATTAACCATCATTATGTATAATACCTTAGTACTTTCCAAGATATCGTGTGTGCGCATGAGTTTAAACCATTGTGTTCATAAGTGATCATGTTTGTGTTCATTGGTTACATTGTATGTGTTCATTGGTTACATTGTATGTGTTCATTACACCAAATAAGGTGTGCATACAAAAAAAACTGCTAAGCTATGTGTTCATGTGAAACATTGCATGTGTTCAACGCATGTGTATTAGTCTTACAATTTATGTGTGAAAACGTAAACCATTTTAATGTGTTTAAAGTTGAATTGCATATGTGTTTATACATGGATGAACTATGTTCATCGATGATAACATATGTGTTCACACAGGCAAATCAAAGTGTTTGTATGAAAAAATGGCTAAGTTATGTGTATTTGAGAAAACACACGTGTTCATATGAAACAAAAAAAAATGCAAATGAAATAATGAGTGTCTTCATATGTATTAGTCTTACAAATTTATGTCTGAAAACGGGAATTATTTATGTGTCTTTAATTGAATAAATTAGTGTTCATATTTAATTACTCATGTGTTATTTGATTACTCATGTGGTCATCGGTGACAACATATGAGTTCCAACGGGAAAAATAAAGTGTTCATATAGAAAAATGGCTAAGATGTGTGTCTTTATGAAAACACATGTAATCATGTCAAAGAACACATGTGTTCATATGACACAACACATGTGTTCATATGAAACACGCAAATATGCATATTTATTAGAGGTTTTTACCGAAAATCACTCGTAAAAGTGCCTATATTGCTCTAAACCACCCCTTTAATTGAATATTACCGGAAACCACCCACATAACACTCTCCGTTAGCCAAACGCCACCCATTTTCATATTCCGTTTATAATCCGTTAACTATTTACAGATTTAGCCCGAAAAGTTTATATTTATTCATTTTTCTACACAAATTGAAAAGTTGGGAAATAATTGTAATTAAGTACAAAATTTGGGCTACCTACATCATCTTCTTCCACAAAAATCAGATCTTAGCCCCCACCGAAGAAGCCTCCCTCCACAACCACCATCTCCCTCCCCTCCCTCCTCCTCCGATGAGCCCCACCACCGACACCTGGATGTCCTCTCTCTCGTCTTACTCGCCCTCATCGCCTCCTTCTTCCTCCTCCGCCGAAACAGAAACAGAAACGCCTACAAAACAAACCCTAACTCCGCCTTACTCCGACGGCCGTCCTCCCAAGCTTCCAGTCCGGACCGGCGTCTCCAACACCAGCTCCGAATTCCTCTACGTCGGAACCCTAGCCGCTTCCAACGATGAAAATCACATCGAATCCCCCGAAATCCGACCTCTCCCTCCTCTCCGCCCTCTCCACAAACACATATATACCAAATCCGGTAACCTTAATTGACCAATCGATTGAATCTAAGTTGATTCAACCAGAAAAATTTCCCCATTTACAGTTGTCCAAATCCATCCTCTTCCTCCAATTTCGATCATCAAACCTAATCTAAACCTGTAAATAATTACAATTAAAGTATTAATCAATTTCCCCATTTACAGTTGTCCAAATTCATCCTCTTCCTCCAATTTCGATCATCAAACCTAATCTAAACCTCCAATTTCTAAATTCATCATCTGATTTTTGTGGAAGAAGATGATTTAGGTAGCCCAAATTTTGTACCTAATTATAATTATTTTCCAACTTTTCAATTTGTGCAGAAAAATGAATAAATATAAAGTTTTCGGGCTAAATCTGTAAATAGTTAACGGATTATAAACGGAATATGAAAATGGGTGGCGTTTGTTTATAATGTCGGAAACGGAACGAACCTAGTCCATTTTAGTGGAATTGTTCATTGATCAAAATTGTGATTTTATTTCCTTTCCCCCTTCTCCTAGTAGTAATGTTGGGATATTTGTTAACCTCCCATTGGAAGGGGTTTCCAAATCCCCTCGCCAACTCACCACCCCCTCCTTGCCAACTCACCTCCCCCTCCTCTCCATCATCTTTTCTCCTCTCTTGGCATATAAATTTTAGAATCCAAAATCAAATTGTCAATATATCTTCACTTAATAATTGTCTAGATTCATTTGCGTTTCCTTTCCGTTTCCGAACACTACAAACAATCGGGCCCTAAATAAATAAATATTTATTTAAATATTCTAACACTTTTTATTGATTTTATGCTCATACATTCATTTTTATAATACAAAATTTATGAGATTTTTTATGTGTGAAAAGTCGACATGTATGAAGGAATAGATTGAATGCAATGATAAAGCTATAGCCAATTACCAAAGTCACATGTATCCTTTCTTTCCGAACGTGACTACATATGGTGCAAAACACAATTCATTTAAGTTTGCACAACCATCATCAAACTGAGGTTGGAAAGGCCAGAAATATGTTCATGAGCTAAGCTTAAAAAACGCAAGGCAAGGCAAGGCTGCTAGTGTTTTATGGGTCGCTTGTATCCTTCCTTGTCCTTGAGCAGTCAGCAGGCAGCACAGTAGCACACCATTCTTCTAAAGTCAAGTGGTCTTCTTCTTCTTCTCTATCCCTTTCTTCTTCTTCTTTAATTTTTGCGTGTGGTTATATTTTATTCCTGATTCCCCTCTTCCTCCTTCTCTCTCTTTCTTGTTTAGGGTTCCTGCATTTCTTTAATCGGAAATCTTGGAATATCTGTGTGTTGATTAATTACTGTCTCCCCGCCTTAATATTATTCCCTTGTCTCTGGATTTTTCTGCCTCCTTAAAACCTTTCTTTTCATGACTTTTGATTCGTAATCCCTCACCTTGAACTCAATTCTATTCTGCGTTTGGCTTCTAAAGATTTTTTATTCTAGTTAAACCCTTGTCTTGTGTTAGTGTGTTGTGATGAGCTTATTGGAAGATTAGTTTTCCCTCTCAACTTGCTGGAGACGGAGCATGGAGTTGAAGCCCCAGAAGATAGTAAGGTAAGCTGCTCAAAATCACTTTATAAGCTTCAACTTTTAATGTTTTTTTTGGCCCTGATTTTGATCAATCGGACACCCCATGATTGTGCTACTTAGATTTTATTCTGGTGGGAAGAGAGCATCGGAAATTCAATTGACAAAGTGTGATCCTTCAGCACTAGAAAGATCTTCTTCTTCCTACAAGGTCTCATCTTATTACTATAGCAATGGCGGTGGGGGTGCTAAAACTGGACTTGTTAGTGAGAAGTTTGTGTTTGGAAAGCCTGGTAATAACAATACTAAGATCTTGCCTGATGAGCAAGAGACATGGAGGAAGAAGATACTCGATCCAGGCAGCGATATTGTGTTGAAATGGAACCGGATTTTCATCTTCACTTGTTTAGTAGCCCTGTTTGTGGATCCCTTATACTTCTACTTGCCCAGTGTGAGGGGAGGTGGGAAAACTTCTTGTCTCCAGACAGACCTCAATTTGAGAATCACAGTGACCCTTTTCCGAACAATTTGTGACCTCTTTTATCTGCTGCACATGGTAATTAAGTTCAGAACAGCTTATGTGGCACCCAGCTCTCGCGTTTTTGGTAGGGGTGAACTCGTGCTTGATCCTGATAAGATAGCTCGGAGATACATGAGATCTGATTTCTTTATTGATCTCATTGCCACATTGCCTCTACCTCAGGTGAACTCATTGTTTCTTTACTAACTCATTGTTTACTGCAAAAGATTATTGTTTAAGCCCTTTAATTCCTTGGGCTGGAGCTGTAAAATGTGCTGCATATGGGGACCTATTAGTATTGTCAGTTTGTGTTTGATTACAGATAGCTAAGTATGAAAAAAGAGGATATAAGCACTTTTGAGGATGATAATGAGAATAACATCGTTATATGAATTAATTGGTGCTGCTAATGTTGAATATCTTACAGGTAGAGTAGTGCTCAGCTTGTCAAATACTTACTTTAACATATTTTTATTGAAGGATCATATTAATATTGTACTCCATTCGGGAAAGGGTGTCCCTTTTGTATTCGGTGTAGGAAAGTTATGCAATCTGAGAAATTCAGTTTCATTTATCTATCACAGTATAGCTCTTAGATTATTGTTTTCTTACATAATATAATTTTTCTGTACAGATTGTCATCTGGTTCATCATACCTGCAGCAAGAGGTAGTCCTCAGACTGCTCACAACAATAATGCACTTGCTCTCATTGTTTTGATTCAGTATATTCCGAGGCTGTATTTAATGTTCCCATTGAGCGCTCAGATTATAAAGGCAACTGGAGTTGTCACAAAGACCGCCTGGGCTGGAGCTGCATACAATCTGCTGCTATACATGTTAGCAAGCCATGTATGCATTCCTCACTTTCAAATTATTCTCACTACCTCTTAAATTCGGGACACCGACAAACTGATATTAGTATGCAACTCCTGTTCGTATATTATTTTTGCAACTTTTTTTTTAATCTCACCTGGTGTTTCTGTTAGATGTACATTTCAAGTGGTTTATGGGCTGCTTCCCACAAAATTTCTTACTTAGCTTCAGATGTGATATTAAAGCTATCACTTAATGTTGTAAGGATTCTGTTTAAAATGGATCTTGGAGAGTAGGCTTTTATGTGACCATTCGTATCTATTTTCAGGTTTTGGGGGCATCATGGTACCTAACGTCTATTGAACGTTATACCCATTGTTGGAAGTCACAATGCAAAGGGGAACTGAGCCCTATAAAGTGCAACTATGCTTTTCTGGACTGTGATCCATTCACTCAACCTGATCGCATTGCTTGGGCAAATACAACCACTGTTTTCAGCCATTGTGACCCTAACCAAGATAGTAAGTTCCAATACGGAATATTTCAGAATGCAGTGACTAAGAATGTTGTCAGCTCTAACTTCACTAGGAAGTACTTTTACTGCTTATGGTGGGGGTTGCAGCAATTAAGGTACATCTTCAGACTTCAGTATTATATAGTTTTGGCTTTTTTAAATTTTGTCAGCAATTTCCTTCATAAGACTTCAAAAGTATGTCGCTATTATAATAGAAACCAAAGCTTTAACAATTTCCTGGTAATTTACGTTCTTCCCTCGTTCACTTCTTACCTTTCTTTCTGTTGTTTCTTTCAGTTCTTATGGGCAAAATCTTAACACAAGCATGTTCATTGGAGAGACTGCATTTGCGATACTCATCGCTATCTTGGGGCTTGTCTTATTTGCTCATTTAATAGGAAATATGCAGGTATTGTGGATTTCCCCTAAAATAAATAATGCCATTTGGATTGCTGGGTGCATCATAAATGTGAATATACCTACGTGCCTTCTTGTTTTGTAGACATACCTTCAATCTATAACTGTGAGACTTGAGGAATGGAGACTAAAGAGGAGGGACACAGAAGAATGGATGAGACACCGACAACTCCCTGATGACTTGAGGTATCGTGTTCGGAGGTATCTCCAATACAAATGGCTTGCAACACGAGGAGTTGACGAAGAAGCTATTCTGCAAAGCCTACCAGCAGATCTTCGACGTGATATTCAGCGTCACTTATGCTTGGATCTTGTCACACGGGTAGGAATTGTTCTCTTTAATGCAGTACTCACTTGATCCCATTTTTCTAACTTGAGAAATCTCAAATAGCATATTTCTGTGTTATTTTTCGTAAAATTTACAATAATAAACCATGCAACTCACCGTAAATCATTACCTAAAACTCTAAAAGAGAGAAAATATAACTGAACAAAGAAAGCATTTTTAATAAATTCTATTGTCTTAACTCAAATGGCTTTTTGCAGGTTCCATTTTTCTCACAGATGGATGATCAGCTACTCGACGCCATATGTGAGCGTCTCGTTTCATCGCTGAACACGAAAGGCACGTTCATTGTCCGCGAAGGTGACCCAGTTACCGAGATGCTCTTTGTCATACGAGGGAGACTGGAGAGCTCAACCACAAACGGTGGCCGAACGGGTTTCTTCAACTCGATCATCTTAAGGCCAGGCGACTTTTGTGGAGAAGAGCTACTCGGGTGGGCCTTACACCCTAAATCCTCCTTGAATTTACCGTCTTCAACACGTACCGTGAGGGCCCTAGTTGAGGTGGAGGCATTCGCTCTACGAGCGGAAGATCTCAAGTTTGTAGCAAACCAGTTCAGGAGATTACACAGCAAGAAGCTGCAACACACATTTCGGTTTTACTCCCACCATTGGAGGACATGGGCGGCTTGCTTCATACAGGCAGCATGGAGGAGGCATAAGAGGAGGAGGATGGCACGAGATCTCTTGATGTCCGAATCCTTTATTTTAGACGAGGAGTGCGAAGAAGATAACGAATCTTGCCATGATGGAGAAGAAACCGCTGTCTCCACTCCAACATCAGCAAAGTCGAATCTGAATGTGACAGTATGGGCGTCTCGGTTCGCAGCGAATACGAGAAGAGGGGCGCAGAGGATGAAGGCATCTGGCATGCCCAAGTTGCAGAAGCCTGAAGAGCCCGACTTCTCTGCTGACCCAGAAGATGGTTAAAAACAGAAATTTATTTATACAGACAGAAATACTGCAAGGACTGTGCCTGGTGTTGTGAAGTCATGATCTTGGTTTCAGGGCTTAGTCTGGAAGTTGATTTTGCAATATCACATCAGACGAGTTCTTAGTAATTCTTATGGTTCATTTTGTGGGGAAGCATGTATCTGAAATGGTTTTCTTTCTTGTTCCTCGTCGAATATAATGTCAGCACTACATATAGTAGTAATGTATGATATACCATTCCCTATAACGAAGCTTTTCATTTTCATAGTGTACAATTGTATTTTTTTTTTTAAAACATCTTTCAGAATGTTGTACACTTGCTAGTTAAGCTGCAATCCCTACAAGGAAATCATCATCTTGATATCTCACATATATCTACATCTTGTCCGAATCATAGAATTCTATTGTCTTGTACTTTTGAGATATTATCTCAGCTTGAACTTTCCTCGCCGTATCTGTAGCACAACCGACGAGTATAAGAACAGAGGTGCCTGCAAATCCTCGAAATGCAGTTAAGTGCGTGGTTTGTTCAATAACAGCTGGACCAGCAGCAAGAATTGCCAGAAAGCCAGATCCAAGAACTGATATTCGACTAAGAACCTGTATTTATAACATACAAATTGGAAGTCCTTATACTCGTAAGTTTATTGGTAGATAATTTTCTGAGATGAAGAGGGAAAATACCGTCTTTATAAACGCAGCAGTGCTTTTTCCTGGACGGACAAGGGGAATTGACGCGCCTTGTCGCTTTAATTGCTCACTAACGTCATCAGGATCCAGTTGCAAGAAGGTATAGTAGTAGTTGAAGAAGGCTATCAAAAGAATGTTTGTTGGGAGATAGAAGGAGCCTGAAAATATGAAATTCATATCAGATGGAGACTGAGATTTTCATGGCTCATAGCCTCACACATCATATTTAGATTTCAACAATGGGCAAGTAAGAAGTCCTTTTTGAGAAAAAAACTGTATCATTAGGAACTCAAAAGAGTGAGTGGTCTCAGTCTTACCTCCTGGATTTAATGCAACAGCAGCTTGTTTCAGTGCATTTAAGCCAGTGAAGCGCGCCAAAGTACCAGGAAGAGCCAAGGAGGATGTAGAAAATATGATTGGCATAACTCCACCACTATTCACCTTTAGAAGAAGATAGGGCATACGCATTAGGTGAGACGCAGAAATGCGTCAAGGTAGAATCTTGGAAACTTGGAATGATTTTGAAACTAACCTTGAAGGGTAAATAAGCCGACTTCTGAATTCCACCAACTTTACTTGCATACCTTGAGGCATAGTTCAATGGAATTTTCCTCTCAGCTTCCTGAAAACTTTGTAAGAGTCATACTGAGTCGAACTTTTCTTCTACTCATCAATTTACTTCAGGAAAAGTTTATAGATAACATTTAATGTACCTGAACATAAACAATGCCGAACACCAAGACCAAGAAGGATACTATAGTGGTAGCAAAACCAACGTAATTCCCGTCTTTGTAAGCCTCTGCAACCGTTCTTCCAAAAGATGCTGGCAAATAGGAGATGATGTTGGTGAAGATCAAAAGGGATGTTCCATTTCCGAGTTTGAGGTCAGAGATACGTTCGCCTAGATAAGTGGTGAGTGCAGAACCAAGTGTTAGCAGAACAACGGATGATAGAGCCCACTCTGTAGAGAAGTCATTGACATAGGGGCGAAGAAAAAGCACTTGCCCAATTGCCTGTCCCATGAATTCAGCATATTAGTCTCTATTGTCCATTCATTAAATCATATTATTAATCACAATATAAATCTGCAGAATCAGTTTCTGCATGAGTAGTTTAAAAAAATTACCAAAATAGTTTTTGCCAAATAGAAGTTCAGCCATAGACCTTAGTAAGAATTTATGGAATTGTGTGCAGTTTCTCACCTGCACTATAGCAAACCCAACTGAAGCATACCGCGTATACTGCTGAAGCTTCTTTCTCCCAGCTTCACCTTCTTTTTTCTGGAGGTCTTGCAACTTGGGATATATCTGAGCAAGAAGTTGGAATACAATCTGTGCATTGATGAAAGGAACAATGCCAAGAGAGCATATTCCGAGCCGACCAATACCACCTCCAGAAAATGAATCCAAGGTACCAAGAAAACTATTCTGGTCTAAGTTACCAACAAATGCCTCACGGTTCACGCCACCAAGTGGAACATAAATTCCTAGACGAGATAAGGCCAAGAGTCCCAGAAGTTTGAGAAATTTTCCTGGCAAAGGACCTTTGAAGAAATCCCCAAAATCTATGGAACTATCTTCAATTGAAGCTGCAAGAGATTAAACGGGCCATTATAAAAATGAGACTAAAATCATGTTTGATAATTTCCAATCTTCATTTACAACAAAACAGGAAGCAAAACCTGCTACCCCTCTTCCTGAAGACGGCCTTTCCTTCCTTGTACCAGATGTGCTCTCAAGTTTATCCGAAACAAGACTTACCAAACTTTCCCAAGCCCCAAGAAAACCCGACGACTCATCTGGATTGATACCTAATGGATCAAATACTGGGCTCTTGGAGCTGACAAAAGATACTAATCAGCAAAAACAGGATAAATGGTCACCAATCACCATACTAATACAAAGTTTCATGTTATGCCCAAAATAATCTACATATCTACAAAATTAGAGCAGACATAGTTTAAGGGTAGCTCGTAAGAGACCTAAAAGAGGTACAGGCTCAACAAATTTACAAACTGAAGAACTGGATACATAATGATCTCCATTACACTACATCTAGAATTGGTTACCAATTGAACAGCACGAACCAATAAAGCATCAAATTAACTATGAAGGAAAGCGATAATGCAGTTGTATTCAGTCTATCGAGCATTTATAGGAATCAGAAAGGAAATTATCACCTGGTGGAGAGAGCAAATGATAAAAAAGTGTGTTTTCTGGGGACTCCAAGGCTGAACTTGAAACCCAAATTGGGAATCCTTGTGGGGAATTTAGGAGCGAAAGCGTAGGTGGTGAAGAGAGAAGATGGTGCCAGGGCCTCTGTCGTCAACATTATCCTCGTCTCACTCTTGCCCTCTTCAAACTCTCAACGCTATTATGGACACAAATTTATCATGATATAAACTGGGGTTTGTTTGCAAATTATATAACCCGTTTACTTTACATGCGAGCGAGCGAGCGAGCATAGGAGCGATCAAATGAAAATTTTAATTTTAATTATCATAAAAAGAATAAGAAATGTTGTTCGATTCGAGAGATCGACGCTTTACATTAAATCTGAAAGAAAATGGCATTTAATTGTTACGGGGCAAAATTGTACTGTAGATAAGGATGGGTGAAAAATGACTTTGTTACCCTCTTCATTTCTCCTGCTTACACAATCGACTTTCCTCTCAAACTCATGGGGATTATGTTGCGAAGCTCGGACCTCCAGCGTCGGCGGTTAGAAGCGTTAAAGGAGAAGCCCTCAATGACTGGCGTCTTGTCCGTTAATGAAGAAGCCACTAGCTGTCGAATTCGAGGAGTTTCTGGAAGTGAAATCGGGTTCATCCTCCTGGGTAGTCATGGCTCCCGGTCCGGTCCGGTCCGGTTCCGGTCCGGTTCCGGTTCCGGTCCGGTCCGGTTCCGGGAAAAACCGGTTCCACCGGTTACGGTTCCGGTTCCGGTCCGGTCCGGTTCAATCCGGTTCCGGTTCGAAACCGGAACCGGCCGGTTCAGCCCGGTTCAGTCCGGTTCGGGCTGAACCGGACCGGTTTTTAAAAAAAAAACAATATAAAACCGCCGGTTAACCGGCGGCTTTTTTTTTTAAAAATAATTTTATAAATTTATAAAACTGAAAAAAAAAATAAAAATAATTTTTAAACTTAAAAAAAATAATTATAAAAAAACGCTATTAAAAAAGAATGTTTTGTCATTGTTTTTAAGTTTAAAAATTATGTTTAAAAAACTTAAAAAAAATGATTATAAAAAAACGCTATTAAAAAGAATGTTTTAATCATTTTTTTTAAGTTTTTTAAATTAAATATGAAGGAACAAAAAAATTAAAAAAAATTGGGCTTGCACTTAACAGTGACTTACTTGTTAAGTTGCTTACGTATCCTCTCGGGTTAGAGGAATCAAAGCCCACGTAGTTCTTTACCTTTTTTCAAAACCCGTTACCTAAGTCGAATCTTCGGCGGATGAATCGGTGCGTATCGTAGTAGAATCTCCAATCCACTCGTCTTCCGATGACTCGTTAAGGTTACGTTGTTGCCTAATTGCGGCTCTCTTCCAATCGCAAACACAACATTGCGCCTCCAATGACTCCGGTGCCAAATTTGATCTCTTCCTCGTTAAAGTGTTGCCTCCTGCACTAAAAGTTTGTTCCACCGCCACGGTTGAAGCGGGGACGGCAAGAACTTGAGCCGCAATCTTCGCAAGCGTTGGAAACATGCTCCTATGATCCTCCCACCACTTCAAAACATCTAAAGTTTCACAACTAACAAACTCAAAGTTGGTGTTAAGATAGTTATCAATTTCCGCATTCGTGTTTGTAACTCTTGGTCTTTTACTAAAATACTTAGCTCCAAAGGCCCCCAAGCTAGAGCCCGAAGAAGCCGGAGGTAATTGTGAAGTAGTCGGAGAATCCGAAAAATAAGTAAATAAAGTTTCAATGTTTGTTCTAGTTCTAGAAACCATACCTAAAATATCCTCTAGTTCACCTTCGGCTAAAATATATGTATAATAGTCATTTAAAAGAGCGTGTAAACCGGATAATTTAAGTCTAGGATCTAAAACACAAGCAACAAGAAAACAATCGGGAATATATCTATAGTATTGCAACCACTTACTCCTCATGCTTGCAACGGATTCCTCAATGCCGGGAATTTTAGCTCCCTCACTTAAACCACACATAACATTACAAGCTTCCAAGACAAAAACATTACTACTTGGTGTATAAACATGACTAAATCTTTTTGTTGCATCACTAAAACATTTTAAAAACGTTGCAATACTTTGACATATATCTCAACCTGATTCGCTAAAATAGAAAGGAGAGCCAGAAAGGTTTTGAGAAACAAAAGACGTTAAAACTTGTTTATATTCTATACATTCACATAGTAATATGTAAGTAGAGTTCCATCGGGTACCCACATCTTTTGAAAAACGTTTTGGGTGCACCCCGTTAGTTTTACAAAAGGTCATCCAATCTCTTGTAACTTTAGGATGCCCCCAAATATACTTAATAATGTTCTTAATTGGCTCAAAATGAAAACTCATAGCACGTAAACCATCTTGAACACATAAGTTTAAAATATGACAAGCACATCGAATATGAAAAAATTCCCCACCAAATAAAGGTTGACACATTTCTTGTAAATCTCTAATAGATGCGGTGTTAGCATATGCATTGTCGAATCAAATTGAAAAAACTCTATTAAGTAGTCTATATTCTTCTAAAATTGCACGAATCATCATAGCAATATTTTGTGCGGTATGTGAATCATCAAAGACTCTAAATGCCAATAAACGTTTTTGCATTGTAAAATGATGATCTACAAAATGACATGTAACACCCATGTAAGAATGGGTTTGAGTATTATCACTCCATATATCACTACAAATAGAAACATGCATATCATTTTGCGAAAAATAAGAAACTAATTCGGCCTTGTGTCTTTTATAAGCCTTAATTACGTTTTTCTTAATCACTTTCCTAGATACGGATTTAAAAGCGGGTTGTGTATGCTCTTTAATATACTCATTAAATCCTACATTTTCACTAAATCGAAATGCTAAATGATCAACACAAATAGCTTCGGCTAATGCTACACTATTAGCTTCATGATCAAAACGAAATAAAGGGTTACCGCTAGTAGAAGATGCAAATCCGCCGGAAATTTGCGTTTGTCCCCCTAGCATTCCCATCTCGGCGACGTGTTTGTGCTCCATGTGTCGTTGAAGGGTTCCATATCCTCCACTTTTCTTCCATTGGAATGTCGCCTCGCAAAAGTTACAAGAAACAATAATTAGACCGGGATCATAATCCTCGGCCTCGAGTTCCTCGATACCGGGTTCTAATTTAGTAAACCACTTTGTAAAAACAGGAGATGTTAGTTTCCGGGATTGGTTCCCGGAGGACCCGGTCCCCCCCTACCCCTAGCCGGCCTCGAACCGCTAGCTTGCCCTTGAGGCCTAGCGGTCCTACCCCTACCGGACCTAACTTGGGAGGTGGGAGTGGGAGTGGGAGAAGTGACATTATCACTCTCTTGGGTGTCAAAATGTTCCGCCATATGATTAAGAACAATTAAATAATATGATTAAAAGCAATTAAAACAATTAAAACAATAAAACAATAAAACAATAAAACAATAAAACAATAAAACTTAGAACAATATAATAATGTGATTAAAAATGTAAAAGCAATAAAATATTGAAAGACAAAAGCTAATTAAAAGGAAGAGATTAAGAGAGATTGTTGATGGAATTTGAGAGATTATAAGATTGAGATTTGAGAAAGAGAAGAGAGATTGTTGATGTTGGATGTGTGATTTGAAGATTGTATGGTATGGTATTTATAGGGGTTTGATATGAGTTTTTTAATATTAAAAAATGAATTTTTTATTTTTTTTTTAATTTCCTAACGGCTAGGACCGCCGGTTAAAATTTTTTTTTTAAAAAAATAAAAAACAAATTGGGTTTTTCGTGAACCTGAACCGGACCGTGACCAAACCGGTTCCTACCGGTTCCGGTCCGGTTCCGGTTCGAACCGCTGGTCCCGGTCCGGTCGAGCCATGACTACTCCTGGGAAGCTACTCTGGAGGGATCGACGCTGCGAATCCGAAGAAGCTTTGAATTTGTTGGGTTAATTAACATTTTCAAGCTCAATATTGGGTCAAAAGCCACGGCCCACAAGAAACAAGTGATGGAGGCCCATATAGACAAAGCAAGCTGGTGAAGTTTCCACGTGAAGTTTCAGGAAGGAGATGGACTAATCTAGAATTAGATATACTAATCTAGATAGTGGGAACGATCAAGACATTTCTAGACTAAATAAGAGGAGGCTTAAGTCGGTTTGTCTACCTATATATATAGACCTAGATAGTAGCAATTTTGTGTGTGGTGTATCGAGCAAAGCAAGAACAAAGTGTGAGGTGTGTGCTCGAGGGTGTGCGCTCGAGGGTGGGTGAGGTGAAGTTGTAGTGTGTGAGAGTGTCCCGTAAAATAAAGAGAATTTCTCAATAATATTCATATATAATACAAAGTCGCTTCCGTAATATTGCGTCTTTGTTTTGGTGGGTGTCGGTGAGTATACGAGAGTCCTGGGAGAAGGAGGTCGTTTCCCTAACAGTTGTATAGAGACGAGGTTGCCGGTATTGGGTGCGCACGTTTAGTTCACAGGTGAAGATCTCGTGTTGGTGAGATGGCGTCAGGTATGTCAAGGACGTTCGAGATTCCGCTCTTTGATGGGAAGATCAACTTCACGTTGTGGCAGAGTATGATTCAAGACCTTTTGGTGCAGCATGGTTTAGAGGAGGAGAAGCCTGAGTCGATGAATGAGAGAGAATGGATGAAAATCCAAAAGAAGGCGGTGAGTACAATCCGGTTGGCACTTGCTCCCGAGATTAAGTTTAGCGTGTTGAGGGAGACCACACCGAAGGGGTTGTGGGACAAGCGCGAGAGCATTTACGCGTCGAAGTCGTTGACGAACCGGTTGTGTTTGAAGATGGAGTTGTACTCACTGAAGATGTGTTTGTGCCTAAAAAATACGACGAGTAAGGAACGCGTGATGAGCTACGCGTAGAAGGACTACGTCGACACGACGAGAGGAAAGGAAGATGTCGTCGACGTGACGAGGCGTGGCAAAGATCTCGTTCTCCTTAAAGATTAGGTCGGCCGAGCATATTTTTATCTTATTCCCTTGAATATTATTGTAATTGGTAAAAGATACGAGAAATAATATCTTTTACCTTATTTATTATATCGTTATTAGATAGAAGGAAAAGATAAGATCTGATTTTCCTTAAAGATATCGTTAGGGTTAGCCTATAAAAGAGGGCTAACGCCTGCTTTGTAAGGATTCAGCCACCGTACGAGTAATACTAAGTTCAAGCTTGAACCCTAAATTCTTCTCTCGTCTTATATTGTTCTTGAGTGTTGAGATTATACCGTATTCTTTGATCTTTGCCCTACAATTGCTTAGTTATCATCTCGTTGATAATTTCGCTACAAACAATTGGCGCCCACCGTGGGGCCAGATCAAAAAGGTATCGTCTCTCCATACGAAAAGAGCTTCTTTTTTTGCAGGAAACCATGACGAATCCGACCGACAACCCACGTGAAGGCAAAAAAAGATCTGAAGAAGAAGACCACGCGACGAATCCTCTCGTTACGGTGGACGAAGACGCGGGGAAAGATCTCGAGAATACTCCAAAAGACAAAAACGGTGTGGCCGCAGTGCGAGCATACTCCTCTCGAGAATACTCCTCTAGTTCTGGTGGACGAACGGCGAAGTAACCGGTGTGGCCGCAGTGCGAGCACATTTCAACACCCTTAAGAAAACGTGGGTAGAAACCAAAAACGCCAGTGAGAAAAACACGTTAGGACTCGCCAAAGAAAACGAGCGACTTCGTTCCGTGATAAAAGAGCTTAAAGCAGAAGCGGCGAAACCACACACCTATGTTCGTAGTCAAAGCGTTGTGCGACGCCTAGACATGGACGCCGTCGCTGAGGAGGAAGGGATCTACGAGTTCCAAGAACACCCAAGTATCATCCCGTCGAGAGAGACGATCCCAAGAAAGAAAACCGAAGAAGCCATGACGTCGAGTGTTGTTGCAACGCTCGTAGCACAACAAGTCGGCGCCTTGAGGAAGGAGATGATGCTAATGCCCGGAGCCCCAAAATCCATAATACCTGAACACGAGTTCGAATTCCAAGAGAGTCCTTTCGTCGCCGCTATCGCCTCCAAGAAGATAGCCAAGAAGATAGCCAAGAAGTTCACCATCGCAGACCTCCCCGTCTATGACGGATCCGACGACCCGGAAGAACATGTCTTACTTTACAAAGCCAAGCGCTCCACAAGTCCAATCGAGCCAGAACTAAAGGAGGTGATGATATGCAAGTTCTTTAGCCCGACGTTGAAAGGTCCAGCCTTGACGTGGTTTATCCACTTACCCAAGGGAAGTATCTCCTCCTACGCCGAACTCTCCAACCTGTTCCGATTACAATTCGCCAGCAGTAAGTTGTTTGCAAAGCAGCCTTCAGATCTCCATAACATGCGCATGAACAAAGGAGAAACCATAAGAGCCTTCATGAAGCGTTTCAATGACGAGAAGATTACAATCCCAGATTGTAGCGACGCTACCTCCGCCGACGCGTTCAGACGTGCACTCCCCCGAGATAGCGATCTGTACAAAGAATTGACAAAGACTCGCCCTGAATCATTCGTCTCAACAAGGGAAAGAGCCACGGAAGCCATACGCCTCGAAGAAGATCTCCTAAGGCATGCTGAAGAAAAGTCTCGATCTCCACGTAGACGAACCCCTCCGCGTAGAGATTCTCCTCAGCAGAAAGGTGACGAACGTTATGATAGAAGAAACAAGCCGTTCCAGAGAGAACCTCCCATGGTGCATAACGTTAGTGAGATCAACAACGTCTACGCGGTCGAAAGAGGTGTGTACATGAAGACCGACGCATTGCGAGTCATGAACGCGATGGAAAAGCTCCACGACCTGAAGTGGCCTAAAAAGCCAAATCCGGAAAAGAAGTCAGGATCGGGAAGAGGGTACTGTGAGTTCCACAATGACTCGGGACATCCGACAGATGATTGTTATACTCTGAGGAAAGAAGTGCTACGCCTCCTGAAAAGAGGAGACCTGTTAGATCTGCTTTCCAAAGAAGGAAGTGACGTGTTCGAAGGAGCAAGGAAAGGGAAAAGATCTCCAATGCCACAACCTCCCTCGTCGAGTCGTTCAAGGACAATCAACACAATCTTCGGAGGCTCTCCCATAAGCGGCTATACCGCCTCGTCCGCCAAAAGGAGCATCAAGGCGTTACGCGGTGAAGGAAGTACTTTGCCTGTCTACCACGTCAGGACTGTTAGGAAAGATTGTCCAATCACATTCGAGGAACCCAATGGAAGCGTAGATCATCACGACGGGTTAGTTATCTCCCTAACCATTAGTAATTGCAAGGTTAAAAGGATCCTCATCGATAATGGAAGCTCGGCCAACATCATCACCTTATCTGCAATCAAAGAACTCGGATTATCTAGCGACGACGTGATGAAAAAGTACATCCCCCTATGTAGGATCTGTATGTTAGTATCAAGGGAACTGTGACAAAGAGTTGTCCAGTTCCTAGGCACAACGGAAGTAAAGTAACAGATTATCAACACAATTACTTTAGGTGGAAACCCTGGATAACCAATTAGTTATCTTAGGATGAAAACCACCTCTCTTTCGAGGATTTGAAAGGTCTACTTGTATATTCAATCAGTGAGTTTAGAGACGAACGAGATTACAAACTTATTGCTAAGTACTAACCTAGTTCCTATCAGAAACTCTCAGATGACAATACCAGTGAACTTACTTGATGTTCTTGTATGCAAGAACACTCTTCTTCTTCTTCTTAGGCTGATACACTTCAAACTCAATCAAAATGCATAAACCCTAAGAACATAGAGGCCATCATATAAATAGGGAATTAGTTCGACGTATAAAGATATTCTGGGAAATATATTATATGTCGTACTAATATCCTAATATACGATCGATCCTATGCTGTGCAAGTTAACTTGAATTAACTCACTAGATACCATAAATTACATGACCGAATTACAACAACTCTAACAATATCCTAACAAGGAAAAGATCTTCTTCAAATCTTCTCGGCTCGCCGCCCACGCTAGGGTTAGGAGTAACTCGGGTGTAACACACAGTTCCTTCAGACTTCCCTTGTGGCTTTATCAGTCTTCAAATCTTCTATCTTTTTAACTGAAATAGCAAGGTAAGCAGTACCATAGTATATCCAAGTGTTGTCATCGTCAAAACAAAGAGACCAGAGGAAAGGAACCTATTAGGGAACCACAGTTCCATAGGTTCCTATTCCAACACCCTAGTAGGTTTCAGCGGCGAAGTCGCCGATATGCTGGGAGAGATCACCCTAACCACTCTGGCGGAAGGAGTCAATATGCAAACTAAGTTCGTGGTAATGGAAGCAGAGTCACCATATAACATAATCTTGGGAAGGCCATGGTTACACGATATGAGAGCCATACCCTCAACGTACCATCAATCCCTTAAATTTCCACCTCCATGGGGAATCCAAGAAATCAAGGGTGAACCACATATAGCAAGAGAGTCCTACAACATAGGAATGAAGAGTACAACCAATGCGTCCCTAGAGAAAAAGAGTAAGGCGTAGCAATTAAAAGACCATGGAGAACAAGTAAGATATGCTCAACGAAGACTCTACGAGGTAAAAGAAGAAATTGACCGGGTAGGCGACGAGACATACATCCTAGAAATCAAGTCCTACGCCATCCGAAGAGTAGAGAAGAGGAAAGCATCTTCATGGTCTGAATCACCGGGTAACAGAGGATCGAAGCTCCTAAAAACATGGAAGAGTCATGGAAAGCCTAAGAAAAAAGCTAGGGGTAGAAGAATAACCCTCGACGCGTCGAAGAAAGAATCATCTAAGAAACGAGATAAGAGCGCCGACAAGCACGACACGTCTCTACGGAAATATAAGCAAAATCTCCGAGTTCAAAAGTGGTAGAAATTTATGGCGGAGAACCCCGACCTATGTTACATGTTCTTGAAACACCACCCACCGTAAAGACACCATCAGGAAAGAGTTCGAGAAATTTCTATGCGTCTTTTGATTCCCCTTTTATTTCCCTTTGCATGAGTAAGATTAAGTTTTTAATAAGAACATGTTGTTATCTTTAGGTCAAAGCGACAAGGGGTCGCGGCGACTAGGGGTAGGCGTCAAAGTCAGTGTTTGTTATTGCATGATGCATCTTTTATTAATATACAAGTAGACCTTTTCTCTCCAACGTGTTAAGCATGCCGAGTTGTTTCATTTCCATGACTTGCTCCTATGTCTATTAAGAGAACGTGCCTCTTGAGTACGGTATACCAAATAAGAAGCAAGAAGGCCGCGGTGCAAATTCACGCCGGGGGCGAATTTCGTTAGTCTACGCGTTCGAGGCTCCATCTACGCGTAGGCAACGTTAGCCGAACCGCCGACTCTGAGTCGACGCTTCCCATGATTGTTAGCGACGTGTGGCAATGGTCATGGGGAATGAAGCCCGGTACCTTACGAAGCTGGCCGGATCCTCTGAGAAAACAAGGTCGAACCTATTTGACACGATCATTCTCCAGGAACGCGTCTTCACGCCTTCCAGCCCCTCTGAGAGTCATGAATCCACGGGCAAAACGCCAAACCGGAAGGGATGCGTCCACCGGCATCGTAAGTCCTAACAATCGAGAAATTGGACGCTACACGATGAATAGGCCCGTCGATTAAAAGAGTTCGACATCGACCTAACGCTAGCGTGAGGCAACGGACCGACCTTAAAAGTAAGGGGTAACGTCACAAGCTGATAAAATCCCACACTGACCTATGTCCGCCACTCGCTTCAGGGTTCGGAGGAAATGCTGGACCCAACCTTCATATAAGCCGGCAACGTAACAAAACCAGCCGCTGTTTGTAGTGAAATTATCAACGAGATGATAACTAAGCAATTGTAGGGCAAAGATCAAAGAGTATGGTATAATCTCAACACTCAAGAACAAAATAAGACGAGAGAAGAGTTTAGGGTTGAAGCTTGAACTTAGTATTACTCGTATGGTGGCTGAATGAATACAAAACAGGCGTTAGCCCTATTTTATATGCTAACCCTAACGATATCTTTAAGGAAAATCGGATCTTATCTTTTCTTTCTATCTAAATAACGATATAATAAACAAGGTAAAATATATTCTTCCCCGTATCATTTACCAATTACAATAATATTCAAGGGAATAAGATAAAATATGCTCGGCCGACCTAATCCTTAAGGAGAACGAGATCTTTGCCACGTCTCGTCACGTTGACGACATCTTCTTTTCATCTCGTCACGTCGACGACATCCTTCTATGCGTAGCTTACCACGCGTTCCTTACTCGTCGTATTTTTAGGCACAAACAATACCCCTAAGGCGTCTTACAAGGCTTGATGTCTAGTAGAGGTGGGAGACGCCTTCTTTCTTCATGGAATACATCTTGATCAGATTCGGAACGCGTCGAATACCCTTTTGAACCGACATCTTGACTTCGTAATAATATCTTCCCTTCGATTCTTATTTAATGCGGCTAACTAACTCGTATACGCTCCAACGGCTACTTCCCCAACGTTCGGATTTGTTTCTAACGGTAACAAACTGATTCTTGGAAAATATCGAACGAGATCCTCTTTCCTTATTTAAACCCGCTTTGGCTTTCTTCTTTCTCTCATTCGCGATCTTCTTACAAACCCTAATCTTTGCTTTCTTTCTTCAATGGCTCCGATTGTCTATGATCACAAGATGATTCTCAGCGATGTCAACCGCCGTTCTTCTTCGGCTCGTAACATTGAGTTCTTTTGTTCCATAGCCGGGTTTTCCGCTCATGTTGAAATTGCTATTCCTCCTCCTGGCGTTTTCACCGACGCCTTAGGCCCAGGATGGATTTGTGTCTACGAGTACCCTTTATCGGTTGGACATCGTTTTCCTTTCTCTCCTTTAGTTCAATCTTTCTTGACTACTCTGGGCATCGCGATCGGACAAGTCCTTCCGAGCGCTTGAAGAGGTTTGGCGGTGTTGGACCACATTTTAGCTAATTTTGATGTTGCATTCACGATCGCCGACGTTATGCACTCTTGCATTCTCTCTACTCCTTCGGCGGGTAGAATCAATATCAAGTCTCGCGTTGGGGTTCCTCCCTTGGTGAACGAAGGAACTTCGTCCGACCGTGGTTGGGTAGATAAATTTTACTTCATCAAGAAGTCTACTTTGGGGAAAGATTGTGCTTTCTTACTTGAAGAATGGACTCCTTTCAGTATGCTTCTTTACTTTTTGTACTTTTCTTTAGACTTATGCATCTCGACGCTTATTCTTGCGTGTGACTTCGCGTGTAGTTGATATTCATGCTATCGTGACGCGGGAAGAATCAGAGGAGATTATCAAGAAAATCATGGCGATTCCTCTGGTAGAACGTACCTTTACCGGTCGTGACGGGAAGGGATATCGTCTCGCGACCCCCATTCCTTCTCGAGGTGAGTTTTCTCGTATAGGTTATGCGTTGCTTTGCTTTTTACTTTCTATACTGAGTGAAATTATTTTTCAGGCGTTGCGTATCACACTAGTCAAGAATCTGCCAATGACCTGATTACTGCTAAGAGGAGGTGCATCTTGGAGAAAAAGCTGAGAGCTGCGAAGGAAGAGACTGGTCCTACTTCAGCATGCGTAAACGAGGTGACTCCGCTGGCTACGGCGATGCAAGTGTCTTCAGACGCGCCTTTGAACGTAGGGATAGTGGAAGCTCTCGTAGACCTTTCGAAGGAGAGTGAGAAGAGCAAGACGAAGGATCCCGGTGCAGCTTCCGTTACATACGTTGAAGTGGGCGATTTTCCCACGACGGTGTCTCGTTCCGTAGCACCTGCGCGTAATTTCATCCCGGTGATGCAAGCTCTAGCTTCTACTTCTTCTTGGAACCATTATCTGTCGATGCAAGCCGTAGACGTGTTGGGTGATTCTCTCGTAGCACAGTGGCAGGTGTGTCTCTTTCTTTGAAACCTTGATTTTCTTTGGACGTTGTGTCGTTTCTTATATGTTGGTGTCTTTCAGGGCTTCCAAGCTTCGCTGTGTCTCTGGGAACGCCTTCATAAGCATTCTGAGTCCGAGGGGTCCTTGAAGGGTCAGGTGAGCGACCTTAGTAAGAAGATCAAGGAACTTGACAAGAAGGTCGCTCGCCTTACGGCGTCTGAGAAGGATGCTCGCATGGAGACTTTGGAGACGGCGAAGCAGAGGGGTGTGCTGGCGCGACGAGTCAAAGTGTTGACTGGGAAGGTCGCGTCTCTTGAGTCCGATGCCGAAACGAAAGCAAGGGTGTACGAGAAGAACTTACGAGAGACTAGTACTTACTATTCGTGGTCATCTCGTATTGAGGTTATGGAGGAGTTTCGTGCAGGTCGCCATGTAGATTGGGATGTGGAACGTGAGCGCGGCGAATTTTCTGTTCTTTATCCCATTCCACTCGAGGGGGTTTCTCTTCTACGCGTTTCTTCGAGTTCGCCAGTCTTAGCTTCTGGTGACGCAGATGTAACTTTAGGTGGTGACGTCGTTCCTGCGGATAAGGATGTCTCTCCTTCTTCTTAGTTCTTAGGATTTTCTTTTCGTTTTGCTTGTTGTACGGTTGCTTTTGTGGAACGTGGATTTTAGCTTTTCGTCACGTTCCGGTGTGGCGATTTTCTTTTGAATACGTATTGGATACTTATTGGTTCTTTCTTTACGTAAGGCTTTTGCTTTGTCTCTGACTTTTGGTGGGAATACTATCCCCTTTTGGCGAACTTGGCTTTAGATCTTCTATGGAGTCGGATTCGCCAAACATTTTTTACTTGCGCCGCTTAGGTCGATCTTTGGGGTTTCGATTTTTCTACCCCTGGTATTGTTATGGTCATTGCGGCTGCTTTTTGTTACTTAATAAGGTGATATGGTCATTACGGTTGTTTTCGTTACGTTGCCGGCTTATATGAAGGTTGGGTCCAACATTTCCTCCGAACCCTGAAGCGAGTGGCGGACGTAGGTCAGCGTGTTATTTTATCATCTTGTGACGTTACCCCTTACTTTTAAGGTGGATCCGTTGCCTCACGCTAGCGTTAGGTCGACGTCGAACTCTTTTAATCGACGGGCCTATTCATCGTGTAGCGTCTGATTTCTTGATTGTTAGGACTTACGATGTCAGTGGACGCGTCCCTGTCGGTTTGGCGTTTTTCCCGTGGATTCATGACTCTCAGAGGGGTCGTGGAAGGCGCGAGTATGCGTTCCTGGAGAGTGGTCGTGGCAATAGGTTTCCCTTCTTTGCTCAGAGGACCGTGCCGGTTTCGTGAGGTGCCAGGCTTCATTCCCCATGACCGGTTTCGTGAGGTTCGGCTAACGTTGCCTACGCGTAGATGGAGCCTTAAACGCGTAGGCTAACGAAATTCGCCCCCGACGCGGATTTTCGCCGTTGCCTTATTAAGCTTGATGTTATGTCACATACACAGAGCAAGTATTTTTGAAATGAAACAACTCGGCATGCATCGCATATTGGACAGCAAAGTGCATACTTATCTATTAACGAAGACTTCATGAAGTTTGACGAGCTAAGACATCTACCCCTAGTCTTGACGACCCCTTGTCGTCTCGACGCTAAAACATGCTAGGACATAACTAGGAATCTTAGATATGCATAAGAGTAAGCAGAGATCAAATCAACTATCACGTCTTCTAATGGTAATACTTCTTAAGATGTGTTGCATTCCATGAACGCATCAGCGGTACTCCTTCTGGTGTAACGAGTTCGTAGGCTCCTCGACGGTCTTACCGACGCTCTTATCCTCGGTGTTTGGGAATACTTTTCTTAGGACCCAGTCTCCTACTTGGAAAGTTCTTGCTTTTACCCGTCGATTGTAGCTTCGGGCGGCGATTTGTTTCTGTGTCGCCATTCTTAACGCTGCATTATCTCTTAGCTCGTCGACGATATCTATCATGAACGTCATCATTAGAGTGTTTCTTTCCTCAGGGAGGGACCGATATCTCTCCGTTGGCACCTCCACCTCGATTGGTAGGACGGCTTCGAAACCGTATACGAGAGAGAATGGCGTTCTTCCCGTTGCCCTCTTAGGCGTTGCTCTGTCGGCCCATAATATAGCTTGGAGTTGATCCGCCCAATTTCCCTTGCATTCTTCTATCCTCTTCTTGAGATTACTCACGATGAACTTGTTACTTGACTCTGCTTGCCCGTTCGCTTGAGGGTATCTTGACGTCGAGTAGACTAGGCGTATAACTTTGTCTTCGCAGAACGATACGATGTTCTTGCTAATGAATGTGATCCGTTGTCGCATACAATGGTGTGAGGGATTCCGAACCTCATGATGATGTGTCTTTCGATGAAGGAGATGACATGGGAATCTTTGATATTCTTGAATGCCTCGGCTTCTATCCACTTGGAGAAGTAATCTGTAACGGCGAGCATTAACGTCTTCAGGCCTAGGGTTAAGGGAATAGGTCCTACTATAGCCATTCCCCATTGCATGAATGGCCAAGAGACGTTATGGAGTGGAGTTTCTCCGCTGGCTGGTGTGGGATCGGGGCGTGTCTTTGACAACCGTCACACCTCTTGACGTGATTCATCGTGTCTTGTCTCATCGTGGGCCAATAGTATCCTGCTGAGTGTGTTTTGGCTGCTAGGCTTCTCCCTCCTGAATGATTCCCATATTCTCCGTTGTGTAGCTCACGTAGAATATCTTGGATCTTTTCCTCTGTTGGGCACGTCAAGAACATACCATTTGACGAATATTTTAGTAGTTGGCCTTTGTCTACTATGAAGGTAGTTGCCTTTTGCTTCAATAGCCTAGCTTCGTACGCGTTACCCGGGAGGCGTCTGTGCTGCAACCACTCATAGTAAGGCGTTACCCATGAGTCTTGACTCCTTACCGTGAGTGTTTGTTCTGGAATTGCTTCTTTGTTGATGGACGCGTAGCTGAGGTGGAGGAACAAGATCTTTTGGTACTCCCTTGGGTCGATGGATGAACATAGCTTTGCTAACGCGTCGGCTTGCACATTAGCGTCTCTGGGGATCTGTCTGATTTGGCAGCTTTCGAACTTCTCGAACAATTCTTGTACTACTTTGAGATACAACGTCATCTTCGAGTCTTTAGTGGCGTATTCACCTCGAACTTGGTTGACTATCAACAATGAATCACAATAAATATCAAGCTTCTGAACCTGTAAGTCGATGGCGACGCGTAGACCGGCAATTAAGGCTTCATACTCGACTTCGTTATTTGTTGCTTTGAAGTCGCATCTTATGGCTTGGACGACTCTATCCCCTTGCGGCGATTTTAGGACGATGCCTAGTCCCACCCCGTTCTGGTTCATCGCTCCGTCTGTGTGCAAGGTCCACTTTGTGAACTCTACCTTGTTTACTTGCGACATGTTCGTAGGGTCAACGCGTTGGGATGTACATGAAGACGGGGTGACCAATAGAAGACTTCCAAGCAAGTAACATGATCGTCGACATCACGAAGTTAAGCACGGAGTACTCTTTTTACTCTTCTCATGGTTTTTCCCACGAGGTTTTCCTAAGAAGAGGTTTTAACGAGGCTCCCAAGGTCATTCATCACCGTGACACCATCAACATGGTCCCCGACACCATTTACGAGATAGATGAGGCAATCTACGAGATAGATAAGGCCATCTACGAGATAGATGAGGCTATCTACGAGATAGATGAGGCTATATACGAGATAGATGAGGCTATCTACGAGATAGATGAGGTCATCTACGAGATAGATGAACTCCTCTACGAGATCACCTACGAGATCACCTACGAGATCAACTACGAGTTCCCTTGATTATCTACGAGTTCCCAAGGTCACCTACGTGAAGATTAAGTACGTCGACGAGAAGAGCTACGCGTAGACGACGACGAGTACGAGAAATAACGAGTATAAAGGCGTCGTCGAGATCGAGATAAAGTCGGTTGAGAATATTTATGTCTTTTATTTAATATTCATTATGTAAATAGTAAAAGATATTAGAAAGAATATATGTTACCATATTTTATATTAGGTTACAGATATAAGGAAAAAGATAAGATTCTTTCCTTGAAGATAGAATTAGGGTTTGCTATAAATAAAGGGCTCTCTTATCATTGTAAGACAACCTTTTCTCCCCAAGTAATACACAACTATCTCGAGTTTTCTCTCTTTTATCAATGGTGTTTTCTAGATGAAGTGTTGGCACCGTAAAGTTTGATTTTTGCCCTACAATTGCTTAGTTATCATCTCGTTGATAATATCGCTACAAACAATGGCGCCCACCGTGGGGCATGATCAAAAAAATGCCTTCTTTTCATCAAAAGAAACCATCTATTCTTCACAAAAAAGTCAAAACCTAACGAGCCTTCAAAGATCAAAGAAGAAGATCAAAATCCGAAATCATTCCTGGTTCACGTAGCTGTCTGCGACACAATTTTGAAGATCTCGTATCTCTCCTGTCCGATGTCCAAATTCAATGAAATTTTGAGGGATTAAAGTAGACTTCAATATCGGTCGAATGGCGTTGGAATCATGCAATTCCGAATTTTCTACAGAGCAGACCGACATAAACAAGATGACTGCAGAATCCAGAAAGTTGTTTGTTCTCCAAGGAAGATTTCTCTTTCACCAAAACGGTAATATCTATCCATAATCTTCTTCCTTTGAGTTCTAAAAGGTTCAACTCTATTATATCCATATCAATTCAGAATAAGTTGCATAGAAATCATATTAAAGGAAAATTCTTAAGTTCATTATCATGAGATTTCCATATCTAGATTTGCATATTCACCATAGAAAAGCATGTTAGACTTAATCTAAAGATTAAATCTTTCTTATTCTTATTTGAGATTCAAAATTGTAGTATGAGAATCTAAAAAGATCAGAATCTTATGGTTAAGTAGAAGTTCATAAAGTTTGTACCTTGATAAAGCATGCTATACATCTACTTAAGCACGTCGTGATGTTTTTGCTTGCATATGATGATAACGACGCCGTATCTCGCTCGTAAACGTCGAGTGAACTATCGAAAGTTTTCAAGAAATCAAGGAAATCAGATAAGGATTAAAAAGATCATGTAAGACCCTCCAAGAAGACAATCAAGGCGCTAAGACGCCATGAACAACACGTTCCTGAGACGTCAAAGACAATGTCAGACGAACTCCTCTCCAAAGGCAAGAAACACCGCGTTGTTTTATTCCCATCTCCATGACAAGGGGTAATATCTCCACAAGTTTGGTACGACCATGACGATGTCTAAGGAACGCGACGTCCAAGAAGCCAATTACAAAGGCTAAAGATAGATGATACATCTCGATCTAATCACAACTCATAAGCTAAGTTCTCTACTTATTTATTCTATATCTTTATTCAAATACCAAGTTTCCATGATCATATCTCACCTTAACGTGCATGATAAATAAGATTCAATTAGCATAAGATGCATGTTACCTTCATATACGCTCATAAACTGAAAAGTAGAAGAATTGCATGTCAAATATGAGATTACCTCCTAAGTCTTTCGTTAAACTCTCTCCTTAAAGTCTTTATGATCTAAATCACACTTGATTGGATAAGATTTTCAGAATTGTTATTGTTCAAGCTAAATAAGAGTACAACAAAGAGAATGACGACGTCGGACAAGACGACGAATTTGGATTACTATGTGATAATCTCACTCTAAACACCATCCTGAAATCATCACAAGGGGGATAGGATACCCAAGTCATCATTAAGAAACAAGGTGACAAAAGCTCTCCCTCCAGAAAGATCAAGAGCAAAGCATCACGTCAAAGATGAAAAATCAATAGAAGTCGACCAGCCACTGCGTAAGCAAGTTATCAACGTCGCCCCTCAACGTGACGCCTTCTCCAACGTTTGTAGACGTGAAATCAAGAACTCCATCATTATATGATCTCCAAGCTATCATTCAAAGTACGAACTAAGTGGAATACAAGAACGCGACGGATCAAGACAGTCTCAAGTTCGGACACGACGTTAAGAGTCGCCTAAGGAAGTACAAAGTGCAGCAAATCTTATTTGCATAAGCATATTTTCTCTCCGACGTGTCAAGCATGCTGAGCTGTTTCATTTCAAAGTATTTGCTCTGTGTCTATGACGTAACACCAAGCTTAATAAGGCCGCGACGAAAATCCGCGTCGGGGGCGAATTTCGTTAGCTTACGCGTTTAAGGCTCCATCTACGCGTAGGCAACGTTAGCCGAACCGCCGACCCCGAGTCGAAGCTCCCCATGATTGTTAGCGACGTGTGGCAATGGTCATGGGTAATGAAGCCCGGCACCTCACGAAACCGGCACGGTCCTCTGAGCAAAGAAGGGAAACCTATCGCCATGACCACTCTCCAGGAACGCGTACTTGCGCCTTCCACGGCCCCTCTGAGAGTCATGAATCCACGGGCAAAACGCCAAACCGACAGGGACGCGTCCACTGACATCGTAAGTCCTAACAATCGAGAAATCGGACGCTACACGATGAATAGGCCCGTCGATTAAAATAATTGGACGTCGACCTAACGCTAGCGTGAGGCAAAGGATCCACCTTAAAGTAAGGGGTACCGTCACAAGCTGATAAAATCACACGTTGACCTATGTCCGCCACTCGCTTCAGGGTTCGGAGGAAATGCTGGACCCAACCTTCATATAAGCCGGCAAATAACAAAAGCAGCCGCAATGACCGTACCACCCTATCAAGTAAGTAAAACTCTCTAACGCGTTCACTACGAACAAAGTGTCATACCAGGGGTAGAAAACCACACCCTAAAGATAAAGCAGCAAAAGCGAAAGCCAAGGACCAAACCTACGCACTCACAAACAAGCTACGCATAAGGGGTCACGGAAGTTAAAGTCAAAAAGAAAAAGTTTTACACGTATGCGGAGCAAGATACGCGTACCAAAGCATAGCACATAAAACATCAAAACCAAAGAAAGAGAAAGCTCCCAAGACGTCTCTGACGCGAAGAATAACGCGCACGACGCAAGAAACAAAGTGCAAGATATAACAAGTAAAGCAAGCCCAAGGATCTTTGGTAGCTCTAACCTAGTCTACGGGGAGCCTAAGTCAAACCTACCAAAAGGGGTAGGACCACTCAAGGAAACAAGAAAGACAGAAGTATTGTCAAGACGATCCTAAGAGAAAAATTACTCGTTCAACCCATAGACAAATACGCTATCGCCAAAGAAGATCATGTGAAGTCGAAAACGTCACGCAAGATAAAAGGAAGAGTTTGCAACAAAGAAAGACGAGACAAAGGAATCTCAATCGAAAGCAAGAGTTCAGAAAAAACCCAAGAGCTAGAATATGAACGAGAACGACAATCACGAGTTGGCCAAGATAACCCAAATTCTACGCGTAGAGAACGCCTAAAACGCCCAAAAGAGGAAGAACACGATCAAAAGCATCGCAACGAATATAATAAAATTTCATCTCCGTAAGAAAATAAAAGCATCTCAAAGAATTCTCCTGATAGAAGCAAGCATGATCTAGTCACGAGAAGCATTAGTACGACTGAAAGCACGACGAGGTCGAAGTAATCGCCGAACAAATCTAAGAAAAACATTCAAAAGAAGCAGTGCTCCCAAAAGCATTAGGTAAAAGTCAGTGTAGTCGACACAAGGTGTCATAGCCAACGCGTTCCCAGATGTGCAACGTGTTCTCCAAAGACGTCTCTCGACGCGTTCTCCAGAACATTCTCGTTACACCTCCTTAAGGCTCGAAGCAATCTAAGAGCATCGCATGAAGATCAAGTTGTGCCGCCATGATAACGCCACCAGGGGTCATACCTATGACATAATCTCCATCAGAGCAAGAAATTCACGGCTTCCTTGAGTCATTAGAGCAAGAATAACTGCACTTTCCTAAACTGCTAAGCACAATCTATTCATCCCGGGTACGTTGCTCAAGACCTCCTTTTACTTAGTTATTCTTCTTCACATATCTCCACTGCTCGTCTACAAGCTTCACCTCAAGCAAGTCTATCTCTCTCTCCAACTTCTAGCAAGACCCCAGGCAATAGAGGCCAACACCCATCTGCAAGGGGTGACGTAATTATAAGAGACGCGTTGAAAGTGAGAACGCGTAGAATCGCCAAAGAGAAAAAAGAGTACGCTATGAAAAAAGTATGTCAAAGTAGAGACGGAAGTTAAGAAGTTGCATCATAAGAAGAGACACCAGAACTCAAAGCATATACCAGAGAAGAAAGAAAATATGAAAACGCGAAGAGATAGAACGCGTCGCCATCACCCATCGTGACCTCCAAAAGAGTACCTCCACACTAAGCAAGTGCATAAGGAGAGAAGTCAAGAAAGCTGAAAAGTTTCACGTCACCCAAGCTAGGGGTGATGAGTAGAGCCTCCACAATGTCTAAGAAAGAGCGACGAAGTGTCCCCAAAACTTCCCTGAGTAAAAGCATCGATTGGTCGAGAACAAGCGTAAGAGAAAAAGATCTGAGTATGCAGTAGCAAAGAAAGAAAGAAGTTGAAAGATTCGATTGTTTCTCTCATCCGTTACGAAGTAGTAGTTTCCTCCAAAAGTGTTATCCTTAGAAAAAGGAGCAGAAGATGTTCGAAGTACCACATTGAGAATCCAAACATGCGGCGAAGGTCCAATAAGGAGATATGTTACAAGAAAGAAGTAAATCGCCATCTAAAATTTTTCTTGAAGACAGGATGATCCAAGTAACCAAGTTGAGGATTATGGTGAAGCAACGACTTCACTTACGAAGTCCTCATTAGCCATGATTTTAGATTCGGACCGCGACATTTCAGAGTCGATGAAGCACGAAGTTGATTCTCTCCAAAGAAGGCGTAAGAACCCAAGATCCAGATCGCCTATCGCCAGTTAGAAAGAAAAGACATGTTCAAACGTAGAACGCGAGTTCAAGGAGCCGATTATGAAGCAATAGAGTTCCGAGCATAAAGTTATAGCAGCAACGCGTTGAGGTTAAGAGAAGGCACTGAAGAAGATGAAGACGTTTCCCAGATCTGCAAGGCAATAAGATCCGTAAAAAGCCTTATGGGTATTGTTTGTGCCTATAAATACCACTACAGTTGCGACATGTTCGTAGGGTCAACGCGTTGGGATGTACATGAAGACGGGGTGACCAATAGAAGATGTCCAAGCAAGTAACATGATCGTCGACATCACGAAGTTAAGCACGAAGTACTCTTTTTACTCTTCTCATGGTTTTTCCCACGAGGTTTTCCTAAGAAGAGGTTTTAACGAGGCTCTCAAGGTCATTCATCACCGTGACACCATCAACATGGTCCCTGACATCATTTACGAGATAGATGAGGCCATCTACGAGATAGATAAGGCCATATACGAGATAGATGAGGCTATCTACGAGATAGATGAGGCTATCTACGAGATAGATGAGGTCATCTACGAGATAGATGAACTCCTCTACGAGATCACCTACGAGATCAACTACGAGATCAACTACGAGTTCCCTTGATTATCTACAAGTTCCCAAGGTCACCTACATGAAGATTAAGTACGTTGACGAGAAGAGCTACGCATAGACGACGACGAGTACGAGAAATAACTAGTATAAAGGCGTCGTCGAGATCGAGATAAAGTCGGTTGAGAATATTTATGTCTTTTATTTAATATTCATTATGTAAATAGTAAAAGATATTAGAAAGAATATCTTTTACCATGTTTTATATTAGGTTAAAGATATAAGAAAAAAGATAAGATTATTTCCTTAAAGATAGAATTAGGGTTTGCCTATAAATAAAGGGCTCCCTTATCATTTTAAGGCAGCCTTTTCTCCCCAAGTAATACACAAGTATCTCGAGTTCTCTCTCTTTTATCAATGGTGTTTTCTAGACGAAGTGTTGGCACCGTAAAGTTTGATTTTTGCCCTACAATTGCGTAGTTATCATCTCGTTGGTAATTTCGCTAAAAACAGTTGTTGGTCCCCTTCTTCTCTTACGAGCACTCGCTAATAGCTATCTCGGAGACCGCTAGATATACGAACAAAGGCTCTCCTTCCATAGGCTTTGATAGGAGTAAGGGATTTGTCAGATAATTCTTAAGCTCCGTGAAAGCTTCTTCGTGGCGTTTCGTCCAAGAGAAAGACTCGTTCTTTCAGAGAGTATCGTAGAAGAGTCGGTTCCTGTCGGAAGATTTGGAGAGGAACCTGTTTAACGCATCGACTCTTCCCGTCAGATTTTGTATGTCTTTCACGCAACGCGGAGATTCGAGATCGAGTATGGCTTTAATCTGCTCGGGACTAGCTTCTATTCCTCTCTGGGTTACCACATATCCAAGGAACTTCCTGGAAGATACCCCGAAGGAGCACTTGGTAGGGTAGAGCTTCATGCTATATTCTTCCAGGATCTCGAACGCCTCCTTCAAATGTTCTACGTGATCTTTTTTCTTGTTTAGACTTCACGAGCATGTCGTCTATGTAAACTTCCATCGTGTCTCCTATCTGATCCTCGAAAATCTTGTTTACCAGCCTTTGATATGTAGCTCTGGCGTTCTTGAGGCCGAAAGGCATGACTTTGTAGCAAAATATCCCCTGGTTCGTTACGAACGCGGTCTTTTCTTGATCGGTGGGATTCATCTGTATCTGGTGATATCCACTGACGCGTCCATGAATGTTAGCATCTCATGTCCTGCCGTCGCGTCTACCATGGCGTCGATGTGAGGGAGTGGGAAGGAATCTTTAGGGCAAGATTTGTTAAGATCCGTGAAATCGACGCATACTCTCCACTTTCCGTTCTTCTTCTGGACGACCACGACGTTGGCTAGCCAATCAGGATACTTTGCTTCTCGTATCTTGCCTGTTTCGAGGAGATTTTTTACTTCTTCGTCCACAACTTTGTTGCGTTCGGGAGCGAATTTCCTCCTCTTCTGCTTGACTGGGGTGAATTTTCAATCAACGTTTAGCTTATGGAGCATCACGTCTGGAGATATGCCTGTCATGTCCTCGTGGATCCACGCGAAGCATTTGGCCTTTGATTTTAGGAACGCGATCAATTCGCCTATAACTTCTCTGGGGACGTCGATCCCTATCTTTACGGTTCTTTCGGGTTTCGAATCATCGATAACCACGTCTTCTACCTCAGGATACTTTGGCTTGACGTACTTAGTTGGCGTCTTGACCTGAAATTCTTTTACTTCGTTCTTTTTGATCTCTGGCGTCGTGATTCCTTTCATCCCAATTCGGTAGCATTCTTTGGCCGTGTAGGGTTCGCCTTTAACTTCGCATACTCCCCAGGGCGTCGGGAACTTCAGGGATTGGTGATACGTAGACGGAACTGCTCGCATATCATGGATCCAAGGTCTTCCTAAGATGGCGTTATAGGGTGATTCTGCTTCCATCATGGCGAATCTGGTTGAGAGATTGACGTCGTGGGTCGTCGTCTTGAGGGTGATTTCCCCTAACATCTCGGTAATTTCTCCGCTGAAGCCTTTTAAACGGATACGCTTCCCGATGACATTGTCGACTGAAAGTCTGAGTTCAAGAATGGCGGAGAGGGTGATGATGTTAGTCGAACTTCCGTTATCTACTAGGATTCTCTTCACGTTACAATTCCGAATCACCACGAAGATCACCAAGCTATCGTGATGCTTGATTCTGTCATCTGGGTCTTCGAACATGATAGGCTGATCACGATTTGCTGCTCTGGCGTGGCGAGTTGGCACGGAGTCGTCTTGTCCTTCGATAGTCCTCGCGAGCCTTTTAGCGTCGGAGGTTGTACATGGCGGTGGGCCTCCTAACACGGTGAAGGCTTCGTCTCAAAGGTTTTCGACCGATCTGGAATCTTTCATGGCTTCTGCGGGAGAGGTTGTTCTCTTCGTATGCAAAGACGACACCTTTTTTATCATGCCCCACGGTGGGCGCCAATTGTTTGTAGCGAAATTATCAACGAGATGATAACTAAGCAATTGCAGGGCAAAGATCAGAGAGTATGGTATAATCTCAACACTCAAGAAAAAAATAAGACGAGAGAAGAGTTTAGGGTTGAAGCTTGAACTCAGTATTACTCGTATGGTGGCTGAATGAATACAAAACAGGCGTTGGCCCTATTTTATAGGCTAACCCTAACGATATCTTTAAGGAAAATCGGATCTTATCTTTTCCATCTATCTAAATAACGATATAATAAACCAGGTAAAAGATATTCTTCACCGTATCTTTTACCAATTACAATAATATTCAAGGGAATAAGATAAAATATGCTCGGCCGACCTAATCCTTAAGGAGAACGAGATCTTTGCCAAACGTTGACGACATCTTCTTTTCATGTCGTCACGTCGACGACATCCTTCTACGCGTAGCTTACCACGCGTTCCTTACTCGTCGTATTTTTAGGCACAAACAGCCGCGTTGACCATACCACCCTATCAAGTAAGCAAAACTTTCTAACACGTTCATTACGAACAAAGTGTCATACCAGGGGGTAGAAAACCACACCCTAAAGATAAAGTAGCAAAAACAAAAGTCAAGAACCAAACCTACGCGTTCAAAAACAAGCTTCGCGTAAGGGGTCACAGAAGTTAGAGTCAAAAAGAAGAAAAGGCTCTACGCGTACCAAAGCGTAAAGTACATGGAACATCAAAACCAAAGACAACTATGTCCTAAGATGTCTCCGACGTGAAGAATATGCGCACACGACACGAAAAATAAAGTACAAGATATAACGAACAAAGCAAGCACAAGGATCTTTGGTAGCTCTAACCTAGTCTACAGGGAGTCTAAGTCAAACCTACCAAAAAGGGTAGGATTACGCCAAAAGGATGAAAAGCACCTAAAAGATAGCAACAACGTAAGAACAAGAAAGTTGACAGCAATGAAACACTATCACCAAAGCAACGTAGGTGATTCAAGAAAGCAGATGAACAAGTATATTAAGAAAGCCCAATGGCAGAGAACAAGGATAACAACGTATGAAAAGGAAAGAAGCGTCCCAATTATAAGCAATGCGTACAAGTTCCCTACGCAAAGAAAAATAAAAAAAAATTATTACAAAGACTTGGACTCGCTCTCAGACGACCCAGAGCCAGATGCGCGACCATCGCCTTCTTCTTCATCAGTCACAAGATCCTCTTCGTCGACGCTTTCCCCGCCTTCAGCATCTGCAACGTCGAGATCGGCGTCAAGACGCGAGGAAGAAGGACCATCTACGACACCTTCAGGAGGTTCTGGAAAAGCCTCCTGAAACTCGGCGCGCTCGCCCACCGGATCCCAATCTTCGTACTTACCAGCAGCATACTCCTCATAAACTTCCACCCTGGACAACCAAGACCAATAGACCTTCGTCTCCTCCAAATCCTTGTCATGCTGTGCCTTGTTCTTCTCCACGTCCGCCCTCAAAGTAACGAGACTCTCCTCCAAATCCTTGACTTGCTTGGTGACCATCTCATTAAGAGTAAGAACCTCAGCAACCTTATCCGTCGCCGCCTTCTCCGCGTCACGGGATTTTTCTAACAAGCCATTGAGACGCGTAACCTCCGACGAGGCGTCAGACGCCTTCTTCTCCAATGCCTCCATATGTTCTGGATACGTAGACAAGAGCGTCCAAGCGCATAGCGACGCCTGAATCCCCTGGAAGAAGGAACGAGAGGAATAAGAAAGACAGGTATTTTTCTAACAAGCCAAGCGCAAAGCGTTTGAGATCACGCCAGGAAAGTCATCCACAGACAGGTATTTTTCCTCAGGAACCTCAACCACTTTCTCCTTTCCCTTCCTTGAACGCGTCGCCTTAGCCGGAGAAGGAGACGATGTAGATTCCAAGGTAGCCATGAGATCAGCGTCCATGGGAGCAGCAAACGAACATCCTTTTATGGCAAGCTGCCTCTTCCTCGACGTCACGAGATCGGTGGCAGATTCGTCACGAGCACGAACGCGAGAAATTGAAGTTGCACCACCAACAAAGAACAAACAGTTAGAACACAAATATGAAGAAAGAAGTCAATGTGAACTAACGAGAAGAAGCCAACTTACCAGATGGCGTCGCAGGACCGCTACGATGACGCTCTCCGTCATGACCATGGAAGGTCCGATCAACTTCAGGAATCGCCAAGAGCGCTACTACCGCCTTCTTTGACTTCGCCCTTGTCTTAAGAGCCTCCGCGTTAATTGAAAAGCATATAAAGTTACACGTAAGTAAAGCATCGACTAGCAGAGCACACGCTAATGTGAAAAGAAAAGATTGATAAGACAAAGTAAAGAAGCTCACTCTTAGGGTTCCATTCCTCGACTAGCCATGAGCAAGCATCTCCGAGGGAAGATTTCTCCACGAAGTAAAAGACCTCGGCCCAACCCCGATCGGCCGTGCTCTTCTCAAAGGCTATCCTAGTCTTCTTATGCTTAATTTTGAAATAAAATCTACCTGGAGAGGAGAGTGAGACGGTTAGAGAGTTGGCGAGATCCGCCGCAACGAAGTCCAAACCATGTTTTTTAATGGCATCGTCAAGGGCGCCCAAAATGTGCCAAGTCTAGAGTGACAATAAAGGCCTTGACTAAAGGCGAGAACGGGAATCGATGCCCCGCCAGAAACGGATACTCATAGTTCGCTATCCATCCCGACCGATGAGCATCCGCACAAACCCCCTGGGAGGAATTTCAATCTTCACGTCCGGACCAAGTTCAACAATGGTCCTCAGACGACCGACATCGTATTCTTCGGAGTAGTAGCGATCCGATTCGCGGAGCACCTTTCCTGGCTCGTAAAGTACTGGGGTTGCCATTAGAAAGGAAAGTAGATAGAGAAACGTAGCAATAGAATGGTCAAGCGAGAAAGAGGCGAGGAGAGCAGAGAAATATTCGGGAGAAATGAAGATTAAAAGAAATGTATGGAGAAACGAAAGATCTCCGCTTATTTATAGGAGGGAAATCGCGAGGATCTCGGGAAAGATACTCTCCAACGGCAACATTCTCCACTAGAGAAACTAGCCGTTGGAGATGAACGTCGCCGGCACAAGTAACGAAGCTCCTCGTCTGTCACATGGAGATGATTAAAGAAGAATGGTGATCGAAGCTCCACGACGATATTAAAAATTCAAGTGACATAACCATCAACGCGTTCCTAATGTAACGAAGACATATTCCTTGAAGAAAGAAGGCGTCTCCCAGCTCTACTAGACGTTAAGCCCTGTAAGACGCCTTAGGGGTATTGTTTGTGCCTAAAAAATACGACGAGTAAGGAACGCGTGATGAGCTACGCGTAGAAGGATTACGTCGACGCGACGAGAGGAAAGGAAGATGTCGTCGACGTGACGAGGTGTGGCAAAGATCTCGTTCTCCTTAAAGATTAGGTCGGCTGAGCATATTATTGTAATTGGTAAAAGATACGAGAAAGAATATCTTTTATATGCACACGTTTTTTTTGCTAAATGCACACTGTGGAACAGTCATATACGAGAAAGAATATCAATTACAGACTGACATGAATGAGTTGAAAGAGATGGTAAAGGCTTTGATGCTGAAAAATGCTTCCCTTCATGATCCCAATGCTGAGGTAAACGCTGTTGGTGGATGGCAACCAAGGCCAAGGTATGACTCTTCTAATATTAATTATCAGCAACCTAGACCTCAGAATTCTATGACTACTGAAGATATGATCAAGTCCTTAGCTCAGACTGTGATGCAACAAAATGCTAGAACAGAATCGAGCATCCAAAATCTTGAAAATCAGTTAGGACAGATTGCTCAAGATGTGAGTAAATTAGAGGCCAGGGAACCGGTAAGAAACCCGAGAGAGAACGTCAGTGCATTGTTCTTGAGGAGCGGAAAAACTTTATATGACTGTTCTGTGCCAAAACCGCGATCGCCAGATCTGAGTGGCGATCGCCATGAGATTACAGAGAGCAAAATAGGATCTGCATCGCGACCGCGATCGACATATGGCAATGGTGATCGCCATTCCATTCCAGAAGCTGAGGTGAAAATTTTTTCGCGACCGCGATCGCCGAGAGTTGATGACGATCGCCAAGAGTCCCCTGAGTACATTGACGACTATGTTCGCCCGAATTTTCCACCCTTATTCTCTCAGAAGCCTGTTGCTCCCTTTCCTGGGGCATTGAAGGATACTCGAAGGCTGGAGAACGACAAAGAAATCTTCGAAACCTTTAGTAGGTGTGAGGTAAACATTCCTTTGCTCAAACTTGTTAAGAGTATTCCTAGGTTTGCTAAGTTTTTGAAAGAAGTTTGCACTATTAAAAGAAACCAAAAACTGAAAGGAAAGAAGAAAGTTGAAATAAGTGAACAAGTTTCTGCTGTGTTTCAAAAACGCATGCCTAAGAAATGTGGTGATCCAGGCATATTTAGCATTCCATGTGTGATTGGTGAAACTAAATTTGACAAAGCCATGCTAGATTTAGGTGCATCAATCAATGTTTTGCCTTACTCTTTGTATGAGTCACTAGGCTTAGGACCTTTGCATAAAACCGGAACTGTTATTCAACTTGCTGATAGGTCTACTGTGTACCCGAAAGGGGTTGTTGATGATGTTCTTGTTATGGTTGGTGATCTGATTTTTCCTGCTGATTTCTTTGTGTTAGATATGGAGCATGCTAATAATGTCACACCTATACTGTTAGGTAGACCTTTCATGAAAACTGCACAAACGAAAATTGATGTTAATAGTGGGACTCTCTCTATGAAGTTTGATGGGGATAAGGTAGAATATAATATATATGATATGGATCCCATTGATAAGAATTCTCTATGTGCTATTGATGTGATTAAGCCTACTTGTAAGGATGAATTACAACCTGTTTTAGATAATATCTTAGAGTCCCCAAAAGTAGATGCTGTTTTATCTACTAACATGCAGGAGTGTCAGGCTAAACCAGAGCCTAAAGGTAAGCTCTCTCCACATCCTTTGGGCAATCGCCCTTCATTACTGACCTCGCCAGGCGAGATACCATTGATGTCTAGTGTGCAGGCACTTGACATTGAGCTTAAACAGCCGCCTGATACGGTCAAGGAGGAGAAAGTGAATGAAACCACCTTCATTGCTAAAGATAAGGTGGTCAAGGTAAGAGAGACGAGATTCAAGGCGTTCCATGAGTGGTTCAAGAGAGAATTCAGACAAGAGACGGTTTTCACAAAGCCAAATGGCGTTAGTTAAATCTCTTGAGTTTCATGTCGTGCCACGACATAAAATAAGGCGCTACTCGGGAGGCAACCCGAGGTTTGAATTTGTTTTTGTTCGGTTTAATTTTCTTTTTAGTTTTTCTATGGACAGGAGGAAATCACCGAAGCTTAGGGTCAGCTACAGTCAGTAGCCAATCTCGCTGTAAGTCTTCTCTCCCGTCTAAAAAAAAAAAAAAAAAAAAACCGAAAATTCGAAAATCATTCCAAGAAAAAATAATAATATATCAGATCAAAAAAAAAAAAAATTAGAGTGCAGAAAAAAAAAAGAGAGAAAAGAAAGTAAGGAGTTGTATTACATCAAGTTTGGTTTCATTAGTACTATCATTCTAGATCTACATTCGCTGGAGCTTAGCTTGTTGGTGACCATGTTCTTTGCAAGGAGTTGATTTGTTTGGGTCACCTTCTACATTGGAGGTATTCTTCCTTTTGCTTTAGATGAGCTATGCATTATTGGATTACATTTAGTGCTCATCTAGTTTCTCATTCTACCACACTTTGAGTTTTATTGGAGAAAGGTCATCCGACCTTGTATGTGAGTCTTCTGTCTCTTTCCCTGGGTTCGATTTTTCTGTCTTCCATTTCATTGAGGACAATGCAATGTTTAAGTATGGGGGAGGAGAATGTATTCACAAGTAATTATTTGGGTGTTGGTTGTATCTGCATGAGCTTATTGAATATATATATTGTATGAAAAAGCCACAAAAATTGAAAAAAGGCATACAAAATCCTTGGATAGCAAGTTCTATGCAATAAGAAGGTGGCTTGACCGACATTAGGCTGGGGCAAAAATAAGTCTTGAGTGATGTGAGTTTTGTGAGCCTGGAACAATTATTGAGTGGTTGAGATGAAAACCCGAAAGGGCGCCCAAGCAAGATGAGTGTTATAAAAAAATTGAGTGTTTTAGGATCCTTATTATCTTGGCGTATGGAGACATAAGAAGGAGGCGTATAGGAGGATTCGGGTAGGCCACTTGGAGGAATAAGGTGTAGTTCTGGGTATGTTCTTATTTTATCACATTATTCTTGATTATTGTTGTTGTGTTTTGTGTGTTTTGGAGGAGTTTATTGAGTATGTAATCACTAGGAGATATTCTTGTACTTCCTAAGGCTTTGAGTATTTTTTATTGTATGGGTATTTTTTCTGTAAGTTACCCGGGATGAGTAAAAGTCTAAGTATGGGGGTATTTTATTGTACGGATATTATCATATGTGTTTCGAGTCATTATTATGTTCTGAGATATTTATTAAGAAGTGAAGAAATTGAGATCAGAACCGAAGAAGATTGAAGACTTGAAGAAATCACCGACGACGATCGCCATGGATCAGCGGCGATCGCGGTGGAGCAACAGAGAGGAGCCGAGAAGATTTAATAGATCCGCGATCGCGGATTAATATCCGCGATCGCGGGTATTGTGCTGAATTCTACCTTTGCTGGATTGAAGATGGGCCGTGCAAGAATTGGGCTGGAGCTGTTGGGCTGCACAATTGGAAGCAAGCTTCACATGATCTCACGTGCAAGTGGTGGATTTCCTTGGGGCCCACATTGGAAGCTTGTAGCCGTACTCAATTGTTTGAAGCAAGCAGCTGCACACTTTGCTTCGTTCTTTTAGTGTCTTTTGCTTTATTTTCCTTGTTTTGTTTTATCTCTTTCCTTTTATTAATTAGTTTTAGGATATATCTTTTACCATATATTTTTAGGGTTAGTCTCTATTTAAGAACCCTAGTTCTTTCATCTTTTATCATCATCTTTTCCATCAGACAATTTAGTTCTGCAACCATGAGCAGGAACTAATCTCCATTGTTTTACTTAGCGGTTGAAACCTTCAGTTATTAAGTTGTGAGATTTCTAAACTCTTGTTCTTTTCCTATGGGTTTGTATTAATTCTCTTGTTCTTCATCTATTGATTTCTATTAGTTTTGCTAGCTTGATCACCTAGTTTGATTGATAGTTTTCTATTGCTAGACTAGGAATATACGGTGGAATTCCTTGTCATTGTAGCATTCATATCTGCATGATCTGGTAGTTGATTGCTTTTATGAAAGAGAATTGATTGCATGTTAATACTTGACGGTTGTAAGTTATTGCATGCATCCTTATGATTCATGTGCCCTTTGCTGCTATTTCATCTAATCTTGAGAGGTTTCCCTGATTGTTGAATAATAAGTATTATCAGGACCGGTTGGCCTGCTGATATATTAAAGATTGGAATAGGAACATTCCCTAGGATTGAATAGAACTTGAGATAATTCTATGATCAACTTGATTGACTGTTGTGTGGATACTTGCTAGGTGAAACTCCTTCTCATCATATTCTCACCCAAACTCCCTTTGTTTGATACTTGTTACTTTTGTGTTTCATACAATCAAAACTCCCCCTGGTTACTTGTTACTTGTTCACTAGTTGATATTTCACTTGACTGCATTGATTTGGTGTTTTGATTCCCTTGGGTTCGACCTCTACTTACTTGCTATACTCTAGTTAGTGTTTAGAGTTTATTTCTTTGATTTGGCACTACGACTTTAGCCTCATCAAGGCTTCAACAGAGTGATCGTGAGGATCCACCATGCGGTCATAGTTCAGATGGACCTGATTAGGGCGACGATGAACCAAGCACTTACCACTCGGCAAATGGTCTTTGATGACCCAACCTTTCCTCCTGGCATTCGAATGTTGTTTTCAAGGCTATTTTACCGAGTGTCAGATAGGTGTTTTCTGTTGTTGTTGGAAATGTACCAGCAAATATTGAAGGAGGAGTATTCAAATGTTTGTGATGATCATTGGGTTCGAGATTGTCTTGGGATGCCATGCGTACACGATCTTGCTAGGGCAATCATTTCAAAGACACCTCTTGTTCCGGATGATTTTCATGACTTCTGGAAGGAACTGAGATGGGAAGATGATGCAATAAATTTGTCCTTACCCGACGACAATCGTTCAATGTCTATTCCGGAGATCAGAATGCGTGAAATGTGGGCGAAATGGGAAAGTGGAGATTTGAGGGATGGAACTCTATTCAGATTAAGTGAGTTGTACATTGACTTGGAGCATCCGGAACAAAGTTCTTTGGTAGAGCCAACAAACTTGTTTAGGAAAGGAAAAGGAAGGCCGCCGGGATCAAAGAACAAGGAGAAGCAGCGAAATGGGAATTCTCCTCCAAGAGAAAAGAGGGAAAAGAGTTACCACGAGTACGTTAGAGAAGACTTAACAAATACTGAGAATGCGCAAAAAGTCGCAAAGGAGAAGGCAAATAGGCAAAGTGAACGACCAACTTGTCCTAAAAAGCAAGCAAGTCAAGTGTCGTTCGACTTCGGATCACAGTCCCAACCTGAACCATTGTTTTCAGAGACCATCGATTTAGAAGACGAAGACATGAATGCCGTGCCCCTAAGAGCTTGCTATCCAGATCGAAACGAAACAGAGGAAGGAGAAGATGAAGAAGAGATTGAAGAAGCCATAAGTTATATGGGGGTGAACTTGTGGGTGAAAAATATTGACTACTTTTGGCTTTCCTACATGACTTCTGTGAAAGATGTGCGTTCAGACGGACATTGTGGGTATCGGTCAATGGCTCTACTTACGGGTATGCAACAGAGTCAATATCGTATGATCCGTGCTGCGTTGGCAGCGGAGCTTCTTGGAAACAAAGAGACATGGGAGCCCATACGACGTGGACTACGGGTAGGAACATGGGATGATCTTATTGCTCAAGTTAACTACATGAGAAGTCCTTGTGAGAGACCATTTTGGATGGACATGCCATTTATGGGTTTGGTGTTTGCCACAGTGTATAATGTTGGTTTAGTGCAACTATCCTGGGATGCGCCGTGTTTATGCTTGCCAATAAGGCAGTCTACAGTGAGCCCTGGTCCTCCACAGAAGATTTTTGGGATAGCTCTTGTCGGATGCACTAATCACTGGATACCGGTAAGAATCTGTGGTAATCTAAACAAACGTCATGAAACGTCGAAATCATTTATACTTATTGATTAATTTTCTTTGTATATCTAGGTTTGGCTCCGTGATGGGGCACCATTGCCACGTTGTTCCGGTTCGTGGAGAAGATTTGCAGATGACAACATCAAGTGGTGGGAAGGGATATATGCTGGCCAAGTGGACTTGTTTCGACAATACCGCTTTACTGCTGGAAAGCGTATGGACTACATGACTTGATTTGTAATAGTTTAGTAGCCTTGATCTTTAGACTTCGATTGGAATTGATTTATAATATGTAATGACTTGTCTTGTCTGCTTTGAAATATGTAATGACTTGTCTTGTTTTCTTTAAAGTGTTTTCAGTAGAGTTAGATGAGGTAGGTGAAACAGTGAAGTGAAATCAGTGAATCCATAAACTACAACACACTCAGCATAAATTAAAAAGACAACAGACTCATTAAGGAAAGACAACAGACTCATTCTTTAAATTTAAACTAAACACAGACTTAACAGAGATTCACTGATTTGATACCAAGATCCCTAATCGGAGTCACTGTCATAAAAACTAGGAACAGGGTCATTGGGAAACCTCTGTTGTATCCAGTGTTTGGCTACTTCAATACTCTTAGCCTGGTGAAAATATACCAGCTTCAACTGCTGGTCAGCTATTTCCTTTAACAGTTTTGCAATGACTCGGAGATGATGACTGTCGTATTCTGGCTCAAGATACACGATCATGTAGTTACACTGACATGTGGTATACCTTCGTCCATACGTATGGGGATTGTTCTTGTCATTACCAGTGAACACCTTGATTGTTCTTGAGCACCTTCTACTCGGGCACTGGATCTCACTGCCTTCTGCTGGAACTGGGGAGGATGAAGATGATGCCATGGTTGTTTGAATCTGTAATACAAAGTAAGAAAACATGTTAGAAACAATGAAGATATCTAACGAAATCAGTAAAAAATGAGACTTTTAATTGAAATACAGAGTAAGAACTTGAAACCTAATTATTTTACGGCGCAGTGAGAATGAGATAATAGGGTTCACTGAGGCAGTGAATTTATAGCCGAGGTTTTACTAGGGTAACTTAGATTTGGGCCGATGTAGACAAAAGGTCCACAACAACAAAGGCCCAATAACGTAATTCGGTCATCCAAAGGTGACTTACAGCTGTGTGGTAGCTGTAACACACTCAAGCAAAATATGGTGGTGCGTTAGCAATAAACGCACAACTGATAACACAACTTCGTCAAGATCCAACAGAAAAATCCCAGCCCAACAAAGACGACCAACCCAACATTCAAGCCCAGCCCAGATTCTGGTGCGTTAACAATTAACGCACAGAATTTGTGCGTTAATTGTTAACGCACAGATACTGGTGCATTAACACTTAACGCACAGATTTTGTGCGTTAATTGTTAACGCACCAACCCTTTTACCCAGAATCAAATGTTTCTGGTGTTTGTAGGGTTTAGGGTATTAGGGTTGGTGCGGTAACTGTTGTAGTACCAACCCTAATTACATAAAAATTCATTTTTTATGTTGTTTTCTTATACTATTTGATATTATAAAAAGTTTTATGACCCAAAGTAATGTTATACTACTGAAATATGTCGTTATTGAGAGTTTTGTGAATAATTTTATCAAGTTTTACTAATGTAATATGAGATTACGAAGAGTTATATGATAAAAAATCATATTATACTAATGAAATACGAGGTCAGTTGAGTCAAACGATAACAATTAAGTGTTAAACTAATGTTATATGATGAAATAAACACATTATATGAAGTTCATTTTAGTAACGAAGTGGTATCACATACATATGAGTATAACTATACAACTTATATACTTGAGAGTAGTAGCATACAGGTGAAAGTCTTCGTTTACATACTTCTAAGTGTTAAAGTTGTTAATTTCTTATAAAAACGATAGCGTTTGATTGGTAATGCTCAAATATTAATGTTACATTTCTTGAATTTTACGTTTTAAGTGCTTATTAAGCCGTTTTATGTCATTTTTTGTCGTTTTTTGTGTTTGGGCCTCATTCAAAATTCATTAGGCCTTATTAGGCCCGTTGACGTTTTCGATAATAATTTTTCGATTCCGAAAAATGAAAATAACTATTCGCCGTATTTGTTGTCATGTTACAATTTCAAAATTTTGATTTTCATCGTTTCAAGGCGTTAAAACAATATGGGCCCAAACTATACACATATGACATCTATTATCCATTACCCACTATCCATTATCCATTATCCACTATCCACTATCCATTATCCATTATCCATTATCCATATTTCGATTTGGCTTGTTTTATATCGTTTTGAGTCGATTTTTTTCGTTTCTTAGTCGTTTCGAGACGTTTTGAACCATTTTTATCAATATTTGACGTACTTGGTTATTTTTCGCCTTTTTCAAATAACTCAAGTTTTGCTAAGATTTGCTCAATTTGGCCATATTATGCCATCATTTTGGCCACATTTTTACACATTTTTACAACTTGTTCGGAATTCCTTCAAATTTCGATTTGGCTTGTTTTATATCGTTTTGAGTCGATTTTTTTCGTTTCTTAGTCGTTTCGAGACGTTTTGAACCATTTTTATCAATATTTGATGTACTTGGTCGTTTTTTGCCTTTTACAAAAAAATCAAGTTTTGCTATCAATATTTGACATCACTCCAAGTCACGACCCTCATTCCCACTACCTTGCCCACTACCTTGGCCTTCCTCGTGGATTGAATGCCGAAAAAGCTGAGATTGACGAACCGGAGCTGGAGCCATCGGTGGAGCCCCGTCAGTCAAAACTCCAAGGAGACGCCTCATGAACTCATCGATATCTGCAGGCCTCCTCTCTGGTGGTGTCTCCAAGAAAGCTCGAATCTCACAAGTCACTAGCTGGGTCCGCTATATTAACAACATATCAAAACATTACAATCAAATATACTAATTGAATGAATATGACTAATAAAATTTATAATCGTACCGCAAAACTGTCAACCGAAGGTGGAATACGCAGCGGACCAACTGGACGATCGAGTCTACGTGATCTGGGATCCACCAGAGGATGAGAAACTCGATCATACCAATCGAGATAATCATCTGTGACTGCCCAATAGTACGTCGCTCGTGGCTCCCGAATCTGTATCAAAGGCCTGGGGTCCTGATCCCACACACCAAGCAGATCCTTCTCAAAGTGAACTGAATAATGCGTCAGCCTGTTGTTACGTGTCACCTGGATGGGCTCTGGGGGAGGATCTGGGATACCCTGCACATGTCCAAACTGTCGCAGCAGGCGACCTTGCTGATAGAGCTCCTCGATGTCCAGACAACGGAGAATGCCCTCAAACAAAGACGGGGCGTACTGCGGAAGTCTGAAATCCACATTTGAAAAGGGAAACCAGTTAACCTGCAACAAAACATTACAAAACAGTTAGTATAGTTTACATTCACACAATATAACGAAAGCATACATTCTTAAAATCTGACCTCCTCATAACGAACACGGTCAAGCATGCCACAAATGGCAACCAAACGATCCGTGCTCTTCCCCTGTGGCACCTCTCTGCCCTCCCTCATAGAAGCTGCGGCGTGGTCCATAGAAAGTGGATCTGTCACAAAATGTCCACGAAAATGTGGAAAATATGCCCAGATCCACGACTGCAAAAAAAAGGACAATTAGAACTCGACTTCCTAAACATAGCCAATCGTATAGTTGTTTGCGTACTAACCCGCAAAAGAATGCCAGAACTCCCCATCCCCATAGCCAATCGCCTCAACGTCTGTCCAAGGTTGCGATACAGATGAGCTAACACTCCAGCTCCCCAAGCATATCGGCCAGTGCTGTCGTGGTCGGCCAAAAGAACTAACCACCAGTGCTCGACTGCTGTAGTCGACTTGTCCACTAGAACTGTAGTGCCGAGAAGCAACAATAAGTACATAGACGCAATGAGGCTCTCATCTCTCTGTCCATCCTCCATTCGCATCATATCCTTCAATCTCTGCTGAAGATAACCCAAAGGAATGCCTCCATCCCTATACCAAGTCTTCACCAGTGCCTCCTCTACGTGAAGCATCTCAGCAACAAAAGTGAAGATCTCCTCCTTGCTCAAAACTGAGCTACAACTCCTGCCATGTATAGGCAGCGACAGGATCTCAACCACATCGTGAAGTGTAGGACCAATCTCTCCAAATGGCAAATGAAATGTGTTGGTTTCTGGGTGCCATCTCTCGACGAAAGCAGAAACCAACACATGATCGACAGGACCGGACACGATATAGCGTAGATCAGTCAATCCAGATCGCTCTGCAAGCTGAAACCACGAATCTGGACCAGGTCTCCTAAACGCCTCTAGTGGACTGCAGTAAGCGGTGTGGAAGTGAACCTTGACGACCTTCCGTGTCTGGAAAAAAAGTAAAAAAATAACACAGTTACTTCTACAGAATGCCAAAATATTTCACATATGAACATTATAGTTCAAATACATACCAAATCAAGAGGAGCCTCGCCTTCTGGAAGATCAGCAGGCTGTGGAAAATCAGCATGATCTGCAGCACGTCCACGTCTACGTCCTCGTCCTCCGCGTGGAGCGCGTCCACCTCGTGCTAGAGGATCAGCAGCGTCTGCATCAGCAACATCATCATCTGCCTGAGCTCCTCGACCTCCTCGCTGTCTCTGTATAAATGGAGGAAGAGGACGGGGGCCAGCTGGAATCACAGGTGCGGGAGGATCAACAACTGTAAGCTCATAAATAGCCCTGGCGATGTGCGTCTCATAACTCTTCAGCAACTCATTTGTAAAAGGACCTCCGGGCATCCAAGGTACAGCAGGAGGTGGTACAGGATCTGCATCGGGAGGTGGTACAGTTGGGGGAGGTGGTACATCTGGCGTAGGAGACGAAGGACCTAAATCTGTAGGAGCTGGCGATGAAGGCCCCATACCAGCATGATCCTCTGAAATAATAGGAGGGTCGTCTCTCCTAAGCTGATCTGTCGGTATCTCGGGATGAGATACAATATAATCTGTACCTAAACCCTCACCGTCTCCCAGCATATCATCATCCAAATCAACAGCTGTATCATCGACGTCCATATCCTCCTCCTCACTCTCACTGTAACCCTCATCATCAGCAGACGGATCAACATCTAGACCACAATCCCTAACTGCCCCGGTATCTGTAAGTGCACCAGTAACATCAGTGGGTGTCGAACTAGAAGCATTCAGCTGGTCTCGAGCAGTAGCAAAACTCTGACGTATGGACGCTGTAATCTCCGTCCTCCTAACACGCTCTCCAGCAACAGGAGCCCCCGGAACAAAACCACTAGAAGCCATCGTATCTCGCACCCCCTAATGTTGTTGTTATAGCGTAACGTTATTTTCATAGCGTTACAAAAATAACGTCAAATTCAAAAACGTCTTTTCCATGACGTCGTAACGTTACAAACAGTTGTTGTAACGTCAATCCTAATCAAAATCATCTCTAATTTCTAAACATTTTGTTCATAACGTTACGAAATTAACGTTATAATTCGCCTAATTTCAATTCTTTATATACTAATAATTCATAACGTTACAAAATAAGAGAAAAACAATGTCATATTTCATAAAATAATTAATTCATTAATTATACAATATAGAATGTCATATTTCATAACATTATGAAATTATTATATTTCATAACGTTATAAAATTTCATTAATTTCATAACGTTACGAAAAAATTAATTAATTTCATAATGTTACCAAATAATATAATTTTATAACGTTATGCAATAAATTACTTAATTTCATAACGAAACGCAATAAATTACTTCATTTCATAACGTTACCATATAAATTAATTTCATAATGTTATAAAATAAATTAAATAAATTGATAACGTTACGAAATTAAATAACTAATTTCATAACGTTATAAATTTAATAAATTATTTAAATTAAATAAATTGATAACGTCACGAAATTTATTTAAATATTTCATAACGTTATCAAATATTATTAAATTCATAACGTTATGAAATTAGTTAATTTCATAACGTTATAAATTAAATAAATTAATAAAATTAAATAAATTGATAACGTTATGAAATTTATTTAAATATTTCATAACGTTATCAAATATTATTAAATTCATAACGTTATGAAATTTGTTAATTTCATAACGTTATAAATTAAATAAATTATTTAAATTAAATAAATTGATAACGTCACGAAATTTATTTAAATATTTCATAACGTTATCAAATATAATTAAATTCATAACGTTATGAAATTAGTTAATTTCATAACGTTATAAATTAAATTAATTAATTAAATAAAATAAATTGATAACGTTACGAAATTTATTTAAATATTTCATAACGTTATCAAATATTATTAAATTCATAACGTTATCAAATTACTTAATTTCATAACGTAATAAATTTAATAAATTAAATAAATTGATAACGTTACGAAATTTATTTAAAAATTTCATAACGTTATCAAATATTATTAAATTCATAACGTTATGAAATTACTTATTAAATAATTTCATAACGTTACGAAATAAAATAATTAAACTATTTAAAAACATTAGAAAAGTTCTAGAATAGTTAATAAAAATTTATACTTGATGTAGATCTACGGGAGTCGAAAAAGCTTCCGGTTGCGCCTCGGTTTGAGCCTCGGTTTGTGGATTCAACCTTCTATTTGCTCGAGTAGCGTACCCGGGACCGACGTTTTGGACGGGTCGCTTTCGGTTTCTTGGCCTCGGAGCGAGTATCGGGGCGGGTTGGGCTGTTGGTATCGGGTCGGGTCGGGCTTCGGGGATCGGGTCGGGTAGGGTTGTGGGTACGGGATCTGGTCGGGCTCGGGATTTTGGCCGGTTCCGGGCACCACCACTGTAAATCAGTGGCACCTCGGCTTCCTCCTCGTCTTCATCCTCCACAGCCAGCCACGGAGTCGCCGCCGTCGCCGTCGTCGCCGCAGGAAGAGCTGCCGTCGGCGGGAAGCTTGGACCCTCGTCTCCGGCCGGATTTTTGGGCCCAGAAGATGCGGCTTGCTCGGGGGAGCTCGAATCCATCATCAATTTGTGGATTTGGTGGCTTAATCGACGGGAAAATGGACGGAGGAAGAACTGTGGCGGCGGAGGGAAAAACTGAGAAGAAGGACGGAGGAAGAAAGGTCGGGGAGGGAATTTGGGTTTACAATAACCTAAATTGGTGCGGTAAGTGTTACCGAACCAATTTATTATTTTTTAATTACTTAAAACTGGTGCGGTAACACTTACCGCACCATATTATATATTTTTTTAATATATTAAACCTGTGCGGTAAGTGTTACCGCACAGGATATTAGTATTTTAATACTTTTTTAAAAAAAATTATTAATTAAAAAAAAAAAATCTTGTGCGGTGTTTAAGTTAATCAAAATCTGTTTTTTTGGGGGGTTAATCTCGTATTAACGTTGTGCGTTAAATGTTAACGCACAGATCTGTGCGGTAAGAATTACCGCACCAGAATCATATACGTTTCAGAAAACATTCCAACAATGCCCCGGAGTCCTTTGGTGCGGTAATCCTTAACGCACAGAAGTGTACTGCAACTCTTACCGCACAGAATAATGTGCATTTAGCAAAAAAAACGTGTGCATATAGACCAAGCCTATTTATTATATCGTTATTAGATAGAAGGAAAAGATAAGATCTGATTTTCCTTAAAGATATCGTTAGGGTTAGTGTTTGTAGCGAAATTACCTACGAGAAGATAACTAAGCAATTGTAGGGCAAAGATCAAAGAATATGGTATAATCTCAACACTCAAGAACAAGACATGAAATTAGGGATGAAACTTTAGCTTGGTATTACTCGAATGACGGCTCAGATGATTACAATGCAGGCGTTAGCCCTTATTTATAGGCTAACCCTAATAAAATCGTTAGGAAACGAGATCTTATCTTTTCCTTTTATCTAAATAACAATATAACAAACTAGGTAAAAGATATTATTTACCATATCTTTTACCAATTACAATAATACAATACAGAATAGGATAGAATATACTCGGCCGACTTAATCCTTAAGAAGAATGAGATCTTTGCCACGTCTCGTCACGTCGACGATATCTTTCTTTCATCTTGTCGCATCGATGATGTCGAATTCTACGCGTAGCTTCCACGCGTTCCACACTCGTCGTATTTTTAGGCACAAACAATACCCCTAAGGCGTCTTACAGGGCTTGACGTCTAGTAGAGCTGGAGACGCCTTCTTTCTTCATGGAATACATCTTCATTACACCGGGAACGCGTTGATGATTACGTCACTTGAATTTTTATTATCGTCACAGAGCTTTGATCGTCCTTCTTCTTCAATCATTTACATGTGGCAAGCGAGGAGCTTTGTTATCTGTGCCGATAACGTTCATCTTCAACGGCTAGTTTCTCTAGTGGAGAATATTGCCGTTAGAGAATATCCTTCCGAGATTCTCGTGATTTTCTTCCTATAAATGAGCGGAGACCTCTTCTCTCTTCATACGCTTCTTCTAATCTTTTTTCTTTCCCGGACATTTCTCTGTTCTCTTTGTCTCTTCCTCGTCTGATCATCCTATTGCTCCATTTTCTCATCTACTTCTTTCCCAATGGCAACTCCAGTACTTTATGAACCAAGAAAGGTGCTCCGTGAGTCGGACCGCTACTACTCTCAATCACATGACGTTAACCGTCTAAGGACCATTGCCGAACTTGGTCCAGACGTGAAGATTGAGATCCCTCCAGACGGGGTTTGCGCGGATGCTCATCGACCTGGATGGATAGCGGTCTACGAGTATCCTTTTCTAGCGGGGCATCGGTTCCCGTTCTCGCCTCTGGTTAAATCTTTTATGCTTGTTCTAGGTTTGGCGGTAGGTCAACTTCTTCCCGGGGCATGGCGCATCTTGGGTGCTCTCGATGACGCCATTGAAAAACATGGCTTGAATTTCGTCGCGGCGGATCTTGCCAATTCTTTAACTGTCTCGCTTAATTCAACGGGCGGGGTCTACTTCAAGATTAAGCAGAAGAAGGCTAGGATAGCCTTTGAGAAGAGTCGGACGATCGGGGTTGGGTTGAGGTCTTTTACTTCGTGGAGAAATCTTCCCTTGGAGATGCGTGCTCTTGGCTTATCGAGGAGTGGAATCCTGAGAGTAAGTTTCGTTACCTTATCTTAACAACTTTTTCTTTTCAGACGGACGTATATTTTGCTCATCGATGCTTTACTTACGTATAACTTTATATGCTTTGCAGATAACGGGGAGGCTCTCAAGACAAGGAAGGAGTAAAAAAAGGCTATAGCTGCACTTTTGGCGATTCCTGAAGTTGATCGGACCTTCTTTGGTCATGATGGAGAAGGTCATCGTTGCGGCCCTGCGACGCCATCCAGTACGTCGGCTTCTTCCCGTTTAGTTTTTACCAGCTTATTTCCTTATTTTTGTGCTCTAATCATTTGCTCTACGTTGGTGATGCAGCTTCAATTTCTCGCGTTCGTGCTCGCGCCAAGTCTGCCACTGATCTTGTGACGTCAAGGAAGAGGCAGCTTGCCATAAAAGGGTGTTCGTCCGCCGCTCCTTTGGACGTCGACCTTATGGCTACTTTGGAATCTACGCCGTCTCCTTCTCCGGCCAAGGCGACACGTTCAAAGAAGGGGAAGGAGAAGGTGGTCGAGGTTCCCGAGGAGCAATACACATCTGTGGATGAGTTCCCTGGTGTGATTTCGAATTCTTTTGCTCCGGGAAGGGAACTTCTGAAGGCTTTGATGGGGCTTCGATCTTCGTCATCCCTCGACCATTACGCGTCGATGGACCCTGCCGACGTTATGGGAGAAGCTTTCGCCGCTCAATGGCAGGTAGGGTTGTAATTTCTATTTTCTTGACGACTTTCTCGCATACTTCTTTTCTTATTTTTCTCGTTCCTTCTTTCAGGGGATGCAGGCGTCGCTATGCGCTTGGACGCTCTTGTCTAGGTATCAGGAACGGATGGAGGCGTTGGAGAAAAAGGCGTTTGACGCTTCGTCGGAGGTCGCGCGTTTGAACAGCTTGTTGAAAACGTCTCGTGATGCAGAGAAGACGGCGAAAGAGAAGGTTACAGAAGTTCTTTCCCTTAACGAGACGATCACCAAGCGCGTCGAGGGTTTGGAGAAGGATCTTCGTACTTTGAAGGAGGATGTGGAAAGGAATAAGGCGCAGCACAATAAGGACTTGTCCGAGGCGAAGATCTATTGGTCTTGGCTATCCAGAGTGGAGGTTTACGAGGAGTATGCTGCTGGCGAGCACAAGGATTGGGATCCGGTGGGCGAACACGCTGAGTTTAGGGAGGCTTATCCGGAACTTCCTGAAGGCGTTGATGATGGTCCTTCTTGGAGGCATCCGGATGCTCGTCCCGATGTTGCGGATGTTGAGGGCGAGGAGCACGTCGACGGAGAGGAGGCTCCGACTGATGAGGAGGACGGTGATGGTCACGCATCCGGATCTGGGTCATCTGAGGGCGAGTCCAAATCCTTGTAATTATCAACTTTTTCTTAGTTTAGGGTATTTGTACGCGTTGCTTGTAGTTTGGAACGCTTCTTTCTCATTTAGAACGTTGTTGTTTTTTGTCTCTGAATTTGGATCAATATCTTTGGTGACTTTGTTCCGTCGCCGCTAGCTTTCTTGTTCTCGCGTCGTTGCTATTCTTTAAGTATTCTTTTATTTTTTTTGGCGTAATCCTACCCCTTTTGGTAGGTTTGACTTAGACTCTTCGTAGACTAGGTTAAAGCTACCAAAGATTCTCGTGTTTGCTTCATTTGTTCCTTGCGTTGTTTTTCACGTCGAAGATGTTTTGGGAGCTTACCCTTTATCTGGCCTTGATATCTTATGTACTTTGTTTTGGTGCGCGTGTCTTGTTTCGCGTGTGTGCAGAACCTTTGGCTTTTGACCTTCGTGATCTTCTACGCGTAGCTTATTTATGAGTACGTAGGGTTTGTTCTTTGGCTCCTACTTTATCTTTGTAGGGTGTGGTTTTCTACCCCTAGTGTGATACTTTGCTCGTAGTGAACACGTTTAGAGTGTTTTTCTTACTTAGTAGTATGGTATGGTCACCGCGGCTGCTTTAGTTACGTTGCCGGCTTACATGAAGGTTGGGTCCAGCATTTCCTCCGAACCCTGAAGCGAGTGGCGGACATAGGTCAGCGTGTGATTTTTATCAGCTTGTGACGTTACCCCTTACTTTTAAGGTTGGTCTGTTGCCTCACGCTAGCGTTTAGGTCAACGTTGAACTCTTTTAATCGACGGGCCTATTCATCGTGTGGCGTCCGATTTCTAGATTGTTAGGACTTACGATGTCGGTGGACGCATCCCTGCCGGTTTGGCGTTTTGCCCGTGGATTCATGACTCTCAGAGGGGCTGGAAGGCGTGAAGACGCGTTCCTGGGGAGTGATCGTGTCAAATAGGTTCGACCTTGTTTGCTTAGAGGATCCGACCGGCTTCGTGAGGTACCGGGCTTCATTCCCCATGACCATTTCCACACGTCGCTAACAATCATGGGAAGCATCGACTCGGGGTCGGCGGTTCGGCTAACGTTGCCTACGCGTAGATGAAGCCTCGAACGCGTAGACTAACGAAATTCACCCTCGGCGCGGATTTTCACCGCGGCCTTCTTGCTTCTTATTTGGTACACCGTACTCAAGAGGCACGTTCTCTTAATAGACATAGAGCAAGTCGTGGAAATAAAACAACTCAGCATGCTTAACACGTTGGAAAGAAAAGGTCTACTTGTATATTAATAAAAGATGCATCATGCTCTAACAAACGTGGACTTTGACGCCTACCCCTAATCGCCACGACCCCTTGTCGTTTTGACGTAAAGATAACAACATGATTTTATTGAAAACTTAGTCCTACTCATGCAAAGGGAAATAAAAGACGCATAAAAAGTATCTCAAACTCTTTCCTGATGATGTCTTTATGGTGGATGACGTTTCAAGAACATGTAGCTTAAGTCGGGATTTTCTGCCATAAATTTCCTCCACTTTTAAACTCGGAGATTTTGCTTACGCTTCCGTAGAAATGCGTCGTGCTTATCGACGCCTTTATCTCGCTTCATGGATGGCTTTCTCTTTGACGAGTCGGGGTTTACTCTTCCACCCCTAGCCTCTTTCTTGAACTTCCTGTGGCTTTTCCTCGTTTCTAGGCGTTTGGACTCTTTGTTACTTGATGGTTCAGACCATGAAGATGCTTTCCTCTTTTCTATTCTTCGGATGGCGTATGATTTTACTTCTAGGACGTATGTCTCGTCGCCTACCCGACCTATCTCTTCTTTTATCTCGTAGAGCCTTCGTTGAGTGTATCTCACGTTTTCTTCATGGTCCTTTAATTGCTATGCCTTGCTTTTTCTCTCTAAGGACGCGTTAGTTGTATTCTTCATTCCAATGTTGTAGCACTCCCTTGCTATCTGTGGTTCACCCTTGACCATTTGAATTCCCCACGGAGATGGGAACTTCAGGGATTGATGGTACGTTGAGGGTATAGCTCTCATGTCGTGTAACCACGGCCTCCCCAGGATTATGTTATAGGGCGACTCGGCCTCCATTACCACGAATTTGGTTTGCATATTGACCCCTTCCACCAGAGTGGTTAGAGTGATTTCTCCTAGCATATCGACGACTTCGCCACTGAAGCCCACTAGAGGGATGTACTTTTTCACCACGTCGTCGCTAGATAACCCGAGCTCTTTGATCGCGGACAAGGTGATGATGTTGGCCGAGCTTCCGTTATCAACGAGGATTCTTTTAACTTTGCAATTACTAATGGTTAAGGAGATAACTAACCCGTCATGATGATCTACACTCCTGTTGGGTTCCTCGAACGTGATCAGACAATCTTTCTTAACGGTCCTGACGTGGTAGATCGGCAAGGCACTCCCTTCGCCGCACAATGCTTTAATGTTTCTTTTGGCGGCGGAGGCAATGTAGCCGCTTATGGGGGAACCTCCGAAGATCGTGTTGATTGTTCTTGAACGACTTGATGAAGGAGGCGACGGTGTTGCAGATCTTTTTCCCTTCCTTGCTCCTTCGAACGCGTCCCTCCCCTCTTTGGAAAGTAAATCTAATAGGTCCCCCCTCTTTAGGAGACGTAGGACTTCTTTTCTCAGAGTGTAGCAGTCATCTGTTGAATGTCCCGAATTGTTGTGGAACTCGCAGTATCCTCTTCCTGATCCTGATTTCTTCTCGGGATTTGGCTTTTTAGGCCACCTTACGTCGTGGAGCTTTTCCATCACGTTCATGACTCTCAACGCGTCGGACTTCATGCATACGCCTCTTTCGACCGCGTAGATGCTATTGAACTCACTCACGTTGTGCACTATGGGGGGTTCTCTATGAAATGGATTATTTCTTCTATCGTAACGTTCGCCATCCTTTCGCTGCGGAGAATCTCTGCGCGGAGGAGTACGTCTACGTGGAAATCGAGACTTTTCTTCAGCGTGGCTTAGGAGGTATTCTTCAAGGCGTATGGCTTCTATGGCCCTTTCCCTAGTTGAGACGAATGATTCAGGGCTAGTCTTCGTTAGTTCCTTGCACATTTCACTATCTCGAGGAAGTGCGCGTCTGAATGCGTCGGCGGCGGTTGCTTCAGTTCAAACTGGGATCGTAATCTTCTCGTCATTGAAGCGTTTCAAGAAGGCCCTTATGGTCTCGCCCTTGTTCATACGCATGTTATGGAGATCTGAGGGTTGTTTTGCGAACAAATTACTGCTGGCGAATTGCAATCGGAATTGGTTGGAGAGCTCGGTGTAGGAGGAGATACTTCCCTTGGGCAAGTGGATGAACCATGTCAAGGCTGGGCCTTTCAACGTCGAGCTGAAGAACTTGCACATCATTGCTTCCTTCAATCTTGGTTCGATCGGACTTGTGGAGAGTTTAGCTTTGTAGAGCAAGGCGTGTTCTTCCGGGTCGTCTGATCCGTCGTAGACGGGGAGGTCTACGACAGTGAACTTCTTGGCGATCTTTTGGACGGCGATAGTGGCAAAAAACGGGCTTTCCTCGAATCCGAACTTGTCTTCAGGGACTATGGATTTGGGGGCCCCGGGCATCAACATCATCTCTTTCCCCAAGGCTCCGACCTATTGTGCTACGAGCGCAGCGGCGGCGTCTAAGGTCAAGTTCTCTTTAGGAGACCGTTCTCTTTGGCTTGTTTCTCTCGACGGGACGGTGTTTGGGTGCTCCTGGGACCCGTAATCCTCTCCTTCTTTGGCGACGGCATCCATATCTAGGCGGCGAGCGACGCTTTGACTACGAACATAGGTTTGCGGCTTCGCTGATTTCGTCCTAAGATTTTTTATGATGGAGCGTAGTCGTTCATTCTCTTTGGTGAGTCCCGACGTGTTCTCTTCACTGGCGTTTTTAGCTTCTGTCCACGCTTTCTGGAGGGTGTCGAAGTGGGCTCTGACAGAGGTCACGTTGACTATATCGTCACTCGTCCCCTTTTGTCCTGTAGGGGCGCCGTTCTTTGGAGTGTCAGGAGTGTTCTCGCGACCTTTTTCTGTGTCTTCATTCACCGGAGCCAGAGGAAATGTTGTGTTATCCTCTTCTTCGGACCTCTCTTCACCATTGCGCGGGCTGTTGGTCGGACTTGTCATGATTCCCTGCAAAAAAGAAGCTCTTTTCGTATGGAAAGACGATACCTTTTTGATCTTGCCCCACGGTGGGCTCCAATTCTTTGTAGTGAAATTACCTACGAGAAAATAACTAAGCAATTGTAGGACAAAGATCAAAGAATATGGCATAATCTCAACACTCAAGAACAAGACAGGAAATTAGGGTTGGAACTTTAGCTTGGTATTACTCGAATGACGGCTCAGATGATTACAAAGCAGGCGTTAGCCCTTATTTATAGGCTAACCCTAATAATATCTTTAGGAAACGAGATCTTATCTTTTCCTTTTATCTAAATAACGATATAACAAACTAGGTAAAAGATATTCTTTACCATATCTTTTACCAATTACAATAATACAATACAGAATAGGATAAAATATACTCGGCCTACCTAATCCTTAAGAAGAACGAGATCTTTGCCACGTCGACGATATCTTTCTTTCATCTCGTCGCGTCGATGATGTCCTTCTACGCGTAGCTTCCACGTGTTCCACACTCGTCGTATTTTTAGGCACAAACAGTTAGCCTATAAAAGAGGGCTAACGCCTGCTTTGTAAGGATTCAGCCACCATACGAGTAATACTAAGTTCAAGCTTCAATCCTAAATTCTTCTCTCGTCTTATATTGTTCTTGAGTATTGAGATTATACTGTATTCTTTGATCTTTGGCCTACAATTGCTTAGTTATCATCTCGTTGATAATTTCGCTACAAACAAGATGCAGGAAGGAGGTAATCTTCACGACCACATTAATTCGTTTAATCAACTAGTATGTCAGCTGATGAATGCAGGAGATAGTATAAAAGATGAGGAGCAAGCGTTGTTGTTGCTAGCGTCATTGCTGATGTCCTACAAGTCTATGGTGCAGACGTTGCTTGTAGGAAGGTCGAGTCTCACTCTGGATGAGATGATGACCTCTTTGCGGGAGAGTGAGAGGATGATGAAGAATGACGCTACCAATGCTGAGGAGGATCGCATACTAGTTGCGGGGGAGCGTTGGCGAGAGAGGAACCACGTGAGGAGGAATGGTGATCCGAGAGAGAAAGTAGTCCCACGTCAGAGTCGAGATTTGAGTGATTCGGAGTGTTACTACTTCAGGGAGAAGGGTCACATGCAAATGAGATGTCCTCAGATGAGGGAGGACTTGAAGAAGCTGCGAGAGAGGTCGTCGCAGTCGTGTAGTGGTGACTCCGGTACGAACGTAGTCAGTGATGAGGATGTATACTTGACAACGAGCTGCCTCAGATGGAGAGTTTGGTCACATCAACTTAGCAGGTGGAGAGAAGTTGAAGGTCGAGGGTACCGGAAGTGTGACGATGAGACATCAGAACGATAAAAGACACACTCTTCATAATGTGAGGTACGTGCCTTCAAGCAGAGCGAACATTATCTCGTTGGGTGCGATGATGTCAGAAAGGTGCAAGCTTGTTGGTACGTATAAGTGGTGCAAGGTGTTTAGGGGAGGACGTTTGATCATGCGAGGCCGCAAGAACGAGAAGAATTTGTTTGTGGCAAACGTTCGAGTTGTGCGGAAAAACTATGGTGATGCAATGACGAGGACTGAAAAAAAGGTACGTTTTTCGGTCGATACAAAGGTACTTGAAAATATTAATTCAGGGAGGAATTGCTGGGTTAATTAACATTTTCAAGCTCAATATTGGGTCAAAAGCCACGGCCCACAAGAAACTAGTGATGGAGGCCCATATAGACAAAGCAAGCTGGTGGATAGAATTCGAGAATGATCTCGATCGAGCTGAAGCAAAGTAATAGCAACCACGTGAAGTTTCAGGAAGGAGATGGACTAATCTAGAATTAGATATACTAATCTAGATAGTGGGAACGATCAAGACATTTCTAGACTAAATAAGAGGAGGCTTAAGTCGGTTTGTCTACCCATATATATATAGACCTAGATAGTAGCAATTTTGTGTGTGGTGTATCGAGCAAAGCAAGAACAAAGTGTGAGGTGTGTGCTCGAGGGTGTGAGGTGAAGTTGTAGTGTGTAAGAGTTTCCCGTAAAATAAAGAGTGTCGTGAACTACTCGTGTAATTTCTCTTGTATATTCATATATAATACAAAGTCGCTTCCGCAATATTGCGTCTTTGTTTCGGTGGGTGTCGGTGAGTATACGAAACGCCTGGGAGAGGGAGGTCGTTTCCGTAACAGAATTCGACTGAGATCTAGATCGACGCTGGAAGATAAATCCTCCTCTGAATCTAGTAGAAGCTCCTCTGGCGTAGTGCAATTTCGCCCTTTGAACCAAAAACCCAAACCAACTCCTTTGAAGCGATTTCGCCCTCTCAGTCAGCCAAAAACCCTAATCCGAGTTTCAGACACTCCGACGCACTCAAAGAATTTGCAATACTATAGTTTAAATTCGATCTTGGATTTTGTTTGAGCTTTTCGTTGTTGAATTTTCTTACCGCTTCTGTCGATCTCGTTTTCTACTCGTTATATTGATGATTTCAGGTTAATAGACTTGCAGAGTCTTTCTTTAATGACTTGTTCGATTGCTCTCTCTGTATATGTTGTAGGATTACTTGGATCTTCTGAGTTTCAATCCAGTTTTGTAAAATCTAAGAGAAGAGGAATCACTATGTTGGGTGAATTCATTAGCCGAGTGCTCGTGTAAGTCGAACCTAGTTTCGACCTTCATATTTCAAAGCAATTGATTAGTTCGTTTTCAAAATGTTTTTTGCAGGATGGTTCTTGGATATGCATATCCTGCACTTCAATGTTAGAAATCCATGGAGGATAACAGAGTTGACATCAACGATCTTCGCTTTTGGTGCCAGTATCGGTATGTGAATGTAGCCCTTAACCAGAAGGAAAAACCTTAAAAATTCAAGGTACACAATTCATATTTTTTAGTTTTTTTTTTGGTAGAAAAGAGAGAGAGAGAAAAAGCTCTCGAACTTCAATAGAAAACACGGACTACAGAGCCAAAAGGCAAGGCGTAGTCTTGCCCCTAGCATCATCCTCCAACAAACAAGACACCCGATCGGGTGGAAAATCTAAAACGAAAACACCAAACGAAAATACCAAGTGAGAAAGTCGGCGACCTTGTTCGCTTCCCGGAACACATGACGGAATTGAATCTCCCAATCCCTACGCAAAAAGCCCTTCGCCTTAGCGATGAGGCTGAAAAGAGGGTGACAACAATCCACAGGTTTGCCGAGTAACAAAACCACCAAGCGCGAATCTGTTTCGAGACAAACCCTCCTGTAACCCTTGTTCCAAGCGAAGTTCAAACCAGAGACAATACCCCAAAGCTCCCCCATTGGAACAGAACACGAGCCGATATTTTGGACGAAACCGGCAAGCCAGGCCCCATCATGGTCCTGAAGAACACCCGCAGCAGCCGCCCGCCCATCCACCAAAGAACCATGAGTATTCAACTTAATCCATTGCACTGGAGGAGGCGTCCAACTAATCTGCGCAATATGCTTGACAGGTTTGGGAAACTGAGAGCTCCTGCATGCCCAAGTCTTCACATAGTCCAAACTCTGCTTCCAAATAAAGTCTACCTTGTCACCACCGAAATCCTCACTCCTAAAGGCCCAAGAATTCCTCCACTTCCACAAGATCCAAAGCCCATTCGCAAAAATACAGCCCCACTCCAAATCATCTTTAGGAGCATGCTTGTTCAGTAAATTAATTCTCATCCATTGATGAAAATTCAAGTCATTAAACTCAGCATCAGGACAATGAGCCATCAACCTCGGCCAAATCCACTTCGTTTTTCGGCAGTCCCGAAAAATATGAAGTTGAGTTTCCGAAACTCCAGGACAATGAGGGCAGTCTCCCGACGTGCTCAAATGACGTCGAAACCTTTCCGCATTAGTAAGCATCCCTCATTTCAAAGCAAGCCACACGAACAAACGAATCCTCTCTTGAACTTTGAGCCCCCAAATCCTCTTGAAAATCAAGTAGTCCACATTAATTTCGTTGCTTACCTCATGAGTGAATTGATAGGCCGGCGCCACTGAAAAATTACCATCCGAAGAGTGCATCCAAGTAAGAGCGTCAAGCTGCGAGTCATCCTCCACCGGAGCCAAAGCTACCAACTTCAAGACGATCTGAGCAGGCAGCAATGGTGACAACACAGACCAGTTCCAGCCCTGCCCGACGATCCATAACTGTCTCACTGAAAACTGCAGCAAATCCGGGCTCACAACACCCATATCCCAATCCACCAGCGGCTCGGCCATGATCCACTTATCCAGCCAAAAACAAATAGAAAGACCATTGCCCAACTGCCACCCCGACCCCTTGAGAACAACCTCGTCCCTTCCGATCTTAATGCAACGCCAAATCGGCGATGGGTTACTTCTTTCGACCAAAGAAGCTCTTATGTACTTAGCACGCAGGACACAAGCCCAAAGGCTCTCCTCACCATGCAAAAAACGCCAAGCAAGCTTCCTGCTAAGGGCTTTCCCCAACTCCTCCATCTGCTTGATCCCCAACCCGCCCACATCTTTAGGCATGGAAATCTCATCCCAGTGTAACAAATGCATTTTCCTCTGCCCTCCCCCAACTTCCCCATAAAAAAGAGCGAGTCAGACGGTCGATCCTCTCACAAACTCCCTTCGAAATGGCGAGGGAAGCCATCGAATAAACCGACAGAGAGCTAATGACTGCCTGGGCAAGAGTCACCCTTCCAGCCATGCTGAGATTTCTGCCCCTCCATCCCGAAAGTCGCCCATTAATCTTCTCGAGAAGTGGCTCAAACGTGCTCTTATCCATCTGTTTGTGCAGAAGCGGGATTCCCAGGTACACTCCCAAGTCATTAGTGGTCTTAAAGCCACTTTCCTCCTTAATCAAGTTTACATCCAAATTAGGGGAGATGAAAAGTTTAGACTTAGAGGGATTAACTCTTTGCCCCGACGAACGACAAAAAATATCCAACACTCTCTGAATCTCCTTGATCTGGGCAACCGAGGCTTCTCCCATAAGAAGGATGTCATCCGCAAACATGATGTGGGAGATCGGAGGTCCCCCTCTAGAAACACAAATGGGCTTCCAATGGCGATCACGAACAGAATCCAGAATCATATGGCTCAAAAGCTCCATACAAAGGATGAAAAGATAATGGGAGATGGAATCCCCTTGCCTAATCCCTCTAGAGGGCTTAATGTCATTCGTCCTCTCCCCGTTCCAAAGGACGTTCAACGAAGGCGACGAGATACACTCTTCAATCCACTTGACCGGCCAAGACTCAGAGAACCCAGCATCAATCAGAGTATCGATAGTGAAATCCCACCTAAGTCTATCATAGGTCTTCTTCAGGTCAATCTTAAGAATCATCCAACCACTCTTCCCTTGATTACTCTTCATAGAGTGAACAACCTCCTGGGCTAAGCCTATGTTATCGGTAATGAGTCGTCCCGGGAGGAAACTTCCTTGCGTAGGGCCTATCAGATCAGGGAGCATCTTCTGCATCCTATTGACGAACATCTTGGTAATGATTTTATAAAGCACATTACAAAGACTGATGGGCCGAAACAAATTAACCTTCTCCGGATTACTGATTTTTGGAATAAGCGTTATAAGCGTGTCATTCAAGCCAGCCGGAAGCTTCGAAGTGGCAAGGAAAGAGCGAACAACAACCACAACTGACTCACCAATCGTGTCCCAACACTTATGGTAAAAAATTGGTTGAAATCCATCCGGGCCCGGCGCTTTCAGACCCCCCATACTCTTAACAGCAACGTGAATTTCCTCTACACAGAACTCCTTTGCTAACTCAATCCACACCTCTGGCTCAAGCAGCGGGAAACAGTTGTACGGTGTGGCAATAGGGAACAACTCAGTCAACGAGAGGGAGTAAAGCTCACTGTAAAAATCCACCACATGTCTTTCAAGCTCGCGCTTACCATTAATCCAGCAGTCATTATCATCTTTAAGAGCAGAGACCTTGTTCTTCTTCCTGCGTATAATAGTAGAAAGATGAAGGAACGACGTGTTTCGATCACCCGCAACCAGACAGTTCTCCCTAGACTTTTGAAGCCATAACAACTCCTCCTGTTTCAAAACTTCAGCCAACTCAGATTGCAGGTCATGGTCCAAACGAATCAAAGACTCAGAAGGTCCACTCTCCAAGTCCAGCTGAACCTTCTCAAGACGGATCATTAACCCTGTTTTCTTCTCACTGATATTGCCAAAAAAAACCTTGTTCCATTCTTGCAAACCAAAACGAAGGTTGGCCAAAGCATCATTAGCGGGCAGGTTCTTAATCCAAGTTCTATTGATAAAAGGAAAGAAATCCGGATGCTCCATCCAAGCCACCTGAAATCTAAAAGGCCTCCGACTCCTCGAAAAACTGATCCTCGGCTTGAGTACAAACAATAAAGAGGAATGATCAGAACAAAACTTCGGCAAGAGACGGACCGAAACGTTAGGCCAATTCTAGCACGCCTCCATGTTCATGAGCACTCTATCCAACCTCTTCGCAACGTACTGATTCGGAAGGCTCCCCCTAGACCAAGTGCAACTTTGTCCAGAGAAACCCACATCAATCAACGCATTCTCGTCAATCAGCCTTTGGAAGATACCTGAGTCCGCATGAAGCTCACCCGAGCCCCCAAGTCGCTCCTCACTACGCACAATGCAGTTAAAGTCACCACCCAGGAACAAAGGGCCACTGATGTCGCTCAACTTAGAATCCAACTCATCCCAAAAACTTCTCCTCCTATTTACCGTCGGAGGTGCATAAACGAACACAAAATTAACAACATCCTCATTCTTAGTAATGGTAGTTTTGACAAAATTGTTATGCACCTTAATCTCCTGCAAAGTAACCATCTCCGGGTTCAAGACGATCCAGATACCGCCCGCTCTACCTACCGCCTCCACTCTAACAGCAGCACCCATTTTCAGTTCCTCACAAATCTCCTCAGCACGAGTCCCCGACACTTGAGTTTCAAAAAGAGCGAGAAAATTAACTTTGTGTTTCCGAATAAGATACCTCATCGAACGGCGGAAGCTATCCTTGGCAGCGCCATGACAATTCCAAAGAAGACCAATCATTTGGATAGACGGGAAACGAACCAGAACGACTCCACAAATCAGATGGAATTTTCGGCATCAGGTTTCTCCACCTGGCCCTCTTCCCCTTCCATAGAAGCCATGGTTGTTTCCTCCTCCTTAGCCTCTTCGCTCTCAGATTCAACATTGCCCGAATCTGCATTGCTCCCATCAGAGACTATCCCGGTGGAATGGAGCTGATTTTGGTTGCTTTTGTTGAGCGCCTTCGAAACGAAAACCCCTTTAGCACCTGTTTCGACTTCCATTGCATTGACTTCATTATCACCGAGTGGGCCTTGCTCATAAACAACTCTAGTTCTTTTAATTGGGCCAACCTCCAAGATATCAATTGACCCGTTAACAGGCCCAACCTCTTTAGTGATTTTGGCTTTCCCATTTTTCTTTTTCCTCCAAAAACCCGCTTTGACTGTTTTTGTTCGTTCCCCATTAATCTGAGAAGCGCCGCCTGCAGAGCAAGAATGGACCCCCCAATTGATATCCTGCTTCCCTTTATCCTTAGGATTACTTCCTTGTTCTTTCAAAACCTCCTTTTGCTTCCCTAAAGTTACACCCGTAGGGTTTGCAGAGACATGACCTTCCACAACGGCCATACCGCTTGGCTGGTTTGCAGGGTTCTCCATAATTTTCTCCCAAGGTGCCAGCACATGAGTCTTCCCCAATCCCGATGCCTTTTTGGACGGTGTGGATTCCACTCCAGCAACTGGGCCTTGAGAGGGTCTTGAGTTTTCCGTAGCATTTCGCCGTCTCTATTTAGGCATCATCCAAGCACCCAATTTCCCATCTCCGATCGGCTCTCTTTTAGCCTCCGTCGTCGGCTTCTTCCCGCTTATCTCCTCCTCCTTTTTTCTCTGGATGTTAACAGGATCCAACGGACAATGAGGTTTGAAATTCCCGTAACGACCACAATGAAGACATATGGCGTGAAGGTTCTCATACTCCACAAGATACCTTCCTTCATTGATAAAGATTGATCCCTTGAGTGGCTTCGAAATGTCAACCTCTACGCACACCCTTGCGAAGCGCCCTCGGTCGGCATGCAACATCCTCCTGTCGACTTTGATAGGTCTCCCTAAACCAGCGGCCACGTGCAAGAGGATATTCTCGTCGTAGAGCATAACCGCTAAGTTAGCAATACGTATCCATATTGGCGTAGTGGCGACCGAGTCTGTGAGCGGGTTGAAACATGGCGTCCAAGGCTTGATTACAAGGTAATGGCCAAAAACAGCCCACGGACCCCCCGTTAGAACACTCATATAATCCTCCTCTTGATAGAACTTGATAATGTAATAGCCTTTCGGGAGATCGATAAGCCTATATTTTCCTCTGATTTTCCACAAATCCTTGATCTTTCTAGCCATAACCTCATAAGGAATCACAGTTCCAAGAGTTGTGGTCCACATTAAAGCAAGGCTCATCACAAGAGTTGTGGTCCACATGGTTATATATTTGGTGAAATTTGACCTCTTCCCTTACTATTTTTCCGCTACAAGAATGAAACGTGTTTTATTTGCCTATGTCAGAGATTTGAACTTTGACTACTCCCTCCGTCCCTTTTTGTTTGTCTACAAGTACGATTTTCACGGAAATTAAGAAATTGTAGGAATATAATGATTATAGAAGAGAGAAAAATATAAAGTGAATGGTTAGAGAAGAGAGATAGAGAGAAAGAGTAGATAAGATTGGAATTTGGGAGAGAGAAAAAAGTGAAAAGGTGGTAATTATAGGTTGATAGTAGGGATAAAATGGGTAGAATAAAGTGACATAAATGAAATAGTGGACAAACAAAAGGGGACACCCGAAAAGGAAAGTGAACAAACAAATAGGGACAGAGTATATTATCCAAGTCCAATTCAGTACTCCCTCCGTCCCATTTTGTTAGTCCCATTTTCTATTCCGGGCGTCCCGAAATGTTAGTCTCATTTCCATTTTTGGACATAAACTTCTTCCTATTATACCCTTACTCATATTATTTTATTCATATTCAAACACTACTTTATCAATCAAATCAATCATCTACATCATCTTCTCCAACTACATTTTCACCATTACTATCATCAACTACCTTCAAACCCATTAAATTTCTTCAAGTTTTCACCTAATCTACATCTAAACTTAACATAAAAAATTCTTAAACAACCCATAAATATTTTTTAAACCCAGATTAACGCTCTTAATCATGTTTTCCTAATTAAACTCAATTAACCCTTACCCAGCCCAAAACCAGAGCCCAGCCCAAACTCCCCCCTATATATATCCCTTCATGCCCTAAACCTAATCCCTCACTCTCTCATCTGATTCACTCTCTCGCCGCTCTCCTCCTCTTTCTCTCAAACCCTAAACCTATTCTCGCCGACTCCCTCTCCTCCTCTTTCACTCCTCCGGTGATGTCGACTGATTTTCGTCCCTCCCAATCCTTCACTCAGAGCATTTCTCCTCCTTCATATGAGAGGAATTTCAAACTCCCATCGGAAGAGGAGTCATCGTCTACCCCCAGTTTCTTCAAAGACGATCTGAACCCGACGGAGGAGGAGACCGAGGAGGAGGTTGAGTCGGCGGCGAAGACGGTGACCGGCGACGCTAGCTTATCTACACCTGTCCCCAGGTGCTCACTTTCCCCCCCTTGCGAAAGGGGTGGTTTTTGCGACGAGAGGCACACTTTCAGTCCCATACGCCGGCAAAGAACTCGCACCGTTGACAAATGGTGGGAGTCGGAGAAAGTTTCAGTGGATTTGCAAAGGTCGCCAGCGCAGTCGGAGTCGCTGTCGGATAATGAGGCTATCTCTCGTCCCCGGGAGATCATTGTGATCCCTGACACGCCTTCACCTGAGCCCGTTCCAGTCCCTGTGCTCCCTGATGATGATGTTGCTGATGCTGAGATGGTAGAGTCCTCAGGAACGCCGGAGATGGAAGCCCTGGAGCTTGTGATCATCCCTGACAGCCCTTCTCACTCCACCACTATCTAGCTAAGTTTCTCTATCCCTTCGTGGAATTAAGACTCTCATTATGTAAATTTGGAAATATTTTGGACTATTTTGGACATATTTTGGACATTTTTTGGACTGTTGGTATTGTGGACATTATGTTTTAAGTACTGGTATTTAAGTATTGGTATTTGGATATTTGGATATTTGGATATTGGTACTTGAATATTGCTATTTAATTCTGTGTTCAGTTGTTGAGAATTCTGCTGAGTTGTTGAGAATTTTGCTGAGTTGTTGAGAACTCTGTTGAGTTCATGAGAAATCTGTTGAGTTGAGTTGAGTAACTCTCTGTTGAGTTGATCAATTGATCTGTTGAGTTGAGTATCTGTTGAGTTGAGTTGAGTAACTCTCTGTTGAGTTGCTCAGTTGCTCTGTTGAGTTGAGTTGAGTAACTCTCTGTTGAGTTGCTCAGTTGCTCTGTTGAGTTGAGTATCTGTTGAGTTGAGTTGAGTAACTCTCTGTTGAGTTGCTCATGTGATCTGTAGAGTTGTTTGGGTTATGTCATGGTATTTGTCTGTCTAGGATGAAGTCTGTTTTTACATTCTTGAGATGTGAGTGCATTTGATTGACTTAAAATTGCCCTAGGAACACAACTAATTAAGTCTGATTGATGCCTATCTGGAACGTTTAGGTTAGTGTTTAGGGGCTTGTGTCAATGAGGGAATGGGGACATCTGTGATATCTATGATGATTATTTTAAGGCACAAGATGAGATGCAAGCCCTTATTTATCACTGACTTAAGATTGCCATAGGAACACAGATTTTAATATATGTTTTTTGATCCTATCTGGAATGTTTAAGTTATGAATTTGCATGTCTATCAGTGATGGAATGGGGACACCTGAGACAATTTGTAGACAAAATATGATAACCAAAACACAAAATATTCAGTGTGCTCTTAATAGGCTTGCAAAATATGTTTAGTTTACAATCTTATATCATTACTTAAGATTGTAACTTAAACAAGTGTGTCCTAATTAGTTGTCTCCTGTGTTGCTGTCTCTTGAGTTGCATTTTCCTGATCTCCTGTCCACTGAGTTGCATTTTCCTGATCTTCTGTCCCTTGAGTTGCATTTCCTTGAGTTGTTGTCCCTTCATTTGTTGGAGTTGCATGAGTTAATGTCCAAGCTTGTAAAACTGCATGCCTTGGTGCTCTGATTTCTCTTGGTAGAACTCCTGCCTGAGATAACTTCTTTTTGTTGACATGTGGAATGTAATAATCATTACCTCCCTTACACTGTAAAATCTCATTCATCACATACTGTAAAGTCATCCACATACTACCTAGAGTGTGTGGATCCAACTCATAAAATGCTTCATTGACTGCATTCAGCATTTCATCTGTATTTTTGGGCATCTTCTTGTGCATAAGTGACTGAATGCTCCTAAAGAAGCCTAGGTCCAAAATGTTAAGGTTTGGACTATTGGCTGGTTGTTGTATTAAAATAAATGTGAACCCTTCTTGCTGGTATACCTGCTGCCATTCTGTGTCTTATTGAGTGATGTGAGGTCTGGCATTATCTTGTTGTATGAATATGGTTTTGTGACCTTCATCATCTGGCCATTTTGACATTATTGTTGGAACAATGTCATTAATCAACATGTTTCTTGTCACTGTCTTGTTGACTGACTGTATGAGCTTTGTGATAAGTGTCCCCTTGCCTTTGTTTTTTGAATGCCTCTTTGCTGGCTCCGTATAAGTAAATGGAAAGATGCCAATCTTTCCATCAAATGGGCATTCCCCTTGATCATTGAATCTTGGTCTTGCTACTGCTGCTGTGAACATAACCTTAGGGATGAATTTTCTTGAGCTTGCACTTCTGTATTTTCCTTTTTCATTCTTGCCCAAGTAATACCTTTGTGCCTTCCTTGACTGATAAAACCACTTCTTATCTATGTGAACAAAGTCAAACATAGGATAGTATGTTGTCTTTTGATGTGTTGTGTCCCCTATTAGGAGCTTTAATACCCACTGCATTCTGGTCACCTTATGGTATTCACTTAGACCTGGCTTTAGTGCATTTGAATGTGGCCTCATGATCCCCTTCTTAACCAATCTGTGACATGTGGACTTAGAAATTTCAAGCTTGCTTGCCAAATCTCTAATGCATGCTCTGTCACCCATATTCAGTGCTTCAATATCTTCTTGCTCTACTTGAATTCTTTTCCTACCACAGTTATGGTATTTTGTACTCACATTGTATTTGCCATGCTTGAGTAGTTCCCTTCGTGCTTCTTTCCATATCATTCCAATTGTTCTCCTTGACAGATTAAATTGTTGTGCAGTCTCATTGATGGTGCCATATGGAAGCTTTCCCGCTGCTGATTTCTGAAGCATAGCATTCAAGATCTCCATTTTTCTCTCTGTGTTGAGCTTGGTGGGCAATGCCTGGGGATGCAAATTGTTCTCTGTTGGAGGCTCATTTTCTGGCTGATGATGATGGCTTGGCTCGAAGTTCAGATCAAAAGGTATGTTACCTTCCATGTCCCCAAATGGCTCCTCTGACTGGGTGTCGTTTTCTCCCATTTCTGCATCACTGAAGCCCTCATCATCCAGGAATGGCACCTCATTTAAGTCGAAAGCTGAAGGCATGTCCACTGAGCAGTGATGCTCTGTTATTCTCTCTTTTTTTCTCTCTTTTTTTCTCTCTTTGTAATGCTCTGTTTTGAGCTGTAATGGTGGTTTTAAGTGGCAGTGAACAAGTACTTTGTTTGGAAATTACAACATTCCTATTGGTTTAGAGTTCAGGGGTAGTGTAGGAAATTATTGGGGTAAAAAGATGGTGATCCGTGTGCTCTTAATACTGCATTTTGATTGACTGATGTAAATTGTAAACCCTTCTCTTATTGGCTAATGGATTAATTTATTATTTCATTTTCATCATTTCCAATGTTCACTTGTACTTTTCTCTTACCTTATCCAAGATATTTTTTGACAATAGGACTAACATAGTGGGACAGACGGAGGGAGTACTTGACTATACATACGGGTTTTGTTAAATTGCAGGCCAAGGAGAGGAGGGAGATATATTGCAACTTGGAAAAGGAACTCTACATGGTTCTCTAAATGAAAAATCCTACATTTGCTAAGAAAGCTTAACTTTGAGATTTGTACATGATATTGTTTTTCTTTTTCGTTTATGATAGACGACATTAAAAAATGAAAAGTGAGTTTTGATAAACATAAATTATAAATATATCAAGCAATGGTAATATAATTGGATGATGTAATTGATTGTTTAAATTAGGAGAAATAACGAAGTTACTCAAATAATTCTCTATCAGTCATTTGTGTGTTATATCATGTCTGGAATAACCTTAATAAGTAATTTAATTTTATGTTGTCATCATAAAAAGAATGATGTTAGAGGCTCTCTTGCGCCTTTACCTACTACAAAGTTGCTTCGGTCTAGAGATTTTCTCTAGGTAATTGTTGAATCTCATTCGATAGTAGACTAGTAGTCGATCTCCTATCTCATGTTCTACCATTGGCTCATTTGGACTTTACCTATTTCAAAGTTGTGATGAGTTGCTCAAGAATCCAACTTGGAAAACTAGAATTACTTAAGAAATTATGAATTTAACTCCACGACAAATGGCATGACTATTTGTTTTTAATAATTCTTTAAAACTATGTATTTGTTGAAACTCCCTTCTTTGTTTAGTGTCACTCAAATATTTCACAACTTTTTGAACCTTTATAATTAGATAAGTAGAGATTGGATCATATGAGGACAGCCCTTCCCGTGAGGACATGAGGACACGATCTCAGCCGTCGATCTAAATCCATCCTACGCTCCAGATTAAATCAGAGATTTCCTAGGTTAATATGGCACGGGGGTATTATTGTCATTTTGCTTTGTTCTTAAAATTTTCTCTTCCTCGCTTCTTCTCTCTCACCCGCGCGCGGCGACTCTTCTCTCCTTCTCGCAATCTTCGTCTCTTCCTCGCAATCTTCGATTCCGTTGTTGATCTCTACTTCAAATTGATTTTTCTCGTTCAGGACCGGTAGATTATCATTCAAATCATGTTTTCTGGTGGTGATTCGAGTAAGTTTGCTTTCTCTGATTTTTAATGTCTTTTTAGCGGATCGATTTTGAGTTTCTGCTTCGTTGTTGGTTGATTTTAAGTTGTTCAAGTGTTTATAGAATTTGTTTATGCTATATTCCGTTCTAGTTGTTGATCATCTCCATCAATTTTGTGTTTTGCAATTTTACTGTGAATCTAGGTTTAGTACTCGATTTTGAGTTTCTGTTTTGTTGTTAGTTGAATTTAAGTTGTTTAAGTGTTTATAGAAGTTGTTTATGCTATATTCTGTTCTAGTTGTTGATTATCTCCATCAATTTTGTGTTTTGCAAGTTTACTGTGAATCTAGGTTTAGTACTTTTGATATTGTTAATGAATTTTTTGATGCTTTAATGCTGAAGATTTACTTAGGATTACTTTGTTCACAGATAGTGTGTATTCCTTGTTCACAGATAGTGTGTATTCCTTCTTCATAGATAGTGTGTAATTTTAATCTGATGCCTTTCGAATACAGGGATGCTGTTAATGAATTTTTTGATGCTTTAATGTTGAACATTTACTTAGGATTACTTGTTCACAAATAATGATAGTTGTGTATTCCTTGTTCACAGATGAACTTATTCACAGATGAACTTGTTCCCAAATGATGCATTTGTTTGAAATTTCTTTGAAGAAATTATCTTATGCTTTTTTAATACAGTGATTTTGTTATTTAATTTTTTGATGCTATGATGCAGCAAATTTTCTTAGGATCTGCTTATGATGATGATGATATGTGTGTACTATTCATGAGGAACTTGAATAAAACCTAATGAACCTATGAGTCAGAGTTGATGAACCTGAATATGTTTATTTTTATGCTCTTGTAAGTGTTAGATCATGATCAATTAAGCTTCTGTTCTGTTGAAATCTATACTCATTGTGTCTAGTGCATGAACCTTTATTCATTAGTGAATGAACCTTTATGCAAGTTTTATGAACCCTCAGGCAAAATTTCATGAACCTCTAGTCATTTTTCATGAACCTCTATGCTAATCCTTATTAACTTCTGTTCTTGTTTTTTGAAATTGTAGCTTCTACTGCTGCTGCTGAGATCTGTGTTATATCTAGTTGTGAAGAAGTGCCAGTTGTTCTTATTGATTCCGAAGAGCAGAATGAACCTATTGTGTCTCAAGGTGGTTCCCTTTCCTATGTGCCTTCTTGTGATGATTCTCTCAAACCTGCAATTGGTATGGTGTTTCAATCATTTGAAGAAGGTATAGCATTTTATGGGGCTTATGATGATGCTTGTGGGTTTGATATACGGAATGGAACCAAGCGCTTTCAAGATGGTGTTGTGAAATACAAGTATGCCTTATGCAATAGAGCAGGCTACAAAGAGGATAGGGTTAATAAAAGCGTACGTTCTAGGGTATCTAGTAGGATTGGCTGCAATGCTTTGCTTGGTCTTCGTTATTCCCAGGGCGTTGGATACAAAGTCATTACATTTGAGGAACATCACTCCCACAACTTTGTTATGAACTCCCATCGTCAGTTTATGACTTCCTCTAGGAAGTTAGATGAAGGACACAAAAAATTTGTCCTTAACTGCCAAAAAGCCAGCATTGGCCCGGTTAGATCTCACCGCCTTTTCAAGGAAATTGTTGGGGGGTATAAAGAAGTTGGAGCATCATCGGTTGATTTTAAGAATTTTCGCCGTGATATGATGGCTTATATTGGGGGGTCAGATGCTCAGATGACTATTGATAGGTTCTTCAAAAAAAAAAGAGCTTTGCTCGGCTTATTGTTTTGACTATGATGTGGATACCAGTGAGCGCCTAACACGTTTGTTCTGGTGTGATCCTGTGTCCAGGAAAAACTTCTCCCTGTTTGGTGATGTTGTTTCATTTGATGCGACATATCGTACTAATAGGTAAGTAAAACATCCTTCTTCTGTCTTAGCTTTTTTGTATTGTTCTACTTTTATTGTTCTGTGATTTATGATGAATCTGGTCTTATTTTCATGTTCAATTCTGTGTATTTGTAACTTGTAGTCTGCATGAACGGGTAAGTGTATTTGCATGAACCTAAGTTGATTTATATGAACCTCTAGGCATATTTCATGAACCTCTATGCATATTTTCATGAACCTGTAGTTAAATTTTCATGAACCTCTTGTTTTTGTTTGTCATGATCCTAATTGTATTGTTATGAACCTTTAGTCATAATTTCATGAACCTGTAGGCATAATTTCATGAACCTCTAGGTATATTTTCATGAACCTCTATGCATATTCTATATTTTTTGCACATGTAAATTTCATCTTTGAATCTGCTTTCTTCTTTTTCCTGATATCTCTATTTAAGGTTCATCTATGAAGATTTTGAATCTTTTAAATTCCTTTTTGTAGGTACAATCTGGTTTTCATCCCTTTTACTGGCCTTGATCACCACAAAAGGAGTGTCACATTTGGTGCTGGTTTGATTTTTAAAGAGGATGTCGGTTCCTATGTTTGGTTGCTTGAAAGATTTAAGGAAGTTATGAGGAATGATCCTAAAATTATCATCACTGATCAAGATGGTTCTATGAAGCTTGATATTGAACAGGTCTTCCCTAATTCTCACCATCGTTTGTGTATGTGGCACATTATGAGGAAAGTGACATCAAAGACTAAATATGATGGTGAGACAAGTGATCGGTTTAGGAAGAAACTCAATGCTATTGTTTGGACTCATGAATTGGAACCGGCTGAATTTGAGTCAGGCTGGAATGCTTTGTTTGCAGAATTTTCACTCGTAAACCGCAGATGGTTTGATGATATCTTTGCTATTCGGCATTTTTGGATTCCAGCTTATTTCCGGGACATTCTTTTTGGTGGTTTAGTTCGTACTACCTCTCTATCTGAGTCTAGAAACAGTTACTTTAGTCATTTTAATGACAAGTATTATCGTCTGGTTGAGCTTGTGATGCATTTTGTTATTGCAATGGACACCCAACGACATCAACAATCTAGGCTGAACCATGAATCTCTCACCAAACTTCCAGATTTGAAGACACAATTGTTGCTGGAGAAAGAAGCATCCAAGGTCTATACGCTCACTGTATTCTGTCTTGTTCGCTAGGAAACTGCAGCAGCTTGTTTTTCCTGCTCCCTTGCTTCTATCTCAGAAAGTAATGGTAAGAATAATTTTTTCGTCTTTTTGCTATTTAATTTTGAAATGCTTTTATGAACTCCCTAAGTATCTTCATGAACCTTCTTGTTTGGTGTTGAGTATGTTGTAGATTAATTGGTTAAATTCCCAGAAATGCCCTTTGTTTGTTAATTATGTATATTTTCATGAACTATATCCCTGTTTTTATGAACCTTGTGGATTATTCATGAATCAAATCAGCAGAACACTATTACCTTTTTCTTTCTTATTTTATTTGTGTGCTTGAATTGATTTTATGCAATTGATTGCAGGTACGACATTATATGTCTTTATGAGGGAAGAAAATGGCAAAGAATATAAGGTTGAATATATTTCTGCTGTTGATGAATATCACTGTAGCTGCAAGATGTTTCTGAGGGTTGGATTGCCCTGTCGTCATCTCATTTGTGTGTTCAAGAACAAGCTTGTGCCAACAATCCCTTCTAAATATGTGCTTTCTCGCTGGACTAAGTCTGCTACAATTAGTCCAATCTTTAGTATTGATGATGTTGTTGTTGATCAAGGTGTGTCTTCAAATCAGAAGGAGTTTTTGCTCAACTCTGCTATTTCAGAATTTTATAGTTGTCTTGGTGTGCTTGAAGACGATTCAGATCAATTGGCAGAATTAGTATCCATGTTGAAGTTAAAAAAGACGTCCTTCCTTGGTCCTCCCAGTCATTCTTCTAGCTCTGTACCAGTAAATCAGCAACATTTGGAGAGTTATGTAGGAGTTCAGGTGCCATCTGAGGTTAGCATTCATCCACCACCACAAGCAAAGAACAAAGGTAGTGGTCAACATCCTTCTTCATCTACCAGCAATGTCATTGACCCTACCCGTGTCAGACGTAGGCGTTGTGGAAAATGCCACCAACTTACTACTCACAACAGTCGCACTTGTAATGGTGTTATAGATGTTTAGTATTTTTCTGTTGCTCAGTTTGTGGTTTTAGTCTTTAAGAACAATTTTTTTTAGTGTTATGAACCTTGTTTTAGTTTTATGAACCTACTAGAAATCTTGCAACAGATGTTATGAAGCAATTTATCATTTTGATGAATGTCTTTGTTACTTTAATGAGCCTATATGCTTTTATTCTAGTTTTATTTTTTATTCAACTCTTTATTTTTTTGTATTCAAATTTAAAATCTTTGGCCCAAAACAATATGAACCTTTAGGCACATTTTCATGAACCTGTAGGTATATTTTTATGAACTTCTAGGCACATTTTCATGAACCTGAGATAATTGTCATGAGTTTTCAAAGCATATTTTCATGCATAGTTGCATGAACCTTTAGGCATATTGTTATGAACCTGTAGGCAATTTTTCATGAACCCCCAGGCTTTTTTTCATGAACCCAATTGTATATTTGCATTATCCTCTAGGCATATTTTAATGAACCTAAGATCACTTCTATGAACCACTTAGCATATTTTCCTGAACCTCTAGGGAAATTTTCCTTGACCTCAAGGGAAATTTTCATGAACCTCTAGGCAAATTTTCATGAACCTCTATGCAAATTTCATGAACCTCTATGCAAATTTCATGAACCTCTAAAAAAATTTCAATAACCTAATTGTTTTGCTATGAACCTCTAGGCCTATATTCATGAACCTCTAGGCATACTTTCATGAACCTTTAGGCACATTTTCATGAACCTCAAATTATTGCTATGAAATTCAAAGAATATTTTCATTTATAGTTGCATGAACCTCTAGGCCTATATTCATGAACCTCTAGGCATACTTTCATGCACCTTTAGGAACATTTTCATGAACCTAAGATTATTGCTATGAAATTCAAAGAATATTTTCATTTATAGTTGCATGAACCTCTGGGCAAGTTTTATGAACCCTCAGGCAAATTTTCATGAAACTCTAGGCAATTTTTCATGAACGTCTATGTTAATCCTTATTATATGCCAAGTTGTATTACGCATTGTTGAAAATGGCAATGGACCAAGTGTCACTGTTTTTTGTATCTAATGAACCTGTTTTTTGAAATCTAATGAACCTGTCAACAATAAACATATGAACCTGCTCTTTTTTTTGAGATCAAACAAGCAAATCAAATTACAACCATTAATTTGTCATTCTTAAAACCAAATTCAAACTCAAGTACCATTTCAAACCTAAATTCAAACCAAAGTATGAGATCAATCCAAATTCCCAATTCAAACTACCATTTAATAGTACCAAGCTACCAAGTATTTTTGTAAATTGTAAACTAGACAACCTACATAACTACCAACTTGTCCCAGCTTTTTCAGATTCCCTTGATTATCTTCAGTGCTTCATCCTTAACCTTGTTCACATCCGATGTTATAATAGCATGCACATACTTTTGCCTCAGCAATTGCAAGCACTTCTTCCTATTCTTCTTTGTTATTTCTGGCTCCCATGTTTCTGTGTTTGAACCCATGAACATTTCCATGTTTCTCATGGCTAGCACTGCTGAGTTGATTACATCTCCTACTTCATTCCATGGCATCTTCACCAAAGTGGCTTTTGACTTTGCAGCTAAGATTGCTTTTGCTTTCTTATCTAAATTGTGCTTCCACAAGCTCCTTGTAAGCATATCAGTCTACATGAATAGCATAATATCACTATAGTTTGTTCTAATTTTGTAATATTCTTAGAATTCTGTAAAAGAAGTAGTTGTAAATTTACCACTCTGTCAATAGCTTCCTTGTACCGCTTCAGATTTGGGTCATTGTGTGCAGAGTCAAGCACTTGTATTTTTGGATTTCTTATGTCATAAGATATGCAATACATGTGTTCATTGTTCTCAAACACTGGGATTATAACCTGTAATAATCAATTAAATTAGTTTTCATATGTAGCATAATAATTCTATGAACCCTGATTGTATACCTACCATGTCAATATCACGCAATTATCTGTAAGGGGTTTCCAAGATGCTGGTTTGCATGCTCTTTTGGAACGTTACTTCTCTGTTCTTTGGGGAAATAATCTGTTTTTGAAAATGGAAACAGTTAGACACTCTTATAACTATTAATGAACCTACACAATATGTATATGAACCTGCCTCTTATAAACCTCTTATAAACCTTATGAACGTGCCTTATATATTTCATGAACCTTCCTTATAAATTTCATGAAGCTACACAATATGTATATGAACCTACCTTCTATTTTTCTACTGAACTTCCCTATAAATCTTACTAAATAAAAAATATCTGGAAATGATATTGAATTTAGCATAGTTTACCATGAGATATGTGTTTAAAAATAGCCGGTTAGGTTTGTTGTCGCTTCTTTCCTTCTCATGGTAGTTCAAAATAGTTGTCCAAGCATCCATCACTTTGAAACTGGCATCCATATCTTCTTGCATTGTGCTGAACTCAAACAATGTTGTCTTTGTTTGTTTGCCTTGAAACAGTATAGTCCTGGACACATTTAAGTTATTTATTTTCAGTAATTAATTAAAACTTCTATAATAATATAAAACTGCAATCAACTTACTCTTCCACTTCATCTTTGTCTACGAAGTTCCAAATCATTTTTTGCTCTTCCGTTAACGGTTTTCCCAGAATTTGTATGGCTCTTTGTTTGTATGGGCTCTTCAATGTTCCTGCCATCTTTCTGGTTCTTGGCCAGTCAAATCCAGCAGCGTCTTCTTCATTTAAACACGAACCTTTTCCCTTGTTTTTGGCTTTCTTACTTTCTTTTTCATCTTCTTCTCTCTCCGTTGCTACAACTTTGCCTTTGTCTTTTACTTCTTCTTCCTTTTCTTTACATTTTTCTGCCTCCGTAGCTACAGCTTTCCCCTTGTCATTCTGTGGTTCTTGTTGTTCTTCTTCTTCTGGTTTCTCACTTGAAGCTACAGGGCCGTCCTCTTTTGGTCCTTGTTGTTGTTCTTGTTCTTGTGATGGGAAGAGATTGAAACTTGGTGGTGTAAAATCATTTACTTTTCTCCTCATCCTCAGCTTCCTTCTTGTTTTGTTCATCTTTCTCCAACAATGTTTTATCCCCCTCCAAAGTTTCTGTCCCAACTGCAAGCATTTCCAACAATTGCTAATGAACCTCAGGGCAAAATTTCATGAACCTATAAGCATAACTTCATGAATCTCAGTGTATAAGCAAAATTTTTGCATGAACCTATAAGAAATATTTCATGAACCTATAAGCATATTATCATGATCCTTTAAGAATTTTTTCATGAACCTCAAGGTTATTTTTCATGAACCTCAAGGCTTTTTACCATGAACCTAAGGGTACTTCTATGAACCTATTGATTTATCTTTGTAATAAAGCAGGTTGTTTCATTAATCTTTTCAGCATTGTATTATGAACCTCTAGGCAATTTGCTATGAACCTGTAGGCATTTTTCCATGAACCTGTATGCATTTTTCCATGAACCTACTTATTTTTTTGTATTTAATCATATTTTCAATACTAGTAAAGTAGAACATACTTGTCTCATTGTTTCCATCATTCTTTCCATCTATTTCTTTCTCCTTTGCAGCTTCATCTGTTCCTTGAAAGTCATTCAAGACGTCATTCACCTTTTCCCAGCCAGTTTTGTTTTCTCTGTAGTTTGATGGTCCAGCGCCATCATTTGACAACGTCACCTTGACCTTTGAAGCCTCGGCCTTCTCAACTTGCTTGAGGCATTCAATCAGCGCTGGATCGGACCAGAATGGATGATCACTATCATTCCATATTTCATCAAACTCAGCTTGTTTCTCATCTTGTTCTTTCTTCCTCCCCATCAGTCCTTGTGACGTCTTGATCATGTTCTTAACAAATTCATCCTTTCTAAATTCCATTGGCAAATCATCCACCATTTGCGCAATTTTGAGGATTGAATTTGCAAGCTTTATGTTCTCCTCTGTGAATTCAACCAGCCACTCCTGCAATATAATTTTAAGGATCTTGTAAGTTCATTGTCATGAACCCAATGTGTATTTTCATGAACCTGGTAGAAGGTGTTTACCTGTAGGAATGTGGGTCCAAAACCTTGGGGTTTTTCCTTATTCTTGTTAACTTGTTCTTGCTCCTTACGCTTTGAAGCTTTTCCTTTTTCGTTTTGAACCTTCCATTTCCCAAATCCTCCTTTACTGATTTCATTGCTCTGGCGTTGCATCAAACTATCATTTGTCCAGCTTAAGTAGGCAGGATTTGTTCTTCTCGGTGTCGTGCCGAAGAGGGATACTCTGTCTATGTAAAAGAATTGTTTTCATAGAACACAAAACACACGTTAAGCCATTAAGTTAGAGAAAAAATTAGCTAATATAAAAATGTAAACATGTTACTTACCACAAGTACAAGAGCACATCCAATGAAGAACCTGTCCTTTTTCGCCCTCCACGATGGTATAGTTACCCTCAAGCTCTCCATAATAAAACCACACCAATCTATGCTCTGAACATTATCTATTTCTCGCATCATCAACTGCTGGCTAACTATCCCTTTCTGGTTCACCTCCACAAGTACACTTAGGAACAACATTAGAAATAGCCTAATGAACGTCTGCTCATCCTGACCATCAGGTATGGCTAATAGCGCTTGGGCTAGATGTCCTGGCCTTATTTCACTTCTATTGTTCATGTACGTCTTCCATTCTGTCTTGACTGCATTGTCTTCTTCATTATCCCCAAGTCTCTCCAATGGTTTATTCCCTCTCGGAATTCCTAGTACTCGCTGGACCTCATTTGCATTAATTTCAACAAAAGTCCCGTCTTCCATTTTGATGGCACTTCTAGCTTCATCATAGTTTTCCAGCAGCCAGTAACACATTCTCTTTGGGATAACTTCTACATTCAGTTCTAGAAGATTTCCAAAGCCTATGCTCCTGATGATCTCCTTCTTTGGTTCAGACATTTTCTTGACAGTCTCAACAAACTTTTTGGGCACATTCCGGAGGATAAAGCTTTCAAATCCAATCTCTTCTGTCTTCACCTCTTTTTTGACAGTCATCTCTGATTTTGTTGTCGTTTCCTTCCTGGCTTCTGGTTTTGCCCTTTTAGATCTGGTTACCATCTTCTTCTCTTCATTGCCTTTGCTTGCCAAATTGTTGTCAGTTTGTGTTTTCTCCACCTCGCTTTCCTCCTGAATCTCTTGTACTTCTTTTCCTTTTCCAAGCCTTCCCTTTCTCCTCACACTGTCTTGTTGTGGTACAGACTTAAATCTTTTATTTTTTCTCTCTTCAGATGAAGTGGCCACTTGTTTGCCCTTTTTGTGTTGCATCTCTTCTTTTTGCAAAACCTTCTGCCTTTTTGGTGGAGGACTTGCACTCTTCACTGCCAGTGCCTTCTTCTTCCCCATTCTGATTGGTGGAATATACTCTGTAGTCACAAACTCCTCATTGCTCAGTACATCTTCCTCCATCTCACTGTCTTTTTCACCATCTGCAAGCATAAATTGTAGTTGTTATTATGTGTAGTTATAAAAGATCATAACTTATATGAACCTTAAATGTATTTCCATGGACCTACAGGTCTATGTCTATGAACCTATAATCCTATATCATAAAGCATTATTTAAACATGTAATAAAAACTTGTTTAACTTCTTTCTTTTTACCTGTCTTATTGTCCAGTTTTTCTTCTTTGTCATCTTGAAGGTCTTGTTCTTCACTTGCAGGAATGGTTGGTTCTTCACTTGCAGGAATGGTTGGTTCTTCACTTGCAGGAATGTGTTCATGACTCCTCTCTTGTGTTTCCGCTTCTTCTTCTTCACCTTCATTCAGAGCAAAATTTGCAAAATTAATTATCACAATGATAATTGTATATATATCTACTTAGAAGTGCACTTTTGATCCTTTAATTGTACTGTTACGAACTTCTACTTATACTTTCCTGAACCTTTAAGTGTATTGTTATGTACTATTATGAACCTTAAGTTTTAATAAATGAACCTCTAAGTGTTTTTCATGAACATCTAAGTGTTTTTTCATGAACCTCTAAGTATGTTTGCATGAACTTCTTAAAATGTTTGCATTTAATCTATTTCTATGAACCTAAAGGTGTGTATGCATGAACCTTTAAGTGTATATACATGAACCTCAATGTGTATGAGCATTAACCTTTTTAGTTTCAATGAATGAACCTCTAAGTGTTTTCCCATGAACCTCTAAGTGTTTTTTCTTGAACCTTTAAGTTTTTTTTCATGAACCTGAATGTGTATATGCATTAATTTCTAAGTTATAATGAATGAACCTCTAAGTGTTTTTTAATGAACCTCTAACTGTTTTTTCATGAACCTCTAAGTGTGTTTGTATGAACCTCTAAGTGTGAATAAACCTTATAGTATCTTACCTGTGTCACTCTCTGCTTTCTGAGTCCCTTCCTCTATAACGCACTTTTCTTGTGTTTGTCCTACTCCCTCAGCTATGACATATTGTTCCTGTGTATCTTCTTCTTCTTGACTTTCACTCTTTTGTGTAGAGTTTTCTTCATCATTCCCTTCATCTGATCTTTCATCGTGACAGGGTTCCTCTTCACTTTTGCTCTGTTGTGTTGAGTTGTCTTCATCATTCCCATCATCAGATCTTTCATCTTCACAGTCTTCCTCTTCACTCTTGCTCAGTTGTGTATATTTGTCTTCGTCATTCTCATTTTCTGATCCTTTATTGTCACAATGATCCTCTCTTTGTTGTTCCTGACTTTGTGTTGCTGTTGAGTACCTTTCTTCACTTGTTTGAGAATTTCCCAGTTTAATTCTCATACTTCTTCTTCTGTTGTAAACTCTTTTAGGAGAGTTTTCAGCATCTTCTTTTTGTGTGTCTGCAAGGGAAATCAGTCAAGAGGTTAATAACAATAATCAGCATGAATTTAGCAAGGCAAAGCCAGCAGAAGCATTCCCAGATCATTCAGTAAAAATCAAAAGCTACTGATGTTAACTGGTTCACCCATACATTTGTTAGCGATACAAACCCTCCTTAACATGAACACCACAAACAACATGCTTTATCTAGTTCGTAGTTACTAGTTAGACACCTCAAACAACCATGTAACAAACATGAAGAAAAATTATCTGATTTCTTATGAATCCTAGAAACTACATCTAACACTTCTGTTCAAAATAAGTTCATGAAAATGAGTAACAACATGAAGAAAAATAAACTGATTTCTTATGAACTCTAGAATCTACATCTAACTCAAAAAAATTCTTATGAACCCTAGATTTCTTATGAACCCTAAAAATTCAAAAACCCTAATTTTTGGTTTGATTTTCACTTACCTTCAAGCGTGAGGTCGATGCATCTGCTTTGATCTTCCGCTGCCTTTGATCTGTTCTCCATACTTTGATCTTCCTTTTTGCTTTTCACCATTTTCAATTCGTAATTGCTTGCAACTCCCTTCGTCTTCTCAAACAAATTGATTCTCCCTTCCAAGTGTATAATATCTTGACCGAGATCGATTTGCTTCAACGAATTTTGCTTTCGATCTTTGATTTTGTGGCTGCGTCGATCGATTTGCTTCAAAATCGCCGATCGCCTTACTCTCTTTTTCTCTCGAGCGCGTTGTTTTTTTTCCTTTTCTGTCTTCTTATATTCTACTTGCGAAATCCCTAAGTTGCCCTTAATTTTTTTTTAAATTTACGCCTATGCCGCCGCCTCTCCCAGATGATCCCACGTGTGTGCATCTCACCGGATCATTTCTCCCTTTAGATCTCAACCGTTGGTTGAATGATCTAAAGGGAGAAATGATCAACACGCTAATATGTAACTATTAAATCATATACGAAAATATGTAATTTCCTCCAAGGGTGACCCATATCTAGTGTTAAAAAACGCCACTTGAACATCTACAATTTTTCTAACCCCGCACCCATTTTGAGCGCATCCTTAACGCGCCCAAACAAACCGGATCGGTTCTTAGGTGCGCCCAAAACTGAACCGATTTTAAAAAAAAGTTTAGACATATCGTTTTTGAGTCCAAAAATGGGTGCGGGGTTTTGCCGGTTTTTTTTCTTGATTTTATTGCATAACTAATTTCTCCTCAGCTATTGAATTCAACCTAAATTTTTTACTTCAGCTGAGGCTACTCCTTAGCTTGCCCAACCGGCATATGGCGCCGCCACCGATCTTCGCATGTGTGGCCGTTGGTGCAGCCTTTACTATCGCCGCCGTATCCGGGGGTACCATCCTTCTCTTCCCTCTATTCAATCTTTCTTTATGTATTCTTGCAAATTTCACACTAGCTAATTCTATATAGCTCCATGCCAGTTCTTATACTCTCTACCAAATGGAAGCACATGCAATCCAAGCTTCGTCAGCTTGAAATATCTCTTGCGCTTTCACTTGAAAACTATACCGCTGAGCGACAAGGTCGTATTCGAGCTCAACAGGTACCATAATAGTTGGACTTCTGTGTTCCTTGTCATGACAGATTATTGTTGATAATAATTCCGCTAAAACCTTATAGGCTCTCAGGAAGGAAATGCTGCAGGCCAAGTCGGACAAAAATGTCGAAGCAACATCTTTTCCCATGACACCAATCGGCACTGTGCAGTCCTGTTTTTCTACCAGGTATCTTTCATCAGGTCTACTGGGCCGGTGTATAAAAACTGAATTTGGAGACCTTAATTGGAAATCAAATTGATGATGAGTGGACAATGCCCTCTCTTGTTTTGCCGTTTATGATTCTTCTGAATTTTGTGATGCATATTGAAGTCTTCAACTGATATATTTCATGTTTGGTGTCATTTATTTAAGAATTGGTAGAGGGAAATACATGTAAATAGGCTGCCCTCAGAGCTTAATCTTCTGTTACCCTCTTTTTTTTTTCTACTTCATGAATATCTATCTGGATGCCACAGCATTGGCCACTGAAGTATTTATGTAAAAACTAAAAATTGATGAAATAAATGCAGGAATGGTACACCAAGACAACCATTGCTAGTACCTCTTGCTAGAGCATGTTTGGTGTTTGATCCTGCAAGAGTTCCCATGGCTTCTCTGGAAGGTCTTGAACAGTATTCTCATTGCTGGGTTATATTTGTATTCCATCTGAATACTAATCTAGATAAACTATGGAAAGACCCTTCTCAATCAAAGATGAAGGCAAAGGTTTAGATTGTTGTGTGTTGTTATTTGTTAGTTACAAAAAGAAAACATGTCAATAGTGTTGACTACGATCTGGTTGGGTGATAGGTTAGAGTACCAAGACTGGAAGGTGGGAGAATGGGGGTACTTGCAACAAGATCTCCTCATCGCCCAATTCCTATTGGACTTACGGTAGCAAAGGCAAGTGATAAAATTTTATATTTATTCATACCATCTGTTTTTCCTAAATCCAAGGTGGAAGAATGAGAATGTATTATTTTAACCAGAACATCTGTCATTGTTAACCTATTAATCAGGGGGAAAATATATCATTTTGAACTTCAGATTGAAGCTGTCAAAGGGCATATGGTTCTTTTGTCAGGGATAGATTTGGTTGATGGCACGGTATGTTCTTTGTCTTAGATTGGTGCTCAAACTTTAATAATGGACGGAATTGTCTTGAGATTGTGCTAATTGGGATCTGAATTATTTTATGACAGCCAGTTCTGGATATCAAGCCTTATCTTCCTTATTGTGACAGCATCCAAAATGCGAGTGTGCCTGATTGGATTATGGTAATGTTTTCATCCTTTAGTGGTATATCATGATTGTTTGTTAGGTTTTGTTTTTGCTATAAAGTTTGAATCCGGATCAGGTGAGAATAATTATTATTGTGCGAATATGCGAATGAATGCACATTTAGGCCATTGACATGCACTTTCTTCAGTAATGACATGCACTCTGTCAGATTTGCATGTCATTGATAATTTGCCATTGACATGCACTTTCTTCAGTGTGCATATACTTTTCACATATTATCAATGACATACAAATCTGACAGAGTGAATGTCAATGGCCCAAATATGCATGTCATTACTGAAGAAAGTGCATGTCAATAGCCTAAATGTGCATTAATTCGCATATTCGCACAATAATAATTATTCTCACCTAAATCTTTTCCATAAAGTTTATATTTAATATTTGTTTAAAAAGTTTTTCTGGTTATTGCTTGCTTACTAGACTATTCTGCCTATTTACTGGTTCCATGATTAAGCCAGCTCTAGATTTTTTTCTCTATCTTTATTTTCTTTACTCTAAATGTCTCAGTTTTCATTGTAAGTAGTTATTTTACCATTTTTGTAAAGGAGTATATTATATACTCCGTATTAGGTTATAGTAACTTTCAATCAGTTATGACAAGTTCTTTAGATCAAAAGTAAGTTATAAAAATAGATTGTGATCTTAAAGTCAAAAGGGTGTTTAAGGCTGATATATATGAATTTAAAGCTAATACTTCTAATTTGCTGATTTACTGCCATATCCCAGTGACACACTTCTTGCTTCTGCATGGAATGACATAATTTCTAGTACTTTGCCATTTCATACTAATTATTTGTATGTTGCAAACTTGCAATAACATGCTGTCTTTTTTTCCCCTTTTTTCTGGACTGATCAACAGGAAGACAATTTATTAGCGGTACCTTCTGTTAGCTTCACCAAGGGTTTTTCCTCTGCACTTGCAAATTGTTGGGAGTCATTGGTATGTCTTCTCTCTGCTGAATTGCTTTGCTCTACATCAGTCACAAGCCTGCTGACTTGTGACACTATCTTCACTTGTTTCTCATTGCGTAACATTGCCTTTCTTGTATAAATTTGTTTATGTATTGTCATTAATCATGACTAGGCTTAAGTAGGGATGCCTTAGAAATCATTAAAAAAAGTTTCTCAGTGGTCATTTAATCAAATTTCTTTAAGAATAGTTCTCGGAGAAAGTTAGTGAATGTCATGCTGAATTGGTGTGGCATTTGTAAGCATGGAATGACGTAGATAATCAGATTTTCATTTTTATTTATTATTTAGTGGTTTGAAGCTACTCATGTGTCTTGCCTATACTCCTTCTATTGCCCATTGCCTTCCAATATAGTTTTCAATAATCATCGATTGTGGTGCAGGAAAAGAACACTCTTTATGCATCAGCAGATGAGATCAGAAATTTGATCGAGCAGATTCTCTCGTGGGACATTAGGTCGTCTTCTCAACGAATCCGACCGCATAAATCTGCCCTTGTACCTGTAAACAATGAAGATATCGGTAGTGCTTCTCATATAGAAAAGCAGAAAGATAATGGAGCTTTGGAACCTGGTAGTGAACACATGGCTTCTAACGACGTCGTATATCACCTGATGGTGGAAAGCTTAAACATTTCATACAAGATTGATACCCAAGGAAATGTTATTGTAGAGGATGTCACTGTAGACTATGCGGGCACAAAAAGTAAGCAAAGACCATGCAATTACATGATGTGGGAAGACAGACTCAGGTAATATGTCATGGCCAGGCTTTGGCATTAACCCTGACGTGATTTAAACTTTGTCTCGTTATATTTGTAGGAACTAGGAACTTTAGTATTTTACTGGACTAATAGATGCATCTACACGTGGGTCACATGTTAGAAATGTTATATTATGCTAAACTCCTAGCTCAAATAATTCATTAAGGATGCGCTTATTAAATTATGCAATAAAGATAATTTGGCTTGATAATACATGAGAACTAGGTATGATAATACATGAGAACTAGGTATGGATTGTCGTGCTACGGATGACTCGGCTATTTATTTAAATATATTTTTGTTATCATATATTAATTTTAGGGTTTTTTTTATCAGAAACCACCGTATAATGACTCATATTGCCCAAAATCACCCCTTTAATTCAATATTACCGAAAACCACCCGAATAAAGCACTCCGTCACTCAACAACCACCCCTCACTAACTTCCGTTTGACACGTGTCATATTATATAAATTTATTATTCGAAATTATAGAAATCACCCCTCCAAAATCTTCCAAGGACATTTTTTCCATTTCTTGAAACTCTTTGGACAGTTTATGTAATTTTTACAAAAGTAATTAAAAGTCTCAAACTCTATCTTCTTCCCCAAATCAATAAAAAAACCCTTAATAAAAAATTCAATCATCCCGTTAGATTACTGGGGATGAGTGACATGGAATTCAATCTAATCCACGTTGTTCCTGTTTCTGGGTAGTTGCTTCGACGTCATCTTCTCCAAATCCCACCTTAGACTCCTCTCCTCCACCTTCGACTCCCTCTCTCGTTACCCTCCTTTCCTCGCCTGGCGTCGATTCTCCCTCGACCTCCGCATCGCCTACTCCCTCCACTTCCCCCTCCTCTCCGACAACTCCTCCCGCCGCAAATCCGCCCCCGCCTCCCAAACCCTAACCATCCTCCCTCTGCAACTCAACCTCAACAAAAAGTAGTCGGAGAGGAGGGGGAAGTGGAGGGAGTAGGCGATGCGGAGGTCGAGGGAGAATCGACGCCAGGCGAGGAAAGGAGGGTAACGAGAGAGGGAGTCGAAGGTGGAGGAGAGGAGTCTAAGGTGGGATTTGGAGAAGATGACGTCGAAGCAACTACCCAGAAACAGGAACAACGTGGATTAGATTGAATTCCATGTCACTCATCCCCAATAATCGAGCTGGATTGGATTCAATTCTATTGAATTTTTTATCTAGGGTTCTTTGATTGATTTGGGGAAGAAGATGGAGTTTGAGTATTTTAATTACTTTTGTAGAAATTACATAACTGTCCAAAGAGTTTAAAGAAATGGGAAAAATGCCCATAGAAAATTTTAGAGGGGTGATTTCTGTAATTTCGAATAATAAATTTATATAATATGACACGTGTCAAACAGAAGTTAGTGAGGGGTGGTTGTTGAGTGACGGAGTGCTTTATTCGGGTGGTTTTCGGTAATATTGAATTAAAGGGGTGGTTTTGGGCAATATGAGTCATTATACGGGTGGTTTCCGGTAAAAAACCCTTAATTTTATATGAAATACAATAATTCATATAGATTTATTAATTTATCAAGTTTCATGAGTTGTATATTTTCAATCTCGAAACTAAAATTATGTATATGGTTCAATCACAACTTCCTACCTCACCTTCTTACCAATTTAATTTAGATATATTTGTTACACTAATTTTTACCTATGAATTTTTAATTATATTTACTTATTATTGAAAACTAACAAATTTTAAGTGTTAAAAATTTATTAATTTAGTGCATTCATGAATGGAAATAAGAAGGGGTTTTGCTCATGCATTGAGTATGTACCAATTGTCATTAAGAACCATTATATGTAGGGCCTTACTATTTCACACACCGATTTTGTTTATTTAGCACATGATGCAATGCGTCACGGACAAATAATAAATGTGTCACAGACCTATTAAAGACATCTGTCCCGAAGATATTGCGCAGTACTGAACTTGTCTCTAAGTTACAACTACGACCTTTTTCCATCCTAGACTTTATAAGCTCCACGAAGATATTGCGCAGATACGTGACGAAGCTCCCAGGGAGATCCGTGACAAAGCTCCACTTGACATCCGTGACGAAGGGTTTTTTTCAGTTATACAAACAATTTGTTTACACAACCCTAACTTTTTACTTCGTCTCCATTCCTCCTTCTCCATTTCGGCGTTGTGCAGTACTTCAACAACAACATTCAGAACATTTTTTCATCAACTTCACCACAAAAATCATCAAATCAACTCTAGAGGTAATTTTTATACTCTTTTGCATTAGTTTGAGATGAATGTTCTAAATGTGTAGATGAAAATATGTCAAAATGATTGATATGTTGTGATTACATATGATTGATATGTATTAAGCATCTTTCTTAGTTCAATTGTGATTTGATTATGTTTGATTGAGTGTTGTTTCAATTTTTAACATATAATCTCCAATTGTATTTTTGTATATGTTGTGATTTAGGGTTTGAGATTTTGGTTAGGAAAATATATGAAATGATGTGATTTAGGGCTAAATCTAAAAGATTAATGTTTTGAAAATTGAATTTTTGTTTGAAATTGTGAAAACTAAGGACACTCTCGGCGCACCCCGTCAATGGCCGAGCGCACGTCCAAAACTGAAAAAGGGACGATTATACCCTTTATGTGTAGTCCGATACAATTTTATGAGTGTATTGTACCCCTTTCCTCTACAAAATCTGGGTTTTGTGGAGCACTGCAACGTTTTTTTATTGAAAAAGGCTAGAACCGGAGTCTCACCTATCCGCAAGTGACAGGTCCTGACGGATGATCCTGAAAAAGTCTGAGTATGTGGAAAACATACTCGACTGCAGAAACACCGGTCTCATTGTTCTGATGTAATCATCAGATAATGATATGTCCTGATTGCAAGTAAGGACAGTACTGAGGAAGTGTGTGCTGACTTCATATTTTGGTAAGATATCAACAACCTTATTTACTTCTCTGAAGTAGTGAGATTTTTTAACATTGTCAAATGAATTTAGAATATTTTGAGTATATGTAATAATGGTTCGAATTTCCCATGGTATTTTCCAAATGTTCTTTATGGAATTAATCATTGTAAGATTGTCCCCTTCGAGAATTATATTTTTATAATTTAGTTTTATAACAAGTTTCGCCGCAGAAAGAGCACTTGAGCTTCAGTGAAGAGAGGACCTTTTTGTTATACAAATCTATTACTCTTCCTTCACTATTTCTGACTATACATCCAACATATGAGTTCTGAAGGGATTGAATGAGCTATCAAAATTAATTTTTACCCAATTGGGAGTGGTTTTATCCATCTGTTGTTCTCAACTTTGTTTCTATTTCTACTTTTATTTAATTTTGATCCTTTAATGTTATTGTCTGTAGTTTCCAATATTTAAATTGTCCAAAGGCTATTCGAGAAGGATCCTTTAACCGATTTGTAGATTTCCAAAGATTACTGAATTTTTGTGTACCCATAAGGAATACCATAAATAAATCAGGGCTTCTATTTTATTTTTTTATTTTTTAAGATTGTTGATTATATTTTGGAGATTTTCTTGAAATGGTATATTATGTTGTATATTGAATGTAAAGTTTATCAGTTTTTCAAATTTCTTTAACTGAAGAATGGTGTGATGGAACTCAAAGAAAAGATGTTCTCTAGATTCAATTAGAATATTACATAAAGAGCAGTGTCAAGGTACTCTGGTGTAGTATTTATTAAGTCTTTGAGTCGTTGGAGAATTATCAGAGATCGCTTTCCAAAGAATGTTTTGATATCTAAGTGGTATTTTAAAATTCCATAGCGTATAAATATCATCATTCAAATGTTGTATATTTTTATTATTAAATTTCATCGCCGATGTTGTACTGAAAACACCTAATTTATCGGGAATCCAAATCACTTTGTCTTCTATATTAGTTTTGCGAATGTATATGCTCAGGATTTGTATGATCGCCTGATTGGACAGGACTGAATGTAGTTTAGGCAAGTCCCATTCTTGTGTGTTAGTAATAAAATGTGCTACTTTAGTATTAATATCACTTTTATTAGGGTCAAAATAACCCCTAAGATTTATATTTGAGATCCAGTTGTCTGTCCCAAAATTTATATTGTTACCAGTCCCTAATTTCCAGCCTATACCTTTTTGAAATTGTTCTATAAGATGCAACAGTCTTGAAAATTGCAAGGATTGTTTCTTTTTATTTTTAAAACTGAATATACTTGTGTTTTGTAAATATTTTTGATATATTAATCTTACCAAAATGTTGTTCCTAATAGTTACTAATTTCCACAAGAGCTTCTGTTGCAGAGCATTATTCAGATCAACAGCTTTATGCAGTCCCAAGCCCCTACAATCTTTTGGTCTGCATATTGTATCCCAAGAAGTAATAGCTTGGTAGTTCGGGTTATTATTATTCCAGAAAAAGTCTTTATTGATTTTATCGAATTGATGACATATTCCTTTCGGGAGTGAAAAACATTGCATTAAATGATTTACTTTAGACATAATATTAGATTGTATATAGCACGACTTGCTTGAGAGATAGTATTTGATTTCCATCTAGAGAGTTGTTTCTGCATACTTTGAACCCCATATTGAAAACGTTCATTCTTTACTCTTCCTCTTACTATGGATATTCCCATATATTTTTCCATTGAAGTTGTTAGTTGAAGGTTTAGTATTGAGGTAAGTGCTTGTCTTTGTGTGGGTGATATATTAGGGGTTGTCTGAAAGGAACTTTTATGGTAGTTTATTGCAAGTCCGGAGAGATCAATAAACTTTTGTAGAAGTTTCTTAATGTAGTTCATATTGTTCATATTGGCATTAACAAAAATAACTGTATCATCTGCAAAACAAAGAAAAGGAATACACATCTCATTTCTAGTAAGCTGAATTCCCACTTTATGGTTAGATTTTTCCGTCTCTTTTTGAAGATATCTTGCTAAGTACTCCATTACTAGTATGAATATAAAAGGACCAATCGGGTCACCCTGTCGTAAACCACATTTTGGTTGAAATATTGGGCCAGATTCATTATTAACTAGAATAAAAATGAAAGCTGAAGTGATACATGTCATTACTTGGTCTATCTATTTTTTATGAAAACCAAATGAAGTTAAAATTTTAATAAGGAAAAGCCATTGAACTCTATCGTATGCCTTCTCCATGTCAAGTTTTAAGGCCATCTATCCTCTTTTTCCTTTCTTCTTTTGGTGAAAAGAATGAAAAATTTCATGGGAGATAAAAATGTTGTCAATTATTGTTTCAGTCCTGAACAAAAGCAGCTTGGCAAGGGTGAATGAGTTTTTGTAGAAGATTTTGAAGTCGATTTTCCATTAGTTTAGTGATTGTCTTATATATCGTGGTACAAAGACTTATAGGTCGATAATGATAAATTGAGATTGGATTATCAATTTTGGTTATTAAAGCGACGAATGATTGTGCACAGTCTTTTAACATTTTTCCAGAGTGATAAATGCTTGAATAGCTTGAGTTACAGAATTTCCAACAATTGCCCAGTAATGTTGATAGAATCCAGCATTAAACCCATTTGGACCCGGAGTTTTATTATGAGGCAGCTGGAAAATAAAGTTTCTAATCTCTAAAGGGGAGTGTTGCATTAATAAAACATTGTTACCTTCTTCCGAAATTAGAGATTGTATTATTTGGAATTCATTATCTGAAAGATTTATTGTATGTAGAGGTTGAAATCTAGAATGCAAATCATTGGTGATAGTTGTTTTAATGTCTTCGTTGTTATAATAAATTGATTTGCTTAGAGACTCTCATACAAATTTATTTTTTGCTTCTATGTTCTTATTTTCACCGTTTTTTGAAAATATTTTGTATGTTTATCCATTTTCTTGATGTTTTTAAGTTTGGCTCTTTGTTTCCAATGTTGGAATTTAAGCAATTTATTATACTTTATGACAAGCTTGTTATATAAGGGGAATTTGTGAGAATGCTTCTTTTGGAAACAATCATTTTGTATATTTTGTAATTTAGCTTCCGTTATCTTGAGTCGTTTATACATATTGTTGTTATTTTTCTTAGACCATTCCTTGGTATCAGTTTTGAGTTTTCTCTGTTTCATAAAAAGTTTGTATAAAGCTAAGCCAGTATAGTGAAAGTTCCAAATCCTATTTACTAACTTCCTATAATTATCATTTTGTGTCCATGTGTTTTCAAAACGGAAGGGATAATTTTTGGAGAAATTATTGTTACCTAATTGTAATGTTATACAACAGTGGTCTGAAGTTGTAAAAAGGATGTGATTCAGTAATATATTGCTGAAAAAATTGATTATAATAGGATGAATTAGGGCTCGATCAAGGCGTTCTAAGATAGTAGAATTTGTAATCTTATTAGATCTCTTCCACGTGTATGGGCAACCTTGATAATTTTGGTTAATTAATCCATGGTTTGATATAAAAGTATTCAATCTTGAAAATTTGTTACTGGCTGGCACCTTACCACCTTGTTTATCCTCTGGTTGGAGAATGTCATTAAAATCTCCTATAATAATTGGAGGTTCATTTTGTGAAATTATGAATTCGAAAATGAAATTCCAAAATTACGTTTTAAGATGTTCTTTGCTAGGAGCATAAATAAAAATGATAATGAATTTGATATGATGCTCTTCGTATCTTAGAATAATAGTAGGCCCGGACATAAGCATGTTAAGAATGGGTTAATGAACAGGGCCCCCAAATTTTTAGGGCCCAAATATATAAATTTTACATAGGTCCATTAAAAAAATCAAAAAAAAAATCAAACCCTTCTTGTTTGCAGTAGCCGTATCCATTCCTTATCCTACTATTCCACTTCCTTCCTCATTCAATTCCTTCCATAATCTAAACTTAATTTCCTCCTCCATTTTTTCATTCCCGATTTTCTGCAATTAAATCAAAGAGAAAATCTTTCCCTTTCCAATATTTAACGTTTGATTTCTCCAACCACCAAAATTACAGCTACAAATCCTACAATGATTCCTCATATGAATTGCAATTTTTGTGTTCCTGAGTTAGGGTTTTCTTTATCTTGTTCGTTCATCAAACCGTTCAAACGAAATTCTCAAATCAAGCAAGCAGATTTCAGATTTGTGCATCTGAGTTCTACATTCTCATATTTGGATTTCTTCTCAACACGAAGTGCTTGTATTGGCTGAGTGTATAGGCCCCCTTTTGCTTCAATTTAAGGTTTGATTAATTATCCCTTATCTAGTTATTCTACTAGTTCTATTTTGTTCATTTCGTCTTGATTTAGTTTTGACAAATTGACAGATTGAGCATTGGGTATTATTTTAATGTCTTCCTTTCCTGTTTATTTGAGACTTTGAGTACCTTTATTTTTCTTGTGTTGATTATCATTAACTGAGTCTGATCTTCACTTGAGACCAGATTTGAACAATATCAAGAATATGATAAAGTTTTTGGGTTTTTATTTTCTTCTAAAAGGTTGTGTTCTTTGACTGATGCATGTTTATTATCATGTTGTACTAATTTTGAAATTGCACTTAGGAAACAAGACCAATCTGATGTTGATATGGTTATGATTTATATGTGGAATTGAAGTTGCTTCAAGATTTTTTGCCTGATAAAGAGATGGGACCTGTTGATATTTTAAAGTACTTAGGGCGTGTAGATTGCTTCCCTAATGCAGTTATTGCTTACAAAATTATGTTGACTATTCCTGTAACTGTTGCTTCTGCAGAAAGGAGTTTCTCTAAACTAAAGCTATTGAAGAACTATTTGCGTTTCACAATGACACAAGATCGACTCAACAATCTAGCTTTGATATCAATTGAGAATGAATTTTTGGAGCAAGTTGATTATGAAGAACTGGTTGAAGACTTTGTTTCAAAGAATATTAAGAGGATTCTCCTTTTTAAGTGATTTTAATTTTTGGAATTTTTAAATTTAAGGGATATTTGAGAACAAAATTTGTAGTACTTTCAAGCTTTTATCATAATATATATAGTCTATGGTCTTTGTTATATACAATTTTTTTTTGGTGAAGTGTTATTTACAATTTCTTACATAGTACAAGTACGAAATGTAACAGGGCCTCCAATTTGATTGGAACGGCCCTGTTACATGAAAATAATGTTACAAAATTATGTATTTTTAAAGTTAGTACAGATAAGCCACAAACCCCCTTTCGTACCGTCAAACGGAGATATGAAAATATTTTTAAAACCCAGTTAACTGATAAATTGATTAATCGAAATTTCATTACTCTTGGTTTCCGCTAGACAAAAAAGATCAATTTTATGCGTCTCCTTTATGTGAGATATTTCCGTCCAGAAGTGATTTCTACAATTTCAATATGCAACTTTCATCCTATAATATTATCATATTTATGAAAAATTATAAGAAAGGGTTTTAAGTTCTTGTCGTACCAACTATTTGGGTTGTAAGAGATAATGTATGTTAAGATAGTATAATGAACCCTAACGATCGTAACGTTTGAGTTTAAAATTTGTATGATGTTGAGGAAAGGTTTATTATCGATAAGTGTAAATATATAGTGATAATGCATATAGTGATAATGATATACTCCATCCGTCCCCAAATATTATTCTCATTGTTATTTTTTACACTATTCACATTATAAGAGAATCTTTGATATATCGTCTAATATATAAGAAAAAACATAGCAATATAAAATCTTGTTTGATTCGTCTCAGCGAGAACTTTAACAATATCAAAAATTATAATTTTTATTAACCTATATTTAGAGATATTAACGTTAAAAAACGTGTCTCAACAAATTTGTCAAAAGAGAAGTGAAAAAACATTAAGGGACGGAGATAGTAGTAATATATAGTGGTAATGTATATATTGTGAGTGGAATCTTTGTTGGCATGGTCATCATTGTAATGCCTCAGATAACATGCAGTTTTGGACAACCCTTTCGTTTCCCACCTATACTAGCTATAGATATAACAAGTATCCGAAGGAAGCAACCACGTCTCTTGCAACTACATGGCAGGAAAGGCGGTGTAAAATTTGTAATTTGTAATTTCTGTTGGGTAAGATTTTGGTTATGATCTTTATAGATAGAAAGTCTTTATTTGGCACACCCATTTTCTTTATTTAGCACACCCGGAGATTCGTCACGAAGGTATTACAGCTGATCTTCGTCACGAAGGTATTACATAATAGATTCGTCACGAAGGTAAACGGGAGTTCCGTCATGAAGGTAAACAAGAAATTCGTGACGAAGGTAAACAAGAGATTCGTCACGAAGGTAAACAAGAGATTCGTGACGAAGGTAAAATATTTTTTAAATTTTTTTTCAGATTCATGTAGAGAATTTCAATACGAGTCCGTGCATATAAAATACGTTCAAAACGGACATCGTTTGCCCTTCCAAAAGCCCTAAAAACAAAACAGTCGTTTCCGTTAAGTTCGTAATATTTAAAAATAATGCATAATTATACTTTGTAAGTAATAAATTAGTGATATTAAATGATAATATATAATTATAGTATATAATTTTAATTGCATGATTTTTAACTATAATAAATAATTATATTATACAATTAATAAATTTATATAAGTTTTTGTTTTACGAACTTAACGCATGCGACTATTTTGTTTTGGAGGCTTTTGGAAGGGCAAACGATGTCCGTTTTGGACGTATTTTATATGCACGGACTCGTATTGAAATTCTCTACAAGAATCTGAAAAACAATTTAAAAAAATATTTTACCTTCGTCACGAATCTCTTGTTTACCTTCGTGACGAATCTCTTGTTTACCTTCGTCACAAATTTCTTGTTTACCTTCGTGACGGAACTACCGTTTACCTTCGTGACGAAGATCAGCTGTAATACCTTCGTGACGAATCTTCAGGTGTGCTAAATAAAGAAAATGGGTGTGCCAAATAGTAAGGCCCTATAGATATTGGGGCAACAAAAAATCTTATTGTTGTAAATGGGTTGATTGGACCTCTCGTTAAAATATTGATTGTGATGGCACTTTGCTTTATTTGCTTTATAAGAAGTTGTAACATAATACACAGAATTCACTAAATGAAACAAACACTTCCCGCTCTCATTTTTCTTCCTTTCTCTCCTCTCGATCATCTTCTCCATCTATACGATTCTCATCGAAGCTCCATGATTAAGTCTTCCGTTGCTTATCATAATGATCCTCTGTATTTACAATCGAGTGATCATCTAGGCCTCTCGCTTGTTTCAGATATCTTCGAAGGACAGAACTTCAGAGAATGGAGGATTTCGATGAAGATCTCCCTGTCAGCCAAGAACAAGACATGCTTCATCACAGGTACCTTACCTAAACCTTTGATTACTGATCCTAGCTTCGATAGATGGAATCGATGCAATGATATGGTTAGATCTTGGCTTCTGAATGGATTAAGTAAAGATATACGCCGTAGTGTGATATATTCTGAGACTGCACATGAAATATGGGATGAATTAGGGATAAGATTTGGTCAGCTCAGTGGAGCATAGTTATATTCTGTTAAGAAAGATCTTAGTGATCTTGTTCAAGGATCTGATTCAATTTCTAGCTATTTCACTAAGATAAAGATACTCTGGGATGAGTTGAGTAGCTTGCGCAGGTTTCCAAGATGTTCTTGTGGCTCTGTGCGAGAATTCTTGAAGTTTGAAGAGGATGAGAAATTAGTGCATTTTCTGATGGGACTCAATGAGGTCTACACTACTATACGTGGTGCTATATTGATGATGAAACCTCTTCCCAGCACTGCTCATGCTTATGCACTTCTTTTGCAAGAGGAAAAGCAAAGGGAGATGCAAGGAGTTGCTCATCTTAATCAAGAATCTGCCTCCATGAATGTTGTTGTTGGAAATAACAACTCAGCTCAGTCCAGTGATAAGAGTAATAGGGATAAGAGAAGCCTCTATTGCACAAACTGCAAGAAAACTAATCACAACCTTGATAAATGCTTCTTCATTCATGGTTTTCCTGCAAATTATAGAGACAGAAACAAGAAGAAGGATTATGAGGGAAAGTTTGCAGGATCTGCTCAAGCTAAGCTTGCTAATTTGAGTGCAGAACAACTTGAGAGGATCTTGAACCTAGCAGAGGCCACTACCGGGAAGAACAAAGGCAAGGAGATTGAGGATGACTTTGCCGGATTTGCAGGTACTTCATTTGCTACTATTGTCTTTAATAGAATTACCTGGATTCTTGACAGTGGAGCTAGTTGTCACATGTGTTGTGATATTAGCCTGTTCAAAGAGAAAAGGAAGCTAAGTAAATCCTTTATGATTAGTTTGCCTAATGGTCAGAATGCTATAGTTGAGACAATTGGTACAATTTTGGTACTACCTGAACTGTTGCTAAGGGATGTGTTATATGTGCCAATGTTTAAGTGCAACCTCTTATCGGTGGGTAGGCTTGTCAAGGATATGAAATGTGAAGTCCTTTTTACTGAGACTCAGTGTATGTTACAAGGTCTTTCTATGAAGATACCACTGGAGATTGGTAAAGCTTTCAAGGATCTGTATCTTCTGGACAGTGGGCAACAGAAGTCAAATGCACAAGCAACTAGAGTGGCTAATGCAGTTGTTAAACACAAAGAAGCCTATGATTGGCATGTAAGACTAGGGCATTTGCCTTATTACAAACTGAAAAGCTTTCCATTTGTCAAAGATAGTATGCTAAATAAAGACACAGTTGTGCCTTGTGAAATTTGTGCTAAGTCTAGGCAGACTAGACTCCCTTTCCCTATCAGTCATATTACTTCTAAGGAATCATTTGAATTGATTCATGTAGATGTTTGGGGTCCTTATCATACTCAAACATATAATAAATACAGATATTTCATTACCATAGTGGATGACTTTTCTAGGTCCACTTGGGTTCATCTGTTGGCCACCAAGAGCAATGCCTTTGACATGATCAAGAGCTTTATTGCTTTGGTTCATAGACAGTTTAATAAGCAGGTCAAGATTCTCAGGAGTGACAATGCTTTGGAACTTGGTTCTAGTAGAGACACTGCTCAGTATCTAGCTTCACAGGGTATCATTCACCAGACCTCTTGTGTAGCTACCCCACAACAGAATGATATAGTTGAGAGAAAGCACAGACATCTTCTTGAGATTGCTAGATCTTTGATGTTTCACTCCAAGTTGCCTTTGAAATTCTGGGGTGATAGTGTGCTCACTGCTGCCTACATCATCAACAGATTGCCCACTTCATTACTTAAAGGGAAGACTCCTTATGAAGTTTTGTATAATCAGGTACCTGCTTATGCACACCTTAAAACCGTTGGCTGCCTTTGTTTTGTTTCTACCTTGAAAGCTGGAAGAGATAAGTTCCAAGCAAGGGTTGTTCCATGTGTGTTCCTGGGGTATCCATTTGGCAAGAAGGCCTATAAAAAGTCTATAATCTGGAAACACATCATACCTTCACCTCCAGAGATGTTGTTTTCCATGAAACCCTTTTTCCTTTCCACTCCACACCTACCCTTTCTCCTCCAACACCTGTGTATCCATCCACTCCCTTATCATCAGACCCAGATGATTCTTTACACACTCAGATACACACTTCACCTATACCAGAAACACAAACACATACTCAAACACATACCCAAACACATACCCAACCACCTATTATACCTACTGTGGATGAGTCTTCTTTGAGAAGGTCCACCAGAACCTCCAATCCACCTGCTCACCTCACAGATTATGTGTGTAATCATGTCAGTCTTGACTCACTCTTCTGTGCTCACAACTTGACTTCCACACTTAACTTTCCACTTGTCACATACTCTTCCTCTTACCAGCCTGATCATGAACCCTTCACTTATGATCAAGCTTGCAAGTTTCAAGTGTGGCAAGAGGCCATGAAGAAGGAGTTTTCAGCTCTTGATCTTAATAACACCTGGGAGTTAGTGGATTTGCCTAAGGGCAAGAAATCCATCAGTTGTAAGTGGGTCTATAAGGTCAAAAGGAAAGCTGATGGTACCATAGAGAGACACAAAGCTAGGCTGGTTGTCAGAGGGTTCACACAGAAAGAGGGGGTTGATTACAATGAAACTTTCTCCCCTATCATAAAGATGACTACTGTGAGGTCTCTCATCTCTGTTGCCTTGAAGAAGCAATGGAAGATTTGTCAGCTTGATGTTAATAATGCCTTCCTCCATGGAGACCTTGATGAAACAGTCTACATGAAGGCACCCCCTGGTTTATTGGTAGAAGATAGTGGCAAGGTGTGTCTACTTAAGAAACCTCTCTATGGGTTAAAGCAAGCATCCAGGCAATGGTATGCCAAACTGTCACAAGCTTTGAAAAGAAAAGGCTACACCCAGTCTCTGAATGACTACTCCTTGTTTCATAGAAAGCAAGGGGACTCCATGGTTTTTGTGGCTGTATATGTAGATGATATCTTGATCACTGGCACAGATCAGGGTCAGATTGAAGAGTTGAAGTCCTATCTTGATGACACTTTCAAGATCAAGGACTTAGGTGAACTTCATTTATTTCTAGGAATTGAGTTCATTAAAACCTCTCAAGGTTACTTGATGAGTCAAAGAAGGTTTGTTCAGGAGATTTTGACTGATTTTCCTCTTCCTTCTTCACACAATGCTGTTAGCCCATTGGATTTGCATTTAAAGCTTCTCCATGATCAAGGTGTTCTTCTTGAAGATCCCATGGTCTACAGAAAATTGATTGGGAAGCTCAACTTCCTAGTGAACACCAGGCCAGATATAGCTTTCTCAGTTCAGTTTCTCAGTCAATTCAATCAGCATCCTAGGCATCCTCACCTTCAGGCTGCTCTTCATGTACTATCCTACATCAGAGGCACACAGGATAAGGCTCTTCTTCTTAACAACAGAATTGATACCAAGCTCTTAGCATACTGTGATGCAGATTGGGCTACATGTCCTTCCACCAGGAAATCTGTCAGTGGATTTGTTGTGTTCTTTGGTGGCAGCTTGGTGTCTTGGAAATCAAAGAAACAACAGAGTGTTTCTTTGTCTTCAGCTGAAGCTGAATATAGGTCCTTGAGGCGTATTTGTGCTGAGCTTGCCTGGCTTAGTCGACTATTTTGTGAACTAGGTATTGCTCAAATCACTCCCATCCCTGTGAAATGTGACAACCAGGCCGCTATTTACATAGCTAAAAATCCTGTGTTTCACGAGCGTACCAAGCATATCGAGCTTGACTGTCATTATGCTCGTGAGAAATTGCTCGAGGGCCTCATTTCCTTGTCCTGTGTTCCTACACGTACGCAGTTAGCTGATTTCTTGACTAAGTCTCTTCCTGGTGTTCAGTTTTCTTCGATTCTGTCCAAGATTGGCATGATTTCTCCTGCTCGATCTTGAGAGAGGGTATTAGATATCTGTTATATGTTGTTAGGCTAGTGCTTAGCTGGCACTTTGCTTTATTTGCTTTATAAGCAGTTGTAACAGAATACACAAAATTCACTAAATGAAACAAACACTTCCCGCTCTCATTTTTCTTCCTTTCTCTCCTCTCGATCATCTTCTCCATCTATACGATTCTCATCGAAGCTCCATGATTAAGTCTTCCGCTGCTTATCTACAAGTTGTCCACAGAAATAGTTATCCATAAAATTAACATTCTCATCATTCACCTTTATCATAAAAAGAGGGCTAATAATCGGGGAGTGATTTAGATATCCATGGGTATTTACCCTTTGTTTCTTATTGATTAGTTAATTTTTTATTATAAAATCCTACACCAAAACAGAAAGATAAACCCTTAATTGTTAAATCTATAGCCAATCAAAATCCATACAGTTCATGAGGATATATACCCGTGGGATATTTGAATCATTTTCCCTAATAATCTTAAGATCCACATATATATCAGATTTATCACGGACATAAATCTCATCATTGTCCTTGTAATGGCCATGATTCTTGTATCTATTCTCAACTTCAGTATTTCTCTTCCTGAACATACTCGTATATATCATATAGTACTGACAAGAATATAGTAACACACTTTTATAAATATTGTTATGAGTATGGTCGTGGACATAGACCTGGACTTGTTTTTTGTAATTAAAACAAAGTTTATAAAGGAAAATATACCTTTTTCAAAGCACCAACATAGAATAAAATTATATGAATTCCAAAGCACCAACATAGAATTAGATTATATGAATTCCTGCTAATCATGTCTCTAATACTAGTGGAGAAAAACCAAATATTGATATCAAAATCCTTAATCGTCATACTAGCTAGCGTGACCAATAGAAGAGCAATCATCTTCAATTCTTCTCTATAATTTATTTTATATATTAAAGCCGAGTCTTTTGAGTTTTTAGGATGAGTTTATGAAAGTTGTAAGGCTATTTATTTATTTATTTATTAAAATCATTATTAATATATTAATAAATTATATTAAAAAAAATAAAAACATTAATTTGGAGCAAATTATTTTCCAGGTTTAAGTAAACTTAATCTATCTAATTATTATTCATCTATTTTATTTTTGATCTATAATGAAATTTAAAACAGATATAAAACTATAAATATCTAACCATGTAAAGAATAACAAGAACTTAATAAAACTCAATATTAATTATATTTTTAATTATCCAATAAAAATTTGATTGTTAACCAATGAAAAACACATATAAATATATTTTATTTATTATAGATAATTTTTGAGGTTGTAGCAATATAAAATACTATAAATTGTATAAAACGTATGTCAAAATCGATTATAAAATTATTATTAAATAATTATATAAACATATCCACGTGCATGACACGGGTCTTGCACTAGTTAAGGATTTTGTTTCTAAAGTAGGCTTTTTTTTAGAAAAAATTCCCGAATGGGCTCGTTTTGAAACTAATTCCCAAAATAGACACTGGTATGAGTCTCGGAAATTTTTCATATATGAAATTTTTTACCAGCGTCTCTCATCCGAAGCAGAATTTCTTTTTTAAAAAACAATTTAAAAAATAATAATTCAGTGTACCCTAAAAAAAACCCACCATCATTGTTCTCCAAACACCCAAACAATATATGGTTTCTCCAAACACCCAGCTTCATCATCGTTCTCCAAACTCTCCTGCATATCCACTTCCAAACACCCAAAAAACTCTCCCGCAGCTTCATCATCGTCTTCTCCAATGGCTTCCACTTCCATCAACGCCGTCGACCGGTCATTCACGATGCAACTCTGATCCAGTCCCTAGCTGCATAGCCCCTGCTCTGTTCTTTCAACCGTCCTCTGCTCGACGCCGTCGACCGTCTCCGATCACTCAAAGTCACCAAAGAAGGTATCCAACTCCCCACCATCGTCGTCGTCGGTGACCAGTCTTCCGGTAAGAGCTCCGGTCTGTCGTCAAAGACGAATCCTCCGTCGTGGCCGCCATTGAAGACGCGACGCGCGAGCTCGTGGGGAAGGGCATCTCCAATGGAAGTGGAAGCCATAGACGAGTTAAACGAGAGAATTTTTTGGGTGTTTGGTGCTGCGGGTTTTTTAGGTGTTTGGAGGACGATGATGAAGCGGGGGCTCGCCGGGAACTCATGATGAAGCCATTGTTTGGGTGTTTGGAGAACGATGATGAAGCTGGTTTTCTTTTTTTTAGGTGTGAAAGTTACATGTATAAGATACGCTGAGAAATAAATAAAAGCGCCTCTTATACATAAATTTTATTTTTAAAAGAAATTGTGCTTCTGAAAAATTTCGAAACCTCATACGAGTACCTATGCCTGGTAATTAGTTTCAAAACGAGCCCACATCAGGAATTTTTTCTAAAAAAAGCCTACTTAAGAAAAAAAAATCCTAGTTAAGCTTATAATCACTGTCAATAAAATTATTATCCTCAAAATTTTGAGCTCTGTTATAAATCTGTGTGTAAATGTAATTATGATCATGTGTCATGAAGGTATATAAATTATAGATATGGATCATACATGCATAAGTCCTATACCAGTGGTCATGTGAAATTTGAGCATATCATGAAGCTGATTGTAAGGAATAGGATGAGTGTGATCAACAGAGTTTTGCAGCAGAGACTCAATGATTTTGATCATATGGGTGGCATACTTGACTTTCAACATCAGAATCCTAGAGCAATCTTCACAGCCCGCCAACGTCATAGTGGAAGATAAACAAAGATCATTCAACATACCCTTTGAATGATCTAAGTTAACGAAGTTTTGAACTAGGCATGGTTGTAGACATGGTTGTGTTCATGTTTGTTGAAATAGAAAAGCATAAAGATAGAAAGCTTACCTGAGTCATGGCCGAAACCAGAGGGCTTGAAGTGGTGGTCGGTTAGGCGGAGGTGGTTATGTACATGGTGATAGAGGCGGTAGTAGAAAAGTAGAAGGTTGCAGATTGAAAATTTAGAGAGAGGGGAGAGTTTTTTGAAGCACTGCAACGTTAAAATTGGATGATTACACAACAATGTCAACAAACTAGAGGGTGATTTATACATCTCTCATAAACTTGTATATAAATTCTTTGAGTTCATAGTTTATTGAAATCAAACCTAACCCTAAATTACACAATAAAAAGGAATTTTAGATAAAAACGTAGAGGTTGAGAGATAGACGAAATCAAACTCTTCCATCAATGACATCAACCTAGTATATGTGGCCGTTGCGAGATGGAGGGACAATCCCAGTGGGGCACCATCTCCAGGTTGCAAGGGATTTTGGAAAAGGATGATATGTAAATTTGATATTTTTAGGGGCTTTTTTTGTCCTATTAGGGTGTATATGGGCATTTCGATAGTGCATGAAGTACCCCCAAAAACTATGTGCACTTTGGTTTGTTAACGAATGAATTTGCGAAGTAATATATACAAATAGGCTTTCAAAACCCTTCGTGACGGAGGTGTGGTTTCTGGACCTTTAGGACAGAGGTTTATGGAAGATCCGTGACGGATGGATGTTCCAGAAGCTTCGTGACAGACGACTTTGGCCGATCCGTTATGGAGCTCTAGAAATAGTCTGTGACGAACGAATGTGCCTATTTGCACAAATTCTGTTTTTTGTGGTTTTGCTATGGGAGAAGAAATTGACAAACAAATGTGTTTGTATAGATGCACCCGTCTTCAAGAAGTACACAGAGGAATAACCGCAACCAGACTCGACACGGTATTGGGGAGAGGGCCGCTTATCAGTTGAAGACGAGGAAGAGGTGCGCGGAAGAGCCGCCGACGAGGGTACAAGCGGAAGTCAAGAGGTCCCTTCTTGGCATGCTCAACAAGGGTATAGGTCTGCTGACCCTAGTGTGTATTCGAGCAATTATGATGCCATGGTTAGTAATTTGATAATTTACTTATATTAGTCTATTTTTTTATTATGATTTTCTGAATTTGTTTATGTTATTTGATTTTAACAGGATCATCCCATGACACCAATCAGTTACGAGGCACAGGATCCAACTTGGAGTCCGTATAGTGGTGTAAGTAGTAGTGTGAAATTTCATTTATAGATTATGTTTTGTAACTGTATATATTACTGATGTAGTTAATTTTTGTTATAGATGTCTACGTGGGTCCCCCCCCCCTTCCCCACAACTAGCATGGGATGAAGCAGTAGGCCATCAACAGATTTGTGATCAACAAGGAATGAAATGACAATCCAATCCAAATGCTAACTAGGCTGAAGGACACTTTGAGGGCCAATTCGGGGTCAATCTTGAAGAACATGGCGATGAAAACGAAGCCATTTACCCAAAATTATAATTTTCCGTACCTGGAGGTCCTAAGGAGATAGACTTGCTCTATAGATTCAGCGGGCACACTTCTTATTTGGTTTGGCCAGGCCATGTAAGTAAACCTAGCTATCACCTTTTTTTGAATTGTTAATTGCATAATTTGCATGAATTGTTAATTCCATAATTTGCATGAATTGTTAAATGAATTGTTACATGCATGAATTGGATGAATTGTTAAATGCATGAATTGCATGAACTGAGGTACACGTTGTTAATTGCATGAATTGTTAAATGGTTTGGTAATAGAATGAAATGTACTTAAAAATTGAAATATTATAAATAGGAGAGACCACATTTGACAAATACGGTCAGGAAATAAGGTTTAAAAAAGTGGCCGTTAATGGGCGATTACCCTTGGGTTGAATTGGCTAGAGCTTCTGGTTTGTCACATTTGCAATCCCTCATGTATCACAACCACGACCAAGCGTTGATCAATGCCTTTGTTGAGAGGTGACAACCTGAAACAAACTCATTTCACATGTCATTTGCTGAAATGACCATCACTCAACTGAATGTGCACAAGATTCTGGGTATCCATATAGAGGGAAGGAACATGGGGTTACGCACATCGGCGGATGAAATTGACAAAGCTGACACGAATTAGGGTTGGGCATGGGTTGGTTAAAACCAAAAAACAAATCAAACCAAACCACAAAATTCAAACCAAATCTAAACCGATCTTTTATGGTTTAATTTTTGGTATGATTATTTTTGAAGTTTGGTTTTTGGTTTGGTTTGGTTTTGGTTCGGTTTGAGTTCGGTTAATCGAATAATATTTTTATTACAAAACTATACTTTGGGGCTTGGATTAATCTTCTTCTTTGTATTAATATAATATCTCACACCCTCACATGACATAAGAAAGAGCTGTCAAATTTTAACCCTAGAATCACTCATTTGCTTCTCCTCCTTTCATTGTGCATCTAGTGGGTCACTCGTTGCAGTCACACCGACCAGCTGATCGAAGTCGCATCCCCACCCCCTCCTTCTGTACGTTCCACAACAATTCTCAAGTCATTCGGTTTTTCTGTCGCACATTCATTATTGTTCTTGAGTAGTAGCTCATTCATTACTTGTGTTATCATGAACATTTGATTTTCTGTTGCGAATTTTGTTATTTTGTAGAACAAATCTAACATTAAAGTGATTTTAATTAGTTAATATATATTATTCTGGTATTACGAGTATTATAATTAGTAAACTACAAACATATAATTTAAGAACGACAATATGTCTTTAAACAAGAAGGTTATTTCGGTTTTTATCCAAATCAAATCTGTAAATAAACCAAACCAAATTTTTGATTTTTGGTTCAGATATTTTATACTCCCTCCGTCCCCATTTGTTTGTCCTCTTACGCGTTTACACACTTGCCGATGCATGTTTTGCGTCGTTAATATCTCTAACTACATATTATTAAAAATTATAAAATCTTGATATTGTTAAAGTATTAAATGAGACGAATCAAACAAGACCCTATATGACTATATTAATACACAAAGATTGAGAATAATCGAGCAAATTACGTTAATAGGTGAATAGTGTCAAATTCCGTCATAGGACAAACAAATGGGGACGGAGGGAGTAATTTTTTTTTTTGGTTTGACTCAAATACCTAAAATCACCCCTTAAATAGGTCAATTTATCGAAAACCACTCTTTAATTTTTTTTTTACCGAAAATCACCCCTTAACTGATTGCGTTAGCCAGGAACCACCCCATGCCATTATTTTGTTTAACATCCGTTAGATTGGATATTTTATTATTTTACTTTTATTTTATTTATCTTTTTTAATTCAATTTAACTATCATCAACTTTCCCCAAAAAATGAAGCCCTCATCTTCTTTAATCCATCATTTGAATTTCTTCGGCAGGCCTCCAATGAGTTCCTTGACCTCCTTGAGCTTCAGATTGGTCAAAGCTCTAACAACCTTAGTTGCTCCGATCCCGACATTGTTGGGCACCTCCTCAGTAACTACATTGAACTTCGTTTGCTCCTCCACTATGGCCGCTTCAACTACTCCGGTAGGAGCGGCGACGACAACGAACGAGGCTGCGGACACGCCGAGCTTGTCCTAGAGCAAGTCGACGAGGATCCTGGCTTCTTCTAGAGTCAGACTAGAGATCTCGGATCCGAGCTTCTCGATCTTCTAGGGCGCTTCCACGGCGGCGAGCGGTAGGATGTGGGCAGCGCGGTGGGAGGAGGCGTGGGGGAGGGGAAATGGAGATGTTGGAGTTTGGAGAAGATGGAGGTTGGGGGAGAGTTGAGAGAGCTATGTTGGTCGCCATTGATGGAAAGCCGAGAGAGAATTGAAGATTAGGGTTTCAAATTTTGGGGAAAGGGTTTGTTTGGTCAATCAGTTTATAAACTGATTTTAGTATATAAACAGATTATTCTGAAAAATTATGTTTGGCAGTACAAAAAATATTTCCTCTAAAAACATGTTTATGAGGTAATTACACGTTTGGTATCTTTGTGCATCTAGTCTTCATCTCCTTCTTCCTACAATAGATATCACCTATAATGGTGAAACCCAAATCTTCAAATTGCGCCATTCAACCGTCATCAATTTCATGGCCTAATTAGTTGTAATGAACCCTCAGTTTCAACAACTTAGAACTCATATTTGGGGAAATTTATTGTCGTTTCTATCTTCCCCATTCTTCTACCTTATGTTTCTACTTTTCTCTCTTCTCCTTCCATCCCCCAAATCAATTCTTAAACTATCATACCTGCTATAAATATAAACCCTAGAAGAAAAAGATTGAGAAAGGGAGAGATCGAGTGAAGGAAGAGGAAGAAATCAAAAAACGTGGGTGACGTTAAGTTGAACAATGATCGAATTTGTCAAAGAAGTTGAACGGACGGAGTTGTGAAGATGAATGGAGATGGAGGAGATGGACATAAGTCAAAGAAACGAAAGGGAGATGGACATCATGCTCACTCATCAATCAAAGAAATATGTTTATTCATAAAACGAAAAATTAAATGAAATTGGGCACACATCTCTAAACCATAAAAACCCGATTTTAAAAAAAAAAACTGGTTATAAACTGAAATCAGTTTATAACTTGCCTTACCAAACAGAGCCAAAGTTGATGAATTTTTAAATTGAATTAAAAAGATAAAAAAAATAAAAGTAAAATAACAAAATAATCAAACTAACGGACGTGAAACACAATAATGGCATGGGTGGTTCTTGGCTAACAGAATCAGTTTAAGGGGAGGTTTTCGATAAAAAAAAACTTTTAAAAGGTGTTTTTTGATAAATTGACCTATTTAAGGGGTGATTTTAGGTATTTTAGTCTATTGTTTTGGTTTAGTTTCTTGACCCTCACCCTATATATCTATATCTCATATAAAATTGTTAGGACTTGATGAAGTAATATCAACTGGTACTCATTAAAGGAAAAGATTCAGGTGAAAATAATTATTACTCTGCGAATATGCGAATGAATGCACATTTAAGCCATTGACATGCACTTTCTTCAGTAATGACATGCACATTTAAGCCAGCGACATGCACTATTGACAGATTTGCATGTCATTGATAATATGTGAAAAGTACATGCACACGCGGTATAACACCCACCGCTTTGGGCCGACCCAATTACAAGGGCTGCATCCCATACAGTCCAACCCTTCCTTGGTAGCTCCGCCAATTAAATGCAGCTATTTCTTAAGAGGTTATTGGTGGGACTCGAACCTGAGACCTCCACCCTTTACCAAGCGGCAACGCTACTTGATAACCAACTCAGTGTATGGGCTGCAACCCTTGTAATTGGGTCGGCCCAAAGCGGCGGGTGTTATAATAAACCCTGCTTTTAACAGACACGCTACTTCAACCTCAATGCGTTCTTCGTTCATTTTTCTCTTCCTTTGTACCACCGGTTTAGCATCTCTGTCAAGATTCAGAGAATGCATGGCAACGGACGTTGGAACTCCTTTGAGATCTTCAACGCGCCATGCGAATACATATCTAGCCGAGGCAAGGAGGTGTTGAAGAGCGTGAAACAATCCGCCTTGGAAGCTCTCTCCCACATACAGTTTCTCATTCTTGTCTCCAAATAAATCCAACTCTGTCTTATTAAACTTTTGAACGATCGCGGTCTCTTACTTCCAACTTTGTGCTTTCTTTGGTTGTCATGAACAACCTTTCTCTCTTCAAATCACGTCTTTCTCGCTTTGTTTTTGTACGGCGCTCTTTCTTCTCGCTTTCATCCTCTTTAAAAAGGGTGAAAACCGTTTTCTTGGGGAGGTTCTTTACTGAAGAAAGGTAGCAAGCCCTAGCCTCTTCCTGATGACCACGCGCTTCTCCTACAAACTCGTTCACCGGGAACTTAAGCTTCAAATGATATATCGACACAGCTGCTTGAAATTTCATGAGTGAGATTCTTCCCAGGATCGCGTTGTAGAAGGTTGGGAGTCTAACCACTGTGAATTCGATATCTTCGGCCCTACGAAGAGGACTTGTTCACAGCGTTGTCCTTAGTTCAATGGTTTCTGCCACATCCACCTCATCTCCGGAGAAAGAAATTAACTTTCCCTGGAAAGGTTTAAGGACGTTGGGCGAGATTCCTAACTGCTCGATAGCTTTGAGCACTGTGAATTCGACAAGAACGCGCTTCAATAGCTTTGAGTCGAGCTGCATGTGAATAACCAAGGGATCGGCATGAGGCATATGTAGTCCGTCCGCATCGCTTTCACTAACGATTAGGTGAGTATGATGCCGGGATGTCTGGGCTACGCTATACACAGAGGGAGCATTCCGGCCCTCCCTGGCATATTGCTTCCTCTCTTGTTGGCTTGAGCCTGCGATGGAAGGTCCCCCTGCAATGGTATTGATGTATCCCTCGGGCCGAGGAGTCGGATCCTTGTGGTTGGATCTTTGGCTGGTACTTCTCCCCCACCATGAGCTTTTTGAACGCGAAGCGGTTTTCCGTTCATGAGTCTCAGAGTGATGGCGCGATGATTCATCACGACCATGAGTTCCTCTGTCACCGGCCTGGGGACGCGATCTTCTTGGAACCTCATCGCGTACTCTCTGCCGATGTGCCGCAGGGAATTCACGCCTTGGCTTTGCATCATCGGCGAAGTAGACATCCTTCGCCTTTCCCTTCTCAACCCGAGGAGCGCGATCAACCTTATCTTTTGTGCGCGGTGATGATTCTCTCTTCTTCACAGTCTCTTTCCCCACCTTCCCTCTTAATGCGTCCTCAGCATACACTTGTCGTGAAATATAGTCTCTCAGTTCATCGTAAGACTGGTATTTCTTTCTATAGACTGTCATTTTGAACTCTCCATTTGCAAGGTTCCCGATCAAGACCTGAAGGGCCATATCCGCTTGAAGGTTTGACACCTGAGACGCGGTGTTGGTGAAACGAGTAAAGAACTCGCCCAACGTCTCGTCGTCTTCTTGCTTGACTGCGAACAGATCTTGCATAGTCTTTCTCCTCGTTCGCGCATTGCTGAAATGAGCGCAAAAAGTTGAGAAAGAGTTTTGAAGGACGAGATGGAACCTGGTTGCAAACTCATGACCCAGGTCAAGGCCATTCCCTTCAAGGTGGGGGGAACGCTCTACAATACATCGCGTTTCTCATGTCATTTAATCCCATTTGGACGACGAATTGTTGTACGTGCTCATCTGGGTCCCTGGTGCCATCATAAACATCCATGACGGGTTGTCGGAATCCCTTGGGTACCGCAGCGCGTCTGACCTCTGTGGAGAAGATAGACAACCCTTGGATTTCATCGTCTTCTCTGTTGTGGAAAGCGTTGACCGCCATGGAACTGTTTCTGGAAATTGACATGGAAAGGGAATGAGAGTTGGGATTAGTTTCAGCTCGCGCTTCTTCCGGGGAGTGAGGCAGATAATCATTGTGGGGGTAAGCTTCTTGCTCCTGATAGGGGGCGTAATGATACGCGGGTGGAGCGGGATCTTGAACAAATGGGTGATGCTGGTAGTCTGGTTGTTGCATAAATTGGTGAAATACAGGCGGGGATTGCTCATAGAGTGGTGGGGGTTGTGGAGGGGACCACCACGGTTGCCAGTTCTGCCCAAAGCTCTCGTTGTCAGCATCGCAGTTGTAGCAGGGATCCATGCGCACAACGCGTTATAGACCTTTTAATCTCTGACTCTTAGGGTGGGAAAGTTCCGACAGACGGCGCCAATGACGAATCTGTGTAATATAGCGCGATAGAAAGAAGGAGAAATGAGAGATTAAAAGAGCGCGTTGAAGAAAGAAATTTAAGTGGCGGGAATGAGGCGATTTGTATTTCTCTCTCTTTGAAAACACTTTACACAAAGATCATCAACAAATCGAATAATTTTCTCTCCTAAAATTCTCGACCCCTTTGAAGGAGGTTGAGGTCCCTATTTATAGTAGTTGAGTTGCTTCCAAGACGTGCTCTCTAAGTAATTTTGATTAGTGTCATCAAGCAGGAGGTGGAAGTGCTCATGCAGGCAGCTGACTCGTGAAGTTGAACCGCGTTGTCTGGATGTACGGACGCAAGTTGTTGAAACGACAACGCGTTCCATGATGATGTAAGCGAGATGTTTTGAGGCGTGTGATCATTTGGTTCCATCAAGTTCAGTCTTATGTGATTTTAAGTTCATGTTTATGCAATTATAATCAATAATGTTGTTTGATTATGAATCAAGTACAATCTGAATATCACCATTTGGTTTTAGGTAATTGTCATTTTTGGGTGAATCTAATATGTTATTATGTAATTTCATAACTAGGGGAAGATGCTCTAACTAGGGGAAGATGCTCTAACTAGGGGAAGATGCTCCTGTTGAGGATCTTTTGCGTCGCCTCTGCAGACAAACCGTTCGAAGAGGCTCTAACTAGGGGAAGATGCTCATGTTCTCCCCCACCATGAACCAACTGCCCCTGATGCTTCTGATGTTGCAGATTTACATGGTGATCGGTCGCGATCAACATCGGCGGCGAAGTAGACTTCCTCAAGATCGGCGGCGATTTCCCCGGAACAAACTGCGGAGCCATTACACTAAGCCTGGTGGCGGAAACGGTCCGCGACACCAAAGGCGGTGGTTGCGAGGCTGATCGGGAGTCAATGAGTTGATCGGCGAGCGTGGAGGTAGAATCTAGGGTTTGATCTGAAGGAGGCTGGGGCTCGGCCATAGATTTGATGAATTAGAGGCTTCGTCAAAGATAGAGATGCTGTTTTGATTTTAGGTTTAATTTTGGGAAGCTAAAGATTTAAATTCCACTGGTTTCGGGATTTGCCCTCATTTAGGATTAGATTGTGTGTATCTCATCTTATGGAATATTTGTGAGCCCTGGATTTAGAGTGGATCTTGTGGCTCTAATTAATCCACTCGTTACACCGTAAAAAATTGTTACACCAGAACCTATATTTATATATATATATAGGAACCGGTTCAGGTGAGAACCGTTCCTTAGGAGAGAACCGACGTTATCGTGAGAATGATCCTCAACCGTCGGATCGTTCTCATCAAACGTGGATTTCATTAACACGCGCTCACGCGCCTTTTATAAATCCCGCTTCCGTTTCTTTTCTCATCAGCTCTCCCCTTTCCCTCTTCTTCCGACCAATTTCGCCCTATAATCGCCATTGTTGATATCCTTCTCAAGCTCTTTTTTTTTCTTCTTCCCAACTCTCCTCCTTCATCTCTCATTCTCTCTTCGTTTTCTCTTCATTTCTATAGTTTTTTTTTTTGTTTTATCTCCATACTAGTCTCTTTAGCATGTCTTCTGATTCCAAAGCTTCCGATGAGACAATATCTCCTTCAGGTTAGTCTATTAAGTCTAGTTTACTTGTTTGTTTTGCTTTTAAACTTCTGTATTTGCTATTATTTTGTCGAATACTTGTATTTTAAATTTGAACTTACTTTCTATAAACCCTAATTTGTGTTCTGTTTATTGCAACTTCTGAAATTTGTTTTTTACTCTATCTGTGGTTTGTATGTCATTACATCATTCACTATTTCTGTGTGGTTATTTTTAAGTGTTTTGTGAATCTCATACAATGTGACTTGTTGTTTACATATCAAGTGACTTGTGTTCTGTTTATGCTATTACATCATTTTGTGTTTTGAATATGAAGTGCTTCCTCAATGGGTAGTTAATGACTAGGATGCTTTATTTCATCCCAAGTGATGTTTGAAGTTTTGTGTGGTTTTTGCATATGAAGTCTTTTGGGTTTTCATTTCAGTGTTTGTTTCTTTCATTTTGGGGTTTATCTGTATTCCTATGTTTGCATATGAAGTGACTTGTGTTTTGTTTATGCTATTACATCATTTTGTGTTTTGAATATGAAGTGCTTCCTCAATGGGTAGTTAAGGACTAGGATGCATTATTTCATCCTAAGTGATGTTTGAAGTTTTTTGTGGTTTTTGCACATTAAGTCTTTTGGGTTCGCATTTCAGTGTTTCTTTCTTTCATTTGGGGTTTATCTGTATTCCAATGTTTGCATATGAAGTGACTTGTGTTCTGTTTATGTTATTACATCATTTTGTGTTTTGAATATGAAGTGCTTCCTCAATGGGTAGTTAATTATTAGGATGCTATTAACATCCTAATTGATGTTTGAAGTTTTTTGTTGTTTTTGAATATGAAGTCTTTGTGGTTTGCATTTCAGTGTTTCTTTCTTTCATTTGGGGTTTATCTGTATTCCTTTGATGCTTATCTGGAATGTATATTCTTTTCATAATGTTATGTCTGTATCTTTGCAGGAAAAACTTACATTTTAGGGAAACGGAAGAGTAGCCGCACTCCGGCAAGTATATTAAATTCTAAACTTGCCAAGTCTGCATTTCAAGATGAAGACAACAACATCACTATTGTACCTTCTCCTCCTCCTCCACTTACTGGTCTCTCTTCTCCCAACGTGTAGAATTCATATAATGGTAAGGAGAGTGCCATAGTTATTAGGAGTAGTCATAGGCTTAACCTTCCCAAAGCAATAGTTTCTCAGTAGTCAATACCTTCTCCTCCTCAAGTTGTTGTTCTCTCTTCTACCAAGGTGCAGAAGCCAAAAAAGGGTAAGGAGGCTTCCATTGTTATTAGGAGTAGTCCTAGGCTTAATGTTCCCAAAAAAAACAGTTGTTAAGGATGCAATTACGGGTAAAGGAAAAGATAAAGTTACATATGCAGATTTACCTGATAACAGTTCTGATTCAGATGAAGATCCGGAGTTGAAGAGAGCATTCGATCTAAGCAGATAGCTGGCTCATAACCAGCAGCCAACTCTCATTTCTCACGATGGTTGCACCGTTGTTAGGAAAAAAGTTATGGGCGCCATGAAGTCTCACTTTGAGACCCTGTCTTCTAGGAACTCCCCCAAGGCTTTGTTTATCGCTCTTAAAAACCTGTCTGAAGATCAGCAAAAGGCTGTTATGGATATTAGATTTGGTAGCATCCTTGACTGGAAAATTCAAACTTTGCCTAGAAATCTATCTCACTTCGTTGTTGAGAGTTTTGAAGTTGGGGACTGTTCGCTGAAATTGCGTTCTTTAGGTAAAGAAATACCTTTAGTAGTTGCAGATGTCAAAAGGGTTTTTGGGCTTCCTGACTGTGGTGTTCCAATAGTTCTTCCAAGTAGAGTTCACAAATTCAACTTATTAGCTGACTTTAGGGAACAGTATCGGGATCTTTCCAACAGTAAACCTTGAAGCCCTCAGAAATATGCAAGAAAATTGTGGAATCTGATTCTGGTGACGATATGTTCAAGAGCAACTTCGTTATGCTGCTCTACACTTTAGTGATTGAAAGCCAAGGTTGTAAAGTCATGAGCATGAGACCATTGAATTTGTTGGAGGATGTTTCGAAGATCAAAGACTATAACTGGTGCCAATTGATCTTCGATTTGGCCATTAAATCTAAGTTGCAGTGGTCGCTTTGCTCTAAGTCCGTGTTTAGAGGTCCAGTGCTATTTCTATTGGTATGGTTTCTCGAATTGCATACTTAGTGATTTCTGATTTGAATACTTACTTATTGCATATAAATGATTCCTATATTAATTTCATAATTTATTTGCATTTTTGTAGCTGTGTTATGTTGATAGAGTTATGGTTCTCAACAAACCTGTTCCAAGGGATCTTCCTCTGATCAAAGTGTGGACAACTTCAATGTTGAAATCCAGAGAGGCTGATGAGATGCTTGTTGGTGGGTTTGGGAAGGGCAAAATTCTTCCTGTTTCTGAGCCAGCTTTGCAACCAGAAACTACTCAGCCTCCTTTGCAACCATAAACTTCTTGCCCCATTCCTAAAGAGTGTCTTGGTGATGGAACCATTCATGTATGTGTTGTTTTATATTTTTTTAGTTGTTATCCCTTTTTTGCCTTGATTTTATAATCTAAGTATCTTGGTTCTTGTGTTCAGGATTTTGTTCTTCAGCAGTATAATGTGGTTCGTCAAATTGCTAACAATATTCGTGAATTCTACAACAACATTGAAATTGCTCTAGTAGAACATGCTCAGAATAGTTTCTTCAAGAAAGTCAATGAAGAATGCACTCGGCTTTTGAAGATAAAACTTCCAACAACTGTCGCTGCAGAAAATGTTGATGCTTCTGGAAATTTGGATGACAGTGATGAGCGCTTTTGGGCTGATCCGATTGTCTTTGAGATGATTGAAGAAGTAGAGAAAGCTATTGCTGCTGAGAAGAAAGTTACAGAGCATGTACCCATGCTTACTGGTGTTACATCTTTCTTCTTCATTATCTTTTCGTCTATTATATTGTTTCATTTGTATTTATTCCTGATTTTTATTCTGTTTCTTTCCATTTCAGATGTCGGTCCCAGTAATTCTTTTAATGACACAGTTTTTCATGATGCTGTCAATGATTCTTTTGAAGTTCCACTTGAGCAAGCAACTAATGTTTTTGATGTTTCAATGGATCAAGCTCCATCATCCCCAACCTCTGTCAAACTTGGAGAATCTGAAGTTTTAGATGTCCCAGTTATTCCTTCAGAAACTGGAGATTCAGAAGTTCCAGTGGAACAATCTGCAGTAGCATCGACTCTTGGACAATCTGCAGTAGTTGTGGGTATAGTGGCAGACTATGAACAATCTGATCCAAGTAACAGTGGACTCGAAACAAATTTGATTATTTTAACAAGTGATAAATGTTCAATGGCATATCTACCTTCTACAGAAGCAGCATCCAATGTTTCCTTACTTGTTGGTATGAAAAGTTTAGTTTATTAATTTTAGCCTACTTTATTTATGAATTGCTTACCTTAATGATTTTTCTTTGTTGTATTTGCAGATTCTAAAGATAAGGAGAAGAAGAACAAAATGCCTAGGTTCATTGGTAGGGTTACTCGCCGCAGTCCCCGTTTTACTCTTAATGGTGAAGGTAATTCCATTAATGATCCTATTACAGTGTTGCTGGACAGCCCTCCTATAGAAATTTCTGCACCGACTTCCACTGTTTCTTCATCATTTGTTTCTGCAAAATCAGTGTATGATTCTGAACAATCAGATCTTGCACCAATTAATATGGGATTAAGCCCTTCTGCATTCCAGTTTTGCACAATCCCACCAGCTTCTACAGTTCAGGTAATAGTTGCTTTTAATTATTAGACCATGTGTAGTTTTCTGTTTGGTTTTATGTAGTCTATTTATTATTGTTTTTATAGTCTGTGTCTCGGGTTCCTTTGCATATTGTGTCTCAACCTGCAACAAATACTGTAAATCTTGTTGCCCCAAAACCATATCATCGAGTTACTAGGGTATTTAATGATTCAAGTTACACTTATCATATTTTTGATTCATTTTTTTATGTTGTCTAACATTTTAGTTTATTTTTCAGTCAACTGGAGGAAATTTTCCTTCGCAGCGCACATTGCGTCCTCCTCAAAGCTTAAATGATAGGTGTCGTGATAACATTGCAGCAATGAGAGCTCCTAGAATTAGCGAGACAAGCAAATCTCCATGGATGGAAAGACATATTTATCCAAATGTGAAACCAAATGCAAAAGAACGTCGTCTGTTTGTATGGGTTTCTCATGATAAGAATGAAAAGTAAGTAAAATCATTTGTTATATTGTTTTTGTATCATTTTCGGGAATTATTTGGATTGGATTTGATGTTTACTTGGACTGCATACTAGTTGAATTGTGAACTAAATACTAGTTGAATTGCGAACTACATACTAGTTGAATTGTGAACTGCATACTAGTTGAATTGTGAACTGCATACTAGTTGAATTGTGATGCAATGCTTTGTTCTTGCAGGGAAGTCATATTCAGTCATGTTGAATTAAAGCTTACTTGTCGTGATTTTCATGCATTCTGTCAAGCTCGCTTCTACAGTGTTGACACTAAGATTGTTGATGTGTGGGCCCGGGTATTAAACTTTGAAGAGTTAAAGAGATGTGAAACCAGTATCTATAGATTTTTTGCCAGCACAAAAGTTTGTGTAAGTGCCTCTATATATGTAGTTTGCATGTCTGAACATTTGTTTTATAATGTATTTTTATATTTTCATACTTATTTAGGAGGCAAGTATCCAACAAGTTACAGTCACTGATCCTGCTGCAATGAGTGTCCTTTTTGAAAAGCAAATGTGCACTGAGCTAGTAAATTTGAAACTTGGTGTTTACCCTCTGGACTTTGGGTTGGTACGTATGTTATTTCTATTCTTTCCTTTTATTTTGTATATTTTATTGTTATTTTGCTATATTTCAATGTTAAGCTTCTTAATGTTAACTTTCTATATTTCCTCCCAAAACAGTTTGTATTTCCCATTAGCACAGGGGAGCATATCTTTGTGGTTACATTTAACATGAAGACCAAGAAGTGTGAATTGTTGGATCCCTGTACAAATCCATATTTCAATCACATCTGCTTTGCTGAACAACTGGTAATATATTTTGATTGTATTTTTTATTTTTTCAAGAGTTTCCTACTAACTGCTATTTGTTATTCTTTTCAGAAAACAGTTTTTGCACTATACTTGCAACGTTTAAGTTTGCCTTCAGAATCTGAAATTGTTTCGAAGATGCAAATTTCAAAGCCCCGCCTTCCCATTTATGGTGCGATAGAAAACAGAGATCTGGCTTTTTTTTCCATGTACAACATGGATTCATATATGGGATTTGGCTTAAAGGATTGGAAATACAAACTGATTAACAACAACACAAGCCATATTTCCACCTTGAAGATTAGGTACCTAAACAAGACTGTGAACACATGTCCTCCAAATGACCAAAAGATGGCCAACATTGTACAAGGAAAGTGTATCACCTCTGTCAAGTTAGATTTGGAATGAAAACTGTAACTGTGAAACTATGCATCAACTTTCTATAACTCTCTAGCTAGTGCTTTCTGAACCCTCTAAGTAGATCTGCAGACACTTGTCTTCCCTTTTGAATTGCATTTGATGCTGTTTCAGGATTGCAAATTAAGTCATATTTTGAACTGCATTCTAAGTGTTTTCAGGATTGTTTATGAATCAGTTGTTTGTTGCATACATAGTGTTTTTAGGATTGCTTCTTTTTCTGTTTCTTTTTCCTATTTTGTTGTTTGTTTACTATGTGTTGATCATTTAAACAGAGAATCTATAGAAATTAGTAACAGAGAAGCTATAGAAATATTTTTGAAGTATCAAGTTTTATAGTAGGTTTGCTTGTGATATAAGGATTGAGAAGAAGATCCCTACAAAGACTATGAGTGTATGTAGTTTTTTTTTGGGGTGGAAAATGATCGGATGAGCAGTGTATTTATAGACGTTATTGGTGATGTCAACCGTCCAACAGTATTCAAACGGTCAGAATGTGAAAATCGTCTACTTTTCATGATTTCGTTTTCCCATTTTGAATTTATCACATGTCTATCATGTGTTTTTTTTAAATATATAACAAAAAATGCTAACTGCTTATCTTGAACCCTCAACCGTTTGTTATATAGTTAACTGCTTTTCCCACTGCACTTGTTTGTATTTCTTGTTGTTTAAAGACAGTTTCAATAATTATAGTATAATAGTCATTTTGATACTTTAACAACAGTAAATTTATTTACTTTTATTTACTCTAGTATGTATTTGTGAAACTACCAAACTTGCATCTGTGAATTTGTCTTGGAAAATTTTCATGTATTTCTGGATGCACCTGATATGCATTTCTCAGGAACACTTTGTGTGCATCTCTTTGAAGCAACTAGGTTGCTTCAAGAGTCATCCTTGCTTTAATTTCTTATGTTCAAGATCTAACAAATACAAATATTTGGTTACGCAATTCTTAAACACATAATGAGTTTCCATAATGTTGATTCCAAAATGCGGAACTCCTAGTCACCAATGTGTTTCTTAGTTGCAACACATCTACAACATAGTCACACCAAAATAAAGTTTTCATAACAAATTAACCAGTCAATTCCTTCCATCTGCTCCATCAGTTCTCTCTTCTTCCATAGACAATTTCTATATTGTAGATAGCTTCATCTGTGTCCTTCAATTCAAATATGAATATATCACCTACTTTCAAATCATTGTCGTTGACAAAAGTTCTCCAGCCTTTCCCAAATTTGTATTTCCCACCAGTCCTCTTCAGAGCAACTTCTGTTTCCTTGTTATCCATGTGTAGTCTGATTTCTTGGATAGCTGGAGAGATTAAATATTCATCACCGTGATTTTGAGGAACAATCTGCATTTATTCATATGAAATTGGAACATTAGTAATCCAATACATTGTAGTGTTAAAAGTTGGTATATAGTATATTACCAAACGGAAGTCGCCTTGCACATATGTTTTAGTCATCTTAACCACAAATGTCTTGTCAGCATCCATGTCTCTATTCATCATTTGATAGGCTAAATCCATTAAATCAACTACTTGTTGTGGTTGTAGTGGTTGTTGTTGTTGTGGCTGGTGAGGTGGTGGTGCCATAGCTCCATTTTCTGATTCTGATTCTCCCCATTCACTTTCTATATCTCCCCATTCTGATTCTTCTCCTCCATTTTCTTGCATGTCAATCCTGCCATCACTATCTTCAATTTGTATTGGGTTCATCTCTGTTCCAGATCTGTTGTCTGACCTTGAATCAACAGACATGCTATCATCTGAAGATTCGTCTGAGACCAAATTCATATAATCCCTTCAAGCCATTTGTCCCATAGACATGAATATCAATTTCCTCACCAGATATTTTGCTACTTTTTTTACTGAAAATTCTACAATATTACTGAAAATGCTATAATGTCCCATAGACATTATAGCATTTGTTTCTTGAATGCTATCAGATCTAACATGCAAGTTTTTTATCCCCTTCTTGTGTTTACAGAATCAAAGTTATGTCCATTAGTAATCTTCAATCAACTGTTATACCAGTAATCTTACTTTCAAATGTAAAAACCATTAATCGATTTTGTGTTCACTAACCTTTTGTGGGACTGCATTTCCTTGCTTGAGAGCTGAATCCTTGATTTTTTTGTGGTGTTTCTCTCGAACTCTCTTTATGTGATGTAGTTGAATGCAGATCTCCAAGCTAGTTTGCCCTACTTTGTTTGTATTTATATCCAATGTTGAGGTCGGGTTTTATTTCTACTTTGTTTGTGTTAAATTTGCTTTCTTCCTTTTTGGGATTTATGGTTTCTATGTGGTTGATAGTTATGACTTATATTTAATTAAAATATAATTAATTGTCAAGTCTTGTCAAATAATTTCTGATACAAGTACTCCGTATGCAACTTAAATTACGTGTTACTTTTCGATTTTTCTTTGTTTTTTTCGTGTTTCAGGCACGTTTTCCAACTGTCATTATAGCAGTAATCGATCAGACCATTTTAATCCCTTATAAATGACGGGATGTCCCTTGTCAATTCATTTCACTTCCCCGTGTGACTCTTCAGTATTTTCTCTTCTTCTTCTTCTTCATCCTATACCGATAGGGTTTCGGTGTTCTTCATCTTCATCCACTGAAAAATGGCCAAACGACAGAAGTGTTCTTCATCTAATGATTTTACGTGTCAGAGTCGTTTTTTGTCGCTTCCAGACAATCTGATCTCTGAAATTGTTTTGAAAGTTGGTTCTTCTTCTCTTCCCAACTACTTTAGTTGCATAATGAGGTAAACTCTTAAGGTTTTTGTGGTTTGCATTCGAAGTGTTTTCTATATTGCATACAAAGTGATTTCTCGATTTCATACTTTTTGATTTGTTGGTTGCATATGGAATTAAGTCTTCCATTCTTAGTTTTGTTGGTATCACATTGATCATATTCTTTTTTTTTTGTGGTGGTTATTAATTTTTAGTTGCAAGACGCTTGAAAAAATTGGACAGGAGAAACATGTTCTTTCCCAAGTTAATGTTGAAGATTTCGGTATTGATAATCTTACTACAGCCCAGAGGGCTGTTGCTGGTGTTTTCTTTAACCTATGCATTGACAACGATAATGCTGGTGCCATATTTCGAAAGGGGTTTGTATGTTTTTTAAGTTTTGATTTGGAAATATCTTTGAAACCCTAATAATTTAATGCCACACCTTTTTTTTTTATTACTTGGGTTGTTTATGCAGGATCATTTCTTCCGTTATAACAACTTTGACTAAGGATTGGAAATGTTTCAAAGGGCTGCTAATTTAGGTCATATGCAAGCAGAATATCTCTTGGGTGTTATCTTAATGTCCAATGGTTCTGGAAATGAAGAGAAGGGAATGGATCTTATCAAAGTTGTCAAGGCTTCACTCAGAAATAAGAATGTTGAATGTCGAATAAGATTTCATGACTCTATTCGCCATGTTTGGACCTTTGGACTCCGCCCTCTATTCAATCGAATTACCCTTGAGAAGGATCATGTTCCATGTCAAAGGAAGAACCCATGGCTGAGATATCAGTATTGCATGGAGAGTGATGATGATATAAACTTTTGTGATGCTTGCACTTGTGAATTTGAATCCACCTTCTTTTGCTGGATTCTTTTGGCTGGTTATTTTTGATAATGTTTATAGATCGTTTATGTTTTCCTTTGAATAGTAGGTTTGCAACAAAGCTTGGTTTGTATATGTTGTTTATCTAAATTGAAGTTTATTTTGGTTTGCAATTTCAATTTGATTATTACTTGGTTTGGATATGGGCTTTATCTGGATTGCATATGAGGGAAATCTGGATAGTATCCTATTGATTTGTTGTCTTGGAAGCTTTAATGAGAAATTGGAAATAAAGCTCCGGTAGTCCTACTTAATCAGTGGTCATATGCTTGCATAATACCTTATATATAAGGTCTATCCAGATTCCCATACTTATTGATTTGGGGTTTGCATTTGAAGTGTATCTAGTTTTGCATTTTAGTTGACCTTGATTGCATATGTGGTTTGTCATTATATTTGTATTGTAAACTTTTTGTAGATTGCATTTGAGCATATCATTTATTCCTTGTCTTCATATGAGGTTTATTTAGATTGCATATAAGGCCTATCTAGATTTTAAACTTTTAACTTTCTGGTTTGCATATGAGGTTTATTTGAGTTGCATATGGGGTATATTATGATTGCATATGAGGCCTATGTAGATTGAAAACTTTTACGTTTTGTGTTTGGCATATGAGGTTTATTTGAGTTGCATATGAGGTTTATCTTGATTGCATATGAGGCCTATCTTAAATGAAAACATTAATTTTTGTGGTTTGCATATGAGTTATACCTTGTTTGCATATGTGGTTTATCTTGATTGCATATAAGGCCTATCTAGATTTAAAACTTTAAGATTTGTGGTTTGCATATGTGTTTTATCTTGGTTGCATATGAGGCCTATCTAGATTGAAAACTTTAAATTTCTTGTTTGCATATGAGGTTTATTTGAGTTGCATATGGGGTTTATCTTGATTGCATATGAGGCATATCTTGATTAAACTTTATGAATTGTGGTTTACATATGAGGCCTACTTACATAGTAAACTTTATATGATTTGTGATTTGTATATGAAGTTTATATAGATTGCATATGGGGTTTATCTTGATTGCATATAAGTCCTATCTAGATTGAAAACTTTAAATTTCTGGATTGAAAACATTAATTTTTGTGGTTTGCATATGTGTTTTACCTTGTTTCCATATGGGGTTTATCTTGATTGCATATGAGGCATATCTAGATTAAACTTTATGATTTGTGGTTTACATATGAGGCCTATACTTACATAGTAAACTTTAACTGATTTGTGATTTGCATATGAAGTTTATATAGATTGCATATGGGGTTTATCTTGATTGCATATAAGGCCTATCTAGATTGAAAACTTTAAATTTCTGGTTTGCATATGAGGTTTATTTGAGTTGCATATGTGGTTCATCTTGATTGCATATGAGGCCTATCTTAAATGAAAACATTAATTTTGTGGTTTGCATATGAGTTTTACCTTATTTGCATATGGGGTTTATCTTCATTGCATATAAGGCCTCTCTAGATTTTAAACTTTAAGATTTGTGGTTTGCATATGATGTTTCTTTGAGTTGCATATGAGCTTTATTTGAGTTGCATATGAGCTTTATTTGAGTTGCATATGAGGTTTATCTTCATTGCATATAAGGCCTATCTATATTTTAAAATTTAAGATTTGTGGTTTGCTTATGAGGTTTATTTGAGTTGCATATGAGGTTTATTTAAGTTGCATATTATGTTTATTTGAGTTGTATATGAGTTGTTTCTGGTTTGTATATGATGTTTATTTGAGTTGCATATAAGGCATATCTAGTTTGCATACCAACTATATATGGTTTGTATACGAGGTTTAGTAATGCAAATTATTTGTTTTTTGTTTTGCATATGATGTTTTCCTGGATTGTAGGCATATTAATATTTGAAAACAACCATTTTAACTAGTTTGAATTCTTTTCTTAAGCAATAAGTTTCAGAACAGTATGATTACATTCCATGTAAATAAGAACCAATATCTATAATATGCCATAAATTCTATATATCTTGCATGCCTTCATCCAATTTTTTCTTCTATGATTTCATTTAATCTGCATAGAAAGATCAAGTAAAACTATTTAGTCTTACATCAAAATGTGTATATGGTAAGTGAGTTAATGTTTTAAAATTTATTGAATTAATTTGTTACCTTCTCTATCTCCACATGTTGCCCTCTTATGTCCATATTGACCACATATTCCACAACCTCTGTTTTTCTTTGCAGTTGTTTGAATGCCCAACTCTTTTTGACTTATCATTCGTTCTCTTCTTGTCCCCTTGTTTTTTGCTTGTTTCGGTGGTAACACTTGAACCTCGGCTGGAGTTGGTCCTACATATTTTTCAAAATTCACAATGAAGGCTGATCCATTTGAGCTTGCGCCCATCTGTTCTGCAAAATATTCCTTCTTTTGTTTTATTGTGTCCAGCAGCTCCTTCATGTATTCTGGCTTGGTTTCAATCAAATTGATGCAATTGTGCATTTCTCCCAAGAGTTGTATCATTATTGCTTTGTTCTCCTCTGTTTCAGCACTTTCTTTATACAACAAACCATCAATGTTGAATACTAGCTGTAATGAAGCTTCTTTTGTCCAACGCTTGTCAATATACTTCTCTGGCACTTCCTTAAGCCCCTTGTTCCTCATAACCACAAACATGTGTTGGCAAGGCAAGCCAACTCGCATAAATTTGTTGCATGTGCAACATAAATCAACATTATCTAAATCTGTGACTGTGTACCTTTTGTTATTCTCTTGTTCAATCTCATATTTTGCTATTGTGCCTTCCTTAATCATGCTTGTTACCATGCACTTGTAGATTGAGTTGTAGATAGATTGTTGTACTTCATAAAATATTGAGATTGTGTAGACTTTGGAACATGCCTTTTCAACAACCCAATCTGTTTTCATGTTGGCTTTTCTTGTTGATGATGATGCAGCAAGCTTGTGTTGTTCATGTCTCTGTTGATCCAATTCACTTTCAAACTGGCTATGGAACTGGATTAACGAAGAGGATTGCCCAAGGAATCTTCCAAAGAAGCTATTTTGGCTCTCTGACCTTGAGGTTGTTCTGAGCATGCCTCCCATCCTTATATTATTGAAGAATGCAGGTATCCAGTATCTCCTTAACTCAAACATTCTCCTCAACCATTCGTTGTTCTGTAATTCATATTTTTCTATAAAATCCCTCCAGCCATCCTCAAACTGTAATGTTGTGATGTCTTTATTCCAAACCAGAGCATTGATTGCTTGTTTGAATTCTAAGGTGTTGTAAATTTTGCTATCTATCTTGTCTGACAGCTTGAACATTATATGCCACATACAGAATCGATGCGTTGCATTCTCAAATACTTGTTCAACCGCTTGAATTACTGCAGGGTCTTGGTCAGTCAGTATGACGTATGGCTCGTGGCCCATCGCCTTTTTGAAGTTGTCAATAACCACACGTAGGATTCCTTGTTCTCTTTCAACTTCAAAGCAGCTGCAAATGTCACTGATTTCTTGTGATTATCCACTCCTGTAAATGGTATAAATACCATATTATACCTACATGCAGCTCAGAAACTTATTTTATTTAAAAGGCAAGTTTCCTGTTTATAATTCAGAATCTTAAGCAGATTATATCCACTAGTATCATCCCAACTCCCATGTCTTCTGAAGCATTTTTAATCCATTACTATCATCTCAATCTTCAAATTCCCTATATGCAAATCAGAGACTCAATTATCCTTTGTCTCCTTAATACATTAATATGGTCACCTGCAATTCAAAAGTCTTTTTTATTCAATTGTAAATGTCCATGTATGCAATCCAGAATATCATTTGAAATGTATTCTTCTAAATCAAATTCATCAAATACCCAGTTTCCTATATGCACTTCTGATTTCATTATATTCAAAAGCCAACTTCTCTGTATGCAATTCGAATTTGGTATTCAAAGTCACAGCAAATATATTCTCATTAATAACAACTGAATTAAAAAATGAAAAATATTACGTGTTTTTGTTGTAAGTTGCGTCTGCTGTAACGACATCTCCAAAGAACGGGAAACCTTTTCTACTTATAGGATCCGCCCAAAACAATCTTTCTACCTGATCTTCCTTGTCCACAAAATAGTCGAAGTAGAATGCCTCGCAGACTTCTTTCTTCTTAAGTTTATCTATTATCATTTGCCCATCAAAGCCTTCCATATAAGAATTTAGATCTCTCTTTAGATTTTTAAAATCTGTTACGCTAGCTCCTATAGCGTCATATGTCCCTACTAGCTCTTTGTAGATTCGGTATCCCTTTGTTGTCCCAATATTTGCATTTCCACAATTCAGAATGAAATCAGCTTCAAAAGCTCCTATATTTCGGTTGGATTTTGCAAACTGTTGCTCTCTTTCTGTCATCATCGGGTGTGTGTGGCGTTCTACAAATCCTTTTATCTTGAACTTCCCTTCCTCAGTCCCTTTCAAAGTTATCCTTGCCCTGCATCCAGTACGATTTGTCACTCTTCGTCTCTTTGCTTTGGTTATTTTAGGTGTTACTGCCATGACTAGTGAACTCTTTTGTGTCCTTCTCTATTACATAAGAGATACTTCCATACAGTTTGCCCTCCTATCTTTTTGTTTGTGCTTTTCCTCACTTCAAAACCACACTCTTTTGCATAATTATCATAGAATTCTTCTGCTTGCTCTGTGTTGTCAAATACTTGTCCAACCACTGGTTTCATTTCAGTTCTGCATACTGGAATGTAATATGTTGTGCCCCCTTGAGAAATTTGAATGTCATTTGTTTCTGCAGCAAGATTTATATAGATTGTAAAACCCCAAATCCAAAAGCACATGTTTCTATGAAAATCAAACTTCCTCTATATGCATTTCAGAATCTCAAATCATTCATTAGCAAAACAAACTGCACGCAACTCAGTAATATCAAGTATCAGGACTCCTTCTTATGAATATTTCTCTATATACAATTCATATTCTCATAGTATGCAGAAGCCAAGTTCCTAATATGCATATTTTAATCCTAATCCATTCAACAGCAAAGCAATCTGAATGCAACTTAGGATTTTCAATTCAGATTTTCATAGGATTCAAATATGGAATTCCATAAATTCTATTTAGAATCTCAATTTTGATTTGTTCTTAATAATAAAATCCCCCAATATGTATTTCAATCCCCTAAATTTCTTCTATCCATTCAGTATCTAGGTCGTTGCAATTTGAAGTATCTAATGTTCTAGTCTCTATAATAACAGAAAATAATTTAAAATTCATCGTTAATACATGTTTCTTCTTCTTGATGTGTCGAATTAGGGTTTAAACCCTCTGACGGAGTCGAATTGCGACCAAGGGTTTCTTCCTGGTTAGCTTCAGTTGAATTTGAATTTTTCTCTTGTTGTAGATTTGTTACAGTTGATGTCGATCCCATTGCTGGAATTGGAGTTCTTCGTCGTGCTTTTGCTTTTGTGCTTCCCATTTTGATTGTGATTTGAACGAAAAAGGAAAAAAAATTCGCCCTCGAAATCCCCTTTCCCAATTTCTATCGGGTTCGAGAAGAAGGAAATTTTTCAGACACGCGCGTGTTTGGACGCACCCGTTTAGAAGGCAGAGACGCGCGTGAACACTTTGCGTTAATCTTTCCCATCCATTTCTCTCCTCCTCAGCGATGACGCGCGCTCCGCGATGGACGACTGAGATTCGTTCTCACCTAGGAGTCTGTTCTCATCAGATATATATATATATATATATAAATTGTTGAGTTTGATGAAGTAATGACAATTGGTACCTACTTAATGCATTGAATTAATGTATTGAATTATTTTTGAAAGGTTAATGCATTAAGTTAATACATTAAAAAATACCACTTTCAATTAGACTCCTACAGTTATCGTCTCATGTTTGTTCGTTTCTGCCAGTTGCTCTTCCTTTCATTTAATCTCCTAATTTGGGTCTTTTAGTTATGTTTTGAGTGTATGTTCATTTATGTATCATATTCCCCTCATCGATTTTTATATGTTCAATGCGTATGTCTTTTGAGATTATCCTTGAACCATGATTGTCTTTTGAATTCTCTTTCAGCAGGTTGTTATTATGTAGATTATGATTTTAAAATATCACTAATTAGTAATTATACCTTTCAGACTTCGTTACTAATCAATATCTTAAAATTTATATATTTAATTAATTAAAAACATCTAGTTTTTAATTAAAAGTTACAACATAAATATATATGTGAAAATCATACAAAATATATAAATATGATAAAGGTAAACGTGTTAGGCGCTTTGCGCGGGTAATGAACTTGTTGCTCAATAAACTGCTAAATGTTTAGCTTCACTATTCACATTGATGACCAAATATTTACATGTGTGTTAATTTTTTATTTTTGTCTTTCTGTCAAATCTATCTATCTCTATATAAAAAATAATGACTTTGACAAAGTAATGTCAATTGGTATCGGGCCGTCATTAATCTATCGGGCTTGATTGGGCTATTGGGCTTAGGATTATGTTATTCTCCTTTGAGTTACTTGGGCGGTTCTGTTTCCAGTTTTCATTTAACGTTGGATGTAATTGTTGTCATGAATTTGTGTTGAATTCGTTTGTTTCGGCCTTTCCCATTCATCTTCTTCTTGCGTGTGTAATCTGGCGAAGGTTTTTTGATGTGCTTCATCTTCCTTTTAATCGTTTGGCTTCCTTATTCATTGATGCATATTAATATTCGCCATTACTTGGGCATGTTGCTGTATAAATTTGCATTCCTTATTGTTTTTTCCCTTACTCCTTTTTTATTCTTACACTTTCTTTCGTTGCACTCCTCCTGTTCTAATTCTTTCCTTCAAATCTCCTATGTCGGGAGTGCTCTCCGGAGTTCCAAATCAAAGCGTGCAAGGGCTGGTTCGTCTTCTAGCAAGGACCGGGTACACGATAGTGGTGGCGATGTTGTTTTTCCTGGGTCGTCCGATAAATCCAATCAGACCATTGTTGCAATGGTTGGTCGTCGGTGGGATGATGTGAATGTGAAGGGCAAATACATCAACACTGAATTCCTTCTTACGGATGCAACGGTAGGGTCTGAATTCCCTATTGTTTGCCCTTATATTGACTATTTTCAGTTGAACAGGTATATGATACACATGGGACTGGGAGTGAGTGATGAGATGAGCTCTTTGGTTCTAACTACGTTTGATGACATTGCTGAGATGCTGCTTTTGAAGAAAGCTTCAAATCTAATGGAGGAACTTGGACTAAGTTATTTTGGATAACCCAAGTAACTTATACATTTTATTTTTTGGTTTGTGTTTTCCATTTTGCAAATTTATTTAACCAGCTTAGTATGTCATTTGACCCCTAGCACGAAGATGTTGTTGTTGGTGTTCTACCAAAAGAAATCATGCTTAAGATAGTCTCGCATCATGTGTTTGACATTAAAAGCCACACATACTATAACCATGGAATGTATATCCAAGGTCCCTCCAACCAAAGAGGTTAATATGTATTTACTGATATTGATTAAATTGCCTTCAATCATGTGTTGATTTATTTTGCTATTATATTTTTGGCAAAACTCACGAGTTGTCCAAACCTGTTGTTATTTCTCCGAAGGAAGCGCGAGATTGAATGCATCACTTGGTGACCGTCAGGAAGTTGATGCTAATCACGAGCTGCTGAATGAGTATGCCATTCCGAAAATGCGATCATCTTCTTCTCGAAACAAATGATGTTAAGCATACTGTAGAGTCAGAGAACCTTTTGTATGGTTCTTATTTTATACTTTGTACCTTTCACCTTCTCTCTAAATCATGTAATAATTTTATTTTGGTATATGCATGTAATCAAGCCAAACTTTGTTGTTACTGGGAAGGATGTTGATTGTGTTTGGAAGCCATAGAAGATTAGTGAGATTCAGGAAATGGGAATCTCACATACATCGTCATCAGGCTCCGATTCACTGTAAAAAAGACTGCCAATAATGTAATAGTTTATGTAAAATTGTTTTCAGCTCATATTTATTGTTTTCCCAGCATGTGAATGCAGTCACGTTGATTGTGATTATATAATTTAAGCTGTATGTATAAATCTAAGTGAAAGTGATCTTTTTCTTTCCATGTGTTTTGCTACTCATACTTCTTAGATGAACGAAATAGCTCATCTTTGACTCCTACTACTACAGAAAACATCATTTATAGAACAGACAACGGAGGATGAGAGTAATTTTGAGTGGTAGTTCTCCTCATGATGCGATCATGTTTTCATTTAGTTTATTCTTTTTATCTTATGTTTGTGGATGGTAATTTATTTTCTATACATAAAGAATCATTTCTTAATGACAACATGTGTTTTCGTGTTGTTAGTAGCTATTCTATTTTGTCATGTTTGATATTTGTAAGGTAAAGAACATTGCTCTGCTGAATTCAAAAGCCATATTATTTCTGTTTCAATTAAGATACTGGTACACATTGAGATTGATTAAGAGATTTTGTTTTTTGTTTTTTTTTGAAGTAGGCTTTTTTATTAAAAAAAAAATCTCGATATGGGCTCGTTTTGAAACTAATTCGCAACATAGAGGCTCGGAAATTTTTCACATATGAGAGACGCTGGCAACATCCAAAGCAAATGTTTTTTTTTAAAAAAAAACTTAGGGTTAAAAAAAAAGTATTTCAGTTTAAGAGACATGGTAAATCTTACACTAACCCTAAAAAAAACATACTTTCTACTGTATTTAACGCCCACTCTTTTGCTATTCGCCGCCCAGGTTATCCGTGCGTGACGCATGAATTTAATCCCTGCGTCACGCACGGATTGCACATTCCAGAAAACGCACGGATTGTATCCATGCGTCACGCACGGATTAAATCCATGCGTTACGCACATATTTCTAATTAAGTGTGCAAAGAAACACATTTTTAGTGTCTTTTTTAAGGCGATAAAGCCCAATTCGACAAAAACGTCATCGAAACTTTATCGAAATGGAATGAAACTTTGTTTCAATCCTTATAATGTCTATTTGATCATGTGTGTAACTTGAAATTCAAATTTCTACCTTTGTAAGTGAAACATAGTTTGAAAACCGAACGAGGTCGCAATATGTATGGCGCACCATATACAATTTGAAATATAATAAGGTTGAGAACGCCACCACTGCTACCACCATCGTCCTCCAGCACATCTCCCGCTCCTTCCACGAAAAACGCTTCCAGCCAGGCGACGCCGCAATCATGCTCCACTACGCCTACGGCTCCGTTAAGAAGTCCGTCCGCGCATACATTTCACGCGCCGGTGGATACGTCATCGAGGTCCCTCTCCCTTTCCCTGTTTACTCCACCGATCATACTCTTTCAAAAAGGCCAAATCTGAAAATCGTTGGGTTAGGTTTGCTGTCATCGATCACATCACTTCTATGCCTAGCGTACTTGTCCGTGTCAAAGAATACTTTTTTTTTAGGATCGTCTCACGTGGGTTAAAAAAAATTATATGTATAATAAGTTTTTCTAAAATTTTTGTTTTTGCTTAATTTCCGAGCATCATAAGATAAGAGTGTCTATGTTGGGAATTAGTTTCAAAGAGCCCGTATCGGAATTTGTTTTTAAAAAAAAGCCTCCTTGGAAAAAAAAATCTGATTAGGAAGTAGTTGATTTCAGCGTCTCTTTTGCCAGGAAGCCTGGTGTTATGCCTTCCTTATATCATGATTAATCTGGGTTAGATCTGTTGGATCAATTGGATTTGGAATAATGAATCTTTTTATTTCTGTTTTTATAAAAGATCTTTTTATTTGATACTCCCCCATCTAATTATATAAGTCCTTAGAGCTTTGAGATAAAAATTAACAATTATAATTATGACTAAGATATCTTTCATTTCTGTACCTAATCTAGCAATAGCCAATATATACTTATTCTAAGTAGAATTTGTCCATAATTAAGGGTGAAATACAAAAATTATGTAAAAAAATCAAAATAGACTTATATTTTTTTACAAGATAAATATGCTTCAAAGGACTTATGTATTTAGACGAAAGGAGTATGTGGTTCTGAGCAGGTTTGTTTGTCTAATTGGCCTTGCCTCTTTAATTTAGTTAAACGAAACATAAAATCTTTTTGTCATTTTTGTTTTGTAGGGAGCATTTTCGTCAACTGTTTTACCTCATTTGCTAGCACATGTACACGAAGAAGGTTTTCTTAGATAAATTGGTCCAATTTTCTTATATTCGCATATCATGTAATATATATGATTAAGATACTCTGATAATCGTATTATACATACCGTCTACATAATTCCTATAAAACCCGCGCGAAGTGCAGTTATCGATTCTTGAACGACCTCTCCTTTTTCGCCGAAAGAGTTATGATATGTACTTTTGTCACATTCTTCATCGATCTTATTTATAAATTTTAATTTTTGAATCTACATTATTCTATTGAAAGGTTGTGAATATGATTCGCTCACTCCAATTTTTAAGGTCTATTTAATGACGTTAGTCATAAACGGAAAATCGTGATTTCTCCGCGCTCCGAATCTAGTTGAAAATGAATAATTTAACTTACTGATGTTTTGATAACATTTTTCGAGGTAAATTAGGCAACCAATCAAGATGGGTTGTGTCCGTACCAAAACCGTCAAGAAGTTTTCTCCCCAAGTGACCGAGAAGTACTACTCATGTATGACCTTAGACTTCCACACCAACAGGAGACTTCTAGAAGAAGTTGTCATAATCCCTACCAAGCGTCTACGTAACAAGATTGCAAGATTCTTAACCCATTTAATGAAGAGGATCCGGAGAGGTCCAATTCTTGGCATCTTACTCAAGCTTCAAGAGGAAGAACGTGAGCGTTGTATGGACTTTTGTCCCTGTTGAGTCGACCATCAAAACCGACGACGTTGTAGTTGACCCAGAACCCATTGAGATGATTGATGCTCCTGGTATGTCTAACATTCCCGGGATAGTTGAAGCCAAGCTTGAGACAATGGCCCTTGCTCCTTTCCCTGCTCGTGGTGGTGCTCCTGGTGGCGGGAGGTACTGATTTTGTTATGGCGGGTTCTGAGTATTGAAATATAATTTGGATCTTGTTTTAAGCTTATTTGTAGCTCTGTTTTCAAGTTATGTTGCATGTTTTATCACTAGGAATGGATTTTGTTGTTACCAAGACTTCAACCAATTCAAGTTCTCTTGTTAGATTTGTGTCTTGAATCCCACGTTGGGCTTTTTGGGCTCAATTGGGCCTGTTTAGGTTTTGTGTTATCATCTCATAACCTAGTATTGAGGAAAATTAAGGTTTTTGATAACCGGCACAAGTAGCAAGAGAGAGTGTTCTTAGATCTAGAGCGTTTCTTGTGAGTCTTGTAATCAGTTTCCTCCTCTGAAATATAATCTGATCTCTTCTGCCCGTGGATGTAGCCAACACAACGTTGGTGAACCACGTAAATTTGTGTGTGCTTTGTTATCTTCTCGTTTATATCTGTTTTCTGTTTCGTCTTCCTCACATCCATCATAACAAACTAGTATTAGAGCTTCGGGTTAGTTGAGTTTGTAATCTGGTGAGAAAAGATGTCTGTTTTCAACGTGAAGATCGACAAGTTCACAGGGAGAAATAGTTTCAGTCTATGGCAAATCAAGATGTGAGGTTTGTTGAAACAACAAGGTTTGTGGGCGCCGCTGTCGAAGGACAAGAAGAGCGACGCTGCTGGGATGGCTACTCTGGAGGAAAAGTCACATTCAACGATCATGTTGTGTCTTGAAGATGATGTCATCACTGAGGTCTTAGACGAAGAGACTGTCGCCGGTCTGTGGTTGAAGTTGGAGAGTTTGTACATGACGAAATCTCTAACCAACTAGTTGCTTCTGAAATAACGCCTATTCGGACTGCGAATGCACGAAGGTACGCAACTCCGGGATTACTTAGATCAATTGAACACGTTATTACTAGAATTGCGTAATATTGATGTGAAAATTGAAGATGAGGATGCTGCTTTGATTCTGTTGATGTCTCTACCACATTCATACGAGAACTTTGTGCAATCGTTTATTGTTGGGAAAGATACTGTCACTCTTGAAGAAGTCAGGTCATCTCTTCATAGCAGGGAATTGCGTCAATAAGGCAACCGGTGCAAGAACAGATGATCAAGCATATGGGTCAGTCGCTAGTGGCGGTAAAGGACATGGAAACGGTAAGAAGTTTTCAAAGGGTCCTAAGCATGATGATGTCTATAACTACTACAAAGAGACAGGGCATTGGAAATTTGATTGCCCTAAGAAGAAGCAGACTGAAAAGACTTCACACTCTGCTGGCATAGCAGAGTATGACGCCAACTCTGAAGATGATATTGCTCTATTTTCTGATGGACACACTCGTCACTCTGATGGGTGGGTTCTAGATTCTGGGGTTTCCTATCATATTTGTCCAAGGAGAGAGTGGTTCTCAACGTATGAGCAAGTAGATGGTGAAAGCATTTTGATGGCTAAACATCATGTATGCAAGGCGGTTGGGATAGGCTCGATCAAGATACAGACTCATGATGGTAGATTTTGTACATTGAATCAGGTCAAACAGGTTCCACTTAAGACAAAGAAATTGATATCTCTAAGTCTGCTAGATAGTAGACGGTTTAGTTTCAATGGTGAAGGTGGAGTTCTGTTTGTCTGCAAGGGTTCTAATGTGATTCTGAAAGGTGTCAGGCGGAGTACTTTGTATTTTCTACAAGGTTCTACGATAATAAATTATGTTGATGTTGAATCGGTTGATATGACTAAGTTATGCAATATGACGCTTAGTCATATGGGTGAGAAGAGGATAGAGGTGAAGAAGGTAGGTAGTGCTGATATTCCTGCTCATATGTTCACCAAGTCGGTTCCTCAGAGCAAGTCTGAATATTGTTTGGACTTGCTAAATACCACAAGCTGATAACTTGCCCCGTGGGGCAAATCTGGAGCAGAGAGAAGTTTGCTCATCTGGCACCACACTAGTGCATCTGGAAAATCTGGAGCAGGGAGAAGTTTGCTCATCTGGCACCGCACTGGTGCATCTGGATAATCAGGAGCAAAGGAGAAGTTTGCTTATCTGGCACCGCCCTGGTGCATCTGAAAAATCTGGAGTAGAGGGAAGTCTGCTCATCTGGCACTATTATTGTGCATCTGTTACATCTGAGTCTGAAGAATCCAAGTCTGGTACATCTCTCACTCTTATGGTGCGTCTGGTACATCTGTGTCTCTGTCTGGAGGATTCAAGTCAAGGTGGAGATTTGATAGATTTGTGTCTTGAATCCCAAGTTGGGCTTTTTTGGCTTAGGTTTGGTGTTATTATCTCATAACCTAGTAGAGAGGAAAATTAGGGTTTTTGATAACCGTCACAAGTAGCAAGAGAGAGTGTTCTTAGATCTAGAGCGTTTCTTGTGAGTCTTGTAATCAGCTTTCTCCTCTGAAATATAATCTGATCTCTTCTGCCCGTGGATGTAGCCAACACAACGTTGGTGAACCACGTAAATTTATGTGTGCTTTGTTATCTTCTCGTTTATATCTGTTTTCTGTTTCGTCTTCCTCACATCCGTCGTAACATCTCTCTTAGATAACAATCTCCTTTTCATGAGTTGCATCCATCTGTGACCGGTTTTCTGATTTTCATGCTTTGCAGTGCGTCACGTTATCAGTTTTTGATTCACCATGCAAACCGACTAAAATTAGTTAATTCCATTAATTTTGTTTCTAAGGATGCTTCTAAGGATTAGTTAATTCCATTAATTTTGTTCCCAGATTGTAAGGTTTGCCAGTTTTGTTCCAGATTATAAGGATTGCTATTGCTTCAAGTTTTGTTCCCATTAAGTTTGGGTAAGGATTGCTATTGCTACACGTCAGATCTGGATTGGCAGTTGCCAAGTTTCTGCAAGTTTTTTTTTTGTTTCGTTCAGAGGCTTTTGAGGCGGGCACCTCTTGTTCGCCTCAACAATGGGCATATTTGAGGCGGGCAGTGACTTATCTGACGCATAAATTTTGGCTATTCTCAACAAGTATTTACCTATTACAGCCTCCTCTTGCAGCGCCCCTTGCCCGTCTCATCAGGGGTTTTATCCGCCTCAACAGGTGTTTTTTCCACTAGTGATATGAGGTTTATTTGGATTGCATACTAGTTTATTTGTAATTGCATACCAAATGTTTTTATGAATTGCATATTATTTGAATTGTGAAATTCGTACTACTTGATTTATGAATTGCTTACGTGCTTTTCGTGAAGCTCCATATGTGCTACTATAGAAGCACCTTACAAACTTCTCGCGAAACACTCTACGTTCTTCTTTCGAAGAATCTTACATGTTTTTCTTTACGCTCCATACGTGATACTCTAGAACACCATACACGAATTGCATACTTAATTATTTGTGAATATCATACCAAGTATTTTATGGCTTGCATACATATGTATTCATGGTTTGCATATGAATTTTTTTTGATTGAATACTAAGTGATTACTGAAATGTTTTATGGTTTGCATACGAAGTGTTTTCTGTATTGTATAGTTATTGATTTGTGGTTTGCATATGAGGTTTTCCTGGATTGCATACTAGTTTATTTGCGAAATGCATACCAACTGTTTTTTGAATTTCATACTACTTAATTTGTGAATTCATACTAAGTGATTTCTGAATTGCATACCAAGTATTTTCTGGTTTGCATACTTATTGATTTGTGGTTTGCATATGAAGTTTTTTTGGATTGAATATTAAGTGTTTTTTGAATTTTTTGTGGTTTGCATACAAAGTTTTTTCTGTACTGCATACAAAATGATTTCTGGATTGCATACTTATTGATTTGTGGTTTGCATAAGTGCTTTTCTTTAAGCTCCGTACGTGTTACTCTAGAGCACCATACATGAATTGCTTACCAAGTATAATCTGGTTTGCATACTTATTGATTTGTGGTTTGCATATGAAGTTTTTTTGGATTGAATACTAAGTGATTACTGATTTTTTTTTTTGCATACGAAGTGTTTTCTGTATTGCATATTTATTGATTTTATGGTTTGCATATGAGATTTATCTAGACTACATACTAGTTTATTTGTGAATTGCATATCAAGTGTTTTTTGAATTGCATACTATTTGAATTGTGAATCACATACTACTTGATTTGTGGATTGCATATCAAGTGATTTCTGAATTGTATACCATGTATTTTCTGATTTGCATACTTATTGATTTGTGGTTTGCATACTTATTATTTTGTGGTTTGCATATGAATTTTTTTTGGATATATATATTAAGTGATTTCTCAATTTTTTGTGGTTTTTTTGTGATTTCTGAATTTCAAAATGCATTACGAGATGCATTTCGAAATACAATGTATGTGCATTTCATATATTGTGTATTACGAGATGCATTTCATAAGAATCTTATAACACATAGTATACGCATTTTGTAATGCATTGTATATTTGTATGTGCATTTTTGAAAATTAAATATAAGCCTCAAACTTGTGTTTTTCTAAAAGCAAGTTATTTGTGAATTACGTACTCAGTTTTTTGTGAATTACGTACTCAGTTTTTTGTGAATTACATACTTAGTTATTTCTAGTCGAATAACTAATCGCAATTCAATTTTGCAAAACTAAGATGAGCAGTACGTCTATCAAGAATATCATGTAACTACATGAGCTAGTGGATTGTGGTTTTCATGGATTGTGGTTTTTTTAGAAAATATTTCCGATAAGGGCTCGTTTTGAAAATAATTACCAACATAGACACTCTTATGAGGTTCGGAAATTTTTCACGCATGAGAGCGTCTCTCATCCGAAGCAGATTTTTATTTTTTAATTTCCCCGTGTAAGAGACGCTGGCAAACATAAAAAAAATTAAAAAAAAATTGGATTTGTATAAGGCGCTGGGACAAAGGATTTGTTTTTAAATTTTTTTTCCAAAGTTTTTATATATATATTATTATATATGACTTACTCGTGTTTGGATGGCTCGTATGAGCTCGTTTGAAATCGGAATCGATCACGACCGATTTCGTTGGGTCCGTATTGATCCCAACTTTCACCAAATATGTCTCTCGCTCGATTCTGATTTCGAACGACCCCATACGAGCCACCCGGACACGCGTAAGTCTCGTGCGTACCTTCTACTGTAAATGGATATTTACAAATTCGTTCCTCCATATCAGGCAATGAAAGACATATCTGGTGAAAGCTATGATCAATACGGACCAAACGAAACTGGTCGTGATCAATTCCGATTCCGAACTGGTGAAAGAAAGTATGCACGAGATTTACGCTTGTTCGGATGGCTCGTATGGGCTTGTTCGGAATCGGAATTGACCACGACCAGTTTCGTTGGGTCCGTATTGATCCCAACTTTCACCAGATATGTCTCTCATTGCCTGATATGGAGGAACGAATTTGTAAATATCCATTTACAGTAAAAGGTACGCACGAGACTTACGCGTGTTCGGGTGGCTCGTATGCGGTCGTTTGAAATCAGAATCGAGCGAGAGACATATCTGGTGAAAGTTGGGATCAATACGGACCCAACGAAATCGGTCGTGATCGATTCCGATTTCAAACGAGCCCATACGAGCCATCCAAACACGAGTAAGTCTTATATAATAATATATATATATAAACTTTAAATTTTTTTTTTTTTAAACAAATGCTTTGTATAAGGCGCTGGGAGAGATACAAATAAAATAAAATAAAAATAAATTATGTGTAAGAGACGCTGGTTTTGCCAGCGTCTCTTACACGGGGGAATTAAAAAATAAAAATCTGCTTCGGAAAACCAGCGTCTCTCATACGTGAAAAATTTCCGAACCTCATAAGAGTGCCTATGTTGGAAATTATTTTCAAAAACGAGCCCATATCGAGAATATTTTCTAAAAAATAGCCTATTTGAGAAAAAAATCCCCTGGACGAATTCCTACTTTATTTCAATAATTAAGCTTGGTGTAAGAAAAACATAAACAAGACAAGGAAGCATATCAAGCCGTTGCATGTAAACTTGTAAATTATGTGTAATCCTTTACTGCCCAGACAGTGTGACAATCACATAATCCGGTTCATACATGTATACAGAACTTACAAAGAAAAAATTACTATAGGAATGCAAAGATGCTACAAAAGTCAAGCACTTAAAAACTCAAAGTAAATAAGAAATTGTCAATATATTATTCAGCTTGAACTTCACAAAGTGCCTTTAGGAATGCAAAGATGCACCTCTTTTGTAAGAAGTGTCTTGGGAATGGATTTGATCCAATCCCAATACTTGATATTCTTATCATAGCCAACACTCAAAAACTTAGACCCATCATTAGAAAAACAGATATCTCTAACACCCTTTGGAGATAAGCCGCAGTTGTCCGATCTAGACATCAAACCTCGAACAGAAACTCGAACAGAGAAGATAGGTGGAATTAGAATGAGATGAAAGAAGGATAAGTCGAATGATATGCCAATTGAAACCAAATCAAACAACGATAAAACCTTGAACTTAAGAACAAGAACCTTACCGAATGATGAAGAAACTCCAATGGATTACAACCAAACACAATGACTATGGAAGACCAAGGCACCTGGAGGATGCTCTATGGAGTCCCGATAGCACCAACCTTATGGAAGAGATTGACACACACAAGTACAACTAGGGCGAGTTCAACAACAATGCACTCTGCTCACAAAAGCTCTCTTTTGGGAGGAAAAAACGATAAGCGATGTATTCAATATCAAAGTCTGAGAACCTAAAACAATAACTAGGGCAAACCTTATATAGAGTTAATAAGGTGACCAATTAAAAGAAATGAAATAAATAAAAGTATTGCCAAAAACATCCTAAAAAAAACAATCCCGAAAACAACTAAATAAGGAAATCTTGAACACTTCAGCCACTTGTCAGATGGCGATCACCATCTAGTTTCCGCGATCGCGGTTTTAAGCGTGTCACCGACAGCTCTTTTCGAAACGGCTCGTTCTCTCTCGTCCGATATCGGAATTGAGTGATTCCAAATCCCAGAGTTTCATCTTGAAGTCTAGTTTATTTATTCTTCAATACTTGACTTCTCATCTTGACTCGAACCGGATCTCTACGAGCTTGAATGTCTACCATACGAGCTCGGGCTACTATCAGTGACTCCAATGATGGCTCATAGCGGTATTTAGCCCTTGCTCCAGTGATTAGCACATCTCTAGATTTAGGACGAAGTGTCCTCGATGATAGCTCGGATGCTCTTGATGGTAGCTCAGATGCTTCCGCATCAACCTTTGAGTGACCCATATAAGTATGCATGCACTTCCTGGAGTTGTAGACATTCCAGATTTTGACCTTTGTATCAAGTCCAACAGATAGAATCAAGTGACCATATTTAGGGAAGAACCTGATAGCAGCAACACCCTTTGTATGGCCACTCCATGTATGCTCCAATATGTTAGGGATGTAATAATGGTCATTGTTAGCCTTAACTTCATTAGGAGTAATCCATGACCCGCCTTGGTAATCATTCTCTTGCTTACGATATGGAAAGTAGTCTCTCTTTGGCCTTCTTCTTGGCATAATCCTCAATATACTTCTTATGCTCCTTTGTAAGGTCTCCCTGCAACCCTTGCTTCTTTCCAGCCCACGAAATATTCATCTGCATCGTACAAAATATCAGAAGCTATGAAGTTAGACACACTCATTCAGTTAGTTATTTACATAATAAAGGAGGGTGAAGTTTTTTTACTAGTAAGGATGATTGTTGTTTCTTGATTTGCTCGTTTCACGATTTCCCATAGGCTATTCCTTGAGGTTGGGTCCAGTCCAGTGCTTGACTCATCCATATACAAAGATTTATATAATAATTATATAGATTTATTTAATATCATAATTTATAAATTTTAAATACTTTTAACTAAATATATTTACATATTTAAAAATGATTGATTAACACTCTCTTTATTAAAAATGTTTATCATACTAATTAAAAAACTTTATATTATAAAATTGATCATCTTTATACTTTAGTTATTTGGATAATAATTTAAATTAAACAATTATTTTTAAAAATTAAACCAAATTTATACAAACTAAATCTATTTAATTAAATATTTTAATCTTAGTTATTTTTATATTCAAATTAAATTTATTATTTTATAAACCATACTAGCCTAAAACCGAATGGCGTTGAGAAAATTCACATCTCCGTTCTCTCAAGTAGTCGAGACTCTAATTGTCTCTTGAAGAAAAACCCTAGGGCACAGAAAAGCTCTCTTTTCTTTCCCTCCGGGTAATACCGTGAGGGCTAGGTTTTCCTCGTCGTCGTGCGAGTTTTGGCAGGTTTCTTTAGCCGTCTGCGAGTAGAGATCAAGATTGCAAGAGTCTATGGAACCGACAGGGAGGAAACGAAATATTCACCTAACCAGGGAAGAAAGCACGGTGGTGATCGAAGAAGCCCCAGATCAGAATGACGCAAAGATATCAAACTCACTTGTTTTAATGGGTTCACTGCATACATCTAGGTCTTTCAATTCTTTTGCCCTAAAAGCTACTATGAAAGGAGCGTGGAGAGCACGAAAAGGTTTCATCTTTAGGGAAGTACGACATAACTGCTTTGTCTTTCAGTTTGCTGACGTGGGGGATAAAGAGAGAGTGCTGAAGTGTGGACCCTGGTCTTTCGATAAAGCTTTGCTGGTGCTTCGCGAACCAGGGGACGAACAACCCTAAACCCTATATGATCTTCCGGTTCATATGATGACACTCGAAGTGGCTAAAAGGATTGGCGTGAGTCTGGGAAAGGTTATAGAGGTAGATGAGTCAGATTTACTTATGTGTGGCAGATTTATCAGAATTAGGGTTACGATCGATATACGCAAACCATTAAGAAGGGGAGTAATGGTGGCGTGTGGAGAACGTAAACTGTGGGTTGAAGTGAACTATGAAAGATTACCAAACCTTTGCTACACATGTGAACTGTTAGGGCACGTCGATGTTGATTGTGGCGATGAGGAAGCACGGGGTTATCAGAATGAGTATGGAGATTGGATGAGAACCTCACCTATGAAACCAAGAGACAGAAACGCTGCAGAGAGGGAATCTGATAAAGCTCTACTTGAATCTTTGAAGAGAGGAGATAGTGAAGAAGGGGAAGGTTCAGGAAAAAAGACTACCAGGAGAAAATCCTTACTTAGTCTTCTTGAGATGGAGGATGAAGCAAATGAAAAAGACCAGGAAGCTGTGACAGACGAGAACGAAAAGGTGGAAGATGGTACAATCCTTAGAATTAGCAGGGTGAATTTAACTTGGGAAAGAGAAGATAGTAATGATGAAGAATGGAATAGAGATATTCAGCACTCTAATATACAGACTCACAAGGGCACAATGATAACTGCTGAAACCGGGGAGCTCATGCCTAACACTAATAGGGAGGAGAAGGAAGCAAAAGATTTAATATTAGATTTGGAGGACATCAGATCTGGCAACAATAACACGGGCATGGAGATGGAAACAGAGGAGGGAGATAGAATTTTAACCAGTGGGTCTGAGAGAAAGAAATGGAAGAAGTTGGCTAGAGAAAGTGGAGTTGATGAAGTGGCAGTTAAAATTCGTGGGTTCGGACAAAAAAGAAAGCAGGGAGATGAAGTGGGGGGTGATCAAACTGAAGGAGAAGATTTACAGGAGGAGTGTGACAGAAATGATGGAAAAAAGCGCAAGATTAATGCTTCGAGTTACGTTGCGATATCAGCACAGGAGGAGACTCTTCTCCCCTTCCGGAAGCAATGAGTATCCTAAGCTACAATTGTCGGGGATTGGGGAAGGCCCTGGCAATTAACATGCTCACCGCTTTGGTGAGGAAGGAGGGCCCTAAGGTGGTGTTTTTGATGGAGACTAAAAGCAACCGTAGGAAGATGGAGGAGATACAGCGTAAATTGGGGTTCAAAAATGGATTTAATGTTGATTGTGTGGGAAGATCGGGGGGCTTGAGTCTGATGTGGGAAGAGGGTGTAGATTTGACAATCTTATCGTACACGATCCATCACATTGACGCCAATATTTCGCTGATGGAAGGAGGAGTTGTATGGAGAATGACAGGAATTTACGGATGGCCCCATAAGGGTGAGAAGCAGCAAACCCTGATTTTGATCTCGAGGTTAGCTGAGGAAGATCATGAAGCATGGGTATGTTTTGGGGACTTTAACAGAATTTTTAACCTGGAAGACAAAGTAGGAGGTCTTCCAGTCGATCTTGGAGATGTTTTGAGCTTTAGAAGTGTGATGGAGGAGTGTGATTTCAGGGAGTTAAACGTGAATGGTCCCAGATTCACGTGGGATAATGGTAGAGAAGGAACAAAATTTATACAAGAGCGGATTGACTTGGCTTTTGCTAATGATAAATGGATGGAGCTTTTCCCTAATGCCTCAGATTTTCATCTGGATAGGTGTGGATCAGACCATACTCCCATTAAGATCATTCTGAACGCCGAGGAGATTGAGGAGCAGCTTAAAATTCCACGACCTTACCATTTCGAAGCTATGTGGACTGATGAGGATTCCTGCAGCGAGATTATTAGAAATGCATGGCTGAATCCGGGTAGTGAGAATGCTGAGTCAGGGATTCTGGGTAAAGTAAATTGATGTGCTGCAGACCTGAAAGATTGGGATTTCAGAGTCTTTGGCAATGTGAATCGAGAGTTGAAAAGAGTCAGAGAGGATCTCAGGATGCTTGGGAAACCAATGATGAATGGCGATCTGATTAAGGACAGGAAAGAGCTGGAAGCACGAGAGAGAGAGCTCATGAGGAGGGAAGAGGCGATGTGGCTTCAAAGAGCCAAGGAAAATGAGTTCAAATGGGGAGATCAGAATACAACTTTCTTCCACCAAAAAGCGTCGGGGCGCAAAAAACGTAATTCTATTAAAAAGCTAGTTGATGAGAATGGCTTGGAGTGGAGATCTTTTGAAGGCAAGGCTAAAGTTGCGAATGATTATTTTCAGCAACTCTTCAAGTCAGATGTCAGAGCTGCTGCAGCCACGGCCTTCTCAGGGAATCGAACCACTGATGTCACAGGAGGATAATGCTGAGTTAATGGCTCCCTTCGAATCGGATGAGGTAAGAGACGCTCTTTTCTCAATGCACCCGACTAAATCTCCCGGTCCCGATGGTATGCCGACTCTTTTTTACCAGAAGTTCTGGCACATCGTCGGGAAAGACACGACTGATTCTGTTTTAGCTATTCTCAATGGTGTTGCGCTCCCACCGAAGTTGAACCATACTTTTATTGCTCTGATTCCCAAAGTCTCTGAACCGTGTAGAATGAAAGATCTGAGACCTATCAACTTATGTAATGTGATTTACAAGATCATCTCAAAGGTGTTGTCGAATAGACTAAAACGTTGCCTGCACAAATTGGTGGCTCAAAGTTAGAGTGCATTCGTTCCTGGGCGACTTATCACTGATAATGTGCTTGCTGCCTTTGAATTGTTCCAATACACGAAGAAGAAAACGAAAGGCAAAAAAGGGTACTTGGCCCTGAAGCTAGATATGGCGAAGGCGTACGATAGAGTTGAATGGCCTTTCCTGGAGCACTGTATGGGCAGATTGGGGTTTGATGCTCGCTGGATTCAACTCATTATGAAATGTATCACTTCTGTCTCTTTCTCTACGTTGATAAGTGGGCGCCCCACTGCCGTTTTTGAACCTTCTAGGGGATTGAGATAAGGTGATCCATTATCCCCGTTCTTGTTTCTCTTATGTGCTGAGTGGCTGTCCGGAATGCTCAGAAACAGCGAAGCTTTGGGTCGGCTCCATGGGATAAAAATTGCTCGGTCTGCTCCTTCTGTATCACATTTGTTTTTTGCTGATGATAGCATCCTCTTTGCTAGCGCTACCTGTCAACAGAGCTTGGAAATTGCCAATATCCTCCAGGTTTATGGAGCTGCGTCGGGTCAACAGGTGAATTTTGCAAAGTCTGAGTTATCATTCAGTAAGAATGTAAGTGCTGAGTGGAAGACGGGGATTCAAGCTATTCTGGATGTCAGAGAGGTGGCAAAACATGAAAAATATCTCGGGCTCCCTACCATGGTGGGCAAGTCTAAGAAAGTTATTTTCGGCCAAGTAAAAGAGAGGATTCTGAAAAAGGTGGGCGGGTGGAATGAAAAATCCCTCTCTAGAGCAGGAAAAGAAGTTCTCATAAAGTCGTCAGTCGCGCAAGCTATTCCCAAATACCCGATGACTTGCTTTAAGTTGCCCAGTAGCCTCTGCGAAGAGATTGAGATGATCCTTAGTGAGTACTGGTGGGGTGGCACAGGAGGTAAGTCTAAGATGCACTGGATGAACTGGAAAAGATTATGCTTACCGAAGAGGCTTGGAGGTCTTGGATTCAGAGATATGGAAAATTTTAATCAGGCTTTTCTCGCTAAACAGGCTTGGCGAATATTGCAAGACCTGTCTACGATGCTATCAAGATTGTTGAAAGCAAGATATTTTCCCCATAGTGGTTTCCTAGACGCAGGAATTGGATACTCCCCGAGCTACACTTGGAGAAGCATTCTTTTTGGGAGAGAAGCTCTGAACAAGGGATTATTATGGACAATGGGTAATGTATATTCTATTGATATATGGGATGATAAATGGATCCCCAGACCTAAAAGTTTCAAGGCTATACGGAATGGGATTCCAACTGCAAGAACCAGACTAGTTGATTTTATTGACTGGGAGACAGGCAAATGGAAGGAAGCTCTAATACGGTCCACCTTTATACTGATTGATGCTGATATTATACTACAAATGAAATTGACGAGTGCTGCCCAAGCAGATGAAATGATTTGGTACCATTCTAAGGATGAAATATTTTCTGTCAGATCTGCTTACCAGATGATTCTGCAGGACGAACTGGAGGAGAAAGCGGATGGGACCACAACCTCGTCTAATAAAGCTGATCTGTTATGGCAAAAACTGTGGAAGCTGCAAATTCCTCCCCTGGTCAGAAATTTTGTTTGGAGAGCCTGCCGCGAAATTCTACCCACAAAGACAAACCTGCACAAACGAAGGGTTACAGGTGATGATTTCTGTGAGAGTTGTGGGCGTCCAGAAACAGAAATTCACATTATATTCCACTGTCCAGAAGTTCGTAAGATGTGGGAGGAGATTCCTAACCTGCAATTTTGGGGAGTTAAGGCAAAATCGATCTGGGAATTTTTTGAGGCAGTGGTGTGCAATGAATCGAGCAAGGCAGAGCTCTGGGCTGTTCTTTGCTGCAGAATTTGGGAGGCAAGAAACAAAAGAATCTTCGAAGGTCTCAATTCTTCCTTCGAAGGTCTGGTAGCTGAATGCTCGGAAGTTCTTGCTGAATTCCAGTCGTGCAGGTTGCAGACCAAACTGGGCATTCAGACTGATGTGGGGAGAAGCAATTGGGTGAAACCGGGGCCGAGCTTCTTAAAAATCAACTGTGATGCTGCGTGGACCGAAGGAAATAAGAGTGGGCTTGGCTTTGTGGTACGTGATGAGGAAGGCAGAGGTGTTCTGCTGGGAACCCGACTGACTGAAGCTTCCCCAAGCGCCGAATTTGCTGAGGCTGAAGATGTTTATTGGGCTATGAAGTGTTGTGCTCAGCGGGGATTCAAGAAAGTAATCTTCGAGTCAGATTCTTTGTCGATTGTGTCTAAACTCCGCAGGAAATGTCAGTGGAAGGGCTCCCTTGGCTGGTTCATGAAGGAGATGTGGAGAATTCAAAGAGGCTTTGAGTACTGTTCGTGGAAACACATCAGGCGAGAGGCTAACAAGCCTGCACATTTTATGGCCAAGATAAAACCTGTCACTGAATCTATTTTTAGTTTTCATATTGCTTTCTCTTCCGAATTGAATGTCTTATTGGATGCTTGATTTAGCTTAATGAAGTTTTGATGGTTTCTACTCAAAACAAAAAAAAAAAAAAAAAAAAATAGTCGAGACTCGAGAATACTAAAAACGCAATGTTAAGAAAATTCACACCCCCTTCTCTGAACCCTGAAGTTGAACCCTTGTCCCCTGCTCTTTCTGTGATATCTCATTCATCTGCCCAAAGTTCCTCTATCTTTATCACTCAGAGTCCTTTACTTAAGGTAGGGTTTTGGTTACTCTCGTGTCTCTGTTCTTGGTTTTGAGCCCTAGATTTGATTTCTAATTCTCTTTTATCTTCCTTTCATAAGCTCCTTCATTCACCAGTTTGTTCAGTTTTGGTGCATTTGCTTCTGCTATTGAATAAATTGGTGGAACATTCCACTTTCCTTTGTGTAATCGATCAATTGCGCTCTGCTGATAGTGCATAAATTTGGGGTTTTGTTGTTTGTCTGTCAAGAATGGCTTCAACTGCTCAGCCTTCATCTTCCCTTAAAAAACGCGATGCGCCGGTTTCAAGGGAAGGGGATCAGCTCATAATAATCCCATTGGGAGCCGGAAGCGAAGTTGGGAGATCTTGCCTACACATGACCTACAAGGGCAAGACTGTTATGGTATACTATTCTCTTCTTTCACCCTAATTTCTTACAAAGTTTTCTTAGCAATATTTTAACATTATGGTTGTGACAGTTTGACTGTGGGATTCACCCTGCGTTCTCTGGAATGGCTTCTTTGCCATACTTTGATGAGATTGATCCTTCAGAAATTGACGTTCTTCTTGTCACACAGTGAGTGTTCACTTTCATTTTCCTCTCATTCTAGTGCTATATTGTTATATCCATCTTTGTACGGTTTGCTATTTTGTTTTTATGATTTAAGTTAGAAAGACAAGTGGTGATTGAGAATTAGTTATGAAAGTTGTGCTGATTGAAAGTGTGCAGCCATATTAGATCGTGGAGTTTCCCAAGCTAAGTCAAATTGTTTTCATGGGTTCTAGTATCCCCATGTCATTGTTATGTGAAAGATTACTTTCTGTGTTTTTATTTATCACACAAGGAACTATAGCATAGCTGAAAGTTAAGTTTTTCATTGAAGATTGTACTTTCTTAACCTTGTCCAGAGATAATTTAGGCCAGGAATCTCTTGTTTGCATCTTATCACACAGTGTGCCAGTTTCGAAAGGATGATAAGAAATGATGAACTAATGCTTATCCACATTAACAGCTTATTCTACTTCACTAAGCTAAAATGTTCCATTTGATTGAGAAAAAATATAAACCCCCAGGGAAACCTAGTTCTATTGGTTTCAAGTTAAGAGGGTGGGTCAACGTCTACATCTCTGTATTTGCACTTGAGTCTTATTCAGTTTAGGGTCTGAGATGATATCTATTAGAGGTTTAGCTATTTGCAAATAATTTAGTTGCAACTTGAAAGTAAGACATGAATTGGTATCTTCAGTCTTAACTAAATTTCTTCCAAATTATTGCATCTTTTTGGTTTCACAATGTCTCTTCTTCTCCGCAGCTTTCATTTGGATCATGCTGCTTCCCTTCCTTATTTTCTAGAAAAGGTGAATTATTGACAAAGTTTCTTTTATTATATACTTAATTTTGAGATAGAAAGTGGCTCATATGTAATGCATTCTTTTTCTACTCTTAACATGTAGACTACATTTAAAGGCCGGGTTTTTATGACTCATGCCACAAAAGCTATCTACAAACTGCTTTTGACTGATTATGTAAAAGTGAGCAAAGTGTCAGTTGAAGATATGTTATATGATGAGCATGATATCAATCGCTCCATGGACAAAATTGAGGTTGGTGGCTTTCTTTCTTTCTTATCTGTTCAGGCATTTTGAGCTAGTACTCTTACTTGAACTTCTCCCTCATTTTTCTAATATTATCCTGGTTCCAGTTGTCTTGAAAGAATAACTTCATTACTAATATGCCTTTGATATGGATTTGGACTGAGAGTAGCAATCACTTTAAACCAGACAATATTGATGGTTTCTAAAAGCTTTATTTTAGACAATCTTTGTATCATTAATGGAAACACTTAAAACTAGAACCCCATGATAAAACCTTAAAGTAATCTGATTTTGCAGATAATTAAGGGAATACTCACTAATTTAACTTTTTTTTATAGATATTTTCAATAGTGTGTAGTTTGAGTGTCTAACCATTATGTTGGTTGTCTATACATTTCATGACAGACAAAGACTTTATTTACCATGATTAATGTCATTAAGAGGAAAAAGGTGTGGTTTTGCATGCTCAAGAGGCTGCTACGTGTCGATCATGTGATTATTATTGCAAATTAATCTTGAGTTTTATGTGATGTAAACGCGACATGTTTATTATCTACCGTATAAAGGCTAATACTTCACCTGCTGAGGGTTTTCTTTTCTACATTATTTCGACTTATACCTTTAACTCATCTTGTGTGTGTTCTGTCAATTAAATCTTTATAATCACTGCACGTCCTTTGTAGGCAATTGATTTCCATCAAACTTTGGAAGTAAATGGTATACGCTTTTGGTGCTATACTGCTGGTCATGTCCTTGGAGCCGCTATGTTCATGGTGGATATTGCTGGTGTCAGAGTCCTTTACACCGGAGACTATTCACGTGAAGAGGATAGACATCTTCGAGCTGCAGAGATGCCATCATTCTCTCCTGACATATGCATTATAGAATCCACATTTGGTGTTCAAATTCACCAGCCTCGCCACGTTAGAGAGAAACTCTTCACTGACGTAATCCACAAAACTGTTGCCGAAGGAGGGCGTGTGCTTATTCCCGCATTCGCCCTCGGTCGTGCCCAAGAACTTCTGCTGATTCTTGACGAGTATTGGTCAAACCATCCCGAGCTTCATAATATCCCCATATACTACGCTTCTCCACTAGCCAAGAAGTGTATAGCTGTTTACCAAACCTATATAAACGCCATGAACGATCGGATTCGCAGCAAGTTTGCAAACTCGAACCCTTTTGACTTCAAGCATATATCTCCACTGAAGAGCATTGAGAGTTTTGATGATGTGGGTCCCTCGGTGGTGATGGCAACACCAGGTGGGCTCCAAAGTGGGCTCTCAAGACAGCTTTTTGACAAGTGGTGCGCTGATAAGAAAAACGCGTGTATCATCCCTGGGTATGTTGTTGAAGGCACGCTTGCAAAGACGATCATCAATGAACCCAAGGAGGTGACTCTAATGAGTGGTCTGATTTCGCCGTTAAATATGTCGGTTCACTACATATCTTTCGCCGCTCATGCTGATTTTGCACAGACTAGCACATTTTTGAAGGAGTTAATGCCCCCGAACATTATCTTAGTCCATGGAGAAGCAAATGAGATGGGTAGGCTTAAGCAGAAGCTGACAAGCATGTACTCAGAGCAGAATTTCAACATCATGACTCCTAAGAACTGCCAGGTTGTGGAAATGTACTTCAACTCTGAAAAAATGGCGAAAACAATCGGGAGGCTAGCCGAGAAGATTCCGGAAGTCGGGGAAACTGTCAGTGGGTTGTTGGTGAAGAAAGGATTCACATACCAGATAATGGCTCCTGACGATCTCCATGTCTTCTCTCAACTCTCAACTGCAAGCATAAACCAGAGAATCACAATTCCGTACAATGGTGCCTTGTGTGTGTTAAAGCACAGGCTAAATCAGATATATGACAGCGTGGAACAAGCGTTGGACGAAGAGGATCCAAATATTCAAACCCTTATTGTTCATGGATGTGTAGCTATAAAACAAGAAACAGAGAAGCATTTATCTGTTCATTGGACAGCGAATCCGATAAACGACATGGTTTCAGACTCAATAGTTGCTATGGTGCTCAACATAAGCAGGGAGATGCCGAAGGTGGTGATGGAGTCTGAGTCGGATGCTGCAAAAAACGAAGAAGAAAACGAGAAGAAAGTAGCCAAGGTCATTTACACACTTCTGGTGTCGTTGTTTGGAGATGTCAAGTATGGAGATGGCGGGAAGCTGGTTGTAACGGTTGACAACAATGTTGTATATGTTGACAAACAGAGTGGGGATATTGAGGGAGAGAACGAAGGGCTTAAGGAGAGAGTCAAAACAGCATTTAGACGTATTCAGAGAGCTGCCAGACCAATTCCTCTTTCTTCAGCTGGACGCTGATAATGAACTTCGCTGTTGTAGGCTTCTTTCTTGCTGTAAATGTAAGAGTGGGTAATGAATGTTACGGAACTTATGCTCTTACATATTATGTCTTGTGACAGTTCAAACTTTTCTTTTTCGTGGCTTTAGTATGTTAAACTATGCTACGTTGCTCAAGTATTATCTAAAGCCAAGTTCGTGCATTTTTCTTAGGATAACACCAATCACTGATTTTTTTGTTGTTGAATAATTACTCTCTTATAGTCGAAGCATATTTAAGCTTGTTTAGTAAAGAAACTGTATCCTTAATTGGAAATTATAAACCCCTCACAACAAAATGGATAACTCCAAAATCATCAAATTCGGTAGTATTTCCATTCTTTTTTTCAACAGGCAAGAACCGAGGCCCCATGCTCTCAGAGCAGTGGCGACCCCTGATCATCCATAAGGATGCCGGAAAAAGGACATCAAGGTTTGGGGACAACCTTGGGAGAAGAGGAAATTCCGCAAGTTCCTGATATTCGCATCATGTAAACACCTACTATGATGACCATACATAGAAAGCTTAATGGCCGTGATGTTAACATCTCTGTTAGCAAGGAAGTCAGCTGCTTGGTTCGCCTCTCTAAAACAATGTTTGAAAGTGTAGTTAGGAATAAATTGAAGGAGATGCCAACAATCCATAATAATTGTCCTAATTTCTCATGGTATCTTCCAAATTCTGGAAATCGAATTAATAACCGTTAAGTTACCCCCCTCAAAAATGATATTATCGAGGTTATGAAATATTGTTGATTGAATTGCTTGAAGAGCTGCATAGGCTTCAATTTGAAGAATTTTCTGTAGATTTGTTTTTTGGTTATTAAGGAAAACGATTTTACCATTATTGGTTCTACAAATATTGGCAACAAAAGCTTCTGTATTTGTATTTAATGAACCATCGAAATTTACTTTATACCAATTCTCTGGTGGGGGGTGCCAATTTCTGTGATTCTTCTTTTTCCTATTGCGGTGATTATGCAGTTTTGGACCTACACCTTTAATCTGGATTGCATCCCAGTTGTGTAAATTAAAATAAGCTAGGTCAGCGGAATCTCTGCATTCCAGAGTAACTCTGTTAAAAACAATTTTATTTATATGTTGCCATAATTCATACCAGAAGAAAATAAGGGGTTGTAGTATTTTTACATGTTGTGTGTTGGAACTAATCGTCTCGTCAATAAATTCATGAAGGGTTTTATCTTTTGGTAAGATGAAGTGTTGATTAAGGATTCGTGAAATTTTTTGAACATGTTGTTCCGTATTCGCGCATTGGTAAAAGAAGTGTTGTGAATTTTCGAGAGGGTGGTTACATCGAGAGCAATGATTTGGAACTCGGTTATAGTATCTGTTTAATCTTTCTATTGTTGGTAGATTATCTGAAATCGCTTTCCACATGAAGTTCTTATGTCTGGGAGGGATTTTAAGACTCCATAACCAATAAAAAAGATTGTTAAAATTTTGGTTAGAGCTAGGTGTATGTAGTTGTCTCGCTGACCGGGTTGTGAATTCCCCTGAGTTTTCCAACTTCCAAATAATTTGATCAGGACATGGGGTTTTGGGAATATATATGGTTGTAATCGGATTTACAATATCTGGTGGTAACACAGTCTGGAGTCGTCGTATATCCCAAGTACGAGAATCAGTTATATAACAACTAATAGTTTCATTAATATTCGAAAGAGTAGGATTAAAATATGTGTGTAAAGTTAAATTTTGGATCCAGTTATCTTTCCAAAATTTTATATTAGTACCATCTCCTATTTTCCAGAAGATACCTTCTTGGAAAATTTTCCTCAGGTGTAGCAATCTAGAGAATTGCCAAGATTGACATTTGTTACCTTTCTTATAATTTAGGATATTATTAGTTTTTAGGTATTTTTGTAGGATTATTTTAACCCATAAATTGTCTTGGTCTGTCATTAATTTCCAAAGTTATTTCATTTGTAAAGCATTTCTCATATGCTTTGCTTTGTGTAATCTTAGTCCTCCTTCAGACTTTGGTTTGCATATATTATCCCAGGAAGTAAGTGGGCGGTAATTTGGATTTGTGTTGTTCCAGAAAAAGTCCTTATTAATTTTATCCATTTTGTCACATATATTGTTAGGAAGAGAAAAACATTGCATCAGATGATTTGTTGTAGACATTAGGTTTGATTGGATTAAGATTGATCTTCCAGCTTGCGAGATTGAGTTTGCTTTCCATTTTGACAGTTTGGAGGACATATTTTGGATAGCATATTCAAAACTTTCACTTTTGACCCGACCCCTAACAATGGAGATTCCTAAATATTTCTCCATAGATGTAGTTATCTGAAGATTTAGGATTGATGCAAGTGCTTGTTTTTGAGTTTGTGTAATGTTTGGTGTTGTTTGAAAGGAGCTTTTATGGAAATTGATAGTCAGTCCTGATAATGTTGTCAGTTTGTCTAAAATTCTCTTAAGGAATTGCATGTTTGTGCTATTAGCATTGGCAAAAATAAGGGTATCCTCAGCAAAGCAAAGAAAAGGTATACGAGTCCCATGCTGAGATAATTGAATCCCTACTTTATGTTGTTGCCTGTCTGCTTCCGTTTGTAATGTTCTGGCTAGGTATTCCATAGCAATAATAAATAAAAACGGGGCAATAGGGTCACCTTGTCTTAAACCACAGTTTGGTTTAAAAGTAGGTCCCGGGATATTATTAACAAGAACAAGAAAAGAGGGTGATTTAATGCAAGTCATTACACGGTTAATCCAGGTATCGTGAAAACCAATTTTTTGTAGAACTCTGGTTAAAAATGGCCATTGTAATTTATCATAGGCTTTTTCCATGTCAAGCTTAAGGGCCATCCAACCTCGCTTACCTTTTTTCGGTTTGTGGAAGGAATGGAAAATTTCATGTGAGATTAGGATGTTATCAAATATGGATCTACCTAGAACAAAAGCCCCCTGACAAGGGTGGATTATTTTTGGTAATAGTTTTTGTAGTCTATTTGCCATGATTTTTGTAATTATTTTATAAATGGTGGTGCATAGACTAATTGGGCGGAAATGATTAATAGTTGTCGGATTGTCAATTTTTGGGATTAATGTTATGAATGATTGTGCACAATCTGCTAAAAGTATTCCTGAATGGAAAAAGGATTGAATAGCAGCCACCATACTATCAAAAATTATTTGCCAATAATGTTGATAAAATTTCGCAGTGAAACCATCAGGTCCAGGGGTTTTGTTATTAGGTAATTCAAAAATAACTTGTTTAATTTCCTGGGGCGACGGTTGTTGTAAAAGTTCGTTATTATCTTCTGCTGTGATTAATTTTGGTATCATTTTAAGGTCAGTGTCAGTGATGTTAATTGTATGGTTAGGTTGGAATCTTGTTTGTAAGTCCTTTGTAATGGATTGAGTAATATCATTATGCGAATAATATTTTATGTTATCTAATGATTCATAGCAATTTATTTTTTGTTTAAACTTTCTTATCTTAACCGTATTTTGGAAATATTTTGTGTTATTGTCCATATTAGTCATATGTTTTATTTTTGCCCGTTGTTTCCAGTAGGTGTGTTGGAATTGTAGAAGTTTATTGTATTTATGTAAATGCCTATTATATTTTTGATAAAGAGAAAGTTGCATATTGGTGGAAGTACATTGCTCTTGAAGAGTTTTTAAAGTGTTTTCTGTATGTTTTAATTGTTCAAAAATGTTATGTGTGTGTTTTCTAAGCCAGTTTTTACATTCTTTTTTTATTTTCTTTTGTTTCATGAAGATCTGGAACATAAATGAGCCTTGAATACGGTAATTCCAAACTCTTTTGATCATGTTGCCGAAATCCTGATTTTCAAACCATGCATTTTCCATAATGAAAGGATGATTTTTTGGTATTAGATTTTGTCCTAACTGAAGCGTAATACAACAATGATCCGACGTGGTAAACGGTAAATGTTCTAGTTGTATATTGTTATAGTAATTGATGATAGTCAGATGAATAAACACCCTATCTAACCTTTCCAGAGTAGTTACCGAGTTATGCATGGATTTTCTCCATGTAAAAGGAAAACCGTTGGAATTAGTAGGGAGAAGGCCGTGTTTAGTAATGAATGTGTTAAGTCTTGTAAAACGATGGTAAGCACATGGATCTCCTCCTAGTTTATCACCTAGGGTTAATAGGTCATTCATGTCTCCAATGACAATTGGTGGTTCCTGATGTGCATAAATTATGTCCGACAAGAAATTCCAGAAGTTTTCTTTTTCAGATTCCTTACTAGGGGCTTAGATGAAGATAATAATGTACTGTTTGGATTGATCTTTATATTGAATAACTATAATATTAAAATCATGGAAAATAATAGTAAATTTACTACAGTCAATAAAATTTGTGATAAGAAGCCAAAGGCCGCGCTTAGTACCATCAGCTGGAGAAAAGGTAAGATGTCTGAACCCAATTTTTCCTAAAAACTGTGAAGAGGGAGGTTCATTATTTTTGGTTTCTGCTAGGCAAAGCATGTCTATGCTATGAGTTCTTCTAAGGTATGAGATTTATGTCCAAAAATGTGATCGTCGAATCCCTCGACAATTCCAATAGGCGATCTTCATAGAAAACCTTTATTTTTAAAAAAAGGAAGGGGGTTGAAAGTGGTTTGTTGTGACGATGGATGATGGGGATAAGTTTGAATATTAGGAATAAGTGTATTAGTAGTATGATATGATAGAGGAGACACACTGATTATTTTAGAAGAAGTCCAGATAATAAGTTGTTAATATAGAAAGATTTTGTAATAGGCACATAATTGGGAGAAGCAATTTTTGTACATGATATGAATGAGGAGATAAGTGTGAGTAATTAAAAACCAGTTACTTAATTTATTATTCAGAAACATGGAAGTAAAAACGATAAGTTTTTGGATCAATAAAGTCGTAATTCTAGTATTGTAGTTGGAAATAAGGATGTTGATTAAAAGTTTGTTTAACGAGTATAAAGGAGCAAGGATCAAAGTAGATTGGTAATTATTCTTCTCAGAAAGATAAACGTTAGAAATGTGTATTAAATACAAGAGAAATCTATTACTATTACTACCAATATTTGTGGATATAAAAGAAATAGGTATAGAGTGATCTAAAATTTTAGTAAAGATAAAATTAATGAAAATGAGTTTTGTATTGTAAAGAAGGAATGTGATGTGAGTAAAAGTATAAGTAATGTATACATTAAAATATAAAAGTAATCGTAGGTAAAGTCTATTATTGAAGTAAAAGTTATCTAGATTTGTGATCGAAGAACTACTATCTAGATTAGAAGACATATTAGAGGGGCTCTTGTGAGGACAACTCTTACGGTGAGGACATGAGGACACTTCTGGTCCGTTAGATCATTGAACCAACGACTGAGATTAAAAGGGAGAAGGGATCCGGTGTGATGCACTCGCGTGAGATCGGATGAGGGAAGCGGTGGCAACCAGGTAAATTTAAATTTTTTTTAAGGGCAACTTAGACATTTCCCCGGAAGAATATAAGTCGTCCGAAAAGAAAAATCAAACCAAAGCAAGCGAGAGAAAAAGGAGAAGAAGAGGCGATTTGCGAAAACCTAATTCTCGGAGTGAATTCGATCGACAACGTCCACAAATCAAAGATCGAAACCAAATTTCGTTGAAGCAAATCGATCTCGCTCAAGAAATTCTACATCTAGAAGCGAGAAACAATCCATTTGAGAAGTCGAAGGAAGTTGCAAGCGGTTACGACTGGAAAATGGCGAAAAGCAAGAAGGAAGATATTGGAGAAAGAATGGAGAACAGATCAAAGGCAGCGGAAGATCCAAGCAGTTACATCGACCTCACGGTTGAAGGTAAGTGAAAATCAAACCAAAAATTAGGGTTTTCGAATTTTATTTAGGGTTCATAAGAATTTTTGCGTTAGATGTAGATTCTAGAGTTCATAAGAAATCAGTTTATTTTTCTTCATGTTTGTTACTCATTTTCATGAACTTATTTTGAACAAAAATATTAGATGTAGTTTCTAGGGTTCATAAGAAATCAGTTTATTTTTCTTCATGTTTGTTACTTGGTTGTTTGAGGTGTCTAACTAGTAACTACGATCTAGATAAAGCATGTTGTCTGTGGTGTTCATGTTAAGGAGTGTTTGTATCACTAACAAAATGTATGGGTGAACCAGTTAACATCAGTAGCTTTTGATTTTTACTGAATGATCTGGGAATGCTTCTGCTGGCTTTGCCTTGCTAAATTCATGCTGATTATTGTTATTAACCTCTTGATTGATTTCCCTTGCAGACACACAAAAAGAAGATGCTGAAAACTCTCCTAAAAGAGTTTACAACAGAAGAAGAAGTATGAGAATTAAACTGGGAAATTCTCAAACAAGTGAAGAAACGTACTCAACATCAACACAAAGTCAAGAACAACAAAGAGAGGATCATTGTGACAATAAAGGATCAGAAAATGAGAATGACGAAGACAAATATACACAACTGAGCAAGAGTGAAGAGGAAGACTGTGAAGATGAAAGATCTGATGATGGGAATGATGAAGACAACTCAACACAACAGAGCAAAAGTGAAGAGGAACCCTGTCATGATGAAAGATCAGATGAAGGGAATGATGAAGAAAACTCTACACAAAAGAGTGAAAGACAAGAAGAAGAAGATACACAGGAACAATATGTCACAGCTGAGGGAGTAGGACAAACACAAGAAAAGTGCGTTATAGAGGAAGGGACTAAGAAAGCAGAGAGAGACACAGGTAAGATTCTATAAGGTTTATTCCCACTTAGGGGTTCATACAAACACACTTAGAGGTTCATGAAAAAAACAGTTAGAGTTTCATGAAAAAACACTAGAGAGGTTCATTCATAATAACTTAGAAATTAATGCATATACACATTCAGGTTCATGAGAAAACACTTAAAAGGTTCAAGAAAAAACACTTAGAGGTTTAGAGGTTCATTCATTGAAACTAAAAAGGTTAATGCTCATACACATTGAGGTTCATGCATATACACTTAAAGGTTCATGTAACACACCTTTAGGTTCATAGAAATAGATTAAATGCAAACATTTTAAGAAGTTCATGCAAACATACTTAGAGGTTCATGAAAAAACACTTAGAGGTTCATGAAAAACACTTAGAGGTTCATTTATTATAACTTAGAGGTTCATAATAGTACATAACAGTACACTTAAAGGTTCAGGAAAGTATAAGTAGAAGTTCATAACAGTACAATTAAAAGATCAAAAGTGCACTTCTAAGTTGGTATATATACAATTATCATTGTGATAATTAATTTTGCAAATTTTGCTCTGAATGAAGGTGAAGAAGAAGAAGCGGAAACACAAGAGAGGAGTCATGAACACATTCCTGCAAGTGAAGAAACAACCATTCCTGCAAGTGAAGAACCAACCATTCCTGCAAGTGAAGAACCAACCATTCCTGCAAGTGAAGAACAAGACCTTCAAGATGACAAAGAAGAAAAACTGGACAATAAGACAGGTAAAAAGAAAGAAGTTAAACAAGTTTTTATTACATGTTTAAATAATGCTTTACGATATAGGATTATAGGTTCATAGACATAGACCTGAAGGTCCATGGAAAATACATTTAAGGTTCATATAAGTTATGATCTTTTATAACTAAACATAATAACAACTACAATTTATGCTTGCAGGTTGTGAAAAAGACAGTGAGATGGAGGAAGATGTACTGAGCAATGAGGAGTTTCTGACTACAGAGTATATTCCACCAATCAGAATGGGGAAGAAGAAGGCACTGGCAGTGAAGAGTGCAAGTCCTCCACCAAAAAGGCAGAAGGTTTTGCAAAAAGAAGAGATGCAACACAAAAAGGGCAAACAAGTGGCCACTTCATCTGAAGAGAGAAAAAATAAAAGATTTAAGTCTGTACCACAACAAGACAGTGTGAGGAGAAAGGGAAGGCTTGGAAAAGGAAAAGAAGTACAAGAGATTCAGGAGGAAAGCGAGGTGGAGAACACACAAACTGACAACAATTTGGCAAGCAAAGGCAATGAAGAGAAGAAGATGGTAACCAGATTTAAAAGGGCAAAACCAGAAGCCAGTAAGGAAACGACAACAAAATCAGATATGACTGTAAAAAAAGAGGTGAAGACAGAAGAGATTGGATTTGAAAGCTTTATCCTCCGGAATGTGCCCAAAAAGTTTGTTGAGACTGTCAAGAAAATGTCTGAACCAAAGAAGGAAATCATCAGGAGCATAGGCTTTGGAAATCTTCTAGAACTGAATGTAGAAGTTATCCCAAAGAGAATGTGTTACTAGCTGCTGGAAAACTATGATGAAGCTAGAAGTGCCATCAAAATGGAAGATGGGACTTTTGTTGAAATTAATGCAAATGAGGTCCAGCGAGTACTAGGAATTCCGAGAGGGAATAAACCATTGGAGAGAGTTGGGGATAATGAAGAAGACACTGCAGTCAAGACAGAATGGAAGACATACATGAACAATAGAAGTGAAATAAGGCCAGGACATCTAGCCCAAGCGCTATTAGCCATACCTGATGGTCAGGATGAGCAGACGTTCATTAGGCTATTTCTAATGTTGTTCCTAAGTGTACTTGTGGAGGTGAACCAGAAAGGGACAGTTAGCCAGCAGTTGATGATGCGAGAAATAGAGAATGTTCAGAGCATAGATTGGTGTGGTTTTATTGTGGAGAGCTTGAGGGTAACTATACCATCGTGGAGGGCGAAAAAGGACAGGTTCTTCATTGGATGTGTTGTTGTACTTGTGGTAAGTAACATGTTTACATTGTTATATTAGCTAAATTTTTCTCTAACTTAATGGCTTAACGTGTGTTTTGTGTTCTATGAAAACAGTTCTTTTACATAGACAGAGTATCCCTCTTCGGCACGACACCGAGAAGAACAAATCCTGTCTACTTAAGCTGGACAAATGATAGTTTGATGCAACGCCAAAGCAATGAAATCAGTAAAGGAGGATTTGGGAAAGGGAAGGTTCAAAACGAAAAAGGAAAAGCTTCAAAGCGTAAGGAGCAAGAACAAGTTAACAAGAATAAGGAAAAACCCCAAGGTTTTGGACCCACAATACTACAGGTAAACACCTTCTACCAGGTTCATGAAAATACACATTGGGTTCATGACAATGAACTTACAAGATCCTTAAAATTATATTGCAGGAGTGGCTGGTTGAATTCACAGAGGAGAATACAAAGCTTGCAAATTCAATCCTCAAAATTGCGCAAATGGTGGATGATTTGCCATTGGAATTCAGAAAGGATGTATTTGTTAGGAACATGATCAAGACGTCACAAGGACTGATGGGGAGGAAGAAAGAACAAGATGAGAAACAAGCTGAGTTTGATGAAATATGGAATGATAGTGATCACTATTCTGGTCTGATCCAGCGCTGATTGAATGCCTCAAGCAAGTTGAGAAGGCCGAGGCTTCAAAGGTCAAGGTGACGTTGTCAAATGATGGCGCTGGACCATCAAACTACAGAGAAAACAAAACTGGCTGGGAAAAGGTGAATGACGTCTTGAATGACTTTCAAGAAACAGATGAAGCTGCAAAGGAGAAAGAAATAGATGGAAAGAATGATGGAAACAATGAGACAAGTATGTTATACTTTACTAATGTTGAAAATGTGATTAAATACAAACAAATAAGTAGGTTCATGGAAAAATGCATACAGGTTCATGAAAAAATGCCTACAGGTTCATAGAAAATTGCCTAGAGGTTCATAATACAATGCTAAAAAGATTAATGAAACAACATGCTTTATTACAAATATAAATCAATAGGTTCATAGAAGTACCCTTAGGTTCATGGTAAAAAGCCTTGAGGTTCATGAAAAATAACCTTGAGGTTCATGAAAAAATTCTTAAAGGATCATGATAATATGCTTATAGGTTCATGAAATATTGCTTATAGGTTCATGCAAAAATTTTGCTTATACACTGAGATTCAAGAAGTTATGCTTATAGGTTCATGAAATTTGGCCCTGAGGTCCATTAACAATTGTTGGAAATGCTTGTAGTTGGGACAGAAACTTTGGAGGGGGATAAAACATTGTTGGAGGAAGATGAACAAAACAAGAAGGAACCTGAGGATGAGGAGAAACAGAAGAAGAAGAAGAGAAGAAAAGGAAATGATTTTACACCACCAAGTTTCAATCTCTTCCCATCACAAGAACAAGAACAACAACAAGGACCAAAAGAGGAGAGCCCTGTAGCTTCAAGTGAGAAACCAGAAGAAGAACAACAACAAGAACCACAGAATGACAAGAGGAAAGCTGTAGCTACAGAGGCAGAAAAATGTAAAGAAAAGGAAGAAGAAGAAAAAGACAAAGGCAAAGCTGTAGCAACAGAGACAGAAGAAGATGAAAAAGAAAGTAAGAAACCTAAATACAAGGGAAAAGGTCCGTGTTTAAATGAAGAAGATGCTGCTGGATTTGACTGTACAAGAACCAGAAAGATGGCAGGAACATTGAAGAGCCCATACAAACAAAGAGCCATACAAATTATGGGAAAACCGTTAACGGAAGAGCAAAAAATGATTTGGAACTTCGTAGACAAAGATGAAGTGGAAGAGTAAGTTGATTGCAGTTTTATATTACTATGGAAGTTTAAATTAATTACTGAAAATAAAAAACTTAAATGTGTCCAGGACTATACTGTTTCAAGACAAACAAACAAAGACAACATTGTTTGAGTTCAGCACAATGCAAGAAGATATGGATGCCAGTTTCAAAGTGATGGATGCTTGGACAACTATTTTGAACTACCATGAGAAGGAAAGAAGCGACAACAAACCTAACCGGCTATTTTTAAACACATATCTCATGGTAAACTATGCTAAATTCAATATCATTTCCAGATATTATTTATTTAGTAAGATTTATAGGGAAGTTCAGTAGAAAAATAAAAGGTAGGTTCATATACATATTGTGTCGGTTCATGAAATTTATAAGGAAGGTTCATGTAATATATAAGGCACGTTCATAAGGTTTATAAGAGGTTTATAAGAGACAGGTTCATATACATATTGTGTAGGTTCAGTAATAGTTATAAGAGTGTCTAACTGTTTCCATTTTCAAAAACAGATTCTTTCCCCAAAGAACAGAGAAGTAACGTTCCAAAAGAGCATGCAAACCAGCATCTTGGAAACCCCTTACAGACAATTGCGTGATATTGACATGGTAGGTATACAATCAGGGTTCAAAGAATTATTATGCTACATATGAAAACTAATTTAATTGATTATTACAGGTTATAATCCCAGTGTTGGAGAACAATGAACACATGTATTGCATATCTTATGACATAAGAAATCCAAAAATACAAGTGCTTGACTCTGCACACAATGACCCAAATCTGAAGCGGTACAAGGAAGCTATTGACAGAGTGGTAAATCTACAACTAGTTCTTTTACAGAATTCTAAGAATATTACAAAATTAGAACAAACTATAGTGATATTATGCTATTCATGTAGACTGATATGCTTACAAGGAGCTTGTGGAAGCACAATTTAGATAAGAAAGCAAAAGCAATCTTAGCTGCAAAGTCAAAAGCCACTTTGGTGAAGATGCCATGGAATGAAGTAGGAGATGTAATCAACTCAGCAGTGCTAGCCATGAGAAACATGGAAATGTTCATGGGTTCAAACACAGAAACATGGGAGCCAGAAATAACAAAGAAGAATAGGAAGAAGTGCTTGCAATTGCTGAGGCAAAAGTATGTGCATGCTATTATAACATCGGATGTGAACAAGGTTAAGGATGAAGCACTGAAGATAATCAAGGGAATCTGAAAAAGCTGGGACAAGTTGGAAGTTATGTAGGCTGTCTAGTTTACAATTTACAAAAATACTTGGTAGCTTGGTACTATTAAATGGTAGTTTGAATTGGGAATTTGGATTGATCTCATACTTTGGTTTCAATTTAGGTTTGAAATGGTACTAGAGTTTGAATTTGGTTTTAAGAATGACAAATTAATGGTTGGAATTTGATTTGCTTGTTTGATCTCAAAAAAAAAAGCAGGTTCATATGTTTATTGTAGACAGGTTCATTAGATTTAAAAAAACAGGTTCATATGTTTATTGTAGACAGGTTCATTAGATTTCAAAAAACAGGTTCATTAGATACAAAAACAGTGACACTTGGTCCATTGCCATTTTCAACAATGCGTAATACAACTTGGCATATAATAAGGATTAGCATAGACGTTCATGAAAAATTGCCTAGAGTTTCATGAAAATTTGCCTGAGCGATCAAAAAACTTGCCCAGAGGTTCATGCACTATAAATGAAAATATTCTTTGAATTTCATAGCAATAATCTTAGGTTCATGAAAATGTGCCTAAAGGTTCATGAAAGTATGCCTAGAGGTTCATGAATATAGGCCTAGAGGTTCATGTAACTATAAATGAAAATATTCTTTGAATTTCATAGCAATAATCTTAGGTTCATGAAAATGTGCCTAAAGGTTCATGAAAGTATGCCTAGAGGTTCATGAAAATATGTGTAGAGGTTCATTCTATAATGAATATAGGTTCAGCAAAATATGCTTAGTGGTTCATAGAAGTGATCTTAGGTTCAATAAAATATGCCTAGAGGATAATGCAAATATACAATTGGGTTCATGAAAAAAAGCTTGGGGGTTCATGAAAAATTTCCTACAGGTTCATAACAATATGCCTAGAGGTTCATGCAACTATGCATGAAAATATGCTTTGAAAACTCATGACAATTATCTCAGGTTCATGAAAATGTGCCAAAAGGTTCATATTGTTTTGGGCCAAAGATCTTGAATTTGAATACAAAAAAATAAAGAGTTGAATAAAAAATAAAAATAGAATAAAAGCATATAGGCTCATAAAAGTAACAAAGACATTGATCAAAATGATAAATTGCTTCATAACATCTGTTGCAATATTTCTAGTAGGTTCATAAAACTAAAACAAGGTTCATAACACTAAAAAAAACTGTACTTAAAGACTAAAACCACAAACTGAGCAACAGAAAAAATACTAAACATCTATAACACCATTACAAGTGCGACTGTTGTGAGTAGTAAGTTGGTGGCATTTTCCACAACGCCTACGTCTGACACGGGTAGGGTCAATGACATTGCTGGTAGATGAAGAAGGATGTTGACCACTACCTTTGTTCTTTGCTTGTGGTGGTGGATGAATGCTAACCTCAGATGGCACCTGAACTCCTACATAACTCTCCAAATGTTGCTGATTTACTGGTACAGAGCTAGAAGAATGACTGGGAGGACCAAGGAAGGACGTCTTTTTTAATTTCAACATGGATACTAATTCTGCCAATTGATCTGAATTATCTTCAAGCACACCAAGACAACTATAAAATTCTGAAATAGCAGAGTTGAGCAAAAACTCCTTCTGATCTGAAGACACACCTTGATCAACAACAACATCATCAATACTAAAGATTGGACTAATTGTAGCAGACTTAGTCCAGCGAGAAAGCACATATTTAGAAGGGATTGTTGGCACAAGGTTGTTCTTGAACACACAAATGAGATGACGACAGGGCAATCCAACCCTCAGAAACATCTTGCAGCTACAGTGATATTCATCAACAGCAGAAATATATTCAACCTTATATTCTTTGCTATTTTCTTCCCTCATAAAGACATATAATGTCGTACCTGCAATCAATTGCATAAAATCAATTCAAGCACACAAATAAAATAAGAAAGAAAAAGGTAATAGTGTTCTGCTGATTTGATTCATGAATAATCCACAAGGTTCATAAAAACAGGGATATAGTTCATGAAAATATGCATAATTAACAAACAAAGGGCATTTCTGGGAATTTAACCAATTAATCTACATCATACTCAACACAAAACAAGAAGGTTCATGAAGATACTTAGGGAGTTCATAAAAGCATTTTAAAATTAAATAGCAAAAAGACGAAAAAATTATTCTTACCATTACTTTCTGAGATAGAAGCAAGGGAGCAGGAAAAACAAGCTGCTGCAATTTCCTGGCGAACAAGACAAAATACAGTGAGCATATAGACCTTGGATGCTTCTTTCTCCAGCAACAATTGTGTCTTCAAATCTGGAAGTTTGGTGAGAGATTCATGGTTCAGCCTAGATTGTTGATGTCGTTGGGTGTCCATTGCAATATCAAAATGCATCACAAGCTCAACTAGACGATAATACTTGTCATTAAAATGACTAAAGTAACTGTTTGTAGACTCGGATAGAGAGGTAGTACGAATTAAACCACCAAAAAGAATGTCCCGGAAATAAGCTGGAATCCAGAAATGCCGAATAGCAAAGATATCATCAAACCATCTGCGGTTTACGAGTGTAAATTCTGCAAACAAAGCATTCCAGCCTGACTCAAATTCAGCCGGTTCCAATTCATGAGTCCAAACAATAGCATTGAGTTTCTTCCTAAACCGATCACTTGTCTCACCATCATATTTAGTCTTTGATGGAACTTTCCTCATAATGTGCCACATACACAAACGATGGTGAGAATTAGGGAAGACCTGTTCAATAGCAAGCTTCATAGAACCATCTTGATCAGTGATGATAATTTTAGGATCATTCCTCATAACTTCCTTAAATCTTTCAAGCAACCAAACATAGGAACCAACATCCTCTTTAAAAATCAAACCAGCACCAAATGTGACACTCCTTTTGTGGTGATCAAGGCCAGTAAAAGGGATGAAAACCAGATTGTACCTACAAAAAGGAATTTAAAAGATTCAAAATCTTCATAGATAAACCTTAAATAGAGATATCAGGAAAAAGAAGAAAGCAGGTTCAAAGATGAAAATTACATGTGCAAAAAATATAGAATATGCATAGAGGTTCATGAAAATATACCTAGAGGTTCATGAAATTATGGCTACAGGTTCATGAAATTATGACTAAAGGTTCATAACAATACAATTAGGATCATGACAAACAAAAACAAGAGGTTCATGAAAATTTAACTACAGGTTCATGAAAATATGCCTAGAGGTTTATGAAATATGCCTAGAGGTTCATATAAATCAACTTAGGTTCATGCAAATACACTTACCCGTTCATGCAGACTATAAGTTACAAATACACAGAATTGAACATGAAAATAAGACCAGATTCATCATAAATCACAGAACAATAAAAAGTAGAACAATACAAAAAAGCTATGACAGAAGAAGGATGTTTTACTTACCTATTAGTACGATATGTCGCATCAAATGAAACAACATCACCAAACAGGGAGAAGTTTTTCCTGGACACAGGATCACACCAGAACAAACGTGTTAGGCGCTCACTGGTATCCACGTCATAGTCAAAACAATAAGCCGAGCAAAGCTCTTTTTTTTTGAAGAACCTATCAATAGTCATCTGAGCATCTGACCCCCCAATATAAGCCATCATATCACGGCGAAAATTCTTAAAATCAACTGATGATGCTCCAACTGCTTTATACCCCCCAACAATTTCCTTGAAAAGACGGTGAGATCTAACCGGGCCAATGCTGGCTTTTTGGCAGTTAAGGACAAATTTTTTGTGTCCTTCATCTAACTTCCTAGAGGAAGTCATAAACTGACGATGGGAGTTCATAACAAAGTTGTGGGAGTGACGTTCCTCAAATGTAATGACTTTGTATCCAACGCCCTGGGAAAAACGAAGACCAAGCAAAGCATTGCAGCCAACCCTACTAGATACCCTAGAACGTACGCTTTTATTAACCCTATCCTCTTTGTAGCCTGCTCTATTGCATAAGGCATACTTGTATTTCACAACACCATCTTGAAAGCGCTTGGTTCCATTCCGTATATCAAACCCACAAGCATCGACATAAGCCCCATAAAATGCTATACCTTCTTCAAATGATTGAAACACCATACCAATTGCAGGTTTGAGAGAATCATCACAAGAAGGCACATAGGAAAGGGAACCACCTTGAGACACAATAGGTTCATTCTGCTCTTCGGAATCAATAAGAACAATTGGCACTTCTTCACAACTAGATATAACACAGATCTCAACAGCAGCAGTAGAAGCTACAATTTCAAAAAACAAGAACAGAAGTTAATAAGGATTAGCATAGAGGTTCATGAAAAATGACTAGAGGTTCATGAAATTTTGCCTGAGGGTTCATAAAACTTGCATAAAGGTTCATTCACTAATGAATAAAGGTTCATGCACTAGACACAATGAGTATAAATTTCAACAGAACAGAAGCTCAATTGATCATGATCTAACACTTACAAGAGCATAAAAAAAAACACATTCAGGTTCATCAACTCTGACTCATAGGTTCATTAGGTTTTATTCAAGTTCCTCATGAACAGTACACACATATCATCATCATCATGAGCAGATCCTAAGAAAATCTGCTGCATCATAGCATCAAAAAATTAAATAACAGAAACACTGTATTAAAAAAGCATAAGATAATTTCTTCAAAGAAATTTCAAACAAATGCATCATTTGGGAACAAGTTCATCTGTGAACAAGGAATACACAACTATCATTATTTGTGAGCAAGAAATCCTAAGTAAATGTTCAGCATTAGAGCATCAAAAAATTAATTAACAGCATCCCTGTATTCGAAAGGCATCAGATTAAAATTACACACTATCTGTGAAGAAGGAATACACACTATCTGTGAACAAGGAATACACACTATCTGGGAACATAAGTAATACTAAGTAAATCTTCAGCATTAAAGCATCAAAAAATTCATTAACAATATCAAAAGTACTAAACCTAGATTCACAGTAAACTTGCAAAAACACAAAATTGATGGAGATAATCAACAACTAGAACAGAATATAACATAAACAACTTCTATAAACACTTAAACAACTTAAATTCAACTAACAACAAAACAGAAACTCAAAATCGAGTACTAAACCTAGATTCACAGTAAAATTGAAAAACACAAAATTGATGGAGATGATCAACAACTAGAACGGAATATAGAATAAACAAATTCTATAAACACTTAAACAACTTAAAATCAACCAAAACCGAAGCAGAAACTCAAAATCGATCCGCTAAAAAGACATAAAAATCAGAGAAAGCAAACTTACTCGAATCACCACCAGAAAACATGATTTGAATGATAATCTACCGGTCATGAACGAGAAAAATCAATTTGAAGTAGAGATCAGCAGCGGAATCGAAGGATGCGAGGAAGAGAAGAAGATTGCGAGAAGGAGCAAAGTATCGCCGCGCGCGGGTGAGAGGGAAGAAGCGAGGAAGAGAGAAATTTTAGAACAAAGCAAAATGACAATAATACCCCCGTGCCATATTAACCTAGGCAAATCCCTGATTTAATCTGGAGCGTAGGATGGATTTAGATCGACGGCTGAGATCGTGTCCTCATGTCCTCACGGGAAAGGCTGTCCTCATATGATCCAATCTCTATATATATATATATATATAAGTTTTTGGATTGAAAATGTAAAGAGAGTTTGTAATCCTTAAAGATGATAGGTGGAATAAACTTAAAGAAGTTAAGATAAGTATAAGTGAGAAAGTTACCATAAGTCTTTTTAATAACAGTGAAGTATATAGAAATAGTTTGAAATGGTTTAATGCAGAAAACATTAATGGAAAGATGACGAGTATTATAGCAAGTAATCTGATATTTATAAGTAGGGTTAGTAACGGAAATTTCAAGAGTGATGAACTCATAGTTAGAAGTTGTATTAATGTTATTATTAGTAGCTTTTCTAATATTATGGAGGATAATATTATGCAAATAAGAAGTAATCGTTTTGTGAATTCTGAAATTGAAAGTGTTGTAGATTTTATTCAAAAAAAGGTCGATCCTGTTGCAAAGAAGATAAGTTGGCCATAAGGTATCAATATTGTAAATCGAATATATGATGATAAAGATAAAAACTCTTAGCTTAACTAATCTTAATAAGGCTACGAAAATTTTAATGTAAAACTCATTGCAAGTATTGGAGGAAAGTAAGTAGTAGGTATCAATCACAGTAGTAAGCTGAAAGCTCTTAGAAGTGGTACTACATACTTGCCCCGTCCCATAATATAAGCAACATTTCTATTTTGAGCGTCCCAAAATATAAGCAACATTTTTCATTTTAAGTATAATTTTTATACCTCTTTATCTTCTTCCAATACACTTTTCACTTTCCTCTCTCCTCTAATCATTCAATTTTCTTTTTTCCTCTATCTTTCTTCTCTCTATCTCTCTCATCTAACTATTACACTTTTTTACTTTTCACTCTCTTTTAATCATTACACTCACACTTTTCTTAATTACTTTGAAACACCTCAAATGTAGCTTATATTGTGGGACGGAGGGAGTATAAGTTTGCATCTGTTTTAGACAGTTTGCAGTACACAAAATCTGAAAGATATGTAGTGAACTTTATAATATAGATGAAAGGAGTTAAGAAAAACATCTTCAAGATTATGTGTAGAACTTGTTTGAGCAGAAGGAGTACAGATAAGTGTAAGATAGAGTGTGTAAGAGTGTGTAAGAGTGTGTAAGAGTGTGTAAGAGTGTTTAGAAGTAGGTTTGGCAATGAATTTAAAGCATGATAATAGTAAGTAGAGGAGAAGGAGGAGGGTACGAAGACCCTAGTGATGGCTCGACCGGACCGGAACCGGAACCGGCGGTTCGAACCGGAACCGGACCGTAGTGATGGCTCGACCGGACCGGAACCGGAACCGGCGGTTCGAACCGGAACCGGACCGGGTCAAAACCGGAACCGGACCGGTAGGAACCGGTTTGGTCACGGTCCGGTTCCGGTTCGAGGTTAACCGGCCCGCCGGTTTTTTATTTTTTTTTAAAATTTTTTTTAACCGCCGGTTTTTAAAATAAAAATTAAAAAAAAACCGCCGGTTATATGTTTTTTTTAAAAAAAACCGGTCCGGTACAGCCCGAACCGGACTGAACCGGGCTGAACCGGCCGGTTCCGGTTTCGAACCGGAACCGGTCCGGAACCGTAACCGGTGGAACCGGTTTTTCCCGGTTCCGGTTCCGGTTTCGGATTCCGAAGGACCGGAACCGGCGGTTCCGAACCGGGACCGGACCGGACCGGGAGCCACCCCTACCCTCAAGACAACAACCATATAGCAATACTTAGTAGTCGAAGTCCTTGGGATTACAATGCACTAATGCAAACTTGATGGACAAACCCCAAACAAGTTGCAATCAAAATAGGAGGGGTTGCATTTAAAAAAGAATTTATTAAAGTGTAAATTAACATTTTGCAAGTCAAGCACCCCCCAAAAATGTGAAGTAAACAGCTGGAACAGTGAATAACCCAAGTATCACACAAACAGCATTTGGGACAGTCGGTGCAACGCAGCTGGAAATTTACTGTCACCCTGTTACTCAGACTGTGGAACCGGCACGTAGCAAGCAAGGAGAGACTGGTTGACGCGGTGGAAAATCGAATGAAGAAGATCTTGCAAAGATGAACTTTGTTGAGCGAGCAAGCAGGAGGAAAAACATTGAAAGTGTGCTGCATACTGAAGCTAGAACACGTATGGTAATGGTTATATCTAAGATGAAGATTATTAGTAGAAGATGAAGAATTATTGAAATGATAAACGATACTCATGATATTGTGCTTGAACCAGGCAGTGATGGAGAAGCAAGTAGGAGAGCACAACCAAGAAGCAACATTAACATCCGATTTGACAAGGTAATTGGGATTTATACATGCAAAATATATAGCATAAGAACTTAAATAAACATTTTCAAAACTGTTACAGGTAATATGAATTAGACAACAGAGGTCATGAATAACACAAATATTAACAAAACAGTATACTAAGGTTAACAGGAATGCCATTAGATAAAAAAGGAGAGAAGGAATACCAGCAAACAAGATCAACAATAAAGGCGTAGGAGAACATACTGTAAATGAAGACAATGATCCTGGAATCATGATAATTGAGATGATAGCAAATGTTAAATTTAATATTAATGTGGTAGAAGTGCTTACTACCAAAATTAGTACAAGTGAGGTAATAGATATGACTAGAAATCTGCAAAGTGAACATCATAAAACTAAGATGTTTAATGAGGTCATATGAATATATGCACCGACTGAAATTCGTAGTGCAATGATAAAAGGAGTAGTAATTACCAAGGACAAGTATCATATGAGGAACATATAGAAACAAGAAATTGTTGCAATAAAGGATAGTATTAGTATGATAAAAGGAGAAGTGTAAGCTGATGTTCATCTTATTATTGTTGTTAACTGAATACCAGGGTGACCAGAGATTGCCTTTGTCAATTCTGAAAAGCATATAAATCTCAGGATTAAAGTCCAGATCAAAACCTGGTTTTTGGCATAAATCAAACGGCTTGAAATCCTCGCCAGCATCTAGAGTTCGATCAACCCCATAGAAATTGGAGAAATCTTCTTGTTGGAAACTGTAATGTCGATCTCGGAAGCAGAAAAGACAGATTTGGGAGAAATTTTGAACAGAATTTTGAACATGATTTTGATCTATAGTTTGGACATAGTTTTGGTAACAGTTTTTGGTAAAGAGAAGAAAAGGGAAGGAAGACCTACCTGAGCCATGGCAGGGGCCAGAGGGCTTGCTGCAGACGTCCGTTGGTGGAAGAAGGCTATTTACATGGTGGAGACCGAGAGGAAAGAAGAAAGCGGTGGAAGGATACAGAATGGATTCTTAGACAGACAAAGAGGAGAGAGGTTAGTATTTCCATATTGAGTTTTTATCCTATGCCCAACTTAGAAAAATCGTAGTTATAATAATAAAACGATGTTTTTCTTGCTTGTCGTGTTATGGGTCAAATTATTTTTAATAAAAATATATTTTATTTTTAATATTAAATTAATAAAGGGTCGATTACCGAAAACCACCCGTAACCACCCTTATAACAACTGATTAACGAAAATCACCCTTATAAGGCACTCTGTCACCAAATAATCACCCGCCCACATACTCGTTTGAATTTCCGTTAAATATTTAACAATTTAAACCAAACTTTTCATTTTCTCCACATCTTCAAAATGGGAGTAAAAATTGTAATTAAATCACAAATTAGGATAATTCATTATCATCTTCTTCAACCACTCACCTTCTTCAACCACTAGACTCGGGACCCTGCGCTTCGCGCGGGGCAATTATGGATTTCGTATACAGCTTAATGTTTTTAAATATATGTCCTAAAATAAGATTGAGGATAATCATATTAGCAATCTTCTAATATCGCATGTAATATCAACAAAGTTAATTAAGGATTTCTTATACGGTTCAACGTTGTTAAATATATGTCCCAAAATTATATTTAGACTAATCATATCTGCAATCTTCTAATATTGCATGTAATATCAACAAAGTTAGATTTATAAACGTAATCAATCAAGAAAATAACAAAACACATAATGAGTTTAGGGGTAAGAAATAAAAGAAATAGGACATACATCATTAATTAGTACTAACTAGCATGTGTTCCCGTACCATGTACGGGGCCACATGTATAGAAATATTTTAATAATATATTTATATTTTTTACTATTAATTTGTTTATAGATTTTAGTTTATGGTTTATAATTTATAGATTATAGTTTATAGTTTACGATTTATGTTTTATAGTTTAAGTTCATTAATAAGTCAATTTAATTAGATTGATAACATAATAATAGATAAAGATATACATATATATATAAGATAAAGATATAATATGATAAAAGATAAAAATCCATATTTCTTTTTTAATATAACCTATTAGATATCTTTTTGATTTTTTTTACTTATTTAATTCAAAGATATATATCAAAATATAAAGTCAGATGATGTGGAGGATGACATGGTAGATGATGTAGCATAGCTTAGAGGTCGACACGTAGACGGATTGAATATAAGGACGACATGTGACAAAACAACGTTCTGTTTTAGTATATATAGAGAGGGTCCTCATCCGGTGGGAAGGGCCCTTAGAGTGAGAAATGAGAATAATATTCATCCCTTGGATAGATATCAAATGTGCACATTTGACCGTTGACCGTCGACAATGTGCACATTTTGTGTAGAAAATGTGCACATATTTTTTTGGCCCAAAAAAAAAATTTGGCGGGAATGTTGACCGTCGACAATGTGCACATTTTGTGTAGAAAATGTGCACATATTTTTTTGGCCCAAAAAAATATTTGACGGAAATTTTTTTGGCGGAACTGTTGACCGTTGACCGTCGACAATGTGCACATTTTGTGTAGAAAATGTGCACATATTGTTTTGGCCCAAAAAAAATATTTGACGGAAAAAATTTGGTGGGACTGTTGACTGTTAAAAATGTGCACATGTTTTTTTGGCCCAAAAACAAATATTTGGCGGAAAAAAAAATTGGCGGGACTGTTGACCGTTGATCGTTAAAAATGTGCACATTTTTTTGTAGAAAATGTGCACATATGTTTTTAGCCCAAGAAAAAAATTTGACCGTTGACTGTCGGTCAATTTTTTTTTCTTCACTTGATTTGTGTGCATAAAGAAGAAATGTGCACATTTTTTTATCATGATGCGCACATTTTATTTGTAAAATATGCACATTATAACTAATGTGTCTATTTTGTGAATAAAATGTGCACATATAACTTTGTCTTAAAAACGAATGTCTGTCATGAAAAAAATTGGCGGAACGAATGTCTGTTTGAGAAAAATTTGCACATCTTATTATATTGTGCCTATTTTGTGCAGAAAATGTGCACATGTAATTTTGGCCCAAAAACGAAAGCTTTTCATGGAAAAAAAGCTCTGAAAAACAAGTTCAAAAATTGTGTTGGGAAAGATGTGGACATCTTATAAAACTAATGTGCCTATTTTGTGTAGAAAATATGCACATGTAATTTTGTCATGAAAACGAAAGTTTTTCATTAAAAAGAGCTCGTCAAAACAAGTTCAAAAGTTGTGTTTCGAGAAAATGTGCATACCTTATACATCTAAATGTGCACATGTAATTTTGGCCCAGAAACGAAAGTTTCTCATTGAAAAAGGCTTGAAAAACACAAGTTAATATTTTGTGTTTGAAAAAATGTGCACAACTTATACAACTATTGTGCAGAAAAATGTGCACATATAATTCTGGGACAGAAATGAAAATTTGCTGGAAAAAAAGAGCTCGTAATAAAACAAGTTCAAAATTGTGCTTGGAAAAACAATGCACATCTTATACTATTTATGTGCACATTTTGTGTAGAAAACGTGCACATTTTTTTTTTGGCCCAGAAACAAATGTTTGTAGGAAAAAATAAATCGTCGGCTTTTTTGGCGGGAAAAATTTTGTGGCGAGAAAATTTTTTTGCAAGACATTTTTTGGACCGGTCAAAGTTTGACCGTTGACCAATGTTGACTGTTGACTTTTTGAGAGAGTTAATCTACACTCTTAGTTTGATTTTAATCTAAAGCCTAATATTAATTCTCACTTTCCACCTTAAATTTCATTCTCACTTGATCATTTTCCATATATAGATTATCATTAATTTCTGCTTAAACCAACCAACTTTTATATATACTAGTCCCTCCTGCCCGTGCTACGCACGGACCAAATGAATTTTAATAAATAAAAATTTAGTACTCTATAAATATGAATTAGAATGTGTAATATTGTCTCGTATGTTTCACTTATATTTTACTTTGAATCTTGATAATAATTTTTAAATCTATTATTGTGTTCAATTATTTTGTTATATCTTTAAATGAATTAAATATAATTTAAAAAATTAAATAATAAAGTACATAAACATACTAAATGCATACACGACACGGGAAAAAGATAAGCTTAAACATTAATTGTTTAGGAAAAACTAATTAAAATATTTTCAACTTTTACCAGAAGACCAAAATGTAGATCAAACGACATTAAAAAAAAATAAGAAAATTCAATAACAATATTGCACATAATAATAGTTTTATGTACGTTGTAGAACATTTCTCTTCGAATTTAGAAAATATTTAATTGAAATGGTAATTTGGCTGTTATTTGTTTATAAATTTTAAGTTGGGGTTCTTAATTTTTTACTGATTTAAAAGTTGAGATTAATTTTATCTAAAGTAAAAATTGAGATTTTTTTTGTTTTCGTATTGTATTATGTAAATTTAGGTTACTACTAAAGAATACCTTTGTAGGATATTTTGTTTTTGATTGTCTAACGAAATAATAATCATATAATTTTATTTTACCAAAGGAGAAATATTAAAATTTATAAAAATTAATCTTTTTTAGCGTCAAATATTTACTGATGAAGTTCTTTGTCATTATAGATATTTCTAGAATAGGGAAACAGATCAAATAGTTATATTAAAATATTGAATTTATACGTTATTATATCCTAAGTAGACTTGTCAAAAGCTTACCAAACAATGAAGCCGTTTGGGTCAAAGCTGAATTGATCCGTACTTCTCGAAACTCGTCGAGTGACCCACTTTTCACATATTTTCTTTCATTTAAATGAATTCTATTAAATAATAATAACATAATAATATTTTATTATAAAAATATTGTTTAAATTTTATTTTCTTTATTACAATAAAAATATCGAACCTTTGAAACCCACTGGGTTGACCCGACCCAAACTCGGCCAATGGTCGACCTGCTTAACCCAAACCCGTTTTCCATCCGAACCCAAACCCGACCCGTTTGACCCGTTCGCCAGATCTAATTTCCCTTTATCAAATAAGAGGTGAAAAAATGTGACCGGAAAATAAAGAGATTAAGATTTAAAAAGTATTTGCTAAATATATCCTCTTTTTTTTTTTTTATTCAGAAAACATGTTACTTATACATTTTATAAATCATGTTTTCTATCTTAACCCGTAATTTTAATAAGTTGATATGATTTATGTTGGCTTATTATATTTATAATACATTTGATCTAAAGAAAATTTTATTTATGCATATATTTGATATTATTTCCAATTATATGACCCTTAAAAAATTAAATTTTTGTATTTAGTAAAATAATTTGTGAAACATTGTTTATTTCAATTATATGAGCCTTAAAAAAAATTATTTCTATTAAAATATGATTTATCATGTTCACAAAATATTATTTTTATTAATTTCATTTATCGTTATTTTTTTTATTATATTCTTTAGTTTTAATATTTTCCATTATAAAAGGCAATATTTTATTTTTTATTGAACTTTTTTTTATGGATCAAGCAAAAACTCAATCCAAGATGAATATATTCATGAATATCTTTGTGAATATCTTGTGTGAATATTTTTCAACCACCCCCAAAAATATTTTTTCAATTATATAATCCTTATAAAATATAATTTCTTTTTTAACTTAGTAAAAGATAATATCTTTATTAAGAAATAGATTTATGTAGTTTCTTAAAAGATAATCTTTAATTAAATAGTAATATATTTGTTTGAAAAATATATGTGGAAATTTCTTTTTAAAATATTTGTGTGAATATTTTTCAACCACCCCCAAAAATATTTTTTCAATTATATAATCCTTATAAATTATAATTTCGTTTTTAACTTAGTAAAAGATAAAATCTTTATTAGGAAATAGATTGATGTAGTTTCTTAAAAGATAATTTTTAATTTAATAATAATAGATTTGTTTGAAAAATATATATGAAAATTTCTTTTTAAAATATCTCGTGTGAATATTTCCAACCACCCCAAAAATATTTTTTTAATTATATAATCCTTATAAAATATAATTTCGTTTTTAATTTAATAAAAGATAAAATCTTTATTAGGAAATAGATTTATTTAGTTTCTTAAAAGATAAATCTTTAATTTAATAGTAATAGATTTGTTTGAAAAATATATGTGAAAATTTCTTTTTAAAATATCTTGTGTGAATATTTTTCAACCACCTCTAAAAATATTTTTTCAATTATATAATCCTTATAAAATTTAATTTCGTTTTTAACTTAGTAAAAGATAAAATCTTTATTAGGAAATAGATTGATGTAGTTTCTTAAAATATAATCTTTAATTTGATAATAATAGATTTGTTTGAAAAATATATGTAGAAATTTCTTTTTAAAATATGTAAACATTTAATATTAGACTGTTATTCTGGTGGCTCAAGCAAAACCCCAATCCAAAGTGAATATATTCATGAATATCTTTGTGATTATCTTATGTGAATATTTTTCAACCACCCCCAAAAATTATATATATCATGATGATATGATATAATTACATTATTAAAAATATTTAATACATACGACCTGTGCATGATGCGGAAACACGTTAGTATTACACTAAAACCGACTCAATAAAATTTATCTGACAATGATATACATGTAAGAAGCTACATGAATTTCTATATCACCGTTTTCTTTATAACATCTTATTATTCAAATTTATTATATATTATAATAATATACAAGGTCCGTTAATTCTTATCATATAATTTATATTATTAGAAACATATTATTAAAATAATTTCGTTTTTAAAAGATAATCTATTATTTAATAATAATACATTTGTTTAAAAAATAGGTGGATTTGTTTTTAAAAAATGTGAACTTTAATAATAAGACTTTTTTTTCGGTGGTCTAATCAAAAGCCCAACCCAAAATGAATATATTCATGAATATCTTATGTGAATATTATGATGATTAGGATAGGATATGATATGATGATTATGATATGATTATTATAATACGATGATTATCTGTGTGGCAAAGAATTTATTATCTTTTTACCATCTAAATATTCTATTAAGTTATCTTTCATAAAATCACACCTAGATCTGTTATATAAATTTTATCCTCTATTAGCTCATTAAAAAAGGTCTAATATTAAATCCAAATAGATATACGATGATAAGATAAACAAATTTATATATGAAATTAAAATTCATCATCCACTCCAATGTGTTCTACAATACGGAGTACTATATACCTAGTCATGATATTAAGAAATTAAACATATCTTCTCCCTTTAATACGAACATTACTCTTTTTTTGCCCAAATAAAAGCCCTACTAAATATGAATATGTTGAATATCTTGTTAAATATTGTAGGTGAAATTTTTTCAACAATCCAAAAAATTATATATAGGATATTATTATTATGATATGATGATTATAATATGATGATTATCTTTGTGGTAAAGAATTTATTATCTTTTTACCATCTAAATATTCTATCAAGTTATAATATAAGATTTACATTTTATCCTATATCTTGGAGCGTAACTTTTATCATTTTTATTATTTTTTAATAATGTTTTTTTTCGCTGGCCCAAGAAAAAAATATTGGGTATTTTTTCCGGTGGCCCAAGTAAAAGTCCAACCCAAGATGAATATATTGATGAATATCTTGTTGAATATTTTGGATGAATATTTTTCAACCACCCCCAAAAATTATATATATTATGACTAGATACGGGCCTCGCGCTTCGCACGAGAAAATTACGGATTTTCGTATGTGATTTAATATAGTTATACATTATTTGTTAATATGTTGTTGTTGTTATCAAATTTATTAATATTTGTAAATATAAGTATTTTTTATTTCCTTATATTTATGTTTGAAGTAGTTTTAAAACATAATATTAGAATAAGTTTGCATTGTCATAAGAGAAGCTCACACGTTAATTTAATTTGTGACTTAATCAAGTAGACTATAAATAAATATAACATAGATATAAGAAAGATATTTAAATACATGCCCAAAAGTCCAATAAAAGGTAATTAAGAAATGAGTAATGCATTAAATTGGTACCAATTTCATTCAATTTTGATATGGACATCCAACTTTTATATAGATAAGATATACATTCATCTCTTCCAAACCATTTTTAAAAAAAAGTTCCCAACAACTAAATCCACCATTGGACTGAAAGAAGGTGAACGGCCTCATCGCTGCCTCAACAACTAAGTCATTTTATTTACCACCGCCAATTTTTCCTGCAAGCACCACATCTCCTCCGTCGACGCGTTGGAACTGAGGCAACATCCCGTTGGGCTCCTCGGCGTCCATCTTGGTCGATTCAATCGCCGATCTATGCGCATCTGAATCGTCGGTTTCGTGGCGCAATCTCAAGTCGTTGAGCACCGCCATGATGAATGCGAACACTTGCATCAACGGATTCGCAGATCTGGAGAAGAAGGATTCTGGCGCTAGGGTGAGGCTTCAAATCGAGTTGGATCCAAATTCGTGGATGATTAACAATTCGCTCGTTGTAATCAAGTACATCGAGACGACGAACAAAGAATCTGAGATCTGAAGATCGAGGTTAGGGTTTCCGCCATGGATGTTGACGAGAGAGCGCGGGATGATGATAAGTCGATTCAGGTACAAAAAGCCCTATCAAAGTTTGGCTTAATTTGTAAAGCCCTATCAAGCTCAGGCTCGGAGTGTACGAAGAAAACATGGAGATTGATTTTGGAGAGGGTTGAAAGGTTGAACAACATGATAATGGTTTACCCTAATTTTTTTACTTAATTATAATTTTTACCCAAATTTTAAATGTGGGGAGAAAACGTAGTAAATAAAATGACTTAAATCCGTAAATATTTAACAAAAATCCAAACGGAATATGAGGGCGGGTGGTTGTTTGGTGACGGAGTTTCTTATGAGGGTGATTTTCGGTAATTAGTTGTTATAAGGGTGGTTTCTGGCAAATGGACATATTGGACGAGTGTTTTCCGGTAATTGACCCATTAATAAATGTAATATTACCGATATATATTTGATTTGTGTTGTTGAATTGGATTTACAATCATTTTTTTTAATATCAGTTATAGACCTGGAAACGGTTGGTGTTCGGATCAAATCTGGATTCAAGTCAATCGGGTCGACAAAATTTTAGGGTTGGGCAGGTTCGGGTCGGTCAACTCAACCGATTTTGAATGTTTGATTTTTTTAATTGCAATAAAGAAAATAAAATTTTAAAAATATGTTTATGATAAAATAATAAAATATTATTATTATTCAATAAACTATATTGTTATTTTTTAATTTAAATGAAATAAAATATGTGAAAAGTGAGTCCCTCCACGAGTTTTAAGAAGTTCGGGTCGGTACGGAATTGATCCATCGGATTCCGGGTCGGCCCGGGTTTGACCCAAATGAGTTCATGAACTTTTTGAATTAGGTTGGGTCAATTTTTTTCGGGTTGGGTCAATTGCAAGGTCTAATAAGCTATATTCACCTAGTTTTTCATTTTCAAGTATGTACTATAATATTTATAGATATACTTATATATATGGAAAAGTATCATGTAATAAACTTTCTTAAAATGATAAATAAGAATGATTGTGGAGCATTGGATCAATAAAGATCCAAGAGCCTGGAGGATGTCACGTGGCTAGGGTTGAGCAAAAACCGGGTCGACCCGGTTTTTTGGACCGGACCGGACCGGTTCGGACCGAACCGGACCGGACCGGTCCATTCCGGTCCGGGTTTCGGTCCACATGTTTATGAAAATCCGGGTCCGGTCCGGTCCGGTCCAAAATCTGGTCCGGTCCGGGTCGACCCGGTTTTTTTATTTTTTAATATAAAAATTAATATATTATATATTATATATAAATTACAAATATTTTTTAATAAAATTATATATTTCTATACTAATATTCTTCAATATATTTATAAATAATATTTTTTTTTAAATTTTTATTAATTTTATTAATATTTTTTAAATTTTTTGCAAAAAGTATAAATTCCGGTCCAAACCCGGACCCGACCCGACCCGGACCGGATCTTGGACCGGACCGGACCGGTCCATTCCGGTCCGGGTTTCGGGTCACACATTTTCGGAATTCCGGTCCGGGTCGGTCCGGTCCGGTCCGGGTTTGGACCGATGCTCAACCCTACACGTGGCGGCACTTGTCACAACCACCAGACCATTGCTGGACTGTCGTCAGACCACCGCCAGACCGCCGTCGGACCTCCACCGTAACCTTCGAGCCTCGCCGAAACAAAATTGTCACAAAGATGTATAAAATTGTTCAGAAATATTACAAATTTATCTATTACTCAAAAGTTCATCACAACTGACTTAAATGGTCATCACGTTATTCATAAATGTACATCACAATGTTCATAAATGTTCATTTGGACATAATCTACTGAATGTTCATCACATTATACTTAAATGATCACCAACTGAATGCTCATCACATTATACTTCAATGTTCACCAACTGAATGTTCATCACATTATACTTAAATGTTCACCAAATGAATGTCCATTACATTATACTTAAATGTTCACCAACTGAATGTTCATCACATTATACTTAAATGTTCATGAACTGAATATTCACCAAATTATATTTAAATGTTCACCAAGTTTATTACACCTAAATGTTTATGTTATTTGGACAAACGGTGGACCACCGCTTATGTGGACCGCCACTTATGTGGAACACCGACCCACCATCAAGCCACCGCCTGACCACCAGACCATCACTTATGTGGAACACCACTTTAATGTAATTTCGAGTAAAAAGACACTTGATTTTCATCAACAAGTACCTAAATGTTCATCATCTCATACTTAAATGTTCACAAGGATTTAATAAAATGTTCATTACTCAAAAGCTCATTACAATCGACTTAAATGTTCATCGTGTTGTTCATAAATGTTCATCAAAATGTTGATAAATGTTTATTTTGACATACTCTATTGAATGTTCATCACATTATACTCAAATGTTCACCAACTGAATGTTAATCACATTATACTTTAATATTCATCAACTGAATGTTCATCACAGTATACTTAACAATTCACCAATTTGAATTAGACTTAAATTTTCATTTATTTTTACACTTTAACTTCCATTTTTTGTTGAACCACCGCCAGACCTCCCCCGGGCCACCACCGGACCTCCGTCGGACCTCATCCGGACCGTCGCCGGACAACCACTGGGTTGTCGCCGAGAAGTCGCCAGGAGGCCGCCAGACCACTACACCTATCCCCACTTATAGTGAGGGTTTGACATCCAATGACTTAGATTCATTATTTTTTATCTCTATAGGGGTTTATTATGGGATTCACACCCTATATATATGATCATTTATTTTACAAAACCAGTTATACTTATAAGTTCGATTTGTTTTTGTCAAGTTAGGGTTCAAACTGAAATCCAACATCCCTGACACCATTCAAAGATGTCACACATAGGAGATTACGACTGTCTAACCTCTCTCATTTCTCCTCCTAATTTTGGCTGGTGTTGTGTTCTTCTGAGGGGCTTTGCTCCTTTCTTTATGTTTTCCTTGTTTTCTTTTCTTATACAAATTCCTATTGAGCTTGTAATATGAACCATTTTCTTGTTTCTTAATTTCCACGAAAATTGACACTTTCTATATCAATTTTTCTTTTCTTGACATTTATCCCATGTTGAATCTTGGGTTTGATATTGATCTTTGTAATAGATCTCTGATGCAATTTCGTACCCAAATCTCCACTCTTAGGAGCTTGACGAAGCGAATTGTCATATGCCAAGTCAAGTAATCCTAACAAGCTCACTAACAAGTATAGTAGGCAAGCAAGGGTCGAATCCTAAGGGAATCAGGTTATCGATTCTTAAAGTTATAATAATGATTAACGAGTGTAAGTAACCAAAGGGGAGGGGGGGGGGGGGGGGGTTGTATGTTTTAAGAAGAAAGTAATGAAGGTTGATTTGGTTTGTAAATATATCAATGGAAGGTGTTTCACTTGACAATTATCCACTAACAGATTAACAAGTTGATCATAAACTCCTTTTAATCCTATGTCGAATTACTCATATGATCGTTCTAATGTAGTTATTAGTCCAACTAGTCCTACTAACTCTTACTCAACTATAACCTTGAAACTATCAAGATTCAATAATAACGCAGCTTTAAGTTCAGGAATGGATAGATACATGCAATACCATAGACAACTAGTCAGATACTCGACATGTACTCAATTCTCTTCACAATTGACATTCACAACTAGTTCATGCAAATTGTGTGTGCCACAGACAAGTATGATATTTCAACTAGAAATAACCAAACAATAGCAATATGAATGAGATGAAACTACTTAGATGGCCAATCTAAATGAGCAAATCTAATTCAATAACAATACACACAAGAGAATAGAGACAATCAATATGAATAGAACAAAGGAAAGGAATCTCACAACTTAATCAATCCGAAAGCTTCAAATGTCAAGAAAAACAATGGAAACTTAGCAATTCATGAAGTTCTTGAGGAAAACTTTCAAAACTTGGAAATGGAATGTGTAAGATGATGGAAGATCATCAACACCTAAAACCTATAAGTCTCTGCATAATTAAACTAACAAATTGAAGGTAAAAACGTTACAAAACTTAACACAACATACTAAATTGGGCAAATGAAGAAAGTCTTCTCTGGCGGATTTCCGCGATCGCGGTTTGGGACCCGCGATCGCGGATTTTCTTCTGTGATCTGGCTTCTTCAGGTGGCATTTCCGCGATCGCGGTTTGGGACCCGCGGTCGCGGAATTTCTTCTGTGGCTTCGTCTTCAGCTGCTTCCAATGCTACCTGTGGTCTTCTTCAGCTTCGACTCCTCTTCTTATGCTTCAATGCTCCGCATCATCCTCTGTAATCTCATATATAACTCAACTCTCCAGAATTCCATGATTACATAATACATCATAACATCTAGCATAATCCTATACAAAATGAGCTAATAACCTATAGTAGCGCTATGTAAAATACCGCTTATCAAACTCCCCCATACTTAGACCTTGCTCGTCCCCGAGTAAGCTAAATGAAACTTACCCTTACTATCAGCACACAAAGATCTCAGGAAATATAGAGAAAGAATGAACTACAAATTACAAACACACTTCGCCTCCAAACACCATAGTGAGTACAAAAGATAAATCTAATCCTAGCTCCTATCTAGCCCCCTATTCCTCCATAGTGGCCTACCCTTTCCTCCTTATATCACCACCTTCTTATGACACCTCGCCAGCAGCAACAAATGGTCCTAAGACACTCATTTCACTCATTCTGCCTAGGCGCCCCAAAGGATTTTCACCTAGCCACTCATTTCATTTTGCTAGATAACTCACAATTGGCTCACATCTCTCAAGACTTATTGTTGCCTCAGCCTAGTGACGGCCAAGCCACCTTCTTATTGCATAGAACTTGCTATCCAAGGATTTTGTATGCCTTTTTTCAATTTTTGTGGCTTTTTCAAACAATATATTCAATAAATTCATGCAGATACAACCAACACCAAATAAAGACACGTGAATACATTCTCCTCCCCCATACTTAAACATTGCATTGTCCTCAATGAAATGGAAGACATAATAACGAACCCAGGGAAGGAGACAGAAGACTCACATACAAGGTCGGATGACCTTCCTCCAACGAAACACAAGGTGTGGTAGAATGAGAAACTAGATGAGCATCAAATGTAATCCAACAAAGCACAGCTCATCTAAAACAAAAGAAAGAATACCTCCAACAAATGTAGATCCATAGATGGTAGGAATGATGAAACGATGAAACCCAACTTGATGAAATACAACTTCCTTACTTTCTTTTCTCTCATATATTTTTTTTTACACTTTTTTTTGTGTTTTTGTTTTTAGACGGGAGAGAAGACTTACAGCGGAATTGGCTACGGACTGTAGTTGACCCTAAGCTTCGGTGCTTTCCTCCTGTCCATAGAAAAGCTAAAAAGAAAATTAAACCGAACAAAACACACAAAAACAAATAAAAACAATCTCAAACCTCGGGTTGCCTCCCGAGCAGCGCCTTATTTTATGTCGTGGCTCGACATGAAACTCAAGAGATTTCTAACTAACGCCATTCGGCTTTGTGAAAACCGTCTCTTTTCTGAATTCTCTTCTGAACCACTCATGGAATGCCTTAAACCTTGTCCCTTTTACCTTGACCACCTTGTCTTTAGCAATGAAGGTGGTTTCATTCACTTTCTCCTCCTTGATCGTATCAGGTGGCTGTTTTAGCTCAATGTCAAGTGCCTGCACACTAGACATCAATGGTATCTCGCCTGGCGAGGTCAGTAATGTGGGGCGACTGCCCAAAGGATGTGGAGAAAGCTTACCTTTAGGCTCTGGCTTAGCCTGGAACTCCTGCATGTTAGTAGACAAAACGATACCTACTTGTGGGTCTCCTAAGACATTCTCTAAAACAGGTTACAATTCATCCAAGCCAAAGATATTAAAAGTATCTTGAACTATAGGATCAATCACATCAATATAACAAATAGAAGCAACATCTTCAATGGGGCGCTTCATAGCATCAAAAATATTGAATTGTACAACTTCCCCATCAAACTCTAAAGTAAGAGATCCACTAGCTAAATCAATCTTTGTGTTAGCGGTTCTCATAAAAGGCCTTCCTAACAAAATAGGTGCAGCCTGACCATCATGTTCCATGTCTAACACAAAGAAATCAGCCGGAAAGAACAAATTATCAACCATAACCAAAACATTTTCAACTACACCTTTAGGATAAACAGTGGACCTATCAGCTAGTTGAATAATTATTCCGGTTTCATGAAGAGGACCTAAACCAAGCATCTTATACAACGAGTAAGGCAAAACATTTATAGATGCACCAAGATCAAGCATAGCTCCCTCAAAGTGAGTATCACCTATACGACAAGGAATGCTTACCATGCCCGGATCGCTGCACTTCTTAGGCATACGCCTTTGGAATACAGCGGAGACACGCTCGGTTACCGTCACCTTCTGTTGTCCCTTCAATTTTTTATTCCTCTTGATGGTGCAAAGTTCCTTCAAGAACTTAGCATATCTTGGAATACTTTTAATGAGTTTGAGTAAAGGGATATTCACCTCACATTTGCTGAAGGTTTCGAATAGCTCCTTATCATTTTCCGGCCTCCTCGTGTCCTTCAAAGCATCGGGAAAAGGAGCGGGAGGTTTGGTTGAGTTGAGAGGTGGGAAGTCGGGGTGGACATAGTTTTCTTGTCTCAATCGGAAGTCGCCCCGGTCCTCGACCTCAGCTGCATCTTTTGAAAACTCCTCAACCTCGGACTCACCAGGAGCATTTCCGCGATCGCAGTTGTCAGTCCGCGGTCGCGGATTTTCACCTGTTTCCTCAGAAGATATTCCGCGGTCGCGGAATTCCCACTGTTTCTCCAGAACAACTTTCGCGATCGCGGTTCTCGTCCCGCGGTCGCAGATTCTCACCTGTTTCAGATTCTGCCTTTTCAGTAGCAGCATTTTCCAACACTTTTCCACTCCTTATTGTCACAGCACTAACATTTCTGGTCGGATTCACTACCGTTTGAGATGGTAGAGAATTGGATTTTTGTTGTGCAAGAGTGGTCACAGCTTCAGCCAACTGCCCTATTTGTTTCTCCATGTTCTTGATACTAGACTCAGTAGTTTGGACATGGGTTGTGAAATGATGAGTCAATGATCTCAACATATCTGCAGTTGAAGGTCCAGAATTGGGTCGTGGGGCTTGAGCTTGAGGTTGGGGTTCAGTCTGATCACGCCATCTGAAATTTGGATGATCTCTATACCTCGGGTTGTAGTTGTTCTGCTGCTCATTTCGAGGTCGTGGAGGTCCATATCCACCAGTAGCATTGACTTCAGCAACATCATCATCTTGAAGCTCAGGGCATTTGTCTGTAAAATGAGAAGGGTCAGAACAAATACCACATGCTTTTACCTGTTGTTGTCCTTTGTGCAGCTGAGAGATCATCTTCTTTAGCTCAACGAGCTCGGTCATAAGAGCGGGGTCTCCTGAGCTTGTGGCATTCACTCCTTTCCTAGTGTATGTCCTACCAAAACTCCTAGTGCTCTCAGCCATGTCTTGCAACTTTTCCATGGCATCTTCTGGTGTCATGTTGAGAAAACTCCCACCACAAGCAGCGTCTACCATTCTCCTTTCATGATTAAGGAGACCATTGCAAACATCTAAGACCAGGTCCTCGGTATCATACCCATGAAAAGGGCAACTAGCACACAATCCCTTGAAGCGCTCAAGGTAATCTACCGAACTGGTAGGCAAATGATAGTACCAGGACTTAGCACCATCTTTCAAAGTGAACCCGAAGGCTCTCATCTTGATATGCTCCTCAGTGACATTTGGTGGTTTGGTTGTCATGCAAGTGTCATGGAATTGATTCAAATGCATGATCGGATCCTCACCAGGCAAACCATGGAATGTGGGAAGCAAATTGATCACCCCTGACTTGAGCTCAAAAGTCACCCCATGAGCAAGGGGTGGAAGAACCACAACTTGAGGTTGTTGTGTCAGATTGGGAGTAGTACGCTCCCTCAATGTGCGGACGACACCGCCGTCTCTTAGAGCATTTGCATCTTGCCTTGCCGCAAGCAATTCCCGTTGGGAATTAACAACTAACTGAATTTCAGCCAATTGACGTTGGGTGTCAGCAAGAGCTCTTTGCTCGGGAGTCAACAACTGGTCGTCTTCCATTGCACCTGTATCAGTCTCAAATCTGTTCTCTCTCTGATTTCGATGGAAAGTCCTCTCGATTTCTGGATCAAGAATAAAAAGAGACTGATTAGTAGAACGAGTGTTGACTATTCACTAGTCAACACTAAGGTTAATCAAAACAAGAACTTTAAAGAAAAGAAAATTTTATTCCCCGACAACGGCGCCAAATTTGACGAGGCGAATTATCGTATGCCAAGTCAAGTAATCCTAACAAGCTCACTAACAAGTATAGTAGGCAAGCAAGGGTCGAATCCCAAGGGAATCAGGTTATCGATTCTTAAAGTTATAATAATGATTAACGAGTGTAAGTAACCAAAGGGGGGAGAGGGTTGTATGTTTTAAGAACAAAGTAACGAAGGTTGATTTGGTTTGTAAATATATCAATGGAAGGTGTTTCACTTGACAATTATCCACTAACAGATTAACAAGTTGATCATAAACTCCTTTTAATCCTATGTCGAATTACTCATATGATCGTTCTAATCCCTATTCTAATGTAGTTATTAGTCCAACTAATCCTAATAACCCTTACTCAACTATAACCTTGAAACTATCAAGATTCAATAATAAAGCAGCTTTAAGTTCATGAATGGATAGATACATGCAATACCATAGACAACTAGTCAGATACTCGACATGTACTCAATTCTCTTCACAATTGACATTCACAATTAGTTCATGCAAATTGTGTGTGCTACAAACAAGTATGATATTTCAACTAGAAATAACCAAACAATAGCAATATGAATGAGATGAAACTACTTAGATGGTCAATCTAAATGAGCAAATCTAATTCAATAACAATACACACAAGAGAATAGAGACAATCAATATGAATAGAACAAAGGAAAGGAATCTCACAACTTAATCAATCCGAAAGCTTCAAATGTCAAGAAAAACAATGGAAACATAGCAACTCATGAAGTTCTTGAGGAAAACTCTCAAAACTTGGAAATGAAATGTGTAAGATGATGGAAGATCATCAACACCTAAAACCTATAAGTCTCTGCAGAATTAAACTGACAAATTGAAGGTAAAAACGTTATAAAAACTTTACAAAACTTAACACAACATACTAAATCTGGCAAATGAAGAAAGTCTTCTCTGGCGGATTTCCGCGATCGCGGTTTGGGACCCGCGATCGCGGATTTTCTTCTGTGATCTGGCTTCTTCAGGTGGCATTTCCGCGATCGCGGTTTGGGACCCGCGGTCGCGGAATTTCTTCTGTGGCTTCGTCTTCAGCTGCTTCCAATGCTACCTGTGGTCTTCTTTAGCTTCGACTCCTCTTCTTATGCTTCAATGCTCCGCATCATCCTCTGTAATCTTATATATAACTCAACTCTCCAGAATTCCATGATTACAGAATACATCATAACATCTAGCATAATCCTATACAAAATGAGCTAATAACCTATAGTAGCGCTATGTAAAATACCGCTTATCAGAGCTCCGATCGACACTCTCGTTCTTGTCATAATTTTCCCAGATCCGCTCTGATGAGGCTCGTTGATTACTTTTCTAGATACAGATCTAGATCGTCATCTCCTTTCACTTTCAACCGTCAAATCGCTTCACCTGCGCTCCGATCTTCCTCGATTCCATCTCCGCTTAGGCACCGGTGGTCCTTTCAAGACCTGTCATGTGGAGTTTCCAAGTTTTCCCTTGCGTGTGCTTGCTGACCTAGCTTGTGCCTTGACAAGTATTTTCTTCTTTGTTCCTTTAATTTGTACCATCCCCATGTGTGGCAGGTGAACTGGCTCAAGCAACATGTAATGTCTGATGGCATTAGACTTGTGTCTAGACCCTCTGGATTAATTATGTGGCTCGCTAGGGACCCCATCGTGGCGGTTCTGCCTTACCGGGTGATTTATGAATCGGCCCTTGGTCTTATGACCCTACTCTTGACCAATAAATTTTGCGAAATTACATTTACAAGATCAATCTCATACTATGGACTCCTCGTATTTAATTTTTTCATATATTATTATCCATACTTCATCACTTGTGATATTATCCATGTAATACTCATGATTGTTATGACTCGTAGTTTTAAACCTTGGCATGAACTTAGTATGAAGTTTAATGGAATTTTTTGAAGCAACCGACTCGAACTTTGTGGGCTTGTAATTTGGATTATGTATTCTGGTACTTAAGCCAATACATGATCTCTATATTATTTCAATTTCCAGAATTTGTGATTTGTTTATCAGATTACAGTTTGTTGTCTGAATCATTTTAACTATCATAACCATGATTGTCTGATGGTCTATCCTAATAGCGTGACCATACATACTTTAAACATAAATCTTTTCTTATCTTTTACAAACTGGTGTCCATTAATGTAGGCTATTGGAATTGTAGAGGATCTCGTCGCTCTGAACTTGTAACTGAAATCAATTTTTTTAAGAAACGTAATAGTTTAGATGTGCTTTGTCTGGCTTAAACTAAAACCGATATTGCTCCTAAAGATGCTCTAATTCGAAGCACAAGCTTTGATCATCTCTGTTTTGTTCCTGCTATTGGAACAAAAGGAGGTCTCTGGCTTCTTTGGAAACAATCCTTTCTCTTGAAAAGCTTTACACTTCTTCGTCTGCTCAAAACTTTATCCTTATGAAATTCAATCATAAAAACACTGAAATGATAATTGCTTTTGTCTATGTGCCCTCTCGGGATGAACTTAGAACTGCATTTTGGAATTATATTATATATCAAATCAATGATATTAATCTTCCAGTTATCATTGTTGGTGACCTGAATGATTTGCTTTCTCCTTTTGATAAAATTGGTGGAGCTCCAACTACCTCTTCTCGATTTAGACGATTACACTGACTTATGAATGAACTTGATCTTTTAGATACGAAATTCTCCGGACTCCCCTTTACTTGGAGAAAGTCTAGGAATATGGTTGAAGATACTTTTGAACAACTTGAACGTGTATTTTATTCACTCTGCACTTAGCAACATTTTCCAGAATTTAACCGCTTACCATCATCCATTCTCTTCTTCAGATCACTGTCTAATTATGTTTAGCCTTGACTCTCTCCTATTAAGCTTCCCTTTCGTTTTGAAAATGCATGGTCTAATGATGCCTCCTATAATTAATGCTCGTGTGCATAAAGTTTTGAAATTTCAAAATAAGGGCTTCTATATGTTCAAGTTCTTTTCAAAACTCAAATTCCTTAAGTTTTACTCTAGATCTTGGGCTCGTTCTCATCATAACAATAATTTTGATCAACTTAAAAAAGCTGAAGATAAACTACAAGTACTGCTCCCTAAATTCTTACAAAATCCTAATGATAGTTTGGTTAGTAACAAAATTAATATGCACACTCGTAAGTATAATAAACTCTTAAATTTCCAGTATTCCTACTGGAAACAAAGAGCTACAACTAAGCATTTTTTGAAAGTCAATGCCAACTCTAAGTATTTTCATAATTTTGCTAAAATCAAGACTTTTAACAATACTAACCTTTTATTTATTACTAAAGAAGAGCTCTCTCTCCATGACCAAGATTCTATCACAGATGCAATTACTTTAGAACTTCAACAATGCTATTCTAAGAAAACAACAACAACTATCTCAAATGATGATCTGTCTCTCATTCCTTTGCTCATTACCCATCAGGACAACATTTCTCTTCTTAAGAAGCCTTCCTTAGGAGAGGTCAAGGAAGCTGGTTTTGATCAACCTCCTGATAAAATCCCGGGACTTGATGGTTTTCCTATTGATTTCTATCAAAGGTATAGTAAACTTCTTGCTCCCTCTCTTCACTCAGCTGTTAAAGCTTTCTTCCATTTAGACAAATGTTAATATATTGGAATCGCTCTTTCATTGATCTTATTCTTAAAGTGGACAAATATGAACCATTTTAGACCTATTAGCCTTTGTAACTCCTCTCATAATATTATTTCAAAACTCGTGGCTAACCGAATCAAGAAGATTATGCCACAGATCATTTCACTGCTTCAAGGTGCCTTTGTAGCTGAACGACTCATCCACGATAACATTCTAGCTACTGATGAGATCTTTAGTTCTTTCCACAAAAGTAAAAGAAGAAGCGATAAATGGTTGGCATTAAAAATTGATATGAAGAAAGCTTACGACAAGCTAGACTGGGATTTCATTGCTAAGGTACTCGCTAAATTGGGTTTTCATCCTAAATGGATTCAAATGATTCTTAAATGCATTTGCCCTCCATCTTGTTATGTGCTCATTAACAATTAACCTGGTATCCAACAAGGTGATCCTATTGCACCCTTCATCTTTATTATTGCTATGGAATTCTTGGTCAGAAAGCTTGTCCATGAATCTTCAAATAGTCATAATAAAGTCGGCATCCGACTCGTCGACGGAGGTAACCCTATTCCTTTTTTGACTTTTGCTGATGATACCATAATCTTCTCTGAAGCTAAACATGATAACATTCAATTTCTTAAAAACTTTTAGACCATTTCTCTAGTGTCAGTGGTCTACATATATACTTTCACAAAAGCTCCTTACAATGCTTGAGTAATGTGTCTAGAGATTTTGCTCTATTGCTGGCTAACACTCTCAATATTCCTCTTACCTCTAAATTAGAAAAATACTTAGGTATCCCGATCCTTCAAGGTCGTGTCTGCAATGATGTCTTCAATGACGTTGTATTGGACCTTAAGAAACAAAAGTCAAAATGGAAAGTGAATTCTTTGTCTCAAGCAGGGAGGGCTCTGTTGATCCGTACCAACCTTACCTCTAAACTTAATTATCTTATGTTAAGTTTTCTTCTCCCTAAAGGGGTTTGTGAAGATATTAATGATATTAACAAAGTCTTCTATTGGAATAACTATGAACCTAAGCATCATCCTCTAATTAGTTGGAAGAACATTATCAAACCTAAAGTGAGTGGTGACCTTGGCTTGCGTACAGCCTGGGATAACAATCGTGCTCTTCAACACTTCTCTAGAGACTTCTCACTGATCGTTCTAATATTTGGTCTCAAATTATTTATGTTAAATATCTTCGTAATACTAATCTGCTTAACCTCCAAAAATACTCATCATTCTCTTGACAATTCAATAGACTCCTTAGTCTTGTTCAAGATTTTAAGAAATGATGATTTAGGCTATGTTGTCTGTGATTTGTTTAATGATAATAAAACCTGGAACCATACAAAACTTGCTAACCTCTTTCCCTCTCATATTACTGCACAATTATGGATATTCACATTCCCACTATTGATCTTCTTGATACTCTGATATGGATGCCTTCTGCTGATAGTGTATTTTCTGTGAAATCCGCTTTCAAAACATTGTTACCTCTGTTGCGCTATCTTAGGGTTGATCCTTCTCTTTTTTGGAATAGGAAAATTACACCTAAAATTAAGAGTTTTCTTTGGAAAGCCTCAATTGACTGTTTAGCTAATACCTCCCGTCTTAATAGATTATTCCATAGAGTACCTGATAGATGCTCCCAAGCAGACGAATATCGTAACCATTTTTTCTTTCACTGTCATGTTATTGTTAGGCTTTTCAAGTATCTAGAAACTTTTGCTAATGCATCCTTTAAAATTGATTATTCTCAGGATTTTGAGAGTAATTTTGCTAACTTTATTCAAGATAATACTAAACTGAATCTTGCATTTTTTACCTGGTGGAATCTTTGGAGATACCGTAATAACTTTATTTTTAGACATTTCAACGATGATTTTATTAATTTCGCAAGAATCGGTTCTTGTGTTCTTACTAAGCTTGCTACTTGGAATTCAAAATCTGATACTATAAAGAATGACCTCGTGAATACTCAAAATAGTAGGAAAAGAACTATCCGCCCTGCTACTTGGACAAAAAACACCTATCTCCTTTTTTTTTAAATCAATTTTGATGGTGCTAGGCAAGGAGACTGGTCTTCTTAGGTTGGTTTTATTATTTGGAATGAATTTGACAAAACTGTAATGGTTGAAAGTAAATAAATACCTAATTCCTCTATCTTGTTAACAGAAGTCTTGATAATGAATTTAATATTTTTTAATATTTTATTTTTTAATTTTTCCAATGTACGGAGTATAATTTAGGCTCCTGACCTAAATTCACGCCACTGATGAAAATACACTCCTATATTTGACAAACCAACAATCTAAAAATGTTGGACCCGGTTCTCGCGAGTCGTGACACAAACCCGGTTCTCGCGATTTGTGATACAAACCCGGTCCGCGACTGAGAAACAGACCGCCAGCCCATAAGGTCGAATAACTAAATCAAGAACGAGAAGCCCATTAAGAAGCCCAATAGGTAAAGGGAGCAACACCAGATTGTGTGGGACCCAACGTCCGATTATAAATCCTAACGGCAAGGAGAGAGGAAGGGGGGGGGCGATTAAGAGCATCTTCCTTCCCTTCTAGAAAGAGAGAGACAAACACATAAGGCGAATACTCATTTCCGAGCTCGTCTCTTTGATCCCGATTCACCTCTTTTAGTAGGAAATCGGATGATCGGTACCTGGATTCTGGCTCTCGGTATCGTTATCGTGCTTTTGAGGTGTGATTCATCACGAGTGGTTGAGTTTCATCATTTATTGTTTCATTGAGTTGGCTCACGAGGTTTCACTGTTTTGGTCATTAGTTCGATCGTTATCTTCTCTTTGTTTTACTTCATTCTATTGTTGTTTGAGGTATCGTGTTCATTTATCTATAGCTATTACTGACTTGAGCGTCGGAGAGCCAAATCAGGGGGTCCAACCTTCCAGTTTGGTTGTGCAGGTACCCTGAGGATTGAAGAACATAAAGAACTGAGGAGGATAGTACATTTTGATCCGGATAGAGAAGAGTCGCAAGTTGTTGCTCCAGATTGTGTGAGGAAGGTCTCCAGTATTTGAAGATTCACCGAAGGCCAGATCTCGCGAGGTGTTGATTGCGAGATCGCGAATATCTGGGCTCTAACACTGGCGCCGACCGTGGGGACCTCCTCGCGCAGCTAGCTCCCTTTGAAATCTCGAAGAGTCAGTTCGCGAAGGACAGCATTATGGTCGAAACTGGCAGAAGCGGAACAGTAAATGCCACCACGACACACATCAATCAAAACACTCTTAATCCCCCACCACTCCCTCGCGTCGAGGAGGAAGTCCCCAAGCTTATCACTATCCCTCGGGAGCAGAATGAGTTTTTTGCCGCCTGGATAGCGCAAGGCGCCCCGATCGCCCCAAATACAGCTAACCAAAGGGTCGAACCTCTCAACGACCAGACCAATCGCGACGCGAGAGAGATTAATCGAGAAGAAGAAGTAGCTGAAATTGTCCCGGATGACAGAGCATCGGTTTCTAGAAGGCCGAGGGAGAGAAATGGTACTCGCGACGTGGGTCAGGGAAGGTTCGACTTGAACCAGGCCCCAACGAGTCATCAGGAGCACTACAACTCTCAACACGATGTTCGTTATGACGAGAGGGGCCGAGCATACTATCCTGTGCAAGACCAGCGCGAACGTCAGGGAGCACCCCACTATAATCGCGAGGCATCCCAGAACCCTCCTCTCGACTTTTCAACAATGTTTGGCCCCACAGCTTTTGCAGAGCACATCATCAGGGCCCCTCCGCTACCAGATTTTAGATTCCCAACTATCAAGGAATACACTGGTAAGGGAGACCCTAAGGAGCATCTTACCCGATATAAGTACGCCATGATCGCGAGGGGTCCGGACGAGGCCACCCTGTGCAAGGGATTCCCAGGAACGCTCGCGGACACTGCCATGACATGGATGTTAAATCAACCACCCGGGAGCATCTCTTGTTTTGCAGACATTGAAAGGGGATTCTTGTTGCATTTTGGCTCCTCAAAGAAGAGGAAGATCACCATGCAAGAAGTAGTCGGGATCAAGCAAAAAACAGGTGAATGTCTGGAAGAGTACGTAAAAAGATTCTCGCTGATGGTTTTGGAAGCTGATGACTTCGATGATAAAACCGCCAGGGTCGCATTCTTAAATGGGCTGGCCGACGAGAGTGAGTTCAAAAAGCACCTATACAGAAAGCAGGAAGGGTCCTATCAGGCCATGTTGGAAAGAGCTTATGTCGAAATTCAAGTTGAAACTCACTCAAGAACACCCGCGTGGGTGGAGGTCAGAACAAACAGAACCAAAACCAAAACCAGAGCTCTAGAAAAGGTAATCAGAATTGGGGAAACAAAAGACAACAGTTTGACCAGGGACAGAGTGATTCACGAGCTCCAGGTTTAGTAACTCAGCGTCAGAATCGGGATCAATATCAGGATTACAGACAGAATACGGACCAGAACCAGTTCCAGGAACAGAATTTGATGAACCAGAGGGATGACAACTCCGGCTACAGAGGTCGCGGCAGAGGCAATGGAGGCCGAGGTCGAGGTCGCGATGGAATGTGGTGCGCCAACCACAACTCCACTACTCACAACACGGATGAGTGGAGGAGCGGCCCAAGAATGAACAATGAACCCGAGCAGAGAGCCGTCCTCATGAATCAGAGAGGTGGAGGAAACAATCAAGGCAGGGGTGGTAGAAACCCTGGCCGAGGGCCATTCAGAGGGGTAAACAACAATGGTGGGCGAGGAAGGGGACGCAATCAGCAGAACGCGAACGATCCTCATCCACCTCAACGCAACCAAGATTTCCCGCGACCAGACGGTCATGTAGGGACCATAGCCGGGAAACATATCCCTATACCCCCAAACAGGCGTGAACAACGAAAGATGATTAACGCACCGCTCCCTCGCGGGCTCCCAGTTATGAGCATCGCGAAGCCCCTTCCCAGAGAACCATATCAACTTGTTTTTTCTAACGAGGAGATCAACGAGTGGGCAGTCTCTTCTGGTGACCCATTAGTTATACATCTACAGATTGGCACGAAACTAGTCAGCCGTATTCTGGTAGACACAGGCAGCTCTACCGACATAATATATCTGGATGCCTTCGAAAAACTAGGGGTTGATCCACGGATGAAGAGACCGACGCGAACCACCTTAGTAGGCTTCGCGGGAGAGAGGGTCACTGCTCTAGGAGTGGTGAGTTTAGATGTAGTGATGGGAGATGAGACAGGGCCACGGAGGTCAGAAAAGATTGATTTCGTCATCATCCCGACAAGCTCTTCGTATAACGCAATCATCGGGAGAGGCACATTGTGCAAGTTTGATGCAGTAGTATCCATGAGCCGTTTCTGCATAAAGTTTCCCACACCATCCGGAACTGGAATCGCGACGGGTGTGGAGAAGGAGAGCATCTCTTGTTACATCAAGTCTGAAAAGGGAGAGGAAACGCCTCTGCTCGCAAACCAACTTTTTGTCCCGGGCATGCCTAATGTTGAGGAGGAAGCTGAGTTAGATGTTCGCGAGCCCCCTAGATATCAGAATTCTGAGGGAGAGGTGGACAGAGCAAAGTTTTCCGGATTTAAAACGCAGGAGGTCACTCCCTTTGCAAACAAAGAAGAGAAGTTATCGGTGGGGGGGTAACCTTGACCCTATGGTGATGGTAGAGATTGAAAACTTGCTATCGGAATCGCGAGATGTCTTCGCTTGGTCCCCCAAAGACTTGAAAGGAATTCCCCCATTGGTGATCACTCACTCTCTAAATATTAGCAACGATAACATTCCTAAAAGACAGAGAAAGAGAAAGCAGGCAGGCCCGAAGAACGAGGCCGCGGCCGCGGAGCTCGCGAAACTCCTAAAAGCTGGGTTTGTTAGACCAGTACAGTACCCGGCTTGGTTGGCTAATGTCGTCATGGTCGCGAAGAAAGGAACGGGAAAATGGAGGATGTGTGTGGACTTCACGGACTTAAACAAAGCTTGCCCGAAAGACAGCTACCCACTACCTTCTATTGATCAGCTTGTAGACTCCACCGCAGGGCATGAGGCACTCAGCTTTTTAGATGCATACTCGGGATACAACCAAGTCATGATGAACCCCCTTGACTCAGAGCATACCTCTTTCATAACAGATAAGGGAACTTTCTGCTACAAAGTGATGCCTTTCGGCTTTAAGAACGCGGGGGCCACTTTCCAGAGATTGGTGGACCGCATCTTCAGTGATCAGATAGGGGATACAGTTGAGGCCTACATTGATGACATTGTGGTAAAGAGCAAGGAACAGAGTGATCATGCTCGCGACCTGGCAGAGGTCTTCGCAACGCTCAGAAAGTACGGGATGAGTCTAAACCCAGACAAGTGCGTGTTCGGGGTCACAGAAGGAAAATTCTTGGGCTTCATGATTAGTGCTCGCGGTGTCGAAGTAAATCTCGATAAAGTCAAAGCCGTTCTCGATCTTGAACCACCACGGTCTACCCATGAGGTCCAACGGTTTGTAGGCCGAGTGAATTATTTGGGGAGATTTTGTGCCAAGTTGGCCGAACGAAACCTCCCCTTCTTCGAGATTCTGAAAAAACCAAAGAATTTTGAGTGGACTGAGGAATGCGGTCAAGCATTCGCGAGCCTCAAAGAGCATCTGACAAGGCTCCCGGTCTTATCTTCCCCGGTTCCGGGAGAAACTCTCCAGTTATATCTCGCGGCCAGCTCAAGGGCGGTAAGCGCGGTCCTTGTTCGCGAGTCAGAAAAGCCGGTATATTTTGTCAGCCGAGCTTTATTGCCAGCGGAGACACGGTATTCTCCGGTTGAGAAGTCTGTGCTTGCGCTGATAACGGCTGCTCGCAAACTAAGACCCTATTTTCATGCACACCCAATTGAAACCCTGACGGACTTGCCACTGAATAGCTTCATGACAAAACCAACTGTAGCAGGGAGGCTGATAAGCGGTGTTTTACATAACGCAACTATGGATTATTAGCTAGTTTTGTATAGGATTATGTTATTTGTTTCTATGTAATCTGTATCATGGAGCTGTTCGAGAGAAGATTTACATACGAGATTCCAAGAGATGATACAAGCATTGGAAGCATTGAAGCATAAGGAAGAAGCTGCTGAAGACGAAGACGAAGACGAAGACTTGAAGAAATCAGCAGGTTCTGCCTCAGACAACATAGCCGCACCCGCGGGTCTCATCCTCAGACAAGGGTTCGAGAAAGCTCAAGCCGCACCCACGGGTCCCAAACCGCGCCCGCGGCCCTCTGCCATCCTGAGAATCTGAAGAATCCCAAACCGCGCCCGCGGCTCTCAACCCGCGGGTGCGGTTCCTCGACAGAAGAATCAAATTGATGTCTTTGCCATTTGAAGTAATTTGTGTTTAATTCTGTAACTTTCTATACGTTTTTAGTACCTTAATTCAGCTGTTACATTAGTTGATACTATATAGGTAGTGGATGATCATCCTTGATCATCTAACCTTTGTTTTTGCATAAGTTTTTGGAGAGTTTTTCACATACTTATGAGTTGCTAAAGTTCCTTTGTTTCACTTGGCGTTTGAAGCTTTTGGATTCAACAAGTTGTGAGTTTATCCTTTCCCTTTGTCTAACTCTTTGATTGTCTCAACTCTCTTGTTTGTATTGTCGATGAACTAGATTTACTACTTTTGATTGATCACCTAAGTTAGTTGTGTCTTGTTCATATTGCTAGAGTTTGATACTTCTAGTTGAATTATCATACTTGTTGTGTAGCACAATCTATTTGCATGAACTAGTTGTGATTGTTATTAGAGAAGAGAGTTGAGTACATGTCGAGTATCCGACTAGTTGTCCATGATATTGCATGTATCTATCTATTCCTGAATGCATTGCTACTTTGTTATTGAACTTTGACAGTTTCAAGGTTATAATCGAGTAAGGGTTATTAGGACTAGTTGCATGACGACCAAACCGCCAAACGTCACGGAAGAGCAGATCAAGATGAGAGCCTTCGGGTTCACTTTGAAGGATGGTGCTCGTTCTTGGTATTACCATTTGCCAACCGGTTCGGTTGATAATTGGGAAAAGTTGCACAAGGTGTTCTTGAGCAAGTATTTTCCGGTGAAAAAGGCAAATGCTCTCAAGAAGGAGATAGCCCATGTCGAGCAAAGTGAAGACGAAACTCTCTATGACTACCTTGAACGCTTCAAGGGGTTGTGTGCTTCGTGCCCTTTTCATGGGTATGATACCGAGGATCTTGTGCTTTACATTTGCAATGGTCTCCTTAACCAAGAAAGGAGGATGGTTGATGCTGCGTGTGGTGGGAATATTCTCAACATGACGCCGGAGGATGCCATGGAGAAATTGCAAGATATGGCTGAGAGCACAAGAAGTTTTGGTAGGATATACACCAAAAAGGGAGTGCACGCAGCAAGTTCAGGGGATCCCGCTCTTGTAGCTGAGCTTGTAGAGTTGAAGAAGATGGTCTCTCAGTTGCAAAAAGGACAACAACAACAAGTAAAGGTATGTGGTATTTGTTCTGACCCTTCTCATTTTACAGATAAATGCCCTGAGCTTGAAGGTGAAGATGTTGCTGAAGTCAATGCTGCTGCTGGTGGGTATGGACCCCCACGACCTCGTGGTGATCAACAAAATAACTACAACCCGAGGTATAGAGATCATCCAAATTTTTGGTGGCGTGATCCAAATGAGCCCCAACAACAAGCTCAAGGCCCTCGACCCAATGCTGGACCATCTACTGCGGAGCTGCTGAGATCCTTGACTCAACACTTCACAACTCATGTTCAAACGACTGAGTCGAGCATCAAGAACATGGAGAAGCAAATTGGGCAGTTGGCTGAAGCTGTTACCACCATTGCACAACAGAATTCCAATTCTCTACCGTCCCAAACGGTGGTGAATCCAACCAGAAATGTAAGTGCAGTGACAACAAGAAGTGGTAAGATTTTGGGGGAAACCAAAAACCTTGTCGAGGCTTCGGCAGAAGAGTTAGATTCTGAGGACAGCCGAGAGCCGCGCCCACGGGTTGAAAACCGTGCCCGCGGCTCCTCTACTGAGCCAGAAAGCAATTGCACTGACGAGCCGCGCCCGCGGGTAGAAAACCGCACCCGCGGCTCCTCCACTGAGGTAAAAATTTCAGACTTTCCTTCACAAAATGCTGAACTCGAAGTGGAGGATCGGGGGGATTTCCAGTTGAGACAGGACAACTACGTTCGCCCCAACTTTCCACCTCTCGACTCCACCAAGCCTCCCGCGCCGTTTCCCGATGCCCTTAGGAACACCAAAAGGTTGGAAAACGACAAGGAGTTGTTTGAGACGTTCATCAAATGTGAGGTAAACATCCCCTTGCTCAAGTTAATTAAAAGCATTCCTCGATATGCAAAGTTTTTAAAAGAACTTTGCACAATCAAGAGGAATCAAAAGTTGAAAGGGCAACAAAAGGTGACGGTAAGCGAGCGTGTCTCCGCTGTATTTCAAAGGCGAATGCCTAAGAAGTGCAGCGATCCGGGCATGGTCAGCATACCTTGCCGTATAGGCGACACACATTTTGAACGAGCCATGCTCGATTTGGGTGCATCGATAAATGTGTTGCCTTACTCTCTCTATAAGATTCTCGGGTTAGGTCCACTTCATGAAACCGGAATTGTTATTCAACTAGCCGATAGGTCCACCGTGTATCCTAAAGGTGTAGTTGAAAACGTTTTGGTTATGGTGGATAATTTGTTCTTTCCCGCTGATTTCTTTGTGTTAGACATGGAACATGATGGGCAAGCTGCTCCTATTTTGCTTGGGAGACCCTTCATGCGAACCGCTAACACAAAGATTGATTTGGCTAGTGGATCTCTCACTTTAGAGTTCGATGGGGAAATAGTTCAATTTAACATTTTTGATGCTATGAAACACCCCGTCGAAGATGCTGCGTCTATTTGTTCAATTGATGTAATTGATCCTATAGTCCAAGATGTTTTCAATATCTTTGGCTTAGATGAATTACAAAGTGTATTAGAACACAACATCGTTCACTCACCAACACTTGATTTGTCTCTTCCACCTGAGATTCAAAGTGTTCTAGCTCGTCTAGACGCTTCGGGTAGAATTTTGGCCGGTCGACCCATGCTACTAACTTTGGAGAGCGAAAAGCTTCTTCCTTCTATTGTGCAGGCACCGGTTGTAGAGCTCAAGCAATTACCCGAGCACTTGAAGTATGCTTTTCTTGGGGAAAATGATACCCTCCCGGTAATCATTTCAAGCAAGTTGACAGGTGAACAAGAGAGAAGGTTGGTGATGGTGTTGAAAGAACACATTACCGCTCTTGGGTGGACCATTGCTGACATCAAGGGAATTAGCCCTTCCACCTGTATGCACAGGATCCTTCTTGAGGAAGGTGCTAAACCCTCTAGGCAACCCCAAAGAAGGTTAAACCCACCTATGATGGAGGTGGTCAAGAAGGAGGTGCTGAAACTTCTTCAAGCTGACATGATCTACCCCATTTCGGATAGTCAATGGGTAAGTCCAACTCAATGTGTCCCTAAGAAGGGGGGCATAACATTGGTAGAGAATCAACAAGGTGAGATGGTTCCTACCCGAACTCAAACGGGTTGGAGAGTATGCATTGACTACCGCAAGCTGAACGCGGTAACCCGAAAAGATCATTGCCCCCTCCCTTTTATTGATCAAATGCTTGAACGACTTGCCGGTCGTCCATATTATTGCTTTCTAGATGGGTATTCAGGGTATTTTCAGGTGGCTATTGCACCCGAAGATCAAGAGAAGACGACGTTTACATGTCCCTTTGGCACTTTTGCATATCGTAGGATGCCTTTTGGATTATGTAACGCGCCCGGGACCTTTCAACGATGTATGGTAAGTATCTTCTCAGAATACATTGAACATTTCATAGAAGTTTTTATGGATGATTTTACGGTACATGGGGATAGCTTTGATGCATGTTTAAATCATTTGTCACTCGTGCTTAAAAGATGTGTAGATACTAATCTAGTATTGAATTCTGAAAAGTGTCATTTTATGGTTGAGCAAGGGATAGTATTGGGGCACATAATTTCAGCTAGGGGTATTGAGGTCGATAAGGCAAAGATTGACGTCATTCAATCGTTGCCTTATCCTACTAATGTGCGTGAAGTGCGTTCTTTCCTAGGCCATGCAGGTTTTTATCGCAGGTTTATCAAGGACTTCTCTAAGATCTCCACGCCCCTATGTGAGCTTTTGAAAAAGGAAGCTACTTTTGACATGTCGAATGTGTGCAAGAAGGCATTCGACACTCTGAAAGCCCACCTCACCAAAGCACCAATCATCCAAGTACCCGATTGGTCTCTACCCTTTGAGATCATGTGTGATGCTAGTGATCACGCGGTGGGAGCCGTTCTTGGTCAAAAAGTCGGAAGAGCAATGCACGTCATCTACTATGCTTCCACGACTTTGAACGGAGCTCAGAGGAATTACTCCACCACAGAAAAGGAGTTGCTAGCCGTGGTGTTTGCCCTTGAAAAATTTCGGCAATATCTTTTGGGCACGAAGGTGATTATCCACACGGACCACGCTGCTCTTCGTTATCTCATGACGAAGAAGGAATCAAAGCCAAGACTCATTCGATGGGTTTTGCTCTTAAGCGAGTTCAATGTGGAAATCCGGGACAAGAAGGGAGTCTAAAACTCCGTAGCTGATCATTTGAGCCGGATCGTGCAAGAGGACGGTAAATTACAGGTTCAAATTCAAGGTACGTTCCCGGACGAAAACTTGTATCAAATTAATTCTGCAATTTCTGCTTCTGCTGAGAACAAGCCGCACCCGCGGCCAGTAAACCGCACCCGCGGTTTGTGCTCTCAAGAATTTTCGGAAAAGAGAGAACCGCGCCCGCGGCTAGTTAACCGCACCCGCGGTTTGTGTTTGCCAGAAATCTCACTGCAAGGAGAGCCGCGACCGCGTCTCAATAACTGCGATCGCGGTTTTCTGACAGCCGAGTATGCAGAAATTGACCCCGAATACAAGCTTTTCGCCCTCCGGTCTTTCAAACCATGGTTTGCCGATATCATGAACTACCTGGTTCGCGAAGAATTCCCGCCAAAGTACACCAAAGCTCAAAAAGATAGGATCAAGCGGGAATCATGTTTCTACGTTTGGGATGACCCCTACCTTTGGAGACATTGTGTTGACAAGGTAATCCGACGATGCCTCCCGGATAACGAGGTACAGTCTGTCCTTACTTTTTGTCATTCTCATGCATGTGGGGGGCATTTTGGGGCTAATAAAACGGCTAGGAAGGTATTGGACGCCGGCTTCTATTGGCCACACATCTTTCGGGATGCGTTTGCCTTTTGCAAAGCTTGCGACCGATGCCAAAGGGTCGGGAAAATTTCTAAACGAAATGAGATGCCACAAACACCATTAGTCTTTTGTGAGATTTTTGATGTTTGGGGTATTGATTTCATGGGACCCTTTCCTAGTTCGTTTGGGAATTTATACATTTTACTTGCGGTGGACTACGTTTCCAAATGGGTGGAAGCGAAGGCCACCAGAACTGATGATTCCCGAGTGGTAGCAGGTTTCTTGAAGGAGAATATCTTTTCTCGTTTTGGGATTCCAAAGGCTCTTATAAGTGACCAAGGTACTCACTTTTGCAACAAGACGGTGAGTGCACTTTTAAAGAAGTACCATGTCACTCAACGAGTCTCAACTGCTTATCACCCCCTATCCAATGGACAAGCTGAGGTGTCCAATAGGCAAATCAAGGGGATTCTGGAAAAGACGGTGGCTCCTAATCGAAAGGATTGGAGTTTAAGGTTGGATGATGCACTTTGGGCGTATAGGACCGCCTACAAAACTCCAATAGGAATGTCCCCATATCGACTTGTGTTTGGGAAGGCTTGTCACCTTCCGGTGGAGTTAGAGCACAAGGCGTGGTGGGCGGTGCAAAAATGCAACATGGAGTTGGATGAGGTAGGCGACTTTAGGAAGTTGCAAATCCAAGAGCTTGAAGAAATACGCCGGGATGCGTATGAGAATGCGGTGATCTACAAGGAAAAGACGAAGGCTTGGCATGACAAGAACATCTTGAGGAAAGATTTCAAGGTGGGAGACAAGGTCTTTCTCTACCAATCTCGTCTTCAACTTTTTCCGGGTAAGTTGCGATCCCGGTGGAATGGCCCGTATGTTGTTGCTCGCGTCTTTCCTCATGGCGCCGTGGAGTTGTTTGACAAAGACAACCACAACGTCTTCAAGGTGAATGGTCACGAGCCACGACTCTAACCAAGGCGCTGCTTGGGAGGCAACCCAGGGTATTCTTCTTTTTCCCTTGAATTTCATTTTCTTTTTAATTGTTTTGTTTTCTATTTTCTAGGAAGTCAAGATGAGAAGACGATGGTCGTTTGCTACTAAAGGAATTGACGGTTCTTCTTTTCGTTAAAAAAAAAAAAAAAAAAAAAGAAAAAGAAAAAAGGAATTGACGGTTCATTTTCTACCCTTCTCCATATCGAATTTCATTTTCTACCCTTCTCCATATCAAATTTCATTCTCTACCTCCCACCATATCAAACTCATCGTCTTTGTTGATTTTCTTACGCCTCGGGGAGGGCTTTTTGCTATTGTGCTGCTGCTGCTGCTTGGTATCTTTGTTGTGTGCGGATTTGTGGTAGCATTTGCTTTGTGTATACACTTTGATGGCTGCAGCAGGAACATCTCAAGGCCACAAAAATGATTTGTGGCAACAACAGGTTCAGGCCAACTTAGCTTATTTAAGGGCTAAGCTGTGTGTAGCCACGAGATTTTTTCATCTACGTACGCTCGATGATTTGGGTATGACTGCATGCACTGAGGCCATGCTTGAGCACGCAGGGCTGCATGGTTTCTTGTTCAGGTCAGCTCCCACTCATGCCGAGGCTACCTATCAGTTTCTAGCGAGCCTCAAGTCCAAGACCGTCTCGGAGACCACCTTCATCTCAGCCATCCAGTTCATTTACAATGGACGGTCCTTTACGGTTCAGGCTGAACAGCTGCGCCACATCTTGGGAATCTCTCAGGTTCCCTCTGCATATTATGACACTACAGTTGGTGACAGCCCTACACAGGTCTGGTACACATGGACGGGACAAGTTCGGGACACCCATGGTAATGACTATAATGCTAAGATGTCCCATCCATGTCTCCGCCTGACACAGCGGGCCCTATGGCCTTCTTTGGGCTTTCTGAGGTGAACAAGGTGCCTGCCTACCAGCTGAAGTATCTATATGCTCTTATGCCGGAATGACAGGTAATTCCAGATTGGCTCTCACTTTTTGTTCACTCCTGTAAGACAGCCCGCTCAAAACCAAGAGGACAGATTGCTTTGGGTGGCATGATCACCCTCATCTTAGAGGCTGTCGTCCCCGACTGGGAGACGCTTGACTGCATAGGTAGTCCGGACCCCTCAATGGGTCCCTATTTACTGGATGCCACATTTCTGCAAACTCGACTTAGGTGGCTCAAGTCGGTTATAGTAAATGAAGACGAGCGGATGTGGGTTTGGTTCGGTCCTCCCGAGATTTCTCTCACAGAGGATTTTGCTTATGGGCCAGCACATACTTTTAGGATCAACCCAACACCCGCTCCCCCTCGTGCAGCTGCTCGACGACGAGCTCGCGGTGGGATCAGCATCCAGGAGCCGGTTCAGCAGCTGGATCAGCAGCCAGCTGACCTTGAGGATGAGGATGATGATGACTTCCAGGAGCCTGCCCCTCGTTTTCAGCCTCAGAGGAAATGGGGCGAAGGCTCATCATCTGCAGCTCCTGCTGACATACCTTGGGAGCAGCGTCTTTTCGAGCGGATTGAGTTTGTCTACCAGTCGGTTCAGACGGTGAACCAAAATGTTGAGAGGCTGCAGCAGTCGGTGGATGACTTACGGCTCGACATGCATGCTCGTTGGCCCGAATATCCAAACCGGGATGACCCGGATCAATGAGCTTCTTTCTCTCTTCCTCATTATTTTTCTATGTCTTACACACTGAGGGCATTGTGCACTACAAGTATGGGGGAGGGAAATTAGTTCATTGCTTATCCTAGAGTAGTTTCATTTCCTTGTTATTTCCCTTCGGTTTTTATTTTGTTGTACTTTGCATGGAATTAAAAACAGAAAAAGCCACAAAATACGAAAAAAGGCAAATGAAAATCCTGGGATGGAAAAATCCATGCAATAAGCGGGTAGTTCGGCTTGCATTAGGCTTGGCAAAAAAGGACTTGAGGGCGGTAAGGAATGGTGAGATTGAAAATGAAATGAGTGGCTAGGTGAAAACCTTTCGAGGCGCCTAGGCAAAATGAGTGAAATGAGTGTCTTAGGACAAAATTTTTTTGCATGTTAACCACTATGGAAGACCAAAATTGATAGATTTCTTTCTCATCATATTGTTTGTATACTAAATGTGTTAGTAACTTGTAGTTTCTTTCTTTTTCATACTTCCTGAGATCTTTGAGTGATTATTGTAAAAGAGTAAGTTTCTTTTAGCTTACTCGGGGATGAGCAAGGTCTAAGTATGGGGGAGTTTGATAAGCGGTGTTTTACATACCGCAACTATGGATTATTAGCTAGTTTTGTATAGGATTATGTTATTTGTTTCTATGTAATCTGTATCATGGAGCTGTTCGAGAGAAGATTTACATACGAGATTCCAAGAGATGATACAAGCATTGGAAGCATTGAAGCATAAGGAAGAAGCTGTTGAAGACGAAGACGAAGACGAAGATGAAGACTTGAAGAAATCAACAGGTTCTGCCTCAGACAACATAGCCGCACCCGCGGGTCTCAAGCCGCACCCGCGGGTTTCATCCTCAAACAAGGGTTCGAGAAAGCTCAAGCCGCACCCACGGGTCTCAAGCCGCACCCGCGGGTTTCAAGCCGCACCCGCAGGTTTCACCTTCAGCCAAGGTTTTCGAGAAAGCTCAAGCCGCGCCCGCGGGTCCCAAACCGCGCCCGCGGCCCTCTGCCATCCTTAGAATCCGAAGAATCCCAAACCGCGCCCGCGGCTCTCAACCCGCGGGTGCGGTTCCTCGACAGAAGAATCAAATTGATGTCTTTGCCATTTGAAGTAATTTGTGTTTAATTCTGTAACTTTCTATACGTTTTTAGTACCTTAATTCGGCTGTTACATTAGTTGATACTATATAGGTAGTGGATGATCATCCTTGATCATCTAACCTTTGTTTTTGCATAAGTTTTTGGAGAGTTTTTCACATACTTATGAGTTGCTAAAGTTCCTTTGTTTCACTTGGCGTTTGAAGCTTTTGGATTCAACAAGTTGTGAGTTTATCCTTTCCCTTTGTCTAACTCTTTGATTGTCTCAACTCTCTTGTTTGTATTGTCGATGAACTAGATTTACTACTTTAGATTGATCACCTAAGTTAGTTGTGTCTTGTTCATATTGCTAGAGTTTGATACTTCTAGTTGAATTATCATACTTGTTGTGTAGCACAATCTATTTGCATGAACTAGTTGTGATTGTTATTAGAGAAGAGAGTTGAGTACATGTCGAGTATCCGACTAGTTGTCCATGATATTGCATGTATCTATCTATTCCTGAATGCATTGCTACTTTGTTATTGAACTTTGACAGTTTCAAGGTTATAATCGAGTAAGGGTTATTAGGACTAGTTGGACTAATAACTATTCAAGAACAGGAATTAGAACGATCACTTGAGAACTTGACATAGGGATAAAAAAGGATTCTAAGATCAACTTGTTAATCTAATTGTGGATAATCGCTAAGTGGAACACTTCGCTTAATCTTTTTATAACCAAGTTGACATTCGATACTTCGTATCAAAACCACAAAAACCCCCCCTTTGGTTACGTTTATTGGTTAGTCATTGTGATAACTTAAGAATTTGATAAACTGATTCTCTTGGGATTCGACCCTTACTTGCGCACTATATTACTTAGTTTGCATATTAGGATTACTTGACTTGGCACACGACAAATTAGCCTCGTCAGAGGCTCACAAAATGGGTCATCGAAATGTCAGAATTCGATGTAGAATATCGGCCCAGGCCAGCTATCAAGGCACAAGCGCTTGCTGACTTCATTGTCGAAACGAGTTTCAGAGAGGGGGAAGTGGTGAATCCGTATGGCGAGCAGATGATGTGGATAATGCACACTGATGGAGCCGTGAATGACGAGGGGTGTGGCGCGGGTGTGATTCTCACGTCGCCTACGGGAGATGAGATAAGTCACGCCATCGCACTAAAGTTCAAACCCACGAACAATGAAGCTGAGTATGAGGCCTTGATCGCAGGGCTAGAGTTAGCCATTGGCCGTTCAATCTCTGTGCTATCGTGTTGTTGCGATTCAGAAGTTGTAGTAAAGCAGGTACATGGGCTTTATGAAGCGCGAACAGGGAACCTCCCACAATACCATGCCAGGGTCGCGACATTGACCTCGCTTTTCATGCATTTCGAAATCAAGGCAATCCCGAGGGAACTGAATAAGAAAGCAGATGAGCTCGCGAAGATGGGAGCCGGTTGGGAGGGTCCCAAGGAAGAACGCGAGCGAAGATCAGGGTTCATGGTATCCAAGGTGGGCCCCCCGAAATATCTGTTTTTTGTGAAAGAAGAAAGCGCCATCAGTCGCGAAATTGAGATGATGGCAATCAACACTTCGTCTGAAGATTGGCGTCGCCCATTCATAGACTACCTCAGATATGGTCGCGGTCCAACTGACCCAAAAGAGCTCATGCAATTGAAAAGAAAGGCTGGACGCTTTTATATCAGCAGAGGTGAGCTTTACAAAAGAGGAGGTGACCCTTGTGAACTGAAGTGTATGGGCCACAACGAGACAAAGGCCTACCTCGAAGAGCTGCATGCTGGGCTGTGTGGGACACATGCAGGGTGGAGACCCCTGGTGTACAAGGCTTTGCGCCAAGGGCATTTCTGGCCCACAATGAAACAAGATGCTCAGACAATGACGCGAGCTTGTCAGGCATGCCAGTATTTTGCCCCTGCCTCTCACCAACCAGGGGTCCAGCTTCAGATCATGGGAAGCCCCATCCCCTTCGCGATGTGGGGGTTGGATCTTCTTGGCCCTTTTAAACCAAAGGCCCCGGGTCAGCTCAAGTATATCATTGTCGCAGTCGACTATTTCACAAAATGGATTGAAGCGGAAACACTCGCGTCGACAACAGTACCTGTAGTGAAAAAATTCCTTTGGAAGAACATTATCTGTCGCTATGGGTTGCCACGCGAGATTGTTACCGATCGTGGCCCTCAATTTAACTCGCCCCAGCTGATGGCATGGTGCAGCGATCTGGGAGTTAATTTGAAAATTGCTTCAGTTGCACATCCACACTGCAATGGGCAGGTAGAAGCCGTCAATAAAAGCATTGTCACGGATCTTAAGAAAAGACTAGATAGCGCCAAGGGCAGATGGGCGGAGGTCCTGCCACTTACTCTCTGGGCCAATCGAACCACAGTGAAAAAAGCAATAGGGGAGAGTCCTTTCCCCCTCGCGTATGGAGTGGAGGCCGTGGTTCCAGTAGAAATTTTGTTCCCAAACGAAAGACTCCTTCACTATGACTCGGATACCAATGACGAAAAGATGAGGATGGAGCTCGAACTTCGCGAAGAAACTCAAGAAATGGCGGTTATCCGGGCGGCCGCTTACAAAGCAGGTGTCGCGAAGTATTATAACAAGCATGTCAAGGAAAGAGGTTTCGTGAAGGGAGATCTGGTCTTGAGAAAGACAGAGGGGGGAAAACTCGATCCCAACTGGGAGGGGCCGTATATACTGGATCGCGAGGTCGCACCAGGGGCCTATCGACTGAAGGATAGCTCTGGCAATCACGTTGCAAATTCCTGGAACGTGATGCGACTACGCCGCTATTACGCCTAGCCTACTCCCCCACACAGGTATGAATTCCCACGTTTTCATAACATGTCTGCATACCTCAGATGAATATTTCATAGAAAGCGATAAAATCGCGATATAAGACGTTCTAACAAGCTGTATGCAGGCGAAAGGACCGATTGAGACTAAACATTAGCAAGAATCTATCATCGGGTTACCAGAGGAATAAATACTTTCGCCACAAAGGGGGACGTGATCTCAGAATAAAAGGTACGTGCACATCTCGAGAATTCAGGATGTCACATAAATCCCGTGACGTTGGGCTGGGGCCAAGAGCACCCATCCAGGTCGCGAAGCCGTGACACTGGGCTGGGGCCAAGAGCACCCACCCAGGTCACGAAGCCGTGACGCTGGGCTGGAGCCAAGAGCACCCACCCAGGTCGCGAAGCCGTGACGCTGGGCTGGGGCCAAGAGCACCCACCCAGGTCGCGAAGCCGTGACGCTGGGCTGGGGCCAAGAGCACCCACCCAGGTCGCGAAGCCGTGACGTTGGGCTGGGGCCAAGAGCACCCACCCAGGTCGCGAAGCCGTGACGCTGGGCTGGGGCCAAGAGCACCCACCCAGGTCGCGAAGCCGTGACGCTGGGCTGGGGCCAAGAGCACCCACCCAGGTCGCGAAGCCGTGACGCTGGGCTGGGGCCAAGAGCACCCACCCAGGTCGCGAACCCATGACTGTCCGAGAGTGAGTAACGACATTCGTCCTCCTCACCTCGACCACGAAGTCCTGACCTTGATGGGATAGCAACCCATCAAGGCACGGAGCTCAGCGAGTGACACTCCTGAAAAAAGTCAATCATGAAACTATATACTTAGCATGGAAATATGCAATACAAAACGCTAATGAATCCCCATCTGTTTTGACAGACACTCCTGCACTAAAGAAACGAACGATCATAGGCATGATCGCGAACGAAACAGAAAATGGCAGTTTGTGAGGAAACTGGCGCTAAAACTCCAATTATCCACGAGCATGGATTTCCCAAGGCATCAAGAATACCTTAGCTAAGGTATGATGAGATAAACACGCGAGCTACTTTGTTTTGTCACAAGAACAAAGAATCTGATTCCAATTCATTATAGGAAATCACATTCTCAAACACAAAGACACTCATAAGTGCACGAAAAACCCTACTACTGGCTCATACGCATGCAGTAGTCAGGTAAGAACACACTCTTTATCGCATCACAGGTCATGACATATGAATAATCTATACTTACGCGGTCGATTTTCTCGCAGGGTTTTTCGTAAGACCAACAGAAGAATCTTTCCTGACGAAAGATGTTGAAGAGTGTCCTATTTATGATATTAAAGTATTCTCGTTTTGGAAACATTTTTAAGTTCTAAAGTCTATTGGTGAGACACATACTTTTAATCACGATGGCACAGAGGTGCACATTACATTTTGAGTTCCAAAGTTTTTCCGATAATCCCAGTCTAATTTATTCATAAACCCTCGTTCATTCTCCCTCCTTTTTTAACACATAGGGCTCGCGAGACTGTAAACATCCTCACGAGCACTATGGGGGGAGGGGAAGAGGAGGAGAAATCACCATACAAACACAGAATAAAGAGACATTAAAAAGCACTAAGCCTAGAGAGGAACGACGACCTTCACTTGATACACCACAGTCCGAACGGGAACTTCGGGTGGATTAGCACGCCACATGGTGAAAGTCACCTCATCTCCCTCACGAAGATCATTCTCATACGCAAAATCACTCCAACCTTCGCCCAGAAAGTAAGAACTCCCAGCCTTGTCCAGAGTCACGTCCCAAGGTTCGAAATTGACGCATAGGACAAGACTCTTACCACCGAAATGGCTAAGGTGTTGATCACAATGTTCCTTCGGGAAACGCTATACGTAGAGAAGAGGAGTCTAAGAAACGAACAAGCAGAGAAAGGCAAAGTAAAAAGGATATTTACCAAGCATCTGCCAGTAATGGCAGAGGAATCCATAGTAATAGTGAAAGACTCATCCAGAGACCCCTCTCGAGTTCGTCGTGTCCTGACCATGTCGGTATTCTTTGAAAAAAAGGCAGACAAGGAAGGAGAAAGCAGGAAACGCTATTTATAAAAGAAATACACCTAACCCGCAGTTAATGCATTGAATGATTAAGGCAGAAAAGTAGTTGGGAGAACAAAAGTAATAAACACAAAAGACATGCAGGGGAATAATTGTACGGTCTCCTCATGAGACCCAAAGAAAAAACATCTAACCCACATTTAGACTCGCGATCACATTCCGATCCACGGGCCACAGAACCAAATAACAAATTGTATATAACACCAACCCAAGAGTTTGCAGACAACGCATGAAAAGGAGTTAAACTTCATCAGGAAGATCCAGATACCCATCAGCCTCAATCAGCGTTGAATCGCGAGCCCCTCTCGCACTACCAACGTCTTTGACCGACGCGATGTTTTCTTCAGCAGCAGTCTGCTCCCTGTCAATATTCACAACATCGTCCCCACCATCCACATCAGACGATCTAGCACAAGAGCGAGTCGAAGAATCCGCTGTCTTCTTCATCCTTTCCTCCGAGTAAATTACTCTTTTAGGCACTTTAGGAGCTGGGACTAAAGGAATGTGAGACTCCATCCCTCTAACGACCCCTTCGCCTTTAGGCAAGAAGGGTTCGATGACCCAACCTTCAAGAAGGCTCGCGTCGTCATCAATAAAGGTCCCAAGAGGAGGAGAGGTATACGCGGGGAGCTCGGTAGGAAGGCCACAAAGATCCGTAGGATCATAAGGAAAGTTAGCCACTTTGTGTTTCCTGAGCTGACGTTTGAGTGCGGTGATCACCAGTGTGTCACGAGCCAAGCTGATAAAATCAATACGACACTTCTCGCGATAGCTAGAAGCATACTGCTTAGCACCTTCGCGATGACCCTTGTCAAAAGCTTGGTCTTTCTCTTGTCGGAGCAAAGATAACTCTGTATGATGATTGCGCTCCATAGTCCTGGCCGAAAGCTCCAAATCACTTATCTTCGCCGCCAGCTCATTTACCCTGTTCTCCAAAACAACATTCCTCTCTTTCTCCTCTTTTAGTTTTTTCTTCGCGGCCTCCTTGACATCTTGGGCTTTATTAGCAAAATCGACCATCTGGTTATAATCCCCCTCCATCTGGACGTAGCCATCTTCAAGGGCGATGGCATATTGCCCCGACGCCTCGTTAAGAAGAATTGACTACAATGAGCAAAATATGCTGGTTAAAATTAGCTACCAGCAAGAAGGAAGAAAACCACTAAGAAAGAAAAAGAGGGAAACTCACCGCCAAATTAAGTCTCGAGAGCCCTACTCTACCCCGAGCAATGCCCTCTAAGAATTCAGGCATCTCTGGGAAACCTGGTCGATCGCGACGAAAGAACGTCCTCACCACCTCTTCCTCGGGAAAGAGCTCAGCCAGGCCCTGAGAAGGGGTATCTTGGCCACCTTCAAGGGTCATAGGCTGTTTACCCTTGGCAGTCTCCGAGGCCCTCTCTGCAGGGGTTGCTCGGTGCGAAGTAGGAGTCCCGCCGGCCCCTAAAGGGATTGTCGGACCAATCGGGGATTGGTCGTCTAGAGGCTCTGCCACACGAGTCTCGGTCTCCATGGCTTGAGGCACGGACTCACAGATGTTAATGCCACCAGCAGAGGTTTTATTCTTTTTAGAAGGAGCCTTGTTCTTGTTCGCCAGTTGTTTTCGGCGTTTGCTCTTTTGTGGGGCAGGAGCCTGTTCATCAATAGGCTCTTCGTCAAAAGAGTCATCAGAGCCCTCAATGGTCGGGAGACGAGAAAAGTATCCTGTCTCTGAAAATAAAAAATATATAATAAAAAAATCCATAAGCATATGACATCGCGAATCCGTAACAAAAATAAACAATAAAAAGAATGATGATAATAACAACATGCAAGAAAATCATTAGACGAAAGACGTAAGGGATACCATAATGGTGCTTAAGACTAAGTCCACGCTGGGCTAACACCTCGTGGGTAATACACTTCAGGAATATGCGCGTCGAGACGAGATCAGGGAAATTGTGGAATTTACGGGAAAGACAATCTTTCTTAGGCTGAGACCAGTCACCAGATTTGGGTTGGGTCGCGAGCATCGATATCTTGGTCGAGATCCCAGAACCCGGAGGAGGTCGTACCAAAAACCAATCAACCTTCCACTTCGGTATGCGGGGAGGACCATCCCACTCCGACTTACCATTCTTTACAGCTGTAAACATCCCCATCTCCTCAGGAGCCCTTCGCGTGGAAAACATAAGGAGAAAATGACAAGGATTGGGTTTTACTCCGATATCTTGACACCTCATCACATAAATAACCAAGGCACTCCAGAAGTTAGGATGCATCTGAGCTGGGCTGTAGGTCAGCTCTCTCAGGAGCATTTTAGTAAAGTTGGAGAAAGGGAGCCTAAAGCCTAGTTTGAGAGACGATATACTCAAAGGAAAGAAAGTGCCATACTCATCAAGGGAAGTTCCGCCCGAAGATGGAAGAGCAAAAATTGTACCTTCGGGGAAGGGATAAGCATCTGCGATGGTAAAAAGATCGCGAAGGGTAAGATCAGAAGGAAGGGCCGTAAACGGGTTCCCAAGGTTCTTGACCTTTTTATAACGGACGCGGCGAGTCAAAATCTGTACGCGACCCGCCGGATTATTGAAAATATCTTCGATTTCCAAACGAGGAAGATCGCCTCGCCAGGAGTAAAACTTCTCATAGTCCTCACGACCGATTATTACATCCTCAGATTCCTGAGGAAGAAGATCTTTATTACCATAACCCGCATCTGGTCGCGAGGTAGAAGGAACTTCATCGCCATTATTTCTAACAGGGTTCCCTGTGGATGATTAAGAAGAAAAAGATTGAGAGTTAGTTTTCCAGGGCAAGAGTACGAAACGCGAAGGCTAGAAAGAAGCCTCGCGAGCCATGGGAATGAAAAACAAAGAAAACCCTGGAAAACGAGAAATATAAGATCTAAGTGGGAATCAAACAGACTCCAGGCAGGCACTCTAAGGAATGGTAAGATGAGTAGTTCAGAGGCCATGAGAGAAAAACTAACTTTAAAGAACGAAGAGAATTCCGACAACCTAAAATGGCTTTTAAAGGAGAGAAGAGCGCCCATCAAACAGAAGAAGGAAAAAAGAGCACCGCCCAGTAAATAACCAGTAAAGGTACGGAGAAAACCCGCCTGACCGCCATGAAAACCAATGAAAGCTTCGAAAGAACACAAAACAGCGGAGATATAAAAATACCGAAATCATGTATAAAAGTAATGGAAGAAAACAACAAATAAAGAGCGAATTCGAAGTAGAACTTACCAGCCATTTGTGAACCTGAAGATTGTCTGAACGAGTGAAGGTTTCTCGAAATTTTATTAAAAATGGGATTTTACAGAGAAACATGAACGGTTGAAGTAAAGAGGAAGGAAGAATATGATTTGACAGCCTTATATAGGAAGGTGGAAAAAATCCCAAAAGGTCACCACGTGTTGAAAGGTGTCAGAGCGCAGGAAGACGAAGCGTCTCGAATTTAAAAAATTCAAAATTCAAAACAAGCGCGATGGAATGAGAAGGCGTCGCGAACAAATTATCTTCAAAGGACTCCCCGAGAACCCGGCTTCAATTATTACCCAAGCCTTACCTTCGCGAAGGCAAGGACTTGGGGGGCTGGCTGTTGGACCCGGTTCTCGCGAGTCGTGACACAAACCCGGTTCTCGCGATTTGTGATACAAACCCGGTCCGCGACTGAGAAACAGACCGCGAGCCCATATGGTCGAATAACTAAATCAAGAACGAGAAGCCCATTAAGAAGCCCAATAGGTAAAGGGAGCAACACCAGATTGTGTGGGACCCAACGTCCGATTATAAATCCTAACGGCAAGGAGAGAGGAAGGGGGGCGATTAAGAGCATCTTCCTTCCCTTCTAGAAAGAGAGAGACAAACACATAAGGCGAATACTCATTTCCGAGCTCGTCTCTTTGATCCCGATTCACCTCTTTTAGTAGGAAATCGGATGATCGGTACCTGGATTCTGGCTCTCGGTATCGTTATCGTGCTTTTGAGGTGTGATTCATCACGAGTGATTGAGTTTCATCATTTATTGTTTCATTGAGTTGGCTCACGAGGTTTCACTGTTTTGGTCATTAGTTCGATCGTTATCTTCTCTTTGTTTTACTTGTTTGAGGCATCGTGTTCGTTTATCTATAGCTATTACTGACTTGAGCGTCGGAGAGTCAAATCAGGGGGTCCAACCTTCCGGTTTGGTTGTGCAGGTAGCCTGAGGATTGAAGAACATAAAGAACTGAGGAGGATAGTACATTTTGATCCGGATAGAGAAGAGTCGCAAGTTGTTGCTCCAGATTGTGTGAGGAAGGTCTCCAGTATTTGAAGATTCACCGAAGGCCAGATCTCGCGAGGTGTTGATTGCGAGATCGCGAATATCTGGGCTCCAACAAACAAGACTTCCCCGAGCATATAGCGCAATGATAACTGGTTACAAGAATGTTCTTTGCACAAAAACCATCACGTACGGATAGTCAAATACGTAGATCACAAGCATTTACATTCTCTGAAGTCTGAACTATTATTTGCAGCAAGCTTATATACAGTACGTCGGAAGAAAATGCAAAGAAATGGTCAAACGTTGAACTCCTCACACCTTCCATTCAAATAAACGTGACTTCCCCCAGAATAACTACTTGTCCATGCACTTCGAATTCTCCGAAACTCTATCCAAAACACCCCCCGATTATTGGCCTTTCCTACTAGTCTGAGTCTTGACCTTCCAATAATCATTTGACAAAAGAATTCAACAGAAAAACATAGAACATTAAGTAATATTGAATGACTCATAATTTAATAACTCATGATCTCTCAGTTCTCCGCCTCTCAAGCTTTCCAAGAGACAGGCAAACAAACAAGAGGATTAGAATTAAACCAGGTCCAGCCCTCTCAAATTCAGCACATTTAAAGGGTTCAAGAAGCAGAATATATAGATCAAGAAGCACTGTAAAAAACGACGATACCGAGAAAGGTAATACAAGCCCAGAAACTGAAGATGAAGGTTTCAGGCAAGATAGGCAAGTACCAGCTAGGCCAGACAATTGGGGAAGGCGCCTTTGCTAAGGTGAAGCGGGCTAAGAATGTTATTAATGATCAACAAGTGGCAATTAAGATCATAGACAAGAACATGATTCTCCAGAACAAGCTCTCATATCAGGTGTGACTATGCATCCTCTTCTATGCTATATTCAGTTCAGAAGTTTGAAGTTTTGATTATTCTAAAACTGTCCCTGTTTCTTTGTGGTTTCAGGTACAGAGAGAGATCAGAACTATGAAGCTTTTAAATCATCCAAACATTGTTAGGATACATGAGGTATTTAGACATTCATCCCTTTTGTTTTTCTTGATAGAAATAGTTGTCTATGTCTTAGTGTCATTCTTTTATGGTTTAAGGTTTTGGGATCAAAGACAAAAATATACATAGTAATGGAGTACGTACCGGGAGGACAGCTATCTGAAAAACTGGTAAGCACTCTGTTAAATAGCATAGCTTGACTATATGAGCTGAAGAAGCGATGATCCCTCCTCTCGATCTGAGCAGTCATATTCAAGAAAGTTAAGTGAGGAAGAAGCAAGGAAACTCTTCCAACAACTAATTGATGCAGTAGAGTATTGTCATTGCAGAGGAGTGTATCACAGGGATCTAAAGGTAAATAAACATCAACCTACCTGCTTAGAAGCTAAGAGCATCTTTATCATGTAACTCATGTTGAGTAACATAGTCCATTTTTTTAATATTAAATGAGTTTTCATCCACATGAATTCATGTTACTCATGTATGTCAAATAACATAGATTTTATCTTTATTTTTATTATAAATTTAAATAATATACTACATAGTCAATATGGATATCAATATGTAGATAAAAATAAATCAAAAATATTTGAAAAAGAATTACAATAAAATTTTATGTATTGTGAATGTTATAAGATATTTACCAATAACTAAGTAATATAACTTTATTATTGGTCCACATGTCGATAAATGATTGGACACATGAAGTGATTTGTGTAAGAGTGAGTAACACTTCTTTGTTACTTCTCTCCATTCATGACATTGGTTCTATCAAATAAGTTGTCATGTAATTTTAATTTTCAATTTTTAAATGGTGTTTGTTACTCTAAGTAACACCAATGTAAATCATAATATTGAAACCACAATTGGATTAAAAATATTGTTTTTGCAGCCTCAGAATCTGCTCCTGGACAATCAAGGGAATCTGAAGGTTTCAGACTTTGGACTCAGTGCATTTTGGAAGGTACTAGCTTCACTGAAAATTATCCAACACGGCAACACATTTTCTTTGCCTTGGGTTTCCCCATGCTGATCTAGTATTTCTCACAGCCTGAAAGTTTGCTATCAACAAGATGTGGTTCACCGAGTTATGTAGCACCTGAGGTAAGAAATGAAATTCTGTGTTTATATGATTAAAAAATGGAATACGGATAACCATATTGTTTTGAAGAGTATATAAATCCAAGCAAATAGAACCTTAATCAAAATTCTCAATTATAATTATGCGTGCAACAGCTCATAAGAAACAGAGAATATGACGGGGCAGCCGCAGACATTTGGGCTTGTGGAGTGATTCTTTTTGAAATGTTATGTGGGTATCTACCATTCAATGACCAAAACATGGCGCATTTATACAAGAAGGTAACAACATTGACAAAAGTTATACTGCTTTTACTAGTGGAATTACTCAGAATCTGACGGTTTTTCTACCTCATCCTTAGATTTTGGCAGCAGAATATAAATGCCCAGTTTGGTTAACTTCAGGCCAAAAGTGCCTGCTCTCCGGAATATTTCAAATCGATCCAAGAAATGTAAGAGATTTAATCAATTGGATTTTGGTAGCAGAAATAAATAAGAATCAAGATAACCAACTCAAGACTGTCGTTGCAGAGAATTACAATCCCTGAGATAATCGAAGATGAATGGTTTCAAACAGATTTTGATCCTGAGGCAGCAGCAGAGCTTATGGAGAGAACTAGCTCAAATTTCTATCACGTAGCTCCTTATGTTGCTGAGGTAACAGCTGAATATGACGAGATATACAAACATCCACTCTTTTTTTCCTAATAGAAACACAGTTATTCAATTGTCCTGAAATATTAACGCAGGAATCTATACCAGACCACATTACTTCTCAAAAACCCAATTATATCAATGCATTCAAGCTAATTGCATTGTCACAAGAGCTGGACTTGTCAACCTTATTCGAAGAAAAGGTACAGCATGAAAGAGACCAAAACCAGTTCTATATGATTTCTTTCTTTACTCAGCTTATATGGTTGTGTATATAAACGAATCATGCACATATAGGAAAATAAAAATGCAAGGCACAAGATGATTATGGGCTCCAAGAACACACTCAGTGAAACCATGGACATAATACAGGTTGCTGCAAGAGATTCGTGCCTCTCAGTTGAGAAGAAAGGTTTTTGTAGGGTATTATTTGTTCCCATCCTTTTCATATATAACCAGTAAGGTATATAGATCTAGTCTGATTGTTCCTCATTTTTATTCAGATCAAAATGCTTCCACAAAAAAGATCCAAGTCCTGTAGACCATGTGCTAATCTATTAGCAGAGGTAAAATTCATAGAACTGACTGACTCCTATCAACAGAAAGAAGCAATGAAGTTACCTATGTTCTTGGGAAATTTCAGGTGTTTGAGGTTTCTCCCACATGTTGCGTCGTACAGATATCAAAGTCTACAGGAGAGCTGCGAATGTACCAAGAGGTACTATTTTGAGTAGAAATCCTCTTTGATTCTTTTAAGGTGAATGAATACTGATTTGCAACTCCTATGAACAGTTCTGCAATACATTAACAAACCTGTTAGAAGAAACATGCCAGCCATTAGCAAGGCAAATGTCCAAGGACGATAGTCTTATCCCCATCAGTATACATACTGAGCATGAAAGGTACAATTTAGCTCCATAGAGTGCATTATGATATATAGATATCTATTGGATGCTCATGTCTATGTTTTTGTATCATGCAGCTCTACTTCAATTGTGAACATCGATCTCCATGGCTACTATTCATCATAAGATTACATATCCATGAGTTTATTTCTTGATCCTTGTACATAAGATGTTGTAATAGTGAGCTCAATGTGAGGGTTCAACTGAGTTTAGTGTTTCCCGTATAAAAAGAATGCGAGAGGCAATGGGATAGATACTTACCTGGACGGGGTCAACGAGCGATCAACAAGGGTCGTGGCCTGGGATGGTGACCTCCATTGCACATTAAGGAGGGGCGCCGCTCCAACAGGCAACATCCACTAGTATACATCATAATTTGTGACTGTACGGGCCTGGGCTTTGACCCTTCCCATCTCTAGTTTTAATTTTTATTTGGGCTTCGGGTTAACGGAACCAAGGATTCGTGCCCAATATCTCTATTACAATTAAATTATAAGTTTCTACGGTCTTCTAATTAAATTCTAATAATATACCCCTGTCCACTTTCACCACCTTCACGAGCTTATTTGCTCCCTTCCATTATCGATCCCCTTCTTTGCTCCCTAACCCTAGGTCTCGACACCGAGAAATCCAAGCAGGTCGTTATTTCTTTTCTTTTCATTCAAGCAAGTCCTTATTTTGCCTTTACATTATATGATTCAAGCAGGATCTTATTTTGAAACAGTTTGTACGAGTATATGGCCTGAATATTTGAGTTTATCAATATAATATGTAAGTTGCATACTGCCACCTGAATATTTGCCATAATCCGTAGGAAAAGCAGGAAAAATGCGGTCTACCACATGTTGAATGACTGGTAGTGGAGCTTGTTGGAACTCCATATGTGTGTTTAGTGTGTTGACAAAAAATATTATAGTGTTGACAAAAAATTTATCTTGTGTTTGTGTTCGTGCAGTACTAATTCAATGAATTAGGCTCCAGTAGAGTTTTGATTTCCGTTTCTTTGGTTAAAAACAAGGATTAGATTATTATGCAGGGACTGTTGACAAAATTTTTTGGCAATGTTGACAATTTAACGTGTGTAAAATTTGACACTGTTGACAAGGATTATGCAGGGACAATGCAGTTTGTTTTAGTGTGTAAAAAAATTAATGTGTTGACAATTATTTTTTTGACAATGTAATTTAGTGGTGTTGACAAGTTTTGTAAAGTGTTGACAATGTTGACAATTTGTAATCTTACTCGTGTTGTATGTTGTTGACCGTTTATTAGTCGTGTAAACAATTTATCTTGTTGGGTTGACAACTTATATTATTCTTGTTGGCAGCTCTGTTAAAAAATTTGTTGACAACTCTGTTAAAAATTTTGTTGACAAATTTTGTTTACAACTCTGTTATAATTTCCACGTTAGTAAAGGGTTATTATTGGTGTTGACAACTTATTATTCTTGTTGACAGCTCTGTTAAAATTTTTGTTGACAACTCTGTTAAATTTTTTGTTGAAAGATCTGTTATAATTGTCACGTCAGCAAAGGGTTATTTTCATATAACTTAAAAAAGTGATGCAAAAACATAAAAAACATTACAGTTTTTGGGTAATACCCAAAAACCGGCGGAACGAACAGGTTATTCCTCACTTTCCTTTGTTATTTGTACCAGTTCACTTTCAGGTGTGTCGGGTTTTATAACATAAAAGTTTAATTTGAATATAAAAACAACTTCGTTTAAAATATTTTACGAGGTTTATTTATCTTTTACAAATTTAGTATAATTTGTAAAAATAATTGTTTAATTTAATTTTTTATCGAAATAGATAAAGTAAAAAACTATCAATTATTTAATATAATATTTTTGAATTAGTATGATTAATATTTTTAATAAATAGAGTGTTAATCAAGAATTTTTTAAATATTTAAATATGTTTCAGCTTAAAGTATTTAAAAATAATAAACTATAAGATAAACTTTCTATATAATTATTAAATAACAGTTTTAACTTAAGGGAAATTTGCGGTTTGTACCAAGGTAATACAGAGATTAGGAAATATCGTGTGATTTAAAATATATTAAAGGCAATACAAAGATTATGCTTAATGCTTGTCACGTGACGATCTAAGAGATTAGGAAAAAAAAATTAAAAGATGAAGTAAATGACTGTCATGTGACTTGTTGAAAGAGGAAATGTCATGTGGCAAAAAATGAGGATTGCTTTATTAGTTTAATAGTAGATTGTTAAGTGGAACAATTAATTTTTCTTATTTTTAAATTTCAAATTTCCGAAGAGTTTTTTGCGTCAAATCATTTTTTATTTGGTTGAATTTACGTCGAACCACCCCTTATTTCACATTTTACAAAGAACAACCCTTTTTTACTACTCTTCCGTCACATTTGTTAAGTTTTCCGTTAGTTTTTATGAAATTACTCATTTACCCCCAATATTCTTCTAATTTTCGAAGGGAAATATATATTTTGTAAAGTAATGATATTTTCACGAAATTATCGCGAGATGACAAAGCATCGAAGGAGAGGGAAAATTGTGCTCGAACGCCATTGAAGGAGAGGGGAAATTGTCCTCCATAGCTCAAATATCTGCTCAATTTCTTCTTCTTGATTGAAAGTTGAGACTGCAATTCGATTTTTAGGGTTAGAATGAATTAGATCTGAAAATTGATTAGCTATAATGTTAATTAATTAACTCTAGTTTAATATTATTTTATTTTTTTAAGTATAAAAGAGGATAAAAGAAAAAATAAACTAAATCTTATTTTAACTTTTCTTTTTAATTAGAAAAATATATTTTTGGATGATTTTACCCGTTAAATTGATATTGTAGCTTACGCGAGGTGTCTGATTCCAGATAGCACAATCAACGCGTTCATATAAGGATTGTCATATCCTATTGTCGAGGGTGGAGGGGAGGGAGAGAACGAGAGCTAGTTTCTTCTACCAATGCCTTTTTATTACACTAAAGGGGTGGGTTATTTAATTTCTCCATTGTCTAGCCCACGTTTTTGTATTAAATTCATATGTTGCTTCTTTTTTAACCTAAAGGGATGGGTTATTTAGTTTCTTCTTTAGATCCTTATTTGGTGCAATTGTGTTTGTTGTGCTCATTTGCTTGCGATCGATACTGATTTGAGCGTGGGAGAGCTAAATCCGAGGGTCCAACCTTCTGGTTTGATTGCGCAGATACTAAAGGAGATCAAGAACAGAGGAAAGAGATGGAGTTTTATATATCCAAAAAGAAGTTGAGTCTCAAGTTGTTGATTTAGCTGTGTTCGAGAAGGACTCCAGCAAATAAGGGAATTTGTAGTTGGTCTGACCTCGCGAAGTGCTGATAGAGAGATCGCCAACATCTGGGCTCCAACAAGCCGGATTCAAGAAATAAGGTAGCAAATTAAGTGGCATATACGTACTCGATCATAATGAAACAAATTACATGAATGATAATTAAACAAATTACATGGATGCAGGACAAGTTAAGAAATAAAAAAAGACGTAAGAGTAGAATGAATGAAATATATAGGTTGTGAATTACATTGAAAGGATATAAAGTAGATTTTCAGTAGGGGCGGTCGCCGATGATGTTACCAGCGGGGTCATAGTTGCAAGTGATGAAGACGCCAGCATCGTTATCGCAAACAACGCGAGCACATCCAAGGCGAGCAGTACCACGCCAGACGATTTGAGTGTAGTGGCCGCAATCTCCCTCAGCGCAGGAGTTGGAGCCAAGGTCGTAAAAGCGGCCCTCATCAATCCAGGACCTGACCGCGTCCATAGGGGTCCAGTCAGCCCCGCTTCCCCAGAAGATATTCTCCCCGTAGGGCCCACCTGAGTGGACCAAGGCACAATCCTGCCTCCTCTGCTCTGCATATGTAGCGGCGTAACCGGCCAAGCCTGCGTCCCACTCCAAAGGAGGGACCCCGACGGATGACCGCACTGCGTTGTGTGGGGCTAGGAATTGGTATGCCACTGAGTCGTAGCTCACTTGCGGGGTCTGGTGGTGGTGGTGGTGGTGCTCGTGCTCGTATCTTGGGCTTGGAACTGTCGGCACGGTTTCCTCTTCCGGAGCCGGCTGATATTCCTGGTAGTACGAGGCGTGGACGGCCGAGATCAAGACCACGAGGGTGGCCAATGCCACGGACTGGGATTTCAGCGACATTTTTTCCACTATACTTATATTCTTGATTTCGTGGGGGGCGGATATATTCTTTATTTCGTCGATTTGTGTTTTTGTGCTTTACTCTCAGCTTTCGGGTGGGATTTATATGCATGCATCACGCCGAACGAGTCGTTTTGATTTCTTCATATCTATTAACTGCTGGTGGGATGCATGTTTTGTTTTCAAACATTAGTGCTCACCATTAGTTTTGCAAACCCCCACGTTGTCTTGGCCGGTATTATATACTCCTATATACTACTTGTCTAATTAAAGATTATTTAAACAGAGGCTTATTATTTGGCACATCCTAAAAGTTTATTTGACACACCTGGATCTTCGTCACGAATGTATTAGAGATGATCTTCGTCACGAAGAAAAACCACCAGAGATTCTTCACGAAGAAACTGAGGACTTCCGTCACGAAGGTTCCAAGGACATCCGTCACGAAGGTATATAGGACATACGTGACGAATCAATTTTTTTTTTTAAAAGTTCTGAATCTTGTAGAGAATTTCAATACGAGTCCGTGCATATAAAATACGTCCAAAACGGACATCGTATGCCCTTCCAAAAGCCTCCAAAATAAAATAGTCGCATGCTTTAAGTTCGTAAAAGCAAAAACTTATATAAATTTAGTATTTGTATAATATAATTATTAATTATAGTTAAAAATCATGCAATTAAATTTATATACTATAATAATTATATATTATCATTTAATATCACTAGTTTATTACTTATAAAGTACAATTATGCATTATGTTTAAATATTACGAACTTAACGAAAACGACTGTTTTGTTTTTAGGGCTTTTGGAAGGGCAAACGATGTCCGTTTTGGACGAATTTTATATGCACGGACTCGTATTGAAATTCTCTACAAGATTGAGAATTTTTTTTTAAAAAAAATTTGATTTGTCACGTATGTCCTATATACCTTCGTGACAGATGTCCTTGGAACCTTTGTGACGAATGTGTGGCCATATACCTTTGTGACGAAGAACCGTTACTATACATCCGTGACGAATGTCGGGCCATATACCTTCGTGACGAATGTATGGATGTGTTAAATAAAATTTTAGGGTGTGCTAAATAAAGACTTTGTTTAAATATCGTGATGAGAATAGATCCATCGACGTATATACCATTAGTTATTGGCAAGAGGCTATTTACACTACACTTTTTAACTATCTCAACTATAATTCTGTCGTCGACGATGCAATCGAGGACGAGAAAAAGTATTTCAATGAACCCGAGGACGAGATGTGTGAAAATAGTGGCGAAGAAGAAGGAGACTTCGACGCCGGTGATTTTCGGTTAGTGATTTTTTCTCTATTAATTGGTTTTCTCTCTATTTAGGTGCATATAAATTCGTCGAATTGATAGTTGTGATTCATGTGGATTAATAAGATATAGATGCGATTCTTATTGTAATTTGGATTAACTAGGGTTTGCAAAAATTAATTATAGGGTTTGGATTCTGATGCGTTTGAAACCGAAGAAACGTTTCCTACTAAGGAACATTTGAGGCATTGGTTTCAGAGTATTGATAGAGAGCTTGTGATGGTATTAGTGACTCATCATAGTAATGTACATCAGATGAATATAATGTGCGAGCATTATGGAATGTATAGATCATGGAAAAAGAAAGAGGAATTAGAATATGAGGAAACAGAGGAGGTTGTTGAGACAGAGCGGGATAGTAGGGATAAGAGGACGAATTGCAATTTTGAGGTCCGAGTTTATAAGTTCAAGAAGAGGGATGGCAGAGATGGATGGTATTTGAAGGTAAAACACGGACAATACAATCATAAGCTTTGCACTAGCTTCATTGGTCATCCGTACATGGGTGGAATGAAGCCGGATGAGGTTAGCTTGGTGACGTCGTTGGCGAATGTATTCATTGCGCCTACTGCTATTGGTCTTCAGTTGAGAAAGTCATTTTCCGGGAATGTAACATCCACAAAACAAATCGCAAACTTTGTTCGGAAGTTGCATTTTGAGGATCGTGGGGATTTGAGTGTTACACAGACCTTGAAGTTTCTAAAGGAGCGCAACTATGTAGTGCATCCCCTTTGCAGGAAGAAATCACACGAGGTGGACATCTTGTTTTTTTCCCATCAAGACTCGTTGCATCTGTTGAGGATGTTTCCGTACGTCGTAGTTATTGATGCCACCTACAAGACGAATAGTTATAATAGTATACTTATGTATTTTTGTTTAATGTCCTCCTGCGTCATTTTTTAACTATATTATGCAGGTATAAGATTCCTCTTGTGGAGATCGTCGGGTTCACTTGCACGCATAAGACTTTCAACCTTGCGTATGCATTCACGCGTAAGGAGGAAACAATGCACTCCTTGTGGATAATTCAGAGGCTTGTTTGATGATGTTGGAGTAATGCCGACTGCCATAAGGACTGATCGAGGACTAGATCTCATCATTGCAATCAAGATAGTGTTCAAAGATCTTCCGGTTCAACACCTCTTGTGTTGGGTGCGTATCAAGCACACCATCGAATTAAATGCTACCAAAATCTTGAAAAACAAAGAATCGGTGAAAAGGTTGTGCAACCAAGTATGAAGACTTTTTCTATAAAAAATGGAGGAGGTATACGAGGAGAGGCTGGTACGACTGAGAACTTCTTGGAGAAGCGGAATCATTGGATACATTGATAAGGTCTCGCTTATCCCTTACAAGACAAACATTGTTTGCGCGTGGACGGAACACAATCTTCAATTCTTCACGAGACATAACAATATTGTCAGAAATGAGTCTACCTGGGAGGAAGCTTCTCTGAAAGGAACCAATCATATCAGCAATAAAAGGTTGGAGCCGAGACATAAGAATCTTCGTAATCGCCTTATAGAGGACATTGCATAAACTAATGTGGCGGAATTGAAATGTGGTCTTGGGCTAATTGATCTTGGCAATAAGCACGATGAGCGTATCATTTAGGCCTTGTGGTAAGTTACCAGTCTCAAAGATATCAGAAATAAAGCGGAAAACAGAGTCACCAACCACCGACCAACATTCGTGGAAGAAGACGGGCTGGTATCCATCAATGCTCGGCGATTTGAAGGCCTTCATGACTTTGAAAGAATTCAAAATTTCCTCTCTGGATACCCTTTTGGTGAGCTCGTGGGCATAATCTTAGGGGAAAGTCAAAAAGCCATAACAACTAAGAACACACCAAAGGCCTCACCTGAATCTTTATAGAGGGTCTAAAAAAAACAAACCCCGTGATTCTCAAGCCCCGCTTTATCTTCAGTCCATATACCAGGCGAAGTCTCCAAACCGGCGATCTTGTTCTTGCTTCTCCTAACCAAGGTGGAGGTATGGAAGAAGCTCGTTTTACGATCCCCAAAGGAGAGCCATTTCTCACGATATTTCTGAAGCCAAAGAATCTCCTTCTTTTCCATGACATCCACAAGGATCTGCTTCAAGGCAATCTCTTGGGCAAGCAAGGAATCAGAGGGAGCAGAGCTTACGACGTTGAATATCCAGGATCTCAAAAATAATATATAGCATGGCGACGCCCTTGAATATTGACAAAGACATCCTTGTTCCAGATACGAAGATCCCAAGTGAGAAATTTCAGGGCCTTCAGGGTCTCAATGAAGTTTCTCCATTTGTCCCTAAGGAAGGTTGGAAATTCAGCATGCTTGAGCCAAGCTCCCTCAAACCGAAAAGGCCTTCTACTGATATTTAGATGGAAGGAAGGCTCGGTGCAGAGGAGAAGAGGGAAATGGTCCGAAGAGAATTTTGCCAGGTGCTTGACCATAGCATTGGGCCAAAGAGATCTCCCATCCATATTTTTGAAAACTTTGTCCAACCTTTTTGCCACCAGAATAGCTGCAGTGACATCCTTACTCCAGGTGAAATCCGAGCCCGGATAGCCTAGATCAAGGAGTCCCAGGGAGTTGACGCAATCCAGGAACCTATGCAAGTCCAAGTGGAGGCCTCCACGTACTACCACCCTGGCACTCAAACGAATGAAGAATGCAATTAAAATCACCACCCACCACAACCGAACCTTGCACAGTGCTCACCACCCTTTCCCGCTCCGGCCAAAAACTCACCCTATGAGTAGCAGTACGAGGAGCGTAGACAGTGAAGAAATGGACAATGACAACATTAATCCTAATGGGGGAGTGGATGAAATTCCTAGTCGAGGCAACCACATGAAGATCAACAAGATTAGAGTTCCAGAGTCCTCCTGAAAAACCTGCAGCCTCAACACGAAAGTTATTAGTAAACTTTGAACGGGTACAAGCATTATCCGCTTGCCCCCAAAAAATTCTAGCTTCAAACAATACCACAGTATTGGAAGCATGATGATTGTGGATATAGCGAAGCCCTCTATGAAAGCCCTCGCTCCTAGCTCCTTAACAATTCCAGAAAGAGAAATTAATCATAAGAAAACTAGAAGAAAAGGCCTAAGATTAGGCCTGGGTCATGTCAGTCACCCCCCTCCCCCGATCTTGACTAGCGCCAAGGGAGGACCCCATATCCAAAGTCTGTGACAAGAACTTCTCCTGAGAGATGGCCTCCTTAGAGGTTTCAGGAGCTTGTGCCATTTCCTGAGCCTCTTCGCACACCATGTTACTCGCCACTTGAACAGGATCATCTACACCCTCCTGCACAGATACATCACAATGGTTAGACTTAGAAACATGGGATGAAGAAGGGAGATCAGTTTTATCAGAGAAAATGGAATCCATGGGTCTTGGTCTCTTAATCGGCCCATCCACTCCTCTGGTTTGGAGAGCTTGAAGGGCTGGGTCCATAGAGGCCTCATTAGCGCATTCTTCGGGCCCCTTCCCTCTATTAGCACTCCTCCTCCTATTTCTCTTGGCACTTTTTAGAATTTGAGAAATATTAGAATGACTAGCAGCTGGTTCCTGCTTGGATCGGTCCATATCAATTTGGGCTTGAAAGGAGATCAAGGTTGGGCCTTCAGAGCGGGAAGTATATGGGTCCAGAACATCCTTAGGAGCACCGAATATAGCTTTCCCCTTAAACATTTTCTAGGGGGGCGGGCATGAAATATTCCTTACGCGCCAAATCTGGAGTGTTGCCACTAGCCCTTCCCTCAACATAATATGGTCCACCACTACCTTACGCCTCAATGTTCAAATTTGCACGTTCTCTTCCTCCACTACTTTGGATAATTGGTGGAACCTATTCCCACTCCCTTGGTTCGTACCCTCAACACCCAAATCCTTAGTTGTCGGACTTGGATTATCCTTTTCTGTCTCATTCGACCGTTCGATCTTTCTAGCTCCAACGGTCTTCTCGTGTGACGTGGAAGCCCTACGCTCCTTCCAACTCTTCTTCCTTCTTCGCCAAGTCTCGTCCATCCAAGGGCTCGGAGGCTGGTCTTGGAGGCGGCGCCGTCAGACGACCCCTTTGTTGATCTGCTCCGAGTTAGGATTGCTACCACAGACGACCCCTTCACCTCCTACCTAGGACACTTGCTTACCCGTTTCCACTTCCGGGAAGGGAGAAAAGTAAAATAGTTCTTCAGATGGCCAGTTCTACCACACTCATAACAGATCGTAGGCAAACCCTCGTACTCCACCAAGTATCGCTCACTATTTATCGAGATTGTCCCCTTTAGGGGCTTTTTGAGATCTATCTCGATGCATATACGGGCGAAATGACTCTTGTTGTTATACAGAGTGTTGAAGTCGACCTTGACAGCCCGTCCTAAACCCGAAGCTATACCCAACAGGACATTCTACTCATATAGGGCAATCGGGAGGTCAAGGATCCTAATACACATAGGGGTGGTCTTCAAAGGGTTCGAAGGTCTGAAGGCCGATGTCCAACTTCATACCACAAGGCATCGACCGAACAACGTCCACGGGACCTTAGTCAAGGTTGTCGAGTATTCCTCCTCAGATTGGAAGCAAACCAGAAAACAGCCCTCAACAAGATCTAGAAATTTGCATTCTCTTACTGAAGTACCACATTTCCTTGAGTTTACGCTCCATGATCTGGAAACCCACCTTCCAGCCCAAAATATTCACCACTTCCACATCAAGGCCAGCGCGTTCATCAGATCTGGGGCTATAGAGACACATGGGTCGCCTTCATCGTTATCCGGGAAGAACACTTTGATTCGGCCTTCGAGGAATGTCGCATCAAGAAGGGTTTTCTGTTGCGACACCCCTCCTGCCGCAACCACTTCAGACCAAGGTCTAGTCGCGACAGGGGCAGAATCTGGGGGCTCCGATATGTCGGCGGGTTCCGTCTCAGGGATAAGGGACTCCTTCCGGGTTTTAGATTCAGGGTGGGGTGGAGGCGGAGCAGAGAACTCCGGATCCATTAGGAGGCGGCGGAGATTAGGTAACGGAAAGCGAAGTGTAAAATAAGGGAAGCCGCGCGCGCACGTTCTCGAGTGTCTTTACTGAATGGGCACTTGAAATAACGTTTTTTAGGTATGTAATATCTAAACATGCATAATTATACTTTATAAGTAATAATTTAGTGATATTAAATGATAATAGATAATTGTAGTGTATAATTGTAATTGCATGATTTTAACTATAATAAATCATTATACTATATAAATAATAAATTTATAGAAGTTTTGTATTTACGAACTTAACACATATAACTGTTTTGTTTTCAGGGATTTTGGAAGGGAAAACAATGTCCGTTTTGGACGTATTTTATATGCACGAACTCGTATTGAAATTCTCTATAATATTACGTGAATTGTTTTTTAAAAATTTGTTTCGTAACGAACCACCTCATTTCTTTCACGGCGAACTAATTTTTTTAAATGTTTTTGCTCCGTGACGTACTGTGTCTTTTTCTGAGTAACGAACATGTCCGTATTTTTCTTTATAACGCCTAATATCTATTTAATTCGTGAAGGATCTACGCCTGTATTAAATAGAAATTTTGGGTGTGTCAAATATGAACTATAGATATAGGCCCTTACTAAATACAGCCCGGGTGTTTTCCCAAATAACGCACGGCCCCTCGCGTAACGCAAGGGAGCGACATCTCGCGTAACGCGAGGGTGTCGCTCTCGCAGAACGCGAGGGTTTCATCCCTATAAAAGGGAAAAAACCCTACTTCTGCTCATTTTTAAAGTATACCGCCGCTTTGTTTTACCCTCTCTCTCAAAAAACTACTTCATCTTCCTCTTTTCAACACAAATCTTCAATTAAGGTATGTTTCTTTTTCCCTTATGCTTTCTAATGTTGATTCTAGATGAATATATGTTGTTAGTATATGAAATTGCATATTATATGATGTTTTGATATTGAATGTTGATCTAGAAATGGTTGTATATAGTATTAGCTTGTTTGGAATGGATGAAAGATGATGATTTTTTATTATGGTTGATGAGTAGATGTTTTTTTTATGTTGAATAGGTCAAATTCATTAGGGTTAGGTTTTTTTATTAGTGTTATTCCCGAGAGTGAGGACGTTATCCGTCCATGCTGAAACAAGTATTTTCTTGTAAGGGTTTAGCCAATTCTCTCTCACGTAGTTTAATACGGTTGGATAAGCGACCCATTCTCTCTCAAGTGTCTTCAACTTTTTGTTGTAATCTTCTTCAGTGGTTTGTTTGAACAAGTCATAATATTCATTAGAAATATTAGTCTCCAGTGCGTGTGTGCCCATAGCTTTCTTGCCGTTCGCCTCTATGTTCTTCCTTACATGTCGTCTACATAAGATAAACTTTCCATTTGACCATAACATGTCCGTTGCATTCATAAGAGCCATCTCACGGTCTGTGACGAAGCAAGTAGGCGATGCTCCTATTCTCAAATACATCGTCTGCAGCTGCTGCAACGCCCACAAATAACTTTACTCACTCTCGGCCTCTAACCATACCCCGCAAACGACAAAATTCTTCCGTGTACCAGTCAAACCAACTATCTCCAGAAAGGGAACATTGTACCTGTGACCACATATATTAATTTTTTCATGAATTTAAAAATACAACATAAAAACAAAATGATAAATACTTACTTGTTCGTGCTATAAGTCGAATCCAACAAAACGACATATGGAAACGCCTTTAAGAGCTTCATTGATTCGGGGCTTGCAAAGAACAAGTCGCCTATTATCGAAAGATTTTTTGCACTTGGCCTATACTCCATGAAGTAGTTGTTCTCTTTGCATCGGTGAAAGAATTCTTGAACCACGGTTCTACCTTCCATTTCATCTTCCCTTATATCTTTTACCAAATTGTACACTTGTCTCTTCTTTGTGTAGCTTTCGGGATCCTTGTTTAGCTCAGTGTAAATCTGATTTGGAGAACAGTGAGAAAGTACCATCTCACGAACCATTTTCTTCTGATCAGGGGTGGGCCTCCCAGCAAATGCATTCCCGACCAAAGTATCACCAATAGGATGGTTGTGCAAATCACAAACAACTGTTACTCTCCAATTGTCTTCAATACGGTTCTCCATAAGCTTCAACTGAAATGGACACCCCATTTTCTTGCTCCTTGTGTTTTTTTCTCACACCGAGACCTTTCGGCTTATAACTTCCCCCTTTCTCACAAATGATTTGAACTTTTCCACTTTGCCCCGGTAAAGATGATACACTCCTTCCAATAGAGATCATAAACTTATGTTGCTTTGCAACATTCAACGCCCATAAATGATCAATCTCCTTAGAGGCAAACACTTGGTCCATGGTGAAATATTCCGAATAATCCCTAGAAACAACATCTTCCTCACATACGGGACTATCAAACATTGGTGAAGTTCGTAAAGAAGGAAGAAACCACATCTCCTTTCCTACGCTTGTAGGTGAGTTAGCAAATTGTGAATCAAACGCATCATAGCTTGATGACACTTCATATGTACATGGCAATTCATAAGTAGATGGAACGGGCAATTCATATGTAGATGGAACGGGCAATTCATATGTAGCTGTCACGGGCACTTGATAAGTAGATGGTTGACGATAATCACCAAAGTCAATCCCTAAATCAAATGACGATGGCGAAACTGACACCGTATTCCGCAAGTGGTACGTGTAGTCATTCAACTGGATTGCATTCAATCCATTGAACAAAGAAAAATTCACCTATACACAATAAAGAGTTAAACTCTATAATGTGCAAATTCTCGCGTTCTGTGAGGTAGGCAATTCTCGCGTTACGCGAGGGTTCCCTGACTCGCAGAACGCGGGAATGTGCAATGGTGCAAACACAGTTCTACGGGGTCATTTAACATAAACATGAACAAAACTAAATTTTGTACATTAAAAACACTAAAAGCATAAACCCTAAACAAAATAAGGTTTAAGAACAAATCTTTTGGACATTATATGCAAAAGTCATCTCTTCAACACTTACTACTACTACATTTAACATGAAATATTACATAATAACTTCATTGTAGCTCTCTTAATGGTGCATACATATAAAATTTAAAATTTAAGTAAGAACATTACCTCATTTGCATGGTAACTTGATGAACCGTCATCTCCATTATTTTTGGTGTTTTTAGAGTGTTTTGAAGTTTGAAGGTTTTGAAAATGAGTTTTAATGGAGGGTGAAAGATGATAAAAAGAGGTGTTAGGGTTAATAGGTGATACGGTTTACTTAAAATAAGGGGTAGTTATTATAGTTAGGTGGGGACAAGACATCTATTAATGGTGCACAACAACGCCTTTCAGATAAAAATCTCGCGTAACCACAACCTCGTGTAACGCGAGATTAGCAGTTATAACTTATCTTAATTTTTGCTAATCTCGCGTTTCGCGAGGTTACGCGCTCTCGTGTAACGTGAGTGGTCGGGTGTTGTTTGGTATTTTGAGTGGGTTGTATATATAGCATTATCGTGTAGATATATAACTATATAAGTGATGAAATAAGGCTCTAATACATTCTCAATCGTTTTGCAAAGAATTGGATGTGTAAAGTGTACAGGCACCACAAAGACAGCAAAGAAAAGACATAAAAATACAAATATTCCAGAGAGACACAACATTACCCAAAAGTGGGACGCAAAGTCTAAGTACACACCGAGGCTGCTGAACCCAGACACTTCTTTCTCAGCTCCATTTGAAGGTTTCGTCCTCAATTCCGCTCCCATGGTAAACCATACAATACCACTCCTACTCAATTTCTGATCACATTAAATATTTCCTCTTCTCTTGTCTCCAATTTCTTCAACTGTTCTGGGTTTCTTGTTGCAGTGACAGTAAGTGGAAATGGCCAGCAGCGTCGGATTCCTTTTTGCTGCTCTGCTTTTCATCGCACTCATAGGTTAGAATTGATATTCATGATGCTTATCAATATTTAATTTTGATTATAACCCTCTAATTGATTTGTTGTATCGAATTTGAATACACATATTCTAAACCTAACCTCAAACTTAAAAAACAGTAGTTGTAAATTGACCTTAATCATTGGCTAATGAGGGTTTTTAGAGATACTTTGATAAATATCTTTGAAAATTACAGAAAGCTAAAAGATTTTGTGATTTCCGGCTTCTTGTTAGACCACTGCACAGGAAGCACGGTCGGCATTTGCTATGGGCGAAACGCCGACGATCTCCCAACCCCAGATAAGGTGGCGGAGTTGGTTCAACGACACAATATTAAAGCAGTCCGAATCTATGATTCCAACGTTCAAGTTGTCAAGGCCTTTAACAACACCAAAATTGAGCTCATTGTTGGTGTTCCAAACTCAGATTTGCTGTCCTTCTCGCAGTTCCAATCCAATGCTGACACCTGGCTTAAGAACAGCATCCTCCCTTACTATCCGTCTACTAAAATCACTTACATAACCGTTGGTGCTGAAGCAACCGAAGACAAAAACAACGCTTCTTCTCTCGTTGTCCCTGCAATGTTAAACATCTTCACAGCTCTAAAAAAAGTGGGTCTTCATAAAAAGATAAAGGTTTCGACTACTCACTCTCTCGGCATCCTATCCCGATCATTTCCTCCATCAGCTGGGGCATTTGACAGTAAATACGCTTTCTTTCTAAAACCCCTTTTGGAGTTTCTTGCAGATAATGAATCTCCATTAATGGTTGACATTTACCCATACTACTCCTTTCGGGATTCGCCAAGCAACGTCACCTTGGATTATGCTTTGTTTGAGTCTTCTTCTGAGGAAGTTGATCCTAATACTGGATTGCTTTACACTAGCCTGTTTGATGCACAGATTGATGCACTCTACTTTGCACTTACGGCGCTTAATTTCAAGACCATTAAAATCATGGTTACTGAGACGGGTTGGCCCTCAAAAGGGTCGTCTAAGGAGAAAGCTGCCAATCCAGATAATGCTCAAACATATAATACCAACTTGATCCACCATGCCCTAAATAATTCTGGTACGCCAGCTAAGCCGGGGGAGGCGCTTGACGTCTATATCTTTTCGTTATTTAACGAGAACAGAAAAACCGGGGTTGATTCCGAGAGGAATTGGGGCGTTTTTTATCCCGACGAGACGAATGTTTATAACTTGGATTTTACCGGGAAAGGGGTGGCGGTTGCAAATTCGACTGGTAATTCAACTGGGTCAACATGGTGTATAGCTTCGTCTACAGCCTCTGAGGTTGACGTGCAGAGCGCATTGGATTGGTCTTGTGGATCAGGGAATGTGGACTGTACTGCAATTCAGCCAAGCCAGCCTTGTTTTGAACCGAATAATTTGGTTTCTCACGCCTCTTATGCATTCAACATCTATTACCAGCAGAATGGAGCTACAGATCAAGCTTGTAGCTTTGGAGGCGCAGCTGTTAAGGTCACCAAGAATCCAAGTAAGTTGTCACTCCCTGAAATTGATGAAATATGTGATTTAACCCTCAACTACATTTGTAAAATGTGATCTTGGACCTTAAATGTATGATTCAAGCAAAACAGACCCTCTGATTATAAATGAAATGACATTCTTGAATGATTGGATTTGAAAGTCGAAAGTCTGAACTAACGAAATTCCTTTACGATCTGCAGGCTATGACGACTGCATATACATGACCAAAGGGTAATACTTTCAGTTTCTACGATGCCTTGTTGTAAACGCTTTGGTTTTATGATATTTTTCTCATCAACTGTTTCTTCATTTGCAGAAGCAAAAAACCAGCAACGAGCAACACAACAGTGGCTGCTTCCTCCTCATCCTTCCCCATGAAGAACAAACCAGAATTGCTTTTTCGGGTTTTTGGATGCCTGCTGTTTCTCATCCTCTCCTACTTGATTCATTGAAAGGAAGGCAGCGGTAATTTGTACCTCTGTATCCTTAACTTCTCGCCATTTCTGGCTTTTTCTGTTGTGATGGAAATTTCATGGCTTGTTTTAAAATAACTGGTGAGTACTGAGTAGTTCATGCAAATGCAAATGCAATGCAACTTAACTGCACATAGTGATTATACCAAACACAATTTTCGTCACAAATATTCTTGGCCTACCAAACACAATTTTCGTTGCAGTAGTCTTGGGCGACAAAAATCTGATTTTTGTCACAAATAATTTTGAGCAACGAAAACAAATTAGTCACAGTAAAAACTACATATAGCAACAACATAAATTTATGTGGCCTATACTTTGGGCGACGTGCCTAATGCTACGACGCAAATTTCGTCACTAAACACTTTGGGCGACAAAAAGTTCTTTGCATGACGAATTATTTTGTGACTAAAAGGTGTTTTTCTTGTAGTGATCCAAACCCTAAACCCCAAATTCCAAACCCAAAATAATAAACCAAAAATATTAAATTTTATCTTGTTTTAGTTTGGACACATGGCTAGCTACTAGAGCCTTTAAAATCCGAACTCGAAAAATCGAACTTACCGACCTGCATTTAAATCTGACCCGATCGGAACGAAAACCTGAATTAACCGAAACCCAAAAGTACGCGGAAAATAGATTCACTGAATCCAACCGACCCGTAACCCGACCGAAGCTACCCAAAAAATAATATATTTTATTTTGAGTGTAATACTACCAATAACATTAAAATAATTGAATATAGTATTATTTTAATGATTTATTTTAGTTTTTAATGTATTATTATTAATTTATTTTTACTAATTTAATCATAAATATTCTAATATATATAATTTTGCGGGGTGGTTGAAATATATTCAACAAGATATTCATGAATATATTCATCTTGGTTTGACTTTTGCTTGGGCCATCGAAAAAAAAGAGTCCAATATTTTTTTGCTCGGGCCACCGTAAAAAAAATCAATATTGATAAAACAAATTCTTATTTTTTATATCCTATCCTAATCATATCATCATTAAAATAGAATATATCTTTCAATTTTGTTATATCTTTTAATTCTGATTGTAAGGATATATCTTTCAATTTTGTTATATCTTTTAATTCTGATTGTTGGACCCGGCTAAAAAGAGGCCTAGGCCCATAACGAAAAGGCCCAATATCCTTCTCTTAGGTCATATATATATATAAGAATGAACAGTGTTTTATGGGAAAAGGGGGGCTGAGGTGGGCAACAGAGAAAACATGGGGAGCTGGGCAAAAGAGGGCAAAGGGGTTCAATCAGGAAAGGGGAGATTTATCCAAGGCAGAATACTGGTGAGGCAACTTGACCCTCAACCAAAGTCTCCCTGCTCATCTTCTTCAGTCTCTTCTCGCATCAATGATAGAAATGGAGCTCGATCATCACGATTATCACCTCTCTCGAACGCACAGAAGACGTATTGGGGCTTTCGGATCGTCGACGGCTTCCGACTGAGCCATGATCCGGCTCGTCCCGGTCTTCGTGGCCCCTCACCTGAGCTCAACCCTCGATGCCCCATTTTCCAATGAATCACAACCGCCACTTACATCTCGCACGATCAAAGTCGGTAATGACTCCTTACCTTTGCCAGCTTCAGATCAATCGTTTTGGACTGATTTGAAATGTAAGTCTCTGCAAATGATCCCTGAGCTGATTTGTATCTGTGCTTGAAATGCCTCTTTGATTTCCTGTATGCTTGTGTATTTGAATGTCTTGTCAAAGCTAGTTTAATAATTGGTTCTGGTGACACCCATACATTAACTAGGAATGGATGAACGAGCTAAGTGCACTAGAACTTGACCATGTGACTTTATTAATTGAAGTGGATGACCTTTTGCTATGATACATGGTTACTACATATATATACACCTTAAGTGATTTAGTCCTCACGAGTGACTATTTTGTTAGTTCGTGCCTATTAAACATAGCACCCATATCATGTTGATACAATGGCTTATATGTGTGATTGATGAAATAAAGGTATAAATCCCCTTCAAGGTAGGTTGTCTATAGATCAACTACTAAATCATTATAATTCACTCATTTATCCGTCATATACATTATTTGTATCATTTCTGACTTGAGCGTCCCTTCCTGGAGAGCTCCATCTCCGGGTTTGGCTTTTGCAGGAAATTGGTGACATTACCTTTGGGATCAAGAGGCCTCGGGAGCTCGCGAGCCTAACAAAAAGTGAGTCTAAAGAGCTTGAAAGAAGAAGGAAAGATAAAGACTCGAGAATCCGGAGTGTTGCCGGTTTCTCTTCCGTTGGAATGAGGTTCCAACAAATCCGAGTTCCAACACTGGCGCCGACCGTGGGGATTTCCTCACACAACTAGTTTGGCATCCGTCATGACAAGAGATTTCTATTCTCGCTTTACGTAAGACCAATCACAAGATTAACAAAAGATAAAAGGCAAAGGGCCAGGTGAGTCTCGCTTGACTCGTACTTTGTTTTACGGAGAGTCCATTCATTTTAGCCTTGCATGAATGTTATTGCTTGACTGGTGACTCGTACTTTGTTTTCAGAGAGTCCATTCATTTTAGTCTTGCATGAATGTTATTCCTTGTCTAGTGGATTGTGCTTCGCTTTGCTTTACGGAGAGACCTTACATTGCACCTTGCATGACTTTTGCCTTGCTTAGGTATTCTTCTGTTTATTTGATTTGCTTACAATTAGCGGCATCGGGATAGCATCGGGCACGCGATAAGCGGCATCGGGCTAGTCACCGGGCCCGCGAAATATACCGTGACCTAGGATGAGTGTACACTCACCTAGGCGTGAAGCCGTGACGCTGGAGCTCGAGAGGTAATTATTCTCGCCCAGGTCGCGAAGCCGTGGGACCGAGGTTGAGTGGCGAGTATTCTCACCCGGACCATGAAGCCGTCCAGGATGAGTGTACACTCACTTAGGCGCGAAGCCGTGACGCTGGAGCTCGAGAGGTAATTATTCTCGCCCAGGTCGCGAAGCCGTGGGGCCGAGGTTGAGTGACAAGTATTCTCACCCGGACCATGAAGCCGTGACACTAGGATGAGTGTACACTCACCTAGGCGCGAAGCCGTGACGCTGGAGCTCGAGAGGTAATTATTCTCGCCCAGGTCGCGAAGCCGTGGGACCGAGGTTGAGTGGCAAGTATTCTCACCCGGACCATAAAGCCGTGACACTAGGATGAGTGTACACTCACCTAGGCGCGAAGCCGTGACGCTGGAGCTCGAGAGGTAATTATTCTCGCCCAGGTCGCGAAGCCGTGGGACCGAGGTTGAGTGGCAAGTATTCTCACCCGGACCATGAAGCCGTGACACTAGGATGAGTGTACACTCACCTAGGCGGGAAGCCGTGACGCTGGAGCTCGAGAGGTAATTATTCTCGCCCAGGTCGCGAAGCCGTGGGACCGAGGTTGAGTGGCAAGTATTCTCACCCGGACCATGATGTCGTGACGCTAGGATGAGTGTAGCACTCACCTAGGTGCAAAGCTGTGCTACCCGCACACGAGATCAAGTGTATGAAGCTTAACAAGCATTAACACCCATAAGCATGAATGACATTTGTGTGGCGAGTGTTGCTTACTTTCGCTAAGCTTTGTCTTCACTCTTATTAACCACTTTTGTAAGACTTTGCTCTATCGCTTCATTTGCATGTGCAAAGCTTTGTCTTCACTCATGTTGCTTGATGTCGTGAAGCCTTGAACTCACTCGACTTGTGTCGTGAGGTCTCGATTCGCGTCATGAAGTTTTTACTTGTTTAGTGTTGTGAAGTACCGCTGTTAATTTCTTTGCCCGTCTTTGTGAAGCATCTTGCTCGCCTTCAGGAAACATTGACTTCACTTGTTTCACTCACTCTTACCTAGTTTCAATTAGCTTGTTTGCTTAATCTATCATTGTGCAATGAGAATCGCTTGTTCCAGGAAAGGGCGCAAACTTAAAGCACCTAAAAACAGGTTGCGTTGTTGAAAAAGAGGTTGTTCTCAACACTTATCGAACCGAGTGTTAAACGTGGTCACTAAGGAGAAACATCGTAAGGAGATGTCGCTTTGAAAATAATGTTTTCATGTGAATCCTCACACTAAGGAATTTCCTTGCTAGGCTTTATACTACTCTTTCTTAAAAGGAAGAAATACCCTTGTAGTGGAAAGCCTACCTTTAAGGTAAGTTTCAGTTCGCTTTAGTCGCGAGGCCCTTAAAGTTTCACGCATCATTCTGCTATTTTTTAGACATTCCTTCGGGTATATCTCCCAAACCTCATTGTTGGGGCTCCCCACCTCTCCTATGACCTTTGTTCATTCGCAAGAGTCATGCTTTTTCACCGTCTCTTCACGAGCGTTTAAGGAAAAGACTTCTTTTATGTTTCCTTGTCATTGGGTTTCCCCCTTGACAAGCTCGCGTGCATTGAGTTTACTCTCGAACTCTAAGGTGGCACTTAGGGCTTCACGCCTCATGGCTTGTGGCTAGGACACATGAAACCAACGTTATGGGACTTAAAAAGAACTTAGCACCTATGCACGTGAGAACACGAGATGCAAAATCATCGGTATGATGCATGGCGAAAATGACACTCATGCACGCAAGGAAAGAGTTTGTAACAAGCTAAAGAGCCTAGAAAGCTCGCGAGGTTGAGTGGCAAGTACCCTCACCCGGACCATGAAGCCGTGTCGCTAGAGGGAGTGTACACTCACCTAGGCACGAAGCCGGGACGCTGGAGCTCGAGAGGCAAGTATTCTCGCTAAGGTCACGAAACCTTGTACATGAGTACTATTTTAGCATTGAATATAATTTATGATTCTAACCTCGCGAGCATAAGAAAAACGTGTGTGATGAGAAACGCAAAAGAAGAACGAGCACCCAAGAATAATAGAATGAGGCTAGTAAGGAGTTTGGCGCCCATGAGAAATAAAGACGTTTTATGCAAGTTAAAGCAACATTCATAAGCAAGTTTCCCTTAGCGTTGTTCACTCGCTAGAGTGCTCGCGAGCGTAAAACTTAGCAAAACTAAATTGACTCTTCACTTAAGCTCGTGAGCTTCCCTTAGCCTTCGTTCATTCACATTAGGCCGGGAGCTTCCATTAGCGTCGTTCACTCGCTAGAGTGCTCTCGAGCGTAAAACTTAGCAAAACTAAGTTGACTCTTCACTTAAGCTTGGGAGCTTCCCTTAGCCTTTGTTCATTCACATTTGGCCGGAAGCTTCTCTTAGCTTTTATTCGTCTACAAGTATCACGATCTTTCGTCGATTCCCTACGAACGTTTAGAGAATGAGCCACTTTTATGCTTCTCTACCATTGGTTTTATCCTTCGGGGGCAGTCATCGCGAGTGCTAAAGTTAAACGATATGAAAACACGAACTAAAACTCAACAAAATATAAAGGGGAGTATTGAGGGGAGGTCGGTCGCGATAGATCCTCAAAATCACCATCTTGTACCATCTTATTAAGAACTCGTCCTCATCTTTCAGGTTCATTCTTGAACTTTAAGAGGACTAATTCTCTAGACTTGCGCACACATTTATTAAGTTCATCCCAAACTCTAAGTTAGTACCCGAGGCTCCGTGTTTCGAGTGTGTGAACTTGAGTTCTTTTACGACTTTACCTAAGCTAGGTATGTATACGAAAATGTCACGCGAGGGATGAATAACACATAACCGCAAAGTCACCAAACGAGTGAAAGACCTACTACAGGTCCAATGAACCAAGCCTTCGTTGAGACAACGAAGAGCTTGGGGAGCTGTGTTGGACCCAGCTAAAAAGAGGCCTAGGCCCATAACGAAAAGGCCCAATATCCTTCTCTTAGGTCATATACTCCCTCCGTCCCATAATATAAGCAACATTTCTATTTTGAGTGTCCCAAAATATAAGCAACATTTTCCATTTTTAGTATAATTTTTACACCCCTTTATCTTCTCCCAATACACTTTTCACTTTCATCTCTCCTCTAATCATTCAATTTTCTCTTTCCTCTCTCCTTCTTCTCTCTATCTCTCTAATCTAATTATTACACTTTTTTACTTTTCACTCTCTTTTTAATCATTAAACTCACATTTTTCTTAATTCCCGCGAAACACCTGGGCAACAGAGAATGAACAGTGCTTGTGGGAAAAGGGGGGCTGAGCTGGGCAACAGAGAAAACATGGGGAGCTGGGCAAAAGAGGGCAAAGGGGTTCAATCGGGAAAGGGGAGATTTATCCAAGGCAGAATACTGGTGAGACAACTTGACCCTCAACCAAAGTCTCCCTGCTCATCTTCTTCAGTCTCTTCTCGCATCAATGATAGAAATGGTGCTCGATCATCACGATTATCACCTCTCTCGAACGCACAGAAGACGTATTGGGGCTTTCGGATCGTCGACGGCTTTCGACTGAGCCATGATCCGGCTCGTCTCGGTCTTCGTGGTCCCTCACCTGAGCTCAACCCTCGATGCCCCATTTTCCAATGAATCACAACCGCCACTTACATCTCGCACGATCAAAGTCGGTAATGACTCCTTACCTTTGTCAGCTTTAGATCAATCGTTTTGGACTGATTTGAAATGTAAGTCTCTGCAAATGATCCCTGAGCTGATCTGTATCTGTGCTTGAAATGCCTCTTTGATTACATGTATGCTTGTGTATTTGAATGTCTTGTCAAAGCTAGTTTAATAATTGGTTCTGGTGACAGCCATACATTAACTAGGAACCGATGAACGAGCTCAGTGCACTAGAACTTGACCATGTGACTTTATTAATTGAAGTGGATGACCTTTTGCTATGATACATGGTTACTGCATATATACACCTTAAGTGATTTAGTCCTTACGAGTGACTATTTTGTTAGTTCGTGCCTATTAAACATAACACCCATATCATGTTGATACAATGGCTTATATGTGTGATTGATGAAATAAAGGTATAAATCCCCTTCAAGGTAGGTTGTCTATAGATCAATTACTAAATCATTATAATTCACTCATTTATCCGTCATATACATTATTTGTATCGTTTCTGACTTGAGCGTCGGAGTGCCCTTCCCGGAGAGCCCCATCTCCGGGTTTGGCTTTTGCAGGAACTTGGTGACATTACCTTTGGGATCAAGAGGCCTCGGGAGCTCGCGAGCCTGACAAAAAGTGAGTCTAAAGAGCTTGAAAGAAGAAGGAAAGATAAAGACTCGATAATCTGGAGTGTTGTCGGTTTCTCTTCCGTTGGAATGAGGTTCCAACAAATCCGAGTTCCAACACTGATATTTTTCAAATATAAGAAAAATTAAGAATTAACTTAAATTAGAAAAAATATTAATAAATTATCTAATAGATTATATTTCCATCCATTTCATCTTTTAATATATAATATTTTACTAAGACGATAAACATTAGAACTATGATATTGACTTTACTTATCAGGAGCATTGGTTCATACCTGGTTGAAATATAGCAAGAGCGAACGCATTGTTTATTTATTATAATTAATAAATTTGTATCATATCATATATCATATCATGGAACGTTGGTACATAACTAATTGAATGCTTAATCATATATCATATCATAATCATAATAATTATATTATAATCATAATATATATATAATTTTTGGGGTGGTTGAAAAATATTCACACAAGATAATCACAAAGATATTCCCCATTATATTCATCTTGGGTTGGGCTTTGCTTGGGCCACCGGAATAAAAGTCTAATATTAAAGTTTACATTTTCTAAAAAGATATTTCCACATATATTTTTCAAACAAATCTATTACTATTAAATCAAAGATTATCTTTTAATAAACTACATCAATCTATTTCCAAATAAAGATTTTATATTTTACTAAGTTAAAAACGAAATTATATTTTATAAGGATTATATAATTGAAAAAATATTTTTGGAGTGCTTGAAAAATATTCACACAAGATATTTTAAAAAGAAATTTCCACATATAATTTTAAAACAAATCTATTACTATTAAATTAAAGATTATCTTTTAAAAAACTACATCAATCTATTTCCTAATAAAGATTTTATTTTTTACTAAGTTAAAACGAAATTATATTTTATAAGGATTATATAATTGAAAAAATATTTTTGGGGTGGTTGAAAAATATTCACACAAGATATTTTAAAAAGAAATTTCCACATATATTTTTCAAACAAATCTATTACTATTAAATTCAAGATTATCTTTTAAGAAACTACATCAATCTATTTCCTAATAAAGATTTTATCTTTTACTAAGTTAAAAACGAAATTATATTTTATAAGGATTATATAATTGAAAAAATATTTTTGGGGGTGGTTAATATTCACACAAGATATTTTAAAAAGAAATTTCCAAATATAGTTTTCAAACAAATCTATTACTATTAAATTCAAGATTATCTTTTAAGAAACTACATCAATCTGTTTCCTAATAAAGATTTTATCTTTTACTAAGTTAAAAACACAATTATATTTTATAAGGATTATATAATTGAAAAAAATATTTTTGGGGTGGTTGAAAAATATTCACACAAGATATTTTTAAAGAAATTTCCACATATATTTTTCAAAAAAATCTATTACTATTAAATTAAAGATTATCTTTTAAGAAACTACATCAATCTATTTCCTAATAAAGATTTTATCTTTTACTAAGTTAAAAATAATCACAAAGATATTCCTCATTATATTCATATTGGGTTGGCTTTTGCTTGAGCCACTGGAATAAAAGTCTAATATTAAAATTTACATTTTTTTAAAAGAAATTTCAACATATATTTTTCAAACAAATCTATTACTATTAAATTAAATATTATCTTTTAAGAAACCACATCAATCTATATTTTATAAGGATTATATAATTGAAAAAATATTTTTGGAGTGGTTGAAAAATATTCACACAAGATATTTTAAAAAGATATATCCACATATATTTTTCAAAAAAATCTATTACTATTAAATTAAAGATTATCTTTTAAAAAACTACATCAATCTATTTCCTAATAAAGATTTTATTTTGTACTAAGTTAAAAACGAAATTATATTTTATAAGGATTATATAATTGAAAACATATTTTTGGTGGTGGTTGAAAGATATTCACACAAGATATTTAAAAAAAAAATTCCACATATATTTTTCAAACAATTCTATTACTATTAAATTAATGATTATCTTTTAAGAAACTACATCAATCTATTTCTTAATAAAGATTTTATCGTTTACTAAGTTAAAACGAAATTATATTTTATAAGGATTATATAATTGAAAAAATATTTTTTTGGGTGGTTGAAAAATATTAACACAAGAAATTTTAAAAAGAAATTTCCACATATAATTTCAAACAAATCTATTACTATTAAATTAAAAAATTCCTTTTAAGATGCTACATCAATCTATTTCCTAATAAAGATTTTATCCCTACTAAGTAAAAAACAAAACTATATTTTATAAGGATTATATAATTGAAAAAATATTTTTGGGGGTTGTTGAAAAATATTTACACAAGATATTTAAAAAGAAATTTCCACATATATTTTTCAAACAAATCTATTACTATTAGAGTTGTCAAACAGGTCGGTCAGGTCGGGTTCGGGTTCGGTTATCTCGGGTTCGGGTTGAGTTCGGGTTTGGTAATTTCGGGTAGCAGGTCAAGTTGGGTCGGGTCATACAGGTTAGCGAGCGGTTCGGGTTAACCAACGGGTTTTTAACGTCAATTTTATTTTTAACTTTGTGTTCATTTTTTTTTGTGTTTACTATTTTTAAGTGTTACAAACTTACAATATATAAATCAATTCTCTTTTTGAACAAAAATCAGGACATTAATGGTATTTACTTGGCTTGTAGAATATGATTACTGGAGCTGCCCAAATTGATGGATTTCCTGCATATAATGATCAAAACGTAATATCTGAGCAACACCAGCAAACAACCTGATTTAGCATAAGAGAAAAGCCAGAAATATGGCACCAGAAAATAGTACAAGCAAAGCCAACACACTAGTTTAGACATCCAAAAACATCTGCAAACAGAGACAGATTTGACACTAGAGCCAACAAAAGAAAATACAATACCAACTGTTTATCATTCTGGATTCCTAGTCCTAGATGAGCAAAAATACAACATTTTGAAACTCTTTCGATTCTTCCAAGTTCAGTCCTCCAGCTCTACACCTTCATTGTTGTCCTTGTCCACGGAAAGTGGAACTTCAAGTCCATGTATTTCTTGGTTTGCAGCATCTGCTCAATTATATGAACATGTCAATAAACCATTGTAAATTAGAACTTGGAAAATAGTCCACAAAAAACTAAATTAAAGTTACCGTCTGGTAAATCAAATCCGAATAACCAAGAGCGGGTTGATATGAGTGCATCTGCGGTATCACAATCAAGAGAAGGTCTCCATTTTGTTAAGACTCTTCCACCCATGCTAAAAGCCGACTCTGATGCTACCGTAGTGATGGGAATGGCTAATATATATTTTGCCATCTGAGAAACTATAAGATAATTGATTGCATTTTCTTTCCACCAAATGAGCACATCTATATCCTGTGTAGGGCTTATCCTACCTGTTTCTAAATACGCATCTAGGTCTGACTTATCTTCAGAAATATCACTAAAAGAGTAAAAGCCCTACAAAGAAAACCAAATTTGTTAATAACAAAATCAAATTATTACTGCATTCAAATCAGCCAGCAATCCAACTGGTGATATCAAATTATTGCTCCATTCAAAAGCCCTAAAAGAGTAAAACTTCAAAACTGTACAGATCAGCCAACAATAAAAAATCACTTCATTCAAATCAGCCAGCATTCAACAACTATTACTGCATTCAAATTATCCTCAGAAATATCATTTCGAGCAAGTAAGCAAAACTGTACAGATTATACTATATATCATGTAAAGAACCAATTATCAATTCAACAATTCAAAGTCCAAACACTTCATAAATTCAGAAATCCAAAAATTAAAATAAGAAAACTTCAAAACTTAGTTGTAGCTTACCTTTAGAGCATCCCCGCCTCGTTCTCTACCCTCACTCAAGCTTGCTCGTTGTTGTGTACCAGATTTCATAGCATACTCATCATATAACTTATAGAATTCAGCTTTGACATGGTTGGCCTTAGAGATGGCTGTTGTAGCATCCAAACTTTGAAAGCAATATAGAACAAGCTGGAACTTATAACGAGGATCCAACATTGCAGCAAATGAAAGAATAAGGCTATACGACTCCCAGTATTTGTCAAACTTCACCTTCATCTTCAATGCCATATCTTTCAGAAATGCATCTTCACTTGAAGTGTATTTCAACAGTAAAAGCTCAATATTCCAGACACTCTTCAAATATAGATTGGTTGTAGGATAGTTTCTCCCAGACATAAGAGTTGTAAGCTCATCAAAAGGTCTTAGAAGATCACAGATCTTTTCTATTCTACACCATTCTTCTTTAAGTGGAAGCGGAGGATAACTAGAGTCAGATCTGTCCACACCTCTTTCAAATGCAGCGCGATAAATTATTGCCCTACCCAACATCTTGTATGTAGAATTCCATCTAGTAGGGCAATCCAGCAACAAACCCTTAGAACAATCAATTCCAGCATAAACAGCAGTTTCTCTAAACTTCAATTTTCTACGTTCTGAACCAACTGTCCAGACCACTAACTTTTTTACCTTAGTTACTGCAGCATCAATCACTTTCAAACCTTCTTGAACAACTAAATTCAGAATATGAGCACTACACCGCACATGGAAATAATCACCACTACAAGGCAAAGAATTTTGCATAGAAAGACTCCTAGTTAGCATGGCCTGCATATTATCATTGCATCTGCAATTGTCTAGTGTGATAGAAAACACTTTGTTCTGAATTTCCCAACTACTCAAGAGACACATCAACCTATCATGTAACTTAGCTGCATCGTGTGGTGGTTCCACATGACAAAAGTCTAAAATTTTTGCATGCAATTTCCATTCATCATCAATGAAATGTGCTGTGAGAGAAATATACCCTTGATCTACTGCAGATGTCCACATATCAGAAGTCAAACAAACCTTTCCATAAACTTTCAGCATAAACTTCCTAAGCTTGTCTTTCTCTCTTGCATGGATTTTCATAATATGGTTCTTTGCTGTATTTCTACTTATTGGTTTACACCCTTCATGCAAGAACCTATGAATATTCCTACTCCCCTCATGTTCTGCAGTCATAAAACTGTATCCATGTCTGATGATAGCAAGTGAAACCAATTCCTTGTACATATGCTTATCAAATTTTCGTTGCAAAACCCCATCTCTAGACTCTAGTATATCCACAAATTCACAAATTTCATGGTGTCTTATGAAATTAGAGGTACCGATTTTAGAAGGAGCTTTGATTGGTCCTCCTTAAACAAGTCTCCATCATAGGTATCATACTGTTTCCAGATTGCAGCATTCCACTTCCTTTTTCGGGTCTCTAAAGTAGCAGAAGGTGTTGGAGATACATACTCATCTTCAGCTGGATTCGTAGATGAATACAAAGATGGTACTGCAAATCATTATTGAGAACTAAAGGTGAGTAACAACTAAATGAGTAATATAAAGCATCTGAATTAACAAAAAAGAATTTCATAAAATAATAAGTACCTTGTGCAACTGATGGTGGAGATGATGGTAAGGAAACAGAAGCAATTCCACATCCAGGCAGAAACGGCAATATTTCTGAAGTACGAGGGGCTCGATTTTTTCGTGGCATGTCTTAGTTGAGAATATATATATATGAAAACCTGAATAAATACAAAAACAATCAGAAAATGCACTAAATTCTTTCTTGGACTAACTATATAACTAGACAAAGAAAATGCACTAAATCAGCCAGCAATCTTTGATTTGATTAAAGAATTAACCTTATTCTTGGACTAACTATATAACTAGACAAAGAAAATGCACTAAATCAGCCAGCAATCTTTGATTTGATTAAAGAATTAACCTTATCTTTGTTTGGTAAGCAGTAAGCACCCAGCACAACATTAGCTATATTATATCGGACAATAGTGCATATATATATATGAGTATATAAAAACAAGAAGGATGAAGTAATTAATAAGAGTAAGATTTAAGAAGGAAGGGCGAAGTGGTGGTCAAGCAGTGCAGTAACAGGCGACCTCCTCCTCTCACAAATCCTCAACCCATTGAGGAAACAAAGTTCTATGAAGTTGAGGAGAGAAACCAGGACAAGCACGCTTACTCGGTGGCTGTTGCTACAGCTGCAGCTGCAGAGGCGGCTGTTGCTGCTGCTCAGGCAGCTGCTGAGGTGGTTCGTCTCACAACTGTATCACATTTTCCTGGGAAATCAAAGGAGGAAATTGCAGCTATCAGAATTCAAACTGCCTTTAGAGGACATTTGGTAAAGACTGGTCTTCTTGAGATTATTTGTGTCTAATATGTCCTCCTATAAGAAACTGAAAATGAAGAGGTATTTGTTACGCGAAGCAAATAGTTTGATGAAGTATCTGAAATGTATCTTTTTATAAATTGGACGATGTGTAGCATAAATATCAATAAAATGAAGAGGTATCTGTGAAAAGGCAAGCTACAAACACAGCAATTTTTCTCTCCTCAACTTGGGCTCATAAGCAAATCCATGCACGAAGAAGAACTGAAATTAAGACGACCTTAATGAAACAGCACATCAGCAGACAACCATCGCATTAGACATACATCACCAGAAAAATAGTCGAAAAGATGTACGCAAACAGCCACCGCATCAGACATCCAGAAACAGAGCAAATCCATATGTTGTTCATACACATTCGAATGCAGTAACAAAAACATGTTCATACCATATATTGTTCATACACATTCGAACGCATCAGACATCTTGAAATTGAAAGTAACTCCATCTAACAAAAACATATTCAACCACAACTCATATAAATCCATATACACCCAAACAGAGCAACTATCTACTGTAGATCTACTGGCTACCTCTAACTGTACCTGCATTTAAGGGGTTCCATAAGAAGTAAGGACATAAGCCAAAACAAAGCTCACTAAAAAGTCCTAAGGCAAACTGAACAACATAATTATACCTACAAAAATTGTCAGCTTCACAAATATCTATTGTAGATCTACTGGCTACCTCTAAGAAACAAATTGCATCAGCAAATAAATAGGAAACATTAAAATCGTCCAGCAGGAAGAGTTAAACCTGCTTCAGAGTATGCCAGACCCCACATACAGACTTTAGTTTCAGAACCCAAAGAACTTAAGATGCGTGTTACAACAATAATTAAAAACATATTCAACCACAACTCATATAAATCCATATACACCCAAACAGAGCAACTAACCCTAATTAAAAATACATCTTTTATTTGTTTTCACATCAGCAAGCGGAAACAAAGCTAACAAAAGCCCAAATTAAACACAACAAAGAAGTGGTTGTCGAATCCTAAACCAATCTCACACATAAACAGATTCAGACTTATGAACATGATCGAACAAGATTTAGTTGAAAGTACCTAATCGATCAAACAACTCCTTCGTGAAGGTTGGAGAGCTCGGATTAAAGAGTGAACCCTTGGTGCAAGCGATGAACACGATCGAACAACAACGAAGACTGAATGACTCCTGGATGCAAGCGCTAGAGAAAATACGAGATTCCGGGTGCCTTGCTTGAGAGGTCGAGGATTCCAGTAGAGAGGCTCAAAGAAGGGGGGAGACGAGGGAAAGGTACAGAAATTTCAGAGAAGCCATGGATGAGGTATTGAGGTGAGATTGAAGAGCCGTGTTTAGATATTAGGGTTTTGTGCTTTCTCAGATTTTATCCCCAATTATTTCACCTTTCCCGGGCATCCGCGCGCAAAATTGCGCTATTTCCTTGACCTGCCGGGTTAACCGGACCCGAACCCAAAAAATTACGGGTTCAGCGGGTTCGGGTTTATTCGGGTTTTCGGTTTAATTTTTCGGGTTTTAACCCTGAATTTTTCGGTCGGGCTCGGTCGGTTTTTCGGGTTCGGTTAACTTTTGACAGCTCTAATTACTATTAAATTAAATATTATCTTTTAAGAAACCACATCAATCTATTTTCTAATAAAGATTTTATCTTTTACTAAGTTAAAAACAAAATTATATTTTATAAGGATTATATAATTTAAAAAATATTTTTGGGGGTAGTTGAAAAATATTCACACAAGATAATCACAAAGATATTCATGAATATATTCATCTTGGATGGGGTTTTGCTTGACCCATAAAAAAAGGTTCAATCAAAAATAAAATATTTGCTTTTATAATGGAAAATATTAAAACTAAAGGATAGAATAAAAAAATAACGATACATCAAATTAAGAAAAATGATATTTTATGAACACGATAAGTCGTATTTTAATAGAAATAAATCTTTTTAAGGCTCATATAATTGAAATAAATTATTTTTCACCAATTATTTAACTAAATAAAAGAATTTTAATTTTTTAAGGGTCATATAATTGGAAATAATATCAAATATATGCATAAATAAAATATTCTTTAGATAAAATGTATTTATAAACAAAATAAGCCAAAATAAATCATATCAACTTATTAAAATTACGGCTTAAGATAGAAAAATGATTTATAAAATATATAATTAACATGTTTTCTGAATAAAAAAAACATATATTTAGCAAAACAATCTTAACCTATTCATTTTCCGGTCACATTTTTTCACCTCCTATTTGATAAAGGGAAATTAGAGCTGGCAAACGGGTCAAACGGGTCGGGTTTGGGTCGGGTCAACCCAATGAGTTTCAAATGTTCGATAGTTTTATTATAATAAAGAAAATAAAATTTAGACAATATTTTTATTTATTCAGAAATAAAATATGTGAAAAGTGGGTCCCTCGAAGAGTTTCGAGAAGTACGGATCGGTTCAGGTTTGACCCAAACGACTTCATTGTTTGGTAAGGCTTTGAAAGTCTACTTAGGATATAATAACATATAAATTAAATATTTTAATATAACTATTTGATCTGTTTCCCCGTGCTAGAAATATCTATAATGACAAAGAACTTCATCAGTAAATATTTAACGCTAAAAAAGATTAATTTTTATAAATTTCAATATTTCTCCTTTGGTAAAATAAAATTATATGATTATTTTATCATTGGACAATAAATAACAAAATATCCTACAAAGGTATTCTTTAGTAGTAACCTAAATTTTCATGATACAATCCGGAAAAAAATCTCAATTTCTACTTTAGATAAAATTAATCTCAACTTTTAAATCAATAAAAAGTTAAGAACCCCAAATTAAAATTTATAAATAAAAAACAACCAAATTACAGTTTCAATTGAATTTTCTTAATTTTTAATGAAAAAAGTCGTTTGATCTACATTTTGGTCTTCTGGTAACAGTTGAACATATTTTAATTAGTTTTTCCTAAACAATTAAAGTTTAAGCCTATATTTTTCCTGTGTCGTGTATGCATTTATTATGTTTATGTACTTTATTATTTAATTTTTCAAATTATATTTAATTCTTTTAAAGATATAACAAAATAGTTGAACACAATAATAGATTTACAAATTATTATGCGGATTCAAAGTAAAATATAAGTGAAACATACGGGACAATATTACACATTCTAATTCATATTTATAGAGCAATAAATTTTTATTTATTAAAATTCATTTGGCCCGTGCGTAGCACGGGCAGTAGGGACTAGTATATATAATTTTTGGGGGTGGTTGAAAAATATTCACTCAAAATATTCAACAAGATATTCATCAATATATTCATCTTTAGTTGGGCTTTTACTTGGATAACCGAAAAAAAGCCCAATGTTAAAGGCCGCATAAATTTTATGTTATAATAAATGACTAAACTATATCTTTTAAAATTCTTAATTGAAAAAAATTGTTATAAAGAAATAAATTATAAAAAAAGAGTATCTTTTAAGAAACTACATCGATATATTTCCTAATAAAGAAACTACATCAATCTTTGGCGGAACTTAATATAATATGTAATTAATATATAATATAAATAGTTTTCCTTTTAAAAAAAACCAAAGAATATATATTTTTACCATAACATTAAAAACATAGATATCAAACTATCGACGATGAAATTCACATTAGAAATCATGATGTTACGTTAACTTATGATATTCATCAAAAGATATCTAATATTGTGTAATACGGATACAATTCAAAGTTATCTAGCACATATTACTTAGAGATTGAGCCATATGATACACGACATACATATTAATACGCATGTAATGATATCGATTTTGTTTATCATTAGTTATATTGCACAAACAACATCGATTTGAATAAGTTATAGTGTGTTTTCGTGTTATGTACGTAATATGTATTAAATATTTTTAGTAATATAATTATATTTAGACTATTATGTAATACTTTATATCAGTAGTTTATAATTTATAGTTTGTGATTTATAATTTAAGTGCTAATCAGATTGATAGTAAATATATAGTTTAAGTTCTAAGTAGATTAATAGTAAAATATATAGTTTAAGTTCTAAGTAGATTAATAGTTTAAGTTCTAAGTTGATAGTAATCTCTTTGATATCCTAATCCTAATCCTATCCTATCTTAATCATAATCATATCCTAATCCTAATCATAATCATAATCATAATCATAATCATAATCATAATCATATCATCATATCATAATATATATAATTTTTGGGATGGTTGAAAAATATTCACACAAGATATTCATGAGTATATTCATCTTGAATTGAGCTTTTACTTGACCCACCGAAAAAAAGTCCAACTTTCAAGTTCACATTTTTAAAAGAAATTTCCACATATATTTTTCAAACAAATGTATTATTCTTAAATAAAAGATCATCTTTTAATAAACTACTTTATAAGAGGTACTAATATTGATTAGTTTGTACGTGAAGATATAACAATATTATTTTACTCACGTAACTTTTAGAGATAGAGATCTCTTGTATATGGTAAATGAGAGATTCACCATATAGTGAGGTATATATACATAAGATTGAGAAAAAGGCTAGATGAAGTTCTCTTACGGTTTATTTGAAACCTAAAAAGGGTTCTAAGATTGTGGCTTTGAGTTATTCGGTCTAGCAGAAGAGACTTAAGGTAATCCAGTTTATTGTTCGTGTGGATTAATTAGAGGAATCACACTTGGGACTATCTCTCCATTATGACGAGATTCAAACATGCATCAAGAGGTATTTATTTTTTCCTATATACGATATATTTAGTTTATGCATGAGATCCTTGGTTAGATGTTAGGAAAACGTTTCTTGAAATTCCGGTTTAAGCATCTAAAATCCCTACAGTGGTATGAGTTGCCTCTTACATAAATTGATTAGATCAAATTTAAAGGTTTAAATTTTGATGCATGTTCATGTTTTATGTTGATTCAATTATATAGATATTGTTTGTATGGATTAATTTGCATGACTGAAACGAAAAATTTGATTTTTCTAGCCATAGAATTCATGAATTACATGTAGGGTAAGTTGCTGAATTTTTTTAAAATTATGCATGATTTTGCCCTAAAGTTGATTATTTTGATTAGTTTATGCAATCTGTTGTATATGTTTGAATATACATGTTAAAATTTGACTTTTCATGTTTAAACTATGAATCAAGAAGTGTGAATTTTATGAAAATCCATGATCAATGAGTTAGCCCGACAACCATTCTGATGGCGGTGCAGGCTGGACATGCACGACAACAGCACTACCCCGGTGGTTGTGTTGTGGTGGCCGTCGGTGGCCCACTAACGATCTCAAAGATTTTGTGTTTCTGGATAAATTTCTGATTGGATAGAAATTACACTAAAAATATACTATTTACCAAGATAAGATAAGATATATGATATTCTATCTTAATAAATTAGATTTATTTTAATCAATAAGATATTTTATATTTTATTTGGTAAAGAAAGATTTAGTTAAATGTTACAAGATATTTTGATATCTTATTTGGTAAATTTTGAGTTACCATATTAGATGTTATCTTTGAATATTAGATTCACCAATTTTAGCAAATTAATTATTAATATATGATATTAATTCCATACACAATTTAATTGAATTAATATAATTAAAAATCAGTTTCTATATTAAATAATTAATATGATTAATTGTTTATGCTTTTCATATATGGATTAATAGCATATTTTATTTAGATGAAATTTTATATGTTATTATTGCATATGGATTTAATGTTATGATATTATTGCATGTGGATTTTATATGTTATTCTTGGGTGTGTGCATGTACTTTTCACATATTATCAATGACATGCATAATCTGTTAAATGTGCATGCGATTTTTTCATTCGCACATTCGAACGTTAATAATACGTTCGCACGTGAATCTTTTCCTTTTTTAAAAGAAATTTCCACATATATTTTTCAACATATCTATTATTATTAAATAAAAGATCATCTTTTAAAAAAACAATATTTTTGTCACAAAAGTAAAAAAACTATTAAAGCATGTATAATATCTTTATCACGAGAAATAAAAAACTTTATTTTTGAAGATTCGTAATTAGAAAAAAAGTGTAATTCATAACAAGATATGGTAAAAATAAAAAATAAAAAAATAAAATATAGCAAAATGATTTTCATACAACAATTTTATTAGGGAGGATAGATTTTTCATATTATACTTTTAAGATTCGTAATTGGAAAAGATTATTGTTAAAAATATTCATAAAGAGATAAGGTAAAAATGAAAGAAAAAAGATATAGTAAAAAGATATGGTAAAAGTATTTTCACACTAAAATTTTATTAGGGAGGATAAATTTTTGAGTAAATTTATTCGTATACACATCATCTACAATGTGATGTATGTCTAAGTGTTCCACAAAAATTCAAAATAGAGAATAGTATATTGTACATTCAAGAAAAGGCCGAATTTATATTTCATATAATTATATGAACGATTGTTTAGAATTTTGTTTCAAAATACATAGTTTTTAAAATATGAATTTCTCTACCTTAGTCCTTAACCATCAATTATTATTTTTATTTTTATTTTAAACTATTACATAGATAAATGAATAAAAATAATAATAACATAATTTTTTTTGAATTCATAAACAAACATGGTAAAAATCAAAGGAAAATAATAATAAAAATATATGGTAAAAGGATTTTTATAATGCAATTTTATTAGGGATGATAGATTTTGAGAAAATTTATTCGTATACGAACCATCTACGATATGAATATGATGTATGTCCAAGTGTTCCACAAAAATTTCAAATCTTAAGTAGTATATTGTAAATTCAAGAAAATGCCATATTTATGTTTCATAAATTATATGAACGATTTTTTAGATTTTTTTTGAATATGATAGTATAAAAATATGAATTGTCATTACCATCAATTGTTATTTTATACTTACAAAGATAAAGTTTTAAGAAAAATAAATAAATAAACCTCTTGACACTAATTCAATAATGCGTTTCAATTCTTAACCTCTTTATTTTCCGGTCACAATTTTTCACCATTTATTTGATAAAGGAAAATTTATTAATTTAATTACTTAGGATATAATATCATGAATATAACTAAAAAAGTATGATTGTAGACTAAATTATTATAATACCATGAATATTATCATGAAGTAAATATCATTACAAACCCGACCCACCCAAATTATTATATGAGTCAGGTCGGGTCATAATATTTCGTATTATATAATACGAACAACATTTATTACATGAAGTAAATATCATTACAAATTAGAAAAAATATTCTAAAGCAGGTCATTCTCGCCAATCTTTTGCAAGAGCAAAAAAATAAAAATTTTAAATACTACTATTTTTTTATTAATTCATTTGGCTCGTGCGTAGCACGGGCAGGAAGGGCTAGTATATATAATTTTTGGGGTGCACCTATTATATTCACAAAGATATTCATTAATATATCCGTCATTATATTCACATACATATTCATCAATATATTTCTATTGGGTTGGACTTTTGTTTGACTCATCGGAAAAAAAATCCAATATTAAAAAGAAATTACTTTTTATAGTTGAAAAATATGAAAACTAAAAGGTACAACAAAATTGAAACATATATTCTATTTTAAGACCAAACAACCCTAAAATAGGGAATCTATCTTATATATTAAAGCTAAGACTTTTAGAGTCTCTAGAGTGATTTTAGGCTAGGTTGTTAAGCTATTTTTCATTTTTTAACTTTAATTAAAAATATATTGAATAATTAACTCAATAAATAAATCTTATAAAACAATCATTTCATTCAACATAATAACAATACAAATTATCTTATCCTATTAAGAATAAATTTTAAATTTAATTATGATATATATATATATAGGGTCAGGATCCGGTGAGAACCAGCTCCTAGGTGAGAACGGTGAGAACCAATCAGGACCGTCCATTTATTTGGAGCGTTGAGATTAAAACAAAAACAAAACCCTCGCTAAAGCTCTTACAACTATGGTTCTTATGTGCTAGAGAAGACGACGATTCCAGAACTCAACCGTCAATTTGTCTCCGACCTCAATTCCGCCGAGTGTCGATCACCGACGAAGTGATCGGCCAAATCCAGCTTCGTCCTCCCCTTGATTTCATTGTCCAGATCTACAACTCAGGAGTATGGAGTCACCCCTATTCTGACCCACTCGCTCTTTGACGAAAACAAAGAATCAATTGCCGATTGTGGTGCGATTAAGTCAAGGAGCTACGAACGGGGACGGTAACAATGAAGGAAAACCCTTCCTGAGGACGAGGGTATGATTTCTGTCTGAGATTACTTTGGGTGAGAAATTAAAGGAAGTGGTTGTCTAGTTAGGGTTTCTAGTGTTGATGTAGAATTGTTAGGTGATAAAAACTTCTATTAACTGCTAATCTGATCAAGAGATTTGGAAACTGAATCGAATTTTTCTTAGTATGTAATTCAGGAAATCAAGGGGACGACGAAGTCGAATTTTTCTTAGTATGATTTCCTTGCTTAGGCTTTGCTTCGCTTTGTTGTTGTCTTTGTTGGTAATACCGGACTTTGCTCTTTCGAAGGCTTCCATTACATCTTGTCTGGAAACTTTTTCAGCACCTGCAAGTCAAAAATGAACACCTCAGTTTAGTTATCAAGTAAAGAAGATGCATGCAAAAGAGGCTTCTATTACATTGGCAAGGTCAGCCCCCACAAGGCCATGGGTGAGGGAGGCGACAAGGCTGCATATGATGTTGATGTCTTCCTCCAAAGGGATATCTCTGAAGTGCACCGTCAGTATTTTCCTTCTCCCTGCTTCGTCAGGTTCTCCCACCACAACTTTCCTTGAAAAACGACCAGGCCGACAAAGGGCTGGATCTAGTGATTCTGGCCTGTTTGTGGCTGCAATCACCACAACCTTAGTGTTGGTGAAGTTGAGACTCTCTGCTTTTGCCAAATGATAGTGTTGTCTACAAACTTCTATTAATTATTTGCTCTTACTAGTTGTGTGTGTTTGTTTTTTCATAGCAGATAATAGACCTATGTAACTGCAAACAAGATAAGAGGGAAAAGGTCCACTCTATAATCGGGAAATACGTTGAGCGTGGTCAGGGAGTGATGGTGAAGTGGTTCAGATCGAAAAGGGATTAAATGAAACAAGGAAGACGGCGAATAAGTGGTTCATTTGTAGAACTTGTCTGGTCTAGGAAATTTCTGTTGATATTTCATGAGCTTTCAATAACTGGTGCTCCTTTGTATATGTTGGAGTTGGCAACTGGGATTTTAAGCTGTGAGGCAAGTGTTCAGGCTGTTTTTCTTAGCAGGAGAGGTGGATTGATGCCTGAGATTTTGAGAAGAAAGATTAAATTAATTGATGATAAAGGTGAGCGTAGCTTTGGAGTTGCAATAGAGGCGGATCTTGTCATTGCTGGCTCAGCTGTCTGTGCATCTTACATAGGTAAAAATCTCTTCATATACTGTCTAGTCTGGATTTTCTCTTCTTTGTGCAAAGATTTTCTTCAGTCTATGCGTTGATTTTAATTGAAATCGCTTTTCAATTGTCAATATCTCTGATCACATGGTTATATTTGCATGGTCAACTGGTAATTTCGTTTGATTTATGCAAAGAGTTTGGCTTGTGTTTTCGTCATGTTTGCTATCTCGACGCTGAGTCGATTTTGAGTCGGTATTTCATGATCGGGTGTTTGAGTTGTGGCCTTATGGCTTATGCTTATAATTTGATCATCTCATTCTTTTTTGCAGGAAACCTTCTCTCTTTTGCTCTCTTCATATCTCCAATGTAGGTTTTCCTTGTTTTTTTTATCCAATTATCTCTTTATTTACTGTTTCGATTATGTATACTATAATTGCTAAAGTTGGATACTGCTTCTTCATTTTGCACTTGTATCCAATTTTTCTGCTCTTATCAAGAACATACTATATTGATTACTGATATGCTTGATATTCATTATAGATGATAAGTATTGAATTTGTTTTCCTCCTTCTACTCTTACCTGGATAGTTTCCATGAACAAACTAAGATTTTGATTCACTGGTTTGCTACCGGAGATTGAAGAAATACACTGATAGTTGCTAACTTGCTATTGTTGATTCAGTTCTCTGCGCTAGGACTAACTTCAAGTTGTTTAACAACAGTTGTTGGCTTCTTGCTTAAGGTAATTAAATTTTCAACATCAGTTTGTTACAAAGCTAAGAAAAAATATTAGTAGATTAATGCTTGAACTTAACATGAGAACTAGACTCATGGTCTATGGGTGAAGGCAACCTCTATCCTTGTACTTACCAGAGTATTGGTAAGTAAGTAGTAAGAATTATCCCTATCACATCTCAATAAAGTTTTTAACACTAACGGAAAAATACTTATATTGCAATATTATTATTTCATGTATTTATCATCCTTTTCAGCTGGCATGGGATCTGTTCCTTGGATAATAATGTCAGAGGTAAGGGAAGTTCCTGCTAGGCATAACTTGCTTCAATGTTTCATCCATGTTTATACTTACGGATCGACAGAACAATCGACTTTGTCATGTGTCGTGATTAAGTTAGTTTTTGTGACAGTGATACAAGAAACAAATCAATGATTCATTCATTCATCATCCGATAAACAGACGGCACGACGTGTTGCTGGTGCTGCTACGCTTCAAACTCGGTGAAGTTCTATTCTTCGATATTCCACATAATTTCAAGAAGCGATGGAAGCAACAACTGATCTCGCCGTACTTTGATATGCGGTGTTTGTCAGCAACTCGATCACAGGACCAGTACAAGTATGTTGTAGCAGCTAATCTTGTTGCACTACTGTCATTGGCATTGTACTATTGTTATTTCAAAAAATCTGCAAGCCTGGCTAAGATGAACAAAGATGAGATCATCATCTGGGAAATGAATGCTTCTTTGACTAAGTGGGCTAATTTGAGCTTGACATGTTTGAATCAGGTGCTGAAGTTTGTTTGTTCATTTTTCAAGGTTTAGTAGATGAAATTGTTGTTGACTAACTTTGTAAAAATTAAATCTTTGACTGGAATTATACTTGACAGTTGGCAGTGTGTATTATTGTTATTATTATGTTGTTGTTTGGTTCGAATTACTCAATGCAAAGGATTGAATATGAAGTTGAACAATCTTTATAGAATAAGAAGCAAATGACTTATTACAATCCAAGAACACCAGGAACTGGAGAGTGGAAAACCCAATATCGATATACACACAGCAACCAAAATCAACACATGAATATATGTGAATGACAAGGCACACTCATGGAAAACCCAGTATCGATATACACACAGCAACCAAAATCAACAAATGAATATATGTGAATGACTAGGCACACTCAATAAGACCCAATATCGATATACACACAGCAACCAAAATCAACAAATGAATATATGTGAATGACAAGGCACACTCAATAAGATGAGTGCAATTTATAAATAATTCAGTATGCAATTCACGAAAACTGAATATGCAATTCACAAAAACTGAGTATGCAAATCACAAAAATTGAGTGTGCAATTCACAAAAACTGAGTATGCAGTTCCAAAAAATTGAGTATGCAATTCAAAAATAACTAAGTATGCAATTCACAATAACCAAAAATGCAGTTCACGTATGGTGCTCGAGAGTAGCACGTACGGAGCTTAAAGAAAAGAACGTAAGGTGGCTCGGAAAAGCACGTGATGTGGATCAAAGAAGTACGTGGTGCGGCTAAGAGAAGCACAAGTCGTGACTAGAAAAAGAACGTGTTGTGCCCCGAATAAGCACGTGACAAACCCCGAAGAAGCAAGTGGGTGCCTCGTGAGATGAACATAGCGTGTTTAAGGAAAAGCACGTAGAAAGCTTAAAGAAAAGCACGTGTGGTGGCTCGGAGAAGAACGTGGGGTGGATCAAAGAAAGTCATGTGGCGTTGCTCCAAAAAGCACGTGGTGTGCACTAGAAATTCATGTGGAACGGCTCGAAGAAGCACTTGGTATGCAATTCTAAAATCACTTAGTATGTAATTCAAAAAACACTTGGTATGCAATTCAGAATTCACTTGGTATGCAATTCAGAAATCACTTGGTATGCAGTTCAGAAATCACTTAGTATGCAATTCAGAAACACTTGGTATGCAATTCAGAAATCTCTTAGTATGCAATCGAGAAAACACTTGGTATGCAATTAAAAAATAACTTAGTATGCAATTCACAAATAAGTGAATATGCAATTCACAAATAAGTGAATATGCAATTCACAAATAAGTGAGTATGCAATTCAAAAATAAGTGTAATTTAGAAATCACTTAATATGCAATCTAGAAAACACTTGGTATGCAATTCAAAAATAATTTAGTATGCAATTAAAAATTCACTTAGTATGTAATTCAGGAAACCCTTGATATGCAATTTTCAAATCAATTAGTATGCAGTTCAGAAATCAATTAATATGCAATTCAGAAAACACTTGGTATGTAGTTCAGAAAACACTTAGTATGCAATCTAGAAAACACTTGGTATGCAATTCAAAATTCTATTAGTATGCAATTTAGGAAACAATTGATATGCAATTTGCAAATCAATTAGTATGCAATTCAGAACACATATGGTATGCAATTCATAAAAGCTTGTAAAACTTCAAACTTTAACTATGATAGCAAGATGAAAAACTAAAAAAACGCTCTCAATGTCCCGCTTTGTCTCTACCACGCCACCGGCGACGGAGCATGAGCCTTCAATAGAAGAAGCAGACATCTTACATAGGTCTAGCAAGAAAGTCAAGAGAGGAGGAGATGATCGAAATCTTCAAATGGAAGACGATCGAATGGAGGAAGAATTTCCTCGTCTGGACAGAGAAATCAAAGGGACTACTCAAAAGTTTTTCTGCTGCAGTCTCTGGTAATGTTAATGAAGGCATTAGAACTCATGATAACTCCCTCTTCTGGGATGATGAGGATGGGGAGGACGATGACATTCTTGATGATCTCCCAGATATGGAAGAGAATCCCAAATGCCCAAGTATCCTGCTCACTGCTGAAGAGAAGAAACGCATTCAAAATCCGTGGAGGAACTCTATTATTGTAAAAGTCTTCAACCGCAATGTGGGATATAGATACCTCAGATCAAGTCTTCTGAAAAAATGGAACCCAAAGGGAGCAATGGCAATGATCGATATAGGAAATGAGTTCTACATTGTCAAATTCAGTAACTCAACTGATCCGGATAACGTCATGGCTGGGGGTCCATGGCTCATAGGTGAAAGCTATCTCACCATTCAACGGTGGAGACCGAATTTCATTGCTGCAGAGGAGACGATCAAACTCCTTACAGCATGGATAAGGATTCCAAACCTATCTATGGAGTACTTTGATCAAGGCATACTTAACCAGATCGGAAGAAGAACAGGACGTGTTCTAAAGATTGATAAAACTACTAGTGCATCGGAAAGAGGAAGATTTACTAGACTCAGCGTGGAGATTGATGTTACAAAACCCCTGCTATCCAAATTCTTCTTGAATGGCAGTGTGAAAAATACAATATGAAGGGTTTCGTATGGTGTGCTTTGACTGTGGACGCATTGGACACACAAAAAATTCATGCTCTTATAATTCGCAGGATGAAGATCGTCATGAGGACTCTCATAAAGGGGAGCAACAGAGGATGGAAAAATATCCAGAGATGTACGAGGATTATGGGGCGTGGATGCTTGTCCAAAACCAATTTCCAACATGGGCAAACGCATCGGATACCAGAGGAGGAGGAGGAAACACCACCGGACAGAGCTCGACGAAACAAGCAGCAGCGACGTCGGAGCAAGGTCTGGAAAAAACCAGCTCGGCAATAATTCTTCGACCGGTTCAGGATGCTGAATTCTTGGACCCGGTTGGGCGCAAAAATAGGCCAATCAAAACCCTAACTCTAAGCAGTGGAAATCAGAATGGCAAGAATAAAAATTCGGGGTCTAGATTTGAGATATTGGCGGCTAATCCGGAGAAGAATGGGGAGGACACCACAGAATTAGAGGAAGAAAAAGAGGCCGAAAATCAAATTGTAGCAATTACAGGAAACCCCAGCTCATCAAGCATCCCGAAGTCAAGCAATAGAGATAACTTACCGTATCCTCCGTAGTCGGATTTTAGAAAGAGGAAAAGTGGTGGAAGTCCAAAATTTGTTGGGAGAAGAAAGATTACGTTGAAGAAAAATGAGCAATCCAAGAATGAATTAAGGAAAGAAGGCCCGACTGGTAAGGAAAATCTCGACAGGAGATCTTCAAATGAAGACAGAGAAGAGAATAGGGAGATTGATACGCTGCAGAAAAGGAAAGATACAAGAATCACAAAGAGGAAAAATGGGAAGGAGATCCCGGAGACAGTGGTCGTTAGAAAGTTTGGAGCGTCCCTTGTTACATCTACTTCAAATAGGAGTATCATATTGCCTACAGGGAACAACCTCTATACTTTCTCACAATCACAAAATCTGTTGTTGAACAAGCCGCCTGACCCAAGAGATGAGTTCGTGGAGAATGCTGAAGTGCAGACACAAACCAAGAGTGGGGGTACTGGAGAGATCGACGTCCGAATGGCAGATTTCGTTCAAGAGCATGATGGAGAATAGGATTCCATCGATTATATACAAGATCAGGACTGTGTCATGGTCCAAAGTGATTGCTGATTTGCTTCTGGATTGGAAGTCAAGTGGTTCCTCTTTATACGATTTGTGGTCAATGTTAGTTCCAAATATCAAGATTTTGTCCTGGAATGTACAAGGAGCAGGAAGTAGGGAGTTCCTTCAAACACTCAAGGATCTGATTAGAAGCCATGACCCGACGATCCTAGTTCTCCTAGAGACGCGGATTAGTGGCAGACAAGCAGACAAAGTATGTGAAAGAATTGGTTTTGACTGCCATATCCGAACTGAAGTTGTTGGTCACAGAGGCGGGATTTGGGTATTCTGGAAAAGTGATAGAGTGAAGGTGTCAGAGTTAGATGCACACGCACAAGTTATCTCCCTAAAGACTTGCAGAACTGGGGAGGCAGCTTGGGTTTTCTCTGCTATTTACGCGAGCCCGGATCCACCCTCGCGTGAAGTTCTATGGAATAGATTCCGAGACTTTGGTAACAACCTTTCCCTCCCATGGCTGCTTATGGGAGATTTCAACGAAACCATGACTATGGATGAGCGCACCGGTGATTCTGCGGCTCTAAAGCGTCGTTGCACAAAGTTCCGAGAATGGATTGATCTCTTGGGGCTGCTTGATCTGGGATTTTCTGGACCGAAATACACTTGGAATAGGGGAAGGGATCCGAGTACTCGCACGAGTGCTAGACTTGACAGGGGCCCTAGTAACCTGGAATGGCGTGGTCAGTTCGGAGAAGCATCGATTCGCCACCTTCCAGCGAATCAATCTGATCACTCTCCACTCCTTTTGAGTGCCCATGGCTTTGCTCAGAATGGCCCGCATACTATTCCATTCCGATTTCAGGCGGCGTGGCTAATGCATGGGGAGTTTCAGCATTTCTTGGCTGAGCATTGGGACAAGAGGCTTCCTCTCCCAGCCACGTTATCGAACCTCGCTCTGCATCTGGATACATGGAACAAAGCTGTATTTGGTAATCTATTCAGGCGGCGTGAGAAGCTATGGCGCCGCATTGAGGGAGTTTAAAGAGAACTGAGCTCTGGCTGTACGCAACGGCTGCTTCACTTAGAAGGAAAACTAAGATGGGAGTTGGACGTGGTCCTAGAACAGATACATTTATTCTGGTTACAAAAGGCTAGAACGGATGCACTCATCGATGGGGATCGCAACACGCGCTACTTCCATGCGTGTGCATTGATTCGTCGTAAACAGAACAAGATTGATGGTCTCATGAATGCTAATGGAGAGTGGTGCTGGGATCCGGTCGAGGTCCACTCCATGGTTTCAGATCACCTTCAACAGTTGTATAGTGCAGAAGATAACATAGATGGGCCTTTCGATCTCCCCCGGGGTCGGTTTCCTGAGATTTCAGAGGTGGATTATGGAAATCTTAGCCGCTATTTCTCGACTACTGAGGTTAAGGAAGCTCTGGACAGCATGAGTGCGCTTAATGCTTCCGGCCCGGATGGATTCCACGCTATATTTTTTCAAAAAAATTGGTCGATGATCAGACATGAAGTAGAAGAGACAGTTCTGTCTATTCTGAGTGGCGGCAGGATCCCAGAGGAACTGAATGAAACTTTGCGAGTACTCATCCCTGAGGTCTCCTTCGCGGAATCCATCAATCATCTTCGCCCAATAAGTCTATGTAATGTAGCTTTCAAAATAGCTACAAAGGCACTTGTGTTGAGAATGAAGCAGGTGATGAGAACTATTGTGGCACCTACACAGTCCAGTTTTGTTCCGGGGCGTCAAATCTCGGACAGCATCGTGATTACACCGGAAGTTCTTCACTCAATGCGTGACACTAAAGTCGCCTCTTCATGGCAATCAAGATCGACCTTGAAAAGGCATATGATCGAGTTAGATGGAGCTTTATTCGGGATTCTCTTCACGAAGCTAGACTCCCATCTAATATGGTCAATGTGATAATGGAGTGTATTACCTCTTGCTGTACGAGAATCTTATGGAATGGTGCTATGGGGGACAGGTTCAAACCGAGCTGGGGTGTTAGGCAGGGAGACCCGCTCTCGCCGTACGTTTTTGTACTCTGTATGGAACGGCTGGGACACTTGATCAACGAGGCTGTTACTGCTGGTGCTTGGACCCCGATACAACTATTTGACCCGGGACCCAAGCTCTCCCACTTGTTTTTCCCAGACGACTTAATCCTATTTGGAGAGGCTTCTTGTGAGCAAATGGAGGTAATTATGTATTGTCTGAAACGCTTCTGCGAGGCTTTGGGTTCTAAAATCAATTTTCAGAAATCATTGGTATGCTTTTCAAACTCCACGCCACCGGATCTCGCGTCGCAAATCAGCAACCTGGGTGGTATACCAATTACTGAAGACTTGGGTCGTTACTTGGGTATGCCGATGACCAAGAAGCAAGTTACCAGAGCCACTTTTCAGCATGTTGTGGATAGGATGAATGCTAGGCTTGAGGGATGGAGAACAAAGTTGTTATCTATGGCGGGTCGGGTTACGTTGGATAAGTCGGTGATATCCAGCATACCCCTATACTCAATGCAAACTGCAATGCTGCCAGTTACTCTATGTGATGATATTGATCAGAAAACGAGGAGCTTTATCTGGGGCTCGACGGATGAGAAGCGGAAGATGCATCTCTTGAACTGGAAGGAGGTTAAGAGGCCGAAAGAAGCGGGAGGAATTGGTATGAGGAACATGCGACAAACTAATGTTGCTTTCATGGCGAAAATGGGGTACAAAACTCTAACTGAGCCGGAAGCGTTGTGGTCTCGTGTCATCTGGGGGAAGTATTGCAGTGGACGATGTGATAGAGACATGTTCGCGCCAAAACAAGGATCCTCGAACCTATGGCAATGGATTGTCAAAGCTAAGGGCCCGCTACTGCAAGGGCTCCGTACAGTAATTGGGGATGGCACTTGGACATTCTTTTGGTCACACAACTTGGTGACAGATAGGCCACTTGAAGAGGTGGTGACTGCAGAAATTCTGAGAGATGATCTCGATCGAACTGTGGCCGAATATTGGGGAGAGAATGGTTGGCGCTGGGAAGATTTTTCTCATTTGCTTCCACCAACTATCTTGACTAAGATTGCTGCAATGAATCCTGTGGAAGAAGGAGAAGGAGACAACTTTTGTTGGGCTGGAACGTCAACTGGGAACTTCTCTGTCTCTTCGGCTATCAATATTATTCAAAGAGATGATGGAGACGTGGTGCATCCAGTTTGGCGGGCTATCTGGAAATGCAAAGCACCGGAAAAGATACGAAACTTCATGTGGTTGGCTACTCATGACTGCATAATGAGCAATGCGAACCGTCATCGTCGCCATTTAGGACCAAGTGCCGCTTGTACTGTATGCTATGCACCTGAGGAGACTACGTTGCACATTCTACGTGATTGTGAGGTTGCAAGATTGGTATTGAGTGAATTTCTGATGGAAGCGAGAATGAATGAATTTGTCCAAGGCGATCTCCAAGCATGGCTGCTGCAGAATCTTAGAAGAACTGACTCATGGGCGACTACTTTTACTTTCGGTATTTGGTGGCTATGGAGATGGAGATGCATGAAAGTGTTTGGTAATGATGAACAAATTCCAAGGAATAAGCAAGCGTTTATTCTTGCGCAGGCTGCAGAGTTCCGGGCGGCATATGAGGTAAAACATGGGTCGGGCAAGGGAAATATCGAAATTTGCTGGTGTCGCCTGCAACCTGGCTGGACTAAACTCAACAGTGATGGGGCTTTTTGTGATGGCACTGATCGGGTGTTCGCTGGGGGCTTGCTGCGTGATGATAATGGGGCATTTTTGAAGGGATTTTGTACTCGAACAGAGGGTGAATCACCCCTGCAGGCTGAACTCTTTGGGCTGCTGCAAGGCCTTACTATGGCACATGAAATGGGGGTGGAAAAACTGGAAGTGGAAATGGACGCTATAGAAGTTGTTTATGCAATGGACATTCATCGTCCAATTCTACCAAGGCACAAAAACTGGATCGTGAATTGCAGGACTCTCCTTGCCTGGACGGACTGGGAAACCAAGATTCGCCACGTTCCCCGCTCTTGTAACCAGGCTGCTGATTGGATGGCACATTTCAGCAGGAACTGTGACGGGGATTTCACTCTTTTTAACAACATTCCTGAAGGCCTTAAGCCTACCATTGATCTTGATTTACTTTTGAGTGAGAATATGTAATCCAACTATTTCTATTTATGAATAAAAGGGTATAACCCTCTACTTGCACCAAAAAAAAACTATGATAGCAAGATTGGGTACGAGGCAAGATGCCAAAACATGCACCTTTAATCGTGGTTTTCTTTGGATATCCACAATTTCATAAAAAAATATATAAACTGAAGTTGATGGAAGTTGTTGGCAAATACAATCCAAATTTCTTATTCATTCAAATTCACTTAGGGTGAAAGACAGAAAAATAAACAAAAATCGATGAGGTGGGATCTGTAAACGATCATCCTTGCTATCTTATTTTTCTTTTATCCAATCCTGAATGCTTCAATGATCAGTAGTCTTTTAGTTTTGTATACTTGTATGTATAGGTGCATACAACAGTGTTGATATAAACATCTGTAAAAAACAAAAAGCTAAATACATTTAATAACTTCTAACCTATAAGCTAGATACATACAGAGTGCACTGGTAGTTCATAAGCTCGCTTATAAGTTTATCATGTCACAATAAGAGCAACAAAAAGTAGTGCTAATGTCTCATCACCTGAAGCTTTGATCTATCATTCTCAGTGCCTTGATTGACCAAGTGATCAACAATTACTCAATTCCAAGGTCTAATTGTCCGTAGCCATAAAAACCGCTCTTACCTGCATCTCTCGCACCTCCTCGCCCTCAGATGCAATCCATATCGCATTTCTATCCGGAATTGTACTTTTCACCAACTTGCTTAGGTCATTGTCCTTGTTCACCTCTTTTACTCCCTGCTCAAGGGAATATGCCTTAAAATGAAGAAACTGCATGATCTGAATATTCAATGCAAAGGGAACGAATTCGGGCATGGTAGAGGATCCTACAACATCGACACCGTTGTGGAAATCAGACCCCATTGAATCCAGGTATGTGATAAGAAACTTTGTATGTAAGCTCTGGCCTGCAGAGTCACACACACACACACATGTAGAAGATTAAAACATATCTGATCCACATAGATCCTAGATGCTTAATTAAGGGTCACCAAGATGTTAATACCCCCCTACAAAATAATTGAATTAAAAAATAATAATGGCCTCTGCTTCTTTTCATTAATCTACTGATTGTTAATAAGGAATGAGAAGGATGAATCCATTCAGTACATTGATTAGTACTACTCAGTGTAAGTGAACATGAATCATCAGTGGAGAATAATGGTCACCAAGATGTTAATACCCCCTACAAAATAATTGAATTAAAAAAAAATAATGGCGTCTGCTTCTTTTCATTAATCTATTGATTGTTAATAAGGAATGGGAAGGATGAATCCATTCAGTACATTGATTAGTACTACTCAGTGTAAGTGATCATGAATCATCAGTGGAGAATGAAGGCTAGATCCTAGACTTGTTCTTTTTTAAGCTTTTCATCCGCATATCATGATTTATGAAAATAGTTGCTAGAGAATATTGTACTTACATACTTTGACTGCTTTCCTACAAAAGAACTTATACATCAAAATAGGTTGGTTCGAGATTAGGATTTCATTAGAAGAAGTGAATACCTGTAATACTATTATTGTGCACAATTTATGTCAAAAAGTCATCACAAAGTCTTTCACAAAAAATACCAGCATTTCATCGAACAAGTTCTGTGCACAATTCAAAAAAACAAAGTGCTCAACAAATCTTCTTTCTCCTGACTTATAGGAGGGAATCTAGATATGTAATTCAACATAGGAAGCACAAAGGCAGAGATTTTACCTGAACCAACCCATTTTGGGCATGTCTTCGTCAAAAGGCATTGGTTTTCGCTCTGTATTGCCACTCTTAAGTTGGTCGTAAACGAGTTCGTCGCCTTTGACTTCGAACTTGGAACGACGCTTCGTTATGTGGGAGTATCTTCTCTTGCTCACAGCTCAATATGGGCACTTGTCTCCCATTGTAGGATTTGATTGGTGGACTCTGCACCATGGTTTAGGGTTTCGAATTTGACTGATTTCTAAACAGCACGAGGAGAAGAAGAAACCCTAAAGAGCCAACTCGAGAGCTGGAAGATTTTGTATGAGTTGAAAGATGATGATGACGCGAGGAAGACATCGACGTTCGCGTAGAGAACTTCTTATACCAGAATTGATCGGGATGGAGGCAGATTAGGGATTTGTCGAAGTCATCGGGAAGACCTAGATTGAATTTGAGAGGGTGGAGGGATTCGTCGGAGGCGAGAGAGGCATTTAACGACACCGGATTCTCCAGAGGAGTGGAGGAGGGCGGTGTCGGTGAGGCGGAAGCAGGGAAGGGTGGGGTGGCGGACTGGTGGAAGAGAGTGGTGTAGGAAACTTAACAGCGGAGGATGATGACGGTGAGGGCGAGGGTTCGTTCCAGTCGACGATTGAGCGGGAGGTGAGGAAGCCAGCAGAGGGACGAAGGAGCGGTGGATGGCCTCAGAGAGGACGATGCTAAACAAAAAAGACGAGGAACAAGATATAACATGACCATCAGATTGGGTTGATCTAACGGTAACGGTTGGCAGTGGTTCTCACCTTAAGACCCGTTCTCTCCTATGAGTTGGTTCTCACCTGAACCACTTCCTATATATATATATATAATGAGATATTTATATATATAATTAAATTATATATCATGAACTTCCTATATATATATATATATAATGAGATATTTATATATATAATTAAATTATATATCATGAACTTCCTATATATATATATAATGAGATATTTATATATATAATTAAATTATATATCATTCATGAAATGAATATGTATTAATTTGTATTCACAAACAAAAAGTTAAATTTATTTCGCTTATTTGGTAAGAGTTAAACTTAATTTTTAGACAAACTTGGCTTAAACCGTATAAATTTTTACTACGAATAATCTGAAATACCCGTGCCATGCACGAGTCACTACACTAGTCAAACTCTTAAATTCAAGAAAATTCTATTTTATTATAGTATACATCAGATAAAGAATGTAAGCTTTTTTTAAAGAAGAAAACAATAAGAAATTGTTTTAATATCGAAACAAATCTTTTTTTGAGAAGAAATAGTTTTGGAAAGAAAATAATAATAAGATAAAATATAAATATTTTTTAGAAAGCCAATAATGTGACAAATAACGTAGAAGAAGAGTTAAAATAGCGTAGAGTAGACTACAAATATAAAAGGATTAAAGTAAACAGTAAAAAGAATTTAACATATTCTAGGTGGCATTATAAATATTATTTTCCTTTATCTAATATAATTACAAGTATATTATAATTCAGAATACATGAAAGTTTACAATTGAAGATTATATTATTTAACAATATCAGTTTTCTACTTATTGATATTAAAATGTGATAAATACATGTTCAATTCCAAGATCTAAAAAATGTGATAAATATATGTTCAATTTCAAGATCATATGACTAGAAATTATTTTTTATCAAAGATATTCATGAATAAATTTTTCTGTAGATCAACTTTATTCTAAACAAAATGAAGTTCATTCCAAAATTATGATTATTACTTATCTATATAAAAAACAATGCTAATATGAAATGCGAACTCATTTTTCCTTATCTTGAACAATATTGTCTTATATGTGAATATAAGTATCTTATATGTGAGTCGTGAACATTAGTAACCTTAACTAAGAATAATTAGGATTCTCATATGAGGTTAAATGTGACCCTTATATATGATTTAGAAGTTCAGAAGGTAGTAATGTTCACATTTCACATTTCACATTTCACATTTCTCACTCCCTATATGATTCATACATTCAATATATAATATACGTTTTTGTTTGAATTTTGAACGTAGGTTTACACATCTCATTAGATATTTTCAATAAAATCTCAGTATAATCGCAACTTAACGAATACACCAATTTTGTACCAAGCATATCTTGAAATAGGATCGGCTCGCGTATTTGAAAAAAAAGTTTGAACCAAGGATCAAGATGAAACTTATATTTTAGGTCCGATTCCGGTGAGGACGATCCTCTAGATAAGTTAGCGATCCCTCCCTCTCCCAAAATCCCAGACACTTCCTCTCCTTCCCTCGCCCAAAATCCCGCAAAAAACTTCCCCCAAATCTCTCGACCAAGCTTTCTTCCTCTCGTCCACAATTTCAACAATTCCTTCCCTCTCGTCCACGATTTCCTCTCTCTCGTCCACGATTTCCTCTCGCTCGTCCACGATTCCACTGCATTTCCATTATATTGAGAGGAGCTACTGCGAAAAGGAGGCAGCGATCGAGCGAGCACAGTGTGGAAGGAGGCGAATCACATTCTCACAAGTGAATCAAGCAAAATGAGGAGTAAAATTGCAAGTTCTCAAGGTATAATACTTCAAACTGTTTCATTACAAGCAAAATGTTGTGTTTCTAGATGATTTTGATATTTCTGGATGATTTTGATATTTCCTTGCGTATGATTGTTATTTGCATGTTGTGTTTTATGTTTACTTTCTGCGCTTGAGATGGCAAATCCTTTTGACAATGACTTATTAACTGACATTACAGGGATTTAGAAAGATATAGTGCATGGAATATGAGTTTTTGTGTGTGCATTAGTTCTTAATTCTGTGTGCAAAGGTTTTTATGTTTGTGTGCATCAATACTGATGTGTATGGATGACTTTTAGAGTTGAATAGAATTAATACAAATAGAATTGATGTGTGTGCAAAGGTTTTAAGGTGTGTGTGCATCAGATTTTGTGTCTGTGTGCAATGGTTTTAAATGTGTGTTTGCATCGAATAAACACACATATGTTGTGTGCATGACTTTTAGAGTATAATAGAATTAATACAAATAGAATTGATGTGTGCAAAGGTTTTAAGGTGTGTGTGCATCAAATTTTGTGTCTGTGTGCAATGGTTTTAATGTGTGTGTGCATCAAATAAACACACATATGTTGTGTGCATGACTTTTAGAGTTGAATAGAATTAATACAAATAGAATTGATGTGTGCAAAGGTTTTAAGGTGTGTGTGCATCAGATTTTGTGTGTGTATGCAATGGTTTTAATGTGTGTGTGTGCATCAAATAAACAGACATATATTGTGTGCATGACTTTTAGAGTTGAATAATATTAATACAATAGAATTGATGTGTGTGCAATGGTTCTAAGGTGTGTGTGCATCAGATTTTGTGTCTGTGTGCAAAGGTTTTAATGTGTGTGTGCATCAAATAAACACACATCTGTTGTGTGCATGACTTTTAGAGTTGAATAATATTAATACAAATAGAATTGATGTGTGTGCAAAGGTTTTAAGGTGTGTGTGCATCAGATTTTGTGTATGTGTGCAATGGTTTTAATGTGTGTGTGTATCAAATAAACACACATATGTTATGTGCATGACTTTTAGAGTTGAATAATATTAATACAAATAGAATTGATGTGTGTGCAAAGGTTTTAAGGTGTGTGTGCATCAGATTTTGTTTCTGTGTGCAATGGTTTTATTCTGTGTGTGTGTGCATCTAATGTATGTCCATCTTGTGTCCAAACATATGTAGGAAATGATACTGCAGCTCCAGCTCCAGAAAAAGTAATAGAGGGTGAATTTGGAAAGATCACAGTTCCTCTCGATCAAGATCAAGGATCTCCAGGATCTTTCAAAGGGAAAAGAAGGAAGCATCCTGCTTCAAAAACAAAAGCAATAAAAAAGCACAGGATAACACGTTCACAAACTTCTAATATGGAGGAACAAACAAGAGAACAAGAAAGTGAACAACAAGGGGATGACGAAGAAGAAGATGAAAAAGAAACAAGTGCAGAGGAGGAAGATAATGGAGGATACAACAAGACTATGGGAGAAGAATTTAGAGAGATAAAAATGAGAAAAAAGTTGGACAAAGTAGCAACAACAACAACAACAACAACAACAACATCCAAATCAAAATCTTCAAAGTCAGAGAAAGGGAAACAGAAAGTAGAGAAGGAGACGAAGACTTCTAAGAGAGAGAAAACAAAAAAGCAAAAAGACATTGTGTTTGTCTTAGCTTCAAAGGAACCAAAGGAAGGAACGAAGAAAGCTTCCAAACAACAAAGGAGTCAATACGAATCACTAAGGTGCCGAACATCTCCAAACAAGCTTGTGACCTTCTTCACTGATGAGGAAGATCCTATCACTACTGAGCAGAGGCAGGTTGTTATAGATCTCGGCTTTGAAGAATTACTTAATTGGAGATTACAGGAACTGCCAATGAAGCTCGGTATGTATGTGTGTGCAAGGTATGATCCAATCAAATGCACAATAAAGCTAAAGGATGGGAAGGAAATTCTTGTCTCAGAAGATGATGCACACGACTACTTGGGTGTTCCAAAAGGTAGAAGACAAATAGAGTTTCCAGAGAAGCTAACAAACACTGCGTTTCTCGCAAAAATAAATGAAGATTTTGATGGCAAAGACCTCAGGAAGATCTCTCACACGGATATATACCACAAGATGAAGGAGTATCCTGGAGATGTGTGGTTTAAACGCTATTTCATTTGCAAACACAATCATAGAGAGCCATCCAGATGGGAACGTCATATTCAGGATCTGGGAGATCCTAGAAAATGTAGATGACGTCAAGAACTACAACTGGAGTAGTTTTTTGTTCCAAAGGCTCAACACATGCAGAAGTGTATGGGGTAGCACTGCAAGTAGCATCTTCAAAGGGAACTTAGTTCTCCTCATGGTAAGCAAAGTGTTAAATATTTAATTAAATTTTGGCGTTTTGATGTGGCTCAGTTGTTTTATATAATGTGCATTAGATTTCCCTTTCGTGTGCATTAGTTTCAGCATTGTGTGTGCATTGATTTAGCCTTTCGTGTCCATTACTGGTGCCCACCATCTTGATTTTGGAAAATGTGCATGGATGGTTTCTGTGTGTGCATCAGTTTTATATTGTGTGTGCATAGGGTTTTTTTATTGTGTGTGCATCAGTTTTATATTGTGTGTACATAGGTTTTTTTATTGTGTGTGCATCAGTTTTATATTATGTGTGCATAGGTTTTATATTGTGTGTGCATCAGTTTTATATTGTCTGTGCATAGGTTTTATATTGTGTGTGCATCAACTTGTTACTCTATGATTTTTGCTTTGTGTGCATCAGATAATGCTTGTGTGTGGATCAGATAATGCTTGTGTGTGCATCAGTTAATTCCATTGTGTGCATCACATTTACACCATCAGTAATTCTTACATATCTCTGTTTTATTTTGTATTCTCCAGCTAGTGTATGTTGATAGAATGAAGTGGAAAGGTGAGACACAAAATAGAAGTTTCCCAATCATAACAAACTGGACCACTGAAAAGCTTCGACAAAGGGAGGATGAAGAGATCATGTATGGAGGTTTTGGACAAGGATATCCCATTGAAAGACCAATTTTTGAAGAAAAAGAAGAAGATGTCATGGCAAGAGAGCAACACAATAATGTTGAAGATATTGCTGCACAAAACATCAGTACAAACCAGGGCCTTAGAGAGTATGTTGTGAGCCACATGAAAAAGGTTGAGGACATGGCCAAGAGTGTGAGATCACTCATTGAGTCGAAGAACCAACTTCCCTCAGAGTTGACAAAGAGCAATGTCATAAACTCTGTGAACACTGAATGTGAAAAGATAATAAAGGCGAAGCTTAGTTCAGAAGCCCCACAGAATGAGGAAGACACTCAAGGAAGCCAGGATGCAGATTTTTGGGATACAACCGTCATATGCATGGAGGAGCTAGAGAAAACAATCCAGGTAGCGAAAGGGAATGAAGAATCTCATTCTATTCCTGATATATCACATCTGGCAAATGAAATTGAAAGACAATATGGCCAAACAGGTCAAGAACAAGAGGTATAATTTAATTTGATGCCGTTTTTAGTGTTCTTTTGTGTGCATTACTAATGCTCTTTTGTGTGCTTTACTAATGCTCTTTTGTGTGCATCAGATAAATGAAGAAGAGGTGCATCAAGCTAGACAAGAGCATGTCGAAGTAAGTGAATCAAGATCACTTGATCAAGATCCTATTCGAACATACACTCGTAGCACAAGCTTCAAATCCACCTGGTTGCCTAATTCTTCTCTGAAAGTAAGAACCAAAATATTATATTAGTACATTGAAATACATATTCATTAAAATAATATTAACTATGTTACTTTAATTTCAGTTGGATAGTCATGGAATTCCTTCATTCTCCCTGGGTTTATCACAGGTAAACATAATTACTATACATTTGCTCATTTACTTTTCTGTGCATGAGTATATTCTTTTGTGTGCAACAGAATCTTCTTTTGTGTGCAACAAAATCTTCTTTTGTGTGCATTGGTTTGTGCTTCTGTGTGCAATACAATTTCAACACTTTGTTTTATTATTTGTAGGAAGATGCTGATCCAAAAAGTAAAGAGCAAACAGAAGGGAATGAGGAACATGGAGCCAATGAAGGAGATGCTACTCTTCATGATCAAGATGTAATAATGCAAGAAAATGAGGAAGAACCAAAACAAAAGGTAGTGTGTGCAACACTTTGATCTTCTGTGTGCAATGATTTTTGAATTGATTCCTGTCTTCTTGTTTTTTTTTATAGGAAAGTGTGATGGCAGAAACTGAGATTGAGACTGGAAAGAACAAAAAGGAAGGTGAAGAACAAGAGGTAGTTGAAAAAGAAAAGGTAGTGTGTGCAACACTTTGATCTTCTGTGTGCAATGATTTTTGAATTGATTCCTGTCTTCTTCTTTTTTTATAGGAAAGTGTGATGGCGGGAACTGAGATGGAGATGGGACAAAACACAAAGGAAGGTGAAGGGCAACAGGTAGTTGAACAAGAACAAGTAGTGTGTGCAACACTTTGATAGTCTGTGTGCAATGATTTTTGGATTGATTCCAGTCTTTATTAATATAGGAAGGTGTGATGGAGGACACTGAGATGGAGACGGGGAAGAACACAAAGGAAAGTGAAGCGCAACAACAACTAAAGGAGGTACAATCTTTAGTGTGCATTATATTTTCTCTTCTGTGTGCACCAAAATTATAATTTTTATGGATTTATTTTGTTTTTTTGTTATAGGGGGAATTAGAAAAAGGGATAGAGGATGAGCCAACGGAAATGGAACCTGAGGTGGCTCAAGAAGTGGGTCAAAATGAGGTTCATACAATGGACAAGGGGCAGGAGGAAAGTGAGACACAAGATGTGGCTCAGGACAAGGAAAGTGAGACACAAGATGTGGCTCAAAAGGAAACTGAGGTGGATCCAGTGGAAGAAAACCAGAACACTGAGGACAAGGGAAAGGAGGTTGTAGATATTGAATGTGAAAAGCATAAGGAGAAGGGAAAGGAGGCAACTGGAAGTGATAGTGACTTTCAAAAAAAGGTATATGATACATTAGTATAGCTTCTGTGTGCAGCATGTTTAGCTTCTGTGTGCACCATGTATTTGTGTGCAATGGTTTGTAGTAGGTGTTTTTCCCAAAACTAATTTTGTATTTGTGTGCAACATGTTTAGCTTCTGTGTGCAACATGTTTAGCTTCTGTGTGCATGACTTTTTTGTTTTGTGTGCATGAATTTATTAGGATTCAGAACAAGAAACAGGGGCGATGACAACGGAAGCTAAGGAGGACAATCTACCAAAAAGGGTAACAATATAAATATCATGTTTTTTAAATGAATATGTTTTTGGTATTCATTAATAATTGGTTGTGTGGCAGGTCAAATTTGTCTTCGGAACCAGTGCAACACCAGCACAAGAGAAAAGGAATATCAATCCTTCGGCGGTTCTAAACTCGCCATGGAGACAAAGAGAAGTGAATCTTTCTGAAAATATCACATCAGAAGAAAAAGCCTTGTACAACTGGGCTACGGCAGAAAAGGGAAATGATGAAGACTAAGTAGTTTATTATTATGAATATCTAAAATGGAGAACTAGACAGTGTGTTACTTGATGCCTATCTAAAATGAATATTTTATGTTTCTGTGTTGTAGTGGTTATCTCTTCCATTTGGGCCCATACAGTTTAACTAGACAAGACTTTGTCACACTCAAGAAAAATGGAGAACTAGACAGTGTGGTACTTGATGCATATACAACCTATTTGAATGAAAATGAAAGATTCAAGGACCCGTTATCACCGTTAAGGCTCTTCATCCCATCATATATGTTGGTAAGCAAATTCACAAAACTGATGCACACACAAAATTTATATGAAATATTTGCACTGAATATATTTTGTTTTCTTTTGCTAGAAATTTAACGTGTAGCACAAAAATTCTATAATGGAAGTGAAAGCGCAAGAGTTCTCCCAAGCAATGATAGAAATCTTCAGTTGTGTAGACTCTTTTACGCTTAAGCAACAAACACTGCAAAATATTGATTTGGTAAATTTCATCTGTGTGCATGAACTTTCTCTTCTGTGTGAATGAACTTTCTCTTCTGTGTGCAACAAATATCTCTTCTGTGTGCATCAAATATTTCTTCTGTGTGCATGAACTTTGTCTTTTGTGTGCATGAACTTTCTCTTCTGTGTGCATCAAATATCTCTTCTGTGTGCAACAAATATCTCTTCTGTGTGCATCAAATATTTCTTCTGTGTGCATGAACTTTCTCTTATGTGTGCATCAAATATCTCTTCTGTGTGCATCAAATATCTATTCTGTGTGTATCAAATATTTCTACCTGTGTGCATAACATCCTACTCTCTCTGAATTGCTCAACTCCTGTTCACTGTACACAACGAAGGACACTACTTCGTGATAGCTATAAATGTCAAGTCTCCACAAGTGCATATTCTAGATAACTCAGCAAGTGGTGAAGAGGATAAATATGGCACAATCCCGCAATCATTGGTAAGTACACAAACAATATAATTATCATTTGATTATTACAATAAAATAAATAACTAGAAGCATTAAATATCTTATTTTGGTGCAGAGATATTGTTTTATCCAATTCTTAAAGAGCAACAACATGGAAGCCAAAGCTCTGCTGTTTGAAGATGAAGTAAAAGTTCCAACAGAGAGGCTGGAAATGACTTGGAGGGATAAAAGAAACAAGAAAAATTGTGGGGTATATGCTATAAGACACATGGAGACGTACATGGGGACAGGACTATCTGATTGGAACAGTGGCCTAAAAAAAGGAACCAAAAAGTTACTGGACACTCTAAGGGTCAAGTACCTTCACAAGCTACTGACCAGCGAATTCAATTCACATCGAGATAAGGTGACGCAGATTATTCAAAGGGTGCAAAAACCGAAGACTGCAAAACCTTCTAAGAAAGTTGGTTAAACAATGTAGTAGGGAGAAACAGGATATGTGTAATTGGTAGTTGAATGTTAGGTTTTAAACAGATTCTAGTCAGTTTTTGGATGAATGTTGTGGTTGAATATTGACGGTAACTCTTTTGTGGTTGGGTATTACGCTTATGTTGGCAAAACAATGTAAATCCGCATCAGCTTGTATATATATTGGCAATGGTTTATATCTAACGTGTGCATGACTTAATTATATGTGTTTGACTAGTACAAAAGTAGTGTGCAACACAAAACTACATCTGTGTGCATCACATATTTCACTTGTGTGCGTTGAAAATTTATAATGTGTGCAATACTTAACTTTGTGCATGAAAGTTAGAGGAGAATAATATTAATACTATAGAATGGATGTGTGTGCAAAGGTTTTAATTTGTGTGTGCATCAGTTTGGGTACCTGTGTGCAAAGGTTTTAATGTGTGTGTGCACCAGTTTTAATATGAGTGTGCATGACTGTTAGAGGAGAATTATATTATTACTCTAGAATTGATGTGTGTGCAAAGGTTTTAATGTGTGTGTGCAAGAGTTTTGGTTTGTGTGTGCAGAGGTTTTAATGTGTGTGTGCAACACAAAACAACTACTGTGTGCATCACATATTTCACCTGTGTGCATCACATATTTCACCTGTGTGCATCACTTTGAACAAAAGATGTCTTGCAATAATATTTAAGTCTAAAAACTGAATATTACAAAACCATGAGTCTAAAACACACATAAGTCTAAAAATCAATAAGTTTAAATTTAATCCACATATTGGGGGCATGTCTTAATGTTGTGTCCATACTTATTGCAGATCTTACAAGCCCTCTTTTGCTTCTTCGACTTTTCAATCCCGGTCTCTTGACCACTTCTAAGGCGTGCTCTTCTTAAACTTGTTGTTGGCTTGTTCAGGAGGATGGACGCTAACTTGGTCTGGTAAAGCACCAACCAATTTCTCAAAGGCAAACTTCTTGGTTGAGGTTGAGGCAGAGGGATCAACCATTGCAGAACTGTTGAATGCAGCCTTTTGATCCTTTAGCAAAGCCAAAAACTGTTTCAATTTATCAACATTTTCTCTCACAACATCAACACATGCATACATTTATGTCATGACTTCAGCCAACAACCGCTTCCTTTCATCAATCAAAACACTACCATCATAAACTGCACCATCAATTTCAAAAATAGGTTGTAATATTGATTTCTTAGTCCAACGAGTGTTGAGGAGGCTAGGAGGGAGATCAAATGCATGGCAATTTTTCAATGCAGTGAAGATGTGGCAACATGGAAAACCTAGCTTGAGGAACTTATTGCAAGAGCACTCAAATACATTACTTGACTGCACATGTTGAACTTTGCAGATCCTACCAAATTCATCGAGAATTTGATAATAATGAATTCCATCTTCTTTTTTCAACTCATGAAGTGTGAAATGATATGCACCACTCATGAACTCTTCTTGAACTTCATAAAATGCATTGATGGTGTACACACTTGCCATATTCTTCTCTATTTGCAATGGTGTCTTCAAACGAGGAGTAGAAGTACATGAATCAAGATCAAACTTCTTTTGGCCATGACGCTGGGATTCAATTGCACTATTGAACTGCATCATAAACACAACTAAGTTGGATTGAGAGCTCAGAAACATGCCAAAAAAGATGTTTTGGCTTTCAGATCGAGACGTTGTCCTGAGAAGACGAGACATTTTCACACCTTGAAAAAACGAGGGTATCCAATAGTAGCGTAGCTCAAACATGACAGATAACCACTCATGGCCTTGTAAACCGAATTCTTCCATAACTGAAAACCACTCATTTTCAAACTCCAAAGGACTAAGGTCATCGCTCCAAACAATAGAATTGAACTTAGAATGGAAGGAGTCGATAAAAGAAGGAGGTGTCCCGGGAGGAAATTTGACCTTGTTGACAACCTTCATCATAATATGCCACATGCACAAACGGTGAACAGATCCAGTGAAAACACGTTCAACAACGACTTTAACGGCACTATCTTGATCAGTTATGATGACGTGAGGATCATGCCCCATAACAGTCTTGAAGTTTTGAAAAAGCCAAACATACGATTCAATGTCTTCATGCAAAAGCAACCCAGCGGCAAATGTGATGGACCTTTTGTGATTGTCAACTCCAGTGAATGGAATAAATATCATATTATACCTGCAAATAATTAACACAAAAGTAAAACTTATGAAATACTCTTGTGTGCAGAACTTATACTGTGTGTGTGTGCATTAGATTGACTGTGTTTGTGCAGAACTTATTAAATGTGTGTGCATGACTAATGTATTTTCTGTGTGCTCTACAAATTAAGTGTTTGTGTGCAGAACTTATACTGTGTGTGTGTGCATTAGATTGACTGTGTGTGTGCATAACTTATTAAATGTGTGTGCATGACTAATGTGTTTTTTGTGTGCTTTACAAATTAAGTGTTTGTGTGCAGAACTTATACTCTGTGTGTGCATTAGATTGACTGTGTGTGTGCAGAACTTAATAAATGGAATTGATTTTTAAAAAATGAAGAAGTCACAAAATACCTATTCAATTGGTATGTAGCATCAGCAGAAACAACATCACCAAAGTACGAGAAACTCTTCCTCATAATAGGATCACACCAAAACAATCGAGTTAGTTTATCTTCCTTGTCTGCATAATAATCAAAGTGGTACGCGTCGCAACATTCCTTCTTCTTAAAAAGGTCATTAATGACCATTTGAGCATCACTTCCAACCATGTATGAATTCAAACCCCTCATAAAGTTCTTAAAATCAACAATTGTGGCGCCAACATTATCATAAGACCCCACCAAATTCTTGTAAACTCTAAAGCTCTTGGTTACACCGACATTTGATTTAATGCAGTTCAACATAAACTCTTGATGCAATGGGGTCACTTCCCTATTCCCTTTGGAGAAAACCATTTCAGAGGGATCCAAAAATGGATGTGTATGACGACACTCAAAATTGGTCACTCGATATCCGTCGTTGCCTGCATCTCTAAGCCACATCTTCGCATCACATCCACAACGATTAGACACCCTCCTTCTTTTGACAACATTCTCACCTGTTTGATTGAAATCTGCAAATGGTGATACATATTTGAATCCTTCTCTCGAACAACAAAGATACCTCCACTTTATTGTTTTCTCTGAATCATTGAATTTCTTTGTTGAGCACACACGAGTAGAAAAACCACACGCCTTTGCATAAGATGCATAAAATTGCATGCCATGAAGAGGAGTTGGAAAGAGCTGACCAACATATGGCGTCAAGGCAACATCGCACTCAGGGGTGTAAAACTGAGCTAAACTACCAGGAGAAATAGATGACATGCTTCCATCAATATGAGTTTCATCTCCTGAAAAAGGAATGAAACAACAGAATACAATTAAACTTCTGTGTGCATCAACTATGTCTTGTGTGTGCAGTGATTTTGCCTCATGTGTGCATCACTTTTTTTCCTGAATACATTATTTCAAACCATACACTAGTTCTAGTTTGTGTGTGCAACAAAAACTTCTTAGGAGTGCATCAGAGATACAAATCCAATGCAAAACCAATTTTGTTCGTCCAAAATTCTTATATACATGAAAACTTCGTATTGGATGGGTATACAAGACATTCGACCTAAAATCATACAAGAAAACATAATTGCAAATTATCATCTGCAACAATCAACTATAAAGCATGGAAAAACCTAGGATTTCATGTTTAGCTGTAGCATTTTGAGCTTAAGCATGGGAAAAAGGAAACCTAAATACATACACTTCCCAAATTTTAATCAAAACCAAAGCAAACACATAAGAGCTTCGATCAAGCAGAAATTGTGTGTTTATCAGTCCTGAACATTTGAATCATACACATTATCAAAATCATATGAAGTAAGGGATAAAAGTCGCCGGCGAAGAGTTCGTAACCTGAATCGATTGAAACAGAGGCGGTTTGGACGGAGGGAGAGAAGTCGCCGACGACGGAATTCATGGAAGCCTCCATTAGTGGCGACAGAACGAGCAGAAGCGAGCTGAAGGAATGGAGCGCATGTATGAGCAACAAGAGAATCGAGAGGAAGCGAAGGAGAAAGAGAGAATTCTGGAGGAGAGAAAAAAAAAACGGATTTGGGGATAAAAGTGACACGTGGACGCTTAGGATGGATTTGGCTGTTAAGGAATGGAGGGTGGGGATGAGTCTTTATTCCTCATATGGGAAGCCATCCTCATGGGATCTTTGTCCTTCATTATGATACATTTACGGACACAACAAGAATATAGTGATTTTATCAAGAAATTTATATTTTTAAAACTGGTTTTCTAAGATAAGGTACAAGATGATTTTTTTTGTAAAAAAAGAGAACGAGAAGAATTCCAACATTGAAAAAATATCAACAATTACAAGACTGGAGCGGGAGAGTTGTTTGGAAAAATCGATTTAATACAATAATCATCATAAAAATAGTAGAAGTATGTATCGTATGTATCGTATATATATGTTTACATATTGTTTATCATATGTTATTTCTCTACGTATCGCCTATATATACATAGCCGAACCAAATAATACACATCAGACATGGATATTCACCTATAGTTTTTGGCTTATGCTTATCTCATGAAAAAAAAATCAAATATGAAAGATCGTATTGATTTTTTATTATAATAAATAAACAAAATTATATTATTTAAGATTTATAACTGGAATTTTTTTTAATAAAAATATTCATAAACGCTATTATTAATTGTAACAATAAAAATCAATTAAAAAATATATGTTAAAAAAATATTTATAAAAATATGCTAAAAATGAAGAAAAATAATTTAAATAATTGCTATACAAAGATATACTTGCTATTTCATGTATGAGAATTGGGGATTGAGGATAGTTGCTACAAGAAAGAAGAGAAGAATAAATAGTTGCTATTTTGTATAAAAACTAAAGAAACTTATAATTTATCACTCTAATACGGTAGATATTCTATCAACCTATTTTATTTTATTTATAATATTATTATTTTTATGTTATTCTATTTTTTAGAGATATTATCAAATACAATTCTTATTAATTAAAAGAGGTTGTAAAAATATATAGACACGAGATAAGTCATATTGAAAAAGTAGTTGAATCTAACTAAAATTTTATATATATGATTGTAGATCCATATCAAAATAAAAATTAAATATATCAAAAAAAGTATTCTTATTTAATCAATTTTAAAAAAATACAATATACTTTTATTAAAATAATACCATGTAGATGACTATACAAATTACTATTTCGTATATAATACGTGTAAAACACATTCAATATCGAGAAAAAAATATCACTACAAATTATTCCAAAGTATATGGTATTTTAATAAGACTATATGATATTTTTCGCATGCGTGAGGATTGGATAGGACATTAATAATGGTTTGAAAATAGAAATAGATTATGGGTAAACTCATTTAAGTATTAGTGAATTACTAACGAAGACAATAAGTTTCAAGTTATAAAATGAAAAATATATCAATAATATTATATTAATTAATTTAATTTAATGTGATATATTTTGACTAAAGCCCGTGCGTAGCACGAACGAGAAAGAACTAGTAATATTTAAAAGGGTGCAGTTCCGTTGAGAACAATTTTTAAAATGAGAACGTGAGAATGTCCAATGTGGATCAAAATATACTTAAATGTGCATCAAAAAACACATTCTTTGAAAAAATAATGCACATTTACAATTTTACCTGAATGTTCTTCAGTTTCTCAATAAATGTTCTTAAAAAATAAATATTCTTCAAATTTTGGATGTTTTTATGTTTGTCAACGAACGTGCACCAAATTAGTACTAAATGTGCACCAATTTACTACTAATGTGCATCATTCGCACGTTCGTATTTTAAAAGTTATTCTCATCCGATACTTATGATGTTATTAATCAGTTGGTTAACCTGAATCGTCCGCTAACCTATAATGACCCTATCCGACTTGACTTATTATCCGAATTAGCCGAACTCGAAATAAGCAAACCCGAACTCGAAATAAGCGAACCCGAACCCGAACCCGACTTGGACCAACCATAAATAAACAAATCCGAAAGGTTCGACCGGAACAACCCAAGTTACCCAACGCGATTGACCCCTCTCCATTGAAAAAAATGTGTGAACGGGTTGACTATTTTTTCTCACTTCTTTTTCTTCCTTTTTTGAGAGTAGTGGAAGTGTTTTTTAGCTAAAAGCAGACTTTAGTGATTTCCGCGGTCTCAAGCATTTGAATTACTCTCTCCCTTTTCTAAAACCCTAATTAGAAAGAAGCATTATAATCGGAGAAAATCAATGTCGAAGATGAAGAGCATGAAGCCATTGAAGCCGCTCAAGCTCTTCGTTCCAGCCGAAGAAACCCCCGTTACCAGCTTCTTGTGAGTACCGCCTCATCTCTTCGAGTCAATCAGCTGCAGCTAGCGCTGAATTCTTTCACCTTCATCATCTTGTGAATGTTGTGTTCAATTTCCCCTCTCTTTCAGGACTGCTAGTGGCACATTTCAGGACGGCGACATTCTGTTGAATCATAAGGGGTTGCGTCTGATTTCGGAAGAGAAAGACTCCAACGTAAGCTTCTATATCTACTCATATCCTTTCAGCTCATTATCTGTCGTTCTGATTATCCGTAATGGATATGTATCATCTTGTTGCTGTATTTGTGTTTTCTTGGTGTCAGTTTTTAATTTTGTCATACCAAGATTCGTAGACTACTGTTAGATTTTGCTTATTTTATTCTGGTTTTCATTCCACCTTTCCTCTACAGAGCTGCAATCATCTCAGAATTTTGAAAACCACCTCCCTATTTTAAAAAACATTTCTAAGTGTAAAAATGATTTATGCAGAATGCATAACTTGATGGATGTTCATTATTCATATCATAATGGAAATTTTGGAACCTGATCTGATCATATGTTTTCCTTGAACAATTATTAGCATAGAAAGATTTGTGCAAATATGCTGGACATTCAGAATTGTTTTTGGATCTGATCACTAGACCTTACGAGAAAGATACTTTATACTGTATGTATTTAACATGTTTGAACTAATCTTCATATTGTTTGATAGAACAGAATTCAGATGCTAAAGAGCCTAATTTTCAAATATCTTTGGAGGACCTTGAGGCCATAAAAGTAATTGGGAAAGGCGGTGGTGGAGTAGTGCAGCTCGTACAGCATAAATGGGCTGGAACATTTTTCGCTTTGAAGGTAAAAGTGCACCCTATACTCTGACACTGATTCAGCTTTTAGAAAAACACTCTAGTATCTTACCACTCTTCCTTAAGTAAAACATCTTTTGCTCAATTGTAATTTCAAGTGAAAATATCTTAACGATGGGGTTTTGAAAGAAAAAATAGTTCTTAATATATCTCCTTAAAAGTCAGATTTCCCTATAATCTTTTTCCCAAGTACCTACGGCTTAGCATAAGTATTGGTCAAACTGATCTTCCTTCTATTATAAAATAATATACATTAACGCTATTGAGTTGGATTTATAATTTGTTTCAGGAAATAACTCTTTGTTTGTATGTGAACAAATAATGCCTTCATGCTGTAGGTAATCCGAATGAATGTACAAGAAGAGATCCGTAAGCAGATTGTGCAGGAGCTAAAAATCAATCAAGCAGCTCAATGTCCACATATTGTTGTGTGCTACCACTCTTTTTATCACAACGGAGCCATTTCCCTTGTTCTAGAATACATGGACCGTGGTTCGCTAGCAGATGTAATCAGACAAGTGAATACAATCCTTGAGCCTTACCTTGCAATTGTTTGTAAACAGGTGCAGTTGGATCTTCCAGGTTGCTTTTGTACCATTTGTTTTATAAAATACAATATTCTGTATGCTCTTGGAATTCTGTTTATGTTTTTTTCTTTCCCCAGTATCTGACATGATACTCCCTTTGCTCCAGGTTTTACAAGGTCTTATGTACCTCCACAATGAAAGACATGTTATTCATCGGGATATAAAGCCGTCCAATCTGCTTGTGAATCACAAAGGAGAAGTAAAGATTACAGACTTTGGTGTGAGTGCAACATTGGCTAGCTCTATGGGTCAACGTGATACCTTTGTTGGGACGTACAACTACATGTCGGTATGTTTAGAGAAATCAAAGATATAAGAAAAGAAAAATGGATATACATGCTTATGCTTTTTAAATATAAAGATCTGACTTTACATTCCCATTCTAGCCAGAAAGGATCAGTGGAGGTGCCTATGACTACAGCTGTGATGTATGGAGTTTGGGCTTGGTGATGCTAGAGTGTGCAATTGGTCGTTTCCCTTACATAAAGTCTGAAGATCAGCATAGTGCTCCTACCTACTTTGAACTGTTGGAGGCAATTGTAGAAAGCCCCCCACCTGCCGCTCCATCAGATCAGTTCTCACCAGAGTTCTGTTCATTTATTTCTTCCTGGTGAGTCCAACTTGTTTTTCTAGCAGTAAAGATGCAGTAGTGCTCCTTAACCTTTTTTTTCCTGGATATCATGCAAATGTTGATTGCTGCAACAGCTTCAGAGTTAGAGATGTACTATTAACTAGACGGAATCATGAAGTTGTGTGCGGTAACTAGATGGAAAACTAACATAATTTACGTTTTCAAAGTGGTAGGAATTCTAAATGAGATCTTAACTAGTGCCTTAATTAAGTATTAATGGTTTTCAGCATACAAACGGATCCTAAGAAGAGATGGTCATCATCAGATCTTCTGGTTAGTGCATTTTTATTGATTCATACAGTCTACTTTTGGTTTGATACTGTTAAGCCCTTTTCTAAGATAGTTTTCATTAATGTTTTAGGCTCATCCATTCATCAACAAGTTTCAAGACAAAGACATTGACCTAGGAATCCTTGTCAACAACTTAGAACCTCCGGTAAACATCTCAAGATAGGAGCATACACTGGAATGATCAACAATGGACTGCTTAATCTACAGTTACGACTTCTGATACTTGTTTTAGTGTTCCGGTCAATGTAAATCCTGAAAACTGGACTTGACACCATATTCAAATTAATATATTCCACTATATGGTGTCAATATTTGTTCTAGTTGACTTGAGTAATGCAGTCTAGGGCTGTCAAAATTAGACCCGACTCGAAATGTCTGACCGTCTCGACCGAAAAAAAAGCCCGACCAAAACCTGGAAAAAATGAAAATGCTTATGTCCGAGACGAGTCCGACCCGACCAACTAATTTTGAAACCTGAAAACTGTCCGGCCCGAAAAATGTCTGAAATCTGATAGTCCGATCCAAACCTCGTCCGACCCGAAAATTGTCCGATTCGAAACTCGTCCGGAACCCGAGATTGTCCGACCCAAACCTCGCCCGAAACCCGAGATTGTCCGACCCGAACCTTGTCCGAAACCCGAGATTGTCCGACCCGAACTTGTCTGAAACCCGAGATTGTCCGAAACACAAGATTATCCAAAACCCAAGATTTTTAGATGAATTCCTACTTAATTGTAGAAAATTAGCAATTCATTCACATATTAATTAGTTTAAACTATCATTTTTAAAATTTAATCTTCTCTTTTTCAAAATCGACTCGATCCAAAATCGTCCAGACCCGAAAGTGACCCGACCCGAGATACGTCGGACCTGAAAACTGTCCGACCCGAGATACGTCGGACCTGAAAACTGTCCGACCCGAAACACGTTCGGACCCGAAAAGTGTCCGACCCCAAACACGTCCGGACCCAAAAACGATCCGACCGAAAACACGTCCGGACGCGAAAACTGCCCGACCCGAAAATTGTCCGACCGGAATTGTGTCCGAAAACCCGATTTGGGCCGATAAATAAGCGTCCGGTCCGAACCCGACCCGAACCGACTTATTATTATTCCGAATAATGTCCGACCCGAATTTGTCCGAAATCCGAAATTGTCCGACCGAAACCCGACCGTCCGATTTGACACCCCTATTGCAGTCTGAGCAGTGATGATCTCTGATGTCCTATGGTTGTCTCTTTAAGCGTATACTTGTTTGTTTTCAATGTTATGCAATTTCTTAGAAACACAATGTGTTACATGACATGATATAGAGAAATGATCAAGGTGTATAAAAATATGTCTAAAAGAATGAAAAATGTTATCAAAATGCAATAAAACTGTTGATAATCGAATATGCACGGTAAGTTCAATGAACCAATCATGTAAATACATAACGCACATTTGCAGGAATATCCCACATTTTAAAAAAACTTAGCACACATCGACGCTTTTTTAAAGATATTAGAAATTTCTTTGGCCTTTTTGTTTGGAAAATGAAAATGAAAATAGGTAGAAAAATAAAGATAAAATAAATTGCTTTATCAATAAACAAATGATATCCTTTAGCTGGAAAAACAAAACGAAAGCGGTGTCGAGAACCTCCAACGAAAGGGTTGATGAGCAGGCTAAACTGGCTTCACGGATAAGCCTCAGCGGTAAGGGGAGAATATGGGTTGAGCATAAGAAACACAAGCCAGTGGACTCAGAGACGATGCTAGTCGATGTGCATTACAATGAGGAGGACTAGAGGACTCCGATAAGGCGCTATTTGGCCCACGAGGCATGACCCTTAGGCAAGACAAAATTTCCTAAACTACGAGCTAGGGCTAGCCGTTTCAACCTGAAAGGGGGTGAGTTGTACAACATGAGCTACTCAAGTGACTCAACAGGGCTCAAGTGCAAGCCAATTGTAGACGGACAAATTATGCTCCGAGAGCTGCACAAGGGGCTCTGCGGTGGTCATCAGGGTTGGCGATTATGGCGACAAGGATTATCCACCAGGGTTTTTACTGGCCCACCATGAAAGAGGACTCCAAAGAGATTTCAAGAACATGAGAGGCCTGCCAACATCACGCACCCGCCTCACACCAGCCAGGACTCGAAATGCAAAAAGTTAGTGCACCATGCCCTTTCGCAAAATGGGGGCTAGACTTGTTGGGCCCTTTTGACATGACCCCCGGAAAGCTGAAATACCTAATTGTGGCAATAGATTACTTTACAAAATGGATCGAGGCGATTCCCTTGGCCTAAACCAGGGTGAACGAGGTTAAGAGCTTCATGTGGAAGAATGTAATTTGCCGATTTGGCCTGCCCCAAGATATAGTTACGGATCGAGGACCACGGTTCAACACTAAGAAGTTCATTGACTTTTGCGAAAGTCTGGGAATCAGGGTGCACTTTGCCTTTGTGGCACAACCTCACGCCAACGGGCAGGTTGAGAGCGCCAACAAGAGCATCTTGACGGACATGAAAAAGAGGCTTTTCTGGGCCGAGAGCAGATGGGTGGAGGTCCTCCCTTTAGTACTTTTGGCAAATAAAACAACGGTAAAAAGAAGTACCGGAGAAAGTCCCTTCGCGCTAACATACGGGGTAGAAGTTGGTCCCTGTGGAGCACCTCTTTCCCAACGAAAGGATCTTGGAGTACGATGAAGCTGATAATGGCTCGCGATGGGCAACAAAGCTGCAGTTCCGGGAAGAGCACTAGGAAATGGCCCAAATCAGAGAGTCAAAGTACAAAAGGCGTATTGCAACATATTATAACAAGCACATCAACACAAGGGGCTTCGCCGAGGGCGATCTTGTGCTCAAAAAAACAAAAGGGGGAAAGCTCGATCCAAACTGGGAAGGGCCTTATATAGTAGTACGAGAGGTCGCTCCAGGAGCCTACAAACTCCAAGACAGCGCGGGCAATATGCTCAAAAACACTTGGAACGTAATGCGCCTCCGTAAGTACTACCAGTGAGACCGCATCCCGGCCCCAGGTACCTCTTTATTCTTTTTTTCGACTTGCCAAACTAAATACTCGTAAAATACTTTGAACGCGAATCTTTATGTTTATGTCTTCATGTTTAACTGACAGAATGTATCCCATTAGGCCGAAAGAGCAATAAAGCGCCCTTGCCCCCACCACACCCGGTAAGGTAAAGCGTAAGAAAAGTCTGGGGCTACAAAAATAAAAGCACTAGGACCAGGTAAGAAAAGAAGGGGGTCTCCACCTTTTCCCTATCTTCGCAAAAGTAGAAACAAGATTCAAAGACTATCTACTAAAACAAGCTCTTCTTTTGTGCAAAACGTGCAGAACAAAAGCCGCAATACCATATGCGCAAACGAAAGCCGCAACACCCCATCTGCACAAAAACGAAAGCCGCAATACCCCATTTGCGCAACAAAAGCCGCAAGCACTCCATTTGTGCAACAAAAGCCGCAAGCACTCCATCTGCGCAACAGAAGCCGCAAACACTCAATCTGCGCAACGAGGGCAATGACACAATACCCCACCTGCATAAAGAATAGGCCGCAATGCCCCACCTGCGCACAAATAATAACGCACATTCCCCATCAACGTGAAAGTCACCTGAACTCGCTGGCATACCACATCGCAGCGACAAGGTACACCCCCAAAACCTTTCCTAAAGCTTCCCAAAGCATTCATACCAGTTGTTACAAGGCACTAACTTTCAGGCCATCAGCAAGCATGACCACACAAAAGGAACATTACACAAATAACAGCTCGACGTCACAGGCGGCAGAAGCCGCAATGACAAGGTATAAGCTATCTGCAAAGCTATGCATACCACGAATATAATTTTTTTTTTAAAAAGCTAAAATGCTGGTTTTTATTAACGACATATGCTTGCAAAGCTCAAACCAGGTAACCAAGCACTTCCGCATGGATGAAGCGCACAACACACTCATAGCAGCGATAATTTCTCTTTAGGTCTTATTAAGTTAATATTTCTTATCTAGCCCGAGAGGCGACTATGTAACCTGAGAACCATCTCGTTTTTTTTCGCACACCAGTTTCTACTAAATAAAATGAGGGATCGTATGAGAAAAACAAAATGATCAAACACGCCAAAAACTAGTACAGAAAACACACTCCCCAGACTATCCCCTCAAAAACTTGCTTCACTACGACAAACCCACACTGAAGCAAGCGGGGGGGGGGGGGGGGGGGGGGGGGGGGGAGTGGGGATAGACCAAAAGTCCTTCTTGAAAAGCAAACAAAGAAAAAACCAAAACAAACGAACCCGTCTTGAAATCATCAAAAGACGAGTCTGATTCAACTTGAACACGTTGGGCTTCATCTTCCTCAGTATCCCGCATAATGTAAAGGCACCTCCTATCCATCACCCGCTGAGAGGGAAATACCTCCAAGAAAATACCCACAGAACCTCCATAACGATACAACTCCATGATCGCCCTAACATTCCTCCGAGTGGCTACGTACGGCAGGCAGACACTCCTCTCTGGATAGTAACAAGAGAACGTCTCCTCCAACGCCCCCACCTGAAAGAAAACGGTAGTCACAAAGTACAACATTGAAATCTCAGAATACTCATAAAGAACCGCCTCGGTGAGCCCACCTCCCTCATAGCGATGAGTAATGCAGGTGTGGGAGCACCCCCTGACCACAACTGCTTTCCCGTCATGATGAACATCGAGCATCAGCCTCATCGTCCAGGAGAAAGGGCGTTTGGAGATGTCCCGTAGAATATTTGGAAAAGGCCGTGTGCGAAGGTGATGAGAGAATCTCCCCATTTATAGGCCCAGGAGGAAGGACCTTGACGACACCTCCATTTACTCCCAGAAACCCCCACCTACCACAATTAAATACGGTCGTGGGAGAGACCTAGAAAATAGTAAAACCCCTGACTTAAAAGCAGTCAAAGGGAAAACCCTCAAAAGAAGCAAACGGCTTGGTAATAAATAACCTAACCATCGAGGTTAAGAAGGGAAACAGTGCCATTAAACAAAACAACTAAACCGTCCAACAGATCAAAACACCCCATCTTCATTACACAACACGAAATTAAAGCACAACAGATCAAGTAACGAAGTCATGACCTTCCTCTTCCTCTAGGAATTCCCCGGCCTCTGGGCCTCCCTCTACCTTGTCTTCCTCTTGGCATGGTCCCTTGGCTCTCCCCCCTTCCGCCTTCATCCTCACTGTCAAGGATTGTATAGTCGATCTCGGAACAAGACATGTCATAGATGAAGACATGGAAGCGAGAGTTCCCTTGGTAGCGAAACACCAGGAAATGTCCATATGCAAGCGAATAACGTTGGCGAAGCCCCACCAACCTTCGTCGAACCAGATACTCCCATGCTCATCTGTCAGCCCAACTTCATGTTCAACGCCACCCGGGGTCTTCAAATAGGCATGGCTCGACAAGCTATCTCCCGACTCGTTTACAAACGCCGGTGAAAGCCTCTGTCACTCGCACGAACATAACCACAAAACTTTAACCAAGGGGATCAATGAATAAAGAAGACCGAGGATTAAGAACTTACTAGCTTGCGAAGCTGGCCGGCCGGAGCGTGGATGATCTTAAAGAAATGCGGCTGCACTTCGCTGCCATCCGTTGGAAAACAAAGCCTCAAAGGATCACCCCCTAAGCCCTGGCCTGAGCGCGAGAACCAGAGCTCTCACCTTCCTCTCTCTGGGAAATCTCCCCAAACAAGCCACTAAGTCGGCTACAGTCGAAGCTCCAAGACAAAGCAAAACCTCATAAACAGGGGAAGTGAGTATGGAAACACCCTGACTTAAAAGCAGTCAAAGGGAAAACCCTCAAAAGAAGCAAACGGCTTGGTAATAAATAACCTAACCATCGAGGTTAAGAAGGGAAACAGTGCCATTAAACAAAACAACTAAACCGTCCAACAGATCAAAACACCCCATCTTCATTACACAACACGAAATTAAAGCACAACAGATCAAGTAACAAAGTCACGACCTTCCTCTTCCTCTAGGAATTCCCCGGCCTCTGGGCCTCCCTCTACCTTGTCTTCCTCTTGGCATGGTCCCTTGGCTCTCCCCCCTTCCGCCTTCATCCTCACTGTCAAGGATTGTATAGTCGATCTCGGAACAAGACATGTCATAGATGAAGACATGGAAGCGAGAGTTCCCTTGGTAGCGAAACACCAGGAAATGTCCATATGAAAGCGAATAACGTTGGCGAAGCCCCACCAACCTTCGTCGAACCAGATACTCCCATGCTCATCTGTCAGCCCAACTTCATGTTCAACGCCACCCGGGGTCTTCAAATAGGCATGGCTCGACAAGCTATCTCCCGACTCGATTACAAACGCCGGTGAAAGCCTCTGTCACTCGCACGAACATAACCACAAAACTTTAACCAAGGGGATCAATGAATAAAGAAGACTGAGGATTAAGAACTTACTAGCTTGCGAAGCTGGCCGGCCGGAGCGTGGATGATCTTAAAGAAATGCGGCTGCACTTCGCTGCCATCCGTTGGAAAACAAAGCCTCAAAGGATCACCCCCTAAGCCCTGGCCTGAGCGCGAGAACCAGAGCTCTCACCTTCCTCTCTCTGGGAAATCTCCCCAAACAAGCCACTAAGTCGGCTACAGTCGAAGCTCCAAGACAAAGCAAAACCTCGTAAACAGGGGAAGTGAGTATGGAAACACCCACCCACCTACTCCAATGACCCCCAACCACCACAAATCGATGCGCTTCAGAAAAAAGCCTAAAAAGTCGTGAAATACAAGACTAAACACAGTAAAGACAAAAAAACTCTCGATAGGTGTGAAAGCAAGAAAGAAGTAGCCTTGCTAATTGGGTGCGAGACACAAAACATTTGGTAGAAAAAAAGTGCCTAAACATGTGTTAATCATTCATAAGCAAAAAACCAAAACAAAACCGAAATTATCCTTACACAAAGTACCACCAAACACGACTAAGAAATGTCTGAAGGATAAGCCTAAACAACACACTACAATCGAGTATCACAGGTGTTGGAGCTCTCTGAATGCTTCCTCTTTTGACCCGAAGTCTTCGAATTAGAGAAGGGTTTAACATGCGGTCCAAGCTCCACCACTCCCAAGGCTTCTAGGACCCTTTCGCCAACCTTCTCACCGGGAAGATCACCAACTTTTGGGATTGGATAGTCGTACCTCTTCCCAGGATGCCTACCAATCTTGTAGCGTCGATTCCCATCAAACTTGAAGGTCGCCTGGGACTTCCCCTCCCGGACCCAATCATCTATCTGATCTTGACACTCGCGAGCACCAAGGTAGAAGTCAGACAGAGCGAAGTATTCATACCGATACATGTACCGTTGCGCGGCAACGTAGGCCTTCACAGCTTCATCTTCTTCCGCATGGATCTTCTCGGTGAGAGATGACTCCCACTCCTCAACAGCTTTGGCCTTCTCGGAAAGGGCTTGCTCTAGCTGTTTCATCCTCTCGGCGAGGGCTTGCTCAAGCATTTCGGCCCTCTCGGAGAACCTTTGGTCTAAATCTTTCTCCTTTGAGGAGTAAGAAAGCTCCAAAATCCTCTTCTTCTCGGCGTAAGATGAAGCCATCATTTCTTCCTTCTCTGAGTAGGATCTTTCTAACTCCATCTCTTTCCCCGCGATGTACGCTTACATGGCTCGCGCGCGCTCAACGGCTGTATCTCTGACTTTTTCCACAACGGTGATCTGGGACATGAGTTCCCCTTTAGAAACCTTGCGTTCAGCACACTCAATGTGGAGGCACTCGACTTCCTCCTTAAGATATTTGAAATCGGGAGGAAAGCCCTGCTGTTGGGGCTGCTTCCTGACCATCTCCTCGGTCAGTCTTGCCACTTCCACAACATAGCTTTCCTCCTTTGCCTTCAGTGCCGGGTTCTCCTCGGCCAGCTTGGCCACCTCCGCGGCGAAGCTCTCCTCTTTGGCACGGTGGATCTCCAATTCCTCTTTCAGCTCGACCATCCCCTGGGAAGACCCTACAGTTGCCTCTCTTTGTTTCTCCATTTGAGACAACTTCTTCTCGAGGTTGTCAATCATATTCTTGTCATTCTTAAGGTCGACGGCCTGGAACTCCATCTTCCCGCGAGCGATATGAAGACTATGGATGGCCAAAAGACGACATAGACGTTAGGAATTATACGCGGAGGATATACCATAAAGGGGAGAGGTATAAAGCTAGGTAAAAGAGAAGAGAAATGTGCATACATCGTTAATCAGAGCGAGGCCTTCCACGATCCTGGGAGCGGGCACTCCGAAAGTAAGCCTCCTTACTCGCGCCTCGATCCTAGGTCCCATGGAGGCAATCCCCTGGTAGGACATAAAACCAGGTTGGGACTCTGATGTCCCTTCCCCTAAACCAAAGTCCAGATCACCTGGCTCAGGCAAGGCATCATCTAGCCGCTCCAATCTCGGAATAGCGGGAGGAGTGGGCAAGATCGCGAGAAGGTCGTCATCATGTATCTCCTCTTTTTGGCCGACGGTCTGCTCTCCGGGAGCGTCCCCATACGGGATGAATCCAGGAGGAAGGATGTCAATTATAGGTTCGAACTCGTCAGAAATGGCTTCGTCAAACATCGCATAAGAACCCTTACCTGCAATCACAAGATAACAAGGTCAAGGCGAGAAGGAAAAGAAAAAGGTCAAGTCTGAATTGAAAGCATGAAAAGATAAAACAATCCCACACCTCCGAGAGGATGGGGGGGGGGGGGAGGGACTCAATCCTAGCTGCTCTGGAAAGGCTTTAGTGAAAGTCTTGGGAAAGTCTAAACGATCCTCAAGCTCGATCACATCCCTAATGGAGGTGGGGGTTCTCGCGGGGGTGGAAGGTTTCTTCTTGGCGGAGGCCTTCTTTGCATCAACCCTTTTCTTCTTGATAATAGCGACTTTTCTTTGTTTCGCCTCCTCCGCACTCTCGATCCTAGCAGTCGTCGTTTCTCCGGACTCTAGACCCTCGGCTTGAGCCTTGGCAAGGGCGCGGTTGTCGAGAAGTTGTTTGGCGTCAGCACTGGCTACGTCATTGATAAATGGCACTGATTGAAGCCCGAGGTACTCAGGCATCCTTACCAAGAACCATTTGTGCTGCCAATCAGACTCCTTGTTCACCTTGAGAATATAAGCGTTGTTTTCGAACTTGACCGTCCGGTAACCAGTCTTGAACCCACGGCAAGATAAGCATTGGCTAATCACGTCAACCGTAAAGGGCACCTCTTTCAACCAGTAGTGGTAGTAGAAGGCGGCATAAGACCGCCAGGCGTTTGGGTGAAGCTGAACGGGGCTGACATACATAAAGTTTAGATGCTTAAGGATGGCAGGATGGCAAGGGATCCTGAACCCACCAGGGAAGGACAATAAGTTGACCGCCATGAAATCCTTAAATGCGTGAAGAGAGCGAGATCCTTTCTCAGGAAGGGCAAGAATTGTCCCTTCTGGGAAGGGGTAGTTGCTCGCAGTGAATTGGAGATCTCTAAGTGTGTGAGAGTTGTCTTCTCCAAGGCCCTCACGGACGAAGGTGTCAATAGTAAAGGAAATGAGGGGAATAGGTTTTGTGTAAATAAAGGGTACGAAGCAAGGGGCCCAGAGAGGCCGAGCTACAACCATTCGCCCTTGACGCTCGTACGGATCTCTTGAGGTCCCGGGAGGCCCCTTTCTTAGTCTCTTGAGTCTTGAGGGATTAGAGGTTTCAGCTGCTTGATTTCTCTTGGCCGTAGAGGAGGGCCTATCCTCCACAGCTTTACTCCTTCACTCGTTGGCCGCCCGACGGTGAAGGGGAATTTCTTCTGAACTAGGCTCTGAGTCGCTCATTGTCGTACTCTTCTTGTTCATCAAAGAACACGAAGGATATGATACATCAAAAAAAGGGGTCGCCACCCAAAAATGCAAGTCAGAGACTGAAAAAGGTTACAAGCATAGGGGTTTAGGCAACAAATACACCATTAAGAGATTAAGGAACACAAATAACTAGTGGTAAGAAAACCAAAAGAAAAATTGATACTTGGTGGTGGATAGGATACCCTAAATCAGACAAGGAGAATCGAAACCAAAGAATTTCCGGAGCGGCGACACCCAAATCTTTTGAAATAAGAAAAAAGGCGGAGGCTTTTCGCCTAGAATGGAAAGAAAAGTCGAAAAACTAAGAGAATCGAAGAAGTTTTGACAAAGGCAAGAGTACTTCAATGCTGATTTATAGAACGAGTCAGAGAAGGATGTGAAATAAAAAAAAGGGCATGAACAAACATGGAAAATGAACCCAACAAAGCGAAGCCAAGAGAAGGATCTTAGAACCATACCTGGAAGATGAGTTGGATCGGAGAGATTAGAAACTCGAAGTATGAATCTTCACAGATGAAGCTCTGAAGAACTAGAGGAGAATGTGAAAGATGAATCGTCAAAAAATGACGAGGCACTTAATAAGGAAGAAAAAGGACCGCCACACGTCCCACCAGTAATATTACGACACGTGGCCCACTACTTGAGTACCCGCTAGAATTTAAGCGCCATAAGAGTTTCCGAATTAAAAATAGGAAGTTGAAACGACACAGCCGAGAGCGACACGAAAGGAGTTCGCGGGCACCGCGAAGGTAAAACCAAACGCCCTTCGCGACAAGGGTGAGAAAGGCGAGAAGAAACGAAATCTAAGAGACCAAGGATACGACAAGCCTTTCCCTCCGCTTCGCGAAGGGAGAAGTGCTTGTGGGGCTGGCTGTTGGTTCAAGATTTCGTCATAGCCTTAATGGGCTGAGAGTGGAAAGAAAGGCCCAAGATCCGTCTGAGGCCCAAAGGTGTGGATCGAAAGAAACGTCCAGCCCAATACCCGCACCAGCTGACACCATAAGTAATGGGGGATAAAAAGGTAATTTCAAGAGGAGAATATCTATATATACCCCAAATCATATATGGAAAGGGATCTGTTTCTCTTCCTTCTGCAACACACACAGAAATCCTAACAACCAAGAGAGAGAGAGAAAGAGAGAGAGAGAGAGAGAGAGAAAAGCACCTGAAATCCGTTCCACCACTGTTACCCGTCCAAGCTCTAAATCCAGCCTTAACCCCCATTTCGTCATGACCTAAACAATCCAAAACCCGATCCTTCTTCCCCTCATCTTCCTCTTTCTTCTAAACCTATTTATATCCAATTTGGACAACTACTAATTTTGAGCGTCGGAGAGTCTACCCCAAAGGGAGCTTCCCTTTGGGTTCTCAAGTGAAGAAGAATACATTCTTGGCGAAGCAAAACCAAGGAGAAAGAAGATCCGAGGCAGAAGACCAGATCAGAAGACGCAGAGCCAACCAACGAGGATTTCCCCTTGAAGCATGTGGAAGATCGAAGGAGAAGATCGCCCTTGGTCCTAGGTGTTGTACAGGAACCTCAAAACCGGGCTTCAACAACCTTCTTGTGCCCTGGGTCCCACATATATATTATACTCTGCATTCTCTTCATCTTTACATAATCTTCAACTTGAATATGTACACAGCTGATATCAACCGGCCTTGTTTTATAGTTGGATGTATGTCCATGTCTACATCAATACATGCAGTTGTGTTTTAAAAAAACTTGGTAAAAAATAACATATCATCTGTAGATTGTATTGTGCGTTCATCTTCTCTTAATGTGATGAACAATACTTTGTTTCTTAAAGTTTTACCAGCATTAGCTGAAACAATGATAACTAATTCTAAGACAACATACACAGATCATGTACGGGAAACACTGCGTAGATGTTGTTTTCCTCGTTGTTGGAGGTTCAAATTGAGTTAGAATATCATGTGACCTCAGGTTTTTCCAAAAAAAGGAAGTTGAAGCATATTTTAGGCCAGCTAGAGTGTCACTATGGTCTTTGTTTCGATTACCTCATTGCAGTTTCGATTACCTCATTGGTCTTTGCTTACGAGCATAAGATATTTGTCGGACCATTTTCCAGAAAGTTTCCCCGTCCTCAAGTGTGGGTGGCACCAAGACAATGGAGTGGTGATGTTTCGTTGGTTGAATCGAAAAGCTTGAGGTGTGATTCGACGGAGGATGGAGAGGGGGTGGAGTTTGGGGCGACAATGGCAGTCATGGTTACCGAAAGATCAGAGATGAGGAGGAAGAACAGGGGAGGGTAAATGGAAGAGATGGGAAATGCCCACTTCACAAATCACATTTTTGCCCTCATAAATTTAAAATAAGTCGGGATAGAGTAGACACTCTGTATTTTAAGTGATTTGTGTTGAAATAAGAAAATGATATCATTAGAATTAAGTTAATTCTTTTTGAAACAAAAATATATATGAAATGATGATGTGTCATAGTTTATTAAATAAGTAGATGATGTGACATAACTTATCGATGAGTAAAGTGTTTTGTTTTACTCTCTCCGTCCCTATTTTTTTTGTCTACTTTGACCACCCTACATTATTCACATCTCGATACAATTTACTCGATTATTCACAATCTATAAGAAGAAACATAGTCATATGTGATCTTGTTTGATTCGTCTCAATGAACACTTTAACAGCATCAAAATTTTATAATTTTTAGTAATACGTAGTTAGAGATATTAACGACGAAAAACTTATTTTGACAAACGTAAAATGTATAAAATGGACAAACAAATAGGGAGAGAGTAATAATTACTCCGTATATAGAGAGTAGGATAGAAGTAGAAGAATTGAAGGTAAAAACCTAACAAATCCCTATTAATATTTGAAGTGGGAAAAAATACGAAATAATTGAGCTAAAGAAGAGGAGAATTTTATGAAATAACATATGAACTCGTGGCATTACACATGTTGTTTCGTTTTCCTCCAAATTGTTTTGATCTTGGAAAATTTGAGTCCAGGTAGCCCGTGATGGGGCGGTTGATTAGGGCAGCGAAGAGAGCTGCGTGGGTAGATCTTGATGGGGTGGAGGAATGAGGTCAGGGAGGGAGTAGAGAATGTAGGTTGTTGCCATGGCTGCTACACTTGGTTCTTGGTGGAGGTGGGAGAGGATGCGTGGGACTTGGACCCAGAGGAGGGCGATTGGGAGGGACACGCTCAGGATGCCGCGGTGGAGGGTCACTGACATCAGTTTACGCTGCCCGGCACCGAACGCCTCAGAGCAGATCACTGACATCAGTTTACGCTGTCCAACGCCTGAGAGCAGATCACTGACATCAATTTGATTAATGTTTAAATTATTAAAAAAGAAATTATAGAACTTATGATTGGTTTCCAATCTTGTTAATTGATTTTTTAAAAACAAATAAAGAACAAATATAAAATTAGGATATATATAATTTATTTTAGAAAATAAAGAAATGAGGGATAAAAAATAGAGTAAGAAAACATTACATGACAAATTCAATACAAAAATGTCATGTGGCAAAATCTAGTTTTAATTTAATATATATATAGTAGATTTTGATGAAAATGACTTTAGTACACAACTGCGATAAAAAATAAGCTTGTATTTATAACAATTGAGATTATATTGTTTGTCATAAAGTACATCTCTCAAAGTTAAAAAGAATTTAAACATCTTATTTTAATTTTCAAAAAAAAATGTAATAAAATAATTAATATTATATAAATTTTTAATAAAAGTACATATTTGGATATTATATATTATTATGCAAAATTATTTATATGATTTTTTTTGTGAATCTTTAAATCTCAATTCCGTTGTGAAATTAATTAATAAGTTATTATAATCTTTGTAGGCAATTATTTTTAATTATAAATTGTTTAAATTTTAGGTATATCTAAATTAGGAACGTTTTAGATATTGTATCATCAAATCTTTTTATATAATTGTGTAATCAAATCTTTGTAAATAATTTTGAAAATTCCTAATTAGATGACATGTGGCAAGAAGGTCAATTTGAATGACATGTGTCATTTTAAATGGAGAGATGACATGTGGCAAAATTGGTGCTTTGCTTTAATACTTATATAGTAGATTCTCTAATGTAAGTGTGGGCCATATAAAATATTAAGATTAGTCAAAAAAAATGTTAAGAGCATCTACATCCTTATACAAATCACTCCTCCTAATACAAATCACTTCCCTTTTTCAATTATTACTTGCAAACATGTGACCCAATATCAAAACAAATTACTTAACTATTGATTAAATATCTTATAATACATGAAATTTTGTTGTAATTCATTTTTAAATATTTATATTTATTTTATCTACATTTTTGACATCCATATTAACCATATAATATATTATCTAAATTTACAATAAAAATAAAAGTAAAATCCATATTATTTTATACCAAATAACATGATTATAGAAAAAGAGTGTTTCAACATTAGAAAAATGAGCTATGTTACTCAACATAAGTAACACCAATAATGACGCTCTAATGATACACATTTAATTTACAATCTCCCTTTTCTTCTTCTTTCATCACATTATTCTAACTTTGTCCATGTACGGATTACCTATTAATATATATAATGTTATATCTTTTTAATGTAAGTTTTATTTGTCAATCCGATAGAAATGAGTTAAATTAATAAGTGTAATTTTTTAAATTATTGTATTTGTGAGAAATTTTTTTAGGGCAAAGTGTCAAAGGGCACCTGCCACCTACACATTAATGTTACTAGAACGGGGTCTTGTTTGAACCAAGTTTTTTTGTTTTTACACCGAAATAGAAACGCTATCACGTGGCGTTTAACTTTTGATTTTGAAAAAATTAATTTTATACCACGGTTCTGAAAATTCCGGGGTAAAAAGTTTAAAAGCGCCACGACGTGGCGTTTTAAAATCATCTTTATAACCCGGATTTTAAACAATTCAGGGACTTTATAACCCGGACTTTTCAGAACCGGCGTAAAAAGTATACCTTATAACCCGGATTTCACAGAACCGTGATATAAAGTCAATTTTTAAACTCCACACCGCAGCGTTTTAAATCGGTGCAAAACTAAAAAAATCTGGCTCAAAAGTCTATCCCCTACTAGAATGAGACCGAGCAAAACACTTAATTACATTCAGGAGATATTGTCCCCGATCTACATCCATGAAACCAAGGATCTAATTTTAATTTGTTTAACTCATGCGGGATTTGATTACCTTCCCTTTGTGTAACACCACCGTATTAATTGAGAATTCCTAGAGATCTTAGTGAAGTCAACCGATCATTGATACTTCAAAAGGGTATTTGGAATGTTGTCATGTGCTTGATCGAATCACAATATGACTGTCGTTTTCAACCATAATGCTCTTGATCAATCTGTTAAAGCTAGCTGGAGAATGTTAGCAACAAATACTAGATGACAATAAATCTCAACATGTTTGTGATTAGTAGAGAACTAGCGTGTGTTCCTGCCATGCACGGGGTCGTAATTATTAAACATTTTTAACAATATGATTATATTTGTAATATTACGGAGTACTTTATATGAGTAGTAATTTCTAGTTTGTGGTTTATAATTTAAGTTCTAACCAGATTGATAGTAAATACATAGTTTAAGTTTTAATTATATTGATAGTAAAATAAATAAATATAGATATATAAGGAAAAAGATATAATATGGTGAAAATAAAAAAGGATAATATAATCTCTTTGATATCTTTTTGTATTTATAATTTGCTAAAAGATAAAGAAGATACACTCTAATAGATATCTTTTTGTTTTTCTTATTTAATCTATTTTCAAAAATATATAACAAAAAGATAAAAACAAATGACGTTGCGATGTTGTGGAAGATGAGGTGGCATAGCCCAGAGGTCGACACATATGTCAATTGAATATAAGGACGACATGTGTCAAGATAAAGAAGATATATTCTATTAGATATCTTTGTGTTTTTCTTATTTAATCTATTTTCAAAAGTATATAACAAAAGATAAAAAAAACGAATGATGTGGCGCTGATGTGAAAGATGAGATGGCATAGCTTAAAAGCCGACACATAGGCTAATTAAACGTGAGTACGACATGTGTCAAAACACCGCTCTGTTTTAGTATATGTATAGAAGATAGATGAGAGGAGTAGAAGTGGAGTTATTCAACCAACTCAAAAGATGCGTGATGAGGATGTAAGGTAAAATGTTGATCTTTTGCCATAGGAAAATATCTCATCCTTGTGTTACACGAAAGAACTCAAAGAACTCTCACAGCCTGTTCGGCTGACCAAACAATAAGCTAACTTATTAATACAAAGAGCTTGAATATCTATCTTTTTTTTCCATAAACTAACTTATTTTTTTTGGCAAAGTGTAGGCAAATTATGCTACTGCCGAACAAACCATTAGTCTTTTATATGATGGACTCTACTCATTCGATCATCCTGTACATACTCCCTTATTACTCTCAAAATACTTGTCTTTTACATTACCGATCATGCAAATTGATTACTACTGCCTACAGTATTGAAGATATCTTTGAACATTACCCCATGAATTGACTTGTCTCGTCTATATATCATAAAGTTTGGTCCCAACTATTGGCGCCCACTGTGGAGAAGGTGTCAAAACAACTATCAACTTTTCTCAAAAGAAATTGAAACCCATCAACCATGGTAAACAACCACACAGACGATGACGCTACCATCCTCAAGGATAACGCCAACAAACAGGTCATGGAGACCGATCCCAGAGTAGGGCTTAATCCGACTTGTCAAGAATCAGCCTTGTGGATGTTGCCACATCCAACGACGCCACCACACCAACCTTCGGGGAGCATATGAAGGCACTAGGGTTTTAATCTTCGCGCCGAAATCGAAGACCCTTAACTCCTACCAGGAGGTAGCAAAATGAGAACGAGCTAGTCTGATCCCAACAAGCATTAACCTCAGGATCTTAGTTTCAGTATGTAAGAGGTAATAACATATTGTTCGACAAAGTGATACAAGCTTTAATCCAGATAATGAATCGAGAGGGGAATCCTGATGCATTACTACATTTCCGCTTTACTGTAGCGGTTTTTTGTGGCGGTTCATGTATAGTAGCGGGCATTGTAGCGGTTTTGATATTTTGTAGCGGTTGGTGATATTGTGGCGGTTTTTTGTAGCGGGTGGTGATGTTGTGGCGGTTTTTTGTAGCGGGTGGTGATGTTGTGGCGAATTATGTAGCGGTTTTATATACCCGTAAGTGTTAATTATGTGTATAAGTTTATGCGGCGGTTGTCGTAAACTTTTGTAGCGGATTTGTAAACTTTTATAGCGGTTTGTAAATTATACCGGTAAAATTCAGCCCAAAATATCAGCCCGCGTATCCAAATACCCAAAAAATAGAAATTGAAGTTTTAGGGTTTCAAATTCAATCGACAGTGGTAGGGTTCTCTTCACTGAACTGAGGGCTTGAACAAGCTTGTGCGCTCGAACTCTTCACCGGCCCTACTCGCTCCATCTCAGCTTGCTCGCTTGCTCGCTTGCTCTCTCGACCTCTTCACTTCTCCATTCGGATTCACTGTCTCCGCCTCCAAAATCAGGTGAAAACTGGACAACTCTTGTGTTAATAATTTGTGTCCTCCATGTGTTTGATAAAATGTCTACTTGTGCAAACTCTTGAAAATGACTAGTTTAGACTGATTGTATATACATATTGAAACAAAGGTTATTTCATATATGGTTTTTGAATGAGTAATGTTGAAATGAATGAGCTAGCTCGAGAAAAATAAACTTGTGTGTAGTTGATTCTAACCCCTAGGATTATTGTTCTCTCAAATGTGCTTGAAGGAACTTGGTGTTGACACTGGTCCCATTGTTTGATCTGTAAGTTTCAAAAATGTTAAAGCAAGAGTTGTAATGACTCTAACAATGGATTTGCTGATAAGTTGATATACCATGAAAGAATTGTTGATATGTTATCTTTCATGAAAGAATTGGTAAGATGTGTAGATATACCATGAGAGAATTGTTGATATGTTACTCTTGAAATATTTATGAAGGCAAATATACCATACTTTTTTTTTGTAGATCAGGCCAAGTAGTGTGTATGTTTTTCTTATCTTTTTGTTTTTGGAATTGTTGGTGTTTGTTTGTGTTTCTTGAGTCATTCAGAACAAATCTCGTGGTTGACTCAATCAAGAAATGAAGTCTAGTTCTGTAGGATCTGAGTGTTAATACGAAGGGAACTGTAACAAAGAGTTGTCCAGTTCCTAGGCACATCGGAAGTAATAAAACAAGTTATCAACACAATTACTTAAGGTGGAAACCCTAGATAACCAACTAGTTATCTTTGGATGAAAACCACCCCTCTTTCGAGGATTGAAAGGTCTACTTGTATATTCAATCGGTGAGTTTAGAGATGAACGAGATTACAAACTTATTGCTAAGTACTAACCTAGTTCCTATCAGAAACTCTTTAGATGAAAATACCAGTGAGCTTACTTGATGTTCTTTTACAAGAACAACTCTTTCTCTTCTCAACCAGATGCAATCCGAACTGAGCAAGAACGCCTCTTTCTCTTCTCAAAGATACAATTCGAACTCTCCCAAAAGCATAGTGATTAAGGTCGTCCGAATAGATATTTATATGCAAGTAAGATCTCGTGTAAAGATATCGGTTAAGATAATTACACAAAATATCTTCATTCCATATTAATATTTATCCTTACGTGGTTTGGTTGAATAAATAAACAAACGATCAACTGATGTTCATTTAGAACCGACAATTTCACACTTCTTATGGAACCGAATTATCAAGTAAGATCTCGCTTGAGATATACTTGAAAAATCCTAAATTCCATAAATGCAAGATTATGTTATTTACCAAAGATAAACAACAAAATCTTTCCTTAATCAATTACCACGAATTTCTAACAATCAGATATTATAAATAAGGAACAAAATCTTCAAGATATCTTCTTCTCCTTGCTGCCCACGTTTGACCTAATTTCGGTAGCGTTAGAGACGCGGTTCCCCTTCCAGTTCCCTTGATCTTAATCTTTGCTCACTTGGACTTGATTTCCTTATCTTTTCATCTGAAACTCAAATACTAATATGACCATTAAAGTATAAGTGTTTGTCATCATCAAAACCGAAGAAACCGAGGAAGAGAACTCCATGGGAACTGAAGTTCCAGAAGTTCCATTCCAACAAGTTCCATGTAATGCAAGGAACTTGATATTGCTAATTGGTTGTTTTGAAAAATGTTTTGTTGTCTGCTAATGTCTTGGTGCATTCATATTGATTTTTTGGCATTTTTTCAGTTTCAACAATGTCTGTACTAGAACAATGACTTGGGTTTGATATATGTGTTGGATGCCAGTGGTTTAGTTTTAACTTATTATTTACATTTGTTTTTACATTGACTTTATTTTAATGTTGTGATGTAGATGTTGTCTGATGACTATGCACATGACATGGAAGCCCTGCTGCTTGAAGAACAAGAGGATGTTGCATGTGAACATTTGTAACGTCCGCCGCTTTGGGCCGACCCAATTTCAAGGGCTGCAACCCATACACTTCAACCCATCCTTGGTAGCTCCGTTTATTAATAAAGCAACTATTTCACAAGAGGTTGTTGGTGAGGCTCGAACCTGAGACCTCCACCCTTTTACCATACACTCAAACCCATCCTTGGTAGCTCCGCTTATTAATAAAGCAGCTATTTCCCAAAAGGTTGTTGGTGAGGCTCGAACCTGAGACCTCCACCCTTTTACCAAGCGACAACGCTACTTGGTAACCAACTACACTGCTAGTGAAATAGGTGCTTTATTAATAAGCGGAGCTACCAAGGATGGGTTTGAGTGTATGGTAAAAGGGTGGAGGTCTCAGGTTCGAGCCTCACCAACAACCTCTTGTGAAATAGTTGCTTTATTAATAAACGGAGCTACCAAGGATGGGTTGGAGTGTATGGGTTGCATCGAAAATTTGGGTTTTGGAGAAAAGTAGAACACTCGACGGTCCATAAGGACCACGATATATCTAATGCAAATCATTTTATTCTTTCTATCCGCTCTTGTTTTCATATCTGTTAAAGTATATAGTCTCACATCGAAAATTGAGACTAATCTAATCTGTTATATAAACTCATAGATTACTCTCTTATTTCCAATTGGCTTTACGATGGAACTCATGGGCTTATCTGATGAGCCCAGTATAAATAGCGTTGCCCCAATATGCAAGACAGTAAGGGGCCCATTGCCTCTAATTGTCCTACAGGAGTGAAAACTAACATTGATTATTTAGTAGAGTGGTAATTAACCTTCCCATTAAATTAATTTTTATAAAATTAATATATATAGGGAAAAAAATAAATACGCGGTTATTTTGTTCATTTCCAAAAATCCCTTTCCCGTTTCTCTGTCTCTCGTTTCTTCATTCACCTACCATTCTCAAGCAAATTCCTCGACTTTCTGGCTTGATTCTTACGTTTTCTCGTCGAATTCGAGTTCTCCTGCTCTCCCCGATCTTCTGGTAAGTTTTTTTCTTTGTTTTGGTTGAGATTTGGCAAAATTAGGGTTTTTGAACGTTTTTGCATTGTTCTTTTTCGAATCTCTTGCAACTCTAATCAATTTGAGGTATGTATTTGATTCAGTTTTTGGCTTCGCTTTGTGTTTGTAGGTTTTACGGTTGAATTCGTATGTTTTGTGCTTTTCTTATGTTGATTACACTGATCATTTATTGTTTTTCACTTATTTGTGCTCTTTCATGTGTTGATTACAGTTTACTTTTGTTTCGTTTGTTTGTTTCTTATTTGCAGTCATCAAATCTGTAGTATCTATTTGATTTCTGTGTGTTTCTTAGTGTTGTTTGTTTGATTCTGTGTGTTTTTGTGTAATTAAAGTTAGTTTTGTACTTTTGATGACAGTTTATTGCTCTAATCATTTGCTTTTTTATTCGATGACTGTATGAGTTTTTTTTTTTTTTTTGATATCAGTTTTTTTTTATTATAATGGATGTCTGAAAGCTAGAGTATGTTGCTCCAAAAGAAATGCACATGACATCCCATGTAAACATGATTTCAAACTTGGATCTATTTAGGATAATTGAAAAGCATCTTGGTCATAAAGAGCTTCATGAGTTTTCTCATGGAATCTTTGTGTTTTTTATTTGACAGTGGTAACTGTGTTTTTTTTTACAATCAAATACATATAAGCTCTTTCATTTGGGAGTACCTTGGATGAGCTAGATGATGATCATGTGAGGACCCTTAGGGAGAAGATGACCGTTGTACTTTTTCATCTGGAATTTGTGTGGAAGCCATTGTCGCTTGCTCGTGCTAAGGCCATGAAATGATTTGTTCGTTGTTCATAGGTTGATCATGGTGACATTTTATTTAGTATGTAGAAGACAGTTTGGATAATATGTTTGGTTTTGGATTTTTTGATGACACTGTTGGTTGTAATGATGATAGTTTGCTTGTATTGTTATTTTAGTGATGACAATTAAATGAAATCTTCTTCTTTTTGCTTTATATTTGATCAATCATTGTATAATAATTTTGTCATCCTGTTTTGTGTTTTGTCATCCAGTGTTGTATCGACATCCAATTTGCTTTATAATTTAAGTTGTTCAAATGTCATAATTTTTTCTCCAGGTTATTTATTATTCTTTCAATCCCTAAAACATTCTTTTTATTGTTAATAATTCCCTGAATAAACTTCTTTTTTAAAAACTCCATTATTTTTTATAGTTATAATTTAAATGTCATTGATATTTTTCTTTTGTTCATCTACCATCTATATTCTATTGTCTTAAATGTTCATTTCTTTTTTCAATGTTCATGTTTTTCTTCTCTATTTAAATGTCTAAAACAACTCTATATTAAAAAATCATTCTATTATGAAAACAAACTAACTGTCATGAAAGTTTTATTTTATAAATTTTTTCTATGATGTTGTTAGATTCTTATACTGTCATCATGATTTATTATTATTATCTCATAGTCTATTAAACAGTCAAAGCTTGTTATTTTTTTATATTAATCGTATGAAGCACACTACGCGTCCTTCATTTGCCTGTCATCAAATTGTGATATATCTTGGTGACAGTGTTGTGGGGTTCAGTAATTGAAATATCATCAACCTTCATTTGTCATCAATGTTCTTATGTTTTCAACAATTAAAAAATGCTTGGACCTACACATTGATGTAAGGATCTCGTTGAAGTTCACAAGAAATTTGTTTACGTATGGATTAAACCTTATATTTGATGTTTTCTATTCATATACTTACCTAATTTGAAATTTCAAGCATTTGACGATGGATTTGGCTCTCTGTAATCCACTCGAAATCGTTTGATTCTTCTGGATCTCTCCTCGCGATCACTTGCTCGATGCTGGTTGTTGATGCTCCCAATTCGTTTTGAAGATCATCCCCAACTATATACGAGAGAGATTCTTATGAAGCGCGTAGCGCGCTTCATCAATGACGCTAGGAAGGAAGGAGGTGGCGAGGCAAGGCGCGCGCGAAGGAACTTGGAAGGAGGTGGAGTGTGCGGCGGGAGATGTGAAGGAGGCGCTTCATTAACCAAAACGTTAGTTTTCTTTGTTCAACAGGTTCTTATCTTTGGTAAATAACCAAAACGGGTTATTTAATCCGAGTTTGGAATATGCAGTTGCACTTATCGTGGTTATCCGGACCCCGGATCCACATAGTTTAACAATATCTGTTGCTCGATCTTACGTTTATGAATTTATGGATCTCTCTTTGTTAACTACCGAATATATGAGGTGAATGTCTAGAAAAATCCGAATAAAATGGCTTTCATCTTAAAATTATATAATAATGATAATATAATAATATCTATAGATTTATACACTAGACAAGTTATAATCAACTATATTTAAAAGTCAAATAATACTCTAAAAACCCTCAAATTGGAGTATTTTGAACGGTTGACGTGTTGAATTTAACCCGAAACAGTAACCAATCTAATGATAAAACTAATCACAAATGACAAAATATCGCATTCACAAACATTAAATCTTGCTAATTCTAATGTATTCTTTTCAAAGATAAGACGCGATATTCAAACACTCGCATTATGTATGTCGACTTAAGAGTAGTACGCATAAATGCTCAAATCTACTAACAAATTCACAAGTAGATGACATGATATGATACGAAATAAGAGCAAGAGTTGGATATCCTAATAATTTAAGAAAAATAACATAACAATTGATTATCAACTTGCAAAGACCATGCTATAATCGTTGACATTTTCCATGTAACTATACAAGTATATGATAAATTATAGGAAAAATACATAGCTCAAATTAATAATGCAAACTATAATGTTTACATGTGTGTAGTTTCCTCGTATGCACACATTTTTCTTTCCTCATGGAAGGACATGGGGTACATGATCAAGTGTATTAAATTAAGCATGATAAAATTTTCGATTTAGAAAAGATAAGGTTAAATATTTCCGAACTAATTAATAAAATAAATCATTTTGGGGTCAGCCGAACATGGCACTAAATAAAGCTAGCTACCAGGGAGCAGTTGATCGATATCTTCCATGAACATCCACCAACATTATGCACTTCACATGGACAGTGGATCTTGCATACATCTAATGAAGTCTATGAATAAACTCGACAAAATGTTCAAGACTACTATAAGATTTCAATATGATTTTAGTGGCTAGGGTTTATTACAGGATAATTTGTATGTATATTTCAAGTTTTTATTTTCTTTTTTAAAAGTATTTTTTATACAAGACAAACACTATCTACATCGAAGAAAATCGATCTCGTAGTACGTTTGGATAGATTTTCAAACAATAACATGTATCTGTGAGACCGTCGTTATGACGAGGTTAAAATAACAAGTTCTTTTCTCTATTTAGCGTTATAGCAATTTTTTTGTGTGTCCACAACTGCTTTCTTACAGTCTTTTTTCTTAAACTAGTCCAAGTCTTCGTTCATTACCTCCCTTCTATTTGTGACTTAACAATTCTGCAAGGTACTTAACTCTTATCATATCCATTTGTTTTGTGTCACTCTTCTTCAAAGAAGATACCCAATTCTTCAGACCTTCGCCAAAGTATGTTTCCATGTGTCACATTGTAAATATTCCACAGTCTGCCTTGTTCTTATCATCTCTCCAGTACATTGCAAGATGTTCAGCTGGGACCTTCCCCTCATCTGTGAATAAATCTACATTTGCTTCAAAGTTATGCATCCTTAGAAAGTTCACAAATATCGTTCGCTGAATAAATAAAAACACATTAATATCAAATTGTTGGTTCTATCAAAAATAAATATATTGAAATGTATCCAGAGTTAAAACTTACCATCACTTTAGGAATGTGCATATATTTGTCCACTTTCTTGCCTTGAACACTAGAGATATTTATGATATCCATTATTGGGTTCTTGACGTTGAAAACAATGCAATAATAGTGGTTACTCTGGTATATTGGGAAGAAAAACTGCACAGTGAACTTCAATTGTTAGTTTGATGAACAAGATTAAACAATATAATACGTGAACATTTATAAATAATCTGGTGAACAACTATGAACAATGTAGTGAACATGCATAAATAATCTGATGAACATCTTTAAACAACACAGTGGACATTTGGTGATAGAGTGGTGAACCTTTAGAGATAAGGGAAATAGTATATTTACCGACTGATTGTCATTCAATTTGCGACTAGGCAGTCTTGCTAACTGAACTTCCATTTCATCATTGAAGAATGTTTGAGCATCATAGATACTGAGACCCTCAAGAGTCGGCACAACCTATATATAATATCAAAAGTTTACAGAAGTTATATTTTCACATGTTAATGACAAAATTGTCCATGTAAAAAATACCTACCGCTGTGTCAATTGAAGCAAAGAATCTATAAGGTTTTGAATCACTTTTCTTCCTCTTTCAGATTTAGCAAGTGTGACCATGCGTCAATCACGTTGCTTTCAACATATTCTTTGCGCTTCATGCTAAGAAATTCAAGCTTCTTGAAGTTTAAATGCCTCATAGTGAAAACAATGTCCCTAAAACAATAAATGAAGACATAGATAATGTTAGACAACAATAATGGTAATTGATGAACATTATATGAAAGCACTGATGAACAAATAGAACAAAACTGATGGACATTTTATAAAACTTATGATGAACAACTTGAACAAAATTGATGAACATGATGTGATAAGTTGATGAACATGATGTGAGAAGTTGAGTAACATATATAAAAATGGTGATGAACTTTAACGAAAAACTAAATGAACTTTTCTTACTCTTTGTGTGTTGTATCTTCCAAAATTCAATTGCTGATTTTCATTTCAGAAGCAGTTGGTTTCTCTTTGATGTCCACAATCATTTGCTTTTAAGGTGATTTGTTCGCCCAAGAAATAAGTTTCCTTCTTTTCTCTTGCGGGTCATCCTCACTTCCCCTCTTCCAAACAAACATTGTTTTTTCAGTAAGTTATGTTCTCTGTTTGATGAACATTAATTGTAAGTTTGATGAACACAATATTCAAAGTTGATGAACAAAAAGAAAGAAAAATCGCCTTCTCAACCTGCTCAATAGTCTGTTGTCCTTCAATCTCTTCTTTGTCCTTTCCCTTCATATTCTTTTTCTTCTCCTCAATCTGCCTCCCCATATTACTTGGAACTTCTTCTTCGTGAACCGCCTCTACACCTTCCTTTTCATTGAGTTGTGATTCGGGAACCACCTCTTCTTCGTTCTTATCCATCTCTTGCCTTTGTTTCTCAACTACCTCTTGTCCTCCCCTTTCCTCGGATTGTAATTCCTTTTCCTTCACTTGTTCTTGCCCAAACTGTTACTCAAGAATGTAATGAACATTACTCAAGAATGTAATGAACATTACTCAAGAATGTAATGAACATTACTCAGAATGTAATGAACATTGATAGTAAAATCGATGAACTTTTATAAGAAATTTAAAACTTATGTACCTGATTCTCTTTCTCTGTTTCATGTTCTTCCACCCTCACCTTATTGATATCACCAACAAGATTAATTTCCTCAACTGCATAAACAATGTTGTCAACAACAGGAGTACTTTCATCTATATGTTCAGTGTGCATGGTAGTTGCTTTCAACCTCTTCTCTCTCTCAACCATAGATTTAGGAATCTTCAATTGAAATTACACACAACAAGTTATTATTTATAAAAGCATAGAGAATTATAAGAGTTAAGAAGTTTTGTATATATACCTTGAATGTTATTTTCCTTTTGTACTGTTTCGTGAGATTTTTTGGCGGATCAACTACCCTTGCAATCCTCTCTGGTGATTGGGAGAATACTCCCAATGAGAAGGATGTAATCTCTAAACTTTAAACAATGTCTTTTACTATCTCCTCAACAACCTCATCTGGTGTCTTTTCATGAACTTCATCTTCTGAATTTACAACATAACTCTTCTTCGCCCTCACAATTTTCTCAACTTCTTGCAAACATTTGGATGCCTCGCGCCAAAACTTTTGCTGGGTCAATGTCTCTTCCTCTTCCTCTGTTTGATGTTGTTGCTGTTCATTTTCTTCATCCGCCCTCACATTTAGCATTCTTTTAATAGCTTCATTCACCTTCTTGAACAAGCTCTTACTTGCTATACGTGATGGAGCCTTCTCAATCCTTCCTAAGAACTTTATGATCTTTGTAGCAAGTTCTTGTCCTTCTTTAATAGGATCTTCTAAAAATTCATGTTTCAATATTATAAAATGAAACTTTGTTATCAACACTTGGTAATAAATGATGAACATTGTAAAAATATGTGGTGAACAACTACAACAAATTTGATGAACAATAATAGACATTATAATGAACATATAGAGCAAAGATGATGAACATAGTTAGAAGATGTGATGAACATTTTTCAGAGATGTGATGAACAATTATAAATATTTTAGTGCACATTCCTTAATATTTTGATGAACATTGATATAAAACACGATGAACAGATAGAGAAAATCTGATGAACAAATAAAACAATGTTGATGAACATTAATAAAGAATTTGATGAACATTTATAACAAAACTTACCAGTAAACTTGCATCATCATCTTCATCTTGTTCTGAACGATAAGACTCGGCTGGACTGTCTCTTGTGTTTGCATCATTGTTCACATCATCAACAGTAAAAGTTGGAGGAACTCTGACATACCCCCTTCCAAATCCACCAATTTTAATCTCTTGTGCCTCTCTTTCCCTCAGCATTGCTGAATCCCAATTAACTATAATAGGGAATTGTCTTTCTGGTTCAACATTCTTGAGAATTACACGATCAAAATATATCAACTGCAAAACAAATAGAGTAAATGACTATATGTTAGTTTTGATGAACATATAGTGGAATGATAATGAACATAATAAAGAAAAGTGATGAACACTTACTTGTAGTAAAATTATTGATCCTCTGAAAAAACTAGCATTTGTTGTCTTATCAAATGACTCCTTTGTCTTTATCAGAAGGTCAACTAGCAATTTTGACCAGTCATACTGTGTGATCATCTCTGTGCACTCAAGGTAATGAAGAACATTGTAATTCAACTCACCATTCGGTTCACTGTCCATAATGGTTGCAACCAACAACATTATGAAATTTCTCTTGAACCATTCTCCAGGTACTGAAGTCCTTACCAAAAGATATGCCACATCTGATGCATGAATCTTTGAGGCGTCACACAACTGTATTTCACCCACTTCATTGTCAACTTCCATTGGAAATTGGTTCATGAACCTTTGGTGAAGATCTTGATATTGTAAATCTTCTCGGTCTGTAAACGATCTCTTCAAGTCAGTTTGCAGTCCACCAACAGGAATGCCAAGGTAGTGATGGACATCATGCGTTGTAATTTTGTGCCTCACATTAGACTTGCCAAGCTTCATTGTGTAGGAAACCACATCAAAGTTCTTCAACAACCAATGACTGATTTTAGCAGGTAGTTTGTCTACTTTTTAGTGTAGCAAACATCCAAAGCCCAACTCTCTTACGCAGGTTTTCTGAATTGGAGTAATTTTATCCAGAGTTGCAATCAGAAGTGATGGAGGACTTCTACATTTTTTAGCCAAGAACACCTTCTTGTTGCTTTCAATCAATTTTCCTTTCCCTTTCCTTGACTGCACTATTTCAGACTTGTTTGTCTTGGATGCCTGTTCTGGTTGGTCTTCCACATCTCTTATGAGTATCCGCCTAGGCCTTTTCAGGTTCTTCATGATCTGGGTCACATGAATATCTGGGCTATACAATTGTATTTGTTTTCCGTTTGTTTGAGAACTGTGTATCATTTGGCTACTTCTTTTTCCCTTGCTAGTTGTGGGAGGTACTCTTCTGGATTTTGCCTTCTTAGCTTTAGGGGATTATATAATATTAAAAGTCATTTATTAGAATAAAGTAATGTAAAAGTAAAGATAAAAGTGCACTGTTGAGTAATTATGAAATTCTAGATAGTGAACATTTAGAAACATCATGATGAACATATGAAATAAAGGTGATGAACAAAATCAGGAATCATGGTGAACATATGGAATAAAGGTGCACTGCTGAGTATTCATGAAGATAATGATGAACATAAAGAAGAAAATTTTATGAAACAAAAGAAATAAGGTGTTGAACAATATCAGACAAGACGATGAACATATTGAAATAAAATGATGAACATTAACAAACATATTGATGAACATTATATGAAAAGATGATGAACTTTATTAAACATTCTGATGAACATTATTAAGTTGTGTGATGAACAAAGAGAAGAGAGTTGATGAACACTAGAAGAATATAGATGAACATTTATTACCATCTACTGTTTCTTCCTCCTGGTGAATTTGTTATTGGGATGACACATTCTTTTCTTTTCTGTCATTTCCTTTTTTTGCTCCTTATCTCTGTAATTTTGAACATACAAGTTCTATATTGTGCAAAAATACAGAGTTTATAAGTAATATTATATTCATACCTCTTGGACCTTCATCAGCTATAGGATTCTCTATGCTTAATGTTGCATCTTGAAATTCAATAACTGCAAACATAATACACATTCAAAAGTTATTTGATGAACCGTTAGTAATGAGTGCTTTGTGAACATACATAAGCACTGAGATGAACAATTATAAGAGATGAGATGAACATTTATAGAAACTGTGATGACAATATATAAGTAATGTGATGAACAATAATAAGATTTATGATGAACAATTAAAAGAAATGTGATGAACAATCTTAAAACATACGATAAACATATATAGGCAATGTGATGAACAAGTACAAGATTTTTGGTGAATACATATACATGCACTGTGATGAACACTGAAAAGAAATCTGATGAACAAGCTTCAAAATTGTTATGAACATGTATATAAGATCGGATGAACAATTACAAGATATATGATGAACATTTATAGGAACTGTGATGAACATATATAAAACATCTGATGAATATTTTTAGGAACTGTGATGAACATATATACAAGATCTGATGAACACAGAGTAAAAACACAGTCATGAGTTTTTGATGAACACTCAGTACATACAAATGAACATTTCACACCGAAGTTCAGTAGATGTACTCATATATGATATAATAAATTGAAATCCAAGGAAACCAAATGCATGTAGCCAAATCTAACATGTCGAAGCCAAAACCTAACTCTAAATATCAGATTATACTCCATACCTTTTGCTTGTTGGATTTTCTGAGATCCTGCCATTTTTAGTAGCGAGTTGATGGATTTTGGTGAAGGACGGAGTGAAATGGAGAGAAATCAGTGAAAAATCACAGAAAAAAACATCGTATTCACTAAAACTAGGGATTATACACCATACCTCTTCCTTCGTTCTTCTTCCGTGTTTCAGCCACCGCGACATTGGGTGAGAAGATTGTCTGTGATGATCAACGAGCGAAAATGAAGTGATTTCGGTGACAAATCGAGAAAAAAGCTAACGAGTAGGGAGGTTAAGGTTGATCGCCTTCGCTAGAGAGCTTTTATGTGGAAGAGTTTTGTGAATATGAAGAGACGGTTTCACTCCATTTTTCAAACACGATTGAGGCATGTATCGTGTGTTCCACACAAAAATCTAGAGAGTAGGAGGTTGCCACCGAGGAAAGTGATCATGATCTGGGCCGTTAGATCAATTTGAATGAACGGTCCCCGTTTATTCTCATTTATCTCTAAAGGACAGTTTATGACCGGATTCGAACCCAAACTTCTGTATAATATTTGTATGATGAGTAAGCAATTTTGAAATGATGTTGTTACACAATAAACAATGAAGAATAACAAATAACAAATTAAATTTGTTAAAACTACTAATTGATATCCTCAAACCGTTAGTAGAATGATACACATGCTAAAGTTATATAGTCGTATATATGTTTTTGGGTCTAATATTCGTATATATATTTATTTTTATTTCTGTTAAAGTGTATTAATTACTTAATTAACAAAATTAAATTTTAAAAAAATAGGTCTAAATATTTGTTAATTAGATTTGTTGATAATTTAAAACAAGATTAAAGTAGAGAAATTTAAGGAAAGATTGACACATATGAAAAATTAAAATTGATTTATTAGTTAAAAATTTAAAAATCTAAATTAATCACAAGGTTACACATATAGAGCTAAAATTAAGAAGAATGCTTTAAATAGTTCTCCTTTAATACATATATATATATATATAGATTTAGATTTAGGTTCGGGTGTAACAACTGAACTAATTTAAGCTCTAGGAGTCTGAAAAAATAAATAGCTCAGATTAATTAAAACGAGTTGTACGATTTTAATATAGGGTTGTACATATCAGTTGGAGTCAATCCCAAAATTAGGGGATTTGAAATTATTCTCTTCCTAATTTTTATTCACTAGAAACTTAAATACACCCCCCCAAAACAGCCTCCAATCCGGATCTTCTCTTTCCTCCTCGTCCGTCATCGTTTCCTGCTTATATCCTCAACTGTCTGCAATCGCCGGCTTCAACGCGTCGTCCTCCTCGTTGCCCTACTTTGCGGAAACGTGCACCGTGCAGAGCTTTGACGGTGATGGACACCGACTACCCTCTGTTTTTCTCTCTTCCGTCCACCGCCACAAACACAAACCCTAAGCGGACCGAGCGGCGTGGTGTCGTCCATCTCGTCTGCACCCTCACACGACACCCTTCCTTTCCCATCCCTCCACCGTCTAAACACGTTCCACTCTTATTTTCATTATGGTTGTCCCCAATTACATCTCCTCCAATGATCTCTTCCGCTTCCTCGCTCCTCAAATATCCCATGTCTCTGAACTTGTCATCATCAAGTATCATATCATATTAGCTGCAATTAAAATTCAGAGATTGTGTTTTTTGCTTTGATTTTTAATGGATTCTTTCGATGTAAAAATGATGGGGTGGAAGATCGTTTTTTTTAGCGTCCAACACATCCTTCATTAATTCACAGCATCAACTGAAGTAATTACATCAAGTTCAGTTGGGATAATGGAAGGAAGTAAAGACAGTAAAACATTAGAACGACAAAGAGAAGCAAGGTGATGTGCTTCTCTATTAGAGTTCCTATGAACATGAATACAAGAACATTCGGAAAAGTCAATCTTCAGTGCCAACAATTGCTGGATAAGGTAGCCCATCTGTCCTCTCCATTGACGAGGCTTGTTGAGTTTTGATATGAGTGACGCACAGTCAGACTCAAAGATAACATGAGAAATTTCCCGATCCCTGCAAAGATCCACAACCCAAGCCAAAGCTTCAGTTTCCACAAGTTCAGCATCGGATGCTTCCTGTATAGAACGAGCACAGTAGAAGCAGACATGACCATCATTGTCTCGCCTGATAACGCCAATTCCAGCACTTCCATCTCCCTTTAGTGTTGCATCACAGTTCACCTTGATAGTGTTGCCAGTTGGGGGGGTCCAGCTCTCAGTAGAAGCAGACACTGATGAGGGGGTGATCAAGAGCGGTGTCAAGGACAAGTCTTTCATTGAAGTGATCGAAATCTGCCTTCAGGACACGGGCTTCGATCGTAATTTCTCTTATGGCCTTAGAGATGTTTTCAAGTAGGGTTTTGTTCCTATTAGTCCAGATGCTCCAGATCATGGTGGTCCATAATGCCAACTCATCTTTGGTTAACCTGGTAACACTCTTTCAAATTCAGTCAAAACTGATCCTGCTCCATTGTTGCTCATACCTGGTAAGTGTCTCCAAACCCTTTTAGTTGTGGTGCATTCAAAAAGAGCATGGAAACCAGATTCAACTCGGCCACATAAGGGATCCTTGGTAATATGTCGGTGGAAGAGATTGGCTTTGACCGGTAACACTTCTCGACACGCACGCCACAACAGAGAACGAACTCTAGGCAGAGTTGGGATTTTCCAAAGGCTTTTCCACAGCAGATCTCAAAGTGAAGATACCATCCTTGGAGTGTGCCCATGTGATCTCATCACGGCAGATCAGATCGATGAGCCTAATCTTCAGGATGACTTTGACATCGCAAGGTAAGAAGTGTTCACGGATGAAGCTTTCCCGCCAGTTGTTGGTGCTCGAGTCAATCATATCAAGGACTCTTAATTCCGGATCGACATCAGCAATTGGAGTAAAGACTCTGAAACTAGGAAGACTTGGAAGCCACTTATCACGCCAAACATTCAGAGAGGATCCATTGCTAACACTCCAAAATAAACCCCTGTTCAGAGCTTCCCGACCATGAATAATACTCCTCCACGTGAAGATTGGTTTCGATCCCAAAGCGGCTTGCTGGAAACTACAGTTTGGGTGGTACTTAGCTCTGTATAGTCTAGCAATAAGAGAAGCAGGATTAGTGATTAATCTCCAGCCTTGTCGAGCGAGGATAGCAGTGTTGAAGTGTTCTAGGCTCCAGCTCTCTGAAACCCAATCCTCCTTCCCTCTTTGGTCGGCATAGCCTCTTCCATCTCATCCAGTTGGTTTTCCTTTTATCTGTTCCGTCTCCCCACCAGTAATCACAAAGTTTTTGCTCGATTTCTGTGCATAACTCGAATGGCAAAGCAAAGCATGACATAGTGTAGGTGGGAATGGCATGTGCAATAGACTTAATAAGAACTTCTTTACCAGCCCGAGACAGTGGTCTCTCCTTCCATCCACTGATCCGTTGTAGAATACGTTCTTTCAGCTGTCCAAAAATCAGTTTCTTAGACCTGCCCACAATTGTTGGTAACCCAAGGTATTTCTCGTGCTTGGCTACTTCTCTGACACTCAGTAATTGTTGAATTTCTGCCCTCCTATCAGTCTGTACATTTATGCTGAAAGAGAGTCCCAATTTTGCGAAGTTGACTTGTTGATCCGAAGCGGCTGGATAAACATGGAGGATGTTAACAATTTCAGCGGTTTGTTAACAAGTAGCTCTTGCAAAAAGGACACAATCATCTGCAAAGAATAGATGACAGATGGGTGGGGCATGTCTTGCGATTGAGATTCCAGTAATTCTGTTCTGTTGCTCGCTTGTTCTGATAAGACTCGACAAACTCTCGGCACACAGAAGAAACAAATATGTTGACAGCGGGTCCCCTTGCCGCAGTCCACGAGCAGGAGTGAATGTTGGAGACGGCTTTCCATCTATAAGCATCGAAAAATAACACTAAAAACACACCGCATTATCTGCTTGATCCATGGTTCAGCAAATCCGAATCTCTGCATACAGTGCTCCAAAAAGCTCCATTCTACACGGTCGTAAGCCTTGGCCATATCTAACTTGAGTGCAAGATATCCCTTTCTTCCTGTTTTGAGACTCTTCATGTGATGGTTCATTGATCTTTGGAATAAGTGTGATGAAAGTGTGGTCAAAAGTGTTTGGGAAATCAAATCCATTGAGTAAGGAAAGGATAAAGGCAGTAACCTTTGAACCGACGATATGCCAGAACTATTTGGTAGAAAAGTGATGACATACCGCCAAGTCCCGAGGCTTTTGTGGGATGCATAGAGAAAAGAGTGTTTTTTACCTCCTCGCCGGTGAATGGGTGGAGAAACTCGGTGTTATCCTCGACGGTCATTTTTGGCTCAATTCCTTGGGTTGCCAAATCTGGGGGAGCTCTGACATCAGACGAGAAAAGGTTCGAGAAATAGTCAAGTGCGACCCTTGTCTTTCCATTGAAAGACCTCCATTCACATCCCACATCATCAATGAGTTTGCGAATTCTGTTTTTCTTCTTCCTTCCGCTCACTTTCAAATGGAATATTTTGAGTTCAAATCTCCTTCTCTAAACCCATTTGTCCGTGCCCTTTGAAGCCACAGTATTTCTTCCCTCCTCATCAACTCGGATTCTTTCCTCTCAAGGGTTATGCGCTTTCCAATCAGATCTCCAGTCATTTGTTGTTTTGCCAACATTCGCAACTCCTCTCTAACTAGTCTGAGATCACGTCTCACATTTCCGAAATGAGAAATGTCCCAGCCTTTGAGATCACTTATGCATCTGTTTATCTTACCAATCAAACCCGGGTAGGCCTCTTGGCTACCAAGATTGCACCAAGCATTTCTGACAACATCCTGACACTCAACATCATCAAGCCACATAGCTTCGAATTTGGATGACCGAGGGATTTTATTGGCTTCCTCATCATCCATATCATCAAACATAGTATTATCACAACCATGTCTTTCAAGATGACATAACCGAGTTGCTGGAAACAACGCCATCCAGTCTTCATTGACCAGACCCAGATCAATTCTCTCCTGCATGAAGGCCTTACCCTCCCACTAGTACAAAAGGGACGTACACCGCATTATTTTTTCCGCGCATTTTTAAAACCGCGGTAAAAAAGATATGGAGACCACGTTTTAATTAAAAAGTGCGGTGTACATCGTCATTTTATTTAGATAAACCGCGGTTTTTTATAAGTGCGGCTAAATATGTACTCGGTCCGCGGTTTTTATTTGTAAGTGTGGTCCACATTCTAATCCGCACCACGGTTTGTTCTAAACTGGGGTAGAAAATACCGCGTTTTATTCCTATCAGCGGTATCGTCTTCTTTTTCTTCTTTTTTTCATAATTAAATTAATTCAATGAGAGAGAAATAGAAACCAAAACTGAAAACTCGCCTTGAGCAAGTCTAGGGTTTGCATCAATGGCGAGCAGATTTGAACAAAAACACACAATTGCACAATATTAACACTCTGCTCATATCTAATAAGCCACATAGCAAAAGAAGATGAAGAAGCTCACGAGTTCTTTGAGTTGGCAAACTTCGCAGTTCATCAGAGCGGGCGGATCACGAAGAAGCAGGAATCGGAATGAGTTTCTGGAACCAGAAAGATCAACGGCAGAAGCGAAACCCTAAAGCTGAATATCAGCGAAACTTAATTCGGGGAGAGGTAGATTGGAAGAAGACGTAATTCGTACAATGTCAATAACAGATTAGGTAGCAGTATTACTAGGCGAATCTATGTTTGAGAAGATAGCTGACGAAATTCGTGGCCATGATTCCTCCTCCGATTTGGATGACGACAAGCCTCTTTCGCCGTCGTCTTTGAAATCCAAGATGAACCGGCTCTTCGGTAGGGAGAAGCCCGTTCACAAGGTATTTGGCGGTGGAAAACGCAAGTGTTTCCTGCTTCGATCTCCTCTCTATCTATGTATACGGTGGTTTCGAATTTGCTCAGCTTCTTATTCTTTGACTTTTTTATCATTCAATCTCACTTTGTCCCAATTTCATGATATGTAACTGTTCCTTATTTGCTAATATTGTGCGATGATCGGATGTTAGTCATATAGCCTGCTACTTTGTTCTGCCGTAACTGATTGAAATTGATTTGACCCTGGTGATTAAGATGCAGCTTAACAATCGTGGTTTTGAAATGTTATTCTTTATGTTGTTGACTTGTGAATTTTTATGTAGATCTGGTGTTGGTGTTTTAGTATAATGATTGTTCTGGTCCCCTGTAACATTGCAATTGGCATCCTTGTAGTACCTACCTATTGTGCTATATATATATTGCCAAATGATCATGTTGGTTGGGATTATGTATGATAGAGAGATTAAATCATATAAGAATGATTACAGTTTAGGTTCATAACTAAATAAAGAACAGGGTAATATGGTTGAATTGGCGGTTGACCCGGAGGTGAGGTGGATATATATAGCAGCCCACAAGTTGTAATCCCAAAGTTCGATACAAATGTATAATATATGATTGAATTGTTTTGATTTAGTCATACAAGTTATGCATAGTTTTGAAATGCATGAGCATTAGAGTCCATCTCCCTAAACACATGTTTATTTTTATAGTTCTTTTGATGAAATACAATGATTTCTCCAACACATGTTTATTTTTACCATTCAGTACACACAGCTTCCATGCCTTCAAGTGGGCAATCAGAACAAGGAAAATTACTTGCCTATGGAGGTATGTGAACGACTCTTCGACCTTTCCCATAATTTTCTTATGTGCTGATTTATGTCTTTCTCTTAGAACTGTGTTGCTTTCTCCTAATCCTTTCTTGCATTTGATGGCTAGGCTTTTAAAATTGTTGAAGGTCAAAGATATACAAAGAGGTTGAATGAGAAATAGATTACTGCTCTGTTGAAAGTCACTTGCCAAAGACCAAGAGATAAGAGAAAATGACATTTTGCAGGTTTGTGTTGACCTGAATTTGTATTTTTACTGAAATTGTATATCTCTTCAACTGAATGATATGAAATTGAAGTTTGATGATATTGTGTCAATGTGTCATACATAGTCACTTAGAATGGATTTGATGTTTGTAGGTGATGTACTCTTTGGGACTACATCTGACGGGATTCATCACTCAGGAGTACTTGAGAGTTGGTTTGGAGTACAATGGTGGAATGGTCGCTTTTTGGTGCTTCTGTTCTCCACTCTCTGTGTATTTGCTCCTTTGGCATCCTTCAAACGTATAGGTAGGCATGCTTGCATGATCTGTCTTTTTTATCTTTAGTTTCTTTTTTTCTTAACTATTGTGGTTTGAATATACTTTATACATTCCTTATTATAGATGTTGTACTTATAGATGATGGGGTATTTTGGTTGTAGATTCACTTAAGTTCACATCTGCATTATCAGTTGGACTGGCAGTTGTATTTCTTGTCATTATGGCGGGAATTGCCATATTGAAGCTGGTAAGTGGAGGTGTTGCAATGCCTAGGTTGCTTCATGATCTTACTGATTTGACATCAGTAGGGAAACTCTTTACGGTGGTTCCTGTTCTTGTCACAGCATATATCTGTCATTACAACGGTATGTATTCATCAACATCTTTTCTCTGAGACTATAAGGCATTATTTATTTGAGAATGTAATGAACTTGAACCAACATAAAATCTCTTGTTAATGTCTGCTTTCTGTAAAGAGAAGATATAGGAACTTATTTCGCATTATTATCTAGTGAATGACATGTATGATGATATTGAATGACACAGTTCACTCAATTGACAACGAACTCGAGGACTCTTCTCAGATCCACTCTGTTGTCAGGACATCACTAGCTCTCTGCTCTTTAGTCTATGTAATGACAAGTTTCTTTGGGTTCCTCCTATTTGGTGATGGAACTCTTGACGACGTTCTTGCAGACTTTGACACAAACATTGGCATTCCATACGGCTCCTTGCTGAATGATGCTATCCGTGTCAGCTATGTTGCTCACCTTATGTTCGTCTTCCCTGTAGTATTCTATCCACTCAGGTTGAACTTGGATGGCTTGCTATTTCCTTCATCATCAAGGCCTCTGACTTCAGACACTAAGTGATTTTCACTCGTCACTGCTGGGCTTATATTCCTCATCTTTATTGGAGCCACATTCATACCCAGCATTTGGGATGCTTTCCAGTTCACTGGAGCCACAACTGCTGTTTGCCTTGGTTTCATTTTCCCTGCATCAATTACCTTGAGGTGAGTCTCTTTCTATCACATTTCTCAGAAATAATTATTAATGCAATTGATTATATATAAATCCCTTGAACGTGTTTGCAGGGACCGATATGGAATTGCAACAAAACCCGAGAAATACTTGAGCATTCTGATTGTGCCTGCTGTATTCTCCAATTTGATCGCTATATACAGTGACGCCTATGCTCTCCTGAAGAGGAACCCGTCGCCCCGTGAATGAGCTTCTTCACTATAAATATCAGCTGAATGTCAGTTCTTGTACGGGTGGCTGGAGCTTGAAGAAGCTCTGCCTCCAATACTTGCTTGAATAAAACAGTAGCATGGTATCATTCACCAGATAGGTTTCATGTGTGATTTCTTTTTTCTGGAAATTGCACTCCTGTCTATGTAATTTGATGTTACAGGGGACTTTCAACAAAGCTCTATGAGAAACAGATTATCTGATGAATGACAAGGCTTTCTTGTATAAGATTGTTGGAGCTCTATATTGATGTCCTTGAATTTGTATATTTTTTTAAATTTAAAACTCTGAGACCGCGGTTCTTAACAGAAACGTGATCCAGATTTTGTTTCAAAAATAGTAAAAACTGCACCACGGTTGTTATGATAACCGTGTTCCTACTGTTTACCGCGGTTTAAAAACTGTGGTCCGAAGTTGACCACGGACGCCGACATACGCGGTGCGAGAGTCGGACCGCGCCGAGCAAGACCGCCCATACAAAACCGCGGTCTACCCCTATTTTTGTACTAGTGTCCCTTCCGTTATCCCATGTGAAACTCGGTCCTGAATACTCTAGATCCCGCAGGCCGCAATCCTCCATTCATTCTGTGAAATTGAGTATTTGTGTGAGATTTGATGTGTTTCCTTCCTCTTTGTCCTCCATACGACATATTTGGTTGAAGTCTCCAAAGCAGAGCCACCCTTTATGATGATCCTCTCTCGGGCGGCGCAATAAGTTCATAGTTTGAACTTTGTTTTCTTGCCTGGGGACCCATAAAATATTGTTAGGTGCCATTCCACTCCCTCGCCAATCTGAATTTTGAAATCAATGTGATGTCTAGTATAAGATTGGACAAATAATGTGATATCTTCTTCCCACAATATAATGTGATAAGATTGGACAAATATTGTTAGGTGCCATCTCTCAACGTTGACCGAGGAGCAGTTTTTAAAACCTATTATTTTCGTGATAAACTCCATCAAAAACAACACCTTCAGGGTCTCTCTTCTCACAAGAGTTGTGAGACGATCAACTGCTCGGGCCTTCCCCAGTCCAAGACAGTTGTAGCTTAGTCAGTTGGTTCTGTTTGGGAGGCCTCTCTGCTGAGGTCTTTTGTTCAGATGTTCCTGTCTGTCCCTCAACTGTACTTTTAGCAGCTAGAGTCTCTTTCTCCTTAACCTGAGCAGCCATCTCTTTCTTTGAAAGTTTTCCTGAGTTTGAGAGTGTCTTCCTGCAGTGGGAAGGCGGTTTCTTCCTCTTCTTCCCTCCCCGAATCGTTCGAATCGTTCAGAATATCGAATAACGATCGTCTTGTTCCACCAGCAGTCAGTTCTTCTGTTTGAGAGATGCGAGACAGAGAGGAGGCACCTCTATCAGCTTTGTGCCTTGCAACTTCTTTGGCTCTTTCTTGCTCTAGTCGTTCAGCACTTGGTTTGAGAGGAGATGCCCGTAACCAGTCCCCATACTCATTGGCATAAGCCTGGGCTCGATTGTCTTCACAGTCGACCTCCACATGGCCAAGCCTCCCACAACAGTAGCAAAAATTCGGCAATTGTTCATACTTGATGTCTGCCCATATCTTCTTTCCCCTAAGAGCAAGCATAACTCCTCGACGAAGCGATTTACGGACGTCGATTGATACTCAGATTCGCAAAAATCTTCCTCCAATTTGTAATTCCACTTCATCAACCTCAATTGTCTTGCCAAGGCAGTTACCGATCGTAACCGACACTTCATTAGTCATCGCTAAGAATGGAAGATCATACACTTGTATCCAAAACTCAGCGCGATCAAAGATGATCTGAGAAGGTTGTTCTTCGCCTGGTTCTTTCAGCATCAACAGTGATCTGTCAAATGACCATGGTCCACCTTTCATGACCGTCATCTTGTCTCTTTCGTCAGCAAATTGGAACATGAATAAATTGTTTCGAATCTCTCGAAAGGTGAATCCCTTTTTCACCGCCACGCTCCTTTCATAGTCGATTTTAGTGCAAAGGAATTAAAGGGTCTGATTGTGAGTAGTGTCCCTACCAGGGAGAGCGAACCTTCCAGCGCTGAATTTCCTGGTGTTGGTGCCGTTCCGATAACAATAGTACATTTTTCCTCCGTCATGTGCAAATTTTTTCCTTTCAACATCAGAACTCTGACTAATCCTGAACCTTTTTCTCGTCTCTACAGAAACTACGCCAGAACCCGTGTGTTGGAGCTCAGAAAACGCAGCTCGCGACACAACACCTCGCGAGTCTGGTCGGCCAACTTGTATACAACTCTTCACCTTGTCTTCTCCCTGTCGTCCACCCTAGTTCTTGACACCTACTATTCCGACGCAACCAAACCAGGAGAGGGTATCTCCGGATTTGATTCTCCGGCGTTCAAATTAGCAAACGTGTAAAAATGCAACTAAGAGCTACACAATTTGCTACAAGAGCTAGAGTAGATAGAAAGAAGTAAAGTAATGATAAAGGGAACTCAAAATGCTACTTTAAACGTTCCAAGTTCTTCATTACCAACAAACCGAACGGCCCAAGAAACCACCCAACGCAACATTAAAAGTTTAATAGTAAAACTGGTAGTTACAAACTAAGTGTTGTTTGCCTTAACGCCTCAAGGAGAAGGTGGTTTTTGAAGATTGAGGTTTTGGTTCATTCCTGTATTTTCTTTACTCGGGAGAGGAAGATGAAGCGTTTTTCTTTCAGTCGTGATCCGCTCCTCTATCCATTGAGTTGCGTTCTTATACTCTTGTCAGGGGCCCACGCGAGTCAATTACTAATTTGCCCCTTGATACTTAACCTCGTCGAATCCTCCTTCAGGGCTTCGTCTGTTTATGGTCCGCTTTCGTCCTTCTGGGCTGACTGCATGGACCGATCCGGCTCGCGTCCGATGGGCCTAACCCGATTCCTTTTGGGTTTCGCGAGCCCATCGAGAACCGTGATACGCTGCACTTTGTATAGCGTAACTAGGGATTATTACATTAGTTTAGGAGTATTATTATATGTGTTTCAAGCCATTGTTATGTTCTGAGATATTTATTAAGAAGTGAAGAATTGAAGATCAGAACCAAAGAATATTGAAGATTTGAAGAAATCACCGACGGCGATCGCCATGGATCAGCGGCTATCGCGGTGGAGCAACAAAGAGGAGCCGAGAATATTTAATAAATCCGCGACCGCGGATTAATATCCGCGATCGCGGGTATTATGCTGAATTCCCCTTCGTGCGCGAGACGGGCCGTGAAAGAAGCACGCAGCAGGCCGAATTTGTGCAATATGAATCAAATTGTGCGGCCCACTGGAAGCAAGCAGCTGCAATTGAAAGCAAGCAGCTGGGCTGGAGTAATTGGACGTGAATTGGGCTGAATTTATGGAAGCAAGCTGCTGAGCAGATGGGGCCCACATATGAAATCTTGCAGCCGTATTTGAAGCAAGCAACACAAATTAGTCACACTTTGCTACGTTCTTTTCTCGGGTTACTTTGCCTTATTTTCCTTTTTGTTTTATTTCTTTCCTTTTTCCTTTTTCCTTAATTAGTTTTAGGATATATCTTTTACCATATATTTTTAGGGTTAGTCTCTATTTAAGAACCCTAGTTCTATCATCTTTTATCATAATCTTTTCCATCAGACAATTTAGTTCTGCAACCATGAGCAGGAACTAATCGCCATTGTTTTACCTAGCGGTTGAAACCTTCAGTTATTAAGTTGTGAGATTTCTAAACTCTTGTTCTTTTCCTATGGGTTTGTATTAATTCTCTTGTTCTTCATCTATTGATTTCTATTAGTTTTGCTAGCTTGATCACCTAGTTTGATTTATAGTTTCTATTGCTAGACTAGGAATATACGGTGGAATTCCTTGTCATTGTAGCGCTCATATCTGCATGATCTGGTAGTTGATTGCTTTTATGAAAGAGAATTGATTGCATGTTAATACTTGACGGTTGTAAGTTATTGCATGCATCCTTATAATTCTTGTGCCCTTTGCTGCTATTTCATCTAATCTTGAGAGGTTTCCCTGATTGTTGAATAGTAAGTATTATCAGGACCGGTTGGCCTGCTGATATATTAAAGATTGGAATAGGAACATTCCCTAGGATTGAATAGAACTTGAGATAAATCTATGATCAACTTGATTGATTGTTGTGTGGATACTTGCTAGGTGAAACCCTTTCTCATCATATTCTCACCCAAACTCTCTTTGTTTGTTACTGGTTACTTGTGTCTTCTTGCAATCAAAACCCCCCCTAGTTACTTGTTACTTGTTCACTAGTTGATATTTCACTTGACTGCATTGATTTGGTGTTTTGATTCCCTTGGGTTCGACCTCTACTTACTTGCTATACTCTAGTTAGTGTTTAGAGTTTATTTCTTTGATTTGGCACTACGAGTTTAGCCTCATCAAACCGGCTCCAACATCCAGCCCCCCAAGCTTTTATGCTGAATAGCTTAAGGCTTGGGTTTGTCTTCTTGAAGTCGCGTTCTCGACATGAGAGTGGCTCCCTGACTTAGTATGATTGCATCGCGTGTGATGGTCGCGTGTATTTCGATTAAACTTCCCGGGGCGACGTTTTGAATTCAAAAACTTTTTTGAATTCCCGCGCTGGGCGCATGTTGCCCACGTGCCATCTTCTCATTGCACCTTCTTTTCCCCGATTCTTCCTTATAAATACCTACCTTCGTCTTCTTTTTTTCATTATGCCGCAATCCTTCGTTGTTCTCTTCAAACTGCAAGTTCGTCTTCTTTGCCGGTGCTCTCTCCTTCTCTACCTTCGTCTTCGCCTCCGCTCCCACACGATCTTCAATGCCAGGTTAGTCTTTCATTCTTCCTTCCCTTTTCTACCTCGTTTTGGATTGATTTTAGGGTTCCCCGCAGATTCGTCGCTCAATTTCTTCTCGTTTGTAATTGTCGTCAGAATTTTTGCCCGGGCTTTTCGATTTGATAGGCTTTCGTCAGTGATTGTTTGTCCATTGGGTGTTTCTCGTGTCGGATTCTCCTTCCAGCTCTCGTTTCTCAATATGTTGTTTAAGAAAAAAAACGTGTTTCGGTCAATTCCGCCATTTTTGGACCTCCGCAATGTTCTTCGTGTTCTTGGGCCTGGTCCTTCTTGATGTCGTTTTAAATTCCCCTTTGATCTTTCGTGTTTCAGTTTTTCCAGGGATTTCTTGTTTGTTCACTTCTTACTGCCTCGCGTCATTTTCCTTTGACTCGCGTTGTTCCCACCTTCGACGTTCTCTTTTTCCTCTTTCCATCCCTGGAAAACTGAAACTTTCTTTGCCTATGCTTTCAGGTAGTGATGATTTCTATGAACGCTCAACTCGGGCTGAGTATTCGGGGCGCACTACGTCTGGATCCGAGGGGGGCTCTGATGGTCGCGAGCCCAGCTCTCGTAGACGATCTCGCGTCACTAGGAAATCCAAATGGAGCAAAGCGAAGACGTCCAAAAAATCTAAAACAAGACTCCCGTCTCGCGTTATTCAAGAGCGAGCCGAGACCAATTATGGTCAATTCGCCAGCTTCTTCTCTCATAAGGGGTCCTTACCCTATATAGTAATAGAGAAACCCTTTCTCGCGGATCCTGGTCGGATAAGTATCCTTTCAAAGAGAATAAAACATACTCGTACCTTAATTCCTAACACGGCCCATCGCAACAGTCTTAACTTTGACGATCTTCGCCGTCTCGCTACGCGATACCCTTTTCCTGAAGGGACCATCTTTGCCCTCCCCGACTATGAGGGCACTTCCCTCGACCAATATGGGCCCTTCTTTGCTTTGAGCAGGCAATCTTTAGAAGCTGGCTTCCGTCTCCCGTGGACGTCCTTTCAGACTGAAGTGATGGCGGACTTAGGCTTCAGCCCTTCACAGATGCATCCAAACTTCTGGAGTTCGCTAATCGTTTACATCATGCGATGTCAGGATATTGGGATAATTCCCGATTGCGTTCGAAGATTGAGGGGTGGAAAATGTGTTGGTTTTTAGTTCGTCCCCCTCTTGGTTCCGAGATTTCTGTTCAAGTACGCGAGCCTCATGCGAGAAAGGCTCCGTGCTTTTTCCCAAAGGAGACTCATGATAAATTCATTCGTGACTATAAGGATTATCCTGACAAAGCTGTTCAAAAACGTTTTGAGTTGACAATCTCGGATGCTTTACTGGTTGTCAGGGGACTTAGCCTCAAAGCTCATGCCCGAGGTTTTTGTTCGTGTTTGTTTTTGGCGCTCGCGTCTATCATTATTATTATATTTTTTTTTATACTCTTTTCTTATACTCACTTGTGGTCTTTGCAGATGCTGATATGTTCTCTGATCTTCCAGACTTGGAGGGGTTGGTTTTTGATGAGGATGGTTCCCTAACCCTCGAGGCTCCTGCTCTCAATATTTCGTTTGTCCTCGATGTGACCCTTGCTCCCCCCCTGCTGTATTGGAGTCACCAGCTGATCTTGCGACCACAGTTTCTGAGGGGGTCCCTCAGACGAAGAGGTCTCGCGAAATATCATTTTGCGATAAGGGGAAGCAAAAAGTATCCGAGAAGAGTCGCAAGAGGACGACGGAGGTAGAGTTTGTCTCCTCTCCAGAGCCTACCGATTCTTCGGTTGCGAACCCTACTTTCATTCACGGTTTATCGGCGACGCGTGCGTTCTTTGACTCAATTCCAACTGTTTTTCCCCCCGAACCTAGCCTTTACGAGGAAATCTCGGATAGACCTGGCGGCCTTTCTAAACTACTTTTTGCGGTAAGTTTCGCGTTCTCATCTATTTCTTGTCTCTTGGGGTGTTTTTAACCCTGGAGTTGGTCATTTTGCAGGGGATGAATATTATCGCAAGCGCAAGCAGGAGGGTGCTCGCGGCGGAGGACAAACTTAAGGAATTGATGGATGAGGACCAGTCAATCTGTGATGCCAATAGAGCGGCTAAGTCTCGGCTCATGGGGGAGAAGAAAACTTTGGAGGTGGAGCTTTCGAAGGCCAACGCGTTAGTGGAATCTAAAGACGCAAAGATAAAGGAGCTGGAAGCGCAACTCGCGTATGAGAGGTCCACCCATCTCAACATCGTCACTGAGTATAACACGCAGGTGAACGACCTCAGACAAGAAAATGAGAAACTCCACGCAACGATGTCCGAGAGAATTGCCTACGAGAGGAACATGGCGGTGGAAGAGTATTGCGGGGAAGAGTATGTCCGAGAGAATTCATCCTTAGGCGGTTAAGTATTACAAATACGTGAATATCTGTAGTGAGCCTTACTTGTGCGAGGAAGTCCCCACGGTCGGCGCCAGTGTTGGAGCTCAGAAAACGCAGCTCGCGACACAACACCTTGCGAGTCTGGTCGGCCAACTTGTATACAGCTCTTCACCTTGTCTTCTCCCTGTCGTCCACCCTAGTTCTTGACACCTACTATTCCGACGCAGCCAAACCAGGAGAGGGTATCTCCGGATTTGATTCTCCGGCGTTCAAATTAGCAAACGTGTAAAAATGCAACTAAGAGCTACACAATTTGCCACAAGAGCTAGAGTAGATAGAAAGAAGTAAAGTAATGATAAAGGGAACTCAAAAGTTCTTCATTACTGTATTTTAATAGTAAACTATTTGCAGAAGCTGCAGTATGAGGATCGTGGAGAGCTGACGGTTACTCAGTGGTCATTGAAATTTCTACTTGACCACCACTACGTAGTTAATCCACTGAGGCAGAAGGGAAGCGATGAGGTTGCAATCTTATTCTTTGCTAACCAAGATTCGTTGCGTCTGCTGAAGAAGTTCCCTTATGTGGTAATCATTGACGCGACGTACAAGACAAACAAGTAAGTTGAGTTTATTTAAAACAAGTTTGTGTAGTTATTGATTTGATTGTATTTTCTAATATAAGATGTTATCGTAGATATGATATGCCACTCGTGGAGATTGTGGGATTCACCAACACGCATTTGACATTCAACATTGATTATGCTTTCACACATGCTGAAAAGACTTTTCATTACACGTGGATAATGAGAAAGTTGAAGGCATTGTTTTTAGATTTGGGTGTGATGCCAACGACAATTATGACTGACTGTGAGCAAGCACTCATAAGAGGGATCAACGATGTATTCGGGAGTAAAGGTCAACACCTATTGTGTTGGGTACATATAAAACACAACATCGAGGCACATGCGTCGTCAATCTTGAAGAAAAAAAACAAAGTGGAAGCATTTGCAAACCAATGTTCGGGACTATTTTGCTCAACCACTGAAGCAAAATACGAAGAGCGGTTGAATGCATTGAGGACATCATGGAGGAGCGGCCTTGTGGGATACGTGGAAAGAGAATGGCTTACTCCTCACAAGACTAGCATAGTAAGAGCCTGGACAGATCATCATCTTCATTTTTTTACGAGGACGTCTAACCAGGTGGAGGGAATGCACAGGTTTTGAAAGATATAATTGGTTCTAGTAGAGGAGGCTTCAACCGAGTCATTGTGAGGATCCATCATGCCATCATCCTTCAAATTGATTTGATACAGGCGAGCCTGAACGTTGCATTAACAAAAAGACCAACAGATTTTGATGACCCAACTTCCCCTCCACTTGTGCGAGCAATATTTTCTAGGCTCTTCTACAGAATTTCCGACAGGTGCTGGGATATGTTGTTGGGTTCGTATGAGCGGCTATTGAGAGATGAATATGAAGAAGAATGTACTGACCATTGGATGAGGAACTGCCTCGGGTTGCCCTGTGTCCACACCATTGGGAATGCAATAATTTCTAGCACACCGCTCATTCCAGAAGACGTACATGAGTTCTGGAGCGACATTCAGTGCGAAGATGACAATGATACAATAGTTTTTGGGCCTTTGGAAAATGTCCGGATGGACATTTCGACGCTAAGACTTCGTGAAATGTTTGCGAGGTTGGATTCCGGAACCCTGAAGAAAGGAACGGCATACGAACTAGGAGAGTTGTATCAGGACTTAGAGCACCCAGAAGAGAGTAGTATGTTGGAACCGACGAATATAAAGGGAAAAGGAAGGCCAAAAGGTGCGAAAAACAAGGACAAGGGGGACGATAAGGAGGACAAGAAGGAGAAGGTCGATGAGAGGGAACCTAGCTATTTTGAGAACAAGAAGAGAGAACTGGAACAATATGAGAAAGAAGAGGCGAAAAAGAATGCAAAACCGAAACCCAAGAGTATGGTGAATGTGAATGGGATGTCATCCGAACCTGTTCCACCGAAAAAACGGCCAGGAAGTCCTAGGAAGCAACAAGAAAGTTCAATAGCAGTGGAGATGGACTGTGATCAAATGTCATCTCAACCTATACCCGAGGAATCAGAAGCATAGGAGTATGCGTGTGGTACAGAACAAAGAGCCCCTCTTATTCATTTAGGGGTTAACTTTGGTTTCGAAAATATTGATGACTTCTGGCTTCCGTACATTACTAGTGTTAGAGATGTACGTCCTGATGGACATTGTGGATACAGATCCATGGCCTTGTTGCTCGGAAGGGAAGAGTCCGAATTTGCAACAATTCGACGCGAGCTGGTTGGGGAGTTACTTCAGAACCGAGAAATGTACGAGCCCATAAGGGCCCGTATGCGCCCAGGTACTTGGCAAGAACTTATACAAAATGTGAACCACTGTAGAAGCCCATGCACATCAAAATATTGGTGTCACATGCCATTCATGGGTTTAGTTTTCGCCACACTATATCAGGTTGCTCTAGTAGTTTTGAGTTGGGATGTCCCGACGTTGTGCTTACCACTAAGGTCGAGGTCTTTAGGGAATGGCCCTCCGACACTAATTTATGGAATGGCACATGTTGGCAACCGCGACCATTTTATACCTGTAAGTGTTTCGTATATTCGTTACGCAATTAACAATTAATCCACGTAATGTTTATTTGCGCTAATTCACTTTTTTATAGGTTGTTCTCATGTCTGGTTCACCATTACCCCACTGATAAGCGGTATTTTACATAGTGCTACTATAGGTTATTAGCTCATTTTGTATAGGATTATGCTAGATGTTATGATGTATTCTGTAATCATGGAGTTCTGGAGAGTTGAGTCACATATGAGATTACAGAGGATGATGCGGAGCATTGAAGTATAAGAAGAGGAGTCAAAGCTGATGAAGACCACAGGATGAAGACAAAGACGAAGCCACAGAAGAAATTCCGCGACCGCGGGTCCCAAACCGCGATCGCGGAAATGCCACCTGAAGAAGCCAGATCACAGAAGAAAATCCGCGATCGCGGGTCCCAAACCGCGATCCCGGAAATCCGCCAGAGAAACATTCTTCATTTGCCCGATTTAGTATGTTGTGTTAATTTCTGTAACGTTTTCACACGTTTTTAGCTTTAATTTGGCAGTTTAATTCTGCAGAAGACTTATATGTTTAAGGTATTGATGATCTTCTATCATCTTCTACATTCCATTTCCAAGTTTTAGAGTTTTCTCCCAAGAACTTCATGAGTTGCTGAAGTTTCCATTGTTTTGCTTGACATTTGAAGCTTTCGGATTGATTAAGTTGTGAGATTCCTTTCCTTTGTTCTATTCATATTGATTGTCTCTATTCTCTTGTGTGTATTGTTATTGAATTAGATTTGCTCATTTAGATTGGCCATCTAAGTAGTTTCATCTCATTCATATTGCTATTGTTTGGTTATTTCTAGTTGAAATATCATACTTGTTTTGTAGCACACACAATTTGCATGAACTAGTTGTGAATGTCAATTGTGAAGAGAATTGAGTACATGTCGAGTATCTGACTAGTTGTCTATGGTATTGCATGTATCTATCCATTCCTGAACTTAAATCTGCTTTATTATTGAATCTTGATAGTTTCAAGGTTATAGTTGAGTAAGGGTGATTAGGACTAGTTGGACTAATAACTACATTAGAACAGGGATTAGAACGATCATATGAGTAATTCGACATAGGATTAAAAGGAGTTTATGATCAACTTGTTAATCTGTTAGTGGATAATTGTCGAGTGAAACACCTTCCATTGATATATTTACAAACCAAATCAACCTTCGTTACTTTGTTCTTAAAACATACCAAAAAAAAACCCTTTGGTTACTTACACTCGTTAATCATTATTATAACTTTAAGAATCGATAACCTGATTCCCTTGGGATTAGACCCTTGCTTGCCTACTATACTTGTTAGTGAGCTTGTTAGGATTACTTGACTTGGCATACGACAATTCGCCTCGTCACCCACGCTTTAGGTGTGGAAATGCTGATCCAAACCTATTGTGGTGGGAAACTGTCTTTGCTGAGAATTTGAAGGACTATCGAGATTATCGGATTTCCAATGGTCGCCCGCCAGATCCTTTTATGTTTTCTGGAAACGGATCTGTATTTGTAATTGACTGATATTTGTACGGTATTTGCAATAAATAGAGAATGAACATTACGTTAGAAAAAACATATATCATTTCTCCAAAGACAATATATTAATTAAAATTATAAAATAACGAAGCATTTTTGAACGACAGTAAAAAAAGGAACATCTTATACGGAATCCAATATATCATCTACTAATTTGTCGTTCATATCACGAAGCATTTTTATCTCATTCTGCAGTTCGAAGTTTCTTGTAATCAACTCTTTGATAATGTCTCTTGCCCTCTCTTCATATCTTGGATCAATCCACTGAAATGTACGACAAGATCCTGGAAACCTCTTCTTTTCCCAATAAGTGTGACATGCGTAGTACCGTCTCTTGTAGCAAGCAAACCCGCGCTCATCACATGTGTACAATTTAACCGGCAAACCACACTGGCACATTCGAACCATAAAGTCTGGCTCATCGGAAAACGGTGCTGATGAGGAGGACGCCATGTGATAGTTATAAAAAGTTAGTAAAATTTAACGAGATTATCGAAAGAAATCGTTTAGTGAGAATGACAATACCACTGCATGTTTTTATAGGGGATCCGACTACTCACACGCACAAATTATGCGTGGGCAATTGATGATCACGCGCCCATATTATGCGTGTACATTTCATGAGATCACCTGCCAACTCTTCCAACGTCGTACGCATACGCTATGAGTGCGCCAATATTTTGGGGTTGGATAGAACTGAGATTCGTCAACACTTCTATAGTGTTTGCCCGATGAATACAAACTAACTTATGGAGGTGTTAGCGAATCTCAGTTCAACCAAACTCCAAAATATGTATGGATTTCTATTGAGTGGTCCCAAACAACCAGCTTTATATAATAATACTGTGAAACTTTCCTACGCCTAGGTTATGCGTGTGACAAGGCAGAATTGGGCTTAGTCCTACGCAAAGCTTTTGAGTGTAGCAGAAATAGATATACACACCTAACCTATGCGTAGGATAAGTTGTTTGTTGTTGTGTTGTATTATCAACGGCCTCTCATAGACCACTATGGTGGTTCACCCTATAAATACATAAATACGTAACATGAAATGCCACCATTGTTCATGTTCTCATTGTATAAATTATCACAAAAATGGATCGCGTTATGGATTTGACGAGAGTGTATACTAAAGTTCACTATGGTGGTTCCCTTGTCCCCACCAGCGGACGAATGGTCATTGTCACGAGCCACACATACGAAGGTGGTCTGTGTGAAGATTGGGCTCCAACGGCAAATAGTGTGAGAGACATCAATTGGCTAAGAGGACAGTTATGGACCCTCAATAACCACCAGAACAACACAGACTATTTTTTTGAGATGGTTCATGCTCATGGAGGGAGGAACACTATAAGAGCCTTGCAGCACTCACGTGATGCCCATGCCCTTGCCGATCTAGGAAGGACCGTTGCCCTAATCAAGATCTTCATTGTCACCGATCAACACCCTTTGGAGCTGAAAAGGAGGTGGAGGCGTGACTTCAAACCCCCGAGCAAGGACATGGACTTTCGTTTGGACATACCATGCTATGGAGACGCTAATGTGTAATCTATGTAGTTTGTATGCTTTAAGCTTCTCTAGGAATGTCGAAGTTTTAGTTTGTATGTTTTAAGCTTCTAATATAATGAAAATTATATCGAGTAAAACCGACTTAGAACGACTAATGGCGCGAAAATCGAGTAAAACCGACTTAGAACGACTAATGGCGCGAAAATCGAGTAAAAACGCCCTAGAACGACTAATGGCGCGGAAATCGAGTAAAACCGAATTAGAACGACTAATGGCCCGAAAATTGAGTAAAACGCCCTAGAACGACTAATGGCGTGAAAATCGAGTAAAACCGACTTAGAACGACTAATGGCGCGAAAAACGAGTAAAAACGCCCTAGAACGACTAATGGCGCAAAAATCGAGTAAAACCGACTTAGAACGACTAATGGCGCGAAAATCGAGTAAAAACCGCCTAGAACGACTAATGGCGCGAAAATCGAGTAAAACCGACTTAGAACGATAAAATCGACTAATGGATGTGGATAGTGGATGTGGATAATGGATAGTGAATGTGGATAGTGGATGTGATAAATGGATAGTTTGGGCCCAATTCGTTTAAACGCCCTAAAACGATAAAAATCAAAATTTCAAAATTGTAACATGATAGCAAATAAATCCCATAGTCGTTTTCATTTCTCGGAATCGAAAAAAAATCATCGAAAACGTAAACGGGCCTAATAAGGCCGAATGGAAATTAAATGAGGCTCATAATCAAAAAACGACATAAAACGGCTTAATAAGACCTTAAATCGCAAAAAACTTGAAATGTAAAAGTTGTATTTGAGCATTACCAATATGACGGTTTCGTTTTTATAAGAAATTAACAAAATGAACTCTTCAAAATATCTGAACGAGCACTTTCACCTAGTAACGAGTTAATCTCAAGTATATAAGTCATATAGTTTTACTCATATATGTGTGATATCACTTCGTTACTGAAATAAAGTTTATATAAGTCTTTCATTAAATGTTATGAAACACTCAAATAATTCAAAATAATAACATTTCACATCTTCGTATTGGCGTTATTGCTTGTTTAATGACATATGTATGAGTATTTCATTAAAACTTTCATTAAATATCGAGTAATCAAGCAATAACGACAATACGAAGATGTGAAATGTTATTATTTTGAATTATTTGAGTGTTTCATAACATTTAATGAAAGGCTTATATAAACTTTATTTGAGTAACGAAGTGATATCACACATATATGAGTAAAACTATACGACTTATATACTTGAGATTAACTCGTTATTAGGTGAAAGTGCTCGTTTAGATATTTCGAAGAGTTCATTTTGTTAATTTCTTATAAAAACGAAACCGTCATATTGGTAATGCTCAAATACAACTTTTACATTTCAAGTTTTTTGCGATTTAAGGTCTTATTAAGCCGTTTTATGTCGTTTTTTTATAATGGGCCTCATTTAATTTCCATTCGGCCTTATTAGGCCCGTTGACGTTTTCGATGATTTTTTTTCGATTCCGATAAATAAAAACGACTATGGGCTTTATTTGCTATCATGTCACAATTTTGAAATTTTGATTTTTATCATTTTAGGGTGTTTAAACGAATTGGGCCCAAACTACCCATTTATCACATCCACTATCCACATCCATTAGTCAATTTTTATCGTTCTAAGTCGGTTTTACTCTATTTTCGCGCCATTAGTCATTCTAGGCGGTTTTTACTCGATTTTCTCCCCATTAGTCGTTCTAAGTCGGTTTTAATCCCGTTTATACGATCCATACTTTAGTCAAATGTAACGATAACATCTAAACCCTAAACCCCATGCATAGGTTAAACGTATCAAAACCCTATATTACACGCATAAGTTATACGTAGCTTCCCTTGGATTGCAAGGAAAAGACGGATATAAATGCCCCGGACAGTTTTCAATCATTTCGTCTTCATATGTCTACCTCCATAAACTCTTCTGTAACTGCTATAGATACCTCATCCAACACAACATTCAGTATGACTTCAAACGCAAAGGATAATTTTGGATCTACTGCCTCCTCTACACGACGACGGTGCAGTTGCAATAAATTACCTTCTGTGAAAACGTCTCGGGCTACAGAATCTTATGGAAGACGGCACTATGGATGTTCACTACGCTATGACAAAGGTCCTGAAGGGTGTTCGTACGTCGTCTGGATCGATCCTGAATATAGCGATGAACTAATTCAGATTATTAGACAACTGCTGGAAAAAATAGATAATTTGCATAATGAGTTTGAATTTCTTGATTTTTGTGTTCAGCGATCGGCAAAAAGTAGGGGAGGAGAAAACTAGATATTGATTACTCATGTATTTGTATTTTCTGTTTGTTCATTGTACCCCGTTTCAATAATAATACTCCCTCGTTAAGAATTAGTTGTCTCTTTAGTCCAAATCATTTGTTAAAATCATTTGTTAAAAATGTATCTCACTGTTATGATTCAGTTAGGTTCAGTTATCTCACCATTCTCTCTCGAGTATAACACAACCTTTGTGACTATGGTAAATGTCTTACGCATAAGTTATGCGTAGAATGTTAAACTTATGCGTAGAATGTTACACTCTACTCTACGCATAAGTTATGCGTATAAATGTTTTCGTCTTGGATCAAGTCACACGCCTAAGATATGCGTATGCATGGTGGTAGTGGTGTAAAAATTACTATAAAATGGTGCATGTGCATGGAGGTGGGGACGACAAGGTGATCAGCAAGCCAAATCCACAATACGAACTGCGTTATGGCATCATCAAAGAATCCATGCACTGCATCAAATGCGAACTCGGGTCCTCTCATGTGTGCTTGTGACGAAAGGGCGGAAATCCGAAAGTCGAAGCAGGACAGACACTGTGGGCGGAAATATTATGCATGTCCACAACGCACAGGTGACTATTGTTCAACGGGTTGTTGGTTTACCAAATGGATTAATCCCGAGTACGACGACAACACCAAAGTAGTTTTGGAGGGCCTTCTTACGAGATTGGCGGAGCTTGAAAATGATGTCAAGCGTCTTCATGAGACACTCCGAATCATTAGGGATCTTCAAAAGTAGTGACGGTGCAGTTCTAGTGTGTTGCATATAGTATTGTGTAATCGTAGTGCATGCGTTTTGCCTTTTTTGTTGTTGTTGTTTGTGTTGAATTATCAGTATCAATGAATCTTATCTAATGTAATTATTATCTAATGTAATTCTTATCAGTATCAATGGTTATATTATCACACAACAGAAACCTACTAACTAAAACCAAATACTTCATAGAGCGAACGTAATGTTCAAAAGTACATAACAAAACGTGTCATAAGAAAGAATATTGAAAACGCTACATAAAGTCCTGAACATTCTCATCATCCACAACTACATGATTACCACTCCCTTGACCAACCTTGTTTACAGAATCCTCAAACAGAATAGGAGTTGGGTTCATGGTCTGTGAAGCACGAGGTGGAGGTGGGGCCATAGGGACCTTCTTCAGATGTCAGTGTCTCTAAACACTGTCGAAACACGTCTTCTCTCAATGGCTTGTCCACAGGATCGGAATCCAAGTATGACTAAATAGCGGCGGCAACAATCGAACAACGTTGTAAGCAAACCATTCCAAAAAGATTAACAACTTAATATAACTATATAATAAGATGATCAAATTTAATTTAATTACGAAAAGACATACCACAAGGTGATCAGCAGCACGTACAACACGAACAGGAGGAATTGGACGATCCCATCTAACAGACCCGGGGTTCACCAAAGGGTGCGACATCTCGTCATACCAATCCAAGTAGTCGTCAGCCATGTCCCATTTGCGCTTTGCATTGGGGTGATCTTGCTGAAGGACAATCAAGGGCCTCGGGTCCGCATCCCATGCCTTAATCTGCTCCTTGGTAAATTCAACCTTGTATCCATTGATCTCCAGCTTTCTTACAGCATTGCTAGGTTGAATAGGGGTATCTGGAACTGGCTGAAAACGTCCAAACTGACGCAAGACTCTGCCAGGGTTGTAAGCCTCATGCACATGTTCGCAACTCAACACTCCCTCAAAACGAGTCGGCGACAACTCCGGAGAGTTATAGTCAAGATTGGGCCATGGGACCCAGTTCACCTACATAAGAAAATATAACATATCTCAACTCGTATCAAGTAACATATTATGTAGCACTATCAAGTAACATAAGGAATATCTTAAACATATAAAATAGATTACTTCCTCATATCTCAGCTCGTCTAGTAATAGACGGATAGCAACAAGACGCTTTGGATCCTTGCTACGTGGCACCTCTCTCATATCTTGAGTAGCTCCTCTATCGTCGCCGAGAAATAGGGGGTTGGTAACCATATGCCCACGAAAATGAGGGAAATATGCCCAAACCCAGCACTGTAATTGAACAATAGAAGAGAATTAGAATATGAATATAAACTTTTTTTGATAGATAGAATAACGGAACAGGACTTACCCTAATCAATATCCCCCAAGAAGCAATCCCCTAACCATGAGCCCTAGATGCCTCTCCCAGATTGCGGTAAACATAAGCAAGAATGGAAGCACCCCATGCATACTCATCATAGTGGTCTGAGTCGAACAAAAAACGTAGCCACTTGATCTTTACGGCATTAGTGCTCTTGTCCACCAAGACAGTCGATCCGAGCAACAATAAAATGTAGTATATAGCAATACGGGACCCAGGCTGTTCAGCCTCTGGCAACCACATCTTATGCCTCATCCAACGCCTCAACCACTTTACAGGAATGCCCCCAGCACTATTCCATCTCTTCACTTGCTTCAAGTCCACCTCCAAATGGTCGGCAACAAGAGCGAACAGATCATCGTCAGTCATAGATGATATGCAGCTCTTCCCATGAATGCGAACTTTCAGAATACATAGAATGTCCGCAAGTGTGATGGTAATCTCACCGAATGGCATGTGAAACGTGTTCGTGTCTGGTTTCCATCTCTCCACAAAAGCTGATATTAACGCAGAGTCCACACCCGATGCAATACCAAGAGTGCGTAAAGAGGTAAGGCCACTCCGCTCAGCAATCCTAAACCAGCTGCCTGGGTCTGGTCTAATGTAACGCTCCAACTTGTACAAATTTGTTGACTGAAAGTATACCTTCAGAATCTTATATCTCTGCATACATTAAAATTAAAATTTCAGATGCAGCTAATTAGTGTCACAAATTTTATAAAATACACTACAATGAAGACTTACCAAGTCCTATGTAGCAGCCCTTTGAGCTTTACCACTAACAGGTGCAGCTGCTGAACCATCCTCGGCCTCATGCTCATCTCCCCCTCCAACACCTTCATCGGCAGTTCCCCCATTACCACCACCAACACTGACTCCAACACCGGCACCTCCAGCACCGACCTCACCAGCATCTCCAGCTCCGACACCACCAGCATCTCCAGCTCCGACACCTCCAGCTCCAACACCTCCAGCACCTCGAACTCTAACAGCACCAGGACCTCCATAAGGAACATCTTCATCAGTGTCCTCTTCAGTAGAGTCTTCTTTATTAGGTTTACGTTTAGGTCTTCGTCTCCTGTACTGTACTAGTGGAACGACGTCTAGAGCAGCCTCAGGTAGCGGTCTCTCATAAATTTCCTTAGCAATGTGGGTCTCGAAGCTGGGAAGTAGGTGAGGACAACGGGGTTGGGGAACATTGTCGAGCCATTGGCAATATATACGCACAAGACCCGTGGCAACATCTCGAACCTTAGTAGCATGGACAGCTTTAGGCTGAAGAACTGGAGGAACAACTGCACAACCAACTGGAGGAACAGCTGGAGGAACATCATCTACAAGACTCGACATATCTTGAAATATCGGTGAGGAAAACGCGAAATCAAAATCCTTAACCCCTAAATCGCCGACAAGAATTTCAGGAAACTCTTTAGTAGCCTCTGTAGTTGGCTCCTGACCTTCATCTCTACCATCAAAACTCTCAAAATACTCATGAGTATCAGGAATTTCAACACCCGCGGGAAGCTTCGTCAAACGGTCACTATCATCCTTCTCCCTCTCAGACCTCTCATAACCCGTTTCATTAAAATCCACAATATCTGTGGGGACGACCCTACTACGAGCACGTATCTCCTTTGATATACCAGTATGTCGTTTAGGACCCTCTTTCACTGGAGTAGGCTCGGTCAATCCAATGTCTATCACCGTATGGAAGATCTATAACACAAATTTCAAATTACTTACTAATTAAGTTACTCAATTCTAACAAACTACAAAGTTCAAAATAGAAATTCTAATCTAATCTAATCAATTCATGCAAGTTTTATAACTACATTATTTCATAACTACATTATTAATCCACAATTCATGCATAATATTTAAACATGCAAGTTTTATAACTACATTATTTCATAACTACATCATTAATCCACAATTTATGCAAGTTTCATAAACATGCAAGTTTTATAACTAATCTAATCATGTAATCATTACATGCAAATCTAATCAAATCAATTCATGCATTTTTAATTCAACGACAGGTTGTAAATAACTAACCGATTTCCTTAGTCCGCCAATCGGGGTGCATGGGGTCTCCGTCGACGTTTCGACAACAGTGGAACTCCCCGCTTCAGCAGAGGCACTAGCTGCCGGAGCCGTAGAAGTCGTCCGAGCGGTCGACCTCACCGGTACAGTAGGAGGACCCATAGTAGGCTTTTGCGCAGCCGTCCCCCCCTTCACCGCCAGACGGGTAGGATACCGCCGACCTCCTCCTTGTTGCCCTTCTCCTTCTCTTCCTCCTCCTTCGACATCACCATCGGCCTCTAGGGTTTTAGCCTCAGCATCACCATTTCCTCCTCCTTCAATTTCACCCACTAATTTTTGGACGTAAGACTGCACTGACTCCTCATCAATTGTCTCATCATTGATAATTGAATCAAACAATCTCTGCCTTTTTTATGGAGGTTCCGGTGTCGACGACTGCGCCTCCGACGATTCCGCCTCCGATGATACGGGGATGAGCCCGTTTTGACGATCTCGACACCAAGCTCGACTCAAAACATCAATGGAAGAAGTTGGAGGAAGAAGGGCTACGAATTTCAAATTGTAAACTCATGAAATTGACTCAAAACAACAAGGAAAAGATGACCCAAAATCAGAATTGATGCAACAAAACAAAGGGAAAGATAGGAAGAAAAGAACCCAATCAAACAATGACTCAACCCATCATCTAGATGAAGAAGAACCGAGTCAAATGATGAATAAACCCTCGTCTTTACAACCTTACACAACGACCATGGAAGTCGAGCACAAGGAGGATGCTTGTGGCGACTTGGAACACCAATCTCCATATGAAATTGACATAGCCAAGAACAGCCAAGCCATCATCTTCTACATTGAGCTCTCTCTCTCAAGAGCTCTCTTTTATGAGGCAAAAAGGATTATGATTTTAACCAAATTCAGCCTTCTTACAAATGACAAGAGCAAGCCCTTTTATACTCCTAGGGAGGGGCTGGCCATGTCCTAATGTCTTAAAAATAATATGAAAGAAAAACAACTTAAAAGGGAAATAATTTCATGAGTTACATCAATATTATTCATTCCTCAAACACACTTGAGGTCTTCTTCTTCTTGTCTTCTTCTTTCATTCCGAGCATCAAATTGGTCTTGTCTTCAAGCTTAGAATGGTCTTCACATAAGGGTGGTGATGGTGATGATGATCCCGCATCATCCGACAACGCCGGCCAATTCGCATCCAAATATCTCCATAACTGGTTGTTGTTCGACTGCGCCTCCGACCCCACCGTCGTCTCCATCTGAATGGCCGGAGAAATAATCGCCGGCGTTTCCGCCATTGTAGTCGACGTAGAAGCTCCGGGATGTTGAGTTTCTTGTGTCTCTTTGGGTGCGGATTCCGGTGGAGATTGTGATTCCATTGAGAATGTTTAAGTTGAGAAGTAATCGCCGGTGGAAAAGTGTGTCTACGGTGATCGGATTGTTTGCCCTAACCCTAATCTTACCGTTGTAGAAGAGAAGTCGAGAAGTGGCTTGTTGAAGAAGCCCTAATATACACGCATAAAGAGAGCGTGGGCACTTATGCCTTGGGGTCCAATCCTCCGCTCATACACGCATAAATTATGGGTGCGATTTTGGTCAAGACAGATTAGTCACATCATTAGGTTGTCTAGTCCTACATGATGCGTATAATTACATAGTCCAGTCCTACGCTCTGCGTATGTGTATACCTTGCGCCTAATGTATGCGTGTATTTTTGGGTATAATTTGGGTACGCATTTGCCAACATGATTAGGGTTAGTGCATAATTCTGGTTTACTTAGTGGTCCTGCGCATAAACTATGCGTAATGTTTAGGGCATAAATTCCCCAAAAATTTAGGTTAGGTTAGACGGCAAAAATTAGGGCAAATATTTCTCGTGCAAATTTAGGTTATACGCCTAAAGTATGCGTAGAATTCGACTACGGTAGTCAAATTTGTTTCCATTTTTTCCCTTAGTTGTGTTACGCATAGATAAAGCGGGGAAATTGTGTACTCATAACTTATGCGTACGGAATCGCGTCCATTTAGACAAAAAATAGTGTGCATATAGCTTTTCCGTATTCATATATGTATTTTTCAGTAATTATTAATAAAAGAATAGAATATCGCACATATATTATACCAGAATCACATAGGCGTTGGTCAGATTGCTCTTTATTTCCATACGGATTGGAAGTGAAGAGCGAAGAGAGAGAAGAAAGATGAAAAGAGTGAGAATACTAACCAACTAGTGTAGTGACCCGTGCCATGCACGGGAAATTCCATATTATTCATATGAAAATTGTATATCCTTTTAATCTAGTGCGTCAAAAAATTAAGATTAACTTTTTTCTTGTAAAGACTATATTTTATTTCATGAAGGTTATATACGTAGCTTGACTTAATTTTTATTATCGAAAATAATCCTAATTTTATCATAAGAATATATATTAACCTTCAACATAATATTTATTCTCAATAAAGTAGCTTGTACATTGTTGTTGAAAGGAATGATAATTTTTTAAGATTTATTTGTTAATATAATTATCCAATCTATTAATAACTGAAATTAAAAATAAAAAATAATAATTGTGTAACAAACTAAGCCTAAAATCACTCTAAGAGCTCTAAAAGGCTCAACTTTAATATATAAGATAGATTAAGCACATAGTTATGGTTTTATTAGATTTTTAATAAGTCTCAATTGTCACTGGGTGACTAAGAGATAGAAAGAGAGAGGAGAAAATTATGTTTAAGCATTAATTAGTTTCAACTGAAATTTCTTTCTGAAATGATCAATTTTATAATATACTAGTTCATTCCCCGCGCTTTACGCGGGCCTAACACGTTCACTTTTATCGTATTTATATATTTCGTATTATTTTCACATATATATTTATGCAGTATCTTTTAATTAAAAAATAGATGTTTTTAATTAATTAAATACATAAATTTTAAAATATTGATTATTAACGGAATTTGAAAGGTATTATTACTATATAGTGATATTTTAAAATCAATATCTATATAATAACATCCTGCTGAAAAACCTGCTGAAAAAGAGTCTAAAGACAACCAACATGTCCGAGGAGAATCTCAAAAGGCATACGCATGCAACAAATAAAAATCGGTGAGGGAAATACGATACATACGAACATACACTCAAAATATAACTAAAAGACCCAAATTAGGAGAATAAATGAAAGGAAGAGCAACTGACATAAACGAACAGACGTGGGACGACTATTGTAGAAGTCTAATTAAATGTGATAATTTTTAATATATTAACTCGGCGTATTAACCTTTAAAAAAATCAATTCATTAACTAAGTACAGTTGTCATTACTTCATCAAACCGAACAATTTTTATACAGATACTAGTTCATTTCTCATATGCATTTATTTTCACATATCTAATCTAATATAAAATTATAGGTTCTTTCAAAATCCACTCAATACATTTATTACCTTTGTTTTGATTGGCCAATATTCATCTCATTTATTGTCTCTTTTTTGTGTTTGTGAGGATGTGAGACCTAATCTGTGGATCAATTTATACCCTATTAATATATAAGTCTAATATGTAACAAATACATGCAATCACATCATAAATCAAATTGTCATTGTCATCGTAATCTATAACTTATTTCCACATAGTAGAAGACTTGAAGGTCGTCGACGACGGTTCAACTCTTTAACGTCTGAGATTATATCACCCGTTGAAAGAAACAATTATAACCGATTCTTCATTTTTATTAATTATATATGTTTCATCGACACAATTAAGCCCGCGCATTGCGCGGGCGCCTTCTCCCTAGTGCATATATATATATATATATATATATATATATATATATATATATATATATATATATATATATATATATATATATATATCGTATTATTTTCACATATGCATTTATGCATTAACTTTTAATAAAAAAAGATGTTTTTAATTAATTAAATATATAAAATTTAACATACTGATTAGTAGCGGAATCTGAAAGGTATAATTACTAATTACTTGATATTTTAAAATCATTATCTAAATAATAACAACCAGCTGAAAGAGAATCTCAAAAGACAAACAACATGTCCTAGGGAAATCTCAAAAGGCATACGCATGGAACAAATAAAAATCGGAGAGGGAAATATGATACAGATTCGAACATACGAACATACACTCAAAACATAACTAAAAGACCCAATTTAAGAGATTAAATTAAAGGAAGAGCAACTGGCAGAAACGAACAGACGTGAGACGACTATTGTAGGAGCCTAATTAAATGTGATATTTTTTAATGTATTAACTCAATCAATTCACGTTTAAAAAAAATCAAGGCATTAACTAAGTATCAATTGTCATTACTCTATCAAACCCAACAATTTTATATAGATATAGATACTAGAACCGAAACACGCGCTACGCACGAGGAAATTATAGATTTTTATACACGACTTAAAGTTGTTAAATAGACGTCCTAGAATAGAATTGAGGATAATCATATTCACAAACTTTCAATGCAACAACGTAACATCAACAAAGTTAAATTTGTAAACATAATCAATCAAGAAGATGATAAATGATTTTTTTTCACAATAAAAAGAGTCATTGTATCTCTTCTAAATAAGGGGATATGAATACATAAATATTCATGTATAATTTGTTTCCTTAATATGAATAATTGAGCAGCGCGTCTTAAAACAAGGATAGATAAATCTCTTGATCCATGTAATCTTGTTGATTCAAACTTTTTTTTTTCTTTTCATAGATTTTTTATGATTTATACCAAATCTTTCTTAATATTCATTAACTCAATACATTATCTCAATGCATTAACTAAGTATCAATTACCATTACTTTGTCAAGGCCCATCAACTTATATATATAGACTAGTACCAGGACCCCGCGCTTCGCGCGAATAACGATTTTCGTATGCGGTTTAGCATTGTTAAATGAACGTCCAAAAGTAGGATTAAGGCTAATCATATTAACAACCTTTCCGTACAGTAAATAGAGAAGTCACTCTGGCCTATGTAAGTTAACAAACATATTCAATCAAGAAAATGACAGAGGTACACTCAATGACTTTGTTTGGTGGGAAAAGAGAAGGTACTCTAGCCTTTGTAAATAGAGAACAAAAATACATAATTTATTTCCTTAATATCATTATAATTTAGCGTTCTCACACAATATAATACAACTCTCCTCACTCATAAAATGTAAATACAACTATTTATCAAACTTTAATGCGGTAAGAGAGAAGAAATGTTTTGCCTTGGGACTACATAGTGATCAAGTCAACAACGAGATCATTGATCTACTTACAAAAGTCATCTTACCAGTTATAACCATAGATTGTCATAGCTAAGAATGACTTTATCATTGTCCACCAGATCAAAATAAATTTCATATCTAGTCTGCTATGCAAGGTCTTCACTCCTCCAACCTAACAACATCCAATGTTCATAGAGTTGAATCCAACAAAAACATTACAAACAACAAATATATACGTCAATACAGAATGAAAGCGAATGATTACGTTGATAATAGTGTAGAGGTGTGCCTCACCCTTCTCTTTTTTATTACTTGTCCTCTCTTTGAACCTCCCTAGATAAATATTCTTGGGAAAAGAAAAAAAAAATCCTGCTACAAGTAAATAGAAAGTGTTTGTCAACATATTAAAATCTTCTCTTTGTCACATATTAAAATTATACAATGTAATATTTAGGAACCTCAACTTGGGAAAATGATTCAAATACCCCATGGATATACCCTCATGATGAGCTGTATGATTTTTGATTGGCTATATTAAGTCATTGACATCAAAATCATGACACAATCTGTCAACATATTACTGTTACATCGATCTGCATGAATACAATAAGCAACATCATTCCGAAACCTAACTGCAACTTAAGTGCTGATGTTGCAGTCAAAATTTCTTAAAGCAAAGACAAAATATTCGTTAATTCACACCAAAAGGAAAATGAAACACACAATAAAAGTAAAGAGTATGATGATAGAGGTCGGATGATTTTAAGACACTTTACACATTCAACAACCATGTAAATAATAATGCTTATATATTTGGGGCTGTAAATTAGATTATTGGATGCTAACTTGCTATATAAGGAAATAGCATATAATATAGTCAATAATTACGTCCATGTTAATCACAAAAGCACATAACCAAACAGAATTAGTACATCCAAAAGAACCTACATTTACCATTAGCAAAACCTACATTTATCATTAGTAGAACCTACGTTTAAATGTCCCGTTTTAAGGATTTTTTTTTCTGAAATGAGCTTTTTTTCATAAAAAATTTCCGACGTATAGGCTCTTTTCAAAAGAAATTCCCAATATAGGCACTTATGCCAGCTTCGGATTTTTTTTATGTGTGAGAGACGCTGTCTCTCGTCCGAAGCTGGTAATTTTTTTTTGAATTTTTTATGTATAAGAGACGCTGGCCAAACCAGCGTCTCTTATACGTTAAAACATAAAAAAAAAATTATATGAGACGCGTCTCATATAAATGGTCTTTTTTTTTATTTGAACATGTATAAGAGATGTTGGTCGAACCAGCGTCTCTTACACAGATTTTTATTTTTTAATTCCCCAGTGTAAGAGACGCTGGTAAAAACCAGCGTCTCTTACACGTAAAATATTTAATAAAAAAAAAATTATTTGTATAAATTGTTTAAAAAAAAAAATTCAAAGTTTATATATATATATTATTATATATGACTTACTCGTGTTTGGATGGCTCGTATGGGCTCGTTTGAAATCGGAATCGATCACGACCGATTTCGTTGGGTCCGTATTGATCCCAGCTTTCACCAGATATGTCTCTTGCTCGATTATGATTTCGAACGACCCTATACGAGCCACCCGAACACGCGTAAGTCTCGTGCGTACCTTCTACTGTAAATGAATATTTACAAATTCGTTCCTCCATATCAGGCAATGAGAGACATATCTGGTGAAATCTGGGATCAATACGGACCCAACGAAACTGGTCGTGATCAATTCTGATTCCGAACTGGTGAAAGAAGGTATGCACGAGATTTACGCTTGTTCGGATGGCTCGTATGGGCTTGTTCGGAATCGGAATTGACCCCGACCAGTTTCGTTGGGTCCGTATTGATCCCAGCTTTCACCAGATATGTCTCTCATCGCCTGATATGGAGGAACGAATTTGTAAATATCCATTTACAGTAGAAGGTACGCACGAGACTTACACGTGTTCGGGTGGCTCGTATGGGGTCGTTCGAAATCAGAATCGAGCGAGAGACATATCTGGTGAAAGCTGGGATCAATACGGACCCAACGAAATCGGTCGTGATCGATTCCGATTTCAAACGAGCCCATACGAGCCATCCAAACACGAGTAAGTCATATATAATAATATATATATATATAAACTTTGAAGAAAAAAAAAATTAAAACAAATGCCTTGTATAAGGCGCTGGTTCTCCCAGCGCCTTAGACAAATAATTTTTTTAAAAAAAACATTTTATGTGTAAGAGACGCTGGTTTTGCCAGCGTCTCTTACACGGGGGAATTAAAAAATAAAAATCTTATACATGTTCAAATAAAAAACAAGACCATTTATATGAGACGCATATAAAAAAAAATTTATGTTTTAACGTATAAGAGACGCTGGTCTGGCCAGCGTCTCTTATACGTAGCCTTAAAAAAACAAATAAAAACAATAAAAAATTTTGAAAAAAAAAAGTAGCATGTATAAGAGACGTTGGGCGAGCCAGCGTCTCTTATACATAAAAAATTCAAAAAAAAAAATTGGTACCAGCGTCTCTCACACATAAAAAAAATCCGAAGCTGGCATAAGTGCCTATATTGGGAATTTCTTTTGAAAAGAGCCTACGTCGGGAATTTTTTCTGAAAAAAAGCTCATTTCAAAAAAAAACAATTCAAACGGGACATTTAAACGTAGGTTCTACTAATGATAAATGTAGGTTTTGCTAATGGTAAATGTAGGTTCTTTTGGATGTACTAATTCTTTTTGGCGTATTAAGGGATACTAGGTTTTACTATATTATTATACAGGTAGCTGAACTATGGAAGGCAGATTTTGGAAGTTCATTTTAGATTGGCGTATTAAGGGATACGAGGTTTTTTTGTGAATTTTGGTTATCTCTTATAATAATATAGTACTAATGATTTGCGTATACGAAGTTCTTCCATGACTAAACAAACAGCACTTTAATTGTTTACTGCGTTTTTAAGCTCTGAGATATTCATATATGTTTATGGATCATTTTACTATAGCATGCATGCCTTTCAAATTAAGTTTAGACTATTATACTGAACTTACTGATACATATCCTGAACTTCATAGATGACATAATCAAACTTAGAAATCCAGGTCTGTATATTTTCTCCCTCTGCCCTGCACATTTGCGATGTCATTAAATAAACATAGACTAAGAGAAAAAAGAAGAAGAGACTATACAAGCATACATAATACCCGTTGGTAATACTCACTGTCTTTCCAAGTTCATATGATATCATTGTTTATTTTGTATAAAAAAGTTTCAGGGTGAATGAGTAAAGCTACTTTTAATCTTGATTTAAACATATTTTTCACACTTAATAATGGCCTAATTATTTTCTCTTTTCACTTTTTATTTTAATAATATTAAAAACAGACCCATATCTCCTTTCTTATAAAGAATAAAGAATTCTTTTTAGGGGGACATGTGTATGTTTAGCCACTAATATTCTTCTTAATTCATTATTTCTTACCATTCTTGATCTTGGTTCAACTTATGAATTGACAGTTTAAGTGATTTTTTCGGTTGAACAATGTTGATTTATTTACTACTACCCTCATTTGACTTTTGCAGTGTGATGCCGCACTCCCTCAGGCAATGGACATCTTCTGATATTTTGACTGATGAGGTTTAGCTGGATTTCTTTTAGAAAAGTTTAATATTTTTAGTCTTGACAATTGAAGTGAGAAAATGATACATTCCCAGAAGAATCATGTGTCATTAGCTTAAAAATAGCATGAGTACAAAATAATCACCCCCTCTTTCCCTGTAATATGAGTAATGCTTCTATGTATTAATACAAATCATGCAATTTAGTTCTTTTCCTTATGTTTTTAGCTTTTGGTTTAAACAGTACAACAACAAGCTTTTGATCTTTACAATTGCTTCTGGTTTTTAGCTCATGTCATTCGGTTTCTTTTTTGCAGCAGCCACCAAAAAATTCTATTTTGTAGCAGTTTTGCATCTCTTTTATATCAACTTCTATTTTTTGCTTCTTTTTGCAACAACCAACAACGGCTTCTGTTTTGCAACACTTCTATTTTTAAGCTTCTAATTTGCAACAACCAGCAACAACTTCTGTCATCCTAGCATCCAACAACAACTTCTATTTTTTTGTAGTTTTGCCTCTGTTTTGCAGCAACTTCTATTTTTGCTTCTGTTTTGCAACAGGTTTAGTTTTTATGTTTTTGTTTATTTGCAACATCTTCTATTTAGGCTTATGTTTCTGCTTCTTCTTTTTCTTTTGTATTGCAACAACTTCTATCTCTAGCTTCTTTATCAGTTGTGAGCAAGTAAAATCAATTTCTCTTTTGTTTTCAAAATAAACCATCTAGAACAAATAATACATTGAGAGTGTATCTATCTAATGCTCTGGGATACTGCAGTAGCAAACATGGAAAAAGTTATAGCACAAACATAGTTGTCCCTCCTCTAGAATTGATGAGAACAAGTAACAAATTCCTTGCCAAATGTAGATCAAGCCGGAATGCAGAGAGTGCATTCACTAATTATTGTCAATACTCAGGTCGTTAATACGATGTATTCTACCATCCCTGATCTTAGGAATATCCATCTTGCTATTTGTGAGTTATGCCATGGGTAAGCAACTCATCTGCTAAAATACTCAAATTTTCTGTTTTGATTTAGCATATAGAAATTATGGATTAAGACATCATCTAATAGCATTAGTATCTTTTTATTTATGAAAAAAACACTTCTGATGATAAATTTAGTTTTTGTTGTGCATTTTGTTTATATATAAGTGCACACATTCATTATGCTGTATCAAAACATTCCCTCAATTGTTGTAGTATGACATATCTTCACTACATGTAATTAACTTTTTATCTTTTATCTTGATTTTTTCAGTTTTAGTATGGTAAAAATCTGATGCATTTCTCTATATACATGTCTTGCGGAAACCTCAAATTTTGGCCCTGTCAAATCCTAGCTCACAATCCGGCCCTCTCAAATATTGGCCCTGACATTTTGGTCTGTAATATGAAGTTTCTCTTCTTTTGTCATTTAGATTCTGTAACGCCCCAAAACCGAGGAGTGTTACAGCGCCAGGGATCCCGTGCTTGGAATCCCCACAGGCAGTTTAAAGGAACTGAAAAACTTTATAAAAGAACAATTCAAAATGAAAACAAGTAGATAGCCTCACAAGAGATCCATACACGTACATCGATGAAGACCTAACATGTTCATACGATCAAAATGCCAAAAACATGCTTCAAGAGAACTATCAAACCAAGTTTAGCCCAAACGCTACAAGCGCATCCAAAAACCAAAAGATGGATAGTTTAACGAGAGTTTTATATTTTTAAACCAAAATAAGAGTGAACCAAAATAAACTCATCCTAGCTTGCATCAAGTCGCATGACCTCCGCCATACTCTGCAACAAACAGTCTGGGTACCTGACCATGTCAACAACACAACCTGTTCCCCCACCGAAATGGGGGTTAGTCTCCAACCAGACTAGCAAGTTATCTATAAGAGAATACGAGTAATAGGGCAAGTAAAGGAATCACAGATTAGCATACATGCAAACCCAGTTATACTTTTAGCAATGATCGTCCATGAGGCATCAATTTATATGCTTATAGATATGAAAAGAAAGGTACATATATCTTATTCCAACATGTCATCAATTCAGATAAACCGTATCACCAATGTCCGTACTCATAAATGCATATCATGCACCAGTAGCGATTACTTACGAATTCACCAATAAACAAGCGATCAATCACAAGAAGCACACAAGCAAGTACATCAAGCAAATGAAATCCAATCGAAATACAATTTACGAAAACGTTTCGAAACAGGTCCAAGTCTGTCTTGATCCCGAAGGTACCTTCTTGCCCGTACATTGGGCCAAATCATTCCTATACCAAAGGATAGGGAACGAAATCACGGGCCAAGTGATCCGGTCTACCCAATTGGCAAGGCCCACCAACGACCCACTCTTCCAGAAGAGCCATAATCGAGGGTGTTGCGACATAAAACCGTTTGCAATCAAGTGAGGGATCGGAACAATCCTTACCCCACGAATAAATCACATGGACAATGCGTATACACCGATAACTTCACATAATCACATCTCAAGCATATAAGCACAATCACAAGGATTAACATATCATCAAGATTCTCGCATAAGAAGACATGCTCAACATAACATATAATCATGTAAACACATCAAAACATATAATCATGTAATCACAACAAATGTAGTCACTAATATAGCATTCATTTTCCATACTTCATTAAGGTTAAAGTTCATATACCATTTAGAAGTTTGATGAAATGCATAATCCGATATCCTAAACTTAGCCTACGACATGCAAACGCTTATAAACAACTTGCCTCAATTGACGATCAACACAAGTAATCCGTTTGTCGTAAAAAGATGTCGCAAGGTTTACGAAACAGTCGCCTAAGTCGAACCTTCACGAAAAACGCCATAACTTATCACATATACATCCAAATCAAAAACCGTAAAATTCCTCGTACTCGTAGGGAGATTTCTCACCTTACAAAGTCAGCCACAACTTCCCAATAATTACGAATTTTGCCCAGAATTTCCAGCAAGTTTACCTAATGGCCCAAAACTCAAATCCTTCCTTATTCCTCCAAATCTCAACTTCAAACAACCTAGATCATCCATTACTTCCATCAATTTCAGCTCAAACAACAATTTTAACATAAACCCCCAAATTAAAAAACTAGGGTTCTAAAGAATTAGGGATTTCACACAAGAGGTCAAATGGATGAAGGTAGGGGTGGCTCACCGGCGTCCCAACAAATTGCGAGGTGGTTGTCTCCGTGACAAAGCCGGAGACGAGCCACGAGCTTGCTGCACAGAGGAAGAGTTAGGAAAGACCTGCTGCGCGGGGAAGGTGAAGATGAGAGCAAGGTCAGGCTGTGGGGTCGAGCGCGCGGCTGAGCTTGGCGGAGGAGCTGCTACGTTGCTGCTGTGTGTGAGCTGAACTGTTCAGGTCGGGAGGAGGTGTGAGATTGGGAAGGAGATGATATGAAGAATGCCATGAAGAAGCTAGTTGTACAAGCTTGAAAAAGAGCGTGAATAAGAATAAGGTGGGGCCCAAAAGTGGCTTGTAGCAAATTCTAGATAGAAAGGTTAAATTTATTTGGGTATATTTTTCTTGATGTAGGGATAAAATACGTCGGGTTCTTAATAAATCCCGATAAAAGAGGTAAATTTCGACGATCGATAATTATCCAATGATTTGAAATAGAAAAGGGGTCCGAAATTACTAGCTGAAAAAGGTAGTTATGAATCCGAGAATTTCCAACGAAAATCAAGTTCGGCACATTTATAACCGCCACATATAAGCTAGTCGATACCACTAAATAATACGAATCCAATAATTTACGGGGCATTTCATCCTTCCTCCCTTAAAAGAGTTTCGTCCCCGAAACTAAGTCTATAAGAACGGGTATAACCCTCTCATATCCGCTTCTGTCTCCCATATTCCAACATCCGATTCATGTTTATACCATAGGACTTTCAGGAGAGGAATCACCTTGTTTCTTAACTTCCTTTCCTTATAACAAAGAATCTTGATTTTGTTCTTGATAAGTGCAATCCTCTCGAAATTCGATCTCCTTGTAACGAATTACATGCGAAGGGTCATAGACAAACTTCCTTAGTCGAGAAACATGGAAAAAATTATTTATTTGTCTCAAAGATGAAGGTAAGGCCAGATAATATGCTAAGGACCGGATTATCTCCAAAGTCTCAAAGGGCGCAAGATAGCGAGCACCCAGTCTTCCTCTTATTCCAAATTTTATTACATCTTTGGTCAATGAAACCCGGACAAACACGTGATCTCCAACCTGAAATTCAAGGGTTCGACGACGCACATTAGCGTATGATTTCTGGAGACTCTGCATCGTCAACATGCGTTGTCTGATCAAAGCAAATTCATTATGTGCCCTCATTATATCTAGGCTCACTAAGAGTCTCTCAGATAAGTCATCCCACCACAACAGAGACCTAAATTTCCGGCCATATACAACTTCATATGGGGCCATCTGAATGGAGGCATGCCAGCTGTTGTTATACGTGAACTCCACTAGTGGTAACTTCACCTCCAACTTTTTCGGCCAATCTAGAGCACATGCTCTCATAATATCCTCCAAGGTTTGAATGGTCCTTTCTGATTGATCATTTGTTTGGGGGTGAAAGGTGGTGCTAAACTCAGTTCTGTACCCATGGCTGCATGTAAGGACTTCTAGAAATGCTATACAAACCTTTTGTCATGATCAGACACAATAGTTTTGGGGATGCTATGTAATCTTACTATCTCTAAAATGTACAGTTTTGCAAGTTTGTCAGGACCCCAAACTTTCTTGACGAGTAGAAAGTGAACAGATTTAGTTAGGCGATCGATAATGACCCAAATGGCATCCATCCCATCTGTGACGGTGGTATCCCTATTTCAGAATCCATAAAAATGTCCTCCCACTTCCATTCTGGAATTGAAAATGGTTGCAATTCTTCAACAGGTCTTTGATGCTCAATCTTAACTTGCTGACAAGTAAGAAACTTAGCCACGAATTTTACTACTTTCTTCTTCATGTTACTCCACCAAAAGTTTTGCTTGAAGTCCTTGTCCATCTTATTAGCTCCTAGATGTATCGAGTAAGTTGTGGAGGGAGCTTCTTTCAGAATCAAAGTCTATATCTCTTCATTTGCATGCACAAAGATTCGGTTCTTGAACCTAAGAATCCATCATCTTGCACCACAAATCCCGGTGCCTTTTTCTCGCTTCTGTCATTCATGATCTTACTTAGCCGTGAGTCATCTTGTTGTCCCTAGCTTATCATATCTAATAAGGACGACCTAGTCTCCAAAAAGAAAAGCTCTTATTGATTCCTTTGAAATTGAACCTCGATCCCACTTCTCACAAGCCCCCTTTGCAATTCTGGTCGTAAGGTCAGACATGCAATCAATTTCTCATGCGAAAACTTTAGCTACTACATTAAACTTGCTTGGGTGGTATAGAATCTCAATGTCATAATCCTTTATCATCTTTAACCACCTTTTTTTTTCAAAGATATATTTCAAGCTCTTGTGGTCAGTATAAATTTAACAAGTTACCCCAAAAAGGTAATTCCTTGAGATCTTAAGAGCAAATACCACAGCTGCTAGTTCTGACTTCTAAGTCATGGGTTGGATAATTTTCTCATGTGATTTCAACTGGTGGGAAGCATATGCGATAACCCTTCCATGTTGCATCATAACTCAACCAAGGCCTTGCGCTGAAGCATCACTGTAATCAACAAACCCATCAGTTCTCTGCGGCAACGCTAACCCCATGGCACTAGCTAGTCTTCTCTTGAGTATATCAAAGCTTTCTTGACATTTCGATCCCAATCAAACTTCTTTGACTTACGCAAAAAAATAGTTAATGGCTGGGAAATCTTAGAAAATCCTTCTTCAAACCTTCTGTAATAGTCAGCCAAGCCAAAGAAGCTTCTTACTTTCTTGACGTTTTTCGGAGGCTTCCATCATGATCATCCTTGATTCTTCTGCGGGTCAACCATCACCTCTTTTGCAGAAACTATATGCCCAAGGAAAGCTACCTCAGTCATCCAAAAATCGCATTTTTATAACTTAGCATACAGCTTGTGTTGCCTTAACAACTAGAGAACAATCTGGAGATGCTCAACATTCCCTTCTTTACTCAGAATAGACCAAAATATCATATGTGAACACAACCACAAACCGATCTAGGTATTCTATGAATACTAGGTTTATCAACTCCATGAATACAACAGGGGAATTTGTTAGTCCAAAGAGCATCACCACAAATTAATAGTGACTATACTTTTTAGGGAATGTCGTCTTGGCAAAATCTTCATCTCGAATCCTCAATTGATGGTAATCTGATCTTAAATAAATCTTTTAGAATATAGTTGCCCCTTGCAGTTGATCTAACAAGCCGTCAATCCGGGGCAATGAATATTTGTTCTTTATTTTCACTTTATTCAACTCTCTTTAATCAATGTAGAGTCGAAGGGAGCCGTCCTTTTTCCTCACAACAGCACAGGTGCTCCCCAAGGTGACACACTTGGCCTAATATAGCCCTTCTCAATGAACTCTTCTATTTGTTTATCTAATTCCTACATTTCTAGCGGCGTCATCCTTTACGTGGCCTTAGAGACAGGAGTTGTACCCGGTACAAACTCAATTGAAAATTCAACCTCTCTGCGAGGAGGAAAAACCCGGCAAATCATCCGGGAACACATCTTCAAACTCACATGCAACCCCAGACAATTTAGGTTTCTCTTTATCATCTCCTACAACATAACACAAGTATCTATGACATTTCTTGGTTATCAATCTCGCAGCTTCCATTACCTTAATACCGACCTTGACTTAGCGGGATCTCTACCTTCAAACACATACACCGATCCATTCTCAGTGGTTACAGTAATAGTCCTCTTACGTGATCATGCCCAAAACGACATAATGAATTAAACCAATCTCAATCAAGTCTGCTAGCCAATCTTGATTCCCAATACGAACCAGATAATTCCTAAACTCACGATTACCAAATTACTCGTAACCATGCCCACAAGTAAGACCAAGTGTAGTCACACATGCCTTGGACATAAATGAAAGGGTAGCACTAGTGTCAAACAGTTTACAAACAGATGGAGGTACTTGTTGAGGATGCAACAGAGAGTATGACTGAAAGCTTATCCGATCATCGGTTGAAGCATCTAAGGAAATCCAGCATCCATACTGCAGAAGCTTCAAAAGAAATTTCAATTTAAATCACTGGAATCAAGTTGGTAACTCTTGCTCCTCTTTGGAGCTCATGACCCCTTTGACTGTCAGCATTCTCAACCTGAAGAACTTAAGCAAGGTTATCCTCCACCATCCTCGGGTGGCCCCTACGTGGTCGAACTCTACTAGGAACACCTCTACCTCTACCTACCATCTATAGGTACTTCCTAATATAGATCCGAACACACATATATACTAGTATCAACAACTAAAGTGAGCAAGGAGGTCATAGTGCGACATATGATGCAAATTCTACCCCTTCCCCAAAATAATTTCGAAACCTCGCTCTGATACCAACTTCTGTAACGCCCCAAAACCGAGGAGTGTTACAGCGCCAGGGATCCCGTGCTTGGAATCCCCACAGGCAGTTTAAAGGAACTGAAAAACTTTATAAAAGAACAATTCAAAATGAAAACAAGTAGATAGCCTCACAAGAGATCCATACAAGTACATCGATGAAGACCTAACATGTTCATACGATCAAAATGCCAAAAACATGCTTCAAGAGAACTATCAAACCAAGTTTAGCCCAAACGCTACAAGCGCATCCAAAAACCAAAAGATGGATAGTTTAACGAGAGTTTTATATTTTTAAACCAAAATAAGAGTGAACCAAAATAAACTCATCCTAGCTTGCATCAAGTCGCATGACCTCCGCCATACTCTGCAACAAACAGTCTGGGTACCTGACCATGTCAACAACACAACCTGTTCCCCCACCGAAATGGGGGTTAGTCTCCAACCAGACTAGCAAGTTATCTATAAGAGAATACGAGTAATAGGGCAAGTAAAGGAATCACAGATTAGCATACATGCAAACCCAGTTATACTTTTAGCAATGATCGTCCATGAGGCATCAATTTATATGCTTATAGATATGAAAAGAAAGGTACATATATCTTATTCCAACATGTCATCAATTCAGATAAACCGTATCACCAATGTCCGTACTCATAAATGCATATCATGCACCAGTAGCGATTACTTACGAATTCACCAATAAACAAGCGATCAATCACAAGAAGCACACAAGCAAGTACATCAAGCAAATGAAATCCAATCGAAATACAATTTACGAAAACGTTTCGAAAACAGGTCCAAGTCTGTCTTGATCCCGAAGGTACCTTCTTGCCCGTACATTGGGCCAAATCATTCCTATACCAAAGGATAGGGAACGGAATCACGGGCCAAGTGATCCGGTCTACCCAATTGGCAAGGCCCACCAACGACCCACTCTTCCAGAAGAGCCATAATCGAGGGTGTTACGACATAAAACCGTTTGCAATCAAGTGAGGGATCGGAACAATCCTTACCCCACGAATAAATCACATGGACAATGCGTATACACCGATAACTTCACATAATCACATCTCAAGCATCTAAGCACAATCACAAGGATTAACATATCATCAAGATTCTCGCATAAGAAGACATGCTCAACATAACATATAATCATGTAAACACATCAAAACATATAATCATGTAATCACAACAAATGTAGTCACTAATATAGCATTCATTTTCCATACTTCATTAAGGTTAAAGTTCATATACCATTTAGAAGTTTGATGAAATGCATAATCCGATATCCTAAACTTAGCCTACGACACGCAAACGCTTATAAACAACTTGCCTCAATTGACGATCAACACAAGTAATCCGTTTGTCGTAAAAAGATGTCGCAAGGTTTACGAAACAGTCGCCTAAGTCGAACCTTCACGAAAAACGCCATAACTTATCACATATACATCGAAATCAAAAACCGTAAAATTCCTCGTACTCGTAGGGAGATTTCTCACCTTACAAAGTCAGCCACAACTTCCCAATAATTACGAATTTTGCCCAGAATTTCCAGCAAGTTTACCTAATGGCCCAAAACTCAAATCCTTCCTTATTCCTCCAAATCTCAACTTCAAACAACCTAGATCATCCATTACTTCCATCAATTTCAGCTCAAACAACAATTTTAACATAAACCCCCAAATTGAAAAACTAGGGTTCTAAAGAATTAGGGATTTCACACAAGAGGTCAAATGGATGAAGGTGGGGGTGGCTCACCGGCGTCCCAACAAATTGCGAGGTGGTTGTCTCCGTGACAAAGCCGGAGACGAGCCACGAGCTTGCTGCACAGAGGAAGAGTTAGGAAAGACCTGCTGCGCGGGGAAGGTGAAGATGAGAGCAAGGTCAGGCTGTGGGGTCGAGCGCGCGGCTGAGCTTGGCGGAGGAGCTTCTACGTTGCTGCTGTGTGTGAGCTGAACTGTTCAGGTCGGGAGGAGGTGTGAGATTGGGAAGGAGATGACATGAAGAATGCCATGAAGAAGCTAGTTGTACAAGCTTGAAAAAGAGCGTGAATAAGAATAAGGTGGGGCCCAAAAGTGGCTTGTAGCAAATTCTAGATAGAAAGGTTAAATTTATTTGGGTATATTTTTCTTGATGTAGGGATAAAATACGTCGGGTTCTTAATAAATCCCGATAAAAGAGGTAAATTTCGACGATCGATAATTATCCAATGATTTGAAATAGAAAAGGGGTCCGAAATTACTAGCTGAAAAAGGTAGTTATGAATCCGAGAATTTCCAACGAAAATCAAGTTCGGCACATTTATAACCGCCACATATAAGCTAGTCGATACCACTAAATAATACGAATCCAATAATTTACGGGGCATTTCAGTGTCATGATTTAATTATGCCTTAGAGTTCAGTAAGATAATAAATTAGTATTTAAGATGTTTTTTGGTGTGATTTTAGTCGTTCGCTGTGATTTTGTTCTCGATATTGTACTGAATATATATATGCAGTCCTTGATCGAGATGAATCTCAAAAATACCAGCCTCGGTTTAGTGAGTACATAAAGAAGGGAGTTGAAACTGAGAATCTCGAGGAGATGTACAAGGATGTTCATGCTGCAATCAGACCTAAGTGTTAAGAAAGCTACAAGAAACCTCCAAAACAACACAAGAGTGTGATCACCTGAACCGCTGACATAATACCTCTCTTATGGATTGATACATAAGCAAGCATTTGATTTCACTATATGTTTTACATATTTTTCATTTCATTATTCTAAGAAACTCAGTGTGTCTAGCTGTAAAATAGTTTATAATTTTGAAATTTCGATTTCAGGAGTTTGAACCATTGATACAGAAGCCATTTTCCATAGTCTATTTCCACTCAGCTGCTTCTGTACAACCGTAACGACTTCATAATTTCCTTTGCAACTCTTTTTAATCTGAATAATTTTGAATCATTTCCCAGGTTGTTATACTTGATTTTGCTTTATTATTAGCGGATAAGGTTGCAGCTGAAGGTTTCCTTGCAGTTGTTCCTGATTTGCTACATGGTGATCCTGTAGACTTTACCAAACCTGGATTTGTTATGGAAGCGTGGAAGGAAATTCATGGAAAGTTTAGTTCATCTCAGCCTTCCATTCATCTTTCGCTTTTTCTTGAGCTTATTTATGATTCTCTTATTAATATTTTAGGATAAAGGATGTGAAGATGCAATGTTAGTCATCTCTGCAATAAAAACTAAAGGCGTATCTTTTGCTGGAGTAGCTGGCTTTTGCTGGGGCGGTATAAATATGATTTTTTGTCCTTCTTTTAACCGATTTTAGTAATTGGCTAAACTACTCTTTTTCATGAACCACCAGCAACCAAACTCAACAGTTCATCGCCTAGGGCTACCTAGACGATGTCATGGCTGGGGAGCGGAGTCGCTTTTTCATTCACTGGGGTAAAAGTCTAATGGTACAGTATAATAGATTGAAAAAAATGTATAGAAGAAAAATACAAATTGCAAAGTAGCAGCTTATGTGTTAATAGTGTGTGTGAATTCTTTCAGGTTGTGGTAAACCTTGGGGCATTATTTGGCAGACCCGGATGCGATGTGGCATATTAAGGAGGAGATTGCCCCTTCCATCCTCCTTCTGGTTGATTTTGGTGGTTGGCTTAGGCTTGATGCCAAGTCTTCAATTAATGGAAGCTCTTCAGATATGATTGGTCACACACAAGTTTTTCTGATCAAGGATGTGATCGTGCCTTACACTCATCTGTTGCCTAGATTGCTTCTCTCAGAGGATCAGCCTGGTCACACCCTTCTTTATTTTAAGGGTGTTAAGCATAGGCAACATGTAAGTTCATGTCTGAAAATGTGCTATAGAAAATACTGGTTTCTTGCTATCTTTTTAATGAGCCGTAACTTTGTTGTTTCAGTTTTTACCCCTACGAAATGCGCCTGAAACTGAATATAGGATTGCTTTCGCAATGTATAAATGGCTTGCTCAAATAAATCTATTTTAACTTTTCATCTCTTGCTCGGCCTTGCTTTTCTTACATACTCCCTCTGTTTCAAAATAAATGTCATTCTAGACTCTCAATTTTGTTTCAAAATATTTGTCATTATAGGATTTCAAGAAATTAATACCATGAAAATCACAAATTTGTGTATTGGAATTTGATATTGTTGATTTTCTCCACTCATGCATTGGTTATAAAAGGAGGTGAATATTTATATTGAGAAAAAGTTAACTTTTCAAAACATAATTAATCATTTCCTTAATATGTGTGAAAAACTCTAGAATGACATCTATTTTGAAACGGAGGGAAACGGAGGGAAACGGAGGGAGTAATACTTTTAGTTTTCAAAGTCCACATGGATTGTGGATTGTTCTATTAGGTGAACATGTGTTAGTTTGCCAAGATCAGAGTGCCAACGCAGGTAAGTTGTTAAAAGGACACTCTTAGTTTATAATCTGCTAACTTTGTGGAAGGGCGAAGAATAATAGAATCATCTACTTTCTCTCCTGCTTTCTTTCTTCCCAGGTCCATATCTGGATTTCTTGACTTTCATTGATATTCCGTTTCTTTGTTGTTTTGGTTAAGAACCTTTTCATAGGCACTGTAAGATCTTAACCGCGGATGTGATAAATAACAGTAAAAAGCCATCTTTTTTTTACTCAGCAGTGAACTTTGTCTTTGTGTGTGAGTAAATGGTTTGTGTGAATAAATTCAAATTATCACCTTGTTCATTCTCTTGCCAGATCTTTTTTTTCCCCACACATATCCCCCTTTAATTTTGAAGTCCGTTTTAATATTTGATTGTTTCTCCCGGCTTTGGGTGAGCTGATTTTGAGGTTTTTTCATTATCAATGGAATCCTAAGCTAAGACACTATGCACGTGGTGTTCCACAAAGCTTGGTATGATTTTTTATTCTTAAATATTTTCCCTACCATCCTCAAATGTCACCATAAGCAATCAACCACACATTTTTTCAATGCAAACATACAACATTGATTGCAGTTCAAAATACAATAGGTAATACACGCCTTCTTTTAATTCATCAAACACTACAATAATCGTTGGTTGTGCACATGTGCTTTAGAGATTCTTCTGTTTGAGTTTTGGGTGAAACGGAACGTAAAAACAGTATTTGATGCGGAGATTAAGGTGGTTCTTCAGCCACAAAAACATTAGAAGAAGAAGAACGACACTAAAGGTTCGATATTGTAAGATTGAGTACACTTTTTTGTTGAGGAAAATGCAAAAGAAGAAGAATAGTTCAGTGACATTTTCCAAAAGGTTAAATGTCTCCGTTACGAAGCTAATATCTTTTATTTGTAGGATGAGCGTGATTACATAAATGGGTAGCATATATGGGTACATATATAATCAACATGCTTGAACGGTGATTTTTCTTCCATATTTGATTCCTTAACTTACTTAGTTTCTGTGTACATCACATTGTTGTGCTAATAAAGATGTATCTGGAGAAAGTCTGAGGGCAATGTGAATTTTGAGCTCCTTTTGTTTTAGGCTTGCAAATTGATGTTCAAAATATTGTAAATCGCACAATGGTGGTGTCTATCTTAAAGATGGTAGGGCTCGAGCTGATGTACGCAAGGATCGATGGATAACGGTGCAAGGATTCGCTCGTCGGTGCTGGAGAAGGGTGCAGGCGGAAGTGAGGTTTGATGGAGATTGGATAGGCGTCTTCTTAGGCTGAGATATGACACACTTAGCCAAGAAAACAATGAGGAAGAAACCGAGATACAACACACTCAGATTCAGCCTCGAAGACGATCGATATTACTCACGAACGATGAAGAACTTTGGGAGCTTTTTGGTGCAAACTAGTTCTGCGTTTTCTTGTTGATAAAAGCTGCCATTACAAGACTCTCTAAAGCCTTTAAATAGGCCACAAAAATGCAAGAAAATAAATAAGGAAAAACAAGCAAAAATAACCACTAACTCTAGACACTAACTCAGCCACTACTTGGCTTCTAATGGGCGATTTTTCAGCCTTTTTATGGAAATAAAATACTGAAAAATTAATGCTAAAAATCCCAAATAAATGTAGATAAAATAACACCAATTGTTCTTGTTTCTTCCTTAGCCAAAATTCATATAATTGGCTTGATATCCTTCTTGGCGGCATCACCGGCTCCTCCATGGTGTAGACAAGTGACTAATGCTCGTCCTTCATGCTTTGGCTCTTCTATGCTCATAAGACCATCCTTGAGTTGATGGTGTAGTTGTCGAGCTCTGGCTCGAGTGATAGCACCGGGTGGTGGGTCTTCTTTAGGACTTGCATCTTGATCCACATCTTCTTCTATCTCCTCCTCATCACTTGAATCATTCTCCTCATGGCCGGTGTCTTGATCTTGATTACCTTGATGTGTAGGCTTGGACACATCATCCTCTCTCTCTTGAAAGGGATTCGACCTCGAATCTGGCTCGTCAAGGTCCGAATCTCCTTCTACTATGTAAGGCATCAAATCAGCAACATTGAACACATCATGCACACCAAAGTTTGGAGGGAGATCTAGCTTGTAAGCATTGTCATTGATGCGCTCAAGCACTTGAAATGGGCCGTCTCCTCTTGGTTTGAGCTTGGAATTGCGGAGCAATGGAAATCGCTCCTTCCTGAGGTGCAACCACACAAGGTCGCCGGGCTCAAATATCATCTCCTTGCGCCCACGGTCAGCTTGGCGCTTGTATTGGCCGGTCCACCTCTCCAATTGCAGCCTTGTGTCCTCGTGCATCATCTTGATCCGAGCAGCTTCTTCCGCGCCCTTCGTGCTCTCCCTCTCCTTGATAGTATACGGCAATAGCTCCAATGGTGTTATAGGGTTACGACCGTACACTACCTCAAATGGGGTCCTCTTGGTGGCGGTGTGGACTGTCCTATTGTAGGCGAATTCAATGAACGACAAGCTATCTTCCCACCTGCGCAAGTTAGTCCTCAAAATAATTCTAAGTAGAGTACCAAGAGTGCGGTTAACTACCTCGGTTTGTCCATCCGTTTGAGGATGACAAGTAGTGGAGAAGAGAAGTTTAGTCCCAAGCTTTGCCCATAGAGTCTTCCAAAAGTAGCTTAAGAACTTCACATCTCGGTCAGACACAATAGACCTAGGAACTCCATGTAATCTCACAATATGATCAAAGAAAAGGTTAGCAATATGAGATGCATCATCAGTTTTATGGCATGCAATGAAATGTGCCATTTTGGAGAACCTATCTACCACTACAAAGATTGAGTCCCTCCCTCTCTTAGACCTTGGTAATCCCAAAACAAAATCCATGGAAATGTCTTCCCAAGGCAGTTTAGGGATAGGTAGAGGAGAGTAGAGACCATGGGGCTGAATCTTGGACTTGGCGCGCAAGAAAATGGTGCAAGAAGCACAATACTTCTCCACGGCGCGCTGCATCCTAGGCCAATAGAAGTGCTCTCTTAGCACATGTAAGGTTTTGAGGACACCGAAGTGCCCCATCAACCCGCCCCCATGCGCTTCTTGAACCAAGATGGTCCGAATAGAGCCTTTGGGAATACACAACTTGTGGCCTTTAAACAAGAATCCCTCATGCAAGTAATATTGGTCTTTATTTCCTTGAGACTTACATGCGTCAAATATATCACAAAAGTCAGCATCATGGGCATATAAGTCTTTGAGAAATGAAAAACCAAGCAACTTAGCATCTAACACGGCCAAGAAAGTGTATCTTCGTGAAAGGGCATCCGCCACTACATTGTCCTTTCCCTTTTTGTGTTTAATGACATAAGGGAAAGACTCAATGAACTCGACCCATTTAGCATGCCTCTTGTTAAGCTTGCTTTGGCCCTTGAGATATTTCAAGGCCTCATGATCCGAGTGTATGACAAATTCTTTAGGTAGCAAGTAGTGTTGCCAAACTCTTAGCACACGTACAAGTGCCAAAAGTTCTTTGTCATACGTGGGGTAATTCAACTCAGCCCCTCCAAGTTTCTCACTAAAATAAGCTATGGGTTTGCCCTCTTGCATAAGGACACCCCCAAGGCCTATTCCCGAAGCATCACATTCTATCTCAAAAGTTTTGTCAAAATTTGGCAAAGATAGAAGTGGTGCTTGAGTGAGCTTGGCCTTTAAGCTAGCAAAAGCCGCCTCTTGCTTTGGCCCCCATATGAAGGCCACACCTTTTTTGGTTAGCTCCGTGAGAGGCGCAGCAATGGTGCTAAAGTCTCTCACAAAGCGGCGGTAGAAGCCAGCTAGGCCTAGAAAGCTTCGGACTTGAGTCATTGTGGTTGGTATAGGCCATTCGTGAATGGCCTTAACCTTCTCCTCATCAACTCTCAAGCCTTCTTTGCACACCACAAATCCAAGAAATACCACATGGTCCGAATGGAAGTGGCACTTCTTGAAGTTGGCGTACAACTTCTCCTTTCTGGGGACTTCAAAAACCTTCCTAAGGTGACCAATGTGTTCTTGAAGATTGTGGCTATACACTAAGATGTCATCAAAGTATACCACCACAAACTTGCCTAGAAATGGCCTTAGGACATGGTTCATGAGTCTCATAAATGTGCTAGGGGCATTAGTTAGACCGAAAGGCATGACCAACCATTCATACAACCCATATTTAGTTTTAAAGGCTGTTTTCCATTCATCGCCCTCTTTCATGCGAATTTGGTGGTAACCACTCTTAAGGTCTATCTTGGAGAAGATGCTTGCCCCATGCAACTCGTCAAGCATGTCATCTAGTCTAGGGATTGGATGGCGGTACTTGATGGTTATGTTATTAATTGCTCGGCAATCAACACACATCCTCCAAGTACCATCCTTCTTTGGTACTAGAATGACCGGGACTGCACAAGGGCTAAGGCTCTCTCGAACATAGCCCTTGTTTAGCAAGTCTTGTACTTGACGTTGGAGTTCTTTTGTTTCCTCCGGGTTAGCCCTATAGGCAGCCCGGTTAGGTAGTGTTGCCCCCGGTATAAAGTCAATTTGGTGCTCTATGCCTCGTACCGGTGGCAAACCACTAGGCACGTCCTCTTGAAAGAGCTCCTGGAACTCCATCATAAGACGTGCAATGGGTTGAGGTAGTTCCTCAAGATCACTCAAGGCTAGTAACATATCATTTCGTATAAACAAAAGACATGGCTTTCCTTGCTTGATAGCTTGAGCAACTTCCTTAGGCTTGGCTAGCAATAGATGATTGGAGGCGCCTCCTTTGCCCCCAATAGCCATCTTTTTGCTCTTGGCTAGCTCGGCCTTTTGTTGAGCTCGTCGTTGCTCCCTTGCTACGTGGTCAGCCATGATTTCATGAGGAGCTAAAGGGTGCAAGGTAATTCGTTTTCCCTTCAAATGAAAGGAATACTCATTACTTACCCCTTGGTGTATGACTCCACGATCAAATTGCCAAGGCCTTCCCAAGAGAAGGTGGCAAGCGGTCATGGGCAGAACGTCACACAAAACCTCATCATCATAGCCACCAATAGCAAACTGAATCATGGCTTGATCCTTGACTTTAAGAGGAGTGTCGGAATTCAACCAACAAAGAGTGTAGGGTTGTGGGTGAGGAGTAGTACTTAGGTTAAACCTAGATACTACTTCTTGGTCAATGATATTGCAACATGATCCCCCATCAATTATCATGCTACACACTTTTCCCTTAATAGTGCACCTAGTATGAAAGATAGTCTCTCTTTGACTAGGCACACTTGGACCCTCTGAGGCAATTAAAACCTTTTTAGCCACAAAACAGTCTCCTTGGGCTGCAACTACGTGGAGCTCTTCCACTCCCTCCTCATTTTCGTCAAGTTCTACTTCACACTCATCCTCGGATTCATATTCGCCTAGAGTGTTAAGTAAAACTTGTCTTTTTGAGGGGCAATCCTTGGCAAAATGACCTCTTCCAAGACATTTAAAACACTTAAGGTCCCTAGTTCGGTTCTCACCCTCCTTTCGTTGGGTTTGTACCTGGCTTGAGACCTCTCTCCTAGAGTGGTTTGTGTAATCACTCCTAGTAGGTTCTAAGCGTCTAGGAATTGGTTGGCTTCCCTTATAATTCTGCCAAGCTCGTGAGCTACTAGCTAGGGGACGTCTTGAAGGAAGTGCTTTATACATACGGTTGGTATAATGAAGCACTTCTTCCATGGGCGTTCCACTAGGGAAATGTTGCTTGCTCACTATAGCTTTGAGTTCGGGATTGAGATGGTTTATAAACTTAGAAATAAGGTACCCTTCGGGAACTCTAAGACCAGATCTAAAGATTAAAGTCCTCAGCTCGGTATAGAATTCGTCCGGGTTCTTATTCCCTTGTTCAAGTTGCTCTAACCTCTCATGAACCCGCTCAGCATAATCATCCGGCACAAACCGGTCCCTTAAGGCTTGTTTGAGGCCTTGCCAAGTGGTGACTTGGGGGTGACCATGATACTCACGGTCAGCCTTGTCCCCGAGCCACCATTGATAAGCATAGCCCTCAAACTTGATGGTAGCTATAGCTACTCGTTGAGCTTCCGAGTAGTTATAATACTGAAAAATTTGATCAGTTTTTTTGCTCCCAATCAATATAGACCTCGGGCTCACAATTACTACCAAAAGATTGTACCTCCAATTTAATACCGTGGGGCCTTTGGTCATAGGCAGGCGCATACTCTTCCTCGTAGTAGCCGGCGCCTCGGTGCGGCATGTAAGCACCTCTTCCGCCTTGCCCACGCCCGGCTCCTCCTCCTCGTCCTTGAGGCATCCTCCGTGGTTGCATCGGTGGTTCTTGGTACCTAGGAGGGTCAAGTGGAGCTGGTCTTGGTGGCTCTCTAACTTCCGGTCCATAATCTGCATGGTTAGTCCGAAAAGGCATACTAGTAGTGCTAGTATTAAGGAATGGAAAGGAGAAGTTAGAACCTGAACCATAGTCATCTCTTATGGTTGTTACGAGTGAGGACGTTGGCTGAATGCTAATTGAGGTAGGCAGGCTTGTGTGCAATGACGCGGGCGTTGGAAGAGACATATATGGTACCGTTACCACGTCTCCTTTCTGCGACTCATGATGGTAGCTAGGAGAGGGTGTTTGAGAGTCATTCCACTTCTCTTCCATGGCCCTCATGAAGGTTGCATGTTCCGTCCTCATAGCTTGCAAATGTTGTCGTGCACGCTCATCCGCTTCTTCTTTGGAGGATTGTATGGCCAGGAGAAGGGTCTCCATGGTGATGGACGGACTGTCCTTGGTGCCCTCAATGGCTGTTTGTTTCTCCTTTGGATCCACCATTGTCCCTACACAAGCAAATCCCACACAACAGCCCACAAATGCAAAGCGAACACGATGGTCCCTAGAGATAGCAAGTAAGCTTATCCTTATCAAACAACTCTATGAATTCAAGTCCTTGCGTGCTCGCTAATAGGCTAGGTTGGGATTCCTATATGCACAATGAGACTCAAAGAAAACAGAAAGTAAAGTGCGCCACAACCTTAGTTAACACCTTCGTTTTAAGCACAACTTAAGACAATCTTGTAAGTACTTGTTCCCTATTACCACTTACTATAGTTGTATCAAGTGAAAAATGAGGAACTTTGAGCTTACAATTCGTACAAGTGGTGCTCAATACAATCAGATAACTCCTTCAAAGCTTTACAAGACACACTTTCACTTAGGCTTTTCTCTTTTTCACAATGTAAGCCGAGTTTTTCTTGCTTTCGTACTGACTTGTTCTTTTCTTTTCTTTTCTCGTTTTTTTTTTTTTTTGGACTTATGGAATGCTAGAGATATCACTGAAAATAAAACTACTTGAACAACTTATAGCGTCCGCACCTCAGAAACGTTCCTACACGCGAAGGCTCGGTTTGTGCTTATCGTAAGAGAATTAATTTCAGGATGTTAAGTGCAAAAATAACCAAAACAAAGACTCAAATTTCCTAGCTATATGGACGTCTAAAAGGGACAGGTAAGGCTTCAGTTTATGGCTTCAAATTTCAGATTTAAAAATTCAAACAACAACTTAACAACCTCCTAGATTTTAGGCAGCAGTTTAGATGCAGTTCCCTTGGAAACTCTTCAGCCTTCTACCCTAGATCTGGTTCGTTTTTTTTTTTTTGCTAATCTTAACCCTAAAATGCAGACTCAAAGACTCAAACGAAAACTGACTCAAAACAACACAAATCCTATGAAAACTAGGCGAAACAAAACAGAATGCAAAGGCACGAAATCTAGAGCGTTTAGGACTGGAAATTCAGAGAATTGAGAGATAAAAATGAGCGAAAACTTACGTAGCTCTGATACCACATGATGTACGCAAGGATCGATGGACAACGGTGCAAGGATTCGCTCGTCGGTGCTGGAGAAGGGTGCAGGCGGAAGTGAGGTTTGATGGAGATTGGATAGGCGTCTTCTTAGGCTGAGATATGACACACTTAGCCAAGAAAACAATGAGGAAGAAACCGAGATACAACACACTCAGATTCAGCCTCGAAGACGATCGATATTACTCACGAATGATGAAGAACTTTGGGAGCTTTTTGGTGCAAACTAGTTCTGCGTTTTCTTGTTGATAAAAGCTGCCATTACAAGACTCTCTAAAGCCTTTAAATAGGCCACAAAAATGCAAGAAAATAAATAAGGAAAAACAAGCAAAAATAACCACTAACTCTAGACACTAACTCAGCCACTACTTGGCTTCTAATGGGCGATTTTTCAGCCTTTTTATGGAAATAAAATACTGAAAAATTAATGCTAAAAATCCCAAATAAATGTAGATAAAATAACACCAATTGTTCTTGTTTCTTCCTTAGCCAAAATTCATATAATTGGCTTGATATCCTTCTTGGCGGCATCACCGGCTCCTCCATGGTGTAGACAAGTGACTAATGCTCGTCCTTCATGCTTTGGCTCTTCTATGCTCATAAGACCGTCCTTGAGTTGATGGTGTAGTTGTCGAGCTCTGGCTCGAGTGATAGCACCGGGTGGTGGGTCTTCTTTAGGACTTGCATCTTGATCCACATCTTCTTCTATCTCCTCCTCATCACTTGAATCATTCTCCTCATGGCCGGTGTCTTGATCTTGATTACCTTGATGTGTAGGCTTGGACACATCACGGGCTTTCTGTGGAGAATGTCAGGTTTGTGGATCAGGTTGTTTGGGTTGTAGGTGTTGTTTATATGTGAATCTAGATCAATGGCTATTTATGAGACCCTATCCAGAGAAAGCACATAACAAGCACTAATCAATGATAAAAAAAAAATTGTGTATTAGAATTATGCTACTTCATATGCTCTTATTATATGACGTGACAACTTTCTCTCGTCGGAAACGGGGTAATGATTCTGCTACTTTTTTATACTTAGATTCCTGTAATTCTTTGATTTATTTTAGTATATATTCCATCCTTCCAAAATGTTCTCCCCATTAGAAATTATGACACTATTCACGTTTTATCCAAACATCGTATTTTTATAAGTAATTAGAATTTGAAGTATATAAATGTAATAGACAATGCTCACATTTTAATTTCAAATCAAAGAATCACTCCTTGTAAGTTCTAACGTTAAATATCACATACATAGTATATAAAAGACACGTAAAGAGCGCGAGTTCTCCACACCGAAGTCAAATTGAAAAAGGTAATGTCCTTTGCTTATAAAAAATATTTGTTAACGGTAAACTAATTAATTTTTCTATTTATAGATGGTAACCGAGTTGTTCGATATTATTGGTAAAGTTGATGTAGCAGTTGCGGTGGCAAATATATATGGAGTTGGATCAGGTACGAATTGGCTTATCCTACGAAAATACGAATACATACACACCCTTCTATATACACATGCACATTCATTTACATTAATATGCACATTGCACACGCCTGCATGTGCACGTATTTTTTATATATTGTCAAAGACATGCACACATCTGCGAATCTGCAAGTCTTTATGTATGTGTGTGTATGTCAATGTGAAGAGATGTGTATGTAAATTTTCCATTCGCATATTCGTACAATAAAAATCATTTTCACGTGAATCTTTCTCAATATATATTCCATCCTAATTACAATATTTAGTTGGTAAATATTGATCTATAATGATTGAAAACTATCCAATACGCTTAAATTATTTGTATATTAATATACATTATTTTTATATTACTATTTTTTTTTCAATATATATAACATTAACAAAACATATTCAAGGTTACTCATTGATATAACCACAATGTGTGGCCTTCCTCCTATTTCGTTATGTCCATTCTGGTCCATAGTTGTCCAAGACATATATAATGAAAACAATAACCGAACCTTCTCTATGAATTTATAACATCAAGTCAGAAGAAGATCAATAAACAATGTACACAAATAAAAAACAATTGTCGCAAAAATAGCACAAAATACCCGCGCGAAGCGCGGGTTTCCGTTTCTAGTCAGCAACAATAGGTGGAAACAGAAACAATAATTAAACATCTGATCCAAAAAAGTAATGTTTTCCACTGGAAGAAATTAATAGATGAATCAAGATTGTATATGGTAGACTGTTTTGGTGGGCATGGTAAAAAAAAGGAGCAATTCAATGCACAACAACCCAGAGCTGAGTGAGCCATGACATAACTGAAATACTCCCTAATTCCCATTATATAAGCCTCATTTCATCCTCGCACGAATGTCGATGCACGTTTTGTTTTGTCAATATCTCTAGTTACGTATTAGTAAAAAATATAAAATTTTGAAATTGTTGTAGTACTTGTAAAGACGAATCAAACAAGACCCCATATGACTATGTTTTTGTTAGTAAATTGGAAGAAATCGAAAAGATTTTCTCAAATTGTAAATAGTGACAGAAAATGAAATGGAGCTTATATAATGGGACGGAGAGAGTATTTACTTTTAACTTTGACATCCTTTAATCTTCAAATCCATCAGAATTCTCTGTCACAACTAATACTTTTTTTTTTATAAATATGTAAGATATGATTACGTACAACCTATTCAAGGATATAGTAGGTTGTACTCCCCCTCTGTCCCTATTTGTTTGTCCACCTTGACCAACTTACACTATTCACATGTCGATACTCTTTGCTCGATTATTCCCAATCTATGAGAAAAAATATAGTCATATGTGATCTTGTTTGATTCGTTTCAATGAACACTTTAACAACATCAAAATTTTACAATTTTTTGTAATATGTAGTTAGAGATATTAACGAAGGAAAATAATTTCACCTACATTTGTACAAATACCCCCATTCCACATTAATTTCACCTACATTTGCAAAAATACCTTTGAAAAATAAAGATAAATAAAAATCACAATTTATTTTTACTTTTGGAGACAAATAATGAGGTGGACAACTCATTTATCTTTGAAATTCAATTTTTTTTAGAAAGTTTCAAATTCCAAAATTGAAACCCGACTCCTTTTTTTGAGAAATCTCATTCTCCCCTTTTGGCTCAAGAACCCTAATACCCATCTCTCTGGAATCAGGTTCTCGGAATCGGATCCTTCATCGACGACACATATGTCGGCGTTTGGGAAGACGAAGGCTGAGCAGGCTCCTGACAGATAAATCTCTTCTACTGTCACATATGTCGTCGCCTGGCTTAAAAGCCTAGGGTTTCCAATTTGGTTCGTCGAGAAGCCTGATTGGCACGCTCAACTCTCGCTCGACTTCACCGATTTGCTTATCAGGTATTTACCGAAAAATAGTGTCATCTAGGAGTGCAAATAGGTTATCCTTTTGAACATGCCTTGAAATTGTTCAAGCTTAATAGGGTTGAAAATTTGTTTGCTGAACAAATGCTTAATTGAGCATACATCATGTCAGTTCATATTTTTTAGGGAGATGTAGATTGATGGGCTATTTTGGATTGAAGGAAAATAATTTTAGTAATAATATTTATGTTGGTTGCATCCTGTGGGCATTTGTTTCCATATTACAAGAATTTGAATTCTTGGTGTGAAGTTAGCGAGGTGTTTGAGATATTTTCATGTGTTTGAATTGAAGCCACTACCAGGGGACCAGTGAATGCTTGTTGGCAGTACTAATCAGTGACATTTCTGTGTATTGCTCATACTCCGTATTACCTAATTACATAAGCCAAGATGATAGTCTTATTTAAGTATTTACTGGGAAATACTGTCTTCTACAAGTGCAAATAGGTTAGCCCTTTGGAATATGCTCTTAATTTGTTGAAGCTTGATAGGGTTGAAAAGATTAATGAATATTGAATATACGTCTTCTGTATGTCGATTATCACATAGACATTTGCAGTTTTATCTGGTGTTCATAGCTTGGTAGGCTGCTTTTTGAAGAGGTTGAGGGGAAAAGATTATGGTATATTCCCTCTTCATCTTAATGTTTTTCTTTTCTTAATTTTTTTATTTGAAGATTATAGTGTATATAATGTTTTTTTTTTCTTTTTTAGCCATCAATGCAGGAGTAGTTGGTTGTTGCACTGGCCTTGCCTTAAGTTTTCCAGGTATGTCATACAGATGCCACCAAATAAACTTTACGAAGTTAATAACCATGAATTTTCTCCAAATGAACCTATACTGTGACTGTACACAACAACAACATCAAACCCCATTTATCCCGAAGAACGGGATATGGGGTGATCGGGATTGGTATTTCTTTACCCCAACAGGTTGGGAGGAAGTAACCGATATGACCTACCAATACATGGGAATACCATAAGAGCTAAAAACCGAAAACAGAAAGGTTAAAACAGAGAAAAAGATTATACGGCTCCAAGCCCGAGTAAAAGGATACACCACTCCATGAATTCCAGATCAAGCTTTTGTAACTCGAATCTTTTCTCTCCACAAAGCTCTGTCTTGAGCCACGTCAACTAAAAGCTCCAGAGCGGCGAGGTCCTTGCGAATGACCTCCATCCAGCTCTTCTTTGATCGCCCTCTACCCCGGCGGTAGTCCCCCAACGCCAGAACTTCACAAATGCGAACTGGTGCACCAAGTGGCCTTCTCTGAACGTGGCCAAACCATCGAAGTCTAGATTCTCGCAACTTATCTTTAAATACTAGACACTCCGACTTTTCCTCGAATAACTTCATTCCGAACTCTATCCAATCTAGTATGACCACACATCCAGCGTAGCATCTGCATCTAAAGCTGCTCTCCACTCTTCCAATTTGTTACCGACACCGTCCTTGGACTCGTCAACCAACACAATATCATCTGCGAACAACATGCACCATGGGACCTCCCCTTGCAAGTCACCTGTAAGCACGTCCACCAGAACCGTGAAAAGGAAAGGACTTAGAGCTTATCCTTGGTGCAGCCCAATCCGCACCCCAAAGTAATCTGTGTCTCCGCTCGGTGTGCAGACGCTTGACTTCGCATCCTCGTACATATCCCTCAGAATTCTAATGTACGTCCCTGACACACCCTTTGCTTCCAAGCACTCCCAAAGCAGCTCCCTAGGTACACTGTCATAAGCCTTTTCTAGATCAATGAAAACTATGTGTAGACTCTTCTTCCTCTCTCTGTAACTCTCAATGAGGCGCCTCATCACATGAATAGCTTCCACGGAAGACCTTCCCGGCATGAACCCAAATTGGTTACTAGAAACTTGGACCAAGCTTCTTAACCTCAAATCAATAAGTTTCTCCCAGATCTTCATAGAATGACTAAGGAGTTTGATTCCCCTGTAATTACCACAGTCCTGCACATCTCCCTTATTCTTATAAACTGGGACCAACTTACTACATCTCCACTCATCAGGCATTTTAGCTGTTTTGAGAATGACGTTAAATAAAGTAGTAAGCCAGTCCAAACCTCTAACCCCCAAGCATTTCCAAGCTTCTGTAGGAATCTCATCTGAGCCAACAGCTCGTCTGTTCTTCATCCCTCGGATAACATACTTCACCTCCTCTCTCGAAATACGCCTACTAAAAGTGAAAACTGTTCGGTTTCCGAGACTCGGAGTACCCCTCTCCGACTCAAAACCTTCATTAAATAGGCCCGAGAAATATTCCCGCCAACTATCCTTAATCTTCGCATCATCAACCAAAATCTGTCCGTCTACAGCTCTAATACACCTTACTCTGTCGAACTCCTTACGGGCGCCTTCCCTAACCTGAGCCAAACGGTACAACAAACGCTCTCCCCCCCTTCTCATCCAAAGCTTTGTAGATGTGCTCGAAAGCTGCTCCTTCGCCTGGGCCACTGCTCTCTTGGCTACCCAAGAAGCCTCCTTGTAAACAGACAGACAACTCACTCTGTCTTCCTCGCTAGTACAAAGACGCACACTCCTGTAGGCCAATTGTTTAGCTTTGACCTTTGCCTGAACATCAGCATTCCACCACTCCTCTCCTTTGCGTCGACTTTCACTTCTACCGCTCCACTGACCCAACACTTCCCGTGCTACACGCCGAATGCAATCTGACATGGTAACCCAGATGGAATTGGCATTGCTCCCCAGACACGAAGCTGCATGCTTCTCTGCCTCTTCATAAACCCTCTCTCTGAAACGGACCCCGACCGACTCTGACAAACGCCCCCACTTAATTCTGGGTTGAGCTCTTCTCTTCTTGACAGTTAAATTACCGAGCAATACTAAATCAAGGATGAGCAAGTTGTGCTGAGTCGTCAAGCCATCAAACGGACTAACCTTATAATCCCAACACCTACTCTTGTCTCTTCTCCTAACAAGGAAGAAGTCAATTTGTGTAGCACTAGTGTCATTCCGAAACGTGACAAGATGACTGCCCCGTTTGCGAAACCATGAGTTTGTAATCACACCATCAAAAGCCACTGCAAACTCTAACAGCTCGACTCCGTTGGCGTTTCTATCCCCGTAACCAAAGCCTCCATGAACATCTTCATAAACTGTCCTGTCCTTGCCAATATGACCATTGAAATCACCTCAAATCACAAAACTCTCTGAATTTGGAATACTTCTGAGCAAACTATCCAGTTCCTCCCAGAAACATCTTTTCTCATCCGCCCCTAGGCCCGCATGAATTTATGTATTTATTTAACGAATGAACTAGACTCGTGGAAGATGAAGTTTTACTGTATGATTTACAAGGAAGATGTGCTGAAATCCTTGCAAACAAAAATTAACTTTGTAAACATATGACCTTTATTTTATAGCATACTAACTGCAATCATCAACAAAGATAAAACCTTGCGGAATCCTCATTAAACCCCTAGCATATCTTCCTTACTATCATCAAGTTTACTATTTTGTTGTGAGTTACAGTTTGATTTGTGAAACAGGTACGCCTCAGGCTCTTCTACATAGCTGTGTAACTTTTGGTGCCTTCTCATTCATCCTCGAGGGCCTCAACAAGTGACAGCAGACAGCTTTGGCCCTCTCCTACCCTCTACACGAACAACTCGGTATAGGCCATCAGGAAGCAGTTTCTTTATCTTTGGCTTTCCCTCTTCCATCAGAACTCAAGGGGTCATTCTCATCTTTTTGTCTGTCACTGAGTATGCCCAAGAAGAGCAAGACCCGTTTTGCACACTGATTACCCTAGAAGATTCGAATGGGTCGACAATGCCTCTCTCCTTTTTGGTTTTTGGATCTGATCTCATGCTCCAGTACTGTAGATTTGATGTTGAATCTTGGTAGCACACTTCTATGTTTCTATTAACTCAAAATGCCCTTGATTCTGTCGGGTTTGTGTAGCTTGTGAAAATTTTGATCAAGGAGAGTTTATATGCTAATGTTATTCAAAATCAACACACCTACCCTGCAAAAAATCAGAGAAATCATAAGGTAGTGAAATTTCCAACATTTTGGTTAAGGATCTTTGTCATAGAGTTGTGGAAGAGATAAGCTGATTATCTGAAACAAGGTGGCCTAGAAGTGTTAGTGATATTTACTCAACCTTCATCCTTGATCATTAGGCCATAAGTCCTGAACAAAAACAATGTTATAGGCTAGTCCAAATAATGTGTATGTTGAGTCATGGTGCTATGCTTTGAAATAGAATTACTATTGTCATGGACTGTTGTCGTTAGTGGATGGTAGCTCACATGTGTATTAATTAAAGAATGGGAAGAAGAGGCCAGCAAAGAAGAGGAAACAAAGGCCAATAGAGAGGAGGAAACATAGGCCAATAATCAGGTAAGTACATTCTTTGTTTTGTTTTGTAATGATTTTGATACCAGATAACTAACTTTGTCAGATTGCAGAATTTAAATGTCATATTAGCTAAAGTAATATGTCATCATACCAGATATTTTTGTCATATTGTAGAATATAAATGTCATATTAGCTAGTATAAATGTCATAATAACAGATAATTTTGTCATATTGCAGAATATAAATGTCATATTAGCTAGTACAAATGTCATGATTTAGCTATATTTTGTACATTTTTCTAGAAGATAAAACAGATTATTGATTATTTTGGTAGAAGGAAAACAGACTGATTGTGATTTGTTTTGTATCCTTAGGGAAATATGTGTCTACAGGTTCTTTTGCCAAGATTTAGTTGTTAAATATTAATAACAGGTTATTTTGCGTTTCGATGAAGCTTGAAAGAGACATGTTTTTTTGTAGGGATGTCATTTTTTATTGTCACCATGAAGAATACGAAGGCCACACAAGCAAACAAAATGTCACTTGACCAAAACCTTTTACTTGATTAAAAGTTGAGATGAAGTGAAGGTGATGGGTGGAAGTTAAAATGCCAGAATTTATTACGTCCGTGTGTTATGCATTTTGGAGGGAAAATGTTATTTAGAAGGGTAAAGTAGTATTTGCATCAAGTTCTTTTTCTTTAGTTTTCTTTTTATTTTATTACATTTACAACCTTTTATTTTATTTTGGATTTAAAGAAAAGATTTATTAATTTGCAAAACTACCCCATTTAGTGTATTTTTGTAAACCCAATATGATTTGGGCATTTTTGCAACTTAATTATGGAGATAGGGTATTCATGCAATTCCGTGTTTAAATAACACCTAGAAAACGTCAATATAATAATGAGAGTTACAATGGACTTCGATCTACTGATGCACACCAGCAACTCCACATATAAATAGAGGAAGAAAGCAAAACTCTACTGCCCACCAGCAATATGATAAAAGATCATGCAATACTAATGTTTAGATATTGAGGAGATACAGAAACACTAACTTACTGCACAGATATAGAAACATAAACTGATATGGTCTGAATACAATTGAGTGAATACCTCGTTCTCCTCCGAATACCAATGATCAACTAGACGAATACAACTGATACGCTCTTGTCCATGAGGCACATCGTTGTAAATTTGTTCTTTTTTTCCTTTCCAATGGTATGAATTTCCTTTTCTTAAGATTGGATTTGTACTGCCTCCATTGTTTACAAACTCGGGTGAGGATTGAATTATTGAAAGACCAATCATCTGGAATGACGAATCTAGACTGCCAATATTGACAAAGTAGACATTCAACCACATTATGACATAAGTAAAATGAATAATTCTAGACACATAAAAAATGAAATCTGCATACCCGAACCAGCTGAATAATGCCTTTAATTGGCCATTGATTAAATACCATGTCTTCTCTTCTATGGGGCAAAATATTCTATTCTTGGCCAAGCTCCCTAGGTATTTGACTAATACAAAACCTCCTCTGTGCAATGGTTGGTGGAAATCATTAAATTTGACTACACATCTGACTCCAGTCTCAAGAAGATCAATATCACGAGATCGTATTAACCCACTTAATAACATATGTTTTCCTTCAACATCTGTTTAAACATAGGACAATAATGTAATTCTTTTAATACATATATAAAGAAAAGAAAACAAGATAATGGACTGAATTTGTTAACTCTTACCAATAGTTAGAACCTCCTTGTTTTCATCCATTTCCATCATCTGAGGCGAATTAGGAATAATAACTCTTGATTTGAAAGATCGAGATCTAGATTTCTTGGATGTACACCCTCTCACATTTTCATTGTCATGCTCCATTTGCTCACTATTAGCTTCTCTGTCAGGTTCATTCACATGGACACATTGCTTGCATCAGTAATCAACCCAGCAAGTATCGTTGGTATCTGAGGCCTTTGATCATTTTGGATGTTAATTTGTCTAGAAGTTTGAGCTGCTGCACTTTCTCTAACATCTCTCTCTCTCACACTTGACCAGTAACAAAAGTTTTTGACTGAGATTTTCCACCTGGTTCTCTATGTCTGAAATGACTACCAACAACATTGGTTGAATGGGTTTTTTCCCAAGGTGTTTTGTCTCTCAGCTGACCGCCAACAATACTCTTGGAATGACCATATGCACCTAACTCTTTGTCCCTCAGCTGACTGCCAACAATTTTCTTTGGATGAGCGTTTGCACTTGACGCTTTATCCCCCAGCTGACCACCAACAGTACTCTTTGAATGAATATTTGCAGTTGATGCTTTGTCTCTCAGCTGACCACCAACAATACTCTTTGAATGGATATTTGCACTTGATCTTTTGTCTTTAACTTGACCACCAACAACACTAGTTGATTGAGCATTTGCATTTGATTCTCCATCTAGCTCTAAACTTTGATCATGGACATTTTTAGCTCTTTTGCTGCTATAGCTCATCTTTTTTAAACACTTCACTCTTTAGAATTCAGTATTTCACTTCAGAGATAGAAAAAAGTAATTCACATCAAATAATAAATAGGAAGTAATGATGTATTCTGAATGCATCAAAGAACATATAGTGCAAGCAATGCCCGTCCACTTTTAACAATAAATCCAAGTACCACAGAGAACTCTTACAAATTGAACAAGAAAAACGAAAACAAGAGTGTTTATGATACACTTAGCACAATTTTTATGATACAAGCAACAAGCAATAGATAGTATGCTGTTATGATACACTTAACACAGTTTTTATGCTGCAAACAACCTACTACTGCAAACAACCTCACACAAGAAAACGAGAACATATAGTATGCTGCAAACAACCTCACACAAGCAACAAGCAACAAATAATAGTAGGAGACCTACCTACTACTGTTATGATAGACTTAACACATTTTTTATGATACACTTTAACGCAGTTTTTTAAGCATCCTTCTGTGGTTTCAACTTATTTATATCAAACTGGTGCACGCCTATATTGCCTAGGCAAGGCATCCTTATTTATATCCTTCTGTAGGAAGAGAATCATACCAATACTAATCTCTAGGATGAGTCATGACTAGTCTTATATATGTACATATTCTAACCAAAGACTAGTTTTTATGGACATTATATACACCCAACATATATAATATTCTATATTCATAGAAAGTTAGTTTTATTAGAGCAAATAAAACTAACTGTCTACTTGTTGAAAACAAAACCATTTCAGCTCAAACAAGACAACAACTTGCAATATGAAGCAATTTAATAAAGATAAAATTGAATTCATATAACTCGATTAAAGACTGATAAAAAATCACAAACCAATATCAACAACAGAACAACCAAACATCACAAACCAATTCCATAAGACTGATAAAAAAATCTTAAGCCAAATGGAGCAACAACACAACAATCCAACATCACAAACCAATTCCATATTTTTCCATTAAAGACAAAAATCAAGCAAAAACCTGATTATGAAAATATTGAATTATTATTAAACATCTGATGTTGACATAACTTGGAAAAATTGAAAAGCAAGTTAATCAAAGCAAAAATGTAATCATAAGACAAACCAACAAGAAGTACATTAATTAATCAGCAAACCTTGTTAACTAAAATGGTTCCAATTCCTCCATATTTTGTATGTGCATCTGAATTAAGAAGTAATTTACCATCAATCATGTGGTTATGACAAAAAGACAAAGGAATCCTAATAGATTAATGCAGAGTAAATACTTACCCAACATCTCAGGCAAAGGAAAACTACAACACACATCACAATTGAGTAAAAAGATTTGTGTCTCCAAGAAATATGAACACAAAAAATAATTTTAGAACTTAGAAGTAAGCAGATAATTCCAATTAATTATTGGCAACAAGGTAATTTACAAGAGGTAACAACCGGACTCTCTTCCATCATTCCATGATTATATCCCTAAAGTTATAAAGTCCACCAGCCGAACCATGTGGCAAGGCAGATTTCACTATTTAATTTTTCCAATTTACCATCATATTCCATTCCATAAAAATCCATCCATTGAATCTATAATTTCATGTATCTGATGGCAAGGCATATAATAGTTGAAGGTTATTTTTGAAAATCAAATCAGGAAAATGGTAGCAATAATGGATTCCACAGTAGCGCGAAGAAATGATGGGAGAAATTCGAGAATGTGTACAAGTACCACAAGCGCACGAAAGACGGTCGCTCGAGCAAATCCGACGGCAAAACCTACCGATTCTTCGATCAATTGGAAGCACTTGCTAAAACCCTATAGATCTAATCCCAATCTCGAAATCAAACCCTAGATTGATTTTCAACTAGAAATAGCTATATACAGACATTGATTTGCAAACGAAGAGGTAAAATCGCCGGTCAGAGAAGCTTACCGGAGATGGACGACCGGGATAGCCGGACTGAGGAAGAGCTTCACAGTAGTTTGACCGCCAAATCTGAGAGAGATGGTAGCAATATAGGATGGGAGAGCTTCACTGGAGATTGGAGACTGGAGATTGGAAATTGGGGATGGGAGATGGGGGAGAAGTGAGAGAGATGATTATTTGGGGTTAGGACAGTCGGGAAGACGAGAACTCGGGATAAAAATAGGTTTTCTCGGTTTTAAATACTAATGTCGAAAATGGTTACTAATTTTCATACACATTTCGACACTTTATGGTGTCGATAATGGATATGATGCCAGTTAACGACACCTAATGATGTCGGTAATGGCTATCGACATATAAAAGTGTCGATAATGGCCAGCACGTCAACATTTTACCGACAACTTGCCTATATGTCGGTATTAGTATGTCGAAAATGGACTGATTTTCTAGTAGTGATTGAGGGTAAATACTCATTACACAGTTACACCACAATAATCGTTACATCGGAACTCACCTCTATACAAATTTATATATAGAGGGAGGCTCCGATAAGACCACTTTTATAGTAAAACTAAGCTAACGAATAGGAGTCATAGGATGAGATTAGATGAAGGGCTAGATTAGAAGTCTTGGAATTAAAAGAAAATAAGGAAAAAATATCACAACTCCTTCTTTAATTTACGGCAATTCCTAATTCTCTCTCTCTTTCATCAATTTAACGCTTTCTCTCTTCCATCGTTCTTCTCTTCCAGCTTTTTCTTCCCGACGGTAACAATAGTTCATTGATACAACATCACACAAATCTCCATGGAAGAAGATTAGTATCGAGATATGCATCAAATTTGTTTACTAAAATCGACTTTGGTATATTAGATTCATAGGATTTGATTAGGGTTTGAGTATATTCGACTTTGATTTATGCATCAAACTAGGGTTTAATAGGGTTTCGTTCTGATATGTGACGACAATAAAACGATATGCATCAGATGATTCGGTGGTATGCAGTAGTAATTTAGGGTTTCACATGAATTCTGTTATGCAGTAAAACGGTTGTCGTTTGCGTTTCGTAATAGCTGTTATGCAACCGGATATACTTGATATGCAGTAGATACGTTTTGATTCTAACAATGGCATTCGCCTCTCAAATCGAATTCTTAGCCAAGTGGATGTGACATTCGACTTTCACATTATATTCACAAGATTCTTTCATGTAAATCGCTCCTAAGTTATATTTTTTAGGTTATGCAATCTGATTTATTTGGTATGCAATTGTTCTAAATGAATGTGCATTTACGGTTCACTGATATGCACAAAACTGTATCAGGTATGCAGGAGAAGACAGACACAAAAAGCATTGGGTTTCTCATGACAAATGAAATTGCAGAGAATCCTTTAGTTGATGTTAATATGCAATTTAATTTTTAGAGATATTGGAATTAGAGTTAATTTTTGGTATTACGTAAACTTGAGTTTTAGAGATATTGAATTTTATATGCAGTTTAATTAAGAGATAAGTGTTAATGTATTTTTCAAGGTTTACAATTTACTAGTTGAAATGCAAACATAACTATAGATATGCACCAAATCCGAAGCGATATGTACTACATCTGTATAGATATGCATCAAAACTGCAGCGATATGCACCAAATCTTTAGCGATATGCACCAAATTTGTATATATATGAACCAAATTTGTAGCGATATGCACTAAATCTGTATAGATATGCATCAAATCTACAACGATATGCACCAAATCCGTAGCATCGTTGTTCATTAAATTCATCATATTAAGAATGCACTTCAAAAACACTACATTCGATTTGCATAACGAAAAAAGTAGTCTGCATATCACACACAAACAAGTGAATATCAACACACTTTATGTGAATATTATACTCATGCACATGCATATCATATATAATGTTTTTTTTTACTTCTACACATACTAAACCCATTAAAGAAAATAAAATACAAGAATGCACATATCAACGCATACAAATACAATACAAATCATTAAGTTGTTTTGCATATCAACAAGACTATATTAGATATTAATACAAGTGAGTGCATATCCGTGTTGCAAACCAAAATCGCCTAAAAATTTCTACAATTACACAAATTTCAATCAAAATGAAAACCGGCGGGGGAGAAGAGTGCTCATATCTGCTCCACTTTAATGCACCTACAAAATCACCATCAACTTGATAAGCAATCAAATCATACAGAGTGCATATGAACACACTATATTTGAATATTATACTCATACAAGTGCATATCATATATATAATGAATGTGACCCCAAATAACGTTTTCAATTCATAAATACAAATTCTTTGTCAGACAATAACCTTTCCTAACCTCCAATAGCAAAACCCTGTTCACCATATCATAACCCATGTCCATTATCAGTGTCAATGCCATTCTGAAATATGGATTTTTCATTTCCACTCAATGGAGAAGTGATACTTTCATTGAACGAGGAATCTTTACCTTTGCAATCATTCACGGTCAAGCTTTTCATCATGGGTCCAGCCAAACTCCATCCGAAGCTGTTTGTCAAAAAAACAACTTTTAGGAGAAGATTTTAAAACTCACAAGATTTATAGATCCAGATGCTAATGAGTTGCATAAGTTACCTGTGGTTTGTTTTCTCCACCACCTCCAAAATCTCCACACTTCTCTACATTATACTTCTCAGAAGGGGCTGCAGTGGTGAAGGTCGTTGCTAGAATATTGGATGGTCCAATGCCCTGACCATGTTCAAAGAGAAAAATGAGTATAAACAAATAACTAGAAAATCAAAAGAAAAATGGCAGACTATAAACATTACAAAGAAAAGAATACAAGGTAACGATTAAAGAACTGCAGAGGTAATTCGAGGCTGTGTACCAAACGAACTGCAAAGAGAAAAATGGCAGTCAATTTACTGGGCTGCAGTGGTGAAGGGGCTGCAGAGGTAATGATAAATCACTACAAGTTGCCTCCTGCTGCTGAACGTTTAAAGAACTAACATACTTCAATTATTTTTGGCAGTTGCCTCCTGCAAACGAATACAAGGTAACGATTAGGGTTAACTCAGTTGAGGCTAACTTAGTTGTCGTCGTCCCCTTCCTCAGTAGCCCGCCGACGACGTTTTCCTACTCCTCGCGCAGTCCCCACGACATAGCGGTTAGGGTTTCACACAAACCCTAAATCAGAGCCTTCCCGAAACCGCCGTCACCAGTAAATTGACGAATCTGCATCACTCCGGCTATTACGATCTCTTCCTCGGCCAAATCTGTGCCACTCCTGATGATATCTCACCCGGAATCCGCCGGATTCGCGCTGACTCAACCTCCATTCAAGACATCTTCTAAGGACGCGACCATGATTTCCTCTAGTGGTGTGCTCGATTCTTCGTAGATGTAAAGACCGGCGTCGTCGACGGTGGAAGAGGAGGGTGGCGGTAGAAATGAACTAGTGCGGGTGTTGAGAAGTTGGAACATAGCTTCAATGAGAAAATGAGAAAGAGAGCAAGTGGAGAGAAGACGATGAATTAACTGGGAAAGAGAACTATGGAGATCCTAATTAATTAGAATAGTAAATCCTTGATTTTCTCTAGCATTTTTTATTAATTAGTATTTATCTTCTTCTATTAATCTCCACCGTCTATCTAATTTGCATCTAACGCTCTAGACTCGTTAACACTGTTTCACTCTAAGAGTTGGTTTCTCATGAGCCTAAACCTTTATATATATATAGTAGTTCTGGTGTAACAGCCTCTTACGGTGTAACGGTGTAACGAGTATTCACCCTCAATACCATTGAAGGTAAATACTCGTTACACCACTGAAGGTAAATACTCGTTATACCGTTACACCACAATACTCGTTATACCGAAACTCACCCCTCTCTCTCTATATATATATATGGAGAGAGCGAGAGAGAAGTGAGTTCCGGTGTAACGGATATTTATCTTCAATGGTATTCGGATTTGTTAAGGTTGTATAAAGTTGAATATCAACCTTAACAAACCCGAATACCATTGAGGGTAAATACTGGTTACACCGTAAGAGGCCGTTACTTCATCCGCCATGCTCATGGAAGAATAAGGAAGAATTGAGGTATCAAACCATGACACACTTCGCATCGATCCCAGGGTTGGCTCACTTTGAGGCATGCTAGGCGAATCCCAGGGTTGGCTCACTTTGAGGCATGATATATTCAAAGTAATCTAATGGAAAAAAAACCCTTTCCCTTTGAAAGTAATAAAATATTAGAACAAATATATATTTTAGGAATAAAAATGATGATAAAATAATACCTTTATCATTAACTCCCCAAGAGAAACAACGTATTTTCATTTTCCTTAGAAGATAATGTTATCTTATAAGCTTAGTTTAACGATGGTTTAGCAATTGATGATATCGTCTTAGTTGGAGGAGCTCGTGCCTTGGGTTTAGTCTTAGGCTTAGGTTGAAACTTGCCAGCAAGCTTAGCTATGTCAAAGTAAAAAAAATTGAGATCTCAAACAAACTTTACGTCTTATACATTTACCAAACTTGTAGCAATTAATTTATCACAAACCAAGCTTATCATTTTGTCATGTCAAACACTAATCTTTCCAATGATTCAGTCCAACAAGTAGTAAGAATATATTTCAAGCTTGTAAGCAATTCAAAGATCAAAATCACCTTTGATTGTTTATACATCCCAATGGCTTCCATGAAGCAAAATTCTATATTCTTATCTCGCCTTACACAGTGAAGGAATTATTGATTTCATGCGTGAAATTGGCTTTCCATAACTCAATCAAGTACTTGAAGAGGAAACAACAAAAAAGCTACAATACATGTCATTTCTAGTAATAAGTGAGGTGTAAATTCTACAAAAAATATATTCTATTTTCTATTCATATAGGGTTAATCAATAAACAGTAAGCACAACATAGACCGCTAATTCCAAATCTATTTTCAGCCTATTTAGCAAAAGGAAAACTTAGCTAGGTCATGTAAACAATAATGTTGAAATGGTAGCTTATAAGCTAGTAGATTAAAGGCTAAATCATTTTCGGTCGAACAAGCCTTTAATCTTTGAAAAAACTCAACCCAACATGTTGTTGCTGTGCATAATAGTTCAAGTAGTGCAATGATAAAAGAAATAGAAGTAAACTTTTTTTTCGAGAAGGATAGAAGTAAAGTCAGATCAATCGCCAGAATAACAATACAATCAAAGAAGTTGAAGGAAACAGAAAGTAGGAGTGCGGAAATTATATAAAATACACACCAAGTTTTGCCTTTCCATTGTCGTTTTCTGGTAGTGTCAAACGACTATTATTTAGGGACGGATGGAGTATTTTGACAAATTGGCTATTGATTTATGTTAATCATTCTCTGCACATCTCATCCCCATTATTTCACAACCTTCTCTTGCAAACACATTAACAAAACTCTTAAATCTCTTACCCCGGCTTCAGATTCCCCAATTCGAACTCTATCGTACACAAATTTCATGTCATTCCACCCAAACTTCCCCGATTCAGGGATTCGTTCCGGTATGATCGATTTCAGCAACCGATGTTACATCGGCCTCTGGTGCAAATCTCCATCTCCAGTGATGAACAACGCCACGACTACGACGACGTCGGCCATGGCGAAGACACAGATGCTTAGGGACTCAATTATCCGGTCAGCCACCACGGAAAAATTAAGGTTCTAATAAGAGTCTGGAACAAATTGGATTGATTAATTGTGGTTTTAATTGGGGATTACTGAGAACTGATTTTGGGTGGGAGTGGTAGTGGTGGTCGGTCGATCGATCGGATGTCCGAGTGTGTACGTGGTGTAGGGATGAGCAGAATCCGGTCCATACCGGATTTTTGGACTGACCTCGACCGAACCGATTATTTTCGGTCCGGGTTTTGGTCCAGCAATTTTGTAATTCCGGGTCCGGTTCGGTCTAAAATCGGGTCCGGGCTGTACCGAATAATTTTAAAAAAAAATAAATAATATATATTATAAATACAAACATAATTCATCTCGTTTGTTCACTTTCTAACCCTAGAAATTAGTCTGCCGTTTCTCCTGCCTCATCCCTCTCGCTATCTCTTGATTCTCTCTCGCCCTCGACCGCTCGACGCCGACGACCTTCTCAAGAAATCTCAGGCCGTCAAGTGAGTCTCTCCCTCCCCCTCGAGATTCTTCTAGTCATCTCCTTCTCAGTTTTCTGATTTTCCGTCCATTCAGAAACGTGCACTTGATTAGTCGATTTATATGTCTTCCACGGTTCTACCTATTTTCTGCACTCGATTTATATTCCTTATTTTACCTGTTTATGGCTTACAGTATGTTGATTTAGGGATTTACTTGTGAATTATGTGTTGATTCGGACTTGCGGTATTGTTATGCCTGCCCTTCGGCTTATGTCTTCTACTTGTTTATGGCTTTATCCAGTTCAAAACTTCAAATTTAATTGAAATCTGGATGTGGAATCAAGGTTTTGATTCAGATTTGATTGAAAGCTGGTTGTGTCTTTATGTTTTTTAATCATCTACGGTTCAAGTTTCTCAAATGGTTTTCATAATTCCATACACCTATCATGGCTTAAGATTGCTTATAGGAGTATTGTTGCATCATTAGGTCATGCTAGAAGTTATTATCTAGGAGTAACCTACAGTCAAAGTGACCCTTTTCATGCAGGTTGCCATCATTTTGGTAACTTACATAAATCTCAGTAAGCAAGTAAGTTTATATTGTAAAGACTAATTCTTAAATCTTTTTTCATGCAGGGAGTTAGGGACTAGCAGATTATATGTGAAGGTGAAAGTGAAAGTAATGCAAGATGGAATTTTTTGGAGGATGAATATATATTGAAACTTGCATGTAATTTTTTGGATATGCAGGTTTATATTTGAAATTTGAAACTTCAATGTAATTTTTTGTATATGGCAAGTTAGTTATCTCTTAGAAAACTTGCATGGGGACTTTGGCATGTAATAAACGTGTTCAATACTGAGTACTCAACCTAGCAAGGTTATTTTCCTTTTCAGTTTCCACACTTTTTTTATATTTAAAATACAGGTTTTTGTAGCCGGTCCAAATCCGGGCTAATACGGATCGGACCGGACCGAATTTTCTGGTCCGGTCTTCGGTCCACCATTTTTCTGATTTTTGGGTCTGGGTCGGTCCGGGTTCGGACCGATGCTCATCCCTAACGTGGTGTCCTACGCAAATAAGAGTGATTAGTTAGGGTTGTTTGGGTGTGGATTTTTTAATTGAGAATGAAGTTACGATCTTTGTTAGATGTAGGGCCACAAATCATTAGTCAATTTGTATGAAAATAATCTAATTTAATTGAGGAATGAGAGATTGAATTTTACGAAGAACCCTAATTTCCAAATTGAAATTGAGCAGGTAAGGTTATTTGGTAAATTGTGTAATTTGTTTAAAATATCAAGGGTAAGATCGTAATTTCAATATTTGGACGGAAAAATTAACAGAAGTTAGTCGAGGGTGGGATTTTGTAATAGAAAGTAAAATAATGGGTGGTTTTAAATCAATATGTATATAAGGGATGGTTCCATGCAAATAGGCCCAAATAAAGGGTGGTTTCATGCAAAAACCTATTTTTTAAATTACAGTTTTGAACACTGTTTTAAATATTTTATTTAGGTTAACTGTACTCCTTATAGCCTGATTGACTTCGATTACCCTAAGTATGCGCCAACCTTGTATTTTGGGGTGCTCAACATTATTCATATCACGGAACCGCACATGCCAGATCGGGTGAATAGGCAATTTGGGCGTGTTCAAGGAATTCCAAGGGTAAACATTGAACCTACCAAGGGATAGAGGAAAACTAAACCAAGGAGTTCTGTGGTCAAGTATGACCCGATGATGTGGAATTGGCAAGGCATGGACATACACACTATGACGCTAGAGTAAGTGGGTCCACTTGCAAATCCTCCTTGGGAGATAACTTTGGAATACCTTAGGTGGTACATTCCCAGGACGCCTAGGTTTGTGACGCTCAACCATCCTACAACCATGGATGCTTCTCTGGTAATTAATCATTCTCATTTACCTTGCTATTCAATTTTCATTAAGTTCTAATGTGTGAACCTTAATATTTAGGACTTATATGAGTTGTAATGTTATATTTTTTTTGCAGGCACTTCATAGGGTTTTTTTTTGCAGGCACTTCATTATGCAGATGCTCAGCCAAACCATGAATGATTTGGATCCATTCTATCATCGTCGAGAGTAGAAACTGAATTCTCATGAACTTAGAGTTATTATTGTTGAATTGTTTGTTGTTGAATTGTTTCACTTTAGTTTGTGTTGGATTGTTTTGTTATCTTGATGTTGGATTGTTTTTAGTTTTAAACTATGGATTAAGTTTTTTTGTTTCACAATTATTGTTTAAGTCTCGGTAATAGCAAGTTTTGACAATTCGGTTTCTTGATAAGGAAAATGTAATTCCTTACGCGACATAAAGAATGCCTTTTGGAGTTTCATTGATTCTGGACTAGCAAAGAACATATCACCGATCTTCGATGGTTCTTTCTTGCTAGGCCTATACTCCATGAAATAGTCGTTGTCTTTGCATTGTTGGACTAATTCTTGAACAACGGTTCTTCCTTCCCGTTTTTCAATCCTTATCCTGGCCTTCACGTTGTTCACTCGTTTCTTTTTTGAGAGAGGTGAAGATTTCATTTGGTTTACAATCAATATTTGTCATCTCGACATCCATCTTGAATTCTTCGTCATTCATTCTCCCAACTAAGGCATATCCATGCAAGCTTGTGCCAATAGGATGGTTGTGCCTACCATCAACTACCAGTAAGTCTCCAAGCCATTTTCGCCTCCTCCTTAAGCTTTAACTCGAACAACATCCACATTTCTTACTCTTGGACTTCCTTATATTTTTGGATGTTGAGACATTATCTCTTGCTCTGTCACAGAGAATCTGAAGCTTTCCACTCCTAGTTTCAGTGGATTTTCTGCTCCTTCCTTTGATGGTTGCAAAGTGATTGAGTTTTGCTTGGTTGAATGCCCAAAGTGCTCCCTCCTCTCTTGAAGCGAACAGACGATCTGTTGTAAACACATCTCCGTAGCTTCTAGAGATATAATCTTCATCTTGTACAGGTACATCGAATTGTGGTTCTGTGTGCAAAGAAGGAAACATATATCCAGGCATTGAGTTTGAAACTGGTCTGACCAAATTTGAAGGGAATCCTGCGTATTCATGGCCAGATCAGAAGGATGGCGTGTTGATGTCGGCAAACTGTGATACTGGATATTCCCATGTAGGTGCAACTTCATAAGTAATTTCAGGTTGGCCACATGAAGGTATACTGTTGTTCATACATGGCTGACTAAAACCTACTACAAGATCGAACGAAGGTATTTCATTGCTCATGTATTGTTGGCCAAAACCGTCAAACCCCAAACCGAGATCAAACGAAGGTATACCGTTGGCATACAACCTTATGCTGTTTAAGCCAGTATACACAGAGAAGTTCGCCTATGGGACATGAAAAACAACAACATTCAGTCTCTACTAAGACAATTCTTACGTCACGCAAGGTTGTTATCCTTGTGTCGCGTAAGAATTCTTATGTGACGCGAGGATTCTTACGCTGCGTAAGGATAACAACATTGCATGACGTCAGTAAACGCTTGACGTATCTTTCTACATATTTTCCTTTGGAAGGGTAAACCCTAAAATTAATGTTCACATTTCTAATCATCACATTGTCATTATTTTACCAAATTCAACTAATCTACACCTTCTTAACTATTACTAGTACATGAATCGTGAAAAACTCACTAAATCAAACTATAAATTAAAATAACACTTCAAAATGAAAGATTTTAGAATGAATCTTACCTCATTGAGATAATAACTTGAGGGATCTTCATCTCCACCTCTCCATTGTAGTCATCCTCTTCATTCTCCATTTTTGATGAACTTGTTTTGAATTTAAAATGGCTTAGTTGGAGCTCTATTCTATTGCCAATGGGGTTTTAATGGTGTTTAGATTTTGAATAGAGAATATAACTTAGATGATAGGGTAGGTATTAGGAAAAATTTAGAAGTAACTTTGCAGAATTTACCGTGGTGCAGTGAGACAAGACGTTATGCAGTTGGCTGGACTCGAACATTCTTACGTGACGCAAGGATTCTCACGCCTCGTAAGCATCCATGCGTCACGTAAGGATGTGAAAATACATTGTTGCTTTGTTCTAGTAACAACATAGATGTTGCACATATGAAGGCCTTAATCCCAATGTGGCTCAATTTCTAAACGCAAAAAAGCCTTTAAGGTCCAATTTGGCAAAACGGTGTTGGAATGTATACAAATTAGTGTTATTAGGCATATAAAAGTCTCAATAATGTCTCTCTCACAAGAAAAAGGACTCAAAACTATGCGTAAACGCTAAAAGGCCTTAAGGCCCAATTTGGCAAAACGACCCACAAAAGATGTCCGAATGCAATAAAACTTTTTTTCAATGCCTATTAGGGACATTTAACCATGTAGGTAACTCACAATCAAAACCCCTAATTTTTGAAGTAACATCTCCTTTGTAAATGCCGAACTAGTCATAAATCTCTAACTTGTCGAAATATGTATGTTCTACAACATCGATGTTTATTATTGTTGAAAAATACACCTTACTATTATTAGGGATATTAAGTACCAATAAGGTCTCGCTCACACAAAGTGAGAAACGTAAACGCTAAAAGACCTAAAAAGGCATTAAATGGGCTTAAGGCCCAATTTTGTGAAACGACGCCCAAACGATGTCCGAATGGAAAGAAACTTTTTTTCAATGCCTATTAGAGATATGTAACCATGTGGGTAACTCTCAATCAAAACCTTTTAATTTTCGAGTAACACCTTCTTTGTAAACATCAAACTAGTCATCACTATCTAACTTGTTTCAATATGTATGGTCAACAACATCGATGTTATATTATGTTTGAAAAAATTATACAAATTAGTGTTATTAGGCATATAAAGTCCCAATAAGGTCTTGCTCACACAAAACAGGACATGAAACTATGCGTAAACGTTAAAAGGCCTTAAGAGCAAGGTTATTAAACTCGAGAATCTACTAATGACTCGGAGAGGGTATCTAGACTCGACTCGTAAACTTGACTCATAGATTCGTAAGAATCTACTAAAATAATAAATAAAAATAAAATATTGTATAAAACTTACATTAATATAATAAATAATCTATAAATTTAAAATATATATAATTATAACACAAAGCTTGTAAAGTTTTCAAAGCTTAGTTACAATAGCCTTGGTACTGTTGGTAGTAGTAATATGCATCGAAGTATCTAACTTCATTATCGATCATAATATATAATTACACATTAATAAAGTAAGGTTTCAAGTCATTGTAATCGGTATTATCTAACTCAACAAAATAAGTAAATAACTCAACTACTCAACAACTCAAGCCAATAAACATTAGTTGTTAAGGTGAAACGAAGGCTCTAGAGGACCATTGGGCCATTTTTCATATGGGCCAATTAGCCCAAAGGTCAAAATTGGCTAAAATTTGTGATTTAACACACTCGTACGAGTTTACCAGATTCGTACGAATCTACGAATGTGGACGAGTTTGACCGAGTTTGATCCGAGTCTGAGGCCCAACGAATTTTACTTCCGAGTTCACTCGTTACCCATACCCTCACTCGTAAACTCGTCCGCTTCTACAAGTTAACTCGCGAATTTAATAACCATGCTTAAGAGGCCTTAAGGCCCAATTTGGCGAAACGACGCCCAAACGATGTCTTAATGCAATGAAACTTGTTTTCAATGCCTATTAAGGATATTTAACAATGTGGGTAACTCCCAATCTAACTTTAGAAGTATAACACCTCTTTTGTAAATACCGAACTAGTCATAACTCTCTAACTTGTCGGAATATGTATGTTGTACAACATCGATGTTGATTATCGTTGAAAAAATCATACAATATACTCTTTTAGGGATATTAAGTACCAATAAAGTCCCGCTCAGACAAAATGAGGCACGGAAACGCTAAAAGGCCTAAAAAGGCCTTAACAGGCCTTAAGGCCCAATTTAGCGAAACGACACCCAAACGATGTCCGAATGGAATGAAACTAGTTTTCAATGCCTATTAGGGATATTTAACCATGTGGGTAACTCCCAATCAAAACCATCAAACCCCAAACCGAGATCAAACAAAAGTATACCGTTGTCATCCAGCCTTATGTTGTTAAAGTCAGTATACACAAAGAAGTTAGCCTATGGGACAGGTACAACATTCACATTAAGTCTCGGCTTAAAAAATCCTTACGTCACGCAAGGATCCGTACGCGACCTAAGGATTCTTACGTGACGGATCGAATCTTACGTCACGTCAAGGTCTGAACAATTCTTAAGTCACTTAACCCATGACTTAAGAATTGTTGCATTTTTCTATTAACAACATAGATGTTCCATATACGGAGGCCTTAAGCTCAATTTCTAAACGCAAAAAAACCTTTAAGGTCCAATTTGGCAAAACGACGTCAAAGCAGTGTTGGAATGTATACAAATTAGTGTTATTAGGCATATAAAGTCTCAATAAGGTCTCGCTCACACAAAACGAGACTCGATACTATGAGTAAACGCTAAAAGGCCTAAAAAGACCTTAAGAGGCCTTAAGGCCCAATTTGGTGAAACAACGCCCGGACGTTGTCCGAATGCAATAAAACTTGTTTTCAATGCTTTTTAGGGATATTTAACAATATGGGTAAGTCCCAATCAAAACCCTTAACTTTAGAAGTAACACCTCCTTTGTAAATATTGAACTAGTCATAACTCTCTAACTTGTCGGAATATGTATGTTGAACAACATCTATGTTGATTATTGTTGAAAGCATCATACAACTTACTCTTATTAGGGATATTAAGTACCACTAAAGTCTTTCTCCCACAAAATGAGACACGTAAACTGCTCTAAAAAGGCCTTAAGAGGCCATAAGGCCCAATTTGGCGAAACGACACCCAAACGATGTCCGAACGGAATGAAACTTATTTTCAATGCCTATTAGGGATATTTAACCGTGTGGGAAACTCCCAATCAAAACCTATTAATTTTCAAGTAACACCTCATTTGTAAACATCAAACTAGTCATCACTATCTAACTTGTCTCAATATGTATGCTCAACAATATCGATGTTATATTATGTTTCAAAAAATTACACAAATTATTGTTATTAGGCATATAAATTCACAATAAGGTTTCGCTCACACAAAACGGGACTCGATACTACGCGTAAACGCTAAAAGGTCTAAAAAGACCTCAAGAGGCCTTAAGGCCCAATTTGGCGAAACGATGTCCGAATGCAATAAAACTTGTTTTCAATTCCTATTAGGGATATTTAACAATGTGGGTAACTCCCAATCAAAACCATTAACTTTAGAAGTAACACCTCCTTTGTAAATACCGAACTAGTCACAACTCTCTAACTTATCGGAATATGTATGTTGTACAACATCGATGTTGATTAACATCATACAACTTACACTTATTAAGGATATTAAGTACCAATAAGGTCTCGCTCACACAAAATGAGGCACATAAATGCTAAAAGGTCTAAAAAGGCCTTAAGAGACCTTAAGGCCCAATTTGGCGAAACAACCCCCAAACGATGTCCAAATGGAATGGAACTTGTTTTTAATGCCTATTATGGATATGTAACCATGTGGGAAACTCCCACTCAAAACCTTATAATTCACTATCTAACTTGTCTCAATATGTATGGTCAACAACATTGATGTCATATAATGTTTGAAAAAATTATACAAATTAGTGTTATTAGGCATATAAAGTCCCAATAATGTATCGCTTACTAAAAACGGGACTCGAAACTATGCGTAAACGCTAAAAGGCCTAAAAAGGCCTTAAGAGGCTTTAAGGCCCAATTTGGCGAAACGACACCCAAACGATGTCGGAATGGACTGAAACTTGTTTTTCAATGCCTATTAGGGATATTTAACCATGTGGGTAACTCTCAATAAAAAACCCTAATGTTTGAAGTAACACCTCCTTTGTAAATATACAACATTATTTGCACATATGCTCAAAGCATCTTAACCTAACACATAGAAGGTCATTTAGCATATGGCACTTTCCTTACGTGACGCAAGGATGGCAATGCTTACGTCACTTACAAACATAGTCTACGCGTTACGTAAGCATTCCTTACGTGACGTAAGAAATCCTTACGTCACATGTGGACTATGTTTGTACGTGACATAAAGATTTGTTTTTGAAATTATGGAATCCTTGCGTCGCGCAAGAAATCCTTACGCGACGCAAGGATGCCCAGGGCGATAAATAGCAATCTCCCTAGGCGTTGAATAGAAACCATGTATATTTAAGCTCTATAGAGTTCTTCCTGCTCATATTCTACGAATTTATATTATGGATTCTACTACAGAAGATTGGATTATATGGACTCCTAATTCAAGTGGTGCCTTTTTTTATGGCTTCAACTCACTATCTAAACCAACAAGATTGGAAGACTAGCCCTGCAAAGCTGGCATATTTTTATTACATGAATTGCAAGTAGTCTATTTAAACAATAAACAAGAAACCATTTAGTCGTAAATGTAATAGGAAAATTGTTATGAATCAAACTAAGCCACTTTGCGATTGGGCTAACATTAATTTTGATGGTTCTTTTTCACAACAAGCACAATCCTATATAAGATACATTTCTTGGGATAGTGATGGAAAAGTATTATTCATTGAGCGGAAGAATATTCACCCTATCATAATTTTACAAGTTGAAGCGTTAGGTGCTTTGCATGTTGTTAAAGCTGCTCTAGCACATAATATTATTCATCTAGTTATGTAAGGGGACAACTTAACTGTTATAAACACAACTAGATGCGGCCTTCCGCGCTATGCGCGGGAAAGTCATTGTTTTTAATATGTGGTTGAATGGTGTTAAATATATAGACGTCTTAAAATTAGATTGGGGACGATCATACACATAATGACTCTTTTCGGAAAAAAAAAGTCAGTATAGACATTGTAAATAAAGAAAATAAATACATCAACATCCATACATTTCCTTAATATGTATGGTTGTTTTGTATTTGAATTAAATAAATCACACAAATTATCATTTTAACCATATCATTCTCTCATATAATACAATACATTTCTTCTTCTTTTTTGAAAGTATAATACAACTGTTTAGCATAAAATGCAAATACGATACAATTCAATTCTACAAAATCAGGAAATGCAATTACAACTATTTAACATACATTGATATTGTTAACACTAACACAACCGCAAAATCTCACATTTCAAAGCTTTATCAAAGTGGTTTTAGCGATATTTATCTTTGACTATCTGGAAGCAAGTTGTACAACTAAACCCCTTAAGTTTGTAGTTGAAGATCAATGTAGACTTGTGCAGTCTTGTTTCAGTTGTTAGATGAAACTTTTGAACTCACTCTTGTTCAAAGACAACTTAGATATATAAATTGTGTACATTAGATACACCTTCAAGCATAACAAATCAAGGGATTAATATGCGGAAGTATGAAAATCAAACTCTTTTCATCCCAAAACATCATTGTAGTGTTGAATGGAATGACAATATGGGGAACATATACTATCCAATACACATGCTTCCTCAACAACGTCGTTTTCTTGGCAGTCCATTTTCTCTTTGTTTCTTTCACATTATCAACCTTCAACCTCTAAATTAAGGATTATGAAAAATATGAATACATCTAAATTCTACAAAGCTGTAACTGTAGGAAATTAGATTTTTAAGTAGTTAAACTAAGAAATTTATAGAGAAACTTAGGACACTTTTGAAATGGAAATGCAAAGAGAGATTGATGAGACCGTTAATATGACAATTTTTTTCAAGATTTGGAGAAATCAACTTACGCAAGTTTCCTTTGTAAAGAATAAAAGTATGTTTATTTAAAATTACAAATATAAGTTTAACACTGAATCCCCAATGTTAAATCTCAACACCAACTTACTGAAACCACTAATTTTTTTTAGTATAATACGATATCAAATACATATCATTATATATGAGAGTGCATTAAGCTGTCTAGGGCATAACTTTATGAATATGTAAAGCAGCATTTGCTTGCACATTTGAAAATCGTCACTATAAATATCTATTATATAATATAACAACTTCATATGATGAGCATATTTCAATTAGCTAATACTTTTTTTTTCCTTTCTTAAGATCGTATGCAAACTAAGGACATAAATGATATTGCTCAATTTCTCGGGTCCGACTACATGGTATTATCTATCATGGACTTGTACCTCTAGAAGATGTTGGAGTAGATGGCCTCATTCCAGTAGGACTTTCCATACCAATAGAAACAGAGGCCTTATTTCGTGATGGTATTCGTGACCCTGAAAATAAATGGGATTTGATTTCAGATATTACTGAATTGGGCTTAATCCCGTGATTTGGATAAGTTATTCTTGTGCAACATAGAAACCCTTACCAGAGTTTCATCGACCACCTTATTATTCAATGTCATTTTATCAATATCATCAAGTAATGCATTAGTTCTATACTTATATAGAGAGGCAGTGATATACCTTCAGCAGAGAGCCCCTAAGTGAAGATACCCCCGATACTTGGCAGCTTTAAACCGTTTCCAATTTCCAGCCTCATCTAAGAGATCCATGTGTTTCATTTAAATATTTGAAGATATATTTACACCTGTTCGGCTAGGCCATCGATGTTGGTCAATTAGTCGAGCTTGCAAGCCATCAACCGGCTAAGAATTATGTGACTCACCAGCGGAGTTTCTTCCCTTTAAAGGACTCCCTCGTATAGGCTTTGCAGTTACATTAGCTCTTTTGGAGACATTTGAAGATGGCTTCAGGGATCGATCAGACAACAACTTCACTGTTTTTGCAACTTCAGGGATCAACCATAAAATTTTATAAGTGGTGAATTAATGTACCAAATAGACGAACTTCTAGAGATCTCAATGGCATGTATTCATATACTAAGACCCTCTATCGGAAGAAGAAGAAGAAGCAGAAGGCAAAGGAAGAAGAGTAAAACGAACAGCCTAAACTGCCAAATAAATTCATTACACCTACCAATTAAGAGGTTCAGAATATGAAGCAATATGGTCCATTCAAAACGATACATCTCGGCCCTACCCAACACCAGAAATTTGCAAAGAAGAAATCCCTTTCAATCTTGGAAGTGAATCGCTCAAACACATGAATGTGATTGATTTGTAAATGATCATGCTTAGTATCTTTATCATAAGGACCTAAAAGGAAAATTCTTTAAATATTACAGAAATAGATCATAAAAAACTGCTATAACTCTAAACCTAACAATGTAATTGAGATGAATTACAATGTGTAAATGGAAAATGGTTTAAAATAAGCTCAATAATTAGATAGTTCCAAAGATAACAACATATATAGACAAATAAGTATGTTCGAAAAAGATGAATGACATAATGAAAGGCAAATCTTGTTGCATGACATACCAAGAGTATGTCCTAGCAGTTTCGAATGGATCCTATAGCCCCTTACTTAAAGTGTACATGCTAAAGTTGAAGAAAGAAAATTTAAGAGCTATTTTACCATCATAACTCCACTAAATCACATTCCATACTACAAACGACTACGAATGATCAGACTAATGATGACCTCATACTTTCCTGCATCATTATGTGAATGCATACGTAGTGTCATTTCTTTGACTTTGCCTTGAAAATAGCTTCCTTATAGTATTTGAGTTATTGTGTGCTTTGTCTTATATCATCCATGGCCCTGCATTTCTGCTCCCTCGCAGGTGCCTTTTCAAAAACTGAAAAGTGAAGAACAACCGATTAGTGCAATTTCAGGAAAGCAATCATCTTAATGGAAGCAACGATGATAATTTATTTATTTATAGCGCATTTGCTATTCAGATTTAGAGGTGGTAATGTCAGCTTAGGACACGATCATTCTCTCTGTAGCCAATCTATCTCATACTGGATATCACCTCATTTTTCATGGAAGTAATCATGAAATTAGCGAGCCTGCAAATCACTTGTAAATAATATGACAGTTAAGCAAACTCATATCTGGTGATACACTTCGTATGTTGTATTTGTAATCCCAGTACAATGTACATATTCTGTATAACTGCTCAACACTCAAAACCTGAGAAGATATATAAGGTTGATCAGGTATAGCAAATGCAAAAAACGGATTATGGGAGATAAGTGATTTGACTTCAGAGTACTCATGATTCCAGACCATTCTAAAAAATGTATTGTTAATCTCAACAAATTAATGAATGAAAAGGGGTAAGAGCCCTAATCTGAAAATTCAAGTACAAAAAACCCTAGGAAATTGAATAATGAGGAATTACCTTATTCAGTGTTTTCGTCCTTGAAGAAATCCTCTCTGAAACGCTTATTCCTCCCGTAATTCTCATGCGCATCGTCTGCCCTTCCGGATGCCAAATTGGCGAGGAATTGGGACTTGTTATGCTGCTGGTGGAACTCGAACATGGCGAGTGGTGCGCGAAACCGGAGGCGGCGGCTCCATGTCGTCGTAATGGTGTGTGGCAGCGAGAGGGTGAAAGAAGTGGCTGGTGGCGGCAGCACACTTAGGAGGAGGAGCGGAGACCATGATTTGCCGGAATTGTTCCAGTTCCAGTAGCAACGATGATGGAAGGCTCATTTCGAAGCCAAACGATCGTCTAAAGAGGAAACGACGGAGGCGTGGATGTCGTCAAATTGGTCGTGGAATTCATCAGAAGAAATAAAATAGAGGAGGAGGGTGAAGGACGGGTGAACAGAACCCTAAATACATGGTATAAATTAAATGCAGTACAAATTTCATTAACTTTTGGCAATTCACACTCTGATTCACATGCACCACACCAGAAATGACCACCAGTTCTTGATAAGCCTGTTTTGCAGTTTCCCTTGCCACATGAGAAGTAATGCCAACTGTTTTTCTGGCGGATATCAACAATTTCCACCCCACATTGAATGGTAACTGAGTCCTAGAATATTGGAAAACACCATCAAAATGAAGAGTCATTCCTAAATGTAATTGAATGTTGAAACACATATACTTAAAAAAAAATACCAGGGTAATTTGACCTGTTAGAAGTAACAAAAACAGTACGCAAGTTCTGACCTTTTGTTTTAGGGCCTTATTAGAGCGACCAATATCCAGAAGCTGGCTTAATGTGCAAACTTCGCTCTTTATGTCTTTTACAGCTTTGGAGACGACATTGACGTTTGGCTCCCTACCAGACAAACACAAACGCATGCTTAATGGCTGTCAAAATAGTAAGACTACATTCACTAAAAACACAAAGCTTAACAAAAGCAATCACCCAATAATTTTCCGGAGACTTGAGATTGGATGAATATCAGGGCTGTCATAAATTGTGGTTGCAGAGGTACTTGATAGATAAATGTCATCTGTAAAGAGGGGTAAAATTGTTAATAAAACCAGCAAAAATCTGCATGTATGTGTTTAGTGAAATGATCGTAAAAGATAAAAAACAGAAAAGTAAACATACTCCTGAATTCTCTAACGTTCATCCCGGTTAATATCACGATTAGTGGAGTGACAGCTGCAACGCTAATTTTGATCAGACCATCACATATTGAACCCCATAGTGTTGCTTTGATGCTCCTTCCCCTATTAATTTTGTTAGGAATAGGAATTAAACCATGCTAAATTAAAACAACACAGTAACACACAGATTAATATACACTGTCTACACCAAATACCTTTCATTTAGCAGATGGAATTCCATCATTTGAGATCCATTCCTAGTTGCCTTAACCTTGCCCATATTAATGGCAACCCCAAACACATCTGCAAAATTTACAACATTTTCAAAAACACTATCAGGATGATCGCATAATTGATTTGATTAAAGAAACTGAATACAAACAAACCTATCAGGAATTTGCTTCCATTCAGTTCAACCTCCTCAATAGGAACCAGTGAGAAAGGATACCTTAAGAAATCACCGGAGATTCTCTCGTTCCTTTTTAAGGTATTGTTGCCTTCTAACTGAATGATATATTTGTCATCAGGACGAACACGATAAGAATCTCTGTTTGGGGCAACTGTGAAGTTATTGATTGTGTATATCTCTCCTTCAATTAGCCTCCCAGAGAAGCAATGTGCAATAGAGTTGCGTGCTACACAATGCATGATATTGCCCTGGAAATGGAAATTCAAAAATATAAGTCCGACATATGGCTAATAAGATTATATCCATGTTTAGACGGATTATAATTGCAGAGAACACATAGTCTGGACGTTGAAAGTATAATAATACACAGACTGGACAAAAACATTTTGACATCAGGACAAAAAGTGGTATAAGGAGTCAGCAAACAGGTGATTAAACTCAAGAGAGCAAGGAAAATAAAAGAACATGAATCCAGATAATTACCATGGGATCCGAAAGTAGGAACTCCGTGCTAAGATACTTGTCTTTGATATTAGAAGCATCCCATCTGCGACAGACCATGGCGTTGACACTGCGAACATCATTAGGAGATAGATTAAGAAAAGAAGTAACCCCCTTCCCATCATTTGAATCCCGATTGACATTAGAAGAATCAGCTTTGGCAATCATCTTTGAGGTGGAAGCCATTAGAGTGTAGATAGGAAAAATATAAGAGGGGGAGCAACAATATGGAAAAAATGGGAGGGAAAGGTTGTATATATAGTTGCACTTGTAAACATTGGCTGACGTAAGAGTAGAAGAAACTTGCATGCCAAAAAATAATAAAGGGGGTAATTTAACACCATAAATGACAATAAACACAAAAATGAAACCCCTGTCATAAAGACGGTTGAAAAAACAACACCATATAGACATTAAAAGGAAAATTAAACTGTTGTCATAAAGACTTGGAAGACCAATAGCAAAATAGGAAATGGCTGTCATGAACACGGAATGTAAATTAAAACAATAAATGTCATTAAAATGGAAATTAGACCGATGTCATTAAAACTTGCAAAACCAAAAACAGAATATGAAAGAAAAGGAGGATGGCATGAATCATATGAAAATAAGAACAGCATAAGAACAAAAAAAAAACACACTTATCAAAACAAACAAATTCGAGAGTTGCAAACTAAAGTAATGCATTTTCTGACAAATGCAAACTATATGACCGTATCATAGTATATTGAGTGCGTAGGTATATCAAATGAAGAACTTTTCAAATTCACCACAAACCAATATCAAATACATTGATTAGCTCTTGGCATGATATTTCAAACAAAATTAATGTTTAGCTCTTGACATGATATTTCCAACTAAATTAAGAACAATTATATGTGCACATGACAAAACCAAGAGGTAGAGATAACCACAAGCTGGAATTGTGTACAGTAGATATACATCTTCTGCAACTCTAATCATCATCTTCAAGAAAACTCCTGCACTGAAAATGAAGGAGAAATGAAAGTGTTCAAACAGAAGATGCAACTCATAGTCGCTTTGGTTTGTTTAGTTGACTGGGTATTAATTTGTTCCAGCAGGGTTATAAGCCTCTCCTCAGAAATCTAAAAGGAACATATTTTAGGTTTAGTTAACATGACAACAATTTTCCCTAAAATTACACATGTATATCGATCGATTAATCATATATGGATTAAAAACATCTTATCCCGCCCCAAGTACACAAGTTGCCATTGAGGAAATCAGTGGAAATCAGTGGTAAGCATAAACGCATATTGCATATACCTTCTTCGCCGGTAAGAAGCAACGAATCTTATCTCTTGAGTCGAGCAAGAAGCAACGAATCGTATCATGCTCTTTTACTGAAGTGGAATATCGTGCCCTCACCATTGCAACTCGTGAGATCACTTGAATACAACAACTTGGTAAAATGGGTATTCGTCTCAACACGCTCCTGCGAGCGGGGGGGGGGGGGGGGGGGGGGGCTGCGCAAAAGATGCAGGGAGGTGAAAGAGGGAAAAAGAGGGCAGCCCATTGAGGCCCATTCAGAATTAGTCTTTCAAACACAGCAAGCCCGGAGGCCTGAAATATTAAATGAACGGCCCGGAACCGACCCGGTACCGATTTCATTCAATTTTGGCAAAAGGCAGCCAACCATTATATAGATAAGATTATTAAAAGAACTAATTGCAAAAAAAAACCCAACATTTGAATAGGTTTGCAAAAAACTACAAACAAAAAGTGCTAAATAAATAAAGGTAAAATTGTATTATTTTTCTCTTTTCTTTTTGTACAAGTTATACCATAACACTTACTACATTACCTAATCAACAATTAAACTTTCCCTCTCCTTAAACTAAACAATTGCATTTTTTCCACTCATCTTCTTCACCCCAAACTTTGACCATATTGTTACTCCGTTGACCTTTGCCACCAACACATCCACCTCTACTCTTGATCCTATTCTCCTTCAATCAATCGCCTCTCTGATCGGTTTTCATCTCCTCCAGAATCTACTCTTACCTTGCGTGATTTGGCACCTCGAAGGATTCATGCCCGATATAGGGCTTTTCTCATTCGTGGTTTTCATTGGATTTCGTAATTGCTTCTGGTTGGTCGAGATCCAAGCTCTGGGGGAGATGAATCCTAGTCTTTACTCTTATTTCCAGTAGCGGAGCCAAAAAATATAGAAAGGGGGTTGATTTTTAAAATTTTAATTTGCTCCTATGATATTAAAATTTATTAATAATATTTTTATATTTAATTTTATTAAAGTTAATCATTAGAATTTGAAATTGATGTCAGTGTTAATTTGACCAATATTTGAAAAAAATTAATCGACATTAGCTTATAATCTTAACAACTATAAATAATTAATCAAAATTGATTTCGTTACTTATCAATTGAACTCATTCCAAATCAAACTGATATATGTAAATAAGATTATTTAATTAACCAAATTCCAAAATATTAAATTTGAAAGCCTGTATATATTCACTACATAAAAAGTTAATTGAATGAGGCAAATATTCAATGTTAAACAATTCAAACTGCTTTAATGTACCTTTGGGGGAATAAAAAGTTGTCTGATGTCACAAACAAAGGCCGGTAGTTTTAATGTTAAACAATTCAAAAGCTTTAATTTTTAAGCAGACGACATCGTATTAGAGAATTGCATAAAGAATTCCAAGAGTTTTAATTAGTGTACTTGATCTTCTACCTTTTTCCATCACCGTTTTTATCAAGCTTATAGCAGGTGCTATCAACATTTTCTCCGGCTTTGGTAGGTAAATTAAGTGGCGGTTCGGGGGGAAGCAGGTGCTCAAGCACCCCCATTGCTTATTCCTTGGTGTTGTCTCACTGCTTCTTTCACCTTGTCATCAACATATCAAGCTAATCTCATCTTGCCTAGGTAATCTATGACCAGAGTGTACAAATCATGAAAAATAGGTAAGGAAAAGCAAGAATCACATAGAAAAAAGTAGGATTCCAATAAGAATGGTAATCTCAACATAGATTTGTCAATGGCCATACAAGGAGACAAATCGGTCAAACCACAAGCCAAGAGATGGGCGTATCCATCATGCCCTCTTGGATTCGAGAGACAGAAACCTAAGAAGCAGCGGAGAGAAGTCGTCGTTGTGAATGGAGGGGATCGACGAGGCCGTGCAAGACGCAATGACGATGAGGGTGATTGAAGAGGAGTGGTTGACGAGCAGGCGACGAGGTTGTGGAGGAGGAGAAGAAGTCGGCGAGGTCGTGGAGAAGGAACGATCAGTTGTTGTCGCAAGCAGGGGATGAATGTCAAGTAAATTTTAATTAGGATACGATTAACAGGATTCACTCATCTATTCAAATTTTATTTCTCCTTTTCTTTTTACAAATTGTAAAGGTTTTTCTTGTTATCTTTTTTTGAGAAGGCAAACCACGGAGGGAATGACCGCCCTGACCATCGCATACGATGATCCTAAAGAAAGGTCTGTATGACTCGAAAAGGCACGAAGCCATAAAGTGTGATTTAACAGTTTTGATATAAATATCAGATAAGGAATTGTCGTTATTACATTCTAAAATCACCTTTATGAAATGTGAGCTAACTTCTGGATTGGCCAGAAAATCAGCTGCTTTATTAGCTTCTCTAAAACAATGTATTATTTTGTAGTTCTAAATATTGTTAAGAATCAATTTTGTGTCTGCTCGAATATTTCGAATTTTTCAAGGTATCTTCCAAATAGTATTTATACAATTAACAATGGTGATATTCTCACCTTCAAATATAATATTTGGATGGTTTAATTTAATTGCTAATATTACCGCATTTAAGAAAGCTAATGCTTTAGTCACTAAAGGGGATTTGTAGTGACCGATTTATTATAAATGTCAAAATTTTTACCTTTTATTATCTCTAGCTATCACGCAATGGACGAATTATCAATGTTTTTATAAGATCCGTCAAAATTGATTTTAATCCAATTATCTGGCGGTAACTTCCAAAATTTATATTTGCGTTTCACTACTGGAAAACGCAGTTGTAGCTGCAAATTTAACCAAAATAACAACCACAATGTTAGCCATAAACTATGTTAGCCACGAATCTCCCATCAAAATTACCCATAAAACAAAGTTTCTGGCTAAAATGGACCTGGCTAAGCTTAGCCATAAATTTTAGCCATAAATATGCTATCGTGGCTAATTAGCTAGAAAACATAGCCAAAAACTTATTTGTTGGGAAATTCGTTCCTAGTAGCAACAAAATTATTTATGGCTAATTTTATGTCTTTTAGCTATAAATGAGTTTGTGGCTAAATTTCTAACGATTTAGCCATAAAATCATTTGTGGCAAACTTCTAGGCTATATAGGTTTATGGCTATAACAAAAATAAAAAAATAATAATAGCATAAATTTATAATAATAATTATTATTATTATTAGTCAATACAGAAATTGAGCCTATTGTAAACAAACAAATATTTACTAATATCCATTAATAGGACAAATAATCTTACAAAATTTTGATATTCCATGTGCACTACAAAGTTCTCTAAACCATGCACATGGTATATCAACATTACATGGAACCTAGCTAAAATTCACCTCATCTAAGCTATAATAGAACATATAGAAAATACCAAAGTAAGCAACAACAAGCTTAAACATCCAAAATGCCTAGTAAATAGTAAGGGTTATAGTTTTTACTTTGTAGACTCCAAAATGCTATGTCAAAAGTATACACCTACTACCAAGGAGTTGGTTGAACTCTTGAGAGGTGGTGGCATTAGCATCTCCATGAATTTAAACGTTCGAGCATGTCTTGTAGTAACTTATTTTGGGTATGGACAACCTTCATCTCATCTCGCATCTTCCTCTTAAGAGACTCCATAAATGATTGTGACTTGCTTTCACTTGATGTAGGGAGTGTGAGAATCAGCACGAGCAAAGTTACACCTTGAAAGTTGGAAAAGTTGTTGAGATGACCAATGTACAACTCCGGCAGATTGCATGATGCTAAGTACAAGGAAACCCTGTGAAAAAAACCCAGAAAAAACCATGAACAAAAGAAAAATCAAAAACCTTGAGCATCAGTAGCTACACACCAAAGTTACTGATTTCAAACAGCAGTGAATAAAACAAATAAACCAGAACAGCAATGCAATAGCACAGACAACCCTGAACATCAATGCAACAGTGCAGAAAAAACAGAACAGTGAAAAAATTAGAACAATACAAACTGAACTTAAGGTGTGCTTCTTGTGTTCATGAATATATACAACAGTGCAGAACAAAAAAAAAAAACAGAACAACAGCAGTGCAAACCAGGAAAACTTATGTACAACGATAGTGAACACTTACGTGCAACCCGGTGAACACTTATGTGCAGTGATGCAGACCAAATATATAAATACGGTATTTCTGTTCATGCAAAGTAAGTGGAGTCATAATCTGTTTGAAACCTGCAGGAAAAAAAGTAGTTGTGCACTAAATTATAAATATCAGTGACTAGCTGTGAAACACAAACACCATATTTTACTTCTGGGTATGTGAATCTAAGGCATAGTTTAGTGCATAGAGCATCAGTTATGTAACATGATTAAAATAAACACTTGTGTTATTGAGAAGACTTAGTGTCGGTTATTATGCATAGAAAACAGAAACCTTGAGCATCAGTGACTAAACTCCAAACACAATGTGCAACCAAAGATATTGCACAACACAACAAACAACCAAAGTTACTGCACATAAAATGTTTCATCACATTTGGAGGGTTGTAAAAGTTTTTAAAAAATAGAAGGAAAAGGGGTTACCCTTCCTTAGAAACAAGCTAAATAAACAAGCCAATGAAATTCCAAACACGTCAAATACCATTAATAAAGAAATTCCAACAAGCTAAATAAAACAAGTGATGTAGCCAATATCGGATTTGACTCTTGACTCTTGACCACTCACTTTGAGCATCAGTAGCATTATTATATTATGAATCTCAACCTTTATAAACCCATAATCTTCAATCCCAACACACATTAACTTTTCATATCAAACCAAAGCTTCTGCAATGGGCTGCACATCAATACAATTATTATATAGAAGAACATTGTTTTACGGCTACAAAAGCTAGGGAAAAAAATGAAATAACAATGCAGACCTTAAACCAAAAGAACATAAACATGTTATCGAAGGAAAAAAAAAAACCAGAAATAATTGAGTGAAGACTAGCAACAGAAAGCCGAGGAAAAAAACCTCTTTGAAAGTGAAGACTAGCAGCAGAAAGACTCTAGATTTCCATAAACATCTTGTCGAAGACCTGAAACAAAAAAAAGGCAGATTCAAAGAACAAGAATAAATTTGTTTGTTGAATGAACAAATTGAGGACTAAATTTCAATATTGGAGAGAAGTGAAGAGAATACCTGCAAATTGACGAGCGAAGTGAAGTGAAGAAATTGCAAATTGACGGGCGAAGTGAAGTGATGAAATTGCAAATTGACGAGCGAAGTGCAGGCGAGATTTTTGGAAGGGAGTTTTCTAGGGTAAATGAGTGAAGAGAGAGACATAGCAGGGTCGAGGGTTTAAGATTCGAAATAAAAGCGCAAAAAAGGGGTGAAATCTGCCAAATTTCAATAATGCAGAGCGGGAAATTGGTGTTGAACCGCCGAAATTATTGGCTGGATCATTCTCATATACTCCTGTTTTTATAAACTAAAAACAAATAAATTTAGATAAAGATAACAAAATAAATAAATTTAGATAAAGATAATTCATCAAAATTAATTTAGGTAAGATAATACAACTTAGTCAGAATTTGATTAAATCATCTTGATTGTCATTTTCGGTATCAAAATCTTCCTCGTTACTTCTGACATTGTAATCTCCTTCGTCAATGATGATCGGATCATTTAGATTAGTAGGCAAAAAGTGAATTGATGATCCTGCAAATCCATCAACCTCAAAATCATTTGGTTGTAATATTGGTTCAGAACCCATTGGTTCATCAACATCCTCAACCCATCGTTGCTCTACTATTCCTCAAGGCTTTGCCTTACACACGAATCTGCACGACTACGACATACTCCAAGGTAGTCTGCATAATAAACTTGGATGCATTGTTGAGAGAAGACAAAACGGTCGTGCATTCTCCATGCATGCAATGAGAACATGATAGTTACATGCATTACTCAACATCTCATATGTTGGAAGTCACTCACTGTCCACAAAAGATTTGCACGCATCCTGGAGTGTGCCCTTGTAGATGCATCAAATGTTGGCACACCCTCTGTCCATAACATTAGCAACTCCTCAATCAAAGGTTGCATGCAAACATCTATTAGCTTCTTTGATTTCGTGAATGGTGCTGCAGAAAAGAAAACGAGTTTACATGCACAGTTGCATTTGAATTGGTTTTGCTTTATGAGATAAACAAGGTTTATATCACGGACTCTTACAAAATCTACACTTAGTTGCACTTGCATCATCCTTCCAGAACAACAAACAACCTTTGGGGAATAGATGTATCTTCTGTTGTGGCAATCCCAACGCTTTAGTCAACTTCTTCTGATCATAGTAACCTTTTGGAAACTTATTGTCATCGTTTGTTAACCCATGTTAGGTTCTTCCGCAAACCCATATTGTTCTCAACCTTAAATTGGCTAGTGTGGGGCTCGTGGAATGAACTGTTAGGGTCAGACCATGGAGGTGGGACAAATTTGGGATCGAGTACGTCAAAAACCATTCTTTGAGTAGGATTCAAATTATCAAACAATTGCATCCCTATCCCAAAGAAATCCATGTCATTTTGATTTGAAGAAGACAACTCTTCCAAAAAAAGGTGACTAGTGATTCTCCATGTGCATTCCACAAAAGTTAATTTTCGACGAAACCCTTGATAAAGATGAACTCGAATTATGTCTATCTCTTAAAATATTCCATTTTTACATTCAGAACAAGGACCTTCAATCTTATTCTCGTCCATCTAAATCACTTGTGATGTACGTTGCAAACGTAATAAATGTTTCAACGCCATTAATGAACTTGCTCTTCAAGCCACCACCACCGATAGATAACATCCATCATACATACAGTCATGATTTTCCATATCGATATTTACAGCGTAGACAAATAATCAACTACATCACTCATATATACAACAATCATATCCTTGACCTTATAAAGCAAGCTATAATTAACAATCTTTTAACCTTATAAAACAGCTACAACTACAAAGAGTATGGAGTTTAGATGTTTGAAGTGTAGGGGTAGATTTGGATATGTCGGATATTTAGAGTGCACAAATTGATAAAGTAAAAAAGATTTCATGCATTGCTAATAAGTTGGTACGAACATTTAATATATATACTAGAATTTAGCCACGAAAGCAGCTTTTAATTATAGCCACAAATATATTTAAGGCTATATACCTTTAAATTTAGCCACAAAGACAATTTATGGCTACATAGCTTCAACATTAGCCACAAATTTAGCTTCAAAACAATTTTGTTGTAGCATAGTTGCTATTTTAGCCACGAAATTTTCTTTCATGGCTACATAGCTATAAAAGTTAGCCATAAAATATATTTTATGGCAACATAGCTATAAAATGATATTTCATAGTAATATTTGTGGCTAAACATATATGGCTATAGCTGCGTTTTCCAGCATTGTTTATTTCTATTCCTTTTATGATTTTGTTGTGGTCCCAAACATTGTTTTGCACCAATTTCCCAGTGTTTATAGTTTGTAAAAGCACATTGGGCCGTATCGTTTTTTATTAAATTGCCTATTTCTAAAGAGCATAGAATTTCTGTATAACCAAATTTGGTACCAGAAGAATAAAAGTGATTTAGTTTTATTTATATCATTTTTGAAATTATTAATTATTTGTAGAAGCATATTTTCAATAAGCCGAGATAAAATTAATAATTGACTGTTGGTGTATGGGAATTGGAAGAATAAATATTCTCTAGTTTTAACCGGATTATTGCAGAGTGAACACTGAGAAGGTACTCTATTGTAATATCTATTTAGATGTTCAGTGGTAGGAAGATTATCTGATATTATTTTCAGAGGAAGTTTTGAATTTTGTGGGTAATTTTTAATTTCCATATCCATTTGTATAGATGTGATGCATTTGTTAAAGTATTATTATTATTCATTTGTTGTCTAGCAAAAGAGGTACTAAACTTCCCATTGGACTTTAGAGTCCAGTTTATTTAGAAGCTGATACCAATTGGATAAGATCATCTTTGTCCATATTTCACAATAACATGATACCTACCTAATGTATGAGTAAGGATCAAATGAGAACTTAGCTTAAGATAAAAACTAAGAACTATTACGGGCCGTCAGATCTGGAAGATCAACGCTTCAGATTAAATCTGAAAAATAAAACGATAGATATAATAGTTAAATGAAACGGTGGCATTTTTTTTAAATAATGAAAACAAATAGAAAAGTGATTGCACTACCTCGCTAAAAACAACCCCAAACCCCCAAAGTTCTCGGTCTCTCTCCCTCTATCTACTTCCTCCCTTAGACGATCGATCTCAGCTTCCTCGATTCCATGACTTCTGCGCTGCTACTCTTTCTTCCTCGATTCCATGGCTTCAACGTTCTATTCTTCCTTCCTTGATTTTGACCTCATCCTCTTCCTTCCTCGATTTCTCCATGGCAGCAGGAAATTGATCGAATTTAGCTCTAGATCAAGCAGCCTTCAATGTCTCAACATCTATTCTATCTCATTGCATCAAACAATTATCAAACTTAAAGAGTCTGTTGGACCCGGTTCTCGCGGTGAATACGAACCCGGTTCGCAACGTTCTGGTGAACCGCGAGCCCAAGAAGTCATTGAAGAGATCGAAACGGAAAGGCCCAATGAGAGGCCCAATAGATATAAAGAATAACACCGGATTATGTGGGGCCCGCGACCTGGATATAAATCCTAACCGAAAGGAGAGAGAAAGGGCAGTGGCAATTGAGAGCATCCCCCTTGAGCAAGAGAGAAACACAAGAGACGAGCCTTCATTCTCGAGATCGTCTCATTGGTCCCGATTCATCTCTACTCATAGAGAATCGGATGATCGGTACCTGGATTCTGGCTCTCGGTATCGTAGTCGTGCTTTTGAGGTGTGAATCGTGATGTTTGGCTGAGTTTTACTACTTTACTGTTCCATTGTGCTGGTTCGTGAGGTTTCATTGTTTTGGTTGTATACTTTGATCGTTATCTTCTTCTGCTTTGCTGCATTCTAGTGTTATTTGAGGTGTTAATCTCGTTTACCTGTGATCGTTACTGACTTGGGCGTCGGAGAGCCAAATCAAGGGGTCCAACCTTTCGGTTTGGTTGTGCAGGTGTTTTTGGAGCTGAAGAACACGAAGAACAACGTATAAAGGCATATTTTGATCTAGATGAAGATGAATTACAAGTTGTTGTTCCAGTTGGCGTAAAGGAGGTCTCCAGTACTTGAAGATTTATTACTGGCCAGATCTCGCGAGGTGTTGATTGCGAGATCGCAAACATCTGGGCTCCAACACTGGCGCCGACCGTGGGGACCTCCTCGCGCAGCTAGTTCCCTTTGAAATCTCAAGAATCAGTTCGCGAAGGACAATATCATGGGCGACACTGGTAGAAGTGGCACAGCGAACAACACCTTGTTACAAGCGGGTCCCGACACTCAAAACGCTCTCAACCCGGTTCTCCCTCGTGTAGACGAGGAAGAACCTGACCTCATCACTATTCCGCGAGAACAGAACGCACTTTTCAACGCTTGGGTGGCACAGGGCGCCTCGATTGCCCAGAACGCAGCTAATCAGAGAGTAGATCCTCGCGATGAGCATTCTTATCGCGAGGAACGAGAAGTTACCCTCGATGAACAAGTGGTCGAGGTTAACCCCGACGACAGGGTTTCAGTCTCCAGGATGCCAAGAGGAAGGAACGCCGTCCGCGAAGCCAGACATGGAGGGTTTGATCTAAATCAGGCTCCAATGAGTCACCAAGAGTATTACAACTCTCAGCATGGTGGTCGCTATGATGATCGAGGTCAAGCATATTACCCCATGTATGAGCAACGCGGCCACTATGGTGCCCCAAGCTATAATCGCGACCAACTAAACCGAAACCCTGCTTACCATGCAAACCCTCCACTCAATTTCTCGACCATGTTCGGTCCCACAGCTTTTGCAGAGCACATCATCAGAGCCCCTCCGTTGCCGGACTTCAGATTCCCGACTATCAAAGAGTACACTGGTAAAGGGGATCCTAAAGAGCATCTTACGCGATACAAGTATGCCATGATCGCGAGGGGACCTGATGAGGCCACTATGTGCAAAGGTTTCCCGGGAACACTCGCTGATACGGCCATGACATGGATGTTAAATCAGCCTCCCGGAAGCATTTCTTGCTTCGCGGACATCGAGAAAGGGTTTTTGCTACATTTTGGCTCTTCGAAAAAGAGAAAAATCACTATGCAGGAAGTGGTCGGGATCAAGCAAAAGGTAGGAGAAAGTCTTGAGGAGTATGTGAAGAGATTTTCGCTGATGGTTTTAGAGGCTGATGATTTTGATGACAAAACCGCTAGAGTCGCGTTCCTAAACGGATTGGCAGACGGAAGCGAATTCAAGAAGCACCTTTACAGGAAACAAGAGCAGTCTTACCAGGCTATGTTAGAAAGGGCTTATGTAGAGATTCAGGTTGAGACACACTCAAGCACTCCCTCAGTGGGAGGGGGACAGAGCAAGCAGAATCAGAACCAGGGCCAGAGTTCCAAGAAAGGCAACCAGAGTTGGGGAAATAAAAGACAGCAGTATGATCAGGGACAAAGCAATTCGCGAGCTCCGGGATTAGTCACCCAGCATCAGAATCAGAATCAGTACCAGGATTACGGACAGAACACAGATTATAATCAGTTTCAGGCTCAGAATTTGATGAACCAGAGAGATGATAATGTCAATCACAGGGGTCGCGGCCGAGGCAATGGTGGCCGAGGCCATGGTCGCGATGGAATGTGGTGTGCTAACCACAACTCCACTACTCACAACACGGACGAATGCATGAATGGTCCTAGAATGAACAACGAACCCGAGCAAAGAACCGTCCTCATGAATCAGAGGGACGGAGGAAATCATCAAGGCAGGGGTGGGAGAAATCCTGGCCGAGGACCATTCAGAGGAGGACATAACAATGGGGGCAGAGGAAGAGGACGCAATCAGCAGAACGCGATTGATCCTAATCCATCTCAATGCAATCAACAACAAAACTTCCCGAGGCCGGACGGCCATGTGGGAACCATATCCGGGAAGCATGTCCCTATTCCCCCAAACAGACGCGAGCTGCGAAAGATGATCAACGCTCCCTTGCCTCGCGGTCTTCCGGTTATGAGTATCGCGAAGCCTCCCCCCAGAGAACCATATCAGCTTGTTTTCTCTAACAAAGAAGTTAATGAATGGGCAGTCTCTTCTGGTGATCCACTAGTCGTACACCTACAGATTGGCACAAAGTTAGTTAGTCACATTCTAGTCGACACGGACAGTTCTGCCGACATTTTGTATCTGGATGCTTTCGAGAAATTAGGGGTTGGCCCTCGAATGACAAGACCAACGCGAACCACTCTGGTGGGATTCGCGGGTGAAAGGGTCACCGCTCTGGGAGTGGTGACTTTGGATGTAGTAATGGGTGACGAAACAGGACCGCGAAGATCTGAGAAGATCGATTTTGTCATCATCCCTACAAGTTCTTCATATAACGCAATCATCGGGAGAGGGACACTATGCAAGTTCGATGCGGTCGTATCCATGAGCCATTTATGTATAAAGTTTCCCACACCTTCAGGAACAGGGGTCGCGACGGGAGTTGAGAACGAGAGTATCTCGTGTTATATCAAATCCGAGAAGGGGGAAGATACACCTTTGCTCGCGAATCAGCTCTTCGTCCCGGGCATGCCCAACGTCGAGGAAGAAGCGGATTTAGATGTTCGCGAGCCCCCGAGATCTCATAATTCTGATGGAGAAGTAGACAAGGCAAAGTTTACCGGATTCGAAACTCAGGAAATCACCCCTTTGGAAACAAGGAAGAGAAGTTGTTTGTGGGAGGAAACCTCGACCCCATGGTGATGGGAGAAGTCGAGAAGTTGCTATCTGAGTCGCGAGACGTCTTTGCTTGGTCCCCCAAGGATTTAAAGGGAATACCACCCTCTGTCATTACCCACTCTCTGAACATTAGCAACGAGATAATCCCAAAAAGACAAAGGAAGAGAAAACAGGCAGGGCCAAAAAATGAAGCCGCGGCCGTAGAGCTCGCGAAGCTCTTGAAGGCCGGATTCGTGAGACCAGTTCAGTACCCAGCGTGGCTGGCCAACGTTGTTATGGTCGCGAAGAAGGGAACATGAAAGTGGAGAATGTGTGTAGACTTCACCGACCTGAACAAGGCTTGTCCAAAGGACAGTTACCCGCTACCCTCTATTGACCAGCTTGTAGACTCTACCGCAGGACACGAGGCGCTCAGCTTTTTGGACGCGTACTCAGGTTATAACCAGGTTATGATGAATCCATTAGACTCAGAGCACACTTCCTTCATAACAGATAAAGGAACTTTCTGTTACAAGGTGATGCCTTTTGGTCTAAAGAATGCAGGGGCTACATTCCAGAGATTGGTCGATCGTATTTGTAGTGATCAGATAGGGGACACCGTCGAGGCGTATGTTGATGACATCGTTGCGAAGAGTAAGAAGTAGAGTGATCATGCTCGCGATTTGTCAGAAGTCTTCGCGACTCTTAGAAAGTATGAAATGAGTCTGAACCCAGACAAGTGCGTGTTCGGGGTCACAGAAGGAAAGTTCCTGGGCTTCATGATCAGCGCTCGGGGTGTGGAAGTTAACCCGGATAAAGTCAAAGCGGTGCTTGATCTTCAACCACCACGATCAACGCATGAAGTCCAAAGGTTTGTGGGCAGAGTGAACTATTTGGGAAGATTTTGTGCCAAGTTAGCAGAACGCAACCTCCCATTCTTCGAGATCTTGAAAAAACCAAAGAACTTCGAGTGGACTGAAGAATGTGGGCAAGCCTTCGCGAGCCTTAAAGAGCACTTGTCGAGGCTCCCGATCTTGTCCTCTCCCGTCCCGGGGGAAATCCTCCAATTATATCTCACAGCGAGCTCAAAAGCAGTAAGTGCAGTCCTTGTTCGCGAGTCAGAAAAGCCAGTGTACTTTGTTAGCCGAGCCTTGTTACCAGCGGAAACACGATACTTCCCAGTGGAAAAGTCTGTACTCGCGTTGGTGACAGCTGCTCGAAAGTTACGGCCCTACTTTCATGCACACCCGATCGAAACTTTGACAGATTTGCCACTCCATGGTTTCATGACCAAACCAACAGTAGCAGGGAGGCTCACGAAGTGGGTGATTGAAATGTCAGAATTTGATGTGGTGTATCGCCCCAGACCTACTATTAAGGCTCATGTGCTTGCTGACTTTATAGTAGAAACAAGTTTCAGAGAAGGAGAAACGTTGAACCCTTATGGCGAACAAGTAATGTGGGTGATGCATACTGATGGAGCGGTGAATGATGAAGGATGTGGGGCAGGCGTGATCCTAACATCGCCTACAGGAGACGAGATAAGCCACGCCATAGCTCTCAAATTCAAGCCCACGAACAATGAAGCTGAGTATGAGGCTCTGATCGCGGGACTAGAACTGGCCGTTGGCCTCTCAATCTCTGTGTTATCTTGTCGATGTGATTCCGATGTTGTTGTGAAACAAGTACAGGGACTTTACGAAGCAAGAACCGGGAATCTCCCACAGTATCACGCCAGGGTCGCGACGTTGACCTCATTATTCACGCACTTTGAAATCAAAGCAATCCCGAGGGAACAGAATCAAAAGGCAGACGAGCTCGCGAAGAAGGGTGCGAGTTGGGAAGGTCCCAAGGAAGAACGCGAGCAAAGGTCAGGATTCATGGTGTTGAAAGGGGGTCCCCCGAAATATCTATTCCTGGTAAAAGAAGAAAGCGTCATCAGTCGCGAGATTGAGATGATGGCGATCAACACCTCGACTGAGGATTGACGTCTCTCAATCATTGACTATCTCAAAAATGGTCGCGGTCCTTCTGACCCAAAAGAGCTCGCGCAGTTGAAGAGGAAAGCTACACGCTTTTACATCATCAGTAAAGGTGAACTTTACAAGAGAGGGGGTAACCCTTGTGAACTCAAATGCATGGATTATTATTCGACGAAATCCTATCTTGAGGAATTGCATGCTGGGTTGTGTGGAACACACGCGGGATGAAGGTCACTGGTGTACAAAGCCTAACGCCAAGGCCATTTCTGGCCTACGATGAGACAGGACGCTCAGGAAATGACGCGAGCTTGTCAAGCATGCCAGTACTTCGCCCCTGCCTCTCATCAACCGGGGGTAGAGTTTCAGATCATGGGAAGTCCCATCCCCTTCGCGATGTGGGGATTGGACCTTCTTGTCCCATTCAAACCTAAAGCTCCCGGCCAACTCGAGTATATTATTGTAGCAGTGGACTATTTCACAAAGTGGGTTGAGGCCGAGGCACTCGCGTCAACGACAGTCCCCATTGTGAAGAAGTATTTGTGGAAAAATATTATCTGTCGCTATGGATTACCTCGGGAAATTGTTACAGATCGGGGTCCTCAATTCAATTCACCGCAGTTGTTGACTTGGTGCAATGACTTGGGTGTTCACTTAAAAATTGCTTCCGTAGCGCATCCTCACTGCAATGGGCAAGTGGAGGCCGTCAACAAAAGTATAGTTATGGATCTAAAGAAGAGACTAGAAGGTGCCAAGGGCAGGTGGGCTGAGGTTCTACCACTCACCCTTTGGGCCAACCGCACCACAGTCAAAAAAGCAACGGGAGAGAGTCCTTTCACTCTTGCGTACGGGGTCGAAGCTGTGGTTCCAGTGGAAATCTTGTTCCCGAATGAAAGAATCCTTCACTATGACCCAGACACCAATGATGAAAGGATGAGGATGGAACTCTAACTCCGCGAGGAAACGCAAGAGATGGCAGTCATCCGAGCAGCTGCTCACAAAGCAGGCGTCGCGAAGTATTACAACAAGCATGTTAAAGTAAGAGGCTTTGTGAAAGGGGATTTAGTTCTGAGAAAGACAGAAGGAGGAAAACTTGATCCCGGCTGGGAGGAGCCTTACATAGTGGATCGCGAAGTCGCACCAGGGGCCTATCGACTGAAGGATAGCTCTGGCAATCACGTTGCAAACTCTTGGAACGTGATGCGACTACGCCGCTATTACGCCTAACCCACTCCCCCACACAGGCGAAAGGACCGAATGAGACTAAGAATAGCCAAATCTATCATCGGGTTACCAAGAGAATAAATACTTTCGCCAGGAAGGGGGGACGAAAATCCGAAATAAAAGGTACAAATACGTCCCGAAAATCCAAAATCCAAAATACATCCCGTGACACTAGGCTGGGGGCCGAGAGCGCCCACCTAAGTCGCGAAGCCGTGATGCTGGGCTGGGGCCAGGAGCGCCCACCCAGATCGCGAAGCCGTGATGCTGGGCTGGGGCCAAGGGCACCCACCTAGATAGCGAAGCCGTGATGCTGGGTTGGGGCCAAGGGCACCCACCCAGATAGCGAAGCCGTGATGCTGGGCTGGGGCCAAGGGCAACCACCAAGATCGCGAAGCTGTGATGCTGGGCTGGGGCCAAGGGCACCCACCTAGATAGCGAAGCCGTGATGCTGGGCTGGGACCAAGGGCACCCACCCAGATAGCGAAGCCGTGATGCTGGGCTGGGGCCAAGGGCACCCACCCAGATCGCGAAGCCATAACACTGGGCACCCGTCCAAGTTGTGAAGCCGCGACTCTATGATGGGGCCCAAGTAGGCTCCCATAGTGCGCGAAGCCGTGGCAGTCAAGAGCGAGTAACGACATCCGTCCTCCTCACCTTGACCACGAAGTCCTGACCTTGGGGGGATCGGCAACCCATCAAGGCACGAAACTCAGCGAATGATCAACACATTCCTGTAAAAATCAAACCGCAAAACTATCGCTCAACACTGAGATTTACGAAATCTCACGAAAAGCTAATAGTGTTCCCACTCCTTTTCTCATGACAGATACTCTTATGCAAGAAAGGTGAATGACCCTAATATGATCACGATACAAGGCTGGGGCATCAAACCCACCATCGCTCAGCTATTCATCGCGAGAAATATAGACTCCAGTGGCTCATTTTGATACCAGAACTAACGCACAAGCTCCAATGTTTCGTAAGCATAGAATTCCTAAGGCACTAAACACACCCCCGCTAAGGTATCACGAAAGGAGTATGCAAATTACTTTGCTTTCTCACGCGAACGAAAGTATAACCCCGATTCTTTGTATACAGGAAATCCTATGCTCGCCCACACTAAACAGACGATCGCGAACGATTGAAAACCCTATTACTGGCTCGTATACATGCAGTAATCAGGTAAAGATATGTGTTGTCTTGAACTCCTTATTTCACACAAGTTCAGATGCATAGCTAGCAAATACTTACACAATTGACTATCTTACAGGGTTTTTAAGAAGTGCCAGCGACACGGAAGATTCCTTTTCTACTGGATTTCTTGAGGGTTGTTCTGTTTAAATTAAGTGATTTTTATTCAAAAACAATTATATAGTAGACCAATCCATGTGATAAACACGTATGCTCGTTTTGGATCGCGAAGCATAGAAACACTTGATGTATTCTTAAGTCCTTGAAATTTTTTCATTACTTCAGTACCTGCACTCGTTTTCATACCACATTCGCGATTCAAAGCAAACAAGAATAAAAGCCAGACATCATCCTCTCTCTCCTTATTTCACGCATAGCGTTCGCAAGCATGCAAAGCACCCTCGCGAACACTATGGGGGAAGGGAGAAGGAGGAGAGTTACAAGATAACATAAAGGCTTCAAAAACACCAACTCTAAAGAGGAACAACGATTTTCACTTGGTACACCGCAGTTCGGATTGGAACTTCAGGAGGATTAGCGCGCCACATAGTAAAAGTCACCTCATCCCCCTCCCGAAGATTGTGATCCTCTACAAACTCGAGCCAGCCCTCACCCAGAAAATAAGAGCTTCCGACCTTATCTAATGTCACGTCCCAAGGTTCAAAGTTAAACCAAAGGATAAGGTCTCGACCACCAAAATGGCTAAGATGCCGATCACAATGCTCTTTGGGAAAACGTTGTACATAAAAAGAAGGCTAAGGCACAAACAAGAAAAGAAGAGTGCAAAGAAACACCCACCAGACATCCACCAGTGATGGCTAAGGAGTCCATGGAAATTGTGAAAGCCTCTTCCAAAGTCCCTTCTCGTGTTCGCCGAGTCCTAGCCATAATAAAAACCCTCGAAAAGAACGACCAAGGAAAAGAAAGTAAAAGCTCCTATTTATCAAGCTGAACCACCTAACCCGTAATCAATGCATTAAGTGGTTGAGGAGAAAAGTAGTTGAGAAAACGAGAGAAGCAATAAATGCACAAACACACATAGAAATAACAATACGACCTCCCCAAGAGGCCCAAAATAATCCAAGGCTCACGACTACACATGTATCGCGAACTGCCAAAAATTCCAAGTAGCCATTTGTACGTAGCATCAATCCAGAGCTTACAAAGATAATTCATAAGGAAAAAGGATCAAGCATCGTCATTCACGTGATCGGTAGGAATGTCCAGGTATTGGCCAACTTCATCCATCGCCACATCGTGAGTTTCCTTTTCACCACCAACATCCTCAGCCGACGCGATGTTCTCATCAATAGCGGTTTCCTCACTATCAATATTCACAATATCGTCGTCGTCACCTGCCTCAGTTGTCTCGACACGAGGGCGCTTCATTGGGTCCCGAGTCTCTTTCATCCTTACCTCCGAATAAACCACGTCCCGAACTCTTTTGGGCGCCTTGGGAGCGGGAACCACGGGAATATGAGACTCCATCCCTTCAGCAACCCCTTCACCTTCTCTCAAAAAAGGCTCGACTACCCAGCCTTCAAGAAGGCTCGCGTTGTCGTCAATAAAGGTCCCGACGGGAGGAGAGGGATACGGAGGAAGCTCCGCAGGAAGACCACAGAAGTCGGATGGATCGTAAGGAAACTTGGGCACCTGGTGTTTCCTGAGCTGACGCGTAAGCGAGGCGATCAACAGTACATCACGAGCAGTGCTAATAAAGTTAATACGATCTTTCTCGCGGAAGCTTGATGCATACTGTTTCGCTCCTTCGCGACGACCCTGAGAGAAAGCCTTATCTTTTTCCTGCCTGATCAAGCCTAACTCTGTGTCATGATTACGCTTCTCTACTCTGGCAGCAACCTCCATTTCACTTATCCTGTTCTCCAAGTTAGCGTTCCTTTTCTTCTCTTTATCCAGAGCCTGCCTCGCCTCATCCCTTGAGTCTTTGAGCTTATGGCCGAATGCTAGAACCTTCTCATAATCCTCCTCCAACTGCTTATGGCTGTCCTCGAGGGCCAAAGCATATTGCCCCGCAGCCTCATTGATAAGGATCGACTGCGATAAAGAAGGAATGTGAGTTAAAGATGATAACCAACCAGGGAAGAGTCTACAAGAAAATAACAGGGAGTAAAAACTTACCGCCAAGTTAAGCGTGGAAAGACCTCCACCACCACGAACGATACCCTCTAGACAAGAGGGTATCTCCGGATAACGAGGACGACCATTGTGAAAGAACTTTCTTACCACCTTTTCCTCGGGAAAGAGCTCATCTAAATCCTGAGAAGGGATATCCTCGCGACCCTCGAGAGTCATAGGCCGCTTACCCCTCGCGATGGCTGAGGCCCTCTCAGTAGGAGTGCCTCGGTTTGAGGAAGGAGTCCTATCGGCTCCAGAAGGAAGCGAAGCTCCCCTTGAAACAGGAGAACTCACGACCGGAATAGTCTGGTCAGCCAAAGGCTCTGACGCCTCGATGGGCAACTCTCGAATATTGATACCAGTAGAAGGGGCTTTTTTCTTGGAAGGAGCTTTGTTTTTCTGCGCAAGCTGCTTTCTACGTTTGGGCTTCACGGCAGGAGGAGCGATTTCATTAATTGGTTCTTCGTCGAAAGAGTCGTCAGAACCTTCTAGAGTTGGGAGCCTGGAGAAATATCCTTTTTCTGAAAAACATAGGAAAGCATCGATCTATAAGAACATGGCGTTATAAAAGGGAAATAAAGACAAAAGATGAAAATAACAAACAAATAAAATGTTACGCGAAGACATGAAGAGTACCGTAATGATGTTCAAGGCTTAGCCCTCGCTGGGCTAGCACCTCGTGGGTAATACATGCCAGAAATATGCGCTTCAAGATGAGGTTAGAAAAGCTATGGAATTTATCAGAAAGGCAATCTTTCTTAGGCTGAGACCAGTCACCAGATTTAGGTTGGGTCACGGTCATTAATATTTTAGTAGAGAACCCCGAATCTGGTGGAGGCCGTACTAGGAACCAATCCGTCTTCCACTTCGGGAGCCGGGGTGGTCCGTCCCACTCAGTTCTGCCATTCTTCACAGCCGTGAACATCCCCTCTTCCTCGGGAGCCCTTCGCGTCCGGAACATAAGAAAAAAATGGCAAGGATTGGGGTTTACTCCAATGTCTTGACATCTCATCACATAAATGACGAGTGCGCGCCAAAAGTTAGGGTGCATTTGGGTTGGGCTATATGTCAGCTCTTTCAAAAGCCTTTTGGTGAAGTCGGAGAAAGGGAGCCTAAAGCCTAATTTAAGAGAGGAAATACTCAATGCGAAGAAAGAACCATAATCGTCAAGAGAAGTGCCACCTGAGGATGGCAAGGCAAAAATTGTCCCCTCCGGAAAGGGATAGGAATCGGCTACTGCATAAAGATCGCGAAGTTGAAGATCAGAAGGAAGAGCCGTAAACGGATTCCCGAGGACCTTGACTTTCGTATAACGAACGCGACGGGTCAGGACCTGTACACGACCCGTTGGCTTATTAAAACAGTCCTCGATTTCAATGCGAGGAAGATCGCCTTGCCAGGAATAATACTTTTCGTATTCCACGCGACCAATAATTACATCCTCAAGTTCCTGAGGGAGAAGATCGTTATTGCTACTACCCGCATCTGGTCGCGAAGTAGAAGGGCCTTCGCCATCCTTATTTCTAGTAGTTTTCCCTGAAAAGAATTAAAAGAGGGAAAAAAGGAAAAAGTCAGTTTTCCAGGGCAAGAATACGAGACGCCAGGGCAATAAGAAAGCCTCGCGAACCTTAAAAAAGGGAAACAAGGAAAACCCTGGAAAACGAGAAAGACAAGATCCAGAAAGGAATCGAAGAGACACTCGGATGAATGTCCAAATGAACATTCTGACGAATACTCAAGAAATGAAAAGCGCCAAGAACCCTAAATAGTTTAAAACAGGTCCTAAAGAAAGAAAACACCCAGAAAATCGAGTTTAGAAGGATGAAAAAGGAAGCGGCGCCGCCCACTAAAAGCTAGTAGGAGGGCGGAGAAAGCCATTAAACCTCCATGAAAACCAGCATAAAAGCTTCGAAAAAGCACGACAATGGCGGAATACCAGGAAAACGTCAAAATTCCGAGTAAATATAACAGGGAAAGCGAAATAAAGAGCGAATTCGAAATAGAACTTACCAGCCATTTGTAATCCGAGGAGTGTCTGAACGAGTGAGTATTTCTTGAAATTTTATTAAGAACAGTCTTTTACAGAGGAGTACGAACAGTCGAAGTGGAGAGGAAGGGAAGAATATGATTTGATGGCCTTATATAGGAAAGTGGGAAAAACCCAAAAAGTTGACACGTGTTGGAAGGTGTCAGTGCGCGGGAGACGAAGCGTCTCGAATTTAAAATTTGAAATTCAAAACAAGCGCGATGAAATGAGAAGGAGTCGCGAATGAACAAACTCCTAACACCCTCGAGATCCCGGCTTCAATAGTTACCCAAGCCTTGCCTTCGCGAATCCAAGGACTTGGGGGGCTGGATGTTGGACCCGGTTCTCGCGGTGAATACGAACCCGGTTCGCGACGGTCTGGTGAACCGCGAGCCCAAGAAGTCATTGAAGAGATCGAAACGGAAAGGCCCAATGAGAGGCCCAATAGGTATAAAGAATAACACCAGATTATGTGGGGCCCGCGACCTGGATATAAATCCTAACCGAAAGGAGAGAAAAAGGGCAGTGGCAATTGAGAGCATCCCCCTTGAGCAAGAGAGAAACACAAGAGACGAGCCTTCATTCTCGAGATCGTCTCATTGGTCCCGATTCATCTCTACTCATAGAGAATCGGATGATCGGTACCTGGATTCTGGCTCTCGGTATCGTAGTCGTGCTTTTGAGGTGTGAATCGTGATGTTTGGCTGAGTTTTACTACTTTACTGTTCCATTGTGCTGGTTCGTGAGGTTTCATTGTTTTGGTTGTATACTTTGATCGTTATCTTCTTCTGCTTTGCTGCATTCTAGTGTTATTTGAGGTGTTAATCTCGTTTACCTGTGATCGTTACTGACTTGGGCGTCGGAGAGCCAAATCAGGGGGTCCAACCTTCCGGTTTGGTTGTGCAGGTGTTTTTGGAGCTGAAGAACACGAAGAACTGCGTAGAAAGGCATATTTTGATCTAGATGAAGATGAATTACAAGTTGTTGTTCCAGTTGGCGTAAATGAGGTCTCCAGTACTTATTACTGGCCAGATCTCACGTGGTGTTGATTGCGAGATCGCGAACATCTGGGCTCCAACAGAGTCAAAACAGCATTTGTTGTCTTTTGACTAGCATCTAGATTGTACGGTGTTAAGTGGAACCTGTGTATTATTCTAATTTATTCAATGATCTTTCAAAATGTTTTATCCCTCTATAAGTAACAACGATCATAGTTAGTATTATAAATAGGAGTAGAAAAAACTCACAAGATATGTTTAAGAAGGCAAGGAGTGAAACTAGAATCTCGTTCTATTTGAGTCTTTCACTGAATTTATTCACATTAAACTCTCACTGAAATAGTGCAATCTCTAGACTTACCCTTTCCTGTTTAAATTCAAGATAACATCCTTTTCTGCAGTACAAAAAGATATTACTTGTGCATTTTTTTGTGTGTTACATTTAATTGTTTGAAGTTATGATTTGAAACTCGGAAGTCAATGCAGTATGGCTTCCTGAAGTTCATATTGCAACTATAAATAGTGATGGACTTTCCTAATTTATCTGGATAGAAGGGTAAATTCAAACATGTGCATACAGTCGATGTTGCTGGACCCTCCCGTCTTCGGCCCAAACTCGATGAGTACTTTTGCCCAGGCAGTTGGTCTAGTTTTCGTGGTGGATTCTATAGAGTTCCTGCACAGCTGTGTAATATTTTTTCTACCTGTTGCTTTGATTGCACTTTGGTATGCTTTTGAAAATTGCTCACCTCTAGTGGTGTATTTTGAAGGTACTTGTATGATATATTGACCAAGGCCAGCATTGTTAAGAAGAGGGTGCCAATTCTCATACTCTGCAACAAGACGGAGAAAGTAAGTGCACATTCCAAAGAATTCATCCACAAACAGCTGGAGGAAGAGTAAGATTCTCCATTTCTCTTTTTGATTGTTCAATTTGTTTTGGATTTTTTTAATTTAACATAAAGATAAAATTGATATTGATAATGTAGAGATAAGCTGAGGACTACAAGGACGGGAATAACTGATGCTGACATGACTAACGAGTACACACTCGGTGTACCGGGACATGCATTTGCATTTTCTCATTGTGCTAACAAAGTCACGGTTTCCGAGGCATCTGCCTTAAGATGTGAGGTATCCGAGGTTGAGAAATTCATTAGAGAGCAAGTAAAGCCTTGAGATTAGTTTTACATGACTCTCTTTACCTGGAATCCAAGCAATTTCATCACATGATAGCTTGAGTAGCTTTTTTTCTATGTTGAATTGTCTATTTAAAAAGATCTATCATGGATTTATGGTTTTTTGTGGTACTTGAGATTCCATCACCACATACGTGTACATGACATCCCGTTTTCTTTATAGAATTGGTGCTTTGGACATAAACTGATTGAATGCTATTTTGGAATATGAGATTTTAGAAATTCCAACTGATACTGCTATCTTGAAATTTAGACTTGCCTTTGGTGGAGACTTCCAAGCTGAGCAGAAGGCATTAAACATTGTGAAACTTGAACCATTCAACTCATCAATAAAGAGAATGGGAGTCGTTTTAGAGCTTCCTAAAGGAGGCCTAAGGGATCACACTAAAGGTGCATCTGAAATTGTTTTGGCTGCATGTGACAAGTTCATGAACTCTGAAGGCGTGGTTGTCCCTCTTGATATGTCTTCCATTGATTTTCTAAATGCAACCATTGAACAGTTTGCCAATGATGCCCTTTAGACGTTGTGCCTTGCTTATAGGGAAATAGAAGATGACTTTTCTGCTAATAGTCCTATTCCTCTCAGTGGGTACACCTGTATTGCTATTGTTGGCATCAAAGATCCAGTTCGACCTGGTGTCAAGGAATCTGTTGCAATTTGTAGGTCAGATGGCATTACTGTTAGAATGGTTACTGGGGACAACATAAACACAACAAAGGCAATTGCTCGAGAATGCGAAATTCTGAGTGATGATGGTATAGCTATTGAGGGCCCAGAATTTCTTGAGAAGAGTGAGGAGGAATTAATGAGTAAATCATTAACTTGTTTTAATGTATTTTATGCACCTGAGATCCTATGAAACTAGAATTATAGGATTGTTGAACCTACTCTCAAAATTACTCGAACCCGAGGTACTAAATGTATGAACCTCAATTTGTACTTCTATGAACCTCATTTTGTACGCATTTGAAACTTTCTAAATGTATGAACTTCACTGAACTTGTATGACTAAATTGATGAGCTTGTAAGCGTAAACAAATGAGCTTGTATTGTTTTTTATTCGTTTGGATTACACCTCTTGCACTCATGTAATTTTTAATTACTTATGTTCATAATCTTTCAATAACAGGGTCAAAAATCACTAGATCATAATGATTTAACCTGTATTAGAAAATCTTAACATAAAAAATCAATGAACCTCTACTATAAATTGGTGAACCTCTACTATAAATTGGTGAACCTCTTTAAAATAGAAGGGAACCTATATTATAAAGTTTCATAAGTCAAAGACTAATGAACCTGCAAACTAATACTAATGAACTGACATGAAAAATCTCATGACACATAAAACAAAACAGATGAACCTACAAGTTAATAATGAACTCGCAGTGAAAATCTCATGAACCCATAAGAAAAAATTGATGAAATAGCAAGTTAGAACTGATGAATACGCATAAAAAAATCCTATTAACCTGGAATAAAAATTCGATAGAAAATGGTTAGGCTCATAGCAGTGTAACAATAGGTTCATTAAATTATACATTGAGGTTCATGGTCAATAGCACTATGAACTTATATTGACAAGAGCAATGATCCTGCATACAGACTATACAGACTATTATGAACTTGCATCCAAAGTACTATGAATTTTTCATTAGTTATCTTGCTAAACTAACTTGAACCTCCCGTTAGTTTGATTTGATGAGGTTCATTTGATTTGATGAGGTGCATTTGCTATTTTGTTATTTAATTACTTCATGGGTTTCCTCACCTCTGGAGTTTGTACCTATTTTTTGAAATTCATATGCTTTAAATGAGGTTCATTTTGCTTTCTTAGGTTATTTCTTAGGTTTATTTCTAATTATGTGAATTTATGAACCTGTTAACTTACACTAAAAATCATTTGACTAATATGCATGTAAACTTGTACCTGATGGTGCGCGTTATTTCTACGAAACAACACTCCTAGTCCTAAATCATCGCACTAAAACTAGCAAATCCAAACAGATCAATCAACTAGGAACGCGTTAATTCTTATGGAATGGAACGCGTCGTCTTCTATCAACGCGTTCAAAACGACATTGTAAACTTTAATCAAGCACGACAACCAAGCGGGTTATGCAAGCTGCTGATACATGCAGCTGATGCAAGCAGGTGATACAAGCAGCATACTAATGCAACCAGGTAGCTGACAAGCAGCTGGACGAAACTTAGCTTAGTGGGTTAGCTTCCTCTATAAATCGGAATGTAAAGCGTTTATTTGAAGGACCTTTTGCCTGACTCTGGAATGTAGACTTAGGGCCGAAGGTCTATGGAGGTCCTCGGGTATATTCAAACTCGTCGGCTTGTAATCTTTCGACTCAAATCAATAAAGAGCGTGGTCTTCTCGATAACCAAAGTCAATTAGATTCAATTCGACCTACTTGTTAAATCCGGGAACCAACACTGGCGCCGTCTGTGGGAATTTCCTCACACCTAGGTGGCTTGCTTATCGTTTAAATAAGCGTCAATTCAAGAACGGGGGAGCTTGTTCAACAAGGAGAAGCTTGCTTGTTCATCTATGAAGGAGCTTATTCAATTAAGAAAAGGTGTTTCTTCGTTCCAAACATCCGTAAAGCTCCCTTATGCCATGATTGGCAAACCCAATCTACGCAAGAGAGGTAGGATTCTCATCTTTTCTACTTGAGATTAACGTACAAAAGTTACTATTCCATGGCTTGAGTGATATTACGATAAAGATGGCTCAGTTGCAAAATGATGGGGTAAGTGCGCATAGCCGTTCGACTTGGGTATCTCGTTTGTCGCACATAGGAGAATTAGAGCTTTACCAAATCTTGTTGTGATTCTACTTTGGTGGAATATCTTGGTAAAATTGGTCAAGTGATCAAATTGATCAAGAGCTTAAAATCAAAGGGTAGTGGCATTGATGAACATGGCGATGGATCTCTGAAGATCGTGGGCCAACCATGAGAATTGATCATGCCAGTCAGTCTGCAGAAAATTCCAGGAATTGCAAGGGCGGAAGATGCAACAACGCCTCGAGCGAGCAAGACCGCGTTGGCAAGAGCACCAACTTCAAGGCAGAATCCGTTTTGGCAAGAGATCGCGTTGGCCAGGAAAGAAGGAGAAATCAAACAAGTGACAATCAGAAAGGCAAAAAACGAGTTTACCATATGAACTTGATGACAACAACAACAGCAACGCACAGCAACAACAACAACGCGCAGAAAGCAAGTGACATTGACGACGTCGACTTCGGAGAGCTCGTTTGGACTCGTTCGGACTCGGAATCGAGCACCGTCAGCGACTACGGCTTCGTATCGTCGAGAGCTTAATTTTAAGATCAAGAAGTTTAGAAAAGTACGGCTCGTAGCTCTGGGTAGACCACAAAAACAGAACGCGTCGGAAAACCAGAGAGCAAACTGCAGACCACGTTTCAAATGCTTCGTTCAGAGGTCAAACGGAGACGAAATTGGACATGGTCGGTGGCGTTGTAGTAGAATATCGTTAGCTATAAAATATCTGTTACATTTATCATTCCAGAATCTTCCCTATTTGGACAGTTGTCCCTATTTGTACCTGTATATATACTGCTCTCTGTCAATGAATGAAATCAAGGAAGTTGGTTATTGATCCACTACCCATGTTTTCTAGTATGGTATCAGAGCCTGCAGGACAAACGTCCCTTTAGCAGCTCATCCTCTACCTTCTTTTCTTTTGCCTCATCCAAAACACAAACCCAGAAAACAAAAAAAAACTCAGCAACAATGGTGCTGGATTATCAACCCCCAAACACTCCTCTTCCTTCCTTCTCTGCATTTATCACAGTAAAGCTTACTCAGGAGAACTTTCCCTTGTGGAAAGCCCTGGTATCACCATACCTCAAAGCTCATGGGCTCTTTCGTTTTGTCGATGGATCTTCGCCATGCCCGCCTCCTGTTCTTGCTGCTGGAGGAGCAAACCCGGCGTATGCTGAATGGCAAGCTAAGGACCTGTTGGTCATGGCCGTCCTTACGTCCTCTCTCACTGAGAGCGTGTTAGCCCAGGTCATCGACTGCAACACATCCTTGGAAATCTGGAGTAGCATGCTTCAACTCTTCTCAGCCAAGTCTAACGCTCAGATTGTTCATACTCGCCTCCAGCTTGCTTCCTTGAAGAAAGGATCGGAGCCAGTCACAGACTTCTTTAACAAAGCTAAGTCTCTTTCTCAGATGTTATCTGCTGCAGGACACCCCATCTCTGACCTTGAGTTTTCTACATATCTTCTCGCTGGACTTAACACCGAGTATGATTCGGTTGTTACCGCTCTCTCCACCCAAACAGAGCTCCCAAACCCCACCCAAATACTCTCCCATCTTCTTGTCCATGAGTCCCGAATCTCCCACCACACCACAAACCTTCAATCCCAAATCTCTGTTAACCATCCCTCTCTCACTGAAAACGCCTCTGTTCACTACACATCCTCTAACCGAGGTCGAGGCTTTGATCGCAGCAACATAGGCTACAATAGAGGTCGTGGAAGGGAGTCCTCTCAAGGTCGAGGCAGAGGGGGATACACCACTTTCTTAGGAGCTCCGGACCAACGTCCCATCTGCCATCTATGTGCGAAGCCAGGACATACGGCGCTGAAGTGTTGGCACAGATTCGACCAGTCTGTGCAAGCTCCACCACCGCCTTCTCTTCAGGCTCAGGCTCACCACACCAGCTCCTCCTGGTTCCCAGACACCGCAGCAACGCACCATTACACCCCGGATCTCGCCAATCTTCGCCTCGACTACAGTCCTTATGATGGAACCGACACAGTTTCCCTTTGTGATGGGTCTCAAATTCCCATCCTCAACCATGGCTCTAGCTCCCTTTAGTCACAAAATCGTATATTCAAACTCAATCATCTTCTCCACACTCCTTCTCTCAACAAAAATCTATTATCTGTGCTTCAGTTTTGTATCGATAATTTTGTGTTTTTTGAATTTCACTCTGATTTTTTCCTTGTGAAGGATTCCAAGACCAAGGACATTCTGCTTCGAGGCCCCGTTAGAGATGGCCTGTACGAGCTTCCGGCCGCCGCACCACTTTCATCTCGGCCGATTCAAGCTCACCACACCACCACCTTGTCAACTCCCGCCGCCGTCTAGCACCACCGCCTGGGTCATCCCTCCTCTCAAGTCTCTGCTTCTGTTTTCCGTAGTCTCGAAGTCAAGCCTAATTTTGGTCCTTTGGGCCCAGCTGATTGCTCCACTTGTTCATGGGCTAAAGTCCATGCACTTCCTCACTCCCACCAGCCCATCAAAATCCATCCGCCCTTTTGAATTGTTGTTCATGGACGTTTGGGGCCCATCTAGTCAGCTTTCAAAAAATGGTTATCGGTATTATGTTGCCATCGTAGATGACTTTACGAAGTATGTTTGGTTATTTCCCTTTGTGTCCAAAACTTTGGTTACTCAAATTGTCTCCTCCTTTATGTCTTTCGTTATGAAGTTTTTCTCCACAAAAATATCCTATGTCCAAACGGACGGGGGCACAAAATTTTTTCCCTTAAAGCCTATCTTTGAACAAATGGGAATTATTCATAGGATTACTTGTCCATACTCCCACCAACAAAATGGTAGTATCGAGACATGTCATAGGAGAATTGTTGACACGGGGCTCACACTACTCAAACAAGCCAATCTTCCCTTAACATTTTGGGACTACGCTTTTCAAACCGCCGTTTATCTTATCAATCGGCTCCCCACTCCCATCCTACAAAATCAAACACCCCACACCCTCTTATTCAACAAACCTCCCGATTATAAATTTCTCAAATCTTTTGGTTGCTTGTGTTTCCCAAATCTCCGTCCTTACCTCAAACACAAACTTAATTTCCGCTCCTTACCTACCATTTTTCTTGGGTACGCAAGTAACTATAGGGCGTACTTATGTTATGATTGGCTTGGTGAGAAACTCTATATCTCTAGAGATGTTCTTTTCCACGAAACTACATTTCCATTCTCCAACAAAACTCCCAACCCACCTCCTCAAATTTCCTACCTCCCATCGCTGCAACCTTTTCAGCCCACTGCCTTAGTCCCAAGTCCACAACCAACGGCCCAATCCTCAGATAGTCCACCAGAGTCCACATCTCCTATCTCCACTTCATCTTCAGATATTGGGCCGCTCCCCATGGATTCCGCACTGGATCAGCCTCCACCAAATGAACCAGCACACACACACACACACACCATGCGGACCCGCTCTCAATCCAATATCTCACGCCCTCTCATCAGAACATATGACACTGTTCCTTGGCCCAACAACAATCCAGAGTGCAATTCTACCACTCTTCTACCTGATGAGCCTACATCCTATACTGAGGCATCGAAGTACCCTGAATGGCGTGCAGCCATGGAGGCAGAATTCATGGCCCTCCTCAAGACCAAAACATGGGATCTTGTCCCTCCATCTACATCCAACAACATACTTGGGGTCAAATGGGTCTTCAAGACCAAGCGTCTTGCTGATGGTTCAATTGAGAGGAGAAAGGCTCGTCTCGTAGCCAAGGGGTTTAACCAAGTTCATGATCTAGACTACGAGGAGACCTTCAGCCCCGTTGCCAAGCCTTCCACAATCCGCCTTCTGCTTTCCTTGGCCGCGATGAATAAGTGGTCGGTCCGCCAGCTCGATGTACAAAACGCCTTCTTACACGGGTCCTTGACGGAGGATGTTTTTGTGTCTCAACCCCCAGGTTTCGTACATTCTTCCTTTCCTCATCATATTTGCAAATTAAATAGATCACTTTATGGCCTCAAACAAGCGCCTCGCGCTTGGTTTTCTCGCCTTAGTGACTCCCTTGTCACTATGGGCTTCTCCCCTTCCCGTGCCTATACCTCCCTATTCTCCTATCATCAAGGAAACTGTGTTGTCTATATCTTGGTCTATGTCGATGATTTATTGGTGTTTTCTAATGATGTTCAGTTGTCTGATATGTGTGTCAAAGCTTTAGCAGCAGAATTTCCCATCAAGGATCTTGGACCACTGCATTTCTTCTTGGGCATTGAAGTGCAGCGCACTGATGAAGGTTTCTTTCTCTTACAAACACGGTACATTAAAGACTTAGTCAAGCGCAGTGGCATGGAGAACTCGAAGCCTATTGCAACTCCTATGGCAACAAACTTCATGAGTAGTCAGGAGCGTTCTCCACCTTTTCCAGATTCAACCTTGTACCGTAGTGTCGTTGGTGGACTCCAGTATCTTGCGTTCACCCGACCCGACATCTCATACGCTGTTAACAGCATGTGCCAGGCGATGCACTCTCCCACTGAAGCTCACTGGCAAGGCGTTAAGCGCATCCTGAGGTATTTGAACTCCACTGCTGAGCACAAGTTCCTGCTGTCCTCTGCTAAAAGCTCATCTCTTGCTGCTTTCTCGGATGCTGATTGGAGTGGTGACTCTAAGAATTCCCGCTCTACCAGTGCATACTACATCTTCCACGGTCCTAACCTCATCTCCTGGATGTCTAAGAAGCAAACCTATGTCTCACGACCGACAACAGAGGCAGAGTACCGTACAATTGCTCTTGCAACATGTGAGGCCTTGTGGATTCAGTCCCTGTTCTTTGAGCTTGGCATTCCTCTTCCCGATCCACCAACTCTGTGGTGCGACAACCTTGGAGCAACTTACTTGGCGGTCAATCCAGTCCAACACCACCGGATCAAACACTTGAACATGGATTACCACTTCGTTCGCGAGAGGATAAAAAACAGAACACTTAATGTCGCCTTCATCTCTTCTAAAGACCAGAAAGCGGATCTGCTCACAAAGCCACTTCCGTCATCCCGATTCATTGAGATGCGCTCCAATCTTGGACTCTGCCCAACTCGGATCGAGAGGGAATAGTAGAATATCGTTAGCTATAAAATATCTGTTACATTTATCATTCCAGAATCTTCCCTATTTGGACAATTGTCCCTATTTGTACCTGTATATATACTGCTCTCTGTCAATGAATGAAATCAAGGAAGTTGGTTATTGATCCACTACCCATGTTTTCTAGTACGTTGGCTTCGTATCGAAGCGCTCTACAACATAGGATCAAGAATCGCGGCAAAAGAAGGCTTAATTCAGTAGGAAATCACATCAAACAACGCGTTACTGAAGCAGCGGGGCTGGGACTGCAGATTGTTTTCGTGTGATGAAAATAGCAGGGAATGAATACCAGGTTTAACGCGATGTAATCAGGCTAGCACGAGAGGCGTTCAGGAGAGTTTAACGCGCTGAAATCAAGCTAGCAGAAGATCAAGACATGAATCAACGCGCTGCAATGACAACAACATAACAGAAACGCGGACAATCAATTGACATTAACGATGGCGACTTCGGAGGGCTCGTCTGGGCTCATCCGGAATCGGAATCGAGCACCGTCAGAGGCTACGGATTTGTGTCTTCCAGCTCTTCATTTTAAGATCAATAAGTGCAGAAAAACATGGCTTGTAGCTCTAGATAAAGCACCGAAACAGAGCACGTCGGAAAACAAGGGAGCAAACGGCAAACCCTGCTTCACATGCTTCGTTCAGAGGTCAAACGGAGATGAAATTTGATGCAGTCGATGGCAATGGATTCGTACAAAAAATCCCTACACAATGGAATCAAGAATTGCAAAAAACGGTGGCCTAGTTCAACGGGAATTTGCATCAAACAGTGCACTGCTGAAGCAGCGCCGAGAGGAAGACTTTCAGCATTTGGCATTGATTCAACGCGATGAAATCAAGCTAGCAAGACGGAAACACTCGTGGAGGGAGTTCAACGCACTACCAGAAGAGTAAGATATTCATGGAGGGAACCTCAACGCGTTGCACAACATGTGAAACGTCGCAAAAAACAGGTTGACGCGGTGAAGATCGACGTTAACTTCGGAGGACTCGTACAGGCTCATTTAGAGTCGCAATTGATCCTCATTGGTGGTTACGGCTTTGTATTGAAGAGCTCTACACTATAGGATCAAGAATCGCAGTAAATGATGGCGTAAATCAGCAGGAAAGTACATTGAACAGCGCGTTCCTAAAGTGGCATAGGGAGGACGACTTACAATATTCGGAGTCGAATCGATGTCATTCGGTAACAGATTTAGACGATTCGAGAGTCTATTTTAACTACTTTGGATGCAGGGAATCCAAATCTGGAATCATACTGGGAGAAAGAAAGCTCAAAGGTAAAGTTTTGGATGATAAACTAAAGAGGTAGAAGGAGGAGTTCGTCGGAAATGAAGCACGAATATCACTAGCTTTGGTTGAGGATCACAGTCTAAGCAAGATCAGGGTGTCACAAAACAAACGACCAAGGAGCAGATCAGGGGCTTGAGCAAGCAAGGTGAAGAGGGTCTATGGCCCTTTGGTGGCGCAGGTGCCAGAACATCAAATGGTCCGTTCAACATCTTCAAACAACGCCCTCCTCACTCCAACGAATTCTGAAGGCTGGTGGAAGTCGACGCCGATGGCTTCAAGCAACTGCATGACCATCATCTTCGCCAACATCACCAAGGGAGGAACGCACACGCTCCATTGCATAACAAGAGCGACGAAGATCGCGGTGGTTGTGAGAGGCAAAGGACGATTCCAGACTGCATGTCCACGCGTCGCCGGCGGGAAGCAGCAAAGACGGGAAGTGAGCGGCGTCCACTACTAGAAGGTGAGTGTGGAGCTAAGGTGCGGGACAATGTTCATCATGACGGCGGGACATCCCATCGTGACAGTGGCATCAAGGGAGAAGGGTCTCAAAATGATCCACTTCGAAGTGAACGCGAAGGATAAAGAGAAGATTGCTCTTGCCGGAAAGAAGAGCGCGTTCAAGCAACTTGACAAGGCCAGAGCGCAATAACACAAGGTTTCTAGTAGAGAGAGGAGATGTTTTCATCGTCCCCATGTTCCACCTGATGGCTCAAATGTCGTTCAAACAACAATACAAGAGGAAGAGTTAAAGGTTGGCCACCACTTTTAACTAGTGTACAAAGGCAACGCGTACTCAACATGTATGGGCTCGTCACGCTTCCAAAGACGGGTGTGATACTTCTAAGCCTTCGCTTAGAATTGCCACCGCGTTGTTCATCTCGCATCAAGGGCTCACAACAGATGTGGAAACCCCCAAGCTCGGCTTGGGGCTGCCATCGTGTTGTCAGTCTCTAGTTCACAGCGAACGATGTCCCCAGAATCCCACCGCGCTACATCAAGCGGGCGTTGACCCCCGAGACTACTCTTGGGGCAGCCGTCGCGCTACTTCAAATGGGTGACGTCCCTGGGTTATCGTTGCGCTTACTCCGTACTGGCAACGTCCCCCAAGCATGTGCTTGGGGCTGCCGTCGTACTTGCTACAAACTTCAGCGCTCTATTTCGGACGCTCATTCCTTCATGTGAAACGTAAGTAAAGACCTGTCACCACGTTTATGTTATAGCGCGTTAACAAGCATTGGTTGAGTACTTCGAGCTTGCGATCGAAGTACTTGACCAACACTTGGGAACATTTTCTTTGAATTCTTGCAGGAAGAAAAGATAAAGACCGAATTAACTTCCATGGCAATATGTGCAAATTCTATGTCTACGGGTAACTCTACGTCTATGTGCACACAATAACGTCTACGAGCTATCCAAAGTCTGTGCTCTGAGAGGCAGGATCTGCAAAAAACGTCATCTACTAACACGATGATTTAAACCCCCGTCCATTTGATTGCTTCAACAACTTTTTTCAAAAACCGTTAAAGCATGGGGCTGTGATGGTGCACGTTATTTCTACGAAACAACATTCGTCGTCCTAAATCATCGCGCTAAAACTAGCAAATCCAAACAGATCAATCAACTAGGAACGCGTTAATTCTTATGGAATGGAACACGTCGTCTTCTATCAACGCGTTCAAAACGACAGTGTAAACTTTAATCAAGCACGACAACCAAGCGGGTTATGCAAGTTGCTGATACATGCAGCTGATGCAAGCAGGTGATACAAGCAACATACTAATGCAACCAGGTAGCTAACAAGCAGCTGGACGAAACTTAGCTTAGTGGGTTAGCTTCCTCTATAAATAGGAATGTAAAGCGTTTATTTGAAGGACCTTTTGCCCGACTCTGGAATGTAGACTTAGGGTCGAAGGTCTGTGGAGGTCCTCGGGTATATTCAAACTCGTCGTCTTGTAATCTTTTGACTCAAATCAATAAAGAGCGCGGTCTTTTCGATAACAAAAGCCAATTAGATTCAATTCGACCTACTTGTTAAATCCGGGAACCAACAGTACCTATGAACATGTGAACTTACAACTGAAATGTTTTTTTAGCGGTATGAAGTTATGTGTTTCAAATAACGTGTTACGACAAACAATTACAGATTTAGTCCGTGTTTACAAAGCACTTTCAGCTAGTGATCTAACTAGTTACTAGTTATCTAACTAAATACTAGTTAATATGTCATTACGTTTTTAAAAACAAGCTAAAAAATTCGGGCTTTAAAATATCAAAGAACCTCCAATACTATTGTCATGAACCTATACAAGGGTTCACTAATTTTAAGTTGCAGGTTCGTTAGTTTTCATTGAGGGAGTTTTCACTTGCGAATTCATTAGTTTTGGCTTAAAATTTGTTTAGTTCTCACTTGAAGGTTCATTAGTATAGATGCAGGTTCATTGAGTAATCATTACAGTTTTTTACTCGTATGAACCTTTTATTCAATACATTTTCATTACATATTCTCGCTCATCCAAGTGTCTATTGATATGATTGATTCATTCGTTTTTTCTATTGAATTTTTCCTTCATGAACCTGCATTAATTACTTAACGAACCTGCTTAACCAATGAACCTGTCGTGATTAACAAATAATCTTGTCTAGGAGTAGAAGGAAGAGCATTATATGCTTAATATCACTTGAACCTGAGATACTAAATGTGTGAACTTCATTCTGTACTTACACGTTAATGGTTGAGGTGAAGCTGTGAACCAATAAACTTGTGAACCTATGAACTTACACGGTAATGAATTTTTTTCTTAAAAAAAATCATTTGACTTTTATGCGTGTAAACATGTGAACTTACACGTTAATCAATTTTTTTTGAACTTGTGACCCTGTGAACCATTAGTCTAAATTTTGTGAACTTCAGTATACATTCAATGAACGTGCAATGTTATGTTTATGGTCCTATGCATATTCATGATGAACTTTGTAAAAGGTTACGCATAACCTTAGCGTGATATTTTTCATGCCTTTGTCAATAACATTTATACCGTTGAACCGTTAAAGTTTTTAGGTTCGTAATTATCCAATTACAGATTCATATTTTCTATTATTAAGGTTCATAATATCTCGTATATATTTATGAACTTTTTTATGAATCTTGTGTGTATGGTTCAACAAAGTGCAGTTGGTTCATGAATTTCTATTGCAAGTTCATTATTTTCATCATGAACTTACACGTTAAGAGATTTTTTATTATCAATATGAACCTATGAACGTGTTATAGACATTTCAATTACTCTTGTAGTTTCATTAAGTTCAAATTTTAAACATAAATAGCCAAAATTACTCTGACAACTTTGATTGATATCATTTAGTTCGCAGTTGTAGGTTGATGTGTTTTAACTTGCAAGTTTATAATTTTTGTCTAACTAGTTCATTAGTTTTTTTATAACTTCTTTTTTTGTTTTCCATAAAAAAAACTGACAAACCTCAGGTTCATAAAAATAAAAACGTATCTTAAGTTCATGAATTTCTATTTGCAAGTTCATTAGTTTCCATATTTGGGTTCATGAGTTTAACTTGCAGCTTCATTAGTTTCTATATAACCCATTTTTTGTTTTTCATCAAAAATACTTTAATATTCGTCAGGTTCATGAAAAGAAAAATGTTTCTTTAAGTTCATGGATTTCTACTTACAGGTTCATTAGTTTCATTTGTAGGCTCACAAATTTTTACTTGTAGGTTCATTAGTTTTCACTTGCGGATTCCTTAGTTTAGACGTTTCTTTAGTTCTCACTTGTGCATTCATTGGTTTTGACTTGCGTGTTACTAGTTCGTGAGGGTTCATTAGGTTTCACTTGCGGGTTCACGAGTTTTACTTGAAGGTTCATCAATTTTTACTATAAGTTCATCAATTTTTACTATAAGTTCATCAATTTTCATTTGTAGGTTCCTGAGTTCTGATTTGGTTTAGGATATCATTTGTTTTCAAATCCTTTTTCTAATCTTGCAAGTCTATGAATCTCCATTTTAATTTATAAACACACATAAAAAATGCCGTAAACATGAAACAAAATTCGATGAACTCATACGACAAAACTCATGAACCTGCAAGAACAAAAAAATTCATCAATTAAGAAAAATCATGAACCCGCAAGTTAGATTCAATGAACTTATAAATTAAAACTCGTGAACTTGCAAGTTAAAACTCAGGAACTAGATGTTAAAACGTACAAGTTAAAATGTAACCATAGAAAAATAAAATTAATGAACCTGAAAAAAAATTAATGATCCCTCTTGAAAAACCTATTAACCCATCTACAAATTAAAACTTATGAACACGCATGGAAAATCACATAAAATCTAGATTAATGTATATAGACTTGTAGGCTCATACCGGTAGTGTTCAAGTTCATTAGTAATTTAATGAACTCGTATGTGTAAATCGATGAACCTGAAGTGTAACCTTACGTTTGCTATATCAGGGATGTCGTTGGTAATGGTATGAAGACAATTTAACTATTTGTTTTGACATTTATGTGCCATGTTGTTGTTATACTTTTTTTCAACATTCAAGTAAGAAAGCTACTTTTGAATATCTGTTGAACCTATAGGTCTAACATGTTGAACCTACAGGTCTAACTTGTTGAACCTACAAGTCTAACTTGTTAAACCTACAGTACGTAGTTGTAGGTTCATGTGTTTTAACTTGCAAGTTCATAAGTTTTGTCTTACAAGTTCATTAGTTTTTTTACAACTTCTTTTTGTTTTTTCATAAAAAATACTCTCACAACCCTCAGGTTCATAAAAAGAAAAACGTATCTTAAGTTCATGAATTTCTTATTTGCAAGTTCATTAGTTTCTATATTTGGGTTCATGAGTATCAATGCTTATTAGGGATATTTAACCATGTGTGTAACTTCCAATCAAAACCCCTTACTTTTATTATGTTTGAAAAATTTGTGCAACTTAGTCTTACTAGGCATATAAAGTCTAGCTCACACAAAACGGTTTTGATATGATTTTAGTATAAAATTGGAGTGTGTAAGACCATATTGTGTCGTCATATTGCTAATATGGTCTTGTTACATTAATTTTATACCTAAAAAACATGTGTGTATATGTGAGATGTATGTTATAACATGTCATTATAGTAGTACATTAAGAAACACTAGTATGTTATGACGTATTATATGGTAGATGGTCGTTGTGCAATACCCGTTTGTATAAATAAGTTACTAACAACTTTGCATATTCATAAAACTCCTATAAACTCGTTATTTAACAGTTTCGATATCGTTATGATACTTTGGGCCTTGTTGAGTTTTTTGGTCTTTTAGAGGGGTAAACGATGTCTGTTTTGGATAAATTTTATATGTACAGAATCGTATCGAAATGCTCTACATGATTATCAAAACAAAATTTTAAAAATATTTTTTTAAATATTTTTTTGCTCGTTTAACATAAGCGAGCAATGTTTTTTATTTTTTAAATGTTTTTTCCAAATTTTTATTTGCAAAAAAAAAACTAAATTATTGCACAATATATATTGCTCGCCTAATGTAGGCGAGCAAGGTTTATATAAATTTTTTGTTACAAATCCCAGGTTTTGTAATTTTTTGTGTTGCTCGCTTATAATAGGCGTGCTAAAGTTGTATATTTTCTGTATTTAACAATTTTTTCTATTTTATCCCTGAATTTGGTTGCTCGCATAACTTAAGCGAGCTAAAGTTGTTCGCCTTTGCATGTAAACAACATGTCAGACAAAACTATTTTGCGTGTAAACAATATGTTAGACGCCTGAGAATAATAGGATCCTAAAATAATCTCTATACAAATTTTGTCATATTTCACATATCCAATTAAAGAAAGACACGTTGGCAAATATGAGTAAATGTCACCAATGGGAGTACTCGCTAAGTCGCTAGCCCTTTTTCAGTAGTTTTTTTTTTGGCTAAGTCCTCGCAAAGTCACGAGTCTTGTCCGCCCTCGCATTCAGCAAAACTCTTCCTCGTCGAAACCCAGCGATCCACTCTCGCAACTTCTGTCTTAGCTTTCCAGAGCTCCAACTCGCCATCAATGGCGGCCGAGACGGCCAAATCCTCTTCCCTCACTCACGCATTTGGGAATGTTTTCGCCTTCTTCATCCTCATCTTGATCGGAGTTCTCGCCTTCTCGATACGGATCTTCTCTGTGAGTCTTTATCTAAGGAAGTTTATGCCTAGATCTGCTCATTGTTTCTCATTTTCATTCACTCACTTGAGATCTTGTTTGTGTTTGTGTGCATAAAGTCAATTTGACTTTTGATGTCGTAAATTTGCTGTTAGTTGATATCTAACGTCTTGAGTTTATTCGCAGGTTATCAAATACGAGAGTGTCATTCACGAATTTGATCCTTATTTCAATTATCGAGTCACACAGGTCATATCTCATTTCTGAACGCCCTTTTGTTTAATTACTTTCCACAGTCTCTTATTCAGATCTTTCCAGAGACCACGTGAAACCATGTACATGTTTGTACTCAAAATCGGCTACTTTTCACTAGTAATTTGTGTTGTAAGAACTCTGATTCTATGCTACGCGACCTTGTACGTACATTGATGACTCGGATATTCACATTGCTTTCTACTTAAGAGTTTAGAAACTACATAGAAGACGCATTTAGAGTTTCAAATGGTAACAAGTTTCCTGTGTCCGCAATCTTTTGATGGAAGGAAAACAATTTTTTTGAATATAAAGATTATGGCATATAATGCAAAATTGAACCTATTATCTTGATAAAAGTAATAAAAAATGCTACATATGATGATTGATTTTCAAATAAGTTGTTCGAAACTTACATGGAAGCTATAGTACAACGAGGCAAAAAGGATAGCTATTTCCGCAATGAATAGATCGAACTAATTGTTATTTTTTCCCATTTAATCTATTTCAAGCTTCGTGTCTTGTTGGTTGAGCTGATTATTTAAGCAGATACCTACCTTACCAGAGACTGAGGTATCTGGGTATTGCATATGTATGGTGCTAGCTAGATATGTCCTTGTAAAGCTGCCAAGATATGCCAATAGCTTTGCAATCAGGACCTTGAACACTGAATGTTGAACAATTAGGAACTTGAAACCATAGCGTCATAACTAACCTTTATGACTACACTTGAGTGTGGGTGGTCATGCACCTCAGCTGTCAATTTTTATTTTTTTTGAGAAGCTTCAATTCTTTTCCTTTGAAAAGCTTGAATTTATGTATTCTCAAATCACTATTCTTTTCATGGCTCTATTTATTTTCAATTTCTGTTAATATGTCCTATGTAAAAGTGGTCATCATTTTCTTAAGTTTAATGGTCTACTGGTCATATGGCTCAAATGCTATGATTGATCTTGAATTCTTAACCCATAAACCTTGATGTGGTAAAATGTAAACGTCAAGTAAGACTCTTATTGGCTGGATAATAGGTGATAATTTGAATTCTTTTTCTGTTAAAATTGCATCCTGATTTCTTGTATTAAGCATTGAATTTCATTGAAAAAAGAGTGACGGTAACTATTGCTGGTTCAGTTTCTGACGAAGAATGGAATATACGACTTTTGGAACTGGTTTGATGACAGGACCTGGTAACTCTTATTGCGCGTTAATATTCACCTCTCCTTAATTTCCTGGTGGCTTATTTACATGGGGTTCATTAAAGTGGTTGGTTTAATTGGCATGAAGGTATCCACTAGGTCGTGTGATTGGTGGAACTGTATATCCGGGGCTCACTCTCACAGCTGGAACCATCTGGTGGTAGGTTTTGCACAAGTAGTTTATTTATCCTGCAATTTGTTGAATTTGAATGTATCTTGTTTTTTGAATCATGATGAGTATTTTCTTCTGTGATCCTGTTAAATTTGTAGTTGTCTGATTTTGTTGCAGGGCTCTGAACTCTTTGAACATTCCTTTGTCTGTGGAAACTGTTTGTGTGTTTACTGCACCAATATTTTCTGCCAATGCTGCATGGGCTACATTCCTTCTGACAAAGGTTGGTTTCTTTTCTCATTCATTTTTGTTGATTTGGCGCAAATCAAAAGGAAAAAAAAGAAGGAAAAGAGAACTAGGAATAACAGAAAACAAGTTTTTGTTTGTTGCAAGTTTTTTTATGCTCAACTCTCTTATATTATAGGAAGTGAAGGGCACAGGTGCAGGCCTGACAGCAGCAGCTCTTTTAGCCATGGTAAGTATGTAATTTTAATAAAAAAAAGTGGTTCTCAGATTTTCCTGCTCTCTAGTTACAAGTATGTTATTTTGACTATTGCTTGTCTCAGTGTTAATTTGTGGAGGTTTGGTCCGGTGGATATTTTTATATGCATAGGCATCTATTTGCTCTGAAGTCTGAAGTATGGATGCTTGGTCGTATGGGACTAGTGAATTGGCATTTTAAAAGTTCTTACCTTAGTATCTTATAAAATTAGTTTGTTTTTCCTTTATGCAAGGGAAAAAGTAATGCAAGTAACTTGTTGATGTTCCATGGGAGAATATGAAACTGGAGATTAGAAATTCCTTGGGTGTTCTAGGAGAATTCTCTTGAAAATCTTAGTGACTTTTTTTCCTTCAACTACATAAAACTCTAAATTAGCTGAGTATATAGCATTTTTACACGAGTTCTGTTCAAGTTTGATGGCTTGTAAGGGAATCTCATATTCTTGTAACAGACTCCGGTGGAGAGGAAGTTTCATGTGCATCAAGTTTATTGTTACAGGAGATTGTCCATTGCATAGATTTTAATTCAATAGCTCTGACTTTTCTGGTTTGGCCATTGTTGCAAGCAATAAATAGAATATAGAATGCACCTGGCTCTTAAGGATGCTGTGTAGTTTGTCTTACACATTGTCGCCTCAGGCCGTATCAACTACCTTCTCAACATGTTGATTCATACTATTTTTCTCTCTAAATACTATCTGTAGCAGTTGGAGCTTCAAACTTATGCAGTAGAAATTAGATTACAGCTTATTTTATATTTTTTAAAATAAGCTGTCTAATATCCACTTTGTTATACACAATATAAAATCAACAGGAGTTGTGGCTTATCAGATATTAATTTTCTGTTTGCAGGTCCCATCTTATATATCCAGATCAGTTGCTGGAAGCTATGACAATGAAGCTGTAGCAATATTTGCCTTGATCTTCACTTTCTACCTCTATATAAAGGTGTGCTTGGAAAAATATTACACTGTACCTTGAGTTTTCCAGGCATCAGGCGTTGCTACAATAAAATGATATTTCTTTTAATATTCTATTTGGCATCTTACAATGAAGTACTATCCAGGAGTAGCTTTCTTTGGGGTGGTAGACCTGTAGATGGTAATAAGTCAACTGGTATTTGCCTATTTAGGGTAGATCCTTTTGATTAAGGGCATTATAATAGTTGGGTTAATTTTTAATGACGATTTAGCTTTGCTTTATCTTATTAACATTTTCTTCGATGTTTCTGTCTTCTCTTTAATCCTCTAATTCCCCAATTCCCATGATTATTTTCCTTTTTGTTTTGTGTTGTAAAATTATCGTTTCCTTTTTGCTTACTATTTCTTGCTTTGCATTTTATTCCCATTATATCTTCTCACATTTTGTACTTGTGAATGCAGACCTTGAACACTGGATCTTTATTCTACGCCACATTGAATGCTATAGCCTACTTCTATATGGTATATCCTTGCACATTTTTCCGTTGTCTTAAAAAATCCTAGTTATTGACCTACTGTTTATTGCAATTTTATCTTCTAGGTTTGCTCCTGGGGAGGATATACCTTTATAATTAATCTAATTCCCATGCATGTGCTCCTCTGCATTGTTACGGGTCGATATTCGTCTCGTCTATACATTGCATATGCTCCTTTTGTAAGTTTCTCCAACCTTTCTTCCATCTGTTACTAAAGTTTTGTTATTTTTCTTTGCACTCGGAAATTTAGCTGGCTTATTCTGTTTGATTTGCACTGTTCTGTTCACTGAATAGTTGTCGAAGGCTCTAAAATGCGGGTGTTATGTCTTATAAGCAATACTATCATTAGATGTAGATTAATCACATGTTCATTTTTTCATAAACAAAAAATTCAGTGAGTATACACATTTTTTTCTCTTAAGTTAATACCATGTCTTGTACTCTTTTCTTAAATTTTATGTATGTATGTAAAGTTCAATTTTACCAAGTTGAGGTTTGCCAAGAAAGGGATTGGCTGTAAGGGATTTCAATAATAAGGGATTGGAGTTGGGCTGTGTAGGATAAACCTGCCATCTTTATCAACAGCTTTTAGCATAGTGCTCAGAGTTACGTATGTGTGCCTTATGCATTGAATTTTCCTCATCCTTTTTTTTAGGAAAAAGTATTTTTTATGGTGGAAAATTATGTTTATATCCTTGACATATGGAGGCTGTAGCAGTTAATTAATATCAAAATTTCGCAAATGTAGGTTATCTTGGGAACACTTTTAGCAGCATTAGTTCCTGTTGTTGGCTTTAATGCAGTCATGACATCTGAACACTTCGGATCATTTTTGGTAAGTATCATATGCCTAATTATATTTTATGCATTCCTATGGCGCTAAGCTTTTCATCTGTTACAGTTCATGGTATTAGACAAGCTGCTACTGCCTTGGTTTTCTCTTCATCATATTATCTTTTCACTCTGATTTTTCAAATCAACTGTCTATATATTGCATGGAGCACTATATACCTCTTATACAGGCAGGCCATGAATGAAGGCTTGCATGAATCCTTACTTTATTTTGTAATGCTTATATGTTGTCTTGTTGTCTTTTGTAGTGTGTATATTTTTTATTGTAGGAAGATGATGTAGGCACAATTTATTTTCTAGCTTAACTATAAATTTTATTCTTTTTTTATTTGTAAAATGATTCAGTTATTGTATTGGACTCTTTTCCTATGCCGAAAAACCCAAGGACATATTAGTATTTTAAATTTCACCTCAGGATTGAAACAAGAGCAAATCGAGAGGTTGAACAGAAATATCGTGATGCCATCCTGTTTTATTTTCTTTGAGTGCTTCTATACTTTTCATATATTCTTATTTCTGTAAAACAGCCATTTACAGATTCTCTGATCTAGCTGATCCTCAATGTTGATTGCAGGTGTTTATTATTCTCCACGTAGTTGCTTTTGTGTTTTATATTAAAGGTACTCTTTCACCAAAGATGTTCAAAGTAGCTGTCAGTGTTGTACTCTCTCTAGGCTTGTAAGTAGTACTTTATTTCAGTAATTTGTCATGCACTAAACTTAGGAATACTTGCATCTTGTTTGGTTTACATATCCGTTGATGTAGACCGGAAACTTTTAGACCTGATAAGTTCTGTCTGATTTAATCACTCAGGGTTGTATGCGTGGCGGTGGTGGCTGCACTCGCTTTGCTAGTAGCTTCTAGCCCAACTAAGGGTTGGAGCGGAAGAAGTCTGAGTCTGCTTGATCCGTATGTTTTCCTCTGCTGTTCTGTATTTTTTATGTGCACACATTGTGATCTTTCTTTTCAAGTCTAGAAGTGTCGTTTTCTATTGTCTCACTTTAGTTTTCAATTCTTGCATTCTAATTTCTATCTAGCTCTTTTTTGGCAGACATGACCAAATTAAGGATTTCCGAGAGGTTTGCACTTCTATTGATATCTGACTAATTTTTTATGGTGCCATGTTATAGAACGTATGCAAGCAAATATATACCTATAATCGCCAGTGTTAGTGAGCATCAACCTCCGACATGGCCGTCATACTTCATGGACATCAATGTATTGGCATTCTTGGTTCCTGCTGGAATAGTTGTAAGTGCTTCAGCTTCTATACTGCTTTGGATATTTATGTCATTGTCTTTTGGTTTTCCTGTGATTTCTAATATTCTTGGTGTGTGATAATATATTTTCTCATATGTATCCTGTTACTGTAGGCATGTTTCTTACCATTATCTGATGCGAGTTCTTTTGTGATCCTCTACATAGCAACATCAGTGTACTTTTCAGGAGTTATGGTAAGAATTTGAGAGAATTCTACACTTTATTTTGCACATCTCACGTTTCATAACTACTTTTGGGTTCATTTGCAGGTTCGTCTGATGCTTGTCTTTGCTCCAGCGGCATGCATTTTGTCCGGAATAGCCCTTTCTGAAGCTTTCAATGTCTTCACTCGATCTGTCAAGTTAAAGCTCCTTGGAATGTCAAAACCTTCAGAGGATGATGTGAGATAGACTCTTTTTCTTCAGCTTATGCTATGATGTGTATAATCCAGTTCTCTCAAATTTATCTGTCTTCATGATTGAAGGTTGTGGAAGATAGCTCTGGGGGAGTACAGACACAAAATGACATGGCAAAGACTGATAAAATTGAACATAGAACAAAAGAGAGGCCTTCAAAAAAGAACAAGAAGAATGAGAAAGAGAAAAAATCTGTGGAGAAGCCTAAGTCAAAGTCCCAAATGGCCAAAAGATCTCTTGTTTTACCTTGGGAGACATCTATTCTCGCCTTGGTCTTCCTTGTCCTTTTGTGTGGTTTCTATGTGGTATGCAACTCCTCTATGGTCTCAATACTGCTTCGTACTCTTAATTGTATGACAGATGGTATTAGAACATGCCAGTAGGAAATTAAAAGTGGGTTTGACAGATTTTGGCGAACAGCTAATTTTAACACACAACCTTTTGATATTTTATTCAGGCACCCTCTTGGAGCCTTCGTATTTTGGAAGGTGTTTTTTTCAAAACGAACTTAGATTCTACAAGTAATGTATCATGAAGATGTGGGTTATATAATGAGATCCTTAACAGTTTACAACTTACTGGCTTGTGTAACATTACAAGGGATAATGAGAAAAGTGTTGCTCATGTAAAATAGAAAAATGGCATGGTATATATGGTTAAGTAAGGTTCTGTTTCTGACACTAGATCTAAAGTACTTAAAATACTTAGTCTGGGTTCACCTTGATATTGTTGTTGTCTCTTGTAATCTTGCATATAGCTGCTAGAAAATAGATCTCATTTTTGTCCCATGTAGATAAGTTTTGCATAGTCCTATTTTTCTTCTCATTCATAACTTTTCTCATTTTTGCATGGATAAGACATGATCCCTTGTTTTTAAAACCTTGACAGGTTCACTGTGTCTGGGCAGCTGCAGAAGCATACTCCGCTCCTTCAATTGTTCTGACCACTCGTTCTCATAATGGTGTGCATGTGTTTGATGATTTCCGCGAGGCTTATGGTTGGCTAAGTCACAACACTGATGTTGATGATAAGGTGAGTGTGCTTATCTGATTCTTCTGTAAAGCTATTCATGTCTAAATGCTTACTCGGCATGCCCTTTTCTCTTTCCCAAAAGAATCATGGTTCAATAGAACATTTTTGACGTTGCTTTCTAAATAACGCGGTTGGACACAATTATTTAAGCAAATGTTATTTTGTATTGACAGTGCTCTTTTGCTGCCCTGTTTTCTTTCTTGGCTTGTATTATGCTTTGTATCAAAACGCTGCAGTAATCCCTTACAAGAATCTCCTCTGCAGGTGGCATCTTGGTGGGATTATGGTTATCAAACAACGGCTATGGCTAATCGCACGGTCATTGTTGATAACAATACATGGAATAATACACATATTGCTACTGTTGGGACTGCCATGTCATCACCTGAAAAGGCTGCTTGGGAAATTTTCCATTCTTTGGATGTAAAATATGTCCTTGTTGTATTTGGAGGTTAGTTTCTCAATCTCAGCAGATGATGAGATTGTTTGTCGTAGATGCAGTCTCATATTTTTTCTGCAGGTGTTGTTGGTTACCCAAGTGACGACATCAACAAGTTTCTATGGATGGTTCGTATTGGAGGAGGTGAATTTCCTCACATCAAAGAGGCTGATTATCTGGTAATTCCTAAGTTCTTGTATAATCTGCAGATGCTTTGCTAGGTTTTTGTTTTAGTTGATTTGACATCCTAATGCGATCGGTGTTCATATCTCAAGCACTCTTGATGCTTTTATTGCTGAAAGTACATATTCTAAAAATTCTTATTTTCCTTGAATAGTATTTTCTTGATCAATCAATATGAATTCCAAGGTTCTCCTAATCTAATGAAATCCTTCTGGAAAATTCCTCTCTGAACTAGTGTAACCCCGTGCATGGCACGGGTTGTTGAAATCTATAACAAATTCATATTAAATTATACTGTATTATATATCAAAATAAATAAATTTTAAAATAAAATAATGTTGCCTTTTAAATCATAGACCTCTGGAATAGTTTTACTTAGTTGTAAGACATTATTATACATTCTTAATAAAAAAAAATGAAATGAAATGACTTAAAAGGCATATGTTCGGGAGGGAGGGAGCCATGACGGCGCAGTTGGAGAGAAGCAGTTAAGGGGGAGGTTGGAAAGGACGTGGGAGAAAAATAAGGAAGTTATTGGAGGCGTGGAGGGAGAAGTTACAGGGAGAGGAGAAGAGAAAGATGGGTATACGTGTCACTCAAAGATGTTGCCAGATGTTAGAAAAGTAGCGTGCCAAGTGGCTCATTCTTTTCTACATACTTGGCTTCTACTATAATATGTTAAGGCAGATATGTCTGTTTTCACTTTTGAGGAAAGGGCAGTTGATATTGGCATTGTTTTTTCTTTCACCAGAAATAGTTTAGAGGGAAAAATAGATGAATGTGGACAAGTTATTATGATTGAATTGAAACCAATATTTTTACTCCAGACTAACTTTTGCTCGTCTTAATCTGTCATGAAGAGAGACGGCAATTACCGGATTGATTCACAAGCAACTCCAACCATGCTGAACTCTCTGATGTACAAGCTCTGCTATTACAGGTATTAATCATACAGTCACTGATATTTATGCAGTGTGTATATGCATTCATGCATATCCTCCTATGAGTTACCTACATGTGTAACCATCCATACTTGTCTTATTCTCATATCGGAATTTGCTGCTTGATATGTAGATTTGTGGAGACTGATGGCAAAGGCTTTGACAGAGTTCGGAACACTGAGATAGGGAAGAAACACTTTAAGCTCAACTATTTTGATGAGGTAAGCCTTCTTTCTTTACTGTTTATTACTACTAACTTAATTACTTGCTGAATAAGTTTCCACCGTGAACACAGGTGTTTACTTCTCACCACTGGATGGTCCGACTATACAAACTCAAGCCTCCAAGGAACAGGATCAAGGGAAAGAAGCTGAAACCGAAATCCGTAAGCTACTCTGCACATTTTCTCTCTGTAAATCAGCATATTCTCATCGTCTATTGTGTACTTGCAGAAATCAAACTCAAAACGAAGTGGAACAGTGAAGAAGAATCCTTGGCAGTAGTAGCTTTCTGCTATGTTTCCTTTCTTGTTATAGTACACTGGTCTCTGCTCTCGGGTTTGAATACAAACAGTTCGAGTAGGTTTAGAATCCGGGAAAAACATTTTACCTATCGCCTGATCCGAGTGATTTAGTAGGAGGCCTTCAATGAAACAGTATTGACTATAAATTTTCTTGTAAGAGCAATAGTATGGGATTTGATTCATAGCGTAATACAAGTCGTTAGCATTTTTACCTTTACAATATTTTTTATGCTCACACGTTTCAGGTCTTTCAAACCAGTATACAACAATACAAAAGGCATTCAAATCAATCAGATAACCTTCAAGCAAGAACATTAAATTGACAGATTCAAGATGTTGCAGCATATCAAGTGAGCAATTGTAGCTAGTTTTTACTCTACTGGGGTTAACCTTTCTCTCCGAACTCTTTGGTGAATCTCTCGTACATGTCGAGGTTGGATATGTCGACTGCTGGCCTCTTCCTTGAAAGTCCGTCGATGAAATTGGATTTGGTGGTTTGATCCACATCGTACCGACTCATCATCTTTCTTCTTACAGAAGAAGATTGCTTCCTGGACCTGCCATGAATGCCCACATGAAACAAACAAAGAATAAAGAAAGAAATTTAGGTATATGCATTGCAACCTCTCAAGTCTTTATCTTCACTTACACAACTGGAAATATCCAATCCAGACGAGCCCGTCTGTTGAACGAGCCAAGCTTTCAAAATCAGTATCCGTTAAGTTATGTGGTGTGTCACCAATGTTAACCTGCACAACTTAAAATTTTAAGATCAGTCTCCGTTTTAGTGTACGTGCAGAACTGCAGATTACCTTGAACAATTGTAGCCTGGCGTCAAAACTTGGTGGAGAAATGTATATACGTTTGTCAAATCGTCGTCGAATATCCTGTTAAGCAGCCCAATATACGTATTATGATTGAATAGTCTTAACCGGAAGATTATCTCACAGAATAGAAGTGACCCGGCCAGTTGAAAATACCTTGTCAAGATCATAGGGAGAATTTGTTGCAGCAAGTACAAATACTCTCTCATCTCTTTGGTCTACCCCCTAAACACACAAACAATGTGTTACTAGGCAAATAACAGAATAAGAGAGAATTATCGCAAAGGAGAAAAGTTTATTATCCACCCCTAGAGAGAGAAGTCTTACACGAAGTAGTATTTATATACATACACAAGTTTATTACAATGGACCTAACAAACACCTAATCAGGTGCACTAGTAGTATCCAACATCCCCCACAAGCGGGAATGGGAGTAGAAACCATTCCAAGCTTGGAAAGAATGTAATTGTGCTGCGGCGAGGGAAGGATCTTAGTAAGAACATCAACCAATTGCTCATTGCTGGGAATATGAGCAAGCTGAATGAGAACCTCAAGGACTTTCTCCCGAGTAAAATGACAATCAATGTGGATGTGTTTGGTACGCTCATGGAAGACTAGATTGTGAGCGATGTGCATTGCTGATCTATTGTCACAGTGAAGAGTGACATGCTGCAAATCTATGACTCCCATTTCAATGAGGAGGCGAACAAGCCAAGTAATCTCTGCAGAAGCCTGGGCCATTCCTCTGTATTCTGCTTCAGCTGAGCTTCAAGATATAGTAGATTGCTTCTTTCTCTTCCATGAGATTGGTGAACCTCCTAGAGTAATGAGGTAGCATGTGACAGATCTTCGTGTGGAAGGACAAGCAGCCCAATCAGAGTCAGAGAAAGCTTGAAGAGAAAGGGAAGGATTGCCATGAAGAAGAATGCCTTGATTACTGGTGTTGGCAACATATCTCAAAGTGTGTGTCAGAGCATTAAGATGACTAGTGCATGGTTGTTGCATAAACTGAGACAATGTGTGAACAACATAGGACAGATCAGGACGAGTGTTGGTCAAGAAATTGAGTTTGCCAACCATGCTCCTATAATGCTCTGGATCAGGTAATAGAGCACCATCAAGAGGAAACAACTTGGTGTTGAGAGGTAGAGGAGTAGTAGGTGGTTTTTGTGTAATAGGAAGAAGACCATTGCCTTGAAGCAATTCCGGTGTGAATTTGCATTGAGTCAGAGTAAGAGCTTTGCCCAACCTGTTAATCTCAAAGCCAAGGAAAAAATGCAAATCACCTAAATCCTTGATGCTGAACTGCTTGTGCAAGTGATCCTTTACTTGGACAATAAAAGTAGAATCTGAGCCAGTGACAACTATGTCACCGACATAGACCACTAAGAGAACAACACTAGCAGATGAATGTCTCAGAAAAATAGAGAGTAGTCATTCTTAGAATAACAGAAACTCAGTGAGAGCAAAAAGCAAGTCAACTTATGGAACCACTGTCTAGAAGATTGCTTAAGGCCATATAAGGACTTCTTCAATCTACATACCAGGCCAGACTCTGCTGAAAAACCCTATGGAATTTTCATGTAAACCTCTTCATGGAGATCCCCATGAAGAAAAGCATTATTGACATCCATTTGTACAAGAGACTAGTCATGAGAAGCAGCAATAACAAGTAGACATCTGGCTGTATACATTTTGACCACTTGAGAATAAGTTTCATGGTAGTCAGTTCCATATTTTTGTGTAAAGCCCCTTGCTACAAGCCTTGCTTTGAATCTCTCCAAAGAGCCATCTGATTTGAGTTTCACCTTATACACCCATTTACAAGAGATAGCCTTTTTACCTGGAGGTAAGGAAACCAATTCCCATGTTCTATTTGAAGTAAGAGCATCCATCTCTTTGTTCATAGCCTCTACCTACAATGGATCTTTAATAGCAGCTTTGTATGAAGTTGGTTCAGTAAAAGAGGGAATCGAAGCAAGAAAAGAATGTGAAGAATAGACAGGAAAATAAGAATGGTAATCATTTGCAAAAGAGCTACTTACTGCATAACAAACATAATCTTTGAGATATAAAGGGGGTTGATGCAACCTAGTACACCTTCGAGGTTCATTTTGTGGTGGTGGAGGATTGGTATGAGGTGGAGTATGTGAAGGAGGAGTACTGGGAGTGTTGTCATGATGCATCTCAGGAAAAGAAGAGGATTCAGTATTGCTACTGCCAACATTGGGAGGAGTAGGTGAAATAGTGGTGGTGGGATAGTATATAGTAGTTGGAAAATCCTGCTCAGCAGTAGGGAGCATAGGTGGGTCAGTAGGAAGAGAAGGAGATGGTCAGTAGGTGAAATAGTGGTGGTGGGATAGTATATATCTCGAGATATGATTATTTGTTTGGTGGGATAGTAGGTAATTTAGATTGGAAGAGAAGGGCTCTGGCTGTTTCAAGCAAGTGCTTGTGTTTGCGTTCAACTACCCCCATTTTTTTGAGGTGTGTGAGTGCAACTAGTCTGGAGGATAATGCCATTCTTGGAGTAAAATTCAGAAGCAGTGGTTCCTGAAAAATATGGGGCATTGTCAGAACCGATAGCTTTGACTTTGGTTTGGAATTGTGTTTGGACATATTGGATGAAGGCACATAGAGTGGGGAAGGCATTGCTTTTAGTAGAGAGTAGGTGTGTCCAGGTGAGCCTAGAATGGTCATCAACAATGGTCAGAAAGTATCTGAAACCATTGTAAGTGGGAGTGGAGTAAGGTCCCCATGTGTCTATATGAAGGAGATCAAAAGGACATGAGGTTTTGGTAGAGCTACATGTAAAGAATTTCCTTGGTTGACGAGATTGAGGACATATTTGACAAATATGACCAAGGTTAGCTTTGTTGACTGTAGACACAGGTAACACATGACTAAATCGATCAAAAGGAAGATGGCCTAAGCGACAGTGCCATAATAAAGCATCTGAATGAGATAAAGCACAAACAATGGACTTTATTGAAGAAAGATCACAAGCAGTGTTACATGTTGTGGTCTTAGAAGAATGAAGAACATCAGTAAAAGGTATGGAAATGTCAGAGTTACAATGAGGTAAACTAGATTGCATACAAGACACTTTATCAACTTGCAGATTATGAGTATCCAGATGGTAGAGTCCCTTGACATGATTACCAAGCACCAAAGGTGCCTTCAGAGAATGGTCCTGGATAAGGCAACGGTCAGGTGTAAAAAGGATATTAGTCTTAAGATCATAAGCAAGCTTGCGAATGGAAATCATATTATAATGAAATTGAGGAATATGTAAAACTCTTAGAAGAGTAATGGATGGAGATAGACAAACTGAACCAATATGAAGTATAAGCACTTTTGTACCATCAGGTATGGTGATGAACATAGAAGCAGAGACATTATGAACAGAAGAAAACATGGAAATGTCATGGCATATGTGATCAGTAGCACCGCTATCAAAAATCCATTGTGAATTTTGCCTAGAAACATTGAAGGAGAGACAATTACCTTCCATTAGAGCATTTGGGGAAGGAGTGGAAGGTTCTTTGTTCAGAAGTTCAAGAATGCGATCAAATTGATCAGGAGTGAAGCTCTTGTCTCCAGCATTGGCAGCACTTCTAGGGTTCCAATTAGGCGAAAATCCGTGGATCTTGAAGCATCGATCAATGGAATGACCAGGAACATTGCAATGATCACAAAAATATGCAGGACGAGTTCTTCCTCCAGATGAACCGGATGAATCACTCGAGTGAGATCCTTTGCCGCCATTGTTAGAATGTGATTGTCCACGACCTCGTCCTTTACCAGAGTTCTGGCGATTAGCGGCAAAAGCAGAAGAGTCAGGTGGAATGGAAGAAGATTTGTAGATCTCGCGTTGTTTTTCATCTTGTAAGAAGATTTGGAAGATGTGATCGATATGTGGAAACGACATCATCATCAAGATATTGCTACGAACAACTTGGAAGACATCATTCAGTCCCATAAGGAATTGCATTCTCTACTGTTTCTTGAGTAGTTTCTGAAGCGCAGACATGGAACCACAATCACATGGCGAAGCTTCGAGCAAAGACTCATACTCGTCCCATAGTTTCTTGAGTTTGGTGAAGTAAGAAGAGACAAAAAGATTGTCTTGAGCAATTGATCCAAAATCACGCTGCACCCGGTAGACTCTGGCTTGATTTGGCTGGGAATAACGAGATTGAAGTTGTTCCCAAATTTCTACAGCCGATCGACGGTACATCACACTCTCAGCAATATCGTGCTCGACTGAATGTGTAAGCCAGGAAATCACCATTCCATCGCATCGATCCCATTGTTCGATGAGAGTTGGATAAGAAATCGGTCGAGGAAATGTGCCATTGACAAAACCTAGTTTGTTCTTGGCACGAAGAGAAACCTCAATAGAACGCTTCCAATGGTGGAAATTGGAAACATTCAGCAAGCAAGTAGATAGGACATAGTTTGGATGAACTCCATTAGTGAGATTTAGTTGTCCAAAAAATTGATTCTGGAAGGAAGAAGATCATGGAACTGAGGGCGAGTTTCCATGGCGGAAGAAGGATTTCAAGATCAAAACCTGTTAGCCTGATACCATGTTACTAGGCAAATAACAGAATAAGAGAGAATTCTCACAAAGGAGAAAAGTTTATTATCCACCCCTAGAGAGCGAAGTCTTACATGAAGTAGTATTTATATACATACACAGGTTTATTACATTGGACCTAACAAACACCTAATCAGGTGCACTAGTAGTAGTATCCAACACATTGAAAGGTTAACTCTATAAGAAGGGACATGAGCGTGTTAGTCTGAACGCAAACTGTGCATATAAGGCCAACACAAAAATTACTATTCTTATTTAGTATGAGAAAAACTCAATTGAGGATCTTATTGATTTGATACTGACGTGGATAATAATACCCTGTTCGCAACTCTCTCTTGGTGGATTTGGAAAGCTCGAAATGAGAGTCTTCAATCCGAATGATGCCAAACATTTGTCCATTGGCTTCGTCCTTTCTCAAGCTTCTGATTTTCACAGGGTCGCCATGGTTAAGAGGAGAGACCTGAGTACTAAGAGCCCGAGTGCCTTATTTCTTGGACTAAACCTCCACAAGATTGAGTCAAAATTAAATACCGATGGCTCAGTCCATCTGCTTATGAGCCTTGCCTCAGCTGGTGGGCTCCTTAGAGACAATAGTGGAAATTGGATCAGTGGATATGTTGTTAACTTTGGACCATTTGGTATGGACTTAATTGAGCCTGAAACTTGGGCCACAAATTGTTTTTTTGGAAACGGACTCTGCCCTTGCGATGGACTTTCTCAAGAGCAAGCTCCATCCTCACCATCCCCTCGCTAGCCTGGTTGGTCAATGCCAGAGCTCCCTTGGTACTCCCTCTGTCCCTTTTTGTTTGTCCATAAGTATGATTTTCGCAGGAGTTAGGGAATAGTAAGAATATAATGATTATTGGAGAGATCAAAGTATAAAGTGAATGGACAAACCCCGCACCCGGATTTTTATAACTGGCATCCACTTTTGGGCGCATCCCGAGTGCGTCCAAAACAATTTTTTAAAAACTCTGTTCAGTTTTGGGCGCATCTTGGGTGCACCCAACTTAAATCGGATTTGTTTTTGGCTCATCCAAGGTGCGCCCAAGATTAACCCGGTTTTTTGGACGTATCCGGAATGCGCCCAAAAGCGGGTGCCGGTTATAACGGGTGCCGGTTAAACGCCCAAACCTTATGGTAGCAGACTAGCAGTACACCGCGGAGGCTCGATACAACGACACCGCGTTTACGAGTTCTTCTTCAGTGGGAATGATATCAAATCACCCAAATTTTGGCTTTCTCCGCTATTTATCAGTTGCTCATCCCAAATCTTCTCTTACTCTGCTGGTGAGTAGATCTTCTGATTCGATTTTTTGGGTTCTTGCAATTTGGGCCTTTTTGCTACCACCCAAGGTGTTAGTTTGTTCTATTCGTTTCGAATTTAATTCACTTGATCTGTGTTTGGATATCTAGGGTTTGTAGCAATTTTGACATTTTACTGCTTAGTGAGCTCCTCTTGGTAATATAGGATGTTTTTTTTGGGTTTGTCTGAGCCATAAAAAGAGGTACAATACTTTCTTTTTTAGTCGTAGAAAAAACCTTTTTTTTTACTATGCAGAGTAACTGCACTTGATAATGTAGATACTACTCCCTCCGTCCCTTAATATAAGGCCCATTTACTTTTTCGACACTATTTACAAATCGAGAGAATCTTTCTCGTTTTCTTCCAACATATAGAAATAAATATAGGCATGCGAGATCTCATTTGATTCGCCTCAATGAGTACTTTGACAATATAAAAAAATTATATTTTTTTATTATCGTATATTTAGAGATATTAGCGAAACAAAATGTGCATCGGCAAATGTGCCCATTTGAAATGGGAAGATCAAAAGGGGACGGAGGGAGTAGGTTATACTGTAGGCTTTTCCAGTTAAGTCAGGCTGGATTATAAGACCAAATAACAGCCTTTACAAGGACCATCTTTTTGGATGGTTTGGGGCTGCCATCCAATGAGGATGGAGCCCGGTTCTTACCTAAGAAGGACAAAAAACTTATCTAATTTCTAAGTTAGTCTTTATTTCAGAGACTGTGGCGAAGTTAAATGGCAGTTGTGGTGATACATTTCATTTAAAAGAACGTGAAATGAAAAAGAATGAAGCTGCTTGAGCGAGATATGCCTTTTCTAGGTTGTACATACTTCTCGAAAGTGTGTTTGAGATTTCCAACACTGCAACATAATGGAAGTCTTGAAAAATGACAATGATTTGATTTGAACACCCTAACAGTGTTTTAACAATTTAAAGCAGTTCCTCTAAAAAAACAAAAAACAATTCAAAGCAGTTCATTTTATTTCGGTGCTGTGATTATGGACTGATTTGGTATTTTTAAAAGAAAAAAAAAAATTAGAGAAAGAGTTTTAAGCCTTCCCTGTTTCAATGCTGTGATGAGTATGAAGTCGCTCTTACATACTTGTGCTTATAGCTCTTCATTTCTTGTGCATCTCTTCTTCTATTGATTTGTTATTGCCCAATAATTTCGGGAAGGTTTGGCTAAAACTATATATAACTTGAGCTTGGTTAACTGTTTTGCTTTTTCGTTTGTGCTTCACTTCCTCCTGTCATTTTTCAGTCTGTTGATTTTGATATGTCAATCAATTTTAGTAACGAACATCTGGTAACTTCGTTGCTGTAAGACGGCAAGAGGTTTGAATTACTATTTCCAATTCGATGCGCATATTCCAACAAGCACATTCTCTAGGAGATTTATGGCCTTCACGACTAAAACTATAGAATACCTATATATATAAAGTAACTTAGATTATAATCATAAATGTGGACAGTGATATAAAATAGTAGCAAGTGAACTTGTTCTGTTTTTTTTCTCTAGACAAGTTCAAGTGACTTGAATGTCCTACTTCATAGATGCTATAAAGAAAAGATACAAGTTATTAACATAATCTCTGATGTCCAATTTTTGTATGAATTGCCACTTCCTGTTTTAATATTGTTTTGTCTCCGTATGCAAGCCACTTTTGATATCCGTATAAACTAGGTTATACTTTTAATGATTTGCATAAGAATTTTCTTAGTGAATTTGTTAAGAAACGGTATAACATCTCATCTTTAGCTCATTTCTAGATTGTACTGGTGCAGCTTTACTTGTGTATATTCTTAATTGTTACCATACTTGATGCAGGAATATAAATTGTCTCCAACCATGTGGATTAACCTTTGAAAGTTAGACATTGAGTTTATAGCTTGACATATAAGTCAAATATAGAGCCTATTATTATAGTTTGTGGGGATGGAAGATGACAAACGGCTTGATCTCTGCTTGGGGTTAGTAGTTCGTGGATCATCCTCCAAGTCGAATGAAAAAAGAAATAGTTCAATTGGCGCTAGTTCAAATAACCCCGATAGAACCACCAAAATTATGAGTGACTTTAGGAATTTCCGGGTAAAGTATCTTCCAGTCTCCCTCGTTTTTCTTTGCAATCCGCGAGCTCCTTGAATCTACCTTGCTCGATAAACATTCCTATGATGTTTGGGTACCCTCATGGTCAGCTTCCTTCATTGGATAAGGATAGTCCGTGGGGAATGGTCACCCAATCCCCTTTGCTTCATCCTTATTCCGGCTTCAGGTAAATATCTTTGACTTGCTTTTTGGTTGATTGTTTCCTGATCAATGAATTTACTTGAATTCTACCTCCTCGCACAAGTAAGGCTTACTATATATACTCGCGTATTCTAAATACTTAACTGCCTGAGAAGATGAATACTAGTGGCGAAAGAAGCGACAACACCCCTCCCCAGACGAGAACTCAAGACATAAATAGCATGATAGGCACAGGTAGCGCTGTCAGATCGTGTGTCCTCCTTCCAGCTTCCAGGGCTGAGCTAGAAAACTCCCCCTGGTCGCGAAAGTGGGGACTGCTCGTGCTTCCAGCTTCCAGGGCTGAGCTTGAAAACTCCCCCTGGTCGCGAAAGCGTAGTCGGCTGGGTCCGGGTTTGGCTAATAACCCCCCCAGTCGTGTGTCCTCCTTCCAGCTTCCAGGGCTGAGCTAGAAAACTCCCCCTGGTCGCGAAAGTGGGGACTGCTCGTGCTTCCAGCTTCCAGGGCTGAGCTTGAAAACTCCCCCTGGTCGCGAAAGCGTAGTCGGCTGGGTCCGGGTTTGGCTAATAACCCCCCCAGTCGTGTGTCCTCCTTCCAGCTTCCAGGGCTGAGCTAGAAAACTCCCCCTGGTCGCGAAAGTGGGGACTGCTAGAAAACTCCCCCTGGTCGCGAAAGTGGGGACTGCTCGTGCTTCCAGCTTCCAGGGCTGAGCTTGAAAACTCCCCCTGGTCGCGAAAGCGTAGTCGGCTGGGTCCGGGTTTGGCTAATAACCCCCCAGTCGTGTGTCCTCCTTCCAGCTTCCAGGGCTGAGCTAGAAAACTCCCCCTGGTCGCGAAAGTGGGGACTGCTCGTGCTTCCAGCTTCCAGGGCTGAGCTTGAAAACTCCCCCTGGTCGCGAAAGCGTAGTCGGCTGGGTCCGGGTTTGGCTAATAACCCCCCCAGTCGTGTGTCCTCCTTCCAGCTTCCAGGGCTGAGCTAGAAAACTCCCCCTGGTCGCGAAAGTGGGGACTGCTCGTGCTTCCAGCTTCCAGGGCTGAGCTTGAAAACTCCCCCTGGTCGCGAAAGCGTAGTCGGCTGGGTCCGGGTTTGGCTAATAACCCCCCCAGTCGTGTGTCCTCCTTCCAGCTTCCAGGGCTGAGCTAGAAAACTCCCCCTGGTCGCGAAAGTGGGGACTGCTCGTGCTTCCAGCTTCCAGGGCTGAGCTAGAAAACTCCCCCTGGTCGCGAAAGTGGGGACTGCTCGTGCTTCCAGCTTCCAGGGCTGAGCTTGAAAACTCCCCCTGGTCGCGAAAGCGTAGTCGGCTGGGTCCGGGTTTGGCTAATAACCCCCCCAGTCGTGTGTCCTCCTTCCAGCTTCCAGGGCTGAGCTAGAAAACTCCCCCTGGTCGCGAAAGTGGGGACTGCTCGTGCTTCCAGCTTCCAGGGCTGAGCTTGAAAACTCCCCCTGGTCGCGAAAGCGTAGTCGGCTGGGTCCGGGTTTGGCTAATAACCCCCCAGTCGTGTGTCCTCCTTCCAGCTTCCAGGGCTGAGCTAGAAAACTCCCCCTGGTCGCGAAAGTGGGGACTGCTCGTGCTTCCAGCTTCCAGGGCTGAGCTTGAAAACTCCCCCTGGTCGCGAAAGCGTAGTCGGCTGGGTCCGGGTTTGGCTAATAACCCCCCCAGTCGTGTGTCCTCCTTCCAGCTTCCAGGGCTGAGCTAGAAAACTCCCCCTGGTCGCGAAAGTGGGGACTGCTCGTGCTTCCAGCTTCCAGGGCTGAGCTTGAAAACTCCCCCTGGTCGCGAAAGCGTAGTCGGCTGGGTCCGGGTTTGGCTAATAACCCCCCCAGTCGTGTGTCCTCCTTCCAGCTTCCAGGGCTGAGCTAGAAAACTCCCCCTGGTCGCGAAAGTGGGGACTGCTCGTGCTTCCAGCTTCCAGGGCTGAGCTAGAAAACTCCCCCTGGTCGCGAAAGTGGGGACTGCTCGTGCTTCCAGCTTCCAGGGCTGAGCTTGAAAACTCCCCCTGGTCGCGAAAGCGTAGTCGGCTGGGTCCGGGTTTGGCTAATAACCCCCCCAGTCGTGTGTCCTCCTTCCAGCTTCCAGGGCTGAGCTAGAAAACTCCCCCTGGTCGCGAAAGTGGGGACTGCTCGTGCTTCCAGCTTCCAGGGCTGAGCTTGAAAACTCCCCCTGGTCGCGAAAGCGTAGTCGGCTGGGTCCGGGTTTGGCTAATAACCCCCCCAGTCGTGTGTCCTCCTTCCAGCTTCCAGGGCTGAGCTAGAAAACTCCCCCTGGTCGCGAAAGTGGGGACTGCTCGTGCTTCCAGCTTCCAGGGCTGAGCTTGAAAACTCCCCCTGGTCGCGAAAGCGTAGTCGGCTGGGTCCGGGTTTGGCTAATAACCCCCCCAGTCGTGTGTCCTCCTTCCAGCTTCCAGGGCTGAGCTAGAAAACTCCCCCTGGTCGCGAAAGTGGGGACTGCTCGTGCTTCCAGCTTCCAGGGCTGAGCTTGAAAACTCCCCCTGGTCGCGAACTCGCCGTGATCCCGCCTCGCTAGTTTGGGCTGAAAAACCCTCCTAGGTCGCGATGCAGCTTCTAGGTTGAGCTCAAAAACTCTTCTTGGTCGCGAAAGCATGGACGGGTTTATGCCTACGAGCTCACCCGCCGTGATCCAGCTTCTAGGTTGAGCTCAAAAACTCTTCTTGGTCGCGAAAGCATGGACGGGTTTATGCCTACGAGCTCACCCGCCGTGATCCAGCTTCTAGGTTGAGCTCAAAAACTCTTCTTGGTCGCGAAAGCATGGACGGGTTTATGCCTACGAGCTCACCCGCCGTGATCCCGCTTCGCTAGTTTGGGCTGAAAAACCCTCCTAGGTCGCGATGCAGCTTCTAGGTTGAGCTCAAAAACTCTTCTTGGTCGCGAAAGCATGGACGGGTTTATGCCTACGAGCTCACCCGCCGTGATCCCGCTTCGCTAGTTTGGGCTCAAAAACCCTCCTAGGTCGCGATGCAGCTTCTAGGTTGAGCTCAAAAACTCTTCTTGGTCGCGAAGGCATGGACGGGTTTATGCCTACGAGCTCACCCGCCGTGATCCCGCTTCGCTAGTTTGGGCTGAAAAACCCTCCTAGGTCGCGATGCAGCTTCTAGGTTGAGCTCAAAAACTCTTCTTGGTCGCGAAAGCATGGACGGGTTTATGCCTACGAGCTCACCCGCCGTGATCCCGCTTCGCTAGTTTGGGCTCAAAAACCCTCCTAGGTCGCGATGCAGCTTCTAGGTTGAGCTCAAAAACTCTTCTTGGTCGCGAAGGCATGGACGGGTTTATGCCTACGAGCTCACCCGCCGTGATCCAGCTTCTAGGTTGGGCTCAAAAACCCTCCTAGGTCGCGAGTGACAATATACCCATAGTGCAAACGTATTCGTGTAATCACAATCGTATAATCAAAAATACATCTAGACCCCGCGAGCAAATTCCATTCAACAATATACATAACCCACGCGGGGACCAATACACCCCATTGCATGCGTACAAACACGCGAGCGACGCAAACAGCAGCATGCCTCAAACACCCCGCGTGAGTATCAACATGCTCTATTTTATACGTACTCGCGTTCCCGTAACAAATGCACACCAGATTAAAAATACATTATGCATGCTCAAAAAAATACATTAACTACGCGTGTAACAACATGCTCAATCGCAAGATCGATCACGAGGCTAACATCTTAGCGAGCCTAAGGTGCCTTTTCCCTTAAAGCTTGGGAGCTTCCCTTTGCCTTCGTTCATTCGCATTAGGCATGGGAAGCTTCCCTTTGCCTTCGTTCATTCGCATTAGGCATGGGAGCTTCCCTTTGCCTTCGTTCATTCGCATTAGGCATGGGAGCTTCCCTTTGCCTTCGTTCATACACATTAGGCATGGGAGCTTCCCTTGGCCTTCGTTCATTCACATTAGGCCGGGAGCTTCCCTTAGCTTTGTTTATTAACGAGAGATCTCGCAAGGCTGGCGACTAACGAGCCTTGAGAGTTTTCTCCTCGAGTCTCGTCTTAATCTAAGAAAGAGGCTATAGGGTGCATAAGAGAAGAATCAAGGGGAGGTTGGGTGCGATTCACTCTCAAAATCACCGTATCATACAATCCTATTAAAATTTGTCTCGTCTTTACCCAATCTAATACGCAAAAATGTCACGTGAATGACGAATAACACACTCGCGAAATTCCTCAATGGGCATAAGATTTAGTAAAGGTCCAATAAACCAAGCCTTCGTTTATTCAACGAAGAGCTTGGGGAGCTGTGTTGGACCCGGGATAAAGCAAGCCCAATAGCCTACTTTTGTATATATATATGTGTGCGTGTTGTACACGAAGGAAGGGGGTAATTTACTATAGAAAGATAGAAAGGGGTAAATAACTAAAAAAGAAGAAAAAAGAAGATAAGAAGCAGAGAAAAAAGAAGATAAGAAGAGACGGGAGGACAGACAGAAGAAAAAAAGAGAAAAGGAAAAAAACAGAGAACAGAGGAGAAAGGGCGGGGGGAGCTCAGAGAAGAAAAAAGGAGGCGTAGGAAGAAAGAGGGACACAGATGGAGGAAGGAGGGAGGGCTGTTTTGTGGAAAGAGGAGAGCAACCCCCAGATGAGAGCTCCCTCTGTTTTCTCCTCACAACAAAAAACAGAGCAACAAAGAATTCCCGGCGTCTACTCCAGCAGCTCCTGGCAAACCGCCCACGCCACCTTTTACGGCAGCTCGCGACCTCCCGCCTTGGCTCGCGTCGCTTCCCTAGTTGAAGCCGAAGCCCGCAGTCGGCATGGCTCGCGTCACCTTCGAACCGTAGCTCACTTCGGGCCATGCACGCGTCCTTGCTTCGGCCTCGCCTCGCCTCGGCACGACTCGCGTGGTTCACCTCGGCCTCGCCTCGCTTCGGGCAATGCACGCGTCCTTGCTTCGGCCTCGCCTCGCCTCGGCACGACTCGCGTGGTTCACCTCGGCCTCGCCTCGCTTCGGGCAATGCACGCGTCCTTGCTTCGCCCCGCCTCGCCTCGGCACGACTCGCGTGTCTGCGTCTACGCTTTACTACCCCTGTCGATCACGGACCGAGCATCGTCTAAAGCTCGCGTCTGCATCTCGCGACCCTCGCATGTACATGACGACTATTGTCGACCTCCGACTGCTACCTCCGGCTGCGCTACGCCCTGACTCGCGTCCGCATCTCGGTCTTCCTTGCGAGGCTGACTAATGGCATTACGCGACCCCTCGTGACCCAGACTTAATGCTCGAGACGTTGAAGGATCTATTCACTCTTCATTATATAATTAAACCATTCTGCCACGCCATGAAGAGATTACCAGTTCACGTAAGTTTAAGTATATGGTTGCAACAGTGGGGAAATGATGTTATGTGCATATATATCGCTGAGCATATGATGGATAAAAAGGAGAAAATGTATATTATTGCACGCAAGATGGAAGTATATCATTTTGAGTATACGAGAATATTAATCCTCGCGAGGAGCATGTGGAGCAAGTGTTAAGTTTGCCCCGCATGGTTCGCGAGCTTGAGTGTACAATTGAATTAATGTTTAGACCCTCGCGACTCTTATACTTGCTCATTCACTTAACTCATCATTTATATGATTACTGACTTGAGCGTCGGAGTGCCCTTCCCGGAGAGCCCCCCAGCTCCGGGTTTGGCTTTTGCAGGAACATGGACGTTATTACTTTATAACGAGAGAGAGAGAATAGAGGGACCACAAGAAGAAGAAACGACAAAGACTCGGGAATCCGGAGTGTTGCCGGTTACCTTTCCGTTGGAACGAGGTTCCAACAAATCCGAGTTCCAACACTGGCGCCGACCGTGGGGAGTTTTCAAGCTCAGCCCTGGAAGCTGGAAGCACGAGCAGTCCCCACTTTCGCGACCAGGGGGAGTTTTCTAGCTCAGCCCTGGAAGCTGGAAGCACGAGCAGTCCCCACTTTCGCGACCAGGGGGAGTTTTCTAGCTCAGCCCTGGAAGCTGGAAGGAGGACACACGACTGGGGGGGTTATTAGCCAAACCCGGACCCAGCCGACTACGCTTTCGCGACCAGGGGGAGTTTTCAAGCTCAGCCCTGGAAGCTGGAAGCACGAGCAGTCCCCACTTTCGCGACCAGGGGGAGTTTTCTAGCTCAGCCCTGGAAGCTGGAAGGAGGACACACGACTGGGGGGGTTATTAGCCAAACCCGGACCCAGCCGACTACGCTTTCGCGACCAGGGGGAGTTTTCAAGCTCAGCCCTGGAAGCTGGAAGCACGAGCAGTCCCCACTTTCGCGACCAGGGGGAGTTTTCTAGCTCAGCCCTGGAAGCTGGAAGGAGGACACACGACTGGGGGGTTATTAGCCAAACCCGGACCCAGCCGACTACGCTTTCGCGACCAGGGGGAGTTTTCAAGCTCAGCCCTGGAAGCTGGAAGCACGAGCAGTCCCCACTTTCGCGACCAGGGGGAGTTTTCAAGCTCAGCCCTGGAAGCTGGAAGGAGGACACACGACTGGGGGGGTTTGTGTTGGAACTCGGATTTGTTGGAACCTCGTTCCAACGGAAAGGTAACCGGCAACACTCCGGATTCCCGAGTCTTTGTCGTTTCTTCTTCTTGTGGTCCCTCTATTCTCTCTCTCTCGTTATAAAGTAATAACGTCCATGTTCCTGCAAAAGCCAAACCCGGAGCTGGGGGGCTCTCCGGGAAGGGCACTCCGACGCTCAAGTCAGTAATCATATAAATGATGAGTTAAGTGAATGAGCAAGTATAAGAGTCGCGAGGGTCTAAACATTAATTCAATTGTACACTCAAGCTCGCGAACCATGCGGGGCAAACTTAACACTTGCTCCACATGCTCCTCGCGAGGATTAATATTCTCGTATACTCAAAATGATATACTTCCATCTTGCGTGCAATAATATACATTTTCTCCTTTTTATCCATCATATGCTCAGCGATATATATGCACATAACATCATTTCCCCACTGTTGCAACCATATACTTAAACTTACGTGAACTGGTAATCTCTTCATGGCGTGGCAGAATGGTTTAATTATATAATGAAGAGTGAATAGATCCTTCAACGTCTCGAGCATTAAGTCTGGGTCACGAGGGGTCGCGTAATGCCATTAGTCAGCCTCGCAAGGAAGACCGAGATGCGGACGCGAGTCAGGGCGTAGCGCAGCCGGAGGTAGCAGTCGGAGGTCGACAATAGTCGTCATGTACATGCGAGGGTCGCGAGATGCAGACGCGAGCTTTAGACGATGCTCGGTCCGTGATCGACAGGGGTAGTAAAGCGTAGACGCAGACACGCGAGTCGTGCCGAGGCGAGGCGGGGCGAAGCAAGGACGCGTGCATTGCCCGAAGCGAGGCGAGGCCGAGGTGAACCACGCGAGTCGTGCCGAGGCGAGGCGAGGCCGAAGCAAGGACGCGTGCATTGCCCGAAGCGAGGCGAGGCCGAGGTGAACCACGCGAGTCGTGCCGAGGCGAGGCGAGGCCGAAGCAAGGACGCGTGCATGGCCCGAAGTGAGCTACGGTTCGAAGGTGACGCGAGCCATGCCGACTGCGGGCTTCGGCTTCAACTAGGGAAGCGACGCGAGCCAAGGCGGGAGGTCGCGAGCTGCCGTAAAAGGTGGCGTGGGCGGTTTGCCAGGAGCTGCTGGAGTAGACGCCGGGAATTCTTTGTTGCTCTGTTTTTTGTTGTGAGGAGAAAACAGAGGGAGCTCTCATCTGGGGGTTGCTCTCCTCTTTCCACAAAACAGCCCTCCCTCCTTCCTCCATCTGTGTCCCTCTTTCTTCCTACGCCTCCTTTTTTCTTCTCTGAGCTCCCCCCGCCCTTTCTCCTCTGTTCTCTGTTTTTTTCCTTTTCTCTTTTTTTCTTCTGTCTGTCCTCCCGTCTCTTCTTATCTTCTTTTTTCTCTGCTTCTTATCTTCTTTTTTCTTCTTTTTTAGTTATTTACCCCTTTCTATCTTTCTATAGTAAATTACCCCCTTCCTTCGTGTACAACACGCACACATATATATATACAAAAGTAGGCTATTGGGCTTGCTTTATCCCGGGTCCAACACTTATAGCTCTTCATTTCTTGTGCATCTCTTCTTCTATTGATTTGTTATTGCCCAATAATTTCGGGAAGGTTTGGCTAAAACTATATATAACTTGAGCTTGGTTAACTGTTTTGCTTTTTCGTTTGTGCTTCACTTCCTCCTGTCATTTTTCAGTCTGTTGATTTTGATATGTCAATCAATTTTAGTAACGAACATCTGGTAACTTCGTTGCTGTAAGACGGCAAGAGGTTTGAATTACTATTTCCAATTCGATGCGCATATTCCAACAAGCACATTCTCTAGGAGATTTATGGCCTTCACGACTAAAACTATAGAATACCTATATATATAAAGTAACTTAGATTATAATCATAAATGTGGACAGTGATATAAAATAGTAGCAAGTGAACTTGTTCTGTTTTTTTTCTCTAGACAAGTTCAAGTGACTTGAATGTCCTACTTCATAGATGCTATAAAGAAAAGATACAAGTTATTAACATAATCTCTGATGTCCAATTTTTGTATGAATTGCCACTTCCTGTTTTAATATTGTTTTGTCTCCGTATGCAAGCCACTTTTGATATCCGTATAAACTAGGTTATACTTTTAATGATTTGCATAAGAATTTTCTTAGTGAATTTGTTAAGAAACGGTATAACATCTCATCTTTAGCTCATTTCTAGATTGTACTGGTGCAGCTTTACTTGTGTATATTCTTAATTGTTACCATACTTGATGCAGGAATATAAATTGTCTCCAACCATGTGGATTAACCTTTGAAAGTTAGACATTGAGTTTATAGCTTGACATATAAGTCAAATATAGAGCCTATTATTATAGTTTGTGGGGATGGAAGATGACAAACGGCTTGATCTCTGCTTGGGGTTAGTAGTTCGTGGATCATCCTCCAAGTCGAATGAAAAAAGAAATAGTTCAATTGGCGCTAGTTCAAATAACCCCGATAGAACCACCAAAATTATGAGTGACTTTAGGAATTTCCGGGTAAAGTATCTTCCAGTCTCCCTCGTTTTTCTTTGCAATCCGCGAGCTCCTTGAATCTACCTTGCTCGATAAACATTCCTATGATGTTTGGGTACCCTCATGGTCAGCTTCCTTCATTGGATAAGGATAGTCCGTGGGGAATGGTCACCCAATCCCCTTTGCTTCATCCTTATTCCGGCTTCAGGTAAATATCTTTGACTTGCTTTTTGGTTGATTGTTTCCTGATCAATGAATTTACTTGAATTCTAGTATCTGTACTTGTCTAAACATATTGTGTGTGCTTGCCAGAACAAGATTCAACAATCGGCCCGAGTGGCCGGTCATCGCCAAATCTTCCTTGGGTTTCAATCCATATCTGGTGTGACGTACAGGTTCAGTCCGAACCAGAACAAGATTGTGTGTGCTTGCCACGGACTCCATATGTCTCCTCAAGACTTTATCCATCATGCATCTGACGAGCCACATTCAGTGGCTGATAGCACTGCTATTGCCAACAACGCCACTGCATCAGCCAAGAGTTGAGGGTTCGTTTTTTTTTTTCCGACCCTACAGTTAGGAGGTTGTAATGATGGCTGTATTGAGGTTGGAGGCTGTAATGTTGCAAGAATAATGATGTGTAGGGATAGTGATAAAATTGGCGGTTGAAATGATCTTCACATGGTGCATTTGTAAGCTATTTGAATATGGAATTCTGTTTCCTCCCTTGTGTAGAATCAATATACTTGGGTCTTCTCCATGAATTTTTGAAACAGTTTCTTGAGTATTTCTCGACTTTATGAAGCAGTTTTTGCTCGTTAGCCATTTTAGGAAAGAGAATAAGAAGCTTGGGGGACAACCACCACTAGTTAAAGTCAGTGTACAAATAAATACACAAACAACATGAAGCCAACCAGAACAAGCATATGAACAAACTTACACTCGTGAATTTGGGAAAATCATAACAATGATATACATCCAACAAAAACGTACCGCCAGCAAATTCTTGTGCGGCTCGATCTAGTCTCGTTTTCGTCCTCGATTCACACGGATATAAAGACAGTGAATCGAAAAACTCAAATCGGAAATTCATTCACACAATGACACGACTATTCATATAAAGTTATATACAACAGCCAGAGCTGCAGTTTTTAGAATCAAAAACCTGAACTTGCTTACCATTCTTGAAGCCAACTGGGGGAGTTAACGTCTTCAGCAATCAGGGTTGGAGATGATAAGTTGAATCTTGCTGGACGATCCTCAACAAGACTCTCCAAATGATGAGAGATTCGAGAGACGATCTCCATTGGAGCAGAAAATGTCTTATTTGCAATGGCTTCCCAGTTGATCTCAGCAAACCAGGGATGACTCTTAACAGAGTTTGGTTCCTCAGCTCCTAGCCTCTCACTCTCATCTACTAAAAGTAGCTGTAGAGAGTTTACCAGAAAAATTCTTTATGAAGACGTTCACCAAACAAACCCTAAGACATGAAAATGGTTAAAAGTTGAAAGAACCTTGGTTATGAGATCAACAGCATCAGAGCTGAATGACTCGGGAAGAGTGAACTGCCCTTTCGCTATCTTTCCAAATGTATCCAGCTCGTTTTCTCTCCAGGAACCAAATGGCATGTCTCCTTGCAGCATAAAGTAGATCAAAGCTCCCAAAGCCCACCTGCAAATTCATATCCAGCAACTATCAATTTCTGCAGTATCTAGCTTGTGTTTCTGAGGAAAGAACGATACCCCATACCGCCTTGTACGGTTTAGGGGCTCAAATTATTCTGTAATAAAATACTAGACTTGTCTCATTTTTCTTGAACTCTGATCCAATTCATTACCCGTTGCCTGCAATTTATGAGAACAGACTTGAATGAAAATATGAAGATAGAAACTTTACCAGTCAGCAGGAAAACCATGGCCCTTTCCTTGGACTATCTCTGGAGCTAATGAAACAGCCATGCCACATATTGTGAAAGTTCTCTCACTGAATATCTTCTTCCCAAATCTGAAGTCTACTAGCTAAATTCAAGGAACGAATTTGTTGTGATTCATTACAAAGATAGAAACCAGATATTTATGATAAAAAAGAAATAAAAAAGAAAGAGAAGGGAAAACCTGCAGGTATCCAGCTTGATCAAACATTAGCATTTCTGGGGAAATACCTCTGTATAGAACACCTTTCTGAAAAAGAAGGAAATAAAGATCACCAGATGACGGAGTAAATTGACTCGATCGGTTTTTTTTTTAAAGGCCTTACGCCCTTACCTTGTGAAGATCTTCTAAGGCAATCACAACAGAAGCAGCACAAATGCGTGCAGATGCTTCATCGAGTGGTTTATGTAGAACCGAAGAGAATGGGCAAGCGAGGCATGTATTTAGCAGTATTCCAGCATGTGTTTCATCAGAAAATGTGCAAACAATTTGTGGTACATACGAACAAGAAATCGAACATAAGATGAGCTCTCTCTCTTTCAAGACCTGATCTTTCTTTCCGAGTTGGATCAGTTTGTCCTTCGGGAACCTTTTCAAGGTATACAGTCTCGCTGAAAGCAAACAAAAGCAATTTACTCAAAACCTTATTGATACTTGTCCAACCTCCTTACCCAAAACAGAGAAGCATATTTCATAATAATGAGAAGGGAGATATCTTTACCAGGATCTCCAAAAGCTACAAGCCCCACCTCACTGCAGTCAGTAGTATAAATGCACCTTCGCCATTCCTAGGAGGCCGGCATAAATGATTTAAGAGTCACTTTCATGGTATGTTACACAATAATATTTAAACTCAGAGGATACAGTTTATGCTTACAAGTTCAGATATCTGAGACCCGGATGGAGTTGAGAGAAGGATGCTTCTATCAGATTCTCCATTTGGCTCCATAGGATCCTGTTTTAACCTGGACCATATTGCAAATTGATATTATACACAACAAATATAAATAAGAGTATATTAATTGTTCTCTATAGAAGGAAAATTCCCTTTTTAGACTTACTTCTGCTCATCCTGTGAATTTTTTGTCAATGGGCCAACAATTGAATCATACTGTTCCTTCTTTAAGACAGAGCACACCACATCACCGGTGGCAACTGCTCTCAATTGGCTGATTTTTTCGCCAACAATTGACCACTCTCCAAAGTAGTCACCCTCAAATTTGTCTACTGAGAGGTGTTTGTTACTCACTGTAACATCTTGTTGGTTTTGAAAATCGGATGTTAGGCTAAGAACATCAGAGTGCTCTAGAATATCCGATTCGAACTCAATCCTTACTTGCCCCTTCTGGATTATATACAATGCGGAGAGACAATCTTCCTGAAAGCACATGCCAAACACATTAGTGTACAGAGATTACAATGAGCACATAAGTTTCTAACTAAGAATGTACCATTTCAACAATTGTTTGTCCATCTGAAAATGATATTTCAGATAAAGAATCAGCAATTTGGCTAAGCTGTAATATTGTCAATTTCGAAAGGAGTTCCACAGATCTCAGCAATTTCAAGGATGAAAGATTTGAAAACTCTGACATGAGAATTCCACGGAAATCTTCTCTTTTCAAGGCCCAAAGAGTCCCACTTGTCACACAATGGACAGAGGCCTGCAGAGGTTTGTTATACCTGTGGAACACAAGTTGACATTTTTCACAAGATCAATTTAAACCAAAATGACCAGCTCTTAGTAGAAGGAAACAGAGTACTTCTCCAGATATATTTCGTGTTCCCCAGCTATATCTTGTTATATTCAATAAAAATTACATTCGGTAAGAGCCACACAAGTAAACCAGTCTGTAGATTCGTAATACCAAGGACATTTTGTATTTAAGAAAAAGGAATCATACATTAATGCCAGCTCTCCAAAAGATGATAACTTTTCAGCAGTGTAACGATGCAGAACCTTTGGGACATCACCATTTTGCTCTTCCTGCCATATGAAACCAGGTATCTGAGATCTCAAATATATGCCATTTTGATAAATAAAATACAAATTAGCATGGATGGGAATAATATCTCAATACAAGTGCTAGAAGATGCAACATATTATAAATCAAATGGCTAAATGCTTTCTCAAACAATAGTTTTTTTTTTAACTTGCCAAACACGCTCTAATTTATGAACTCTTCAGGTAGTTCACTTCATCACAGAGTATAAGGTGGCTATTTGTGAAAGAATACAGCAGGTGCTCAACTGCATCATGCAGTTTTAATTTGTCTCTGTTATTTAGGAATATCTGAAAACACACAAGTTTTTCTACAAGCGACAGTGCGACAACAATGAGCAAAATATGAGTTACCTGTGTGGCGAGGACCTCAAATTCTCCACTTCCAACAACATAGAAACACTCACCTTCACCTCCCTGCAAATGATTCAGGAAAAAAACACTTAGCCAGCAATGTAATACAGGTATATTACTGTGATAAGTTTCTCCAGAAGAGAGACAACTACACTTTCAAAGATCCCAATTTAAAAAAAGCCTACAGTCTTTTATAAAGGATATACCAGTAGATGAGATTTCCAGTGTCATTATCATATAATAGGATACTAAGATCTCCAGTCTTACATAATTTTTTAGTGACACTAATACGTGTCTTTAAAGTACCAATTTATGGAAAACATAGCCCAAGCCTTGTATGAAGTTGTGAATGTAAATGAGATAACTATAAATCCTGATTTTTTTTGTGACAAGAAAATTCGTATCAACAACCTCCTGCACAACAATGTCCCCAGCCTGAACCTCAACTCTTTGCATGCAATCCAAGAGAACATGACACTGAGAATCAGTAAGTTTTCTGAAGAGGAAGTGATCGTGCAACGCCCTTTGAATATGTGCCTGAATAAATAAAGGAGCACTTATTAGTTCACCCAAAAGATACTACGGCCTCTTATTTTCTTGTTCATATACATCACCAATTAACTTAGAAATTTCAGAAACAAAATTACCTCTTCTTCCCAGGTTTTTCTGTGAGCTGGGGATGGAGGAACCCAAACATTTCCATTTTCCAAGGAACTCTCAAGGACACGAAGACGTGCACGTGACAAATCTTGTCTGACACGCTGATTACTGGCACCCCAGCCTATCATTGAAGGAGATTCTGATCCCGTGACCTCCACAATTTGAGGAGTAGAAGGCTTTAAGGCAAGGTTTGGGGTAACTAACTGTATAGTTGCATCCTGGGAAAAAATAGTGGATTAGATGATCTTTTTTTGTGACAAATTCATATATAACCTTGTTCAGCTAAACAAAGTAATTACTTTTCCAGTTAAAGATTACGGTAGACTATCAGCAGTCTTAATACTTACCTCTTTCAGCCCATTAATATGCACAACAATGATGGTTATGTCATCTGTACGGGTTTCATACTGCAGCCAAAGGCGATAGGACTCAGCAACAATTGCAGCACAAGCATCACGAGGATCTTTACACTTTGCGACCTAGAAAAGATTGAAAACGGGTATTGATTTAGATGAATGAATGTTATTAGGTAACTGTTTAGAACATTTGAGTATCTATTTCATAGAAAATCAATATAAAAAAAGGAGTGATCTCTTCTTTTCAGAAATCAAAAATATGATGGGAATCAAAAGATTCATCCTCAGAAGTCTAATCTGGGGAAGTAGACTTTCCTTGGAAGAATCAAGGTTCCTTGATGCCCAAATATGAGTTCAAATGTACAGACTAAGTAATTTTATTATAATATCCATAACTCTCCTGCATTCCAAGTAATACCAACTATACAAACTATATAAAGAACAATGGAAAGACTTATCAAGACAAATATTATCTGATCTACTAGGTTTCATTAAATATAAAAATACCTTACCATGTCAACCACAGCTTGGCTAGATAGGAACTCAAACACCCCATCACTGGCAATGACAAAAAAGGGATATTCTGGGGTGAGCTCCAAAACAACAATTTCAGGGTTAGCCACCACGCCTATCGTTTCAGCAATTGAATCACCAATACTTCTTGTGAAAGCAGTACCAGGATACATTCCATTTGGCACCCACAGCCTAGGAGGATCGCCATCATCAGCTTCTTCAGTCCCCCAGCACTGAACATCCGGGTTCTTCAACCCTTCAATTTGGTCAAGAGTAAGAACTCTTGCTCCACAAAGCTTAACTCGCTCAAGCTCATCAGGTCGATAAGGAGTTTGATCAATTGATAGGTCAACAGCCACAATGTCTTTCCCTTTCCTCTGAGCAATTACAGCTCTGGAATCACCTGCATTAGCCACATATATGGTTCTATCCCGCACCAGCACTGTAATTGCCGTCGTACCACTCATGCTATCATCCACATTATCAGCATTCAGCTGTCTGTTTGTTTCCAGAAAGGCTGCATGACAAGCCTCAATCGGATCAGTATGAAAATGACCATTTCTCAATAGATTTTCACACAACCTACGCTTCACAAATTGAGAGCATTGAGTCCCATATTCACCATGCCCATCAAAGACACCAAAGAAATGATCATTCCCATTTGTCCCAAAAGGTGTATGTAAACAAAAACTATCTTGATTAGCTTTGTCTAGAGCATCAGGGTAGTAACCCCGCTGTGATAAAAATGAGTATCGGAGTTCATAATTTCCTGACGGAATCTTTACCGTCCTTGACCCTTCAGGCGGTAAAAACTGAGCTGATACTCGGGAAAGTCTCCTAATTCCCACCTCAGGATCTCTACCTAAACTCAATTGGCCCAACTGATCTCTGATCTCACCCTCTTGTCCATCAGAACCATCAGGAGAGAACACGGAATTGTCGGCAGCCTTCACATTGTGATGTTGCTCTTTAACTCCACTTTCCTTTGGTATGCAAACCTGACCTATACACGACCTCGAATAAACACAACCCATCAGTGGATTAACCAAATCAAGTAACACTCAGAAGCTGAATTTGCCAACTGTTTCATCAGAGTCAGCTTCCAATTTGGTACCTCAAATCAACCAAACCCCCCAATTAGACATTCCTGTCACTGAGCACAACTTATTACTGAAATAGAAACAAACCCAGATGCCTAAATTGGCCAGCAACGTCTATACAACCCAATAGGGAGTTGCCAACACAACCGATACGAAAAAACACAAGCTGCGGTATAGCAGTACAAACCGTCACTAAATCCTTTCCCCAGAGAATTCCTTATCCTTTAACGGAAAGCAGTTACCAAATAGCATGGGTCTTCCCAATTCTGCAGAAGGAGATGAGAAACTTCAGAATTAAAACCTTATCCACATAATAAACAACCATCCACCAAACAAACCACAGTAAATCAGAAGCACATAAAAATTAGTGGGAGGGAGTCACACATTCATTTCCTAAAGTGTGCTTGATTTCCAATTACATACACCTCCCAACAACAGACTTCATTTATGAGGAACCCAGAGAGTAAAATCACATGCAAGAGACTAGTAAGGAAGTAAAAATGAAAAAGGGAAGAGAAGAGCGAGACCCAAATGATCACTTAATAATCCAGTTGGAGCAATGAAAGCAGCAGCAAATCGGGGGTCCTCGTGCAAAAACAAGCAAGTGGCATGTCAGTAGAAAGACGGTACAGAGGATTCAGACGGAGAAGAGGAAAAGAGTGGGAGCCATGTGTGGAAAAAGTCAGGCCCTCCTCAAAAAGGCTATTTTAGCTATTCGCTGGAGTAGAGAGGGCAGCCAGGAGAAGCCTTGCGCTTCTGTATGGAACTGTAATTATGTGAGAAAGATTTTTGTGTTAATTGTAAAATACTGTTGGTTTTTCACTCTATATGCTCAGGTCAGGTCGACGATGATGGGAATTGTGATTCGAATTTCAAATTGGAGTAACTGAAACTGTGATTCCGGATCCTCAGGAACACGTTTTCAATCGCCGGTTATTTTTTGGATTGCGTGGAATTGGATCTTCTAGCTGTTTTGAATTTGAAAGATTATTTGGTTGGGTGGGTTTGGGGTTAATATGCGTTATTATCATAGAGCTAATAATTATTTAGATTGCTATGGCTTTCGTGTGTGCTTTTCGACCGAGAAGATTTATTATAGTTTATGTAGTGTCTACTGTCATTCTCGTGCCTTTTGACAATCCATAGCCATGAGTTCGACATATTTTCGCATTCGAGCAGATTTATATTACATTGACCTTTTGTTGGTACTTATGGAGCGTTGGATCCAACCAATAACATAGTAATATAGTGTATTGTTTCGAATCTGATCAAATAATGTGTTCTAAGCTTCGATCGACCGTTTTATATTAACTGATCCCTCCGTCCCATATTGTTCTTTCCATTTCGAATAGTGTACACTATTTACGGTCGAAGAGAATCTTCTCGTTTTGTCTTGATATATAAGAAAATATATAGTCATGTGGGGAATTGTTTGATTCGTATTAATGCGTACTTTAATAATATCAAATTTTAATTATTTGTATTAACATACAATTAGAGATATTAAGGCTACAAAACATACCTCGACAAATGTGTCGCTGAAGAAATGAAAAGAACATTGTAGGACGGAGGGTAGTTTAAAACTTGTTGATATTTAGTTTAACCGAACAAAATTCAGAAGAAAAAAAAAACTGTTTCTCTTATAATTTATTGGAGGAAGGATAAAATGAAAACTAGGCTTAAGATAAGAATTTAGAATTTTTATAGACCGTCTGATTATCATCATCCAACGCTCCAGATTAATTACATTTTTAAATGGTATTATGACAAGGAGGGGTAGTATTGTCATTTCGTCTCCTCTTCTTTTCTTCTCTTCTCTGTTCAAGCGATGTCTGAGGGGATGGCTATCCATGGCGCCATCAAATCTTCATCTTCCTTCTACTGCTGTCAATGGTTTCCTCGCTCTTCCCCCGACGATAAAGACCTCGTCGACCTCCAAGAATGACTTCGATTTTGATGGTTTGTTTGGATGACCAGTGAGAGAGGAAGAGTTCAGCAAGCTTCCATTGGAGGAATCGAGGTCCTTGTTCAACCAGCCAAGATGCTATCCGGTTTAACGGCGGTTGCAGTTGTGGCAAGTAGATCGCGGACTGGTGGTTATGAGAGCTCGGATTTGGTTCTGGAGGAAAACCGTAGCACCAGCCAGAGGCTTTTGAAGAAATTTGGGTCCGGGATTCGATCAAATCGAGTGAAGACGAAGGAATCGGATTCCAACCGGGATGATGCTGATTGCGTTTTTGCTATTGCATGTGGTAAGAAATTGATGCTCATAGAGCTACTGGATGACGGTTCTTTTGTGATTATGAAGGAGATTCAACTTTCGAATTGAATTCAAAAGTTTCATCCTGTCTATTCCATTTTCCTTGATCAATTTTCGTGGCTTGCGAAGACTTTTTTTTTTTTGCTCGACAATCTCCATTCCAATTCATGTTAGCATTTTCTGTAGTGCATTTATTAGTTAAGCAGGAACATCAGCATAAACAACTTTCTTACACTTTGTTATTGCTGAACCTAGTATCATGAACTTGTGACATTGCATCCTTTCAACTTCAACTGTGGTGAGTATCAGTGCGCATGAGATGTTTGTTGAAATGCCTAAGAAAGACACATCATGTATTGGACTTGATATAGGATAACATAGTGGTAGTGATGAAGAGCTCATTTTTCCCTCCTTAACTATTATTGAGAAAACCATCTTTTCTAGGTTTGAATGTCGAGTTTCCATTGTGATTTAGTTAGGAATTAGGATGCATTCGATATTATCTAACCTGATATGGAACCAGTTTATGAGATTCTCACGTGAGTGTTTAGTGTATTATTATATCAGTGGAACTATGATATATTATTTATTTGTTGATATACACTTGTGTACTTGGTGCTTGTACGATGAAAAATGTTGAATTTGTTATGCTCTTTGGCTTAACTTAGTTCTAAATTTGATGTCCTTCAAGCTGATGTTCTGCTCTTTTTATTATTTCTCATATGTTGTGATCAACTGCAATTTGCTCACATGGTGGGTGAGTTAATGATTCTCCTACCCTTAAGTTTGTTAATCTAAGTTGATGGATTCCTGCTAATGTGGAAATTTTAGCATTTTCTTATGGAGTTGATGGTATTTCTGCTAATGTGTGTTCTTCCTCTTTATGCTATGCTTCATGCAATAGATCAGCTTCATCAACCACAAGTTCACCAATATCAACCACCAGTTCGCCTCCTCCGAGTAAGGAGTCACATTCCTTTTTCTGGGTGAAAGATTATCTTGTGTAACTTAATGTCTGACACTCTTGGACCTACATTGCCCCTATTTACTGAATGATCTGAATGCTTGATCGGTGGAGCAGCTTTGTTAGCTTTTCAGTATTTTGAAAATGTGAGGAACTTTCTTGTAGTTGCAGAAGAGATGGGGCTCCAAACGTTTGAGTCATCCGATCTTGAGCAGTTATGATTGGCATTTCTATGAAATCTTAAACTGATGTTGATTTTTATCTGATTTGTCCTTACCATCTACGCTTTTTAGGGAAATTCTCATGCTGAACCTCAACTATTTTTTTAACCATGAAATATATCAGGTTAATGGATTAACACTATTAGGTTCATGGATTTATGGTGTGAGGTTCATGCATGATATTTTAATGACAAAAAAAATGTGAATTCCCAAGAAAAATGTTTAGTTTTTTTTATGATGTAGTTATTTTTATAATCTTAGGGATTGGTTGCACTTCTGGCTGCAGTTGATGCTCTATCTAATGCTTTGGAGTTCAAAAACACCAGGAAACAGGTATGTGGAACATGTTTTGTTTAGTCGTACATTTACCGGATCAAAGGTTATCTTTTGTGGCAATATATATTACTATTGTGCCTCCCCCGCTCCCAGTTTCATAATGCTGAGAGATTGTCAAAACCGCTCTCCTAAAAGCGCCAATCTGCCCCTTCTGCAGAAGCAACATTTCCCGCTTAGGCGTTGTCAAAACTGAGACGAAAATGATGACAACGATGTCGATTTTAGTAGACAAAGTTGTTGGTCCTAATGGCTTAAGAGAGAAATTAAGTGAGAAGGCTTCGTGGTTTCTGGTAGTTTTGTGTGGACGTTCTACATAAGGACGCAAAAGAGTTGTTAATGAACTTGTTAAAACTTTGTCATCCTACTCGATTGTGCAGAGAAATTCCTCAAGAAGCAGTGTACTACCAGACAGGAAGGTGCTTGCTTTTGCAGATCTTGTATATTCCATTTTGAGGAACGTCGTCAGGCAAATAGGTCATCCTTCGAACGAACTAACACTAGAGCAGTTCTTCAACATCCTCTTCTCTCAAGACCTTCAATCACTGCCTCAGTGGTGATGCGGGTTCACTTTGGTCATCATCAAGTGGCAATATCTCTAGGGATTCAGGACCTTTGTCGGGTGACTAGCTTGGCGCATCTCAGTTATACATGTTTGATGCTCCAGTCCTTCATTTGATCACCTTCCAGCTAGTCTTTATGGTGATTGTTTGTGAGGTTTTGCTCCTCCACCTTTGACTGACTATTCTATTGGTGTTGACATGTTGTAGTTAAATGGAAGAAGTTGAGTTGGAGAACAAATTTGGAAGCTAACCATTAAAAAGTTGAAGAACAAATCAACATTCAATCTGAAGAAGTTGAATTGGAATCAGTATTTGAGGATGCAGCTTCTGAGCCGTCTATGGGCAACATGGATGTAGCTTCACAGAATGCTGATTTCACTAAACCAATAGAAAAGGAAGGTGAAGTTGGTTTGGATGATGTAGAAGAACATAATTCTTATAACATTGTTGTTGAATCCAACCAGAGTGCAGTTATGTTTCTTGCTGCATGTGTAGCCACATCGTTCGGTGCTCTTGTCATGTTCTCAAAGTATAAGAAGAAGGCTGGAGTTAAACCCATTTCTACTGAGCAAGATGAAATGCATATTAAGGAGGAAACTTGCAACCCGTCAAAGATGAGCTCATACTCGTATTCTTTCAATGACAAGAAAGAAGAAGAAAAAGCAAGGGGATATGAAAGTGAAGCTCAAAGCAAGGAGAGGAAGCAGCAGCCAAAGAGGAACAACTACAAGCGAGAGTCACTTGCTTCTTCTTCATCTGAATACACGAGGGGATCCGTGTCGTATGGAAGCTTCACTACTTACAGCGTAATGCCTACAAAGAAAGTAAGTAATAGTTAAGTTGCCTTTTTCTTTGTATTGAAAACATTTTGGTTTTGTTCTGACTGTATGCTGTGTTTTTTGGTTCATGAAGGGAGATGAAGAAGTAATTGTGACTCCAGTCAGACGCTCGAGCAGAATCAGACATCAGCTCGTTTCTCCATGATTTGTCGGGATGTCGTGACAAGTCTTTTGTCTCTTTTAGGGAAGCTTTAAATCAGTGTGACTTAGGTTTCTTAGTTTAGTACTGGTTACCCATCAATGTTTTGATTGAGTGTTGATCTAACTAGCTTGGCCTGTTTTTTGCAATCTTCCTTAGCTAAACATTTGAAGTCAGAGATTGATTGTAATTTGTTGACATTGGTTTGTGATCTGCTCGTTTTATAGGTGGATGTATGTTGATGTCACTCAAGGCATGAAATCTTGGTCTCAATATGGTACAAGGTTATCGATACGAATTTAGTGAACTTATGAAAAAACTCATTAATGTATAATAGAAAGGTGATGGCTATATGTACGTTGTTTTTTTGTCTAAGTGGACGCGAAACCACACGCATAAATTGGGTGTCCATCTTTTCTACGCATATATTGAGCTTATGCATGAAGAAGGGTAGAAATGGAGAAATTGTGGAAATTTTTGGTATCTGGCAATACTTACCCGCATACTTTATGCGTGCAAATGATGAATATATCATTTGTAATAACGTAATTAGTGCAAACAATTTTTTGCCCTAATTCACACGCTCAGTTTATGCGTATAATATATAATTATTTGCCCTAATTTTTGACCTAATTTTTTACCCTAATTGATGTACTTTGCCCTAAGTTACACACATAAGTTGAGTGTATATTGTTTGTTCAAACTTGATGTGGTCCAAATATTTGACATGTCAGGGAATCTGGTGGAAGACTGAGCTAGATCACAGGTAAGGTGCACGCGTATATTATGCGTACAAGGGTAGGTTAATTAAACAGGGGTCAGTATCTGACATTGTCAGCATCTGTTTGGAAAGGAAGGCAATAAATGTCCTAATTAGAACGCATTATTTAGGCGTAGGTCTATTTTTGTCCGGGGAGGGGGTCGCTGTCAGAGATTCTTGGATAATACTATAAAAAAGTATACCTTAGGAAACGCCCAAGCTATGCGTTTGATAAAATGTAGCTTTTACGCATTATTCCAACGAGAAGCAAAAAAAAAGGAGGTTATATAATAGGGGGTATGTATGTTTCAGATCCAAAAACCAGAAAATTTCATTTTCAAAATGTTGAATGGGTATGTTAGTGGTGAAGGTAATCAAAGTTATGTTAGTGGTGAAGGTAATCAAAGTAGTGATGATGAAAGGGATTGGGTTCCTAGTGAAGAAGAAGATGAAGAAGACAATGGCTTGGAGGGCGCAGCGCTGGCGGGATTCATAGATGATGAAGAGTTTGGTGATTGGGATCCAAGTGGGCAATTTGTGATTAGTGTGCAATTATACCCAATTACATATATGTTGTTATATTATGCAACTAGAATCGGACCCCCGCGGGGGTTATTACGGTTTTTCGTCTCAAAATTGGATTGGGCTAATTATATATTTACAATATTTTTCAGGGCATATTTTATCCCATTCAGGCCAATTTAAATCTAACATGCAAATCAAGACATTAACACAAAAATAAATGAACAATAGAAGTGATAAAAATAACAAATTGATTGGTTCAATTACAAATTGACAATAACCATGAGTAACGACGAAATACAATATGCAAAAGAGTAACGACGACTTGATGGGAGAATTCAATACGAAATCCCATTCAGAGAAGTCAAAAAATCAAAAGTTGAAATTAGAAGAGGAATTCAAGATGCCACATAGTAATGACGACTTAATAACAACTTTCTAGGTCATTACCCGCGCTTTGCGCGAGCCAAACACTTTTTATTTTTGTCTATATTCATATACTTAAAATATTTTTTCATATATGTATTTTTTTAGTAAATTATAATAAAATGAATTGAATATCTCTTATATATGTTCCAAAATCACATAGTCGTTTACGTTGTTCGGATTGCTCTTCATCGTCATACGGATTAAAGGTGAAGAGCGAAAAAAAAATTAAAATGGTGGAAACACTAACCAATTAAGCACATAATTATGGTTTTATTAGACATTTAATAAGTCTCAATTATCATTGGATAATGAGAAATAGAAAAAAGGAGAAAAAATTAAGTTTAAACATTAATGAGTACCAATTGTCATTACTTTCTCAAACCCATGAATTTTTATATATAGATAGATTTGTTAGTTAGTTTTAAATTGTTGTTGTTATTAGTTGTTAAACTAATTCCATAGTCATAAGTAAGAACTTAGTTAATTAGTCATGACAAAATTATTGTTAATTACCCATTATATAGGGCAAAGATTACTCGAAACATTTTACTACTGACCGGGTGTGGGATAGTAAGGAAGAATTGTATAATTGGGCGAAAGATAGAGCAAAGCATATGGTGATTGCTTTGATAAAGCGTAACTCCAGCCCGTACCAAATTAGTATGGTATGCGATAGATTTGAGAAACCGAGATCTGGTAGGGCAAAGGTCAACTTGAAAAATCCTGATTTGCCGGTACCTAAGATTAGGAAGTCTCATTCGAAGAAGTGCGAGTGTAGGTTTCAGCTAATGGGGATTCGAATGAAGAAAGATCCTTTGGTGGATGGTGAGAAATGGCAGTTGGGTGTGGTAGAAGGTCGGCATAACCACAAGATTCTAACTAACTTACATGGAAATGCATTCATGGGGCGACTGACTGAAGCGGAGATGAAATCTGCTAGGAGGTGGGGAGATGGGCGCAAGACACCAAAGGAAATCGTTTCCCTTTTGCGAAAGAAATTTCCCGAGAATGTGACTTCAAGGAAACAAGTGGCGAACTATTTGCAGAAGCTTCACTATAAGGATCGTGGAGAGCTGAAGGTTACTCAGTGGTCCTTGAAATTTCTACTTGACCACCACTACGTAGTTAATCCTCTGAGGCAGAAGGAAAGCGATGAGGTTGCAATATTATTCTTTGCTAACCAAGATTCGTTGCATCTGCTGAAGAAGTTCCCTTATGTGGTAATCATTGACGCGACGTACAAGACAAACAAGTAAGTTGAGTTTATTTAAAACAAGTTTGTGTAGTTATTGATTTGATTGTTTTTTTGAATATAAGATGTTATCGTAGATATGATATGCTACTCGTGGAGATTGTGTGATTCACCAACACGCATTTGACATTCAACATTGCTTATGCATTCACACGTGCTGAAAAGACTTTTCATTACACATGGATAATGAGAAAGTTGAAGGCATTGTTTTTAGATTTGGGTGTGATGCCAACTTCAATTATGATTGACTGTGAGTAGGCACTCATAAGGGGGATCAACGATGTATTCGGGAGTGATGTTCAACACCTATTGTGTTGGGTACATATAAAACACAACATCGAGGCACACGCGTCGTCGATCCTGAAGAAAAAAACCAAACTGGAAGCATTTGCAAACCAATGTTGGGGACTATTTTGCTCAACCACTGAAGAAAAATACGAAGAGAGGTTGAATGCATTGAGGAGATCATGGAGGAGGGGCCTTGTGGGATACGTGGAAAGAGAATGGCTTACTCCTCACAAGACTAGCATAGTAAGAGCCTGGACAAATCATCATCTTCATTTTTTTACGAGGACGTTTAACCGGGTGGAGGGAATGCACAAGGTTTTGAAAGATATAATTGGTTCTAGTAGGGGAGGCTTCAACCGAGTCACTGTGAGGATCAATCATGCCATCATCCTTCAAATTGATTCGATACGGGCGAGCCTGAACGTTGCATTAACGAAACGACCAACAAATTTTGATGACCCAACGTTCCCTCCACTTGTGCGAGAGATATTTTCTAGGCTCTTCTACAGAATTTCAGACAGGTGCTGGGATATGTTGTTGGCTTCGTATGAGCGGCTATTGAGAGATGAATATGAAGAAGAATGTACTGACCATTGGGTGAGGAACTGACTCGGGTTGCCATGTGTCCACGCCATTGGAAGTGCAATAATTTCTAGCACACCGCTCATTCCAGAAGACGTACATGAGTTTTGGAGGGACTTGGAGTGGGAAGATGACAATGATACAATAGTTGTTGGGCCTTTGGAAAATGTCCGGATGGACATTTCGACGCTAAGACTTCGTGAAATGTTTGGGAGGTTGGATTCCAGAACCCTGAAGAAAGGAACTGCATACCAACTAGGAGAGTTGTTCATGACTTGGAGCACCCAGAAGAGAGTAATATGTTGGATCTGACCAAGATAAAGGGAAAAGGAAGGCCAAAAGGTGCGAAAAACAAGGACAAGGGGGACGATAAGGAGGACGAGAAGGAGAAGGTCGATGAGAGGGAACCTAGCTATTTTGAGCACAAGAAGAAATAACTAGAACAATATGAGAAAGAAGAGGCGAAGAAGAAGGCAAAACCGATGAGAGTAATATGTTGGAGCCGACCAAAATAAAGGGAAAAGGAAGGCCAAAAGGTGCGAAAAACAAAGACAAGGGGGACGATAAGGAGGACGAGAAAGAGAAGGTCGATGAGAGGGAACCTAGCTATTTTGAGCACAATAATAAATAACTAGAACAATATGAGAAAGAAGAGGCGGAGAAGAAGGCAAAACCGAAACCCCACAGTAAGGTGAAGGTGAATGAGATGTCATCTGAACCTGTTCCACCGAAAAAAACGGCCAGGGCGTCCTAGGAAGCAACAAGAAAGTTCATCTAGTGCAGTGGGGATGGACTTTGATCAGATGTCATATCAACCTCTACCCGAGGAATCACAAGCAAAGGAGTATGCGTGTAGTACAGAACAAAGTGCCCCTCTTATTCATTTAGGGGTTAACTTTGGTTTCGACAATGTTGATGACTTCTGGCTTCCGTACATTACGAATGTTAGAGATGTACGTCCTGATGGACATTGTGGATACAGATCCATGGCCTTGTTGCTCGGAAGGGAAGAGTCCGAATTTGCAACAGTTCGACGCGAGCTGGTTGGGGAGTTACTTTAGAACCGAAAAATGTACGACCCCATAAAGGCCCGTATGCGCCTAGGTACTTGTCAAGAACTTATTCAAAATGTGAACCACTGTAGAAGCCCATGCACATCCAAATATTGGTGTCACATGCCATTCATGGGTTTAGTTTTCGCCACACTATATCAGGTTGCTCTAGTAGTGTTGAGTTGGGATGTCCCGACGTTGTGCTTACCACTAAGGTCGAGGTCTTTAGGGAATGGCCCTCCGAAAATAATTTATGGAATGGCACATGTTGGCAACCATGACCATTTTATACCTGCAAGTGTTTCGTATATTCGTTACGAGAAATAACGCTTAAGTCACGTATTATTTATTACCATTTGCGCTAATTCACTTTTTTATAGGTTGTGCTCATGTCTGGTTCACCATTAACCCCACACTTCAGGTGTTTGGTGTAGAAATGTTGATCCAAACATATTGTGGTGGGAAACAGTCTTTGCTGAGAATTTGAAGGAGTATCGAGATTATCGGATTTCCAATGGTCGCCCGCCATATCCTTTTATGTATTCTGGAGACGGATATGTATTTGTAATTGACTGATATTTGTAATAAATAGAGAATGAACATTACGTTAGAAAAAACATATATTATTTATGCGAAGACAATATATTAAAATTACAATATAATCGAACGACAAAAAAAAATGGAAAACAAACATTAGGACTCCAATATATCATTAACTAATTTTCCGTTCATATCACGAAGCATTTTTTTCTCATTCTGAAGTTCGAAGTTTCTTGTAATCAGCTCTATGATAATGTCTCTTGCCCTCTCTTCATATCTTGGATCAATCCACTGAAAGGTACGACAAGATCCTGGAAACCTCTTCTTTTCCCAATAAGTCTTACATGCATAGTACCGTCTTATGTAGCAACCAAACCCGCGCTCGTCACATGTGTACAATTCAACCGGCAAACCGCACTGGCACATTCGAACCATAAAGTCTGGCTCATCAGAAAACGATGCTGATGAGGAGGACGTCATGTTATAATTATAAAAGGTTATTAAAATATGAGATTATTGAAAGAAATCGTTTAGAGTTAGAATAGCAATACAAATGTAACAAGAAACGCCAGGTTTTATAGGGGAGAAGGCCAATCACACGCACAAATTATGCGTGGGCATTTGATGATATAATCTACCAACTTCATACGCATAAGTTATGAGTGCGCCTATTTTCTGGGGTTGGATTAAACCGGGATAAGCCAACACCTCTATAGAGTGTTTGGACGATGACTACAAACTAACTTATGGAGGTGTTAGTGAATCCCAGTTCAATCAAACGCCAACATATGTACGGATTTATTTGTGCTAGTTTTAGTGAGTGGTCCCAAAGAACAAGACTTTATATAGAATTTCATAAACAGATTTGGGCTTTTCCTACGCATAGGTTACGAGTGTAAAAAAAAGCTACAGAGTGTGTAGTCAAGGTTCATGAGTAATAGGTAGCATGTTCATTGTGCTCAATGTGCAAGTTCAACAAGGAAATTTTTGTGCAGAAATCAACTTTCGTTTTCAAAGCAAACGAAACCTGTGCAGCCTCAACCCCTCAATTTCACTACTGAAAACCCTAGATCTAAATTCATCCCCAAATTGATTTATTTCTCCATGGAAAAGAAATACCCAGGTTTTGATTTCTTTCTCTTTTTGAAATTTGTGTTGTACAATTGATTTCTTTCTCAATTTCCTGCTCTCCTCCATTTCAAAGTTGTACAGAGAGCTTAATTTTTTGTCATCTTCTTCCCACAACCATCTACTCCTTCCTCTTTCAACTTACGTTGCCACCATCTACTCCTTCCTTCCACCTTGAAATTATCCAAGTTAGGATTTGTCCCTTTGAAATTATCTAATTTTGTTCGAAGATGGAACTAAGATCCAAATAGAAGTTTTTAACCCCAAGCCCAAACTGGATAATTTCAAGGTACCCAAGTTGCCACCATCTACTCTATCGAATCGAACCCTATCCTTGTAGCCTTCAAGTGGCTCAAACCAGCATCCTCGATTCGGTGACAGCCTCCAACCCCAAACTGTGCCCACAAACCCTAGATCTAAAAGTTTTTAACAAAGGTGTAAACCAAACGTATTTGTTAGAAGTAAATACTTATTTTACTTAAATATTTTTATTCCACCAAACATCCTTTTTCAACAAAATGTGTTTATAAACTAAAAACAGTTTATAAACTGTTTTACCAAACAAACCTATGACAAAATTTTGTCACGTTGGATTACATGAATGTGAAAATGATTACGGGTACATAGGTACAGCCGTACAGGGCATAGACCGCATATCACAGGTACATAAATTCTTTGTATATTTGTGGTGCATATTCGTGTTAGTGATACTGATATATTTTTATATGAACATAAACAACCGTTTGGATATAAATTATCCTTCCATGCTGAGTGTGCTTTGTAACTGTATACATACATCATGGCAAATATATCTTGTATGTTGCATGTGATATATTTCTGGATATAGCATGTTAGTTTATTGCTTGATATGATATAATCGTAGATTTAGCATGGTGGTTTCAAATTTTATGACCTTGTCATTGAGATTATTAATTCTCGAGCACACAGAGCTAAGATAACGATTTGATACGGTATAGTTTTTATATGTGTATGATGATGAGTGTATGATGATGAGTGTATGCCTATCTTTTGACTTTTAATGCATAATTATATGTGGTCATTAATTTGACGTTTAATGATATGATTAGTTGGATTAAGGAATGAATAGTCATGACCGTAGAATTAACATGTTTTGAGATTTGCTTCTAATTATAAGCATTATCGATTCCTAAGATCTATTGTGATATGGATGGAGGAAAGGCCCATTTAATTTTATGAAGTTGTGCAATGTAATGTACATGGTTAAATGGGTGGATGAGAATTATGAGGTTCTCATGAATATATATATGTGTGTACATACGGTTTGTATGATTTTTGATATTTCGTTGGTTTAAACGAAAGATTGGAGAACGGTGTTAATCGTCCGGATTTAGTCTCAAGAGACTAAGGATAAGCATCTCATTAATTATTTGAGGTCTTATGAAGTTTATGGGTCTACTATACTTGGTATAGACTACTCATGATTCTAGATTACTTGATTCAAGTCTACTATATTTTATAAAGATTACTTGATAACTCTACTAGATTGACTAGACTACCTCGTGTCTACTAGTCATGTGATGCCCTGTAATATTCTTGTACCAATTGGCTTTGGTTGACTAGATTACTTTGTAGTCTACTAGTCAATAATGTGACGCCCTACGGTACTCGTTTGTTGATTGACTATAATTGACCCTACTATACTTTGTATAGACTGACCAGTAATTTATAAATGTTATTTATGTTTTATTATATATGAAATGTTATTTATATGGTAATATTATATTGTTTACATAATATGTATATAAATTTTGATTTGTGCCTAGTCGAGCAATGATGTGTGATGTTAGAAAATGTTTTTCTATATTTTCTTACTCTAAGAGTAAAGTGATAAATATGGGTGAAGTCATTTTTTGGCTTGATATTGATAAAATATAGTCCATATAAATGGAATATATTAGACCCATGTGAAATTTTATATAAATGTGACATAGTCTAAATGATATTAGATGTATGGTAATCATAGGTTTGCCCTAGCCCAAGTAAATATTTTGGGTGGTAAAGGTAATGATTACAAATGTTAGACATTATGAAATGTTCTAAATAAAGTTCTTATGATAGAACTAAATGACTCGGTTAAAGTGTTTATACATTTGAGTCATGCGGTGTAATGATAACACCTAGCTTCTTAAAATGCCTAAACCAAAGGGCTTGGTTCTAATGTAAATTAGATCAAGGTTAAAGATGATTGGGGTGTAATACTCATTTGAGATTAGTCACTTGAAACCATGAGGAAAAGAAAGTAATGTCATTTGATTCTAAAGTCTGTGTGATTTGGTAAAGGGTCAAGGATTGACATCAATCATGTGTATGGATTCTCCACCAAGATTGTTAGCTTTTGAGCTATGAAGGAATCATTAAGAAAGAAGATGAATGTTTTTGGAAAAAGATAAGGTTCTTGAAAGTTTTGGAACTAGGACCAATTTTGGATTGTCAAGGTTGATATCCATGGGTCGGTGACTCGGATCTCCTAAAGTGGAAAAGGCTAATGAGTAAACCGTGAGTTTCCTATATTAGAAATAAGGGAAATTAAGGTGCATGTTGATCAAGTGTTATAAGAGTTAATGTGATTTTCATGTCAATGAAATTGTTTAGTGAAACTTTAGTCAAAACTAAAGGTGAAGTATGTCTATATAAAGGTTGATGACTCATAACATGAGTCATCTTGAACATTGTCTTGTGACATGTTGGTGTTTGATAAAGCACATGTTTATTAATTGAGATATAATTATAATGGGAAAACCATGAAGGACATGGGGGAGATGTGTGAGATCCTTGATAATAGGACATGGGGGAGGTGCGTGTAGAGGTACATAAGAAACGCTCCCTCATAAGCACACTCAAGTTGTGAGCTTGAAAGTTTATACCTAGCAGTGATGTAATGACATCTTAAGCTCGGATATTCATGGTTAAATGAATATGTTTATTAGTATTATCTAATGATTTATTTAAGGTGGATATATATGCCTTGAGAAAGACCATTAATTATGGGCTTTGGTTGTAATTTTCTCTCGGTATTAGAGAGATTTGTGGATGCTAGATGATTGCATAATAAGTGTGACAATGGAATGGAATTCCTAGTATTGGTCAATGCCGATATAGAGGTGGTATGACTAAGGAGCTCGATTTTTGAGATCTCGGTTGTCTAATAAAAGATTATCCTAGTTTCGTTGTTGATGTGCACATAATGACTTGGACTACTTCTTAGCCAAGTGAACAATGAAAGGAAAGCGCCTTTGGTGTTGGAGGATTAATTGTGGTAAGACGATTACTCAAGAGTTGAGTTGGTTGTACGTACATGTTATGTCAAGTTGACCTTCTTGTTGTTAGGTGTTAGCTAGAGACTTGGTTGATAAGTCGGTTTTAGGGATGGGTTAAGCACGTTTGAAATCTCTAATGGTGGGACACCCAATTCCCCTCTAATAAGACGTTAAGGGTTGAATTCAATGTGGAAAGCCCACACTTAGAGATTGGAGCACATGATATATGTATCATCCCAAAGTTGTGCTCGTACCTGCAAGAATGAGTTAGGATGAAGTTCTCTTCTTAATGGACCTTTTAAAAAAGTGAATTTGCGGGTGCATAATTGAAAAGAGTCCACCTATATGAGTGTGAAGTGGTTCCGCTTCAATTAGCATGAGCTTGGCTTTGTATACACTCATGAATGGATTAGGACACAAGGCCGTAAAAGTGCCAAGTAGCACTTGGAGTAGTGTGGAGACTTATGTGTTTTGTATCTTCAAGTATTCAAAATGGGTTGAAGAGGACACCCTGATTCTCGAGTATTTGGAATGTGTATGACACTAATGTGGAAATTCAATCCTAAGGACATTTTCATTTATGCCTGAGTCTGATACAAAGACTTGTTTTGAAAGGTGTGAGTCAAGGATTATACTAAAATGGGGGAGGAATGTTGGTGATTTTAGTAAATCAACGTTCGTTTTAGTGTATCGGGACTCTCATATTGCTAAAGGGATATCGAGTTGCTAGAGCATGGGATAGGAGTGTGTAGTGTACACAACCATGTAAACGAAGTGGGATTCGAGATTCATATTTTGCAGTGTAAGGTTTGAGCATACGATGCGAGAAATTAATCGGGTTGGAAGAGTTATGAACATGTTATTTGATATTAAGATAACATGTTAAAGCAAGGTATATAACCCGGATAAGGTTTGTCCGTGTTATTTATGTGTTAGAGGAACAAGGGCTTATAACCCGATCCTATCAGTCGGGGTAATATCTTGTGTTGTAAGTAACTGCTTCAGAATATACTCCAGAGGAGAGAAGATCCGGGTTATAAAGTATCAGCGTGGGATACTCCACAAATATGCTCTTTGACAGTTTTAACCGTTTTTAACTGTTATTTTGTCTTCTCCAAGACACGAGGGACGACCCATACCCTATATATAGAGTCATTTGGGTGTTGGAAAGGGGCTAAGAACTTAATCAATCGATTTTCCGTAATCAAAGTCACAAGTACAAAACACGTGTAAACTTCTAGTGTTTCTAGTTGATTGTCTTGATCTTCTAGAGTTTGCAACGTCTTATCCCACTCCAAATTTCGTGTAACCCAAAGGCAAGTGAGTAGGGTCAAAATATTTGTTTCGGAAAGTGCGTTTAGCATAATTCGTTTGCGTATCCAAGTACCAAGATTGATCAACGATACACCCCTTATACAACAAATCATTAAACATGTATGATTAAATCATTGAACATGTATGATTAAATCATTGAATCTATATGAGCTTTTTTTTAAGAGGTTTTTGCGCCAAACCACCCCTTATGTGGGCCAATTTGCGCCAAACCACCCTTTATTACACTTTTTGCAAGGAACCGCCCATTTGTGTCACTCTATTAACACCGAGCCACCCCTCGTTCAATTCCGTTAATTTCTCCGTCAGACCGGGTGAAATGTCATTTTTGCCCTCATTTTTTTCAGATATTTAAGGGCAAATTTGGAATTGCACCATTTGATGATATATTGCCAAAATATCGCGATATTTTGTTTTTACCGTGAGATTATCGTTTTACCCCATCTGATTTCACCATCACAGAAATTAACCTAAAACTCTCTTCTCTCTCTCGAAGGTTTGGCAATTTTTCGAAGGGCGATTCTGCGAAGTCGAGCTCGAAGACGAAGACAATGGTGGCGATTCTTTGGTGAAGGCGAAGACGAAGAAGGCGAAGACGAAGCAGGCGAAGAGGAAGACGAAGCACGAAGCAGGCGAAGACGAAGACGAAGCACGAAGCAGGCGAAGATGAAGACGAAGCACGAAGACGAAGCACCAGATGTAGCAGAGGCAAGAGATTTCCCGGGTAAGTGTCGCGATTCTAGGGTTTTTGATATTTGGGTTTGTAATCGTGAATTTGGGGTTTAGGGTTTGAAATCGAGTTTTTTGATATTAGGGTTTTCGAAATTGGGGATTTTTGGTACTAGGGTTTTCAAAATTTGGGGATTTTGGATTTCTGGGTTTGAATTGAGGATTAGGGTTTTAAAATTGGGGATTTATGATTTCTGGGTTTGAAATCGATATTTTGGGGATTAGGTTTTTCAAAATTGGGGATTTTGGGTTTCTGGGTTTGAAATTGAGTATTTCAGGATTAGGGTTTTAAAATTGGGGATTTCTGATTTCTGGGTTTGTAATCGAAAATTTGGGGATTAGGGTTTTCAGTTTGTGTATTTCTGATTTGTGGGAGGTTTCTGCGTATTGTTTACTAATGTTTGCTGATATTGCTAGCGTTGGTGTGGAAAAAGAAGTAAGAGTTGGGAGAGACTAAAGAGAAGGAGTGAAGAATTGTTGGAAAAGTGAAGGTAATGCTCTTTTGCTCGCATTGAATACTTGACTTGAATGGTAGTTGATGAGTAAAGTGTTGAAATTTCTCTATTCCCATGTGAGTAGTTTAAACTGTTTTATAGTATAAAGTGTAAACTCTTTTGCTGGCATGTGATATAAACTATTTTGGCATCATTATATTATCTTGTTTTGTATGATATAGTGGCATGTGATGATGTCATCAAAAATATTCCTTTTTTGGTAACTTAAATGTTTTATTATGTTAGTGGGAAGCTTAATTTATATATGTTTTTTTTTGTTGATATATGTGCACAGATGAGTGTAACTTTGAGATTTCTGTATGGGGGAAGGTTTTATTTGGCAGAAAATATGGTGCAAGATAGAGTTTCATATAGGAGAAATTTAGTGCACTTAAAGGAAAAAGTGGACTCTGATATGCTTTCTAGGATAGACTTGGAAACATTTTTAAGGGAGGATGTGAGTGTTTGCAATGTCAAAGAACTGTGGTATTGTTTGGCTGGCAAGACACTGTCTCAGGGGTTAAGACAGATTAAGGTGGATAGAGATGTCATTCAGTTCTGCTGTTTAGGAGGTATAGAGAAACAGTTTGATGTATATGTCATTCTGGAAAATGATATAAGTCCTTCTTCAATCTTGGGTCAGTCTACAGTTAGAGGCCCAAATTCAGTAGCCCAGTAGTCAGCAGCCAACTACTTCTTGAAGGCCCACCATTGATCAGCCCAAAACCAAGTAGACCAGCCACTTACAAGCCCAAAATTAAAAAAACCTCACCTGGAAGCCTATCTCAGCCAACTTATAAAGCCAAAGCTAAAGGCATATCTAGGGTTTCGACCAAATCATCCTCACAACCCTCCTCAGGCTCTTACAATCTTCCAATAGATGATGAAGATTTTTCAGATTACAGTGGGGAAATTAATTTCTCAGAAACAGACACTGAATCAGAGGATGAAGTAGTAGTGCCTCCTTCTGTTGTTTTTGGGGAGTCTACAGATGGTGAGTCCACAGATGGTGATGATGATGCGGAATTTGAAGAGCATGTTGATAGAGATGTCATTGATGAGAATTTGGAGAATGAGGATGGTGATCCAAATATAGTTGATGTGTTCGACATAAGAGTTGAATCTGAAGATTACAGAAGCTACAGTGGCTCAGATGAAGCTAAGAAGGGAGTAAGGTATCCTGAATTCAACCCCCTTGTGGATTTTAAAAACAAGATATGTTTGAAGGTTGGCATGAGATTTGCATCTAATGAGGTTTTCAGACAAGCTTTGAGGCAGTTTGGAGTAGAGAATGGTTTTGACTTCTACTACCTTCACAATGATAAGAGAAAGGTTTCTGCTTATTGTATGAACAGGTGTGATTGTGAGTTCAAACACGGCAGGAAAAAGTGTCATTGCAAGAAAACACTTTGTGGGTTCAAGGCAACTGCAAGAAGGATGGGTGAAGATGGAAGCTTCCAGCTGAAATCCTTTTTTCCAGAACATCAGTGTGGATGGCAGGATAAAAACACAAAGATGAGTTCAATTTGGCTAGCTCAAAAGTATTTGGAGCATTATAGGGATGACCCTCATTGGAGGATAAAAAGCTTCATTCTAACAGTTAGAAGGGAGCACAAGGTTGACATATCATACCACCAAGCTTGGAGGGCTAGGATGAGGGCAATCTACATGACGCAAGGGTATGCTCCAGAACAATATGCCAAGGTGAGGGATTATGCAGCTATTGTGATGAAGCATAATGTGGGAAGTGCAGTTTATGTCAAACAAGAGCATCCAGAGAGGCCTCTTTTCCAAAGGATGTATGTCTGTCTGAAGGCATGTAAGCAAGGTTTCATTGAAGGATGCAGGCCAATTGTGGGTCTTGATGCATGTCATTTGAAGGGGGCATACACTGGTCAGGTATTGGCTGCAGTTGCACAAGATGGGAATGAAAACATCTACCCAATAGCTTTTGCAGTGGCAGAGTCAGAAACTAAGGAAACCTGGTGTTGGTTCATAGATTTATTGCTTCGAGATATAGGAGGACAACCATTGACATTCATGTCTGACAGATGCAAGGTAAAACCTCTTATTTTGAACTTCATATTCTGCACAGTTTTAATTTGACACTCACAATGTGGTTATTACTCTGCAGGGTTTGATAGAAGCATTGGACTTGGTTGCACCTCATTCAGATGTGAGACATTGTGTTAGGCACATGCTTAATAACTTCACGAAGCAGTGGTCTGGGCAGTCATACAAGGATGCAGTTTGGGCAACAGCAAGAGCTACAAATAAGGCAGACTTTGATGATGCAATGAAGGTGCTCAATGAGATGTCTCCAGAAGCAGTAGCCTGGCTAATGAAAAGAGATCCCACTAAATGGTCTCTACATGGATTCAAGTACTACACGAAGTCTGACATGCTCTTGAATAATTGTTGTGAGTCTTTCAATAGTTGTATCTTAGAGGCCAGGGAGATGCCTATTTTGGCTATGTGTGAGTGGATAAGGAGGAAACTGATGAAAATGTTTGTGAGCAAAAGAAATAAAATGAGAGCACACCAGGGCATCCTTACCCCAGAAGTCACCAAGAAGATAAATGAAAGAAGGACTGAGAGTGTGTCTCAATGCTCTTGCTTTGGGGATGGAGACACTTATGAGGTTGATAGTGCTGGGAAGACATGTGTAGTGGATCTGAAAAAATGGAGTTGTGGGTGTAATGTCTGGGATCTGACTGGAGTGCCATGCACTCATGCAATTAGTTGCATTCTAAAGAGAAGGCTGAAGGTTGAAGATTTTGTGCATCAGTTCTACCACAAAGAAACCTATTTGAGAGCATATAAACTTGATGTTACACCTATGCCTGGCCAGGACCAATGGGAAAAAACAGGACTACCACCCTTATTGCCACCTAAAATGCTTATTCAAGCTGGGAGACCAAAAAAAATGCAAGAAGAAAGGAACCATGAGAAGTTGAATCCAGCAAGAAGACAAGAAATAGGACGGGCAAAAACAAATGTGGAAACTGTGGGCAAGAAGGCCATATCAGGAAATCCTGCAAAAATCCAACTAAGGCAAAAGAGGCACCAAGTCAGCCAAACAAAGGTGGAAGACCACCAAGTAAGAAAACAATGCCAGAACAACCTAAGAAGAGAAAATATGTTAGGAAACAGGTATGTCTCAATGCTCCTAAACTCATCTTTTTCATTATATACAAATCTGGGATTGAGTGTCATTTATTTATGTTTTAGGTGAGGATATTTGCAACAGCTGACCAAGAAGCTAGTGAGACTGTACAAATGGCAACAGAACCAGATTATGATGTTGTATGTGTTGCTCTAAAATTTAATAGTTATTCATTGATTAGTATAGCTTCTTTAATATGATTTGTTATCTTTTGTATAGGAATCAATGATTGCCCATGAGAATGTGATTGTATCACAAGCGTCACAAGAGTCACAAGCTTCCAATGTGGTAATTATCACAACTTCAGTTGTATTGCAAAAATATTTGTTATCTTTTTATTGATTTCTTGTGCAGGTTAATCAGGCATCAAACTCTCGCAGCTTCAGGCCCACAAGCTCTAAGAGGTATTGTACTACAAAAAAAACCAAGCACTTCTACAGGGCTCCGGATGTAGGCTGACAGTGCTCCTAAACTGTCATTTTGGTAAAGTTTTCTGGTCATTTTGGTTAAGGGTAAGTATTTGGTATGTATCTAAACAAAAGTCCCTCAACTGGGCTGGTATATGGGTCTAAACATGTGAGCCCATTTAATATGTTGTTTGGCTGTTATATGGTTCGTTTGTAATATGAGAAATTTGGCTGTTATTGGAGTAGTTTTCAGGAACAGGTAAAATCAGCTACCTACCAACATTTATGTTGCTCAAATTTTGCTCTTTTTTGACTCGTTTTTTGGAACAGGTGTCTGATGCATTGGTAATAGGTGTCTGATGCATTGGTCCGAAATCTGATGCATTGGACTCCTGTTTTGACTCGTTTTTTTCATTAAATGCATTGGTCAAACTCTGATGCATTGTCTTCTATGGTTCTTGTCAAAATCTGATGTATTTAAGTTGGTAATAGGTTAGTTGAACACACAGATTTTCATTAAATGCATTGGTCCGAATTTCTGTATCTGCTGCATTACTTGAACATTGTTTCCAACATGCATTGGTGAGAATTCAATGCTACAAATTAGGTTAGTTGAACACAATGCTTAATAACCTCGCATAAATACATGGCCATCTCAACTCTCTCAACTCTCAACTCTCGATTTTCACCATGGCTGCCAACAAGAATTACATTGTTGTTCATGACTCATCCTCCGATTCCGACAACGGTCCATCGGAGTTCTTCTCAGGATTTCCAGTCTCAAAGGTCTTTTCTGTCGAGATGAGGAAGTCCTACGTGGAGGGTGACTGTAGACTCGTAATGTCCCTACTCGTAACTATCGTCTTTAAACCAATATTTACATTTTAATTTTTTGGATTTTATGATGTAGATTCTTCCCGCAGCACATGGAGACAAGTATTTGTCTCAGTTCAAGAACCACACAATCAAGGTCAAGAATGCTACCAAAAAGGAATTTGATGTTGTTCTCAAACATAGCCAAAACCAATACCGCTTCGGAAAGGGGTGGAGGGCGTTTGTTGATCATCATGGACTGAAGGTTAAAGATGAATTAATCTTTGAACTTGAAGAAGACGGTTCCAATGGTAATGGTATAGTCTACGACATCCTTATCATGAGGAACTAGGTACTAAAAGGGTATTTGAACTTGCTGTTTTTATCTAATTAGTGTGTTGAACTTGCTGTTTTATTTTTCCATTTTGTCGTCTGTTGCTATGTACTCTTTTTAAGTTATTTAACTTGGTGTTTTATGCATCATATTCTCAGCTTCCTCATTGCATACAAAAACTGTTTACAAAGGACAAAATATAGCAACCATACTAAACTGCAATACTAAACACTTTCATAGAAAAACACTGGTTTACACTTCCTGGTATTTTATGACAGCATCCACAACAAAAACTACTGATGTCTACCAACCTACACTTCCTAATGTGCCAATCCTTTGACAACAACCACACCAAACACAATTAGAGAAACAGCAACAACAAATTCTATCCTCGATCTAGATTGTGCACTAACTAACTCCAAATCTTTTGCTTTCAATGCTGCTTCAAGGTTCATGTTTTTGGCTAAAAGCTCCTTCTTTTCAATAACCAATTCCTTTATAATACTTGCTGCATCTGATTGAAATGGAGGATCAATCCATCGAAAAAAACGACATCCTTTATAGACATTAGGTGTATATAATGAACAACCAATAAATCTCCTTCCAAAGTTTGTTGCTGTGCGAGCAGTGTTTATGATTGGCGTTAATCCACATTGACAAAGTAAGCCCTCATTAGAATAGATTGAAGATCCAGTTGAAATTTCTTACAAATTGGTATCGAATCAATTTCGAACCCTAAAAATCAAAACCACCAAATTCAACCCCAATTAAACGAACCCTAACTCGATTAAGACACAGAAGAATTTTAAGACATACCTCCTTACCTAATAGTTGCTCTTCCCTTGTCAATTCAAAAAAGCCCCAAAACGAAGAACCCTAAATTGGTTCGCACCTCCTCTTCTCCTCCAAACTCGGAAAGCCTACCCGACTTTGCTCGCCGACTGTCCTTGCTCGTCGTCGTTTGTCCTTGCTCTTCTTCCTTCCTCGTTCGCCTTCGTCTTCGAGCTTGACTTCGCAGAATCGCCCTTCCAGAAATCGCCTTCCTCCGAGAGAGATAAATGTTGAGAGTTTTAGGTTAATTTCAGATGGGGTAAAACGATAATCTCACGGTAAAAACAAAATATCGCGATATTTTGGCAATATATCATCAGATGGTGCAATTCCAAATTTGCCCTTAAATATCTGAAAAAAATGAGGGCAAAAATGACATTTCACCCGGTCTGACGGAGAAATTAACGGAATTGAACGAGGGGTGGCTCGGTGTTAACAGAGTGACACAAATGGGTGGTTCCTTGCAAAAAGTGTAATAAATGGTGGTTTGGCGCAAATTGGCCCACATAAGGGGTGGTTTGGCGCAAAAACCTCTTTTTTTAATGAGTAAATCATGAACTTGTTTTAATGTATTACTTATGAACCTGTGAACCTAGAATTATAGGATTGTTGAACCTATTCTTAAAATTACTTGAACTTGAGATACTAAATGTATGAACTTCAGTTTGTACTTCTATGAACCTCATTTAGTACTTATTTGAAACTTTCTAAATGTATGAACTTCACTGAGCTTGTATGACTAAATTGATGAACCTGTTAGCGTAAACCAATGAACTTGTATTGTTTTTTATTAGTTTGGGTTACACCTCTTGCACTCATGTAATTTTTAATTACTTATGTTCATAATCATTCAGTAAAAGGTTCAAAAATCACTAGATCGGAATGATTGAACTTGTATTATAAAACCTTTATATAGAAAATCAATGAACCTCTACTATAAACTAGTGAACCTCTTTAAAATATCAGGGAACCTATATATTATAAAGTCTCATAAGTAAAAAACTAATGAACCTGCAAACTAATCTTAATGAACTGACATGAAAAATCCCATGAACACATACAACAAAACTGATGAACCTACAAGTAAATAATGATGAACCCGCATGAAAAATCTCATGAACATATAAGAAAAAACTGATGAACCAATAAGTTAAAAATGATGATGCGCATAAAAAAACGAAACCCCTATATGCACGCGATTCCGTGCACAGAAGTTATGTGCATAGGATGGTGCGTTGTTGTATTGCGCACAAGGGTATTTTTGGGATAATTTTGAAAATTCTGGCAATGGCTGACAAACTCGTGCGCAGGACACCAGCGCACATAAAAGGTCATGCGTAAACATTCAGCGCACAACTTCGGGAATCCGAAACGTCGTGCGCTGAAAGATGTGCGCATTTGGCCTGCGCACAGAAAGATGTGCGCAGATCCAATGCGCATATAAGGCCTTTTATCGTTTTTGCGTATTTTCGAGCCACTTTTTGTGACGGGGAGACCTTATACGCACTTTATATGCCTAATAACACTAAATTGTATAAGTTTTTCAAACATAATCAACATCGATGTGCTAGACCCTTCATATCGCAACTATTTCAACTATTTCGAAGATTGAAAGACTAGTAAAGGTTTACAAAGGAGGTGTTACTTGAAGAGTACGAGATTTCGACTTGAAGTTACCGACAATGTTAAATAGCTATAATATTCATTGAAAACAAGTTTCATTGCATTCCGACGTCGTTTGGGCATTGTTTCGCCTTATTGGACCTTAAAAGGCCTTAAGGCCCATTAAGGCCTTTTAGCGTTTTTGCGTATTTTCGAGCCACTTTTTGTGACGGGGAGACCTTATACGCACTTTATATGACTAATAACACTAATTTGTATAAGGTTTTCAAACATAATCAAATATTGAAAATAACACAACCTTGTGCGCTGACCTAATGCGCACAAAGTAAGCAAATTTCAAAAATTTCAACGGCTACTTCTTTAACCTGTGCGCAGAATCTAGGCGCACATATGTTCAACCTGTGCGCAGTCGTTCCGCGCACCAGTTGTTACATATTCTGAAAATTTACGAAAAGTACCCGTAATACCCCGTAATACCTAAGTGCGCAGAACACCAGCGCACAGAGTGGTGCGCATAAGATGCGCGCACGGAATCACGTGCATATAGGCCTCGATTCGCGTGCATATAGCCATTGCCTAAAAAAATACCGTTATCCTGGAACAAAAATTCCATAGAAAATTGTTAGGTTCATAGAAGTGTAACAGTAGGTTCGTGAAATTATACATCAAGGTTCATGAACGACACTAAGAAGGAAAAATGGTGGATATCATGAAAAATTAAAAAGCAAGTCAAACAAATTAAAACTCGTGAACGGTTAATTATAAGTTGAACCTTTATTCTAAACATTCGTAAATATTAAAATGTAGGTTCATGAATTGTGAAGGCTATGAACCTGAGATTAATTTTTTTTTGTATGAACCTTTATTCTAAACTTTCGTAAATACTAAAACGGAGGTTCCTGAATTGTGAGGATATATGAACGGGAGATTGAACTTGAGATACTATATTTATGAACCTGTTATATTATCTTATGTTATGGATGTACATGTAACACATGACCTTCTCATGTATTGACCTATAAATAGGCTAGAGATTTACTTATGCAAAGGAGACGAACAAGACATACTATTTCTCTTTTTCTCTCTTACTCTCTACTCTTTCTTCTAGTCCAAGTATATTGATTTGTAACACGTTATCAGCACGATATCGCTCACATAGGAAATGATGCATCTCCTATCATTATATATGCACCTCGCATAATCATCTATGTACAAGGAGACGGTAAGAAGAGATTTTATTTTATTTTATTCTAATTGATCTTATGCACAAGAACATGATCCCTGAAGCGATCTTGTTTTTAATCGATCCCTGAAGCGATCTAAGTTTTAATCGATCCCTAAAGCGATCTAAGTTTTAATCGATCTCTGGAGCGATCTCAGTTTCAATCAATCCCTGAAGCGATCATGTTTAAATTCGATCCCTAAAGCGATCATGTTTCAATCAATCCTTGAAGCGATTATACTTCAATTGATCCTAAAGAGATTAAGACTCATTTGATCCCTGAAGAGATTAAGTTTTGTATAAGCGATTAGGACTCATTTGATCCCTGAAGCGATTAAGCTTTTATAATCCGTGAAGTGATAGTTTTTCTTGATGATCAACTAGATACGGGCCTCGCGCTCCGTGCGAGAAATTTAAGGATTTTCGTATGTGATTTAATATAGTTATACATTATTTGTTAATATGTTGTTGTTGTTATCAAATTTATTAATATTTGTAAATATAAGTATTTTTTATTTCCTTATATTTATGGTTGAAGTAGTTTTAAAACATAATATTAGAATAAGTTTGCATTGTCATAAGAGAAGCTCACACATTAATTTAATTTGTGACTTAATCAAGTAGACTATAAATAAATATAACATATGGATATAAGAAATAAATTTAAATACATGTCCAAAAGTCCAATAGGAGGTAATTAAGAAATGAGTAATGCATTAAATTGGTACCAATTTCATTCAATTTTGGCAATGGACAACCAACTTTTATATAGATAAGATGAAGTGATTATTTTGTCCCCGTAGAGACAAGTTTAGTCCGATTTCGCTTAAATTGTATCCCCGATGTTGATGCATATTGTTTTATCCTCTGAAGTGGATATATATATAATCATCTCCCGAAGAAGATGAGTTTACATTTTTTTTTATTATTATCCCCTGAAGTGGATATATATAATCATCTCCCGAAGAAGATGAATTTACGTAATTGGATTATTATTTTTTTAATATATTTTCCCCTGAAGTGGATATATATATATATAATCATCTCCCGAAGAAGATGAATTTACGTAATTTGATCTTTTATTATCTCCTGAAGTGGATATATATAATCATCTCTCGAATAAGATGAATTTACATGATTCAATCTCGTTTTATCCCCTGAAGTGGACATATTTAATCATCTTCCGAAGAAGATGAATTTTCGTGATAATGATTATTTTATACCGCATATTCTTTCGTATACCGATGAGTAATTTATGTGGAGAATGAAGAAGAAAAAAATTATACATAAAAACTTCCGGATGCATTTACGTGTATTTTTTTTTCCATTAACTTTTGCATTATCATCCCATTAATTTGATGCATACGTTTTTTTTTCTACCTTGAATGTTTCTTTTTAAGTAATTGCATATTGAAACTATAGTAATTCAATTGAAATTTCATATACGGATATTGAATGTTGCACATATATCTCAAATGTTATTTCTCTATTTATTTATAGACGACTAATCTCGTTAGACTGGAATTTACCGTCCTTGATGTTACCGGAAGTAACTATCTTATATGGGTCCTAGCGCATCCCCGCAGGATTATGCCAAAGCAATTATTTTGCTTCGTCATCATCTTCATGAGGTCCTAAAGCTCAATATTTGACACTCAAAAATCCTTTTGAACTCTAAAAGAGTTTGAAGGAAGGTTTTGAGCATTACAAAACTGTCTTTTTACCTCGTGCAAGGTTTGAATTGATGCATTTGAGGTTCCAAGATTTCAAAAGGTCTCTGAATATAACTCTGAATCATTTCGCATCGTTTCCACATTAAGGTTATGTGGAGAGAGTATAGAAGATGGTGATTTGCTTGAGAAAGCATTCTCTACTTTCCATGCTAATAATCGTGTGCTCCAGCAGAGCACACTAGTGGAAAAAACACCTGTTGAGGCGGTCAAAAAACCCCCTGTTGAGGCGGTCAGGGGTCGCTGCAACAGGGGGGGCTGCAACAGGTCATGAGCTGTTGAGGCGGTCGGGAGGGTGACCGCCTCAACAGATCAGACGTTTTCTACCTCTGTTGAGGCGGGCAAAAGGGTGACCGCCTCAACAGAGGGGGTCTGTTGAGGCGGGCAGAAGGGTGACCGCCTCAACAGAGGGGGTCTGTTGAGGCGAACAAGAAGTGCCCGCCTCAAAAGCCTCTGAATGAAACAAATTTTTTTTTGCAGAAACATTGCAGTACGTACAACAAATATATTCCACAAATTGAAACTTTGCAGTACAAAAAATATATTCAACAAATATCCACAAATTTGCAAAAACTTCAATCGTAATTTATTCAATCTCATGATCAGTACAAAAACTACAAAAAATTGAACAGATCTGATGAACCTAAAAAACGTACAAAAATCCAGATCTGATTATAACAAAACCTAAAAACTAAACTTAATCTTCAACAAATCCAGATCTGATAAACAAATCTTCAACAACCTAATTTTTGGGAACAAATTTGAACAAGATTATCAGAAGATTATGAACAAAATTTATCAGAACCCTAACTAAACCCTAACCCTAACCTGACGAACCCTAACATGCCTCAGCCGCCTCTTCTTCTTCAGTCGTCTTCTTCTTCGGACTTGATTATGGATCTGAAGCTTCCGGCGAACCAAAAAACGACAAATAAAGAAGAGGATGAAGGAGGAGGAGATGGAGCGGCATGGAGCTTCTGGATCTGGAGGGAATGGCGAAGGAGCAGAGGAGGAGCTTCTGGATCTGGCGGCGACGAAGGTGTTGTCCAGATCTGGCGGCGAGCGGCATGGATCTGAAGGCGATTGCGCACCAGAGAGAGAGAGGGAGATGTCGAGGGAGGAGCAGATCTGGGAGGAGCAGGTGACGGGGTAGTCGCGGGCGAGTCGGGACTCGGTGAGGGAGGAGTAGTTGGGGTGGGAGCCTGGAGGTGTGAACGCCATGCGAGGGTGGAGTTTGAGGTGCAGGGAAGAAGGTGAAGTTAGGGTTTCTGTGAGTTGTTGGGGGTAGAGGTCGGGGCGGAGGGCGCGGTGGGTGGAGCGGAGGGAGGCGGCGACGTCGAGGAGTTGAGATGAGGGAGAGGTCGGAGTGTTGAAGTGTTGAAGTGTTGAAGAGGAGAGGATGAGAGGAGAGGTCGGAGAAGAGGAGAGGATGAAAGAGGTTCTGATAAATTGAACAGAGAGAGAGGGAGAGGGAGTGGAAAGAGATATTAGAGGCAGACTGTAACTTAATTGAGGCGGGCGCATGACTGCCCGCCTCTAAGTTTTTTTACGCATCTGTTGAGGCGGGCGCATGACTGCCCGCCTCTAATTTTTGTTATATTTTGAGGCGGGTGCCTTACTGCCCGCCTCTAATCGCTTCGTCGCATCATTTGAGGCGGGCGTCTTACTGCCCGCCTCTAATGTTCGGGCTCTGTTGAGGCGGGCTCCTTACTGACCGCCTCAACAAGTCAAAAACACAAATATTATTTGAGGCGAACGGATATTTGCCCGCCTCTAAAGTACCTGTTGCAGCGAACTAAACGACTGACCGCCTCAACAGATAGTAGAATAAGACTTTTTGCGTCGGTTTTTAAGGTGACCGCCTCAACAGGGGGGCTGCAACAGGTGTTTTTTCTACTAGTGGCACAAGGCACATGGGTTCAAAACTTATTCAGAGTTATTGTTTTGCTTGATTTTAGCAGAAGAAAACAATCAACTGCTTCTCAATAATCATCAAACCCGACCTACTGGTTCCACACCACTGCATGACTCATATAGAGTTGCCCCTAATGCAAATGCTCCCTCCTCCCATAGAGGACGTGGTAGAGCCCGAGGGCATGGTAATCGTCGTGGTGGCGATCATGGTGGAGGTTGTGGTGGCGGCCATGGTGGCTACCGTAGAAGCGGCCGTGGTGGAAGTCGTGGTGGTAGATGATAAAAGCTTTCCTTTTGTCACTCAAAGTTGACAATTGAGATTTCACGAGATTTCTATTCTCGATGAATATTGAAAAATGTCTAATATGTGTTATGATTGTTGCATTTTAATTCGAACATTGTTTCCAGAAGAAACAACTTTGATATGAGTATCTAATGCCAAATTTATGGCTAGTAAAATTTTGGGAGAAACATGCACCACTAAAATCCGGGTAGAATTGTGTTATTCATGAACTTTATTATCATCAACTATACGAGATCTTGCGGACTCGGTATTGGCAATAAGGGATCATTATAAGCTCCGGAAGAGTTACATGATCTCCTAACAAATTATGTACTCTAGTAGTAGTACAATAACAATGGGGTTATATCATATTCAGAACAATTTATCAATGACCACCAAGAATGGTCTAGTATACATACGACGGCCTCTCGCATGCCAGAAGCATGTCTCCTCCGGAAGAGGGTGCAAAAGAGGTTATGGTTAAGCGCGCAACCGTAAGTCATGATAATGATTACTAAATCGAACCTATATATGTATGGTTCCATTCGAATGTCTTGAAGACGCAATTTAGTTCTGAATGCACCCATCTCGTGGCATCACCATTTTTTTTTTCAAGAAATCTAATATAAGGCTTATTTGATTTTGAGTTGATGATCTTCCAAATTATTAATGGATCACCCAGGTGCGGATTTTCAATGGTAGACAATTATGTTTTTCGATGATGTCATTCAGTTTAATTATTTTAATTGGAAACCGGAAGTTTTCCATTACCATGCAAATTGAAATTTTGATGTGGATATTATGTTCTAAGGGAACGATCTCATAAAAGACTCCGGAGAGTATCTATCTTGTTACCTGAAGATACAAGAATTCATGAAGATATATATTTATATAGATATATTTTGACAAAATGGTTGTCATATGATGATATTGACTGCAAGTTTGCATTTGAGTCAAATATTTGGGTATTCATCTCATAGACTAGCCTGAAGAAAGTCTAAAGAGAAGATGCTTACAGTAGGCATGATAAACTAACCAGAAGTTAAGTTGAATATTATGTGGCATGATAAACTTGATTACTCATGTGAACAATACGCATGATCATTACACTAATAAGTAAAGGACCTGAAGCTCCTGAACCTGAAGTTTCATCTCCTAAGGGATAAGGGTGACCACGTATGTAAAGTTTTCTATGATCCTTGACTAAGTTCAAGAGATAAATGAGGATTGAGTATACTAGCATGTAGACCGATGAGAATAATCATATATTGTATGATGTTGATAGATGCCTCAACACATTGGATACACAAATTAATGGGAGGATGTGATTATTTAACTAGTGTATTAGTTGAGCGTCTTGTAGCTCCTATACATTTAGAAAACGACCTAGTAGTGTCGCTTATTATACCGTCAAAATGGTAACAAATGGCTAGGTAATGTCATTAGGTATATGCTTGCATTGACAAATGCTCATATATGACGTACACGACCTGGTAGAGTCGTTGATCATATCAAATCATAAACTTTGGATGTCGAAAAATAAATTCGACTAAGACCGACTGTTTACAATTCTCCTACTTGAAACTTGTCTCCAGAAGAGAGCAAAATATTATTCAAATATGCGGTATACACTCTCTTACCTCCCTCGATATATTAAAGTAATGCCACATGAAAAGTTGGAAATATACAAGAGGCTTTGTTCCTTATCGTTTATTAATACCTAGAGCTTGTGAATGGGTGATCAATGTATTGCTCGGTATTAAGATTACCAATTTAACAAGGTGAAAATTCCAACTTTAAGGGGAGAAGGAAACAAGACTAGTATCTAAGAACTTGTATGGTATACAATCTTAATACGTCAAGACTTCAAGTTAAATGAACTAGAAGTTCATGTTAAACGGACTATAAGTTCAAGTGAACGGACTAGAAGTTCAAGTGAACGAACGAGAAGTTCAAGTGAACGAACGAGAAGTTCAAGTGAACGAACGAGAAGTTCAAGTGAACGAACCAAAAGTTCAATTGATGAAATGAACCAGAAGTTCAAGTGAACGAACCAGAAGTTCAAGTGAACAAACCAGAAGTTCAATTGATGAAATGAACTAGAAGTTCAAGGGAATGAACAAGGTGTTCAATGTGTATAACTTACATGTTAACAAATCTATTATTGTTATTAGCCAATTACGAATAGTATCAATAAGAACGTTCTTTGTAGACTCCTTGTTAATACGAGGAAAAGTAAGGAAGTCAATTTTCGTAAATGACAGGGTGTGTTTTGGGCGAACACCAGAAAATATGAAGTTAGACACACATGCATTGTTTTTATGAGTGCAGTGATATTGTGATATGAAGATCAAGCGATCTCTTAAGGGTTTAAGAGTCTAGACCTATAAAACTCTATTCACCTGTAGTGAATTTTGTTAATATATCTTTAGCTAAAGACGACATATTCACTTGTATTGAAAGTTATTACTCATAAAGCTGTGAATATTGTGATTGTCACAAATTTATGAAAAGAGAAACAAGTCAAGTGATAAAAATTGGTGCTCCAGCAGAGACCATTAGAAAACTAATAAATCGACTTGTTAGTTCATTAAAAGGATTTGACAATCCGAAAGATTAAGGTAAAATGTATTTTGATGTGAGATAATGTTATGAATGATCCAGAAGTACCATATCCTATGCAAGAACAAAATCTTATGTTTTGACCATATGAACAGTAAATGTTCTTTTGAGGGGGAGTTTGTTGCTCCCACTGCACTCTTTTTCCCTTAGCTTCGGTTTTTCATCCCATTGGGTTTTTCCGAGCAAGGTTTTTAATGAGGCAGTTTGTGTAACCTTTGATTCAGACCTCCAGAAGAGATCCAATATACAATCAACTTGATAATGTGTATGTGATGCACGGTTTAATCTACTGACTCGACCTGTAGTTCGAGAATTCAGATTATGTTTAGAAACAATATCTGACCAAATGGAGTATGGAATAGAATATTGGTCGGTTTTATGTTGATGCAGGTTATTTGTATGACCCACGCAAAGTCATTTTGCAAGCGGGTTATTTATGCATAGAGGGGCAACAATTTCATGGCGATCAACAAAACAGGTCTTGGTATTTACATCATCAAATCATACAGATTGCTCTATACTAAGCCGAAAGAGAATGTGTGTGGTTGAGATTATATATCCACCACGTTGTGACATCTTGTGGGCTGGAATCAAGCAAACAAATTCCAGTTGTGATATATGAAGACAATGCAGCTTGTATCGCTCAAATCAAAGAAGGCTACATCAAAGGAGATAGGACGAAACACATAGCTCCAAAGTTTTTCTCTACTCATGAGCTTCAAGTCAAAGGAAAGGTTGACGTTCGTCAAATTCAATCTAGCAAAAACTTAGCAGATTTGTATACAAAGGCATTACCGACAAACGTTTTCAAGGAATCATGTCGTTTAAATGATGTATGATAATTCAGGGGGAGTACGACTGCACTCTTTTTCCCTTAGTCTTGGTTTTTATCCCAATGGGTTTTTCCAAAGATAAGGTTTTTAACGAGGCAGCCAGTTATGTACATCCAAGGGGGAGTGTTATATTATCTTATGTTATGGATGTACATGTAACACATGACCTTCCCATGTATTGGCCTATAAATAGGCTTGAGATTTACTTATGCAAAGGAGAAGAACAAGACATACTATTTCTCTTTTTCTCTTTTACTCTCTACTCTTTCTTCTAGTCCAAGTATATTGATTTGTAACAAAACCTTTAATCTAAAATACTACTTTTTTCGTGATCATTAGTTTTCACTTGCAAGTTCATGAGTGTCATTGGAAAGTTCAGTAGTTTTTTTATAACCCATTTTTTTGTTCTCCATAAAAAATCCTCTAACATTCTCTGGTTCATGAAAATAAAAACGTATCTTTCGTTCATGAATTTGTACTTGCAGGTTCATTAGTTTTCAGTTGCGAATTAATAAGTTTAAACTTACCGTTTCTTTTAGTTCTCACTTGCAGGTTCACTAGTATTGATCTAGGTTCATGGAGTAATTGATACAGGTTCACTAGTATTGATCCAGGTTCTTTACTTCAATTTTTTAGTTTTATTAGATTATAAGTTCGTGAACTTGGTTGAGGAATTCATTAAGTTAATGTAGATATGCTGACATGTCGGTGGATAGTGTATAACATGAGTAGCTTAGTCTAGGTTCATGTTAATTAGAATTAGTTTTGTTTGAATTAGTCTAGGTTCATCGTGATCTATATGGAGGTTCAGAGTATTGTCATAGCATGTTTATAATGATTGTATATTAGTTGTCTTAGGTTCATTGTTATCTAAACTTAGGTTCATGTGGTTTTGCAATAATCGCAAATTTACTTTTATACGTTCATGTCACTAGTACAGAAAGTAGCTTTTACGGGGTTTTTTTTTAATGAAGTGCAAGGGGATTAATCAACCCCCTTGTAACGCTTGGCCGAGAAACGTTTCAAGGGAGTTTTATAAACCCCCGCGAAAATTACAGACATGGGCGACTATTAAAATGTTTCGCAGCGGTTTACAAAACCCCCTTTAAATAATTTTCAGAAACATTTCTCAGGTGTTTTTAAAACACCCTTAAAACATTTCACAAGGGTTTTAAAAAATCCCGAGATATTTAACTTTTTATTTGTTTTTATTATGCTTCCTGTATCCATTCAATGATGTACATACATCATAAAAAAGCAATATTATATATAAAATAGATAAATGGTATTTTTGGTTTCTTGAAACAATTCACATAAACAAAGCCTGCACTTTTTCAAAATCCCTAAAATCGTCATTTTAATTTGCATCTAAATTCTAACTAGTGAAATCTAAATTCTACCTAGTGAAAGAGCTACTTATGCAATCTCTTTCTCCAAGTGCTGAAACCAATCCTCTCGCACCTCATCAATTAGATGTGTGTCGTAGAAGCTACAATCTTCAAAAAAACTGCAAAAAGAACATATACATAGAATAGAATGACAATATATGTTATTTTATAAAATAAATATTTTACTTTAGATAAGAAACTTATATATCAGTTATTATCAGGCACATACATCGATCGATTGGAATATTACTGCACTTACGATCCATTATATCTCGCATGTAACCACAATCCTTTGTGTGTAATTCTTATTGAGGACGCTGAAAAGGTGAAACAAGAAAATTCAAATCAGTATATACCAAAGAATAATAACATATTATGAAACAAAAGACAAATTACCAATGTAACTATATATATTCATCAACTTGCTCCAATATTAAGCCAACGAGTATTTTTTCTTTTGTTTTTGTTTTGTTGCACTGCAAAGACAAAAATGGCACTACAAAAGACATAATAAAAGTTAAATATAACTATCATTGGCTAAATAAACAAGTAAAAAATTAAGATGACTTACGTCTCAACCATAGATCTGAACTTTTCAGGTACAATCCTTCTTAACGAATCTAGCCAATAAACAATAGGCGATTAAACCGGGCAACACCCTTTTTACACTGGGCAGTTCCGAACGAGTTATGTATTTTTTTTTTATTTAAATATTCTCGTTCGGAACGGTGTTTCGAACGAGGTTATTTGTGAACCCGGTCCATGAACCGGGTTTCATTTAATACAAAAAAAAACCCGGTTTAAAAAATTATTCTCGTTCGGAACCCCATTCCGAACGAGAATAATTTGTTAATGACGTCATTTTTTTTTTTTTAAAATCTGTATGATGACGTCATCATTCTCGTTCGGAATGGTATTCCGAACGAGAATAATTTTTTTAAAAAAATGCTGACGTCAGCTAGCCGTTGGCGGGATGCCATTCCGAACCACACTCGAATTCGCTCTCTTCTCAATCTTACAAAAAAACGCTCCCTTCTAAATCTTTCAAAAAACGCTTTCTCTCATCTCGATAATGGCTGGAACTCCTCCTAATCCTTTTTTTTCTGATCCGACGGCTGCAGATGAAGAAGTTTACGTAGGAAACGAATGGTGGTCGGGTTATGGTGTTCCGAATGCAAGTTACGGTGGTTCTGTTGGTAGTGATTTTTTCAACATAGACGGAGCAAGTAGTAGTACTTACAACCTCCCCACCCCCACTGTGAGTGATCTTCAAAGGCATCAACAACACATGTTATGGGATGCAACTGTTACAGGCGGAGCAACACCTCAAGAAGAGCCGGAGCAAGCGGAGGAGGATGTCCGAGCACCACGTCGGAGACGGAACACTGAGTCGGTTAGTATTTCTAAAAACCTGAAATACGCTTAATTTTGTAGAAATAGTGGAAAATGCTCAATTGTATTTCAAATGCATGCTAAAATTAGTTTATAGTGGAAAACGCTTCATTTCAATATTAACTGCAATGCATGGTAAAAAGAATTAGTTTAATGCATGTGGAAAGCGTATCAACACTTTTTAGAAAATACCAAAAAGGTTGAAAACTACTTAAAATCGCATATATGGACTTTAGTTATAATAATCGATGGTAAATTTGTATGTATTTCGTTAAAACTAGGAGGTAGTTAGAAACATCCGATCCAGAGTAGGAGAAGACAGAAATCTGGGTGATAGGCGAATCACTGCTTCTGAGAGGAGGGGGGGATAGAAGATCGCGTGGTGATAGACCGCAACAGTCAGGTTCTCGGGGGTCAAGTGCTGCGGGGGTTAGGAACCCAGATGTTCCGAGTGGGTCAGGTTCTTCGCGGGGTAGATCCCGACAGACTCGGCAGTCAGGTCCTGCTCCGATGCAGTCAGAAGCTGATGCGGCTCCTCCTCTTCCAGGACTCAACGAGGGTACTATATTGACTCGTTATGGGCAACACATTGCTCATGAGATTTGGATACATCCGAATCCCGATGAAAGTGCCCCCCGTCAGCTAAAGGCGCAGACAAGACAGAAGTGTTTCGAGCTATGGTTGCCTAGAATTCCTACCGACCCGGAGCCAGATTCATGGTTTGCTATTGCCCAGGAGTCGGGGATGCTTCACATCCTTAAGGGTCAATTTTGGAATGTGGACCACAACCTCCTTTCTGCATTCGTGGAAAGGTGGCACCCTGAGACGAACACATTTCATCTGAACTTTGGGGAGCTTGGAATCGGTCTCCATGACGTTTTGGAGATTCTGGAGCTGCCTATTGACGGGGGTGCTGTCACCACGCCATGGACACATTTGGGTCTAGATGCAGATTCAGCGCAGTGTGCCCAATTGTTCTCCTATTTGTTTGGCGTTGACCTGGACAACTCGTTTGACGATGAGGAGGAAGCGATGGTCAAGTTCATAGGTAGGGGGAAAGTCGGCGAGCGGGAATTCTTTTGCCACGTTGTCTCGATGATCAACTCTCGAAGATCCGATCCGGGCTCTATTGCAACCGGCTTTTTGTGGCACCTAATTCAGCAGTCTCTGTTCGTGAACAAGACCTCCAACCTGTTAGACACATGCTTCTTGCCGCTACTAGAGGATCCGAACAGGATACATGATTACGCATGGGGTACAGGTTGTTTGGCCTTGTTGTACAAGCAGCTGGGTATAGCATCTAGGGCGAGATGCGTCCAATTTTCTGGTTGCGTAAGGCTTCTTGAGATTTGGATTTGGTTACATTTCCCGTATTTTCCTGGGAACCCAAACCTGGATGTGAGCTCCCAAGAAGTTACTGCTCGTGTGTCCCGCTATTCCACTGGACGGGCCCCACTGAGGCAAAAAAGGACTCTACAACAGTACAGGCGCATCTTGGATGAGTATGCACCGGAAGATGTAAGTGATTCGTCTAAATGTCATTCCAATTTTTTTGTTTTCAATATTGTTATTAATTGTTATAAGCTAATTCTGTAGGTGTGTTGGATGCCGTATCCGGATTTGGACGTGGGACCGCAAGGGCGTCATAGAGTGGCCACTTATCGTGGTGGGATCCGGTGCTTTGACATTATGGAGATGTACAACCCTGATCGGTTTTGCAGACAGTTCGGTCGCCGTCAGTCCCGGCCTTTGGATGTCCCCGAGCCAGTCGAGTATTATTGTCCGCCAAAATCAATGCGAGGTGGCCGGGAATACACTGTACGGTATGGCCCGGAATGGGATAGATGGGACCAGCGTTATCACAACCTGTGTCCGTACATCCTGTCCAGCCCCCCAGCTCTTATCCCTTGGGATGCTGAGGATGCTTACCTCGATTGGTTTGCTCAAGTCTCACATCCATATGTGAGCCCAAACGCCCCGGCAAGACCTCGACCGCCACGTAACCCGAACCCGATCCTTACCCTCGATTTCAACCGGGTAATTCTTATATTATTTTATTTGTTGGTATTGTGTTTTCTATATGACCCATCTCCTAATTATTTGTTGGTATTGCAGCGTGTATCGACGACACTCGGTATTATGCGGACACATCGACAACAGGGGATTGCAACTCTGGAGAATTTGGATGCCTACATTCGGATGCTCAGTATCGACGATCCGCCTACAGCTGAGGAGCTCACTCAAACTCAACGGATGTCACAAGCAGAGTCGTCCAGGAGTGCAGAAGAGAGAGCCACACATTCTATATGGGAGCGGGCAAGGATGGGTGCGGGACAAGCCCATCCGGAACAACAAGCAGAGCGTTATGACTGGGAAGATAACTTGGGTCACGAGTCGGAACCTTATTGGAGGGTTTGAAACGTTGTATTTGTTGTTTAAGTTATAATGAATATTATTTGGTTTCCTTACGTTTTGATTTAATGTTATAAAGACGTATGAAGGTGAAATTCAACACTTTAATTATGCGTAACGAAAGTATTACAAAGTATATAAACGTGAGCATTACTAATCATCATCATCATCTTCTTCCCCACCATCTTCTTCAACGTCATCATAATCATCATCATGTTCTTCTTCCGATTCGTCTTCACCGACGTCTTCATCTTCGTCTTCACCTCTTATCTTTTCGTCTTCACCTTCGTCTTCACCTTCGACTTCACCTTCGTCTTGACCTTCGTCTTCACCTTCGCTTTCTTCATCGTCTTCACCACCATCTTCAACTACATGATCGTCATCATCGTCATCTTGGGGTATCGGGTTAATATTTAGAGGCGGCATTGGTTTGCACGGTTATGACGTTAAACAAACCGGGGACATATATATAGATGAAAATCCGGGATTCACCTTCACCCGCATGGCTGCCATTTATAGACGAAAAGATAAGAGGTGTGTTTGGGAAATACCCGACCCGGTCCCACAAAGTCTCGTTCGGAACCCCATTCCGAACGAGATGCTGACGTCATCATCTCGTTCGGAATGGGGTTCCGAACGAGATGATGACGTCACAACATACGGAATAAGAACATTAATCAAACTAATACAAGATTTAGGTCATTATGGGACTGCCACCATGAAATTCTCTCTCAGATACGTAGTTGTCGAATCTACTCTGAAAGCGTTGTTCCCATCCGTCCACCGATGGCTGTTTGTAGATACTCCACTGCCTTGGAGGGGGTGGAATTGGACAATTGTCATCAACCAACCAAATCTGTCAACACAAAATTGTTATTGTATACTAAAAAACATAGGTGAAATAAGATACAAGAGCGGAAAATATCGATGCGTACCGGTACGTAATGGTTGCGTCTGCCTACATGTGCAATGGCGAACACCGTGGTAGGAGCCTCTGAACCGGGAGGAGCAAACATCGGAAGACATGTACAAGGACCAAACCATGATAACACCACTAGTGCAACTTGATACCTCGTGGCAAATACCAATCCCATTGTAGGTGTGCACATCCAGAATTCAGGAGAGCATGGCGATCCAATGTGATTCACTTCTCGAATGAGTTGCGGGATAGTCTTGAAACCCTCTAGCATCTCATGATACATATGCCCGTTTTGTTGGAGGTGCTTCGAAAGATCTAATCGGATTTCAACGTACTGTTGCTCTGGTTTACCTAGTAAGCGAGCAAGGGATCGATAACCAGAATGACCGTCATCACCTACTTTCTCCACAGCAGCTATGTATGCGAGCATGAAAAGGTCTATATTATCTATCCCCCAGTCGAAGTCGAGATAAATGATTGAATTGCCACCGCTACATTTCGATCTAGCATTTCCTCTTGCCCTCGGTGGTTTAGTTGCACTCCCTTTTACGGTCGTGGCCCCGCTTGAAGCTCTGTTGGATGCAACCGACGATTTCTTTTGTGAATCGGCTTTCGGTGGCACAGTTGCACCCTCTTCCTCTTTCATCCCCTTTTTCCTTGCTTCTGCCTTCTCCTTATCCTTCTTAGCTTGAGCCCTCTCATCCCAACCCGGATCTCGCTTTGTACCCGTCTTCTTCGCATGAATCTTAGGCCTTCCTCTCTTCGTCTCTCCCCGAGGGGGGTCTTGGACATCAACTGAAGAATGATCCTTGCACTCACGCCACTTATCAGCCATCCTCTTCATATCGAAATCATCAACGTTACCGGTAAACACCCCTTCAAAGAAATCATCCATAAGAACCTTATCTGCAGTCAATTGCACGTCGTCGTCAGAGTCGAAGTCTTTCAATTCCACTCCTTCCCACTTGATCTGCTTCCAGAAGATATCAATGTCGCTCGGCAACAATGGCGTTCCTTCTTCTACAAACATCTTAATCCTCTGTGGGCAAGGCAATCCGAGTGTTGATTCCCACCAAGGATCCTCACATGGGCCACATATCTTTCCCTCCTTTGCCTTAAGGACTTCTTTCAGTAGCATTCTCAAACACTTGTCGGAGCACTTCCTCAATATGCGCATGAAAATAGTCTTGATCCACCGAGGCCCGTCTTGTATCTCCTTCGGGCTAGTATGGTTGGACATTTCCATCTCGGCCCGTATTCGACGGTGCTGATCGACAAACATATTGTCAATGTGTTGCACTAAAGTGTCGAACCCTCCAACAGCTGAATCAAACATATGCTTCAACATCGAGTGTTGACCTTCAACCCTGACAACAACATTGTACATGTTAAACATCGAGTGTCATGATCATTCTCGTTAAAAACAAATTCAAATATCTTACCTGTTAGACGTTCTTGTGCTAAAATGGCGTATATCATCGCAATACGCAGCTATAAGTTTTCTTTATGGGGAGTAAACCATGTGCTCTCAGCATATTGTACAAGATGACCATTCCTCCATGTTTTCCGGAAGTGATCAAGTCTCTCCTCATACTGCTTCTCTGTGTGAGACCGCATCACCCGTCGAACGCTAGCAGATGCACTTTTTTCGTCCAGGTTGTTCAATTTAGCAAATGCCTTAACATTCCGATCAACGTGGACATGGCAAAGCATATGACGCACACTCGGAAATACATGGTCAACCGCCTTAATTGTTGCCAGCTCTCGATCAGACATGATGCAATCCGGTCCTCCGAGTGCACGAAACAAATACTTGACCCGTTTCAATGCCCATGCATAGTATGGGGCTGTCTCACAACAGATGAACGCTAGCGCAATACAATATGTATAGTTGGTGCAATTGAATCCAACAAACTGAAGTAACGGCCAACCATACCTATCAACGAGGGTATATTAATAATTATAATTCTATAACGGTATTTGAAGTCATAATAATGAATTTTAGTGTACCTATTAGTCTTGTACGTCGCGTCCATGATCACCACCCGAGGGAACATTCTCAACAAATGTTGACAATCCGGATGAGATATGAAAAACGTTGCCAACTTTTTCTCCCCCGTCTCCGGATTCGTCTCGTAGTGAATGTCTTTACGATAAGCTCTATGATGGAGGAAATCTAATGACCACTGGGTCACGGTTAGATTTGCCAATGCTTTCTTCCTCTCCTTTTCCCTCACAGTGTACACTTGCCTTCTTGATATTGTGGAAGTCGGATTTTCCTGAAGCAACTGTGTATAAATAACCTTCGGCATTGCCCCGGCCGCTGATGCAATCATTATTTTTCGTCTCTGCTCTCTCGTCATCCTCGAAGCAAATGCATGGCCAATCAAGCTGCTGGAAAGACAGTGGTTGTGACATGCCTTCTCAACTTTTAGTATCCACCCAGGCGGCTCAACAAGAGTTGCTCATCGATAATATCCTCTTAACATAAAAGGACAATTGTACTTCCTTAACCTACTAAGGTTGTTACGTTGCGACGATGGTTCTGCTACATCTCCTTCAAGATTAATATTCTTTCGATGTTTTCTATAACTACCAAATTGCTCACAGTGCAGAAATATCCTCTTGTTGGCCATTGATGATTTCGTGGTGATAACCATACACAAGGCATAACCGACCTTCCTAACTCACTCTCTCAGAAGATCCATAGTAGGAAATCTCTCACTAGTCGTAAAATGGGCACTATAGTCGATTTTTAAATATTCTTCATCACTACAGTATCCCTATTTAAAATTACTCAAATTTCAATACTACTATACCAATAAAATAAATTCTAATGAAACGCTATAAAAAAAGGTTTACAGGTACTTATATGGAAATATGTATCATCTACCGGCGCAGACAAATCAACCTCCTCCTCCACCGACGTCTCACTAGAAGAACACTCCCGTCTTTCTTTCCAACTACCTGCCCTTGAAGAATTAGTTGAATCGCTTTCAGACGTCATTTTTTGTGCTTCTTCCGATTGGGTTTGATAATTTGGTCATACAACTCCGATTTTATAGACTCCGTCAAAATATAGCCGTTCACATTTTCAAAAAATATAGCCGAATCTCGTTCGGAATGGGGTTCCGAACGGGTAACGACACGTCATAAATATTCGGGTAATCTCGTTCCGAACGAGATATGACGTCATATTAAAAAAAAAAAAATTATTCCTCGTTCGGAATGGGGTTCCGAACGAGTGTCGAACCGGTTCGCAATATGCGAACCGGTTTGGCATTTATTTAATGGAAATTATTTAAATGGACCGTTCTCGTTCGGAACCCCGTTCCGAACGAGAAACAAAATTAAAAAAAAATAATAATTTTTCCCCTCGTTCGGAACCTCGTTCGGAACGGGGTTCCGAACGAGAGGGTGCTGCCGGGCGCAAAAAAGCTGCTGCCCGGTTGCAACCCGTAAACAATATTGCTCCATGGATTTATAATAACAAGTGACCAATTAAATCTAAAACACAAGCACAAACAAGAAATACTTGCTTCAAGATTTTGACAGTGAATTAAAAGGCGCAGACAGGTTAAAAAAAATATTAAAGGATAAAGTGATAGATTTCTATAGTTAATGTCAGCCACTGGCATACGTCAAACAATCTGCAAGGATTGACTATAAAAAATCTGCAAGAAGTCAAAATCTGCAACATTTTTAGCCTGCCTGACAGATTTCTATAGTCACTAACACACAAATCGCAAGCAAGATCAACAAGGATAGAGTGATCCCAATCAAATGTTAATGTCAGCCACTAGCAGACTATGAAAAATCTGCAAGATTGACTATGAAAAATCTGCACATGACCAAAGAGTAAAGATCATGCATAAAAATGACAAATCTGACTTTGACAACACTTGACCAATGGCATAAAAAGACAACACTTGACCAATGGCACTCTACCAATGACAGAACTTGACATTTTTAGCCTGCAACATTTGCAGTACATAATCCTAAGAAACACATAACAACAACATGGCATAATAATGACCGAAAAGTAAAGATCATGCATGTAATAGTCCATGAACAAGCTGTTCTATCACAGTCCTGACTACATACTCTTGCTGCCACCAGAATGAATTATAAGCAAGACGAATGTTGATGTCTTTATTCCATGGAAACTGCAGCCACTGCCACCAGTTTATAAAACCCGTCTGTTTTTCTCTGTTGTTGTTTTATGTGCACATGACCAATCTATCACAAGAAAACCCAGAAGATACACTTATCAGATTTCCTAATTGGATGAGATGGAATGATAAAAATCGAGCTGCATCATTAAAAGACACCAAGATAAAACCTTATTTCTACAAAGAGTCGGATTACATCCACATCAACCCTACCATTCAATTTACCAATGGTAATTTAATTTCTTCAGTATTCAAGAACCACCATGATGCAGAAATTCAGAATTCAAAGGAGAAAAGCCAGCAACTATTTCCTCAAACATTTCAAGCCATTCCCAAGTGGAAACTAGCAACTTCATAATTTGTATAAATTTGTTTGGGTCAAATGTGATATTTTTCACCCTAATACACAATCCATAGCACAGGACCTGCAAATTCTCCTCTCTAAGCTCTCTTTTATTTTCTAGATGACTTGCTGGTATATCATTACCTAGTACAATAATCAAAGGCCGCCAATTTATCTTCCTCCTCTACCCTACCACCTTAAATTAAAACCGATTTGTTCTTATTCTTCACTAGACAACCAATCAAATAGCAATTGACAATAATAAACTGTTATGATAGTCACACCAAACACTTTTCCAGCACTTCAGCAGAACCTTTCGATTTCAATTATATTCAATGAAAATTACTGGTTTGAACTTTGAAGTTCTGACCACTTTGCACCCAAAATTTTCAGCTATGTTCATATATGAAAGTCATAAACCTAGTCAACTAAAATAAGAATTTCTCCAATAGTATTTGATCATGAAATGGCATCATGCAAATTACCAAGACAGATCTACGAACTAAAACCTGACTCATCCACGATTTCCCTTCAGCATAGTTACAGTAACTAAATAAGCAAACAGTCATGATCACGAGAAATAGTCTACAAGTGACGACGAGAACGAACATGAAATTCGCAAGAAGCCAATGAAGAACGAAGTGATCTGCTGATAGAGTAATTTCAGCGGAGAAAAAAAATAGTAAAATTACAGTAAAACAGCCCTAAATTTCTTATTTCAAGAACATAAAGAGGATGAAGAAGTAGAGTATTAAACACAGAGAAATTTATGCAACGTAGGGTTTAGAGAAAGGTATTAAACACTGAAATTGGGGGAAAGCTAGGGTTTAGAGAGGTTGCTGAAGAAAGCTAGGGTTTAGAGAAAGCTTACAGATTCTGGCGGAAGGAGACGAGCTGCGTCGGCGATGAAACGGTGACGACGACTATGGAGCTGCGTAAACAAGGCGACCCAAATTCTGCCGGGAGAGGATGATCGATCGATACATCAGTCACGCGCAAGGTATAACATGGAAGTAAAAGTAGGCATTCAATTAGTTTTTTTTATCCAACGATCGATATACGGTAGGAGGTATATTTCTCGGGATATATTTAGATAAGTATTGTGAGTCACCCAACAGTTCTCGAGTTCGAGACTTGATGAGGTTTCGAAGCCACCCACGTAACTCGAACTTTAGATGTAAGAGTATTAGGGGAGTCCCCTAACCGCTGAATGAGAGTGGTGAAACAAAAAAAAAAGATAAGTCTTGAAATTTTAATACGGCGGTTAAGTTTTAACTCCCAAGAGATATTATTTTGCTATTTTAAAGAAATATTAGAAAACATATCTCGGGGGTTTTCTTAAAAATTGCCGTGCGTTGCGTTTAACCCCGCACCCATTTTTTTATAACTGGCACCCGTCTTGGGCGCATTTCGGGTGCGTCCAATTTTTTTTTTTGAACCGGGACTGTTCATGGGCGCATCCTGGCTGCGCCCATGAACAGTAAAATTTTTTTTTTTTTTTTTTTGCCGTCAAAAGTTTAAAAAACCCGGTTTAAGTTGGACGCATCCTGGATGCGCCCAAAACTGAACCGGGTTTTTTTAAAAACATTTTGGACGCATCCGGGTTGCGCCCAAGACGGGTGCCAGTTATAAAAAAGTGGGTGCGGGGTTTTTCGCCGTTTTTCTAAGGGGTTTTTAATAACTGCCGAGAAATAGGCCTTCTGTAATAGTGTATATTTTCTCTTTCTGCGATTTTTTTTTTTTTTTGAGGTTCAACATTTTCCTTTTTGAGGTTCACAATTTTTCTCTGGTAGGTTCCTGAATTTTCTTTTTCAGGTTCACAATTTTTGTCTTTGATAATCATGAACGGCCTAGTATACATGAGGTGCTTCATTCCTATTACCCTAAATTTCGAATTTTAGAGGAGGTGCACAAATTTTATATTAAAGGATATAAAAGTTTCAGTGATTTTTAAATACAGATCCACCAACTTTTATACTAAAGGATCAACAATGTATTAACACAGGTTCAATGATTTACTATTACAGATTCAACAATGTACTCATTCAGGTTCATTAATTTACTTTTCAGGTGCAATCAAATCTTATGCTGAAAAACTTGAATTTGAGCTCATAACTCATTAGTTGAAAAAAAGTAGAGCAGATTAAGCCATGAATCTCATCCATTCAACGGAGTCCTGAGTACATTCCTATAGCTATACCAATCAAAGATGCCAGCAATTATAGAAAAATTATTAGGACATATGGAATTAAAAGAAGCTGCAACTGCACCAAGAACTCCAGGTGAGCTATCATTTAGAAGTATCACAATAATCTGCAAACAAGAAGACATAAATGTTAATTTGTTAATTTGTTTAAACCCCGAGAAAGAAAAGAAAACATCTAAAAATGGATGAATATCATCAGTTCACCACTTCTACATAATTAAGGAAGCAAACAATGTTAGTACGGCTTTTCAAAAATACAAGCCTAGCTTACCTTTCTTCAGACAGTCTGACACACAACATACACACAATATAAAAAGATCTCTCACATAGTGTACCTCTTCAATTGCTAAGGCATTTTCCTCTATGTGCCAATCATTTATTTTGGGAAGAGCATTGGCAACACATTTTCTGACATAACCATATGGATCTCTTGGACATTTGCCTACATATACAAGGACAATAGGTGATATTACATGCAGACGAGTACCGACCATAGTACGTAGAGCCCATGCTAAGTCCTTTTGGAAATAATTGATTGACAACAACACTTCATTTGGGCGCCTGGAAAACCACTATGATGGATAAGTAAACATCTAAGGAATAGTACAAGTGAAGATGCTAACACTGAAAGAAAGATGAACATCTGTCCTCAGTGAAACTTAAAGATGCATGAAGTCAAAGTAAACCACCACTAATGTTAGTAAGATTTAATAAGGCTTATACAGAAGGAATCAACTCAGCTACAGTCAAGTGGTAATAACTGAATAGAAGAATGAAATCACACTGGAAAACACCAGTTCATCAAAATAACGAAATTTTAAATTCACAAAGCCTTTGGTGAGTAAGTAATAAAACTCCAAACAAGTAAATCCAAAGTGAAAGGCATCATTTTTTTATTAAAAAAAGAATCACATCTTTTCATTTACAGAATCTATATTAAGATTTTACAACCAGTCAATAAGAAGATACCAAAAAACTGACCCAAGTAAACACCAGAAAGTAAACTCATTAATAAAGGAAGAATAAGATCATTGTTAGCACAAATTTTAAGAATCGGAGAAGACAAAGATGCAAAGCTTTGCCAAAAATAAGTTGATGCATAAACTTACTTATGCATTACTCACTTTTCAACATATTGTAGTAGGTACAAGTACACCAGCTTCTTCACTTCTAACGATTGTCAAACAACATTCTTGACAACAGAAAGTGCCAAATGGAGTTCAAACTGGAGCGAACTAGAATGAAAGTCGGAATTAGGATAAGAAGTGGTTCTTAGTGGATGCGAGTATTGTCTCTTATTGTACTGTTTAGTACCATTTGGAACATTGTTAAGAAGTGATTCTTATTGGCGGCTAACCTTGTATGCTTTTTGTCACTAATTTGTTCAAGTTTATTTGTAGTTCTGTTGTTGTCTAGGTTGAGATGAAAAACCAAGGGCAGGAGGCCTACAAGCCGAATCTCTATGGTGATGCAATAATTATGGAGAGAAGGAATACAAAAGCTTCAAGTATAGTTAACATCAGGGACCGTGAAGGTTTGTTGTTATTCTCCCCTTATATTATATTTGTAGGAGTCTAACCTTCATTAACTGGCTATTGATTATCCTGGGCGATTTTGTGAAAGATTAACTAATATAGGATGTGATGTGATGATGTATCACTTAAATTTCAATCCAAAACATATCAGTGCTACTTTACCTTACATGGAGGAAGATTTCAAGTGGAAGGGAGACACTTCATGAAATTGTAGACCACTTCAATGTGAGTTCTATTTCGTTGGTATATGTAGTTGTTGTTAATATTGTGAAGCAACATTTCATCTTTAAATCAATCATTCATTTATCACAAAATCATTTTCTTCTTTCCATCACTCCCGAGATTCACAATAGAAAGTACATGCAATCAATCAGATCAAATCAATCACAACATTTGCAAAATTGAGTTCAAAATGGAGCGAACTAGAATTAAAGTCAGAATCAACAAAAGAATCTCTGACTCGCCTCTATTGGACAAGGGGATCCGAAAAGGAAAAGGAAAAGGAGGAGTGAAAGAGTAAGACTTGGGGGAAGAAGTTGGAGACATCGAATCCATAAGGAATGCGAGCAAAGAGACGCTTTAGAGCCTCACACTTATCAGAGTCGTCATTTAATATAGGTAGGAAGACGAGTTCTCACATATCCCTGAGCACAGTTTTTGCAATGAGCAGAGTGATGTTCCTGCTATACTCAAAGGGGATTCTCATTGCATAAACTGACTTGATTATGGAAGGAAGGACGAATATAGGTAGGAAGAACAATTTATTACTAATTATGAACTTGCAAACTAACTAGAATGAACCTTTTATTACTAATTATGAACTTGCAAACTAACTAGTATGAACTTGTAAATCTAGTTCATTGAACCTGTAAAATGACTAAACTAAGAAACATGAGATATAGTTCAAAAATGGAATTCCTGATGGCTACACCGTACTAGAATAGCAACTACAATGTATATTCAGTAGATAAAATTAAGCCAAAATTTGCCCTTTTTAAATGCAAAATGCAGGTTTAAAAACTGCACTATTAAACACAATACGGTAATATACTTCAAAATAGTCAGAAATAGATCTAAGACATGGAACAGGTCATAAACATACCAAATGAAATTCAGCGTTCCTCGCATGTGTGTAGCATATAATTGATTGTTTCAACTGATAAAGTCAATCCTTCTGCAACCATCTGAATGCAAGTAAATAGATATATATAAGTTGCAAGCAAAATTACACTCATGAACCTGCAGTATAAAGTTCATGAACCTGTAATAAACAATTTATGAACCTCTAAAAAAAGTTCACGAACCAATAAGCAGAAATGATATTTACCAATATATCAAAAAGAGATAGATGAGAAAAGAACTTGCACCTAATTCAAATTGTATCGACCATGAAACACAAATTAAAAGGAAAAAGACTATCAATGCAACCCTAAAATCTTATTCACAAGCTACAATTTTGGATAATATTTGGACTGCAAAGAAGACAGAGGTATGAGACCGAATTATTGATCAATTGAGGACAAAAAATTTCATAACTGAGATCTTTGTAGCAACAAGGTTTTTCTAGTATTAATCTCAATTGTCTCAAGTGCATCCACATCGAGGAGACGCTCCACAATCTCGTGCCTTTTCTTGTAATCCATCTTGAGTAAAGGGTCAGCAAGAAACTCAAGAACGAGCATTACTATCCTCTTTCTGATGAATAAACTCGCCGAGCATGTTTCTTTGAAACCGATAGACGATACTGAGGGAAGAGACTCGACTGAGAGCAATACTGGAGTACCTGAGATTGTCATAATTGATTAAGCTTGCATTTCATCAAATTGCACGACATTTATTTAACAAATCAATCCAGATAGAGAGCATATCGATAGACAACACCGAGGGAAGAGACTTGGAGCAAAATGGAAAGACCGACTACTAAAACCCTAAATCCAGATAATCGATAGCAAATTCCAAGTTCCAACTACTAAAACCCTAAATCAAACCAAATACCTGAAAAATCAAGCAAGACTCTCTACTTGACATCTCGGTCAAGCAAGAGCCCCTACATGTAAATAAAAATTCGACGCCCACGGAGGCGACAGAGGCACCGAAAAATGGAATCGTCGTCCATGGAGGAGACTGCACAGATTGAGCATCATAGGCGGTGAATGGTGTCGTGTTGTTAATAGATATGGCACCAAAAAGTCGAATCATTGTCCATGGAGGAGGAGAAGCCATCGGATCAGACTCGGAATCGCCATGGAAGAAGTTGTGTTGTCGCCGTGGAAGAGGTTCCTAATGAAAGATGGCTCTGTCCTCACCAAGGAGTTGGCGCTCGAGAGTTGATCTAGGTTGTGGAGATCGTAGCGAAGAAGCCATGGAAGAAGTTGTGTTGTAGCCATCGAAGAAGTTGGTCGGCATGGAAATCAGCATCGAAACCGCCATAGATTGCCTTGGAAATCGCATGCTTTCGGTTTTTCAGGAACGAGGGTAATGTCGTCTTTTTTCTTTTTTGTTTGCCAAAATTGCAAAAATGTGACCACCTATTCTTTTAGCTTTGTTATTTTGGATGTATCATCTAGACCGTCGATCTCCCGTATCCAACGACCATAAGCGGTTTTTAGTTTTTATCTTAAGGGGTTTTCTCCCAAAAACGGGTTAAGTAACCCTTTTTACTATGTTCTGTGAAGAAACTAACTCGTTTTATACAAGGAAAGCAATCTAACATTTTCCTTTTCCAATCTGTTACACGCGCGTGACTTCCTCTCCTTCCCTTCTCTGTCGATTTTTTTTCTTCCTCCAGCTTCTTCTCCCTTCACGCTGATCTTCTACCTTCTCCTTCTCCGCTCGGATTTCCTTCGTCCTCCTTGCAAGTGTTGTCATCCTCGCACTTCCTCTTCATTTGGAGCGAAAAAGCTCGTTCCTTCCCGCTGTTGTCAACTCCTCCGAGCCGCAGCAAACGCCTCCACCAGGAAACTCGAAGCCAGGCATAATCTCGGCTCGCATCGACGGAATTTGGTGGTTCGAATCAAATTTCTGATAAGTGAAATGAAGCACGCTTCGTGCGCTTCATAAGATCTCTCTCGGGGTAGACTCTGGGATGAAATTCAAGGTTTGACATCATCAAACTAACAAAGCATCAATATGTCGTCTCGATATAAGAAACTTCCTACTGCAAAATCGAAATCGAGGTAAGATTCAAACTGTCATCATATAATTACATGAATACGAATGCTGAAACACACGAAATAATTAAATAAACTGTGATTTTAAAGACTTTCTGAATTTTTGATGACAAAATGTTGTTAAAAAAAGGATTTTGGTGGACGAATAACATGAAGAACAATGATTGAATAAAATAATGAAAACTGGATGACAGAGTGTTGATGAATATAGATGAAACTGATGAATGTTGATCATGATGACAATATGATGCTCATATAGAAAGTTGATGACATAATATTGAACTTAGATTTTAAAATGTAAATGTGATGACAGTTTGATAAATAGATGATGTGTGTTGGATGACAGTAATGACAGAATGTTGATGGATTAGATGACATAATATAACAGTTCAGGAATTTAAACAGTGATGACATAATGTTGATGGATTAGATGATGTGTGTTGGATGACAGAAATGAGATGACAGTATTGTTGTTTAAGGAAAGGAGTTGATGACAAGATTCAGAATTTAAATTTATAATATTAGGTATGATGACAGATTGAAAATTGGATTCATTACAGTTCAGGAATTGTAGAGTGATGACAGAATGTTTATGAAGACAATAACATGTGTTATACAGGTACAAAATGAATATTCTAACTGTATGTTGGGGAGGAGACTGGAAGATGAAAGATGGTTCGAATGCTTATGTTGGGACATTGATTTCAAAAGCATTTGTAATCGACATCAACATAGGGCTGGATGGTGGAAAGGATACCATTATTCAAAGGTTTAATTTGAAGACACAAGCACATGAAATTGAGTTGTCGCACTTGAATCCTTTCCAGAAAATTCAGATACCATATATTGTAGAGACGGACGAGGACTTCAAGTGTTTCATTGAAATCAACAAATCAGAGAAGGTGCAATGGAGTGTGCCTTTGTATGTGACAGAGAGAAAGAAGAAGAAGACAACTAAAACGACAGTAGTGAGTGAAAAAAACAGCCTTGTTCCATTTCAGAATGATTATGAGATGGAAGGTGGGAGTGAGGTAATTAGTTGTGAATCAAGGGACAAAATTACTGAATGGGGAGAAATTATGGAGGGTGATAGTCCTACTTATGAAGACTACACAGGGTTCATCCATATTGGACAGATTTTTTACTCAAAGGAGATGCTAAAAGTTGCCATTAGGAAAGTCTCTATGAGGGAGAACTTTGTGTACAAGGTATACAAGTCAACCCCTGATTTGTTTACTGTTAAGTGTGCAGATGAGAACTGCAACTGGGGGCTGAGGGCAATGGTGTTGAAAGACACACATTTCTTTGAGATAAGAAAGTATAGAGAAGAACACACATGCTCTTTTGACTTTAGGTGTGAAAATCAGTGCAAGCCAACATACAAGATGGTTGGAGAGGAGATTAAAACAAGGTAACAAAACATATATGCAAAAATAGTTATGGTCTTATACAAACACATTAATATTGAAAGATGACAGTTTGGATGATTTATTGTGTGTGTAGGTATGAAGGGGTGAAAACTGGACCGAATCCTAAAAGTATCCAGAACGACATAAGGAAAGAACATTGTATGGATGTGAGCTATTGGAAGGCTTTGAAGGCAAAGGAATGGGCACAAAATTTGATTAGAGGAACACCAGAAGAAAACTATGGAATGTTGCCTATATATTGCCACATGATCAAACAAGTCAACATAGGCACATACACAAAGCTAGAGGTTGATGACGAAAATCGCTTCAAGTTTGTGTTCATAGCACTAGGAGCAACAATAAGAGGATTTGATCAAATGAGAAAGGTATGTAGACATACCTTGCTATACTTGATGACAGATAATGATGATGATTAAATAGAAATATATAACAAAATATTATTACACTATAATCTGGAAAATTTGGCATATAAAAAAAATGATGACAGTTTTGATACAATAACATTCTTCGAGATATTAATTTTGCTTTATAACATACTTTTGATGTAAGTGAAATGAAGATGAATGAGTACACTATTGTAATAGATGAAATCTTACAATAGATGGACTAAGGATGACAATATGTGTTGATGACAAAATTTTAAAATAAGGTAAAAGCATTACAGGATGAATGAGTACAGTGTTTGAAAATATATTAAAAACATTAATGATGACAGTATTTGATGAGTGTATTTTTACAAAAAAATCTCAAAATGTGTATTGCTTAGAATATGTGTTGAAGGATGCAAGATGACATATTTTGATGACATTTTTATTTGACGACAATGTTTGATGACATAATTCTTAAAGGATGCATGATAACAGTGTATGAAAAGAAAATATAAAAAATACAATAAATAGTACTATATTGCAAAGGGTTTGTAACAAAAATATATAAATAATGACTGTTGATGACATAATACTTCTGTTTTGAAGGTAATCATGGTGGATGGAACACATTTACATACAAAGTACAAAGGACACCTATTGATTGCAACTGCGCAGGATGCGAACCAACAAATTTATCCATTGGCGTATGCAATTGTTGATTCAGAAAATGATGGATGTTGGACATTCTTCTTCCAACAACTTATCACAGTGATCCCTAGTTCACAGGAATTGGTGATTGTGTCTGATAGGCATCTAAGTATTATAAAGGCAGTGGAGAGCATTTATACATCATCAAAGCATTGTGTGTGTGTGTGTAGAAGACCTGTTCATCAAAACCTCAAGACAAGGTATAAGGACAGGGGTGTGCACAAGCTCTTCACTTTGGCTGCAAACAGCTATACAAAAAGGGAATTTGAGGAGAACTTCAAGAAGATATGTGCAATTAATCAGGAAATGGGGGATTACTTGGTTATTTCCAAATTTGAGAAGTGGGCAAGATCACACTGCAAAGGAGACTGATACAACATAATGACTACAAACAATTCAGAGACCATTAATAAGGTCCTACTAGAGGCTAGGTCATTTCAGGTTGTTGCCCTATTGGAATGTGTTTTAGAAATGCTGATAAGATGGTTCGTTGAAAGGCGCAACAAAACAGAAGAAGCGCTGAGCAAAGTGGTGCCACCAAACATAGAGGAAATTCTTCAAAAAAGGCATAAACTGTCCAAGAAATATGAAGTGAGGGCATTGAATGGGTTCCAATACCAGGTGATTGGAGGAGATTTCTATGGAGTTGTCGATTTGGCAAAAAGAAGCTGCACTTGCAGAGTGTTTGATCTAGATCATATTCCCTGTGTACATGGAATGGCGGCAATGCAGAAAGCAAAGGTGAAGGTGACAGGATTTGTGAGTGACTACTATAGATTTGAGAATTGGATGAATTCTTACAAGGAGACCATATATCATGTGCCTAGGCAAACCGAAGAAATGATTCCAGAGGAGATAATGAACATACAATGCCTACCTCCCAAGCCAGATAAAAGAACAGGGAAACTTAAGAAGAAGAGAATACCGTCTGAAGGTGAGTTCCCAAATCATAGCAAGAGGAGGTGTGGACCAAGAAGACCCGCAAGATGCAGTCTATGCGGATCCACTGGACACAACAGAACATCATGCATGAACAAAACCCCAGAAGCCAGAAGTTCACCTTTTGTTCTAGAATAGTTTGATTACATTGATAAAAAATACTATTACACATATATAGTTTGCATTACTGTCCTTTTGGAATTGATTTGAACAAGTATTTTGGATGACATAGCACATGGTCATTGCAATAAATAAAAATTGTTGAACAATTGGATGAATATATTAAATACTTAGTTGTTTTGCATCAGAAAAGCTCACAGATGGAGGTAGATGACATATAAGAGTTGATGACAGTTGAATAATCATCAACGCATAAAATTGTCATCAAGGTTTAACAAAAAATTATGAGAAGTGAAATGAAGCACGCGTAGCGTGCTTCATTTCACTTCTCATAATCGGCCTATAAGACAATTCAAATGATGACAGATGACAGAATAGATAGAGATATCTGATTAAAAAGTTGATGAAAATTTAAATAATCGGCCTATAAGATAAAATGATAACTCTGTCATCCGTGATGACAAAGTATATGATATCATAACATATTAATAAACACATGGATTTAAAAGATTGAAAAATTTAGAACATTAGATTACAGATGAAAAAATAAATGACAACATCAATATCTGTCATCGGAAGCAAATCAGGAATTCATTCTTTTATTGCATAAATTCAACACAATAAAGTGAAGTTACAAACATTGACATACTTAATGAAAGATGACAGTTGATGACAATTTTTAAATGAACATAGAACTGTCATAAAAAATTGACACAGTGAGTGAGATAGAGTGATGCTTTAGATCATTGTGATCAACAATCAGTGATGACAATGATCGAAAAAGTAAAATAGGTACAAAAAGTATGACAGTGTAACAAAACTTTTTTGTCATCTGGATGACAGTATGATAGAATCACAATCATTAAAAACTATATATAGGGGACAACCATAAAACACTTTATATAATTTGTCATCACTAAAATAAGATAGCAAAACAAATTGTCATCATTACAAACACTGGAGTACAAAAAGGCACACATTATCCCAAATTGTCTTACACAAGTGAAACAAACACTGTCGTCCAGTATATCACTATTAACAAGTTTTTACTGAAAGAGAAAACACAAAGCTGAATCAATTCTATAGCTTTTTACGATTAAGAGGAAGAGGCTTCCACACAATCTCTTGGTGAAATAGCTCAATTGTCATCTTCTCCCTAAGTGCCCTCACATGATCGTCATCCAGCTCATCCAAGGAACTCCCAAATGCAAAAGCTTCAATGTACTTTAATGTAAAGAGACCACAATTACCACTGAAAACCAAAAGAAACATAAAAATAAAAATGGTTATGCAGTGTAACATTGAAAAAAATAAATACATCAGAAATTAGAATAAGTTGAGAATAAAATGCTTCAAAAAGAAATAATGAATACATACCCTTTGTCTTGGGGGAGAGTACGATGCCTAGTGAGAGTGAAATCATTGTCTAGGTTCCCAAGGTGATTGAACATCCCACTTCTGTTTAACAAAACAGGGAGTAATTTGCAAAGAGGCTCAAGACATTCAATAATGAATTCATCCTTGTAGAAACTAGCTCTCGAATCTGGGGTATATAAACAGTCCATAACAGTAATATGCTTCTTAACCAAGTCTATCTCTAGAGCAACCCAATGTTCGTCATTGATATTAAATGGTGAGTAAACCCTTGAGACGCCATTAGCCCACGATTTCCCATAGGCTGGTGGATGAGCACCAGAAAAGTAATCAAGATGGAAATTAAGGTTGTAATCTATACCAGACAACACCTTCTCAAGACACTGGGGGTTCATCCTACTAAACCAAACCCAGTCCAGAATAACTACATCCTTGAATTTTTCTCCCTCATCAAATATTCTTTTCCTCATGAAATATAGGGCTTCAGATAAATGCTAGAAAACAGAAAAGAATTCTAGCATTTATATACAAATACATAAATAATAAAAATATAAAAAAACTGGTTTCAATGATAAAACACTTACAACGTCGTCGAACCAAGCATTCTTCCTAATCAACTTCCGGAAGAAAGGCTTAGAGAGGCTAATATCATTCCCTTTTATAGTGGCTTCTTCCTTGCTGCAAAAAATGAAGAGGAGAAAAAAAATGTTATCAGACAATATATGTCATCATTCAAAAACTGAAAATAAACGATACCAAAATATCATGATAAAGTGCTTGATGACAAATGTATAATAGGTCATACAAAAAATTATGATAACTGATCATAGAAAAGATGATGACAATGTCTTGATAGTTTAGATAATAAAGTACTGGATGACAAGATTGATGACACAAATGTCATCAAAACCTAAAAGTGTTTGATGCCAGGATTGATGCCAGGATTGTCATCAAAACTTATAAGTGTTTGATGACAGGATTGCATCAATCACACTTGGAGACAAAATGAAGCGTGCTACGCACACTTCATGAGATAGAAACATAAAAGTGCACTTAAGCCATGAAATAAAAAGATTTGATGACAAATTTAAGCTAAGAATTAAAATAATATAATAGATATGACAGAATAATGATTAGATGACAAAATAATGATTAGAAAATTAAAGCTAAAAACAAATACAACATACCCATCCTTTAGCCATGAATAGAAGACCAAACGATCGTCGTATTCATAGAAAGAGTACGCTGGTCTGGGAGGCATACCAATGGCTTTAGTTGGCACTATGAAGGGGCTTAGAAGGACAGGGCTAGGATGACTTACCCTAGAAGACTTCCTAAGCAACTTGTCATCGGGAGCCACATTGTCATCAGGAGCCACATTGTCTTCAGGTGCCTCATTGTCATCGGATTCAACATTGTCTTGAGATTCCATCTTATCAATATCAAGACATTCCCCTTTATCAACAGGATTGACTGGAAGATCTACCACATAATCTACAACTTCCAACACATCCTCAGGGATGACAACCTTGTCATCATCAACCATATCAACCTTGTCATCATCTGGGATGACAACCATGTCATCAACAATCATATCTATCTTGTGTTCATCTGGGATGACAACCTTGTCATCATCAACCATATCTGTCTTGTCATCCTCTAAGTTGACCAAGTTGTCATGCACAAACATTGCATCACCACTTTCTGGTTCAAATACAATAGGAGGAGTAAGGAATGCATTTTGGGACCCAGATGGAATCACTAGAAATCCATAATCACCTTCACCAACAAACAAGTCAACATTGTTGCAATCTGATTTACCGTCATCATCTACAACAGCTACCTCTTGATCCTTTGATTCCTTGGGGATATCCAGAGACTGCCTCAGGGTTACACCAAGGGATTGTGGAATATTAGACTCACCCACACTGTCTTCCTTGGAAATATTTTCAGACCTAGGCTTGCAATTGGATTTTGACTTCTCAGATGACGAAAACACAAGTTTTTCAGTACCTCCAGCATGACTGTCTACAAATTTATTTGAGTGACTACGCTGAACAGGGAGAGAAGATGGCCCACCAATACTGCCCTCAAGATTAAGCTCAACAGTGGCAGAGGGAAGCACAGACTTTCCAACACTGTCAACCAAATTTTTTACACCAATTATCCTCGCAGAAGCAGCAGAATCATCAACAAGTCCACAAGCTTCCTCCAACACCTTAAAATTGTTGTGGATTGGATCGGTTGGAAGAGGAGTTGTTTCGGCTTTGTTGGCTCTTACTGACGAAATGAAAGTCTCAATGAGCCTCCCAATGTCCACTAGCTTTTTGAACACATCCTCTAGCTTCAAGGTGTGGCCAGTAACAGTCCCTTGAACATCATCCATCACAGTGCACATGTGATCCACCTTCTTGCTCAGATCTGAAATCTTCTCAAAGGAGTCATTGTTCGAACCTTGAGGAATGGTTGAGTGGCCTTGAAATGGTGGGGAGTTTGGTTCAAAAGGAGCACTCTTGGGATCAAACCTTCTTGAATCTGTCTTTGTTTTGGCACTAGATGATGACGAAGCTGATGCTTTTGCATTTGAGGGCAAACTCTTGGATGAACTGCCTCCAGACAACCTTGAATTCAAACTCCGAAGCACACTGTCAACCGCAGCTTCTACATGTGGCACCGGGTCCCTCATAGGGAGCGCACTAGTGGGAATTGGCTTAGTTGTTAGAAGAACAGATCTCTTCCTAGGGGAACTTCTCAACACCAATGCAGATTTTGTATTGCAAACCTTCTTGCCCTTTGGAGGTTGTTCTAAGAGAAGGGTCTTTTTGGGAGAGGCTTTCTTTGTTGCGACAACCTTCAACTTTATCTTCAAAGTTGGGTTAGGCTCCACGTTGCGAGCCCTAGTAATCCTTAGGGCTGGAGCCTGATTGACAGTGTCAATTTTCCTTTTGCGCGTATAGACTCTAGCCTTTGGAATAGTAGCTGCAATCTCAGTGTTGAAGGATGCTTCTTTGTCAGCCTTCTCTTTTGCCACATTCAGAATATGCTCGACAAATCCATCAAACAGTGCGTCATCCCTTTCATCCAGAAAATTCAGATCCTTAAATCTTTCATGCTCGGAATATGGAGGATATCTACAATACTGAACAAAAAAGAAGACAAAAATTAGATATAAATAAAAAGTATTACAAGACAATATATAAAACCAAACTGAAAAAGATGAAGGAAGAAATAAATACCGGATTAGTTTCTGTAACTTGTCTCGAAATTGCGCTAAACCAAATATTATCGACATCCTTGTTGAACCAACGAAGACAGTAAGGGATCTCTCTTGAACCAGCTGTAGTACAGTTTACAATATCCCGAAACTGAGGGAATGTTTCAAGAATCCAAACCTAAACAGATAGACAGAAAAAAGGATAAGCATGATGAAGACAGATACCATAGTAGATGACAGATACCATAGTTGATGACATATACAATAATTGATGACATATACAATAGATGATGACAGATATCATAGTTGATGACATATACAAATAATTGATGACATATACAATAGTTGATGACAGATACCATAGTTAAAAGAAGAAAAACTAATTAAAAGGAAAATTAGATGCAGATACAATAGATGATGACAGAATGCTATAAAAAAGATTTAAAAAAATAATATGACAGACGAGAAAATGAATGAATGTGAAATGAAGCGCGCTTTCGCGCGCTTCATTTAATGAATCATTAAATTAAGATGATAGTATTCATACGACCATAACATGAAGAACAAAAGAGGTAGCATGACAAAATGTATGAAAAGTATAAACAAACATGCCATGACATACTTAAAAAGCATACTTGATAAAACTTGAATAATTAACTCAGTAATACAACATATAGTAAAGAAAACATGTGAGCAAAAAATATAAAGAGGGTAATTGAAAGAAATGATGACAAAATTATCTAATGGATAAAATACCTTTAAAGCTATGGGATATCCATGCAAGTAAATTGTTACTCTTGTGTCATGAGCACGCTCACCTTTCTCTGGCTTCCCCACGGTAGCTGCCTTCATCAAATACTCAATAGTTGTAGAGTACACTAACCTCCCCCATGGATACTTCCTAAACTCATCCATATTTGTTGACAACTTGTAGAATTCAGAACGAATAGGCTGATTCGGTCGTTGAGGAAGTAGAACGCCCTCAACAATAAGAAGATATGCCAAACTCAGCTTCCTAGCTGGATTGGCCTCTATAACAAACAATGCTAACAACTCTTTAAATTTTAAGCTTCTGACCCCAAATTCATCAATCATATTTGCATTTGGGATTTCATAGTCGGTACAATCACGGCAATCCAGCCCAGTAACAGCCGCAAACTCAGGGAGACCAAACCGGCAAACATGGCCTTTGACGTTGAACCACATTTCATGAAGTTTTTTTGTCTTCACTTGATGAAGGATAAAGTAGTAGAGCAGCTGAGACGACATCTTCAATTGGTCCGCCCAAGTAACAATAGGGGCAAAAATTCCGTTCCTTATTTCATACAGTCCATCAGCCCCAAGATGTTCATCAATAATTCGAAAGACGTCCCAATTTGCAAACGTATTAACTTGTGCTGACATATGCATGGATGGGGGGCAAACATATTCTACTTTCGAGATATCCATCTTAGACTAAGAAAGGAAAACAAAAGAAAAAAAACTTTAATACAGCATACAAGAAATTGTAATCATAATCTCAAAAACCATAAATAACTATTGTCATAAAATTCAACAATAAAACAAATATAAAGCACTAAATTGTCATCAAAGAGAACTAATATAAATTATTAGAACAAAAACAAAAATTACTGTCATCAACAAGAAGAAATAGACAATCAAATCCTAATATAGAAGATTTTGAAATCAAATCTAAAAACTTTTAAATAATTACTGTCATCAAAATAGAGCAAAATACTGTCATCAAGAGTACTAAAAACTGTATTTGATCAAAACAAATTGTCATCCACATTGACATCCACATTGTCATCCGCATTTGAACAAAATGTGTTTGTCATCAAATATTGTAATGCACAAAAAATAAAATAGAGCAAAGAACACTGTAATCAAGAGGAAATCTGGATATCGATGACAAACACATTGTCATCAACAAATAGTATAATATTGAGATCTCACTAAACAAGCTGTCCTCAACATAAAACACAAACAAACACATTGTCATCAAAACAAAAACATTGTCATCGCAAATAGTATATTACTAAGATTTCACTAAACAAACTGTCCTCAAAATAAAACACACACACAACACATTGTCATCAAAACAAAAACCAGATTTATAACCAAACTAACTGTCATCGAAACTACAAAACTAACATAAATTACACGAAAACAACAATGACAAAAAACAAATAAAACTAAACACCATACATATGATGACAAATACCAAAATTAAACAAACAAATCTGTAATTAACACATGCAAAGGGACAGACAAGTAAAAATCAAAGAGATACAGTAAAAAAAGGTGCAATTAGCAAGGAAAACACACAAAAACAACACTGTAATCAAGTAGAAAAAAGCAAAATCGAACTCCAAATCAAACCGTAAAACCTAAAAACACAAAACAGAAGCAAAAACTGAACTAGATACATACCTGTGAGTGATTATAGATGAAATTTGGCCGAAATTCACAAAGAAACAAGATTCGAACAACTGCATTACAGAAAAACAACAAATCAGCGATGGAAACCCTAATTTCTACAGAAATTAACCAAAAACGAAGAAAAAATGTACCAGGAGATCGCGTGAGAGTAAGGAAGCTCGAAATCGACGAAAAAACGAGAAGAAATCGCGGAGAAATCCTCCGGAATGCTTGGAAGAGGAAGGTGGAGTGAAAGGAGAGAAAGAGGAAAGTAACGGGCTCGAAAAAAATGAATGGAAAGGGGTGGGAGTTTAATTAGGAGGGGTATATACAATTTTCTATTAAAAAATTAAATTAAAAAAGGGGGAGGGTTAGTTACCACTATAGATTAGAAGGGATGTTATATTACACTCTTTGAGTGTAATAAAGGGCAAAGGGCCCCGAATTGCGGGTTTTCTCCCTTGAACGGGCCTCTTCCTATATAAGACTCTCGTTAGAAGCCTAATGAGAACAAGATTACTCTCTGTTTGCTTTCTTCTATTCTCCTCTCTATAATCTCTCCGTTCTCTTGGTTTACAAAAGTTTTTAAAATAGTTAGGTATATTTATAAGGCAGATTGGCAAAAATGTCAAGTTCTGAAACTTGAGTTGCAAAAATGTCACATTTTAAAAAAATGGCAAAAGTAGCAAATTTGTGTTAAATTTATTGCGTTGAAAACAAATAGACATAAGTATACTTAATTTCCACTAATCAACGCTTAAGCTAGATTTGCCAACAAGTTTTCATTATGTTGCAACAGGTTGAAACATTTTACTCTCGTTCCCTCTCAAAGATCCAAAATTCTCACTTTCCCAATTGAAGTAAGAACCCTAATTTTAATTTTACAACTAAAAAATTTCTAAATTGAAATCAAGACATAAGAGGGGGTAAGAACTGTGGATAAAAGTTGCACGAAGACGCTCAGAAATTGAAGAGGCGGCGGAAGAAGAAGGTGTATGCCTCTTCTTCTGAATCGCAAGAGAAGGTGTATTCCTCTTCGTCTGAATCGAAGGAGGAATTCATAGAAGAAGCGAGAAATTTGAAGATGATGAAGAAGAAGAAGGCGGTAAGTAAAACAATACATTATTCATCCGAAGAATCAGAAGAACCCAAACATTGGAAGAAGAAGTCTATTAAGGAAGTGAGTCTCTGCTTCAGAAGAAGGAAGAGAAGCCAGACAGTTGAAGAAAAAGAGGAGAAGGATCTAGACACCAAACCTAGAACTGAAACTTGAACAAAGAAGATAGGCGGAATTTAAAAAAAAGATGATCGAAAGATAATCTAAGGATAGGCAAAATCGAACCAAATCAAAAAACGATAAAACTCTTGAACTTAAGAACAAGAACCTTACCGAATGATGATGAAACCCCAAAGGTTTTCAATCAAACACAATGGCTATGGAAGGCCAAGGCACCTGGAGGATGATATATGAAGACTCCATAGCACCGACCTTATGGTCCAGATTGACACACACAAGAACAACTAGGCGAGTTCAACATCGATGTTTTCAAGCACTCTTCTCATAAAAGCGATCTTTTGTAGGAACGAAAACAATGTTTTCTAAATTCATAATCATAGTATGTCTTTCCTAAAACAATGACTAAGGCAAACCTTAAATAGGGTATAAAAGGTTGACAAAATAAAGGAAATAACCTAATTAAAAGAGTTTCCGAAAATAAAAAACGGAAAAAAGAAATAATCCTGAAATAATCTTGAAACAATAAAAGACGAACAAATCCGGAAAAGTTGTCAAAGAGAAACCGTGATCGCGGTAGGTCGCGGTTTGGTGAACCGCGGGCGCGGTGTGGTGAACCGAGGGGGCGGTTTGGAAACCTTGAGTGCGGTTTTGGTTCTGCCGAAATTTGTCTTCTTCACATCTTGACTCGAATCGGATCTGTACGAGCTTGGATGGCTACTATATGAGCTCTGATTACTAACATTGACTTCAATGATGGCTCATAGAGATCTTTAGCTCTCGCTCCATTAGTTAGAACATCTCTTGATTTTGGACAAGGCGTCCTTGATGCTAGCTTTGATGCTCTTGACAATAGCTCGGATGCTCCTGCATCATTCTCCCCTTCTTGAAAAGGATTCGACCTCGAATCTGTCTTCATATGAATGATTGAACAATCTTCATAGGCGTCGTCCTCTTTGATGTATAGCTTCCTCTTGAATGCTTTGAGTGCATGACTCAAATTTGATGAACAATCATGATGTTGCGGGGAATCCTTGCCTTCCTTCATTCCTTTATCCTTGTCCTTCCTCTTGTCATACTCATCAACGACATGTGAAGGAATCATAGGTGGAAGAACAACATCTTTTCTATGAAAAGTAAGTGAATGACGACTAGCAAACCCATCGCAGGCAACTCTCTTATCATACTTCTATGGATAATCCAATAAAACTTGACAAGCTTGCATAGTCACAACATCACACAAAATAGTATCATCAAAATGTTTTAGTGCTATGGGGGCTTTAGCATTCTTGTTCAACATCAACTCAACACAATCATTCATCAAATGCAGTTTAAAAAGACTAGGATAGCATATTGTAGTAACTTACACTTTAGTTTCAATTCCATGCCAACAATATTACTACAACTATCTTCATCAGTAGTCATGTTGCAATCCTTAATCTTTTCTAGACAATGAGTATGAAAAAAGTTCTCTCTATCAACACAAGGGACGGGTTGAACATGCAAAGCTTTCCTAACAATCAATGAATCAACATGCTCATATTCAATTCCATCTTCATCATCTAAATCAGATTTCAGATCATTAACACAAGCAACATTATCAACATTATCACAAGCAACAATACCACCTTTTTCAGATTTAGATTCAATTGTACCTAGGTGATAATCATATAGGTAAGTCATTAATCATATGATTTCTACTTTGATAGTTTAAGCACAAAACATCTTCAATTATAGTAGAAAAATTTGAAGTACTCCCTTGGTTGATCTTGGCAAGGTTATCTTGCAATTGCCATTCCATCTCGATTTTGGGTTATGAAAGGATACTCGAAAACGGATCAATAAAAACAGATGACGACTCTGTCGTCTTAACCACGGGCATGGTTTTCCCACCGCGGTTGCGGTTTTGGTTCTACGCAGCCGTGCCTTAGCCTTCTTTGCTTCTTCTTCTTGCTTCTTGGCCTTTTTTCTCCTCTCAATTTTGATGGCCAAGTGCAAAAATTCTATCATGGAGGAATAACGATACAAATATACTCCGTTAGCTAGATAAGAGTTAAGTATACTAAGGTACCTAGCCTTAGTAGTCTCCTCATTTTCAAGCACATTAGCTCGAACCATAGCAGCTTGCATTGCACTGTATGTCTCTTCCGCTGACATAGTTCCTTTCCTCAAATTTTCCAAACTTTGCCTTAGCTCACGTGTAAAATGTGGAGGCACAAAGCGTGCTCTCATCAAGGTCTTCATTTGCGTCCAAGTATTCATAGCTAGATCAAATGCTCTTATCCTTTCTTCCTCAAGATTATTCCACCATTTTAGTGCATAGCTGGTAAATTCACGAGAAGCAATTCGTACCTTTTTGAATTTCATGAAGTTATGACAACTCCAAATCTGTTCAATCTTGGTTTCCCATTCCATATACTCAGCTATGGCCCAACTCCCTTCAAAGTTTGGAATTTTCACCTTAATCTTGGCAAAACCAATTTGCTCTAGCTCACGTCCTCTTCTTCTTTGGACATCTCTATGTGGTTGTCAATCTTCACTCTCCATGTACTCTTTCTGATAACCTCTTGGATAGCTCGATGTCCTAGACATGATCAAAGAAAAGACTAACACATAAAAATGTTAAGTTAGTGAAAATGAAGACAACTCGCAAGTGTTTACTCTCCTGTGTTTCCCTCTGCACTCTCTCCCAATTGTTGTTGTAACCAACTTTCTTTGATGAATTGTCTTGTATGGACTAATAAACCCAATACATTGAAACTAACAAGCTCCTTCCACTAATATGAGTGATGGTAGTAATGGAGATGGCTAGTGTAGGGGCGAGGTTTCAACTCAAGGTTCAGACTCAAAATAAAAGGAATCAATGCAAAGAAAGAAACAAAGACTCAAACGATTGAAAGAATGTAAATGCAAATCAATTAATATGACTCAAATTTGAACTCAAGAGAGCCAAAAAGAAGCGAACCTTAACCTGTCTCAAATGGTGTCAATGAAGATCGAAAACGGATTCGAGAGAGCTAGGGTAGGTTCGGGTATGGCTTTGTCGCGTCAAGATGTAGTTTCTGCTGTCGCGGTTTCTCTACTGAAGCTTATGCTGAGAGCTCGCACTAAACCGCGGTCGCAGTAGGTCGTGATCGGTCGCGGTTTTGTCGCCGACTGAATACTTCTTTGTCTTCGTTATGGTTTCATGGCATACCTGTCTCCTCCAATTTCTTGAATTCTGACCCAAACACCCTTGGGCCGAAATCCTCTTCATGGCCAAAAGGCCCATATTTCCCACGAACTTGATCTGATTGTACCAATAGCTCCGGACATCCAATGGACCTCATTTTTTGACACATAAAAGATAAGCCTAGAAAATAACCCATATCCAAAAATGCACCCAAAGGGATATATGGTTCCCCCCCCCCCCCCCCCCCCAACGAACTGAATCAATTTCGGACCTTGTAGAAACCATACGATCATCGTTGGTCCGTTGTGCTTCTACTTTGGAGACAAAGTAGTTTGGTCTTGGATCCCAAACATATCCTGAAATGAGCCCATTTGGAGTAGCCAATTGTGAATGCCACTCAGCCCTAGTTTCATCCCATCTTCGACAGTATCATCTCTTGTCGTCTTCTCGGCCTTCAGCTTGGCGATGGGATCGCATCATGGGCTGTTCTGGGAGACACTCCATCATATCGTATGAAACTATGAACATCTTTTAATTTGCGGAAACGTCAATTCTTGTAGAGGTATATGCTAAAAATGGGTACAGAGAAGCACTTCTTGACCTTGCTTGTGTAGTTTTATCATTTTGACGAACGCATGTAGGCTCTGCGACCTATTCTCGGCGAAACTTTGGGGCGTTATGCATCCAACTTCATTGATCTTTTCACATTCAGACTTCTTTTGAGCCTTCAATAGACGATGCAAAGTTGCTTCGACAATAGCCAATTCAGCAACATGTTGGTGAGCAATGTTCGTGATTCTTCTTTGGTTTCGGTGAAGAATTGAAGACTTTGTGACATAAACTCGACGAAACTTCACAATGTCATGAATTTGGCGTTGTTGACCTCGCGTCATTGGGATGAGTTCTGAGATTCCAACGAGTTGCGCGAACATCGACTCCTGCATAGGCACATGCTGAAAAGCATGTAGTCACGCGTTGTTGAGCATTGTTTGGGCCACTTTTCTTATTTCGCTAAATGAATGTAGGTTTTGCGATCCCAATTCGATGAAACCACGGTGGGTCACGAGTCCATAGCCTCTGACCTTGCGTCATTTGAGCCTCCATGGCTTGTTATGAAGGAGATAAGATCAACTATTAGAAATGGACTTATGTTAGTTGCGTTACCGGGGTGCTAGAACCACTTCCCATACAACAAATGAGATATTTAGTTGTTTGTGTATCATATACATTCTTCTTTCAATTTTATGTGAATTGTATGTTGAAATATTCATGAACTTTGTCAAAGTATGATCCTAATATGAGAATTAAAAACACGATGAAAATTACTTAGTAAAAAATGAATTACAGTGCCAACAAAGTGCATATTTATTCAACAAGACATTCATCAAAACATTCAGCCTAAATATGTCTTAACGACTTCTGAATATCGTCAATATTGTTATGTATATATCATTTTACAATTTCTACATAACTAATTTTATGTATAGCTTGAATATGTCTTCACAAATATTCGCATAATGTTTATAGTATCATTAGTTTCCGGATTTTTGTCTCTGAATTTTTGTCTCCAAATATCCTATTTTAGAGATAATTAAAGAATATTGTTTTCCAAGATTTACTCTATTTCTCTCTCCAATCAACATCCGTTCCCTTTTTTTTTTTTGGTAGAAAGAGAGACAGTACTCTCCGGAATTTATTGAAAGAAAAAAAGAGAGGCTAATTTCCCGATAAGCGGGGGTAGCCAAGCCCCGCACATCGTCCGTCAAAATATCCGTTCCCTATTTTGAATGTAGGCAATTAACGAAATTTTACAAAAAAAATTTATTATTTCTTTTATTTGCCAATTTAGCCATTGATCAATTCTCAATCTGATGATTAAAATTCATTAACACTGTTTCACTACGATACTCGTTTCACATATATGTTATAACTAGCTTTATTGTCGCGTCATGCACTGAATTTGCACAACGATTTTCAAAATTACTAGTCTCTCCTGCCCGTGCTACGCACGGGCCAAATGAATTTTAATAAATAAAAATTTATTACTCAATAAATATGAATTAGAATGTGTAATATTGTCCCATATCTTTAAATCTATAATTGTGTTCAACTATTTTGTTATATCTTTAAAAGAATTAAATATAATTTGAAAAATTAAATAATAAAATACATAAACATACTAAATGCATACACGACACAGGAAAAATATAAACTTAAACTTTAATTGTTTAGTAACAACTAATTAAAATATTTTCAACTTTTACCCAAAGACCAAAATGTAGATCAAACGACTTTTTCATTAAATATTAAGAAAATTCAATAACAACATGACACATAATAATAGTTTTATTTACGTTGCAAAACATTCATCTTCGAATTTAGAAAATATTTAATTGAAATGGTAATTTGGTGGTTTTTGGTTTATAAATTTTAAGTTGAGGTTCTTAATTTTTTATTGATTAAAAAGTTGAGATTAATTTTATCTTAAGTACAAACTGAGATTTTTTTATTTTCGTATTATATTATGTAAATTTAGGCTACTACTAAAGAATACCTTTGTAGGATATTTTGTTATTTATTGTCTAATGATATAATAATCATATAATTTTATTTTACCAAAGGAGAAATATTGAAATTTATAAAATTTAATCTTCTTTAGCGTCAAATATTTTGTTATTTTTTGTTCTTTGTAGGATATTTTTTCTATCTTAACCCGTAAGTTTAAGAAGTTGATATGATTTATGTTGCCTTATTTTGTTTATAATACATTTTATGTATAGAAAATTTTATTTATGCATATATTTGATATTATTTCCAATTATATGACCTTTAAAAAAATTAAAATCCTTTCATTTAGTAGAATATATTGTCAAAAATAGTTTATTTTAATTATATGAGCCTTAAAATAATTTATTTCTATTAAAATATGATTTATCATGCTCACAAAATATCATGTTTCATAATTTGATTTATCGTTATTTTTTTATTATATCCTTTAGTTTTAATATTTTCCATTATAAAAGGCAATATTAGCAAAACCCCATTCCAAGATGAATATATTCATGAATATCTTTGTGATTATCTTGTGTGAAAATTTTTCAACCACCCCCAAAAATATTTTTTCAATTATATAATCCTTATAAGATATAATTTCGTTTTTAACTTAGTAAAAGATAAAATATTTATTAGGACATAGATTGATGAAGTTATTTTAAAAGATCATCTTTAATTTAATAGATTTGTTTGAAAAATATATGTGGAAATATCTTTTTCAAATATCTTGTGTGAATATTTTTCAACCACCCCAATTTTATTTTCAATTATATAATACTTATAAAATATAATTTTGTTTTTAACTTAGTAAAACATAAATTTTTTATTAGAAAATAGATTGATGTAGTTTCTTAAAAGATAGTCTTTAATTTAATAGAAATTGATTTATTTGAAAAATATATGGGGAAATTTCTTTTTAAAAAATGTAAACTTTAATATTAGACTTTTATTCTGGTGGCCCAAGGAAAAGCCCAACCCAATATGAATATATTCATGAATATCTTTATGATTATCTTGTGTGAATATTTTTCAACCACCCTAAAAATATTTTTTTAATTATATAATCCTTATAAAATATAATTTCGTTTTTAACTTAGTAAAATATAAAATATTTATCATGAAATAAATTGATGTAGTTTTTAAAATATAATCTTTAATTTAATAGTAATAGATTTTTTTGAAAAATATATGTGGAAATTTCTTTCTAAAATATCTTGTGTGAATATTTTTCAACCAAGCCAAAAAAAAATTTACATTATATAATCCTTATAAAATATTATTTTGTTTTTAACTAAGTAAAAGATAATCTTTATTAGGAAATAGATTGATGTAGTTTCTTAGAAGATAATCTTTGGTTTAATAGTAATAGAATTGTTTGAAAAATTTATTTGGAAATTTATTTTCAAAATATCTTGTGTGAATATTTTTCAACCACCCCAAAAAATATTTTTTCAATTATATAATCATTATAAAATATAATTTCGTTTTTAACATAGTAGAAGATAAAATCTTTATTTGTAAATAGATTGATGTAATTTCTTAAAAGAATTCTTTAATTTAATAGTAATAGATTTGTTTGAAAAATATATGTGAATTTTTTTTTAAAAATATCTTGTGTGAATATTTTTCAACCCCCCCAAAAATATTTTTTCAATTATATAATCCTTATAAAATATAATTTTGTTTTTAACTTAGTAAAAGATAAAATCTTTATTAGGTATTAGTTTGATGTAGGTTTTTAAAAGATAATCTTTAATTTAATAGTAATAGATTTGTTTAAAAATATATGTGGAAATTTCTTTTTAATATATGTTGTGTGAATATTTTTCAACCACCCAAAAAATATTTTTTCAATTATATAATCATTATAAATATAATTTCGTTTTTACCTTAGTAAAAGATAAAATCTTTATTAGGAAATAGATTGATGTAGTTTCTTAAAAGATAATCTTTAATTTAATAGTAATAGATTTGTTTGAAAAATATATGTGGAAATTTATTTTTGAAATATCGTGTGTGAATATTTTTCAACTACCCCAAAAAATATTTTTTTCAACAATATAATCCTTATAAAATATAATTTCTTTTTTAACTTAGTAAAAGATAAAATCTTTATTAGAAAATAGATTGATGTAGTTTATTAAGAGATAATCTTTAATTTAATAGGAATAGATTTGTTTGAAATATATATGGGGAAACTTCTTTTTAAAAAATGTAAACTTTAATATTAGACATTTATTCTGGTGGCCCAAGGAAAAACCCAACCAAATATGAATATCTTTATGATTATCTTGTGTGAATAGTTTTCAACCACATCAAAAATATTTTTTCAATTATATAATCCTTATAAAATATAATTTTGTTTTTAACTTAGTAAAAGATAAATATTTTTTAGGAAATAAATTGATGTAGTTTTTTAAAAGATAATCTTTAATTTAATAGTAATAGATTTGTTTGAAAAATATATGTGGAAATTTCTTTTTAAAATATCTTGTGTGAATATTTTTCAACCACCCCAAAAAAAAATTTACATTATATAATCCTTATAAAATATAATTTCGTTTTTAACTAAGTAAAAGATAATCTTTATTAGGAAATAGATTGATGTATGTTCTTAAAAGATAATCATTAATTTAATTGTAATAGATTTGTTTGAAAAATATATGTGGAAATTTATTTTTGAAATATTTTTCAACCACCCCAAAAAATATTTTTTCAATTATATAATCATTATAAAATATAATTTCGTTTTTAACTTAGTAGAAGATAAAATATTTATTAGAAAATAGATTGATGTAGTTTCTTAAAAGAATTCGTTAATTTAATAGTAATACATTTGTTTGGAAAATATATGTGAATATTTTTAAAAAATTATCTTGTGTGAATATTTTTCAACCACCCCAAAAATATTTTTTCAATTATATAATCTTTATAAAATATAATTTTGTTTTTAACTTAGTAAAAGATAAAATCTTTATTAGGAATTAGATTGATGTAGATTTTTAAAAAATAATCTTTAATTTAATAGTAATAGATTTGTTCGAAAAATATTTTTGGAAATTTCTTTTTAAAATATCTTGAGTGAATATTTTTCAACCACCCAAAAAATATTTTTTCAATTATAAAATATAATTTCGTTTTTAACTTAGTAAAAGATAAAATCTTTATTAGGAAATAGATTGATGTAGTTTCTTAAAAGATAATATTTAATTTAATAGTAATAGATTTGTTTGAAAAATATATGTGGAAATTTATTTTTAAAATATCTTGTGTGAATATTTTTAAACCACCCCCAAAAATATTTTTTCAATTATATAATCCTTATAAAATATAATTTCGTTTTTAACTTAGTAAGAGAAAAAATCTTTATTAGAAAATAGTTTGATGTAGTTTCTTAAAAGATAATCTTTAATTTAATAGTAATAGATTTGTTTGAAAAATATATGTAGAAATTTCTTTTTCAAATATCTTGTGTGAATATTTTTCAACCACCCCCAAAAATATTTTTTCAATTATAGAATATAATTTCGTTTTTAACTTAGTAAAAGATAAAATATTTATTAGGAAATAGATTGATGTAGTATCTTACAAGATAATATTTAATTTAGTAGAAATAGATTTGTTTGAAAAATATATGTGAAAATTTCTTTTTAAAATATCTTGAGTGAATATTTTTCAACCACCCCCTAAAATATTTTTTCAATTATATAATCTTTATAAAATATGATTTCGTTTTTAACTTAGTAAAAGATAAAAAATTTATTAGAAAATAGATTGATGGAGTTTCTTAAAAGATAATCTTTAATTTAACAGTAATAGATTTGTTTGAAAAATATATGTGGGAATTTCCTTGTAAAAAATGTAAACTTTAATATTAGACTTTTATTCGGGTGGCCGAAGAAAAAGCTCAACCCAAAATGAATTTATTTATGAATATCTTTGTGATTATCTTGTTTGAATATTTTTCAACCACCCCCAAAAATTATATATATTATGATGTATATAATTTATAAACCAGAGAAATAACAATAATATAAATGACAGTAAGCATTATATTATTATATTTATTTAATTGATTTTTAAATCAATATTATATAAATAAAAAGAATTGTAATTGATATGCGTTTAAATAAGGAAATGATATCAATACATTTAGGATAGTAATCTTTATATATATATTAATTTTTGAGTGGAAATAAGAAAATGATATCATTAGAATTAGGTGAATTATCTTTAAATATTTATTTTTCAAAAAAATGACATGTGTCTATGACATAGGTTATTGATTAATAGAGAGGCATAACTTAATGATTAGTAAATGATGTAGCATAGGCTATTGAAGAATTGATGATGATATATAGTTTGTTGTTTCGACAATAAAACGGCATGTTAAAAATTGAGAAGCAATCGATGATTTGATGTTAATGGAAGAGGCAGTCCCGGGCACCCAAGGTAATAGCCCGGGGGTGGCCGGTCACCCAAAGAAGCCCATCGGGACCACGCTCACCACCCCCAAATCCAACAACCTTTGGTTCATCGAGTAGCCATGCGTCGTAAACGGCACTAAATTTGTACACCTCCTCGACCCGCAGCATTGCATTGCATTGCATTGATGGTGGGCCTATATTAATTAGTCCAACTCTTAAGATATAAGAGGATAATTTTATAAATGACCAAAGCTTAATGTATACTCCTTATTGTATGCTCCTCTTAAACATGATTTTTTAATTGACCAAAGTTTTAGAATATGTGACTTAATTGACATATTTGTAAGAGATCATGGAGGAGGTGGAAGATTGTGGAAAAAAAAGTTTTTTCTATTTAAAAGTTTGATTAATTTTTTTTTTTTATTTAAAATGGTTATGTGGCGCTGAGGTGGCGCAATATTTTGTGAAGACTTGGATTCTCTCTTATATTGTTGTTAGGTAGATCAGTTGAGCAATACAGAGTGACTCACCTTCTTCTCCATTTTCTTGCTCAGTTTGCTCATACACTAACATGGTATCAGACGCTCGGCGATCGATCTTTCATTTCCGCATTCATGATTTCAATCTTCTCTTGATTGATTTCATTTTCTTTCTCTCGATCGATCACATATTCGATCGATTGTCTTCTTCACATAGTTTTTCCCCCAAAATCTATGTTTCTGCACAATGTCGGATCCTCCAGTAGTTGATCTTGGTGATCTGTTGTAGATTCACCACTCCGACAGTCCTGGAATGTGTCTTGTCGCACATAAATTCAACGGAAAGGATTTCTTTCAAGGAAGCGGGCAGTTTTAGTCGCGCTCGGTGTGAAGAACAAGACCGCCTTCGTCGACGGCTCATTTCCAAGACCGTCTGTCATTGATCCAAATCGTCTAGCACAGTGGGATCGATGCAAGTGTGGTTTTCAGCTCCATTACTTTAACAATATGGAATCAGTTGATCTCGAATTATGGTCGTACCAATGGAATCCAGAAATTTACAATTCAAAAGGAATTGAATTATGTCTCTCAAGGGAATGGCGACATCACTACCTACTTCACAAGGATTACTAAGCTCTGGGAAGAACTTGACTCAATCAGAATTATATATCCCTTCTTGTTCTTGTTCTTTTGCACCTGCTATGAGAGCATATGATGAAGAGCAGCGCCTTTATCAATTCTTAATGGGGTTACATGAGTCTTATGCAAATGTTAGGGGCAGTATTCTTCTCAAGACGCCTTGTCCGGATGTTGATCAAGATTACTCTATGTTGATTCAAGAAGAGCAGCAGAGAGACATCAAGCCTATACAAACTATGGCACCAGATGCTAATGCCTTCAATGCTCAAAAATCAAATTACAGAGGCAAGAATCCAAAGTTTTGTTCACATTGCAAGAAGCTTGGACACTTGGTTGATAAATGCTTCAAAATTATTGGCTATCCAAGCAAAGATGGAGTTCCTCCCTCAAGCGCCAATAAGGCCAGTTCATCCAATGAAGCGTCACTAGATCAAGTTTCTTCTTCTGGCAACATTGGCTTCACTTCTTCAGAATATGCTCAGTTGAGATCCTTGCTTCAGATGTCTGGTGCATCCACTTATGCTAATGTTTCTCAATGCTTCAGTGCTTCTGCTGGTATAAATTCTTACTCATTTGCTGCTTTTGGGAAGTCTTTACATAACAGAGTTTGGATTATAGATTCTGGAGCCTCAAATCACATGTGTCATGACATGAGTTACTTTCTAGATCATAAAACTCTTTCTTGTCCTATTATTGTTAGTCTTCCTAATGGTCAGTCTACAGCTGTTTCTGTTGTTGGGAGAGTTCAGATTACTACAGAGATTACTATTTTTGATGTTCTGTACATTCCTCTCTTCAAACACAACTTGTCGTCTGTGCAAAAGTTGGTTAAACAATTGTGATGTCAAGCTATATTCATTGATGAATATTGTGCTTTGCAGGGCCTCAAAATGAGCAGGCCTCTAGTCCTTGGTAAAGAGACCAAAGGACTATATCTCCTACATCAGTTGGATGACTTTCAACCAAAAGCAATATCTCATGTTATGCTTGTTGCTAAGAACATCTCTGAATTTCAAATGTTGCATCAAAGATTAAGTCATTTTCCATATTACAAAATGAAATTGATATGTGATGTATCTTTCAATAAGGATGAAATTCCTCCATGTAATATTTGTGCACAAGCTAGGCAACATAGGCTTCCTTTTGCAAATAGTACAATTTCTACTATTTCTTGTTTTGAGATGATACATATAGATATCTGGGGACCTTTTAAACATTGTACTCATGATGGATTCAAATACTTCTTAACAATTGTTGATGACTTCTCAAGGATTACTTGGATTCATTTGTTAAGAGATAAAGCTTCTGAATTTTTCAGTCTTAAAGTCTCTCGTTGTTTTAGTGCATACTCAGTTTGGTGCAACTATCAAAACTGTAAGATCTGATAATGCATATGAGCTTGGAAGTAGCAAAGCCAATTCTGAATTTTTTTTTTTTGGAGAAAGGAATACAACATCAGACTTCTCGTGCATATTCTCCTGAGCATAATGGAGTTGCAGAAAGAAAACACAGGCACTTATTGGAGGTTGCACGAGCACTAATGCTTCAAGCTTGCTTAACTATTGAATATTGGGTGATTCAATACTTGTTGCTGCTTATCTCATCAACAAATATCCCTCTCCAGTCTTACAAGGCAAATCTCCATATGAAGTTCTTTTTTCTAAATCTCCTAGGCTTGATCATCTAAGGAATTTTGTTTGTCTAGATTTTGCAACAACAAGTCATGTTGGCAGACACAAATTCATGCCTAGGGCAGTGAAATGCATAATGCTTGGGTATCTAGCTAACAAAAAGGCATATAAGTTGCTGAATCTTGAGACAAAAGAGATTATTTTAACAAGAGATGTTGTTTTCTATGAAAACATTATGCCTCTTTGCAATTTCAATCCTATGCAGGATTCTATATTTCCCTCTCATGATTCTATTAATGACAATATTTGTGATGAAGAATGTCTTGCTCCAGAAGTTATAACAAATTTGTCTCATTCATAGCTTCCAGGGCTACAATCAAGTGCAACTGATGCTTCCTTGACAATTCCTTCCACTGTTGTTAGAAGATCTTCTAGACCTTCTAATCCTCCTTCATATTTGAAAGATTTTATATGCTCAAATGCTCACTGTTATTCTGTGATAACTGTTTCAGATTCTCAGCTCATGACCTTCAATGAAATTCTTCCTGAGAGTCAGCATCTCATTGCTAATGTCACAACTCTCTTTGAACTAACTTCTTTCAAAGTTGCCAATAGTTATCCAGAATGGCAGGAAGCAATGATGAAGGAGCTTTCTGCACTAGATTCCAATCACACATGGGATATAGGTTAACTTCCTGCTAACAAGAAACCTATTAGCTCAAAATGGGTATAATAAACTGAAGTATAGAGCAGATGGTACACTGGAGAGGCACAAAGCAAGATTAGTGATCAAGGGATGTACACAGAAGGAGGGAATTGATTATACTGAAACTTTTTCACCAGTAGTCAAAATGACTACTATTAGAAGTCTCATTGTTGTAGCAGTCAAGAAGCATTGGAACATTTGTCAATTGGATGTCAACAATGCATTTCTACATGGTGACCTTCAAGGAGAGGTATATATGAAAATTCCTCTTGGTCTATCTCCTATCCCAGGGAAAGCTTGTCTATTAAATAAGTCTCTATATGGTCTAAAGCAAGCAAGTAGGCAGTGGCATTAAAAATTGTCTTCAATATTAATCTCTCAAGGCTTCACACAATCTCCAAATGACCACTCCTTATTCTACAAGTGCAAAGACAGTTCTTCAGTTGTCTTTCTAGCAAAAATTGTCTTCAATATTAATCTCTCAAGGTTTCACACAATCTCCAAATGACCACTCCTTATTCTACAAGTGCAAAGACAGTTCTTCAGTTGTCTTTCTAGCAATATATGTGGATGACATATTTCTTACTGGGAATGATAAAGATGGAATGGAAGTCATTAAGTCATTTCTTGATGAGTCCTTCAAAATCAAGGATCTTGGCAAACTTAGCTATTTTTTGGGAATATAATTTCTTTATTCTACTAAAGGTATTATTATGTCCCAAAGAAAGTTTATTCTTGACATGTTGAAAGATTTTGATCAAGATAATTTGCCTTCAACCAAAAGTCCTCTTGATCCAAGCATCAAACTGGCTTCTGCACCTACTGAGTTCATGATGGATGCTACACCATATAGGAGATTAGTAGGCAAGCTCAACTTCATCACACAATCAATACCAGACATCACCTTTGTTGTACAACATCTCAGTCGTCAATATATGCACAGCCCTACACCACAACACTATAAAGCTGCAATGCATACCTTTCTCTTTCTCAAAGGCACTTTGCATTTTGGTCTCTTACTCAACAGTACTTCAGATTTCAAGCTTCAATGTTATTGTGATTTAGACTGGGCATCCTGTATTTGCACTAGAAAAACTGAAAACTGAGCTACGAAATTTCGAGTTCGAACCCTAAAACAACCCTAGATTTCGAAAATCGAAACTGAGCTCGGAAATTGCTATGACAGGGTATTACCTTTGGGGTTTTGGAGAAGAACAACAAAGGAATGAAATCGGCGTTGTTCCTAGTAGACCGTCGATCCCAGATCTGAGCCGTATACACCAAGAGTAACCAAAGAAGAAAGAAAACGATGAGAATCAACAAATCGAGTAAAGAAACAACAATCAAGAGATGTTGGGATCAAACCTTCGATTCAAGCCGTCACAGTGAAGGGTAACGTTCGTTGTTCTTCTCCTCTCTTCCGGAGAACGAAAATGATATCGGAGGTAAGAATGTGAATTGGAACCACAGATTTCTTTCATAAGTACTTCGAATTCTTCAGAAGTATGGATCCAATGCTTATTTTTCTGGTACTTTTAAGCAGGAGAATTTGGAGAAGTAGAGAAAATAAAGAGGTCAATCAAGAACACCCAAACATGCCTAAGGTACATATTTTCCTTCATAAATAAGCACAAGCAAAAAAAAAGTACTTATAAGTACCAAAATAGCTACATCCGAACTAAGCCTTAGACTAGGCCCTTGCTAAATACCGCCCGGGCGTTTTCTAAATAACGCCCGGTCTCTCGCGTTCTGCGAGAGAGCGTCACCTCGCAGAACGCGAGGGTGCGTCACCTCGCAGAACGCGAGGGTGGTTTTTCCCTATAAAAGGGGAAAAACCCTACTCGGCCCATTTTTTACCTCACACACAATTTTCTACCGCCGCCTCTCACCATCTCTCTCGGTTCAAACTAGTTTTTCTTCCTCTTTTCACTACAAATCTCCATATAAGGTATGTTTCTTATACTCTTATGCTTTGTAATGTTGTTTCTAGATGAATATATGTTGTTAGTATAGGAAATTGCATATTATATGATGTTTCGATATTGAATGTTGTTTTAGAAATGGTTGTATAATGGATGAAAGATGATGATTTTGAATTATGGTGGATGAGTGGATGTTGATTTTGAATTTTCGCCTGAAATTCTCGCCGGAAACTCATGATAATGCAAATTGACGCAGAACGCTACACCCCTCGCAGAACGCGAGGGTCGTGGTACTCGCAGAACGCGAGGGCATGCCCTTCGCAGAACGCGAGAGTCATGCTGATCTGCTACTATGATTATAAGCATTGTTGTTGTTTGTATAGATTATGAATTTGATTGAGTATGTAACTATAATTTGGTCAGGTTTGTGATTATACAGATGTCCAATTCCAATCAAGAATCTGATATTTCTGATATTAGTACGGTGTCTAGCATTGGAGACAACTTTGATATGCTTGAACGGGAGAGACTTGAACGGGAGAGACAAGAACGTGAGCGACGTGAACGGGAGAGACAAGAACGTCAAAGGGAGAGAGGGGAACCATCCACTAGACCAAGGATGACCGCACGAGAATTCAGGAACCTCTTCAGGCCGTTCAACCCTCGTCGTTAGATCTTTCTTTTGAAAATTTATCGACCTTCTTTGTTTGCTTGTTCCGTTTAATGTTGTTTGTTTAGAATTACTTATTATGTTGAACCTTATTATGTTGCACCTTTGAAGTGTTGAACCTTATTATATTTCTTTATTTATATGGTGTGTCATACATATTGCGACCTCGTTCGGTTTTCAAACTAGGTTTCACTTCCAAAGGAAGAAATCTTAATTTCAAGTTACACACATGATCAAATAGACATTATAAGGATTGAAACAAAGTTTCATTCCATTTCGATAAAGTTTCGATGACGTTTTTGCCGAATTGGGCTTTATCGCCTTAAAAAAGACACTAAAAATGTGTTATTTTGCACACTTAACTACAATGCTTCTGTTAATACGCTTTAATGTGCATCCTCGCGTTTCCTAAATAACGCACCCTCGCGTTCTGCGAGGGAACGCATCCTCGCGTTCTGCGAGGTGACGCATCCTCGCAGAACGCGAGGATGCGTCACCTCGCAGAACGCGAGGGTGTTTTTTCCCTATAAAAGGGGAAAAACCCTACTCGGCCCATTTTTTACATCACACACAATTTTCTACCGCCGCCTCTCACCATCTCTCTCGTTTCAACCTACTTCTTCTTCCTCTTTTCACTACAAATCTCCATATAAGGTATGTTTCTTATACTCTTATGCTTTTTAATGTTGTTTCTAGATGAATATATGTTGTTAGTATAGGAAATTGCATATTATATGATGTTTTGATATTGAATGTTGATTTAGAAATGGTTGTATAATGGATGAAAGATGATGATTTTGAATTATGGTGGATGAGTGGATGTTGTTTTATGTTGAAATTCATTAGGGTTAGGGTTTTTGATTAGGGTTGTTGATTTTATTTAGGGTTTTGATGTTTATTTGGTAATTTACTTAAATTGATAGGTATTTTAGCTAAAATATTGAATTTTCGTCGGAAAATCTCGCCGGAAACTGTTGCCGGAAACTCATGATTGTGCAAATTGACGCAGAACGCGAGGGGTGTAGTATACTCGCAGAACGCGAGGGTCATGTTACTCGCAGAACGCGAGGGTCATGGTACTCGCAGAACGCGAGTGTCATGGTACTCGCAGAACGCGAGTAACTGACAAAACTGGAAATTCTTTCCTCTTCTGCAGATTTTTATTATATACTGATTTTACTTTATATAATGTTATATTTATATACTGATTCTACTTTACATTTTTTTAGGTAATGGATCTTCCTGGACGTTCAACCCGTCGAAGAAATAGGAACGCTGTGAGAGAAAATCCACCGGTTGAAAATGCAAAAGGGAAAAGGAGAGCAAAGAATACAACACCGGTAGAGCTCTTCCCCGAGGGGCTCCCCGACGTTGATTATCGCCCCATAGAGCGGTACAGTGGTGTCCATAGTTATGCCGGGGAAGACTGTTCTGTGCCTAGTGGGATAGAACGAGCAGATACATATCAAGGGTATCGAAATGATGATTGGGACCTTTATTCTCAAGAGTCAGTTTCATGTGCACAACCGTCAACTCAATGGGCACCACAATCAACTCCATATGAACAATCGGGAAGCTGGGACAATTTCATTCCTCAGTATGCTGTAGTGGAAGTTGGACAAGGGTGGGGTGGACAAAGTTGGGTCGGTGGACAAGGGTGGGGAGGTGCATTTGGTGAGGGAAGTGTTCCTGAAGACATGGGTCAAGGAAGTGGACAAGCTTGTTCTTCTTCTTACAATCCTCAACCAGAACCGATGGAACAAGAGTACCAGGATGAAGGTGTTGGGGAAGAACACGAAGAAGAAGGTGATGATGATGATGATGATGATGAAGAAGAAGAAGAAGAAGAAGAATTGGTCCAGAAACCAACAAGAAAGAGGAAGTCCAAGAAGAATGAGCCAAAGTATGATCCTGAGCTCACTCATGCCACACCTGGCGGTCCAGAAGATCCCGAGTTGCTTAAGGGATTTGAAGCACATGTGGCGTTCCACATCCAGAAAGGGGAGGTAATTTACTAATTTATTGATTTTCTGCATTTTTAATACATTAACAGAAATTCTGCAGAATGCACAGAAAATGCAATTTCTGTGCATTTTCTCGCAGAACGCGAGGAGTGGCATACTCGCAGAACGCGAGGGTGTTACTCTTCGCAGAACGCGAGAAAATGCTTGGTTTCTGCAGAAGCTTGTAATTCTGCAGAAACTGTATTTTTTGTAAATTTGGCCTGCAGTGTGTAATTTTGTATTTTTCTGCAGTTGAAAGGTCCGATGAAGCCACAACAACGGACAAAGCAAAGCAGTGATTGGCCATTGGACAACGATGACTGGTCAGAGATTCCCGGTGCTGTTGGATTGTCAGATCTACCTGACATGATGTACGAAGCAATCGACTATCCGTTGATTGAAGCGTTCATCGAACGATGGCAACCGGAGACTAACTCATTCCACCTCCCTTGTGGTGAGATCACTATTGGCCTTCTGGATGTACATATGATTTTAGGCCTACCTATAGAAGGGAAAGCAATGACTACTTGTAAGAAACTGGGTGCCAAGTTTAGTCATGATGAGATTATAAAATACTATGGTAGGAAGGGGGCGGAAATTTTTGGAGTAGATCCGCACACTTTAGATTCTGGGAGGGTGAAAGCTGATTGGTTTAGAAGGCATTGTGAAAACCTAGGTCCAGAGCGAAAGGGTTTAGGATGGGTGTTGTATACTGCTTCCTCGCTCTTATTTCCGGACAAGTCACAGAACTTGATTCGGCTTAGATATGGGCCTTATTTGGAAACCTATGCCCATGCTACGGGCATATCGTGGGGTTCAGCTGCTTTGGCCCATCTGTATAGGCAGCTGGGGGTATGCACACGACAGGGTTGTGCGCAGATGTCTTTCTGTTACACCTTGTTGCAGGTATTATACTTTTTTCTAAGCGTTTAATTTACATACTTATATATATTTTCATATTTAACGTACTTTGTATTTCTTAGGCATGGATCTACAACTACTTCCCACACTTCCGACCTACTGAACGTCCTCGGTGGAGAGCTGAGCAACCATGGGCATACCGGTGGATGCCTAAGAATGTAAAGCTGAAGAAGGGGCAAGTCGGAAGGGACTATAGGGGAGCGCTCGATATTCTTATGCCGGAGATGGTAAGTTTCTGCATTTTCTGGGATTTCTGCATTTTTTTAGTACGCAGCAGTAATTTGTTTGATTATGCAACATTTTCTCGCAGAACGCGAGTCTGTGGCTTCTCGCAGAACGCGAGGATGGACACACTCGCAGAACGCGAGAAAATGCAAGTTTCTGCATTTTGTCCTAGTTTCTGCAGTTTCTGGTGTTTTACAGACTTCACCATGCGTTTTTCTGTCATTTTGTTAGGTATGTTGGAACCCGTATGGAGCACAAGACTTCACCGATCCTGAGCTTGCTCCCGCTCTATTTCACGGGGTGCTATCTTGCTGTGACATCACCGAACCACACATGCCTGATAGGTGTCCCAGACAATTTGGGAGAGTGCAGCGTATTCCTAGGCCAGTCATCGAACCGCTCAAAGCTCATAGGTTGAAAAACATTAGGTGTTATAGTGTTTTTTATGACGCCAACCAATGGCTTTGGGAGTCAAGAGATGTTCACTCTTTGTCTCTCGATGATATGGGGCCAGTTGCCTATGCACCACATGAATGCTCCCATGATTACATGGATTGGTACATCAAGAGGACCCATAGGTATATCCGTCCTGCAATCCCTGAGATGATGACTGAGAGACAGGTAATATTAATTGTTTTGGTTTATCTTGTGTTTCTAGTCTTTGTTTGTCTCGAATATTAACATAGAATGAATGTTTACTTGCGTATAGGTGATTGGCCGGGTGTACAATGACATGGACCGGTATCGGTTTGCCACTCCAGAGGATTTTGATTCATATCACGCCCAAATGCTCCTAAGTATGTCAAATCTCGCTCCCTTCCGACCACGAGATGACGAGTAGCCTTTCGTTTTGTGTTTTGGATTGTGTTTTGGATTGCTTTCTTAGGTGTTTTGTTGATTGGATAATTTTGTTGGATTATGTTTAGGGATATGTTGGTGTTGCTTCAATTCTGTTCGTTTTTTGCATAACCTCGCAGAACGCGAGGTGCACACCACTCGCAGAACGCGAGTCTGCCCTATAGGAAACAGGGTGCTCTCAGTTGATATGCACGGTCTGTGGCACGGTTGGTGTTACATTTCAAACAGGGTGCTCTCAACATTACATTACAAATTCAGCGAATAAAACATAACTTCAACATTACATTTCAAAGGCGGCACATCGATGTGACACAAGATCGTGCAAAGAAAAAGCATCTCTTTCAGCGTTTCGCCACCAAGGAGTAAACACATGAGGTAATGGGCAGTTTTCTTCAAGACGCAACTACAAGAAAACAACAACGTTAGGAAGTTGCATATTAGATAGTAATTCATAAGTAGATCCAAAAACTTACCGGAACAAAATGTCTCTCACTCTGAATATAGAATAAGCAGAACGTCGGAAGTGTGTCACCATCTTCTAACCAAGTAGGACGTTGTAGAGGAAGGTAAGTGTAGTTAGCACTTTTTCCCACCGTTACGAACACTATGTTGAATGTGGATGCCACAAGGCATCCCATTTCCGGGGTAGCTAGCCAGTGATCTTCTGGAGCCCTTCCTATTCCTTCCCATGTCAGTTGGTGTAAAGCGCTCTCCAAAGTTGGTTGTTGTGGAGGTCCAATCCAAGTTCCTTGAACTAGGTGCCAAATCTCTTTGACCTTAGCTATCATCAAATCTCTTACTTCCCTCCATAAGTGTTGGTTGTCATGCAATTCATGAGCTATTGCTCTAAATCCACAATTTCCATCTCCATTTACCTCAAACCAACCATTCACATGGGTGCGCATTGACGCGGGTATGTGAGACTTGTACTTGCCAATCACCTTAATCTTTGGTTTCTTGAATGTTTCAGAATTAGAAGCATTTTTTTGCTTCTTTGGGGGTGTTTCTTCCAAATTTCTAGCATCCATCTCAACATTAGTGTGCTCCCATGCAGACGGTCTTCTTTGCGTTGACCTAGGTTGTTTGTTAGGAGCTCCGACTGGACGACCTCCGGTGTGCTTTGAAATAGCCGGCTCTTTTAGAGGAGTATTTACTTTCCCAATGTCTAAAACAGTTTGTGCACACTTTTCTTGATCATGGGGGCACAATTTCGGAAACGTTTCCTCATAGAAAGTCTGAAAAAGACGCCTTGCCACCTTACTCTTAACTTCCAGTATGCCGGGAACATCAACTTCTTCCAAACTCAAAGTACTCCAGAAAGGGTGCAACTCTGATACTCTTAGTGGTCTTTGCTCCTTCCAATGTCTTACAATCTGATGAACACACATCAACCCATCTCTAATCTTGATCCCGCAGCTACAAAACATATTAAAGTGCGCACCTAATCTCTCCCCCTTCGTGTATTCCTTAAGCAAAAATTCTATGCATTTGTAAGAGACTTTGAACTTCAAGACTTTAAACAAGTCCGCCCCTTCAACAACTGTGAAGCTCTTATTCAAACTCTCGGTGAAAGACACAGTAATCTCCTTAAGTTGGTTCTCCGCCATTGTTTTGTATTCTTTGAACATTGTGTCTAGCCTAGCATTTCCACTTGACAAGTATGACTTAAGACATGAATGTGCTCCTTCAACTCTAAAATGTTCGAAAAACAATAAAATGCAAATACAAATCAGAACCTGTGGATCCTTCTGTAATGTGTAACTCCTCGCGTTCTGCGAGGTGTGTACACCTCGCGTTCTGCGAGTTCATACATTGTTCCAGGATCTTTGCATTCGAAAATGCATCAACACTGAATCAAGGAATTTACTCGCGTTCTGCGAGGTGGTATGCCCTCGCGTTCTGCGAGGTGTGCATTACAGAACCTCTTTTTATCATATGTAGAAGGTAGACATAAATAACAGAACATACCTGTTTGTTGTGTTATTCCCGAGAGTGAAGACATTATCCGTCCATGCTGAAACAAGTCTTTCTTTGTAACGGTTTAGCCAATTCGTTCTCACGTACTTCAATACGGCTGGATAAGCTCGCCATTCGTCCTCAAGTTTCTTCAAAGTACTCTTGTAATCTTCTTCAGTGGTTTGTTCGAACACGTTATAATAATCATTTGAAATATGAACCCCCAATGCTTGTGTGCCCATAGCTATCTTGGCTCTCGCCTCTATGTTCTTCCTTACATGTCGCCTACATAAGAGAAACTTTGCATTTGGCCATAACTTGTCTGTTGCATTCATAAGAGCCATCTCACGGTCAGTGACGAAGCAAGTAGGCGATGCTCCTATTCTCAAATACATCGTCTGCAGCTGCTGCAACGCCCATAAATAACTATCCTCGCTCTCAGCCTCTAACCATACCCCGCACACAACAAAATTCTTCCATGTAGAAGTCAAACCGACTATCTCCAGGAAGGGAACATTGTACCTGGAACCAAAATACAGTAAGATAAATACAACATAAAAACAGAATGATAAATACTTACCTGTTCGTGCTATAAGTCGAGTCCATCAAAAGGACATATGGAAACGCCTTTAAGAGTTTCATTGATTCGGGGCTAGCAAAGAACAAGTCGCCTATTATCGAAGGGTTCGTTGCACTTGGCCTATACTCCATGAAGTAGTTGCTCTCTTTGCATTGGTGAAAGAATTCTTGAACCACGGTTCTACCTTCCATTTCCTCTTCCCTTATATGTCTTACCAAATTGTACACTTGGTTCTTCTTTGTGCAACTTCCGGGATCCTTGTTTATCTCAGTGTAAATCTGATTTGGAGAACAATGTGAAAGTACCATCTCACGAACCTTTTTCTTTTGATCCGGGGTTGGCCTCCCGGCAAATGCATTCCCGACCAAACTATCTCCAATAGGATGGTTGTGCAAACCACAAACAACCACTAATCTCCAATTCTCTTCAACCCGGTTCTCCATGAGCTTCAACTGAAATTTACACCCCGTTTTCTTGCTCTTTGTGTTTGATCTAACACCGACACCTTTAGGCCTATGGCTTCCCCCTTTCTCACAAATGATTTGAATCTTACCACTTTGCCCCAGTTTAGCTGGTACAGTCCTTCCAATAGAGATCATAAACTTGTGTTGCTTTGCAACATTCAAAGCCCACAAATGACCAATCTCCTTAGAGGCAAACACTTGCTCCGTAGTGAAATATTCCGAATAATCCCTAGAAACAACCTCTTCCTCACATACGGGACTATCAAACTTTGGTGCAGTGCGTAAAGAGGGAAGAAAACACATCTCCTCTCCTACGTTTGTTGGTGGGTTAGCAAATTGTGAATCAAACGCATCATAGCTTGATGGCACCTCATATGTACATGGCAATTCATAAGTAGATGGCACGGGCAACTCATAAGTAGATGGCACAGGCAATTCATATGTAGATGGCACATGTTGTTCATATAAAGATGGTTGATGATAATATCCAAAGTCGTCAATCCCTAAATCAAATGACGGTGGCGAAACGGGCACCGTATTCCGCGAGGGGTAGGTGTAGTCATTCAACTGGATTGCATTCAATCCAGTGAACAAAGAAAAATTCACCTATACACAGTGCTTCTGTTAATACTCTGTAATGTGCAACTTCTCGCGTTCTGCGAGGAAGGCCCTTCTCGCGTTCTGCGAGTGGCTTCCTCTCGCAGAACGCGAGAAGTTGCTATTTCCTGAAACTAGTCATTGAACGGGATAATTTAACATAACATGAGTTCCTACATTCAAAACCATAAAAACCCTAAAAACATGAACACATCTAAGTTTTTGACATTATATGCAAAAGTCATCTCTTCAACACTTACCACTACTACTAGATTTAACATGAAATACAACATAATAAGTTCATTTTAGCTCTTAATGGTGCAAAACAAATTAAAATTCAAAAATTAAGTAAGAACATTACCTCATTTGAATGGTAACTTGATGAACCACCATCTTCATTCCCTCCTTTGTTGAATTCCTCTTCATCTTCCATTATTTTAGGTGTTTTTAGAGTGTTTTGAAGTTTTAAGGTTTTGAAAATGGGTTTTAATGGAGGGTGAAAGAGGTGAAAGATGATAAAAAGAGGTGTTAGGGTAGGGTTAATAGGTGTTACGGAATACTTAAAATAAGGGGGTAGTTATTATAGTTAGGTGGGGACAAGACATGTAGTAATGGCGCACAACAACGTCAATCTGACATGCTAATCTCGCGTTCTGCGAGGACACGTACACTCGCAGAACGCGAGGACACGTGCACTCGCAGAACGCGAGATTAACATGCATGTAATTAACCTAATTTTTTGCTAATCTCGCAGAACGCGAGTGCACGTGTCCTCGCAGAACGCGAGTGACCCGGCGTTGTTTGAATAAAGTACCGGGCGTTATTTAAGAATCGTGTTAGACTATGGTGTGTGTGGGGTAAAAGTAGAGTGGTGTTATTTTAAGTTTTGACAGTTGGATCCCAACGGTAACAGTGACCGAGATATGCTCATATGTATGCATGTAGTAGCCGTTTGGTGACCGGACCCCTCTTCTCTCCCAAACTTTGCTTTTGCAATTTCAAACCCCCAAAAGTCATCTCTTTCCCTTTTGAATTTTCTGCTCCGGTTTCAAAATCTATTGCAAGTTTTTATTTATAATAAAAAAAGAAAGTAAAAGAAGTGCTGTGCTCCACAATACACACAGTAAAACCACCTTTGACCATCTCCAATAATGCACAAATTTGCAAAAGCTACCCAAAGCTTTATGGTTATTGCATCGAATGATCCACATTTTAATACTGTTACAATATAGAAGTACCAAATACTGCGTAGTAAAAATCAGACCATTGAGAAATTTGTACTGCATGAATAGTCGCAATTTGTAATAAATTGTAAACTACTTATGTAATGCGTTTGACCTAGGCTTGACCTAGGTCCGACAGAAAATGACCCGACCAGTAAACACGAACTGTCCTATTTCGAAATAATCTTTTGGTAGGTTTTGATCAAAAGAGATTAATACAACTCGTGTTTTACTTGAAAAATTGGGCCAAAAGAAAATAAAATACAGAAAAATGAATCCGTAATAATCTTTTGGTAGGTTTTGACCAAAGCGACCTGATACGACATACAACTCGATCTGTTTTGACCGGGTAATTTAGACCTGAACCCGACCCGACTATAAGCCTAATACAACTCGATCTGTTTTTACCGAAACCCGAAATGACCCGACCCAAAATATAACTGAACCCGAAACACTCTGATCGAAACCCGACTCGTCCAACTCAATTAGCAGGTCTACTTCTTTTTTTTTGGTAGAAATACCAGGTCTACTTTGACCCTATAGTATATTGAGCTTGTGACATTTCACTTCTTTTTAAATCTCTGCTCCCCAAACAGAGTTTCATGTGTTTTGTCCTTGTTCCTCTGTTTTTCAAATCTCCCCCTTCCCAAATTCCAACATTTATTTGTTTTTGTTGCCTGTTTTTGGGGTTTTCCGTTTTCCCTTGTTTTAAATCCAACCTTTTTTCTGGGTTTCTTCTTGTGCAGTGCAATTCTTGTTCTAAGTATTTACAGTAAGAATTGCTTCAAGTCTTTCTGGGTCTTCCTTTGTTTCTTCTCCCTAGACGGAAAGGGAAAAAATGAGTGCTTCAAAGTTCATTAAATGTGTGACAGTTGGAGATGGAGCCGTTGGCAAGACTTGCATGCTCATTTGCTACACCAGTAACAAGTTCCCCACTGTATGAGCTTATCTGCTTGAAGTTGTTGATGATTTTAGGCATTTTCACTTACTAAATTAGGTTTTTTGTTCCTCCTTAATCGGCAGGACTATGTACCAACAGTGTTCGACAATTTCAGTGCAAATGTGGCTGTAGATGGCAGCATAGTGAATTTGGGGCTCTGGGACACTGCTGGTAATAGCTTCTTAATTGTTGAAAACATTCTTCTTCTTGTTCTTAATCTTTGTTTTTGTTAATGTTGACAGGGCAAGAAGACTACAGTAGGTTGAGACCATTGAGTTACAGAGGTGCAGATATATTTGTGCTGGCGTTTTCTCTCATCAGTAGACCAAGCTATGAAAATGTTCTTAAGAAGGTAAGCTGATTTTCAACTCAGATTTGCTTCTCTTTTCCTTCATTATTTTTGGTTTATAATTTGCTACTGCACAACAAATAAAATGTTCAGAAAGCTATTTGTGTTTGATTTTCTATCTTGCTCTTCTCTTATCACGGTCCTTTGTGATAGAACAATCACATTTTTTTCAGACTTAGAGTGATGTGGAGTTTATACAGAACTTAGTAAATTTGACTGAAGTTTATTGAGTAAATTTGAACTGGCTGTTTACTTTGATAATCTGCAGTGGATGCCGGAGCTCCGTCGATTTGCTCCAAACATTCCAATTGTTCTTGTTGGGACAAAGCTCGGTAATAAGTTTGAATTGACACTCACTTAGATTTTTCTTCTCTAGCAAGCAACTAATATTGTACAGTTTTTGTAAGAAATGAATACAAATTTCCATTTGTTTCAGATCTTCGCGAAGAAAGAGCATATGCTGATCCTACAGGATTAAACATCATCACATCAGCTCAAGTACGCCAATTGTCTTCTTCTTTTGTTATCGCTTTGAGCTTTTACAATTGAAGTTTTCTTACTTATTACCATTTTCTCAGGGTGAGGAGTTGAGGAAGCAGATTGGTGCAGCAGCTTACATAGAATGCAGTTCTAAAACCCAACAGGTACAAAATAGTAGTGTCGAAGAAGCTAAATAATGCCTAATCTGCTCGGTCAATGATTTTTCAGTATGACATCTTAATGCATGGAAATTTTCAGAATGTGAAAGGGGTTTTTGACACCGCAATCAAAGTGGTTCTTCAGCCTCCAAGGAAGAAAGAAGTGTCTAGGAAGAGAAAGCACAGGAGGAGTGGCTGCTCAATTTTGTAAGTACTTGTCATCCCTTTTACAACAAATGTAGATTATTCATTTATTTCATCATCAAATTTCAAGCTATATTAGTATTAATGTATTATTATCAAACATCAAGTCAGATTATTTTAGAAATTTGATCATTTTATTGATAAGTTTAGCTTTGCAGTATCTTAAAAACCAAGATAAACTGTAAGAAATTGCCCATTTGAACATCTTTTTTTCATCTAAAGATAACATTCCAGCGGGCATTTATGTCTTTTCCAACATTTTATCCAGAAGCAGTGTTATTTTGTTGCTCTATTTCTTTGGGTGGTTCTTAGTTGCACTCATTCTACATTTAAAATTGCAGGAGTATCATGTGTGGAGGTTGCAATGCAGATTAAGAGAGCCTTAAAATTGCTGCAGTATCATGTGTGCATCTCTTAAATACACTTAAATGGATCAATCCTTTTGTGTGAATCTTCATGTACTTTCATATGCCCAAGCAGACGAGAGATCAAATCGTTTGCATTGCCGATAGGTTGGCTTCGCTTGAGTTGTCATCTAGAAAACGCTATTCGTGTATGAAAGGCTGGTTTAGTCTAGTGATCGAAGGGTATTTATTTTGCAGACTCGCTTATCCTTGTGATTTATTCCGATGGTGTGTGTATTCTTTTGCTTTTGACATGAATTCTTGTATGTTTGTGGCTAATCAACTTCTAAGGAAGTTCGTTTCCTCCTTGACCCACAAAGTTAAGAGTGATTTCGTTTCGTTCTTTATTGAGTACTGTGATGAGTATAGAACTTCAACGAAAGGAGAATAATAGGAGAGAAGATATTTGAGAGTATGGAAGGGTGCCGTTAAATGCACCCATAACTTTTTATTATTTACACCCATTTTCTGTATTTGTACTGCAAATACATAGATGAGTGTATATGAATTACAAATCCAACAAAGCGGAAGCTAGTAAGTACATGAATTACCTGATGTGCTTGTTGGGGTCAACATTATTTATGGACAAAAGCACCAATCGTGTTAAGAAATGGTTAGCAGAGTTTCTCATGGACCATAGCCGCACAGAGAGTTACGCATGGGGAGGTGGGACACTTGCTTACCTTTACCGTCAGTTGGGCGAGGCATCCCGTAAAAACGTGACTTTTCCGACAATTCCGAATACAGTGAGTTCAGCCAGCCATATGGATTATGGAGGCGGTGGCCTCCGAATACAGTGAGTTCCACGCCGGACGTCGTCCTGGAGAGTCATGCTGAGGAGGACATGGCCATTGAAGAGCAACCGCATGGAGCTCCACCGAATGGAAGATCAAGGGCCCAACCCAGAAAATCCAAAGAGTCAAGAGCAGGTGCAGGGCAAGCCTAGTGATGCACAGAGGTAGCTGCGGGGCAAAAGGAGGTGGAAATAGAGGCAAGGATGCTGCTTCCTGAGAATTGAGTTCCCTGAAGGAGAAGATAGTGACCCACATATCTCTATTGAGACTGAGGTCCTGGAAATCCTCTCTATTCCATGGGCTTCCTCGTTGGTGATTAAAACTTTGGGTACTACTATCCCATACGAGGTCATGGGAAGGAAACTGATGGAGATTTGGAGACCAAAAGGGAAATTTAGATTGCTGGATCTTCCCAATGGCTACTATATCATCAAATTCGCTCTTGAAGATGATTATATGAGTGCCCTTGGAACTCGGATTTGTTGGAACCTCGTTCCAACGGAAAGGAAACCGGCAACACTCCGGATTCCCGAGTCTTTGTCGTTTCTTCTTCTGGTGGTCCCTCTATTCTCTCTCTCATTGTAAAGTAATAACGTCCATGTTCCTGCAAAAGCCAAACCCGGAGCTGGTGCTCCCCGGGAAAGGCTCTCCGACGCTCAAGTACAGTAATTTTATAAATGATATAACTGTCAAATGATACTTTAGGGAATAAGAATGATTAGTTTAAACCCGAAAGGAGTTTTCAGAAGGTAATTATACATCACCAAGAGAAGGTGAAACTCACGCTCAATGCTCTATTCGACTAAATTACCTCGCGAGCCATATACGTACCCATGACTTCGACTTAATTCAATTACTCGTATATGCTTGGAGTCCCGCGAGTAATGCCGAGGCGAGCTACGGCTAGAGTCGAGGCCGAGGTGAGGACGCGAGCAAAGGCCGAGGCGGTGACGCGAGCCATGTCGAGGCGAGCTACGGCTAGAGTCGAGACCGAGGTGAGGACGCGAGCAAAGGCCGAGGCGGTGACGCGAGCCATGCAGAGGCGAAATCGTTGTTGTTGTTGTTATTGGGGACGAAATAGCTGAGGCGGGGCGGTGAGCCTAGCGGTAGCGGATGAGGCGGTGGGGCTGCGGGAATCCAAACTGAGAGCCCCCATTTGAGGGTGGCTCCCCTCTAGTCACAAAATAGCCCCCATCTCCCTCTCTTTTTCCTCTTTCTTTCTTCCTTCTTCCTCTTCTTTTTTGCTTCTTTTCTTCTTAAGTAATTTACCCCTCTCTTATATATCATCCAATTTGTGACCTAGGAGAAGTATGTGTTTTGGGCTTTGGGCTTGTCTTAACGGGCTTGTTTTAACGGGCTTGTTTTATCCGGGTCCAACAAACTGGGGGACCTTGGGTTATCTTCGGGCACTACGTTATTATCAAGCCATGGACTCCAGGATTCAACCCGCAGACGGATATCATTGCCACGCCCGCGAACTTTCTATAAAAGTCATGTATTCGACAGGGTACTACGCCAATTTGGCCTAGTGCAAGGAATACCACTCCCTTTAATCCAGCCTATGGTGGCTAAGCGCCCTCCCAAATTGGGCGTTTACGATCTGATTTTTAGAGAAAGCGATAAAGTTTGGGCGATGCGTCACGACCATTTGTATGATATGTCACGACTTAAAAAGGTGACAAATGCATGAGACATGGATGACGAATACATGACTTTTTTAGGCCCATGAGTCATCCTTACTTGTGTCGGAATGCCGAAGATCACCCACCTGAGGATACTCGCCCAGCTCCTCCTCATGTCGAATCGTCTCGGGTAATTTGATTTTGTATACTTGATATGGAGTTGTTCTTGATGTTTAATCAATTTATTATTTTTCACAACGCCTGAATTCAATTCTTGCAAGGATACGAGAATTACTTGATTCTGATTCTGCAGATGAAGAGGGTTTACAAGAGCTTCTAGACATTGGGACTGGTGATGTTGCTATGTAATTTTGGGTTTTGAAATGAGTGCATAGTTGGTGACTAAATTAACTTTGCAAGCTATTAAAAACATGATTTTGTGCTTGCCTAATCATTTTGTGCTTTGCCTGATCATTTTGTGCTTGCTTTGTGGTAAAAGTTATTTTTGTTAAGCTTCCAAGTTAAGAAAAAGTTACATGTTAGTTGGAGTCCTTGTTCACCAATTGTTTTGGGAGACGTCATAGATATAAAGACAATTGGGAGATGTCATAGATATAAATCTTAAAGGAAAAAATACATACAACCATCATACCAGTAATCATTTATCCATTTCTATATGACAAAAAAACTCATAGAAACTGAAACACTCAATATAAGACAAGAACCAGTTCTTACTTCCTAATATACACAGAGTCACAAATTGTTACGAAAAAACTTCAAAGTTCAATGTCATAGCTTAAAGATCGTCTGTATTAATTTCTCCTTGGTGTTATATTACACACTGCATAATAAAGATATACAGTAAAATTTCACAAACTATTATATTTAAATATCAGTACACCAAAACAGACATTGCAAGGTTATGGAAAACAACTGCCCAAACCTATGCATGATTATTTCAACAAATTATTGTAATGTACAAGATACTCCAGACTTACATTAACCGTTGAAAAACAAAGAGATCACACCTCAACCCATCTGTCATTGCATCCAACAAAGACAACCAAATTGTTCAGTATCACATCTAACCGGACATGCATCTTTAATGTAAATACGCAACTATGTGCATTTGTACTACAAATGCGCAAGCATGTGCATTTGTATTACGAATGCGCAAGCATGTGCATTTGTATTACGAATGCGCAAGCATGTGCATTTGTATTACGAATGCGCAAGCATGTGCATTTGTATTACGAATGCGCAAGCATGTGCATTTGTAATACAAATGCATCTATCAAGTTGTTCTTAATATGCATATGCATTTGCATTCCAGATACATATGCTTGAGTATATGTATCCGCATTACAAATACATAGACTGAGTGTATATATAAAAAAGTTATGGGTGCGTTTAATGCCCCCGGTATGGAAAATGAGTATTCATATATCTCGTTAACAAAACTAATCTACCTAACTACAATATAAGGGAGAAGCCATCCCTTTGTAAAAAATTGCGCCACCTCACCGCCACATCATCGTCTTCTCATCTTTTTTGTAAAAAATAAAAAAATAAATCTCCCTAATTAAATTAAAAAAAAATGGAATTACCTTTTTAAATTCTTCAATTTAGATGATGGTTTGTTTTTACCTCCTCCACTTAAATTAAAAGAGTTCAAATCAATATATAAAATTTGTCAAAAATTGACTTAAGATAATTTGATAAAATAAAACTATAAAAGATATAAAAGTTTATTTATATTTGTTTTTATTGATTATATATAAAATTTTAAATTTAATTATACAACAATAGCATATATAAACTAATAACTTTTTTTAGTATAAATATAAAAGATTACTTATTAATTGATTCATAAAATAAATAAACCTGCGCGTGACGCGGGGTATAAACTAGTTACATTGCATACTTGCGACCTTTAAACCTCTTATGAGTTGTCACCAATAGATAATCTTTAAACACATTGCATAAAACTATGTGAGTTGAAATGAAATTCTTCAACAAAAATATTACATATCTATCAAAAATACTATCGAAAATGAAGGATTCAATGACATGCCTGCTGTGATTGTTCCCGATGAGCATCTCACATGTATGGTTTGTAGAAAACCTCCGGACTGTAAACAAACCAGTAGTTTACCAGCCTTCGTTGAAGACTGAAACCCAATTGAACATCCTCGACCATTTTGGCACTCCACCACATAAGTCCTCTTATGAGACTTTCTTCACATGCATTTCTATACAATTTTCCACAACATATGAGACTAATGACCGTTGAACCTCCTCCTTGGTTTGAAAGATATATCCAACCTTGATTGTCTTGGATTGAGACTTGTCGACCAATTCTTCCTTATCCTTCAAATTTTCAACTTCACCGGAGACTTCATAACAGTATTAACTATGTTCGGCTTCATCAACAACATCCAGAAATCCAGGGTCCACAATGTCAACCTCCTCAACCTTGCCATGGTCTTCATCTTCTTCCTCAGAAAGGTTGACAAGGTCACAACCTTTATACTTGGTTGCAGAAATAATAACATCCTCATCTTCATCGTCATTGATTAGGGACACAATCTCAAATGTCTTGGATTTCTTACCAAACCACTTTCTAACATTGTCTATGCCGTCTTTCTCTTCACCCTTCATGGACACCCGGATACCCTACTCATCTAATCATGTTTCATCTTTCTCTCCACCCTTCACAGGCTCCAGACACCCATCTCATCTAATCATGTTTCATATTCTAATAGATCAACATCTAACATGTTGCTCAACATTTGCTCTGACATTCTTTTTAGGAATCTTGTATGAGAAGAAGATGCACCAACATTTTCAGGCGGGGATAGAGGTTTAGGTGAACTTAATGGAACATCCATGATCCCTGCTTCTTCTTTTGGAGTCAACATAGGGTTTTCGATGGAAACCCCATATTTAGTTTCCACAATAGAATGCAAAAGAATTGACCAAATTTTGTCTTTACAGTTTGTCATGTTCAAGAAGAGGAATGTCTCTGCATCATCCTTATTGCAAATATCAAAAGTAGGAAAATAAGGATTTTGTGGAGACATTTAACTAAGCTTCAACTCAAACTTGGTAAGATCAATTGCAAGTTTTTCTGCAACCATAGCCTTCAGCTCTTCATAATCTATCTTCTCACCAACCATCAACCTCTTGGCCTTTTTAGTGCCTTCATAAAATCCAAATATTGTTCTCCACATTCCACTTTCCACTACCGATTACAAAGATATTATATGTTTGCGTTGGTCGTCCTAAAGAAGGAAAAACAAGACAAGATAATCAATTTCTTGGTATCGAAATAAAATGCTCAAAGAAAATAGAGCACATGGTGGATGTCAGGATATGAAGCAAAGGACAGACAAAGAAATGAGAGCTAAGAGGAAGCATATTGAGTTAATAGAGGGAATAAAAGTGTCGTACTTAATGAAGAAGATGAATCTAAGAGGAAGCAAATTACCTTAATTTTCGAGCAAAAAAATTACTCTAGCTAAGCGTCACTATGTTTTGACGGGAAACCGTACGACCATGTCAAGATTTTTGTGGCTGAAGAGAAGCACAAATGAGTTTGGCGCGAATGAACAATGAACGTACGGACTACGTCAGAAAGTTTGTGGCTCAACCGAAAATTTCTTGCCACCTTTCCTCTTTCATCTTTCCAGATATGATAAAAATTCTGACAACTAGTAACTACGCCTGCTACTTTCTTCTTCATTTGCTTTTCGTTTTCGGCAGAGGTTTTTATTTTGCTTTCTTTTTTCAGCTAAATGATATTAATTTTTTATTGATAAAACAATTTTTATTTAGCTTTATTTGCCAAGCTAATTTGATTTTCTTTTTTGAAATAAAAGGTAAAAGAAAAAAGAAAATGGATATTGCATGGATATCTCAAAAATAAAGTGTACATTTGCAAGTTTTGTGGGCATAGCGAGGTATCCATGCAATTTTGCCTATGCACCAATTGTAAAGACGGTTTGATATGAGTTCTGGAAAAAGCTTTTTGAAGCATGTTTCTAACATAATGACGATCTAAATACAAATGTTTTGTTTGTTCATGAAATACTAGATTGGATACCATATAAATATTTTGTTTGTCATTAAAACACTGGATTGGATACAAGTTTTCTTGTCAGTCTATAGCTCTCTGAAGCCCACAACCAACCAAAGGGGCTTAAAAACAAGTCTTCTTGCCAGTCTTTATCTCGTTCGAAGCTTTGCTTTACAAAGAGACTAAGAAACAAAATTTACCATTGCATTCACACAAAAAGAAGTTTTGCCATATCATATGAAGTCATTATAAGAAATCGGAAGTTAAATTTGTGAACCGATAATCACAAGTTTTATATTGTGAAAACATGAATTTCCCATGAGAAAATAATATCACTTATTACTCCTATTACCAATTGATTTGAAGATGAAATCACATTGATTTTTAGGATAAGCACTCTTGTGCACGATCCACGTGCTTACCGGTCCACCAAACTTTAAATTTTCCGAGGTTAGCCCACCATGATGGTGTGATATGGGCTTAAACGTAATTGCTTTCCTTTCTTGAAGAGCTCATTCAGACGGTTTCACTTGTAGTTGAGGGCACGTGCGAGAATTTGAGCTTCCAAAATTGGAAGTTAAGAAAATAATAGTCTATTATATGATATCATGGATTACTCTTCCAGACATCTTATTGTCAATTGATTTTAGAATGGAACTCCATGGACTTGTATGATGAGTCTAACGTGTATATGAGCTCGTGTGCACGACCCACGTACTTATCGTCCCACCATTCTTTAACATGATATCATTGTGGGTTCCAATATGTTTCCTGATTTATTCGAGGTCAGCCCGCCATGATGGTTTGACACGAGCTTAACCATATTGGCTTGTCGGCCTTAAGACATGTTGTCAATTGTCTACTGGTCCAGACACTTGCAATTAGGGGTGTGTGAGAATTTGACTTTTCATATTGATAGTTGAGAGAAAAATAGTCTGATATCAGATAACTTGTCATATTATCATTTTTTTATGATGGAATATCATAGACTTTAATAATCTGTCTAGAACAAATATTCGCTTGTGTGCTAGATCCTCGTACTTGTCGACCCATCAACTTTAACATATGTTTATTAGCTAAGGTGTTAACATATTATTTTGTTTTTAGTATATGGTTCATATATCATAACTATTCACAATAAAATCTTCATACTTTATATATAAGATTCATAATTTATAGCTTATAGCAAAGGGTCTTTCTAAATTAACTAAAAATGGATGGATTTTAAACTATTCTCTACTAGAGAAATAGGGTAAATCCATCATAATAAAAAGTTAATCACATTTCTAATGCAAATATTCTCGTTTAATTCATTTATTATCATGTGCTCTAGAACACATTAGAAAAAATTTATAGTAAAAAGTTATTTTCCTCGTCAAATACGTTAATTGTTTATTGTAGAATAAGTCGTTATTTTATTACATCTGTTTAGAGAGGTATGGACAGCAAGTTACCATTATTGACCTTGTAAGAGGAAATCAGAGTAGAATGTAGGGCTACTTCAAAAACCTTTGATAAAACAGGAACCGAAAACTTGCTGCGTCGCGGTATGTAAGCCGCTGCCTTAGAAGCGAATTCGCCCTGACCACCGGAGCACAGTCAGACAGGCGTCGCCCCCCAAGGTTGTCATAGCGTCCTCCGATCGCGGGCTCTCGCCAACGAAGGACTGGAATCAGACGGGTATGCTCAGAACGAAAAAGATGGTAGAAGGAAGGAAAACTTCGTTTTTCTGTATATCTTTTTCAGCAGATTGAATCACAATTTAAGGAGATGAAACTGCAAATCTGGAGCACTAACTCCATATCAGAAAACGTGTGCATTAAATCAGGGCAGTTACAAAACCATTTTGAAACAGTCAAAGAAGATTTTAAACACGAATTCAAAACAAATCGGAAGAATCCGATGCGCAATTAATTTACGATCGGATACTCCGAAAGCCCAAAAATTAATTTGACTCGGAAAAAGTGAGACCCACCCAACCACACCGCGCACGTGCCACGAACACGGACCGGACCGGACGGACGGCGGCGGCGGCGCGCGCGAGGGGGCCTCCTTTCTAACTCAACTAACCCTTTAAAGTAATACCCAATATATATAGTGTATAATATACTCCCTCCTAACCGATGTGGGAATGCCAAAAAGAACCAAACCCACTATTCAACTTTGAAAACATTCATGTACTCCTCACAATCCCCCACAATACAGAATACGTTTTCCAAAGAAAAGATTTTAAAACAGTTCTGAGCATATGTAAGGTTTGAAGCTTAAGTGCAGGTGTCTTACGACTTGAACGAACACATAGTGAAATCAAGTGATCCCTTCACGAGAAGAGTGAACAAATCTGGAACTCTCTCGTTTAAGGATTGTTCTTAATAACACACTTCTTACCTAAAATCCAGTTGATTCCTCAATAATTTCTCTAAGATAGCCAAATCTTCCTTGGGATGCTGAAGAGTGCTCTAGAAAGATTATTCGAAAACTTTCATAGAAGGTGGCTAACCTTCACACTCCTGTAGGTGACTCCATCAAGTCCTGTCTCCAAAGGACTACCCTATATGGGTTATAAAGTCATTAAGAGTCAGATAACTCAACCTCTCAAATCATCGGTGAGCTCATCAAGTCCGTCTCAAAGGACCACCCATATTTTGGGCTATGAGTTCATTAAGAGCTAAAGCTCATCCTCTACTTCACATGAGTCTTTTCAAGGCTTCGTTTGACCACAACGTGGATCCACCAAGAATTCCTCATCTCACGGGTTTTAGACCCATTCCCTTCGACGTGTCAAGAACTAATCTTCTATTTAGTCCCTTAGTCAAAGGATCTGCAATATTCCTCTCAGATCTCACATACTCCAAGCTGAATACTCCATTTGTGATCAGTTGTCTCACAGACGCATGTCTAATCCGAATGTGTCTCTTCTTGCCATTATAGGCGTTACTGTTTGTTATGCAAATCGCAGCTTGAGAGTCACAATGTAGAGATATGGGGGGAGCTGGGCGCCCCCACAGTGGTAAATCAGCCAGTAAACTTCTTAACCACTCAGCCTCTTGACTTGCTAAATCTAGAGCTATAAACTCAGACTCCATAGTAGATCTAGCTATACAAGTCTGTTTAGAAGACTTCCAAGAAATAGCACCACCACATAATGTAAACACATAACCACTAGTTGAGTTAACTACTTTATCATCGGTTACCCAATTTGCATCACAATATCCCTCTAACACTTTAGGATAACCAGCATAATGTAAACCCCAATCCATAGTGCCTTTTAGGTATCTCAATAATCTGTTAAGTGCACCCCAATGATCTTTACTAGGGTTATGAGTATACCGACTAAGTCTACTAACAGCATAAGCAATATCAGGCCGAGTACAGTTCATCAAAAACATCAAACTTCCAATTACTTTAGCATACTCACTTTGTGAAACACTATCACCTTGGTTTTTCTTTAATTGCATGCTAGAGTCAAAGGGAGTTCTTACTGGTACCACATCAAAATGATTAAATTTCTTTAACACTTTCTCTACATAATGAGGTTGAGATAAAATGAAGCCACCTTCAGTTCTAGTTACTTTAACACCTAGAATAACATCAGCTTCACCTAAGTCTTTCATATCAAATCGAGAGGATAAATATAGTTTGGTCGAATTTATAGCATTAATATGTGTCCCAAATAATATCATGTCATCAACATAAAGACATATAATCACACAATCAACACCAAACATCTTTGAATACACACATGCATCAGATCCATTGACCTGAAACCCAAAGCTTAGAATAGTCTTATGAAACTTATCATACCATTGCTTTGGCGCTTGCTTCAAACCATAGAGTGACTTCTTGAGCCTGCACACCTTGTTCTCCAGTCCAGGAACTACACAACCTGGAGGTTGTTCCATATAAATTTCTTCATTAAGATCACCATTTAAAAATGCAGTTTTAACATCCATCTGATGTACCAATAACTTATAGCTAGAAGCTAAAGCAAACAATGCACGTATAGTGGAAATCTTAGTGACAGGAGAGTAGGTATCAAAGAAGTCAATTCCATTTTTTTGAGTGAAACCTTTAATAACTAGTCTCGCCTTATACCTTTCTATAGAACCATCTGTTTTAAGTTTTCTCTTAAAGATCCACTTGCAACCGATGGCCTTATTTCCCTTAGGTAGATCAACTAGTTCCCATGTGTGATTTGACATGATAGATTCTATTTCACTGTTAATAGCATCTTTCCAAAAACTAGCATCCAATGATCTCACAGCTTCATCATATGTCTTAGGGTCATCCTCTAGCATATGTACACTAACAAATGTACCATTCAACACATCTAGATCATGGAGTTCAATCAAGAATGCAGTCACAAAATCAGGACCAAAGCTAGTTTTTATTTTCTGTCTCTTACTCTTCCTAGGTTCAATTTCATGAATAGGCATGGAAGGTTCAACTTCATGAATACGCAAGGAAGGTAAAGAAGAAGAAGAAGATGCAATGTTACTAGGCATAGAATCAATTTGCACGTCATTTTTCTTTAAAGGAAAAATATGTTCAAAAAATTCAGCATCTCGATATTCACACAATGAGCGATCACTCAAAACCATAAATCGATAAGCTGCACTATTTCTAGCATAACCTATAAACACGGCATCAAAAGTCTTAGATCCGATATTATCAACTTTAAAAGTAGGTAATCCCACCTTAGCTAGACACCCCCACACCTTAAGAAATTTCAGATTAGGCGCATACCCTCTCCATAATTCGTAAGGTGTTTTGTCTAGCTTTTTATGTGGAACTCTGTTGAGAATATGATTGGCAGTTAATACAGCTTCACCCCACATGTTGTCAGGCAAACCAGAACTCGAAAGTAAAGCATTCATCATTTCTTTCAAAGTTATGTTTTTCCTTTCTGCTATACCATTTTGTTGTGGGCTGTATGGAGCTGTAAATTCATGAATTATGCCATTGTTCTCACAGAATTCCTTCCATGAGTTGGTGATGTATTCACCGCCTCTATCAGATCTAATCCTTTTGATTTTCCGGTTCAGTTGGTTTTCTACTTCTGCCTTGTATGTGTAAAAGACATTTTCAGCTTCATCTTTGGATCTCAACAAATACAATTTGGTGTATCTAGAATGGTCATCAACAAAAGTGATATAATACTTTTTGCCACCTCTACTTTCAGTGTTGCGAAATTCTGCTAAGTCTGAATGGACTAGTTCTAACAACTCGGTTGTTCTTTCATTTACAGAATTAAAAGGCTTCCTCTTAAACTTAGCCTCAACACATATACCACATTTTCCATGACCATCTTTTGCCAAATTTTTAATTAAACCCATTGCATGCAAACGATTAACAGATTTAACATTCAAATGTCCAAGTCTAGCATGCCATAAATCCAAAGTCTCAACGATATAAGAAGAAGAGGTAGCATTCTCATTACCAACCAAAGTCTCAAGCACATACAAATTTCCAGACCTATAGCTTTTTCCTACGAATTCACCATTCTTAGTTAAAACTATTTTTCCAGATTCAATCACTTGTTTTATGCCAGCAATTTCAAGTAAAGCAGACGAAATTAAATTCCTACGCAGAGAAGGCACGTATAAAACATTCTGCAGTGTAAGGGACTTCCCTGAAGTAAGCTTCAGAGACACCTTCCCTTTTCCAGCACCTGAGAGATACTTGAATTTCCCATATAGACTTGATCAACTTCAGCAGCTTCTTGAAATTCAGCAAATAACGACCTATCAGCACAAAAATGTTTAGTTGCTCCTGTGTCAATCAGCCACTCGACCTTCTCAGCTACATGGTTGGCTTCAGCAGTTGTGATCATGGCGATTAGATCGTCAGATCCTTCAACAATGTTGGCTTGAGGTTTGGTCTTGTCTTTCTTAGGCTTCGGTGCATCCTTTTGGTTGTCAGCTCGGTCATAGCATTGATAGGCTCGATGTCCCATCTTGCCACAAACGAAACAGCCTGGATTGTTGTTTTGGGGCTTCCCTTTCTTCTTGAAGTTAGGAGACCTCTTGTTCTGCACCTTGTCCTTCTTGAAGTTCTCCTTTTTGTCCTTCTTCTTGAACCTGTCAGAATTTTCAGAAGACTCCACAAGATTAGCCTTTACCGAATTATCAGAACCTTTAGAAAGAGGCTTATCTTTGAGGTGATTCGCCTCTTCAATCTTCATGTGGTTGACTAGTTCGAGAAGGGTTAAATCCTTCTTCTTGTGCTTCAGTTGATTACGGTAACCAGACCAAGAATCTGGAAGTTTCTCGATTAGAAAATTGGCCTGCAGGACTTCACACATTTTCATCCCTTCAGCCAAGATGTCAGCCACCAGATTCTCGTATTCATGGACTTGAGCCATGATTGGCTTGTCGTCCACCATCTTGAACTGCATAAATTTCCCGCAGACATACTTCTTCTTTCCTGCATCATCAGTTGAATATTTTGCCTCTAAGAGATCCCACATCACCTTTGCAGATTTGTGGGAAGCAAGTAGATCGAAGATCGGGTTAGTAACATGACTGAGCATGTGACCACGAGCTGTCTTGTTGTCAGATTCGTACTTCTTCATGGTTGCTTCGTCCACCGTGACTGGTGTTCCGCCAGGAGACGGAGTTCCTTCCATTCCAGGAGTGTTTGGAACCACGGATCCTTCTACAACCGGAGGTTGATGGAGGAGAACGTAGTCGACCTCCAGTTGTTCGAAGAAAATCAGCATCTTCTGAGACCACCTCTTGTAGTTCGTCCCGTCAAGAGGTTCGAGCTTCGACAGATCCAGCATTGGCTTGAAGTACATCGCCATTCTGATTTCAAAATTCGCTTCTAAATTGTAAGAGGAAATCAGAGTAGAATGTAGGGCTACTTCAAAAACCTTTGATAAAACAGGAACCGAAAACTTGCTGCGTCGCGGTATGTAAGCCGCTGCCTTAGAAGCGAATTCGCCCTAACCACCGGAGCACAGTCAGACAGGCATCGCCCCCCAAGGTTGTCACAGCGTCCTCCAATCGCGGGCTCTCGCCAACGAAGGACTGGAATCAGACGGGTATGCTCAGAACGAAAAAGATGGTAGAAGGAAGGAAAACTTCGTTTTTCTGTATATCTTTTTCAGCAGATTGAATCACAATTTAAGGAGATGAAACTGCAAATCTGGAGCACTAACTCCATATCAGAAAACGTGTGCATTAAATCAGGGCAGTTACAAAACCATTTTGAAACAGTCAAAGAAGATTTTAAACACGAATTCATAACAAATTGGAAGAATCCGATGCGCAATTAATTTACGATCGGATACTCCGAAAGCCCAAAAATTAATTTGACTCGGAAAAAGTGAGACCCACCCAACCACACGTGCCACGAACCCGGACCGGACGGACGGCGGCGGCGGCGGCGCGCGAGGGGGCCTCCTTTCTAACTCAACTAACCCTTTAAAGTAATACCCAATATATATAGTGTATAATATACTCCCTCCTAACCGATGTGGGAATGCCAAAAAGAACCAAACCCACTATTCAACTTTGAAAACATTCCTGTACTCCTCACAGACCTAACTAAAAGACTATTTTATGGTCTGATTTGTGGTTGAGAGTGACTGTTTTACGAGCCTGGTAGGGGGCATGAAAGATGTCTAATGGTGAAACCATGGTCGACTGAATTTGACCCGGAAAAGAACTCCATTCAATCGATCTGTTCCTGGGTGGCCTTTGATATCGCAGAAAGTTTAGGGAGGTCGGTGTGTGTTGGCAGGCGAGGAGAGGGAAGTTGAGTAGGATGCATGAAATTTGGGGGAACAGACTTCGCCGACGGTGGAGAAAGTGGGTATGAACAAGCACGTGCAAATGGAATCTAACGACTATAGAAGGGAGTAGATGATAGACCCCCACGAACCAAGGTTACCAGAAACAGGACGACACAGGGAGTGGGCCCTATGAGAATAGCCAAAAAAAGGAATAGTTTTTCCTTGCTACCACATGCCCCAAGGGAAATGGAATCTGAGAGAACATATGAAGCATCACATTTCTCAAGTTCTCATTTCATATATATATTAAATGAAATTGCTTGAATATCAAGCTCATTGAGGGAGAGCTCAACCACTTCTAATATATTATTTTCACCTTAAAAACAGACAATAAAGCAGCAAGTTAAAAATTATAATACATGAAAGAGAATAATTTCATTAGTAAGTTTGATTTGAAATAAGTAAATAAAAGTACATAGTCATACCAATGTCCCAAAACTTGCATGTCTCATCTTTATACTCCTCTGTCTTTATAGAGATCAACCTCAGATTGTTGTGTATATAAACTATATCCTCCATATGCTAGGTATTAAGCATGTTTATTTTTATTGTTTGGATGCCACCATATGTTCTCCAATTTCGCTCACTACAAGAAGATGAAGTTGGTTGCGCGAGCAACTTGAACGCAAGGTTTTTCAACAACGGAGTTGACGAGCCATAGTTGGACCGCCAAGATGAAGGGTCTTCGTATTATCTTACAACCATGAAACGTGGTTCACTGAAGCTCCCTAAACTACCAAAAAATGCCCCATATTTAAGGAAACTTTTCCGAGCATCTTCAGAATTCGGCAAGAGTCTTTGTAAACACTTGTTTCTGTTTGACGAAACTTTTTCATCTTCATTAGGAGCTACTCTAGGTATGTTGTTCGCCCATCCTTGGATCCAATCCTGAGTGTAATATTTAGGATCCTAAGAATGTACTAAGCAATGGAGAGGAGTGTTGCTTTTATTCCACCTACATTCGATGGCGTTTTGATCAGCGTCAAAGAATGGTCATTAGCCTGTAAGGATATAAGTACCTTCATGATCATAAATTATTTATTTCACTTCTTGTATCATTGTATCCCACATGTCATAAACCAAACAAAGCACCAAAGAGTCGGCATCTGCAGCCTCAAAAAATTCATCACCGGCAACGTAAACGCTAGAAAATAATCGAGTTTATCCCACCACGTATCACTCACCAACAAATCTTTTACCTTTGTAGCTTTCAATTCATTGTGAGTCCTTCTGTTCACCATGAACTTCTTCCAATTAGGATCCATAACATCTTTTTGTAACCTTTATTCTTGTTACCATCCCAATCTTGGAACCAAATCTTGTTTCAGCTACCTTCAGTAGCCTCACATTGGCATAGAGCTAAAAAAACGTTTTGGACAGAGCATGATTATATGAACAAACAAATTGATCTCATCAACTTGCTTCACAAGACATAAAATCCATTAACATTCATTAAAATGAGCAGATTTCTCAGTTGGCTCACAAATCACCTTCAAAACCAAATTCAAGCGGTGAACTACAGAAGGTATCCAAAATATCTTAGGGTATTTTTTTTCAATTAATGCGCCAAAAACTTTGTAATTCGATGCATTATCAGTGACAATTTGAAGAACTTTGCTTCACCAATTTCTTCTATTATTTCAGAAAACAACCTTGCTAGATACTCTGCATCTTTGGTGAGGACCTCACTAGCACCAAAGGCTTTCATAAATAGAGGACCAGCAACATCAACAACCATGATGTTATCAGAAGCTTCGCCATACATCCAAATATATCGAAGTGCTTTTCTTAACGCAACTCTCTTTAATTGGCTGGAGTAAGATGCCAACATGATTGTTGCATTTGAGACAACATAGTTTCTCAAAGTATATTGCAAGTAGAAGGAATGTAACCATCCAAACTTGCACTACCCAGCCTTTCACAGAATTTTCCGAAATAAAGGTTTCTTGCAAAATTGAAGGAAACCATACCAGTTAGAACATCAGGTTACATCCCTTGTCTGTTACTTCCCTCTCTGTCACATTGAAGCATCTCTCTAAAGGGCATTTTCTTTTCTTTGTGGATGTTTATATGTTCAAACTTGTGTTTCCCACACCGACACATTCTCCTCCTCCTTAGGTTATGCTTCTGTATAAAAGGAGGGGTAATCAACAATTTCTTTGTGGGTCAAATCATCCCACAATCCTTACATGGACTTTTAATGTCCAGAGCCCATATAATGAATTATCAGTAACAAAATTTAATTCGGGCTTTAGATACTGGTGACATTTTCACCTATATAGAAGTGTCGTACCCGAGTGGAATACGTCATATCTCGACTAGATTCTGTACCGGGATCCGTGTCGGGTCGAGTCGACACCGATATATAAGGCAAATTTTGTCGGGTCCATGTAACACAGGTCTAGGGTTTGACAGATGCCACCCGGGTTGCCAAGCGTTCGGGTAGAGTTTTAGTGAATATATCGGGCCGCCTCAGTTGGGAGGAGGCTACTGTTAGGCATCTCCCTGTTGTGCGATCCGAACATAATTCTTTGCTACTTAAGCTTAGCAAGGATGGTGTGATGGATAGGATCCCACGTCTGTTTTGCTTCGAAGCGGCAAGGATACAACACCCAAACTTTCTTGATTTTGTGGGAGACAAGTGGGGCCATCGATAAAGAAGCTATGCAAACCTTGAGTTTGCTGCAGGAGGAGTTGGTGAAGTGGAATAGAATCGTGTTTGGCAACATTCATTGCGGAAAGTCACAATTTCCTACTCGTATGGAAGGCATTCATAAGGCGTTGGAAAGTAATCCTCATAGGGGGTTTCTTAGTCTGGATGCTCACCTCATGGTTGATTTGAATCAGACGCTGGCTCAAGAAGAACTCTTGTGGTTCCAAAAAGCATCCGAGAAATGAATAAAGCTTGGGGACCGTAACACAAGATTCTTCCAAGCGAGTACGATTATTCGTCGTCAGTGTAATAAAATTGAAGACGGGGTAAGATCTTTGGAAATCTGAGCGGAAACGTACCATGGCCATTGATTTCTTTCGACAACTTTATACTCTTCTAGAGACTGAGCACCCTTTTACCGCGCTCATACATGATGGAGCAACTCCTGATCTCTCGCACCCTCCAACTAATGAGGAAATATGGAATGTGAAATTCCAGTGTAGCCAATGAGTTCTTTGCGTCTCTCACCGAGTATCTGTTCAAATTTTGATAAGTTGTCTCGGGCTTTTGTGTGGGGGCGATAATGAGGGTGTTAGAAGGTTGCATCTACTGAAATGGGAAGATTTGTGTGAACCTAAGGAGAGAGGAGGTGTGGGATTTCAACCTTCTACTTTGGTCAATCTCGCAATACTGGGCAAACAAAATTGGAGGTTAGTAACCAATCGTGCATGCCTTTGGGGTGCACTTGTTCAAGCTAAGTATAGTTTGCAGTTTGAAAGGAGGAGCTCTTACCCAAACTAAAAAACCTAGGGAATCCTTCTTTTGGAAAGGTAGAAGATGGAGTTATGAGGAGCTGGTCGCTAAGGGTCTCAAGTGGATTGTGGGTAATGGTGCAAATTGTCGGTTTGGGGAGGATGTTTGGGTGGGTGATCAGGCTCTCAACTTGATTGCTTTGGGACATGTAGGGTCTCACCTATGTGATTGCACCATTAGGGATTTCTGGACAACTTCTGCATGATGGGATTGGCAGTCCTTCCATAGCCTTATCCCAGATCCTTTACTGATGAAGATCGTTGTCGTTCGAGTGAGTCCTAAAGTGGATAACTGATAGGTTATTAGCTCATTTTGTATAGGATTATGCTAGATGTTATGATGTATTCTGTAATCATGGAGTTTTGGAGAGTTGAGTTACACATGAGATTACAGAAGATGATGCGGAGCGTTGAAGCATAAGAAGAAGAGTCAAAGCTGAAGAAGACCACAGGTAGCATTGGAAGCAGCTGAAGACGAAGCCAAGGAAGCCACAGAGGGCAAATCCGCGATCGCGGGTCCCAAACCGCGATCGCGGAAAACCTACTGGACCAGCCAAGATCACAGAAGAAATTCTGCGACCGCGGGTCCCAAACCACGATCGCGGAAATGCCATCTGAAGAAGCCAGATTACAGAACAAAATCCGCGATCGCGGAAATCCGCCAGAGAAGACTTTCTTCATTTGCCCGATTTAGTATGTTGTGTTAAGTTTTGTAACGTTTTTATAACGTTTTTACCTTCAATTTGTCAGTTGAATTCTGCAGAGATTTATAGGTTTTAGGTGTTGATGATCTTCCATCATCTTACACATTCTATTTCCAAGTTTTGAGAGTTTTGCTCAAGAACTTCATGAATTGCTAAGTCCATTTGTTTTGCTTGACATTTGAAGCTTTCGGATTGATTAAGTTGTAAGATTTCTTTCCTTTGTTCTACTCTTATGATTGTCTCTATTCTATTGTGTGTATTGTTATTGAATTAGATTTGCTCATTTAGATTGGCCATCTAAGTAGTTTCATCTCATTCATATTGCTATTGTTTGGTTATTTCTAGTTGAAATACCATACTTGTTTGTAGCACACACAATTTGCATGAACTAGTTGTGAATGTCAATTGTGAAGAGAATTGAGTACATTGTCGAGTATCTGACTAGTTGTCTATGGTATTGCATGTATCTATCCATTCTTGAACTTGAAGCTGCTTTATTATTGAATCTTGATAGTTTCAAGGTTATAGTTGAGTAAGGGTTATTAGGACTAGTTGGACTAATAACTACATTAGAACAGGGATTAGAACGATCATATGAGTAATTCGACATAGGATTAAAAGGAGTTTATGATCAACTTGTTAATCTGTTAGTGGATAATTGTCAAGTGAAACACCTTTCATTGATATATTTACAATCCAAATCAACCTTCGTTACTTTGTTATTAAAACATACAAAAAAAACCCCTTTGGTAACTTACACTCGTTAATCATTATTATAACTTTAAGAATCGATAACCTGATTCCCTTGGGATTCGACCCTTGCTTGCCTACTATACTTGTTAGTGAGCTTGTTAGGATTACTTGACTTGGCATACGACAAATTCGCCTCGTCAAATTTGGCGCCGTTGCCGGGGAGTCAAATTTTCTTTTCTTTAAAGTTCTTATTTTGATTGACCTTAGTGTTGACTAGTGAATGGTCAACACCCGTTCTACTAATCAGTCTCTTTTTATTCTTGATCCAGAAATCGAGAGGACTTTCCATCGAAATCAGAGAGAGAACAGAGTTGAGACTGATACAGGTGCAATGGAAGGCGCTCAGTTGACTCCCGAGCAAAGAGCTCTTGCTGACACCCAACGTCAATTGGCTGAAATTCAGTTAGTTGTTAATGCCCAATGGGCATTGCTTGAGGCGCAACAAGAGGCAAATGCTCTAAGAGACGGCGGTGTCGTCCGCACATTGAGGGAGCGTACTACTCCCAATCTGACACAGCAACCTCAAGCTGTGGTTCTTCCACCCCTTGCTCAGGGGGTGACTTTTGAGCTCAAGTCAGAGGTGATCAATCTGCTCCCCACATTCCATGGTTTGCCTGGTGAGGATCCGATCATGCATTTGAACCAATTCCATGACACTTGCATGACTACCAAACCACCAAATGTCACTGAGGAGCAGATCAAGATGAGAGCCTTCGGGTTCACTTTAAAAGATGGTGCTAGGTCCTGGTATTATCATTTGCCTACCGGTTCGGTAGATAGCTGGGAGAAGTTGCACAAGGTGTTCTTGGGTAAGTATTTTCCAGTTAAAAAGGCAAATGCTCTAAAGAAGGAAATTGCCCATGTAGAGCAAGGTGAAGATGAGACTCTCTATGATTACCTTGAGCGTTTCAAGGGGTTGTGTGCTAGTTGCCCTTTTCATGGGTATGATACCGAGGACCTGGTCCTACATGTTTGCAATGGTCTCCTTAATCATGAAAGGAGAATGGTAGACGCTGCTTGTGGTGGGAGTATTCTCAACATGACACCAGAAGATGCCATGGAAAAGTTGCAAGACATGGCTGAGAGCACTAGGAGTTTTTGTAGGACATACACTAGGAAAGGAGTGAATGCCACAAGCTCAGGAGACCCCGCTCTTATGACCGAGCTCGTTGAGCTAAAGAAGATGATCTCTCAGCTGCACAAAGGACAACAGCAGGTAAAGGCATGTGGTATTTGCTCTGACCCTTCTCATTTTACAGACAAATGCCCTGAGCTTCAAGATAATGATGTTGCTGAAGTCAATGCTGCTGGTGGATATGGACCTCCACGACCTCGAAATGATCAGCAGAACAACTACAACCCGAGGTATAGAGATCATCCAAATTTCAGATGGCGTGATCAGAATGAACCCCAACCTCAAGCTCAGGCCCCACGACCCAATTCTGGACCTTCAACTGCAGAGATGTTGAGATCATTGACTCAGCATTTCACAACCCATGTCCAAACTACTGAGTCTAGTATCAAGAACATGGAGAAACAGATAGGGCAGTTGGCTGAAGCTGTGACCACTCTTGCACAACAAAAATCCAATTCTCTACCATCTCAAACGGTAGTGAATCTGACCAGAAATGTTAGTGCTGTGACAACAAGGAGTGGAAAAGTGTTGGAAAATGCTGCTGCTGAAAAGGCAGAATCTGAAACAAGTGAGAATCCGCGACCGCGGGACGAGAACCGCGATCGCGGAAGTTATTCTGGAGAAACAGTGGGAATTCCGCGACCGCGGGATGAAATCCGCGATCGCGGAATATCTTTTGGGGAAACCGGTGCAAATCCGCGACCGCGGACTGACAGCCGCGATCGCGGAAATGTTCCTGGTGAGTCCGAAGTTGAGGAGTTTTCAAAAGATGCTGGAGCTGAGGTTGAGGACCGGGGCGACTTCCGATTGAGACAAGACAACTATGTCCGGCCCGATTTCCCACCTCTCAACTCAACCAAACCTCCCGCTCCTTTTCCCGATGCTCTAAAGGATACGAGAAGGCCGGAGAATGACAAGGAGCTGTTCGAAACCTTCAGCAAATGTGAGGTAAATATCCCTTTACTCAAACTCATTAAAAGCATTCCTAGATATGCTAAGTTCTTGAAGGAACTCTGCACCATCAAGAGGAATCAAAAATTGAAGGGACAGTAGAAGGTGACGGTAAGCGAGCGTGTCTCCGCTGTATTCCAAAGGCGTATGCCTAAGAAGTGCAGCGATCCGGGCATGGTAAGCATTCCTTGTCGTATAGGTGATACTCACTTTGAGAGAGCTATGCTTGATCTTGGTGCATCTATAAATGTTTTGCCTTACTCGTTGTACAAGATGCTTGGTTTAGGTCCTCTTCATGAAACCAGAATAATTATTCAACTAGCTGATAGGTCCACTGTTTATCCTAAAGGTGTAGTTGAAAATGTTTTGGTTATGGTTGATAATTTGTTCTTTCCTGCTGACTTCTTTGTGTTAGATATGGAACATGATGGTCAGGCTGCACCTATTTTGTTAGGAAGGCCTTTTATGAGAACCGCTAACACAAAGATTGATCTAGCTAGTGGGTCTCTTACTTTAGAGATTGATGGGGAAGTTGTGCAATTCAATATTTTTGATGCTATGAAGCACCCCATTGAAGATGCTGCTTCTATTTGTTCTATTGATGTGATTAATCCTATAGTTCAAGATACTTTTAATATCTTTGCCTTAGATGAATTGCAATGTGTTATGGAACACAACATCCTTCACCCACCACAAGTTAATATCTCTCTTTCTCCTGATATTCATAGGGTTCTAGCTCAGCTAGACACTTCAGTTAGATCTTTGGCCGGCAGGCCCATGTTACTGACTTTGGAGAGCGAAAAGCTCCTCCCTTCTGTTTTGCAGGCACCAGTGATTGAGCTTAAGCAATTTCCAAAGCACCTGAAGTATGATTTTCTTGGAGTGAGTGATACCCTCCCGATAATCAGTAACATGGGCCTGCCGGCCCATGTTACTGATTGGTAATGGTGTTGAAAGAGCACATTACAGCTCTTGGGTGGACTTGTTCCGACATCAAGGGAATTAGCCCTTCCACCTGTATGCACAGGATCCTACTTGAGGAAGGAGCTAAGCCTTCTAGGCAACCCCAAAGAAGATTAAACCCACCTATGATGGAGGTGGTCAAGAAGGAGGTGCCAAAACTTCTTCAAGCTGACATGATCTTTTCCATCTCGGATAGTCAATGGGTAAGTCCAACACAATGTGTCCCTAAGAAGGGGGGGCATTACAGTTGTTGAGAATCAACATGGTGAGTTGGTTCCTACTAGAGCTCAAACAGGTTGGAGGGTATGCATTGACTACCGTAAGCTGAATGCGGTGACTCGAAAGGATCATTTTCCTTTACCTTTCATTGATCAAATGCTTGAACGACTTGCTGGTCGTCCCTATTATTGCTTCTTGGATGGATACTCAGGTTATTTTCAGGTGGCCATTGCGCCCGAAGATCAAGAGAAGACAACTTTTACATGTCCTTTTGGCACTTTTGCATATCGTAGAATGCCTTTTGGATTATGTAACGCACCTGGGACTTTTCAACGATGTATGGTAAGTATCTTCTCGGAATATATTGAACATTTCATTGAGGTATTCATGGATGATTTTACAGTACATGGGGATAGCTTTGATGCATGTTTACACCATTTGTCACTTGTGCTTAAAAGATGTGTAGATACTAATTTAGTGTTGAATTTTGAAAAGTGTCATTTCATGGTTGAACAAGGTATTGTTTTGGGTCATATAATTTCAGCTAGGGGTATTGAGGTCGATAAGGCAAAGATTGACATCATTCAATCGTTGCCTTATCCTACTAATGTGTGTGAAGTGCGTTCTTTTCTAGGCCATGCAGGTTTCTATCGCAGGTTTATTCAGGACTTTTCAAAAATCTCCACACCCCTATGTGAGCTTTTGAAGAAGGAAGTGACCTTTGAGATGTCTACCGAGTGCAAGAAAGCATTCGACACTCTGAAATCCCACCTCATTGAGGCACCCATTATTCAGGTACCCGATTGGTCTCTACCTTTTGAGATCATGTGTGATGCTAGTGATTATGCGGTGGGAGCTGTTCTTGGTCAAAAGGTTGGAAGAGCAATGCATGTGATCTATTATGCTTCCACAACCTTGAATGGCGCTCAGAGGAACTACTCCACCACAGAGAAGGAGTTGTTAGCTGTGGTGTTTGCCCTTGAGAAGTTTCGATAGTACTTGTTGGGCACAAAGGTGATTATCCACACTGATCACGTTGCACTTCGTTATCTCATGACGAAGAAGGAATCCAAGCCGAGACTCATACGATGGGTCTTACTTTTGAGCGAGTTCAATATGGAAATCCGGGACAAGAAAGGAGCCGAGAACTCGGTAGCTAATCATCTGAGTCGGATTGTGCAAGAAGACGGTGAGTTACGGGTTCAGATCCAAGGTACGTTCCCAGATGAAAATTTGCTTCAGATTTCTACAGCAAGAAATCCGCGACCGCGGGACCCAATCCGCGATCGCGGAATTGCAACAGAGAGTTTTCCGCGATCGCGGGCATCTAGCCGCGACCGCGGAATTCTGGACGGTGATTTTGTTCACCGGCATCCCGAGTACGAACTTCTCGCCTTCCGGTCTTTCAAGCCTTGGTATGCCAACATAGTGAACTATCTGGTTCGCAAAGAATTCCCGCCGAACTACACAAAAGCTCAAAAAGACAAGATCAAGCGGGAATCGCACTACTATGTTTGGGATGACCCCTACCTATGGAGACATTTCGTTGACAATGTAATCCGACGATGCCTCCCGGATAATGAGGTACAGTCTGTTTTAACTTTTTGTCATTCTCATGCATGTGGGGGACATTTTGGGGCAAACAAAACAGCTAGGAAGGTATTGGACGCAAGTTTCTATTGGCCACACATCTTTCGGGATGCTTACGCCTTTTGCAAAGCCTGCGATCAATGCCAAAGGGTCGGAAAAATCTCTAGAAGAAATGAGATGCCACAAACACCATTAGTCTTTTGCGAGATTTTTGATGTTTGGGGTATCGATTTCATGGGACCCTTTCCTAGCTCGTTTGGGAATCTATATATATTGCTTGCGGTGGACTACGTTTCCAAATGGGTGGAAGCGAAGGCCACCAGAACTGATGATTCCAAAGTGGTAGCAGGTTTCTTGAAAGAGAATATCTTTTCTCGTTTTGGGATACCCAAGGCTCTCATTAGTGACCAAGGAACTCACTTTTGTAACAAAACGGTGAGTGCGCTTTTGAAGAAGTATCATGTCACTCAACGGGTCTCTACCGCTTACCACCCCCAATCCTATGGACAAGCTGAAGTGTCCAATAGGCAGATCAAGGGGATCCTTGAGAAGACGGTTGCTCCAAATAGGAAGGATTGGAGCCTGAGATTGGATGATGCACTTTGGGCGTATAGAACCGCCTACAAGACGCCTATTGGTATGTCTCCTTTTCGACTTGTATTTGGCAAAGCTTGCCACCTCCCAGTGGAGCTGGAACACAAAGCATGGTGGGCGGTGCAGAAGTGCAACATGGAAATGGATGCTGTAGGTGAGTTCAGAAAATTGCAAATCCAAGAGTTGGAAGAGATACGACGGGATGCGTATGAAAATGTTGTGATCTACAAGGAGAAGACGAAGGCTTGGCATGACAAGAATATATTGAGAAAAGACTTCAAAGTGGGAGATAAAGTCTTACTCTATCAGTCTCGCCTTCAACTTTTCCCTGGGAAGCTGAGATCCCGTTGGAATGGACCCTACGTTGTAGCTCGCGTCTTTCCTCATGGCGCCGTGGAGTTGTTTGACAAAGACAACCACAATGTTTTCAAGGTGAATGGTCAAAGGTTAAAACCTTACCATGAAGAGTTCACCAAGGAATCTTTGGATGAGATGGCTCTAGAAGAGCCAAGTGTTGAAAATTGAGAACGTAGTTTCAAGTCGAGCCACGACTCTAACCAAGGCGCTGCTTGGGAGGCAACCCAAGGTATTTCTTTTCGACTTTACTTTATTTTATTTCTTTTGTTTTGTTTTGTTTTGTTTTGTTTACTAACCTGTATGAATAAAGCACGGGAATTGTCGGTATTATTTAGACGCCCAGCGTCTCGCTGTTACTAAAGGAATTGACGGTTGCTTCCCTTTCGTGTTTTGAAAAAAAAAGAAAAAAAAAGAGAATTTAAAAACCCATCATCTCCCCAATTTCTCCCATCTTCCTCTCAATTTCTCCCCCACCAAACCCCACATCTCAATTTCTCTCCATCTCACCAATTTTTCCTCAAAATCTCTCCATCTCACCAATTTTTCCTCAAAATTTCTCCATCTCTCCAATTTCTCCTCAAAAATCTCCTCCCATCACCTTCTCCCTCTCATCCACTTTCCCCAAAAATCAACCCTACCTTCAACCAAATCTCCCGCAACCCCATCTCCCTCAACATCATTTTCTACAACACCCATCTTCAACAAAACCTTCACTCCCTCGCCGGATCGCTTCTCCACCACCACGCTCACCGCAGCCGGTCGTCAACCACCCCCTCCTTCAAACTCCACCTCACCGGAGCCTCGACACCCTCTCGCCGGCCGCCCATAACCACCATCAAACCTCCTCCAAATCCCCCCCCCACCCACTTTCCTCACACATTCCCTCACCAAAACCCTCCTCCACCACTCAAACCCTCACCGGAACCCTACAGGGCACCTTTTCACCGGAACCCTCACCAAATCCCTCCCTTCCACTCGTCACCACCGCCACACAAAACGCACTACCACCCTCCCGGATCCACTTCGCAGTCGTCGCCCGCGACCGCGTCTCATACCCGCGACCGCGGATTTGCCTACAGGGCAACAACACTTCAGTCACGATTTCCGCGACCGCGGAAAGAGCCCCACGACCGCGGATTTAGACTCAGAACAACCAGACTCCAGTAGCTTTTCCGCGACCGCGGAAATCTACCCGTGATCGCGGATTATCTTCTGTCTCGACTTTTTGCTCAGTTCTGTAAGTCTTCTTCTCGGTTCCGGAATATTCTTTGCTGCTTGTTTCGCCTCGGGGAGGGCTATTGTGCTTTGCTGCTGTTGAAAACTGTTGTTGTGGTTGGTGATTGTTTGGACTTTGCTTGTGTGGTTTGTTTGTTGTTGGATTGTGGAATTTTTTGTTGCTCAGTTGAAATGTCGCGCTCTCATAAGAATGATGCTGAGGGGAAAAAACAGGTGAATTCGTATGTTGCCACTCTAAGGGAAAGAAGTCACTTGTGACTCGGTTCTTCCATGTCGCTACCCTTGAGGATTTGGGTATGGCGGAATGTACTCAAGCTATGCTCGACCATGCTGGGTTGGGCGGGTTCATGGCACTTTCCGCACCCTCCCACGTGGGCTTGTCGCGTCAGTTTCTTTCCACCTTAAAGACGAGGACCCAGGATGATACAATTGCTGCTATTAGTTTCATCTACAAGAGGCAGCAATATACTATTTCTGCCGAGCAGCTGAGAGATATCTTGGGGATCACACGTGGTCCCTCAGATAACTATGAGGAAGGTGTGGGTGATCGCCACATTTATATGTGGCAAACTTGGACAGGTGTTCCGAGGGATGCTAATGGAAATGATTACAATTATCAGCTCTCCCATCCTTGTCTCAGGCTGACACACAAGGTGTTAGCCATGGCCTTCTTTGGCATGACTGAGCTCAACAAGGTTCCTGTTTATGTGCTAAAGTATCTCTTTAGTCTCATGTCGGAGTGTGAGCTTACCCCCCGATTGGGTTTGGCTCTTTGTTGCTTCTTGCAAAGCCGCCCAGAACAAAGCCAAGGGAAAGATTGCTTTGGGAGGCATGATCACTTTGATTGTGCAGGCGGTCGTTGACGACTTTGAAGATCTTGATGTGGAGGGTAGTCCTGACCCTTCTTTAGGGCCTTTTGAGTATGATCTGCGGTTCCTCCGGTCCACCGTCCATCTGTTGCGGGGTAGTCCTAACGCGTGGGTATGGGTTGGTGAGACTGAGATCGCCATGCCTCATCCTTTTGTCTACGGTCTTGCTGAGACTTTCCGGCTGGCGCCTGTTCCCGCTGCACCTCGTGCCCCCGCTAGACGTCGTGCACGGGGTGGGATCACCATTCGAGAGCCGGTTATGGCTGCTGATGACGCCGATGATGATGATGATGAGATGATGCCTGATGCTCAGGCACAGTTTGGCGTCGGTACGTCTGGTGGAGCTGTTGATAGCTCCAGTATCCCCTGGGAGCAGAGGTTGTTTGATCAGATGCAGAGGATGCAGCAGAGTTACACTCAGTTCTACTGTGAGTTTGACTCCTTCAGGTCGTCTTATGCAGCTGATATGCGCGGTTTGCAGCAGTCGATGAGTGGGATGTAGCTGGAATTTCAGGGTTGGAGAGAGGAAGTTCGTCGTTCTTGGTTCCATCAGAACCCCGATCTTCCACCACCGGGTAACCCGGATCAGTGAGCTACTCCTTTCTCTTCCTCATTTATTTTCTATGTCTTTCACACTGAGGACATTGTGTACTTCAAGTATGGGGGAGAGGGATTTAGTTTATTGCTTATGTTTAGAGTAGTTTCTATTCGGTTATTTGAATTCAGTTCGTATTTGTTTAAAAAAAAATATAAAAAAATAAAAAACAGAAAAAGCCACAAAATGTTAAAAAAGGCAAATGAAAATCCTGGGATGGGCTGAAAACCCGAAAGGGCGGTTCCATGCAATAAGCAGGTAGTCTGGTCGACATTAGGCTGAGGCAAAAGTGGACTTGAGAGATGTGAGCCATTTGTGAGTTATCTAGCAAAATGAAATGAGTGGCTAGGTGAAAACCCTTCAGGGCGCCTAGGCAGAATGAGTGAAATGAGTGTCTTAGGACCATTTGTTGTTGTTGGCGAGGTGTCATAAGAAGTGGTGATATAAGGAGAAAAGGGTAGGCCACAATGGAGGAATAAGGTGCTAGATAAGAGCTAGGATTAGATTTATCTTTTGTACTCACTATGGTGTTTGGAGGCGAAGTGTGCTTGTAACTTGTAGTTCATTCTTTTTCTATACTTCCTGAGATCTTTGTGTGCTGATGGTAAGGGTAAGTTTCATTTAGCTTACTCGGGGACGAGCAAGGTCTAAGTATAGGGGAGTTTGATAAGCGGTATTTTACATAGCGCTACTATAGGTTATTAGCTCATTTTGTATAGGATTATGCTAGATGTTATGATGTATTCTGTAATCATGGAGTTTTGGAGAGTTGAGTTACACATGAGATTACAGAAGATGATGCGGAGCGTTGAAGCATAAGAAGAAGAGTCAAAGCTGAAGAAGACCACAGGTAGCATTGGAAGCAGCTGAAGACGAAGCCAAGGAAGCCACAGAGGGCAAATCCGCAATCGCGGGTCCCAAACCGCGATCGCGGAAAACCTACTGGACCAGCCAAGATCACAGAAGAAATTCTGCGACCGTGGGTCCCAAACCGCGATCGCGGAAATGCCATCTGAAGAAGCCAGATTACAGAACAAAATCCGCGATCGCGGAAATCCGCCAGAGAAGACTTTCTTCATTTGCCCGATTTAGTATGTTGTGTTAAGTTTTGTAACGTTTTTATAACGTTTTTACCTTCAATTTGTCAGTTGAAATCTACAGAGATTTATAGGTTTTAGGTGTTGATGATCTTCCATCATCTTACACATTCTATTTCCAAGTTTTGAGAGTTTTGCTCAAGAACTTCATGAGTTGCTAAGTCCATTTTTTTTGCTTGACATTTGAAGCTTTCGGATTGATTAAGTTGTAATATTTCTTTCCTTTGTTCTACTCTTATGATTGTCTCTATTCTCTTGTGTGTATTGTTATTGAATTAGATTTGCTCATTTAGATTGGCCATCTAAGTAGTTTCATCTCATTCATATTGCTATTGTTTGGTTATTTCTAGTTGAAATACCATACTTGTTTGTAGCACACACAATTTGCATGAACTAGTTGTGAATGTCAATTGTGAAGAGAATTGAGTACATGTCAAGTATCTAACTAGTTGTCTATGGTATTGCATGTATCTATCCATTCTTGAACTTGAAGCTGCTTTATTATTGAATCTTGATAGTTTCAAGGTTATAGTTGAGTAAGGGTTATTAGGACTAGTTGGACTAATAACTACATTAGAAAAGAGATTAGAACGATCATATGAGTAATTCGACATAGGATTGAAATGAGTTTATGATCAACTTGTTAATCTGTTAGTGGATAATTGTCAAGTGAAACACCTTCCATTAATAAATTTACAATCCAAATCAACCTTCGTTACTTTGTTCTTAAAACATACAAAATAAAAAACCCTTTGGTTACTTACACTCGTTAATCATTATTATAACTTTAAGAATCGATAACCTCATTCCCTTGGGATTCGACCCTTGCTTGCCTACTATACTTGTTAGTGAGCTTGTTAGGATTACTTGACTTGGCATACGACAAATTCGCCTCGTCAATAACGAAGATGTCATGAGCTAGGGTTTCTCAAGTTCTAGTGAGTATTCTTCTTCCTCTGCCTTCAAATTGTTAAGGTCTCCATGTCCCCACCTTGCCCGATTATGTGAGATATATTCAAGAAGATTTGGAGACTCGAAGTTCCGGAACATATTCAGATATTCCTTTGGATTGAGGCCAAAGGAAGCTCGTGACTAATGTTGAAAGATTTTGGCGACACATAGCCACGTCATATTTATGCCCTCGTTGTGGTACCTGCTCGGAATCCCTTATGCATCTATTGCAGAGTTGTGTTGATAGTTGGAATCATTGGAGGGACTTGGTCTCAGTAACAAGACAAGGTGAACTTTTTGGAGATGATCCTCTCCTTTGGGTCAGTAAGAATCTGCAAGGCAAATATGATATGAACAATGGGGTGGAGGATGCCATTTTGTTTGCTACGATAGCGTGGTGGATTTTTATGGTCTCACACAGAACAATTTTAGGAGGTCCGAAAATGATGAGAGGGATTAAGCACGAAGACTTTATAAGTGTTGGGCATTCGACAGGCGTGGGATGTCGGGTTTCGACGAATCATCTTGGAGACCGATTCAGCGCTTGCGATGGGATTTTAATAGGGTTGAGTATCGGTCCAAATCTGAACCGGACCCGGATTTCCGGGAAAACGTGGATCGGAGACCGGACCGGATTTTAAACTTTTTTAAAATTATTTATAAAAATTATAAAATTTGTAAATTAATTTCTATTTATGAATATGTTGAAATATATTAGTCGAAAAATATATAATTTTATTAAAAATATTAAAAATAATAATATATATTAGTATTTATATTATAAAAAATCGGGTCGACCTGAACCGGTCTAGGTTTTGGACCGGACCCGGATTTCCAAAATCCTTGGACCGGAGACCGGAAGAGTTATGACATGGTTCGGTCAAAAAATCCGGATCAACCCGGATTATGCTCATCCCTAACTTTTTGTAGAGCAAGCTTCACTTACATCGCCCACTTGTTAGCGTGGTAGAATGTTGTCATAGCTCTCTCAACGGAGAGACTGGTGTGTTCAATTTCGACATAATTTCAGAGAGACTAACCGCGTAGACGATTTTTTAATCTCTCTTGCTTCTTCTTTCTCATATTCATGTATTAGGTATCCCTCCATTTAATTTTTCTGAGATTTTATATCCCCATTTATGACTAGAAATTACTATAAAAATAAGTAAGAAACTTTGTTTTCTTATTTAAGTCTTGGTTATGTCAACATCTTAAATTCTCCTTGTGTGGGCTTAGACCTTTGAAATCAGACCAAATTAAGTTTCCACTCTTGTTGCTCAAGTCTTTATACTTCTTTTGTGAGGAATTTGCTTCTTTTTATTCTGAATATGCTAGGCACTTCAGCTAGTCCCTTGTGAAATGTATTCGAATTGTTAAATTGATGCAGCACATCCTGTCAAGGCATAAGTGTTGTGCTATGAAGTATCGGTTACTTATAATATATGTTGTCAACAAATCTGAATTACATCTTCTTTACCATAGAATCCTGGAAACCAATATAGTAAATCATACTGAAGACTTAGCTTTGGAAAATCTTCGTATTTTGTATTTTAAATTCTCCAACTATTTAGTAGATGATTCGTTCAAGGCTTCTACTATAAGCATTCACAATCTTGTTGATAAGTTGATCATTAATTTTTCAGCTTTAAACTTCGGATTAAAACACCCACTATGTTCCATTAATAATAATATGGTTCAATTTGTTCCCTCTATTCTTATGTCCAGTCTCAGGAAATTCGATACTAATAGATTGGATAAAGATCAACAATCTAATCAATTTCCTTATAATCCTCTAACAATACACTGGTTCTCATTGTCAACATGGTTTAATATGAATATTGGCTATTGGAATATTCGAGATTCGCGCCGTAAAGACTTAATTACGGAAATTGCTTATATTAAGAAGAAAAATAAATTGGATATTCTCTGTTTATCGGAAACCAAAGTAGATACCCTACACCCTAACAAATCGATTAAACGTATGGGTTTTGATAATTTGATTTTCGTTTCCTCTCAAGGTCTCAAAGGTGGTATGTGGCTTCTTTATAAAAAATATTCTGCTACTAAAACTCTTTCTGTTAACCACTACCATCCAAACCTAATTTGTATGAATTATAATATCAAAGATATGAAAATTCTTCTCATCTTTATTTATGCCCCTTCCCGTGAAGATGATAAAAATTCTTTTTGGGACCTCTTGGAAAGCACTATTGTTAACCTAGATCTTCATGTCATTATTATTGGTGACTTCAATGAATTTCTTACTGCGAATGATAAAATTGGTGGATTAATTCCTTCTTCCTCTCGTTATATGAGGCTACAAACACTAACATTTGATCTTGATCTTATTGACAAGTTTACAGGATTTCCTTTTACCTGGCAGAAATCTCATAATATGCACATCAACATTCTAGAAAGGTTGTACCGAGTTCTGGTTCACTGCTCTCTTACTCCTCTCTTTCCTAAATTACCGGTTCACCATCTCCCCTTCTCTTCCTCTGACCATGCGCTCATTACCTTCTCCCTTGGATCTTCCTCGTCCCATACCCTCTTGCCCTTTAGATACAAGCCTAACTGGTCCAATTGTCCCTCTTTTTCTAAACTTGTTTCGAAAGTTTGGAAATATAAAATTCAAGGATCCTTTATGCTTTGTTTTCACTCTAAACTCAAACTTCTTAAACGCTATTCTAGACCTTGGGCTCGTATGAATTGTGGTAACAATTTTAATCAACTTAAAATGCGGAAAATACACTTCAACAACTTCATCTTGAATTCTTAAATGATTGACGTCGTAGAGCTAAATCCAAATACATCAGAGACGGTGACCGTAGCTCCAAGTATTTTCACCGTGCTGCTAAAATCAAAAGTTTCAAAAAATCCATGTTACGTTTTTGTTTCTTTCTCCACGATCATGACATTATTACTCAAGCTGTCACAGATGAGTTATCACAACGTTTCCAAAACAATGGAGCCACTGGAATTTTTAACTCGGAACTAGACATTATTCCTAACCTTATTAGTGACCGAGATAATGTTAATCTTACTAAACCACCTGCTGAAGCTGAGCTAAAGAAGGGTATTTTCGATCAACCACCTGATAAAACCCCTGGACCTAATGGATTCTCTATAGAATTTTAGAGAAATCATTGGAACACCCTTAAAACCTCCCTCCTCTCAGCAGCAAAGCCTTCTTCTATTCAAGTCAGATGCTATCATCCATAAACCACTCTTTCATTGCCCTTATCCCTAATATTGATTCTCCCACTACCATTAACCATTATAGACCAATAAGTCTGTGTAACTCTTCCTATAAACACTCTTACAAAAATTATGGCCAATCGTCTTAGGCCCCTCCTTGAGAAAATCATTTCCACGCCGCAAGGTTCTTTTGTTGAAGGACGCCTTATTCAGGATAATATCCTCTTTGTCCGTGAGATTTTCCATTCTTTTCACAAAATTAAAAAGAGTAGTATTGGTTGGATGACTTTAAAACTTGACATGAAAAAATCATATTATAAGCTTGATTGGGATTTTCAGTGTAAGGTCCTTGAACACTTTGGTTTATGTGATAAATGGATCAACCTAATTAAAGCTTTCTTCACACAACTTCTTCTTTAGTTCTTATCAATAATCAGTCGGGCCCAGAATTTAAACATTCATGTGGCATCAGACATGGTGACCTCTTAGATCTGACATTGTTTGTGATTGCTATGGAATTTCATGCTATAAAACTTAATCAGGAAGCGGTGAGGGATAACCCTCGTATTGACCTTAAACTAACCCGGAATGGGACTTCTATCTCGTTTCTTACTTTTGTAAACGATACTAATCTATTGGACACTGCGACAATAGACAATATCATCTTTATTAAATACTTTCTTATCCTTTTCTCCAAACAAAGTGGTCTTTCCATTAATTACTATAAAAGTTCTCTTCAAGTTTCAAACAATATCACCCCTTCTTTTGCTAGATCATTGGCTGCCCATATGAATATACCTCTCACCTCTAAAATGGAAAATATTTGGGTATTCCAATTATTCAAGGTCGTGTCTGTAATGATTTATTTGATGACGCCATCTCGGCTCTTAGAAAACAAAGTTCCAAATGGAAAACTGACTCTCTTTCTCAAGTGGCCAGAGCGATCCTTATTCAGACCAATTTAGTCTCTCAAGTAAACTATTTAATGCAAAGTTTTCTCCTCCCTAAGGGAGTTTGTGAGAAAATAGATGACATTAACAAAGAGTTTTTTTGGAATAAAAAAACTTCTTCTAGCCGTGCTCTTCTCCATTGGAATAATATTTGTAAAATTAAAACCTTGGGTGGCTTGGGTATTAGAAAAGTCTGGGATAATAATTGTGCCCTTTAGATGGAATTGATTTGGAAAATCATTATTAAGCCTAACTACGTTTACGAAGCCCGTGTGATGCACGACCCCTGTGTGATAGCGTTTTATTGGGTTTTCGATTTTGAAATCTTGGTATTGAAATATGATGCACGGATCGTGTTGAGCCGGTTATTTGTAGTTTTTCGTATTTAATATTTTAGCTAATTCATTTGCGTTCCGTGATGGATGGGAGAACGATAGACCATGCAACAATAGATAAAGCCACGTACGAAGATCAACAATATATAAAGTCGTTTTAGAAGTCTTCAAATTAATAATAAAAAATAACAAAACATAATTTATTTCTTAAGCATGTTTTCCTCATGGACAACGACATATATTCTGTTTAAAAAAAGATGTCTTAACATCAAGAATGACAAGTCTTGATACATCATATATTATAGAGGGGTCTGAAGTTTTGTTTAAAAAAAGATGGGTTAACATCAAGAATGACAAATCTGGATACATCATATATTATAGAGGGGTCTGAAGTTATGCCTTAATCTACAACTTGAAGATGTCTTTTTCTCTTAGTCTCCTCGATTCTCTCATCATCGTCATTGGCTCATATCAGAACAACACAACTCGTATTTTCTTGCGAACAATACGTCAGATGCATTGTTGTTGTGGTGATGGCTATCCTTTTGTGAATAGACTTCCCAATGTTGCCCAGATGAACAACGACGCATGGTGACAATGCAATACCGATGTCACCCAACTTGTAACTCGGGTAATAATTGTGTTGTAAATTTGAGAAAAAAGTTAGTAGAATTTTAGCTTCGTCATTGCATTTCTTAATAGTTGTGCAAAATGATAAAATGACAAATATTACTTAATATAGGTAGTATTTAATTACATACATTATGAATGTCCATATATGTTCTATCGTGTTCCTGTACCACAAACAATGAATACAATAATACAACTAATATTAGTCTTCATGATAATTACATTCAATACAAAATCTAAAATACAAACATTAAAAATCGCACTTCCGCTGAAGCACTACCATTCAGGAGCTGCGCATCGCGCGGTCTCCGTAGGGCTAGAGCGCAGTGGAGGGAGCTGATGACATTGTTGCGTGCAGGTTCAAAGAAGAGTGCAGTTATAGTTAATACTCGGCACATAACTGTTGCCAAAATTACTGGAAGCCTAGGATACCACACAGTAGAGAACCTCCCTAAGGATCATTGCCTGTCCTTGTTTTTGACATCTGCTTTCAGGAAAGACGAAGAGAAAGATCTCTGAGGTTGGTAGAGAGTGGTAAGTCCATCGTTCAGAAATGTGGAAGGAACCCTCTTGCAGTGAAGGCACTGGGAACATTGTTGTGGACCGAGAGACGGGTTGAAGCTTGGAAGAAAATTAAAGAGAGTGAGATGATTGGTAATGAAGAGAATGACATATTACCCGTGCTAAAATTGAGCTTTGATCACTTACCGTACTATATGAGGTCTTGTTTCTCCTATTGTGCCATATTTGGTAAAGGTTATCTGTTGCACAGGAACGACTTGGTCAATATCTGGATGGAACATGGTCTTTTAGAAGATCAAAATGGATTTCAAGAGGGTGAAGAGTGCTTTGATAAACTTCTTTCTCGATCATTTTTCAAATTTCCCAGGGATGTTGTGATCGAAAAGTATGTAATGGAGGCAACCACTCTCTCAAGCATCATTAGTTTAACAGTTTATGCATGAAGACTTAATTATATGCATATCCTTTTTTTTTTTAGCACCATATGCATATCCTTAATCCTCCATAAAGCAAAGAAAGATGACAATGTTTCCGATACAATGACATTTAACTTCAACATAACAATCCAATACCACAGAATATAGAACATGAATATGGAAGTTTCCTTATCACCTATGACCCACTAAAAGTGTTAATGCATAACCCAACAAATGGTGTATTTACAACTTAATTTTAAAAAGTTTGCTAGTTTCAATATAAGTATCAAATAAAATAATATACTTAATTAATTTATATTTTTGTATTCTATTTCATCATAACACCTCGCAAGTTATCTGAAACCGAATTAATAAATTTACAATGGTCCAGCAGATTTCCATTGTTGATATACTCAACCACAATAAGCATTTCTCCCTTCTGCTCAATGTAGCCATACAATTTCATTAAATTCATATGCTCAATTTGTGACAAAGCAAGTATCTCATTCCTATCTTATGCAAATCAGAAGCTTTGTTTAGGACAGAATTTAGTTATCAGATCAGATTTGATATTTTTTGATGCAATAACAGAAAAACTCTTTGAAAAAATTTAAAGAAGTCTAAATAAAAGCATCAAAGATCAGTGAAAGGATAGTACCTGAACATATCAGCTGGTTTGAAGAGAGTACAACCACTGCTCCATGTACTTTTTGTTATCTGAAAAAGGGAGAATAAGATCATTCATCAGCGTCACTCATTTCAAAATTAACTATTCCGAAAAAACAGGGAATGTGCAACTATTCCTTCAGTGTTACCTGTTAAGAGGATGGTGTTGGATCCGGTCCTCGCGGTGAGTATGAACCCGGTTCGCGACTGACAGGTGAACCGCGAGCCCAAAGAAGCAGTGAAGGGATCAAGACGGAGAGGCCCAATAAGAGGCCCAATAGGTATAAAGAATAACACCGGATTATGTGGGGCCCGCGACCTGGATATAAATCCTAACCGAAAGGAGAGAAAGAAAGGGGGTGTGGCAATTGAGAGCATTCCCCTTGAGCAAGACAGAAACACAAGAGACGAACCCTCATTCTCAAGATCGTCTCATTGGTCCCGATTCATCTCTACTCATAGAGAATCAGATGATCGGTACCTGAATTCTGGCTCTCGGTATCGTAGTCGTGCTTTTGAGGTGTGAATCGTGATGTTTGGCTGAGTTCTACTACTTTATTGTTCCATTGTGCTGGTTCGTGAGGTTTCATTGTTTTGGTTGTATACTTTGATCGTTATCTTCTTCTGCTTTGTTGTATTCTAGTGTTATTTGAGGTGTTAATCTCGTTTACCTGTGATCGTTACTGACTTGGGCGTCGGAGAGCCAAATCAGGGGGTCCAACCTTCCGGTTTGGTTGTGCAGGTGTTTTTGGAGCTAAAGAACACGAAGAACAGCGTGGAAAAACATATTTTGATCCAGATGAAGATGAATTACAAGTTGTTGTTCCAGTTGGCGTAAAGGAGGTCTCCAGTACTTGAAGATTTATTACTGACCAGATCTCGCGAGGTGTTGATTGCGCGAACATCTGGGCTCCAACACTGGCACCGACCGTGGGGACCTCCTCGCGCAGCTAGTTCCCTTTGAAATCTCAAGAATCAGTTCGCGAAGGACAGTATCATGGGCGACACTGGTAGAAGCGGCACAGCGAACAACACCCTGTTACAAGCGGGTCCCGGCAGTCAAAATGCTCTCAACCCGATTCTCCCTCGCGTAGATGAGGAAGAACCTGACCTCATCACTATTCCGCGAGAGCAAAACGCACTTTTCAACGCTTGGGTGGCACAGGGCGCCCCAGTTTCCCAGAACGCAGCTAATCATAGGGTAGAGCCTCGCGATGAACAGGCTAATCGCGAGGAACGAGAGGTTACCCTCGATGAGCAAGTGGCCGAGGTTAACCCTGACAACAGGGTTTCAGTCTCCAGGATGCCAAGAGGAAGGAATGTCGTCCGCGGGGCCAGACATGGAGGGTTTGATCTAAATTAGGCCCCAATGAGTCACCAAGAGCATTACAACTCTCAGCAGGGTGGTCGCTATGATGATCGAGGTCAAGCATATTACCCCGTGTATGAGCAACGCGACCACTATGGTGCCCCAAGCTATAATCGCGACGTATACCAGAACCCTGTTTACCATGCAAACCATCCACTCAATTTCTCGACCATGTTCGGTCCCACAGCTTTTGCAGAGCACATCATCAGAGCCCCTCCGTTGCCGGACTTCAAATTCCCGACTATCAAAGAGTACACTGGTAAAGGGGATCCTAAAGAGCATCTTACGCGATACAAGTATGCCATGATCGCGAGGGGACCTGATGAGGCCACTATGTGCAAAGGTTTCCCGGGAACACTCGCTGATACGGCCATGACATGGATGTTAAATCAGCCTCCCGGGAGCATTTCTTGCTTCGCGGACATCGAGAAAGGGTTTTTGCTACATTTTGGCTCTTCGAAAAAGAGAAAAATCACTATGCAGGAAGTGGTCGGGATCAAGCAAAAGGCAGGTGAAAGTCTTGAGGAGTATGTGAAGAGATTTTCGCTGATGGTTTTAGAGGCTGATGATTTTGATGACAAGACCGCTAGAGTCGCGTTCCTAAACGGATTGGCAGACGGAAGCGAATTCAAGAAGCACCTTTACAGGAAACAAGAGCAGTCTTACCAGGCCATGTTAGAAAGGGCTTATGTTGAGATTCGGGTTGAGACCCACTCAAGCACTCCCTCGGTGGGAGGGGGACAGAGTAAGCAGAATCAGAACCAGGGTCAGAGTTCCAAGAAAGGCAACCACGGTTGGGGAAATAAAAGACAGCAGTATGATCAGGGACAGAACAATTCGCGAGCTCCGAGATTAGTCACCCAACATCAGAATCAAAATCAGTATCAGGATTACGGACAGAACACAGATCAGAATCAGGCTCAGGCTCAGAATTTGATGAACCAGAGAGATGATAATGTCAATCACAGGGGTCGCGGCCGAGGCAATGGTGGTCGAGGCCGTGGTCGCGATGGAATGTGGTGTGCTAACCACAACTCCACTACTCACAACACAGACGAATGCAGGAATGGTCCTAGAATGAACAATGAACCCGAGCAAAGAGCCGTCCTCATGAATCAGAGAGGCGGAGGAAATCATCAAGGCAGGGGTGGAAGAAACCCTGGCCGAGGACCATTCAGAGGGGGACATAACAATGGGGGCAGAGGAAGAGGACACAATCAGCAGAACGCGATTGATCCTAATCCACCTCAAGGCAATCAACAACAAAACTTCCCGAGGCCGGACGGCCATGTGGGAACCGTAGCCGGGAAGCATGTCCCAATTCCCCCAAACAGACGCGAGCTGCGAAAGATGATCAACGCTCCATTGCCTCGCGCTCTTCCGGTTATGAGTATCGCGAAGCCCCCTCCCAGAGAACCATATCATCTTGTTTTCTCTAACAAAGAAGTTAATGAATGGGCAGTCTCTTCTGGTGATCCACTAGTCATACACCTACAGATTGGCACAAAGTTAGTTAGTCGCATTCTAGTCGACACGGATAGTTATGCCGACATTTTGTATCTGGATGCCTTCGAGAAGTTAGGGGTTGACCCTCGAATGAAAAGACCAACGCAAACCACTCTGGTGGGATTCGCGGGTGAAAGGGTCACCGCTCTGGGAGTGGTGACTTTGGATGTAGTGATGGGTGATGAAACAGGACCGCGAAGGTCTGAGAAGATCAACTTTGTCATCATCCCGACAAGTTCTTCATATAACGCAATCATCGGGAGAGGGAAACTATGCAAGTTCGATGCAGTCGTATCCATGAGCCATTTCTGTATAAAGTTTCCCGCACCTTCAGGAACAGGGGTCGCGACGGGAGTTGAGAACGAGAGTATCTTGTGTTATATCAAATCCGAGAAGGGGGAAGATACACCTTTGCTCGCGAATCAGCTCTTCGTCCCGGGCATGCCCAACATCGAGGAAGAAGCGGATTTAGATGTTCGCGAACCCCCGAGATCTCAGAATTCTGATGGAGAAGTAGACAAGGCAAAGTTTACCGGATTCGAAACTCAGGAAATCACCCCTTTTGGAAACAAAGAAGAGAAGTAGTTTGTGGGAGGAAACCTCGACCCCATGGTGATGGGAGAAGTCGAAAAGTTGCTATCTGAGTCGCGAGACGTCTTCGCCTGGTCCCCCAAGGATTTAAAGGGAATACCACCCTCTGTCATTACTCACTCTCTGAACATTAGCAACGAGATAATCCCCAAAAGACAAAGGAAGAGAAAACAGGCAGGGCCAAAGAATGAGGTCGCAGCCATAGAGCTCGCGAAGCTTTTGAAGGCCGGATTCGTGAGACCAGTTCAGTACCCAGCGTGGTTGGCCAACGTTGTTATGGTCGCGAAGAAGGGAACAGGAAAGTGGAGAATGTGTGTAGACTTCACCGACCTGAACAAGGCTTGTCCAAAGGACAGTTACCCGCTACCCTCTATTGACCAGCTTGTAGACTCTACCGCAGGACACGAGGCGCTCAGCTTCTTGGACGCGTACTCAGGTTATAACCAAGTTATGATGAATCCATTAGACTCAGAGCACACTTCCTTCATAACAGATAAAGGAACTTTCTGCTACAAGGTGATGCCTTTTGGTCTAAAGAACGTAGGGGCTACATTCCAAAGATTGGTCGATCGTATTTTTAGTGATCAGATAGGGGACACCGTCGAGGCATATGTTGATGACATCGTTGTGAAGAGTAAGAAGCAGAGCGATCATGCTCGCGATTTGGCAGAAGTCTTCGTGACTCTTAGAAAGTATGGAATGAGTCTGAACCCAGACAAGTGCGTGTTCGGGGTCACAGATGGAAAGTTCCTGGGCTTCATGATCAGCGCTCAGGGTGTGGAAGTTAACCCGGATAAAGTCAAAGCGGTGCTCGATCTTCAGCCACCGCGATCAACGCATGAAGTCCAAAGGTTTGTGGGCAGAGTGAACTATTTGGGGAGATTATGTGCCAAGTTAGCAGAACGCAACCTCCCATCCTTCGAGATCTTGAAAAAACCAAAGAACTTCGAGTGGACTGAAGAATGTGATCAGGCCTTCGCGATCCTTAAAGAGCACTTGTCGAGGCTCCCGATTTTGTCCTCTCCCGTCCCGGGGGAAACCCTCCAATTATATCTCACAGCGAGCTCAAAAGAAGTAAGTGCAGTCCTTGTTCGCGAGTCAGAAAAGCCAATGTACTTTATTAGCCGAGCCTTGTTACCAGCGGAAACGCGATACTCCCCAGTGGAAAAGTCTGTACTCGCGTTGGTGACAGCTGCTCGAAAGTTACGGCCCTACTTTCATGCACACCCGATCGAAACTTTGATAGATTTGCCATTCCATGGTTTCATGACCAAACCAACAGTAGCAGGGAGGCTCACGAAGTGGGTGATTGAAATGTCAGAATTTGATGTGGTGTATCGCCCCAGACCTTTTATTAAGGCTCAAGCACTTGCTGACTTTATAGTAGAAACAAGTTTCAGAGAAGGAGAAACCCTGAACCCTTATGGCGAACAAGTGATGTGGGTGATGCATACTGATGGAGCTGTGAATGATGAAGGATGTGGGGCAGGCGTGATCCTAACATCGCCTACGGGAGACGAGATAAGCCACGCCATAGCTCTCAAATTCAAGCCCACAAACAATGAAGCTGAGTATGAGGCTCTGATCGCGGGACTAGAACTGGCCGTTGGCCTCTCAATCTCTGTGTTCGCCCCTGCCTCTCATCAACCGGGGGTAGAGCTTTAGATTATGGGAAGTCCCATCCCCTTCGCGATGTGGGGGTTGGACCTCCTTGGCCCATTCAAACCTAAAGCTCCCGGCCAACTCGAGTATATTATTGTAGCAGTGGACTATTTCACAAAGTGGGTTGAGGCAGAGGCACTCGCGTCAATGACAGTCCCTATTGTGAAGAAGTTTTTGTGGAAAAATATTATTTGTCGCTATGGATTACCTCGGGCAATTGTTACAGATCGGGGTCCTCAATTCAATTCACTGCAGTTGCTGACTTGGTGCAATGACTTGGCTGTTCACTTGAAAATTACTTCCGTAGCGCATCCTCACTGCAATGGGCAAGTGGAAGCCGTCAACAAAAGTATAGTTATGGATCTAAATAAGAGACTAGAAGGTGCCAAGGGCAGGTGGGCTGAGGTTCTACCACTTACCCTTTGGGCCAACCGCACCACAGTCAAAAGAGCAACGGCGGAGAGTCCTTTCACTCTCGCATACGGGGTCGAAGTTGTGGTTCCGGTGGAAATCCTGTTCCCGAATGAAAGAATCCTTCACTATGACCCAGACACCAATGATGAAAGGATGAGGATGGAACTCCAACATCGCGAGGAAACGCAAGAAATGGCAGTCATCCGAGAAGTTGCTCACAAAGCAGGTGTCGCGAAGTATTACAACAAGCATGTTAAAGTAAGAGGCTTTGTGAAAGGGGATCTAGTTCTGAGAAAGACGGAAGGAGGAAAACTTGATCCCGGCTGGGAGGGGCCTTACATAGTGGATCGTGAAGTCGCACCAGGGGCCTATCAACTGAAGGATAGCTCTGCCAATCACGTTGCAAACTCTTGGAACGTGATGCGACTACGCCGCTATTACGCCTAACCCACTCCCCCACACAGGTATGAGTTTCTTTTCCTAAACGCCTCCTTGTTTCACATACAAAGGCCTTGCTAAATACGTTATATTCGCGAATATGCTATTCTAACAAGCTCAATGCAGGCGAAAGGACCGAATGAGACTAAGAATAGCCAAATCTATCATCGGGTTACCAAGAGAATAAATATTTTCGCCAAGAAGGGGGGACGTGAATCCGAAATAAAAGGTACAAATACGTCTCGAAAATCCAAAATCCAAAATACATCCCGTGACATTAGGCTGGGGCCCAAAGAGCACCCACCTAAGTCGCGAAGCCGTGATGATAGATGAGCGCGCACTCACTACATCGCGAAGCCGTGATGCAGGGCTGGGGCCAAGGGCACCCACCCAGATCGCGAAGCCGTGATGCTGGGCTGGGGCCAAGAGCGCCCACCCAGATAGCGAAGCCGTGATGCTGATCTGGGGTCAAGGGCGCCCACCCAGATCGCGAAGCCGTGATGCTGGGCTGGGGCCATGGGCGTCCACCCAGATCGCGAAGCCGTGATACTGGGCTGGGGCCAAGGGCAGCCACCCAGATAGCGAAGCCGTGATGCTGGGCTGGGGCCAAGGGCACCCACCCAGATCGCGAAGCCATAACGATGGGCTGGTGCCAAGGGCACCCGTCCAGGTTGTGAAGTCGCGACTCTATGAAGGGACCCAAGCAGGCTCTCATAGTTCGCGAAGCCGTGACAGTCAAGAGTGAGTAACGACATCCATCCTCCTCACCTTAACCACGAAGTCCTGACCTTGGTGGGATCGACAACCCATCAAGGCATGAAACACAGCGAATGATCAACACATTCCTGTAAAAATCAAACCGCAAAACTATCGCTCAACACCGAGATTTATGAAATCTCACAAAAAGCTAATAGTGTTCTCACTCCTTTGCTCATGACAGATACTCTTATGCAAGAGAGGTGAATGATCTTAATATGATCGCGATACAAGGCTGGGGCATCAAACCCACCATCGCCCAGCTCTTCATCGCGAGCAATATAGAGTCCAGTGGCTCATTTTGATACCAGAACTAATGCACAAGCTCTAATGTTTCGTGAGCATAGAATTCCTAAGGCACTAAACACGCCCCCGCTAAGGTATCACGAAAGGAGTATGCAAATTACTTTTCTTTGTCACGCGAACGAAAGTATAACCCCGATTCTTTGTATATAGGAAATCCTATTACTGGCTCGTATACATGCAGTCATCAGGTAAAGATATGTGTTTTCTTGAACTCCTTATTTCACACAAGTTGAGACGCATGACTAGCAAATACTTACACAATTGACTATCTCACAGGGTTTTTAAGAGGTGTCAGCGACACGAAAGATTCCTTTTCTACTGGATTTCTTGATGATTGTTCTGTTTAAATTAAGTGATTTTTATTCAAAACCAATTATGTAGTAGATCAATCCATGTGATAAACACGTATGCTCGTTTTGGATCGCGAAGCATAGAAACATTAGTATATTCTTAAGTCCTTGAAAAAAAAAATTCATTACTTCAGTACCTGCACTCGTTTTCATACCACAATCGCGATTCAAAGCAAACAAGAATAAGAGCCAGACATCATTGCATTTATCCTCTCTCTCCTTATTTCACGCATAGCGTTCGCAAGCATGCAAAGCACCCTCGCGAACACTATGGGGGGAGGGAGAAGGAGGAGACTTACAAGATAACATAAAGACTTCAAAAACACCAACTCTAAAGAGGAACAACAATTTTCACTTGGTACACCGCGGTTCGGATTGGAACTTCAGGAGGATTAGCGCGCCACACAGTAAAAGTCACCTCATCCCCCTCCTGAAGATTGTGATCCTCTACAAACTCGAGCCAGCCTTCACCCAGAAAATAAGAGCTTCCGACCTTATCCAATGTCACGTCCCAAGGTTCAAAGTTAACGCAAAGGATAAGGTCTCGACCACCAAAATGGCTAAGATGCCGATCACAAACAAGAAAAGAAGGGTGCAAAGAAGAGTGCAAAGAAACACCCACCAGGCATCCACCAGTGATGGCTGAGGAGTCCATGGAAATTGTGAAAGCCTCTTCCAAAGTCCCTTCTCGAGTTCGCCGAGTCCTAGCCATAATAAAAACTCTCGAAAAGAAAGAAGAAGGAAAAGAAAGTAAAAGCTCCTATTTATCAAGTTGAACCACCTAACCCGTAATCAATGCATTAAGTGGTTGAGCAGAAAAGTAGTTGAGAAAATGAGAGAAGCAATAAATGCAGAAACACACATAGAAATAACAATATGACCTCCCCAAGAGGCCCAAAATAATCCAAGGCTCGCGACCACACATGGTTCGCGAACCGCCAAAACTTCCAAGTAGCCATTGTACGTAACATCAATCCAGAACTTGCAAAGATAATACCATAAGGAAAAAAGATCAAGCATTGTCATTCACATGATCGGTAGGGATGTCCAGGTATTTGCCAACTTCATCCATCGCCACATCGTGAGCTTCCTTTTCACCACCAACATCCTCAGCCGATGCGATGTTCTCATCAATAGCGGTTTCCTCACTATCAGTATTCACAATATCGTCGCTGTCACCTGCCTCAGTTGTCTCGACACGAGGGCGCTTCATTGGGTCCCCGGTCTCTTTCATCCTTATCTCCGAATAAACCACGTCCCGAACTCTTTTGGGCGCCTTGGGAGCGGGAACCACGGGAATATGAGACTCCATCCCTTCAGCAACCCCTTCACCTTCTCTCAAATAAGGCTCGACTACCCAGCCTTCAAAAAGGCTCGCGTCGTCGTCAATGAAGGTCCCGACGGGAGGAGAGGGATACGGAGGAAGCTCCGCAGGAAGACCACAGAAGTCGGATGGATCGTAAGGAAACTTGGGCACCTGGTGTTTCTTGAGCTGACGCCTAAGCGAGGCGATCAACAGTACATCACGAGCAGTGCTAATAAAGTTAATACGATCTTTCTCGCGAAAGCTTGATGCATACTGTTTCGCTCCTTCGCGACGACCCTGAGCGAAAGCCTTATCTTTTTCCTGCCTGATCAAGCCTAACTCTGTGTCATGATTACACTTCTCTACTCTGGCAGCAACCTCCATTCCACTTATCCTGTTCTCCAAGTCAGCATTCCTTTTCTTCTCTTTATCCAGAGTCTGCCTCGCATCATCCCTTGAGTCTTTGAGCTTATGGCCGAATGCTAGAACCTTCTCGTAATCCTCCTCCAACTGCTTATGGCTGTCCTCGAGGGCCAAAGCATATTGCCCCGCAGCCTCATTGATAAGGATCGACTGCGATAAAGAAGGGATGTGAGCTAAAGATAATAACCAACCAGGAAAGAGTCTACAAGAAAATAACAGGGAGCAAAAACTTACCGCCAAGTTAAGCGTAGAAAGACCTCCACCACCGCGAACGATACCCTCTAGACAAGAGGACATCTCCGGATAACGAGGACGATCATTGTGAAAGAACTTTCTTACCACCTTTTCCTCGGGAAAGAGCTCATCTAAATCCTGAAAAGGGATATCCTCGCGACCCTCGAGAGTCATAGGCCGCTTACCCCTCGCGATGGCTGAGGCCCTCTCAGTAGGAGTGCCTCGGTTTGAGGAAGGAGTCCTATCGGCTCCAGAAGGAAGCGAAGCTCTGCTTGAAACAGGAGAACTCACGACCGAAATAGTCTGGCCGGTAGGAGTCTGGTCGGCCAAAGGCTCTGGCATCTCGGCGGGCGACTCTCGAATATTGATACCAGTAGAAGGGGCTTTCTTCTTGGAAGGAGCTTTGTTCTTCTGCGCAAGATGCTTTCTACGTTTGGGCTTCGTGGCATGAGGAGTGGCTTCATTAATTGGTTCTTCGTCGAAAGAGTCGTCAGAACCTTCTAGAGTTGGGAGCCTGGAGAAATATCCTTTCTCTGAAAAGCATAGGAAATCATCGATCTATAAGCACATGGCGTTATAAAAAGGAAATAAAGACAAAAGATGAAAACAACAAACAAATAGAATGTTACGCGAAGACATGAAGGGTACCGTAATGATGTTTAAGGCTTAGCCCTCGCTGGGCTAGCACCTCGTGGGTAATACATGCCAGAAATATGCGCTTCGAGATGAGGTTAGGAAAGCTATGGAATTTATCAGAAAGGCAATCTTTCTTAGGCTGAGACCAGTCACTAGATTTGGGTTGGGTAGCATCATTGATATTTTAGTAGAGAACCCCGAATCTGGTGGAGGTCGTACTAGGAACCAGTCCGTTTTCCACTTCGGGAGCCGGGGTGGTCCGTCCCACTCAGTCCTGCCATTCTTCACAGCCGTGAACATCCCCTCTTCCTCGGGAGCCCTTCGCGTCCGGAACATAAGAAGAAAATGACAAGGATTGGGTTTTCCTCCAATGTCTTGACATCTCATCACATAAATAACGAGTGCACGCCAAAAGTTAGGGTGCATTTGGGTTGGGCTATATGTCAGCTCTTTCAAAAGCCTTTTGGTGAAGTCGGAGAAAGGGAGCCTAAAGCCTAATTTAAGAGAGGAAATACTCAACGCAAAGAAGGAGCCATAATCGTCAAGAGATGTGCCACCTGAAGATGGCAAGGCAAAAATTGTCCCCTCCGGAAAGGGATAGGAATCGGTTACTGCGTAAAGATTGCGAAGTTGAAGATCGGAAGGAAGAGCCGTAAACGGATTCCCGAGGACCTTGACTTTCGTATAATGAACGCGACGGGTCAAGACCTATACACGACCCGCCGGCCTATTAAAACAGTCCTCGATTTCAATGCGAGGAAGATCGCCTTGCCAGGAATAATACTTTTCGTATTCCACGCGACCGATAATTACATCCTCAGGTTCCTGAGGGAGAGGATCGTTATTTCTAGTAGATTTCCCTGAAAAGAATTAAAAGAGGGAAAGAAGGAAAAAGTCAGTTTTCCAGGGCAAGAATACGAGACGCCAGGGCAATAAGAAAGCCTCGCGAACCATAAAAAAGGAAAACAAGGAAAACCCTGGAAAACGAGAAAGACAAGATCCAGAAAGGAGTCGAAGAGACACTCAGATGAATATCCAAATGAACATTCTAACGAACACTCAAGAAATAAAAAGCCCGAAAAGCGCCAAGAACCCTAAATAGTTTAAAACAGGTTCTAAGGAAAGAAAACACCCAGAAAATCGAGGTTGGAAGGGTGAAAAAGGAAGCGGCGCCACCCACTAAAAGCTAGTAGGAGGGCGGAGAAAACCATTAAACCTCCATGAAAACCAGCATAAAAGCTTCAAAAAAGCACGACAATGGCGGAATACCAGGGAAACATCAAAATTACGAGTAAATATAGCAGGAAAAGCGAAATAAACAGCGAATTCGAAATAGAACTTACCAACCATTTGTAATCTGAAGATTGTCTGAACGAATGAAGATTTCTTGAAATTTTATTAAGAACGGTTTTTTACAGAGGAGTATGAACAGTCGAAGTGAAGAGGAAGGGAAGAATATGATTTGATGGCCTTATATAGGAAAGTGGGAAAAACCCAAAAAGTTGACACGTGTTGGAAGGTGTCAGTGCGCGGGAGACGAAGCGTCTCGAATTTAAAATTCGAAATTCAAAACAAGCGCGATGAAATGAAAAGGCGTCGCGAATGAACAAACTCCTAACACCCTCGAGATCCCGGCTTCAATAGTTATCCAAGTCTTGCCTTCGCGAAGCCAAGGACTTGGGGGGCTGGATGTTGGACCCGGTCCTCGCGGTGAGTATGAACCCGGTTCGCGACTGACAGGTGAACCGCGAGCCCAAAGAAGCATTGAAGGGATCAAGACGGAGAGGCCCAATAGGTATAAAGAATAACACCGGATTATGTGGAGCCCGCGACCTGGATATAAATCATAACCGAAAGGAGAAAGAAAGGGGGTGTGGCAATTAAGAGCATTCCCCTTGAGCAAGAGAGAAACACAAGAGACGAACCCTCATTCTCGAGATCGTCTCATTAGTCCCGATTCATCTCTACTCATAGAGAATCGGATGATCGGTACCTGGATTCTGGCTCTCGGTATCGTAGTCGTGCTTTTGAGGTGTGAATCGTGATGTTTGACTGAGTTCTACTACTTTACTGTTCCATTGTGATGGTTCGTGAGGTTTCATTGTTTTGGTTGTATACTTTGATCGTTATCTTCTTCTGCTTTGCTGTATTCTAGTGTTATTTGAGGTGTTAATCTCGTTTACCTGTGATCGTTACTGACTTGGGCGTCGGAGAGCCAAATCAGAGGGTCTAACCTTCCGGTTTGGTTGTGCAGGTGTTTTTGGAGCTAAAGAACACGAAGAACAGCGTGGAAAAGCATATTTTGATCCAGATGAAGATGAATTACAAGTTGTTGTTCCAGTTGGCGTAAAGGAGGTCTCCAGTACTTGAAGATTTATTACTGGCTAGATCTCGCGAGGTGTTGATTGCGAGATCGCGAACATCTGGGCTCCAACAGATGGGGTCAGCTAAGCACTAAGAAATTGAAACATCTTAATAAATGCAGACCATCAAGAACATCAGGTGTTCTACTTTCATTCCCTCATTCGTCATAAAACTGAAACTTAGCCTAAGATATGAACTTTCTCCCAACACTAACACTACTACAAATATACGACATTGCCACATAATAAGCTAAAAATCATTTCCTGATGTTCTTGATGGTCTGTGCAATTCCTTAATCTTTCCATATACCAAAACAATGAATTCTAGAAGCAAAAAATATAATTCTCAAGTTCTTCTCATAAGTAGAATAGAACTCTTCTACATTCACATTCATCGCCACACTCTTGTTTCTAAATCTAGAATATGTGATGACTACACAACACCATGATTAATATTAATAAACTGCACCAGAGAATTCAAACATTGAAGTTTCATGACATGTTTGCTTATCATCCAAATGATCCAGCAGATTTCCATTGTTGATATACTCAACCACAATAAGCATTTCTCCCTTTTGCTCAATGTAGCCATACGATTTCATTAAATTCATATGCTCAATTTGTGACAAAGCAAGTATCTCATTCCTATCTGATGCAAATCAGAAGCTTTGTTTAGGATAGAATTTAGTTATTAGATCAGATTTGATATTTTTTGGATGCAATAACAGAAAAACTCTTTTAAAAATTTAAAGAAGCCTAAATAAAAGCATCAAAGATCAGAACATATCAGCTGGTTTCAAGAGAGCACAACCACTGCTCCATGTACTTTTTGTCATCTGAAAAGGGATAATAAGATCATTCATCAGCATCACTCATATCAAAATTAACTATTCCGAAAAAACAGGGAATGTGCAATTATTCCCTCAGTGTTACCTGTTAAGCGAATGGGGTCAGCTAAGCACTAAAAAATTAAAACATCTTAATAAATGCAAGCTTTCGGGTTCTGCCACTAACCATTTCGATTTTTCTGCTAATCTAGTGTGAATTTTATCTATCTTTATGATAGCTTTTCAAAGTCACTCGCGTTCTTGAGAAAGTCTGATAGCTGCTAAGAAGGTCCTTTGGAGCTTGCTTGTAAACCATTTTAAGCGTCTTTTGCTCCCCATTGTATTGTTTCCTATACAAAAGAAGGCCAGCAAGCATAAATGCAAGAACTGGCCAGCCTCCTCTCTCACAGTGCATCAATAAAACATTATGTTGTCCCTCCAAAGATAACCAGCTCTCGCGGGAACACCAGAAGTGGTAGATCATTTATAGAGGCAGAAGCGGACAATTCTCGTATTGTCTAGGATACTCCATCAGTCATATCATACTGAGATAATATATCATATATTTGACTCCTCCTGTCTCCTTCTTTAAAATTGAAAACCATGAAAGACGCATCAGGATAGTAGTCTTGAAGGTGCAACACAATGTCGCCCATATACTGTTGGTATTAAGCTTCGTCCAACACATCAGTAGAGAAGCAACAATCAAACACTGGTTTAAAGAAAGTAAAAAAGCACCATTGTTAATATGAAAGTAAAATTATAACTAACTACAATGAGTCCAGAAAAGAACTCCACAGAATGGAAAATGTACAAAGAACACTGTCAGGTGAATTTCAGATATAGTCCATACAGAGCAACAAAATCTGATAATTTAACAGCACAACAAGCAGCTAAAAGATGCTAAAGTGTGTATCATTCTCAATCATCAAGCATTCAACTTTCTCCCTATTAAAACAATCAGATTCCTCAATCATAACAAAGAAAAGAGTTGCCAATCAGCAAAAGGGGAAGGAAATCAGTTCTTACAGCAAATCTGCCAAACAATGTCAATGCCCCATATCAAAATTACCAATTAGGAACAAACATCTACAACAATTCAGACTTAATCAAGAAGAAATATAAAAGAAAACAAATGCATAATTCAGCTTCATCAAGCCACTAATGTTTAAGAACAGAGTTCTCCTCATGATCAACAAAGAGGAAATTTTCAGGTTTAAGATCACGGTGCATAACGCCAAGTGAATGACACGCCTCCAACACTCCAACAATGGTTCTGGTAAGCTCATCTGCTTGTCTTTCTGAAAAATGGCCACGGTGAATGATTCGTTCAAAAAGCTCACCTCCTTTACAAATCTCCATCACAAGATGAACAGCTAATGCATCTTCATAAGCTGTTTTAAGGGAGACGACATGCAGCTTAGTGTTTGATTCTCTTCTACTCCATGCAATTGCTCCATGCAATAGTTCCAATTCAGTACTGTTCATTCAAATCATATATAGCAGGGTGCAAAGCAGAAATATGAATATAAAACAAAGAAATGGTCATCAATTTGTCAAACAATTCAGCTCAACTACTTTCCCTTATGAATCCAAGCAACACTACTAACTCATTGGAAACATCGCAAATTGAACGAACTTACATTGAGCTGATCAGTAATGGAGTCCCGTTGATTCGTGGGAGAAAGAACTAGTAAGTTTGTAGTCGATTTCATCCCCGACCTCGCGAACGAATTATGCGTCGTTAGCCATGAGTATCGATTAATTTTCAGCAATGAAGTTTTCAAACATATACAGCCAAATCTAACATATTTGATATTAAATCATGTTCCCTAACATGTTAGAACTACGCAAGGCATAAAGATACATTCTATTTACTGCTAAAGTTGAAAATGGGAGAGTATTACTGACCAATTTCTGAAAATGTGCGAAATTGTAATCCCTAGAAAGCAGTTAACTGCTTCAGAGACCTGTGGCGACGAAATAAGCATATAATGATGTATCAATGTCAAAGATTCAGCAAAATCCTGTCTGATTTAGGTGAAATTAGGATTGGTGAGGCTTAAAATGAAGAACAAACAACAATTTGGGGCCAAATTAACAAAGAAACTGACGGATCAAAAAATTGATGAAGGAAGAAGATTGGAGAAAAGCAAGATACCTGTAATCACTGGTTGGATGTGTTTGTTTTGGTTTGAGACTGAATCAAGAGAAAATATGTGGGAGAGCTCCTTCAAGTTAAGCGTGTAAATTCCATTGGAAATATTACCGGAAATATTACCGGTGGTGACCCACACTTAAGTGTCCAAAGTCACCCAAGGTTTTACAGCATCTCAAATACAAAATAGTAATTGAAATGCAATTATATTATTAAAATACTCAACCGAGTTTACAAATGCGGAAGCGATTACATTAAAAGTTATATTATATTACTTAGCAGTATTACAAATGCGGAAGCGTTATAATGAAGACATAATTGTTAATGTTATTATAGAGATTACAACGGAAGACTTAATTAAAATATTGAAATTACAGAATAGGTCTTAAACCCTATTACTAACCTCGAAATCTTAATCTTATAAATAGAACCTCTAAAACATTATCAGCTGCCTTCAACGTCGGAAACTTGATTCTTCACTAAAGAGGAACTACCATCTAATGTGCCGTATAGGGACGGATGACACCAGCCAACCATGCAAGGAAAGAAAACGGTTGGTTAGTATAATGAAAGACTATGCAAGGGGAATTTATGTGAGGTTCTATGTGGTTGTACTAAGCTACTATCGTAGCCTCTCGAGTTAAAGCCGAAAGACGATATATAACTAAATACTTCCACTGAAGAGGGAGGATAGACCAAAAGATTTGCAACAAGAGAATACCCGAAACGAAGGTGGGTATTATGGGAAGAAAATATGATTCATTTGGGAAGTTTTAAAAACTTCACATACATTAGACTCTTTCGAATAATCGGGTCCGATCAACCTCACCGCATAAGTATTGTGCGAATTCAGATTGAAAAGACTACCCTCTTAATCTCGAGGACGAGCGGTTTCCAAGTTGTACTCCTCGCTCGAGGTTTATTAATTATGTGCCCGCAGCACTTATCTTATTTACTTTTCACACCACACATTATTATCTTAAAGCTTTTAACACATTCCCGACTCAACGAGATTAACACAGGGCGACATTAACGTCCAACCCAATTGCACTAGCAAGGTGCTTAAACACCTCTTATCCTTAACGGGTGGATAAGAAGCAATGATCATGATCTTAAAACATTATTAAGAGACTATTATACCTCGCAAGGCTATAATATCCTTGCACACACGTGCTTATTAAATTAACATTAACGACTATACTTAAGTCCACACATAGCAAACAAAGGTCACAGATATCAAAAATATCTAACAACCTAGATACGAAAACATTTAGCACATAAGTGTTCCCAAACAAATTAATTAGGTTTTAGAAATTACCCAATTATTCAACAATTAATTTCAATATTAATTGTCGGTTAAATATGCAAAGAGAAGAGAAAGCAAGAGCGAACCGCCACTTGCCTGAAATAGAAAGACGACAAACAAAATGAAGATGAAGTCGGGAGCCTTGTCAACAAACTCAATCTTCGACAATCTCGATCCAATTGCGATACCAAAATCACAAGAATAAACTATAATTAATAATTTATCCGGTATAATTATCTTATTAGATTATACCAATTAAATATGAATCGAATATCATTAATTAATTAAATATTAATAATATATCAAGGAAAACATGAACGTGTACCATATATCACTTACATACAATACGTAATGTATAGTATAAGTATACATGTACGTGTATCATAATTTGTGTGAGTATATCATTGGGCCTTAAGCCCATATACAAGACAACAAGGTAAGTAAGCAAGGCTCACTCATTGTCATCTTCTTCCTCGTCGAAACAGAGGAAGCAAGGCTACATTTGGTTGGGGAGGAGGAGGAGGGGTTGGTTAGGACGTTGTTGCTGGAAGAGGGGACAAGCACAAACCACATGACCACGTTCACTACACCACTAGCAAGATCCAAGGTAGGGTTTGTGAGTGGGAGTAGGAAGGAGAGGAGGGGATCGATGGTTTGAGTTGGGTTGAAACGAGCTCGCAGTCGCAGAACCGGTGGATTGAATCTCCATCTCCATCTCCTTGATAATTAACTTCTCGTCGATCATCATCGGGCTGTCCCGGGCCTTGATATGAGAGTCAAGGCTGAATCAAGGGAGTTGAACGACCTTGAATCTGGAAGGAAAATGCCAATTTCAGAAACCTTGAAATTGAAATAATAGAACGTATAACGGATTCGGTGATCGAAACCTTACCGGCGTTTCGACTTCGGGTTGTTGGAGGTAGAAGAACAACAAACCAAGCTTTGTTTTCAGAGATCACTCGGGCAAAGGATAGAACAAGCTTGGATTGTGGCTTCGTTCTCGATTTTCTTTTTCTCTTTGACGGTAAACAGAGGAACAAGGTTTGTTTTGGATTAAAGGAATGAGGAGAGATCTCGGCTAAATAGCTAGATAGGAGTTAGGCATAACTTAACAGGATAGTCCGAGATACGGAATTCGTGTCAACGAATTTCAACAATATATGCAGATTCAAGCTGCTATCGGTTGAGAATTGCATTGGATTCCAATTTCTTTCTTTTTCTTTTAATTACTTTACATGTAATTACATATATTACCCCTCTATTTTGATTTGTGACAAAAATGCCTTTATCATATTCTCAGAATTACGGAATATTACCAAAATTATATAGATGGATTATTATAATTATTTTAACGCTAAATTGATTATAAATTAGCTTAAAATAATTTAATCAATAGTTAAAATTGATTTAACCATATTTAAACCTTAACATTAATTTGTTAATCTTGTTTAAAAATTATGGGTTATATATTATAAGTTTAAATTATGTATGACATTACTTGTACAACTCTATATAACAAGTTTTAATTTAGTCTCATAATTAATTAACATAATTATAAGAAAAATTATTTTTATGAAAAAATTACGAAAATACCCTTACTAAAATGATGGTTATTACACAGCGAGAGCAAGTAAAATAGTGTAAGCGAATCGGTGCCGGAATATGGCAAGCCTTCGAATTGATGGGATCCATCGAGAGCTTGACCTTACAGAGAAGCCTCTGAACTGCAAGACATACTCTGTTTTGTACCCATCACCTGCACCAGAGTGAGAAAAAGTTTCCGAGTTATAGAAAAACTATCAGGATTACACACTGTTTTCTATTTGAAATGAAAGATGAAAACTGGATGAGCCTTTCCTAAGATTTACCTTCAACGCTTCCTTCAACTGGTACGTCTGCAACTGGGACATACAAATATGGCAGAGCCTACATGAAAGCGCAGAATAATTCAATAATGTAACAAAAGAACCAATCCCATAAAACAAATAAAAGATCTGATATCAACTATTTGGGACAAATGAATTGCCAACTTCAGTAGAAGTCCAAATTCTGATAACAAATCTTACTCAATGGACATGAACACATGCCTTCTGATCACCGGGCATTGAACCATAAATTCTTATCACTGGAACGTGAGAGTTTAAAATTCATAACTACATTAAGATTCTACTCATTAGAAAAAAAAAGTCACATAAAAAAACCAACTTTTAATCAACAAATCTATGTCAACTATGCTTAAATAATTACATTTTAACAGTAAATATAACTTATTCAGTGAACACAAAGTAATGAAACCTGATCCACTCCCCCAGATTGAGTCCCAATGTGCCGCTCACGTTGACAGGTCAGTTCTGATGACAACTTTGTCATGACATGTAAGAGAACATTAGGGAAAAAAGACATAGGAGCCTCACTCAATTGGTCATCAATGACAAAAATTATAGTTGGGCCAAGATGTTTAAGAGCATTCCATTTCAGAATATGATCCACTGAAAAATAGAACTAAGTAAACATGCTTCCAACTCTTCATTCAGTGTACAATCTTTTCAGATACAATCTCAACTTCAGTACTAAAGTGTATATGTGCAGTTTTCAGATACAATTCTAGCCGACTCCAATCCTTCGAAAACGAAATCAAACAACAATACATAACAACATGGTAGAAGGTGAAAATCATAATCCTCAAATTAAATTTTCTACACTTCCACTTCAATCAGCAATGCATCATTACACTAAACCTAATCGGAAGTGCTCGCTCGTTACTATAGTTTGTCCAACAAATCCTTGAATTGAGTAATATGAGCCTAAAAACGGGGTAGAAACAATGAAATATCTGGAACCCTAAAATTCACAATTCATACCAAACCGAATCCAATTCAAATTCGAAACAGAAGCACGAACCCTAAAGAGACGGAACGAACCATGGGAAAGAGATTGGTGAAGCCATTGACCAGAGTAGGTGCTTTGGTGAACCGTTGTTGAAAGGCGTCGATGAGATTGTGTGCAGGATCGAAGGAGATGATAAGAACAGAAGCGCGAACCCTAGCTAGAAGGACAACGAGAATGGAGCTACAAGTCGTCTTCCCCACACCTCCCTTCCCGCTGACGAATACCCATTTGAGAGTTTCTTGATCGAGAATATTCTGTGGAGGATCAATTGTCTGTGCGTTGTTACAGGCGACATGATGCGCCCCTGTCTTACCTAGAGTCAAGCCATGGCTCGCCTCAACGAGCGTCTCCTGCCTCCACTCTTCATGAAGATCATTTTGATGTTAAGCATCGTTGGCGCTTCATTTCTAGCCTCGCCCAACGTCTCGTCCTTTCATGTCTCAAGCTTGGCACCAACACTAGAACCACCGGAGCCACCAAACTTCCTCCGCCGCTCTCCTCGGTTCTACGAGCGCCTTCTCCATGGGTGTCCAGCCACCTCATCTGCGCCGGGAGCAGTCTTGTTGACGCCGGCAACGCCTGCTTCAAAGCCTCTCCAACATCTCGGCGATCCAGCGCCTCGTGTCCATGCCTCGTCCTTGGCGACCTTCTTGACTCGACACTATGGTGCCTCACCAAAAGACTTAGTCAACTTGGTATGATCAAGCCATGGGTTTTCCATGCCTATCCTTTACCTTTCATCTTTGAGACTATTTTTAGGCAATCTCGGGAAACTTACTATTTTTAGCAGGTTGCTATGTTTAGTAAGTACTATTTTTAGTCCTCGTTTCCCGAAATAGAATTGCATTTCCGAATTTTCTATTTTTAGTAATTGTCCATATTTAGCAGGTTTCTATTAGAAGGAAGCCTAGGTTCGGGTTTTGCTAGAGTGTTAGAACTTTCTATTTTAAGAATGTTTCTAAATATGGAGTGGTCCAACCTTGCATGGTTTGGGCCGTCCTATTGGACTTTTGGTCATCAAGCCCAAGATCGTCCAAACCCCAGCCCAAACCTAACACTAACCGTTTTCTAGGGTTTCTAGCCGTCACCTTCTTGCTTTCTAGGTTAGCTCGTCTTCTTTTCTTTTATAAGGCTTTTTCCTCCATCATTGTAACTTACACTTAGAATTATTGAACCAAGACTTATTGAAACGTATTTCCTTCTCTCTTGGTCTGGGCGTCACCTTCCTACGGGTTTTGTCTTCTCATCTCCTTCACCATAGGCTTCTAACCTCTTCGTCTACATCCCTAGCCAAAAGTTCTCATATATTTTAGTCCCTATCTTCTACATCTCATCCCCTTTTCATTGTTTGAGCGAACCTCAATCAACATACTCGAAACCCTCACCAAATCAGTTTGTTGAAAGCCCCTCAACACTCATATCCCAATTCGACAAGGAAACTTGTCGTCTATATCAAATCTTCCTCTGTCATCTCGACCCTCGATCCACAAAGACGACCCCAAACTACTTACTTGATTGTCAATCGAAGATCCTTCGAGCACCATTGGCCTTCCCGGAGACCAAGGGCGCATCACGACACCATTGCTAGATGCACCGTGTCTCCAACATCGGTCTTCAAATGGCAAAAGGGAAGGGGAAGAGGCTTTGTTGGTCATCTGCAGATAGCAAAAGAAAGAAGCAGGTGAAGCCCAAATTCAAACCCCTAATTACACGGGGTAGAGGAAGAGACGGAGAAAATTGAGGACGGGAGAAAAATGAAGACGGCAACAAAACGGCAGAATTCACTGCACCACAAATGAAGCAGTAAATACACCCCTAAACTCATTAATTCCTTATTTAGAGGTCAATTTTATATGTTTTACGATAACATATGGGTTTCTATTCTTATAGAGAAATACTTCCCCAACTTTGACTTCTTGACTCTAGAGAGAAAACCAACTTAATCGTGGCAGTTTGTAGACTCCTTTTACTTTTAGACTAGATGATTTCAAAAAAGGGATTTCATGACAATTAGGAGATGGTAATTCGATTAAATTTTGGACTAATTCGTGGATTCCGGATTGCCCAATTTCTCACCTACGTCATCATTTACCTATTTTTCAAAACATTAATGACTTTATTACTCAAGATAGGCAATGGGACTCCTGGTGCATATTATTGACAAAATTGCACAGATACGTATTCCTGTCTCGCCTTGGGAAGATCATATTATCTGGACCCCTTCTGTTGATGGAACTTTCTCAGTCAAATCCTCTTATCGTCTCATTCGACCTATGAATAGCCCTAGTATAGATCTTAATTTATTATGAAAATCTAAAATTACTCCGAAAATCCAAATTTTTCTTTGAAAAGCTTTTTCTTACTGTCTTCCTACAATTGAATGTTTAAATACACACTTCCATCGGGTCTTCCCCACTTGCAGTTTATGTAACTCTAGAGACGAAGACAAAAATCATTTCTTTTTTAAGTGTTCCTTTACCATCAATATGTTTAAACATTTAAATAAGATGGGTTAGTATGATTTAACCCTCGATAGTTCCAACCCGTCGCTAACTTTTGCAAAACCAATAAGACAACAAGACTTGGCTTATTTAGCTGGTGAACTTTGTGGAACTATATAAATAATCTTATCTTCCATTCAGACTCGATTACCAAAAAAAATCCATCGGGTATTGCTAAAACAACTCTATTCCATTATATTGAATGGAAAACTGCATTCCCCTCCTCAAATTCTCCCAACACCACCACATCTAAAAAACGAACCAGAAAAAAGACTCACTAGAAAAAGCCAATAATCCCATTCTTCAAGCTCAAATGGTTCTAAAAGTTCCAATTCTGATACGTTTATTGGTTTTATTATTCACATTTCTTTAGGTCAACCTCTGTTTGTTGACCATCTTCGTATTCCTAATTTGTATGTCCTAGTATATGAAGTTGCTGCAGTTTTGGAAGGTGTCTGAGCTGCTATCCGTCTTAGTATCAAGAACATTATTATTGAGAGAGACAATTCTACTATCATTAAGGGTTTTTCTAAAAGAGTACAACTTTCATGGGAAATTCGATCCATTATTAAAGATTGCAATAAGGTTGATGAGTTGCTAGCGTCTCAAGAGTTTGATTTAGAGGACCTAGGATCGTGTATTATGAAGGGGAATAATTTCACGTAAATGGAGAACCTTTGACGCTACGAAGACTCAAAGACGTGAGAATCATCCGCGTTCATAATAAATGAAGTCAAACAAATAAAAAAAAAGAAAGAAAAAGAAAGTCTTTATACATAGCAGCAGCCAGAAGGCAGCAGCTAGGGTTGATAGTTGAGAGAGAGAATGGGATCGCGGGATGAGCACACCAAACCGCATCAGCCGCTCTTGAGCAGCCTCGTTATTCGTCCCCCCGACACTACCACCGCTGCCCCCGATTACGAACCTGGCGAGGTTCGTCCTGATGCTCCTCTTCCGACCTTTTCTTCCCATGATCATCACGGTTTGCTTCCAACCTTTTCCTCTTCACCTTTACCACTTCATTACGCTTAATTCATGTTATTTGGACCCTCAAATTTCCCCGTTGTTTCTGACATTTCACTCTTTCAGTATTAGGCTGAAGCTAAATATAAAAGAAAATCAGCATCTCTGCTAAACCTGTCTCCTATTTTTTGACAATTTCTTTCTTATAAATTGTGAAATCGTCGAATCTATTTTCTTCTTCGTATCTGTAATTCAATCAATTTTCTTTATGTTCACATGCACATGTTCATTACAATAGTGCGTTGTTTTGTGATAATTATAAGAAGAGCTATATTTAAACAATGTAATGAGCTTCTCTAGTTTTATCTATAGTAACCCGGAAAAATATTCTGTCTTTTCTGATGGGTTTAATATGTTAGTAGTTACTCTTTATGTCCGCAGTACCAAAGTTGTATCTCCTGCAATTGTTTTTTACCCTTTCCCCCAAGTTTGACAGGCCTATTGATTAATACACTTCTTTGTTTATTTGTATGATTTGTTGATTGGTAATTCAGTGGATAAATTTCTCTATATGCTATCTTTTTTTTGGTAAGTCTAAATGCTATTCTATACTCCCCTGGTGGATAAATATAGCAATCATGCGGTTCTGGTGCCACCATAAAGTTTTAAGCAGCGGAAGTAAATCTTTTTTAATTGTTTGTTACAGAATTGGTTGTCGCGTGATGCAAGAACATGGATGTTGAGGAAGGGTTATCCTTTGTTTGAGTAGAGTTGGTCATTGTTTTGGGGGATTCTTTCAGTCTGGAGAGGAATATGGGTGACGAGAATCCCCTGTCTGGGTGTACTGGAATGAAAACGAAAAATAGGATACAATTATGTCCCCAGGTCATCTGATTTAGACCAACATGAAAATGGAAAATAGGACATTCTACCTCGATCCAAGATTGCATATAAGAAAAATGATCTGCAGCCTGTTCTGGGTATTTGTTGATATAATTGGAATTGTTTTCCTGGGACAATTGATTATATTGATAATTTGATTTCTTAGAAGATAGATCTGCACTTGGTGGGTTAACATTGTTCTGCTTAAGGGGACTACTTCTGTTCTCTGCAAAGACAAAATCCTTATTAGGGATTCCGATACGTTTTTAATGTGAGGATAATGAAAAGGTGCTATGGTACTAGATACAGGCTGGGTTTCCTATCATAGAAGTGAGCACTTTGATTGGTTTGTGGGAGCTTATAGACAGTTTTTCTTATTTCCATCTGAATGTTAGTAGGCTGCGGGTAAAAGTTTGTAGTAAAATGCCCTCGTGAGTGGTATGTGTTGTATATTCCGAATAAAGAGACTTTTAAAGGACTCAACTTGCTTATGTACAGTCACGGACTGCAGCTCACTATCATTAGACCTGTTTGGTGTGTACTTTGTCTTGGAAATCTGGCTGCACAGGGGCTAATATCTTATGTCACTTTATGGTGTCTTTTCCTGAGACGTTGTCATGGTTATTGAATTTCATGGCATGCCAGTTTGGATAGGTTCAGCTTCTGAATTTGTTGACCCTAGCAGTGGGGGTGGATGGATGGATGACTCTTGGGATTCTTTTAGTTTTTTATTGAGCAGATTGGGTTGAGCTCTCACTGGTTAGGTTACTGCTGGTTGATTGCAAGTCCTACCTTAAAAAAAAGGCTAGGTGGACAACTGCTTTCCTCATGTTGATTTAGGAGGGTCAACTGCCTTTACCGTGGACTGAAAACTCTGTGAATAAATACTTCACAGTGTAGTTGTCCATCCCGGGAAATTTTGCAAGAGATATAGTAGTCCTCATCCACAACATGAGAGATTTGTTATTTCTTGGTGTTGTTGTACTGGTTCTTCCTGTTTAAAATTGTTGCTTTATGGTGTTTTGTTTGGACTACTTTTTGGGGATTATAGAGTTGGGTTTTAGGCATAGATGTGAATGTCACACAGCGGTTTGCAGATACTGAACCGGGATAGGGATTTTGGCTTCTAAAGTGCATCTTGAGAAAGCTAGATATTTACCTTCTTGATGACCCAATGTTGTTTGAGCTGGAAACATCATGACTTCTTTGACATGGCCTAATGCTGTTTGAGTGTTTTGTTTTGCCTTTTGTCAGCAGCTATTGAAGAGGAAACTCTTTATGAATGGTAAATGTATCTGAAACTTGCTTGATATCTTAAAAATTATTGTGGAAGAGAAAATCTTACTGTAGCATTTTCATATTCTGCTGCCATCTAGTGAATATTTGAATATTCAATCATCTTGGATTTGCTTAATCTTTCAACAGTACAATTTTACTTGTCTTGTTTTATCTCTACTTTTCCAGGATACAGAACACGTGCAGTTTCTGGCTCTCCTCCACGCCGTAGGGATGCTGATCGCAGATACAGTACTGATTTTGATCATCCTGGAGACCTTCGTCATGGTCGAGGATTTGGTGGTGGCAGAGCTGCTATGAGGTCTCCTGTTCGTCGTGACTATTATCCTCCTTATTCTCGAGGTAGAGGAATTGGAAGACCATTTGCAAAGCCGTTTGATGATCTCGGTTCTGGACGATTCAAAGGAGAAGGTAGAAACAATCCTAATGTCCTTCCACGGGAAGGAGATTGGTACTGCCCAGATCCTGCGTAAGTCGAATGCTCTCGGTTTTGGTTGTCTTTTATTTGCAGAATTTATTGGATTCTTTTTTCTTATTTGGTAGTAGCATCTAGTTTGAAGATATTGTTCGGCCTTTTTTCTCCCAGATGCCGGAATCTAAACTTTGCTCGGCGTGAGTACTGCAACAACTGCAATCGTCAACGTCAAGCTCCAACAAGAAGCCCTAGAAGAGGTTATGGCGCCGGGCCACCACCCCTTAGTCCACCTCCAAGGCGTTTTCTTGGTCCTCCAGTTGACCGTTTTCCAGGCAAGTTCATAGATGGCTACAGGTCTCCTCCACCTCGCTCGTTTCCTCCAAGGGACATTGGGATTCCTGGGCCTCTCGATCTCCACCACCAATACCGCTCCTTTTTTAGAGACCGGTTTGACCACCTTGAGGACGACTTTAGAGACCGAGCCATGTTCCCGAGGGCCCCACCGCCCGACTGGCCTCCAAGGAGAGGGTATGAGAGACGAGCCATCTCTCCTCCGTTCGGGGCCCACAGGGACAAGTGGACTGACCACAGGGATGAGAGAGACAGGTCTCGATCCCCTCCGTTCAGGCGTGGGCCCGACCGAGACCGGATCGGGAGTGTCTACTAGTCAGACCTGTGCTGGTGCTTCAACTTTTGTCACTCATTCGGGGATATTTGACGACCCCCTTGTTATAGAACACAGACAGATTCATGAGGTTAGATTGTAGATTGTATGACTCGTCAGTTTTGGGTGAGATTGCAGGGCATAGAAACAAAGGCTCTGTCTGGCTATGCCTTAGTTAGACTAGCTATTTCGTGTGAATCAGTGTTGCTATTCGTAGGAAGATAGCCTAGTTTGGTATGCGAATACAGAATGAGCTACAATATGAAGATGTGCGCACAGTTTTTTAAGTTGAAAAATGGATTGGAAGGACTTAAAGAGAGGTGAAGTTGATGAAAAAACGGATTGAAATGAGTTGCGGGGGAAGTTTTTTATTGATTATTATACAAGGTAACTAAAAGATTCTTTCTTCTCATCCATAAGATATTCTTAAATCACCCCAACGAATGATCCTTATAAAAATCAAAATAAAATTGGTAAAAGTTGAATCTCGATGAACTCTAAAGGAGCCGAGAATTCGACCGGGGTCATTAAATTATTTTAATTTGGATTCGGATCATGTGCGATAGCTTAATGTACGAATATACCCATTCGCATGCACATTTCTCACTAATCACATGAATCAAACCAGGGGCCTGATCGGCCGGGCTTATTTTGCCTGATCAGTCGACTTAACTAAGCTGAAGTTGCCCAAATCAACCCAACTGAAGATATTTGGGCATGATCGGGAAAGCTGAAGCATCTTCATCAGCAAGCTGAAGGCGACTGAAGAAATTGCCCAAATCAACCGGCTGAAGCACAATTTCATAAGCTACCCCCAACCTGAAGCAAATCCATCAACTTCAGTCGAATTGATGATGAACATTTTCCATAAATTGCCCCTGAAGATTGGTAGACTCCTCTATTGAATTCTCATGCATTTTTCTCTTCTCTCCCTCTTTTTTTGGTATTTCAAAGTTTCAATCTTCATTTATGAGTTTTTCGCGGTATGTCAAACCCTAATTTCGGATGTGCTTGAATCAAGTAAATTGGTGAAATACCCTAGTTCTCTCAGATTTCTCTATTGTAGATGTTGATATGGCTTTATCTATGATTGCAAGAATGCCACTAACTTTCCTTTGATGGCAACGGTTACGTTGACTCCTATCTTCGCGACGTGTTCCGTCTTGGACGCGTCGATTACTACATCTTCAAGTTCAAGGAGCTTTGGCTTCACATACCTCGTTGGCGCCTCACAGTCTTTTAACTGCTATGTTGTTGTTGCTTTCTTTACTATGGAGTGATTGGTGGTACTCTTCATCCCCTCTTTATAGCACTCTCTTGCTATGACAGGTTCTCCTTTGATTTCTTGGATCTCCCACGGCGTTGGAAACTTCAAAGATTGGTGGTCCGTGGAGGGGACTGCCTTCATGTCGTACAACCATGGTCTCCCCTGGATTATGTTGTATAGAGACTCAACCTCCATCACCACGAACTTAGTTTGCATATTGACGCCTTGAGCCAACGTCGTCAAGGTGATCTCTCCTAGGATGTCTGCTACTTCCCGGATGAAACCTACTAAAGGCATATACTTTTTCACCTCATTGTCGGCGGAGAGTCTGAGTTCTTTCACCGTGGACAACGTCATGATGTTGGCGGAGCTCCCATTATCGATCAAGATCATCTTAACTTTGCAATTCCCAATGGTTAGGGAGATAACTAGACCGTCATGGTGACCGACGACCTCGTTCGGCTCCTCGAACGTGATGGGATAGTCTTGCTTTATAGCTCGTACGTGGTACACTTGCATCACGTAGCCTTTCCTCTTGGTGGCTCTAGCGTGCCTTCTGGCTGCGGAGGCGGTGTTACCACTTAGTGAGGAACCTCCAAAGATGGTATTAACTGTCCGAGCATGTCCCGGTGGCGGAGGTGGAGACCGGAAACTTCTAGCACCGTTGACCTTGTTGAACGCGACCTTCTTTCTTCAGTTAGGAGATCTTTCGCCTCTTCTTTCTTTAGGATTCTTGCCACCTCTTTTCTCAAGGTGAAACAATTGTCAGTGCTAAGGTCGGTGTCGTTGTGGAACTAGCACAAACCTCTTCTGGTGCCTGGCTTCCTCGCAGGGCCGGGCTTAGGCATGTTAAATGTGGGTGCCCGAACAGGGCCTCCGAAATTTTGGGGCCCCATATTTTAATCTTAGGTCCATTATATGTTTTTTTTATTTATAATTCCAAAATTAATATGCCCAAATTCCTAAAGTAAGTGTAAATAAGTGTTTATTTTTACCTCTCTTTGTCCAAATTCAAACTTTTTTCTATAAATAAGTCTCAATTCATCCAATTATTGTTGATTTTCAATTCAAAAATATACATTTAATATCTTACAAGCACAATTAGTTTACAATGAATACTCATCTCCAATTTTTGTTATATATAAAAAAAAATTGTTATAAAAATTTGGGTTTTCATATGTTCCTCCGTCAACATTCAAAGACACGTATTCTCAGCCATATGTTCCTCCGTCAACATTCAAAGACACATATTTTAAGCAATTAAACATGCTTTAATAATATGTAATAAAATACTTGTTATTTTTAAAATTTATATTTCTTCTATTTATTAGGTACGAGTTGTAGCAGGGCCCCAAAATTGTCAAGAACGGCCCTGCTTCCTCGGCTGGTTTGGCTTCCTCGACTGGTTTTGGCTTCCTCGGCCATGTTACGCCTTCCAGCTGTTCCATGACGCTCATAACTTGCGACACGCCTCATGAGTACATCGTCTTCCACCATGTACCTTTTCTCGGATTTGCGTACAGTGTTCACTTTCTGGTGGTTACGGTGGTATGGCTTGTGCCTCTTCTCACTTTGATCGACGCGTTCAGATCGATCCTGGATTCTACTAGATGAGGGTTGGTGTGTCCTCTTTGGAGCTTCCGTGTCTTCCTCCAGGCGGATGGAGCCCATAACTTTTTGTTGTACATCTTTGAAGGTATGACAAATATACATAGTTAAGGTTTTGTATAACTCACTCTCTTGGGGTAGAGCGCGTCAGAACGCATCTATCGTCGTGTGCGAGTCACCCCCTGCATAAGAAATCTTACAAGCAAGATTGGACTGAATCACACTCTTAAAGAGGATTAAAGTCAGAGACCCTCAACTTTCTAGTATGCAAGGGGTGCCAAGGTATTTAATGGGAAAACAACCTCTACCATAGCCAAGATTATGAGCAAAGGAAGAATCCTGAGATTCACAGATGCCACCAAAGAAGACAGTAGTCTTAGCCTCATTGGCCTTCAGTCCAGACTCCAAATCAAACCCAGCAAGACATTCTTTAATCAAATGCAAAGTCTCTGGTAGGTTTACATAAGATCAAGAGATCATCAACAAAGGCTATAGAGGTGAGATCCATCTTCTTACACTTGGGGTGGAAGGAGAAGTCTCTGTTTCTACTCAGGAGCCTCATTTTCCTATCAAACATCTCCATGACAATAGTGAATAAGAAGGGAGAGAGAGGGCCACCCTGCCTCAAGCCTCTCTTCCCAGGGAAAAGGCCCTTAGCTTCACCATTAATAAGAATGGAGTACCAAGGAGTAGTAACAACTTCCATGATCCACTTGATCAGATTAGGAGGAAAATGAAGATGGATCATAGCATTCTCAAGGAAATCCAAACAAAAAATTCATAAGCTTTTTGAATGTCAAGATTAATAAGGCATCTAGGAGAAATATCTTTTCTATCATATCCTCTAACCAATTCCTGAGCAACAATGGTATTGTGAGTAATAGATCTCCCGGGAATGAAAGCACTCTGAGTAGGGGCAATAACATCATGGACGATAGGTCTGAGTCTCTCAACCAAAATCTTGGAAATAGTCTTCAAGAGAGTATTGCAGCAAGCAATAGGTCTGAATTCTTTGACCAATAAAGGTTTATCAACCTTAGGGATAAGACAAATAAAATTGGCATTCCACTGTCTAAGAAGCCTACCTCTCTGGAAGAATTCAAAAGTGGCTTTAAACACATCCTCAACAACAACTTCCCAACAATTCCTACAGAAGTCACTCCCAAAGCCATCAGGGGCAGAAGTCTTGGTATTACCAATGTCAAATAAGGCATTTCTAATTTCCAAAACAGTTGGCAAAGAGCAACAATTAGGAAAGTTGACCAGACTAACCCAAGGGCCAGGAAGCTGAGAGAAGTCAAGAGTAGAATTATGAGTATCAGTACCAAAGAGGCTAATGTAGAACTTGAGGATTTCATCAACCACCTCCTCATATTGGTCTAAAATATTACCATTGGAATCCTTAAGATCATAAATAGAACACCCAACTTTTCTAGTTTTAAAGCCATGATAGAAGAAGGAAGAGGTTTCTTCACCAAATTTAAGCAAACCAATTTTTGCTTTATGAGAAATGCGGCTTTGAAGTTGAGACATCCTTAGGTCAAGGTTATCCTTAGCAGTCACTACATCCTGTTGCTTCTGGAATTCGCAAAGTCAGCTTGAAGGGAGTCATGGGCAAGCTTGAGCTTCTCCACACAATCTTCAACCATAAGCTCAAGTTTCCTGAATCTGCCTTTCTGCCAAGATCTAAGAGCACTTTTGGAATTAGAGAGCTTCTTAGAAACAATAAATTGATTAAGCCCGGAGAACTGCCTACTCCAAGCATGATCAATGAGATTTTTAAAATCACTTTCTTCACACCAAAAGTTATGAAACTTGAACTGCCTACTCCAGAAGCGGAGGATCAGCATCCACAATCGGTTCAATAACAACCTTAGATTCAGAATCTGACAATATATGACTCGAATTCAGACAGGTAGTTACAAATTGCTTGGCGGATAAGTTTCTGCAATTGGCTCGATTAATCATCACATGAGTTTCCAAGCGAGATCAAGAGGGATTGGGGGAAGTCTTAGCATCAGAGGCCCTCACGCCCTCCACCGGAGAAGACGCCGACGTCATCACGGTCACGGGAGAACACTACCGGCGAAGTAGTGCAAAACGCCCAATAACCATGAGGCAAAGAGAGCGGAAAAAATCTAAGGGCGATGGTGTTGATAGTTCCTCAAACCAGTCTTGTTCTCTGGATTCTAGAATTTTGGAACCATAGAAGTTCCTCTTGCTCCAACACATCGTTGAGCTTCCCCTGAATTTCAGCTTCAATGTCCATTAATCTGTTGGAGGTTCTATTGGCAAGTGCTTTCTGAACCCCCTCCAAACGAGCAAACAATCTTTTCTTCCTATGGTGAATATTCCTGAAGACCTCCTTATTCCAAATAAGAAGCTTCTTCTTCATATCATCCAAAGCCAGGGTAGAGGGAATGTGGTATTTGACAGGGAGAGGAGCATGGTCTGAATTATCCCTAGCCAGATGTCGGACCCTCGCTTTGGTCCAGTGTAGGTGACCACTCGTGTTGGAGAAAATCTTGTCCAACCTTTATGACACCCGAGTCTGATCTAAATTGCCTTTGAACCATGCAAACTTTGGGCCCAAGAAACCCAAATCAACGAGGCTCAACTGATTCATTAACTGAAGAAACCTGGGTGTATCGATTAACAGAGTCCCACTTCCCCTGGCTCGATCGTGCCCATAGAGAATAACATTAAAGTCCCCTCCACCCTTAGTGGGTCTGTAATCTGAGCAATCTCCTCCTGAAGATCATCCAAGAAAACTCTACGTTGTTGTGTAGTGGAAGAGCCGTACACCCAGATTAAATGGGTACTAACATTCTGTTGAGTAAAAGTAACATGTATGAAGTGATCATGCAGGTTTTGGATTTGAAGAGAGATGCGATACTTGTGCCAAAGTAACTAGATACCTCTGACACACCTCGTGGCTTCAACCCGAACCCACTTCGAAAATTTCAAACCTTTGCACACCTGTTCAGCTCTAGCACCAAAGATACGGGGCTCGAACAAAACGAGAATGTTCACTTTATTCTGACTGAGAAGAGTACCCATTGTCCTAGGTAAGTCGTCTTTCCACGCCCCGTAGAAATTCCTAAGAAACAAGACAATGGAAACTAATCGGGGGGAGACCCTAGACTCACGGTTCGAGCGCAAGCTCCTCAGTTGGCTCCAGGCCATCTGAGCAAGCTAGTTTCTGTTGGATATCCATATTTGGGCTTTCCTCAATTGAGTCCTCAACTTCTGATTTGGCGCCGAATCCACATACTTAATACTGGCATTCTCCATTGGGCTACTTTGTAATGGATCAACCTTTTTAATAGTGGATGACCCAACTTTATGGGCTTTTGAATTAGCAACTACCTCTTGCTGAGTTGTTGTGGTGGATTTTCCTCCGCGGGCCTAACTCTTTTGAGAGGCCCATTACGAATATGGGCTTCAACCATCATATCCGGTTTCTCCTTCACTTCTTTGGGTACCCCTTTTGCTTTCCTTTTTTTCCCTAATATCCCTAGTATCAAATTGCCCAATGATTTAATTCCCTTTAGGAAGCAACGACCCATCCTGTCCTATCACTTTCTCGATCCATGGCCCCCTAACAGTTGAAGCTTTCGTCGTTTGTCCGTTAGTACCTTCATCTAAGGTTAATTTTGCCAAAAACAACAAATCTATTCCCCTATGTTCCTTTTTGGGTTAGGGCTCTGGAATTGTCTTCTTTCCCTTTTGTTTTGAAGGTTTGACTTACGCTTTCCCTCCCATTAGGGTTCCATCTCCGGTTCCGCTCCCTTTCCATCATCCAAGTATTGAATATGCTCCTACAGGATTTCTGGTTAACTTTCCGGCCAACCTTCTCCGTTTCCTCTCTCCCCTTCCCTGGCTCCTCCGAAAGCGGCTTACACCGCAACTCTAGATGCCCATATCGACCACAATTAATGAAAATTAAATGTAGCCCTCGTATTCAATGAAGAAGCGCTCTCCATTAATACTAACTGCAATTTTCAGGGTTTTAGAAAGATCCACATGGACGCATATTCGTGCAAATCTTCTTCGATGAGACTACAACATCTCTAGGCCGGCCTTTATCGGAACTACTATTCACGTCGCAATCTTCATCATGATATTTTCTTCATAGAGCATGAGAAGTAAGTCTGTGATTCTGATCCAAACTGGCATCGTGGTGATAACGTCATTTAAAGGGTTGAACGAAGGACTCCATGGTTTGAGGATCAGATAGTGCACAAACATCTTCCACGGCCCGCCGGACAACACCTTCAGATAGTCCCCCTCAACTTCGAACTTCACCACATACTAACCATTAGGTAAGTCGATTACCATCATCTTCCTTGTCGGCTGCGAGACTTCCCTCGATTTCTTGTCCATAACGTGGTGCAACACATTTTTTCCGAGGGGTTTGACAATGAGAGATGAGTGCCAAACCATTGCCACAACTCCATGACATCATGCGCAATCATGGTGGCTGATTCCTCCTCTTCTCCGTTGGGGAAAGATATCGTGACCTTTCCTTCCAGGAACTCCTCGTGAAGGATATGCCTTTTTCGTTTCGTCCTTACTTGTCACCATGTCACGCCATAGGTTTCAGTGTCAGAGTTGTTCACGACTTGACCCTCCATTTGCATTTCCTGGTTTCAATCTTGCGTCTCATGTAAAATGGTTTGCTGTGAATTCGGGGGAATTTTTTGGATTATTTCCGACGTGAGCATGGCGGTGTGGATTGGTGGGCTATGTGTTTGAGCTTCCCACGTGAGCATGGGGGTGGAGGAGGACACCATTGGCGGCCTCGCCCTAATGTTTGTACAAAGGGTGTTTAAGATTCTAGAGAGGAGAGAGTGTTTTCTCTCAATATCCTTCATGTGTTCTCCCCCTTCCTCTGTAATTCGTTCTTTTTTCTTAAAGGATTTTTTTTACAAAAAATATTTAGCGCCTCTTATGAAATTATTTTAAAAAAAACACCTCTTATGAAATTGTTTTTAAAAAAAAACGCCTCTTATGCAATTGTTTTTTTAAAGGCGTTGTTTGAAACATCGCATCTTGTGTATTGTACTATTTTCATCTAATAATTAGCTTCAGAAGGGTCCATCATGTCATTTTTACGAAGCTGGGAATAGTGCTTATTCTCGGAATTAACTTTAAAACGAGCATGTCTTGGAAATATTTTTGCAAAAAAACCTAATTCTGAAAAAATTCTAATATTTTCAAATTTCGCAGACTTAACGTAAGAATTATCCAGTATAAGGAGGTCCATTGTAGAAGCAGTGAAATCGTCTGCTAGAGGTGTTAAGAGGTTAACCTGACCGGCCAAACCGGACCGGGACCGGCCCGGTTAAAATCAGGACCGGACCGGCCAAACCGCCTTCCTATCTGTTCAGGTTCATGAGATTATGGAACCTTGAACCAACGACTTCAATGAAAGTTAATCGGACGAACCATCCCGGAACCTAAACCCTCATGTTAACCGTCACTGCACACCAATAAATATAAAAATATATATATAAAAAATTGAGTGAAGGAGGGAGAATTTCATTTTTAATATATAGACTTTAACATCTCAGTTAGTTTTCGACGTAGGAAGTTTTTAAATATTTTATGTCGGTAATGAAAGAGCTTTCAACATTGAAATATTAGAAGAAAACAACACCCACATGCTTGTGTATATAAATGCTACAAATTACTTACAAGCTTCAGGCCTCTAATGACTCAATTTCTTGATTGAACTTAAATTAGTGTAGGCCACGTGAATATCATGGGATTAATATTTATAGAATGCTTATAATTTTTATACAAACGTTAAAACAATAAATAAGTTATAGTTATATTTGTGAAAGATAAATAAAAAAAATTAATACATGTTTTCATTGTAAAATATATGTATGTGAAAACAGAGTGAAAAACACTGAATGATCAACCTCCAATATAAAGTATACACTATACACCAACTTATCATATAGTCAATCAAAACTCAATTAGATAGTCTTATCTAAGCATAAAATAATGACCATGCTATCAACAAAATAATATTGTAAACATAATTGTTCTACATCATACTCTATGAAGCTTGAACTTTTGAGTTCAATGATCTATTTTTCTAACCTAGGACATAGGATAAACATACTAAAATAATAAACTACCCCTACAAGTAAATGGATAAACTGATTACGAAAAAAATACCACGACAATGACAACACCTAATCACTAAAAATATGGTAACCTTATTCATAAATTTCTAAAATTAATCTCTTATTTAAGAGATTAATTTTAGAAATGACCAAAGCTTATTGTATGTTGTTTATTTTATGCTCCTCCTAAACATAGTTTATAAATGATCAAAGATTTTGAATATGTGACTTAATTTACATATTTATAAGAGATCATGGAGGAGGTGGAAGATTGTGAAAAAATGAATTTTTTTATTTAAAAATTTGAGTAATTAATTTTTTTATTTTTTTATTTTTTTTTAAAATGATGACATGGCGCTGATGTGGCACAATATTTTGTGAAAACTTGGTTTCTCTCTTATATTGTAGTTAGTTAGATATTTGAGCTCATTAAAAAATATAGTTTTTTTTTGTAACAAACAAACAAAAGGTTTATTGTTTACAAACAAGTCAAGCCTAAATCATCATAACGGATGATTTTAAAGAAATCTTTCAGGGGAAATAAAGGGGAGTTCCTAGTAAGAAGAAGCTTCTGGAGTTCCATCGTATCAGAACTTGAGCTTCAATTATTCCACTGAATGATGATCTCTCATAAGTCTTCAATAGAAACGATTTGGGCCGCCAAGAAGTCAGATGCTCTATTGCAATGTCGTCGAATGAAGAAAAACCTGCAGGAGTCAAAACTAGCAATTAGGGATAGGATATCCGTCACAATAGATCTAATTTTCCACGGAGGGTCACGTTTATTGTTAATACAACTGATAACAGAAAGACTATCACTTCCAATCAAAATATTTATAAGATTAAGCCGAATGGCAGCTTTAATGCCTTCAAGGATGGCTACTGCTTCAGTAATCAAAACCGACGAATCAGGAACGCAGAGATGTTCAACAAATGAGGGTTGACCATTAGAGTTTCAAATGATGAAACCGATAAAAGACCAAGAATTGACCATGACCGAGCCATCACAATTGAGTTTAAAAAATTCAGGGGGTGGTCTCTTCCAACTGGATTTAGGCTAAATGATTTTAGGTTTTGAAGTGGATTTTTTAGTACGTTTTTCTTGGAATTCAACTTTCCATTCCAAATAGTGAAACATAATAGTTTTAGCAACATCCTAAGAGTTCTTAGGATGAGTAGAATTATTGGCGCGAAAGATGCAAGTGTTTCTATGATTCCAAAGGGACCACGAGGCAAAGAATGCGATGTCCATGGAGTGATTGTTTTGACACAAATAGTTCATAGTGTTCTCAAAGTTGTCATAGAATTGAATAGATAATTGATAGTTTCCTAATTCATTAAGTTTTTGGAAGACTGATAAGGTAAACGAGCAATGGAAAAAGAAGTGGTTTTTATCTTCGGTGGGATTATCACCCAGGCTGCACGGGGAGAAAACTTTATGATAGTACCTGTTAAGACATTATGTGGTTGGAAGGCAGTCAGAGTAAGCTTTCTAAAGGAAGTTTTGGATTTTAGGGGGTAGTTTAATTTTCCAGAACATTTTAAGATCAATAGTAGGGTTAATACTCGGTCAAATGACATTGTAAGCAGATTTAACTGAGAAAATTCCATTGGTGGCGTCTTTCCAAATTATTTTGTCCGAGATTCGCGTGACAGGAATACGTATCTGGATAATTTTCTCCACAATATGGTGTGGAAGATATTGAGAGAGTTTAGGGATATCCCATTGTTTGTCAAGAGTGATGAACTCAGCTACAGTTGGGGTTCCACTGGAGAGGGTTTGGAATTGGGCTAAAGAGCAATCAGGGATCCAACTATCGGTCCAGAAACGGATAGATAAACCATCACCCAATTGCCAAAAGAGTTTCTTTTTAAAATCTTCAAGAAGGAGAAGTAATCGACTAAATTGCCATGATTGAGTTGGTTTACATTGGAGAGTTAAGAAATCAGTTGAGGAAAAGTACTTTTCTCTAAGAATAGAGACCCATATGTTATTAGGTTGAGTAACAATTTTCCAGAGAAGCTTCATTTGAGGAGCACATTTGTTTTTCCAAGACAAACGGAAACCAAGCCCGCCTTGACATTTGGGTTGACAAAGAAATTTCCATTGGAGAAGGGATTGGGATGAGGGATATTTTTTGTTCCAAAAGAATTTTTTGTTGATATCATCAATTTCACAAACACCTTTAGTCAAGAGAAAGCTTTGCATTAAATAGTTAACTTGTGAGGTAAGGTTAGATTTAATAGGTACGGCTCTTGCTGCTTGTGAAAGGGAATCAACTTTCCATTGTGATCTTTGTTGTTTGAGAGTGGAGATTGCTTCATCAAAGACCTCGTTACACACCCGTCCTTCGAGAATGGGGATACCCAAATACTTCTCCAACTTCGAGGTAGGTGGAATATTCATGTGGGAGGCCAGAGTTTTGGCAAGAGTACTTGAGACATTGTTGGAAACTTGGACAAAGCTTTTATGGTAGTTGATAGAAAGTCCACTTTGTTTGGAAAAGAGTGATAGAATTTTTTTTTATATAAAGGATATTATCAACTGTGGCATAGCAAGAATAATGGTGTCATCTGCAAAGCTAAGAAAAGGAATAAAATTGCTATGACGAGTCAATTTAATCCCAACATGGGGGTTACTTTCTAATGCTTCTTTAGAGAGTTTACGGGATAAGAATTCCATAGCAATAACAAAGAGAGCTGGAGCTAAGGGATCCCCTTGTCTAATACCGCAGGAGGGTTTAAATTCAGTACCAGGTTGATTATTAACTAGAACAGAGTACGAGGCCGTATGAAGGCATGCTTTTATAAGATTAATCCATTTGGTACAGAAGCCAAACTGGGAAAGAATTTTACATAGGAAATCCCAGTCAAGTTTATCATAAGCTTTTTCCATATCTAATTTAAGAGCCATCCAACCAGTAGCACATTTCTTATTTTTGTGAAAAGAGTGAAATATTTCATGAGCAACCAAGATATTATGTTGAATAAGGCGGCCTTCAACAAAAGCACCTTGAAAGGGAGAGATGAGTTTATTTAGAAGAGGTTTAAGCCTATTGGCCATTATTTTAGTGATGATTTTATAGGAGGAATTACACAGACTTATAGGTCTATAGTGATTAATGTTACTAGGAGAGTCAATTTTAGAGATAAGAGCTATGAAAAAATGGTTGATAGAAGAGAGCATCTGTTCAGAGAAGAAGAAAGATTTAACTGCGTTAAGAAGAGATGACTTAATAATGTTCCAATATTTCTGATAGAATTCAATAGAGAAGCCATCAGGGCCAGGAGTTTTATCAAGCGGTTGGTCAAAATTAGCATGCTTTAATTCTGCTTCAGTAGGAGGTTTTGTAAGATCAAAATTTTCTTGATCAGAAATCAAACAAGGGATAAAGTTAAGTTCATCAGAGCTAATACCAGTAGCTCCATTGTTCTGGAATCTAAAGGCTAACTCCTTGGTTATCTCTTGGGAAATACTATTATGATCATGGACTACAAGTCCATCTTTGGTACATAATCGGAGGATGGATTGTTTAAAGACATTCATTTTCGCAATAGCATGGAAGTACTTCGAGTTTCGATCTCCATCTTTGATATGTTTAACTTTAGCTCTACGCCTTCAATAATCAGTTTGAAATTGAAGAAGACTCAAGTATTTCCTAGAGCGGATTCTAATTTGTCTTATGGTGATAGGATTAGTGAGATTATCAAGAAAGCGAGAATAAAGATCTTGGAGCTTATTTTCAGTTAGACTGAACTGAGTAAAGTTATTGCCATTATTTTTACGTGCCCAGGTTCTGGCATTGCCATTAAAAATATAGTTGAATTATATATATATTTTATTTTAAAAAAAATTATTCTGGTTCAGGGTCGAACCGGAATCTGCTAAAAAACCGGCAGTTTTTCGGTCAAAACTGAAACCGATCCTGTTGAACCTGCCCCTTGCTGGTTTAGGTTTAGATTCAAACATATGTAAAATCTTGAACCGACGGTTTATGGACCGACAACACCTCTATCGTCTGCCACTAAAAACCCTCTTACCTCTCACTAGAAACCCTAACCCTTCTCATCTCATATTCTTACCGCCGCTACCCTCAACCCAAACCCCGTCTCATCTAAAATCCCCAATCTACATCCACTCTCATCCACTCAAAATAGTCAAATATCTACAAATTTATTCCCAATCTACTCGTATCTAATCAACGTCGGCTAGTATTTCGGATTTGAATGACTCTTGAAACCCTTTTTTCGATTCAACACCTCAATCTAGAGTCTCTACTCGCTCTCATCCTCCTCCTTGAAGTCTACCCATTTCGAGCTCTCCTATGGCGGTATCGAGGAACCAAGAACACCGATGAAGGAAAACCGGGATATGTCGGTATCCAACACCCAAGCCACTCCAATGCTCAAGAATTATGACAAAGACGCAAAACTTCCCTCTTTCACCCTCTGGAGAGGCGCCTGGGAGATCTAAGGAAGTTGACCACTAGATCTGAGATCCAGATCCCCAAACGAAGAAAAGAAGGAAGTCGACGCTTCCCCCGAAAGCGATTCCAACCCCCATCCCAACGGCGATGAAAGAAGCGAAGACTATCGTTGATGTCCTGTCGCTTCTCTGTTAGTCATTGGTGGCTCGAAGGCGTAGAGGAGCCCATCCGACCCAAAACCCAACTTCCTAAACTGACCAAGGACGAAGATCCCCAACATTCACCGGTAAAGGAGTGGAATAGATATTACCGTCAAGCAAGACTAACTCTCTCGGTTAAGAAAGAGTGGAGCCGGAAACGAAGAACCAACGATAACAATCTGATGAAGAACGATTGGATGAGATCTGGATGTGGAAGATCTCATTATCAGATAAGTTTGATTGAAAACTTGAGTGGAAGCTCTTGCTTGGTTCTCACTGCTTCTGTCAACACCAGGCATCAGGAGATCAGGATACTGATGGCAGACGAATTTGCAGGATCGAACATATGAGGCTGAAAACATTCTCTTGGGGTGGATGTTGAGGAAGTCGATCTGGAGATGGCTTCGAGAGATCGTTGTGGCAGACGATCGATAGAACCTTGGCCTTCGACAAGTGTTATCTACCTTGACTCAGTCGTCGATCTAGGTAGACTAGCTTGACTCGGACACGATAAGCAAGTGACGTCTTTTAGAAAGACTCTCTTGACTCGAACTAACCCAAGGAATCCACCTAGGGTTCTTTCAAGGTTTTGAAGTCAAACTATGTATAAACACAGATCGATCTCACAGGTGGCCAATATCAAACCAAGCGTTGACTTCTTGCAATTCAATATAATCCAAAGCTACAGCTAAAGACGTTAAAACAACGTCAAAACTAAAAACGTAAATCTCAATTATCAATTTGTCTAATCTGAGCAACAAGCTCTAAAAACCAACTTAAATAGGAAAATGTCTCAAGGGTAAAATAGTAAAGTCTCCTTAGCCTTCCTCTTCTTGGGCTTCCTTCCTTCTGAGCCCAAAAGGACTCTTCTTCTCCATCTGGACGATCGACCCACCTGGCTGCCAGTCTTGTGTTGTTCCTTCTTCTTCAGTGATACGAGCTGACGTAGTCCTGCGTACATCATCCTCCCCCTCTTGAAAAGGATTCGTCCTCGAATCTGCAATAGGAACTGAAACAAACACAAAATATCCTACACTTTCGAAGACACCCCAATACTGGAAGCTAAGGGGCAGGTCAGTATGGTTCAGCTGACGATTTGAGTGCACTTGCAACAACTGGAACGGGCTGCTACTCTTCAGCTTCACCACATCTCTAGCTGGAATACTCGTGAGGATAATCTTGGAAAACTTTCCGAAGACAGCACAGAAATAGAACATAGCAATCCGACCAAGAGCAAGCAGTGATGACAATGTGATACCAAGGAAAGGAGTGTGTGTAGGTACCTCTGGAGAAAGGGAAGATGTATGAAAAAAGTCGTGAGGTAGAGGAAACTTACGCCGTGGCTGCTCAAGACAACGAACCAAATTGACGCCTGCCCCCTCCAATATACGACTCATCATGAGGAATACAGAAACGTCCTTTTTGCTCATAGGGGACAAACGATAACGATCTCCATTGTGAAAAACATTGTACTGATTGTGGTGACCATCATGCCGAACATACCGATCAAATTGCCAAGGGCGCCCCAATATCACCGTAATATCATCAATAGGCAAGATGACACACCGAATCCTGTCAGAATACTCATCTAGACGGATATCGAACTCAGCTCCCTCACTCACATTCACATTGAATTCATGACAAATCCAACCCGCTGATATGGTCTCATTCAAATGGTAAGTAGGGATAGACAACTTAGTAACAACAGCTCTGCTCACTATATTACGCTCACAACCACCGTCAATAATAGCAAGAAAAGGAGACGGATGCTTACCAATGAAGATCTCGTGGTAAAAGGCAAGGGTACGTTGTGTCAGATCAATTGGTGGGACGTCAACTTGCTCTCAATTCTCTCCATCTCCCACTCCATGATCTCTCCCATCAGCTCTAGGTGATCTCCATTATCTCTCATGCCCTCTTGTTGATCCCTACTGATAGCAGTGTCCTCTAGAGGATCCTCTTCCATGGAGTCTCCAGTAAAATCCAGGGATCCTTCAAACGGGACAACCATACAAAGGAAAGACTCACCCTTCACATCATTGGCTGTAAAGCGGACCTCATCTACCTGTGCACTCGGCTCTTCCTGAAGTTCCTCTTCATCAGCTGACTCATATCCGCCGTTTTCGTTCAACAGTACGACTCGTTGGTTAGGACAATTACGAGCCAAATGTCCTTTGCCACTGCACTTGTAACAGGTGATATCTCTTGCCCTAGTCCCTTCCTTAGGTTGTTCATCAGACTTGGTTGCCGACTTTGTTGCCTGATCTTTCTGAATCGACAGGCGGCTGCCTGATGGCGGCGCTGACCAACTTCTGTTACCTCCCTGCTGTCGTCTCTTAGGCAGAGACTCAAAAACTTGTGTAGCATAGTGCATGACACTCTCAATAGCAGCTTCAGGACCAAAATACTGATTCCGAACAATAGACCCGACATCATCATTCAATCCATTAATGAACTTTGAAACGACGTACCTCTCAGGAAAAGTAACGTTGGATATGGCAATAAGCTGCTTCAACTGATTGAAATATTCCGCCTGCGAAAGAGCTCCCTGTCTAATTCGTTCTAGTTGCCCCTGAACGATGTCAACATAGTTGCCCGGGATGAATCGTTTCCTCACTACCTGTTTCAGCTCTTCCTAAGTCTCAACTGAATGCTCAAAACGGTTCACTCTTTCAACCTGATCCGCTCTCCACCAAGTCAGGGCGAAGTCTGTAAAGTGAATAGTGGCCATAGCCACCCTAACGTGCTCCGGGTACTCACAAAACTCAAAAATCTGATCAGTTCGGGATTCCCAACTGATATAGGCTTCTACATCTGACGTACCTGAGAAGTGATCTATTTGCACCTTTGCCTGAGGGAGTGCTGCTGGCCGATCCTGTTGTTGGTCGAAACCCTGGTATGTCGGGACTCCCTGTCTCGGCTGAAGATATCCAGGATTTTGTTCCCTGACTTGACCACGGTAATCTCCTTCCTGATCTGCATGCTGAAATTGAGCTCTCGGCTGCATCTGCCTGAATTCCGGCTGCCCGAACGTGCGAGTACACTGAATAGGAGTGTGATCGACTACTTGCTCCACTTGGCTAGGGTATGGTGTTGATTGTCTTGTCTGAAACATTAGGCGGTCTCTCGTGGGATGTCCGTCAACATTGTTCAAAGGCTCATAAACCACAGCCCCGTTCAAACCGCCTACCTGCTGCTTGCCCTGCCGACGTTCGATTGCTTCCAAAACAGTAGCACTGATTCTCGCTGCTAGCTCCTGCTCCATCTCTTGGACTAGCTCTCGCATTGTTGCTTTCATCTCAGAAGTGACTGAAGAAACCCGCTCAGTGTCTGAACCACCCATGTTTGCCTGAAAAATCGAACGAAGAAGATTAGAGAAGGGGGAGGGGAGGTTCGGCCGGCTATGTGCTAGGTTAGAGGGCTCCTTCAAATTTTTGCTTGCCTTTCAAGGATAAAATCCTACAAGATAAGAGAGAAAAGGGAAGTAAAATCTAGAAGATCTTTTAAGGAAATAAAGAGAGAAAATAAGAAAATAAAAGAAAATCTCAATATGGTTAGATAAGATCTCACCAACTTGGTAACAACTTATCTTCCAAGTAAAGAATATCTTTTATTTTCCTAAAAAGAAAGGAAAATAAAACAAATAACAAGATATGGTAACAAGAAGATCTTCCCCCTTTTTTTGTATTTTTGGAAAAAATGAGGTGGGAAGGGGAAGGGCCACTCGGCCGGCTCAAAGGCCAGCCCGCTAGGCGCGGCTGCGCGCGCCTCGGTGTGCGTGCTCCCGTTCGAGCGGTGGTCCCGCCTTGCCAACTTGGCGATTCTCCTCGTAATCTTCCCCTGCAAGATTGTGCCCACTTGAAATAAAAGAGACAAAATTAGGTTAACGTTTAATTTCGCAGCCCTAGGCTCGAAATTCCTCACGCTTTCCCTTTTCAGAAGGTTCTCTCTCGGTTTGGGCTCGAGATGAGGTTCTGGCTAAAACAGGATCTTCCAAAAGTCAATAGAAGATTCGGTTGAGAATATGCCGCAAAGAATTTTGAACAATAATTTTCGTAAGAAAACGAAAAAATGCAAGATTCAATTCAAAAATCTCTAGAGCCGCCCCCGGGCGGGAAAGCGTCGGGGCGGAGTTCGAGGCTACTAGCCCGACTCACTTGGCTTGACCCCTGGGACTTCTCAAGGCTACTAGCCCGGGTGCTGCTCAACCTTTAACAAACAAGGCTACTAGCCTAAAACGTTCTCGCCTTAGCCGGATTTCTCTTCGGCTAGTCGGGTTATAGAAAACTCGTTTTTTTTTAAAAAAATGGCCGACTGGCCGTGTAAGGGTAGGGAGCTTGAAAACGCCTCCCGCTCGTTTGCCCTTTTCTAAATTCGAATTAAAAAAGATTTTTCTGATTTCCTTCCGAAAATAGTTGCACAAAATCTTAACAGAAAATCTTCAAGCCTGATTCTTCCCTTGATTTATGGGTTGGTTAGGGTAAGAAGGGATTAGGGTTTTGGCTCACCCTGGCCGTCCGCCGTCCCTAGGCTAAGACGCAGCTCGCTTCTCTCGGCTACACTCTCCTCTCTGGCGCTCGTCACACGTTTTGAGGAGGATTTGGCCAAAAAAAAAAAAATCTCACCCTCTCGGCTTTAAAGGTAGATCTGAACAAAATGCACCCGAGTGAGTAAATTTCAAGCAAAGGGAATACGAAACTAGAACGTTTTACCTCGTTTAGCTCTGATACCAAATGATGGCAGACGAATCTGCAGGAACGAATATATGAGGCTGAAAACGTTCTCTTGGGGTGGATGTTGAGGAAGTCGATGTGGAGATGGCTTCGAGAGATCGTTGTGGCAGACGATCGATCGAACCTTGGCCTTCGACAAGTGTTATCTACCTTGACTCAGTCGTCGATCTAGGTAGACTAGCTTGACTCGGACACGATAAGCAAGTGACGTCTTTTAGAAAGACTCTCTTGACTCGAACTAACCCAAGGAATCCACCTAGGGTTCTTTCAAGGTTTTGAAGTCGAACTATGTATAAACACAGATCGATCTCACAGGTGGTCAATATCAAACCAAGCGTTGACTTCTTGCAATTCAATATCAAACTAGGAAAATATCAAACCAAGCGTTGACTTCTTGCAATTCAATATAATCCAAAGCTACAGCTAAAGACGTTAAAACAACGTCAAAACTAAAAACGTAAATCTCAATTATCAATTTGTCTAATCTGAGCAACAAGCTCTAAAACCAACTTAAATAGGAAAATGTCTCAAGGGTAAAATAGTAAAGTCTCCTTAGCCTTCCTCTTCTTGGGCTTCCTTCCTTCTAAGCCCAAAAGGACTCTTCTTCTTCATCTGGACGATCGACCCACCTGGCTGCCAGTCTTGTGTTGTTCCTTCTTCTTCAGTGATACGAGCTGACGTAGTCCTGCGTACATCAGATACCAGCAATGAGATTAGTAATGCGGGTTTTGACACCAATTTCACCAATTTCACTGGAATAAAACACAAAGGTATAAAATGAAGATCAATTTGTGGAATGTAAGAGGTATTAAAAGGAACAATGTCTGGACGCATATTGATTCGTTCTGCAAAATTAACCATATTCAAATGATTGGGCTTGTTGAAACTAAGTCCCCTAACTACCCAAATGAAAAAGAATGGGAAAAGGCGGGTTTTGACAATATTGTTGTCTCACCAGCCAAAGGATATGCGGGAGGAATCATTGTTCTATGGAAAGAATTCCAACTAAGAAATGAAACGGTTACCCTACACACAATAGATGAAAGATTTATAGCTTTCATCTACAAAAACTTAGCAAATAACATACAATTCTACATAATATTTGCCTATGCCCATCCTCATGAAAAAGACAAAGAAGAATTCTGGAAACAAATTGACTGTTTCATCACAGCAATTAACGAACCCTTCATTATCATAGGAGATATTAATGACATTCTGGTCAGTGGTGATAAGGAGGGGGGAACAATTCCCAACAACAACAAGCTTCAAAGGTTAAATAAATTTGTCCAAAAGTATGATCTATTTGACCCTCCGACAATTGGCAACAGATTCACATGGAGGAAATCGAGAACGATTAATAATACAATATATTAAAGAAAAACTAGATAGAGAACTAATCCACCAACAAGTTGTATTATGGTACCCAAATTTAACTACAAAAAATCATGCTTTCACATCCTCAGATCACTGCCCAATATCTCTAGATATAACAAACGAAACCACATACCAAGTTCAACCATTCAAATTTGAAATGATGTGGACCAAACGAAAAGATATGAAGGTGTTAATTACACAAACTTGGAGGAATCAAATCCCAAGAACGCCCCTATACCAACTTGCAAAGAAAACCCAACTACTCAAAACAAAAATCAAGGAATGGAATAAAACCAGATTTGGCAATATTTTTGAACAACTTAAAAAAGTGGAAGAAGAACTACTCATAATTCAGAATATTCCCCAATCATCCTGCCTAGATAGTAATGTTATCAAACAGAATAACCTCATAAATAAAAAAACAAGGACTTCTCTCCTTCCAAAGAATCTACTGGGGACAAAGAGCAAAACTAAAACACATAAAAAATGTAGATTCAAATACCAAGTACTTCCATAGAATTGCTACTGGGAGAAGAAGTAGGAAAAACATAAAAGAAATAACTTCCAGTGAAGGCACACAAATTATTGGCTATGACAATATCAAAACAGAAATTAAGAGAGATTTTGAAAGAAGGTTCACTAAACAACACATAGATGTAACGAAGATTGAACATGTTCTGGTTGATATTGAACCAGAAATTACAAATGAGGATAATAGCAAACTAATGGCTAATGTAACAAATAGCGAGATATATAAAGCACTACAAGAAATCAAAGATGATAAAACTTCGGGACCAGATGGCATGCCAGCTGGCTTCTACAAAAAAAATAACATCAAAGCCATAAAGAGTTTCTTCCACAGAAAGGCTATTAAAACAAATTAACCACACTTTTATCACACTCATACCAAAAAAATGATAACCCCCAATCTACCAACCATGATAGACCCATCAGCTTGTGCAACACTGTATATAAGATAATTTCAAAAATCCTCACAAATGGACTCAAAACAGTTATGGATAAAATTACACATCCTCTTCAAGGTGCATTTGTTCAAAATAGAAGCATCCAAGATAATGTCTTGATAGCACATGAGATATTCCACTCTTTTAAAAAGAAATCAGGCAACAATGGGTGAATAGCCCTTAAATTAGATATGGAAAAAGCGTATGACCGGGTAGACTGAACATTTATTCTGCTAACATTAAAGATATTTGGATTTTGTGAAAAATTCATTAACTGGATAAAAGAATGTACACACACTGTATCCTTCTCTGTTCTGGTTAATCAAGGACCAACAGATCTATTCTACCCAACTAGAGGACTGAGGTAGGGTGACCCCCTTTCCCCTTTCCTCTTCATAATCAGTGCAGAAATCTTATCAAGGAGTCTTCAGAAAGCATATGAAGCAAGACTACACCCTTTTGGGGTCAAGATAGCAAGAGGAGGTACAAAAATTCCGTTCATGGCCTTTGCTGATGATATAATCATTTTTGTAGAAACCAAAACATCCACTTGTCAAAAAATCAAAACCATCATAGATGAATACTGTGAAGTATCGGGACAACGAGTTAATTATGATAAATCAACATTCCAAGTATCTAAAAACACAAGTAATAGTGCAATCCAACAGATCACCCAGATATTCCATATTAACCAATCAATGGCAATGGAGAAATATCTTGGTTGTCCGATCATTACTGGAAAGGTGGACTCTAACACATTCTTCTCAATTATTGAAAAAACGTCTCAAGAACTTACAAAATGGAAAGCTGACACCCTTTCTATGGAAGGAAGAAAAGTACTAATTAGAGCAAATCTATCAGCACAACCAAACTATATGATGCAAAACTTCACGTTACCTCCTAAAACACTTAAAAAATTGGACAAAATAAATAGAATATTCCTCTGGAACAAAAGAGATAATTATAAACCAATGATAAAATGGGATGATATTTGTAAACCAGTTTATAATGGTGGATTAGGGATTCGAAAAAGCAAAGATATGAATACTATTCTACAGATGAAACTCATCTGGAAAGTATTAGCGGAACCAGATAACTTATGGGTTAAAATAATAAGAGAAAAATACCTTAAACATATACACATCCTTGACTATGAGAAAAATTCAAAGAAAAGTGACTCTTGGCAATGAACCCAAATGTCGAAACTAATCACACAATTCAAACAAGGTCTTACCTGGAAAATAGGAGATGGGAGAATTATCAAATTCTGGGAAGATAAATGGTTCCCTGAATCACTGAAAGAACAAATAATAACAAATGAACCAATAAATGAACAAGTTACGATATCTTTCTTCCTTAACCAAAATAAATCTTGGGATGAAGACAAGCTCAAAGTTTACTTTAGTAATACAACTATAGAGAAACTAAAATCATATCCAATTCCATCTAACTACATACAAGACAGACTATATTGGGAATTCAGCAAAAACGGATGGTTCTCGACCAAAAGTGCAATGGATATGATCTATGGGAACCAGAACCTCCCACCATCAAATTCAGAATGGATCTGGAAACTTGATCTGTTACCGAAAATAAAATCTTTCTTATGGAGAATCTCAAAGGAGGACTACCAACCAAAGTTAAACTCCAGAACAGGCAAATGCCTATAACAACAGAATGCCTAGGATGCAACTCTCCTAGAGAAGACCTCAAGCACTTTCTTTTTGAATGTCCTAGAACCAAGCGAATTATAAGAAATTTTGATAGGAGAATTCATGATACGATTAATTCCTTACTACCCAGAAATTATACCATTATAGAATTACTCAACGAAATAAAAAACAAGGCCACGAAAAGAGAAATTGAAGATCTGGCTACTATCTGGTGGACCCTATGGTTCTATAGAAATAAACAAATCTTTGACATAGTGGAGCACAACCAACTACCCAATATCCATCATTTCATCAAAAACCAAATGAAAGAATGGAAACTTGCACAAATGGAAGAAAAATTGGGTATTGAAGTGGACACACTAAATCCAATAGAAACGAGACGAAAAAGGAGAGCAATAAGATGAGTCAAACCAAAACAAAACTTCTTCAAAATCAATGTTGATGCTGCTTGCCCATCATCTGGACTAACTTCTTATGGCATTATCATTCGAAATGAACAAGAAAAACCAATCAAAATGGCGAACAAGTCCTTAGGGAACGTTCCACCAATCATGGTTGAGGCCCTTGCGATGCGTTATGGCATTAAGGAGGCTATTCGGTTGGGCCTCACGCATGTTGAGATCGAAGGCGATAATCTCCGCCTTATTAATGCCATAAATGACGTTTGAGACTGCCCATCGGAATGCCCTAGGGCGATATCATTCTCCCTAGATGTGCCCCTAAACGCTTTCTTTATTAAAAAAAAACCTCTATCATCTGCTAGTGGGAATCACCAAACACGGCCTAGAGCGTAGCGCATGATATGGTATGAGATGCACACGATCCCATCACCACCTCACAACACAAGCGTCCTATCCTCGCCTTGTTGATAATTAAAAAAAACAAAGCATCATCTTCCACAGATCCGACGGTCGAAACACCCACCAAACTCAGAAACCTATGAATTAACACCGCTGGATTAACCAAACTCATCTGTATCGTTGATTTAGAACACCACACGTATCCACCCTCCAATAATTTACATAATTGAATTTCAAAAGAGCTCAGGGTGAGAGGGAGGAAGAACGAACCCATCTTTGCTATTCTCTCACCCATCTTTGCTATTCTCTCACCCTTTTTCTTCTTCACAATCCACCTCTCAAATTTCAGCTGCCGCTGGGTTTAAGCTTCCTTGATCTTGTTTCGCGTCATTCAGAATCTCCCGATCAGGAAATTTCTGCCCAGATATTTCAATTCTGTATACTCGGGTTCTTGAATTCCTATTCTAGTATTCTCTACTTGCCTGGTTTTGTCTCGCGGATTTACATTGATCTTTGTTCGTGGTTGTCACTTGTCACTTGTCTCTTGTTCATCCTGATCCAAGGAGGAATCTTTTTTGAATTTGGAAGCGATGGAGCAAAGTAGTGGCCTCAAAGGAGCGGGGAATAGTGTTAGTTTGCCTCCTCCATCTCCTCCGAAGCGGAAGACGGACGCTTCGGAGGAGACACAACAGATCACTGCTACTGCAAATCCGAAGCTGGCCAGGCAGCTCGATTTCGCTACTTCGACTGCTACGCCACGCCGTCAACAAGTGATTCATTTTCTATCTCAGGCTCCCGCAAAAACTCTTCCATCACCATCACCAATTGCACCCATTGCTCCCATTACCGTTGCTGCTCAGATTCAAAATCACCCATCTTCAATACACCCACCCATGCCTCCCCAGACGCTTCATTCTTCAATGCCAGTCGTGTGAGTTCTTTTTCCATAAACTATTTTTACTTTTATCTACATCGACAACATTACTCAATGTCTTAAAAAGACTCCAGCTTATAGCAGGGTGAGGGGTAGTATGTATGCAATCTTAACCCTCTGTTAGAGAGATTGTTTCTGCTGAATGAATTCTTAACCTGTCTGACTGCTACTTCACAAAAAATAAGAAGCTTTAAATGAGTCATTTTGCTTTGTTCCATTTAATTACGGAGCCAAAAATGAATCTTTGGTTCCATTGAAAGCAGGAATATTTTACTTTTATCTCTGTTTGATATGTAATGTTTTATTTACATTCTTGAGCTGAGGCTTATGGGTTGATGTTTGTGATCAACTTAGACATTATTTTCAGAATTATATTGGGAAACCAAAGGTTTAATTTTGGAATGGTACACAAGATAAACACTTTATAGGCTATGTAGACAGAGTTTCGAGTTCAGATCAGTGAATTCTACTTCTAGGACATGGTTTATAGAGGGTAGATTGTTAGCAGCCTAGACACCTCAGTGTTTGACTGTTGTATAGCTTTTAGTTCCATTTCTGTTTTTGAATTTTCAAACATAAGACACTGTAGGTATCTAAGGTACTTTATATGATTACCAACTTAGTCATTTGATCCTGAACTAGAACAACAAGAACTGTATGGTTTCAGGCTTTCAGCTCTATAAGAATAATTTTTAAATTAGTACATTTATCGTTATGTTTCCGGAAATATGTTTTGTGGACTATCTGGCTGCCTTTTCTTCCTTGCTCCTGTATTTATTGAGATAATTCGACGTTCCTATACTTGGAATTGGGTAATTAGGCCCTTTTGCACTATAAACTTTAGATTATCCTTTTCCTTTCCTTTTATTGTACATGTCAGACGGATTCTCATGCTCCTGGTTTAGTATAGACATTCAGTGTAAATATGTCATATAGACATATACGCTATTTAATTTTGAAACTCTTATATATATATTGGTAGCGACGTTTGTACTATAAGATTCAGATATTTATTTTTCTGGGTGTGATGAAACCATAGCATGATTCCTTATTGTCTTTTTACGCCAATCGATGCTAAATGCTGATTGCAGAAAACTAGAATCTCCCGGACCACGAGGAAGGTCAAATATTGAAGCAACAGATGTCACTCCAAAGAGGAAAAAGCAATGCAACTGCAAACACTCACGATGCTTGAAGTTGTAAGTTCTAAACTGTGTAAAGTCTATTATTTGAGTTGTAAACCCAAAGTTACATGCTTGAAGTTGCAATTCAACTTTAAGCTCTGATGGATTTTCTTGCCACCTTTGTTCCTTTTCCCGTCAAGTTACATCATGTTAACAACACACATTTCCGTGCGGAAAAACTAAACTTACATGCTTGAACTTGCATATTCAACTTTAAGCTCTGATGGATTTTTTCGCCACCTTTCTTCCCTTTTCTGTCAAGTTACAACAAGTTAACAACACACATTTCCTTGCGGAAAAACTAAATCATGTCTTCCTGATGGAACCTATGATCAAACTCTAAAAGAAATATCTCCTCTGCTTGTTTTGTAGCTGTATAGCAGAAAGAACAATTAATTGGTCTCTTTGGTGCTCTGTTTACTATATGATAACAAACAATTACATCGCGCATACGCAAACGCGAGCGCTTGATTCAGAGATTCATTAAGTTCTCTCTTCCCAGATCTGTGGTGATCTCTAGTATTAAGTGGTTCATGGACATACATTTTTTTTGCATGTCTGTTGACTGATATACAACTATTAGGTATTGAGTTGTTCAGATCCAAGGAAATTAACAAAGACGCATGTTGCCTGTTATGCATAGATGCTTGATATGTTGAAATCCAAATTTTTGGGCATGGAGCTAATAAATCAATCACATTCCATTGTAATATTTTATATTAAAAATATCCATCCTGCTTACATTTGGTTCTGGATATAAGCCTACTTCTTGTGATGTTTCATTCAGGTACTGTGAGTGCTTCGCATCTGGAGTATTCTGTGACGGGTGTAATTGCATCAATTGCTATAACAATGTTGAAAATGAGGGTGCTCGAAGAGAAGCTGTGGAGTTAACCTTAGAGCGCAATCCAAATGCCTTTAGACCAAAAATCGCTAGCAGCCCTCATGGAAATGGCGACAACAAGGTATTGCAGATTCAAACATAAATGCCATGCATCTCCATTCTTATCAATTTATGTTTCTTTCATGGTTCGACAACTATTTTAAAAATAAAATATTTAAATTGTTTTATTTTGACAATATTGAGCAAAGTGTTTCGGTACCTTTTGCTGTTTAAACAAATAAGTGATATGTATACCAAGGAGCCGTATATAAGTTACAGACTTCTCTCTTACCCACCGACTTGTTGCTGTGCATTTGTGCAGGTAGCTGCTAAAGAAGTGCTGGGAAAGCATAATAAAGGATGCCACTGCAAGAAATCTGGATGTCTTAAAAAATATTGCGAGTGTTTTCAAGCAAACATATTATGCTCTGAGAATTGCAAATGTCTGGATTGCAAGAACTTTGAAGGCAGTGAAGAGAGGCAAGCTCTCTTTGAAGGAATTCACACAAATAACATGGCTTACATCCAGCAAGCTGCAAATGCTGCTATCACAGGAGCTGTTGGGTCTGCTGGATTCATGTCTACTCCCATGCCAAAGAAAAGAAAAGTTCAAGAACACTTTGTGGGTACAATCAAGGATTCCTCTCTTCAGAGACTTCCACAGGTAAATTATATCCTTCAGTATTTTGATTCTGAACTTGCCATTCCTTGATTGTTCATTTCCTTTTATTTCTCCATATTTATAATTGGGTGCTTCATTTGATCAGGTAAATAATGTCAAATCATCCACAACCTCCTCTACTGCGTCTCCTGTTGCTGCATCCCGACCTGTCAATTGCACCGCACCTGGCACTTCAAAATTCACCTACAGGTTTATACTCTCTTTTTTCTAGATTATTATTCATTTGAAAGATTTCTCTATCACAATAATGAAACGATCTAATGTAACACTTACACAACCCATATATGATGGGGGAGTATATGCTATTATTGTATCATGTTTCTGCAGAACTGACCCATGCCATTATGATTCAAGGTCTCTGTTGGCTGATATCGTCCAGCCTCACGATGTGAAGGAGTTATGCTCAGTTCTAGTTGTATTATCTAAAGAAGCTGTTACGAGTTTTAGAGGTAAAATAGACTTTCACTCTTCCAGTCTGACAAAACATTTAAAGATACAATTACCTTTCACATGTTCAGTCGGACAAGACCTTTAATGTGACAGAATAACTTGTATTCTGGATTTGGGAAATGGGAAGTTAATATAGAGAGAGTAGTTTGACATACAGACAAAATGCTACCAGTGGTGAAGGAGGATTCACAAATTCCAGAATGCCTTTTTGTGTTGTAAATTCTGTATCTTTCTGTTGATTCTTGAGGCCCTTGATTCTTGATTAGAGTTTCCTAGTTTGAAATAATATACCGTTGTCATTATATACTGAACTCCATTCTTCACTATTTTCATTCATTGTGAGTCAGTGCACCTTAGCAAATGAACCACATTGCCAACAACACATATTTTGTTAGGTTCAAATGATTCATCCTTTGTTCCTAGGGTTAAATTTCTTTTGCACGAGATTTACATGTTTATAATACCCTAACCTAAAAGGTTCATCCCTCTAAACTCTGGAAAAGAGGTTCTGGTTCTTGAAGAGTTTGGAAAATTATCTCGTTAAAGCAGTTTTTAAAACTTTTTTGTCACCTCCGTTGTAAATATGTTATTACTAGGTCACTGCAAATTTGTATTATATAATCGAAAGACTTGATTCTTCAAAAACTGTGGATACTGTTTGTAAGGAGGCAGAGTAATAAAAATAGCTGCCTGAAAATTGTCAAGGTTTTAGGGGTTGAACAGTGTATGGAAAAAAATAATGAGGCCTTATCCTGAAGATAAACAAGTGCATTTTGTTTATATTCATTATGCACTTTAGACAGTTTCCAAAATAAGACCCCATTATTAGATATGTAAAACATGTCTTGAGCTTTCTGTTGATGATATCTTCTTTTTGTTTCTGTAACTGAATTCAGAAGATCTAAATACGACTGACAAACCGGAAGGATGTAAACAAGAAACTTCTATTGCTTCATCATGTCAAGATAGGGCACGTGATTGCAAAGAGTCGGACGAGAAAGCCATTACTCTCAGTTCAAGTTGCATGGAAAAAGAAAAACTAGGGCCCAGCAACTCCAGTTTGGAAGTAGCTGATGGACCAAATGTGAGACCCATGTCCCCAGGAACACTAGCATTGATGTGTGATGAACAAGATACAATGTTTGCAGGCTCTCCAAACAGGTCAACTAGCCATGCCCGGTGTACGTCTTCAAAGATGTCCGAGCAAGGCATTACAGAGGCCTATATGGAGCAGGAAAGGATTGTATTAACCAAGTTCCGAGATTGTCTCACAAAGCTAATCAGATTAGGGGAGATTAAAGGTAACATACTTAGTAACTGAAATCTGGAACATTCTGATTATTTGGTTAATGCTCTTATGAGCATTTATTATTGCATTTCATTTCATCTATTGGTATAAAGGGAAAATTAAGGAAAGTCTATCACTGCTATTTTAATTCATGTCAGAAAATTTGAGATAATGGATCACAATTGCTGAATCCAAGATTTTTTTTAGTGCACTTATTTGAGTTCAACTTATTTGAGTTCAGGTTATTTTAATTTTTGGGTTATGAAGTGAAAACTTCTTGCAAAAATCTAAGGTTCCTTTGTAGGCCAAGATATCTTCCTAGATACTGCTGTTTTGACATAAAATGCTTGATTGAACTATTTGATTTGCCTTCATAATATAACCAATCTTCCTTCGTGACTAATTACAGAAACAGAGAAGTATTCTTCTTTGGTAAAATCTGATTCTAGGTCCCGACAAGAAACATTCTGGAACGGCTCTAGTGCAGCAAGATCTGTTATTTCGCCCCCTGACAGAACGACTCCTGTAAGAGTTAAGGTAGAAGTTGTCTCAAATACAGACTCTATCAATCAAATCCCAGCTTCCCAACTCTAGCAGAGGGATAGTAACACCTGTTGCTACAAGTTTGTACAAAATGATCCAAAGACAAATCTGAGGTAACATCTCTCAGAATCAGTAGAAATTTTTAGAATTACAAATGTAGAGGAGGATAAATAGTTATTTTTTCCTAACCACGACATATTTATTCCATTCACAGGTGAAAACTGCAGGAATGTATTAAGGGCACTTTCACTGGTTCAACTAATCATAATTACCGGATTGTGTATCAATTTTTTTTCCTTGCTGGTACAGCTTGTACGTTGTAAAACTTATAAATTATAATACAATGCCGAATGAGAACAAATGTTCTTATTGCTATACTATACAAAATTGTATTAGTGAAGATGCTGTATTTTTTTATTAGAAAAATGACTCCCAAATTATTAGCACAGAGAAGAGGTGGAGATTTTATTCAGATGGCACCAATGGAATAAAATATTTGGATACAGATGACGATTGCGTTGTTGCATTCTTTGAATTTGATTATGTGTGAGCAATGATTATAAGTCATAGTTTTATAATGACTCGTAATTTATCTTCCATCAATGGTGCCCTCATATGCGTGATCTTGAAGCTGGCGATGATGCAGGTGCACTCTGCAGAGAAATCAGCGCTTGAGTATATAATCGACTAGATCCATCAATCAGGTAACTTATTTTGCGAAACTTATGAGATGGTTTAGTTTAAATTTATAGTTATAAATTACTCCGTTTGAAAAAATGATCTTACTAGTGGAATGCCCTTAGCTACTCTTTCTTCCAAATATCTTGAGGGCCTGAAGAAGTTTCCATACAAAGTTGTCCACTTCTTCAAGCTTTGATACACATGGCGTGGCCCGATGGCATCCGCCCAAAACACGATTCCACCCCTGTAATTAAGACATAACCACTTAGTTTCATCTAAGAATTCAATCCTGATTACATCTTTTTGATGGAAAACCTGCGTTGTGTATAATGAGATGAAAAGACTGACCGATATGAAGGGAAGCTCATTCCGACTATTGATGATACGTCAAGATCCGATGCTCGGATGACAACCCCGTCATCAAGCACACGACAAGCCTCATTCACCACCGGAAATAGCACCATCTCTACTATATCTTGGTCAGATACTGATATGGACTGTAAGAAAAACAACATTGTTTTAATCAACTGCATTATCAAGGATGCTCTAACTAATGCTACTAACACTATGTCCACCCTCTGTATTTTCGCATTAGATATTTAAGGTCCCAACCATCTCTGAACGACCGAACAAGGCTTGAAGAGTCTGAGCTCGGTCAAAGACGTTTGGATTTCCTATGATTAGATTGACAATTTAATCCTAGATAATGCAATTTAAAACATTTTTTTTTAAAATTCAAACGGACCCTTAGTGTCTAACATACTTTTCCGCCTGGCATGACGTTGGTTATGCTCCTGGACTCTTCAAGAATGGGTAGAATAGAAGTGTCGGGTTTTGGCTTACTGCCCTTCTCATAGAGATAGTACCCTTTTCCGTTGGCTTTTCCTGAATGAAGAAGAAAACAATATTGATGTCAAAGGAGCAATGAGTGTCGTCAACCTACAAAGATTTAAACGTGCGAGATTACCATGTCGTCTGCTTTTCATTAGAAGCTCAAGCAATGGAGATCTGAAGGAGTGGTCAGGGAATGCAGTTGCCAGTTCGTTAGCAGCTGCTAAACAGACACCATATCCAGCCACGTCTTGTAGCCTTCAATGTATAAAAAGATACTTGTCATCATTTATTGTTTGTGTGGGTTAAAAATCTCATCTGCAATTCAAACTGTTACCTTTATTTGAAAATTATAAACCCCATAACAATAATATAGTAATACTTAACCGTTCTTTCTATTATGAGCTTCTTAACCTGCCTTCTTAATCATATTGTCACATAGAGCAAGGTAGTTTGAACTTACATGAAAGGCCCAATGGGCATGCCAAAATCCGTAATCACCTTGTCAATCCGAAAAAGGTCAACTCCTAGATTAACAAGAAGATGTGCACTCATGGTGTATGGGAAGAAGTTTCTATTGACTGCAAAACCAGTGCAGTTTCCAACCACAACAGGAACTTTCTTCATTGCTTTACCTATTGTTATAAGATCAAGGATTACTTGAGGCGACGTCTTATCTGTCCGAACAATTTCCAAAAGAGGCATTATATGTGCAGGGCTGTTCATAACAGAACCAATGTTAGCCAAACTACTACAGCAAACCATTTCCTTTTTTGTGATGGGGGGGTTAGAACCTGAAAAAGTGTGCGCCAACAATACGGTCCTGCGACTTTGTTCTTTCTCCAATTATATTAAGATCAATAGTTGACGTATTAGTCGCTAAGATGCAGTGTTCAGGACAGATTCTTTCAATGTCACTGAGTATACTTTGTTTAAGTTGTATTTTCTCAATAACAGCCTGCAAGCAAGTATTCATAGAGTTTAAGAATTTGAATTGGACACAGAAATTTCCTAATAATGATGATTTACCTCAATGACCATGTCAACATCTTTAAATTCTTCATAATCCAGTACTCCTTGAAGCAGATTAAGTGCTTTCTCCGCCTTTTCAGGCGACAATGTCCCTCTATTAACCAACCCCTTGATGTTTCCTGTCATAGACATTTCTTAAATCAATTGGATGAAGAACAACATTTAATTTGCATATTCATATAGAAAATCACCTTGTATAGCTGTTATCCCTTTTGAAAGATATTCAGAGTTAATTTCCTTGAGTACAACAGATACATTGCTAACAAGAAGAGACGTTGCTATACCCGAACCCATAAGACCCCCGCCAATTACACCAACTTTCTTCATTTGCCTTGCTTTTAGTCCAACATCAGTAACACCAGGTACCTGTCATCAATGCATATTAGCCATGTTACATTTTTTGCTATACGGTTTATTAAATCTACCCATAGAGTTTATGTAAAATTACCTTAGTGGTCATTCGCTGACCAAAAAAGTGATGAACTAACCCTTTTGAGGTGTCAGAGTCAACCAGCTTTCTAAACACTTTTGCTTCCTACAGAAAATGAGTTAAAAACTACTGCAGTGAAAATATATAAAACGATAAGCATGTGCAGAATAGAGAAAGCTAAAAGATGTAAATACCTTTAAGCAACCGTTATAACTTCCATGAACAATACCAGCTTCAATAACATCGAGGCATGCTTGATGCTGAGGCATATTTTTTACTGTCTGTTTTCTAGCTGACATGATTGTCTCGCGTGCCTCAGATAGAGAATGTATCTTGTCATTCGATTGAAGGGAATGTCTCCATGGTTTACGTCTCTCAGCAATGTCTAAAGCCCATAACCGAGCTACTTTTAGCAGATCTTCAGGAACTACAACTTCATCTATTAGTCCGAGCTTGCTTCCTTCTTCTGACGACATCCATTTTGATGTCTACAAATCGGCATTGAAGACAAGAACTAATTAGAAATATCAAAATCTAAAAAAAAAGTATACAATACACACCAAAAAATGCTTACCATCAACATATGAATGGCCTTCTTGACACCAACAAGCCTTGGTAGACGCTGTGTCCCTGAATTCGAAATTTATTAGTCAGTATGATATTGCTAAAATAATTTGAACATACACAGATAATTAATTAAGAACAGAGAGGAGTTTCAATCCAAACCTCCCATTCCAGGTATAATTCCAAGAGACAACTCCGGCAATGCAAGCTGAGTGTTTGGTGTTGCAATACGAGCATGGCATGCCTGCAATCAGTTTAATTTTTTCAAAATTTCATAAGTTCATTTTTCTCTAACTTGTTTCAATAAAAAAATGAATAATTATTATTAGGAAGAGACAAACCATAGCTAATTCCAGACCACCTCCAAGTGCAATCCCTTGTAAAGCAGCAACAGATGGCTTTTTAGCATCTATGGATGATATATAGGAATAAGTTAGTCTCTTTTAATGATTTTTCAACCATTAATTCATTGTATATAAACTGAAAAAGTATTTCAGTGATAGAAAAACAACCTTCCATTAATTTGATGGAAAGATCAATAGTTTCATCAGGCAGGATTGATATATCGCCTGAAAAAGGAAGATATTAGTGTAAAAAAAACACAAGCAAACACAATTTGCAAAAATAAGAAATGAAAGAATCAAGCACATACCAGTCTTGTGAATTTTACTGAAAACATCAATGTCAAATCCACCACAAAACTTCCCACCCTCACCTTGAATTTGGACAGCAATACATCAGCAAATACCAAAACAAAATGCTCAATGAAAAATTATTTGCAGAAGCCAGCCAAGATGTTCAGTATGCAGGGGGTGACTAAAGAAAGATCAGAGTCAATTAAGCACGAAAATGAAGGTAGTAGATTTACAACTTCATGCTAATATTTCGGGTATGTAATGTTTTTGATGAAGTATATCTTAGAAAAAAAGAGTTTTCAATCCTCAAAAATTTACAACAAGCTAAAAGCACGCACTGCACTATGTTTTTCAGCTTAAGGTATGACACAGAAGAACACAGTACAATACAACAACATCACCCACCCAGTGTAGATACCGCCTAAGTGGTGTATGGGCGGGAAAGATGTACACATCCCGATCCTGAACTAGTCGGGCACATGCATCTTCGAACAAATCAAGAATAAAGAAAACAACTATGGAAAAACAGAGGAAAATAACACAAGAAAGTAAAAGACCAGTAAAAAAAAGAAGTCACCATAAACAACAAAAAACTGTAAAACCCGATGGTTGCCTAGACTAAAGTTTAGAAATGTGTATCTTCTCCATCCAAAAGAGAACAAAGTAAAATAATGAACTGAAAATGCAATACACACTAAAAAGCTTCTGTAGAGAATAAGAAGCAGAAAAACCTTACCAGTCAAAACTATAGCTTTGATATCATTTCTCCTCATGGCTTCATTATACTTCTCCTTCAATGCTGGAAACACTACAAAATAATCGAATACAACCAGAAAAGCACCCAAATCACTAGTAAATCATCATCTCATCATCTTAATCTACATCTCCTTTAGTAAAAACAAACTTGCATTTTCATTTAAAAAGAAAGACAACACATGTTTCAAACATTTTTTATTCAAATGGAAGTCCAATCTCCATTTTCTAGTGTTCTTTTTTACCTATGTCCTTAGGACACATGTCTTAATAAAGAAGCTCTTATCTAAGATCAGGATCACCTATGAATAGGAAATTATAAATAAAACACAACAAAATAAATATCTCTAAAATTAATAAAATCCATCAAATTTCTATAAACCTATGTTAATTTCATCATAATGTGCTTATGACATTAGAAAGAACTATTACACAAAACCATATTAGCTTATCCAACTTTGCACAGAAATCAGAATCCTTCCTTACTTTGCACAGAAATCAGAATCCTTCCTTACTTTGCACAAAACGTTGAAGGAAGATCAAGTGCTCCCTCCGTCCCATAATATAATAAAAAATTCTTACATATTAAAAGTTAATATCTCTAACTATATGTTAATAAAAAATTCTAAAATTTTGATAGGTTAAAGTACTCATCAAGACGAATCAAACAAGATCTCATATAACTATGTTTGTTCTTACATATTAAAAGTTATACGACAAAATATATTAAAAGGTGAATAGTGTCAAAAATGAAACAAAAATTATATACCGGGACGGAGAGAGTAATTAATAATCCTCATTTATCCACAAACATTTTGTAAGCTCAGTTTGTAGTGACCGGTGGTTAAATATATTTTTGTTGTGAGTACTAACTAAATATGAAATATAATAATTCATAATGAATTTATCAAGCTTTATAAATTATATATTTTAATCTCAAAATTACAATTATGTATATGACCCAATTACAACATCTTAGAATAGATTAGAAAAACTGAAAAAGGAAAAGATGAGAAGCAAGTATACTTGGAAGCGTAAGTGCGTTAACGGGGGGATTCAGCAATGTAATGAGTGCAACGGCGTCGTTTCCGACCTCCAGAACCACCCGCCCTCCTGCCATTTTTATTAGTACTTGAGAATTAATGAATTCTCGTTTGTTTGTGTGAAGAAAAATATCTGAAGAAGGTGATACTTAAAAAGAAATTGTGTTGTTTGTTGGTGTGTGAACATCTTCTTCCCTATTCACCTAACTTTTTTATACTAGTACCGTAGTACGTACAATAGTAAGACTTGTCAATATCAGCATTCAGAACCCAATAAAACGTTTTTCTTTTCCTTTTCCTTTTCATGAATAAAATGTAAAGGAAGTTTCCACTTTTTTCAGTTTCATTCATATATACTGATATCAGTACGTGTACAACTCAATACTATCAGTTTCATATACATACTGATATCCTTACCTGTACAACACAATACTATCTTCGTCCTTAATCTGCTATATATAAGCAATCATCCATTTTATTTTTCGTCACATATATATACTGATATCCTTACGTGTACAACTCAATACTATCTCTGTCCTTAATCGGTTATAATCCTCCATTTCATCTTTCGTAAATGTGATCTCTTCACTAAAACTGGGGTCCGATTACGGTGAGGACGACCCTCTAGATAAGGACTAAGGAAGGATGGAGTTGATCCAAAGGCCCAAAATACAGGGGTCCCACCACAAGTCAAATCACTTACGCTTCAAAATTCCCCACACTCTCCATCTCCTTCCCTCTCCCAAAATCCCGCAAAAACATCTTCCCCAAAATCTCGACCTAGCTTCCACGATCTCCACAATTTCAACTTCTTTTCCCTCTTGTCCACGATTCCACTGCATTTCCAATATATTGCAACAAGCGACTGCGACAAAGGCAGCGAGCGAGTGAACGAGCGAGCGAGAGCAGGCGAGTACAGTGTGGAAGGAGGTGCATCACATTCTCAATTTCCTATTCACATCTACTTTCGATCAAGATCAAAATGAGGAGTAAAAGTGCAAGTTCTCAAGGTATGATACTTGAAACAGTTTCATTACAAGCAAAATGAAGTTTCTCTACTGTTATAGCAAGTGAATCAAGCAAATAGAAGTTCCTGGATGATTTTGATATTTCCTTGCGTATGATTGTGATTTGCATGTTGTGTTTTAGGTTTAATTTCACATTTCTCTGCTTGAGATGGAAAATCCTTTTGAGAATGAGTTATTAACTGACATTACAGGGATTTAGAAAGATACAGTGCATGGAATATGAGTTTTTGTGTGTGCATTAGTTTTTAATTCTGTGTGCAAAGGTTTTTATGTGTGTGTGCATCAATACTGATGTGTATGATGACAGCTAGAGGTGAATAATATTAATACAATAGAATTGATGTGTGTGCATCAGATTTTGTTTCCGTGTGCAATGGTTTTAATGTGTGTGCATCAAATAAACACACATATATTGTGTACATGACTTTTATAGGTGAATAATATTAATACAATAGAATTGATGTGTGTGCAAAGGTTTTAATGTGTGTGTGCATCAGATTTTGTTTCCGTGTGCAATGGTTTTAATGTGTGTGTGCATCAAATAAACACACATATATTGTGTGCATGACTTTTATAGGTGAATAATATTAATACAATAGAATTGATGTGTGTGCAAAGGTTTTAATGTGTGTGTGCATCAGATTTTGTTTTTGTGTGCAATGGTTTTAATGTGTGTGTGCATCAAATAAACACACATATATTGTGTGCATGACTTTTATAGGTGAATAATATTAATACAATAGAATTGATGTGTGTGCAAAGGTTTTAATGTGTGTGTGCATCATATTTTGTTTCTATGTGCAATGGTGTTAATGTGTGTGTGCATCAAATAAACACACATATATTGTGTGCATGACTTTTATAGGAGAATAATATTAATACAATAGAATTGATGTGTGTGCAAAGGTTTTAATGTGTGTGTGCATCATATTTTGTTTCTATGTGCAATGGTGTTAATGTGTGTGTGCATCAAATAAACACACATATATTGTGTGCATGACTTTTATAGGTGAATAATATTAATACAATAGAATTGATGTGTGTGCAAAGGTTTTAATGTGTGTGTGCATTAGATTTTGTTTCCGTGTGCAATGGTTTTAATGTGTGTGTGCATCAAATAAACACACATATATTGTGTGCATGACTTTTATAGGTGAATAATATTAATACAATAGAATTGATGTGTGTGCAAAGGTTTTAATGTGTGTGTGCATCAGATTTTGTTTCCGTGTGCAATGGTTTTAATGTGTGTGTGCATCAAATAAACACACATATATTGTGTGCATGACTTTTATAGGAGAATAATATTAATACAATAGAATTGATGTGTTTGCAAAGGTTTTAATGTGTGTGTGCATCATATTTTGTTTCTATGTGCAATGGTGTTAATGTGTGTGTGCATCAAATAAACACACATATATTGTGTGCATGACTTTTATAGGAGAATAATATTAATACAATAGAATTGATGTGTGTGCAAAGGTTTTAATGTGTGTGCATCAGATTTTTTTCCTGTGTGCAATGGTTTTAATGTGTGTGCGCATCAAATAAACACACATATATTGTGTGCATGACTTTTATAGGAGAATAATATTAATACAATAGAATTGATGTGTGTGCAAAAGTTTTAATGTGTGTGTGCATCATATTTTATTTCTGTGTGCAATGGTTTTAATGTGTGTGTGCATCAAATAAACACACATATATTGTGTGCATGACTTTTATAGGAGAATAATATTAATACAATAGAATTGATGTGTGTGCAAAGGTTTTAATGTGTGTGTGCATCAGATTTTGTTTCTGTGTGCAATGGTTTTAATGTGTGTGCATCAAATAAACTCTATTTTCTATATGTGTGTGCATCTTATGTATGCCCATCTTGTGTCCAAACATATGTAGGTGATGATATTGCAGCTCCAATTCCAGCCAAAGTAATAGAGGGTGAATTTGGAAAGATCACAGTTCCTTCAACTTCTGATCAAGGATCTCCAGGATCTTTCAAAGGAAAAAGAAGGAAGCATCTTGCTTCAAAACCAAAAACAATTAAAAAGCCCAAGATAACACGTTCACAAACTTCTAGAATGGAGGAACAAACAAGAGAACAAGAAAGTGAACAAGAAGAAGATGATGAAGAAGAAACAAGTGCAGAGGAGGAAGATGATGAAGGCTATGACAGGACAATAGGAGATGAATTTAGAAAGATAAGTATGAAAAAAAAAGATGGACAAAGCACCAAAAGCAACAACAGCAGCAACATCCAAATCAAAATCTACGAAGTCAGAGAAAGGAAAACAGAAAGTAGAAAAGGAGACAAAGACTCCTAAGAGAGAGAAAACGAAAAAGAAAAAGGACATTGTGTTTGTCTTAGCTTCAAAGGCACCAAAGGAAGGAACGAAGAAAGCTTCCAAACAACAAAGGAGTCAATACGAATCACTAAGGTGCCAAACATCTCCAAACAAGCTTGTGAGCTTCTTCACTCATGTGGAAGATCCAATCACTACTGAGCAGAGGCAGGCTGTTATAGATCTCGACTTTGGAGAATTACTTAACTGGAGATTACAGGAACTGCCAATGAAGCTCGGTATGTATGTCTGTGCAAGGTATGATCCAATCAAATGCACAATAAAGCTAAAGGATGAGAAGGAAATTCTTGTCACAGAAGATGATGCACACGACTACTTGGGTGTTCCAAAAGGTAGAAGACAAATAGAGTTTCCAGAGAAGCTAACAAACACTGAGTTTCTCGCAAAAATAGATGAAGATTTTGATGGCAAAGACCTCAGGAAGATCTCTCACACGGATATATACCACAAGATGAAGGAGTATCCTGGAGATTTGTGGTTTAAACGCTATTTCATCCTACTCTTTGCAAACACAATCGTAGAGAGCCTTCCAAATGGGAACGTCATATTCAGGATCTGGGAGCTCCTAGAAAATGTAGATGACGTCAAGAACTACAACTGGAGTAGTTTTTTGTTCCAAAGGCTCAACAACTGCAGAAGTGTCTGGGGTGGCACTGCACGTAGCATCTTCAAAGGGAACTTTCTTCTCCTCATGGTAAGCAAAGTGTTAAATATTTAATTACATTTTGGCCTTTTGATGTGAATCAGTTGATCTATATAATGTGCATTAGATTTCCCTTCCGTGTGCATTAGTTTCAGCCTTTTGTGTGTATTGATTTAGCCTTTCGTGTGCATCTTGATTTTGGAAATGTGCATGGATGGTTTCTGTGTGTGCATAAGTTTTTTTATTGTGTGTGCATCAGTTTTATATTGTGTGTGCATATTTATATTGTGTGTGCATCACCTTGTTACTCTATATGATTTTTGCTTTGTGTGCATCAGATAATGCTTGTGTGTGCATCAGTTAATGCTTGTGTGTGCATCAGTTAATTCTTTTGTGTGCATCACATTTACATCATCAGTAATGCTTACCTATCTCTGTTTTATTTTGTATTCTCCAGCTAGTGTATGTTGATAGAATGAAGTGGAAAGGTAAGACACAAAATAGATGTTTCCCAATAGAAATGGATTTATTTTGTTTTTTTGTTATAGGGGGAATTGGAAAAGGGACAGAGGATGAGCCAACAGAAATAGAACCTGAGGTGGCTCAAGAAGTGGGTCAAAATGAGGTTCATACAATGGACAAGGGGCAAGAGGAAAGTGAGACACAAGATGTGGCTCAAGAGAAGGAAAGTGAGACACAAGATGTGGCTCAAAAGGAAACTGAGGTGGATCCAGTGGAAGAAAACCAGAACACAGAGGACAAGGGAAAGGAGGTTGTAGATATTGAAGCTGAAAAGCATAAGGAGAAGGGAAAGGAGGCAACCGGAAGTGATAGTGATAGTGACTTTCAGAAAAAGGAGGCAACCGGGGTCGTTCGAAATTAGAATCGAGCGATAGACATATCTGGTGAAAGATGGGATCAATACGGACCCAACGAAATCGGTCGTGATCGATTCCGATTTCAAACGAGCCCATACGAGCCATCCAAACACGAGTAAGTCATATATAATAATATATATATATATATATAAAAACTTTGAAAAAAACTAAAATAAAACAAATGCTTTGTACCCAGCGCCTTATACAAATAAAAAAAAATTTTAAAAACATTTTATGTGTAAGAGACGCTGGTAAAACCAACGTCTCTTACACGTGGGAATTAAAAAATAAAAATCTGTATAAGAGACGGGGGAACATGTATAAGAGACGCTGGTCGAACCAGCGTCTCTTATACATGTTCAAATAAAAAAATAGAACGTCTCATATAAAAATTTTTTTTTATGTTTTAACATATAAGAGACGCTGGTCTGGCCAGCGTCTCTTATACATAAAAAATTCAAAAAAAAAATTACCAGCTTCGGACGAGAGACGCTGGTAGAACCAGCGTCTCTCACACATAAAAAAAATCCGAAGCTGGCATAAGTGCCTATATTGGGAATTTCTTTTGAAAAGAGCCTACGTCGGGAATTTTTTCTTAAAAAAAGCTCATTTCAGAAAAAAATTCTAAAACTGTCACATGTCATTGTATTATTTATTTTGCACATGTCATTTTTTTTAATCATTTTACTTTTTGATAAACTAAATCATATATTAGAAAAATTATAAATATATGTGTGTTTATTTTACGATAATTCAGATTTACAAGATATTATGCTTATTTATACTTTTAACCTTCTCCGAACCATATTTTATGTGCATTAATACACAAAAAAATATTTAATAATTTTGTAGAAAATTTTTATCTCATAATTTATAAATTTTAAATGCTTTAAACTGATATATATTTAAATATTTAAAAAATGTTTCATTAACCATCTCTTTATTACAAATATTTATCATACTAATGCAAAAACTTTATATTAAAGAATTGATATCTTTTTACTTTAGCTATTTAGGTAATAATTTAAATTAAGAAATTATTTTTAAAAGTTATACTATATTTGTATGAGGTAAATGAACTAAATCTATTTGGTAAAATATTTTAACCTAAGCTATTTCTATATTCAAATTAAATTAAATTATTTTATAAAACTCGTGCGAGGCACCGGAAACTAAACTAGTATAAGGTAACACATCTGTTCAGTGGCGGAGCTAGAAATGTTTTGAAGGGGGTGCTCAATTATTGGCGCGATTAACAAGTACTTACGGTTAATATTTTTATTATTTTTTATTAATTATGTACATTTGAAAAACTATAGTAAAATAAGTTTTATTTTATTTATATATAGAAGTAGTTATGTGGTAATGCTCAAATTATAATCTTACAAAAGCCTTACGTTAAAATTTAACAAGTAAACAAATTTCATAGGTAAGATTTTATGTAGTAAAAATAATCATCTTATTGGGATATGCCCATGAATAAACATAATAAGGGTTATCCATGTCTGCATAACAGTATAACACACATAAAAAATGAGAATTAAAATGGGCTATAGAAGATTTGAACCCTGGAGGGAGGCACATGTGGAAAAAAGTAGTGCTTATCAATAGAAGTAGTAAAACGACATCGTTTTGTTACTCATTTAAAATAAAAAAACTGGAAAGTAAACCCATCTTCTCTTTCAAATGGTAGACGGCCCTAAAATTGTTGCAGGTGCTCCAATGGAGTTCCTTAAAAAATAAAGATTACTAATAGCGCTCTCGGCAGGCGAAGGGGGTGCTGAAGCACTCTCAAGCACCCCCTAGCTCCGCCACTGCATCTGTTGATATATGCTTTGTGACATGAATGTCTCTAATCATAGGATAATTAATGTTATACAATTTTTATATTGTTAAAGTACTCGTTGAGACGAATCAAATAAGACATTACATGACTATAATTTTTCCTATGTACGGAAATAAAGCGAGAAGATAAATGAGATGATAAACGAGAAGATTCTCTCAAACTGTGAATAGTATCGTAAAACGAAATGTATATCTTATATTAGGGGACGGAGGGAGTAAAAAAAGTTCATATTTGACTGGAGAGTTTTTTCCCTTTATAAATTTATTCTTGTAGATGTATTTTTCGTTGACAATTTGAACCCAAATACTAGGTCCATTGAATATGATCCTCCAAAGTAGTTTCATTTGTAAAGCAATATTGTTTTGTTTTCTTGTGAGAGGCGGAGACTGAGTCCCCCCCCCCCCCCCCCAATTTTGGTTTACAAATGTTTTTCCAACTAAGAAGAGGGTGGTGATTGGGCTTAGTGTTGTTCCAGAAGAAGTTTTCATAGATGTCATCAATGTCCTCACAAACCCCTTTAGGAAGGAGAAAACATTGCATGAGGCAATTGATTTTGAATTTAAGTTAGATTGGATAAGGAAAGCTCTAGAAGTCTGGAATAGGGAGTTGACTTTCCATTTACTAAGTTGCTTGCGAAGATCAGAAAGAGCATTCTCAAATGCATCTTTGGTAATGAGACCTTTGAGCGTAGGAATGCCAAGATACTTTTCCATTTTTATGGTAAGAGGGTTGCTCACAACACCTGCCAAGTTAAGAGCTTGGATTTTAGAAATGTTATTAGATACCTCAAGAGAACTTTTGTGGTAGTTAATTGTAAGGCCACTAATTGAAGAGAAGTTATCTAAGAAGGTTTAAATGTAGTGCATGTTGATCGCAAAGGCATTAGTAAGAAGAATAGTGTCATATGCAAAGGAAAGGAAGGGATATGGGTTCCATTTTGCGTTAGTCGAATACCAACTCTATTGTTGTTTCTGTTGGATTCTTGAACGAGTTTCGTGGATAAATATTCTATATCTAAAATGAAGATAGAAGGAGCAATAGGATCACCTTGGAGGATATCACATTTAGGCTTGAATTCATATCCTCGCTGATTATTAACCAAAACAGAAATCTGAGGGTGTTTAAACATTCTAAGATGAGGTTAACCCAAGTAGATTGAAAGCCAAATTTAATTAAATTGTTCCTGATAAAGTTCCAATTTGATTTGTCAAAAGATTTTTCCATGTCGATTTTCAAGGCCATCCAACCAGAGGAGTCTTTGTTTTTTTTTGTGAAAAGAGTTGAAAATTTCATGAGGGTCGAGGATATTTTCCTGAATAAGTCGACCCTCCACAAAATCCCCTTGTAGAGGAGACATAATACGAGAGAGGATGTGTTTTATCCTATTAAACATAATTCTGGTAATAATCTTGTAAAAAGTGTTGCAAAGGCTGATGGAACGAAAAATGGTTTATATTAATAGGACGAAAATGGTTTATATTAATATGAGCATCGGTTTTTGGTACAAGGACAATGAAAGAGTGGTTCCAGGGTTTTATGATTTTGCCAAAATGGAAGAAGGATTTAATTGCAGCGCAAAGAGTAGGAGCTATAATGTTCCAATATGATTGATAGAAGTCAACATGAAACCATCGAGACCAGGGGTTTTGTCACTAGGAAGTTCAAAAACTGCATTTTTTATCTCACTATAAGAAGGTTTGGCCAAGAGGAAGGCACTATCTTGAGGGGTAATGGAATTTAGGATAATATCCACGTCATTAGGGTATAAGTTAGATTAGCCACCTTCATACCTCGCCTCCTTGGTAATAGCATGAGAAATAGAGTCTTGGTCGTAAAGGAGTAACCCATCATGGGTACAAAAGTTGAGTTGCTTTTGCCTATATGTACGGATTTTTGCCACATTGTGAAAGTATTTAGTGTTTCTGCTTGGCTCTCTGCTTCCAAAATCTATCTTGGAATTGGACAATCTTATTGAGTTTTTTAGTCATGTTTTTTATTCTATAACATAAGGCTTGATCATTAGAATTAGAGATGAAGGACTCATGGAGTTTTCCAAGATTATCTTCGGTGTCCTTGAATTGCTGAAAACTGGAACCATTATTATTTCTAGCCCAGATTTTAGCCTGTGACATTGAAATTCCAAACTTTAGAAACTAGCTTATCAAAAGATTTAGCGTTGGACCAAGCATTTTTGTATCTGAAGGAATCTTAACATTTTTTTAATGAATTACCAAGATTGAGAGTAATGAGGCAGTGATCCGTAGTAGTAAAGGGATGGTGGTGAACAATTGGATTATTGAAGATTGTGATAAGAATAGAATGGATGAGCACCTGATCAAGTCGTTCATGATGTTATTAGTATTGTTAGTAGACTTTCGCCAATTGAAAGGGAACCCAGAGTTACTAGTGTCTTCAAGGTCAAAAGTGTTCATGATATTGTGAAGACAAACGAATCGAGAAGATCGTGGGGAGAGACCTCTAATTTTATCATCATATACAGAATTTCATTAAGGTCGCCTATAATAATAACATGGAGATTGTTATTAACTGTAATTTCTTTAATATCATGCCAGAAATGATCCTTGTGCTCATCCCTGTAGGAGGCGTAGACAAAGAAAATGATGAGGTCGACATAGTTGTAGGAGTATTGCATGGCAATCAAATTGTTATTGCTACAAAGGTGTGTAAGGGATTGAGTGTCAGAATTGAATTTTGAGAGTAGCCAAAGACCACCTTTGGTGCCATCAGAGAGAACAAACTGGATGGCATCAAAACCCATTCTTTTAATAACAGATTGAGAAGACAGTTTATCCGTTTTAGTTTCACTAAGACAAAGAACATCAAGCTTGTTTTGTTTGTGTATATAGTTGATTTCAGCATGAAATTCAGGTCGCCTAGTATCTCGGACATTCTAGTAGCCAATCTTCATAATACAACCAGATGATAATATTACCTAAATCGAGTTGTTTGAATGCTGAGTTTGTTCAAATGGTGTCTAGCACATGCAGCAGAATCAATCAAAAAGAAATAATAGCAAGCACAATGATAAGAATTCAAACTATCAACACATAGTAAGTAGCTAAGGCTTCTGATATTAAAAGTCCTTGTACAAATAACCAGGATATCAGGATCAACTGGTTCATCAAAGTGTCTAAGAGTTTGTTCAACTTGTTGCTTGTCATAATAATTGTCCAAAAGTAAAGAAGAGAGCATTGATCATCAGTAAAGAAAAGCAAAAGATCAGAATCAGAAATAGACTTATTTATCATTTATTACTCCTGGACAAACTTGTTCCTGAATTAAGACTTTTTTTCTTGGACTAAGGTGGAGTAGGAGTGTGTCATCCTCTTCTTCCTTCTTTTGCAGCACTATGGAAGTGTTAAAGGATTCAACATGGGCCGAGATGTCAATGCCATCAATGTTCTTCTGAATGGAGGTGGTGGATCTTTCAAAAACTTTGGGAGAGTCCAGTGGTGGTCCATGCCGGGAGGAGGTGAGTATATCATTCCAGGTGGAGTCCTCATTAGTGGCCTCATCATTTTGGGATTCATGTTCATCATGGGAGGAGTCACAAAAGCTATCTGTTGAAGGTGAGTGAACATGTGTGGAGTAAACATGTCAGTTGTGTGGTTTGAAGGCAGACTGTAGAATGGAAGAACATCTGATCTTGTTATATGAGCTGTAGCAAAGGAATGGTTGTTATGTTGGTTGGAAGAGCTACTTATTTGCCTCTAATAGGTTTCTCGTGTGCATTGTACTGGTTTGTCTGAGAAGAGCTTGTTCCAGCACCATTCTTGATCACAAAGTTGGGTCCAGAAAAGCTTCTGGCTTGATTTCTTGGTCTCCTATTGGGGATATTGTTTAACAACCTTGCTCTGGTTTGATCTGTTTCTTTCTTCTCATCTTTTGTCATAGAGATATTGGATTCAAAGAGGATAGGTTGCATGTTGTTGAGGAAGCATTCAAAGACATGATCCTCAACAACACAACAAGCACAACTTGGGGAGAAGTCTTCGTACCACAACTTCATTGTGAGGATGGAGTTGTTTGTATGTTTGATTCTCACAAACCCAATAGTCACAAGAATATTAGTGTGAATATATATTCTTGCAAACTTCTTTTTGTTCTTTTTGTTTGAGCTCTCATCAGTTTTGATGTAACTTCCAACACCTTTTCCCTCAATGATCAAACAAAGAGCAACATCAATGTAGAGATGGTGAGGGAGAATGGGAATACGTACCCAGATATAAGCTTCCAGGATGTCTTCCTCCAGTGGATCAAAAGTAGATGTGAAAGGTGTAACAACAACCAGGTTGCTCAGGACATGGTATGGTCGATTGTACCACACAAAGTCTTGAGATTCCTTGTTTGCAAAGAGGAGCAAAGTCCAAAAATTGTCAAGTTCATCAAATGTGTAGTTGGTTGTGGAGAAGTTTTTGAGTGTTGTGATTTTGGTCATGAAAGAGTGAATGATATTGATTGAGAGGGAAGTTAGCATCCATGGGAATAACATTGATGGGAGCAGGATTGGGGATGGCTAGAAGAGTTCCAGAGTTAGAGTTTAGTACAATGATGATGGGGATGGGGATGGGGACGGGGATGGGGATGGGGATGGGGATGAGTGCATTAACATAAGAGACTTCCTCAGCCATAGCTTGAAAGGTAGGATTGGTGTGTGAAAAGGTGAAATCAGAAAGTGGATTTGAGTGAATGGTGGATTGTATTTGGTTCCAAAAATCATAATATATAGGGATATTGAGTTGATTATGTGTCTTAGAGGAACTGGATATGACAAGACTATTTGGTCGTATATTGAGGTTGAGCGAGAAATCTGTAAGGTTTTCCATGTTGGTTATGTCACCAGATGAAAAGGGTGTCTAAGAGGCTTATAAGGATGATGAACAAGAAAAATATGTTATATTGTACATGGATGCGATTTTTGAATACAAGATGTTGATGATAAGGGATATATTTCCAAGAGAGCATGTACATAGTGATGGCAGACGAATCTGCAGGATCAAATATATGAGGCTGAAAACGTTCTCTTGGGGTGGATGTTGAGGAAGTCGATGTTGAGATGGCTTCGAGAGATCGTTGTGGCAGACGATCAATCGAACTTTGGCCTTCGACAAGTGTTATCTACCTTGACTCAGTCGTCGATCTAGGTAGACTAGCTTGGCTCGGACACGATAAGCAAGTGACGTCTTTTAGAAAGACTCACTTGACTCGAACTAACCCAAGGAATCCACCTAGGGTTCTTTCAAGGTTTTGAGGTCGAACTATGTATAAACACAGATCGATCTCACAGGTGGTCAATATCAAACCAAGCGTTGACTTCTTGCAATTCAATATAATCCAAAGCTACATCTAAAGACGTCAAAACAACGTCAAAACTAAAACGTAAATCTCAATTCTCAATTTGTCTAATCTGAGCAACAAGCTCTAAAAACCAACTTAAATAGGAAAATGTCTCAAGGGTAAAATAGTAAAGTCTCCTTAGCCTTCATCTTTTTGGACTTCCTTCCTGCTAAGCCCAAAAGGACTCTTCTTCTCCATCTGGACGATCGGCCCACCTGGCTGCCAGTCTTGTGTTGTTCCTTCTTCTTCAGTGATACGAGCTGACGTAGTCCTGCGTACATCACATAGTATAGTTAATAACAAAGCGACATTTGCAGTGATCAAGAGTTATGATAAAAAGTTGATTGTTGAGAGTATCAAAGCATAATCGTTGTACCTCAATCCTAATAAGCATCTTATAAAAAAGATGATGAGAGAAAACCATCAACAAGGAGGGCGTCAACATAATATGTGAGATGGCATCATCAAGTTGTCTCAAGTGAAGTGTCAGAGTACTTGTCACATATTAGTCAAGGTGGCCTAGAGTCGTGTTATAAAGAGGATAAGAAGATTGTTCCACACAACTTAAGGGAGTAAGCCAAATAATCCAGCTCATCTGAAGTGGCAAAACAAACATCAGCGAAGTGCAACTACTGGCCCACCTCAACTTCGAGTCCAGAACAATCAAAGGAGGTTCATAGTGTAGATCAACTGGAAACTTACTTATAGACTTCAACAAGTCTGTAGGTTGTTCATAAGAGAACTCATTGGCATAGGAGCCGGTAAACGAACAACGTCCGCCAGAAACCTGCAATGATATGCCCAATAATCAAGCACCAAGGTGTAAACATAAAAGAAAGAGGGTTTAATGGAGAATCTCACAAAATCCCCAATGTTGCAGTCATTAATGGGCATCTGAGCTAGGATTGAGCGTGAATTTCTCTCGGAATTGTCAACACGCACGTTCTTACTATCAATTGTCATATTGCATGTGTGAAAAACAAAGAAGAAGAGGAAGAAAGAGGGAGAGATGATGGCAGAGGAAGGGTCGAAGCCCCAAAAACAAAAGAACAACTCACGACGAGGAAAAAGAGAGAAAGAGGAGAGAGAAAAGAGCGTTTATCTAAGAGTACAATTGACTTTTTGTTACGGTTTCTTGATCTTCAACAGGTAAGGGGTAGTACTCTCTTACCGTGAGGTGGTGAGTTCGATACTCACCACTGGCATCTGACCCCAGCATTAGCTGGGGTAGGGGCCCGCCTGATAAAGGGGCCCCCGGTCCTTGCCTAAAAACCAAAAATAAATAAATAAACTGCGTTCTCTAAGTATCCCACTATTGATGGCAAGAAATAACATACTTCCTACTTCTCTTAGGATTGATAATTGAAGATATAACTGAAGAAGTTGATGATGTCTCATCAAAGACCAGTGGCACATCGTCTTTAAGAGATTCACAGAAGCAACTGCATGAAACCAGTGCGTCTTTTAGAGTCCAGAATAAAAGTGATGCTGATAATGCTACTACTAATTCAGAGTATCTGCAGAAACTGAGGGATGACCCTGATGTCGTCAGGTATCTTAGATCTTCTGGATTGCATTGTTTAGTAGAGTTAGAAGAAGTGTCTTTATTTTTGTATATCGTAAAACACGACCTTTGACGTAAGGCCTCATAAATTGAATATTATTGCATCTGGAAGATATTGTTGTATTAAATTAAACCATTGGATTATAAATTTATGTGGATGGTTTATTTATCACTTTTATTCTGTACAACACGACAGTTCGATTAGTCACTTTTATGCTCTCTGTCTTTCCTCCAGACTGTACAACACGACAGTTCGATTAGTTATTATAAAAAATAAACCAATTTCCTCTCTGTTTATAAATTAACAAGTCATTTTAGAAATCAACGTCACTTTAAAAAATGGCAATCATTAAACAAAACTTATACAACTTTTTCAAAACTTTTAGCAAGATGCGTTAAGGAAGACCAACTCTCTTTTGCATCAGCTTCAGATATATGAACATAAACAGAAGATTTTGCATCGACTTTAGATATATGAACATAAACAGAAGATTTCAGTTATTTCAGTCCTATTACCCCCAAACACATCGACTCTCTACTCACTATGTATGATCGATCCAGTGATTCCAGTCACCCCATGTATATCTGAACCACAACGTTCCAACTGGTAGATATATTATAAAAATGTTTTTATTTAGAATACAAACAATTTTTTTACAAGACTAAAAACCCGCGCGTAGCGCGGGCTCCAAAATCCTAGTTGATTAATAGGTTAAAAACACAAAGTCAATTAATATGAGTAAAAAACTTTTCAAAACACTAAAAGGATAATGGGCTGAGTATCTTCAATAATCAAATCCCGAACGAGTTAAAAAGCCCACCAAATTTAAGCCCGTTGATTCCCATTACTCTCTTTATAAACCCTAGTACATCGCTCTCATTTCCTTACGATCCACTGCCATTTTTAGGGTTTAGTATTCCGGAGCTGAGTAGAACTCGTAATGGAGGTCGATTCTGTTGGCCGTTCTGATATATCACCACAAATAAGCTGAGTCGCTCCTACTAACTCTTCGTTTTTCACTGTTCTTTGGCCGATGATTATACTTTTAAACATAGACAAGCATATGTCTGAATTTCAATACGTGTTGATAATCCTAATCTTCTCTATGAGGCCTGTATTTTTTTTATCGTTACGTTCTAACTCTGTTGCGATAGTTCTTGATTTGCGAGTCGATGATGAGAAAAAATAGTGTTACTGTTGTATGAAATCAAATCATGATTACGACTACACTACTGCCTTCCTTCTGAGACTTAATTTTTTATATTTGAAAGGTTTTTGAATTTGTTTCTCAAACTAGAATTGTTGAGATCCGATGATGATTAGAAGCATAGTTCAGATGAGATTCTTACCTGTGATTAAGAAAACTCGCAAGTCTTTCGCTCCTATCTTACCGAATATCTATTAACCTTTAAATTCTAAGGAAAACTGATTGAATATAGAATGCGAAAGATAATTTCTTTTGTTTTCGGTTGGTTGAAATATTTCCCGGTGATGATCAAAATTTGATGACGAGTCTGATAATTATCCATTCAATATTGATGACAAAACGAGGCATTTGTCTGAGGGGAATTCGTTGGCATCTTTAATATTTTGTAGTGAGTTTTGTATTTCATTTGATGTGTTACCATAATAATGATCAGTGGACAATGATGAACTTAGTTAAAGGTCTCGTTCGTCGTAATGGTGATCGTTGTTCGCCTTGCCGACTATCCTTATAAGCTGAGTCCATTTTGTAAACAAACGTGTCAGAATTTTAATCCTGGTTGCCTGGTATGTTCTTCCTTGTCAGATATTTATTACTCATTTCGTTGCTTAATACAGTGTAACTTGTGCTTTTATAATCCAAGAGGATGGAGTAGTTGAACGATAAAGGCCTCCATTAATCCCAGGTTATACTTGCATAGTGATTGTCTGATTCATAGGAGGCCGATATCGAGTATGGAAGTTCGCTGATGATGGCTCTTGTTTCTTGTGGAGTTGTCTAATTAGTACCTTTCCTCACATCAATTGCAATCCTGGTTAACACTTGTTATCAGGTTATGATCACAACTACTTTCTAATACTGCTGTAAAATACAGATCTGGTAAAATAAATTAGGATTGAAATAAGTGATATTGAGTCGACAAAGTTTAATGAGAGAGTGACAACAAATTGCCCTTTTCTCGACCAACTCCGAAAAAATCTTCAACAATGACATCAGCTTGAACAATACAAAGTCCGGAACATAGATAAACGTTATCACACCAGATAGCACCTCTTTTGAATTAATCAATTCTTTAGAAACTACAATATAGGTATTTTTCCGGTGTCACAACCTTAGTCCAACACGAACATATTACTCGTTATGCGACACCGGCGAGCAGAAAACAATCATTCTAGTAGTTATGCGATGCAGTTAGACAAATAGTAGTTATGCGATGCAGTTAGACAAATATATTACTTCTGAAAGTGCTTCATCTCAAGCAGATAATCCAAATCATACAATCATGATTGTGTCTTATTCGGAATGACATTCCATCAAGAGAGTTGATATACAATTTTACATTAGGAAATGAAAAGTTTAATGACTTGAAAGGTAGAATAATATTATGTCATTGGTGAAAGCTTTGTTTTTTTCTTATTTAAAAAGTGATAATATTTGCTTCAAGGAAAATGGGTCTCGTTTTTTTTGGTAGTCTCTCTCTTTAATTATTTGTAAGTTTGCAATTGGGGTTTGCTAATTTATTGTGATTTTTGCAATTGGGCTATTCACCACAACAACAAGCGCGCACTAAATGTAATGTCACTGATGAAGAGCGGCAAATGCTGATCTTAATGTGAGGGGAGGAAGAAGCGCGCACTAAATGTAATGTGGTTGATTAGAGTTTTTAGATTTTCAGATCTGGTGTGTTCAAATCGAGATGTGTGAATCCGATTGGAAAAGAATTGGCGGAGTCTCACATCGTTAGGAGCACCATGGACTTGGTATCGTCGTAGTATTGATGTTGTGAGTTGGTTTATACGAGCCAAGTGTAAGTCAGTATGAGGATGAATGAGGTGTTCTTGGGCTAGGATGTCAGATCTAAGTTTGAGCAAAGCTAAAGAGGACTAAGACGAACAGATCTGATCAGTTTAATATGCGAGTTTTCGATTGAATGTTAGGGGTCATTTGAAATAAGATTTCAGTTTGAGATGGATTGAAGGAATTTGTTCAAGTGATTAGGTCTAGATTATCCATTTGATTATAACGGATTTACCCCTTCTCTCTTTTCGTTACTCAAGGAAGTCATAAGAAGGATTCCTCTTCTTAGTTGGTTTGCTATTGTGATATTAATTATTGTTATATCTTTTGTTCATTGATATATCTATATGTAATTCCTTGTTATTGATGTAGGGGTTGAGTTTATCGCGGTGTTGATGAAGTGGGATTCTTGGTTTTAAGATAGTGATTTGTTATTGTTGTTGTTGGTTTCGTTGCTGTAGTTTTGATTTTGGGATTTGGGGTAATTTGGTTTTGGGTTTTAGAGAGAGGTGAAAGTGCTCCTCTCTCTTCTGTAAATCAACAATATTATATATTGGTGTGATATTGGTTTTCCTTCTTCACGGAAACAATAATGTAGTGATCAAACGATGACAAAAAATGATCATCGTTATATTAGAAGGTAAAAAAACACAACAATGTAGTAAAAGGTTTTAAAACACTATACTTCATGAAAGGGTTATTGGGCTTCTCATTGGGCTCAGTATTTTCAGTATTCTAGGCCCAGAAAAAGGGCATTTATTTAACTTTCATGCGCTGTATTGTTAGATGATGTTCATACTCCCCGTTAAGAATTAATTGGTTCTGGAGATCAAATCATTTGTTAAAATTTACTTGTCTTTAAACATAACTAGTGTTCGTTCCCGTGCCTTTTAAAGACACAGAGACTTAAATTGTATGTTTTATGAAAAACATCTGTCTAAAAAGTTCACAAAATATTTAAAATATAATTTGTTTGAGAATTCAACAAAAATACATAGTTTCAAAGACACGTGGAAAATATGAGTATCTCTAGTTTTGCAAGCAAGATTCTTGAAAAAAATCTGGGACAACTTACGAAGTAGGTTAAAGTTCAGATGAGTCAACGATAGATCACGAGACAATGGAATCAGATTCAACAAAACATTGCGGGAAACATCAAGACCAAAACAACTGTTTATTGTAAATTATTATACGCATGTGTATATGTGAAATTTTGACAATAATTATCTACTAAACGTTAACAATAATTATACCCTGGATGCAATGTTGTTCAATATAATTAAAAAATACATAACTTAACAATAATTAATTATACACTTGTATACATTGCTGCAACAAAATATAATCACATTAAAGAAATTTATCTACTAAACGTTACATTTAAACAACACTTTGTACACTAAACTCAAATCTAGATAATCTTAAACGCCACCTGCGTATTCTCTTCGGCATGTGGGACATGTAGTGTCATAATATAACCAGGTCCGAATACAATTGGAATGAAATACATGTCTACAAGGCAATATCAAAAGTTTCATGCCTAAACCTAACCCAAATGGAATTAAACAAATTACACAGTGACCCCCCCCCCTCTTGGAGGGTTGCAACCTCCAACAATGCGTGTAAAGGATTTGTTGAAGAATCAAATGACTCTCATATGTTGTCGGTTGATGGAACAAGAGCTTCAACCAGCTCATCTTGCTCGAAGTCAATGATTTGTTGAAGTGATCGAACATTGACAATAATATTTGGGCATCTGTGGGGATACAAGAAGTTGGGGCTTGTGAAGCCAGATAATTACTGACGAAGTCCTGTACAAGGCCAACAACGCACATGTTCTGTATAAAAAAAGGTATGTCTGCTCCATCCAAAACAAATCTTGCGTGCGTCTCACTTCTGGGAATACCACCCCATTCAGAAGAGAAAGGGAAAGTATTCACTGTTGTACCGACTTGTTGACGGTAGCGTATTACGAAACATCCCTCCATATCTCTCATGGTTTCATAGTTGTTTGATATAGGGATCATATAATCCCCAAAGAGGGGTTGGTACATTCCCTCGGTTATTTGTGGAGGCAACACGTTTACATCAACTGAATGGTTTAGAGACATATTTAACCTAATTGTACATATACAATTAGAGATTTTTTGAAAAAAAAAATGATATAAAAAATCATTAAAGGAATAGAATGTAATTTCAACCATAAAACTAATAAAGAATTCACATCAAAATGCAAAAAACACGCATTACAAATCTACCCATCACAACCAAGTCACGATTCATCTAAGATCATGTAATCGAATTATAATATATAGAGTATTGCAAGGTTGATGGTAATTGCAAAGTTGCTAAGATAAACTAAAGCTTAGAATATAATACTAAGGTTCATAATATTCACGATAACTATAGTTTCATGTACTCACTTTTTAATGTACAACAACATTGTTGTTTTGATGATGTTAGGCAATAATGCTAAAACAAAAGACACCCTAAGCCAAAGTTTAGGAAGATAGGTATGCTGCATTTATCCAATTTCATAAGTTAAACAATTTCAGTTATCTAATGTATGAATCTGGAAAATACCTTAAACCAAGGTTATAGAAGGATGTATTTACAAAATAGAGATCAATCATGTAAGGAAGAAAAGAGTTTTGAGATTAAAGTTTACCTAACAAATCGAAGCACGAGGTTGGTCACAGAATTGGATTTGCAATAATTGTATAGTGTTCGTAGAGAATATCGAACTCCATGATACACAATTTAATAGCTATAGGGATTGATCGATTATGGAGGGAGGAGGTGGAGATCGAGTTTTAAAAAGAAAGAGATCGGTGTTTAGGGTTTAGGAAAATGGACTTAATTGGTATTATATTATTATTCAAATTTTTATCTAAAAATAATAATTAAAACCTTCTAAGTTGGATTTTCCAAAATATTGTTTCCAAAAAAAAAGTATAAAGTAAAATAAAATAATAACACACAGAATAGACTTATAAAGCGGAATAAGAAAATTACTGTAGAATATCATACGGCCGTATACATTACTGTTTCAAATTGCCGAATACGAACATGACCGTAACATTTTAAATGTCGCAATTATATATGTCTTGAAGAATACGAAGCAAGTTGTAAAACACTTTACAACTGTATTAAATGTGAAACCTGCATATTTTTTTTGGAAAAAACTTCTTACTGTTTCATTGCAACTATTTACAAAATGGGAAGAAGCATTAGTGCATCAAACATCAAAGACAAATTGTTTTATTTACATTTTGAAGCAATACATCACACTCTATGCAACACTTCTTTGTACACAACATTAACCGTATGATTTACAGCTTCATTGTTCTTGACAAGAATCAAGAATTTTTAGCCTTTTCGATCTGTGACTCGGGAGACTCCCACATAAAACTAACCATGAGTGAAGACAGGCTTTCGAAGAAATATCCCTACATTAGACAAAGACTGTCCTTGGCTCTTGTTTATGGTCATGGCAAAACAAACCATAATCGGGAACTGCCTTCTTTGGAACTTGAAAGGCAATGTGGAATCTGAAGGACTTAGAAGCATTCTCGGAATAGCAACTTTATCACCAATATTGCTACCCGAAATTACAACCGCCTCAATGACTCTCGTCCCAAGTTCAGTGATTAACAACCCGGTGTCGTTGCATAGACCGGACGATTGATCGATATTCCTCAACAACATGATAGGAGCACCAACCTGTAGCTTGAGTACATGATTTGGAAGACCTGAGCATTTTATGCTGTTTAAGAAGTCAAATGAGTATATCAACTCATTGATAGAAGAACCGCCATCTTCCTTGCATATACTATCCAAATTGTAATATTCTGATGCAGTCCCATCCAGTAATGACATCATGTACTCGTTGACTTCATCAACAATGTCATGGGTCAGAGCTAGAATGTCTCTCTCTTGAAAGTACCTATGATAGTTCATATTTTGTATGAAGTCAGGATAGGTTGCACGAGCAATAGAAGAAATCGGATCATCGTTATTTACCTCGGTGATCAAGAATTCAGGAGGAATTTCTACTGTGTATTCACCGTCATCCGATTCCCCGATATCACCATCACCAATTTGCAGTATCCAATTTGCAAAATTTTCAATCTCTTGTGCATCAGGATCCGACGCATTATGTTGAAGCCTCATGTTTTTTGTGAGTCGCAACACCTACATATGGTACAAATACATGATAGAAGGACAAACAATAATAGAGAAACCCCATTGAGATATAGTTGTATGCTCTAACCTTACACTCATGCCACAAGTACGAAGACGTAATGGTAGCTGCAACAATATCTCCTCGACTTCTGTGAGGAACTACAGGCAATTTTTGGAGAAAATCACCACCAAAAACAATAACTTTTTCACCGTACGGCTAGTTCATACTATTCGGGTCTGAAAACCTGAGAATGTCCCTTAACGTACGATCAAGGGCCTCAAAACAATACTTGCTGACCATTGGCGCTTCATCCCATATGATCAGCTTAGCCATGATCAACAATTCAGCAAGAGGGCTCCCTGCATCAATTCTACAACACGAAGTATCATCGACATTCAAAGGAATACAAAATCTTGAATGTGTTGTCCTTCCTCCAGGATAAGCAAGGAAGCAATTCCACTCGAAGCTACAATAAGAACTATATCTCCTTGTGACCGAATAGCTGATGCCAATGCTCTCTAAATATAGGTCTTTCCCGTCCCTCCATACCCATATAGGAAATACACGCCTCCTTGGTTCATTGACATGGCGGTCAAAATCTCCTCGTACACTTGTTGTTGCTCCATAGTCATAGTGGAAGTGAGTTGCGTATGCTCCGTGGCCAACTGTGGGATGTCATAATGAAGCTCTTCCTGTATCATTCTATTGCCACCTTCCCTGAAGAGTGTGAAATCTGGCTGAGGCATTCCCGGATATAGGCTGAGGCTACTTCCATTCCTTTGCAATAATAGTTTATCAATTTCGGTGAGAGCATAGTTTTGCAACTGCTCATCAGAAATTTGCAGATCTACAGAAAGTTCATGACGATTAAAGATATATTGAGACAGTAATGAAATTGAAAAAGGATGTTTGATGTGTATTATCATACGACTAACGAAGTACACAAATATAAGCTATTGTATGTGGAAAGAGGTTTTTGTACCTTCTATTTGCAAATTTCTTCTTTGTGTGTAGAGAACATCCTCTGATAAAAACTACCATGTTTGTTCCCATACATGTTCCGGTCTAGACAAAGTGTTGGACTGTAACAACATTACGAATAAACTCCGCAAATATTGAGCAGAACCCCAAGATTTTGCTTCTTTAATGGCATCTATGTACTCTCTCTCATCATCCAACATACCGAAATGGTAGCAAGCATCTCTGAAAGTTGCATAAGGCACTCTATTTACGACACATATATATTCATACGATGTTGCACCCTTAAAGTCATTCAACAACAATATGAGATAGTATATCTCTCCACTACGTGGTGGGATATGATAGATACGGCCAACGACCCTGATCTTCGATTTTTTGCTTCTCTTTTCCCACATTTTCTTGTCTTGCTTCCAAGCATACATGGTTGGAAAATCAGCGTATCTCAAATTCCTTGCTACCGCATCAACTGCATTACTTCGCATCCATGCTAATAACTTAGACGAACCTAATCCTCTGTTGATGGCCACAACATCACGTGAGTCGTCGTCTTCAAACATTATGCTTTGTTCATCCGGAAGATGCACTTGTAACCTTACAACACCAGGCTTGCTAAAGTGGATAGGAAGAGCAAGCATTCTCCATGGCCCTTGCTGGTATACTTGAACAAATACTTGATTGGCTTGGTTTGATTACAAGCCTCCACATTGATGTGTGCACTATATATTTCCATCAAGTATTTGTTGTAGGGTACGACATGTCTATTATCAAAATTAGATTCATGCTTCTTCACCTTTATTCCCTTGTCTACTCTTCTATAGATTGGGAACCCTTCAGGATCAACAAATGTGTCCTTGTAGATTTTTTTTTAAAAGGGTTAAATACACTTGCCATCTCTCATGCAAGGTGATTGGTCATGGTTTTTCCCGCACGGACCATGAAGCATCAAATCCTTCAGAATTTCAAACAGTTCTGGTTCAGAAGAAGGATCCGGAAGTTCAGCCGTGATGATCCTGTCAACGTCCTCCGATGTGTTCGGTTTATGCTCAAGGAACAACACAAAGTGTGCATGCGGTAGCCCTCTTTTTTGGAACTCAATTGTATAGATCACTCCATACACAAAAAAAAGCTTTAGTAATATAGATAGGTGTCAATCAGTACATGTACATGAATGAGATTCATTACATGCATTAGTAATGTAATAAAACATACAGCTGTATAGTGTTTTGTTAAGTGAAAGAATTAGTAGTGCAATAAAATATACAGCCGTATAGTGCTCTGTTAAGTAAAAGAATTGCACTTGGACTGTGACAAAACTTACGGCTGTATTATGCAGTTGGAGCAAGCATTACATCAATTTATGAAATTTATGGCCATAAACGTGCTGAGAAATGGAAATATTTGTCAAACCAACAATTGTAATACAAAATTTAATAACCTATAACTGATATTTATTGCAATACGAAGTCAAAACATTAACATAATAGTGACCTTCTCGTTTGGAGTATGGTGGCTATGGAAATGGCGCAACGCTCACGTCTTTCGTACTAACTTGGGTGCACCTGATTCACGTACTGACTTTGTTATTGCAAGAGCAAAGGAATATGAGATTTTAGCTGAACAAAGGAAGAAAGGTATGGGAAACTCGGGGCTAGTGACGTGGACGAGGCCAAATAATGGATGGCACAAGCTGAATACAGACGGATCTTACAAGTTCCACTCAGAAAGGATAGGAGCAGGGGGTTTACTAAGGGACCATCTTGGAAGCTATGTATGTGGGTTTGTCTCTGTCTCCAATGGAGACTCAGCGTCCAAAGGCTGAATTGCTTGGTCTGCAGCAAGGCCTCCGACTTGCCCAATGGAAAGGAATCGACCACTTGGAGGTTGAAACCAATGCCCTGGAAGTAATCGACATGCTAACTTCCGATGAACCCTACCCAACTATCTACCAATAGCTCATCACGAATATCAAAAACCTTCTTGTGGACCGGAGCTGGGAGACGAGCGTCAAATTCGTCCCTCGCCTTGCCAACCAAGCAACTGATTGGTTAGCAAACGCCAGTTTCGAAAACGCTGGAGATTTTATTTCTTTTAGTACTCCTCTTGCTGGACTTGTTCATTTTGTTGAAAGAAATATGCTTATAAGTGAACAATTGTAAGGTTATCAGGATCATTAAGGGTATCACTTTCCTTTTGCACCATTTTTTATTTGGAATTTTCAATGTTTGTTACCATATATTTATAAATAAATTGATTCTAAAACACAAGATTGTGAAGGACCCTCTTTGTGAAATTTTATACGACCGTATATCTTGTTGGATTTTCCATGCCATTCTCTTAATCTTTGTACTTGAAATTACAACATAAAATTTATTTACAAAAACAATATTATGTATCAGTTATATTATACAATCACAAAGGCACTAATTTTATTAATTTACATTATACATTTACATAAGCACTAATCTTCATTTAACTACATAACAAATACGTATATACAAACCCATACTTAATATAATCCCTATACAGAAGAAGAAGGATCCCGTCTGCAATTTGGACAACTTTGTTTCCGTAACAACCATGATTCAATGCATAAACAATGAAATAGGTGAGTGCATGGCATTTTTTTAGCACATTGCCCCGTCTGAATGGTTCAAGGCAGATTGAGCAATCAAGATCATTACCAGAATATATGACACTCTCCAAAGCTAGAGTGTTCGGTTCTAAAGAAGGCTGCATATTGAGGTTAAATAGTGAATATATTGAGCGGTTGAAGGAGGAGTTAGAGGAGTGGAAGTAGTGGGGAGAGTGGGGAGAGGGAGAGAAGACGGGCAACTGCTGAGAAAAAAAGAGCACGTGTAAAATATGAGGAGAGGCTGTAAAATTGGGCTGGAAAAAACTGATTTTAATCTTTTAGTAGATATATTGATCATGGTTGGAGCGGTTGGGCAGTTAGGCTATGATTAGACCTTGTGGAGCAATTGTGCTTAGGGTTGGAGAAGTAGTCGAGGAGCTGAAATAAAATAAAAGGATGTAAATTAAGAAGACATAAAATAAACAGAAAGAAAAAAGGTTGAATTAGGTATGGAATGGAAAATAGGGATATTCAAGAGATTTGCTTCAAGTATTTTGTAGATCAGAACATGATAAAATATAACATATTTTATTCGGGTTTCAAAAGTTTGTTAAAATATTTTTCTCAACGATAAAAAAAGTCGATAGGAAGCATTACACATTTCACATAAGGCATTTTACGAAAACTGGACTTTTCATGTGTTGTATTTGTATATCATGCTAACGTTAAAGTATACAATTAGCTCGTAATCAAGTAAACTTTTCATGTGATAATTTAAATCGTAATACTTCATAAGACAACCTCAATCCTTTTCCTTATGACATTATGATATCAAACTAAAGTAATACTCCCTCATCCCAAAATGTTAGTCCCGTCATTTCGTGACATTATCACAAACCGAGGGAATTTTGTAGTTTGTTGTATTAAGTTATAGTTTATTGAGTGTAAAAAACATTAAAGTTGGAGAATAGAGTAATGTAATTTGTCGTGTATCAAGGAGTAAAAATTGAGCTTTGCAACTCAGTAAGGAAAAAACATATAAAATCTTACCCCATACGACATCAAAAATTGAAAGTGGTGGCATTGCTCAACTTTTATACTTTTTGAACATGCCGTATGAGTGTATGACCCGTATCTTTGCTTTTGTTTTCTTCATATATGCAAAGCAAAACCTCCTAGTAAGTAAGTACCCATGATTGTTTATTTGATTTATTTATTTATTTATTTTAGGTCTAGTGGGGAGTAGAGCTTCTTGCTTCTGTATCTTGAAAGAAAAATAGAAGTCTTGATACGTTCTCTTGACCTGCAATTATGTTACTATGATAGGCCAATTCAAAAACTCACAAAATGTCCAGCTTTATGAGGTAAACAATGTTTGCATGTTCATGGAGTTACAGGTTTATGCAGTGCTTCTAAACCTAGCGTTAGTGAAGAAATCAAATGTTGTTGATCCAAGAAGTGATCTCCAAAGACAAGTGGTGTATTCTTTCGGTGACCATTACAATTTCAAGGAAGGAGTTCAATATTTTAAATCTTCTTACCGGGTAAGGAAGGAAAACCCCTTAACCTCTCTCACTAAACAACAAATGTTGGTTCATGAATCACTTCTTTAATTTAAAGAGGTACATGTTTTTGCTCGACAAATTCGGATGGCAAAACACGAGGCGTCCACCAAAAATGATGTGTCGTCTCTGCTATTGTGCACGCCATTGCTTCAATCATAAATTTATTTAACTAAATTGTACACATAAAGTAACTAAGGGAAACAATAATTTAGCACAAAATTTAGCAGGCAACATGTCTTACCGGTTTCCATGGTTATAGAAAAAGATCTAGATAGAACAAAGGTGCTCTCTTCTGTAAGAACCCAATGGCTGCACCAAGGGACTGACCCATTGCTCGTACTTCTTTGCTGAGGGGTAGTTCGCCTACTTCCAAAATGATCCCCCTCTTAAACTCTCCTCTGTTGAGATTTGTCCTGGGGGAAAATAGAAGAGCACCCGGAGAAATGACATACGATGAATATATAAGATGATTACTAACTTAACTAACTAAGATAGGAAATGAACATAGTAATCTGTGCCATGCACGTGTTCGGTTAGGCATGAACCAACGATTGGGATTTTGTTCAACTACCAGATTGGAATCTCGCAGTAAAATGAAGGTTGAACAAACTAATCAAGCATTGCAATTGTAACTGTTCAAAACCAGGAACGAAACAATTATATCTTTCCTTGACATAGCTCCAAGAATAAGGTCTAGCACAAAGGAGAGATTTTTTGTTGGTTGAAAGCCTATCAATTGATAGAATGAGAATAACCACAAATGAAAAAAAAAATAACTTCCTTCATAATCTCATTGGGTAAATGAGAACAAATTTCATCATAAATTTTAGATATAAAATGTGATGACATGACTCATTCATTTCCTCAGAAATTTGAGTTTTGCCTATGTTGAAAACTTTGGATTCTTCAAGCTTCTTTTCCAGTTTTGATCCAAACACAAAAATTTGTGCATCATATTTAGTGTTCAATGGCCTCAGGTCCTCAGGATCCAAGGGTTCAGTGGGAAGTGATTCCACTGAATCAAAGTAGAAAACTGTTCACATAAGTTTGATCCTATCAAAAAAAATGTTTTTAAGAAATGATAATCAAGAGAAGGGCTTAGAAAAAAAGGATAACTGTAATAATCCAAATCAACATCACGAACTACAACTTTGTTGAATTCCACTACACTTGCATCTATGCCAGCAAATATATACCCGTTCGTCTTGTCAATCATCATGACCAACTTTCCTACACTTTCTTTATCCTGCAAAACTGCAAGGCCCATCAAACTCCATGGATATCAGACAAAAGCTCAAGAATGTCTGGCATGCTAGCTTACCTGAATATCTAGTGTGGTGAAATTCACAAGACTGTAATCATCTACAATTTCACATAGCTGCATTGTGAGCTTCCTACAATGAAATCACCATAGGTTTTTAATTATTAGGGCAGAAAAGAGCAAACATTTTTCCAGTTTTGCACACCTGTATTTTGCAGTTCATGGATCTTGATCAAGGCATTGTTGCAAGTAAGATATATCTTGGCAATCCGTGTAGAAATCAAGGAGTCTGAAAATAGATTTTTTTTGTAAATAGAAATAAGATATAGCAAGTCATAAAACAGGAAATTTAAATGCAAATGAAATATTAGAGCACACCAAGCTTTCCATAGTTTTCAATGTGATCAATCTTTTACAGCACATTTACATGTGGAAGCTCCAAGTAAAGCATGGTTGACAATGAGAGCATCAAAGCACTTGCATACTTTGAAGCATCGTTGCACAGATGAGCATCGACTAAATGCACAACAGTCAATTGCAAAAAGAGGCCCAAAGTTTTAACTTGAAGTGGAAAAAAAATGCACTGCAAACTGTTATGGAGTTTGACATACCCTAAGATTTAGCTTTTTTATGATCTTCTCTATAACTGCCTTGGCATTTGAATGAAGGAAAAATAGTTCAACTTGGCCCGGAAAATCAAACAGAAGAGAATGATCTGCAAGAAAATATAACATTAGGTGGTTAACTTACACTTGTGTGGAACAACTGGTTTTTCTTTATGTTGACAAATTTCATCCAAAGAATGCTCTTATTTGTTCACAACTGACTTTAACCAAGAGATCAAAGATTGACAGTTCAATACCATGTTTACATTCTTTTTGCTGAAGTCAGAGTTAACAAATAAAGGAGCGAAAGGCCACATTCGTATTTGTAAAGGAACCTAGCAGGAGTACTGGTCACCAACCTTTAATAAGTGGTTTCAGTTTGGACTCCAACCAGTCAATGTTCTTTTCAAGGTAATCCATATAGTATACAAGACTTGTAAGAGATTTTAAAAAGTGTTAGATGTAATATATTCATGGTCTTCATATGACGTTGGAAAACCACACAAGATGGCCAAATATCGAGCTTCAAAGCTCCTCAAAGTAAAGAGTAAATTTCCTAAAACCCTAGAACGACTGGGAAATCCCTCCTAGAAACGGGTCAAATTAGGGTTAACTATTCTGGTAGAATTACAAACCAGATGATTTGATTCATCGTCGTTCGTCGTCGTCCTCCGCCCCCATCACCTTCGCGACGAAGAGTAGCTCATTCCCCTCGACCACAGTATCTTAATTCCTCCCCCAATTCCTGCTTGGGAGAAGTGGAGAAGAAAAATATTCCCATGAGAGGCGCAGGAACAACGTCTCAACGAATTCAATGCGAGCCGGAAGTTTTGAGAGGTTGGTGGTTTTCATATCGTGGTGCAGTTGAAGAAAGATTGCGGAAGAAGACAGAGAACGGAGTTGGATCGGCAATAGCAAGCCCTAAGAAGATAATTTCCGCCTCCTACAGTAGACCAAAGACAGTAGTTATTAGTAGTTGATGAAACAAATTGAAACCAAATTATACCTGAAACACTTGAGCATACCTATACGCACAAAGGGAGATATCATACTCCCAAACAGTGAAAAGTTCAACACTTGAGCATGCCGGGACATTCAGAACCATTCCAGGAGGCGTTCCGACGAGATTCCGGACTCTCGGCTCTCGCCTCCTAATCTATCTGAAATCTGGGCTCGCGAGAGAAGAAGACGGTGGAGTGCGTGCGGGGGAGAAGACGGTGGAGAGCTGGTCAGAGTTTTGGGGACGAGAAAAGTTAAATAGAGAGGGGTTTGAATTAATACAGAGAAGAAAGAGAGGAGGGGAACGGTTGTGGAGAACGTGGTGTTAGAAGTTACAGAGATCATGGGAGAGGAAGAGAAGGCTGTAGAGAAGTTCAGAACCGAAAAAAACGGGCGAGAAGTTGAGAGCCAAGAAGACGGTAATAAAATATGAGTAAAGGGGGTAAAATTGGGCTGAAATAAATTGATTTTAATTTTTTTTTGGCCCGAAAGAGGCTGCCACATGGCTGCAAGATAGAGCCAAGGGTTGGTTTAATCTAGATTTTACACCCTACTTATAGATTTTTTATTTTTTGCTGTAAATAATTATAGTGAGGGAAATCTTTTGTCTCTAAAGGGTATTTTCCATTGACCGAGATACTCCCTGATTTCCTCTGAAGCATCGATTGCCTTAGAGAGAACTAACGCACAGAATGAGGATGCTCAACTCAATGTCCCATATAAGTTTGATATGAATTTAGCACCAGATGAAGATCGTGTATCTAACGTCGACGGTGGCATTCGATCGGAGATGACGAAGATGCCTCTAGAGGATGGATTTAATGATTATGCTAATGTCTTACTGTACACTGATGATACTTGTTTCACAGGTGAAGAAACTGAAGATCCTCGTTGTTCAGGTGCCTTTTCAAGCCCAATAGTACGAGAGTTTTTGGTGTTGCCTTTCCAGGATTGAAGGGTTATTTTGATCGTGGATACTACAGTCGTCGTGATGCTAGTAGTAATTAGGCATGATTTAGTCAACTTTGTTAGAGAAAGAAATTATTGGCACAAAGTAATTTATTCATTGGTTTCGATTTGTTCTTAGAAGACTTATCAAGTTGTTCATTTCTTTGTTTAAGTTGCACTACTGCTACTCAATGAAGTAAGCACAATAAACTGAATTTTTTTCCTATGTGGGCAATTTTTTGAAACAAATTCTCAACATAGGCTCGTTTCAAAAATAATTTCCATAATAGGCATTTTTATTAGCTTTGGAAAATGTCTAAGTGGAAGAGACGCTGGCTAAGACAACGTCTCTTCCCGAACCTAAATTATTAAAAAAAAGAGGATAAAAATACAAGAGACGCCTCTTGTTCGTTATTTTTAAAAAAAAAACTCAAAAGGCATATGGTTGGACCAACGTCTTATACCCTGATTTCTTTATCTTGCAATTTTTTTTCAGAAGCGTGGGTCCCACTCTACCTTAATTTGTTCTTCTTCCTCCCTTTCTTCAATGGAAGCTCCCCGCACCAATGGAAGCTCCCCCGACGAGGTGGTTGTTGGGATGCTCCCGACGGTCCGGCGGTCGGGCTTTTGATTTGAGACGGAGAAGGGCGGAGCGGGACTCAGAAGCTCACCTTCCACGAGTCCGTTGGCTTTTGATTTGAGACGGAGAAGGGCGGAGCGGGAGAACGTGAAGATCTGCTGGCGGGCGGGCTCGTCGGCAGTGAATGTGACCGCCGGGAGGGATTTTCAGGACGGCGGTGGGGGAGACGAGAACCGAGTCGACTCGGTTGAACTCGGGCTGACTCGTGAGCTTCTTTTCTCCTCTGCAGAGTGGAACCCACGCTTCTGAAAAAAAATTGTAAGATAAAGAAATCAGGGTATAAGACGCTGGTCCAACCAGCGTCTTATGCCTTTTGAGTTTTTTTTAAAAAAATAACGAACAAGAGACGCTGGATTAGCCAGCGTCTCTTGTATTTTTATCCTTTTTTTTTAATAATTTAGGTTCGGGAAGAGACGCTGTCTTAGCCAGCGTCTCTTCCACTTAGACATTTTCCAAATCTAATAAAAATGCCTATTGTGGGAATTATTTTTGAAACGAGCCTATGTTGAGAATTTTTTTCAAAAAACTGCCCACATAGGAAAAAAATTCCAGTAAACTAGCTCTCTCTTTCTCTTGAATTTATGAACTAGGCATGTGAATGAGATTATGAGAGCTTCGTTTTGTGCTAGATTATAGTCAGACTCACAGGTTCAAATTTATGAACTAGGAGAAAGGTGGATTTTTAACTTTAGAATGTAAATTTAAGAATGCCTTCTTCTTCTTCTTCTTCTTCTTCTTCTTCTTCTTCTTCTTCTTCTTCTTCTTCTTCTTCTTCTTCTTCTGACCAAAAATTAGCACAGTTGCAGAATTAGCAGCTCCGTATTGGGAGAGACCTGCTGGTGTCATGTTGATGCAAGTAACCATACGCTTGTGGGTAGGTTTTTGTCCTATCATCACATCATCCTCTCCTCCTTTAAGAGGATTCTTCCTTAAATCTTCGTCGCGATTAAACCATTATGAACTTGCTTCAATTTCGGCTCTGATACCAAATGATGAGATATAGGATCGTTGTCCACTCGTCTTGATATCGAAGAAAGTTCTTTCTAGAATAGACATTCAAAACATTATAATTTTTTGATAAAAATTCGATGGGCAATCAATCCCTCAAGGAATACAAACACCAGGTTAGAAAAATTTGCATAGAACTCGAAATCCACCAAGAACGCAGCATGGGTGAATGATGCGAGAGCGTCGAAATCTACCGTCGTGTCGATGGGTTCGTGATAAGCACTTAACACTCTTGTGGATATGACTCACCACTCAAGTTTAGGAAGGATCAAGTGATATGACTCACTCTTGAAACAAGATCGGATAGTTCGATATTACTCACGATCACACGAGATATGACTCACGAGCACATAAAAAGGTTAAAAAAATAACATAAAAAGGAAATAAAAGCGAGACAAGAGAAACTCTTTCTTTTCCTTAATCTTGTCTATCTAAAAACATAAGACAAGTAAGTTGGAAAACAAACTCTTCGCAGGTCCAGACATTTAGGAGGGTAGAGATCTCAAGGGTCTTGATCAGAAACACATGACATCTTGAATGCTAAAATCTCTCCGTTTTCTGAAATGACTCTTGAGATAATTGACAGTTTTGAGTCCGTTTCGTTGTGATTTGGCTTCTTTGATTGTCATCAATGGTGTACCCCTTGAAGTTAGATTTCCAAAGAGTACTAATGGACTTCCATTTGACATTCATAGCTTTTGATATGACCAAAATACTGAGAAGGTATCGGTGAGACAGATTATTCGGTTTTGACATTTTCCAAGTTTCGAACCATTTTTTCGATACTTCTTCCACAATCACGATTCCCATAGTCACATCATCCTCTCCTCCTTTAAGAGGATTTGTCCTCGAATCTTCGTCATGATTGAACCATGATGAACTTGCTTTGATTTCCGGCTCTGATACCAAATGATGAGAAATAGGACCGTGTCGAAGAAGTTATTTTCTATAATAGACTTCAAAACTTCAAACTTTATAGTTATATGATAAAACAATTTTGATAGGAAATCAACCCCTCGAGTAATACACACACGAGGTTTGAATAACTCGCCTTGAACTCGAAATCCACCAAGAACGCAGCAAGGGTGAACGATTCGAGAGCGTCGGAATCCACCGGCGTGTCGAAGGGTTCGTGATAAGAACCTAGTGCTCTTGTGAATATGACTGACCACTCAAGTTTAGGAGATCGAGATCAAGGATCAAGAAATATAACTCACTCTTGAAACAAGATCGGATTGTTCGATATTACTCACTAACACACTCGATATGACTCACTAACACACTCAATAGGACAAGTAAGCTGCAAAAAAAACTCTTCACATGTTAAGGAATTTAGGAGGGTAGATATATCAAGGGTCTTGATCATAAACACCTGACATCTTGAATGTTGAAATCTCTTCATTTTCTAGAATGACTTATGAGATGATTGACAGATTTGAGTCCGTTTAGAGGTGATTTGGCTTCTTAAATTGTCATCAATGTTGTATCCCTTGAAGTTAGATTTCCAATGTTAACTCATGGACTTCCATTGGGCGTTCATAGTTCTGATATGATCAAAATACTGAGAAGGTGTCGACGAGACAAATTATTCGGTTTTGACATCTTCCAAGTTTTGAACTATTTCTTCGGGACTTCTTCAAAATCATGTTTCTCATAGTCACATCATCATGGGCCTTCTTTTCCTTGGTCCAAATTATCAAGTCTTCCTCTTCTCCTGGGTCGATCGGCTCTGCTTCTTGTAATTCTTGACTCGTGCTCTCCTCATCCATGATATATGTTATCTGAACCGTTGGAACCATGCGTACATCATCCTCCCCCTCTAAAAAAGGATCTATCCTCGAATCTTCATTAGGCAAAGCAACAAAGACAAGATATCCAAAATTCTCAGAAGTGCCCCAGAAATGGATACCATCTGCAAACTCCTTAAGGCCCAAGCCCATGCTCTCATGGACAACGATCAACTCTAACGGGCTTCCTCTCTTAAGTTTGACATAATCCAATTTAGGGGCACACTCACAAACATGATCTTAGAGAATATCCCCACGATGTCAAAAAAGAACAAATAAGCAATCTGACCAGTGCAAGGAAAGAAGGTAGAGTGGAACCAAACTGGTGTGAGACGACTAGCACACTAGGAGACTGTAGTGTCGCACAAAAGAAATCATGAGGCAACGGGATCTTGCAGCGCTGCTGCTTGCGACAACGAATGATCAATCCTTTATCTGTTTCATTTGAGTCGTGACAGCATGCCTACTTATGGCCGACAGAAGAAAGCGCCGACCATTTGTGAAAGAAATTATGTTGATTATGGTGCCCATCATGCAATGCATAACGATTAAATTGCCCGGGATACCCCCATAATAACATCAAACTCATCGACAGGCAAAGCGACAAGTGTATCGTATAAAATAGTCACCCATCCAAATAGTAATTTCATTACCCCGGGAAAAAGGGTGGGCATAACTATGACTAAACCATCCCACATACATAGTCTCTAATAAGGAAAAAGTGGGAATGGGCAACTTCTTAACATCAACATCCACAACAACATTGCGCTCACATCCACTATCAATAATAGCAAGTAAAGGATCTGGGTACATAGCGATAAAAATAGTATAATGGAAAGCGGGGGTACGTTGGCTGACATCGACCGTGTGAATCTCAAAACGCTCCTCAATTCTCTCCATTTCAAATTCCAAATAGTTATTTACAAGGTCAAGCATATCCCTGATATCTCTCATTCCTCATGTTTTTCGCCACTATTAGAAGTTTCGTAATATAGTCATGACTCATAAGGACTTTCAAAAAGGCAATTTCATACACAAGAAAGTCTCTTCCTTGAAATCTCTGGCAGAAAAATGAACTTCCTCGACGTCATCGTCTGGTGCCCTCTTGATAACTGGTGGTGATATCAGTGGTCGGCGGCGTACGGCTAAGGGTGGAGGGCGGCAGCGTCAAACTTCTCTTCCCGATGACATGCCTCTTCTTCGTTAGAGTCTCATAAATTTGAGTATCGAAATTCATAACGCTCTCAGTTAAAGCCTCGGGACCAAAATACTGAGATCTGACAACTGAACCAACATCATCATTTAATCTATTCATGAGCTTGGACACAAAATACCTTTCATGGAACGCAACATTAAATTAAGCAATCACTTTCTTGAGCTGATTGTAGTACTCTGCGGGGAAATTGTTCAAGTTTCTCGTGCATGATGTCCACATCTGATTTGACCGCCACCATGTTAGCGCAAAGTCAGTGAAGTGAGTGATATCCATGCATGGTGACGCGGGTGTGCTGCGGGTACTCACAGAACTGAAATTTTTTATCCATTCCGGTTTCCCAACTGATATATAAGCTTAGACATATGATGTGCATGCAAAGATATCGATTTGAACTTTCACCTAAGGTTGTGCGAGGGGGCGTTCATGTGCATGATCAAAATCCTGAAAAACATGTGTGACGCGCCTTGCTTGCATGTATCCGGGATTTTGATTCTGAAATTGACCACGGTAATTTCCTCTTAAGGGAGCCTGATTAGCATTCTAATGTTGATAGAAACCTCTGGGTTGCACTTGAAGATTCTTTGGTGGTGGAAAATAACCTAGAGGTTGCGGCAGTGCCCCTTTCCTGCTCTTCCCATCCAGAGTATGGTGCATGTTCGAGAGTCGGATAAAGCGAATGATTCATGATTGGTCCTCCTTCGATGCCATTCAGTGGAGAAACAGGGTCGGAAGCACAGTCTACCGGTTGTTTTCCTTGTGTGTGGTCGATATGGTGGCATGAAATTCGGAGAAGAGCTTCTGTTTCATACGTCCAATTGCCTCACACAGAGTTTCAAAGCATCTCAGCAGTAAACGGGGATGGTCGTTCGTTGTCTGAGTCGTCCACAATGGTTGCAAAAGGGAGAAAACGAGCAGAGATGACTCGGGTGGGCTCGATTTGTGGTGCACGAGGGTGGCTCGACCTAGGGAAGCTCGACTTTGGGAAAATTAGGTCAAAAACAGTTTTGCTTAATTCCCAAGATAAGATTCATACAAGATCAAAATAAAAAGAAGTAAAATCCAAAAATATTCAAGAAATCTATATATATTAACAACTTGGATTTTTGGGGTCATAAAGTCCACTAAACATCATTAATATCTGTCATAATTCCACTTGATCTCTGCTCTAATGGTCTCCGAAATCCAGGCTCCGAAACACAATCCTCTCCGTACCAAGCAGCGCGGCAGTGAGAAAAGTTGTTTCCTTGATGATGAATCGCCGGGTCACGTCGCCGCCTCCACCGACTCTAAGGTTCTTATGCAAAACCTAGTACAGTTTCCCGATTTTTTAATTTGTATTGTCAAAAAATATCTACACTATAGGTGTTGTTGCTTTGCCATAGATACACATCACCTCAGTGCATCCCAGCCTGTATAGGTTTTTGGTGCATTCATTTGCAAAGAAAAATCTTGTGTATCTATCGTTCATATGGAAACTTCAGTACCTGTCCTAATATGTCATAAAGTATTTGGTTTTAGTTTAAAATAGATTTAGGCTCAGAAGTTGAGGTCTCTACACTCTGTCTGCTCTACTGCTACTTTTGCTCAACCTGCAGTATCCCCAAACCCAAACCAATGTCGCCCTTTTAGTTCTAGAGCTCTAATTCAAAAAATTATTCTGTGGATTCTTTGTACAACTATGCTTTTATGTTATCATCTTAGTCCTTCAGTGCAGCAACCTAATGGCCTAGATACTGAACTTTGTACTTCGTGTAATCTAAGTGTGGATAATAATTTGTTGATGCTTACTTTAATGCAGCCAACTTTTTTTGTGGCTATACTTCGTGTAGTATTATAGCTTACACTATTATCAATATTTAACCTATCCTCTTTATTGTTTGATTTGATCATGTCCAGCAATGTCCGAGTACTTCTGTGCTTACTTAATCTCTTTAAAGCCATGTGGCAAGGGTCTGTTCAGTATGACGATCTCTTGGTACACGTAAGAAAGTCAGAAAAGTTATGGAAACATTTGTGTGATATAATTTCGGTAGTTACTCATATTAGTGCTCCCTCAACAAGAAATCTTTCTAGCATTTTCTCAGTGATACGTCTAATGCAGCTAGGAGTGCATCTGATATTGTCCTTAGTGTTGTGTTTTGACCAGCCCTTTAATCTTTTAAAGAATGAAGAACTGTAATATATGTTTTATGGTGTGAATGGGCTTTAGTTAGTTTGTTGCATCAATGCTGAAACATATTTTTTTGTATCTTGCAAGGATTGAGATAATATTGAAGAAATAACACCTGTAATGAAATCTTGCTACGAATAAACCTCAGCAAAAGAACCGATTGAGAAATATAAGAATTAGCAAGATCATCAACGCCCAATTTGGCAGAGTGAAGGATGTGTGAGTTTAATAAATTCTTGATTAAGATATTGTATTCTTACTGGCCCTTGCTTAAGGACGAGATAATTTGTCTTTGTTCTCTAAATACTGAACTTGGAATGAACATTATGGGCCCTCGCTGCCAACTAAGGAGTTCAAGCAGTTCATTTGCGGTCTTCCCGATTTTAAGTTCTGGTGAGAAATTTGGTTATACCCTTTACCCTTGCTGAACATTTTTGGTTTTGGTTCCTTATTGATTATTGATTTGTCAACCCATTTGGTATATTTTCACTTAATTTGTAAAAAAATTGGTTCTGAATTCCTATAAATTATTTGTGCGCTTCTATTTTGCATAAAGTATGTGTAGAAGTATCTGAGGATGGATGTGGATGTGTATTCTTTGTAGGAAATTTGATTTGGTTTGTGCTATCTTTTATTTTAGTGTTTGTGTCTACTAAAGTGGCTTTGGTGAAAAAGCCTTTTAAATTATTTAAACCTTTGATGACATTTGAAAAGTTTATGAAGCTATTTATAAAATATGATATATAATATGTATTTTGTGCTTTCATTTGATTGCAATCACTTTTATAATGTGTCCCATAAACATCTCAGTCCGTTTATATCCTATCATAAGACATTGAATTATTCAGACCTACTAAATATGTACCATTGTACATCTTGGTATTCAATAAGTACGTATGCATATTAACCTAATGAAGATGATAGAACCAGGGAGCAGGTGCACTTGGTGCACTGGTGTGTTTTGAGGATATAGGACAAGGTCACAACATTTTGACAAACCTAGGATACAAGATGTGATCTCACACTGCACATAATATACGAATGATATTGCAATATATGTCATATTTGATATATTATATATGATCAGTTTATCTTATCATGTCGAGCTCCTCTTTCAAAAATCCATAAATTGATTTTTTTTATTATTATTTAAGTGTTAGCTGTGAGAATATGTAGATATTAACCACTAAGTTTAATGTTAGAGCATTGTTCCAGCTGTAGTAGTCTATTCATTTTGCTGAAGTATGTGTTTTTAAGTCTTTCTAACTAATTATCTTTTGTGTGATCATATGAAGTGATGATGATTATTTGATCTTCTATGTTGTGAGATGTTGCTTCTGTAGCTCAGTCATTGTTGTGGCAGAGATCAAGGAGCCTGAATCTGTACAAACCGGAAGCAAATGGACAATTCAGGCCTGACCCATTATAGTAAATTAAAGGAAAAATTACTTTCACTCACACCAAAACATTATTTCAACTAATATTCAATGAATAAAAATAACCCTTTGTGTGGTGTTTCAGCTTATGGATATTCATTTACAACTCAATCTCTCCAAAATGTGATGGTTATACCTTTTCTGTTTCGTTCTTAGAGAGCTTGCAACATTGATTCGAGTGGACCGAATAGGATATACACAGGTGATAGGTAGGAAACCGTCATAAGACCGGATCAGAATGAATCAATGATTTATGAAAGGAATGATCAATGATATATTCAAATTCTTAGCTTTGTTCTCTTCTTGATGTTTTGAGGGAGAGAGTGTAACTTTTTCTGAGGTCAAATTTTTTGTTTGGTAGTCTAATTTTTTTCTTCAAAAAAATCGGTTTTGCTTGATTATATCACTTAGAAGTTTTTTCTACCAACTTTTGAGTTCATACGATATTCAACAAGTTACGTTGTATGAGACACATTTGTGAGGATCACACCTCACAAATGTGTCTCATAATTGGATAAACCCATCTCAAAGAGCCTTACTTTATAATCACATGACAATGGTCGAGAAGGAAGAGAATGCGAACTAGAAAAGAGGATAAAAGAAACTTCCAGAGGGACATGTCGAGTACACCTTCATTAACTAAGGACGTGTCGATTACACCTTCATTAATTAAGTTCAAAGACAAATCTCAAATCATTTATACATAATCGACACAAATTGTCCTCAACCAATAAGAGGGCACATAGTACATAATATAACCCGAATAGAAAAAAAAGCCCAAAATCGGGACCTGAATCTCACTTTTTTTTTGCTGAGATATAATGCCAAAATCTACTTCAATTGCCCCATTTAAATTTGTTTATTATTCTAGGGTTTATGCTTTGCGAAATCCCTGAATCAAGATACAAAATAAAGTGTTGATTTCCACAGATTGACATTTTTTTGGAAACTATAATGTTGCGTGAAAGAGTGTTGATTCTCCGGTGGATGGATGTGGTTTTAGAGGAGAAATTCTTCCAACCCTATTTCCTCCATGAATTTTTCAATATTAATGAATGCGAAGGTCTTGGAAGCAAGCAGTCGACCACGAATCCAGTGACGAGTATCTTCTCCATGGTTGGGCAGCAATGCGCGTAAGCGAGGACGATGCTTCGATGCACGAATTTCTTTGGGAACTGTACTCAATTATGAATATGTTTTGCATGTAAATTTTCAATGGTTGTGATTGTAGATATGTCTGGTTGAATTGAGCAAGGAAGATTCACTGAAGAGGAATCACATCACCCTCATGCATGTTCCTACTTTTCTATCTCTCTTATTTTTGTCCATTAAATTAATGGACATTTGTATCTTTCAGTTTTTTTTGAAAGTAGGGTCATGTTGCCAGGATTGGAATTATGCATGACAAATGCCTTAATTTTATGCTTTGGAATTGCTTCATGGATTTCGGTGTTTTATGAATCAAGATATGGTCTATAATTTACAAGATAGAAAAACAAATAGGAAATTGTTAGCTTGAAAAAACAAATAACAAATTGTTAGGTCCAGATCAATATAAGATGTATAATTATTGACCAAATATAATATTTATATGGAGTTGTTCGTTTCATCTCACCTTTTCATATTGCTTTATTAACGGAGGGAGTGTACAAAATGCCTAATTGTATCAAACATCTAGGCCAACTAAGAGAAAATATGTGAGATTGTAAAAAGTAAACACCGTCGATTTAGTACGTTTATAATTTATTTGGTTGGTTTTATGAGTTTTAATTCTCATTTAATAAAAAAAACCACTCTTCTTTTACCTCATGTTTCTCCTCCTACTAACACAAACTCGAATAATCTTTCTACTCACCATTGCCGGTAAGTATGAGTCATGCATCCCCATCAAAACTCTTTTAATAATATACGGTTATATTGGGGAAATGAAGCATGATATATACCTTTTACTGCAGATATATTAGAACATATTTTATTTGTATTCTAAATTAATTTATATAAGACTTAAACCCGCGTGTAGCGCGGGCACAAAATTCTAGTAATGGAAATAACGAAATCCTTACTAATATAAATGCCAATGATTATTACACTTGTCTTGCGCGCAGTCTCAACCTTTTTTGACGGTCCAGGAGGGAGTCACATGGCGCCACGTCCGATTTGGCAGGTATTGGACGTCTCTCGCGCATTTGGGCATTTTCGAAATTGATCTTTATTTTTCCGGAATATGGACGGCTGAATGTGCATCCACGATGAGAAATCAAGAACGAAAGGCCTATTTTCGCCCTACGGTTTTGCTTATTCCTTTTCAATTCTTTTTCACTTGTGCAATATTTTAAGACTTTTATTCTTCGTCTAACACATGTAAGCGCGTTTGCCTTTTTTATTATATTTTAGTGCATACTTTGGAATTTTTTATTATTGTTAGTTTCCACTTACGCAATATTTTAAGGTTTTTATTCTCCAAACGCCACGTGTACGCACTTTTGGATTTTTTTTATTATTGTTCAAGCCATTCGCATGGTTTTAATAAATCGTCCCCTTGTTTGGTTTTTTTAAATGCATTTTTAATTTATTTTTCTCGTCATTCTCTTCTTTTCGATTTTTTGTTATTGTTTAGTTGGTTCGCAGGTTTTTAATAATTTTTTCGTTTGTCAAGTTTTTGAAAATTCATTTTTTATTTATTTTTTCTCGACTTTTTCTTTTTTTTAGTGTCTTCGACCTTCTCTTTGGATATTTACTTCTTTGCTTTTTTGTTGGGTTTTTTAAAATTCATTTTTAACTTATTTTTCTCGGCATTTTTTTCTTTTCAGTTTTCATGATTTTTTGTTTGATTCGTAGGATTTTAATAATTCATTCGTTCGGTGGGTTTTTTAAATGCATTACTTATTTATTTTTCACGACTTTTCTTTTATTTATTGTCTTCGATTTGCTTTTTTGTTATTTTTACTTTGATTTTTTAATATTGTTTTTTATTTGCTCTTTTGCTATTGCTTTTTAAAATAGATTCAGTTTTAGCCTCTTAATTCATTCTTATTTTATTTTTCTTCGGAAACTAAATATCGTGCTTTTTCTATTTTATTTTTATTTGTGTTGATGTGTATAGGTCATAGGAGGGGTGATTTGGTCTTTCTCTACGCTATCCTTTTTTTGCGCTTTTGCGACCTTTTGCGACCTTTTATTTTTATTTGTGTTGACCATTTTGGCGGATGACTCTATTTGGGAACGTTATTGGCTTCTTCGATACCGTTTTGTGCGAGGGAGTTGTACTTGATGTTTCGGGTGTCCGTGTTAGTGATTGTCCATATATGTTGGTTTCCGAGAAGTGTATTAGTGTTTCCACATCATCGTTAATTGTGCCGGTTTCCGGTACCGTTGCCTTGGATTCCTTTCCGCCGCTCTACGTGGCCATTCAGTTGATCCGGCAGTTAATCCACGTCCCGGGGTTTTGGTTGTTCTTCTACTACTTAATTCTAGCCGTTAATTTGGGATCTCTGGAGTCATTTCTTATATTATTGTTTATGAGTTTGGTTTTTTAAGATTTGATGGTAGTAGTTGTACGTGTTTCTTCGTATACAGTTGTGCCTAGGAATTTACATATTCCTGTTGATACGCGCAAACTGGATCTTAGCGACAACAACCAAGTATCACTTTCTTTTGTGACTGTTATTGTTGATGAGTCTTACAACAACTTTGTATCCCCTTATGCAGTTTTGAAGAGATTGTGTCCATTGTGGTATGGGGATCTGTTGGTAGACGTGCTATGACTTCCGTTCTTGGCGACGTTGTCGCGTTTGAAGGACTAAAAAGAGACAATTTGCTTGCTCTGAGTGCGTTTTCAGTTTTTTCCACATTCCCCGTACCTATATGTTATCATTTGACATCTCTTTTAATTGCAGGTAGATTGTGTTTTAGTGCATGACGTTATTGTGGTGTTAGAGTAGGTCTCGATGATTGTCGTGCCTCGAATCTCTAAAAATAACATATATCGATTGTTGTCTATTTCAGCTCTTTTAATGGATTCCTGGTCTTTACACCTTGTAATCTGTGTAATGCAGGTATCGCGAGAACACGGAATTCGACGTCCCTCACTTGGATCAACTAATTATTGATCTCGTTGAATCAAAATTTACTCCTTTTGTTGTTCGTTCATTGGAGTTGCGCTCGATCGTATCTCTTCTTTCCATGAAGCTTTGCGCTTTAACCCGCGCTATATCAGTTCATGCTAATGTTGTTGTGATATCATATTTTTGTTTGCGTTTGTTAGGAGCGAGATGTCGCGCCATGAAATTGTATAAGATTGTTGTTGTTATTGAGTTTGTTGATCTCCTTCAACTTGAAACTTCAGAATACCAAACAAGTGCATTTCCATACATCACGTATAGTGGATCTCTATACGCGACGTATGCTTAAGCTTGTTTGGCCGAATGCAGTTTAATGAATTCAGGCGACATTCAGGACAAAATATGCAATATTTCAACATTTCATGAAATATTTCAACAAAAAATACTATCAATTCATACAATATCAAAACCCTAAACATACAATCTAATTACTTAAATAAGAAAATTATCATTGTATACTCAATGAAAATCAGAATTCGTCCAAATATGAACAATTTCATGTCTTTTACACAAGTAATTGACATAGATTTTCAATTTCGAAATAGATTTAATCTCAAAACTATCAAAAATTCATATGCTACTTCAATATAATACCATAACAATGAAATAATGGTGTTTAGAGTCGAAAATATATACTAACCTTGAAATGGAAAAGGAGATGAAAATGGCTTAAAATGGGTATTTCCCTCCGTCGAAGAAGAAGATGTATAAGCTGTGGGTGGTGCAAATGAGCTAGGGTTGTCGAAAAAAAGTTTTTATAGCTATTGTACTCCATACGCAGGGTCGGCCCAATGGGGTAGGCCAGCGGGGCGACCGCCTAGGGCCCATCGTAGATGGGGCCCAATTTTAACTATAAATTAGTAATATATGAAATTGCAAATATTTTCAGAATGTAATATTTGGTTCACTGGTGGAAGTGTGGAGTATTTTACATTTTAAGAAGGAGATTTTGGATTCAAATCTCATATCTTATCTTTTTGAAAGCTATTTTCCCCAAAATTTAACTTTTAGCCTCTATATATTGATTATTCTGATTTTGTTTTGTTAACATACTTATTTTAATTGTTTATATTTAATCTTTTTTCAATGTAGTACAATACACAATTATTTTTCTAAAATTTATTTTTCGCACCTCACGCATTTCATTTTGTTAAAAATAATAATTTTGCAAACGATTCTTTTTAAAATTCACTTGTATATAAGAAGAAAAAAACCCTCTTTGCAAAATTTATGTAGGGCCTAAATTTATATTTTGCCCTAGGGCCCACGAAAGCGTAGGACCGGCACTGTCCATACGTCGTGTATGGAGAGGAGCTATACGTCGCGTATCATGCGTTGTCATACGTATTCTATGGGATTCATGCATGTGCGACGTATCAAGATTGAGCGATCAAAAAACAGGGATGATGGACGATGAATAGCATGACCTAAATTATATGGATTGGCACATCTATAGAATCTATCATTGGACTAGCATTATATGGATTGACACAGATCTACAGGATTCATATTCCATAACACAATGCTATAGACTATGGTTTTTTCTAGGGTATGACAGTGACACACATCTATAGACTATTAGCATTAATATTGTATTTTTCTTGCGAAGCACTATATGCATTTCGTGGACAAGAGGATTCACTCATCAGTCATCACTACCATTGAACAAAATAAAAATTCTTTCAACTTCCAACGGAAATGTCGGCTATATTAAACTTAAAAACACCAAATAGCACTTATTACTAATTAGATACTCCTTAGACTATATACTCCTTTATTATTACACTATTTATTATTATTATAATAATAATTATTATAATTATAATTATTATTATTATTATTATTATTATTATTATAGGGATAAACAAAACAATGTTGTTGTAGAAAAAGGTTATAAACTGAGAGTCAAACTTATGCAGGCTTGATGCCTTTTGGCTTGAGGGTTAAGTCAACTTTCAAAGCAAACCAACCCCTTGCTCAAGTTATTTTTTTCGTTTTATTTATTTCCTTATTATTTCTTAGTTATATTGTATATATAAAATCTATGATTGGACGATCATTCTGTGTTCAAATCTTCCATATGAGCATAGAGAACATCGTAATTCGGAGAGATGCAAGTATAAACCGATCGATTCGGAGTTGCAGAAAATTGACTCCCTGGAGCTGATGAGTTGTTGCAGGGCCGTTCCCGACATTTTGGAGGCCCTGTTACAATTCTTTACCTATAAAAAATATATATATTTTTTGATGATTCGTAATGGAAAAAGGGGGAAATCTCGCGCCAGAAAAATTATAACTCACTCCCAGTGTTGGGTTGGGCCTGATAACGATGCGTTCATATTTTTTTAAATTCGGTTTTGTTGGAGCCCAGAAAATGCGATCACGCGACACAACACTTCGCGTGACACAGGGCGTCTGGACAATCAACTTGTTTATAAAACTCCACTTCGTCTTCTTCCTCGAAACTCACCTTGTTCTTGACACTTACAACGCAAACGTTACAAGACCGAGAGAGAGTTTCTGAAGCGGCTACCCAACGCTCTAACTAGAAGGGTCAGACACAGCAAAAGGCGACGAAACAACGCAAGTACACGAGGAAGAAAGAGGGAACAAAGTGAAGGAATAAAAGTCCTTTTTTTCAATTAAACGTTTCGAGTACAAAGCTTATAACAAACTGAATGACTTTAGAAAATACACAACAACAGAAGTTTGCTAGCAAAGCTATGAGTAATAAAGCGAGTGTTTCACGTCCAAACTCTTCAAGGAGGTGGATGTTTTGGAAGATTCAAGCTTGGATTCGCTCTTGAGTTTTTCTTACTAGAGAGGAAGGTCAAGCGTTTTTCTTCTTGTGCAAGCCTCCTTTCCTTATCCATTGGGTTGCGTTTTTATACAGCCAACAGGGACCCACGCGAGTCAATTACCGATTTGCCCCTCGATACTTAGTCTCGTTGCATCCTCTTAATGGGCTTCACCTGTTTATGGGCCGCTTTATTCTTCTGGGCTGACTTCTTGGACCGACCCGGCTCGCGTTCCATGGGCCCGACCCAATTCCCTATGGGCCTCGCGAGCCCATCGAGAACCGGCTCCAACATCCAGCCCCCCAAGCTTTCACGCTGAATAGCTGAAGGCTTGGGCCTGTCTTCTTGAAGTCGCGTTCTCGATATGGGAGTGGCTTTCGGACTTCGCATGATTCCACCGCGTGATAGGGTCGCGTGCTTTCCGGCTATGTTTCTCTGGGCGACGTTTTGAATTCAAAAAATAACCTTACGAATTCCCGCGCTGAGCGCATGCTGTCCACGTGTTGTCTTCTTATTGCACCTTCTTTCCCCCAATTTTTCCTTATATAAACTCGTCTTCGTCTTCCCTTCTTCCCTTCCGCCACAGCTTCCATTCTCTGCAAAATTGTAATCTTGCTTTCTTCGCCGGTTTTCTCCTTCCTTCTCCACTGCCATCTTCGTCGTCGTTCTCAGTCGATTTCTCCATGGCAGGTTAGTCTTCCGCTCTCTTTTCCCTCTTCTACTTCGTTTCGGCTTGATTTTAGGGCTTCCCATTATCGTTCAATTTTTCTTTGCTCAACTGCCGTCAGAACCTTCGCTCGGACTTTTCGAATTGACGGGCTTCCATCAGTGATTGTTTGTCCATTGGGTGCTCTTTGTGTCGAATTCTCCTTTCGTTTCTAATTTCTCAATGCATTGTTTTAGGGAAAGTGTGTTTTGGTCAATTTCTGCCATTTTTGGGCTTTCAGTGTTCTTCGTGTTCTTGGGCGTGGTCTTTCTTAATGTCGTTTAAATTCCCCTTTGATCTCTCGTGTTTCAGTTTTTCCAGGGATTTCTTGTTTGTTCGCCTCTTGCGGCCTCGCGTCATTTTCTTCTGACTCGCGTTGTTTCCACCCTTGACGTTCTCTTTTCCTTCTTTCCATCCCTGGAAAACTGAAACTTTCTTCGCTTATGCTTTCAGGTAGTGATGATTTTTATGAACGCTCAGCTCGGGCTGAGTATTCGGGGCGCACTACGTCCGGATCCGAGGGGGGTTCTGGTGATCGCGAGCCAAACTCTCGCAGACGATCTCGCGTTTCTAGGAAGTCTAAGTGGAGCAAAGCGAAGACGCCCAAAAGATCTAAAACCAGACTCTCGTCTCGCGTCATTCAAGAGCGAGCTGAGACCAATTATGGTCAATTCGCCAGCTTTTTCTCCCATAAAGGGTCTTTACCCCACATAGTTATAGAGAAGCCTTTTCTCGCGGACCCCGGCCGCATAAGTATCCTTACAAAGAGAATTACACATTCTCGCACCTTAATTCCCAACACTGCCCAACGTAGCAGTCTTAATTTTGACGATCTTCGTCGCCTCGCTACGCGATATCCCTTCCCTGAAGGGACCATCTTTGCCCTCCCCGACCTTGAAGGCACTTCTCTCGACCAGTATGGGTCTTTCTTCGCCTTGAGCAGGCAGTCTTTAGAAGCTGGCTTCCGCCTTCCTTGGACGTCCTTCCAGACTGAAGTAATGGCGGACTTAGGCTTCAGCCCTTCCCAGATGCATCCAAACTTCTGGAGCTCACTGATCGTTTACATCATGCGATGTCAAGACATGGGGATAGTTCCTAATACTCCCCATTACGCTCTCATCAATTTGTATAAGAAGAACTCCCGCGAGGACGGGTTTTATACTGCTCAAGCTAAGACCCCTAGCGCCTTCCGACTGCCTTGGAAGATCGAGGGGTGGAAAACTTGTTGGTTTTTAGTCCGTCCTCCTCTTGGTTATGAAATTTCTGTTCAAGTACGCGAGCCAAATGCGAGAAGGGCCCCATGCTTTTTCCCAAAGGAGACTCGCGATAAATTCATCCGTGATTATAAGGATTACCCCGATAAAGCAGTTCAAAAACGTTTTGAGTTGACAATCTCGGACGCTTTACTGGTCGCCAGGGGACTTAGTCTCAAGGCTCATGCCCTAGGTTTTTGTTCGTTTTTGTTTCAGCGCTCGCGTTTATTATTATTATTTACACTATGCTCACTTGTGGTGGTTTTTGTGTAGATGCTGATATGTTTGCCGATCTTCCGGACCTGGGGGGGTTGGTTCTTGACGAGTCGGGCATGCTAACCATCGAGGCTCCTACTCGCGTTGTTTCATCTGCTCCTGGCTCGACTCCTACTCCCCTAGCTGCTGTTTTGGAATCACCAGTGGAGTTCGCGACGACGGTTTCTGAGGATCTCCCTCTGGCCAAGAGATCTCGCGCAATTTCGGCTCGTGATAAGGGGAAACAGAAAGTTTCCGAGAAAAACCGCAAGAGGATGACGGAAGTGGAGTTTGTCTCCTCTCCAGAGCCTACTGACACTTCGGTCGCAAACCCCACCTTCATCCATGGTTTATCCGCGACGCGTGCATTCATTGAGACGATACCGACTGTTTTTCCTCCCGAACCTAGCCTCTACGAGGAAGTTTCGGATAGGCCTGGTGGCTTGTCTAAACTTCTCTTTGCCGTAAGTCTCCTGCTTTTATCTATTTCTCGTTTTCTTGGGGTATTTTTAACTCTGGAGTTGGTTATCTTGCAGGGGATGAACATCATCGCGAGCGCAACTCGGAGGGTGCTTGCTGCTGAAGACAAACTCAAGGAGCTGATGGACGAGGATCAGTCCATCCGCGATGCCAACAGAGCGGCCAAGTCTCGGCTTATGGGGGAAAAGAAAACTTTGGAGGAGGAGCTTTCGAGAGCAAACGCGAAGATAAAGGAAATGGAGGCCGATCTCGCGTGCGAGAGGTCTAAAGACGCGAGGATAAAGGAGCTGGTATCCCAACTCGCGTATGAGAGGTCCACCCATGTCAACATCGTTACTGAATACAATACGCAAGTGAATGACCTCAGACAGGAAAACGAGAAGCTTCATGCGATGATGTCTGAGAGAATCGCCTATGAGAGGAACATGGCGGTGGAGGAGTATTGCGGGGGTTATCGCCAACGTGCTCGCGTCGATTTTTACAAATATGCTGTCAACACGCTTCTCCTTTGCATGGTAAAGATTCAGATGCTAAAGTTCAAAGTCAAAGACTTCCCCTTCAACGCTCAGGACCTATGTGGTTTTTCCACTGACCTTCCCGAGTACCAGCCCCCGTTACCCGGAACTTTCATTGACGACGGGGAGACTCCACTCGACGCTTGGGTGGTTACGCGTCTCGCGCCTGAGAGAGGTATCGTTAAGGGCAAAGAGAATCAGGTTCCCAGGCCCCCTCTCCCGAAGATGGTCGCTCCTCCGCTCGAGAGGTCAGAACCTGTTCCTCGCTCACTTCCGAGCCCTCCTTCTCCAGCCCTCTCTCCTCGCAAGAGAAAGGTATTCGCGTCTGATGCCCTTCTCGACACCATTCAGCCCTCGAAGCGTTCTTGTTTAGATCAGGCGGGGGGCTCAGGATCGCGGGTGTCTGGTGTTCGAGACGTCGTGGATCTGGAGGCGGATAGTGTAGAGGACGCGGGGACTGCTCCTGAGTCTGCTTCTAAGTAATGTCCTTGTGGTCTTGAACAATGTTTTCTGTATCCGGAATTGGGATTTTTTGTAATCAACTTTTGTACATTTAATGCGGGTATGGTTGTCGCGAGCTTTATACTGTTTCTATATTTTTGTTTTTGCTTTTGTCTGCTCGTTTCGTATATACTTATCTCGCCTCGTTCCCCCCGTTTTGCGTTTCGGAAAAATGAAAAGTTTGCGAAAAAAGGAAAACGTAAAGAGATAAGTGTTTCATAGTTACGATCCCTCCTGTGTAGTAAAAGGCAAAACTGACCTGTTACATAATTTTGCGAGAGTAAGCATTGCGAACTATTTTTCTGCTAACTATTGCATGATTTTTACACGCGAGTTCTTAGTGATGGTTGATACTCGCGGGATTCGTCTTGAGCTCTTGTTAGTCGCGGAGCAGTAGGATAGTTTTTCTTTGGTGTGGTTGCTGCGGAGAATTTCTGGCCTGTAGGTAACCTGGGCATGATGTTGCTCTTGCGGGGGATACCAAGCACTGCACATGTAGAGAAGCATTCAGTTTTCGGTTTTTATTTTTAGGTAGTAAGAACTTTTGAAAGGCGGGTGAGTCATGATGCAAACCCGTCTATACTTTCGCGACCAGGGGGAGTTTTTTAGCTCTGCCCTGGAAGCTGGAAGTTAGACACGCGACCTGGGGGGGTTTTTTAGCCCAGCCCAGCCGTCTACGCTTTCGCGACCAGGGGGAGTTTTTTAGCTCAGCCCTGGAAGCTGGAAGCATGACACGCGACATGGGAGGGTTTTTTAGCCCAACCCAGCCGTCTACGCTTTCGCGACCAGGGGGAGTTTTTTAGCTCAGCCCTGGAAGCTGGAAGCATGACACGCGACATGGGGGGTTTTTTTAGCCCAGCCCAGCCGTCTACGCTTTCGCGACCAGGGGGAGTTTTTTAGCTCAGCCCTGGAAGCTGGAAGCATGACACGCGACATGGGGGGGGTTTTTTAGCCCAGCCCAGCCGTCTACGCTTTCGCGACCAGGGGGAGTTTTCTAGCTCAGCCCTGGAAGCTGGAAGCTCGACACGCGATCTGGGGGGGTTTTTTAGCCCAGCCCAGCCGTCTACGCTTTCGCGACCAGGGGGAGTTTTCTAGCTCAGCCCTGGAAGCTGGAAGCTCGACACGCGATCTGGGGGGGTTTTTTAGCCCAGCCCAGCCGTCTACGCTTTCGCGACCAGGGGGAGTTTTCTAGCTCAGCCCTGGAAGCTGGAAGCTCGACACGCGATCTGGGGGTTTTTTTTAGCCTAGCCCAGCCGTCTACGCTTTCGCGACCAGGGGGAGTTTTCTAGCTCAGCCCTGGAAGCTGGAAGCATGACACGCGACATGAGGGGTTTTTTTAGCCCAGCCCAGCCGTCTACGCTTTCGCGACCAGGGGGAGTTTTCTAGCTCAGCCCTGGAAGCTGGAAGCATGACACGCGACATGAGGGGGTTTTTTAGCCCAGCCCAGCCGTCTACGCTTTCGCGACCAGGGGGAGTTTTCTAGCTCAGCCCTGGAAGCTGGAAGCTCGACACGCGATTTGGGGGGGGGGGGGGGGTTTAGCCCAGCCCAGCCGTCTACGCTTTCGCGACCAGGGGGAGTTTTCTAGCTCAGCCCTGGAAGCTGGAAGCTCGACACGCGACCTGGCGGCTTTTGTCTTTCGGGTTTGAAGTGCTACCTTTTAGGTGGATGAGCATTGGTCGACTTGGTCGCGATACTTATTCCTTGGTAAGCTGGTTTACGAATGGCTGGTGTCGACCTGTGCCTATCATGCTATAGTAATCAAATGCTTTTAGTGCCTTAACGTAATAAGTATTGTGACCAAGGATGAGGGAAAATTTTGTTGTTTTAAACTGTCAAAGCGCACCTGAGTTTTGTGGGAGGATTAGGCATAGAAACGACGAAGTCGCATCACGTTCCAGGAGTTGGCAATGTGATTTCCAGTGTGGTCCTTGAGGCGATATGCCCCGGGCGCGACTTCGCGATCTATAATGTAAGGTCCTTCCCAGTTAGGGTCGAGCTTTCCTCCTTCTGTTCTACGGAGCACGAGGTCTCCTCTGGCAAATCCCCTCAACTTTACGTGCTTGTTATAATACTTTGCGACGCCGACTTTATGATTGGCCGCTCTAATGGTGGCCAAGTCGCGAGTCTCTTCCCGCATTGCAACTCTAGCTGCATTTTTTCGTCATTGTCATCCGGACTATACTGAATCACGCGGTCCATGGGCACAATGAACTCGACTGGTACTGTGGCTTCTATTCCATAAGCGAGAGCGAATGGTGTTTCCCCAGTTGCTTTTTTCACCGTAGTTCTGTTTGCCCAGAGTACTAGAGGTAACACTTCGGCCCACATGCCTTTGGAGCCTTCTAGCCGTCTTTTCAAGTCCATGACAATACTCTTGTTCACTGCTTCTACCTGGCCATTGCAATGCGGGTGAGCGACTGAAGCAATTCTCAAAGTGATCCCTATGTCTCTGCACCATGTAAACAATTGCGGCGAATTGAATTGCGGTCCCCTGTCGGTTACGATCTCGTGAGGGAGGCCATATCTGCAAATGATGTTTCTCCAAAGGAACTTTTTAACTGCCGGGACGGTAGTGCTCGCGAGAGCTTCGGCTTCAATCCATTTGGTGAAATAATCAACTGCTACAATGATGTACTCTAGTTGACCAGGCGCTTTTGGTTTGAAAGGTCCTAATAGATCTAGTCCCCACATCGCGAAGGGACAAGGGCTTGACATTATCTGCAACTCCACGCCTGGTTGATGAGATGCTGGGGCAAAGTACTGGCACGGCTTACAGTTCTGAGACTCGCGTTGTGCGTCTTGCTTCATGGTGGGCCAGAAACTTCCCTGCCTTAATGCTTTATAGACCATTGGTCTCCAACCCGCGTGGGTTCCGCACAATCCTGCGTGAAGTTCCCTTATCAGCACGTCACTTTCTATCTTAGACAAACACTTGAGCTCGCGTGGTCCGTACCCCCTTTTGTAGAGTTCTCCACGACACATGTAAAAGCGTGCAGCCATGGAGACAAGTTTTCTCATTTCTTTCGGATCCGAAGGCCCTGTTCCGCTAGCAAGATATTGAATTATAGGGGTGCGCCAGTCGCTGACTGGCTCGTCTATTTCCATCAGTTCCACCTGATTGCTTATGGTGCTTTCAGACTTCACGAACCAGAAGTATGGGGCCTTTCCATCCTTGATAATGACAGTGGGACCCTCGCCGGGACGTTCCATATTCGCATACTGAGTTTGGGATCCTCGCTTCGCGAGTTCATCAGCTCGCGTGTTGTCCTCTCTTGATACCGCTTCAATTTCAAAATGTCCGAACAACGAAATCAGGGTTGTGGCCCTCGCATGATATCTGGGGAGATTGCCTGTTCGGGCTTCGTAGGTCCCATTGATCTGATTCACGACGATCTGAGAGTCGCTCATGCACTTTACCACGTGAACACCTGCGTGAATGGCAATTTCCAGTCCTGCGATGAGCGCTTCATACTCTGCTTCATTGCTTGTGGCCTTGAACCTTAGCGCAATCGCGTGATCTAATCCCCAGCCGGGGATGTCAGGACGACCCCCGCTCCGCAACCATCTACGTTCGCTGACCCGTCGATGTGCATTACCCACGCGGGATGTTCTGGAGTTATAGCATCTTTTTCTAACTCCCTGAAACTTGTTTCAACTATGAAATCTGCTAAAGCTTGTGCTTTAATAGCGGGTCGCGGTCTATAGACCACATCAAATTCTGTCATTTCAATGACCCATTTAGCGAGTCTTCCAGAGGTTGTTGGCTTACTCATGAAAGATGGGAGTGGTAAATCTGTCAATATTTCGATGGGGTGTGCATGGAAATAAGGTCGGAGTTTACGAGCGGCTGTTATCAACGCGAGCACTGCTTTCTCAATGGGTGAATATCTGGTCTCGGCCGACATAAGTGCTTTACTGACGAAATAGATGGGGATCCGTTGTTCTTTTACTAACACCGCGCTAACTGCACGCGTACTGGCCGCGAGGTACAGCTGCAAGCCTTCACCAGGTATTGGAGACGCAAGGGTTGGGAGTTTTGCCAGATGCTCTTTAAGGCTCAAAAATGCCCTTTCACACTCTTCAGTCCATTCGAAGCTTTTTGGTTTCCTTAGTATGTCAAAGAAAGGGAGGTTTCGCTCTCCGAGTTTTGCGCAAAACCTTCCTAAATAGTTAACCTTTCCCACAAACCTTTGGACATCGTGAATGGATCTTGGCGGTTGTAGATCTATTACGGCCTGGACCTTGTCTGGATTGACATCGATGCCGCGTGCACTGATCTGAAAACCTAGGAATTTGCCCTCGTTGACTCCGAAGACACATTTCTCTGGATTTAGACTCATACCGTATTTTCTCAGGGTTTCAAAAACCTCCTCCAGGTCGCGTGTGTGATCCGCTTGCTTTTTGCTCTTAACCACTATATCGTCAACATAGGCCTCTACAGTGTCACCTCTTTGGTCGCTAAAGATCATGTCCACCAGTCTCTGGAATGTAGCTCCTGCGTTTTTCAAACCGAACGGCATTACTTTATAGCAGAAGGTTCCTTTGTCTGTAATAAAAGCCGTGTGCCCCGAGTCGGCTGGATTCATCATAACCTGATTATACCCAGAGTACGCGTCCAGGAAGCTCAGAGCTTCATGACCCGCGGTGGAGTCTACCAACTGGTCGATCGAAGGTAATGGGTAGCTGTCTTTGGGACATGCCTTATTGAGACCAGTGAAATCTACGCACATGCGCCACTTCCCCGTCCCTTTGGGATTTTTTTCGACCATTACAACGTTTGACAGCCACGTCGGGCATTGCACTGGTCTGACAAACCCTGCTTTAATTAGCTTCGCGAGTTCTACCCCAGCTGCAGCGTTTTTTGGCCCTGCCTGTTTTCGTTTCTTCTGCCTACGCGGCTTGACCTCCGGACTAATATTCAGGGAGTGGGTCATGACACTTGCTGGGATTCCTCTCAAATCCTTTGGTGTCCATGCGAATACATCTCGGGAGCGGGTGAGTAAGGTCTCAATCTCTTGTACAACTTTCTGATCCAGCTTCCCCCCTACATAGAACTTCTCTTCTTTATTGGGGAAAGGAGTGATTGTCTGTTTCTCAAACCCGTCAAAATGCGGTTTGTGTCCCTCTACTTTTCCCTCAGTATCTTGCGGCCTGGGTGAGGCACGAACCTCTAACTCGGCTTCTTCGAGCACGCGTGGCAGTCCTGGAATAAATAGTTGGTTGGCAAGCAAGGTCTTGGTATTGCCTTTTTTGGACGAAACGTAGCAGATACGGCTTTCCTCTTGGTTTCCTCCCGCGACACCTACTCCTGTCATCGTTGGGAATTTTAAACAAAAATGACATATTGATACGACCGCTTCAAATCTGCACAGAGTCTCGCGTCCCAGTATCGCATTGTAGGAGGATGTTATTGGGATTACTACAAAATCAATCTTTTCTGACCTTCTTGACCCGGTTTCTTCGCCTAGGATGAGATCTAGGGTGACGACGCCCAGGGCCCTTACTCTGTCACCCGCGAAGCCTACCAGAGTGGTTTTAGTTGGCCTGAGCGTGGACTGATCAATCCCCATTTTCTCAAACGCGTCCCAATACAGTATATCGGCTGAGCTCCCCGTGTCCACAAGGATCCTTTTTACTAGCTTGGTTCCTACCTGAGCATGAATGACCAGTGGATCAGCGGCCTCGACTACCCAGGTATCTACCTCCTTGTCACTGAAGACAAGCGTGTATGGCTCAGACTTCGACCTCGCGACACTATAGATTGGCTTTCCTTGAGGCTTGGGTGCGTTGTTAATAAGCCTTTGCTCTCGCTTGCCCAGGGGGATGGGTTCATGGCGGCCTGCGATTGTGCCTATATGGCCGTCCATGCGAGGGAAGTTCTGGTGTGGGTGGCGATTAGGCCCCTGATTCTGGTCATTTTTTGCGGGGGTTTGCTGCCTTATTTCGTTCTGTGCTCTACCTCCTCTTCCTCCTTTACTCCATGCTCCTCTGTGTGTGATGCCGCGTCCTCCAACAACGTTTCCCCTTCGAGCAGTTAGGACTTCCTGCTCTCTTGGGTGATGATGTCGCGACCAACACTCCTCTGTAGAGTGAGTATTCACTCCGTGGTATTCGCACCAGGTGGTTGGCCCATGGCGGTCACGACCGCGATCCCCTCTCCTCTCAACCTCGCGTCGGTTACCCTGCTCGGCTACAAAATTCTGCGATTGAAACTGATTCTGGTCGTGATTTTGACCCCTGAACTGTCTTTAACCCTGATTCAGATCTTGAATTTGTAAACCGGGAACTCGCGAGTCAATCTGTTCCTTCCCCTGAATACCTTGATGACACTTATTCCCCCAGCTCTGGTTCTCTCTCTTCTGACCTTGAGCGGGCTTACTCTGATTATTCCCTTTCAGCGCGATACCTGAGTGTGCATCCACATTAATCTCTGTGTATGCTCTTTCGAGCATGCCCTGGTAGTCCAAATCTTTCTTGCGGTATAAGTATTGCTTGAAGGAACTTCCATCAGTGAGTCCGTCAAGGAACGCGACCCGAGCGGTCTTATCATGAAAATCTTCGGCCTCCAAGATCTTTTCCGTGAACCTCTTAACATAACCCTCCAGTGATTCATGTTGTCCTTGTTTGACACCCACTACTTCTTGCATTGTCACTTTTCTTTTCCTCGAGGATCCAAAGTGCAATAAGAAACTCCTCTCTAGATCAGCGAAACATTAGATGCTCCCTGATGGCTGGTTAAGCATCCAGGTCATGGCGGGTCCCGCAAGTGTGCTTGGGAAACCTTTGCACATCGTGGCCTCATCAGGGCACCTCGCGAGCATAGCATATTTGTAGCGCGCTAGGTGCTCGCTGAGATCTTCTTTACTATTGTACTCTTTGATAACAGGGAATCTGAAATTAGGTAGAGGGACTGACCTGACTATGTGCTCCGCGAAAGCAGTCGGGCCGAACAAGATGGACCGGTCGACAGACGGGTATGCCTCAGAAGCCCGCCGCGGGCGGGTGGCCTGGTTGTAAAAAGGTTCCCCCTCGCACTGGCGGCGGGAGGGCTTTGCTCGGCGCGAATCCCCTGCCCTCTTGCCTCGGTTCTTCCCCTGCCAGATTGGTTCTCCGCGTAGCTCACAGGGGGCTGATTCAAATCGAACCTATCAGGGTGGCAAGGCCTCTCGCGCCCCTCGACCCTGGTCCCACGCGACACGGAGACTCTATCGTTAGGTACATGTTCAGCACTCCCTTCAGTGAATGACTGCTCTCGCCCGCTCTGACTTTGTTCGTGCTCGCGTACCCTGGTCCTCGGATGCTCATGGTTTCCGCCTCTGTCCGCACTTTGTCCCATCGTCTGTAGGAAAGCGCGATACTGTACCAGTGCGGGCCCTACCAGAACAACCTCTTCTTCATGCACGTTTGAAAGAGGTGCTCGCGAGCTATTTACGTCTTGTGTTCTCGTCTGGGGAAAGGTGTTTCCGCTTCTTTCGCCGCTGGTATTCATCTTCTCAGGTAGTTAAGTATTAGAAACACGTGAGTATATGTAGTAAGCCTTACTTGTGCGAGGAGCTCCCCACGGTCGGCGCCAGTGTTGGAGCCCAGAAAATGCGATCACGCGACACAACACTTCGCGTCACACAGGGCGTCTGGACAATCAACTTGTTTATAAAACTCCACTTCGTCTTCTTCCTCGAAACTCACCTTGTTCTTGACACTTACAACGTAAACGTTACAAGACCGAGAGAGAGTTTCTGAAGCGGCTCCCCAACGCTCTAACTAGAAGGGTCAGACACAGCAAAAGGCGACGAAACAACGCAAGTACACGAGGAAGAAAGAGGGAACAAAGTGAAGGAAGAAAAGTCCTTTTTTTCAATTAAACGTTTCGAGTACAAAGCTTATAACAAACTAAATGACTTTAGAAAATACACAACAACAGAAGTTTGCTAGCAAAACTATGAGTAATAAAGCGAGTGTTTCACGTCCAAACTCTTCAAGGAGGTGGATGTTTTGGAAGATTCAAGCTTGGATTCGCTCTTGAGTTTTTCTTACTAGAGAGGAAGGTCAAGCGTTTTTCTTCTTGTGCAAGCCTCCTTTCCTTATCCATTGGGTTGCGTTTTTATACAGCCAACAGGGACCCACGTGAATCAATTACCGATTTGCCCCTCGATACTTAGTCTCGTTGCATCCTCTTAATGGGCTTCACCTGTTTATGGGCCGCTTTATTCTTCTGGGCTGACTTCTTGGACCGACCCGGCTCGCGTTCCATGGGCCCGACCCAATTCCCTATGGGCCTCACGAGCCCATCGAGAACCGGCTCCAACAGGTTTAGTTTGGTGCATTACAAATTGAAGGCAAAAAAAATTGGGCTCATTGCGGATGCGCCCAAATTTAAGTTGATTCTTTCAAACACATTTTTGTAGCGCTTAAGGCGGATGCGATGTAGAATTTTTCGGATGCAAAATTAAACGTCCACAAAAATGCAAATTTCCAATGCATGATATATTATAAGTATAGAATTATACTAGAATTGAAGCAAATCATCAAGAATAATCCGGAAAAGTAAAAATAACCAAAGAAATTGAGAATCAGAACCCAAATGCCCAAATCCCCTTGCCTAAGTTGATAAATGATTTTTATTGAAGTTGAATGATGAACGAATAGGAAACACAATTTATAAGAAAAAAATTTAACCATGCATATTAATACGCCGGCTCCTCTCCTATATTCCTACTACTCCGTAGTTTTTACTGGAGTTTTTTTTTTTGCAGTACATAAGCCTCATTAATTCGAGTACATTTTGCCGGTAAAAGTACATGGGCTTATATAATCTACATATACGGGCCCCTAAAATTTGGGGGCCCTGTTCAGTCAATCACATTTAACGGGCTTTAGCCCGGCCCTGAGTTGTTGCAGGAAGAAGATATGGTGAGCTCATGAATATTTTCGTGTCTGTGGATTGTTGGTTATTGATGAATTACTTACTATTAATTGCAGTTGACTCTAACTGGAAGGGTGCTGAGGGAAGCAGCTGGGATGGTGACGTCACTGGCAGAGCAGCCAGCGGTGACAGTGGTGACGGTGTTGTACTACGGCCACGTTCTTCCGGAGAACAGGGCGCTCGAGAGGATGGTCAGACGCGAACTTGTTTATCCCCGAAACTTACTGTTTCTTGTCGTCGTCAATGTTTTGAGGTGTTTTTGGTGATCCACCTCCAGCCATTTGATTCGCCTTGTTTTATGTTAGAAATAAAGAGGATGCAGTTCAAAATGCTAGCTTACTATAGGATAAAAAACTGGAGAGACAAAGAGAGAGTTATGTATGGAAAAACAAGATTTGTATTGCGCATTTTAGGATGTATTCTTTAATGGACTGCTTGATTTGTGTTGCGTGTGGCATGTTTTTTACCCATCCGAACTTGAATGGAAGCAACCAAAATTGTAGAGAATGGGAATTAGTTTAGCAAGTTTGTTCGACCCTCGAGTTCTTTCATGGTATTCAGTTCAAAAAACAAAACGCGGTAATGAGTTCATAGTTAGATGTAGTGAGCAAAGCAAAAATGGACCTCCATTATACACTGAAAGGAAACGATATGAGTTTAACTTGACCACTTCAATGGGCATGAATATGGACAATAAGTACTGCAAACATATTTGATAATACCGGGAAAGACACATTATTACACTACTGAAAACATTCTAACCTAGAGGAAGAATATCTCTCTTATATGCTACAAGAATCATCTATTTAAAACATCTTAATAGGTCCAGATCATCATGTTGTAAAATTTTCTAAAGTTAGCAGAAAATGCAAAAGATAGGATGATGTCACAAGGAACCGTACTTGTCATCCGGACACCAACTTGACAGTGATAGTGATGCTGTTGAGAAGAATCAAAGGAACTCTCATGTATTGAACTGCATAGATTAGACCTATCAGTTGTCCCTTTAACGTCTTGGTCCGGCCTACAGAGAAGTCCTGAAATCCCCATCCTCTAGGAGCTAAGAAACGGTCCTCGTTTACGATTGCTAATGCATTAGCAAGAAGCAACATTCCCTCCAGGAGTGTCCACAAACCCATTGCCTGCACAGAACCCACTTCATCGGTAAGCTTAAGCATATGTTAAGATGGCATAGAGTTCTTGACACTCAGTAAATAAGGAGCAAACTGCAGAAACTAAATTCCCAAACAGAATGTGCTGTGGGCAGGACAGAATCAACAATTTAGCCAAAATTCTTCTAGCTAATTTGTTTGAGAATCAACTATTCCAACACAAACAGAACATATTTTTTACTGAAAAAGGGGTTACATGCATAACAAAAGGCAAAAATATAATCACTAAAACAGTACATGATTTATCTATTTCGTGCTACTTTGGCAACAACATAACATGTAAATAAATTTTCTGATCACTAAATCGTTTTCAGTCATAATCAACAACATCTCCTATGTTAGCCACATTGAACATATAAGGTTAAAAACTAAGATATGAGAAAGCAATTTCAGCTGCCTTCAGCCAGCAAATTTTACAAAAAAAAATGGAGAAAGAAAAGATGGCTCAGCTTAGTTTATGTTACAAAAACAAAATCCGACATGTGAATTGATAAAGTTCCATTGACAATTCTTTGTGAAAGTATCAGAAGAAGGCTCCACCGTAATTTTCATCAGATGGAGATAGAGTAGCATACTTGCAGAACTAAAGGCAAAAGTTGTGTTCAGGACAGTGGCCAGGGAATGACTAATCCTTAAGTCCAATTAAGTCCACATATATACTGTATCAAATTGCGATATCAATTCCTCAACTCATGCACTAGTAAATGCAGCTTCTAAGCCTATACAGAAATGCAGACAACTTTTTTACACTTCCCCTACATTATCCTTCTGAAGTAGCCCAAGATCTCCTTAGAGGAGATATACACCTGCCAAATTCTTTCTTCCACATCTGATCAGATCAATCTGTTTATTAACTGAATCCAAATATAATTAAAGAAACTAAAAGCCCCACAACGAGCAGCCAATTAGTAGTAGCTGATCACCGGAAGATGAAATTGACAAACTAGGTCACGGCATTAGCAAGATCACACGACGCTTCAAAGCCAATAATAATCACAAACTTTAGAAATCTTGAAAGCTTCAGGAATATCAGCAAAAACAATGTGGTGCTAAAGCATATTTTAGAACAATAATAATCAAATCACACAGTTCCTGAGCATTGCAGAGATTCTTGAAGGAACACGATTGAAAGAAACCCGATTGAAAATAGAAATTAAAATGTATAACTGACCGGAGATTCGTAAAAAATTGATCGGAGGGAGAGAGACGAAAGGGGCGAACTGAGATCTCGATGACAAGACGCAGAGAATTAGTCCGAGCCGAGAGGTTGAAAAGGTGGGCCCATTAGAAACATTTGAAGATGGCTCATTTTTAAGTTTTTAAGTTTTTAAGTTTTTGCATCGCTTTTTAAAATTATATGAAAATACCTTTTGCTAACGTAACAATTATAACAGAGCTGTCAACAAAATTTTTAACAGAGCTGTCAACAAAAAATTTAACAGAGTTGTCAACAAATTTTTTAACAAAGCTGTCAATAAATATAACAAGTTGTCAACACCAATAATAACCCTTTGCTGACGTGGAAATTATAACAGAGTTGTCAATAAAATTTGTCAACAAATTTTTTATCAGAGGTGTCCACAAATTTTTTAACAGAGTTGTCAACAAAAATTTTAGCAGAGTTGTCAACACGACTAAATGAGTTGTCAACCAAACTAAATAAATTGTTTACACGACTAATAAACGGTGAACAACATACAACACGAGTAATATTACAAAATTGTCAACACTTTACAAAACTTGTCAACACACTACAAAAGCTGTCAACACACTAATTAAAGATTAAAATTATCTGCACAATGATCAAATTAATCAAGACACTTGGTTACTTGATTCCCTATCTCTTGTAATTCACTAATAGGAATCACTTGAAGCTAATCCCTTAACACTTGGTTACTTGATTCGAGCATATTCAATTGTTTAATAGTCAACTACGGTGGCAGCGAGATCTCATACCGGGAGTGGGAGCTGCACTGCCAATGCTCCTGTAACAACAACAAATCAACAATGTTAATAAAAAAAATTGGTTCATACAAAAACAATCTCCAAAAACAACATCATAACCCAATTGATCAAAAACCACATATTTCAAATGAAGCCACTTGAAATTCAATTGAGAAACCCTATAACCTTACACAAACCACATTCCTATGAAGATTCAGTTGAACACTAATATCGTAACCTGAATATAGTCAAACTAAACCACATTCCTATGAAGATTCCATTATGATTTAGTGTTAACAATGTCATTTCCTAATTTATGGACTTGTTGTCCCACATCTGTAAAGTTTCAATGATCATGAAACCTTGAGAAACTTTTGGAAGTGAAGTTGACAACCTATTGAATGAACAGAGAAAAAAAAAGTTGCAAATCAAAGAAGTTGGATTGGAGTACAAATTAGTTAAATATCAATAAATGTCTAATATATATATGTCAATGATCAATTGTACATTGTATAAATAGAGTACGTGTTTTAAATTTTAAGAATGGATCAAGAGACTATGATGAAATTCAAACTTGTTCAAGGCTGAGAACTCTGCAGTAGCAAAGTAGCATGATCCTGCAAGATCTTCCAAGCTGCATTTACGTGTCTGGCTTCAGTCAACAGAGCTCCAACTGCAAAACGCGCAGCACATATGTTCCATAGAGCACCTGCAAACAACATTATCATGGCGGAAAAAAAAAGATGAGTTTAAGGAAAATTTCAGAAGTAGCAACACAGCAACAACGCGGATTCCGTTATTCAATGCGGAGTGACTGGAAAGAGATTGTAGGCCGTGTTCGCATCCAACACGAAATCAGTATAAGAAGAACGTTATCGAGCCTGACGCCATAGATGACGGAGGATCAGAGTCGAAGATGAAGACGACAAGATCAAGTTCAACGTCTCGGCGGGGGAAGCCGGGAAGGAGACAGAGGTGTCTCGATGGAGGAAGGAGAAAGCCCGATGAGATATCCCTCCAGATCTGAAGCGTCGTCAATTGTTGTGAGCGAAAGAAGGACGAGACGACGAGATCCCAGGCCACACAAACTTCTCCGAAATGAGACCTTTCTTTCATGGCGTCTGCGGCGGTGATGGTGATGCATGACTGTTGCAGCGTTGGAAATGACAATGGCGGTGTGGAATCGGAGTAGAAGAGATGGAATTTGGAAAACCCTAGATCTGGAGGAGGTGGGAATTGATGAAGGGAAAGTGAAGGGATTACAGATGAGGAGAAAGATGGCGTGTGTCAGGGGGGGAAGGGGTGGGTGGGGGTTGGTGTAGAAACTTATAACTTAATTATTGAATGCGACAAACTTAAATTAAAACTTAATTATTACGTGTGCATACCAACTGTTCGATAAAAGTCCTAAAAGAAGTCACAAAATTTTGTTCTCCTATCCATATAGATAATGACAGGTTGACCACAACTTCTATTTCTCTGAAGTCGTAATAAGTAATATCAATAGAGTTTTCTACTAGACCATAATATACACATGAAATGCTAATAGAATAATTTTCATGAGAAATATGGTAGCCGAAATAAAATATAGGAGGAGGAACCATGAATCCAACTAAGACTTGATTAGACATCAATGTAAACAAATCCAATCAAATCCATTCACATATAAAAACTAATTTGCAGATCCTAACAAATGAAATTAGGAAATAGAAGTTGTAGAGCTCGAAGAAAATTCAGTCAAACGATAAATAGTGAATATGCATATCTTCCGTTGAAGAGAGAAACATGAACAATAGTAATAGAGATAGTAAAAAAAGTGTTGGGAGGGAAAATAAAAGGGTCAATTACCGAAAACCACCCGTCCAATAGGGCCATTTTACAGAAACCACCCGGATAACGGCTATTTACCGTAAACCACCCGGATAACGCATTCAGTCACTCAACAACCACCCGCCCCCTTGCAGTCTGCTTCTTCGTTAACGCGCCTCACGCGCTATTATTTTATTTTTATTTTTAATTTCTTTTAATCTTTTTCCTTTAATTCAATATCTTTTTACATCTTTTAATTTTTTACCCCAATTTTAATTTCTTTTAATCTTTCTAACCCTTTACCTTTACCTGAGGCTGTAAAAAAAAGTAAAAAACCCTAATCGTATTCTCTCTCTCGATAAAGTGAAGGAGGCGATTCAGTGGCGCCACCCTCAATCTCAATCTCTCAATCTCAAATTTCCATCTCTCTCGATATCTCTTTCAATATCTCTTTCTCAAAAATCATTGTAACTGAAAAGCGCGTTTGAAGGAGGCGATCGAAGTGAAGGAGGCGATTGTGAGGACCCGATTGAAGGAATCTGGGAGATTGTAGAAGGCGTCGGAAGGTGGCGAACTACAGATTAAAGGAAGTTGTGAACAAGGTTAGTTGATCCTTCTATGCAATTGGGGGATTTATTGATTTAGGGTTAGGGTTTTATGAAATTGGGGGATTTCTGGATTTAGGGTTAGGGTTCTAAGAAATTGGGGTTTTTTGGGAATTTGGGTTACGGTTTTGTCAAACTGGGATTTTTTTGGGATTTAGGGTCAGAGTTTAATCAAATTGGGGTTTTTTGGGAATTAGGGTTTCAGTTTAATGAAATTGGGATTTTTTGGGAATTAGGGTTCTTGAATTTAATCAAATTTGGGGCTTTCTGGATTTAGGGTTAGGGTTCTAAGAAATTGGGGGGTTTTGGCAATTAGGGTTAGGGTTTTATCAAATTGGGGGTTTTTGGCAATTAGGGTTAGGGTTTTATCAAATTGGGGGTTTTTGGCAACTAGGGTTAGGGTTTTATCAAATTGGGGGGTTTGGGGATTTTGGGTTAGGGTTTAATCAAATTGGGGGTTTTTTGGGATTTAGGGTTTTGAATGTAATGGTTTTTGGGGTTTCGATGATTCGAGGTTTTGGGGAAAACATGTAGAGGGGGTTGGGAGTTTATCAAATTGGTGTATTATTGTGTTTTTGTCTCTTCTTTCTCTCTCTCTTTCCTCTTCCATGTCTTGTTAAAATGTGATGTTAGATTCTCTGCCTAGGCAAAACCAGAATAAGAAGTTTCGAATAAAAAACTAGTGGGGGCAATAATTTTGGCAAATGTGTAAAAGGGGTCAAAGATTCTTTTGCTAATTTTTTTATTTTTTTTTCACCCTATTTAATGCAGTGGGTGGCAGACATGATTATACATTTGAAAGTGATGTATGGGGGTTACTTTTTCATATCTGAATCAAACAAGATATGCCATAGGAAAAACAAAGTTCAGTATTATAAGAATTTCGATCCAGATTTCTTGTCTAAAGTAGTGATCGAAAATATGATGAAAGAAGATGTAGGATTACATTTCATCAAGGAAGTATGGTTTTTAGAGCCTAGTGTTGGTTTTGACAAAGGTCTTAGGCTCCTTGATAGTGACAAGGCAGTTATGGAAGCTGCAAATTCTGTTGGGAAGGACAATATGATGCATCTTTATGTGGTTCAAAGGAATGAGCCTAGCCCAAATATGCTGAGAAAGCAAAGCCCAATAAAACAGCCCAATCCTATATCTGGGGTAACTGAGCCCAATCCATCTGGTAGTAGTGTGAGTATAAAAACCAATCATGTCAGGGAAACCCTAGATTTTGTGCATCCCAAACCAAAACCCAAAAACAAATGTCATGTAATTGAAGAGGCCGAAGATGATGATAATGCTCTATCTTTGGATCATGATGAAGATGATGAGGAGGCACATATATTAGGGAGTGAGAGTTCTGACTCAGACAGTGAGTACTTCTTTTCTGAAAGTGAGGATGAGGATGATGATCTGTTTAAAGAGAATGTTGATCCGGGAGTTAATGACATAAGGGGTAAGTTAAGTGATGGAAGTTTGAGATTAGGGCTTGGGGATGCAGAAGTTTCAATGCTCTTACTGATTTTAAGAAGAAAATAGTGTTGAAGTGTGGTATGATCTTTGGATCTAATGAAATTTTTAGAAAGGCTTTGAGACAGTTTTCTATAGAAAACGGGGGGGACTACTACTATCTGCATAATGATAAGAATAAGGTGTCAGTGTATTGTAACAATAAATGTGACTGTAGTATGAACCATTCTAGAAAGAAGTGTACCTGCAAGCAAATATACTATGGATTTAAAGCTGCTAGGAAGATGGATTCTGGGAAGGGAAACACAAGTTTGGGTGGCAGCATAAGAATACTAAGTTGACTTCTAAGTGGTTGGCTGAGACTTATCTTGAGCATTATAGAGATGACCCTACATGGAAGCTGGTGGCTTTCATCAATGCTGTGAGGAGAGACCACAATGTGCACATTACATATAACCACGCATGGAAAGCAAGGCTTAGGGCTATGTTGGAGGTACATGGTGATGCAACACAGTAGTATGGGAGAGTGTATGACTATGCAGCAACTTTGAGAAGGTGGAATCTAGGGTCATCTGCATTTCTGAAGATGGACATTGGTGAGCCAGAGAAACCACTGTTTCAGAGAATGTATGTGTGCTTTGAAGCTTGTAAGCTTGGGTTTTTAGAAGGTTGTAGACCTATCATAGGACTAGATGGATGTCACTTGAAGGGTGCATATACTGGTCAAGTCTTTGTGGAAATAGGAAAGGATGGAAATGACAACATATTTCTCATTGCTTTTGCTGTTGTTGAGCATGAGAGAAAAGACACCTGGCTTTGGTTTGTGGACATTTTATTAAGGGATATTGGCCAGTGCAATCCAACTTTTATGTCTGATAGACAGAAGGTATGTATTGCTCTATACTGTCTTCTAATCTTTTTACATCTAATATGATGTCTTCTAATATAATGTTCATTTTGGCAGGGATTGTTAGAAGCAATACATGAACTAGCCCCTAATGCTGAGAAAAGAGCATGTGTCAGACACTTGTACCAAAATGTCAAAAAACAGTGGCCAGGCAAAGCTTTAAAGGATGCTATTTGGGCAGCTACAAGGGCGTGCATAGAGTCTGACTTCCAGAAAGCAATGGATTAGATCAAAGAGTTGAGTGTGCCTTGTCATCAGTATCTTGTTGATTCAGATCCCAGGACTTGGTCAAGGCACGGATTCAGCCACTACACAAAGTCTGACATGCTCCTCAACAACATTTGTGAGAGTTTCAACTCATTCATTCTGCCTGCAAGGGATAAACCATTGCTTAGCATGTGTGAGTGGATCAGGAGACAACTTATGAAGAAATTTGTGGCTAAGCATGAAGGAATGCAGACATACATGGGTAGGTTCACACCTAAGGCCAATAAGTTGATTGAGTTGGCTAAGGAAGAGGGAAGCAGGAACTGTGTTGCTATATATGCTGGGGAGACAGCTTTGAGGTGGATCATTTTGGGAAGACATTTGTTGTAGACTTAGGAGCACAAAGTTGTGGTTGCAACAAATGGGACCTCACTGGCATCCCATGTGCACATGCTATGTGTTGCATCATTAAGGAAAGGCGTCAGGTTGAGGACTTTGTGCATGACTACTACACCAAGGAGAGATACTTGCTGGCATACAGACACATGATTAGCCCTATGCCAGGGGAATCTCAGTGGGAAAGGACTAATGACATCCCTCCACTACCACCTAAATTAGTTGTCAAATCTGCTAGGCCTAAGAAAAAAAGAAGAAGAGAAGCAGGAGAACAAGTGTCAAAGAAGAAAATCAGAATAGGAGGACCAAGGAATTGCTCAAACTGTGGCCAACTCGGGCACTACAAGAACAAATGCACAAATGCACCAAAAGGTCCAGGACCAGAGAGAGAGCCTAACTTAGGAGGAAGGCCCAAGAATAAGACAAATGTAGTTATTGGCTCACAGAAGAGGAAATACAACAGGAAGAAGGTAGTTCTCTTGTATTAAATTACAATTTACAAATCTATCTTATATATTAAAGTTGAGCCCTTTCAAGCTCTTAGAGTGATTTTAGGCTTAGTTTGTTACACCATTATAATTGTTTATCTTTAATTTCAATCATTAATAGATTGAATAATTATATTAACAAATAAATCTTAAAAAATCATCATTTCTTTCAATAACAAATATACAAGCTATTTTATTGAAAATAAGTATTATGTTGAAGGTTAATATATATTCTTACGATAAAATTAGGATTATTTTCGATAATAAAAATTAAGTCAAACTACGTACATAACCTTTATGAAATAAAATATATTTTTATAAATAGTCAAAGTTAATCTTAATTTCTTGACGAACTTGATTAAAAGGATATATAATTTTCATACGAATAATATGAAATTTCCCGTGCATGGCACGGGTCACTACACTAGTTACAATAAATATCTAATGTGTTTCTCATGTCTGTAATAGGTTCCTGTTAATCAAGCCACTGAAGCTGGGAATGCATTTGAACAAGGTGGGAACGAAGGAACTCCAAATATGTCCCAACAGAATTCCACAAATAGTTCTGGAGTTGCCTCTCAACATCAAAGTTCTCAGGTAAGAAATGTTCTCTTGTATTGGCTTTTTATTTTTTTTCCAATGAATCTGTTTTGACCTTAAATTCCCTTGTTTTTATAAGGTCCAACAAGCATCCACACAAGGGATACAAGGGCAGTGCAGCCAGACCAATCAAGGTCCAAGCCAACCACCAAGGAAGCCTTATTTCCCTACCAGAGCACCCAGGAACAAAGTTTTAACCTCGATGAGTAAGTTGCAAGGAGCTTTAAGGAGATCATCGAGGAAGAAGTCGCACCCAGACACTAGTTTATGAACATTATGTTGTCAATCATGTTTTGTATGAGGAAAACTGTTAAACCTCATGTCTTATGTTATGTTATGGTATTCTGAACTGTCTTAGATTCTGGTTTTCTGAAACTTGTCTTAGATTATGGTTTTCTGAAACAGGTATTTGGTGTCTTTTTGGACATGTTCTATGCTTATGTAATTTCTGAACAGGTCATTTGTTGTCATTTTGGACAAGTTTTGTGGTCAAAATGGTAGAAATGGTAGTGTCAAAAGTGTCATTTGCAGTTGTACAGGCCAAAGGTGTTATAAATGCTTGCATATATGCAGTTGGAAATGTGCAGAAATCTGCAGGAAAAAAACTTACATATATGCAAGCATTAAGGAAAGCAGTCAAAAGTGCATAAATTCTGCACAAATTTGATACGCTAGAGTTGGTGGAATTCAGATGATATAAATTCTGCAGAAATTAATGACTTTGACTAACCTAAATTCTGCCAAAAAATAGTCTTCCATAAAAAAACAGTTTCCACACTAAATTCGCCACCAACCAAACTCACCCTAATGCTCCCTCTTCACTCTTCATCCTCCTATATATACCACTCTTCCATAGTGCAGAAATTCATCATCTTCTCAACTGAAATGGCTCATCCAGAAAATGTCAATGTAGTCAGCTCCGACGATACAACCGATAGCGATTTCCCCGACGATTCGAGCCAGAGCGAAGAAAGGTTTTTCATGACTAAAATGAAGAGATCATTTGTAGAAGATGATTGTCGTCTAGTAAGTCCTAATCTTTTTTTCGACTGTGACATTTTTATTGAAGAATCCTTATTTAATCTCAAATCTTCTTGTGTAGCCACTGCCTTTCAATCACGCCAACAAGTTTCTCAAGAGGTTCATCAATGTCAATATCACCCTATATAAGGGCAACAAGTCATGGCCGGTTTTGCTAAAATTTAGCGACCACGGTAAACCAAACAATTGCTATAGGTTTGCAAAGGGTGGAGAAACTTTGTGGAGGACAACAAAATAGTGAGAAATGATTCTTGTCTATTTGAGTACATGCCTGCATACGTTGGTGGTCCGGTGTACGACGTCACTATCTTCAAAGGTTGAAGTTCACATGTTCTTCTTTAGGGTCTGTTTTTATCTTAGGTCGAAGTTCAGTATCTTTCTTATGTCCAAGTTATCCAAGTTATCTTATGTCCATCTGCTGCAAGCATTTAGACTCGTTTCAATTTCCTTAATGAAATTTACTTTTTTCTGTCTACAATAACACAATGGTATAACACCATTCAGTAACAACATTCACTAACACCATTCAATTAACAAACTGAGATTGGAACATATTTCTCCTTAGAAAACATAAATCACCCCATCCTAACACCAGTCAATACAGTAAACATAAACAAAAAACACCCCATCCTAACACCATCTGCTAAACCCACATGACAACTCCAATTAACACCAAGAAGAACACCATAAACACTACAACTGAGATTGGTAATTTCTTAGCACCTTCTAATTGTGACATTTTCTTAGCAAGAACTTTTGTCTGAACTTTGAATTCTTCCTTCTCAAACATTATTTGCCTTACTTGATCTTGCAGCTTCAAATTCTCAGATTCCATCCTCTTCTTCTCTTTAACCAGCTTGTTGATCACATTCATAACTCTTCCATTGTATTCTTCATCTCTCCACACGAAAAACTTACATTTTTGGTTTGTTCTATACAAAGCACAACCCCAAAAACGCCTTCTGTAGTTGTTATAAGTGTGTGCAGTGGATTCCGTCACTACATGACCACAATGACATACCATTTGTTGTGAGTTTATGGAAGAAGAAGTTGAGTTCGACATTATCACCTGTCAACAACAAAGTTACACTCAACAACCTCAAATTAAGACTCACCAACACTCAGCAACACTAACAATATCAAATTTCATACAACCCAAACCAGAAAACACCCCCAATTAGCCCTAACACCAAATCGCGAAAAAAACCCTAAATTCGCCCTAACCCTAAATTCGCCCTAACCAGAAGAATGAAGAGATACCGAGAAAGATAAAGAGAGATTGAGATCGAGTCTACTAACCTTGCGCGAGAGAGATAGCGAGAGAGATCGAGCAAGACAGATCAAGGGAGAGAGATCTCAGGGAAGATAAAGAGAGATCGAGCGAAGGAATCTGCAGAAAACATATTGAATTAAAGGGTTAGGTAAAGGGTTAGAAAGATTAAAAGAAATTAAAATTGGGGTAAAAAATTAAAAGATGTAAAAAGATATTGAATTAAAGGAAAAAGATTAAAAGAAATTGAAAAAATAATAAAATAATAGCGCGTGTACTCCCAGCTGGTCCACTTATTATCAAGATTGTGGATGATTTGGAGATTATTATCAACATATTGAGGCTAAAACACTTGAAGGATGGAAAGTTGAAGAACGATAACTGCGATGTGTACTTGGCTGGTCCACTTAATTGGGGCATTCAACTGAGATTTATGATAACAAGCGAGTAGTTTGGGTGAAATTCGGCCATGGTTCTGCCTCTTTTGTGAGGGAACTAGGAGGATTGGGGAGTAGAGCTGATGGAGCTAGGCCAAGAGAAGAGGACTTTGATGGACGTATGGCAATTGGTAGGGTTTTGTATGAGCATCAGTTGTTCAATGAAGCTCTTGTTAGCTTCAACAGAGCTTGTGAGTTGCAACCAGTTGATGTCAGGCCACATTTTAGAGCTGGAAGTTCTTGTTTTTGGAGACTGATGATGATAAAGAGTGTGGAAGGAAGACAACCTAATTTTGATTTTTGATTTATTTTTCATTTTTAAGTAAAACAAAATCAAAATCTCCAAAATTATATATTTACCCTTAAAAATTATAATAAAGTGAGAGGGGGTAAAATGGTATTTGCACATACACTAATGGAAACACTAACGAAGGCGACGGAAGGGTGGTTCGATATAAACAAAATAGAAAAAATGTGTGATTTGTTGCAAAAAAATGATATAAGGGGGTGATTTTGCGCAAAAACTTTTTACAAAATTGATAGCAATCACATGGCGTTTAGTATATTGGCTCAATAAGTAAAATAAGTAAGGGGTGCATTCAATTCAAGTCTCCCGTATTTACATGATACAACATTTTTAATGTATAGGCAAGTTTGCCCTAAATCAACCAAAACTTTGGAACTACGATTTTTTTTTGTAACATGCAAGAACGGGAACTCCATGCTCAGGGCAATGATAGTCCCTGATCATCCCTCTAGACGGTCCAAAAAAAAAGCCAACAAGGTTGAATGACAACCATGTGAATGTAGGTAACTCCTTAGATTCCTGATATTAGCATCAGGTAATACATTATTGTTATGTCCAAAAAGAGCTAGCTTAATAACAATAATCCTAGCTTAATTCTTAGCAAGGAAATTTGCTGCTTCATTAGCTTCTCTGAAGCAATGTCTGCATGGTTGTTAGGATCACGATCCGGATCGTAGGATCTTACGATCCTACGATCCTAAATTTACAAAACGATGCTGATCCTATGTAGGATCGGACCAATGTCAAGATCGGAAGTACGATCGTAGGATCATATAGGATCGGACAGGATCGTAAGATCCTATGATCAGGATCGCAAATGCAAGATTTACCTCTTTTTTACTGATTTTTTTTACTGGACTACTGCTATAACTGGATTTTTTTTGAACTAAATTTATTTTTCAATGCTATTCTAGGTGCATACCAAAGAAGAGAAGTATTTTAAACGCACAAAAGATGAATGATTTGCAATGTAAACCTTAAACTGAAGCAAAAACAACAAATTTATTTTTCAATGACATTCTCTCTCAGTTTGTCGAGAATGCCGAGCAATTTGTTATCAATGGCGACGACAAGAATGGTATAACAATTTGTTGCTTCTAGTGAGCTTAATGATTCTTGAAACATATGAACATAGCCTGTAGAAGGTAATGGCAATGGATTGACTTCACAATTATCATTCAGGTCACGAATATGATGATGTGCTTACTTTGACGAAGATTAATTTTGTTGGTTTATTCGTTATTTAGATTGATGACTCAAAGATGTAATACTTATAAACAATATCTTTCTTGATTTTGAAAAATTGTAAACTTTAATTAACCATCGTACAATCATTTTAACTATGTATGGCACTAATACCGATCGTATGTGAGCAAAAGTGTTTTTTTGTAGTACTTTTACTAGACAGTCATATTTTATCATTTCCATCGCCCATTTTCTAAAATCGTAGGATCGTAAGATCCTAAGATCCGAATATAACATTATCGTTTGGATAATGTCATATTTTATCATTTGGATAATGTTATATTCAGAAAATGAGCGATGGAAATGATAAAATATGACTGAATGCATAATGAGGGATATGTTGAAGAAGTTGCCAACAGTTTGTAATGATTGATTTAATTTCCCATGAGATTTTCCATAGTTATTTAATGGAATTAATGACTGTGAGATTATCGTCTTCGAATATAACATTATCCAAATTATGAAAAATTGCAAGTTTTTGTATTGCTTGTAAAGCCGCCAACGCTTCAATATGAAGAATATAATTCAAATTTATTTTATGATTGTCCACAAATATTATTTTTCCATTCTTCGTTTTGCCTATGCTAGATATGTATCTTTCATGTCCATATTTCATTGATCCATCAAACTTTATTTTAACCCAATTCTGCAGAGGAGCTAATCAAGATCTATTTCTTTTTTGTATCCTGTTCCGTGCATTCTTATTTTTTAATCATGTTCATTTATTAAGAGTACTCACCCAATGTTTTAGATTAAAGAAAGCTAAATCTACTGGATATCTATTATCCATAGACTATCCAGTTAAAAACATTTTTATTTCTGGATACTGATAGTTCATACCAAAGAAAAATTAGTGCTTCTAAAACATGTTTATTTCGATTATTAATTTCTACGAATTCTTGAATGAATTGGATAAATGGTTTATGCGTGATAGTTAAATTGCGAAAATTGAATATGATTTGGGGTGCAAAGTCTGTTGGAGCCGATTCTCGGGGCCCTCGCGAGGCCCAAGAGAGTCAAGCCCAATTGAAGCACGCGACCCATGATAAACTCAAGACCGGCCCATACGGACGGAAGCGGCCCATGAACATGTGAGGCCCAAAGTGGAAAGTCCGATAAGATCGGGTTGTGGAAGGGTAAAATCGGAAATAACTCGCGTGGGGCCCAGATGGAGGTATAAAATCCTAACTGAAAGAAGAGAGAAGGGACAGAGCATCATTACCAGAAAATCTTCTCCTTCTTCTTCCTCTCGAGAGTGAAAAACACAGAAGTTCTCCATTGCTTCAATTCACCCATTCGACCTTATTTTCGAGGCGTTTGGACGATCGACACTTGGATTCCAACTCTCGGTGCTATGATCATGATTTTGTGATAAGAATGAGTGAATTCTAAGGTGATTTGAGTAAGGTATAAGAATGAGCTTTTGGAGCTTGTTTAATGGAGTTTGAGAACTAGCATTTCCCTTCTTTCACTCTATGTCCTCTTCGTTTGTGTCATTTTGCTTCGTTCTTTGTTGCTCTCTTTTACACATTTGCTGACTTGGGCGTCGGAGAGCCAAATCCGGAGTCTCCCCCCTCCTGGTTTGGTTGTGCAGGTGTTACGGAGCTCAAGAACAAGCGATTTGCCCATAGAGAAGATAGTAAGAAGTGGGGTTTGATCGAGCGAGACGCATTCACTAAGTTGTTTGCTCAGAACTGTAGAAGAGGTCCTCAGCATTTGTTTGAAGATTTGTTCCCCCGTTCCTCGCGAAGTGTTGTGTCGCGAGGTATCATTTTTTTGGGCTCCAACACTGGCGCCGACCGTGGGGACCTCCTCGCGCAAGTAAGGCATTCAACGAAGTCTCGTGAGATTCGTAGTGGTACAGAAGTTGAAAATGAACACTGTAGGCGAAGGAAGTGGTCCCGTCAACAACACCCCCTTTCAGACGAGAATGCAGCAAGAGGTGAACAACTTGCGGGCACCACTACCACGCGTAGAAGAGGACGAAATTGTAGTCACATGAGAGCAACTGGTTCAGTTTCGCGCATTCCTTCAGACACAAGAGCAAGGCGCAGGAAGGGTTCAGGGACAGGAACAGCTGAGAGTTGTGTCACGCGAGGTAGGGAAGAATCAAGGTAATCAGGAACATGCCGTGGAAGAAGAGAGTGTCGAGCATGTCCCCGACGACAGAGTTTCTGCGACGCGAAGGCCATGGGTCGAGAGGCACGAGAGAGCTAGCCACCCCAGTAGATTCGATCTGAATCAGGCCCTCGCGAGCTATCAAGAGCACCAATCAAACAGGGGAAGGCCTGACGTAAGGGGCTATGGGACCCGAGTTGAACGTGAGCCTTCCCACTACCATTATGAGGGAGAACCCTATTACCCACAGGCAACTTACCCGCATCAAGCTTACGAGGCTTACCGCCCTGTCAATCCTCCGACTCTCTTCGGCCCGACCGCTTTCGCTGATCACATTGTCAGGTCAGTCCCTCTACCAGACTTCAGGTTCCCTGTGATCAAAGAATACATTGGCAAAGGAGACCCAAGTGAGCACCTAGCACGCTACAAATATGCCATGCTCGCGAGGTGCCCGGACGAAGCCACAATGTGTAAAGGTTTCCCGGGCACCCTCGCGGATGCGGCTATGACATGGACGCTTAATCAACCCTTAGGGAGCATCACTTCGTTCGCAGACTTGGAGAGGAGCTTCCTCTTACACTTTGGCTCTTCTAAGAAAAGAAAGATAACTATGCAAGAGGTAGTGGGCGTCAAGCAGGGCCCTAGCGAATCGCTCGAGAGCTATGTCAAGAGATTTTCTGAAAAGATTCTGGAAGCAGAGGATTTTCACGATAAGACAGCCAGAGTCGCGTTCTTAGATGGTCTTACAAATGAGAGCTCTTTCAAGCAGTATCTTTATCGCAAGAAGGAGTTGGATTACCAGAGTATGCTCGAGAGAGCGTATACAAAGATACACGTCGAGACTCACACTAGCCTCGCGACAAAAGGTAATAGCCAGAGTAAAGCCACTCAGAATCAGAAGAAAGATAATCAGAACTCGGGTAATAAACGACATCAGAACAGTCAAGGTAAGGAGCAGAATGATTCGCGAGCGCCAGGGTTACAGATTCAGGATCAGAATCAGCGTCAGAATCATTTCAGAGGTCAGAATCATGATCAGAATCAGTTTCGCTCGCAGAACTTTGTATCTGAACAAGATAATGGCCGCGAGGGTCATAGATAGGGGAGGTGGTCGTGCTCGAGGACACAATGTACCAGCCGTGTGGGGTGATTACCACCGGGTGGATACTCACCCTACAGAAGAGTGTAGGTCGCGACCACACCACCCACGAGAGCAAGAGGTGTTAACGGCTCAGAGAGGAAATGACAACACGGGCCGAGGTAACCCGAGAGGGGGTTCTAGGGGAAGAGGTAGAGACAGGAATCAAGCCGACGCGAGACAACAAACCCAAGGGAGAAACGACCAGAACCAAGGTCCTAATCGCAATCAAAATCAGAATTTCCTCGCCTGGACGGCCACGTGGGCACCATCGCGGGCAGGCATGTACCTATTCCTCCAAGTAAACGAGAGCAAAGACTTATAAGCAATGCACCTAAGCCTCAAGGTCTCCCTGTGTATAGCATCGCGAGGCCGAAGTCAGAACCCTACACGCACGTTTTCAACAACAAAGAGGTAGACAGCTGGGTTGTCGAGGCCGCGGACCCGCTTGTCATCCATGCTCAGATCGGGACTAAGCTGGTGAAAAGAATTCTTGTCGACACTGGGAGTTCGGCTGATATACTATATTGGGACGCGTTCGAGAAAATGGGTATTGACGCGTCAACTCTCAAACCGACCAAAACTACTCTGGTGGGCTTTGCAGGCGACAGGGTGAAGGCCCTAGGCGTTGTGACTTTGGACCTCATCCTTGGTGAAGAGGCCGGACTGAGGAAGTCAGAAAAGATAGATTTTGTGGTAATCCCGATTTCGTCCTCCTATAACACGATCCTGGGACGCGAGACCCTATGCAAATTCGAAACAGTTGTATCGATCTGCCATTTCTGTCTTAAATTCCCGACGCTGTCGGGAGTAGGGATCGCGAGAGGGAATCGAGAAGGAAGTCGAATTTGTTATGTATCGTATGAGAAAGGTAGTATCAAGGCTTTATTTGCTAACCAGTTGTTCATCCCGGGGTTTCCCCATGTAATTGGGGAAGCAGAGTTAGAAGTATGTGCATCTCCGTGATCGCGAGATACAGATGAAGAAGAAGAAGGGCACAAACCACATTTTGATGGGTTTGACAAACAGACAATCACTCCTTTCCTCAACAAGGAAGAAAAGTTGTATGTAGGGGGGAGGTTAGGCCACAAGGTCATGCAAGATATCGAGACTTTGCTCACAGGCTCGCGAGATGTCTTCGCATGGACCCCAAAAGATTTGAAAGGGATACCCGCGAGTGTGATGACCCACTCTTTGAATATCAGCTCAGACATCAAGCCACGCAGACAGAAAAAGCGAAAGCAAGCAGGTCCGAAGAACGCGACTGCGGCAGTTGAGCTCGCGAAGTTATTGAAGGCAGGGTTTGTGAAGCCAGTGCAGTACCCAGCTTGGCTCTCGAACGTTGTGATGGTTGAGAAAAACCCAAAGGGGACAGGGAAGTGGCGCATGTGTGTGGACTTCACCGGCCTCAACAAAGCGTGCCCCAAGGATAGCTATCCACTCCCTTCTATCGATCAGTTGGTCGATTCAACTGCAGGTCACGAGGCTTTGAGCTTTTTAGACGCGTACTCTGGGTATAACCAAGTCATGATGAATCTGGCTGACTCAAGGCACATGGCCTTCATCACAGACAAGGGGACTTTCTGTTACAAGGTCATGCCATTCGGCTTAAAGAACGCAGGAGCCACGTTCCAAAGGTTGGTCGACATGATCTTCAGTGATCAGAGGGGTGACACTGTGGAAGCCTATGTCGACGAAATTGTTGTTAAGAGCAAGAATCAAACAGATCACGCTCGCGAACTGGCTGAGGTGTTTGAGACATTAAGAAAATATGGCATGAGCCTCAATCCCGAGACATGTGTTTTCAGAGTCACCGAGGGTAAGTTCCTAGGTTTTCAAACCAGTGCTCGCGAAGTCGAAGTTAACCCGGACAAGGTTCAGGCTGTGATAGATTTGCAACCACCAAGGTCCACACATGATGTTCAAAGATTCGTAGGGAGGGTCAATTACCTCGGGAGGTTCTGCGCAAAGCTCGCGGAGCGAAACCTCCCTTTCTTCGATATATTAAGGAAACACAAGAGCTTCGAGTGGACTGAAGAGTGTGAGAAAGCGTTCGTGAGCCTCAAGGAACACCTGGCTAAGCTCCCCACTCTTGTGTCACCGATTCCTGGAGAGAATCTACAATTGTATCTTGCCGCAGGCACGCGAGATGTTAGTGCAGTTTTGGTCAGAGAGCAACAGATTCCTGTCTACTTTGTCAGTAAGGCACTTTTGTCGGCAGAAACCAGGTACTCACCTATTGAGAAGGTTGTCCTCGCGTTGATAATCGCTGCTCGCAAGCTCAGGCCATATTTTCATGCTCATCCCATCGAAGTATTGACAGATCTACCCCTCCCGTCCTTCATGAACAAACCAACAACTTCAGGAAGGCTCGCGAGGTGGGTAATTGAAATGACAGAGTTTGACGTTGTGTACAGACCTCGCCCAACCATCAAAGCACAGGCTCTGGCTGATTTCATTGCAGAGACAAGTTTTCGAGAACTAGAAAGAAATGACATCGCTCTGGAGGACCCCGCGTGGGTCATGCATATCGATGGGGCAGCGAATACAGATGGTTGCGGTGCAGGAGTTGTGTTAACCTCCCCAATAGGAGACAAAGTCGATCACGCCATCGCATTGAAATTCAAAGTCACCAACAATGAGGCAGAGTATGAGGCGTTGATCGCAGGGTTAGAAATCGCGATCAACGCGAACATCCACGTCGTAAGGTGTTACTGCGACTCACAGATTGTCGTGAATCAGATTCAAGGAACTTATGAGGCCCGGACGGGCAATCTCCCCAGATACCACGCGAGAGCGTCTACATTGATTTCCCTGTTCAGGCACTTCGAGATAAAAGCAATCCCGAGGGATGAAAACGCGACCCGCAGACGAGCTCGCGAAGCTTGGATCGCAAGCTCAATATGCTGACATGGAGAATTTAGGTGGAAATTCAACCATCATACTCAAAGATGGGAAGAGTCAGTATTTTTGGCTAGTAAGATCAGAAAGCGTCGTTAACAAACAGGTTGAGCTAATGGAGATAGATGAGCCGGTAAACGACTGACGCACTTCGATCATTGAGTACTTAGTAAACGGAGCGGGACCATCAGATCCCAAAGAAATGAGGAGTCTAGTATCCCAGGCCGCACGTTTTTACATGAATCGCGGGAGACTGTACAAAAGGGGATATGGTCCACGCGAGCTTAGATGCCTATCGGAGATAGACAGTCGGGTGTTGATAAAGGAGTTGCACGCGGGGTTGTGCGGAACCCACGCAGGTTGGAGACCTATGGTCTATAAAGCACTCAGGCAAGGGAATTTCTGGCCCACCATGAAGCAGGATGCACAACGCGAGTCTCAGGGCTGTAAACCATGTCAGTACTTTGCTCCGGCCTCCCATCAACCCGGGATAGAGCTCTAGATAATGCCAAGCCCTTGTCCTTTCGCGATGTGGGGGCTAGACCTACTAGGGCCTTTCAAACCAAAGGCACCTGGGCAGCTCGAGTACATAATCGTGGCAGTCGATTATTTCACCAAGTGGATCGAAGCAGAAGCACTCGCGAGCACCACTGTTCCAGCTGTTAAAAAATTCTTGTGGAAGAATATAATCTGCAGGTACAGGCTCCCTCACGAGATAGTAACAGATAGGGGTCCGCAGTTTAATTCGCCCCAGTTGCTCACGTGGTGCAATGACATGGGAATTGCATTAAAGATAGTAGCTCATCCGCATTGTAATGGCCAAGTGGAGGCAGTGAACAAGAGCATTGTCATGGATCTGAAAAGGCGGCTAGAGGGTTCTAAAGGCAAATGGGCCGAAGTGCTACCCCTGGTGCTTCGGGCTAACAGAACCACAGTCAAAAAAGCCACCGGAGAAACACCTTTTGCTCTCGCCTATGGCGTGGAGGCCACGGTACCAGTCGAGTTCATTATCCCCTATGATCGCGTCATTCACTACGATCCGGCTGACAACGACGAAAGAATGCAATTAGAATTACAAATGAGAGAAGAGACTCGCGACCTAGCCACAATCAGAGCGACAAATCATAAAGCCAGTGTCGCGAAGTACTATAACAAGCACGTCAAGGTGAGAGGATTTGTCAAGGGAGATCTTGTGCTCCGCAAGACAGAAGGGGGAAAACTCGACCCCAACTGGGAAGGACCTTACATCATAGATCGCGAGGTCGCACCCGGAGCGTATCGCCTCAAAGATCACTCCGGGAATCACGTTGCCAACTCTTGGAATGTGATGCGACTTCGTCGCTTCTACGCCTAATCCTCCCAAAAACCCAGGTATGGCTCGTAAACGTTACCAAAAATCTTTCTTTCCTATCATGATCTTTTTATCGTAAGAAACTCATAAAGGCAATCACCATGAAATTACAAGTACAGCTAGTGGAACCAGCAATTCGTTAGCACGCGAGGTTGGGTTATCAAAGAATAAATACCACCTCCTGGTCTGCTCAAGCTCGCGTACCCAAAAAGGTAGCACGATGAACTAAAAAATCAAAAATCGTCATTCTCGCTTCACTAGGTTGGGCTAAAAAAACCTCCTAGGTCGCGTTTCCAGCTTCCAAGGTTGAGCTAAATAACTCTCCTTGGTCGCGAAAGCATGGACGGGTTTACGCCAACGAGCTCACCCGCCATGATCCCGCTTCACTAGGCTGGGTTAAAAAACCCTCCTAGGTCGCATTTCCAGCTTCCAAGGTTGAGCTAAAAAACTCTCCTTGGTCGCGAAAGCATGGACGGGTTTACGCCAACGAGTTCACCCACCATGATCCCGCTTCACTGGGTTGGGCTAAAAAAATCCTCCTAGGTCGCGTTTCCAGCTTCCAAGGTTGAGCTAAAAAACTCCTTGGTCGCGAAAGCATGGACGGGTTTACGCCAACGAGCTCACCCGCCATGATACAACTTCCAAAGCTGGGCTAAAAAACCCTCTTTGGTCGCAAAAGCGTGGACGGGTTTACGCCAATGAGCTCACCCGCCACGATCACGCTTCGCTAGGCTGGGCTAAAAAACCCTCCTAGGTCGCGATGCAGCTTCCAAAGCTGGGCTAAAAAACCCTCTTTGGCCACGAAAGCATGGACGGGTTCACGCCAAACGAGCTCACCCGCCATGATATATGCGCTCCTTTACCTGTGTCAAAGCCATTGAACGCTTTGTCGGGCAAGGGGGAGAGGTCTTTAACGCTGGGTTGGTTCATAAGCATCACCCACGTCACGAGTAAGTACGTTGGGCTGAGAGTCGAGAGCTCCCACCTAGCGAACTCCACTCGGCTTATGACCCACGCCTCTTATAGCCTTAAACGTCTAAAAACGCACACTAAGTGTTGAAAACTCTTTTTATGTTGCAGTGCCAAGAAGTCTCTCCTAAAGAATAAAAGAACTAAATGACAACCGTGTCGCGAAGGTAATTTGGGGCCAGTATACACTTCGTACCCAGGTAAAATCCTCACAGAAATTCTAAAGTTACCACGTATCGCGCATGATTCTGAAAGTCACATGGCTAATACAGAGTACCTCGCGAAGGATGGCAAGAAAAAAGTCTGAAACGCTACTCTAACGACTGAAGCTCGCGAGAAGTCCTGAGGCTTTACAACCATAAAAGCTCAGGTAAGAAGCCTCACTTTGCAAAATTTCAATGACAATCATAAACGATGAGCAACCCGTAAAGTGAAAACCCTTCATATACAGGACCACCCTCGCGAGCAAATAGACAAAGTAGAGGCTAAAACGAAAAACCCTTTCACTGGCTAACACGCCCGCAGTGACCAGGTAAACCGACGAATTGAACAAAAGCACTTTACGATTCACAATAAGATAACAGCATATGACTAACCACGCGAGTTTGACGTCGCAATCTTCTTGCAGGGTTTTTCTGGAGAACACAGTAGATCGCAAGCCTCAGAATGATTTGTCTACTTTTACTATTTCGCAAAGACTAGCGTGTAAAGACCGATAAATTCGTTTTTACTTAATATACGAGAGATCGTAGTTTCAAAATGCTTATCTCTTACGTTTTTATTTTCGCGAGATGTTACCCCCCCTTCGAAAACAAAAAAGGGGGATAGGACGAGATAAATACGAGCAAACAAGAAAATAGGTGGAGACGAAATTAAAGTAGATAAGATAGAGCCCAAGGCTCGCGACTATCACAGCCGCACCAAAAATATTGTTTAAATACAAAGAGCTCCAGGCTCGCGACTACCACAACCACACCAAAATATTGTTTAGAACCACCAACTCACAAATACTACAAAGTCTAAAGCATAACGAACATAAAGAGCAAGCTAGCCCTGAACATCCCCCTCAACATCCACCTCGCGATCAGCCTCTAGATCAACAACCGCATCAACGTCGATAGGCGCATTCAACACAGGCTCCTCAGATTGCCCGACACATTGTCGCTTGAAGTCAGGTTGATACGAGGCAAGAAGCTCCTCACTCATGAGCACCCTTCTCTTAGGAAGATGGGGAGAGGTTGAAGGAGAGGGACTTGCCGATTCAGGTGGTGGCGGAGGGGCTTTCTTAGGGGCAGGGACCTTAGCAACCTGATGCTTGCGACCCTCAGTAATTCCCTTCTTTTTGGCAAGCTTTTTCACTCCCCACGCCTCAAGAGGTACGTCTCCATCATCAATAAAGGTCCCGGGAGCCGGAGGTTCATAATCTGGAAAGTCAGTGGAGAACCCACACAAATCCTTAGGGTTGAAGGGGAAGTCCTTGATGTTGTACTTAAGCATCTGAGCTTTAACCAGATAGATAAGCAGCACGTTGCGAGCAAGGCTGTAGAAGTCCACACGAGCACGAAGTCGATGTCCAGCGCAATATTCCTCCACAGCCCGTTGACGCTCGCTCGCGACCCTTACAGACATTTTCTCGCTTGCCTTACTATTCTCCAAGACAAGACTCTCTACTTGAAGGTTCAGAGCCTCAACGTCAGCAGAGTGGGCAACCTTCTCAGCTTGCATTTGCATTTCCATGTCCTTAATTTGTGCCTTTTGAGAATCCAAGAGCCCCTGCAACTCAGAAACCTTCCTCTCCAGCGCATTCTTCTCTTCTGTAACACGAATCTTGAAATCTCGGTTAGCTTCACGAACACTCTCGTCATCAGCATCTGAATCCCTGAGTTTGTCATCGTTTTCCAAAGACTTCCTTCCAGCATCCGCCAAAGCCAACATCACCTACAAAACAAGACCTTAGAAACCACAAAATAAAAGAACAACGAAAGTCACGTCATGACCCTTACCATGAAAAGAATCTTGGCCACACCGCCATGTCGATCTAACACGTGCTCGTAAATCCAGGGAGGTGGAGGGAACATGCCTTCTGCCATCTCAAAAAAGTTGCGCGTACTCGTAAGGTTGCAGATCATAGGAGGAGATCTCTCCGGCTCAGCTTCATCAGTCTCCGGCGATGTGACAACCTCTTTACCTTTCCCCTTATCTCGAGATTTACTAGCTAAGGAAGGCCCTTTCCCCTTGTCGTGAGACTTACTGACCGAGGAGGACCTTTTTCCCTTGTCGCGAGAGGTACGGCTACGGCCGTCTTCTTTCTCGGAAGCCTTGTCCCTAGGTTCCCCAATGGTGAGCGTCGCGGCTTGAGGAGACGCGAAGAGCGAGGCGTTTGAGTGGACTCCAAGACAGGAGAGCCCCGATTGTCACCAATGGGAATCGGTGTAGGCAAGGGAGGAGCAACGCGAGATGAGGCACCATCGTCAAAAACAACGTCATCAGTAAGAAATGATCAAATCAGTAAAGCAAAGAAACAAACAAAAGCAAATAGAACGCCAAAAACACCCCACGTCCCCTCAACCTTTAGTATAAGGCTTCAGACTTAATCGCCGAGACGCGAGGAGGCTAGTGTTAACTGTACTTAGAAATATCTGCTGAACACCCTTAACAGGAAAATCCTCGTAATCTCTAACGAATTTCTCACGCGTCTCTTTTGGAAAGAAACAAACATTTTTCCTCTTATTTTGCTCACAGACTTGCACAGAGATATCAGAACCGGGAGGAGGACGAATCAAGAACCAATCAGTCTTCCACCCGTCAATCTTCCCTGGAAGACTCCAAGAGCTCGCGACCTTTGTCCGGGCGGTATACATGCCAATCTCACGAGCATTCCTTTTAAGAGAATTAATCAGAGAATGATGAGGCTTATTAGGGATTATCCCAATATCTTGAGCTCGCATGGTATAAATGACAAGAGAACTCCAGAAATTAGGATGCATCTGCGAAGGACTAAAGCCAAGCTCCTTCATCACCTCAGATTGAAAAGAAGTCCAAGGAAGACGAAACCCACCTTCTAGAGACTGACGACACAGAGCAAAAAAAAAGCCATACTGATCTAAGGAAGTACCCTCATGATCTGGCAACGCGAATACGGTCCCTTCAGGAAAAGGATACTTGCGGGCGATGGAACGGAGGCTCCCAAGAGAAAGAACGCTCCTCTGAGCGGAGGTGTTAAAAGGAGCGGGAGTGTGTTTTATTCGTCGCGTTAAAATTGTTATTTTGCCAGGCTCGGCGAGAAAAGGCTTCTCTATTACTATGTACGGAAGAGGCCCGGTGTAAGAAAAGAAAGATGCAAACGCTCCATAGTCGCGTTCCGCCTGCTCCCGAAGCACGCGAGACGGTACAGTTTTAGAGGTTTTTCCAGACTTACGGGTCCTAACTTTCTTGGGTTTCCGGGAAACCCTTGCGCGCCTATGTAGTCGAGAGCTGGGCTCACATCCATTAGAGCCTTGCTCAGAACCCGAGGTAGTACGACCTAAGTATTCAGCTTCGTGGCCGCCTGAAACACAAGGTTGACAGAATTAGTTTTCCAGGGCAGGAAGGACGAGGAACCCACGCGAGGTAAGAACACGCGCGGGAGTGGAAAAAGGAAAAAACACGAAATCCCTGGAAAACTGAAACCCGAAAGATAAAAAAAGAAGTCGAAAAGGCACAAGTAATTTTGGTCCAAGAACAGAATGAGACCTTCGAAGAACTCGAAGAACACCCATGGTGGAAACAAAAACCTAAACCATCCTCAAGAAAAAGGGAGAGAATGGCAGTTAAGATATGAATAGACAAATGTTTAGAGCAGAAATAGGCGACCGATGAAGCACAAATTAGCCAGGAAAAGAGTCGAAATGAAGAAAGACGAAGCCTTTAAAACCCGAATTTCGACAAAACGAAGTCATAAAGAAATTACAACGAATCAATTGGGATAAATGATGAAATCGGGCAGAAGGAAAACGAACAAGGAACGAGCGAAGCAAAAGTAGAAAACTGACCTTCCATTGGAAGTTATTGAGCGGTGAAGAAAGTCGCCGACGGAGAACTTTATTATGAGAAGTTACAGAAGCCTTTTAAGAAGAAACAGAGAATCGGAAAAGAGTGGAAGGAAGAAGGTGAAGACGTATATATAGGGAAAAGCGGGAAGAATAGAAGATGATCAGAGGGCGACACGTGGACGACATGCACCGGGCGCGGGAAAACGAAAAGGTTTCGAATTCGAATCGTCACCCGCCTGAAATTCAAATTCAAACGAAAAGATTTCACGCGAGTGAACCTCGCGAGGGAAAAAGAGGAAATTACAAACGAGAACCCGACTTCAATAAGACAAACTCAAGCCTTAGACTATGCAGTATAAGAGCTTGGGGGGCTGGATGTTGGAGCCGGTTCCCGGGGCCCTCGCGAGGCCCAAGAGAGTCAAGCCCAATTGAAGCACGCGACCCATGATAAACTCAAGACCGGCCCATACGGACGGAAGCAGCCCATGAACGTGTGAGGCCCAAAGTGGAAAGTCCGATAAGATCAGGTTATGGAAGGGTAAAATCGGAAATAACTCGCGTGGGGCCCAGATGGAGGTATAAAATCCTAACTGAAAGGAGAGAGAAGGGACGGAGCATCATTACCAGAAAATCTTCTCTTTCTTCTTCCTCTCGAGAGTGAAAAAACACAGAAGTTCTCAATTGCTTCAATTCACCCATTCGACCTTATTTCCGAGGCGTTTGGACGATCGGCACTTGGATTCTGACTTTCGGTGCTATGATCATGCTTTTGTGATAAGAATGAGTGAATTCTAAGGTGATTTTTTAGTAAGGTATAAGAATGAGCTTTTGGAGTTTGTTTAATGGAGTTTGAGAACTAGCATTTCCCTTCTTTCACTCTATGTCCTCTTCGTTTGTGTCATTTTGCTTCGTTCTTTGTTGCTCTCTTTTACACATTTGCTGACTTGGGCGTCGGAGAGCCAAATCCGGAGCCTCCCCCCTCCTGGTTTGGTTGTGCAGGTGTTACGGAGCTCAAGAACAAGCGATTTGCCCATAGAGAAGATAGTAAGAAGTGGGGTTTGATCGAGCGAGACGCATTCACTAAATTGTTTGCTCAGAAGTGTGGAAGAGATCCTCAGCATTTGTTTGAAGATTTGTTCCCCCGTTCCTCGCGAGGTGTTGTGTCGCGAGATACAACGTCTTATAATCATCCACTTTTGATGCCCCCACCAAAACCCTTTATTACTTGTCAAAGAATTTGCTGCCATGGTGATGGGAGTAGTAGCACTCTCAGCTCCACCTAACTACGGAGTCGTATTTGCTGCCATAGATGAACTCAGCCGCTTGAGAAACACGCACCAATACCACCCCGCCACGTTACCTCTTTCTCCATCCTTTCCTTTTTTTCGTCTCCCCTTCTCTTCCAAGCTCCGGCCAATTCCCAACTAAACAACGGAACCAAAAATATACTACTCCGCACAACATTATTTTGGGTTTCATTTATTTTTATTTTCTCCGCCTTCGGGATTTCGATTCCACCCTACTGCTCGTTCCAACCCTAGAGTTCTCGTCCACATTCTTCATCAGGTAATTTTTGTCGTCGTTATCTTCCCTTTTGGATTCCTTTTATTTGCAAATTCTTCCGCCTTTTTTGCCCTTTGCCTTTAGCTCTTAGATCCGCCAAATTGGTACCTGGGTTTTTGTTGATTTTAGGTAGGGGTGTTGTTTGGCTTGAGTTTCAGGATTCTTAATGGTTGCCCACTGAGTATTTTGGACTATTTGTATAATGTGGTGACTTGTTTTCATCCTCTTTGAGCTAACAGAATTTGGGTCTCAGATTGTCTTCCTGATTTGTTTGGTCTATGCTGACTAAGAAATTATACACTTTTATTTTTAGTTTTTGCAATTTGATGGGTTTTCTAGAGGGTTTTTATTTCATGGGTAGATTGTTGATGCATGCATTTTTTAGAGTCGTTTGGCCAAATATCTGATATAATTCTAGTGATTAGAAGTTAAAACTAGGATGATATTAATTGGATGTGCTGCATTCTTGTGACTTGATAAGATTTTCCTTTGATCAATTTTTTCTTTTTACTAATCTACTGTATATTTGACTTGTCATATTCTACGCGCCATTGTTACCTCATGGCTGATCCAGATTCTAGGCCTGTAGTGGAAATTGATCTTCTTCTTGTGAGCTGTACTTGGGAGTCTTGGACCTTTGGATGCACTAACAAATGTGATAATAAGGTGAATTCAACAAATAATTTGACCATATTTTTTGTTTCTTACAGTTTTAGAGAGATACAGCTTTTCCCTTAAATTGAAAGATTTGTTCTAAGTTTTAGGGCTTTTCAGAAATTGAAGTCAGAACTTTATTGTCGAAGAATTGAGTCTGAAATAGAACTCTTGTAGTCTTGTGTAGGTTATTTGATATGTGTAGTTCCTTTGACTCTTTCAGGTTAACAATAACTCTGTTTCATATATATATCTTGTGAATTTTCTTGGATGTTACACAAGGCTACCCTAACATAGACTTACGTGCATAGGGCTTGTTACTTCAAGGCATGAGTGTGGAAGACAAGCTACCTTCTAAAGGTATCATTCTTCATGCAAGTTCATTTTCTGTATTATCTACACTTCAAAACAGAATCTTCCCACGTCTGAGGACCTCTTGTTGACCTGCATTGTGTATCTGTAGTTTTTAGCCTTTTCACATTTGAGAAAAGCTATTTTGTACCATGCTTTGCTTTGACATGTTTGTGGATGAATGCATAAATTTCGCTTCTCAATCTAATCTGTTTGTACCTTGTGATTAATACATCAATGCTATTGCTCTGGCAATAATGTATAGAACAAGATGATTGAGTGGTTGTATTTGTGATTATGAGATTGACGTAGAACCCTTTATCTTAAATCTTTACTGCTTGAAATCTCGTTACTTGGATATGTGATTTGGTATAAAGAGGATTTTTTCCCCGACCTGACTCCAAGATAAGCCACCTATATTGTCTGTCGTCTTATAAGCTGATGCGATCCTGCCAAGGAATTACGATGTTAAAAGTTTTTAGCTGCAATATTTATTATTTCCTTCTCTGCAATTTAGGTTTGATCAAGTTTTTAGATTCTAATGTCTCAAAAGATAACCCTGACCTTAAGCTACCATTTTTTCTTCCCCCTTTTTTTTATACTTTTTTTCCCTTCCAGAGCCCATTGATTTACTTTTTTCCATTAACATTATAATATTTTTTAGTTCAAATGTAACTAGTCAGTTATTAATTCTTATTAATTGTGATGCATGTATTGCACATAGCCTCATCTAAATGATCAACCCATAAATGGAAGAATATGCATTAAAGCATTAAAGATAAAGGCACCGAGAGAAATGTGCGGTTGAATTGAATTAGAGCCGTAAAATCCTCCTAAAGGTGTCAGAGCTTTGGCGTTTTCGTACCAGCATTTTGATACCACACCATTCTTCACCAGAAGCTTCGTCTTCATTTTATCACTATTGATTTCTCTTCTTGGTTACCTACATCCTTTCCTCTCCAAGAGCTCATAATCAGGTATTGGATTTCATTCTCTTCCAGTTTCAGCTTTCTTCTTCTTGCTAAGCAAAACGCTTATGAGACAATCCTAGGTTTTTTTAGTTCATCTCGTTTGAAAAAATCCGCGTATTTTAACGTTTTGCATGTGAAACTAAGCTCTCATTTTCAGTTCTTTCCTTCTAAATTTACTCATTTTGACGAGTTTCAATTGTGATTTTGTTTCTTCTTTCTTTAATTGAGCTGTTCTCATTTCTGTGATTTTGTAGGCTCTCATCAAAGTTAAATCCACAATTTATCCAGATTCCCTTTACTATTTTTTGATTAGTTTTTTAGTTTCTTGCCTTTGTATCAGATTTAGATTGTAGAACTCATCAGTACTTTGACCCTTGTTCTTGGAAATACTTTTCCAGTCCGGTTCGTGTTAGAAGAAATCATCTGAATTTATCTCTTAGAAGAAATCATATGTAGCTCTCTACTATCTGCACTTGTTTTATTGCTGATGTTAATTTTTTGTAAATATATTGGTCTAATTTCTGGTGTTTATATTTATTCTTATATCATGCAAAGCTGGGTTGTGTGAAATATACAAGCAGTCAATGGCTTGACATTCTTTAAACTTCCCCAGGGTTTTATGCAAATTGGTCAGACATCTTTCTTCAGAAAAGAGAAAGAAATATCATCAACTGAGCCTGAAAGCAAGATGGTTGATCAACAAGTCAAAGTAAGTAACAGAAGTCCTAAAAATCAAGATAGCAAAAAGGCTTCCCGTTCTTGCAACAGTCAAAGCTCTTCCAAGAAGCAGAGCAGGAAGGGAGAGAACCCTACTCGATTCACTGCTGTGACATGTCAGCCCACAAATCATGCCTACAAAAACACACGGGTCTGCTCAAATTCAGCATGTAAAGCTGTCTTATCATTGGACGAATCCTTTTGCCCATGTTGTTCCTGCTGTTTATGCCACCAATTCGACGATAATAAGGATCCTAGTCTTTGGCTGGTGTGTAATGCTGATGGCCCACAGGACGATTCATGTGGGTTAGCATGCCACATTGAATGTGCTTTCCAACGTGGAAAAGTTGGAGTTGTTAATCTCGGGCAATATATGCAGTTAGATGGTAGCTACTGGTGTGGTGCATGCGGTAAGGTATCTGAGATTCTCGGGTGAGTAACTTGCTTAGATCATTCTCTTGGTTCCTTAAATTCAGAGTTTTGTGTTAAAATGTTATTTCTAAGAGATTAATTGTTTTGACTACTCTTGTATACTTAACAATGGTAGATGCTGGAAGAAGCAGCTGTGTTTGGCAACAGATGCTCGACGTGTAGATGTTCTCTGTGACAGGATATTATTGAGTTACAGGCTTCTTGATGGAAGTTCAAGGTTCAAGGCACTACATGAGATTGTAAAAGACGCGAAGAGTAAGCTTGAGACTGTGCTTGGCCCTATAAACGAAGTCTCACACACTATAGGGCGGGGTGCAGTCAGCAAGCTTTGTATTGCTGCTGATGTGCAGAAACTCTGTTCTGAAGCAATCGTTAAGGTAGATGAATGGATTGCTAATGCTTCTAATTCGGCACTCAATTCCAGAGGTCAGCAAACTGCTGTTGCTCTCACTCTAATTTTCTTACCTAAACGATTTTCCAACTCTAGTTTTTTGACAAATGAATTGTACTTCTAGCAGTAAATCCACCGGCTGCTGCTGCTGCTGCTGCTGCTGCCTGCAGATTCCGTTTTGAAGATGTCACATCATCATCTGTTACTGTAGCTCTGATTGAAATTCCAACCCCACTTACTGAATACGTGAAGGGGTTCAATTTATGGTATTGGAGAACACACCAAGAATCTTTCCCAAACAACCCTGTTTTTTCATTCTCAGGGGAACAAAGAAGGATTGTGATAAATGACTTGCAATCTTACACCGAGTACACTTTCAGGATAGTTTCGTTTACGGAGTCACATGACTTGGGTAGTTCCGAGGCAACATGTTTCACAGAGCGTTTGGATATCAACTGCAATAACCCTAGCACATCTGGTACATTTCCTGATAAAATGCTGATTCCAAAGGAGACCCAAGATGCTAATGGATCTTCTTTTGTTTTTTCTAAAGCTGACAATGTCGTAGAAAATAAGAAACCGGCTCCTATTCCCCGTGAGCTGGACCTGAATGTTGCTTTGGTGCCTGATCTAAATGAAGACGTCATCCCGGTTTTCGAATCCTCAGGAGATGAAAATAACGGCTACTCTTTGAACCAAGCTGCTGGACCTAAAAGCCATGTTGAAGCAACGGTTCTTCGTAAGAGATCGTTTGGAGTCAATGACGAGACGTTTGACTGTGACAGCACATTGGTGAATGGCTCTCCCTTCAGGACACCTGTACCGAATTTCGAGGGGTGTGTGAAGACGATCAGGCAGCTAGAATGCCAAGGCCACATCAAACAGGACTTTAGATTGAAGTTTCTAACGTGGTTTAGCCTTCGCTCTACCGAACAAGAACGACAAGTTGTGCACACATTTATTAGAACGTTATCAGATGAACCCAAAAGCTTGGCTGGACAGCTTGTTGACTCGTTTGCTGACATCATAGCAATAAAGAGGCCTAGACACAGCTATTCCGGTAAGCTGTGACATTGAAGTTGAGATTGAGCTGATACTGACTTTATTTTAACATCATATTCTTTCTGCAGGAAATCTTCCTTAAGTTGGTGTGGTCTTCTGAGATGCTGAAGATTTAATTGCAATTTGCTAGTTTCTAAATTGCGTTGAGAGAAGTGGCAGGAGAAGGTAACATATGGTTAGATGGATGTAGTTGAGGTAGTATTAGTACCATTGATATTGTCATTGCTTTTGGGTACTTATTAAGTGAATAGTCATCTTTCTATATTTCTCTAGACTTTGTACAATCTTTTCGATCATATGAAGCCGAAAAAGAGATTGTTTCTTAATCAGTTATGGATGAACTAGAATGCAGGCATGAATTCTCCAGGGATCTATCTTGGCTATGTCCGAGTTTTGAATTGGATTCTGGATAAACCTAATTCAACGTCTAGAATATATAAACAAAGTCTTTATTTGGCACACCCTAAAAGTTTATTTAACACACCCATACATTCGTCACGAATGTATTTGGTCAGACATTCGTCACGAAGGTATTGGGGAGATCCGTCACGAAGGTATTGGGGAGATCCGTCACGAAGGTATTAAGAAGATCCGTCACGAAGGTATTGGGGAGATCCGTGAAGAATCTTTTTTTTAAAAAAAATAAAAAATTCAGAATCTTGTAGAGAATTTCGATACGAGTCCGTGCATATAAAATACGTCCAAAACGGACATCGTTTGCCCTTCCAAAAGCCCTAAAAACAAAACAGTCGTTTTTGTTAAGTTCGTAATATTTAAACATAATGCATAATTATAAAAAAAATAAAAAATTCAGAATCTTGTAGAGAATTTCGATACGAGTTCGTGCATATAAAATACGTCCAAAACGGACATCGTTTGCCCTTCCAAAAGCCCTAAAAACAAAACAGTCGTTTTTGTTAAGTTCGTAATATTTAAACATAATGCATAATTATACTTTATAATTAATAAACTAGTGATATTAAATGATAATATACAATTATAGTATATAAATTTAATTGCATGATTTTTAACTATAATATATAATTATATTATACAAATACTAAATTTATATAAGGTTTTGCTTTTACAAACTTAACGCATGCGACTATTTTGTTTTGGAGGCTTTTGGAAGGACAAACGATGTCCGTTTTGGACGTATTTTATATGCACGGACTCGTATTGAAATTCTCTACAAGATTCTGAATTTTTTATTTTTTTAAAAAAAAAGATTCGTCACGGATCTCTCCAATACCTTCGTGACGGATCTTCCCAATACCTTCGTGACGGATCTCCCGAATACCTTCGTGACGGATGTCCTTCAAACCTTCGTGACGAATGTCTGGCCTTATACCTTCGTGACGAATGTCTGACCAAATACCTTCGTGACGAATGTATGGGTGTGTTAAATAAACTTTTAGGGTGTGCCAAATAGTAAGCGCCTATATAAATGGATTTTACCCCAACCTGACGTCCTAACCCAGTCCATCCGCGGAATGCCCTTAAAATTTACATGGAGGCCCCCCATATAAAAACATTTTTTTATTTTTTGACATCGGTGGCAAAATCTGACCTGATCCAAGAAAACGTCCGGACCACCCGAACCTAGACAAATCGTTAACTAAAAATGAAATAAAACAAAATCTGAACCCGGTCCAATCCGATTTGATCAGAACTGAAAACAACTCGATTTAAATTGGCGATTAAACCGGGCAGCACCCATTTTACACTCGGCACCCCCCCCCCTCGTTCGGAACCCCGTTCCGAACGAGTTTTGTATTTTTTTTTTATTAAAATATTCTCGTTCGGAACACCGTTCCGAACGAGAAAATTTGTGAACCCGGTCCATGGACCGGGTTTTATTTAATACAAAAAATAATCCGGTTTAAAAAACTATTCTCGTTCGGAACCCCATTCCGAACGAGAATAGTTTTTTAATGACGTCATGATGACGTCATCATTCTCGTTCGGAATGGTATTCCGAACGAGAATGATTTTTTTTTAAAAAAGCTGACGTCAGCGTTGTGTAACGGCTAGCTGACGTCAGCTTTTGCCTATATATAGTTCGTTCGGGATGCCATTCCGAACCACACTCGAATTCGCTCTCTTCTCAATCTTACAAAAAAACGCTCCCTTCTAAATCTTTCAAAAAACGCTTTCCCTCGTCTCGATAATGGCCGGAACTTCTCCTAATCCTTTTTTTTCTGATCCGACGGCTGCAGATGAAGAAATTTACGTAGGAAACGAGTGGTGGTCGGGTTATGGTGTTCCGAATGCAAGCTACGCTGGTCCTTCTGGTAGTGGTTTTTTCAACATGGACGGAGCAACTAGTAGTAGTTACAACCTCCCCACCCCCAGTTTCAGTGATCTCCAAAGGCATCAACAACACATGTTCTGGGATGCAACTGTTACAGGCGGAGCAACGCCTCAAGAAGAGCCGGAGCAAGCGGAGGAGGATGTCCGAGCAGCACGTCGGAGACGAAACGCGGAGTCGGTTAGTATTTCTAAAAACCTGAAATACGCTTAATTTTGTAGAAATAGTGGAAAATGCTCAATTGTATTTCAAATGCATGCTAAAATTAGTTTATAGTGGAAAACGCTTCATTTCAATATTAACTGCAATGCATGGTAAAAAAAATTAGTTTAATGCATGTGGAAAGCGTATCAACACTTTTTAGAAAATACCAAAAAGGTTAAAAACTACTTAAAATCGCATATATGGACTTTAGTTATAATAATCGATGGTAAATTTGTATGTATTTCGTTAAAACTAGGAGGTAGTTAGAAATATCCGATCCAGAGTTGGAGAAGACAGAAATTTGGGTGATAGGCGAATCACTGCTTCTGAGAGGAGGGGGGATAGAAGATCGCGTGGTGATAGACCGCAACAGTCAGGTTCCCGGGGGTCAAGTGCTGCGGGGGTTAGGAACCCACCTAACCCAGATGTTCCGAGTGGGTCAGGTTCTTCGCGGGGTAGATCCCGACAGACTCGGCAGTCAGGTCCTGCTCCGATGCAGTCAGAAGCTGCTGAGGCTCCTCCTCTTCCAGGACTCAACGAGGGTACTATATTGACTCGTTATGAGCAACACATTGCTCATGAGATTTGGATACATGCGAATCCCGATGAAAGTGTCCCCCGTCAGCTAAAGGCGCAGACAAGGCAAAAGTGTTTCGAGCTATGGTTTCCTAGAATTCCTACCGACCCGGAGCCAGAATCATGGTTTGCTCTTGCCCAGGAGTCGGGGCTGCTTCACATCCTGAAGGGTCAATTTTGGAATGTGGACCACAACCTCCTTTCTGCATTCGTGGAAAGGTGGCACCCTGAGACGAACACATTTCATCTGAACTTTGGGGAGCTTGGAATCGGTCTCCATGACGTTTTGGAGATTCTGGAGCTGCCTATTGACGGGGGTGCTGTCACCACGCCATGGACGCATTTGGGTCTAGATGCAGATTCAGCGCATTGTGCCCAATTGTTTTCCTATTTGTTTGGCGTTGACCTGGACAACCCGTTTGACGCTGAGGAGGCAAAGATGGTCAAGTTCATAGGTAGGGGGAAAGTCGGCGAGCGGGAATTCTTTTGCCACGTTGTCTCGATGATCAACTCTCGAAGAAGATCCGATCCGGGCTCCATTGCAACCGGCTTTTTGTGGCACCTAATTCAGCAGTCTTTGTTCGTGAACAAGACCTCCAACCTGTTAGACACATGCTTCCTGCCGCTACTAGAGGATCCGAGCAGGATACATGAATACGCATGGGGTACAGGTTGTTTGGCATTGCTGTACAGGCAGCTGGGTATAGCATCCAGGGCGAAATGCGTGCAATTTTCTGGTTGCGTCAGGCTTCTTGAGATTTGGATTTGGTTACATTTCCCGTATTTTCCTGGGAACCCAAACCTGGATGTCAGCTCCCAAGAAGCTACTGCTCGTGTGTCTCGTTATTCCATTGGACGAGCCCCGCTGAGGCAAAAAAGGACACTGCAACAGTACAGACGCATCTTGGATGAGTATGCACCGGAAGATGTAAGTGAATCGTCTAAATGTCATTCCAAGTTGTTATTAATATTGTTATTAATTGTTATAAGCTAATTCTGTAGGTGTGTTGGATGCCGTATCCGGATTTGGACGTGGGACCGCAAGGGCGTCATAGAGTGGCCACTTATCGTGGTGGGATCCGGTGCTTTGACATTATGGAGATGTACAACCCTGATCGGTTTCACCTTCGTCTTCACCTTCGTCTTCACCTTCGACTTCACCTTCGACTTCACCTTCGTCTTCACCGTCGTCTTCACCTTCGCTGTCTTCATCGTCTTCACCACCATCTTCAACTACATGATCGTCATCATCGTCATCTTGTGGTATCGGGTTAATATTTAGAGGCGGCATTGGTTTGCACGGTTATGACGTTAAAGAAATCCGGGACATAGATATAGATGAAAATCCGGGACTCACCGCATGGCTGCCATTTATAGACGAAAAGATAAGATCTGTTTGGGATAAGATGTGACGGAAATATCTGACCGGGTCCCACACCATCTCGTTCGGAACCCCATTCCGAACGAGATGGTGTGGGACCCGGTCAGATATTTCCGTCACAGATCTTATCTTTTCGTCTATAAATACCTCCAAAACAAACCATTTCAAACACACATTCACTATCATTCCATTATATTTATTTTCTCTCAAATTTCGATATGTATCCAAATCGTCCAACTCTATTTCCCGCCTCTTCCTCGACAATGGATCCTGGTCCGAAATTGTGTTGGTGTCAGAAAAAGCCCACGGTGCATATGTGTACCGAACAAATAGAGTGGGACAAGGTCAACTATGGGAGAAGATTTTGGGGATGTCCGGATGCATGTTGGGATGCTCTTACTGAAGAAGAGGAAGAGAAAGGGTGCAAATACAAACATTGGATCGATCCACCATACACAGGTCGTGTAAGGGTCGTTATTGAAGAACTAAATGCAGACAACTTATGCAACTGGTCAAAGGCTGAAGGAATTGAGGAAGGGATGGAGCTGCTGAGGATTGGAACAAAAGAATGGGCCAACGAAATAGATGAACTGAAAGCCAAAAACACCGAGCTCATGGAGGAAAACGCTGCACTTGCTGCAGAATTGGCAGCAACACGTAACAAATAGAGAATTAAGTATTTTTAATTTCTTGTATCGTTAGTTGTTCACCGTCTGCGTTGTACTCGTGCTGTTCTTTTTCAATTGTGTTGTTGTTTCAATATTAATGCTTCTATGATTATGTTGACATCATTCTGGAAAAAAAATTACTCAAACATTTATAAATTGTCCACCAAAACATTAAACAAACATATATAATTCAACAAACATTAATCAAGTCAACAAACAACATACTTAATACGAACATTAATCAAACAAATACAAGATTTAGGTCATTATGGGACCGCCACCATGAAACTCTCTCTCGGATACGTAGTTGTCGAATCTACTCTGAAAGCGCTGTTCCCATCCGTCCACCGATGGCTGTTTGTAGATACTCCACTGCCTTGGAGGGGGTGGAATTGGACAATTGTCATCAACCAACCAAATCTGTCAAAACAAAATTGTTATTGTATGCTAAAAAACATATGTGAAATAAGGTACAAGAGCGGAAAATATCGATGCGTACCGGTACGTAATGGTTGCGTCTGCCTACATGTGCAATGGCGAACACCGTGGTAGGAGGCTCTGAACCGGGAGGAGCAAACATCGGAAGACATGTACAAGGACCAAACCATGATAACACCACTAGTGCAACTTGATACCTCGTGGCAAATACCAATCCCATTGTAGGTGTGCACATCCAGAATTCAGGAGAGCATGGCGATCGAATGTGATTCACTTCTCGAATGAGTTGCGGGATAGTCTTGAAACCCTCTAGCATCTCATGATACATATGCCCGTTTTGTTGGAGGTGCTTCGAAAGATCAAATCGGATTTCAACGAACTGTTGCTCTGGTTTACCTAGTAAGCGAGCGAGGGATCGATAACCACAATGACCGTCATCACCTACTTTCTCCACAGCAGCTATGTATGCGAGCATGAAAAGGTCTATATTATCTATCCCCCAGTCGAAGTCGAGATAAATGATTGAATTGCCACCGCTACATTTCGATCTAGCATTTCCTCTTGCCCTCGGTGGTTTAGTTGCACTCCCTTTTACGGTCGTGGCCCCGCTTGAAGCTCTGTTGGATGCAACCGACGATTTCTTTTGTGAATCGGCTTTCGGTGGCACAGTTGCACCCTCTTCCTCTTTCATCCCCTTTTTCCTTGCTTCTGCCTTCTCCTTATCCTTCTTAGCTTGAGCCCTCTCATCCCAACCCGGATCTCGCTTTGTACCCGTCTTCTTCGCATGAATCTTAGGCCTTCCTCTCTTCGTCTCTCCCCGAGGGGGGTCCTGGACATCAACTGAAGAAGGATCCTTGCACTCACGCCACTTATCAGCCATCCTCTTCATATCGAAATCATCAACATTACCGGTAAACACCCCTTCAAAGAAATCATCCATAAGAACCTTATCTGCAGTCAATTGCACGTCGTCGTCAGAGTCGAAGTCTTTCAATTCCACTCCTTCCCACTTGATCTGCTTCCAGAAGATATCAATGTCGCTCGGCAACAATGGCGTTCCTTCTTCTACAAACACCTTAATCCTGTGTGGGCAAGGCAATCCGAGTGTTGATTCCCACCAAGGATCCTCACATGGGCCACATATCTTTCCCTCCTTTGCCTTAAGGACTTCTTTCAGTAGCATTCTCAAACACTTGTCGGAGCACTTCCTCAATATGCGCATGAAAATAGTCTTGATCCACCGAGGCCCGTCTTGTATCTCCTTCGGGCTAGTATGGTTGGACATTTCCATCTCGGCCCGTATTCGACGGTGCTGATCGACAAACATATTGTCAATGTGTTGCACTAAAGTGTCGAACCCTCCAACAGCTGAATCAAACATATGCTTCAACATCGAGTGTTGACCTTCAACCCTGACAACAACATTGTACATGTTAAACATCGAGTGTCATGATCATTCTCGTTAAAAACAAATTCAAATATCTTACCTGTTAGACGTTCTTGTGCTAAAATGGCGTATATCATCGCAATACGCAGCTATAAGTTTTTCTTTATGGGGAGTAAACCATGTGCTCTCAGCATATTGTACAAGATGACCATTCCTCCATGTTTTCCGGAAGTGATCAAGTCTCTCCTCATACTGCTTCTCTGTGTGAGACCGCATCACCCGTCGAACGCTAGCAGATGCACTTTTTTCGTCCAGGTTGTTCAATTTAGCAAATGCCTTAACATTCCGATCAACGTGGACATGGCAAAGCATATGACGCACACTAGGAAATACATGGTCAACCGCCTTAATTGTTGCCAGCTCTCGATCAGACATGATGCAATCCGGTCCTTCGAGTGCACGAAACAAATACTTGACCCGTTTCAATGCCCATGCATAGTATGGGGCTGTCTCACAACAGATGAACGCGAGCGCAATACAATATGTATAGTTGGTGCAATTGAATCCAACAAACTGAAGTAACGGCCAACCATACATATCAACGAGGGTATATTAATAATTATAATTCTATAACGGTATTTGAATTCATAATAATGAATTTTAGTGTACCTATTAGTCTTGTACGTCGCGTCCATGATCACCACCCGAGGGAACATTCTCAACAAATGTTGACAATCCGGATGAGATATGAAAAACGCTGCCAACTTTTTCTCCCCCGTCTCCGGATTCGTCTCGTGGTAAATGTCTTTACGATAAGCTCTATGATGGAGGAAATCTAATGACCACTGGGTCACGGTTAGATTTGCCAATGCTTTCTTCCTCTCCTTTTCCCTCACAGTGTACACTTGCCTTCTTGATATTGTGGAAGTCGGATTTTCCTGAAGCAGCTGTGTATAAATAACCTTCGGCATTGCCCCGGCCGCTGATGCAATCATTATTTTTCGTCTCTGCTCTCCCGTCATCCTCGAAGCAAATGCATGGCCAATCAAGCTGCTGGAAAGACAGTGGTTGTGACATGCCTTCTCAACTTTTAGTATCCACCCAGGCGGCTCAACAAGAGTTGCTCGTCGATAATATCCTCTTAACATAAAAGGACAATTGTACTTCCTTAACCTACTAAGGTTGCTACGCTGCGACGATGGTTCTGCTACATCTCCTTCAAGATTAATGTTCTTTCCATGTTTTCTATAACTACCGGATTGCTCACAGTGCAGAAATATCCTCTTGTTGGCCATTGATGATTTCGTGGTGATAACCATACAAAACTCATAACCGACCTTTCTAACTCACTCTCTCAGAAGATCCATAGTAGGAAATCTCTCACTAGTCGTAAAATGGGCACTATAGTCGATTTTTAAATATTCCTCATCACTACAGTATCCCTATTTAAAATTACTCAAATTTCAATACTACTATACCAATAAAATAAATTATAATGAAACGCTATAAAAAAAAGGTTTACAAATACTTACTTGGAAATATGTATCATCTACCGGCGCAGACAAATCAACCTCCTCCTCCACCGACGTCTCACTAGAAGAACACTCCCGTCCTTCTTTCCAACTACCTGCCCTTGAAGAATTAGTTGAATCGCTTTCAGACGTCATTTTTTGTGTTTCTTCCGATTGGGTTTGATAATTTGGTCATACAACTCCGATTTTATAGACTCCGTCAAAATATAGCCGTTCGCATTTTCAAAAAATTTTGCCGAATCTCGTTCGGAATGGGGTTCAGAACGAGGAGTAATTTTTTTTTTTAATATGACGTCAGCATCTCGTTCGGAACCCCATTCCGAACGAGATATGACGTCATATTAAAAAAAAAATTATGTCACACCTCGTTCGGAATGGGGTTCCGAACGAGATGCTGACGTCATATTAAAAAAAAAAATTACTCCTCGTTCGGAACCCCATTCCGAACGAGGTGTGACGTCATAATAAAAAAAAAAAATTACTCCTCGTTCGGAATGGGGTTCCGAACGAGGATTAAACCGGTTCGCAATATGCGAACCGGTTTGGCATTTATTTAATACAAATTATTTAAATGAACCGTTTCTCGAGAAACGAAATTTTAAAAAAAAATATTTTTTCCCCTCGTTCGGAATGGGGTTCCGAACGAGGGGGTGCTGCCCGGTTGCAACCCGTTTAAATTTGGACCAACCCGCTTGTATCTGAATACACTAGTTCGATATCAATCCGAAATCCGAATAACTTGAACCTGAACCCGAATCGATCCGAACTCGAATCGACTCATACCCGAAACAACCTAAATCTGAAACGACATGAACACTAAACGACCCAAACCCGATTAAATTTTCATATGAATTATACACAACATTAGAAATAATTCGGGTAATCCAAATTAAATCATGATACTACATATAATAAATTTATAAATCATTTCAATCGTTAAACTAAAACATAAACAATATAGAGAGATCAAATGAGAACTATGGTTAAGATAAAAACTATGAACTTATATGGGCCGCCTATCTGAAATTTAAACGGACAAGATTGATAGAAGAAAAACAAACAAGCAACTAAGTAGGGTGACAATTTTGCAATTACTTGAAAAATAGAAACAATTACCACCATGCCCTTTCATGTTACAAGCGGGCAAACACGAGAGGGTCCAATGGCGACAACCTATTCCTCTTTCAATCTCTAGATTTCATTGACTGACTGACACTCTCAATTCGTTCTCATTCACTCTCGATCGCCTAAACAAGGTTCTGGTTTGCTTCCCCCTTATCTCTTGCAAATTGCTTTGATCGTTTCGCCATTTTCAGGAGCCAGAGCTTCTCCGGGTTGATGCCGACCGGATCCGACGGCAGATGCAGGAGGTGGTGGTTTCTAATTACCGAACATTCATTTCCGATGTTGATGCCTTGCTTGCGATCCAAGAGGAAGTCTCTTTCATAGACAAGCATCTTGAAAATCTGGTGATTCAGCTCATTTTCCTCATTCTTTCTGCTTCTAGTTTTTCCATGTAAATTTCAGAAGAAAATGCTTAATTGATATTGATTGTGCACTTAGTTATTATCATTGAATGTAACAAGTTGTAACTTTGTTTAAATTAATTTTTGAATAACGAAGAAGATTTTGATGGAGTCTACTAATAGGTTCATAAAGCTAAAAGTGAAGGTTCAAACACTTAAAACCGGGCTAAAATACTCTACGAACCTCCATAACTGCCCACGAGAACCTCCAAGGCTATTGATGTTAGGGCAGAGCAATCGGATTATCCGATCCGATCCGATCCGGTAAGCCGGATATCCGCTAAATTTTTTTTCACAAAACCCTGATCCGTATCCGGTCCGTTTTGGAGCGGATATCCGATAAATATTGTCCGGATCGGATCGGATATTTGACTCGGATATCCGAATTATCCGATTTCTAGAAGGTATATGAAAATTAAATTAAACTTTTTATTTTTATTTTTATTAAAATTCACAAAATATAAAATAAATGTTAAATATATAATTATATATATTATATAGAGGAATTAAGATGTGAAAATTAATATATTTGATTCATTTCGCGAATCAATAATTTAAATAAGCAATTAAAATATAAAATTTTGAGAACAACAATAAAAGTTATGTTATATATAAGAGAATTTTTGTGTTGAGAGAATATATCTTATTGTTTAAAAATGTATAAAAATAATTATTGAATCATCTACACTTATAAAAGTATATTTTAGTTCTATAAAAATATATTTATATATTATAATAATAGTACCGGATATTTTCGGATATCCGTAAGCTAAATATCCCGATCCGTATCCGGTTCAAATATCCGGAAAATTCGCCCGGATCGGACCGGATTCGGATAAAACTTAATCGGATATTTTCGGATGCGGATTTTTAAGGATCGGATCGGCGGATTATCGGATCGGATCGGCCGGATCGGATATTTTTGCTCACCCCTAATTGATGTGAACCTATAAGGTTATCAACATGAACCTACGAGACTCTTAATTTTGATTTGGGATGATCCTATGGTACATAGTCTTTATGTATCAACCTACAAGTTTGTTTCACTTTTTATTTTATTAAATGAACCTATGCTACATAGTTCATGAACCTGGGGTTCCAATCGAAGAAACCAAAGAGAAAAATATAGACACAAGTACAAGTTCATGTGTATCAAGATTCAAGATGCAGGTTCATGTAACAGATAGGTTCATGTGTATCAACGTCTCAGTTCTTGTTTCTATTATTTAAACCTATCGTAATTTTTTGTGAACTCGGAGTTTGAATCTTACATAGGCTAAGAAAGAGAAACATATGAATTTAAGTACATGTTCATATGTTTCAACAAGAGGTTCATGTATATTAACGAGTAGGTTCATCTGTATCAACGCTCGTGTTATTCTTTAAACATAGGTTTATAAAGCTAAAAGTGAAGGTTTAAACACTTAAAAAATATCAATGTACCTCCAAAACTGCCCACATGAACATGCAAGACTATTGACGTGAACCTATAAGGTTATCAACATGAACCTAAGAGACTATCTTAATTTTGATTTGGGATGAAACCTATGGTACATAGTCCCTATGTATCAATCCAGAAGTCCGTTTCACTTTTTATTTTATTAAATGAACCTATGGTACATAGTTCATGAACTTGAGGTTCCAATGGAGGCCAACAAAAGAGAAAAATATAGACATAAGTACAAGTTCATGTGTATCAAGATTCAAGATGCAGGTCCATGTGTTTCAACAGATAGGTTCATGTGTATCAACGTCTCAGTTTTTGTTTCTGTTATTTAAACCTATCGTAATTTATTTATGGACTCGGAGTTGGAATCGTACATAGGCTAAGAAAGAGAAATATATGAATTTAAGTACATGTTCATATGTTTCAACAAGAGGTTCATGTATATTAACGAGTAGGTTCATCTGTATTAACACTCGTGTTATTCTATAAACATAGGTTCATAAAGATAAAAGTGAAAGTTCAAACACTTAAATTGGGCTAAAAAAATCTATGAACCTCCAAAATTGCCCACATGAATCTACAAAGCTATTGATGTGAACCTACATGGTTATCAACATGAACCTAAGAGACTATCTTAATTTTGATTTGGGATGAGTCCTATGGTACATAGTCCCTATGTATCAACCCACAAGTTCATTTCACTTTTTATTTTATTAAATGAACCTATGGCACATAGTTCATGAACCTGGGGTTCCAATCGAAGCCAACGAAAGAGAAAAATATAGACATAAGTACAAGTTCATGTGTATCAAGATTCAAGATGCAGGTTCATGTGTTTCAACAGATAGGTTCATGTGTATCAACGTCTCAATTCTTGTTTCTTTTATTTAAACCTATCGTAATTTTTTTTCTAAACTCGGAGTTTGAATCTATCATAGGCTAAGAAAGAGAAATATATGAATGTAAGTACATGCTCATATGTTTTTGCAAGAGGTTCATGTATATTCACGAGTAGGTCCATCTGTATCAACACTCGTGTTATTCTTTAAACATAGGTTCATAAAGCTAAAAGTAAAGGTTCAAACACTTAAAATCGGGCTAAAAATATCTATGAACCTCCCGAAATTCCCACATGAACCTGCAAGGCTATTGACGTGAACCTACAAGGTTATGAACATGAACCTACGAGACTATCTTAATTTTGATTTGGGATGATCTTATGGTACATAGTCCCTATGTATCAACCGACAAATTCTTTTGACTTTTATTTTATTAAATGAACCTATGGCACATAGTTCATGAACCGAGGTTCCAATCGAAGGCAACGAAAGAGAAAAATATACACATAAGTACAAGTTCATGTGTAACAAGATTCAAGATGCAAGTTCATGTGTTTCAACAGATGGGTTCATGTGTATCAACGTCTCAGTTCTTGTTTATTTTATTTAAACCTATCATAATGTTTTATGAACCCGAAGTTTGAATCGTACATAGGCTAAGAAAGAGAAATATATGAATTTAAGTACATGTTCATATGTTTCAACCAGAGGTTCATGTATATTAACGAGTAGGTTCATCTGTATCAACACTCGTGTTATTCTTTATAATTAGGTTCATAAAGCTAAAAGTGAAGGTTCAAACACTTCAAATCGGGGTAAAAAAATCTATGTACCTTCAAAATTTCCCACATGAACCTGCAAGGATATTGACGTGAACCTACAAGGTTATCAACATGAACATACAAGACTATCTTGATTTTGATTTGGGGTCAATCCTATGGTACATAGTCCCTATGTATCAACCGAAAAGTTTGTTTGACTTTTTATTTTCTTAAATGAACCTATGGTACATAGTTCATGAACCTGAGATTCATGTATTACTGGTTCATGAAAAATGTTGATAGGTTCATATCGATTGTGTTTTAGGTTCACAATAAATGTATTGCATAAACTAGAACTCATGAACCCGCAAGTTAGAACTCATTAACCTGTAAGTTAGAACTCGTGAACTTACAAGACTCATACTTCATTTTAGAAGTGTAAAATAAACATTGAACTTGTATACTTATATCAACGATATATGTGTAAAGGCATTGAACTTGTATGTGAAAATGGTTGAACATGTATGTGTACAACAATGGACATGTATTTCCTTATATTATTTTGGAATGCGCATGTTTCATTGATTTTTAATTATTTAGGTTCATTAATTATCATGAACCTGTAATGCACCTATCATGAATCTGCAAGCTATCATGAACCTGCAATATATATCATTAACTTTAGTCACCCAAATTACAAGTGAGTAGGAGTTTAGGTGCAAATACACCACACTAACCAATTTCAAAGAAACATAACCAATATCATTTTCGCAACATTGAAAAATAAAAAGACAACCTATGATTTAGGTACAAAGAACCACTCAGTAATATGAGATCTTGTTTGATTCGTCTCATCGAGAACTTTAACAATATCAAAATTTTATAATTTTTATTAACGTATATTTGGAGATATTAACGTTACAAAACGTGTCTCGACAAATGTATCAAAAGTAAATGGGAAGAACATTGAGGGACGGAGGGAGTATGATTTATGCAAACCGGGATCAAGAAGTTTCTTCATCCCATGTATTTTCTAATATTTGACAGAACTAGATTGGTTTGTTGACGCTTTGGATACTCCCTGCAGCAATTTCACCACTTGGGTGGTGTCATCAAGGTAATACTTGGCAATGCTCGGTTTCTGCCCAACCGTGCATGCAAACACTTCGACTATAGATGGCAGTGACGAATTAGAAACCCACCGAGCAATTCTCTCAAACATGTCTTCATCAGATCAATCATCTCCTATACACAACATGAAGTCAGGCGATTTTCCATCTTGCATTATTGTTTCCATAATCGTTTCTACCAGAACACCGTTGTTTACCCCCTGCTAAAAAAAAGAAAAAAGTGAATCAAAACACAGAAAGTCATTGTAGTAAAATCTGAAGTGAGGATTTTTTTATACATGAGGCTTTACTTCTACAGTGTGATGGATACGTTTAACAACCACATGCTCACTGGCAACAACATTTTCAAGATGATCGAGGAGTTCCTTTGATTGGAATAAAGCGAAGTCAGGTTCAGTTGCTTCATGGTGCCACAAACCATCAAAATAATTGTCAGAAACCCAAGTGCTTTAATTCAATAATGCATGAACCTCCTTGTGTAATTTGTTGAACCTTATAGTACAAATCCATGAACTTAAGTGTAAAATCAGTAAATGACAGATGAAGATGCTATATGATCGAGTAAGCATGCTAATGACACATCCTCTAATATCTTGGCTCCAGGCATTCATTCTAAGACCATGGATTGGTTGAAAACAAAATCCAATCTAATCATCATCATCATCATCATCTTCATACTGAGACAAAATCCATTTGAAGGGGCAAATCTTCATGTTCTTCATTCACTCCACCTAAACCATAGATTAGCAAAGTTGGAAGGAGAGTGAACATTTCAAAAGAACTTTACCTTGTTATCTTGCTCAACATTCCCTTGAACCCTCCGGTCATACAGGTGCATCATCATCCTCATACAAGTTCTTCATTCTATTCATACAGGTGCATTATGCCCATGAAATTCAAACATGAGAGTGGAAAGGATGAAAGAGGTAAACAAACAGACAAAAAGAAGGAAAAAAACAGAAAAAGGAAAAAGGAAAGAAAGAGATAAGTTGAGTGTTACGGCAAGAATATCTGAATAAATTTAGTCATCGAGAGATGGAAATTTGGACTTACATATCCCGGAGTATACTTGCGAAATGGAATACAAAATCCACGTTCAAAGTCGAGTTGTTCCATGGCAATACTCCCTTTACTAACACCACTGTCATCCGATCTTCTAGGGATCAAAGTCTGATGCAAAAACTGTGATTTTGTTGAAGCTTTGAGTTCATTCAAAAGGTTCTGTCCAGTTCACTCCAATTAGTATACTAGCCTTTGTTTTAAGATTCACCAAAGTTGGTCTAAACAAGAGTGAAGAAGAACATGATCTTTTGGATTAACCAAATGACCAAGTTTCAAAAGTTTTCTACCTTTGTCAAGATTCCCAAAGTTGGCCTCAAAAAGTCCCTAATCATGCCAATCAAACCTGTTTTCGGGCTAGCCGTCACTGCTCTCTGCATCCATTAAATAGATACATCCAATTTTATAACCAAAATGCTCGTAACTTGTTTAATGATGTCTGAAAGAAATTCCGATTCCCAGCACTTGTTTCAACTGAAGAATTTGTCAAGTGACTTAAGGATTTCACACCTCCATATAGGCATAGCCGACACAACGATGCACCGTTGCGATCTCTGCTATGGCGTCGAGGAACACATGGCCTAAGTCCTAAGGATTTTATGTCTAATGAAGTTCAATTTCAATTCTCTATCAATCTATGATCATTGTTTGTGTCAGTTTCAATCACTTGTAGTTTGCATTTCATGTGTTCTGTTTTACTAAAAAGTTGGAAAATTATAGTATGAAACTATGAATTGATCATATGAATCAGCAACAACAAGAATTCAACCAACAAAAAAGAAAAGCTCTCCATAAGACGGTCAGTACAAACGTGCAGTAACAAATCATCAAGTCATAGATCACCATCAGAGACAAACAAAGACAAAAAGTTACATAAAAAAATCAGCAAGTTCATGGATCACCAACATAGGCCGACAAAGACTACCAGTTGTTCAATAAAAAAAATCAGCAACATCTAAGAAAAATCAACAAGCTCTGAGAAGAAATGAACCAACACCAACGAACACTACATGTATGGATTGATAAACACAAAGGAAAATCAACAAGTTGCAATTAGTTAACACAAAAGAGAAAAGATAATTACATGATAACATTCAGATTCAGCACAACCAACACCATCATGATTTTGCTGCAACATCCAACTCAAGTTGTGCCCAAGCCTAGGAAGAAAGGATTTAAACCTCTGGTATGGTAACACTCAGTATATGCAAATTAAGGATTTAAACCTCACGTTTCCTAATCTAGTCTCCAAATCAGCCCAACACTACCAAACATAAGAATGAAGATCAACATTCCACATCAAACATCTAACATTAACAAATTTTGATAGAAAAATACTTGCCAAATGAAAGTGTTTTCTCCCTAGCTTTACATCCTTTCTCATACATTGTTCTTTCTTCCTTCATTTTCGATTGTTTCCTCATAACTTTCTCTATGGTCACAGACGGCCTCCCATCTTGTGTCTAGTAAACTATACACTGAAAAAAATCGAAACAAAGCACTAATTAGAATAATCGACGCACAACACCAGCTGAAACAACAACAAGCAACAACAAACAAACACTACAAACAAGAGTAAACAATAGCTCTCTTCCACCATTACGCAAGTTCATGGTCCTAAACCAGCAAGTTCATGTATTAACACTAGCTAGCAGGTTCATTCAAGGAAACAGTTCTATAACAAAACAGTTCATAACACTAGCAAGCACACTCTATAGCACACCTGAGGCTAGATAGAGGTTTGCAGAAATCCACACTCTAATATCTAATTCATGAGCCACACAGAAAAACAACTCAATGAAAGGGAGACATTTTGTTAAACACATAGCATGCACTGGATAAAATTCAGAAGAGGTTGGATTAACAATCAACAAGTAATTAGCAAAATCAGAAGGTTGGACGAAGAATGAACAAGTCATTACCTACGAACACATAGAAGGTTGGACGAAGGAGCTCATTTCAGAATCATCAAAACCCTAGTTTGCACAAATTCACTCACATTGGAGCCGATACAAATACCTTCCGACGAGGAGGAAATCACCGGTCATCTCTGAGAGTGCTTTCAGCCTGGAAAAAGACTTTTGCTGGAGGTGAGGGACGTTTTGCTCATCGTCGAGGGCGGCGTCGTCCACTTAGATCTTTGTCTCCGATTGAGCGAGTACAAAGGATCTTCTCCGGCGCTTGCAGAAGCCACATCGGCAGCAAGCGAGGTGAAGCCGCAAAGAGGAAGAAGCTGCAATCGAGATGGCGAAGAGGAAGAAGCCATTGTTGGAGAATCGGGAAGGAGAATCGAGAAGTTGGAAAGGGAGGGAGCTTTTACAATTTTACCCCTCCGAATTTTACTCTTAATTACGAGCGTTCCACCGCTTGATTTTCCATATTCAAACTTCCAGATTTAATTTGGAGCTTGATGATAGGACTCAACCATTTTTAGTTTTTATGTTGAGGTTTTTGCGTCAAACCATCTTTTATTTGGTCGAATTTGCGCCGAACCACCCTTTATTTCACTTTTTGCAAGAAACCACCTTTTTTTACCATTTTGTTACATGGAACCACCCTTCCGTCACATTTGTCAAGTTTTCCGTTAAAATATGTGAAATTACTATTTTACCCCTAATTTTTTCTAATTTTAAAGGGCAAATATGTATTTTCGTAACTAATGATATTTTGACGAGATATTCATATGATAATTTGGACTTCCCTCATCACTCTCCTCTTCGTCGTCATTTCTTCGCTATCCCCACAAGATCTGTAGGCTTGGTTCTTAAGCTTTACTTTCCCCTTTTTGCGACCATCACCCAATAGGTCGGATCATCAAGGTCCGGTTCTTAAACCCTAACGGATCTCCAATCGAAGTCTTCACCTACTCCGCAGGCGCCAAAGCCTCCGAAAGCGAGCTCATCATTTGCGGTTTAAGGATGTAGATCGTATTTCACAAGGTGTTTGATCATCTCGCATGTAATGGAGTATACGCTATCTCCATCGATTTTCCTTGATTGGAATCCTCCGACACAGACGGCGATGGAGGAACGAGAAAAGGGGATTTGGGAGAATTTGAAGATGAGAACAGAGCAGAGCCAACACCATACCAAAGGAACCGACTACTTTCACAAGGCCTTATTCCTCTCCTTTTTCAGTTTGTGCAAATGTCGTTAAAACTGCCTTCTTGGTCTGTCGCCGGCAGCTTGGCCGCCGCCGCAGAATCTCTCCACCTCCAAACGGGAGAGCGTTGGAACGGGCGTGTTCTTGCCAAGAAGGGTAGATGTTAGCCCCAACCCAAAACCTCGAATCTCACAAATTCAAGATCAAGAATGGTGAAGATTAATTCCAACAGTTAGAGAGAAAGTCAAAGAAAGAAGAACAATAGGGCTGGAAGAAGAATACACGGGTAAACACATGTGGAAATATCATTATTTACAAAAAGGTTTCACATTATTCAACCAAATATAAAGGTTTCACATTATATTTTGGGGATTTTATTACGATTCGTTGAACTTGACAGCAATTCGGCAGTTAATACTTCGTCATCTCGTCAAAATATCATGAGTTACGAAAATACATATTTGTCCTTTAAAATTAGAAAAAATTGAGGGTAAAATAGTAATTTCACATATATTAACGGAAAACTTAACAAAAGTGACGGAAGGGTGGTTCCATGTAACAAAAATGGTAAAAAAAGGTGGTTTTTTGCAAAAAGTGAAATAAGGGGTGGTTCGGCGCAAATTCGACCAAATAAAGGGTGGTTTGGCGCAAAAACCCCTTTTATGTTAGGGGATCTCTCCTTTGAACGAGCCTCATATAATATAATATAATAAATGTACTAATCATATACAAGACTTTTAAAAGTCCTGATAGAAAATCAGATTGAACTAGATTCGGAAACCCGCGCGAAAGGAAGTCACAGTTTTTCGTTTGCGGTTAGTCATTAAACATGTCATAAATTTAAAATGAGTGAACGGTGATATAATTCAATTCTACAAACTCGTAAAATGCAAATACAACTATTGCAACTGTGGTTGCAACCGAAATCTGCAACATAAAGTATTTATATGATGTTCATGTATTACTGAGGCCAATGTTGTTTGGCGTGTTGCATGTGGCGTGTTACATGTTTTACTGAGGCCATGCATATGAATCAATCTTAGGTGTTGTCAATATATAGATTAAAAATATCTAATTAATCCAGATTCATTTTTAATCGGGGAAGGATGAGGCGTCGGAATGAAACGAAGGAATTGATGAACCTGATAGAGATGAGAATGAATTTGGAGATTGTGATAGAGGAAGGAGACGAAGATGGTGTGTTCTTAGTTGATGATGAAATTAACATTTAAGAAAATAGGTAATTAGGATAAAGATTTAAAATATATTTTTTTGGTAAAAAAAAAGATTTAAAATATTAGAGTAGCATTTATTAGGTACATGTTGTTTTTACTTCTTCAAACTCATCAACTTTTATATATAGATAGACTAGATACAGGCCTCGCGCTCCGCGCGAGAAAATTACGGATTTTCGTATGTGATTTAATATAGTTATACATTATTTGTTAATATGTTGTTGTTGTTATCAAATTTATTAATATTTGTAAATATAAGTATTTTTTATTTCCTTATATTTATGTTTGAAGTAGTTTTAAAACATAATATTAGAATAAGTTTGCATTGTCATAAGAGAAGCTCACACATTAATTTAATTTGTGACTTAATCAAGTAGACTATAAATAAATATAACATAGGGATATAAGAAAGATATTTAAATACATGTCCAAAAGTCTAATAGGAGGTGATTAAGAAATGAGTAATGAATTAAATTGATATCAATTTCATTCATTTTTAACAATGGACAGGCAACTGTTATAACATAAGAAGAATAAACCTCACAATATTTGAGTATGACTCCCGAACTCTCTCACCCCTCTTCTCCCTCATACTTACTCCCCCACACACAAAACCCTCATCTCGGATCCATAAATTCGAAACCCCCACCCCTCATCTTCCAATGGATTTTCTCCCTTATCATCACATCTATTCTCATCCTCTCTACTTACAAGCTCCTCTCTAACTACAAACTAAATCAAAGAAAAAGATGGAGATCTAAAACCCAATCCTCTTCAAACTATCTTGAACTGAAAGCCCTTAAATTTGGATCCTCCCTCACGGTAAACAACCTTACCCTTGCCTACACCTTCGTCTGGGTCGGGTCGCTGTCCAAACCCTAACCTCGCGAAGAGCAACTTCTGGATCATGGTGAGAGTGGAAGCCCTGGTGTAGATCTGACCTCTGGAGCAAGCAGAAGACTTTCCCTTCCCAGCTGTATGGAAGAAATCATCTCAGGCCTCTGCGGGGCTGGAGCTACCGGAATACTCATTGTACAGGAGTCGACAGATGTACAACCAGGTTAAACCTTTTACCCTTCATTAACCTCTCAACGTGCTCCATATCTAAATCTATGCTTGTACCTAGATATCTCTACTATATATACCATGCTAAACTTAGACTGAATAACACACCCATCCCTAATTCCTCCCTCACTAGTACCTTTGTTGAGGTGCTTTGCTCCTCCCTAAATTACAAACCCAACAAACCTAAGAAACATAACAACACTGAGAAAACCAATAGCTCACCACCAATCTTTGTTGATTGCTAAGTCTAGACATGAGGCATTACTAGCTAACACTGTGAGAGTATCCATCAAAACCAACAACAATGAGCCTTCAGAGCCAAACAAGGACACAACTAGCATTGCCATTACCAAAACACCAACAAACGATGGGTCTGTCTAAACCATCTACCATAGGGAGCAAGAACATATTTTTCTGCTATATCCCCTACTTTAGTGTGCAATCATATCATCTGTATAAATATAACAATACATGCTTATTTTACTATAGTAGTGGCAGGTTTGGCTTGATAACTCATTGTATGCATCACTTGTCAATAAATAGTAATCGAATCAATCATAACCTGATTACATTTATTGCTATTATAACAACTAACCTTGTTAGTATATTCTATGCAGTTTATAACCATTGCACCTCAACAACTTTAATTACCAAATTAACCAAAAGGACGTTCACACGGAGGAAAAATCAACACACCAACAACTCAAAGCTGCAAATGGTCATGAAAGCCTCTCGGAACAACAACTTCTCTTTTCACTCCTTTTTCAATAATTGTAAATGGTTATTTATGGTGATCGAGTTCTTGCCAGAACCTGGGTGTTATGTAATATCTAGCTTAGAAACAGGGAATTTGGCATTGATCTCCCTAAAGCAAAGAGGTCATGCCAAATTTTCTAAAAAATATCTTATCTATCAGTTACGCAAATACAACTACGCCATCAAACAAAATAAATGCACCAGTACCAAGAAAATAACAAAGCAGGAGAATACACACTGGATTTGCCTTCTAATAAACACAACCATACCAAGACCTTATTCTATGAATCATATGTGTCCAATTACAAGAATATGAATAATCGTGACCAAACAAGCACACCAAAAACACAACACCAGTCAACCACGAGGTATAAAACGACTTAACAAACAAAACTCAAACATGATAAGAAATTACCCATGCTCACATTCCAGAGGTGTATCATGAAGATATGCCTTTGGAATGTCCGTGGCATGGGACGAAAACATGTCTGGACCGATATTGAAACTCTTTGCAAAATTAACCATATCCAAATGATTGCACTGGTTGAAACAAAAGCAAGAAACAACCCAGAAGAAAAACTATGGCGCAACGCAGGCTTTGATCATATGACTTCGTCGCCAGCCTTCGGGTTTTCGGGTGGTGTCATAGTCCTTTGGAAGGACTATCAACTGCGAAACGAATCCATTTTCCTACATACCATTGACTCAAGATTCATAATCTTTATCTATAAAGACCATGAAAACAAAACTGAACTATGTATCATTATGGCATATGCACCACCACAAGAAAAAGAGAAAGATGAATTTTGGAGGAACATGAATTTGTTCATCTCCAAACTAAACATGCCCTATATTATCATAGGTGATCTTAATGACATTTTAACGAGTGATGATAAGGAAGGAGGGATTCCTCCAAACCAAACTAAACTTCGAAGGCTCAATGAATTCGTCAACCAAAATGACCTAATTGATCTACCATCAACGGGTAACAGATTTACGTGGAGAAAATCAAGAACATTAAACAATACAATTAAAGAAAAACTGGATAGAGTTTTAGTGCATAACCAAATCCTTGTCTGGTACCCTAATCTCCTCACAAAAAATCATGCATTTACATCATCTGACCATTGTCCTATTTCACTTGATATCACAAACTCCACGACCCATCAAGCCCAACCATTTAAGTTTGAAATGATGTGGACTAAACGCAAGGATTTCAATAACCTCGTTCAACAAACTTGGAGAAATGATTTTCAAGGTACCCCGATGTTCAACTTGGTTAAAAAAAACACAAAATCTTAAAGGCAAGATCAAAGAGTGGAATAAAACAAGATTTGGTATCATCTTTGAACAACTCAAAAGGATCGAAGAGGATCTTATAAACATACAAAATACATCTCCCAACAACATTATGGACAGTCTTATCACCAAACAGAGCAATCTCATGTGAAAAAAACAAAACCTACTCTCTTTTCAACAATCTTATTGGAGCCAGCGAGCCAAAACGAAACACATAAAGTTATCAGACTCTAATACAAAGTACTTCCATAGAATTGCTAAGGGAAGAAGAAATAGGAAAAACATCAAAGAAATTACTACCAATGAAGGAACCCTAATTATAGGGTATGAAAATATTAGGGAAGAAATTAAAAATGACTTTGCCAAAAGATTTACTAGGCAACATATTGACCAAACAAAAATCAACAATATCCTAAGTGATATTCAACCTGAAATCTCTGACGCCGATAATTTTGAACTAATAAAGGATGTCACAAACAAAGAAATTGTTAATGCCTTAAAAGATATCCGGGAAGGCAAGACACCAGGACCAGACGGAATCCCCTCTGGATTTTACAAAAAATACTGGCACATTGTAGGACCAGATTTGATTAAAGCAGTAAAAAAAAAATTCCATTCTGGGAAACTACTTAAACAAGTTAATCATACATTTATTACCCTGATTCCAAAAAATGACAACCCCCTAACCACTAGTCATTATCGACCTATTAGTCTTTGTAACACAATATATAAAATTATATCTAAAGCTCTAACTGAAAGACTTAAAAACGTGGTCCAAAAAATCGTCCACCCTCTACAAGGCGCCTTTGTTAAAAATAGATGCATCCAAGACAATATCCTAATTGCCCACGAAATCTTCCATTCTTTCAAAACCAAAAGTGGGATTGATGGTTGGCTAGGTCTTAAGCTGGATATGGAAAAAGCTTATGATAGAGCTAATTGGTCATTTCTGCTACAAACGCTTCATAAATTTGGATTTTGTGATAAATTCATTAACTGGATTAGAGAATGCACACAAACTGTCTCATTCTCGGTTCTGGTAAACCAAGGACCCACAGACCAATTTATCCCATCTAGAGGTCTCCGTCAAGGGGATCCTCTATCTCCTTTCCTTTTCATAATAGGTGCAGAAGTTCTCACGAGGAACCTACAAAAAGCAGCTCTCCACCAAAAAAATTCCATAGGAATTAAAATCACGAGAAGCGGAACAAGGATCCCCTTTTTAGCATTTGCAGATGATATTATCATATTTTCCGAAACTAAACAATCTACGTGCCAAAAAATCAAAAATATAATTGATGAGTATTGTGATGTGTCAGGGCAACTAGTGAACTTCCACAAATCATCATTCCAAGTAACAAAGTATACATGTAACTCAGCAAAACAACATATACAACAAATATTCCGAGTCAATCAATCAACAACACTGGAAAAATATTTAGGGTGCCCTATCATCAATGAGAAAGTTAACTATGACACTTTCTTTCCTATCATCGAAAAAACAAATCAACAACTTTCTAAATGGAAAGCCAACACACACTCTCAAGAGGGACGGAAAATACTTATTAAAGCCAACTTATCTACTCAACCAAATTATATTATGCAAAGTTTTATGTTCCCAGACAAGACTCACAAAGAACTTGATAAAATTAATAGGATATTCTTTTGGAACAAGGGAGAAAATCATACTCCAATACTAAGGTGGGATGAGATATGCAAACCTGTAAACAAAGGAGGTTTGAATATTATTAAGAGTAAAGACATGAACAGTGCACTACAAATGAAATTGATGTGGAAAATTCTAGCAGAACCAAATAATATATGGGTCTCCATAATTAGAGAAAAATACCTCAAAGATACTCCCTTGATGAACTATAAAAAACCAAGGCACAAGAAAGCCTCATGGCAATGGTCCCAAATGATCAAACTTATCCCAGACTTTAATAAAGGACTCGAGTGGAGAGTAGGAGATGGAAAGAGTATCAAATTCTGGGAGGACAATTGGTATCCTGAACAATTGTTAGATCTAACAAGTACCAATGAACCAATAAATGACCAGGGTACTATATCATCGTTCCTTAATACGGATAAAACTTGGAATGTCGATAAGCTAAGGAAGTATTTCGACACTAACTGCATACAAAAAATAACCTCCTACCTGATACCAAGTAATGAAATAAGAGATAGGCTCTATTGGAAATATAGTAAAAATGGTTGGTTCTCCACCCATAGTGCAATGAACATAATACACTCTAAGAGGGGATGTGCACCATCACACAATGAATGGATTTGGAAACTAGATATTTCTCCAAAGATCAAAAGCTTCATTTGGAAAGTATCCAAGAACATCCTACCAACAAGAGTCAAACTGGTAGAAAGACACACACCCATCACCACAGATGGCCCGAACTGCTCCAATTGCTACGAAGATATCTATCATTTTGCTTTCAAGTGCCCACAAACTAGACAAGTAATTAAACATTTTGATAAAGAAACTTGTACGATTCTAGATAATATTTATGACGAAAATAAGTCTACAATTTCGTTACTTAACCAAATTAAAGAAACAATAACAAAACAAGACCTTGAACGGCTTGCTACTATATGGTGGGCATTATGGTTTTACAGAAACAAAAAAATCTTCAATGAAGAAGATTTCAAAAGCCTACCAGATATCCATCAGTTCATATATCAACAAAGGAAAGAATGGAAACAAACTACGAAAGACTCGGACGAGAGCACACAAGACCCACAAATAAAAGCAACAAAAACGAGAAGAAAACGAAAAGAAATAAAATGGATAAAAACAAAAGATAACTATGTAAAGCTTAATGTTGATGCATCTGTCCCGATGTCTGGGCCTGCAACATATGGACTGATAATCAGAGATAAAACAGGTAACCCCATTCATCTAGAAAATGGAAACCTCGGTTTCGTCTCACCCTTAATGGCGGAAGCCCTTTCAATGCGTAATGGCATTAGAGCGGCCATCCGGCTCGGTATCTCACATGTTGAGATAGAAGGTGATAATCTTTGCCTTATTAACGCCATAAAAGGCACTTGGGCTTGCCCATGGGAAATAGAACTTATTATGACTGATATTATTATGGACCTGAGACATTTCATCTCAAGTCACATTTCCCATATATTTCGGGAGATTAATGGTGTGGCGGACCTCATTGCAAAACTACACCAATTTTCACATCCACCCGATGTTGCAGCTTATCCAGATCTTCGTGATCTCATCCTTCGGGATGCTCTAGGGCGTTCTGTTTCTAGGTAAATGGAGCCCCCTAAATGCTTTCCTTATCAAAAAAAAAAAAAAAAATCTCCTGCGATTTCCGACTTCCGACTTCTTCCACTTTTATTTCTGCATCATCTCCGACGACTTCCGGCGTGTCCAATTCCGACTTCTTTCTCCTCGATCACATCCAATTTTAGCGATTTTCTCCAGATCTCCTGATTTGTTTCCGAAAAGGGGTCTCCTCCTCAGAATGATCGACAACGAGATATTGAGATGCAGATCTTGGAGGAGAAATTCCTCTCCTTCCGCATAATATCATCCCCTACGACGGTGAGAGATTATTTAACTTTTTCTTTTCCAAAAGGGGCACACTCCCTTCCCTTGTAATTTTTTTCCTTGAACGAGGCATTATCTATTTAATAATTTTTTGTTTCCTCTGTGCAAAAACCTTTACTACGTAGTGTGATGTTTGAACGAAGACCACACGTACCTATCCACGCGTACCTATCCACACGTACCTATCCACGTGTATCACTTGCGTATGCGTGGTTCAAATATTTGTAAAATCGGATATCCATTTAAAATATTACGCTCACGCTTATCGTTTGCGTTGTTGGAGCCCAGATGTTCGCGACCTCTCGATCAACATCTCACGAGGTCTGGCCAGCTAATAAATCTTCAATTGATGGGGACCTTCCTTACGTCAGCTGGAGCAACAACTTGGTACTCCGCCTTCTTTTGGTTCTCACCCTATTCTTCGTGTTCTTGAGCTCCTCAGTACCTGCGCAACCAAACCAGAAGGTAGAACCCCCAGATTTGGCTCTCCGACGCCCAAGTCAGTACTGATCGCAACCAATAAAGCGTAACAAACTCAATTATACTAAATAATGACCAAAGAAAGAGAAGTAACGACAGAACCACACTATCAAGCCATGAAACCTTGTGAACCAAGCTCTACGATACAACGGTTAACGAATCTCAATTAAACGCATCAATCCTCACATCAAAAGCACGAGCTCGGCACCGAGAGTCATAATTCAAGTACCGATCATCCAATCCTCTATGAACAAAGATGAATTGGGGAAGAAGAAGACGAACTCGGGAGGAGGTTCCCCCTTCGGTGTTTTCTCTCTCTAGCTCGTGAGGAGGAAATATCTCGAATGCCCAGAAGATGTCTTTCTCTCTCCTTTCCGTTAACCTTTATACTCATTACGCGGGCCCCACTATATCCGCTTTCACTCTCTCCCGACCCGAAATGCTTACTGTAACTTTCTCCTTCCCGAACTCCTAATTTGGGCTTGGGCCCCGATTGCTTAATGGGCCGTCGCGAGCCTCTTGGGCTCACGACATGAGAACCGGGTCCAACATGCGTGACCATGTATCACGCCCACGCATGCTGTGTACGTGACCATCTGAGTCTATATAGCAAATTTTTTGAGTGTATTTAGCCGCTACGTTTTTTATTATACGTTTGGCATTACGTTTGTGTTAATACAAGCAAAGAGGCATTATAATAGAGTTCCGCCAATAAATATTATAACAACCTCGACAAGGAAATTTAATATAACAAATAAACACTATAAGAAGGATGAGATTTATAATTGGATTTGGAATCTCAAAGTTCCTCCAAGATATCAAAACTTCACGTGGAAAGTAGTATCAAATAATTCACCAGACTCAATAAATATTATAACAAGGCTACTCCTGAAAGACTAAGGCCCCGTTCGGCAAGTATTAAGCAAATGGGGGTTGAAGTTGAAAAGTGGGTTGAAGTTGTATTAAGCTGTATGAAGTTGCTCATTTTGCTTCATCTGGGGGGTAGCTTATGTAAAAGCTGTATTAAGTGGGAGTTTAAGTTGGTTGAAGTTGAAGTTGGGGTATTGCATAATGTTTACCGAACGGGGCCTAAGGCCCCGTTCGGCAAGTATTAAGCAAATGGGGGTTGAAGTTGAAAAGTGGGTTGAAGTTGTATTAAGCTGTATGAAGTTGCTCATTTTGCTTCATCTGGGGGTAGCTTATGTAAAAGCTGTATTAAGTGGGAGTTTAAGTTGGTTGAAGTTGAAGTTGGGGTATTGCATAATGTTTACCGAACGGGGCCTAAATAAAATGATATCCTCAAAAAAAAAACAAAGAGGGTAGTAGTAGAAAAAGAAAGAAGTAAGCTCCTGAAAGTCTGAGCTCCCGAAGCAGCAGCAGCAGCAATGGAGGCCGCAACAGGACCACCGGAGAACAGCTCTACCAGCACCAGCACCATACCCCATTCAACCGTCACTAGTATTCCATGCGACCCGAGCATCGAGACAGAGACAATAGCAAACCCTACCCCGCCTCAGGCAACCGAGAAGTGGCCTGGTTGGCCTGGTCATTGTGTTTTCAGATTGATTGTTCCGGTGGCTAAAGTCGGCAGCATAATAGGCCGCAAGGGAGACTTAATTAAGAAGCTCTGCGAGGACACGCGCGCTCGTATTCGCGTTCTTGATGGCCCTGTTGGAACTCCTGATCGTCTTGTTAGTTTTCTATCATCTTCTACACTATTTCATTTTTTTCTCAACCAATTCTGTAGTTTCTGGAATTAACTATCCAAAAAGAAGCAAGGAAAAAGGAATATGACCCAAACATATATTGAAGATCACCAATTTTCACTTTCTTCTTTGAATGACCTAATGTCAATTGGTGCTTTCAGGTCTAGAATTTAGTTTCAGGCTAATTATTTATATTTAGTTTCGGAATTGTATGAAATATAGCAAAATGACTCATTTAACCGTTTATACTTCTCTATTCTTTTAACACAAGATTAACGTTGTGTGACCCTGCTATAAGCAAGAGCCTTTTTACATAATAGGGGTAATGTTGTTGTTATAACAAAGATCGGGTTGTGGACTGTTGGTGACTAGTGTGATGATGTCAACTTCTAATTTATATACTTATCGAATCTCATATGTTCTTCATTATAGGTCTTAATTACAGGGAAAGAAGAGCCAGAGCTGCCATTGTCTCCTGCTATGGATGCTGTGATACGAGTTTTTAAACGTGTTAATGGGTTACCCGCGAATGATGCTGAAGGAGATTTATCTGGAGCAGCAGGATCAGCACATTGTTCGACCAAATTAGTAATTTCATCTTCACAAGCTATTCACTTGATAGGAAAGCAAGGCTCCATGATCAAGTCTATACAGGAGAGCTCTGGTGCATCTGTGAGAGTTCACCCTGGAGGTATATAACTTTTCTAATTAGGAACTTGGTACCTCTTGCTCTTCAGCATTTTAGATGATATTTGTACCTCCCTGATATTCGCAGACTTCAATTATTATTTTTTTGGTGAAAGCAGACTTCAATTATTATAAAGGAAGTCTTTTTCTTTTTTGTATTTTGTCCTAATATATTTACTTTATCTGTATAGGGTTCTGTCTGCACTGATTTGTGAAATGTTTGATCAAACAAATTTTGATATACTTGGGTCAATAAATTGGACAACATCAGTAAGGGATGTAATTGGATAATGTGACTAGATGGCCGAAACATATGGAAACCTATCTCTATTGAATTTAATATATTTGAAGTGTAATTTATAAAAATGCATTATTTAAGTTGGCTTTCTGGTATTTCGTAAGGTTAAGGAATAGCTTTAAAAGAGTCTGGAGGTTTTTCGTAGAATTCAAGTATTGAAGATATCCAGTAGAAGTGAAATTTACACATTAGGATAATACTCTCTCATTGAAGGTGAAAATATCTATAATGAGGCTATTCTGTCTACTGTAAAAGAAAAAAATACAGTAGTGTGCAAGGAAACTGAAATTTTAGTTAATTAAGTGCCTTCATTTTTAAAACTCTTCAGTGATATGGATTACTTACTGCGAGTGTATGTGGATTTTGAGGCAATTTAGAGACCATCAAACTATCTAACTTTTCGTCTGCTGAATCATTGAGAATTTCAGCGAACGCCAAAATCTTTTCTTCCACCAAACCAATCCTTCCTAGCATCCATCACAACTTTTTCACCTTGCATCCAGATGCATGCACCTCTAGCATAATAGCTTTGTGCATACATGATAAGTCCCTTGTTTATCTTTGTTGCTCACTCTTTATATATCCGCTTCTTATATTGCTGAGTTCTTTTCAGAAAAAAAAAATAATGTCTTCAGGAAGAGTTCTTTTGCTTTATATCTATCTATCTAATGTTGCTCTAAATTACCATCTTCTGTATCAGTTATTATTCTTTTTTCTGTAGAAGCTGAGAGCATGATTATTCTCTTGTCTTTTCTAGATGAGATGCTATCATCTGCAGCACCAGATGAGAAGATCGTCGAATTGCATGGAGAAGCTTTAAAGGTTTCCAAAGCCGTAGAAGCTGTAGTTCAACATCTAAGGAAGTTCTTGGTTGATCCTACAATCATTCCACTGTTTGAGAAAGCTGTGAGTTTGATTCCAGTAAAAAATCTGTTTCTTTTATTAGTCCCTGTTATAAATGTCTCACATTTAATTAATTCTTTCCTCAGCAGCAAAACTCAACCGTATCACAGGATCACCAAGTAGAGGCCTGGTCTGACAAACCATTTCTCCTTTCAGCTTCAAAAACTGGAAGTAGTGCTGAATATCCCTTTCTGAGAAGGGAACCTTTATTTCTTGACCGGGAGACTCGACTGGAGTCTCGACATGCTCCTCCCCCATTTTCAGCATACAATCAAGAGCCAGGGCTATCATCTGTGCGCCCTCTAGGCCTTAGCCGTACTGGGGCACCAATTGTAACACAGGTATGTTTTAGAAACTACAGTGCAGCGCATTTATGTATGATGATGCTCCATGTAATATTCCGTTATAGTGTGAGATTTTTGATTGTGTGCTCAAGTGGTCAGAAATCTAAAAGAGTTTTGCAAGCAGGAAGATATTCATTAGTTATACATACCAAAGGACTCACTGATGCTTTTAGAATAGTTTTTTACTCTTTTACAAGCAAAGCTCTTGTAGAGAAACATTTCATTGGTTATCCAGGATGAGGGTCTTGTAATAATATGTATGACTTTCACATTTAATTCTCCTATAGACGAGGCATTTGTCAAGGTTTCTTTATTTGGATATTAATTTGAGAGGGTATATTTCCTAAGTTGTAGAAGGATATTCAGTCAGGAATCTCAAACTTATGAGCTAGGTTCTGAAAGGGTATTTTACGGCCCAACTACCTGGTGACTTTGGAGATGGAGTGGAATTCTTTTATATGTAATCATATTTCTAACACTAGAATAGTTAGTTGAATATAGCCAAAAAAAAAGAATTAAGAGAGATATTATCACTTCTAGAATAGTATTGCGAGTAGCCCTGTATCATTCTGATGTGGTCCATTGGTTCCTCTTGTGGAAAGACTCAAATATTGAAGTTTTATGACTGGGTAGGTTGATTCCTGAAGAACCATGGCTGACGCCTCTATATCGTTGAAACCCCAATGGTCATTGTGAAGTTTTGGGGTTTAGATAACAACGCATTGATCATGTGCACTTGCAGTTAGGAACTTTAACAGTTCCACTCTTTGCTTTAATGCTTTGTAAAGCATTTCTTATTTTCTTGCTCTGTGGTACTTGTGATGACTTGTATAGTTGTATTTTCCTTATAAATTAATATTCCTACATACTTACAGGTTGCTCAGACAATGCAAATACCATTGTCCTATGCAGAGGACATCATTGGCACAGCTGGGTCCAACATTGCATTCATTCGCCGGAGTAGTGGAGCAACTATAACTGTCCAAGAGAGCAGGGGATATCCTGATGAAATTACAGTTGAAATTAAAGGCACAACTTTACAGGTGCAAGCAGCTCAACAACTGATGCAGGTGCATAACACTACATATGCTTTTTAATTGTCTGTTTTATCATGGCTTGCTTGCTATAATTTATTGGTGAACCTAGCTTTGTTAATGTAGTACTTCCATTTATTCCGTATTACTTCACTCTGTAGCGTCATCAGGAATGGTTCAGGAACTTATTTAGATTTGGTTCGACATTGTGGTGACTTGATACAACATGCATTTCCCTCCCCTATCTCTCCTCACTCCAAAAGAAAAGGAGTTTGAATGCCACATCAGTAGATGCCTGTGAAAAAAATCAGTAAAATATTTGATGAAGAACACAATTACATCCACAGATTTTGAAATTAAATAAAATTCTGCTAGGACAATTACATTCAGTAGATGCCACATCCTTGACTGGCAGCATGGTCTGATACCAGAGGTACTAGTTAACCAATTTCCTACCTATAGTAGTTACATTACAAAAGGGTGAATGAAAAAGGTTTTATGCTCGGAATGGAAGCTTACTAGCTTAGCTAAATTTCTCCTGCTGCATGTGTCTAATAGAGTATAAAACTAGGAACCCAATAACACATAGCTTTAACAGAGTAAATGACACCAGGAAACACACTAAAACACCAAAACGGTGCTGTAGAACTGAACAAACTGAATGAACAAAGAACAAGGATATTTAATCTCAATAGAGGATAAACCTCTAAAGAGCCTGATCTCAATGGAGAAGAACTCTCCAAGAAGCCCAAGGCCTAAAGCCTGAATTCTTTACTAAATTTCTGGATAATTTCTATTACAGAGATCTCTAGCTGGCTCACAGGCCATTCTCTAACCGCCTGTCAGAATATTCCCTCATTACTTAAGACCCAAATGCCCTTACTCATAACTAACTTTAGCCCCTGTTTGTTTGTATTCCTTTCTTCCTTCTAGAATACACAGTAAAGTCACCTGTCCTAACAGTGTCTTTGCATTACACAGCTTTTGTTTTCAAACGGTGATATGTCCTAGAAAATTGAAGATACATGTCTCGAGGTTTTCATGACATGGTTTTTCACTTGGTTCACAGGAGTTTATCAACAATCACAAAGAACAACAGTTCAACAACAGCTACGAGAAGCTTGAAGCAGGGTATAGATCGACTTACGGTCAGCTGAGTAACAGCGGCAATTATCCACCTCCATCATTGCCATCACAAGAGCCTTATGGCGGCTACAACGGTTCTGGTGGTGGTGGTGGTGGAGGCTATGGCAGTTTCAGGCTCTAAACCAAACATATAGACTGAAACCAGGCTCGATACATCATGCATGATCTGGCTTCATATTAAGCATTTAACATTTTGCTTCCATGAAGCAGTTCCAAAATTGTTGGCAGCTTTTGCCTAGGGAGTTTGAACCATTAATATTTACATCTTAGGCTTGCTTTGTTTTACTAATACCAGTTCTGTATTGTACGAGGAACAAAAGTTTGATGCAATGAGGTTTCTAAAGTTTGAAGCTCTGTACAGATGATGTTTTTTCCCCCTTCTTTTCCAGTTACTAGTACCAAATGGGGTCGGTTGTAGTTAATTTTCAAATGTTTTTTTTAATTGAAGTTGGATCACAGATCAGTTTGTGTTTTGATCACTTTGGTAGTTAAAACTTCTTCCCGCGAGTAGAGAAACTTAGTGACATTACAAACAATAAGTATATAAAAAATATCAGCAACAACAATAAATAAAAGTATCAGCAACAACAATAAATCAGCAAGTATCAATATTGACGAACCGAACAGAGTACATACCCTTAAACAATTTGGGGAGCTCGTGAAGTGTATGTAGAATAGAGAGAATGTTGGATCTGGTTTTAGGCCTTTCAAAAGCTCCTGAAAAAAGAGTTTATTGTGGGAAGTACAAGGCCTTTGAGAATATTCATCTAACCCAAGGCGTTACCTAAAAAGAAGAAGTGATTTCTTGGGGAGGATACTTTTCCTATCAATTCAACCCTTGAGAAACAAGTCTTTGAGAGAGAGCTCTCATTCTCCCTTTTACAATCCAAAGCTACTATCTGATCGATCTTATCCATTTCATGCCAGAAAACGTGTGAGACAACTATGGTACTTGGTATGATTCTTGTTGTTTGAGTGTTTGAGTGTTTCCCCATCGATTTGAGCTCAAGAGTCGTATTTGGGTGATTCCCATTGAGTGATTCCTTCTTTCTCCCTTCCTCTTCCCTTGTTTATATTCCAAGATTCGAACTGACTTGGAGGCAGAGAGCCAAATTCCGGAAGCAAGGTTCAAACCACGCATGCAGAGCGTTGGCTCATGCCTAATCCCATACTTCCACACTAGCGCCAACGTACGGACTTCCTCATGCAGGTAGGTTTGATGAATGATGGCATGCGATGGAGATGCCATCGCTAGTACAGTCAACGAGTTGCAACGACAAATACGAGAAGAACGGCGCAAGGGTGGATTGTCGCGCGTCCCTAATGAGAGATATACGCTAACTCGCGAGGAGTGCGATGACTTAAAGCCTAGAAGAGGCAGAGGTAGAATCACAAAGTTCGCCGTGAGCCAGAAAGGCAACCTAAGCCTCCATGCAAGCCTCTTCCTACCCTTGCGTGGACGATAAGGGGTACGAGGGTGACCGTGACGAAACCCATAGGGACAGTCTCGATCCATGACTCAACGAGTTTTTGCAACCAATGAGCCCCAATAGTTCAGAAAAGTCCTACGCTACTGAGATGAGCTATAGTGCTATGAGGACGAGCCTCAACGTTATCTGGACGAGCCACATCAGTACCGTGATGAGTACCACCCTTGCGAGCAACAATATTATCGTACCGAGAACCAGGTGTACCAAAATTCGCTAACCCTATTTGGCTTGATAGCCTTTGGGGATCACATTCTTCGTACCCGGCACCTTTACGACTTCAAGTTCCCAACAATGAAAGAATACATGAAAAAGGAGGATCCTAAGGACCATCTTCCGCGTTGCTGGTGTTGGTAGAATTCATAATAGGATGTAGGACCACTTAGAAAAACCCGAACTAAAAACGTTGTTGTGTCGCGGTAAAGAAGCTGCTTCCTTAGAAGCGAATTCGCCCTGACCACTGGAGCTCAGTCAGACTAGCGTCGCCCCCAAGGTTATCACCGATCGCGGGCTCTCGCCAACGAAGGACCGAAATCAAACTTGTATGCTCAGAACAAAAGCGTTTTTCAGAGGAGGAAGAAGACTTGTTTCTTTCTGTGTTTTCTAAAGACAAAAGAAATCTCAATTTACAAAAATTTGAAGCACTTACTCCACTCCAGAAAACGTGGGATGCCGGCTGAAATAATGGGGTTGTTATAAACAAGATATTGAAAGATTCAAAACGTTTTAAAATTCGAATTTAAAACAATTCGGAAGAATCCGATGCACAATTAATTTACGATCAGAGACTTCTAACGCCCAAATATTATTATGACTCGTAAAAAGTAGGACTCACCCAACCCCACCGTGCATGTGCCACGAACACGGACCAGATCCGGAACGGACGGACGACGACGGCGGTGTGCGCGAGGGGGACTTTTTTCTAACTCAACTAAGGCCTTAAAGAAATATCCACCTTATATATTATCCCAAGTCCCTCCTTTTAGTCTATGTGCGACCCATATCAAAACTCAATTGAAAAGTCTTTGTACTCTCACAATCCCCCACATTATAAAAATCGTTTTTCAAGAAACATTGTTTAAAACAAGTTCTGAGCATATGTAATGTTTGAAGCTTAAAGTTCATGTGTCTTAAGACTTGAACCAACACATAGTGAAATCAAGTAATCCCTTCACGAGAAGAGTGAACAAATCTGGAACTCTCTCGTTTGATGATTGTTCTCAATAACACACCTCTTACCTAAAATCCATTTGATTTCGCACTAATTATTGAAAGATAGCCTAATCTTCCTTGGGATGCAAAAGATTTGTCTAGAAACATTATCCGAATACTTTCATAGAAGGATGCTATCCTTTCACACTCCTCTAGGTGGCTTCAACAAATCGTGTCTCAAAAGGACCACCCTACATGGGTTATGAAATCATTAAGAGTTAAATAGCGGTGAACTCATCAAGTTTGTCTCAAAGGACAACCCATATCTGGGCTATGAGTTCAATAAGAGTTAATGCTCATCCTCTACAGTACACTCGTCATAGAATGTGATGTATTATAACATCACATAAGTCTTTTCAAGGCTTCGTTTGACCACAGTGTGGATCCACCTAGAGTTCCTCATCTCACGGGTTTTATACCCATTCCCTTCGATGTGTCAAAAACTAATCTTCTGTTTAGTCCGTTGGTCAAAGGATCTGCAATGTTCCTCTCTGATCTCACATACTCTAAGCTTAATACTCAATTCGTGATCAGTTGTCTCACAAACGCATGTCTAATCCGAATGTGTCTCTTCTTGTCATTATAGGCATTGTTGTTTGCTATACAAATGATATCTTGTGAGCCACAATGTAGAGAGATAGGGGGAGTTGGGCTCCCCTCATAGGTAAATCAGCCAGTAAACTTCTTAATCACTCATCCTCTTGACTTGCTAAATCTAGAGCTATAAACTCATACTCCATAGTCGATCTAGCTATACAAGTCTGTTTAGAAGACTTTCAAGAAATATCACCACCACAAAATGGAAACACATAACCATTAGTGGAGTTAACTTCTTTATCATCAATAACACAGTTTTCATCACAATATTCCTCTTAACACTTTAGGATAACCAACATAATATAAACCCCAATCCAAGGTGCCCTTGAGATATCTCAACAATCTGTTAAGTGCAACCGAATGATCTTTACTCGGGTTATGAGTGTACCGACTAAGTCTACTAACAACATAAGCAATATCAGGCCGAGTACAGTTCATCAAAAACATCAATCTTTCAATTACTTTAGCATACTCACTTTGTGAAACACTATCACCTTGGTTTTTCTTTAATTGCATGCTTGAGTCAAAAGGTGTTCTAACTAGCACCACATCGATCAAATTGATTAAATTTATTTAATACTTTCTCTACATAATGAGGTTGAGACAAATGAAACCATTTTCAGTTCTAGTTACTTTAACACCTAGAATCACATCAACTTCACCTAAGTCTTTCATATCAAAGCGAGAGGATAATTAAAGTTAAGTCGAATTTATAGCATCTATGTGTGTTCCAAAGATTAACATGTCATCAACATAAAGACATATAATCACACAATTTCATGAAGCCATTTTCAGTTCTAGTTTTTCTTTTTAGTCTCTTACTCTTCTAGGTTCAATTTCATGAATGGGCATCGAAGGTAAGGTCTTAGAAGAAGATGCAACATTACTAGTCATAGAATCAACTTATACGTCATTTTTCTTTAAAGGAAAAATATTCTAAAAAAATTCAGTATCTCGATATTCACACAATGAACGATCACTCCAAAATTATAAATCGATAAATTGCACTACTTCTAGCATAACCAATAAACACGGCATCAAAAGTCTTAAATCTGATTCCATCAAATTTTAAAGCATGTAGACCTACCTTAGCTAGACACCCCCACACTTTTGAAATTTCATATTAGGCACACGCCCTCTCCATAATTCATAATATGTTTTGTCTAGCTTTTTATGTGGAACTCTGTTGAGAATATGATTGACAGTTAATGATGACACAGGGTCGGATTAAGATCGAGGATCTGCTAGGATTTGATGGACGACGGGGAATGAAGTCGACGGCGGCGGCGATTGAGGTCGACGGCGGCGGACGATAGGATGAAGTTGACGTCGAGGCGGCTTCGAGAGATCGTTGTGACAGACGATCGAACGAATCTTGGTCTTCGACAAGTGTTATCCTCCTTGACTCAGTCGTCGATCTAGGAAGACTTGCTTGACTCGGACTCGATAAGCAGGTGACGTCTTTCTTGACTCAGTCGTCGATCTAGAAAGACTCACTTGACTCGAACTAACCCAAGGAGTCCACCTAGGGTTCTTTCAAGGTTTGGAGATCGAAATATGTGCAAACAATAGATCGATCTCACAGGTCAATATCAAACCAAGGGTTTCCGCTTGCAATTCAATATCAAACCAAAAACTACAGCTAAACAACGTCCAAGCAACGTCAAAACCTAAAAAGAAGAATAATTCTCAATTTGTCAAAGTTTGCCTCTAAACCCTAAAAACTTATCTATTTATACTCCTAAGAGTAATACTAAGAATGGAATTGTCCAACACATGCCCATTGGGCCCAAATCCTCCTCATGGCCAAAAAAGCCCACATCTCTCTCGAATTGATCTGATTGAACCGGTAGCTCCCGACTTCCAATGGACCTCATTTTTGGACACATGAAAGATAAGTCCAAAAACGGACACATATCCAAAAATGGGCCCAAACGGATTAATGGTTCGTCTGAATGAGCTGTTGCAATTTCTGACCTTGTAGAAGCCATAACTTGATCATCGTTTGTCCGTTGGGCTTCTACTTTGGAGAGCAGGTCATTTGGTCTTGGATCCCAGACATATCCTGAAATGAGCCCAATTGGGTTAGCCAATTGTGAACGCCACTCTGCCCTAGTTCCAGTCCGCCTCTTGTCATCTTCACGACCTTCAGCTCGGCTGCGGGTTCGCCTCACGGGTTGTTCCGAGGGATGCTCCAGCGTACGTACATCAGTTAATACAGCTTCACCCACATTTTGTCAGGCAAACTAGAACTCGAAAGTAAAGCATTCACCATTTCTTTTAAAGTTCTGTTTTTCTTTCTGCTATACCATTTTGTTGTGGGTTGTATGGAACTGTAAATTCATGATTATGCCATTCTTCTCTCAGAACTCCTTCCAAGAGTTGGTGACGTATTCACCACCTTTATCAGAATTAATTCTTTTGATTTTAGGGTTCAATTGATTTTCTACTTGTAAAACACATTTTCAACTTCATCTTTGGATCTCAATAAATACAATTTAGTGTATCTAGAATGGTCATTAAAAAAGTGATATAATACTTGTTACCACCTCTACTTTCAGTGTTATGCAATTCTGTTAAGTCTGAATGGACTAATTCTAACAACTCGATTTAATTTTTAAACATTTTAAATACATAAATCGGGTTTAAGAAAACCGGTTTACTTTCGACGCATCCGGGATGCGCCCAAAGTCAAAACCGGGTTTTTAAAAAAAAAAACTTGGACGCATCGTAACTGCGCCCAAAGCGGGTGCCAGTTATAAATTTGTGGGTGCGGGGTTTTTCTCCGTAATTAAAATGTCATCACAAAAAAATAATTAGTCAACACGAATAATAATCTGCCAATGTCACTAATAACTTGTCAGCAGCATAGCAAAATTGTCAACACACTGAATAAAACTGTCAACGCACACTTTTTCTAATAAAACTGTCAAGACACACTAAATGAAATTGTCAACACACACTTAATAAATCCGTCAACATAAACTTAATAAGTCGTCAACAACACTAAATTAATTTATTACACGATTACGAAATTGTCAACATGCCTCATAAATTGTCAACATGGCTAATAAACTGTCAACATGGCTAATATACTATCAACACAGCTAAGTAAAATGGCAACACAACAAGTTAAGCTGTCAACAGGCTAAATAAACAAGTTAACACGCCAAATAAACTGTCAACACAACAGATTAAACCGTCAACACGCTAACTGAAACTCTTAAACAGTAAATAAACCGTAATAAGCACTACCATTATCTATTGGATCTCGAATTAGAGCGGCACATATCTGATTTAGTAAGCTTCGTCCCCAATTTATATCTCAAATCAAAACAAGCTTTGTCCCTAATTTCTCTAACCCTAACGAAAGGTTGGATATCGAATCAGTGCGACACAGATATGCAATCATCGCTAAATGACCGAAGGTGGAGGAGGTCTTGAAAGGAATTGGTCCTTCTTCCGATTCGGATGAGGTGGTGGCCAGTTCGTCGACGATTTGGACCAGCCATGGCTCGACTTTTGCGAAGGCAGGGGACGGATTTGAGATCCAACGTACTGAGCGAAGGCCGGCGACAGAGGAGGAGGTGGTGACGGATTTGAAGCACGAAGGCCGACGACGTAGAGGAACGGAGCAGAACCGACAGGTTGCTGGTACTGGAAATTGGAATGTGAAAGAGTGGAGAGGAAGAGTGGGTTCTAGGGTTAAGGTATTGACTAAATATTTAATAAAGGAGGTGTATAAGTATAGGTAAAAGATCCGGTGAGGATAAGTTATTAGTTTAAGACTCATGACACTTTTGTATTCATGTGTTATAATGTGTGTGTTCATCGATCATAACGCCTACGTTCATAATCAGAGTATGTGCATGTCACATTGTGTGTTCATACGTCACATTGTGTGTTTATTGGTAAAAATGTGTTCATACATTGTAACGTATGTGTTCATGCATAACGATGTTTGTGTTTATCGTCTTTATTTCTCACCTTAAGATTCATCCTCACCGAAACTAACCGTAAGTATATATAAAAATAAAAGAAGGTATATCGGGCACAAAGATGGTTGTGCGGAAAGGGCAAGGCCAGTGGTCTGAATCCGAAATAAGTAGATGGAATTTTCATATGTAAGTGGTAGCGGGAAAACATGAAAGGGAAATGACAAAAGCACCCCTTGCAAGTAATTGGACATTTGATTGTTGTCGAATCGATCGTGAAGAGCACAACTCCATCATCATCATCATCCTCCTCCTCCTCCCATCAATTTGTTACGACAAGGCAGAGAGAGAAAGAGAAAGAGAACGATCAACAGACATTCTTCTTCAATTCTTCTCTCTCTGCCTTTCTCCGCCGTAATCATCACCTATTGATGGGATCCCTCAACAGCTTGCGCAAAGCCGTTGGCGCTCTCAAGGACTCCACCACCGTTAGCCTTGCCAAAGTCAACAGCGAATTCAAGGTTTATCCCCCTCTCTCTTTCTCTCTACAACATCCCCATTCCCCAATTCCATTTCCTTCATTCTTCTTTTCCTTTTCTAGGATTTGGATATCGCCGTTGTCAAGGCCACTAACCATGTCGAAAATCCTCCTGCTGAACGCCATGTGCGAAGTAATTTCCCCCATTTTTTATTAACGTATTGCTTTTCTGGTCATCTGCTTGTGTCAAATGTGTTATGAAATTCTGCTCTTCATTTTATTGTCAGAATTGTTTGCGGCAACGTCGGTGGTTAGGTCACGAGTGGATGTCGCCTACTGCATTCATGCTCTCGCAAGAAGATTGGCCAAGACGCGCAATTGGATTGTAATTATCCTCTTATCATTATCAAATCTGTTGTCTCCCTATAAAACGTATTTTGGTGTTTGATTCTGTTGCTTTATTTGTTGACTCCAAATTCAATTAGCCACCAATCTAATTAATACATTCCCCTAAAATAATATATTATACATTCCTTTACTCCTCACTCTATCCGAAGCAGAATGTGGAGTTAAGTTACACATCTAGAAACTCTGAAGCAACCCTTTGTTGTATTATGGGGCAGCTATTTTTCCGAGTTGTGGGTAGAACAATGCAACAATTCAACCAGTCAACATCAAATACATGAAAATAAAGCAAGCTAGCAAACTGTGTTTATACTTTTCTATTAGTCATTAGTGTTTGTATTTGTTTACTGGCATGCTATACTCTTTGAATTTGTTCCCCAGTCTCTTCTTACTCTTGATGTTTGTAGCAGAAAATCTCTGATTTTTAGTATGCAAGCAAGCACATGCATAGAGATTCATGGATGAGCTTTGCACACATTAATTCTCTTTTCTACTGTGATATTGCAGGTTGCCGTGAAGGTACTGATAGTTATTCATAGGACATTAAGAGAGGGTGATCCTACATTCAGAGAGGAGCTTATGAAGTATTCATATAAGGGACGGATCCTAAATATATCCAATTTCAAGGATGACTCTAGTCCTCTCGGTACGTCGCCAGTAGCCTTGCGTACAAATTCTCGAGCTCTAAAAACTGACATACTGAATTAATCTTCATGTAGCTTGGGATTGTTCTGCATGGGCTCGAACCTATGCGCTATTCCTTGAAGAAAGATTAGAGTGTTTCAGGGTCTTGAAGTACGATATTGAGACAGAACGATTGACCAGATCATCCCCAGGTGCAACGAAGGTGACTTCAAAAAAATCATTTATACTCGCACAATTTTTTTTAGAATATGATCATATTTATTTAAAAATCTGGTTGCTGGTAAAAAAAAAGGTACACAGTAGAACAAGGTTGTTGGCAGCAGAAGAGTTATTAGAACAACTACCTGCATTGCAACAGCTTTTGTATCGTCTTGTGGGTTGTCAGGTAAAGGCTGAGAGATTAAATATCTTTTTTAATAGTGTATACTTATCTGGTTGACAAAACAAAGGCATCTGACATGTTGATCAATTGCAGCCTGAAGGAGGAGCTTGTGCCAATTATCTCGTACAGTATGCTTTGGCTTTGGTAATCTGGTCTTTCATTCTGCATAGCTTTACTTATTGCATCTCATTTGGCATTTTTCGTTTGGAGATTAGTGTCTTAAGTAACTCTGTCCAAATCACATAAGCTCCCGCTTACTTGGATATGTTTGTCAGCTTAATCAGTTGGTTTGAGATGAGAATAGCACCCCCATGTCGTTTTGCTTAGTAATAGAATTCAATTGTTTATTTCTAATATTCGAATGGTATTCTGCATTGGCTACCGTGTCTACAAAATTACTGTATCTCTTTCCATAACCAGACTCATAAAAAATACAACTGGTTCCTTTCTTATACACAATTACTTGCATGCTCATAAAATTTGTATTATTCCTCCTTTGTATAGCTTCTTGAGAAGCTGCCCAGGGTATTGCACTTACGTTTTAATTTTATTAATACAAATTTCATCATCCTCATATACTCACTGCTTACATCTTGGATCGCTATTTTTAGCTTCCCACGCCTTTCTGCAATTTGGATCATTATTCTTTTGTTATTGGTGATCGGTTTGGAAATATCTTCCATGATTTGACCTCTGAACTCACTACATATCTGGGATGTAGGTTTTGAAGGAGAGTTTTAAAATTTATTGTGCCGTGAATGATGGAATAATAAATCTTGTTGACATGGTATGTTATCTCATCCCACAGCATCTTGTTTGACCCAACAATCCTCACTAAATTAGTTGAGCTAATCATATTTCCTGCATATATGTATATGCTTCTAGTATTTTGAGATGAGCAAACATGATGCAGTAAAAGCACTCAGCATTTACAAAAGAGCTGGTCAGCAGGTATATGAATTACCCGTCAAGTTTAAGCCTAATACTACAAGCTTCTTTAATCTTTTATACTGCGTGCAGGCTGATATGCTTTCAAGCTTTTATGATTTTTGCAAGCGTTTGGAGCTTGCTAGGAACTTCCAGTTTCCAATATTGAGACAGGTTATCTTAAATTGGTAAAGATGAACAGTATGTGGAAGTTTGTTTCTCTTTTAGCTAATGTTTCTCTTTTCTTGGCAGCCACCCCCTTCTTTTCTTGCAACTATGGAAGAGTATGTTAGAGAAGCCCCTCTAACAGGTTCACTTTCACAAAAAAGACTGGTGAGAAAACTTACTGTTGTTTTGCCAATAATTGACTGTTAAATTGGTAACATAACTAGCCTAAAACTAGATTTCGAAAAATTATAAAACATTGACAGCTGTGGGATTTGAACCCACACCCTTTTCGGACCAGAGCCTAAATCTGGCGCCTTAGACCACTCGGCCAAACTGTCAGAAGATATTATATTTGTACTTAATATGAATTTATCGGTTTTCTATTACATTGATTTTCGTTCAATTATTTTCTCTCCTATCTCCCGACGTTTTAATCTGAAAAAGCGGACTTGAGCATATTGTACAGTCAAAATCTGGTTGTTGATAATCAACTGCCTGTGTTGAAAACAGGAGTATAATGATATGGATGAATCCCCTGAAAAAGAAGAATCTGACGAAGAGGAAGGAGAGAAAGTTGAAGTTGAAGCAGAGAAAGAGGAAGAAGAGCAGCAAGAAGAACCAGAGCCAGAGGTGTTGGTAGAATCTGAACCTCCGCTCCTTTTATCAGCAGAAGATGATCTTCTGGTATGATTCTTGTCGTGTAAAGAACCTGGCATCGTATACTGCCTGTGTTATATATTGTTGTTTTCGTGTAGGGTCTGAATGAGATTAATCCTAAAGCTGCAGAGCTAGACGAAAGCAATGCGTTCGCTCTTGCTATATTTCAACCAGGTATGAACCAATGCTCCTGATAAGTAAAGTCAATATCCTAGTTCTAATGTTTATAATCTTAGCTAACAAATCCAAATGTTGTGTCTGCTCAAGTTATGAGCCTATTCAAAACCTCTTGAGAGACATTCAAGTTTATATTATTGAGTTGGCGTTAAATTTTTGTCTACTGTTCTAAAGATGCATGCTCTACATAAAAAAGTGTCAATAAATGTCCATCTTCCCTAATTTCGAAAAAATTACACAGGAAGTGATCCACAATCTTCAAATCGTGCATTGAGCGATTTTGATGGGACTACGGGATGGGAGTTAGCTCTTGTTACAGCACCAAGTAGTAATGTTAGCCATGTGACAGACAGCAAATTTGTATGTACCTTCACTCTCTCAATCTTCCCTAGCAAATTTCTGTTTATGATTGCTTTCTTCATAATTGGGCATGAAATAACATTAGTTAATTTATTTTCCTCAGGCGGGTGGGTTCGACAAACTATTACTGGATAGCCTGTATGAGGACGATTCTGCAAGGAGACAAATCGAGCTGCAAAACGCAGGGTATGGATATGGAAATGGAATGACAATGCAAAATCAGTTTGAGCAACAACAAGATCCATTTTCCATGTCCAACAGCATTGCGCCTCCCACCAACGTGCAAATGGCAATGCTCGCCCAACAACAACAACAAATGCTCCAACAACCTCAGTTTAACCAACAGCCATATCAAACCTCTCCTCAGTTGATGAGTGCAGCTAATCCCTTTGGAGATCCGTTTTCTGCAACCCCGTTACCAAATACAACGACTCCCCAACATGGGAATTTTGGTCTAATCTAGAGATGTAATGTTATATCATCTGCCTCCCTCCTAGGTTTTGTTTCTCATGAAAATCTCCTCTGAATTGGCCCTTTCTTGTGAAGTTGTGATTGTTTTATGTGTAGTATGTTGAAATTTGTAGGGCTCGTCTGGTTTCGATATCAAAGATATGATATATCGGGTAGGACTGTATGAGTATCGGTGATGATATCAGGATACATATATAAGCGATATGTGGATATGGGTATACATAAGAGTTTTGTTTTTTATATATCCATTTTGAGATATGAGTTTGATATAGATATCCGGATTACATCAAATACAGATATGAATACGAAAGATATCGATACTAATACCAAAGAACCCTTACTCTGTTTGTACTATGACGTTGAAAATTTGATAATGAAAAGATCAGCCACCATTTGAGTAATGACTGATTCACCATCTATAATGAAATCCAGCTGTATTAATTTTTTTCTTTGTTTAATGAGTAGGAGATTCAGAATTATTTTGAGTTCGGGATTAAAAGATCTATGCTAGACCTTTTGGTGTATCCAGAATTATCGTCGGGCTGACATTATTGCCCAGTTCTTTTCATCTGCATATAAAGACCATCACAGTAATAAAGTCTACAGAGGCCTGAAATTCTGGAAGTAAGATCCGACCTAAGAATTAATACCATCTTCATATAACACTCTTAACACTTGAATTTACAACACAGCTTACCAAATGCTTGTACAGATTCAATCTGGCAAGGCAACTCCATTTTACTAGGAGAAAAGATTGCTAACTACAAGCACAAATGAAGAAAAAAATTAGAATATTTATATACATATAGACAGATCTCACATCTCACGGAGTAGGTTGCTGATTTTCCTAAGCTCTTTTAGTGCAGAAATGGCTGTAATTTGGCCACTCTCTAGCGTCGCATTTTCGGACGAGTTGTGTAGGGAGGGAGCTTGATGCCTGTCTTGCTGGAAAGCCGACTCTATTACCTGGGATGGATTCTTAAGAGGTTAGCATTCATCAAAAGAAAGAGCCCATGCATTCTTTTGACGATCAGACACAAATTCACTTGAAATAAATAGCAACGTCGATAAGGAAGGCGGAATCAGACACATAACCTCATGTCATCCAACACCATAATTAACGTATGATTTCTGCTCGTACTTGTCATCTAAAACCATACTTTACCAAAGTACTCCAGAGGGGCATTTTAACTCAACACTAAGTATAAAAAATGTCATCCAGCCTCAAACTTTTATAAGGTTACAAACACTGGAGAAAAAGACGTACCGCCCACATTTTATGTTAAAAAACGCCAAGAGTAATATAAATTTTCATCTTATTTTGACACTGCAAATCTTAAGGTTTTTCATTCCACATCCCACAATCTTTTTTCATTTTTCTAATTACATTCATATTTCTGCGAAAATGCATTGTTGCTAAATATGGAAGTATAATAGAGGTATTCTAGTCATTCACTCCATATCATTACCTTCTTATGGTCAGGGTGATGAAGATTGCTTTAATTTCAAGATTATGGGATGAAGATGGTATGACTTTAAAGTGTACATAAACTTTGATACAGGGACAGGGATTTTATTAATTAGTAAAAAGTGATACCTCAATATTCTCCAGCATGGATTGCCCGAGGTTCCTCAAATTGCAGATCAGGTCCTGCTCCAAGACATCCCCATTCTCACTGACATGGCTGCAAATCTGTTGTTCAGCTGCCTGTACTACCATTATACTCCTTTGGTTTTCTTCATTTCTTGACTTTACAACTTCAGAAGCAGTAACTTTATCCAAATGCCCCTCCACTGATGGATGGCGACCTAGCTTCAACAACCAATGGAACTTACCAGAAAGAGACTTTTTAACCTTCGACATGTTATCAACATTTCCTATTTCCGGATAAGAACCAACAGTTGATGCTTCTGGGGAATCAGATTTAGGAGATACACTGGCATCTGATTGATCAGAAACACTATGTCGGTCTTCTGTATCAGAAATTAATAAACCACTGTGCTGCGACTTGACATCCACATCAGGTGGTACAGTTGACTCAACACCATCTTTTCCCAACTCATTCACAAGAGAATTTGGTTCTCTCTCCTGACTTATTAAGTTTAAATTGATTGTAGAGATCTCAACACTGGCAGTATTTTGCTCAGAAGACGTCTTCTCGGTGCAACCTATGTCTTCCTGGATATCATGCTGTTCCACAGAGGATAAATCATTAAAAAGATCTTTCTGATTTTTAGAGGAGTTGTTTTCGCCTAAGTCCTCAATATTTGCCCCAAGCTGCTGTGACAAATCCTGAAGCAAGTTTCTTCTGATAGATGATTTGTGCTCTTCCCTCCCATCTCTCTGTAATGGAGAAAAAGATGGAGATGGGTCAGATTCTGTCCTATATAACCTTGATTTTATTTTCTCAGTCCAACTTCTTCTAGAACTTGATGTTTGTTTCCTGGAGCTTTTCTCCTTTCTAAGCTCTTCTTCCTTGTGCAGATCTCTCCATTTATCTTCCCAGTATCTTTCTGGCACAGAAATGAGTGGGACTTTTAAGGATGCAGAATCACAAGAAAGGCTATGTCCTCTGACGACCAATGTTTTTATCTTGACATACGATCCGCTAGCTGCAGAAGAGGATGAAGTATTAGCATCCAGTGCAAGGGGTAACAAAGATTTCGCCTCTTCAATCAATTTGCTCAATTCTATTTGAGCTGGAAAATTGAGCAACCTCTGAAGGCAGGAAGTTGCAGTTTCAGAGGCAAGAAGAGACGACCTCAGATTAAGCATCATGCAAACAGCCATAGAGGAGATGAATGCTCCTCTATGAGAACTCAGTGCCCTAGAATAAGACCCAGGCTCCTCTTCAGTGGCGGTACCCACTTTGACATTGCCAAAAGAAAATATTTCATCCCACATTATCAAGAGATCTTCTAATGAGAATTCACGTCCAAATAGAACCCTTAACCAACGAAGAGCAAAGTATTGAGGTTCCACTCCTAATTCAATAAGATGACTGTACAATGGGGAATCAACAACAGACAGTAAGTGGTATAATGCGGATGAAGCCTCGACTGCTGGAGAAATACCAGCATGGCTTCCAATGCCAGTTGAGGGTAGGAAAAATTCTGCCATTGCAACTGCACCGCCCGCTCCACTCATTAAAGCATCAAACATACAGTACACGTCATGTTCCATAAATTTTTCAGACAAAATAACGCCCAGCTCACCTTCAGCCCCATAAACATCACTTAACAAGACAATTGTTCGAGTCTCTGGATCAAGCTCATCCAGACTGACAATCTTTTTGGCTTTTTCTAAAAAGCTAGCATCAGTTTCACTAAAATCAGAAGATCTTCTGAAATCAAAATTATATGTTACGTCATTTTCCTGAAACAAAGCATCATCAAACTTGTCTGTAAAATGGTCTTCATAAATTTTACGAGCTTCTGTAAGCCGCTGTAAATCATCATGAAGCACATAGAGGAGAGGAGCCAAGAGTTCATGCATTCCTATGAAGAAAAACAAAATTAAAGAAAGGATTGTAAGGAACAAAAAGACATCAAACACGACAAAGTAAATAAATTTTGAACAATTGTTTCACAGAACGATTATAATGTTGAACAAAATCCCTCTTTGAATAACAGTTCTTGGAGTCGTAAATTATATAAAGATGGATAGAAAAAAACAAAGAAAGAAAGAAAAAAGATGCGACAGTAGAAAAGAGAAGACATTGAGCAAAACAACTTAAGGAAAGACAAAGCATTTTGGATTCATTTAGGTCAAAGTTTGACGAGAGTTTCCAAATACTGAACATTCACCACTCAACAAAAGACATCAACATTATTTAATTTCATAAGTGAGAAACTACAACTGATTTTTCTTTCCACCTCTGACACAAACCAATAGCAATGTTAATATGTGTTGGTAAAAGTCTATTAATAAGACTTATTGATTTTATATTAAAAGAATGGAATTAGTAGGAAGTAATCTGATTTTAATAAATCAGTGGCTGAGATTAAAAGATGATCTATTAAGATCAATGGCTGAGATTAGAAGTTAATTTCTGAGATCAATGGCTGAGATTAGAAGTTGATTTCTGAGATCAATGGTTGAGATTTTTCTTTAAAAGATAACTTCCTAACTGTTGTTAACTGTTCTCAACTTCCCTAACTGTAATATGAAATAACTGTACATGACAGTTGAGAAATTCTCTATAAATAGAGAATGTTCCTCCACAAGGAAAATATGAAGGAAAATCAGATTTGCTGTCTGATTTTTCACTAAAGGGCTTTGTTGTATCCTGGGAAGTAGATTTGTCTGAAACCCTACAGCAATCAAATAGGGGACAAATATCACTTTAAAGACAGTGATCTTTTCACGCCTCAAAGCTATTTCTAAACCCTTATTCCCAACAATTTTAAAGTGATATTCTGTTATGGAGGCCGGATCACAAGCAACAGCCCTTACCTTGATGAATCAAGATTTCTTTAAACTTGATCGCTTCGATGGAACAAACAACAATCGCTGGAAGGACCAAATGATGTTCTTACTCACTGCCTTAAAGATTTCCCATGTTCTGGATGATAGCCTTGCGCCTATCCCTGATCCAGGAGAGGATGAGAATCAGGAAATCAAAGACCAAAGAAAGAAGAGAGATGAAGATGAAGTTCTATGCAGAGGCCACATTCTGAATCGCCTATCTGACAGGCTGTACAATCTGTTTACAGCCATCAAATCTCCCAAAGAAATCTGGACAACACTGGAGACAAGATACAACAATGAGAAGCAAGGGACAGATAAGTTTCTTATCATGAAATACTTTGAATTTTCTATGACTGCTGAAAAACTGGTTGTGGATCAAGTCCATGACCTGCAGAGTATTGTCAATCGACTCAAGGAGTTGAAGATTGACATTTCTGAGCGTTTACAAGTTGGGGCTATCATTGCTAAATTACCCAAAACTTGGAATGACTACAGAAAGAAACTCTTACACACCACAGAAGAGTTATCCTTGGATCAAATCCAGAAACACTTGCGTATTGAGGAAGAAACCAGAAAGCAATACAAAACGCAAGTTGATTCACAATCTGACCAGAAAGTGAATGTTGTTGGTGAAAATTCTAACAAGAATGCAGGAAAGAATAAGAGAAAGAAGCCCTACGAAGGGAACAACAACACTAACAACAAGAAGTTTAAGAAAGATGACAATGATAACAGGCCCAAGTGTCATTACTGCCACAAACCTGGGCATTTCAAGAGAGATTGCAGATTCTTCAAGAAGAAACAACAAGAGATGGGAAATCAGACAAACATGGCAGAAAAGCAAACATCTGAAATTGTTGCTATGGTTTTTGATTTGCACATAAGCATGGTTACTGAATTAAACATGGCTGCAGCAACCAAGCCTAAAGACTGGTGGTATGATTCAGGTGCTACAGTTCATGTCTGTAATGACATCTCTCAGTTCAGAAATTATGAAGCATCTGAAAAGGATGATGGCGTTCTCATGGGTAACAACAATGTTGCTAAAGTCTTGGGAAAGGGACGCATTGAAATTCAGTTCACATCAGGAAAGAAAGTCACTTTGACCAATGTGTTGCATGTCCCTGATATAAGGAAGAACTTAGTTTCTGCAAATCTCTTATGTAAAGTCGGAATTAAGGCTGTGTTAGAATCCGACAAGTTGATATTAACTAAGGGTGGTTTGTTTGTAGGAAAGGGATACTCTTGTGATGGAATGTTCAAATTAAGTATCAATAATAATACTAATGATTCTGCTTATATCCTTGAGTGTTCTTCTGATTTATGGCATATGCGTCTTGCTCATGTTAATTTCAGATCTCTTAAATTTATGTCTAAAAAAGGATTGATTAAATGTGATGAGCATGTTAATCATAAGGATTGTGAAATCTGTGTACAACCTAAGATGTCTAAAAGACCTTTTCCTGCAGTAGAAAAGACTAATGAAATTTTAAATCTTGTTCATTCTGATATATGTGAATTAAATGGAGTATTAACAAGAGGAGGAAATAGATATTTTATCACCTTTACTGATGACAAGTCTAGATATACTCATGTTTATCTAATGAGGAAAAAGGATGAGGCATTTGAGAAGTTTAAAGTCTATAAGGCTGTTGTAGAAAATCAGAAAGACAAGAAAATTAAGATTCTAAGAAGTGATAGGGGTGGAGAATATTTCTCAGCAGAATTCAATGAATTTTGTGAAATTAATGGGATTATTCATCAACGTACAGCCCCTTACACGCCACAGCAAAATGGCTTGGCTGAAAGAAAGAATTGAACACTTTGTGACATGGTTAATGCAATCATGTTGAATGCTAAAGTGCCAACAAATCTGTGGGGTGAAGCCTTACTCACAGCATGTCAGTTACACAATAGGATACCCTCAAGGAGAACTAAAATGTCTCCATATGAAATCTGGAATGGAAGACAACCTAATCTAAGTTATCTGAAAGTTTGGGGCTGTATAGCCTATTACAGAATTCCAGATCCTAAGAGAAGTAACTTGGGTCCTAAAGTATTGAAGAGTATTTTTCTTGGCTATGCAGAAAATTCTAAAGCTTACAGATTCTTGGATGTTGAATCTAACTTAATAATAGAATCCAGAGACGCTGAATTTTTTGAAACAAAATTCAGTGGGGATTCGTCTAGTGACAATGCAGAAGATGTCACTAGAATGGATCCATCAACTTCTTCTAATAAGAGGAAAGCTGATGAACTAAATGAGCCAAGAAAGAGTCAAAGGGTAAGAATTCAGCAGCACTTTGGTTCTGAATTTTCATTACCAAATGACTTATTGCTCCTAGTTGAAGGTTCTAGGAATGAGTTGTTGATTGAAATGCCTATAGCCTTTCAAGTGGGCCAAGTAGATGGAGATCCTAAGACTTTTACAGAAGCAATGACTTCTAGAGACGCTGCATTCTGGAAAGAAGCGGTGAATGATGAAATGGACTCAATAAGATCCAATAATACATGGGTTCTTGTGGATTTGCCTAAGGGATCCAAACCTATATCTAGTAAGTGGGTATTCAGAAGAAAGTACAATACTGATGGCACTATACAAACCTTTAAGGCCAGATTAGTGGCCAAAGGATTTAGGCAAAGGGAAGGCATAAATTACTTTGAGGTGCATCAGATGGATGTTAAAACAGCGTTTCTAAATGGAGATTTAGATGAAGAGCTGTATATGGAACAACCTGAAGGATTTGTAATTCCTGGAAATGAAAAGAAAGTGTGTAAACTAGTGAAATCCCTATATGGATTAAAACAGGCACCCAAACAGTGGCATGAGAAATTTGATTCTGCCATCTTGTCTTATGGTTTTAAACACAATGGGGCTGATAAATGTGCTTACACTAAGGTTGCTGAAAATTACAGTGTTATAATCTGTCTTTATGTTGATGACATGTTAATATTAAGCACTAATATGAATGGAGTGAATGAGACTAAGGATTTCTTGAAATCACAATTCAAGATGAAAGATTTGGGGAAAGTAGACACTATATTGGGTATTAAAATACTCAAAAATAGTGGGCAGATTACTTTATCTCAGTCTCATTATATTCATAAGATGCTGGAAAAATTTAAGCATCTAAAGATTAAAGAAGCTAATACTCCATATGATCCCTCATGTAAGTTAAGTAAAAATAAAGGCAGATCAAATTCGCAAACTGATTATGCAAGTGCAATAGGGAGTTTGATGTATGCAATGCATTGTACAAGACCTGACATTGCATTTGCAGTTTGCAAGTTGTCTAGGTACACTAGCAATCCTGGAATTGAACATTGGAAGGGGATTCATCGAGTTCTAGGATATTTGAAAAGGACAGTAGATTTGAAACTGTCCTTACAGTGGATTTCCTTCAGTTTTGGAAGGCTTCACTGATGCTAGTTGGATATCTAGGGCTGATGAAAATAAGTCTACTAGTGGATGAATATTTACACTAGCGGGAGGGGCTATTTCTTGGGCTTCAAAGAAGAAAACATGTATAACTCATTCCACAATGGAATCTGAGTTTGTAGCCCTTGGTGCAGCAGGAAAAGAAGCTGAATGGCTGAGAAATTTTCTTTTGGATATAGAGTTGTGGCCACAACCGATGCTAGCCATTTCTGTATTTTGTGATAGTGCTGCTACAATGTCTAGAGCTTATAATAAAATTTATAATGGAAAATCTAGACATATAAGCTTGAGACATGCTTATGTTAGACAATTGATTAATGAAGGGGTTATTACCATTATTTATGTCAAATCTTGTGAAAATTTGGCTGATCCTTTTACAAAGGCACTCTCGAGAGAAGTGGTAAGGAAAACCTCAGCTGCAATGGGTTTGAAGCTAAACTAAAGTCACCATAACAGGAACCCAACTTCTTTCTAGAGATTCTAGTTGTGAAGTTTAAAGGGTAATAACAAGTTGATGATAAGTGACTGGAAACTGCATAGTAAGAGCTTAACAGCCAGTGCAAAACACTAGGTTGAGTATTGATACTCTTAATAAGATTCTGAAAAGTTTAAGAACTTTAATGGTTTTAGAGGATCTTACCTATATAGATAACATAAGAGTGGAGTTACTCTTAAACAAAACTAGTTGTTTTGTAAGTTATCTATGAATCTGGGTGAACTCAAGGCTTTATAACTGGTTTTAAAAATAAGTGGAGAGTTTGAAAATGTTATATGTATGCTCTATCCGGTGTTAATAAAAGAAAGATGGTTTAAGGAATTAACCACCATTGAATCTGTTGGCACTTTGGTAGAGTTGTACTAACTGGAAGTTTAAGTTGAAAGACACTTTCATTATGTATGACATTATTGACTAAAGTCTGATTTATAGACTTAGTGGGGATTGTTGGTAAAAGTCTATTAATAAGACTTATTGATTTTATATTAAAAGAATGGAATTAGTAGGGAGTAATCTGATTTTAATAAATCAGTGGCTGAGATTAAAAGATGATCTATTAAGATCAATGGCTGAGATTAGAAGTTAATTTCTGAGATCAATGGCTGAGATTAGAAGTTGATTTCTGAGATCAATGGTTGAGATTTTTCTTTAAAAGATAACTTCCTAACTGCTGTTAACTGTTCTCAACTTCCCTAACTGTAATCTGAAATAGCTGTACATGACAGTTGAGAGATTCTCTATAAATAGAGAATGTTCCTCCACAAGGAAAATATGAAGGAAAATCAGATTTGCTGTCTGATTTTTCACTAAAGGGCTTTGTTGTATCCTGGGAAGTCGATTTGTCTGAAACCCTACAGCAATCAAATAGGGGACAAATATCACTTTAAAGACAGTGATCTTTTCACGCCTCAAAGCTATTTCTAAACCCTTATTCCCAACAATATGCACGCTCAAATATTTTTATATGGAAGATAAACATTATGACTAGATTAAATTTCTTGCAAAAAATCATGACGAGTTTAACAAATTATATAATATATATTATACTCTTCTGATAACAATATAACAATTCATAGTTGAGAACAGAGAGTCACAGCTTACCTTGCCCATACCCGTACTCTGGATGCCTGAGGCACCACAATAACAAAATCCGCCTCAAAATGCTCTGGCATCCGAGTGTTTGAAAGTAGTTCCCATGCTCTGGGTATAGACGCGACAAATCCTGGTCTAACATTTTTTCCAGCTCAGCATTCCGGAAAAACCGGCCCCACATACTGTCTGCATAAGCAGTCAATTGTATAAGAGAGCTACAGCCCCACATAGAAATTATGTTCACGCTTCGACACAATGGTTATGATTGAAACATATACAAGCTGCAGGCACGTTGCATTTATCCGTTCTTTGACATGACATCCTTTCCAATTAGCAAATCATACCAACTATGTTCACTTAAATCTGCAGGTGACTTAAACTAGGTGGTAACTTGCGTCTATCCCTACCTGTTAACGAGTTATTTTGCGTTATTTTGCTTTATGTATGCCTCTTATTTTTGAAGTAGTAGTCCAACTACGCAATTCTTGAGCAATCTTTATTTTGGTTCATCCAAAACAACCTCTTTTTTCTTTTAACATAGTGAAGGTTGCGTACATCCCACCCAACGCTAGCCATGCTATTAAGCGGGAGCCTTTTCAAGGCATTGGGGTAATGTTGTTGGCGTTGTATAATTAGGAGAGAAGAGAATCGAATTTGAAGTAAGATTAATCCAAAAAATATAGTTACCTGGATTTTCAGAAAGAGGATTGTCCATTGCAAGATCAGGTGAGCTACTTCCATCTTTCAAAAAGTGTGGATCAACAAGGAGCCGTCTCCTCAAAGCAGCATACCTAGCAAGCAATGAAATTAGGGTTAAAGCAAGCAGCAGTATTGGCAGAGTCAACTCAATAAACCTATAGCATAAAGAGACATTCACCTTCGGCGTGAATCAGCTGTGGCTCGACGCAGATCATCAATTGAGGAAGAGGGGAAATTGCATAGATTGATACGCAATCTGACGCCTCTAAGATGAGAAAGCTGAGACAGCAGAGAAGCGGACTCCGGCGACATTCTGAATTTGGAATAAAGGAATGGAGAAATCAGGAGTAAAAACCTAAATAGTGGTATCGTGATGGCAACATAGCAAGAGAGTGGCGGAATAATTCAATGATTGTTACGTGCAAGGGATGAGCAGGGAGGATAGGGACATCTATCACTGATTTTCGAAGAGTCCGAATCCTCTCCAAGTAACTTGTATCTCCATTATCATCTCTCTCCAACGATATGCTGATTTCGAAGAACAAAACTCTGCAAAAAGTATAGTAGAAATGTTTGTAATATTTTTTTTTTTTTGGTGTTTTAAAATGTTTGCAATATTTCGTTTTATATTTATTGGTTTAGTTTTCGGGTAACGTGTGAATTTTAAATAATATTTATAATATAATTTTTTTTTAATATATTTAGAAATAATTTTATTTATTACTTAAAATTTAATACATATTTCTAAATCAAAAAGATAAAATTATCAATGTCAATCAAATTATCAATTTCATATTATTATCAAAAAAATAAAAAATATTTGAAAAATGATAAAAATTAAATATATTATTATTAAAAAGAGGAATTTGCGCCAAACCACCCGTTATTTGGAACATTTTGCACCGAACCACCTCTTATATCAAATTTTGCACCGAACCACCCCTATATCTACTTCTGTTAACAATTTACCACCCGTCTCAAATTTCCGCCTGCTTATCCGTTAAAAATGTGAAATTACGATTTTGCCCCCATTTGTTTTAATAAAATAAGAGCAAATTTGGAATTCCATCTAAGCCTAATGTTGACCACGAGATATTCCAATATTTCGTCTGAATTCATCTCGTCAGGTCCCTAATTTTACAAATCGAACGCGATTGAGAGAAATATGTCGAAGGCGATTGAGAGGAGATTCGATTGCGATTAGGGTTTAATCTTCGAAGTCGATTACGAACAGATTTTCACTCAAAGAGGAAGGTTCAACTGGAGGCTGTTTGAGGGAGACACACTCGAAGAAGGGACACGCAGTCGAAGAAGGGAGACGAAGAGGAAGGTTCAACTGGAGGCTGTTTGAGGAGGAAGGTTCATCCATCTGAAGTGCTGAACAAAGAGGAGGAGGAGTGCTTGCTGTGGGTGCGAACAAAAGCAAGGTATGAGTTTCTCGATTTAGGGTTAGTTTTTCTCGATTTAGGGTTAGTTTTTCTCAGTGGAGTTGTTGGGTTTTGCTTCTGAATAATGGTTGTGAGTCCTTCAACAGTTGTATCTTGGAAGCCAGAGAGATGCCAATTCTATCTATGTGTGAGTGGATAAGGAGGAAGCTAATGAAAATGTTCATTAGCAAGAGGAACAAGATGAGAGCTCACCAGGGGAACTTAACACCTGAAGTCACAAAGAAATTGAACACTAGAAGAGCAGATAGTGCATGTAGTTGTAAGTGTTTTGGGGATGGAGACTTGTATAAGGTTGATGAAGCTGGAAAGACATATGTAGTTGACTTGCAGCAGAGAAGTTGTGGTTGCAACCTATGGGATTTAACAGGATTGCCATGCACACATGCTATATGTTGCATTCTGAAGAGAAGACTAGTACTGGAAGACTTTGTGGATAACTACTACACCAAAGAAACATATTTGAGAGTGTATGAAGGCTCAGTTATGCCAGTTCCTGGAGAGGATCAGTGGCTAAAAACTGGTGAGCAACCACTACTACCTCCTAAACTTGTTGTGCAAGCTGGAAGGCCTAAGAAAAATGCTAGAAGAAAGGAACCTGGTGAGGTGCAATCTACCAAAAAAACTAGGCTGAGGATTGGGAAAAACAAGTGTGGCAACTGTGGGATAGAAGGTCACACAAGAAAATCTTGTACAAATCCCACCAAAACAACCAACAAGGAATCCTAAAAGAGGTGGAAGACCTCCAAGTAAAACAACTATGCATGTACAACCTAAGAAGAGGAAGTACATCAGAAAACAGGTTTGGTGTTTACAAATGTTAGTTTTGGAGTTTGTTTAACAAATGATGAAGTTTTTTTTTTTTTTTAATGATTAGGTGCACAGTTTTGGAACAGCTGAGTTTCGAGATGATAGTGTGCAGGGGGCAACTCAAGAAGATTATGATGTGGTATTTGATTATTTCTCTTCATTCTAATTCTTCATTCCTTGTTGGTCCAGTTTACTCAAAACAAGGGTCTCCATTTTACAGGATGCTATGATTGCCCATTCCTTGAACCAAGCTGATGAGAATGTGGTCATAACTCAAGCTTCACAAACACAAAGTTCTGTTGTGGTAAGGCTCATGTTATTGTCATTTTTAACTGGTTTAATCTCATATGAATGTCGATTTAATGGTGATGATTTCTCTATATGTTTGAACAGGACAATGAATCCAGTCAACATGGACATCTCAGAGCTCTGACATTGAAGAAGTACAACATCAGAAAAACTGCATCAACATATAGGAGGAACGTCTAAGAAGTAATGGTGAAGAAGTATCTCTTTTTGGTGTTATTCTGTGTTACTGCTTCTTTAAAACTTAGGTGGTAATGGTGATGAATTCTCTTAAAACACTTAGTAAGTTTGGAAGCAGCTTTTGAAACATCTGAATTGTGTTAAAACTGGTCACAAAAACAGGTGCAAGAAGTACTGTTTTGTAACGTTTGAAGCTGGTCAAACAATGGCCATAAATGTGCACCTACCATGTTTACTCATGCATTTGTATCCGTTTGGAAGAAGCAGAGAATTTATTGCTTTGCTTGTTTTGACAAGCAAACACAATGCACAATGCATACATGCATCGGTTAATTTTAAAAAATTGGTCAAACCCTAACCTCTATATAAAGCATAACAACTTCCATTTAACACCCACCAAATCTACTTCTCATTTCATCCTCCAAAAAATCACTTCCTTCCCCTGCATACCACAATGGTCGATGTTGAGGTGATTGTGTTGGACTCATCATCCGACGGCGAACTTGACAACTCTTTTGATCATAAGAGCTTCTTTGTCGAAATGAAGAAAAGCTATGTAGAGGGGGATTGTCGTCTCGTAAGTTCACTCGTCTTTTCTTGGTTTTTATGATCAAATGTACCCATTTAAATGTTATGATTACAATGCTGCAGATTCTCCCAACAGTCCATGGTGACAAATATTTGAAGGCATACAAAGATTGTCCTATCACCCTTAAGGTTCGAGACAAAACTTGGGAAGTCACTCTCAAGCATACCAACGGCGCTTACCGCTTAGGAAAGGGTTGGAGGGCATTCGTTGAGGCACATAAACTCAAGGTTGATGATGATTGTCTCTTCGAACTCGAAAGTGATGGAAGTGATGGAAGTGATATCGTCTATGATGTTCAAGTCTATAACTATGGAGTGATGTCGTCTATTTCTGTTAAGTTCATTTCATGCATGCTTGGTTTTAGTTTTTTAACTTGCTTATGTTTGCTTCTATTTGCTTCTGTTTGCTGTGTGTTTCTGTTCTATTTGCTTCTTGTAATGTGCACTATGGCTATGTTTTAATGTGGAAGTGTTTTCTGTTTTAATATGCTACTGCCATAGTGCTCAAACAAGCATGAAAAACTGTCATAAAAACCCAAAATGTGATACAAAATGTCATTACAAGCCAACTGTCATAACAACTGAAAATGGGATACAAATTGTCATAGCTAACATACTGTCCTAACTCCATTTGACAGCCAACATACCAAACATAAATAAGGCTACTACAACCACAAGCTCTAACCTACATCTACACTGCACACTTCCTAACTCCATTTCTTTTGCCTTCAATGCTACTTCAAGCTTCATGTTTTTTTCTAACAAATCCTTCTTCTCAATAACCAAGGCATTGATAATACTTGTTGCATCTGCTTCAAATGGAGGATCAATCCACTGAAAAAACTTACATCCTTTACAGACTTTTGGTTTATACAATGTACAACCAAGGAATCTTCTGCCATAATTATTTGTTGTGTGAGCTGTATAGATAGTAGGTCTTACATTGCAATGACAAATCATCCCCTCATTACAATACAAGGATGATCCACTTGACATTTCCTACAACAAAAAATTCCAATTAATTTCCACTGCAGAAAAGCCCCAATTCGAAACCCTAACCCTAAAATCAAAAAATAGGATAGAAAGCCCCAATTCGAAACCCTAACCCTAAAATCATTACAGAATTAAAAGCCCCAATTCGAAACCCCCAATTTCAGAATAAAAACCGTAAATTCCAAACCCTAACCCTAACCCCCAATTTCAGAAAAACAAAACCCAATTCGAAACCGTAACCCTTAAATCAAATCAGAATTACAACCCTAATTTTGCAAACCCCCAATTACAGAACCCTAACTTTAGCAAAGAACCGTAATAGACCTACCTTTCCTCGCGAGTCTCCTTCGTCGTCGAAAATCTACGCTATTCAACCGCCTTTCCTCACGAGTCTCCTTGGCCTCTTCAATCGCCTCTTCAATCGCTTCCCAATCGCCTCTTCAAATCGCCATCGAAATCGCCCGTTCAAATCGCCATCGAAATCGCCATCGAAATCGCAGCACTTCATCTGAGAAAAAAGTGACGACAAATTGCAATATATCGTGGTGAATGGAATTCCAAATTTGCCCTTATTTTATTAAAACAAATGGGGGCAAAATCGTAATTTCACATTTTTAACGGATAAGCAGACGGAAATTTGAGACGGGTGGTAAATTGTTAACAGAAGTAGATATAGGGGTGGTTCGGTGCAAAATTTTATATAAGGGGTGGTTCGGTGCAAAATGTTCCAAATAACGGGTGGTTTAGCGCAAATTCCTCTATTAAAAACAATGAAAACGATTATAATGTGTAGGATGATATTGATAATATTTTCTTTTGAAGATTTTGACCAAACAAAGGTCCTCAGATAAGGATGGGTCCTTAGATAAGGATTGAGGATGATGCACACAAACGCTATAATTAATGCACACACACATTACAACTAATGCACACAGTATTTGGTGATGCACACCATCTGTGACACATGCACACAGTGTGTGCATGAGTTATAACTCGTGTGTGCATGAGTTATAACGTTTGTGTGCATTATCCTCAGTCCTCATCCAAGGACCCATCCTCACCGGAACCAAACTCATATTTATAAGCATTAGATTCAGGTGAGAATAATCATATTCTATGAATGTACGAATGAAAATTCACGTGCACAACCTTCTGTATTCTCATCCACATTCCTTTTATTTCACATGCACGTCATCCGCATATGTGTGCATGTCTTTGACAATATATGAAAAATAGATGCACATGTCTGCGTGTGCATGTCAATGTGAAGGGTGTGCATGTGAATAAAGAAGGTTGTGCATGTGAATTTTCCATTTGTATATTCGTACCATATTAATCATTTTCACCAGATCCGACTTAATGGTAATCTCTTCTTAATTAGGTAACTTTAATTTATTCTTGTAACTATAGGAAAGGAAATGATCAAATTTTATTATTATTAAAAAGTTTTAAAAATTTGAAAAGGAAAATAAACTATTAAACATAAGATTGACATTTGGCAAAATTAAACAATTTGATGACATAAACTATAATTTAATCTTGTAACTTATTCTCGTTATATCCTTATTAAATTTTATTTTATTCATATCCTAACAACTCTTTATCAATCAAACCAGTTTAGTTTCTAGTGCCTTGCACGGATTTTATAAAATAATAAAGTTAATTTAAATAAAAAACAACTTAAGTTAAAATATTTTTTTCCGTTTAGGGTTAAGTTTCGGTGAGGATGAATCTTAAGCTGAGGAATAAGAACGATGAACACAAACATCGTTACGCATGAACACATACATTATAATGTATGAATGCATTTTTACAAATGAACACACAGTGTGACATATGAACACACATTATGACATGCACATACTCTCGTGTATGAACACATACTTTATTACCGATGAACACACACATTATAACACATGAACACAAAAGTGTCACAAGTCTTAACCTAATAACTTATCTTCATCGGATCTTTTTCTGTTCACCTCATAACGATTTAATTTAATTTTTAAAACGAATTGCTTAATTTGAAGTATTACCTAAATAGCTAAAGTAAAAAGATGATCAATTCTTTAATACAGATTTTTTGAATTAGTATGATAAAAAATATAATAAAGAAAGTGTTAATCAAATATTATTTAAATATTTAAATATATTTAGTTTAAAGTATATAAAAATTACAAATTGTGAGATCAAATTTTTCTATATAATTATTAAATAATTTTTTGTATATTAAAGTACATAAAATATGGTTTGAAGAAGCTTAAAAATATAAATAAATAAGCATAGTATCTTGCAAATCTTAATTATCCTAAATTAAACATATACACATATTTATAATTTTCCTATTATATGATTTTTTGTTATCAAAAAGGAAAATGATTGAAAAATGACATATATGCAAAATGAATATTGAAATGACATGTGGCGATTTTAGTGAGGAGATATATGTGGCGAAAATGGAGGATTACTTATATATATATGATTTAGGTTCTAGTGTAATGGGGTTTTGTGGTGTAACAAGGGGATTAATTTAAGCCCTAGGATTAGGAAAAAATAAATGGTTGAGATTGATTAGAGGGGTCGTACGGTTTTAATATGGGAATATGCACACCATATTCATCTTCCGCTAGAACCAATCCCGTAATTACAGGGATTTGAAATCATATGCTTTCTCAAATCACAATTGCTAAATCTAAATTTCCTAGCTCTTGCATCTCCCCCCTTCCCCATAAGAATTGTCTTCATCGTCCGAAATAGCCGTCGAATTTCGTCCTCACCGTCTAATCTCGCTCGTAGTAGCATCCGTCAGAGTCGTCTTCACTGGCAAGGGTCGCGTCTTGTCCGCTCAGAAGTGTTTTGCCGAGGGTTCGAGTCTTGTTTCGGTGCTCCGGAGTGCTACATGTTGGCGGCGAGGTCGTCGGCGACCTTGGTGGTGTAGAGTCGGTCGATGGGAGGGGTTTTTGTGGTGGTTTAGTGGTGTTTGTATGGATTGGTGAAGAACGGAGATTGGTGGTTGTTGTGGTGGCCGAATGGAAGTGGTGCGGGTAGCTTGGTGGCGGTTTTTGGCGGCGACGACTTAGTGGGGACGAGGGCACATCCCATTATTTCACATTTATCTGCCTTCTCTTACACCACATCCCATTATTTCTGAAATGACAGAATTATCATTTCACATGTTTTCGTTTCAGCTATTCCATTTCACATTTTAAATAACTGAATGACATGGTTGCTGTTAATCTAGTAGGTGTAGGTTCAAAACTAATTCATTGCTCATCGTTGTAGGCCCAAAACCCTAATCTAATATCTCAACAGTTTGATGCATGTGCTAGTTGGTGGACTCAAGGACCTGACTTTACTCTACAGGTCATACTTCCCATGTTCTTTGTCAGTACCTGTTTTCTTGAACGTTCATTTATAAAGCTCGAGAGTTCTTTTTTCTTGCTAAATTTTCCTTTGGCTCTTGTTTCATATTTTGTGGTATGGTATTAACAGGGATGAACCTTTAATCTCCTTTTTCCCCATCTGATATAAGCATCAATTGTTTGGTTTGGAAATTATTGTATTAGTGCAATATCGTCTTGGAGAAAGATCAGATGTCATTGTGATGCAAGCCTAAAGTAGCACAAAGGCCTTCATATATATATATATTGTTTGCAAATAGATTTTTTGTTCATTCCTATCTTGTCTTCCCCCGAGTCTGTCTTCATTTGTTGTTATACGTTATGTTCACAAAGTAGCTTGTCACTATGGCGTGATATCATTTAGCATGTATTAGTTATTAATTCTGGTTATTTATTTAGATATTTTAGATTGAGCTTGCAAGAGAGATGGGATATGCTGCTGCAAGATATGGGCATGTAATGTTTCCTGAGAATGTGCATGAACCAACACTAGAATGTGCTGAGCGTTTGCTTGAAGGTGTGGGAAAGGGTAAGTCATTCTTGTAACTTTTAATAGTCTATTAGGAAATATTTCATGGTTAGTATCAGTAATTCTACACACCACTGAAATCTGTGTCAGTGCTTGTCGGTGTGGGAAAGGGTAAAGTCATTCTTGTAACTTGTAATGATCTATTTAGAAAAGAATTCATGGTTAGCATCAGTAATCCTCTGCGCCACATTCTCTGTTGATCTTGTTATTTACATAATTTGTCACAACCAATTTTCGGAAAGGCAATTAAAGGCGTCTTTATGAATTAAGACTAAGATTACATATTATTGTTTTCGTCTAATTTAATTCAGAAATATGGATTTTATACTGTGATTTTGGTTGCATTGCTGGTTTTGGGCATTTGAGAATTAGGATAGGAGGGTCTTTAGAAGATCAGATATTATATGATGTGTGCCAAGCTTGAAATCTCCATGCCATGCATTTTTCAAGAAATTAGATGGGTTGTTTGAATTGGGTTCTCAACTGGATGTCTACATGGGGATACTGTTGATTGGTGGCATCTACTCTCATACACTTGAATTAAGAAAGAATATTAAGAAACAAAAGATGTGCATCTACTCTCTTGTCAATTTGAGTCTAATCTCGCCTGAGATTTCACTCAATAACATTTTGTAATGAAACCCCTTTTGTACAATGAAGTACACTATATTCGTTTATATGATGATGTTCAAAATCGGAAAAAAGACCTTTCACAATGGAACCCCTATTAACAGAACATTTGAACAGTAGAACACGCATAACAAAGTTTAAAAATTGAATATCGTCTTCTATATGTAGGAACAAAAGCCTTTCGTAATGGAACAACTATAACAAAATATATCAACACTAGAACACGAATAACAAAGTTGGACATTAGAATATCGTCTTCTTTATGTTTTTTATTAATTACTTTCATAATGGAACCCCTATAACTGAATATTCAACAGTAGAACACGAATAACAAAGATGAACATCAGAATATCGTCTTCTTTATGTAGGAACAAAAGTCTTTCGTAATGGAACCCCTATAACTGAATATTCAACAGTAGAACACGAATAACAAAGAAGAACATCATAATATCGTCTTCTTTACGTAAGAATAATAGTCTTTCGTAATGGAAACCCTAGAACATAATATATCACCAGTAGAACACGAATAACAAAGATGAACATCAGAATATCGTCTTCTTTATGATATTCACTAAATACTTTTATAATGGAACCCCTATAACTGAATATTCCACAGTAGAACACGAATAACAAAGATGAACATCAGAATATCGTCTTCTATATGTAGGAACAAAAAGTCTTTCGTAATGGAAACCCTAGAACCTAATATATCACGAGTAGAACAAAACTACGGAAGATGAATATCTCACATTAGAATACGAATACACACAGCGCAAAAACATGAATATTGCTTACATGATATCGAATATGTACTGGTTATAGGACAATTAATATATTCAGATGAACGACGAACATGATAGTAACCATTACTGAATATCGAAATAATATTGGACGATTGTGATGAAGAACGCAGAATGATTTTGTTGGAGAAAATTTATGGTTCTCTCTCCTATTTTTTATAATTTTCCATTATAATTAAATTAATTAATTAAGAGAAAACAATCTGAGTTGGTTACTCCCTATAATTAAGGATTTAAAATTATTTTACCCTTTTTTCTCCTTTTAAATCAAGCCATCCAATTTATCTAATCCGACGCTCCTGATTTGTCCACTCGTTACACCATAAAACTCGTTACACCGGAACCAACCTCTCTATATATATATATCTTAATCCTAATCTTATCTTAATCTTAATTCTTAATATACTATAAAGTTAGGGGTTCCCCAATTAAACACACTGCATTTAATGCTTTATTTTTAATTTATCATTTTCTTGATTTTTTTTTTCTTTTCCCATTTCTTTGCTACGTTTACGAATATGTCATCCAAATGAAGATTTTGATCCACCAGCACATGTCTATAATGGATTTGTATGGAACATATCATCATCTTTTAATCTTCGATTCCGCAACGTCTTATTGTGAAATTTCAAAGGCCGTAAAATCCGCGTGTAGCGATACTATAAAATTATGGATTCCCCAAATTAAACACACTGCATTTAATGCTTTGTTTTTAATTTATCATTTTTTTGATTTTTTTCTTTTCCCATTTCTTTCCTACGTTTAAGAATACGCCCAAATGAAGATTTTAACTCATCAACATACGTCTATAATGAATTCATATGAAACATTTCATCATCTTCTACTCTTCGATTCCACAGCGCCTTATTGTGAAGTTTTATAGACCGTAAAACCCGCGCGTAGCGCGGGCTCAAAAAGTCTAGTATACTATAAAGATGACCTTTTGTTTAAGCATTAATGGTGTTTAGTGGTGTATTTAGATTCTTGAATTGAGTTGTGGTGTGTGACAATTGTACGTGGACCCGGTTTAGCTCATTTTCCTTTTCCAATTATGGACCCGGTTTAGATCAAACTCTTTTTCCCAGCAATTGACATGCATTATGAAACTAATAAACCATCTATGTTAATTTTATAAAGTAATTTTTAAAAGGGTATAGAAATTCTAAAAAGTAAATCAAAACATACTTAATATGTGATTTGATAACAAAAGGTTTACGGCATATATGAAGTATTTTAAATGGCGTACCTCTTCAATGGAATTTATGCCTCCATTTATAGTAAACATCAAATTTGGGAAGTCACGCAACAAACCAAAGTAATTTTCATATCTGCACGATAGTCAATTCAAGAAATGTGTATTTGATAATTTTCTTTGTGTTTGAACTGTTGAAATTCAAATTAATAGATGATAGATCATATACTTTAGTGGAGGAATTGTTCGGTTTTGAGTTGGACTAAGTCCCTCCAAATTGTCTTTCTTGAGTGTAAGATGAAGTGCTTGGTTGGAAAAGTTAATTTTATAAAGTAATTTTCAAGGCCATGAATATGCATATATTTCCCCTCTGCCTAAGTCTTATTTTCACGACTACACAGATTTGTGGACTTAAGGTCGTTTGTGAATGTTAGATTTGCAAATACATCGAAGAAAAAAATATATCACGCTCTGGATTTGATGAGTGCTCATTCCTACGCACATAAACAAAATCAATAACACTCACACATCCAACACAAAAAAAAACATCCAAGGAAACACATGTTCTTGTAAGTACAGAAGGAATTCTCATGTATATCAAAATATAGAGATAAAAACAAAATTCTTTCGTTCTCTTTCCCTCTTCACACCTTTTCTACAGAGGAATCTACGCCTATTGAAGTACGAAAGTATAGCATACGAAAACAATCACAAGCACAAGTGTGCCCGACCAATAATACAACAAATTTTACTACACAAAAACCATGTACATGACCAAAACCACCAACATTGGAAATAAAAAATTAAGCCAAGCATTGTAGCATAGGGGTCGTGCATCGCACGGCCTCCGTAGGGCTAGTCTAATATAAAATTGGATGTTGTGGTCATTAAAATCCTCTCAACACACATTAATTGCACCTGAAAACTCTTCTACGCTGCTATATTGAGTTTTGTACTAGATTAGTACCCGTGCCCTGCACGGGATGTTTTTATATTTTATATTTATTAAAAAACTTATAAAATTAAAAAATAATAAACAATGTCCTAATCCTAAAAACGCCAAAAAACAAAGAATCTTCAAGTAAAAAGGATTAATATTTTCAAATTAAAAAAATAAAAATTGATGTATGATATTCAATATAATTTACATAGGAGACAACAATATTGATAAAAGAACGAAGTCTTTCATTAAAAATCTTGAGGCTTGAGAAAAGAACGGAGTTTTTCAGTAATATGAAGAAAGTAACATAATATATGTGGATTGGAGATTAGGGTGTTTGGTGTAGTCAGGCGAGGTAATTGAATTGAATTTTTTCGTCTGATTCCCTATCTGCTTTGGAAATGAAGAATTGCGAACGTGAAGCGAATCTGGCCCTAGCCGGTTTGAATTTCTACCTTAGTATCTTATAACATTGAGTTTGCGGTGATTGTAATTTTTGTAGTGCTATTTTACTTGACAATTTAATTGTATAATACTGGAATCAGGGCATTTGTGAGATCGAAGTTGGGCTTGCATGTAATTGTATGCATTGACTTGCATACTGAGTGACTTGAGATGAACTCAAACTAATTTATTGAGTTTGCTTGGATTATTTCGCGTACTTTTGAGTTGGCTGTGGAAATATATATGAGGAATTTGTAATGAGTGCGTTCTTTCTGTTTTTTCTCTTCTATCTGTAATTCATTTCAGTTTATATTTTGATTCTAATTTGTGTTGACCATCATTACTTTCTCCAAATTTCAGGCATCAATTTCACTTTTGGGCTTCATTCGAGATATGGTTATTGTCCTGAAACCTTCATTCTCTATTCCATTTTGCCTTTCTTGCACTATGATTCATCATATCGAAAATGAGTGATTAAGCATCTTCATCCATTCCTGAATGTCACATCCCATGGATTCAGGGAAGATAACAAACGACATTCCACTCAATTCAGCAATTGATTGTAAGTTGTAACTTAATTGAGTGGCTTACAATTAGTGTGCTAAGGAAAGTCAGCCCAGAATTCTCACAATGTTGGAATGTAGGGATGGGTCAAGATGCTAAATTTCTATTTGTGCAAGAAAGGCAAAGTGGAACAAGGAATCAAGGTTTTTCTTCTTGATGCCAAGGGTATCTTCCCCGAAGTGCTCTTCTAGAAGTGAGCACGAAGGCAACTGTGATGAGCTATATGGACTGCTGCGTAGAATGGTATTTTTCTAAATTGTCAATTGAAGATGTGTTATCATCTATAGGAAATATAATCACTCTTATATATGAGGTCAGTAACCGATATTGGATTTGTTATCACTTTGGTGTAGAGCAATAGAATTCTAACAAAAAGCTAACTCTTAGATCGACTCAATTTATAAGATCCTATCAAAGTTTTTAATTACACCTACTTGGTCGTTACAAAATACTGAAACGAACCCAAGCTTTCCTACATCTAAGCACTATGAATGCGTAAGTAATAAAATAACCCTGTTTTCATAGAATATCAAAACCAAGTCAATGTTAAGGAAGGCAGCAACATCACAGTTCCTAATCATCTTTAGAAACTCCGTCTTATCTACATTTTTATCTTTAGCATTAAAAAATTTGTGTAACAAGTGAGTTTGGCATCCTTCCTGTAATTTTCTGAGAACGACGTCTGTGATTAGCTTCAAAGTTATGGTTTGTGGAAAAAAGTTATTGATCCTGCGAGTTTTGCATCTTTGCCAGGAATAGTACTGCACAAAGAAGTAACTCTTACCAAGTTGTGAATGCAGGGATCATTTTCAGTATTCTGGTTTGCTTAATGGCGAGCGCTTCGATCTATACTTATGGTTCTCCCTTCAACAAGGAGAATTTCATACCGTATGCTGTTTCAGTTCATGGCATTGTTTTTATTTTTTTCAACTGTTCTTAGTGCAAAAGAATGTCTGATGTACTGGGATTAATACAGGAGGATTAATGCGGCACTGATTGACCTCTACATAAATCTCTCGGCCATTTCAGTATGCAATCTTATTTAATAGAAGCTTCTGTGTTTACAATCTTAAATCCAAATGTTCAGACCTTGGTTTGATCCAAGAAGCATGTATGAATGTGACTAGCAACATGAGAGTTTAGCTGTATGTTCTTACAATCACTTGAAATTATGATATCAGGTATGGATAAGCTACAAAGAATCAAGTTGGATTGGAAGATTTATCTGGCTTGCTCTGTTTATATGTTTCAGAAGGTGAGCTCTTAAAACTCTATTTTTCAGTATCATTCATCATCAAATCATTGTTGATGCATTCCAGCAGCTGTAGACATTACTTATTGATTGTCTTTTTTCTTTGTCAGCACATGTGTCAAATGAAACAGAGGATTTTTCTGCATTGAAAAGAGCCAACGACTTTTATCTCGGTTGGTTAGTATTATCTGGGTTCTTTCTTTGTGTTTTCTGTTTTTCTTTTGTCTATTTCTCAATCAGTTTATGTTTTTTCATGTTCATGGAGCCTTTGGTATATGGAAATTACCCGAGAATAATGAAGGAAAGCGTGGGCGAACGCCTTCAAGATTTCACCGAAGATGAATTGAATTTAGTGAAAGGATCATTTGATTTTTTTGCAATTAATCATTACACTACAATGTATGTCAAGAACAATCCAAACAGTCGTTTGAAAGTGCAAAGAGATGTATTAGCAGATATGGTTGTATCATTATCAAGTATAGTTCTTTTATTTGAATGGAATATTCAAATTTACTCATTACTGATAAGATTTATGGCTTTTTCAGTTGATTTTTCTGCTGCGCCACCAGGAGGAGTAAGAAAATCAATGTGGTTTTTAGGCTTGCCTATTGAATTGAGAAAAGAAATCACACAAGCACCAAATAACCTTTGGAATCATGATTCTGTCAGTGAGTTTACCGGGTTATCAGATTACTCTCAGAAGGTTCTGGTACTCCAAGATCTTTGTCCTTTGTGTAGACCTCTCACCAGCAGTTTTGGACCTTATCCATGAAAATCTCTCCTCTCTACATATAGTTTCCTTTTCTGACTGCTATATGTAGTTTCAACAAAAAATTGGAAACATTCTCCACATAACAAAAAATTATTCTGTAAAAATTGTCATTACCAGTATAATAGCTATATTGGGAACTAATTTTAGAAGATTCAAGTACAATCTAGATGTTATCTATTGCACAGAAACAGAATAAAAGTTAAAAAGAATTATGTATATGAAATAAAAGCTATGTTTTTGTTTAAATGATTATTGAATTAAAAGCTATGTTTTAGATTAGAAGTATATGAAATAAAATGGTGGTCATTTAGATAGTTTTGTATTTGTATTTGAATTTTCAATAAATTGTAGTGAGGAAGGGGCGTTCTCGAGAGTACATTATGTGGTATCTCCTCCATTTGCGTACCAAATGTTTGATCCATTAATTGCATGAGAGTAGTATAACCATATTTTCAAATAAAGCATGAATCATTGTGCTCAATTGTGAATTTTTTCCACTAACTAAACATTTCACTCTACAAACTTGAAATGTTGACTGTAAATTGGTTAGCTGAAAATTGAATTAAAAGACATGGTTTAGATTAGAAGTATATGAAATAAAATGGTGGTCATTTAACTGCTTCTTTCTTTCGTATTTGAACTTTTGCCCGTGCGTAGCACGGGCTATGTTCCTTCAGTTTTAGATGAGATGGTGTTTGGATTTCGGAAATCTCTTATTTGAGCTTGCTCATGTTTCAAGCAATGATTATAGTCTTACATCCCACAAATGATTATAGTAGATTAACCATCTATATCATCTTCTCTATTTATTATACCATTAATATATTTACTCAATATTTTATTTATCTTCTCTATCTAATGACACTAGATCAATCAAATCAACCATCTATTAAACTTCACTTGTACACAATGTTGCAAATATAATACGACGGAGGGAGTAGAAAATTAATTTTAGAGAAGGGAAAGATTCTAGAATGATTTTTAATCTACAAACCCACAGGAGTCGTGCATCTACGAGGTCCGTGCGATACACGGTCCCTTTTTTATAATCATTCAACTTTTAAATCGTTATATTATTTACATCTTTATATATTATAAATCAATTAATTTTACCTTCAAAGTAAGATTATTCCAACAAAGAAAATTGTTGTATCATTAAAGTGTTTTATACTTAAATCATTCAAATTGAGCTTGTTTTTTTTTACGAAAGGATTATGAAATGAAGGAAGAGTTGAAGTCGATCACGGATTCAACCCTACAACAAGTAAAGGCTAGGCACTTGGAAATATTCCTGTGGGCTCGAAAATATGGGCGAAGACATGGTGGCTGCAACCTCGACTGAGGAGAAGAGAGAAGAAGAGGCGAGATCGGCTCGTCGACGCCCAGAAGAGAAAGAGAATTATCATAATATCCTTTGCTCGATGTACCAGAATTATCATAATATCCTTTGCTCTTTGTTTAAACTACATTATAACTTAGCTTACTTTACCTACTATTTTATACAAAACTAAATTTTAATTAAAAACAATAAATACAAATATTAAATACTAACCAAATCGGTAACGGATTCCAATCGTCTACTTCGTTTGCTTCATCGACTTTGTTTTCTTCATCGACTTCGTATGCTCCGTCGTCGTCTTCCACGACTCCTGAGATCCAATTGTCGTTACCGTCCTCACTACTATCATAATCGGAAGACATAATGGTGTGTATTGCAAAGCATGGATGAGAGCCCTGTTATATATAGGCCAACTATAATAAAATTCCCACGATCAAAATTTGATTTGAATACAGAGCTTTTGTGCGGCAACATTTACAGCACAGATTGGTGCGGTAATTGTTACCGCACGGGTTTAATTATTTAAAAAGAAAGGAAAAATCATGTGCGTTAGCAGTAACGCACATGTTTGTGCGGTAAAATTTACCGCACATCATCTAATCCAAAGTATAAGGATTTTAACAAACCCGTATAATGAGATTTCAGCGGTGCGTTAACATTTAACACACCGTTCTGTGCGTTAAATCTTGGCCCATAGGCTCTATATACACTTGCAAAAAAAAATAGTCTTTGCCACTGAAACTTTCTAATGCAATAAGAATTAACGCACCGTTCAAAACTGCAATTCTTACCGCAAGGTTTTGTGTATCTAGCCGGAAAAACATTTACAGTTCGACGCAACCTTTTTATATTAGTAAGAATTTGATTGGTGAGGTCATTCAATTAGGTGGAAGTATGAGATTACAAGAGTTACCTTGGTCCACATGTTCTTTCATATTTCATGTGCATAAATGAATCATAGACTAAATTTAATTCTATTTTCAAAAAACAGTCCACTTAATTTTTATCTAATTTTTCTTTTCTTTTTTGAGATAGACGAGACACGGAGCTGAATGAGATGACAAACCTTAATGATCGTAGCCAATCATCTTATCCACCCTTCTTTCTTTCATTTCTACAACCAATTTGATTCCTTTCCTTATAAAAAGAGTACACTCAAACCCCTTCTTTCTTTCATTCTTACAACCAATTTGATTCGTTTCCTTATAAAAAGAGTACACTCAAACAGAAATACAAGTGGAGAAGCATAAACAAATAAAATGCACTCGATTTTTACACTTGCAACCGTGGGATTCCGCCAATAATTCATCCTTCTTCTCCTTCAAATAATTTAATGAATAATTTGCAGTTTTCACAACAGATTTCAGAAAAAGAGACCTCTCTTGAGTTGTGTGAGGATCAGAAATTGTCCGTTTCATTTCAGCCTGTTTTACTCAATTATGTTTCTTGAATGATTTTCCGTCTTCCCCAGTCACTCCTTATTTAAGCTTAACCCTTAGTAAAAGGAAGATCAGTAAACCAAACCCTAAAAGAAACATACTTAGTATACTACATTTGTTCTTGATGTTCAAACTTAGGAGAGATGTCAAGTCGGCCAAGTTGTTGGTGTTCACGACAATGCTGGCACTTGTCGGTGTCGTCTTTGCTGTTTCGGGGATGAATGGCTTTGAATCAGACTCGTGTTTGTATACGTGCAACGAGGATGTGGTTGGGTACGGATATCGAGTCGAACGGGCCAAGGTGGATAGCAATGTTCGGACCCTTATGGCGGTTCTTAGCCTTATACAGGGTTCACCTGTTTATGGACCAGATGTTCCCACTCTCGGCCTTGTTGCAACGTGAGAATCTCCTCTATTATTTTCTTATATATACTTCAATTTGAAAATGACAAAATCAAATCTTAACATATACAGCATAATTAAAATAATAGCATTCAAGGGAGTCGTCTAGTTGATCATCTTTAGATGTGTTACTGGAATACTCACAAATTTCAATATCAATTTATAGAGTTAGGTTCGGTGACAAAATGCATTCTTTGACAACCTGTTATTCATGATCATGAACCTGATTTTTTGATATTCATTGTCATGATTATAAATATTAATGTTCATTGCTCGGTAAAACAATATTCACGACATAAATATTCACAACAATAAATATGATTGAAAAATAAATTTAATGAACACGATCTACCCATATTAATGTTTGAACATGAATATTAATATTCATGTCATGTTCACGAACACAAAATTCATATTAGAAATCTTTCAAATGACGTGTGTTTTGTTTGGTTTATATATAAGCATAAGAGTGTGTTTGACAAATTTTAAAAAGTAGTGGTCGAAGTGATCTATATTATTTTAAAAAAAAAGAGTATTTGATAAGTAATGGTAGAAGTATTTGTTATATATATTTATGAGTGTCTTAACTCTTATTTTTCTAAATATCGATAAATACGTATTATAATAATATAAAATATTAGTGGACAACCCTGATATTAACCGGGCCCCCACTCCCTTAGCAATAGCAAAATCTACCCTAGTGAAAATATGTGAAGCAAACCGAAACCTCCCAATGTCTTGAGCTTGAGAAAATTTATGTATCCGTTAAGGCAATAACATCTGAATTAACATTTCAATTTAAATGCACTAAAAAAACATTTCAATTTAAATTAGTTGTAACAATTCTTCCTATTACTAGATTGTGTTTGGTAAGACTATACTTGTCACGTTCATGTCATGTTCAGTGAATGAAAAATAAAATCAATCAAAATGCATTCTTAGAAAATTAATGAACATTTTGACACAAAACATTCAATTTTTATAAAGACAACAATGAACTTCTGAAAAGATTATTAGGTTTCTACCTAAGACATGGTTATTATATGATTATTCACCTGAATTCATATATTCAAGTTTATTTGTACTTATGTATCAACCTTAATTAGCTAATTATATTGTGTCTACAGGTTTGAAAAAGATAATCGTTTGAGAATCCGATTTACAGACGCTGAGAACCCTCGTTGGGAGATCCCACATGAAGTTCTCTCCCGTGACGACTCAACAAATCCACCACAACGTAAGCCCTCATGGCAATGGTCAAACAACACTTCACCATCCACATCTTTACTCTCAAACCCAAAGTCAAACCTAATCTTCAAGCTCCATCACAGCGTCCCTTTTGGGTTCTCGGTGACACGACGATCGACAAACGAAGTTCTCTTCGACACTCGGTTCATGAGCCCCGATCCTGTAGGCCTTGTATTCAAGAACCAGTACATTCAGCTCTCATCCTCCCTCCCCATTGATCGATCAAACCTCTATGGAATCGGGGAACATACCAAGCCTACATTTAAGTTGGCTCATAACCAAACCCTAACCCTATGGAATGCCGACATTGCAAGCTACAATGTCCACCTCAATCTGTATGGGTCCCATCCGTTCTACCTCGATGTGCGGGCTCCACATGGAACTGCCCATGGAGTGTTATTACTCAATAGCAATGGCATGGACGTGGATTATACTGGAGATAGGATCACATTCAAGGTCATTGGTGGTATTGTCGATTTGTATGTTTTTGAAGGTCCTTCGCCTGATGAGGTTGTGCAACAGTATACTCAACTCATTGGTCGACCTGCCCCTATGCCATATTGGTCCTTTGGTTAGTCTCTCAACATTCGACTGTTACTATGTTACCTTGCTTTCAATAAGTAATTTTAGAGAGCAAATCACATGAACGCTTAGGTGAGAATGTCGCATATACAAGTTCTAATTTTTAACATCATATATGCACATGCATTGTTATTGTTTTCTTATATTATGAGAGATAAGTTGCTTAATATATAAAGTTATTCATTATGTCTCCAATTACCAATTAATTTTAGGATATATGTTGTGTAACTTGCATCTACATAACTTTTCTTTATATATATGCACACAATTAAACTTACATCACTAATGGTATTTTTATATGTATGTTCATATATTTGTGCTTATCAAAGTGGTGTACCTATATATACACATAAATCTGCACATCTACATTCTCATTTCTAATCATAAGAATTATTTTGACATAAACCATTTTCATCAATAATGTGGACAAATTGGATGTGTTAGTTTTTCTCTCTTTACCAAATTGAAGGTTTTAATCAATGCCGATATGGATATCCGAACATTGGAGTAGTTGAGGGCGTTGTGGAAGGATACAACAAGGCTGGAATCCCTCTTGAGGTCATGTGGACAGACATTGATTATATGGACGCATACAAAGACTTCACAGTCGATCCTGTAAACTTCCCCATGCCTGAGATGCAAAGATTTGTCACCAACCTACATAAAAATGGTCAAAAGTATGTGGTCATTTTGGACCCTGGTAAGATTTTTTGTTGAGAAATCATATATAAATTCTTTAGCCTCCTAATTATGTGATTGACCAAGTGAGTGAACTCATATAGGGATTAACATAAACAACAGCTATGAAACATTTCAAAGGGGTATGGAAGCAGATATTTTCATCAAGAGACAAGGAACACCATATCAAGGAGTAGTATGGCCTGGTCAAGTCTATTTTCCTGATTTTCTTAACCCAAAGACATCTATCTTCTGGACGGACGAAATTCAAAGGTTCTCACTGATTATTTATTAAGCAACTCATGTATAACTTCTATAGTAAATAAAACACTTTTATCATATATATCAATAGGTTCTACAATGTCCTTCCAGTGGACGGTCTATGGATCGACATGAACGAGGTCTCAAACTTCATCAGCTCTCCTCCCATCCCGGACTCTCCATTAGACAACCCGCCTTACGCAATCAACAACTTCGGTAATAGAAGACCAATCATTGAGAAGACGATCCCAACATCAGCAATGCACTACGGTGATGTGCCCGATTACAATGTCCATAACCTTTACGGGTACTTGGAGTCGAAAGCCACCAATGCTGCCCTCAAGATAGTGACCAAAGAAAGACCTTTTGTGCTCTCAAGATCCACATTTGTTGGATCTGGAAAATACACAGCGCATTGGACCGGAGACAATGGTGCCACATGGAGCAATATGGCGTCTTCCATTCCTACAATCCTTAGCTTTGGCCTCTTTGGGATTCCTATGATCGGAGCTGATATTTGTGGATTCGCATTCAGCACAACCGAAGAACTATGTCGACGTTGGATACAGGTTAATACCCTACACTAAGCTACATGAATATTCAATTAATTCACCACTAAGGTTGATGGAGTGCGCTCTTTCTATTGCCAATTGGTTTTAAGACGAACTTAAATCACTGAACTTATATCCTCATATGAACAAAATACTTTAACAAGGATATATGCTTTCATGTAGCTCGGAGCATTCTATCCTTTCTCAAGAGATCACTCAGACAATGCAAGTCTGCCGCAAGAGCTTTACTTGTGGGAATCAGTGGCTACAAGTGCGAGAAAAGTCCTTGGGCTTCGATATCGTCTACTTCCATACTACTACACACTAATGTATGAAGCGCACAAGAAAGGAACACCGATTGCACGTCCTCTTTTCTTCTCATTCCCGAGCGACCTCAACACATACGGTATCGACACTCAGTTTCTCATTGGAAGTGGTGTGATGGTCTCTCCAGTCTTAAACCAAGGGGCAACATCCGTTGATGCTTATTTCCCACAAGGAAATTGGTTTAATCTCTTTGACTACACCAAGGAAGTGAGTGTCCCATCAAAGGGAGCCCATATTACACTAGATGCACCACCCGATGAAACCAACGTGCACGTTCGAGAAGGAAGAATTTTGGCGATGCAAGGCCAAGCAATGACGACAAGAGAAGCAAGGAAAACACCTTTTGAACTATTGGTAGTGGTCAGTGGAAATGGAGGAAATACTACCGGATCTTTGTTCTTGGACAATGGAGTTGATATTGAAATGGGTGAAGGAAAGCACGGGAAATGGAGCTTTGTTACATTCTCTGCAACACATAAGGGAAACAATAAAATGACTATTACGTCGAATGTTGTTAATGGAGGATTTGCTCTATCGCAACGGTGGGCGGTTACAAAGGTGACCATTTTGGGAATGGATAAAACAAGACAAGTGAAGCGTTATACAATACAAGGTAGCGGGCGAGCTGTGACAATAAGTAGGAGAGGGGCAAGGACTTATGGAAATGGCACTGGAAAGTTTATAGTGGTGGAGTTAAATATGATAAAGTTACTTGTTGGGAAGAATTTCAAGTTAGATGTTGAATTTATGTGAAGAAGCTATATCAAAAAGGATGAACCTTATCCTGGCATATAGAAAATGAAATAAATGGATAAGCTCATATACTTTGAAAATGAATGGAGCAATGAACAAAGAAGTGTAAATCATGCCCTAGTCATCATTAATACACTCCTTTGTTTGAAATTTTAGGTCTTACAAACTCTTCTCAAATATCCTGACTCCAATTCAGCTGTGACGATTTTAGGTGATCGAGTACGAGGTATATAAACGGTGTCACTCATCCTGCTTTAGTTACAAATTCGGTTCATCACCAAAATTGTGTGCATAAGTCACAAAGTTTATGTGTATCATTCTTAGTCCTCATCTAGGGCATCATACTCACAAGATCTTTTCTCAATTATTTTCTAAAATAATCGTTATTTAACATTAATATTTTATTTAGATGTAATTGTTTTTTAGTTATTTTGGTCATTTATCTTTAGTTTACTCTTTATTAATCAGAAGTTATTTTATGGTTTTGGAAGGTCAAGGTATGGGTAGTAAGTCCATATCAATCAAATAGGCAGAAACAACTAAACAGAACATACTCAAATGACAACATAGACGGGCAGCGCGTGAGGACGCGATAAGGACAAGAAAAGAAAAACACGACAAAGCATAAAACCATCTGAGAAGAAAGTTGAAGTGCTTGAACAATGGTCCCGCAAAATCCATCCACTAAGCAAAATCAGAAGAAGCAAATTCAGCAAAAACGAAATAGAAGTACAATACATACCAGAAACCCTAATTTCACATTCACTCTCCTCGTCGTCTTCTTCTCTCATCTCAGGGACGAGATACATACCTATGAGAAGCCTTAGATTTGTGAATTCAACGCCATTAGAAAAAGACACTTTTTCGATTCTTGATGTATTCCCCTTGCCTCCATCGTCGACCGTGAAGAGATCCTCGAGAGTGCTTCCAGCCCTAAACTCACAGGATCTACGACGAGGCTCGTAGGAAAGGCGCTTGCACTTGTCGCCTGAGAAAGTCTTGCAATGTCAAAGCTCATGCAATTTGGCGGAGTAGGATGAAGAGGAAGTTGTGGTGGTAGCTCGTATTGTGGCGAAGTTGGAGGAGGAGGAGGAGGAGGAGGAGGAGGAAGAAGAGGAGGAAGAGGTGTTCACGGAGGCAAGGCGCTCAGTGTGGAGGGAGAGACGTCTTATCTATTACTTTTCTCGGGAGATCACACGACGAATAGTAAAAGTGCTCTAATTTTATTCTTCAGATTCTTCGTCCAACACGTTTTTTAGAAGCGTTGTTATGGAAGTGTCTCTAACTAGTATTGTTTATAATCTTCATGCTGGCAATCTAGACACTAGGAATAAGGTGCACAAGAGGTTCCTTGAGAAGTACTTTCCAAGTACGAAGGCGAACAATATCAAAAGGAAAATTAACAACATGGAGCAAGAGCATGACAAATCCCAATATGAGTACCGTGAACGGTTCAAGAGAAAGTAGTCAGGTGATTTTCCATCTCAAATTGTGGCAAACCCGAGAGAAAATGTTAGTCTTGTGATGCTTCTAGCTGGAAAGCAATTAAAAGTCACTCTTAGCGCTGAAAATAAGGACGTTGAGGATAAAGAAATTTCAACAAAGAAGTCGCATTGTCAGACTGACCGCACCGGCGGTGACGTTGTTGAAACTTCGGAAAAATTTCCAGAGAAAGGGCCGCACCCAGCCACACCCACGGTGCCCTTAAGAGTCGCACCCACGGAAGATGTGGTCTGCACCGCGGTGATGTCGCATGTAAAATCTCCAACCCCATTACTATTGATTGTGTTCCATCCGACTCTCTATCTCCAGGTGTTGAAAAGCCACATGCCTCGTTTCCGAGGCGCTCTTGAAGAGAAAGGTAGTCAACGACAAGAATCTTTATGAGATGTTTAGCAAGTGTGTGGTGAACATTCCTTTACTCAATCATGTTAAAAGCATTCTCAAGCAATGTTATTAAACTCGAGAATCTACTGGTGACTTGGCAGGGGTCCTTAGACTCGACTCGTAAACTCGATTCGTAAGAATCTACTAAAATAATAAAATAATAAATAAAAATAAAATAATATATCAAAATAGTAACTAATCTATAATTTAAAAAAAAAAATTAAAATGCAAATTATTGCTAGTTGCTAGTCTTACAAATCTTGGAATGGTAGATTGGAGATTGAAATTGGAATGGGCCGATTGAAAAATAATAATAAAATTTTCAATTGAGGATTTTTTAGCTGCTTATTGTGATTTGTGATGGTGAATGGAAATTGGAATGGACAAATATGGAATGGAGAATTTGACTGGAGTGGAGGAAGACGGCTCTGCATGACTAGACCTAACAGTGGGCCTTCTTTTTGTTCGGGCCAATTAGCCCAAAGACCAAAGTTTGCTGAAAATTGTCTTGTAAACAGAATCGGACGAGTCTGATAGATTCGTAGGAATCTACAAATGTGACTGAGTCTGACACGAGTCTGATGCCCACTGAATTTTACTCCCGAGTTAACTCGATACCTATACCATGACTCGTAAACTCGTCCGATTCTACGAGTCAACTCGCAAATTTAATAACCATGTTCCCAAGTATGCTTGGTTCTTGAAGGGGTTATGCACCACCAATAGGCAACATAAAGGGTGAGTAAACAAGACGGTCCAAGTCGGTGAACAAGTTACCGCTGTGTTTCAAAGGCGACTTCCTAAGAAGTGCAACGATCCAGGTATATTCAACTTTTAGGAGACCAAGTCCCACATGCTCTCGTGATTTACAAATTTTATTCCGCCCTATGAGGTGTGAGTGTTTGTCACCTTTATTCCAGGAAAAAAATCCGATTAATTCTGTCAAGTTCTTTATTTGTTGGGGAGGTTAACATGAAACTTTACATAGAAACGTTTGGTTTGACACTTAAATTAGATTGAATGAGTATAGGTCCTTGCGACAAAGAACTGGCCATACATTTTTTCAATTGGTTTTTAGAGATATGGATAACATCATAAATCCAAGATACTTCTCTAAAGAAGAAGAACTTGGAATATTGAGGATTTGTTCTATGTCGTTCTTTTGAGAATTAGAAACTTTTTTAGTTGCCTGAAAAACTGATTTATGATAGCTAATTTTCTATCCTAAAAATGAGTAAAAGTGCTCCACGATATTTTTAAACTTAAGCAAGATGTATGGTTTACTTTGACAAAGATATTTATATCATCAACAAAGGTTAGAAAAGAAATATTTGCTCCCCTCTTAGCAATGGAGAAACCAATATGACCTATCCTATCCAAGCTCCTTGATGGAAATTTCTAGCAAGAAGTTCAGATCAAAGAATAAAAAGATAAGGTGACATATGATCACTCTACCCTAATCTTCTCTTAGGGAGAAAAACATCATTAGGGTCATTGTTGACAAGAACAGAGAAAGAAACAATCTTAATGTATTTTTCAATCTAGCCAGTAAACTTGTTACAAAAGCAAAGTTTAGGGACAGTAGCAAGATGAAGTTCCAATCAAGTCTATCATAAACTTTTTCATATCAAGTTTAATCTTGTTGATTAGTAAATTTGATGTTCGTAAAGTAAAAATAGCACTAACAAAACTTTGACACCTTTGCAGAATTTTATAAAACTATGAGAGATTTTACGACATATACCAAATAACCACAACAGTAAAGTACTTAATAAAAATTGTATGAATGTGGTCCACTTTTGTTTGCTTTGTCTAGATAACAACAACTAATAAAACATTTAATCTGAAAAATATATAACAATCTTACTTGTAATATCTTGTAATAAAAAATTATTTAAACACTTAATTTAAAAACTACTAAAAACACTTAGGGTCCGTTTGTTTGTAATGTTCGGAAATGGAAAGGAAACAGAAATGAATCTAGACAATTATTAATTGATGATACATTGACAAGTTGATTTTGGATTCTAAAATTTGTATGCCAAGAGAGAAGAAAAGAGGGGTGAGAGGCGGCGATGGTGAGTTGGATAGGAGGCGGAGGTGAGTTGGCGAGGAGATTTTAAAACCCATCGCAAAATTGGATTAACAAATACCCCAACATTACTACTAGCAGAAGGGGAAAGAAAATAAAATCACAATTTTAATCGATGAACAATTCCACTAAAATGGACTAGGTTCATTTTTTTTCCGTTTCCGACAATCTAAACAAACGCCACCTTAACCTTAAAAACATTATAACATCTCTTGCGTGTAATGTAAGTTGACTATGTGAAAGACAATACGGTGTTGTCCTTAATTAACATTAACTAGTGTTCGGCCCGTACCACGTACGGGTATTAAACATTATCAAATAGTGAAAATATTTTTCAAATATAAAACAAAGCAACAAATAAAAACTTCAATTAGAGTGATAATGTTTTTTCCTTTGGTTACTTGAGATTTGTTAGCGGTTATGTTTCTAAATTACAAACTGCAAAACTGAGACTAAAAGTTTGGTTAGCTAAATTATATAATAACATTTTATAAGTATTGAATAGTAATAATTTAAATTTTGACAAATAAAACAAATGGATTTTCTAACCTATGCCCTTAAGGGCATAGGATAAGAGTCCAAATGTAGAAATATTTGATAGATTTATGCTAAATTTCATTAAATTCTTCATTGTGATGGGTATATATTTTCCTTTTTGGGGTTCTAATTTTCTTTTTGAGTAAGCTTAACATAATGTAATGGGGTCAGAATGAAGATGTTAACGCAAAACAGAACAATTCTAATCTTGGTAATATAAGATACACAAATATTATATCTATGTTTGTTTAATCTCATTGGTTTAGATATGACATAGGGATTTAGAGTTTGTTTGTTCATATCATTATAATGACATTTATATTTATTATGACATTTTTAAAGATAACAATTTATATTTACTCTTGACCAAGATTCTTATAACAATTTTCATCAGTTAACATACAAATAGGAGATCGACTCCTAGAGACAAACTTAAATTTTTAAGTCTAAAAAATAAAGAGACCAATAAAAGATCGAAACACTATCATGTTTATGGTTTTTCTAGCTCGACATGCGCTCTCTTGTCCGTAGTTGTAAGTGTTGGAACATTTAATTTTGAATGACTGTTGAATCTGCTGACATTGAAAGTATGTTTCAACCTTACAACTCCATTATAATTTGTCACCTTGATGCATGCACACATCAAATCTAAAAAAATTGAGACAAAACGTATTAGTATGGATGAAAATATACAAAAGTATTTGCTTTAATATAGAGTACTCTATACCTTGGAATAACACACTTTTCCAATAAAGCAATGTGTACAAGAAGGTTTTCAACAACCAAAACATGAACTTTAACATAGCAATTGAAGCAAACATGATAAAACCATTCGTTAGTTTCCTCTATCTCTAATACATTATAAAGTTGCGACAAAGATTGACTCACATGGTTGGACAGGTTAAATTGTGTTACACATTTTATGCATGAAATCATATATAAGGTTTGTGAAATGAAATGAAGGCACATTCATATAATGACTAATTAACCTTGTAACAACATAGTCTCGCTGTTCAAATCCAAAATAGAGAAGTAACACAGTTCCGTTCAGTGGTCACTTGAAAAGGAACTATTTTAGTGCCTAGCAACCTGGTTGTAGGGGAATTAAGAAGATACGTAAAGCTGATTACTCTCACCCTCAACCATGCTTCCATAATGTGTTGCTTTTTGAATGATTGATCAATGTGCAAGAACAACGGTCACTTTGTCAATCTTCAAGAGAAGAATTAATATCATACCATCATAAATTTAAAAGGAATACGAGAAAATGGACTTGCTATACTATAATTCTTCTGTTAATCATCATCATCTCAGCAGTTGTAATCCCTCTGAAGCGTATCTCCTGAGATACGTGTGCTTTAGATAAAACTTACTTTTATCATTCTTCATTTTTTTTACTGTGTATTATTGGTTTGATTGTACTATGGGTTGTTTTTTGGGATATCGATGAGAGGATTAGGAGATAGTGAAATGGTTTGAGGACAAAAATAAGGAACTTCTGAGATGATTGTTTTTCTAAGACTTTTCCTTTATAAATATACTCGTAAATTTGTCAAATTTGTGGTATCACTTAAGAGAGGTTCAACTTCCAAAATTATATTATCCTTCAACAATTTTTTACGCATATGAATTAAGAAGCACATAAATCATTACAATAAGCAACCTAATCCTATCAACTAAACTCACAACTCTTATCACTTCATGTGACAATCTTGGTTTTAGATAGATCGGAAAAAAAAAGAAGTCATTTATTGAGATATATCTGATATTTTGAAGCCTTTTCACTCATAGACAAACTCTAGTATCACCTGAAATCAGGAAGGTAGCTAGTGGTTCTGTTGTAAATTGTATCTTCTCTGAAGCTCCATCTCTAAATTTGGACCAAAATTGTAGACATGATTCAAATTTCACTCTTGTCCGTTTGCTCCTCCGAGTTTAAATCCACCGTTGGAGTAGGGGGAAGGGCAAGCTTTTTCTGAAGCCATATTCAATCTCAAAGGTCTTCCATCTATCTCCTGATCAAAACAACAAACTGTAAGCCTCCTAAAGTAAAATTTACATCATTTAACGAATTGAAGTGATGAATCTCAGATTTTTATTTACCACTCCGTTCATGGCGGTAATAACGTTTGATGTTTATGATGGTATACCAATTATTAATGGTTTTGGTTTATGTACGAACATAACGTTTGATGTTTATCAAAACGTGTCTAAATGTTTATCAAAATTTACTCGCATGTTCATCAACATTTTCATTAAAATTTTGATGTAACACCCTTTAAAAAAGAAATGAACATACAGGTTTGCCTTAATATTTTTCTGTTTCTAAATAAACGTTCTTTAAAGTGATCGTTGTTTCATTTTTTATTTGTTTCAGTTTATCAATGAATATTCTCCGAATTAGTAATAAATGTTGATTATTCATATAAGTATATATTCCCATTTAATCTATTTATAACGAAGACTTGGCTCCCTCTTTTTATTAACTATATTATACGAAATAGGGGAGTGTGAAATATAACTCGATGATGTATAACTTCTACAAAGTGTTTGCCTCAAACTTTAAATAGTTGGTTCATAGCTAGAGATAAACTACATTTTAATGACATTCCTATTTCCTGCCAGTTTTGGACTCTTTTGTGACTTGGCTCTCCTTGGAGGTAAGTAGTCTCGCCTTTTATCCTTCTTTACTCCTATTTTGCTTGAAAGTTGATTTACTCTCCGATATCACCAAGGGAAGCCAATGGGACAACTTTCTCTTATGTGCTTTACCTGAGAAGTTTGGAGTGTTGATTGAAGGTGAATTAACCGTAGGTGGACATATCTTACGTGCAAATGGGGCAAAAGTGGCTGGTCTTGAGCCACTGAACAAAACATTTCATGTGAAACACATAAGAGAATTCAAACATAATCAAACTTTTCCAAGTCTCAATCTTCTCCATGTACAACATGATGTTCTTCAAGCACTCTCGTACCGATCTCCCTCCTCGTCTCCGACTATCCACTTCCTAGCCATCAAATAAAACATGGAGTCCAGCAGAGGAAGCTTCAGAGAGGCATGACAGGATACTCGAAACAAAGCAAGTTGGCAAGTTTGTGTGCATAGTAAGTGTTATAAAATCACTGGACTTGGAAGAGAATGTGCTTGAGGACAAAATCTACCATCAATGTCCATGGTCATTCATATTGTTTCTCTCAGCTACTGGTTTGTATTAGCAGCACAAAAGCAAGGCATGTTCAAGAGAAGAGTCTGAACAGTTGTCAAGAGGCTGGTTCCCTTTCATACGGGCAGCTAATTTGCTCACGACCGATTAGAGGAGTTCACCTGTTCATTTCAACAAAGAAATAATCAAAAAAAATTAAGAAATTGGCATTTATATAACATTTAATCAATCTATAAATCTACATTCAAATTGGTCATGTAAGTACCAATAGACGCAAAAGATGATGCATCTTAACACCTTATTCATATAAATGAGTTGATGGCCGAGGTAGAAATTATTCCCGGTGAACTTGTAATTAGTAAACAATCATTCAATAAGGTAATGAGTAACATAGATTGTTAGAGTAAACATAACATATCATATATCAGTACATCACCTATACAAGTAAAGTATGTCATACTTATTTGGTTTAGTGAATTATTAGAGCAAACAAACACTAATTTAATCAATCTCAACTGCTTACTTCAAGAAAGAAAAACCCAGTCTACAACTAAAATCTCTCCTACTTGTAATCAAAACTTCAGCTTAGAAACTAAAAACATAATTTCAAGAATAGCAACACACGTCAAACTATTATATCTCTTCCATCTATCTTGCAGTAAGGGCTTACAAGAGTTACCTTCCTTATATCTCAGCCATCTATCTTGATCTGCATAAAAATATTCAAAACAAAGTTGAGTGCCAAGAAATGCAAATGAATGTATATATAATAATCTCTGACATTCCAAATTAACCTAACTTACACACCACCTATGTCATTCCAAATGTGGCAATCCATTTCCATCCCGGGTTCTTAATTAGAAACCTGCACAGATTTGTAGACATTGGAGAGGAAGATGAAAGTCTGGTAGCTGGTCTTAATTTTCGGCTCCATCGCTGTCTGTTCACCTCCCCTTGGCACTTCTGGAAAGTTCACCTTCAACGTTTGGCCTCCAATTTGTTGCCAGTAATCACTCTCAATATAAAAAATGCAGAGACATGCTGAATTTCTCAATCACAGGACAGAAAGACAGGAAATTTCTACACAAAAAAGGAAACTTACAGATGAATCAAACATTCGAATGGCCTTCTCAGCATCTTCAAGAGTTGCCATTGTGACAAATGCAAATCCTCTACTCTTATCAGTCACTGTATCGTATATTATTTGAAAATGAAGGCCAATTGGCAACACAACATCACACCAAAAATCATCTAAATTGAACAAAATGAAGGTGAATGAGGCAAGAAATTATCAATGGAAACATAAAAACCAAACCTCAGCGGATAGAACAACACCAACCTGAGAAGTTGTCGGTGCCTTTTTCTCTCCTCCTCTAGCTCCTGCTCGTGTTCACGGTCCAGCAGTTGGTCGCTTTCTGGTTCACAGAACTCCAATTCCACGTCCTGGTCAGTTTCAAGACGGAGGAAGCGGCGGAGCGGAAGAGTCCGACGGGAGAGAGGAGGCCGGTTGAAGAAAATAATGGTTACCTGTCAACACCAAACATAGCCAGAGGCTGTGGAGGGATCGCGACGGTGACGCCTAGTCGGATGAAGGTGGTAGGTGGTTATCTGAGGAAGAGAAGGTGATAGAAAATCTGAGTGCAGCCCTCAAGTATTCCAAGACCAAGCACACTCAAACAACAGGTCTTCTCTGCAACTTGGGGAACAATTGAAGAAGAAGTTCCGACAGAGAGCACGAAGATTGAAGCGAGGCAATATAGATTTGAGTAGCGATAAAAGAGGGAGGCGGGCAGGGTTGAGGAAGAGAAGAGAACGTGGTTACTGCAGATCGTGGGGGAAGAGAAGAAACTTATTTGAGGCTCAAGCACAAAAGATAGGGTTTTTATTTTTTTTGTTACCGCCTTTTAACGATGAAACATCAAAGTAGTGAAATTTATTTTCTTTTTATTTTGCAAATAATATTACGTGGCGATGATATGGCGCAAATTTTTACATAGAGATGACTTCTCTCTTATATTGTAGTTAGATAGATATATTTTGATTGGTCAAACGTAATCATAAATCAGTTTTTCCTTCGGTACGGCTAGTAAAACTTCGATCGGTTTTTCGATTTTCTGGTAGGATTATTAAGGTTCGTTTTTTTGTTCCCCAAACATTTTGCGAAAACTGCATTAGTTGGAGGGTCTAATACAAAAGTTTCGTTTAAACAAGGGGATTTTGCACAAAATCACCCGCTATATAGGTCATTTTGCTCAAAACCACCCTTTACCAGTTTTCGTGAGATGTTCCGTTAAAACGTGTAAAATAACCTTTTTACCCGTCCGTTTTTATAGAAAATTACAACTTCCATAGTTAAGGGACAACTTTTGTAATTTTTGAAAAATGGATTGAAAGCATACCACCGAAATCCTCTCTAATTTTTCCATTATGAGGACGGAGATGAGATTGACGAAGGCGATGAGGTTTTGGGTTTAAGCCTTCTCTCTGCCATGTTTGAATAGAAGTTGGAAACTATTGGCGTGTTGAGGAAATCAATGTACAATTAGTATATACAAATCAATTTACATATGAGTTCGATTAAACTATATGTATTGTGCATCGTCACTGACCTTGTAGGTGACACGATACAAACTATATGTATTGTGCATTGAGTATGATTCAAGCTAGGAGATATAGCCATATAACTTACCGTACATGGGAGATTATAAGATAAGATACATGATACAAATCTTGCATACTTATACAGATAATTAGTTACTTGTCCGAATGTTGTGTCTATCCTTATTGTGAAACTTGATTGTTGTTGCTAACTTTTGTTTTTGCTGAAATGCGTATAGAAGAGATAATAGGGGTTTGTCGAGATCTCATTATCTAAACGAAACCATTTAATCAATTTTCAAAAAATTACAAAATTTGTCCCTTAACATTTGAAGTTGTAATTTTTTTAGCAATGGAGGGGTAAAAGGGTCATTTCACATGTTTTAACGAAATATTTAACGGAAACCAGTAATGAGTGGTTGATTGTAATAAAAATTTGGAATATGGATGGTTTAGAATAAATATCTTTATAACGGGTGATTTTGTACAAAATCTATATATATAAAAGTTGGTTGATATTGGTTAAAAGTAAATGTAATAGATAGTAATTAAATGCATGACCAAACCCTATATTTTGTTCTTAGGGGCTGTTATTCCAACTTCTCTCACATTGCCCGTCCTTTTTCCTCCGCTGGTAGCAACACCCACTCGCCCTCTTCTTCCTCCTCTATTAGGACAAGATTGATGGATCTGGGATTCTAAAACGATGTCGATTGATTATTTGACACTAGGTTGCGTTTCATGGGAATTCGCTACCTGCCTCCACCGCCTCATCGAGGTCGGCTTTCCTGCCTCCTCCGCTTTTGGGGATGATTTTGTTGAAAGTTAGATCCGGCCTTCAAGTTGCTCTTCACTCGTCCGATCGATCCAACATATTAAGCGAGGGTTGTCTCCCTCTGGCAACCCCGATGACGAGCGTAATCTCTAATATGTTGAAAGCCCTCTTTCATCTTCCGTTCATTCATTATGTCTTTGTTGTATGCATATTTTGAGATTATTCAGCTTAATATGTTGTAAGCTCTCTTTCGTCTTCCCTTTGACTTGCCTTAATTGTGTTTTTCATGATAATTTGAACCGGAATGTGATCAGAACTAATTTTGCCTCACGTAAACATCCACCTGAGGATTGGTAGATTTTGACCGATCAAACAACTGCTGCTAAATTGTGCACAAAATTTTCCGAGGGTAATTGGTTTTTGTATTGATAAGTTGTAGTACTTTGTGCAGAATACCGATTACCTTTTCATCTCCTCACCGGATCACCGCCTCATTTTCTCACCGGGTCACCGCCTCACTGCTTCCTATGTACACAACTCTGGTTTTGCATATCTCTAGGTTATTCCCTATTTTGTTCCCTTAATTTGACAAATCCTATTTATCAATGCTTTTCTTTTGTTCAGTTTTGCTACGTTATCTTCTCCCTGAACCTTGATTTCCATATTGAAGGAGCCTCGGATCTGAAGTCTAATGAGAATGTTGTGACCATACAATTGTTGTGAACGTAGTCCCCAAGTTTTTTTTTCCTTACTCACTTTAATTTGGTCAATATATATATTAATGTTTTCCTGCTGTAGAATTTCCAATTCAGACCATAACATTAATGAGCCATTTAATTCCTCATTTATGCTGACATTGATTTCTGTATTTCCTATTTGGTCTATTCTCTAAAAGTTTGGACCTATAAATTCAGTCTAATTCTTTCGTTTTTCATTCCACCTCTCTCGCTTTGTCTGTCATTTCATCTGCAAAATAGAAAGTCGATGAATAAATCATTTTCTTTTTTTGTTGAGAATGTCCCTTTTTAATTTCATATCTTTCATTCTTATAAATTCGGTGTCCATCTTGCATTTCCCATAACCCCACACTTTGTGATTAGGACTTTGCTCTCTTGATGGCTTCACCGAGTGAGTTAGCAAGGTTTGAAACTTTTGCTGTAAAGTATAAAATTGATAGCATATGTTCTGTATTTTTCGTAATAGATTGATCGAATTGGTGTCCTTTTTGTGGAAATTGGTCAGTGGCAATGAAATTCAGTATTTTTCATGGTTCTGAATTAGTTGCTCTAGGTTGCAATTTCATTGGTCAGTGGCAATGAAATTCTACGTCTTCCAAGGTATGCTGTCATTTTAGCGTGTATCATTGTTTATGTGAATACTTGCTCTAACTGGTTTATTTCTAGGATGTAATTTTATTGATGGATATAGCTTTCGTCTTCGGATAATATATCTGTTTTTGTCATTTTAGCGAGCTTTTAATCTTCCCAAAGTCGTTTGTTGTTTTAATTCCCTGTCTTCATATATTGCCTAGGCAAAAGCCTGCATCAGATAACAACAATGTAAGTGTAATGATTTCATGTGGGTGATTCTCCTTGGTGATGTAATTCTAATTGTTACTCTACTGTATATAGAAGAGCTGAAGTATGGATTCTAGGAAATGTGAGAAATCCCGACGCTTACCTATTGAAGGACCAGGTAATTGACAGATCAATTTTGAATTGTATTTCATGAAGTGTGAATGTGAATCCAACAAATTTGATTATAATAATGTTGAACAATATTCTTTTAAAAAGTTCTTCTGAATAGGACTTTCCAATTGTATCCCATGGTGGTCTTTTTAAGTTGTTAGTACTCACATATAATTTGCATTTACCTTTTTGTAGTTTTTCCCTTTCCCTGTTATTTTCTGTTTAATTGGAAGATGCAATATGGAACATGACACTTCTTTAGACAGTGTGTGTGCATTTATTGAATGCAATACTGTATGTCAATTTTGTTGATCATGTTTTTCCGTTTTTTTGGAAACCATGTATCGTCAAAGGTATCTGAATTTGGCGTTCAGGGTAATAGTTTCTTTGATTCTTGATCGACAACTGATTTTGATATTTTTTTGACATTTTTTTTGTACCAGGCTTTTTGGCCTTCTTTGGTGATGAAGAGATGGCTAAACATCAAAATTCAGGTGCATGCTTTTAGTGAGGACGACGTAGATACTATGATGGTATTTTATTGTTGTTTATTAGTTTGATTCTTCTTAAATGTTTTGTTTCTGGTTTGTAATAATATTTATTTTAACTACATGGAAGGATGCAAAATACTATGTAGAAATCCATTTTTCCTGCTTGCGTTTCAGTAAATGATACAGAGATTTACCGGAATAAAAAGATCCGGAGTAAGCTTTCTTTGGTATTTTGCACAAGTCAGTGATTGGACCTTGATTTAACTGCTGAATGTGCTTTTGAAAAATATACAGATTGGGTGATTGGTAAACGTTCAGTACTAATATGCAGTTCTCATCAGGTACGTAATCTTAAGTTTAGTTGATCGCTTACCCAACCGATAGGCGGATATGATTAATGTCAATCTTGATTGGAGAGAAGTTGTTCCCCACCCTGATGATCGAGTGGAGTATGGATTGTGGACTACGAGCAATGATGAATGTGGTGTGAAATGTTGTTGTCGTTAAATAAAAGAATTCAAGGGTGCTGCACAACTACTTCAGAGAGGTGGTTACACCCAGTTTACACCTCATTACATCATATGGTACTGCCCTCAGGCATTCACGAAAAGTAATCTGTGCACATCAGTGTATCTACCATGGAAGATAATGTGCTCCCGATCCTGAGCAGGATTTCAGCAAAGGGTATGAGGGGAAGGACGTGGTTCTTGAAAATTTAAGACAACTTTGTGCATTTAAAGTAGGCAACGACAACAAGAGGCCCTGGGTTTGGTGGGATTATGTGGTTGATTTTCAGATTAGATGTCCAATGAAGAAGAAGAAATACAACAAGGAATGTGCTGATGGTGTGACCAAATCCTTGGGTAATATCGGTTTTACAATTCTTATTCAACTGATGTTGTTGTATATGATATGTTTCTACAGATTCCATCATGGCTACATGACTTGATACTAAAGAGATAGAGAAGTGTATGGGCGATGCTGGTTCTGACTTTGATAATACTCTGCTGAAACAAGAGCAAGAGGCTCAAGTAATGCCTCTAATACTCTTTTGGCAGGCCTTAATTTTTTCCAGAGAAATGCTATTTAGTATGAGATATGAAGTAATGCCAACAAGACTACGAATGCTCTACTTAGTTTCATTTTAATCTTTGTTTCAGATTGGCAAAGGATCCAGAGGGGATGTTGATAGACTATGAGTTAGTTATGAGTTGGTTAGTTAGTTAGAAGTTTGTTATATTTATGAGAGGGAGAGAAATCAGTTAGTGAAGTGTTCTTCACTCCATTGTATCCGACATATATAAGCCATTGTAATTCTTTTACATAATTCAATCATTGGAAATCAACTCTTTCTCTCACAAATTTCTCTCTTCACACTCTAACATGGTATCAGAGCAAAACATCTGATTTCCATCTTCAATCGATCCAGTTTGATCGATTTCATCCTCAATCCCTCTTCCTTCATCCTCATTCTCCTCCTCGATCTTCTTTCTCAGTTCGCAAGCCCTAGAATCATCTGTTTCTTTGATTCTACTCGGCGATTCTTGATTTCAGTTGTGCGATGACTGATTCGGAAGCAGAAGTTCTCCGTTTTCTTGGTGCTGGCAATGGAACTCCAGATCACATTAATCCTTTTTACGTCAATCCTTCTGATCATCCAGGTACGGCTTTGGTTTCAGACATTTTTGAAGGAAATTCATTCAATAAATGGAGGCGTTCTGTTAAGGTAGCTCTACCAACAAAGAATAAATGGTGTTTTGTTGATGGAACTCTTGAAAAACCACGACTTGATGCAAGATTGATCAGAATGTGGGAACGATGTGACAGTCTTGTATCCTCATGGCTTACAAATGCTGTTAGTAAGCAAATTAGAAGTAGTGTTATATACTGTGATTCTGCTCAAGAAGTTTGGGACGAATTAGTCTCAAGATTCAATCAATCCAGTATTTCTTAGAAGTACTCAATTAGCAACGATCTCAGCACTATCACTCAGGGAAATGACTCCATTAGTGTGTACTACACTAGAATTAAAGTTCTCTGGGAAGAACACTTCACTAACTGATTTCTCTCCCTCTCATAAATATAACAAACTTCTAACTAACTAATCAACTCATAACTAACTCATATTCTATCAGATGTAACCATGTTACCAACTCTGGTTGTGAACAATCGTCAATACAGAGGTATTATTTCAACTTCAATATTTTGAAGTTCTACCAGATACTCCTGGCAAAGGATGACAAATTTGCTGAAGTTAGTATAATCATTTAGTTATGACATCGATCTAATTGCGACACATATAACCAATTAGTGTATTAATGGTTTTCTTTTGAGGAAGTGTTAATGGTTGATGTGAAAAACCTTTTTTTGTATGAAAAATTACACTGATGTCCATAACAAATACTAAAACAGAACGTTGTTTTGCCACATGTCGCCCTTATATTCAATTCGCCTATGTGTCGACCTCTAAACTATGCTGCATCATTAACCATGTCATCCTCCACGTCATCCGACTTTATATTTTGATATATATAGTATAATCTATAAATTATAAACCATAAAGTATAAACTACAATCTATAAATCAATTACTCCGTAATAGTATATAAATATATTATTAAAATATTTATTATATGCAACCTCGTACATGATACGGGAACACACAGTAGTTAATTCTAAATTTATTCATCTTATTCTAATTTAACCAAACCGCATACGAAATCCGTAATTGGCTAATTGCCCCGCGCGTAACGCGGGATTCCGAATCTAGTAATCTAGTGTATATAGCAGGTCATTTTATGAAACAACCCCTTTAAAAAATGAAAAGGAAAAAAAGTAAATGTTGCGCTGAAGGCCTCGAAAATAGCGCTGGAACAGAAGTGAACTTCTCCTCCTACAAACCATCCTCGAACGGAATTGAATCTGCGGTTCCGCCTTCTTCTTTTCTCTGAAACTCGCTCGACTCTCCTCTTGCCTCTTCCCTTAACCTTCTCTGGCCTCTGTCTCCATCTTCTGCACTGCACAAATACAAAACCTGCGTCCAATTTGTCGTGCGCAAGCCGCCGTCTCTTCTCCCCGGTGGCACAGACGAAATTCAGCGGCGTTAGTTGTCCACTTCTTTCGTCAAGCCACTATCGTACACTAGTAAGGTATTTTGATATAGCGATTTTGAAAGTGTAGGGTTTTTTAGTTTGGGGATTTAGAGATTGCAATTGTGGAATTTCAAAGATTATTTCATTTATGGGATTCAAAATGTTTAATAAGTGAAAATTCAGATTCCAATTGATTTAGTTACTTATAAATACAACTAAGTAATGATCAATCGGTAACTAATCCTCATGTATGATAACTCATGTGTTTCTACCTTCGACACTTAATAATAAATTTTGAGCTTGATTTCGGTTCATAATGTGATTCCAAATCTGTAATAAGTTAAACACTATGCAGTTGATTTAGTCCTTTATGAATACAACTCTCGATCTATCAATAGTGAAATTTGGAGCTTGATTCCTCTATTTTTCTTCTTTTCTTCATCCTCTTGTAGGAGGATTCCTGTGTATGCAGTTTGCACATAACTTGTTGGGGCTATAAAAGCGTTTCAGTTATTTGAAGAAACAGCTTTAAACAATATGCCTCATGTTGCCTCATTATGAAACATGACAAAGTTTAGTAGACCACCATAATTAAGTCATTTCTTGAGCTTAGCGGGTGAAAAAAATGTAAACTTTTCTTAGGTTTATTCTACATTTCTTTTTTGTAAGACCTACCATGCTTTGGTGTATGTTTATGTTTTGTGCATGGAGTCATTATTACATTATGACCAAGGACTTTGTTCTTTTCTGGTAGGTCATGGCATACACAGAACCTGCTATGGCAGATGTTGAGCCACTAGACAATGATAGTCCAAATAGAAGACCTCGTATTTTGCTGGCTGCAAGTGGTAGTGTAGCTTCCATCAAGTTCGGGAACCTTTGTATTGGTTTCTCTGAATGGGCTGATGTGAAGGCAGTGGCAACCCAAGCTGCTTTACATTTCATTGACAAGGCTTCCATTCCAAAGGACGTGACTCTTTACACTGATGAAGATGAATGGTCTAGTTGGAAAAGAGTAGGTGATAATGTTCTTCACATTGATCTCCGCCGCTGGGCTGATATAATGGTCATTGCTCCATTATCTGCAAACACTTTGGGCAAGGTAAATTTTTCCCCCTGTTAATCAGTTTCGAGTTGGAATGTAGCTATATTATAGATAAAAATATTTTTAACGGGATAATTATATGGACTTCTTATGTTTTCGTCAACTTAGTGTTGTAACTCAACTAAGCTATTTTCTGGTAAATGCCAGCTAAAATAATTGCAGCTATATGGAGTAATTTTCTCTATGCCCTAATGAATTGTGATCTTGTATAATTCTTCTTCTAGATTGCTGGGGGATTGTGCGACAATCTGTTAACATGTATAGTAAGGGCATGGGACTATAACAAGCCCATATTTATAGCACCCGCTATGAACACATTCATGTGGACCAATCCTTTCACAGAGAAGCATCTTATGACGGTTGATGATCTGGGTATAACCTTAATTCCACCTGTCCACAAGCGACTCGCCTGTGGAGATTTTGGAAATGGTGCCATGGCTGAACCTTCCCTAATAAACTCCACAGTAAGGCTCTTCTTGGAATCGCGGGGCCCACCTGGTAGCGTTGATGTGTAGAACCACTCCACTCTCTTGTATGTTTCTATACTGTCATTATCTATTCTTTTTTTTTTCTTTTAAAATTTCCAGTTTCAGTTTTTTTTCCTTATTCCATATGATGCAAACAAAGGCTTGTCTGTGTGAAACACCAAAACTAGATTGATGATTTCATAGGTGCATCAGGGGAGAGGAGAGAGAGATCTATATCCTACTCTCCATGTAGTTAGCATTTCTTAAACTATTATTTCTTAGTGTTTGGTTGTATTCTCAAGATAGCTTTTCATTTGGTATTACTTACTGCGTTATCTTCTTACTGCGTTCAGTATAGCATGCTCTTGGATTTTCTTAAACTGCAAAGGCCTGGCTCTTGTAGAGCCTGCCGTCGATATCCAAGCTGAAGGTGATGAAACTGAGCCCTTGGTTGAACAGGATCAAATGCTTGAAGACTAAGAATAAAGTTCAGAATAACAACTTGTGATGATTATGAACTATGAAGTGCTCGATCAACTTTTTAGGTACATTGAATAGTGTCAACGATTGAAGCAATATGTGTGTTTGTTGGCATTGATGAAAACTAACTTCCGCAGGTAGAGCCGTTAAAAAATGACAGAATTCGAAAAACCAACTTATGCAACCCATTTATGAATCTGAACCAGGGGGGATCGAAAATTCCAGTAATCAAAATTACAAGTCTGAACCCATTCCGATATTATATGACCCGAGAGTATGTAAAATAATGATTATATTTATATTTTTTTAACGATAAAGATTTAATATGAATAAGTTTAACATACGAACATAGAAATACATGTGCATTATTTCATATTTAGATGATGTGTGTGAATGAGAATAATTTATTTGTATATCAATTATCATTCTCACATATTCTTTTTTTTTAACCTGGGTCGTGTGAGGTTAGATTTTGACCCGCAAATAACCCACAATTTCGGGTTCAACGAGTCCGGTCAATTCAGGTTGAATTAAAATATTCTCCGTAGCTTAGACCCATAAAATATGGGTCGGGTCGGATTTACGGATCGGGTCACCTTTTGAGAGGTCTAAATATAATACATTATACTTAATCATTGATTATCACAAAACTCTCTACCGGTTGTACGAATAGAAAAAGAGGTGATATATAGAACAATTTAAGGTGAGTTCAGAGTTGAGGGTCTTTGTTTCATTATGAACACTAGGACTTTAGCGCGAGTTTTAGCCTTACATAAAATTTATTTAGATTATAAATAAAATATATTTTCATATCTGCAGTAAAAGATATATATCACGCTTTATTTCACCAATATAACTGTATATTATTAATAGAGTCTTGATGGGGATGCATGACTCAAATTTACGAGCAACAAGTGTAACCGGTCATTCATAGTAAGTAGAAAGATAATTCTAAACTGCATCTTTGGATGTTGTCTTTGGGGTGTCCTAATTATCATGTTGATATCCCTTGAAACTAATAGGGGTATACTATATACTGCCTTGATTTCATTTCCCTGAATCTGCTTCTTTTGATACAAAATCCAATCCTCCAGTTCAATATAAGAATCTATCTTATATATTAAAGTTGAGCCTTTTAGAGCCTCTAGAGTGATTTTAGGCTAGGTTGTTAAGCTATATTTATTTTTAATTTTAATTAATAATATAAATTAACTTTAATTTTAATTAACTCAACAAATAAATCTTATAAAACAATCACACATTTCAACAACAAAAAATACAAATTATCCAATCCTATCCTATTAAGAATAAAAATTAACTTTAAAGTTAATATGTATTTATGATACATATTGAGATATTTATATAATTAAATTACATATCATTTATGAAATGAATATGTTTTAATTAATAGTATCTACAAACAAAAAATTAAATTTATTTCTCTTATTTGGTGAGAGTTAAACATAATTTTCCGACTAACTTAGCTTAAACAATACGAATTCTTACTACGAATAATCTGGAATACCCATGCATGGCACGGGTCATTACACTAGTGCTAATCCTAAATATAAGTAGGCACCAAAACAATTACTCCCTCCGTCCCATTTTATAAGCCCCATTTCATTTTCTGACACTATTTACAATTCGAGAGAATCTTCTCGATTTTTCCAATATACAAGCGAAAACATAGTCATGTGGGATCTTGTTTGATTCGTCTTAACGAGTACTATAACAATTTCAAAATTTTATATTTTTTACTAATATGTAACAAGAGATATTAACAAAACAAAACACGCATCGACATCCGTGCGGGGATGAAATGAGGCTTATATAGTGGGACAGAGGGAGTATTATGAAGGGCATGCAAGGAATTGCCAACACACATTAAATTAAAACCTGTTTAGAGTGGGGGCAATCCCATTAAAGGAACATTCCCTACTTGTTTCAGACATTTCTGGCCTACAATTCTAGCTTAATTACTATTTTCAACCGAAGTGCTCCCTTGTAATTTTTCTTCCCTACCAGATGATTGTGCATGTGGCGTATGATTATGCTTTATATTGATTGTTCCAGGGGCTCGTTCTGAGAGAGATCCATATTGATTAGGGTCTGATAGATTGAAAATGGAGCCTTGACTAAGAATGAACCTCCAAATAATAGCATTATAAACTTTCTAATCCCTCAAATTCAGCATTCTACGCAACAAAGACAACATCTAATCAGGAAACTGGAAAGCTGAATAACACATTCACAAATGCATAACAGATATGGACACCGATGACAGATAGTCTCAGCAAAATTTCAACAACATTTTTATCATCAGATGGGTAGTGTTGCATAAATTGAGATGTGTCTCTCATCCCTATGTTTACAAATAAATATTGCTTCTTACTTCTTAGACATCTTCATTATTGATATTAGTATACAACTTTTCAATAGATACAGATTCACAGGGGTAGCAACATTACAGGTTTTCTTACTATAACAAAAACAAAACAAAAAAGGAAGAACGAAAGCAAATTGATATTCGTTTATTCCCCTTGATAGAAACAAAAAGAAAACCTGAAGTAGAGTAAAACAACAACAAATTTCATACCAAATTAAACTTGAAGTAAAAAAAATATCAGCAATTCATACCTAAACTTGAAGCACATTTCACACCAAAATAAACTTGAAGTAACAAAAAGAAAAACCCTAAGAACTTTACTATAGCAGAAAATGAAAAGGATTAAGGAACCTTCCTGGAAAAAATATCAGGGAAGTGTATTATTCTAACCAAGAAAGTCCCTTATAATGGAGAAATTCAGGTAGGGGGAGAACAAATGGAGAAACGGTGTTAGAGGATAAAATATGAAATTGAAGAAGAAATTGAGGGAGAGGACGAAACAATAAGTTTCTATAAGGGAAGACTACTTTTGCAAAATTATTACTACAACTCTATAAACTACCTTCAACTACTGATTCCGCCATAGCGAAAAGTTACAACTTGGTGTCAATTGTCAATACGCCCATCCATAAAGGGTTTTAGAATTTTTTCAACAACATTTTTAGTAGGGATGTTAAACAGTTCAGCATGAGTAACTCCATGTGTTTCTTTCTTTTCTTAGTCTCTTAATGATGTATATATGTTAGTGTTAATTCTAATTAGTCACTAATAATGTATATATGTTAGTGTGAATTGTAATTAGTCACTAATAATGTATAGACAATGGAATTTTTCAGTGTGCATGATATGAAATCTAAGGTTGTTCTTACTTTGAATATCAAATCATGGATCAAGTACATGCCATCTAGGGTATTGCCGAAAAATATATTAGTGAATGGGCTCTTTCGGAGGTTCACCAGGGAAAATGTACTTCCAATGCTCCAAATGTCAATGTAGGTGTATAGTGCAAGAGAAAACAAATCAGAGCACATAATATATTCTCCCTCGTGAAGTATTGAAGAAGAGATTAAATATTTATTTAGGCTCACTTTCAATATATAAAAAAAGCTAAAATTATTGAAGAAGAGATGAATATTTATGTAAGCTCACATTCCATTTTATATATAGATGATAATGCACAAACTTACCTTGTGTCCTAATTTTCACTTAACCATCAAACTTGTTAGGGCCTTCTCTCCCTTAAAAGTAAGATCTGGTTCCTTTAAGTATGTTACCTTCAATAAGGTCTCCAATGATCCCACGTTGGATGCTTAAGGAGGAGCTGCACATGAAAGCTTTCACAAAGACTAAATATTACATAATAAGATAAGAAGATATAGAAAATTTTGTAAAATTAAAAGCCACTATATACTACTACATATCATAAACACATGAAAAGCTTCCCAACTGCAAGTCCACATTTCAGAAAGAATTCAAGACACAAAGTGAATGATCATTGTAGTCATAAGCCAGTCCAATTGCAATCAATCTGCCTGGAGATGCTTCTAATTTGATATATATGACGCTGGAAAAATATTTTCCCTGAAATTTATATTTCCTTTTTTAGTTGCTTAATCCTTGCATTGTAACGTAAAGAAACAAAACATTTTAAAAAGCAAATTATGTCTACCACATAAAAAAGGGTTAAAACACTTTTAGAAATGGTTATTTAAAAGAAGTTTAAAGGGCACCTCCTAGAAACCATGAAACATCAGAGAAAGAGCAGACTTTAGAAAATCAGTTACATGCTTTAATAACATCTGTTAAAGCATACATATGTTCTCCCTTGCTTCATTCTTCTGTTGCAGGTGTATAAGTACATGACTGCTCTTCCATCTTCTTAACCAACTGCAAAAAAATAAGTAGGAGGTAGGAGGTTTAAAATATGATGGAAAAACAGCAACAGTTTCATGTACACTCAAATGACTGGAGGGAAAAATAACATAACAATTTCATGAACATTCTATCGAACCAATGCAAAATCAAATGTTAACAAAATTACTAAAAGGAACCATTGATTAGTTTCTTGACATCAAGAACGAACCATTGATTGTTAACATTAGATAATGGTTGAACTACATCTCAGTGTCTATAACCGGGGTAAACATTCTTAACACTCTAAATTAGTACAAAAAATATCCCACTCTTCTCACTCTGAATACAAAAAATAAGCTTCAATGCCTTAACCTTAACACTACGAATTACTATGAGCACTAAAAAAAATAGTCCACTCTTCTCTAAGATGAAAAAAAAAACTCAGCAAGCTCGCAATATTCTATGAAAAACAAAATCAATTGGAAAAAAGCATATAAAGGAAAGTAGAATACCTAAATGCATGCTACTGCAATCATGATCATCGAAATTGTAAACAAAGAAAACCACATCACTCGTCACATTTCTTAAAAAACATGTTAACTTTCACAACCCTAAACAAAGAAAAACAAATCACTCATCACATTTCTTAAAAAACATGTCAAGAATTTAGAGGTTGACAACTCTCACAAACCCTAACACTTTAATCAAGGATGGATGACTAATGATTTCTAAGAATTTGTACATAATGTTTATCAATAAGATGACTCACATAAAAATCTCTATAACCATCCTTTAGGGTAGACTTTAAGAATTGAATTTCCATATACGCGATGAGAGCCAGAACTACTGTTAGAGGCATCAGATCGAGCAAGCGGGGAATTTCTCAGAAAAAGCCTTTTCAAATCCCTGAATATGGTATTTCAAAAACCGATCAACGATAGTGACTTGCATAAGCTTATTGGGATCGACTTTCCCAAGACGTTCAATATAAACCGGTCGTCCATCCCTATCTACACCATGATAACCATGGGGATAGTAACGCTGCACATTTTCATATTCTTCATATATAAAATTATGCACAATTATATACATTCTAGCTTAAACTGTAGTTGTCACTTGTCCTAATATTAATTATAAAGCTAATAATGTCAATGCTTACCTGAATTACAGTATCCACTCCATTTTCTATTCTCCACTTAATCATTTCTTCCAACATGCGAAGAGTTTTATCAAGGTCAAACCTTCTTGCCTTTAGGAATCTGGATAAGAAAATCAAATGTCCTGGTCAACCCTCATATATCATAATCTAGACTCGAAGTGCAAGATACAACACTCGAATAATAAAATGTTCGGTCCTCTGCACAAAATGACATTCAATTCTCAACCAATTTAACCTCAAGAGAGTGACTTATGATCAATGACGCAAGATTTTAGAGATTGAATATAAATAGGGTCATATTCATGACTAAATATCATCTCACTCAGAAAGAATTGTTCCAAAACACTGAAAATTTATACTACTTAATATATAAGGTATACTGACCTTAACAAAGTGTGATAATCATCATGAATCAATGGAAACAAATCTATCTCAACCAAAACACAACGAAGCGAATTCACACCATCTTCCTCCTGTTCATCTCTGACATCCACAAATGTTATAGCTACATACTGACAATGAGTCACTTTACTGCAACTCTTCGTGACACCGATTGAAGGTGACTAACAACCTGGTTGTATACTGATGCATTCATTCTGAAACAACACAATTAATTCTGAAAAGTTATTTGACATATACAATAGGAAATGCACCGCACACTTATTTCTTTCATATACCTGAATCAAACAAAAAAGAAGACATCTTTAGAAAAAACAATAAACGCTTTGTCAGGGTAAAAATTAGAAACACCACCAATTAAATACCAGGAACTCATACATGAAAAATAATACGCTAGAAAATTAAGTCAATCAGATGCCTTGCTAATTCAAAACTGAAAATGACTGTTTAATGGTCCAATTTGGCTTCTTCTCTAAACACGCCAAAAATAACAAATTCGCTTAATAGTCAAAACCCAAAAATTCCAAGTCAGTTGGTTGGATTTCAAGAAACAAAAATTATGCATCGTTAGGAGAAATAAATGAACCGGACCAACTGAAATTTGAAATTAATTTCACCTGCAGTAGACGTAGTCATTAGTTTGTACATGGATATATCTGCAGCAAACATTGTCATTAGTTTGTACACAGAGATATGGATCACATTGTTGAGACTGAATACCGAGAGTACAATCTAAGATAGAAACTGTAACATGATATATCAAAACCAGGAAAAATTATTAACATTCCAATTCAGCATGTGGATACCAGAGTACCAGTCATCGTTATAATTCAATAGTTGATTGTCTTCTTCATGACATTCATGAAAAGTTGTAATCTGGGGCTCCCACCTCATTAAGGAATTAAATCAAACACCTAGCGAGCATATATTAGACAACAACTTGATAATTGAACTAAGATTAATTCCCCTACACAAATTCAACTATAGAACTAAGATTAGTTCTCTTTGCAGAACTCTTCCGCTTGTTGGGAAAACTGTCTCGAGCAGTTAAATCATAGTCAAACTTCCCTCCAACTTCTTCTACAAAAATATGTGGCAAACAATCAGATAGTTGAATTACTTAAGTGTATCTATTCGGAAAATATGTCAAAAAAACAGGATGGACATCAGAAATGGCAAAAAGAAAAAAGAAAATATAACAAAATCATCTGCGAGTTCAGCATCTGATGTCCGTCCTGTTTGAAATGAACAAATTAACAATAATTAGGATCATATGATTAAAGTTTCATGATATGCAGAAAGCAAAGCAATTTCTTTCATTAAGAACTAGCCTACATTTTTTCATAATGGAAAATAATACCAAAGGAGCTCAATAATAACAGTGTCAACAAGCCACACAACCTCAGTTACAGAAACAAATTATACCTAAACTTTTCTGGTTTCAACTTTACACGTTTCAAGTTTTTCACACAGTTCTTGGTTTCTCACCTGTATATATTGCAGCTTTAAACTTAGGTGGGATTTGCATGAGTTAGAGATATCTATGATCAACCTTGCATGTCATTGTGTGGATATTTGTTAGGTGGAACGCTTTCCCAATCATATTTTCAGAACTCTTGCTACTTGTTACTTTTACTTGTCTTAGGTTATAGAACAACAACTCCCCCCCCCCTTTGGTGTGTTTGTTGGTAATAGTTATTTGCTTAAGAATAGACTACTTGATTCTGTTGGGATTCGACCCTTGCTTTCTTGCTATACTAGTTGGTTAGTTAGGTTTTCTTTGATAGGCACAACGATTTTAGCCTCATCAGCCGACCTCTCAAACATGAGAGTAGACACGCCCTAAACCTAATAACATATGCTAAAAATAGGAAATAATAATAATAACTAAGAAGATAGTCGGCCTTCACATCTCGGAGGAACTGGTACCAAGGGAACTGGCTTCAGGAACTGAAGTTGGAGTCTGGTACTGAGAACTGGAGCTGGAATAAGAGACATCCATGCTAGTGAGCGAAGGCATTAAGGAACTGGAGGTTAGGAACCTCAAAGAGTGCTCTGCTGGAGAGGAACTGAAGTTGGCCACGGTGCGAAGGACCAGAGATTGCGTGGCTTGATTGATTAGCTTGGCTCGGGATCGAGTCACGGGTCCAAGTGAGCGAAGACTCATGTCTTCCTCTTCCTCAACTGCTGTCAACGATGGCAGGGTCGCATCACCCTCCCCTTCTTGGTTGAGAAGCGTCCCCGCTTCCAAATCTTCAAACTAAGGGGGAATGTAAGGAGAGAGATCAACGACATTAAAAGTGGAGCTCACATTGTATTCGCCAGGAATATCAACCTTGTAGGCGTTTTCTCCATATGCTTCAAGAACTTTGAAAGGACCATCACCGCGTTGATGCAACTTGGTCTTGCGAAGTCCAGGGAACCGTTCCTTTCGCAAATGTACCCAGACAAGGTCACATGGGGCAAATATCATGCGGCGTCGGCCTTTGTTGTGTTGCTTGGCGTATTGCTTAGCACGGCGCAACAACTGATCCCTTGTTTTGCGGTGCAGTTCCTGTACAAATTCAGCGCGCTTCGCGTCGGGCACACTTTCTTGATCACGCAGCGGTCGAGGCGTCAAATCCAATGGAGTGACTGGGTTGCGACCATAGACAAATTCGAATGGCGTGAGCTTGGTAGCGCTGTGCCTGGACCTGTTATAAGCAAACTCCACAAAAGATAGTAAGTCCTCCCACCTTCGTGGGTTTGACCTAAGGACGGTTCTAAGGAGTTGACCTAATATCCTATTGGTGACCTCAGTTTGACCATCAGTTTGGGGGTGGTAGCTCGTGGAAAATAGCAATTTGGTCCCTAGCTTACCCCATAGAGTCCTCCAAAAGTGACTAAGGAACTTGGCATCTCGGTCACTCACAATGGTCCTAGGAACCCCATGTAATCTCACCACATTATCAAAAAAACAAGTTGGCTATATCAGTAGCATTATTGGTGGTCTTACAAGTTATAAAGTGGGCCATTTTGGAGAATCTATCAACAACCACAAAAATCGAGTCATTTCCCTTCTTTGAGTTAGGCAGACCTGTGATAAAATCCATAGACAGGTCATCCCAGGGAACTAAGGGAACTGGCAGGGGAGTGTACAGACCATGGGAACTCGATCTAGACTTGGCTCTATGACAAGTCACACAACTCCTACAAAAGCAAGTAACATGTCGAATCATTTTGGGCCAGAAAAAGTACTCTCGTAAAGCAGCTAAGGTCTTATTAATCCCAAAGTGTCCACGACCTTCGTGGGCCTCCTTAATGAGCCGGTTCCTAAGAGAGGAACTAGGGATACACAGTTTCCCTGCTTTAAACAAATAAACCTCATCAAGAAAGAAGGTTGCACTCTCACCTTTGGCTAAGCATTCCTCGAAAATAGGCTTGAAATAGTCATCAACTAAATACAAGTCTTTAATGATAGAAAAACCAAGAATCTTAGCATCAAGGGAGGTAAAAAGAACGTACCTGCGAGAAAGGGCGTCGGCTACCACATTCTCCTTTCCTTTCTTATGCACGACCACATATGGAAAAGTCTCCATAAATTCAACCCAGCGTGCATGTCTCTGACCTAGAGTGGCTTGGCTCTTCAAGTAAGAGAGAGCTGCATGATCAGAATGGATCACAAATTCCTTTGGCCATAAGTAGTGTTGCCAAGTCCTTAATACCCGTATCAAAGCATACAGTTCCTTATCATAAGTGGGGTAGTTAAGGGTGGCACCCATGAGCTTCTCGCTGAAGTAGGCGATCGGCTTGCGGTCTTGTAGCAGCACGCCTCCAATGCCAAAATTGGAAGCATCACATTCGACTTCAAAAGTTTTAGAGAAGTCAGGGAGCTGGAGCAAAGGAGCATGGCAGAGAGCATCTTTCAGCGCTTGAAAAGCTGTTTCATGGGAGGGAACCCAGTCGATCACAGTTCCCTTCTTGGTCAGCTCATGAAGGGGCGCTGCAAGGCTGCTGATGTCCTTCACAAATCTGCGATAGAAACCAGCTAAACCAAGGAAAGATCTTACCATTGTGGCCGTTGTAGGGGTGGGCCACTCTTTGATTGCTCGAATCTTCTCTTCATCTACACGAAGACCATCTTTGGAAACGACAAAGCCAAGGAAGATGGTGGAGTCGGTGCAGAATGTGCATTTCCCAAGATTAGCAAACAGTTTCTCTTTGCGAAGGCACTCAAGAACAAGGCGTAAGTGCTTTGTGTGATCCTCTATGCTCCGAGAGTAAACAAGAATGTCATCAAAGTAGACAACAACAAACTTGCCCAAGAAGTGTCTCAAAACATGGTTCATGAGACGCATGAATGTGCTTGAGGCATTGGTGAGACCAAATGGCATGACTAGCCACTCGTAGAGGCCATATTTGGTCTTGAATGTTGTTTTCCACTCGTCGCCTTCTTTCATTCTTATTTGATGGTAGACACTCTTCAAATCTATCTTCGAAAATATTGTGGCACCATGGAGCTCATCAAGCATGTCATCAAGGAGAGGAATGAGGTGCCTATACTTGACGGTGATTTGGTTGATGGCGCGACAATCTACACACATCCTCCAAGTGCCGTCTTTCTTTGGCACAAGGATAACCGGAACTGCGCAAGGGCTTAAGGATTCCCTTACGTAGCCTCGGTCAAGAAGCTCTTGAACTTGGCGTTGGAGTTCCCTTGTTTCTTCCGGACTGGCTCTATAAGCGGCGCGGTTAGGCAAGGATGCTCCTGGAACAAGGTCAATTTGATGCTCACGACATGACATCCTCAAATTCCTGCAAAAGAGAGGAAACACTAGGGGGTAGATTATCTAGTTTCTTGAGAATTAAAAACGCACAGTTTGGGAACTAATAAAAAACAAGGTGAACGTCCCTGAAGTGTTGGAGTGATATCCCTGTGACGTGCCAGAAGTATCCGTGTTTCACATTTTCCCTGAATGGGAACCTTATCAGCAGTGGTGCTTCTAGTTCCCGTCGCGGATGATGGGAACTCAGAAGTACCTGAAGAGGACAGCTCCCGACCGGAACCGGCTGGATCATTGCATCTCTGCGGAACTGGGGTCCTGTCTTTCTGGGGATCCTTCTTTGGAATGGCCGTGTTGTTGGGAACTGGGTCATTTCCTTTCTTTGCGGCGGCGTTCTCAATAGCCTTTTGGCGACTCCTTTCTGTGTGATCCTGCATTATCTCATGTGGAGTCATAGGTAAAAGGGTGACACGTTTCCCATGGTAATTAAACACATAAGTGTTCAAATACCCATCATGGATAACGCGTCGATCAAACTACCATGGACGGCCTAATAGAAGATGTGTGGCATCCATGGGAGTTACATCACATAAAACAGAATCTTTATAATGACCAATGGAAAAGGATACAATGCACTATTTTGTGATGGGATCGCCTTCGGATTCTGAAATCCATTGGAGACCGTATGGTTGTGGATGGGGTGTCGTTGGAAGGTTAAAGTGTTTGACCACCTTTTCATTGATGATGTTGCAACAGCTGTCACCATCTATTATGACACTCAAAGAGGCGGTTTGGACTTTGCATTTGGTGTGAAATAGATTTTCTCTTTGATCCACCAAATATACCTCCTTGAAAGTGAGCACACGCCTAGTAACAAGACTAAGTGGGGCATAGGCATTGCTCTCATGTGGGGCACAAGCATAAGAATCCATGTCTTCCTGACTAGGGAACTCGTCACTTGGTTCCTCTTCTGGTTCCTCATCTACGCATGACTCATAGCCGGTGGCTTGGTTGAAGAACACTCTCTTGGTGTTTGGACAATCACGCTTCAAGTGACCATGTCCACCACACTTGTAGCATTCTATGTCACTGGTGTGGCCAGATTGCTGAGTTGCGGGCTTAGGCGCTGAGGGGCGCTGTGGGGGTGCTGCAACCTGGCGGGAACTAGTTCTTGTCTTTCCCTGCGAAGAGGAATTTTGCACTATAGTAGAAAGGGAACTATAAGAGTTAGAATTGTACCTGGATTGACCTGAAGTTGGCCAAGTGTTCTTCTTGCGAAGAAGCTGGTAGTGAAGTTGCATAGCCGTGTGCACCAAAGTGTTAAGATCTTTGATTGGCAAAATTTCAAGTTGATCTCGAATGGGAGCATTGAGACCACTCAAAAACTTGGTGCGTAGGGCCGTGGGAGCGGCACTGACATTAGCTTTGAAGTAGAGATCCTCGATCTTGGAAAAGAAGTCAAGAGGTGTCAAGGTGCCTTGGCGGAGCATAGCTATCTCCATTCGGACCTGGTTCCTATAACCAGTGGGAACATACTTTCTAGTCATGACAAAGACTAATTGATCTCAAGTAGAAATGGGTTCAAGATTGCGACGAACGCGGTCTGAAGTGAAGCGGTGCCACCAAGTTTGAGCAGCGTCTTTGAAGTGGAGAGTGGATATCTCAACTTTTTCGGCTTCCGCATAGTGACAATGCTTCAAGACATGGTCTGTGGCCTGCATCCAATCAAGAAAAACAGCGGGATCATATAAGCCATAGAAAAATTCAATCTTTACCTTGATATCGCGGCGAGCGGTGTGACCGGGCACGGCTGGACTACGTGCTTCATAGCGGCGAGGGTCAGGTAAGGGCTCATCATATCTAGGTGCATGACGATGAAAACCACGGTTGTCATGGTCATAATCCTCAACATCCTCATAGCCTTGGCGCCTTGGATGGCGCGGTGCAGGGAACTGCTGGCGTTCTCGGCGTTGTGCAGGGAACTGATGTTGTTCCCTACGTCCATAGCGGGCTTCATACTGGCCTGTTTCACGATGTCCCTCATAACGGTCGACTGGAAGAGCAGCCGGCGGAATATAATCTGGAGGGACCTCCATGTCTTCAGTAGGAACTCCCAGAGGAGCGTGAAGGTTACCAGGATTGGGAACTCCAACATGGGCGAAGTCCTAATCATCAAATTCTTCAAAACCATCTCGATTACCAGGATTGGGAACTACAACACTCTCGGGTTACTATGAATAGCAAAGCCGTGAGGGCGGTCAGGGGGAACTGAAGGCAATCAAGAAATATCAAGCAATCAAGTTGAACAATTCAATGAACAGCAAGAGAGAATTCGAATAAGCAAACACAAGGAGAAGAAGCAAAAAGATTCAAACTTCCTAGTATGCAAACCTAGACGATGGAGAGGCAAGAAGATGGAAACTTTGACTAGTGATATCTCAAACTTACCTTATTTTGGCTTTGGATGAGATTGTTTTCGAACTCGTTTTTTTTTCTTTTTTTCTTCTTTTTTTTTTTTTTTTGAGTTCGGATTCCACTCTTTCTGTTAGTTTTCGAAAATAAGTAATATTCAAAAGATATGCAAGGAAAGTCAAAGCTTTTACACAAGGAAAGAAATTAGAGTAGGGTGCAAGCAAGATCTTTTGAACACAAGAGAGAATATTTCGGCCAACAAACAAGGAAAGAACAAATCTTTTATATACTATCTTTTTCCTTAGATACGCAAATCAAATAATCTCTATACTTATCAATTAAATTGCAAGCAATCGAAATTAACAAGATATTGCAAGATAAGGGAACCGGCTAGCAAGATAAAGAAAAAAATATTTCTCCTAGGGTTTCGAACAAGATCTGATATTTCTGGGTTCTTAGGTGAATGAAGGTCGAATATGGAGTATTTCTAAGGCTCTCAAAGTGATGGGGGAATGGGATTACGTAGTGGAAGAGTGACAATCACAAACAAGAGAAGAACGTGACTTACAAGATCCCTGACGCTTTGATACCAGTTGATGCGTTCCTGGCCTCGAAAAGGTCAAGAATGACTTGTTGGAGCGATCTAGATCTCGTAGGGAGTCGGCCTTCTCAAGAACTGGTCGAGTTTGGGAACTCGGAGGGTGGCGGAAGACTTGACAGTAACTGGGGAATTGAATGATAGTGATGTTGGTACTTGTGGCAACAAGCAACAACGATGGAGCGGATGAATTGTAGAGATGAAGTGAATGTAAAGTGTAGGTTTACGTAGGGTTTGGTAGATAAATCCACCGGGGAAGAAGATTAGAAGTAAGACGAAGGGATAAAGAAGTTAGACTTGTTATGGTGACGCCTAGGGGATTAACAAGGAGATGCACTCGACTTTATCAATTAATCCAAAAGCTAAACGTGATATTAATGAAGAAGGCAAGCCATATATATAGGCGAGCCTTTACAAAAGAGTATCTTGCAAAATAAGTAAAGAAAGTAATAAGGAAGATAATAAAAGGGAAACTAGGATCGACCTCTCAAACATGAGAGTAGACACGCCCTAAACCTAATAACATATGCTAAAACTAGGAAATAATAATAATAACTAAGAAGATAGTTGGCCTTCACAGCTCGGAGGAACTGGTATCAAGGGAACTGGCTTCAGGAACTGAAGTTGGAGTCTGGTACTGAGAACTGGAGCTGGAATAAGAGGCATCCATGCTAGTGAGCGAAGGCATTAAGGAACTGGAGGTTAGGAATCTCAAAGAGTGCTCTGCTGGAGAGGAACTGAAGTTGGCCACGGTGCGAAGGACCAGAGATTGCGTGGCTTGACTGATTAGCTTGGCTCGGGATCGAGTCACGGGTCCAAGTGAGCGAATACTCATGGCTTCCTCTTACTCAACAACTGTCAACGATGGCAGGGTCGCATCACTACATGTGTTGAAACAACTCAATCCTGATTCTCATACAACCATAATAATGGATTATCAAAATCGCTTTAAGTATTGTTTCTAGGCCTTGGGTGCTTGCATCAAGGTTGTTCCTCATTTGAGAAATGAAACTTTTTACATTATATGTTTCTATGGCAAGATAGGTTTAGATGGGTGGAGAGATAACTCTTGATGGGAGGAGAGATATGTTTGGACAAGATTAATTAATATTACGTGGCGGGATATAATATAGAGGGTGATCGGTTTTGTGATTGTATTATGTGATTTGTGTTGATGGAGCACACTTAGGAGGGAGATTCAATGGACAACTTCTTCTAGCTATTATCCAATATGGAAACAAACAAATCTACCCCCTGGTCTTTGTTGTAATAGACAGTGAGAATAAGGAATCTTGATCCTTCTTTTTTGAAGAGTTGAAGAGCGTTGTTGTACCAAATAGTGTGGATGTGATTTTTGTGTCTGACCGTCATTTGGGTATTAAAGCAGCTTTAAAAGAAGTTTACATTCTTGAACAACATGGATATTGCATTTATCATGTGCTACAAAACTTCAAGCTAAAGTGTAGTTGGGGAGGCTTGCAAGAGCCGTAGTTTAAGGTTGCAATGACGTACACGGTAGAAGAATATAGGACTCATCTTGAGATCCTCAAAAACAGGATTTCTGTTGTGGAAAATCTGGCTCTCAAAGAGCCCCTTGAAAAGTGGTCCAGAGCATATTTCTCAGTTGAAAGGTACAACATCATGACAACAAACAATGCAAAATGTCTGAACACAGTGTTTAAAAAGGAGCGTACGTGGCCTATTGTAGCATTGTTTATATTACATACCTTTGCCACCTGGTTTTGTGAAAGGAGGTAGTCAGCAACATGGTGTGAGGTGAGTACTAGGGAAGTGACCAAGACCATCGATAAGAGGTATGCGACATCTGTGAATATGAGCATCCATAGGCTGAGTGATATTGAAGCACAAGTGACAGAGGGAAGGAACAAATATGAGGTGAATCTTCGCCAACTAACTTGTCAATGCAAAGTCTTTCAGAGAGATCGAATTTCATGCACACATGCTTTGGATTTAGCAAAGGACAGGGGTGCTGATATTTCTACTTTGGTTAGTCAATTCTATACCAACTGCACCTTGAAAGAAGTTTAAAAGGAAATCATCCATTTGACCCCTCCACCCAAGCAATGGGAAGTTCCACAATCAGTCTCTTCTATGATGTGTTTTCCACCACCATGGAAAATGGGCCCTGGAAGACCAAGACTGAATAAATACAAGGCTAGGTGGGAGATTCCCTACAAACGAGTGTCCAGGAGATGTGCAAGATGTGGTCTGAATGACCATACTCACAACAAGTGCTTCCGGGCTGCAAGGGGAGGACAATAAAATATAAGACCATAGACTGCAAGAGGAGGACGATCAAAGGTAATACAACATGGTGCTATCTTTTATTTTCCAGTTATGAACAATGCTATCTTTTTTATATGACTTTGGTAAGCCTTTGGTAAGATTAATATGACCGATAAGAGATCTCAAACTCTAAAAAAGGTCTCTTATAAGTTATACTAGTGTAGTGACCCGTGTCATGCACGGGTATTCCAGATTGTTAGTTGTAAGAATTAATATTATTTAATTCAAGTTTGTCTAAAAATTAAGTTTAACTCTCACCAAATAAGCGAAATAAATTTAACTTTTTATTTGTAAATACTATTAATTAATACATATTCATTTCATAGACGATATTTAATTTAATTATATAAATATCTCATTATATGTGTCATAAATACATATTAACATTAAAGTTAAGGGCATTGGGTTGCAGCCCAATGAAGACCTCTAGGGATTTCTGACTCACTAATTGTTGAAGCATATTGGACTCCCACACTTTGAACACACACTCTCATATCCACACCTACACATAAAAAACAAAAGCATTAGAAATCCTGTCACACTTCACTATATATCCAGTCAGGATTGTAATGCTATACTTCAAACACCACTGGCATCCTTTGAATGGTGTATGGTATCCTTGCATCTTCTGAGAGTATCAAGGCCTTCTCCACAATTGCCCTTCTTCTTGCCAAAGATTTGGTCAGTGACATTTGCAACTCCTTATAGGAAACTCTTCCCCAAGGATAATTCCAAAACCTGTCAATGTTTTCCAGCAGCTTGACATGTTCAACTTTGACCAGACGCTTCTTATCTCCTCCCAGAAAAATCCCTTCAACTATCGACAATAAGGCTAACTTGAATTTGTAGTTATCTAGAACTTTGTACTCCTTGAACCTATCATAAAGGTCTTGCACTAAGGTCTTAGGACCAACAACACCACAAGAAAACTTCTCCATCACTTGAATGTCTTGCTTCCTTGTTTTCCCACCTGATTCTTCTGGGAGAGGGCCATAGTTCAATCAAGTAATCAAAGCAAACTCTTTCGTTGAGAACCTTAACTCATTACCACCAATCTCATAATAGGTCTCCACTTCTTCTTGGATTGCAACTGCTTGAACAGAACAGAGTGCACAGTTTGAGAAAAAAGGTAAACTGACGCACCATTTTGATTACATTGCCAGAAGGGCTCCCACATATTGTTATACAATCTTGACAAGATATTTTGTTCTCTATGTCACGTAGGTAAGACATCCTACAATTTATATTAATCCTTCCGTATAGAGGATCTCCTTTGTAGAAGACAAAGATAACTTACACAAAATTCACATGTCAGGATACTATTAGAGATGTGTCAGGATGCATAATTCACATGATATGATATATTTTGAGAGGTGTCAGGATGCAAACTACACATGTATAATCACATCAGGCATAAAAAACTACCAATCTCCGCAAAATAAATGACAAATTCTTCCTTCATGAATCCTTAAATGCACATATTCTAGACAAAATTCACTTGTCAGGATACATATAGAGATGTGTCAGGATGCATAATTCACATAAAATGATACATTTTGAGATGTGTCAGGATGCAAACTATACATGTAGAAATTAAAATTCTTAATCACATCAGGCATGAAAAAATACCAATCTCCACAAATTAAAAGCCAAATTATTCCTTCATGAACCCCAAATGCACATAATCTAGACATAATTCACATGTTAGGATACATTTAAAGGTCTTAGGATGCATACTTCACATGACACGATACATTTTGAGAGGTGTGAGGATGCAAACTACACATCTATATCTATATAAAAATTATTGGATTTGATGAAGTAATGACAGTTGATATCTACTTAATTCATTGAATTATTTTTAAAAGGTTAATGCATTGAGTTAATACATTAAAAAAATATCACATTTAATTAGGCTCCTACTGTAGTCGTCTCACGTCTGTTCGTTTCTGCCAGTTGCTCTTCGTTTCATTTAATCTCCTAATTTGGGTCGTTTAGTTATGTTTTGAGTGTATGTTCGTATGTTCGAATCTGTATCATATTTCTCTCATTGATTTTTATATGTTCCATGCGTATGTCTTTTGAGATTTTTCGCAGATAATGATTTTAAAATAGAGGTTTTTGCGCCAAACCACCCTTTATTTGACCGAATTTGCGTCAAACCACCCCTTATTTCACTTTTTGCAAGGAACCACCCATTATTGCTATTCCGTTAACATGGAACCACCCTTCCATCTATTCCGTTAATTCTTCTGTTAGTTTGTGTGAAATGTCTAATATACCCCCACTTATTTCAAAATTTTAAGGGCAAATTTGTATTTTCTTAGTCTTCTTCTTCCTCCTCTAAAAAATTCACCGCCTCTCACTGCAACAAGAAGCTCACCGGCGCAAGGTTCTTCCCCAAAGGATACGAGGCCGCACTCGGCCCTGTAGACGAGACCTCCGAGTGCTGCTCCCCATGCGAAGACGATGGACACGGAACCCATACCTCCAGCACTGCGTACCCCAAAAGGTTGGCTCTCTCGACTGCAGATCCGGCCGCAGTGTTGGAGGTATGGGTTCCGTGTCCATCGTCTTCGCATGGGGACCAACACTCGGAGGTCTCGTTTACAGGGCCGAGTGCGGCCTCGTATCCTTTGGGGAAGAACCTTGCGCCGGTGAGCTTCTTGTTGCAGTGAGAGGCGGTGAATTTTTTAGAGGAGGAAGAAGAAGACTAAGAAATTACAAATTTGCCCTTAAAATTTTGAAATAAGTGGGGGTATATTAGACATTTCACACAAACTAACAGAAGAATTAACGGAATAGATGGAAGGGTGGTTCCATGTTAACGGAATAGCAATAATGGATGGTTCCTTGCAAAAAGTGAAATAAGGGGTGCTTTGGCGCAAATTCGGTCAAATAAAGGGTGGTTTGGCGCAAAAACCTCTATTTTAAAATATCACTAATTAGTAATTATACCTTTCAGATTTTGTTACTAATCAATATGTTAAAATTTATGTATTTAATTAATTAAAAATTCTATTTTTTTTATTAAAAATAATAGCATAAATACATATATGAAAATAATACAAAATATATAAATACGATAAAAGTAAACGTGTTAGGCTCGCGCGAAGCGCGGAGAATGAACTAGTGCATATTTTAAATCCTTAATCACATCATGCATGAAAACTACCAATCTTCACAAATTTAAAGCCAAATTCTTCCTTAATGAATCCCTAAATGCACATAATCTAAACAAAAACAAAATTCACGTGTCAGGATACAAAGAAATTGATGACAAGATAACCCTAAACGCTAACCCGTTAATTCACAAACTTTATTCCTAACTCCAATTACGGGTGCAACAGTACCTACTATCTCATTCGTACGGGCAGATGCTTCGTTTATGAACCCTAAATGCACATATTTAGCTCAAATTAAAAAGCCTGATTTCAGAAATTTCACTTACATTTCCCTTATAAAAATGCTTCATACTTCTCCATTTTTTCAAAAGACCCAAGACTTCCTTCTTCTTCAGGGAGTATGTAGCTTTACTTTTCTCCTTCGATTTTGACGAACCCTTAGATTAAAGGGGTTTCTTTGTAGAGGCAGTTTATCTCCTCTTTCGACCTTGTTTTTCTCCATCTAAGTCTCGCTTTCTCTTCTTCTGTGGTGTGGCACCTCTGGTACCAACCATTTTCGTCTTCTTAGTGAAACAGAGCGAGAGATAGATAGATAGATAGATAGAGAGAGAGAGAGAGAGAGAGAGAGAGAGAGAGAGAGAGAGAGAAACAGAGACCTGGAAACTCAAACGGAGAGAGAAAGAGAAGAGACGAGACGCGATATATCTGGGCTTTGGGAGCATTTCCGAGCGGTTGAGGGCGGTTTCGCTGGTGTCGGGGAAGAAATGAGAGCGAAATGGGAGAGAAGAAGTTGAATGGTTTATGAGTTTAGTTTAACGAGTTAAGTAATTGGGAGAGAAGTAATTGAGTTGTTTAAAAGTGTTAGGTTAATTAAGCTTAAGAGCATAACTAACCGTGTCCCTTAGCAATGGTCCCTTAAGCGATTTTTATTGGCAAGAGACTCTTGGTAAAGTGGCAGTTTTAATGGGGTCTTTTATCTCAGGTCCCTTAAGTACATTTAAATTATTTTAGTTAATAATACGGAAAAAATAAATAAAATTTAATAGTATTATAAACATATGTAAAGTGGGTGTCTATAGATAGATAAAATTGTAACTAGAATTGTAGTATTTTTTGTATGTTTATTTCATGCAAATATTTTAAGCCAAGTCGAATTTAAAAAACAAAAAAAGTGAATAAATCAACAACATAGGGGTTGTTTGGCTTTTGAGTCACCCACAACTTCATTTCTTGTGCATCATAGACAAAAACCAAAAGCCAAACAAACAAAGCTTTAGGTACTTCGGTCCCTTAGAGTTTTGAACAAGTCCCTTATTTGGTCTAATTTATGGGACTCCCTATCATGGTCCCTTGTCAAAATTGTAATATTTTACTTATAAATATTTAAGAGACCCTCTTAAAGACTCCTCTAGTCTTGCTCTTAAGCCCAATTATTCTGCCAAACTAGTGGACTATAGGCCGTGCTACGCACGGCCGTAGTATCTTTAGTGTTTTTCCTGTTATGTCTTTGTATTGTTGATGGTTATGTTCGTAGTTGTTTTGTTTTATTTATCTTTCCTTAGGTTTGTTCCCCGTGTTTTCTTGTGTTTGTAATTTTCTTCTTTCTAACACTGCAATTTAATCTCGGTCTAGCAGTTGCTACCCTTGCTATGGGCGGGGCACTGCCAACCAATCTACGCATTTTTGTTTGTTTAGTTTACATGTGTGGGTTGTCTACTCTTATGTGTACAATCAACAACATCAGTAATTTATGTTGTTTAGCCAAGAATAGACTACTGATATTTGGTTATGGTATTACGATTGTCTGTCTGCCAATTCATATGATATGTTACTGTATGTATAGAATTGGTTACACATTTTGTAGTAGAGGCACATAGTTGTCCAACTCTTTAATAGTTAAAACCGCAATAGGGTAATATAGTGTTTCTTTTGTCTTCAAACTTATTTAATTCACCTCTACTTATCTTTTCGTTGCATTTCTATTTAGCACATATATTGAAAATATGTGGTTATAACAAAGGTTATGGCCATATGGTTGTACATAGTTGATTGATTCTTTCGTCCAACTATTCTCAGGTTTCATTATTCATAATGTTATGGAAATGTGTAAGTTTCTTATAATTTATAATAATAAATGTCATCATATGCGTTTTCATTTGATTCGTTTAGACTATTATTTTCGTATGTTAATGTTTCTTTTTCCAAAATATGAGTATGATTATTAACTATATGGAGTATGCCTCGTTATAGTTATTAAATAGAACTGCAAATAATAAAACGTGAGACTTGATCTTACTTTATTCGGAAGGTGTCTATTTGTTGTATTTTGTGGACATCTCTATTTGCCAATGAAATTAGGTTGTGGGTTTCAATATGTTGTTTTCCAAGTTTTTCATTCTTTAAAAATCGAAACATTATTAAATAATTTCGTAGCTGTCTCACCCTCTTAGGTTCTGTATATAATAGTGTATATATGTATATTATTACTTTTGTAGTTTATCCTTGTGGAGATGCTTTAATTCTGTACTGAGTAGAGTATTCTACAACACCCCCAGCTCCGAGGGCAATAATTAGCGCACCTCATCTTTATCCATCCCTTTTCAATTTTGTTTTCGTGTTCTTCTCCTAATGTGGGTTGTGATTTGCTAATTTGTATACGGTATTACAGTTGCTAATTAAGGTTGAATGTGGAAGCTTGTGGCATGTACATACAACATTCATTTAGGTACTATAATACAGTGGAGATAGTTGAATTCTTTAACCTATTTTGTGTTTTTATTTGAGTTTCGTTGGGCTGAATTGGAATATAATCGTTTTTTGGAAATGAAAATTAAAAGTGGTTAAGTATTACTGTAGTATACTTGTTTGTTTCAAATTGGAATGTTTTGTTATTGTTATGTGTATATTTAATACAGTAGTTGTTGTTCCACTGTAATTTGCATTTAAGAGAGGATGGGTTTTAATTTCCATAAAATATAATTTGTTTTTACATGGCCCCGTTTTGGCCTCGCAAATGGAAGTGGCCTCAGTGTTTTTTTTTGTCCTTTTGCGAGCATTTGATTCTGCAATTCTATGCGTAGAAAATTTAGGAAAGTAGGGGGGCTTCAATGTTCCACGCGTTTTTTTCTCATGGCGGAGAAGAATTTCCTTTACTACGGGGCATGTTGACGTTTTAGTTGTTCTGCAAAGCTTAGATTTTAGACGTAGTGTTGAGTGGATTGTTCGTTTCTGTTGTGGGGTTGAATGTGAATTGGCGTCCGTTGGTAGAATCCCTAATTTGCAGGGGTGGCGTTGTCGGTGATCAATTCCACACCCTATCTCCTCCTGCAAGTGGTCTTCCTTCATAATCTTTGTGAATGTCGGTTAATCTTTTTTGCTACACTTGTAATTTCTATTTCTTACCTGGATTTTGGTGTGGATAGGATGAGTAGGATATATTTGGTTATATTCGTGGACTTTGTTTGAGTTCAATGTAGCTATGTTTTGAATTCACTCCATGTACATCATTTGATTTTTTTCCTCTGGATCATTTTTCAACTTGACCGCGCTGCTTCCATCCTGTTGTAGTTGGGTTAATATGCAAATTCCGATGCCAGGGCTTTGTTTCCTCTGCTAAATTTGTTCCTGCAACCGAATGGGCCCACTAATCAGGTACAGATCAATGCCCCATTCTTGTGGTCTTTATGCTTTTGCAAGATTATGTGCCTATTAGTCTGTGCAGTTTATTTGGCTAATGTAATTCTTCAAACAACAACAAACAATGTAGTGTTGTAGGCAAGTATATGCACCTGTATTTGCCCACTTATGTGGTTGAATGATTCCTTGAAAACTATGTTCCTTGTATAGTTCTTAGGTTCTTTTCCATTGTGTAGAAGTAGTATCTTCAATCTTTGTGGGTCAGTCACTCTAGATATTGCCACGTATAGTTGTCTGTGGAAAAAAACTGGATTAGGCAGGTATAGTCCTACGAGCTTCAGTGATTGGCCTTGTCTTTTATTGACTGTCATTGCAAAAAAAGGTTTGTGTGGGAAATAGCGTCTTTTGATGACCAAGGCCCATTTTGTTTGGGTAGAAGTTAATGAGATTCTTGGGATTAACACTTTATCTCTCAAACATGTTTCGGTTATTATTTGGCTAGGACTTAAAAAAAATGCTATAATTGGTGGGATCTTACACGAATAGAAGTCAACGATGGTACTTCGTCACTCAATGATCATAGAATGACTTGACTCTTATATCGATCAATGATTTTTTACTGAAGTTATCTTTGAATTGAATATGTTCCTATTTTCTCATCTGTATCTTCTTTCCAAATCTTCTTTAACAACATGAACTTATCTCTTAAATAAGTGTTTGTCTTCTTTTCTTGATTCTTTTTTAATTGGTTTTTCAATCTGAGAAATAAATATGATCATTGTATTGAGAGTTTTGGTCCATTATGCTATTGATAACTACCATTTTATTGGAGGAATGGTTAATGTCATAAGGCTATTAAGAATGCAAGGTGATATGGAGAGTGTAATATATTGATTTTTCCTTGCCTTATGAAAATTCTAATGAGGATTTGATGAATCATTATAACTGCACTGCTGTTTTATAGTATTGTGCATACTCAATTATTCCTTGTTGTTGTCATAAATGAAAAATGATCATCTTTGAAACTTAACTATTTGTATATTCTATCAATAGGTAACTCCTAACAGACTTTATAGTCGTGCGACCAGCTCTCGTCCTCTCTCATGTGAATAGAGATCATAATAGAAATTCTTAATATTCTACTTGTCGTGATTCTTACATCATACCAACATTTCAAAGTTTTCTCTTGATTTCTTCTTGACTTATGCCCTTTTCATGTTTAAAAGTTGATAAAGTAAAACATGTAGCTTTTAAAGTTTCTATGTTTTTGAATTAGCTGAGCTTGTAGAATTGTCTTTGTAATTTTTGTTTGTTTCTTTGAGAACTTGCCTTTCCTTCTTTTTTGCTGGCTTTTTGCGTCATTGTCACCTCTATTTCCCTTTGAGATTTATCCCCCTGCAATTGAAGCATTGATAATATTGTGTTAGTGGTAGTTGTTTTGTTGTTTTCAATTATGTTTTTTTTCCTTTTGGAATGTTACGTTTAATTCAAAGAACAACTATCCTTACCTGATTATGTCTCATTTAGCATGAAGTTAGGTCATCTGTCAGAGTGTTTGTCCATGATTTTTTTCCCTCTTGTTGTCTAATGTATTCTTGTTGTGTTGATTCTAAAAATGTTTCCATTTCAGCTATGTGATCGTCGTGTATCCAACAGGTATGTTCGTTTTTGCTATACCCAACTCCCTCGTCATATTCCAGAATTCCCATCTATTTGCATGTGTCCTCGTAGCTCCCAAATTGTATTCCGTCCACTGTTTTTATGTCCTCAAATGATGTCGGCCCTCTTATTATATTCAGAAGCATGCGTAGACAGTACTCTTCTTTGTTTACCTTGTTGACGTTGAGTATTCTTCCAACTATGTTATGGGTCTCTTCTACTTTCCATGTTTCCGAAATTTCATTACATTTGTAGTGATTTGGTGTTTCATTGTATGTGTACCTTCTTGCTGTTGGCGTTGTTTTGTTAAGTCCTAGACAGGAAGTGAACATGGATAGTTGTGTTGTATTTTGGCGCATTATGGCATATTTTGTTCCGTCACGTGTGGGGTCAGCATCTGTATTTGTTTGGATGCGGAAAAACAACCTTATCACTTTTGGGGTGCATTTGTGTGCTTTGATTCCGTATATGCGTAGGGTTGTCTCTGTTGCAAACAGTTTCCTTTATTGTAAGTATGTTGACATTTGTATGTATCTTTTGGCGACTCATTGTTCTGGATCAGATTTATGATGTTTGCCACATTTCCCATCATTGTGTGTCTTAGCAATAACTTGTTTGTGTTTGAATTACCGCCACATTCCAAACTGATCTCAGTGTAGTATTTTTGCATCAGTGTTCTTTTATATTTTATCATGAAGTGACGGTCCAATGATCCCCCCTTTTTTCCGTCACATTAGTATCCGTGCTTCTGGGATGCCCATTGTGTTGAAGTGTATTGTCTCCATACCTAGTGAAATGAATCAAACTGGTTAGTATGCGGTAATGTGTTTAACTTCCGAACTCACACGCGTTTGTGTCCCCTATGTTAGGATTTGTTTTGAGGTCTTCTATCAGCTGGTCTAGTTTTATCTTGAACATCTTTACCAATACTTCAAGTCTTTCATCTGTTGTTTGTTCTGGTATGTTAGCAATGTAATCGTACATCTCTACCCAATCTTTATTAGTAGAAAAGGTGATTGATATTGTAGGGGTGTCATATTTCTCTGAAATAGCCGTTGCGCCCATGTAATTTTGTATTGTTTTCCTCGCCCCTCCGTCGAAAGTGGGTGGTAGAATTACCCTTGCGGCTAATGTTCTTCTAACCTTGGCGTGTCTAGTTAAGATGTCATATTCATTGTTGTGCATTTGTTCTCGTATGATTTGTTGTTTGCTCTTTATCCATGTCATTTGTTGTGTTTCAATGTCAATGTATGCATCAATTATGTATTGTTGGTATAGTATTCCTCCTTGTATGAGTGAAGTTCCTTCCCCAGTTCTCTGTTGTAGCCTGGCTGAGTAGTATTGCCTTATATTCAACTTTTGTTGTTGAGTTTGGAGCACCCCTTTTTTCCTTAAGTAACTTGACCATGTGTTGTATCCATCGTCTCCATACGGGAGCAACAACGGGTACTGGAGTGACATGTAAAGTAGGTGTATCACAGGCACCCTTACATAGCACGAATCGTTATATTAGAGGTTGATGTCATGGTTGTCATGTCTCTCTGTGTTGTCACCCATTATTAGGGATCCTATTTTTGTCACATCTGTTCCATTGTCTTCTACCACTTCCTCTAACCTTACACCATGTAGTTTTGAATGTGTATTATTTTTCCGTGTTGTTTTTCTCCCACTCCTTGGCAGTTTTGAACATCTGCAGTGGTAAATTATTTGTCTGTAGCATATCGTTGATTTTTGTAGTTATGTCATTGTCCACTGCATGGTTGTTGTTTTGTTGGATTATTAAATTTTTGGTCCATGTGTTCGTTTCGTTGTGACACTGGTCTTCAGGATTGTTCTCCCATTCGTCATCTAGCAATAGCCGTGGTCTGCATATGTGGTAAAACTCACCATACGATTTTAACGTATGCATTGTATCGGTTTTCTGTGGTGGGTCTTGAAGCCAACCCTCACACCTACTCATAGAAAACATCGAGTTATACGTGCAAATGTTTTTTTTTAATGACTTTGCCTGTTCGGATCGTCCCTGTAGTAGTTCATCAAGGATTGCTGGATTTGTTTTAATTTTTTGCAGGATAGTCCCTCCATTGTTACAACATCTTGTTGGTGTGCTTCTTTCCTCATGCCACCCTTTTGCGCTACACCACTTGCATACTTTTGACATCTGCCAATTTAATATATAGTTTATGGTATAAGTTTCTTTGTCTTTTACCATTTTATTATTCTTTACCATTCACATTTTTCTTAGTTGTTATTGTTTTTGGTTTTGGTTCTTATGATGAAAATACAACTACCTGTTGATATTATATCTCTGCTTCGGGTTGTTATTGTATTTTCTGTGTCGACTGTCATGTCTTCTTTCCTGGTTTGTGTATTGTCTGCTTTGTAGTGACTTTGTGTGTCGTGACTTTCTGTCGTTGGTCATGTATTCTTTCCTGGACTGTGATAGACATGAAATTACATTAAAATGTGAGTGATATGTACTTCACCTTCGGTTTCTTGAGCTATGTACTCCTCTTTTTCCTTCGGTTTTTTTATTCTGAGTCCTCGTAGCAATCATTTGTGTACAGTGAACTTGCATTTTATATGGGTGTATTTGCGTGTGGTCCACATTTGTCTTTAATGTTTCAGTTTTCTCCGAAATTAATTTTCCTTTTGAAATTGGTATGAAATGTTTTTATTTTTATTTATATGAAATGTTATTGCACACTTTAATGTCATTATTTGTGTCGTTGGGTGTTTGGTAATAATAAAAAATTTATCCTTCAATCCCAAAATATCTTGTAAAGTTCTGTTCAAGGACTCGAACGCATGTGCGTCATTGGTGCCTCATCCCATATAATCAACTTCACCTCATGCAATAACTACGCTAGGTGTGTATTTTTTTTATCCCACATGTACTGTTGTCAAGTACCACGATTAGGATGAGGAACCTTCTATGAGCCGGTTCTTCCTCCTTGTAAACGAAGTGACGTTATTCTTGCACATCAATGTCACTTTGTATTAATTTAGTTAATTTTAATTGAGTTTTTGGTTTGTTTATTAATAGTGTTTGTTTACCTGAGGATGCAACTGCCAGGACAATATCTTCTTTTGAACGTATTTGAGACGTTATTGTCTTGTACATGAATATTTTCCCCGTACGTGTTGTGCTGTAGATAAAGAAAAACTCCCCTGTTCTATGGGTTACCGCGTGCATCACCTTAGCATATATGTGAAGTTGTTGAGCGTTTAGTTGGTTGTATAACATCTCATGCATCTCATTCATTTCACTGCAATTGTAAGATAGCTCCTCACGGAGCAACCTATTTTAAATGGTTGAAGCAAAGTCGGGTCTGGTTTTGGTATAACTGGATAATCATCTAATGATTTCCCATTTTTAAATAGGATGTTTTCTATGCTCACCATGCAGTAGTTCCGTACTTGGGTTTCGTTTAGCTCAAGATGTTGATACTGGAACTCTTTTTTTTTTTCCATATATTGTATGTCCTCTGATAGCGCCTCCCAGTTTGTGTCCCACAGTTTATGAGGGTTGGCTACGTCACAGAAGATGAGGATTGTGACAAATATCTCCATAAGATGCGCTCCTGTTACCCATAACCTTGCCTCCTGAATGGCATATGTCCACTCGTTGTCCTCTTTCAACATCTCATGGGCATAGCATGCTTCTCTAAATGTGTTGTTAACCTTCTCATTCACCCTTTTTATATCTTCATATGATAGCGGCCCCTTTACTACATTTAGTAGCATTCGAAGGTAGTAGGGCTCTCTGGCCGCTGGGCACCATTCTCCCTATTGGATTTAGGTGTCCTCGTGTGCTCCAACTTTGTCACTGACATCCCACACGTATTTTCTAGGTATTTCGCCATACGTGTATTGTCTTGCCTTCGGATCTACATTGTTTAGAGTGAACCACTTTGTAAACATTGTTTTTGTAATACCGTCCTTTTTAACCAGAATTCCTAGCTGTTGTGAGTCTGCTATTGTCACAAAGTTCTGTTCAGGTAAATGGTAGGTGAGCCGGATAACCGGTGGCTGGCTGTAGTGAATGTCAAAGTCGAAAATACGCCAAGCAGCTTCACAAGCGGACTTATATCTGCATTCTAGATATTGCTTTATCTCATTAATGACAACTGGGTGGCTTGAAACTTCTCCATCTTGACCCTTGTGATTCTCTACAAAAACAGCAGTTGCTCTATCTGGTCTCTTTGTAATATATTTGAATAAATACTTTATTGCTCTTACATTGTTTCACCATTCCACATTTATGTGGGAACCGTACTTAATCAGTAGGTACCGATTATAAGGAACAACATGACGGTTGTCGAACTTGACCTTCCTTTTGAGGACACTACGCCTGTTGTTTTTCCGTCGGTAAACAGGGAACCCATCACCATCCAACGTTGTCTATGCGTAGTATGTCTTTGGAAAGTGCTTTGTGCATTCACCCCATTCATGCAATGCGAGGTTGGATGTGTCGGGCCGCATGGTCCGTGGAACATATGTTCCACCACAAGTCTATGGCATTATGGGTTTGTTTTCTCGTAAGAGCGCTCAACATAGATGAAATCATCTATCTTTTTCCCTGTTTTTTCTTTGCTGGTTTCTCTCAGCCATAAGAGAATATGTGCATGTGGTAGGCCTCGTTTCTGAAACTCAATTGTGTATATGGTTGTGGACGCAGAATATTAGTTCGTTGTTATTTTAAATGTAAACACACTCAAGAGTTTTATGTCTCTGTTTTTTTTTTGTATTACCCGCATTAGTCTGCCCAAAGATTTTTTTTTGTACGTAAATCATCCATGAGTTGGCTCAGCTTCTGTTTGAATATACGCGTCATCACATCGGGCATGTCATTGGGATGAAGGCCTTCCAGGTCTTGTAGTTGCTCCTTTGCTTCTGGCCATTTAGGGTTGGCTGTAAATGTGATGAATAGTGATGGATTTCCAAAAGTACTACATAAGGTCATTGCATCTTGGTAATTTTGTATCATGTATCTTTGTCCACCTATGTAACTTGAAGGGAGAACAATTCTTGTCCAACTGATTTTGCGTCTGTATCTCCCTTTGTAACACCATCACATAGGTTGTTGTATAGTTCTGATCTGAGTTATCTCAGATTACTATTAATCCATTGCAAACGGGACTCTTCTATGGAGGTGTACGCGTCCACAATGTATTGGTGGTACAAACATCCGCCTCTTATCAATGTGTTTGCTTCACAGTCCCGATGTTGCATTCTTTCTGAGTAGAACTCTTTCATAGTAACCACTCCCCTTTTTGTTTGTCTTGGTCCAGAATTGGCATTATACATGATGTTTATATGGAACCCATCCTCACCATGTGGAAATAGTAATGGGTATTGTAGTGACATATATAATGGGTGTATTTCTGATATCCGGCTAGGGCGCCCTTTTTTGCTCTGGATGTAGACACCGCGTGGTTCTGTTCCTTTTCCAAAATCCCCCAACAATTAGGCTTGCTATCTCTCCCGTTGTTGGTAGGTTGTATTGTTGTTTTTCTTTTTTCTTTTTTCTTTCTCCTATTAGCCGAAGTGTGAAATCAGTAGTTTCAGTATTGTGTGCCCAATCCCTTGTCATCCTAAACACTTTTGCAACAACGCTGGTTTCATCCAGCATACTTATCAGGGTGTTTACAATGTCTGGGTTGATGTCCGATTTTGTCAGATTTGTACACCCCATTCTGTTCTGCAGTTCTGTGTCAGACTCACTAAAATACAGTTGAGCATATCTACGTGGGGCGCTTTCCTCTGGTATAAGTAATTCGATTAGATGGTAATTTTGACCAGATATTCTGAAGGTGTATGGTCATCTCTTCTTGTTAATTTTGTCATCTATTCGTGCCCCAAAAGATGTAAATGAAAATAGGCTATTGTATATTCTTATCCTCTTCCTGAATGTACTTGATGTTGGGTTGGTTCCACTAAGCAATCCTTTCAATGGTTCTGGTGTTTCTTTTATCAATGGCAGTATGACTTTCCCTTCCTGGCAACCTATGGACGTTGTAAATTGCGCTTCTGTTGCTTTTCCTGATTTCTCTTCTAACCACATTTTCGCCCCACAGAATCGACATACATATGTTGGTTCCCCAAGTTTTTCATAGGTTATTGAAGCTCATGTCAATATCATCACATCATTCGATCATTATGTGATACTTTGTTTGTTTGTTTTTTTAAATTGAATCCAACTGAAACACACTTGTTGAATTACGGGTTGCATGCTGTTTTTTTGGTTATGGTGGTCTCCCATGTTGCTCTGTACATGAAAACCATTTTTGTTGTTATACAATAAAACCGAACGTTATTCAGTGACCCTTTGATCTTACTCTTTTGGTCGTTTGTTCCCAGTTTCGTTGATTGTGTTGTTTCTGTCGTGTCTTTCATGTTTGTTACAAAAAAAGGTTGTAACATATACTTGTTTCCCAAAATTTATTTTTATCAAAATTTATTTTGCTTTCTATCACCAATTAACGTGGTGCTTTTTGTGGTACAATAACCAGTACCTTGTATATCTCTTGTTAGTACCAACTCGCAGAAGGTTACAACCCTTCCATCTCGTCCTTTGATATATGTTTTGCGAAACTGGAGGGGGTATGGCTGTCATGTTACTGATCTATCCCTACTTGTAAGGTTTTAACATTTTAATGAACACCTTTGTTTGTATATAATTTTCACTGTTATCTGAGCACGTTTTTCCTTTTTTCCAAAGTCGTCACTTTTGTATCTGATTCGGTGTTTACAACATCAAGGTGTATCCCGCAGAATGTTTGGTATTTCTCATCGGCCCGTATCACAGTCTTTTGGCGTAGCTCGATGGTTGTTGTTCTAATTTTGTTTCCTTTTGTTGGTCCTGTTGGTTCCCAATTAGCCGGGCGTACAACGGTCAAGAGATATTCAGCAAAAATGTGCCTTTACTGTGTGAGCTGAGTTACCTGTCTCTTTATTTGGTCTCATTAAGTTTGTCATTTCAGAGACCTTTGTCCTACTCTCATCCTTGGTTTCTGATTAGTTTTTGTGAAAAAATGGTTGAGTAGGTGTTATTCCATGATCAAACCACAACATTGGAGTTAATCAAGGTTTGTTTTGTAATTACATATTACCTGGATTTTGTGTTTCTTGCAGCATTGTCAGTGCACAAGAAAGGAGAAAAGGATTAATTTAATTATCTTTCCACAAGGAAGGAGAAAATGTATTCTAAATACATCCAGATATGCTCTGCAAATATAACATATAAATAACATGACATTTGAAATCTTGAATGAAATTTCAAAAACAACGGTGGTGAAGAACAACAGAAACACAAAACGCAGTATTGTGTAAGGCAAAACAATAAGACCTTAATCTTCAGAACATTCTTCCGTACTTTTTCAAATAAGCCCTACACGAAACATCAAAATCTCTAGCTGAGAACAACATATCGTATGCCTCCTCAATTCCAATAACAACATTTGAAAGTGCCTGGATAGCCTGAATTTTTGAAAAAACGGATTATATAAGGGACAAATAATATCAACATTAGGAAAATGTCTGGAAAATTTAAAAATTTATGTCATCCATAAGATCTTTTGTTGTTTCTTTAGAAGTTGGAACATTGCACCAAACAAATTCAGGTTAGCAAGGGCTTCTTCTTTCAACGCAAACGTAGATGTCATTTGTTTATCTCCTTCAATTAACATTTGTCATAGAACACGTCTCGCTCCTTGAGTAATAAAATCACATAAATAACACAACCAAAAAGCATGATCGACGACTAAAAAATATATCTAACAAACAACCATTCATAGCGGTATTAACATACTTACCGGGAAAACACTCAGATAGGATCTATTCCACTTTTGACCATAATCTGTCAATAAATAAGAAACATATGCGAGATATATAATTATACAACAAAGATTTTGAAAAATAACCACAAAGGAAAACTAAATATTATTTCGGTTTATTTGGTCAGTTGGTGTTGAATATTTGTATATATGTACCTAGATATATAGGTGAATTTATGTTATATCATGGCAATACGTTTTTATATTATTTGTGGGTAAAGTGTGTGTAAGTTTAATGTAGTAGTCAATTACATGACATTATGGAGTTTGATTTATCAAACATTTTATTTGAGGTAAGAGGATTCGTTCATCAATTGCGTATGTTTATTTTACGGGAGCCTTTAATACACCGATGGTTTTTGTTTTTGAGTCGTTCTATTGAAAACGCTATATTCTGGCGCTTTCGATTCCTTTTAGAAAAAGATGAACGCTACTACATGGCGTTCGGGTATGCCGGCTCAAAAATGAGATTTACCGGTCCAAATATTAACCCTTTTATTTTAGCTATATATTAATCTTTATGATTCCCTAATTGAATTCAAACATTCAATTGAAACGTACGTTTTTGCTAACGAAAAGAGTTGATTCGATTTATCATAATTATAAAATATTATCAAGATTTCTTTACTTTTTAATTTGTTCTTGTAAAACCCATTTTTAAATTTAAAAGGAAATAACACTATGCAAGATGGTTAAGATTATGCTCAATAATAATCTTTTTAAAAATTGCAAACGAAAGAGCAATATATGAGATTTGTATTTTCTAACGTACTTACATAAGATTTGAAGGAGAATAATAAAACAATTTTCCATATTATAAAGTTATAAAATTATTTTCCACTTGATCCCGGTCAATCCCGTGCAAGATTAGAGAATTAATTTTATAATCTTAAGTGTTTTTCATTACGTTAAGAATAAAAGAGAAAAAAATAACCATCAAATATCTTTTTATCTATTATAGTTAGGAGGAATGAGAGATATATTATATTGAATAAATTTAAACCCTTAATTAGCATTCAATGCCCCACATTTAAGGTCTTAGAAATTACCAATGGACAATCTTTATATATATTTAGATGTTTACAAAAGCATTTCAAATGTCATTTTTTAATTTCCTTTAATTTCTGTTTAATTATTTCGATTTCTTTTTTCTTGTTTTTTAATATATTAAAATAATAGTTTCAGTTAAAAATATAAAGATAAACTAAATTAGAATAAAATTTTCTTTTTTAATCGCAAAAATATGTTTGTAGACCATTTGCCTACGATTTTTCTAATATGTGTCCTAAAGACATAGGATAAGACTAATAAAAGAAAGAATTTCTAAATATTTTGATTTTGATATATATTTTTTAGTATGAAGAGTTTATATTTTTAAACTGCAGAAAAAACAGTTTCCATATTTCATATGCTAAGGACAGAAAAAACGACCTACCCATATTGCTACAATATAAAAAAAAGTGAGATATATCCACATTTTGAAGTGCAAAAGGGTGGTATTCGTACCCATGTTTTCATTACTTATATCCATGGGATTTTTTTCCCACCGCTGGTACGTATCTTGCGTGTCTGGCTCTTTAGAGGCTGCACCGTCCATCCCACATAGAGCAATCATAGTATCTTCTCAACGGTTCTTGGTCTGCGTTCACCCTTAACATCGAGGTGAGTCTACGCCCAAAATTATGCAATTGATATTGGAGCAGGAGCAGGAGAGTTTCAGTTAGGGTTATCAATTGACGCCGATCGACTACCGAACATTAATTCACTTTGAGTTTTGCTACCTGCAAATCTTTCATGAGCTCCTTTAGCTTGATTCCTAACCCAACTAGCAGTTGAATTGAAGGATTAATTTCAGCTATAGAATTTTAATATTTGTATGGCAGAATCGGAGGTTATTTCAGCTGCCCTATGGTTGGGGAAACTGCTGGCGGAAGAAATCAACTACTTGGGTGGTGTGAGGGACAAAGTGGAGGATCTCCAACTAGAATTAAACACCTTAGCGGCTTTCCTAATCGAAGCTGTCAAAACTCGGAGACAGGATGAACTCGTTCGAGCTGTACTAATCGATGCCAGAAATGTTTCCTACGACTGTCAAGATGTGATCGAAACATACATTCTTGAAGTTGCTCGTCATGGGTATGAGGAATACGAAGGCTGCCAGCTTGGATCTGTCATTCGCTGGGCTTGTCTAGCTGCAAATGCAGCCTCTGTACACAGAATACACTCCAAGATTGATGAACTCAATAAAAGAATATCCGCCCTAAAGGGCAGGATTATAAGCTATGGTGTTCCTGACCGGATTATAAGTGCAACCGAACGCAACCCATCTTGCCAATTAACCCAGCCACTCAGAAGGATTTATAGCCACGAAAATGATGAATGTGTGGTTGTTGGCCTTGAAAATCATTTGGATGTGTTGGTGAAAATGCTCATGGATCCAAATGATCAAGCAGTGATTGCAATATGTGGAATGGGTGGTATTGGAAAAAGCACATTGGCTAGAGAACTATACCATCATCCTAAGCTAAGGGGTGGGGATTACTTCAAAGCCTTTGGTTGGTGTCATGTATCTCGACAATTCCAACCAAATAGCGTCCTTCAAGAGCTCATGTATTCATTGGTTCCGGAGAATGACCATGAAAAGAGGAGAAAGATTGCTGAGAATATAAATGCTAACAGAGCTCACGCCGCACTCTATCAAATGATGAAAGAGGACAAGTGTCTAGTTGTTATTGATGATATTTGGACTTCGAATGACTTGGCCATGTTACAAGCTGCTTTTCCTAGAAAGAATGCAACAGGAAGTAGGATATTGTTGACCACACGCAATGAAGAAACGATATCACGATTGGATGTCGCTCGAGTCTACCTTCATCCAATCAAGGGTTTAGATGAAACAAGGAGCTGGGAGCTCTTTCGGATTATAGCACTTTCAGATGTAGTGTGTGCTGGTGCGTAAGAAATCTCTGACCACCTCTATAGCTATTGTCACTACTAAATCAGCTCTTGTTGCAGCCATTTATAGGAAACTTGATTGTAGCCGTTTATAGGAAACTTGATTGTAGTTTGTTGCAGTCACTTTCAGAATGCAGATAGATATGAATTTTGAGGTTGCATTTGCATATAGTTGCAGCCATTTATAGGAAACTTGATTGTTTCGTTACCATTTGGTTTGCAGATTCGAAAAAGGAGGAGTTGGCTCGAGAGATGTTACAACATTGTAATGGGGTTCCATTGGCTATTGTTGTACTTGGTGAAGTTTTAAAAAGAAAAGAACAGGTAGAATACTGGAAACAAATTCGAGACGATGTCTCTGCACAAATCAAGAGAGGAGGTGCTCCCAATGTACCTTACAAAGAAGTCTATGATGTACTGCAAGTCAGCTATGATGAATTGCCATTCCGTTTGAAGCATTGTTTTCTTCACTTGGCAAATTTTCCAGAAGACTACGAGATCCCAACAGAGAAACTGTTTCAGTTATGGGTCAGTGAAGGGATCGCGTTAAAAGAAGGCCAGAATGAATTCGAAGAAGACATTGCTAATAGATATTTAAACGAGCTGGTGGGGAGGAACATGGTTGAAGTAGCTAGTTGGGACTATGCAATTGGAAGAATAGGATCATGTCGCCTCCATGATCTTATGAGGGACATTTGCATTCAGATAGCAAAAGAAGAAGGTTTTCTTCAAGTAACCAATAGTCAAATATCTAATTTGTCGACCAACCAAGAAAATGCAGACCATCTTTTGATGACATGGGTTCCTAAAAGAGATAAAAGGTTGCGTCGACTAGCTGTCTATGTAAGTGATCAGCAGCCACATAGCTCTCCTATTGTTGATATTTCGGCGTCTGCAAAAGTATCAAGAGCTCCCAACCTCCGCTCTCTTTTGCATTTTACAGTACATAAGAATCCAGGCGAAGGAAACTGCAAAAAGTTTGTGGAATCCATTTCGAAGTACTTTCCCCTTCTTCGGGTCTTGGATTGTCAAGACTTTCAAATCCAAGGAAAATTGCCTAAGCAAGTAGGAAACTTGATTCATCTTAGGTATCTAGGCTTGATATCCACTCGTGTCACCGAGTTGCCTTCATGTATACATGAATTACAATGGCTACAGACGCTGGATTTGCGGGTTAATCTTGACGTAGTCGTTTTCCTACCTAATGTATTGTGGAAGATGAAGCAACTGAGACATCTCTATCTTCCGTTTCATGGCGGGATAGGAAAATCAGAAAAGAAAGAATTTCAAATGCACCACATAGGTACGTGATCAAAGGCGGTGGATTGTTGAGGCTTGATGGACTATTAAATCTACAAACATTAGTGTTCATAGACCTTGACAGACTTGACTTGCAAGATCTATCAAAGCTAGAGAGGATTCATACTGTTTCTGCAATTTGTGACACTAACAAGGAAGCACTATATCCTTTTCTACACTCATCAAGTATGAGGAATTTCATGCTTAGGATCCATGCCCGGATCATAAATGAGGATACATTGATTCTATCAAGCTCCGATGCTTTACATCATCTAGATATACACTCTGAGCCATATGCCAACTTTTCCCTATTAAAACCATTGTGTTTGGAAATGTTGCCAAAATGCTTGATTCGTCTAGATATTTGGTACATTCTGCTTGCAGATGATCCATTGCCTGTTTTGGAGAAACTTCCTCGTCTTGCTCGTTTGGGTTTGCACATGTGTTATAGCGGTACTCAAATGGTGTGCTCTGCTGGCGGCTTTCCTGAGCTCACTGACCTATGCTTTGATGAGTTGCTGAAATTTTGTGATTGGGAGGTTGAGGAAGGAGCTCTACAGAAACTCAAGACCTTACTGATACTTAATTGTGGAGTGAACAAGATCCCAGATGCTCTCCCAAGTTCAGTTAATAAGAGAATGTGTTAGTAAATTTTGTTGTTCATGTTCTTCACGTTGATCTCTGTCAGTGGGCTGATATCATACATTGTTGGCCGCTGCAATTCTTCCTCAATGTACTCTCCTTGCAAGTTGCCATCAATCAACCTTTCCAGCTTCTTCTCCTTCAGAAGTCCCTTCACCTGTATCAAAATGCACAGTATAAATTTATGGAAGGCATCAAATATCATATTAGTCGCTCATCTTTAAGCCTCTTGACTGCCACCGAAGAACCGTTAGCAAGGTAGTCCTTGTAAACTTGACCAAACCCACCTCTGCCCACAATAATTTTGGGGTCAAAATCAAAATGGTCAGTTGCAACTTGCAGATCCGTGAGGGAAAATTTGGGAAGCGTCGTGGAAGAATACCAGTAAAGCGCTCTCAACTGGATTTCAGGATCATCTTCAGTTGATGCAGGAAGGAAATTTGTCACGTGAAAAGGCAAGAGTTTGAGTCAAGTAGTGCCCCTACCACGTACGGGTAATTATAAGAATTATAAAAAAAAGGTTTGATTGATTATATTTGAAATATATTTTCTAGAAAATAAATTCCAACCCGGTTAAATAAATCTCTATATAATTAATAAAGCAAAACAATATACTCATCAATAATCTATGACACGTCATTTACTCATCTATAAGCTATGACATGTCATCGTTTGACATATATTATTTTTTTCAAAAATAAAAATATTAAATACTCCCTCCGTCCCAATTTTATCTTCTTGTTTCTCTTTCCTGACACTATTCACTATTCAAGGGAATCTTCGTAATTTCGGCCAATATATAAATAAAAACATAGTCATGTGTGATCTTGTTTGATTCGTCTTATCGTTTACTTTAATAATATAAATTTTTTATAATTAGAGATATTGACGATACAAAACGCGCATCGGCATATGTGTCCAAAAGAAACAGGAAGATAATAATGGGACGGAGGGAGTATATATGTTTAAAGATAATTAACCTAATTCTAATGATATTATTTTTTATTTAAACACAAATCAATTAAAATATATATACAAAGATCATTATCCTAAATTTATAGATATCATTTCTTTATTTAAACGCATATCAATTTAAAAGATTATAATCAATTGAAATTTCTTTTATTTATATAATATTAATTAAAAATCATTTAAAATAAATATATTTATATAACATATTAATATTATTTCTATGTGGTCATAAATTATATACTCCCTATGTCCCTATTTTTTTGTCCACTTTCCTTTTCGGGTGTTTCATTTTGTTTGTCCACTATTTCATTTATGTTACTTTATTCTATCCATTTTATCTCTACTATCAAGCTATAATTACCACATTTTCACTTTTTCTCTCTCCCAAATTCCAATCTTATCTACTTTTTCTCTCTATCTCTCTCCTCTAACCATCCACTTTATACTTTTCTCTCTCCTATAATCATTATTTTCCTACAATTCCTTAATTCCCGCGAAAATCGTACTTGTGGACAAACAAAAAGGGACGGAGGGAGTACATAGTTATGAAAATCGTTGGCTATTCTTAAAAAAAAGGAAAAAATCTTGAACCTAGTCATCTATGTAAAAGGGTAGAAATTTTGAAAAATCAAGTGAAGAACAAAGAGCTCAATAAAAAGATTTACAATCCAAATAAAAATAGCACAAATTATTATTCAGAAGATCCACCCTTTGAACATGTAGTTCACAATTGCAAATAATTTACATTATATGTTTGACCTGATGGCTGATGGCATGAACTTCCTCAATAAATATGTTTTCACAATTACAATTTACAAGCATGTGTTCATACAACAACAATAGATGTATTGACATCTTCTCCGATTTCATAATCAAAATCAGCTTCAAAATCATGATGCTTCTCCTTGCCAGTATCATGGTATTTCAACTAAGAAAATATTTAGGATATCAAAGATACTAGTTAACTCAACAATTCAAAAGAGCATAGTATAATCAAGATAAACAATATGAAAAGGGGTAAATGAAGAACATAAGATCAGTCTTTTTTTATGTAATATTCATATTACTTTCTCAAAAAGAATACATACTTCTGTGTCTAAATACCTACACTTAAACTTAGAAGTATTAGTTTTGTATTGCAAGCATAAATAACTATTCTACTTTAGAAAAAATTCTCTTTAATATTGCAATACATCCATCCCCAAGCTTAAAAGCATCCAAACATTCTTAAATAAGCCATAATAATTATTTGCATACCAAATTTTCCTACATTTAATCGGTCATCACCTCGTACAAAAGTACTATAATTTTTCAAAATTGAAATTTATATATATGTGAAAATAAAAATTAGTGCACTAAAATCCATCATCAAAGTCTAACAAAGATGAACAAAAGCAATAGATTGAAATATGGTATCACATACATTTGGTTATTGGCCTATCGTCTGCACATGAAACAAATTTGGTCTTAATCATCATTTTACTATAACTAAGTAATTAAAACAATTCCTCAAAGGCACATATTTGTTTTCACTTTTCACAGACAATATAGAGCGTGTTGATGGAAATATAGCTAGTAGAATGCATGGAGTAACAGACAATTACATCTGAAATCCTATAATTAGAATATTTTATAAAAAAAAGTTATTAACCAACACCCAAAATAAAGGGCAAGAGATAAATGTAAAGAGTGAGAGTGAAGTTTCCACCTAGACAATCCAGATAACAATCAAGAAACTAATGATTGATTAGATCAAGAGCACATAATTGACCATGTTAGATGCGAGAAATTTATAAGGTTAGGGTTCATACCTTGATTTCATATGAGAGCTTGTTGAGGGAACCTTAATGATCATCTTCTCAGACATGGTTGTCCTACAACCTTGTTACCTTTCTTTCGGATCATCCTGCAAGATGATCAGGGATTGCCATGTCCTTAGGCCATGGAGTCCCAGTGTTTGCCTGCTGCAAAAAAAAGAAAAAAAAGATTCATATATGAAGGTTAAAAGATAGTGATTAGAACTCCAGATTTATTTCCTTATTTTGATCAAGCATAGTGGAAGAAGCAACCAAGATTAGATAAATACAGCAAGTTGCCAATATCAAAGATTTAATCTTTATTTAGAAAAATCTAAATAATTATGATGCACTTCTCGTATTCGTAATCATATTGATCATTCATACACTATAACTATGATTAAAAGTTCAAAACTAAATATAAATAAATCAATCCCACATTCCCACACAACAAAACAATCAATATACAAACAAAGTAAACTAATACTCCCTCCGTTTGTTAATCTAAGTCGTTTGAGAGTCATTTTCATGTTTGTTTATGTAGGTCGTTTACATATAAAAATAATTAAAGTTGGATTTCTCAATTTTGCTTTTGTGGGAAAGTGTGCTCATGAACTATTTCCAAGACAATAACTGAGTATACTAGTCTATTTTCTATTTAAATTTCATTCAAATTCATCACCATAAATTACATGGCATTAAATGAGTGGTCAATTCACCTGCCATGATATTAGTTACGAGGCATTTGATGATTAAAATTTGAACACTCAACTAGTCTTAATATATGTGCTCATCTTTGAAACGACTTAGATTAACAAACGGAGGGAGTATACAAACATGATACCATGTCCATCAACTTGAGAGATGGCTTCAAAAAACTTGGTCGAAGGTCAAATACTTGTGAATATAAGAAGCAATAGGTAATGATGATCGGTGGTTAGGCAATGGCTTCGAAGGAGAACCGAGCACTTAAAAAGTGACCTCTGATGAACACAAATAAGAAAATAAGTTGACACGATTGAAGAGTGTGAAATGAAGTTCCATGAGAAATTCTAATTTATATTCAATCATGTTGAAGAAGATTAGGAGAGACGGAGGCGTTTTAGGAAATATGTGAATACGGAGAAGCACGATCAACTGGAAGTTGATGGTGGAGAAGGTTGTGGGCAAGATGGTGGAGAAGCTTGGCCTGAAGTATAACCCTAGTTTGTTTCAATTTTTAATTTTCTTAATGATTTAATTAGGAAGATTTTTTTCTTTTCTTTTTTGGAAAATAAGATGAGGTGGTGGTGAAGTGGCGGTTAGGTGACGCAATTTTTTGCAAAGAGATGACTTCTCCCTTATATTGTAGTTAAGTAGATTAATTAATATATTTATCTAGCTAATACAAACCCGATACATCGAAGAAATGATTATTATGATTTTGATCTTTTCTTCTTCGCCACCAAATAAGAGCAGCTGCAAATACTCCAAACAAGAATATACTTGCAGCAATAATTCCAGTAATTGCTGCAGTAGCATTAATTCCTACTTCCACTGCCAAAGAAACATAAATACAACTGTTATGTGCAAGAATGTCCATCTAGCCAAATTGGGCGGGAAATGGAAAAATTAGAGATAATGTTAGATATGAAGGATTTGTGTAGGTCTTATAAACAAGATACACCACTTAAACTTGTGTTTTGGATCTTATAAACCAGATCCAAACAACTTTGATCTCATGACACAAAAGATAAATGATTTTTTACAGACACCTGTAAAATGACGACACAAGAGAGTCAGATTTACACAATTGGTTCGGTTTTAAAGCAAATCTATCTTATCTATATAAAAGTTGGCTGTCCATTGCCAAAATTAAATGAAATTGGTACCAATTTAATGCATTACTCATTTCTTAATCACCTCCTATTGGACTTTTGGGCATGTATTTAAATATCTTTCTTATATCCCTATGTTATATTTATTTATAGTCTACTTGATTAAGGCACAAATTAAATTAATGTGTGAGCTTCTCTTATGACAATGCAAACTTATTCTAATATTATGTTTTAAAGCTACTTCAAACATAAATATAAGGAAATAAAAAATACTTATATTTAAAATTTTTAATAAATTTGATAACAACAACAACATATTAACAAATAATGTATAACTATATTAAATCACATACGAAAATCCGTAATTTTCTCGCGCGGAGCGCGAGGCCCGTATCTAGTATCTATATAAAAATTGATGGATTTGAGAAAGTAATGACAATTGGGACTAATTAATGTTTAAATTTAATTTTTCATTTTTCTTTCTATCTCCTATATTCCAATGATAATTGAGATTTATTAAATGTCTAAAAAAACCATAATAATGTGCTTAATTGGTTAGTATTTCCACCATTTTCATCTTTTTTTTTCTTCTCTCTTCACCTCCAATCCGTATGACGATGAAGATAAATCCGAGCAACGGAAACGACTATGTGATTTTGGTATATATATAAGAGATATTCAATTCATTTTATTATAATTTACTAAAAAATACATATATGAAAATATATATTAAGTATATGAATATAGACAAAAATAAAATGTGGTTGGCTCGCGCAAAGCGCGGGCAATGAGCTAGAAAGTTGTCATTAAGTCGTCATTACTCTGTGGCCTCTTGAATTCCTCTTATGATTTCAACTTTTGATCTTTCGACTTCTCCGACTGAGATTTCGTATTGAATTCTCCCATCAAGTCGTTTTTACTCTTCTGCATATTGTATTTCGTCGTTACTCATGGTTATTGTCAATTTGTAATTGAACAAATCAATTTGCTATTTTTATCACTTCTATTGTTCGTCTATTTTTGTGTTGATGTATTGATCTGCATGTTAAATTTACTTTGGCCTAAATTGCATAAAATTATGCCCTAAAAAAGGTTGTAAATATATAATTTGCCTAATCTAAATTTGTGTTTCGAATATTTTGGCTATTTTGTTGTTGATGATGAGATTGGCTCCTGACGGCGAGACGAACAGAAACCTGTGGTTAGGGAAGAAGCCACTCTGGGAAGAAGTCTTGAGGTAATCAAATGTAGTAGGCATTCTGCTTCATTCCGAAATTGGCAGTGACTTGAGTTTTGCATTCAACCTTGAGACTGATTGAATGTCTTATATGTTTTTGTAATATCTCTTGCATTAAGTTGCACAAAACCGCTTTGACATAGCAACAAATAAAAACGGTTGTTGTATGCTTCAATAATGTATGGACAACTCCTAAGGAGAAGTTAGAGGACGTCTCTTCGATGTATTTATCCTTTATTTACATAAGATAGAGTGACTTAGTCATTTTCTTGATCGCTTATGTTTCTAAATTTATTTTTGTTGAGGTTACATTTCTGTATTGGAAGTGGTTCAGAATATGATCAGCTCAATCCATTTTGAAACCTTTGTTAAACAACGTTAAACCCGTATATGAAAAACTGTAATTGTCCCGCGCGTAGTGCGGGGGTCCGATTCTAGTTCCATAAAATAATTTTTGTTTACTGCAATCAATGTGAACAAGTAAGCACATTGTGCATCTCTGATGCACAATGACATTTCTGAATAGAAGATAATAGACTTGTGATTATATGTTGGGGTTAATAAAGGCTGTTTATAGACACACATGTAAAATTGATAGCGCACTTGTTCGCAATTATGTTAAGGACAAAAGTTAGATATTTCAGATACTTTTATCCTCACCCTGATTGAGTAAAAATATCCAGGTGCACAAATAAAATTAGCTGGTGCGCGAATCATCGGCGTTAATAAAAGAAGACACCTTAACAAATAAAACAACCATTATGAATTGAAGCATCGTACTAGACCTGGTCAAACTAGGGCTTGGGCCGGGCCATTATACCCATTTATCAGGGCTGGGCCAAGCCCTCCCACTTAAAATAGGACAATTTCGCTGCCCATATCCTCCTATAAGGGCGGACAGGGCGGCCCTCAACTACTTAGACAAAGAAATTTAATGTCAGATCCGGGTTAAACTGCGTTACTAAAACATTCAAAACTTGTTTAGTGCTAACATAGCAATTCACCATCAAAAAACTTATACTAAAAACGTCCAAATGTATACTTACATAACAATCCAAAAACACATAATCAAAAAAATACAATTTCTATACCGTGGTAATAAAACTCGCATCTGAACATTCATCCTCATCATCATTAACATAGCCAACAAATACAACATTCATCCTCATCATCATCAAAGAACGTGAAACTAAGTTTATAAAGAGTAAGACTGTTTTTTTTCTTTTTCAATAGTGTTTAGAGTTAGTTGTATTATTTATTAAATTTTATTTAAAATTAAAATATTATATTAATAATTTTTATATTATATATAATATGGGACGGGTAGGATCGGACAGGACCGACCCTGTTGTGCAAAATCTCTTACCCGTATCCTCATAAATTTTAGGACGGCCAGTTTAGTCAGGTCTACATCGTATCCTACATTGCCCATCAATACTACAAAAGGAATTTGAGTCTCACAAAAGATGCCTACTTAACTAAGCAATATGAATTGAAGCATTGGTTGAAGAAGTTTTTATCTGTTACATATCAAAGAGTTAAGGAAAAGAGAGACTTTGTAGAGACGGTTTTGCATTTGAAATTGTATTTTCTATTCCTAAAAAATTTATATTGTGGTAACTAACCTTTTTGTGTTGATGACAGTTTGTGTCGATGACGGTAATTTTCGTTGATGACAGTAATTTTTGTTGATGATAATTTACGTTTTGATATTTTTATATCATATTTGATTATATTTTTATATCATATTTTTATATTTTTCGTTGATGAAAATGGATTTATTCCATTTCCCAAGGGATAGGGCCTAGTTTTCTTACCTCTTTTAGTTGTTTATTGTGTGCACATGGGCACACACTAGACAAACCCTTCTTAATATTCTCATCGTAAGATGAATAAAAAAACACCGACGACATGAGTTGTCATCCATGCATCATGAATTGTCATCCGATATGATCATGAACTGTCATCCGACGACATGAACTGTCATCCACACATCATGAACTGTCATCCTATATCATCATTAACTGTCATCCGATGACATAAAATGTCAACAACTATTGCAAACCTAACTCTACAAAAGCACCACTATAATAAATTGTCGTCCAAATTAAAATGTAATCCAAACTTTACAAAAGTGACATCACAACTATTTAAGTGTTATTGTCATCCTACCTAAAAAATGTCAATCAAAATATATTTTACAATCGATGACGGTTTGTTATTCAATACCAATCAAAATCTCTTTCTACTTTCTCTCTTCGTCCTATTCTTGAAAGTAGCACCTCTTCTTCTTCTTGTTCTTGAACGTAGAACATCTGATGACAGTTATACATGTCTCTTCTGCGTCGGTACAAATCAATGACAATTGATGACAGTTTCACGAAGGTCTGCATTTGTACAAATTATTGGAAAGACATATTGTCATCAACAAGCCATTTCAATGGTACTCCTCGTACAATCCCTTGACTGTGAAGTGATGACTGGAGATCTAGCAGACAAGCACATATACGCATTCATAAGAAAAGTACAGTAAATTGATACATCATATTTAATTTCTCAAACATATTTACCACATAAAGTAACATCAGTGGAACTAACCTATTATTTGTTGTTAGAAATCAAACTTGGAAGTAGCAATTGCAGAAAAGAGCGATCGGAGCTTGTCAAATTCTTCAACGAAAATAGAGGAAAGGATATTAAGATCGATTACAACATCATCCATATTCCATATAAGAAACCGAATCGATTGGAGGAGGGAAACAGCCTTGCCAACATCGAATCCGGATTCTCTGAACCCTAGCTGAAGGAAGGATAAGCGCTCGCCAATAATACCACCATGGATCTGACCTTGGCTATTTCGAACTCCATCAGAAGGAACGGATGACGCTCGCGGCACCGAGGTCGGATCTCCATTGAAACAAGAGAAGCACCAGGAGGAAGGAGAAGCGAAAGGAGAATGGAAAGAGAAGGAGCAGGAAATCGGGGGTGGAGGTTGATGGAGAAGGGGAGGATATAAATTAGGGTTTATAAAAAAGGTAAGTTTTTCAAGTGAAATGGAATCGAATTAGAAACTATCCCTATTTAGACCCGGCAGAAATTAACCCGACCCGACCCAACCCAACCCAATTTTTCTGGGTCATAACCCGTCAAATTGAACCCGTGACCCGTTTTTGTCAAACCCGATTGACCCGATTTTTTTTGGGTCAAAAATGGGTTGACCCGCCCCAACCCGTTTTTGACCCGAAAATTTGGCCAAAAGATAAAAGTAATAAAGAAGCGGAAATTGTAAATTTTACCCAAATAATTGTCAACACACTAGATAACTATTGTCAACAACATTAATAAACTGTCAACACGTTGGACAAATTGTCAACACACATAAATTGCAAACATGACTAATTAATTAGTCAACACAATTAAATAAACTGTCACTAAGACTAATCAACTGTCAATATGGATAATTAAACTTTTAGAGAACTAGTAAAGTAAACTGTCAACATGGCTAAATAAATTGTCAACAAGACTAAATAAACTGTCAACAAATTGTCAACACAACTAATTAAACTGTCAACGAGACCAATAGACTGCCAACATGGCTAGTTAAGTTGTCAACACGGCTAACTAAATTGTCAACATCATTAATACTTTGTCAACAACACTAATAATCTATCAATAACACTACTAAAATGAAGTGCCAATACCATTAATGTACAACTTAGTCTTATTAGGTATATAAAGTAAGGTCTCGCTTATTAGGCATATAAAGTAAGGTCTCGCTTATTAGGCATATAAAGTACCAATAATGTACAACTTAGTCTTATTATACAAAACGAGGCTCGAAACTATGTGTAAACACTAAAAGGCCTTAAATGAGATTAAGGTCCAATTTGGCAAAACGATGTCTGAATGGATTGAAACTTGATTTCAATGTCTATTAGAGATATTTGACCATGTGGGTAACTCTCAATCAAAACTTCTTCATGTTCAAGTAACACCTCCTTTTCTAAACATCAAACTAGTCATCACTCTCTAACTTGTGGCAATATGTATGGTCAACAACATCGATGTATTATTATGATTGAAAAAATTATACAACTTAGTCTTATTAGGCATATAAAGTCCCATTAAGGTCTCGCTTACACTAAACGAGGCTTGAAACTATGCGTAAACGCTCAAAGACCTTTAAAGGCCTTAAATGGGCTTAAGGCCAATTTGGAAAAACGACGTCCAAACGATGTCGGAATGGAATGAAACTTGGTTTCAATGCTTATTAGAGATATTTGACCATGTGGGTAACTCTCAATCAAAACATCTTCATGTTCAAGTAACACCTCCTTTTCTAAACATCAAACTAGTCATCACTCTCTAACTTGTGGCAATATGTATGGTCAACAACATCGATTCTGCCAAAGCTCTTTTGACGACTCGTTCATGGCTTTATGGACTAGACCTTGAAGAAGGTAAGCAGTTAGTTTGTTTCACATTATTATGATATTTTAGATCTTATATATATGAGTTTAATTCACAGTTTTAATTATACAGCTCCCGAAGATGATTTAGAAGAAGGATTAGAAATCCAATTTACAAGAATGGACATCAACAATGACAGTGAAGATAGTCCAATGTCAATGGACATGGAAGATTGACAAGAATATGAAGAACATGTTTTACTTTCTAAGTTATGAGATTGTTATTTTTTTGCAGTTTGAATTATGTGACGAAGTTGACAGATTGTTTTCATTTTAATACTCTATCTATCTTGAGTTGCATTAAACGATGGATTGATTATGGTTGTGAAGATGTGTTTTGATTTTGAGCAACATATCAGGTCTTTATTTGCCGTCGCATTGAACCTACCGTGTTTTATTTAGTCGATGGTTATTGACTTGTCCATAGGTTGTAAATTGTAATTTATAAATGTTTTCATTCGTTTTTTTTTCAAATATTAGCTAATCTACTAAAAGTTACTATGCCAAACTTATTCAAATAAATGAAAAGAAGGTAATGTAGTGGTGTTGCTATCGAAGCATACATTAAAATTTGCAATTAAGATTGACCCAAATTTAACATCAATATTTCGTAACGACTCAACTTGTTATGTTTCGGTAAGTTTTTACTCAAAGCGACTCGATCTGACAATAAATCCGTAACAAACGACTTGTTTGACTCCAAAATTTTCGACCCAAACCCGACCCGCCTATAAACCCGTAACAACTCGACCTGTTTGACCCGGTAATTTTAGACCCGAACCCGACCCGACCCGCCTATAAACCCGTAACAACCCGACCTGTTTGACCCGGTAATTTTAGACCCGAACCCGAACCCGACCCGCCTATAAACCCGACCTGTTTTGACCCGGTAATTTTAGACCCGAACCCGACCCGACCCGCCCATAAACCCGTAACAACCCGACCTGTTTTGACCCGGTAATTTTAGACCCGAAATGACCCGACCCGAAAAATACCCGACCCGGAACACCCTTAACCCGAACCCGACCGACCCGACCCGATTGCCAGGTCTATCCCTATTGTTTAATTAGGGGCATGAGCCCCTTAAAGTCAATAAAGGGAGATAGATTAGAACAACAACACACACAGAGACATGTACAAGACTGTTAGATTAAAAAAATCGCCCAGTTCATTTGGAATTGGGCCACTTAAATTAATTTGGGAGAGCTCCAAGCTTACCAAGCTTGTCAAATTCCCACGATCGGGTGGTGTTTCCCTACTTATGTTATTGTTGTATAGTTTGTTGAAACCAAAAATAGAGTGAAGAAATAATCGATCATCAAGTGGAAATTGCATCACTGCATCAGAAAAAATTGCTTAAATAAAGAAGGTTCGTTAAAATATGTAATTTAGATAACAAGTTATATCTTTGTACATAGTACAACAAAAGCTAGCTAAATCAAATTTAATGGTATTTTAAATGGTTGACTACTAGCCATTCTTAAGGAGACCAAAAGTGATCGACGGAAGATGGAGGGTATTCGCAGAGCTTGATAGAATCAATGGAGGAGATTTCCCTTCCCACTTAAAACCTCTATTATCAATGGAGGAGATTTCCCTGTCCATTTAAACCACACTTTAATTTCTTTGATTCCAAAAGTGTCGGAGTCGTGTAAGGATGAAGGATTTGAGACCTATCAGTCTGTGTAATGTGCTTTACAAGATTATTTCCAAAGTCCTCTCTAACAGATTGAAGAGTTGTTTGCATTAGCTTGTGGCCCAGAGTCAGAGTGCTTTCGTTCCTGGCAGACTTATTACTGATAATGTGTTGGCTGAGTTTGAGATCTTTCATTATATAAAGAAGAAGACAAAGGGTCGAAAAGGTTATCTGGCTCTAATGTTGGATATGGTGAAAGCGTATGACGGGGTGGAATGGTCCTTCTTGAAGCACTGTATGAGGAAGCTTGGATTCGGGGAGCAATGGATCTCTTTAATTATGAAATGTGTTTCCTCGGTCTCTTTCTCTACTCTCATCGTTGGTAGACCAACAATCACTTTGCTGCCATCACGTGGACTTCGACGGGGTGACCCTCTCTCGCCATTTAAGTGCTGAAAGTCTTTCTGGAATGCTATATGTAATGAGAGTCATGGATGTCTCGTGGAATCACAAGTCCTAGGACGGCTCCTTCAGTCTCTCATTTGTTTTTCAGTCTTTCATTTGTTTTTCGCTAATGATAGTACCCTCTTTGCTAGCACTACTTGTCAACAAAGCATAAAAATTTCTAATATCCTCCAGGTGTATGGAGCAACTTCAGGCCAACAAGTGAATTTTGCAAAGTCAAAATTGTTTTTTAGAAAGAATGTCGATTGGAGTTGTAGGAATGTCATTCAAGCTATTTTTGGGGTTCAGGAGGTTGATAAGCATGAGAAGTATCTGGTTCTTCCAGCTACGGTTGGGAAGTCAAAAAAAGTCATCTTTGTTCAACTCAAACAGAAAATTCTGAAGAAGATAGGGGGATGGAGCTCGAGAAATTTATTAAGGACATGGAAAGAAGTTCTAAACAAAGAGGTGGCTCAGGCAATTCTGAATTATACCATGTCGTGTTTTAAGCTTTCATGAAACCTTTGTAAGGAGATTGAGTAGATATGCTGTAATTATTGGTGGGTGATGGTGAAGAGAAGAGAAAGATCCATTGGATGAATTGGAAGAGAATGTGCTTACCTAAATCATGTGGGGGATTGAGCTTTTTGGATATGAAGAATTTCAATCAAGCTCTTCTTGCAAAACAAGGTGTCGTCTGATCCGGGAACCTTCGTCTCTTCTGGTGAGATTGCTCAAAGAAAATACTTTCCTCGATGCAATTTTATGGAGGCAGTTGTGGGTCATCAACCTAGCTACACTTGGTGAAGCATTATATTTGCTCTTGAACAGGGTTTAATTTGGAGTGTAGGAAATGGTGATTCTATTGATATAAGGAGGGATAAGTGGATTTCTAGACCAAAAAGCTTCAAAACAATTTGAACGAGCAATGCCTTTCCCAGCTGTATGCTTATTGATTACATTGATTGGGGGAGTGGCACCTAGAGAGAAAATTTGGTGCAGGTTGTTTTTGATTGACTGATCCCATGAACCCGGATGAGCTGATTTGGCACTTCTCGAAGGATGGGGTGTTTACTGTCTGAACTGCATACATGATGCTTCTTACGGTTGAGCTCTCTAATGAGGATGTTGACGTTACTTCGTCGTCCTCATCTCCGGATTCAAAGTGGAACAGAATATGGAAACTAAACATTCCTTCTCGGGTCATATCATTTATATGGCGGGTCTGTAGGAACATCCTCCCAACTAAGCATAACTAGCATAGAATATGTGTTAGTGAAGATGAGATATGTGAGCATTGTGGAATCCCCGAAACAAGTCTTCACGCTTTGGTTGGATGTGTCGTTGCTATGGAAGTGTGGAACTTAGTGCCAAAAATGTCAAAATGGGTGTCTCGACCGAGTTCTATCCTAAATTGGTTTGAGTATATGTGTGACAATTACAGTGCGGGGGAGACTAAGCTCTAGGCTTTGTTGTGCTAGGATATTTGGAGAAGAAAGAATCTACGAGTTTTTTAGGGCAAAGTGCAGGATCCGGCTGAACTGCTGGCTAAAATAAATTGCTTACTATCGGAATTTCAATTTTAGCAGGTTGCAGTTGAAGTTGGAGATCTTTGTAAAGTCGAGCCCTGTCAGATGGGGGGAAGCCTCCTGCGGGTACCATAAAAATCAATTGTGATGCAGCGGTTTCGGAGAAATTAGGTTGCGGGATCGGCTATATTGCATGAGATGAGACGAGTGTTGCATTGTCCATGGGTACCAAATCAGTATCGCCATCCATTGTGTCTGGTCAGGTCGAAGTTGAATCAATACTTTGGAATTTGGAAGAATGTTACAGTAGAGGATATAAGAAGATCGTGGTTGAATCTGACTCTCTTGTTATTATCTCAAAACTTCGACACAAACATCAGAGGAAGGGAGTTGTGGAATGGATGATTGGCAAGATCTTGAGGCTTTAGTCGGGATTTGGCGTGTGCACTTGGACATGTTTACCGCCAAGGCAATCAATCAGCTCATTTTTTAGCTAGTATTAGACCAAAATTTTTTTTTGTGTCTTTTCATTTTGCATTTTCTTCTGAATTGAGCACTTTGTTAGCTGTTGATTTAACGTAATAAAAGTTTGTGTTGGATGCTAAAAAAAAGAGTACTAGCCATTCAAGGAAAATTACAAGATAAGAGCAATCCATCATTCAACCAATTAGTCAAAAAATTGCGCTCAACTGAAAGTAAAGAAGCAAAAGACACAAAGAGGGCTTACAAGTACTGCAAATTTCAAAGTGAATCAAGTTGTGCGACAAGCTAACCTGAAAGACTTGCATCCGTAATATTACTGATCATAAACATATTTTTGTTAATAGTTTACTATAGTAAAGGTTATTTGTTGTAAACCAAGAAGGAGAGAAGAGAGCAAAGAGAATAATCTCGTATATTACTAGGTCATCAATGAGTGTCTTATATAAAGAATACAATTACTTAGACTAATAGTTTGATGTGCATCCACAATAATAATATTATAACACTCCCCCTTGGATGTACATAACTAACTTCCTCATTAAAAACTTTTTCCAAAAAACCAAGACTAAGGGAAAAAAAGTGCATTTGTATTCCCCCCCCCCCCCTCAACTTTGAGGATATGTATATATTCTTCGTCCGATCTTCTTAAATGTATCCACCTTTGAATTGAGTGACGCTAGCAACATTATCCTCTTGTACCATCGTTGGACTTTTCTTACTTGATTCAACCCCACGAGATGTTCCACATGGTGGATGATTATCCAAGTATCACACATTTTCTTCTGGCTTCACATAATGTGATTAACTCTACTAGGTTAGAGGATGTGATTGCCAAGGTATGCTATAATGAATGACATGAAATAGTTGTTCCTACATACATACATGTGTAAGCCCGTTTGCAAACATATTTGGCATGCTCGGACTTTGAATCTCTTCCGTAGTTCGGTATCACGGCTTACACAAACTGCTTCATTAAAAACCTTGCTTGGAAAACCCAATGGGATAAAGATCAAAGCCAAGGGAAAAAAGTGCAACGGGAGAAAGAATTTTCAACCTCAATTAAAACATATAGTCTTTATGTGGTAAATATAACCATTATGAGAATATTGTGTTGTGTATTGTTCTTCTGGACTAATATAGTATTATGTCTCATGAAAGGAGGAAATTCAGTTTTTTAGAAAGTCTTTTATTGGGTATCAAACTTTTATAATTCGACTTCCTCATTATTTATAAAAATGTATGGTTTCTTTATGAGACTCACTTACTCATATTGTTTAGTGCAACTTGTGCAATAATTATAATAAATGTTCTTGTCTGATGATTGACATTCTTACTGAATACTTCTGGTCTAATATTTTTGATAACATGATATTAAACTTTTCTAGTTCATTGTTTTTGAACTAATTATCTTCAACTCCTTGTTTATACTTAACTTTTTGTTAGCATACTTGAAGTTATGGTTCATTCACATGAACTTCCAGTTCATTCATCCTTAAATATAAATTACTAAGATTGTATACGATACAATTACTTAGATACTAGTCTTGTTTCCTTCTCCCTTCAAGTTGAGATTTTACACCTTGTCAAAGTGATAATCCTAACACCGAGCAATATATTGACCACCCATTCATAAGCTCTATGGTTTAATAAACGATAAGGAATCAACCATCTCGTGTATCTTCAACTTTTCTGTGACATTACTTTAACATATCGAGGGAGGTAAGAGGGTGCATACCGTATATCTGAACACTTAAATTCTCTTCTAAAGACAAGTTTCAAATGGGAGATTTGTAAACAATTGGTCCTAGTCAAACTTAATTCTCGACATCATTTATGACTTGATATTATAATGACTCTGCCAGCTCGTTTATGCGATGTATTAGCATTTGTCTATGCAACTGTTATGTTCATATAACTAATGGCATTGCTTGACCATTTATGACTGTATTATAAGCGACACTACTACGTTGTTTTCTAAATGTGTAGGAGCTGTAATATGCTCAACTGATACACTAATTAAATAACCTCATTCTCCCCCTTAGTTTGTGTAGCCAATGTGTCGAAGCATCTGTCCAAATCACCAAATATATGTACTCAATCCTCATTTATCTCTTGAATTAAGTCAAGAATCATAGGAAACTTTGTATATGTACTAGGTCACCCTGATCCCTTAATCATGCTTTGTATTTCACATGGTGACCAAGTTAATCGTGTTACATAATATTTCATCATCAACTAACTTCCCTATAGTGATATGATACAATTCAATGGCTATAGAAGTGTCATATAAACTAGGTACGAAATGTTTTTCATCTTATATTTAGACATAATTGCTTCAGGCAGACTAGCCTATGAGATGAATACATATATATTTGACATATTTGCCAACTTTCTTAATTAGATGTCTACGTCATCGTATGACAAACATTTTGTCAAAATATATCTTAATAAATTTGTGTATCTTCAGACTACAAGATAGAGACTCTTCTAGAGTCATTTATGAGTTTGTTCACTTAGAATTTAATATCCACATCAAAATTTTGATTTGCATGATCGAGGAAGCTTCTGATTTCTCAATTATATTAAATAATGACATTATCAACTAATATAGTTGCCTACCATTGAAAGTACATCAACTCAAAATCAAATAAGGCATTATATTTGGTTTGTAGAAAAATGATGCTTCAAGATGGGTGCATTCAGAACTACAACTTGGATATGATTAGTCACCACATATACTAGGTGGTATCGTGCATCTAGTACTAGACTTATATCATTTATTCAAGAAACACAAAGAAGGCAGTTCAAGGGACTATTCCAGAATAGGCTCTTGATGATCTGATTTATTTATGTCTTTTATTGTCAAGACTGTTGGTGTTCTGACTGTTGGTGTTTGCAACCTGGTATTCTACTCTAGGGGATATCTAGAAACTAAGGTAGAAAGGGCGTTAGTGTCAGGGCTCATTGGAGAGTGTGTTTCTCCTTTGAGAGAGTGAGAGTATGTATCTTTGTTAAACCTATCAATATAAACTCACTTGGGATTTTGTTGAGTGTCAAGTATCCTCTTGTCTAACAATTAGTGCTCTTGGTGAGAGATTTATGTCCTGGCGATGACGAAGACGTCAGAGTTAGATTCAAGAATTACGGCGGGGGAGAGTGAACTTGAGAGTATCCAGAGAGAGCAACATGAAATCAAGGAAACAGGGATCAATACTAACCGAAGGGTGAAGATCCTGGAGGGAAGTATGACATCGCTGAGAGACCAATTGCTCCAAGCAATGCAGCAGATGCAAGACAAGCTTACAAATCAGATCGGATTGCGAATTCTGGGAGAAAATTCGCCGGGCGCTGGAGGATTGACTTGATCAAGTTCGAAGACACAAGAGACGGTCCGTAACACAGAAACTAAAAGCGTGAATGAATCGTCACCTTTGGTGGCGCAGAAAGTGGAGTTGCCTCTATTCGACGGTGACGAGCCGTTAACATGGATTGCCAAAGCTGAGCAGTACTTTGACATCCAGGCGACTCGACCAATGGTGAGAGTCAAGGTCGCTATGGTTCGAATGGACAAGGCTTCCCTGAACTGGGTGAGGTGGATCAGCCAACAACGTCCGAACTTTTCGTGGGAAGAGCTCAAGGGGGAGCTAGTTAAGAGGTTCATGGGGGCTCAATCTTCAAATCATTACGAGCACCTGAGTTTGCTAAGGTAGAGCGGAACGGTAGATGAGTTTGTGGATGAAGTGGTGGCATGTGCAGCTCATACGACGGGTTTGGGTAACGAGCAATTGTTGGGTTATTTTTTGGTTGGGCTAAAACCTCATATCCGAGTTGAATTGCAGAAATTCGAGGAAGGCGAACTTCTTGCTGCCATGGAAGGGGCTCGTAGAGTCGAGAGGAAGCTGAACTTTGAGCAAGGGTTAGGCCGGGTCCCTTGGAGGAAGTCCAGTTATAGTAATTGAGCCTGGTCAAAGAATTGGCCTACTAAGAGCTCAAACCCGACTCAGTTTTCTCTGGTGAGTAGCAATGGGTCAAAGCAGAATTCTGGGGTCAATAGGCCCAAAACAGGTTGGGGCACAATCTAGCAACTCTTTTCACTCCACAGGAAGTAAACCCAAATTTATTCGCTCTCTTCCTCAGAAAGAATATAATGAACTGAGAGCTAAGGGTTTGTGTTATCGGTGAAAACAACCCTATAGTCCTCTTCACAAACCTATAGTCCCCTATATTTTGCCAGCTGAAGGGGTAGAAATGGACCCGTCAAATATATCTAGCGTTCTGACCTGGCCAATACCCCAGACTGTAAAGGCAGTACGAGGATTTCTTGGGCTCACCGACTACTATCGGAAATTTGTCAAGAATTATGGACAAATTGCACGACCTCGTACTGAGTGGTTGAAGAAGGAAAAGATACCATTCAGGTGGAGTGAGGAAGCACAAAGGGCTTTTGAATTGTTACAATGCAACAAGCCATAACCGCAGCCCCGGTATTAGCCTTACCTGACTTCTCTCAATAATTTGTTATTGAATGCGATGCTTCGGGTTTGGGAGTGGGACCTGTATTGATGCAAGGAGGGAGGCCCTTGGCCTATTTTAGTAAGGGGTTCGCAGGAAAGGTGCTCTCGAGATCGATCAGCCTACGAGAAGGAGTTAATGGCTCTGGTGCTAGTTGTTCAACATTGACGGCCATACCTTTTGGGCAGTTAATTTATCGTACGAACTGATCACCACAAGCTCAAGCATCTGCTTAACCAGCCTGTAACGTGACCTGCTCAGCAAAACTGGGTTGCCATACTCATTGGGTACGACATGGTCATTGAATACAAACCGGGGAGTGCGAATAAGGTGGCGGATGCCCGATCAAGGAGGGGAGAAGTTGGGCTGGGTGCTTTGTCCATTCCTTTTGTGGCATGTTGGGACAAGTTACAGAAGGAAATCGAGTCTGATGTCGAGCTGCAATGTGTGAAACAAAGGCTGGAAAAAGGAGAAAGGGTCAAGCAGCCTTTTGTGTTGGTGGGAGGAAAATTGTTCCACAAAGGGAGGTTGTGTATCCCATCTAACTCGACATGGATTCCTAGGCTGCTAGAGGAATTCCATGCCACTCGAATGGGTGGCAACGCTAGCGCTTGGAGGACATACAAGAGGATCTCTGCCAATGTCTACTAGAGAGGAATATTCAAGGTTGTCCAAAATTATGTTGCAAGCTGCTTGGTGTGTCAGAGAATGAAATATGAGGCATTGGCGCCGGCTGGACTCCTACAGCCGTTACCTACTCCCGAGAAGGAGATATTTCGATGGATTTTATAGGAGGGCTACCAAAGTCACAGGGGTTTGACTGCATACTAGTGATAATTGATCGGCTAACCAAGTATGCTCACTTCTTACTCCTGAAACATCCTTTTACTGCTAAGGGTGTGGCTGATGTGTTCATCAGAGGCATAGTCAAATTACATGGAATTCCTCGATCGGTGGTGAGCGACCGTGACCCACTGTTCTTAAGTTGTTTTTGGAAAGAATTGTTTGCGAACCAAGAGACAAAGTTGAGAATGAGCAGTGCTTATCATCCAGAATCGGATGGGCCAGGGCCGTTCCTAAAATTTTGGAGGCCCTGTTACAACTTTTACCTAATGGATAGATAAAAAACAAATTTTTAATATAACTAGTATTTCATTTCATATTGTTAAAACATGCTTAACTCCCATGAAAATTGAAGTGATTGGAAGGGATAAAAAAACAAGAATAACCAAATAAATATCAACGACCTATATCCCAAAATATGTGCCTTTGAATTGTGATGGAGGAACATATAAAAGAACCAAATTTCTATGACAACAACTTTGAGAGAATATTCATTTAAACCAAGTAGTTATGCTTTTAAGATATTAAATGTATACGTTTGAATTGGAAATCAACAATAGTTGAAGGAATTGAGATTGATTTCTAGAAAAACTTAATCGAACTTGAACAAAGAGAGGTAAAAATTAAACTCTCATTTACATTTAGGTTTGAAATTTGGACCTTTTAATTATAAAAATGAAAATAAAAAAATATATAATAGATTAAAACTAAAATATGGGGCCCCAAAATTTTGGGGGCCCTGTTCGGTCACCCACTTTTAACATGCCTATGCCCGGCCATGGGATGGGCAGACAGAGGTGCTCAACAGATGTTTGGAGACATATCTAAGGTGTTTCTCAGATGAGCAGCCAAAACAGTGGGCCATTTGGGTGCACTGGGCGGAGTATTGGTATAATACGAATTATCAAGGGGCAGCGGGAATGACTCCATTCGAAGGGGTATACAGGAGGAAGCCGCCTGGGATCCAACAACACTTACCGGGTGAATTTATCGTGGCAGCGGTGGCGGAGGAGTTATGGAATCAGGACGAAATACTTCGTCGGGTCAAGTTTAGTTTGGACAGGGTTACCAAGGGAATGGTGGCTGCGGCCAATAAGAAGCGTCGAGACTTGGAATTTTCTGAAGGTGAATTGGTGTTTCTGAAATTAAGGCCTCATAGGCAGAAGTCTGTATTTAAAAGAGTTAATCAAAAGCTTGTGGCAAGATATTTCAGGCCTTTTAAGGTGCTGAAACGAGTGGGGACGGTGGCTTACCAATTGGAGCTTCCACCATCGTCTAAGATCCATCCCGTTTTTCATGTCTCAGGCAGTCGGAAATCACAAGGCTGTCACTGAACTGCCTACTGAACTAGTCATGGAAGAGGAAGAGTTTGTCCCTAGTGACATTATTAAAGTAGTGATTCATTCGGGACAACAGGGAGCTTGCCATAAAGTTCTGGTGGAATGGGAAGGTAAGTCGAAGGAGGAAGCAACGTGGATGACGTGTGTCGAGTTCAAGAATCAGTTTTCTTCCTCCAACCTTGTGGACAAGGTTTGTTTGATCGGAGGTGGAATTGTTAGAAAACTTGTTGAGCAAGGTGGGCCATACATCATTTATTCAAGAAACACAAAGAAGGCGGTTCAAGGGACTATTCCAGAATATGCTCTTGGTGATCTGATTTATTTATGTCTTTTATTGTCAAGACTGTTGGTGTTCTGACTGTTGGTGTCTGCAGCCTGGTGATGTATAAATAAAGGGGTTTATTCTACTCTAGGGGATATCCAGAAACTAAGGTAGAAAGGGCGTTTAGTGCCAGGGCTCATTGGAGAGTGTGTTTCTCCTTTGAGAGAGTGAGAGTTTGTATCTTTGTTTCAAATGTTTCAATATAAACTCACCTGGGATTTTGTTGCCAAGTATCCTCTTGTCTAACACACATCGTACAAACGAGACTCCAACCTGCTTCTCTCAAAAAAGGAGGGGATTCCATCTCCATGTTCTTCAACAAGGCCAGGCCCTCTGTTCCACTCTTGTCGCGGGTAGACATCATATCTTTGATAGAGAACTCATTGTTTATCTCCTTGTTGGTGTGCTTTCCTTCCTCCTCAATCATGAAGGACGGCTCACTAATTAAACCTCTCAGACCAGCGGGCTTCACTGTCACTCAGCGCCCTCCTCGCAACAACAAAGGCGGTCGGGGTTACAGAGGTGCGAACCAGGGAGGCTACAACTCAAATCGAGACCACAACAATGGGGGACGCACCCAGCAAAACACCAACCTTGCAGGCCAAGCTGACAACTGTCCTCACTGTCACGTATGTGGGAAGCCTGAACACAGAGCTTTGAAGGGTTGTCATAGGTTCAACCAATCCTACCAGGCAGCGCTAAGTTATATATGTGCTCTTATGAAACGTATATGTGTTCATTTGAAATAACACAAGTGCGTATATGAAACGTTGTATATATGCATGTGTATCAATCTTACAAATTTATGTGAAGCGTTGTATATGTGTGTTCATACGTACAAGTATTCTGCGTTCATCGGGATAACGTTTGTGTTCATAGGTTATAACGTATGTGTTTAAATGGGCAAAAACACGATACTCGCGAGACCGAACTTCTACCGGATTTTAGAGGCAACTCTGAAAAAGACGACAGCGTTTCATGAATGGAAATCCGGCCATTTTTTTCTGCTCGATCGACGTTTAGGTGGATACATCGCATATGTATTTTAGAGGCAACTCCGGCCATTTTTTAGTTAGGCTTCCCTCCATTTCAAATCCGTGTTCTCAACAGTCCCTTTTATCACCATATGCACAGCACCATCCACTAATGAATTACCAGATTTAATTATAAAGATACTAGTTTTATTCTCCCGTCGTGTCGCGGAGTGTGCACAATAATTTGTATAACTATTTATATACTGTAATTTATAAATACATTTATATAATATTAATATAAATAAAAGTATGCATTTTATAACGTTTTTTAATTAATTTTTAAATTAATAATATATAATTAAAAGAAATTTCAATTATAATCTTTTATATTAGTGTGCGTTTAAATAAGGAAATGATATCAATAAATTTAGGACAACGATCTTTATACATATATATTTTAATTAATTTGTGTTTAAATAAGGCAATGATATTAATGGAGTTAAGTTAATTATCTTGAAATATATATATTTATTTATTTATTTTTGAAAAAAATGATGTGTTAAATAATAACATGATGTAGTTTATTAATAAATAGATAACGCAATATAGCTTATTGATGAGTATAATTATAATGTTTTGATTTAATAAAATTATATAGACATTGATAATAATAATAATAAGAGGTTTTTGGTATAAATCACCCGTTATTTGCCCAAATTTGTAAGGAACCACCCGTATCTTCGTTAATGATTTTAAACCACCCAAAACTTGCCTTCCGTTAACAAAGTCCCACCCAAACCATATTTCTGTTAGCATTCCGTCTAAATACGTGAAAAGACCAGATTGCCCCTTCGTTTTCGTTAAAATTACACTAAAAAATTGACCTTGTTACTGTTCATCGTCTTCAACCTCCCACAAAACGCCCTAGGTCGATTCGGATTTTGACTCAAACACTCTATTTTCATTCCCTAAACACTCCCATTATGGTCTATTTCTTCTCCTCTTTCATTCCCCTCAAGAATCTAGAGTTGTGGTGGCCGAAATCGTGATGTGTCATTGAAGGTCGAGCTCGGTCTGTTCCTTGTTCCTCCATTTTTTCTTCGATTTTCAACCTCTAAACACTCTCATTATGGTCTATTTCTTCTCCTCTTTCATTCCCCTCAAGAATCTAGAGTTTTGGTGGCCGGAATCGTGATGTGCCATTGAAGGTATTGAAGGTCGAGCTTGGCCTCTTCCTTGTTCCTCCATTTTTTCTTCGATTTCCAGACTTTAAACACTCCCATTATGGTCTATTTCTCCTCCTCTTTCATTCCCCTCAAGAATCTAGAGTTGTGGTGGCCGGAATCATGAATTGTCATTCTAAGTTTGCAAAGTCACCATTGAAGGTGAGGTTGAAGACGATGAACAGTAGTAACAAGGTCAATTTTTAGTGTAATTTTAACAAAAACCAAGGGACAGTCTGGTCTTTTCGCGTGTTTAGACGGTAATGCTAACAAAATTATGGTTTGGGTGTGACTTTGTTAACGGAAGGCAAGTTTTGGGTGGTTTAGAATCATTAACGAAGATACGGGTGATTCCTTGCAAATTTGGACAAATAATGGGTGGTTTAAACCTACAACCTCTAATAATAATCGTTGATCACGTGAAGCGAGACATGAAACTGTGGGAAGGGAGTCAAAAAAAGTGAAAGTTAAGCGAGATTGGCCTAACCTTTCTCCGTACGTGGAGCATGTGAACTGAAACCATTTTACAAACGATGAAAGTGTATAAATGTCATTCCGGTGGTCATACTAGTAGTACATTAGACGTAGCAATAATTAAAGATGAAGAATGGGGGAAGGAAAGTAGCTGCTATGATCATCTCCTCCTTCCTACTCCTAATTCCAATCCTGTTCCACCTCAGGCAACCGCCAACGAAGCCGAAAGAGGTTGAGACACTCCCAACACTCCGTATCCTGATCGGGATCCTGACGCGTCCGGATGGTTACGACCGTCGCAACTTTCTCCGTCAGGTGTACGGCATCCAAAAGCGTCCTTCAGGAGCCCAAGTAGACGTCAGGTTCGTGTTCTGCAACCTCACAAAAGACGACCAGCGTCTTCTGGTGGCCCTCGAGATCCTATGCTACGACGACATCCTCCTCCTCAAGTGCTCTGAGAACATGGACAAGGGCAAGACGTACACCTACTTCTCGTCCCTCCCCTCGATAATGCAGCAGCACTACGACTACGTCATGAAAGCGGATGACGACACCTACATAAGAGTCGAGAATCTGGTGAAGTCGCTCATGGGGCTCCCTAGACAGGACCTGTACTACGGCTATGTGATCCCTTGCAATAGCATGGATCCCTTCAGGGAGTACATGTCAGGGATGGCTTATTTGGTGTCATGGGATTTGGTGAATTGGATTGCTGAGTCTGATATTCCAAAGGCCAATTTGGTGGGTCCAGAGGATAAGGTCTTTGGAAACTGGCTAAAGCTTGGTCATAAGGCTAAGAACCGCTTCAATGCCAAGTGGTCCATGTATAATTTTCCTGAACCACCCACCAGGTGCACCCACCCGCTCCATCCCGACACCATCGCGGTTCATCTCTTGAAGACAACCCAGAAATGGATCCGGACTCTACGTTATTTCAATGTTACCAACCCCGCCATCCTACCCTCCTACATTTGATTCAATTCATTCATTTTACTTGTTTTTTTCGTTAACATTTGGGATTTTTTTACAACTAACAAAGTTGTATACAATTATTTCATTCCGGAATTTAGTCTACTCGTAAACAACATGAAACAACGATTATATGGCTATTGGATGCACAATCCACGCTTCAACATGCACATTATGTATCTGATTTTTCGAAACCACTTATCAAATTCAAATCCAGATCCGACCCGCCCCGCCCGATTCAGTTTATAGGATTAAACTACACTGCCCTTACTCAACCTCAGAGGGTGACGTACTCGGTGACAACGTGGATCACGTGATCCATGATGTCAAGTTTTCACCCTCCGCCACCAGAAGTGTATGTACCATATCTTGGCACTACTATCCTAAGGGAGGAGCGGTACCCGAAGAGGAGATGCTCAACAAGGGACAGGGGAAAGCAATGGACATGTTGAAGGAGGTTGAGGAGTATCTCCTTGCTAACCCTAATGCCTATGCTTAATTGCTTCAGAGATTGAGAATAAACATTACAGTAATCTAAAGATGTATGAAATGATTGATCAATGTGTTACAGGCATGTGATCACCGGCTCCCTACCCTGTCAGCATAATTGGATAGCAAGTGGGCCGCAGGGCACTTGTTTAAGGGTAGGTGGGAAGAGGTCGAGAGTTCGACTCCCACTACCAACATCCTACATGGGCCTAGGCATGTAACACAAGTGTTGTGGTCAAATCATGAAGTATGGCTTTGGATATGGACGTGTAATACACACCAGCTGATGCTGGTGTGTAATAAAAGGAGGCCACTAAAAAAGTGTATGGCTTTGGATATGGACATGCAATACATGTGCTTATAAATGAAAAGTGAGCATATATAAAATGTAAATGAAACAGTATCAATTTCAAGATAGCAATAAATTGAGCATATGTAAAATGTAAATGAAACAAATTAAGCATGAAACAGTATCAGTTTCAAGATAGCACTAAATTACTCAAAGTACCTGAGGACGGAAGAGCTAAAAGTATCATTCTTCGGTGCTTCCTTTCTTGTACACCATATCCAAGCAAAAGAGAAAGCATGACGGCTTCTGTGTTATATTTTAATAGCTCCTTTGCAAAGGATTTGATGTTTTTGCTCATCTTATAATCTCCAAATATGACACCTTTACAAAGCCGAACACTATTGATGCTGTCAAGCACGTTACAAGGGTCCAACTGGCTAAGCCCCGGGCCTCTTCCTTGCACAACCATATAGAATTTGTCACAGTAAAATCATGCAGATATTTCTGCTTAGGAGTGTAGAGAGAGCATCCCATTCATATACTGTCTCCTGACCTTCTTGAACATGGCATGCATCATCTTAAATCTCTCCTTTACATCATCAAACACTATTTCCTGACAGAATCTAGCCTTTGCATCCACAAATTTGGCTTCTGAATTCTCTTTATATTGGTCAATGGAAGTCATAATCTTCTTAATATCTTCCAGGGGTAAGTCAAAACCACATCTCACAATTTCTTTAGAATCAAGATCATGGAGCCATCTTAGTGAATGAAAAGGGTCTTCATTACTCTGAACGGAAGTTTTAATATAGTCTAGAGCATCTGAAAAGCTAGAGAGCTCATTAATTTTATCAATTAATTGGTCAAAGACATATCTGTCATTCTGGTCAAGCCAATCCCTAATATCTGAAGGATAAGAATCAGCTGCAACCAAGCAGGCCTTTCGAAAAGCAGAATTAGAGTTGCTGATGAGTTTAACAGCAATGTGCAAAACGCTTACTGAGAAAGCATCAAAACCTTCGGAAGTGGAAGAGTTAGAATCATGGGATAATTTCGTACTGTAGCTCCAATGCAGAATTGCAATGTGAATGAATGCCTCCCATCTGCAAGAAGAGTCAAGATGAAGTCATGAAGAAGTAGATAATGGAAGGACTTATTAGTAAACCGACATATTGGAACAAACTTATAATTTTACATATCTAGTATAAAACAATGCTATTACAGGCATTTGTCGTATGGTTGAAACTGGAATTTAAAATAAGCAACTATTTGAAACTTCAAACTTCCAAGAGTAAAATGTATAGGCTGACAAGGACAAGACACTATAATAGGGAGAACACAGATATATGATACAGTAGTAGCACGCAATGAATGATCTATTTGTCTCTCTTTATTCATTTTCTATTTCAGTACTTACTATATAAAGCTTTCTTATCTTGAAGCATGTATGTTCTTTCAAGGAAAGAGGTTTGCTAGGCTAACTTTTAGATACTAAATTTTTATATTGATTTGTGCTATGTCTAGATTATTCCTTTGCTCGCCCAAACATTAGCTGATTCTTATGGACTATTATGGGTTTCAATGGAAATTTTGTGGGAAATATAAAAAAATGAACATTTCTAATAAGCTTTACTTCGTTTGATGACAATAGAAGTAGCAAATACCACTTACTCGAAAGGAGGTGCAATCTCAATTGCGATCGTAAGATGCATGGAGAAATCAGCAACAACACTGTCCTCATTCGTAGTTGCAAATGTGCATGCCTTGTGAGGAAAACCTCTTGGAATATACAGCACATCACCTTCCCTCAACAAGATTTCTCTACTCCCTTTTACAGAGTCAGGTGGATCCTCAAGAGAATCATAAAGGCGTGGCAATTCAACTAACGGTTGAGGAGAAACTGTCCATAACTTAGTTCCTCGAAGTTGGCATACAAATACACAATGGTCATCATAATGGCAAGCTAAGCCCTGAGAGTTAGGAGGAGTCAAGTACAAGTTAGCGCCAACTGAAGGTTGACCAAATAGAGAGGCAACTTTATCAGAAATAGAAGCAATGGTTTTTAACCGGAATTCCATTCCTCGTAATGCTATTGTATAGCCCTCCTTGTACGCTTCCTCACATTTCAATATCTCATCCATGGTGAAAGCATTAGGCAATTGGGCACAACAATCATTATTAGCACTGACTGCAAAAAAGTGCTCCTCATGTTTCGAATTTGGTTCTGTTCTCACAACGCGTAGATCCTGCTGGTAAATAATGGGGGAAGCTAGTGATTTTACCTCACCTAGGTACCTGAAAATGTCCGTCTCATCTAAAGCTAGTGGGACGCAAGAAACCATTCCTTGTAGCATTGAAGAAAGAAAAGAAGGGCATGCTCCTTCAGGGTTTAGGGATTCAGCAAATCCATCAAATATATCATCAAACCGATGCAGATCCATATGTGATCTCCTTGTAACAAACGGAGATGATTCCCAATAATGTAACATGAAGTTCTGGAAACAAGACATGTCAGCCCCAATGATGTGTCGCTTAATAGCATCAGATGTGAGCCTAGAAGCAAAATGAGATGCATTGAGTGACAGCCTGAAAATGGTTTCTGCCATACTGTTTGTTGTAAGGTCACTCACACGGCAGCTACTTTCATGCCTGAATTTTCTGCATAAGATTAGTTTATGCAGATGAGCCCATAAATTTTTCAAACAATTTATTGACTTGTCCATCAGTTTCCTTGGGATCCTTCCCAATTGTTCCAGACTACAGCAATTAACTAGAGAAACTGTTGCAGTGAGAAGCAACATTGGAAGTTCATCTTCCATCTGCTCCACTTGGAGACACAAAACACCTTCCTTGTCATATATGCAAATAGAAGCCAACAATGTTGAGGATTTCATGCCCTGAAGAAAGCCAAGCCTATGGATATTACATTAAGCATTTGTGTTCAAAGAATCACCACAATACACATCAACTAACCCAAAAAAAAGGCCATTGGTTGTTGAAATACGAATGCAATGAAAAATGACAGTCACTTGGAAACTTCTTGCAATATGATCTTACTGGAAGTAGAAGTCTAGAAAGCATCACTGGATTTTTGTCGTATCATAAAAAACTAGAAAGAAAAAATCTCCAAGAAAATGTATCATCTATTGCATTTGTAGTCGTCTTCCTAAAGGAGCATCCATCATATGCTGATACGAGGATCAAATTCCACATGGATGATAAAGCAAGTATCTTAAAGCATCCCTAAAAGATCCCTATTGGAAAGGGGAGAAAAAAAAAGCAAGAGAAGGAACTCACATCAAGTAGTTGATAGCAGAAAAATGGAGCAACCGCTGGCGGCCTAAAGAAGTAGATGAAACATCCAAGAGAGCATTAGAAGCAGCCATGGCAGTCTTGTGGCTTGCACACAAAACCTTGGGCAAAAGAAGTCTCAAAGTGTCACCCTCTTCGAGAGCGATCATCTGGTTTACTTGATACGAAGTTAAAGAAGCGGCCCCCAAAATCTTTAAACCTGTGCGCATAATCTCGGAACAACTGCAACAAAAAAGTATCATGTAATCTCGGAACAAGTGCAAAAAAAAGAAAGTATCATTCCAGCGAAAAATTAAGAGTAACCTGGATTTGAGAATGAGAGGGAGAAGAGCGAGAATAGAGTTGAGAAAGTGTTCGTTAGTAAAGAGGAGGCGATTGACTTCACTCAAGCATGCTTTAATCAAGGCCGAGGAAGAAGGATGTTGAGGGTGGTTGAGAGCTGCGAGGGTTAAGGGGAACAGAAACTCAGATGGCAGGCGCCGGAGGTTGCAGGTTTTCCGTTTCCTCTTGGTGGTCGCCATTAACACGGCTAGGCGAATTGCTTTCGAGGTAAGAGCCCTCGTAATGCCTATTTTCATATTTATTATATATTAATATTTTAATTATTTATAATATATATTTTTAAATATTAAATTATTAAATTAATTATAATAAATAATAATATATATATTTTTAAATATTTTAATATTTATTTAGTAATATTAAATCAATAAATGAATAATATAAACCTACTAATTAATATAATATAATATTAAAATAACGTTATTAATATAATAAAAGGCAATGGCTATATGCACGCGAATCGAGGCCTATATGCACGCGATTTCGTGCGCGCATCTTATGCGCACCACTCTGTGCGCTGGTGTTCTGCGCACTTAGGTATTACGGGGTATTACGGGTACTTTTCGTAAATTTTCAGAATATGTAACAACTGGTGTGCGGAACGACTGCGCACAGGTTGAACATATGTGCGCCTAGATTCTGCGCGCATTAGGTCAGCGCACAAGGTTGTGTTATTTTCAATATTTGATTATGTTTGAAAAACTTATACAAATTAGTGTTATTAGGCATATAAAGTGCGTATAAGGTCTCCCCGTCACAAAAAGTGGCTCGAAAATACGCAAAAACGCTAAAAGGCCTTAATGGGCATTAAGGCCTTTTAAGGTCCAATAAGGCGGAACGATGCCCAAACGACGTCGGAATGCAATGAAACTTGTTTTCAATGAATATTATAGCTATTTAACTTTGTCGGTAACTTCAAGTCGAAATCTCGTACTCTTCAAGTAACACCTCCTTTGTAAACCTTTACTAGTCTTTCAATCTTCGAAATAGTTGAAATAGTTGCGATATGAAGGGTCTAGCACATCGATGTTGATTATGTTTGAAAAACTTATACAAATTAATGTTATTAGGCATATAAAGTGCGTATAAGGTCTTCCCGTCACAAAAAGTGGCTCGAAAATACGCAAAAACGCTAAAAGGCCTTAATGGGCATTAAGGCCTTTTAAGGTCCAATAAGGCGGAACAATGCCCAAACGACGTCGAAATGCAATGAAACTTGTTTTCAATGAATATTATAGCTATTTAACCTTGTCGGTAACTTCAAGTCGAAATCTCGTACTCTTCAAGTAACACCTCCTTTGTAAACCTTTACTAGTCTTTCAATCTTCGAAATAGTTGAAATAGTTGCGATATGAAGGGTCTAGCACATCGATGTTGATTATGTTTGAAAAACTTATACAAATTAGTGTTATTAGGCATATAAAGTGCGTATAAGGTCTTCCCGTCCCAAAAAGTGGCTCGACAATACGCAAAAACGCTAAAAGGCCTTATATGCGCATTGGATCTGCGCACATCTTCATGTGCGCAGGCTAAATGCGCACATTTTTCAGCGCACGACGTTTCGGATTCCCGAAGTTGTAAGCTGGACGTTTGCGCATTACCTTTTATGTGCGCTGGTGTCCTACGCACGAGTTTGTCAGTCATTGCTAGAATTTTCAAATTTATCCCGAAAATACCCATGTGCGCAATACAACAGCGCACCAACCTATGCGCATAACTTCTGCGCACCAAATCGTGTGCATATAGTGAAAAAGTCGCGTGCATATAGGTGTTTCGTAATAAAAAATGTCATGTCACAGTTCTTCATTAGCTAAATAGCTATGCAAAATTATTGCATTACCGTTAAATTGTTACCCTAATTTTTATTAATGCAATACTTAATTACTTATGCATAATTTCACAATCAATTCATAGTTATTTCAAACTTATTTATTAATAAATCGTTGCATTAACTATCCTAATCCTAATCCTAATAATCTTATCTATATAAAAGTTGGCTGTCCATTGCCAAAATTGAATGAAATTGGTACCAATTTAATGCATTACTCATTTCTTAATCACCTCCTATTGGACTTTTGGGTATATATTTAAATATCTTTCTTATATCCCTATGTTATATTTATTTATAGTCTACTTGATTAAGTCACAAATTAAATTAATGTGTGAGCTTCTCTTATGACAATGCAAACTTATTATAATATTATGTTTTAAAACTACTTCAAACATAAATATAAGGAAATAAAAAATACTTATATTTACAAATATTAATAAATTTGATAACAACAACAACATATTAACAAATAATGTATAACTATATTAAATCACATACGAAAATCCGTAATTTTCTCGCGCGGAGCGCGAGACCCGTATCTAGTAATTATAATATAAATTTGAATGTTGATGGTAATAAATTCCAATCCATACAATTCAATGCACTAATATTAAGAGGGGGGCTCGGGTGAGGACGAATTACCCCGTGAGGACGTGAGGACACTTCTGTGCCCTTAGATCATTCAATCAACGATTGAGATTAAAAGGGAGAAAGGATCCGGTGTGATGCACTTGGGTGAGATCAGATGAGTGAAGCGGTGACAATTTTGCAGTACTCAAATTTTGTGAAGGGTAAAGTGGACTTTATACAGGAAAATCATAACAGCAGCGAAAATTTCTTCCTCGACCACGCTCCGTCTTCCTCCCTCGACCTCTCTCTTTCCTTCACGGCCCCCTCTCTACGCACCAATCCAGCCATCCTCCGCTCGTTGTTTCCGGGTAATTGCAATGGCCAACCATCTTCATTCGCTCGTCTTGTGGCCAAGGAGCAGAAGTCGCGAGCCTATCCCTCTTCTGCGCAGCGTCAACAATGCATCATCCAATGAGCATGTTCGTCATCTCTACGCAGCTTGTCCGTGCACGGACCAACTTCCGTCATTCAGAAGCTCACCAGAACCTCCTTCGAGCCACCAAGTTTGCCAATTACCCAATTGTGAGAATTTTCCCCTAAACATCTAAACCCTAATTCGTTGAATTTGGGGTTTTTATGTTAATTCCATTCTAATGTTTTTCACGCCAAATATTGCCATCCAAGTTTACAGTGAGCTCAGTGAAACTGTAAATTCATTACTTCAAACCTCTACAATTCATCTGATTTATTTAACTTGTGTTGTTCTTAGGCGTACTGTCAGAGTTTGGAGCATGATTATTTTTGCTCGTTCAAGTAGTTATATTATTGGATTTCTTACACACATGGAATGACGCTTGGGTTGCAAAAGACGAACAAAAATGGTAAACTGGAGTTCTTGAGCTGAAACATTTTTGCTTCCTTCATTTCTTGTTTGTCTGACAAGGTGCACTCACTCTTTCAGGTATATTGCTTTGCTGGTTGTATATTTAGTATGTTACATTGGAGCTTTTACTCTTTCAGGTACATTTTTGCTTCCTTCATTTCTTGCTTTGCTTCCTTCATTGGAACAAAAATGGTACTGTGCATATGTATGTTACACTGCTCTTTCAAGCGAGCCTCAAGATTATGCCTGCAATTATCTGAGTAAATCCTCAGCAGTTTCCACAAGCACTTTTATCCTCGGGATGCTGACAACGATCCTCTCTATATTGTACTCTGATGTTCGTGCTAGTTCTTCAACCACCTTCTAATCTCCACCCACATCACCAAGAGCAGGTATTACCATCTACAATATTAATCTATCTAATTCAGCATTTTCATATGGAATTTCTAAAGTCGGCCTTTAAAGAGTTGGACTCGAAAGATGAGAAGCGTGGAGATTCGAAGAAGGACAAAGAAGTGAGGCCAGTTAGTTACTCGTATACGTTCTTCCATCTCATATTTGCTTTGGCAAGCATGTATTCTGGTATGCTGTTATCTGAACCATGGTCGTCTGAGAGCTCTGACATGATCGATATTGGTTGTGACTTCGGTTTGGGTTCGAATCTGCACAGAGTGGGTCACATCTGGGCTCTTTGTCTGGACTCTCATTGCCCCATTGATCATCCAAGACCGCGAGTTCTATTAGTCGTCCTAAAAGTTGTAGCCTGATCTTTACCATGGAACTAAAATGTACGACTGCACAGAGTTATCACTTATCAATGTTTATTATGGTACTGTCATGTGACCTGACAATGGAAATGTTGTAGATCACATTATCCTATCGTAGTGTTGTACAATACATCATCCATCTTGTATACACATTTGTTTTTTAATTCACCGTAGTGGTTATAACTGGTTCCCAACATTTTATGGCCATTCATGTGTGTTAGTAACAGTGACAATATCACCTTCCCCTAATTCATTGTCCTTCTCAACATGCTAATTGCAACAGTTCACTCTATTGACATAGATTAATATAATACTAGAGGCCCAAATTACAAATGAATAAGAAACTTACACAAAAATGCTATTGACATAGCTGGTTTTGCAAGTGCTGAATTAGGATAAGTCTATGAATTTCATTGTACTCCATACAAGCATGGAGATAAAGATTAGAGATATATGTAAGAGAAAGTGGCATGCAAGTTCATACTGATAGTCATGCAGGTTTATGAAGTATTTAAGCTCGTTTTTTTTGTTATTAACACATTGCCGTAAAAGGCTTTAGATACGCCTAGAAGTTCAAGGAAATATGTCTAGAGGTTCATGAAAATATTTCTAGAGGTTCATGAAAATATGTCTAGAGGTTCATGAAAATATGCCTAGAGGTTCATACTGATAGTCGCATAGGTTTGTGAAGTTTTAAAGCTTTTTTTTGTTTAACACATTGCAGCAAAAGGCTTTAGATATGTCTAGAGGCTCATGAAAATATGCCTAGAGGTTCATGAAAATATGTCTAGAGGTTCATGAAAATACACACTTGAGGTTCATGAAAATATGCCTAAAGGTTTATGAAAATATGCCTAGAGGTTCATGAAAGTTTGCCTAGAGGTTCATGAAAGTATGACTAGAGGTTCATGAAAATATACACTTAGGTTCATGTAAGTATATACTTAGGTTCATGAAAGTATATACTTAGGTTCATGGCAATAAACTTAGGTTAATGAAAATATGAGGTTCATGAAAATATGCCTAGAGGCTCATGAAAGTATGAGTATGCCTAGAGGTTCATGAAAATACACACTTAGGTTTATGAAAATATGCCTAGAGGTTTATGAAAATATGCCTAGAGGTTCATGGAAATATGCCTAGAGGTTCATGCTGATAGTCGTGTAGGTTCATGTCGATAGCCTTACAGGTTCATGATAATAGTCTTGTAGGTTCATTAGCCTAATTTATTTTTTAATGATCACATTGAAGTAAATGCCTTAGGTTCATGTCGAGAGTATTGTAGGTTCATGTCGAAAGCCTTATAGGTTAATGCTGATAGTCTTGAAGGTTCATTTAGTTAATTTATTTTTAATGAACGCATTTAACTAAAAGACACTGGGTTCATGTTTATAGTCGTGTAGGTTCATGTCGATAGCCTTACAGGTTCATGCTGATAGTCTTGCAGGTTCATTTAGCCAATTTTTTTTTATAGTGAACACATTGACCTAAGAGACACTAGGTTCATGTCGATAGACGTGTAGGTTCATACCCATAGTCTTGCAGGTTCATGTCGATAGTTTTGCAGGTTCATGAATATTTTTTACCCAATTTTCTTTATGAGTAAAACATTGAGCTAAAATGTCTTATGTTCATGTCGATAGTCATGTAGGTTCATGTCGATAGCCTTACAGGTTCATGCTAATAGTCTTGCAGGTTCATTTAGCCTAATTTATTTTTTAATAAACACATTGAACTAAAAGACACTAGGTTCATGTCGATAGTCGTATAGGTTCATATCGATATCCTTACAGGTTCATGCTGATAGCTCAATATAGTATTCTACTAACCTCATATCCCGCTTAACACGTTCATGTCGATAGCTTAACACGTTCATTTGGATAGTCTTGTAGGTTCATACTAAAAGCCTTGCAAGTTCATGAAAATATACACTTAGGTTCATGAAAATATGCCTAGAGGTTCATGAAAATACACATTTAGGTTCATGAAAATATTCCTAGAGGTTCATGATAATACACACTTAGGTTCATGAAAATATGCTTAGAGGTTCATGAAAATATGCATAGAGGTTCATGAAAATATGCCTAAAAGTTCATGAAAATATGTCTGGAGATTCATGAAAATATACACTTAGGTTCATAGCAATACACTTAGGTTCATGAAAATATGTCTAGAGGTTCATGAAAATATGTCTAGAGGTTCATGAAAATATGCCTAGATGTTCATGAAAATATGCCTAAAGGTTCATGCTGATAATTTAACACGTTCATGTCGATAGCTTAACACGTTCATGTAGATAATCTTGTAGGTTGATACTGATAGCCTTCATGAAAATACACACTCAGGTTCATAGCAATACACTTAGGTTCATGAAAATGTGTCTAGAGGTTCATGACAATATGCATAGAGGTTCATGGTGATAGCTTAACACGTTCAAGTCAATAGCTTAACATGTTCATGTCAATAGTCTTGAAGGTTCATACTGATAGTCTTGCAAGTTCATGCCGATAGCCTTGCAGGTTCATGGATTTTTTTATCCCGATTTTTTTGTTATGAATACATTGAACTAAAATGCATTAGGTTTATGTCGATAGTCGTGTAGGTTCATTCCGATATTGTTTTTGATAATAACAAAGACTAAATTGTTTCGTGAGGAAGATGAGTATAATATTAGAGAGGTTCATGAATATATGCTTAAAGGTTCATGAAAATATGCTCAGAGGTTCATGAAAATATGCCTAGGGGTTCATGAAAGTACACACTTACGTTCATGATTTTTTGTTAAAAACACACTGCACTAAAAACATTAGGTTCATATCAATAGTCGTGTAGGTTCATGTTGATAGCTTTGCGGGTTCATAAATGAACACAATACGTGAGGTTCATAATTGGGGCGTTTTCGCCTGATTTTTGTTATCTGTTGACGACTTTTATATACATGTTCATTAGTTTTCACTTGCGGGTTCCCTAGTTTTCACTTGTGGGTTCACTAATTTTCACTTGCGGGTTCACTAATTTTCACTTGAACATATTCATTAGTTTTCACTTGCAGGTTCCCCAGTTTTCACTTGCGGGTTCACTAATTTTCACTTGCATTTTCATGAGTAAACACCGTGATTTTATCAAGTCATTAGTGTAGGTTTACAAGTTTATACTTGTCTCTCCACTCATAAGTTTACTTTTATAGCAACAACACCACTTTCATTATATACTAAATGCCAAATCTATTTAAGGGTCAACAATATTAGGAAATGTAGGAAACACATGAAAGCAATTGAGTCTGAGATTCATACACATGAAAATATGCCTAGAGGTTTATGAAAATATGCCTAGAGGTTTATGAAACTACACACATAGGTTCATGAAAATATGTCTGGAGGTTCATGAAAGTATGCCTAGAGGTTCATACTGATAGTCATGCAAGTTCATGTTATTAACACATTGCAGTGAAAGGCTTTAGATATGCCTAGAAATTCATGAAAATTTGTCTATAGGTTCATGAAAATATACCTAGAGGTTCATGAAAATATGTCTAAAGGTTCATGAAAATATGCCTAGAGGTTCATGAAAATACACAGGTAGGTTCATGAAAATATGCCTAGAGGTTCATACCATCCCCGAGGTTCATGTTGATAGTCGTGTAAGTTCATGAATTTTCTTAGCTAAAATATTTATAGGTTCATGTTGTTGAACTTGCAAGTCTTATGTAATTAGAAGATCCATATGTAGAAATGTTGTGATTTAACAAATCTAAAAACAAGAAAAAACGGTTTTAGAAAGCAAGTCTATAATCCCCTAAGCAACAGGAACTTATAACTCACAAATTAAAAAATAACAGGATGCGTTCCCAAATAAAGCAAGTTAGTTGCTTAACAAATGAGAAGTTTTGTTTATAGCATATGGAAAAATTAAATGACGGAGTACGATTGAATCTCATAGCTTACATATCTCTACAACTTCACAATCACTAATTTTAGACTTGCAATGTGGTACCCTTCAATGCTTTTACATGCTCAATCTGCAATAAATGATTGTTCTTGTTTCTTAATCCCATTTGCCATGTTTTGAAGGAAGTGAGCAGTTTCTGAGCACCATCAACTTAGCAAACATGTGCTACTTTCTATAACAGGTTGAAATATCTCATCTTGATGTTGAACTCAGACTCCTAGAAGTTTTCTATCACAAAATATACAAGGTACCCTTGCTCTTCATTCTCGACTTTATTTTTGCCACGTTTGACTCAAAACAAATGAAGTGAAAGTGAGAGCTTATCTTCCTCCTGATATAATCCAGCTCTATTATTCCTCCTGGCAACTCCAATTTGGAACTTCTCAAAAGCGCTTACAAAATGAGAGTTTATCTTTAAAATTGACATCAATCTTAGTCAAAATCAAAGCAGCTAAATTCAGCACATTAATCTCTAGTTTTTGTCAGAAAGAAGGCATATAAGCCCACACTACTCCAAGCCTTTACATGCAGACTGTTACCACAACAAAATCAAGAGTGAGCGCTAAGCTAGAGCCCTCAAACCTTCTTCCAATCAAACACTTGCTTCCAAATACAGTGTTGGTTGGATTCGTCACCGCCTGACACTTAGCTAGAGTACCAACAAGAAGCTCTCCCTTTTGGGAGAAGGCAACTACAGATGGTGTAGTTTTAGCTCCTTCAGCATTCTCTATCACTTTGGCACTCTAAAATAATTAACAAAATATCTAATCAAGTTCCTGGATTGTACCAATTCAGAAAGCACAAAAACCTAAGATTATCAACACTGGAAAGTCTACAAAGAAAATATATCTGACCTTGCCCTCCATGGCAGCAACACAAGAGTTTGTCGTATCCAAATCAATACCAATAATATCATTCCCAGCTAGACTAATTTTCTTCTCTCTTTTTTTCCGACACTTGAGAAACCTTCTTGTTCCTGAAACAAAATGTCGTGTGGGTCATAGTCGTGTAGAGGATAACAATAATAATTATACATGCATTTTAAATATAACTATACACACATACCCATTTGATCATTGAAGTTACAACATCTTCCAAGGAACCATTACCATTGGTTGCACCTTGATTTGTAGAAACTGTAGCTGTTGTATGGTAAGGAGATGAGGAATCCATGCTTGAATGCCCTATTAAACTAAGCTCGTTGCTTCCACCAAAATGCACAACTGTCTTCGGCGTCTGGGTGTCAAACTCTCTCTCTTAGGCGCTTGGCCCGGTCGGCTTCAGCTAGTAAGCATAAGGTGCATTTTACATCAGAGAATTAGGGAGCCAACTACAAATGAGAAGTTCTCAGTATCTCACAACAAGATTCAACACAACAGATAAACAGCCACCAACAACATGTGAGTATTTGGTTAATTGCAGGCAACAAAAATCTATATAGTGTGATGGGATCCTCACAAAGATAAATTAAACCCATTTTAAGAGAATTAAACCAATGACAAGTGAGATCAAATGAGAAGATTTTATCCTCGTCTCCACCAGGCTTTGGTTTTGATTTAGTTATGTCATACAGTGTAGGCATAACTATGTGATGATCGCCCCTTTCCATCACATTTAGGAAACACAAGACAAAGAAGCATAAAAACACCAACATGGAATTTCAACATATAACATACAACAAGCACAAACCAAAGGGAGCCAATGAATTAAGCAACATTCAATTACAAATTTCAATCATTGCAAGATATTGAATACCTTAAGACAACCTACAATAGTGCCAAATTTCTTGTCAAATTAATTTTTGCCTTTAATTTGCCTAGATGACCACCACAATATATTTTCAACTTCGCTTAGACAAATTAAACTCATTTTAACAGATTTACAACTAAGATCAAACGACTAGTTTAGACAACAACAACAACAAACTACTTGGGCATTTCATCAAGCACAATGAGAGCAACAAATTCGACTTGACAAAAAATACCTAAAAAAGGTCAGCAAGAGCTAACGAGAACAACCATGAGTAGGTACGGAGATAGGATTGGAGTAGGACTCGTTGATGGCGACAAGGAAGATGTCGAAGAAGGTAGGAGAATCGTGGTGTGGTGGTCAAAAGGAAACCAAAACCGAGACCTCAGATTTGATAGATGGCAATAGATGAATGGAGATTGTGCTCGAATAGTCGATTGAAAGAACATATTGATCGAAACAGAAAAGGCGATATGAGAAGATTTGGGTGACGAAGAGATGGAGAAAAGGAGTGAACAGCCTGCAGATGTGCCCGGAAGAAGGAAGAAGATTATCAGGATAAATGACCAGAATACCCTTTAATGATTTTAAAAGGCATAAATGCGTGTTTAATCACAGCCATCCGATGAAGATGATCTAACGGTGATTAATTTGTCCGCATATCCTCGTGGAAAGGAGTGTCCTGGTATGATCCCAATCCTAATATTAATCTAAAAAATTATCGTTTCTATAGTACGCAAATATAAGGGTGGGCTGGTGTGGTTTTTTTTTTTTTTTTTTTGGGTCAAGTGGTGTGATTTGTTCAGACCATGTGGCCCAATTCAGACATTCGGGAGAGGTCCACAATCCATCCTCTTCAATAAAATCAACCGACCTTCTCCTTCCTCTCTTGCTTTGTTCAATTGAATTTGGCATTTATAGTCGGAATCTGAAACGCTTGGAATTTCCTCCTATTACTTCCACCCTCTTGGAATTGGAATCAGATGAGTTTTGTATTTGTGATTGTAACTCCTTCCAATCGTATGCAAGGTACCAAATTTTCCCTATATATATAGTGCCTTTTCCTCCTTCACTAACGATGACAGACGGATAACATGTCTCCCTTGCGACGTCACCACACGTAGGCCTCCAACACCTTATAGGAGCTTCGAAGTTCTTTGTCAAATCCGGGTGTAGTCTCGTCATCACTTGTCTGTAGATATCACTGTTCTGTAACAGCTCTGTAGTCACTTCAATGCGAATGCGAGGATACTCAGACTGGTCAAACCCCAACAACACAGCTAGTGACCGATATCCACAATGTCCATCTGCCCTTACGTCTTTCGCACCTACAATGTATGGAAATATGAAGAGATCAACATTGTCAACCCCGGAGTCTGCCCCACATTTCGTCATTGTTGCCTGAGGGAACTCATCTGTAAGAGTGCAACCTGATAATCCGAACCCCTCTCCAGCAGTGCCACTTGAATATCCGAACGCCTCTCCCGCAGTGCACCCAACAACTTCAAACTCCCCAATTATAGTAGGCTCAGTGAAAGTACGTTGTGCCGCCGTTGCTTTTCCCTTTCCCTTTCCCCTAACCGCCTTATTCTTCGCCTTCGCCGCATCGTTTTTCTCTAATTCTTCCCTTGCGTACTCAAACCCGTTCTTCTCTCTCTCGGTTCCCCACTTCTTTCCTACCGCTCCTCTTGGTCTGCCAGGATCCTTGATGCCCGTCAGCTCCACCGCAAGACTTTGATGTGGATACTCCAACATTGTGTACAAGTCCGCTATCTGAGACCACTGACTTTCCGAAAGTTCCCCCTTTTGCCATTTCTTGTTGAGCTCAATGAATCTCAACTCCCGCATGGTCTTCGGTACACCAATCTCTATCTCCCTGTTATCAAGTTCAATCCTATCCCATTCTAGCTGCCTCCAGAATCTGTGAATCTGTGAATCTGATTGAGCTTGAATGGCTTCTTATCAATAATATGTTGCACCATCTCGTGGATGCACGGTAGGCCCTGACATTCTCGCATCCAGTAATCATCGCAATGTTCCTCATAATTCTCCGCCTTTATATCCTCCCATATATCCCACAACTTCTTCAACGCTCTATCAGACACATTATGGAATAGATGCCGAAAGATCAATTTCACTTGTGGATTCATTCGTCTGAAAATCTCGGGTGTCTTGATTCGATCCTCTTCCATGGTGGCCCTCACCTTCACAATCTGGCCCTCGATGGCTGCATGGATCCTCACAACCATTCGATTAAAACCGCCTATACTTGAACCGACTATTTTCTTCAACACCTTATGCATTCCCTTAACCCTATGTTTTATTCATTCAATGTCGTGTTTATGTAAAACAACTATTAACTAATCAAATAATAAAGAAATCTGAAATGTTTACGTATAAAATACCTGTTTGAGGTCCTCGTGAAGAAATGAAGATTGTGTTCCGTCCAGGCGCAAACAATGTTTGTCGTGAAGAAGTGAAGACCTTATCAATGTATCCAACGATTCCGCTTCTCCAAGATGTTCTCAATCGTAGCAGCCTCTCCTTGTATTGAGTCTCCGTTCTTGATAGAAAAAGTCTTCATACTTGCCCGCACAACATTTTCACCGACTCTTTGTTTTTCAAGATTTTGGTAGCATTTATTTCGATGTTGTGCTTGATATGCACCCAACACAAGAGGTGTTGAACCGGAAGATCTTTGAACACTATCTTGATTGCAGCGATAAGAGCTTGTTCTCGATCGGTCATTATGGCAATCGACATTACTCCAGCATCATCAAACAACTTTTTCAGCCTCTACATTATGAACAAGTAGTGCATTGTTTCCTCCTTAGCCGTGAATGCATATGCAATGTTGAATGTCTTATGCGTGCAAGTGAACCCGACAATCTCCACAAGAGGCATCTTATACCTGCATAATATATTTAAATAATGACGGAAGAGGACATTAAACAAAAATATTTTGGTATACTCCTATTATATACCTATTCGTCTTGTATGTGACGTCAATAACCACGACGTACGAAAACATCTTCAACAAGTGCAACGAGTCTTGATGGGAAAAAAACAAGATGTCCACCTCGTGTGATTTCTTCTTGCAAAGGGGATGCACTACATAGCTGCGCTCCTTCAAAAACTTCAAGGTCCATTGTGTAACACTCAAATCCCCACGATCCTCAAAATGCAACTTCTTCACGAAGTTGGCGATTTGTTTTGTGGATGTTACATTCCCAGGAAAGGCCGTTTTCAACTGAAGAGCAATAAGAGTAGGCGTAGTGAAGCTGTTCGCACAATTTGTCACAAATTTCACCTCATCCGGCGTCATTCGACCCATGTACGGATGGCCAATGAAGCTAGTGCAAAGCTTATGATTGTGTTGTCCGTATTTTACCTTCACATACCATCCATCTCTGGCATCCCTCGCCTTGAACTGATAACCTCGGATCTCAAACTTGCAATCCGACTTCATATCCCTACTATCCCGCTCTGTCTTAACAACCTCCGTTGTTTCGCTATCCTCTCTTTTCTTTTTCCCTGATCTATACACTCCAACATGCTCGCACATTATATTCATTTGACGATCATTGCTATGGCGAGTCACTAATACCATCATAAGTTTTCTACCAATACTCTGAACCCAGAACCTCAAATGTTCCTTAGTAGGAAACGTTTCTTCGGTATCAAACGAATCAGAGTAATCCATACCCTATAATTAATACAAACTACCATATTTATCACAACTAAAAATACTAATCCACATCAATCTAAACTATCAATTCTACAAATTATTTGCACCTACAGAAAAACGAAACGATTAAAATAAATTACTAACCGAAAAATCTCTGGCGTCGAAGTCTCCTTCTTCTTTGCCGCTATCGTTGTCCCACACCCCGTCTTCGGATTCACTGAAAAACTCTTTCTCCTCCACGATCGCATCGTCTTCGTCACTCGCATGCTCATTCTCTTCACCGCTCGCATACTCAATCTCCGTCACATATTCAATCTCCTCACCATCACTCAAATTTGTAACTCTCCTATTTGACAATTTTTACTTGAACATCCACATCCGAAGTTCATTTCTATATATAGAAAATATCCAAACGGTTATATTCATAAAATATAGCCGTTGGGGCAAAAAAATTGACCGTACGCCCATAATGGGCGTACATGCAAAAATGCCTCAACGGCTATTTTCCCAATGACTATTATCCCAACGGCTATATTTTTCAAATTTGAACTATACGCACATATTGAGCGTACGCTCGTTTTGAGCGTATACCATCTTCCGTATTCTGTATTCCGCTTCACGATCGAAGTTTTCAATTTGCACTATCCGCTGGTTTTGAGCGTACGCTCATTATGGGCGTATGGAAATATAGTGTGGATGGGCAAAAAATGTAGTGCGTATAGATTCTGCCTTATATGCCTTCATTTACTCTAACACCGAGGTTCGTTTACTATAACATAGAGGTTCATGACTAAACACATTAAAGTTCATGGTTGAATGAGTCTAGGTTCATGATGGTTTGTGCATAGGTTCAGAGTACTATGACATAGGTTCAGAGTACTATGACAGTAGGTTCAGGAAAAAATATTTCCAGGTTCATCTTAAAATACTTGCATCTTTATAGTGTTAATCATCGTAGATAACTGTTGGCACTCAATAAAGTTATTTGTATTTGTATTTGGATTTGGATTTGGGTGTTTAATAGCTTGTTGATGTTGTCTTTGTTGGTACTTCTGGATTCATTGCAGATCACCGTAGGCACTCAGTATAGTTTTTTGTTGGATATATAAAGTCATGGGTGGCTACATTTCAACTCACAGTGCTAAAGATGGTTATGGTTCATTTCTTTGTGTTTTTGGATTTGTTTCAGCCTTTGATCTTTGCATCTTCTCCCTGAATTGTCTGTTGTTTGATTTTTTGAATTGGTTGTGGTTGAAATCACTGGTTGTGTGTATTTGGTTGTGATGATATTCATATTTATTGTAGGAACCGAAATTTCTATTCAATTATCAAGCGTTGTTGTTCGTTGGTTCATGTTTCTTCATATGAGGAGCAGGTAGTAGCTGCATAAATTCAGTAATCTCTTCACTCAATTACTATAAGAAGTAATAAGCTGCAGAATAGAAGAAAGTTGTCTGGTTGATGTAAATGTTGTTCTGGAATTTTCTTTCTTCAATGGCTTACTCTTGTAAATCTGATCCATACTCATCCATCCTGGTCCTTGGATGCCAAGCATTTGTATGTGTTTTGCAGTGAATATGGTTTTCTGCCATAAAAGGTTGAAAGTTGAAAGACAATGTTAATATTTTGTTCAAACTGGGAAGGGGACTTTTCCTCTAACAGTAACATAGGAGTGAACTCTCCAAGTGACTAGTGGCTCGTGATCTGTTTATGGAGAGGGTCCAAAGCAATGAGTCTTTTGGTTTGGCTGATTGCTGGGGTGAAGAATTCAAGTTACTCTAGAAGCTCGGGTAAGTCATAAATATACGGCTTTTTACCGATGAGCGCGGTTAGTGAACAAGGTGCTGCTTCACCTCTGTTGTGACCTGGAAAATGGAAACTAGCAGCATTATCCTCATTTTAATGCACTAACCAATGGAGCATAACTATCTTCTTTTCTATTTGTTTCCTGCAATGAAATTCATTCAAAAATGTATATATTTAGTTTAGAATTCCAACCACTCCTTTGAATTCTCGGACAAATGTATTGTATATATTTCGTACATGCAACAGGAAAAACAACCAACAAAATATTGGGACAATTAAGTCATCTAACTTGTGCACTGAGATAATTGAGTATACTAGTCCTACTGAAACAGCGGACTGCAATCTAGCATCACCAAATCCTGCATTTTTTAAGGAACGTGCAATACATTTGACATGAACCTAATATACATATATAATGAACCTGCAGTACATTGATCATGAATTTGGAATACATGGCTCTCAAATTGGTTTGACATGAACCTCTCTAAATTTTATGAACCTTAAAGAGTATTGATATGAACCCGCAAAAACATTATTAAACGTGCAAGTCAAAATTAATGAACCTTCACAAAGATTATTGAACCTGCAAAAAAACATTTTTGAACCTACTAGTGTAATATCATGTACCTACATAAAACAATTTTGAACGAACAAGTTTAAACTCATGTACCTACAAAAAATTTAAAGGTTCAACCAATTAATGCTTAGCTCATTTAAGTTCAGTTAATTTTCCATTACTTTTCTTTAGGTTCATGGTGTTTTCCAAACGAGTTCATCATTTACCTTGCAAGTTCATTTATTTTGTCTTATCTGTTTATGGGATTTCCCTTGCAGATTCATGAGATTTTCCTTGTATATTCATCAAGTTTAGCTTTGCAAGTTCATGAGTTTTATATTCATGTACGTTCATGAGTATTTTCTTACTGATTAATGGAATTTTCATAAGTATTTACGGACCATATGCGTGTAAGACAAATTACTGACAAGGATACAATGTAACCATAGAAAAAAAAACTCAGAAACTAGATGTTAAAACGTATAAGTTAAAATGTAACCATAGAAAAAAAAATTAATGAACCTGAAAAATAATAATTAATGAACCCGCTTGAAACCTACAAGTTTAACTTGTTGAACCTACACGTCTAACTTGTTGAACCTATAGATCTAACGTGTTGAACTTACAGTTTGTAGTTGTAGGTTCATGAGTTTCACTTGCAGCTTCATTAGTTTCTATATAACTCATTTTTTTTTTTTTTTTTCATCAAAAGTACTTTAATATTTTCCAGGTTCATGATAAGGAAACGTTTCCTTAGATCATTAATTTTTTTTACAGGTTCATTAGTTTTCATTTGTAGGTTCACTAGTTTAAACTTGCAGGTTTATCTAGATTTCACTTGCGGATTCATTAGTTTAGACGTTTCTTACCACTTGTGGGTTCATAGGTTCAATGAACCCATAAACATGCAAAAAAATCCGATGAACCCATACGACAAAACTCATGAACCTGCAAGAAGACAAAATTCATCAATTAAGAAAAATCATGAACCTGCAAGTTATATTTTCACTTTTCTAACCTATGTAAGATTCAAACTCTAGGTTCTTAAACTTTTTGCAGTTTATTCATAAAAAAAGAGAATGAACTTGCACGCTGATACTCATGAACCTACCCGATAATTCAATGAACCTCTCGTTGAAACATATGTAAGATTCATACTCTAGGTTCATTCCGGTAGTCTTGGAGGTTTATACCCGCATCTTTTCTTGTTATTTTTTTGATCAAAACGCACTTACATATCAAAGTTCGTGAGAAATTTACCATCAGTTAATAAAAATATATATCATGAATCTGATCGTATACAAGAGGAGGTTCATAAACACTACACACGAGATTCATATATGAGAGATACTTGTCGATTCATTAATTTAGGCATACAGGTTCATCACTTTATATTGTCGGTTCATGAACATTATCGGGTGGCTCATAAAATTAATGCTAGCTTTATACTAATTATAGGTTCATGAATCCTATTCTAAAGGTCAAATTGATAGTCTCGCTAGTTCATGACGAGAGATTTGCAAGTTTTATGATGATAGCTTTGCAGGTTCACGCCGATAGCCTTGCAAGTTCATTTTGGTATTCTTATAGGTTCATGAGATATTTATCCCCAACTTTTTTTCTTGTTATTCTTCTAAACAAAATGCGCTTACATATCAAAGTTCATGTGATTGATTCATTCTTTTTTTTGAACTTTTGCTTACTTCATGAACCCGCATTGATACCCTAATGAACCTGCCTAGCTTAATCAATGAACCTATAAGGACGTGTTTGCTCTGCCCTTGAAATGTGTCATTGAATTGCAAATTTCCAATAGTCAATAAACATACATATTGAAATGATTTCAAAGTCATCATAAATCCAATACACAAGAAACTTTCTGACAATAATAAGACTTATAGCAGGTTCATTAGTTTTCACTTGCAAGTTCACTAGTTTTCACTTGCAGGTTCATTAGTTTTCACTTGCAGGTTCGTTAGTTTTCAGTTGCGAATTCATAAGTATTAACTTACCGTTTCTTTAGTTCTCACTTGCAGGTTCACTAGTATTGATCCAGGTTCATGGAGTAATTAATAAGAATTTAGTTTAGCAAGATAAAATAATGAAAAGTTCATAGTACTTTGGATGCAAGTTCATAATAGTTTGTATGGATGTTCATTTCTCTGGTTGATACAATTTAGTTGCTTTTGCCTTTTCAAATTACATGGACACGTAATCACGAGAGCTCTAACACAAATGAAAAAGAAAGCCAACGCACTATCAAGAAGAAGAAAAATTCACGGGAACCTTCAAAATAAAATCGATGAACTTCATATTACTTTTCTATGAACATCTAGTACATTTTTAATGAATCATAAATTTAAAATTAGTGACCTTTAAAAAAAATTCTATGAACTTTCATTTTTAAGTTTATGAACCTTAGGTTACTTCTGAATATTTGTTGAACCTACAGGTCTAACTTGTTGAACCTACAGGTCTAATTTGTTGAACCTACAGTTTGTAAAGTTCATAAGTTTTGTCTAACAAGTTCATGAGTTTACACGTGCAAGTACATAAGTTCACTCTTGTAGGTTCATTTTCTATTTTTCTATATTTTGTATTTATAGTCTATGTAAGATTCGAACTCACATCATGTGTTGTAAAACACATTGCTCTTCCATTTGAGCTAATAGACTTCAAAACTTATCTTGTAGGTTCAATAATGTTTTTGTTCGTATCCTGCATCACCACAACCACACATACTGGGATGAGGAACAAAAAGCTTCTGCGTTTCAGGACTTTGCGATTCAGTTGATATACTCACTTTACAACGTCAGATGAGTTGAATGTACATGTAAATGGACAAGACTAAAAACATGATGTATAAACAAGACCAACCTCTAACAAATCATTGAACTTCTCGAGAACCTCATATCCCAATTTTCTGATGGCCTCATCAGTAGACGAAATGCTAACCAATGCAACTGCTAGCAAGCCCAGACCAGCAAACTCCACAGGAATCAAGTATTCCATTGACAAACAATGAATTGAAATCGCAATATAAAAACAAGATTATAACACTGTGTCTGTTGGAAGATTTCTGAGTTTAACTGGATATGCATCACAGATAACAGGCAAAAATTATTCTCAAAAGAAGTACAAGAGTTGCATACTCAAGGCCAAATTACATGAGAGGCATATTAGAGGTACCTGATTGAAATAATCTTCATGGAATTCATTTAAAGGTAAAGGGCCAGTCAGAGTCCGATTATAAGGGAAGTTCAAAACTGTTGCAACACAGAATTTAGGATCAATTAGAAGATTTTCCCTGAACCGGCTTTTCCTTTGGTCTATCTCCATTTCATTAGCATCATTGTTAACGGAAACGGACTGCTCTTGTTTAAGCTCTTTCCTGATCACAATACTTGCAGGTCCCCACAGAAAATCAAGATTAGCAATACGACAACCATCAATACCCTGAGCCGACTCAATTTCCCGCATGAAAGCATATATCTCCAGGTCCACTTCACTCATGGTTGCACCATAAGAGGACAAGAGCAGGAAAAGCAACTCTCTGAAGTCCATGCCAGATTCAAAAAATGAAGGAAATCAACGAAGCAAACGCTTACGACCACATCGTCAAATCATACAGAATTAATTGTCCTTTATGAAGCAGGAAGGGAATGCGTCCAGTTAAGGTCGATAATTGGATATATACAAAAAGAGTGCAAAATGAGAACAATCACCGACAACCAAACTAAGGTGCATGAAGATATGCATGTACCACACAAGTGAAAGAAGGCTACATCAAGGGTGATCGAACAAAGCATATCTCACCGAAATTATTCTTAAGCCATGATCTAGAGAATGAAAGCAAGATTCATGTCCAACAAATCCGATCATGTGATAATCCTGCAAACTTATTCACGAAGTCACTACAACCTAAGAAATTCAAAGAAATTGTGTACAAGATAGGAATGAGCAGATTCAAATAAATACATTAAACTCGAAGGAGAATTTATAAACATTGTACTCTTTTTCCCTTCAACCAGGTTTTTATTCCATTCGGTTTTTCATGGCAAGGTTTTTAATGAGGCAAAATTATAAAGCGTATAATACAAGTTGTACTCTTTTTCTCGGGGCTATAGTTTTATTCCATCGGATTTTCCGAGCAAGGTTTTTAACGAGACATCATATACCAATATCATGATAAAGGTGAATATTCAAGAGAGTGTTAAAAGATACTCCATCCATTAAGAAATACTAGTTCCTCTAGCCTAAGTCATTTGTTAAAAATTACTTGTCTTTTAACATAATTTTACACCCTTTTCCGAAATTTACCGTACTGTTTTTCCCTTTACTCTCTCACTATTCTTTTCTTTATTCTCTCTGCCTTTACTTAAACTATGAAGGGTTTACTTGTCTAAATTTTTCATCTATAAATTCTCCTTAAACTTGCTAGAAGGACAAGCAATTCTTAATAGGAGTATTTGATAAGGAGAATAATTCAACTTTTACTATTACGTTATCTATACAGATTTTTTATTAAAACTCTTACGACTTTCAAAAGATAGATGTAAATGATTGACAATTTTTTATTCTATTGGACAAAGATCTTGTTGTAAATCGCTATAAATAGGGGGTTAAGTGAACACACACTGTGACATGCACATACTCTGATCTATGAACACAAACGTGATGACTGATAAACACATATTATAACCGATGAACAAAAAAGTATTACAGAACTTTTGTAACGACCCCAATAACAAGGAGTTACAGTGCCAGGGACTTTTTAAGATCCCCAAAGGCAATTAAAAAAAACATTTAATCGTAAGTATACCTAAACTTCAAAAACAAAGAAGATATAAGAAGTTCATAATATACATAAATATAGTAGGTATATATCTATATCTATATATACTGAACATCTCTAGAGAGTTTCATAAACGTAGTTTAAACACCTAGTGTTCATTCCAAAAACAAAATCTCAAAACAAAGTCGCACCACATGAACAAAAGTCTTAAGAACTCCTACACAACGACTAAATAGTACACTTGAAAACCCGTCCTAGTATTCGTCACATTGCCTTGCCTCCTCCATGCTCTACGCCTGCGCTAGGACCTGACCATGAACAAAAAGTCAGCCCCCACCGAAATGAGGGGTTAGTCTCCACACGACTAGCAAGTGTAGGTGTTTTATGTAAGGAAATGTCGAATTAGAAAGACATAGTCATGAAATATAATATATCCAGCATATAAATATACACATATCCGACAAAGCTTCTAACAATTTATAACTGTTCTAACTACTCTATGATTTCCAAATCCATGGGCATCATATATATTACCCACATCCATGAGTCTTAAAACCGTTAAGCGAGTGATTCTCCAAATCCATGGAGACAATAATGAAGCTCCCAAGTCCATGGGTATTGAAATTAGATTCCCAAATCTATGGGAACAACTAATCATTTCCCAAATCCATGGGTAATACTTGTAAATCCCAAATCCATGGGGAACTTTAAAGTGATAATAGACAAGCTCTTGCTCAACTATCTCATGCTTCACGGTAGCTATTCTACACCTTTAGCCTAATCATAATTTCACCACTTAACTAATCATCCCACTCATGTCAACTAGATTCTAGCAAACATGACATGTACACAGTTACTCTCTTGTATATGTACATCTACACCACCACTAAATCAAGTAAGCATACCATAGTTAAATGCAGAAAGTTTGGATTCTCTGAGATTGGAGTGGTAGAGGGTCGAAACCAACTCCCCGAAATCAACCTATGGTTGTGGTGGCCAGCAGCTGGTGTCTCCGAGCTTCTTTTGCGGCAACGTCGAAGTTAGTTTAACGGAGGAAGGATATGGAAGCTATCATGGATGAATCTCCTAGGTGATGGTCATGTGGATTCACGAGCAACCACAACCAGGTAAGAGGGAATGGAAAAGAAAAGGGAATAGAGGAAAGAAAAGTCTCCAATTTGGGCTTTAGATATTTCAATATAAATGATTATTAAATCCAAAAGAAAACCTAATAAAAACTCATAATTAGGAAACCACTAAGTTAAGATAAGTACCCTAAATGAAATAATCTGGAACCATTCTCCTGAGATAATATATATGGAGCCACCAATATTTAACATGCAGTCATCAAATGTATAGTAATTGCATACTAATATTATGAAAATCAACCTCATATTATAAGGGTATTACATACCTCTCCCGTTAAAATAAGTTTCGTCCTCGAAACTACGCTTCGAACAAGAATGGATATAATTCTTTCATCTTTTCCTCGGTCTCCCAAGTCGTCGTATTGGTATCATATTTGGACCGTAACACTTTCACAAGTGGAATCACTTTATTTCGTAATCGTTTCTCTTCATATTCCAGAATCTTAGTTGGTTGCTCTTCGGAGGTGCAGTCATTGTTGAACTCAATACCCTCGTAACTAATTACATGGGAAGGGTCTGGTATATACTTCCTTAGTTGCGAGATATGAAATACATTGTGCACTCTACTCATAGCAGGTGGTAGGGCAAGGCGATATGCTAACGACCCGACTTTCTCTAAAATTTCAAATGGCCCCACGTAACGAGGACACAACTTCCCTCTGCGTCCAAATCTAAATACACCTTTAGTAGGAGAGACCCGTAGAAATACATGATCTCCAACTTGAAACTCTAGAGGCCGACGACGCACATCTGCATAAGATTTTTGACGACTCTGAGCTGTCAATATTCTTTGCTTAATAACAACAACTTCATCTTTAGTATGCCGTAAAATATCTGGCCCCACTAGACCTTTCTGAGATAGGTCATCCCAACATAGCGGTGATCGACAACGTCGACCATACAAAGCCTCGTACGGGGCCATCTGAATTGATGCATACCTACTAAGGGGGTATTCAGATTTGGCAAGAAGGGCAAGCTAAGTCCTCGATATGTGGGTCCTTTTGAGATCTTGGATAAGGTTGGAGCATCAGCCTATCGAATTGCCCTACCCCCAGTTATGAGTCGGGTGCATAGTGTATTCCATGTTTCCCAGCTAAGGAAATATGTTCCCGACCCTTCCCATGTAATCAAGTATGAAGATATCGTGTTCGAGGGAGATTGCACGTATGAGGAGGAACCGATCAAAATACTTTCTTATGAAAAGAGGCAGTTGAGGAATAAAGTAATTCCGCTAGTGAAAGTGTTATGGTCTAAACATGGTACAGATGCAACCACATGGGAAACAGAAGCCAGCATGCGAGAGAAATATCCAAACCTCTTTGAACCCTAGTTTCGAGGACGAAACTTTTTATAAGGGGGGTGGAGTGTAATACCATCTTAGTTTTTATATCGGAAATTTTATTTTGATCAACATAATGTGTATTTATAGTTTATTTTGATAAAAGACGCAAGTATGTTTTACTTTTGCGATTCTTGAAGTCTTATCGTCTGGCGACCCGTACATGATTTACATACGACGTCGGAATATTTTTAAGCGTTTTCATATACATTTGTATTATTATATATTTATATTATGCCTTAAATACTACTTACACTACAAGACAAAGCAAATAAATAATTCTTATAAGAATCTAGGTATTAGATATCTTAGCCTCCTTTCTTGACTTCCTCTTGCTTATCTTCATCATCCTCTCTTGAAGCCTCCTCTGGTCCTTATTCCCTTCCCCATGTCCAGCCATCTCCTTTACTCCTCCTCCATATTCTAGCTTAAATCTTCAACAAAAACACAAGTTTTTCAAGGATTTCTTATCAAAACCAAGTGGAAATCTCAACTAAGGTAAGAATTTCTCTCTTTGGCTCTCCCTTGTCATGGTCAAATCATCCTAGATCATTCATGTGGCTGTCATGTTATGTTGATGTTGTATTTGAGTTCCTTATGTCAAAAGGAAGCTATTGGTAAGGCAAGGAAGTCATATTTGTATAAGAAAGCTTAAGGAAAGCATAGTTTAAGTTTTTGGGGGAAAATTCAAGAATTGTTCATGTGTATGTCAAGTTTGAATTTGTATGTCAATCATGAGTTATTAGAGGTGGTTTGATGACTTTAGAAGCATGGATGGATTGGATTTGAGGTTTGGAAGTAAAACTAGTGAAGTTAGGGCTGAATTGTTCACTGCTGGAAATATCGTTCTTGTTCTGTAATTATGAAAAATAAAGGGACAGATTCAGAAAATAGAGGACTTTCATACGAGCGTCTGGAATTTTGCGGAATTCAATTCCGGGTTGTATAATGAAAGTTATGGCCAAAATCGTTTTGTATGCAGATTCAGGAATCTTGCCAAGTTGAGTTAAGGTCACGTCTGAAGTGATAGCTCATAAGCTCCTTTACGTACGAGACTTGTCGAGGCAAGTTATTTGCGTTTACTTACGTGATTGGTATAAATTTAGGCTATTGGACTATGCATGAAACCGTAAATGCATTACATATGAATGATGTTTGTTTCTTGACCTTGTGTCTTGATATGCATTTGTACGTGAAGTGATATTGGTAAATTGGTATCCTTCCATGATAGAATTAGAATTATTTGTGTGTAGACGTCGTGGATATCCTTGTTTATTAAATACTTGTTTTATTGATTTCTATGAGAAGTGACAACACTTGTGGATATGATTTTTGCGGGTAAGGATTGTTCCGACCCCCGCTTAGCATGTAAATGTTTTAAATCATTCCTTGATCGATTCCCGGTGTCCGGGTGGATCATGGAAGGTGATTTACTTGTGTCGTGGTAGGGGGGGTTTGTCTAGCTAACGATACCGTGTCCCTCCGGCAGGTAAAGGTTTTTTTACCCATAGTTTTTGGGTTAGAAGGTACCTTCGTGGCCAAGACAGGCTTGGTCATGTTTTCAAAAGCGTTTTCAGAAAAGTTCCTTCCTTCGGTTTACTATGTGATGTTGTATGTATAGTCGCTTACATGCTTGTTCGCTTTGTAATGTACTTTGTGGTATCTGCTTATTCTAATCCCTTTATTTATGCTATTCTACGTAATTAATTCACTCATATACTTGCTAGTCTGGTTGGAGACTAACCCCCATTTCGGTGGGGGAACTGGTTGTGTTTTTGACATGACCAGGTACACAGGTAGTACCGGAGCATGGAGGTGAACATGCGACGTAATGCGAAAGTTAGGATGGGTTTAATTTTTGCATGTTTATTTTTATGTGTGTTTTGCTATTTTGGCTCTTGAGATGTCTTTGGTGAGACTCTTGTTGGATGGTTGTGCTTGGTTGTACCAAGCTGGTTTTGACGGGTCGTTGTAGCGTCTGTGAATGCCGACCCATGTAAATATGTCCTTCTCTTTGGAAGTGGTTGTTTGAACCAGGTTTTATCTTGTGACTGAATGTTGTTAGTTTATGTGCTACAGGTTGAATTTACTTCTGTAACGCCCCAAAAATTACTCTTAATGGGGGGTCACAGCGCCAGGAATTTCCGGCAGAAATTCCCTTAGGCTTTCTAAAAAATGAAATTCAACCTGTAGCACATAAACTAAGAACATTTAGTCACAAGATAAAACCTGGTACAAACAACCACTTCCAAAGAGAAGGACATATTTACATGGGTCGGCATTCACAGACGCTACAACGACCCGTCAAAACCAGCTTGGTACAACCAAGCACAACCATCCAACAAGAGTCTCACCAAAGACATCTCAAGAGCCAAAATAGCAAAACACACATAAAAATAAACATGCAAAAATTAAACCCATCCTAACTTTCGCATTACGTCGCATGTTCACCTCCACGCTCCGGTACTACCTGTGTACCTGGTCATGTCAAAAACACAACCAGTTCCCCCACCGAAATGGGGTTAGTCTCCAACCAGACTAGCAAGTATATAAGCGAATTAATTACGTAGAATAGCATAAATAAGGGATTAGAATAAGCAGTTACCACAAAGTACATTACAAAGCAAACAAGCATGTAAGAGACTATACATACAACATCACATAACATGATAGCCACATGAATGATCTAGGATGATTTGACCATGACAAGGGAGAGCCAAAGAGAGAAATTCTTACCTTAGTTGAGATTTCCACTTGGTTTTGATAAGAAATCCTTGAAAAACTTGTGTTTTTGTTGAAGATTTAAGCTAGAATATGGAGGAGTGAAGGAGATGGCTGGACATGGGGAAGGGAATAAGGACGAGAGGAGACTTCAAGAGAGGATGATGAAGATAAGCAAGAGGAAGTCAAGAAAGGAGGCTAAGATATCTAATACCTAGATTCTTATAAGAATTATTTATTTGCTTTGTCTTGTAGTGTAAGTAGTATTTAAGGCATAATATAAATATATAATAATACAAATGTATATGAAAACGCTTAAAAATATTCCGACGTCGTATGTAAATCATGTACGGGTCGTCAGACGATAAGACTTCAAGAATCACGAAAGTAAAACATACTTGCGTCTTTTATCAAAATAAACTATAAATACACGTTATGTTTATCAAAATAAAATTTCTGAACAGAAACTAAGGTGGTATTACACTCCACCCCCCTTATAAAAAGTTACGTCCTCGAAACTAGGAGTGAAAAAAGGTTTGGATATTTCTCTCGCATGCTGGCTTCTGTTTCCCATTTGGCTGCATTTGTACCATGTTTAGACCATAACACTTTCACTAGCGGAATTACTTTATTCCTCAACTGCCTCTTTTCATAAGAAAGTATTTTGATCGGTTCCTCCTCATACGTGCAATCTCCCTCGAACACGATATCTTCATACTTGATTACATGGGAAGGGTCGGGAACATATTTTCTTAGCTGGGAAACATGGAATACACTATGCACCCGACTCATAACTGGGGGTAGGGCAAGCTGATAGGCTGATGCTCCAACCTTATCCAAGATCTCAAAAGGACCCACATATCGAGGACTTAGCTTGCCCTTCTTTCCAAATCTGAATACGCCCTTAGTAGGTGAAACGCGAACAAACACATGGTCACCTACTTTGAATTCCAGTGGTCTACGACGAATATCTGCATAAGATTTCTGGCGACTTTGTGCTGTTAACATCCTTTGCCTTATCAGGGCTACTTCTTCTTGAGTCTTCCTTAAAATATCTGGGCTCGTCAAGCTTGTTTCTGATAAGTCATCCCAGCATAGTGGTGATCGACATCTACGACCATACAAGGCTTCATACGGGGCCATTTCAATTGATGCGTGCCAACTGTTATTATAAGTAAATTCCACCAATGGTAACTTAGCTTCCCACTTACCTGGCCAGTCTAATACACACGCTCTTAAAATGTCCTCGAGAGTTTGTATAGTTCTCTCCGTTTGGCCGTCAGTTTGTGGGTGGAAAGCAATACTGAACCTCAATTCAGTTCCCATGGCTGCATGTAGTGACTTCCAGAAATGTGACACAAAGCGTCCATCACGATCATACACTATAGTTTTGGGAATGCCATGCAAACGTACAATTTCTTGAATATATACTTCAGCAAGTCTATCTGGTCCCCACGTTTTCTTAATAGGAAGAAAATGAGCATATTTGGTCAATCGGTCTACTATGACCCAGATGGTGTCCATGCCTCTTGACGTTGGGGGCAATCCCGACACAAAGTCCATTGTTATATCGTCCCATTTCCATTCTGGAATTGGTAATGGTTGTAATTCTCCAGCCGGTCTTTGATGTTCAATCTTGACTTGCTGACATGTAAGACATTTAGCTACAAATTCAGCGACCCCTCTTTTCATATTACTCCACCAGAAATTCTGCTTGAGGTCCTTATACATCTTATTAGCTCCGGGGTGAATCGAATATGGAGAAGCATGGGCCTCTTTCAAAATCATGGTCTTTAGTTCATCGTCCGCAGGCACACATATTTAGTTCTTGAACCTAAGGATCCCGTCATCCTGAACAATAAAGCCCCGGCACTTACCTTGAAGGATGCCATCCTTGATCTTGTTCAATACGAGGTCATCAAGATGCTTCTGCTTAGTTGTCTCTAATAAAGATGATTCGATCTCCAAGAAATAAAGTTACCCTGGGTGCTTCTGAAACCTGACCTCGATCTCATATCGAGTCAATTCTCTCTGCAATTCTGGTTGCAGTGTTAGGCATGCAATCATTGTTTCTTGGGATGACTTCCTACTTAGTGCGTCGGCCACCACATTGGCTTTGTCTGGATGATACAAGATCTCAATATCATAATCTTTCAACATCTCTAACCATCTTCTCTGCCTCATGTTCAATTCCTTTTGAGTGAAGATATACTTCAAACTCTTATGGTCAGTGTAAATCTGGCAACTCGCCCCATAGAGATAATGTCTCCAAATCTTCAAATTAAAAATCACAGCTGCAAGTTCTAAATCATGAGTAGGGTAGTTTACTTCATGGGTCTTTAATTGACGGGAAGCGTATGCAATTACCCTACCATGCTGCATCAAAACACACCCGAGGCCTTGTTTCGAGGCGTCGCTATATATAACAAAGCCTTCAGTTCCCTGGGGTAATGCTAACACCGGTGCAATGGTAAGTCTTTTCTTAAGCTCTGCTAAGCTCTCTTGACATTGTTTGACCCATTAAAACTTCTTTGATTTACGTAACAAATTAGTGAGTGGTTGGGCGATCTTGGAAAAGCCTTCCACAAACCTACGATAATATCCTGCCAAGCCTAAGAAACTCCTTACTTCCTTCACATTCTTTGGTAGCATCCATTCAGCTACTGCTTGGATCTTCTGTGGGTCAACCTTTACTCCTTCATGAGAAACTATGTGACCTAGGAATGCCACCTCAGTCATCCAGAAATCACACTTTGATAGTTTAGCAAACAATCGTTGTTGCCTTAATATACTAAGAACTGTTCTGAGATGCTCTGCATGCTCTTCTCTACTTCGGGAGTAAATCAGAATATCATCTATGAAGACCACGACAAACCGGTCCAAATATTGGATGAAAATACGGTTCATTAATTCCATGAATGCAGCTGGAGCATTAGTCAGTCCAAACGGCATCACCACAAACTCATAGTGACCATACCTTTTACGGAATGCCGTCTTAGCCATATCTTCTTCTCGAATCCTTAACTGATGATAGTCTGACCTTAGATCAATCTTTGAGAAAACAGTTGCACCCTGCAATTGATCTAATAGGTCATCTATCAGAGGCAATGGATATTTATTCTTGATTGTCACCTTATTCAATTCTCTATAATCAATGCAGAGACGTAATGAACCATCCTTCTTCTTTACGAACAACACTGGTGCACCCCACGGAGATGCACTCGGTCTAATGAATCCCTTCTCCATCAGTTCTTCAAGTTGCTTCTTTAGTTCCAGCATTTTCGGTGGTGCCATTCTATAAGGCGCCCTAGACACTGGAGCGGTTCCATGCTCAACCTCGATTGCAAAATCCACATCTCTATGAGGAGGTAGATCCGTCAAATCTTCTGGTAATATGTTTGGGAATTCACAAACAATGGGAATTTCTGATAATTCAGGATTTTCTTTTTCCTTTTCCAAGGCATAACACATGTATCCTTGACATCCCTTCCTTAACAGCTTCAAGGCTTCCATTGCACTAATAATTAACCCAACTTTACTAGGGTCACGTCCCTGAAACAACAACGTTAAGCCATCCTTGGCGGTGAGCGTGACAGTTCTCTTACGCAGGTCCATTACCGCCCCATGATGTACAAGTCAGTCCATACCCAAAATCACATCATAATGTTGTAAGTTGATTTCAATCAAATCAGCTTCCCACTCCTGATCACCGATACGAATGGGACAACTCCTAAACTCACGGTTTCCCACAAGCTTACTACCATTTGGTAATCCAACAATAAAAGACTCACAATCAAGAGCACAAGTAAGACCGAGCCTTTTCACACACGTCTTCGAGATAAAAGAATGGGTGGCATCAGTATCAAATAATATGCATACGGGTTGAGAGTGAATGTGGAGCGTACCTGCAACTACAGATGCATTAGGTTCCTCGGTTCTCATTTCATAAACACGACCCTTTGCCTTTGATCCTCCTGAAGATTGCTAAGATTGAGGTGGAGTTGGGCGGGGTTGTTTTTGGGAATGTGATTGTGTTGGACGAGGTTGGTGACTCTGCCCTCGTGGTCCCATTACAGAAGTCTGTGACCTGGTAGGGTTCGCCTTCTCTCTCCTACAGTAAATGGAAAGGTGACCCTTCTCGCCACAATTGTAACACTCCTTGGGCTCCCTTGGACAATCAGCTTTATAATGTTGATTGCTATTGCAGTTATGGCAGTGGTAATCCTTAGGTGGAACTCTGTCTTGATTACGAAAACCCTGAGACCCGGAAGCTTGATCAGTCTTTGCCTGAGGAGGGAATCTCCTTGGAACATCAGTTCTGGCACCAAAGGGGGTTGATTGAGTCTTCTGTTTCTTATAGCTTGAAGTCAGGAGCTTCTCATCTTCAAGCTTCCTCTCAACTTCTAATGCCTTATCATAATATTCCTCCAAGGTAGCACATGAACATCCCGACATATAAGTCCTGACCCGCGGAGGTATCCAGGGCTCAAAATAAAAGATTTTGTCCCTCTCATTATGAACCGCTACTGATACATAGCGAAGAAGCTGGTGATATCTTACGCTTGCTTGTGCTACTGGCATCCCTTGAGAAGGTGGGTGTAAAAACTCTTGGTATTTCTGTCTCTGGAGGGACATTGGATAGAACCTAGCATGAATCTTCTCCTTGAAATTCTCCCAACTCAGTACTCCCTCTGTAGGCTTAACCGTGTCCCAGCAGTCATTGGCATCTTTTGCAAGATAAAATGAAGCATTCGATACTTTTTGCTCTACTGGACACTCGACTCTGTCAAGGAGCTTTTCCATCTGTTTGAGCCAATGTTCAACTTCTACTGGCTCACCAGTTCCATCATAAGTTGGTGGCTTCAGCTTCTCTAATGTCGTTACTATACTAACAACATCCCTCCTTCCATCATTTGGAGGTATTCCTGGAGTTAAAGGCGGCTGATTTTGTACTTGTGGAGGAACTGTTTGGGCATATGCTGCTTGCATCGCCTGCCCAATCATCTGTTGAAGAGCAGTGTACAGTTCAGTATTAATTCCAGCTGGCATACTAGCCGGTACTGGTGCACCTGGAGAAATAGGAGGAACTACTCGTGGACCCTCGGGTTGCACCTGTTGAGGGACATTCCTTTCAGCCACTCTTGGATTGGGACCCATCTGACTTTCTATGTCCTCCACTGGGGGTATATCTGTGTGGCTATCCCTAGAAACCTCTGGTTGTACCCCGTGATACTTACGGGGCCGACCTCTGCCTCGGGTACCTCTACCAGACATCTGCACAACCAGATGTTAATTCAAACATGCACACATAGACATATATCCTTTTACACATATGTAACATTCAAGAACTTAAATATCTAGAAACTACACATGGAGACGACGATGCGACGTATGATGCTGACTCTACCCATTCACACAAGAATTAGAAACCTAGGCTCTGATACCAACTTCTGTAACGCCCCAAAAATTACTCTTAATGAGGGGTCACAGCGCCAGAAATTTCGGGCAGAAATTCCCTTAGGCTTTCTAAAAAATGAAATTCAACCTGTAGCACATAAACTAACAACATTTAGTCACAAGATAAAACCTGGTTCAAACAACCACTTCCAAAGAGAAGGACATATTTACATGGGTCGGCATTCACAGACGCTACAACGACCCGTCAAAACCAGCTTGGTACAACCACGCACAACCATCCAACAAGAGTCTCACCAAAGACATCTCAAGAGCCAAAATAGCAAAACACACATAAAAATAAACATGCAAAAATTAAACCCATCCTAACTTTCGCATTACGTCGCATGTTCACCTCCATGCTCCGGTACTACCTGTGTACCTGGTCATGTCAAAAACACAACCAGTTCCCCCACCGAAATGGGGGTTAGTCTCCAACCAGACTAGCAAGTATATAAACGAATTAATTACGTAGAATAGCATAAATAAGGGATTAGAATAAGCAGTTACCACAAAGTACATTACAAAGCAAACAAGCATGTAAGAGACTATACATACAACATCACATAACATGACAGCCACATGAATGATCTAGGATGATTTGACCATGACAAGGGAGAGCCAAAGAGAGAAATTCTTACCTTAGTTGAGATTTCCACTTGGTTTTGATAAGAAATCCTTGAAAAACTTGTGTTTTTGTTGAAGATTTAAGCTAGAATATGGAGGAGTGAAGGAGATGGCTGGACATGGGGAAGGGAATAAGGACGAGAGGAGGCTTTAAGAGAGGATGATGAAGATAAACAAGAGGAAGTCAAGAAAGGAGGCTAAGATATCTAATACCTAGATTCATATAAGAATTATTTATTTACTTTGTCTTGTAGTGTAAGTAGTATTTAAGGCATAATATAAATATATAATAATACAAATGTATATGAAAACGCTTAAAAATATTCCGACGTCGTACGTAAATCATGTACGGGTCGCCAGACGATAAAACTTCAAGAATCGCGAAAGTAAAACATACTTGCGTCTTTTATCAAAATAAACTATAAATACAAGTTATGTTTATCAAAATAAAATTTCCGAACAGAAACTAAGGTGGTATTTTACACTATGAATTTTCTCCGATTTCCTTAAAATCACAAATATACACGGAGTACTTAATAATTTTGTAAATATTTGCTCATTAAAAAAAGTAAAAGGAAAAGTAAAAACTGAAAAGTCGTGGGTACTGCAAGTCTGCAACCACGCCCCCGCTATAAATCCGGTGACACTAGGCTTCCTTCCTCTCTCTCTCCCATTTCCTCTCACCCAAACTTTCTACACGATTTCAAATCTTCTGAAGCGATTGTTTCTCCATAAATCTGCTTCAATTGCGTGCTACGAACAAGGTCCGTAATAATTCTTGCTCCCTTCTCTGTAGATCTATTCACCTGTGTTTAATTTCCTCTTTTTTAGTAGAAACCTTCTTTAATTTTGTGTAATAACTCGTTTACGCATTTCATCTTTACAGCTACATATTAATTCTGCATATATTGGATCTTATACGCTGAGTTCTCGATCTGGGTACACCAGATCTGTTGAAATCTTTTGAGTCCCGGTTCAGAAATGGGGGCTTTAGATCAAATCGGGATCTGGGTACTGTTCATTTGCTTAGTATGTCAACCCGCCAATGGGTTTTATCTTCCTGGAAGTTACCCTCTCAAGCACGGTGTTGGTGATACCCTTACGGTTAAGGTCAATTCTTTGACCTCAATTGATACTGAGATTCCGTATGGGTACTATAGTTTGCCCTTTTGCCAACCTCCTGAGGGTGTCAAGGACAGTGCTGAAAATCTGGGTGAAATCTTGATGGGTGATAGGATTGAGAACTCCCCCTATCGGTTTAAGACACTTGCCAATGAATCTAAAATCTTCCTGTGCCAGACGTCCGCTTTGTCGGCTCATGAGTTCAAGCTCTTGAAGGAGAGGATTGATGAGATGTATCAGGTTAATTTGCTTCTTGATAACTTGCCTGCACTTCGGTTCACGAACAAGGATGGTTATGTTCTTAGATGGACTGGTTATCCCATTGGTGTCAAGGTTCAGGGTCAGTACTACGTGTTTAATCACTTGAAGTTCAAGGTTTATGTACACGAGCACGAGGAGACGAATGTGGCTAGTGTTATGGGAACTGGTGATGCTGCTGAGGTCATCCCCACCGGTGGTAAGTCTGATGCCCCTGAATTCGTCGTTGTCAAGTTCGAAGTTATCCCTTGTAGTTTCCAGCATGATATGGGTTCTGTTAAGAATTTGAAGATGCACGAGAAATACCCATCACAGATCAACTGTGATCACGCAACCGTGTCTATGGTTATCAAGGAAAGCGAGCCTTTGGCGTTCTCGTATGAGGTTGAGTTTGTGATGAGTGACACCAAGTGGCTTTCGAGGTGGGATGCTTATCTGAAGATGGAGGGAGCCAAGGTCCATTGGTTCTCCATCCTCAATTCCTTGATGGTGGTCACTTTTCTGGCTGGAATCGTTCTCGTCATCTTCCTGAGAACGGTTCGTAGAGATCTAGCCCGTTACGAGGAACTCGACAAGGAAGCACAAGCTCAGATGAACGAAGAGTTATCCGGATGGAAGCTTGTGGTCAATGACGTCTTTCGTGCTCCTAGCAACAGTCAGCTTTTATGCGTGATGGTTGGTGACGGTGTTCAGATCCTCGCCATGGCTGTCGTCACAATAGTCTTTGCTGCTCTCGGGTTCATGTCACCTGCATCCCGCGGTACTCTTATAACCGGAATGATCTTCTTCTACATGTTGCTCGGGATTGTCGCCGGCTATGTAGCCGTTCGTTTATGGAGGACTATTGGATGTGGAGACAAGACAGGTTGGGCTTCAGTGGCATGGAAAGCCGCTTGCTTCTTCCCCGGGATCTCATTTTTAATCCTGACCGTTCTCAACTTCTTGTTGTGGGGCAGCCAAAGCACGGGTGCTATACCATTTTCCCTCTTTGTCGTTCTCATCTTGCTTTGGTTCTGCATATCCGTACCCTTAACGTTAGTCGGTGGATATTTTGGTGCAAAAGCTCCCCATATTGAATACCCCGTAAGAACCAATCAGATCCCGAGGGAGATCCCACCTCAGAAGTACCCATCTTGGTTGTTAGTGCTCGGTGCAGGCACCCTCCCATTCGGAACCCTCTTTATCGAGCTTTTCTTTATCATGTCGAGCATTTGGATGGGTCGTGTCTACTATGTATTCGGTTTTCTCTTTATTGTCATGATCCTACTTGTTGTCGTATGCGCTGAGGTGTCGTTGGTGCTGACATATATGCATATCTGTGTGGAGGACTGGAAATGGTGGTGGAAGTCGTTCTTTGCTTCGGGTTCGGTAGCTTTATATATCTTCATGTACTCCATCAACTACCTCGTGTTCGACCTCAGGAGCTTGAGTGGGCCCGTATCAGCTACATTGTACTTAGGCTACTCTTTGTTCATGGTGTTGGCTATCATGTTGGCTACGGGCACAGTCGGCTTCCTTTCCTCCTTCTGGTTTGTGCATTACTTGTTCTCTTCTGTGAAGCTGGATTGAGTACAAACAGCTTGCTTAAAATGAAGTTGAGAGGTTACAATTTATCGGTTGCTGTGCAGCTTCGGAGGTCATTTTCGTTCTTTGTTCTTGTTTATCGTTTTCAGTTGAGTTCACTTGGATTTGAGCTTACAGAGATTATACTTGTTAGAATGAAAGCAATTTGCATTGTTGCATAGGATGGATTTGGGTTATGTTATGCTTAAAATAGGATGAAAATGATGTTCTTAGCTTCTTTTTCTTATGTGTACCTTGGTCTGCTAGTATAATCTACTTGGTTTTATGTTCGATTACAGAAACCCTCCTCTTCATCCAGACTATCAATTTGCCATTTCTCTTTCCCGATTAGTGATTTCTGGCCTTGGTTTGTGATCTGCGGTTTGCAATTGGCCATCTTTCTTGCAATTTTTCAGTGTAAAAGGAGATTGTGTTGTTAGATCTGGTATAAAGCTGACCTAACATGGATCAAATTTTCTGATTCAAATTCGATTTGATCTACCTCAAAGACAAACTGAAAATCAAGATGTTGTGGATATTTCGCAAATTGGATCATTTTTAAAAGTGTTACCAGACGAAAATCTCCCATAATTTGGGCACATTCATTTGAGATAATTGCAAGGAGGTATTACTGTCGCTCAGACTCAAGAGTATCTCAATAATCTAGATCTAAAAAACAAACATAACAAAGAAACCAAAATAGCAATATCCAGTAACAGAGTAACAGAAAATCAACAGAATCTCCATTAGCAACCTACAAACTTGATTCCTGCAAGAAGTTTCAGACTTTGACATGAATTAAACTCACCATTAGGTATACAACTATCAACGACGCTCATTAGGTATACAACTCTGTGTCAAGTAGGGATCCAGCTTTTGAAGTTTCATAAGCAAGATCACCACCTGAACTGAACTTCACAGTAGGCAGTATGTCCTTAAGAAGAGATCTGATCAATGACGCGACGGGATTCCCAAATCCGGGCCATGAAACACCAAGCGACCCGTTAATGTTTCTAATCTGAGATCGACTCAAGAGTGCAGCCCCAAGACCATCAACGACGCTCCCCGAAGGCAAATACTCCAATTCCTTTAGCATCAAGGAATCACCTTTTCTTTTTTCTGAAGTTGTGTCCAGCTTATAAGCCTGAGTCTCATCCCGATCAAGCTTACCCCGGAAATTCTGGACCTTGATTGAATCGAAAATCAAAACGCTCTCTGGAATTATCTGCCCATTGAGAAGCAACTTTGAAAGAGCATAGGCTCTCTCTGCTGGCACATGACACTGAATTGAGACAAGAAGCACCATCTTTTCAGCATTGTCTAGAGAGTAAATGTTACAGGATTTGTTTTTCAAGGAGGGTGTTGTGGAGTTTCCAGAAAATGAAATCTCGGGTAAGATGATAGTCCCGATAAGCGTCTTGGAGGATACATTGTGAAAGATGTGGATAGATGGTGTTGATAGGGCTACAATGAGAAGAGAAGGGAGAAGGGGATGGTTGTTTGTATTATTAGGCTCAGATAACAATAGAAATGGTGCAGGAAGTGGAGGTGATGGAGGCGCAAAGTTGTTGAGTTCTTCTTGAAAGAACCTTGAAGGAGGAGGAATTTCCGTCAATATGTCTTCCATGCCTGAATTGTATATACCTTCACAATACCAGTTTAGTGATTCACCAAATTAATATAAAATAAAATCGCTCAGCTCAATGGAACATTCTATACAGAAAAATCATTCAGCTGAATCAAACATTTCCAAACCAGACACATCAAATTAATAACACTGTACTTTTCTGAAAGAGAATGTCAGTAAATAAGTCAGCTAAATGTTGCAAACCACTCTTTCAGAGACATATAAATTCATAATACATCAATTTACTGCATAATTTGAGTGCATGGAGAAAACTCTAGACGATTAGATTGATAATTTTGACATCAACTTATCATCAGCATTCCATCAATACTGGTGTCGTAACAGTGGCCTAGAAGGATTAAAGCAGTAGAATTATTTTCCTCCTTGCTCTAAACTAGTGATAAGTTCCTTACTTGCTTGAATATTAAGCTCACTATCCTAGGTTGAGTGGATAACATTCGTCAGAGGACCAAACAGAGATTGTGCATCCATCAAATTTTAGAATCTATAATAAATCAATCTGGCCATAAAATCTGAATAAGAATTGAAAACGAAACACAGAAGTCAATCTAGGCAGGGGCTTCCCCCTGGAGATGAGATCTGTGGATAATACCTTGTGAGGAGTGACTGAGAAAGAAGTCGTTCAGCTCCCGCAGGTGTCCAATTAGCCGCTGCAGATGAAGATCGGTTGCAGAAAAGAAATGAAAAGGTGTGTCTGTTCAAAGGTAGCTTGAAGAAGAAGAAGAAGAACAAGGTTTATTCTGAATCCGAGCCCAAAAAGTGGGCTTTTTATGGGCTACGTTTTCAACCAAGTGAATTTAACGCCCGGTGGGCTTGTTGATCATGGCCCATTTAATTTAGGTGGGCTTATGGCTCAGTTCAACCTAATAACCAGGCGTTCAATTTAGGTCACCTGAATTCTACTTTTTTTTTTTTCCTTCCTCCTAGAATTGATTGTTTTTTTAAGAACGTGAGGTGTAAAGTGCAATAGATGACGTGTACACGAAAATGGACGTGTCATCTCTTAGTGCCACATCAATACATTCGTCGGATTCTCACCAAGGACACCTCACGACAAAGATCTAGAGGATCGAAGTTACACAAATCCCTAAAGCCCCCAAGCCAGGAACACTACATCGGCGAAGCAACCTGTTTTGGCGGCTAAGAGACTGCAATCTCGAAGAAACAAAAGCATATGCAGAAGCATCTTGGGCCGTATAGACTCCAAATCCACCAAGACGGAAGGTCAGGGTGAAACATCGCCATTGCCAGTCACCAAACCCTGCATCACCAACCATAACAATTTCTTGAAGAACCTTCCTTAAGGCAGGGTCAAAGGAGAGAAGGCCAGGACCAAGCAAATGAGGAGGGTATGTCCGGAGATAGAAGTACAACCGGCCCACACCCACACAACTACGCAGAAGGAGAAGCCTAGATTGGGGATCATTTAGCCCAGCAACAGCCTCCATCAACCGAGCGGTTTTAGAAACTCTATCTTCGATCAAGCGACTGCAAAAGATTACATCCAAACTAACCAGCCCTCCAAGGAGCTTGACTCCATCCAAGGGACGAGCCATCTTCTGAGGAAAAAGAACGGGATCCCTACTCCTCGGATCTGGGTTTGGCCAAAAGAGTTATGTTTTCTCGACGTTTAAGTGCAACCCCAGAGCCGGCCCTTATGAAATAATCAAATGCAAAGCTTCTGAAACCATATATCTAGAGGATCGAAGTTACACAAATCCCTAAAGCTTATCAAAGCTAAATCACAGGCAAGCCCCAAGCCAGGAACACTACATCGGCGATGCAACCTGTTTTGGCGGCTAAGAGACTGCAATCTCGAAGAAACAAAAGCATATGCAGAAGCATCTTGGGCCGTATAGACTCCAAATCCACCAAGACGGAAGGTCAGGGTGAAACATTGCCATTGCCAGTCACCAAACCCTGCAACACCAACCATAACAATTTCTTGAAGAACCTTCCTTAAGACAGGGTCAAAGGAGAGAAGGCCAGGACCAAGGAAATGAGAAGGGCAAGTCCGGAGATAGAAGTACAACCAGCCCACACCCACACTAATACGCAGTAGAAGAAGCCTGGATTGGGGATCATTAAGCCCAAAAACAGCCTCCATCAACCGAGCGGTTTTCGAAACTCTATCTTTGATCAAGCGACTGCAAAAGGTTACATCCAAACTAACCAGCCCTCCAAGGAGCTTGACTCCATCCAAGGGACGAGCCATCTTCTGAGGAAAAAGAATGGGATCCCTACTCCTCGGATCTGGGTTTGGCCAAAGAGTTATGTTTTCTCGACGTTTAAGTGCAACCCCATAGCCGGCCCTTATGAAATAATCAAATGCAAAGCTTCTGAAACCATAGCAGTATCTCCAATAATGGTCCCATCATCCAGGCACCAAGCTATAAAATCAAGGTAGAGGTGAGTGTATGTCCACATAAGTGTTCATCAGCAACAACATGACTACATACATAGTCATTGAGATGAGCGAGTTGGGTATGTATTCTTGTGGACCTTCTCAGCTCTGGTGACGGTTGAGTAGTAGAGACTGGAGGTTGGACAATTTGATCATTAATGGGTAGTGGTACGACAGGATATAGTGGACAAGTGGGATTTTCTGGTAAGGTAGAGTTATGGTAAGGAAAAATTCCCTCATGGAAAACAACATCCCTGGAGACAAGCACATGATGTGATTCCAAGTCATAGACCTTTTAGGCTTTCTTCCCCAAGGGATATCCCAAGAAAATGCATGGTGTAGCTCTTGCCTGAAACTTGTCTCTACCTGGCTTTATAGTGGATGTAAAGCATAAACATTCAAAACTTCTAATATGAGCATAGGATGGCTTCCTATGATAGAGAACTTCATACGAAGTTCTGTTCTGTAGCAACTTTGAAGGCAGTCTGTTGATGATATAAGCAACAGTTAAGACGCTTTCTCTCCAAAACTTCAGATGCAACTTGGATTGAAACATAAGAGCACGAGCAATTTCCAAAATGTGTCTATGTTTCCTTTCCACGACCCCATTCCGTTGAGGAGTGTGATTACAAGAAGTTTGGTGTTGAATACCCTTACTTCTAAAAAATGTGGTTGCCTCTATACTGGTTCCAAGCTCAAATGCATTATCAAACCTAATAATCTGCACCTTCCTGTCAAACTGTCTTCCAACCATTGCTATAAAACTTTTCAACAAATCAAAAGCATTGCTCTTTGCAGTTATTAAATGCACCCAAGTGGACCTTGTAAAATCATCAACGATGTTAATGAAATACTTATATCCATTATAAGTAAAGGTTTTATAGGACCCCAAAGGTCTACATGGATCAACTGAAAAGGCAAAGTTGTACTAATATTACTTAACGGAAAGGAAATTCTAGTCTGTCTAGATCTAGCACAAACATCACAAGCTGCAAAATTCGGGTGCTGCAAAATTCAGGTGCTCCAGTTTATAAACTAGCAAATGTCCCAAACGAACGTGCCACGACTCTGCTTCATTCTCGCAAAGGTTAGCTACAACCACTTTCTTTGTGTCCTTCTTAGGCTCCATCACATAGAGATCCTTGAAAGCTCTATTAATCTCCAAATGTGTCCTCATAAACGGACCCTGCAGTAAACATCGTTCAGTTGTAAACAAAACCTTGCATCTCATATATCTGACAAGCTTTCCAACTGACAATAGATTACAATTGAAGAAAGGCACAAGTAACACATGTTTGAGAATCAGCTCAGGCAAGACTGCCACTGTTCCATCCATCTCAACAATGCCTTTTTGTCCATTAGGTAAGGTTATAATGAAGGGTTTGATCAATTTGTGCTTGTTTTCCAAGATGTTCTCATCACAACACACGTGGCTACTAGCTCCTGTATCAACAAACCATGTAACTTTATTAAAAATATCGACAAAGCTAGTACCTACAAATCCTGGGAAATCATCTTGTGTTTCTTTTTCTGGTTGAGTTAGTCTCGAGCAAAGACAACAAGCGACTAAGCTGTTCTGATGTCAATTGTGCTCCACTTCCCGTATTTGTAGCATCTACCGAGCCTGCAAATGTGTTGTCTGAGCCTTGTCTTCTAGTTTTCTCCTTGTAATTTTCAAGGAAACCCGATTAAAAAATAGCAACGGTCAACTGTATGGTTTGTCTTCTTAAAATTTGTGCACATGACATCATTGGCTTCTTTTCTTCTGAATTCTCATAGTTCCCAGTGTAATAACCCTATATTTCTATGAAGGGCATTTTTGTAATTTCTATTTGCGAATAATAAAAATAGACATTTATTTAGCCAAATAAAATTATGTCCCTTGTTTAAAATTATTAGGACAATAATTTAAATTAATTTGTATCCTCTAAGTGAATTATTATTCTAATTGGGTATAAATTGTAATTCTAGAAAACCTTTAGGATTATTTCCGGTCGGATCCCAAACTTAATTTAAAATTAAGTTAGGGCCGTCCTTGTAATATCTGTTTGAGTGAGGGTAAACAATTGGGATTTAACCCAATTCTTTTCCTTCCCAAAAAGCCGAGATCGGCTTCCCCAATTTCTTTCCCCTGTTACATTTTTCTCCCTTTCTTGAGATTATACCTACGCAGGCTACGCTCCATTTCAGCCATGATTTCTTCCTAAATGGCAAATTATTAGGTCTCTAACATTTGAGGAAAATACTATATAATATAGCTTCCTTCGTTCGTTACTCTCACGCCTCCACCTCCATACTCCTCTCCTCTGCTTCTTAATTTTCAAACCGAGAGTTCTTTTCAAAACAGAGAACTCTATTGTTCCCGCCTCACTTCTTCGTTCGTGTTCTTTCTTCAGGAAAGAAGAAGTCGCCCTCACTTCGTCTCCATAACAGAGTTTGGAGTCGTCCAATCATCACCCATACTCCAGCTTTCCGACCGTCCATCCAGATTCGTAAATCGAATCGAATCAGAGCGTCGTCGGGTTGGTCTCGTTAACAACGTCTCAACTCCGAGGAGATTCCGTAGCCAAGCATAGCCGGAGTCGCCGTCGAGTTCGCCGGTGTCGAACCAAGGTGAGAAGCTTCACCTCTGTTGCTTCGGAGTTGCTCTGCAACTCGATGCAGAGAGCAAGAGGAGGAAGACGACTCTTGTCGTCTGTCCTCTCTGTTGGACTGCTGCCCATGTGGGCCGAGTCCTACAATGGGCTTTTAAGCCCAATTCCCTTTTTATCTATTATCAAATTAATTCAAAGCCCATCTGAGATCTTGTAATGCATTATTTAAATTAATACATTATAATTTTTAGAAAATGCATTATGTTATAAAATATAATATTTTTATAACATACTTGTATTTGTCTTTCCGGAAAATAGTTTAATTTAATTAATTGGACTATTTAATTAAATTTATGAGATTTAATGAGAAAATCATATTTCTACATATAATTTAGTGAGAAAATTATATCAAATAAATATTGACTATATTTTATTTATGTGTTTATGAAATCGGGATTCTAGAAGATCGGGCAAAGTAGACCCTTCTTACGCTCCGTTCCGAATCCAAGCCTTCGTTCGTCAATAAGGCAAGTGGCGGTTCGCTCTTGCTCTTTATTCCATATTTTTCTTACTTAACAATTAATTTGAATTGTTAATAAGATGGGATAAATATAATCTTTTGTTTGCATGGGAACTTATATGTTAATGATGTGAATAAAATGAATCATTATTATTAGGTTGTATATTATGCTAGAACGACCTATGTATTATTATTATCGTAGGGTGATAGATGGACTTTGTGTGTTGTTGTGAATGACATGTATAAGTAGTTTAGGAGCGCTATATGCCCTGCGGGAGGCTAGCTGCTTCTTGATAATATAAGGGGATAGGATGAGAAATGCCCTATTGCCCTTCGATTAGATCATGACCGTTCCGCTTATTCGGATATAAGCGGAGGTGCACTTAGCCAGTGCCATTATAAATTCGTCCACGTAAGAGGAGGGGATGAGATGTGGTTTAAAAGCTTATAACGTGAATGTACGTTTTGGAAGTGAATAAGATAAGTGCATATTGAGCACATAATTAATATACCTCAGGCAAGGAGTACAATGTGGAAACCGCCCGGCCTCTTGCTTAGTGACTATCTTTTCAATCTGGATTCACATGTGTGGTGATTCAATTCACACAATATATATGGTGAGGTTGATCGTTAGTTCATTATTCTAAGTTGGTTGTTTTAAACATATTGTGTGTAAATTAACTATAATGTTCCCAAATCATATTCTTCCCATAAGACTCAATCTTTTGGAGTCTTCTCTTGTTGCATATTCTAAACACATCAAACATTCGATATGAGTATCGAACGTCCTTCACTTCTCGGCTTTCACTCGAGAGTGGATGTGGCTACTAGACACGATTACAAGAACCTCACATAAATTCCACTTGTGTAGTCTTTCATTAGACTAACCAACCATTTTCTTTCCTTGCATGGTTGGTTGGTGTCATCCGTCCCATTACGGCACATCAGGCGGATCTGCGGTGTGAAGAGGAGTCGGACGTTACAGAAGACAAGATTGTTTTATTATTTAAATAAGGTTTGTCTTGGGATTTTGTTAAGACATTTTATGTAATCTTTGAATTAAGTCTTCCGCTATTTTATTTGAGACTATATAAATACGCTTCCGCATTGTAAACGTTAATTTATGACATAAACGTTTTATATTATTTCGAATTGTTTTGTATTTATGGTATCCGTGATAAGCCTTGGATGGTTTCGGGCGGTTAAGTCCGGGGTCACTGACGGTAATATTCTCAAGTGATTTTGGGGGTGTTACACCCAGAACCCTTTTGCACTGAACTTCATGAACCCTTTTACCCGGATTGTTGAGGCCTAGGAGGTTTCGTTGCTACAACATTCATAGAGGCCGATTCGGGAAGGATTTGAGAATTGCCTTGAAACTCTCTGTTTTTTTTCTTTCTGATGCAACAATGCATAAGCCTCCTCCATTGTAGGCAAGTCCTTCATCATAAGGATTGAACCTCTTATAATAGTGTAAGCATCATTCAAAGTAAACCAAGCGTTCATCATCCTTCAATTTCACAACCGCAGTCACTGAGCCACAAGAACAACTTGGATATCGCCTCAAACTATCTAACTCATCCCAAAGAGCCTTGATTTTCGTATAATAAACAGAAATGGAATTCGAACCTTGTGTTAACGAGTGAAGCTCCTTCCTAATAGCATAGAGTTATGCTCCATTCAGCTGTCCAAAACGAACACCCAAGTTTTCCCAGATCTGCTGCGCTGTTTCAGTATAGATGATGCTTCGTCAGATCTGTTTATCCAGGCCATTCAAGAGCCAAGAACGCACCATGTCATTAATCTAACCCATCGATCATGAACTTTGTCCCCTTTTTCTGGTTTGGTGTAGGAGCCATTGGCAAGGCCCATCTTATTCTTTGACGACAAGGAGATAGCCATGGAAATCCTCCATTCGCCAAAATTCTGCCCATCAAACACGTCCGGGACCAAGGAGAGCTTGGGATGATCACTAGAATGGAGTTAGAAGGGATGATTGTGATCGATTTACCCGTTGTTAGCCATCAACCTAAATCAGAAAATCTGTGAAGAATTTTATGGATAAGAGAAACTAAGAGCAATTCGTGTTGTTATCCCATTTACTTTGATATCATGATGATATTTAGCGAAAGTAAATTTTGTGATTTAGTCTCCCATGGAGAGAAGAAAAATAGTGCAGAAAATGGAAAAGGGGGCGCAGCCTTTTCATTCACTTCCTCGAAGCCACGGCTACGTTTTCTGTGATGCCTTTTTGGGGTCTTAATAACAGCCTTCAAGTCAAGGGATGCATTTACGGCCATCATACATTTTATACAACAAACAACAACAAGAGCTGAAACAAATATTGTAGCTTCGACGCACAACTTCGTTTGAATAACGAATTGAACTCAAGGACATCAAACTTGTTCTCTATATATAGAAGGATAATGTTACAAGCTGTTGAGATTGGTAAATTGTGGGAATTGGTATTATGTATTCCGATAAACGTATTGAGGACTCCATTTGAGATTTACATTGAGGTTCCCTTTCTTTGCCCCTTGTAATGGCAAACTAACGGTGTATTCCCCTTCTGTTATCACTCTCGTCAATGTCACCACACTTTTTCCCATATAGTCCTGCACAACCAGATCCTTGATTAGATTGAATTGAATTCTTCTAAAGACTAATCCTGGATTATGAAACTGTGACTAATTGTATTACCTTTCCAAATGTATCATGGTCCCAAACCTCCAGCATGAGCATGTCGTGTAATCCGTTTTCTACTAGGAAGTCGAACGTCTGATTCCAAACCGGATTTAAGCTGTTGCGAACAACCTGCTCCAAAGCAACAACACACCATATAATTAATGTACATTCAGATCAAGGTTAATGCAAAGCAGCCCTTACAACTCACCCTTGTTTTGTTCCTTGTCTCCGATTTTTTCATCTTCACCAACACAAAAGGATCAGCCTTTCCATCCAGATCAGCTGGAGGCAAATCTTCAGCAGAGATGACGTTTACAGAAAGAACACCTCGAACGATCTCCTTGTTTTCCCCAGGCATGCCATTTTCTTCCAACCCGGTTTTCAGAACCCTCTCTAATGAGGTATACGAAACATTTGCATCATAACGACTTGAGAATCCCTTTTCTAGCGACTTAGGATAATACACGAGCTCCAGGTGTACCTGCACGCGTATTATCATACATAAAGTAACCCACTTTCATGTTTGAAATAGATAGATCTTGTTGTTACCTCACCCCTGTTCTTGTTATCCCTCTGGATATCCAAATCCTTTACTAGTTTCAACCACACCTCTTTCACTTTACCACCCTCTAGATCTTTAAGTTGCATTTTAGCGCAGCCTATAAGTTCGGGAGCCTTGAGATCCTCATCATCATAAACTTTAACTACCAAATTTTGAGTAGATTTTTCCTCCACCACAAATTCAAAGTGCTCGTTCCAGATTGGATTCAAGTCATTGTTCTGGGAATGAAACCAAACAAACATTGTCAAAAGGGGCTCTTGCAGTATTATTAGATTACTTACAGCTACAACATATGACTTACAATCACTTTACTTTTCTTCATTTTGGCATGAATAGGGCGCACGTATAGTTCGGCAAAAGGGTCTGATTTTCCGATCAAGTCCTTGTTTGTAAGATGGCGAGCTTGTACAAGCTTAACCCTTAGTATCCCATCAGGCTTCATTTCTAAATCACTGCACATTGTTGTTCGATCCATATTATCGGCTATTCTGTTTTAACAGTACATATACTAAAAAGAGAGAATATATATATATATACATACCTGTAGTCCCCAGGTATAATAGGAATAACTTTACGAATAGGCCACGTAATTGAGTCCTCAATGGCGTCCCTTATCGTCCCCTCAATTGCATCATAAATCCCAGGGATTGAAGATAGGTCACCACCAACAACTTTCAGAGTGAAGTCCATTTGTTTCTGAAATGAAAAACAACAAAGTAGAGTGTAGAATGAGTTCTGTACTGGAAAAAAAACTCAAATTTGAATGTATGAATGTCAGATGAAAGTAAATACCTTTTCCCTCAAGGAGAAACTAATGGCTCCAAAACCAGGGAATTCTTCTACTAACGGATTAAATATGATCCTGAAAACGCCTGTAAATCCAATATCTTTTACCTAAACAAACAATGAAAAAAATCATCAATTCCAATGTTTCTCCAAGACCTTATCGATAATCAAGGAGGGAGTGCATAATACCTGGATAGGCAATGCAACGCCAAGTTTAGTCTTAATAGCAAGTATAATACTGGGGTTCCCATCCCAGTTTACTTCAAATTCCATAGTGATACCATCACCTCCATCTTCAATAATTGACACCCCTACAGAGTATGAACCAATTTATTATGAGTAAGAAGTCAGGTTTCATAAAATGGGAATGGGAAATTGTACCTGTAAATTGGGGAGCAACAGTTCCAAGAGTGAGTTTGGAGAATTTGAGGGATGAAAGTATAAGTGGTCTATACTGTTCAAGAACTGGCTCCACAGATTCCTTAATTAAATGAGACGCTGCCTACAAATTCGATCATATTCAAAATAAGGTGATATACTCATATCACTAATTATACTACTCCGTTAAGATGAGAGAGTTTACCTGATCCAGGTAGGGCCAGATCTTAGTGAGATGAGCATTCAGCCAAGTCAACTGTAAGTTTGAAGAAAACATAATTAAGAAGACAATAGGAGATTGAGTGTAAGTTTGAAAAAGCAAGCAATTAACCTTCTGGCGGTCGGAGAAGACAACCCAGGAGGGGTAATGGCGAGGACGGAGCAGCTTTTTAGAATCTTCTACCGTCATTCTCGCAAACGCTGCAATCGTCGCAGCCTGCAATTAAAGAAAAGAAAAAACAGAAATCAAAATCCAATGTTTGTGAGATGGTGAGATCGGAATCGAATATAATTACGAGATGGGATCGGTGGTTGGATCGCGCATTTCCACAGCGAACGAAGAGCATGATAGCAGCGATCCCGGCGACGATCCCGATGAATATGCCGAAGAAGAAGGCCATTTCAGAAACAACAATCAGTCAAAGCAGAGGATGAAGTGAGGGCGCAAGGCTTCCCAGGCGAGCATACCTGATGTCCGATTCCAACAAATCCATCCAACTTCTTTCTGTTCACGTCGGAATTTCGACGGAAAATTCTTTTTTACTTTGCTCACCAAACTTAGCTTTTTCCTTGCAACTTTCGTGTCCGGGAAGATTAGCTTTTACAACGAAAACCGTTGACTTTTTACTCTAAACACTAATTCCAACTTTTACATCAAAATTAATCTCTTATCTACAAAAATCAATTCTCGAGCAAAAACTGGGCAATTACGGATTTCGTATGCTGTATAATATTGTTAAATATGTGTCCGAAAATTAGATTGAGGCTAATCATATTCACAATCTTCGAATATTGCAATTTAGTCTCACACAAAGTTAGATTATAAACGTAATCAATTAAAAAAATAACAGAATACCTAATGACTTCTTTTGGAGGAAAAAGAGAAGTCATTGGTAATCCACAATAGAAGGATTAGTCACTTTTAGAAATCAACTACACTTGCACAAAAAATAATTGTCAACATAGTTTTACGAATATATGAGTCAAATTTTATACTAATAGAAAGGTAAAAAGGTAATCTGATTCCAAAAGACAGAAAAACTTCTAGGGTAAAGTTGACGTCTAGGTGACAGATCTACCACTTCTTTATAACATACCTGAAAAATAGTTCTTAACTAAAAAATATTAATGCAACAGTAATGACCATAAGAATTCATTGACCATAATATAGTAATCCATAAATAAATTGCCTATTAAGCTGTAAGGATTCTCTTACCAAGGACATGAATATTGGTTCAACAGTCAAATAATATTCTGATTTTGCAAAATTGAACTTTGATTAATGTGTATTAGAAGAAAAAAAAAGTACAATCTGCTGTATGCCTGCTTCGTGTATTTACTGTATATATGTACATATGTTATTCCGTAATCTATTGAACTTTTTTTAAACTCAATTTATTGTCGGAGTCTGAAGTTAAAATACATATTAGTATTGAAATATTGAAATACTATTATCATGTTGTGTTTTGGTTTCATTGAATAGCATAGTTGATTGATCAAGTATCTTTGACAAAACACCTATCACATAAAGAAGGTGATTTCTGTTAGGCTGTTTTTATTAATGGTTGCTTCAGGTGAAAGATTGCAACTGAACTTCTACTAATTTCACGCACAAACCTATGAAACTAATATGTGTACACTGATAAAGCTTGAGTATGTGGAACCTTTGATCAAAGCCGAATTGAGCCAACACCAGTAAGGCGCTATATATTGTACGATCTAGATTCCATTGGAGAATGATCTTGATAAATGAGTGCTAATGTCAGGATTGGCTAGAAAGTCAGCAACATTATTGTCTTTTCTGAAATAGTAAAATATTTTGACAATTGTTTTAATAAATATTATGAATATAACCAATAAAAGGAGAGTGGCTATGAAATGCATTTCGTTGGAAAGAAACAGTTGGACCATGGGAGGAAAGGCCTGCACACTTTGGTGATGTTTGGGTGTACTGATGATGGACTTGGTTATTTTGAGTTTCTTCAAGTAAGCTATATTTGTATTATGCTTCACTTAGGAAGCTTCTATAACTCTTTATTAATTTAGGAGCATCTTATTTGCAGTTAGCGAAGGATTTAGGGGCTGCTCCTGTGTGGGTAATCAACAACGGTATGTACAACCAACGAGTCTCTTCACTTGAGCCATGATGTTAGATAGTTATTGGTCAGTCTGAAAAATTATCTCAAGCACATCTCTACACCTTACAGCATGATGATATGGCTAATAAGCAGTAAGATTATCTTAAGCACATTTCTGCACCTTATCGTAACGATGCCGACATAGAGAACGAAGGAAAACAAATTATCTCTATCTTCCACAAGTGCATGGTCTTTGATATAAAATTAACTATAAATTTTTAATAAGCTTTAAAAATGTATATTGATTAGCTTAGAGTTATAATATTAGTATTCAACAAAAAGAGGGCATAGAAAGTTGCAGCAAGCAGAATAAGGAAGGAAAACAACTATCACCTTGTCAGCAAGCTGCACCTGACCATTGCTTTTTTTACACTTGTAAATAAAGCGACATTGTAGCAAATAAGGCAGGAAAAAGAAGTATCAGCAGCATACCATGTATTCCTCCGGACACACCAATACCAAATTATTTCACCTCTTGACTTAATAAGAATGGAAAAGAAACTGCAAATCATTCTTACCAAATTCATGCTTGAGATTCAGTTTCAACATCCTGCAGAAGATTCAATGATCAAGAGTGTAGTTAGAAATCAAACATTTTCATTATAGCGGCAACCAATAAACTGATGACATCTCAATCTCTTCCAAACTCATCGTATTTAACAAATTAAAATTAGCAACAACATTTGGTCCAATCCGGTATTGATGGTCCAATTGCTTCATTATAGCAACCAATAACTTTTCATATTCTAATAAATACATTTGGACCGGCCATATATGTAATTCTGAAATGTTAGCTTACTAATCTGTGATGCATTCAGGCCTTGTATTCGTTTTTTCTTTGTCTATCTTTATGTAGAATGTAGATAGAATAAGAGTTTGAACAATAGAAATATAAACCATGCAACTCCCAGTCATCTCTTGAAAACTTAATTGAATCTAGCGGCGAAGATGACACAAAGAGAAGCTTGTTTAAGGGAAAACATAAGAAGGAAATTCCATTCTGTCTCCATGGCAAGGTTTAGCTGATGAATACGATGAAGAAAATTCCGGGCATAGCAAACAGAAGAAGAAAATTCCATTGAAAGATTTTTTGTGTCGGATAATATTGCTCGACGAACCCTCAAGCACCCAGTTGCAGCACAAACTCTCAAGCTATATTAAGTAGGTTAACAAACAATCTCTTCTTCATAATTTCTATATAGTTTTCGGATGCAACACTCATGAATCCAAATCCAATACAACGGTAAGAGAATTTTGACTCACCTACAATTAGACTTAAACTGAAACTGCTGATATTTTTTTATGTGTAGTTGGCTTCGTTGTTCATCTTTAATTGAATTGATAGAACTTCAGGGCTGTTTTCGCATGAACTGCACAGAAAATTGCTTGGCTCAAGGCATTGAAAACTAAGTTTTGGATGCTAAATGCAGTTGAAAGTATCAAATTACCTCCTTTGATAACAGAACTCAACCGGGATTCAACTCTTTTGTCTTTCTTCAGTGAAATTGCTTGGCTTAAGGCTCAGTGAAGTAAGTGAATGAAGATCCAGTGGCAAAGATGGCAGCACCTCTCAAATCAATGGACTTCTTTCTTCTCAATTATATTTTGCAGCCTTGCTAAAATATTAGGCACTAATATCCTCTTCATTCTGAGACCAAGCAAAGGATTAGGAAAGCCGACATTAAAAAAATGCGAGTTTCAATCTTATCACAGCTGCATTAGCAGAATTCTTGTCAGAAATGAGGAGCTATATTACATCTTCTACTATGTAGCCAGAGGATGCAACACTCAAGCTCCCAGTTGCAGCACAAACTTTCAAGCTATATTAAGTAGGTTAACAAAAAATCTCTTCTTCATAATTTCTATATAGTTTTCGGATGCCACTCATGAATCCAAATCCAATACAACAGTAAGAGAATTTTGACCTGCATTAACTCACCATTCCGATCGGATATAATCAACACTCACAATCGGATTCGCTCCACCCAAACAACTTTCTCTCGTGATCGAAAAATTCCTGTATCATCCATACATTAAATTCTCAGCATTATTAGAAAAAAAAAGATTGATATAGCACAGTATATGTTAGTTGTTGCAGACTCACCTACAATTAGACTTAAACTGCGGATGTTTTTTATGTGTAGTTGGCTTCGCTGTTCATCATAGCACTGAGTAAAATCACTAAGAATTACCCATCTGTATCAAGATAATACCAAATTAATTAGACCCTATAGCAGAGTGTGTGAGCAGCAAGAACAATGTGAAAATGTTCATCATCCCACAGAAAATCACATAAGCAAATTGAATATCAAGAAACCAATATATCAAGAACTAAAAGCAAAACTGGAGTACCTCCGGCCTTAAAATTTTGTCCATCTCCAAGAACAAATCAATCATAGTGCACTTTGTGGAACTGATATGTGATAGGAGCCCACTTCCATGAAGTATGTCATAAGTGCGAGGGTATGTAGGGGAAAGGTTCACACCTGTACGGTCAGGAACAATGATATTCATCTTATTACAAACAGATCAAGACTTTGATGAGTGTCTAATTCCATGAGAGTGTGAGAGAAGCTTTAAAGTATAAACATTAGAATAGAACAATAATAGATGGCTAAGTCTTACCAATCATGCAAAATGCCAGCAAATCCTTGATCAAGAATAAGAGGGAGAGTGTTGCGAGTCGCAACTGGGATCACATTCATCACCCATTTCTTTGCATTTAAAAAGGCAGAGCATTAAAACCACCATATTGAGCATTCATGTCCAATACATTTTGCACCTTTTTATATGGAGGTAGTGGGTCTTCATCCCCAAGTCTCTTCGGATGGTCAGAGAAGATCAATGGGGACAGTAGAGAACAGTAGTTTCTAATTGTTGATCCCCAGTAGTCTCGATCTTCATAAAAGTCTGCCATTCTTATGCCTGTAACAACAAAATATGATTCAATGATTCAGATAAAACTATGTAATACTCATCTGTGATAACAAAGATAGATTTTATATTAGTTGATAATAGAGTGCATAGTGGAACTTCAAGTTCTTCTGGAGACAGTTGGGAACCAACAGACCTCTTGTCTAATGTGTGTATAGTTTTGAATCTGACTCCTTATTGATATAGGCAATCTGTAAAATATGCAAAAACTAACACAACAAATTAGAATCTAGATGCGAAGCTGGCCTAGCTCTATTGGCAAAGCAGAAGTGAAGTAATTGTATGACAGTTGAAGCCTCTGGCAAAGATTTATAGTTTCCTATCTCAGAAGGAATTGGACCATTAAAATTGTTTTGTTCTATCAGTTGTGGAAAGCTTTAACAGATTGCATATATCATACGGAAAGCTCCGGGTTATATGATTTCCACCAAGATGAAACTGTATCAATGGCTTACAGTTTCAGTTAGAATCGAGCCCCCAATTCTAATTTCCTACAATACACGTTTACTTTTCAAATAGAGGATTTATAAGATCCGAAATCCCCAAATCATCAAATCCCTAATCCTAAATACATTCTACTGTGCCAAAATCACAGGTTCAAATAAGCCCTAAAACCTTATAAAGGTTAAAGCTAAGAGGTTAAATATCTACATACCCAGTGGCGTGTAGGCGGAGACTTCCCCCCGCTTCCCCCAATTGTGAGTTGAGAAAGAAGTTGTTCAGCTCGTCTATTCAACCGCTGCACCGTAGATGGAGCAACCAATTTCCTGCAAGTGGAATTCTCGATAATTCAGCGAAAATTCACTTCGGTAATTCTAGGATACCGACGACAAATATCTTCAACTGTAATTCAGAAAGCATTTGAAAATGGCTAAGTTGTTGCTTGACAAATGGAAAATATACATCTTAGCGGAAAGTTTATGCTTTATATGTCTCACCAAACACAAGGCCCAGAGAAATGGCTAAGGTGTAAACTTCTTCAGAACCCGTTCTTTGTTATTCCTCCACCATTCCTCCGCTTGTTTCTCTGCAAACCTTTTTTTTACTAAAAAATCACAAAGACTGAATCAGCATTTTTGCTAAACCAATTCAAGATTCAATTTCATGAATGCCATAAAAATTTATGAGTGATGTGCTGCACCTGAATCTGACTCTCCTAAAGAACTTAACATCATTACGGAGTTGAATGACAGTAACATAAACACCAGGCTCAAACTGCTCTATAACCTCTGTTGCTCTCATCATTTGATTGATTTTAGGCGGCCTTGATTCCAACCTTCGAGACGACGTCGACTCCTTACTGTAATTCTTAGTTGCAGTAGATTCAAAAGTTAAGTCTGAAGAAGGCTCAGAATTTTGTGTTATGTCATCCTCATCTGAAGCAGGCTCTGAAGTTTGTGGCTCTGAAGTTTGCGATTTAGTTCATGCTTCTGAATTTTCTGAATAACCGACATTGTTATCATCTTCAGCTGCAGGAGATTCATTAGATTCATCTGAAGTAGGCTCATAATCTTGTTGTACGTGTCTGGTTACCGAACTGTCTAAATTATCATCGGAATGATTGTTTTGATCATCTTGTTGAGGATAGAACCTTTCGATTTCAATTCCTTCAAGGAAATTATCAACTTTCTGTTTCATTGTCATGAATTCATTGCTCTCGTACACTTCCAGTGGCAGCAACTCAACAATTTCATTTAGCTGAAAAAAGTAAGGAAAAAAAAAACAGAATAAATAATCAGTTGATCAATGTGAACAACTTCTTTTTTGCATTGATTGAAATTATACCTGAGTAGTAACCAACTTCATAATCTCCTCTCAACTCTGCATCTCAAATATTGTTTTGAAGCTGATGCACTGGCTTGATCACTGTCGAACAGAAGAAGAAACATCAACCCCTAGATATTTCTACTGACTAAGAAGCGGAAAATAGTATTTGTGCTATAAGGTAAACAAAGTCACTGGTGTGAAGTAAGAAGGTTAGATATATCAAAGTTACCCCTCAACTTGAACAATGCCAAAATCTTACACCCAAAAAATACAGAAATGCAAATTCAGCAGGTTACATATAAAATGAAAATGTTGGATTAAACTTCTTGTAATGAGAACAATAAAAAAAGAATCCAGACTCACCAACACCATAAATTAAACTTCTTGTGAACTGTGAATACAGTGGGCTGTCAGTTCGAGTTAGCATAAGCTTGTTCATGGAGTATAAAAAAATTATCCTCAAATTGACTATGTTCATGCCTTAGTGTAAATCAAGGAAGAAGAAATCTGCAGGAAGACCAGACACTCAGAAATACTACTGAGATTTAGGCATTACATCGTAAAATGATCAACCTACTACAATCATCCGAGTTCTGAAAAACAACGCTTACCAAATCCTCCAAACAGAATCTGCACTCATAGTTCTACAACTTTTAGATATATAGTGCTGAAGTAGAATAATTTATATGATATGCAGTACTTTCATATATATACTGATCATTGCAGAAGAGGCTAACACATTATTTTAATACAGGATAAAAACATAATTTTTCTGTTTTCTACATAAAGAAATTTTTCCAGTTTACCAATTACACTCATCATATATAGTTGCAAGCCTGAAATCTTACAGAAATCGAACACAAAAGTGGCATAACCAAACAGATAAACTCAAATGCATAATAGGCAAGCTATTAGTACAGAAGTTAAAACATATAATAACAATAGTAATGATCACATTATGAACAAACTGAACAAACATGCATACTTGATACCCAAATCGATGTGTTCCTGGATACCGAATCCAAAGCAGTCGAAGTCATTGAAGTTGCGCCTCAACGACTCATACTCCTTCACTGTCAAACCCGTCGCAAGAAGCTGCATTGCCTTTTCACGCCTCTCGGTGACATAGCAAGCGATCTTTTCATTACGCTCGATTTCGAATGATTGAACAATGTACCTCGCTGCATTTTACAAAAAATCATATTTGCATTAGGTTTGTAGAAATTCAAGACTAATTAAGACACATCCCCTTCAGCTGACCCGTTCTGGATTATGATCATGGAAGAAGAAACTCTGCATCCTAGTATGTCACTTTTTCTCTGTTTATATCCTCTTTTTCTTTTCTTTTTTCTGTGTTTTTTGTGTGGTAAGCTTCAAGTTTTTTAAAACAATCACTTGTTTAATGACAACTTCACCAACTATATAAGGAGCAGAAAGGATAAGTAAAATGAGTCTAAATAAGCAAAGAAAGGAAGATAGAACATATCAAGTATTAAAGCTCGATAATCTAAAGAACGGTATAGCAAGACATGGATGAGATTAAGAATGCAATACGCGAAAACAAAGTAAATGCATTCAGAAATTTAAGAAAACATTATTAAGATCAAAATCTCTATGAAAAGTAATGTGCAAGTAGTCCACTTGGTAAGCGTCATCACTTTTTGTAATCAAGTCATCATTCCAAAGAAAATGATGGGAATAAGCAATGGAAAAGAGTGATTATTATTAGAGAACTAAAAGCATAGGATTTGAGAGGAAAATGGTGTATAATTAAAATGCAATGATGCATGCATTACGACATATAGGCAGTAAAGCAAGTGTTATATTCAAGACGCATCTTACAGAATTCAAGAGAAGCTCAAGGCTGAACCTGAACTTTCCCTATCAAGAAGCCTTTTTACTATAAAGCATGTCAAAAGAAAGGAATATTAGAAGCATCAAATACATTTTCTTTTTATTTAGTGAAGTGCAAATTGACATGCGATGCAAGGGAATCAGTTAGATAGCATACTTCATTTCAATCTCGATTGTTATGCCTTTCCACTTCTTAATAGGGAAAGTTCTGCAAACAAAGATACAAAATTATTAGCATTAGTCATATGTCGCATGAATCCTTTTGTACATTAAGAAATTATTAAACAAAACAACCAAGCATCATCCTTATTAAAAAAAACTGAAATTAAGAGCATAGCATAGCTAAATTTATCAACAAATACACGTCATCTATATCCTGAATTTTTCAACGAATACTCATCAAACAAAACAACCAAGTTCACAGTCTTATCCCAACCTCAAGGATGCATAAGAATATATAGAAGAAACCCTATCTAAGAAGATCACAATTCACATAGTACAAAACTACCAATCCCCAATATTTAGGCCAAGGTGGATCACCATCTAAATTTTGGGTGCACATTGACAACTTGATTTAGGAGCTTAAAAGAGAACATTAGCCTTGATGATACGTCGACGGGTTCGACGGCAAACGCATGAATCAGATTTTGCTTTACAAAGAGAAGTTGCGAGGATCTTGATCTCAAGATAGAGATTGGCAATGTCGAGCTTCTACATTCTTTGAAGAACTTCCTTAACCCTTCATCACCAACCCCCAAAATTCACTCTCACCATATTCTACAAATGTTCATATGTTCCACTTCTGCAAGCAAAAATTGAACAAAACATAATACAATTCATTTTTAAACTTGCTATATATCCATTGCCATCTCCACTTTTCATTAATTATTTATTAGCACCACGCACCATCCATTTCAAAGTCATGGAGGATGAAATAAATGGCGAGTACTATTGAATATAGGATCACTGCAAAACCAAAATTTAACCTGAAATTATCAAACTTTTAACAGATTCTATCAAAAAGAGAAAACTGAAAGGAAGAATATGCTACATTTACGATTCCTACTGCTACGACCGATTTTGCTTCCAAGTTTCAAACTCCCAATTCCACGGCCCGGGTGCATTCTAAACATAGGACATGAGTTTCAATTTTTCCAACAAATGCCAAGCAAAATAAATCATGGCCTATCTGCAACTTCATTCCTAGAAACAGAAAATTAAAATCCCACAGGTCCAACAATTGTAGATGCCTTCATGCTTTACTGTTTCGATTAGGGCTAAATACGTTAGCTTGCGTTGAGTAACAACTTCTAAGAAATTGGAATCAAATAATCAATAATCGAAGTGAATATAAAGGGAGCTTTGAAGAATTTGAAAAGGGTAAAAGATAATCAACCGGCCTTAGATAATCGACTGACCTTAGGCCACCGTCATCGAACTTCCAGCGTCGAGCGTCTGCGCAACCGCGGTTGTTACCTCCACCTCAGGCCCCACCGCCCACCTCTGTATTCTCCGCATCAGCACCGCTGCCGCTCGATCATCCGCACTGTCATCGTCACTACGACTATCACTCAACAATTTTAACCATCACTCAAAAGAAGAATTCGGTGAATCACTCCAAATCGGTAGCCAAAAAAATGGGTGATGATGGGCAACGTGGTGTGGTGATGATGGTGAAGATGATGCAAGGTGAAAAATGACCAGACCTTCAACACACGTGAGTGAAATTGATGGTGATTTGCAAGAGCAACTTCAAAGATTTCCAATATATTACGGTGTTGAACTTGCAAGATGATGACGCATGAAGGAATAGGTATTTGGAGCCATAGAATAGTATCTGGATGAGGATGAACTAAAAGATGAGTAATTAGGTGAACGGCAATGAGAAATGCATATGAAAAGACAGCAAAACCTAATCACATCAGGCAGGCCCGATAAGATTCATTTTTTATGACGGGCCCGATTTCGACCCGTACCAATTGTCATTACTTTGACAAAGCCAACGAAACCGGTCGTGGTCAATTCCGATTCAGAACAAGCCCATACGAGCCATCCGAACAAGCGTAAATCTCGTGCATACCTTCTTTCACCAGTTCGGAATCGGAATTGATCACGACCAGTTTCGTTGGGTCCGTATTGATCCCAGCTTTCACCAGATATGTCTCTCATCGCCTGATATGGAGGAACGAATTTGTAAATATCCATTTACAGTAGAAGGTACGCACGAGACTTACGCGTGTTCGGGGGGCTCGTATGGGGTCGTTCGAAATCAGAATCGAGCGAGAGCATTATCTGGTAAAAGCTGGGATCAATACGGACCCAACGAAATCGGTCGTGATCGATTCCGATTTCAAACGAGCCCATACGAGTCATCCAAACACGAGTAAGTCATATATAATAATATATATATATAATTTTTTTTTTAAAAACATTTTACGTGTAAGAGACGCTGGTTCGACCAGCGTCTCTTACACGGGGGAATTAAAAAATAAAAATCTGTATAAGAGACGCTGGTCGAACCAGCGTCTCTTATACATGTTCAAATAAAAAAAAAAGACCATTTATATGAGACGCTGGTTCGACCAGCGTCTCATATAATTTTTTTTTTATGTTTTAACGTATAAGAGACGCTGGTCTGGCCAGCGTCTCTTATACGCAGCCTTAAAAAAAACAAATTAAAACAATAAAAAATTTGGAAAATAAATAAAAAAAGTAACATGTATAAGAGACGTTGGGCGAGCCAGCGTCTCTTATACATAAAAAATTCAAAAAAAAATTACCAGCTTCGGACGAGAGACGCTGGTTCTACCAGCGTCTCTCACACATAAAAAAAAATCCGAAGCTGGCATAAGTGCCTATATTGGGAATTTCTTTTGAAAATAGCCTACGTCGGGAATTTTTTCTGAAAAAAAGCTCATTTGAGAAAAAAAATTCTGAAAAGATGAGTAATGAGGTGAACGACAATGAGAAATGCATATGAAAAGACAGCAAAACCTAATCACATCAGGCAGGCCCGATAAGATTCATTTTTAATGACGGGCCCGATTTCGACCCGTAACAATTGTCATTACTTTGACAAAGCCAACACTTTTTATATAGATATATATAAATATAAATAATATAAGGAAAAGTGTCCGGTGATAATAGTTGCTACAGTAATAAATGAGAATGATTTTGGGACGTTGGATCTCGCCAGATCAGACGGATAGGATAGATTCACTTTTTGGGCGCGCGTTCAACAGATTTCGCGAGATCTATCTTCTTCTTCTCGCCTTTGTTTTCTTTTCTCCCAAGTTGTTCAACAAATCTTCTTCGGATCTTGCCTTCTCTTCTCTTCTGCGTTATTCCTTCGTTGATTACCTCTCTTTTATTTGTTTCTCATTGTTTTTAATTTTGTCTTCCTCATCTTGTCTACGTTCATAATTTTGTGTTTTGCGCGAGCTAATTTTGTTGATTTTTTGTATTCAGGTGTCCTTGTTCTCTTGATTGCTCTGTTCGCTAATCCAACACATCGATTATCATTCGTTAACTTGTTTCTCGTTCATTCTACCTATGGATCTAGGTTTTGCTTCTATTTTCTTTGTTTCACCAGTTCATCCCCGTGTTTCTCTCAAATTTGAGCTTATTTGTTGAAGTATTACGATGATTCATGTATATTAGAAGCAATTTTTATCTCAAATTTAATGAACATCATCGATGAACTATTATTGATTATCTTTAAGCTTTGAAAAAGCTTATTATCATACTTCTGAGGTAATTAATGAACATGTACAAGACATATGATGAACGTTTCTAAGACTGTTAGTGAACATATATTTAACATTTAAAAGACTGAAGATGAATCTTTAGTGATGTGATGGACATTTGTAATATTTCTGATGAACATTTATAAAGGATTTGATGAACTTAAGTAATAGAAGTGATGAACATTCTATTGGACATATTATGAACATAGTCAGGATTTGTGATGAACTTTTATAAAACATGTGATGAATGTTGAATACAGTTTTAATGAACTTTTAATACTGATTTGATTAACTTTGTTCTAGATGTGATGATCATTCACATCACTTTAAAGTGTAATGAACATTCACAGGATTTGTGATGAACATTTATAAGTTGTTTGATGAACATATGTCTAATATCTGATGAACATTTTTCTAGGTGTTGATCAATCCAATGCCAATGGTGTAGTTTCTATTTCTCTTGGAAATACGAAATACTTTTTACCATTATGTGAAGATTCATACAAGCCATATGTAGGTCAAGTGTTTGCATCAATTGAAGATGGTATCGAATTTTATAAAAAATATGCTATCAGGGCATGCTTTAGTGAACGTATCATGTCAGGGACTAGCACTAAAGATGAGACCAAAGTTCCAATTTGGAAGTATCTTTGTTGCAGTAGGCAGTGATATATGAAAGTAGATGGAAATACTGCAGATGACTCCACTTCATCAAAAAGGAAGAGGAATTCAGATAGATGTGGTTGTGTTGCTAAATTAGCGCTTCACTATCTTGGGCATGATGGCTATTCTGTTAAGATTTTTGAGGAGCGTCATACACATTATATGCTTGATGAATCACAACGACATTTTGTCAGGAGTAACCGGAAATTGACTCCATTCCATGAGGACTTTATTATGAATTGTATCAAGTCCAATATTGGTACTAGCAAGGCATTTAAGATGTTCAAGAATTTTGTTGGATCTTACACAAATGTCGGTGCCTCGCTGGTTGATTTCAAGAATTTTAACCGAGATCTCAATGCATATATGGTTGGTTGTGATGCTCAAATGGTAATTGATAGCCTTTTTCGCAAGAAAGAGAGATGTGAGGCTCTCTATTTTGAGTACTATGTCAATGAGCATAATCAACTAACTCGTTTATTCTGGGCTGATCCGATTGCACGCAAGAGTTTTTCATTCTTTGGTGATGTAGTGACTGTTGATGCAACATACAAATCAAATAGGTATGTTTCTATTTTAAATTAACATCAGTGTTGATGAACATTCTTACCTGTTTTGGTGAACATTCTTAGTAGTTGTGATGAACAATGTTAAATTTATTGATGAACATTGATGATCATTTTTAGATTGTTAGATTTATTGATGAACATTCATACCTGTCTTGATGAACATTCTTACATGTTTTGGTGAACAATCATTGTAGTTGTGATGAACTATGTTATATTTATTGATGAACATTGATGAACATTCATACCAGTCTTGATGAACATTGTTATATTCATTTATGAACTTTCATAGCATTAATGATGAACATTAATATTTGTTGTGATGAACCAATACCCCAACTTTGATGAACTTTGTTAACAATAATGATGAACATTATTATATCATTTGATGAACAAACAATACAGTTTTGATGAACATTATGATTTTTTTTCTTTTTGTTTTCAGGTATGATATGGTGTTTGTTCCTTTCACTGGAGTTGACAACTACAAGTGCTCAATCACCTTTGCATTTGGCTTATTGTTGAACGAAGATATTCCATCTTATGTGTGGTTGTTTGACCATTTCAAAAAGACAATGAGACATGAACCTTTTGTTATTTTGACTGATCAAGATGATGTTGTCAAGGCTGCTATTGAGGAGGTTTTTAGCTCAAGTATTCATCGCTTTTTCATGTGGCACATAATGTTCAAAGTGTCGGGTAAGATTAAGGTTGAACCAGAGCAAAATAAAGTATTGTTTGGAGTGATGAGATTACTCCTGTGGATTTTGAGGAGCTTTGGCATGGTATTATAGATGATTTCAATCTTCAAGACAATGTTTGGCTCAAGACAATGTTTGATCTACGACACTTATGGATTCCTGCTTTCTTTCAAAATGTCCATATGGGTGGCCTGCTTAGAACAACTTCGAGGTCTGAATCTCAGAACTTCTTCTTCTCACATTTCATTGGCTCGTCACTATCCCTTGTAGTGTTCATGTTGCAATTTGAAAATGCAATTGATTCTCAAAGACATACTCATCGTAAGCATGACTTTGAATCTTCCACTCGACGTCCTACTCTCAAGACACCGACCCAAATGGAAGTTCAACTTTGTGATGTCTATACACTGCCTGTTTTTGATGATTTGCAAACTCAGCTTCTCTCATCTGCCTATGATTGTGCCTTTGTTAGTTCTCTCACAGAGGGTGATGTCCATTACTACCGTGTTCGTGGACATTTTGAGAAATCATTTGTGGTTCAGCACTTACCATCCACAAATGAATATAAGTGTTCTTGTAATAGGTTCTTGCAGATAGGTCTTCCATGTTGTCACATGATATTGGTAATCAGATGTGTTGGTCCACCTTTGGATGTGAAAATGCCTGACCAATATATATTACCACGATGGACTAAGAGCTCAACATTGAAGCCAACTTTTGAGATATGGTTCAGTTTTTAAAGAATCTGTTGAGATGGATGAGAAGAAGATTTTGGTGTATGATGTTATGTCTGAGATACATAGTATTATCAATGACATTGAGCATGATTCTGATCAATTGAAAGACTTGTTGGTTGTTCTAAAGGAAAAGCGTGAGTTGTACAGTTCCTCCATTCAGGCTGAGTCGTCTTCTATGTGTAACAACAAGACTCCTACAAAAGCAGAGAGACAAGATTTGAGAAGTTTGTTGGTCCTTTAACAAATACAATATCTGTCCTTCCACCTCCACAATCAAAGAATAAAGGCAGGCCAAAAACTTCACGTTTGAAGAGTATAATTGAGAAAGTTAGATTGAATTCCAACAAGGTGAAGAAGTGTTGTTCAATATGTTTGAAATCTAGACACAATCGCTCTACATGTCCTGAGAAGACTTCAACAAGTGTTTGAAGTTAGATCATTCAAAAACTATCATTTAAGTCTTTTGTGTAAATTTAGTTCTGGTGAACATTTGTAATCTACTTGATGAACAATTATATATAATCTGATGAACAGTATGGGAGACATTGATGAACATCGATATCATATTAGATGAACTTTCTCTGTTAATGTGATGAAATTGTTGTGTTAATTGGATGAACTTTGCCTTTAAGCTCGATGAACATTCATTGTTAAGATGATGAACATTTGTGACAAAGATAAGTAAAATTACTTATCTTATTGATGAACTTTTGAGATCAACCTCAATGAACATTCAGTGTTAAGATGATGAACTTTGGCTAAATACTCAATGAACATTCACAGTTAAGATGATGAACATTTGTGACAATAATAACCAAATTTGCTTGAATATTGATGAACATTCAGTGTTAATATTTTTGATGAACTTCCGTCATAACTTAGATGAACATTTTATAGAAACCCGATGAACATTGTTGAGTGATTTGATGAACATTCTGTAATATAACGATGAACATTGTAGAATAATATGATGAACAGTTCCACAATATAAACACAGTAACATTGTAAAATACCATCATTCCATCTAAAAACTACTTGTCTTCAGATACAAACTAAATAAAATATTGTCAAACTACTTGTCTTCAACTATTACATAGTTCATTTTCCATTGACCCACTCTATAAGATGTGGGTAGGCATCGTTGAATCTGTTGGTTAACAACTCTGAAAGGTACTTGACTCTTATCATGTTCATTTGTTTTTTGTCACCCTTCTTCAAAGAAGTTATCCAATTTGTCTGCCCCTCCCCAAAGTACGTTTCCATGTGTCGCATTGTATATATACCACAGTCTTCCTTGTTCTTATCATCTCTCCAGTACATTGAAAGACATTCAGTTGGGACCTTCTTCTCGTCTGTGAATAGAGCTGCTTTGGCTTCCATGTTATGCTTCCTTAGAAAGTTAACAAATATTGCTCGCTGTAAAATAAAAACACATTAATATCAAACATATTGAAATACAATGATGAACATATTGACATATAATGATGAACATACTGAAATATAATGATGAACATACTTAAATAAAATGATGAACAATATCAAATAAACTAATGAACAATATTCAGTATTAAAACTTACCATCACTTTAGGAATGTGGTTATATTTGACCAGTTTCTTTCCTTGAACAATGGAGTTATCAATGATATCCATTCTTGGGTTCTTGAGGTTGAAAACAATGCAGTAATAGTGGTTGCTCTGGTATATTAGGAAGACAAACTGCACAGTGAACTTCCTTTGTTAGTGTGATGAACAAGATTAAACAATATAGTGAACATGTATAGATAATCTGATGAACAACTTTAAACAACACAATGAACATTTGGCGATAGAGTGGTGAACCTTTAGAGATAAGTTTAATAGAATACTTACCAACTGAATATCATTCAATTTGTGATGTGGCAGTCTTGCTAACTGAGCTTCCATTTCAGCATTAAAGAATGTCTTAGAATCTTCGAGAGCGAAACCCACAACAATAGGGACAACCTATATACAATATCAAAAGATTCCAGAAGTTATATTTCCACATGTCGTGACAAAACTGTTCATGTATAAAATACCTACCGTTGTGTCAATTGAAGCAAAGAATCTAAGAGGTTTTGCATCATTTATTTCTTCCTCTTTGAGATTCAGCAAGTGTGCCCATGCGTCAATCACGTTGCTTTCAACATATAGACTGGTCTTCATGATCAGAAACTCATTCTTCTTGAAATTTCAATTCCCCATGGTGAAAACAATGTCCCTGAAACACAAAATGAAGATATGAAGGCACTGATGAACAAATAGAAAACAATGATGAACAGCTAGAACAGAATTGATGAACATAATGTGAGAGGTTGATGAACATTTATAAAACAAGTGATGAACTTTAAACAAAAACTAATTGAACCTTTCTTACTCTTGGTGTGTTGTATCTTCCAAAATCCAATTGCTGATTTTCATTTCTAAAGCAGTTGGTTTCTCTTTGATGTCCACAATCCTTTGCTTGTAAGGGGATTTGTTTTCCCAAGAAATTTCTTTCTTTCTTTTTACTTCCGGGTCATTCTCACTCCCCGTCTTCCAAACATACATTGTTTTCTCAGTTAGTTGTTGAATATGTTTGATGAACATATATAAGAAGTTTGATGAACATTTATAATAAAGTTGATGAACAAATGAAGAAAAAGATCACCTTCTCAACCTGCTCCATAGTCTGTTGTCCTTCAGTCTCCACCTTGTCCTTGTCCTTTCCCTTCTCTTTCTTCTTTTCCTCTTCATTCTGCCTCCCCATGTTACTTGAAATTTCTTCCTCTTGAACAACTTGTACACTTTCCTTTTCTTTGAGTTGTGATTCAGGAACCACCTCTTCTTCGTTTGTATCCATCTCTTGTCTTTGTTCCACAACTCCTGCTTTCCCTCCCCTTTCTTCAGATTGTATTTCCATTTCCTTCCCTTGTTCCATCCTTTGCTCCGTAACTCTTTCTTGTTCCTTTCCTTGTTCTTTCTCAAACTGTTAATAGAAATAATGATGAACATAACTCAATAATGTAATGAACATTGATAGAACAATTGATGAACATTTATAAGGAATTTATAATTTATGTACCTGATTCTCTTTCTCTATTTCTTGTTCTTCCATCCTCACCTCATCACCAACAGGATTTATTTCCTCAATTGTCTCATCAACATTGATGTCAACAACAGGAGTACTTTCTTCTATATCTTCAGAGTGTGTGGTAGCTGCATCCAACCACTTTTGTCTCTCAACCACAGATTTAGGAATCTTCAATTGAAATTAAACACAACAAGTTATTATACATAAAAGCATAGAGAATAATAAGAGTTAAGAAGCCTTGTATATAACCTTGAATGTTATTTTCCTTTTGTACTGTCTTGTGAGATTTGTTGGCGGATCAACTACCATCGCAGGCCTCTCTGGTGATTGGGAGAATACTCCCAATGAGAAGGATGGAATCTCTAAAGTGTAATCTCTAGCAATGCTTCTTACAGTCTCACCAACAACTTCATCTGGTGTCATATCTGGAACTTCATCTTCAGTTTTCACAACATAACTCTTCTTGGCCTTCATAGTTCTCTCAACTTTTTCCAAACATTTCGATCCTCGCGCCAAAACTGTTGTTGGGTCAATGTCTCTTCCTCTTCCTCTATTTGATGTGGTTGCTCTGCATTTTCTTCATCATCCCTCACATTTAGCATTCTTTCAATAGCTTCATTCACCTTCTTGAACAAGCTATTACTTGCTATATGTGAGGGAGCCTTCTCAATTCTTCCCAAGAATTTTCTAATCTTTGTAGCAAGTTCTTGTCCTTCTTTTACATGGTCTTCTAAGAATTCCTGTTTCAATATTAAAAAATGAAACTTTGATGAACAAAAACAGAAATTATAATGAACTAATGGAGCAAAGATGATGAACATAGTTAGACAATGTGATGAACATTGTTCAGAAATGTGATGAACATTGTTCAGAAATGTGATGAACCTTGTTCACAGATGTGATGAACAGATAGAGCAAATCTGATGAACATATAAAACAATTTTGATGAACATTAATAAGGAATTTGATGAACACACATTGGAAAACTTACCAGTAAACTTTCATCATCATTTTCTTCTTCTTCTGAATGATAAGAGGCGGATGGACTGTCTCTTCTGTTTGCAGCAGTGTTCACATCATCAACAGTAAAAATTGGAGGATCTTTGACATAACCCTTTCTAAATCCACCAATTTTGATCTCTTGTGCCTCTCTAGCCCTCAGCATGGCTGCATCCAAATTAATAATTATTGGAAACTCTCTCTCATGTTCAACATTCTTGAGAATTACACGATCAAAATATATCAACTGCAAGCAAATAAAGTAAATTATTAAATATTAGTTTGAGGAACCTATAATGGAATGATAATGAACATAATGAAGAAAATTAGTAAACACTAACTTGTAGTGGAAGGATTGGTCCTCTGAAAAAACTAGCATTTGTTGTCCTATCAAAAGACTCCTTTGTCTTTATAAGAAGGTCAACTAGCAATTTTGACCAGTCGTAGTGTGTGATCATCTCTGTGCACTCAAGGTAATGAAGAACATTGTAATTCAACCCACCATTCGGCTGACTGTCCATAATGGTTGCAACAAGCAACATTATGAAATTTCTCTTGAACCATTCTCCAGGTACTATAGTCTTTACTAAAAGATCTGCCACATGTGATGCATGAATCTTTGAGGCGTCAGGCAACTTGGGTTCATCCAATTCAGTGTCGATATCCAGTGGAAATTGATTCCTGAACCTTTGGTGAAGATCTTGATATTGTAAATCTTCATGTTCTGTAAATGATATTTTCAAGTCAATTTGTAGTCCACCAACAGGAATGCCAAGGTAGTCATGGACATCCTGCGTTGTAATTTTGTGCCTCACTGACTTGCCAAGCTTCATTGTGCAGGAAACCACATCAAAGTTCTTCAACAACCAGTGACTGATTTTAGCTGGTAGTTTGTCTACTTTCATTGTAGCAAACTTCCAAAGCCCATCTCTATTATGCAGCTTTTCTGAATTGGAGTCATTCTAGCCATAGTTGCAACCAGAAGTGCTGGAGAATTTCTACATTTTTGAGCCAGGAACTCCTTCTTGTTGCTTTCAGTCAATTTTTCTTTCCCTTTTCTTGACTGCACAATGTCAGACTTGTTTGTCCTGGATGCTTGTTCTGGTTGGTCTTCAACATCTCGTATCACTATTCCCCCCTAGGCCTTTTCAGGTTCTTCATGATTTGGGTCACAGGAATTTATGGGTTGTACAACTGTATTTCTTTTCCCTTGGTCTGAGAACAGTGTATCCTTTGGCTACTTCTTTTCCCCTTGCTTGTTGTGGCAGGTACTTTTCGGGATTTTTCCTTCTTAGGTTTAGGGGATGCTATAATATTAAAAGTCATTTATTAGTATATAGACATGTAAAAGTAAAGATAATGAAACACTAGATATTGAACATTTTAAAAACTCATGGTGAACATTAGCAAAAAAGTTGATGAACAAAATTAAGGATCATGGTGAACAATATCAAACAAGTTGATGAACATATTGAAATACAATGATGAACATTAACAAACATAATGATGAACTATATATGAAAGGAATGATGAACTTTATTAAACATTTTGATGAACATTATGAAGATTCGTGACGGACAAAGAAAAATGAGTTGATGAACACAAGAATAATATACATGAACATTTATTACCATCTACTGTTTCTTCCTCCTGTTGAAGTTGTTCTTGTGATGACACATTCTTTTGTTTTATGTCATTTGTTTTTTTGCTTCTTATTTCTGTAATATTGAACATACAAGTTATATATTGTGCAAAAATACAAAGTTTATAAGAAGTATAATATTCATACCTCTTGGACATTCGATAACTTCAAGATTCTCCACTCTTAATGTTGCATCTTGAAATTCAATAACTGCAAACATAGATAAGCATTGAGATGAACATTCATAGAAACTGTGATGACAATATGTAAGAAATGTGATGAACAATTACAAGTTTTATGATGAACAGATAAGAGAAATCTGATGAACAATCTTAAGAAATATGATGAACTTATATAGGCAATGAGATGAACAATCACAAGATTTTTGGTGAACATTGAAAAGAAATCAGAAGAACAAGCTTCCAAAATCTGATGAACATGTATACAAGATCTGATGAACAAATACAAGATATATGATGAACATTTAGAAGAACTGTGATGAACACGTATTTTGATGAACTTTTTTAGGAACTGTGATGAACATATATAAAAAGATCTGGGGATAACAGAGTAAAAACACAGTCATGATCAAATAATGACCACTCAGTACATACAAATGAACATTTCACACCGAATATAGTAGATCTACTCATACAAATACACTTTTCACACTCAGTACATACAAATAAAACATGCATGTAGCGAAATCTAACATGTTGAAGCAAAAACCTAACTCTAAATACCAGATTATACTCCATACCTTTTGGTTCTTGGCTTTTATGAGATCCTGCCATTTTTAGTAGCGAGTTGATGGATTTTGGTGAACGAGGGAGTGAAATGAAGAGAAATCAGTGAGAAATCACAGGAAAAAGCATCGTATACACTAAAATTAGGGATTATACACCATACCTCTTCCTTCGTTCTTCTTCTGGGATCCAACCATCGCGAAATTGTACGAGTAGGTTGTATTTGATGATCGACGAGAGAAAACGAAGTGATTTCGTTGAGAAATCGAAGAAAAAGCTTGCGAGTAGGGAGGTTAGGGGTTGATCGCCTTTTGCGAGAGAGCTTTGCTGTGGAAGTTTTGAGAAGAATGTGAAGAGACGGTTTTCGCTCCAATTTTGAATCACGATAGAAGCGAGCGCGTGTGTTGCACACAAAAAGCAAGCGAGTAGGAAGTTGCCAACGTGGATAGTGAGAGCAATCTGGGCCGTTAGATCAATTCGAATGAACGGTCACCGTTCATTCTCATTTATCTCTAAGAGGGGCATTATGACCAGATTCGAATCCATAATATAATATAACTAGATACGGGCCTCGCGTTCCGCGCGAGAAAATTACGTATTTTCGTACGTGATTTAATATAGTTACACATTATTTGTTAATATTTTTTTTATCAAATTTATTAATTTTTGTAATTATAAGTATTTTTTATTTCCTTATATTTATATTTTAAGTAGTTTTAAAACATAATATTATAATAGGGTTGCATTATCATAAGAGAAGCTCACACATTAATTTAATTTGTGACTTAATCAAGTTTTTAACATAACAGAGAAACCTTATAAAGGAGCTAATACGTCGTGTTTCTATTATTAGAATATGCATTTATTTAAATTTGTGACCTAATTAAGTTTCTAAATAACACGAAGACCTTATAAAGGAGCTAATACTATAATTTATTTATTTTTACTATATTAGATTAAGTTAGAATTAGAATAAGATAACTAATTAGGAAAAACAAAAAGACTTAAATGGATTTTGAATTAATTAGGTACAAGAGATAATTAATTAATAGAAACAAAAAGGACTTAAATGAATTTAGAATTAATGATAACTAATTAATAAAAAATTAAATGGATTTAGAATTAAATAGGTACCGATTTTATTTAATTCGTTCAACCATTAGCCAACTTTTATATAGATAAGATAAGAAGTTAAATAAGAATGTATGAACGTGGTATGTTAGACAAAGAACAATGATTTTCTTGTTTCAAAACCATATACTTCTTCTTGCTCTCCAAATCATCGATGTGTAGATCACCAACATGAATATTCATTCGAGTCAACCCACTTCTGAAGCAGGTTATTCCAGTGTTGATATTGACCAGATACGAGCAATGGAGTCTTGTTGCTTCCAAGACCAACATTAGTGAATTCATTTGAGATTACAACTTGTAAATACTTCTGCAACTAACATACAATTAGCTCTGATACCAATTGTTGAAACGTTGTATATTAGACAATTGTTCCCTGTGCAGCGGAATTGTACAATGCAGGAATAAAGTAATGGACAATGATTAGTCCTTTTAAGAAAAACCTCTACCTCCCTGAATTTTAACCTAATAGGATTTGAACCGTGTATTTATATTATTAATCCAAGACTGTTACAAGCAAGTCAATCACGGATCACTTATGAATAGTCTTCGATCGATTTCTTCAATGAACACTTGGTTATTCTTCAACCCACTTCGACAACCATTAACAGAGGACGTATTCCACTATTAATACTAAACTAACAGACACTAGAAAATGCTAAAACCCAAAGCCCAAGCAAGATCTAACATATGCTCCAAAAATACATTAAAAGAAGAACCAAGAGAATAGAATAAAATCATTTCCAGCTTGGGGCGCAAGCTCAAGAAGATCATCTCTTCCAAGGAAAGGATCGGATCTTCCTTGTAGTTGTGCCGCCTTCTATAATTAGAAGGTCGTTACACAACCCTAGGCGCGCTGCATTATGCTTGTTATTCTGGGCGTGTTGGTCAGCTGGAATTCAAGTGTTCCTCTCTTCAGTTTTTACTTCCTTCACTCTTTTTTCGTAGCTGTTTCTTTACTCATTTATTCTTGTTGAAACACAAAGGAAACAATCAAGGACATTAAGTGCAATGAAGTTTGTTATCACCAAAACCTAGAGAAACACTTGTATGGAACATATGTCATAAACATTGTTCCAACAAAGATTATCCATTCAATCTACTATATGAATATTAAAGTAAATCTCCATTTTTTTCACATGGCTCTATAATATTGATTTCTCAACGTGGCGCCACAATATCATTTTTGCCACATGTCATTTTGTCGTTTTTTTTAAATAAACTAATAATTATATAAAAATTCCTATATCAAACCCATTTATTCTATATATAGAGAGAGAGAGAAAAAGAGAGATAAGAGATCAAATGGGAACCAATCTTAAGATAAGAACTAAAAACTATTGTAAACCGTCTGATCTGGGAGATTGACGCTCCAGATTAGAACTGAAAAATAAAAAGAGAAGAAATGACTATTATTAAATCGGTGGCAATTTTAAAAATAGGAGGAAAAACTGAAAAAAGGACACATCTACCCTCGCCTACAAATCCATTCCACTGTTGAAGCTATGACTCATACATGCATGAAACTGTCATTGAAATAACTATAGATCCTCCACCTGGTTTCATCAATGCTTTCCAACTCATAGCTATATCAAAAGACCTAAGCTTAACATGCTTATTTGAAGAGAAGGTTATTGGATTACCTAAGTATTTAGTAGTTTTTAATTTGTTTTTTTATATGATAAATTGGTCGATCTGCAACCTATAGGATGATGAGAAGCACATGGTAATAATGCTTGGCTCCAACTACACAATTAGGGAAGCTATGGAAAGAAAAGAGGCAACAGCCAAAGATTCGTATCTCTTGGTTGAAGGGATGAAAAAAAATCTAAGGTAAATCCTTAATATATGCTTCCATCTTATTCTCAATCGGGTTCGGTTCCGGTGAGAATGATTTTTAAAATGAGAACGTGAGAATGACTAATGTGCAACAAAATATACTTAAATTTAAATGTGCATCAAAATATGCTTAAATGTGCATTAAATTTTTTGATGCACATCCTTTGAGAAAGTGATGCACATATACAATTTTTACCTAATGTTCTTCAATTTCCCCATAAATGTTCTTTAAAAAAAAAGTTTTTCAACTTTTAGATGTTTTTAAGTTTGTCAATGAATGTGCACCAAATTAGTACTAAATGTGCACCAATTTACTACTAATGTGCACCATTCTCACGTTCGTATTTTAAAAGTTATTCTCACCGGACACTTTCGCTTCTCAATATACAAAACTCTTATCTGATTTTTTTTTCTGTTTGTTTCTTGACAAGTTAAATCAAGATTCAGCCACAATGGAAACTCAAAGCGTGTAGATCATGTGATTGAGGTTTATCCAACAAATTGTATGGTACGAGTATCAAAATGTGCAGGAGAGCTAGAAATGTACCAAGAGGTACTGGAAATGATCCTCTAGTCTATACCACACTCTTAACATATAAAACTGAACGACTAACTTTTAAATTCTCTTGGAAAAGTTATGCAAAAGTTTGTCAAATATACTTGAACAAAGAAGCATGCTATTCATTGACACATAAACACAGGATGATAGTATTCTTGGAAAGCATATTCAACCGAATGATTTAGTGCAATGCTTTTGTTATAACATAATCCTCTAATCATTTAGGTACATAGGTATCAAAGAGCAAGTGCATCGGTATTAAGGGACATGTTCATGTGTGTCAATAGACAGGTTCATAGTTTGAAAGCAAAGGTTCGTTTATGTTAATAGGCAAGCTCACACTATCTCTCTCTGAACTTGTTGCATAGTTTTCATTAGTATGTCAAGAGAATAACAAGAAAAAATTGATGTGGTTGCTTCTGAAATATGTTGGCAAATTTTGAGAAACCACACTTCTGTAGTACATACGTATCAACAAGTAAGTGCATTGATATCAAAGGACATGTTCATGTGTGTCAATAGACAGGTTCACATCTCTACTTTTGCAGCGTAACTAGAAATATGTTTCTGTATGTTGAGGCCAAGAGATAGGAGAAGATCCTAGAAGGACAATGTATCCATTGACAGACCTCCTGGAACAAGGACAAGAAGCCCAATCTGAGTCACAAAAAGCTTCCAATGTGAAGTCTTGATTGTTGTTGAGAAGCAGACCAGAACGTAAAGTGCCTTACAAAAATAAGAGAGTGTGCATTGCAGCTTGAAAATGCAAGTGAGCAGGGGACTGCAAAAACTGACTGAGGTGTTGCACAACAAAACAAATATTTGGCCTTGAGGTTGTGGCAAAGTTTAATTTGCCCACAAGTCTTCTGTAAGTAGTGGCTTCTGGCATGAAGTCTTTGGATGCAGTTGTGAGCTTGATAGATGGATCTAAAGGGCTTCTGGTAGGAGGAAGATTATATGTATCAAAATCTTTGAGAAATATCCATGATGAACTTCCTTTGAGAAAGAACAATTCCTTTCTCTGTGTGCAGGAATTCTATGGCCAAGAAGTAGTTGAAAATGCCAAGATCTTTGATCTTAAAGGTATCATCAAGGTATGCCTTAACAACAGTGATCTCTTGAGCATCATTACCAGTAAGCAGCACATCATCCACATAGACTGCTAGAAAGGTAAGAGAAGTGCCTTTTCTTTTGAAAAATAAGGAATAATCATTAGGTGACTGGATATAACCTTGAGATTGGAGAGATTCAGTGACTTTAGAATGCCACTGGCGAGAAGCTTGTTTGAGGCCATATAGGGATTTGTTTAGCAAGCAAGCCTGGCCAGGAGAAGAAGGCAATCCTTGAGGGATTTTCATAAATACTTCCTCGTGTAAGTCTCCATGGAGAAAGGCATTGTTCACATCCAGTTGTGACAATGTCCAGCCTTTCTTATCAGCCACTGCAATCAAGCTTCTCAAAGTTGTCATTATGACTACATGGGAAAAAGTTTCAGTGTAGTCAATGCCTTCTTTTTGAGTGCAACCCTTGATCACCAATCTTGCCTTGTATCTTTCTAAAGAGCCATCAGCATGATATTTGACTTTGTAGACCCACTTGGAGCTAATAGGTTTCTTTCCTTTGGGTAGGTCAACCAGATCCCATGTGTGATTTGCATCCAAAGCTACTATTTCTTTATTCATGGCCTCTTCCCATTCAGGGATAGTATTGGCTACTTCAAAGCTGGAAGGTTCAACTATAGAAGTAATCTGAGCCACCATATGTTGACTTGTAGTAGAAAGAGCTGAAAAACTAATCACCTTAGAAGCAGAAGTAGTTAGAACACTTTGCAACTGACATTACTGCAAACAAAGTCTTTGAGATAAGTTGGAGGGTTTGAGCTTCTTGCTGATCTCCTAGGTACAGAAGTGGCAGGATTGGAAGATTGCTGAATATCTTCCATAATTGGCTCAGATGAGATTGTAGACTCAAATAAAGAGTCTGAGATTTGAGCTTCCATAGGCTGAACAGAGAATTGATCATCAAAATCTTGAATAAAGACAGGTAGAGTGCCTGAAGAGAAAGGATTGTCTGCAACAAAAGGCATAATATGTTCATAGAAGACCACATCTCTTGAATAGAAAACCTGTTTTGTTGTCAAGTCCAACAGCTTATAGGCTTTCTCCGTGGCTGGATATCCTAGAAAAACACATTTAGTAGCTCTTGGCATGACCTTATGTCTTCCAAAGGGCAAGGTGGAAGCATAAGCAAGACAACCAAATGTCTTGAGAATGTCCAGAGAAGGAGATTTAGAAAACAAAATCTCATCAGGTGATTTCCATTGAAGAATTTTGCTAGGATATCTATTAATGAGGAATGATGCAGTCAAAATAGAATCTCCCCAATATTGCAAAGGAAGATGAGCTTCAAATAAAAGTGCTCGAGCAACTTCTAAGAGATGTTTGTGCTTTATTTCCACAACACCATTTTGTTGTGGTGTATAAGCACAAGTGGTCTGATGAATTATCCCTTTGGATAAGAAAAACTGAGATGCAACATTGCTAGAGCCTAGCTCATAGGCATTATTTGTCCTGATAACCTGAACATCCTTATTAATCTGCCTTTGTACCATTGCAATAAACTGTTGAAGAGCAATGAAGCTACTAGCCTTATCTTTCAGTAAATGAATCCAAGTAGCTCTTGAAAAATCATCAACAATGGTAAGAAAATATCTAAACCCATCATGTGTATTCACTTTAAAAGGTCCCCAAGTGTCTACATGAATCATTTGAAATACAAATGTTGAAGAAATAGAACTAGTGGGAAAAGCTAATATGTGTTGTCTAGATTTAGCACACACATCACAAGGTGGAATATTAGCATTACTAATAACCATATTACAGAGAAGCTTTAGCTTATAAGAGGGTAAATGACCTAATCTCTTATGCATTAACAAAAATCTTTCCATTCTATGCATTGAAGAAGATGAAAGCCTGTGATTATTTGAAACTGAACAAGACATCTTTGTGGCTGAATTAAGCTGCTCAAGAAGATAAAGTCCATTTGAAGCCTTACCAAGGACTACTGGCTTGGTCAAGCCTTGCAGCATACAAAACTGATCAGAAAAGGTAGCATGACAGCCTAACTGAGAAACCAATCTGTTTACTGATAGCAAATTAAATTTGAAAGAAGGAAGGTAGAGAACCCTCTCCAGAATTATGTCTTCAGTCAATTGTACTCGGCCACTCTTAGTAACATTTATGACTGAACCATTAGGAAGATTAACAAATATAGGAGAGCTCAGAGAACTATAATCAAGAAAGAAACTCAATTCATGACACATATGATCACTTGCCCCTGTGTCAATGATTCAATATTGATCTGAAATAGTCTTACCAATTCCAGCAAAAGAGAAGGATTTATTACCAGCTAGATTGATGTAGACCTGAGCATTGGCAGAAGAGGATTTCTGAAGCAAACTCCTAAGTTGAGCAAACTCTGATTCTGTGAATCCAGTAGAAGAGTTTCCTGGTTCTCCTTGAGAATCAGCACAATTTCTTGAGCTTTGCCTATTGTTTGCTGGATAGCCAATGATCTTATAACACTTGTCCACAGTATGACCTGGCTTCTTACAATTAGAGCAAAACCTTGGGTTCTTGCCTTTGTAATTTGATCTCTGAACATATGTGCCTCCATTATTTCCAGAATTTCCTGAGTTGCTAGGATTAGAAGTGTTAATCTGAGTATTAACATTGAAAGAACTAGAAGAACCTTTTATCTGGGTCTGCACTGTAGAAGAACCTATTTCCCTCTGTTGTTCTTCTTGAACCAAAATAGAATATGGTTTATCAACATCAGGCAAGGGATCCATCATTAGGATGTTGCCTCTAATAGCAAAGTAAGTCTGATTCAGTCCCATCAAGAATTGATATAAACGCTGTTCTTCATCAAGAATTCTAGTAATCATCCCAGAATTGCAAGAACAAGGTGGAACAATACGCAAAGAATCAAACTCATCGCATAACTTCTTGATTTTTGTAAAATAAGAAGTGATATCTTCAGTACGTTGGGAGATCGATGCTATCTCCTTCTGTATAGAGAACTTCTGAGCTCCATTTGCTCTTCCAAAGCGAGAATTCAGCTGAGACCATAATGCACTTGCAGTAGTAGCAAACAACACTGAATCCGCAATGTTTTTGTCAAGAGAAGTCAATAGCCAAGAAATAACAAGACTGTTACAGCGATCCCAAAGGCGAAGTCGAGTCTCATCAGACTCTGAAGATTGAGGAAAGCTTCCATCGATAAATGTTGTTTTGTTCTTGGCGCCAAGCAGAGGCGGATCTAGGGGGGGGGGGGGGGTTGTGGGTGCGGCTGCCCCCACGGTCGTCCGGCGAATACCTAGTGTTATATACGAGCCCCCCGGCCAAAAAAAAAAAATTCCATGGAAAACAGTGTTTTTGGTTACAGAGGAGGGTGAAGAGTTGAAGAAGACGACTCAAAAGTCACGAATTTTATTCTTTATACTTCATTTACAAAAACGCTACGTTTTGGGACCCTTCTTTTAATAAGGAAAATCAAAAAAAAAAAAAAAATACTAAAAAGCTTCTCCTTCTCTGCAATTCTTCCTCTGCCGCATAGAGTTTTGTAGCCTTTCTCTGCAAGACTGCAATTTCTCCGTATAGCACAATACTAAACTACTCCAGCACTCCACCCAATTTGTTGCCCCACCAATTCATCTATTAGTTTGATTTGACCAAGTAAGTAAATACTTTACATTAAATTTCATACCGATACTTTGCTTATTGTATTTGTTTATAGCATAGTTTTTTTTAGGACTAATTAAATTGTATATGTTTAGGATCTACAAAAACGGATAAATTTGTTATTCGGACTAAGAGAACAAGAACAACAATGTCAAATTCAAGTAATGCTGATACGAACGTGGGTGGATTGAATGTGTCTCAAATTGATATGAATGTCACTCGGGCGAGTGAATTGAATGAACCTCAAGTTGATGTGAATATTGCTGGATCGTAGAATGGGTTTATCCTCAACATTTTCAAAATATGAAAACTCGTAGAATGGGTTTATCCTCTTTATAGTTCGTAGAGTAGGAAGCAACAATTTTTTATCATATGTTTTTTATGCTGCTATTTTTATAAACCTCGTTTGATTATACTTTTTAAAATTTATAAATTTTTAGCCCCCCAATTATTTTGTTCTAGATCCGCCACTGGCGCCAAGTGCAACCCAAACAGATCGTCTCCAAGAGAGAAAACCTTTGCCATCAAAAGGTTTGGAAACGAGAATCATTCCCGGACTATCTGATGAATAAAGATGAAGAGGATCACCTAGATCAGTAATCGGAGTATGAGCCATGACTGATTCAATCACAATCCAGAAATCAACCAATAAACCCTAGAAATTTGGGGGGAAATTCCAGGAACCAGAAAACTGGAAAAACAAGTCTTCAATGTTGAAGAGAAGTGCGGAAGAAGAAGAAGAAGAGAACCATTGCTGGCTCTGATACCATGTTAATGTTCATTGATCAATCACCATGAAAATGAAGGAAAGAAAGGAAAAGGAGGAGAAACGAAAGCTTTGCTCTGTAGTGTTATTGAATCTGTGTGAATCGTAGTAACAGAATACAGTTAGGATATTTATAGTCTATGCATTGAGACTTTATTACAAGAATGTCATCATGTCTAACATATATTCCTATAGTATTTGAGTCCTACTCCTAGTATTAGCATGAACTAATGTATTATGACAAAATGAACTAATAATCAGCTTTGCTTTGAGTCTAGATCAGCATTTACAATTACATTTACAAGAGTATGTATTAATATCTTAGCCCTAGAAAAATTTGGTCTTTATTTGATTGCATATATCTTGCCTTAGTAGGTGTATGAGTGAAGGGGGCCATATGCTCTTTGCTGTATGTCTTGAGTTCTAATGCAGACAACACGAGGAGGAAATGTGAGTAAAGAATATGAGATATTTGATGTTGTAGTTGTTTGCAATGGGCATTATACTCATCCAAGAATTGGTGAAGTTCCTGGTAATTTATTCTATAGGAATCGTTTTGGAATTTGTAGCATTTGTTGTTTGATTGTTTATTGTTGTCTGTTTTGACTTGAGATTATAAATTCATGTATATGTATGGCACAAATTTGATCAAAGAGTGTTGATTTGGATGTGCCCATTGGTACTTCGTTCATGTAATGTGATTGCTGACAAGATATGTTTTTATGCCAATATTGTTGGTTTCTGGGTTTAGGGTTTTTAATGTCAATGCAAATGATTACTTTTGAGTATTTCTGTTGTGCAACAAATAGAGGAATTCAGTTGTTGCGCATGAGAGGAACCTTGCTCAACTTTCCTTAATTATGCCTGGTGATTTTGTTTCGTTTTTAGCACTTCCTGCTAGTTTGTTGACTTTATATTTTTTCAATTTGTCATACTCTGTTGAGGAAACTTAATCTTGGCTAATAAATCTCTCAATTGTGAGTGAGCTATGACACTTTGATTGTGGACTAAGTGACTAGCAAACTTGCAAATCTATATAAACCAAAACAAGAGATATGATTGTTGGCATGAGGTGCTTCTTCAATTTATATATAGCATGATTTCGCAAATACATCTGTTTCTTGTTGTATTCAGTTTCTTACACAAAGGTATACAATTAATTGAAGTGGGAGTATATGTTGCCAGCCTAGTAGAATTTGATGTTGAGGTCGTGCAACACATAGAGTTTAATGTGGTGGATGTGCAACACATAATATAAGGTTAAGTTGTTCTTTACACATGAGGCTCAAGTGGGTAACATGTTCACTCATGAATCTACGAGAGAAAAACTGGGAACCTCAAAGATAAAAGTTATGAACTTATAAAAAAAATTGCAAACTTAAAAGAGAAGTCGTGAATCTACCCAAGAAAATTGTGAAACATGAAAGAAAAAAATCATGAGCCTACGAGATAAAAATTGTGAACTTGAAAGAGAAATGACAGGAACCTATAAGAGCAAAATTGCGAACCTGAAAGAGAAAAACCAGAAACCTATAAGAGAAAAATCATAAACTTAAAAGAGAAAACTCATGAACCAACAAGAAAAAATTTATGAACCTATGAGAAAAAAATTGATGAACAATAATGCAACGCCTATAGTATTAGGTAGACCTTTCAATGAAACAACACAAACAAGAATTGATGTGAATAGTGGACTCTCTCTATGGAATTTGATGGGGACAAGGTGGAATATAATATATATGACATGGATTCCATTGATAAGAATTCTCTATGTTCTATTGATGTGATCAATCCTACTTGTTTGGATAAGTTGCAACCAGTTTTAGAAAATGTCTTAGGAGACCTTCAAGTAGATATTGTTTTGTCTACTAACGTTCAGGAAGTCCATGCTAAACTAGAGCCCAAAGGTAAGTTTTCTTCAAATCCTTTGGGAAATCGCCCCACATTACTGACCTTGCCAGACGAGATGCCATTATCTTTTAGTGTGCAAGCACTTGAAATTGAGCTGAAACAACCGCCTGATACGATCAAGCATGAGAGAGAGAAGGACACAACCTTCATCTCTAAGGACAAGGTGGTGAAGGTCAATGTGACAAGGTTCAAATCATTCCATGAGTGGTTTAGAAGGGAGTTTAGACAAGAGACGATTTTCACGAAGCCAAACAGTGTTAGCTAAATCACTCAAGTTTCATGTCGAGCCACGACATAAAATAAGGCGTTGCTCGTGAGGCAACCCGAGGTATGTGTTGTTTTTTATTTGTCTATGTGTGTTCGTCCAGTTTGATTTTCTTTTTAGTGTGTCTATGGACAAGAGGAATGCACTGAAGCACAGGTTCAGCTACGTTCTATAGCCAAACCGCGATCGTCATGTCAAAAACATGATCACGGTTTTCTCGGTGTAAGTCCTTTCCTTCTAACAAAAAAGAAGAAATTCATCCAGAAAAAAAAACAATAAATCAGATTAAAAAAATATATAGTGCACAAAAAAATGAGAGAAAAGAAAGTAAGGAAGTTGTTTGTATGGAGTTGGTTTTTTGGGTCGTCATCTAAATTGGAGGTATTCTTTCATTCTTTGGTCTTGGATGAGCTGTGCATTGTTGAATTACATTTGGTGCTCATCTTGTTTCTCGCTCTACCACACCTTGTGTTCTATTGGAGGAAGGCCATACAGCCTTGTCTGTGAGTCTTCCATCTCCTTCCATGGTTTTGATATTATATCTTTCATTTCATTGAGGACAATGCAATGCTTAAGTATTGGGGAGGGGAATGTATTCACATGTCTTTATTTGGTGTTGGTTGTATTTCATGAATTTAAAGAAAAAATTGTTTGAAAAAGCCAAAAATATTGAGAAAAAAGCATACAAAATCCTTGGATAGCAAGTTCTATGCAATAAGAAGGTGGCGTGGCTAGCACTAGGCCGAGGCAACAATAAGTCTTGAGCGATGTGAGTTTCATAGCCCTTGCAACAATTAAAGAGTGGTTAGGATGAAAACCCGAGAGGGCGCCTAAGCAAAATGAGTGACATAAAAAAATTGAGAGTTTTAGGATTCAATTTCATTTTGGCGTATGGAGACATAAGAAGAAGTTGCATAGGAGGATTCGGGAAGGCCACTTGGAGGAATAAGGTGTAGACTTGGGTTTTATGCTTATTTGATCACATTGTTTTAATCTTGTTGTTGCGTTTTGTATGTTGATGTTTGGAGGAGCTTATTGAGTTGTGTAATCACTAGGTAGATATCCTTGTATTTCCTGAGGCCTTGAGCATATTGTTGTAAGGGTATCTTTTCTTTAAGTTACTCGGGACGAGTAAAGGTCTAAGTATGGGGGTATTTGATACGCTGCACTTTGTATATCGTAACTAGGGATTATTACACCATCTTTAGAGTTGATTTGTATGGTTTTGGAGTAATTTCTACTACTTGGATTATATAGCTGAAGTGGAGAATTAGAAGATTAAAGAGTAGATTTGAAGACACTTAGGAGAAGACGCTCGAAGGGAAGATTGATGATATGTTGCAGCCAAGGCGCCCACGTCCATCTTCGGTCGACCAGCAGTGAAGACGACGCGATCTCTTCCTACATCAAGGCGATCGCGTCACCTCAACAGAGAGCAAGACCAATTTGAAGATCAAACCGCGATCGCTGCCCTTCCATGGCGATCGCGTCCTGAAGACATAAGCCAGATAATATATAAAGACATATGGTGATCGCGTCACAGTACATGACGATCGCGTCACAGTACATGGTGGTCGCGTCACAGTACATGGCGATCGCGTCCAGAGTTCCGGGTTGAAGTTTCGGACTTTCCATTTACGTTTTGTTTTATTATTTCGTTTGAAAGACTTTTCTTTTTGTTAATTTCGGTATTTTCTAGGGTTAGAATTATCTTTAAGAACCATAATTCTCATCTTACGCTTTTACCACTTTTCATCTAGAACTTTAGTCTTGCAAACCATGAGCATGAACTAATTTCGCTGTTTTGCCTACAGTTGAAACCATCAGCTGATTCAGTTATAAGATTTATCACTCTTGTTCTTTTCCTTTGGGTTTGTATTGATTCTCTTGTTTCTATTCATATAATTTATATTGATTTTTCTAGATTGATCACCTAGTTTGATTAATAGTCTTCTTTTCTAGACTAGGAATAGACGGTGAAATTTCTTGTCATAGTAGCATCCATATTTGCATGATCTGGTAGTTGATTTCTTTAATGAAAGAGAATTGATTGCATGTTCAATACTTGACGGTTGTATGTTATTACATGCATCTTTGTGATTCCTATGCTCTTTTGTGCTATTTGATTCAACCTAGGAGGTCTCTTATGTTATTGAGTAGTAAGTATTATTAGGACTGGTTGGCCTGCTGATATATTAAAGATAGGAATAGAAACATTTCCTAAGATTGATAAGAACTTGAGATAATCTATGATCAACTTGATTAATTGTTGTGTGGATACTTGCTAGGTGGAACGCCTTCACTATCATATTCTCAACCATCGTTGCTTTGCTTGTTTCTTATTACTCTGTTAGTTCGATACAATTAAACTTCCCCCTCCCCCCCCCCCCCCCCTTGTTACTTGTTCTTGAGTTGGCATTTCACTTGTTGCACATAACTTTGGGTTTGACCTCTACTTACTTGCTATACTCTAGTTAGTATTTTAGGGTTTCTTTGATTTAGCAACCACGACAGTTGCTCTATCAAATATGGCGCCGTTGTCGGGGAATTTAATTATTCTATTTTTGTGCTAATTATGAATTATCAACTGTTTGGTGTGAACATTTATGGTTCAGACCCGTGCTACTAATTTATCTCTTGTTGACATTGATTCAGAAATTGAGAGGACGTTCCGTCGGAACCGAAGAGCAACTTTGAACCAAGACAACGAGATGGGTGATAGAGGACTACCGTTACCTACTTTGAGGCAACTCACTGCCCCAAACTTAGACCAACAACCTTTGGCAGTGACTTTTCTTGAGATAGCTGAGGGCGTGAACTTTGAGTTGAAGGCTGGTTTGATCCATGAGCTACCACATTTCCATGACTTAGCTGGAGAAGATCCGAACAAACACTTAGCTCAATTTCATGCCATATGCTCTAGTATGAAGCCTAGGGGCATCACCGAGGAGCAAATTATGTTAAGGGCCTTTGTATTCATGTTGAAAGATGTCGCGAATGATTGGATTTTCTATCAAGCCCCGGGGAGTATTGATACATGGCATAAGATAAAAAAGACTTTCTTGGACAAGTACTTCTTAGGTAAGAAATTGAATAGCCTGAAGAAAGATATTGCCACCATTGAACAAGATGCAACTGAGACCTTATATGAGTACTATGAGAGATTCACACAGACCAAGATCTACTTCTATACTTGTTTAAAGGTCTACTTGATGAGGATCGTAGAATGGTAAACGCATCTTGTGGAGCTAATATTCTGAAGATGACTACAATACAAGCTATTGAAATGTTAGAGGAGTTGGCTGAGGGTTGAAGGCAATTCAGTAACACGCATAGTTCTCACTCAATTAAGGCATTTGACTTGTCTAGAATGCAAACTGACATGAATGAGTTGAAGGAGATCGTGAAGATTTTAATGCTGAAAAGTGGTGCTCAACAGGAAGTGAAAGCTTCGGGGTGTGCACAAATAAGGGACATCCTACGGAACCATTCTCACAACTTCAAGAACCGAATGCTTAGGTAAACGATGCAGGAGGATGGCAGCCAAGGCCTAGGTATGACCCTTGTGCTAATACTTACAATCAGGGTACAAAGGAACATCCTAACTTGAGATGGGTAATCGGGACAACATTCAAAACCCTCAAGTCCTGCAGCAGCAACAACCTAGACCACCACAAAATTCTATGCATGCTGAAGAGATGATTAAATCGCTAGGTCAGAGTGTGATGCAACAAAACGCTGAGACAAAATCAAGCATTCAGAATCTTGAGAAGCAAATAGGTCAGATTCCTCAAGTTGTGAATAACTTAGAGGCCAGAGATTCAGGAAAGCTACCATCACAAACGGTAGTAAACCCGAGCTGATTGATAGCTCAAAATGTAACTAATTATCATTATAATATTCATTATAAAAATAAAACGTAATATAAAATGAGAAAGTATCGGGTGAGAATAAACTTTAAAATGTGAACGTGAGAATGGTGAACATTTAGTAGTAAATTGGTGAACATTTACTAATAATTTGGAGAACATTCGTTGACAAACTTAAAAACATCAAAAAATTGAAGATCATTTATTTTTTAAAGAACATTTATTGAGAAACTGAAGAACATTCAGGCAAAAATCGTATATATGCACCACTTTTTCAAAGGACGTGCATCAACATTTTGATGAACATTTGAGTACATTTTAATAAACATTTATGTATATCTTGATGAACATTAGATATTCGTACTTTTTCACCCTAAAAATTGTTCCCATCTAAACTACACCCTTGAATATCTAAGCAATAATAATTTTCAAAAATGAAAAGTTATACGATCCCGTACATAATACGGAACTTAATCTAGTGTAGCTAAAATTATTCTACTAAAAGAAGTTATTATCCCTTGAATATCTAAGCAATAATAATGTTCAAAAATCAAAATTTATACGATCCCGTACATAATACGGAACTTAATCTAGTGTAGCTAAAATTATTATTTTTTGATGAAAGGAGAGGCGGCACTCTCGCACGCTATATAGATCAAAACGGCTATTTACGAGCAAGCTCGAGGGGTAACCAATCCCCTAACACCGTCTAGTAAAAACCCCGTCACGCACGCAGGCGAATACAAAATGGGGTGCAAACCAAAAAGAAAATCAAAAGCAAAAGACGAAAGACCATCGGCGACCCTATTGGCCTCACGATAGATATGACGGAGTCGAATGGACCAACTCCTACGAAGGAAGCCTTGGCAACGGAGTACCAGGCTAGCGAGGGGGTGATGAATGGAGATGTTGCTCTTCAATAAGTCGATGGCAATAGCTGAATCGGACTCCACTTCAACAAACTTCAAAGCCTGCTCCCAAGCTAGTTGCAGACCGTGGGCAAGGCCCCAAAGCTCTGCATTCAGTGCAGGACAGATACCCAAATTACAAACAAAACCTTTGATCCAAGAATCCTTCTCATCTCTTAAGCAACCCGCAACAGCACCCAGGCGAGAGTTGGGGTTGCAGGCCCCATCCACGTTAAGCTTCGTCCAGCCCCGAGTCGGGAAATCCCATTTAACCATAGACGGACTGCAGACTCTGTTTCCGCCACCCTGCATCTATCCCAGGGCATCCCAAGAGTTTGAGAACATGAAAGCTTGGCTAAAGATGAAACTCGGTTTATCCTGCACCACATGGACCTCCCCAAAAACCTTTCCGTTGCGCCACTTCCAAGTCCATCATGCCATAGTAGCAAACAAAATATTATCGTCAAAACTGCAGCTAAACCCATAATTGTTACGCAAATTCTTCTCAAGCCAGACAACAGGGTCGTCACGCATAAAGTCCCGAAAAACGTGCGGGGGGGGGGGGGGAAGAAGGGACTTCCAGAGGGACTTTGACTCATGACAGTCACGGAAGAGATGGATAATGGACTCATCCTCAATACCACAGCGGGGGCAGGTTTTGGAGCCCGACATATGTCGGTGATTACGCTCCAAGTTAGTCAAGATCTTCCCATGAATAACGAGCCAGAGAAAACAACGAATCCTTTCTGGGACCTTGATTTTCCACACCCGAGTAAGAAGGCGATTCCTTGGATGCTCAGTCGGGGTCAGAGAGCCACCTGTAAGCATATTGTAAGCTGAAGACACAGTATAGGAGCCCGAGGAGGAGGGGTCCCAAGAGATAGAGTCAGATAACTCGTCCGAAAGCCCCACTGAAGCAAGTCTAACCAGGATGGTAGGGGACATTAGATTGCTTAGGCGATTCCAGTCCCAACCTCCAGAGGGATCCCAGAAGTCCCGCAACACAAAGATCATTCTGGGTCGTCGGGTGGTCCGGAGGCAGGGAGTCTTTTAAGGGAGCGTTACCAAGTCAGGTGTCACGCCAGAAGCGACACTTCCTGCCATCGTGAAGAAAAACTCGGGTACCCTTAGCAACAGCCTCAACAATCCCACTGCGAACGCTTCTCCAGAGGAAAGAAGCCTTCGTCTTCTTACACTGGGTAACTGAACCACCATGACAGATGAGGCCATACTTAGCTTTCGGAACGTCACCCCATAAGCCATGTTGCCCACTCACAAGCTGCCACCCAAGTTTTCCCAGCAAAATTGTATTCATGTCCTTAGTACTGCGCAAACCAAGCCCACCATTCTTCTTAGGGGTGCAAAGCTCGGACCACTTAATTAAGTGAACCTTCCTCTGCCCCACTTGGTCGCCCCAAACAAAAGACCTGCACATTTTGTCAAGGGTTTTGCAAGTATCCCCTTGCAGCTTCATGGAGTTCATGGCATAATAAGGTAAAGTCGAGAGAACTGACTTGGCGAGGGTCACCCTCCCAGCAAAGCTCAAAGAGTTCATCTTCCACCCCGCAAGATTTGAACTGACCCGACTGATAATGTCCTCAAAAGTCTCCTTCGTCACTTTCCCATTAACCATAGGGATGCCCAAATACTTCCCGAGATTCCTGGTGACATTAATCCCGCTAATAGTTTCCATCTGGTTAGCGAGATCCCTAGAAACATTGGAGGAGACAAATAGTTGGGACTTCGCACTACTCATTTTCTGACCCGACGAAGCGCAAAAGGTACGGAGACAGTTCATGATGATCTCCATCTGAGAGGTCGAGGCCTCCGCCATGAGCACATTGTCATCCGCGAAAAATAAGTGAGAAAGGGGAGGAGCTCCACGACACACCCGAACCGGCTTCCAGCGCCCTGCCAACACCTCATGATTAATAAGGTGACTCAAGCGTTCCACACAAAGAACAAAGAGGTACAGGGATATGGGATCCCCTTGCCGGATACCCCTAGTCAGGATAAAACTCTCGGTAGCCTCGCCATTCCATAAGAGACACATGGAGGATGAGGAAATGCAAGCCGAAATCTAGTCATGCCACTTGTCTGATAGCCCAATATCCTTAATAGTGTCGAGGATAAAATCCCAGCTGAGACGATCATAGACCTTCTCTAAGTCCAACATAAGGACCATCCACTTCTTACCACTCGTCTTAATCTTGAGTGAGTGCACCGTCTCTTGAAGGAGTTATCATGAATGGATCTCCCAGGCAAGAAACTACTTTGAGTAGGACCGATAAGCAAATCCAGGGTCGGTTGAAGTCGGTTAGTCAAGACCTTCGTGATCACCTTGTAAAGGACATTACAAAGGGAGAGAGGCCTAAACTGAGATATGAGCTCCTGCTTGTCAACCTTCCCAATGAGAGCAATCAAAGTATCATTAACACCCTCCGGAAGACGGCAAGAGTCAAAGAAATCTCTAACCATTCTGCACACTGACTGCCCGACAGTAACCCAGCAAGACTTGTAAAAAATTGGTTAAACCCATCGGCTCCAGGAGCTTTAAAGGAGCCCATGCTCTTCATGGCGCGCCAAATCTCCTCATCAAGAACCAGAGAGTCCAGCGCCCGCAGAGAATCAGGGTCGATACACGGGAAGCCTCCACCTTGGACAGGAGTGAAGGCAGAGTCCGACTGAGGCAGAGTATACAGGTTCTTGAAAAAATCAGTCGCCAGGTTCTCCAAAGCAACACTATCAGTAATCCAATCACCCTCAGAGATGCGTAAAGCCCCCACCTTGTTCCTATTACGACGGATGATGGTGCTCGTGTGAAAATACTTAGTATTCCGGTCACCTAACTTGATCCAGTTCTCTCTCGCTTTTTGATACCAGATAACCTCCTCGTGCTCAAGACAGTCTTGGAGATCTTTTTTTCAGCTTTGCCTCCAGTGTAAACAAACCCCCATGAGGGCTACTCTCAAGGGCTTTCTGAACGCCATTCAATCTGGAGACCAACGTAGACTTCCTTGTGTTCACATCCCCAAATATCTCCTTGTTCCACAAAACAAATTTCTGCGCGCTGAAGCTTCTCAAGGGCCACGTGGGTCGCGGCAACTGAGTCCCAGTTCGAGCTGATATACTCTTGAAATTCCGTGTGAAGGAGCCAGGCGGCTTCAAACCAAAAAGGACGACGGGAAATTCTGCGGTTGAGGCCCGGAGTGAGAGCAACTAAAATCGGGTTGTGATCTAATCCAATGATCGGGAGATTCGTCACCACAGCCTCAGGCCAAGCCAACCTGCCTTCCATATTCGTAAAAGCTCTATCCAGACGCTTAGAAATCCTGGTATCTTGTGAGACACCCCTGCTCCAAGTGAACTTAGAGCCTTGAGCCCCAAGATCAATAAGAGCCAGGTTATTGACCCACTGAGCGAACCGGGGGGAGTCCGGCGACAAAATATTAGACCCTCCCTGCCTCTCATCCAAACTTAAGATACAGTTGAAATCGCCGGAGATAAAAACAGGCCCCTGAGTGCTTCTCACCGTCGTCTCTAAATCATCCCAAAAATCACGACGCCTGTCCAGAGAGGGGGGGGGGGGGGGCATACACAACAAATAGATGGAACACATTGTCATCCTTCCTGACGCAGGCTTGAATAAAATGATCATGGACGACTCGAACCTGCAAAGCATAGTCATTATCGTCCCCAAAAAGCCAGATACCACCAGAGAAGCCAATAGCCTCAACACGAACGAAGTGCTTGAAATGAAGTCTCTCACAAACTCTAAGAGCCTTATCACCGGAGATACCCAGTTCCATCACGGCCAAAGTATCCACTTTATTGTGTTTCAGTTGGTAGCGGAGGGCTCCACGGAAGCCTTCCCCCTCCCCCCCCCCCCCCGCTCCTTGGACGTTCCAAGTCATGATATTCATAGGGAAACAATCAGACATGGAAACGAAGGAAGGGAGGACAGACCCTAGGCCCCCAAAGGGGCCAACACACTCTCCTCGGACCCTGACATGTCAGCGTCTTCGGACCCATTCTTCATCTCTTCACTAGCATCATTTTGAAGCGCCGAAACCGACTCCATCTGGTTGCAAAGCGGATTACCTTTGTCCAAAGAACTCGACGTCTGGGACTGAGAAGGATCAGGGCTAATACCTTCATCTTGCGCAGGAGGTTTGGAGAACACCACGGGTTTAGAGGCAAGGATGATCGGCCCAGCCTCATCAGATAGGTTGTCCGAATCACTCTGGATATTCTCAGCGGGACTTGGTCTTTTAGCAGGCCCAGCTCGGAGTGGGCTGATCTTCTCTTCATTAACAAAGCCCGCTATGGACTTACCTTTTTGGCCCCTAGTAAAAGGGCCCACTCTATTGATATTAGGTAAAGAAGAGCTTCCAAAGACTGTCGTCTTCTCCCCTGCTTCTCCCGCAGAAAAAATTGCAGACCCTTTTTGTTCTTTAGCACCCACACTACTCTTTCTTAGCCCAACGGTAAACCCTTTCTTTCCTCTTTGAACCTCCACACTCTCATCCTCAAAGGTCGAGAACCTGTTCCCCGTCTGCGTCTGGCCTTGACCACCCGACTGCTCAGCATGGTACTGTTTTCTGTCAGGCTGTCTTCAGGGAGGATTCGTGTTGGCCATGACCCACGACCCAAGGCCCCTAATCCTTTCTGGTTCAGGTGGGGTTGGGGGCTCACTCGTCGTGGATCCAGGCACCGACGTTGCGTTTTTCGACGACGGGCACTCCTTCTCCAGATGTCCCTGTTTCCCACACAGTAAGCAAATTTCACCAAGGCCTTCATACTCCACCTTGATGTCAACCCCATTAACCTTAATAGCACCCGTCAGAGGCTTGGATAAATCTAGTTCAACACAGGCCCGGGCAAACTTCCCCTCGGTAGCATGGATTGTGTTTCTATCCACCCTCACTGTCCGACCAATGCTAGAAGCAATGTGTCTAACAATCCGCTCATCATATAGAACCACCGGTAAGTTCGAGAACCTAACCCAAGCGCAAATCGACATAACCCCATCAGTCACCGGATTGAACTCAGCATTCCACTTCTTCACCATAAGACACTGCCCAAAAATGGTCCAAGGACCCCCTGTTAGGGCATTGGCCCTGTCATCCATGCTCTCGAACCTAACGATAGAGAAACCATTAGTGAGGTCCATGATCATGAAACCTCCTTTTGGTTTCCACATTTCCTTGAGACTTCTTTCCAAGGTGAGATATGCAATAGGGGGGGCCAAGGAGCTTAATGATGGTAGCATTAGTCCAGGACAGAGCCAGCCTATCAATCCCATCTTTCTCAATCGTAAGCTCCGGAATCCCCTTTTCATCTGACGGAAAAGAAACCCTAATCCTTTCTCTGAGGAATTCATCATCAACCAACTCATGTTGAATGTGGGGGAGGCCCTGAGCCAGCTTGTCTTTGAAGGAGACCACCTGGGCAGTCTCAGTCGGGCTTCCAGTCTTCACTTGGGCAGTCTCAGTCGGGCTCGCATTCACCACCTGGGCATTCATAGTCGGACTCGCAGACACCGCCTGAACATGGGTAACTGACTCCGGATTCACAGACGAGGTCACACCCTTGGTACCATTACCGCAAAGGGCAGACCATTCCGAGGGGGAGAGCTCGGTCGTACTCATGAGCGCAGTCGCAGAGATAGGGGGGTCCGAGCTCTGCATCTCAGTGTCTTCACCAAACTGAGGCGTGGAAGTCAACGTGGGTCACCTGGGGGGAAACTCGGGGGGTTGGTCAGCCATGGCAGTGTCGGCGACGGCTGAAACCCCAGCCAGACACATGGCAAGAAAAACAAAAAAGCAGAAAAGGTCAACAATGGTTTACACGAGCGCGCGTTCTGTCCAGCCTCTATCAACATACTTATTAGTGTAGCTAAAATTATTCTACCAAAACAAAGATATTATCTAGTGCCTAGCTATATATTCTAATCACATCCATACCCAAAAAAGATATCATCTAGTGCCTATATATTGTTGTCACCTCCGCTCTATACCAAAAAAAAAAAAAAGGACATCTAGTGCCTATGGAGTGAGTATTCACATGCATTAGTGAAGATTAACTAGAGTCAAAATCGTTTACCTACATTTCTATACAGCTAGGTGAGTTAATAGTAGATCGATTTCAGAGAATCAGTCTTTATTCTTTATTCTTCATAAGATAAATCAAGGCTGCACAACAAGATAGCCTTTGGTGGGTTGCAAACAATCAGAAATAATGGAAATTTCCATGGCTAACACACTGGAATCACAGGTTGAGGAATCCCACATGTCCATGAAACCTATTCGCCCCATTACCCTCAAGGTATCATTCAAGCATATGTTAAAATATATATTATTATATTCATGTTTAACATTTTCGATGCATGACTATATATATACGTGGATTCAATCGGATACAAGCATGTGTTGATTCAACTGAATCCTGCTTGGATTGGATGATACATGTTCAACATTCAAAGTGGATATATATCAAAGCCTACTTTTTATAAGGTTACTTCTTCTATTTCCATCTCATTTTATGATGAAATGTCATTATGCATGATTTTGTATTAGGATTGCATATCCCGGACCCGTGTGTATTGGCCTACTAACTTTCACACAATTCAATGCTTGTAGTTTGAGGAAGTGGTTTACAAGATCAAGGTGAAATCAACTCAAGGCGGCCTCTTCAAGAAGAAAGAAACTTCAACAGAAAGGGAGATTCTAAAGGAGTTTTCAGGCATTGTCAAACCAGGTGAAATGCTTGCAATTATAGGCCCTCCCTGCAGTGGCTCTCTAGCTGGCAACATAACATATAACAACAAACCCTTCTCCAACAACCTCAAACGAACCATAGGATTCGTCACCCAAGAAGACGTCCACTACGCCAACTTAACAGTCACCGAAACACTGGTCTACACCGCACTCTTGAGACTTCCAAACACGTTCACCGCCAACCAAAAGATCAAATTTCAGACGGAGAGCGAAAGATGGTGAGTATTGGACAAGAACTACTTATAAACCCAAGCTTGTTGTTCCTTGATGAGCCTACTTTAGGGCTTGATTCTACCACGGCTCAGAACATTGTGTTGATGTTGGTTGAGCTAGCAAAAGACGAGAGGATGATATTGGTGACTAGCAAGTTGTTCAATATGTTTAACAATGTTTTGTTGCTGTCTGATGGGAGTCCTATATATTTTGGTAGAGGTGATGCGGTTATAGACTATTTTTAGGCCCTTACTATTTAACGCCCACCCCTTTTGCTATTTACCGCCCAGGCTCCGTGCGTCACGCATGGATTATATCCGTGCGTGACGCATGGTTTTAATCCATACGCCACGCACAGAACCAAACCATGCGTGACGCATGGACACAAACCATGCGTCACGCATGGATTTTTTTCCTATAAAAGCCCAAAAACATCAAACCCTACCATTTTGTTATCTTCCCCAACATACCTCACGGCGGCTGAAGCTATATCACGCACGGTTTTACCCAATTTTCAACATTTTTCATCATCTTTCTACATATAAGGTATGTAAACATTAAGATTTCATTGTTATGGTATGGTATTGATGTATATATGAGGTTTTCATGTTGTTTTGATGATATTTACTTCAAAATCCAATGTGTATGTTAATTAGTTGATTAGAAATGATTAAACTTGTAATATATGAATGGATTGTGTACTTTGTTGATAATTTATTGACAAATTTGATATTTTCATGTGTATATAGTTTATTAGGGTTTTGATATTGAATTAGGGTTATGAATTAGGTTGTTGAAATTGGGTATGGTTTTAATGAAATTATTGAAAAACTGTTATAATTTTGGAAAAAGTGTTGAGATTAGGGTTTGAAAGCCATGGAAAAACTGCAGAACACAACCCTGGAATGTGCAATTTCATGCGTCACGCATGGATGGAAGCCATGCGTGACGCATGGAATTGCAAATTCCAGAAACTGTGTTCTGCAGTTTCAGATTGTATTTGATGATATGCTGATTGAGTTTTTGATGATATGCTGATTAAATTCAGTAAACTGATTAATTTTGTGGAATTGCACATTTTATGATGTAGATATGGATGGTGGTCGTCGACCTGGACGGGATACTCGTCAAAGAAACAGAGATCTGAAGAAAAAAGATCCCGTAGTTCCAAAACAAAGGAAGAAGAAGAATAGACAAGAATCGCCTCCTCGTCGTTTAGAGTTTTCTGATGAGATACAACAGCAACAACAACAACAACAACAACAACAACAACAACAACAACAACAACAACAACAACAACAACAACAGCAACAACTAGCTTTGTCTGCTGCAGGTTTCGATCCCCAGGGTTCCCCTCATTACTTTCCTGGCACCCCCATTCTGATCCCACATCAAACTATGTTTCCACAACAAACACAGTTTTCAGGCTATCCGGGATATCCACAACATGACCAATCATTTGTGGAGATGATGAGGCAAGCTACTGGTTCTCATCACTTTCAGAACCCTCAGACGGGTGATGACCAGTACGCACTGGTTGCTTGTAGCAGTGCAGGGCCATCAGCTGGGGGTGCCAATGGTGATTCTGATTCTGATTATGAGCAGGAGCATGAGGAACAGGGTCAGGAAGAGGATCGGACCTATGGGAATGTTCATGAAGAACATGAAGAAGCGGAAGAGCAAGAGGAGCAGGAGGAACAACCCAGAAGACGACGACGACGACAACCTCCGGTCAAAAACATATACGTCCCTCAGTTAGAGGGGGGTACTCCTGGAGGTCCACAAATTCCGGAGCTGCTCATAAGCTTTGAAGCTCATACAGCCTTTTTTGTGCAAAAAGGAAAGGTATGTAATTAGAATTTGGTTTATAGATTCAATACTTATCATAACTTATTTGGTTTATAGAATTTGTGATAATAAATTTGTTAATGTATGAATTGATTTGATTAACCAAATGGATTATTTGTTGAAATATTTGTAGTTTTGTTGAAAATTTGGTTAAGGTGTGCTGTACAGAATTTTCTGCATTCTGTGTAATGCACAACCATGCGTGACGCATGGTTCATGTCCATGCGTCACGCATGGTTCATGTCCATGCGTGACGCATGGATTTGCATTACACAGAATGCAGAAACTGCTTTCTGCATTCTGTACATTGCACCTTAACCAAATTTATGCAGTTTCTGTATTCTGCAGTTTCTGGAAAAAATTTATGCGTTATTAAAATTATTTGTGTTACGTAATCAATTTACAGGATAGAGGCGTACTCCCTTACCAGACAAGACAATCCCAGCTGAAAGATTGGGAACTTAATTCTGACTTGTCATGGGGTAATCACGCAATTGCAACGGAGCTGACTCATCTCAGGGTATTGATGTACGATGTGATTGATTATCCGCTCATCTGCGCCTTTATAGAAAGGTGGCATCCTGAAACAAATAGCTTCCACATGCCATTTGGTGAGATGACAGTGACGTTGCTCGACATCAAGAAGCTGCTGTTGCTACCTATTCACGGGAAAGCTATGGTGACCGACCCCACCGCTTCAGTCGGGAGAACTACGAACAAGAACTTTTTTGGTGAAAAGGGACGGCAAAATTTTCATCTTCAAAATGAACAGCTCGATAGTTATTGGATGAGCGCGAAAAAGTTTAAGGCGCACATTGAGGGCCTAAATGATCCCGTAGTTCATGGAATGGGATATATATTCCACTTGCTGGCTTCCACAATCTTCACTGACAAGTCACAACATAAGCTCCCGATGAGATTTGGTGCATTTCTAGGGAGTGTTGAAGAGGCAAGAAGTATTTCTTGGGGATCTGCGGCGCTAGCATATTTCTATCGCCAAATGGGCATCGCTACACGCCAAAATTGTGGTTTGATCTCATTTTGTTTCACTCTCCTTCAAGTAAGTTTTTAATTATTTAGGAACTACATTTTTTAGCAATCATAACTTATTTCTATGGTTTTAATGCTAACTATATTTTTTAAATGGTAGGGTTGGATATACACATACTTCCCATCCTTAGCAGCTGGTGTTCGGCGTAATCCTGGTTGGTCAGTTGATCATCCTTATGCGTTTCGGTTTCTACCAGAGGAAGCGTTGCCGAACTACGACCCTGAAGCACGAAACTACAGAGCTGAACTAGATGCAATGAGGGCGGATCAGGTATTTGTGTTGCATTTTGTTTACATTTTTAAGCCTCAGTTTTTTTTTGCAATTCCATGCGTCACGCATGGATCTGTGTCATGCGTCACGCATGGCTCTGTGTCATGCGTCACGCATGAATCATATCCATGCGTCACGCATGGAATTGCAAAAAAAACTGAGGACTTTTTTTCATCATCTTTGCTTGGACCTTTAATGAAATTACTGTTTGAGTAATGGAAGACGTTGATATTGTTTTTAGGTTAATTGGAACCCGTATGGTGAAATCGACTTCAGTGATCCTGCCTATGCTCCTGCTCTTTTTTTCGGGGTGCTGAGCTGCATGGACATAACCGAGCCCCACCATCCCGATAGGTCGCCTAGGCAGTTTGGTAGGGTGCAGATGATTCCCAGGCCTCCAATTTCACCCCTTAGAGCCCATAGGCTCATCAGCCCTAGGTCATATGTGGTGAATTATGATAGAATGACGTGGAGTTGGGAGGGGATGGATATCCACAGGGCGACCCTGGAGCAGATGGGACCACCTGCGCAGACAGGTTTTGAAGAAGCTCCGGAGTATCTTATGTGGTACATCCCCCGCACTCATCGATTTCTGATACCCGGCAGACACGCTAGCTTGGAAGCACAGCAGGTAATACATTTATCTCATGTAACTTGAGATCTTGATTTTTCTTTAAGTTTGATTTAAGGTAAACATTATGCAAATAGCTTATTTCAATATTTATTTTTATTTGTAGGTTTTTGACAGGGTCTACGATCACTTGTCACCATATGCAACCTTGCCTGATCCCTATGATGTTTCTGCAATGCATGGAGCCATAACCGAGGTCCTTCAAGATATTGAGCCGTGGACAACTATGTATCAACAACATCGGTGGTGATCTTGTTGGATTGGGTTCGATTGTTTTTTATGAACTGTTTGTTTTCAGATTTTCAGGATTGTCCTTTTTTCGTAAGGAAACTATGACGTTGTTGGATTGATGTTGTTGGATTGTTTGTTAAGGTTGTTTTGTGTTTGAACTTTTCAATTCTGATTAGTGTTGTTGAATTTGTTGGCTTATTTGTTTAGGGTGCACAAGACATAAATCTGCATTCTGTTAGTCAAATGTCGAACCATGCGTCACGCACAGATGCATTCCATGCGTCACGTATGGATACATTCCATGCGTGACGCATGGAATTGTTAACCTACGCCTATAAATTGACTCCCTCAGCATACCATTTCCACTCATTAATCAAAATCTTATTTCACTCCCTCAGCCTGTAAGTTGATTCTTGAAGTTCTTCTTTGAAGCTCCATATTCCACATCTTATTCCTTACTTTCTCACTTGTTTTCTTACATTGTATTACAGATTGGAAACCAACATGGCATCATCCTCATCATCATCTTCAATACCACAAGAAGGCAGCACCATTCAGTGTCCAAATAAGAGGTGTAGGAAGTCTATCACGGTTTTCAGCGCTAATGACAAGATGAGACCAGACCAGTATGGCCGAAGGTTTTTTACATGCCAATGTAACTTCAGGTGGGTGTTTCTTGATCCTGAGTATGACCGTCATCATCTCCGTGTTATGACGAAATTGTTGGAGGAAAACCGGACTATGGCAGCGAAACTGGGAATCTTTAACAAAGAGAAAGATTTGGAAACGGCTAAATGGTGGGTGAAGGAGCTCTATGAGGATTTTGAAGAGAAACCAGCCGATTCTGACGATGCGTAGTGGTCTTAGTATTTCGTTCCTTTTAAGATGTAATGTGAAGTGTCTTGGTGTTTTGTCTTTGTTATGTTCGTTTTAATTTACGTTTCAAGAATGAGTCTTTTTTATGCTGTAATGAATCTGTTTTATTTTGTAATGTATCGGTTTTTTGTTGAAACGTATCTGTTTTATGTTGTAATATATCTGTTTTATGTTGTAATTCCGATGTCTCCTTTTCATAAGACTACTCATATGTCTCCTTTTGACAAGACAACTCATATGTCTCCTTTTGACAAGACAACTCATATGTCTCCTTTTGACAAGACAACTCACATGTCTCCTTTTGACAAGACAACTCATATGTCTCCTTTTGAGAAAACAATTCGGAAGTGTTGCTTTTGACAAGTACAGCTGAAATGGAATTTCTGCATTCTGTAGGAAAATGCAATTCCATGCGTCACGCATGGACACGAACCATGCGTCACGCATGGATTGAATCCATGCGTGACGTGTGGTTCTATTCCATGCGTGACGCAAAAAATGGCACATGATCCCTTTGATTCTTAGTAACACTGATGTGTGCATGATTTCCAATCAAAATAAAATTACATATTGTCAAAGGTTGGACATTTAGGCCACGTAAGAAGTCCAAACAAAGGATATGCTACTTTACAAGTTAATAGTTGTTATTGGGAGTTACCCACATGGTTAAATATCCCTAATAGGCATTGAAAACAAGTTTCATTCCATTCGGACATCGTTTGAGTGTCGTTTCGTCAAATTGGGCCTCAAGTCCATTTAAGGCCTTTTTAGGCCTTTTAGCGTTTACGTGCCTCATTTCGTGTGTGCAAGACCTTGTTGCTACTTAATATCCCTAATAAGAGTAATTTGTATAGTAGTTTCAACAATAATCAACGTCAATGTTGTAGAATATACATATTGCGACAAGTTAGAGAAATACGACTAGTTTGTTTTTTACAAAGGAGGTGGTACTTTAAAAGTTAGAAGTTGTCATTGGGAGTTACCCACATGGTTAAATATCCATAATAGTCATTGAAAACAAGTTTCATTCCATTCGGACATCGTTCGAGGGTCGTTTGGCTGATTTGGGCCTTAAGTCCATTATGGCCTTTTTAGGCCTTTTAGCGTTTACGCATAGTTTCGAGTCCCGTTTTGTATGTGTGAGACCTTATTGGGACTTTATATGTCTTATAACACAATTGTGTATAAATTTTTCAAACATACAAAAAGATCAATGTTGCGACCATATATAATGCAACAAGTTAAGCTTGTGATGAGTAGTTTGATGTTTTACAAAGAGGGCGTTACTCTAAAAGCAAAAGGTTTTGATGCAAAGTTACCGACATGGTTAAATATCTCTAATAGGCATTGTAAACAAGTTTCATTCCATTCCGATGAATTTTCGACGACGTTATGGCGAATTGTGGTTTTAAAGCCGTTAACAACAACACGACAAATGAATTATTTTGCGTGACATAACTACAAATACATTGAATACATTGAAATTTATTACATAAGCAAAAACATATACATTGAAATCCATGCGTCACCTATGGATACAAACCATGCGTGACGCATGGGCACATTCCATACGTGACGCATGAATTTTTTTGCCTATAAAAGGCCCAACATCGAAACCCTACCATTTTGTTCTCTTCCTCATTCTCTTGACGGCGGCTGAAGCTCTATCACGCACGGATTTACCCCATTTTCAACAATTTTCATCATCTTTCTACATATAAGGTATGTAAACATTAAGATTTCATTGTTATGGTATGGTATTGATGTATATATGAGGTTTTGATGTTGTTTTGATAATATTTACATATGTAGATCCAATGTGTATGTTATACTTTGATTAGAAGAGATTAAACTTGTAATATATGAATGGATTGTGTACTTTGTTGATAGTTTCTTGTTGAATTTGATATTTTCATGTGTAGATAGTGTAATTAGGATTTTGATACTGAATTTGGGTTTTGTGAATTAGGGTTATAAATGAGGGTGTTGAAATTTGATATGGTGTGGTTTTAATCAAATTATTGACAAACTGTTGAATTTCAGAAAAAAATGTTGAGATTAGGGTTTGAGAATATATTAGAAAGCAGTACTGAAGTTCTGGAAGTGGCAATTCCATGCGTGACGCATGGAATATAACCATGCGTGATGCATGGTTAGTGACCATGCGTCACGCGTGGAATTGCCACATTCAACATTTTCAACATGCAGAAGTTAATTGATTATGTAACTATAATTTGGTTATGTTTCTGATTATACAGATGTCCTATTCCGATCAAGAATCTGATATTTCCGATATTAGTACGGCGTCTAGCGTGGCAGACAACTTTGATATGCTTGAACGGGAGAGATGTGAACGGGAGAGACAAGAACGTGAGCGACGTGAACGGGAGAGACAAGAACGTCAAAGGGAGAGAGGGGAACCATCCACTAGACCAAGGATGACCGCACGAGAATACAGGAACCTCTTCAAGCCGTTCAACCCTCGTCGTTAGATCTACTTATTATGTTGAACCTTATTGTGTTGCACCTTTGAAGATTGAACCTTATTATGTTGAACCTTATTGTGTTGCACCTTTGAAGTGTTGAACCTTATTGTGTTGCAAGAACTACTTGTTTTTTCTTAAGAGTGTCTATTTCGTAGGTATTTTAAAACATGTCGACTCGTTTCACTTTCAAACTAGGTTTCACATTTCAAATATCATAAATCAACATAAATTCACATATCAACATGTTTAGTCATACAACTAATACGTGCTGACATGAGTTCTGAAAAGAAAAACAGTGCGTCACGCATGGATATAATCCATACGTGACGCACGGTTCTATTCCATGCGTGACGCACAAAATGGCACATGATCCCTTTGATTCTTAGTAACACTGATGTTTGCATGATTTCCAATCAAAATAAAATTACATATTGTCAAATGTTGGACATTTAGGCCACGTAAGAAGTCCAAACAAAGGATATGCTACTTTACAAGTTAATAGGTGTTATTGGGAGTTACCCACATGGTTAAATATCCCTAATAGGCATTGAAAACAAGTTTCATTACATTCGGACATCGTTTAAGTGTCGTTTCGCCAAAAACCGCCTTAAGTCCATTTAAGGCGTTTTTAGTGGTTTTAGCGTTTACGTGCCTCATTTCGTGTGAGCGAGACCTCTTTTCTACTGAATATCCCTAATAAGAGTATGTTGTATAGTATTTTCAACAATAATCACCGTCAATGTTGTAGAATATACATATTGCGACAAGTTAGAGAGTTACGACTAGTATGTTTTTTACAAAGGAGGCGGTACTTTAAAAGTTAGAAGTTGTGGTTGGGAGTTACCCACATGGTTAAATATCCATAATAGCCACTGAAAACAAGTTTCATTACATTCGGACATCGTTCGTGTGTCGTTTCGCCAAAAACCGCCTTAAGTCCATTTAAGGCGTTTTTAGTGGTTTTAGCATTTTGGCATAGTTTCGAATCCCGTTTTGTATGTGTGAGACTTTATTGGGACTTTATATGCCTTATAACACATTTTTGTATAAATTTTTCAAACATACGTGAACATCAATGTTACGACTATATATATTGCAACAAGTTAAGCTTGTGGTGAGTAGTTTGATGTTTTACAAAGAGCGTGTTACTCTAAAAGCAAAAGGTTTTGATGCAAAGTTACGGACATGGTTAAATATCTCTAATAAGCATTGTAAACAAGTTTCATTCCATTCCGATGATGTTTCGACGACGTTATGGCGAATTGTGGTTTTAAAGCCTTTAAAAACAACACGGAACATGAATTATTTTGTGTGCCATAACTAAAAATACATTGAATACATTGACATGAATCATATAAGCAACAAAAAAACATATGAAAATCCATGCGTCACGTAAAAACAACACGGAACACGAATTGGGCTTTATCGCCTTAAAAAAGACACTAAAATGTGTTATTTTGCACACTTAACTACAATGCTTCTGTTAATACTCTCTTTTACTTGGGGGTAATTGAATACTCCAGTCTTCGTCTACGAACATATCCACAAAGTACCCACTTGGTTTGCTCACGGCTCTGCATCTGAGAAATCTATATCTCTGCAAATGGGTCACGGACTCACAGTAGTATACATGAACGTCTCTATAAACCCTTTTTATCACATACAACTCTTTAGTTTTTCTCCATTTCTCTCAAAAACTCACCTCCATTTTTGTACGTGAATCTCCCTCCACATCTCTGCAAACCGCCATACAAAAAATCTGCTGCCGGTAATACTACAAGGTTTAGGTTTAAACCAAAGCTAATTTGAAATTACTTTTCATTTCTCAGACATCGAACTTGGTAGGTTGGTGTTGTCATCCATGCGTCACGTATGGTGTAAAACCATGCGTGGTGTGTGGATTAATTCCATGCGTGACGCATGGTTTTATGTTGCAAAATCTTATTTTTATATTTTGAATGCTTATATTGTTGTTATGTTGACGAATGTTCAACCTTATTATATTTCAAATTGTATATGGTACGCCATACATATTGCGACTTTGTTCGGTTTTCAAACTATGTTTCACTTACAAAGGTCTAAATTTGATTTTCAAGTTACACACATGATCAAATAGACATTATAAGGATTGAAACAAAGTTTCATTCCATTTCGATAAAGTTTCGATGACGTTTTTGTCGAATTGAGCTTTATCGCCTTAAAAAAGACACTAAAAATGTGTTTCTTTGCACACTTAACTAGAAATACATTGAATACATTGAAAGTTAGAAGTTTCATATATGCAAATACGTGCGTCACGCATGGATTGTATCCGTGCGTCACGCATGGAATTAATCCGTGCGTCACGCATGGATACAATCCATGCGTTTTCTGGAATGTGCAATCCGTGCGTCACGCACGGATTAATTCCATGCGTGACGCACGGATGACCTGGGCGGTAAATAGCAAAAGGGGGCGTCAAATAGAAACTATGTATTTTTATAGCGTCGACTTTTCTCCTTCGCCTGACATGAACCGTTCTCATTTCTTGGTGGATCTTGCAAATGGTAATGCTCTTAATTAAGGCTATGCTTATTTCAATTTGCTAATGTTTTTGTTAATGACATGGATTTTTTAAGGTATGGTCCTTTTAATCAGGTTTTTCTCCGGATTATTCAGCGGAAGATCAATCAACTGTTAAATTAACTCTGATTGCATCTTATAAAAGTGATTTGACAAGAAAAGTAAAGTTAGAGTGTGAAGAGTTAAGCTCAGATTTGATCATAGAGATATCAAATGACAAGGAAGAAGTGGCAAGATGGGAAACTTCATGGTATCAACAATTCTCAGTTTTACTTCAAAGAGGACTAAAAGAAAAGAGGCATGAAGCCTTATGTAAGTTTAAAATTATTCAAATCCTATCAATCACACTTTTTTCAGGGCTCTTATGGTGGAAATCTATAAACCTACAAGATCAGGTATTTTGACTTTTGAGCCGAAAATCTTTACATATAATAACTATATGTTTCAAATCCTAACATCTATTTTGGATAAAAAAATATCAGCTTGGACTTTTGTTCTTCTACACATCATTTTGGAGTTATGTCCCCATGTTCGACGCCCTCTTCACTTTTCATATTGAAAGATCAATGCTTACAAAAGAAAGATCTTCAGGCACATATAGACTATCATCTTACTTCATAGCACATACCGTGAGCGATCTTCCAACGGGGCTTCTCTTTCCTACAATATATCTAGTCATAGTATACTTCATGGCAGGGTTAAAACGCACACTAGGGGCCTTCTTATACAACCTATTTGTACTACTACTCAATGTGATGGTTTCACAAGGCATAGGTCTAGCATTGGGAGCCTTTTTCATGCACCACAAGAAGTCAAGGGTCGTTAGCTTAGTCTTGACACCCGGGATTCAACTAGTCGGTGGCTTCTACGTTCTAAATGTGTCGTCTTTCATCAGTTGGATCAAATACTTGTCTGTCATTCAATATGCATACAAGCTCATGCTCGACTCACAATATGATGGAGATAGCAGGTATCCTTGTGACTCAGGGATGTGTTTTGTGAAGGATTTTCCTTCTATTAAGTCAGTTGGACTCGAGTTGCAACTCTTTTCTGCGCTTATGTTGTTGGCTATGTACTTCTTTTACCGGGGAATCGCTTATGTATCCCTTATGCGGATTGAAGCTCCTCCTAAGTATTAACGACTTCATGTTATTTGTTGTTGGTGATTTTAAATAATAATCAATGTTTGTTTTTGTATTTCGAGACTCTAATATTAGTAACGGGATTTCAAGTCGTTAGAATTAATGCGATAGGCGTACGTGAACACACACTCATATAAACGAACTTGTATTCCAGACTCATATTTTGAAGTGTGAGGTTTAAGTATATAATCCGAGATGTTAATCGGGTTCCGTAAGCACTAGGTTATAGAGTCTAATTTTATAAAACAGTTGTCTTAGATAACCCGGATTTTTTAAACACTTATGAAGTCCAATTTTTGAGCACTTTATAATCCGTATGTATAAACACCCATGACTCGGGTTACAAAGTCCAGGTTACAAGCTAAAATTTTAAACGGTACGATATTGCGTTTTTAAACCGGTGATCAACTTTGTACTCTTTTATAGGCATTCTCACTAAATATGCTAATTACCACCCTTTTCACATGGTGTTTACGTAAGAGAGGACCCGTGTTCGATCGTAAGCATGTTTGACCCACTGAATGTTGCACTCATGGTTTTCATGGGGTTTGTGTTTCTTGCAGATGAAATTTATCTTGGAAGGTAAATGTTCATGGTTTTCATGGGGTTTGTGTTTCTTGCAGATGAAATTTATCTTGGAAGGTAAATGAAGAGACTGAGTGAACGAACTATCAAGATACACACAAGACTAGAGTGGAAACAAAAATATTCTATATGGTTATTTTTTTATATAATATCTTTAGATTTAATATCTTGATTTCCTTATATATATTCTTTATATGTATATATTGCCCTTTGAGAGGCTAATCATATCATCAGAAATTTTCGAAAACACTCCCGTTACATGGTATTGGAGCATCGTTCTGATCAATTTTTTCTTACCCTAGTTCTACTTTGTGCTCAGTCCGTCGACCCTCTTCTCCGATAGCTTACTCTCGAATCTCGTCTTGTTCGTCCTCTTAGATCTGCTCAACCCTCTCATGCAGAAATTTGGGCCATCGTTCGTTGTTTGCTGTTTGCTGTTCGTACCTGCGTTGCTCCAATATTGTCGTACTGCTCACAATTATTGTTTGGTTTGTTTATTCAAGTCATACACCTGAAACTATAGCCAAAACTGCAATGTACCATTTTTTGGAATGGAAATCAGAATTTAATATGGATAAGAATGATAAGCATTCCGTCAAGGATAGACATAATCATACCAAAACCCGATGGACAAAACCCCCATCTATTTTTTTAAAAGTTAATTGTGATGGCTCTGTTCGAGCCAATTCTGATTCTTTCATTGGCTTTATTATTCGTAATGCCCAAGGTCAACCTTTCTTCGTGGAACATCTTCGTATTCCTCCTTCTTCTATTTTAGTTTGTGAAGCCTTTGCTATTCTGGAAGGTCTACGGGCGGCAGCCCGTCTAAACCTTAGGAATATCATTGTTGAAAGTGATTGTTGGTTCCTCGTTAACTCTCTTCGTAATAAGTGCTCTATCCATTGGGAAATTCAAACTATTATCTCGGATATTCACTCGCTTGTTGACAGTTTTCAATGTTGTAGGATTTTTCATATCAGGAGGCATTGTAATAGAGTCACTGACTTCTTGGCCTCTAACAACATTCTCATTGAAGACCTTCGGGATTTCCTTATTCAGTGGAACTCATGTGCTTCAACTTCGGATAAGTTGATTCGTCAAAGAGCCCTTCTTTCAAGAACTTCAAGAATCTTTCCCATGAAGGATTTATTCAAGACTATCTGTGAAAATGATTTAGGCTTGATTTGTTTGTAAACAATAAGCCTTCTGTTTGCTTGTTATAAAAAAATAGTACGATTGCTTCCTTGGCATTTCCTAGTGCTAATATAATATGGAGAGAGAATTCATGGATTTCTATCCATCAAGTTTACTTGTCCGCTCTTAGGCTAATACTTCTTGTTCAGCCATTACTCCTGACAGTATATTTGTGCCAACTATCTCTGATCGAGTTACCATCGGTTAGGCTTTGAACACTGATCAATTTAATGATGTTGTCGAAACTTTTAATTTCGTGAATGTTAAATCATGTTTATGTGGTAATATGTCTTATAAGTTGTCTCCTTGGATTTTGGATATCGGAGCTTCTTTTCATATGACATGAAATCGTTCTATTGCAGCTACGGAGGAGGGTTCTTTGATGCTTTCTGATTCTATTACATTGCATCATATTTTGTTCGTTCCTCAATTAGACTGCAACTTGATATCTTTTGCTCAGTTATTATCTGATAAGAAGCTCCTAGTTATTCTTACTGAGCGTATGTGTGAGCTTCAAGAGAGTATTTCACGAAAGGTGATTGGAGTGAGTGCGCAACGGGGTGGAGTTTGCTGGCTTCAAACGCTAGGGTCATCTGCTCGTGTCTTCCATACAGTTGCTTCATCTTCTGAATCTTTGTTTCTTTGGCATAAACAGATGGGATATCCGTCTCTTTCCGTGTTAACTTCTATCCCTGCAGTCAATTTATTCGTTCTGACAATAAGATTGATCCATGTGATGTCTGTTTTCAGGCTAAACAAGTTCGTAACAGTTTTCCCTTGAGTTTTAATAAAGCGGATGCCATATTTTATTTGAGTCATTGTGATGTTTGGGGCCCTTAGAGTGTCTCTTCTACTACTGATGCCAATTATTTATTGGCTATTGTTGATGATTATTCTAGAGCTGTGAGGACCTATCTTATGGTGCATAAGTCAGAGGTTGCAGGGTTCATCCGAAAGTTTTGTGCAATGGTGCAAACACAATTTCAAACATGTGTTAAGCATTTTCATTCAGATAATGGCACATAGTTTTTATGCTTGAAGCCATATTTTGATGATAAAGGTATCTTATTTGAGACTACTTGTATCTATACGCCTCAGCATAATGGCAGAGTAGAACGCAAGCACCGTCATATCCTTAATGTGGCTCGTGCCTTGCGTTTTCAAGGGTCATTACCCTTATAGTTTTGGGGTCAGTGTGTTCTCACAGGATGCCATCTCATCAACCGAACACCAACACCCCTCCTTGGAAACAAGTCTTCGTTTGAGCTTCTTTATCAGCGAGCCCCGAGTTATTCTCACATTCGAGTATTCATATGTTTATGTTTCGCCTCCAAGCTTCCGCGCAGTCATGACAAATTTGCTTCTCGTAGTCGCAAGTGTGTCTTCTTATGTTACCCTAGTGGTACTCGAGGTTGGAAGCTCTATGATCTAGAGACTCATCAGGTGTTCAATTCTTGAGATGTCATATTGTTTGAGACAATTTTCCCTATGGAAAACCTGTAGTCTCGTCATCACCATCGGTCAGCTTACCGTCCCTGACGGTTTATGATGACCCGCCCTTGAGTCCTACTTTGCCCACATTGACCGACTCTTCGACACCTTCTGTTGATGTTTTGTCTCCTGCCTCTTCCTCTGATCAACTATCTTCTAGCGCTTCTCCAGAGTCGCTATCGCCCCCTGACGACGACAGGGGGAGTTCGACTCCCTCTGAGACGATTGTTCGTCGTACTGCTTGTACCCGACAACCTTTTGTTCTGCTCAGAGCTTTTGTCTGCAACACCGTTTGCCAAACTGCTATCCCACCCTTCGCTTCATCTACACCCACTCCAATGCCATCCTCAGGTATTCGTTATCCTATAGTTGCTTCTGTATCTTGTGCTAAATTTTCTCCTTCATATACCCATTTTTTGGCGGCCATCACTGCCAGTACCGAGCCTAATCGGTTTTGTTAGGCTGTCCAACAGGCCCCATGGCGAGAGGCCATGCAGAGAGAAATTGACGCTCTTGAGAGGAATGGAGCATGGGTTCTATATGACTTACCTGCAGGCAAGAAGATCATTGGATGGAAATGGGTGTAGAAAATCAAATATTGGGCCAATGGGGACATTGAGCCATATAAGGCGCGTCTGGTTATATTGGGTAACAGGCCGGTGAAAGACATTGACTTCACTGAGACCTTTGCTCCAATTGCAAAAATGGTCATTGTTCGTGTTTTTCTCTCAGGACCTGCTATTTGAGGTTGGGATTTGCATCAAATGGATGTTCACAATGTCTGTCTTCATGGTGACTTGGATGAGGAAGTTTACATGTTCCCTCCTCCTGGATATAATATTTCCTCTTCAGGGAATGTCTGCAAATTGCAGAAATCTTTATATGGTTTGAAGCAAGCTCAAAGGAATTGGTTCTCAAAGCTTGCCACAGCTCTTCGTGCTTTCGGCTTTCAGCAGAGTAGAGCAGACTACTCTCTTTTCTCCTTGATTCGGGGTGACTCTAATGTTCATGTGCTTGTTTATGTGGATGATCTTATTATTGCTGGAAATACATCGAGTGGCATTACAAGTGTGAAGGCTTATCTCAACAGTTGTTTTTATATGAAAGATTTGGAGTCTCTCAACTACTTTCTTGGTCTTGAGATTGCTCGCAACTCTTCTGGCATTTTTGTCTCTCAGCGTAAGTATGCATTGGAAATCTTAGCTGACCATGGACTTCTCGGTTCCAAGCCTTGCAAGTTCTCTATGGACTCACATCATCAATTGGGAAAGATTAATGGTCCCGCTTTATAGGACCCTGAGCGGTATCGACGATTAGTCGGTCGTCTTATCTATTTGACTATTACTCGACCTGAGCTTTGTTATTATGTGCATGTTTTGTCCTAGTTTATGCAACATCCACTTCTTGATCATTGGCGTGCTGCATTACGTGTTCTACGGTATCTGAAAGGCCACTCGGGTCAGGGTATTCAGTTATCTTCATCTAGCTCTCTTCATCTATCTGCTTTGGGCTACTTGTCCCACGACTCGCCGATCTATCAGTGGCTACGTCATCATGCTTGGGGAATCACATGTCTCTTGGAAGACGAAGAAGTAGGTTACAGTTTCTCGGTCTTCTATTGAAGCAGAACATCGTGCCATGGCAATTACATGCAGTGAGATCACCTGGTTGCGGTATCTCTTATATTCTTTAGGAGTTCGTCATTCGACTCTTGTTCGTTTATTTTGTGATAGTTAGGCAGCACTCCATATTGTTGCAAACCCTGTGTTCCACGAGCGTACGAAACACATTGAGATTGATTGTCACTATATTCGTGATATGATTATTGTTGGTCTGTTAGCTACATCTTACATCTCTACATCTCAACAACCTGCAGATATCTTCACAAAGGCACTCGGCGAAAGACAATTTTAGTTTTTATTGGGCAAGTTGGGCATTGTTGATCCACATGCTCCAACTTGAGGGGGGTATTAAAGATATATTGTATATATCTTTATGGTTATTTTTGTATATAATATCTTTAGATTTGATATCTTGATTTCCTTAGATATATTCTTTGTATGTATATATTACCCTTTGAGAGGCTAATCATATCATCAGAAATTTCCCAAAACACTATCGCTAAAAAAAAAAAAACAAATAGATATATTAAGATCAAGCCTCAACTGGAATACCACAACCACAAGGTGAACTAAAAGCGCAAAGATAGTAGATCAGAAATGTAAGGATAATTCCTAGAGAGAAGGTCAATGCAGTTTCCTGAGAAGCGGTAAAGTGTTGAATAAAAACTCGAGTGTAGAGAAGTTCGTGCCAAAAACGCGATCGCTACCACAAAACCACGATCGCGGTTTACTCTCAGATAACCTTTTGTATTCGGATGAAGAAAGTGATTACCGCCAACGAGATATAACGCGATCGCATCCTGCTGACGGCGATCGCGTCGCCATTACAGAGAACTCAGATGAAGAGACGCGATCGCGTCCAGGCAGAAGCGATCATGGTTCCTCTCTAGAAGAGACAGATGCCCAAAGTCCTAAGACACGATCGCGTCCCATTCAAGGCGACCGCGTTTCCCCCTCTGACATTGTCGACGATTATGTTCGTACAAACTTTCCACCACTGTTCTCACAGAAGCATGTAGCTCCATTTCCCGAAGCACTGAAGGAGACCCGAAGACCAGACAATGACAACAAGTTCTTCGAAACCATTAGTAGGTGTGAGGTAAACATTCCTTTGTTGAAACTTGTTAAGAGCATTCCTAGATTTGCTATGTTTCTGAAAGAAATTTGCACGATTAAAAGGAATCATAAACTGAAAGGGAAACAAAAGGTGAAAGTTAGTGAACAAGTTTTTGTTGTGTTTTAAAGGTGTATGACTTAAGTGTGGTGATCAAGGCATGTTTAGTATTCCATGTGTGATTGGTGATACGAAATTTGAGAAAGCCATGCTAGATTTAGGTGCTTCGATAAATCTTTTGCCCTTTTCCTCGTATAAATCACTAGGATTAGGACCTTTGCATGAAACAAGAATTGTTGTTCAACTTGCTGATAGATCTATTGTGTATCCGAAATGGGTTGTTGAAGATGTGCTTGTTATGGTTGGTGACTTGATTTTTCCTGCTGATTTCTTTGTGTTGGATATGGAGCATGACAATAATGCAACGCCTATACTATTAGGTAGACCTTTCAATGAAACAACACAAACAAGAATTGATGTGAATAGTGGACTCTCTCTATGGAATTTGATGGGGACAAGGTGGAATATAATATATATGACATGGATTCCATTGATAAGAATTCTCTATGTTCTATTGATGTGATCAATCCTACTTGTTTGGATAAGTTGCAACCAGTTTTAGAAAATGTCTTAGGAGACCTTCAAGTAGATATTGTTTTGTCTACTAACGTTCAGGAAGTCCATGCTAAACTAGAGCCCAAAGGTAAGTTTTCTTCAAATCCTTTGGGAAATCGCCCCACATTACTGACCTTGCCAGACGAGATGCCATTATCTTCTAGTGTGCAGGCACTTGAAATTGAGCTGAAACAACCGCCTGATACGATCAAGCATGAGAGAGAGAAGGACACAACCTTCATCTCTAAGGACAAGGTGGTGAAGGTCAATGTGACAAGGTTCAAATCATTCCATGAGTGGTTTAGAAGGGAGTTTAGACAAGAGACGATTTTCACGAAGCCAAACAGTGTTAGCTAAATCACTCAAGTTTCATGTCGAGCCACGACATAAAATAAGGCGTTGCTCGTGAGGCAACCCGTGGTATGTGTTGTTTTTTATTTGTATTTGTGTGTTCGTCCAGTTTGATTTTCTTTTTAGTGTGTCTATGGACAAGAGGAATGCACTGAAGCACAGGTTCAACTACGTTCTATAGCCAAACCGCGATCGTCATGTCAAAAACATGATAGCGGTTTTCTCGGTGTAAGTCCTTTCCTTCTAACAAAAAAGAAGAAATTCATCCAGAAAAAAAAAACAATAAATCAGATTAAAAAAATATATAGTGCGCAAAAAAATGAGAGAAAAGAAAGTAAGGAAGTTGTTTGTATGGAGTTGGTTTTTTGGGTCGTCATCTAAATTGGAGGTATTCTTTCATTCTTTGGTCTTGGATGAGTTGTGCATTGTTGAATTACATTTGGTGCTCATCTTGTTTCTCGCTCTACCACACCTTGTGTTCTATTGGAGGAAGGCCATACAGCCTTGTCTGTGAGTCTTCCATCTCCTTCCATGGTTTTGATATTATATCTTTCATTTCATTGAGGACAATGCAATGCTTAAGTATTGGGGAGGGGAATGTATTCACATGTCTTTATTTGGTGTTGGTTGTATTTCATGAATTTAAAGAAAAATTTGTTTGAAAAAGCCAAAAATATTGAGAAAAAGGCATACAAAATCCTTTGATAGCAAGTTCTATGCAATAAGAAGGTGGCGTGGCTAGCACTAGGCCGAGGCAACAATAAGTCTTGAGCGATGTGAGTTTCAGAGCCCTTGCAACAATTAAAGAGTGGTTAGGATGAAAACCCGAGAGGGCGCCTAAGCAAAATGAGTGACATAAAAAATTTGAGAGTTTTAGGATTCAATCTCATTTTGGCGTATGGAGACATAAGAAGAAGTTGCATAGGAGGATTCGGGAAGGCCACTTGGAGGAATAAGGTGTAGACTTGGGTTTTATGCTTATTTGATCACATTGTTTTGATCTTGTTGTTGCGTTTTGTATGTTGATGTTTGGAGGATCTTATTGAGTTGTGTAATCACTAGGTAGATATCCTTGTATTTCCTGAGGCCTTGAGCATATTGTTGTAAGGGTATCTTTTCTTTAAGTTACTCGGGACGAGTAAAGGTCTAAGTATGGGGGTATTTGATACGCTGCACTTTGTATATCATAACTAGGGATTATTACACCATCTTTAGAGTTGATTTGTATGGTTTTGGAGTCATTTCTACTACTTGGATTATATGAGCTGAAGTGAAGAATTATAAGATTGAAGAGTAGATTTGAAGAAACTTAGGAGAAGACGCTCGTAGTGAAGATTGAGGATATGTTGCAGCCACGGCGCCCTCGTCCAGCTTCGAGCGACCACCAGTGAAGACGACGTGATCGCTTCCTACAGCAAGGCGATCGCGTCACCTTAACAGAGAGCAATACATATTTGAAGATCAAACCGCGATCGCCGCCCTTCCATGGCGACCGCGTCCTGAAGACAGAAGCCTGAGAATATATGAAGACATATGGAGATCGCGTCACAGTACATGACGATCGCGTCTAGAGTTCTGAGTTGAAGTTTCAGACTTTCCTTTTACGTTTTGTTTTATTATTTTGTTTGGAAGACTTTCCTTTATGTTAATTTCGGTATTTTCTAGGGTTAGACTTATCTTTAGACTTATCTTTAAGAACCATAATTCTCATCTTACGCTTTACCACTTTTCATCTAGAACTTTAGTCTTGCAAACCATGAGCATGAACTAATTTCGTTGTTTTGCCTATTAGTTGAAACCATCATTTGATTCAGTTGTACGATTTATCACTCTTGTTCTTTTCCTTTGGGTTTGTATTGATTCTCTTGTTTCTATTCATATGATTTCTATTGGCTTTGCTAGACTGATCACCTAGTTTGATTAATAGTCTTCTATTGCTAGACCAGGAATAGATGGATGAATTCCTTGTCATAGTAGCATCCATATTTGCATGATCTGGTAGTTGATTGCTCCATGAAAGAGAATTGATTGCATGTTCAATACTTGACGGTTGTAAGTTATTGCATGCATCCTTGTGATTCCTATGTTCTTTGCTTCTATTTGATTCAACCTAGGAGGTCTCCTAGGTTAAATCAAATAGCAGCAAAGAACATTCCCTGCTGATATACTAAAGATCGGAATAGGAACCACGACAATTTCTCTATGTTATTCCTATGGCATTTCACTTGTTGCATAGAATTGGTGTTTTGATTCCTTTGGGTTCAACCTCTACTTACTTTCTATACTCTAGTTAGTATTTTTGGGCTTCTTTGATTTAGCAACCACGACAATTTCTCTATCAACATGCAAACTTATGAAATTGTGAACCCATGAACTTCTAAGTTAATGGATTTTTTTTCTTATCGACATGAACCTATGAACATGTGATACAAAGGTGAAGTGATGTCTAAATAATTAAGAAAATTATTCCAAAAAAAACTTACAGATTTCTATTTCAATCATTAAGATCTTTATAACGATACTAATTGTAAAAATTAATGAGAATCCCGTTTGAGTAATTATGTCGTTCTTCCAAGAAATACCGTTGATACAAATTTAAAATAGTTTTAGAATTGTTTCTAATGATCTTTAAAGATATATTTATACTCAAAGTTTATAGTGATGATACAATATAATAATACATCTTGTAATCCTAGTTATTATCAATATGAACCTTATTTTTAGTTTTAAATTTGACTTCAAACCTTAATTTTAGTTCTAAAATTAATCAACCAATGGCTGAGAACAAAGGATAATTTTAGTTATAAATTAATATTTATTTTGGATGATTATTAATTTAATTATTAAATATATGTGATTAATGATTTCGGTTGAGATTTTCTGATATTTTCTTTTAACAAATTATTAAGTTAATAAATTGAATTATTGATGTGGGACCAAAATAATAATTTGTTAATAATTTTTTTAACACGATGGTGATGTGACACCAATAGCGGAAGAACACGCAGCAAAGAATGCTACGACTTTAGTTATTAGTAATTGATTACCTTTTATAAACTTGTTCACATGAACAACTTATCAATTGTTAATTTTAACGTGTTTTCTCTACCGTAGGATTTCACTAATCTAACGTTCTAGATAGCTCCATACTATTTACTGTAAGATAGCTCCTCACTGGAACCTGACTCATATATATATAAAATCTCTTGAACACAAATTTGGAAAAGTTCTTCAAGTTGAAGAACGTAAATAAAAGACCGAGGAGATGTTGGAGAAGGCATCCTATCTCTGAATGCATCACACTAGTATTCTACGACGACGCTTGTCCTCTCAAGAAACGGCCTACCTAATGGCACATGTCAGCAATGGCGGATTTAGAACAAAAACTCCGTGGGGCTTCAAACATAATCGATTTTGTGTTTATAAAAATAGAGATACAAAATTCATTATATAGAATTGTTGCTTCCAACTCTTCAAACTATAAAGGGTATACATCGGCTCTGTAAGTTTTCTTATATTAAAAATGTTGAAGGATAACTTAATTATATGTGCGTCTGAAATATCTTTTTCAACATAAAACACTCTACAATCGGTCATAGTGGATAATATTAAATTTGAATCGGTGAGAAATTCATCTTCCATTTTATTAAGTAAATTTAACTTGGTAATATTTATTGCTGAAAAAAATCTCTTCGAGGCACCAGTAGCAATAGGTAACTTTAAAACTAAAACTAACTCTTCAAACAAAGTTTTGGTTTAAAAGAAAATCGGAGACGGGAATACAAGAGTCTTCTTCTCCCTCATTTAGATCTACTCTAGTACTCCTACATGTAGAATCTTCAACTTGCCTTTCAATGGCAGAAATGTCAGGTGGGGTCATCACTATCACTACGCTGCACGCATGAGGTCTGTAAAGGGTTGTAAATAACATTGTTTTTCAGTGTTATTTACAACCCTTTACCTCCCTCAGTCTTCCTCGGCCGACCCCGGGGCAGATCCGCCCTTGCAAGTAAGGATAAACTTTAGAAGTTTAATCTTCGATTTGAATTTTGTACTAACATTGTTTTTCAGTGGCAGCGCGAATGGGGAGCTCTAGAAGCTGAGGTTAGAAGGTTCATGAATGAACTATATTGAAGAACGTAACGAACAAAGTCATAATGCACGTTATTTTATTTATTTTTCTCCTTTACTAAGCCTGCTTAATTTGTTTTTGTATGATATAAGACAAGTTCAATATAATGTTCCTTACAGTTCTCAAAGTTCACAGATAAGCACATCAACTTTCAAAGTCAAAATAATTTGTCTAATCGATCATAAATATGGGATTAGGATGCGGATATTATATATATCTGATTTGTGTGGGATTGCACGCCACATAATTTAATGAATTTCATCCAATCTTTGTGGATTTAACCTACCACAAAAAAGTTAATGTATATAGTTTTTTCTTCGATAACTAGTTAGGGTACATTGAGAAATTTCAAACAAAATTTCATCTAACCGAAAATCGAAATATCATAATACGAAAGTTATAACGATTTTTCTAACATGTGTCCTAAAGGCATAGGTTAAGAGTCCAAACATAGAAGGTCAGCCGAGTAATGAATAATGCATTGTTGTTATTGCTGAAATTGATGATAGCAAGGTTGCAAATATGGAGTATAATTGGTGATGCTTCAACTCAATCAGTTTCATGTAACTGCAAGATGTTTGATAGATTGGGGATATTAATAAACGAAACACTTGTTTGCACCGGGTAATTGAACAATTGAGCCGAATATATAAACGCTACATAAAAGCGTTCAAGTTTTTGCTTTGAAATTTTTTTAAACGCTATATGAGAGCGTTTAAGACTACAACTCAACTATTAAAAATATTAGCCCATAACCCAACCCCTTAATAAAATAGCAACACTAATAAAACTTTATTTACACATTGAAAGCTCCAATTCTACATAGTTATCATCCATTACAATAAAACAAATATAAATTATCTGAAAGTAAGTGTGTCAACCTGCATAAAGGATCAAACATATCTTGACGGAATGAAAAGCAAACGGATAAAGCTAAAAGTGAAGCAAAACAGACATATGTTGAGATGTGAAACAATGTATTTGGTGCTTCAGTATTTTTCACAGAGATAGTCGTCGCATTCCAAGTCCGGCAAACATACACCTGAATAACAGTGGATACACCAACGTGCAAATTCACAAGAGACGTGAATTGGGAGACGTTCATCACAACTATTGGTAGCTGGAGAAAGGTGCAAAATTTGGAGTGGATTTTGGAAAAATTAACCAAGCCATGGAGGGGGAATACAAATTTATAGTGCAGAAGAAGGAAGGCAGTAAGGTGAAGAAGGTCTAGGAGGGGGTAAGAATGTAGAGAGGTGAGAAGTAAATAGAACTTACTGAGGGAGGTAAAGGGTTGTAACTTGAGCACAAAGGCATAGTTAATAGCCTCCTTAAAACACAACTTAATATAAAGTATTAAAACTACGAGTTTAATATTTGGCCAACTGGTTTCATTCGGAAGCGCCTAGCTGGCTCACCTATGAGGAATCTGGACCCGCTGATTTCTACTTTCTCAAGCGGGGTTAGGTGCAGCCCATAACGGTCAGAACTTCCCTCGATGACCCTGACAATTGTCTTGCCCTCTAAATGCAAGGAATAGACAGCATCGCTGCGCATCCGGAAAGTTGGTTTGGTGCGCCGGACTTCAGCACACAGATGTTGCCTACTTCCATTTTCGTCATAAAGCAATGTGCAGTGGATGATCTTGCAACTCAATGCATAGAAGACTCCTGCGAGCGGGAAAACGACTTAGAAAACAGGTATTGGAAAAGGTGAAGAGAAATAACGAAACCAACCATTGCATCTGTAAGGAGGAAGTCTGTGCTCATGTGATTGCCTTTGTATATAGCATTCCACTTTATGCAAACCATGGCCTTGATGGAACATTTGTCTCATTCGCGTAGCTCCGGGAACGGCATGAATACTTCGTTTCCAGCAACGACGCCCGCCTTGCAAATTCTGAGCTTACGGGGAGCTATGGTGTCACCACTCCAACACTTGCATATCCGGGGTTAACCATGACGTTGTTTGATTAGGAATTGAACTATTTTGAGAATAAGAGGTGGAACATAGGAGCAGGACCTCTATTTATAGGGATGTGCCTACTTCAAGAGGAACTCGGTCAGGCGTAACGTAGGGAGTGTGTAACGCCCACGATCATAAAATCCTCCAATGATGACGAAGAATCAAGTCCAGAGGCGTTGCAACAACAACTTGGCAACTGAGAAGCCTTCACAGTCATCCCCATTAATGTTCTGTGTAGCAGTCGTGTAACTGCATATGAGAGAGGTATTAGGGCTACATAATGTAGGAAGAAGGGAATATTGGGTCAAGCTTCGGTGGTTGCAAGGATTATTGGGATGCAACACATTGTAGAAGGAAGAGAATATTGCTTTGAGGGTTGTCAAGGATTATTGGGCTGATGTATGATGCCATCGTACACGGGGCGTAAGTCATATAACACACACAACTTTAAGGAATAGGTCAACTGAATGAGGAGCCAATCAGAATACTTTAAAATTGAATGCAAATCTTTCATTTGTAAAAAGTGCAAATTATATAGTAGATTAGAAGATTAGATAGATTAGATTCTTTAAAGGTCTTAGATGCAGTGTGTATTAGGTTTGATTGATTAGTTTTCATCTCATTTATTGTGCTATTAATTGAGTTCTTCTTTGTGTTGGTGAGGATGTGAGGTCTAAGCTATGAGACAAATTTGTGGCCCATTAATATATACTATATATATAAGCCTCGTATCAAGCTCGCGCATCGGACGGGCCCCATCTTCCTAGTATACTTCCTCATTTAATTTTGTTGCGTTTTGAGTGGTCAAGATATATATGAGTTAATGTGTTGTTCATCTTACTTTGTCGAGCCAGATTTGTGGAAGTTGGCCCATGTTTGTAGGTTGAAAAATAATTAGCCCAACATATATTATCCCAATATAATCTCACATGATACAATAAGCAAATTATTTGTCCAATTGCGAGTAACCTAATATTGTTGTCAATGCCTCCGAAATTCCAACTTCGATCCTCTAAAGCCATATATGTAGCTAATTATTTGTCAAAACTAATTTTTTTTTATACCCTAAGTCTCACCCCCTAAACCTTAAAAATAGTGAAGATATACTTAATGAGTTTATGTAATAGTGAATTTATAGACGATGCTAATTTTGTATGCTTATACAACACCTATAAAGCTGTATAGAATGAAAATTGAGATCAACCAAGGAGAGGAAACACTTCAATTACGTTTTTTATTGTTTAAATCTTTTCTAAAACGCATAACCAATAAACACAATCTGCAAATTATTTGCACAAGTATCAATATAATTAATACACAAACTGACAAAAATTATAGACCCGTGCATAGGGCGGATCAATCTTTCCTAGTATTGAGGAAAAAAACGTGATATCCCAATAAAATTTATAGGTACTTAAAATTATATCATATAGAAACATTTTTATAGTTGCGTCTAATGTTCATATAGCTAATCGTGATTAATACTAGCATTGTGTATACATATTCGTGAGCAGTGTATTCATGGCTATGAAGATAAGTGGTAAGGCCTCTACTAGTGTTCAAGATTTGAATTTTTTTGCTAATGTTTAGTTGAACACCAATGCTCATATGTTCATTGCACTGAGCATGTATGTTTAAAAAAAGAAAACAATGAACATCTATCTATCTATATATAAAAATTGATGGACTTGAGAAAGTAACGATAACCGATACCGAGTTTATGCATTGAGTTAATGTATTTGAAAAAGTTGATATTGAAGAAGGGTTTGACATAAATCATAAGAAATCAATAAAAGGATAATCAAGACTTGAAATCAGCAAGTTTATCGTCTTCGTTTAAGACGAGTTGCTCAACCATTTATAAGAAACAAATTATACATGAACATTGATGTATTCATATCCCTTATTTAGAGGGGCTAGAGTGACTCTCTTTTTTGTCGAAAAAATCACTTTCTTGATTGATTATGTTTATAAATTTAGGGGCTTACTATTTAGCACACCCTTAAATTTTATTTAGCACACCCACACATTCGTCACGGAACTATTTCATACATCCGTCACGAAGGTCTCCAAAACATCTGTGACGAAGGTCTTTAAAACATCTGTGACGAAGAAACCTCTGATATCCGTGACGAAGGTCAGATTTTGCAGTTATAAAAGAGATTTTTTACCCAACCCTAATGTAACTTCTTCCTCTACATTTCCTCATAGTTTCGGCGCAGCAACAGCTTACCACAACACCATTCTCTACCATTCTCTACATTTCTTCATCTCTTTCACTACAATAATCAACAAATCAAGTCATAAGGTAATTTCTAACTCTCTTTTGCATTAATGTTCTATGTTTGATGAAGATATGTCAAAACCGTTGAAATGGTGTGATTAAATTAAATTGATAGGTGTATTAAGCATGTTTTTTAGTTCAATTGTTGTTTGTTTATGTTTAATTGAGAGTTGTTTCAAATTTCAGATATAATCCCCAAAATTGATGAACTTATGAATTAGGGTTTGACATTTTGATTAAGAAACATATGGTATGAAATGATTTAGGGGCTAATGTAATTGGATAAATTAAAAACTATCTTTTTGCTTGAAATTGTGGAAATTTTGTGCAAATTCATTCGTCACCGGATGTTTTGGCACTGCTGAATTTCTGCAGTTGTGCAAAATCCTTCGTCACGAAGGTAATGAATAGTTCCGCGACGAAGGTTAGACAAACATTCGTGACGGAACTCTACTGGACCTTCGTGACGGAGGTCGAAGAGAGTTCCGTGACGGAACTCTACTGGACCTTCGTGACGGAGGTCGAAGAGAGTTCCGTGACGGAACTCTACTGGACCTTCGTGACGGATGTTTATGCATATTTCTTTGTTGTTTTTTTGTTTTGTTATGCGTAAATTGACAAAATATTATGTTTGTATAGATGCATCCGTCTTCTAGAAGCGTGCGGAAGACTGCCCGCAATCAGGCTCGAGAAGAAATCGAGGCTGGAGAGAGGCCCGCTTATCAGCCAAAACCCAGGAAGAGGCGCGGAAGAGCTGATGAGGGTACAAGAGGTCCCGCAACCTTCTTGGCATGAACAACAACAGCTAGCTGACCCTAGTGCATATTCGAACCTTTACGAGAACATGGTTAGTTATTTTGAAATTCACATGATATTAGTGTTTTTTGTTATTATTAAATTAATAATTTATGAAATTTATTTGATTACAACAGAATATCCCGATGACTCCAACCTATGAGGCACATGATCCAACTTGGAGTCCGCAGAGTGCTGTAAGTATTAGTTTAAAATTTAATTTATAGACGATTATGAGTGAAAGTTGTACATTTTACTAATCTGTTTTTTTTTGTAATAGATCCCTACATGGGTTCCCCCCTCATCTCCACAATTAGCATGGGATGAAGCAGTAGGCCATCAACAGGCCTTTCAGCCACAAGCACCAGAATGACATTCTGGTCCAACTGCTTCCTGGGCTGAAGGACAGTTTGAGGGCCATTACGGGGGGGTCGATCATAATGAACATGGCAATGAAAACGACGACATTTACCCGAAGTTACAGTGTCCTGTGCATGGAGGTCCTAAGGAGATAGACTTGTTGTATAGCTTCAGCGGGCACACTGCTTATATGGTTTGGCAAGGACATGTAAGTTAAGCTATCACCTTTGTTTGAATTGTTAATTGCGTAATTTCCATGCTTTGTTAATTTAGACATGATTTGTTAATTGATTTAAATGTACTTAAAAAACTTGAAATATGATAAATAGGAGAGACCGCAATTGAGAAATACGGTCAGAAAAGAAGGTTTAAAAAAATGGCGGTTAGAGGGCGACTATCCTTGGGTTGCGTTGGATAGGGCTTCTGGTTTGTCACATTTGCAAACCCTCATGTATCCCAACCATGACCAAGCGTTGATCAATGCATTTGTTGAGCGCTGGCAGCCCGAAACAAATTCATTTCACTTGCCATTTGCTGAAATGACAATCACCCTACTAGATGTGCACAAGATTTTGGGTATCCCTATAAACGGAAAGGGCATGGGATTTCACACATCGGCTGATGGAGTTGGAAAAGCTGACACGAAGACTGTAATGGTCAACAGAGCGAAGGCGGCTTTTGGTATAGATTTACTTGACGCAAGAGTCAAAGCTGGTAATGATGCTTCACCAGAGCTTTTGAAGGATCAATGCCTAAGAGTGGATAATGAGGGGAACTTTGTTATGGATCAAGTCTCAATCGCTAAGGGTTGGTTGACATACTTGTTGGGAATGACATTGTTTCCTGACAAGTCGTCGTACATGATCAAGTTGATTCATCATGAATGGGTTAATGATATGGCAAATATCCATTGTGTGCCTTGGGGTTCGGGTGCATTGTGTGCTTTGTATGGACAGCTGGGTAAATACTACCTCAGAGATTGTGCAACGATGTCTTTCTGTTACACCTTGTTGATGGTATCTTTGTCTTTAATTATATGTTTTGATTTGAATTATTTTCCTTGTATTTTCCTTAGTTGTGTTTGATGATGTAGGGTTGGATCTATTTGTACTTTCCTGGCTTTACCCCTCCATAAAACTATGAGTGGGATGAGTCAATGCCTTATGCAGCCAAATTTGACTTGTCTGCAAAACCGGACAATCGCCGCAACTACAGAGAGGAGCAAGACAATATGAGAGTAGAAGGGGTATGATTATATTTTCATTATCTGTTAATTTTTTACTGTAATTTTAAACTTGTTTTATTGATTTGTGTACAACAGGTTGAGTGGCAACCGTATGGACGCCTAGATCTTCGTAGGGAAGATCTTCGCCCGACTTTCTTTCATGGGGTCCTGCATGTTTTGGACAAGACTGAGCCTCGCATGCCACTTCGAGTTTGCAGACAATTTGGTCGAGTTCAAGGTGTGTCAATCCCTCCCATTCAACCAATTAAAGCTAGAAGGTGTGGAAACAATCGTAAGTACGTAGTGGAGTATGATCCCACCAACTAGAGTTGGGACCAAAGGGAGAACAACTCTGTAAGCTTATGAGACATGGGTGTAGAAGCAGATCCTCCATCTCTCTGCACTGATGATTACTTGGAGTGGTACTTGCCTCATACTCATCCAATAATCTCTCCTTATACTAAGGAGCATCTCATGCAGGTATGTCATTAATCTTCAAATTCTGTAAATCTATAACTTAATCAATGTTTGACTTAATTTATATCGTACTTCACTCTAGGCAATTTGGACTTCTGTGTACAATTTGGAGCCGTATCGGGATGCAGATAATGAGGAGAAATACCGGAGAATGAAAGACGTTGTCTGTCACACTTTGGATGGATTCTATCCTTTCCTTGAGTAGTTTGGATTGATGTTGTTTTTAGATTCAGTTACTGTGATTTGGATTTGGTTTGTGCTTGAGTTTTTAAAGACGTTGTTATTAGTTTGGATTTCGTTTGTGCTTGAGTTTTTAAAGACGTTGTTATTAGTTTGGATTTCGTTTGTGCTTGAGTTTTAAGAACATGCTTTGCAGTGTTTGGACGAATAGATTGTTATTGTGATTTGGTTTGTTTGGAATTGTTAGATTGTTATTGCACATAACCAAATCGACTAAACAGAAAGAATCCCAATACGCCATTATATGATCTAAATCAATATCCGGCCCATCAAATTTAGTTCAGAAGATAGTGGGTTACAGCTGTAGCACACTGAAGACAAGTAAGTGAGCTACAACTGTTGTTAGCTGTAACACACTGAAGGCAATAAGTCAGTTACAGTTGTTGCTAGCTGTAACACAATGAAGGCAAGTAAGTGAGTTACAATTGTTGCAAGCTGACACACTTACCTTCAATTCTATATAAAGGACGTTTCAGCTTGGAATAAGCAACACATTTCAACTTCATACACACAAGAAAATTATGGATCCAAGAGGGAAGCTCTGCTGGTGCAGCAAATTGCCAACTGAAGAGACTTGTACTGAGCAATTCAGTCATGATAAGGTGAACTACGAGAGAAGATATTGGGGATGGCCTGATAGGACGTGGGACTCGCTTGATGATGCTGGTGGGTGCAAATACAGGCATTGGATCGATCGTCCATACTCAAGTCGAGCAAGGGCTGTTATAGAACAGCTAAATGAGGATAATTTGTATCACACTACAGAGGCTGGTGGTCTGGAGGAGCTAACTGAACTGCTGAGGGCAATGTCAAAAAGCCTAGGCGATGAGGTACTTGAACTTAAGGCGAAAAATGCTGAGCTCAAGGATGAAAATGTTGCACTTGCTGCAGAGAAGCAGGCCTTAGTTGATGAGAAATATGGAGCAAGTTCCAGTGGGACTAAGTAGTTTAATGTTTGTTTAACTTAGTGTTTGTTTAAGATCTTATCAGTGACGAAAACTTCTGAATAATCCGATGATATATGTGGCTCCTCATAAGGCACAACACTGTCAAACTGTGATATTGTCTTCAATTTCGGGAAATACTCCATGTCTTGATATGGTTGCGATAAAGATTGATATTCAGGAACATTGGACCAATCATTTTGATGGGAATGATATGGAGGAGGATTAAGCTGAGAGACTATTGGCGGAATATCAAAATCCAAACCAAGATCAAACGAAGGCACTCCTTCAGGTCCCAAACGAATATCAACATTGATCGATAAGTTCTTTAAACCATTGAACATTGGACTATTATTCTGTAAAACAACAAAATACACAAAAACTACACTCAGAAACCAGATTTTCCTACCTTCGTCACGAATAGTGGATGAGCCTTCGTCACGGATAGAAGCTTTACTTGTGTGATGAAAAAATTTGCACATTTTTTGTGCAAATACATTCGTCACGAAGGTCCTCAATACTTCTGTCACGAATGTCTCATGTAGTTCCGTCACGAATGTCCTATTTACCCTATTTCAGATTGCTTTTTATACTTTTTACTCCTAAATTCGAATCAAACCTTAAATTCCAACACAAACACAAATTTCCACACAAACCCTAACTTCAACATTATTTAAGCATCTTCTTATCATGCTCCTTGTATGTAACACCTAAAAATCACATATTTTCTATCAAACTCTATTACAACATGATTTTCACACAATCAACACAAAAAACTAACTTCAAACTATTCAATTTCATACAAAAACATAAATTTTACTACAAACCCTAACATTAACATTATTTAAAACAACTATAACATACCTTATTGTAGTTCCCCCATGATGGACCATCTTCATCAACATTTTGGTGTATGTAATCATCCCAATTTGACATTTTCAATTGAAGATTGTGTTTGAATGAGAGTGTTTAGGGTGAAATGGGGGTAAAATGAAGTTGAAAATGTAGAGGATGAAGTTGGTTGCGGATATTTAATGGTAATTAAATGTAGTTGGTGTGGATTAGACATAATAGTTTCACTTTTACAGATATAGCTACATTCGTCACAGATCTCTTGCTTTTTTTTCGTCACGGAAGTTCCCTAAACCTTCGTCGCGAAGGTCCCAGATACATACGTGACGAAGGTGTTACTCTATACATTCGTGACGAAGATCTTGTGTAATACATTCGTGACGAAACTTTGAATGTGCTAAATAAATTTTGAGGGTGTGCTAAATAAAGGCTTTGTAAATTTATCTTTGTTGAGGTTATATTGTTACATTAAAGGTTGTGAATATATTTTGTCTCAATTCAATTTCAAACGTCTATTTAACACCGTTAAGCCGTATGCAAAATTATGTCATTTCTCCGCGCGTAGTAGAGGGGTCCGGTTCTGGTTTACACAAAAAGACAACCATTCTGTCATGAAATCAATGAACATTTAAAAATAATCTCGATGATTATAAAACGATGTCACACAAAATATAGTCGTCATTTATCTATAAGTTAAACAATGCATAAATAGAAATTTACATACACTTAAAATAAATGTGCATGAGAGTTTATACCTACCACGTGATATTAAGAACCCCAAAATAAAACTAAGATCTAAAATTATTCTTCAACCACATCATAATACACAAGTCAGATCTACATCTCCAATACAATTGACAAACTCAACCCAAATACAAACCCTAAAAATTCTGAAACTAACACACGAAACCTACAAAAAATATGGCCGATGAATCAAATTAAGAAAGGTGAGAGGTAAGTCACATTCTTTTCGGGTAAGAGGTTATGCAAGCTTTCACATTTATATATTCAAATGGGACTGCTTTGCTTACGAACTTAATTTACAACTTACAGACTACTTTCACATCCCGCGATTTACCTCCTCCCAACGGCGCAATAAAAATAAAGAAATCTCACAATGAGAATATCTGCAACCACACCAACAACAATGCAAAGGGCAACACTCTTACCCTTTCCGACTCTTGTATTCCATCCTTATAGCCCAAAGTCTCTCCCCAACGGCTTTCATGTCGGGTCGATCCGTTCGTATAGGGGCCGCACATTGAATCGCCAAACCAAACATTTTTCTTAGTATGTCTTCGTTCACCAACTCCTGCATCAGAGGGTCCACAATCCCAACTATGTTGCCCTCACTGTAGTTATAAAACGCCTGCAGAATACAGTTACTTCATGGTCAATATCGTGAAAGGTGAGCACGTTTTTTTATTGAAATTACTCTCTGAGAGAGGGAAATCTTACCCATTTGATCAACACCCTCTGGTCGGCTGGCCTTTTTGGGTCTACAGGACGACGTCCAGTCAGAATCTCGAGAAGTAAAATCCCAAAAGAATAAACGTCGCTTTTGGTAGTGAGTTGATAGGTTCTCATGTACTCCGGATCAAGGTAACCGACTGTCCCTTTTACCTTTGTCGAAATGTGTGTGCGGTCTGCATCTCGAGGACCCACTCTTGCAAATCCAAAATCAGCGACTTTAGCCCTCATTCCCTCAGTTAGAAGAATGTTGGACGACTTCACATCCCTGTGGATTATTTGTTTGTCTACAACATGAAATACAACAGCAATTAGCTGTATCTAAGAACGTACCACCTGATGCATTATTGCACAAAGAAACATAGGAGGGTGCACAAATATAATGCATAGCCTTCTTGGATTCATCTAAGAAAAAATAGCAAGTAAAAGAGGTTTCAACGCAGAAAGTAGAAAGATAAACAAAGACCATATATATACTGTTTATGATTTATGTGGTATTCGCAAAGCAGTTCTCGTCAGAAACCCTTCGAGTCTCCTTCCCAACGTGAAAAACATGTATTTTTGAAGACTTTTATAGAGAATGTGTATTGTAACAATCTATAACTTCCACCCCTTTCTCCACTAGCTTTCATTTTGATTGGCATTTTTTATAACAAAGTTCAGGGAAGAAACAAAAAGTATTTAGGGAGTAAGGAATAGGTTGTTCTTTACCTGCGTAAGTGTGAAGATAAGTTAATCCATGGGTTATATCGATGGATATCTCAAGGCGCTGGTTAAAATCCAAGGTCTTCCCGTGTTCACCTACAAGGTATAGTAGACATGACCTGAGTTTTCGATACTACACATCCCAGAATTACGTTAAGTGTTATTAGAGATATGTTGTCTCACCGTCAAGATGTTGCCTCAGAGTACCATTTTTCACATACTCTGTTATAATGAGCCGTTCATTTCCTCTATCAACACAACCTAACAGCCTCACAAGGTTCCGATGATCGATTTTGGACAGAATGTCAACCTCACTGTTGAATTCAGTCGAATCAAAATGGTCCTACATCAAAGTACAGGAAAGAAAATGACATGTCGTCCAATAAGAACAAGTTTAAAAAAGGAAATAAGCAAGCAGTACATGTGTCATTTGCTCTATCACCTTAATGTTCACCCTTTATAGGCATCAATTTTCGTGTAATCTATTGGCTAAAATTGTTCCTTTTACCACGTAAAACTATCCAATATCTAATCGTCCACAGATCACCCTAGGACACTCATTTGGATTAAAATCTCATAACCATCTTGAAAATTTATTACCATAATTCACTGGTACCTTTCTAGCCCGCTTTATAGCAACTTCTTGACCATCGGATAATCGACCTTTGTATACTGTGCCAAATCCCCCTTCACCTATGCATGAGGATGACGAGAAATTTTGTGTTGCTTTTACAACCTGATTAAAACTAAGATGCACAGATCCCAATCTACTGGGCTTTTGAGAAAACTGAGGACTCTGTGGTGGGAATTTCAGTGGACTTTGTGGTGAATATCTCATTGGACTACCCAGGATTCTGTCACTAGAAGCAAACTTTCCAAAGGAGGAGCCTGAATCCGCTGCACGGCAGATAAATGTTATCAATATACCATATAATAGCAAAGTGAAGTGTATATTTTTGTATAACTAGTTAGATAAAAAACAAAAAAAACTGCGTCAATTCAAATTTTTGGGCATAAAACTTAAAAACCTCATGTGGTTGTGGATTACATTTCTTTTAACTATGAAAATTATTTCACTATACTGTAGAGAACACAGAGTTTGATAAGATCCATCTATCAAAACATCATATGCAAAATCCATGGAGACATTGCATATTGCAACAATAGAAATTTAATAATGCGAAATCTGGTTAGCAAGTTTCAGCATTTATGTTCCTAAAATTCTTACTTGAAACTGGATCCCCATGAAGAGAATCTTGAGGATTTCTCCTCTTTCTCCAAAAGCAGGGAAAAGCACAACTGAATAAGACCATTCCAGGAGCTGCCATGAACATAATCTTGGACGTAAATGAGAACTGCCAACCATTATTATATCCGTTTTGCTTCACCCCATCATGCAAAACACTTCTAGAAGCCTCAAGTGAATGTTCAACTGCAACAAGCAATTTCAAGTGGTGATTTAAAGAATGCCCCCAAAATAAAGTCTCAATCAGAAAGAATAAGGTTGACTGAACTAGAGAAACTCAAGTTCACTGTCAGTGTGAAATGGGCTAAATAATTTTATATTTGAGCTTCTGATTACACATCCTCTCGAAATGTTCAAGGAATGGCTTGTCTACAATTGGACCCCCTAGACCCTACTATGGTGAGATCACACTCGGTTGACTGTTGCTGTTGTTGTTGTTGTTGTATTTGAGCTTCTGATCTAAGGTCTATGGAACTTTGCGGACGAGGACTAGTAAACTCTTCATTAACCACAATACCAATCAATAAAGCATTACAGCAACAGAATTCAAATAGGTTTCTTACCTCCACCAGACGCTGGAATCCGTATCCCAGAGGCAATTCCCAGTAACAATTGAGCAAATATTGACAACTTCAGAGCCTTAATCAAAATTCTAGCTGCAGCACAGCTGCTAGTTCCCATTTCTTACTGTAGAGCTTATCCAGCAAGCGTTTAAGTTCAACGTCTCATCTGTAAGAGAGTCAATATTGTCAAGCATTGTCGTGCAGTTATAAAAAGAGACAAATCCCTCTACACAGAACATATGAATGCGATTGATTGCCAAAGAAATGAATGTAGCTAGGACAATGCAAAAGAGGCAAAACAATTTATTAGGATGTAAGTAACTGTTTATTCGCATTTATACTTAACAACAAGTTTCAGATCCTCATTTCTAAATACACCAATATTATCTGAGGGGAAAAGCAAACACATATATATATAATCGCTGCAATGAAGCTCAAAATCTCGGACAAATTGAAAAGCAACTTTAAGGACAAGTTTCTGACAAGTGAAACGTGATAAAAGATTCAGTAAGAACAATAATACGGCATTCTGTTTTGAATGCCATCATAAGACACTTTAGTCAACTGCAACTTGTCCATCTATCTTCTCCGACATAGCATCCAAGCTAGCCTATAGAGTGAAAGACTGAAAAGGTGCAATGAGGCATATGCACCCATCATCAGAAAGTACACGGTGAAAAGTTTATATGCTTCAGCAGCCCATAATTTTCAAACAGATCAACTAATTTAAACCTTCTTCAGCTTAAATTTACAGTTACAGATCAGACTAATAGATCCATATGAAGAAGGAAAGTAAGTAAACATAAAAATCAAGCAACAATGAGAAAAAGAAGTGGAGAAAATGTCTTTAATAACAGTAGATGAGCCAATAATTGAACCCAAATGACGAACAGCAAAAGTCAAAGCCCTCTAGCAGTGGGATATGCAAACTTTTGGAACACCCACAAACCCTATAATTGAACCAGTGCAGATAGCATTCCCTCAATTTCAGGTGAGTTATGAAGGAGTCAGATGAGAAATCAGAGCAAGACTGAACAAATTGACAAAAACTAATTCATACCCAATTGAACTTCTTGCAGAGAAAAGAACCCAGCAGATGCCACAAATGAAACGCGAAATTGAAAACCCCAATACGAGATCTCAGGTTTAAAGAATCTTACTATACTAGTTCAGTAGAGATTTAACACAACAGAAGCAGGCAAGGCAATCGAAACAAACCTGGAAGAGGGTGCAATTAGAGGTCTGAATTTGGAGGTCAAGAGACAAGGACAGAAAAGTAAAATAGAAGGTATTTGGTGGGGGAATCAAAGGTGGGCAGAGTTAGAAATTGAGGAGGAAGGCCGCGTTGTGGGATGTTAACAGCGAATTGCAATGTCTGGGCGACCGGAGAATATGATTTTGTATACAAGTCAAGTTGGAAAACGTTGACCGCTGAGGCTCACCTCACACGCGCTTTTTTTCACGCAACCGCTTTTTTCAAACCCAATCCCAATTCACCTTCGATAGTTTCACAAAACTATCTTCCAACTATTTAATTTTACAAAGCTAAGGACCCTAATACTTTTGTGAAGAAAAAAAGAGTTTTGTTCCCCAGATAATTTTTTCAAATTAAAATTTGATGCTTAAAAAAAACCAAGTTCGGCCTCTTTCATTGGTTTTATCATTCGTAACCCTCTTGGGCACGATCATTCTAGAATTTTCGACTCTTCTATTCTTGTGTCTGAGGCCGCCGTCCTTCTTGAAGGACTTCGTGTTGCCATCAGATTAAACATTAAAAACCTTATTTTAGAAGGAGACAATCTTACTCTTATCAGATGTATTCGGGATTCCTGGAAAATCCTGTGGGAGATCCGTTCTTTTATTCTTGATATCAAAGAATTGCTCAAATTCTTTGATTGTGTCACGGTGTTTCATGTGGTTAAGGAATGCAACAGAGCAGCGGACTACCTCGCTACTAAGGAATTTGATATTGAAGACCTTCGCAATGGTATCATTAGATGGAACAATGCCACTCTCCTGCATCTTGTTGATAGCCTGAGAAGAGACCTTCTTTCCCCGCATTCGAGACTGTTTCTCGTTAGGGAGTTTTTAACGAGAGTTTTTCAAGATCATTTGCGCGGATGATTTAGGCTTAGTCTATGTGTAATAGATAGTCTTTTGTTTGCTTGTACAAAAAAAATACTATTTAATTTTTCAAATAAAAGTAAAATATAAAAATATACTCTCTCGTCTAAGTTTATACTCTTTCCTTTTTAATAATTAGTCTAGTTCCTGCGCCATGCGCGGTTTTATATAACTCAATATAGTTTATAAGTAGTATTATGTAATATATAATTTTATATCAAAATGAGTTGATATCTTAAAATGATATTGATATATAATATTGTTTTAAAATTTTAAATATAATAAACAACGAATATAAATAAATTTTTATACCAAAAATCTTATTTGATCAAATTATCATAGGTCAATTTTTAACAAATTTTAAATAAATTGATTTCAACATATTTAATGCTATATATTAACCATAACAAAAAAATATAATATTTTCTCTTATTTATTAAGAAATTAATTTTTTTGATATGTCATATTATAAAAATAAAATTATAAATTTGTAAAATAACATAATAGGATATTGGGAGGTCAAAATCTACAAAATTTACCCATAATAATCTTTTTTAAATTTAAAAGATCTTAAGCAATCTTTTTGTGATATTTTTGCACATGAATTTCCAAAGTTAATCAATTTTTTTAAGAAAAAAACAATAAATAGTAAACATTCATGACCAATGGAATGACGACAAGTGGATGGGCTAGATGAAGAGTATGCCATGTGGCATAGGTAGAATTGGAGAAATGTGTTTTGCTTTAGTAGTTATATAGTTAAACAGGAAGAAGTAATATAGTTGAACTACTATACAAATTGGGGAGTGTAAGTAGTGTGTACCTTTTCAAGTGGTGCGCCTTGAAAGGTTGGGAAAAACCAAAGAAAGGGAGAGTAGAGGAGGTAAAACGAGGGATTCTTATATTTTTATTGTTTGGAGAAGAAGGGTTTTCAGAGAAAAAATTGATTGAAAAGTAGGGAGAATACTGGATTTCATGAAGTTTTGTCCAATTTTCCATTCAAATTCCATCAATTCAGTGGGATTCAATTCCCCTCCATTTCTTCTCTTATCTATATCTATATAAAAATTGTTAGTTTGATGAAATAATAACAATTGGTACTTACTTAATGCATTGAATTAGTGTATTAATTTTTTTTAAAAGGTTAATGCATTGAGTTAATATATTGAAAAAATATCACATTTAATTAGGCTCCTATAATAATCCTCTCATGTCTGTTCGTTTCTGCCAGTTGCTCTTCCTTTCATTTAATCTCCTAATTTGAGTTTTTTAGTTATGTTTTGAGCGTATGTTTGTATGTTCATTTTTGTATCATATTTCCCTCATCGATTGTTATATGTGCCATGCGTATGCTTTTGAGATTCTCTTTCAGCAGGTTGTTATTATCTTAATCTAATATAAAGTTAAATAATCAGAAATAAATTCCAAACAATAAATACTACAACCTAAATTTAATGTTTGAAATCAGCACAACTTGAATGGGCCACATTAACATTCTTAACCTAAATAAACAATTATCCATCCCACCTCTAATATTCCCCTTCCTTTGCAATTCTCCCCCTTTTCATCTCCCCGTTCAGTTAGCTTTGCCTTCAACCTGTTCTCCATCCTACCCGTTACTCTGCCTTCATTCAATTCGACCTCCGTCGGTTGTCTTTTGTCCTTCCGTAATTTGCCATACGTCGTTACACCCCTGCAGTAATGGGACCTGCAACTCCTTCGTCTACCCCGAATTTCCCCTACAAATGTTGGGTGGTGTTACAAATCAAACACCTAGCTGGCTCATCCCCACCGCAAGGTCGCCACAATAGAGGTCGGCTACAGTGACGACAAGCAATCCAAGGTGGGGAGGCAAGTGAGGATATGCGACGAGGGAAGTGAATCCAACGAAGAGGACGGGCGTATTTCAGTGGAGCGAGATCCATGGCGAAAAAGGAGGTCGGACTGAGAAGGACGAGAAGCCCCCAAGACGGGCGATAAGGTCTCTCTTTCCTAACCTTTTTTTATTTCACTCTCTCTTTCGATTTCAAGGTGTTAATATATGGATTCACATTCAATATAATCAAATTCTTCCTATTTGTTTTGAATCATTTCTCTTATTGTGTTATCGAATTGACATTATCGCAACAAACAGAGAAGTAATATATTATTCTCTGGATCTGATCTCATCGATCATACTCTCATCCAGTCCAAATTCAGGTTTCTCTGATTGAGTCGCATTAAGGTTCCTCTGATTGAGTCGAATTTTAATTCAAGACATCCAAATCCAAAGACATTATATTAATCTTTGCAGTTGGTTTCATCGAGCATACAAGTTTGTATATTCGATTTCTTTAAACATATGCTTAATTAGTCTAAACCATGCATTCAAGATCTAGATTAAAATAACGGTTACTTGCTTTTTTGTGGTCCTAATATGTGTGTAGCTGATTGTTCTACTTTTCGTAGATTAGGAAAATCAAATAGATTTTCTTATGAATTCTAACCAAGCCAATTCAAATCCCCTGGTGGAAAATATCGCTCATGCTTGCGTAATGTTACTTGATCTTTTGTTTGATTTGTATCACTCTGCATCAATCAAATGAAACTAATTTAACGCTATGATTTTTCTCTTGCAAAACGAAGTTTTATTTTCAGTTCATAAACCAATCAAAGTATTCCATGAGTTGGTGATGGCAAGACCACTAATTCTGGTGGTGGTGGATGTGCTCATTAATAAGAGAAAATCAAAGTATGATCGTCTATTCTATTCACTTTGTTGCTGAAACTCTCAACATGATTAATTTCACCGATGATGTGATCAAAACTGCAATTTACCTTTGATAAAAGGTTCAACTATTCTCTTTGCACCTCATATGACTCGGCAATGACAAGACCGCTAATTTATGTTTCCTTTATTAGTTTCTCTATTGAATTTTTGTGGTTGATTGTTTTGTTTGGTGTTTTTAGAATATCCATTTGGAGGAATTTTATAGGGAGGCACGTTTTACTTACTGAACTACTTCCTCTGTTTGGGTGCTGGAGTTGTACCCTTTTAAGTTCATGGTGTTTTTTTATAATGAGGCAGAGGCGTATTGAGAGAGGAGCTTTGACTCTTGCATCCGCAGAGGTTAAATTTCAAATTGATACCGAGACTCTTGACCCTCTAGATATAGGTATGCAACTTCTAATTTTTAATAAATTCCCTTTTTCTATTGAATGATCAAATTCAAATTAGATGGGGAGAAGTCTTCATATCTGAAGACCCTCTTAGAAACTTATTCTGTTTTTGATGGTGGATTAGTCTTTAAAGATATCCTGGCTCTACCTGTAGTGTGTGTGTGTTGTATTATGTGTGTACTTGGAGCATATCCACAGATGTCGCTTAATGTTGTTGCCGACATCTTAAGGTTATCATTTGTAACAGAATGACCTTTTTTATACAGGAATGTATCAAATTCGAGAAGCAAATCAGATGGTTGAAGAGTTTATGCTTGCAGCCAATGTCTCTGTTGCAGAGAAAATATTGAAGCATTTTCCATTATGTTCATTGTTGAGGTTTGTTTGCTCTCACAACTGCTTTGGTTCTAGATGCCACTCCTTAAGCATAAACTACTAAACCTTCGTTATTTCTTTTTTGCTTTGTAATACAAGGTCATAAATTATTTCCATACTTCACTATAGTTTTAGTATATTGTTGAAAATAACATATGGAATCCTATTAATCTGATGAAGCAGAGTGTTAGGCAAGTTTGATTTGGCATTAGATGACTTTGAAAATAACATACAACATCTTTCAAGTCACACATTAAATTTGGATTTAAAAATTAACTACATAGTTGTTCATTTGATTACCCAGAGGAATTATCATTTCCAATCTATAAGGATTTCTTACAATAAATGAAATTATGTGCATGATTGCTGGAAATCATTGCAGGCGCCATCCAAGTCCAACCCGAGAAATGCTTGAACCTTTGCTCCGCACCGCTGCAGCTGTTGGTCTCGACTTGGATATTTCATCATCTAAAGCATTGGCTGATTCACTTGACCGTGCAGTGGTATGTTTATCATTATCTAAGTGCATTGAATTATATCCAAGAGACCTATAAAATTGACGTTCGCTTGAGTTTTTCTCCATAATTTGTTTGATTATTTATTCGTACTTCTTCATTCATGCCTTACAAACTACAGTTGCTATTTCCATTGGGTATAAGTTTGTTGCTTGAAATTTTTTACCTTCTATTTGACATGTTGAAAATATGCTTTCAGGTTAATGATCCATACTTCAATAAGTTGATACGTATACTGGCAACAAGATGCATGACCCAGGTAAAAGGATCGTTGCAGATTGGTGTAGATTTCTATTTAGGAGCAGAGCGTAACCTTTTGATTTTTCTATATATTGCAAATGCAGGTTGTATACTTCTGTAGTGGAGATCTCAGTCCCCCAGAATTCCTCCATTATGGACTCGCAGCTCCACTTTACACCCACTTCACTTCTCCTATTAGGCGATATGCAGGTCTAATACTTAATGTGACTTGAAAGATATGGATTCCACTTTCCGCATTATTATATGACATTGTTTGTTTCAAACTTTCAATCCAATTAATGGATTTGGTTTTTGGTTGCGGATGTTTTTGTACATAGGTTGCTTGCTGCGTCTTTAGGAATATCCAAGCTTCCGACACTTTTCCAAGAAGAAGAGGACGATGTGAGTGCAAAGAAGGTTGGAGACAACACTCATCTGAGATTCAAGTGGAAAGAATGTTGTCATTACTGGAGACCGTTGCTTCTAATGTTGTTTCTTTGAGTTAGGTTTTGTGAGTAAATAGGATGGAATTTGTGGTTGATGTTAAGAAAATTGACTTGGAAAGAATGACAGATGATGTAATTCAGTCAAGATCAATATTGACGGAAATTTTGACCAAAAAAAAAAATTGACGGAAATTCTAATTACAGCATTCAGCTGTGGTGTGTCCCTTATGGTTTACTTGCACTTCTCTACCTTTTTCTCTCAGTGTTGTTGTCCATTTGCTTGAAAGTAGTGACTAAAATGTTTCATGATAATGTTATGATTATCAAATCTATCATTAATGAGGTACAACTGTTGATTTTCTATAGATGTAATATTTTGTTTTGTAATGCTTTTATCTTTGCTATAAAAGTGTAGAAGTTGTCGTTGTACTTGGGGATTTTCTAGGTGGGTCATTGTAAAAAATTTCACTAACTAAATATTTTAGTCTACAAACTTGGAATGTTGTTGTAAATTGGTTAGGTGATTATTCAATTAAAAGATATAGTTTAGGTTAGAAGTAAAACACCGATCAATTATTATTTGATGCAGCTTAATAAGGGTGTTTCAAAGTTAGTATTTTTAGAGGGAAATAGTGCCAAAAACTGTTGAGCTATTTGGTCGTGGTTTCTTTTCCTTTGGTTGATTTGTCAGTTTCTCAAATATTTATTTATTTATTATTTACATGCAAGGACATGTTTCTAAAACCATGTCCATGTGTTTGAGGTGTTGTCCTATGATGCAAAGAATGTCAAAGCTCTGTATCACAGAGGTCAAGCATACAAAGAATTGAGACTCTTAAACCAGTAGTCTCTCTGTTTATAAATTAACAAGTCATTTTAGAAATCGACGCCACTTTAAAAAATGGCAATCATTAAACAAAAATTATACAACTTTTTCAAAACTTTTAGCAAGATGCGTTAATAAAGACCAACTCTTTTTTGCACCAGCTTTAGATATATGAACATAAAAGACGATTTTGCATCAGCTTCAGATATATGAACATAAAATAAGATTTCAGTTATTTCAGTCCTATTACCCCCAAACACATCGGCTCTCTACTCACTATGGATGATCGATCCAGTGATTTTAGTCACCCCATATATATCTGAACCACAACGTTACAACTGGTAGATATATTATAAAAAAAGTTTTTATTTAGAATATAAACAATGTTTTTACAAGACTAAAAACTGGTGCGTAGCGCGGGCACCAAAATCCTAGTGTAGATAATGATTATAAAATATCACTAATTAGTAATTATACCTTTCAGATTCCGTTACTAATCAATATGTTAAGATTTATATATTTAATTAATTTTTTTTTTTTGCCAATGGTAAGTAATTTCATTCAATCTCAAACAAAGTTAACCACATCATTACAACAACCTTCTAATAAGAGCCACACCTCTCCTACCCTTGGTTTTCAATCTAAAAAGACATCTGAACTTACAAATCTCAATAATCCTATTAGCCTCCACATCAATATTAATCACCTTTCCATTAAACACCACGTCATTCCTAACTAGCCAAAGATGATAGATCACTGCTGAGAAAGTAATAAGTCTGCTCTTGTAAATATTATTCCTCTTCCTTGGACAAGCAGCAAACCACCGCCACCAGTCCAAAAGAGAAGGGAGCCGCGTCTGAATCTGCTGCCAATTCAAGACCTTATCCATGATTGCAAAGGAAACATCACACTGGAACCACAGATGAGCAGGTGTTTCATTACCTTGTGAGCACAGACTACAAACAGGAGAAGAGATAATACCCCAGTCGTAGAGATTAGCAGCATATGGTAGCCTCTCCCTTGTAGCAAGCCAGCAGACCATAGCCCACTTCTTAGGAACAATGCCGTCCCATAGCACCTTGCACCACTCCACAGCAGGGCTAGAAGGGAAGAAAGTCTCATACACAACTGAATTCTGCATCTTCAGGGGATTACTAGCAGATACAATATCCTCCAACCTCCTAGGAGAGTAGAGCTGCAGGAAATGGTCCTTTATACGCATCAAACATCTCCACAACCAGGAGCAGCCAGCCATAGGAGAAGAGGCCCAGATGGAAGCTGAATTCTGCAGATTTCTCCTCACCCAAACAGACCACAAAGACAGCTTACCCGAGTGAACAGCAAACAGAAGCTTGAGAAGAAGAGTCTTATTCCACGAGAGCAATTCTTTGAAGTTCAGTCCCCCTTCATCCCATCTTTTGACAGCAACCTTCCATGCCACCGGGCTCTTCCTACTCATAGATAATCCAGACCAAAGAAAGCTCCTGCACAGCCTTTCAGTCAACTTGATAACAGCTTTAGGAATGAGTAGGTGTTGCATCCAAAAGGTAAGAATGCTCTCCATCACAGCCTTGACTACTTGCATTCTACCAGCAAAGGACATGACCCTAGCATTTCTGGAATTAACAGCAAGTTCCAGTCTATCAATTAAAGGCCTAAATTCAGTGGCCTTAAGTCTTCTACAGCATAAAGGGATGCCCAAGTATCTGACTGGCCAGCAACCAATACCAAATGACATCAAATCAGCAAGTTCAGCCTGCCTACTACCACACACACCAGCAAAAAAAATCAGTGATTTCTCTGCATTAGCATACAAGCCAGACTCTAAGGCAAACCTCTCCAGACAACCATTGATCTTCCTCAGGGTAAGTTCAGTAGGCTTACAAAAAATCAGGATGTCATCAGCAAATGAAATGCAAGTGAGACCAATCTGTTTGCACCGAGGATGAAAGCTAAATCACCTAGAGCAGCTGACTTCTTGAAGTCTTCTATGAAGCACCTCCATGATAAGCACAAATAAATAGGGAGAAAGGGGATCCCCCTGCCTCAGTCCCCTTCTACCTTTGAAAAAACCCTTTGACTCTCCATTGATGATTACTGAGTAAGAAGGGGAACTGACACAAGCCATAATCCAACCAATAAATTGGCAAGGAAAATTGAAGAACTTAAGGCACTCCTCAAGAAAGTCCCAACTTACAGAATCATAGGCTTTTTGAAGGTCGACTTGAATCATACAACGAGGAGATATCCTCCTAGAGCCATATCCTTTGATCATATCCTGGGCCACACTGATATTAGAAGAAATAGATCTACCAGGGACGAAAGCACCTTGATTCTGGGCAACAATATCATCAAGGAAAGGCCTCAGTCGACTAACTAGGATCTTAGAAATCAGCTTCAGAGTCACATTGCACAAGGAAATCGGTCTAAATTGTCTGATGGAGAAAGGCACATCAACCTTGGCAATTAAACAAAGAAAGGTATGATTCACCTGCTTAAGCAATCGTCCTCTCCTAAAGAAGTCAGAAATAGAAGCCAACACATCCCCATTGACTGTATCCCACTGATGTTTGAAAAACCAACTCCCAAAGCCATCAGGCCCAGGAGATTTCAGCTTGCTGATATCATCTAGGCAGCTCTTCACCTCAGAAGCATTAGGGAGAATGCAAAGTTCAGCATGGCACTCAGAGTCAAGAACAGGACCAGCAAGAGAGTCCAGACAAATAGGAACAGGTGGACCTGAGGTGCCCAAGAGGCCAAAAAAGAAGTCAATAATTTCTGCCTCGACATCCTTCCTCTCTGTAAGTTGCACACCACTAGAATTGACCAAAGAGACAATAGTATTACGAGCCTTCCTTGCCTTGATACCCCTATAAAACATAGGAGAGGTTTCCTCTCCAAACTGAAGCCAATCAACCTTTGCACGCTGAACAACAAAGCTCTCAAGCTGTAACAGTCTCAATTCCAAGGTCTGTTTAGCAAGGTGGACTCTATCCTGCTTATCAAGAGAACTGAAATCATCATGGAGAATGCCTTGAGCCACACGAAGCTCTTCAGAAGACTCAACAATCATAACTTCCAGCTGTCTGAATCTACCCTTTTGCCAACCTCTAAGAACATCCTTCAATCTTTTTAGTTTAGAAGCAAGACGAAATTGAGGATTCCCTATGACAGGGGAGGCCCAGCAATGACTCACCAACTCTGAGAAATCAGGTTCCTCAGTCCAAAAGTTCCTGAATTTGAATGGGAAAGCTCGAAAACTTATGCCAGGATCAACACATAGAATGCCTGGGGAGTGGTCAGAGCATCCAGGTGTATCAAAAAAAGCACGAGCATCAGGATAGGACACACTCCAGCTAGGATTGGCAACAATCCGATCGAGCTTGCAAGCAACCCTATGGGTGCCTGCTTGATTATTACTCCAGGTGTATTTTGCCCCACCATACTCTAGATCAGCAAGATTATTATCATCAAGAGCAGCCCCTAACTCAGCTTCCCCTCTCTGGATTCTCCTTCCAAAGTTCAATTTATCAGAACAATCTAGTAAACAATTAAAGTCGCCTAAAACAGTCCATGGCACACTACTAATATTCAGATCCTTAAGATCTCTCCAAAGAGCAGCCCTCTCCCCTCTATCATTCATACCATACACAAAAGAAGCAAGAAAAACAGAACCACCATCAAGGCTTCTAATGGAACAGTGAATCAGCTGTGAAGAGGTGAATAGGATATTAACACTCACAAGAGAAGAATCCCAAGTCACCCAGATTCTACCCTTGGAGGTCGCTGAGCTATTGGTAGAATAACTCCACCCAGACATCAATTTGCTAGCAATCTCACTTTCTTTATCCTTACTCACTTTTGTTTCTAACAATCCAAGCACATTAATGCTATGCCTTTGGATTAGCTCCTTAATCATTTTAAGCCTAGAGGGGGAGCCACACCCTCTAGTATTCCATGCGCAAATAGTTGTATTAACCATGGGAAACCTTCTTAGGTCTTCCCCTCCCTCTACCAATAGCACTCGAATTACTGGCTGAACATTGCTTGGACAAAACAGAGACATTAGAAGCTCCCTTCTCCTTATAAAGAGGAGACAGAACAGAGGAGGGCTTCATAGTGGAACTAGAAAAGACTCCTTTGGACCTGGTGATGGGAGGATCAACTTGAGTAATAGAAGCAGGAGACTCCCCAGGAGAAGGCGAAGTCTGAGGCAATATTACAGGAACCTGTGATACCACTGGCACAACAACAACTGGCATCCTAGAGTCTGTCTGAGAAGAATGCAGGTCAGAATTCGCAGTAGGAGAAAGCTCCTCATCAGTAGCCTTCTCCACAGGCATCTCATAACCTTGCTGAGCAGAATGATGTTCAACATTATCTGCATTAGCTGTCTCACCATCCGAACCCTTTGCAGCATCCTCCTTAGGAGTATCCTCCCCAAGTAGCAGATGAATACCAGGAACCTTGCATCGCTTGGTAATGTGGCCAAATTCTTTGCAGACATCACACACATGAGGCACCCACTCAAACCAAACTCTCTGTTTAAACTCCACACCATCCTTTCTTTTCAAAACAAAAGCCTCTTTCAAAACATCCTCAGCACTTACATATATCAACATTCTCACATGATCCGGCTTAGACATGGCTAAGTAGGAGTTATCAACGCTTAGAGGAACACCAATCATATTTCCCATCACGTTGATCAACCTTTCTGTCATGAACCTAGGATTCAACTTTTTAAGCCTTACCCAAGCAGGTACTCTAACAAAACTTCTCCAGGCATAGCTCATTCCTTGCTCCCAGCGTTGAAGAGCAATAGGGTACAATCCCTGAAACAACCAGACATCATGCTCCAGGACTGAAATCAAATCTTCTTCAGATCCAAACTGGAAACTCCAAACTCCATTCTTTCTTCTTATGATGTCAACACCAGGAATCTTCCAATAAAGATTAACAAACTCTTGCATCTCCAACATCGTGGCCCCAGGACCCATGATTCCTCCGATCAAGATAAAGTCCTTTACTTCAGGGATCACCCTCAATTCCTCATAAGAGAACTCATACACATCTCTGTTCTCAAGCGCCATGGGTTCCATTCTATGAAACTTCGAACAATCCATGGTGCACGGAGTCTGAACAATCCTTTCTTCTGGCTTCTCATTATCCTTAGGATCAATACCATCATCTGTAGAACTCACATTACCATTAGGCGCAACCAGAGGGGAAGAGTGCGCTTCAGTTTCATTCTCGGAACTATGAACAAACTCATTCTGTGGAACCGGAGATCCTGTCTCAACCACAGCCTTAGCACCAGTCAAACCACCACCAGTCACCTCAGCACCCTGTGCCACGCCTTTCTCCTTCAGACCCTGATCCGACATGGCCACCGGAGAGGAAACTTCCGACGTACGCCACCGCCGTAGGGCAAAGGGAGAGAAAACGGAATTAGGGTTATGAAGCCACTTCTATTTAATTAATTAAAAACATCTATTTTTATACAAAGTTACAAAATAAATACATATATAAAATAATACAAAATATATAAATACGATAAAAGTAAACGTGTTATGCCCGCGTGAAGCGCGGAGAATGAACTAGTTTTCTATTAAAAAAAAAAAAAAAAAACTTTCAATTTTCTCCAATCATACCAACCAAACAAGAGATTTTATTTCCCCTCATTTCCCTCCTTAAAAATCCCCTCAAATCCCTCAAAACAAACACACCCTAAGAAGTAAGAAGAAGAGATGGGGGAAGAACAACGTAGTTTTTCCATGTCTCTAGGCTGTAATCTTTTATTAGGGATATAAATATAATTTCCCTTATTAATATTTTTTATTATACTCCTTAATTAAAAGAATAAGGGATAAAATACTTATATTCTCTTATAAACATAAAAGGCTTTAAGGACTTATAAACTTAGACGGAGTGAGTATTAACAGGGTTGGAGATTGCTTTCTTATGGTATTTTGTGTACAATGTTGTTGATTTAGGTTTAGATTTGTGAAATTTGTGAGTGGGGTGATGAAAAATATTGGGTTGAGTGAAATATGAGTTAATTATAGTAAAATTTTGCTTTAGGGTTGAAAATTACCCCGTAAAAAGTTGTTAAGAAGTTATGTGACATTTCATGTGGTACGCAAGAAAGTGTGTCATGCATAACGCATGGAATTGCATTACATAAACTGAATGTGTTGGTGTTTGTGTGTATTTTGTTGTGTATAGGTCAATTTTTCCTTGTTCACTGGATTGAAAAATATATCATTGAATGATTACACTGTGTCACCGGGGACGGTGCCAACAGAGATGGTGCCACTATCATTTGATATAGGGTTTGGTTTGGAGATTATTATCAACCATCTCCGTATAAAGTGTCATCAAGCTATGCAGAGTTTGGTTCACAATATGCTAACATCAACCCGAAATCATTTGGAACCGGTTATGAAAACCCACAATGTCCTTCACATATGGTGAGATCGGATACACACGTAGTAGAACCTCTATTATTTCTTCCTTCTTTGTGCACTGCACCAAAGCTTGATAATCCTGTAGATGAGGACGATGTGGTTTCTAGGGATTATTTGAATGTTTTTACAACTAATCATGTGTTTTCCTCCCGGTAAGAAGGACACTCATGGACGTTAAAATTTTCAAAGCTCCATAACTTTATGTTTGATAGAATCCATTTCATATAGCTTTAGGGCATGCATTTAGGTGTTAGAATGTGTCATTTTATGTTTTTTGCATTGTTTTCTTGTTAATTTCATTGTTTTGTTGAGTATAAATTCCTACACAAGTTTCTGCGTATTTCAGGTGGATTTGATGGCCTTCGGATGCGGATTGGAGTATATTGGGATACTATCTTACAACGAGAGCTAAAGAACTCGACGATGGGAACAACAAAAGCTAGGAGAAGGAACAAGGAGTATGCACGGTCAGACACTGACCGTGCAGATGTGCAGCTGACCGTGTGTTTGTAGCGAAATTACCAACGAGATGATAACTAAGCATTGTAGGGCAAAGATCAAAGAATATAGTATAATCTCAACACTCAAGAACGATATAGGATGATATAGGAATTTAGGGTTTGAAGCTTGAACTTAGTATTACTCGTATGGTGGCTGAATGATTACAAAGCAGGCTGATGCGCGGCTGGTCTCCGAGAAGCCAATTGCGCTCGAAGATCTTTGACAAAATACCTTGGAAGTGTTGGATGGATGTCTTTTGAGGGGTTCGTAGGTAGAGATGGGAGTTTGCAGCGGAATTGTTTGGATATAGACGTCAAGTTTCCTTGACGAATTGGGATATGAATGAAGAGTAGCACTCGACTAGCTGATTGGATATAGACGTCAAGTTTCCTAACGGCTATAATGCCGTTGGAATTTCTTCCATGTTTCTCGCGATCTCTTTAGCTATATAAGGAGAAGATTTTCACTTTCCTCCTACCTTATCTACAACTCATCTACTCTGAATACTCCTTGCTTTCTCATCTACTCACGCTCAACAGATCATTTGGTCCTTCTCTTCTCTCAAATTTCTTTTTCACACATTCCTTGATTCTCGAAATGGCTTCCTTCTATGTGCCAAAGAACATCTTGAAGGGTTCCGACTGTAAATCTTCAAAAGTGCATAGCGTCGAAAGGTTAAGGTCGCTGGTGAATCTCGGCCCTGAAGTGGAGATCGAGAATTTTCTTCGGCGTGCCTTAGGAGATCTTCCTCTAAGCGCATAGCTTCTATGGCTCTTTCCGTTGTCGAGACGAATGAATCAGGGCGAGTCTTTGTCAATTCCTTGTATAGGTCACTATCTCGGGGGAGAGCACGTCTGAACGCGTCGGCAGCGGTAGATTCGCTACAATCTGGGATTGTGATCTTTTCATCATTGAAACGCTTCATGAAGGCTCTTATGGTTTCGCCCTTTTTCATGCGCATGTTGTGGAGATCTGAAGGCTGTTTTGCGAACATCTTACTGCTGGAAAATTGTAATCGGAATATGTTGGAGAGCTCGGCGTAGGAAGAGATACTCCCCTTGGGTAAATGGATAAACCACGCCAAACCTGGGCCTTTCAACGTCGAGCTAAAGAATTTGCACATCATTGCTTCCTTCAGTTCTGGTTCGATTGGACTCGTAGAGAGCTTGGCTTTGTAGAGTAGGATGTGCTCTTCTGGGTCGTCGGATCCTTTGTAGACGGGGAGATCCACAACGGTGAATTTCTTGGCTATCTTCTGGGCGGCGATGGAGGCGACAAAGGGACTCTCTTGATATCCGAGCTCATGCTCAGGGACGATGGACTTAGGTGCTCCGGGCATCAGCATTATCTCTTTCCTCAGGGAACCGACTTGTTGTGCTACGAGCGTGGCGACGGCGCTTGGGGTCATATTTTCCTCAGGTTTCTTTCTTTGAACCGTTTCTCTATGAGGAACGTAATCATGGTGCTCTTGGGGTCTGTATACGTCGTCTTCTTCGACTGCGGCGTCTAGGTCGAGACGTCGAACGACGTTCTGACCACGGATGTAGGTGTGTGGCCCTGCAGATCCCGCCTTGAGTTCCCTGATTATTGAATGCAACTTCTCGTTCGCCTTAGTAAGCTCTAGCGCCATTTTCTCGCTTGCATACATGGCTTCTGCTTGGACCTTCTCGAAGGAATTGAACTGTGCTTGGACGGCAGCTACGTTGGTTACTTTGCCGTCTACCCCCTGTTTTTCTACGGGAGCGTTTCATTTTGGAGTTCTGGGAGTATTTTCCAGATCTTTCCCTATGTCTTCGTCCGCTGGAACGAGAGGAATCGTCGCAGGGTCTTCTTCCTCGGATCTCTTTTCGCTGTTACGCGGGCTGTTCGTCGGACTCATCATGGTTTTCCCTGCAAAAAAAGAAGTCCTTTCGTATGGAGAGACGATACCTTTTTTATCCAGCCCCACGGTGGGCGTCAATTGTTTGTAGCGAAATTACCAACGAGATGATAACTAAGCAATTGTAGGGCAAAGATCAAAGAATATAGTATAATCTCAACACTCAAGAACGATATAGGACGATATATGAATTTAGGGTTTGAAGCTTGAACTTAGTATTACTCGTATGGTGGTTGAATGATTACAAAGCAGGCATTAGCCTCCTTTTATAGGCTAACCCTAATGATATCTTTTAGGAAACGAGAACTTATCTCATCCTTTTATCTAATAACGATATAATAATAAGGTAAAAGATATTCTTTATCGTATCTTTTACCAATTACAACAATATACAAGGAAATAAGATAACATATACTTGGCCGACTCTATCTTTAAGGTAGACGAGATCTTTGCCACGTCTCGTCATGTTGACGACATCTTCATCGCCTCTCGTCGCGTCGACGTGATCATCCTACGCGTAGCATACCACGCGTTCCTTACTCGTCGTATTTTTAGGCACAAACACCATGCAACTCTGCAGAAAAGTTTTCAGTAATTTGGCACGGTTTGCAGCTGATTGTGCCAAAATATGGTTGGCCTTGCGAGTTCGTTGTTAATGTGTCTGATACGTTGCACTTTGTATGGCGCAAATAGGGATTATTACACAATGTTTAGAGTTGATTTGTGAGGTTTTGAGGACATTTCTATGACTTGGAGGATCTGAGCTGAGCTGAAGATTTAGAAGGATTAACAAGTGATTTGAAGACAATGGTTTGAAGACGTTTGAAGTTGAAGATTGAAGTTTCTGAATCAGGACGCGGTTGCCATCAAAAGGACGCGGCGCGATTTATCAGTAGAAGACAACATAAGCTTCAGGAGTAAGAGGCGATCACGTGGACCCGCGTTTGGTCGCAATTTCTTAGCCGACTTAGGGAAGCTGAATTTTTTTTCTTGTTTTACTTTGTTATTTCGTTTAGTGGACTTTCCTTTTTTGTAATTTTTGTATTTTTAGGGTTAGACTCTTCTTTCTAAACCCTAATTTTGACCTTTACGCTTTCTCTCTTCTATCTAGAACTCTTGTCTTGCAAACTATGAGCATGAACTAATTTTGTTGTTTTGCCTAGCAGTTGAAACCTTCAGTTGATTTAGTTGTAAGATTTATAGCTTTTGTTCTTTTTCTTTGGATTTGTATTGATTCTCTTGTTTTTATCCATATGATTTCTATTGGTTTTGCTAGATTGATCACCTAGTTTAATTAATAGTTCTATATTGCTAGACTGGGAATAGGTGTTGGAATTCCTTGTCAGTGTAGCATCCACAATTGCATGAACTAGTAGTTTATTACAATTGTGAAAGAGAATTGATTGCATGTTCAATACTTTGCGGTTGATAAGTTATTGCATGCATGCTTGTGATTCCTATACTCTTTGTTGCTATTTGATTCAACCTAGGAGGTCTTGTAGGTTATTAAAAGTAAGTATTATCAGAACCGGTTGACCTGCTGATATACTTAAGATCGGAATAGGAACATTCCCTAGGATTGATAAGAGCTTGAGATAATCAATTATCAACTTGTCTGACTATTGTGTGGATACTTGCTAGGTGAAACCCTTTCATAATCATATTCTCAACCATCGTTGCCTTTCTTTGTTTCTTGTTATTAGTTAGTTCGAACAATCACCCCCCCCCCCATAAGTGTTCGTGAGTTGATATTTCACTATTGCATAGAATTGGTCTTTTGATTCCCTTGGGTTCGACCTCTACTTACTTGCTATACTCTAGTTAATGTCATAGGGTTTATTTGGTTTAGCACTACGACAATTTGCTCTATCAGTGTCTTTTCGTTTCTTCCGACCTTTCTTATTTGGGGGGAGTATAAATACGTTTTTAGACCGGATTTTGGATTCCCTAAGCTATCCTAATCGTTTTTAGTATTCCAAAGAACCCTAGTTGTGATTTGGGAGATTTCTATTGAAGATTGTTGAAGATGGAAGGTTGTTTCTTGGATTCGAACAAGTATTTTTCTTCTTCTAATCTAATTGAATGACTTTCCTGAGTTCTACAATGTTTATGATTGATTTCTCAAGCATGCTAGGCTAAACCCCCTTTATCTAGGGTTGGGGTGATCCCAACAATTAATTGGTAAGCTTGATTATTGTGTTTGTCTAATTTGATAGCATGAGTTCATGATCGATTCAATTCTAAGGGTTTTATTGCAATTTGTAATTTATCAATTAGAGTTCTTTTAGGTTGAGTCTGAAAGGAGATGCCTAATGAACGATTAGACTTGGTATGAGTCTGAAAGGAGATTCCATCGTTGTAATTGTTAGAATTGAACTTGAATGAATTCGTTTGTTCTCGCAGAATTATAAGGTATCATAGAGTCTGGGGTTAGACTGGATTTAGCGGAGCACAAAAGTGGATGTTATCCCGGTCTAATCTTAGTTTCTAAGTGCCATAAGGATCTAAACATTGGCTAGGAATGCATGACAATGATTACTAGTTGATGTTTAGATATTTCTATTATCGTCTGAAAAGAGTTAGTAGACATTTTGGAAACCTTACCGTCATACAAGCACATGCTATCCTAAGATGAACATATGAGTTTACCAAGGCATTTTTGTGGGGCTCCTTGATCCTAGATATTTTACATGTATTTAATTTTCTTATATTTGCAATACTTATTTCTTAGTTTAATCAACAAATTTTTCTTACGACTAAGCTTACCAGTTTACTTACAAAAGATACTACATTGTCCTCATGGAAACGATACTATTAAAGCTACAACTGGCCCTATACGCTTGTGGGTAGGTTTTTGTCCTATCAATGGTCTCTATTGGAAGGAGTAGACCATCAAAACGAAGGCAAGGTGGAAAGGTTCAAATCATTTGTGAGAAAGGGGGAAAGTATGTCCCTAGAGGTCTTTTATAGAGAGGAAAAACACCAAGAGCAAAAAAGTTGGGTGTCCATTTGAGTTGAAGCTTTGGGAGAAGCCTAAATATTCATGGAGACTAAGTGTTGTTACGGGTACCCACAACCATCATATTGGCACAAGCTTGGTCGGAATGCATTTGCTAGGACATTGACCCCCAATCTGAAGAAAACGGTTTTGAATATGACACTTTCTCACTATTCTCCTAATCAAATATACACTGAGTTAAACAAGGATCCTTTGAACTGCACCAAGAAGAGACAAAGGTACAATGAGTTAGATTGCATAAGGAAACAAAAAATGAAAGCAAGAACCTTGGTTCAAGAATTCTTCCACAAATGCAAAGAGAACAATTACTTCATGGAATATAGGCCAAGTCAAAACAATCCTTGTTCTTTGCTAGCCTGGAATCCATGAATCTCTTAAAGGTGTTTTCATATGTACTTCTAATGGATTCGACTTATAGCACGAACAAGTAAGTTATTGTTAATTACTGTTTTTTTGATAAATAACTTTTTATTACTTCTGTTTTTTCAATCATTTCTTTTTGAGGTTCTCAAAAGCACATCATGCATAACGCATGGATAGGTTCCGAGAATTGCATGGAATGTCACTGGACACTGTATTTCCATATGTAACGCATGAAACATATCCATGCGTAACGCATGGGATGTTATGAAGCGTTACGTATGGACTCAGATGATAGAATTCACAACAATGTTGTACTTAAGCGTTATGTATGGACTCAGATGACAGAATTCACAACAGTGTTCTACTTAATTGTTTTGATCACAGGTACAATGTGCTTTTTCTAGAGATAGCTGGGGTGACTTCCACGTGGAAGAATTTTGTTATTTGCGGGACATTTATAGAGGGCGAGAGTAAAGAAAGCTATTTGTGGGCAATACAGCAGCTACAGAAGATGTATTTGAGAATAGGAGATGGCACTTATGAATTTTGTTATGCATACGACATGTAAGGAAGTGTCACAGACCGTGAGATGGCACTTATGAATGCAACAAATATGTTATGGCCAACTGCAAAGTTTTTGTTATGCATACGACATGTAAGGAAGAAGATAGAGGCCAAAGGCAAGAAATATATGGAAACACACGCATTGGGGACAAAGATGTTTTGTGGAGTATTTCAACTTGTTCGAAGAAACCACTAAATAAGGATGCCACACAAGTTGAAGATTCTTTAGAGTACTTGGCAAGCTTATCCCATCGTACTGAAATACGTCAGAGACAGTTGACTTCACCTTTACAAGGAAAGACTTGTGTCAGCATGGACAGATACCGTCTGAACTCTTGGGAATAACACGACAAACATGTATTTTAAATATTTAGAGTTTTTAATGGCATGTTGTGCTTTTTTTTTATTATAACACGGTTCGTATATCTGCAATATAATGTCTGTATTGCAACTCCATGCGTTAGCTTGGATTTGATCTGTGTGTAACGCATGGTAATGGTCCATGCATTATGCATGGATTGCAATACTTATATTGTATAGTAGATAAACGTTCCAGCTATTTCCACTACAAAATGTAACTTTTGGCACTACATTTATTTACGTTGAAAGTCAACGTACGTTGGAAACCAACGTACAGGCAAACATTTTGGTATACGTATTGAATATTCGTATAAAATTTAAATACGTAAAAAAAAATATACATGTACGTTGGAACTCAACGTACGTTGATTTCCAACGTACAAGTATAAAAAAAATTTAAAAAAAATTGCATGTACATTGGAACTCAACATCGTCTTCTTCTTCTTCCTCCTCTCTTCTTTTTCCTGCGACTGTAACCTAAAAAAATTGCTGCCATTTCTTTATTCTCCATATCCTTACCATTTTCCCTCGTTCCACATCCAATCTTGATCGTTTTTCAATTTCAATCTATATTCCCTTATCAATTTTACCATTCCCGCATCAAAATGGCTCCAAAATTGAAAAACCCTAAATCCTGAAACCTAAATCGTCGACGGTGGAGCCGGTCCGGACGCTCGCTCGTGGCGTTAGAGTCTGAGGCGGTGCAAGCGGAGCTTCTGGCGGTGCAGATGAGGTGGCCGGAGGTGCTGGCTCTTCAATTCCCGCAGCGGAGGTTGCCGAAGAAGCTGCTGTCGTCGAGGAGGTCGCCGGAGGAGCTACTGGCGTGGAGGAGGTCACAGGAGGAGCTGCTGGAGGCGAGGAGGCTGCTAGGCAAGCGGGTCGGGTAGGGGTCGGGGTGATGCGAACGGGTCCCGAAAATGGGCCTCGTCGAATTCGCCGGAAAAACCGCGCACGATTTACCAGGTACGTAAATAATATAATAATTTACACGTTTTACGAGAAATAACGATAAAAATAATATTGAATTGTTTTTTAATTATTCGTTATTTTTCGATTAAAACGTTTCAGGCTAATCGAGAAATAACGAATGAAAGAAAATTATTTAATAAATAATATATTAAATAGAATTAATCGTTATTTCTCGTAAAACGTGTAACGTTATTCGAGAAATAACGATTAAAATAATCATGAATTGCTTTTTAATTATTCGTTATTTTTCGATTAAAACGTTTCATGCTAATCGAGAAATAACGAATAAAAGAAAATGATTTAATAAATAATATATTAAATAGAATTAATCATTATTTCTCGTAAAACGTGCAACGTTATTCGAGAAATAACGATTAAAATAATCTTTAATTGTTTTTTAATTATTTATTATTTTTCGAATAAAACGTTTCACGCTAATCGAGAAATAACGAATAAAAAAAATGATTTAATAAATAATATATTAAAAAGAATTAGTCGTTATTTATCGTAAAACGTGCAACGTTATTTGAGAAATAAAGATTAAAATAATCTTTAATTGTGTTTTAATTATTCGTTATTTCTCGATTAAAACGTTTCACGCTAATCGAGAAATAACGAATAAAAGAAAATGATTTAATAAATAATATATTAAATAGAATTAATCATATTTTCTCGTAAAATGTGTAACGTTATTCGAGAAATAACGATTAAAATATTCTTGAATTGTTTTTTAATTATTTGTTATTTTTTGATTAAAACGTTTCACGCTAATCGAGAAATAACGAATCAAAGAAAATGATTTAATAAATAATATATTAAATAGAATTAATCGTTATTTCTCGTAAAACGTGCAACGTTATTCGAGAAATAACAATTAAAATAATCTTTAATTGTTTTTTAATTATTCGTTATTTTTCGATTAAAACGTTTCACGCTAATCGAGAAATAACGAATAAAAGAAAATGATTTAATAAATAATATATTAAATAGAATTAGTCGTTATTTCTCGTAAAACGTGCAACGTTATTCGAGAAATAACGATTAAAATAATGTTGAATTGTTTTTTATTTATTCGTTATTTCTCGATTAAAACGTTTCACGCTAATCGAGAAATAACGTAAAAGAAAATGATTTAATAAATAATATATTAAATAGAATTACTCGTTATTTCTCGTAAAACGTGTAACGTTATTTAAGAAATAACGATTAAAATAATCTTGAATTGTTTTTTAATTATTCGTTATTTCTCGATTAAAACGTTTCACGCTAATCGAGAAATAACGAATAAAAGAAAATGATTTAATAAATAATATATTAAATAGAATTAATAGTTATTTCTCGTAAAACGTGTAACGTAATTCGAGAAATAACGATTAAAATAATCTTGATTTGTTTTTTATTATATAAATAATTTTAAATATTAAAATATGTATAAATATTGATTATAATTAGTTAAATTATAGAAATAATAATATTAATTATGAAAATAGGCGTTAGAAAAGGTCGTTTCCCCTGGTTCTAATAGAAAGAAGCACAGGGGGGCCCGCAATGTTGATGTGCGGGGGATCACCGCTTCATCTCGAAGTAGGGTTTGTGGAGTCGTTGCTCCTCCGGACATTCCAGGAGTTCACATAGGAGATGAGTCTCAGCAGCAGCAACTTGATATCGCTGAGGAGGAGACAGAGACTGTAGTTGCGACAGAGACTGCAGCTGAGAGAGAGACTGGAGCTGATCTAGAGACAGAGACTGCAGCTGAGAGAGAGACCGAAGCTGATCTAGAGACAGATTTGGAGTTGGACGTTTGGAGGCCCGGATGGCCGCTGAGTATTATGAGGAGCCTCCACAGCTTCAGCTATGTCCAGATGGATCGCCGCCTCAACAGGATACTGAGCAGCATATTGACGAGCCTTATTAGGAGGCTGCTCAGGAGGCCGATCAGGATCACGATCAGCAGGCCGCTCAGGAGCCTGCTCATGGTCTACGTGTTCCGGCTCCAGGAGATCCTGATTATTTGGGGGCGCCTGGAGGTCCCGTTAGTTTGCTACTTCTGGTGGACTACATCACTCACTTTGCTCCTGTCATATGGACCGAGACGGAGCGTCTTGTTGAGGAGCTTGAGAGAGACCATGCATACGTGATACCGCTTACATCGCCGATATTCCTATTCCCCTTAATAAATTATTAAGGATAATATTTTATGAAAGTTGTTTTTAATATTAAAATTTGTTTTTCTGTTTCGCATCTCAGTCCATGAGGGTGCTTAAGTTATATACGTGCAAGTCTTATTTTGGCGAGTTTGATAGGCACAAGACAGATGCTCCTGGTTCATGGTGGCAGCTCGTTCGGCAGAGCCATTTGCACACCCTTGCAGATCCTCGACTGGAGTACAAGACTATAGACCCGGTTCTAATTTCAGCGTTTATGGAGCGTTGGCATCCTGAGACCAACACCTTCCACTTCGCTTTTGGTGAGATGGCTCCCACACTGATCGACGTGCTGAAGATCTTTGAGCTACCAATCCATGGCGTCACTGTCAAATCTACTGTACGAGATATAGATACATTTGTCTATGACCACGTTCAGCGTATCTTCGGGTTGGAGGCACGCGGTGATGCCAAGCTGCTCTGCGGACGTACGTATAATTTATTACTTATACAATTAATGTTCATTTAGTTAATTTGATTAAATGTTAATAACGTAGAATTTATTACGTATTTACATTTGTAGAGGGTGGTCTGACTATCCACTGAGCTGGTGGCATGAGGACGATCCATACCCGACTGGAGGAGTTATTTGATATACATGACATGTAAAAAAGTTGTTTCTTCCTAACCTTTATGAATCACATTGTAATTATGTATTGACGTTAACAAATCATCGTTTCTCTGTCAATTCAGGACTCCTCAGCAGGAGAGCGGTATTGCTTCGTTGTACTTGCTCGCTTTGTTGGGCAGTACCGTTCTTATAGACAAGTCAGGGATGAGGGTGAAACACAAATATCTCAGCATCCTACTCGACTACAACCACACAAGCAAATACGCTTGGGGTGAAGTTGTCTTGGCTGAACTGTATCAACAATTGGGTCATGCATCTCGTTCACGGTCCATGGGGTTCGCTGGGTGTCCACTCCTTCTTAAGGTAATAGTCGTATTATTATTTCAGTTGAAAATATTATGTTAATTTTTTTATAACATTTCGACCTTTATGTTTTAGGCTTGGATATGGGTGTACTTTCATGGGTTTCGAGGCCATGCCACACAGGACTCGGATTCAATTAGTGCCCAGGCGGCTGCTATAAAGGATAACACCGTGGTCAGGTATGCCAATGATACAGCTCGTCTTGTGTCTCTCCGTCGCGTTTTGGATCAAATGACGTTTGGTGAGGTAAGTAATATTTAACAAATCAATTTATGTCTTGTTATGCAATTTAATTTAATTTTAATTATGTCTTACCTTTAAACAAATCAAAATAGGTTCAGTGGAACCCCTGGGGGAAGTTGGATCTCAACGACCCCCAGTATATGCTGGCTCGTTTTCGGGGGCCTTTAGAGGCATTTGAGATTCGGGAGGGGTATAACCCTGACCGATTTCTTAGGCAGTTCGGGTATGTACAGGGCGTACCTGAACCCCCGATTACCCCCTTCCTTGCTGTTAGGAAGGATAAAGCCTCGACATATAAGGTGGAGTTCCAGGATGTGAGCTGCACTTGGAATGATCTCCATTTGCCAAGCAATTTGATTGAGTTAGACGAGCGGGATCGACGTGGACTTCGAGACAATCCATGGGACTGCAAGGAAGACTATTTAGCAACGATGATGAGAGGCTCGATGACCACTTTGATTGGTGTTGATCCTCACGCACCAGTAGCACCTGCAGAAGATGAGGATGAGCATGTGTAACATATTCTTATATTTTGTTATTTACGCAATAATTTGGATGTTATATGAATTTATATGTGACTAGCAATTCTTAGGCCAAAACGGACTTAAAATCGAGTTAAAACCGACATAGAACGACTAATGACGCGAAAATCGAGTAAAACTGACTTAAAACGACAAATGGCGCGAAAATCGAGGAAAACCAACTTAGAACGACTAATGGCGCGAAAATCGAGTAAAATCGAGTTAAAACGACTAATGGTGCGAAAATCGAGTAAAACAGACTTAGAACGACCAATGGCGCGAAAATTGAGTAAAACCGACTTAGAACGACTAATGGCGCGAAAATCGAGTAAAACCGACTTAGAACGACTAATGGCGCGAAAATCGAGTAAAAGACTTAAAACGACTAATGACGCGAAAATCGAGTAAAACCGACTTAGAACGACAAATGGCGTGAAAATCGAGTAAAACCGACTTAAAACGAAAAATGTCGTGAAAATCGAGAAAACCGACTTAGAACGACTAATGGCGCGAAAATCGAGAAAAACCGACTTAGAACGACTAATGGCTCGAAAATCGAGTAAAACCGACTTAGAACGACTAATGGCGCGAAAATCGAGAAAAACCGAGTTAGATGTGGATAGTGGATAGTGGATAGTGAATGTGGATGTGGATAGTGGATGTGGATAGTAGATGATGAATGTGGATAGTGGCTGTGGATAGTGGCTAGTGGATAGTGAATGTGGATGTGGATAGTGAATGTGGATAGTGGATAGTGGATAGTGAATGTGATAAATTGATAGTTTGGGCCCAATTCGTTTAAATTCCTTAAAACGATTAAAATCAAAATTTCAATTTGTAACATGACAGTAAATAAGGCCCATAGTCGTTTTCATTTGTCGGAATCGAAAAACAATCATCGAAAACGTCAACGGGCCTAATAAGGCAGAATGGAAATTTATTGAGGCCCATTATCAAAAAACGACATAAAACGGCTTAATAAGACGTTAAATCGCAAAAAACTTGAAATGTAAAAGTACTATTTGAGCATTACCAATATGAAGGTTTCGTTTTTATAAGAAATTAACAAAATGAACACTTCGAAATATCTAAACGAGCACTTTCACCTAGTAACGAGTTAATCTCAAGTATATAAGTTGTATAGTTTTACTCATATATGTGTGATATCACTTCGTTACTCAAATAAAGTTTATATAAAACTTTCATTAAATGTTACGAAATACTCAAATAATCCAAAATAACGACATTTCACATCTTCGTATTGTCGTTATTGCTTGATTACTCGATATTTAATGAAAGTTTTAATGAAATACTCATACATATGTGATTAAACAAGCAATAACGACAATAAGAAGATGTGAAATGTCGTTATTTTGGATTATTTGAGTATTTCATAACATTTAATGAAAGTTTTACATAAACTTTATTTGAGTAACGAAGTGATATCACACATATATGAGTAAAACTATACAACTTATATACTTGAGATTAACTCGTTACTAGGTGAAAGTGCTCGTTTAGATATTTCGAAGTGTTCATTTTGTTAATTTCTTATAAAAATGAAACCGTTATATTGGTAATGCTCAAATACTACTTTTACATTTCAAGTTTTTTGCGATTTAAGCCGTTTTATGTCGTTTTTTTATAATGAACCTCATTAAATTTCCATTCGGCCTTATTAGGCCCGTTGACGTTTTCGATGATTGTTTTTCGATTCCGACAAATTAAAATGACTATGGGCTTTATTTGCTGTCATGTTACAATTTTGAAATTTTGATTTTTATCGTTTTAAGGCGTTTAAACGAATTGAGCTAAACAATGCACTTATCACATCATTTTTCAAGTTTTTTGCTAAATACCCTCTTCCCTTATCAGGTTGTTTTTCAAGTTTTTTTTGTTAAATACCCCCTTCCATCATCTCTTTTTTTTTTTTTTTGCTAAATACCCTTTCTTGTCAATTTTCGTTTGAAGTCCTTTTTACTCGATTTTCGCGCCATTTCTCGTTTTAATCCCGTTTTACTTGATTTTCGCGCCATTTCTCGTTTTAATCTCGTTTTACTCGATTTTCGCGTCGTTTCTCGTTTTAATCATGTTTTACTCGATTTTCGCGTCATTTCTTGTTTTAATCCCGTTTTACTCGATTTTCGCGTCGTTTCTCGTTTTAATCCAGTTTTACTCGATCTTTGCGCCATTTCTCGTTTTAATTTTGTTTTACTCGATTTTCGTGCCATTCCTGGTAGTTTTTCGCGCCATTTCTCATTTTACACAGTTGTACGTCACTTATTTGCCTTGCGTGTGTTTCAGCTAGCACACAACTGCAAGTCACTTCTGGACTGAGTTTCATGGACCGAATAACATTATTGGGCCTTTTGTCTACATCGGCCCAAATATGAAAAGCCCTAGTAAAACCTCGTGTTGTAGTTTCTGGATTGTATGTTTTAATTTAACGAGTAATCTCTTGTAGTTTATCAGAATCTGTTTCATTTAACCCATCTAAAACATTAAAAAATTATTGACAAGACAATACCTCTGTCAAAAGGAGACAAGTCATTAAAAGCAGAACAGACATACAACACAAGTCATCAACAACAATCTCAAAAGCATACAAGACAAGTCCTTTAAAGTTAGAAAAGGTGAAACATCCAACACATCTGAATTCACTAGAGATCAACATCTATACTACCATAACTAATGCGATATTCTTTCCAATGTTGCATCCTCAGCGCGAAGCCACAATCCAATCCATTCGCACTAGGATCCTTGAACATGCGCCAAACTCCAGGGACAGATAGTACCGGACAGTCTTCTCTAAGACACACCTAAATGTTAAAACATAAATACTATGTTAAGCATTAAGAAAATGAGTGAAAACACAAATACTTTAGTGAAAATCATACCGGTATGTAGTGGTTTGCTAAGCCCACACGAGTCATTCCATATATCTTAAAACCTTGACTAGAGCTTTGTTGATACACCCTCATCGGTAAGCACAAATATGACCGGACTTTGGATAAGTATATCAAACCAACCTGAAACCGAGTGGCAAATGCTAATCCAATCATGGGCATACTCATCCAGTATTTTTCAAGACAAGGTGACCTGATATAGTTGACCTCTTGAACAAGAGCTTCGAAGTTCTTTGCCAAATCCCGACGTAGTCTGGTCATCACTTGTTTGTATATATCACTGTTATGTAACAGCTCTGAAGCCACTTCAATGCGAATGCGATGATACTCAAATTGGTCGAACCCCAACAACACAGCTAGAGAACGGTATCCACAATGTCCATCTGCCCTTACGTCTTTCGCATCTACAATGTATGGAAACATGAAGAGATCAACATTGTCAACCCCAAAGTCTATCCCACATTTCGTCATTGTTGGTTGAGGGAACTCATATGTAAGAGTGCAACCTGATAATCCGAACCCCTCTCCAGCAGTGCCACCTAAATAACAGAACGCCTCTCCCGCAGTGCACCCAACAACTTCAAACTCCCCAATTATAGTAGGCTCAGTGGAAGTAGGTTGTGTCGCCTTTGCTTTTCCCTTTCCCTTTCCCCTAACCTCCTTATTCTTTGCCTTCGCCTTTGCCGCATCTTTTTTCTCTAATTCTTCCCTTGCGTACTCAAACCCGCTCTTCTCTCTCTCGGTTCCCCATTTCTTTCCTACAGCTCCTTTTGGTCTGCCAGGATCCTAGATGCCCGTCGGCTCCACCGCAGTAGTTTGATGCGGATACTCCAACATTGTGTACAAGTCCGCTATCTGAGACCACGGACTTTCCGGAAGTTCCCCCCTTTGCCATCTCTCGTTGAGCTCAATGAATCTCAACTCTCGAGTGGTCTTCGGTACACCAATCTCTATCTCTCCGCTATCAAGTTCAATTCTATCCCATTGTAGCTGCCTCCAGAATATGTGGATCTCGTTCAGCTTGATTGGCTTTTCATCAATAATATGTTGGACTATCTCGTGGATGCACGGTAGGCCCTGGCATTCACGCATCCAGTAATCATCGCAATGTACCTCAAAATTCTTCACCTTTATATCCTCCCATATCGCAAACAACTTCTTCAACCCTCTATCTGACACATTATGGAATAGATGCCGAGAAATCAATTTGGCGCGTGGATTCATATTTCTGAAAATCCCGGGTGTCTTGATCCGATCCTCTTCCATCCTGGCCCTCACCTTCACAATCTGGCCCTCGATGGATGCATTGATCCTGACAACCATTCGGTTAAAACCGTCTATGCTTGAACCCACTATCTTCTTCAACACCTTATGCATTCCCTCAACCCTATGGTTTATTCATTCAAAGGCGTGTTTATTTAAGACAACAATTAACTAATCAACTAATAAACAAATGTGAAATGTTTATGTATAACATACTTGTTTGAGGTCCTCGTGAAGAAGTGAAGATTGTGTTCCATCCACGCGCAAACAATGTTTGTCTTGTAAGGGATAAGCCAGACCTTATCAAGGTATCCAACGATTCTGCTTCCCCAAGATGTTCTCAACCGTACCAACCTCTCCTCGTATGCCTCCTCCGTTCTTGATAGAAAAAGTCTTCATACTTGCCCGCACAACATTTTCACGGATTCCTTGTTTTTCAAAATTCTGGTAGCATTTACCTCGATGTTGTGCTTGATATGAACCCAACACAAGAGGTGTTGAACCGGAAGATCTTTGAACACTACCTTGATTGCAGTGATGAGAGCTAGTTCTCGATCGGTCATTATTGCAGTCGGCATTATTCCAGCATCCTCAAACAACTTTTTAAGCCTCTGAATTATCCACAAGTAGTGCATTGTTTCCTCCTTACGCATGAATGCATACGCAATGTTGAATGTCTTATGCGTGCAGGGGAACCCGCCAATCTCCACAAGAGGCATCTTATACCTGAATAATATATTTATAAAAGGACGCAATGGGACATTAAACGAAGAGACATATGTACACTCTTATATACGTATTCGTCTTGTAGGTGGCGTCGATAACTACGACGTACGGAAACATCTTCAACAAGTGCAACGAGTCTTGATGGGCAAAGAACAAGATGTCCACCTCGCGTGATTTCTTCCTGCAAAGGGGATGCACTACATACCTGCGCTCCTTCAGAAACTTCAAGGTCCATTGTGTAACACTCAAATCCCCACGATCCTCAAAATGCAACTTCTGAATAAAGTTTGCGATTTGTTTTGTGGATGTTACATTCCCAGGAAAATTCTTTTTCAACTGAAGACTAATACCAGATGGCGGAGTGAATACATTCGCCAACGACGTCACCAAGGTCACCTCATCCAGCGTCATTCGACCCATGTACGGATGACCAATGAAGCTAGTTGAAATCTTATGATTGTGTTGTCCGTGCTTTACCTTCAAATACCATCTATCTCTGGCATCCCTATCCTTGAACTTATAACCTCTGACCTCAAACTTATAGTTCGTCCTCTTATCCCTAGTCTCCCGCTGTGTCTGAACAACCACCGTTTAATCTTCTAATTCCACTTTCTTTTTCCGTAATCTATACACTCCAGAATGCTCGCACACAATGTTCATCTGACGTATATTACTATGACTAGTCACTAATACCATTATAAGCTCTCTACCAGTACTCTGAATCCAATGCCTCAAATGTTCCTTAGTAGGAAACGTTTCTTCGGATTCAAACGCATCTGAGTAATCCAAACCCTTTAATTAATTTTGGCTAACCCTAATTAATCCAAACTACAATAATAATCGCATATATATCTTATTAATCCACATGAATCACAACCACCAATTCTACGAAATTATATGCACCTAAATAGAGAGAAAACAATTAATACGAATAATCACTAACCGAAAAATCACCGGCGTCGAAGTCTCATTCTTCTTCGTCGCTATCGTCCCACATCCCGTCTTCGGGTTCACAGAAATACTCTTTCTCATCCACGATCACATCGACATTGTCGTTGTCTCCTTCACCATCGTCGCCACTCACATACTCGTTCTCTTCGCCGCTCGCATATTCAATCTCCTCACAATCACTCAAGTTTGTAACTCTCTTATTTGACTTTTTCGGATGACTCGAAGGAAAAACACAACCAAGTGGGGGTATAAATAGGCTTTTTCCAACGGTCATAATCTCCCAAAGAGCTGTTGGGCGAATTTTAGCCTATACGTTGGAACCCAACATACACAGCTAAATTTTCCCAACGACTTCTTTTTCAAATTATACCTGTATGTTGAAACCCAACGTACGTTGAAACCCAACGTGTACAATTTACGTATTTTTTAATCCGCTTCACGTATTCCGTATTTTGCTTCACGTATGATTTTTTTGGTTTTGCCTATACGTTGGCTTTCAACGTAAATAAATGTAGTGCCAAAAGTTACATTTTGTAGTGGAAATAGGGGTTGCCTAGATAAATAGTCTTTAAAAGATTCTTGAAATGGCCTTGGTCTATTTCAAACATTTTAGCGTTGAAGGAGCACATTCAAATCTAAAGTCGTACTTGACTAGTGGAAAAGGTAGACTAGATACAATGTTTGGGGAATCCCAAACAATGAGAGTGAACCAACTTAAGGATATAGTTGTTTCTTTCACCGAGAGTCTGACAAAGAGTTTCACAACTGTTGATGGGGAAGACTTGTTTAAAGTCCCGAAGTTCAAAGTGTCGTACAAGGCAATAGAGTTCTTGCTTGAAGAATACGAGAAAGGTGAATAATGGGATTTTTATACTCCTATGTTTTGCAATTGTCAAATCAAGATTAGAGACAGGTTGTTGTGTGTCCATCAGATTGGCAAACATTGGAAGGACCAAAAGCCTCTTTTACCATCAGAGTTGGATCCTTTTTGGAGTACATTGAGTTTGGAAGAGGTTGATGTACTCAAAGTTCTGAGTAAGATGACAAGACGTATTTTTGACTGTTTCTATGAAAAAAACATTTCCGATCTTGTCAACCCATGGTCAAGAGAAGTGTGTGCACTATCGGTTTTAGAGATTGCGAAAGTAAATACTCCTCTAAAAGAGTCGGCCATTCCAAAGCGCACCGGGGGTCATCCCCAAGGAGCTCGTAATAAAGATCCAAGATCAACCCAAAGAAGATCGTCTGCATGGGAGTACACTAATCAAGAGATGGATGCTAGAGCTTTGGAAGAATCACCTCCAAAGAAGCAAAGAAATGCTTTAACTTCTACAACATTGAAGAAACAACCTATGAGGGCGTCATCAAAATACAAGACTCATGTACCTCAATGCATGTGCAACTATATAATGGGTTGGTTTGAAATATTTGGAGATGGAAATTGTGGATTTAGATCAATAACGTTTGAAAAAGAGGAGAACAAAACACTCAAGGAAGTTGATACATGATTAAATGATAGCTAAAGTCAAGGAAATTTGGGGTATAGTAGAAGGAACGTGGATTGGAACTCAGCAAAAGTCAACCTTAGAGAGTATCGTACACCAACTTACATGGGAAGGACTCAGAATGCCTCCAGAGGAAGATTGGCTTGGAATCCCAGAAATGGGATGTCTCATGGCTTCCACATTCAATGTAGTGTTGGTAACTATGGGAAAAAACACTAACTACACTTCTTGCCTCTTCAACTTCCTACATGGTATCAGTTGGGCTGTAGACTGACCACTAGTTGCTTATTATATATTCAGAAGGAGAAACATTTCGTTCTGATATGTTTCTTAAATTTTACTTACATACTATATTTACACTTCACATTTAATATACAACTTCCTAATTTTGTTGTTTTTTATTTCAGCTCCGCCTTCAAGATGACATCCCATTACCACCTATATTCATTCCTTGGTGTCAATGTTGTGATCCAACTGCCTATGGTTTGTACGAACTAGTGTCATATCGATGTCATGCATATGAACCACCGATAAAAAGTGGTGGGAAGCCTTCAACCCAAACAATCGTCACAATCCAAGACAACTATGAGGATGAAGAGTAGTTTCTAAGTTAATGTAATTCCTAACAATGTTTTATGTTATGTTTTTGTAATGTAATGTTCAACTGGATCTCCATGTCTTAGTTTGTATTAGTGAACCAACAGAAAACTTCAATTCCCAGTTCTCGAAAATATGCATTTCCATGCGTTATGCATGAACCTACGTTGACCTTTCAAAAAAACTAGGAGACAAACTATTTCTGCTTAGTTTCATGTGTAACTCGTGAACCTAATCCATGTGTAAGTCATGAACCTAATCCATGTGTAAGTCATGAAGCATAACTCAGTCCATAACTCGACCAAGTTGTGGGCCGAGTCATACTCTGTTGCTTCATTGTTCTGAAATTCAAAATCATTTACATTTAAAACAAACTTACGAGAACACAAATTCTGCCTTAATATATAAACTAGTACATCAAACATATTCAACCTTACAACATAAAACTCTAATACATAAAAAAAATTCAAACTTAGAACATAAACCCTAGTACAACAGCAGATACAACCTCAAGCCATAAACCGGTACTTAAACTTCAACATCCTTCATATTTATCAACTATCAAGGCTTTGTTTACTGCAGAAAGTGCAACATTTTCTTCCATCAGTTCAATATTTTTGGCCTCAAGTTCCATTATTCTGTTGTTTTGGAGTGTTATCATTTCCCTCATCAGTTTGATCATCTCCTTCAGTCCACCAACCGTCGAAGAATGATACAAATTATCCTCATTTAATTTGAGTATAACCTCTTTTGCACGATCTTTGTATGGAGGATCCTTCTAGTATCTATAGATGCACCCTCCACCTAAATTTGGACATCCTCTATACCTTCTCCCGTAGTTCTCCATATCTTCATAGAATTGTTCTGTACACTCACACAAAATTGCTCGTTTGTTACAGATACACACCCGTCATGGCGACTCCATTGGTTTACTATCAAATAAAATAAATACACGCAAGGTGAGTGTGTTACAGCTAGCACTCAACTCTGAACTTGAATTGTGTTGATATACAGGTTACCACTAGACGGGGCTAAAATGAATAAAAAAACATGAACCTAAAACTTACCAAAGAAAGTTGAAGGACAAGATTTCTGAACTTGAATTAGGGTTTTTTACTTTGTAGGAGATAGAGGCGCAACTTGATAATGTGATTTAGGGTTTTTGTGTGGCTATATATTTATAGACGAGGAAAACATTATATTTGGGCCAAATTAGGGTTTTTATGCCCTACTTGTGATGAAGCCCAAGTCTATTGGGAGTTCTGTAGAAGTACAGGTTTACCAAGTTGTATCCATTCATACAAAAAAAAACATAATTAAATCCAAGCATAAAACATAATTTAATCCAAGCATTAACAATCTAAAACAATCCAAACATTAACAATCCAACAACATAAATAATCCAACAATATAACCAATACAACAACTTAATAAATCCATCAATCCTACATACCCAAAAAACAAACAATATAATCATTTCCAGAAAGAATGCAATCTGCAAGAGCTCCTAACACTTCATGGTGCATGGCATAGAATTGATCTTGATGAGCTTGTTAAGATAGGAGGAGACTATGGTACACCCTACCAATCAGCTTCGCAAATATACACTTATTTAGTATACATTTGTATGTTTAAACAAAGACAATAGACTTTAAGTGGAAAAAACTTTAATTTATCTGTTTTTCAGTTATAAGTCCGGAAATACTCAGACGAATAAACCTATGTGTCCTCGCGGTGAACTAGTTCATGTAATCAGGAGCAGATTCATGTGGTAGATAAGCAATTGGCCCCATTTCATCAAAAGAGATGGAGTGCACATCTCTAGCCTCCCATAGGGCCATAACCACTGGTTTGCGTCATATTGAACCACATAACTCTTGGAGCCCTCTTTCCTATGAATTTTGATTGGTTCAATCACGGGCCTAGGAATCCTCTGAACGCGACCAAACTGTCTTGGAACCCGATCTGGCATGTGTGGCTCTGTGATGTCTATGCATGAGAGCACCCCGTGAAATAGAGTGGGAGTGAATGTAGGGTCGTTGAAGTCGATCACCCCATATGGGTTCCAACAAATCTAAATACATACAGAAAAATTATACACGTTCGAGATATCTGATATAACACAAAAAAGTCTAAATGCATAGTTGGTGTAGAAACATTTGGCAGAGATATGCATTTTCATGCGTTACACACAGAAAGGGTCCATGCGTTACCTGTTTAATTTTTTTCAGTTCAACCAATTTCACCCAGTTCAATAAAGCAATCAAAATATATCTCCGATCTCATCAAGCGGGCACACATGGACAACTCCAAACCTGTCACCACCCCAATTTCAATAAATTCATAAATTTAAGCAAATATGTCATATAATCAAATGCAAAAATAAAAATGATAGTAACTCATATATAAGATAATTACATGCTCGGGCAATATAATATCCAATTCACCTTTGTAGTCTCATGGTTGTTCCCTTTTCCTAACCTTTACATTGCGAGGCAGCCAACGATATGCATATGGAAACTCAGACGTACAACGTGGATTCACTACTGGTTGAAATTAGGGGAAATAATTGTATATCCATGTGTAGTACAAACAAATAAGGTTAAGTGAAAATTAAAAAATATTGTAGTACAATATATTCAAAATATTTAAACATATACTTGCGGCAATGTGTAACAGAACGACATTTGGGCACAATTTTGTCATGTACTTATTCCCAAATTCCAATACAGGTACTTCATAGCATCTTCTAAGATGCCTACAAATTTCCAATATGTGATAGAGATCTTGTGTTGGGACTTGTCCGGAAATAGGGTAGACGCAACCACATACAACAACCAACCTAAACCTTGTTATTCAAAGTCCAATCATTTGCACCAAGTCCTCAAAAGAGTTGCATCAACCCTCCCTGTTGCGTCAGGTAAGCCTAAGGCTTTCTTTCCTTCAACACTAAAATGATCCACCAATTCACGTTGCCCCAATCTCTCACCTGTTTCCTTCGATGGTCCCAGGCTTTCACCTTCTATTTGTATCCTTAAAATGTGTTGAACATCCAACAGAGCGGGCGTCATCTCACCACAAGGGAGGTGGAAAGTGTTGGTCTCTGATTGCCACCTCTCAATGAACACAAAAATCAGCGGAAAGTCAATTTCTTCGTACATTAGACCCTGGAGGTGTGTCAGTCCAGCTGCATAGGGAACCCATTCTTCATCTACTTCTAATGGACAAGCTTGTGTTTGGGCAAGTCTTTGTTGTCCCTTCATTGGCCTTTTGTCCTGTAAAATAAAAAGTAAACAAATACATACAAGCTAGATTCATATAAGTTTTATTTAAAGAAATATAATTGTAAAATTTATAATAAATTACTCAAAAAGCCTCGTTGGATGTGGTAAACCACGTGTGCAGGAAATCCCTTCAACAACTCTGGATTTTCAGGACATCCAGGTGTGCTTCTAGTTAGCTCAGGATCGTATCTCCGCTCCCTCCTTGGTCTTCTGCACCTTGGAGTTGGCAGCTCTTCCTCGTCTTTGTCCTCTCCTCTCCTTCTCCTTCTTCTCTTCGATTTGATCCTCCTCTTTTTCTTCCTCCTGCTCTTGTACATGATGCAATGAAGAGGCAGCTTGCCTACTTCTCCTAGCATGTCCACTGCCCCAAGCATGTTCACTACCCCCAACATGTTCACTACCCCAGCTTGTTCACTACCCCCAACTTGTCCAACAAAAGGAGTGTTCGTCGACGTTGCAACCTCCAAATAATACCCTTCAGGATACTACCCTTGATAAGAGGTGTAACGTGGCATAGACACACTTTAGATGTGGTCTACACCCCTTTAGCTAGCCGCAACAAAACAATGTTCATCATAAACATTAGCTCCCTCATCTGGGAATAACTGACGTGGGGTGGCTATCTTTGATTTATTGTCTTTCCCCTTGTTAGGTTGTTGGTCTTTTCTCCTTTTGTCTCGGTTTCTAACCCGTGTCGAGCGCCATGGACGTTCCAAAACCTAAAACAATACAAAATCAAGATAAAAAACCTAAAACAATACAAAATCAAGATAAAAAACCTAAAACAGAATAATCATAAACATCACAAACATTGATTGATTGCATCCAGTTCAACATTCTGCAGAAACAAAAAAAACATAATAAGGCAATTTCATGTGTAACGCATGGAATACGCATTATGTCACACTGTCCAGCCACATTCCGACCAATTTCGAACCAGTTTTCATATTATTTCAACATAAATTCTATACTTTAACACAAAACCTACCAATTTAACTAAATCACTTAAAAATCCCAAATAAAAAATCAAAACCGTAATCTGCATGCATCACCTATTCAATATAAGAAATTAACACATGCAAATCATTCACTAATCAAGCATAATCAAAATTTATCACCTTTCATCCATTCTAAACAACAAAATTCCATATAAATCGATTTCTATATAAACATTCAATTTCAAAACCATCATATAATATGCAATTTCATATAGAATCAACATTTCCATATAGAATCAACATTAGAATGCATATAACAATAAAAAAAACTAACATTAATTGATGGATTAAGAAGAATTAGGGTGGAGAATGGGAATTTTGGGAGAGCTCTCTAATATAAGGGAGAGGTAAAGTCTTCACAAAAGATTGTGTCACCTCAGCACCACGTCACCATTTTAACAAAACAAAAGCAAATAATTAATTAATCAAATTTTTAAATAAAAAACTCATTTTGCCATAATCTTTCACCTCCTCCATGATCTCCTACAAATATGCAAATCAAGTCACATATTCAAAAGATTTGGTCATTTATAAACCACGTTTAGGAGGAACATACAATAAGGAGCATACTATAAGTTTTGGTCATTTATGAATAAGTGTTACCGTATTTTAGTGATTAGGTGTTGTCATTTTAGTGATTTGTTTTTGTAATGGGTTTATCCATTTACAATTGTAGGGGTAGTTTCTTATTTAAGTTTGCTTATCATATTCCCTAGGTTAGAAAAACCGATCACTGAACTAAAAAGTTCAAGCTTTAGAGATTACAATATTATTATATTGATAGCCCGGTTAATATTTTATGCTTAGATAAGACTATCTAATTGAGTTTTGATTGACTATATGATAGGTTGGTGTATATTTTATATTGAACGTTGATCATTCAATGTGTTTTCACTCTGTTTTTACATACATATATTTTACAAATAAAAACATGTAATAACATTTTTATTATTATTTATCTTTCACAAATATTGTTATAACTTACTTATTATTTTAACAATGTTTGTATAAAAATTAAAAGCATTCTATAAGTACTAATCCGTGATATTCACGGAACCTACACTAGTTAGGAGGATAGTTTTCATGTTTAATTATATAGAGTCTTTTTAATAATAAACAATTTTAATCTAGGACATTTATCCGAAAACTGGATAAATTTTTGTTATACGGAAGGGAAAAACAGAGAAGAATTCTCACAATGTGGAGAATGTAATGAATTAGTTGAAAGTGTTTACAACTAAATGAGGTGTAATGTGATTTGTAGCTACACTTATCCACATTTGACCAAGATTAAAAGATGAGAAGTAGAAATCACTACCTGCAAGTTGGCTAGTAGCACCAAAATTAGCAGAAGAATTTCCAGCAAATGTTTGTGAACTGAGCATAGTAATCAATTGATCATATTATTCTGTGTAAGACTAGGAGCAGGAGAGGAAGAAGCAGAGTTGTCATTATCTTGCACATCTTGGATGATCAGATGAATGAAGATACATAATATTGCTCGAATCCAGATCTGAGGATTTACGCGGCATGATCAAGAATTCGAATTTGGGAATAACAGCTTTGACCTACTGATCGAAGAAACAAAAGACTGGTCGAAAACAGTTCGATCGATTTAGAGAGCGAGGATCGAAAGCTTGGATAATCATACCCGAGCTCTGATACCATGTTATGCGAAAGCGAAAAACTAACCTATATCATATCACGGTGAACTAAATGTTGACATGTATAATACTGACAATTTTCTCTCCTTCCACAGATCTGACCTCTACACTCTAACGGACTCAACATCAGGGAAACCAGTCAGGGCTCCATCAGACTCTTCGTCCACCGCCACCACCTGCTTCTACACCATCTTTATGTCCTCCTGGAAGCACACGTCTCCGTTGAAATTCTCCCGCTGTCATCAGTAGCGCCTTCTTTGATGGTCGCGGATTTCAATATATATCGACGTCGCCAATCTCAGGTACAAACATGGTTGTTAGGATCGATCCTACGATTCCAAATTTACCAAACAATTCTGATCCTATCTAGAATCGGAGTTATGCTAGGATCGCACATTGATCGTTCAGAATCGGATAGGATCGCGATCCAACTATCTTGCTATTTTTCGACGAGTTGAGTAAATGACCCATGGAGTAAGTTTTTTTAACAAACTAACCCCCTCCCCAAATTTTTATATTAAAAATTGAATAAAACTAACGCTCAACAAAACAGAACCTTCTTCCTCTCTGCCTTATTCTCCATTGCAGCACCCATCAAGAGCTTGTCGCCGATCGACCATTCTCCACTGCAGCGCACAACAAGAGCTTGTCGCCGATCGACCCCGCACGCCAGCGACTACTCGGCTTGGATTTCGGTTTTAGACAACTTCTTCATCTCTACTTCTTCTTTACGACATCCCACCGTCGATCGTAAATCGCCACCAATTGACGCTCGCCACTGCACGTCAACGATTACAAGAAGGTTGGATTTTCTTTTTCGTCGGGAAATTTAATCCAATTCGTTGTCTAGTTTGAGAGGAATTTGTCATTGAATTTGAGGAGTTTTATTTTGTTCCTTATAGAAACATGTTTGTCTTTGGGCAAGTGTTGCAGTCCGAATTTATTTGTTTGTGAGGAAAACAGATACTTGGATATGTTTTTGGAGACGATGATTGTTGAGATGTATGTGAAGTTCGGGGATATGGGGATTGCTCACATGGTATTTGATGAAATGCCCGAAAGAAGTCAGATTATTGGACTACTCATGGTTTTGGTTAAGCTAGAGAAGAGGGTGTTAAGAACTCGAGCAAGTTCCGATGAGATGCTTTAGAAGAATGCTTACGTGAAGGAAGAAGATATGGGTTCTGCTCAGTTTTTGCTTCATTCAAGGGACCATAGGAATGTCACTAGACAACTTTAATTTATGCTATTGTAACAACAATGATGTAGTATCAACATGGGACTTGTTTGATTCAATGATAACTAGGAACTTATATTTCATTGAATTTTATGATTTCTGGCTCTCTTTTTTTGTAACCAAAATTTCTTTAGCAAAATGAATGTTCAATTGTTTTAAATGATGGTTGCTAAATCATCTCCCTTGTTTCCTTCCGGCATTAGTGCTTGCATCTTGGTGTGTAGTAATATTAGTGTCATTATGAGGATTCTTTCATGCATTAGTGTCATTATCATTTACTGTATTAGATAGTGTTTGTTTTCATGGTTGCTTCAATTGGTAACTGTTATTTAAAAAACGGACTTATCTCTTACAATAGGTGTCAACAATGTCATCCTCATTCATCACCATCATTAGACTCTTAACATATTTCTCTTACATCTACTCCCACACTAGGCAAATTTGATTGGCTAAACCAGTAGAATAACATGTTTGACTAATTAAATAGCTTTAGATTTTAATTTAGAGTGTCGTTATGATACTCCAGAGTGAAAAGTAGTTAATAGAGACACTTTTTAGCTTCCTAATGACACTTGAAAGTGTGCTTTAGATTGTCATTAGAAGATTTTTTGGGTGAAAAGTAATTTTTATGGCAATTTATATTTTCATTGCGAAAGTGTTATTAAGAAATTAGCCTTTATAAAGTGTCATTACTGAAAAAGTGTCATCATTACTATAAAAGTGTCATTGCAAAAGTGTAAGTGTTGTTTAATGATACTAAAATTTCATTATGAAAGTGTCACTCGAAAAATATCATTACCAAAGTGTTCTTAATGACACTTTGTTCTAATGTCACTGTAGAGATGAAAATCAATTCTAATAACAATGTATTTAAATGGCATTTTAGAGATTGAAAAATTGTATTCCTAATGACACTATAAAGGTAATGAAACTTTTAGAATGTCATCCGTGATGACGTTTTAAAAGTAATAGAACTTTAAGGATAATGACACTTTTAGAGTGTCACTAGTCACTCGTAATGACACTTTAAAATAACGAAAATTAGTTTCAAGGTGAAAAGTAATCTTATTGACACTTTGTCTATGAAAAATAATGACACTTTTAGACTAATGACACTTTCAGATTAATGACACTTTCAAATAAATGACACTTTCAAATAAATGACACTTTCAGACTAATGACATTGCCATATTGTTTCGGTATGCCACTTTGATCTAAATGACACTTTTATGTATCATATAAAAAGTGTCACTACACTGATAAACTCACATAAAAAGTGTCATTACACTCCTAAAACCAAATAAAAAGTGTCACGACACTTAACCACACTAAAAAGTGTCACTACACTTATAAAAACCACTTTAAAAAGTGTCATTGCACTAATAAAATCACATAAAACTGTCATTACCCTCATAAAATCTTATAAAAAGTGTCATTATATTTATATAAAGTGTCATTACAAACATAAGCACACAGAGAGTTTCATTACATTCGTACAAAGTGTCATTTGTCATTACAGGCATGAGCACACATAAAGAGTGTCATTACATTCATATAAAGTGTCATTAAACATCAGTACACATAAAAAAGTGTCATTACGTTCATATACCATATCATTACCCACATAAAAGCAGAATTGATTTCTACAACTTAAGCCTTGAGTTTCCGTAGCAGCTTCCATGAAATTTTCTCAGCATTTGACTCCCTGTGCCACCTATCCAGTTGCTTGCTATGATGTGTCAATTGATACTCTATCTTCCTTTGCAAAAAGAAATGTCTATTTTTTGGCCAATGTCAACAAAAACAAGGAGATTGATTCTTATGATGAAGTGTAATATATCCACTGCTATAAAAAGATCATTGAACTTCAGTATAACTAAAAACTTTTGAAAGCTTAATTAGCTTCTAACATCTATAACTAGGGACACGCTGCACATATTAAAAAACCCAATTATATCCTTCATACATACACTCCACTTCTGAAGTTTAGTATAGCTAACACATTAGACTCAATAAATAGCACATGTCAACTACAAGCTTCAACAATGAACAAACTACCACAAGCTTGACCACCATAATCAACATTAGCTGAATTTTCAGCACAATAATGGAGAAAATTTGAGAGTTGATTCAGTGACAACTCCCAATAGAACAGTAAGCCCAATTTGCAATGACAAATTTATCTCAAATTATGTGTTTGATATTTACATCTACCATAAATTGGCACAACAAATATATTTTCCCAATTTTACAGTGAAAAATTAACAACATTCATTGGGGAATTTTGTCGAACACCTTACCTACACCTTCTCTGGCTTCGCAGAATCCGACTCGTTTACCTCTGATGGAGACACGATGACTTTTCCATATCTCAAGAGGGTTGAGGATAGAAGGAGTAAGCGCCAATGGACACCACACACATAAGGCGTCAATAGTGGAGAAAGGAGGCCGGTTGAATTTCTCTTGTCCCGGATGAAACCGGTATGGATTCGTGGTCGGAGGAGAAGTTCGTCGGTGAATTGAGATCGAAAAGTTCGCTAGAGATCGAGGTCAGACGAAGACGAGGAGAGATAGAGGGGATGAGGTTGGGGATTCCATTGAAGACTCTCATTAGCGCGAGGAGAGGAGGCAAAGAAGAACGAACTAATTTGGGGCTGGAAAAAAAAAGACCATAATTAAAACTAGGGTTTATATTGGGGCTACAGAAAACTAATAAAAATTATAAGGGGTTGGTTTTTTTTAATTAAAAACACTTTATATCATTTTTTAGAATGGAATTCAGAATTTAATGTGGATTCTCCCAATAAGCACTCCAATAAGAATAGACATAAATATACAAAAACTCGTTGGACTAAGCCTCCTAACAGTTATTTTAAAATCAATTGTGATGGCTCTGTTAGAGCCTCTTCTGAGTCTTTCATTGTCTTCATTATTCATAATGACCAAGGACAACCTTCCTTTATGGGACATCTTCGTATCCCAACTTCGTCAATTATACTTTTTGAAGTTGTAGCTGTCCTTGAAGGTTTACGGGCAACGACCCGTCTTAACCTTAGGAATATTATTGTGGAAAGTGGATAGTTTGGTTCTGGTTAACTCTCTTCGTGATAAGTGTTCTATCCCTTGGGAAATTCAAACTATTATCTCGGACATTCACTCGCTTGCTGACAGAGTGTTGCAGAATTTTTCATATCAGGAGGCATTGCAATAGAGCTGCTAATTTCTTAGCCTCTAACAACATTCTCATTCAAGAGCTTCGGGGTTATATCGTCAAATGGAATTCAAGTGCTTTAAGTATCGAAAAGCTGATTCTTCAAGAAGCTCTCCTGTCAAGAACTTCTAGGCTCTTTCCCATGAAAGATTTGTTCAAGATCATCCGTTAAGATGATTTAGGCTTGATTTGTTTGTAGAACAGTAGGCCTTCTGTCCGCTTGTTAAAAAAAACTCTAAAGGGGCCAATGGACAACACTTACTCGCTATTTTTAATATTTTCTGACCCAATATTGAAGGCAACGACCCAATATTGACCAAATTTAGGATAAGTAACCCTTTTTGGACTTTTAATTATATTTTTTAGCCCTAAATTTTTGTAGTGTGTTAACTAACCTTTTGTTGCATTATGTCATTTTTATTTATCATATTTGATTATAATTTTTGTTGTCACTATTATTAATGTTGTCATCATTAAATTAATGAATAAACACCGACGACATGAACTGTCATCGGGACGACATGAACTGTCATCCGGACGACATGAACTTTCATTCGGACGACATGAACTGTCATCCGACGACAATAATATTTTTCATTCTTTCTCATCGAATTAACAAATCTTATCATCTTTTTCTTTGACACAAACGCTTTAAAATAAAAAAAAGTGTCATCCACCGTCAAATTAATTTTATTAAGTCAAATTAAAGTGTCATCCACAATATTAATATTGTCGTTGTTGTTTATTTTTACATCCATCTTCGTAATCAACACTATATAATGATATAAAATACTTAAAAATTATCATGAAAACAATTTAACATTATATTGTCATCTAACCTAAAAAATGCAAATCTATTACATTCCTTATCACATGAAACAATTTTGAGGTTTTTGCGACAAACCACCCGCCTTTTGGCCGAATTTGCACGGAACCACCCGTTAAATAAAATTTTGCAAGAAACCACCCAAAAGTCCTCTTCCGTTAACAAAGAGCCACCCAAGGACATTTTCTGTTAGCTTTTCCGTTAATGTGTGTGAAAGTACCATAATACCCTCATTTATTTTTAAAATTTAAGGGCAAAATTGTACATTGTAAATCTGATGATATGAACAAGATATTTTGATGAGAAATTGATATTATCGTGAGATGATTTTCCAACATCTCTTTCGTATCCCTCACAAAAACCAGCTTCTCCTCTGTCCCAAAATCATCTCGTTACGCCTCCAAAATCATCCCCGTCTCCTCCTCCCTCTCCAACCACCCCTTCCTCCATCGCCTCGAAAGCATAGAATTAATCCATCCTCGCCGCCACCCACAAGGCCTTCCGACTCGGAAAATTCGTCCAAGGCATCAACACCCTCCGATCCACCTCCTTATTCCTAGTCCTAACCACCATCGCATACGGCGGCGAAGGAACCTACTACTTCGTCGGGAAATCTGTGTGGTTGGCGAAGGCTGGACTAATTGATTTGAAGCATTCGAGGAAGTTGCAGAAGATTAACGACTGGGCAAAGTTTATAGGTTACATTGGGAGTGTGGGATTGAAGATTAGGGATCTGAAGATATAGACTTTTCCTGTATACTCATTGTCAAGTTGGAGCTTGTATTGTGTTTTTAATTTTATTCCTTTTTTATTTAATCAATTGGTATGAATGTTTGACCTAGCTGCTTACTCTTTTTGTGAGAAACGACGTCAGAGAGCTTGTGCTTCTTGTTTCCACCATTAATGCACATTGAGAGATTGGATTTCTTTTAGATTGCTTTGTATCGATCTCGGTCCTTTATTTTTGTTATAAAGAAGATGTCAACTGTTTAGTATGATGCTTTCCCAGATGTTAGGGTTATCTATTGAGACTCTTTCGATGCTCGTCTCGGCTTTGGAATCGGCTCATCATCTTCAGATCGAAAAAAGGGAAATGGGAAGGATTTTGGCTATGGAAGAGGAATTAGGTTTGAGAAATTTGATTGAAGAAGCAGTGGGGAAGAATAAAGAGCACAATGAATTTGGGAAAACCTCATCTCACGATAATATCAATATCTCTTTAAAATATCTTGTTCATATCACCAGATTTATAATGTTCAATTCTGCCCTCAAATTTTTAAAATAAGTGAGGGTATTATGGTACTTTCACACACATTAACGGAAAAGCTAACAGAAAATATCCTCGGGTGGCTCTTTGTTAACGGAAGAGGACTTTTGGGTGGTTTCTTGCAAAGTTTTATTTAACGGGTGGTTCCGTGCAAATTCGGCCAAATAGCGGGTGGTTTGCCGCAAAAACCTCAACAATTTTTGGAGCTTGTACAAATGACTAGAAAAGTCAAGCAGGTTTGCATGTATATATTAGGCCATGAGATTCAATTTACACTTATAGAAATGCTCGCTTGCTCAAGTTCACTTGTTCGATCATATGACTCTTCCTGTCTAGTGAAGTTCAATGATATAGAATAGTTTGTCATCATCAGAAACGAAGTTCACTGATATATAACAACACACTGGAAAAAAAAGTAATCAAAATCTTATTAAAAGCGGAAAAATAAATTCAACTAATACATAAATATTGTCATCTAACTACATAGAAATATGTCATCAAAGTTTTGTGGTTGCTAGTTTCTTAGCTCTTGAGAAATAGATACCAAGACTAACTTTCAAGCCAATAATACCGATCTAATACATCTAATTTCCTACGCATAACATATCATGAAATCAACCACATCATTCAAATTGATATGATTTAGAAAGGTTGAGATGGAGGATATCACCTTTCTGAAACAATGCTTCGTCCGAGATCAATCCTTCTCGCTCAAGTGCGAGTTCCATTCACTTCTTTCTTTTTCCATTCACCTTCACCTTCACCATAGAAGGTCTGCACGCAGACGTCGCAGTCGTCAAGAGTCGCCGCCTCCGTCTACCGTTCATTCTCCGCCTGGTGTTTTCATCGGTGAAGCCTCGATTCCGAATGAGATAGAGAGCTTTATCGGTCTAAAGGTTGTGGATCTTCCGAAGAACTAGCTCAAAGGCGCTATTCCAGGAGGAGGCGAAGCGAAGCTGTAGGCGGAATCGAGGCGGAGCGAATTCCTGAATCTCTATCTTCTTGCACGAGCATCGAAGTTGTTGCATGAGGAGGAGGAGGAGGAGAGAAGATAAGCCAAACTCGTGGCTGCGACATAGATGAGTGAGCGGCCATGGCGAGATCTGCAAGGATCTGTAAGTTTCCGGCCTCGACGATGATGAAAGGGAGGGAGAGAAGAAGGATGAAACCGCGGTTGAAGCTTCAAGCCTCAACGACGACGAGCATAGGGCGGCTGCGGATCTCTCCATTTCTGTCATTGGAGGCGTTGTGAGGAGGCGAGGAAGAAAGTGATAGTGTAACCTAGCGAGGCAGATATAAAACGACTATTTAAATAAGGTTAGTTTACCTAACGCAAATGTAATCGCGTTAGATAACACACTTAATGGGCTTTTACGGTTATCGGGCCCCTTAATGTCCAATACTGAAGGCAACAGCCCAATCCAACAACAAATGCTACGCTGAAAGTCTCTAACGACGTCGTATGTCAGATTTGTAGCCCTAGCAGCACAATCTCACTCAGTCCCTCTCTCTCGTCTCGTCTCCTTCTAGCTCGCGCTCGCACTCACAGACTCTCGCCTCTCGCCTCTCATCTCACGCAGTCGCACCCTTGCAGAGTCGCAGGTATCTCCTCCTAGCTTTGTTTGTATCCCCTCTTGACTGCTTGTTTTGGATTCGTCATCTCTCGTCTCATCTTGCTGCTGCCACTGCTGATTTAATCTGGTCTTGCTAAATTATTCAACTTAGAAGTAATTTTATTTTTTGCTGTTACCTTGTGAATGTTGTGAACTTGTGATTGTAAGCTTAAAGAATTTTATTCGTGTCTTGCTGCTGTTTATATCCCCTCTTGACTCCTCCTAGCTGCAAGAATTTTATTTTGTTAATGGGGTTAGGCGATTAGCACTTAGCAGTAATTCAGCTGAATAGATATTGGTGAGGGTGATGAAGGAGTTAACAGTAAATTGCTGAACTGAATATTTTTGCTGAAAGAAGTCCGTGTATTGGTGAGGGTTAAGGTGATGAGGGTGATGTCTTGCTGCTGTTTGATGAAGGAGTTATCAGCTGATTAGATACTATTGCTGCTGTTAGAACTTTTTTTTTATATTATTTGATTACTGCACTGCAGCTGATTTATACATTATGGTGTTGTGCTTGCTGAACTGAATATTATTGCCACTTGAGTGCTTGCTTTGGATTCGTGTCTTACTGCTGATTTACATTACTGAACTATACATTATGCCATTATGGAATATCTTTTTCTTACAAAAGGTTGAATCAGATTATTCGTGTCTTGCCGTACATAACCTAATTTCACTCTCTTATTATGTGTTAATTTGAGGAAATCAGCTCCTATGCTAAATTCTGACAAGGAATTGTCTAATTCGAGACGTTAATTTGATATTGTGTACTGCTATTGATCGATTTTGTACTTTAAAGCTTGATGAGAAGTTGTTGAACTTTGAGAATTTGCTAATTTTTCCTTGCTGAATCAGATTCAATTGTGGATTGGTTGACATAGAAGATCGATCGAGCTCTGCCCTTCTCTCCCAAGCCAATCATTAATCTTCCCAAATATGGCGGATTCAACTCTCATTAGTCTTATCATGGTCATTGTCACATTTGTAGTAGTTCGTGTCCTATATGTTCTACACCAAACCGGCAAACCTCTGCGTCCTGATACTCCAAAGTCTCGTAGTACTCTTGTTGTTCTCGGTTCAGGTGAACTTAATAGGGTAAAATGCATTTGATATCTTTACTTTTGTTTTGAGTTTTCCTTTGATTGTAGTTAGCTTGTCATTTTTTTATGGTATGAATTTATTGGCTGATTTTGTTAGTCATTGGAGCTATTTTGAACATTGGTAGATTTCTTGGCAGTGTGTTATACTGCTTCATGTTTTATTAATCAATTCCTTGAATCTAACGTTTTCCTTTGTTCATTGTCACGTGAACTTCATCTAAAACTTGCGTCTTCTTAAATGAATTGCTTAGTTTTTATGAACAATTCTTTCGTGATGAGTTTTCCAAATGCTAGTTACACAAAGCACAAAGAAACTAATATATTTAGAAGCTAATGTAAAAAAAAATTCTCACCAGTGTTTGTATCATACGATTATTGAGCCTTTGCAAGACATGCCTACTTTACTAAATGACTCGCATGATTTGTTTGCTTAAGCATGAATCTGTTGGATGCTTGAAGCTTGAGGTCAAAGTGCAAGGATTTTGTCCTGTCAGTTCTACAGAAGCAGCAGAAAGATAGGCCTATTTTCAGGCATGCATGTGATTGTGTGGGTTGAATGTACTTAATCTGTGTTGATATGGAAGTATTATTAAAGCCTTGCATACGTAGAACTTGTAGTTTTGTATAAATGAAGTTGCTTTTTTGTTCTGCTTAAGCATAAATCTGTTATTGTAACAGGAGGTCACACTGCAGAAATGCTTAATGTCCTATCAGTTCTGCAGCAAGATTGGTTTAAACCAAGATTTTATATTGCTGCTGCCACTGACAATATGAGTCTTCAGAAAGCTAGAGTATTTGAGGGCTTGACAAATGATCAGGTTAATAGCGCTATACCATATGTAATTCATTAATCCTCTTTAAATTTTAAATTTTCTACTAAGCATGTCTATTACATATAAAAGAGTACTATAATTAAAATGCATAGCTCCCCAAACACACTGATAGATTCCCCTTAGGCAAGAATCTCACCCAAGGAGCCCACTGATGTGAGGATGATCTAACAATCAGGATTGTGCAGAAACTCTCCTACGTTTTTCATATATTCTTGTTTCTGAAATATTTCATTACAACTGATAGGAAATAGAGATTTAAATACTGACTTGAGCAAACAACTCCACACTAACCCACTACTAGCATAATGCTCTAAATAAGTAACTGACTATTGACTCTTCTAAAAACTTCTAACAACTGACTGACTTCTAGACCTGGAATTAAAATAATAATTACTGAAATCTGATAATAGATTAACGATTACTGAAATAATACTAAATCTTCTCTGGGATCGTATCACAGACCCTTAAAGTAAAAACTTGCACGTTTATAAACTTTCTTTTAAGAAGACATGTTATGATTATAACTTGAATTGGATTTTTGGTAATAGAAGAGAAATTCTTATTTTTTGTAGCACTGCAATTAAACACAATTATCTATGCATACATCTTAGCTTGGTTGTTTTTTGGCTTGATTTGGGTGCTATTGAGCTATAAATTTTATTTGACCGCGTTTTCTTGATGAATTTGGGCGTGCTGGACTAGCATAAAAGTACTGTCAAGGTACCTCTTTACATCCTTATTGAGGTTAAAAACAATGTTCTAATATCTTCAAATTGTTTCGGGTTTCCTGATGCTTAATGCAATCTAAAGGTGAATGGCGTCCAAGAGACACTTTCTTTCTTTATCGGAACATCAATGGGTTTTTTATGCCGTTGCTTCATTTTTGTTATAGATATGCTGCAGATAACTTGCGTAGTCTTCCTGGTTTCCTGATACTTGTACAAGAATTTTGTATTATCAGAATCACATTGGAAAGTAAGATGTAAAGTAAGAAGCTTGCCACAAATATTGTGAAATTTTGAGTTATGTTTTGCAATGGAATGACCAATGAAATCTGATCGCATGCTTGTCAATATATCCACCATAACAATTCTGGCATTTCGTTTTCATCACAGGTAGAAGTAGATAAGGCGATGTTCCTGCAAATTTACAGGAGTCGAGAAGTAGGGCAGTCATATATAACTTCAGTTGGGACTACCTTGATGGCCCTTGCTCATGCACTATGGATAATGATCAAACTCCAACCTCAAGTGGTATGATTACACAATTTGGTGATAGTATTTGGTAAACGCCTGTTTAACATTTATGATTTTATGTTTTTTTTTTCCAGATCCTTTGCAATGGACCTGGAACTTGCATTCCACTTTGTGTGATAGCCTTACTTTTCAAGGTATTTACGGACACAAGCTATATGAATATAAAACCAACATGATGTCAACATAGTTTATCTACAGTTTATTTTCTCGCCTTACTTGTGCAGATGATGGGGATTCAGTGGTCAACTATCTTTTACGTTGAAAGTATAGCAAGAGTGAAGCGGCTATCTCTTAGCGGCTTGATTCTGTATAAACTGAGAATTGCTGATCAACTATATGTGCAATGGCCTCAACTACAAAGGATATATCCTCGCGCTCTTTATGTTGGCCGTCTAATGTAGTTGGTCTCCTTTAGTAAGCTAGCACAGTAGGAAAAATTGTTGATTTTGCTTTCACATCTTAAATCTTGAGATAATGCTATTGAGCAGGATTTTTTTGTACCTTTCTAACTTAAACTGTTGTGGGATTACAGATCACAGGCTGCTTCCAACGATATTTCCCATTGTAAAATTGTTGAGAATCAATGCACAGGGAAACTACAGGTTAAAGAGAAACATTAGACTTTTATGTTTCCATCATATGAGTCTTGAATTAATGATGACAATGACAAGCACGAAGAGTATCAACTGAGTCAACAGAGATGATAATCATTTGACTTCGATCTTAAACTTTTTTTTGGGTCGAACTTCAGTATTAAATTTAATAATGTAATCTTAGTTTAAAAATATATGAGTTCACACTATCAAGACTTTTTTTGGTTAAACACTTGGTTTGCCTCGAGTAGATGTCCTAGAGCAATAATGAATTACTCCGTATATGAGAAAAGTTCCGGTGAGACAAGACTTAACGTAGGAAAAACGAACTTTTTCGCATTCACATATAACAAGTAAATGCTCATAACTTGAGCGGTAATGTTCATAATCTGGACGATAAATTTTTTTGAGATCATTAATAAAAAAAACTCAAAGTTTGCAATAACTATAAGTATGTCACTGCGTCCCTCACTGAAAAGTTCAAAAAATTGTATGACCCAGATTATGAACATTGTCATCCAGAATATAAACATTGATGTGTAATATGTTAATGCGATATGTTCGTTTTTCCTACAGTAAGAGTTATTTGCGGCCGAAGTTTCCTCTGAATTATCTAATCTCAATATTATATATTATAAAATTAGGGTTCCCCAAATTAATCACAACACATTTAATGTTTTGTTTTTAATTTATCATTTTCTTGATTGTTTTCTTCTCCAATTTCTTTCCTACGTTTATGAATATGTTGTCTAAATGAAGATTTTGCACCATTAACACATGTCTATAATGGATCTGTATGGAACATATCGTCATCTTCTACTTTTCGATTCGGCAACACCTTATTGTGAAGTTGTATAGGCCGTAAAACCCGCGGTACGCGCGGGCCCAAAAAATCTAGTCTAATATAAAATTATAGGTTCTTTCAAAATTCACTTAATGCATTTATTACCTTTGTTTTGATTGGTTAATATTCATCTCATTTATTGTCTCTTCTTAGTATTTGTGAGATGTGAGACCTAATCTACGGGCTAATTTATGACCCATTAATATATTAACTCAATATGAAACTAATACATACAATCACAACACAAACCAAATTGTCATTGTCATTGTTATCGTAATCTATAACATATTTCCAATAGTAGAAGAGTATTGAAGCATAAGTTGTCTTAAGCTTGAACAATTTTAGAAACTTAGTATTGCTTACAATTTTAAAAACTTAAGCATAAATTTGAAAGTCAAGTTGGAGTTTAGTGTTTAATTGCTGTAGTTGTCTTAAGCTTGAACAATTGTTGGCCAACTGTCTCAACCAATTCCAACGTAACTGGTAGATAGGATTTTTCAGTTGACCTTTTCCTATCAAATTTGAATCCAATTGGAGAACATTTTCAAACTTCAAACGAAGATTTTGCCAAAATCTCCACGTTTCATACAATTTATGATATAAATAATTCAATTAAGGGGTGTAGTTAGTTGACTTGGCGGCTAGATTGAATTTGATTTGGGTAGCATATGTTTTGTTACTCACATCTTCAATTGGAGAGCTAAAATAGAAATGTTACTTAAAATTACAGCAAATGAAAATTATATCTTTTAGCAATTGTTATTTTTGTAAAGTAAAACAACCCTAATAACAATTGCTAACATTTTTCTATTTTCTAGTATAATTTCAACATTCTCATGCTTTATTAATTTATTTGTTAAATAAAAAAACAAAACACTTTTGACACATCATCAACTTTGATATAAGGATTGCTATTTTGATTGCTAAATTTAGCAATTGATTTGGTAATTCAAAGCCTCTATAAAAGAACATTCTTACTATTGTCCTTTATAGCTTACTATTGGTGTTTGACTTTTGCTATAAATTTGTTATCTACATTTATAGCAAGCTATTAGAGATGTCTTAAGGAAATGAAAGGTACACCTCTCACCAGGACCGATGATCAACATGTGCAAATTGGGCACCGCATAGGGCCCCAAACATTTTGGGGTCCAATATTACTAAAAAAACTACTAATATAATTAGAAAATATTATTTATATATCATAATAACCTCATAGCTCAATTGGTAAAGTGTTGTGAATTTAACGAATAAATCTCAAGTTCAAACTTTCTACAAAAGCAAACTTTACTATTTTACTATTTTTTTTCTTTCACATAGGACCCTTTTATAAATTTCCTTTTACGAACAATATTTTTAGTGCAGGGCCCCATAAAAGGTTGAGACGGTTCTGCCTCTCACATCCTATTTAGTATTCGTTTGGTTATTGAAAATACAAATCATATGAATTGATTTTTCATAAATTATATTTCCATGGAATTGAATTTCATGTGATTTAAAAATTGGACGGTGGGTGGTTCCGGTAAGAAATAAGTTATAATATGAAGTGAGAAGCGCTCACGCTCACGCTCACAAATTACAACTTAATATTCGTATTCTGAATGGTAATGTTTATAATCTGAGCGAGACAATTTTAAATTTTTTAAGTGAGTCACGTGGTGACAATTTTATAATTACTGTGAACTATATTTTATTTTATTTTGAAAATTACCAGAACGAATATGATTGTCATGTTATAAACACGAGCTCTCAAATTATGAAAAAATTAAGAACATTAGGCTAAGCTTATGTAAATGGAAAGATTTGGTTAAATTCTAATCTTTTTTATTTTATATTTCTTTGTTTAAGGGTTTTATCCTTAGGGAGTAGGTTAAGCTTACTTCTAGTAGAAAGTGTTCTTCTATAAACTCATCACAACAAAAAACATAACCAAAAATCAATATATTTTACAGTTCTTTTCATTATAAGCTTCTTATCCTAAAAATCGGGATTTATACTATGTTGAAATAAATACGCTTTTATCCATGACGTGATGTTATTTTCAATTTATCAGAGGTGCTCGCAAAACAAATGAAAGTGTGATCACATCACAAAACACGTTGTATTAAGAAAATACAACGTTCACATTTGTTAGCAAACGAAACGCCGGTGCATAACAACTCACATACCACCGCCCCTTTCGAAAAAAGGATAACATGTGCCGAAACAACAATGTCCATAAAACCCTTATTATGTATTTATAGCCTGACATCATCTAAAATGTGCACCCAAAACCCATCTCCATCGGCCACCCAAAGTAATAACTACAACTCAATATGCTACAATTAGAGGTGTAGAGACGCATAGTATAACATTTAAAGCGGTTGCAGCTTAAATGACATGCTAGCGCATCACATGTACTCCAAATAAAGACATGTTGTATTAAGAAAAGATAGCGTTGACATTTGTTAACAAGTTAAACGATTTTTTGTGTATAGCCGTTGAAACGCAAACACAACCCTTCGATCAATTACACGTGCCGCTTATTGAAAAAGTTGGACTTGGGATATGAGCTTGTTCAATTAAATTGTTTGATGGATCGGTCCACTTAAGACAAATTTAGCAATCTTCTAGCAATGTAAAGAGCGAGGTGCGATTAATTTGTGATGTGATTCAAGAAGTTGCAGCGCACAACAAGTACGAGGTATCAAGTCAATATTTTTCTTCTCGGATCCTAAAATCACCTTTTGGTATTTTTTATCATCCGGGAGCTACAAACGTCCAATGGTGGTCCATGAGTACACATCGGAAAGATAGCTGCAAGGATTACAACATTGATGACAAAGATAGAAGCTAGATCAACAAGAAAATGACTCAAATCCGTCAATCGTTCCAACAATTATTCAAGGACATGAAGAGTCTTCAACATTCATGACCTTGTGTTTAGATCAAGACTCTTGGTGTTAGTCTCCATCAATGCTTGGATTTCTCAAGAGTCCACACCTTAGCCTTAATGTTTTCTATATAAAGAGACTTTTTGTCTCCTAGTAACCACCAAGATTGAAGAAAAAACAAGTTTCTCTTGTCTCACTTTTATTTCTTTGTTTATTTTTCTTTTTCAACTTTTTTTTGCATGTGATTCATATCGAGTGTGTTCGTAAGTAACATCGAACAAATCGATCTTGTATCAAGAGTGAGTCATATCTTTTTGAATCTCGGTCTCTCGTAAACTTGAGTGGCGAGTCATACGACTCATACCCACAAGAGTTTTAGGTGCTTATTCCGAACCCTTTGACACGCCAGTGGATTCTGACGCTCTCGAATCGTTCACCCTAGCTTCGTTCAACCTTGATTGCCAATCAAATTTTGATCTTAGAACTTAAAATATTCAGAAATTTGAAAGTCTATTCCAGAAAGGAACTTCTTCGACACTGAGACGAGCGTATAACGATCCCATCCACATCAATTTGGGAACCACATCATCGATTATTATTCACCCTATTGCCTCAACTAGACACCTTTCACCTCCGCTCTCTTTTGGATTCGGTAAAGCTTCGTCTAATAGTTGCAACTATAGCTCATTGTAGGAGCAAGTTCTATATGTAGTACCATCTCATGTAATTTTATTCGATCTTCTTTTTCATTTCATCTAATTATAGTGCATGCTTTTGCAAATTAGGTGATGTACGTACGTCAGAGCTTCATCAAGAGCTGGAGCATTATTCATCTTTCGCACCCATGGCTGTATGGGTGAGCTCTCAAGGGCCCCATTTTCAAGACGAGCTGAATTTAGAAGAGCACGAGGATTCGAGGAGGAGGATGTACGTACGCTGGAGCGTCTCCCAGAACAACCCATGATGCGATCACGTCGCCAAGGTGAAGGCTGAAGAGACGACAAGAGGCGGTGCTATCGAAGATGGGACGGAACTAGGGCAGAGTGGCCTGGACGACTCGGGCGTCCAATTGAGAAGATATTTGGTCAGAGTATACTTCTTGGGCCTATCTTGACCGTGTCCAAAGTTGAAGCCCAACAGAGGCCCAATGACCAAGATATGGCTGCTGCAAGATCCGAATTTGTTTATGTTCATTTGGGAAAACGGAATATCAGATTAAGCTCTCTTTTGGATATGTTTCAGTACTTGGGCTTATCTTCATTGTGTCCAAATTTGAGGCCCATTCGAGATTGGACGAGGCCGCCATGATCAAAACAAGATTTGGGATTTTAGGGCTTTTTTAGGGTTTCCTTCCTTGAGAATCAAGCATTTCGGGAAGACTATTTAATGTGTGTTTTTCTAGGGTTTTAGGCAGACTTTGACAAATTGAGAATTACTCTTCCTTTTAGGTTTTGACGTTGTTTAGCTATAGTTTTTGGTTTGATATTGAATTGCAAGAAGTCAACGTTTGGTTTGATATTGGCCTGGGTTTGATATTAAATTGCAAGAAGTCAACGCTTGGTTTGATTATGGCCTGTGAGATTGCACATATTTTGGCCTCCAAACCTTGAAAGAACCCTAGGTGGATTCCTTGGGTTAATTCGAGTCTAGTGAGTCTTTCTAGATTGACGGTTGAGTCAAGAAAGACGTCACTTGCTTATCGTGTCCGAGTCAAGCTAGTCTACCTAGATCGACGACTGAGTCAAGGTAGATAAAACTTGTCGAAGACCAAGATTCGATCGATCGTCTGTCACAACGATCTCTCGAAGCCGCCTCGACATCAAATTCACCCAACCGTCTGCCGCCGTCGACCACAATAGCCGCCACCGTCGACTTCAACCCCCATCGTCCATCCAAATCCTAGCAGATTCACGATCTTAATCCGACCTTGTGTCATCATTTGGTATCAGAGCCATCGTTAGGTAAAACGCTCTTCTATTTAATTCTTACGTTTGTAGATTCAAGGAATTAAACCGGGTGTTCAAGGGATCTATCAAAGCCGAGCGTGAGAGACGCTAGAATTTTTTCTTAGGGCCCCTCATTATCCTTCGTGCGAGAGAGAGGTGAGAACCGTCACGTGGTTGGGCGCGAGCCGCCTAGGCCGCCGCCGGTGTGGCTCGGGAAAGTAGAGAGAAAACCCTAACCCTAGCCGCCTTGCCTTGTCCAATAAGATAAAATCTTTTCAAAATTGCAATTAATTATTTGATAAGATCTTGTTGTTATATTTGTTAAGATTTGATATCTTGTAGGATATTTGAGTGGTTGAGAAGATTTTCCTAACAACCAAATTAGGATAGAATCTTTAGATTTTGTTTTGCTTATCTTAGGTAAAAAAAAAATTAATTAATTTCGAAATTCTGAATTTTCAGATTATTATTTTCGGAAATAATTAAAAAAAAAAGGTAAAAACAAATTGGGCAAAAAGAAAAGACTAGCTGAAGAGAAACCCGGCTAGGGCAAAACCCTTTTCTAGGTTAGTAGCCTTAGAACCAAGATTCAAGCGGACCCCGGTTAGTAACCTCAAGAAGTCCTAGGGCGCAAGTCAAGTAGTTCTGGGCTAGTAGCCCAATAGGACCTCGCTCGACAATTTCTTTAAGAGGACGTCCTATTTGTTTGTTGGTTCTTTCTGTTCACCATTTGTATTTTTCTCTTTATCTTTTCTTTTGAATTATAATAACAGATCTTGTTAATTGATTGATTGCTCCTTTTCGTGCCTATTGCCTACCCTATTTGCTTACGTTAGCTATTTCTTGAGTTTACTACGTAGCGTAAGGTTAAGTAGGAAACGTTTGTACTTTCCGTGTGCTTTTGTTTTCCTTGTGAATTGCGCAGGTCTAGGAGACCAAAAGCCAAACCTAAGGATCCATTCATGGATCGTCAAGTGTTTGACGTTGGTTGGACTGATCATAGATATGCCAACTGGGAGGACATGAGCTACTCACATGGCCAATACTTTTCAATGAACCGCTCAGGATATGACTACTATGAAGCCCAAGCTTATGGAGCGACATATGGGACTGTTCAAAGGAGCAAGAAGAAGGTGAGCTTCAATGAACAAACTAGGGTCTACCACTATGATGATCTTTCATATTGTGAGGATGTGCAACATCTAGAGGATCAAAGACTTGATTTTCACGACATGAACCCACATATGAGGTACGAGCATGAACATTATTATTATGACTCCTATGGTTTTTCTACTGACTCTTTGGTGCAGCCCGAGGGAGTTTATGACTCGGATATGACTTATTATTATGATCCCTATGGTTTTTCATCTAACTCTTTTGTGCAGCCCGAGGAAGTATATGACTCAGATAGGACTTGCTATTATGATCCATATGGTTGTTCTTCTAACCCTTTTGTGCAGCCTAGAGGAGTTTATGACTCACCTGAGACATTTGTTAGCACTCCTTACGACAAGGATGGTTCAGCCCTGCAACCTCGTATTCGAACACGTGACATCATATGTGTTATGTGTGGAGGAAGAGGTCACTTGGCTGATATTTGCCCAAATCACAACTACATCTACGAGGATGAAGTTAATGAAACACCAACCTTAGATGTCGTCAATGCTTGTGGGAAGGAAGACGTCATAGAAGTGACGCACGTCGATGGCAAGATGGAGTTGCAGCTAGACGACGAGGAGGTGATTGAAGAGGGGGCCACAAAAGTAGGAAAAAGAGCCTTGGCGTTGGACCCTAAAGAAGCACAAGAAGAAGGAGCTCGGATCCAAGACGTTTCTGTCAACGAGAACTTGAGGGATCATCATTTCCGGGAAGGATCCTTTACCCTCTCCTCTTCTCATTTATCTTTTAAGCCATCTGTTGCATATATGCATAGTGTTCGATATTCACATCTCATGCATCACGAGTTTCCTCTATGTCACATGCTTGTTTACTTGCTTAGGAATGCTTAGTATGTTGGTAGTAGCATTATTATACATAGGCATAAGAAAAGGAGGATAACATGCGATCTGCATATTGGCTTCACTCCAAATTCCCATGCCTATCATGATTCTGCTGCTTATGATCTGTCTTCTGTCCATTACTATCATGCTCCATTTAAAGACACGTCATATAAGTTGTTTCCGGATCTCCATGAAGTTTTCTTATTCTTGTATACTTATTATGTTGTTCCTAGCATGTTTGGAAATCTAATTGGGATTAGAAAGAAAGGTGGTGTAGAAACTGCATGCATCTTAGTATATCCTTTGCACTTAGGCTTAGGGTTGTCATTCAGGGGTATCCATGTTTGTGCATCTTGCCCCCTTAGAGTCATAACTAGTCATCCTTATGCTATTATTGTGCTTATGACTCCAGGAGATAAATTGCATCGTATGGAGAGAAGTTTTGTCATGTTTTCAAGCATTACCTCTAGTATGACACATCACGCTTTGTTTGGCTCAAGCAACTCTTTATGTCTTGTTGTGTGTCCAGATACTTGTTACGTGGCGCTCCTTTTTGCAGGTCAAGAAGATTCGAGGTCGAATCATTTCAAAGAAAGGGAGGATGATGTACGTACGTCGGAGCTTCATCAAGAGCTGGAGCATTATTCATCTTTCGCACCCATGGCTGCATGGGTGAGCTCTCAAGGGGTCCATTTTCAAGACGAGCTGAATTTAGAACAGCACGAAGATTCGAGGACGAATCCTTTTCAAGGGGAGGAGGATGATGTACGTACGCTGAAGCGTCTCCCAGAACAACCCATGATGCGATCACGTCGCCAAGCTAAAGGCCGAAGAGACGACAAGAGGCGGTGCTATCGAAGATGGGACGGAACTAGGGCAGAGTCGCCTGGACGACTCGGGCGTCCAATTGAGAAGATATTTGGTCAGAGTATACTTCTTGGGCCTATCTTGACCGTGTCCAAAGTTGAAGCCCAACAGAGGCCCAATGACCAAGATATGGCTGCTGCAAGATCCGAATTTTTTTATGTTCGTTTGGGCAAAAGGAATATCGGATTAAGCTCTTCTTTGGATATGTTTCAGTACTTGGGCTTATCTTCATTGTGTCTAAATTTGAGGCCCATTCAAGATTGGACGAGGCCGCCATGATCAGAACAAGATTTGAGATTTTAGGGTTTTTCTAGGGTTTCCTTCCTTGGGAATCAAGCATTTCGGGAAGGCTATTTAATGTGTGTTTTTCTAGAGTTTTAGGCAGACTTTGACAAATTGAGAATTACTCTTCCTTTTAGGTTTTGACGTTGTTTAGCTGTAGTTTTTGGTTTGATATTGAATTGCAAGAAGTCAACGCTTGGTTTGATATTGGCCTGGGTTTGATATTGAATTGCAAGAAGTCAACGCTTGGTTTGATATTGGCCTGTGCGATTGATCTGTTGTTTACACATATTTCGACCTCCAAACCTTGAAAGAACCCTAGGTGGATTCCTTGGGTTAATTCGAGTCTAGTGAGTCTTTCTAGATTGACGGCTGAGTCAAGAAAGACGTCACTTGCTTATCGTGTCCGAGTCAAGCTAGTCTACCTAGATCGACGACTGAGTCAAGGTAGATAACACTTGTCGAAGACCAAGATTCGATCGATCGTCTGTCACAACGATCTCTCGAAGCCGCCTTGACATCAGATTCACCCAACCGTCTGCCGCCGTCGACCACAATCGCCGCCACCGTCGACTTCAACCTCCATCGTCCATCCAAATCCTAGCAGATCCACGATCTTAATCCGACCTTGTGTCATCATTTGGTATCAGAGCCGTCGCTAGGCAAAACGCTCTTCTATTTAATTCTTACGTTTGTAGATTCAAGGAATTAAACCGGGTGTTCAAGGGATCTATCAAAGCCGAGCGTGAGAGACGCTAGAATTTTTTCTTAGGGCCCCTCATTATCCTTCGTGCGAGAGAGAGGTGAGAACCGTCACGTGGTTGGGCGCGAGCCGCCTAGGCCGCCGCCGGCGTGGCTCGGGAAAGTAGAGAGAAAACCCTAACCCTAGCCGCCTTGCCTTGTCTAATAAGATAAAATCTTTTCAAAATTGCAATTAATTATTTGATAAGATCTTGTTGTTATATTTGTTAAGATTTGATATCTTGTAGGATATTTGAGTGGTTGAGAAGATTTTCCTAACAACCAAATTAGGATAGAATCTTTAGATTTTGTTTTGCTTATCTTAGGTAAAAAAAAATTAATTAATTTCGAAATTCTGAATTTTCAGATTATTATTTTCGGAAATAATTATAAAAAAAAATCTGTTAAATCTACGAAATTACCATTTTAACCCTTACTTATTTAATAAAATAAAATAGTTAAAATTTTTTCTGATATTTTTATTCTGGAAATAAATTTTAAAATCTTCATTGACGAAAATACCCTTGTTTTCCCATTGAATTTTCAAAAAATTGCCCTTTTTCAAAGTTCACCATCTCCCAGCCATGGCCACTACACTCGCCCTCCTCCCCGCCATCGAATCCTCTCTTTATCATCATCTGCCTCTCAAAAATCTTTAATCTCGGCGCCTCTCTTCTCTTTTTCTTCATCCTTTCTCTCCAATGTCCGGGGTTACTGTATCAATTGATGATGCAGCGCCTCTAGTTTACACCAATCGTCGTCGTTGCCGCTCCCACCCTCAACAAAGTCGTCTAATTTTGAACGGGGTGGTTTGTTTTGGGGTGAAATCGAAAAGCCCCAAACTGAAACTTCTAAACCCTAACAAATTACTTTGTGCTAGCTAAATCTACTCAATCTCAAGATTATTTCAATTTTTGTAAGTTCAATCAATGGTGACTTGCAAGGTCGTCTTGGCGGCGGCACTCTCCAATGGAGTCGAATCCATACCTCGTGAAGAGCTTCTTTGTTTTTCTGGGTGAAGAGCTTCTTTGTAATGTTGAAAACAACCAGATACATAGAAAACCCATTGTTTTCAACATTCTGAATCTTCTAGGGAAGAGCTTCTTTGTTTTTTTATTTTTATTTTGTTTTTAATTAAAATAAATTAGGGTATTATCTTATTTAACCTGTAAATGAATAAAAAATATTAAAATTTGTGGGTCCCACACAGTTAACAGAATTTTTGACGGAAACTGTTGAAGGGTGACGTTTGGCAAACGAAAGGCTTAATATGGGTGGTTTCCGGTAATATTCAATTAATTGGGTGGTTTTGAGCAATGTAGCGTATTTTACGGGTGATTTTCGATAAAAACCTCTTAAAAAAAACGCAAATGTTTTGACCTGAGATTTTCCAGTTTTAAAAGGTGGAAAACTTATTTCCAAGGGTCCAAGACTATCTCGATCATAATAATGTGTCATGAATTTATGTCATTGCTCCTCCTTTACTTGATAAACGAAGATCCAGATTATAGTGTTCACTTGCTCATTTGATTTTTTTCCTTGTTTGACCTCAGGTCATTCTTTGTGAAGAAACTTTCCATGGCATTTCGAATATGTCAACTCTATCATTCTCTCGAGGACTGCATTGGTTTTCGATTCCAGTGCACTCTTTCAATTGTTTGGAGATATGACTGAATTTGTGGAAGATAGGAAGGAAGTGGCACAACAGCGACTCATCTTTGTGCTCGAGCGAGCTCACACCGTCCAAGAAGGTACATTTGTTCGATAAAATGGTGGTTAGGTGTCTTGGTTCCGCTATCTCGTCGACAAGTTAGCCTATTACGATGCTCTTGGCTATGTGGTTGTTATTTCTTATCCTCTTCCATTACTGAGAGCCTCCATGTTGAGGTGCACTCTTCATTCTTTATTCGAAACTAATGTCGGGTAGACCACGATCCGTTTATTTCTTCCTTCTGATTCAACTTTTTATTTCAAGAATATTTGTATTCAATCCAATATAGTCACCGGAATTAGTGCACTAGTGCCCTTTTGTTTGGCGTTCAATGCTTTTGTTTAGATCTGATTGCACATGTGTAAGGTTTCCTCTTAAGGATTGAGTAGTTTATATTGTAAAATAGTGAAAATTCAGACACTACTTTTCGTGTTGGGTTCAAGTTCGTTTAACAATTTAGAAGAACATTGTATTTTGCCTTGGTTGTTTGGTGGCTTAGTATTGTATACATTTCTTGATGTGGTTCAGGTCCTCTCTTAGTAGTAGCAATTTGGCTATTAGCCAAATGGTATTTGCAGGAGATGAATTTATGCTCTAATTACTGCTTTGTTGTTGTCATGGACTTTATGATGGAATAAAAGAAAATCTTTATTCAACTTCAACTGAAAAGACTCAAATGCTTTGTTGTCATTGTTGGAGCACAGAAAATGCAGTCTCGCGACACAACACCTCGCGAGTCTGGTCAGCCAACTTGTATATAGCACTTCACCTCGTCTTCTCCCTGACGGCCACCCTAGTTCTTGACACCTACTGTTCCAACGCCTCAAACCAGGAGGGGGTATCTCCGGATTTGGTTCTCCGACGTTCAAATCAGCAAACGTGCAAATAAGCAACTAAGAGCTACACAATTTGACACAAGAGCAAGAGAGGATAGGAAGAAGTAAACTAATGAGAAAGGGAACTCAAAATGCTATTTAAAACGTTTCAAGTTCTACGTTGCAAATATCCGATTGGTCTTAGAAATTATTCACTCAAACACCAAGAGCTCGATAGCAACACCGGGAGTTATAACCTAAACGCTTATTGCTCCGACGCCTCAAGGGGAAGGTCGTTTTGTAGGGTTGAAGCTCTGATTCGCTTCTTCTGTTATCCTTGCTCTCTAGGAGAAGAAGAAAAGGGGAGTTTATCCAGTAATGAGGCCTTCTTCTCTCTTTGGACGGGGTTATGCTTTTATACTTTCACCGGGGCCCACGCGAGTCAATTACTAATTTGCCCCTCCGATACCTAATCTCGTCAGATCCTCTTTCTGGGCTTCGTATACTCATGGGTCGCTTTCGTTCTTCTGGGCTGACTTCATGGGCCGTCCCGGCTCGCGTTCTATGGGCCTAACCTGATTCCCTTTGGGCTTCGCGAGCCCATCGAGAACCGGCTCCAACAGTCATGAACTTTATGATGGAATAAAAGACAATCTTTATCCAACTTCAACTGAAAAGACTTAAATGTCAAATTTTCCAATACTTTGATTATGCAATTTGAAAATCTTTGAGGCCAATAACTTATTAACACCATCAATACTTTGAATAACAAATCTGTTAAAATCAAGAAATTTACAAGGTCAATGAAGCCATGGTTGATAGTTTATGCACTCACCATATCCAGGTTCACGAAAAATATAACATATACAAGAGATTTATAAACAATGTATATGAGGTTAATAGGCCGTAAAATAGTGCTCCATAAACTGATTTTTTTTACGAACACATTGTATTAAGAGGACTTAGATTCATGTCGATAATCGTGTAGATTCATATCGATAACATTGCAGGTTCATTTCGACAATCTTGTTGGTTCATGATTTTTTTTTTTTGATAGTCATGTAGGTTCATGCTGATAGTCTTGCAGGTTCATGCCGATAGTATTGTAGGTTCATGTCAATAGTCTTGTAGTTTCAATGATTTTTTATTTAGCCAATTTTTTTATTATGAACACATTGAACTAAAAGACATTAGGTTCATATCGATAATCATGTAGGTTCATGCCAATAGTCTTGCAAGTTCATGGTTCTTCTTAGCCTGATTTTTTGCTATGAACACATTGCACAAAAAGGCATTAGATTCATATCGATAGCTTTGTAGGTTCATTTTGAAAGTCTTGCAAGTTCATGATTTCTTTTCTTATGAACACCATTGCACTAAAAAACTTTAGGTTCATGCCGATAGTCGTGTAGGTTCATGTTGATATCCCTGCAAGTTCATGCTGCTAGTCTTGCAAGTTCATGAAATTTTTTAGTCTGTTCTTTAAAACATTGCACTAAAAGGCATAAAGTTCATGTCGATAGTCTTGTAGGTTCATGTCGTTAGCCTTGCAGGTTCATCACATTTTTTAGCCCGATTTTTTTTGTTTTATGAACACATTTCACTAAAAGGTCATAGTTTCATGCCTATAGCGGTGTAGGTTTATGTAGATAGCCTTGTAGGTTCATGACGATAGTCTTGCAGGTTCATGGATTTGTTTAGCTAGAATTGTTTTTTGCTATGAACACATTGAATTAAATGATAATAGGTTCATGTCGATAAGCGTGTAGGTTCATGTGGGTAGTTTTGCAGACAATTTTTTTATTATGAACACATTGATAAAAAAAGGCCTTAGGTTAATGTCAATGGTCGTGTAGGTTAATGTTGATAGCCTTGCAGGTTCATGCAAATAGTCTTGTAGGTTCATGATTTTTTATTATGAAGTATGAACACATTGAACTAAGAGGTCATAGGTTCATGTCGATAGTCGTGTAGGTTCTCCACTTTTGGGGAACTGGGGGTGATGTTCTCGATTTTTTGTATAGGGTCGCACATGCTGCTCAGAGCCACGCAACCAATGTTAGCATTCGGTCTTTCGTTTTTCAGAGATTGGGTTTTGCTTTGAACAAAGGTGTTGAAGCTTAGTTGTTTGTTATGTTCTCATCCAATTTTTTTTAATTCGATATATTGAATACATGATAAAGTTGTATTTTTGTGGAATTAAACAGCTAGCTAAAGGAGGGCTACTTCTAGAATTTTCTAAGGACATATACATTTTACATGAAATAAAACAATCAATTTAATAATAATAACATATCAAGAAAATCTTTGTGATTTGTTGTGTGAATAATTTTTTTTCCTCCTGGAGTAAGGTAGTCACGACTGCAGAGCAAGCTTAAAAATATAATGTACGGAGTAATATGTTGCATCAAATACTAATAATATGTACTACTCTCTCTGTCCCATTTTGTTAGTCTCATTTCAATCAGGCACATATGCCGAGACATGTTTTGCATCGTTAATATCTCTAGTTATATGTTAATAAAAATTATAATTTTTTAATATTGTTAAAGTACTCATTAAGACGAATCAAACAAGACCCCACATGACTATGTTTTTTCTTATATATTAGGAAAAATCTACAAGATTCTCTCGATTTGTTAATAGTGTCACGAAAAAAAATGGGACTAATATTATGGGACGGAAGGAGTATATACAACGTTGATTCTAAGTGAAAATCCCAAAAACATGGGGTCACCTGCGAATGTCATAGTGAAACGATGGAGAAGAATGTCGGCTTTGCATTTTTTGACATGATGATGTATTGCTTGAGCAAGCTTTTAAAAAATGCAAGTTAACTTACTCAGTTTTGCTTTCCTGTAAAACAAAATCTAAACACGGTTCTGGCATTAAAAGGTGGGGGGCCATCTTTCTTTCCAAAGACTTATTCTCTATATTTATTGCTCAACAAACACCTCTTCTCTTATCAGCCTCCCCCAACCCAAAATCTACAAAATTCTCTTTAAAAAAAACAATTATAATTCATTTACCATTTTCATCCCCATTTCCTCTGTATCTTAAATGCTCACAGTTGGCTCAGCCACCCACACCCAACATTTTTGTTAAATACCTCTCCCCAAAAAAATTCTTTCAAATTACCTACAAACCAAACAGCCTCAAACTCTCAAATTCTTTCATTGATCTCTACAATGTCTTCTTCGTCTCTCAATAAAGCAACAGCCTTTGCTATTAGAAGAAGAAAAGAGAGTAAGAAACCGGATCAGAGGGATCAAGAAGTAATCAAGGATGAAGAAAAGGTCAAAAGATTCAATCTTTTGAGTTATGAAGAGATCCCAGAATACATGAAGGATAATGAGTACATTGTCAAGTATTACAGAGCTGAATGGCCTCTTAAACAAGCTTTCTTCAGCTTATTCCAGTGGCACAATGAAACCCTCAACGCTTGGACGTACGTTTGATTTATTTTTCTTCAAGATTTCAGATCTTTTATCAAATTGGTTTTGTTTCTTGGGGGATTGGTTTTAATGGGTTTGTGTTGATTTTTTATTTTTATCTAAATGCAGGCATTTGATTGGATTTATCCTCTTCTTGGTGCTGACTGTTGCAAATTTTGTTCCTGTTCCTGATGCAATTGATCTCTTTGGCATTTTAAGGTACTGCTGTTTTTTCTCTTCTGTTCTCTGAACATTTTTTGTCAAACTAATCCACATTAACAAAATCTCAAGTCAAAATATGTTGGCTTTTTAGCTGACCCACTTTTTTCAGCTGCAAAAATAAGTCAATTTTGCGTCTCACCCTTTAATAAATGAATTTGAAACACTTTACAACCTTAGAAATAGAAAGTGATCTTGTAAAAGTGCAAGGGTCGTTTGGATGTTCATGATAATGACATTATCTGATATTATAAGGTCATTCTAGAGAATGTTACCATCAAGGCATTCTAATACACACTCTAAATGGACAAAAAATGTGGGGAGTAATTAATACTGTCATACAAATTTCATGAGGACTAATCAAAGTTTTAAAAAGGTCGTGCAAAATTGTGATGAGAAATTTAGGTGGTGGAAATATGGTTAGGGATTAATGGGTGTTTTAGGGTTTAGAAAATTGGGGGAAATGAGAAGCATGAGTATACAGCTGTTTTTGTTGTTGAGTAGGAGAATCTTCTTCATTTTTTTGTGCTGTGCATGACACATGATTAGCTGTAAAAGGGGATTGTATTTTTTAATCAAATTTGATGGCTTTCATGAACTGGACGGTTCTTGCTTCTATAATTCAGCTTAGACCCCATGTGATAGCTGTCTCTTGCCTTTTGTCTTGTTCAACAAAGAGCAAGCAGTTAGTAATTACTTTTGTCACCTAAATTGCAGGCCTTTTCCAGATGAACTAAACAGAAATATATCTAGTGGAGCAACACAAGTTTTTGTGGTAATTTGTCTAATCCCTAGTTAAGAGCATTAGAAACTTCTAGTGGATCATCCAATATAACAACAATTGTATTGTATTGTATGTTTTGGACAGTTGACAAAAGCATTTCTGGAGTTGAACGAGACAAGCAGAGTTTCATCCTCATTTTTAGCAGTAGACAAGGGCATAGCCCCAAGGTGGCCATTCTATGTGTTCTTAGCCGGGTCCATGTTTTGCCTGTTGTCGAGCGCTGTTTGTCACCTGTTCTCGTGCCACTCCCACCACACCAACACCTTACTCTTACGAATCGACTTCGTAGGCATAACCACGATGATCATCACCTCCTTCTTCCCTCCCGTCTACTACGTCTTCCTCTGCTCTCCCTTCTGGCAACTCGTCTACCTATCCGGCATAACTCTGTTTGGCCTCTTCACTATAGCCGCTCTCCTCACCCCAACTCTCTCCTCGGGCAAATGCAGGACTCCCAGAGCCCTTCTTTTCTGCTCCATGGCTCTCCTCGGTTTCATCCCTGCAATACACGCATGTGCCGCCAATTGGGGTAATCCTAGACGGTATGTCACGATGGTCTATGAGGCCGCTATGGCAATGTCGTACCTCACTGGGACCGCATTCTATGTTAGTCGAGTCCCAGAGAGGTTCAACCCGGGCTGGTTCGACTTGGCCGGTCATAGCCACCAAATCTTCCATGTTTTTGTCGTCTTGGGTGCTCTGGCTCATTATGGAGCCGCCCTCGTCTTCTTGCAATGGAGGGATGAGGTCGGCTGCAGCGCCACCTCTTGACCCATTATATTATTCCATTCCATTCCATTCATTGTAAGTGTAATTGTACTTGCTATGTTATGATGATTAAGTACGTGCAATAGATGAAGATTTATTCATTTGTTGGATAAGTGTATAGATGTAGGAAGATTGGATTGGTTTAAACAATTTCATGTGTATGAATTTTAGTTAATACAGTATATGATCCCACATCGAGAATGAGGTAGTGAGAGCAGGTGCGGACATGATACAAAATGGAAGCTGATTTCAACAAGAAGAGACATGTTTGCGCTTGGGGCAATGACCGGTTTTTGGGTAAATACCCTAAAACTGTTATGTTTTTTAAGTTTTTGCATCACTTTTTTAAGTTATAAGAACGTACCCTATTTGCTGTCAACAAATTTTTTACCAGAGTTGTCAACAATTTTTTTTTACAGAGCTGTCAACAATTTTTTTAACAAAGTTGTCAACAAATTTTTAACAGAGTTGTCAACAAATTTTTTACAGAGTTGTTAACAAAATTTATAACAGAGCTGTCAACAAATATTTTAATAGAGCTGTCAACAAGAATAATAAGTTGTCAACAAGAATAAAAAGTTGTCAACACGACTAAATAAGTTGTCAACACGATTAAAAAGTTGTCAACACGACTAAATAAGTTGTCAACACGACTAAATAAGTTGTCAACCCAACTAAATAAATTGTTTACACGACTAATAAACGGTCAACAACATACAACACTAGTTATATTACAAAATTATCAACACTTTACAAAGCTTGTCAACACCACTAAATTACATTGTCAACACCTTTTAAAAACTATAAACACACTAAAAATTTGTCAACACATACTAAAAAGAAGGTGTCAACACGTTACAGCGCGAGGAATGTGCAGTTCAGCATAGGAATGTGCAGTTCAGCATGAGGCATTCTCACACGGTAACTCGCCTTGAAACCGGTTGAAGCTGATGTCAACACGTTACAACGCCTTGCAGTTGATCAGTTGATCAGTTTAAGCTGCAATTAATTCAAATTCAGCAAACAACTTCTATTTTTTATAACAAGAACTGCAGTGAAACAAGACCAATTGAATACACAGTCCTGCACAAGTTCATTAATTTGTCAAGGCAGGTTCACTATTCAAGCTTTGCAGGTTCATTGCAAATCAATTAAATAAGTTGTGCTACAAAAAATATGAAAAATTGAAGTCAACAAAACTACATCTAAAACTTCTCAGATCATCTGCAATCTGAGAGCATTGCAGTCAACTTCAAGATTCACTGTCATACATCAACAATCATGCTATACAGCAGCAACCAGATATCTGTTGACAGCAAAAACATCTAAAACTTCAACAAAACTACATCTAAAACTTTGTATGCCAACAGCAACAACCAGATATCTGTTCACAACAAAAACAGTTCATCTCAACATCAACAATCATGCTATACAAACTTTCCAATTAGAAACATAAAAAATCATCCAACTGTCATACATATATAACAGCTCGTGAGCAAAAACTTTACATGAAACAACAAAAATAGTTCATCTCAACATCAACAATCACGCTATTCAGATTTTCCAATCAGAAACATAAAAAATCATCCAGTAGTTCCCGGAGAAGACGAACTGGAATGTTGACAGCAAAAACATTTTCCAATCAGATGAATAAGTGAGAGAGAAGAATCTAACATGAAAGCAGTGGCGGTGGAGAAATCGCTTGTGGTAGCCATGACAGATAAAGAGACGACGGAGAAGACGAACTGGAAAATTCGGAGGATTAGACTTCCAGTAGTTCTCGGCATCCCTTGAATGTCCTTCATCCTCACCATCAGAACTGGAAAATTCGGAGGATTAGACTTCCAGAAAGTTGCGCCGAAGTCGAAATCAAAGTCTGTAGTGAAGCCGAAGGCTAAGGCAACAACGAAGACGAAAGCACCAGTAGCGAAGCCGAAGGGCGCGGGGAGACAGATCTGGCTTAGCCTAAGCCTATTGTTGCTGCTGCAACGAAGCCACTTTGATTTTGATTTCGACAAATCTGGCACAAATCTGGCTTGGATCTAGGAGCGACTTCGATCTTGATTTGGTCTGGCACAAATCTGGCTCCCGATCTCGTCGTCGAGCTAAGTTGTTGAAATTAGGACGAACAGGGAGGAAGAACGCTCCCGGAGACCACAACGAACTATGGAGAGTTTGAGCGAGAGAGGAACAGGGAGGAAGACAAGCGAGAATTGCAGATCTAGGTCTGGAGGGTGTATATTTATATTGGGGTGTTTTATTAATGTTTAGTTAGGGGGTGTAGTTGTTAAAATTACAGTGTTCAATAGGGCATTGGGCACAAATACTTCAGGCAATGACGCAGCTATTTCCAAACCCCCTTTTGGGCCTGGGCCTGGGCCTGGGCTTGACTTGGGCCCAACAGAATTTCTGGAAGGGCTCCCTTGCTTCTGCTTGGTTATAATCCACCAGTTTAATACTTTCGGCTCCCCTTGCTTTCTCTTCGTTGGTAGAAAAAATGAGAGGCTTGTTTTCTTCTTTGACTGCTGACTTCATTGAAGAAACTGGATACAACCATCCTGAAAACTAATTACAAATTTGACTTTGTTTCCTAAAACCATTAGAATGTTCAATCCATCAAACTTTGATCTTCTAGATTAAAACGACCAAAGATGTTGTAGAATTTACAAGGTTGGGTGTACAACAGAAAAAACATGTTGTTGGACCATAACTTTGTAATTTCTTCTCACTCTCCTTCCGTTCATGGATTTGTTGGTTTTCACTCTTCAAGGCTCATTCTTTCCCATTTCTTAATGTTACCAACTTTTTATTTTATACAACAAGTTGAACTTTGAAAATCAAACTTCATAACTTTAATTATATACTATATCTACGTACATCATATACAGATATCAAACTTGGTTATTATTTTGAATAGTTTATATGAATATATCATATTGGAATTGTAAAGGGGTTCGTCGACCCCACTTTTGGACTGAAATCTCTTATATGAGGAAAAATCACGCAATGGATATTCTTTGCTTAGCGGAAACAAAAAACAACGGACCTCCTAGTAATCAATTCTTAGCTAATATTGGATTTAAAAGTATTGTAATTTCTCCAGCTGATGGTTCTAAGGGAGGTCTTTGGCTTTTATGTATACAAAATCTAATTACTTAAAATTAAGATATAATAACAATAATACTATCGTCATTAGCTACGAAGAACCTTCATGTGAATTTATTATTATATTTATTTATGCTCCCAGTAAAGAAAATCGAAAACAGGACTACTGGAATTTCATTTCTCAAATTGTTTCTTCACATACGGAGCTTGTTATCATTATGGGTGATTTCAATGATATATTAAATACCCAAGATAAAATTGGTGGTATACCAGTAACAGCTTCCAGATTAACAAGACTCAATAATTTTCTCACTGCTCATGGATTTATTGATCAGAATATACAAGGAATGTCATTCACATGGAAAAGGCATAATAGCAATACCAATACTGTTATAATGGAGAGATTAGACAGAGCCCTAATTCAGCCAGGCATTATTAATCTATTTGATAATACTACCCTAAAACATTTGCCTTTCATAACCTCTGACCATTGTTGCATTACTTTACAATTAGGAAGGAAATTTTTTTCCAAAAATTATCCGTTTCGATTTGATAATAGATGGGTTGATAATGACAAATTCAAAATCTGGTGAGGAAAATATGGTCTTATCACTATAATGGCTCTCATATGTTCAAACTGTTTATGAAACAAAAACAACTAAAAATAGATGTTAAAAAATGGCTAAAGACTAATGACAATGACAACTTTGAACAACTAAAGACAACTGAGGAAAGATTAATAAAAATACAAAAGGAATGCTTCGAAAACAATAATATAATTCTATTAGAACACTATAATAGAATGATGACAAGATACAATAAACTGTTAGATTTTCAACACACTTATTGGAAACAAAGAGCTAAAATTAAACACCAAACCAATATGGATAAAAATACTAAATACTTTCAAATGACGGCTAAAATTAGAACATTTAAACAAAAAATTATTTATTACAAGTCATTACAAAATATTAAATACTTCAAACAAGAGGAAATTAAAACTAATATTACATTGGATCTCCAAACAAGATATCAACCACTTCATTCAATAGAATTAAAGGATAGAGATTTTAAAATTATACCAAAATTAATATCTAGTGAAGATAATTCTACACTTTTGGTTCCTCCTTCTAGTTTAGAAATAAAGAATGTAGTGTTTCAGCTACCACATAATAAAACACCAGGGCCGGATGGATATAATGCAGAATTTTATCAAAAATTTTGGAATATAGTTGGACCTTCTGTCATTAGCTCTGTTAAAGCATTTTTCCATTCTGGAGTCATGTTATCAGATTGCGCACAATCATTTATTGCTCTTATACCAAAAGTAGATAATCCTATCACAATTAATAATTTCAGGCCAATTAGCCTATGTACAACGATATATAAGGTAATCACAAAAGTTATGACAAACCGTTTACAAAAGCTTTTACCTAGATTGATTAATCTGTGTCAAGGGACGTTTGTACAAAATAGGTCTATATTTGATAATATTCTAATGGCCCATGAAGTATTTCATTCTTTTCATAACAAGAAAAAAGGGAAAAGAGGTTGGATGACACTAAAATTGGATATGGAAAAAGGTTTATGATAAAATCCAATGGTCATTTATTATTAAAGTTTTAGAATCTTTTGGGTTTGATAAAAAGTGGATAAACCTAATAATGAATTGTATCCAATCTGCATCATTTTCGGTTTTAATTAATAATGAACATGGACCAACTTTTAAACCTAAATGTGGGGTTAGACAGGGCGATCCAATAGCTCCTTTTATTTTCATTCTTGCAATGGAATGTTTAGCCCGAACTCTAGAAATTGAATCAGACAAATCTAATCATAGAGTAGGAATTCAATTAACACAAAGTGGGATGCGTATTCTGTTTCTCTGTTTTGCTGATGATACCATTATATTAGCAAATGCTAATTTGAAGAATATGATATATATTAAGAAGACGCTCGAGAAATTTACAGACTTGTCTGGGTTGGCAATTAACTATAATTAAAGCACTTTCCAAACTTCTGCAAATATTTCTAATGCTCAAAGACAAGCTTTAGCTTCAATTATGAATTTACAAACTACTAATGCAATGGAAAAATATTTGGGTATTCCCATTGTAAGAGGAAGAGTTTGAAATGACACATTTGAATATGCTATACAGAGTATGCAAAATCAATTATCAAAATGGAAAGCAAATTCGATATCACAAGCAGGCAGAACGGTACTAATTCAATCTAATTTACAGTCAAAAGCAAATCATTTAATGCAATGTTTTTATCTACCAAAAGGTGTATGCGAACAAATGGGTAAAATAAACAAAAAATTCTTTTGGAATAATTCAAATCCTGGATATAGACCAATCACAAACTGGAATAATATTTGTAAGCCCAAGAAACAACGCGGACTTGGACTACATAGAATGGAAGATCTAAATAAAGCTCTACAACAGAAATTATTATGGAAACTTGCTACTAACAAGAACAATATTTGGACAAAATTAATTACTCAAAAATACCTTAAGGAGAAATCAATTTTTTATTACAAAAAGAAAGCTAAACAATCATGGCAATTTTCTAGGCTTCTTCATGTAAGAAAGGATTTTGAAAAAGGTATAAAATGGAAAATTGGAAATGGTCAATCTATTAAATTTTGGACAGATAGTTGGATTTTAGACTCAAATATTGTAGAATATTTTGATGAACACAAAAGCAATATCAATGATTTAGTTGCTGACTATATAACTACAGATAAAAAATGGAATATTGACAAACTTAGAAATGTTCTACCTAATCATATAATATCACATATCAAGAATATCTATATACCCTATCATGACAAAAAGGATAAAATTATCTGGAACTTAACATCAGACGGTGAATTTAGCACTGCGTCAGCAAGAAAAACATATCAAAATAATGTACCTAATAATAATAGTGAACTATTTGATTGGATATGAAATTTAAAAATCCCACCTAGAATTCAAAACTTTCTTTGGAAAATAGTGTCTGATAATCTTCCCACTACACATAGACTTAATAAATATTATAATAGGGTACCTTCGGATTGCTCCCTATGTGGCCACAATAATAAATCAATAACTCATTTATTTCTTGAATGTATTTATACTAAATCTCAAATTACTAAATATGAATTACTTACTAGAACAAAATTCCCATCATAGTTCAAGATAATTTTGAAAATTCACTAACTAAAATAATACAGGACTCAAAACTTGAAAAACATAAAATTGAAAGCTTAATATTCTTGTGGTATCAAATTTGGTTACATAGAAACACCATTATATTCAGAGGGGAGAACATATCATACAATAGAATATATGAAAGTGCATTTACTCAATTTAAACAATGGGAAAATACAGTCATTTGCAGTAAGGGACCGAAAATGAAAAACAAAAGGAATAAAACTAAAATTCACAATAGATCTTGGATTCCTCCTCACGCTGGCTGGATTAAGATTAACTTTGATGGTTCATACACTCAATTGTTGCATGCGTTGCTAGAGATAGTACCGGTAAAGTTATGGATGTTTATAGTAAACATATTAATGTTGCGTCTGCTCTTCAAACGGAAGCTACTGCATTCCTAGTGGCCACGAAATTTGCTTTAACATTAAAACATAATAAAATAATCTTTGAAGGCGATAATTTAACGGTTATTAATTCTGTTAATAAAACATGGAAAATTCCGTGGGATATTGAAAATATAATTCATGATGCAATTCAAAATCTTAAATCTATAAAATTTTAAAAAATTATTCACTGCTTCAGAGAAGCAAACAGAGCTGCAAATTTCATTGCATGCCCAAACATAAACCCGCATTTCATTAAAGTTATCTTGAAATGCAACCCGAGCTCTACATTTTCTGTTGATTACTTCAACGGTATTAAGCCACACCTGTTGGCTTAAGATCTATATAACCTATATAAACCGTTCTTTGGGATCATCGCTGATGATGGTCAGGGGTGGTCATCTCGTTGTAGATGACATCTCGTTTCTTGCCTTATGCAAAAAAAAAACTTTAATTATGTACTAGTCGAGGACTCGTACCTTGCATTTGATTCTATTTAAACTTTATTATTAAAATTTTATTATTATTTTATTTTTGTTAATTTGTGCCATAAAGTACTTTGAAATAATAAGTCTCAATGAATCACTTAGCTCTCATTTGGTTTAATGTGGAAATTTAATTTCCGAAAATTTAGCTATTTGCCAAGAATTGTAAATTCCTACGCTATAAGAAATCATGTGTGGTTCAAATTGATGCAATTCCTACTAACGTAGGATTTAAGAAGTTTTAAAAAACTTAGGTAAGAGAAATCAAACTCTGGTGGTAACTTTACCACTGCGTGGACACGATCACTAAATTCAACATATTTCGTTACCAATCAGGATGATCATTGTAGAAAGATGTGGAGTTTAAAAATACCACCTAATGTGCAATTTTTCTTATGGAAGACCTTAACTTGGTCATTACCAACTACCGAGCGCTTCAACCGTCATTTCTCGAAAATTTTATCATATTCTCCACTATGCAATAACTTAATTAAAAGTTCGTCATTTAATTTTTAAATGTCCATATACTTTAAATAAGATTAAACAATTCCAACATCAAAGTGGATACAATTTCGTTTTTCACAATACATGAAGTTTATCAATGCAAACAAATATAATACTCCCTCCGTCCCCTAATGTTCTTCTCGTCTCCAAATTTTACAATATTAATAATTTAATACAATTCGCTAGATTATTCTCAATCTATAAAAACAAACATGGTCATGCGAAATCTTGTTTTGTTCGTATCATTGAGTAATTTAACAATATTAAAATTTTATAATTTTTTAAAAAATATAATAAGAGATATTAACGATGCAAAACGTGTCTCGACAAATGTGTCAAAATGAAACGAGAAGAACATTAATGGACGAAAGGAGTAACAATCAAGTAGAATCATTACTATTTTTATGTGATTTCCTTTAATTAAAAAATAATATCATTCATAACAATCACCCTACCGATGTAACATATTTCTATTTCCGAAACTGACAATGTTCAAGTAAACTTATATCCATAAATTTTCAATAAATCAAAAGTGTAATAGAAAATTACTAGCTAAACAGATTTAGAGTAAACCACCAGATAGTTGGGTAAAGGTCAACTTCGACAAATTAGTAAATACACAAAATGAATGACATATAAAAATGTATCTGTCAAAACTACATTAGCTCATAATCCATGACATTTAAACCACACTATAAAATTTCACAAATGTTAAGGTATATCATTGCTTTGAGGAAGCGAATAGAGCAACGATGCTTTAGCTTCACAAGATAACAATATCAATTTGATCAAAGTTGCGCTAACTATTTTTTTAAGATAATCATATACCTAATGTTTATATCATGGTGTTTAGACATTGTATTATCTCGTCAAATTCATATGCTAACTTTTTAAGATTTCTTATGATTGTTTGAATGATTTGAGATTGTCATTTAATTAGAATGGATTCTCAACACTTGCCTATTGACAAAAATAAAATAAAATTTGGGGTATAATAATATATTAATTAACTAGGATATTAATTAACTATTACTAGTGATAAAACTGAAATTTACATGAAAATGGCATGTATCCTTTTATTGCAAAGCCAGTTTGAACTTCCAGCCAAACTGAAAAATACACATAATTGAAATTTGGTAATAATTCATAAAAACAAGTTGATTCGTGTATGCAAAATAGAGAGATGTTGCCATGGTGGATTGATGAAGCTGTATTCCACCTTGCAATTTTAAAATGCACCGTCATCAGAACTAAAACTTTTATCATAAATCATCACCTTAAAACTCTTGTTCAATAGCTGTACTCATGTTTTGATTTGGTTTTACGTCCGAACTTGCTTTAATAATGAGTTTAGCAATGCACTTAAAAAATGTGTATTGCTGATTTGAGCTTTGTTAATGAGTTGTCGTAAAACTCTTGTTCAACCTTATCAAAAAATAAATAAAGAAAATCGATCATTTTCTTCTATCTTTTGCTTACCTTTGCTGCCCGCAACAAAGCTCTCCCACTATCTTTTACAGAGTAACTTTTAAGACTCGGCTTTTGTCTCTTTCAAATTCAATAACTACAATCTACTTTCCTTTTTAATACAATATAGAGGAACCAATCGAGCGGGACCAGTTTCGTATATCTCATATACTCTTTCGAAATCGGAATCGAGCGATATCAGTTTTTTTAGGTCTATATCGATCCCAAATTTCACCAGATATGTATCTCGTCTTCTGGTATAGAGCAATCCGTAAATCTCCATTTACAGTAGCAGGTACGCACGAGACTTACGCGGGTTCGAGTGGCTAGTTTGGGATCGTTCGGAATCAGAATCAAGGTAGACCATTTTCGTTAGGTTCGTATCGATCTCATCTTTCACCCGAACCCGCGTATGTATCCCAAATGCAAAAATAATGAGGAAAATTAATGTGGAATTTTTTTGAAGTAGCAAAGTGGCTTTGTACCTGATTTAAAAAAAAAAGTGAACGAGACGTATATAATTTTTTTAAAATATTTTCAGCTTCTGATAGAAATTGCCTATTTCAGGAATTAGTTTCAAATGCCGCCTACAGTGGAAATTATTTCCAAAATATTGCTCATTTCATAAAAAATATTCCATTTATGTACCTAATTGTATGTCAAAGTATAGATTTTTTATTTCTATTTTAAAACATCAAATCTGAAATTCTAAACATCAAATTATATATCTTAAACTGTAAATCTTAAATTATAAACTCTTAAATTTAAAAAATAAAAAGAAAAAAATTCTCTGGTGCTTTAGACACATAAATAGCTATATAAACGGCTCTAGAAAATCTGCATGGTTTGTTCGGTTCTAGAGATCATGAATTAGAAACATTGTGAAGCCATGTAGGAGAATGGGTCTGTGCATCCGTATATTACGGAGTATTTGATGCAATTTTACCTTTTTTAAAGAGAGATTACGTTTAAACACTTGCAATATTTTCCCATTTTAGTGTTATCTTCACTTGGTCGGTGCTATCAAATTGCCAACTTCCCAGCTCTTGTCAGTCGTCACCACGTGGTACGGAGTACTTTCTTTTGTATGAATCACAAAAACGTGTAAATTAAAAAAATCTCAAATAGTATTTCTTTACACATTCATAGGGACGGACCTACGATAGATACCAACCAACCAGTGGGAGAATAGGCCCCTACTGAGTACTGACATTCAAAATTGAACGGAATTTGTGTAAGTGTCGATACATATAAAATTTATCAAAATCGGATATCGTTTGACCCCTGAAAACCCCTAAATACAAAACACTCGCAAGTTGAAAATCATGTCGCCGCAATACAAAACTAGACGATCAAGATGGCGTGTTTCAAACTATTCGAGGTCAGGGACGCAACACGAGGTCTTCTTTTTAATTTCTTACACGTTTTTTCATGTGCTGTTTCATTTTGAAGCGTAACAAGCTACTTTTTTTATGTGTTGTTTAATTTTGAATAGTCACAAAATAGAAGAATATTTTTATTGAATTGATCTTTGTACAAAATAATTCTAGAAAAAATTGAGTTCAACTGTGTTGTGTAGAGTGCTGAGCTGATGTAAATATTTTGTTTGTTTATGCTTGATCCTTGATGTGAATAGTATTGAGATGATTATTAGTTTTGATTATATATACGTTTGATTAGAATTATGTTAAATTCTTATGCAATTAAATTTTTTTGAGCCAAACAGGCCCCCACTGACTTGAAATATATACAGAGTATCTAAATTCAGTGAAGTCAAACTTGTACTCCAAATTAACCAGTTAAATAAGAGAATTGATCATATACTGATGAAATGTGGGACTTATAGGAATATTTGTAAATATCTCATAGTTGTTGTAATAAGGCAGTATATATATGTCTTCCTGCAATCTATTGTAAACATCAATTTAGTTAGGCAACACACAATGTTCTCCGCTCTCTTCCATTCTGTTACTCAGATTTCACATACACAAACATAGTATCAGACACTCCGGCAATCGATCCTTCCTTTCCGCGCTTATGATCTTGATCTTTTCTTGATCGATTTCATCTTCTTCTTCTCGATCGATTACAGATTCGATCGATTGTTTTTTCCTATAGTTTTCTTCAAATTCTACGTTTTCTGCAAAATGTCGGATCCTCCAGTCGTCGATCTCGGTGATCCATTGCAGATTCACCATTCCGATAGTTCTGTAATGTGTCTTGTCGCTCAGAAATTCAACGACGAAGGATTCCTCTCATTGATGTGGGCTGCTTTGGTCACGCTTAGTAGGGATGCACAAAAAAGACCCGGACCGGGTCGGTCCGGTCCCCGGTCCACATATTTGAGAAATTCCGGGTTCCGGTCCGGTCCATGAATATTCCGGTCCGGTCCGGTCCATGAATATTCCGGTCCGGTCCAAGACCGGAAACCCGAATATTTTTTTTTTTTTTAAATTATTAAAGAAAAATAAAGTTTTATAATTTTTATATATAGAAAAACCCGGTCCGGTCCAAAAATGCCCGAAAATTTCCGGTTCGGTCCGGTCCCCGGTCCATGGATTTGGAAAATTCCGGTCCGGTCTGGACCGGTTGTGCAACCCTAACGCTTAGTGAACAAGACCACTTTCGTCGATGGCTCATTTCCAAGATCTTCTGTAATTGAACCAAATCGCTTAGCGTTGTGGGATCGTTGCAACAATCTGGTCATTTCTTGGCTAATTTCTTCTTTAGAAAAGAATATTGCGGATAGTGTGATTTTGAACTCTATTGCATCTACAGTCTGGAGTCAATTGAATTCGTGATATGGTCGCACTAATGGAATTTAGAAATTCACAATTCAAAAGGAATTGAATTCCATTTCTCAAGGGAATGATGACATTACTACTTACTTCACAAGAACTACTAAGCTTTGGGAAGAACTTGACTCGATCAAGACTATTCCTTCTTGTTCTTGTCTTACTGCACCTGCTATGAGAGCATATGAAGAGGAGCAACGTCTCTATCAGTTCTTGATGGGATTACATGAATCCTATGCAAGTGTCAGAGGCAACATTCTTCTCAAGACTCCTTGTCCAGATGTTGATCAAGCTTATTCTATGTTGATTCAGGAAGACCAACAAAGAGATATCAAGCATATGCAGACCATGGCTTCATATGCGAATGCTTTCAATGCATAGAAATCTAACTATAAAGGCAAGAATCCCAAGTTTTGTTCTCATTGCAAGAAGCCTGGACACTTGGTTGATAAATGCTTCAAAATAATTGGCTATCTAAGCAAAGATGGAGTTCCTCCCTCTAGCAATAGTAAAGCCAGTTCCTCCAATGAAGCTTCACTTGATCAAGCTCCTCCTTCTGAAACATTGGTTTTACTGCTTCAAAATTTGCTCAGTTGAGATCCTAACTTTAGATGTTTGGTGCATCCGTACTTCTGCTATTGTTTCTTCATCATTCAGTGCCTCTATTGGTATAAACTCTTTCTCATTTGCTTGTTTTGGGAAATCGTTTCATAACAGAGTTTGGATTATAGATTCTAGAGCTTCGGATCATATGTGCCATGACCTGAGCTATTTTCTAGATCACAAATAAAACTCTTTCTTGCCCTATTAATGTCAGTCTTCCTAATGGTCAATCTATCTCTATTTATATTGTTGGGAGAGTTTAGATAACAACATAGATTACTATTGTTGATGTTTTGTACATTCCCATTTTCAAACACAATTTGTTGTCTGTACAAAAGTTGGTTAAACAATTGAGATGTCAAGCTGTTTTCACTGATGAATATTGTGCATTGCAAGGCCTCAAAATGAGCAGGCCTCTAGTCCTTGGTAAAGAGACCAAAGGGCTATATCTCCTCAATCAACTGGATGACATTCAACCAAATGCAAGTTCCCATGCTATGCTTGCTGCTAAGAATATCTATGACTTTCAAATGCTGCACTAGAGATTAGGTCATTTTCCATATTACAAAATGAAATTGATATGTGATGTATCTTTCAATAAGGATGAAATTCCTCCATGTAATATATGTGCACAAGCTAGGCAACATAGGCTTCCTTTTGCTAATAGCACTATCTCTACTCTCTTTTGCTTTGAGGGGATTCATATAGACATATGGGGGCCTTTTAAGCATTGTACTCATGATGGTTTCAAGTACTTCTTAACAATTGTTGATGACTTCTCTAGAATTACTTGGATCCATTTGTCAAGAGATAAAGCTTCCGCTTTTTCAGTTTTAAAGTCTTTTTATTGCTTTAGTATATACTCAGTTTGGTGCAATTGTGAAAATTGTAAGATCTGATAATGCTTACGAGCTTGGGAGTGGCAAAGACAATTCTGAATTCTTCCTGGAGAAAAGAATACAACATCAGACTTCATGTGCTTATTCTCCTGAGCAAAATGGGGTTGCAGAAAGAAAACATAGGCACTTGTTAGAGGTTGCAAGAGCTCTAATGTTTCAAGCATGCTTACCTATTGATTTTAGGCGTGATTCTGTACTTGTTGATGCATATCTTATCAACAGATATCCATCTCCAGTGTTGGAAGACAAATCTCCTTATGAAATTCTTTTTTTTTTCCAGATCTCCTAGACTTTATCATTTAAGGACTTTTGGTTGTTTAACTTTTGCAACCACAAGTCAAGTTGGAAAACATAAATTCATGCCTAGAGCAGTCAAATGCATCATGCTTCGTTATCCAGCTAACAAAAACGCATATAAGCTACTAAACCTTGAGACCAAGGAGATTATATTAACAAGAGATGTTGTTTTCTATGAAAACATTATGCCTCTTTGCACTGCTATTCCTACCAAGGGTTCTATATTTCCATCTTCTGATTTTGTCCATGCTAGTATATTTTTGAAGAGGAATGTCTTGCTCCATATATTATTACAGATTTTGCCCAGTCATAGCCTCCAGGGCTACAATCATGCTCAACAACTCCTCCCTTGACAACTCCTCCTACTAATGTCAGAAGATCTTCAAGACCTTCTAATCATATTTGAATGATTTTATATGTTCTAATGCTCACTTTTATTCTGTGATAACTATTTCAGATTCACAACTCATGAACTTCAATGAAATACTCCATGAAAGTCAACATCTGGTTGCCAATGTAACAACTCGTTTTGAACTTACTTCATTCCAAGTTGCCAATAGCTATCCAGAGTGACAAGAAGCAATGAGGAAGGAGCTCTCTGCATTGGATGCCAATCAGACTTGGGATATAGTTGATATCTCTGCAAACAAGAAACCTATTAGTTCAAAGTGGGTGTATAAAATGAAGTATAGAGCAAATGACACTCTTGAATGAAACAAGGCAAGGCTAGTGATCAAGGGTTGTGCACAGAAAGAGGGGATTGATTATACTGAAACATTCTCACCAGTAGTCAAAATGACTACCATTAGAAGTCTCAATGTTGTAGCTGTCAGGAAACAATGAAATATTTTCCAATTGGATGCCAACAATGAATTCCTACATGGTGACCTTCAAGAAGAGGCATACATGAAAATTCCTCTTGGATTATCTTCTATGCCAGGAAAAGCTTGTCTGTTAAATAAATCTCTTTATGGTCTTAAGCAAGCAAGTATGCAGTGACATTCAAAGTTATCTTCAGTTTTAATTTCTCAAGCCTACACACAATCTCCAAATGACCATTCTCTATTCTACAAGTGCAAAGATAGTTCATCAATTGTTTTTCTGGCAGTTCATGTGGATGACATTCTGCATACTGGGAATGTTAAAGATGATATGGAAACCATCAAATCATTCTTGGATGAGTCATTCAAAATCAAGGATCTTGGCAAGCTTAGCTATTTTTTGGGAATAGAGTTCCTTTATTCTGCTGAAGGATTTATTATGTCACAAAGAAAGTTCATCCTTGATATATTAAAAGATTTTGATAAGGATAATTTGCGATCAACTAAGAGTCCTTTGGATCCAGCATCAAGCTTGCTTCTGTATCTATTGAGTTCACGATGGATGCTACACCATATGGTAGGCAAATTAAATTTCATCACACAATCAAGACCAAACATTGCTTTTGTTGTTCAACATCTCAACCAGTATATGCATAGTCCAACACCACAGCACTATAAGGCTGCAATGCATACATCGCTATTCCTCAAAGGTACATTGCATTATGGCCTCTTACTCAACAACACTTCAGATTTCAAGCTTCAAGGCTATTGTGATTCTGATTGGGCCTCTTATGTCTGCACTAGAAAATCTGTGAGTGGTTATATAGTTTTTTTGGTGGTTCTCATATTTCCTGGAAGTCCAAGAAATAGTCCGTTTCTTTGTCATCTGCCGAAGCTGAATATAGGTCATTAAGAAGGCTAACAACAGAATTAGCATGGCTCACTAGGCTCCTTTTCAGAATTGACGGTCACCCATCTGGATCCTATTCCTATCAACTGTGACATCCAAGCATCTATCCATATAGCCCGCAACCCTGTCTTCCACGAGCGTACAGAACATATTGAAATAGATTTCCATTATGTGCGCTCAAGACTTGCTCAAGGCCTGATCACACTTCAACTTGTATCTACAACAGAGAAGCTAGCTAATATTTTAACAAAACCATTGTCTGGTCCTTCACATATGTCTCAATTATCCAAATTGTCACTTCTACCAACACTTCCAATTTGAGGGGGGATGTTGGAGTTATAGGACATATTTGTAAATATCTCATAGTTGTTGTAATAAGGTAATATATAAGCCTTCATGTAATCTGCTGTAAACATCAATTCAGTTAGGCAATACATAGTGTTCTTCATTCTCTTCCATTCTGTTACTCAGATTTCACATACACAAACATGAAATTTGTTGTGAAGTAAGAACACCAGGCTTATGTTTTTTGTGTACATGAAAATATTTCATTATCGGCTAACAGTTAAACGCGTTAAGTTGTAGTGAGAAGACTACTTATAGTGGAGAGTTTTATAGAGCGTTGATTATATAGATTTTGTGATAGATAATTTATGAGAAGTTGTTCATTGGACACTTATACAAAGAGCAAAAATATGGAATTGATAGATAATTTGCTAAAATTTCTCTTTCTCTTTCCAGTGCATTATTGACAAATATCTTTTACGAATAACATTGAATTCATTGAAAAATATACTCCTCTTATAGAACGAGTTGTTCACTCTCCACTTCCTCTTCTCCTATCCTTCTTCTCTCGCATGTTTACTGATTGGCTTTTGGAGATTGTTCGAATGAACAAGTAATTCATTTGAACAGCATGAAGAATGTTGAGATGAGCAAAACAAACTGTTCGAATAAACTATACAAACTGTTCGTTTGAACAATGGTTCATTGAAACATGCTATTTGAGTATTTGGAGTAGAAGAAGAAAACAAACACAAGATATATAAGAGTTCTAATAATATTGAAGAGTATAATTGAAAGAATTTTTTTAGAAAATCAATTTTCATATTATCATATTTTATTTGATTTTTTTAGATTTTGTTCAACGAATAATTTCAACTCTAACTCAAATGGTCGTTCTTTTTTACCGTAGAATTTAGGTGAACTAACGCTCTATAATACTTTCTGCTATTTACTATAAGGAGTCTGTCCTCATTAGAACCAAACTCACAGTTATATTGAAGTGTGATCAGGCCTTGAAGTGTGATCATATATTAAAGTAACACTAGCTTAATTCCCGCGCCATTCGCGGAATTTGCACAACGATTTTTATGTATATAATTAATAAACACATAAAAATAATATTAATATAAATAAAAATATCTATTATATAATTATATTTATTTTAATTGATTTTTAAATCAGTATTATATAAATATAAAGAATTTCTATTGATTTATAATCTTTGCATTTATATAAGTAAATAATATCTATGATAATGATCTATATATATATATATTTTAATTGATTTGTGTTGAAATCAGGAAATGATATCATGAGAATTATATCTTTAAATATATATATTTAATTTTTTATTTTCGAGAAAAATAACACATGTCAAATGATGACGTGACATAACTTATTGACGAGTAGATGACATGACATAATTTATTGATAAATATATTGTTTTTGCTTTAGTAATTATATAGAGTTTTTTTTATTTAATTATACTAAACTATTCAATATTCACACATTTTATATTTGAAAAGACGTTCACATCTGAATAATCTTCATATTTTAACTGTTTTTTTAGTTAAAAATAGTAACAAATCAGAATTCTTGGTGGATAATTTCTTTCAAAATAGACTTTTTTAAGTGTAGATTTGTGGAATATACCAAAATGATAGCCAGTTCTGCGAATTGGCCACAGATTAACACTGTTTCATCTTGACTTTATTTTTTTCCAAAATTCTTGAGAGTAAAAGTAGAAGGTCTAAAATAATAATATTCCATAAGCTGTAGGACGCCGACGCCCAACTAATATTATTTATTTATTTATATATTTTCCTCCATTTCTAGTCTCATTCTCTGGTTCGGCTTGTCTTCGTTCTTCTCTTTCTTTTTATCTCCCTGTGTCTTTCTTCTCCCATCACGCGGTCATTTTAGGGAGATTTGAGTTGAGGTGAGCTGAAGCTCTCTCTTATCTTGTCCATAACCTCATTTCCCAACTCCATTTATAACGTTTTGATGATTTCAAGCGAAAAACTAGACGTTTTTTAATGTTCCATTCGCATATGTCCGAATTTGCAGATCTTGTTTTTCCTATTGATCGGTAAAAGTTTTCCAGAATTCTCTTATCTATTTTCGGGACGCAAACCTGAGATTTCAACTTTCAGATCGGAATATGAATTATTCTTTTGTGATTCCTTCATTGATTTAGTGGAATTCTGTATTCTCTTATGTTGTGGTTAAGGATTGATTTGTTTGTCGGTTTTGTGATTGCTTTAATTGGTTGTGAATAATTTGGAAAAGCTGTGTGGTAATGAAATGTCTGATTGGCGAGTTTAGTGATTACTAATTCAATTCTACTCGCTTTGAGTTTTATGAGCTCGATTATTAGGTATTATAGGCTATACGATGTTTCTGATATTTGGTGGATGGTAGCTCCGTGTTGCTAAAAGGAAATCTTGTCTTTTGCAGTGATTTTTATTAATAAAGTAATAATGTCTGGAGGAAGTACTAATAGCAGTCTGAGGAAAGCACTTGGATCCATCAAGGATACTACCACCATTAGTTTGGCTAAAGTGAATAGTGGCTACAAGGTATTCAACAATATGTTCAAGATTTGTGTAGAATTGCATACTCTTATGATCATTTGTCGGTGTATTCGAGTTTCTATGTAGTTAGCCTTCTTCTGTTGTATTTATTTTCAATTTTTTTTATCCATTTGTAGGAATTGGATGTTGCTATTGTCAGGGCTACAAATCATGTTGAGCGCCCTGCAAAAGAAAAACATATGCGAGGTTGGTGCTTCATGAAACTGATGCTAAAATGTTGTTTCCTTCTCTTACACTGAAGCTTTCGAGAGAATTGGGTTTCACATCTGGAATATTAAAATTGATTTTGTGTAACTTGTTTCTGTGCAGCCATATTTGCTGCAGTTTCAGCTGTTCAGCCCCGAGCTGATGTCGCATATTGCATACATGCTCTTGCCAGAAGGTTATCCAAGACACATAACTGGGCGGTATGGGGATGAATTCGTGGCATTTCGTGTCTGGTCTTTGCAAAGAATGTTCTCCCACATTTGAATTGCAAAAAGATAGGATAATGTTTAAATTTTCAGAAAGCTATACCTTTAGATATGGATCATAGTTATTGTTCAGTGCAACCACTGGACTGGCTGGCATTTTTAATTTGTATGTTGGTTGAATGGAGATACAGTTGTAGTGATTTTTTTTATGTTAACGGATTTAATTTGTAGTGATGATTTTGGTGGGTTTGTAAACTTCTATCATGGTTCATGTCTTTTTTTTTCTCATGCATCCTGCTTACAAATTTTGATTGAATCTTCTCTTGGATTTAGGTTGCATTGAAAACCTTAATTGTCATCCATCGAGCTTTGAGGGAGGTGGATCCTACATTCCAAGAAGAACTTATCAATTTTGGGAGGAGCAGAAACCATGTTCTCAACATGGCACATTTTAAAGATGATTCAAGTGCTAATGGTATTTCTTGGTTTGGCTGCACATATTAGGAGTTCAGAATTTTTGTTCTTTGGAAGCAATTCTGAGTCATCTGCTTGATCCTTTTCTTATCCAGCATGGGATTACTCTGCCTGGGTCCGTTGCTACGCCTTGTATTTGGAGGAAAGGCTTGAATGTTTCCGCATCTTGAAATATGATGTGGAGACAGAGCGTGCTGTAAGGACTTGTCTTTTTCTTATATGTTATTCTAACATCCATTTTCGTATGAATATGTAGTGTATCTGTCTGTTTAGTTATAATGGATAGTAGTTGTTTAGATTAAGCCTTTTCCTCTCCATCATCCTTTTTAATTATTTTGCACTGCAGCATTTAGATTGCTATGCGCATCAGAGATCCGGATCATATAGATATAGCTATCTATCTTAGTTAGGAAGATAAATGATCCTTAGTTGCTTCAACCCTATGTTGTTATTTCCAACCGGTATCCACCTCCCAGCTCTGAGCTACTTTCGATGTTTCATTTTTGCACTTTTGTGTTTTAGAAGTACTTCATTGCAGATACTCTTAAAGAATTCTTCCCTTTTGTAGCATGGATATTCTGTTTTTCTCTCAAGATGGCTAATAAGCAAACTTTTCTATTCATAGAACAAACTTTTAATTTTTCGATTTTTATGATATAGTTGATGATTTTCCCAGAAGAATATCCTCAGTTGTTAAAAAAGAGATTCTGCAAAGTTTTGCTGAAAAGTGATGGAAGGGCTTTTATCTAATGATTAATATTGGTTTTATTTATAGCTATAAAATATTTATATATAGAATTTTTAAAATTTTGTGGTCATATTCAGCTATTTAATCGTGTGAAAAATTTATATGACTTGTATGCAGAGAACAAAGGACCTGGACACTGTTGAATTGCTTGAACAGTTACCTGCCTTGCAACAACTACTTTTCCGGGCTATTGGATGCCAGGTGCTATGTCATGGCAAGCATTAATTTATCAAACTGGTCTGAAGAGCTAACTTATTTTATTTCTGGATAATTTCTGCAGCCTGAAGGAGCGGCACTTCATAATTTTGTGATACAATTGGCTCTTTCCTTGGTAAACTAATATATTGAGAGTGATTATAGCTCAAGTGTTTTATCTGTTGTACTCTTTGTGCTGATATGTCTTTTTGTGCTTTCTATTATACCATAGGTTGCATCCGAGAGCATGAAAATTTACACTGCTATAAGTGACGGTACAGTTAATTTGGTTGACAAAGTAAGAATACCCGAGTCTTCCTTGTATCACCTTTAAACACAAGAACATGTTTAAGTGATTCATAAGTTTTTTTATGTAGTTCTTTGAGATGCAACGCCAAGATGCAATCAAGGCTTTTGACATATACCGGAGGGCTGGGCAACAGGTTTGTTTTGGTTTTTTGAATCTATTCTTTTTGTTTATATTTTTCAATATCTGGTTTGTTGCCTGTTTCCTTCGAGTGAATCTAGTGCCTTTTCCTATATCGTCACGTTGAAGTCGTGTTTATGGTGCAGGCTGAGAGATTGTCAGAGTTCTACGAAGTGTGCAAGAATCTTGATGTCTGTCGTGGAGAGAGATTTATTAAGATTGAACAGGTATCTACCTGTATAATCTTTATACTTGTGGAACTCATTACTTCTAGGTTATCTTATTTCTTATTCCTATCTAATTCTTCATCTTTTTGGTGAAGCCTCCTGTATCATTTTTACAAGCTATGGAAGAATATGTACGAGATGCTCCAAGGGGATCAACATTTAAGAAAGAACAGGTTTGCAAATAAAAATGGGTATCTTATTATGTTTCGTAATTCCTTTAGCTCTCAGGATGTCAGATGTGTCTTGTTGATTAGGAAGTTGAAAATTTTATTATTCCAAGGAACGAACCTCCTTTTTTACGTGAATATTAACTTAGAAACTCTAATACAATATCTTCTGCTCATGCAGGTAAAACGGGTGATTGGTGAGGACACTCCAAAAGATATCTTAGCGATTGAATACATAAAGGATGTAGAAGCAAAGGAGGACCGCCCACCTTCACCTCCTCCTGCAGAGCCAGTCAAAGAGCAAAAGGGTGTCACTGAAGCTCCCGATCTGCTGGTATATTCCTAAATCATTACCTTTTCTCAAACATATTGACATAGTTAGATTCTCTCTTCCTACAGCTTTGTGCAAGGCAGAAAAAAACGATAATATGGCAGCACCATGAAATGTGGTATCTGAAACTAGAAGTTGCTCTTTGTTTGTGATGTATTATTCTCCTTTACGTGTCAGAGTTTGGATGATCCTGCTCCTGCATCAGATTTAGATGAGAAGAATTCCCTGGCTTTGGCAATTGTACCCGTTGGTAAGTTTTTATTTGGAATTCATAGAAATTTACAAATAAGACATGAACGTATAGTTAATTGTATATGCTATATCTTATTCTTATAAGAGTTGAGACCCCAAACAATATAATTAAAAACTAACACAGAACTACATGTCATTTCCTGTTACAAGGGGAATGGAATGTTGAGTTCAAAACCATCCTTTTATCTAAATTATGTTGCGTAATCATAATTCTAACAAAGATCCATTTTTGTTTGAGCTGACCCGTTTGCCACTCCAGCAAATCCTACTAGCCTGGAAAATGGAACAAGTGGGTGGGAACTGGCACTTGTCACCGCACCAAGCTCAAACGAGCCCACCACAACTACTGGCAAGCTGGTAAGCAACTTCATTACATCTAGAAAGTATTCTAATTCCTTTCTTATCTCTACTTGTTATCATCCAAATTATATAGAATCATTACACATAATCTGTTAGATTAAAAAACCATCATTTTTCCCTTGAGGTACATTTGATAAGTACTTGGTGCAATATCCGACTGATACATAATACTAACTTCTGTTTACATTTATGTGACACAATGCAAAGGCTGGAGGATTTGACTTGCTTACGTTGGATAGTCTATATGACGATGCCATAAGAAAAAGCAACCAACCAGTGAGCTACAATCCTTGGGAGTCAACACCTATGTCAAACCCGATGATGCATCAACAACAACAACAGATCCATGATCCGTTCTTCGCATCAAACGGGATGGCTGCTCATCCAGGTATACAAATGGCCACCATGAACGCCCAACAACAAGCTTTTATGTTACAACAACAACAGCACATGGTGATGATGGGTCCACATCATCAGCAGCAACCATTTCAACTACAACAACCACAAGGAATAAACCCGTATGTGAATCCATACGGAGCAAACCCGTACGGATCAGGTATGCCCGTACAACAACCTTATAACCCGTATGGTGGCCACTTATAGACACGGAAAAGGGCAATACACAGGATTTGGGAATGCTATTCTTGATTGTGTACCATATAAAGTCTTTGCTTGTGCAGAAGGTAGATAATGAGAAAGATTTGTTGTTTAAAGAGATGAAGAGAGTGAGGGAGAGAAGCATTTTGATGGTAATCTTGATTAACTCGGTGCTATTAGAATGCTTTATTATTATTTTTTATATTCAAAAAATAATGTTTTTCCATTTTCTTTCTTGGGGAATGCACTATATTTTATATACTAGTATGTAAAATTTTCTGGACAGACCTGCCAATTTATGACTGATTCTTGGGTTTCTGGTTGTATATGGATTAGTTCTCTTATGATGTAATATTGCCTTGTGCACTTGTGCATTTTGGTATAGCATCAGCATTCCTGTACCCAAGGTGGGTTGATGACACTAAAGAAAAAAAGTAGATGCCACAAGTGCACTTTTTCTTTAAGAATACTCTTATCAGTCTCTGTAAGTTGCAAGGAGTGCAGTGTTCTATTTTCATTCCGATAGAATCATAATTCCGATAGAATTGGTGCCTCACAATCACTAGCCTATTTCTCTGAGGTTTTTCTTAGTTTGTGGTTGAATATTCATATTCTGATGGTTCCAGATTAATCCATCCTGAATTTGGTGACAGTACTAAACTCCACTGTGGTGACAGTTGTGCATTTCAATGTGCTAGTAGATTGAGAGGTCGAGAAAGAACTTGACATAGATTGAGAGGTCGAGAAATAACTTGACAGAAGGACAAATTGTCATGAGAAATAATTAGATAGATGGACAAACCGTCATAGTAGATTAAATGGCCGAGAAATAACTCGATAGAAGGACAAATCGTCATGAGAAATATTTGATAGAGGGGCAAACCGTCATGAGAAAGCAACAAAACAAAACAAACTAAGAAAGCTCCGGGTATCACTAATGTTAGTTTCAACCTAGAAAGCTCCACATATCAGTAATAGAGGGAGAATGACATGAATACGAGTTGCATGGTTGTCAGGATTGAGATCCTACTTTGGATCGGAGAGGGGTAGAATCAAATATGTAGGATCTTAAGATCCTATGATTTAATAAATTCAGCGATCGAAATGATCAATATGACTATGCCATGTCTTTTTAGTAAAAATAATACAAATAACACACATAAGATCGGTATTAGTTTCATACATAGTTAAAACGATTGTATGAAAGTTCATTTAAAGTTTAAAATTTTTCAAAATAAAGATATATTTTGTTTCTAAGTATTACAATCACCAAATCAATCTAAATAATAAACAATGCAACAAAATTAATCTCCGTCATAGCCAAAGTTCACGTCATCAACAAGCGCATGCACATCATCATACTCGTCACCTGAATGATCCCTGTCAAGTCATTACCATCTAAACTCTATTTCTAAGTTTCCAGAATCATTAAGCTCATTAGAAACAACACAAACTACTATATCATTTTTGTCGTCGTCACTGACTACAAGTTGCTCGACATCCTCATCTACATAAATGAGATGAATTGAAAATCATATAAAAAAAGTTGAAAAGTAAAGTCCAATAAAACACTTATTTGGGGGATTGATTGATTTCTTTATCGTTCTCATGCATTATATCGAGGTTGTGAGGATTCTCTAGCTGTTCTTCTAGCTGCTCTATCAAGGACATTTAACCCTGCTCCATCTTCCAGAAGAACGCGCTCCTCAATTTACATTATTCATTCATCGTCTATAGAAAAATAATCTAAAATAGGAAGAATTGAGGATTGATATTTAGAAGCTCACTTTTGTTGTTTTTGTTTCAGTTTAAAGGTGTACATTACGAATACCAAATCATTCATATTTTGTACATGTAAACAATTTCTTTTCTTTGTATGCACCTAAGTAGCATTGAAAATAAAAACAACTAAAAAAACATTTAGTTACAGAAGCAATTCCGTCCAAAAAATTCAGTTAAAACTAGTTGGATCCTACGATCGGATCCAGATGATAGAATCTTACAATCCTATCCGATCCTGTTACGATCATGTACGATCTTGTACAATCTTGTACGATCATGTATGATCCCATACAATCCTATACAATCCAGGGTTTGGTCTTGACATGGATCTAATCCTACGTGCATCAGATCTATAAAAGCGTTTGGTAGACTATACAACAAGAAAAAATGTAACATGTATAGGGTGTTTTTTCCAATAGAGCTTATCGCGCTTAATAAATAATGTTATTTCAATAAATGTAATTCACTTGTCACACAAATAATTAATGTGGATACCGAAGTCAGAGCGTACGCCTATCACGACTAGATTCTATGTACGAATTTGTATGCTTGTTCCTATAACTATGTCTATTGTATGTTGTCCCATATACCATTGTGATGAATTACACGATGAGTAGCATAAGCAGAGTATCGTTCTTTGCGAAGAATCTATGAATAACTTCTGTGACTTAGAAACTTGCTCAATGGTTTTAAGTTTGAGCCCACAATTGTGCATTGTGATAACCAAGCAACAATTTATATTGCTAAAAATCTTGTATATCACTAAGGAAAAAAGCATATTGATCTTAGTTGCCATTTCGTTCGTGAGAAGTTGTTGGAATGTTTGATTTTCTTCCGAGATGTCCTCAGTCACTATCTCGACAAGTTGGGATTGTTGACATCATCACCATCTTGAAGGGGGTGATGAGATAAGAAGAATTGATCAATATTCTGGAATGCCGCGGTTGTGTGATTAGTTGCTCAGAACACAAACGACTTAAGCAGCTAGTGATTCACATCTAGAAAGAAGAGTCGTTTTAAACTCATACTTGTAGTTCTAATATAAGGAAATAGAAAACAAAAATTCTATCAAATCTCATTTGAAATTGATAGAGAGCATATCATGATAAAATATTATCTTTATGCATGCAAACTTACCTCAGCGTATGTCTGATTCGCTCGGAAACCTAAACCGCCATTGATGAAGAAGAAAGAAAGTGTGAAAGGGAGAACAAATTAAGAGAGGAAAAGCTTTTCATTCAGAGTGAATCAATTACAGAATACAGTGACTTCTGTTAACTAATATAGATGAGATAAAAATGATCTACCTCTCCCTTAATTACATGTGGCTAACCACAGGACAAATTACTCCTAACAAACTAAAACTAACCCAGATATTATCACCCCCCTCAAATTGGAGGTTGGGATTTACAACTCCCAATTTGACCAAGAGATCAGTATATCTATATCCCAGGAGTGTTTTAGTTAACATGTCAACCAGTTGGTCCTGTGCTGGAACGTGTGAAAGTGAAATTAACCCATCCAAGAGTTTTTCACGCACAAAATGACAGTCTATGTCAATATGTTTTGTGCGCTCGTGATAAACGGGATTGCGAGCGATGTATATGGAAGCTTGATTGTCACATCGTAGCGGAATCGGTGTGATTTCCTGAACAGTCAGTTCACCGAGAAGACGACTAAGCCATGCGAGTTCATCACAAACACGTCGCATCGAACGATACTCTGCCTCGGCGGATGATAAAAAAACGGTCTGTTGTTTCTTCGATTTCCAGGAGATGGGACTACATCAGAGGAATATAATAATGTACCCGCTCACAGATCGCCGAGACAAGGGACAAGATGCCCAGTCAGCATCACAAAAAACTTGCAGACGCAAGTCCTCAGAAACAGATAATAGAATGCCCAAATCAATTGTTCCAAGAAGATACCTAAGTGCGTGGAAGGCAACATCTTAATGAGATTGGCGTGGTGCTTGAAGAAACTGACTCAAGTATTGCACAGTGAAGGTGAGGTCAGGCCGAGTGTGAACAAGGAAATTCGGTTTGCCAATGAGACGGTTATAAGAAGGATCAGGGAGAAGGGGACCTGTCTCATTGTCGAGCTTGAGATTGAGAACCAAGGGAGCAGAAACGGGTGTGAGAGATAGGCACTCAAAATCAGAAAGCAATTCCCTGATGTACTTGCGCTGCGTGAGAATCAAACCCCTGGAGTGAGGCACAAATTCAATTCCTAAAAAGAAATTCAGAGACCCCAAATCTTTGATACGGAATTCCATATTGAGAAAATCCTTGATAGCATACACCTCTGTTTGATCGTTTCTAGTAATCAGGATGTCGTCAATATAAACAACAAGGAATGTAACAGATTCACCAGTCTTCTTGTGAAACAGAGAGTACTCGTTTAGGGACTGACTGTAGCCGCGTGATTTTAGACCGTATAAGGATTTACACAGTCGATAAACTAGATTAGAATCAGAGAGATTGAAACCTGGGGGAGGGCGCATATATACTTCCTCGTGTAATTCCTCGTGAAGGAAAGCATTATTAACGTCAAGTTGTGAGATTGTCCATTTTCTTTTGACATCAAGAGCAACAAGACTGCGTACAGGTGAACTTGACAACGAGTGAGAAGGTTTCGTTGTAATCGATTCCTTCTTTTTATGTGAAACCCTTCACGACCAGGGGGGCTTTGAACCTCTCAATCGAACCATCTGCCTTCTTTTTTATCTTATATACCCAACAACAACCAATCGACTTTCTTCCTTTTGGAAGGGGAACTAAATCCCATGTATGATTCTGATCAAGGGCCAGAAACTCAGCTTCCATAGCTTGAATCCAGCGCGGGTCAAGGCTTACAGCTGTGTAGGTAAGAGGTTCAGTCTCCTTTGAATTAGGGGGTAATTTCTCAACAAGGGAATGGAAACAAAAGGCTTGAGGAAGTGTGGTAGTAAGTGTGTGAGGACAGAATGAATCACAAGTCATGGCTGAACAGACGTAATCATTTAAGTAAGAAGGAGTTTGAGCTACTCGATTAGATCGTCGAGGAGGGTTTATGGGAATAGAAATAGAATTCTCAGTAGATGTGGAGGGTGCGTGATTGGACATTATTTCAGAAGGTGGTTGGGAAGGTATGAGGATATTGGATGATGGATGAGAATTAATGTCTTCCTCATGGTCAGCAGGAGTAGGTGGAAAAACGGTAGAAATAGGAGATGAAGGTGTAGATGAGTAAGGGAATACCTTATCATGGAAGACAACGTCTCGTGATACTTGGATCTTATGGGTTTCCAAATTATAGACCTTGTACCCCTTTTTCCCAAAGGGGTATCCAAGAAAAATGCAGCGAGAAGCTCGTGCCTAAAACTTACCACGACCCTGAATAAGAGTTGAGGCAAAGCTGAGACAACCGAAAGAACGCAATTGTGTATAATTAGGCAGTTCTCCAAACAAAATCTCATAAGGACATCGGTGTTGTAGTAAGGGGGAAGGGAAGCGATTAATCAGGTGCGTAGCAACTAACACACAATCCCCCCAGAAATGTAAAGGCACACCAGACTGAAACATAAGATCCCGAGAAGTTTCGAGCAAGTGTCGGTGTTTTCGTTCAACAACTCCGTTTTGTTGCAGTGTAGCCACGCACGAGGTCTGATGTTGAATGCCCTGATCAAGAAGGAAACGTTTGGTGTCGTGGCTAGTACCCAATTCTAAAGCATTGTCAGAACGCAACACTTTGATTTTAGATCCGAATTGAGTAAAGATCATAGCAACAAATTCCCTTATGAATGAAAAAGCATTGCTTTTTGTACTAAGCAAATGTGTTCAGGTTGTCCTACTGTAATCATCTACCATTGTAAGAAAGTATCTATATCCTTCCTTAGTAGGGGTATGGTAAGGGCCCCATACATCAACATGAACCATCTCAAATACATGTGAGGAAGAAATTGTACTTATAGGAAAGGGAAGTTTATGTTGTCTGGCTTTGGCACACACACTGCATCCAGAGAGTGCATCTTTATTGGAAGAGTTCATAAATGGCAACTTCTTTAGCTTGTAAAAAGGAAGGTGCCCGAGTATGATATGCCATAGGCTGCAATCATCAGGAGGAATGCTCGAGGAGGCAAGAACTGAAAAATCCTTGTCTTTCTGCTGTGAAGTTTATTGAAAAAGATAGATGCCATTATGAGATTTACCAATTCCAGTGGCATGTTCATCAAAGGGCTCTGCACAGTGCAATTCCCATTCGTGAAGGTTACTGAACATCCATGCTGCTCAGTGAGACGTGCTACTGAAATCAGATTGAACTTAAATAAAGGAACAAACAGCACCCCAGATAATACAAGTTCTTTGGACAAGCAGACCTGACCTTCTAAATCAACTTGAAACTTATTCCCATTTGGAAGAACAACAAAGAAAGTTGTGCAAGCTTTTTCACAGAAGATAGTAAACTGAAGTCATAACACATATGGGTGCTAGCACCGCTGCCTATTACCCAATTTCCTAAAGAGAGAAGTGGTTTAGAGGATACACCAACAAGGGCAAGAGTATTCTGAACCTCAGAATTTGTCACAGCGCTGCAAACTCCATGGGGGTGAAGAGGCTTTCAGAAGTTGAAGAAGTTGAGCACAAAGCTCATTGGATAATCCTGGTATAGTAGGTGACCCTGAACTGTTGGAAGAGCCTTCTTCCTGAACTGAAGCTGCTACTTTCTTCTTCTTGGTGAACTTGAAGTCTGAAGGAAAACCAATAAGGCGATATCACTTCTCAACTTGATGTCCTGATTTCTTGCAGTGTGAGCAAATAACCGAATCCTTCTTGAAATGTCCATTGCCATTCCTGGAATTAGAATCTGACCTGTTGCGCTGGCCATCATTGCCATTGTTTTTTCCGGCGTACAGAGACGCTACTTCCTGCAAGAATTTGGTGTTTGCCCCAATTTCGCACTGTCGTTCTTCTTGGAGAAGAAGCGAATAAGCAGAAGCCACAGAAGGAGTAGGACACATCATGAGGATGCTCCCTCTGACAGTACTGTAATCTTCATTTAATCCCATAAGGAATTGAAGTAGGTGTTGCTCTTGATCGTGACAACCAGAATCTTTTGCGCAAAGCGGTGGTTTCTTCAAGCAATTCAGTTCATCCCACAGAGATTTGAAACGAGTGAAATAGGTGGAGATTGAACTATTACCTTGTGATATTGAATTCAATTCCTTCTGAATTGAATACAGTTGTGCAACACTTCTTTGACCAAATCTTGCTTCCAACTCATCCCAAATCTGCTTAGCAGTTCTACAAAAAATAACGCTACTACGAATATCTGGACTGAGGCTGTTAAGAAGCCAAGAAAACACTAGATTGTTGCAATGATCCCACAATCTTCCTTGTTGATCTGCACTTGGCCTAGCATAGGAGCCATCAATGAAGCATATTTTGTTCTTTGCCGAGAGCGCCATAATAACAGATCGACACCATTCACGGTAAGACTTGCCATCAAAGATCTGGCCAACGAGAGGTGTCCCTGGTTGATCGGAAGACTATACGTACAACAGATTAGTTTTGTCCATCCTTTCTTGTTCCATGAGATTCTGGGAATCAAGATTGAGATGAGAAAGGGGCAAAACGGTAGAGAAAACGAAAAACAAGAACAAATTTCGATTGAAAAAGCCTTTGTGAGTGAGGCGATGGAGCGAGAGGCAGGAAAAGGTTTTTGAGGTGAAAGCGGAAGGGAAATCGACTTTGGTGAGCTGAATTGGACGAATTCAGCAATAAATCGATTAAAGGAGAAGAAATCAAAGACGGTAGATAACGAATCGAGCGAGAGTGAGTTGTCGCTCTAGTACCATGTCAGATTCGCTCGGAAACCTAAAGAGCAAGACACAGTGTTTCGATCTTATGAAAAAGCCAAATATCGGACTAGAGGTCTATAACATGTGCGCTCAAGTGGTTAAACGGTGGCCAACAATCCCGTTTTTCACGAGCGTATAATTATGTCGAAATCAATCACATTGAAAAAACCAGTAGTCGGAACCGACGTCGAGAAGTTGCTATCTTCACAACCGTCATCCTTCTTTTCGTTTACTTTCAATGATAATGACAGTATGCATAACTTCGTATTTCTAGAGAAGTTCGTTCTCAACAAAACATTCTAGAGAAGATCGTATGGAAGAGTTTACTCGAAATCTAGTCGAATTGGGACATAGATAACCGTCGTAAAGTGGGTGAAACATTGTATTGTTCTCAACAAAATATTGGGTTATTCTCATTAGCCTCTCAAGGGCATTTATATAACTAGATATAAGAAAGAGATATCTACACAAAAGGCAATAATACAAACAATATCAATTAATACTAATATATCTCTAATACCCCTCAAGTTGGAGTATGTGGATCAACAATATCCAATTTGGGCATAATTACCCAAATACAATTGAAAGGAGAAAACTTCAAGAAACGGGAGAGAGAAATGCGCACATCCTTGCGAGCAAGACGAAAATGAGGTTTTGTGGATGGTACCATCACAAATCCAGACGAAGAACTCAACATCTTAGAGGACTGGTGGACGGTTAATTCTATGCTGGTGTCATGGATCTTGAACACCATAGAAGCAAAACTTCGATCGACTCTGACTTATATGCAGAATGCCAAAGAACTATGAAGCAAAACATGAGGTTTTAGGGTGTTTCCGGCTAATAGGATACCCGAAATGGTGGGGAGACCGACGGCGTGAAACAGGACAACCCATTGGAAGAGGGTCATCTCCTCAAAACCGTGGAGGATTCATCCGTGGAAGAATGACAAGTATGAATTCTGAATTATCATGGATTATCGATTCCGAGGCTACTAATCACATGACATGATGTAGAAATCATCTCAAACAACTTTCTACTTGTGATATAAGAATGCCAGATGGAAGCCGTACTCATGCCAACATGGCAGCAAGTGTTACAATGAGTGGAAAATTATCACTCACAGATGTGCTCTACGTCCCGAAACTTTCATGTCAAATTAATTTACTTTTATTCAAAAATTAATTTAACATTTTGTTGGATATTTGTTCTAGAGTAGGAATCGCGTTGCGCAAAGAGGCCAATACGCTTTTTCATTTTCAATCAATCACTTTTACTTTGTTCTATCTTTTTCTCTCTATCTCTCTCCTCTAATCATTACATATTTTTACTTTTTTCTCTCTTTATTAATCATTTAATTCACACATTCCTTAATTCCCGTGAAACTTCATAAACAAGCACCATATTATGAGGCGGAGGGAGTACATCATTGTGTAGTATTTAGGTAGAAAGAGGGCTTTAAGGACAGTATCAGAAGTTGGGCTTTGGTACTTGTCATGTTTACCCTCACAATTCTAGAAAACCCTAATTGGACCCGTCCTCTCCAGCCCAAATTATAAATCATCTATCCACGCCTCTCTCCCCAAAATTCAATCTCTTTTCCATTCTCGCAAACGAGGTCCAATTCAGCGTTGAGGTTTTTGTTCATCGCCCCAATCCAATTATCAACGTAGACGAAGAAGCCCAATCTCCCTCTCCTCACTCTTCTCCCTCTTCTTTCCTTCTCTCACTTCTGTGTCGATTGGCCCAGATTTGCTTCTGTCGCCGGAATATATTGTATTCCCGCCACAATCTGGTTCCTTCCTTCAACTCCTCCGTCTTTCCGCATTTGAGGTAGATTTCTTTCAAATTCACATTTAGATGTCAACAAGGTCTAATTTTTCCGGTTTTGATATCGTCTTTGATGATTTCAGGTCTAAGTTGTTGCTATGCTCTTAATATTTGATATATACTGTTCCATTGTTTTTCTAGGGTTTAGCTACAATTTTTTGCATTCTGTTTTGTCAAAGCGTCAAATTGATTGTGCTGCTCCGTTTGTCGTGAATTTATTCATTCTCTGTTTTTTTTGTTCTGATCTTTCCTGGTGAATTTAGTTCTGCTCATAGCGTGTTTTCTAAATCAAACAAAATTATTTTGGCGCGAGGACAGGTTTTACTTGTGCTCAATCTGTAATGGAAGTTGAAATTTGTTTCTAGGCCGCCAAAGCGCTTTCGACCTTTTTTCTAACATTAGGTTTTATAATTCTAATGTGAGTTCGATTTTCTTAGGCCCTATTTTAGTGAATGTGGTTTTGTCAATTGAGTTGTAATATGATTCAAGTTGAATGGGCCTGTTCATGCGTTTGTGTATTAAAAGGCTCAGCATGAACCCAAACAACTCATGTATGTAAATGTGGTTTGCACTGTTTATTCAAAAAAAATTGAGTATGAAGATAAATCATGCCATGTGCATTGATGTCGGATTATGCTTATATTTGTTGTAAATGAACTGATATGTAATCAATGCACATTATGATTTTCACATAGAACTATTGTGGTTTTAGCTTAGGAATCTACTAATAAAAGGTAGATGCTTTTGTTTTGCTCAATATTCATGCAGTAGAAAACTGGCCTTCTAACTGGCTATTGCTTTTGTTTTCAGCATGACTATTACACAAGAAAACCATAATATAGATCCGGTGGATGCTGCACTATTAAATTTGAAATCTGAGCCGGATTATATAGAGCCAGCATATAGAAAGCAAGTGAGGTCAGAGATCCCTGCTATTGCAGAAATGGTGAGTTCTCACAATAATAGTTTAGAGCTCGTAGTTTCACAGCCAGTTGATGTGGACAGACTGCCTGATCAATATCTTGTAAGTTCCAAAGCTATGAGCTCGGAGATGTTGAATGAAGAAGAAGCTGAACAGATGAGCGTGGATTCATACAAACAACAACCGTCTGGTTCACAATTTGCATATCCACCTCAAAATGTAAGCTCAGAGCTCGTGTACTCACATCCTGACGGTGCTCAGCTCGTCGGTTTACATTCATTTGATCACGAGGCACTTACTTTTGAGAAATTAGTGAAAATGGAGGATTTAAATCCGGACCACATCCAAATGGAGGCTTTCACTTCAGATCTTGAACAACAACTGCTACAAGTCAGTTCAGATATGGTTGATTCTGAGCCTTCTGTACCTAGAAAACGTTCCCAAGTCTGGAAACACTTCAAGATTGAGACTGTTGATCCCGGACCCCCCGTTGTGAAGAAGGCCGTGTGCATGGTATGTAATCAAGCTTTTTCGTACAGAACTGGCTCAAAGGTTAATGGCACAAGCCACTTAATTCGCCATATTGCAAAGGGAAAATGCCCTCTAAAAAGCCTCGATCATCAGAAGAGAAATCAGTTGATTCTGAGTCTGCCAAACAGTGCAGACTCAGATACTAATGTTACTCTGAAACGTAGACGAAAAATCCCAATCGTACCACGCCTTATATTTGACCAAGACCGATGCAGAAGCGAAATTGCTAGAATGATTATAATGCACGAATACCCTCTCCACATGGTGGAGCATCAAGGCCTGGTTTCGTTTCTTCAACATCTCCAGCCAAGATTTGGTATGGTGGACTTCAAAACCGTGCAAAGGGATTGTGTGGATACACACTTGAGGGAAAAGGAAAAGCTTCAAAAGTTGATTGATGCAATTCCTGGACATGTATCCCTCACATTGGACCTGTGGACTTCTAATCAAACAACTGCATACGTATTCTTGCACGGTCAATTCAGTGATCATGAATGGAACTTGCAAAGGTGTCTGCTTAATGTTGTCATGGAACCGTTCCCTGAATCAGACACTGCTCTTAGTCATGCAGTGGCCACTTGTCTTTCGGACTGGAACTTGGATAATAAACTATGTTCAGTCACCTTGAACCAGCCTGTAAGTGGTACAGCAAGTGCAAAATTGAGGGGGTTACTTTGCATCCAGAACCCTTTAATAGTAAATGGTCAATTGTTGGTCGGAAGCTGTCTTGCTCATACATTAACCGAGATGGCTCTGGATTTACTAGCTGCAGGACAAGACGCCGTGGGAAAAATCAGGTCATATGTAAAGCAACAACTTCAAAACCCCAGCGGAAAGGGGCTCGTACTGGACAAGGCGACCCGATGGGACACGACTTATCACATGCTTGTGTCTGCCATCGAGTTAAAAGAAGTCTTGTGTTGCTTAGATGAGTATGACGTACCCACATTGGAGCAGTGGAAGCAAGCAGAGAATGTGTGTGATTACCTCAAACTTCTCTTTGAGACGGCCAACTTATTCGTATCAAGAATCCCGCCTTCAACAAACGTGTTGTTCCACGAGATCTTGAAGATTATGGAGAAGCTGGCGACATCAAACGCCTCAGTTTCCGTGCAAGAGAAGTTCCTTAAGTACTGGAAAGAGTGTTGGGTCTTACTAGCCATTGCAGTGACCATGGATCCGCGGTACAAAACGAAATTCCTCGAGTTCTGCTTCTCAAAACACTTGGGTGAAGACGCAGGTGATTACATTCGAGCGGTGGACAAGGCTGTCCAGGAGCTTTTCCATGAGTATTCAGCAGAAGAAGACGAGATTATTAAGGAAGATGATGAGGTGACGAGAACCGGGCTGTCTGATTTTGATGCTTATGTGATGGAGACAGCAAGAAAAGAAGCGAAGCCGGAGCTGGAGCGGTACTTAAACGAGTCTCTGTTGCCACGAGGAGACGACGACTTTGACGTGCTCGGGTGGTGGAAAGTGAACAAGGTCAAGTATCCCGCGCTCTCGAAGATGGCGCGAGACGTCCTCTCCGTCCCTCTCTCGAGTGTGGGATCGGATTACGTGTTTTGTACCGCTGCTAAGAAGATGGAGGAGGGGCGGAGCTCATTGAAGCCGGAGACGATAGAGGCACTAACTTGCACTAAGGAATGGTTGCACTATGATTTAACGCGCTCAAGAGTTGGATGATGTGATGATAGTTATACATATAAATAGCATAAGATGTTTTCGGATTATACAAGCTGATTGGTTTCCTTTTTTCATTTCTTGATAAACGAATTGTTCTGAATTCATTCACACAGAATTATTATTATATAGGTGGACCAAGGGTGCATAAGGAGGGAACAACACATTTGGACGGTTTATTATCAAAAGTTAGATATGAAATTTTATCAAAGTTTCATGATCGTAGAATTTGAGTATCTTTTGGTGATGTTGAAAAAAGAGAACATCATGGAAAAAAGATGAAACTCTTCTAAGTAACAAATGTAAATATATATCCAACCTCGAAACAAGTTGCAGTAGTGATGTTGGACTTATCTGAATAAGAAGGCCCGACAATAAAAACATAGCGATGAGCACCTTTTTATGCCCTACAGCACCCTCCCCGTTCGGAATGGAACGAACCCCATTCCGAACGGGTGAGTCTCACATTTTTAAATTTATTTTTTTCTCGTTCGGAACTATTGATTTAATTTTTTAATTGAAAAATGACAGAACCGGTTCCGTTCGGAATATGGTTCGGAACGGGATTAATTTTTTTTAATTTAATTGGTGACGTCACCTCTTGTGACGACACTTGTTCGGGATGGCGTTCTGAACAGGCCGTTCATGATGTATTTCCGAACGGGGAAAGAAATATTTTTTTTGAAAAAGTTTGTAACGACTCTTTCATGGACTCCTCCATAAAACCGGATTTGTATAGTCAAATTCTCAAACCAAAACTTTCAAAGCATAAAAAATGACGTCTGGAAGCGATTCAAGTAATTCTTCAAGGGCAGGTAGTTGGAAAGAAAGACGGGGGTGTTCTTCCAGTGAGACGTCGGTGGAGGAGGAGGTTGATTTGTCTGCGCCGGTAGATGATACATATTTCCAAGTAAGTACATATAAACCTTTTTTATAGCATTTAATTAGAATTTATTTTATTCATATGGTATGTATTGAAATTTGAGTAATTTTAAATAGGGATACTGTAGCGACGAAGAATATTTAAAAATCGACTAAAGTGCCCATTTTACGACTAGTGAGAGATTTCCTACTATGGATCTTTTGAGAGAGTGGGTTAGGAAGGTCGGTTATGAGTTTTGTATGGTTATCACCACGAATTCATCAATGACCAACAAGAGGATATTTCTGCAATGCGAGCAATCCGGTAGTTATAGAAAACATCGAAAGAAGATTAATCTTGAAGGTGATGTAGCAGAACCATCGTCGCAACGTAGCAATCTTAGTAGGTTAAGGAAGAACAATTGTCCTTTTATGTTGAAAGGATATTATCGACGAGCAACTCTTGTTGAGCCGGCTGGGTGGATACTAAAAGTTGAGAAGGCATGTCACAACCACTGTCTTTCCAGCAGCTTGATTGGCCATGCATTTGCTTCGAGGATGACGGGAGAGCAAAGACGAAAAATAATGATTGCATCAGCGGCCGGGGCAATGCCGAAGATTATTTATACACATATGCTTCAAGAAGATCCGACTTCCACAATATCAAGGAGACAAGTGTACACTGTGAGGGAAAAGGAGAGGAAGAAAGCATTGGCAAATCTAAACGTGACCCAGTGGTCAATAGATTTTCTCCATCAAAGACGTTATAATAAAGACATCGACTACGAGACGAATCCGGAGACCGGGGAGAAAAAGTTGTCAGCGTTTTTCATATCTCATCCGGATTGTCAACATTTGTTGAGAATGTTCCCTCGGGTGGTGATCATGGACGCGACGTACAAGACTAATAGGTACACTAAATTTCATTATTATGACTTCATTCACCGTTTTTGAATTATAATTATTAAATTTGAAATTGATAGGTATGGTTGGCTGTTACTTCAGTTTGTTGGATTCAGTTGCACCAACTATACATATTGTATTGCACTAGCGTTCATTTGTCGTGAGTCAGCCCCATACTATGCATGGGCATTGAAGCAGGTGAAGTATTTGTATGGTGCACTCGGAGGACCGGATTGCATCATGTCTGATCGAGAGCTGGCAACAATTAAGGCGGTTGACCATGTATTTCCTTATGTGCGTCATATGCTTTGCCATGTCCACGTTGATCGGAATGTTAAGGCATTTGCTAAATTGAACAACCTGGACGAAAGAAGTGCATCGGCTAGCGTTCGACGGGTGATGCGGTCTCACACAGAGAAGCAGTATGAGGAGAGACTTGATCACTTCCGGAAAACATGGAGGAATGATGATCTTGTACAATATGCTGAGAGCACATGGTTTACTCCCCACAAGGAAAAACTTATAGCTGCGTATTGCGATGATATACGCCATTTTAGCACAAGAACGTCTAACAGGTAAGATATTTGAAATTGTTTTTAACGAGAATGATCATGACATTTTTGGGCTAAATGTTTAACATGTAAAATGTCGTTGTCAGGGTTGAAGGTCAGCACTCGATGTAGAAGACTATGTTTGATTCAGCTGTTGGAGGGTTCGACACTTTAGTGCAACACATTGACAATATGTTTGTTGATCAGCACCGTCGAATACGGTTTGAGATGGAAAGGTCGAACCACACCAGCCCGAAGGAGATACAAGACGAGCCTCAATGAATCAAGACTATTTTCATGCGCCTATTGAGGAAGTGCTCCGACAAGTGATTGAGAATGCTATTGAAAGAAGTTATTAAGGCAAAGGAGGGAAAGATATGTGGTCCATGTGAGGATCCTTGGTGGGAATTAACACTCGGATTGCCTTGCCCACACAGGATTAAGGTGTTTGTAGAGGAAGGAACGTCATTGTTGCCGAGCGACATTGATATCTTCTGGAAGCAGATCAAGTGGGAAGGAGTGGAATTGAAAGACTTCGACTCTGATGACAACGTGCAATTGACTGCGGATAAGGTTCTGATGGATAATTTCTTTGAAGGGGTATTTTCCGGTAACGTTGATGATTTCGATATGAAGAGGATGGCTGATAAGTGGCGTGAGTGCAAGGATCCTTCTTCAGTTGATATCCAGGACCCTCCCGGGGAGAGACGAGGAGAGGAAGGCCTAAGATTCATGAAAAGAAGACGCGTACAAAGCGAGATCCGGGTTGGGATGAGAGGGCTCAGGCTAAGAAGGATAAGGAGAAGACAGAAGCAAGGAAAAAGGAGATGAAAGAGGAAGAGGGTGCAACTGTGCCACCGAAAGCCGATTCACAAAAGAAATCATCGGTTGCATCCAACAAAGCTTCAAGCGGGGCCACAATCGGAAAAGAGAGTGCAACTAAACCACCGAGGGTCAGAGGAAATGCCAAATCGAAATGTAGCGCTAGCAATTCATTGTGGTTATCGGTCCCTTGCGCGCTTACTTGGTAAGCCAGAGCAACAATACGTTGAAGTCCGATTAGATCTTTCGAGGCACCTCCAAACAAACGGGAATAGGTATGAAGAGATGCTAGAGGGTTTCAAGACTGTCCCGCAACTCATTCGAGAAGTGAATTACATTCGATGACCCTGCTCTCGTGAATTTTGGATGTGCACACCTACAATGGGATTGGTCTTTGCCACGAGGTTTCAAGTTGCACTAGTGGTGTTATCATGGTTTGGTCCTTGTACATGTCTTCCGATGTTTGCTCCTCCCGGTTCAGAGCCTCCTACCACGGTGTTCGCCATTGCACATGTAGGCACCCGCAACCATTACGTACCGGTACGCATTGATATTTTTCGCTCTTGCTTCTTATTTCACATATGTTTTTTAGTATACAATAACAATTTTGTTTTGACAGATTTGGTTGGTTGATGACAATTGTCCAATTCCACCCCCTCCAAGGCAGTGGACAATCTACAAACATCCATCGGTGGACGGATGGGAACAACGCTTTCAGAGAAGATTCGAGAACTACGTATTTGAGAGAGAGTTTCATGGTGGCAGTCCAATAATGACCTGGAATGGTTGTGATTTATTTGTATTAAGTATGTTTTTTTTGAATGACTTACATCTTCTGCGGTGTACTCATCCAAGATGCACCTGTATTGTTGTAGAGTCTTGGGGTTCCTCAGCGGGGCCCGTCCTGTGGAATAGCGGGACATACGAGCAACAACTTCCTCCGAGCCTCTCTCCAGGTTTGGGTTTCCAGGAAAAAACGGGAAATAAGTCCAAATCCAAACCTCTAGAAGCCTGACGCAGCCAGATAATTGCTTGCAATTTTCCCTAGATGTTATACCCAGCTGCCTGTACAGCAATGCCAAACAAGCTGTACCCCAAGCATACTCATCTATCCTGCTCGGATCCTCTAACAGCGGCAAGAAGCATGTGTCTAGTTGGTTCGTGGTCTTGTTCACGAACAGAGATTGCTGAATGAGGTGCCACAAAAAGCCAGTTGCAGTGGACCCAGGATCCGCATTACCACGTATCATCTGAACCACGTGGCAAAAGAAATCCCGCTCAAAGACTTTCCCCCTACCTATGAACTTCACCATCTTTTCCTCGTCAACGTCGAACGGGTTGTCCAGGTCAATGCCAAACAAATAAGAGAACAACGTTGCACACTCCTCAGCATCGCGCTCTACACCGAAATGCATCGAAGGGGTGATGACAACATGTCCGTCAATAGGCAGCTTCAGAATCTCCAAAACGTCTCGGAGACCGATTCCAACCTCTCCAACCGGCACATGAAAGGTGTTCGTCTCCGGGTGCCACTTCTCCACAAATGCAGAGAGAAGGTTGTGATCCACATTCCAAAATGTGGGTCAACCCCAAATCTCTAGCAATAGCAAAACAAGGAATCTGGCTCCAGGTCCGTAGGAATGTAAGGCAACCATAGCTCAAACGCCTTCTGCCGTGTCTGCGCCTTCAGTTGACGGACATGTTCATCGGGATTCGAAGATACCCAAATCTGATGAGCAATGTGTTGACCATAACGAGTCAATATAGACCCCTCGTTTATTCCTGGAAGAGGAGGAGCCGCAACTTCTGACTACATTGGAATAGGAGATGGGTTTCTAACCCCACAGAACCTGACTGCCGAGGTCTATTCCCCCGAGATCTTCTATCCCCCCTCCTCTCAGAAGCAATCTCGCCTATTACCTGCGTTTCTATCTTCTCCTACTCTGGATCGAATGTTTCTAACGCCATCCTAGTTTTAATGAAATATATAAAAATTTAGCATGCATTATAACTAAAATTTAACGCTTTATCAAACTACATTCAAATTAAAATGGATGTGATTCTCAGTAGGCATTGAAAGTATAGATGCGATTTCAGCATGCATTAAACTAATTCTTATAAACTAAATTTCAACATGAATTTTAAGTCAAATTGTACGTACGTATATATTTCCTAAATTTAGAGTTCCTAACCTATATTTTTTGCATGAATTGCAATTAATATTGAAATTAAGCGTTTTCCACTATTTCGTAATTTTAGCATGCATTGTAAGTAATATTGAGCGTTTTCCACTATTTCTAAAAATTTAGCGTATTTACGGTTTTCAGAAATACTAACCGACTCAGTGTTGTTCCGTCGTCTCCGTGGTGGTCTCGGGACCTTCTCCTGGACTTCCTCCGGCTCGGGTGCTGCTCCGCCTATAAGAGACGGATCCCAAAACCTGTGCTGTTGATGCCTTTCGAGGTCACTGTAACTGTGGATGGGGATGTTGTGACTACTACCAGAGGGTCCGGCATGGTTTGCATTCGGCCCATAAGCCCGCATCCAGTCGTCTCCTACGTAGATTGCTTCGTCTCCAGCCGTCGGATAAGAAAACCAAGGATTAGGAGTTCCAGACATATTCGAATTGAAAGAGAGCGTTTTTTGAAAGATTGAGAAGGGAGTAAATTCGAGTGTGGTTCGGAATGGCAATCCTAATGGACCCATTCCGAACGTGATGCTGACGTCACTAGCCGTTGGAGCTCCAACGACTCTTTTTTTTTTTTTAAATTTAATCCGAACGGAAATTTTTTTTAACCATATTTATGACGTCACGCCGTTTTTTATTAAAAAGAAATAAATTAAATTCCCGTTCGGAATCTCATTCTGAACGGGAAACCGGGTTTTTAAATAATACATTTTCTGTATTATTTGAACCTAGTATATCATAAACCGTTCGGAACGGGTGTGCCCGGCGTAAAAAGGGTGCTGCCCGGTTGCAATTCGACTTCGGCTCACTGAATAGCAGGCCGAAACAACCACAAAATTGTGAGAGAGAGTTCACGAGGACCTTCAAATAAAGAAAATTGCCTTTAGAAAAGAGCACAATGTAGGTGAGATGAACCGACTCACAGTTTGAATGGAAGTTGAAAACAAAACTTGTTGTCTCTTGGCGGCGAAGGCGAAAGTGGTACTCTATCCACGAAACAAAATGTAAAGGAGAAGTGGGTCACCTTGTCAGAGGCCCCTTTCGTCTCTGAAGTATCCTTGAAACTGCTCGTTAACCTTGACAGAGTAAGAAGCCGAGGAAACTGCTGCCATAATCAAATAAATGAATAATAAGGGGGGAAATTAGCCCTTCCAGAACAACTCCGAGAAACTCCCAAGAGACCCAGTCAAAGGCCTTACTAACATCAACTTTTTCTGCGAAGTCTTTGGAGAAGTCTGGGTAACATTGTTGTCCTTACAAAGCTCTTAGGCCAAATGAATATTGTCATTCAGATTCCTATAATTGAGGAACGAAACTTGCACCTGCTCAATTAGAGAGCACAAGAGTGGTTTAAGTCTCGAAACAATGATCTATGAAATAACTTTGGAGTTCGCATTGCAAAAGAACATGGTTGGGAATCAATGCAATAACAACATGGTTGAGTTGTTTGAGAATGCGATCCGTAAAAATAAACTCCAGAATACTTTCCGAGACAAGAAGGCAGACTAAAATCCTACGCCTGAATGGTGGTCGAAGTTATGAGCGCAATCGTACCCTCGGAAACCCGAGACATCATTCTGCTCAACAAAGGAATGTCAATCTTATTTTCTAAGATACCAACCAAGTGAGCTTCAACTCGTTGACGATCTTCCACAATCCATGTTGCTTAGCGGGGAGACTACGGATGACCCGCATATTCCATACTTCAAGATTCATGGAGACCAAATCGGGATACGCCCGAGCCTCTAAGGTAACTTGTTCTTGCAATTGAGCTATCCTGTAAGTGGACTGATAGCCTTGTAAGTATTCTCTCGCAATTTAGCCCTCCTCTGCTTACGAGATAAAATCTCTTGCTTACGAGATAAAATCTCTTCAAACCCAGGTTCTACAATGGGCTCATCATGGATCACAGAATCAGAAACGCAAGAAACGAAATTAGAGGTTGCAAGAGATGAGGACACTTCGAAGATGTCCACAAAACATTGTAGTCCCCTAGCTGAGTTCTTGAACCAAATGAATATTATCAACCAGGTCCCTTCCTTTGATGAATGCAGATTGGGCTTAATCAATGAGGGTGCACAGAAGCGGTTTCAACACACACTTCAAAGATGTCCAGGAAACATTGTAGTCCCCTAGTTGAGTTCTTGAACCAAATGAATATTATCAACCAGGTTCCTTCCTTTGATGAATGCAGATTGGGCTTAATCAACGAGGGTGCACAAAAGCGGTTTCAGTCTCGAAGCAATGATATTTGAAACAACTTTGTAGATTGCATTGCAGCAGGAGATTGGTCTATGTCGCCCACTTTGCAGGCCATATCAGTCTTGGGAATTAAGGAAATGGAAACATGGTTTAATTGATTAAGAAGGTAGACCGTAGAAAAGAACTCCATAACACTTTCTAAGACAAGGGGACCAACGGTATCCCAAAAAGCCTTAAAGAACTTAGCCGAATAACCATCTGGACCATGAGACTTGTCGTCTCGGACATCTCAAAGCGTTGCTTTGATCTCACGAAGAGAGACAAACCTAAGAGGCTCACTACACTAAGAAGGCGTAACTCTTGCCCCATCAAGGAAGACAAGGGGATCAACTGGCAAAGTGTTGGTTCTGGTGCCATGTAGACTCTTGTAGAAAGAGACAAAGCTCATCCCAAATTCGTTGCTTGGAAGAGGTCAAAGAATCATCCACTTTTTCAATCCGAGCAATATGATTCCTCTTAGTACTCCTCTTAACTAGGTTGTGAAAGAACTTGTTGCATTTTTTGGCATTCAAGAAAAACTTATGCTTAGCAACCTGGGAAAGGAAGAGAGACTCGGCCTTGGCAAGACGGGAAGCCTCATATTTGTTATGAGAAACAAGACCTTGGAGAAGAAGTGAGCAAGGATCATGGTGGTGTTGCTTCTAGGCAAGTTTAAGCTCCTTGTTGGCGCGTTTAGCTCTGGCTGAAATATGCGAGAAGTGGTGTTGGTTAAATAACCGAAGAGGCCCCTTGAGCTGTTTAAGCTTTCTTCACAACTGAAATTGCTTGACTCCCGCAATCCCAAATTCCCAAGAATCAGAGACAAGATCTGGAGAGAGCTCATGATCAGCCAACATGTTGAAGAACTTGAAGGGCTTTCTCCTAGTTGCCTCTGAGAGCATATATTCGACCAAATGAAGAGAATGATATGAGAGGAAACCAGGGGGCATGAAGATCCCATCCCAAAGAGAGTCGTTACAGATTCAAGTGTCATTATCTATCATTCTATCGAGCTTACTGCAAACAATACCATCGGACCAAGTCAACTTGGAACCATAAGCTCTAATATCACACAAGCTCGCAGCAGCAGTACACTCAGCTAGATCCACAATTTTCCTAAGAGAGATAGGATTTGCACCATTTACCATCTCATCAAAGTACAAAATGCTATTGAAATCCCCCAAAACAATCCATGGGAAAGAGCAACCCACATTAAAATCAATAAGCTTTTCCTAAAGGGGCGAGTGGTGGTGGCGAGGTGGTTGTAAGCATCGTCAGGGTGGCGAGTGGAGAAGGGAAGGAGAATGAGATTGAGAGCTCTTTCTTTTTTTTTTTTGGTTTAAAGAGGGACGGCACCCTCAGTTAATTTTGTATTAATATGACCCTACTAAAGAGGGTAAAGAAGCATTACAAAGTTCAGTGCAATCAAATAATCAAAGCACACTTGGAGAGGCACGTAGGCCAGCCAAACTGCGCAACAGGGTGTATATGGAAAAGCAAACAGGCCATCCAAGCTACACAAAACAAAAGAAAGTGTATATGGAAAGGAAAACAAGCCCTCCAAGCTACACAAAAACAAACCAAGCAAACAAACCAAACAAGCCAAACACAATCCAAACAAGAGAAACACATTACAAGGCCCCAACCATTTCAGGCGGGAATCGTTCATGTAAAAGTCTAAAAACATGAACTAAAATTAAGCGAACCATGTCTTCTTTAGGAATCCTGTTACCCTGAAAAACAAGAGCATTTCTAGCATGCCATAAGTAATAAACAGTAGAGGATAAGGAACATACCTGGGCATGAGCGAGACAGCCGCGCCTGGATGCACGCCTTCGGAGCCAGCGCAAGGTGGACTTGATCGAAGTAGCTTCAGCCGGGACCATGAATCTGACTCTAATCTCTCTCCATATATCAGCCGAATAGGGACATTCGAAGAAGATGTTCTTGTGGTTCTCCAACTCAGCCCCACACATCCTACAACCCGGCTCAACCTCAAGAAAGGACAAGCGATCATAAGTAGAGAGCTTGCCGAGGTTAGCAAGCCAAAGAATAAGCATATGCTTAGGGGTGTTATGGGCAGGCCACACCTCTCTATGCCAGCTGACAATAGGTCTCTTCACACGCAGCGCCTCGTAAGCTAAGGAAACCTTAAAGTGGCCAAGCTTGCACCACTCCAAGAGAGACTCCTCAACACTTAGCACTCTACCATTAAGCTGCACAATCATATCACGAGCCGGAAGGATGCCTTTGATCAGGGGGGAGTCACGTCTATGCACATTCCAACCAAGAGGTTCCACAACTCCAAGGAATCTATGATGGACCCATCTAACCCACATGCTATCACGCCGGCTAAAGATATGTCAAAACTGCTTAAGCATGAAACACTTATTCCATAAGCCAATATTAAGAAGGCCAAGGCCACCTTCCTTCCTAGGAACACAAACCTCCTCCCATTTCACTTTGGGCCTTCTCCATAAGAAGCCTCGACAAATGCTAGTCAAGCCCTTAAGGACACCCGCGGGCATGGGCAAGATGGAGAGCCAAAACCCCTCAACCGCTTGTAAGACCGAGGCAATTAACTCTCTCCTTCCAGCAAAAGAAATAGACTTTTTGGTCCAAGCATTGAGATAGTTGCTAACCTTGTCAAGGAGGGGTTTGTAGTCCATAATCCGGAGGCCATGGGGGCTGATGGGAATACCAAGATATCTGAAGGGAAACTCACCAACCTTGAAACCAGAAGAAGCAACCAAGGAAGCTCCCTCAAGTTCCCCAACGGATGCAAGAAACATAGAGGACTTTCCCACATTCACACTAAGACCGGCCATAGCCTCAAATTTCCTTAAGCAACCCAGAAGCACATCAACAGAACTCTTGTCACCCCGGCAGAACATGACCACATCATCAGCAAAGGTCAAATGGGTGAGCCTCAAGCTCTCACAATGCTGATGGAAATGGAAAGAACTCCTAGAGGTCTCCTTCTTAACAAGGCGAGAAAACAACTCCATGCATAAGACAAAAAGGAGAGGGGAAAGAGGATCACCTTGTCTTAGGCCTCTCTTGCCCGGGAAGAATCCATGAATACCCTTGTTGATCTTGATGGAGTAAGTGGCAGAACAAACACATTCCATAATCCAATAAATAAACTTGGAAGGAAAACCGAGATGAACAAGAGCAAACCTCAAGAAGTCCCAAGACACCGAGTCATAAGCTTTGGCTAAGTCAACATTGAGAAAGCACCTTGGAGTGTCCCTCTTCACATTATATCTCCTAAGAAGCTCTTGAACCAGAAATATGTTGTCGGACATAAGCCTTCCCTCAACAAAAGCATTTTGGGCCGGATGAACAAGCGTCCCCAAGATCTTGCTAAGGCGAGAAGTCATAATCTCGGAGACGATCTTGTAGACCACATTACAGCAAGAAATGGATCTAAAGTGCTCCACACGATCAGGAGACTCCACCTTGGGTATAAAGGAAACAATGGTATGATTAAAAGCCTTGAGCAACTTATTGGAAGCAAAGAATTCCTTGATTGCAACACAAATTTCAGCCCCAGTGAGGTCCCAAGTAGCCTTGAAGAACTTAGCATTGAACCCATCCGGCCCCGGAGCCTTATCATCACCCATGGCCCAAATAGCCTCCTTAATCTCGGCATTAGAAACAGCCCCCTCAAGTAAAGCACACTCCTCCGGACTCACTAAAGGGCCACTAGCAAAAGCACTAGCATTAGGCAACTCCACATCAATCTCCGAGCCAAAGAGCCCCTTAAAGAACCCCAAGAACTCATCATTCACCTCTTTAGAAGACTTGGTTCTACTCCCATCCGATTTGGAAAGAGAGGCAATGTGATTCCTCTTCCCATTAGATTTCATCAAGGAGTGAAAATACTTGGAACATTGGTCTCCTTTGAGCACATATTTAGCCTTGGCTTGTTGACCAAGAAACGAAGCCTCGGCCTTGTTCAACCTCTTAGCCTTGAGCTTAGCATCCTCAACCTCACGCTTGGCATCCAAAGACTCCGGAGAGGCGCAAAGGTTATCAACAGCCCGGGCAAGGGCAAGGTTAGCCTCAGCCACCTTACTAGAAATGTGGCCAAATTCCTTGTTGTTGAGCCTCTTCAAAGGCTTCTTCAAACCATGGAGAAGCTTGGCAATCTTAAACTGGAACGTACCCCTCTCATGAGTCCTCCAACCCTCCTTTATCACCTCCTTAAACCGAGGATGGTCAGCCCACATATTAAAGAACTTAAAGTACTTCTTGCCCTTACCACAATCTCTAAGTAAAGAAACAACCCCGGGCTTGTGATCCGAGATATGCCATTTATCCGGGAAGCTAGAATGACAATGAAACCCAGAGTTAAGCCAAGAAGAACTAATCACGACACGATCAATCTTGCTCCACACCGTGTTGTTGGTCCAAGTGAAAGGACTCGAGCTAGAACAATGAGCATCCGAGAGCCCATGACGCCTACACGCCTCGATCATGTCCTTGCACTCGTACCCCGAGACCGGCCTCCCATTAAGCCTTTCACCCTCAACCATAACACTATTAAAGTCCCCCATGATCAGCCAAGGGAGGTCATTAAGCTCAAACAACTCATCCACATGGTCCCAAATCACCCGGCGATCCACAACGCTATGAAGACCATAGACGAAGCAAATACCAATCTTCTCACCCGTCGTCTTGCACTTAAGAGCACAATGTGCTGAATAGACCTACTAATCACATCCACCTCAACACACAAAGGATCCCACATCACAAGAATACGAGCCCTCGGATCAAGATCAAAGTTGTTGACAAACTCCCATCCGGGCGCAACCCGGTGCGCCACACTCTCAATCCTAACACCACCACACTTAGTCTCATACAAACCACAAACCTTGGCATCAAACTCACGAATGACACCCCCAACGCCATTTTGTTTCAGGGCTTGGCTAAGCCCTTTCACATTCCAAGAAAGAACAATCATTGGGACATCCTAGATTTGTGTCCCCGGATCCGCTCGGAGTTGCGTGAGGGTGTAGCATTCTTGTTCCATTTTTGCTGAGCTTTGAGGGCCATGACCACAGGTTTTTTCACCTGATTCTTGGCCTTAGTTTGAGCCTTAGCCATCCTTAATTGAGACTTAGACAGCACCTCCACAAAAGGTTCCTCCAAACCCTCCTTTTCCCTGGTTTCAATCTCTTGCTCCCCGGATTGACTAGAGGCCTCAAGTTCCCCTTCTTCCATCTCATGAACGGATTCCTCACCTGAGTTAGCCTCACTTTTAGCCACTTCCTCATCACTCATTCCATCCTCGGACTCACTCACATCGTCCTCATTACTCTCTTCGTTCCCGGAATCACCACCCGAGTTCGAGCCATCAACATCGGTACCGGCTAAGTAGCTTTCTTTCTTGTCTTCACCAACAAACAAAGGTTGTTCCTTAGTCCTTAAAGCTCCCGAGACTTCACCACCCTCAGCCGCCTTAGTTACCAAGGTCTCCCCTTTGTCCATCTCCTTTTCTTTCCTTTTCTCATCCTCTTTGAACACCCTCGGTGTTCTCTTAGCCTTAACTCCCACTCCATCCTTCTTCTCTTTAAACTTGCACTCATCCATATTGTGTCCAAATGTGCAGCAAGCATTACAATACTTAGGCTCGTTTTCAACAAGGAAAGACAAGTTGATCGAGTCACCATCATCAAAATTCACACTCACCTCTCTCGGGAAGGGCAAAGCAAAATTGATCTCAACTAAAACCCGAGCATAAGCTCCTCTCTTCCGGCTGTCTGTGACCGGGTCCATAAAGAAGGGCTTTCCAACATAGGAAGCAATACGACTTAGGATATCCGGGGTCCAAAAATTACGAGCTAAACCATGTATACGAACCCAAAGGGGTATGGTGGCTATATCCCGTCTATTAAAAGAAAACTTGTCGGGGATATTCTTAAGGATCATGGGTCGGTTATGGATAAAGTAAGGGCCATTCATAAGGACATTGTCTTTGTCTTCTTCGGATTGGAAGTAAAAGATGAGCCAACCCTCTTCTTCCTTATAACTAGCCTTAACCCCCCACGACTTAACCATAGTATTAATCATGGTCGGGATGAAATCCGACATATTGACCAAGAAGACTCCATCCCCAAACATCATGAGTAGAATAACCCTCAGACACTTTAATAGTAAGACCATCGGAAGAAGGGGGAGAAAACGAAAGCTTACCTCCAATCCCGGCGTTCATGAAAATTTTCTTGGATTTTGAAGCCCAAGCATTCGGCCTAGATGTCTCATTAGCATGTGGTTTGGGAGCCGAGTCACTCGTCCCAATATGCTCCTTTCCTTTCAAAATTGTCTCGGAATTACCCGGGCGCGCGGGGATAGTTCCGGGCACGCCGTTCTCGGGAAGCACCGAGGCCTTTGATGTCGGTTCATTTAAAATAGGAGCAATGTATTTAGCATTATTAGAGTGTGGCTGGATACATACCTTAGAGCCGTTAGAATTTGATTCCAAGGCTGCATTCAAATTGCCGAGGCAGCATTTAATGCATGCATGCACCCGGACACCTTGGAACTCACCGGGCCTTTAGTGCAACTCTGACCGTGCACTTCAGCCAAGGACTCCATGACTGGTTCACCACCATCCCTAGCCACCATGGAAGTCGGAGAAAGGCCAGAAGTCGCCGGAAAAGCAACGCCATCATCGGAGCTATCGTCGGACAGCTCTCTTCCATTGTTACCCGGCATCTCTTCGCCTTCACTATCAACAAACTCACCTTCAAGCAAAGGTTTCTTGCTCGATTCTTCAACCAAGGCAGCCATGCCTCCAGCCTTCACCTTCTTCTTCTTGACAACAACCTTAGCTAAGTTAACATCGGACGGAGAAACCTCCTTCAAAACAGCCTTGTATTTACTCGGATTGAGATTGGAAGGAGGCGATGACTTCTTCTTCTTCCCCATTGTTATGGGAAGAAAGCTTTGAAATTTTCAGTTGGTTCGAGAGGATACCACCTGCATATGGCCAAGATACTCGTGAGGAGGTAGCTTGGAGGAAAAGAGAAGAGAAAAGGAGGAAGAAAGGTGGCGGAATGCAGCCGGAGAGGAAGGAGAGTCTTCGCCGGAAATCGCCACCAAATCGCCTGCTTGGGAGTTTTTTGGGAGCGCACTACTGAGAGCTCTTTCTTTTTTTTTTTTTTGGTTTAAAGAGGGACGGTACCCTCGGTTAAATTTTATAAATATGACCCTACTAAAGAGGGTAACGAAACAGTACACAAATCAGTCCAAAGCAATAAACAAACCACACTTGGAGAAGCACGTAGGCCTTCCAAACTTTGTGCAAGGTGTATATGAGTAGGCAAACAAGCCATCCAATCTACATAAACCAAGATAAAGTGCATATGGAGAGGCAAACAAGCCATCCAAGCTACACAAAAACCAAACCAGGTGTATATGGAAGGGTACACAGACCCTCCAAGCTACACAAACCACAAGCACACAAAATAACAAAGTAAACAAAGTCCAAACACACACAATCAAACAAACAAACAACCAAACAAACAAACTACAAACCCATAACCATGCAAGGCGGGAAACGTTCATGCAAAAGTCTAAAAACACTAACAAAAATCAAGCGCACAATGTCCTCCCGAGGAATCTGGTTGCCCTGAAAAATAAGAGAATTCCAAGCATGCCATAAGTAATAAACAGTAGAGGAAAGGGAACATACCTGAGCATGGGCGAGACAGTTTCGAGTAGAAGCGCGCCTCCGAAGTCAGCGAAGAGAAGACTTGATCGACGAAGCTATAGCCGGGATCCCAAATCTGACTCTGATCTCTCTCCAAATGGTATTAGACTAGGGGCAGTCGAAGAACAGATGCTTGTGGTCCTCCAGAGCAGCCCCACACACCCGACACCCCGGGTGAACGTCCAGGAACGACATGCAATCATACGTAGACAGCTTCCCGAGGTTAGCCAGCCAAAGAAGGAGCATGTGCTTGGGCGTGTTGTGTCTAGCCCACACCTCTCTATACCATCTGGCAGTAGGCCGCTTCTCGCGTAGAGCCTCATACGCCAAGGAAATCTTAAAGTGGCCGAGCTTGCACCACTCCAAGAGAGACTCCTCGACATTGAGAACTCTGCTATCAATCTGAACAACCATGTCCCGAGCATGCAGAATACCCTTGATCAACGGAGAGTCACGCTTGTGCACAGTCCACTCAAGCGGGCCAACAACGCCTAGGTACCTATGATGAATCCAGCGAGTCCACATACTATCCCTCTGGCTAAAGATGTGCCAAAAGTGCTTGATCATGAAACACTGGTTCCAAATACCAATATCAAGGAGACCAAGGCCCCCTTCCTTCTTTGGCTTGCACACCTCGCCCCATCTCACCTTAGGCCGCCTCTACATGAAGCCCAGGCAAATGCTAATCAGACTCTTCCGAACACCCACAGGAATGGGCAAGATAGACAGCCAGAATCCCTCGACCCCCTGTAAAACTGGCGCAATCAGCTCCCGCCTCCCAGCAAAAGAGATGGACTTTTTAGTCCAAGCAGTGAGGTAGTTACTGATCTTGTCAAGCAGGGGCTTGAAGTCCAAACTCCTGAGACCATGGGGGTTGATAGGGATCCCCAGATACCTGAACGGGAAGGTACCAACTCTGAAACCAGAAGCCTCAATCAGGGAAGAGCTCACCGGATCCTCAACCGAAGCCAAGAACATAGACGACTTTCCCACATTCACACTCAGCCCAGCCATAACCTCAAACTTCCGGAGGCAGCCCATAAGCACATCAGTAGACCCCCTATCTCCCCTACAGAACATGACCACATCATCAGCGAAAGTCAAATGAGTGAGCCTGGTGCTCTCACAGTGCTGATGGAAGTGAAAAGAACTACAGGAGGTCTCCTTCTTGACTAAGCAGGAGAACATCTCCATGGATAGGACAAAGAGGAGAGGGGATAAGGGATCCCCTTGTCTAAGGCCCCTTTTACCCAGGAAGAAACCATGAATGCCCTTATTAACCTTAATGGAGTAGGTGGGAGAGCAAATACATTCCATCACCCAAGAAATAAACTTGGGCGGGAAACCAAGATGGCCAAGCGTGAAACGCAGGAAGTCCCAAGAAACCGAATCAAAAGCCTTGGCGAGGTCCACATTAAGGAAGCACCGTGGGGTGTCCCTAGTCACATTGTAGCGTCTGAGCAGCTCCTGAACAAGAAAGATGTTGTCTGACATGAGCCTTCCCCCAACAAAAGCACTATGAGCCTGATCCACCAAAGTCCCCAAAATCTTACTAAGGCGGGAGGTCATAATCTTGGAGATGATCTTATAGACCACATTACAGCAGGAAATGGGCCTAAAGCTCTCCACTCGATCCGGATCCTCCACCTTAGGTATCAAAGAAACAATGGTGTGATTGAACGACTTCAGAAGCTTCCCCGAAGCAAAGAACCCCTTAATCGCAGCACAAACCTCAGCCCCTGTGATGTCCCAAGTGGTCTTGAAGAACTTGGCATTGAAGCCATCGGGCCCCGGGGCCTTGTCCACCCCAATAGCCCAAATAGCCTCCTTGATCTCAGCATTGGACACAGCCCCAACCAGCATAGACGCCTCCTCTTCACTAACCAACGGACCATGAGCAAAATCAGTGGCACTGGGAAGCACCACCCCCAATCTCTGAACCAAAAAGACTCTTGAAGAAGCCAATGAACTCGTCATGAACTTCCTTAGAGGACTTGGTCCTAGTACCATCGGCCTTGCAAATAGAAGCAATGTGGTTTCTCTTGCCATTCGCTTTCATAAGCGAGTGGAAGTACCTAGTACACCGATCCCCATGGAGGGTATACTTGGCCTTGGCCTGCTGGCCAAGGAAGGACGCCTCAGCCTTGTTGAGCCTCTTGGCTTTGGCCTTGGCCTCCTCTACCTCTCTCCTTCCATCCTCAGAATCCGGTGACTCACTCAAACAAGCAATGACCCGAGCAAGTTCCCTATTGGCATCAACAGCCTGCCTGGAGATGTGGCCAAACTCCCTGTTGTTGAGCCCCTTTAGAGGTCTTTTCAACCCCTGCAGAAGCTTGGCCAACCTGAACTGGAAAGTGCCTCTCTCATCAGTTTTCCAGCCCTCCTCAATCACCTCAGAAAACCTAGGATGATCAGCCCACATGTTGAAGAACTTGAAGTATTTCTTCCCTTTCCCCAAATCCCTCAACAAAGACACAACGCCCACCTTGTGATCCGAGATGTGCCACTTCTCAAGGAAGCTGGAGCGGCAATGAAATCCAGAGTTGACCCAAGACGAGCTAGTCAGGACACGATCAATGCGGCTCCACACTGTGTTGTTCGTCCAGGTGAAAGGACTAGAACTAGTGCTATGCGCGTCCACGAGCCCATGCCTCCTACACGCATCAATCATATCCTTGCACTCATAGTTCGAGACCGGACGCCCATTGACCCTCTCATGCTCAACCATAACGCAGTTGAAGTCCCCCATAATCAGCCACGGTAAATCATGCAGATCAACCAACTCAGCAACACTATCCCAGATGCCACGGCGCGTCACCACACTATGAAGCCCGCAGACAAAGCAAACCCCAAATTTCTCACCAGTCGTCTTGCACGTCATAGCACACCCAATGTGCTGAATAGACATGCTAATGACACTCAAATCAACGCACAACGGATCCCACATAACCAAGATACGAGCACGTGGGTCCAGGGAAAAATTGTCCACAAAGTCCCATCCCGGCGCAACCCGGCGAGCCACACTCTCGATGCGAACGCCCCCACACTTGGTCTCAAAAAGTCCATGATACGCTGCACTTTGTATAGCGTAACTAGGGGTTATTACATTAGTTTAGGAGTGTTATCACAAGTATTTGAAGTTATTATTATGATCTGAGATATTTATTAAGAAGTGAAGAAATGAAGACCAGAACCGAAGAAGAAGAGGATCAAAGATTGAAGACATGAAGATTTGAAGACATTCTGCGGAGCAGCGGCGATCGCCACCATCACTATGGCGATCGCCATTCTACAACAGAAGCATTACATGAGTTTGAGAGATCATGGCGATCGCCATGACTCTATGGCGATCGCCATGGGGCGACACAGACAAGGCAAAGCTTTACATGAAGACCGCAATCGCCAGGCATCTATGGCAATCGCCACAACAAGGCCGAAGACATTCCGGACTTTCCTTATTTTCCTTTGTTTGTTTTATTTCTTTTTCCTTATTTTATTATTTCGTTTAGGATATATTTTTTTACCATATATTTTTAGGGTTAGTCTCTATTTAAGGACCCTAGCCTCAATCATCTTTGGCATCATCTTTTCCATCAGACAATTTAGTTTTGCAACCATGAGCAGGAACTAATCTCCATTGTTTTACTTAGCGGTTGAAACCTTCAGTTATTAAGTTGTGAGATTTCTAACTCTTGTTCTTTTCCTATGGGTTTGTATTAATTCTTTTGTTCTTCATCTATTGATTTCTATTAGTTTTGCTAGCTTGATCACCTAGTTTGATTGATAGTTTTCTATTGCTAGACTAGGAATATACGGTGGAATTCCTTGTCATTGTAGCACTCATATCTGCATGATCTGGTTAGTTGATTGCTTTTATGAAAGAGAATTGATTGCATGTTAATACTTGACGGTTGTAAGTTATTGCATGCATCCTTATGATTCTTGTGCCCTTTGCTGCTACTTCATCTAATCTTGAGAGGTTTCCCTGATTGTTGAATAGTAAGTATTATCAGGACCGGTTGGCCTGCTGATATATTAAGATTGGAATAGGAACATTCCCTAGGATTGATAAGAACTTGAGATAAATCTATGATCAACTTGATTGACTGTTGTGTGGATACTTGCTAGGTGAAACCCCTTCTCATCATATTCTCACCCAAACTTCCTCTGCTTGTTACTGGTTACTTGTGTGTTCTTGCAATCAAACCCCCCCCCCTTTGGTTTCTTGTTACTAGTTGATATTTCACTTGACTGCATTGATTTGGTGTTTTGATTCCCTTGGGTTCGACCTCTACTTACTTGCTATACTCTAGTTAGTGTTTAGGGTTTTCTTTGATTTGGCACTACGACTTTAGCCTCATCAAATTTGGCGCCGTTGCCGGGGAATTGAATTTTTTCTGATTCTGTGTTAATTGTGAAATTATCAACTGTTTGGTGTGAACCTTTATGGTTCAGACCCGTGCTACTGATTCATCTCTTGTTTCCTTAGACCCAGAGATTGAAAGGACGTTTCTTCGGAACCAAAGAGCAGCTATGAACCAAGAGAACGAGATGGGTGATCGATATGGACCGCCACTGCCTACTATGAGGCAACTCACTGCCCCAGACTTAAACCAACAACCTTTAGCAGTGAGGTTTCCTGAGATTGAAGAAGGTGTGAATTTTGAATTAAAAGCTGGTTTAATTCATGAGCTACCACACTTCCATGGCTTAGCAGGAGAAGATCCCAACAAACACTTGGCTCAATTCCATGCCATATGTTCTAGTATGAAGCCAAGAGGTGTTACTAAGGAGCAGGTCATGCTGAGAGCTTTCGGATTTACTCTGAAAGACGCTGCGAATGATTGGCTCTATTATCAAGCTCCAGGGAGTTTTGATACATGGGCTAAGATGAAAAAGGTCTTTTTAGAGAAATATTTTTTCTAGCTACAAAACTGAGCAGCTTAAAGAAGGAGATCACGAATCTTCAACAACATTCAACTGAGAGTCTCTATGAATATTATGAGAGATTCAAGAAGCTTTGCTCAAGCTGCCCATTCCATAGTTATACTGACCAAGATCTCCTTATGTACTTATTTAGTGGCCTGATTGATGAGGATCATCGAATGGTGAATGCATCCTGTGGAGGTAACTTTTTAAGATTGACTATACCTCAGGCTACTGAAATGTTTGAGGAATTAGCTGAGAGCTCAAGGCAGTTTGGTAGCAGGCAAAGAACACAGTCAGTAAGTTCACTTGATCCCGCTAAAATTCAAAGTGATATGAATGAACTGAAAGATATGATGAAGTCTTTTATGCTGCAAAGTGGTGGTCAACAACTCCAAGAGCCGAATGCTGAGGTAAACGCTGTTGGTGGATGGGAACCAAGGCCAAGGTATGATTCTCATAATATTAATTATCAGCAACCTAGACCTCAGAATTCTATGACTGTTGAAGATATGATCAAGTCCTTAGCTCAAACTGTGATGCAACAAAATGCTAGAACGGAATCAAGCATCCAAAATCTTGAAAATCAGTTGGGACAAATTGCTCAAGCTGTGAGTAAATTAGAGGCCAGAGAACCGGTAAGAAACCCGAGAGAGAACGTCAGTGCAGTGTTCTTGAGGAGCGGAAAAACGTTAAATGACTGTTCTGTGCCAAAACCGCGATCGCCAGATCTGAGTGGCGATCGCCATGAGATTACAGAGAGCAAAACAGGGTCTGTATCCCGACCGCGATCGCCATATGGAGATGGCGATCGCCATATAGCGATGGCGATCGCCATTCCATTCCATAAGCTGAGGTGCAAAATTATCCGCGACCGCGATCGCCAAGAGCTGATGGCGATCGCCGGGAGACCCCTGAGTACATTGGCGATTATGTTCGCCTGAATTTTCCCCCTCTGTTCTCTCAGAAGCCTGTAGCCCCCTTTCCTGAGGCATTGAAGGATACTCGAAGACTGGATGACGACAAAGAAATCTTCGAAACCTTTAGTAGGTGTGAGGTAAACATTCCTTTGCTCAAACTTGTTACGAGTATCCCTAGATTTGCTAAGTTTTTGAAAGAAGTTTGCACTATCAAGAGAAATCAAAAACTGAAAGGAAAGAAGAAAGTTGAAATAAGTGAACAAGTTTCTGCAATGTTTCAAAAACGCATGCCTAAGAAATGTGGTGATCCAGACATATTTAGCATTCCATGTGTGATTGGTGAAACTAAATTTGACAAAGCCATGCTAGATTTAGGTGCATCAATCAATGTGTTGCCTTACTCTTTGTATGAATCACTAGGCTTAGGACCTTTGCATAAAACAGGAACTGTTATTCAACTTGCTGATAGGTCTACTGTGTACCCGAAAGGGGTTGTTGAGGATGTTCTTGTTATGGTTGGTGATCTGATTTTTCCTGCTGATTTCTTTGTGTTGGATATGGAGCATGCTAATAATGTCACACCTATACTGTTAGGTAGACCTTTCATGAAAACTGCACAAACAAAAATTGATGTTAATAGTGGGACTCTCTCTATGGAGTTTGATGGGGATAAGGTAGAATATAATATTTATGACATGGATCCCATTGATAAGAATTCTCTATGTGCTATTGATGTGATTAATCTTACTTGTAAGGATGAATTACAACCTATTTTAGAGAATATCTTAGAGCCCTCAAAAGTAGATGCTGTTTTATCTATTAACATGCAGGAGTGCCAGGTTAAGCCAGAGCCTAAAGGTAAGCTCTCTCCACATCCTTTGGGCAATCGCCCTTCATTACTGACCTCGCCAGGCGAGATACCATTGATGTCTAGTGTGCAGGCACTTGACATTGAGCTTAAACAGCCGCCTGATACGGTCAAGGAGGAGAAAGTGAATGAAACCACCTCCATTGCTAAAGACAAGGTGGTCAAGGTAAGAGGGACGAGATTCAAGGCGTTCCATGAGTGGTTCAAGAGAGAATTCAGACAAGAGACGGTTTTCACAAAGCCAAATGGCGTTAGTTAAATCTCTTGAGTTTCACGTCGAGCCACGACATAAAATAAGGCGCTACTCGGGAGGCAACCCGAGGTTTGAAACTGTTTTTATTTGTTTTTGTTCGGTTTAATTTTCTTTTTAGTTTTTCTATGGACAGGAGGAAATCATCGAAGCTTAGGGTCAGCTACAGTCAGTAGCCAATCTCGTTGTATGTCTTCTCTACCATCTAAAAAAAAAAAAAAAAAAAAATAGAGTGCAGAAAAAAATATGAGAGAAAAGAAAGTAAGGAGTTGTATTACATCAAGTTTGGTTTCATTAGTACTATCATTCTAGATCTACAGGAGCTTAGCTTGTTGGTGACCATGTTCTTTGCAAGGAGTTGATTTGTTTGTGTCACTTTCTACATTGGAGGTATTCTTTCTTTTGCTTTAGATGAGCTATGCATTATTGGATTACATTTAGTGCTCATCTAGCTTCTCATTCTACCACACTTTGAGTTTTATTGGAAGAAGGTCATCCGACCTTGTATGTGAGTCTTCTGTCTCCTTCCCTGGGTTCGTTTTTATGTCTTCCATTTCATTGAGGACAATGCAATGTTTAAGTATGGGGGAGGAGAATGTATTCACATGTAATTATTTGGGTGTTGGTTGTATCTGCACGAGCTTATTGAATATATATTGTATGAAAAAGCCACAAAAATTGAAAAAAGGCATACAAAATCCTTGGATAGCAAGATCTATGCAATAAGAAGGTGGCTTGACCGACATTAGGCTGGGGCAAAAATAAGTCTTGAGTGATGTGAGTTTTGTGAGCCTGGAACAATTATTGAGTGGTTGGGATGAAAACCCGAAAGGGCGCCCAAGCAAGATGAGTGTTATAAAAAAAATTGAGTGTTTTAGGACCATTATCATCTTGGCGTATGGAGACATAAGAAGGAGGCGTATAGGAGGATTCGGGTAGGCCACTTGGAGGAATAAGGTGTAGTTCTGGGTATGTGCTTATTTTATCACATTGTTCTTGATTATTGATTGTTGTTGTGTTTTGGAGGAGCTTATTGGTTAGGTAATCACTAGGAGATATTCTCGTACTTCTTGAGGCTTTGAGCATTTTATTGTATGGGTAGCTTTTCTGTAAGTTACTCGGGACGAGTAAAAGTCTAAGTATGGGGGTATTTGATACGCTGCACTTTGTATAGCGTAACTAGGGGTTATTACATTAGTTTGGGAGTGTTATCACAAGTATTTGAAGCTATTATTATGTTCTGAGATATTTATTAAGAAGTGAAGAAATGAAGACCAGAACCGAAGAAGAAGAGGATCAAAGATTGAAGACATGAAGATTTGAAGACATTCTGCGGAGCAGCGGCGATCGCCACCATCACTATGGCGATCGCCATTCTACAACAGAAGCATTACATGAGTTCAAGAGATCATGGCGATCGCCATGACTCTATGGCGATCGCCATGGGGCGACACAAACAAGGCAAAGCTTTACATGAAGACCGCGATTGCCAGGCATCTATGGCGATCGCCACAACAAGGCCGAAGACATTCCGGACTTTCCTTATTTTCCTTTGTTTGTTTTATTTCTTTTTCCTTATTTTATTATTTCGTTTAGGATATATTTTTTACCATATATTTTTAGGGTTAGTCTCTATTTAAGGACCCTAGCCTCAATCATCTTTGGCATCATCTTTTCCATCAGACAATTTAGTTTTGCAACCATGAGCAGGAACTAATCTCCATTGTTTTACTTAGCGGTTGAAACCTTCAGTTATTAAGTTATGAGATTTCTAACTCTTGTTCTTTTCCTATGAGTTTGTATTAATTCTCTTGTTCTTCATCTATTGATTTCTATTAGTTTTGCTAGCTGGATCACCTAGTTTGATTGATAGTTTTCTATTGCTAGACTAGGAATATACGGTGGAATTCCTTGTCATTGTAGCACTCATATCTGCATGATCTGGTAGTTGATTGCTTTTATGAAAGAGAATTGATTGCATGTTAATACTTGACGGTTGTAAGTTATTGCATGCATCCTTATGATTCTTGTGCCCTTTGCTGCTACTTCATCTAATCTTGAGAGGTTTCCCTGATTGCTGAATAGTAAGTATTATCAGGACCGGTTGGCCTGCTGATATATTAAAGATTGGAATAGGAACATTCCCTAGGATTGATAAGAACTTGAGATAAATCTATGATCAACTTGATTGACTGTTGTGTGGATACTTGCTAGGTGAAACCCGTTCTCATCATATTCTCACCCAAACTTCCTCTGCTTGTTACTAGTTACTTGTGTGTTCTTGCAATCAACCCCCCCCCCTTTGGTTACTTGTTACTAGTTGATATTTCACTTGACTGCATTGATTTGGTGTTTTGATTCCCTTGGGTTCGACCTCTACTTACTTGCTATACTCTAGTTAGTGTTTAGGGTTTTCTTTGATTTGACACTACGACTTTAGCCTCATCAGCCCCCACACACCTTGGCATCAACCTCACGGATGACACCTCCAATGCCATTTTGTTTCAGAGCTTGGCAAAGCCCTTGCACATTCCAGGAGACGACAATCATTGGGACACCTTGGGCTTGTGTCCCCGGGTCCTCTCTGAGTAGCGGGAAGGAGCATTCGTCTTACTCCACTTCTTCTGAGCCTGTATAGCAAACACCACATGCCTACGAATCTGGTTGCTTTCCTTAGCAAGAGCCTTCGCCTTCCTCAACTGGGATCTAGAGCGGAACTCCAAAAAAGCCTCTTCCACAACCCCGTCCTCCTTGGTCTCACTCCTATGACCCTTGTCGTGAACCTTGGTCTCAATCTCTCCCTCCTCTACCTCCTCGCCATCTATGGAATCCTCGCTATCCTCACCATCTCCATCCGAGCCCTCACCCTCCGACTCACTCCGCTCACTCTCATCAATTCCTCCCTCCTCTGAGCCACCCTCCGAACTCTCCCCACCAACCCCAGGATCTTCCCCTGACCCTACCTCCTCCTCACTCTCCCCTCCCTCAATCTCCGAGCTAACCCCAACATTCCCGGAAACAGCCCCTATCCCCACCTTACTCTTCCCTTCCACTCCCTCAACACCCACCATAGGTTGCTCCTTGGACCCTCGAGCTCCCGAGACTCCACCATCCTCAGCCACCCTAGGTCTCAAGGCCTTCCCAATGACACTATCCCTACCGTCCTTCACGCCGGCTTCACTCACCCTCTTAGTCCTCACCGCCTTCACCCCGACGCCCTCTTTCTTCTCCCTAAACTTGCACTCCTCCACGTTGTGACCGAAGGAGCAACACCCATGACAAAACTTAGGTTCGTTCTCAATAACGAACGATAAGTCTACCTTGTCACCGTCATCAAAAGTCACACATAATTCCCTCGGAAATGGCATACCAAAGTTTAATTCAGCAAGAACGTGCGCATAAGCGCCCCTTTTCCTAGAGTCCATTACCGGATCCATGAAAAGGGGGGTACCAATGTAGGAACTAATGCGACTCAATATATCGGACGTCCAGAAATTCCTAGGTAGGCCACTAATACGAATCCAAAGGGGTATGGTGGCTATATCCTTACGGTTGAAAGCGAATTTATCCGGTATGTTTTTTAGAATCATAGGTCGATCATGAATAAAGTAAGGGCCATTTTTAAGTACGTTATCTTTATCTTCTTCGGTTTGAAAATAAAATATCATCCACCCGCCCTCTTCCTTATAGGTCGCCTTAACCCCCCACGCCCTAACCATGGTGTTAATCATGAAATGACCCGGGTGATAACCTACGTATTGTCCTAAAAGACTCCACCCCCACACATCATGCATAGATAGACCCTCGGAAACTTTAATAGTAAGCCCTTCGGGCGAAGGAGGGGAATAAGAAAGCTTACCTCCGATGCCGGAATTCATGAAGATTCACTAGGATTTATTTTCCCAAGCGTTGTGTCGAGGAGGCTCCGGGTTCGGTTCCATGATTACCGAGGCCTTTGTGCCCTTCTTCTCCGGGTCCGCATCATTGATCACCGAGTGCTTGACACCTTCTTGTCCTAGGCGGTTTTGAAGAATGGTCCCGGGAGCCTTACTCATTCCCGCCGTGGTCCCATGCGCTAGCTCATTTGGATAAGAACAAGCCGTGGTCCCTTGCGCTAGCACATTAGGATAAGGAAAAGCCGTGGTCCCATGTGCTAGCACATTTGGACAAAGGCAAGGCGTGGTCCCAGCTGCTTCTTCCAAAGGAGTGGTCCCGGACACCTTGTCCTTTCCAAACGTGGTCCCAAGAGCCGACTGGTGTGATTCTAGCATGGTGGTCCTGGGCGCCTTACACATTTGTCCTTTGCCACTTTGGGAAACCCTAGGCACCACCAAGCCAAAGCTTTGTCCAAGGGAGACCCTAGCCGCTGCCTCTTTGTCCTCCATGGGAGCCCTAGCTGCCTTCAACATGTAATCATCACCATTGTCGGAATCTTGATCGGAAAGGTCATCTCCATTGAGTGTTGCCACTTCCTCATCGCTTGTATCCTCCAAAACTTGCTTCACCAACAACTTCTTGGACGGCATCACACTAGTAGTAGCCATGGATGACTTTGAAGCTTTGTTGCCCTTAGCCATGGACACCTTAGAACCATTGTTGCTTACCTTGACACTTCCACTTGCAACACTCACCTTCGGATCCACCTTGTAGTGACTCGCTTGGAGGTTGGACGGTGAACCTCCATGTTTATTCTTACCTTTCCCCATTGAAGACGAGGAAGGAAGAGGTCGGAGCTATAAGATGGCTCGTGAGGATGCAACCTACATGGACCAAGAACTCGAGAGGAAGGATCTTGGTGGGGAAGAGAAGAGAAGAGAGGTGAAAAGAGTAAAGAAAGGAGGTGGCCGGAGCACTCCCCAACAATGGCCGAACGGTTTTGGTGTTTTCCTTGGGAGTGTTTTCCTACTCATTGAGAGCTCTTTCTTACTGAGAGCTCTTTCTTTTATTTTTGGTTTAAAGAGGGACGGTACCCTCGGTTAAATTTTATAAATATGACCCTACTAAAGAGGGTAACGAAACAGTACACAAATCAGTCCAAAGCAATAAACAAACCACACTTGGAGAAGCACGTAGGCCTTCCAAACTGTGTGCAAGGTGCATATGGGTAGGCAAACAAGCCATCCAATCTACACAAACCAAGATAAAGTGCATATGGAGAGGCAAACAAGCCATCCAAGCTACACAAAAACCAAACCAGGTGTATATGGAAGGGTACACACTCCCTCCAAGTTGCACAAAACACAAGCACACAAACTAACAAAGTAAACAAAGTCCAAACACACACAATCAAACAAACAAACAACCAAACAAACAAACTACAAACCCATAACCATGCAAGGCGGGAAACGTTCATGCAGAAGTCTAAAAACACTAACAAAAATCAAGCGCACAATGTCCTCCCGAGGAATCTGGTTGCCCTGAAAAATAAGAGAATTCCGAGCATGCCATATGTAATAAACAGTAGAGGAAAGGGAACATACCTGAGCATGGGCGAGACAGTCTCGAATAGAAGCGCGCCTGCGAAGCCAGCGAAGGGAAGACTTGATCGACGAAGCTGTAGCCGGGATCCCAAATCTGACTCTGATCTCTCTCCAAATGGTAGCTGAGTAGGGGCAGTCGAAGAACAGATGCTTGTGGTCCTCCAGAGCAGCCCCACACATCCGACACCCCAGGTGAACGTCCAGGAACGACAGGCGATCATACGTAGACAGCTTCCCGAGGTTAGCCAGCCAAAGAAGGAGCATGTGCTTGGGCGTGTTGTGTCTAGCCCACACCTCTCTATACCATCTGACAGTAGGCCGCTTCTCGCTAAGAGCCTCATACGCCAAGGAAACCTTAAAGTGGCCGAGCTTGCACCACTCCAAGAGAGACTCCTCGACATTGAGAACTCTGCTATCAAGCTGAACAACCATGTCCCGAGCATGCAGAATACCCTTGATCAACGGAGAGTCACGCTTGTGCACAGTCCACTCAAGCGGCCCAACAACCCCTAGGTACCTATGATGAATCCAGCGAGTCCACATACTATCCCTCTGGCTAAGGATGTGCCAAAAGTGCTTGATCATGAAACACTGGTTCCAAATACCAATATCAAGGAGACCGAGGCCCCCTTCCTTCTTTGACTTGCACACCTCATCCCATCTCACCTTAGGCCTCCTCCATATGAAGCCCCGGCAAATGCTAATCAGACTCTTCCGAACACCCACAGGAATGGGCAAGATAGACAACCAGAATCCCTCGACCCCCTGTAAAACCGACGCAACCAGCTCCCGCCTCCCAGCAAAAGAGATAGACTTTTTAGTCCACGCAGTGAGGTAGTTACTGATCTTGTCAAGCATAGGCTTGAAGTCCAAACTCCTGAGACCATGGGGGTTGATAGGGATCCCCAGATACCTGAACGGGAAGGTACCAACTCTGAAACCAGAAGCCTCAATCAGGGAAGAGCTCACAGGATCCTCAACCGAAGCCAAGAACATAGACGACTTTCCCACATTCACACTCAGCCCAGCCATAACCTCAAACTTCCGGAGGCAGCCCAGAAGCACATCAGTAGACCCCCTATCTCCCCTACAGAACATGACCACATCATCAGCGAAAGTCAAATGAGTGAGCCTGGTGCTCTCACAGTGCTGATGGAAGTGGAAAGAACTACAGGAGGTCTCCTTCTTGACTAAGCGGGAGAACAACTCCATGCATAGGACAAAGAGGAGAGGGGATAAGGGATCCCCTTGCCTGAGGCCCCTTTTACCCGGGAAGAAACCATGAATGCCCTTATTAACCTTAATGGAGTAAGTGAGAGAGCAAACACATTCCATCACCCAAGAAATAAACTTGGGCGGGAAACCAAGATGGCCAAGCGTGAAACGCAGGAAGTCCCAAGAAACCGAATCATAAGCCTTGGCGAGGTCCACATTAAGGAAGCACCGCGGGGTGTCCCTAGTCACATTGTAGCGTCTGAGCAGTTCCTGAACCAGAACGATGTTGTCTGACATGAGCCTACCCCCAACAAAAGCACTCTGAGCCTGATCCACCAAGGTCCCCAAAATTTTACTAAGGCGGGAAGTCATAATCTTGGAGATGATCTTATAGACCACATTACAGCAGGAAATGGGCCTAAAGTTCTCCACACGATCCGGCTCCTCCACCTTAGGTATCAGAGAAACAATGGTGTGATTGAACGACTTCAGAAGCTTCCCCGAAGCAAAGAACTCCTTAATCGCAGCGCAAACCTCAGCCCCAGCGATGTCCCAAGTAGCCTTGAAGAACTTGCCGTTGAAGCCATCGGGCCCCGGGGCCTTATCCACCCCAATATCCCAGATAGCCTCCTTGATCTCAGCATTGGACACAGCCCCAACCAGCATAGAAGCCTCCTCTGCACTGACCAACGGTCCCTGAGCAAACTCGGTGGCACTGGGAAGCACCACCCCAATCTCAGAACCAAAAAAACTCTTGAAGAAGCCAATGAACTCGTCATGAACTTCCTTAGAGGATTTGGTCCTGGTCCCATCAGCCTTGCAGATAGAAGCAATGTGGTTCCTCTTGCCATCGCTTTCATAAGGGAGTACCTAGTACACCGATCCCCTTGGAGGATATACTTGGCCTTGGCCTGCTGGCCAAGGAAGGACGCCTCAGCCTTGTTGAGCCTCTTGGCTTTGGCCTTGGCCTCCTCAACCTCTCTCCTGCCATCCACAGAATCCGGAGATTCACTCAAACAAGCAATGACCCGAGCAAGCTCCCTATTGGCATCAGCAACCTGCCTGGAGATGTGGCCAAACTCCCTGTTGTTGAGCCCCTTTAGAGGTCTCTTCAACCCCTGCAGAAGCTTGGCCAACCTGAACTGAAAAGTGCCTCTCTCATCAGTTTTCCAACCCTCCTCAATCACCTCAGAAAACCTAGGATGATCAGCCCACATGTTGAAGAACTTGAAGTATTTCTTCCCTTTCCCCAAATCCCTCAACAAAGACACAACGCCGACCTTGTGATCCGAGATGTGCCACTTCTCAAGGAAGCTGGAGCGGCAATGAAATCCAGAGTTAACCCAAGACGAGCTAGTCAGAACACGATCAATGCGGCTCCACACTGTGTTGTTCGTCCAAGTGAATGGACTAGAACTAGTGCTCGACGCGTCCACGAGCCCATGCCTCCTACACGCATCAATCATATCCTTACACTCGTAGTGCGAGACCGGACGCCCATTGACCCTCTCATGCTCAGCCATAACGCAGTTGAAGTCCCCCATAATCAGCCACGGTAAATCATGCAGATCAATCAACTCAGCAATACTATCCCAAATGCCACGGCGCGCCACCACACTATGAAGCCCGTAGACAAAGCAGACCCCAAATTTCTCACCAGCCGTCTTGCACGTCATAGCACACCCAATGTGCTGAATAGACATACAAATGACACTCAAATCAACATACAATGGATCCCACATAACCAAGATCCGAGCACGTGGGTCCAGGGAAAAATTGTCCACGAAGTCCCATCCCGGAGCAACCCGGCGAGCCACACTCTCGATGCGAACACCCCCACACTTGGTCTCAAAAAGCCCACACACCTTGGCATCAACCTCACGGATGACACCTCCAACGCCATTTTGTTTCAGAGCTTGGCAAAGCCCTTGCACATTCCAAGAGACGACAATCATTGGGACACCTTGGGCTTGTGTCCCCGGGTCCTCTCTGAGTAGCGGGAAGGAGCATTCGTCTTACTCCACTTCTTCTGAGCCTGAATAGCACCTCCTCTGCGCCACCCCCCGAACTCTCCCCAACATCCCCGGGGTCACCCCCTAACCCTACCTCATCCTCACCGTCCACTCCCTCACCCTCCAAGCAATCCCCACCATTCCCGGAAATAGCCCCTATTCCCTCCTTCCCCTCACCTTCCACTCCCTCAACACCCACCATTGGTTGCTCCTTAGACCCTCGAGCTCCCGAGACTCCACCATCCTCAGCCACCCTAGGTCTTAAGGCCTTCCCAATGGTACTCTTCCCACCGACCTTCACGTCGGCTTCACTCACCCTCTTAGTCCTCACCGCCTTCACCCCGACGCCCTCTTTCTTCTCCCTAAACTTGCACTCCTCCACGTTGTGACCGAAGGAGCAACACCCATGACAAAACTTAGGTTCGTTCTCAATAACGAACGATAAGTTGACCTTGCCACCGTCATCAAAAGTCACACATAATTCCCTCGGGAATGGCATAGCAAAATTTAATTCAACAAGAACGCGAGCATAAGCGCCCTTTTTCCTAGAGTCCGTTACTGGATCCATGAATAGGGGGGTACCAATGTAGGAACTAATGCGACTCAATATATCGGACGTCCAAAAATTCCTAGCTAGGCCATTAATACGAATCCAAAGGGGTATGGTGGCTATATCCTTACGGTTGAAAGCAAATTTATCCGGTATGTTTTTTAGAATCATAGGTCGATCATGAATAAAATAAGGGACATTTTTAAGTACGTTATCTTTATCTTCTTCGGTTTGAAAATAAAATATCATCCACCCTCCCTCTTCCTTATAGGTCGCCTTAACCCCCCACGCCCTAACCATGGTGTTAATCATGAAATGACCCGGGTGATAACCTACATATTGTCCTAAAAGACTCCATCCCCACACATCATGCATAGATAGACCCTCGGAAATTTTAATAGTAAGCCCTTCGGGCGAAGGATGGGAATAAGAAAGCTTACCTCCGATGTCGGAATTCATGAAGATACGCTTGGATTTATTTGCCCAAGCGTTTTGTCGAGGAGGCTCCGGGTTCGGTTCCTTGATTACCGAGGCCTTTGTTCCCTTCTTCTCCGGGTCCGCATCCTTCGTCACCGATTGCTTGGCACCTTCCACCTCCGGATCTGCACACCTACAAGACGTGGTCCCGAGCGCAAGGATACTTGGGCAATGAGCCGTTTGAAATTTGGTCTCGGGCTGCTTACCTTCTTTCCCCAAGCATCTATGGCTGCCATTCTTGTAAGGTGTGGTCCCGGGAGAAGGACAAGCAACCACATTTGGATAAGGACTTGGCGTGGTCACAGCTTCTTCTTCCAAAGGAGTGGTCCCGGACACCTTGTCCTTTCCAAACGTGGTCCCAAGAGCAAGATCCCCTTGAAGGGTATACCTAGTACACCGATCCCCTTGGAGGGTATACTTGGCCTTGGCCTGCTGGCCAAGGAAGGACGCCTCAGCCTTGTTGAGCCTCTTGGCTTTGGCCTTGGCCTCCTCAACCTCTCTCCTGCCATCCACAGAATCCGGAGATTCACTCAAACAAGCAATGACCCGAGCAAGCTCCCTATTGGCATCAGCAACCTGCCTGGAGATGTGGCCAAACTCCTTGTTGTTGAGCCCCTTTAGAGGGCTCTTCAACCCCTGCAGAAGCTTGGCCAACCTGAACTGGAAAGTGCCTCTCTCATCAGTAGTCCAACCCTCCTTAATCACCTCAGAAAACCTAGGGTGATCAGCCCACATATTGAAGAACTTGAAGTATTTCTTCCCTTTCCCCAAATCCCTCAACAAAGACACAACACCCACCTTGTGGTCCGAGATGTGCCACTTCTCAAGGAAGCTGGAGCGGCAATGAAAACCAGAGTTAACCCAAGACGAGCTAGTCAGAACACGATCAATACGGCTCCACACTGTGTTGTTCGTCCAAGTGAATGGACTAGAACTAGTGCTCGGCGCGTCCACAAGCCCATGTCTCCTACACGCATCAATCATATCCTTGCACTCATAGTGCGAAACCGGTCGCCCATTGACCCTCTCATGCTCAGCCATGACACAATTGAAGTCCCCCATAATCAGCCACGGAAGATCATGCAGCTCAACCAACTCAGCAACACTGTCCCAAATGCCCCGGCGCGCCACCACACTATGAAGCCCGTATACAAAGCAGACCCTAAACTTCTCTCCGGTCGTCTTGCACGTCATAGCACACCCAATGTGCTGAACTGACATGGTAATGACACTCAAATCAACACACAACGGATCCCACATAACCAAGATACGGGCCCGTGGGTCCAGGGCAAAATTGTCCACAAAGTCCCATCCCGGAGCAACCCTGCTGGTCACACTCTCAATGCGGACACCCCCACACTTGGTCTCAAAAAGCCCACACACCTTAGCATCAACCTCACGAATGACACCTCCAACGCCATTTTGTTTCAGGGCTTGGCAAAGCCCTTGCACATTCCAGGAGACGACAATCATTGGGACACCTTGGGCTTGTGTCCCTGGGTCCTCTCAGAGTAGCGGGAAGGAGCATTCGTCTTACTCCACTTCTTCTGCGCTTGTATAGCACACACCACATGCCTACGAAGCTGGTTGCTTACCTTAGCGAGAGCCTTCGCCTTCCTCAATTGGGATCTAGAGTGGAACTCCACAAAATCCTCTTCCACACCCACGTCCTCCTCGGTAGCACTCAAATGATCCTTGGTCTCTATCTCTCCCTCTTCCATCTCCCCACCATCTAAGGAGCCCTCACTAGCCTCCCCATCCCCAACCAAACCCTCACCCTCCGACTCCTTCCGCTCACTCTCATCAGAACCCACCTCCTCTGCACCACCCTCCGAACTCTCCCCACCATCCCCGGGGTCGCCCCCAAGCCCAACCTCATCTTCACCGTCCACTCCCTCACCCCCCGAGCTAATCCCACCATTCCCGGAACCAGCCCCTAAACCCTCCTTCCCCTCACCTACCACTCCCTCAACACCCACCAATGGTTGCTCCTTAGACCCTCAGGCTCCCGAGACTCCACCACCCTCAGCCACCCTAGGTCGAACGGCCTCCCCAATGGTATTGATCCCACCGTCCTTAACACCGGCTACACTCACCCTCTTAGTCCTAACCGCCTTCACCCCGACGCCCTCTTTCTTCTCCCTAAACTTGCACTCCTCCACGTTGTGACCGAAAGAGCAACATCCATGACAAAACTTAGGTTCGTTCTCAATAACGAACGATAAGTTGACCTTGTCACCGTCGTCAAAGTCACACATAATTCCCTCGGGAATGGCATAGCAAAATTTAATTCAACAAGAACACGCGCATAAGCGCCCCTTTTCCTAGAGTCCGTTACCGGATCCATGAATAGGGGGGTACCAATGTAAGAACTAATGCGACTCAATATATCGGACGTCCAAAAATTCCTAGCTAGTCCATTAATACGAACCCAAAGGGGTATGGTGGCTATATCCTTACGGTTGAAAGCAAATTTATCCGGTATGTTTTTTAGAATCATAGGTCGATCATGAATAAAATAAGGTCCATTTTTAAGTACGTTATCTTTATCTTCTTCGGTTTGAAAATAAAATATCATCCACCCGCCCTCTTCCTTATAAGTCGCCTTAACCCCCCACGCCCTAACCATGGTGTTAATCATGAAATGACCCGGGTGATAACCTACATATTGCCCTAAAAGACTCCATCCCCACACATCATGCATAGATAGACCCTCGGAAATTTTAATAGTAAGCCCTTCGGGCGAAGGAGGGGAAAAAGAAAGCTTACCTCCGATGCCGGTATTCATGAAGACACGCTTGGATTTATTAGCCCAAGCGTTTTGTCGAGGAGGCTCCGGGTTCGGTTCCATGATTCCCGAGGCCTTTGTGCCCTTCTTCTCCGGGTCCGCTTCCTTAGGCACCGCTTGCTTGGCACTTTCCCCATCCGGATTATCACTCTTAGAAGACGTGGTCCCGGGCGCAAAGACACTATGGCATGGAGCCGTTAGAAAAGTGGTCTCGGGTACCTTGTCCTCTTTCCCCAAATGGCTAAGGCTTCCATTGTAGCAAGGCGTGGTCCCGGGAGAAGGACAAGCAGCCACAAAAGGATAAGGATGAGCAATGGCCGGCTGATTTGTGGTCCTAGAAGGAGCTTCCAAGGATGTGGACACCTTGTCCTTTCCAAGTGTGGTCCCAAGAGCAATGGCCGGCTGTTTTGGGCCTTTGCCATTTTGGGAGGTGGTCCCATCTTTGCTTTCTTCTCCCTTGGAATGTTGAAACGTCTTGGCTGCCATGGAAGCCTTCACCGCCAAGGAGTAAGCTTCATTATCACCGGAGTCTTGGTCGGAAAGGTCGTCTCCATTAAGGGTTGCCACTTCCTCATCACTAGTTTCCTCCAAAGCTTGCTTCTCCACCATCTTCTTGGACGCCATCACTTTGGTAGTATCCATGAATGACTTAGAAGCTTTGTTGCCCTTAGCCATGGACACCTTGGAATCGTTTTTGCTTACCTTGGCACTTCCACCCACAACATCTTTTTTCGGATCCATCAAGTAGTGATTAGCATGGAGGTTTGATGGAGAGCCTCCATGTTTGTTCTTCCCTTTCCCCATTGAAGACGAGGAAGGAAGAGGTCGGGACTATGAGATGGCTCGTGAGGATGCCACCTACATGGACCAAGAACTCGAGAGGAAGGATCTTGGTGTGGAAGAGAAGAGAAAGGAGGTGAAAAGAGTGAAGGGAAGAGGTGGCCGGAGGTGGCCGGAGTAACCACCACCAAAGGCCGAATGGTTTTTGGTTTCCCTTGGGAGTGTTTTCCTTGGGAGCGTTACTGAGAGCTCTCCGTGAGAGCTCTTTCTTTTTTTTTTGGTTAATGGTAAATATTATAAATATGACTCTACAAAGAGAGTTAAGTAGCAATTACAAGGGATCGGTGCAAGCTTGGAAGACACGCAGGGATTCCAATACTATGCTACAAACCAATGGTTCATAAGGTTACAACCATAGATGAAGGGTATCTAGCATGTAGTAAGCGAAAGACATGGGTCAAGATCAATCGGACTAACACCTGTTTGGGGATCAAGTTATCATCAAAAACTCGAGCATTCCTTGCATGCCAAATGTAGTAGACCGTGGATGAGAGGCTATAAACTTGTGCACGGGCAAGACATCCACTCTTGGAGGCTCTCCTGCGGAGCCACTGTAAGGTACTTGTGATCGTCAAGGCGAGATTGGGGATCATGAACCGGACACGAACCTCCCTCCAAACCTCCTTTGCATAAGTGCACTCAAAGAAGAGATGGTTGTGACTTTCCACCTCAGCCCCACACAATTTACAACTTGGTTCAATGTCAAGGAAGAGAAGTCTATCATAGGTAGAGAGTTTACCGAGGTTGGCAAGCCAAAGGATGAACATGTGTTTGGGAGTGTTGTGGGCTGACCAAATCTCCTTGCTCCAACTCACTTTAGGCCTTCTATCCCTAAAGGCCTCATATGCTATGGACACTTTGAAGCGTCCCCACTTGCACCACTCCACAAGGGTCTCTTCCACGCTCCTCTCTCGGTCCACAAGTTGCACAATCATGTCCCTTGCAAGGAGGATGGCCTTGATCAATGGAGAGTCTCGTCTGTGGGCCTCCCACTCCAGAGGTTCAAACACCCCAAGGTATCTATGATGAATCCATCGTACCCACAAACTCTCTCTACGGCTCAAAATGTGCCAAAAGTGTTTTAGCATGAAACACTTGTTCCAAGTGTTGAGGTTCAACAATCCCAAACCTCCTTCATCTCTTGGCACACACACGTCCTTCCACTTCACATGAGGCCTCTTCCAAAGGAAGCCCCTACATAACCCGATCAAGTCCTTTAGTACTCCCAAGGGAATCGGCAAGATGGAGAGCCAAAACCCTTCACTACCTTGGAGTACCGAGGCAATGAGCTCCTTTCTTCCGGCGAAGGAGATGCTTTTCTTAGCCCAAGCATTGAGTTGGCCACTTATCTTGTCAAGGAGAGGCTTGTATTGGATGACATGGAGCCCATGGGGACTAATGGGGATGCCCAAGTACCGGAATGGAAACTCCCCAACCTTGAACCCCGTTGAGGCAATGATAGGCTGATTTTCATGCTCATTCACCGAAGCAAGGAAGATGGAGGACTTGCCAATGTTAACACTCAGCCCGGACATCTCCTCAAATCTCTTTAGGCACTCCAAGAGCACCCTCACCGAGTCACCATCTCCATGGCAAAACATCACCACATCATCCGCAAAGATCAAGTGTGTGAGCCTCAAACTCTCACAATGTTGGTGAAATTGGAACAAGCCTCGGGTAGTCTCCTTTTTGATGAGGCGAGAAAGAAGCTCCATACACATAACAAAGAGAAGGGGAGAAAGGGGGTCACCTTGTCTAAGTCCTCTCTTGCCGGGGAAAAGCCATGGATTCCTTTGTTGATCTTGATGGAGTAGGATGCCGAGCACACACATTCCATGATCCATTCAATGAACTTAGGAGGGCAGCCAAGGTGTTGAAGGGCGAACTTGAGGAAGTCCCAAGAGACCGAGTCAAATGCCTTGGCAAGATCAATATTCAAGAAGCATTTAGGGGTGTCCCTTTTCACATTATATCTTCTAAGGAGCTCTTGGACAAGGAAGATATTGTCCGACATCAATCTCCCTTCCACAAATGCACTTTGAGCCGGATCAATGACCATGCCGAGAAACTTGCTAAGGCGCTTGGTCATTACCTTCGATATTATCTTGTAGATCACATTGCAACAAGAGATTGGTCTAAAATGCTCCACACGGTCCGGGGAGTCCACCTTTGGAATGAGGGAGATAATGGTGTGGTTGAGTTGCTTGAGAAGTTTACCTTTCACAAAGAACTCCTTCACGGCTCCACAAACCTCTTCCCCGGTGATGCTCCAAGTGGCCTTGTAGAATCTAGCATTGTATCCATCCGGCCCCGGCGATTTGTCATCTCCCATCGACCAAAGAGCCTCTTTGATCTCCATGTTGGTCACCTCCTTGACAAGTTCAGCCCCATCTTCCAAACTCAACTTAGGTCCACTTGAGAATGCACTAGCGTCCGGCAATTGGATAGCAACTTCCGACCCAAATAAACCGTGGAAAAAGCTCAAGAATTCACCTTCTATCTCCTTCATAGAGCAAGTCCTACTCCCATTAGGCTTGGAAAGTGAGGCAATGTGGTTACGTCTCCCATTAGCTCTCATCAAGGAGTGGAAGTACTTAGAGCCCCGGTCGCTATTGAGCACATATTTGGCCTTGGCAAGTTGGCCAAGGAAACTAGCCTCGGCATCATTCATCCTCTTGGCTTTTAGCTTAGCATCATCCGCATCTCTTCTAGCTTCTAAGGACTCCGGTTGCAATCTGAGACACTCGAGTGCTCGAGAGAGGGCAAGGTTGGCCTCGGCGGTCCTTGAAGAGATGTGGCTAAACTCCTTGTTGTTGAGCTCTCTTAGGGGCCATTTCAAACCTTGTAGATGCTTGGCAAGTCTAAACTGTTGTGTGCCTCTAATAGGGGTCTCCCATCCCTTCTTGATCACCTCATTGAACTTTGGATGCTCAGCCCACATGTTCAAAAACTTGAAATACCCTTTACCGCTCCTTGATTCTCTAAGCAAAGCCACCACCCCGGGCTTGTGATCCGAAAGATGCCACTTATCCGGGAAGGTAGCATGGCATTGGCGAGCTGAATTAAGCCAAGAGGGGCTTAAGAGAACTCGGTCAATTCTGCTCCACACCCCCCCATTAGTCCAAGTGAAGGGACTAGAACTTGAACTAGGCGCATCTACAAGCCCATGTCTTCTACAAGCGTCAACCATGTCCTTGCATTCATACATGGTCACGTTTCTTCCATTGAACCTCTCCTCCTCGGCCATAACACAATTGAAATCTCCCATCACCAACCAAGGGAGGTCATGCAAAGCAAAGAGTTCATCTACATGAACCCAAATCTCTCGGCGTGCCACAACACTATGAAGGCCATACACAAAGCACACCCCAAACTTCTCCCCGGTTGTCTTACACTTGATAATGCACCCAATGTGTTGAGTAGACATTCCCACCATGTCTAGCTCCACAAATTCCGAATCCCAAAGAACCAACATGCGCGCCCGAGGGTCGAGATGGAAATTTGACAAGGATTCCCATCCCGGGGCAACTCGGCGCACCAAATCCTCAACAAGCAAACCACTCCATTTAGTTTCAAAGAGACCACATACCTTAGCCTCATAATCACGAATTACACCACCCACGCCATTTTGTTTCCGGGCTTGGCAAAGCCCTTGCACATTCCAAGAGAGAACCTTCATCGGGACACCTTGGAGTTGTGTCCTCGGACCCTATTGGAGCTTCGGAGAGGGGGCTGGTTTTTGGACCATTTTGAGTGAGCTTGGAGAGCCGCCACCACTGGCCTATCTTCACCCTTAAAGGCCTTCTTCCTTCCCTTTTTGGACAGCACTTGCACAAATGGAGGTTCATCTTCTTCATCACTATCATCACTACTATCTCCTCCGGATTGTGTGGAGGACTCAACCTCCCCTTCCTCCAACTCATCACAACTTCCATCCGAGCCCTTCTCCTTGCTTGAAGCCTCGGTTTTGTCCTCCAAAACAGCCACTTGATCACACTCCTTCTCCACTAAGTTGGGGTTGTCCTTCTCACCAAAGGCGACCGAGACTTCCCCATCCCCGGCAACCTTGACACCCTTCTTAGTGGAGTCCATGGGAACCTTGTGAGTTTTCTTGGCATTGACCCCTACGGCTTCCTTCTTTTCTCTAAATGAACACTCCTCATCCGTGTGACCAAAGGTGAAGCACCCTTTGCAATACTTGGGTTCGTTCTCAATAAGAAAGGAACACATAAAAGAATCACCATCATCAAACTCTAGGCATACCTCTTTTTTGATTGGGTTAGCAAAGTTGATCTCCACAAGCACCCGAGCGTATGATCCTCGCTTCCTAGAGTCCGTGACCGGGTCCATGAAGAGTGGCTTTCCAACGTGAGAGGCAATTCTCCCGAGAATTTCCGGAGTCCAAAAAGTCTTAGCAAGACCTTGGATTCGAACCCATAGAGGAATGGTAGCAATATCACACCTATTGAATGAGAACTTATCCGGTATGTGCTTGAGTATCATAGGTCTTCCATGAATGAAATAAGGTCCATTCTTCAAAACTTGGTCTTGATCTTCCTCGGACTCAAATTGAAAGATGAGCCATCCTTCTTCCTCCCGGTATCTAGCCTTTACACCCCATGCCTTCATCATTGTATTGATCATGAAGTGTCCCGGATGGAACCCCACATATTGGCCTAGTAAAGACCATCCCCACACCGATTGCTTGGTAAACCCTTCGGACACTTTGATTTGGACCTTCTCGGAAGAAGGAGTGACACAGTCAAGTTTGCCTCCAATGCCATTGTTCATGAAAATCTTTTTGGAGCCACTACTCCAAGCATTAACACCAATCTTCCTACCTTCTTCCACGTGATTCCCATTGCTATTATCCATACCAATGTTAGGCTTAGTATGTTCTTGCCGCACGCCAAAAACATTGCCCAAAGTGTTCTTACCATCACCTAAAAGGGTGGAGTTCGTGGCATGGTCACCTCTTCTTTGTTCATCAGCCTTTTCCACATGAGAAATCCCATTTTCTTTGTTGCATTCCATGCCTAAACCCTTTCCTTGCCCAGCTGCACTTGCGCCTGGAGCCTTGCCAAAAACGTCCGGACACACCTTGTCCGAGACAAAAGGCTGGCGTTGCCTTTGCCCAAATTGGCTAGAAGTCAAGGTTGTACCGTGCACCTTCCCTCCATTCTTTTCCACCTTCTTACCCTTGCCTTCCTTGTCATTTTGCACACCTGAATGCCTGGCCAAATGCAGGTGCTCCGCAGCAACAGGCTGCTTACCCGAAGTGCTCGGACGCGCAGCAAAAGGCTGGCGCTGCCTTTGCCCAAAATGGCTACAAACCAAATTTGTACCGAGCGTTTGCCTTCCATTCTCTTCTACCTCCTTACCATTGTCTTCCATGTCACTTTCCAAGCTTGAGCACCGAGCCAAAGTGGAAAGTACCGCTGCATCTCCAAGCTTACCCGAAGTGCTCGGACACACCTTGTCCGAGGAGAAAGTGCTGCGCTCGGATGTCTTCTTTGGGAGTTGTTGCTTTCCAGCCTGCCTTGAACAATGGATCAGATCACCTACCTCTTGTCCTTGTTCCAACCTGCCAATTTTGTTGGTTTCCTTGCCAAAAAGGTGCCTTACCATTTGTTCATCCAAAGTGCCAAAAGGCTTGGTGACCGAGGCAAAAGTGGTGTGGTCAACTTTCCTCTTTGGGAGACTTTGTCCTTGAGTGTTTGTCTCCTTTGTTGCTGCTTCCTTGCCAGCCAAAACAGCCATTGGAGCACCTTTCTCACGAGCTTGAACCACCATGGAAGACCGAGCAAGATTTGAGGTCCTCGGAGGGTTCGCCTCACCATCGGAGCCTCCTCGGAGCCCAAATCTTTGCCTTGGCTACTCATCTCTTCACCATCAATGAAGTGACCAAGGTTTTTCTCAGCCTCCATGGCCTTGTTACTCTCGGCCCTCACCACCAAAGGAGAGTGAAGTAAACTTGCATCCTCTAGCAACTCCACTTCAACCTCGGAGTCACCATCGGACAACAAGTTTTTGCCATGAGGAACCACCTCTTCACCATCAATGGACTCATGACCTACCTCACCTTCCCTTGACAAGCTTGAGCTTCCTCTCGAATCAACCATGAGTGTCTTCTTCATTTTTCTTGTTGACACACAATCTTTGTTGCTTGGACCATTTGTCTTGAGATCTTGTTCCGGAATCACCTTATACTTGCTAGGATTCATGTTGGATGGGGATGACGAACTTGCCTTCTTCTTCTTAGCCATGAAACTGACCATGCAAGAGCTTAGAGGCTCGTGAGGATACCTCTAAGACATGAAACAAGGAAAGAAAGGGGAAAAGGAGGGGGGGAGAAAGGAGGGAGCAAGGCGGCCGGAGGTGGCCGGAGCAAGCACCACCAATGCCGAATGGTTTTTGGGTTTTCCTTGGGAGTGTTTCTTGGGAGCGTTTTTTACTGAGAGCCCGTGAGAGCTCTTTCTTGATTCTATGGGTGGTGGTGCATGGTCGTTCTTAGTTGGCGGAGCAATTTGTCTGGTTAATCCCGTTTACGAACGTGGCCTCAGTCTGCTAACTAGCTATGAGGAGTATCCATTCCGCAACTAGCTTCTTAGAGGGACTATGACCTTTTAGATCACGGAAGTTTGAGGCAATAACAAATTTGTGATGCCCTTAGATGTTTTGGGCCGCACGCGCCGACGTGTCTGGGTAATTTTTGAAATTTCATTGTGATGGGGATAGATCATGCAATTGTTGGTCTTCAACGAGGAATTCCTAGTAAGCGCAATTCATCAGCTCGCGTTGACTACGTATGTGCTCTTTATACACATTGGTTGAAGTGGTCGGATCGCAATGACGTGGGCGGTTCGATGTCAGCGACGTTGTGAGAAGTCCACTAAACCTTATCATTTAAAGGAAGGGGAAGCCCTAACATGGTTTCCGTAGGTGAACCTGCAGAAGGATCATTTTCGAAACCTGCTATAAGAAGACATACATGCGAACTTGTTTCTAACCAAGTGCTCGGGCTACGCCCGTCTTCGGGGGAGCGCAAAAAACCGCGACGATTGGTGGTGTAACACCATATCAAAGTCGCCTTTTGTGCGACCCTCGAGCGCTCAAGGGTCCCTACAGTTGCGACCCCAGATCAGCCGAGACTATCCGAGAAGCGAACCGGGAAGAACCCAACTTTAGAATCGGCGGCCTCGCCGTCTGAATTGTAGTTTGAAGAAGCGTCCTCTGCGACGTATTAGGCCCAAGTCTCCTGAAACGGAGTGTCTGAGAGGGTGAGAGTCGCGTCGTGCCCGAACCATGTCACACCACGAGGTACTGTCGTCGAATCAGGTTGTTTAATAATGCCGCCCAGATGATAAATTTCGTCTGATAAATTTCGACCAAGGCTAAATATGGGCAATGTAACTTTTATGGTGGTGGTGCATGGCCTCTGTTTAGTTGGCGGAATGCTTTAGTTAATTCATTACTTATTTACTAGTATTACTATCAAGAATCTTGCCCTATAAAAATGTTTAGATACATTCTATATAATTCGTGAGTACAAGATTTGGTCAGACTCAGATATATCCGATGTCCAAACGTTAGTTCCCAACATTGTACCAAAAAATGCATATCACCAAAGAAGCTTAGCACGTAAAAACACCTTAGGGAGGTGAAATGATCTTATGTCGTCTTGAATTTCAGTAAACATAATTTATATTCACTTAACAAGTCAATCAAAAAGGAAGACGAAATACAGACCCAACAAACAGAATTTTGAGAAAAGAAGAAGCGTACCATCAAGGCAACTCAAGATGGCGCACAAATTCTTGAGTTGCATACACAAAATCCTACCCTCCCCCTCCACGCATCTCAGCACGAGGCGCAAATAATTTAAGCCTCTCAAGCACAAAGTTGAGCAATATATAAAACAGTGAAATGGTCTTTCAAGGTTCTATATGCATTTAGGCAGCAACGGCCCATGGCAAACGCATGCGAGCACAATGTATATAATGATCAACAGAACAAGGATCACTACGAACCTGCAATTAGAAATTCCTTCAAGGTCAGAAAATCACTGAATGAATTAACCAAATACATCCAAAATACTAAATATATTAACCATTAGGAATCACGTTGATTGAATATGAAGCTCCGTCGTACTCATACAAATTCAAAATGAGGGTTCTTGTTGTGCAAGAGACTAGAAGAAGAGTTATTTAAGCTGAGGGTTGTAACTTACATAAGCCTGCAATTTCTCCACCAAACTGTGGTTCTAAAACGGCGAGCTTGCCTTTTGAAACGGAAAGTGTTTACTTGCAATGTAGAAGTTTTATCAACTAGCAGCTCCAAGCGCTCTCCCCTATCTAGAACTTTATCGATGTTCTCAATCATGACAGTGCGTACCTATCATCACACCAACCACATCATTAGAAAAATAAACATCTCTTTCTTGATGTGTAGCACAAGAAGTAGATAATGTTAAACAAATGGCACATATCCTTTGGCATCATACAAAAAATGCATTTGTTTTTGTTAACAATGTTGTGACCACCGCATAATGATTTTACTATTCTACAAACGGGAGAATCTAATTCCTGAAAGAGTGAAAGCGGATTGTGAAACCCAAAAAACATATCATCCTTATTGGCAAGGCCACACAAATTCCATTAAAATTATTGTAAGGTGAATACATACAGATCAGGCAGCTCACTGCCAAGACTATGCTGAGAGAAACCAGCATCAATTTTAGCTTTACCTGGTTCATTTCACCTTTAATTCTGTTTATCCTGTCAGCATTAGGATCATTCGAATAATAATCTATCTGCTGGCTCAAAACTCTGGAGAATTCATCATTCATTCCATATGCAGGAGCTGTAATAATGCTGCGGCCATAAGTTCTCACAAACTTCTGATGTATATCTTCAAGGAAAGCAAAGGGAATTCTACCTGCACAAAGGAGGGTTAACATGACAGATTGATCAAACCCAATGGACTAGAGATTGTGCCAGTACAAAGGAACAGTCTAGAAGACAAAATGAAGTATCCAGTTTAACAATTCACTCCCACAGATTTGTGAAGGCACATTTAGAAGACAAAATTGTTCATATCTTCAACACTTGAAGGTTACAAAGGAAACATATGAATATGAATATGAATGAGTCAACAAGGCCATCTACTCCAAAATTAAAGCTGTAAATTTCCTACTAGAGGCCAAATTTATGATACAAACAAATACTCAATCTACAGCAATTCGGTTACAATCAGAAAAAAAGAATATGATAAAAATCCAATTCTCCAGAATTCCAGTGAAATGATGCCTACTTTATCATGGATGTTAATATGAAGAAATAGTAACCCAACGACCCGAGGAAACTGTAAAATTCGAAAGCACATCTAGTTTTGACTTTTTATATGACCAGATTAGATCGAATTATCCAGCAATAATCAAACACATGAAGATCGAATTCCAATAAAAGGCCCCAATGAATTGATCAATTTTAAGAAGAATAAGATGAAAGCAAGAGATAAGATTGGTAATCTAGCAGAAGAGCAAAGAGAGAAGAAGGATTACGTCCGGCGCTGTCCTCTGCCATACAGAGAACAGTGAGTCCATCGGTGCGTTTGACGTGGAAAATATAGCGATCCTGTGAGTAGGAGACATGCGTATCGTTGGTATCGGGGATCTTCTCCAGAATCTGCCTGGCAATGGCGCTAGCGTTGGTCGCCGTGGCCGTGAACTCAGCCAACACAACCGATCCTCTCGCAACCAGAGCGTAAAGGATCGCCATCGCAACCGCCTGATCTCTGTTCCTGAAATAGAAGATCACGCCGGCGGGGGAGCTCCGGCGAAACCTAGGAATGAATGGCCAGTAGAGATTGGGATTCGGTACAACCAACCTCTTCTCTTTGTTTGTTTGATTTGTATGCTCCAGCTTTTCAGCCCTATGCCAGCCTGTTCAACTCAAAAACTCCACTTTTATGCCTTTTTCTATCCTCTTTTCAACTTTAATCATTGGTAAGAAACAATTTATTAATATTCAATATAAAAATGATGTATGTATATATTAAAGCAGAGTTATTTAAAGCTCTCTAGTTAAATCTGACCCCACAAAGTTGACGTGTCACCCTCACAATAAACCTCAAATTTATTTTTTATTAACTATTAAAACTAGTGTAGGTCCTGTGATATTCACGGGATTATAAATCTACATTAATATTTATAAAATGTTATAATTTTTATTGAAACATTGTTATAATAATAAATAAATTATAGTTATATTTGTGAAAGATAAATAATAATAAAAATGTTAATACGAAGTACATGTTTTCATTGTAAAATATATGTATATAAAAACACAGTGAAAATCACCGAATGATCAACCTCCAATATAAACTATACATCAACCTATCGTATAGTCAACCAAAACTCAATTAGATAGTCTAATCTAAGCATAAAATAATGATCAGGCTACCAATAAAATAATATTGTAAACATAATCGTTCTACATCATACTCAGTGAAGTTTGAACTTTTGAGTTTAATGATGGGTTTCTAGGTTAGGGCATAAAATAAGCATACTTAAATAATAAAAAAACTACCCGTGCAAGTAAATGGATAAACTCATTACAGAAATCACTAAAATGACAACACCTAAACACTAAAATGGTAGCAATTAATCACAAATTTCTAAAATTAATCTTATTGTATGCTCCTTATTGTATGTTTCTCCTAAACATGATTTATAAATAATCAAAGATTTTGAATGTATGACTTGATTTGCATATTTGTAGAAGATCATGAAGGAGGTGAAAGATTGTGAAAAAAATAGATTTTTTATTTAAAAATTTAATCAATTAATGAATTATTTTTTTGTTTTTCTAAAATTGTGACATGGCGCTGAGATGGCGTAATATTTTATGAACTTAACTTGTACTTAGTTAGATTTCTTCTTCAAACAAAATAACCTAAAATATTGGATCCTTTTCCTAATATCTACTCACGACACCTCTACTCCAACAAATTTTCCAGATCTCCTTCAAACTCAAATCTATTTTCATGAAGTCACCATCCGATCCACCGACTTCTCCATTCCAGGTTACCTCTCTAACTTCATCACTCTTCCGTTGTCATTTCTCCTTTCAAATCACTCATATTTTAAACAGTTGTGTGTCTTTGATAGACTACCAAAAGAGCTATTTGAAGAGGGATGTTCAAAACCCTTAATCAATTGCCGATCATATGTACCGGATGTGGCTAATGGCTCTCATTTCTGTTGATTTGCCCGGTCTCGATCGAGAAAAGTATGGCTTATACGCTTTATTTCAACAAGGTTGCACCGATCGGTAAGTTATTTTTCTCCTCACTCTTATATGATATGATTCTTTAATGGCATTAAGGTATATTTGTGAATGTACAATTCATGTTCAGCTGATTTGTTCACATGAGTAGTTCGAGGTAATCAGAGCTCTATATAGCAAGTTCATTCATTTTCATTAAAGAGTTACCAGATTTCTTCAACATGTTTTGCAACTTCTAATCATCTAGGCTTTCTGTATTGAGATGTTCGAGGTAATTAGAGGTCTATTTTACTCTCCAACATTCCTATAATGTAGTTTGAATTAGTTTTTGGCCTTAGATGAATCTTTTTTATACAAGTTATTCATGAATCTAATCATGCTCAAGAGGTGTTCCATGAAATGACCCATATATTTTAAAATTTTGCTTGCGGGTTTTTATGATGCTTTTAGTTCCAAAGTTGTCATCATCTTGTAAAGTTGGTTGAATTGAATGATTAAATCATGTCGTGAAGTAATTCGGTTCTTATTGGATGAATAAGATGGAATTGATTTTATTGTTGGATGCAGAACATTAGCTAAGTCAAGATCTGGCTGGAGATGTTCAAACTTCAAAGGTTTTTCATTATTGTGCTATGAATTCTGAGTAAATTAATTCATCAATATCAACCCATGTGTAATAGAAAGCACCTGATAGTTGCATCAGATGGACAATCTCTTGAGTCTGAACCTGAAGCTTATAGTTCCAAAAGCAATTGGGATTCTTTGAGGAATATCTTTGATGCATTTTGTAGGTTTTCGCAGCCTCATACAGTTATTGGAACAGTTGAGTTTCACTTTAATCTGTTCTAATACATTGAATTAACATTTCACTATATGTCTGCAAGAAACATAAGATATGTCTATTACTTGGTGGCATGCATTGCGCATAGTTACGGTTTCTCTTCTTGCAGATTACCTCTCAGTGTGATAATAACTTATTATTTCCGATGCTCCTCCATTTCCAGGCCATTGTTGCTGCTCTTATGATGAATATTTATATTGTTGGGCTAAATCAACTATCTAATATAGATATAGACAAGGTTATGCATTTAATTCAATCAAACAGCAAAGTAGGTTTCCATTCATTAATGTTTTACATATATAAGCATGTTCTTTTTAAAACTTTCTGACCAAGTGGGATTTTCTACAATTCTGCAAACTTTTCTCACGTCAATAAGCCATATCTTCATTCGCGTCAGAAGAATATTCTATTGGAACTGGTTTATTCATTGTGACACCATTTTCTATAATGTTATTGTTTGTAGTTTTTCCCTTTTTTAATTAATGTAGGTGCATGAGCTAATTTTTTTTTGTTCTGAGTTGTTGATCATGCGGCTCAATAGTGTTTACCGGCCACCATTGTCCTTTCCAGTCTATGTCATAATTTTTGCATCACTTTTTTCTTCTTTTTTATTTTCGTTTGTGATGTTTTGCTCTACCTAAATGCTGTCAATTCACACTATCCAGATCCAGAATGGCAGACACAATGTAGAGGTGTTAAAAGGTTAACCGGACCGGTCAAACCGGACCAGAACCGGCCCGGAACCGGAACCGGACCGGCCAACCCGCCTTTCTATCGGTTCAGGTTCAGGTTCATAAGACTATGGAGGTATGTTATACTAATCTTGCTCCTGATTTTTGTTTCTATCTTTTTAAAAACAAAATCTTTTGTAAATTCTATCTTTTTTAATTTTATATCCCAAAAATAGTTGTGATTTTGTTAAGATAATTTGTGCTCAATTTAAACTGGCCCCACAAATCTAAACTGATAACAGATAAAAATCTAAACAGATACCAGATAAAAATTAGAAAATAATATAATACTAACTAAGATTGTTTGTTTGGAGATTTTAACAGCTTAATAAATCTTCTCAACAACTAAAATTTGAAGCCCTCTACCCCCTATTTCATCATACGTAGAAACTCCTCCCAAGCTGTTAAAATTCTTTTTCCCCTTCATTGTTCAGAGAATCCGATTACGCTTGATCTAAGTTTATACAATTTCTTAGATGTTCATATACTGATGTGGTAGTGATGGATGTTGTCACTGCCATACTCCTCATTTATTGTTGTTAATTTGGTTTTGTTAGTGCGTTTGTTTTGATACAATTAAAATTTGTGTGCTAAACTTCCATTACTTTGTTGTGCAGTAGACGACTTCTCCTCAATTTGTTTTCTCCTGACATTGACAATAATAATTTGTGTAGGTATGTATGTGTTCCTGGATCTTATAGCAAAATTTACTCTCTTAATATTATGTATCTTCTCATAATTATCAATTTAGGGAATATCAGCTTATTGAGGTGTTTATTTTAAAGTCAAATATCAGCTCATTGGTAGACATACTAGACATCTTTGGATGAATAATTCACAGATTATGTGTTGTTGTTCTGAATAAATAATTCAGGGGCTGAGATTTGTGGTGATCCTTGTTGTTACTTTATTTTGCTTGGCAGGCAAAGTGGCTTGTGGATTCAGCAATTGTGTCGTTGATGCTTTTTCAGGAACATTGTGAGGTTGATGAATTTCCTGCTAATGTTTTAGTTTCTGTATTTTCTTTGCTGTCTAATATGTGAAACTCTACTGCCAATGAGATTGGTTGAAATTCGAAAAGCAATGAATTGCTTAGATGCAATCTATTTCTTGAATCAGTGTAATGATACCATTGAATGGGCAATAGAATAGTGTTTGGTAATTGTCACATGTCATGGAAGTTCAGTTGTGCTATGTAATCAGATATTTACACTTTTGGGTGGAATTTATTTTGTAACCTTACATGTCTTGGCTGACAAAGGTGGTCCTGTATTGATTTTGGGGAGTTTTAGCCATAATATTTGCTGAATTTCCTTTTCAGCAATACTCATATGTTTGAATTACGGAGTATCTTCTAAGCAATGAAGATCCAGCAACACTACAACGAAATTCCTGCTTAGTAATATTCCTTTTTTTACTGTTCTGAATACATAATAGCATCAAAGGCACCTCTCAGCAGGCAGGTTAAAGTGCGGGTTTCTGAGGATATACTGTATCCATAGGGTTGTATCAACACTGCCTTCAATTTGCAGTGTCCTTTATTATTCACATGCTTGAGTGCTTGATCCATAATGGACATTTGATTGAGGAGATTAATTTACAAAGAATAATAAAATTAGTTTAGTCCTTTTATGAAGTTTATTAAAATAATTGGAATTGTTGGGCATTATTATGTGAAATATATATGCATCCCTTTATTGAACAAATACCGTATGATTGATTTTCTTATCATTCATATATGTGCATGATTCTTATAGCATCATCCAATCATTTAAAATCTCTCTTGCCTGTTTTAACTCATGAATTAGCTAGAATGGATTATCAATCTGTAACATATAATGAAACAGTTCCGATCAATTATTTTATTCTATATGTGTCGTTTTTCTTAGCATCTAAATTGTAATAGCATGGAAAAATAATGCAATTTGAGTTTGATTAACAATTTGGTTAATGTAGCTTTTCAGTCTAGGCATTGTTTGTTACGGATTTTGTACCCGGCTGTTTTGACATGAAATGATGTGTTGATCAATAAATTTTTTGTAAGGTATGTCAATGCACTTAGATAAACTTGTATGTAAACATTTCATGTTGATCAGCCAACACATTCTCTTGAACTTTTCTCACTGTTTGAATATTTTTTTAGTCATTTATCTCAGGCCAGAAATCCAGATTCAGATTTGCTTACTGTTTTGAATTGTTTAATTTCATTTATTTTCTATGTTTATTGCATTGTTTTATAATAATAATAAATATTTTTAACTAATAATATATCCCGTGCATGGCACGGGTATTACACTAGTTTTTGTTATGATTAAACCAAAAGACAAAGAAAGCTAAAAGGTTTAGCTTCTTTGTATGAGATTTAGCAAGTGCTTAAGTGTTTCTTGCTTGTGTATATTAGCCATGAAATACCTTTATTTATACGAGAGGGTGTGCTTACAAGTTAAGGATAATGTCCCACTTAATAGTAAGGTTATGCTTACAAGTCAAGGGTAATGTCCCACTAATAGTGAAAACTAGCGTGTGTTCCCGTACCATGTACGGGGTCGCATGTAATAAATATTTTAATAATATATTTATATTTTATACTATTAATTAGTTTATAGATTGTAGTTTATACTTTATGATTTATAATTTATAGATTATAGTTTATAGTTTATAGTTTACGATTTATGTTTTATAGTTTAAGTTCATTAATAACTCAACTTAATTAGATTGATAACATAAAAATAGATAAAGAGAGATATATATATAATATAAAGATATGATATGATAAAAGATAAAATTCGATATTTCTTTTTGTTATATAACCTAGTAGATATCTTTTTTATTTTTTTACTTATTTAATTCAAAGATATATATTAAAATATAAAGTCGGATGATGTAGAGGATGACATGGTAGATGATGTAGCATAGCTTAGAGGTTGACACATAGGCGAATTGAATATAAGGACGACATGTGGCAAAACAACGTTCTGTTTTAGTATATGTATAGATTAGATGGTAACAATAATGAAGGTTAATCATTCATCTTGTGTAATATATGTATAACACTCCCCCTTGAATGATCACCTTTCATTATACACAACTTCCATCTGGAGTATATGTTGTCTCATTAAAACCTCGTCAGGGAAAACCCATTGGGATAAAACCCGAACGTAGGAAAAAGAGTACAACCAACTCATTGTTATATGCTTTGATGATGCCGCCTCATTAAAAACCTTGTCAGGAAAAACCCTTTGGGATAAAAACCTGAACGAAGGGAAAAAGTGTGCATTGTATATAATGCTCCCCCCCGAGCTTTATTCATTTAGTGGATTTCTCGAAGTCGACACATTCCAATCTTCCGCACAAGTTGTTCAAACTTCTTGGGGCTCAGTGATTTTGTGAAGAGATCTGCAAGATTTTCTTCTGATCGAATTTCTCAAACTTCCATTTTCTCTTTCTTCTCGAGTTCATGAGTGGAGAAGAACTTTGGTGATATGTGCTTCGTCCGATCTCCTTTGATATAACCTTCTTTCACTTGAGTGACACAAGCAGAGTTGTCTACATATATCACCGTTGGATTGCCTTTGATTGATCTGAGTCCACATTCTTTCTGTATGTATTTTATCACCTTTCTTAACCATACACATTCTCTTCCTGCTTCATAAAGAGCAATTAATTCTACATGATTGGATGATTTTGCAGTCAAAGTTTGCTTCGTGGATCTCCATGATATGGCTGTCTCTCCATAAGTGAAGACATGCCATTTTGAGATTTGGCTTTGTGTGGATCAGATAGATATCTTGCATCTACATAATCAACAAGAGTAGTATTTGGAGAATTACGATAAAATAATCCAAGGTCATGAGTACCTCGAAGATAACAGAATAAATGTTTGATTTCGTTCCAATGTCTCCTCGTTGGTGCCGAACTGTATCTTGATAACAGGTTTACAGAGAAAGCAATATCTGGCCTTGTATTATTGGCCAGGTACATTAGAGCACCAATAGCACTCAAGTATGGTACCTCAGGCCCAAGGATTTCCTTGTCATCCTCTCGAGGACGAAATGGGTCATCATGTATATTGAGAGAACGACCTACCATTGGTGAATTTAGCGGATGGGCTTTGTCCATGTGAAATCTTTTCAAGATTTTCTCTGTATATATGGATTGATGGACAAAAACTCCATCTTTGAAATGTTCAATTTTCAAGCCAAGACAAAACTTTGTCTTGCCTAGATCCTTCATCTCGAACTCTTTCATCGGGTATTTTGTGGTATTTGCAATCTCATTTGGTGTTCCTACGATATTCAAATCGTCAACATAGACTGCAATGATAGCAAAACCTTATTCAGTTCTCTTGATAAAAGTGCATGGACATCTTGCATCATTGTTATATCCTTCTTTTGAAAGATACTCATTGAGACGATTGTACCACATTCGCCCAGATTGTTTTAGTCCATACAAGGATCTTCTCAATTTTATAGAGAACATTTCTTGTGGTTTTGAGGTGCAAGATTCAGGCATTTTTAGTCCTTCGGGGACTTTCATGTAGATATCAGTGTCTAGTGACCCATAGAGATATGCAGTCACGACATCCATTAGGCGCATTTGTAGCTTTTCCGCAACAGAGAGACTAATTAAGAATCTTAAGGTAGTTGCATCAACTATCGGTGAATATGTCTCTTCATAGTCTATCCCTGACATTTGGGAAAAACCTTGAGCTACAAGCCTTGCCTTATATCTTGCTACCTCACCCTTTTCATTTCATTTTCTCAGAAATACCCATTTATAGCCCACTGGTTTCACACCATTTGGTGTATGAGCTATAGGACCAAATACTTCTCGTTTTTCAAGCGATTTCAACTCAGCTTGAATTGCTTCTCTCCATTTTGGCCAATCCTTTCTTTGACGACATTCGTTAACCGATTTAGGTTCAATATCATCGTCATCAGTCATCATTTCTGATGCTACCGAGTAGACAAATGTGTCGTTGATCAAGACGTCTTTTCTATTCCATTGCATCTCTGTGGATACATAATTTATGGAAATTTCATGATTATCAACTTCATTGTCTTCTTCAGGAAGATTCTCATTTCTATCTTCTTTGGGAAACTTCTCTTCCTCTAAGATATTTCCATTATTCACTTCATTGCCTTTGTTTTCAAAGGTTGGATGAACTATGACATCACTAGTCATCTCCTTTTTCCTTTTTGATTGCCTTGGTTTCAAATTCTTTGAACCAAGTGGCCTGCCCCTTTTTCTACGTGCAGTAGATTTATCTGTCAAATCCATAGGGATTTCAATTCTTGATGGGGCATTCACAGCTGGTATTTGTGACTTTGTCACTTTATTTGTATCCGTAAAGGCACCAGGCAATTGGTTAGCAACACTTTGTAAGTGAATTATCTTTTCACTTCTTTTTCACAAACTTTGGTTCGTGGATCAAAACAAGAAAGTGAGATTGCATCCCATGTGATCTCTTTTGTGCCTTGGTCAATTTTGCTATTTTCTTTCCCCAGAGTTGGGAATGTACTTTCATCAAAGTGACAATCAGCAAACCTTGCTGTAAATAAGTCACCCATAGTTGGTTCAAGATATCTAATAATAGAAGGGGAATCAAAACCAACATATATTACCAATCTCCTTTGAGGACCCATTTTTGTGCGTTGTGGTGGAGCAATTGGAACATATACTGCACACCCAAACACCTTTAGGTGTGAGATATTTGGTTCCTTTCCAGACACTAACTGCAATGGAGAATATTTGTGATATGCAGTTGGTCTTAAACGAATCAAAGTCACTGCATGCAATATCGCATGTCCCCATACCGAAGTTGGTAACTTTGATTTCATTAATAGCGGTCTAGCTATTAGTTGTAATCGTTTAATTAACGATTCTACAAGACCATTATGTGTATGCACATGTGCGACTGGATGCTCAACCGCTATCCCAATTGACATACAATAGTCATTAAATATTTGGGATGTAAATTCTCCTGCATTATCAAGTCGGATTTTCTTTATTGTATAATCCGGGAATTAAGCTCTCAATCGAATGATTTGAGCTAGAAGCTTAGCAAATGCAACATTTCTTGTTGACAATAGGCTTACATGTGACCAACGTGTAGATGCAATAATGAGCACCATAAAATATCCAAATGGTCCACATGGTGGAGCAATTGGTCCACATATGTCTCCTTGAATTCTTTCAATGAATGCAGGAGCTTCACTTGCTATCTTAATTTTAGAAGGCCTGGTGATAAGCTTGCCTAATGAGCAAGCGGCACAACTAATATCACTTGTTGAAAGCACATTCTTGTTCTTTAATGAATGGCCCAATGAATTTTCAACAATTCTTTGCATCATTGTTTTTCCCGGGTGACCCAATCGGTCATGCCATAAGGTAAATAACCTTTGATCGTCTAAACTGAATCTAGACACCATGTTGGCTTCAAATGGACTAATGTAAGTATAATATAGTCCAGAGGAAAAACTTGGCATTTTCTCAAGCATTTGTCTTTTGCCAGACACGTGTGCAATCAGGCACATGTATTCCTTTTCATTTTCATTCATGGTTTTCATATGAAATTCATTTTGACGCACATCTTTAAAACTCAATAGATTTCTTTGAGATTTGCTGGAGTATAATGCGTCTTTTATTCTCAACTTTGTTCCTCTTGGAAGCACAATATATGCTTCTCCAGACCCTTCTATGAGTCTTGCCACACCCGATATTGTATTGACATTTCCTTCAAAAATAGTCAATTGAGTAGAATACTCTTTTCCTTTCAAAATGGTATGGGTAGTGGCACTGTCCACTAAACATTGCCTTTCACAGTTTGAGTGAACTTCATATTGATGCATAGCTTCAAGATTAAGAGAATCAATGTTAATACAAACATAACTTTATATTACATAGGAGCTTTATATTACAATAGAGTCATGCATCACACACATATCATACATAATTAAACATCAGTGGAACAAACATAAAAATATTAACTTCATGATTAGAAATTTAGAAACTGAGATTTCCACTCAAGCCAAATTCATCACCATTTTCTACATTGTCCATGTAGAAGGCCGAGACATCCAGACTTTGATCTTGTTGATTATTTTCAACAACAAAGTTCGCCTCAACGGCTTTATCTTTAAGAGACGCTTGATAGGCTTCAACTACGTGTCTAGGTGAACGACATATTTTAGCCCAATGGCCAAACCTTCCACACCTAAAACACTGCGTCTTTCTCTTATAATTAGGTCCCTTTGGAACATAAGGGTTCTCTCCCTTGGAGTATGATCCTTCATTATTGTCATTTTTCTAACCAGAGTTTTGATCCCTCCCATGTCCTTGTTTTCGGCCTTTGCCACACCATTTACCCTTCTTGTTCCAACGCGAGTTTTTATATTCGTTCCCCGATGGAGGAACAACTGCAACATTTGCTTCTGGGTATGGCGTTGCACCAACAGGTCTCATGTTATGGTTTCTCATTAAAAGCTCATTCTTCTTTTTCGCAACGAGCATCACATTTATAAGTTTAGAATACTTATCGAAACCACACTGCCTGTATTGTTGCTATAACACCACGTTTGAGGCATGCATCGTGGAGAATGTTTTATCCAACATTTTCTCCTCTGTTATTACGTGGTCACATAACCTCAATCTAGCAGTTATGCGAAATACGACCGAAGTATACTCCCTTATAGTTTTAAAATCTTGAACTCTTAAAGAGCTTCATTCATGTTGAAGTTGAGGGAGTAATATGTTCTTTAGATTTCCAAATCTTTCATTAAGATTTCTCCATAGATCCTTTGGATCCTCCACCAATAAATATTCAGATTTGAGGCTCTCATGAATATGGTAGCAGAAAAAGGCAATGACCTTAGCCTTTTCCATCGGAGTGGTGGTATTTTGTTCATCAATGGTTTCCGCAAGACCATTGGCCCTTAGATGGGTTAAAGCATCCACCCTCCACTCCAGGAACCTATCTCCTGACAGGTCCAGGATGTCAAATTCTCTTTTGGTGATATTGGCCATGAAATCTCTACAAGTAAGATTGATGATTAGTATTATTAAGATAATATATCATGATTATGTTTCCTTTTATAAACATGACAAAATAAAGTGTAACAATATTAACCGATATATGACAGTCATTAGATGTCATATTATCAAATTTAACAAGGTTGAATTAAGTATTTAATCAACATACATGTTAAGTATAGGAAAATAAATGGGTGATAATCATGTTAATGAACAAAATATTTAATGTCAAGTTGTATATGTATATGTCATAAATTTGAATGCATGCTAGGTGAGATGAAATTGCAAGAATGCATGCTATCATTTAATATGATTTGATCTACTTACTATTTTAGTAACTATTAACATAGTAAAGACATATTACATCTAGTCTACAAATAGGTGGAGTAAGTCAAATTAGCATGCAAAATTTCAACAAGCCATTGAATTGTAACTAGTATGATATAGTAATATCACTAAGATGATATCTATATAAGGCATGCAAAAGTATGAACGTAAGTAAGAAAGCAATAAGAAGTATGGATACGCCACCGGGGTTTCTCGTATATCCGGTTATATTTTTCCCTTTTTATATCCCTTATCCACTAACCTTTACCATTCATCCACATTTTCCTCATCCTTATCCACATATCCCTCATCCTCTCATTCCAACACCCAATTTTCCGGTCACTCCTCCGGCTCCTCCTCCGACACCGGTTCACCATCCGTTTCCAGATTATCAGAGTCATGTCAGAAACCGATTTGGTTTTGCTAAAGATGGATTTTAGCATGTCCATGATCATGGTTATTATCATAACTTATATCATGTGGGTCTCAAAGCATTGTCATTGTGATTAAGGGATGAAGCAAGATGGTCCGAGTACAAGTCCGAAGTAGTAAGACGTTATGTCGTTTTCTTTCTTAAATCAGTTTGTAAAATAAGTAGATTTCTTAATCTACATAGTGTGGGTGTGTATGAACATTATCATTATGAAAGTTTCATGTTTTGGTTGATATATCTTGTTTGTATGCAAAATTATCAAATCTCTAAAATTTATGTTGATAGATATATATATGATCTTAAGTCGAAACAAGAACGAAATAATTTTAGAGTTTCTGATGTAGAAGATCCCATAGATTTTGGGCAACTACAAAGCATACTTATCAAAAATAAAAACTTATTAACTTGTTAATGATATGATATTATAATTATCTAGATAATAAGAAGATTATACCTTAAGTATGTTTGATAACTCAACTGGATTTAGGGCTCGTGTTGATAACGTGTTATAATTAAACCAAAAGACAAAGAATAATGTCTCACTTAATAGTGCTTAAGTGTTTCTTGCTTGTGTATATTAGTCATGAAATGCCCTCTATTTATAGGAGAGGGTGTGCTTACAAGTCAAGGATAATGTCCCACTTAATAGTAAAGTTATGCTTACAAGTCAAGAGTAATGTCCCACTAATAGTAAAAATTAGATGGTAACAATAGTGAAGGTTAATCATTCATCTTGTGTAATATATGTATAACCGTTTTTATTTTATGTTAACATTAGCAACAAAATAAAAAAATCAACATAATATATCACATTGTCTATGAATATATTCATTCATTTACAAAAATCCAATCATATTTGTATACATGTATACAGTGATGGTGTGAGTCACACTTTTTCTGACTGTTCCGTATAGCCGCAACCTACTTCGTCTCTAAATCAAACCTTTAACGAAACCAAATCAAATTGAAAAAATAGAAGAGATTGATAACAGTTTTACTTCGTTGGTTTGATAAATCAAAAACGTATATTCCAAGACGTGAATCAAGACTTCATGAATCATTGACACCATTTAACTAGTCGGGCAACCAGATGGATCTTGCAGTCAAGCTCCCTTCTGCCTTTGCACTCGAGGGCCAATCTTCGTCCGGCCTGAGGAAACCTTTGCACGCCTCCGTTACCTTTTGGGAGGCCTACGCCCCATAGAAACTGTCTACCTGAGACTGTCCCTTGGCCCGTGGGTCCTGACACAAGGTTAGAATTCTAGCTCTTCAGGAGTGGTATCTCACTGACGGCTCCCCCCGGAAGGGGGCCTTCTTCGCCTTCCACCTAAGCAGCTCAGGAAAGGCCCAAAGCCAATCCTAGGGAACAGTGAAGCTTCATAGGGTCTTTCTGTCCAGGTGCAGGTAGTCCGCATCTTCACAGACATGTCTATTAAACTGAGCCTCTCTCCGAGACAGTGCCCAGATCGTTACGCCTTTCGTGCGGGTCAGAACTTACCCGACAAGGAATTTTGCTACCTTAGGACCGTTATAGGTACGGCCGCCGTTTACCGGGGCTTCGGTCGCCGGCTCCCCTGTCATCAGGTCACCGACTTCCTTGACCTTCCGGCACTGGGCAGGCGTCAACCCCCATACATGGTCTTACGACTTTACGGAGACCTGTTTTTTTGGTAAATAGTCGCCCCGGCCTGGTCACTTCGAAATCAAGAGAGTGGAAAGGGACAAGTCAGCTCATTATCCAATTTTCTCACACTTATAAGATAACTTACATCCAACAAATAAACGTATCATTTTTTCCTCCATCAACTGCCAAAAAAAAGAAGCAATGGATAATATCTTGGGGGAATGTATTATCTGATACAACTATCAATCAGGAAACATATGTAACTAGCGGTTACTACGGAGTATACATCATTTACACGGTTCTTATATACAGCCCGGTGCTTTATTCAAACAACGCCGGGTCACTCGCGTTCTGCGAGGACACGTACACTCGCGTTCTGCGAGATTAGCAAAAAATTAGGTTAATTACATGCATGCTAATCTCGCGTTCTGCGAGTGCACGTGTCCTCGCAGAACGCGAGTGTCACGTCCCTCGCAGAACGCGAGCTTAGCATGTCAGATGGACGTTGTTGTGCGCCATTACTACATGTCTTGTCCCCACCTAACTATAATAACTACCCCCTTATTTTAAGTATTCCGTAACACCTATTAACCCTACCCTAACACCTCTTTTTATCATCTTTCACCTCTTTCACCCTCCATTAAAACCCATTTTCAAAACCTTAAAACTTCAAAACACTCTAAAAACACCTAAAATAATGGAAGATGAAGAGGAATTCAACAAAGGAGGGAATGAAGATGGTGGTTCATCAAGTTACCATTCAAATGAGGTAATGTTCTTACCTAATTTTTGAATTTTAATTTGTTTTGCACCATTAAGAGCTAAAATGAACTTATTATGTTGTATTTCATGTTAAATCTAGTAGTAGTAGTAAGTGTTGAAGAGATGACTTTTGCATATAATGTCAAAAACTTAGATGTGTTCATGTTTTTAGGGTTTTTAGGGTTTTGAATGTAGAAACTCATGTTATGTTAAAATATCCCGTTGAATGACTAGTTTCAGGAAATAGCAACTTCTCGCGTTCTGCTAGAGGAAGCCCCTCGCGTTACGCGAGAAGTGCCTCCCTCGCAGAACGCGAGAAGGGCCTTCCTCGCAGAACGCGAGAAGTTGCACATTACAGAGTATTAACAGAAGCACTGTGTATAGGTGAATTTTTCTTTGTTCACTGGATTGAATGCAATCCAGTTGAATGACTACACCTACCCCTCGCGGAATACGGTGCCCGTTTCGCCACCGTCATTTGATTTAGGGATTGACGACTTTGGATATTATCATCAACCATCTTTATATGAACAACATGTGCCATCTACATATGAATTGCCTGTGCCATCTACTTATGAGTTGCCCGTGCCATCTACTTATGAATTGCCATGTACATATGAGGTGCCATCAAGCTATGATGCGTTTGATTCACAATTTGCTAACCCACCAACAAACGTAGGAGAGGAGATGTGTTTTCTTCCCTCTTTACGCACTGCACCAAAGTTTGATAGTCCCGTATGTGAGGAAGAGGTTGTTTCTAGGGATTATTCGGAATATTTCACTACGGAGCAAGTGTTTGCCTCTAAGGAGATTGGTCATTTGTGGGCTTTGAATGTTGCAAAGCAACACAAGTTTATGATCTCTATTGGAAGGACTGTACCATCTAAACTGGGGCAAAGTGGTAAGATTCAAATCATTTGTGAGAAAGGGGGAAGCCATAGGCCTAAAGGTGTCGGTGTTAGATCAAACACAAAGAGCAAGAAAACGGGGTGTAAATTTCAGTTGAAGCTCATGGAGAACCGGGTTGAAGAGAATTGGAGATTAGTGGTTGTTTGTGGTTTGCACAACCATCCTATTGGAGATAGTTTGGTCGGGAATGCATTTGCCGGGAGGCCAACCCCGGATCAAAAGAAAAAGGTTTGTGAGATGGTACTTTCACATTGTTCTCCAAATCAGATTTACACTGAGATAAACAAGGATCCCGGAAGTTGCACAAAGAAGAACCAAGTGTACAATTTGGTAAGACATATAAGGGAAGAGGAAATGGAAGGTAGAACCGTGGTTCAAGAATTCTTTCACCAATGCAAAGAGAGCAACTACTTCATGGAGTATAGGCCAAGTGCAACGAACCCTTCGATAATAGGCGACTTGTTCTTTGCTAGCCCCGAATCAATGAAACTCTTAAAGGCGTTTCCATATGTCCTTTTGATGGACTCGACTTATAGCACGAACAGGTAAGTATTTATCATTCTGTTTTTATGTTGTATTTATCTTACTGTATTTTGGTTCCAGGTACAATGTTCCCTTCCTGAAGATAGTCGGTTTGACTTCTACATGGAAGAATTTTGTTGTGTGCGGGGTATGGTTAGAGGCTGAGAGCGAGGATAGTTATTTATGGGCGTTGCAGCAGCTGCAGACGATGTATTTGAGAATAGGAGCATCGCCTACTTGCTTCGTCACTGACCGTGAGATGGCTCTTATGAATGCAACAGACAAGTTATGGCCAAATGCAAAGTTTCTCTTATGTAGGCGACATGTAAGGAAGAACATAGAGGCGAGAGCGAAGATAGCTATGGGCACACAAGCATTGGGGGTTAATATTTCAAATGATTATTATAACGTGTTCGAACAAACCACTGAAGAAGATTACAAGAGTACTTTGAAGAAACTTGAGGACGAATGGCGAGCTTATCCAACCGTATTGAAGTACGTGAGAACGAATTGGCTAAACCGTTACAAAGAAAGACTTGTTTCAGCATGGACGGATAATGTCTTCACTCTCGGGAATAACACAACAAACAGGTATGTTCTGTTATTTATGTCTACCTTCTACATATGATAAAAAGAGCTTCTGTAATGCACACCTCGCAGAACGCGAGGGCATACCAACTCGCAGAACGCGAGTAAATTCCTTGATTCAGTGTTGATGCATTTTCGAATGCAAAGATCCTGGAACAATGTATGAACTCGCAGAACGCGAGGTGTACACACCTCGCAGAACGCGAGGAGTTACACATTACAGAAGGATCCACAGGTTCTGATTTGTATTTGCATTTTATTGTTTTTCGAACATTTTAGAGTTGAAGGAGCACATTCACGTCTTAAGTCATACTTGTCAAGTGGAAATGCTAGGCTAGACACAATGTTCAAAGAATACAAAACAATGGCGGAGAACCAACTTAAGGAGATTACTGTGTCTTTCACCGAGAGTTTGAATAAGAGCTTCACAGTTGTTGAAGGGGCCGACTTGTTTAAAGTCTTGAAGTTCAAAGTCTCTTACAAATGCATAGAATTTTTGCTTAAGGAATACACGAAGGGGGAGAGATTAGGTGCGCACTTTAATATGTTTTGTAGCTGCGGGATCAAGCTTAGAGATGGGTTGATGTGTGTTCATCAGATTGTAAGACATTGGAAGGAGCAAAGACCACTAAGAGTATCAGAGTTGCACCCTTTCTGGAGTACTTTGAGTTTGGAAGAAGTTGATGTTCCCGGCATACTGGAAGTTAAGAGTAAGGTGGCAAGGCGTCTTTTTCAGACTTTCTATGAGGAAACGTTTCCGAAATTGTGCCCCCATGATCAAGAAAAGTGTGCACAAACTGTTTTAGACATTGGGAAAGTAAATACTCCTCTAAAAGAGCCGGCTATTTCAAAGCACACCGGAGGTCGTCCAGTCGGAGCTCCTAACAAACAACCTAGGTCAACGCAAAGAAGACCGTCTGCATGGGAGCACACTAATGTTGAGATGGATGCTAGAGATTTGGAAGAAACACCCCCAAAGAAGCAAAAAAATGCTTCTAATTCTGAAACATTCAAGAAACCAAAGATTAAGGTGATTGGCAAGTACAAGTCTCACATACCCGCGTCAATGCGCACCCATGTGAATGGTTGGTTTGAGGTAAATGGAGATGGAAATTGTGGATTTAGAGCAATAGCTCATGAATTGCATGACAACCAACACTTATGGAGGGAAGTAAGAGATTTGATGATAGCTAAGGTCAAAGAGATTTGGCACCTAGTTCAAGGAACTTGGATTGGACCTCCACAACAACCAACTTTGGAGAGCGCTTTACACCAACTTACATGGGAAGGAATAGGAAGGGCTCCAGAAGATCACTGGCTAGCTACCCCGGAAATGGGATGCCTTGTGGCATCCACATTCAACATAGTGTTCGTAACGGTGGGAAAAAATGCTAACTACACTTACCTTCCTCTACAACGTCCTACTTGGTTAGAAGATGGTGACACACTTCCGACGTTCTGCTTATTCTATATTCAGAGTGAGAGACATTTTGTTCCGGTAAGTTTTTGGATCTACTTATGAATTACTATCTAATATGCAACTTCCTAACATTGTTGTTTTCTTGTAGTTGCGTCTTGAAGAAAACTGCCCATTACCTCATGTGTTTACTCCTTGGTGGCGAAACGCTGAAAGAGATGCTTTTTCTTTGCACGATCTTGTGTCACATCGATGTGCCGCCTTTGAAATGTAATGTTGAAGTTATGTTTTATTCGCTGAATAAATGACAATTTGACAAGCTGAGATGACCGTACACTGGTCGGCTGGGATGACTTACTTTTATTTCCCCTTTTACTCCATTCTTAATGAATTGCCATGAAATTTGACTGGCATGCATTGGGGAAGATGAATAAATGGAAATTCTTAAACTGGAGGAATGACATTTTCCAGAAAATGTCATTCCTCGCGTTCTGCGAGATAGGTGTCACTCGCAGAACGCGAGTGACACCAACCGTGCCACAGACCGTGCATATCAAATGAGAGCACCCTGTTTCCTATAGGGCAGACTCGCGTTCTGCGAGTGGTGTACACCTCGCGTTCTGCGAGGTTATGCAAAAAACGAACAGAATTGAAGCAACACCAACATATCCCTAAACATAATCCAACAAAATTATCCAATCAACAAAACACCTAAGAAAGCAATCCAAAACACAAAACGAAAGGCTACTCGTCTTCTCGTGGTCGGAAGGGAGCGAGATTTGACATACTTAGTAGCATTTGGGCGTGATATGAATCAAAATCCTCTGGAGTGGCAAACCGATACCGGTCCATGTCATTGTACACCCGGCCAATCACCTATACGCAAGTAAACATTCATTCTATGTTAATATTCGAGACAAACAAAGACTAGAAACGCAAGATAAACCAAAACAATTAATATTACCTGTCTCTCAGTCATCATCCCAGGGATTGCAGGACGGATATACCTATGGGTCCTCTTGATGTACCAATCCATGTAATCATGGGAGCATTCATGTGGTGCATAGGCAACTGGCCCCATATCATCGAGAGACAAAGAGTGAACATCTCTTGACTCCCAAAGCCATTGGTTGACGTCATAAAAAACACTATAACACCTAATGTTTTTCAACCTATGAGCTTTGAGCGGTTCGATGACTGGCCTAGGAATACGCTGCACTCTCCCAAATTGTCTGGGACACCTATCAGGCATGTGTGGTTCGGTGATGTCACAGCAAGATAGCACCCCGTGAAATAGAGCGGGAGCAAGCTCAGGATCGGTGAAGTCTTGTGCTCCATACGGGTTCCAACATACCTAACAAAATGACAGAAAAACGCATGGTGAAGTCTGTAAAACACCAGAAACTGCAGAAACTAGGACAAAATGCAGAAACTTGCATTTTCTCGCGTTCTGCGAGTATGTGCCTCCTCGCGTTCTGCGAGTGGTGTACACCAGAAAGGCCAGAAAATGCAGAAACTTACCATCTCCGGCATAAGAATATCGAGCGCTCCCCTATAGTCCCTTCCGACTTGCCCCTTCTTCAGCTTTACATTCTTAGGCATCCACCGGTATGCCCATGGTTGCTCCGCTCTCCACCGAGGACGTTCAGTAGGTCGGAAGTGTGGGAAGTAGTTGTAGATCCATGCCTAAGAAATACAAAGTACGTTAAATATGCAAATATATATAAGTATGTAAATTAAACGCTTAAAAAGTATAATACCTGCAACAAGGTGTAACAGAAAGACATCTGGGCACAACCTTGTCGTGTGCATACCCCCAGCTGCCTATACAGATGGGCCAAAGCAGCTGAACCCCACGATATGCCCGTAGCATGGGCATAGGTTTCCAATTAAGGCCCATATCTAAGCCGAATCAAGTTCTGTGACTTGTCCGGAAATAAGAGCGAGGAAGCAGTATACAACACCCATCCTAAACCCTTTCGCTCTGGACCTAGGTTTTCACAATGCCTTCTAAACCAATCAGCTTTCACCCTCCCAGAATCTAAAGTGTGAGGATCTACTCCAAAAATTTCCGCCCCCTTCCTACCATAGTATTTTATAATCTCATCATGACTAAACTTGGCACCCAGTTTCTTATAAGTAGTCATTGCTTTCCCTTCTATAGGTAGGCCTAAAATCATATGTACATCAAGAAGGCCAATAGTGATCTCACCACAAGGGAGGTGGAATGAGTTAGTCTCCGGTTGCCATCGTTCGATGAACGCTTCAATCAACGGATAGTCGATTGCTTCGTACATCATGTCAGGTAGATCTGACAGTCCAACAGCACCGGGAATCTCTGACCAGTCATCGTTGTCCAATGGCCAATCACTGCTTTGCTTTGTCCGTTGTTGTGGCTTCATCGGACCTTTCAACTGCAGAAAAATACAAATTTACACACTGCAGGCCAAATTTACAAAAAATACAGTTTCTGCAGAATTATCAGTTTCTGCAGAATTGTGCATTTTCTCGCGTTCTGCGAAGAGTAACACCCTCGCGTTCTGCGAGTATGCCACTCCTCGCGTTCTGCGAGAAAATGTACAGAAATTGCATTTTCTGATAATTCTGCAGAATTTCTGTTAATGTATTAAAAATGCAGAAAATCAATAAATTAGTAAATTACCTCCCCTTTCTGGATGTGGAACGCCACATGTGCTTCAAATCCCTTAAGCAACTCGGGATCTTCTGGACCGCCAGGTGTGGCATGAGTGAGCTCAGGATCATACTTTGGCTCATTCTTCTTGGACTTCCTCTTTCTTTTTGGTTTCTGGACCAATTCTTCTTCTTCTTCTTCTTCTTCTTCTTCATCATCATCATCACCTTCTTCTTCGTGTTCTTCCCCAACACCTTCATCCTGGTACTCTTGTTCCATCGGTTCTGGTTGAGGATTGTAAGAAGAAGAACAAGCTTGTCCACTTCCTTGACCCATGTCTTCAGGAACACTTCCCTCACCAAATCCACCTCCCCAACATTGTCCACCGACCCAACTTTGTCCACCCCACCCTTGTCCAACTTCCACTACAGCATACTGAGGAATGAAATTGTCCCAGCTACCCGATTGTTCATATGGAGTTGATTGTGGTGCCCATTGAGTTGACGGTTGTGCACATGAAACTGACTCTTGAGAATAAAGGTCCCAATCATCATTTCGATACCCTTGATATGTATCTGCTCGTTCTATCCCACTAGGCACAGAACAGTCTTCCCCGGCATAACTATGGACACCACTGTACCGCTCTATGGCGCGATAATCAACGTCGGGGAGCCCCTCGGGGAAGAGCTCTACCGGTGTTGTATTCTTTGCTTTCCTTTTCCCTTTTGCATTTTCAACCGGTGGATTTTCTCTCACAGCGTTCCTATTTCTTCGACGGGTTGAACGTCCAGGACGATCCATTACCTAAAAAAATGTAAAGTAGAATCAGTATATAAATATAACAGTATATAAAGTAAAATCAGTATATAAATATGTATCTGCAGAAGAGGAAAGAATTTCCTCTTATGTCAATTCCTCGCGTTCTGCGAGTATCATGACACTCGCGTTCTGCGAGTACCATGACCCTCGCGTTCTGCGAGTATACTACACCCCTCGCGTTCTGCGTCAATTTGCACTATCATGAGTTTCCGGCAACAGTTTCCGGCGAGATTTTCCGACGAAAATTCAATATTTTAGCTAAAATACCTATCAATTTAAGTAAATTAAATCAATATTTTAGCTAAAATACCTATCAATTTAAGTAAATTACCAAATAAACATCAAAACCCTAAATAAAATCAACAACCCTAATCAAAAACCCTAACCCTAATGAATTTCAACATAAAACAACATCCACTCATCCACCATAATTCAAAATCATCATCTTTCATCCATTATACAACCATTTCTAAAACAACATTCAATATCAAAACATCATATAATATGCAATTTCCTATACTAACAACATATATTCATCTAGAAACAACATTAGAAAGCATAAGAGTATAAGAAACATACCTTATATGGAGATTTGTAGTGAAAAGAGGAAGAAAAACTAGTTTGAACCGAGAGAGATGGTGAGAGGCGGCGGTAGAAAATTGTGTGTGAGGTAAAAAATGGGCCGAGTAGGGTTTTTCCCCTTTTATAGGGCAAAAACACCCTCGCGTTCTGCGAGGTGACGCACCCTCGCGTTCTGCGAGGAGACGCTCCCTCGCAGAACGCGAGAGCCCGGGCGTTATTTAGAAAACGCCCGGGCGGTATTTAGCAAGGGCCATCACTTACCCCCCTCCCAAAAAAACGGAGTAAGCATTAAGGTAGTACATCATTCACATCTCAATAACTATTACTCTGTAATTATTAAGGTACTATATAGCCACACCTGAATTAAGCTTGTAAAATGAAGATCTTAATTCCGCCATTAGTCTCCAGCTTCTAAGATCAACTCCTACAAACAATAAACAAAGAAGCTTCAACCTAGTGAATTTCATAAAATTGCAAAATTACGGTCAGCGAATTGAAGTCTGATCTGAGAGAGAGGCGGGTATTGAGAAGGGGAAACATCTCTGGCGGATGAATCGAAGTCGTCAAGCCCCTTGTATATTTGTATTGTCGGTGTTGACGATCTCGAACCGAAAATGTGTAGTAGGTCGATAGAGAGGCGGTATTTTCCGGTCCGATTCTCTTCTTATGACGATGATCTTGGCCCGACGGCGATGGCGGTGGATTTCTAGGTTGGGCATGGTGTTGCCGTGTTCTAGTTTGAGGGAATGGAGAAGTTGGAAGGAAATTTTCTTTGATTGGAGGGCACACAAGTAATTTTGATTGGAAAATACTGTTCATTAGAGCAGGATTGCCTTCCAAGTAAGTACTTCTGTCTCCGTGTTTGTTAGTCCACTTTTCTGTCTGAGTGTCCTCTGTTTTTGTCCACTATTTTATTTATGTCACTTTATTCTATCCATTTTATCTCTACTATTAACCTATAATTATCATTTTTTCACTTTTTCTCTCTCCCAAATTCCAATCTTATCTACTCTTTCTCTCTATCTCTCTCATCTAACCATTCACTTTATATTTTTCTCTCTCCTATAATCATTATATTCCTACAATTCCTTAATTCCCGCGAAAATTGTACTTGTGGACAAACAAAAAGGGACGGAGGGAGTAATAAAATAGATAAAAAAAACCGGAATTTTATCAATATAGGCTTATACTCCCTAATTCAAAATACAACTAGTTTATACCTCGCGTCATACGCGGGTTTATTTAGTTCATAAATCAGTTAATAAGTAATCTTGTATATAATTTTATACGAAAAATATGTTGATAGTTTATAAATGTTATTGTTGTATAATTAAATTTAAAATTTTATATATAATAAAAACAAATAAAAATAAAAGTTTATGTCTTTTATAGTTTTATTTTATCAAATTATCATAAGTCGATTTTTAACAAATTTTATATATTGATTTGAAATCTTTTCTTATTTATATAAAACTATTTATGGACTAATTCAAAATAGTGTATAAGTGTAAAAATTGAGTTTCAATAAAAATAAAGAGTGCATAAGTGTAAGTAGTGAATATGTTTGAAATGTATGCACATTTAAATTTTTGTATTTGATTATTCAAATTTTTCGGTTTAGCAAAGTAGTGAATCTATCTATATGTATAAAAATTGTTGAGTTTGATGAAGTAATGTCAATTTGTACCTACTTAATGCATTGAATTAATGTATTGATTTTTGTTTGAAAGATTAATGCATTGAATTAATACATTAAACAAATACCACATTTAAATAGGCTCCTACAGTTGTCCTCTCACGTCTGTTCGTTTTTGTCAGTTGATCTTCCTTTCATTTAATCTCCTAATTTGGGTCTTTTAGTTATGTTTTTAGTGTATGTTCGTTTCTATATCGTATTTCCCTCATCGATTTTTATATGTTCCATGCGTATGTCTTTTGAGATTCTCCTTGGACCATGGTTGTCTTTTGAAATTTTCTTTCAACAGATTGTTATTATGTAGATAATGATTTTAAAATATCACTAATTAGTAACTATACCTTTCAGATTCCGTTACTAATCAATATGTTAAAATTATATATTTAATTAATTAAAAACATCTATTTTTTTATTAAAAGTTACAGCATAAATACACATGTGAAAATAATATGAAATATATAATTACGATAAAAGTAACCGTGTTAGGCCCGCGCTGGTGGAATGAACTAGTAGTGTATAAATAAATGAATATTTATAAATTAAATTACTTAGTGAATAGTATAAAATTATTAATAAGCAGGAAGCTAAATAATAGTAACCAACTTCTACATTTTGATATTCAATTTATTAAAAATATTAAAATATTTAAGAAAAATTCAAAAAATCCACAAAATGATACATATGATTAATGAACCTAGAATAAAGGAGAGAGCTCTAAATAAATTTTATATATATATAGATTGGATAAATTTTATGATTTCACTGAAAAAAATATAGAAAAGTAAGAAAAGTCAATGATTAATTAACATTATTAATGTCATACCTTAAGTTCGAAAATAAATATCAAACCTAACTATATACTATATATAAACTGAACCGTAATTTTTTCTATATACAAAATGATATAGTAACGGTACATACTCTATATACAATATTAGAAACATAGCAAACAAAAAGAAAGGGTTAAGTTCCGGTGAGGATGAATCTTATGGTGAGGAATAGGGACGATGAACACAAACATTGTTACGCATGAACACACACGATATAATGTATGAACACATTTTTGCCAATGAACACACAATTTGACATATGAACACACTATTACATGCACATACTCTGGCGTATGAACACATATGTTATGATTAATGAACACGCAGATTATAGCCCATGAACGCAAAAGTATCATGAGTCTTAACCTAATGACTTATCTTCATCGGATCTTTTTCCAAAAAGAAATATAGTAGATCGATGTTTTAACCTCTTTAGTTTTGTGGTAGAAATTAGTATTATAATAACTTATAGATAGTTTATGTTTCTAATATGTACAGTACAATTTAGTTACGTATAAATTTTATTTTCTAGTTTATAACTAATTTTCTAGGTTTTTTAGTTAAAAAAATATTGAAAATTACAAAAAGTTTCATATTCGAAAAAAAAAAAAATATACAGACTTGTTGGATATGTTATAGGTTAACAAAAAAACTCATGAATGAATTTAGTTTAATTAGGAAGATTTATTCTAAAATTACATAAGTGGAGAAGGTAAAAACAAACAATGATCTGAATTGGAGAATTTAAAGGACGTAGTTTCATTTTTTATGATTAAATTTAATTTGGGGAGATTTATTTTCTTTATTTTTGACAAATAAGATGAGAAGGCGATGAAGTGGCGGTAAAGTGGCGCAATTTTTTGCAAATGGATGGCTTCTCCTTTATATTGTAGTTAGGAAGATAATATTAACTATTGTTTTTTTCTTCATAGAATCTATTACCGGGTGGATGACATCCTTGCATCATCCAATCGGATGATTTAGAAAAAGCTAGAAGAATAGCGTAAAGAATAGACACAATCATGTCGTGTCTAAACATCCTCACAAATATATCAAGCATCTTATCTCCCTGAGTAACTGATAACGTGAATTTAATTCAGTTAAGGTTATAGTCCTCAGTCCTTAGATACTCGAGCACCAGCTGCTTTATTGGATTTCTAAGGCAGTGAAATACTTTCACAATTATTAACGCCATAAGACAAATCTGGCACATTCCGTGGGAGATTCGTACAATTATTCAGAACATTCAATCAACTCTTCAGAAATGTTAGTACTACTCCATCCCCATTAATCCATTATGTTAGTACTACTCCATCCCTCCCATGAAATACATTAACAGTTATAAACATCATAAGACAAATCTGGCACATTTTGTGGTTTCTCTAAGGCAATGAAATACTTTAGCAGAAATTGGAGGGAGTGGGAAATGGAAGAGACTAGAAATCCCGCTCCCACACGCCATTAGAAAGGAGAGAGGAGACATTGGGCCGCCCAATAACGGCCCAGGAGTAAATAAAGCCCAGACAATCGGAGCAGAAAAATGCGCAAGTAAACAACCATGCTTAAGAGAAGAAAAGACCACACAACCCCCGTCGTTGCCTGACACTAATTGTTCTTCATGGAAAGGATTCTCCAAATGTTGCGCCTCTTAAAGTGGAACAAAGCCAAAGGATATATTCAGCGTGTTACATTCTCTGATCCATGTCGTTTTCCCAGGGATTGGAAATCTCTGGGTGATAGAGACGTACCTATGAGGAGATCAACAACTAAAAGCCCGTGAACCAAAGAGATCATAGAATAAAAATGAACCACGAATGGAGAATGTGGAGTTCCAGGACGACAGACTACAACAAGTCGGCGAAGGGCAACATGAAACTATGACTTTTACCTCGTAGAGCACGCCCCCAATTGGTGGACATTATTATCCAAAAGAACCATCATAAGACGAACCAGATCATCGAGACATGCAAGTTCATGGATGAGAAGTGAAATCCCAAATGGACTCTCTAATCAAGTGTCATCTGTATGCATGAGCTAATCCACCTCTTGTTGAAGAGTGTTGTTCAAAAGAGGTTAGGTTTCAAAGTCGGCGAAGAGTGTTGTTCAAAAGAGGTCAGGTGTCAAAGTCCTAGACGTGTGGCCAAAGCACCTCAAGCCCTATATATAGAGCATTTCACCTCTAAATTAAGGGTCGTATTTCAGAGAGAGAGAGAGAGAGATTTCGTATTAAAGTCGCTTGTTAGTGATTCCTTTTGTTGAGGTTACTTTGAGAGTGAAGAGTGATTGAAGTCTTCAAATAAGATATTATGTTTTACAACGCATTCTCTTCTATGTATTTCAACCGTTCTTATTTCCTTAGTTACTTTCTTAAACGCGGTATCGCCACTAGTGTTGTTCGTGGGAAGGTTCCCACACTAAGACTCTAGGGTTTAGGGTTAACACTTACTTTAAACGGAACACTTCGATGGTTATAAGGCCGACCACGAGGCCGCCTACGACAATTCTAGGTGCCCCGGTGGTACGTCGCCAGCACCGACCATGCTAGAATACCCACCATTGGTCCTTCATCATTATATGTCGCCTTCAGAGTTTCTCCAATACCAGTTTGCTCATAATCCAGGACATGCTAGCAACCCGTATGTAACACCAGCCGCTTTGGGCCGACCCAATTACAAGGGTTGTAGCCCATACACTCCAACCCATCCTTGGTAGCTCCGCCAAATAAAGGCAGCTATTTCTCAAGTTACCAAGTAGCGTTGTCGCTTGGTAAAGGGTGAATGTCTCAGGTTCGAGCCTCACCAACAACCTCTTGTGAAATAGCTTCTTTATTAATAAGCGGAGCTACCAAGGATGGGTTGGAGTGTATGGGTTGCAGCCCTTGGGATTGGGCCGGCCCTAAGCGGCGGACATTACAAAAAAAAGTGAAGCGATTTCACTCCGCAGATGGTGTTTCAATTCGATCTTCATGCGTGAATAGCCGAGAGGAAAGAAAGGGCGGTAGAATCCCCGACTAGGCACTCAACCAATGCAGGAATGCCCCAATAACTTATATGGATTGATAGACTGGACCGATGCGGAGTGACTGCAGGGCAAGGCTGGCTCGCGCTTTTTAAATCCTTTATGAACTTCTCAAAGGCTTCAGGTTTGGAAGCCCTTCTTTTCGAGAAGGAAGTAAGGCATTGGAATTAGAAATCTAGAAATTCATTCCGGACAATCAATGCAATCGGTACCTGACCGACAACACTGATTTCTCTTTTTGGGCATGGTTTTTTTTTTATTAATTTGGGCCCTATGTTGTTAGGCTTTTGGTTTTTTAGTTAACTTTGTTTTGTTACTTATTCCTGCAATTCCTCCTTTGAGTTTTTATTCCTTAGAGTTTACGACTGTCTGATTCACCTTCCTGTCCATTAAATTGTTTTTCATCCTACTTATTCTATTGTTGCTTCGATGAAGAGAAACTCATCGCCGGCAAGAAGAGGAAGAAGTCAAGAAGGAGAATCAAGGATAACAAAAAAAAAGATGGTGAGGTGGCGAGCAGGATTTGATGCGGGATAGGCCTAACGTTCTTCTTACTGGAACGAGAGATTGAGAGATTTGATAAGATTTTGAATTTATTGTATTTTTTATATGATTATACATATGTCCAAAATTTTATAATTAGTATCTCTCGTCTTTTATCTCCATACTAGCATTTTGAGGCTCGCACTACACGCGAGTATAATACACGAATCTTAAAATTTAGATACAATCGTTATTGATGTGTGTAAATATTTTACAGGTTGATTTTTGTAGTAATATATTTTGGGGTTGAAGACTATTTTAACATGTGAATGTTACAAGGTGGAATATTGGAATTGTGTATGTATAAATATAATAAATATATATTTGTTTTGTCCACCCTTTGCATTACATATGTTTATAAAATCAAAAGAGAGTTCTCCATTAGCTTCTGGATAATATATTTTATATTAATATTCTCATAATAATTTTTACCTTATAGGTTACCATCTGTCTTATTAATATGCCTAATTTTTTTCTAACATAAAGACATGTTATAACATTTTACTATGATGGGCTTGACAAACAACAACTATGAATTAGGCATGCAACAATGAGTCACAACAAATACATATGACTAAATTGAAGTCATTTATGGAGGAACCAATCAAAACACTTCAAATTTAAATGCGAAGCTTTCATTGGTAAAAAACGCAATTTATATAGTAGATTAGATAGATTAACATAAAATTGGTGTGTTGGCCAAATTAAACACCTTGAATTCAATGCTTTTTCTTTTAATCAATCCATTTTCTTGATTATTTTGTTCATGTTTGTGCATTTCATTTCCTACAATTTCAGATTTGTGACCTAATTGAAGATTTTGGCCCAACAACACATGTCGCCACGCAGGCGATCGACATATATGTCAGGCGATCATCATCTTGTACGAACTCTCTGCAGTGACTTCTGATGTCACCACGCGATCGCCAAGCTGGAATGGCGATTGCCACCTTCTTCAAGTCTTGATCTGAGCTTCTGTTGTGATATGGCGATCGCCTGGTGAGGATGGCGATCGCCATCTTGCTCCAGGAGCCTCTTCTCAGCATCATCTTCAACTTTATCTTCAAATCATCTTCAAATCTTCTAACTCTTCACTTCATCTCAAATACTCCATAACATAGAAATACCTTCAATCTCATACGAATTCACTCCAAATACAATGTAATAATCCCTAGTTACGTTATACAAAGTGCAGTGTATGCGTATCATATGGATATGAAAAATACAGGATTTCCAATCCTAGTAGGAAAGGGAGAAATACATATACTCAATTTAAAGTGAGTAAACAGAACTCCATACTCGATCTCATAGATATATATAGAATTATGTGGAAAGTTGTATTCGATGAAAGTCGTATGTACGGTTTGGGGGGGGAGATCTTTCATATCTTACGAGATCCACCCTATAATATGGGGTCAAAAAGCCAAAATAAGTGATTTTAGCCCTTATAAAAAGAAAACTGATTCTTGAACCCCTTTTCACGCTCATGTCACGTCGAGGTACTGCAGAAGAAAAAACTGCAAAGTCCGATCCAATTTATCGTAATCGATTAGTTAACATGTTGGTTAACTGTATTCTGAAACACGGAAAACAATCATTGGCTTATCAAATTATCTATCGAGCCGTGAAAAAAATTCAACAAGAGACAGAAAAAAATCCACTATATGTTTTACGTCAAGCAATATGTGGGGTAACTCCCGATATAGCAGTAAAAGCAAGACGTGTAAGCGGATCGACTCATCAAGTTCCCATTGAAATAGGATCCACACAAGAAAAAACACTTGACATTCGTTGGTTATTAGGAGAATCTCGAAAACATCCAAGTCGAAATATGGCTCTTAATTGGCTTTCAAATTAGTGGATGTTGTCAAAGGGAGTGGCGGTGCCATACGCAAAAAGGAAGAGACTCGTAGAATGGCAGAGGCAAATAGAGCTTTTGCACATTTTCATTAATTCATGCACAAGATCGATCTATCTATATAGTAGACACCATGAATAGACTGCTACAAATACAAAACATGAATAGTGCTTTAGATGGTCATACAAGCATCTCACCTTACATTTCACACAATCAACATCATTCTGAATAATAAAAAACCCTGTATGGTTTTGTTGATATTTGTCGAGTTGATTTCTGCTCTAAGATTGCAGAACGACTCTATTCTTCAGTCAACAATAAAGAAACCAATCAGTTGTATACTCAGAAAATACCTTGTATTCTGATCACACAATTAATCTAACCATCCAATTAGCTACTTACTTAATTGATACTTGAAACCACTGACCCGTTGCTTGTATCATACTTCAACCATTCCTTAGCGCAAGCTATCGCCTCCAGCGTGGCCGGCTTCAAGGAGCTCCACCTCTCCTCCATCTCCTTGGCAGCGGTATGAAAGACGTCCCGAAAGAGAAACGGAGAGAACGTCCCGCGCCATCTTTGAGAGTATCGGATACTCGACCTCATTCCTCTTCCACCACCCGAGCACATCAAAGTCACCTTCTCGTGGCACGAGAGGCTCGTTTAGGTACCGCTCCACCTCCGACATGGCCTTCTCCTTTCTCGCCGTCTCCTTCAAATATGCATCAAAATCTGTCAGCCTGTTCCCCCGCCTTCTGCTGCATACTCATGAAACAGCTCCTCCACAGCTGTTCGAATGTAACTACCACTGCCATTTTCACCCAGGTGTTTTAAGAGGCTGAACTCAATGAATCTCGTTTTGTACCGCGGATCCATGCTCACTGCAATGCCTAGTAACACCCAAGAATCCTTCCAGTACTTACTCAACTTTTCTGAAACCAAGCCAGCACGGACCAGCTTCTTCTGGATCTTCAACACCTCGTGGAAGAACACGTCAGTTGAAGGCGGGATTCTTGATATGAATAAGTTAGCTGTCTCCAAATACAATTTAAGGCAATCACACACATTCTCAGCCTGCTTCCATTCCTCCAAAGTGGGTACGTCATAGTCATCTAAGCAGTAAAACACCTCCCTTGACTCGATGGCGGTCGTTAGCATGTGATACGTAGTATCCCATCGGGTTGCCTTGTCCAGTACGAGCACCTTTCCGCTTGGTACTCGAATTTCTTGCCTCAGTTTCACACGCTTCACACTAGACCTGATTTTCGTTACGGCATCTTCCCCTTCGGCTAGTAAATCCAGAGCCATGTCGGTTAGAGTACGAGCAAGGCAACTCCCAACCAGCAACTGATCGTTCTTAACATAAAGTAACCCCCTCAAATTCGCACCCCCTGTTTCACTTACAGGCTGATTGAAGGTGACAGAACAGAGTTTGTTATCCAAATTCCAGTGAGAAAAGGCAAGTCGCCACTGCATGACTAAGAGCGGTGTCTGATTTAGGGAACGGTTCCATGACAACGTTAAGCAGACGCCTTTGCAACTTCCATTCATGGTCAATGAATTGGCCGTGCAAGAAAATGTATCCAGCTGTTTCAGTGGACGTCCACACGTCTAATGTGAGGCTTACACGTCCAGGCATTGCATCAATCAGCTTTTGAAGGTTTTTCTTCTCCCTCGTGTACGTATCGAAACAATCTCCTTCCACAGCTTTTGAGGGTATTCGTGCATGATGATCATACGAGTGATCTCATGTCTGCATCGGTCTTGGTCGAATATCACGTCTGGTACGTTTGAGATTTTGCGTCTTTTTTTATTAGATGTCGAACCCGGGTAAGAATTGTTAATCAACTGAGTTTCCTTCTGATGGTCAACTGAGTTTACTTCTAGATGCTTGACATAATGAAGAAGATCAAGCTGGTAGTTTAGTGATTTACCCTTAATAAATTCCTTTGAAGGTTCGATCAGCACAATATAAACGCTATGAGCCTCAAGGGCCAACTTAGAAAGGATCCTGAGAACTTACTCTCAAGCTGGGAAATGAATTTGGTGAGTCAACAGAATGAACATCCTCAATGCACCTAGATATTGAGAAGGGAAAGCAAGGTTACGCATGAAAAAAGCTCAAAGAAAAGGCAGAAAATAATGAGTTCTATGACATGACACCAACCTCACAGGCAAAATTGCTGAGACCTTCTGGTTCTCATAGCCAGTATCCTTGGAGTAAGGCCTAAAATATGTCAAGTAAGAAGCCTAAACCCACTAGGAAGGCAAAGAAAATGGACAGAAGAAGTTTCATGAGTCATGACAGGACAAACCATATATTCACAGAAACTTGAGGAGGAGACTCTGAAATTATCTCGCAATCTTCTTGAAATATTGCACACCTACAGATTGACATAACATATCATTCACAGGAGTAAACAGGTATATAATATATCATCTTAGTTTATATCCCATTCATGATTATAGAAATTTCATTTTATGACCCTTCAAATAACTAAAAAACTAAGACTAAGATGCTACACCCTCATTTGCTTATCACCTTGAAATTCTCTTTCTGATCTATAATTTTATCAAGCATCCTACACAAAAATCATCCACCATCCGCATAGAGATGAGAGAAATTGTTAAGTGAAAATGTTCTAGCTTGCTGCCATTGACAAAGAAAGATTTGAAGGTGGCTCTATTGGCCGACATTGGGCGCAGTAAAGCTTAATAAGTAGACAAATCAACAAAGATTCGAGTGAAATCAACTACGATAGCCCTAAAATTGGTTTCTTCTCAGCCCTAAAATTTGTTTCGTCTAAGAGAGGGTGAAGGAGGAGTGCAATCAACCATGGAACCAGAAAACATACCGATTTTGAAGACTATTAAGACTCCCTCGTCGCTTCGCAGAGCTCGTTGCTTCGCAAGGCACGTCGCTTCGCAGGGCCCGCCGCTTCGCAGGGTTCGCCGTCATCCGCTTCGTGCTTGTTAGAAGAATTCGGGATTGAGAACGATGGGGGAGATGGAGGATCGAGATTGAGAACGATGGAGGAGATGGAGGAGATGGAGGAGATGGAGGATCGAGGATTCGAGATTGAGAACGATGGAGGAGATGGAGGACGCGTCGAGATTGAGAATTCGAGCTAGGGTTTGAGCCGCTTCGTGCCCTCCCTTTTGTTTTTAAATATTGTTCAGATTTTTTTTATTAAAATTAACAAGGTTAGTAGCTCTCGACGCTTATTTATTCTTTTTGACATATTTAAGCGTCAAAAGCGTCGACAATAAAAAACGTCGAGGAAAAGTGTCGGAAACAGATGCGCGGTGTTTAAATCTAGCGACGCTTTTACAAAGCGTCGAGCCTAAAGCGTCGGAAACCGACGCCTTTTCTAGTAGTGAATTAGCCATTGTTAACAGATCTTGTACTTAGGCTTATCAGGAAACTCGTTTATGATGTATTGGGCCTTATGTTGGTCCAGTAGAAGATTAGGCCCAAAAACCGTAGCAGATGCCCATGACTCGACCCGACCCGCTTGAGGAAACCGGGGCTCCGCGTGTGAGTTAGAAGCTTGGTATATAAGCTCTCTAACCCTTCTTCTCGCCTCACTTCTTGCCTTTGCTCGTTCCTGTTCATCCCAGAGAAAGAGAGAGAGATCTGAGAGAGTGTTCTTGAGGGAGATCGACGTTGGTTTGATTCTTCTTCTTCGCCGAAGCAAATCTCTTGCTGTTGGTGTTCCAAGCTTGAAGACGGTGGTCTTGGCTAGTGGAGAAACTCTAGATCGTGACCTCGGGTGCTCAGCGGGGCTAGGGCTCGTAGTCTTGCTGGTGACTGTGAAAGGGGGTTCTTCTATCTCTTGCTTGCTTCTTGTTTCTGTAGTTGTAAGCCTTCGTGAGTTAAGATTTGTTGTTGTTGTATGCTCTCTGTAAGACCTTCACCTTTACTTAGTGGATTTGGCTCTTATCTTGAGGCCACGGGGAGTAGGCTGAGTCCGAACCTCGCTAACATCTCCTGTGTCCTTTTTTGTTACTGTTGTGCATGTTCTTGATTCGATCTGTCAACATTCGACCTCACAGATTGGTATCAGAGCCAGGTTTCCCTTGTTTTGTGCTTTTCTGGATCTTGTGTGATTTCAGAAGTTCATCTCCAAGGATCTTTGGTGCTTTGATTGATTTATGGTTTCTTGCTTCCGCTCATTAGTGTTGACTGATCATTTCTTGTCTTGCATGTAGCTCTGCCTAGGTCTTTTGTGTAAGATCTAAACTACTTGCATTGTAACTCAGGATATCTTGGTAATATTGTGATTACCACAGCTATCTTAATTGTTACTTGAGGATTTCTTGGATTATAGTGTTAATTTCAAGAATCTCTGAAGTGCTCTACCTTCTTTGTCTGTTGTACAAGTGCTCTGACTAACTTGAGTGTTGATTCAGGTACCATGACAGATAACAACATAAGGATGAATCCATTTGATGGAACCACTGATTTTGCAATGTGGCAAGTGAAGATGAAAGCCATATTGATCAAAGAAAAGGTGTCCAAAGCCATTAAGGGTGACTACATGGCTGAGACTTCAACTGCTAGGCAGCTGGAGATGGATGAGATTGCTCATTCAGAGATCATGATCAGATTGTCTGATGATGTTGCTCGACAGGTGGTAAACTTCAAGACTACTAAATCTCTATGGGAAGGTTTAGAATCTCTGTACTTAACTAAATCCATGCCTTCTAGAATATCTTTACTGTGCAGATTATTTACCTATAAAATGGATATGAATCTGACCTTGAATGATAATCTAGATAAGTTTCTTAAGATGACTCAGGATTTAGAAAGATGTAATGAAAAAATTGAAGATAACCACCAAGTTGTTATTCTCCTTAACTCTTTGCCTCTTCAGTTTGACAACTTTAAAGATGTTATTCAGTTTGGAAATGAATCTTTAACAAAACACAAGATCATTGAGTCCTTGACTGAAAAGAATGAAACTCTAAAGGTGTTTAGGGGTAAGAACTCAGATAAGAAGATTGACTCTAAAGCTGAGGTTCTTATGGTTAATGGCAAACCTAAGAAGAATTTTAAACAGTATAATAAGGATAAAACAAAAGAGTCCCTAGGATCTAATAATGGTAATGATAAGAAGAAAACCTGCTTCTATTGTAGTAAAGTAGGACACTTCATCAAGGATTGCCATAAAAAGAAAAAAGATGATGCCAATAAATCTGGAACTGATAACACTGCTGCTGTGTTTGAATCTGAGGAATACAATGACTGTAGATTACTGATGTGTTCTGATGCTCCTCTAGATGATGATTGGATCCTTGATTCTGGTTGTACCATGCATGCTACTCCAAATAAATCTTGTTTTAGCTCCCTAGCTGAGTCTTATGGGGGTAAGGTAATGTTAGGTGATCACAGTGCCTTAATAATTAGAGGTGTAGGTAGTGTTCCCCTGTGTATGCATGATTGCATGATGGTGTTGTTAGGACCCTTCAGAATGTTAGGTGAGTCCCTGACCTTAGGAGAAATCTGTTATCTGAGTCAGCCTTAGATGACCTTAAGTGTAAGATTGTTACTCAAAATGGAATAAGGGAAGTTATTAAAAATGGGACTACTCTTATAAAGGGAATTAAGAAAGGTGGTTTGTATCATGTTGTCATTTCACCAAAATTAAATCTCTCCTTTGATAATAATAATCTTACTTTAGATCAAACTAAGGTGTGGCATAGCAGAATGGGGCACATTGGTAATAAAGGCCTAAACCATTTACATAAGCTAGGTTTAATTAATAAAAAAACTTGTGACTTGAGTTTTTGTGAAGACTGTATTTTTGGTAAAAAGACTAATGACTCATTTGCTAGATCTACATTTGTTGCTAGTGCTCCTCTTGAGTATGTACACTCTGACCTATGGGGTCCAAGCACAGGTAAGCACAGTAAGAGGTAAGAGGTATTTTATCTCCTTCATTGACCATTATTCTAGGAAAGTTTGGCTTTATTTGCTTAGAACTAAGGATGAGGCCTTTAATGCTTTCAAAAACTGGAAAATAACAGTAGAAACTCAAACTGGTAAGAAACTTAGATGTCTTAGGACTGACAATGGTTTAGAATTTTGCAATCATGAGTTTAATAATTACTGTCACCAAATGGGAGTCAAAAGACACTTAACTGTGCCTGGAACTCCTCAACAAAATGGTACTGCAGAAAGGATGAATAGAACATTGCTTGAGAAAACTAGATGCATGTTTGTTAGCTCAGGAATGAAATACTCATTCTGGGGTGATGCAGTTGCAGTTATGACTGCTGCCTATCTCATTAATAGGTCTCCCTCCTCTATCATTGACTTTAAAACTCCACAAGAGATGTGGATGGGTAGAAAACCTAGTCTGTCACACTTAAAAACTTTTGGTTGTACAACTTACTCTCAAATTTCTCAAGGTAAACTAAAACCTAGGGCAATTAAGTGTGTTATGCTAGGTTACCCAGAGGGTGTAAAAGGGTACAAGCTACTTGTCTTACAATCTCATGGTCTAAAAGTTATAGTGTCAAGGAGTGTCACTTTTAATGAAAATGATTTTTATTTTAGAAATAATCTAACTGCTGCTACCAAGGTGACAGGTACCTCAAAAGATGGTGATGGAGCTTCATCTCCATCAAGGCACTTCTACACTCCCACTGAGCCACTGCCCCCAGATGAAGAAGAGTTTGACATTGGCCAGCTGTCTCTCAGTCAAGATGAGTCAAATGGAGGCACAAGTGAAGAGATGCCTAGCTCAAGGGAGACAAATGTTAACAACTCAAGAGGGCAGGAAATAGAAAGTGGTGAAAGAGATGGTGCAAATAACAATGCACAACAATTAAGGGGAGGAGAAAACAGGGAAGAAACTTCGAACTCTCTACACTCCTCTAGCTCTGATATGCATAATATTACTGATAATGTAGTGTCTGAACCTTTATCTGAAATGCATGACCTAGAAAATTATCAATTAGCTAGAGATAGAGTCCCTAGAGTTAGGATACCTAATAAGAAGTTTGCTTCTAATAATGTTGAGCATGTTATCTTGGCTGTTGTTGGCCTAGTTGATTATGCTTTCATTACAGCAAATGTAATTGACAACTCCTACACCCCTGACATTTATGAGCAAGCTATGAAATGCAAAAATGCAAATTTATGGATTAAAGCTATGCAGGAAGAAATTGAATCCATGACAGTAAATAAAACTTGGACTCTTGTCCCTAAACCAGACAAAGCCAAACTTATTGACTGCAAGTGGATTTATAAGATCAAAGATGGTAACAGTAAAATGGATCCACCTAGATTTAAGGCTAGGTTAGTAGCTAAGGGCTTCACCCAAAGGGAAGGGGTGGATTACAATGACATCTTTGCACCTGTAGTTAAGTATAAGACAATGAGATTATTACTTGCTATGTGTGCTGTTTTTGACTGGGAACTAGAACAAATGGATGTAAAGACAACCTTTTTACATGGAGATTTAGATGAGACAATTTATATGAAGCAGCCTAAGGGCTTTATTAATGTGAAAAATCCTGATCATGCTTGTTTATTAAATAAATCCATTTATGGATTAAAACAATCACCTAGGCAGTGGAATTTAAAATTTGATGCTTGTATGAGAAAGCTGGGTTTTCACAGAAGTAGTTATGATACTTGCTTATATTTTAAGAATGTAAATTCTATCTCTCCTGTGTATGTTCTGCTTTATGTGGATGATATTCTTATGATGAGTAACTCTAAAGTGACTATTTCTGGTGTTAAAAGAGATCTTAAGATGCATTTTGATATGAAAGATCTTGGTCCTGCTCAAATGATTTTAGGAGTTAGGATTATTAGGGATAGAAAGAAGAAAATAATGTGGTTATCTCAGAAAGACTACTTGAACGAAGTTTTAGATAGATTCAACATGAAAGATTCTAAACCTACTTCTATTCCCTTAGGAAGTCACTTAGAGCTCAGTAAGGATAGTTGTCCTACCAGTCAAGAAGAAATTGATAAGATGTCCAGTGTACCCTATGATGTTGTTGTTGGTTCTATTATGTATGCTATGCTGTGTACCAGACCTGATCTGGCCTTTGCTGTGAGTGTATTAAGTAGATTCATGTCAAACTCTGGTGCTGATCACTGGATTGCTATGAAGTATACTTTGAGATATATATGTGGTACCAAGGACTTAGGAATAGTGTTTTCTGAGCACACTAGTAGAGATGAATTATATGGATTTGTAGATTCAGATTTTGCTAGTAATAGAGACACTAGGAAGTCTACTACCTCTTATTTCTACACTTGGGCTGGTAACTACATATCTTGGAAATCTCAACAACAATTTGTGGTTGCTTTATCTTCTACAGAAGCTGAATATATTGCAGCTACTGAGGCAGCTAAAGAAGCCACTTGGTTGACTGGGATTTTGAATGAGATTCAGTATGTTAAATATATTCCTACTCTGCATATTGATAGTCAAAGTGCTTTATATTTGTGTAAGGATCTTGTATATCATGAAAGGTCTAAACACATAGATGTAAGACACCAATTCATTCGTGACAAAGTAGAGAAAAAGGAAATTATAGTTAGTAAGATTAAGGGTGATCTTAATCCTGCTGATTATGGTACTAAAATTGTAACAGCTGATAAGTTTGCATTTTGCAGGAACTCCCTTCACATTCTGGATGTTCCTTGATGATTGTTGAAGTGTGTTTTTTGGCCGACAATGGTTGGTAGCTTCAAGTCTGCTCCTTTCTCGATCAATGGCTGTGTTCTACAGTTAGAGTTAGGCAATCTAAAGGTGATGGAAATTAAGAGGGCATATTGTAAGGATAATTTCCATTTTTGAGAATTAGCCATTGTTAACAGATCTTGTACTTAGGCTTATCAGGAAACTCGTTTATGATGTATTGAGCCTTATGTTGGTCCAGTAGAAGATTAGGCCCAAAAACCGTAGCAGATGCCCATGACTCGACCCAACCCGCTTGAGGAAACCGGGGCTCCGCGTGTGAGTTAGAAGCTTGGTATATAAGCTCTCTAACCCTTCTTCTCGCCTCACTTCTTGCCTTTGCTCGTTCCTGTTCATCCCAGAGAAAGAGAGAGAGATCTGAGAGAGTGTTCTTGAGGGAGATCGACGTTGGTTTGATTCTTCTTCTTCGCCGAAGCAAATCTCTTGCTGTTGGTGTTCCAAGCTTGAAGACGGTGGTCTTGGCTAGTGGAGAAACTCTAGATCGTGACCTCGGGTGCTCAGCGGGGCTAGGGCTCGTAGTCTTGTCGGTGACTGTGAAAGGGGGTTCTTCTATCTCTTGCTTGCTTCTTGTTTCTGTAGTTGTAAGCCTTCGTGAGTTAAGATCTGTTGTTGTTGTATGCTCTCTGTAAGACCTTCACCTTTACTTAGTGGATTTGGCTCTTATATTGAGGCCACGGAAAGTAAGCTGAGTCCGAACCTCATTAACATCTCTTGTGTCCTTTTTTGTTACTGTTGTGCATGTTCTTGATTCGATCTGTCAACATTCGACCACTAGATGGATAAATAGCCCATGGGGGTGGAAATATAAACCATGTTGAACAGGATAGGGGCAAAATAGTAAATTCGTTTACAGTCTTGGCGTATCAATAAACTTCACCCCGTCAACGAATAAAATCAAAACTTGGAGCTTTACTGAAAAAGCAAGCAATCAGAAGATGGATTTAAACACAACAGAAGCAGATCAACCTTGAAAATCCCTATCGGCGCCAAATAATTGTTTGAATGAGCAAATGAGCAAATACGCAAATGAGCACAAGCAATTTCACCAGCTAAGATCAGCCCTAAGAAACCAGATGAACAAATTCAGGCAAATAGAACAGCACAGTTTTATTTCTACACTACTGATAGCACAATGGCTTGCAAAAAACGAAAAGGAAAAATGAAGTAAACCCTAGGAGAAACAATCTAACATGGAAATACAGGCAGAATTAGATATTGTTCACATATAAACGAGGTACACAAAGAAACGGTGTGAAATGGACCTTGAATCCTCGAAGATGGAGGAGTTAAAAGGAAGTGAGAGAGGTGAAGCAGCAGAACTGAGATGATCGTATCGTCACTGAGCATAGAACAAGAGAGGGAGAGGAGAGACAAGTTGGGGCTTCGGCTATCTTCATTGTTGGGTAGTGAAATTTCAGGCAGAGAAAACTTGGGCTGGAAAAGAGAGCTCCAACATTGACAAGGACCAAAGCCCAAATTGTGATACTATCCTAACCATAAACAATTTCACCATAGCTGAAGGCTTTTTTTTTATATTGACATGGAGCTTATAATATACGAGCAAAGTTTCGGTGAGAACAAAGTTTAATGTAGGAAAAACGAAGTTTTCGCGTTCACATATAACAAGTTAATGTTCATAATTTGAGCAGTAATGTTCATAATCTAGACCATAAATTTTTTTGAGGTCATTTTGAGAAAATAATTAAAAAAAATCAAAGTTCGCAATAATTACAAATATGTCACCGCGTCCCTCACTTAAAACATTCAAAAAAATTTATGTCCTATATTATGAAATTTAATACGGCGAGGTAGTTTTTGTCTTTTTCGCCTTTCAACTATATCGTTCAGCCTTTTTCGTCATTGACGATTTCCCCTGCGAAATCGAATGACTTTGGGAGTTTGATACTTTGATTCGATCGTTCTCCCTGTTCTTCTTCAACGCCTAAGTTGTTCTCTGTCATCCCTTTGCTTGTTTTTTGGGTGTTTGATTCTATTTTTCCCGTGTCGCGATGGATTCTGATTAGTTCTCCTTATTTTCTAGGGTTTGTGATTTCTTTTAATGCTTTTGAATCTGATTGATTGTAGTTATTGACAATTTTGGTGTCGATCTTGCTCTATTGAGTTGTTTGTTTTATCATTTATTTCCTTGTAATTGTCTTAGTGTTTGCAAAATTTCAAATTCTCGATTTATCATGCACTAGTTAATTTTTTCTCTTCTTTCGTTTTCTATGTCGATTTTATAGGTTCATTTTCTTTTCATATTCGTGAACTTGTTCTTATTACACTTTATGAATGTAAAGTACACATAACTTTATGAATCTGCAATTTTATTCAAGTGACCTCTTTTTTGTCTTATTTGTACTTTTCTAGAATTTTGCCAACTTATTGTTTATAATTTGAAATTAGCAATTATATTTCTTGTTTTTCTAAGTGAATAATAGATTATATACTAATTATGTTTTTTTTATTGAGCTTGAATGTTAAATCAAATAGTATTTTTGAATATAATATATATATAATTATACTATTAGACTAGAATCGGACCCCGCGCTAAACATATTCACAATCTATTCAATTAAAGAAATGTAACACCAACAAAGTAAAATTTATAAACAACGTGAATCAATTCAATCGATGATGAAGGATCATCTGGACAGCAACCGACACCCCCGGTCCCTGAATTTGAAGGTGCATTGACGCGCTCGAGAGCTAAGGAAGTCCAACAAGAGCTAGACAAGTTAGTAGCGTTCTTCAGTTCCAAGGAGTTGAATACAGACGAAGAACCACCATTGAAGACTGTTCTAATGATCGAGGTTCGAGAACGAGCAGAGGACGACAGCGACGAACCGCGACCACGGCTGGAAACCGCGCCCGCGGCTCACCCGCAAACCGCGCCCGCGGCTCACCCGCAAACCGCGCCCGCGGCTCCATAACCGCGCTCGCGGCCAGGAGGCAAAAACCGCGCCCGCGGCTCCATAACCGCGACCGCGGCCAGGCCACTGGGCGAATTGTTTCAGAAACATTATTTTCGGATATTATTTGTTTTCGGATTATTATTTTAGGATTTACTTTTATTGTTTATTTCTTTAGTCGGCATCCTTATGAACCCTATATAAGGCTGCCTTAGTTGTTGTTTTACCCGGGCCCCCAGACTTTGATATTGAATACAACGTTTATCGTTTTTCCTTCCAAAAGAGAGAGCTTTTGTGAGAAGAGTGCCCCGTGTGCATTGTCGTTGAGTCGGCCCTAGTTGTGCTTGTGTGTGTCAATCTCCTCCATAAGGTTGGTGCTATCGGGACTCCATAGAGCAACCTCCAGGTGCCTTGACCCACCAAAGTCATTGTGTTTGGTTGTAATCATCCGTTGGGGTTTCTTCATCATTCGGTAAGGTTCTTGTTCTTAAGTTCAAGGGTTTTATCGTTGTTTGATTTGGTTCCAATTGGCCTATCATTCGACTTATCCTTCTTTCATCTCATTCTAATTCCGCCTATCTTCTCTGTTCGAGTTCCTATTCGAGTTTGGTGTCTAGGTCGGCAACTGCGGCTTATCCCCGCATCAAATTGGTATCAGAGCTGTGTTGACACCATTCGTCTTCACAAGAACATCAAGAGACCCCCTATCCAGAAAATCACAAAAAGAGTCAGCTTTTATTTTCTTGTTTGTCAGTTTCTTTCAGAAATTGATTTTGAGTCTTCTATTGCTTTGATATTTCTTGTTGAGTCATTACAGGTTGTGTGCAAGAAGCTTGGATCGATTAGTGTTGGTGGAGATCGAAAGATTGGAGTTTGGAGCACCCTTGTTCCCAAAATCCATTCAGCCCTTCACCCATCTCAAAATCTATCCATCCCTACCAAAACGCAGCCATCAGAAACCCAAAAGAATTGCTGGAATTTCTTTCCTTGAAGCCCAAACAAGATCTTCAAAGAAGGAAATCTTATCTTTCTACAAGGGAATCTTATCTTTCTACAAGGGAAATCAAGTTAGTTGTTATTTTTATTTATTTTCAATTTTGCGGAGATTAATATCCCACATCAAGTCTGTAATTTCGTTTTGTTTAGTTGAGACAAAAAAAAAAAATTCAAAAAAAAAAGAATCGAAAAGTCTCAAAGTCAGTAGTTTTATTTTACGGTTTTTCGAGTCAAGTCTAGTTTGATATTGTTTAAGTCGGATCTCAAGAACTCAAAGGAAATCGGGTTGAACAAACCCGAACGGAAGCGAGAAACCACCAGGCCGCGACAGAAACCGCGCCCGCGGCCCAGTAGCCGCACCCACGGTTCAAGCCGCGCCCGCGGGCCAGTAGCCGCACCCGCGGTTCAAGCCGCACCCGCGGAATTCAGGCCGCGCCCGCGGCTTAGCCTCAAAAGCCACAGTTCGAAAAATCTTCAGATACGAGCCTCAATTGTTACCTAACCCTCCCGACTCCGTCTTCGATCCTTCAATCGACATCAGTCGGAACAAGTTAAGGTACGCTTCCTATTGGCTTTTCTTGAAATTCGAAGCTTAATCATATCTCTGTTTTGCATTCTCATTCTTGCAAAACGCCCTCGAGTTTTATTTTCTTTCTTTCATTGAGTCAGTCTCTTGTTTGAGTCAGAACCTTACAGTCGAAACCCCGCACTACGCTAGTCATCTCCATCTCTACCATCATTCATATATTGCTAGGAGTTTGGTAGTTTCAACTTAGTGGGTTATTGAGCCATACAAGCCAATTCATCAAAGAAAAGCTGATTGCAACGACAATTGAGAGAGAGTGCAGAGGAAAACATACGAGAGTAAACACTAGCGAGTTGTTTTCATTTACACTTACCTTAATATTGTTCTGTGTTAGTCTTTTCTTTAGTGATGAGCAGGTCAGTTTCTCCCCATGGGAGGCAAGAAGCCCCGGAGACCCGCGCCCTTACCCCGGAATTTATGACCAACATGTTTCGGGAGATGACGTCGGCCATTACCACCGCCATAGAGCGGCAGCAGCGATCCACCCCGTCCCCAAGGGTTCGAGAGCACATCGGGACCTCCTATGATGCTCCAGTCGACAATCGGAGGCCCCTGCCTCCTCAGCAAGAAGCCTATGAGGCTGCCCGCATGGGTCGGGAACCCAGACGCAGGCCTACACCCCGGGACGATTTGCCACAAGACCGGAGAGGACGCTTTCGTAACTCTCCTATACCTCACTTTAATAGATACAATGCTGCTAACCGTTTTGATGATGCATTTCAGGACCTAGGTGATAATGATAACGAAGAGGAGCCTGAAGAAGAAGATGAGGCGGGATGGCGACCACACCGTCCCCAAGGAGGTTACCAAGGAAGGCGAAGAGAGCCTGAGCAAGATGGAGTGGGAAAGATAAAGGTTAAGATCCCGAGTTTTGAGGGAAAGTGTGATCCAGACGTATATATGGAGTGGGAGACCAAGATTGAACAAGTCTGGAATTGTCACAACTTTCCTGAAGCCAAAAAGGTGCAGTTGGCATCTTTGGAGTTTAGTGGCTACGCGTTAGTTTGGTGGGATAGCTTGATCAGAGGAAGAGTTGCCAATGGAGATTATCCTGTCACTACTTGGGAACTTATGAAGAGGATGATGAGAGCTCGATTTATTCCCCGACATTACACTAGGGAACTTATTCAGCGGCTCGAGAATTTGAAGCAAGGATCAATGGGAGTCGAAGAGACATACAATGCTATGCAAATAGCGATGGTTCGAGCTAATTTGGTGGAGGATGAGGAGACAACCATGGCTAGATATCTTCGTATCCTTCACCCATATGTGTCTAGTCAGATTGAGATGTTCCCTTACAACTCAATGACTGAGTTGCTACATTTGGCTATCAAGGTGGAAAGAAAGACCAAAATTAGGAGCCAAGGGAGCAAAAACGCAGGTGGCTGGAAAAATCAGCAAGGAAGGAACTCCTATCCTTCAACCCGAGATGCCCCTAACAAGGAAGACAGTGGCTCTCGAAGGAATCCGCCATCCACTACTCAAGTGCCCTCCAAGACAACACTTGGCCCTTCTAATCCACCCCGAGGGAGTACTTCTAACCCTACTTCTAGAGCTAGGGATATTGAATGTTTTAAATGTAGAGGAAAGGGTCATATGATGAAAGATTGTCCTAATTCTAGAGTATTAATTGTTAATCAACTAGGAGAACTTGAAAGTGAAAGTGAAAAAGAAGAGAACCTAGGTGATATGCATGATGAGGATGATCTTAGTGATGAAATTGGTTATGAGCATGGTGATTCTTTGATTTGTAAAAGAAATTTACATGTACAACCCGCCCCTTGTGAAGATAATCAAAGAGAAAATTTATTTCACACTAGGTGTTTAGTTCAAGGAAAGGTCTGTAATATGATTATCGATGGTGGAAGTTGTTGCAATATTGTTAGCACTGAATTGATCACTAAATTGCAGTTTACTACTATTTTCCACCCTAGACCTTATAAATTGCATTGGATGAATGAATGTGGAGAATTAAAAGTTCTAAAACAAGCTGAAGTAACATTCACCTTAGGAAAATATACGGATACGGTTTTATGTGATGTAGTTCCTATGCAAGCTTGTCATATATTGTTAGGAAGACCATGGCAATACGATCGAAGGGTTACTCATGATGGTCATACTAACCGTCATACATTCATCTTTAATGGTAAGCCTATTACTCTTAAACCCATGACTCCAGCGCAGATAGCAGAAGCTTACGAAAGGAGCAAAGGCAAGGAAAAGGTTTCTGACAGAAACGAAGGAACAACAGCAGCGACCAAAAACCGCACCCGCGGTTCAGATGCCGCACCCGCGGCTCACGATAGATCGCGACAGAAGGAGCGGCACGAGAGCCGCACCCGCGGCCCAGAGGCCGCACCCGCGGCTCATTCGCCAAACCGCGCCCGCGGTGATTCAGCCGCGCCCGCGGGTCATCCTTCTGGCGCACTGGTTCCTGCAGTGACGAATCGAGCCCTATTGTCGTCCAAAGCCGAGCTGGAAGGTGAGTATTTACCCTTCGATACTACTTTAATGATGTTGTGCAAGAGATTTGTGTTGACAGGTACCGATTCTCGACGTGATCTACCCCTTAGCATTCAAGCTATTCTTGATGAGTTTGCTGAGGTGTTTCCGGATGAGATTCCACCGGGTTTACCGCTCTTTAGGGGCATTGAGCATCAAATTGATCTTATTCCAGGAGCTTCTCTACCTAACCGGCCAGCTTACAGAATGAACCCGCAGGAGTGTCAAGAGATTCAGAAGCAGGTGCAGGAGCTTGTAGATAAAGGGTATGTTCGAGAAAGTCTTAGTCCTTGTGCAGTTCCGGTCTTACTTGTGCCTAAGAAAGACAATTCTTGGCGGATGTGTGTTGATTGCCGAGCTATCAACAACATAACGGTCAAGTATCGTCATCCTATACCAAGGCTGGATGACATGTTGGATGAGCTTCACGGTGCCACAAACTTCACCAAGATTGATCTGAGAAGTGGCTACCATCAAATCCGAATGAGGGAAGGCGATGAGTGGAAGACCACCTTCAAGACCAAATTTGGTCTATATGAGTGGCTTGTTATGCCATTTGGACTTACTAATGCCCCCTCTACCTTTATGAGGCTTATGAACCATGTCTTGAGGAAGTTTATAGGGAAGTTTGTTGTAGTTTATTTCGATGATATTCTGATTTACAGCAGGTCCCTAGGAGAGCATGAGCAACATCTCAGGGAAGTACTCGTTACTCTTAATATACAACGTCTATATGCTAATTTGAAGAAGTGTGATTTTTGCACTGATAGAGTTATATTTCTTGGTTTTGTAGTGAGCTCCCAGGGATTACAGGTGGACGAGGAGAAGATTAAAGCCATTCAGGAATGGCCGACACCCACGACCAGCAGCCAGGTACGCAGTTTCCACGGGTTAGCAAGCTTCTATCGGCGTTTTGTGAAGGATTTCAGCACCATTGCTGCACCACTGACTGAGGTAACCAAGAAGCACTCAGCATTTGTGTGGAAGGAGGCTCAAGAAAGGGCGTTTGAGGAGCTAAAACGCAGATTGACCGAGGCACCTCTGCTTGTCCTTCCCGACTTCACTAGACCGTTCGAAGTGGAATGTGATGCTTCCGGAGTTGGCATTGGAGGAGTCCTCATGCAAGAAGGTAAGCCTATTGCCTTCTTTTCTGAAAAGTTGAAAGGTGCAAGTCTAAATTACTCTACTTATGATAAGGAACTGTATGCGTTATATAGAGTACTTAAGACTTGGCAACACTACCTATGGCCTAGAGAGTTTGTCTTGCATACCGATCATGAATCTTTGAAACATTTTAGGAGCCAAGACAAACTTGATAGGAGGCATGGTAGGTGGATGGAATTCATTGAGACTTTCCCTTATATTATCAAATACAAGAAGGGAAAGGACAATGTTGTTGCTGATGCACTATCTAGGAGGCATGCTTTAATTGTTCAACTTGACTCTAAGGTGTTAGGCTTTGTTTACATCAAGGAGTTATATCGTAATGATGCTGATTTTGGTGCTATTTATAAGCAATGTTTAGATAAAGGGACTTTGGATAAGTTTTACTTGTTTGATGGTTTCTTGTTTAGGGCTAGTAAAGTGTGCATACCTAAGTGTTCTTTGAGATTATTGCTTGTTGAAGAAGCCCATAAGGGTGGATTAATGGGACACTTTGGTAGAGACAAGACATATCATATGTTGCATACTCATTTTTATTGGCCCCATATGCTTAGGGATGTTGAGCATTGTTTGAAAAGATGTTTGGAGTGTCTTAAGGCTAAGTCTAGAGTTAAACCACATGGATTGTATACTCCTTTGCCTATTCCTACGACCCCCTGGGTAGACATTAGTATGGATTTTATTGTAGGGTTGCCTAGGACTAAGAAGGGGAGAGATTCTATTTTTGTGGTTGTTGATAGATTTTCTAAAATGGCTCATTTTATTGCTTGCAACAAGACTGATGATGCTCATCATGTGGCTGACTTGTTCTTTACCGGAGTTGTTAGGTTACATGGAGTACCAAAGACTATTGTGAGTGATAGGGATGTGAAGTTTCTAAGTTACTTTTGGAAAACTCTTTGGGGAAAACTAGAGACTAAACTACTATTCTCTACATCTAGTCATCCTCAAACTGATGGTCAAACTGAAGTAACCAATAGGACCTTAGGGACCCTTTTGAGAGCCATTCTTAAGAAGAATTTGAAAGCTTGGGAAGAAGCCTTACCCCATGTTGAGTTTGCCTACAATAGGGCCATCCATTCCTCAACCTCGATGAGCCCCTTTGAATGTGTGTATGGTTTGAATCCACTAACCCCTTTCGATCTTATGCCGTTACCTACGAAGGAGCGAGTGGATTTCAATGCAGGAAAACAGGTTGATCACATCAAGGAAATTCATAAGAGGACAAGAGCTAAATTGCTAGAAGTAGCTGCTACAAATGCTAGCAAGGCAAATAGGAAGAGGAAGAAGGTCATCTTCAAGGAGGGAGACCTCGTGTGGGTCCACTTTAGGAGAGAGCGTTTCCCCAACAGACGCCACTCAAAGCTGTCCCCAAGAGGCGATGGACCATTCAAGGTACTTAGGAGGATTGGAGATAATGCTTATGTCTTAGAGCTTCCCGGCGACTATCAAGTGAGTGCTACCTTCAATGTGCAAGATCTGTCTTTATTCGAGGGTGAAGAAGAAGAGGAGCTGGATGATTCGAGGTCGAATCCTTTTCAAGAAGGGGAGGATGATGAAGGATCATCTGGACAGCAACCGACACCCCCGGTCCCTGAATTTGAAGGTGCATTGACGCGCTCGAGAGCTAAGGAAGTCCAACAAGAGCTAGACAAGTTAGTAGCGTTCTTCAGTTCCAAGGAGTTGAATACAGACGAAGAACCACCATTGAAGACTGTTCTAATGATCGAGGTTCGAGAACGAGCAGAGGACGACAGCGAAGAACCGCGACCGCGGCTGGAAACCGCGCCCGCGGCTCACCCGCAAACCGCGCCCGCGGCTCCATAACCGCGCCCGCGGCCAGGAGGCAAAAACCGCGCCCGCGGCTCCATAACCGCGACCGCGGCCAGGCCACTCGGCGAATTGTTTCAGAAACATTATTTTCGGATATTATTTGTTTTCGGATTATTATTTTAGGATTTACTTTTATTGTTTATTTCTTTAGTCGGCATCCTTATGAACCCTATATAAGGCTGCCTTAGTTGTTGTTTTACCCGGGCCCCCAGACTTTGATATTGAATACAACGTTTATCGTTTTTCCTTCCAAAAGAGAGAGCTTTTGTGAGAAGAGTGCCCCGTGTGCATTGTCGTTGAGTCGGCCCTAGTTGTGCTTGTGTGTGTCAATCTCCTCCATAAGGTTGGTGCTATCGGGACTCCATAGAGCAACCTCCAGGTGCCTTGACCCACCAAAGTCATTGTGTTTGGTTGTAATCATCCGTTGGGGTTTCTTCATCATTCGGTAAGGTTCTTGTTCTTAAGTTCAAGGGTTTTATCGTTGTTTGATTTGGTTTCAATTGGCCTATCATTCGACTTATCCTTCTTTCATCTCATTCTAATTCCGCCTATCTTCTCTGTTCGAGTTCCTATTCGAGTTTGGTGTCTAGGTCGGCAACTGCGGCTTATCCCCGCATCAATCAACATAACGACAGAGGACATGATGACTTCTTTCAGCGGATAAAAAGAAATAATTTTAGCCTCCGTAAATAGAGGATATTAAAAATGTTGAAGTGAGACAAACACAACTTTTTGATGTTAAGCCCGTTCCTCTTTCACCTAATGCGTTAAAATACAAAATAGTTCAGTTTACCAGTTCTTTTAGCATTTCAAAATTGTCTTATTAGAAAAGTATATCTCCATAAAAAAGTAAGTGGTCGTTACTCCTTCTCGTAGTTATCTTGATGTCACCTCAGTAGTTGCAATTGCTCTTAGCTGCATCATTATAGATATAACTAGCGTGTGTTCCCGCGCCATGCAAGGGTCGCATGTATTAAATAATTTTAATAATATAATTAATTATATATGTAGTATTATGTAGTATTTTATGTATTAGTTTATAATTCATAGTTTGTGGTTTATAATTTAAGTTCTAATCAGATTAATAGTAAATATATAATTTAAGTTCTAATTAGATTGATAGTAAAATAGATAAATAACGATATACGAAGTATAAGAAAAAAGATATAATATGGTAAAAAATAAAAAAGATAATAAAATTTCTTTGATATCTTTTTAATTTTATAAATTGATAAAAGATAAAATTATATGGCCTATTAGATATGTTTTTAATTTCCTTATTTAATCTATTTTTAAAAGATATATATATGAAAAAAGATAAAAACTAATGACGTGGCGGTGATGTGGAAAATGAGGTGGCATAGCTCAGAAGCCGACACATAGGCCAATTGAACGTAAGGGCGACATGTGTCAAGACACCGCTCTGTTCTAGTATATGTATAGATATATAGATAGATTAAAATATCTAATTAACTCATATTAGATTTTAACCAAAAAAGGAGAGAAGAAGACGAACGGGAGGAAGGAGACGAAGACGATGTGTTCTTAGTTAAATAGTTAGTGATGAAATTGACATTTAAGAGAATAGATAATTAGGATAAAAATTTAAAATATTAGCATTTATTAGGTAGAAATTGACATTACTTCATCAAACCCAACAATTTATATATATATATATATATATATATATATAAATAGATAGATTGCATTGACTCAATTTATTTTAATAGAAAAAAGTAACATAAATATATGGAATATGACATATGAGTGTCTGTGTAGATAAAAATAAATTATATAAATTAAAATATTTTTTATTATTTTTATAATTTATATAAATCTAACATTTGGTTGAAAGACTATATTATATTACTTAAATACAAATTCATGAGAACCATTGGATCATTTTTAATCAATGGCTAAAAAGTGGTTCTCCATTCTCATGGCTTAACTCAACTATTCAAGCATGGATTACATAGCAAAATGTACATTTTGCTATGTAATTAATTAATATTTTATTTTATTTAACCCCATTTATAGATAGTCCTATGAACATTAGCTATACACCTGAAACGTATCTATTGAACCTAGACCCGGCAGAAATTAACCCGACCCGCAAACCCGACCCGACCCAACCCGATTTTTCTGGGTTATAACCCGTCAAATTGAACCCGTGACCCGTTTTCGACCCAACCCGATTGACCCGATTTTTTTTGGGTCAAAAATGGGTTGACCCGCCCCAACCTGTTTTTGACCCGAAAATTTGGCCAAAAAGATAAAAGTAATAAAGAAGCGGAAATTGTAAATTTTACCCAAAAAATTGTCAACACACTAGATAACTATTGTCAACAACATTAATAAACTGTCAACACGTTGGACAAATTGTCAACACACTAGATAATAAATTGCAAACATGACTAATTAATTAGTCAACACAATTAAATAAACTGTCACTAAGACTAATCAACTGTCAATATGGATAATTAAACTTTTAGAGAACTAGTAAAGTAAACTGTCAACATGGCTAATTAAATTGTCAACAAGACTAAATAAACTGTCAACAGGACTGGTTAAATTGTCAACACGACTAATTAAACTGTCAACGAGACCAATAGACTGCCAACATGGCTAGTTAAGTTGTCAACACGGCTAACTAAATTGTCAACATCATTAATACTTTGTCAACAACACTAATAATCTATCAATAACACTACTAAAATGAAGTGTCAATACCATTAATGTACAACTTAGTCTTATTAGGCATATAAAGTAAGGTCGCGCTTATTAGGCATATAAAGTAACAATAATGTACAACTTAGTCTTATTATACAAAACGAGGCTCGAAACTATGTGTAAACACTGAAAGGCCTTAAATGAGATTAAGGTCCAATTTGGCAAAACGATGTCTGAATGGATTGAAACTTGATTTCAATGTCTATTAGAGATATTTGACCATGTGGGTAACTCTCAATCAAAACTTCTTCATGTTCAAGTAACACCTCCTTTTCTAAACATCAAACTAGTCATCACTCTCTAACTTGTGGCAATATGTATGGTCAACAACATCGATGTATTATTATGATTGAAAAAATTATACAACTTAGTCTTATTAGGCATATAAAGTCCCATTAAGGTCTCGCTTACACTAAACGAGGCTTGAAACTATGCGTAAACGCTCAAAGACCTTTAAAGGCCTTAAATGGGCTTAAGGCCAATTTGGAAAAACGACGCCCAAACGATGTCGGAATGGAATGAAACTTGGTTTCAATGCTTATTACAGATATTTGACCATGTGGGTAACTCTCAATCAAAACTTCTTCATGTTCAAGTAACACCTCCTTTTCTAAACATCAAACTAGTCATCACTCTCTAACTTGTGGCAATATGTATGGTCAACAACATCGATGTATTATTATGATTGAAAAAATTATACAACTTAGTCTTATTAGGCATATAAAGTCCCATTAAGGTCTCGCTTACACTAAACGAGGCTTGAAACTATGCGTAAAAGCTAAAAGACCTTAAAAGGCCTTAAATGGACTTAAGGCCAATTTGGAAAAACGACGCTCAAACGACGTCGGAATGGAATGAAACTTGGTTTCAATGCTTATTAGAGATATTTAACCATGTGGGTAACTTCCAATCACAACTTCTAACATTTCAAATAACACCTCCTTTGTAAAACCAAACTAGTGATAACTGTATAACTTGGCGCAATATGTATGGTCTACAACATCGATGTTGATTATTGTTCGAAAAATTATACAAGTTAGTCTTATTAGGCATATAAAATATCAATAAGGTCTCGCTCATACAAAACGAGGCTCAGAACTATGCGTAAACGCTAAAAAGCCTTAAATGGGCTTAAAACCCAATTTGACAAAAAGATGCCCAAATGATGTCGGAATGAAATAAAACTTGATTTTAATGTCTATTAAAGACATTTAACCATATGAATATAATTTAATCAAAATTTTTGTTATGTATTTGGTAATATTTCATTGTAAAATGTCTTATTTATATTTAACCAATGTTTTTATTGAAACCAAAATCAAAACTAAAACTTATGTTTTACAATGTATATTATCCATTATTCTTTTTTAATTGTAAAAATATAGGAGTGAAATATTTTGTTATCAATATTATTTTACAGTCACAAAATTTGAAACATAAGTTGAATATATCGAAACTTCATACTCTGTAGTACATTACATATCTTTTTATTATATTAAAAAATCAATCAACTAAATCTAAGCCATTCATTATCTTTTCAATCTAATGGCCAAAAACGGAGATCCGTGTGATATACAAACTAACCAATCAAAATGTACACACTTTTTCATCTCCTTTAATCTCGTTCGTCCATCCATACCACAATCAAATCATATTTCCCACTTCACTTTATTGCTCTCTCCATTTCAAGAATCTCTTCCTCTTCAGATCTAAAGTAAATCACCATTGAAGAAGCTTGACTCAAGCTTTTGTCAAACCCAACTCAGCTTATCCAACCATCAAATTCAAAATTCGATCACACTATATATCATCTTCTCCCCGACTCTAATATAGTTGAGCTTGAGTCCAATATTGTCTTGAACCAATGTCAAACAACATCGAATCATCCTCGAGTGAACGTTGTTTGTTTTCAAATCGACCATGTTCACTGGTGTCTAGGCGCTAGAGACAAAGCCAGCCCCTCAACGCCTTGAGTTCGTGCACAACCGAGTCTACTTAGAATTGTTTTGCTCGCCTTTGTTCGGGTTCACGAAAATCTGACGCAAAAGGGTACGGTTTCGCTATCGTCGTCTGGAGCAAATATTCAAAGCTCACCCAGGAGAGCATCATCGTCTGGACGACGCAACACCGCCGATTCATACCTAGAGGATGCTATTTTTTTTATGTTTTAGGTCTTCAGTGTAGAATTTCTAATATTTGTTCAATCTTCTGGATGTGTATAAAATGTATATGGCTATAAAATGTAAATGAAACTTAGTTTTTACTCAAATCGACTCGATCTGACAATAAATCCGTAACAAACGACTTGTTTGACTCTAAAATTTTGGACCCAAACCCGACCCGCCTATAAACCCGTAACAACCCGACCTGTTTGACCCGATAATTTTAGACCCGAACCCGACCCGACCCGCCTATAAACCCGTAACAACCCGACCTGTTTGACCCGGTAATTTTAGACCCGAACCCGAACCCGACCCGCCTATAAACCCGTAACAACCCGACCTGTTTTGACCCGGTAATTTTAGACCCGAACCCGACCCGACCCGCCCATAAACCCGTAACAACCCGACCTGTTTTGACCCGGTAATTTTAGACCCGAAATGACCCGACCCGAAAAATACCCGACCCGGAGCACCCTTAACCCGAACCCGACCGACCCGACCCGATTGCCAGGTCTAATTGAACCCGTTCATTGTTATTATTTATTTGAATTATGAACTTGCACTTGTTCACACAAAGCTATACATGGTCTCTGCTAAAACCAAACAAACTGTGCACGAAGTACAGTCTTTACAAAGGGCTATGCACAAGTTCGTGGATCATATCACAATCGCACGGCTCAAGTACTTTATTGGCCTAACTGATACTCATAGGTCATGGTCATGGATGACTCATGAGCTAACCGCGATAACACCAACTCATTTACTCTACATTGGAATTTGAAATAGCCTTTTTATTAGAAATTGCACCATAATAACATTTTGTGGGGGAGTGATTCATAACCAGTGATATTTACCCTTTCATTTCTATTGATTGAGTGTATTTTTTATTATAAACCCTAACCCTTTAAAAAAAGATAAGTCATCCACTGTAAAATACACGACCAATCAAAGATTGTATGCCTCATGTAGGTATTTACCCACTATGTAACTCAAATCATTTTCCCATTTTGTCCAGCACTATCACTCCAGTTTTATCATCTAATACATGACCAATCAAAGATAGTAAACCTCATGTGGGTAATTACCCCTACCAGGTAAACTCAATCATTTTCCCATTTTGTCCAGCACTATCACTCCAGTTTTATCCAGATGACTAGAAATTAAAATCCGCTTTTTTATAATTACTGTCTACTTTTTCCAGTACCCTCACTAAAATGCACTTCAAATAATTAATTTTTACTACCTGAAATGTGAAGAATATCTTCATTCATTTTACCTTTACAACATGATTTTCAACACAAATATTTTTACCTCCAGTAGCTTCTCACAGTTCAAGGCTTCAAGCTCGTTAGCTTTCCTTCAAAGATCAAAATCAGTTGATTTTTCTAGGTGCACGATCACGCCACGAGCCTTGCTTCTTCGAAAGGAACTGTTTGGTGTTCATTGAATTTCCATTCAGTTATATGATTTTGGAGGAAATGTGAAATCGGAAAATTGAAACGGTATATCGTTTACCTCATCATTAAAGAGACCCGTCGCAGCTAGCTCAATGCTTTCAATCTGCCTCGGTTTGTTCACAGTTTCTTCTGCACTATCTAATGGGACAGATGGTGAACGAGTAGGAGCACCAAACATGGCTTCGTCATGAGCAGCCTGGATTTGTTCCTCCCTTCTTGCCTTTAGGAATAGAACCCGTAAATGGAAATAATTCACGTGAGGAATGGAAAAATATCTATTATGTTGAGAACAAATAATACCTGTTAGAAGGATATAAAGATATACCTGGACATTAGAAAATCGAAAAGATTGACCAAGATGCTTGACTACTTTTGCATCATCATTCGCACCTACAAGAATATTACAAAATATAGCATGTTGATTCAACAATGAAGAAAGTATTTCAACCGCAAAATCCCTCTCAGCATGTTTATGGATTAAAATAAAGCTCTTCAGGTAGGACTAAATTTATTTGTCAAATTATTTCAATTCAATAATCTTGGCATGTCCAAATTTATGGGTTCTGTTTCTGAAACAGAATACATGGAATCATAGAGAAAGCAAACTGGATGAACAAATATACCTACAATTTCTTCATCTTCGTCATCAAGGGGAGCATCCTTGTCGAAGTCAAATCGCTCCCATCCCGAACCAGTACCGATTTTTGTGTCCTTTGCAGCTACAGGTGTAGTGATGTTTCAATATTAACTCAAACTTAAAACCATAAGGCATGTCATTAGTACAAAAATAAGCTGAAGTTGCTAAGGGTTTTGCAAATATGCCATACATAAGAGACTTGAAAGGATCACGTTTGAATAAAATAATTCTGGTTGAGGCTTTTTAAAAAATTACAAAACTAACAAAACTGCCGAGCAAAGTAGAACTCAACTGGTTATGGAGTTCAGCTTTAAACATGACTTGAACCCACAACATTTCTTCTCAAGTCACATCATGATACCCGACTGTAACATCAATTTTGGATTTCGTAGAAAAAAAACATAATTGACATCAACACAGTGGTCGAACTTCTAACTGCAGCTGTCAAACTGTTCATGCTGTAAGCTTTTAAACGTGAACACATTAATGGCTTCAAGCTTCAGAATTAGCGGAAACTGATTTTCATAATGAAAGTCAAATTGCATTTTATTCATCCAATGCAAATAAAGGGAAGCAGATATAGCACGCCCGGCCTTGAAATAGATATAACTGACGAAGAAAAAAGTGGACAAGTAGAATTTCAAAATTACTACAGAAATCTAGGCCCAAAGGTTCTTCAAACTTCTAAATTCTTTTTGTGGTTGAATCCAACTTCTCGATTCTGAGATACATGTGGCCCTGTGGCCCTGTGGCCCATGAACCTACGCCTCTGTTTTGATGGGAAGTAGTACATTAAAATAAGTATGAATGAACATACCAGTTTCGGAAAGTTGCAACTTCATCTTAGCCTTGACTCTCTCAGCAGGAGTCTATAAAAAGAAGGTAATTGTAATAGTTATATAGTCCAAGGACAACTGATAAGTGAGCCAAAAAGAAATGATAGTAGGCATAGCAGATTGATGGAGTTCTAGAACTACCATATCAACAAAACTTTGCGACATATATAAAAAATTATGGATGCAAAGCAAAGGATATGACAACCCAAACAATAGTGGAGGCAAAGCAAGACAATGTTGATAGAATTCAAATTTTCCAATCGTTAATTCTTTTGAGTACAATAAAATCAATTAACACCCTTATACATAGCCATAGACGTTAAATAGGCCGAGAGAATCAATCTCTTTGCTTGTATAAGAAATAAAAGCATAAGGGGTCAACTTAAGCTCCATCATCTCTACTAACCATCAAGCAAAACTCTGTCCTATGCAGAAATAAGTTGAGACTACATACAGATACAGCTGGAATTTGTGAAAAATTTAAGCAAATTGCAACTTTTATTTATGCAACTCTTACCCAAATCAGGTACAGGCTCATGATAACGGGTCAAGTCAATTTAAGTTCTTGAAATTACTAACCATCAAGAAAACCATCTTTTCTACTAAACTGAAACACAATAGTGAGAGTAACATACCATGTCACCATAACCTTTGATCAAGTTTGAATAATCAATGGCACCCTTGTTCTCCTTCACGGACCTCCGTCCGTTGTCTGATCTCTCATACCTTGGTGACGGACTCCTGCTTCTGGTTCTGGTTCTCTTCCTCCTCTCCCTCTTTCGTTTTCTTTCTTCATCTGAGAAGCTTCTAGACCTACTTCTCCTGCTACTCCTTCTATCCCTGTCTAGAATGGAATGAGTCCGAGACCTAGACCTAACTTTATGCGAGTGCCTCTCTCCATCTCTCTCAATTGAACTGGATTCCTTCTTCCTGAGTTTGTTCTGGATCTGCGATTTTTGATTGTCCTTGTCGGATTCGGGGTTTACAGAAGAGGTTGAATTGGAAGCCTTGACGAACTGGGTGAGAAAGGAGGAGGAGGAGGAGGGTATAGGAGGAGGAGGATGGGAAGAGGAAAAGCCGAGGCCTTGCTTGAAGCGGGCGGTGGCACTGCCGCTCCGTGATAGCTCATCGTAGTACGCTGCCGCCTTCTCTTCTTCCATTTTCGCGGTTTACTTTACTTAAGTTTGTCCGTTGGCTCACTCTCTAATCAAACAACTAAAACAACACGCCGATGCTACATACAGCTGGGTACTGTTGGAGTCCAGATATTCGCGATCTCGCAATCAACACCTCGCGAGATCTGGCCTTCTAGAAATCTTTAAGTGCTGGAGACCTTCCTTACGTCAACTGGAGCAACAACTTGTAATACACTGTCATCTGGATCAAAATATGCTATTCCCTTCTGTTCTTTATGTTCTTCAATCCCTGTTGCACCTGCACAACCAAACCAGAAGGTTGAACCCCCAGATTTGGCTCTCCGACGCTCAAGTCAGTAATAGCAACAGATAAACGAACACAATGCCTTAATAACAACAGCAGAATGAAGCAACACAAAGAGAAGATAGCGTTCAAAACAATGACTAAAACAATGAAACCTCGTGAGCCAACTCAATGAAACAGTAAACGATGAAACTCAATCAATCGTGACGAATCAAATCTCAAAAGCACGATGACGATACCGAGAGTCAGGATCCAGGTACCGATCATCCGATTTCCTACGAAAAGAGGTAAATCGGGAGCGAAGAGACGAGCTCGGAAACGAGTAATCGCCCTCTGTGTTTTTTCTCTCTCAAGTGGGAAGAAGATGCTCTTAGTCGACCGTCCATTTCTCTCTCTTTGCCGTTAGGATTTATAATCACGCCATGGGTCCCACACAATCCGTTATTGCTCTCTTAACCTATTGGGCTCCTTAAAGGGCTTCCCGTTCTCGACCCATTTTCTGGCCTTATGGGCTCGCGGCCTGTTGCTCGCTCGCGGACCGGGTTTGCGTCATTAGAGTCGCGAGAACCGGGTCCACATTAATGATCGCGAGAACCGGGTCCAACAGCCAGCCCCCCAAGTCTTTGTATTCGCGAAGGCAAAGCTTGGGTAAGAATTGAAGCCGGGTTCTCGGGGAGTCCTATGGAGATTATTCGCTCGCGACTCCTCCTCGTTTCATCGCGCTTGTTTTTGAATTTTGAATTTTAAATTCGAAACGTTTTGCATTCCCACGTTCTGACACCTTTCAACACGTGGCTTCCTTTTGGGATTTTTATTTTCTTATAAAAGGCTGCCAGACCTTTCAACACATTCTTCTCTTCCTCTTCTTTTCTCCAACTGCTCATATTCCTCTGTAAAACCCATCCTTAATAAGACTTCGAGAAATCTTCACCCGCTCAGACGATCGCCGATTTACCAATGGCTCGTAAGTTCTATCTTGAATTCGTTTTTCGTTTGTTTATTTCTATTGCTTCTACATATGATTTCGATATTTCTGTATCTCCGCTATTTACTGTGTTCTTTCGAAGCTTCTTTACTGGTTTTCATGGCGGTCGGGCGATTTCTCATCATACCTCTATCGGTCATTTACTGGGCGGTGTCTCCTCTTCTTTCTTCTATTCGATGGGCATTTCCTTTTTCCTCAAAGGTCGTTTTAGACTATTGAAAACCCTCACTGTTCGTCAAAACCCATTCTTTTTTACCGCTCCTGGCTTCTGAGCTATTCATTTCACCATTTCTTAGGGTTTCCACCAGTAGTCTGTTTTAACTTCCCCTTAGATCTTATATTTTTTTGTTTTCCAGGGTTTTCTTTGTTTGTTATTCCCATGGCTCGTGAAGCTTCCTTCTGGCCTTCGCGTTTCGTGTTCTTTCCCTGGAAAACTAATTCTTGATCTTTTTCTTCTTGATCGTCCACAGGAGACTCTATTAGTCATAATGACGACGAAGTTCCGTCTACCTCGCGACCAGATGCAGATTGTGGCAATAAAAGTCCTCCTCGGGATTCTGAGGAAGTAATATTCGGTGGCGAGGACTACGAGAATTTTTACTCCTGGCAAGATGATCTTCCTCGCGTGGAAATTGAAGACATTTTCAATAACCCGGCGGGTCGTGTACAGATCTTGACTCGCCGCGTCCATCATAAAAAGGTCAAGAATCTCGGGAACCCATTTACGGCCCTCCCTTCTGATCTTACCCTTCGCGACCTTGAAACCGTCGCGGATACCTATCCTTTTCCAGAGGGTACAATTTTTGCCCTTCCATCTCCGGATGGGACCTCCCTTGACGAATATGGCAGTTTCTTTCCATTGAGTATGTCGTCTCTTAAATTAGGATTTAGGCTCCCCTTCTCCAACTTTATTAAAAATCTCTTGAAAGAGCTGACCTACAGCCCAGCTCAGATGCATCCTAACTTTTGGAGGGCCTTGGTTATTTACGTGATGAGGTGTCAGGATATTGGGGTAAAACCCAATCCTAGTCATTTTTTCCTTATGTTCTCTACGCGAAGGGCTCCTGAAGAAATGGGGATGTTCACCGCCGCAAAAAATGGCAGATCGGAGTGGGATGGTCCTCCCCGTATATCGAAGTGGAAGGTTGATTGGTTTTTGGTTCGACCACCACCGGGTTTTGGGATCTCGACCAAAATATCGATGCTCGCGACTCAGCCTAAATCTGGTAACTGGACCCAGGCTAAGAAAGATTGTCTTTACCGTAATTTCCATAGTTTCCCTGATCTTGTTTCGACGCGCATATTCCTGAAGTGTATTACCCACGAGGTGCTAGCCCAGCGTGGACTTAGTCTTAAGCACCATTATGGTATTTCCTGTTTATTGTTACTTATCCTTCTTTCATTGTTACGCACTCGCGATGTCATATGCTTATGGACTTTTATTATATCCTTATTTATTTTTTATTTTTTTTATTCTGCAGAGACAGGATATTTTTCGCGTCTCGCGATTATGGAAGGTTCTGATGACTCTTTTGACGAGGAACCTATTGATGAGCAAATCCCCGCCTCACAGAAGAGCAAGCGCCGAAAGCAGCCGGCGAACAAGAGCAAAACTTCCTCAAAAAAGAGAAAAATCTCTGCTGGCGGTATTAATATCCGCGAGTCCGTGCTTCAATCTGTGGAGACCGAAACACGCCCGCCCGAGCCTCTGGATGACCAATCCCCAATTGGTTCGACAATCCCCTTAGGGGCCGGTGGGTCTCCTTCTTCGCGACGAGCGACCCCTGCCGGGAGGACCTCAGAAATTGCCAAGGGTAAGCAGCCCATGACCTTTGAAGGTGGTCAAGATACCTCTTCTCAGGATCTGGCTGAGCTTTTTCCCGAGGAGGAGGTAGTGAGGACATTCTTTCATCGCGATCGACCTGATTTCCCAGACATGCCTGGATTTTTAGAGGGCATTGTTCGGGGTAAAGCAGGGCTCGCGAGACTCAGTCTGGCGGTGGGTTTCCTTTATTTTCTTCCTGAATGGTTTTCTTCCTTCTTGTTGGTAGGTGTTTTTAACTAACATATTTTGCTTATTGTAGTCGCTTCTTCTCACCGAGGCATTTGGGCAATATTCCATCGCCCTTGAAGATGGCTATAATAAGATGGAGGGGGAATGTAATGAGATGGTCGATTATGCTGGTAAAGCACAGGATGTTAAGGAGGCCGCGAAGAAAAAACTAAAGGAGGAACAAGAGAGGAATGCTGAGCTGCAAGAGAGGAATGCTGAGCTGATGGCGAAGATAAGCGACTTGGAGCTTTCGGCCAGGACTATGAAGCGCAATCATAATACAGAGTTAGGTTTGCTTCGTCAAGAGAAAGACCAAGCTTTTGACAAGGGTCGTCTCGAAGGTCGTCGCGAAGGTGCCAAGCAGTATGCTTCTAGCTATCGCGAGAAATGTCGTATTGATTTTATCAGTTTGGCTCGCGACACCCTGGTGATTACTGCACTCAAGCGTCAGCTTAGGAAGCACAAAGTGGCTAACTTCTCTTTCGATCCTACGGATCTTTGTGGTCTTCCTGCCGAGATCCCTGCGTACACCTCTCCTCCTCTTGGAACCTTTGTTGACGACGATGCGAGCCTTCTTGAAGGTTGGGACGTCGAACCCTTCTTGCCTGAAGATGAGGGAGTCGTCGAAGGGATGGAGTGTCATATTCCTTTAGTCTCAGTCCCCAAGGTACCTAAGAAGGTAATTTACTCGGAGGACAGGATGAAAAAAGCAGCGAACTCCTCAACTCACTCTTGTGCTAAATCGTCTGATGCAGGTGATGGGAACGATGTTGTGAATGTTGACAGCGAAAAAGCTGCTGAAGAAAACATCGCGACGACAAAGGACGTTGGTAGCGTGGGAGGGGTTCGTGATTCAGTGCTGGCTGAAACTGACGAGTATCTGAATCTGGATCCTCTTTGACGAAGTTTAACTTCTTTTCATTTGTCGTCGGCAAACTCTTGGGTTGGTGTTGCATACAATTGTTACTTGGTTCTGTGGCTCGTGGATCGGAATGTGATCGCGAGCCTAAATATTGTTTCTTTTGGGGTCTCGTGAGGAGATCGTACAATTATTCCCCTGCGTGTCTTTACATTTATTGCTTTTGTTCTCCCAACTACTTTTCTGCTTTTAGTCTTTTAATGCATTAAATGTGGGTTAGGTGACTTTCTTTTATAAATGGCGTTTCCTGCCTTCTTCTTCCATTCCTTCTTTTTCAACGAATTCTGATATGGCCAGGACACGACGAACTCGAGAGGGGTCTCTGCATGAGTCTTTTACCATTGTTATGGATTCTTCTGCTATTACTGGCAGAAGTTTGGTAATCATCTTTTACTTTGTCTTTCTCTGCTTAATTGTTTCTTAGACCCCTCTTTTCTACGTATAGCGTTTTCCAAAAGAGCATTGCGATCAATACCTTAGTCATTTCGGTGGTAAGGGTCTCATCCTTTGCGTTAATTCCGAGTCTTGGGATGTGATTCTGGACAAGGTTGGGAGCTCCTACTTTCTGGGCGAAGGCTGGAGTGAGTTTGCGTATGAGAATGATCTTTGTGGGGGAGATGAGGTGACTTTTACAAGGTGGCGTGCTTCTCCACCTGAAGTTCCCGTTCAGACTGTGGTGTATCAAGTGAAGGTCGTCGTTCCTCTCCGAGCTTAGTGTTATGCCTTTTTATTCTGCGTTTGTATGGTGATTTCTCCTCCTCTTCCCCTCCCCCCATAGTGTTCGTGAGGATGTTTACATTCTCGCGAGCCCTATGTGTTAAGAAAGGAGGGAGAATGAACGAGTTTTTATGAATAAATTAGACTGGGATTATCAGAAAAAACTCTGGAACTCAAAATGTAACGTGCATCTATGTGCCATCGCGATTACAAGTATGTGTCTCATTAATGGAAAAAATGTTTTTCAAAATGAGAATACTTAATATTATAAATAGGTCACTCTCCAACATCTTTCGTCCGGAAAAAGTTCTTCTTTTGGTCCTATGAAAAACCCTGCGAGGAAATTGATCGCGTAAGTATAAATTATTCATATGTCATGACCTGTGATGCCATAAAGAGCGTGTTCTCACCTGACTACTGCATGCGTACGAGCCAGTAGTAGGGTTTTTCGCGCACCTGTGAGCGTCTTTGTGTTTGAGAATGTGATTTCCTATAATGAATTTGGAATCAGATTCTTTGTTCTTGTGACAAAACAAAGTAGCTCGCGTGTTTTTCTCATCATACCTTAGCTAAGGTATTCTTGCTGCCTTGGGAAATCCATGCTCGCGGATAATTGGGGCTTTACGATTGTTTCCTCATAAACTGCCATTTTCTGTTTCGTTCGCGATCATGCCTTACGATTGTTTGCTTCTCTAGTGCAGGAGTGTCTGTGAAAACAGATGGGGATTCATTAGTGTTTTGTATTGCACATTTCCATGCTAAGTATATAGTTTCATGATTGACTTTTTTCAGGAGTGTCACTCGCTGAGTTCCATGCCTTGGTGGGTTGTTATCCCATCAAGGTCAGGACTTCGTGGTCGAGGTGAGGAGAACGGATGTCGTTACTCACTCTCGGACGGTCACGACTTCGCGACCTGGGTGGATGCTCATGGCCCCAGCCCAGTGTCACGGCTTCGCGACCTGGGTGGATGCTCATGGCCCCAGCCCAGTGTCACGGCTTCGCGACCTGGGTGGATGCTCATGGCCCCAGCCCAGTGTCACGGCTTCGCGACCTGGGTGGATGCTCATGGCCCCAGCCCAGTGTCACGGCTTCGCGACCTGGGTGGATGCTCATGGCCCCAGCCCAGTGTCACGGCTTCGCGACCTGGGTGGATGCTCATGGCCCCAGCCCAGTGTCACGGCTTCGCGACCTGGGTGGATGCTCATGGCCCCAGCCCAGTGTCACGGCTTCGCGACCTGGGTGGATGCTCATGGCCCCAGCCCAGTGTCACGGCTTCGCGACCTGGGTGGATGCTCATGGCCCCAGCCCAGTGTCACGGCTTCGCGACCTGGGTGGATGCTCATGGCCCCAGCCCAGTGTCACGGCTTCGCGACCTGGGTGGATGCTCATGGCCCCAGCCCAGTGTCACGGCTTCGCGACCTGGGTGGATGCTCATGGCCCCAGCCCAGCGTCACGGGATTTATGCAACATTCTGAATTTCCCGAAATGTGCGCGTACCTTTTATTTTGAGATTACGTCTCCCTTTGCGGCGAAAGTATTTATTTCTCTGGTAACCCGACGATAGATTCTTGCTAATGTTTAGTTTCAATCGGTTCTTTCGCCTGCATACAGCTTGTTAGAACGTTTTACACCGCGATTGAATCGCTTCTTATGAGATATTTATCTTAAGGTATGCAAACATGTTACAAAAACGTGGGAATTTATACCTGTGTGGGGGAGTAGGCTAGGCGTAATAGCGGCGCAGTCGCATCACGTTCCAGGAATTTGCAACGTGATTGCCAGAGCTATCCTTCAGTCGATAGGCCCCTGGGGCGACCTCGCGATCCACTATGTACGGCCCCTCCCAGTTCGGATCGAGTTTTCCCCCCTCTGTCTTTCTTAGGACCAGATCTCCTTTCACGAAACCTCTCTCCTTGACATGCTTGTTATAATACTTCGCGACGCCCGCTTTGTAAGCGGCCGCCCGAATAACCGCCATTTCTTGGGTTTCCTCGCGAAGTTGGAGTTCCATCCTCATCTTCTCATCATTGGTTTCCGAGTCATAGTGAAGGAGTCTTTCGTTTGGGAACAAAATTTCTACTGGAACTACGGCCTCTACTCCATACGCGAGGGCGAAAGGGCTCTCTCCTGTTGCTTTTTTCACTGTGGTTCGATTGGCCCAGAGAGTAAGTGGCAGGACTTCCGCCCATCTGCCCTTGGCGTTATCTAGCCTTTTCTTCAGATCTGTGACAATGCTTTTATTGACGGCTTCTACCTGCCCATTGCAGTGTGAATGTGCAACCGAAGCAATTTTCAGCCTAACTCCCAGATCGCTGCACCATGCCATTAGCTGGGGCGAGTTGAATTGAGGGCCTCGGTCGGTTACGATCTCGCGTGGCAACCCATAGCGGCAGATAATATTCTTCCAAAGGAATTTTTTTACTACAGGTACCGTTGTCGACGCGAGTGCTTCCGCTTCAATCCATTTTGTGAAATAGTCGACCGCGACAATGATATACTCGAGTTGACCTGGGGCCTTTGGTTTAAAAGGGCCAAGAAGATCCAATCCCCACATCGCGAAAGGGATGGGGCTTCCCATGATCTGAAGCTGGACTCCTGGTTGGTGGGAGGCAGGGGCGAAATATTGGCATGCCTGACAAGTTCGTGTCATTGCTTGAGCATCTTGTTTCATTGTGGGCCAAAAATGCCCTTGGCGCAAAGCCTTGTACACCAGGGGTCTCCACCCTGCGTGTGTCCCACACAGCCCAGCATGTAGCTCTTCGAGATAGGCTTTTGTCTCGTAGTGACCCATGCACTTCAGCTCGCAAGGGTCACCTCCTCTCTTGTAGAGCTCGCCTCTGCTGATATAGAAACGTCCAGCCTTTCTTTTTAATTGTATGAGTTCCTTTGGGTCAGATGGACCGCGACCATATCTGAGATAGTCAATGAATGGGCGGCGCCAATCTTCAGACGAAGTGTTGATCGCCATCATTTCAATCTCGCGACTGATGGCGCTTTCTTCTTTCACAAAAAACAGATATTTCGGGGGCCCCCCTTTTGATACCATGAACCCTGACCTTCGCTCGCGCTCTTCTTTGGGACCTTCCCATCCGGCTCCCAGCTTCGCGAGTTCATCTGCTTTCTTATTCAGTTCTCTTGGGATTGCCTTTATTTCGAAATGCATGAAAAGCGAGGTCAATGTCGCGACTCGTGCATGGTACTGTGGGAGGTTCCCTGTTCGTGCTTCATAAAGCCCTTGTACCTGCTTTACCACAACTTCTGAATCACAACAGCATGAAAGCACAGAGATTGAAAGGCCAATGGCTAACTCTAATCCTGCGATTAAGGCCTCATACTCAGCTTCATTGTTCGTGGGTTTGAACTTTAGTGCAATGGCGTGGCTTATCTCGTCTCCCGTAGGCGACGTGAGAATCACACCTGCGCCGCACCCTTCATCGTTTACAGCCCCGTCAGTGTGCATTATCCACATCATCTGTTCACCATACGGGTTCACCACTTCCCCTTCTCTGAAACTTGTTTCGACGATGAAGTCGGCAAGCGCTTGTGCTTTGATAGCTGGCCTAGGTCGATATACTACATCGAATTCTGACATTTCGATGACCCATTTCGTGAGCCTCCCTGCAACGGTTGGTTTTGTCATGAAGCTATTCAGTGGCAAGTCCGTTAGGGTTTCAATCGGGTGTGCATGGAAATAGGGTCTTAGTTTGCGAGCAGCCGTTATCAGTGCAAGTACAGATTTCTCAACTGGGGAATACCGTGTCTCCGCGGGCAATAAAGCTCGGCTAACAAAATAGACTGGCTTTTCTGACTCGCGAACAAGGACTGCACTCACCGCTCTTGAGCTGGCCGCGAGATACAACTGGAGAGTTTCTCCCGGAACCGGGGAAGATAGGATCGGGAGCTTTGTCAGATGTTCTTTGAGGCTCGCGAATGCTTGACCACATTCTTCGGTCCACTCAAAGTTCTTTGGTTTTCTCAAAATTTCGAAGAAAGGGAGGTTTCGTTCGGCTAGCTTGGCACAGAATCTCCCCAAATAATTTACTCGGCCTACAAAACGCTGGACTTCATGGGTAGACCGCGGCGGTTCAAGATCGAGAACGGCTTTGACTTTATCGGGATTTACTTCGACACCGCGAGCACTAATCATGAAGCCTAAAAACTTTCCTTCTGTGACCCCGAACACGCATTTGTCTGGGTTTAGACTCATCCCGTACTTTCTGAGAGTCGCGAATACTTCCGCCAGGTCGCGAGCGTGATTGCTCTGTTCTTTGCTTTTCACCACAATGTCGTCAACGTAGGCCTCAACTGTATCTCCTATCTGATCACTGAAAATACGGTCTACCAGTCTCTGGAAAGTGGCCCCCGCGTTCTTAAGGCCGAAAGGCATCACCTTATAGCAGAAGGTTCCCTTGTCTGTTATGAAAGAGGTATGTTCTGAGTCAAGGGGGTTCATCATGACTTGGTTGTATCCTGAGTAAGCATCTAAAAAGCTGAGTGCTTCATGTCCCGCGGTGGAGTCTACAAGCTGATCGATAGAAGGTAGCGGGTAGCTGTCCTTCGGGCAGGCTTTGTTTAAATCTGTGAAATCTACACACATCCTCCATTTTCCGGTTCCCTTCTTTGCAACCATGACGACATTAGCCAACCATGCTGGGTATTGTACCGGTCTAACAAACCCGGCCTTTAGGAGTTTCGCGAGCTCTGCAGCCGCGGCCTCATTCTTCGGACCTGCTTGCTTTCTCTTTCGCTGCCTTTTGGGAAGGATATCGTTGCTAATATTTAGAGAGTGAGTGATCACTAACGGGGGAATTCCTTTCAAATCTTTGGGGGACCAAGCAAAGACGTCTCGCGATTCTGATAGCAAGTTTTCAATCTCTACCATCACCATAGGGTCAAGGCTACCCCCTACTGATAACTTCTCTTCTTTATTCACAAAAGGAGTGACTTCCTGTGTTTTAAATCCGGAAAACTTTGCTCTGTCCACATTCCCCTCAGAATCCTGATATCTAGGGGGTTCGCGAACATCTAACTCAGCTTCTTCCTCAACATTAGGCATGCCAGGGACAAAAAGTTGGTTCGCGAGCAGAGGCGTTTCTTCTCCCTTTTCAGACTTGATGTAACAAGAGATGCTCTCTTTCTCGACACCTGTCGCGACTCCTGTTCCGGATGGTGTGGGAAACTTTATGCAGAAATGGCTCATGGATACTACGGCATCAAACTTGCACAACGTGCCTCTCCCGATGATCGCGTTATAGCTCGAGCTTGTCGGGATGATTACAAAATCAATCTTTTCTGATCTTCGCGGCCCTGTCTCATCTCCCATCACTACATCTAAACTCACCACTCCTAGAGCAGTGACTCTTTCCCCCGCGAAGCCTACTAAGGTTGTTCTTGTTGGTCTTTTCATTCGTGGGTCGACCCCTAGCTTTTCGAAGGCATCCAGATATATTATGTCGGCAGAGCTGCCCGTGTCAACCAGAATACGGCTGACTAGCTTCGTGCCAATTTGTAGATGTATAACCAATGGATCACCAGAAGAGACTGCCCACTCATTGATCTCTTCGTTAGAAAAAACTAGTTGATATGGTTCTCTTGGAAGGGGCTTCGCGATGCTCATAACTGGGAGCCCGCGAGGGAGCGGTGCGTTGATCATCTTGCGTTGCTCACGCCTGTTCGGGGGTATAGGGACATGTTTACCGGCTATGGTCCCTACGTGACCATCTGGTTGCGGGAAAACCTGGTTGCGTTGAGGTGGATGAGGGTCGTTCGCGTGCTGCTGATTGCGCCCTCTTCCTCGCCCACCATTGTTGTTTCCTCCTCTGAATGGTCCCCGGCCAGGGTTTCTACCACCTCTGCCTTGATAGTTTCCCCCGCCTCTCTGATTCATGAGGACGGCTCTCTGCTCAGGCTCGTTGTTCGTCCTTGGACCACTCCGGCACTCATCTGTGTTATGAGTAGTGGAGTTGTGGTTGGAGCACCACATTCCATCGTGACCGCGACCACGGCCTCCATTGCCTCGGCCGCGACCTCTATAGCCATAGTGGTCATCTCTTTGGTTCATTAAATTCTGCTCCTGAAATTGGTTCTGGTCCGTACTTTGTCTGTAGTCTTGGTACTGATTCTGATTCTGACGCTGCGTTACCAAGCCTGGAGCACGTGAATCACTCTGCCCCTGCTCAAACTGCTGTCTTTTGTTCCCCCAATTCTGATTATTCTTTCTAGAGTTCTGGCTAAGGTTCTGTTTGTTCTGACTTCCGCCCCCTGCGGGTGCGCTCGAGTGAGTCTCAACTTGTATTTCAACGTAAGCTCTTTCTAGCATGGCTTGATATGACCCTTCCTGCTTTCTGTACAGGTGTTTTTTGAATTCGCTCCCGTCGGCCAGCCCGTTTAAGAACGCGACCCGGGCGGTTTTATCATCAAAGTCATCAGCTTCTAGGACCATTAACGAGAATCTTTTCACATACTCTTCCAGGCTTTCACCCACTTTTTGTTTGACCCCGACCACCTCTTGCATGGTGATCTTTCTCTTCTTCGAGGAGCCAAAATGCAACAAGAATCCCCTCTCGATATCTGCAAAGCAAGAGATACTCCCGGGCGGTTGATTTAACATCCATGTCATAGCGGTGTCCGCGAGTGTTCCTGGGAATCCCTTGCAAAGGGTAGCCTCATCCGGACCCCTCGCGATCATAGCATACTTGTACCGGGTAAGATGCTCTTTGGGATCTCCCTTGCCAGTGTATTCCTTGACAGTCGGGAATCTAAAGTCTGGTAGCGGTGGGGCTCTGATTATATGTTCTGCAAAAGCTGTGGGGCCAAATATCGTTGAAAAGTCGAGAGGAGGGTTCTGGGACGCCTCGCGATTGTAGTAGGGGGTTCTCTGATACTCGCGTTGCTCCTGTGCAGGGTAGTATGCGCGGCCCCTTTCGTCGTAACGAACATCATGCTGAGAGTTGTGGTGTTCCTGATGACTCATTGGAGCCTGGTTCAAGTCGAACCGTCCCCGATCCACCTCGCGAGTGTCATTTCTTTCCCTCGGCCTTCTAGACACCGAGGCTCTGTCATCCGGGACAATTTCAGCTACCTCTTCTCGATTAATTTCTCTCCCGTCGCGATTGGTCTGGTCGTGGAGAGGTTCGACCCTTTGGTTAGCTGTATTCGGGACAATCGGGGCGCCTTGCGCTATCCAGGCGGCAAAAAGTTCATTCTGCTCCCGAGGGATAGTGATGAGCTCGGGAGTTTCCTCTTCGACGCGAGGGAGTGGTGGGGGATTGAGAGTGTTTTGATTGAGGTGTGATGTGGTGGCGTTTACTGTTCCGCTTCTGCCAGTTTCAACCATGACTCTGCCCTTCGCGAGCTGACTCTTGAGATTTCAAAGGGAGCTAGCTGCGCGAGAAGGTCCCCACGGTCGGCGCCAGTGTTGGAGCCCAGATATTCGCGATCTCGCAATCAACACCTCGCGAGATCTGGCCTTCTAGAAATCTTTAAGTGCTGGAGACCTTCCTTACGCCAACTGGAGCAACAACTTGTAATACACTGTCATCTGGATCAAAATATGCTATTCCCTTCTGTTCTTTATGTTCTTCAATCCCTGTTGCACCTGCACAACCAAACCAGAAGGTTGAACCCCCAGATTTGGCTCTCCGACGCTCAAGTCAGTAATAGCAACAGATAAACGAACACAATGCCTTAATAACAACAGCAGAATGAAGCAACACAAAGAGAAGATAGCGTTCAAAACAATGACTAAAACAATGAAACCTCGTGAGCCAACTCAATGAAACAGTAAACGATGAAACTCAATCAATCGTGACGAATCAAACCTCAAAAGCACGATGACGATACCGAGAGTCAGGATCCAGGTACCGATCATCCGATTTCCTACGAAAAGAGGTAAATCGGGAGCGAAGAGACGAGCTCGGAAACGAGTAATCGCCCTCTGTGTTTTTTCTCTCTCAAGTGGGAAGAAGATGCTCTTAGTCGACCGTCCCTTTCTCTCTCTTTGCCGTTAGGATTTATAATCACGCCATGGGTCCCACACAATCCGTTATTGCTCTCTTAACCTATTGGGCTCCTTAAAGGGCTTCCCGTTCTCGACCCATTTTCTGGCCTTATGGGCTCGCGGCCTGTTGCTCGCTCGCGGACCGGGTTTGCGTCATTAGAGTCGCGAGAACCGGGTCCACATTAATGATCGCGAGAACCGGGTCCAACAGGTACTTTACCAAACACCGTCCGTACAATCGTGTTGTGCGAGGTCACGTACCCTCGTGACCTCTGATGTGTTCCTGGCCTCGAAAAGGTCAAGAATGACTTGCTGGAGCGATCTAGATCTCGTAGGGAGTCGGCCTTCTCAAGAACTGGTCGAGTTTGGGAACTCGGAGGGCGGCGGAAGACTTGACAGTAACTGGGGAGCTGAATGATAGTGATGTTGTTACTTGTGGCAACAAGCAACAACGAAGGAGCGGATGAATTGTAGAGATGAAGTGGATGTAAAGGGTAGGTTTACGAAGGGTTTGGTAGATAAATCCACCGGGGAAGAAGATTAGAAGTAAGACGAAGGGATGAAGAAGTTAGACTTGTTTTGGGTGACGCCTAGGGGATTAACAAGGAGATGCACTCGACTTTATCAATTAATCCAAAAGCTAAACGTGATATTAATGAAGAAGGCAAGCCATATATATAGGCGAGCCTTTACAAAAGAGTATCTTGCAAAATAAGTAAAGAAAGTAATAAGGAAGATAATAAAAGGGAAACTAGGGCCGACCTCTCAAGCATGAGAGTAGACACACCCTAAACCTAATAACATATACTAAAATAGGAAATAATAATAAATATAACTAATAAGATAAACAGTTTTACAACTCGTAGGAACTGGTGCCAAAGGAACTGTCTTCAGGATCTGAAGTCGAGAATTGGCACTGAGAACGGGAGTTGGAACTGGAGTTGTCAATACTAGAGAGCGTGTGCATGATGGAACTGGAGGTTAGGAACCTCAAGGTATGCTCTGCTGGTAAGGAACTGACGATGGCCACATTGATGGGAACTGACTTGTACTTATCAGAGAGGGGACTGGATATCATGGTCTTATAGAGAGGATACCATTTCATGTTGAACCAAGGAGGACTCCATGGGGGCGGACTAGCAGGACTCAAAATAGACCCTTTGTTGGCTAGGCAGGATCCCATCAACATCTACATATGAATTTCCCGTGCCATCTACTTATGAATTGCCATGTACATATGAAGTGTCATCAAGCTATGATGCGTTTGATTCACAGTCAGCTAACCCACCTACACGTAGGAGAGGAGATGTGGTTTCTTCCTTCTTTACGTACTGCACCAAAGTTTGATAGTCCCGTATGCGAGGAAGATGTTGTTTCTAGGGATTATTCAAAATACTTCAACACGGAGCAAGTGTTTGCCTCTAAGGAGATTGGTCATTTGTGGGCGTTGAATGTTGCAAAGCAACATAAGTTTATGATCTCTATTGGAAGGAGTGTACCATCTAAACCGGGGAAAAGTGGAAAGGTTCAAATCATTTGTGAGAAAGGGGGAAGTTATAAGCCTAAAGGTCTCGGAGTGAGAACAAACCCAAAGAGCAAGAAAATGGGGTGTCCATTTCAGTTGAAGCTCATGGAGAACCGTATTGAAGAAAATTGGAGAGTAACAGTTGTTTGTGGTTTGCACAACCATCCTATTGGAGATACTTTGGTCGGGAATGCATTTGCTGGGAGACCCACCCCTGATCAAAAGAAAATGGTTCGTGAGATGGTACTTTCTCACTGTTCTCCAAATCAGATTTACACTGAGATAAACAAGGATCCCGGAAGCTGCACAAAGAAGAGACAAGTGTACAATTTGGTAAAAGATATAAGGGAAGATGAAATGGAAGGTAGAACCGTGGTTCAATAATTCTTTCACCAATGCAAATAGAACAACTACTTCATGGAGTATAGGCCAAGTGCAAAAAATCCTTCGATAATAGGCGACTTGTTCTTTGCTAGCCCCGAATCAATGAAACTCTTAAAGGCGTTTCCATATGTCCTTTTGTTGGATTCGACTTATAGCACGAACAAGTAAATATTTATCATTCTGTTTTTATGTTGTATTTTAAAATTCATGAAAAATTTAAGATTTGTGGTAAAAAACACTTCTCGCGTAACGCGAGGACACCCCACCTTGCGTAACGCGAGGAATGTCCTTGATTCAGTATTTCTGCATTTTGGAAAACACCGCCTCTGGAATAGAGTACATTCTCGCGTTACGCAAGGTGGGGTGTCCTCGCGTTACGCGAGAAAGTGCATTACAAATGCTATTCCGCAATAGAAACATTTAAGACTCTTAATTAAAGGTACAATCTTCCCTTCCTGGATATAGTCGGTTTGACTTCTACATGGAAGAATTTTGTTGTATGCGGGGTATGGTTAGAGGCCGAGAGCGAGGACAATTATTTGTAGGCGTTGCAGCAGCTGCAGACGATGTATTTGAGAATAGGAGCATCGCCTACTTGCTTCGTCACAGACCGTGAGATAGCTCTTATGAATGCAACGGACATGTTATGGCCAAATGCAAAGTTTCTCTTATGTAGACGACATGTAAGGAAGAACATAGAGGCGAAAGGCAAGATAGCTATGGGCACACAAGCATTGGGGATTTATATTTCTTATGATTATTATGACTTGTTCAACCAAACCAGTGAAGAAGGTTACAACAAAAGGTTGAAGACACTTGAGAAAGAATGGGGAGCTTATCCAACCGTATTGAACTACGTGAGAAAGAATTGGCTAAACCCTTACAAGGAAAGACATGTTTCAGCATGGACGGATAACGTCTTCACTCTCGAGAATAACACGACAAATAGGTATGTTCTCTAATTTATTTCTACCTTCTAAATTTGAGAATAGAAGCTTCTGTAATGCACATTCCCGCGTAACGCGAGGAGTACACACCTCGCAGAACGTGAGACGAGTACACCTCGCAGAACGCGAGAATTTGCACATTACAGAATGATGCACATTCACTGTTTTGTATTTTCATATTATGTTTGTTCACATTGTTTTTCGAATATTTTAGAGTTGAAGGAGCACATTCGTGTCTTAAGTCTTACTTGACAAGTGGAAAGGGTAGGCTAGACACAATGTTCGATGAATACAAAACAATGGCGGCGAACCAACTTAAGGGGATTAATGTGTCTTTCACCGAGAGTTTGAATAAGAGCTTCACAATTGTTGAAAGGGACCGACTTGTTTAAAGTCTTGAAGTTCAAAGTGTCTTACAAATGCATAGAGGAATTGCTTAAGGAATACACGAAGGGCGAGAGATTTGGTTTGTACACACCTATGTATTGTAGTTGTGAGATCAAGATTAGAGATGAGTTGATGTGTATTCATCAGATTGGGAGACATTAGAAGGAGCAAAGACCATTAAGAGCATCAGAGTTGCACCCTTTCTGGGGTACATTGAGTTTGGAAGAAGTTGATGTTCCCGACGTACTTGAAGTTAAAAGTAAGGTGGCAAAGACGTCTTTTTCAGAGTTTCTATGAGAAAACGTTTCCGAACTTGTCCCCCCATGATCAAGAGAAGTGTGCACAAACTGTTTTAGACATTGGGAGAGTAAATACTCCTCTAAAAGAGCCGGCTATTTCAAAGCACACCGGGGGTCGTCAGTCGGAGCTCCTAACAAAGAGCCAAGGTCAACGCAAAGAAGACCATCTGCATGGGAGCACACTAATGCTGAGATGGATGCTAGATCTTTGGAAGAAACACCTCCAAAGAAGCAAAGAAATGCTTCTAATTCTGAAACATTCAAGAAACCAAAAATTAAGGCGATTGGCAAGTACAAGCCTCAGATACCTGCGTCCATGCGCACCTATGTGAATGATTGGTTTTACGTAAATGGAGATGGAAATTGTGGATATAGATCAATAGCGTATGAGACGGAGGAGAACCAACACTTATGGAGGGAAGTAAGAGATTTGATGATAGCTAAGGTCAAAGATATTTGACATCTAGTTGAAGGAACTTGGATTGGACCTCAAGAACAACCAACTTTGGAGAGCGTCCTATACCAACTTACATGGGAAGGAATAGGAATGTCTCCAGAAGATCATTGGCTAGCAACCCCGGAAATGGGATGTCTTGTGGCATCCACATACAACGTAGTGTTCGTAACGGTGGAAAAAATGCTAACTACACATTCCTTCCTCTACAACTTCCTACTTGGTGGGGACCAGGGTGCACACTTAACACGATCTGCTTATTTTATATTGAGAGGGAGAAACATTTTGTTCCGGTAAGTTTCTAATCTTCTTTTGAATTACCTCTTGTGTTTACTCCTTGGTGGCAAAACGCGGAATATGATGCTCATTGTTTGCACGATCTTGTGGCACATCGATGTGCCGCCTATAGTTTAACGTAGTTGAATTTATGTTTTATTCGCTGAATTTGTAATGTAATGTTGAACTGGAGCATAGTTTTTTCTATTATGAAACAGGAACTCATGTAATGGACAATTTGGAAAAAATGCAACGACACAAACCATGTCAGAGACCGTGCATCTTCAGTCTTCACTGAGAGCGAGAAGTTGGCTATGGGCTTTCCTCGCGTTCTGCGAGATGATGCATATGATTTTTCCTAATGTTTTAGACCGTGGTTCTCAATGGTTTTCCCATATGTTTTTTTCTAGCGTTACACGAAGTAATTGTACGAGTATGTTAACTAAAATAAACCAACACCATTATCCAACAAACAAATTCAAACAATCCAACAAACATAGACAATCCAACAAACAAACCAATCCAAAAACATAAACAATCCAAAACACATTCAAAAATTATCCATCAACTTAATTCACTGTTGTTGTGGTCGGAAGGGAGCGAGATCTTGAAGAGATTGTAGCATTTGAGCGTGATATGAAGGAAATTGCTCTTGAGTTGCAAACTGATATCGATCCATGTCATTGTAGACCCGACCAATCACCTAAAGCATGTAAACAAATAAGTTATATTCATATTATAGACAAACAAAGACTAATGCAAGATAAACCCAAACAAATAATATTACCTGTTGCTCAATAATCATCCCGGGGTCTGCAGGACGGATAAACCTATGTGTCCTCTTGATGTACCAATCCATGTAATCCTCGAAGCATTCATGTGGTACATAGGCAATTGGCCCCATATCATTAAGAGAGATGGAGTGAACATCTCTCGCCTCCCAAAGCCATTGGTTGGCGTCATAGAAAACACTGTAACTCCTAATGTTGGGTAGCCTATGAGCTTTGAGCGGTTCAATCACTGGCCTAGGAATACGCTTCATTCGCCCAAATTGCCCCGGACACCGATCCGGCATGTGTGGTTCGGTGACATCGCAGCACGATAGCACCCCATGAAATAAAGCGGGAGCGAGCGCAGGATCGGAGAAGTCTACCACTCCATACGGGTTCCAACATATTTAAAAACAGACAGAAAATGCAGAAAATTAAAGAAACTGCTAACAAAAGAACACAGTTTCTGACGAGGCGAATTTGTCGTGTGCCAAGTCAAGTAATCCTAACATGCAAACTAAGTAATATAGTACGCAAGTAAGGGTCGAATCCCAAGAGAATCAGTTTATCAAATTCTTAAGTTATCACAATGACTAACCAATAAACGTAACCAAAGGGGGGTTTTTGTGGTTTTGATACGAAGTATCGAATGTCAACTTGGTTATAACAAGATTTAAGCGAAGTGTTCCACTTAGCGATTATCCACAATTAGATTAACAAGTTGATCTTAAAATCCTTTTTATCCCTATGTCAAGTTCTCAAGTGATCGTTCTAATTCCTGTTCTTGAGTAGTGATTAGTCCAACTAGTCCTAATAACCCTTACTCGATTATAACCTCGAAACTATCAAAGTTCAATAACAAAGTAGCAATGCATTCAGGAATAGATAGATACATGCAATATCATGGACAACTAGTCGGATACTCGACATGTACTCAACTCTCTTCTCTAATAACAATCACAACTAGTTCATGCAAATAGATTGTGCTACACAACAAGTATGATAATTCAACTAGAAGTATCAAACTCTAGCAATATGAACAAGACACAACTAACTTAGGTGATCAATCTAAAGTAGTAAATCTAGTTCATCGACAATACAAACAAGAGAGTTGAGACAATCAAAGAGTAGACAAAAGGAAAGGATAAACTCACAACTTGTTGAATCCAAAAGCTTCAAACGCCAAGTGAAACAAAGAACCTTAGCAACTCATAAGTTTGTGAAATACTCTCCAAAAACTTAAGCAAAACAAAGACTAGCTGATCAAGGATGATCATCCACTACCTATATAGTATCCACTGATGTAACAGCCGAATTAAGGTCCTAAAAAACGTATGGAAAGTTACAGAATTAAACACAAATTACTTCAAATGGCAAAGACATCAATTTGATTCTTCTGTCGAGGAACCGCACCCGCGTGTTGAGAGCCGCGGGCGCGGTTTTGGGTTTCTTCAGATTCTCTGGATGGCAGAGGGCCGCGGGCGCGGCTTGAGACCCGCGGGCGCGGCTTGAGCTTTCTCGAAAGCTTTGGCTGAAAGTGAGACCCGCGGGTGCGGCTTGATACCCGCGGGTGCGGCTTGAGCTTTCTCGAAAGCTTTGGCTGAAGGTGAGACCCGCGGGTGCGGCTTTGTTGTCTGAGGCAGAACCTGCTGATTTCTTCAAGTCTTCGTCTTCGTCTTCGTCTTCAGCAGCTTCTTCCTTATGCTTCAATGCTTCCAATGCTTGTATCATCTCTTGGAATCTCGTATGTAAATCTTCTCTCGAACAGCTCCATGATACAGATTACATAGAAACAAATAACATAATCCTATACAAAACTAGCTAATAATCCATAGTTGCGGTATGTAAAACACCGTTTATCAAACTCCCCCATACTTAGACCTTGCTCGTCCCCGAGTAAGCTAAAAGAAACTTACTCTTTTACAATAATCACTCAAAGATCTCAGGAAGTATGAAAAAGAAAGAAACTACAAATCACTAACACATTTAGTCTACAAACAATATGATGAGAAAGAAATCTATCAATTTTGGTCTTCCATAGTGGTTAACATGCAAAAAAATTTTGTCCTAAGACACTCATTTCACTCATTTTGCCTAGGCGCCTCGAAAGGTTTTCACCTAGCCACTCATTTCATTTTCAATCTCACCATTCCTTACCGCCCTCAAGTCCTTTTTTGCCAAGCCTAATGCAAGCCGAACTACCCGCTTATTGCATGGATTTTTCCATCCCAGGATTTTCATTTGCCTTTTTTCGTATTTTTGTGGCTTTTCTGTTTTTAATTCCATGCAAAGTACAACAAAATCAAAACCGAAGGGAAATAACAAGGAAATGAAACTACTCTAGGATAAGCAATGAACTAATTTCCCTCCCCCATACTTGTAGTGCACAATGCCCTCAGTGTGTAAGACATAGAAAAATAATGAGGAAGAGAGAAAGAAGCTCACTGATCCGGGTCATCCCGGTTTGGATATTCGGGCCAACGAGCATGCATGTCGAGCCGTAAGTCATCCACCGACTGTTGCAGCCTCTCAACATTTTGGTTCACCGTCTGAACCGACTGGTAGACATACTCAATCCGCTCGAAAAGACGCTGCTCCCAAGGTATGTCAGCAGGAGCTGCAGATGATGAGCCTTCGCCCCATTGCCTCTGAGGCTGAAAACGAGGGGCAGGCTCCTGGAAGTCATCATCATCATCATCCTCAAGGTCAGTTGGCTGCTGATCCAGCTGCGGAACCGGCTCCTGGATGCTGATCCCACCGCGAGCTCGTCGTCGAGCAGCTGCACGAGGGGGAGCGGGTGTTGGGTGGATCCTAAAAGTAAGGGCTGGCCCATAAGCAAAATCCTCGGTGAGAGCAATCTCGGGAGGACCGAGCCAAACCCACATCCGCTCGTCTTCATTTACTGGAACCGACTTGAGCCACCTAAGTCGAGTTTGCAGAAATGTGGCGTCCAGCAAATAGGGACCCATTGAGGGGTCCAGACTACCTATGCAGTCAAGCGTCTCCCAGTCGGGGACGACAGCCTCTAAGATGAGGGTGATCATGCCACCCAAAGCAATCTGTCCCCTTGGTTTTGAGCGGGTTGTCTTACAGGAGTGAACAAAAAGTGAGAGCCAATCTGGAATTACCTGACATTCCGGCATAAGAGCATATAGATACTTCAGCTGGTAGGCAGGCACCTTGTTCACCTCAGAAAGCCCAAAGAAGGCCATAGAGAGGGCCCGCTGTGTCAGGCGGAGACATGGATGGGACATTTTAGCATTATAGTCATTACCATGAGTGTCCCGAACTTGTCCCGTCCATGTGTACCAGACCTGTGTAGGGCTCTCACCAACTGTAGTGTCATAATCTGCAGAGGGAACCTGAGAGATTCCCAAGATGTGGCGCAGCTGTTCAGCCTGAACCGTAAAGGACCGTCCATTGTAAATGAACTGGATGGCCGAGATGAAGGTGGTCTCCGAGACGGTCTTGGACTTGAGGCTTGCCAGAAACTGATAGGTAGCCTCGGCATGAGTGGGAGCTGACCTGTACAAGAAACCTTGCAGCCCTGCGTGCTCAAGCATGGCCTCAGTGCATGCAGTCATACCCAAATCATCGAGGGTACGTGGATGAAAAAATCTCGTGGCTACACACTGCTTAGCCCTTAAATAAGCTAAGTTGGTCTGAACCTGTTGTTGCCACAAATCATTTTTGTGGCCTCGAGATGTTCCTGCTGCAGCCATCACAGTATATACACAACGCAAATACTACCACAAATCCGCACACAACAAAGATACCAAGCAGCAGCAGCAGCAGCACAATAGCAAAAAGCCCTCCCCGAGGCGTAAGAAAATCAAAAATGACGAGGGTGGTTGTCAAAAAAAAACTTACTGAAGACGACAGAGGCGAAAGCCGCGGGCGCGGGTTGGGAGCCGCGGGTGCGGTTTTTGCTTCGTCTGATTTCTGGCGAGGAGGGAGCCGCGGGCGCGGTTGTGGAGCCGCGGGTGCGGTTTGTGCGAGCTGGAGATTTCTTGGCAGGGCGAGGCCGCGGGTGCGGGTTTGTAGCCGCGGGTGCGGTTTCGTCGAAACAGAACTTCTGGGCAGGGTGAGGGTGCGGGTGCGGGTGGTAGCTTTTGAGCCGCGGTTGCGGTTGTATTTGGGCACGGGTGCGGGTGCGTGTGCGGAGGAGGATGTGGTGGGAGTGTGTTGGTGTTGGGAGAGAGAAGGGTTTGGTGGGAGGTTTTTGATTTTTGAGAGGTAGGGTATGAGGGAAGTGGGAAGTGAGAGAGTTTTATGTGGGGGTGGGGGTAGAGAATGAAATTTGATATGGAGAAGGGTAGAAAATGAAATTCGAGATGGAGAAGGGTAGAAGATGAACCGTCAATTCCTTTTTCTTTTTTTTTTCTTTTTTTTCTTTTTCATAAACGAAAAGAAGAACCGTCAATTCCTTTAGTAGCGAACGACCATCGTCTTCTCGTCTTGACTTCCTAGAAAATAGAAAACAAAACAATTAAAAAGAAAATGAAATTCAAGGGAAAAAGAAGAATACCCTGGGTTGCCTCCCAAGCAGCGCCTTGGTTAGAGTCGTGGCTCGACTTGGTTTCCCGTCTTCAATTTTCAAAAGTTGGCTCTTTTAGAGCCATTTCATCGAAAGACACTTTGGTGAATCCCTCATGGTAAGGTTTTAACCTTTGACCATTCACCTTGAAGACGTTGTGGTTGTCTTTGTCAAACAACTCCACGGCGCCATGAGGAAAGACGCGAGCAACAACATACGGGCCATTCCACCGGGATCGCAACTTACCCGGAAAAAGTTGAAGACGAGATTGGTAGAGCAAGACCTTGTCTCCCACCTTGAAATCTTTCCTCAAGATGTTCTTGTCATGCCAAGCCTTCGTCTTTTCCTTGTAGATTACCGCATTCTCATACGCATCCCGGCGTATCTCTTCAAGCTCTTCAACCGGTGCCTGGACAATAGAAGGAAGAAGCTTTTCGCTCTCCAAAGTTAGTAGCATGGGCCGACCGGCCAAAATTCTACCCGAAGCGTCTAGACGAGCTAGAACACTTTGAATCTCAGGTGGAAGAGACAAATCAAGTGTTGGTGAGTGAACGATGCTGTGTTTTAATACTATAGGATCAATTACATCAATTGAACAAATAGACGCAGCATCTTCGACGGGGTGTTTCATAGCATCAAAAATGTTAAATTGAACTATTTCCCCATCGAACTCTAAAGTAAGAGATCCACTAGCCAAATCAATCTTTGTGTTAGCGGTTCGCATGAAGGGTCTCCCAAGCAAAATAGGAGCAGCTTGCCCATCATGTTCCATGTGTAACACAAAGAAATCAACGGGAAAGAACAAATTATCCACCATAACCAAAACGTTTTCAACTACACCTTTAGGATACACGGTGGACCTATCGGCTAGTTGAATAACAATTTCGGTTTCATGAAGTGGACCTAACCCGAGAATCTTATAGAGAGAGTAAGGCAACACATTTATCGATGCACCCAAATCGAGCATGGCTCGTTCAAAATGTGTGTCGCCTATACGGCAAGGTATGCTGACCATGCCCGGATCGCTGCACTTCTTAGGCATTCGCCTTTGAAATACAGCGGAGACACGCTCGCTTACCGTCACCTTTTGTCGCCCTTTCAACTTTTGATTCCTCTTGATTGTGCAAAGTTCTTTTAAAAACTTTGCATATCGAGGAATGCTTTTAATTAACTTGAGCAAGGGGATGTTTACCTCACATTTGCTGAACGTCTCAAACAGCTCCTTGTCGTTTTCCGGCCTTTTGGTGTTCCTAAGGGCATCGGGAAACGGGGCGGGAGGCTTGGTGGAGTCGAGAGGTGGAAAGTTGGGGCGAACGTAGTTGTCCTGTCTCAACTGGAAATCCCCCCGATCCTCCACTTCGAGTTCAGCATTTTGTGAAGGAAAATCTGGAATATTTACCTCGGTGGATGAGCCGCGGGTGCGGTTTTCAACCCGCGGGCGCGGCTCGTCAGTGCAATTGTCTTCTGGCGCAGTGGAGGAGCCGCGGGCGCGGTTTTCAACCCGCGGGCGCGGTTCTTCAGGAAAATTGCTATCTGGCGCAGTGGAGGAGCCGCGGGCGCGGTTTTCAACCCGCGGGCGCGGTTCTCGGCTGTCCTCAGAATCCAATTTTTCTGCAGAAGCCTCGACAAGGTTTTTGGTTTCCCCCAACATCTTACCACTTCTTGTTGTCACTGCACTTACATTTCTGGCTGGATTCACCACCGTTTGGGACGGTAGAGAATTGGAATTCTGTTGTGCAATGGTGGTAACAGCTTCAGCCAGCTGCCGAATTTGCTTCTCCATGTTCTTGATGCTCGACTCAGTCGTTTGAACATGAGTTGTGAAGTGTTGAGTCAAGGATCTCAGCAGGTCCGCAGTAGATGGTCCAGCATTGGGTCGAGGGCCTTGAGCTTGTTGTTGGGGCTCATTTGGATCACGCCATCGAAAATTGGGATGATCTCTATACCTCGGGTTGTAGTTATTTTGTTGATCACCACGAGGTCGTGGGGGTCCATACCCACCAGCAGCAGCATTGACTTCAGCAACGTCTTCACCTTCAAGCTCAGGGCATTTATCTGTAAAATGAGAAGGGTCAGAACAAATACCACATACCTTTACTTGTTGTTGTTGTCCTTTTTGCAACTGAGAGACCATCTTCTTCAACTCTACAAGCTCAGCTACAAGAGCGGGATCCCCTGAACTTGCTGCGTGCACTCCCTTTTTGGTGTATATCCTACCAAAACTCCTTGTGCTCTCAGCCATATCTTGCAATTTCTCCATGGCATCCTCCGGCGTCATGTTGAGAATATTCCCACCACACGCAGCATCAACCATCCTCCTTTCTTGGTTAAGGAGACCATTGCAAATGTAAAGCACAAGATCCTCGGTATCATACCCATGAAAAGGGCACGAAGCACACAACCCCTTGAAGCGTTCAAGGTAGCCATAGAGCGTTTCGTCTTCACTTTGCTCGACATGGGCTATCTCCTTCTTGAGAGCATTTGCCTTCTTCACCGGAAAATACTTGCTCAAGAACACCTTGTGCAACTTTTCCCAATTATCAACCGAACCGGTTGGCAAATGGTAATACCAAGAACGAGCACCATCCTTCAAAGTGAACCCGAAGGCTCTCATCTTAATCTGCTCTTCCGTGACGTTTGGCGGTTTGGTTGTCATGCAAATGTCATGAAATTGGTTCAAATGCATGATTGGATCCTCACCAGCCAAACCATGGAAACTTGGGAGCAAATTGATCACCCCCGACTTGAGCTCGAAAGTCACCCCATGAGCAAGGGGTGGAATAACCACAGCTTGAGGTTGTTGTGTCAGGTTCGGTGTTTGCCGCTCTCTCAAAGTGCGAGTAACACCACCTCCTGGTAACCTTGTCTCAATTAGCTCTCGTTGAGCATTAACGACCAACTGCATGTCAGCCAATTGACGTTGCACTTCAGCAAGAGCTTCTCGATCGGCCATTTCTACTGTCTCAGTCCCGACTCTGTTCTCTCTTCGATTCCGATGAAAAGTTCTCTCGATCTCTGAATCAAGACTAGAAAGAGGCTGATTAGTAGGACGGGTGTTGACCATTCACTAGTCAACACTAAAGATAGTCAAAATAAGAACTTAAAAAATAAGAAAATTTGATTCCCCGGCAACGGCGCCAAATTTGACGAGGCGAATTTGTCGTGTGCCAAGTCAAGTAATCCTAACATGCAAACTAAGTAATATAGTGCGCAAGTAAGGGTCGAATCCCAAGAGAATCAGTTTATCAAATTCTTAAGTTATCACAATGACTAACCAATAAACGTAACCAAAGGGGTTTTTTTGTGGTTTTGATACGAAGTATCGAATGTCAACTTGGTTATAACAAGATTTAAGCGAAGTGTTCCACTTAGCGATTATCCACAATTAGATTAACAAGTTGATCTTAAAATCCTTTTTATCCCTATGTCAAGTTCTCAAGTGATCCTTCTAATTCCTGTTCTTGAGTAGTTATTAGTCCAACTAGTCCTAATAACCCTTACTCGATTATAACCTCAAAACTATCAAAGTTCAATAACAAAGTAGCAATGCATTCAGGAATAGATAGATACATGCAATATCATGGACAACTAGTCGGATACTCGACATGTACTCAACTCTCTTCTCTAATAACAATCATAACTAGTTCATGCAAATAGATTGTGCTACACAACAAGTATGATAATTCAACTAGAAGTATCAAACTCTAGCAATATGAACAAGACACAACTAACTTAGGTGATCAATCTAAAGTAGTAAATCTAGTTCATCGACAATACAAACAAGAGAGTTGAGACAATCAAAGAGTAGACAAAAGGAAAGGATAAACTCACAACTTGTTGAATCCAAAAGCTTCAAACGCCAAGTGAAACAAAGAACCTTAGCAACTCATAAGTTTGTGAAATACTCTCCAAAAACTTAAGCAAAACAAAGACTAGCTGATCAAGGATGATCATCCACTACCTATATAGTATCCACTGATGTAACAGCCGAATTAAGGTCCTAAAAAACGTATGGAAAGTTACAGAATTAAACACAAATTACTTCAAATGGCAAAGACATCAATTTGATTCTTCTGTCGAGGAACCGCACCCGCGGGTTGAGAGCCGCGGGCGCGGTTTTGGGTTTCTTCAGATTCTCTGGATGGCAGAGGGCCGCGGGCGCGGCTTGAGACCCGCGGGCGCGGCTTGAGCTTTCTCGAAAGCTTTGGCTGAAAGTGAGACTCGCGGGTGCGGCTTGATACCCGCGGGTGCGGCTTGAGCTTTCTCGAAAGCTTTGGCTGAAGGTGAGACCCGCGGGTGCGGCTTGATACCCGCGGGTGCGGCTTTGTTGTCTGAGGCAGAACCTGCTGATTTCTTCAAGTCTTCGTCTTCGTCTTCGTCTTCAGCAACTTCTTCCTTATGCTTCAATGCTTCCAATGCTTGTATCATCTCTTGGAATCTCGTATGTAAATCTTCTCTCGAACAGCTCCATGATACAGATTACATAGAAACAAATAACATAATCCTATACAAAACTAGCTAATAATCCATAGTTGCGGTATGTAAAACACCGCTTATCAGTTTCTGCAGCCCATTTTCCTGCAGAAAATGGGCGTTTTCTCGCGTTCTGCGAGATGTGCTACCTCGCGTTCTGCGAGATGTGCCACCTTGCGTTCTGCGAGGAAATGCCCATTTTCTACTGAACATTCCCTTTCTGCAGAAGCTGTTGAATATGCACCAATGCAGAAACTTAACACAACCTAATGCAGGTGAATAAAAAAAGAGTTAGATAATTACCATCTATGGTAACATAATATCGAGCGCGTCTCTATAGTCCCTTCCGACTTGCCTCTTCTTCAGCTTTAAATTATGAGGCATCCAACGGTAAACCCATGGCTGTGCTTCCGTCCACCGAGGTCGTTCAGCAGGTCGAAACTGTGGGAAATAATTGTAGATCCATGCCTAGGAAATATAAATTACGTTAAATATGAAAACATAAATAAGTAGGTAAATTAAATGCTTAGAAAGCAAAATACCTGCAACAAGGTGTAACAAAAAGACATTTGGGCACAGTTCTGGCGTGTGCATACCCCCAGCTGCCTATATAGATGTGCCAAAGCAGTCGAGCCCCACTAGATGTTCGAAGCTATGTCAAAGGATTTCACAAAGGGCCCGTATCTAAGCCGGATCAAGTTCTGTGACTTGTCGGGAAATAAGATCGAGGCAGTAGTATACAACACCCAACCTAAGAATCGCACGTGGTATAATCTATATCAAAAATTTGCGCCCCCCACTTGGCATAGTATATTTTCATTTCTTCATGACCCAACTTGGCACCCAGTTTCTTTTTTGGTGCCATAGCTTTCCCATCTATGATGAGGCCTAATATCTTATACACATCAAGAAGGCCAATAGTAATCTCACCACAAGGGAGGTGGAATGAATTTGTCTCCGTTTTCCATCGTTCAATGAACGCTTCAATGAACGGGAAGTCAATTTCATCGTACATCATTCTGGGGAGATTTGACAATCCAATTGCACCGGGAATCTCACACCAATCACTGTCGTCTAATAGCCAATCACTATTATGTTTTTTCCTTTTTTGTGGCTTCATCGGACCTTTGATTTGCAGGAAAAAATACATATTAGATTCTGCGGATAAAATTAGCAAAAAATACAGATTCTCGCGTTCTGCGAGGTTGCCCACTCTCGCATTCTGCGAAGGGTGCCATCTCGCGTTCTGTGAGAAAATGCACAGTTTCTGCAGTCTCTGCAGAAACTGTGCAAACTGAATTATACTGCTGAATAAAAAAAATAAATGACTTACAATCCCTTTTTGGATGTGGTAAGCCACATGTGCTTCAAATCCCTTAAGCAACTCGGGATCTTCTGGACCTCCAACTACGCTTTCAGTGAGCTCAGGATCATATTTTGGCTCGTTCTTCTTTGACTTCCTCTTTCTTTTTGTTTTCACGACCTCTTCTTCTTCTTCTTCCTGTTCTTCCTCTTCCTCTTCTTGATCCCCAATAACTTCATCCTCATTTTCTTCTTCCATCGGTTCTTGTTGTTGATTGAAAGAAGAAGAACAAGTTTGTCCACTTCCCTCGACATTTCCATGACCCATGTCTTGATGAACACTTCCCTCACCATATCCACCGCCCCCAACTATTTTGATAGTCCCACAAAATTGCTTTAGAATGCTTTTTTTGCCCCCGTTTACTTTTTTTTTCCAGAAATAAGTAATTTTTGATGTGTTCGGTCGTTTTGTCCATGGATACTTTCAAATGCTCTGAAATGTTGTAGAATGATTAATAATGGCGAAAACAAAAAGGTCGCAAGGCATGCTTTTAAGAATCATGAGTACTAATTTTCAATTTCTCATGGTTTGTTCCCATTTACTACCCCCGACAAAATGACAAAGGGTTGGAGAAGAGGTTGTGTGAGTTCTTCGTCTTTACTCATTCAGATCCATGTGAGATGACGAGAAATACCTCTGATGAGCATCTGCAAGGACAGAAGTGTTCACTCCCAAAAGAAAATCGATCGTTTTGGGGATTGCACAGAAACGAAGTCCAGAGGTAGAGGGGAAACGAAGACCTTCGATCGATAACAGGTAAACCCTTAATTTTTGGCGTCGTAAATCAATTTGGGTTGAATATGTGTGTAGATTGTAGACAATATGTGAAATTGGAACTTGTTTTTGAGCAAATCTTCATCAGTGATGGATCAAAACTGAAAAAACAGAAGGGAACCTAGAACCCTAATTTGTGAAATTTCTGATTTTCTTGCGTTTTTCTTTGTTATCATCTGTATAAACAAGGTAACCTTGCATTGTATTTGAGCTATCTACAAATGGAGTTGTGAATTTAGGGCTATTGTGCTAGGAAGTAATTGTGCACATAAGGTGTTTGTTAAAATGTCAATGTGATTTTTTTGTGCATTTTCAGGATTTCTGTTGACAGGAATGTTATCTTGAACCATTTGGGATTATTGTAGACAGTGTATAATTGAAAGTTGATATTAGATGGTGTTTGACATGTGATCGATCTTGTGAGTTCTTCTCAAAGTCCAATTTGATTTTGCAATTGTGGTGAGTTTTTGATGTTTTTTGGTGTGCTGAGCTGTTGATTTTTCCAATTGAGTTGTTGATTTTTCTTCTTTTGGTTAATTGGATTATCTTAGTGCTATATCTTTTGTTTTCAATGCATAGTAGAGCTACAATACTTGTGGATTTATTGTTCATCTATAAGGATCAGATAATGTGTTGGCTTTGTTTTGTTGTGAAAATGATGTATTTGTTTACTATATTAGGATTGAATTTAATGGTTATGGAGGAGTTAGTAGTTGTAGGCAACTAGTCAGGTAAGAGCATGACTAGTTTTATTTGGATTAAATTGTCTAACCCAATACACAAAGGTTTGGTCAATTTGTTATCTTCAATAAATTTGTCTCTTTTCCCTACCAGAGTTTGTAGAAGTTTTCCTATCTTGCTGGAAAAGAAGAGTTTTCTTGTATGTGCAACAAGCTGCTGCATAGCCAGCTGCATCGCAAACCTCCCCTTATCTCTTGGCAGCCTCCTCTACATTCAGCTGTTGGTGTTCATTCTTCGACTTCATGTTGAATTTAATTATGTAGATGATGCTTTTGAGCTCTTGCTTCTACTCAATATCTTGTACTGTTATTTTTTTTTTGTTATTTATGAAATTTAGCCAAGCAGCTGGAGTTACAAATCAAAGCTCAATCTATGAAGTTAATGGTAATCCAATTACAAAACACAAAGGATTCTTGGTGTTCAAATTTGAAGAGTATAACTGCACGGTGGAGTACTATCGTGCTCAATTTCTAGTCCTGCAGAGTCGGCCTCCTGGAGGGTCTCCTCAAAACATAAGGACGACACTCAAACTGGGTCAGATGGATTGGAATTGGGTTCGTTGGAAAGATGCTGGTGTTAATTCTGAATACAGGTCATTGGTGGAATTATGAGAAGACCGTTAGAGGGTAATTGTCTCACTTTATGTTCTTCGGATTCTGTGTTGATTCATTTACTGATGTTGTAATCTGAATTGTTTCTTTCATTAGAGGCTATTACTTTCAAGTAGGAAATGATGTGGAAATGGATATGAAATTAGGACGTGCATACCGCAGAAATGAAGCAAGAAATGAAGCCTTAGAATTTCAAAGTTTGAACACTACGATTGATATCTAACAAAAAAAAGAGAAGCAAGAAGCCAATGTTTTTTGCAGAAATGAAACCTGCTATGAGATGGGCCAATGTGGTAATGTATACAACTTGATACATTTTGTAAACTTGTATCTGGTTTTAATGTTATAGGAATACTAGAGAAGCAATGTAATTAGTCATGTTGATGATTTCTATTCGATGTAGGAATTAACAAAGAATTTGTAAAACAGTTGTGCAGTAGATTTTGAATTTGATGTCTTACATAATGAGAAGTCAACTGCAAAATGGTTGTACTTATGGTATTCCACAAAAAAGGTTCTTAATAATTACAATGACATTTTCGCACTCATTAATTCAAGTAGCTTAAAGATTCCACCTAATAAAGTTAAGATCTTAATGAGCTTCCTTGAGTAATAATACTTAACAAAATCATGATCTAAGGGCATTATGTATGGAAGAAGAAAAAATCATGATGTTTGCTTAATATATAAAGTATTCTTATCAATGAATAAAGTTAAAAAAGGGTAAAAAATTATGATGTTTGCTTAATTTATAAAGTATTCTTATCAATGAATAAAGTTAAAAAAGGGTATTTTAGTCATTCAGTAAAAACAATAAAATTTAGAGGTTTTTGCGCCAAACCACCCCTTATTTGGGCCAATTTGCGCCAAACCACCCCTTATTTGACTTTTTGCAAGGAACCACCCATTTGTGTCATTCTGTTAACACCAAGCCACCCCTCGTTCATTTCCGTTACTTTCTCCGTTAGAGCTTGTGAAATGTCAATTTTACCCTCACATATTTTAAAAAATTGGGGGCAAAAATGGAATTACATAATCTGATGATATTTTGGCAATATATCGTGAGATAATGGTTTTTACCATGATATTTTCAATTAATTTTTACCAGCTTAACTTAACTCATTTTAACCTAACTCATCTCGTCTTTCTCTCTCTCGAAGCTGAAGGGCGATTCTGCGAAGTCGAAATGTCGAGCTCGAAGATGAAGGCGAAGACGAAGGCGATAAGGCGAGTTCTTCTGTGAGTAGGAGTAGGCAAAGACGAAGCACCACATGTAGCAGACGCAAGAGATTTCTCGGGTAAGTTACAGTCGCGATTCTAGGGTTTTATGAATTTGGGGATTTTGAGTCCAGGTTTAGATTTCTCGATTTTGGGGACTAGGGTTTTTGATATTTGGGTTTCTAATCGCCAACTTTGGGTTTAGGGCTTGAAATCGAGTTTTTTGGTATTAGGGTTTTCAAAATTGGGGATTTTGGGTATTACGGTTTTCAAAATTGGGGATTTTGGGTTTCTGGGTTTGAAATTGATTATTTGAGGATTAGGGTTTTAAAATTGGGGATTTTGGGTATTAGGGTTTGAAATCGATTATTTTGGGATTAGGGTTTTTTAGTTTGGGGATTTCCGATTTCTGGGATTCAAATATTATTGTTTACTAATGTTTGCTGATATTGCTAGGGTTGGTGTGGAAAAAGATTGGAAGTAAGAGTTGGGAGAGAATTGGTTGGAGGGAAGAGTTCACTAAGAGGTTTTGGCTGGAAAAGTGAAGGTATGACTCTATTTATTTGAATAGCATTGAATACTTGACTTGACTGGTTGTTGATGAGTAAATTGTTCAAATGGCCCTTTTCCCATGTGAGTGAAGTTTGATATCTGGCTTTCCTTCGGTTGTTGTTGATGATTTCTTGATGAGTAAATTGTTTTATATTATAAAGTGGCATGGATGACATCATTATATTCTCTTGTTTTGTATGATTTAGTGGCATGTGATGATGTATCAAAAGATTCATTTTTTGTAAATTAAATGTTATTGTATTTTAGTGGGAAGCTTCATTTATTTATGTTTTATTGTGTTGAAATATGTGCACAGATGAGTGTGACTTTGAGATTTCTCTATGGTGGGAAGTTTTATTTGGCAGAGAATATGGTACAAGATAGAGTTTCATATAGGAGAAATTTAGTGCACTTAAAGGAAAAAGTGGACTTTGATCTGCTTTCTAGGATAGAGTTGGAAACTTTTCTAAGGGAGGATATGGGTGTTTGCAATGTCAAAGAATTATGGTATTGTTTGGGTGGCAAGACACTGTCTCAAGGGTTAAGACAGATTAAGGTGGATAGAGATATTATTCAGTTCTGCTGTTTAGGAGGATTAGAGAAACAATTTGATGTATATGTCATTGTTGAAAATGAGATAAGCCCTTCTTCAATTTTGGGCCAGTCTATAGTGAGAGGCCTAAAATTCAGTAGCCCAGTAATCAACAGCCAACTACTACTTAAAGGCCCACCATTGAACAGCCCCAAACTGAGTAAACCAACCACTTACAAGCCCAATATTAAAAAAATCTCACCTAGAAGTCTATCTCAGCCAACAAATAAAGCCAAAGCTAAGGGCATATCTAGGGTTTCGACCAAATCATCCTCACAACCCTCCTCAATCTCTTACAATCTTCCTATAGATGATGAAGATTTTTCAGATGACAGTGGAGAAATTTTAGTTTCAGAAACAGACTCTGAATCAGAGGACGAAGTAGTAGTGCCTCCTTCTATTGTTTTTGGCGAGTCCACAGATGGTGATGATGATGCAGAATTTGAGAAGAATGTTGACAAAGATGTCATTGATGAGAACTTGGAGAATGAGGATGGTGATCCAAATATAGTTGATGTGTTCGACATAAGAGTTGAATCTGAAGATTACAGAAGTTACAGTGGCTCAGATGAAGCTAAGAAGGGAGTAAGGTATCCTGAATTCAACCCCCTAGTGGATTTTAAAAACAAGATATGTTTGAAGGTTGGCATGAGATTTGCATCTAATGAGGTCTTCAGACAAGTTTTGAGGCAGTTTGGAGTAGAGAATGGTTTTGACTTCTACTATCTTCACAACGATAAGAGAAAGGTTTCTGCTTATTGTATGAACAGGTGTGACTGTGAGTTCATACACGACAGAAAAAAGTGTCATTGTAAGAAAACACTTTGTGGGTTCAAGGCAACTGCAAGAAGGATGGGTGAAGATGGAAGCTTCTAGCTGAAATCCTTTTTTCCAGAACATCAGTGTGGATGGCAGGATAAGAACACAAAGATGAGTTCAATTTGGTTAGCTCATAAATATTTGGAGCATTACAGGGATGACCCTCATTGGAGGATAAAAGGCTTCATCCTAACAGTTAGAAGGGAGCACAAGGTTGACATCTCATACCACCAAGCTTGGAGGGCTAGGATGAGGGCAATCTACATGACACAAGGGTATGCTCCAGAACAATATGCTAAGGTGAGGGATTATGCAGCTACTGTGATGAAGCATAATGTGAGAAGTGCGGTTTATGTCAAACAAGAGGATCCAGAGAGGCCTCTTTTCCAAAGGATGTATGTATGTATGAAGGCATGTAAGCAAGGTTCCATTGAAGGATGCAGGCCAATTGTGGGTCTTGATGCATGTCATTTGAAGGGGGCATACAGTGGTCAGGTATTTGCTGCAGTTGCACAAGATGGGAATGAAAACATCTACCCAATAGCTTTTGCAGTGGCAGAGCTAGAAACTAAGGAAACCTGGTGTTGGTTCATAGATTTATTGCTTCGAGATATAGGAGGACAACCATTGACATTCATGTCTGACAGATGCAAGGTAAAACCTCTTATTTTTTACTTCATATTCTTCACAGTTTTAACTTGACACTCTCACAATGTGGTTATTACTATGCAAGGTTTGATAGAAGCATTGGACTTGGTTGCACCTCATTCTGATGTGAGGCATTGTGTTAGGCACATGCTTAATAACTTCAAGAAGAATTGGTCTGGGCAATCATACAAGGATGCAGTATGGGCAGCAGCAAGAGCTACAAATAAGGCAGACTTTGATGATGCAATGAAGGTCCTAAATGAGATGTCTCCAGAGGCTTCAACCTGGCTAATGAAAAGAGATCCCACTAAATGGTCTCTACATGGATTCAAGTACTACACGATGTCTGACATGCTCTTGAATAATTGTTGTGAGTCTTTCAACAGCTGTATTTTATAGGCCAGGGAGATGCCTATTTTGTCTATGTGTGAGTGGATAAGGAGGAAACTGATGAAGATGTTTGTGAGCAAAATAAATAAGATGAGAGCACACCAGAGCATCCTTACCCCAGAAGTCACCAAGAAGATAAATGAAAGAAGGGCAGAGAGTTTGTCTCAATGCTCTTGCTTTGGGGATGGAGACACTTATGAGGTTGACAGTGCTGGGAAGACTTATGTAGTGGATCTGAAAAATTGGAGTTGTGGGTGTAATGTCTGGGATCTGACTGGAGTGCCATGCACTCATGCAATTAGTTGCATTCTAAAGAGAAGGTTGAAGGTTGAAGATTTTGTTCATCAGTTCTACACCAAAGAAACCTATTTGAGAGCATATAAACTGGATGTTACACCTATGCCTATCCAGGACCAATGGGAAAAAACAGGATTGCCACCCTTATTGCCACCTAAAATGGTTATTCAAGCTGGGAGACCAAAAAAACATGCCAGAAGAAAGGAATCGGGAGAAGTTGAATCGAGCAAGAAGACAAGAAATAGGACGGGCAAAAACAAATGTGGAAATTGTGGGCAAGAAGGCCATATCAGGAAATCCTGCAAAAATCCAACTAAGTCTAAAGAGGCACCAAGTCAGCCCAACAAAGTTGGAAGACCACCAAGTAAGAAAACAATGCCAGAACAACCTAAGAAGAGAAAATATGTTAGGAAACAGGTATGTCTCAATTCTCCTAAACTCATTATTTACATTATTTACAAATCTGGGTTTGAGTGTCATTTTTTTATGATGTAGGTGAGGATATTTGCAACAGCTGACCAAGAAGCTAGTGAGACTGTACAAATGGCAACATAACCAGATTATGATGTTGTATGTGTTGCTCTCAAATTTATTAGTAATTCATTGATTAATATAGCTTGTTTAATATGACTTTGTTATCTTTTGTATAGGACTCAATGATTGCCCATGAGAATGTGATTGTATCACAAGCGTCACAAGCTTCAAATGTGGTAATTATCACAACTTTGATACACTGTAAAAATATTTGTGATCTTTTTATTGATTTCTATACTTTGTGCAGGTTAATCAAGCATCTACTTCTCGCAAATTCAGGCCCACAAGCTCTAAGAGGTATTGTACTACCAAAAAAACCAAGCACTGCTAGAGGAAGAAGGGATGTAGGCTGACAGTGTTGGGAAACTGTCATTTTGGTAAAGTTTTTGGTCATTTTGGTAAAGGGTATGTATCTAAACATTTGGTCACAAAAGCCCCAAAACTGGGCTGGTATGTATCTAAACATTTGGTCAGCCCATATGCTTGTTATTTGGGTCGTTACTTTGAACAGGTGAAACCAGCCACCTACCAACATTTAATTTGGTCAAATTGTCATTTAATTTGGATATGCGTGTCAGTTTGAAATTGTCATTTAATAGCTGTTATGCTCCAATGGTCAAATGGGACAAAATCTGAATATAAGGACAAATGCATATCAACTTCTATGGTTTAGTTTCCAACATGCATTGGACCGAATTAACTGCTATAAATTAGGTGAGTTGAACACAAAGATGAGTGCAAGCATAAATACATGACCATCTCCCCTCATTTCATTATGCACTTCCGACCTACATCTCCATATCAACTCTTTCTTTCTTTATTTCTTCATGGCTGCCAATAACAATGTCATTGTGCTAGATGACACATCCTCCGATTCCGACAACAGTCAATCGGAATCGAGTGAAAATCGTTGTGGAGATGAGGAAGTCCTACGTGGAGGGTGATTGTAGACTCGTAATGTCCCTACTCCTAACTATCTCGTTTAATCAATATTCACTTTATAATTTTTTTTTGATTTTATGATGTAGATTCTTCCCATAACCCTTGGAGACAAGTATTTGTCTCAGTTCAAGGACCACACAATCAAGCTCAAGAATTCCGCCAAAATGGAATTTGATGTTGTTCTCAAGTATAGCAACAACTCATATCGCTTCGGAAAGGGCTGGAGGGCGTTTGTTGAGCGTCATGGACTGAAGATTAGAGATGAAGTAAGCTTTGAACTTAAAGAAGACGGTACCGATGGTAATGGTATAGTCTACGACATAATGGTTTTTAGTATTAGGTACTTAAAGAGTGTTGAACCGACTGTTTTTTATGCTTGTCTTCCTTTTATTAAGTTGTTGAACTTGCTGGGTTTTTTTCCATTTTGTTGTCTATTTTAGTTATTTAACTTGGTGTTTTATGTATCATATTCTCAGCTTCATCATTGAATAGAAAAACAGTTTAAAAAGGACAAAATATACGAACAATATTAAACAGCAAGAGCTAAACAGTAGATTTTTTTGACAAAAACTGGTTGAGATAGGTGACAGTAACCACAACCATTAAAGATGTCTACCAACTTACACTTCCTAATGTGCCAATCATTTGACAACAACCACACCAAACACAAATAGAGCAGCAACAACAACAAATTCTATCCTCGATCTAGATTGTGCACTAACTAACTCCAAATCTTTTGCTTTCAATGCTGCTTCAAGGTTCATGTTTTTGGATAAAAGCTCCTTCTTTTCAATAACCAATTCCTTGATAATGCTTGCTGCATCTGATTGAAATGGAGGATCAATCCATCGAAAAAAACGACATCCTTTATAGACATTAGGTGTATATAATGAACAGCCAATAAATCTCCTTCCAAAGTTTGTTGTTGTGCGAGCAGTGTTTATGATTGGCGTTAATCCACATTGACAAAGTAAGCCCTCATTAGAATAGATTGAAGATCCAGTTGACATTTCCTACAAATTGTAATCAAATCAATTTCGAACCCTAACAATCAAAACCACCAAATTCAACCCCAATTACACGAACCCTAACTCGATTAAGACACAGAAGAAATTTTAGAGATAACTCCTTACCTAAGAGTCCCTCTTCCCTTGTCAATTCGAAAAAGGCCCAAAACGAGGAACCCTAAATCGGTTCGCACCTCCTCTTCTCCTTCGAACTCGGAAAGCCAACCCGACTATGCTCGCCGACTGTCCTTGCTCTTCGTCGTCGACTGTCCTTGGTCGTCGCTCTTCTTCCTTCCTTGCTCGTAGCCCTTCGAGCTAAATTTAATTGAAAATATAATGGTTAAACCATTATCTCGCGATATATTGCCAAAATATCACCAGCCTATGTAATTCCAATTTTGCCCTCAAATTTTTAAAATAAGCGAGGGTAAAAATGACATTTCACAAGCTCTAACGGAGAAAGTAACGGAAATGAACGAGGGGTGGCTTGGTGTTAACAAAATGACACAAATGGGTGGTTCCTTGCAAAAAGTCAAATAAGGGGTGGTTTGGCGCAAATTGGCCCAAATAAGGGGTGGTTTGGCGCAAATTGGCCCAAATAAGGGGTGGTTTGGCGCAAAAACCTCTAAATTTTAAGTATTAATAAGTATTTTTTACCGAACATACACACGGACAATAAGTATATAAAAAAGTATCAGCAACAACAATAAATAAAAGTATCAGCAACAACAATAAATAAAAGTATCAGCATCAACAAGTATCAACATTGACGAATCGAACAGACCCTTAGTACCAGTTTGTCTTGGAAATGATAATTGAATAAGCTACCAAAACATTAACTACGTGGTCATCATTGCATATCTTTATAGATTTTGGCTTGACAATGACCAAAAGAATCTTTATATTTTGTGTTATTTCAAACCAAAGTGAGAATACCATTGGGAAAATCTTGGAGGATGCATTAATTGAGTGGAGAATTGAGAAGGTGTTCACATTTTAGTGGACAATGCGTGACCATCTTCTTGTGCAAAAATGTATGAATCTAATAAAGATTATATTGAGTGAAACTAGCTTCACCCTTCTTTTCTTAATACTAGATACGGGTCTCGCGCTCCGCGCGAGAAAATTACGGATTTTCGTATGTGATTTAATATAGTTATACATTATTTGTTAATATGTTGTTGTTGTTATCAAATTTATTAATATTTGTAAATATAAGTATTTTTTATTTCCTTATATTTATGTTTGAAGTAGTTTTAAAACATAATATTAGAATAAGTTTGCATTGTCATAAGAGAAGCTCACACATTAATTTAATTTGTGACTTAATCAAGTAGACTATAAATAAATATAACATAGGGATATAAGAAATATATTTAAATACATGCCCAAAAGTCCAATAGGAGGTGATTAAGAAATGAGTAATGCATTAAATTGGTACCAATTTCATTCAATTTTGGCAATGGACAACCAACTTTTATATAGACTAGATACGGGTTTCGCGCTCCGCGCGAGAAAATTACGAAATTTCGTATGTGATTTAACATAGTTACACATTATTTGTTACTATTTTTTTGTTGTTCTGAAATTTATTATTGTTTTTAATTATAAATGTTTTTTATTTCCTTATATTTATATTTGAAGTAGTTTTAAAACATAATATTATAATAGGGTTGCATTATCATAAGAGAAGCTCACACATTAATTTAATTTGTGACTTAATTAAGTTTCTAACATAACAGAGAAGCCTTATAAAATAGCTAATATGTCATGTTTCTATTATTAGAATATGTATGTATTTAAATTTGTGACTTAATTAAGTTTCTAAATAACACGAAGACTTTATAAAGGAGCTAATACTATAATTTATATATTTTTACTATATTTCTAAGATATATTAGATTAGGTTAGAATTAGAATAAGTTAACTAATTAAGAAAACAGAAAGACTTAATTGGATTTAGAATTAATTAGGTATAAGGGATAATTAACTAATAGAAACAAAGAGGACTTGAATTTAGAATTAATGATAATTAAAAAATTAAAAAATTAAATGGATTTAGAATTAAATAGGTACCGATTTCATTTAATTCGTTCAACCATCAACCAACCTTTATATAGATAAGATAAGATAAGATGGATATGTGACTCAAATGAAGATTTAGGTCTAACAACACATGTTCATACTTGATTTATATGAAACATTGAAACGTATCGTAAGGGATGCATAAAAATGACTCAGACCGGAATTTTCCGGGTTCGGTCCCCGGTCTGTTCTCCTTGTTGAGAAATTACGGGTTCCGATCCGATCCATTAATTTTCCGTTGCAGGACCGAAAATCCAGAAAATTTTTAAAAATTAAAAATTATTAAAGAAAATGTAAAATTTTAGAATTTTTGTATATAAAAACCCGGTCTGAAAATTTCCGGTTCAGTCTCCGATCCATAAGTTTATAAAATTTCGGTCCACCAATATGAAAAATTCTTATCCGGTCAGAACCGGTTGTGCAGCCTTACGTATCGTCATCTTCTAGTCTTTGATTCTTGAATACCCTGATGTGATGTTTTACAAAGTAAACCCCACACGTAACGTCAAACCAAAAATCTTAGTTTGTCACCTACAGTATAATTTAAAAAAGGAATAAATTTGTACACCAATTTTAATAAATTGCTTTAATTTGTCGGCATGTGTACTTGTTGACCTTTTATTAAGGTGTTCTTTGGTATTTGACTGTACGTCTGTGTTTGCGGTCCAATTTCTCAACTTTGGGGGCAAATTCTTCATTACAAATTTTTTGTTGTAGTTGTGGTTGCATGTGGCTTAATGAAAATCGCGCTTTGATGAGTGTGCACCGTCAACTTCCGCAAGATTGCTTATGATTGACTCATTTTTAGATGGCGCTTTCACACTTTGTTTTCACATAAAAATAAAAATATCTATGTAGATTATTCAATATTGGACTCTTTTTTTTATGAGTCGAGTAAAAATCCAAAATTATAATGAATATCTTGATGAATATAATGGATAAATATTTTTCAACCACCTCAAAAATTATATGTATTATTATATTATTATTATGATTATGATGTAGGTACGATCTAGGAATTTGTTTTCCCCTGTATTCTTATCTTGAAAGCTCCAACTGATCGAAGTTTTTGGTGTCGTCTGTAGATATAGTTGATCAAAGTTTGGTCTCACCCCTCATGTACATTTTAAAATTTTCAATAACCCAAGAAACTCTCACGCTTGTGGGCCAAACACCTCTAATTAGGCCCAAACTCTAAACTCGAACAAACGTTGTTAATTAGGCCTTACCAAACACACCCTTAATGTTGCTAGACGGAGTTGAAAGGTGAGACATGGTCTAGTATTCAGGCTAGATGTGAATTATAGAGTCAATGCATATGCAATTTGACTACCATTAAAAGTCAATGATATGCAATTATTTGACTACTCTACATTCTTATATTGAAAATCTGCAGGAAATAAAAATAAATATCTGTGTTTAGTTGAAAATTCTATGAAAATCATGAAATTCAATGGTATTAAATTCTTTATTTTATTATGGGTTTATCTTACAAGATTTTATCCAAAACTTTCTTTTCTACAATCACTATCTTCTAAAATATTACTCACTCCGTTTCTTTATAATTGTCATTTTAGAATTTCTAAGACAAATTAAGAATCCAATTTTTTTTCTAAATTACCGTTACTTAAAAATCTTCACAAAATAGCTAAAACAACATACGACATTTAAATATGAAAAAGTAAAACAGTCTAGAATAGTTAAAACGACAATTAAATAGGAACAAGTAAAACAATCTAAATTGACAATTAAAAAAGAACAGAGAGAGGGGAGAGAGTATTGATTGGGATCGTAGAACAATGCCTGCAGTCCATACTTTGTAGTACCCCCACTGAATTTACTAAATTTCACCTCATCACATCTCCAATTTTAAAGCTAATAGTAAAGCACTTCCAAGTTCCAACATGAAATCATTTAGGAGTCTAATGACGACAAATTTGAGATGAAAAGCGTATCATAAGAAAGAAAATGCAACGACACCGATCTCTACAATCAAGCAACAACACATTCATACATTTAGACCATCATTCTTGGTCTAACACTTTTACATAACCCTAGCAAATCAAGTATATTCGTGCTATAGATGCATAACAAGCTAAAACAATTAGAAATATCATATAATGGTAACATCAGAAATTTAGAATATGTCAGGATGAAACCTTCCAGGCATAGAATTGCTCTGTTGAGCTTGCTTCAGATGCATAGATAGTGCATAGTTGTTAACCTGTTCCACAATCCGAAAACAAAATCAGATACGAATAAAACAGTGTGTATATACATAAAGAAAGGTTTTTTTTTTACTCACCTCCAGAGTCCTGATTTGTTCCTGATACTGAGACACGAGTTGTTTGAGATGTTCAACTTCATGCATTTTATAGTCAGACTCCTTTTGACGCTCATGTTGAATTGACACAGCACGTTTGAGAATAGCATTTTCATGAAGCACAGCTTGAATTTGTTCCTTTAACATGGTATTTTCCTACGTTCAATCCATTTCACCAATTTCAATACCATGTGACCCATCCAAATAAACTTCACAAATCAGACCCATTTATTCTCACAAAACATATAGTGGACCAGAAAATTGTACTATAATAGTACCCGAGAATCTGATTAAGGAAAGTAAGTAATTACCTGTTGGAAATTCTGCGCAACCTCTGCAGTTGTGCGAGCAGATATAGATTTCTCCAAGGCATCCAAAGCTCGTGCAGCACGGATCCTAGCATCATCAATGTTTGTAGCACTCATCATTTCTTTGACAAAAAGCTCGACCCATTGCGCACCATTCTGAGGCAAGTTTGTTGGAGCTACTTGCTCTTTAGAAGATATGCCATCTAGACCCTTAGCCGCTGCAATTAAACAATAAAAGCCCCATATACTATTACAAACGTTCATATAAAAACATAAGTTAATTGGCAGATAACATATAAACACAGTTTTATGATCAGACTTCAGTCTCAACTCTTCTCATCTATAAAGACTAACTTTTAGAAGCAAATAGATGGTGTACATTGAAAAGTCAACGTAGTTCAAATCCTACTTCCTGTAGAATCTGTATAATGATTTATACAATTAACTGGTGTGTAGCCCTATCACTGTAGTGCTCTACCTAATTCTTATGCAAGGCACAGCTGTAGTTACCACAAAATATATAAGCACCAGGACTGTAAATATAAAGCTTTATTCGTAATACAAATGAATGTTCAAAGTCTACTATTTTTAACGGATAAAAGTTCAAGCATGGAATTCACAAATCCAGTAAAGGTAAAAAAAAGCCCAGAAGATAAAATTCAGTGATAGTAATGTAAAAATATGTCAACCAGGAGCAGCATGATGCAATGCAATCTGAACACCACGAAGTAAAAACAGACAGAAAGAGACCAAATTATAATAAGGGAAATAAAGGACGGATCCAATTCAAAAAGCCCTTATATCTGCAGTGCACCAGTCATTATCCTATTGGCTAGGCCACCTAATATCAGTAATCATTGTTTTAGAGTTGAGACAATACTACCAATCATTTAAAAGAACAATCCCTTTATCCTTTCTTTTTCCTAATCTTGTATAACTAACCTAAAATCAGAATAACTGGCTTAGCAGAAAATCATGATATATACCTTCCGTCTCCTCAGTTGCTTCTGTAGCGCATCCTAGACGAAGTTCATTCAAGCGCTTGATTGCCAAATCCAGATCACCGCATTCTCCTAATGCTCTCTCAAGGAGCTACAGCGTAATAGAATTATAGTTAGTAGTCATCCCAAAGATACAATCACATACACACATACACTATGGAAACAAGATTAGAAAAAACTCATGAGTAGCAACACATGATACAAGAGAAGCTTGAAAGCAAACACTGACTCAAACCACATGTTTGCAAACAAGCTCACAAGTCATAGGTAGAACAAAAATCTTTTGTCCAAGTTAATGAGAAACTGTTCTGAACTTGTTGCTTTCTGAAAATGTAAAAGCTGCCTTGGCATCTTTAAGAGACAAATTTGCTTTACACCAACCAGCAAGAGCACCAGTGACCTAATATTAAAGAGCTAATAACCACCATACCACGACAATGAAAAGTTATAATAACTTACCCCAAAGGTAAAGCTCAACTCAAACACACATTGCTGAACAGAATAATCTCAAAAATAATAATTTACTTAACATTTATAGAAACATATTGAAATGCACAAACCTTCTCGTCCATGTCCGGAAAGAGAGCAATAAGATGGTTAAGCAACAAGGATGAAGGAGAAGATGGATGAACAAATGACTCTGATGCAGACCTAGACGGAGAGAGACGCGCTGGAGATGTGGTACAGCGAGCTCTTTTTGTAACAGGGGATGGAAGTTCTTCAAAAATTGATCTCTTCCCACACACTATTGCAGACATTTTGAGCTTCTGCCTGCTCTAATTTCTTTTATTCTCCACACAATGCTTTGCACTTTCTCACCTCTCCCTGCTCATAATAAGAAAAATCAAATCAAGTCCTACAGCCATTTGATTCCAAAGGAAAACTACGCAAAGTTCGTATCCCCTTATTTTCAATAATAAAGTTCAATCCACTAGATCGAGACTGGTTATAGTCAGACCTCGTCAAGATTCCTAACAGCATCAATTTCAAAACGTCTCCTCCTCCATAATAGATACAAATAAATCAAGGCAACGGAAACGTAGAGCTTCAGATTAATTCCACAGCAACTTTATCCAATTTGTTTCTCTTACAATTCTCTCACAGATTCTCAATCTGAACTGTTCATGAAGCATAATCTCCGAGCAAATTAAGAGAGATAGAAGTCAAGAGGAAGTCGCGCAAAAAGGAAGAATTCAAACCTTTTAGCAACGAGGAGAAGGAATCGGAGGAAGCGACGAGAATCTGAATGGTGGATCCGGCGGCGAAGGATGAGGGAAAAGAGGAGGGTTTCGTGAGGGTAGAGAAATGGGGAAAAGAATGGAGTGCGGAGAAAGAAAAGGAGACAGGAAAGAGAAGGCTTGTTGCGCTGTTGGAGATGACGAAGAAAGAGGAAAGATGAGAAAGGGGCACGATTTTACATTTTCCCACCTGCGAAGGATAATTCACAAGTACGGCGCCATAAACGTCTTTCTTTAAACATTTTGTTGTCAACCCTAAAACACTACTGAGCGTAAAACTCCAAAATCTCTAACTGTAAATGTATGTGATGATAATGATACATTTTATGTAGTAATTTTTTCTGTTGTTTATGAGGAAACATAAGTTTTAAAATCTAAAAATGAGTTGGATAAATGACAAATATATATATTTTGGGGGAATTAGGCCAATATTGCTTTTATTATTTGTATTTGGCCTATTGCATCACATTCCAAGAAAATAAATTTATGATCATCATAAAACATTGCTTTATACACAGAAATTTTTTACCTCAATTTTGACTCTCCATAAACGCTCTCGTTTACTCGGCACCGCGCTCAAAACACGTTGGAGAGAGACTTGATCACGTCATTGAAGGAGCTTGAACTCGCAAACTGAAGGAGCTCAAAACACGCGGAGGTTTTCGGCAGGATCAATGACGGAAGCATAATGCGAGATCACATTAAACAAGCGCGAATTGATTCTATAGTTTCTCATCTTCGAATCGAACTCTCTGTAAATTAAATCAACACACAAGAGGTAATTACATGTTCTCGCACTCTTTTGTTAGGATTTGTGACAGATTATGTTTGTATTATATGAATACTGTGATTTGCTGCAACTTATGGAATATTGTGACAACTCGTATCATATATATGATTGGATATTGTAATAACTTACAAAAATATTGTGACAATTCATATCTTATTCATATCTTATTGTGACATTTCTAATCTTGTTTGGGACATAATATGACACTGCATTTGTATTGGTTTGTTATAGAATATAATTCTAAATTGAAAACATGTTTTTGTTACAATAACTACATCTTCATAAGCATCTAATCTCAAATATCATTAAAAAGGAACTAAAACATTAGTTTTTGACCGGTTTTAAGATCAAAATTATGACAAATTGTAAAAGGTTGTTATATGTAGTATTATCACAATCATATTAATAGCAAAAACAGTTGGGACATTTTTGTAACTAGGTTTGTGACAACTTTTCACACTTTGTGTTTGTTTTACAAGTAGACAAAATGTGCGTGGAGAATTTCAGTGCGAAGAAGGAGAATTGGATTATGTTGGTGATGTGACCAGTGGCGGAGCCAGAAAAATGAAAAGGGGGGGGGCGCACACACTAAATTTAACGACAGATTGCTAACCGATAAAATACTTACGACAATGAAATATTGTCATAATTAACTAAGTATTTAGATAATATAATTATTCTTATGCAATCTCTAAAATATAATACATTATAACTGTTTGGTATGTACATATACAAAATTCACTAAGTCGAATATAGCTACGTCATAACTTATCTATACATCGTATAACTATTAATAGATAGGTTATTTATCATTTGTAAAAAATCACTTTAGGTAAAGAAAAACTAGTTTGTTAAAAGTAATTGTATAAGAAAAAAATTATAAAACAAAACTAAGTAATAAAAACACAAAACAAACAAAAAAATTACAAAAGTGGGAGTGTTTCACACTTACTACAAATACTCGTCAAATACTCGAGCTAGGATTTGAATAAGAATCGAAGCATAGCGACTTTAGTTCGCTCCTTCTACTTGTAGTATCACACTTACTACATATAGTTCGTTCCTTCTATTTTGTAGTATCACTTACTACAAATACTCGACACAAAGATGAAAACTCGTCAAAAACTTGTTTCACCAGAATACAACTAGAAACTGTAGGAGAAAGTTGTCACAATTGTTTCACCCTTTGTACAACTTGTCACAAGACTGTCACAAAATGAAACTTGTCGGAAAATTTGATTCATACTTAACACAAGTATGTCACAATGTACCATAACTTATCACAAAAACTATAAACAGCCTTCTAATAAGGTCAATCCTTAAACTAGTAGCACACTTACTTCAAATACTTGACACAAAGATGAAAACTCGTCAAAAAACTTGTTTCACCAGAATACAACTAGACACAAAACAGAAACTTGTCACAAGACTAAAAGCATGTCACAAAATGAAAACATGTCAGAAAATTTGATTCACACTTAACACAAGTATGTCACAAAGTAACATTGTCACAAAACTATAAATAGTCATTCTAATAAGGTCAATACCTTAAAGTAGTATCACGCTTACTACAACTTGTCACAATGAGATAAAACTAATACTTGACACAATCACATTGAAAAAAAAACAAGTATGTTTCTCTTAATACAAACTCAGTGTCAATTTTATTCAATTCAATAAAACTAACTCTAATCAACTTTGCAAGCTCGTGCCAAACAACTCTTGCTCCTCCGCAACACCCATGAGAATCTCGTGAGGAAGTTGTTTGTTAATGTAAACCTCTTGAAGTTCATTTGACACCTCATCATGTTAGCACGATCACTCAGATTGACAGTAAAATAAAGCGGCTATCATTGAATTACAACTGCCCCATCTCTCAGAGACATTTCATCGAACAACTCCCGTGCGTTCCAAAACACAAACACAAATTCAGCCAGATTAAGAAAACAACCACCAATGAACTGCGAAACACCAGATTCAATCAATCTCCTACAGTTTCATTCATCGTTCTCATGAATCAAAATAAGAAAATTAGATTTGATATTAAGAAATAACAAACCTTAAACGATGGAGAAATAATCGAAGAAAACATGTAGATAATTGATCGATCAACGACGATGGACAATAGAAGGAGCTAGGATTTGAATAAGAATGAAAGCAAATAAAGTCGCTATGCTTCGATGACGACAAAGGAGGAGAATGACAAAATCAAAGACGACATAGAATGACAGAGTCATCGACGACGGCAGAGAATGACGAAGTCATCAACGACGACATAAGAGAATGGTGCAAATCGTAAACGACAACAGAGAACACCTCGATTGTTGTCCGCGTAAAGCTCAAAGGGAGAGTTTGCTCTGATGAAGTTGTGACAAGTTATTTATATAGTGGTCACAAAATTTATTTATCAAAAAACTTGTATAATAGGCTAAATACACTTATCAAAGTATTTTTCACCATATTTCCTCTACATTTTTATCAGGAATGAAAACAACACTAATTAGTTTTCCTAATTAAAAGTGTTTTTAAGGGGTCAATCCAATACAATACATTTACTCTAAAAAAGCACATGACCACCTCTCTAGGGCTCGATAACCCTAATCTTATCCCTCCCCTCCACAAATTTTTATCTTGATCAATATCATCAGATAGCTAGCCAAGTTATTTCATATTTCCATCTCTTTACGAGTCTACCTCTTCCATGATAAAAATGCCTCGATAAAAATGCCTCGACAAAAGAGCCAGAATCCTATTCCTACGCATTGGTAAGTCGGGGTTGCCTACTACGGCATCAGCATCATTTACCTCATTTGTTGCCAAGAACACGATCACCAACAAAAGCATCAGCAATAAAACACAATTAAAACATCATATTAATCCAAAATACAAGGGTGTAGTTTCTTTTCATCCATGAGGTCCACACGGTTTCTATGAACTGTTCATAGCACAACACAGAGAAAAGCTGTACCTTCTACACAGCTACAGGAAATGGAGACAAGTACTACAGCTAAAAAGCCAATAATCTTAAGCATATCCGGCTTGGTTTTCCCCAGTCATTAGCCTTCCTAGAAGACATCTGGATTGAAACCGCCAGGAAATGAGCTACCCTGCTGAGCCTGCTTCAGATGCATAGCCAATGCATAGTTGTTTACCTGTTCGCCAATTCAAATCAGCATCAAATCAATAGATGTTTACTTTTAAGAAAAGAAAAATGGGTGTCAAGTATAAACGAAGTACAGGAGAAATGAACCAGGAAAGATATTTCAGCATACCATATCATCTAGTGATTAGTAGAATAATGTGAACTGATAATTTGAAAAACCATTCGAACTTATATATGTAAGTTAAGAATCTAACCTCCAGAGTTCGGACTTGCTCCTGGTACTGACCAACTAGCTGTTTGAGATGCTGAAGTTCTTGTGCCTTGTCATCAAACTCCTTCTGACGCTCATGCTGAATGGAGACAGCTCGCTTCAGGATCATATTCTCCTGGAGCACCAATTGAACTTGTTCCTTCAGCATTGCATTCTCCTGAAAGATTCCATTTCAACTTTAAGCATTACATATAGGTTAAGAAGCTTATAATGGAAAGATTTGTTGATTTTACTAATTTATGAGATTATAATAATTTCCAATTTATGGTAGAAGTTTCTCCAGTTAGTGTGTTTAACATGTGCCCTTAGGACATAGATTAGAAAAAAAAACTGATAATACAAATTCTAACCATTCCAGCTCTTTCATTTGTTAAAACCTCCACTTGAATACAATATCCTCAAATGCAAATTCTTTAATGTAGATTTATTTGACTCCTTGTATACGCTTAGGCAACAAGAGTCCATAAAGGAAGGAAAAATACAAACCAGAATAATTACCTGCTGAAAATTTTTAGCAGCCTCAGAACCAGCACGAGAACAGATGGACTTCTCCAGGGCTTCCAGGGCTCTAGCAGCACGTGCCCTGGCATCATCCAAATTCGTAGCGCTCATCATCTCCCGGACAAAAAGCTCCACCCACTCTGCACCTTCTGTGGGCCAGTTGCTTCCTGTACCTAAGGGATCCTCAACAGATAACTCCTGTTTGCCACCAGTCACTTAATGACAGAAATACAGAAATAACCAGATCAAAATTAGTTCTCCATATGAGCACTACAAATCACAAAAGTAATCCATTTAATGACACTATGAGCAGTACATAAAAAACAGTTTAGCAGTGATTATTATCAAAACATTGCATTCTCTATGGGGGATACATGCAGTGAGATGATATTGTACATTGATCTGACATGGTGAAGATTGGTTACTTGGTTAGTCAAAGGTAAGTACTTACCACTGGACACAAGCTACAAAACAAAATAAACTTGTCTTTCTGTATCACCGGTTCTAATCTACGTTTTCAATCAATCATTCGAGGAATCTAATAGACTTCTATGGTCAAAATAATGGGCTTTATAAACTAGCACAGTTCCGAGAGAATAGCCAGAGCAAATTGCAAGATGAACTTCTCACGAGCCAGACAATATGAAGGCCCCACTCAGAAACCTTCCTTCCTTTGAAAACACTATTATATACTCAGACAACAGTTACTTTAGCAGGAAGTAAAGGTATGAGCAAATAACCATGGACTAAGGTTCTGGGTACGCAAGGTAGTTGAGACTTGAGAGGGCCCTTGCTTTCCCTTTGCACCAATTCATATAAAGGTTGTCAAATGAAAGCTATTACATTTAGATGGTTTTAAACTTCGAAGGTAATGTGCTTTGGAAAAATTCATCTACAAGTAACTCGTCATAAAAAAAATTCCGAAAATTAGCCATCACTATATTCAGTAACAAAAAATCAAAGATCTCGACGCAAACTAGGTTCTCAAAACAAGATGTTAGGTGAAAATCGAGGAACCATAACACAATTACATCTATCTTACAGAAGGAAATTTTCACTTTAGAAAACAGCAATTGATTAACAGTCAGTACGTAGCAGGGAAAATCCACTATCAGTCAATGAAGAAAATGGAAATTTCCAGGAGATACATTAAAGTACATTTTCAGATCATCACCATAAAGACAGTGCCATATATAAAAGAGAAGATCCATTACAACCAGTGAAGCTAAACAATGGTATTTATGGCAGTGAGTAACCTTGCAGTTGTTTTCTCTTCAAATCCTCTCAAACATTAGTTCTTGTACATAGAAATGCAAACGATAACTACCACAGAATAAAAGCAAGACAATTTAAAAATAGTGAACACGTGATTGCATATAATTCAGTAAATCTAGAACAATAAGATTCAGATCTTACAGATTGTACAGTGTACAAAAAAAAGCACAAATTCACATTGCCTTGCAAGTTTAATCGTGTATACCTTCTGGCTGATCATTTGCTTGATGAGGGATATCAGAATGAGTAGCTGGATCCTCCACTTTACTCCCAGCACATCCAAGACGAAGCTCGTTCAGGCGTTTGATTGCCAAATCTAAATCATCACCAGATTCTTCAAGAGCTCTCTCCAGGACCTTAGAAGATGTCATTGACAAGGTTAGTTTAGAGAAAATGTATCACAAAAACATGAAACACTCTTGTGAGGGAATGCTTATACTAGTGACACGTACATCGGGATGGAAATCGCATTTGCGATATATTATCAAAATTGACAATGCGACAGAAACATTAAATGCATTACCAATCAAATCAGTCTCGCAACGGAAATGGATAGCAAAGAAAGTTATAATAGGGAAAAAATCACCACAATGGTTCACTACCAAAAACAATTCAGCAGTACATAGTAAAGATATCAAAAAGCAGAGCTTTGTGAACAGTACCATAAAAATCTAAAAAGGAAAGGCAAAGAAATCTTAGTAATAAACAACACAGAATCTGAATAAATTCCAGCATGAAACGGAAGATGGAAAACAGAAAGGAGGCCTTCAAGTAAGTAGCAAACAGAAGAATTATCCTTGGAGAATGATTTTAAACCAGAATATAATATTCAGAAGATACCTTCGTGCCAAAATCATACATAAGATTATTCAACAAAAAAACCCACTCAGTAGTAACAATGCTGCCGAGGATAATTTGCCACTCCAAGAGTTAAAACCTAGTTTGGCGACAATTTATTAGAACTAATGCTAAACGAAGGGCCAAGGCATTTCAGTAAGATGATTTGGAATTACAGAGACCCAGACTGCCATGAAATGGTACAAAAAGGGAATTTGTTTATGGCAAAAAAAATTCCCAAGTAATTGCAGAAAGCACGGAAGTGAAGTAAGCTAAGCGAGGAAGTTGCAAAAATTGGTTACAATAATGTGAATGTTCTTTATAGAAGCAATAAATTACGGAACTTTATCAGCATGTTGCACCCAGTTCTACCTAATTTCAGATCAAAGTTTTAAGTAACTGAGGTGTGTAGGGTCCAGAGTCTATCTATTCATCATAAGTCATCCTATCAAAGCAAAACAGATTTATTTCTAATTAAACAAAAAATATGGTACGTCAACGAAAAAAGAAAAAAAAAAGAAAAAAGATAATTGTCAATATAATGTGTTCAACTTTGGTTCTAGGAAAAGAATAAAAGGAGTCTCACCACCTAGATCATCAAACAAACTTAACATGTATAGCATAACGAAATGTACACATTATTTCCGTGAAAAGCACTCTAATTAGAATCATCAAACAAACTTTCATAGTTTCTTTATGTAGTGTGTTCTGATGACATATTGGCATCTAAATAATGGAACTCTACAGGCTCACCGCTAATGGTGCAAGTTAGTCAAGTTGGATTAGCATCATTTTAGAAAGAGCAAGCAAAATGACTGGGACAGGCAGGTTGATTTAGATTTATGCAAATCCAGTTTATGGTAAGTGGGTTCTAGTTTATTTCAAGTTTAGGGTAAATTTTGGGTGGGGTAAGTTTCTTATGTTTCAGGTTTGAGTCAAATAGATTCGAATAAGGCAGCTTAAAAGTATAGTCTGGGTGGCCTTCGAGTTTAAGCCACACTAAGGATTTTGGATAAGGGATTTTGTGAAAAACTTCAGGAGGCTTTACTTGCCATATTAAGTAGATCCTTCGCCAGCGTATCCATTTATATGACAATTTAATCATATAAGTATCTACAAAGACAACATTGACCACTTTTAAAAGATAGGCACCATTTTCAGTTACTTAATTTATAGCATGCAACTCTACCATTACCACACCTTATCATCATGTCCACTCTTAACCCCACCCCTACAATTAATCTCATTTCAGAATGTAAACCAAATTTCTGATAAAAATATAGAATATGGAACTATATACATAGAGCACTAAAATGCCAAGGTATCAGGTTTTTGAATTTTTTTACTTTATAAATTATACACAAATGAACTGCACAACTAATGAAGGAAGAATGCCATGGCCTTATTTGCAATTTTGCATACATTTCCTCTAATCCCTCATCTTTACCATGATCATTCAAGAGACGGAATTAGTTAAGGGTACGTTTACAAGAGTCAACCTAGAGCACTAGGTGAGACAATATCTCATACATCCAACATTACACACCAGCAATAACTTGTACCACAGTGCATCAGGTTATTGTATTAAAATTCAAATGAAAATTTTATTTATTGCACTTTCCACTATCTAGACTGCACAAACAGTAATGAATAGTCCAAGCTTTTTTTATGCCAATGGATGTGATTGGTAAAGAATCATCATAATGGGAGTCTAAGCCTTCCAATTTTTTGTAGCCTCAAGATGTTAGATACTACAAGCGAAGCAATAGGGATAATCAAACCTTCCGCAATAAATTTCTAACAGACATGGAAGGTAAGAAGAAATGCGAGAATTATAATGAAGTGCAATACAACAACAGCAACATGCCCCATTATATCCCGATGAACGGGGTCTGGGGGTCGGGATTGGTATTTCCTTACTCCAACAAGTTAGGAGGAGTAACCGATATGAGGGTTACTAGATAACTGGCATGAGCATGGTCGACCTGTGGGTACTTTAGTAGAGCTAACTTTGATCTTTAACTAAGAATTAACTTTCAGATATGTAAAATATATAAGGAAAAGTGACAAAAGGGGCTAAAACCCGTGTCTTGCTAGAGATAGTTTTCCTCTCCTGTCACATATTCCAATACATTTTCTTTCAATAATAATTAAGTTTGTGGCTTATTTAAGAGAAAATACTGAATATTTTCAGGAAATTTCAAACTGTATCAACTACCCAAAGGCTCCTATGGTGTAATCCAAGTGTAATTTCTAATTCATTACCATCAATCATTATATTTACTCAAATAACACCTATTCATCTCTACTAAGGAAATATCAATTACAAATGTCTATGTCATTTTCATATAAGCATCATCTGCAGCCGGGAATATAACTTCAGCATGATGTGAGCAAGAAGAAACAAGTATCAACTTTCAAGTGCATCAAAGTTATTGCGATAACAAATATCTGCCGGACTTCATCATTTTGGTTAATACAACTACACAGGCAAATTGAATATGAGAAGTCCAATTAATTCCTTATCCTCACTTCATAAAAAGGAAATCAACTATAAACTAGAAGCTGTTTTAAGAAAATCAACAAGATAATCAACAAGAAAAGCACAGCTCCCAGATCATATAGAAGTCCAATTGCCATCTTTTATAAGAGAACTACCGTGTCTCAAAGAAACCCTGACAAATACAGGGAAGCTGCAGTCGAGATCCCAGAATCTCTTGCAGCGGGAAACAAAGTCTTGACTGCAATTTTCATAATCTCATATTTGGAGAATATCAAATAAGCATGCTTCCACAATTTTTGCAATAAATTAGGCACTATATTGGAGAATCCGGCAAACCTTTTCATCAATATCAGGGAAGAGAGCCATGAGTTGGTCAAGCAGCGATGACAAGAATACAAGAGAGCTGGGAGTTGATGGCGAAGGAGAAGTACGAAGCGGAGAGGATGAGAAGCGAACTCTCTTGGAAAGAGGGGGAGACGAGGGCAATTCTTCGAAAAATGATCTCTTCCCACACACAATTGCAGACATGTTGTGACTTCACCCAGAAATCAATCTCCAATTCTGCCTCCCCTGCACACAATATCTAGTCGATCATGCACCCCACAGATCCGAGATCACCCCCAAACCAAAACAAGAAAGAAACACCGACCCACTTTGTAATGAAAAGCGATCGCCTTTTCCGGGCGTTTTTTGTCTACGTGGCGGAGTTGCTCTCCCTATTATTGGGCCTGGTTTCAGGTTGGGCCGATGCGGCATGGGTTCTTACAAATAAGAGTTCGGTTTGAGGAAGATGTTGGTCCATGGTCTAGGCGTATTGGGGTGGTGTTTTACCTAAAAAATCTTCAACCACCCGTTTACAGATCGTCCTGCACCTTCTGAAGAACTTATCTCCCATTGTTCATAACACAAAGCTCAGAGGAGTGTCCTTGTAAACTCTAGAGTTGGCCTCTAGAGGATCTGGAGCGCGACGTTGGTGTCAATTGTCCAAACGCTCGATCTCCTCTTCCAGATCGCTCCACTCCATTTGCACCTTGTCGGTGCTCAACTTTTGTAACCCTAACCTCGATAGACTTTCCTCCAAAAACTCCTTCTAATTAGCGCTGTAAACGTGAGAGCTTTCCTTCTTGTACCCCGCAACAACCATCTGCTTCGCAACCTCGTGTAGATCGACGATTATCCACGCCGACAGCGCTTCGATCAAGATGTTGTAGTCACTCAAAGGACGCGCCACCGGAATTGACTCTCTGTTTCCATCGATAAACACCTCGTCTTCTTCCTTAGACATTCCATAGGGATTCAAATCGTTGTTTCATGTCATGTCGAAGGACTCGCCGCCTTTCTTGAGAAGTGTTCTGAACTCCATCTCAAGCCGGAAAATGGCCTTCTGAAGATGATCGTCGACCATGGGAAGATATCTCGTTGATCACGCAATCGGAGTCGGGGTGGAAGATGACGAATTGAGTGACCTCTTCTTCATTCTGAGTAATGGAGCTTCATGTTTAATCAAGAATATTAGGGTAATGGATGAACACGTTTTATTTATTTTTTATTTATTTGTGCTTTAAAAAATGATTTAGTGATTTAACCATTTTACCCTTTAATTTGTTTGCTTGTGTTTTATATAAGGGTAAAATCATAATTTGACTTTGTTAACGGAAATGATGATGAAATATGTCAAGGGGTGGTTGATTCTAAGAAAGTTTAACAATTTGGGTGGTTAATTATAAATACCCTTATAACGGGTGGTTTCCTGCATATTTGGACAAATAACGGGTGGTTTCATGCAAAAATCCAAAAAATTAATTATTCTCCTCTCCACATCACTTTATGAAATTCATTTTCTATAATCATTTGTTTAAACTATTAGTTTCATATTTAACCTTTAGAGAGATCAAATGAGAAATAAACATTAAAATGAGAAATGACAAGTAATTCTAGCTAGGGAATTCAATGGCTAGGATTACACTCTTCTAGGGTTTTCACCCAAGTGATTGAACATTGACCGAAATTGACCATTGATCGACGTTGACCGGTCGTTGACCGACATTGACTTTTGTTAGTTTTTTTAAAAAAAAATTAAAAAAAATTGGCAAAAAAAATATTTTTTTAGGCCGCATTTTGTACTTACAAAATTAAGTGTTTCAAAATGCCTAAAATGTGCTACTATATGGTTGAAATGTGCTATGGTATTTTAGGCCAAAAATTGAACTTGCAAAGCATGTGCTACCACAAGTGTTACTCTATGACTAAAATGTGCTTCTATATTATTGAAATATACTCTGTTTTTGCCTACATGTGTTTCTCTATGGTTAGTTGAATTGTGCTACGCTATGCCTATATGTACTTCTCTATGCTAGGTGAAATGTGCTACGCTTTTTGCCTAGATGTGCTTCTCTATGTCTGAAATGTGCTACACTTTTCACCTATATGTGCTTCTCTATGGCTAGTTGAAGTGTTCTATACTCTTGTCTATATGTGCTTCTCTATGACTAGTTGAAGTGTGCTACGATTTTGCCTATATGTGCTTCTCTATGCTAGGTGAAAGGTGCTATATATAAACAATTCAGTTACTAAAACAACTCAGTCTTGACGGTCTAGTAGAACAAAATCTAGCTCAAACTTACCTTAAATCGAAGGTGAAAAGGGAGGAAGGCAGACGAAATCAAGAAGGATGGAAGAATTGAAGGACAAAAGAGAAGAATTGAGGGGGAAAGGGAAGAAACTGAACATACGTACCTCTCAAACCCTAGAAATTCTTGCTCTCGAGTATCGAATGTGTGTGGTGCTGGGAGTGGTAAGAAACTGAACCTTTTCTTTTACAAATCAGCACTTTATGACCAAAAGTGCATCGCTTTGCGCCTCGCCAAAAAGTGCCATAAAGCGCACCTAAGTCCTCGCATCGCCAAAAAGTGCCATAAAGCGCACCTAAGTCCTCGCATTTGGGATTGTGAAACGACCAACACAGATGAGGCATAGAGGGGTCTGGCGCCTTGCGCTTAGGCCCATACATATGGTGATTTTTAAAACCAACCCATCAATCATTATATTTACTCTAATAACATATACTTATCTCTAAACTAAGGAAATATCAATTACAAATGTCTATGTCATTTTCATATTAGCATTATCTACTGCACGGGAATACAACTTCAGCATGATGTGAGCAGGACTATAAATATAGAGCTTTGTTCTTAAAGTGCAAGGCGCACGAAAGCGCAAAGGGTCCTTGAGCTATAGCACAAGGCACACCAAGGCGAATTGATTTTGTTTCAGCCCACATCCAACTTGATCCACCTAACCAACTCCATCTTCTGTCGGAAAACACGACGTGTAAGCAGATTTGCAGAGTTATCCCCCACATTCCAAAACAGAGCAACTTCGCTCGGGATGAACAAGTTCTTATCCTTAATTTCCATTATGGGAAGAAATTATGATTTTATTTAGGAAAGTTTTAAAAACATCACACAAACTCCATCGAATAATCGGGTCCAATCAACCTCGTCGCATACGTGTTGTGTGAATTCATATTGAAAAGATAACCCTCTTAAACCAGTGGATTAGTGGTTTTCAAATTGTACTTGTCACTCAAAACTAATTATTTATGGCTCACAACACTTATCTTATTTAATTTTCACAACACACATTATTTTAAAGCTTTTAACACATTTTTCGAATAAACGAGAAAAACACATGACGACATTACCGTCTGACCCAATTGCACTAGTAAGATGCTTAAACACCTCTTATGCCTATTATTTAGATATGAATCATGGTCATGACCTTAAGGAGTTAAGGGTATTAGGAAAATTATTTCGACTAACACAAAGTTATGAAGAGATCATTACATCCCGCAAGGCTATAATATATCCTTGTACACACGTGCTTATTAAGTTTATAATTAACGACTATAATTAAGTCCACTCATATCACGCAAAGTCCACACACATCGTCGTTAAGACGAGATCAACCTAATATTTATAACTACATACATGTAACTATAATAACAACCATTCTCTGACACAAGTCTGTTTTTGGACGTAGACAACAATGGAGATGTCATGTGGAACACCATTGAAAGTAGTTGGAGCATTTTCTTCAACATCATTGGAGTTCTGTGCAGCACCTGTTTCACTAGCTACTCTTGTCTCATCTTCTGATCCAGATGTAGCAATGATATCTTCCATAGTATTTTCTACATTTTTAAAAGGATTAACAGAATGAGTTGAACTTGTTCCAATGTGCTAGTTTTGACTTGATTTGTCGTTGATGGATCACTAGGTGCTATATCAAATGTAGTAGCTTTTTGACTTATTAGCACAATGTTTTAATAATTAGAAGAACTAGTAGAGGGGATGATAGAACTCTTCCCATTGTTGTCATTCTCTTCAGGATAAGCTAAGTCATCATCAAATTCCCCCCTTTTCATAGGAAACATATCACCATCAGAATCATAAAGGTGGAACAATGCCTTATTCTCGCAGGAAGAGAAAAAGAATTTTTCATCGAACACAACGTTAATGTTTTCCTCAATCTTCGGAGTTCTCTTACTCTATATTAGAAAGATACCTTAATCACATCTTGAGTTGAATTTTCTTTAGCTGTCCTTTCCGATGTTATGGATGAAACACCTCCAACCAAAAGGAAGCAAATGCGAAATATTAGGCTTTCAATCACTGTTTAGTTCATAAGTGATTTTATGCATCAATGGAGGAAGCATGACACGATTAAGGATATAACAAGCGGTGTTCATTGCTTCAGCCCATAATACATGAGGACTTAAGATGAGAAGATTTATGGCCATATCTTCAAGTGTTCTATTCTTTCATTCCACGACTCCATTTTGTTGTGGTGTCTTAGGAGCAGAGAATTCATGAGACAAGATGTGTTCCTTACAGTAATTGAGGGATAATTGATTTTCATACTTTGTTCCATGGTTGGGCCTGATTGTTTTGAGCTGCGATCATGTGCTAACTTCCAGATTTTCATACTTTTACGTTTGATTATATTGTTCTTCTACAAGTTTACTCTGTTATAAATGATGCCAGATATGTTTACAACAGTAGCTTGTTAATTTTTTGTGATGAAACAATTCAACTTGAGAGTGCTATAGGCAAATGACAACGAGAAGGATCAATTGTATGTATTTGTAATAATGATTAGTGGCTTGATATTTTTTAGGGAATGTGAGTGATTAAAAAACACTTTTACTACGTTATTCTAAACTCAACAACATTCTTGTTACGAACAAGTACAATCCAACCTTGAGATTACACTAGACCCGAGAGAAAATGACCCGACCCGGGAACCCAATCCGATCCGATCCAAAATGACCCAAACTCAACAACATTCTTGAACCCGAGACCCGTATTAAGTCTAATCCGAATGACCCAAAATATCTGGGTAAAAAACGGGTTGACCCTTCCCAATCCGTTTTTTACCCGAAAAATTGGGTAAAAGGGAACAAAATGGAAAAGTGAACCCATAATAACCCGGTCTTGATGAGGGACCACCCATGATGCCTACACCTCCTCTAGTTCCTTCAATTGATGGCCCTCTTACAAGATCTAGAGCTAAGAAACTCAAGCAAGACTTGGACAAGGTAGTCACTTATCTCTTGTCCAAATAACTCGATTGCCTTGATGGTTTACCTAATCTTGGAGAGAGGACCTTGATGACCATTGGAGACCACTTAGAAGACCCTCAATATGTTGAGGAAGGATCATGAAGTTGTAATGGTTTTATTTGCATTTTCATAACATTTTAGTAGACCTTTAGGCGTGTGTTTTTAAGACATGTTTTGGTGTGTTTTAAGACCAAAAGGCCGGCTCCTCCATGAGGTATAAAAGGCTGACTTTGGCACTTGTAAAATCAGATTTGGCTTATGCATGAAAAAAACAGTTTCTTCTTCCCAAAAGAGAGAGCTTTTGAGAGAGAAGAGTGGATTGCTAATTTCCTTGCTTAGTTGTCTTGTTGATGTCAATTCGCTTGAAGGATTGGTGGTTTCAAGCATCATAGGCATGCTCCTTGTGTTGCGTCTCCTTAGGCGTTTGTGTAAGGTTGTATAGGTGGGGTTTCTTCTCCATTTGGTTTGGTTCTTGAGTCATCCTCAAGGGTTGAATCCATGTGAGTTCAGGTTCCATCTTTCTATCCTTGTTTTGGTTTTCTTTTCCTTTGTTTTCCTTCCAATCTCCCATGGTTGATCTTGTTTTCGAGTTCTGTCGTGTCTAATGTGTCTAGATCAGGTTCGACGTGGTTCAGCCCCGTATCAAGTGGTATCAGAGTTGGTCGACGCCTTACTCCACCACCAAGAGTCATTCCGACCACCATAAGTGTCTAAGCTTGTGTTGGTCTTGGTTAAGTTCTGAAATTGTTGAAATTGTTTCAAGTAAGTTCTCAAAATTGTGAGTTTGTGTGCAGGAATTGAGACCCGACAGATTTGGCTTGGATTGTGTCCTTGGAGGCCAGTAACGCCATTGATTAGCCCATCAAAAATCCTAGCCAAACACATCCATGGGTTCGGTGGTTCCATTGAGCAAGGGAGCAGTTGAAGGAAGTTATTTTTGAAATGGTAACTGCCTCCCCCACTCCAGCAATTAAAAAGAGCCACTACAACAAACTCAACCACCTCTCCCTAAAAATATGGCTGACCAATTCAAATCAGTTCCCTCCCTTCAACAACCTTATTTATTTGTATTTGCTTTCATTTTTTTCCCTTAAATTCGTTTGCCACATCAGCATTACAGAATATATCCAAAAATAAAAAAAAGAAGAAGAAAAGGACTCAAAACAGATCGTCCAAGAACAAAACAACACACTCAGACTGCAACTCAAGTTCATACTTCATAAAATCATCAATCAAGTTCAGAATCATCAATCAAGGATCAAGAAGAAGAAAGGAGGATTGCCACGAGCCTCCTAGCCATACCCAATTGCCTTAGCCACCCAACACCTAACTCAAGCCCTCAATCCATCCTTAAACGGGCTAATCAAGAGCTGACTACTTCCATTGATCCAATCTGAGGCAAACTAAAGGTAATCATCCTTCTTGAGTCTTACTTTCAATTGCTTTTCATTCTTGCAATTTGAGTATTTGAGTGTAGAGTGTCTTGTCATAGAGTCCAAACTTGTGTCTTTGATTGTCTTAAACACTAGTCTACGAATTGTTGATCTCTACAAGGCAAACATCACTTAAGGTTGATTTCAGCAACAAGAGAGTTGTGTGACAAACACATTGGTTGGGAAACACTTGTGAGAAATTATTATCTCTAATCTGATTTGTTTGCTTGTTTGATTTGTTTTGATCATGTCTAATTCCCCAAGAAGAAGATCGAGGTCCCGGAGTAGTAGTGAGCTTATCCATCCCGATGTACCCGGCTTGTTGAGGACTATGTCGGATTCCATAGCTAGCATGTCCACTCGATTAGCTGCCATTGAAGCTAGGCCAACACCACCTCAGCCTATACCATTAGGCACCCACCAAGACGTCGAAGTTCACTCTAACCACCCTCCTAGACAACCACTAGCTGATCAACACACCATCTATCAAGCTGCCATGAATAGACAAGCCAACAACTCCCCGGTTCATACCAATCCCTCACCAACCATACACGGCCTAAACCATCCTTTACGACCATAAATCAACCCCCACCCTCCACCACAAGCTCCAAGGGAGAACTACTCAATCCCTAACTCTCCTAACAATAGAAGGAATGCATTTGTTAATGAATTTCAGGATGACAATGAAGAGGAGATGGAATACGAAGGCTGAAGAGGAGCACCACGAAGGGACTATCCACCAAGGAGAGGGAGAGACCAAGAGCAAGATGGTTTGGGAAGAGTGAAGGTCAAGATTCCTACATTCGAAGGAAGGTGTGATCCAGATTTGTATATGGATTGGGAGACAAAGATAGAGCAAATCTGGACGTGTCACAACTTTCCCGAGCAAAGGAAGGTCTAGCTGGCTGCCCTAGAGTTCCAAGACTATGCCATGGTGTGGTGGGACAACCTTGTTAAGGAGAGAAGAAGGAACCTTGATCACATGGGAACACATGAAAGCTTTGATGAGGACTAGGTTCATACCTTATCATCATATGAGGGATCTTCGTCAAAGGCTTGAGAACTTAAGACAAGGGTCAATGACTGCCGAGGAAACATACAACGCCATGCAAATGGCAATGGTGAAGGCCAATGTACGAGAGGATGAAGAGACAACCATGGCAAGGTATCTCTGAGTCCTTAACTCTACTTTGACAAACGAGGTTGATATGTATCCTTATAGCTCGATGACGGAGCTCCTACACCTAGCCATTAAGGCCGAATGGAAGCTGCAAGTTAAGGGACTCCAAGCCAACAAAGGAGGAGCTTCATCGAGCACTTGGAGAGGCAATTCGAGAGCTGCACCACCCTATGGCCGAGAGCAACCTAAGTCACAAGAGCAAACTGGTCCTAGATGAGAGTTCCAAGCACCAACAAGCTTCCCCCCCCCCCCCCCCAAGCCACAAGCTGGCCCTACCCAAGGAACAAAAGGGAATGTCTCTAACTCTACTTCTACTCCCAAGACTAGTAACATTGAATGCTTTAAATGTAAGGGTAAAGGGCATTATATGAGGGATTGTCCTAACAAGAGAACTATGATAGTTAATCATCTAGGACAATATGATTCTGCTAGTGAAAATGATGATGATACACGCTTAGAATCTGATTTTGTTGAGCATGATAATGAACTCGTAGAGGATGATGGTGTAGAATATGAGCATGGAGATAGCCTCATTTGTAAAAGAACTTTGCATGTACAACCTGCCTTGTGTGATGATAATCAAAGAGAAAACCTATTTCACACTAGATGCTTGATTAAGGGTAAGGTTTGTAATGTTATAATTGATGGAGGAGGTTGTTGTAACATTGCAAGTACTGAACTTGTCTCTAAGTTACAACTACGACCTTTTTGCCACCCTAGGCCTTATAAGCTCCATTGGATGAATGAGTGTGGAGAACTTAAGGTCAACAAACAAGTGAATGTGACTCTTAAACTAGGGCCTTATCAAGACACTATTCTTTGTGATGTAGTTCCTATGCAAGCATATATGTCATGTACTTTTAGGAAGACCTTGGCAATATGATAGGAGAGTGATGCATGTTGGGTTTAGTAATAGATATTCTTTCACTTTCAATGGAAACAATGTTACTCTCAAACCTATGACTCCATTGCATAGCTAAGGAGGAAGCTCGGCCTAAACCAGTCCCTAGTCATAAAACAAGCCAGCCGAGCCTATCTACACCTCCTACTGTCCTCTTAGCATCCAAAGAAGAACTATAAGGTGAGTATCTACCCTTAGACACCCACCTTATGCTATTAACCACGAAAAGGACCCTAGCTATTGAGCCAACTAAGCCTACCCTACCCCAACCCATCCAAAAGCTTCTTGAAGAGTTCCAAGACATGTTCCCGTATGAGATACCCCCTGGCCTACCTCCATTTAGAGGAATAGAGCACCAAATTGACTTCATGTCGGGGCATTCCCTACCTAATAGGCTAGCCTATAGGATGAACCCTCAAGTGAGCAATGAAATAGAGAAGCAAGTGCACGAGTTGTTGGACAAAGGTTATGTGCGTAGGAGTAAGGTCACCTTGTGCAGTCCTGGTGTTGTTAGCGCCTAAGAAAGACGGGATGTGGCGCATGTGTGTGGACTGCCGTGCTATAAACAACATCACCGTCAAGTATAGGCATCCAATTCCAAGGCTAGATGACATGCTTGACGAGCTCTATGGCGCCACTTTGTTTTCTAAGATCGATCTAAGAAGTGGCTACCATCAGATTAGAATGCAAGAAGGTGATGAAGGGAAGGCGTTCAAAACCAAGTTTGGGCTATTTGAATGGCTCGTGATGCCATTTGGCCTAACCAATGCTCCTTCTACATTCATGAGGTTGATGAACCATGTGCTAAGAAGTTTCCTAGGGAAATTTGTGGTGGTCTACTTCGATGACATCCTCATCTATAGCAAGTCACTACAAGAGCACGAGCTGCACCTAAGGGAAGTGTTATCCATTCTTAGACTTGAGTGTTTATATTCTAATTTAAAGAAGTGTGATTTCTGCACTAATCAAGTCAATTTTTTAGGTTTTGTGGTGAGCTCTAAAGGATTAGAAGTGGATCAAGAGAAGGTAAAGGCTATACAAGAGTGGCCGACTCCTTCAAGTGTTGGACAGGTTCGTAGCTTCCAAGGATTGGCAAGCTTCTATAGAAGGTTTGTGAAAGATTTCAGCACCATAGCTTCCCCATTAACCGAGCACACAAAGAAGAACACTCCATTTGTGTGGGGAAAGGGCCAAGAAGCTGCCTTCAACAAACTCAAGGCTAGATTGACCACAGCCATTTGAGGTCGAATGTGATGCCTCGGGCATAGGCATTGAAGTTGTGCTAATGCAAGAGGGCAGGTGTTGGATCGATTAGCGTATAAAAACTCAAGGAACAAAAGCTATTTGTTCCTTGACAAGTAGATAATGCAGAAAGACAAACAATAATGTAAATCAAACCTGGACACGATGATATATAGTGGAAACACCCCAAGTACCAAAAAGTCCTCGAGGCAAAAAACCACTCCTCTCTAGCTTTCACTAGAGAGAGTTTGAACTAGTCTACTTGTTGTATTGATATCTTGATTACAATAGAACTTGGATCACTCACCTAGACTTCCTAGCTAGATCTCGGATCACTCTTCTCACTTGAATCTCAATCTCACACACGTAGAACAACTCTAAACCGATTAATAGGTTTTCACTCTTCAAAGTCTTACTAAGCTATGCAATTCCCATGCAATATATAGCACACTAAATAGCTCAAACCTAACTACCAATCTAGCCGTTCTAATATTACCATAAATCTCACAATATCTTTCTACAAGGAAATCGCTTCCTAATATTTCATTCACAAGGAATTTTCTTCCTAAGAAATCTTTCACAAGGAAATCTCTTCCTAAGAAATCTTTCCTTCCGTGTGACATTCCAACTTGTTCTCCAAGTAGTCACCTTGGGCCTTACACTTCGGCGCACTGACTAGATCAAATAAGGAAACAAAGCGCATAAGGAAATATTCCTTGCGCATAATATTTCCTTATTCCTTTGGCAACATTCACACGCGCATCCAATGCCCAACCTTGCCGAGTTTCCACTTTCCTTATTTGACGAGATCTTATTTTCCTTCTTTGACAAGATCTTCTTTCCTTCTTTGAAAGGAAACTCTTCCACAATTCTTCAAGTTCATTCTCCAAGATATCTTCGACCAATAATCTTCTTCGGATGAATTTATTCTTCACAGTTGTCTTCCATTCGTCGTAACCTTACGTCTCATGGATTCCAGCAAGACTTCCTTTGTACCTGCTTGTACGTCCTTTGTTCCTGTCTACGCACAAGTAGACTTCCTTCGTTCCTGTCTACACACAAGTAGACTTCCTTCGTTCCTGCACAAACTAGTAACAATACCTACGCACTCAAGTAAACTATTAGTGGATGTTTGTCATTCAATCAAAACCTCATCATATCTCAACAATTTCCCCCTTTTTGATGATGACAAACATCCTTAACAATAAGAGTATAAACCTGAGACATATATACCAGCTAAGGAACGAAGACTAACAGAGCACTAAAAATTCCCCCTCAGAAAAGCAACGAACTACAACTAAGTCATGCATTCGCCCTCAAGTCCTGCTATCCTCTAATTTCCCCCTTTTGGCATCATAAAAAAGAATGAAATCAAGTCAAATTGCACCTTAAGAGCTCATAAATCAGAACAAAAAAATCATAATTCTATTAAAATTAACAAAGGGCCACACCCTCCTTACATCAGACCGCCATATAATTAAAACAGGATAAACATGCAATCATAAACAGCAGAAAGCATGAACAAAGTGAAATAGAAACAAAGAGAAGACAGTAATTGAGTCTAGGGAACAAAAGTGGGGGTCGGATGTGCCAAGGAAAGATAGGATCACTCTGTGTCGTCACGAGGAGATGACTGAGGCAGAAGATTTCCAAGGGTCGTCTCTATCGTCTCCAGTTTGAGTCTTACTAGACTCATGTCCTTTTCAAACGTTCCTATCAGCCGCTGTTGTTGATCGGAGAGACTAGAAACAACACAGCTCAACTTTCCTATGGCATTCTGCGTTTCATAGACCATCGTTGGCGCTTCATTTTGTTCCCCTGTTGGTCTCTCAGACAAAACCTCCTCAGCATCTTCAATCTGAGCGTCTTGAGCCCTTATCCAGCCTGCATTCTCATCCTTTTTGAACTTCATCTTTCTCAAGTTGCTCTCGTCCAAGTTCCTATAGAACACAGCTTCATTTTCTTCCGAATACACCATTAGACTCTTCAAGATCTTTTTGACAATGCTGGGGTAAGGAAGAGCATGGGTCTCACTATTGCTCGCGTGTTCCATGTGCAGTAGGATGACTTTGGCCAAGTTTACCTGATCTCCTTTGAGCAGCTTTTCCATCAGCATAAAGTCCTGGATTAAGATGATGTTTCTCTTTTGTTCTCTGAGAGTAATATTACTGATCAAGATGGAATGAAGAAGGCGATTGATCACACCCATTGAGTTTGTTTTGACATCAGCATTTGGTGGATTCTCGTCTTCACTAATCCTCTTTTTCAGCTCCAGAGGTTGAACGTCTTGCGGCCACTGTCTCTTGGAATAACTGCAGAAGCCTTCGTGAGGAACTCCTAGTATAAATGCGAGCTCAATACTGGAGATAGAGCATGACTGTCCTCCAACCGTAAACCTTCATGTGAGGGCGTGTGGTCTTTCTTCTAGAATAAAACTCCCATAGAACTCTTTGAACAATCCTGAATTGACGCTTTCCCCTTCTACAAACAAGTGACCCCATTTCTGAGCTTTGAGAAGCTCAGACACCTTTCCTAGGCCATTTTCTTCCAGAAACTTCTCTTCTAAGATCAACTCTCTCACAATCGACCTTCCAGACATCCTTCAGTGACGGATTCTCCTTTTTCACCATCGCTCCCTTCCCTTTCCTGGCACTCTTCCTTGACAGGGGAGTAACCCTTGTTTTCTTTGGCGCAGGCGATTTTGGCTCGGGTATCTCTTCACTGGTCTCCTCAGAAGACTTCTGAGCAGCTTCTCTAACCAGCTGAGAGGGGGTTTTCCTCTTCCCTGTGACCCCGTTGCTATTGCTCGTCTTCCTTCCCTTTTGAGAGGAGAGGATTTGGATATCGGCTTCAAGTTCTTTCTCGAAGTTGTCTAGAGTTTCGTCCTGCCTTGGCGCCGTCTCAGAGACGTCACCGGCAGGCCGAGACTCATCCTCGTCGACATCGATGATTTGCTCACTTGGGGGAGGGAAGGCAGGGGTTTCAGGAATAGTGGGCTCAGGGTTTTTGGGCACTGTGGCTTTGGGTTCTTTGTAGATCACCATGGAGGACATGGGATCGATGAATGGAGATTCAGGGAGGACAGGAGAAGGATTTGGGATGAGAGGGCTACGGGACATGTAACCAGCGGCGACTAATTTTTGAATTAGGGAATCTAGGGTTTCATCGTTGGCAATGACGAGTGATGGGTTTTGGGAGGAGTTGGAGGCCATTGTTGTGGAGCTTGGGATTTTTGAGGAGCAAGGAAGTTTTGAGAAAATTCAGGGAAATTTTGGGAGCATGAGATTAAAAATTTGGGAAAGAGAGTTTATATAAGGGAGGGGCGAGATTTACCCGGATGAGCGAATCGTTTCTTGAAGAGTTTGAATATTAGCCGTTTAAGATCTCCTTCCTTGTTCACACGCCACAATCATCACAAAAGTACACACTTTCCAAACACTCTTCTTTACCTTTCCTTTTTCACACGACAATAATAATTGCTTTCCCATTTAATTACTTGTGTCATTCCTACTTGAGACAACCACACGATGCAGACACGCAACCCTGACACGCTGCACCTCTTTCTCCACCCAATCAGGCTCCTCGCGTGACAAAAACTTTCCTTTTCTTTCCAAGGCAAGCCAACAAGATCGTAGTGTATGATATGGGGGGTATCGTTACCAGAGATGGTACAAGAGAATATCATACGAAATAATAATATGGATAATTTAAAAATCATGATGAGAGATTCCAGATGTGATGACATAAGATTGGCGCATAGGAATATACAATCATGATTTAGGCTTAAGGGACGGCTGTAGAGTACCTCTATCCTTTGAGCTTATAATGAGGGATCAAATCATCAAGAGGACTCTTTTGGGCTGAAAATAAGACCTTGTTCATGCAAAATGAAGTTTCAGAGAAGCATGCAATCATGTAAATGATCATAGAGAGGAACGACATAATTTAGGCATTACACAAAGTCAATTTTTCATAGAAATTAGGAGTTATAGAGCTCTATGAGATTTAGGAGCAAGAGACAAGAAATCATTCAAGTTTCAGCCAATCATTGAAAGATTTCAAGAGATATAAGGAGCATAGAGAGGAAAACACACCTTAGTGAGTTCCTTCGTTTCTGAGGTGATCTTGCTTAGTGCTCTTGTTAGGGAAGACTGATTTGTCCAACTTATAATGTCTTCATAAAAAAAGTTTGCATAGATAGAGAGAGAATTACGTACCTTTTTGACCAAGGTTTGCAAACTTCTAATTTAGGGAGCCTCCGGTATGAGGAGTTGTGTTCCCTTCGAGGTAAGAGTTCCAATTTTTTTTTTTAATTAATAAGGAGGCTAAGACGAACAAGGTACAGAAATCGAAAGCGGAAGCAATAGAAAAACAAGAATTAAAGGAACCATACCTGTGGGGGCACACTGCTTCATTCTGATCATACCTTTTCTTGATCACTTGATTCGTACTTGAGTTGTCTTTGTATCTTCCCCCTTTGACACAGTTGAGTTACTCAACAAGTCAATACCAAGGAGCGACGAATGAGTGAATGCCTTTGACCGGCTCTGTTGTATCCTTCCTTTAATCCAGAGGGAGGGATCCCTCTAAATGATCTGGTGAAGTGGCATGGAGCTATCCTTTGTTCCCTGTAAGTTTAACCTGTCTATGTACCAAGGATAGTTGCGCTACACCTGAGAGAGAGGGTTAGTTTTTCCTTACCCAAGCAAGTCTTGACTTGCTTGAGTTTTGTGGGACAGATCTATCGTTTGTAGTACCTTGGAGTTCAGATTGATTAACCTCAACCTTTACTTTTGGGGTACTTCGTGGTGATCCTCTTGATCCTATCCTACCTTAAGCATTCATACCCTTAGTCTTGGGAGTGTCTTTGGAGTGATCTTTGGATCTCATCTTTGGCTCGGATTGAGTCTCTAATGTATCCTCTGACTTTCTCTCGTTCTGAGCTCGGTAAGGGGCACGTATCTTTTCCTCAATTTGGATTCTGAGGGAACATTCATGCTTGTAGTGCCTAGTGTTACCACAGTGCCAACAAACACGATGTTGCTTGAGATTGACATACTTGCTTTGTCCTGGCCAGATGGGAATGTTATCTTTCCTGGACTCGAAGGCAATATGTGTCGGCTCTGTGTTTTGAAGTTGGCTCAACCAGATTGCATATGCTTTATGCCCATCAAACCATGTGCTTATCCTTTCGACAGATTTGTTTCCCCCTAAGGACTCCACCTTGGTGACACACCTTTTGCAAGGGTTTTCCAATGATGGTTCCTTGGGTGATTCCAAATTCACGTTAGGTGACTCATGAGTTTTAGGGTTTTCATCTGAGCCATATCCAATTCCACCGCGGGGCACAAATCGACTTGAGTATCGGTTTTTAGGCCATTTATGTAGGATCTAGCATGCTCATCTAGCCACAACTTTTTCTTGTGATCCTCATCTTCCTTGAGTGCCACAAGATCATTACACAACTTCTCATTCTCATGAACCGGAGAAAGCTTTGTATTTTCGAGCTCAGAAACCTTACTCTCAAGGGATATGATCTTGTTTTTGAGCCCGGAGCATTTTTCGCAAGAGCTAGATGAAGAAGAGGAGAGGCTTTCTAGCATGGTAACTTTTTCAGACAGGAGTCTTGTTTCATTTACCAGTCTTGAGAGTTCCTCCTCTCTCTCATCTAATTTCTCTTGTATATCCCCGTTCTCTTCTCAAAGTCTTCTAACAATATGAATTAATTGAGTGCTAGACATGCTCTGTAATTTAGTGATGATGGAAGAAAGACTTACCTTGGCTTCAGGTGTGCTATCTTCGGCTACCTTGAGGCACACTTCCTTCTCACTCTTCTGGTCTTTTTGATCTGAGTCTGAATCCTCCCAGGTTGCCATCATTGCTCGCTTTCCTTCTGGAACGGGTGGTTCTCCCGCTCTCCTTTTGTAGCAATTTCTGGCAAAGTGACCAGTTTTCTGACAATGATAGCATATGACTTCCTTCATGTCCTTCGTTCCGTCATAGGGACGGGAGTCACTCCTTCCCCCTCTCCAAGCTTTACGAAAGACACTTGTGATCAAGGCTACAGTTTCATCCTCTTCAGCCTCGACGTCTTCCATCTGGCATAGATCAAATTCTTTTTCGACTTTCAGGGCAATGGATTGACTCTTGTCAACCTCCTTTCTTCCCTGGAGTTTTCTTTTGAGAATCCCAGAATGACTTTTGAGGCGGCAGACTAGATCTTCTAGGGATATATCTTTGATGTCGCTTTGTGCTTGTAGAGCATTGACGAATCCATCCCACCTGGAGTTTAGTGCTTGCATGAATTGATGCGTAACCTTCCATTGAGGGATGTCTTCACCAAAAAACTCTATTTGGCTGACATATCCTTCGAATCTGGCATGAAAATCTTCCAAAGATTCGTTCTTTTCTTGAAGAGCCTTCTCATAGTCCTTTTGTGCCGCTAAAAGGCGATTTCTCTTCACATCGCTACTTCCTGAGTAAGTCCTACTAACTGCATCCCATATCTCTTTAGCAGATTTGTATTTTAATACTTTTCTGAGATCACTTGAACTTAGAGCCATGTGAAGGATCTTCTTGGCCCTAGCATTCTTCTCCAAGACTTTGTAATCGGCATCATCGTAATCGATTCTCTTTTTCTCTCTGGTCTTGTCTTCCCCGGCAAGGTCCAGAACAACTATATCTCTGAATTCAATGACCTTCCATAGTTGGGCATCAAGGGATTGAGTATGGGATTCAAACTAGATTGCCCACCAGTCATACTCTCCCGGCTTCAGCATTGGGAGTTTCCAAAACGAGTCGTTGATTGCATTGTTGGATGACATATTTTCCTGCAAAGCTAATTGAAACAATCTAGAGACTAGGCTCTAATACCAATTGTTGGATCGATTAGCGTATAAAAACTCAAGGAACAAAAGCTATTTGTTCCTTGACAAGTAGATAATGCAGAAAGACAAACAATAATGTAAATCAAACCTGGACACGATGATATATAGTGGAAACACCCCAAGTACCAAAAAGTCCTCGAGGCGAAAAACCGCTCCTCTCTAGCTTTCACTAGAGAGAGTTTGAACGAGTCTACTTGTTGTATTGATATCTTGATTACAATAGAACTTGGATCACTCACCTAGACTTCCTAGCTAGATCTCGGATCACTCTTCTCACTTGAATCTCAAACTCACACACGTAGAACAACTCTAAACCGAGTATTAGGTTTTCGCTCTTCAAAGTCTTACTAAGCTATGCAATTCCCATGTAATATATAGCACACTAAATAGCTCAAACCTAACTACCAATCTAGCCGTTCTAATATTACCATAAATCTCACAATATCTTTCTACAAGGAAATCGCTTCCTAATATTTCATTCACAAGGAAATCTCTTCCTAAGAAATCTTTCCTTCCGTGTGACATTCCAACTTGTTCTCCAAGTAGTCACCTTGGGCCTTACACTTCTGCGCGCCGCCTAGATCAAATAAGGAAACAAAGCGCATAAGGAAATATTCCTTGCGCATAATATTTCCTTATTCCTTTGGCAACATTCACACGCGCGTCCAATGCCCAACCTTGCCGAGTTACCACTTTCCTTATTTGACGAGATCTTCTTTTCCTTCTTTGACAAGATCTTCTTTCCTTCTTTGAAATGCAACTCTTCCATAATTCTTCAAGTTCATTCTCCAAGATATCTTCGACCAATAATCTTCTTCGGATGAATTTATTCTTCACAGCTGTCTTCCATTCGTCGTAACCTTACGTCTCATGGATTCCAACAAGGCTTCCTTCGTACCTGCTTGTACGTCCTTTGTTCCTGTCTACGCACAAGTAGACTTCCTTCGTTCCTGTCTACACACAAGTAGACTTCCTTCGTTCTTGCACAAACTAGTAACAATACCTACGCACGCAAGTAAACTATTAGTGGATGTTTGTCATTCAATCAAAACCTCATCATATCTCAACAGCAGGCCTATATCTTTCTTTAGTGAAAAGCTCAAAGGTGCGTGTCTTTACTATTCTACCTATGATAGAGAACTCTATGCATTGTTTAGGGCACTAAAGACATGGCAACATTATCTATGGCCTAGTGAGTTCATTTTGCATACTGATCATCAATCCTTGAAGCATTTTAGGAGTCAAGATAAGCTAGATAGGCGTCATGGTACATGGATGGAGTTCATTGAAACCTTTCCTTATGTTATCAAGTATAAAAAGGACAAGGACAATGTAGTAGCTGGTGCATTATCTAGGAGGCATGTTTTAATCATTCAACTTGACTCTAAGGTGTTAGGATTCACATACATTCAGAAACTCTATGAGCATGATACTGATTTTGGTGACACCTATAGCCATTGCATGACTAAGGGCTCTTTGGACAAGTTTTACTTGTATGAAGGGTTCTTATTTAGGGCTGATAAGGTTTGTATTCCTAAGTGCTCTCTAAGACTTTTACTTGTGGAGGAAGCCCACAAGGGAGGTCTAATGGGGCATTTTGGGAGGGACAAGACCTATGCTATGCTCCAATCTCATTTCTACTGGCCTCATATGTTAAGAGATGTGGAGAATATGCTAAAGAAGTGCTTAGAGTTTCTCAAGGCCAAATCAAGAGTGAAGCCTCATGGGCTGTACACACCACTTCCTATACCTTCTTCTCCTTGGTTAGACATTAGCATGGACTTCATTGTAGGACTACCAAGGACTAAAAAGGGTAGGGATTCAATCTTTGTGGTTGTGGACAGATTCTCAAAGATGGCACACTTCATTGCATGTCACAAGACCGATGATGCTTCTAATGTGTCTACTCTCTTCTTTCGAGAAGTAGTGAGGCTACATGGAGTACCTAGGTCCATTGTGAGTGATAGAGACACCAAGTTCTTGAGTCATTTTTGGAGATCTCTTTGGGGAAGGCTAGGTACGAAACTCTTGTTCTCTACTTCTAGTCATCCTCAAACCGATGGCCAAACCGAGGTGACAAATAGAACTTTGGGCACATTGCTTAGGGCTGTCATTAAAAAGAACTTGAAATCTTGGGAAGAAGTCCTTCCACATGTAGAATTTGCATACAATAGGGTTGTGCATTCATCTACACCCATGAGTCCTTTTCAAATATGGCATGAATCCTTTGACCCCTCTAGATCTTATACTGTTGCCTATGAAGGAGCGAGTAGAGTTTAATGCAGGAAAACAGGTTGAATTTATCAAAGAGCTCCATGATAGGACAAAGATCAAGCTTGAGCAAGTGGGGAAGGCTGCGGCTGCAAGGAATAACAAAGGAAGGCGCCGTGTGATCTTCAAGCCCGGTGACATGGTTTGGGTTCATTTTAGAAAGGAAAGGTTCCCTCACAAGCGCACATCGAAACTTTCTCCTAGAGGTGATGGACCTTTCAAAGTGCTAAGGAAGGTGGGCGACAATGCATATGTTCTAGACCTCCCCGGTGATTATGGTGTGAGTGCTACATTCAATGTAGGCGATCTATCTCTATTTGAGGAACAAGACGAGGAGCCTCATGATTCGTGGTCGAATCCTTTCCAAGAAGGGGAGGATGATGAGAGACCACCCATAACACCTACACCTCCTCTAGTTCCTTCAATTGATGGCCCTCTTACAAGATCTAGAGCTAAGAAACTCAAGCAAGACTTGGACAAGGTAGTCACTTATCTCTTGTCCAAATAACTCCATTGCCTTGATGGTTTACCTAAGCTTGGAGAGAGGACCTTGATGACCATTGGAGACCACTTAGAAGACCCTCAATCTGTTGAGGAAGGATCATGAAGTTGTAATGGTTTTATTTGCATTTTCATAACATTTTAGTAGACCTTTTAGGCGTGTGTTTTTAGTGTGTTTTTAAGACATGTTTTGGTGTGTTTTAAGACCAAAAGGCCGGCTCCTCCTTGAGGTATAAAAGGCTGCCTTTGGCACTTGTAAAATCAGATTTGGCTTATGCATGAAAAAAAACAGTTTCTTCTTCCCAAAAGAGAGAGCTTTTGAGAGAGAAGAGTGGATTGTTGATTTCCTTGCTTAGTTGTCTTGTTGATGTCAATTCTCTTGAAGGATGGGTGGTTTCAAGCATCATAGGCATCCTCCTTGTGATGCGTCTCCTTAGGCGTTTGTGTAAGGTTGTATAGGTGGGGTTTCTTCTCCATTTGGTTTGGTTCTTGAGTCATCCTCAAGGGTTGAATCCATGTGAGTTCAGGTTCCATCTTTCTATCCTTGTTTTGGTTTCCTTTTCCTTTGTTTTCCTTCTAATCTCCCATGGTTGATCTTGTTTTCGAGTTGTGTCGTGTCTAAGGCGTCTAGATCAGGTTCGACGTGGTTCAGCCCCGTATCAGGTCGATTGGTAGGTTTTGATCCAAAGCCATCCAACGCGAACATAAACCCGTAACAACTCGGTACCCGAACCGACTCGACCGGCTATAAACCCGACTTGTTTTTACCCGATAATTTTAGATCCGAAATGACTCAACCCGAAATATACCTATACATGGGACATTCTGACCCGAACCCAACCCGCCCGACCTGATTGCCAAGTCTAATAAATTACACTGAGCTAAATAAAGCATACACTTATCAATCATTTAGGAATCAAATTGTATTGCATCTATATATATATATATATAGATTTAAGCTCTGGTGTAACAGCCTCTTACGGTGTAACGGTGTAACGAGTATTCACCCTCAATGGTATTCAGGTTTGTTAATTCAACTTAATTTACCTGTATCAATATAGGGTAGATATTCAACTAAATAAACATGAATAAATAACGTAAAAGATTGACAAGAGGCACAAACATATGAGAATGCGATTAATGCATATATAACCTAAATCTACATAAAATTGAATATCAACATTAACAAACCCGAATACCATTGAAGGTAAATACTCGTTACACCGTTACACCGGAACTCACCTCTCTCTCTCTCTATATAAATTCATGGATTTGAGAAAGTAATGTCAATTGAGACTCATTAATGTTTAAACCTAATTTTTTCTTTTTCTTTCTATCTCTCATTATCCAATGATAATTGAGACTTATTAAATGTCTAATAAAATCATAATTATGTGCTTAATTGGTTAGTATTTCCACCATTTTCATCTTTTTCTTTCTTCGCTCTTCACCTTCAATATGTATGACGATGAAGAGCAATCTGAGCAACGTAAACGACTATGTGATTTTGGTACATATATAAGAGATATTCAATTTATTTTATTATAATTTACTAAAAAAATACATATATGAATATATATATTAATTATATGAATATAGAAAAAAATAAAATGTGTTTGGTTCGCGCAAAGCGGGAGTAATGACCTAGAAAGTTGTCATTAAGTCGCCATTACTATGTGTCCTCTTGAATTCCTCTTCTAATTTCAACTTTTAATCTTCCGACTTCTCCGACTGTGATTTCGTATTGAATTCTCCCATCAAGTCGTCGTTACTCTTCTGCATATTGTATTTCACCGTTTCTCATGGTTATTTGCCAATTTGTAATTGAACCAATCAATTTGCTATTTTTATCACTTCTATTGTTCGTTTATTTTTGTGTTAATGTCTTGGTTAACATGTTAGATTTGCTTTGACCTGAATTGGATAAAATTATGCCCTGAAAAAGGTTGTAAATATATAATTAGCCCAATCCAATTTTGAGAGAAATCGTAATGACCCCGCGCGTAGTGAGCGGGTCCGATTCTAGTTTATACAGTACTTATTTTTCACTTCTTTGTCGTTGAATTCACATTTAAATATCAAGTCTCCCCGTATGATCCAGCCCCCGAAATATCCCTCTACTCGTCACATAAAAAAGTTAACAAACCTGAAATTAATTAAATCCTGCTAGTCAATTTCAATAGACGGGCATAAGTACAAACCCCCCCACCAAATCGTCTCTATTCAGAACACAGACGGATACAAATTATACAATCATACAACTTGCAGCTGCAAAGACTATTAGTTAGGCAAGACTCGAAAGCAATAATCAACTCCCCATCTCTCTCCCTCCACAATGCTAGAAACTGAGATGAATGATCTTTCAGACGATGCCGATTACGCAGCTTCACAGGAACAAGTATGTTATCGTTCGCCACTGGATTTCAATCTTTCCAATTCCACTAATTATCTGATTGCTCGATTTTCTTTCTCTTTCGTGGAAACGACCATCTTCCGAATCGAATTGATTGACTTTTTGGTGTATGTTGAGCTCTATAGGTGCTGATCAAACTTCAATTTTAGGGATTCTTTGTTCGTCTTGTAATTTTTGTGTGATTTTCGGGGAGTAGGGTTCAAGGAGCATGCCGCGAAGCGATAGCGGAAGAAGAAGTGAACCAGAAGCTGCAGAGTTTATTTATGTCAAGGAGAATGTGTCGGTGCATCCGACACAGTATATGTCTGAGAGGATTAGCGGAAGATTGAAGTTGCTTAAGCAAGGGGATGCTCTATTTATGGTAAACTGGATGTTCTGATTGAGTTGATCTATATCGTTTGTGCTTCTATAGAAATTTAAGATTATCTATATTGTTTTCATCGACAGTCATGGATTCCATACAAAGGCCAAAACTCAAATACGAGGCTTTCGGAGAAAGGTTAGTCTTTAAATTGATTACCGTGCGAGTTGCAATGTATAAATGGAGGTATAGAATATGTGAAGTCATGAGATAATTTTGCCTGTGTGATTTTGCTGCTCCATTTGGCAAAGAACTTTGGATTTTATTTTGATAATTGACACAAAGTTAGATAAAACTACTCATAGGTGGTGAGATATTTGATGAGAAATCTCATTTAGTCAACACAAGCTTTTATTTTCCAAATCTTATGTCACTCAAATTAGATTTCCACAAAACATTACTTCATTGTAATTGGGGGAAGCCATATGCTATGTAGTTACTTTAACTGGTCTTTTGGCAGCCCTTGGAATCCCGTTTATAGAAATAGGAAGCCCTTGCGTTGGGCTTCTGCATTCGGGTTATAGAAGCTTAGGCTGCACGGTCCGGTGTTGCTGGGTTGGCTTTGTTATGCTATGTTGTGTTGTGTTTTGTTTGTTGTTTTTCTGTTTAGTGTTTAAATTATATGTGGACATTCATAGGGTTTTAGGTCTTTGGGTCACTTTGGTAACTTCCTCCCAACTTGGTTGGGGTAAGGATTTAACCATCCCGACCCTCCAGACCCCTTTCTGGGATATAATGGGGTTTGCTGTTGTTGTTGTTGTTTGTTTCTTTCCAATTTATCTCCTAGTTTGACCCCTATCAAGAAATGTGGGTAATATTTACAGATATTTACATGCTTAATGTACTGTCCCCAATCATGTCACAATATCAAAAACTGTGACACAAATGAATTCATCGCAGCATACTTACACAATCCGGTGTCATTAATGTTGAGTTCTGCACCACACTTCTGTTACTTCTCAGAAGCCTTAGATTTGTATAAAGCTGTAAGCTATGTTAACTGTAGAAATGCTTTCTGCTTTCAGGTGGTGGTCTAAAAGTTATACATTTATACATCTGGAATCCTCCATTTTAGTTAGTATCGTCTCCTTGTTGGGTAGGTTAGATCTCCGTGTCATTAAGAAATTCTTCTTACACTAGTTTACGTATACTGAGAGAAATCATAAGTTGGACATGAACATATCTATTTATCTATTTTGATTTGGTTATGGCAACTAGAAGAAAGATGATTATGTTTGCGTCTTTCAGAAAATAATTGGTCTACTATATAGGTGAAGAATTTGCAAATCTAAGATTAAGAGGAACCAGTCAGCTCTTACTTTTACTTCTACATTTTCTGTTTCTTTTTCTACAATCACGTTATTTATCTTGTGTTATCATGTATTGTTTTATGTTTTTTCCTCCTTTCTGTGTCTCATGTGATTATGTATTGCATGAAAGAAGTCAGAGACAGGCTTGTCTGGTTTATGTTTTAGTTAGTAAAATTTACCCCAATAACGAAATTTGGTCCCCATCATTTGCAGATAGGAATCTATATACAATAAGGCTACTTCCATTCACAGACATACGCTCCATCCGCAGATATACTCCAGCATTTGGATTGCAGTATGTTATTGTAGTGCTGTCATCAGGTAGACCAATATCTTTCTCAAAATATATTTTCTGCCAAACTAGCATTGAATGCTATTTTTAAGTGGACTACGACAGGCGGTCAACAACATTCTTGTGTATCTTTTCTTCCACAATCAGGCTGTAGTAAGTTAGTAACTTAGTTTGTTTATCATGGTGAAGCTGTTTAAGAAGTACTTACATATTCATAGAATTACTACTATTCATGTTGAGGACTTGGAATTTAGTAACTGGTGCCATGCATGACAATCAGTTTGGTAACCTTTTCTATATTTTTACTGGAAATGTCTTTCGAGGACTCTTAGTTAGGGCTTGGAAATGCTTTTTGCTGTGAACTTTTAGAGCCTTTTGTAATAGTAGACAGTAGTTCATACTCTTTAGTATACAATTTCGAAATCATTAAATCAACTGTTTATTCTGGCAGGCCTGGCTTTTCCACCTCTTTATTTTTACAATGGTGGTCTAAGAGAGTTCCTTGCTACAATTAAGCAGCATGTTTCACTTGTGAGGTTTGTTTACAGTTCCACTCCTATTGGCCTATTGCTTCCGGAATACCTATAGTTAAATGTAAATGTTCTGTTTGTTAGTAAGTGAAAAATTATTAGATTTGTTATAATGTAAGGGGTACACCATAAGAGGTCTGTGAGTAGGAGTAGAAGATTGAAAGAAAATAATCAAAGCTTCAAATACTATACTTTGAATGACATATTGACATCATGTAGAAGCTGGAGAATTACTGGATGCTGTGCATAGGTGCAGAAATTGATATCTACTAAAACCTTATTTTACATTATATGGTAAATACTCAAGCTTGAAAAAAAATGGTTGAGGAAGCCCTCCATTTGGATAAGGTGGTGTTCTGCTGAAACTGAGTTATGGGCAAAGGAATCAGGCTTTGAAAGTATTGCGTTGGAACTTTTTTTTGGGTGAAAAACGAGGGGGAAACCCTCGGATGCATTAAACGAAAGAAATTAAGCTAAAACAAGACGAGGTTTAGCCAATCCTCGAACATCATCCGCAAGCGTGTTACAAATCAAAATGGGGGGGGGGGGGGGAGGTTATGCAAGAGATGGAGACCCAAGGAGGAGGAGGACGCGAGCGAGGCAAGAGCGTCGGCGACGCAATTGGCTTCCCGGTAGACGTGACGGAATTGGATAATCCAATCCCTACGAAGGTAGCCTTGACAAGAAGACACAAGGCTAGCGAGAGGGTGGAGGGGCGGAGGGTTGGAATTAAGAAGGCTCACAACAATCTGGGAATCGGATTCAAGGAGAACCTTCCTAAAGCCCCCCTCCCAAGCCATCTTAAGACCATGAAAAACCCCGAGAAGCTCAGCTTTCAGGACAGTACAAACACCGATGTTAAGGAGGAACCCCAACTTCCAGGCCCCCATATCACATCTGATGATACCGCCCGCTGAGGCCTTCCCGGAAACGCCAACGGCACCGTCAGTGTTGACCTTGCAAAAGCCGGAAGGTGGGAACTCCCAAGCAATCCAGCAAGGCTTGCGAAGCAACAAGGAACCCGAGCAAGATCTGGCCGTCCAAGAACGAAAGAACTCACCAGCCCAATCAAGAACAAAAGGCGCCTTGTCCCTAGTAACCGACCCATCTCTGAAGACCCTGTTATTACGCCATTTCCACATCCAAAAAATAGCAGAAGCAAAAACCGAGGACCATTTAAGGCCATTGGGCAAAATTGTAGAGTCCACCAAATTAGCTCTAAACCAAATAGGAAAAGCAAGCCCGAAAAAATCGGAATGATTCATGGGGGGTTGAAGCCGCTGCCAGCAGTCACCAAGAGAATCACAATCTCTGAAAATGTGGATGCAAGATTCAGAAATCAAAGGACAACAGCTGCAGCAGGCGTCAATAGCCATGTGCCTCCGAACACGCTCCTCGTTCGTGAGAATGGCCCCGCGGAACACCGGCCACAAAAGGATCGGACTCTCTCAGGCACCATCAGCTTCCAAATGGCACGCATAACCTGCAGATCCACCGTGGAAAAAGACGAAGAATCAGAAATGAGTTTGAAAGCTGAAGAGACCGAAAACATACATGAAGGCGAATCACGCCAGGAAATCCAGTCTGAAGCATCCCCAGAAATATCGCAAGAGATGGAAGCAAGCTTAAGGGAAGTCTCAGGCGAGAGGAAGGGAGAAAGAAGATCCCACTTCCACCCAACATCAGGACCCCAAAGCTCCTTAACACTAAGATTCAACAAAGACGGCGGAATCGAGAACTGTATCAAGCGGATAAGAGGGACATCCTCGACCCAAGAATCCAGCCAAAAGCGGACAGTCGAACCATCGCCAATCAACCACTTAGTACCCTTACTAATAACACGCTCCATACCAGATTTCAAGCCACGCCAAACATGGGACATAGGAGAACTAGTATCGAGCCCCCCATCTTTAATATACTTGCTCTTCAAAACTCTCACCCAGAGCTTGTCCTCTTCATTCAAAAAACGCCAACCTAGCTTAGAAACTAAGGCGAGATTGAGGTCTTGCATCCTACAAAGGCCCAGACCCCCGGCGTCTTTAGGCAAGCACATATCCTTCCAAGCCACAAGATGAATCTTCTTATTGTTATCCCATTCCCCCCAAATAAAGGAGCGACAAGTCTTATCTATCTTACAACAAATGGACTTGGGGATAATCATAGAACCCATGGAGTAAACGGGGAGGGAAGCAAGCACGGACTTCGTCAGAGTAATCCTACCGGCGAAACTAAGGAACTTACCCTTCCAGCCCGAGAGACGCCTCAAAATCTTGTCAAGAAGAGGCCCGAAAGTAGCTTTCGAAACTCTTTTGTGAAGAACGGGGACCCCAAGATAATTACCAAGGTTCGAGGTCACCTCAAACCCACTGATACGATGAAGGGAAGAGGCAAGAACCTTGCTGAGATTGGGAGAGACAAAAATCTTGGTCTTGGCCATGCTAACTTTCTGCCCGGAGGCTTTACAGAAACAGTCCGGAACAGCCAAAATGATCTTTAATTGGCAAACCGAAGCCTCGGCCATCAGAATAATGTCATCCGCAAACATAGCGTGCGAAAGAGGAGGACAAGACCTAGAGAGCTTGATGGGTTTCCAGCTGCCCGAGTCCACTGAACGAAGGATGAGATGACTGAGCCTCTCAATGCAAAGGATGAAGAGATACGGTGAAAGGGAGTCACCCTGATGGATACCCCTCTCCGGACAGAACGCATCAGAGGCCTCACCATTCCAAACAACCTGAAGAGAAGAGGATGAGACACACTCAGAGATCCAATCAACCCAAACACTGGGGAACCCTGCAGCAAGGAGAGAGTCCGAGACGAAGTCCCAATGAAGATGATCAAAAGCTTTTTCAAGGTCAAGCTTGATAACCATCCACCCTTTCTTACCCCGAACACGACGCCTCATGGAGTGAACCACCTCCTGAAGGAGAACAATATTATCCGTAATGACCCGACCTGGAATGAAGCTACCCTGAGTGGGGCCGATCAGAGAGCCGAGGAGCGGCTGAATACGGTTAACCATGATCTTAGTAAATAGTCTTGTAGAGGACGTTACAGAGACTAATAGGTCTAAATTGACCCATCGAGTCGGGGTTCGAAACCTTGGCCAAAAGGACAATGTAGGTGTCGTTAAGACCGGGAGGGAGAACACCCGACTCGAAGAAACCTCTGACAAGCTTAATGACCGAGTCCCCCACCACATGCCAGCAGCGATGATAGAACACAGGTTGAAAACCGTCCGGACCAGGAGACTTGAAACCAGACATGCCCTTAATAGCCTTAAAGATCTCCAAATCAGAGAAAGGGAGTGCAAGACCAGACCAATCAGCGGGGGGCAAGGTCGGGAAACCGAGGCGGGAAATGCTGATCGGGATCATTTCTTGGACAGGCCACTGGAACAGTCCAGAGCATGAATCTCAAGGGCCTTAGGCTCAGAAATCCAAACACCATCAGCACCTTTGAGCCTGTCAATTCTGTTGCGGTTACGACGAATGACCGTAGAGGCATGAAAGAAGGCGGTACTTCTATCTCCCGAGACTAACCATTGCTCACGGGATTTTTGAAACCATAAGGTTTCTTCCTCCTCAAGAACAAGGTTAAGATCCCGCTGAATCTGCTGCTCTTTAGCAATGAGAAGATTAGACCAACCAGAGTCACCTTGGCGTTGGACATCAGCAAGCTTCGAGCTTAAAGAGGCTTTCCTCGAATGTATGTTGCCAAAAGTACTGACATTCCAACTCTGCAAATCAGTTTTTAACCCCGCAAGAGCCACGTTCGCAGGAGCATTATGCTGCCAAACAGAGCGAACAAAGGGGGAAAAATCTGGGTGAGAGAACCAAGCAGCCTCGCAGTGGACAGGCCTCCTGTTCCTATTCGAGGGAGACCGGTTGACCAAAGAGCAGAGCAAGGGAACATGGTCAGAACCAAACTTACCCAAATGAGTAATCTTCGCCTCAGGCCAACGACAATGACTATCAGAGTTCATGAAGGCCCTGTCCAGGCGCTTGGAGATCCTAGAAGCTGCAGAGGACCCCCTAGACCAAGTAAATCTAGAGCCTGAGAAACCCATGTCAATGAGGCCATGCCTATTAACCAAGCAAGAGAAGTCAGCAGAGTCCAAAGATAAGGTCCCAGAACCTCCCTGGCGTTCAGAGAGAGACAAGATACAGTTGAAATCCCCCGCCAAAATAAGGGGCCCGTTGATCGCAGCTAACTCCCGAGAGAGAGCAGGCCAAAAAACTCTTCTACGAGCAGCAGTAGGGGAACCATAAGCAGCAACAAAATGGCTCTGAATTCCCTGCACACAACAAGAGAAGTGAATGAAATTAGAATCATGATTAACAATGGTGAGAGGCGTAGAAAAATTATCCCACAACACCCATATTCCCCCCGAAAAACCCAAAGCGTCAACACGAAACGAGTTAGGTAAAGGAGATCGGTCGTAGATGTCCTGCGCAGTTTGCCCGGAAACATGGGTTTCCATAAGCACGAGAATAGTGACATGGTTAGCCCTAACCAAATGGCGGATGTTCCTGCGGAACCCCTCCTTAGCGGTGCCTCTACAATTCCAGGAGGAATGACCCAGAGGGGCCTTCAAAACAGATGGAGAAGAGTCTTCCAGGGCAGAATCCGAACTTTGTTGAACGAAGACGACCAAGGCAGATTCGGCGACTAAAGGAGCAGAAGAAGCAGTTTGGGCTGGACAACCCCTGCGTCTTTTTCCCGTACCCACAATTATCTCAGGATCCGAGATGGGAGGCCCAGTAATGAGGCCCAAAATAGGGGCCGGATTATTAATGGGCTTAGCCACACTAAGCCCTAATGGCGCTTTAGAAGAAGAGACTGCTTTATCAACCCTAGGGCCCCTCAAAGAACTGACAACAATACTCCTGTCACCTCCCATGTCTTCCTCTGAAATCAGACCTAAAACGTCAAAACTGTTTGCCTGTGTCAGAGAGGACGAAGGTTTCTCCACTTCTCTAGAAACTTCCTTCGCAGGAAGCCTAGGGCCACCAACCGAAGCCGCTTGTGACTTCCCTTTTGAGCCTACATTCTTATTTCCCATGCTAGGGCACTGCAACAGAGGAAATCAGGGTAGGCACATCAGTAGCAGGTTTTAGAGTTTTTGCAGAGACCGGGTTATCCTGCGCCTTCACCGATTCCCTATGCACATTCGACCGTTTCGGATGCACCACCGTCATCCAAGAGCCTGCTAGGCGGGTGCCTGCAACTGGAGCGGAGGAGATCGCTCAGAGCTTATCAGAGATCGGAGGAACCACCGCCTTAGCCTTTGCGACCGAGCTCTCATCCTGCGGAGGAGGGGTCTTCTTGGGGCAGTTAGTGAGGGAATGCCCGAAACAACCACAGTGATGACAGATCGTCTTGAAACCCTCATATTCCACGAAATATCTGACTCCATTCACACAGATAGAACCTTTGAGTGGCTTGGTGAGGTCGACCTCGACACAGAGCCTGGCGAACTTCCCTCTGTTAGCCGCAAGAGTCCTCTGGTAAACTTTGATAGGGCGACCAATACCAGCAGCAATTTGGAGGAGGATGTTTTCTTCGTAGAAAATGAGGGGAAGGTCTGCAATTCTCATCCAAGCAGGGGGGTTTTAATTTCATCCGAGGCTGGATTAAATTCCGGCGACCAATCACGGATGATTAGGTATTTGCCAAAAATTGTCCAAGGACCGTGTAGAGGATTCGCTCGTGGTCGGCCACGCTCTCGAAACGAACTACATAGTAGCCCTTCTGCAGATCGGCAATGGTGATCCGACCGGAGGGCCGCCATAGTTCTCTTAATTTCCTGTCTAAAGTAGAGAACGGCGTAGAACTCCCTAGGATTTTGATGACGACCGCCGGTCCCCAAACAGAGGCAAGAGCATCAAGAACCACCGGGGCAATGACAAGAACCACCTCACCATCTTCACCATTCGGCAAAGAAAGAGAGATTTTGTCTTTGAGGAAGCCCTCATCCAGGATAGTTCTTCCTTGGAACATGCCACCCACCACTTTGTCTTTCCAAGAAGGAGCGCAGACAGGAGGCGTTTGGGAGGGTGCATTAGGTGGCTTGCTTGGGTCAACCTGCCACATGGGATGATCAGCGTCGCCGGGGATGTCAGTACTTTTGGCAAAGGACGGGGAGGATTGAGAAATTGACATAGCAGAGAAAGGGAGTTCCTACTATGAAGTTGTTTGGGAGAAGCAAATAGGCAAAAATAAAAGCTGGGTTTTTAAGCATAAGCTCAAAACTTCAATTGCGTTGGAACTTGATCAGTGAATTATGGTGTTTGGTTAAGTTTCAGAATGAAGTTTGGTTTTTTCCCGTGACGCACCAATGACTCCCACAACTACTTTACCTGTTACTCTTCGCTTCCTTTTCCAATTGCATATGCCTCCTTTGTTATTTGGCTACACTCATTCCACTCAGTAAGACGGAATCTCATCATATGTGCATAATTTAGATAAAAGAATAGTCAAAGTATGCTCTTGATGGAAGCAGTTCTTGAGACATATGACAACTTTTCTTTTTTCGGAACAATGCTTTTCCACCTTACTGCACTAACACTAAATTATGCCTTTGTCTCTTTATCTACTTCCATTTAGTCAAGCAATTAGTTTTGGTGCTTGTAGTAGCTTCTGATCGCAATGAGTAGTACAAACAATGTGGGGGGAGATTGAGGATCATCTGGAGAAGAGGAGTGTACAGCATCGAGGTTGAGTGAGGTGCCCTGTGGGTAATGAACGAAACAGGACTTAAGAGTCTGACCTAGGTATCGGATTTAGATTCGAAGGGTACCATGTCAGGAAAAAAATAAATTGCCTACAAATATGATAACCCATACGGCCATACCACAAACCAAATGGTCCCAATGCCACCTAAAATTTTCATGGTTTACTTTTTAGTCATCTTCTCTTCTTCAGGAAGAGAAGAAGTCATTATTGCTGGTAGTTGTGGCCTATAATTTCTTAGCAGTGGTGGTTATAGTTCAAGCTACTCTATAAGTAAATTTTTTGTACTTCTAAATGTTTCCAGATCAGCAGAAGATGCAAACGTATTCGTCATAAATGATTTTCGAGATCCTCTTCAGGTACTTTTAATGTTCCCTGTTTGTAAGGGCGGACCTTTTCCATTTTTCATGACCCTGATGTCTTAGTGTACCTTTATTTATTTGCGCAGAGAACTCTCTCCTCTTTGGAGCTACCCGGGGTTGTTTCTGTTGCAAATACCCCATCTACTAGCTTTTCAGCTAGTGAACCACCTTCAACTGTAAACCCAGATACATATGCTACCTCTAGTTCTGCTGGGAAGCCAAGACACAAAAGTCATGATCCTGCTAAGGATCTCTCCATTAATGTACTGGAAAAGTTTTCTCTGGTTACAAAGTTTGCTCGGGAAACAACTTCACAACTTTTCCGTGAGGGTAGTGGTGATAGCTTCTTCACAAATGGGCGAAGAAAGCACAACCAGTATCCTCAGGATCGTCCTCCAGAAGTGGTTTCCACTAGTGTACAAAAAGTTGATTATAGTGATGATCATTCTCCGAAAAAGTCATCAAATTACCTCCAGGAAGTTATAGAAGTGGCTCCTGTGCCAGCAGATCCTCTAGAGGTAAATTAGAGTATCATGATTAGTATGTGTCCCTAATTTTGTGCTCCAAACTTTTCTACTATACAGCTTTGCACTTTTTGAATTGAAATGTCCGTAATTTGGAAGTCATGAATTTCTAGTAATAGAGTATCCAGCAAATACCTGGAGAGTTTGGAAAATATAGGAAATACTTGCTATGTTTTTTTCCGTTATAACTGAAGTTTTTTGTGTTACCCAAATAATTAAGTTCATTCCAATTGAACAAGAGTTGTTTTGACAGAAATAAATGGATTTTACAGCCTTCAGGAATTAGTAGATGAAATTTATTTTGAACCTGCAATTGTGAAACAAGGTCTTTTGGTACTTACTAAAGATGTTAAAATCTAAAATGGCAGTTTGAGAAACTGGTCCTTGTCTGGGGTAAGCCACGACAGTCTACGTTGGCGCATGAAGAGGTATATTTTCACCTCTTGATATGCCAATCTTAATATGCAGAACTTCGTCAAAGCTAAGTAGTGATATTCTCTCCAAAATGTGCTCTATATGCATTAATTAGTAATTATAAAAGTTTCTTGTTCTGTCAGAAGGGGATGCTCCATTTGCAGTAGTTCATTCTGTGTTATTTTTCCTCCGGCAGTATTATGTATTGAGTAAATTTCTTCTGATAGTTTTATAGGAGTTCTGGAAATATCTTTGCTTGTGAAGTTTATATGCAATGGGTTTAAATAACCTTTATCTTTTCATTGAGATGATTGTTTATGTTTGTTTTCCATATCTCATACTACATTATGCAATGGATCTCTTACAAAAAATTTCTTCTGGACCTGTAAAAGTTTAGTTGTCCTGCAAATGCTAATTAACTAGACTTTGTTATCTGCTGATTGTTTTACTTGTAGTGGACCACTTTTCTTGATGCTGAAGGGCGCATCAAAGATCCAATTGCTTTAAAGAAAAGAATATTCTATGGTGGTGTTGATCATGCATTAAGGAAGGAGGTTTGTATCTATTAATAGGCAAACGAATAGGTTTGGCCATTTTTATGTGTTATCTCTAACTGTATGCTTTCATTTGGTAAACGAATAGGTTTGGCCATTTTTATTGGGATACTATGAGTATGATTCAACATATGCTGAGAGGGAGTATGTCCGCTCAATAAAGAAAGAAGAATACGAGACAATAAAGAGACAATGGCAGGTTTAGTATTTGCTACTCATGATTTCATGTGTATAACATTTTTTTTGTAAGTTTATTTTATTTTCTGGAGCGGTTCATAATGGCTCAAATTATAAGCATGTCATTTACACTTCATTATGTTTTTATTATAAATTATAATGTATCCATTTTATATCATATTGCGTTCTTTTCTCCCCATCTCACCATCCAAATAAGCGCTTACATAAAAACAGGCCTTCTCTTAGGGAAAATGTTTCCTACCATTAGTTTTCTAGTTGACTAGTTCCCTCCTTTTTGTTTTGAAGTTTGCACCTTCCTGTTTGGTATACTTGCATTTATATTCCATTTTATACATACCCCCTAGCTCTTTTAGAAACATACTTGGAAAATGCAATGCGGCCTTAAGGTGCAGCATTTAAAAATGGTAGGATATTTCCTTTTTGCGTGTCCAGAATCTAGGAAGTTACTGCTTTCTTGAACTGGCAATTTGCAACTTAATAGCTATTCAGAACCAACCCAACTGGGAAATTCTGTGAAAATTAATGTCAAGAAGTATCTAAACTCAACGGGATATCAAAAGGTTATGCATTAACATGAATTTTTAAAGTAATCAGATGTTATGGTTGACTTGGTGCTCAATTTTGTATTGAACATGTTTACTTGCATTTCCTTGATCTGTAAACTTATGTATAGTTCAGCATGTCTTTGATCAAGTTAATATCCTCCTTTTTTCAGAGTATATCACCAGAGCAGGCCAAAAGATTTACAAAGTTTAGAGAGAGGAAAGGCCTTATTGAGAAGGATGTGGTATGATGACTGAACGGGTTAACATTTTCTTAGATCATCATATTAATTAGAGCTGTTCAAATGTAAATAATTCTGAAATTTCTGCATTGAATTGTTTTGCAAGGTGAGGACAGATAGATCATTTTCGTTTTATGATGGGGATGACAATCCTAATGTCAATCATCTATACGATATACTGCTGACATACTCGTTCTACAATTTTGATCTTGGTTATTGTCAGGTTAGTGTTTTTTCGCCATTTATGTTTTCAGATTGTGGCTTATATATATATTTATATATGAAATGAATGTTCTGAAAGAATTTTTTTATGGTTCAAGTATTGAATTTTTAAATCTAATTATACTCTCAGGAATAGATGTAGAGATGTGTGTTGCCTTTTCTGCTTATTCTGTAACGACGATTTGTAAGCAGTAAGCATCCATGTCTTCTAATCATGAGGGGACTGGTGCAGGGGTTTGGGCTCTCTTTTTTCTACTTTTGTGAAGTTATTATCTCATCATGTATATCTTCTCTTAAAAAAAACACCAATTGGTTTTGATCTGCTGAGACACTACTATTGTGGTATGCAAGGACAGTTATCAACTAGTGCTTCCATATGAAGGGGGAGTATTATCTTATTCCCCTTTAAAGTTCTCATGAACCATGGTAAATTAATATTTGAGAGCAATCACTGCTAGTGTAAGTCCCTGTACTTGTAAGTTGTACGGACATAATAGCCAATTCTGTCCGAATTAGGTTCCTAACTTGAAGTTTAATGCTAATAAATTAAACTGGCATTTGTAGTGATCATTACACGATCAGAATGCTGTTGCTTATAATATTGTGAACACGAAAAAATGATGCTTATTTTGTATTTCAGGTGCAAGTACAGAAAGAAATTATTGGGGCAAATTCTTTCATTTTAATGAAGTTTGCCTTTTTTCCTTCCACGTTATACAAGCTTTACATTTTTCCGGCCATGAATTTTATGCATTTCTTATATTGGGAGGAATTTGTGTTTATTATTTTTCCTGTGATTGACTGAACATGGTTTCCTTGTTGAGGTAGTTCCCGTTGCTAACTCAAATTCTTTTTTCCATAGGGTATGAGTGATTTCTTGTCACCAATATTGTTTGTAATGCAAGATGATTCTGAAGCCTTTTGGTGCTTCACTTCCCTCTTGGAACGGCTGGGTCCAAATTTTAATCGCGATCAAAATGGCATGCATGCTCAGCTTTTTGCACTGTCAAAGGTCTTTTCACTCCCTACGTAATTGCATACCTTTATGAGCTATGTACATCTAATCATGTTTAAAAAAGTGCTAAGTTATATTTGACCGACTCAGTGAATGTTAGGTATCTCGAATGTCTCACAGTATGATTTTCTTGGCATGTATGATAATACATATGACTTTGAATGAAGATTCTTGAGTTTTCTTGACATTTATGACAGCACATGATTTTAAATAAAGATTTAACCTTTGCTCACTCAGTATCACACATTGTCCTGTAATTCCCTAACAAAGAAAAAATCTAAAATTTCTATCATAACTTTTGCAGGTTCATCCTTCCTATAAATTATTATTGACCTTAGTTGTATAATAACTTATTGAATTTGTATAATTTGGCAGTTGGTGGAGCTTCTGGACGTCCCCTTGCACAATTACTTCAAGCAGAATGACTGCTTGAATTATTTCTTTTGTTTCCGCTGGATTCTTATACAATTTAAAAGGCAAGTTGCTTAATTTCTTAAATTTTAGTAGTCTTGTATACTAAAGAGAGAAATTTCCTGAATTTGATTTATAGGGAGCTTGAATACTCAGAAACCATGCGAATGTGGGAGGTACTGTGGACCCACCACTTATCCGAGCACCTACATTTATACGTGTGCGTTGCGCTTCTTAAGAGATACCGAAGGAAGATAATAGGGGAGCAAATGGACTTTGACACTCTGCTGAAGTTCATCAATGAGTTAAGTGGTCACATTGATATTGAAGCGACTCTCAAAGATGCCGAGGCATTGTGTATCTGTGCTGGAGAGAATGGTGCTGCTTGTATACCACCGGGGACCCCACCATCTCTTCCCATCGACAATGGCCTTCAACAATCACAGCTGGAGGATGAAGTTCTCTAAAACCCTTCTAAACATCATCAGGTACCAATTATCACTGCCGTTAAATTAAAAAAAAAAAACAGAAAAATATGGTAAACAGCTGTTGTAAAAGTGTAGGAAAAAAGTTGTTGCTACAAAGTGTTTGTGACATCTCTGGCCATTGCTTTTGCTTGATACGTTGTCAGTTTGTGGTGCTTCGAATCCATCACTTAGGGATGTCAATAGGGAGCTGAACAATAAATTGGTACAGCCGAGGATGATAAATCAACATCATTGTTCGTCATGAGTTAAACCAATTACAATGTTGGCCTGCCAAAGCTTTCGTACAGAAACCGGATTGTTTATCTTTCACTTTGGGAAAGAAGAATATTTGGTCTCAATCGGAACAAGGTCCATGGATGCTTTGATGGAAAGAGGCCATTCATACTCAAACCTTGACAACAAGGCATGGGTTTCGACCTCATCAAATTGAATTTTTTCTCCTTCGGCTTGCTCTCCAACATTTTATTATCACAACTTTCTACCATGAGTCCATGACCATTGCTACATCTTTCCCCTTCCACCATATTTCCATCTCTTTTCTTCATCTTTTTTCCATACACCATTGCTTATAAGTTGCAAGTACATTGATCCTACCAAAAAAGGCACACGGACGATGAATCAAAACAGAGTCAGAAGAGTCGATACTTATCATAACCAAATATGAATCAATATAACAGTCCCGAATAATCAGAAAAAACAATCTCAAACATCATGTTGTTTTGGAAGACCATTTAAACTTGGAACTTTTCAGAACCTTTCTAGACAGATAAATGGATCTGTCACAACAAAAAGTTATGACAGATCCATTTTCGACAATACTTTAATTGTGCATGAGGTGTTTCACTCTTTTCACAATAAGAAGAAAAGAAAACGAGGATGGATGACGTTAAAATTGATATGAAAAAAGCATATGATAAGTTACAATGACCTTTCATCATTAAAGTATTAGAAACATTTGGATTCCACTCAAATTGGATTAAGCTAATTATGACATGTATTAAATCAACTTCCTTTTCTGTTCTGGTTAACAATGAACCAAGCCCCACTTTCAAACCGAGATGTGGTCTAAGCGACCCCATTGCCCCTTTTATCTTTATATTAGCTATGGAATAATTGGCCAGAGTTCTTCAAAAAACAAACCACAAAGTCAGTATTCAACTTACACGTAATTGTATGCGTTTACCTTTTTTGTGTTTTGGTGATGATACCATGATTTTAGCAAATGCAAATATGAAGAATATGATTTTCATTAAAGACCTTCTTATTAAATTTACCATTATCTCAGGGTTAACAATAAACTATCATAAAAGTTCCTTTCAAACTTCATCAATATTTCACAAGAACAACGACACGCATTGGCGTCCATTCTAAATTTACAACCCACAAATTCGATGGAAAAATACCTAGGTATTCCGATTGTAAGAAGAAGAGTTAAAACGTTACCTTTCAGTATGCCATACAGGGAATGCAAAAACAATTATCTAAATGGAAAGTTAATACTATATCACAAGCCGGTAGGCTATACTTATTCAGTCAAACATCCAATCTAAAGCTAATCATGTAATGCAATGCTTCTCTCTTCCAAAAGGGCCTGTAAACAGATGGCAAAATAATAATAACTTGGGTTACAAACCCATTACCAGTTGGAATTCAATATGTAGGCCAAATGAAAATGGTGGTTTAGGATTAAATAAAATAGAAAATTTGAACAATGCACTAGCAAAAGATACTATGGAAATTAGCTACCGATAATACTAATTTATGGGTAGACCTAATTACTCAAAAATATCTCCAGACATTTTCAATTTTTGATTATAAGCAAAAGAAAAAACAATCTTGGCAATTTTCTAGATTACTTCACTTACGTAAGGATTTCACAAAAGGGGTCGGATGGAAGATTGGTAATGGAAATACTATCAATTTCTAGACAGATAAATGGATCCAACACATAGATCTTCAACAATATTTTGATTCAAATAAAGCAAACATTAAGGCAAAGCCTCTCATTATATTAATCCCTCCAAGGAATGGGATGTTACTAAACTTCAGGCAATTCTTCCTCTGCATATATATATATATATATATATATATATATATATATATATATATATATAGATTTAGGTTCTAGTGTAATAGGATTTTATGGTGTAACAAGGGGATTAATTAGGAGCGTTGAATCTTCTCTAAATCAATGGCCTAGAATTAATCACGGAAGGTACATGGAACTCTATAGACTTGCACACACACCCTCTTTACCGAAATTGCTGCAAAATAAAAAAAAACAAATTCCAAAATTATTCCCAAATCAAATCACCCTCAAAAAAACTCCTCCCTCTCTCTCTCCTCAGATTCTCGCTCACCAATCTATTCATCTTCTCCCGTCTCCATTCTCCATAGCAACCATCTCCTTCTCCATAAGCACCATATGAAGATTGTTTTCTTAGACTATAAGCAGCATATGATGATCATTGACACGAAGCTGGCTCACACAATATGGTCCCATATTTTGTTATACTGATGACAAAAGATGACTTGGTTCAGTTGGAACAGTTCTTATGCTTCCCGGTACTATTGGCTGTATTCTTCTCACCTTTGCGGTTGCAATATAAGTACCTATGTGACGCCGTTGTTGACTGCTTGAACCTATGAAGAGTGCCCTTTCGAACGTCAAATCCTGCCGCCTTGGCATATTCGTAATATAATTCCTCAGCTTCTATTAGGGACTTAAATTTTCTCCGCATAAAGGGTTTTTCTTGACTAGGAAACCTAGGTATCCAACACTTTGAATTACGATCATCGGGGATAACAATACAATCGGTTCCATAATCGAATTCAACTTCTTCCTCTTCATCAACGTCTGTTATTCTAGTTTGGCAAACCTCTATATCATCTCCTGAATTGTCGGTCACCAAATCATCACTTGACCATTCATCGACCACTTTTTACCTGGGCAAAAAAAAAAACATTTTGTAATGGAACCCCTTTTGTACAATAAAGTACACTATATTCGTTTATAAGATGATGTTCAAAATCGGAAAAAAGCCCTTTCACAATGGAACCCCTATAACCGAACATTTCAACAGTAGAACACGCATAACAAAGTTTAAAAACTGAATATCGTCTTCTATATGTAGGAACAAAAGCCTTTCGTAATGGAACCACTATAACATAATATATCAACAGTAGACCACGAATAACAAAGATTAACATCAGAATATCGTCTTCTTTATGATTTTCATTAATTACTTTCATAATAGAACACCTATAACCGAATATTCAACAGTAGAACGTGAATAACAAAGATGAACATCAGAATATCGTCTTGTTTTTGTAGGAACAAAAGTCTTTCGTAATGGAAACCCTAGAACATAATATATCACAAGTAGAACACGAATAACAAAGGTGAACATCAGAATATCGTCTTCTTTATGTTTTTCATTAATTACTTTCATAATGGAACCCCTATAACTGAATATTCAACAATAGAACACGAATAACAAAGTTGAACATCAGAATATCGTCTTCTTTACGTAATTCATTCATTAATTTTATAATGGAACCCCTATAACTGAATATTCAACAGTAGAACACGAATAACAAAGATGAACATCAGAATATCGTCTTCTTTATGTTTTTCATTAATTACTTTCATAATGGAACTCCTATAACTGAATATTCAACAGTAGAACACGAATAACAAAGTTGAACATCAGAATATCGTCTTCTTTACGTAATTCATTCATTAATTTTATAATGGAACCCTTATAACTGAATAGTCAACAGTAGAACACGAATAAAAAAGATGAACATCAGAATATCGTCTTCTTTATGTAGGAACAAAAGTCTTTCGTAATGGAAACCCTAAAACCTAATATATCACCATTAGAACACAACTACGAAGAAGATGAATATCTCACATTAGAATATGAATACACACATTGTATTGTAAACATGAATATCGATTAAACAAAATCGAATATATCTTGCGCAACATAAGCCATTGATTCTTCCAGATTTCAGTCGAACAACATATTAACCAAAACTGAATATGAAGAAACCCTAATTATCAAGAACTAACCTTTACGATCAACTTCATCCGTAGACATTGTAAATTCATGCCCCAACGGAAAAAGAATGAAGAACTTCAAGAAGAATGAAGATCTGGAAGAAGACCAAGCAAGAGCGTTAATGTTGTGAACTTGTGATGCAGGATGTAATGGAGAAAACCTCCTCAAAGAAAATCGTGATTCTATAATTAAGGACTCTCTCTCCTGTTTAACCGTTAAAATTAAAATAAAAAATTCCTACATATACGTCAACTGCTACAAATTCCGGCTGGGGATTTCAATTTATTTTTTCTTCCTTTTTTTCATCATTAATTCAAGCCATTGATTTAATCCAATCCAATGCTCCTAATCAATCCCTTTGTTACACCACAAAATCTGTTACACCGGAACCGGCCTCTCTCTCTCTCTCTCTCTCTCTCTCTCTATATATATATATATATATATATATATATATATATATATATATCCCTAAAACTAACGTGGAAGACAAAATTATATGGACTCCTAACTCTAGTGGTGAATTTAGCGCAACCTTAGCTCGGCATTTAATGACCAATAATGATATAAATAGTAATACACATAAGAGAAAATACTACACCTACTAATTCATATTTATAAAGTACAATAATTTTTTTTATTAAAATTCATTTGGCCCGACGGGGCAGAAGAGACTAGTTATTATAAGGAGAGAAAAAGTAAAATACAAGATCAAACACCAAGAAATAAAAAGTATGTATGACACGAGTAAAGATGGATGAGAAGTATTGATATGAATATCAATTTGATATTAACTATTTGGTATATAAATATCAAATATAAATATTAAAATGGAATATGATTTGTTTTTATATCTCTCGATAATTTGGTATATTAGATATATCACTCATATGAATGTTCATATACGATATGCGACACTCATATCTCGAACTTCATACTCATATCATACCCGATATATCATATTTTATATATCGATAGAGAACACGCTTAGAGATTAACATTGGTATGAACATGGGTATATAGATATCAGATATCGAATATGGTATGGACATATCAAGATAAGAGTATGAGATATCAGGTGATATCTTTAATATAACCAAACGAGCCCTAAAGTGATACATTTAATATACCCAATTATTGAGAGATATAGAAAATACACTATGATATCATTTTGATACTCATAGCTAATATATCTATTTGATGCAAATCCACAAATATCGATAGCAGTTTGGTAATGATATCAAGAATATAGCGAATGCAAATATAAGTATATGAATGGTTGTCAAGATCTAGATCGTAGGATCTTGCAATCCTTGTATTGTTTGGATTCCAAAAAAAGTAAAGTTTAATTAACACTCGATATCTTGATTACCATCGTTTTAACTATGTAAATTGTGCTTAAAAATAATCTTTTAACTATATTAATCATTTTAATGATAAAATTATGGTAAACATTTTTGTAAAGTATGCTTACAAGACATTCGTTTTAACTATGCATGACGCTAGTATCGATCTTGTATGAGTAAAAATATTTATTTTGTATTATTTTAATAGTAATTTTATCATTCTAATCGCCCAATTTTTCAAATTTGTAGGATCGTAAGATCCTACGATTCGGTCCTACCGATCCGTTCTTACCCCTTTCTCCGATCCATAGTGGGATCCCGATCTTGATAACCATGAGTCTTTTCCGATCCAAAATGGGATCCCGATTTTGACAACCATGGGTATAAGTATATCGAATGTATGATATCCTAATATTAATACCATGCGTGCCCTGAATTATTAGAATAGATTTTCATTGAAATTTAAGACTAAATAAAATCAACTATATAAATTAATAACTATATAAATTTATAAATTCCTTTATCGATTGTTAATTGAGTTTAGGACAAAATTCTATCGAATTTATATATCAGGTCTATCGTGTTTATGCGTTCATATATCCACGAAAAAGCATGGAAATGGGTAAGGTGAGGGCCGGGTGGAGCACTTCTATCACTGTGTGTCTGCCAAGAGCATCGCCCTGATCCACCTGCGAGCGATCGGGTGGAACCGGTGATTTTCAGCTGAACTATATTTCTATTTCTGTAATAAATAATTTATACTAAATTTATTCTAAGACACAAACTAATGCTCAATAAAAATATCTTAATATATATATATATAAAGATGTCTGGTTGGAAATTCTAATGGTATTGATTAGGTTGAATTGAATGTGACTTATTGTTTTCTATATTTTCCTATTCATTCTTAGGCCTTTATTTATTTGCTTCATTTTTTGGTCAACAACCGTTATATTCACAAAGGTCAAACTTTCGTTAATAAAAACGTACGTTTGAATTGAATCTGGAAATCATAAAGATTATTTTCTACCTCAAATAAACTTACCGCAATTGATCAACCAATCATCTCTTACCTCAATTTCCTCTATGACTACGTTATTTTCCCGTCCTTCGCGCGGGCCAAACATGTTTTATTTTTGTCGATATTTGTATATTTAAGATATTATTTTATATATGTATTTTTGGAGTAATTTTTAATAAAAGAATATAATCTCTTATGTACCAGAATCACACAGTCGTTGACGGGGAAGAGCTAAGAGAGAAAAAAGATTAAAAAAGGTAGAAATATCAACCAATTAAGCACGTAGTTATTGTTTTATATAGATTATATATATACACAGACTTACAAATTATTAATTATATTTACTTATTATTGAATATAACAATTTTTTAGTATTAAGAATTTATTAATTTAGTACATTCATTAGCTAAATTTGATATCATGGAGTTGAAGAAAAGAGTCATAGATATTATTGTATAGCTTGCAACTAAGAGAAGATGAGAGTTTTGTATTAAATATTTTAATATTCATGATGAGATGAGAACATATTTATTCATGCATTGAATTAGTACCGGTTACATTTACTTTCATTCAAGATCAACCATTTTTTTTATATATAGACTAGATTCGGAAACCCGTGCGATTCGGAAACCCGCGCTTCGCGCGGGTATGAAACGTGTTTTTTAAACTGTGAATTGTTGTTGAGTGGGCTTATCAAACTTTGGTTTGCGTAATACGCTAACTGTTGTAGATTAGGTACCGAATTTGAACTATATTATATTTATGTAGTTGCATTTTGAATCATTATTTTTGTAGTGATAACCTATTGAAAGGAAATCTGAATAGGGGCGTAACATGTTTAGGGAGAATCTTTAACATGATACTTTTGTAAAATATAAGAGTTCATGTGAAAAATGTAATACTAAAATAACATGGGAAACAGAAGCCAAGAACATAACCAAATGACCTTGATTATTCGATTAAATAAAATGTAAAATTGTTGGTTAAGATTATTAACTACCCATCTATCTATACATATACTAAAACAGAACGTTGTTTTGCCACATGTCGCCTTTATATTCAATTCGCCTATGTGTCGACCTCTAAGCTATGCTACATCATCCACCATGTCATCCTCCACATCATCCGACTTTATATTTTAATACATATATTTGAATTAAATAAGTAAAAATATCAAAAAGATATCTAATAGGTTATATAACAAAAAGAAATATCGATTTTTATCTTTTATCATATCATATCTTTATCTTATATATTTATATATCTATATAGATTTATTTATATATATATATATCTTTATCTATTATTATGTAATCAATCTTATTAAGTTGAATTATTAATGAACTTAAACTATAAAACATAAATCGTAAACTATAAACTATAATTTATAAATTATAAATCATGAAATATAAACTACAATCTATAAACTAATTAATAATATAAAATATAAATATATTATTAAAATATTTATTACATGCGACCCCGGACATGGTACGGGAACACACGCTAGTTTGTAACTGTTTACCGTATATCTTATGCGAAGTATTCTTCGTGTTTTCCTCATATCACTTTTGATTGCCTTTAATATATTTGATCATATTGATCTAAAGTTTATAATATTTTCAATATGTAATCCAGTTTTGTAATTTGTTTTTAAATCAACTAATTTACCAAATTACCCTTTCAGTAACTTTGAAACAGTCGTTCACTTTTAATGCTGTGATGTTTTTCTCCTATTAATTGCTTATTTGCTCCAGCTTGTTCTCCACTCTCCATCGTCCTTTTTCCCTCTGAAATTGGGGGTTTTCCAAATTAGGGTTCTACGTTCAAGTAAGTGTCGTAATCTGTTTTTTGGTTTTGGTGTTTGGTTGTGTTTTAGTGTTCGAATTATGCTGATATGTTGTTGGTTGATTGTTTGTTTTTGAAGTCCTCCAATATTTAATCCCTAATCACGAGCACTTCTTTTGTCACATTTTAGTTTTGTGTTTTTGTTTTTTGTTTTGGATGTTTGATTCTTCAGTTTCAAGGTAGTGGGTGTCTTGATATTGTTGGTTCTGATTGTTAGTAGGGTTTCATAAAATGTCTATGTTATGGTCTTGATTCCGATGTTTTGTGTATCACGGTCCTATTGTTTGTTTGTGTTTTGGCCCTTTTGTCTTCCTGGTTTTTAGTGCGTGGCATTATTATTGGATATATGATAAGTGTTAAGTTGTAAACCTCTTTTGTGATCCCTGTAATCATTACCGCCCAAATTTTAAATATTAGCTTGTTATCTTTGATCGCGGAAAACTTCATTTTTCCTACTGTAAGCCTTGTTCTCACCGGAATTTTCCTTTGTTTGTATACATAATACATATAATCTTTATTATGATGTGGCTCATTATTAAAATTCTTGAGGTAGAGTGGATAATGGTGTAGATCGCAATAGTATTTTGTTTTTTGAGTTGTATAATATTTAGTAAATGTGCATTTGTCTTACTTACGTCTTATTACACTTTCGCATTATTATTTGTGTTATTTGCTTGTGTAGGTCATTTAATATGTTTTATATTTATATGAAGACAAAGGTTCGGGTAGTAAGAAACTTTACGCTTACAATTTACACATTAATGTTCATATTCTGGATGTTGATGTTCATAATGTGGGTGGTGACAATTTTAAACTTTTTAAGTGAGTCACGCAACAACAATTTTGTAATATTTGTAAATTGTTTTTTTTAAATGACCGAAACAGACACACTCGCCATATTATAACGTTAATTATCATTTAGAACCTAAAAAATAGCTTGTTATCCGTGATCGTAAATTCTTCTTTTTTTACCAGCATAAAGCCTTCTTCTTACCCGAACCTTTTTGTAGTACGAATACAATAATGTTAACATTGTTGTTGGTTTGTTTATAAACTCTTTTTTGCTGAATTAGTGCTCCTTGATTTATACTTTGTTCATAGGTGATTGAATCTATTTGGATGTTTAATGTGGGGTTTTATGGATTATATTTTTTTTGAATTTATTTGACATCGTTGGTTTTAATTTGGTCCTACTTATTGCTTTTGTTCTAATATGATAACTTCAAATAAAGTTAAATGACCTATCTTAATTTACAATTTTATTAAGTCATGTATATTTTCAATCTCGGGTGTACTTTTCTTATAAAGTTAAATTACAACTTTTCATCCGAACTCCTCAACAATTGATTTTAGATATATTTTATAACAAAATTTCTATATACAATAGCATGACCCTAATGCCTTAAAAGTCTCATGCTTATAGTAGAGCGGGAAGGTTAGATGTATGCAACCAAACTGTGTTAAAAGAGCAGGGAGGCTGTTTCCGATGACCCAAAATGAAAAATACGATAAAAATCGCATAGTCTGATTACTACTTCACAAAATAAGAATCATAGAAAGTTAAATGAGGTATTTTGCTTTATTCCATATAATTTAAAATTCAAAATAAAGCATCATTGGTTCCATTGGAAAATGTAATAAAAATTTCTATATATAAGTTATTTATTATATTTAGTATTAATACTACTTCGTAATTGCTACTATTCTTGAGTATTAAATTTTATTAATTTAGTGGATTAAGTTCCAATGAGAGGAATTTTAAGTTGATAAATGTGTTAAAAGAACATAGATTTTTTTTATGACCCAAAATGAAAATTGTGACAAAAATTGCATAGTATGTATACTAACTCACAAAATAAGAAGCATGAAATTTATATATATAAAATATTTATTTAATTTAGTATTAATATTAATTGCTACTATTCTTGAGTGTATTTGTTTTTATTGATGTAGTGCATTAATTAGCGCGTTAAGTTTTAGTGAGAAAGAATCTTAAGGTGAAGACTGAAGACGTTGAACACAAACGGTGTTATGTATGAACACATACGTTATGATGTATAAACATATTTTTGCCAATGAACACAAAATATGACATATGAATACACAATATGACGGGCACATGCTCTGACGCATGAACACATACGTTATGTCCGCTGAACACACACATTATGACACATGAACAAAAAAGTTTCATGAGTTCTAACCTAATAACCGATCCCCACCGTATTTTTTTCCTTGATATAATGGAGTTGAAGAACATGAATAGTGATAGATATTAATTGTGTTGTTTATAGATAATTTAAAAAATTATTATTTTAAATATGATAATGTTAAAAAATTTAAAAAGGTTTATTACTAATATATTAAATTAATTACATAATTAATGTTAATATAATGGCTATATAGATTTTAACTTTTAAAAGATAGGGTTGCAGAATATTATAAGTCATCAACATCACCAGTATAAAAATCGTCCCATCAAACAGGTCGTCCTATAACAGGAAATAAACCGAAGGTCCAGTACGGTATTTACTTTTCCGAAGGGGTTTCAATCTTTAATTTTTATATAAGTAGCTATAGATTTAGGTTTCATCAATAATTATGAAAATTAAATAAGGGTAATATTGGAAAAAATTTATTTTTTATTTTGTTTGAAAAAACTAAATATTCAATTATATGCAAATATATTTAAGTAGTTATAACTAAGAGGTTTATTTTTATTTTAGAATTATGGTTCTGGTGGGAAAAGTTGCAATACGAAGTGCGGAGTGCCCGCGTGACAAATTACACGTCAATGTTAATATTAAGGGTGGTAATGTTCATAATATGGGCGGTGTAAATTTTAAATTTTTTAAGTGAGATTAATCAAAGTGCAGAGTGACCGCCTAAATTCTGTATGTTATCAGTGAACGCGAACACCTTGCATTTTGTACCGTAAAGTTTATTCTCACCCGAACCTTTCTATATAAATGTATAATATACTTTTCATCATAAATGAGATTATGAGATTATTATAAGAGTAATTTTAATAAATTTTTTTTAATTAATGATAGCTAATAAATAATCAAATTGGATAAATCGGATCAATTTACATCTCTCGTAAGGTTGCTTATTAGCATCACTGAGAGTCGAAACCCAAGGAAACATTGCCACATAATTTCTGTTGATATCATTCCTTAATGCTTTAGGAGCATTCCATTTAACATCTCCACCTTAAACCGTTAAACTCTTAAACCGTTAAACTGTTAGTACAAAATAAACCAAGAACTTTCATCCCAAAATACCAAATAAGCAATGATATCATGAAATGATAATAAATATATACATAAACTTAAGAAGTCGTCAAATGTTCTTCTAATTTTTTTATTTTTTGCAACAAAAGGATATCAGTAACAAAAAAAAGGAACACCTCAAACACAATTTAATTGACGACCATACAGGATAAGGAATTCGGTGTATGGAGTCCATGGCTAGGGTGGAGTCCATGGACAATATGATGCTTGCAATTTCACGTTCCAAAGCTAATCCATAGAGGCAAATGAAAAATGCAAGGATAGAGATAGTGAAGCTAAGAAGCAAGTTGTTAACTGTGAGGCCCATAACAGTATAGCTGATCCTTCCACCAAAAACAAGTACGTTGATCCATAATTTAGTAACCTTCATGAATAAATCAAGGTCTTCATCGGGTTTGATACCAGCTGCTTTTTCCCTTCTTTAAAGTTCCAAAAGCATATCTGCGTTGGTATCAAGCGGAAGAATAAGTTAGTTACTATGCATACCAGAAATCAAAGAGAAGAACATGCATAGGCGCAAGACAACTTACCATGATTGGTTCCCATGCCTTGACAACGTGGGAAACAACATTTAATAGAGAAAACATACCTTCCCAGAAAAGCATTTAACATCGTTGTCTTGCCTGAGCGTTTTGGTCCAAAGACAAAGAACTGAAAAACATTCTTGTCCGTATGTTTTTTTAACGATCTATACGTCTTTTCCGAGTAACACGAATTGCAGAAGAAGCGTCACCATCATACGTTAGGTATCTTAGATATTCAACACTCTTTGCAGGATCTAGAAGAGTCATTCAAGCCCACTGTGATCATAGATGTCAAGTTAAATTTGACACGAAAATAATATACGCAAAGCTCAACAAAATAGGGGAAATCAAGCAAGAGGCGAACACATACCTTAGATAAGAAACCCTCAACAATGACGCTCCCTAAAGCATTTGTTGCAGCTGCATCCTTATACGGATCCTCACTCCAAGGACTGTACAGTAAAAAAAAATTAGAAGCTCGTACTAATGAATTAAAAATTAAATGAGCACAACGTTCGATGGAAATTGTGTACAATTCATGGGCGGTAGAAAACAACTCATCTTGAAGTTTCCAAGGTTCAATAGTCCCATCCTGTCAAGTGGAAAAAAGAAACAATTTGAGAAGGAGAAATAGTACACCCCAGAGGATTCCAAACGTACGTATATACAAACACAATTGTTCAATGCTGTTTGCCTCAATTCAAATAAATTATCGATCGATATATAACAAAAAAAAAATTGTAGTTTGACCGGTACAAAAACACCTCGAAAAGGAAAAAAATCAGCATCAAAGTACTTGGATAGAAGACATTTTCTTACATTATCTATGTCATATGAACAGAATATTTCCTTCAAATGGTCCATCGCATGCTTCGTGAGCTCCACACACTAACGATCAGACAACTGTCTTTTTTATGCTTTCCATTTTGCAATGGTCCTCAGTTCCAAATTTCACACGGTAATATCCTTCTTTCCATCCTTGACTACTGTATTTAATCCGTAAAAAGTTACGAATACGTTAGATCAAGAATGATGATGACATAATCACATAGTGAGAGAACCTAACAATCACCTTGTCCGCAGAGAATAAGCCGGTTTTGAAAACGCCACCCTTATCTTGCATGATCTTTTTTACCTCCTCTTTCATCTGCTTTGTATTCTCAACCATCTAAAGAAAAGAAAAAAACGAACTGAATTAACAACCTTTTCGTATCTTTTGTATCGGAAAACAGTAGCCACTCACAATGTCATTTTCATCACCACAACTGTCCAAATGAAGAGCAACATTTAGGATAGGAATTTCGATATCTGCACCGTCATCATTAAGATCTTCTTCCCTCTGTACAAAACCAAGAATTAATAAGGAAATTAAAGCAAAATTCAAGAAAAGTTTAAAAGAACTCACTGAAGCTGATAGATCATTTAGGACGCGTCAGATTTTCCGCTCCCTCATATCATTCCTTTTCTTGAAAATCTGTTCTTCATAACTTCCTAGATGCTGAACCAACTTCACTCTTTTTAGCTTCAGATATGGCGTCTTTCGCTCACTAATGTGTTTGCAAACATGTTATTAAAAAAGTAGAAATTGACGTGCAAAAATAATAGAAGTTACACGTACTCGCTCCGCATCGACTATATATCCTCCAAGGCTTTTGAAATCTCTCTTATACACAGTCATTAACAAATCCAAGGCTCCCTGGATAAACGAAAAAAACATCAGACACTTTGTGATCTTAATTATGGAATTATGAAAACAGAGGCTGTTATGCTACTGAAACAGAAGCCTGGTTGCTGGTTTGATTGATATAAATCTGGCTGAACAGAAAAAAAACCTACAGATCTAGCTAAACAGAATTATTAAATCCTACAAATCTGGTTGTTGGTTGAACAAAAACAAATCTGTTCAGTTCAGCTTACCAAATTAAAGAAGAGGAGATGAGGGGTTTCAATAAGGAGGCATCAAACGACATAGGAGAGTCGGAAACTGAAAAACGAAGCCAGCTCAAACTAATTCTGTGAATGTCGAAAAATATGCAAGTTAAGTTAGTTCTTTAAGTTATTGAGTTTAACATAATGTGCATATTTAATTACAGTTACCTGAAATAAGATGGAATGGATCATGGACAGTAGCAATTCTGGTTTTTTGAACCAGAATAGACTGTCACGCGACTTTAATTTTGTTCCACCGAAAAATCCAGACATTCCAGTGCTCTCCAAGGTTAAAGTTGCAATAACATGTTGCAATTTTGTTCCAACCAAGAGAACCAGCTGCAGATCAACTGATGTCACAACTCAAGCATTTAAGATTTTAAGTGTTTTAGATATGAAATAAACTTACTGCTATAGGTATGATAGCAATCCAGAAATATAAATTTGACCCTGTAAATCATGTCATGTAAACAAACTTAATTTTAGTTTAAAACTTGTAGGTTATTTTGTTCATGACAAAAAAAATACACACCCTTTATGTTAAAAAGCATGAAAGCGATGACGAATCCCCATAGAGGTCCACTGAAAACAGATAACAGAAAATGGTCATGATGTGCACAAAAACTCATATAAGATCTCGCAGAAATGTGATTACATTCTATTATGCCATCAGGGAAGTTAACTAAAAAATTGACATTGCCAATCTCATCTTATTATTAAAAAAGAATTATCATGTATTCAATCTGTAAAATTAATCTTGAGCAATGTAGTGGGATAAAAGAATAAGCTTTACCTCACTCCAACAATCCTTTGAAATTCTTCTTCCATAGAGCGAATTATGTAGCTGTGGAAATCATATTTCCATGTAAGGTGATGGTTCTGTCATAATCAAAACATCAGCAAGATTTTCAACATTGCTTAATGTAATATAAGCACATCATCAAGAAAAATATGATCAACATAAGAAGATTACCGTGATGAAGCCTTTGCGGAGTGTCAAATAATCAGAACGAACAACTGAATGCCCAAATTGTCGAACGAAGCATGTCTACAATAATGATGAAATCATGAAGTAAAGCAGGATAAAACACACATCACATGTAGATATTGAATATGACAAAAACTCATGTTTTTTACATACCGCCCATATCATTAAACCATTCCTGTCTGTAGGATTTGAAGATTGAACTTTGACAAATGTAGATTGCCTTTGAAGAACTAAATCCCTTGTGATCTCTGACCATAAAAGATTCAAATCTTAATCACTTTTGTCTTTAAGTGATGTGAAGAAATAAATTAATAATTATACCTGTTAGTACATCATGTCTGTCCACATGAGCCTGATCTTCCCATGCCCTCCAACTGTGAATCTGAAAATTATTTAGCATTACAAAAAAAAAAAAAATAAGATAAAATTAGCATCAGTAAGGGATTAATCCCTAGTAAAGAGTGAATATTTGTATGAAACATTACTCACCTTTACAATTGCCAACAACATAGTTAAGCAACTATAAGAAACATCTGTGATAGCCATGATAAAGATAAACTTGTGCAGCTATTCAAGACCTTCATATGAAACAAAAGGCTCGTAACCCTGAAAATAAAAACTTCAAAATTCAGAAAATATCCAAATCCAAGTACAAATTGGAATACAATTACAGAAAATAATATAGGGAAAAAAATCAGCTTACCTTTGGACACTTATTGAGGTCTAGTGTATTTAAAGATCTCCTAATCACAATTGGTAGAGACGTCGTCAAAAGCTTACGCTCGTTATTATCTTCGTTTTGTTCATCAACCTCAGATCTAGTGCAGGGAGCAAATGCACTGTTGAAGAACTTTGCATCTATACAGATGTTGGATATTGTGCTGAAGTTGCAGTTAACAGCAGAGAAATGAATCCAAGCAGCATCAACTCTGCAATCATAAAAATTGTTTAACTAATAATCTTTACTGTCATAGAATTAAAATAAATATGTACCTTCTTTCATTTTCTCCACAACTTGAAGCAGAGGTCTACGATTTGTTTTTCTCAACCACTGCACTAAAATCAAGATTAGATGAATCTCAAATCAAGATAATAACATGTATGAGAGTGAAACTCACATTACTAAGACGGATAATGGATCGCTCAACCAGCAACGAAACAACAACGAAGACGGTCAGAACCGATGCAACAGACCAAGTAGGAGTCAAAACCAAAGATTTATCCTCTGGTTCTTCAGCCATTTCAATAACAACTTGTAGATGTTCCTAATCAAACTCCATAAGAAACTACTGCAAGTCACTATATTTGGTACCTAGATTTCAGCAGTTCCAAATTTTTGGGACTCAGTCTGACTTTGTTAATGAAAAATTGAGCAATTTCATGTGTTGAGTTTGTTTTTATTTGCCGCCCACAGGAGGAAGAAATGGGAAGCAGACACACGGGGCAAGAAGAGATCTCATTTATTGTAAGCTTACTTCCCGGAAACTTGTTTATGCTTCTTCTACGTTTTCATAGAATATAACAGAAATACTACATAATTTCATCCAAGGAAATTTTAACACTAAACAACCAAATATAATCTAAACCATTTCTCAATGCAGTGTCATCATGTAAATATATATGTTAGTAGAAGATATCAATAACATTATAATTTCGTAAATGTACAGTGGCTGTTAACTGGTGTAGATCTTGAAACTTTGTAGCTCATGAACTCTAAAACAATCAAAATTAGGTTTGGGGCTTTCAGATTCATCTCTCATTCCTATCGTTCTGAAACACTCAATAGCTGAAAATACGAAGCTCGCATATCAATTTGTTCCATCAAACCCTAAATTATTAATTGGTAGGTTTAACGCAGCATCCAGTATTAGTTCATATTGCGAATTGATCACGAACACACAAAAATCACGAAGAGAAAAAAACATAAGACCTATTCTAATTCGTCTCAATCAACAAAACAAATGAAAATATAACTTCTGCGCATAATGTGGAGAAGAATGAGGATTTGTGGCCTTAACAATCACAACTTCCAAGTCCTAACACCGAACCACGAAGAATAGGAAATAATCCAGTAATGAATAAGATGAGGAATAAGATGAGGAAAATTAGACCTGCTGATATTGGGGAAGAGTATAGACGTCGGGGGCTGGATATGCAGAGGGTCCAGCAGCTGTAGCAGGAACATTGATGGTTTCCGGAACTGAAGGTCCGGTGTACTGTGGTTGGAGGTGGAAGGGAGTCTGGAAATAGGAGGCGTTTGAGTATGTAAACTGCAAAGAAACCGAGCTCGATGTGGATGTCGGTTGCGTCGACATAGCAGATTCAACGCGGAAACTTGTTGGCTTCGACTGGATTGAAATTAGGGCCAATTTGATATACAGAGTCCTGCAAAATGGGATTGCGAAGCTTCGAAGGAGAGAGGAGCAACTGATTTGGGAGAGAGATCGGAAGAGTGGGATTCCGGTTTGTCGAATGTTAGTCCAGATTGGACGCAGGTGAATGAAGCCACACCCATAAATTGAAAGAGAGGCATAACGGAAGGGAAGAAAGAGGAGGGGAAGAAAGGAAAACCGAAAGGAGAAGGAGCCGGAGAGACATTCAACGATTGTAAGAATTGAAAGAGAGGCGTTGAAGAAAACTTGAACACCCATAAATTCATCATCAATTAGAAAATCATAATGACCGTGAAAGAAGGAGATCGGAAGAAGAGCAGGCCCATTAACAATCACAGGCCCGAAATTAAATATTTGGGCCCAGTACAATTCACCATTACTTTTGCAAAGCCATGGATTATTATATATAGATAGATAGATAGATTGACAAACAAAATTTTAGAATCTCACAGTACAATATTTAATATGAATTCCTTTCATTTTCATAAACTCTGGAAATCAATATTGAGATAATACTTTAACCACCAACTACATACCACAAACAAATAATATATACCTTCATTGACAAATAATCGCTCATGCCTCAGAATGTATATCTATATAAAGTAAAATATCGCACAAATTCAAAACGTAAGACATGTCAAGTCATGAAACGTACAAATTTGGAACTTGTTGCAATTAAACGTGCAATGTTGAAAAGGGTGTTTTGCAAAGAATCTACTTTCCAAGTAAACAACATCACACCCATAAATCCATTGATATCAGGTAAACTTCTATGGCCATATAGTGCAGTCAATTGCCATGAAATCCAGTTGATGAAAATTAGAAGAAATCCATGGTAAATTAACGGCACACTGCATATGCGCACTGCATATTCTTATCAACTATCCAGTATTCATGTGATATTCAAATGCAAGCCATCATAACTGAACTTACTAAAGCATGTACATACCAATTTGATTCTTCGGGGATAAAACAGAGAGAAAACATGCCATAAACCTTTACAATAAAGCGACACCAATTTAGGGGTACAAACCCTAAATTGATTTGGGGGAATTAGGTACATACCCTCCTTTCCCTTTTTTTTGCTGCGATTCTGATTCTCGGGTTTGAGGCCGCCATTACAGATTCACAACATGAGGAGCAACTGCTGCCATGGATTCCTCGCAATCAATCTGAATTTCTTCAATTTCGAGCAGTTCTTCGTCGGGATTTCGATCGTCATTTAAACCTATAAATCTCTGCAGAAATCAACTGACAAATTGAAGGTAAAAACGTTATAAAAACGTTACAAAACTTAACACAACATACTAAATCGGGCAAATGAAGAAAGTCTTCTCTGGCGGATTTCCGCGATCGCGGTTTTGGACCCGCGATCGCGGATTTTGTTCTGTAATCTTGGCTTCTTCAGATGGAATTTCCGCGATCGCGGTTTGGGACCCGCGGTCGCGGAATTTCTTCTGTGATCTTGGCTGGTCCAGTAGGTTTTCCGCGATCGCGGTTTGTGAACAGCGGTCGCGGATTTGGCTTCTGTGGCTTCCTTGGCTTTGTCTTCAGCTTCCAATGCTACCTGTGGTCTTCTTCAGCTTTGACTCTTCTTCTTAAGCTTCAATGCTCCGCATCATCTTCTGTAATCTCATGTGTAACTCAACTCTCCAAAACTCCATGATTACAGAATACATCATAACATCTAGCATAATCCTATACAAAATGAGCTAATAACCTATAGTAGCGCTATGTAAAATACCGCTTATCAATAATATAATTCAACTTAAGTTGTTAGAATCTCAATATATATATATATGAGTCGATAGAAGTATTTAAAAATACACAACTCAAGATAAAATATACGTATTATTTTTATTGAAACAATCAATAACCTTTTAAAAATTATACCTCTTTCTTTAAAACCAATTTTTAAAATCACTCAAACAAATACAATTTCTATCGAAATTCGGGATATTACAGATAGCTTACTCAACAAATTAACATCGGTAAATTTCTATCTTCTGATTATGTTTATAAATACTTTTAAAATAGTTATTGAGCCACTTCCTCTTTTGTTTCCAGCTGAAGGAGTATATTGATGACACCGAAGACTTTATCAACATACAACTGGTATGTTGGAAATTCCGAATCCTCTTTAATCTGTTTTAAAGAGGATTGCTGATAAGTATGTATTGGCAGAACTTCAATAATATAGTAGCAAGTTTGGTTAACTTCATATTGCAGAAAGTTAACACACTTTATCCTTCGGTGAATATTATTGTGTAGAAAGTGTTAGGATTGCTGATAAGTATGTATTGGCAGATTGAAGAAGAAATTGTCAGGCACCGTGAAGCCAAAAAGGGCCCAACTGCAAAAAATGAAGCTCAGGATCAAGCAATACGGATCTTGCGTTTGCGGTATGTTTCGTACTATTAATCCCATCAGCAGTTTCATATGCCTAACATTAATCTATCAGTCTTATTTATTGGGTGTATAAGAAGAATTAATCATGAGTTATTGCACAAATTTGCTCACTTTGCAAAGCAGACTTATGTGTTTAATACAGATCATGCTTTTAGTTCTTTTCCTTATGTGTTTAGCTTCTGTTTTAAGCAGTACAACAACAAGCTTTTTTTCTTTACAACTGCTTCTAGTTTTTAGCTTATGTTATTTGGTTTCTTTTTTGCAGCAGCCAACAAAAAAATTCTATTTTGTAGCAGTTTTGCATCTCTTTTATATCAACTTCTATTTTTTTGCTTCTTTTCGCAACAACCAACAACAGCTTCTGTTTTGCAGCACTTCTGTTTTTAAGCTTCTAATTTACAACAACCAGCAACAACTTCTGTCATCCTAGCATCCAACAACAACTTCTACTTTTCTGTAGTTTTGCCTCTGTTTTGCAGCAACTTCTATTTTTGCTTCTGTTAAAATAATAAAATTTTCTGTTTTGATTTAGCATATAGAAATTATGGTGAACCTTCTTTACCTTTGATATTATAGTGAACCTTCTTGAATTAGCATTTTCACTTTAGAAATTTAAGTGCTCTCATTCATCTTCCTAATCGGCCTTTGATTTCTCAAACCAGGTTTAGAGGGATGATCAATTGCATTGTCATTTCCCAATAGTGAACGGATATGAATGTATAATAAACAGTTTGGCTTTCAAAAGCCAAATTTTGAGAAGCAATTTCTCAAACGTTTGTGATAAGATTGATTTTAGATTTGACTGGTTATCAGATCTCAGTTTGGTCGCATTTAGCTTTGTTTATATTTTTCCGCTTGCATATGGATGATGTAGTATGCGATCAAGTATCTGAACAAATATCCTGATATCCAGGTGAATAATGCATACACAATTTTTTTTGTTATTTATTAGAAAAATTCTGATTTGCAGGGCTTGCGTTTGACAAACATCCAAAAGTTGATTATCAAAATGGAACAACTGTGTCAAAAACAGCATCAGCATCATTCCTGGATGATATGTATCCACTTGATGGTGGATTTAGCTCTGATTCAATGTCAAACACTGAGAAACACTCAACTCGAAGTAAACATGTTCTTGATAGCGAATCTGGATACCCTCACAGTGAAGATGATTCAGCAAGAAGTCCACAAGACAGTCCATCACATCCAGCTTCAGAATTTTCAGATGTCTTTGCCAAGACTTCTGAAGCAGATAGCGACTTCCACCGGTATCATTCAATCCAATGCCCAAATTATTACTTAAAATCTCATGTTGATTATGCCTTGACTCCCCTCCCATTTTAGAGGCTTTGACGACCAAGGATGGGGCACATTTGACGGTAGTGATGACGTGGATTCCGTCTGGGGTTTCTGATGAGGCTAAAGTCGTAGTGCCAAATCAAAATAAACTCTAAACACTAACTAGAGTACAACAAGTAAGTAGAGGTCGAACCCAAGGGAATCAAAACACCAAATCAATGCAGTCAAGTGAAATATCAACTAGTAACAAGTAACCAAAGGGGGGGGGGGGGTTTGATTGCAAGAACACGCAAGTAACCAGTAACAAGCAGAGGAAGTTTGGGTGAGAATATGATGAGAAGGGGTTTCACCTAGCAAGTATCCACACAACAGTCAATCAAGTTGACCATAGATTTATCTCAACTTCTATTCAATCCTAGGGAATGTTCCTATTCCAATATTTAATATATCAGCAGGCCAATCGGTCCTGATAATACTTACTATTCAACAATCAGGAAACCTCTCAAGATTAGATGAAATAGCAGCAAAGGGCACAGGAATTATAAGGATGCATGCAATAACTTACAACCGTCAAGTATTAACATGCAATCAATTCTCTTTCATAAAAGCAATCAACTACCAGATCATGCAGATATGAATGCTACAATGACAAGGAATTCCACCGTATATTCCTAGTCTAGCAATAGAAAACTATCAATCAAACTAGGTGATCAAGCTAGCAAAACTAATAGAAATCAATAGATGAAGAACAAGAGAATTAATACAAACCCATAGGAAAAGAACAAGAGTTTAGAAATCTCACAACTTAATAACTGAAGGTTTCAACCGCTAAGTAAAACAATGGAGATTAGTTCCTGCTCATGGCTGCAGAACTAAATTGTCTGATGGAAAATATGATGATAAGATGATAAAGAACTAGGGTTCTTAAATAGAGACTAACCCTAAAAATAAATGGTAAAAGATAAATCCTAAACAAAATAATAAAATAAGGAAAAATAAATAAAACAAACGAAGGAAAATAAGGAAAGTCCGGAATGTCTTCGGCCTTGTTGTGGCGATCGCCATAGATGCCTGGCGATCGCGGTCTTCTGTTGTAGAATGGCGATCGCCATAGTGATGGTGGCGATCGCTGCTGCTCCGCAGAATGTCTTCGTCTTCATGTCTTCAATTTTTGATCCTCTTCTTCTTCAGTTCTGGTCTTCATTTCTTCACTTCAGCTTCTGGAATGGCATGGCAATCGCCATCTCCATATGGCGATCGCGGTCGCGATGCAGACCCTGTTTTGTTCTCTATAATCTCATGGCGATCGCCACTCAAATCTGGCGATCGCGGTTTTGGCACAGAACAGTCATTTAAAGTTTTTCCGCTCCTCAAGAACATTGCACTGACGTTCTCTCTCGGGTTTCTTATCGGTTCCCTGGCCTCTAATTTACTCACAGCTTGACCAATCTGTCCTAACTGATTTTCAAGATTTTGGATGCTTGATTCCGTCTTAGCGTTTTGGTGCATCACAGTCTGAGCTAAGGACTTGATCATATCTTCAGCAGTCATAGAATTCTGAGGTCTAGGTTGCTGATAATTAATATTATGAGAGTCATACCTTGGCCTTGGTTGCCATCCACCAACAGCGTTTACCTCAGCATTGGGATCATGAAGGGAAGCATTTTTCAGCATCAAAGCCTTTACCATCTCTTTCAACTCATTCATGTCAGTCTGTAATTGATCTGAATTAATTGCTTTGACTGAGTGGGATCCCTGTCTACTTCCAAACTGCCTTGAACTTTCAGCCAACTCTTCAAACATTTCAGTGGCCTGAGGTATAGTTAGTTTCAGAAAATTACCTCCACAAGATGCGTTTACCATTCGACGATCCTCATCAATCAGCCCACTGAATAAGTACATAAGAAGATCATGGTCAGTATAACTATGGAATGGGCAGCTTGAGCAAAGCTTCTTGAATCTCTCATAATACTCATAGAGACTCTCAGTTGAGTGTTGTTGAATGGTTGTGATTTCCTTCTTCAAACTGCTCAGTTTTGTAGCTGGAAAATATTTCTCTAAAAAGACCTTTTTCATCTTAGCCCATGTATCAATACTCCCTGGAGCTTGATAATAGAGCCAATCATTCGCAGCGTCTTTCAGAGTAAATCCGAAAGCTCTCAGCATGACCTGCTCCTCAGTAACACCTCTTGGCTTCATACTAGAACATATGGCATGGAATTGAGCCAAGTGTTTGTTGGGATCTTCTCCTGCTAAGCCATGGAAGTGTGGTAGCTCATGAATTAAACCAGCTTTTAATTCAAAATTCACACCTTCTTCAATCTCAGGAAACCTTACTGCCAAAGGTTGTTGGTTTGAGTCTGGGGTAGTGAGTTGCCTCATAGTAGGCAATGGCGGTCCATGTCGATCACCCATCTCGTTCTCTTGCTTCAGAGCTACTCTTTGGTTCCGAAGGAACGTCCTTTCAATCTCTGGGTCAAAGGCAACAAGAGATGAATCAGTAGCACGGGTCTGAACCATAAAGGTTCACACCAAACAGTTGATAATTTCACAATTAACACAGAATCAGAAAAAATTTCAATTCCCCGGCAACGGCGCCAAATTTGATGAGGCTAAAGTCGTAGTGCCAAATCAAAATAAACTCTAAACACTAACTAGAGTACAACAAGTAAGTAGAGGTCGAACCCAAGGGAATCAAAACACCAAATCAATGCAGTCAAGTGAAATATCAACTAGTAACAAGTAACCAAAGGGGGGGTTTGATTGCAAGAACACGCAAGTAACCAGTAACAAGCAGAGGAAGTTTGGGTGAGAATATGATGAGAAGGGGTTTCACCTAGCAAGTATCCACACAACAGTCAATCAAGTTGATCATAGATTTATCTCAAGTTCTATTCAATCCTAGGGAATGTTCCTATTCCAATCTTTAATATATCAGCAGGCCAACCGGTCCTGATAATACTTACTATTCAACAATCAGGGAAACCTCTCAAGATTAGATGAAATAGCAGCAAAGAGCACAGGAATTATAAGGATGCATGCAATAACTTACAACCGTCAAGTATTAACATGCAATCAATTCTCTTTCATAAAAGCAATCAACTACCAGATCATGCAGATATGAATGCTACAATGACAAGGAATTCCACCGTATATTCCTAGTCTAGCAATAGAAAACTATCAATCAAACTAGGTGATCAAGCTAGCAAAACTAATAGAAATCAATAGATGAAGAACAAGAGAATTAATACAAACCCATAGGAAAAGAACAAGAGTTTACCGCTAAGTAAAACAATGAAGATTAGTTCCTGCTCATGGTTGCAGAACTAAATTGTCTGGTGGAAAAGATGATGATAAGATGATAAAGAACTAGGGTTCTTAAATAGAGACTAAACCTAAAAATAAATGGTAAAAGATAAATCCTAAACGAAATAATAAAATAAGGAAAAAGAAATAAAACAAACGAAGGAAAATAAGGAAAGTCCGGAATGTCTTCGGCCTTGTTGTGGCGATCGCCATAGATACCTGGCGATCGCGGTCTTCATGTAAAGTTTTGCCTCGTCTCTGTCGCCCCATGGCGATCGCCGTAGAGTAATGGAGATCGCCATGCTCTCTCGAACTCATGTAGTGCTTCTGTTGTAGAATGGCGATCGCCATAGTGATGGTGGCGATCGCCGCTGCTCCGCAGAATGTCTTCGTCTTCATGTCTTCAATCTTTGATCCTCTTCTTCTTCGGTTCTGGTCTTCATTTCTTCACTTCTTCATAAACAACTCAGAATATAACAATAGCTCCAAATACTTGTGATAACACTCCTAAACTAATGTAATAACCCCTAGTTACGCCATACAAAGTGTAGCGTATCAGTTTCAATGCTAATTCAAAGGTAACCCTATCCATTTCTGTTTCAAAAGTATTTTGTTTCGGTTTTTCTGGTGTTTCACATGTAAAAACTTTTCATCTTATTTTTCAGGACTCTGGCCATGACCGAGATGGAGTTTTCGATTCAGGCAGCTTTGGTTTGAGTTCCATAAGAACCGACTCCAACGCGCCACAGGCAAGAGGCAACTTCAACAACAAAAACAGTGTTTTTGCAGATTCAGTGCCTGGAACTCCATTCTCTAAGTCGGCCAACTCTCCAAGATATAGTGAGGCAGGTGACAGTTTCTTCAACAACTATTCAGGGTTCGATTCCTTCAGCAATCAAGAAACGCAATTTTTGCCTCCTGTGGAAAGAGGGTGCCCGTTTGATCCAAATCAACCAACTTAGTCTCAAGATCTTTGCATTGCATATTCTGGACATGAAAGTGTTGTAAGTAAGATACAATGAAAAAGAAGATGCAGATTCTGTTTTTTGTGAATTAAAATAGAGATTCTTTTGGTGCTTAGATTCCTTGCTGACAAACATAGATTTCATATAATTAGAATTAACTTCTCTCTGTTTTAACGTGTGAATAATTTACAATAGTTGATCCTCCCAATTTACAATAGTTGATCCTCCCACGTATTTGTGGTTTATTTTGAGTCATCTTTCAATTTGATATGCTTTGAACGCAAAGTATATTAGTGTTATATTTGTGGTTTATTTTGAGTCATCTTTCAATTTGATATGCTTTGAACACAAAGTATATTAGTGTTATATTACAGAAGATGAGAAAGGTAATGGTGACTATCTGACATTGGAAGTTAATTTGTTATTCTTTTGAATAGGTCATTATAGGGTATAATTTGTTATTTCATAAGATGAAAAAAATACACATAAAATCTAAGTTTGTACAAAAAATACAATATGTGTCTTATTTTATTTACTTATTCATTAATAAGAGTATTTGATAAATTTTAAAAAAGGAATGATTGACAACTAAAATATTTGTTTACTTATTCATTAATAACAGTATTTTAGAAAAATACTTTAAAAACAAGCATACATATGGATTGAGAAAGAAAGCGGAAGGAAACAACAGCGCACAATATACTCTCAATTTCCGAATGCATATACTCTCAATTTCAAAAGCTTTACCAATAGCGCGCAAAGATAAACCCTCGGTGATTACCGGTGCGAAGGAAACAACACAAAAAACAATATACCACCCACAAAAAGTTGTTGAAAACTACTGCGACAAAGGGCCGTGCGATGCACGGCTCCCGAAGGGGGCGGCTAGTTCATTATAAAAAATCATTAGGGTCTTTGAATATGAAGTGAATCAATATCTGTATAATTACTAAGGTAAAATCGCTTCCTCTCATTCTAGCTATACCACGTAGGCAACCTTTAGTAGAATAATCCAATTTTCAATTTCCTATTGGTTATCTTTTTGTTTTCAAAATAATATATGTTGAATTTAGAAAAAAAAAAGACGTACGATTTCACAATAAAATCTGTCGGATATGGAAAATCAAGGCAAACAAATATCACAATGATATTGCATGCAATATTTTCATATATTATTATGTGCCAAATCTGGGTCATAAACTGATAATCCTACTAATTCAATTAATAAGAAAAAAAAATATAAAAAATAAATATCACAAATTGGTAAACAATTGATTGTTATATATCTTTTCTATAGTTTTAAATAGGCTAAAAAAAAAAAGTCACACATTTTGCAAAATAGTAAACAATATAATTAAAGATTAAAGGTAATAAAATATATATAATATCTATGATAATATATAGTTTTGTTTATCAAACAATAAATTTCAAATATGTATAATGTCTAATGATATTATTTTATCGAATCCTACTTGACCAATCTTATTGACGCTCTAAATCTAATTGGATCAAACCACTGGATATAAAGACGATATTACCTTAAACCATTTGTTCTTTTGAAAGTTATTTTTCCACATATAGCGGATTTTTTTACGGAAAAGGTTGGTGACGAGTGGTTAATTGTTTATTGATTTGTTTTTTCTGGGTGCTTCAATTATTTTTTCATAAAACTGGTGGTTTAGGGCTGTATCGTCTATATAACAGGTGGTTGAATTTAACTTTGTCTAAATCGAATTGTATAAGTTATTAAGATAAAGCCTAATATAAAATATCTTAAAATTTTAAAATATTGTACAAATCTCATATAGAGAATTAATCTAGTAAAAAGTATTATTTAAGACATGTCTTCAACGGGTTTGATTCCGATGAGGATGAATTATTAGATGAGGACTGAGGATGATGCACACAAACGTTATAACTCATGCATACACAAGTTATAACTAGTGCACACACTGTGTGCATGTGTCACAGATGATATGTATCACCAAATACTGTGTGCATGAGTATAACGTGTGTGTTCATTAACTATAGTGTTTGTGTACATCATCATCAATTCTTATATAAAGATCCATCCTCACAAATATCTTTTTCCGTCTTCAACGAGACAAATGACAAGAGAGAAACGAAGACAAGAAATTGCCATACCTGACCTAGCCTATATACGACCCATTTATCGGATTCACATAATTGAATATAAATCAGGGTAGATGAGAGTGATGAAGGACTAGAAAATATGTTCGTATGAATCATTATGATGATAATGCGTGGTTAGCACTCAGGGGTTAGTGGTAAACAAATTGATGATGGATACTAGCAGTGACCAACACGTAATACATGCAGACTTGCCAGCAGCCACCAATTAAGCTCTGTCCTATTTCCCATTTATCTTCTTCTTTGGGTACTGTACATAATATAGCTAGCAGCCTAGCAGCCACTCCTTAATTCTCCAGTGCACAATTTGATTTGTATTTGTGCACATTTAAAAAAAAACTCAGTATAACCCAAATTCCGCAGCTGTTTTCTGACCATCTCAGATACGCTAGTTTACGTGTAGCGGATGATTTTTCATTTGCTGTTCGAATTTTCCCTTAATGAAAAAAGAAGTGAGGAATCAAATGGAAATGTAGGCTAGGGAAATTTGATTTTGTGCATGGGAATAAGGACGGAGATTGTAATAAATGTCTCTGTCCAAATAAGGAAGGTTGCGGGTGAGAATAATTTTTAGGATTAGAACGTGAGAATAACTAATGTTTATTTATTGTATATAATTTTTTTTTAATATACGGTTTATTAAAAAAATTAATGTACATTCTTTAAAAATAGTGATGTAGATATATGATTTTTGAATGAATATTCTTCAGTTTCTCAATAAATATTCTTTAAAAACTGAATATTTTTAATTTTTGGATGTTTTTTATGTTTGTTAACTGCCGTTCCCCAAATTAATAGTAAATGCTAACCAATTTAATACTAAATGTTCATCATTCTCACATTCGCATTTTAAAATTTATTCTCATCCGATACTTTCCCGAATATTAATTAGAAGAACTAATAAGGATTTTTTCGTGAGGAACGAGACCCGTCGATAATGAAAATAACTCCACTCTGAACCTACTTTGTTGTTATTACTGTTGGAGCCGGTTCTCTCGAGCCCTTGCCAAGAGAACGCGACCATATGGAGTGAGGTCGAGCCAAGCAGTAAGTGATTATGGAAGGGAAACAAAGAGGCCTATCTGATGACCTAAAAAGAGCATAAAGTGGAGACCACATGAGTCTATATAACATAACCAAATGAAGAGAGAAAGGGGACTTTTTCCTTTTGAGCATTTGACATTTTCGGTATTAAGAGAGTAGAGAGAAAAGGAGAAAAGAAGAGCTTCATTCATCTTCTTCTTCCTACCTGATTCACCCCTTTAATGGTGAATTGAATGATCGGTACTTTGAATTTGGCTCTCAATGCTTAGATCGTGCTTTTGTGATTAGAATCAACTCATTCCAAGTTGATTTGAGTGTGTTAAGACAGATTTGTTGATTGTGTTCTTGGGTCACCATTTCCGCCTATTTCAAGCTGACTTTGCTCTCAATCTAATGCTTTGATTGAGTGTGTTTGGTTTGATTATTCATACGTATCACTGACTTGGGTGTGGGAGAGCCAAATCCAGAGTTTCACCTCTTTTGGGTTTGGTTAGCTCGATGTGACTGTTTGATCCGAAGGAGCAAAGGAAGCAGAGTTGTTTGTCCAGAAGCAGGCGGAGGTCCCCAACAAGCATCAAAGGAAAGTCGGCTTCCCTCCTCGCGAAGTCCGAAATCCGGGATCCAACAATTACCATATTATTATTAGTAGACTATATATTTATTATTCTCCCTGTCTCCTAAAATAAGGTGCATTTCATTTTTCGAAATTGTTCACATTTTGAAAGAATTTCTCAAATTATTCCAATATATAGAATGAGAATATAGTCATGGAGGGACACTTCGGCGAAATGACTTTTATAGTGAAATGGTGAAACGACTTCTATGAAGAACTCGCTGAGGCATATGCACTATACTATAGATGATAAGCAGAACTCGCTAAGGCATATGAAATATGTTGTAGACGATATCGAGAACTCGCTAAAGCATACACACAATATTATAGAAGATATGTAGAACTCGCTAAAGCATACACACTATAGACGATTTGCAGAACCTTATAAGGCATATGCAATATATTATATATAGACGATATGCCGAACTCGCTAAGGCATATGCACTATATTATAGACGATATGCAGAACTCGCTAAGACATATACACTATATTATAGACGATATGCTGAACTCGCTAAGGCATATGCACTATACTATAGACGATATCCAGAACGCTAAGACATATACACTATATTATAGAGGATATGCAAAACTCACTCAGGCATATGCACTATATACTATAGATAATGCAGAACTCGCTAAGACATGTGCAATATACTATAAACGATATGCGGGAATTTGCTAAAGCATATGCACCTTATCATAGATGATGTGCAGAACTCGCTAAGGCACTACGAGGCCACAAATCGAGACCACAAATTTAGCCCATAAATCAATGCCACAAATTTTAGAGTTGTTTAATGTTTTTAATAGCATTTTATTCCATCTCATATGTCCATCTAACTTAATCCATTGCTTACAAATAGTTTCATCGTTTCACCATAAGAGGTGGTTTCACAAGAGCCTAAATCTATAGTCATGTTAGGGACTTGTTTGATTCGTCCAAACGAGTACTTTAATAATATTATAAAATTATAATATTTATTATCATATAACTAGAAATATTAACTTTATAAAACATGTCTCGACGAATATGTAAAAATTAATGTCATTTATATTAAAAGACATAGGGAATGCCATTCTCTCTTTGATACTTGAGATGTGACTTCGATAGGAGTTTGATCCGGTGAGATTGATTTTATCTTACGAATATACGAATACATGCACACTTTTCTATATTTATATGTATATGTATTTTTCATATATTGTCAAAGACATGTACATATCTGTAAATATACATGTAAATGTATATGTGAATATAGAAGGGTGTGCATGTATTCGTAATTCGTAGGATAAAGATTGTCCTTACATGAATTTTTTTCCACTTCTATATTTTAAATTCTATATTATTATCATAAAATTATCCAAGTGTGATGACTTAAAACTGTCATTTTTCTAGAAATGAATCCGATATTTGCCTTGTATGGAAAAAGAAATTGTATGCGAATTCTTGCTGTTGTACTTTACTAAAAATACAAGAGTATTATAATAACAACAGCAATAACGTACTGTAGTTCATTTTCATCATTATAAGTTTGAGAGTTGAATTATAAATAATTCCAAATTTGGGGTAAGTAACCCTTTTTGCCTTTTAAATTGTATTTTATAACCCTAAATATTTCTAGTGTGGTAATTAACCTTTTTGTGTTGATGACAGTTTGTTTTGATGACAGTTTGTGTTGATGACAGTTTGTGTTGATGACAGTAATTTTTGTTGATGACAGTAATTTTCGTTGATAACAGTAATTTTCGTTGATGACAGTTTGCGTTTTTATATTTTTATATCATATTTGATTATAATTTTTATCATCATTTATATTAATTTTGTCATCGTAAGATGAATAAAAAACACCGACGACATAAACTGTCATCCATATGACATAAACTGTCATCTGATATGATCATGAACTGTCATCTTATATGATCATGAACTGTCTTCCGACAACATGAACTGTCATCTGGGCATCAAGAACTGTCATCCCATGACAAGAACTGTCATCCCATGACAAGAACTGTCATCCGATGACATAAAATGTCAACAACCATTCCAAACCTAACTCTACAAAAGCACGACTATAATAAACTGTCGTCCAAATTAAAATGTCATCCAAACTTTACAAAAGTGTCATCGTAGGCTATTTAACTGTTATTGTCATCCCACCTAAAAAATGTCAAATCAAAATTTTTTTTTTACAATCGATGACAGTTTGTTATTCAATATCAATCAAAACCTTTCTACTTTCCTCTCTTCTTCTTCATGTTCTTGAACATAGCACATTTGATGACAATTATACATGTCTCTTCTGCGTCGGTACAAATCAATGACAATTAATTACAGTTTCACGAAGATCTGCATTTGTACAAATTAATGGAAAGATTGTATCAGTGCCAAGAAATCAATGAGGGAGAAGACATAAGAAGCATCAATGGAAGTTGTAACTCATCGCAGACACATAAATCGATCATATATATTATATTATACTAGCTAGTACCTGGAGTATACATAAACTGATGTCAGTACTTAGCTTATGGATTTACATAAATGCTTAGCTATTAGCCTTAGTACATTTGCAAATTTAAATCACATTTTCAGCATTGTGATGTCGAAGGCTATTAAGCAGTGATGCAATTTATTCAAGAATCAATAAAAAGAAGATGTGCAGCAATTTTCACACATGATAGCCACCCTAAAATAGCACCTAATTGACTTATTGACATAGATATATAACCAAATACATATAAAGAACAAACACTGGATGAATATTTGCAATTAATGCACAAAGTAACCTACACATGCCAAAATTGTGGGAATCAAATTTGCTAAATGACACACCAAAGCTTACGAAAAGCTAGATCTACTATCATCCGTCCCTTAAAAGACATAAACTGTCATCCACCCTTCTAGAAAACCCTAACTGTACAGCTTTGTTTACCACGATATTACAGATTTGCTTGATTGCTTGGAATATAGAAAACAAAGAATTTGGTCACACAAACAATATGACAGTTGTGTATGCTTTGTCATCAAAATCACTTGTTCTTAAAAGACTTCCTAATGAATTTCTTATTTACATCAGTCCATAACAAAACTAATGTAATTTAGATCCTCAAGAGCATACCTAGTTTCCGAGGAACCTCGCTGCAAGTAGACACGAGTTCATCGACGTCATCTGGAGGTAGTAGAAGGTGGAGATCTGGCGGTTACAGAGAAGAATAATGATTATTGAATCCGGATCTGGCGAAGAGTTGAAATCGACTGTGGATTTGGAGTTCGAATCGCAATCTACGAGGCAGTAGGAGAACAAATTCTCCTTGAACCGCGATGTAAACGAGAGATCTATCTCCTCGCTCCCATTCTTGGACAACTCAACAATGGCGGAATCAAGGCCAACATGATACTCTCTCTCTTTCCTCGCTCCCACTCTTGGACGGAGACGGAGATGGAAGAAGAAGCGAGAGAACGAAGATGGAAGAATAAGTGGGAGACAGAGACAGAGGTGGAGGAGATGGAGATGGAAGAAGAAGCAGGAGACGGGAATTGTGGAGGCGGTAGGGAAAAAGGAGGAAGAGAAGGTTTAAGAAATATTAGGGTTACTAAAAGGTTAGTTTCTTTAGTTCAAACGGAGTAAGCTTAGAAACCACTCCATAGTCTATATAGGGGCAATGGGCACCATAATTCGTAAATAATTTATATAGCAATCATGGTGATGAATAAAGGGCCCAAAACGAAAAAGAGAGGAAATTGGATAAAGAGGCAGAGTCCACTCGAGTAATCGAAGTCAAGGAATGGGTGCTCCAATTTGAATATATATGATTTGAACGTGCCGCTATTGGTAGCCGTCGACTATTCCTATATATAGGGTAGGATATGTGAAGTATATTACATCACAGCAAATACGTACACAACATACATAGCTGAGAAGAGAAGAAAAAGTTGAGATGGAGAGGAAATTGATTGGGTTTTTGGTTGTGTTTTTGATGGTGTTTGCAACAGGTAATAATATGATACAGATGGTTGAAGGAGCAACGTGCACAAAGCCAAGCAAATACTACCATGGACTTTGCTTTTTGGGTTGTGCTGGTGCTTGTAAGAGGGAGAATTGGCCTGGAGGTCAGTGCGTCAACCCTGGAGGTGGACCTGCAGCATGCCAATGCCAAAGGCCCTGCTAATTCTACGCGTTTTCCAATTTCCGAGAGTGTTACCTCTCGTTTCTACTAAATTAAATAAAATTAAAAGTTTGTTCTGATCGGAGTTAGTTTCTTTTTATCAACTTGTAATACTAATATATGCTCTATGTTCCATGTATGAACGTTTCTACTAAATTAAATAAAATTAAAAGTTTGTTCTGATCGGAGTTAGTTTCTTTTTATCAACTTGTAATACTAATATATGCTCTATGTTCCATGTATGAACCTTTTATCTAGACTAGTTTCCGGGTCCCGTGCTTCGCACGGGCTACACAATTTATTTTATACAAATGAATTTCTATTAGAAAGAAAGGGACGTTGTATTAAAATTACGATAGTTACACGTCAAGAACTTTAGAACGTTTCTTTGCAACTGTCTTCTTTCCAGAGGAAAGAAAATACACCTCATATTTTTTCAATGGAGCTCGAACCAAGGTAACGTGACTTATCCATCAGTATTTATCATCTCAAACATCAACCGTATCATTCAGACTATATCTCTCTTGACAATTCCATATATTAAAATACACTATACGTTAATAACTCTGCACTACCTTGAATGTTTTTACATCAGTAAGTTCTTATTGAGAGCATGCAGACAGTACAACAGACCAAACAGGAAGATATGACATAACTCGTCTCCATTGTAAATTTGTAATGAACATGCTCTTCTCAATTTCCAAAATCTCTTAAATTTTATTGACTACAAAGAAAATTATCCTATTGTGTATAGCTAACCTTCATATGATCTATATCATCATCAAAAATCAGGCAAAAACATAAAACATCGTACAACATGCTTTCAATGCTAAAATGTAAAAGGGACACTATTCTTGGTGGTAAGAGTACAAAACTTATTAAAAAGTACACCTAAAATGGGGTATTCTAACAGACAACAATTTAAAATAGAAAACTTACTGGAGAATTCTTAATCTCTCAAAGGAACTCTAACAGAGCTGAGTAAGCTTGCTGCCTTATTTCATGGCTAGAATCACTTAATATGTTGAATAAACCTTAATTATACATTTACTATGTTTAATAATTTGATACAATAAGAGGGAACTAAGAAAATCCATTATCCTTCAAATTACCATCAAGAAATCTGGAAGAAAACCAAGCATATCAAACTCTGGAGCGCTCTCTAATACATTTGATAGAGATAACAGAATAACTAAGACGGTGAACTACATTTGTGATTCCTTATATGAAGATAGTTAATTGTTTTGATAAGATTGATTTCTTAATGCAAGGTCTCGTAGAAATATTGTGTCCACTTGGATAACTCTATTGTTATGTGAGGAAGAGAGCAACACCATCAGCAGCGTAAGTTTCATCCTTCAATTTTTTTTTCCAAATGACTTTTGTAGCCAGGACTTTTTTTCGATTTGTCTAGTTTAGAGAAATTTGACGAACAGATCAAATGCAAGATGACATAAGTCACATAACTATTGCATAATTATCTTTTGTGTTTTAGGATTATTCTGCATTGGCAAGCAAAAACATCCACAAAATGTATTGAAGTATCAATCTTGACATCATACAAGGGGAAAAAAGACCAAAAATTGTCAACAAATCCAAGAATGCTGTAGAGTTGTAGCTGTACACGTTTGAGGAGGCTGCTAATGGCACTCGTATTAACAGATAAGAATCAGAACACCAGGAAAATGCGAACTATACTTCCTATCCAACCAGACAAGAAGATTAATCAAAATTTAAGATGAGTTTTTCCCACCAATCTGTTCTGCTATGGCATATAAAAAAATAGTCTCTTTCATGTCAATTCATTTGGTATACTGGAGGTTGAGCAGTCTTCTCTGAGCTACCTCTCAACATTGACAGGCCTTGTAGAACAAGGCCTATGACAACAACTATACCGAGGAGAAACCATAACCAATCTTCCATTGAGATCTGGCACCTCCAACCTGGATGCCAAGAACAATGTTAAGTGCACCAAAGAATAGGGCCATGACTCCGAAAAACTTGTGGTACGTATTTCATAGTCCTCGGATCTTGCTGTCCCTATCCGGCCTTATGAAGAAGGCCAATACCTGTTGACAAAACCCATCATTTGATGGCCATTTTCTATTCATGAAAGCTAAAGGAATATTTATTACCTGTAGTACAATGAGAGTAAGAGCGAAGTATCCAATTCCTCTATGAGCTGCGACATCAGCATGGATGTCGTTGTATAGCGCTTGGCCAATGATAACACCTGCTAATACGATCAGGAAACCTGCAAACTAAATTATGGTATGGAGATAAAACCAAAGCGGTTTCTTGTTCCTTAGAAACCGAGCAAACATGGTTCCAACTTCCAACAGGAAGGATGAAGCCCCATCCTATGATTCCCAACACTCCATGACTCCTCTTCATTTTGTCATAATTAATGGACTGTGCAGGAGCACTTATACTTACATTAGATTAAATTAGCAAGAAACCTGAATTCCAAAACTGGTACTCCTTGAGCAATACCGGCAAAAATTTCTTGCTTCCATCAAACAGTCTCAACCGTGTACCCACTCTCAAACTTCATCATCAGTCAGCCCGAAATTGCTGCATCAACAACATCTCATCATCCCCAAATTTTACTATCAACACAGCAAAAGAAAGTGACAAAAGAAACTGAGAGTAATCTATACCAAATTCTTCTACTGCTTCCAAATATGAAGCTATAAGAAAATCTCCAACGTATTTTTGCAGCATGTTAACTGTGGCACGATACTTTCCATCCCTGTTTAGCATATACCATACAAACATGTTGTAAAATTGAGGGATTGCATTTGAGTTTGAAGATTCATAATAAAACATAAGGAGATACTTTTACTAACATGACTGAATCATCATTGCTCATTACAAGCCAGCGTTTCAGAGAAAAAGTTTTCCTACGAATTCCTCTGAATGCATTTAGAGGCGTTGGTAAGTGTGGAGGACTGAAATTGGTGATATCTACAGAGTTTACCGTGTGCAATCGAGATAAGGAATTCAACAACACATCCTCAGTAACTTCTCCAAAAGAATATGAGGAGATTTCCTTTTTGAGTAAGTACTGAGATAATGAAGGATCTGTGTAGTTTATTATTCAGCATAAATACAAGATTTGATGGAATAATGCAAGGATGCTCACCATTTAGAACCTTTCCACCAACTGTTTGATCATGCTACCCTGCAAAGTGCCCTCAAATATGTTAATAACTTTCAGAGCACAATAGAAAAATATTGTGAAGGCTATCCTGCTACCTCGTCTGATGAGCTCAAATTGTTCGTGATGAAGAAAGCGGAGGTTATTATAGATGAATCTGCAAATGGAAGTTTTATATTTATCCCGCTTGGGTTTGATAGTGGGAGTTTAGACTGGCTCAGGAGTAAGTACTTCTGAATTAATTGATCTTCATAGGCATATATATTTCATGATTTCCCGAGCAAAAGGATTAGTCCTTGTCTGTTATGTTTGCTTTGATAACTGGAGCTTGGAATAATCTCCATGTCTACACAAGGTTCAGCCAGCTGATGTCCAACTTTGATCATTCGTGATTCAGTATGCTAATTCAACGAAAGCACCTGAATCAAAATAAAATAAAATAAGACTGAGATCCCAAAATGTGCATTGAGCTTGGAGTTATATAGAAATGGTTTTACCTAAACCATATTTGAAGATACATTATCAGAAGTACCCATAACATATAACTGAGTTGCCTTTCATTCTGCATATGCCCACTTCAATGATACTATTGGTATTTTCTCCAACTTATATCCAAGGTTAAGTTTAGAAATAGGACCATTATGAGTAGTAAGATCACACAAAAATCTCACCATTGCTATATCCTACAACGAATTCATCATGGTAGGTACGAGTTAGTACTGGCTTTGTTCCAAATCTCAACAGGAGTGAGCAGAAAACATATACTCATAACTAATCAACATTGCTCGTTCAGAACTAACATTAAAAATATTGCTTCAAAAACTACTAACACTTACGTAGGAGATGAGAAGATTGCGCAATTCGAATCGGAATCACCAGTAAGCTTTGAGGCCTCCGTTCTCATTGGCGGCGGCGACCTCGAAGGAGAAACTTCGAAGAGAATGGGCCAGTTCTCTCTCACCAATTCGGTAGCTCCGGCATCGCCAACCCAATCCTCTAACTCCTTGATTCAGATTCAGGCACCAGTGACAGAGACAATTTGGAATAGGGATTTGGGGGTTAGGTTTTGGGTTTCAGTCATAGAGAGGAGAAGAGAGAGAGCGGGAGGGGGAGAGGAAAACGCGTTGTGGGCAGACACCTATTGTAAATGGACATAATTACCCTTTTTTAAATTTTACAAATCAAATAAATTCGGTGGCATTGGTTGTAATTCCTACGAAAAATCCATGTAGCTTACAAAGGCAAAAACTTAAAACGAAATCTCAGCCATCCATTCTCATTTTAAGCTTATGTGTCTTACTTTCAGCCATTGATAAAAGTATTTCTTCAACCTTGCATTCTCACATTTATTGTAGTTAGGATATATACTAAGGCCATCTTCAACAATGAAACTTTGAGTTTCAGAAGCATTTACTCCCTCCGTCCCATAATGTTCTTCTCATCTCCAATTTAACACTATTCACGATTTAATACAATTTGTTAGATTAATTTCAATCTATAAGTACAAACATGGTCATGCGTAATCTTGTTTTGTTCGTCTCATTGAGTACTTTAACAATATCAAAATTTTATAATTTTTAGAAATATATAATAAGAGATATTAACGACGCAAAACGTATCTCGGCAAATGTGTCGAAATGAATAGGAAGAAAATTTAGGGACGGAGGGACTATAAAAAGGAAAATGTAAGAATTATTTATTGTATCAATGTAATTATTACTCCCTCTATCCCATTTTGTTTGTCCTGTTTCCTTTTCGGGCGTCCCCTTTTGATTGTCCCGTTTCCTTTTTTGGACATAGATTTCTTCCCTTAATACCCTTACTCATATTATTTTACTCCCTTATAATCTTATTCATTTATACTCCCAATAACACTTTATCAATCAAATCAACCATCTACATCATCTTCTTCATTACATTTCTACTCCATTAATTCATCCAACTAACCTCAACTCCATTAAATTTCTTCAATATCTACCTAACCCATTTTATAATTAATCAAATTAACACCTAAACCCAAATTAAACCCTTAACCCAAATTAACACCCGGTCTGCTAAACACACCCTAAACCCAATTACCCTAATCTAATCCCGATTACCCTAATCTAGCCCAAAAATACCCAACCCAACAATATCCAGCCCAACAATACCCAGCCCAAAACCCAAACCCTAATCTTCCCTCTGTAAATACCCTCTTCCCCGCCTCTCTCCCTCATTCTCACAACCCTAATCTCACAGCCTCTCCCTCACTCTCGCTCACTCTCGCTCGCCATGTCTGAATCCTCGCTCAGTCGCCCCTCCCAGAGCTTCACCAGAAGCGATTCTCCTCCCTCCTATGAGCGGGGAGTCGAACTACCATCTGAACCTGAGCCTTCCAGCACCCCGTCGTTGATGCGGGAGTCCTCGCCGACGGAGGAGGAGGAGGAGTCGGCTGTGAAAGAGGATTCCGGCGACCAATCCTTCTCCGTCCCTCTCCTTGGTGGTTGCAATCTGTCTCCTCCTTGCAAAAAGGGTCCCCGGTGCGATGGGAATCATTCTTTCAGCCTTAGTCTCCCAGAGATGACACCTACTGATGTCTTAGGCTCTTACCCGGAGAGGCAGTCGGTGGAGATGCAATGGTCGCCGGAACTCTCAGAGAATGAAGCCACCTCTCGGCCTCGGGAGGTGATCGTGATCCCCGACACACCTACTCCTGAGTTGAGGGTCCCCGATGTCGCCACACCTGAGCCCATGGACGCTGATGCGGAGTTGCTGCCGCCGGATCTTGATGAGCCTCTGTCCCCTGAGCTTATTGTCATCTCTGACAGCCCCTCTCGATCTAGCTAAGTCCCCTCTTGTTCATATCCCCTCTGTTCTGTAATTTGGACTCTATTTTGGTATTTCTGGACATTTTCTGTTGTTCCCGGATATTGGTGGACTCTGTTTTGGATGTTTGTTTGTGGATATTGTTGGATTCTGTTGGTTTTTGTGGATTATGTGGTTTTGGTATTGGTTTGTGGATTATCTGCTCTATTTTTTGCAGATTATCTGCTCTGTTTTGGGAGGAGTTTGCAAACAGGTTGTGATGATCGATGTGCTCTGTTTTGAACAGAATGTAGTGCATACAGGTTGTTATGGTCTTCACATGCTCTGTGAGGCACTCTTTTGGTGATGGTATCTGTGCTCTTTGAGGCACTCTTTTGATGCTCTGTTTTTTGGGGGTGTTTGCTATGTTGGATAAAAAACATATACCATGAAAAACTGTCTTAATGTGCTATAGGAACTCTTTTTCATATTTCTGATTTCAGTGTGATATTTTAAGTTGTGATTAGCAGTGTATCTGTGAGGGTTTGATGGTAACTGAGATATTGTTCAATATCTGTGATGAAATTGTAATGTGAGATGCATTTCTAAGATCACAAACTTAATTTGCCATTGGATCATTAATTTGCAATTAAGTAGATGCCTATCTGGTATGTTTTGATCAATTATTTTTTTGGTATTTGATCGATGATGAATCCTTATATCTGAGATGATAATCCTCTGATTTTTCCAACTTAAATGTGCTATAAGCCACCAGTTACTTGTAACTGAATTGCTACGCTTATCTGGTATTATGAGTTGGCAGAAATTGGGTTTGATTCTATGATGATTGGAGACAACTGAGATCCAAAAACTTATATTCCTCCATAGCATTCATTTTCAAATACTAGCATACAAAAGAGTTTCTTAAGTTCACAAGACTGCCTAGTGATGTGAAGTTTAGAAACTTATCTTAACTGTTGTGTCCCCTTCAGTTTGCTTCTTCTGATTTTTGTGGGTCTTGAGTTTCTGTTGGTTCTTGGTGATTCTCTGAGGCTCCTTGAGTATCTTGATTCTCTGTTGGATCTTCTTGATTTTCTGTTGGCAAGCTACTTTGTCCCCTTTCATGGACAATATTCCATGCTTCTTGCACAACCCACTCTGGTGCTTTAATTACTGATGGTAGCATACCTTGTGATCTCATCCTTCTCTTGTTAGCATGTGGTAGGTCATAGCCATTGCCTCCTTTTGATTTCAGAATTTCATTCATGACAAACTGCATTGTATGCCATACATCACTGAGTGTAATAGGATCCAACTCATAGAAAGCTTCCATAACTGCAATGAGCATGTCATCTACAGTTTTTGGCATTTTCTTGTGCATTAATGACTGAATACTCCTAAAGAAACCAAGATCTAGAATATTAACATCTAGACTGTTTGCTGGCTGCTGTATGAGTATAAATGTGAAATCTTCTTGTTCATATACCTCTTGTCACTCAGGATCATCTTGAGTTATATGAGGCCTTGCATTATCTTGCTGAATAAATATGGTTTTATGATTTCCAACATCTGGCCACTTTTCCTTGATTGCTGGAATAATTTGATTGATGAGCATATTTCTTGTCTCCTTTTTGGTGATTCTTTCCACCAGTTTGGTGATCATTGTCCCCTTTGCTCTGTTTTTTGATTTTCTCTTTGCTGACTCTTCATATGTGAATGGAAATATTCCTATTTTCCCATCAAATGTGCAATGTCCCTCTGAGTTCCACCTTGGTCTTGCAACTGCTGCTGTAAACATTACCTTTGGAATGAATTTTGATGAACTAGCTGATCTGTATTGACCTTTCTCATTTCTGGCTATGTAGTACTTCTGTGTTTTCCTTGTTTGATAGAACCACTTCTCATCTATGTGGACGAAATCATACATAGGAAAATACTCCTTCTTGTTGTCTGCTGTGTCCCCTTGAAGTAGGCTTAGAACCCATTTCAGCCTTGTGATCTTGTGTATTTCTGACAGTCCTGGATGCAGGGCATTTGAATGTGGCTTCATGTCCTCTTTTTTAATCATTCTATGACATGCTGATTTGGATATGGATAGAGAACTTGCTAAGTCTCTAACACAAGTCCTATTCCCCATGCTTATTGCCTTGACTACCTTTGGTTCTACTTGAACTCTTTTTCTGCCACATTGGTGAAATCTTGTACTCAGGTTAGGGACTTCATGTTCCTCTGTCTGCTTAGCTTTATTCCATAATCTGCTTATTGTCTTACGTGTTGTGTTGAAATATTATGCAGCTTCATTGATGGCACCTCTTGGTAGCTTCCCCTCTGATGTCCTCTCTAGAAGATAACTCAGTATTACCCATTTTTTATCCTTGCTGAGCCTGCGTGTGGATGTCTGATGATGGCCTGATGCCTCTGTTGTTGCCTCTGGATCTGGATGGTGATGCTCAGGTGAGAAATTAAGATCGAATGGTAGATCATTGTCCCCAATTGTTTCTCTGTCTTGTGACCATTCTCCCTCCATTTGTTCTCTACTGTCGTCATCATCTGGAGCTTCATTTAAATCAAAAGCTGAGGACATCCCCACCAGACAATGATGCAGAAACTACCTTAAAATTGAATGCTCTGTTTTTTACTTAAGCACTGTGTTTTTACTTGTAATGGTGAAATGTAAACTGAAAGTGGGTAGATGGAGACTGTACAGGAATAAAGGTATTTCACTGTAAGGGTATTATGGGTACTGAAAAATGGTGATCTGTGTGCTCAAAATGGAGCATTCTGATTGGTTGTAAAAAATTCCAGCTTTGTTCTGATTGGCTCTTAATAAAAAATTAATTTTTTCTCTCTCCTGCTTTTATATCTCTGCTTTACTTTTTTTTTTTACCCTTAATTCTTGTGCAAATGATCATTTGGGACATTTAAAACGGGAGTACAATGGAGTTTCAAGCAGAAGATACTCACTCTGACAATTTCATCTGCAATTTCTGACACATTTATATAATATAAAAATGGTTAAATTGAAGAATAATTCTATACAGTAACGATATCAATTTTTTTTATTGAACACAACCCTTAATTAACTCAGCATTTGATACAAACCACAAAGATGAAGCTTTCCTCTGTCGAGAACTCGAGGTCAACAATCGCCGAATCGTAGTCCTTTCCGCTTCGCCGTCGTCTCCGCCTCCGGCAAGACCGCCGCCTTGAAACCCGGTAACCATCGAAAGAGGAAGACGGAGAGGGACAGAAGCTGCTGGGAATACCTTTCAAGTGTGGATGAGGCATTTTAGAAAATTAGGGTTCACGTATACGATAGATGGGCTTTGTTTTATTTGGGCTTCGAATTAGGGTGATGGGAGTATATTTTAGGTGATAAAAAGATACATATATATATGTATAGGTTGATATAAGTAATGTAGTGTTTGCTTAAAAGATAATTAAATCTTGATTACTTATAAATATTATAATATGGTTCATTGTCAATAAATAATAATAAATAATAATGTGCTTAATAAAATTAAAATTTTAAATTAATACATTGTTAATAAGTTTTTAAAATTAAATAATAAATAGGTTAAAGTAACTATTAATTTTTAGTATATGTGATTTTTTATTAATTGTTTGATGACGTACATATGATGATGTAAGGATATAAATATGAAACTAAGAGTTTCAAGTGTTGAAAATATATCATCTTGGCGTATGGAGACATATGAATGAGGCGTATAGGAGGATTCGGGTAGGCCACTTGGAGGAATAAGGTGTAGTTCTGGGTATGTGTTTATTTTATCACATTGTTCTTGATTGTTGTTGTTGTATTTTGGAGGAGTTTATTGGTTATGTAATCACTAGGAGATATTATTGTACTTCCTGAAGCTTTGAGTATTTTATTGTATGGGTAGCTTTTCTGTAAGTTACGCGGGACGAGTAAAAGTCTAAGTATGGGGGTATTTGATACGCTGCACTTTGTATAGCGTAATTAGGGATTATTACATTAGTTTAGGAGTATTATCATACGTGTTTGGAGGTATTGTTATGATCTGAGATATTTATGAAGAATTAGAAGATTGAAGAGAAGAGTTGAAGACGAAGCAGAAGTAATGTTCAGAGCCAAGACGGCGATCGCCATCACTATATGGCGATCGCGGGTATGACATGACATTATTACATGGAGTGATGCTGGGTTTACGGGCTGGATGTTGAGCCCATTATTAAAGATGGAGGCCGACCCACATATTGAATGGGAGTGAAGCAAGGAGCTAGGCCGTGATTTTCTGCTGGCCCATTTAACGAAGAAGCTGGGCTGCACAAATTGATGAAGCAAGCAGCTGGCCTGCAAGAAGCTGCTGACGCATGGGCTAGCAAGATGGGGTAAAATGGCCCACTTATTCACATGAATTAATTCACGTAGGCATGGAATTGAAATAGAGAACGGAACCGACTTCGGTTACGTTAACTTTTGTTTTATTTGCTTTTTTTTATTTCCTTATTAGTTTTAGGATATTTATCTTTTACCATATTATTTTAGGGTTAGTCTCTATTTAAGAACCCTAGTTTATTTCTTTCTATCATCATCTTTTCTATCAATTTTTTCCATCAGACAATTTAGTTCTGCAACCATGAGCAGAAACTAATCTCCATTGTTTTACTTAGCGGTTGAAACCTTCAGTTATTAAGTTGTGAGATTTCTAAACTCTTGTTCTTTTCCTATGGGTTTGTATTAATTCTCTTGTTCTTCATCTATTGATTTCTATTAGTTTTGCTAGCTTGATCACCAAGTTTGATTGATAGTTTTCTATTGCTAGACTAGGAATATACGGTGGAATTCCTTGTCATTGTAGCACTCATATCTGCATGATCTGGTAGTTGATTGTTTATATGAAAGAGAATTGATTGCATGTTAATACTTGACGGTTGTAAGTTATTGCATGCATCCTTATGATTCATGTGCTCTTTGCTGCTATTTCATCTAATCTTGAGAGGTTTCCATGATTGTTGAATAGTAAGTATTATCAGGACCGGTTGGCCTGCTAATATATTAATGATTGGAATAGGAACATTCCCTAGGATTGATAAGAACTTGAGATAAATCTATGATCAACTTGATTTACTGTTGTGTGGATACTTGCTAGGTGAAACCCCTTCGCATAATATTCTCACCCAAACTTCATTTGCTTGTTACTGGTCACTTGTGTGTTCTTGCAATCAACCCCCCCTCCCTTTGGTTACTTGTTACTAGTTGATATTTCACTTGACTGCATTGATTTGGTATTTTGATTCCCTTGGGTTCGACCTCTACTTACTTGCTATACTCTAGTTAGTGTTTAGGGTTTTCTTTGATTTGGCACTACGACTTTAGCCACATCATAGTGACAACCAACTCACTGACTTCATCTTTTACATCCATGTGAATCCTATACCTGATTACAGTAGTAGTTAATACAGATGGTTCATAACAAACAAATGATAAGTAATAAAAACCCATACCTGATCAATGGGAATTCACAATTGCTCTCGCATGAATCACACCAGAACTGCCCCCCAGAACGTGTAAGGCGTTTCTTACAATTTCCTTTACCACGTGAAAAATAATGCCAGCTGCTTTTCTGGCGAACATCGATTATCCTAACAGTTATAATGATTGTTTTTGATGCCTGGATAAAACAATTGGTGCTAATTAGTAGAGTTAATTGTTTGTAAAAACTTAGTATTCGTGGAAATTACATACCATGTATTACATTTTGTATTTATAGTATGAATTCAAAAATACCTTTGAGTCTTTCCTAGCACGTCCCATATCAAGAAGCTGACTGAGAGTACGTACTTCCTTCTTAATTGGATCTGAAGCCAATACCGGCATAGGTATTTTATCCTCCCTATGAATAAAATACGCAACTGCAAAATATTTATACGAACAATGGGGAAGACAAAAGTAAACATGTGATAATGAGATATACCCAATTAGATCACGGAATTTACGAATATTGGGGATTTCGCTTTTATCAAATATACACGTTGCTGAGGTGCTGGAAAGATATACATCATCTACACAAAAAATAAAAAATACAGGATGTGGGTTGCAACAGTATTTGAAAAACAAAATATACAGTTCATAAAATAATAGTACTTCTAAATTCTTTGACATTCATTCGAGTGAGAATGACAACAAAAGGTGGTGAGTAAGCTTTGCTGAGTTTCAGCATAGTACTGCACAATGAACCCCATAATGTCACCTTAATACTTCGGCCTCTGCAGACAAAATGAATTATCCAAAATTAAAGATTTGGTATTTCACTGGTAAATTGCTCTACAAAATAAGAAAACGCAGCAATGTAATAGTATTGCAGGTGAAATTTAGGATGAAGTTTCCTAGGAACTTGTTTGGGAAATCATATTCCAACATTTCCACGAATACTGTGTTTTGAGTGAATTTTGAATATACATATATCAGCAATTCGTAAACTACAGACCTATTAATTTTACGATGTAACAGAAATAACAACAAAACAAAACACATGAAGGAAAGAAAAAACAAACTAACATTTCATTCATCAAGTGGAACTCGAGCATTTGAGATGTGTTCCTAGTTGGTTTGATCTTCCCAATATTAATAGCACATCCGATGACATCTGCGAGTATTGAATTATCAGTATAAGAACAAAACAATAAAGGTAGTTAAAAAAAAGGGACATACATATTAAGAATTTTGACCCAGACAACTCAATCTCTTGAATGGGTATGAGATCAAAAGGGTGTCTTACAAACCCTCCGGAAACAGATTCAATACGTTTAACAATGTTATTGCCTTCTAGCTGAATGATACTGGTTTCTTCTTTGCGCACACGATATGAATCCTTATTGGGAATCAATGAAAAATTGCCAATGGAATAGATTTCACCTTCCAATAAGCTGCCAGAAAAACAATGAGCAATAGCACTGCGAGAAATACTATGTAGAATATCCCCCTGAATGAAAAAGGAGAAAAAGGATTAAGAAACAGAACTTTGGGACACAAAAACAAAAACAAAAAAATATATAATTTGAACCTTAGGATCAGACAAAAGAAATTCAGTTCCAATATATTTCCCAGTAACATTAACAGCATCCCAATGACGGCAGGCCATTGCAACCACAGACTGACTTGAATTTTCCACCAAATCAGAGAAACAAACAGCAGAAGCACCGAGGACAGCAGATTGCTTACTCGATGACGCACTGGAACAACCTTTTCTGGACTTTGGACCTCTCATAGCCTTTCCAGCATGAGATAACTGAAGGGAAGAATTAGAAGCCATATCAAAGAAAGGTGAGGTATAGTGGAGGGAAATTAGAAACGGAGTGCGAAGGAGATGAAATGAAGAATGACAAAAATATAGTGAATTTATAGTGACCGGGCAAGGAAAGATAAGGCACAAAATAGGAATAATACACAACAATCATCAATGTCAGAATAAAATAAAAATTCTACGCCTCATCAATGCTATGAATTGATTTGGAAATTTAACACAATTCAATGTGAGCATTCATTCTGCATTGACCAAATTCAAGGAAAAAAATAAAAGAAAACTTGGGGACTACGGACAGAATAGCATATAGTGTGAATTGACATCTTTTCTAAGAATTCTTTCAACTGATATACCACTTCTTTGTCAATAGCCATGAGAGAAAAACTGATTGCTTGTTTTTGGGCGAAACCCAAATTCCCAACTTATATTGATCCAATGCAGGTATGCTTCAGCACCAGATAAGATGATTCATACATTGAACTGTTGTTGTATATATTCTTTGTTTGATTCTATTACATTTTCACAGTTTCATGTGGTGTTGCATACCTCATTACATTGTAATCATTGTTTACATCAATGTCAATACACACGGATATCATTCGAAGATGACTGCAGAAGTTCTTATTTGCAGCAAATTTGAGACACAGTAGAATATAATGTTCTTCATTTTCAGAAGTCTTATTTGCATAAAAAAAAGAGGTTTTTGCGCCAAACCACCCTTTATTTGGGTCAATTTGCACCAAACCACCTCTTATTTGACTTTTTGCAAGGAACCACCCATTTGTGTCATTTTGTTTACACCGAGCCACCCCTCGTTCAATTCCGTTACTTTCTCCGTTTATTTGTGTGAAATGTCTAAAATACCCCCAGGTGTTCCAGCTCCAAGGCGCACTTAAACAGCGCGTCTTCTCCTCAGGTGTAACTGTTATGCTGAATGATGAAGAATTCAATGAGTTTGGGGAAGGGGAAAGAGATGGAGTTATAATGGGATTAACAGTTTTAATGGAAGAGATGAAGTTAGGGTTAATTAATTGGATTAAGTGTGATAATGGTAATAGACATTTTTGCCCTTAAAATTTTGAAGTAAGTGGGGGTATTTTAGACATTTCACACAAATAAACGGAGAAAGTAACGGAATTGAACAAGGGGTGGCTCGGTGTAAACAAAATGACACAAATGGGTGGTTCCTTGCAAAAAGTCAAATAAGGGGTGGTTTGGTGCAAATTGGCCCAAATAAAGGGTGATTTGGCGCAAAAACCTCTAAAAAAAATGAATGTGCCCTGAACTACAGACACAGTAGAATATAATTTGATGCACTTCCTCATGAAAAACTCAATTCTTATCTATTTTTCATACAGATATCCCCTTTCCTTGTGAAAGCTTTGCTTCTTTAACAGTATGAAGGTCAACAGTTCCCAACAATCGTTAATACAATGCTTAGATATGGAACAACTGAAGTGTAAACATATGGATAGTTTCATGGTTTGTTTCAGAGCAAGAAAAACATCAACATCAACTGCAATCAACACATGTGAAGATGGAGGAATCATCAAATCATTCATATCCAACAATAATATTGTTTTTCCATAGAAACAATCTGGCAGCAATTACTTCATTACTGATGGATTCAGTCATATCCAAACATTAGAGCTAATCTCTTTATAGGCATAACATAACTTTTCTGTTAGTGGATTGAACACTTTTGAACTTTGTATGTTGTTATGCTCATTATCCTTGTTCTGATTGCTACTTAGGCCAAAATCAGAGGTAGGTCACCGCAGTGTAAGGTTTGTGGTGAAAATGCATCGTTTGCTGCAAAATATTTCCAAGAATTTGACTATGAAAAGTTCACCGAGACTCCCTTGTCCACGGTAAACAAAATTTATGTTGCTTACCATCCATCATCATCTTAATGGCATTGTTTTTTTCTTCCTTGCAGAAATATAAATATAGTATACTAATGTAATGAAGGGGTTTATACCATCGTGAGATTCTGCTCTAATATAATTGAATTTGAGCTATCTGGATATAGGTCGGTAATCAGAATGCAGATAAGGGAGAAATGAAGGAAGATTGGAAGAGGTGATAGGGAAGAAGAAGTAGAATAATAAGGCGATATTAAAGAGGGTAATAAATTGTAATTTAAATAAAATGGGGACCCAAAAATGAAAAAAGAAATATTAGAAGAGGTGAGTAGAATAATAAGAAGGCATTAAAGAGGGTAATAAATTGTATTCAACATAAAAAGATGACCAAAAAAGGGAAAAAAGAAGTAAATGAAACGGGGTCCGGTACCGTTTTCATTTACTTTGAGCAAAGAACGATTAACTTTTATATATATAGAAGATTAGGATATAGATAGAGAGTCTACTTCACACCGCATATAATTTGTATATCACACAAAAGTCAAACACTAGTCATTAAGAAATACGAATCAAAATCGTTTGTATCCAATTTGTGTATCCAAATGGTGTGTCTTTGATATTTGTGGGTTAAAATTGGGTTCATAATTACCTTTTATTTTTTAAGTAAAAAGGTGAAATTACTCTATCTTCACTCCTTACAAAGGAACATAATTTGGATACACAAATTGGGTGCAGAGGATTCTCATTCAAGAAATAGGCAACCAATATTTTAACAAGACAAGAAACAAAACCAGAATAACATGTTCATGAAATCGTCCAAGTGTTCTCCAATGAAGTTATATCAACCTATCAACGGTATACCCAAAGTACTCGAAAAAGCTATACAACAAAAAAAACGGAAAGCCAAATTACGAGGATATACAATTCTAGCATTTGAATAAGGTTGCAAGAAAAATAGTGACTTCACTGCCCCCCCACAGTTTTTATTCAAAATCACCTGTATGATACAAAGAAAAGGGGAAAAAAAATCAAATAATGGATGATTAAAGCTTAAAGAATTTACAATGCAAAAATCACCTCATTTCTAACATACTTGACTTTCTTCTATGTATAAACTTATATCATCGTGGAATGCTTTACTGCATTTTATTGTGCAAGATCTGCAGTTGAGTATTTGGCAAGGATTAAGTGAACCACTATGGATAGAAAAGACAAGTTCAGGCCTCCACTTTATTTTGGATTTGAATAAGAGGTTTTTGCGTCAAACTACCATTTATTTGACTGAATTTGCGTGAAACCACCCTTTATATCACTTTTTGCAACAAATCACCCAATTTTCCTATTTTTCTTACATCGACCCACCCTTCCATCACCTCCGTTAGTGTTTTCGTTTGTGTTGGTGCAAATACCATTTTAGCCCCACTTTATTATAATTTTTAAGGGTACATATGTAATTTTGGAGATTTAAATTTTTTTTACTTAAAAATAAATCAAGAGACAGGTCCATTATCTTCTCGGAAGAGATCCAGTCGGCGAATGATCCCATCTCGGAACCGCCGTTCTCCTACTGCTCGTCACTGCGTTTGATCTTTACAAAACTCAAATCCAAGATTTTGTCCTAATACTGACAACAACATACACGTGATTGAAATTCGATTTTGGTTTTGCGGACCTGTTTGTGCAAAATCTTTTGAGATTTGGTCCACCTCACACACCTTCCATACACGTGATTGAAATTTCTCTTCTTCCCCGACCTGTTTCAATTAGACCTGGCCAAACTAGGGCCGGCCCGCCCGACCCTCCCAGCCCGCCCTAAAATTTGGGAAGATACGGGTAAGGGATTTTACCCATAAGGGCCGGCCCTGCCCGACCCTTTTTTAAAGTGGGAGGATATGGTATCGGATTAGGGCCCTGAGGGCCGGGTAGGGCCGGCCCATATTATATATATATGATGAAGATGGATCAGATGCGAGTACTATTGCCACGACATAATTTTTTTTATTATGTGATTTTGGAATTTTTTTTTTGTTGATTTCGGTTATGAGGATTGTTATGTAAGCATGCATTTTGGACCTTTTTAGTTTTTAGCATGCGTTTTTTGGTTGGTGAATTGCTTGTAAGGACTAAATTGGTTTTGAATGTTTTAGTAACACGGTTTAGCACGGTTTTTGATATTTAATTTCTCTGTGTAAGTAGTTGAGGGCTGCCCTGAGGACCCTAATGGGAGGATATGTGTAGCAGAATTGCCCCATTTTAAATAGGAGGGCTTGGCCCGGCCCTGGTAAATGGGTAGAATTTGGAATTAGGCCCTGCCCTAGCCCGGCCCAAGCCCTAGTTTGGCCAGGTCTAGTTTCAATTCTTTCCGGCCTGAACAATTTGATTTGTAACTTGGTCTCCTCCTTCCATTAACATTATACATGATTTTAAATTTGCAACAATACGTTCCATTAACTTTGGCAAATAATTTTTTTATCATTTGAAATTTCCATGATTCTTACGTGCAGCTCAATGATTTGTTTATATGAGTGGCTGGTGGTAGGCGAAGTCAGATTGAGAGCTTCAGGTTTGCGTGTTAGGTTAAAATATTGGGGCTAACTGGGTAAGGATAAAATGAAGTCAAACGATTTTCTAAAACAACGTTGGGGTGTGAAAAAATCAACGTGTTTGGATCTGAACTAAGAAGGAAATGAGTGGAACAAAAATACAGAGCATTGAAGAAGGAAGATTCAGAAGGAACAAAAATACAAAGCATCGATTTCTTGATTTATTTTTAAGTAAAAAAAAAAATCTCCAAAATTACATATTTACCCTTAAAACATATAATAAAGTGGGGGTAAAATGGTATTTGCACAAACACTAACGGAAACACTAACGGAGGTGACGGAAGGGTGGTTCGATGTAAGAAAAATAGGAAATTTGGTGATTCGTTGCAAAAAGTGATATAAGAGGTGGTTTTGCGCAAATTCGGCCAAATAAAGGGTGGTTTGACGCAAAAACCTCTTTGAATAATGTTGTGAACTCAAACAAGGGTCTCCACGAAAATATCAGGCATAGCTACCTTCTCATCGTGTAGAAGACCAAGTAACTAAGACATTGATGCACTTCATTGCTAAAATCGAATATTTACACTCTAATGTTATACAGGTTGACCCTGAATGATAGAATCGAGATATTAAAGTCAGAGATTACTTTTCACTGACATGCGAGATCTCAACTGAAGATGACTCGAAAAATGGAGCAAACATGGAAAATGATATATTACAGCTTAGAAGATCTTTACATAATAACTTGAGTTTCTACTAAAACTTGGGTCACATAGTATTTTGTGATCGAACACTTTTTTGGGTGAAAAAGAAGACTTAAAATAGAGGTTTTTACATGGGATCCGGTTTGAAGCTATATCAAAATGTGATATAGGCAAGAACTTTTAGTTCATATGTCAATCAGGTAAGAGGAAAAATCCAACCCAAATTGGAAACCCATGAACTGTAGAAGCACAACAGACTAAGTGAAAATATAGTGTAATGCAAATCAAATAACCTAGGAGTATGGACATGAAAAACCTGAGGATGTTGGACCCGGTTCTCAGGTCGTGAGTTAAACGAGCTCGCGACGGCCCATAGTGTAACGAAGGCCCAAGCACCATTAAGAGACTCGGGAGGATAAGGCCCAATAACCAAGCCCAATTAGCGAGGAGAATGAGATCGGATATAGTGGGGCCCGCGACCTGAGTATAAAGCGTAACGGAAATGAGAAATAAAGCATCTTTTTGGAATCTGAGACTCTTTACCCCTTGAGCAAGAGAGAAACACAGAGAAGACGAAGCTCCTTCCCGGAATCGTCTTCTTCTTCCCCAATCCATCGCAGTTCATAGAGGATTGGATGATCGGTACTTGGATTATGACTCTCGGTATCGTATTCGTGCTATTGATATGAGAATTGTGGTGTTTGGTTGAAATTCATTATTTACTATTCCATTGGCCTTGTTCATGAGGTTTCATGGCTTGAGAGTGTATTTTGATCAATATTTCCTTCTCTTTGGTCATTATTTGGTGTTATTGAGCTCGTTACACTTATTTAGTCGTGATCGGTACTGACTTGGGCGTCGGAGAGCCAAATATGGGGGTTCATCCTTCCAGTTTGGTTGCGCAGGTACTCAAGAGCTCAAGAACACGAAGAACAACGCAAGAAGGCGAGTTTTGATCCAAAAGAAGATGGAATTCAAGTTATTGTTCCAGTTGGCGTAAGGGAGGTCTCCAGCAAATTGAAGATTTTAGCTGGCCAGACCTCGCGAGGTGTTGATTGCGAGGTCGCGAACATCTGGGCTCCAACACTGGTGCCGACCGTGGGGACCTCCTCGCGCAACTAGTTCTATTTGAAACCTTGATAATCAGATTGTGAAGTTCAGTACAATGGATGAGACAGACAGAAGCGGCACAGTGAACAACACTCTATTGCAAACAGGACCTCTCACTCAGAATGCCCCTAATCCACCACTTCCTCGCGTGGATGAAGAGGACACTCTCGACCGTATCACTATCCCGCGAGAGCATGCTGCGGCCTTCAATGCTTGGATGAGCCTTCAAGAGGCACCGGGGAACCAATGCTTATAATCAAAGAGTGGAACCTCATAAGACGCGAGGTAATCGTGAGAATCAAGAAGCTCATCTAGAGGAGCAGGGTGTCGAAGTCGCCCCAGATGACAGAGTTTCTGTCTCTAGAGTGCCAAGGGGTAGAAACGTCGCGAGAGAGGCGAGGCAAGGAGGCTTTGATCTTAATCAGGCTCCCGCGAGCCATCAAGACCACTATTATTCTCAGGATGGTGGACGCTATGACGAGAGGGACCAGGCGTATTATCCCCTGAATGAGCCGTGTACTCCGCGTAATCACCACGGAGTGCCCTACTATCCTCGCGACAACTATCAAAATCAGGTGTATCCTACCAACCCTCCTCTCAATTTCTCATCTATGTTCGGACCAACCGCGTTCGTGGAGCATATAATTCGCGCACCCCCATTGCCGGATTTTAGGTTCCCGACCATCAAAGAATACACAGGAAAGGGAGACCCCAAAGAGCACCTCTCCCGCTACAAGTATGTGATGATCGCGAGAGGGCCAGATGAGGCCACAATGTGTAAGGGCTTCCCGGGGACATTGGCCGACACAACAATGACCTGGATGCTGAATCAACCCGCCGGGAGCATCACATGCTTCGCGGACATTGAAAGGGGGTTTCTATTGCATTTTGGCTCGTCAAAGAAAAGAAAGATAACAATGCAAGAAGTGGTGGGAGTTAAACAGAAAGTCGGGGAAACCCTGGAAGAGTATGTGAAAAGGTTCTCAGGAATGGTACTGGAAGTTGATGATTTCGATGAAAAAACTGCGAGAGTCGCGTTCCTTGATGGTTTGCTAGATGGAAGTGAGTTCAAGAAGCACTTATACAGAAAGCAAGAACAATCCTACCAAGCCATGCTTGAGAGGGCGTATGTTGAGATTCAGGTTGAAACTCACTCAAGCGCTCCCTCTTCGGGAGGGGGCCAGGTCAAACAAAATCAGAATCAGAATCAGAGTTTTAAGAAAGGCAATCAAGGCTGGGGAAATAAGAGACATCAGTACGATCAAAATTAGGGTCAGAACAGCTCTCGAGCACCAGGTCTGGCTACTCAGCATCAGAATCAGGGATAGTATCAAGACTATGGTCAGAACCAAGATCAGAATCAGTTTCAGGCTCAGAATATAATGAATCAAAGAGATGACAATGGTAACAACAGGGGTCGCAGCCACGACAATGGTGGAAGAGGTCGTGGTCGCGATGGAATGTGGTGTGCTAACCATAATTCCACAACTCATAATACAGATGAATGTCGAAATGGCCCCAGAGTGAACAATGAACCCGAGCAAAGAGCCGTTCTAATGAATCAGAGAGGCGGAGGAAATCAACAAGGTAGGGGTGGAAGAAACCCTGGACGAGGCTAGTACAGGGGGGATACAACAATGGTGGCAGAGGAAGGAGACGCAACCAACAAGTCGCGACTGACCCCAACCTTCCCCCCAAGGTAATAACCAACAAAATTTTCCAAGGCCTGACGGCCATGTGGGAACGATAGCAGGGAAATACGTCCCCATCCCCCCCCAACAGACGTGAGTAGAGAAAGATGAATAATGCTCATTTGCCTCGCGGTCTCCCTGTCATGAGCGTCGCGACTCCACCACCCAGAAAGCCTTATCAACTTGTATTCTCCAATGAAGAGGTTAATGAGTGGGCGGTTTCTTCGGGTGATCCACTTGTTATACATCTCTAGATAGGGACAAAGCTAGTAAGCCGCATATTGGTTGACACGGGAAGCTCAGCCGATATCGGCTAGTAAGCCGATATCCGCGAATCCCACCACAGTGGGATTCGCGGGGGAAAGAGTAACAACTTTGGGTGTCGTAACGCTCGACGTTGTGATGGTGATGAAACAGGGCCGAGAAGGTATGAAGAGATTGATTTTGTCATCATCCCAACAAGCTCGTCATACAACGCTATCATTGGGAGGGGCACTTTGTGCAAATTCAACGCGGTGGTATCAATGAGCCAAATCTGTCTAAAGTTTCTCACAAAATCAGGCACATGAGTCGCGACTGGGGTAGAGAATGAGAGTATCTCATGCTATATCAAATCTGAAAAGGGGGACGATACACCTCTTCTCGCGAATCAACTCTTTGTGCCCGGATTGCCTAACATTGAAGAAGAGGCTGATCTAGACGTTCGCGAGCCTCCAAGGCCCCGAGGGCCTGAGGAGGAGGAAAACAAAGCAAAGTTCACCGGCTTTGAGACACAAGAGATCACTCCTTTCGGCAATAAAGACAAAAAAAACTGTTTGTAGGAGGAAGCTTAGACCCCATGATAATGGGAGAAATTGAGAAGTTATTATCAGAGTCGCGAGATGTATTTGCATGGTCGCCAAAGGACTTGAAGGGAATCCCACCCTCCGTCATTACCCACTCTTTGAATATTAGTAACGAAGCGGCCCCAAAGAGGCAGAGAAAAAGAAAGCAGGCGGGACCAAAGAATGTTGCCGCGGCCGTCGAGCTCGCAAAACTTTTGAAAGCAGGATTTGTAAGACCAGTGCAGTATCCGGCTTGGCTTTCCAACATCGTCATGGTCGCGAAGAAGGGGACTGGGAAATGGAGAATGTGTGTAGACTTCACCAATCTCAACAAAGCATGCCCGAAAGACAGCTATCCTCTGCCTTCCATCGACCAACTAGTGGACTCAACCGCGGGACACGAGGCGTTGAGTTTCCTTGATGCTTACTCAGGCTACAACCAGGTAATGATGAATCCTTTAGACTCAGAGCACACATCATTCATAACAGATAAGGGGACTTTCTTCTATAAGGTCATGCCCTTTGGTCTCAAGAACGTGGGGCTACGTTCCAAAGGCTCGTTGATCGAATTTTCAGTGGCCAGATCGGGGACACTGTTGAGGCGTATGTCGACGACATCGTTGTTAAGAATAGGAGGCAATGTGACCATGCTCGTGATCTTGCTGAAGTATTCGCGACTCTGAGGAAATACGGAATGAGTTTGAATCCAGACAAGTGTGTCTTTGGAGTGACCGAAGGAAAGTTTATGGGCTTCATGATCAGCGCGTGAGGTGTGGAAGTCAATCCAGATAAAGTTAAAGCAGTGCTGGATCTACAACCACCTAAGTCGACGCATGAGGTCCAGAGATTTGTGGGTAAAGTGAATTATTTGGGGAGATTATGTGCTAAGCTGGTTGAACGCAACCTTCCGTTCTTTGAAATTCTGAGAAAGCCGAAAAACTTCGAGTGGACTACGGAATACGATCAGGCATTCGCGAGCCTCAAAGAGAATTTGTCAAGACTCCCAATCCTGGCTTCACTGATTCTGGGTGAGACCCTTCAGTTATACATCGTGGCGAGTTCTCGAGCTGTAAGTGCAGTCCTAGTTCGCGAGCAAGAGATACCCGTCTATTTTCTCAGCCGCGCATTATTACCAGCTGAGACCAGGTACTCCCCAGTAGAGAAATCTGTGCTTGCCTTAGTGACCGCCGCTCGAAAACTCAGGCCTTATTTTCACGCGCATCCCATTGAGACTTTGACAGATTTGCCACTACATGGATTTATGACAAAGCCAACGGTGGCAGGAAGGCTCGCGCGATGGGTCATAGAAATGTCAGAATTCGACGTTATTTATCGGCCTAGGCCCGCGATCAGAGCTCAGGCATTGGCCGATTTCATTGTTGAGACAAGTTTCAGAGAGTTCGAGAACAAAAATTTGTACAGTGAAGAACTGATGTGGATCATGCATGTCGATGTTGTCGTGAATGATGAGGGATGCGGGGCAGGAGTAGTACTCACCTCGCCTACAGGGGACGAGATAAGTCATGCCGTCGCCCTCAAGTTTAAACCCACCAACAACGAGGCCGAGTACGAAGCTTTAATAGTCGGTCTAGAATTGGCCATTGGCACCTCTATCTCTGTGTTGGCATGTTTGAGTGACTCAGAGATTGTAATAAACCAGGTCCAGGGAATCTACGAAGCAAGGACTAGAAATTTACCAAAATATCATGCAAGAGTCGCGACGTTGATCTCCTTGTTCAGGCACTTTGAAATTCGAGCCATTTCAAGAGAAGAAAACAAAAAAGCTGATGAGCTCGCGAAGGTAGGTGCCAATTGGCAGGGTCCTAAAGATGAACGCGAGAAAAGATCAGGCTTCATTGTAACCAAATCTGCACCACCGAAATATTTTTTCCTTGTCAAAGAAGGGAGTGCAATTAGTCGCGAGATTGAAATGATGAAAATTAACAACACCAGTGAGGATTGGCGTCGTCCATCATTGATTATTTGAAAAACGGTCGCGGACCTTCTGATCCCAAAGAGCTTCAACAGTTGAAAAGAAAGGTTGCTCGCTTCTACATCAATAGGGGAGAGTTATACAAGAGAGGGGGAGACCCCGGAGAATTGAAATCCATGGCTCACTATGAGGTGAAATCATTCATAGAAGAATTGCACGCAGGGCTGTGTGGGACTCACGCAGGGTGGAGGCCTTTAGTTTATAAAGCTTTGCGCCAAGGTCATTTCTGGCCCACCATGAAGCAAGACACACAAAATATATCGCGAGCTTGCCAAGCTTCTCAATATTTTGCCCCTGCCTCTCATCAACCAGGAGTCGAGCTTCAGATCATGAGCAGTCCTATACCGTTCGCGATGTGGGGTTTGGATCTTCTCGGTCCATTCAAGCCCAAGGCTCCGGGACAGCTTGAGTATATATCATTGTGGCTGTGGATTATTTCACCAAATGGATCGAGGCCGAAGCCCTCGCGTCCACAACCGTCCCAGTTGTGAAGAAGTTTCTGTGGAAAAACATCATTTGTCGCTACGGCCTTCCTCAGGAAATAGTCACCGACAGAGGCCCCCAATTCAACTCTCCGCAGCTACTGAAATGGTGCGACGACATGGATGTCCAGCTTAAAATTGCTTCCGTCGCGCACCCACATTGCAATGGCCAAGTTGAGGTTGTCAACAAGAGCATAGTAATGGACCTCAAGAAAAGGCTGGAAGGCGCCAAGGGGAGCTGGGCTGAAGTTCTCCCTCTTACCCTCTGGGCCAACCGCACAATTGTCAAAAAAGCAACGGGCGAAAGCCCCTTTTCCCTCGCGTATGGAGTTGAAGTTGTGGTTCATGTGGAATACTTGTTTCCATACGAAAGAATCCTTCATTATGACAAGGACACCAATGATGAGAAAATTTGAATGGAGCTTCAGCTTCGCGAAGAGGCGCAAGAGATGGCAGTGATCAGAGCAGCCACGCACAAAGCTAGTGTCGCGAAGTATTACAACAAGCATGTCAAGATAAGAGGCTTTGTGAAGGGAGATCTTGTCCTAAAGAAGACAGAAGGAGGAAAGTTAGATCCCGGCTGGGAAGGGCCCTACATAGTGGATCGCGAAGTCGCACCGGGTGCCTATCGATTGAAGGATAACTCCAGAAATCAAGTTGCAAACTCCTGGAACGTTATGCGACTACGCCGCTATTACGCTTAGCCCATCCCCCCCCCCCCCCCCCCCCACATGTATGAATTTCCCCCAAAGTTTTTTATAACACATAAAGTATTTGTCGTGCATGTAACGCTCGCGAACAGATTGTCTAACAAACTCTGTGCAGGCGAAAAAACCGAATGAGTTTAAACGATCAAATCTATAGCCGGGTTACAAAGAGAATAAATACTTTCGCCAAAAGGGGGAATGACAGTCCCGAATAAGAGGTAGGACTATGCATCTCAAGTCGTAATACATAGAGAAAATCCCGTGGGCTGGGGGCCAAGAAGCACCCACCCAGGTCGCGAAGCCGTGACGCTGGGCTGGGGGCCAAGAAGCACCCACCCAGGTCTCGAAGTCGTGACGCTGGGCTCGGGGCCGAGAAACACCCACCCAGGTCGCGAAGCCATGACGCTGGGCTGGGGGCAGAGAAGCACCCTCCCAGGTCGCGAAGCCATGACGTTGGGTTGGGGCCAAGAGCACCCTCCCAGGTCGTGAAGCCATGATGACAGATGAGTGCGCACTCACTAAATCGTGTAGCCATGACGTTGGGCTGCGGGCCAAGGGCACCCACCCAGGTCGTGAAGCCATGACGCTTGGCTGGGGCCAAGAGCACCCACCCAGGTTGTGAAGCTGTGACACTATGCCGGAGATCAAACGAATCCCCATAGTTCGCGAAGCCGTGAAAATCAAAGACGAGTAACGACTTGAGTCCTCCTCGCTTTGATCACGAAGTCGCGACCATGACGGACCATCAATCCGCCAAGGCACGAGGCACGACGACTGATTGATTCATGCACATAACAGTGTCAACTCAGTCGCGTGGCCAACGAAATCACTTGCTTATATCATGACTCGCTAAGTTACGCAAAGATCTAATGGCAATCCCGTTTCTTTGCATGATACAGAGGGTTCTCACCAAAGTTACAAATAGTCTTGAAAACGCTCACGAGGCTAAACTGGGGCGTCAAAGCCACCACTGTCCAGGTACTCTCAGTTCCCATATACAATTGACTCTTTACACAAGCGCCAGTATTCTTGTAGCCGCTAAAGATTCAACTACGAATCGAATTACAGTTCTACATCGCGAGCGATCTATAGCTCAACACTCATCGCACTACCAGGAACAACCTACAAGATCCAACTCACGAGCTCAGAATTACTGAGGCACCCAACACGCCTTAGCTCAGGTATCATGAAAAGAATATACAAGTTATCTCATACGGTCGCGATGACGTAAATATAACACCACTAGACAATCACACACGTAGGAAATTCTGGCTCCCTTACACCAAACAACAGTCGTGAATGTCATAAGCCCTATTACTGGCTAGTACGCACGCAGGTAATCATGTATGAGCATGATTGTTAAAAACTCCAACGCAACAATAACGCGAGAGGCTGACAAACGCTAATATAACTATCATTCGCAGGGCTTTTCTAAGGAGCGCAAACAATTTGGAAGACCTTTCTTTCGTTAATGTCTCGTTGTTTTTTCTCAATTTACCTGGATGCTTCGATGTTATGTAATGACTATTACCAAAGAAACATGCATGTTCGTTTTTGTTCGCGAGCATGTTGCCAATACATATATTAAAAGTTGTTTCAGATTCCATTACATATTGTCTACCACATCCAAATATCTGTCGCGAGAAGATAAAACAAAACAAATTCAGAGTTCAACAAACGCTACTACCCTCACTCCCTCTTTTTATTACATAGCATCCCCAAGGATGCAAGCACCTTCGCGAATGTTATGGGGGGGAGAAAGGAGGGAGTTGTCAAACAACATACATAAGTTGCGAATGAGGTAACACGAAGTCAAAGCGCTAGACAGGGCAAACAATCTTCACCTGATAGACCGCGGTCCGAATCGGAACCTCTGGCGGATTAGCACGCCACATGGTGAAGGTGACCTCGTCTCCCTCTCTAAGGTTGTGATCCTCGACGAAATCACACCAGCCTTCACCCAAGAAATAAGAGCTCCCAACCTTATCCAACGTCACGTCCCAAGGCTCAAAATTAACGCAAAGAATGAGGGCACGACCACCAAAGTGACTGAGGTGCCTATCACAATGGTCCTTAGGAAAACGCTACACACAACGTAGAAGAAAAGAGCTAAGGCACAAAAGGCATCGACGAATAATAAAACACTTAAAGTAAAAAAACACCCAACAGGCAAGCACCCGCTGAAATGGTGGACGAATCCATCACAATAGTGAAAGCCTCATCGATAGGCGCCATAACGATTCTTTTGCAAAGAGAAGCAACAAAGAGCGAGAAGGAAGAAACGCCATTATATAGAAGGTCAGATCAACTAGTCCACCATTAATGAGAAAGGTAGGTGGAGGAGAGGTAGGTAAGAAAGTAAAAAAGTAAGTAAAGATGTAAATGCGAAAGCAAGCAAAAAGTAAATGCGGAAGTAAATATTTAAGCATAAGAAAAGTCTTGCCTCCCACAAGGCCAAAACATGATTCAAAGGGCTCGCGACCACACACGGTCCGCGACCCATCAAAATGTAACCATTGTACGCAACACAAACCCAAAGACTTACACAAAAATTCACAAAACAGAAGAATCAAGGTTGGTCATTTGCATGCTCTGAGGGAACGCTGAGGTAGTCGTCAACATTGTCGACTTCCTGCTCGCGAGCACCTTCCTCACCCCCAGCATCCTCAGTTGACGCGATGTTCTCGGCTCCAGCAGTCTCATCGCTATCAATCAACACGGTTTGGTCGCGAGCACCCTCCTCCAAAGTATCGGTATGAAGGCGCTTAAGAGGAGACCCAGTCGCGAGCTCCCTCTCCTCCGAGTAAATCACATCCCTTTTCCTCTTAAGTCTTTTAGGAGCAGGGACTATCGAAGCTTGACCCTCCTTCCCCTCGACAATCCCCTTGTCCTTCTTCATTGGACCCACCGTCCAACCTTCAAGGAGGGTCGCGTCATCGTCCACATAGGTGCCGATCGGAGGAGGAACATACTCGGGAAGATCCCCTGAATAGCCGCAAAATTCTAAAGGGTCATAAGGAAACTTAGGCACCTTATACTTTTTGAGTTGAGCTTTGAGCGAAGTAATCAGAAGGACAATGCGAGCCATGCTGATGAAGTCAATGCGATCTTGTTCGCGATGGCTCGAGGCATACTGAGCTGTACCTTCGCGACGAGCTCGGGTTGTGGCATCAGCAATTTCTTGCCTCAAGGTGCCCATCTCCACCTCATGATTGCGCTTCGCCACCTTGGCCGCAACCTCTAGCTCACCCACCTTCTTGGCCAGCTCCGCATTCTTCGCCTTTTGCGTCTCCAAAGCTTGTCTCGCCTTATCGCGTGCAGACTTATGCTCGCGACTCTGCTCTATTATGGCCTCATAGTCTTTCTCCACATCCTTTTTGTCATCTTCGAAGCCAAGGGAATATTGCCCTATGGATTCGAAGAAGAGCATTCCCTACAACAAAAAATATTATGGAAAGGTCAGAAACACAAAATAAAGAAAATAAAGAAAATAAGAAGTGCAAAACTCACCGCGAGGGCAATTGTAGAAATTCCCGCGCCACCGCGAATGACGCCCTCAATACATTCGGGAGTCTCAGGAAGGCAGGGACGATCTTTACCAAAGAAATTCCTCACCGACTCCTCGTCGAAGAAGATGGAATCTCCTAAGGATGAGCCCCGGGGGAGAACATCCTCTTCTTCCCCGCGACCCATTGGCTGCTTGCCCTTCGAGGCTGCCGAAGCCCGTTCCATCACGGCTCTGGGGCCAGAAGCGGGTGTTCCCTTAGGCCTTGGGAGGAGGATGGTTTTCATTGGAGTGGAAGTTCTCGCGAGGGGAGTGGTTTGACCAGTAGGAGTGTCACCGGCCAAAGATTCATTCTCCTCAACAGATGGCTCTTGAATGTGGATCCCACCAGCGGAACCCTTCTGCTTGCGTTTAGACTTAGAGGCAGCATCACCAGGAGCAGAAGCCTTAAGTTTGGTCGCGACTTTCTTGGTACGTCCCTTACCTTTTGCAGCAGGGACCGGGAGCTCGTTTATGGGTTCGTCATCGAAAGAGTCTTCGGAGTTGTCGAGGTTGGGGAGATTTGAGAAGAAGCCCTTGTCTGAAAAGAATAAGCATTAAATCATTAGTACGCGAAGGTTATAAGAAATACAAAGACCAACAACGCTCGCGACTATAAAAATACCATAGTGGTGTTCAATACTTAAGCCTTGTTGGGCCAACACTTCGGGAGTGATACATTTCGCAAAGATACGTTTGGATGAGGGGTCCGGAAAATCATGGTATTTCGCGAGGAGACCATCTTTCTTGGCCTGAGACCAATTCCCGGGCATAGGCTGAGCGGCGGTCTCCGCGATCTTAATGGAGAACCCCGAGTTCGGAGGAGGCCGGATAAGAAACCAATCGGATTTCCATTTGGTGATCCGAGGAGGAGCATCCCATTCAGTTTCTCCAAGCTTAAAAGCCGTAAACATCCCTTCTTCGTCGGGAGCCTTACGCGATTTGAACATAAGGAAAAAATGGCAAGGATTGGGTTTCACACCTATGTCCTGACATCTAATAGTGTAAATGACAACAATGCGCCAGAAGTTGGGATGCATCTGAGCAGGACTGTAGCCTAGTTGTTTCACGAGTTTCCGAGCAAAACTTGTGAGAGGAAGTCTGAAGCCTGCCTCAAGAGAAGAGCGGCTGATCGCGAAGAAGGATCTGTATTCATCAAGAGAAGTTCCCCCAGAAGAGGGTAACGCGAGGATGGTACCTTCCGGAAACGGGTAAGTACCAGCTATAGTCCTAAGGTCATGCAGTTGGAGTTTGGTAGGAAGAGCAGTGAATTTATTCCCAAGATTCATGGCTTTGGAGAAACGAACGCGACGAGTCAGAATTTGTACACGCCTCGCGGGTTTTGTGAGCCACTCATCAATCTCTATACGGGGAAGATCACCCTGGCAAGTATAATAACCCTTCTCATCTCCAAAGCCGAAGTCCTCATCTTCGGGATTCTGGATAGGGGGAGAATTATTACTTCTCCTTGCGTCGGGTCGCGATGTGGAGGGGCCCGCGACATCCTTATTTCTTGAAGAATGGCATGTTCAATGATGAGAAAAGAAGAGGGAAGTTAGTTCTCCAGGGCAGGAATACGAAACGCAAGGATGAAAAATGAGCCTCGCGGGCCATAAAGTGAAAAACAAAGAAATCCCTGGAAAACGGAAAAAGAAAGATATGGGGAGAAGTTGAAAGGACACGAGGATGAACACTGAGGACGAACACCAGAATATGAAGAACTTATAGAACCAAAGGTCGAAAACTCGAATGGTCCCAACTAGGAAATGGCAAAGAAGATTAGGGTTTGGAAAGGAAAGGGGGCGGCGCCACCCATAGAAACGCCGATAAGGAAGCGGAGAGGCCCGTCGGACCACCGTAAAGATTTAACAAAAAGCTCCAAATACGAACAACAATGGCGGAAATGTGCTAAAATCAAGAACGAATATAGCAATAACATGAAATACATAGCATAAGGGGGATTAGAAGCAAAGCATACTTGTCATTTGCGGTTTATTTGCTCGATCAAACGAAGAAAACAGAGTCTGAATAATATTATTGCAGAGGTTTTTATAGAGGTTTATGAGAGAAGGAAGTGGGGAAGAGGAAAAAATATGATTCGACTGATTTATATAGGAAAGAGAGAAGAGCCAGATGTTTGACACGTGTCACAAGATGTCAGAGCGGGGGAGACGAAGCGTCACTTATTTAAAATTCGAAATTCAAAACAAGCGCGATGTAAAGTAAGCGTCACGAGCAAAAATCAAGCAAAGAATCCCCATAACGTAGTCTGAGATCCCGGCTTCAAGAAAGACTACCCAAGCCTTGCTCTCGCGAAGAACAAGGACTTGGGGGGCTAGATGTTGGACCCGGTTCTCAGGTCGTGAGTTAAACGAGTTCGCGACGGCCCATAGTGTAACGAAGGCCCAAGCACCATTAAGAGACTCGGGAGGATAAGGCCCAATAAGCAAGCCCAATTAGCGAGGAGAATGAGATCGGATATAGTGGGGCCCACAACCTGAGTATATAGCGTAACGCAAAGGAGAGAGAAAGCATCTTTTTGGCATCTGAGACTCTTTACCCCTTGAGCAAGAGAGAAACACAGGGAAGATGAAGCTCATTCCCGGAATCGTCTTCTTCTTCCCCAATCCATCTCAGTTCATAGAGGATTGGATGATCGGTACTTGGATTATGACTCTCGGTATCATATTCGTGCTATTGATATGAGAATTGTCGTGTTTGGTTGAGATTCATTATTTACTGTTCCATTGGTCTGGTTCGTGAGGTTTCATGGCTTGAGAGTGTATTTTGATCGTTATTTCCTTCTCTTTGGTCATTATTTGGTGTTATTGATCTCGTTACACTTATTTAGTCGTGATCGGTACTAACTTGGGCGTCAGAGAGCCAAATCTGGGGGTTCATCCTTCCGGTTTGGTTGCGCAGGTACTCAAGAGCTCAAGAACACGAAGAACAGCGCAAGAAGGCGAGTTTTGATCCAAAAGAAGATGGAATTCAAGTTGTTGTTCCAGTTGGCGTAAGGGAGGTCTCCAGCAGATTGAAGATTTTAGCTGGCCAGATATCGCGAGGTGTTGATTGCGAGGTCGCGAACATCTGGGCTCCAACAGAGGAAGTAAAATATACCAACTTCAGTTGTTTACAAAAGTTGTAATTATTAAGGCATAACCGCAGAAAGATTTGCATATTCAAACACAAGCCAGTAAATCATCTAAATCAACATTTATACAAACCCAAAAATATCAATAGAATCAAACATGACCAACGTTGAGATAAAGAAAATAATCCATACTAGTTCAGCTTCCCGTGCATCGCACGGGTTTTATAAAATATAAATTTTATTTAAATATAAAAATAGCTTCGGTTAAAATATTTTACGAAATTTATTTACCTTATACAAATTTAGTATAACTTTTAAACATAATTGTCTAATTTAAATTATTATCTAAATAGATAAAGTAAAAAGATATCAATTCTTTAATATAATTTTTTTTAATTAGTATGATAAATATTTTTAATAAAGAGAGTGTTAATCATACATTTTTTATATATTTAAACATATTTCAGTTTAAAGTATTTAAAATTTATAAATTATAAGATAAATTTTCTATATAATTATTAAATAACAGTTTTAAAGGAAATTTGTCGTTTGTAGCAAGGCAATACAGAGATTAGGAAATATCGTGTGATTTAAGATATAAAAAAGACAATATAAAGATTGAGATTAAAGCTTGCCATGTGGCGATCTAAGAAATCAGGAAAAACAATTAGAAGGCTTGTTGAAAGAGGGAAGGTCATGTGGCAAAAGGATGATTACTTTAATAGTTTAATAGTAGATTCCAGACACAAAAGTAAAAGGTACAACAAGAGAACGACTCTGGCTTAATAACAAATCAATATTAGGGTTAAATTAAACAAGCAAAATCAGAAATCCAGAATCAGACCTTGTTGTAATAGTGGGTGGACACTGAATTGAATTCGAGTGCTGGAGATATGAATCAGGAAATCCAGTGTAGTCAATCCGTTATTCATACTCCGAAAACCCCAACTTTTCTCTTGATTCTCTTGACAAAAAGATGAATCCACCTTCCAATTTGAAATTCGCAAGTTGTTTAATCTTTCAAAGGCTCAATCGCAAGCATTTCTCTCGCCGAATCACCAACACCACTGATAAACTATATCTAAATCAGATTAATCAGCTAATCAAACCAGTTGACTGTTGCCTATTTCTTTTACATAGAAACATTATGTGGATTTTGATATAAGCCGACTCTGCTCACGCAACCGAATCGATTCAAGGCTCTGTTCGGCATTTTAAAATTTGTCTTTGCTTTTACAAAAGTTAAGCTAGCTTATTGAAACAATAAGCTACGATTTAACAAATAAGCTAGCTTATTCTATCTTATGCCGAACAGAACAAGTTCGCACTTTTAAAGGGGAAAATTAAAAGGTCTTCCCAAATTCTTGTGCCTTCGTGGTCGTGGTAGACTCGCCACGGTTTTGATTTTAGCCGGGGTAAACTGTTCTAAGAAATTCAAACTGGGGTAAATTACATATAATATTACCACAGTTGAATGTAAGAGGGTTTATTTTTCAAATATTAATTTTGTATACTAAACTACGCCGTTTGAAACCAACCGGGGTATAAAATCTATATATTTACCACGCTTCTTTGTCAACCGAAGTCATTATTCCACTATTGACTAGAACCGGGGTAAAAGACTCTTTTTCTACTAGTGATTGGAGCTCATTCCAAGTCACTTATTGATTGTGCAGTTTTATGGGGGGGTATAATCAAACTTCGAATTTCAATGGGTATATGCTTTTACTACATGTAAAAATATATTTTTTCTTTTAACATTTTAATTGAATGATTTATTAGTTACTGAGATTAGTTCAATTACTAAAAAAGGTTAATATGGATTTACCCAAAATTACATTCTATTCTGCCTAATCACGTGTTCAAAATATCCTTAGTATTTACATACATAAGAACAATATAGAAGATAGAGTAATATGGATCCCAAATCCTACACGTGCATTTAGTACAACATCAACCAGACAATTCAATAATACTAATAATCTACATAGTAGTAAAGATATCTATAGATGGCTTTGGAACCTAGATATCTATAGATGGCTTTGGAACCTAAAAATTTCTCCAAGATTTCAAAATTTCCTTTGGAAAACAATATCTGATAATCTCCCTACTACTCAGAGATTAAAAAAATATTATAATAAGGTACCTTTTCAATGCTCTCTTTGTAACAATCCAGTTGAATCTAGAGAGCATCTATTTTTTGAATGTCAATTTATGACAAATCTGTTACGTAATTTTGAAAAATTAGCAAATCAAAAATTTCATATATAATAAAATATACCTTTTGAGCAGGACTTAATAGGTACTATCCAATCCTTTAAATCGGAGAAAAATAAAATCGAAGCTTTAGTTTTATTTTGGTATTCCTTATGGAAGCATAGAAATTCAATAATTTTTGGGAAAAAGAATCATCACCACAAAGAGCTTGAAAGAATAGCTTTTGAGCAGTTCAAACATTGGGAGACTACTCACACAAACATCAAAAGTCCAAAATTAAGTAAAATCGGGAATATAAGAAAAAGCATTAATCAAAGATGGAAGAAATCTCCCCATAATTGGATAAAAATAAATTTTGATGGTTCATATCAATCATTGGATAACTCATACATTGCTTGTATAGCAATAGATAAAGAAGGAAAAATCTTAGATATTTTTAACAAGAAATGTTTTTCGACTTCCGCCCTTATTACAGAGGCTATGGCATCCCTTTATGCATCTAAGATTGTGGTAAAACTCAAGTACAAAAATATTATTATTGAATGAGACAATCTTACGGTAATAAATTCCATTAAAAATATTTGGAAAATCTCTTGGGAAATCAGGAATATAATTGCCGATCTGTGCAACATTCTAACTCTTTTTGATAACGTTAAAAATTTTCACTGCTTTAGAGAAGCCAATAAAGCAACTGATTTTATAGCCAATCCGAATGTCATTACACATTTCCTCAAAATTGTACTGACGTGTAATCAGGATCATACATTATCTGATGACTACATCAGAATTATGAGACCAGTGTTTCGAGTATTTTTCCAACTACTTTGACTTTGTTAGGATCATCCAGCGGAATGGTCAGGAGTTTTCGTTTGGTGACAAATGAAACTCCGACTCTTTCCTTTTTCAAAAAAAAAGACTAAAAAAGGTTGTTGCATCAACTAGTCAACTAGTATGTGTTGGTGCATCATATAGTATGTGTTGATGCATCAACTAGTAGGTGTTGGTGCATCAACTAGTAGGTGTTGGTGCATCAACTAGTATGTGTTGGTGCATCAACAAGTAGGTGTTGGTGCATCAACTAGTAGGTGTTGTTGAATGTAAAACTTACTTCAAAAATTGAAGATTTGATGCCTGGGGAGGAGGAGCAACAAACATCCCAAAACACTAAATTTTGGGATTTAGCTGTGAAGTGCATGGAGGAGGTGGAGAAGTTGCAAAGCAACAAGAGCACAATGGGAACATGTACATGCCAAGATTTTCAGATTTGGTTGATAATATCTCAAAAGACATTGAGAATGTGGGAGCTAGTTCAAGTTGTGTTGCAAAAGGAGTTTCAAGGTAAAAAGTCAACAAAGAAACCAATACTTATTCCAAAATAAAAAGTCAAGTGACTTTACATGGTAAACTTTAATGCATCAATGAATTGTCTTTGGTGCATGAGTTAAAGAAAATAGGTGCATGAGTGTAAATTTTTTATGCATTAGTAAATACTAGTTGGTGCATTGGTTGTTGAACATTGGTGCATGAGTTGTTGAACTTTGGCGCATGGGTCAATTACTATTTGGTGCATGAGCTAATACTGTTGTCGTGAATGCTTTTTGGTACATAATTCAACATGAATGACATATAGTTTTTCTTTATTATTGCAGATTGGTCCAGATATACCTAGTTTTGACCTAGGTTTCTCTCCTGTGAGGTTGAAACCTACAAAAATTGTTGAGCAAACTAACGAGGAGGTACAAGATGTTGATAGCAACCAAGTAGTTGAGGAGATGCAAGAGGAAAGTGTCGTTGAGAAGGTGCAAGAAGAAAACATTTTTGAGAAGGTTCAAGAGGAGGTGCAGGAGGAAATATCCAAGAAAGACAGTGTTGATCAACAAGAGCAAGAAGTGCAAGAGGAAGATGGTTCTGAGGAGGCGCAAAATTAAAATGACGTTGAGGACATGCAAAAGGAAAATGTTGTTTAAGAGGTTTAAGAGCAGTTGCATAAGGAAACAACCGAGAAAGAGAGTGATCAAATGGATGTTCTTGAAACAGTGGCAACCAATAAAGAAGGTGTTGACCAACAACAAGAGTAGGAAGTTGAAGAAGAAGGTGAGTAAGAAGGTAATGAGCAGGAACTTAGTGAGAAAGAAATTGCAGAGAAGGAAGACGAGACAGACAAACACAAGGTGTTGACAGATGAAGAAATTGCACAAAGGGAGGTTGTTTCTGAGGATATAGATGAAAAGTAAGACACGACAGACGAAGAGAAGAAGGTTGAAACTGAAAAGGGAAAGGGTGTAGCTCAAGGGGGAGTTGTTGCTAAAACTGAAAAGGAAGTTGTAGCTCAAGAGATGGAGGTTGGAAAACAAATGGAGGTGGATGTATCTCAACAAAAAGGAAAGGGTGTAGCTCAATAGATGGAGGTTGAACAACAAATGAAGGTGGATGTTGCTCAGAAAAAGGGAAAGGGTGTAGCTCAGAATAAGAAAGTTGCTCAACCAAAAAAGGTATATAAATTCAAATAATTTGTATCAAGTTACTGAGATTAGTTCCATGACTGCTAGTTTATGTTGGTGCATGAGATAGTAGGTGTTGGTGCATCAACTGGTGTGTGTTGGCGCATCAACTAATATGTGTTGGTGCATCATCTAGTTTGTGTTGGTGCATCAGATAGTAGGTGTTGGTGCATCAGGTAGTATGAGTTGGTGGATCATCTAGATTGTGTTGGTGCATTATCTAGTTTGTGTTGGTGCATCAGATAGTACTTGTATAGTTCTATGGATGACAAGTGAAATAACTTTGATGAATGAATATGTTTAATGCATCTTTGTCATGTGAAATTTACGTGCGGTTCTAAAGAAGATGTTGACACTAAACGAGAGAAATTTCTTTCTACAAGCACAATATCACTGTTTAAGGAGAGACAATGTAACGTTATAGCAGCAGTGACAGTTGATGAAAAGATCCTTTACGATTGGTTGGCAAATGAGGAAGGAAATGAGAGGTGACATTATATTTACTGTAATATAACACAAATTTAATAACATGTGGTAAGTTAACCAAGACTTTCTTTTCATGATGCAGAGTACAAGTGTAACGAAAAGGAACTTTATGTGCATGGAGAAAGATGAAGAGATAGATAATGACATGATTGATGCCTCTACTATATTGTTTAATGAAAATGAAGAATATAGAGCGCCTACATCACCATTGAGATTCTTTTTACCATGCATGGCTACAGTAAGTTAATAAATTAGAACACCAGATTCAGATTATATTTTTGCAAATCTTTAACTCAAATATTTTATTTTGACATGCTTTTGTTATTGATGATGAACTTTAGGTATATACTGTGGAAGAGAGATTTAATCTATTCTCACAAGTACTGCATGAATCATTTGATAATGTGAAGGCTTTTCAAAGGAGAGGATACACTTTTGGTGATGTTGATGTAGTAATATTCCTATGCGTTTTTTTTATTTAGGTACATGAATGAATGCTAATTGGTGCATGAGTTAACGATAGTTGGTGCACGAGTTAATGAGAATAGGTGCATAAGTTGTTCAACATTTATGAATGAGTGATTACTTGTTGATGCATGAGCTAATGCTATTTGGTGCATGAGATAATGAGAATAGGTGCATGAACAATTAATATTTTTTTAGTTAACTTACAATCTGTTTTTTTTCTCTTGGACAATTTTTTTGCCCAATTCTTAGGGAGGGCCATCATTATTTGATAACAATAAATGTCAACAAGCCAAGTTTCACATCCTAGATAACTCATCAAACGGGGAAATGAAAAAGTATGCTAATGTACCATCTACTATGGTAAGTACACTTTTGAAGTAGCTAAATGAAGCTTCATTTAAGTTGGTTAAATGTACTTGTTTATTCATGCAAAGGACGGTGATAACCAATTTATTAAAGGATAATTAAATAGCAGCTAAAGCTGCCTTAATTGAAAATGTGTCATTTGAAAGACTGGAAATTAACTGGAGGGACAAAGAAAGACAAGAGACAGTTGAGTCTCTACTAAGGCACATGGAGACTTACAAGGCTGTCAAATTGGAATCCAAATTTGAAAAAGAAAGACAAGAGACAGTTGGCGAAGCTAAAAGTAAAATATTGATAAGCCCTCCTAACAAGCAGCTTCAATTTTAGAAAGGAAAGAATTGATTAGATATTACAAGTCTTGAAAATTGTAAATGATGAAGATGAAAGTCAAAGAGCATATGCATCTGATCGTGGACGTGGGCGAGGACGTGGACGTGGAAGGAGTAACGAGTAGAAAGAAGTAGGAAGGAGTAGGGAAGAAGTAGGAAGTTTGGTTAGATTGGGTGTTTTGTGAACAGTTTGTAGTTTTCTTCTAAAAACAAGTTTGGTTTTGTGGTTGCAAGACAAGTTTGCTTATCAATAAAATTTGATTAGGTATTTGTGGTTGCACATGAAAGATTTGGGGTTGTTGATGACTCATAATAGAAGAAGTGCATGAGTAGTTGTTTGTGGGTGCATCACTATATAATAATTGGTGCATCACTAAATTATAATTGGTGCATCACTGAGTTATAATTGGTGCATCACTTAGTGATAATTGGTGCATCATTGAATGATAATCGGGGCATGAATAAGCTAAACAAAATGCATGACTAAAAAATTGAAAAATAAATCAAGATTGTTTCTCTCAAGCAAACAAAGTGCTATAAATCATACCTAATAAGTACATTACTAAAATATTTGATTACATTGAAAGTTGAATTATGGTGCATCACCTAATAAAATGCATTACTTAATATTTGATTACATTGAAAGCTTGGAGAAATTAATTGACATATTGAGGACAAGTAGTGGTGTTGTGTCCCGACCTCTAACAAATAGTGCACACTCTATTATTATTTTTGGAATTTCCAGTTCCAACTTCTTGGCCACTTTTAATATGTCTCTTCTTGAACTTGTTCTTTTCCATTTCAGGAGGATGAATATTAACTTGATCAAGTAACGGGCCAACAAATTTCTAAAACTTATAGTTTCTAGCTGGTGTTGAGGAAGAAGGATCAATTACTTCAGATCTTGCGAGTGCAACTTTTTTATCCTTTAAAATAGCTAAAAACTCTTTCAATCTATCCATGTCATCACCAACAATGTCAACATAAGAATACATTTATGTCATCACTTCATCCACTAGCCGCTTCCTTTCATCAATTTCAACACTAGCATCATATATTGTCTTCTTCAAAAATTTGTTGTAGAATAGCTTTCTTGGTCCAACGAGTGTTAATGAGGGTAGGAGGCAAATTAGTTGCATGGGAATTCTTTAAGGCAAAGAAAATGTGTTGGCAAGGAAACCCCAATTTAAGGAAATTGTTGCAAGAACAAATATACTCATTCCTTGTAACAAAATGTTGTACATCACATATTCTACCAAATTCATCTTGAACCCTAAAGTGATGGATATCAACATCTTTACTAAGTTCATCAAGGGTGCAGTGATACGCACCACTTACAAACGCTTCTTGGACATCATAAAATGCATTGATAGTGTAAATAGTTGCAAAATTCTTTTCAAACTGATAAGACGTCTTCGTATGTGGAGTGGAAGTACAAGAATTCATATCACACTTCTTATGACTATGCCGTTGCGAGTCAATTGCACTGCTATTGATGTGGCTAAAGTCGTAGTGCCAAATCAAAGAAAACTCTAAACACTAACTAAAGTATAGCAAGCAAGTAGAGGTCGAACCCAAGGGAATCAAAACACCAAATCAATGCAGTCAAGCGAAATACCAACTAACGAACAAGTAACAAGTAACCAAGGGGGGGTTTTGATTGTATGGAACACAAAAGTAACAAGTATCAAGCAAAGAAGGTTTGGTTGTGAATATGATGAGAAGGGGTTTCACCTAGCAAGTATCCACACAACAGTCAATCAAGTTGATCATAGATTTATCTCAAGTTCTTATCAATCCTAGGGAATGTTCCTATTCCAATCTTTAATATATTAGCAGGCCAACCGGTCCTGATAATACTTACTATTCAGCAATCAGGGAAACCTCTCAAGATTAGATGAAATAGCAGCAAAGGGCACAGGAATCATAAGGATGCATGCAATAACTTACAACCGTCAAGTGTTAACATGCAATCAATTCTCTTTCATAGAAGCAATCAACTACCAGATCATGCAGATATGAGTGCTACACTGACAAGGAATTACACCGTATATTCCTAGTCTAGCAATAGAAAACTATCAATCAAACTAGGTGATCAAGCTAGCAAAACTAATAGAAATCAATAGATGAAGAACAAGAGAATTAATACAAACCCATAGGAAAAGAACAAGAGTTTAGAAATCTCACAACTTAATAACTGAAGGTTTCAACCGCTAGGTAAAACAATGGAGATTAGTTCCTGCTCATGGTTGCAGAAATCTCGTAGCTGCCCATAAATATCAAGCAACTTGCTTGATTTAATTAAGTGCAAACCATCGGTCCAACTATTTCAGCTGCTTGCTTCCAAATATTCGGCCCAGTCCAACAGCGCAAGCCCAGTCTGCTCCAGCTGCTTGCTTCATGGCGATCGCCGCTGATCCATGGCGATCGTCGTCGGTGATTTCTTCAAGTCTTTAATCTTCTTCGGTTTTGATCTCAATTTCTTCACTTCTTAATAAATATCTCAGAACATAATAATGACTCGAAACACATATAATAATACTCCTAATATAATGTAATAATCCCTAGTTACGCTATACAAAGTGCAGCGTATCAAATACCCCCATACTTAGACTTTTACTTGTCCCGAGTAACCTACAGAAAATCTACCCATACAATAAAATACTCAAAGCCTCAGGAAGTACAAGAATATCTCCTAGTGATTACATAACCAATAAGCTCCTCCAAAACACACAAAACACAACAACAATAATAAAGAACAATGTGATAAAATAAGCACATACCTAGAACTACACCTTATTCCTCCAAGTGGCCTACCCGAATCCTCTTATACGCCTCCTTCTTATGTCTCCATACGCCAAGATGATAAAAATCCTAAAACACTCAATTTTTTTTATAACACTCATCTTGCTTGGGCGCCCTTTCGGGTTTTCATCCCAACCACTCAATAATTGTTCCAGGCTCACAAAACTCACATCACTCAAGACTTATTTTTGCCCCAGCCTAATGCCGGTCAAGCCACCTTCTTATTGCATAGATCTTGCTATCCAAGGATTTTGTATGCCTTTTTTCAATTTTTGTGGCTTTTTCATACAATATATAATCAATAAGCTCATGCAGATGCAACCAACACCCAAATAATTACATGTGAATACATTCTCCTCCCCCATACTTAAACATTGCATTGTCCTCAATGAAATGGAAGACATAAAAACGAACCCAAGGAAGGAGACAGAAGACTCACATACAAGGTCGGATGACCTTCCTCCAATAAAACTCAAAGTGTGGTAGAATGAGAAACTAGATGAAAACTAAATGTAATCCAATAATGCACAGCTCATCTAAAGCAAAAGAAAGAATACCTCCAATGTAGAAAGTGACCAAGCAAATCAACTCCTTGCAAAGAACATGGTCACCAACAAGCTAAGCTCCAGCGAATGTAGATCTAGAATGATAGTACTAATGAAACCAAACTTGATGTAATACAACTCCTTACTTTTTTTTCTGCACTCTATTTTTTTTAATCCGATATATTTATTTTTTTCGGAATGATTTTCGGATTTTTTTATTTTTATTTTTTTTATTTTATTTTTAGAACGGGAGAGAAGACTTACAGCGAGATTGGCTACTGACTGTAGCTGACCCTAAGCTTCGGTGATTTCCTCCTGTCCATAGAAAAACTAAAAAGAAAATTAAACTGAACAAAAACAAATAAAAACAAACTCAAACCTCGGGTTGCCTCCCGAGTAGCGCATTATTTTATGTCGTGGCTCGACATGAAACTCAAGAGTTTTAACTAACGTCATTTGTCTTTGTGAAAACCGTCTCTTGTCTGAATTCTCTCTTGAATCACTCATGGAACGCCTTAAATCTCGTCCCACTTACCTTGACCACCTTGTCTCTAGCCATGAAGGTGGTTTCATTCACTTTATCCTCCTTGACCGTATCAGGCGGTTGTTTAAGCTCAATGTCAAGTGCCTGCACACTAGTCATCAATGGTATCTCGCCTGGCGAGGTCAGTAATGGAGGGCGATTGCCCAAAGGATGTGAAGAGAGCTTACCTTTAGGCTCTGGCTTAGCGTGACACTTCTGCATATTAGTAGACAAAACAGTATCTACTTTTGGGGGCTCTAAGATATTCTCTAAAACAGGTTGTAATTCATCCTTACAAGTAGGATTAATCACATCAATAGCACATAGAGAATTCTTATCAATGGAATCCATATCATATATATTATATTCTACCTTATCCCCCATCAAACTCCATAGAGAGAGTCCCACTATTAACATCAATTTTCGTTTGTGCAGTTTTCATGAAAGGTCTACCTAACAGTATAGGTATGACATTATTAGCATGCTCCATATCTAACACAAAGAAATCAGCAGGAAAAATCAGATCACCAACCATAACAAGAACATCCTCAACAACCCCTTTTGGGTATACAGTAGACCTATCAGCAAGTTGAATAACAGTTCCTGTTTTATGCAAAGGTCCTAAGCCTAGTGATTCATACAAAGAGTAAGGCAAAACATTGATTGATGCACCTAAATCTAGCATGGCTTTGTCAAATTTAGTTTCACCAATCACACATGGAATGCTAAATATGCCTGGATCACCACATTTCTTAGGCATGCGTTTTTGAAACACATCAGAAACTTGTTCACTTATTTCTACTTTCTTCTTTCCTTTTAGTTTTTGATTTCTTTTAATAGTGCAAACTTCTTTCAAAAACATAGCAAATCTAGGAATACTCTTAACAAGTTTGAGCAAAGGAATGTTTACCTCACACCTACTAAAGGTTTCGAAGATTTCGTTGTCGTTCTCCAGCCTTCGAGTATCTTTCAATTCCTCAGGAAAGGGGGCTACAGGCTTCTGAGAGAACAGAGGGGGGAAATTCGGGTGAACATAATCATCAATGTACTCAGGGGGCTCCCGGCGATCTCCATCAACAACTGGCGATCGCGGTTGCGGATGATTTTGGACGTCAGCTTCTGGAATGGAATGGCGATCGCCATCTCCATATGGCGATCGCGGTCGAGATGCAGATCCTATTTTGCTCTCTGTAATCTCATGGCGATCACCACTCAGATCTGGCGATCGCGGTTTTGGCACAGAACAGTCATTTAAAGTTTTTCCGCTCCTCAAGAACACTGCACTGACGTTCTCTCTCGGGTTTCGTACCGGTTCTCTGGCCTCTAATTTACTCACAGCTTGAGCAATCTGTCCTAACTGATTTTCAAGATTTTGGATGCTTGATTCCGTCTTAGCGTTTTGTTGCATCACAATCTGAGCTAACGACTTAATCATCTCTTCAGCAGTCATGGAATTTTGAGGTCTAGGTTGCTGATAATTAATATTAGAAGAGTCATACCTTGGCCTTGGTTGCCATCCACCGACAGCGTTTACCTCAGCATTGGGATCATGAAGGGAAGCATTTTTCAGCATCAAAGCCTTTACCATCTCTTTCAACTCATTCATGTCAGTTTGTAATTGATCTGAATTAATTGCTTTGACTGAGTGGGATCCCTGTCTACTGCCAAACTGCCTTGAACTCTCAGCTAGCTCTTCAAACATTTCAGTGGCCTAAGGTATAGTTAGTTTCAGAAAATTACCTCCACAAGATGCGTTTACCATTCGACGATCCTCATCAATCAGCCCACTGAATAAGTACATAAGAAGATCATGGTCAGTATAACTATGGAATGGGCAGCTTGAGCAAAGCTTCTTGAATCTCTCATAATACTCATAGAGACTCTCAGTTGAATGTTGTTGAAGATTCGTGATCTCCTTCTTCAAGCTGCTCAGTTTTGTGGCTGGAAAATATTTCTCCAAGAAGACTTTCTTCATCTTAGCTCATGTATCAATACTCCCTGCTCAGCATGACCTGCTCCTCACTAACACCTCTTGGCTTCATACTAGAACATATGGCATGGAATTGAGCCAAGTGTTTGTTGGGATCTTCTCCTGCTAAGACATGGAAGTGTGGTAGCTCGTGAATTAAACCAGCTTTTAATTCAAAGTTCACACCTTCTTCAATCTCAGGAAACCTCACTGCCAAAGGTTGTTGGTTTAAGTCTGGGGCAGTGAGTTGCCTCATAGTAGGCAATGGCGGTCCATGTCGATCACCCATCTCGTTATCTTGGTTCAGAGCTGCTCTTTGGTTCTAAAGGAACGTCCTTTCAATCTCTGGGTCAAAGGAAATAAGAGATGAATCAGTAGCACGGGTCTGAACCATAAAGGTTCAAACCAAACAGTTGATAATTTCACAATTAACACAGAATTGGAATAATTCAATTCCCCGGCAACGGCGCCAAATTTGATGTGGCTAAAGTCGTAGTGCCAAAGGAAAGAAAACTCTAAACACTAACTAAAGTATAGCAAGCAAGTAGAGGTCGAACCCAAGGGAATCAAAACACCAAATCAATGCAGTCAAGCGAAATACCAACTAACGAACAAGTAACAAGTAACCAAGGGGGGTTTTTGATTGTATGGAACACAAAAGTAACAAGTATCAAGCAAAGAAGGTTTGGTTGTGAATCTGATGAGAAGGGGTTTCACCTAGCAAGTATCCACACAACAGTCAATCAAGTTGATCATAGATTTATCTCAAGTTCTTATCAATCCTAGGGAATGTTCCTATTCCAATCTTTAATATATTAGCAGGCCAACCGGTCCTGATAATACTTACTATTCAGCAATCAAGGAAACCTCTCAAGATTAGATGAAATAGCAGCAAAGGGCACAGGAATCATAAGGATGCATGCAATAACTTACAACCGTCAAGTGTTAACATGCAATCAATTCTCTTTCATAGAAGCAATCAACTACCAGATCATGCAGATATGAGTGCTACACTGACAAGGAATTACACCGTATATTCCTAGTCTAGCAATAGAAAACTATCAATCAAACTAGGTGATCAAGCTAGCAAAACTAATAGAAATCAATAGATGGAGAACAAGAGAATTAATACAAACCCATAGGAAAAGAACAAGAGTTTAGAAATCTCACAACTTAATAACTGAAGGTTTCAACCGCTAGGTAAAACAATGGAGATTAGTTCCTGCTCATGGTTGCAGAACTAAATTGTCTGATGGAAAAGATGATGATAGAAAGAAAGAAACTAGGGTTCTTAAATAGAGTCTAACCCTAAAAATATATGGTAAAAGAAATATCCTAAACTTATAAGGAAAAGGAAAATAAACCAAACTAAAGAAAGGAATATATCTCGTTGCTGCCCATAAATATTAAGCAGCTTGCTTGATTTAATTAAGTGCAAACCATCGGTCCAACTATTTCAGCTGCTTGCTTCCAAATATTCGGCCCAGTCCAACAGAGCAAGCCCAGTCTGCTCCAGCTGCTTGCTTCATGGCGATCGCCGCTGATCCATGGCGATCGTCGTCGGTGATTTCTTCAAGTCTTTAATCTTCTTCGGTTTTGATCTCAATTTCTTCACTTCTTAATAAATATCTCAGAACATAATAATGACTCGAAACACATATAATAATACTCCTAATATAATGTAATAATCCCTAGTTACGCTATACAAAGTGCAGCGTATCAAATACCCCCATACTTAGACTTTTACTCGTCTCGAGTAACTTACAGAAAAGCTACCCATACAATAAAATACTCAAAGCCTCAGGAAGTACAAGAATATCTCCTAGTGATTACATAACCAATAAGCTCCTCCAAAACACACAAAACACAACAACAATAATAAAGAACAATGTGATAAAATAAGCACATACCTAGAACTACACCTTATTCCTCCAAGTGGCCTACCCGAATCCTCTTATACGCCTCCTTCTTATGTCTCCATACGCCAAGATGATAAAAATCCTAAAACACTCAATTTTTTTATAACACTCATCTTGCTTGGGCGCCCTTTCGGGTTTTCATCCCAACCACTCAATAATTGTTCCAGGCTCACAAAACTCACATCACTCAAGACTTATTTTTGCCCCAGCCTAATGCCGGTCAAGCCACCTTCTTATTGCATAGATCTTGCTATCCAAGGATTTTGTATGCCTTTTTTCAATTTTTGTGGCTTTTTCATACAATATATAATCAATAAGCTCATGCAGATGCAACCAACACCCAAATAATTACATGTGAATACATTCTCCTCCCCCATACTTAAACATTGCATTGTCCTCAATGAAATGGAAGACATAAAAACGAACCCAGGGAAGGAGACAGAAGACTCACATACAAGGTCGGATGACCTTCCTCCAATAAAACTCAAAGTGTGGTAGAATGAGAAACTAGATGAAAACTAAATGTAATCCAATAATGCACAGCTCATCTAAAGCAAAAGAAAGAATACCTCCAATGTAGAAAGTGACCAAGCAAATCAACTCCTTGCAAAGAACATGGTCACCAACAAGCTAAGCTCCAGCGAATGTAGATCTAGAATGATAGTACTAATGAAACCAAACTTGATGTAATACAACTCCTTACTTTTTTTTCTGCACTCTATTTTTTTTAATCCGATATATTTTTTTTTTCGGAATGATTTTCGGATTTTTTTATTTTTTTATTTTTTTATTTTTTTATTTATTTTTAGAACGGGAGAGAAGACTTACAGCGAGATTGGCTACTGACTGTAGCTGACCCTAAGCTTCGGTGATTTCCTCCTGTCCATAGAAAAACTAAAAAGAAAATTAAACTGAACAAAAACAAATAAAAACAAACTCAAACCTCGGGTTGCCTCCCGAGTAGCGCATTATTTTATGTCGTGGCTCGACATGAAACTCAAGAGTTTTAACTAACGTCATTTGTCTTTGTGAAAACCGTCTCTTGTCTGAATTCTCTCTTGAATCACTCATGGAACGCCTTAAATCTCGTCCCACTTACCTTGACCACCTTGTCTCTAGCCATGAAGGTGGTTTCATTCACTTTATCCTCCTTGACCGTATCAGGCGGCTGTTTAAGCTCAATGTCAAGTGTCTGCACACTAGTCATCAATGGTATCTCGCCTGGCGAGGTCAGTAATGGAGGGCGATTGCCCAAAGGATGTGAAGAGAGCTTACCTTAAGGCTCTGGCTTAGCCTGACACTTCTGCATATTAGTAGACAAAATAGTATCTACTTTTGGGGGCTCTAAGATATTCTCTAAAATAGGTTGTTATTCATCCTTACAAGTAGGATTAATCACATCAATAGCACATAGAGAATTCTTATCAATGGAATCCATATCATATATATTATATTCGACCTTATCCCCATCAAACTCCATAGAGAGAGTCCCACTATTAACATCAATTTTCGTTTGTGCAGTTTTCATGAAAGGTCTACCTAACAGTATAGGTATGACATTATTAGCATGCTCCATATCTAACACAAAGAAATCAGCAGGAAAAATCAGATCACCAACCATAACAAGAACATCCTCAACAACCCCTTTTGGGTATACAGTAGACCTATCAGCAAGTTGAATAACAGTTCCTGTTTTATGCAAAGGTCCTAAGCCTAGTGATTCATACAAAGAGTAAGGCAAAACATTGATTGATGCACCTAAATCTAGCATGGCTTTGTCAAATTTAGTTTCACCAATCACACATGGAATGCTAAATATGCCTCGATCACCACATTTCTTAGGCATGCGTTTTTGAAACACATCAGAAACTTGTTCACTTATTTCTACTTTCTTCTTTCCTTTTAGTTTTTGATTTCTTTTAATAGTGCAAACTTCTTTCAAAAACTTAGCAAATCTAGGAATACTCTTAACAAGTTTGAGCAAAGGAATGTTTACCTCACACCTACTAAAGGTTTCGAAGATTTCGTTGTCGTTCTCCAGCCTTCGAGTATCTTTCAATTCCTCAGGAAAGGGGGCTACAGGCTTCTGAGAGAATAGAGGGGGGAAATTCGGGCGAACATAATCATCAATGTACTCAGGGGGCTCCCGGCGATCGCCATCAACAACTGGAGATCGCGGTCGCGGATGATTTTGGACCTCAGTTTCTGGAATGGAATGGCGATCGCCATCTCCATATGGCGATCGCGGTCGGGATGCAGATCCTGTTTTGCTCTCTGTAATCTCATGGCGATCGCCACTCAGATCTGGCGATCGCGGTTTTGGCACAGAACAGTCATTTAAAGTTTTTCCGCTCCTCAAGAACACTGCACTGACGTTCTCTCTCGGGTTTCTTACCGGTTCCCTGGCCTCTAATTTACTCACAGCTTGAGCAATTTGTCCTAACTGATTTTCAAGATTTTGGATGCTTGATTCCGTCTTAGCGTTTTGTTGCATCACAGTCTGAGCTAACGACTTAATCATCTCTTCAGCAGTCATGGAATTTTGAGGTCTAGGTTGCTGATAATTAATATTAGAAGAGTCATACCTTGGCCTTGGTTGCCATCCACCGACAGCGTTTACCTCAACATTGGGATCATGAAGGGAAGCATTTTTCAGCATCAAAGCCTTTACCATCTCTTTCAACTCATTCATGTCAGTTTGTAATTGATCTGAATTAATTGCTTTGACTGAGTGGGATCCCTGTCTACTGCCAAACTGCCTTGAACTCTCAGCTAGCTGTTCAAACATTTCAGTGGCCTAAGGTATAGTTAGTTTCAGAAAATTACCTCCACAAGATGTGTTTACCATTCGACGATCCTCATCAATCAGCCCACTGAATAAGTACATAAGAAGATCATGGTCAGTATAACTATGGAATGGGCAGCTTGAGCAAAGCTTCTTGAATCTCTCATAATACTCATAGAGACTCTCAGTTGAATGTTGTTGAAGATTCGTGATCTCCTTCTTCAAGCTGCTCAGTTTTGTGGCTGGAAAATATTTCTCCAAGAAGACTTTCTTCATCTTAGCCCATGTATCAATCCTCCCTGGAGCTTGATAATAGAGCAAATCATTCGCAGCGTCTTTCAGAGTAAATCCGAAAGCTCTCAGCATGACCTGCTCCTCACTAACACCTCTTGGATTCATACTAGAACATATGGCATGGAATTGAGCCAAGTGTTTGTTGGGATCTTCTCCTGCTAAGCCATGGAAGTGTGGTAGCTCGTGAATTAAACCAGCTTTTAATTCAAAGTTCACACCTTCTTCAATCTCAGGAAACCTCACTGCCAAAGGTTGTTGGTTTAAGTCTGGGGCAGTGAGTTGCCTCATAGTAGGCAATGGCGGTCCATGTCGATCACCCATCTCGTTATCTTGGTTCAGAGCTTCTCTTTGGTTCTGAAGGAACGTCCTTTCAATCTCTGGGTCAAAGGAAACAAGAGATGAATCAGTAGCACGGGTCTGAACCATAAAGGTTCACACCAAACAGTTGATAATTTCACAATTAACACAGAATTGGACTAATTCAATTCCCCGGCAACGGCGCCAAATTTGATGTGGCTAAAGTCGTAGTGCCAAATCAAAGAAAACTCTAAACACTAACTAAAGTATAGCAAGCAAGTAGAGGTCGAACCCAAGGGAATCAAAACACCAAATCAATGCAGTCAAGCGAAATACCAACTAACGAACAAGTAACAAGTAACCAAGGGGGGGTTTTGATTGTATGGGACACAAAAGTAACAAGTATCAAGCAAAGAAGGTTTGGTTGTGAATATGATGAGAAGGGGTTTCACCTAGCAAGTATCCACACAACAGTGAATCAAGTTGATCATAGATTTATCTCAAGTTCTTATCAATCCTAGGGAATGTTCCTATTCCAATCTTTAATATATTAGCAGGCCAACCGGTCCTGATAATACTTACTATTCAGCAATCAGGGAAACCTCTCAAGATTAGATGAAATAGCAGCAAAGGGCACAGGAATCATAAGGATGCATGCAATAACTTACAACCGTCAAGTATTAACATGCAATCAATTCTCTTTCATAGAAACAATCAACTACCAGATCATGCAGATATGAGTGCTACACTGACAAGGAATTCCACCGTATATTCCTAGTCTAGCAATAGAAAACTATCAATCAAATTAGGTGATCAAGCTAGAAAAACTAATAGAAATCAATAGATGAAGAACAAGAGAATTAATACAAACCCATAGGAAAAGAACAAGAGTTTAGAAATCTCACAACTTAATAACTGAAGGTTTCAACCGCTAGCCACTCGTGCCCTTCCAAACCATATTCTTCAAGAACCGAGAACCATTCATTTTCAAATTCAATTGGAGTAAGTTCATCGTCCCAAAAGATATTCATGAACTTCTTTTGGAACGCATCAAAGAAAGAAGGATTTGTATTTGGAGGAAATTTAACCTTGCTAGAAACCTTCATCGTTATATGTCACATGCACAACCGATGGACAGAATGAGAAAACACTCATTCAACAATAGTCTTGACAAACGCAACTTGATTGGTTATAATGAAATGCGGTTCATGCCCCCATTGCCTTCTTGAAATTCTCAAAAAACCACACATAAGACTCAAAATCATCATGCAAAAGCAGAGAAACAACGAACGTAATAGACCTTATATGATTATCCACTCCAGTAAATGGTATGAAGACCATATTATATCTGTAATAAGAAGTACAAGAGTTAAGCATTTGGTACATGAGTGGTAACGGAAAGCGGCATGAGTGGTACAACAAACGTGCATCAGTGGTAAAGAGAAGGTGCATCAATGGTATATGATAGGTGCATGAGTCGTAAAAGGAAAAAGTGCATCAGTGGTAAAGAAAAGGTGCATGAGTGGTAAAATATAGGTGCATGAGTGGTAAAGGATAGGTGCATGAGTGGTAAATGATCGGTGCATGAGTGGTTGAGTTAAGGTGAATGGGATACAAGTTGAATAAAGGTTTGTGCATGAGTTACTGAGGATAGGTGCATGAATTACCGAAAATAAGTGCATGAATTACTTAAAATAAGCACATGAATAAATAAGATTACATAATTTACGTAATCAATTGGTAAGTAGCATCAGCCGACACTACATCACCAAAATAAGAGAAACTCTTGCGATTTATAAGATCACACCAAAACAACTGGGACTCCTTGTTGAGATGATAATCAAAGTAATATGCATTGCAACATTCTTTCTTCTTAATAAGGTCATTGATGACCATTTGAGCATCCCTTCCTTCCATGTATGAGTTCAAACCCCTCATAAAGTTCTTGAAGTCAACAACAGTGGCACCTACGTTAGCATACAAACCAACTAGATTCTTGTACACTTTGAAACTCTTATTGACACCAATATTGGATTTAATACAGTTCATCATGATTTCTTGATGATATGGAGTAACTTGCCTCTTCCCTTTTGAAAATACATATGTGACAACTCCAACATAGCATGTGTATAACCACACTCCAATTTTGTAACACATTAACCATCCATACCTTCATACTTGAGCCAAAGCTTAGCTTCACTTCCACATCTATTAGATATTCTCCTCCTCTTCACAACATCTCTATTTGTCGGGACAACATGGTTGAACTAAGAATATGGAGATACAACTTTATATCCTTCTCTTTTACAACAAAGGTACTTCCAAATAACAACCGGTGGTACACTCTTATCTTTCTTGGTCGAACAACAATGAACAGTAAAACCACATGCATTGGCATAAGCTTCATAAGAGGTAATGGCATCAAGAAGAGTTGGGAAAAGCTGACCAAGATAGGGTTTCAATGAATCATTGCACTCAAGAATGATATAGTCAACATTAATACTTGGAGAAACTGATATATCACTAGGCATCCTTTGACTTCCATTTCCTGACAAACATGAAAAAGTGTAATAAATAATAAACATGACCTAATAAGTGCATTGTTGGCTGAGGAGAAGTGCATGAAACGCCTATTTTTATGCATTAGGCACACACATCATCAATGTTATCATTACGGGCATCATATCCTGAAATAAGGTGCATCAGTCAAAAGGTAAAAGGTTGATGAGCTCTCACTTGAGTGCTCAAGCTCATCAAGTCACAAGCACTCCCAACTATGTCAAGACATGTAGAGGTTCAATGCCATTTTCAGGACCCCGGAGCCATTCACTATTCACCCCGGAGCCAAACCTCAACTGGCGCCTGCCAAAACACAACATGGCGCGCCACTGGCCAAACCATCACATTTGGCCCGAGCACTATCTATCCCAATGGCCTCAAAATGTCCCAAGGAGTCCATCAAGACCAAAAACGCTCGGCCCAAACCTCCACAACTTCAAGGTGACCAAGTCAAGCCTCGACGCCAAGCGCCGACAAGCCCAAATGAGGTCCTTTCGTGCGTCCAAGGTCTTAGAGCCATTTCTATCAGGCATTCTTCATTCCAATGGTCCTAAATGGCCCAAAAGAGTCCAGACAAGTGAAGAACGCGCACCAGAGAACACTTTGACCCGGGAGAACCAAGATCCCCCTAATTTCACCTAAAATGGTGCCTTGTGTCCCTCATTCAATTCCAAGCTGAAATGCCAAGTCATCAATCTGTGTGAAGCTCACAAGGGTCACCATTTTCATCCATTGGATCGTCATCATAAGTGCCTAGCATATCCCACCATTTTCTCCTTTAGATTATGCATTTATTTCCATGATTTTCGCCTCATTTATGTTGATTGGAAGAGTGATCCTTTGGCTGCAGCCTAAGGACGTCTCCATTAGTATAAATATGCCTCTCAAGGCTCATTGTAAGACAAAATGAATTTGAATACAAAGCTTAAGTTGAGAGCTTCTCCTTCCTTTGTAATTTCGGCGTCAAACACTATCTTTCCCTCGTTCTTGGTGTGATAAAGATCTACCAAGTACAAAAACCTCAAACCCTTCTCAAACACTCGTGTGATAAAGATCTACTTGTGTTTTCTCATCCAAAGTCTTCCGCTTACACTCTCATTCACAATTCCGCCAACACTTGAGGCCACAATCCATCACTTTCAAGACGACTTAGCCATCTTGAGTCTAGATCCGAGCGCGTCTTAGCATCCACGAGGAGGCTGAGTTAACAAAGGTGCATCAACCATTGAACATTAATGCTTGACCAATTAAAAGTGCATCAGTCAAATGATTAATGCTTGGAGAAACAGATATAGGCTTCCATTGATTTCCATTTTCTAACAAACATGAAAAAAGTGTAATAAATAATAAGCATGGCCTAATAAGTGCATAGCTGACTGATAAAAAGTGCATGAAACACCTATTATTATTCATTATTCACACAATCATCAATGTTTATCATTAGGTGCTTTATAGCCTAAATATAAGGTGCATCAACCAAAGGTTAAAGGTGCAACAACTAGTGACCTAGGACTCATGACCAATTGCTTTTAGGCGAACTTGCAATCTCGTCAAATAGAAACATATCTTAATTTGAAAGGAAGCACGTACCTAAATTCAAACAAGCACATACCAAAAATCCCAAAACTGAGACATTCTATTGATATTATAATGAAATGCAATATATCAAACCTAAATAGTCAATTTCTGCAGAAACAAACACCCAATTAACAAAAAATTACAGATTTATGCCTAAAATAGGAGAACCATTAGCCATGTCGACGAAGAAGAGAAGATATTGGCCGACGACAACGCAAACACGGAGAAAACAACGGGAGAGCACACAAACGAGGACAACCGAGTAGAATTCATTGAGAAAAACAACGATATCAACAAACCTCTTGACATTAATTTTAAAAATTAGATGGTACGAATATAAAATTATCCAATGTTTGTGATATACTATATTTAAAAGCATTGATCAAGATATATATTTTTTCAATGTTTTACGAAGTACATATTTATAAATATTTTTTTCCTTTTTACAATTATGAATCTTAAAAAATATAATTTTATTTATTTATTTATTATAATATAGAATTTTATCGGATTTTAATATTGTTTTTTTTTCTTCCGGTGAACCAGCAATGCCCAACTCATGATGAATATATTGATGAATATATTAGTGATATCTTTGTGAATATTTTTTCCCTTTTACAATTATGGATCTTAAAAAGTATAGTTTTATTTATTTATTTGTTCATTATAATATAGAATTTCCTCTGTCTCATTTTGATAGTCCTATTTGATTTTAACAATATTTACTATTTGATTTTCTGACAATATTTACAAATTGAGAACATTTTGTAGATTTCTTCAATATGTATAAGAAAATAGCCGTGTGAGATCTTATTTGACTCGTTTTGATTAATAGTTTAATAATATCAAAAATTAAAAATTTTACAAACAAATAATTAGATATATTAATAATATAAAATGTATTTCGATATATCTACTGAAATCAAATGAGACTATCAAAATAGGATTCATCATCTTTACTAAAATTAAATAAGACTATTAAGATGGAACAGAAGGACTACTCAGAGTAACAATGATGGGAAAAAGATCACATGAGGACAATGCTTTAAGTTAAGAATAAGGATGGCTCCCAGCCGTTGATGTGGAAATTCCCTTTTTTATGTGAGCCGTCTAATCTGAGGCGTGAAACCACGCTCTCTTCTTTCTCTGTAACAGAATTTTAAGCTTGCTCTGGTCTCTCTTCTTCTCCTCTCGCTCTCGCATCAGCTTGCTCCTCCGATCATCTTCTTCCTCCCTTCTCTACTCTGTTATTGTGCTCGTTTTTCGCTTCCATTGTTGCTTCTTCAGACGCGTCTTTGTTCTTCGCGCTCGTCCTCTTCAAAACAGGTAATTTCTGTTTTCATAGCTCTGAATTTGTGTTCTTCGATCTAATTGGGAATGCTTATACCTTCGTTTGTGTGTTTTGTTCATTGTATGTATATTTCGAAGTTCCATACTGTTGCGTTTGTGTTTTTCTGAATTGCTTCTTCGTTCATCATCTTCCTCTTTCTCACTTTGTTATTGTTGGAATTGTTTAGCTTGATTTGCTTAGTTCTTTTGCGTGTCTATTGTATTTTGTTATTTGATGTTGTTGTTTGATTCACATTCGTTTTGTTTCCATGGCAAATTACAAGAAATTATACTATCTTCTACTATTTGTCGCCATGTGAACACATATGTGGTTTTGAATGAACACATATGCCATTTGCATATGAACATAATAGTTCTTGTTTAGTTATCTACTGTTTATAACTTCGGATGAACACATATGTGTTCTTGAATGAACACATATGCTTTCAACGATTCTCAATAAGAGGTTTTTCATCAAGTCAAAAGCTCAAAATCACAAAGAAAGAGGTGGCCTTTTATATTGTTTTTGGCCTGCCTCCTAAGGTAACTTTCTTAGGCTTTCAAAGCCTTAATTAACACATAAAAAACGTCCAAAATAAAGTCTAAAAACATCTGCCTTAAAGGTGTTCAAGGCTGAATTAAAACAATACCATAAAGGAAAAATGCAAGAAAGGAATGTTGGCATAAGTGTGCCTAGGATTCCATTTTTGATGGGCTGGCTCTTCAAGGCTCTTCCTTGGCTTCCAAGGGTGTATATGGGTTAGGTTGGACGTGGGAAGGAAGCCCATAAGTGTGTAGGCCTTTCTTGAGTTGGGCGCCCAATTCTTCGTCCTTGGCGTGAGTGATCCGCCTAGGCATGTCTTGGTCTTGAGGCGCTGACTCTTCTTGGGATTTGCTTATGTCCTTGACTTGGAGATGGGATGGAATCACATCATCCTCCCAGCCTTCAAAATGATTCGTCCTCGAATCTAAGTGCCCTACAAGAATGACAAAAAAATGAAACTCGAGCATGGTCATCGATCGGTTGGTTGGATTGTGATTCATCACTCCTTTTCGAAACCTCCTTGCGTCGCTCTGATACCAGATAATGTGAATCAAGGATCGGGTGTGACACGGTGCAAGGAATGGCTTCAAAGATCTTCAAGGAATCGTCAAGCAAAGCCCATAAATGGACATCTCGAATAAGCTCTCAAAAACGATATTATTTGATGTGCTTGAAAAAGGGAAAGATATAACTCTCAATGTTGAATCAAGGAGAGTTTGGGATAGGCAGATCAATTCAACATAGGATATAACGCACCTTAGAGAATTGAAAAGAATGGATAAGCACCTAATACTCTTGTGGATATGACTCACCACTCAAGTTTAGGAGAGATCGAGATTCAAGAGATATGACTCACTCTTGAAACAAGACCAACGATTGTTCTTGAGTTCTAACTTTGGATATGACGCACCAAGGGAAGAACTAAGAGTTTTGAGAGTTTGATATTACACACAAACTCAAGATAAAAGTGAGCTTTCAACGATTCTCAATAAGAGGTTTTTCATCAAGTCAAAAGCTCAAAATCACAAAGGAAGAGGTGGCCTTTTATATTGTTTTTGGCCTGCCTCCTAAGGTAACTTTCTTAGGCTTTCAAAGCCTGAATTAACACATAAAAAACGTCCAAAATAAAGTCTAAAAACATCTGCCTTAAAGGTGTTCAAGGCTGAATTAAAACAATACCATAAAGGAAAAATGCAAGAAAGGAATGTTGGCATAAGTGTGCCTAGGATTCCATTTTTTATGGGCTGGCTCTTCAAGGCTCTTCCTTGGCTTCCAAGGGTGTATATGGGTTAGGTTGGACGTGGGAAGGAAGCCCATAAGTGTGTAGGCCTTTCTTGAGTTGGGCGCCCAATTCTTCATCCTTGGCGTGAGTGATCCGCCTAGGCATGTCTTGGTCTTGAGGCGCTGACTCTTCTTGGGATTTGCTTATGTCCTTGACTTGGAGATGGGATGGAATCACATCAGAAGGATTTAAACATGTTTCTCCTTATGCTGAGTTTAACCCCACTGCTGAAGTTGTTGTTAGGAGGAGAAGGAGGGTGTCTAATAGATGTGGATGTGAAGCAAAATTGTGGCTTAAATTTGAAGCTGGTATTGTCTGAGATGGTTTTCTCTAAAGGAAATAGGAAAGTGACTCCATTTCATCAAGATTTTATTATGAACTGCATCAAGTCCAATGTTGGTGTAACCAAAAGCTACAATGTGTACAAGAATTTAGTTGGTTCATATGCTAATGTAGGGGCCACTGTTGTTGACTTCAAGAATTTCATGAAGGGTCTGCATTCTTACATGGTTGGTTGTGATGCACAGATGGTGATTGATGACTTCTTTAAGAAGAAGGAACGTTGTGATGCATTCTATATTGATTATGATGTTAACAAGGAAGATCAACTAACTCGATTGTTTTGGTGTGATCCTATTCATCGTAAGAGTTTTTCATATTTTGGGGATGTTGTTTCAGCTGATGCTACTTACCAATTGAATAGGTATGATTATTTTTCTTATATCTCATAGTTTTTTATATGAACACAGCCAACCAATCGTATGAACACATGTGCAGTTATATATGAACACATACACTATTTCATATGAACACACGTATGTTTACATATATACACAAGCACTTCCTATGAATTCTCATTTTCTATTTTCTATTTTCTATTCATACTATATGTACAATATGGTATTTTTTATATCTCATAGTTTTTTATATGAACACAGTCAACCAAACGTATGAACACACGTGCAGTTGCATATGAACACATACACTATTTCATATGAACACACGCATATTTACATATGGACACAAGCACTATGAATTCTTATTTTCTAAATTTTATTCATACTATAGGTACAATCTGGTGTTTATTCCCTTCACTGGTGTTGACAATCATAAGAGGTCCATTACATTTGGTGCTGGTTTGCTTTTGCATGAAGACATAGAATCATATGTTTGGTTATTTGAGAATTTCAAGAAGGCAATGGGCCATGAACCTCATGTTATTATAACTGATCAAGATGCTTCTGTTAAAGCTGCCGTGGAACGAGTTTTACCCGGGTCCGCTCACCGTTTGTCCATGTGGCATATAATGATGAAGGTTACTAACAAGGTAAAATTCTCGCCTGACACATGTGTTAAAATTGTAGATTCTTTTCATAAAAAGTTCAATGCCATTGTTTGGAGTGATGAGCTTAGCCCCATAGAGTTTGAAGATGCGTGGTTCGCAATTCTTCAAGAATTTGGTTTGCAATCTCATGAGTGGTTAGGAGTAATGTTTGAGCTACGCCGTTATTGGATACCTTCTTTCTTTCATGATGTGACTATGGATGGCTTGTTGAGGACAACTTCAAGATCTGAAAGCCAAAACAGTTTCTTTGGGAATTTTCTAGGTTCCCAATCAAGTCTCGTTCTGTTTATGATGCAGTTTAATAGTGCAATGGAATCTCAACGACACAGTCAAAAGAAGCTGGATTTAGATTCAACTACTTCCACTCCTCGCATGAACACTCCTTTGCGGTTGGAAAAAAGTTGTGCAGACATATATACAATCAATGCATTTTATGATATTCAAGAGGAGTTATATAGTGCGACGTATAATTGTACAATTGCATCGTTGAAAAAGGAAACAAACAATCACTACTATGATGTTGAAGCTGAATTTGGCAAGATATGTACAGTTGAATTTGAGGTTTCTAGTGGAGATTATCATTGTTCTTGTAATAAGTTGCGCAATCTTGGCCTCCTTTGTAGTCACATCTTCATGGTGCTAAAAAATTGTCATATAAACAGTTTGCCTCCTACCCTCATCAACAATCGTTGGACGAAGGAAACAATTTTGCAACCAATTTTTGAAATTAATGGTGTCGTTTATGACGGTAGTGCTCAAATTGATGAGAAGAAGCGATTGTTGGCTGAAATTATGACAGAAATGTATTCTTGTGTTGATGTTTTGGGTGATGATATTGGTGGCCTGAAAAGCTTGTTGTGTTTGATTAAGGAACAAAAGGCATTATCTGTAAGTGCAAGTACTGTTGAGCCTTCCGTGTCTACTTCAACAAGTAAGTATACATTTCAAAAAAAAAAATTGGCCCTTTACCAGATCAAGTTAGTGTTCACCCCCCTGAACAAGCAAACAATAAGTTCAAGAAGAGACGCATTAGAGGCGGTCAAGAAGTTGGAATTGAAAACTCAAGAAAGAAGCGCAGAACATGTTCCATATGCAATCAGTCTGGACACAATTGCACAACATGTCCTCAATATGTCCCTTAAGTTTCATGTCCTTATTTTTATATGCTATAAGTTTGATGAACACCTTTGCCTTTACGTATGAACACATGGTGTCAATCAGATGAACACAATATTAGTTTTTATGTTTTTTTATTTTCATATGTTTCTGGATTGGTGAACACATATGGCTATCCATATGAACACAAGTTGTTAGACAGATGAACATAGTTCAATTCTATAGAGAAACTTGTATTTTGTCGTTTTTATTATCTTGTTATTTATCTTTTGTTAACATTTGGCGATGAACACTTTTGTTTTGATACATGAACACTCATTTGCATACTAAATATTAGCTACTAATTATTTGGTTTAAATTAATCAAATCTGAACACATATAATCACATGAACACATATGGCTATACATATGAACACATCTGTTTCAAATGAACACATCTGTATTTTCAAATGAACACATATAGCTATACATATGAACACATGTGTGTTTTTCAAATGAACACATCTGTATTTTCAAATGGAAACAGTTGAACACATGTATTATGTAGTTTTATCTTTTGTTAATATTTTAGTTGAACACTTATGTCTGAATACATGAACACAAATTTTTGATTTAAAAATGCAATCTAAAAACATATGGCTTGAGAATTGTTATGAACACACTCAACCAATTATATGAACACACTTGTAATGACAGATGAACACAGTTGATATTAAGTGCTAAATATTCAAGTTTTTGCACACCACAAACTTTTCAAAACACTAAAACATTAGTCATTGTTCTACGAATCCTACTACCACTTCCAAACACACATTATTCTATTTTTTACATCCAAATTCAGCATAACTTGCAATTACTCTTTGTTCTTTCTCTTCGTTCCTGCTCCCTTGCTTGCTCCCTTGGTCTTTAGCAATTGGTCCATCAAGGCTTGTACTGTCTTCTTTTCTTCATTGTACTCACTTGTGAGTAAAGCATAGTAGTACTTGATCCTCATGTCATTTGCTTGTCTCTTGTCTGCCTTTATAATTCCAGGGTTCCAATCTGAGAAGCCATTCCCCATGTATGTTTCCATATGCCTAATTGTGAAAACTCCACAATCTTCCTTGTTCTTGCCCTCTTTCCAGCTCATCTCCAGTACTTCAGTCTTTACTTTCTCTTCATTTTCCAATATGTCAGCCTTTGCATTCATCCCGATGTCCCTTAGGAGTCTGACAAAATGATTTCTCTGGAAAAAAAATCAAGAAAAAGAATAAAATTATAAAGCTTAAATATTATATCATTAAATAGTATAATTAAACTATAGTAAATACTAACCAGAATCTTTGGAACGCTTCCATACTTCTCTGCATCGCCACTGTTTGAGTTGTCTAGTATGTGCACATGTGGATTTTTCACATTTATTGTAATGACATAAAAGTGCCCACTTTAAATGATTGGGAACACAAACTGCATGGCATATTAAAAAAACATTTATGTTAGTAATCCCATCTGTGCGCGCGTAGTGCGCTTCGTAAGTTTATTTCTTACGAGGCGCGCGTAGCGCGCTTCGTTAACATAGCACATGAATTATGAAATCATTCATATGAACACATTTTAAAATCAGTATATGAACACACGAGTTATTTCTTATTATTTTTGCAATAAACTTGTAAGAGTTCAGATATGATTAAAGGTATGAACACATAAGATTACAGGTATGAACACATAAGATCCTTCACGTGAACACAAAAGACTACATGTATGAACACATAAGAACAACCACATGAACACAAAAGATTACAGGTATGAACACATAAGAACATCCACATGAACACATAAGAATATAAAGAAATAACTTACCAGATCAATATTGTGCATCTTGATGTTCTTGTTCTTAAAAGTTTGAACATCATTGAAGTTTGCAATCAATGCATCTTTGAACAAGGAATATGTGGCATTTTCCGGTGCAATTGGTGATGTTACTGTAGGTATCTGTACATTAAAAAAATAAATGAACTCATAAGAACATTCACATGAACACAAAAGAAATCAGATATGAACACATAAGACAAAATACAAAAAAATAATAATAAGTAATTATGTTTACCAGATGAACAGTTGGTAAGAAGTATCTCCAAGGTGACAGTGAACCTTTGTATTTTTCATTCTCATTTAGAATTGATGTGTAGGCATCAATTATTTCACTATCGATACACTGCTTAATCTTCAATGACTCTAAGTCTTCTTTGTAAAATTTCCACTCATTCATTTTAAAAACCAACAGCCTGCAACAAATTTTATAAAGATATTAATAAATTTATTCTGGTTTTATATTCAAATGGCCATCCAAAACTACTTACTAAGTCTTTTTTGTTCCCAACTATCCAATTATAAAGCTTCCTCTCGGCCTCTGATGGTTTTTCAGTGACATTGATTTCTCTTGTTTTGAATGGGGATTTCACAAGGTCTGAAGGATTTGGTATCCTTTTTAAAACCACTTCAGAAGCACTGCATACAAATGTGACCTGGCAAAATGAACACATAAAGTTAACACAACTTGAAAAATGAATGAACACACAAGCATGTTTATATGAACACATAAGCATTTCTATATGAACACACATATTATTTGTACCTTTTTTTTTCTTTTTCACTTTCATCCTTCTTCTCAATCTCCTTGTTTCCCTCATCATCCTTCTTCTCAGTGGAAGTCTCCTTGTTTCCTTCATCATCCTTCTTCTCAGTCTCCTTGTTTCCCTCATCATCCTTCTTCTCAGTGGAAGTCTCCTTGTTTCCTTCATCATCCTTCTTCTCAGTCTCCTTGTTTCCCTCATCATCTTCTCTATCATTACCACCACCATCACTCTCATTCCCCTTGACATTGTCGCTTACATTCTGCATTTATATATATTTTTATTTGAATACTAAAGAATAAATCATATGAACACATTAATATAAATGCACACACTAGAACAAAAAACGTGTTCTACATCGGTTGCAAAAGTTAATATACATCAGTTATTAACCGATGTGCGGATCCTCAATGTATAAAGTGGAGCCGATGTAAAATACTATTTTACATCGGTTATATAAACCGATGTATATCATCGATGTATATAGTCGCGTGTATTCGTTTGAAGAATATACATCAGTATATAACCGTTGTATATTAATATCTACAATCAATGTATTTGTTATTCATATATACATTAGTAGATTAACCGATGTATATACGTATAAATAACCGATATGTATAACATAATGAATTTGGAGAGCCGATGTATATACTAGATGGATCTCATGTAAATTCTATATACACAATGTTGTATAAAATTTAATAAACTCATGTAATATAGATGATAAGCGAAAGATAAAAACGTATTACATTGTTTTTTATCCGATGTATATGAAAATCGTTGCCACATGTATTTTGATTAGTTGATGACAAATATAAAATTTAATAAACTCATGTAATATAGATGATAATTGCCTTTAATAATCTGATCATAAACAATGTATATTGTGTCCAAGAGTTGTAGATAGACCTTAATGACAATAGATAGTCTAATCTACATCACCTAATAAAAATAAACGCAATTCATATTTATATTTCATACTACCTGAAAATAGCCTAACCTATTATGAAAAGAAGTTGACTAAAAAATACTTGTATGGAGGAAAAAATCAGTAAATTGCATATTTGATTTATGCACACTTCTCTTGTCCTGTAAGCAATGTCCTCGTGTCAACCATGATTCTAGAATTGATCCATATTATCATTGACCTGAGACACATATACTACACATCAATTTACTTGAACATATATGGTTAGATTCTAAAAATGAGAAACTGAAGTGAAAAGAGAATTTAATACCTTTTGAATTTTGTTAATGAAGTACTGAAACCACTCCACGCGAATCTGATCAATTTCCTTCGAAGAATATGGATCTTGCCTTTTATTATAGTACTACAAAAGTGAATATAAAAAATATAACATACGAATGCAATACTACTTCTTAAAGTAATTATTTTATTGAAGGAAAGTAAGAGATAATACATCATCCGGAATTGAATTTGTGTTTCCAACTGCAACAATTTCCCGCATATAGCGCAACACATAATATCCACAATCTACAAAGTTGGGTTGTTGAGGACCCTATGACAATAGATCAAGAAACCAAATCTGAGTTTATCATCAGGACACCACATATGAGTTTATCATGAAAATAAGAATCAAGAAGTAGTAAGTTGTAATAAAAGTTATCAACTTAGAGCAATATAGCAGATAGGTAGCATTATCTCGCTTTCTACTAATTATTCTTCATGACCTAATAAAAACTATTTTTCTAGGGAGTCATCAACATCCAACTATGCTAGAACAAATAGTATACCTTGACCTTGATCCATCGTGTATAATGACGAGGTTTGCTTCTCTTTTCTATTTGAGCCCAAAACACTTTCAAACTCCTATTAAAAGATATAGATCAAAGCAATGTAAATAACAGAAGATGCATTTTCATATAATATTAGTATTTTACATTATTAATAGAACTTACATCTCAATTAGGCTTTTCGCTTCTATATCAATCTCCCCATGTAATGGATCCAAATAATAGATTGTATCATCTTTCACATTGATGACCAGTAAAACCCAATGACCTCTGCATTTTATTTATAAGCATGAGCACATAATTGAAACCATGTAAATCAAGACTTTTATTTAGGAAATAGAAATATTAAATACCCTGTGTTGTAAGGAGCAAAAAACATCTTCATTTCGATGTCACATTTTAGTGCGTTTACAACATATCTTTGTCGATCAGATATCGATGAATTACATCCATTAGGAGAGATACTCGTCAGACAAATAAATCCGTACATATGATTGATTTTCTGACACTCAGTATCCCACATGTATCTATGAGCACAAGAAATTTAAAAGTTAAATTAAATATGTATCTGTATAGTCGACTGTACCGGCAGCCTCTATAGAATTTAAAGTGAAAATGAGAAGTAATAAAGGAAAAAGGCACATGATAGTAAAATATACAAATATCATTCACAAACTGATTTCATTTCCGAAAGTTGTAGAACCACAGACAGACAAAAAAATCATCCCTCTACCTCTAACTTCAAGGAGGACTGAAGCAGAGAAAGATAGCTATCAAAATCACTAGTCTAGATACAAGCCTCATCTCACGAGTAACCAACACACATTCTGCAATTGACCTAAATTCCTGAAACTCCTTATAAGAATTTGCAACAAGACTAAATAACCATAACCTGATTTTTCAGCAACACACTTTCATGAGCACACAATAAAACTATTATAGTACATACTAACCTTATATAAAGGGAAATGTGATTTGCTTCTAACTCCTTCTTGCCCAGCAATTGCGCAACATTCACTTTATCAATTAAAAGTGTGCGCTCAAATCCCGTCTTTCCAGAGCAACTTTAAGTCATCGATAAGTGGTGCCAAATAGACATCAATATCGTTTCCTGGCTGTTTTGGACCCGAAATCAGTAACGACAACATCATGTATTTTTCGTTTCATGCACATCCATGGTGGAAGATTAAAAATAATCAATACAACTGGCCATGTACTATGACGACTGCTAAGATTTCCAAAGGGGCTCATACCATCAGTAGAAAGAGCAAGTCGTAGATTTCTACCCTCCTTTCCAAACTCGGGGTACAAGGAATCAATTGTTTTCCATTGTGGAGAATCTGCGGGATGTCGAAGTTTACCATCATCTATTCTCTCATCTGCATGCCACATCAAATTCTTCGCATCTTCAGCATTACGATAAAAGCGTTGAAATCTTGTCTTAATAGGAAAATACCACAATACCTTGGCTGGACCTTTTTCCTTTTTATAGCGAGGTGCACCACATTTTGGACATTTGTCTAACAACTCATATTCCTTTCGATACAAAATGCAATCTTTAGGGCATGCGTGTATCTTCTCGTATTCCATTCCTAGACAACGCAAAACCTTTTTTGCTGCATAAGTACGATCAGGAAGACAATTCTCCTCTGGAAGCATTTTCTTAACTAGCTCAAGTAGATCGTTAAAGCTCTTATTTGTCCATCCATGGAGGGCTTTTAAACTGTAAAGCTTCAAAGTAGCAGATAATCTTGTAAATTTTGTGCAGTCAGCATACAGGGGCTTTTGAGAATCATCGACCAAGTTTTCAAGCATATCATCCCCATCTTTAAAGTCATCCGCAACATCCTGAAGCAACTCCTCAAGTCGGTCTGCTTCAACTCCTTGTGTATTTTCTCTAGTCGTTTGAGTGGAAGCTCCAACCTCTCCATGCCATACCCACCATGTATAGTTCTGATCAATTCCGTGTTCATAAAGATGATCTCTTGATTCTTGGACTCTAACCACCCTCAGCTTCACAAAACCGCACTTAACGCATGGACAAACTATTTTTGCAGCATCTTTATTTGTTTTTATACGATGTTGAACAAAAATACTGATAAAATCTTCAACGCCATCCGCATATGATTGTGACGTACGTTCATGTTTACATGGCTTATTGAAGAACCAATATTGTGCATCTTTATATAGTATATACATCGTTTTTTAGATGCATTGTATAATCTTCGATATTACAATATTTACATGGCTTATTGAAGAACCAATGTATATACTATATACATCGGTTGTAATTTTGGCGCGTCATACATTATACAACGGTTAATTGGTAACCCGGTGTATAATATCATAAAATCCTTGTTTTACAACACTCTACAGTACATCCGATGTATATTAAGTAATGTAAAACACCGTTTTTTGTACTAGTGAAAAAAAAGATTTTTGATATGTGTACCTTCATAGCATCTTCTCTTTCACTGTCATCCAATAACACAATCTCTGCAGCATTGGTTGTGGTATCATCTTTCTCTCCCTCTTCGATCATTCCACCACTCTCATTCTACAATATTCAATGAACATTAAACATAGTATCAGATGAACACACGCTTAGATATAGATGAACACATTTTCAAAAATAGATGAACACAAATAATATGTGTACCTCTCTTGCATCCTTCATAACATAATCTTGCTCACTGTCTTCCAACATCACAATTTCTGTAGTAGTTGTTGTGGTATTATCCTTTTCTCCCTCATTCATTATTTCACCACTTTCAGTGTCTTGTAATATTTCCTTCTGCATATATTTAATGAACACCAATTAAAGATCAGATGAACACACGATGAGAGTTTTATGAACACAATTTGAAAGTTAGATGAAAGCTAATTATAACACTAGTAGAAAAAACACCTGTTGCAGCCCCCCTGTTGAGGCGGTCACCTTAAAAACCGACGCAAAAAGTCTTATTCTACTATCTGTTGAGGCGGTCAGTCGGTTAGTTCGCTGCAACAGGTACTTTAGAGGCGGGCAAATATCCGTTCGCCTCAAATAATATTTGTGTTTTTGACTTGTTGAGGCGGTCAGTTTACTGACCGCCTCAACAGAGCCCAAACATTAGAGGCGGGCAGTAAGACGCCCGCCTCAACAGATGCGTAAAAACAATTAGAGGCGGGCAGTCATGCGCCCGCCTCAAAATATAACAACAATTAGAGGCGGGCAGTCATGCGCCCGCCTCAACAGATGCTGCATAAAAACCATTAGAGGCGGGCAGTCATGCGCCCGCCTCAACAGATGGTTAAAAAAAATTAGAGGCGGGCGCATGACTGCCCGCCTCAACTGATTCTGAAATTAATTAAAACCCGCGCCAACTGCAGCTTCATTTCCTTCGTTTTAATTTCAGTCGACTGCAGCTTCCTCCTCCTCTTCGCAGCCTCCTCCTCGCCGCTTCCTCCACGTCTCGCCGCCTCCTCCAACTCACCGCCTCCTCCTCGCCTCGCCGCCTCCTCCTCCTCCAGCTTTCGTCCTTCGAGTCATCGAGGTAGGTGAAACTTCCTCCTTCGCAAATTGTTTTCGGATTTTGATGTGCATGAGTTGATTCCTTTTGTGGTATGAATGGTTGATATTTGTTGTTGTGGGTGATTAGTCCCTTATTTGGTGGAATTTTGATTGATTATGTTGTTTTGGTTCTTTAGGAAATTTTGATGCACTCCAAGTGTTCGGTAAAATGCCTAAACGAAAATTTAATCTTAATCTTGTCAATTTTACTAGTTCTTGTTAATACCTTTCATGTATGTTTAGGATTATGCTCTACCTCTTGTCTATATAGTCAATTCATATAACTAAACTTAATTTTGTCACTTTTTAGCATGACTTGATAAAAATTGTAGGAAAGCAAATGAAATATGTCGATGAGTGATTTTAATGAGTTTTGCATGAGATATTGTTTTGTTAGCTAGATATCCAAATAATTTTATTTTATTTCAATGAGTGTTTTCAATGTTATGTATGTATTGGTCTTTCTACAGTTTTCTCTAGTTATTAGAAATGAGTCGTCGTTGGATGTACGGTGATCATACTACAGCTGAATATTTGAGTGGGGTTGGGGAGTTTATTAGATGTGCTTTAGCCAACCAACAGAGTACAAAAGCCGAAAAAATCTATTGCCCCTGCCGTGATTGTAACAATGTAAGGAGGTTAGCAGACATTGATGAGATTGAGGATCATTTATTTCGTCGTGGGTTTAAGCAAGATTATCATGTTTGGTTTTGGCATGGAGAGAAAATACCTGATCGTCCAAGTTCTAGTGTAAACGAATTTGATCTTCAGGTAGACAGTGATGAGAGTGATGATAACATTTCTGAGAATTATGAGATGGATGATGATGATGATGATGAGCAAGAGGATGAAATGAATGAGATGATGGATGGGGTGAGAGATCGCTTGGATGAACGACCTAAGGTGTTAGAACAACTAACAAAGGCTGCTGAGACGCCTTTGTATCCTGGGTGTACAAAATTTACCAAGTTAGAAGCTTTGTCAGTGCTATACAACTTGAAATCGAAGAGTGGCTGGACTGATTCGAGTTTCACGACCTTATTGGAGTGGTTAAGTGAAGTTTTGCCGGAAGGCAATGAGTTGCCCACCTCTACCTATTATGCCAGGAAAGTGATGTGTCCCTTTGGCTTAGAGGTTGTCAAAATAGATGCTTGTCCAAACGATTGTGTTCTTTACAGAAAAGACCATGAAAATTTGGATGAGTGTCCAAAGTGCGGTGTATCTCGTTACAAGCGTAAAGGGGTAAATTCCGCTAAGAAGGGGCCGCCGGCTAAAGTTATGTGGTATCTTCCAATCATAGATAGATTTAAGCGTTTGTTTTCATTAAAGAAACAAGCAAAAAATCTGAGATGGCATGCAGAAGGGAGGAAGAAAGATGGACTCCTTAGACATCCTGCTGATTCTCCTCAATGGAGAAATATCGATAAGAAATATCCTGAATTTGGCAAGGAGGTTAGAAATCTGAGACTTGCTCTGTGTACAGATGGTGTGAATCCTTATGGCACTCTAAGCACTCAGCACAGCACATGGCCGGTTCTTCTTGCGATTTATAATCTTCCTCCATGGTTGTGTATGAAGCGCAAGAATATCATGTTATCACTCCTCATCTCGGGGCCTAAGCAACCTGGAAATGACATAGATGTGTATCTAGCGCCACTCATAGAGGATTTGAAATTATTGTGGAATGAAGGTGTTTCAATGTACGATGCACACACCAACTCAGACTTCACACTGCGAGCTATGGTTTTTTGTACCATAAATGATTTTCCAGCATATGGAAACTTGTCTGGGTACAAAACCAAAGGAGAACAAGCATGCCCAATATGTGAAGAAGACATGGAACCCACATACTTGAAACATTACAAGAAAAATGTGTTTGTAAAGTACAGGAAGTTCCTTAGTCGGTATCACCCTTATCGTAAGAAGAAGAAAGAGTTCAATGGTCACACCGAGGAAGGAGTGGCTCGTGCACCTTTAACGGGATCGCAGGTTTATGAACGTATTAAAAATGTTGAAACCAAATATGGCAAGTTCATGAAGCCCAAGTCTAAAAAGGGTGTTTTATGGAAGAAATTATCTTCACTATGGGATCTTCCTTATTGGAAAGATTTGTCGGTTCGTCATTGTCTCGATGTGATGCACATTGAAAAAAATGTGTGTGATGCTATTATTGGGACTTTGCTACACATTCCCGGAAGGACTAAGGACAATAAGAAAGTTCGGAAAGATATGAAAGAGAGGAATATGCGTCCAGATTTGTGGCCCGTGAAAAAAAAGGATGGTAAAAGGACTTTTCTTCCTCCGGCGTGTTACACAATGTCAAGAAAGGAGAAAAAGACGTTTTGCGAGTGCTTACATGGCATTAAGGTGCCATCGGGATATTCATCTAATGTAAAACGTCTAGTTTCTCTCTCAGACCTGAGGTTGATCGGTATGAAGTCTCATGATTGTCATGTACTGCTTAATGTTTTCTTGCCAATTGCACTTCGTGGGATATTGCCGAAACACGTGAGGCATGTTATAACAAAACTGTGTGTGTTTTTCAGTTCGATATGTGCTAAGGTGATTGATCCAGAGAAACTGGATAGTCTGCAAGATGATATCGTTGAAACTTTGTGTCGATTTGAAATGTACTTTCCGCCCTCTTTCTTTGATATAATGGTGCATTTAATTGTCCATTTAGTGCGAGAAATCAAGTTATGTGGCCCGGTGTTCTTAAGATGGATGTATCCCTTTGAGAGATATTTTGGGTCTTTAAAAGACAAAGCAAAGAATCCGGCGAATCCAGAGGGTAGTATAATTCGGGGAATCTTTCATGAAGAGATATGTGAATACGTAGCTGAATTTTTGTCGAGGCTTGAGCCAATAGGCCTTCCGAAATCTCGTCATGTAGGGAGGCTTGAAGGGGTGGGAGTAATTGGTAAAAAAGTAATCTCGCCTCCTTCTGAAAGGAAGAATAAGGCACATCTTTGTGTGTTGCAGCATCTTACAGAGGTCAGTCCTTACGTAGATAAGCATGTGCTTGAATTGCAACATAATAATCCTAAATTTAATGAAAGGGCATTGATGCGGGAACATAATCGCTCATTCGTTGATTGGTTTAAGAAGGAAGTAGTTGAGGAACTAAAGAAAGGGCATGATGTTTCTGATACAGTCAAGTGGTTAGCTCGAGGTCCTCGTCTATGTGTTCGGTCTTATGAAGGGTATGATATCAATGGGTTCACATTCTACACGTCAAGACAAGATGAAAAGAGTGTGGTGCAGAATAGTGGAGTGAAGGTTGTTGCATCATCTAGGGTCTATGCAAGCGCTAAGGATAAAAGACCGGTTGATGCGACACAATCGTATTACGGTGTAATCGAAGAAATATGGGAGCTTGATTACAGCAGTTTTGTGATTCCTGTTTTCCGGTGCAAGTGGGCCAACAACCATAATGGGGTGAAACAAGATGATATTTACCCGGGTTTAACGTTGGTAAACTTTGACCGATTAAGTGAGAGTGACGAGCCATTCATTCTAGCGTCACAAGCTAAGCAAATTTTCTATATCGTAGACAATGTTGATCCTAGATGGCGTGCAGTTGCACAAGGGAAAAGGCATATTCTCGGTATTGATGATGTTCTGGATGAAGATGAGTATGACAACTACGATGACTCACCCCTGTTATCAACTGTTGTTCAACCATTACCAGAGGAGGAAGATGCAAATAATACTAATCACATGCGCACAGATCATAGGGAAGGAATATGGGTTTCAAAGCGCAAATGAATAAGATGACTCTGCTTCTGATCTGATTCCGGTTTGCTTCTGATCTGATTCTGATATGATTATGATTTGCTTATGGCGTGCTTCAGTTTTTCTTCGGTTCTGATCTGATTTTGATATGATTCTGATATGATTCTGGTATGATTCTGATTTGCTTCTGGCGTGCTTCAGTTTTTCTTCGGTTCTGATCTGATTTTGATATGATTCTGATATGATTCTGATATGATTATGATTTGCTTCTGGCGTGCTTCAGTTTTTCTTCGGTTCTGATATGATTTTGATATGATTCTGATATGATTCTGGTATGATTCTGATTTGCTTCTGGCGTGCTTCAGTTTTTCTTCGGTTCTTCCCTTGATTCTGGTTTGTTTCCCATCTTATCTATCATTGAAATATGTTGTGCTGCTAGAATCTTTAATGTATATTTAGTATCTTTAATCTTTATGTATACTCATTGTTTTCTTGCTTATGATGCAGGAGTGTATTTGTCAGTGTTAAAATGCATAACCAATTTGTTGCTGGAAGTGATTCGGAAGGTGACAGTGATCCAGTTATTCCTCCTACAACAGTTGACGAATCACTGGATGCTAGCACGATTACAAAGATTGTCCGTGGTCGATCCAAAGGAGTCAAGGCAAAAAAAGCTATGTTCCTTGAGTATAATGAGCTTAATATCCCTGATGGAAAGTGGTCGGCGGAATACGGGAAGCAAGTTGGAACTTGTGCTGCTAGAATTAATATTAATGAGAAAGAATACCGAAAGATAGATGAGCAAACAAGGAAGGGGTTTTGGGAGGAGACCAAGGTAAAACGTTGGATATGATTTCACATGTTTTTAATATATACTATGTTCATAATTTAACAGTTTCTGAAAATTGGCAGCTTTTGTTCCACATTTATGATGATTCGAGTAATTCAAGGGAAAAATATTTTCACCATGGTGTGGCAAAACGATTTCGAGATTTCAAGAGTAAGTTGGTGCGTCGATGGATCACTAAAAAAGAAAGGATGCCGAAGACACAGTCATCCAAGATGCCTTGGGAAGTCTATGACCACATCACAGAGGAAGATTGGAACACATTTGTTCAACAATACTTCATGCCGGAGTCATTGGTAAGTTATTGTTTTTTATACAAATGGTTTCTTATGCATCATTGGTAATAACGTAAGGATATATCTAGAAAAGGACATGCATAGGGTTAATTAAGTGCATGAAAATCTGACCTTGAACATAGCACAAGAGTGATTTGTTTAATTTGTAACTGATAGGACAATTAGTGTTCACGGTCCGTAACAAATCGGCACGGTCTGCAGCAAACCGTGCCGCTTCACTGGACGTCTTCTGCTGATCTGCACGGTTTGCAGCAATCCTGCACGGTTTGTAGCAAACCGTGCCGTTTCACTGGACGTCTTCATCAACTTCTGCTGATCTGCACGGTTTGCAGCAATCCTGCACGGTTTGTAGCAAACCGTGCCGTTTCACTGGACGTCTTCATCAACTTCTGCTGATCTGCACGGTTTGCAGCAATCCTGCACGGTTTGTTGCAGACCGTGCAGAACCATTTTTCTCCTTTTTCCTCGCTCGTTTCGTCCCTCGTCGAGTCCTTTAGCTCCCCTGTTGCAAGATATCATCCAATACACACGACAGATGAGCATAATAGATCACAAGTTTGATTCATACATATAATTTTAGTGATATGCATATTGAGTAACTCTTTGTAAATGAATTATAATTTTATGTGCATCTGTGTGTATTGTTCATAATTTTTATGTGCATCTTTAACATCCTTTTTGACAGGCTCGTAGTGAAAAGGCAAGGAACAGTGCGTCATTCAACAAAAGCCATCATCGCACTGGCCAGAAGGGTTATATCAGAAAACGACCTGAATGGATAGATGATGGACGACTTCCACCAGAAGCAGCATTAACTTTCTCAAGTAGTTCCTCGGTGAACTCTTCTGTCACCTCAACGCTAGCTAGAGTTAAGAAATTTAGATCAAAGGAGTGGATATTGGCTCATCAAGTTCTAAATAAAGATGGAGAGTGGGAAATTGACCCAAATGATAAGGAAATTGCAGAAATTGCCAAAAAAACTGTAAGAAGTGATATCTAAGTAATGTTTATTTTCTTTGATTATAAATTATGAACTAATTCTTACTTTTCTAATTGACATAGATGGAGTACATTGAAGAAGAAGAAAAAGGTAATCTTGTTTTTGAAGATCAAGAGGATGCCCTCACCAAAGCTATGGGGAAAAAAGATCATCGTGGGCGTGTCAAGGCAATGGGTGGAAATGTTTGTCATACAGTTGCTTTTGGTCCGAGAAAGAGACAAAATAAATTTGCTCATAGTGAAGCTTCTTCAGATGTAATTGAATCAATTAGAGCTTCAATGAGAAAGGAGTTTGAAGACGACCTAGATAGAATAGTGGAGAAAAGAGTGCAAGAGGCCCTCCAAAAGCAACTAGCCGCCATGGGACATATGGGCCAGTATGCCTCCACTTCCAACCCTGTACATGATTTCTATGGACATGCTGAACATGATTCTGCCCCTCAACCACGCGAGCTAAAGGTACAATTTATGTCATTCATGTATATTTGAATGATGATGATTTTTTCTACTCTTGGTTTACAGTCTTGAGATAACATGAGCATGTTTATAAACATAAAAAATAGCATCTGAAACAACGTTTAGCTTTTCAAAAAATAATGTGTTTAAAATGTAATGACTCATATATTTGCATCAATTTCATTATTTATGCAGGAAAGGGTTCCATGTCATCTTGCCCTTGAGGATGAAGTTTCCGGTAACAAAGTCATTGTGGCGGATGGTATGGTACAACCCTCAGATGGTGCATTGACCCAACATTTTAGATTAATGAAGCCTGGTCACTATAAAGTCCAAATTGATTTTGTTTACGAAGGGCATGTTGATGATATTCTTCCGGTACCTACTGGAGATGGTTTAACTAACTTAGGCGGTGCTCAGGGTAGTTTTGTACAATGGCCAATCCACTTAGTGATTTTCGAAGACGACGAGGTATGAATGTTTTGAACGAATATGATAATGCAAGCATTTGCTACATCTAATTGTCTACTCAATCTTGCTCATGTAATATTTTTGTAGGAGTTCACTCCACGCCTGATAAAGAAGTCTAAGTCTAAGTCACTCCAGGTATATGATTAGCTAGAACTTGTATTTTTAATTCATGACATATGTTCTATTTGCAGCTTCTGGCGTGTTTATTAGTTATGGTAATGCACTGCTGAATGTTGTTCTTATTTTTCTGCATTGTTGTTACAGTTATTCATGACATATGTTCTATTTGCAATTTTTCTTGTTTATTAGTTATGATAAAGAAGTCTAAGTCTAAGTCACTCCAGGTATATTTTTGTTCTTACATTTTGTTATTATTTTCATATGCAATGAAGTCTAAGTCAAACAAAGAGGCGGTGGGTAGTTGTGATCGTAAAACTCAAGAGTCAGCCGCCAAAAGCAAGAAAGCGAATTTTGCAAACGATGCAATTCAAGGTCTTGGCCCGCAATGCAAATATTTGCATTTTTTCATCTCTTCAGCTCCCGGCGAAATATACGATAGTACTCCCATCAAGTTGGATGCTTCGATTTGGCATTATTCGCAAGATCAAGATACATACGTAACTGAGTCTGATGTTGAAGAGTTCCTTAGAGGGGCGTGCTTAAACATTTCAGTGATCCAAGTCTACATACTGTAAACATTTTCATCAATCTTTATGTTTTAGTTGTTAATTATTCTATCTGTGAGATTTTTACTTTACAAATACTAATAGTGTAATCTTGCATATTTTGTAGGTATTTATTGCATGATCACAGCTGGGCATTTGAAATGTCGTCTAAGATTGGATTCTTATGTCCTGAGACGATGTCAAGCACAAGAATCAAGGCTGATCCTAATGTCCCAACAGAGTATTTAAAAAAGATTTTCGTTGCTGAAATTCAAAAGGAGAAGATGAATGATCCTAGCATAACCAAATGGTTTTTGCTTCCATATAATCAAGAGTAAGTGTGATATAGCAATCCTTCTTTCTTGTTCTGACTACATTTTTTGACTTGTTTTCTGATGTTATACAATATCTTTTATAAATGACGCAGAAATCATTGGATTCTATATGTACTAGACCTACGTAAAGGCCTTGTGTATATTTTCGATCCTCTCAAAGCAGCACGCAAAGAGTATGATGTATGGGGCATCTTGAGTTTGTAAGTTTTTTACTTAAAAATTGTCTTTTCAAATATTTACAAAATCAGAATTTTTGACTTGTATGTTGTTTATTTTATAGGACATACCAAGTGTATAAGTTTAATGGTGGGGTGCGTCCGAGTAAAACGACTAATTTCAAGTCTTGGAGACCCATTCATATAGAGGTATACCAACATAAATTACCTTTTTCTTTATTTTTTATATTTATTGATCTTAAAACTAAGACGATGTATTATATTGTTATTTTAGTGCCCTCAACAAAGTGGCGGAACCGAGTGTGGATATTACGTTATGAAGTTCATGTTGGAGATTGTCACGACATATCAAGAGTCTAATGAGCGACTAGATAAGGTAGTTACTTTACACAATATGCATGTATTGCAAGTTATACATATCACAGATTATATACATCTTTCACAACGTCTGAGTTTATAAATCGTGATATATTCTTATAACGTTTTCAATTTTTATCTAAGTTATCCTAGATAAGGTAGTTATCCTAGATAAGGTAGTTATCCTTTCATTTCATATATGTAAAATCTAATTTTTTTCATGTTAATTACTTGACTAAGACGATGTACTATATGTTTTTGAAGGTCTATGTTCAGAGGAGTGCGCCTTATACAAGTGAGGAACTCGATGTTGTTCGTGAGCAATGGGCTAAGTTCTTTACAACCAAATATCTATTATAGTTTAAGCTGTATGTTTTGGATATTTGAACAATAGGTTTTGTACTTGAATTGCATATATTCTGTTGAAACTGAACACATATTGTTTGTGAAATGTATCTGCAAGTGGAACTAGACGTTCAGAATGATTGAAACAGGTTTTCTACGTACCTCTGTACAGGCTGGTTACTGTAAATTCAAACCGAATATTTTAAAAAAAAAAACACTTGTTGAGGCGGTCGGGAGGGTGACCGCCTCAACAGATGGCACGTTTTCTACCTCTGTTGAGGCGGGCAGAAGGGCGACCGCCTCAACAGAGGGGGTCTGTTGAGGCGGTCGCCCTTCTGCCCGCCTCAACAGACCCCCTCTGTTGAGGCGGTCGCCCTTCTGCCCGCCTCAACAGAGGTAGAAAACGTGCCATCTGTTGAGGCGGTCACCCTCCCGACCGCCTCAACAGACCCCTCTGTTGAGGCGGGCGCTGCCCGCCTCAACAGATCATGACCTGTTGCAGCCCCCCCTGTTGCAGCGACCCCTGACCGCCTCAACAGGGGGGTTTTTTACCACCTCAACAGGTGTTTTTTCCACTAGTGTAAGAACAGATGAACACAGATTAAATAATGAATGAACACATAAGCATTTCTATATGAACACACATAATATTTGTACCTCTTTTTGTTCATCATCCTCTCATTGCATTCACCTTTCTCTACAACTTCCACTATGCTTTCACCTTTCTCTAACTCAGAGTCTCCATTCAAATTCTCATCAACTTCCATTCCTGCATTTTGAATCTCTGTAGAAACATCTTGCACACTCTCAACTTCATGTATTTGAGTATCATTTTTTAACTCACCATCACCTTTTTCCACTTCAGGTACACCCAGATCTACATCTTCTTCTTGATTTTCTTGTGGTGCTTCTTCTTGTGTGATCACTGGTGAAACTCCCAAATCAAAATTTGGTGTGGAGTTAAAAAATTCAGCTCCTTGATTTTGAATTTAAAAAAAGATGGGGAGTTAGTAAATAACTGAAAAATATGAGTACATGAACACAATAGTGATTTGCTATGAACACAATAGTGATTTGCTATGAACACAGTGATAGTATCACCTTTTGAATTGCTTCTTGTATACCCTTTCTCTGCATTCTCAATGATGTGTATGTTCTGATAGGATTGGATGTTTTTGTTTCCTTCTCAGACGCAGTTGTTTCGCTCTGTTTAATAAATAATTTGTGTTAGGCAACACATTAATATTTCAACACAAGTTTGGAAAGTTTTTACTTACTTGCTCAGTCATCTTTGATAATTTGCCAATAACATGTGACAGTCCTTGAGTTCCTAGATATTCTTCATGTGCTTGCTTCTCTTGAATTGTTTTTTCAATTTCATCCATGCATTTGACAGCCATATCCCACAACTCATCTTGACTGTTTTGGCTTTCATTTTCAGTCCCGTCCTCTGTTTGAGATTCTGAACAAAGCTTTACTTTTATAATATTCTCACACTCAATGTTAACCTTGTTGAGTACACCATGTCCAGCTAGCTGTGTAGGGGTTTCTTTATTCCTCTTTATGAACTTTCTTATCTTCACAACCATCTCCTCAACATCTTGCAGGTAGCCTTCCATAAATGTCTTAACTTCATCATTTTGCACGTTGTCATCCTTTCCGTCATTTTGGAATTTGCTTGTCTGCCCTTCACCACTAAATATATTTCTCTTGTGTATCCTTTGCCAAACCCACCATACTTTAGTTCTTCATCCTCCCTTCCTTTTAGCATCTCAGTATTCCACTTAGAGATTATGGGAAATGCTCTTTCAACCCCTTTTCCTTTCAACGTCACCCTATCAGCATATATAAGTTGCATTTAAAAAAGATGAACACAATAGTTAGATTAGATGAACACAACAATATAATCAGATGAACACACAACTCTGAAATTCCATTCTTCTCATGAACACATATTCAGTTATGGATGAACACATGTGTAAATTACTCATGAACCCATATTCAATTATGGATGAACACATGTGTTAATCACTAATGAACGCATATCAATTATTTATGAACACATGTGTTAATCACTCATGACCACATAAGTTATTTCACATGAACACATACACATTTACTGATGAACACGTATGAATTGCCAGATGAACACAACTATATAATCAGATGAACACACAGTTTTCAAGGATGAACACAATAGTAAGTTTAGGTGAACACATAAACTTAATTGCATATATGATTTAAAATGATCCCTCAGATTTACATAAACTATATATAATAGATGAACATAACAATATTTTGAGGTGAACACATAAAGCATAAGCATTTGAACACATGTGTACAAGAACGTGAACACAAAGTAAATTAATATTGAAACTAGTGATTTACTTACCAAGAGAAGCAAAACAGGACCTTCGTATGTACCATCTTCTGTTTGAGCCCATGCAATTGAAGTTTCGATCAACTTATCAAATAAAAATGCACTCCAATTATAGTCCTTGATTGATTCTACATTATCAAGCAAATCCATTATTTCCCACTTGCATTTCCCATTGGGATAACTTTCCACCATTGTGTTGACAAAAAGCAAGATGAAATACCTCTTGAACCACTCACTGTCATCCTGAAGTGTCATCATCTTGTTCCTAATCTCAGTACAAGATATATTCCTCATAGTCCTTCCTGGGAAATCTTCGGTTACTTTGGTTTTGAGATATTCACTTCTTTTGCCTTTCTTTTGTAGCTCTATTCTGTTTGTTCCCATTGGTATTCCAAGATACTCATGTGGATCAGCTTCAGTAATCACAATGTCCCTTGAATCCTTGTGTTTGATTACACATTTGAGCGGGTCAAACTTGCTTAGCACATAATATCCAAATCGTCCCGGTAGATCAGTGACCTCCCACTCTAACATATGTCCAAACCCCATGTCAATGACTGCTTGCCTTTGTGCATCAGAGAAAGCATACTCTTTATCATTAAAGTATGTCACAAGCATATTTGGCGATGTCCTACAAAGAAGCCTTGTGTTCAGCTTACGCAACTCTGAAATTTTCTTCTTTCCAGTTAGATCTAAAACTTTTCCTTTTGCTTTTGTTGTCTTATTCTTCTCTGACACTAAAGCTTTCCCTTTCTCCTTGTTCTCTTCAGCTTTCTCTTTCTTCTTCTCTTGCCTCTTCTTTTGTACTACAACAGCTTTCCCCTTTGCCACTGCCTACTTTTTGCTCTTCTCAACATTCAGAGGACTAGCTTCATCTCCTCTCTTTCTTTTTGATTGCCTAGTTTCTGCAACTATATCTCTTTGTGTAGGTTGTCCATCTTCTGTTCTTGTGAGGACATACCGTGTTGGTATTTGAGATGAACTGCCTGACACGACCATAGCAAGTGGACTACCTGTGTAAATGACCATATAAACACAATCAAATGATGTTGTAAAGACATATCAAAGAATGAAAAAACATGAAGATTTATAATGTGAACACATATCAAATAATCAATTAACACATATCAATGAATCAATGAACACCAACCTATAAGTCAAATGAACACATTTTTTAAAACTATATTTCTTACCAGCTATTTCAATTGGAGATTGAGATTTTTTCTGAATTTCTTGTTCTCTGGCTATATATCTCATCTGCCTTGGTGATAAGGTTTGTTGATCTCCTATATTTGTCAATAGACATGAAATTCAAATGTTGTTAAACAAAAATACACAACTATATTTTTAATGAACACAGTCACTATTGAATATGAACACAAAATCATTTCAAGATGAACACAGAGTAAGATTATTACCTATTGCAGAGGTGGGGGTTCCTAGTGGGTCATGTCTTGATTTAGTTTTGTTTTGTCTTTGATCTGAAACAGTTTGGCTTGAGGATTTTGTGTCACTTCCACCTGAAGAGGATTTTGTGTGGGTGGGTGTGACATCCCTAGATGTTGTTTGGCTTGAGGAAGTTGGAGAGGGAGCTGTTTTCGTACTGCTTCCAGCTTTGTCTTGGCTTGCTTTTCTTCTGACCTCCCTCTTGGATGATTTTTCTGTTTTATCTCCAACTATTAGTGTTCCATAAGGTAGTTCCATCACTTTTGGGTCAACTAGTATTATCATTATACAGATGAACACACATTAATATTCAGATGAACACATAAGTTTTAACTCATGAACACATATTTAAAGATAGATGAACACATATTAGTTTCAGATGAACACATTTGTATTTCACTCTTGAACACAGAAGTTTTTACTCATGAACACATATTCACTAATGGTTGAACACATGTGTAATTCACTCATTAATAAAATTCAGTTATGGATGAACACATTTTTGAATTTCTCTCATGAACACATAAGTTATTCCTCATGAACACATATTCAGTTATGGATGAACACATGTGTATATAACTCGTGAACACAAATTAGATATAGATGAACACAATTTTGCATTTCACTCATGAACACAGAAGTTATTCCTCTTGAACACATATTCAGTTATGGATGAACACATGTGTTAATCACTCATGAACATATAAGTTATTTCTCATGAACAGATACACATTTACTCATGAACACGTATGACTTTCCAGATGAACACATACACATTCACTCATGAACACATACTCATGAACACATACACATTTTGTTATTTGCATATTCTCGTTAGTTGATGAACACATATTTCTTTATTGATGAACACATGGACACAGTAACCGCCAAATCAGTTGAAATTTAAGATGTGTTCATCATGCAAAATATAAAACAATGATTAAACATTTTTGAAGTTCTCAAACGCCTTCATGTATGCATTAGCTTTCTTCGTTTACTAATTTTCAAGCATTAGGTCTTATTTGGAACCAAATGAACACCGGAGATAAAGTTCAACAACAATTGAACGGTTAGGGCTTGCAATTTGTGTATTTGAACTCGAAATCGACTGCGTACCTGCAATGTCTGCCTTCTTGTTCATCTTCTTCGTCATTGTTGCTTATAGGTTTTGTTTATGGCTTCGATCGTTCAACAAGCTCGAAAACGCTAGAATCTTCAAGGATTTAGGTCGAAATCTTCAAGGAGTTGAATCACCACTTCGATTACACTCGATTACGCTCGAATTTGGGAGTAATTTGTGGAAACCGTCAAAAACGGTTTTTGAATTTGAGAGAGTGATCGTGATCGCGCATCAGCTTCTGGGAAAAGTGGGCTTATGAGGCTTCTTCATGGTTTATATAGGCGCGTGTTATGTTATTAAATTTTGGAGCGTGAGACGCACGCGCCCGTGTTGGCATCTGGGATGATGTGGGCTGTTGTGGGCTGTTGTGGGCTGTTGGATCAATTCCATCCTACGGATGAAATTGATCCTTATTCTTAATACTAAGGGATGTCCTCGCCGGAGTCCAACCCACAATGATGAGGTTGACTATGTGTGCAGTTCAAAATAGATAAAAGAGAATTTATATACAAATTCTATATACCACCAGGTCAAATTCTCAAATACCGTCGGCGCCAGGTCTCTCGCGTAACGCGAGATTAAGATGTAATATCCCTCATTTTCAATAAGGATATTTTGGTAATTTTCCCATATAAATAATTTTTCTTATAATTATGTTAATTAATTATGAGATGATATAAAACTTGTTACATAAAGTTGTACGAGTATGTGATGTCACACATATATTGAAACTTATGATATATAACCTAGAATATCTAAATTAGATTAACAATTTAATGTTAAGGTTTAAATATGGTTAAATAAATATTAATTAAATTATTTTAAGCTAAGTATTATTCAATTTAGCGTTAAAATAATTATTATGAGTTATCTTTAAAGTTTGGGTAAATTCTATTTTTTCCTAAAACCGTTAAGGACATTTTTGCCACAACTTAAAAAGGTTGGAATTATTTGTAAGTCGGCCAAATAATAGGGTGGTCGATTGTAATTAACAGAAATATAAGTTTTTATTCTCCCCATTTCGATTTCAATCTTCAAATCCGAAATTCGAACTCGTTTTTTATCGGAATTTGATTCCGTAAAATCCGGGATACTCTACTCAACTTCACTTATGTAATTCATCTTTTATCCAGTTGAATTTGGTTGCAAATGGGCCAAGATTCATCCGTAATCTTGTTAGACGCGTTTTAGGGTTTTTGATTTGAAATCTTTAAAATTCGATTCGATTTCAATCAATTTCAGCAAGAAAAGATATGGGTCTTATGCGTGGTGATCAATTCTACTAAACCCCTATAAATATAAGCACATTCTTCATGTTTTCGGCATCCAATTCATCCAAACAAACCCCAAAACCCTTCATTATCTCTGTTTTTCGAAGCTGTCTTTTATGGCTTTCCCCCGCTACATTTATCCATCTTTTTCCAAATTTCATAAGCCTATTATGTAGCCAGTGTCAATATGAATCCGGAGCCACCGGCCTCACTCGATTTGGTTTCCGATTGAGCCCGTACGAGCCTTCTGAACTCAACACAATTTTTGTGCTCTGTTTTTCCCGACCTGTTTCTGTACTGGTATTTTCCCTGAGATTTTAACGATCATTTCCTGTAGTTCTTGATTCCAATATTTTAATTAAGTCTTCCGCTGTAATCTTTGTAATAAAGTTAAGAATTTTGTATTCATTATAAAGCTTCCACATTTGTAATATCGTTAAGTAATATAATATGACTTTTAATGTAATAGCTTCCGCATTTGTGAACTCGATCAAGTATTTTAATAATATAAATGCATTTCAATTACTATTTTGTATTTGCGATGCGTACTGTAAAGCCTTGGGTGACTGTGGACAGTTAAGTCTGGGGTCACTGGCGGTAATATTCCCAATGTAATTTGGGGTGTTACAATTATGGTATTAGAGCTAAAAGTTCCTTAAACGATTTTTAAACGTTTTCAAATTATTAGTTTTGAATATAGTTTTAAAATGAACTTTTAAACTTGTAAAATATTCTATAATTATTTTATTCTGAATAAATTTATAAATATATAACATATAAGACTTTGTAATAATTAGTATTAAAACGTTATATAAAACTTAATTATTTGGTTATATATTTATTTCTAAGGTTATAACTATATATAGATTCATAAAAAGGTTTTGAAATAGAAGACAAGTTATATACACTTTAATAAGAATTTCAAAACCTCTGTCAACGTCTTGTGCATTCTATTAAATTCTAGTTATAGAAAGAGTTATAACTGGATGTAACCTGAACTTCCTTGTCTCTTTCGACAATAGTTCTAAGCCTTCTTTCCCTTGTTTGCGAAATGGCGACCTATCCTTGACATAGAGTCGGAACAGGTGCGCCTATATCGAAACCTTTTCCTTTTGTAATGGATTTCTTCGTGAATACCAAACGATTTTTGTCATCCGCCAGTAGAGGAGTTCTTCGTTTGGAGGACCAACTGATCGTTAAGAAGATAAGAAGTGATGACTATTAGAGTATAGTTATCATCTTAGTTCCTTTTAGATTTAAAAACATTAAAGCAATAGTTTTTCTTAATTGTTCCCTTTGTATCGTTTCGGTATCTCTACTGTCAGGATGATCCTTATTGTATTCTGCCATATCTAAATTACATTCTTTTATTTCACGTGAGAGTTCCTTTGATGGATTCTAGTTATCGTTTCTAAGAGTAATCTCATATTCTAGAGCCTTTATCATTTCATTGATTCTGAATGTCGTGTCCATCCGGTGTTAGTGAACGTCGATTTAATACAAGATAAGTATGAATATGAATTGACTATATTTTTATGGTATGAAGCAATACCTTCGCATGTGTGACAATTTCTTACCCGTCTACTTGCAAGTTTCGGGGTCGAAACTTTTCTTAAGGGGGTAGTATTGTAATATCCCTCATTTTCAATAAGGTATTTTGGTGATTTTCCCATATAAATAATTTTTCTTATAATTATGTTAATTAATTATGAGATGATATAAAACTTGTTACATAAAGTTGTACGAGTATGTGATGTCACACATATATTGAAACTTATGATATACAACCTAGAATATTTAAATTAGATTAACAATTTAATGTTAAGGTTTAAATATGGCTAAATCAATATTAATTAAATTATTTTAAGCTAAGTATTATTCAATTTAGCGTTAAAATAATTATTATGAGTTATCTTTAAAGTTTGGGTAAATTCTATTTTTTCCTAGAACCGTTAAGGACATTTTTGCCACAACTTAAAAAGGTTGGAATTATTTGTAAGTCGGCCAAATAATAGGGTGGTCGATTGTAATTAACAGAAATATAAGTTTTTATTCTCCCCATTTCGATTTCAATCTTCAAATCCGAAACTCGAACTCGTTTTTTATCGGAATTCGATTCCGTAAAATCCAGTTGAATTTGGTTGCAAAATGGACCAGATTCATCCGTAATCTTGTTAGACACGTTTTAGGGTTTTTTATTTGAAATCTTTAAAATTCGATTCGATTTTAATCAATTTCAGGAAGAAAAGATATGGGTCTTATGCGTGGTGATCAAGTCTACTAAACCCCTATAAATATAAGCACATTCTTCTTGTTTACGGCATCCAATTCATCCAAACAAACCCCAAAACCCTTCATTATCTTTGTATTCTGAAGCTGTCTGTTATGGCTTTCCCCCACTACATTAATCCATCTTTTTCCAAATTTCGTAAGCCTATTATGTAGCTAGTGTCAATACGAATCCGGAGCCACCGGCCTCACTCGATTTGGTTTCCGATTGAGCCCGTACGAGCCTTTTGAACTCAACACAATTTTTGTGCTCTGTTTCTGTACTGGTATTTTCCCAGAGATTTAAACGATCATTTCCTGTAGTTCTTGATTCCAATATTTTAATTAAGTCTTCCGATGTAATCTTTGTAATAAAGTTAAGAATTTTTTATTCATTATAAAGCTTCCACATTTGTAATATCGTTAAGTAATATAATATGACTTTTAATGTAAACGCTTCCGCATTTGTAAACTCGATCAAGTATTTTAATAATATAAATGCATTTCAATTACTATTTTGTATTTGCGATGCGTATTGTAAAGCCTTGGGTGACTGTGGACAGTTAAGTCTTGGGTCACTGGCGGTAATATTCCCAATGTAATTTGGGGGTGTTACATAAGAAAAATTAACATAATTTCAAAGTACTAATATCGCGTAACGCAAGGAATGGGCATCTCGCGTTACGCGAGAAATGGGCATCTCGTGTTACGCGAGAAATGAACATCTCGCGTTACGCGAGAGATTATATTAGATGAATGTTGTTGTGATCCATTTAATAGATGTCTTGTCCCCACCAAACTATAATAACTACCCCTTATTTTAAGTAAACCGTAAAACCTATTAACCCTACCCTAACACCTATTTCTATCATCTTTCACCTCTTTTAACCTCCATTAAAACTCATTTTCAAACCTTCAGACCTCCAAAACACTCTAAGCCCACCAAAAACAATGGAAGATGAAGAGGAATTCAACAAAGGAAGGAGTGGAGATGGTGGTTCATCAGGTTATAATGTCACTGAGGTAATGTTCTTACTTAAATTATGAATATAAATTTGTTTTGCACCATTAAGAGCTACAATAAAGTTATTATGTTCTATTTCATGTTAAATGTAGTAGTATTAAGTGTTAAAGGGATGACGTTTGCATAGAATGTCCAAAAGATTTGTTCTTGAATGTTGTTTTGGTTAGGGTTTAGGCTTTTTAAGGTTTTTAATGTACAAATTTTAGTGTTGTTTATGTTTATGTTTATGTTATTTTGGGTACAATGTTAGTGATTATATATTATATTAGTGAAATGTTAAAGTGTATGATGAGAAATGATGTGTTGAATGAGATTTTTGAGGATTTTCACGTTATTTTTCTAAAATATTGGGTTTAGGTTTAAATGATCCCGTAAAAATGTGTTTGCACACAATTATGCAATTTCCTACGTTATGCGAGAAAGGATGTCTCGCTTTACACAAGAGACCAGATTTCGCGTTACGCGGAAATTGCACATTACATGGCCTAAATCTGTTTGTGTATATTTTGGTGTGTATAAGTGGATTTTTCTTTGTTCACTGGATTGAATGCAATCCAGTTGAATGACTACACCTACTCAACGTCCACGGTGCCATGTCCGTCACAGTCATTTGATTCAGGGGTTGAGTTTTGGTGCTTATTATCAACCATCTACGTGTGAAGTGCATGTGCCCATCTACTTATCAAGTGCCTGTGACATCTACATATGAATTGCCCGTGCCATCTACTTATCAAGTGCCCGTGCCATCTACATATGAATTTCCATGTACATATGAAGTGACATCAAGCTATGATCAGTGTTCTAAAAAACGCTATACGGGAACGGTACGGTGATGGAGAGTCCAACGTCTAGACGGTATAAATTAAAATGACCTATTTTTAACTAGAAATCTTGTGTCCCGTTCTTCAAACTATATAACCTTATACTAATTTATAAATTTCTAATTAAGAATCATTCTAATTCATAATCTAAGCATATAAATATATAATATAGTATTTTATAATTAATAAATTAGTATATTGTACATTTTTTCTATAAAATATATACTCTTTTTTAGATATCATATATAAAATATAAACTTAAATTAAGATTTTACAAGTTTAAATAATAATATTAAAAATTAAAAATGTTTATGCTATTTTTATTTCCACAAAATTAATAATATAATATAGCATTACTTATCTAAAGTCTGACTTTTTAAACTATTATTGTAGTTTATTAATATCAAGAGAATAAATTCCTCGTTTTTTAGGGGGGAATGAATGCATGTATTGAAGGAAAAATAATGTAACTGTGTTCCAAAAATCGGCCAATACGGCTTTACGCGTAACGAATGATACATATCCACGCGTTACGTGTGAATTTTTTTTACCATATATATTAAATTTCAAATGAATTACAAAACGGAATGATAAAAAATAGAATGATAAGTCGAATCCAACAAAAGGACATATGGAAACGTCTTTAAGAGCTATATTGATTCGGAACTAGCAAAGAACAAGCCACCTATCGTCGAAGGATTTTTTACACTTGGTCTATACTCCATGAAGTAGTTGTTCTCTTTGCATTTGTGGAAGAATTCTTGAACCACGGTTCTACCTTCCATTTCTTCTTTCCTTATACAATGTATCAAATTGTACACTTGTCTCTTCTTGGTGTAGCTTAAGGGATCCTTGTTTAACTCAGTGTAAATCTGATTAGGAGAACAGTGAGAAAGTACCATCTCACGAACCATTTTCTTTTGATTAGGGGTCACTCTCCCAGCAAATACATTCCCGATCAAAGTATCTCCAATAGGATGGTTGTGCAAACCACAAACAACAGTTACTCTCCAAGTATCTTCAATACGGTTCTCCATAAGCTTCAACTCAAATGGACGCCCCACTTTCTTGCTCTTTGTATTTTTCCTCACAAAGAGACTTTTAGGCTTATACTTTCCCCCTTTGTCACAAAGGAGTTGAACCCTTCCACTTTGCCCCGATAAAGATGGTCTAGTCCTTTGTTTAGAGATCATAAACTTATGTTGTTTTGCAACGTTGAACGCCCACAACGAGAAAATACATTACAGATGCACAATTCTTTGCTTCATTGTATTTTGGTCACAAATACAATGTTCCTTTTCTAGAGATAGTTGGTTTGACTTCTACATGGAAGAATTTTGTCGTTTGCGGGGTATTTTTAGAGGCGGGGAGTGAGGAAAGTTATTTGTGGGCGCTGCAGCAGCTGCAGACGATGTATTTGAGAATAGCAGTCTCGCCTACTTGCTTCGTCACAGACCGTGAGATGGCACTTATGAATGTCACGAACATGTTATGGCCAAATGCAAAGTTTCTATTATGTAGACGGCATGTCAGGAAGAACATAGAGGCCAAAGGCAAGAAAGATATGGGCACACACGCATTGGGGACTCAGATTTATGTGGAATATTTTGAGGTGTTCAAAGAAACCACTGAAGAAGGCTACTATAAAAGGTGAAGATACTTGAGAGAGAATGGGTCGCTTATCCAACCGTATTGAACTGTATATGTGAGAGAAAATTGGCTAAACCCTTACAAAGAAAGACTTGTTTCAGCATGGACGGATTACGTCTTTACTCTTGGGAATAACACGACAAACATGAATGTTCACTATTTTTTATATTTAAACGTTATGCACTTCTATTTAAAATGTAAATCTGCATTACAGCTTCTGTAATGCAAATTCACGTGTAACACGAGGAGATCTTTATGTCGCGTCACGCGAGAAAGGTTGCCTCGAGTTACGCGAGAATTTGGACATTACAGAGGCACAAACTCACAGTTATTGATATTATGTCAATTTACATTGTTTTTTTGAACATTTTAGAGTTGAAGGAGCACATTCGTGTCTTAAGTCGTACTTGACTAGTGGAAAGGGTAGACTAGACACAATGTTCGGTGAATACCAAACAATGACAGCGAACCAACTTAAGGAGATTAATGTGTCTTTCACCGAGAGTTTGAGTAAGAGTTTCACGGTTCTTGAAGGGGCCGACTTGTTTAAAGTCTTGAAGTTCAAAGTGTCTTACAATTTCATAGAGGAATTGCTTAAGGAATACGAGAAAGAAGAGAAATGGGGTTTGTACACACTTATGTTTTGTAGTTGTGAGATCAAGATTAGAGACAGGTTGATGTGTCTCCATCAGATTGTCCAACATTGGAAGGAGCAAAGACCTCTTTTACCATCAAAGTTGCACCCTTTCTGGAGTACATTGAGTTTGGAAGAGGTTGATGTACCTGGAATACTGAAAGTTAAGAGTAAGGTGGCAAAACGTCTTTCTTGCGCAACGCGAGACACCCTTTTCTCGCGTTGCGCGAAGTATGATGTCATGAAATTGCATAATAGTGAAATTTATCGCGCAACGCGCGACACCCACTTTGTGCGAAGTGTGACGTCACACGCAACTTTCTTCTCCGACGATCTCTTTCACTCCGGCCACATTCCAACCATATTTTATACCATTTTCATATTAATTCAACATAAATACAATACTTTTAACACAAAAACCTATCAATTTAAGTAAATTCTCAAATCAACATCAAAACCCTAAATAAAATCAAAACCCTAATCAAAACCATAACCCTAATGCATTTGTATCTATTCAATATAAAAAAACATTCACTAATCAACCATATTAAAAAACTATCATCTTTCATCCATTACAAACAACCTTATTCTATATAAAACAATTTCTATATCAACATTCAAGATCAAAATCATCATATATATGCAATTTCATATACAAACAACATATATTCATCTGGAATCAACATTACAAAGCGTAAAACAATAAAAAACATACCTTAATTGAAGATTATTGAAGATTAGGGTTGAGAAGATCGAGGAAGATTGGAGAGAGTTTTCTGTTTTTACGGCGGTATATAGTAAAAATGAGGCCGAAGTAGGGTTTTGACCTATTTATAATAGGAAAAGATGCATGTGCGAATAATTATTAACGTGCGAATAATATGCGAATGAAAAAATTCGTATGCACATTTAAGCCAACGACATGCACATTTGACAGATTTGCATGTCTTTGATAATATGTGAAAAGTACATGCACACACCTGTCTGTGCATGTCATTACTGAAGAACGTGCATGCGAATGTGATATTTGTACAATATTCATTTGCACCTGATCCATATTTTTTATAATAAGCCAATTATCGCGGAACGAAAATGAAAATTCTTGCGTAACACGAAATGGGAATTCTCGCGTACTGATCCAGATTTTTTAATTGTCATTTTAGCTATTTTGTTGAGATTTGCTTAGTACCTCTTTTTGAAAACTCCACCTTATTACCAAAACCTAATCGAATAGGAAATTAGGAATGGCAGTTTGCTAGCGCGTGTCCTCATCCTATATAAGCACGTTGACTTATTAAATAGGCAGATAAGCATATCAATTTCTCACTCAAAATACAGATTATCGTATCGCCTGGTAAAGACTCGGGATTATTTCCTCGCAACTTGTCATGCTGTTTCGCATATCGTTTCGTGGTATTTTGTAGCCCCACCATTTTTATTTTTTTAATACTATACTAACTTTGTTTCCTTGCTTCACATTTTTTCTCTCTCTCCCTTTCCCCCGTCCCCGTCCCCTTATAAATGCCTCCTCCTCATTTCCCCTCTTTATCCTCTTTCTTCTTCTTCTTCTTCTTCTTCTTCTTCTTCTTCGGCTCGTCGCTTCCTCTATAACGCTCTCTTGCTCAATCTCTTTCAGCAGGTACGACTTCTTTAATTCCTCCTTCTTTTTTAATCTCCAATTTGATGTTTTCTCACACTTTTCTTGCCTAATTTTTGGATATTCTCGAGTCGGCGTTTTTAGGGATTGGGATTTTTTGCAGGGGTCGGGGCGTGGATTTCTAGTAGGTTTTCTTCTCTGTTGCGGTTCGATCTTGAAGGCTTTTAGGGGCCGCAATTCTGGAAGAGCTCTTTCGAAGATGACGTCGTTGAGCAGGGAGCTCGTGTTTCTCATACTCCAGTTTCTCGATGAGGAGAAATTCAAAGAAACTGTTCACAAGTATAATTTCTTCTACTGTTTCTCTCCTCTTAGGTTTTTTGAATTTTTCTAATTGTTGTTCTAGGTTTTAAGGTGTGATTTGATTGGTCTATTTCTGAGCTTGGTGAGGCTAAGCTTGCTATGATTGGCATTTAAAGGGCAGAGTGTTCTTCTGATTGACCTTGTTTGATTGTAACGATTCATTTGTATTGAAATTGGTGTTTTCCCGCACAATTGTTGAGTCTTCAAGTGATTGTTCAACAGTGAGGTTTAGGGGTGTCACAATGACCTGTTAAAATAATGGGCTTCACAAAGGGTCTTGGGCAAACTCAGTCAGGTGGTCCTTAATGACTGAAGAATTCTTGCTCATTATTAAGACCATTAACCAGAAAATAGGAATTCAGCCCCAAGAAAACTTGTAGGAATATGAGTTGATTTGGGAACAAGGTTGTTTCCTTCCTTTTTTATTCTTTCGAAACTTTGGGAGGTCAGGATTTGAGAAAATGGAACAATAAAAACCTACCTTGTCGGTGGTTTCATGGCACTTACATGTTCTGCTCTTACCCGTTTGTGTCAATAATATGAATATACAACTCAGGGGTCCTTGTATGTTTTTTGAAACGAACTTTCTTATCATCATCTAATTGGTTCTTTTTGATTTTTTTTTTTATATATTTCTTGATCAAGGTTGGAGCAAGAGTCGGGCTTTTTTTTCAATATGAAACATTTCGAGGAGCTGGTGACTAATGGAGATTGGGACGAGGTGGAAAAGTATCTTTCAGGATTCACTAAAGTTGATGACAATAGATATTCTATGAAGATTTTCTTTGAAATCCGCAAGCAGAAATACCTTGAAGCCTTGGACAGGTATCTATAGACATGCATACCTGCTTTCTGTTTTGCTCTTCTATAATAAAAATAGACAGTCTCACTGTCACTTACATTTCTCAAAATTTTAGGCATGATCGTGCAAAAGCTGTTGATATTCTCGTGAAGGACTTGAAGGTGTTCTCAGCTTTCAATGAAGAACTCTTTAAGGAAATAACACATCTGCTCACACTGGAGAACTTTAGGTCTGCATAAGCTATTGTTTTATAGGTTGTCAATTTCTTCCTAGTTAAATCTGCATATTTGATTCTGTAATGAACATTTTAATGCAGAGAAAATGAGCAACTTTCCAAGTACGGTGATACTAAGTCTGCAAGGGGAATTATGCTTAGTGAACTAAAAAAGTTGATAGAGGGAAATCCTTTATTTCGTGATAAGCTTCATTTCCCTAGCCTGAAGAACTCGAGATTGAGGACCTTGATTAATCAGAGGTGAGTGGTTATTTTTTATGCCTTTTTCAGTTGCCGTAATCTTCTCTATGTTTGCACCAGTATTATATTATAAAATACTTCTTTGATGCCATCTGTATCATACTGTAGCTTGAACTGGCAGCACCAGCTTTGCAAGAATCCACGTCCTAATCCTGATATCAAAACTCTTTTTGTTGACCATACATGTGGGCCTCCTAATGGTGCAAGGGCGCCGTCTCCTGTGACTAATCCACTGATGGGTGCTGCTGTTCCGAAACCTGGGAGTTTCCCTCTTGGAGCTCATGGTGTAAGACAATATACAGGATTTTTACCTTCTAAAATTAGAAGCAGGTCATTGTCCTTATCTGAATTTTCTTACACGTCTCATTTTGTTTTGTTCTCTTAAGCCATTCCAAACGGCTCCAGCTGCTCTTCCAACACCTATTGCTGGTTGGATGGCTAATCCATCTTCTGTGCCACACCCTGCGGCTTCTGCTGGTCCCATTGGTTTGGGTGCCCCTACTGCTGCAGGTATTTCTTCATTAAAGGATATTTTAAAAAAAAATTGTGTGTTTTATCAGTGTGTAACTAAAGCCATCAACCTAAATACAATTGTGTTGTTCGCATCTGCAGGACATCTAAGTTAGAACTTGGGTCTACACTGGATATGCTTGATTAAACAAATATCATAAATAATTGCTCCACTGAACTAGGCTATATTTTTCTTGGCTATTTTGTGCATTCATGCTGATAAGTTTCTCGTTCCTCTTGTGTGAATGTACTGCTGTGGTGCAGCTGCTGCGCTTTTGAAGCGTCCTAGAACGCCTCCTAACAATGGTATGGCTATGGATTATCAAACAGCAGAATCTGAGCATGCATTAAAAAGATCAAGACCATTTGGAGTATCGGATGAAGTATGCATCTTTTATCTTTTGATATTTATCACCAGTATTATTATTATTATTATATGATGAAATGGAGAACTTTCAAATCACAATGAGTCTTCTGTTTAATTTTTTGTGGCTGAAATTTTCTAAGAGTTAGATGTATGCAAGACTGGTTTTATCAGATTTTTGTAATATTCAGAGTATACAACTCTTTGATGCTAGCCGAGAGGTTTTAAATTAGTCTAGTCGGATTTGTTCAACTTAATATGCATTTAGTGTGAATGCGGAAAATGTTATGAAATAATCACTATGTACAGTGTATTAATGTGAATTAGAATAGTGTTAGAAATGAATACATGTTTTGCTCTAAACATGCCAATCACCACGTATTGTATTATCAAAAGGATTAGATTATTAGAATGGGCCAATGGACATATTGCAGTATCTCTTACTGTTCTTGCATGTTTATATATGTGAACAGGTAAATCATCTCCATGCCAATATTGTACCTGCCGGATTCAATAACCAAACCCATGGACAGAGTTCGTACTCGTCAGATGACTTGCCAAGGAATGTTATCATGACTTTGCCTCAGGGTTCCACTGCTAAGAGTCTGGATTTTCATCCCCTGCAACCAGTTCTGCTTTTAGGTCTGGGAGAACAATGTGTCTTTGCTTAAAATTATATTTATTTTAGCTGGTCTAGCTTTAGATGGAGTGATTTTCAATGGTTTTGATGGATTCTGCATTATGTGGGTTTCTAGTGGGAACAAACATTGGAGATTCCATGATATGGGAGTTGGTAACAGGGAAGAAAGTTGCTTTTGCCAAATTTAAGGTGTGGGATCTTGGGAAATACTCAATGCAGTTACAGGTTTGTGTAATTTAACAGTTGTGTTGTTTATGGTTAAATAAGGACACCATTAGCTAAATGAACATCTTTAAATTCTTGATCAGGCATCTTTGGTCAATGATCATACTGCGTCAATTAATCGTGTCATGTGGAGTCCTGATGGCACACTATTTGGTACCTCTCTCGCACACTCTTTTAGTAGTCTGGGATATTTGCCTTATGCTTTCACATGGATTCTATGTTTCTTAATTTCTTCTTTGATATAGGTGTTGCATACTCAAAGCATCTTGTTCACCTTTACTCCTACAATTGCACCGGCGAGCTTAGAAACCCTTTAGAGGTTTGTTATCATAATCACTCTCTAGATGCTACTTAATATCATATTTTTGCTAAAGACTGACTAGGTCACGCTTTTCTGTATTGCAGATAGAAGCTCATGCTGGAAGTGTAAATGATCTTGCGTTCTCCTATCCTGCCAAACAATTATGTGTGGTTACCTGTGGGGAGGACAGGCTTATTAAGGTCTCTTTAATACAAAGCTACAGCTGCTACATGCTCTCTAATATATATAGAGTTTATGTTGCCATTGCTCTCGTGGAAAAATTTGAAAGTCGGGTGTGATGGTTCTTTTTTGTTGCAGGTGTGGGATGCAGCTACTGGTACCAAGCAGTACACTTTTGAGGGTCACGAAACACCTGTATATTCTGTTTGTCCACATTACAAAGAAAATATCCAGGTATGCCAAGCAGTTAAGATGATATAATTTTTAATGTGGCTTATAGAGTTAAGACGTCCTGAGGATAAAATTAGTAGCATCACATGCATGTAACTGACCGACAGAATGCAGATAAATAAGCAAAAAAGTACCTGTCCTTTTTACTGACTGACGATTGAAAACTTGATAATTGTTGTCTTTAGGATGATGAAATGTACCAATTACAATCTGCAGCTTAATCTCCGTGCTTTTTGTGCTTCCTAGCCTGAGAAAAGCTAAATGTTTGTTACCATCCAAGATAGAATAAGAGTACTGTAGTTGGTTACACATGCCCAGAGACACTTGGTTAATGCTGTGAGTCTGTGACAACTGGGGAAAGATATAAACCACTCACATAAGAAGCAGATACAGAGTAAAATGCCCATAATGATATAATATCTTTCTGGTCCAAAATTTATATCACGCCTTACCAGATGGTGTTTTGGAGACCCGGCCATAAATAGCAAAGTACAACACAGAGATGTCAGAGATACCCTTACCAGCCTCCTCTCTGTAATATGGAAAATATCCTACAAACTTGACTTGATGATTGCTAACATCATCTGGATTCTACTGCTCCCATCACCAGCCTCTTGGCTTGCCTCTCAAACCCTTTTCTAGTATACATTATTAATGGCTTGTCAGATTCCATTTGTGTATTGGTCTGTCCATGTTTATTGCAATCCTAGATCGACTTGAGTATCTTATCTGGCTACACATGCCAAGGATATCATGTCAATGCTCTGGTTAAAATTCTCTGGGAAGTAGGGAAATAGTTCCTAGTGCATTTTGGTCTGCCTCTTTTGCTCAATGCTTGCCAAATGTGAAGTGATCTCATATGTTGTCATTGTGTGAATGGCCCAGTTTATTTTCTCAACTTCAACGGATGGAAAAATTAAAGCATGGCTGTATGATAATGCGGGTTCAAGGGTGGACTATGATGCGCCGGGTCGTTCATCAACAGCAACTATGGCTTATAGTGCAGATGGAGCAAGGTATATGGTTATATCTTGGTCTTTTCTCCAAACATGGAAATTCGCTCTTTAGCTTTTGTTTACTCCATTGTTTTCTCACTTTATGATGGTTCAATATCTAGAATTATATACTAGTTTCTGAAGTTTTTTTTCCTTGTAGGTTGTTCTCATGTGGAACCACCAAAGAAGGGGATTCATTCCTGGTAGAATGGAATGAAAGTGAAGGTTCAGTTAAGCGTACATACCATGGCCTTGGAAAGCGATCTGCTGGAATTGTACAATATGATAACACTAGGAACAGGTTCCTGGCCGTTGGGGATGAGTTTTTGGTCAAATTCTGGGACATGGACAGCAATAATCTGTTGACTACTGTAGATGCAGAGGGTGGACTCTCGGTAATTTTTTTTATGGTCTTTCGGTTGCTCTGATAATCTGGCTGTTACTTATTGACCTCTATTAATTGCTTCTCAATCTCCAGGCTTCTCCTTGTATCCGATTCAACAAAGATGGAAATCTCTTAGCTGTTTCTACAAATGATAACGGTGTTAAAGTTCTAGCAAATGCAGATGGGTTTAGATTGCTGCGTAATGTGGAAAGTCATCCATTTGACCCTTCCAAAGTTGCTTCTGCATCTGTTGTCAAAGTATAATGCTCTCTGGCTTAAGTTACTGTTCATGTTTTTGCAAGTATTGATATGGTTGATAATGTATTCCTCTACAGGCCTCTCCTCAGCTAGCTACTTTTCCTCCTGGAAATACAGCTGTTTCATCTCCTATGGGAGATCGCACTGGTCTTGCAGCTGCTGCTTCCGGAGGGGTGGTGAGTCATAAAATTGATAATACACCAATCCATATCAGTGTTTATAGGTCTATTTTGGATACTGGTTGTGTGCAGTTCATTTCTTTATGTTCTGTTTCCTTTTGAGTTTCAGCAGAATGCAGATAATCGAAGCCTGGTAGATGTAAAACCCAGGGTTGATGAGTCTGTGGACAAACCGAAGGCCTGGAAACTGCCTGAAATCAATGAACCATCACAGTGCCGTGCACTAAGACTCCCTGATAATAATAATATATCAACAGTTAATGTGAAGGTTATAACTTTTCATTAACCTTGGTTGCATCCTGTGCCCCATATTTGCAATATATGTAGTATTTTTATTCCATGTCCCCTTTATTTGCTATTATTTTTGGTTAAATATTTACCTATAGTTGTTAACAACAATGCTCTATATGTGTACTTTCTAATAAAAACCACTGTGTGGTCGCCTATGTGTAACGAGGAATGAGGATACTCACCTGTCATGTGCCTCATGCTTTTTTATTCGAACTATTTAAATATTTATATTATGCATAGTTTGTATGACTTAGTGATTTGTTCTACTGCATGCTAATTTTGGCTTTGCTAGCCCTGTAACACGAGTGAAAATGTATTTCTATGTGGTAAACTTGTTAGATTAAAAATGCATTTTCTTACGAGGCTGTTCTGATTTAGCACTTAATGGTGTATAGACTTGATTTTTAGACCTAGTACACCTGTCATTCATTAATTTACTAGTACATGTGTATATACTGGATTCATAAGTTCAGTGAATTATTGTATATGGATGATCACTTCTTTGTGAAGTTATACATTTTATTCATAGCCTTATTTAGATGATGAATTGTAGTTTGAATGTACACTTTGTGAAGCTCAATGATGTGGCTCGACTGTTTTCTGATTCTTTTAATTTTGATTACTTCAGATCTCTAGATTGATTTACACTAATTCTGGATTTGCCGTCTTGGCGTTGGCATCTAATGCTGTACACAAGTTATGGAAATGGCAAAGTCGTGGAAAGGTATTACCGTCTTGGTGTTAGCAAATTATTCTTGATCTAATCTATCAAAACCTTACATGATAGCCCTTTGATTCTTTTACAGGCTACCGCAAGTATTTTACCACAGCTATGGCAGCCTGCAAGTGGTATTTTAATGACAAATGATCTAAGTGACACTAATCCGGAAGAAGCCGCCTCATGCTTTGCACTTTCCAAGAATGATTCATATGTGATGTCAGCTTCTGGAGGGAAAATCTCCTTGTTTAATATGATGACGTTCAAGGTTAAAGCTTTTACCTGTGTTTTTTTCTCTTCATATCTAGCTATTTTTTATTTGACATGGTAGTTTCCAAAAAGTTGATAGAGCACCCTGACATTACAAGCTGAATATTTTTTTATATGTAATCCAAAGTATACTTATTGCCACGTGTCCACTTGGATGCCTGATCTAGTAAAGAATCTGAACAAGGACCGTACGGAAGCTTAACTGTGGGGAACATTACATTTTGGTTTTTCTGTGTTGAAAACCTTCGTGCTCACTAACAAAATAATGAATATCTGCTTTTTGAAATTTTCTTATTCCTTGTTTCGTAACTTGTGTCTCATTCCTCTTTCCAGACCATGACGACATTCATGCCACCGCCTCCTGCAGCAACATTCTTGGCGTTCCATCCTCAAGACAACAATATTATTGCTATTGGCATGGAAGACTCTAGTGTTCAAATTTACAATGTGCGGGTTGATGAGGTTAGAATTATGATGTATTATTTCTAAGATTTCTTATTTCTTTTTACTACATATGAACAGAAATCCAACAGCTGTCATCTTTCATGCTTCTGATAGGTTAAAACCAAGTTGAAAGGACATCAGAAAAGAATTACTGGTCTTGCTTTCTCTAATGCTTTGAATATACTTGTATCTTCAGGAGCTGATGCTCAGGTATGATACTATTATGTCAGTGTCTGGTTTTTGGAGAAGATAACATGCAACATTCAAATATAATGAAACAAGTTCATAGAATGCCCGACCCCAATTTTTTAGTCCGTGTTTATTTAGCTAGATGCTTACATTTTTCATGCGAGTTCTGTCCCTGTAATCAGCCATCACCTATATGAAATTCATCACGAATATTGTATACTTCATTTACTGCATCAAACTCTTCCCGTTCTCTTTCCTTCATCTTGGAACGACAAAGAAGTAGGCCGTTTTGTTCCCGGATATACTTTGGGTTTGTTTGGTGGAGGGTAGTTTGTAGTTTATAAACTGTTCTTTTTTAAAGTAGGTTTTCAAATTTGAATTTGCGAGGTATGGGAATTTGTGTAAAAATTTGTTATAAAGTGTTTATAAACACTTGCCAAACAAACCCTTTGACTGCTTCAAACCCTTCCCTTTCTTTTGCCTTCATCTTGGAACGACAAAGAAGTAGTTAGTTTTGTTCACGGATCTGTGAAAATGATAAGCTTAATAATATCCAATTGTTTATGTAGCTGTGTGTTTGGAGCATGGATGGATGGGAGAAATTAACATCCAAGTATCTACAAATGCTTGGTAGCAATCCATCTTCTGACACTCGGGTTCAGTTTCATCAAGATCAAATACATTTGCTGGCCGTTCATTCCTCTCAGATTGCCATATACGAAGCACCTAAACTTGAATGCCTGAAGCAGGTGGCTGTTCATTCCTCTCAAATCATGCAATTGTCTATGAAAGTATTCCGTTCTCTTGTAACATTGGCAAAGTAAAATAATATTAAATTTTGAATATGTTGTCCTACGCAGTGGGTCCCCCAGGAAAGAGGTCCAATCACGCATGCTACATACTCATGCGACAGTCAGTCAATATTTGTGAGCTTTGAAGATGGAAGCGTCAGTGTTCTCACCGCTTCTAGTCTCAGACTTAAATGCCGCATCAACCCTACAGCCTACTTATCTCCTAATCCTAGGTTTGCATAACTCTCTCTGATTTTATTTATACTGTTGTAATTCGTATCTATGTAACAAGTTTTCTAATCTTGTTAAAAAACAGCCCATGATACGTGGATTAAAGAAGTATTAATGAAATATGAGAGACAGTGTTTAAATGAAAATAGTTGAAGTAATTAAATTACTCCAAAACGACAGTTGAGTTTGATATAAAAACAGAGCCTATGAAGACATGAATGAAATTAGCAGCAGTATCTTTTACTAAGAAGGCAATGTTGATTTTGAATGCCAAATTCTAAATGTGTCTCCTGATTTGTATGTATCAGTGTGAGAGTATACCCAACTGTGATAGCTGCTCATCCATCAGAACCGAGCCAATTTGCTCTAGGGCTTTCTGATGGTGGTGTGTGTGTGCTTGAGCCACCGGAAACAGAAGGGCAATGGGGTACGAGTCCTCCTCCTGAAAATGGTGTGGGAACAAGCGCTGCTTCTGGACCTGCTGCTGTTGCTGATCAACCCCAGAGATAATCTCATGCTCGAGAATTTCAGGTACAATCATCGGTAGCAAGTAAAGAAAAAAAAAAACGCTCCTTTCAAGCATAGAGTTTAGTTCCTGACCAGTGAAATCCCGGGAGTGAGTTAAGGATGTACTCTCTGGGATTTTGCATAGACTAACCTGAATTCTTTGTTTCTGCTTTTGCGTTTATTTATTTCTTCAGTGTTGTAGATTTTGTGTCTCCAAATTTCTGTGTAGGTAGGTGTAGCATAAAAAGTCGTGGTACTTCCTTTCATTGTTCTTCTTTTTCCAGACTATACTTGATAACCTTGTAGCCTAGGGCTGTTGAATTTTATTGATCCTCATATAGTATTGCATAAACTTGACAATATTGCAATGCTGTCCCCAGTCTATTATCATGTCCTTTTTTGTCACTTTCATTTAATGTATAAACGTCTCAAAATATGACCCGATCCGAAAAGCCCGATTGGTCTGACCGAAATCTAGTATAATGAAGATGTTTATGTCTGCGACGAATCTGACCTGACCACTCATTTTAATCCTACCTACACAGAAATTCAACAGCCCTAGGCTACAAGGTTATCAAGTATAACCTGATTGTACATTTACTTAATCCGACCTGACCACTAATTTTGAGCACATCTAGTGCATGAACAATGATCAATCAATGAAAGAAAGACTGAAGCAAAAAAGGCGGTTAAAGATTGAAGAATGACACTGACCTTCAAAGAGAAACCGATGAACACCCCAAGCTAGGGTTTGATGCAAGGTGCGGAAAACAACAGGGCATTTGTATGGGGATCCCGACTCGTTTTCCTCTGGTGGAGACGCGAAGGCTTTCTAGATCTCGGGAGGGTTGAGATTTAGACTCGAGATGATTGAGAGATTGAGCGTCGAGGACTTTTAGGCGACAACAATGGTGAAGGGATGAAGATTGAATTTCTATGTATTCGATGAATCTAGCGATGGAGTCGTGGCTGGAGGAGAAGTTCGTCGGATAGTCGAGGTTGAGGATTGTAACCTTGGTTGAGTCGAGACGGAGGATCGGAGGAGTGAGCGGGGTGTCGTCGGAGGAGATGTTCGTCGAAGAGTCAGAGGTCGGAGGAGAGGTTCGCCGAAGAGTCGGAGGAGTGAATGACGAAGGTGAGGGCGAGGCAACGGATTGTAGTGTTGAGGAGAAAGAAATAATAATAAGTAGAGTTTATATTGGGGCTACAGGAAATTAATAGAAACTATAAAGGGCTGGTTTTTTTAATTTAAAACTTTTAAGGGGCCAATGGGCCACACTTACTCGGATAACCATTTGTTACAAGAATAACCAGTTTTGGGGCCAATGTTTTTTAAGTTTTTGTATCACTTTTTTAAGTTATATTGAAATACCCCTTTGCTGACGTGACAATTATAACAGAGCTGTCAACAAAATTTGTCAACAATTTTTTTTAAAGAGTTGTCAACAAATTTTTTAACAGAGTTGTAATGTGGAAATTATAACAGAGTTGTCAACAAATTTTGTCAACAAAATTTTTAACAGAGCTGTCAACAAAAATTTTAACACAACTGTCAACAAGAATAATAAGTTGTCAACACGACTAAATAAGTTGTCAACCCAACTAAATAAATTGTTTACACGACTAATAAACGGTCAATAACATATAACACGAGTAATATTACAAAATTGTCAACACTTTACAAAACTTGTCAACACCACTAAATTACATTGTCAAAAAAATAATTGTCAACACATTAATTTTTTTTACACACTAAAACAAACTGCATTGTCCCTGCATAATCCTTCTCAACACTGTCAAATTTTACACACATTAACTTGTCAACATTGCCAATTTTTTTGTCAACAGTCTCTGCATAATAATCAAATCCTTGTTTTTAACCAAAGACATTTTACCAAAAGTTTCAAACTCCTATGACAAAGAAAGAGCATATCAGCAGCTCAATTTTCTAAGCATACAAATTTTTGGAATTGTTTTTCAGAGCAGATGCACCAATCATTCACTATGGAGCCAATGAATGATCATTCACGTATCAACTAGCTTCTATAAGCAAACTACTGATGACTCTTTGCTAATAATTTCAAGCACTTGTACAACTACAAAAGGTTGATAACAAATTCAAAGATGAAAACAACTGCACTCCAGCTTAAACCAAGCAATATCTTATAACATAGATTCATTTTCTGCAGACTCGGTGATCTACTAATCTCTGTGTTTGATTGGGTTTGATTTCTAAAATTAATCATTTTTATGTGACCATAAGTACTAAAAAAATTAAAGACTCAATCGTGTTACTGTCATCTTTGTTTGAATCAAGTAAATGTACAATCGTCCCTATAAAACCTCGTTTTAACAATGAGTAATGTAATGTTTTTTGCGTGACCTCGGATACATCCCCTCAACTTGTTTGGAATAAGTATATATCCATCCCGACCCTAGAAATCTCGTTTCTTCCCCTCAACCCAGGTTCTCATGATAAAATGGTTTAAGTTGTTGTTGTTGTTTTCTTGAAATGGATTAAAATGACAATGGCTATATAATACTTTTTGAGTTTTTCTCTCTCTCTAGCAAGTAACTCTTAAAGGGTTAGGTATGCCCTAAGGCCTAAACCACACCTTTCTTAGATATTTATTTAGATATGCTTTTTAAATGAGAAACATTAGCACATTCAAAGATATCTTTTATTTTCGTCTAATGTTTTGTTTAAAGATGAAAAAGACCAAATAGTCTCTTTGTTTCTAAATTGAGACAGAAATCTACCTAACTTTAATATAACGGAGAAACCAAGTCTTAAAAAAAATAGTGCCACATCATCATTTTTACCAAATGAATAATATTATGTCTTCACAAAAATTAAAATCCATCATCATCCAATGAGATTGCTAACTTAACTTTTTTCTATTAAAAAAATCTGAAAATAGATAATTTAGTTATAACTATAAGCAATAAATTCGGTTGAATCATGTCTTCTATTTTTGTTTCCATTAAAAAAACAGCCCACTTCTCCTTGATCTTCTCCTCCATAATCTGTAAGTTCAGATCAACCAGCCCACTACTCCACAATTAATCTATCTTATATATTAAAGCTGAGCCTTTTAGAGCATCTAGAATGATTTTAGGATAGGTTGTTAAGCTATATTTAATTTTAATTAATAATATAAAATAACTTTAATTTTAATTAACTCAACAAATAAATCTTATAAAACAATCACACATTTCAACAACAAAAAATACAAGTTATCCAATCCTATCCTATTAAGAATAAAAATTAACTTTAAAGTTAATATGTATTTATGATACATATTGAGATATTTATATAATTAAATTACATATCGTTTAAGAAATGAATATGTATTAATTAATAGTATCTACAAATAAAAAATTAAATTTATTTCGCTTATTTGGTTCAGAGTTAAACGTAATTTTTCGACGAACTTGCCTTAAACAATGCGAATTCTTACTACGAAAAATCTGGAACACCCGCACGGGGCATTACACTAGTTATGGTTAATTTACCTTCTTTCCCTTTCTTTCTATCAACTTAATTATTTATTATTGTTGCGTAAAATTCTTCACTTCTCCATCTGTACATTCTTATCTTTATTTCTTGAGGTGCTACTTCTCAATGTTATTTTCTTAGACGTGCATTATTTTTTATTATAGCTTACATCGCTCTTCTATTGACAAATTTTGTAGGTCTATATAGATATCAAATTTCAACCTCACCATTTATCACTTCAGTAAAACGTGATCAAGGTATGTAATTTAATTTTAATTTCGGTTATTTTCTACAGTGTTTGGCTTACATCACTCTTCTAGTGTTAGTTTTCTAAAGTGTTTTTGGTTGTTTTCATCTTACCCAATTGTTTCAAACATGTTTGATATTTATGCTGTGCAAGTGGTGTTGTATATGATTAATCAATGCATCACTTTATGTTAGATGCAAAGCATCCTAGGGTGAGGTATTCTTACCTGCATAGCTCCCATAATTCAGGAGGCAATGTGAGATCAACTTCTCTCATAATCCAGGAGGTGATAAGTTTATGAAAATTCTCAAGTAATTCTTAGATTACTTGAGTCACATTACATGTTAACTTTTAATTATTTTTATATCGATCTATAATGCAACAGACAAACTCATGGCGTTTGCAGGAGATTAAAGTGAAAGCATTAAATTTGCTAAAGGATCCACCACTATAGGGAGATAGTAATGGTCTCGATCTTTTATTTTTATTCTCCATCTCATTTCATTGTTGACCAATGTTGAAGAACTTGCATATTCTTATTCAATAAGTGAAACAGAAACTATGGCAAAAACAAGTTATAGTGACATTAGACAGAGTTATACTTGAAATTTCTTTCTTGTATAAATTGTGCAACATTTAATCATGCATATATATTTCTTCCCCTTCAATAGGTAATGGAAAACACAACTTTCACATGATGAAAGAGATAAATGCATGTTGAACCTTTAGTCTTGGTTTGTGGGTTTGTGCTAACATTTAGTCACTGAAATTGTACTATTTAACTCGGAGTTGTACTGCATGATCTGTATATTTTCCTTTGTCAATGTAATGGGTATAATCTCTTTTGTGCTATTCAGTGTTTCTTCTTCTTTCACAATATACAATACTAGTTTCACGAGAGAAACTAAGTCTTTACACAAAAAATTACACCATCTCTACACCAACTTATTATACCGTGTATGTGATCGGAATTTGAGTTTCATATATAATACTTGATTTATCTTTGTGTTATAAATTCTTATATAGATTTAATTTTAATTTATTTTAACTAGGAATAAATATAGGGTAAAATAAGTTTCCTAAATTACATCATTCATCCCTAAACTTTTAAACGTTTTCCTTATTCGTTCTTAAACTTTCAACTATTCTATTTCCGTCCCTAAACTATCCTACTTTATACACCATCCATCTTTCTGTAAATTAAAATGTTAAATGACCGTTAATAAACTTGGATGAATTACGTTTTTGCTCCCTAACATTTCCTTCTTTTTTAATGATAGTACCAACTTTTATAACGTTCCGATTTAGTACTCAACTTATCATAAATGCTTGATTAGTACTCCCTTATGTCAAAGTGGACATTCACCCTTGTATTTAAAGTCCCAATTAGGGAGTTGTGTAAGACAATAATCATGATTAATTAAATTTCCATACACCTAATCTATCTATCTATATATAAAAATTGATGGGTCTTGACAATGTAATGATAATCGGTACCGAGTTAATGCACCGAGTTAATGATGTTTGATGTATTCATATCCCCTATTTACATAGTGTCTTTTTCTTTTGTTGAAAAAATCATTTATCATTTTCTTGATTGATTCTATTTACAAGTTTAACTTTGTTGAGGTTAAATTGCTGCATTGAAAGTAAGCCTCAATTCAATTTTCAACGTCTATTTAACAACGTTAAACCGCATATAAAATTATTAGCTCTTGAGAAAGTTATGGCAACCGATATCTATTCAATGCATGAACTAATTCCTTCTCATCTTATTCATGAATTTTAATAAAAAACTTTTATCTTCTCTTAGTTGCAACTAATACAATTAATATCTACATTTCTTCATATTCTTCAACTTCATAATATCAAATTTAGTTAATGAATGCACTAAATTAATAAATTTTTAAATTTTTAACACTAAAAAATTGTTAGTAATTATTAATAAAAATTAGTGTAACAAAATATATCTATATCAAATTGGTGAGAATGTCAGGTGAGAAGTTTTAATTTAGCCATATACATAATTGTTGTTTCGTATACGTGTCATATTTTTATTAAAATAAATGAAACAAAAAAAATAAAGAAAAAAGATAGCTCATCGTCTCTCTCCTTCGTGTGAAGATCTCCATCTTTTCTTCATATCCACTGTCGTCTCCCGCCTATCTATATCTTAAATCGTCTATTTACAAAATTATACCATATACAAAAATTCCTAATTGACCCGCGCGTAGCGCGGGGGTCCGAATCTAGTTAATCATTATAAAAAAATTGGGTATCCATTACCAATATGCTGCGTCTCATAATTAATTTAACTTTGGAGAGTATTAATCAAGCACTTTGATAAGTTGGGGACTAAATCAAAACGTTATAAAAGTTGAGTACCATCATTCAAAGAGAAGAGAATATTAGGGAGAAAAAACGTAATTATCTCCAATTTATTAACGAACATTTAACATTTAACATTTTAATGACGGAAGGATGGATTGTGTATAAAGTGGGATAGTTTAGGGACGAAAATAGAATAGTTGAAAGTTTAAGGATCAATAAGAAAAACGTTTGAACGTTTAGAAATGAATGATGTAATTTACCTTTTTTTACTCAATACAAATGAATTTTTAAATTAATTTTTAACACATATCTTTCAAATTAACTATTAACGCCAATATCTTTTACTGAATATAAATATAAATTTAATAAAAATATCCCGTAAAGATCACGTGACTTATACTAGTATGTATTTAAAGTAACAAACCCCTTTGAACATGTCATTTGGACTATTATTAAATCAATTTGGCGTAAAAAAATACCAAACAGGTTTTGGAAAAACATATGGAAAAAGTACAAAGCAAACAATTGGCCTCTTCAGTCGGCTTTTGATCCTTTTGTCCTAAATTATTATGGTTCTTCTTTGCTTGTTTATGGTGCAGTTTGATATGTTCTTTGTCTGTATTGTGGCGGTATGAGTGAGATAAATAACCCTTTTATACGTTTTTATTAGTAAAATGATCTCTTAGAAACTAACCCCTTACCTCAAGGAGAAAGGAGAAATTCAATGGGTTAGTTTCTTTAACAAAAACTAATAAAAACTACTTGGGGCTAGTTTTCCTACTTAAAAGCTTTAAAGGGGTCATTAGGACACACTCTCTCAACAACATGAGAGAATTTGGAGTGGGAAGGGTTTTAATTAGGGTTTCTGAGATTTCAAAGGTTGGGAAAAAATAGGGCCGAAGAAATTCATTTTTTTTCTCATAATCTTGTAGAGAATTTCAACACGAGTCCGTATACAAACTTCGTCCAAAACGGACATCATTTGACCCTTCAAAAGGTCAAATAACAAACATGTCACACGTAATTTCTATGTTAACAAGTGTACGAAATTCGCCGCACTGTTTTTTCAAATTTTTTGCATTACACTATAGAAAACTAAGCCACGAGTTTGTACATATATTATTCATCCAAAACGAAAATTGTTTGACCCTCTAAAAGGACAAAAAATAAATTCACCATCCGTAATTTTTTGCGTCAACGCGTCCGTTAATAAAACTAAAGACAATTTTTCTTAACTTTCTTGCATTTATTGTATAAAATTTATTTATGAATTTAAAAAAAAAGTTCATACAATGTCTTTTGACCCTCTAAAAACAAATTTGTGCGTCGTAATTTTTTGCCTTAAAACTTAACGTATGATTTTTTCAATATTTTGCATAATCTAGTAGAGAATTTCAAGACGAGTCTGTACATATATAGTTCATCCAAAATTGGTATCGTTCATTCCTTGATTCTATAAGTAATATTTTTTAATTTTCAAGTATAGTGAGTAACTATAAATAATATATAACTAATTAATGGGTATTGTTTTACTTATAAAATATAATGAGATATTATGTTTGAGTATTACGATTATTATTTATATATTATAGTTATGCATTATGGTTATAAATTTAGGTTCCGGTGTAACAGCCTTTTACGGTGTAACGGTGTAACAAGTATTTGTCCTCAATGGTATTCGGGTTTGTTAAGGTTGATATTCAACTTAATTTACATTTATTAATATAGGTTGATATTCAACTAAATAAACATGAATAAATAGCGTAAAAGATTGAATAGAGGCACAAGCATATGAGAATGCGATTAGTGCATATATAACCTAAATCTATATAAAGTTGAATATCAAACTTAAGAAACCCGAATACCATTGAGGGTAAATACTCGTTACACCACAATACTTGTTACACCGGAACTCACCTCTATGGTTATATATCACAAACTTATTACTTGTATACTATGGTATGCACTATAATATATAAGGAAAAGTATCTGGTAATAAAGTTTGCTATAGTAATAAATGAGAATGATTTTGGGCCGTTTGATCTTGCTTGATCGGACGAATGTGATTATTTGCTTTTGGGCGCGTGTGCTGGCGCGTTCATTCTTACCATATCTATTTCCTTCTTCTCGCTTCTCTTTCTCCTAATCGTTTTCACCAGATTCTTCAACAAATCTCGCTTTCCTTCTGTTCTTCTTCGTTATTAGGTCGGTTCTTATCTTCTTTCTCCTCGTTTTGTTTTGTTTTGATTTTCATTCATCTTTCTGATTTTATGTTTAACCAATAGCACATAATTGTGTGTTGGGCTCCCTTTGAGTTTTTGGTGATTCTTCTATGGATGCTTTATAGATCTCTTGATTGTTCACTTCGCGTAACCAAACTTATCAATTATCAGCTATTCTCCTTCGATCTAATTATGGATTTAGGTTTTTATCTAAATTTCTTTGTTTCTCTGCCTTTCTACCTGTTTCTGTGAAATTTAAGCTTATTTGTTTGAATTATTATGAAGATTCGTGTATATAAGAAGTAGTTTATCTCAAAATTGATCAACATCGTCGATGAACTTCCATTGATCAACATTAAGGTTCGAAAATTGATTATTATCCTAATTTTGATGTAATGAATGAACATTATAAGACATGTGATGAACATTATATTTAGTTTTTTTCTTAAAAACTCAAGCATTAATAAACTGTGTGAACATTTATAAGACTTATGATAAACATTTATAAGAGATGTTATTAACATTTATAAGACTGATGATGAACATTTATAAGAGATGTGATGAACATATATAAGAGATGTGACGAACATATATAAGAGATGTGATGAACATTTATAAGATTTGTGATGAACTTTTATAACAAATGTGATGAACTTTTATAACAGATGTGATGAACATTTATAAGAGATGTGATGAACATTTATAAAACATGTGATGAACATTTTTATAGTGTTAAGAAAAGTCAAAGCATTTGTCGATCTATTTTGAACATTTATAGGGGGTTTGATGAACATATTTAATACAGGTGATGAACATTGTATATGTAATGTACTTTATGTAATTATTGTTGTTTTTTGTGTGTAGGAGTTGATGAATCCAATTCTAATGGTGTTGTTTCTATTTCTCATGGAAATACGAAATACTTTTTATCGTTATGTCAAGATTCTTTTAAGCCATATGTTGGTCAAGTTTTTCCAACAATTGATGATGAAATCAAGTTTCATAGAAAATATGCATTTGAGGTTGGTTTTAGTGTACGTATGATGTCATGGACTAACACTAAATATGGAAGCAGTGTTCGCCTTTGGAAGTATCTTTGTTGCAGTAGACAAGGATATATCAAATTAGATGCAACTACTGCAAATGATTTGACTTCATCCAAAAGGTAGATGAATTCAGATAGATGTGGTTGTGTCGCTAAATTAGTTCTTTGTTATCTTGGACATGAAGCCTATTCTGTGAAGATTTTTGAGGAGCGTCATACACACTATATGGTTGATGAATCACAAAGACACTTTTCCAGGAGTGACCGAAAATTGACTCCCTTCCACGAGGACTTTATTATGAATTGTATCAAGTCAAATATTGGTACAAGCAAGGCATTTAAGATGTTCAAGATTTCTATTGGATCATACGCCAATGTCGGTGCCTCTTTGATTGATTTCAAGAATTTTAACCGAGATTTCAATGCGTATATGGTTGGTTGTGATGCTTTGAATGGTAATCGATAGCCTTTTTAGTAAGAAAGAGAGATGTGAGGCTTTCTATTTTGAGTACTTTGTCAATGAGCGTAATTAATTAACTCGTTTATTCTGGGCTGATCCGATTGGACGCAAGATATTTTTCATTCTTTGGTGATGTAGTGTCTGCTGATGCCACATACAAATCAAATAGGTAACTTATGATTCTAAATTGATTACCATCCAGAACATTGTAAGTAATTTTGATGAACTTTCTTGTTAGTAGTTTTAATGAACTCACTTAAATGTTTTCATGAACATTGTTAATTATTATGATTAACATCTTAACAATTTTGATGAACAATGTTAGTAGTCTTGATGAACATTTTTAGTAGTTTTAATGAACTTGCTTTGCAGTTTTGATTAATTTTCTTAACAGTATTGATGAACATTGTTAGATGTTGTGATGAACTAACATAACGGTTTTGATGAACATTATAAATAATAATTTATTTCTTTTGTTTTTTTGGGTATGATATGGTGTTTGTTACTTTTACTGGAGTTGACAACTACAAGTGTTCAATCACTTTTGTATTTGGTCTATTGTTGAATGAAGATATTCCATCTTATGTATGGTTGTTTGATCATTTCAAAAAAGGCAATGGGACATTAACCTTTTGTTATATTGACTGATCAAGATGTTGTTGTTAAGTCTGTCGTTGAATCAGTTTATTAGCTCAAGTGTTCATCGTTTTTGCATGTGGCGTATAATGTTCAAAGTGTCAGGCAAGATTAAATGAACCATCTCAAAATCAAGAATTCAGGGATAGATTCAATGCTATTGTTTGAAGTGATGAGCTTATTTTTGTTGATTTTGAGGAGCTTTGGAATGGTATTATTGATTATTTCAATCTGCAAGATAATATGTGGTTGAAGACAATGTTTGATCTTCGTCAGTTATGGATTCCTTCTTTCTTTCAAAATGTCCATATGGGTGGCTTACTTAGAACAACTTTCAGGTCTAAATCTGAAAACTTCTTCTTCTCACATTTCATTGTCTCAACATCATCTCTTGTTGAGTTATGTCACAGTTGAGAATGATATTGATAGTCAAAGACACAATCATTGTAAGCATGATTTTGAATCTTCCACTCACCATCCTACTCTCCAGACACCGACAAAAATGGAAGTACATATTGTTGATCTCTATACTCTGCCTCTATTTGATGATGTGCAAACACAACTTTTGTCATCTGCCTATGCTTGTGTTCTTGTTAATACTGTCATAGAGGATAATGTTCATTATTATCGTGTTCGTGGTCATTCTGAAAAATCATTTGTGGTTCAACATATACCATCCACAAATGAATGTAAGTGTTCTTGCAATAAATTGTTGCAGATAAGTCTTCCATGTTGTCACATGATATTGGTTATCAGATGTGTAGGCATACCTTAGGAAGTCAAAGTACTTGACCAATATATCTTACAACGATGAACTAAGAGCTCAACATTGAAACCAACATTAAGTGCTCAAAATATGAACTTGAGTAAACACATTCTTCTCCTCTACCTACCTATTATCGGCATTCTACGATAAATAAGTTAAGGTTAGATTACAATCTGTGTTTATATGTGAATATGAAAATTCAATGACTTATTATTTCAACTATATCTTACATTCATTATTTTGTTTATTCGTCTATACTATATACATGTATTCATTGTATTGTTTCTATTTCTGCATCTTTTTATGTTAGAACCATGTCAGATTACACTATTGGCCAAGTTGTCGAAGTGATATTAACCGAACAAGGCCTAATGGGCTCCTATAATCCGGCGGAAATAATCGGTACCATAGAAACGATAGTCATTTTTCCAAGTTAGATTCTCTAATCTATTGAACATTCATGAAACGGGACCTCTTATAGATGTTTATCCAATTGGGGATTTGTGACCTACTCCTCTTGATGTAGGACGTAGTTTTTATCGAGTTGGAAGCCATGTCGATCTCTTTACTAGAAATGCATGGTGGTACGGCACCATTATCGGGCACAGGGACCACGATTATCATGAGGTAAACTTTTCAGTATTTAACTATCCAAATGAATTAGTTCCGGTATATTTTCTCCGACGCCACTATGATTGGATCGATGGTGTTTTTGTTTGTCCAAATAATGATGTTATCAACATAGATTAGTTTGACCTGGTTAATGTTTAAGTTTAAGTTTTTGTTTGTTGTGTTTACTTTGACATTTTGTGTTTTAGGGTTCGAATATTCTATATCCTTTATGTTTACCATTGAAATTATGTAATGTATGTCTGTGTTGGTTTAAGATCTTAATTGAATCATTTTCATTTCAACGTTTTTGTCATAACATATACATGTGTGTTTACATTTATGGCAATAGTGTACGGCGTCGATCAAATTTACTGTGATTTATACGGGTGTGTATTATTTCACGACATCAATCTACATTTTCAATGTATAAGTTATTACAGTTAAGTACACGGCATGTATAAGGCCCAAAATATTTGACTATCAACCAAACTCCAAATATGTTTACCCTCTTTTAATCGATAATCAAAATCAAATCCTTAACAAAGCCCCAATTTCACTTCCTCTCTTATTCAACCTCGATCTTCTTTCTTCTTCGTTGCATGCAACCTCCATTTTCGTGCAAGTTCGATCCCCGAATGCTCCGACTAGGCGCTCATCTGTTTCGTGTTGCAACGCTAGGTACTTTATTTCTTCAACCTCGATCCTCTTTTGTCTTCCTTGAAAACTCCATTCATTTAGGAGGTAGAAATTAGTAGGCTTTGGGGGACAGGAACTGCCTCAACAACCCTAATGGAGAATATACACACTATCAATGGGACTAAAGTGGCGAATCGAAGAGCTTTCCAAATTGACTCCATCTTCTTAATTTTCTTGTCCTTTTTCGGTGAGTCAACTTAATAAGAATCAACATTAGTGAACCCTTGACGTTTAAAGTTTAGTGATAGATTCACATGACTAAATAATCTACCTAGAATTGGTCAAGAGTGCACAACCTACCTACTCAAAGTCGATGTAAATTGTGTATGATAGCACTAACTTTACGTTTTTTCTATTAATCAATTTTTTACACTTAAAGTTGGTCAAAGCATTCAAATCTGCATAACAAAAATCTCGTGACTCTTGTCCTTATTTTGCAGAATTTTTTGAATTCCAATTCACAAATTGTACGTAGTTGTTGCCTATGTTGTAGCCTTGCAGGTTTTTGTCCTTGCTTGACCAAGATACACCAATAAACCTTTTTCTTAAATTTCATTTTCATCTTTTCTGTGGTAGGAGATAGTGACAATTAGGTAGTACCATCAATACAAGTGCTCAAAATATGAACTTGAGTAACCACATTCTTCTTTTCTACCTACTTATTTTCTGCATTCTACGAAAAATAAGTTAAGGTTAGTTTACAATCTGCATTTATATGTGAATATGAAAGTTCAATGACTTAATATTTTTAACTTTTTGTAGTTTGTTTGATCATTTGTATTTTGTTGATCATTTATATATATTATTGTAGTTCTATACATTTAGGTCGTAGAATGCTCGTGATGATTTATAAATTACATGAGGTTCATTAAGGCTGGAAATTCGCTCATATTTTTTTGTTCTATGATAGTTGTCTTTGATATTTCATTCTTCATCTTGAATGTTGCATTGGTTATGATTTAGTTTGGACCAGATACATGGTGTTGGCTTGTGTTTTTTGGTTGCAAATGTGGAATTCAAGTGGAGCGGATTTAGTGTTATCTGTTAGCTATGCCATGTCGTCCTCAATGTTTAGCATTAGTTTGCCATACTAATATTGAAATACTTTTATTTCTTCTTTTCAATTAGTTGACGAATAATAAATTGCTTATTCATTATTTCTCTAATTTTATTTAGAAATGACAAAAGCATAATCACTACAAGGTCAATCTCTAGGACCAATATGCAGCTTAAGCCTAATGGTACAACCAAAGCTATAACCAAAGCTATAACCAAAGCTAGCGCAACCAGAGCTGGAACCGAAACCTACCACAACCAAAGGTTCCACAATCGAAACCACAATTGAGGGTGCCACGAGCAAAGCTACAACTGAAGCTGAAGCTACCACAACCAAAGCTACAACTGAAGGTGCAAACACAACTGTAATCAATCCTACAACCAAAGATTCTACCCCAAGATAAAGGCAAGGGTCCTGCTCTTCCCACTAAGCGACGCAAGACTTGTGTAAGAAAACCTTTACCCCGCTTTGAAGATGATTATGTAGTTATTTTTCGGGATGCTATGCAAAAAAAAAAGAAGTTTCAAGATCTAAAATCAAAAGGAGAGATTCTTCCAACTAGGTATAAGGACGCAGACGCTTTACAAGTGTTGGGATTACTAGATGATTTCAGTTATATGTTGGATAGTGTAGGTTGGACTGATTTCGCATCAATGCGTCATCCAACACATTGGAATTTCTGAGCTCTCTTGAAGTTCAAGTCATCAGTGGTCATAAATGTGAGAAAGGCTCGATAAGTTATAGATTGTTGGGCAAAGAGTATGACCTTACTCTTGAGGAAATCAATTCTGTTTTTGGTTTTCCAAATGAGGGTAAAAGAAAATAGATAGGTATTTCTCCTCGTGTATTGTTTGGCTTGTCCCTCACAGGATACGAATGGTGCAATACGACCAAACGTAACAACCACATTAGTAAATCGTGTTTGAAGTATATGCAAAGGATCATAGTTGCCCCTATATTTGCCCGTAGAGACAATGATGATGTTGTAAGGAAGGATAAATCTGATTTTCTGTATTTTATGTTAATGGGTTCACTCAAGTTGAATGCATGTTGCTTTTTAGTCCGACCCCTTGATAAGGTTGCAAATCAGTCTAATGGGAAGATAGTCATTGGTGGTATTATTACTGCAATAGCCCTTCATTTGAAGTGTGATTTGAGTCACATGCCTTGTGTCCCTGGACATTTTGTTCTTGATCTTGATATGTGTACCGCCATAGGTATGGTAGAGTTTATTGATAAAGTATGACATCTCAAATTCAAGGATTCTACTTACACAATTCTACTCCCAAATGTTGATTTAACAACTATTAAAGAGAAGAAGAATTTGATTTTGAGACCATCAGAAGGTTATGCATCTAATTTAGGTCAAAATGCTTCTTCTTCATTTGCTTCATCCGCCTTACCTATTGCAAATGAGTGGATTGTTGTTGCAATTAGATCCATGCAAGAGGAACTCAAGGAGAATAGAAAAATCTTGGAACGCCTGGACATGCGTATGGAACAGTTATGCAATCTCATCAAAGCTGGCAGATACGCTATCAACTTTGTCGAAGACTAAGATTGTAAGTAAACATAATTACTTACTTTATGCTTTTTTATTTTAAAGTTAGTATAATTCCCAATTCTTATTTATTAGGTATATCTGGTGTGTAAATGTTTTAGGTAACAGTATGGAAGCTGGTAACACATGAAGACTTTTTGTTTGTCGTCGATTTGTGCATCCCATGTTCTGGAATAATAATGTTTCTCTCTCTTATTTTGATCATGTTCGTAACTCTTATTTATGTTTAGTAGAGTCCACTTTTTACCATATTTGGTTGTATGGTGAAGCATTTCATTGTTGTAACATCAAGACCAACAAGTTCTTATGGAATTATATCTTACATTCCACTTCCTATTATTCATCCTATTTTGTTCACTACACTTCAAACTCTGTGATTTGACACAAATATGTATACTGGTGTATAATATCTTGCACTCCACTTCCTATTATGCATCTTATTTTGTTCACATAGGGTGTAAAATATTTTATACGACTCGACACAGAGATTCGTACGGGTGTATAATGTCTTACATTCTTGTTCGTATTCCACATTTTAATATTCTATTTTTGGGAACGCTAGTGATGACAGGGCAAAAAAGCGTAACATAGGGTTCAACATTTTGAGAAAGTCTTTGAAGAAACTATTTACAAGTAAAAGTGTAATGTTTAGGTAGATCACGATGATCATTTTGATTTATTGGATCTAATTTTGATCCGAGATTAGATTGTTTATTTAAAATGATTGTGGAGGGAATTGTCTATAAAAAGCTAGGGTGCTAATTTTTATAACTAGCAAACATATCTCCATAAATTACATTAGTTGATTTTGTAATTACTATACACACTAGAATGTTATTGTTAGGCCAACATATTAAATTTTAAATGCCTAAAAATTATGCAGTACAAAGGAATGGTAAAAATTAGATTGGATTAAAAATTATGCAGTAGAAAGGAAGTTAAAGACTTGGTAATTGTTTGTTAGATTAGGTTTGACATTGGGCGAGATTTGTTCATTAAACTATCAATTCTAGAAAGTCTTCATAGTCAACACAGCTAGCTAAAACCTAATTTCTTAATATCCTAACAATTACCAAGTTAATGGGAATGAGCTTATCAATTTAGTTAAATATTCCTCCCTCTTCACAGTCTTTTTCGTCAATTTAGGGTTTCAGTCATCTTTGTGTTCATATCTGTTATTGTTTTTAAGCTAGAATATGGACCATAGATATTGTTGTAGATTGGTAATTGTCACTGCTAGAAAAAAGAATGTGGCTTCTCAACTGATTACTTGTGTGGAATGTTGGTTGTTTTCTTCATTATTCCTAAGGGTTTTTTTTATCAAAAACCACCCTGTATGATAGCTCATATTGTCCAAAACCACCCTGTATGATAGCTCATATTGTCCAAAACCACTCGTATATTTTAATATTATCGAAAACCACCCATATCACACCCTCGGACAAATAACTCCGTTAAATATCTGAAATTTGACCCACGTGTCAGAATTTATAATTTATTATATTAAAACCTATTATATATCCAAGACTACCCTTGGTTTGTTTTCAAATTTTCAAACTCATGCCCTCTTTTCATCCGTTAACCTGGACTGATTGTCGATCTCAACCTCAACCACCCTCACCATTTCCTTGCTCTCTCTCTCCCCTTAATCTCTTCGTTTTATGGATCACTAACCCTTGCCATGCAGCAGTCATTTACTCTCTTGCAATCCGTCCCCCTAAGCCTAGATCGGCCATCTCAACCTCATCGCTCCTTTCCGGTGCTGGTTGTCCGCCACCTCCTTACCGACATCTCGTTTCACTCCCTCCTCCTCACCGATCACAAACCAGCGTCCGCCTCCGTCGCCAGACACTTTAGTGGCAAAAAATTAAGTTGTTCTTTGGCCAAATTCGGTATACATGAAAAGATATGGTTTTGATTTATACAATAAATTTGGGGATAATAGCGCTTAACCACTATCTGAGCAGCCAAAAATCCGGATTAGCGATTGTCGAGCTCGTTACTGTCGTCGACAGGTGGATGTCGAATTCTTATGAAGGGTCGCCGTTGGAGAAAGCTTTCTCTGCAAATCAAGATTCCTAGATTCGATCCAGAGAAAAAATACCTGATGGTTTTGCGGCGTTATCGAGTGGCGATGTTTTGCGGTTTGGTCGGAGTTCAGGTCGATCATTGCCTTCGACTTTTTCGATTCATAAATGGTGGTACCAAACTCTCATCAATGGTGGTTCCAGAGGTAGAAGACGAAGTGGACATCCCTCCTTTTCCTTTTTTTTCAATTATATTGTGGGTCCAAGCTTATTAATCTCTCTTATTTTTTTATTTTTTAATTAAAAATAAAAATATATAATATGACACGTCATAAATATTAAACGGAGTTAATCGACGGGTGGTTGTTGAGTGACGGAGGGTGTGATATGGGTGGTTTTCGATAATATTGGAATATACGGGTGGTTTTGTACAATATGAGTTATCATACGGGTGATTTTCGGTAAAAAAAACTCTATTCTTAAAGCATAGATGTGTCTCAGAAACACTCAAAAATTATAATCAAATTATCTTGTGGGAGATGCAATCATCATTGTTTTCGATTGTAATCGTGATTTTGGAATAGATCTCTTTATGTGTGTGCTTCATTTATCTAAAGTTGACAAGTTTTGTACCTATGACCTTTTTTATTTATCAAATTGTGATCTATTACCAATCTAAGATCAGAACTTGTGTTTTAGTACAAATAAGTATCCTTGGAGAAGTCATTTAGTATGTGCAACGCTTCATGGCTGCCAACATTTTTGCCCGTAAAGATAGTGATGGTGTTGTGCGGAAGGATGAATGCGCTTTTCTGTATGAAATGTTGTATGGGACGCTTAAGGTGAACACATGTTGCTTTTTTGCTAGACAGCTTGATAGGGTTGTTAATCAAACTCCTGGAAAGATAGTGATTGGTGGTTTTATAACCGCAATAACTCGTTATCTCAAGTGTGATTTGAAGCACATGGTTGTTGTACCAGGGCATAGCTTGCTTGATTTGATACGTGCATTGCCATGGGTATGATTGAGAGGGTCGATGACGACGATTATTTTCTTAGATTTAAGGATTTTGACTACACCATTGAGCTTCCTAATGTTAAGCTGACTATTGTCAAAGATAAGAAGAACTGGGTTATGAGAGCGCTTGAAGGGAATTCATGTGATTTGGGCCAAAATCCATCCTCAAGTGGAGTAGCTGTTGTAAGTGAGTGGAGTGTTGCTTCCATTAGGTCTTTGCAAGCTGAAATGAAAGCTTAAAGGATATATTAGTACGACTTGAATCACATGTTGAGGATATGTTCAATCTCATCAAAGCTGGTCGAGACCCTTCGACCTCTTCTGAAGACTAGGTACGTAAGTTAGTTTATTCTTTACATTTGTAGTTATATGTATATTTTATAGCACTTCTAACTTTTGTTGCATTATGTCATTTTGGTGTGGCCATTTATTAGGTAACCGTATTGAAGTTGTGTATACATGAAGGCATTTTGTCCATCGTCTTCTTGTGGATGACCGTGTTAAGGAATATGATAATGCACAACTAATCATTATTATGCTTATCGGTTGTAAATTTTAGTTTGATCTATTTTGACTAAGTTTGGTGTTATTTAGTTATCATGATCTACATTTTGTATGCTTTTGGATCGACGAGTATCGTGACATTGAAACAAAAGGGTATTATTTAACTACGATTTTATGCACTTCATCTCATTTTTGTTAACATGTTTTATAATTCATAATTTTCATAACATTGTGAATTCTTACAGCATATGGTCAACTGGAAGCTATAAAGATGTATTTAGAAGTACAACATTTTATCTTAACTGGAAGTTATACAGACGTATTTTATCTTACAACATAATATCTTAACTGGAAGCAATACTGGTGTATTTTATCTTACTGCATAATATCACAACTGGAAGCTATACAAGGTGTATGTTATCTTATAACATAAGATCATAACTTCCAGTTGTACGATTCTGTTTTCATTCTTCTAAAACGTTTATCTCTCTTATTTCGTTATATTTTTTTCTGGTAAAAATTATTTTGTATCACTACCATATTTGAAAAACCAGGTCACATAATATTCAATTCATAGAAAAACAATTTTTAATTTGGATTAGATTTGATATTTTTTGCTAAAATATATAAAGTAAATCTTATTTGTCATTGATAAGATTGTATAATTAAATATTCCTAAAATATATTATGCTATCTTCCAATAAGATATTCCTAAAAGTTAACCCAAACATAAGATTATATTCCTAAAAGATATTAAGTGATCCAGTTATTAAAAATATATTTTTCTATTTAACAAAATTCTACCTGAATTTGTTTTTGAATTTCGTGAAATATATTCAAATTCGCCTCTCTTTTTCAACCGATCAGAGGTTAATTCTAATTAAAATATGAATTTCGATTTTTGGATAGAAACTAACCGTATATACACGGGGTGTACGTTCTTTTCCTTGATGTAGTTCCAAAAGCTTTGCTTCAATCTTGTCATCAAAATCGTCCAATACAGAGCCTGCTTCGTTGAGGCTTTCTTTATCTCATTCAAATTCAAAGGTGCGTCGATCTTTTGTGCATCTCTCTTGATATCTTTGTTTTTTGTGAAATCAATAACATTTTACTCTTTAGTGTATCTTCTTCTTGTGTTTGAATGTCTACCTATAACTTATGGGACTACAATATGCACCTTTTATTAGTGAACTAATACTTGATTCATTTCACAAATTTCTAGGTACATATGTCTATCAAGCTCCCATGGTGTTCATGAACAATTCCTTCTTTTTGATTTAACCAACTGTTAAGGATACTTATAACCTTAGTTGAGGCAAAAGTTTATAAATTACCATTATTTGTCATGTTATTTGTTATATATTGTTTGTCCTGTATGAATTTGGCGTTCTTATTATCGTTTCGGTATAAGGTTAGGAGTATCTACCGTAATGGAACATACAGAGGAAGCGAAAAGATTTCTAAAGGGACAACGAAAGGATGAGGCACCAAAGAGACATCTTCCGATCAAAGTCTTAGCACGAAATCCTTTTCGTGATATTACCAATTGTGAGTACTTAATATATGATTCTATGTGTTTGTGATAGAAGTCAAATACATATTATTGTCTAGCATGATATTTTATTTCATAGTTAATAATGGACATTCACAATTTGTCGGAGGGTCAAGCAGTTCACGCCAATCCGAAAGTCAATTCATCGCCAACTCTTATAATCCTCTTGACGATGAAACATCATGTAGTGAAGCATGGTTTATTGGTTCAAATCGTGATTCGTCTGAGGATGAAAGTTATACAAACTCTTTTTTAGAAGGTATGTCACTATATCAATCTTCTGAATTTGTATTGATTATGCATACGTTGATTTGTGATATATTGTTTTGAAATTGTGTATAGATTCTGATGATGAAAGTGCATGTTCAACATCCTCTATAACCGGTACGTATGTGAATTGCCATGTTTTAGATATTAATTGATATTTACAGAATAATACCTTATGTGTCTTTTGTATTTTATGAAGAACGCTATTTGGATGTGGGCGATGTATAAATGCCAAAAATGTCGTGCAAACATGTGGTTTGCGGAACGAAGAGAAAAGGATAAAAAAGGACAGTTCCAACATGTAGTGGATATTCTCCAACCTCCCCCTCTTGTATTGTCAAAGTTTTTGTTTAACATGGATCCAAGGAGTCAACACTTTTGCAAGTATATTCGTGGATATAACATGATGTTTTCCTTCACATCTCTTGGGGGAAAGGTTGTAGAAATCAAAGATGGACAAGGACCATCTACATATAGAATGTTAGGTCAAAACTACCATAGGATTGGTAGCTTATTGCCACCTGAGGGCTCACATCCTAAATTTCTACAGATTTACATCTTTGACACCGAAAATGAGAATGAAAACCGGCTATGTGCATATGGGTATCTTCTTCTAAACTACTTTATAATTAGATTTTCATTGTTATGTGGGTTGAAGATTCATAAGATATACTCTTACAATTGATAAGTGAAGGTCTGATGGTTCCGACTCATTTAATCAATCGGTTATTGCTGAATTGAAATGCATGATTGATGAATTCAATTCATTAGAAAAGATTTATAGACATGCAAGGGACCCTTTTCAAGAGAATTTGAGAGCTAATGTCAAGGTTAAGCTGATTGGAACAAGAAGAAAAGATCCTCGGACATATAATTTGCCAACTGTGGATGAGGTTGCCCTTCTGATTAATGAGGAAGATACAGGAGATTCATGTGTGAGAGATGTGATACTAGAGACGCGATCAAATTCGTTCAGGCGTATTAATGAGTTGCATCCTTCATTTCTCGCGCTTCATTATCCACTATTGTTCCCCTATGGAGAGGATAGCTATACTGTAGAGATTCAACATGCTGAGAAGGAATCCGGCAACACCATAAAGAGAACGAAGTTAAGCATGCGGGAGTTCTTTACCTTTATAATTCAGGACAGATACGAGGAAGGTGGCACAATCGTATGTTCGAGGAAGTTGTTTCAGCAATTCGTCATGGATGCATATTCGATTATTGAAGCAAATAGATTGTCATACTATCGAGACAATCAACATCTTTTCCGGTTAGATACATATAAGAATATCAACGCCGTTGTTAGGCAAGGAAACACGACCCATGCTTCCATAGGTAGGCGTATCAAAGTCCCAGCTACATTTACAGGGGGCATATATATGATCGAAAATTACCAAGACGATATGGCTATATGTAGGACTTATGGTAATCCCGATCTATTCATCACTTTTACATGTAATTCAAAATGGCAGGAAATTGATAGATACGTGAAAGCCCGGGGACGGACCTCTCGGGATCGGCCAGATGTCGTTGTCAAGATTTTCAAGATCAAGCTTGATCAAATGATTAACGATTTATGGCCATAAATTTTCATAAATTGATGTAATGTCTGCTCCAACTGCATAATACGGCCGCAAGTTTTTTCGCAATCCAAGTGCAATTCTTTCACTTAACAGAACACTATACGGCTGTATCTTTTATTACATTACGAATGCATGTAATGAATCTCATTCATGTACATATACTGAATAGCACTTATCTATATTACTAAAATTTTGTTTTTTATTTTTGTGTATGAAGTGATCTACACAATTGAGTTTCAAAAAAGAGGGCTACCGCATGCACACATTGTGTTGTTCCTTGAGCAGAAACTAAACACATCGGAGGACATTGACAAGATCATCATTGCTGAACTTCCGGATCCTTCTTCTGAACGAGAACTGATTGAAATTGTGAAGGATTTGATGCTTCATGGGCCGTGCGGGAAAAATTGTGAAGGATTTGTTGATCCCGAAGGGTTTCCAATCTATAGAAGAGAGGACAAGAGAGTAAAGGTGAAGAAGCATGGATCTAATCTTGATAATAGACACGTCGTACCCTACAACAAATACTTGATGGAAGTATATAATGCACACATCAATGTGGAGGCTTGTAATAAAACCAAGCCAATCAAGTATTTGCTCAAGTATATCAACAAGGGCCATGACAGGATTACTGCAGGGTGAAGTGGTGGATGAGATTAATAGATACTTCAATTTTAGGTATCTCTCGGGATGTGAGGTTGTATGGAGAATGCTTGCTCTTCCTATCCACTTTAGAAAGCCTGGTGTTGTAAGGTTACATCTGCATCTGCCGGATGAACATAACATAATGTTTGAAGACGACGACTCACTTAATGTTGTGGCCATCAACAGAGGATTAGGTTCGTCTAAGTTATTAGCATGGATGTGATGTAATGCAGTTGATGTGGAAGCAAGGAATTTGAGATACGCTGATTTTCCAACCATGTCTGCTTGGAAGCAAGGCAAGAAAATGTGGGAAAAGAGAAGCAAAAATCGAAGATCAAGTCCGTTGGCCGTATCTATCATATCCCACCAGGTAGTGGAGAGTTATACTATCTCATATTGTTGTAGAATGAAGTTAAGGGTGCAACATCATATGAAGATATACGTACCGTAAATAGAGTGCCTCAAGCAACTTTCAGAGATGCTTTCTACCATTCCGTTATGTTGGATGATGAGAGAGAGTACATAGATGTCATTAAAGAAGCAAAATCTTGGGGTTCTGCTCACTATCTTCGGAGTTTATTCGTAATGTTGTTCTAGTCCAACACTTTCTCTAGACCGTAAAATGCATGGGAACAAACATGGTAGTTTTTATCAGAGGATGTTCTCTTCACACAGAATAAATTTGCAAACAGAAGGTACATAAACCTCTTTCCACCTACAATAGCTTATATTTGTGTACTTCGTAAGTTGTATGATAATACACATCAAACATACTTTTGCAATTTCATTAATGTCTCAATATATCTTTAATTGTCATGAACTTTCTGTAGATCTACAACTTTTCGATGAGTAGTTGAAAAACTATGCTCTCGCCGAAATTGATAAACTATTGGAAAGGAATGGAAGTAGCCTCAGTCTATATCCGGTAATGCCTCAGCCAGATGTCACACTCTTGAGGGAAGTTGGCAATAGAATGATACAAGAAGAGCTTCGTTATGACATCCCACAGTTGGCCACGGAGCATACCTTACTCACTTCCACCATGACTATGGAGATAGAACAAGTGTACGAGGAGATTTTGACCGCCGTGTCAATGAACCAAAGAGGCGTGTATTTCCTATATGGGTATGGAGGGACGGGAAGACCTATATCTGGAGAGCATTGACATCATCTATTCGGTCAGAAAGAGATATAGTTCTTACTGTAGCTTCGAGTGGAATTGCTTCCTTGCTTATCCCCGGAAGAAGGACAACACATTCAAGATTTCGTATTCCTTTGAATGTCGATGATACTTCGTGTTGTAGAATTGATGCAGGGATCCATCTTGCTAAATTGTTGATCATGGCTAAGCTGATCATATGGGATGAAGCGCCAATGGTGAGCAAGTATTGTTTTGAGGCCCTTTATTGTACGTTAACGGACATTCTGAAGTTTTTGAACCCGAATAGTATAAACCAGCCATTCGGTGGGAAAGTTGTTGTTTTTGGTGGTGATTTTCGCCAAATATTGCATGTAGTTCCTCACGGAAGTCGAGGAGATATCATTGCAGCTACCATTACGTCTTCGTACTTGTGACATGAGTGTAAGGTTAGAGCATACAACTTTACTCAATGGGTTTTCTCTATTATTGTTTGTCCTTCTCTCATGTATTTGTACCATATGTAGGTGTTGCGACTCACAAAAAAACATGAGGCTTCAACATAATGCGTCGGATCCCGATGCACAAGAGATTGAAAAATTTGCAAATTGGATACTGCAAATTGGTGATGGTGATATCAGGGAATCAGATGATGGTGAATACACAACAAAAATTCCTTCCGAATTCTTGATCACCGAGGTAAATAACGATGATCTGATTTCTTTTATTGTTCGTGCAACCTATCCTAACTCCATACAAAATCTGAAATGTCATGGGTACTTTCAAGAGAGAGCCATTCTAGCTTCGACCCATGACATTGTTGATGAAGTCAACGAGTACATGATGTCATTACTGGATGGGGTTGCATCAGACTATTACAGTTTGCATAGTATATGCAAGACAGATGGTGGTTCTGCTATCAATGAGTTGCTATACTCATCCGACTTCTTAAACAGGCATAAAAAGCTCAGGTCTTTAAAATCATGTACTCAAGCTAAAGGTTGGTGCTCCTATCATGCTGTTGAGAAATATCGATCAATCGTCCGGTTTGTGCAACAACACCAGGTTGTTAATCACTGAACTTGGGACGAGAGTCATTGAGGCGGTTGTAATTTCGGGTAGCAACATTGGTGATAAAGTTGCTATTTCGAGAATGCTTCTAAGTCCTTCATATTCCACATTGCCTTTCAAGTTCCAAAGAAGGCAGTTCCCGATCATGGTTTTTTTTCCCTGACCATAAAAGAGCCAAGGATAGTCTCTGTCTAATGTAGGGATATTTTTTTGAAGGCTTGTCCTCACTCATGGTCAGTTTTATGTGGGAGTCTCCCGAGTCACAAATCGAAAAGGCTTAAAATTCTTGATTTTTGACAAGAACAATGAAGTTGTAAATCATACGGTTAATGTTGTGTACAAAGAAGTGATGCAGAGAGTGTGATGTATTGCTTCAAAATGTAAATAAAGCAATCTGTTCTTTGATGTTTAATGCACTAATGCTTCTTGCCATTTTGTAGTTGCAAGAGTTCGGTAAGAAGTTTTTTCCAGAAAAAATATACAGGGATATGTTCCTAGGTAATATAACCATAATGTATCATATAGTATAAACGGATACAAGATGTATTATAGTTTTAAAGTTATAATGGGCTTTAAAAATGAGGTATATGGACGTATACTATATCTACTACTAATTCAAACCAGTGTACAGTATGATATATGCATTGTATACGGGCCTATAATGTATTGCGGTCCGCTGATTATGTTCAATTTTGAATTTCGTTGCAGGTTTCACATTACACCTTGCTTCGTATTCGGCAAATTGACACAAATATAATTACAACAGTTTAATATTTTACGGTCATGTTCATATTCGGCAATTCGACACAGTTATGTATACGGCTGTATAATATTCAGTAATGTTTGTATTCCGCTTTATAAGTCTTTTTTGTGTCTTATTATTTTATTTTATACGTTATTTGTGTTGGGAACAATGTTTTTAGATAAAATTTTGATTAATAATATAATACATAATATCAGTTAAGTCCATTTTCTTAAACCCTAAACAACGATCTCTTTCTTTCCTAACCTTGTAAAACTCGATCTTCATTCAACTTCCATCTTCTCCAACTCCTCCCTCCATAAACGATCAGGCCCTATGGCTATTAAATTGTGTATCATGGAGTTCGATATTCTCTACAAACACTATACAAATTATTGCAAATCCAATTACGAGACCAACCTCCTACTTCGATTTGTTAGGTAAACTTCAATCTCGAATCTTTTTTCTTCCTTAAATGATTGATCTCTATTTTGTAAATACAACCTTCTATAACCTTGGTTTAAGGTATATTCTAGATTCATGCATTAGATAACTGAAATTCGTTAATTTATGAAATTGAATAAATGCCTCACACCTATCTTCCTTAACTTTGACTTAGGGTGTCTTTGGATTCGTATTGAGAAAGTATTAAAATGCATTATCTTGCATTATGAGTAATTTACACTATAATTTGCAATTGAAAACATAGCTGTCAGATGACTTCGAAAATATATGAAAGTTCGAAAATTAATTTACACAATAATTTGCAATTGAAAGCAAAATATGACTTAAGGTGTCGTCATTACTATAAGATTGTGGAGCTTATTAGTATCAGATTGTAGAGTTTATATCATATGATGCTCTCATACTATATTTAAGGTTGATTTTTCAGTATATTATTAAAGTAATATATGCTTTCTCTTATGTGGATTTTTGAACTTTATAGCATGCGATTGGTTGCATTGGAATATATATTTTTCACATATATATTTTGTTTTTAGCATCATTGCCTAATGTCATCAAAACAATAGTGTTGTTGTACATTAAAAAGTGAATACATGAAACTATAGTTATCTTGAATATTATGAACCTTGGCAAGAAAACTTGTTTTTAGCAACGACAGAAGCCGTTGCAAAAAATAGGATGTCGTTGCAATAGGTATTTTTTGCAACGACATTTGTTGTTGTGGGTAAGTCCGTAGAGAAAGCTTTTGTAATGACAATTTTCGTTGCAAAAAATACCTTTTTTTAGCAACGACATTTGCTGCAGCGAAATAAGGGTCGTTGCTAAATAAGTGTCGTTGCAAAATATGAAATTTTCCGGCGATATGGGGTTGTACTTTATTGCAACGACAATTGTCGTTGCAAAAGATCGAAGTTTTTGCAACGATAATTGTCGTTGCAAAAGGATATTTCCAATCATCATGAGAAGTGTTTGTATCACATTATAAGCTGTAAAACTATTCAACTGATAGTGGTAAAAATGACAAATGTTTTGTTGTATATAATAGTTTATCATCCAAAATATTCCTTGAATTATATTACAACATTTTCATCCTCCTTAATTTCACCCAAAACAACTTGAACTAGAGATTATACAAAATGTTAAAATGAAACATATAGTACTGAACATATAGTTGTTCCAAGTAAGAACTTGAACCTTCCCATCTTTTATTGTGAATCCGTAAAGTAGCAGTTGGGAAGGTTGGAGTTGTTAAGAATAGTTGGGTCTGCTGTATAGCCATCTTATTGATCAAGTACAACTTCCTCTTCACTTATGGGTAGAATTGAGTGAAGAACCTGAAAATAAAACCCAAAGTGCAATCTGTAACCCACGGCTCTGTAGGGGATCAGTTGAAGAGTATTATTTAAATGAAGATGACCGGTAGAAACAACTAGTATAAGAACTAACCACATTAATGCATTAAACTTCACAAGAAAAGTCAAATGCTTAACACATTAGTGCATTGGAACCAGGTTACTTAAGAATTAAGATTGTCAATATTCTACAAAAAAATAAGTAAATGAAAAAAGAGACAAGCAAGCAATAATATTCACACACCACTGTCATCATCATGCATCTCAAAATGAAGCTCAGGATACCAGAATCACATGTAAGGGTTGAAAACCAAAACAGAAAAAGAATCTCATGATAAAAGAGACCGACCTGAACATGCAAAGAGTCTTACATGCATTGTGTTTCCTACTGTACTGAAAGGATCCCATCTCTGGAGCCATTTAAATGGAGGAAGGCCAATCAGTAGCAGTTTGATTAGGAATGTAACAAATTGCACAATTATGAAATTTTCCAACAAGGGATGACTATAGTATAGTATATAATGGTATAATTGTCTCAAAGGGTTAGAAACCACTTGTAGTTCTGACATATTACAAATGAGCAAGATAGACCTTTAAGCAAATATTAGGACATGATTCCTTACAGTAACTGCATTAAGAAGAGAAGATGATGTGCAATATTATCTCCAAGCCCTAATCCTCTAATCCAATAACCTGCATACAAGGACATACGAATTGATGAATCAAAAATAAGAATTAACTCAAACAAAGCTTGTCTATATTGATACCAGATGTCAGTATTACAGGATCACTTCAAGTATAAAGATTGAACCAACCAGCTCAAGCATGAAATCAAGCAGAATAGATACAAACAGATACACAATAATAAGTTAATAAGCAACCATGCATCTCCTTTCCTATCGGTATACATAAAGTTGTTCCACCCCATCATTCCTTTATTATATATACCTCTCAATTTTATAGATCGGTTTGTCACTAGACTTCAATTTCCGATAGAACATATCTGAGACACCGCACTTCACTTCTTCATTTGCAGATCTCTGAAGCTCTTTCAAACTAGAGCCTCCCACAATGGCACCAAAAACAGCTCCATCTGTCTATATCATGCCCGTCAGAATATTATCTTCTTCTTAATTTCCTATATTTTATTTATAGAGACCTTGCTTAGTAGAGAAGTTACTGAAAGGCTTGAAGTACATGAGATATTATAAGATACATCTATTCCTATGAGTCTGGCATGTGATGAGATATGTTTTTGGAAAAAAATATCAAGCTGGACAAGTTAGGGTGATAAAACTTTTATTACATTAACCATTCAACATTCTAATTTGTCGATATAGTACTTTACGATTGAATTGCTTATTCCTCATTTCCTCACATATCTGAAAAAAAGAATTAGATTCACATCAAGAATTGAGTATAATGAGATGTGCTGAATGTCTATAAAGTTAAGATATTCTAGTTTCTCTCACTTAAGTATAAAGTTGCTAATTTTCATATGTTAGGCTGTTTAGTACTATGTATTATTTGAGTGAATAATATCTAATGTTGAAAAATATCTACATTCCATGTTAACAAAGTTGCAATAAAAAAATGGAAGTAGAAAGGAATTGCAGCATTAAAATTACCTCTTTTGATATAATGCACTCATCAAGCCATCTTGTTGTTCGATCAATTGAAGCCTCGTTTCTCTTTTCAGTAACAGATATAGGAATCTTCATCTGATGAACTTACCCACCAATCTGGCCTCAATGAATTAACCATTTTCATGTATTTTATTGGTTTTATCTGTTCAGATCAAACAAGTAAGGATTAAGAGCCTATTCTTTTCCACTACCCCATAAAAAATTGTGATGGGGATGAAGGGTCTATGTGATTACCGAAAGACGACTGGATGCGACAAGCTTATTAGCAGAAGAAGCTTCTGGATGACAAAAAAAGAATCTTGGGTACAACCACGAAACCATATTGATACAGACCAACCATCTTCCTTACTCCACAAGTCCACATGTACTAGATTTTGTTGGAAATCCTTCAACACTGCAATCCAAAACCACTAATTTTTGTGGACATGTTTTTAAAATTACCTAATTCTTTCATGAACTGAAGTGGTACTGTTAATGTGGATAGGGAAGCGAAGAACTTACAGTTGAAGGAAAATAAATTGTAGGAGATATTAAACATAGAAGCAGAATAAGACGAAACATCATTGAGGAGAAGCCATTGAAGAACACGAAAAAGCGCCTTAGTAGAAGTAGAGCATTTAAGACTGCCGATAAGACTTCGTCGAAATATTGACCAGACACTGAGCAAGAAAAGGATTCCTGAAACAACACCATTCAAAAACAATCACGATGATCAACAAATAAAAAAATCAGGGTGGCACATACTAAGATTAGGGTAAAAATCGAAGGGGGAAATGGAAGGAAATGCGCAGACGAAATGAAGGGAAAGAAGATGAAATTGAAGGGATTACCTTGGCGCCTGAGGTTAGGGCATACATAGTTTAGCAAATATTGAAGGGCAAATGGAATGAACTGGTGATTAGGGCAGACGAAGAGCGCAGCTGTCCACGATGAAGCGCAGCGGCGGCTCGAGACGGCAATGAAGAGGCGCAATGGTGGCTCAAGACGGCAAACTCGGGACGGCGACCCAAAGAGCGGATTGAGAGAGGAGGACAGACCAGGATGCACAAAATTGACTCGGACCGGACCAGTCCGGACTCGGAGAAATTCCGGTCCAGTCCGGTCTCCCGTCTAAGGGTTTAAAAAATTCTGGTCCGAACCTATCCGAGAAATTCTGGTCCGGAGTAGTTGTGCAACCCTAGGACAGACAGACTGGGGAAGAGGAATGCAGAATAGGTACATTGTACACGAAATAAGATAAATTTGCAACGACCAATACGTTGCCAAATTTATAAAATATTTATTGCAACGAAAAATATTGTTTCAAACTTTCAATACATACATAGTTTCTATTGCAACTATATTTATCGTTGCGATATATAATTTTCAATTTTTACCTTTCCTCCCGTCAAGCCTGGGTGGAGGGAATTAAATTTTTTATAAATAACAACAATATTGGCAACGCTTGTTTTTTGTCATTGTAAAAATATTTTTCACAACGATATAATTTAGTTGTTGCAAAAGCTCGTTGCTATAAACTAGTGTAGTGATCTGTGCCATGCACGGGTATTCAAGATTGTTGTCGTAAAAATTCATACGGTTTAAGCCAAGTTTATCTTAAAAATTAAGTTTAACTCCCACCAAATAAGCGAAACAAAATTAACTTTTTGTTTGTGAATACTAACTAATACATATTCATTTCATGAATGATATATAATTTAATTATATATATAGATATATAGATTTAGGTTCAAGTTTAATAGGCTTTTATGGTGTAACAAATGGATTCATTAGAAGCGTTGGATCTTCTCTAAATCTATGGCCTAGAATTAACCTCGGATGGTACATAGAGCTGCACACAGGAGATCCCTTCTTTTACCGAAATTGCTGGGATTTTAAAAAACAAAATCCAAAATTATTTCCTAAAAGCAAATCCCGAATATCGTCTTCTCAGTCTCTCCCCAAAACCATCTCCCCCAAAATCTTCTCACCCTTCATCTTCTCGGTCGCCATATCTCTCGCCATCTCTCCCGATTCTCAATCTCTCTCTCGCCATATCTCTCACCATCTCTCTCTCGCCATATCTCTCGCCCTCTCGAACTCCCCTCTCTCGCGCAGTGGATTCTTCATCGGAAGTGGAAGTCGAAGCCGTCGAAGACTCGTTTCAACAGATCCTCATCGGAGCCGACGATTACGCCAACGATTCGTTTCAGCCCAACTTGAAATTCTTCATCGCCTTCCTCCATTCAACCTCCAAGGATGTAAGTTTACCATTTGATTTCAATTTCACCATCTAGGCCGCTAAATTTTTTCTCTGCAGAAACCCTAATTTTTTCTCAAACTGGATGTGTTGAAAAAGGTCTGTCTAACGCCTTGTTACACGAGGAAAGATAATGCAGTCTTAGTCACCCTTGGTTTGAAAATGATGCACATGCTTCACTTATATACTAAAATGGTCTCCAGAAACATTAAGAAAAGCATTTTATCTGATTTGGCTAAGACTAATCTAGGAGTTGTTGTACTATTTTAGGATTAGGCTATATGAACATCTTGTCGGAGTAGGATAGAAACATAGCTTGTTACATATGAGATTATGATACGATGTGAAATGAAGTTTTTGGTTTGAGTGCTATGGAATTGCATGTATATAGCCATTTTATTGAGACTTCTGTAATAATTGTGAAAGTTGTGGAATTTAGAGCTTGTAGCCTTGTACATGTTAATGCATTTACCTGGACCTTCGACTTTTCAAACTTAGGTGGATTCGAAAGGTGCCTCCTCCAAGAAGTAACGAATTCTTCAAAATTATGTCTAGATAAAAAGAGTCTCCTCATGAAAAGTTGAAAGTAAGATCTCTAGAAGTAAATAGAAAGTAGGCATAGCTTATTTTTAGGCCAGTAGCTGTGGTGAAGAATGCAACTGGCTCCATAACATCCCATGAATATTCCCAGAAAGTGAGGCGGAAAAAGAGTCCAATCTGCATTACAGAAATAGTGGAAACAAAAGCATAAAATTTTGCACAACAAAGTTCACTCTTCTTTCTTATTTTTAGTTTTTGGTTATAGAATATGCGAGGGTATTGAATTTGGTACAAGATAGTTGAACTTGGTATTACATTTGCTTTGCAATGGACAGTAGTAGTTTGCTTTGTGCATGATATAGTTACATGAGCGATTTTGTGTTTGTTGAAGTGGAATTTGATCCTTAAGTTGTGTGCTACTGTATGTTTTTTGTGTGCTACTGTATGTTTGTTACTGCATGCTACTATACGCTGAAGTAGAATTTGATCTCTTGTTTTAGATTAAGTTGTGCTACTGTATGTTTTTGGTGCTCTTAAGCTGTATATATTTTCTTGATGAGCTGATATAGTTCGTCTGTTTGATGAATCTCTCTTCCGATGATATAGTTTGCTTTGTGCATGATTACAGTATTTTGGTTTGATTGCTTTGAATGTTAAATTTTGATCTTTTTATGTCTATATTTTACCTATGTTGAAAATTAGAGATTTTTTTTATACAGTAATATGCTTTAGATGTACGCAGACCACTGAACATTATTAATGTAATTTCAGGAAACTCAAGATCTCACCAAAGAAGATTGCAACCAAGCGTAAGAAGCTGGTTAAAACAAGTGATTTACGCAGAACAGAGGAGACAACCACATCAACTGACTTAGTTGTTTATGGCTCGGAAACCCCGTCTAGAGTTGTTATGGACAGCAGTCCCATTCGTAACCCAGAAACTACCAACCAACAGGAGAATGGTAATTTCTTTCATGAACCATATTCCATTATAAAATTCAGTCAAAATAGGGATTTTATATGTGTCTTCAGTAATTATGATAGTATTCACTTTCTTTTACATCATATTCATATATGTTATATAATGCGCTTGACTGATTATGATCTGTATTTTCAATTTTGTATTAACGCAGTTTCTGCGGCAGACGATGTAGATTTTGATGATGATGATGAACCCTTTATAGTTAGGCTGAAACGACGAAATCTTCAAGACCAAAGACAGCCTGTTCGGAAAGAACCAGCAAGGGCTTCAACATCCAAAGAACCGGAAATGCCATCCAACACTAAAGACAAGGGCAAATCAAAGCTATGGACAAGGGAAGACTTCGAAGAAGACGATGAGAACAAAAGTAAGGTTCGTAGGAAGAATGCCACTGAGGAGTTTCCCGCAATCAAGCAGCACTCTGGTTTAGGAATATTTGTAAAGGCCATAGCACACATGAATGATTCACAAAGAAAGGTTGTGGAAAAAATTGGGTTTGGGTCGTTGTTGAAGCTGCAGGATATTGGCTTCCCAAAGTAAGTTTGAATTTGTCCCCTAAATAAAAAGCAATCAAACCAATGATTTCATTATATTACTTATTAATTTTCAGTTTATGATTGGTATAAAAATTGAAAGAACGTTTGTTTACAATGAAAGTGTACGTCATAGGTTATACATCTTCACTAAAAACATGTAGATATAATTGTTTGTTTTGGTTGAGATTTAAGGTTCTGATTATGATGGTATTATATGATGACTGTGTTATTATATGATGAGATTTAAGGTTCTGAACAATACAATCGATTCCATAATCGAATTCAGCTTCTTCCTCTTCATCAACGTCTGTTATTCCAGTTTCGCAAACCTCCATATCATCTCCTGAATTTTCAGTCACCATATCATCACTTGACCATTCATCGACCACTTTTTTACCTGGGAAAAAAGTAGAACACTTATAACTGAATATTCAACAGTAGACCACAAATAACAAAGTTGAACATCAGAATATCGTCTTCTTTACGTAATTCATTCATTAATTTTATAATGGAACCCCTATAACTGAATATTGAACAATTGAACATGAATAACAAAGACTAACATCAGAATATCGTCTTCTTTATGTTTTTCATTAATTACTTTCATAATGGAACCACTATAACAGAATATTCAACAGTAGAACACGAATAACAAAGACTAACATCAGAATATCGTCTTCTTAATATTGGAATAAAAGTCTTTCGGAATGAAAACCCTAGAACCTAATATATCACAGGTAGACCACGAATAACAAAGAAGAACATCAGAATATCGTCTTCTTTATGTTTTCATTAATTACTTCCATAATGGAACTCCTATAACTGAATATTCTACAGTCGAACACGAATAACAAAGTTGAACATCAAAATACCGTCTTCTTAATATTGGAATAAAAGTCTTTCGGAATAAAAACCCTAGAACCTAATATAGCACAGGTAGACCACGAATAACAAAGATGAACATCAGAATATCGTCTTCTTTATGTTTCCATGAATTACTTTCATAATGGAACTCATATAACTGAATATTCTACAGTCGAACACGAATAACAAAGATGAACATCAGAATATCGTCTTCTTAATATTGGAATAAAAGTCTTTCGGAATGAAAACCCTAGAACCTAATATATCACAGGTAGACCACGAATAACAAAGATGAACATCAGAACATCCTCTTCTTTATGTTTTCATTAATTACTTTCATAATGGAACTCATATAACTGAATATTCTACAGTCGAACACGAATAACAAAGTTGAACATCAGAATATCGTCTTCTTTCGTAATGGAAACCCTAAAACCTAATATATCACTATTAGAACACAAATACGGAGAAGATGAATATCTCACATTAGAATACGAATACACAAACTGTATTGTAAACATGAATATCGATTAATCAAAATCGAATATTTCTTGCGCAACATAAGCCATTGATTGTTGCAGAATTCGTCAAACAACATAGTAACCAAAACTGAATATTAAGAAACCCTAATTATCAAGAACTAACCTTTACGATCAACTTCATCCGTAGACATTGTAAATTCATGCGTCAATGGAAAAAGAATTAAGGACTTCAAGAAGAATGAAGATCTGGAAGAAGACCAAGAGCGTTAATGTTGTGAACTTGGATTCAGGCTGCAATGGAGAAAAATAAAATCGCCATTCTATCTATCTCTCTTATTTAACCGTAATTCTATCTCTCTCTCTCTCCTATTAACCGTTAAAAAGAAAATTAAAAAATCAGAAACTCCTACAAATTCGTAAACTGCTAACAATTACGTACTCTCTCTCCTATTAATTTCTTTTTCAATTTTTTTTCCATCATTAATCCTAGCCATTGATTTAATCCAATCCAACGCTTCTAGTCAATCCCCTTGTTACACCACAAAATCCGTTACACCGGAACCAGCCTCTCTCTCTATATATATATATATAAATATCTCATTATATATATATATATATATATCATAATTAAATTTAAATTTTTTTCTTAATAGGATAGGATAATTTGTATTGTTTTTATGTTGAATGAAGTGATTGTTTTATAAGATTTATTTGTTGAGTTAATTATTCAATATATTTTTAATTAAAGTTAAAAATAAAAAATAAAATTAGCTTAACAACATAGCCTAGAATCACTCTAGAGGCTCTAAAAGTCTCAGCTTTAATATATAAGATAGATAATTTTCCTTGTAGTGATTCTAAGCTTCAGTTTAACTTAACAACATTGCAATTACCATCAACCTTGCAATACTCTATATATTAGAAATCGATTACATGATCTTAGATGAATCGTGACTTGGCTGTGATGGGTAGATTTTTAATGCATTTTTTTCATTTTGATGTGAATTCATTCTCTTTCTTTAATGATTTTTTTAAGATCTTTCAGATTACAAAAAGATTTTTATGTGTTAATTTTTTGGATTTTGAACTTCCAATATTCTATTATGTTATTTTACAAACCTGGTCAATGGTCAATTACTTGGGTCAAAACCCTAGAAGAGTGTAATCCTAGCCATTGAGTTCCCTAGCTAGGATTACTTCTCATTTCTCATTTTAAGATTAACTTCTCATTTGATCTTTACCCTTTAAGATATCAAGTTATTTTCATATAAAATTTAATATTACATAATACTCCGTATTACTTATTAACTATATCAAGTTATATAAACTCGCGCATGGCGCGGGAACTAGACTAGTTAGGTTAACTATGTCTCTAAACGACTAAGTTCATGTAAACGTGTTGCCTCCACAAATAACTCTCCTCTTTGGGGATTATAGGATCACTATATCAGCCCAGTAGCCCACCGTGAGAGATATGGAGGGATGTTTCCTAATACGCTACCGTCAACAAGTCGGTACAACAGAGAATACTTTCACATTCTCTTCTGAATGAGGTGGTATTCCCATAAGTGAGACGCACACAAGATTTGTTTTGGATGTAGCAGATATACCTTTTTTTTATACAAAACATGTGCGTTGTTGGTCTTGTACAAGACTTCGTCAGTAATTATCTGGCTTCACAAGCCCCAACCTTGTCAGATGCCCAAATATTTTTGTCAATGTTCGATCACTTCAACAAATCATTGACTTGGAGCAAGATGAGATGGTTGAAGCTCCTGTTCCATCACCCGAGAACATATCATAGTCATTTGATTCTTCAATGAATCATTTACACGACTTGTTGGAGGTTGCAACCCTCCAACAAAGTGAGGGGAGGGGGGGGGGGGTCATTGTGTAATTTGTTTAGTTCCATTTGGGTTAGGTTTAGGCATGAAACTTTCGATATTGCCGTGTAGACATGTATTTCATTCCGATTGTATTCTGACTTGGTTAGAGTATGGCCTGTCCCATGTGCCGAAGAGTATACGCAAGTGACGTTTAAGATTATCTAGATTTGAGTTCAGTGTACAAATTTTTGTTTAATTGTAACGTTTAGTAGATGAATTTCTTTAATGTGATTATATTTTGTTGCAGCAATGTACACATATGTATAACTAATTACATTTAAGTTATGAAAAATTTGTATTATATTGAACAACAATGCATCCAGGCGTATAACTAAAAATAACAGCATTGTTCCAAATTTCACATATACACATGCGTATAATAATTTACACTAAACAGTGATGTGATATAAGTTGTTTTGGTCTTGAAGTTTCCGCAAGGGTTTTGTTGAATCTGATTCCATTGTCTCGTGATCTATCATTGACTCATCCGAACTTTAACCTACTTCAAAGTTGTGGTGATTTGCTGAAGAATCCTGCTTGCAAAACTAGAGTTATTCATATTTACAATAGCAGATGGCATGACTAATTTTTCTAGGCCTTTGAAACTATGTTTTTTTGCTGAATTCTTAAACAAATTGTATTATAAATTTTTTGTAAACTTTCTACACAAAATTTCATACAATTTAAGTCTCGGTGCCTTTAAATGCGCGAAAACGAATACTAGTTTGCTATAAATTAGGGTTAGAAATTACAAAATTTACCATGGCTATTAGGCTCAGTATTTTCGAGTGCTGCTCTCCATTTCTGAGCCAACTTATTGGACTAGCAGTAATAGAATGGGCCAACTTATTGGACTAGCAGTAATAGAATGGGCCAACTTATTGGACTAGCAGTAATAAAAAGCCCAACCCAACTAATCCTCTATATTTTCCTGAGATATACAAAACGAAAAAAACAAAAAAAACATATAAACCCTAGTTTGAACATCGTCTCTCCTTATCATTTCTTTTCTCGCCGTATACTTCACCGGACTCTGGACGCAGAGACGGGGTATCATGGTCGATGTGTTAACAATGGACATTAACGCGACAGCTGCTCGGTGTGGTATCGATCTAGCCCAAATCGATTTCGATTCTATACAGCTTCCACCGGGAGAGGATTGCGGAATCAAAAGGTATTTTTTTCGTAGATTTGAGGATTCTCTGGTTGGTGTGAATTAATTTATGCGGCGGCGGCGTTGTATGCAGTGATGATGAAGATCTGAGGGTAGAGGACTCTTCAGAATTTGAGCAAGGCTTCAAAAACATAATAGTGGTGGATAATCTTCCACAGGTGCCTAAGGAGAAGTATGATAAGCTTGAAGGAGTTGTTAGGAAGATTTTCAGCCAGATTGGCGTAATTAAAGAAGACGGTTTGTGGATGCCTAAAGACCCTGCCACTGAGAAGTCTCTAGGTTATGCCTTCGTCGAGTTCAACACGCCTCAGGTCCCCCAAACTTGAAATTTGCCACCTTTACTTTCTCTACATCTATCCTTATCGCTATTCTTTGGATTATTTTTCTTGATCTTTGAATTCTTTTTCTTGATACTGGAGTTGGTGGTTGATTGTGTGATCATATCTTAAATATGGTTGATTTGACGGATTAGGAACAAAATATCGTCTGACAATGTAATGACCTTATTTGAATAAAGTTATTAGTAGTAGTCAATGTGTCAAGATATAATTATGAGAAGATAAAATGATCATACCCTATCCAGCATGGTCTGTGATTCTAATATTTATCTGGGTAATTGTTCTAATTGTATGTTAATGGGATATGATCTGTAATTTTGCTAAGATCGGTAGCTCTTAATACTCCAAAGTTCTTAGAGTTTACAAATGACGATTATTCATTTCCTTTTCACTTTGTTATACTTTTTAAATTCAAGTATGCTACTCTGGAATCGGTTTGTAATTCATAACCTGAATTTGATCATGCTAACAGGAAGCTGAGCTTGCCAAAGAGAAGACAAACGGGTATAGGTTGGATAGAGCTCACATTTTTGCAGTTAATATATTTGATGAAGTTGACAAGTTTATGAGAGTTCCTGATGAGTGGGCCCCTCCCGAGACCAAGCCATACACTCCTGGGGTAATACACTTTGTCTTCTCTTCTTTTGTTTTCGATTCTGCTGAAGATAAATGAAGCTGTTCAGCTTTGGGGCATTGGAACCGATTAATTTTTTTTTGAATATGCATGGCAACTTCGTAAACAGAGCCTCAACCTAATTCGGTTTGTAGGCCATATGTTTATACCGAACATATTGCAATATTTTTCCCCTTAAATTAACAATATAAATGTCTTGGTGACATTTATTTTTTCTAGGTACTACTTTTTGGTATTTGTTAAAGTATTCTCTCCCTCTTCCCTTTAACCTTTGTATTGCATGAATACGTATTATACAATATGCTGATAAATTTTTTGTTAATATTGTGTATCATTTGCTGTTATTTAGGAAAACCTGCAGTGCTGGCTTATGGATACAAAGGCACGGGATCAATTTGTTATTCGTGCAGGGACTGACACTGAAGTCCTATGGAATGATGCTAGGCTTATGAAACCTGATCTTGTTTACAAAAGACCTGTATGGTTTCTCTATTTCCAACAATATTTTGACGTCTCTCTCTATTTTAGTTCGTCAAACAATAATCCGCAAATTACTATTCTGAGATTTGCATTACATTTTCCTAAAGGTTTTTTACTTTTTTTTTATCTTTTCCATTGGCAGTACTGGACTGAAAGCTATGTCCAATGGTCCCCCTTAGGAACTTATTTAGCCACTCTTCACCGTCAAGGTGCTGCTGTTTGGGGTGGGGCTTCTGCATTTAACCGTATAATGCGGTACTCTCATCCTCAGGTTTGTCACCTTCCTTAATTTTGTGACATGACATTTATTTTAATAAATTGTATGTGATAGTAAGATTTCTGAAATGGTGTTGCTATTGAACTTTATATAGGTTAAAATGATTGACTTCTCTCCCGGTGAAAAATATCTTGTAACCTATAGCAGCCATGAACCCAGCAACCCTAGGGATACTCATGTAAGTAGCTTTTCCCTATCCAATTCATTTTCAGTTGACTGGCATCTTTTATATGAATATGTTCTTTTTTCAGAGGGTTGTGCTCAATATCTTTGACGTGAGGACTGGAAAGGTAATGAGAGATTTCAAAGGAAGTGCTGATGATTTTGCAGTTGGTGGCATTGGTGGTGTCACTGGAGTTTCTTGGCCTGTGTTTAAGTTAGCTTTCTATCTTTATGAGTGACCTTGTCTGATATTTCTTTTGTTCGTTGTTATTTAAACCCTGTTAAAGCCATGTTGTGATCACCATATTTTTCCTTGCAGATGGGCTGGTGGAAGGGATGACAAGTATTTTGCCAGAATTGGAAAGAATGTCATTTCTGTTTATGAGTCTGAGAATTTTAGTCTAATTGATAAGAAGTCCATTAAAGTTGAAAATGTTATGGACTTTAGCTGGTCCCCTACAGATCCTATACTGTCCCTCTTTGTGCCAGAACATGGTAACCAACCTGCCAAGGTTAGTTTGTTTATAAAGGATGTGTTTTTGTATGTTTAGTAAGAGATTACGAGTCACTTAGTATTATTTTGGGTTTTGTAGGTGAGTCTCATCCAAATCCCCAGCAAGGTAGAACTAAGGCAGAAGAATCTTTTCAGTGTGAATGACTGTAAAATGTACTGGCAAAGTAGTGGGGAATACCTTGCTGTCAAGGTCGACCGTTACACCAAAACTAAGAAGAGCACATACACTGGTTTTGAGCTTTTCCGTATCAGGGAACGGGACATACCAATTGAGGTGCTGGAGCTTGAAAATAAGAATGACAAGGTTCTTGCATTTGCATGGGAGCCAAAGGGGCATAGATTTGCCGTAATTCATGGTGATAACCCTAAACCTGATGTTAGTTTCTACACAATGAAGACCTCTAATAACGGTCGAGTTCAAAAGCTTGCCACTCTAAAGGGAAAACAAGCAAACACTCTCTACTGGTCACCTGGAGGCCGGTTTATCTTACTAGCAGGGTTGAAGAATTTTCAAGGACAATTGGAATTTTATAACGTTGATGAACTTGAAACTATGGCAAATACCGAGCACTTCATGGCCACAGAGGTCGAATGGGATCCTACTGGAAGGTTTGTTATATTTTTTATTAGATTATTATCAATTATCATACTTAGTTTTCTTCATTCAGGAACATGAACATAAATTTGATTTCGTTTTTCTTCTGCCTTGCTTTTCTAGGTATGTCGTGACTGCAGTTACATCAGTTCACGAGATGGAGAATGGTTTCAATGTGTGGTCTTTCAATGGTAAACTTCTATACAGGATACTGAAGGACCACTTCTTTCAGGTATTTTTTTGAAAGTGTCCTAATCATTTTTGTGCAATTTGTCCATCTGATTCTAGCATTATTGCATTTCAGTTGAATATGTCTTGCAACTATATTTAGCACTAAAATTTACTTTTCCTTCTCTGAAATTTAGTTCCAATGGCGTCCAAGACCACCATCCTTGCTGCCAGCTGACAAGGAAGAGGAAGTAGTGAAGAACTTGAAGAAATACAGCAAGAGATTTGATGATGAAGATCAAGACATATCCCTCCAACTAAGTGAGCAAGACCGTGAGAAACGCAAGATGCTTAAGGATGAATGGGAGCGATGGGTGTCTGAGTGGAAGCTTATGCACGAAGAAGAAAAGCTGGAGAGAGAAAAGCTTAGAGATGGAGAAGCTAGTGATGATGAAGAAGAGGAATACGAATCTAAAGAGATTGAAGTTGAGGAGGTCTTGGATGTTAAGGAAGAAGTTGTGTCGTTTGAGTAATGAGCACCAAATCTGACCAAGTTTTCTGTATTGAATCCTTTTTGTGTTTGCCTTTCCAGTATCCAATTTAGAGAAATTTTTGCAGAATTTACTGTTGAACCGGATGGGTATTTAGTTTGGTTTGTTGTATAACTCTGTTTAACTTTTGCGGAGATTCGTGGATTAGTCACGCTGTAAACTTTATTTAATGGTCTCTTTAAGGTGGCTCTTTCTGATGATAAGAGAACAAACTTGATGACTGTAATATTAGAACGGTCAATTTTAACTACTCTAAGCCTACAGATTAAGTACCTGTTATATCGATGTTCATATTAAACCACCCGTCAATTTATCTGTTAAGTTGAATGAAAAGACTTTTGAAGGGGTCATTGACACACACTCTCGACAGTGGGAGAGGTCAGAGCATGGGTCATCAACAAAGGACGAGGGTTTGAGAATTTGGGTGCTTTTCGGATGAAGGCAAGGTAGATGAAGAGGGCAACCCTTGGCGTCGGTGGGGAGAAATTACAAGGGGACAAACCATTCGAGATGGTAGACAATGACATGAATTAAACTTCATTCTGTAATGTCAACATCATACGGTGCGTGCAATATAGGAGAAGAATGACTTTTTCTCAACATTTGATGTATTTACGAGGTATTTTGATCTTTTTCACTTTTTAACGGAGAAACTGGCGGAACTAGCTCACAGGTGGCAAATTGTAAATAAAAAAGAAAATTAGTGGTTTAAAATAATTATCAATTTAACAAGTGGTTTCGTGCAAAACCGACCATATAATAAAGACATTATTCAGTTTTCAGGGCTGGGCCTTTGGGGTTGATGTAAGGTCTTGTTCTGGCTAAAGAGTTAGGATATTGCAGTTGAGGGTCGAAACCGATTCCCAGGAGATTGTGCATGCTATTTGTAATGATAGCTTCAATAGTGTGCTCATATGATGAAAGCTTATTGAAGATGTTAGTTGGAGGGTTAAGTCAATCAAAATGCAAATAAGGCTACAGATTAGCTTGTGAAGACTAAGGTGGCGTTTGTTTTATAGTTTTGGAAACAGTAACGGAATAAAAACGAACCTCGACCACTTTCTTTTCGTGTCAAAAGGAGTGACTTATGTGTCAAAATGAGGGAAAATGGAGTGAATCACCCCTTTTCACTATACAACGGGCCGATATGACTCATTGTATAGTGAAAACAAGGAGATGTGAAAGGAATTACTTATCAATTTTATCTATGGACATGACAATAAAAAAAAACGGGGAAATATCACGCACCCACTAGACCGGATTTTTGGACATTTTAAAGGCAAAAAAAATTCTTTTCTGGTTCATTTGGACGCGTCCTTGATGTGCCCAAAACGGGTACGAGATATAAAAAAAAGTGGAGGGTTAAACGCCCTAAAAAGGTCAAGATTCGTTTCCATTACGTTATTCTTTCCGAAATTGGAAACCAAACGCCACCTAACAGTGACTTGATTTTGTTCGAAAGCCAACTTGAGCCACTGAATCTGAAAGATCTTTTCTCAATCTATATCTCATTCAATTCTTTTGCCTATCTTGGTTCATCCCCATCTCCATGTAAACCAATTTTATTGAATAAATATGTTGTTACTTGGTTGATTTGTTGAATTACAAATAGATTCATGCGTCATGAATCTTGATTCTTGAATCTTATTTTACAGATGAATTTATTTCAATATGAGACTCAATGATGAAGATTGAAGACATTAAGGTGTTGGCTTGTTGCTGTAGTGGTCAAGTGAAGTAAATCAACTAAATCAGGTGTTGTTCACTAGGTTGTTTTCTCTAATTTGTTTAGTCTGCACTTGGTTTATTGGATTGAGTTGGATGGATGATGAATCTGCTGAATGAATCTGCTGTCACTTGGTTGATTTGTTGAATTTCAAATAGATTCATGAATCTTGAATTTTATTTTGCAGATGAATTTATTTCCGATTGACTCAATGATGAAGATTGAAGACATTAAGGTGTTAGCTTCTTGTTGTAGTGAAGTGAATCAACTAAATCGAGTGTTGTTGTGGTGTTGTGTTTGTTGTTTTCACTGTTTTGTTTTGTCAGCTTCATATGAATTCAATTTGTCTATTTTTTATTGCAGTAACTGATGACTTGACATATTAATGTGTGTGGAGTTTGAACAAAGTACCGAAGAACAGTGATATGTTTGAGCCTTGAACATGGCTTACAAATACAATTTGAATATAATTTTTAGGACAAATTAACCGAGAAACCGACAAAATACCAGTTCGAGTTTGAAGAAAAATTCAAGAACCAACGCCGTCTTAAAAAAAAGTTATTCAACGCCGTCTTAAAACCGAGAAACCGAGAAAATACCAGTTCGAATACTTTCTTTTATAATCGAAAGTTCCCATTCCTTTGTAATTCAACCAAACAAGGACTTGTGTCATTAAAAAGTGTCCCTACCGCAAGATAACTTTTGTCAATGTAATGGATGCAATATGCAAATATCCATCTCTGATCTTGATTAATCTCACAAGCTATAAAAAAAAGATTTACTTGTGTACCTCTTTTATGAAAGTTAAGTATTAAGCTAACTGATTTACTTAAAAAGTTGTATAATAAATTATGATGCGTTACAGTCTTACAGATATGGCACCAGAACCTCTATTTGCATATTAAGTCTTAGTTAGCTCTCTGGTAATGTTGTACACATCAACTGTGATGAATTGCGCCAATCTTGGCCCAAGTTGTGGACTTCAGTTCCACCTACATTAATAATACTACCTGTGCTTCAATGTTTAAACTACTTCCACATAACATTATACACCTATTATCCTGCAATGACACAATCTTCATCAGCCAGTCATTTTTACAGCGACAGAATCTTTGGAAGTAATCTTAGGTAGAAAAGGAACAATGCTTTTTTTTTTACAAAAAAATTAACCAAGGTCCAAGAGATGATCAAGTCTAATACAAAAATAGAAAGCTAAAGAAAAGAAAAATAAGAAGTACTACACTAGATGTTACAAGTACAAATATTCTTACCTAGAATCAGAGGGAACCTTGATATGCTCTATGGTATAACTTTCGAAAGCCTAAGTGCAGGCTTTTGATCTGGAAGACTGGAACTGCAAGTTCTGGTATAAATATATCTTTATTCCTACATGGATAAATAAAGAAACTCAAGCAGTCAAATTTACTGCAAGCTGCCTTAAGTAGGAGCTCAGAATTGTTCAGTGCCTTGTGAAAGTAGGAGGAAGAGTCAGTAATGTGTTGTTAATTTCTGTTATTAGTTATTTGATTTTCCCTAAAATCTACATCTGTTAAGAGTATTGTAGAAGTAGTGAACGCATGTCCTATTTCCTAGCTAGCAGTTAAGAAGCACGAGGTCAGTAGTATGTTAAGGGGTTAGTGGGTAATTAATTAATCTAGCTTATTTAGTCTGTGATCAGCAATCTCCGTAAGGATCGTTTTATTGATCAAATATAGGAGAGTTCCTGGTTGTGCAGTGGTTCCTCTTTGCCAATCAAAGGCTAAAGAGTGATTGGTATCAATTTGTTCCCACACAATTTGCTTCTCATTTTAGCTTTTATGACCGGGAATTTTCAGCAAGAGAATACCTTGTTTGCTAATTCTTAATGCCTGTCTTGTTTAACTTTCTTCCACATCCTGTATGTTTCATTTCAGCATGCATCCAGCCCTTTCCGCATCCTGATAAAGCAACTGGTCCTCTGCAACAAATGACAACCTTTGTACTTAACAGAGTGTGGACTCCTCGTAGAAGAGGTCAGAAGTTCAATCTCTCTCTCCCCCAAATTGCTAGTAATAAATACAGAAAGAGAGCAACAATTATATTGATTATATATCAGATGGAATTCAAATCCAATTATTTCTAGTCCTTGAGGCAGGGTGTGCAGTGAAAAGGCATGTACAGATATAATTTGTGTTTCCACTCGAATAGCCCTAGCAAGCCTACACATTTATATTATTAGGAAATGATCATATATTCCAACGTTTCAATACCCAACGATATTGACCCAGTGTATCCTGCACATGCGGAGACATAAATGCTTAGGCTGAGCAAAACAAAGAACAGTAAACCCTGATTAGTAAATTGCTTGAAGATGGTAAAAACACTACAGAAAATAGAAAGAGAGCATGAAATGTTCCACGTACCACTACAATCAATTCAATTATGGCCTGATTTTTTACACAATCATATCTTCATTTTGGATTCTCTGAAAGTCCACACTCAACTCTCATTGCAGCAAGAAGCTCCGGTGAAACAGTTGGTAGAGTACCCTGTCGTTTAAAACCATTATCCTTGGAAACATTGGCACTGGCAGCTCGTAAGTCCACACCCCAACCTCTATATAATATAATCTTGCTGGGTTCTTGGGACACAAGTAGGGCACCTGTTGCTTGCTGCATAAAGTTTAGAGCAATAGCTTAAAATTACAGAGTAACAGGGCCTCAAAGAAACAGAAAAATATATGTTCAAACCTGCAGCTCAAAAATCACTTCTTGTACTGAAGTGCCTTTAGCCCTACCCTTGACGTTGACAATAACAAGAGGGTTTTTCTTGAAATGGTCCTTAATGGCTTTTGCAACACCACTAAGAATGTTGCTTTTGCCTGAAAATATTAAGCGTTAAGATAAGAAATGTTTTACGAGGACACTGAATGAGCAGGAAATTTTCTATCCATTAGATTCATATAATGATATTTGCAGAAATGAATAAGCCAAGGAACCCCTGTTATTTAGAATATAAAGGGAAAAGAACTAGTTTAAATACGTTATGCAATCCTGGAGGCTTCTTTTTCAGGGATGTAGCGAGACATATTGTTCCCTTATTCCTCCCGACTCCTTTAACAATGAAAGAATAATTTAATCAATTGATTCCTCAAGGCAGAATGTAGTTCTAATATAACTTCTCGGAGCATCCTAAGATTTATCTTTCATTTTTCACACATTTGGTTTACCTAAAAGAAGAGACGTATCATTTTCTCTCATTCCCTGGTGAAATGGTGTAATCGCCTCTTAGGTCATCCTAAGGTAAATTCTTGTTACTGGGCCTAATCATTTCATGCATCAGAACATCATTATCCACAACAGAAAGTAGTAATTGTTGACGGATTTCATATCAAGTCTTCAGGTAAATTACCTATGGCAAGCAAAGGGCACTTCTTCATCTTGAGGGCGTGCTTTCTCAAAATAAGTCTCTCTTTGTTTGAAAGTGGTGCAGAAGGTATTTTGCTGGATTCATAACTATTTGGAGCTTTCTTAATTGAAGAGACCTTTTCTAATGATTCACCGTCAGACTCCCGGTCATTGTTGGCAGGAGGCATTTTACTGGATACATAAGTGTCTGGTGCTTTCTTATATGATGATATTGGTCTTTTCTCTGATGATTCACTGTCTGACTCCCAGTCATTGTTGGCAGAAGGCGTTTTGCTGGATTCAGAACTGCTTGGTGCTTTCTTATAAGAAGATACTTCATCAGCTGATTCACTGTGTGACTCCCAGTCATTGTTGGCAGGCATTTCGCTGGATTTGTAATTGTTTGATTCTTTTATATATGAAGATACTGGCCCTTCGCCTGCTGATTCACTGTCTAACTCCCAGTTAATGATGGAAGCACCATCTTCAAGCTTATCCTCTAAATTCTCCAGGACAATTGGCTCCAATTTATGGGTTGAATGCAACACTGATGATTCAACTGATTGAGTGTCAGAAGCATGAGAGCCAACATCAACATGTTTGATGTGGTTTTGCTGATATACATCCTGAAGGCCAAAATATCAATGAAGCACCATTATCTGTCTGCCATCTCTTCTAAGATTTGATGACAAGCTTAATTCAAACACTATCACAGGGCCATGCGATATAAACATTATAATAACCAAATTATATGATAAATACTCATGTGGTAACAAGATGAAGCAACCAATAAATCAATCATAACTCGCAATTTCATAAAATTACAAATGCTTAGAAGAGTTCAAATTTCTACCAATTGTGAACAGATCCTCAAATTGATTCTGATTAAGAACAGTTCTTTTAGTTAACTCTCCAAATTGTGAGAAGGCACCTACCTATTATTGGCCAGTGGCCATTTATAAGTGGCCATTCCCCTTAAATTCTTCAACGCAATATGATGAATATTATATATTACTGAACATAACACAGCTACACCAAGAACAAAATAAGACGGTGCAACTCATGATGATGGCCTCCCCCGGCTTAAAAGGATTCCCATCAAAAGTGTATATAAGATCAAGCAGGTCAAAGTCAATTGAACTTACAGATTCAGAGTTATATTGGTTATTTGACGTGATATCATTCTTGTTCATATCCTTGTCCTGCATAAAAATCATGGTTTGAGATATCACAAGTATTATATGGACATCCAGACAATACATTAATGACATCAGATTATTAGCTCACCAGTGCAAGCTGCAAATCTTCCACATTTTTTGAAAGCTTCAAAACATGGAGTTTCAGGGACTGCATCACAATATACGAAAAGTAACAAAATAGTCAGACTTACAGTGTAATGATATGACAGGGAAGAGGTGTTAGAATCACTAAGAAGAAAAATATAGAGTTCTTTTTACTGTCCTGTAACACTGATGAATAAACCTTCAGTTAATTTATCAATTGAACACCGATATAACCAAGAAAAGTCAATTTAGTTGCACCATAGTCCTCTACCCCTCAAGACCTCCTTCTCATCCTCCTTCTCGTCCTCCTCTTAGTCTCATATTTATTTACAAGATAGTGTATATTACCTCTCGACGCTGAGCCTCCAGGGAGCGACGCATAGCTTCTTTCTTATTCAGCAGTGTCTCAGGCCGCAGACGAGCAGGACGCTGATAATTTTTCCCACGATATACAATGACTGCAAAGCCATTTCTCACCCTTTCTACAGCTATTAGTATTCCACCACTTTCAGCTTCTAATGTCTGCGCTACTTTATGGACATCCTCAATATTCCTTCCACCACAAATTATCTTGACAAGTTCCCTGTATTTCCAGTGAAGATGCATATTTTCAACAGTTCCATCAAACACACCACGTCTACCTGCACAAAAGAGAAAGACAGAGCAAATCGGAAATTATAAGCTGTAGAAGCCATTGGGCTTAGGATAAGATCCATAGAGTTAAACATCACTTAAATGTGTTGAATACAGAATTAAGTACAGTTCTAGCCACATTAAGCCTTATAAGCTTAATGCCAAGTTACCAACTATGTAACTCACCCAACAAAAGGAAAGGCTTCATTTTTAATCCAACTTTTCTCAGCATAAATCTTTCTTCTTCAGTTACACCTTCTTTATCAATTTCAGTTTCCTGGGCCGACTCTTGGTTCTCCAGCTCAGCTAGAAGCTGTTCAGCTCTAGCTTTCTTCTCTAGAGCCTGTTATGCACAGTTGAAATCAACTAAAAACTTTTAAAGGAACATGAAACAAATAGTAAAACAGACTGAGTTCCTTAGATCATTCATACCATAGAGAGCTTCATCTTGGTTCTTTCAAAACCTGATTCATTATTCTTTATTTTATTTTCATCAAATGCAGTGTCTACACTCTCATTGGTTGCTGCATTTACACCAGAAAGAAAAGACGTAGTAGGCTCAAAGTCAGAATGCTCAGGCAAAACACCGGCAGACTCAGTTTCACGTTGTTCTTTTTCTCTCCGCATTCTGACTCTTCTCCTCTCTTCTATGGCCGAAGAAACTGATGAAGGAAGGAAATCCTTTCCTCGGTAGAAGACTATAAAATCCTTATCTCTAGAAATCAGAAGTCCGCCAGTCAAGCGCTGCAATTAAGAATTCATACAAGACAGAGAAGCATATTATGAGCCCGGAGAAGCCAGAAAAGGCTTTTAAGGCACTATCTCAAAATAAATGGAGGAAAAAATATAGGACAGTGATACAATGAAATTATAGCTTTGATTCATGACCCCAAAATATTATTTCTTAAAATCCAGTTTGATTGTAAAATTTCAACACATAGCTAACCTTTAACTCCTCAGCCATCAAGTCACTATTAGTATTTTGGACTCCTCTCTTAACAGCAATTTTTGCAATCTCACATTTTTCCCACAGCTTCATCATTGCAGCAGCTAAACCCTGAAGGTTCCTGTTTCTCCCTGTCAAAAGCAGAAATCAGTAATATTTCAGAATACTAAGTTCTCCCAGGGGAAAAAAACACAAGTCTAGCTAACCTAAGGCAAAGTGGCATGGTAAAGGCCTTCCAAGTCTCTTTAAGGTTGTCATTTCGTCGTTGGTTAGCTTGGGCTTTATTCCATAAGGAAGAAGGCGAAAGGGTCTCCTATATCCAGGAACAACAGCTGGTAGAAGGTCAGCATCGACAGGAAGTGGATCATATCCCCACCAATCAGTAAAACGTGGTCCTAAACTATCAAGAAGGAGGTCAGCTTCTTCGACCATCATTTTTTCTCCAGGCAGCTGGAAGCGCACTCTGTTTGGGTAGCCAACACCTAGTACCAAGGAAGATTGAGCTAGCACCCTGGTTTCGGGTAGTCTAGCAGATTTTGTAGCATCTTTGTCAGAGAGATTGCTTTCATCTCCACTCTGCAAACTGTCATCTTCCACTGTGTTTGGGGAACTACTTCCACCACAATCTTTTTTGAGTTTGAAGTAAGGAAACTTATAATTGGGTCCTCTATACAAAATGATCTTGCTTCCAGCCCTCCAAACAACCATACCTCCAGTTTTACTCTGGAACCATCAAATCCAATATTTAGGCTGAAATATTGAACATTAGAAGAATATCACAGAAGAACCATACAACAGTATAATCTAAGCATCTATAGAAAGCACGAGAGAGTCATGTTGTTCCTTAGTATAAAATGAAGAGAGAGAGTTGGGGTTTTGAAAATAGAAAGTGACCTCCAACAAGTCATGAGTTCTCTGCATGTTTAGCTTCCAGACATCATCACAGACAAGCTTGACGACCTCCTCCGACCTCCACCTCTCATGAATGCCATTGACAATCCCTTCAGTGACTCCGGCTTTGCCAACCTTGAGCTTCTGCTTCATCCTGATTCCCAGAGTGGTCAACCTCCTAACCTCGGAGGGGATGAGCCTGAGTTGGGCTAGAGTAGGTACCTTCTCCCTGTCCCTCTGAGTCTGCTTCCTCTCCCTGTTGGCCTCCCCTATGAGGTGATTAAGTTTGGAGATAGAGGTTCCAGTTCCAGGGCTGGGCACAGGATTATCCGGCGTGGACCAGCTAGCGTCGAGGGTGTGGCCGACTCGGTATTTGGGAAGGAGGTTGGAATTGGGGAGGAATATCTCGGCGATAGGGAGATTGTTGGGTAGGGTTTGGGTAGGAGGGTCTTGGACGAAGCCTAGAGAGCGGAGCTTGTCGGCAATGCGGCGAATGGCGGATTGAGGGAGGGAGTTGTTGTTGTTGTTGGAGGAGGCGGTAATGATGAAGGTGGTGGATCGGAGAAGGGGGAAGTGGATAAGAGGGCGGTGGAGGAGGAGGTTGTGGCGGTGAGATGGTGGGAGTTTCGAAGGGAGGAAACCAGGCAAAGTGGAAGGATGACAGACTGACATTGCTGCCTTCTTCGCCGATGAGGGATGAGGGACGAGGAATGAGGAGAAGATATATTGCGATGAGACTGTGAGTTCGCTAAATCTCCACCTGTAACTTTTTTTTATTAAGTAACTATCCCTTTTTAGAAAGAAATTATCCTCCTCTCAAGTTTTTAATTATTTTATAATGACACTTTTTTTATAATTAACATTTTTTGCACCGGTGTTTTAGTGACACTTTTAGACTATTGACAATTTTAGACAAATGACACTTATATTAACAACACTTTTCGATGAATAATGACACTTTCAGAATGTTCGTATAACACTTTTGCTCTAAATGACAATTTTATGTATCATATCAAAATTTCATTACACTCGTAAACTCACTTGAGACGCCCCAAAACATGCAAGGCTGAATTACTCCCAATTTAAAAACTTTCTTAAAATAGTAAGTTTCTGAACATGGGAAATGAGACAACAAATCCCAAATAGAGACAACAAATATAAATAGGGACCAAAATCCAAATAGAAACAAAACATTGTTTGAGACAACAAAACCAAATAGAGACAACAAAAACCAAAATAGTTGAGCCTTGTCTTGATTTGTGACTTACGAGCAATTTCGACGCGGAGGAAGGCCACCAGAGCGTCGAGCCCATTTTCACCGGCAACCATTGGGTTGCGCTCTATATGAGCCAATGTGCGCTCGAGCTGGAACTGCAGGTGGGCCTCCTTCAAGATGAGTGCATACGTGCGCCGACGTGGTCTAGTCCTCATGGGTGTTGGAGCCTTTGTGGGAGGCTTCCATGGGCGTTCTTGGACATGCTCGAACCCTGGAGGTGGTCCAAGGTTCCTCATGTCAAAGGGCTCGCTAAAAGGAGAAGAACGCTCGGAGAAGTCTTTAAGCTTGACTTGAGGGGTCGTCGTTGGTCGGGTGCTCGGGCTTGACTTCTAGCGGTGCCACTGCCCGGGCGCTTGGGTTCTTGACACTTGATGAGCTTGATGCTTGATTCAGGGCGCCTAGATGAGGCCTCAATGCCATGAAATGGCATGGAGCCGAGTTGCGCTTGCCTCGCTTCCGGGCGCCTAACCTCCACCTATGCTGATCCTTGGCGCCTTGTCTTGTCCCTTGGCTCCACACCTTGTCCATTTCATCTAGCGTTCTCCTTGTGTGTTGAGTAAGCCTAGGATGAGCCACTACGCTTGTCTTGGAGCTAGGCAGGGGCACATCGCCTTCCCCCACTTGGTTGTGAAACGTCTTCGTTTCACGTAAATCTAAGCTCTCTCCAACTAAGTTCATGTCCGTCCCAAGCTGCAAGAAAACACCATTTCCGAAAGATATATCCAATGTAAAGGTAGGGAAAGAATGCTTACCAAAACCAAAGAACCGGAAATGAGGTTCAGGGGGTGCCCTAGGCGAGAAAAAATGGAGGCCAAAATGGCCGGGCGCCTTTGAGAACCTCTCGAGCAAGACTTGGCACATAGGATGTGTCCCTTAATTCATGAGGAGCGCTCAAAACCGAATCAGAAACGCCCGAGTGGATTGTGAGAACGCCTTGTTGCTCCTCTAACTCGATGTTTGGCGCCGACGAGGCTATGGTCTTTCCAAATTCTGCGGCTTCCAACTTCCTTTGAGATGTGTGTTCTAGCCATAATTGATCAACAAATTCCCTTGGGTCGAATGACCAATTGTGCTCCTTGACCATTCTAGTAAAATCCTCTACGGCCTTATGAACTCGCATCATGGGTTGCATTTGCACTTTTGGTTGGGGTTTGGTCTCGGTTCTCCTAGTCTTAGTGTCCTGCACAATTTGGTTAGGAGACATAAGCAAGAGCCTTACACGCATTTCATTATGGGTAAAAGAGTAGTCGTTAGCATAACCATCATGAAAAACATTTCTATCAAATTGCCAAGGTCTACCTAGCAAGATATGAGTAGCATCCATTTGAACAACATCACAAAGTACACTATCATGGTAGTTCTCCATAAAAAAGTAATCAAACATTGCTTATCGACAACATCACCTCCTTGAGAAGAAATCGATTGTAAGCCATAAGGAGTTGGGTGTGGTGTTGTAGGAAGAGCAAAGTGATTCACAACTTTGTCACTCAAGATATTCAAGCAACTACCACCATCAATGATCACACTCAAGTTGGCTTCTTTGCCATTGACTTTCACCACGCAAGTTGTTTGGAACTAATTTGCTCTTTGCTCGCGGTGTGGGGCTTCCTTGATATGCAGGGTGTGTCTTGTCATTAGGGCAAGAGCCATGCCATCATTTGTTACTTGTGGATGACAAGCGTAAGCATCATAGTCCTCGGATTCAGCCACCAAAGCCAATGTCGTAGCCTTTTCTTCATTCTCTTGTTCTCCTTCTTCTTCACAAGACTCATATTCTCCATTTTGAGTCATGAGAACCTTCTTTGGATTTGGACAATTGCGTCCAATATGACCTCGTCCACCACATTTGTAGCACTCTATGTCACTAATCTTGGTCGAGGGTGGAGGTCTTGCCGCTTTATCCTTGTCTTTTGAACTCGATCCTGATTTTAAGACACTAGAAGAAGAGATTAGTAGAAACCGAATTCAAGGGATTAGAGTCATACCTTTTTGGTGATGACGTCGGCCATGCTTGTCTCTTTCAAATTAATTGGTTATGAATTTGCATGGCTGCGTGTGTCAAGTTGTTGATGTCCTTGATATGCAAGACTTCTAGTTGATCCCGAAGTGTAGTGTTGAGACCACTCAAAAATTCCGTCCTAAGTGTTGAAGGAGAGGCACTTACACCAGCTTTGAAATGCATGTCCTCCAACTTGGCAAAATACGCCAAAGGTTTCATGGTTCCTTGTCGATTATACATAGCAATCTCCATCTTTATCTTGTTCTTGTATTCGTCCAGGACATACTTCCCTGTCATAGCAAAGACAAGTTGATGCCATTGGCGAATTGGATGAAGATTGCGTCTTCTACTGTCATGGCCAAGTCGATGCCACTATGTCCTTGCAGCCCCGGTGAAATGAAGTGTTGCCACTTTGACCTTCTCATAATCATCATAGTGGCAACGGTCTAGTACATACTCCGTTGCATGCGTCCATTCAAGAAAGATAGAAAGATCGTATTCACCACGAAAGGGTTCGATTTTTACCTTAATATCACGACGTCCATGGACATTAGGGCGTTGGTCATCATCTCTTGCACCTCTACCTCCTCGGAGCCTTGGTATGTCATCGTCACTCGCAGCATGGTGGCGGTCATTTTTTGGTCGGTCTCCTCGGCATCAGTGTCCATCAAAGTCTCCATCCTCGGAGCTAGTTGGCGGTGAGCTATCTACATGTTGTTGGCGCCGAATGTCCCTAGGTATATGCCCCAGACGCTCCCTCTGACGAGGCTCAAAGCCTCTCCTAGCGCCTTGGCGCTCATTTGTCGGGCGCCTATAGCCAATGCCCGAGCGCCTTTCACCGTGTCGCACCTCGTGTCATTTCCCGGGCGCTCTCTTCTATTGTGCTCGGGAGGGATGAAGTCTCTACTCACATGCAAATTCTCAATTGGATCTAATAAAGGAGGATGAAATTGACGAAAATTGTACTTACCAGCGTCGTCGAAGCCGTCGGAGTCAAATTCTTTAAAGATTCCCCGGGTGTAGACACCTTGAGAGTCTTCTTCACTTGGTTATTCCCATGGACTCCTTGGGCTTTGAAAATGTGCAAATTGCTCAAAGTCAAACTCATTGTCACGTCGTGACTCATGGCGTCGGGAAGGCCCGGAGCCGGCTCATTGGCGCTCGGGTGAGCGCTCGGTGTCTCGGCGTCGAGCACTTCTTGTCACTTAATTGTGGGAGCTCTTTCTCTCTAACTTGAGCATTTTCATGCTCTCTTTGATGAGCTCTTTGGCGCTCGGCTGAACCCTTCTCTTGGTCAAGGGACTCTAGACGGTGGAGAGGTATGAAGATGGTCGAACCAATACAAGTGTAGACTCAAGGGTTACCTTATTTGGGTTGTGCCTTGGTCGAACTAGGTCAATTAGGGCTTGCCTTATTTTGGCTTTTCCCCTGACAACTACTTTGCTTTTCTGTTTTTTATTTATTTAATTCAAACAAAAGATCTCGATATGATATGATCTTCAAGCTATAGTAGGGTTCGAGATATGTAAAGAAAGAAGCGAGATATGCAAGATAGGAGAGAGAGAATTTCGGCCAAACAAGAAAGTATATCAAAGATCCTAGCAACATACTATCTTCAACAAAAGGATATGAAAGATATGCAGGATATTCTAACAAGAAAATCCTACACACAATTTCGGAAATTCCTAAGGTCAAAGGCTAGCAAATTTCGGCCAATATCTTTTGTTTCCTTTCAAGTATTTCACAAGAAAGATATACAAGATATTCTAACGAGTATTTCACAAGATTTGCAAGATATGAATGACGAGTAAACTCAACAAGCTAGTTTGGTGAAGGTTTCGAAAGTGGTGATTGAGGGATGCTCAAACGGTGAAGGAGATGAGACGTAGAAGAAAGGGGTTAGAAGCTATGGGAAAGGGGGAGATGTAGACGAAAGAGGATAGAAGATATGGTGAAGGAGTTGAGATAGTAGAGGCCGTAGGAATGGTGACGCCCAGATAAAAAAGATGGAGGAAATTCGTCTCAACAAAGGTTCTTTATTCAATAAACTAAGTGTGAGTATTACAATGGAGGCACTATGCCTTATAAACAAGAAGAAACGATCTAAATCTAGAAAGCAAAAGAGGTGACGGTTAGAAAACCCTAGAAAATGACGGCTAGGTTTAGGGTTTGGGCTAGGGTGGACCTCGTTGGGCTTGTTGGCAAAGAGTCCACTTGAGACGGCCCAAACCTTGCAAGGTTGGACCACTACCAATTTAGAAACTTTCTAAAACGCTCACCAAAATCAAAACTAAACTTTCCAAAAATAGTAAGTCTCCGAACATGGAAAATGAGACAACAAATCACAGATAGAGACAACAAATGCAAATATGGACAACAATTCCCAATAGAAACAAAACATTGTTTGAGACAACAAAACCAAATAGAGACAACAAAAACCAAATAGTTGAGCCTTGTCCTGATTTGTCACTTACGAGCAATCTCGGCGCGGAGGAAGGCCACCAGAGCGCCGATCCCATTTTCACCGACAACCATGGGGTTGCGCTCCATATGAGCCAATGTGCACCCGAGCTGGAACTGCGCAGGTGGGCCTGCTTCAAGATGAGTGCATACGGGCGCCGGCGCGGTCTAGTCCTCATGGGCGTTGGAGCCTTTGTGGGAGGCTTCCATGGGCGTTCTTGGACATGCTCGAACCCGGGAAGTGGTCCAAGGTTTCTCAAGTCAAATGGCTCACCAAAAGGAGAAGAACGCTTAGAGAAGTCTTCAAGCTTGACTTGAGGGGTCGTCGTTGGTCGGGCGCTCAGAGACATGTGCTCGAGCTTGACTTCTAGCGGTGCCATTGTCCGGGTGATTGGGTGCTTGACACTTGCTGAGCTTGATGTTTGATTCAGGGCGTCTAGACGAGGCCTCAATGCCATGATATGGCATGGAGCCGAGTTGCGCTTGGCTCGCTTCCGGGCGCCTAACCTCTACCTTGGTTGATCCTTGGCGCCTTGTCTTGTCCCTTGGCTCCACACCTTGTCCATTTCAGCTAGGATTCTCCTCGTGTGTTGAGTGAGCCTAGGATGAGCCACTATGCTTGCCTTGGAGCTAGGCAGGGGCACATCACTAAGGATGACAATTTCATCCGCATCCAATGAACACCCGATTTATCCGACCCGACAACACAATCCTAAACTCATTAATTACTTAATAGAGGTAAGTTTTATATGTTTACTAGGGAGAAGGCGCCCGCGCGATGCGCGGGCTTTATTGCATCGTCGAAACATAATTAATAAAGAATGGATAATCGATTATAATTGCTTCTTTCAACAGGCGGTATATTCGCATACATTAAAGAGTTGAACTGTCGTTGACGACCTTCAAGTCTTCTACTATGTGGAAATATGTTATATTACGATGGCAATGACAATTTGATTTGTGTTGTGACTGTGTGTATTAGTTTCGTATTAGGCTTATATGTTAACGGGTTACAAATTGGCTTATAGATTAGGTCTCACATCCCTCACAAACACTAAGAAGAGACAATAAATGAGATAAATATTAATCAATCAAAACAAAGGTAATAAATGCATTAAGTGAATTTTGAAAGAACCTATAATTTTATATTAGATTAGATAGAAGATTACTTACCAAGTCCAAATGACGTTTTGTATTAGTATAATATAGGGGTTTTTGCAGGAAACCACCCGCTATTTGTCGGAATTTGCAGGTAACCACCCGCTATTAACGTATTTATACTAAACCACCCAAATTGTATCATTTTCTTACAATTCACCACCCGTAAACAGTTTCCGTTAGATATTCCGTTAAAACATGCGAAATTACACTTTTACCCCTCCATTTTTACAGAAAATAAAAACTTTGAAAGTTATGGGACAATTTTTGTAATTTCCTAAAAATGGATCGAAAGCAATTATCTCCCTAATTTAAGTGCCTTCAAGCAGCAAAGATTTGCTTCTTCCCCTTCTTCCTCGTCAACCTCCTCAAGATAATCCACAATTCTGCTTTTATTTCTCTTGCTCTCTTCTTCCTTCCCATTTGGAACTCCTCTCTGTTTCCCTCTGGTTTCCTCCTCTGTTTTCTCGTACACTTCCCATAGCTTATCCATTCTCTCCTCTCCGCCACCACCGATGGTTGATGAGTTGTTCCTCTCCTGGAAAAGCTTGCACGCTAACGTCCTCCTCCACTCCTCATCGACCCTAGATCCGACAGACTGTGACTAATTGTATGCTTTTCGGATTCATGTCGAGAAGCGTGCGGATTTTCATGATTGATGTCCAGAAGAACTCTACTCTGACTTACAGATTGAGTCTTCTGTATATTGATTTGTTTGCTGTGATTTTCGCCATTGATGGCAACTCTCTGGTTTTGGTTCATCTCACAACTTTCTTCATTAACTTGAGAGAAAGCAGTTTTGCACACTTGAAAATCTTCATCTAAAGGTTCAAATTCAGGCGGCCGATTCTCCATGAGGCCTGAGGAGAAAGGGAGAAGCTTGAGGAGAAGAGGAAAGAAGAAGGAAGAGACAAAACCCAAGTCAGAGAAGAATTGCTTGATCTTGTTGTTGGTGGATTTGGTGCCTGGATAACGAAACTCTTTCATTGTTAGATTTGATTGAATTGGAGAAAAAAGTGAAATGGAGAAGGAAGCTTGGGATTTGGTTAGGAAGAAGAAGAAGAAGACTACTATACACTAGGGTGAACCTCTTAGGTAACCATTTGGGGGAAGAACAAACTAGGGAGATAATGCTTTCAATCTATTTTGAGGTCGTGTTTTGAGTAGAATCAAGGAATGCAGACGATTTTCGATGGGGATGGAGTAGAGAAGGAGGAGATTGAGATTTGGGGAAGAACATTCGGAACTAGGGTTTCAATCCATTTTTAGAAAATTACAAAAATTGTCCCATAACTTTCAAAGTTTTTATTTTCTGTAAAAATGGAGGGGTAAAAGTGTAATTTCGCATGTTTTAACGGAATATCTAACGGAAACTGTTTACGGGTGGTGAATTGTAAGAAAATGATACAATTTGGGTGGTTTAGTATAAATACGTTAATAGCGGGTGATTACCTGCAAATTCCGACAAATAGCGGGTGATTTCCTGCAAAAACCCCTATAATATAAGTATATAACCACCTTTAGGGACATTTACATTACAAATAAACAATACTCCGTATATGTGATTAGATATTTACTCAACACTTGGTAGAAATAAACAATATTATATACTTTTTTGATTCTGTAAAATATAACCTGCAAATGTGTGGCCACGTTCCATGCCAAAATTACTCCTATTTTGAAAAGTAGGACTTGGCATATACTATCTAAGATTCCTTTCAACATATATTACTTTATTTGTATGGAAGATTTGTTTATATGCTTGCATCATCCTTAATTTAATAATTAACCATGCATATCACCGTACTTAATTCATACGTCAAATTTTCTAATCTAATTAATGTCTTTTTCAAGTTTATATCATCAAATAAGAAAACTTAGGCTGAGTAGTTAAAAAAATAGCATACCATTTTCCTTCAAATGTTCATATAATTACGAAAACTGATATTATCAATTCTAATTTCTCTAAGTATTTTTATATTTTCTTTAAAAAGCAAGCATATACATAGGCTCTTGAGTACGGTGTACCAACTAAGAAGCAAGAAGGCCGCGATGAAAATCCGCGCCGGGGAGGAATTTCGTTAGCCTACGCGTTCAAGGCTTCATCTACGCGTACACAACGTTAGCCAAACCGCCGACTCCGAGTCGACGCTTTCCATGATTGTTAGCGACGTGTGACAATGGTCATGGGGAATGAAGCCCAGAACCTCACGAAACCGGCACGGTCCGCTGAGCAAAGAAGGGAAACTTATTGACACGACCACTCTCCAGGAACGCGTCTTCACGCTTTCCACGACCCCTCTGAGAGTCATGAATCCACGGGCATACTTTTTCATCCGGTTAGGAGGCGTCTGCCGGCATCGTAAGTCCATCAAATCACGAGATGGACACTACACGATTAACAGGTCCGTCGATTAAAAGAGTTCGACGTCGGTCTGACGCTAGCGTGTTGGTAAAGGATTCACCATGAGTAAGAGGTGATGTCACAAGTTGATTTAATCACACGCTGACCTATATCCGCCACTCGCTTCGGGTTCGGAGGAAATGTTGGACCCAACCCTCATGTAAGCCGACAATAGAACAAAAGTCGCCGCATTGGCCGTACCACCCTATCAAGTAAGTAAAGCTCTCTAACGCGTTCACTACGAACAAAGCATCACACCAGGGGCAGAAAACCACACCCCAAAAGATAAAGTAGCAAAAGCAAAAGTCAAAGACCAAACCTACGCACTCGCAAACGAGCTACGCGTAAGGGGTCGCGGATGTCAAAGTCCAAAAGAAAGAATTCTATGCATACGCAGAGCAAGTTACGCGTATCAAAGTCAAAGCACATGAAACACCAAGATCAAAGAAAAAGCAAGCTCTCAAGACGTCTCTGACGCGAAGGATAGCGTGCTCGGCGCCAAGAAAAGAATGCAAGAAACAACAAGGTAAGAAAGTGCAGGGGTCTTTGGTAGCTCTAACCTAGCCTACGGGGAGCCTAAGCCAAACCTACCAAAAGGGGTAGGACCACTCAAGGAAGCAAAAGTTATAAGAACCAACGTGTTCGCCAAGCCAAGAAGATCACGTTCCAAGTCAAAAAGCCAGAAAGATAGAAGTATTGTCACAACAACTAGGGGAATAGAGCCAAGAGGTTCAAACGCGTAGAAGAGAACGCCATCGCCAAAGAAAACCAAGTAAAGTCGAAAGATACGTGTAAGATAAAAAAAAATAGCTCAAGGCAAAGACGTAAGCAAAAGACCCGCAAAAGCAAGACAAGCATATTATAAAACTCCCACAAGAGGAGGAGAGTAAAACAACAACGTTCATGATAAAGCGCCCAAGAAGACTAGCAACGCGTAAGAAGAGTACAAAAGCAAAAAAGAAGTTACAGAGATTTGGATTCACCCTCCAACGATCTAGAGTCAGACACTTGATCGTCACCCTCCTCGACGTCACCAGCCGCAGACTCGTCCCCATCCTCGTCAATAGGCTCAGACGTGACGACCCGACGCGGAGAAGAAACTTCCACTCTCGATGAGCCAGGTATGTCAGGATACGCCGCTTCAAACTCCCTACGCTCAGCCTCCGGATCCCAATCGCGATGTTTTCCATTACGATACTGCTCCAAGACCTCCACCCTGGACAACCAATACCAATAAATCTTTGCCTCAGAAAGCTCCAAGTCATGCTGCGTTTCTCTCCTCTCCACGTCGGCCTTCAGGGTAGTAAGACCCTCCTCCAAGCTCGCGACTTGACCGACAAGTTCGCCATGAAGATTAAGAACCTCAGTGGTCTTATCTTTAGCCACCTTCTCCGCGTCACGAGCATTTTTTAACAAGCCTTTGAGTCGCTCGACCTCCGACTCAACAACAACCACCTTCTCCTCCAAGGCTTCCATCTGCTCAGATATTTGGAGAAACGTGACCAAGCACATAACGAAGCTTGGATTCCTTGAAGAAAGAAACAGAAGAAAAATAAAGAAGAAAGCTCACAAAAGAAGTTCCAAAAGCTAAAAGAAAAAGAATTTAAGCCTCACTTGCCACTGAGCGGCATAGGCCTTTCCCATAATGTCAGTCGGGTCCGTCGACGAGTAGTGATCAAGCGTCGACGTAGAACGAAGCCCGACCAAAGCTTCAAGTAGCTCCCTCCCTGGATCAACGACACACGAGACTACGCCGGGAAAGTCGTCAACAGTCAAGTACTTGACGTCAGAAGTCCCGACTACCTTCGCCTTAACCTTTTTCAATCTCGTCGCCTTAGCTGGAGAAGAAGAAGGAGAAGAATCCAACGTAGCCATAAGATCAACTTCTATAGGAGTTGAAGATGAACATCCCTTTATGGCAATATGCCTCTTCTTCGACATCACAAGGTCAGTAGCGGACTCCCCACGAGCACGAACACGGGAGACGAAAGCTACATTTGAAACCAAGAGAAAACAAGTAAGAACGGGTTAGTATAAAAAAACTCCAAAGTGCAACGACAAGGGAAGTAACCTACCAGTTGGAGTTGCGGGGAGGGTGCGGTGACCTTCTCCGTCATGACCATGAAAGGTCCGGTCAATCTCAGGAATCGCCAGAAGCGCAGCTATCGCCTTCTTCGTTTGAGGCCTCGTCTAGATAGCCTCCGCGTTAACTGAAAATTATGCAAAGTCACGCGTAAGTAAGGTGTCGACGCATAACAAGAAAAGGTAAGAGCTCACTAGAAGGAATAAGAAAACTTACTCTCAGGATTCCAGTCCTCGATAAGCCAAGAGCATTCATCTCCAAGGGAAGATTTCTCCACAAAGTAGAATACTTCAGCCCAACCGCAATCAGCCATGCTTTTTTCAAACGCAATGCGAGCCCTCTTTTGTTTGACCTTGAAGAACACGCTGCCCGGAGAAGAAGTAGAGATTGACAGAGAATGAACGAGATCTGCTACGGCCAGATCGATATTGTGCTTTTTTATGGCGTCATCAAGACCTCCGAGGATCCGCCAGGCGCCAGGGAGAAGTTGACCCATCGCCACGCCCAAAGCAAGCATAAACGCCTTGACCAGAGGCGAGAACGGAAATCAGTGTCCACCCCGGCCTATGAGCATCAGCGCAAACTCCTCTAGGAGGAATCTCGATTTTCACTTCCGGACCCAAGTCAGCAATAAGCCTCAAACGACTGATATCGTGAGCTTCAGAGTAATATCGATCCGAGTCACGAAGGATCTTCCTCGGCTCATAGAGAACTGGAGTCGCCATAAAGAAAGAAGTATGAAGCGATGGAAAATTGAATATAAGATGAAGAAGAACCAAACAAGACAGGTCGATGAAGCAAGAGAAAGGTGAGAAAGCAAAGAAGTGCTCGAGAGAAATGAGATTAGGAAAGATGTGTAAAAGAAAGTGAAGTCTCGCCCTTATATAGGCATGAGATCGCGAAGATTACGACATAAGATACTCTCCCAACGACACTATATTCCACTACAGAAACTAGTCGTTGAATGAGACGTTGCCGGCACAAGTTACAAGGCAGACCAACAGACGCGAAGAAATGCTGAGCAAACATGACGATCGAAGCCTTGCAACGAAGTGAAAATTTTAAGTAACGTCATCATCAACGCGTTCCATATTTAATGAAGACGTATTCCATGAAGAAAGAAGGTGTTTCCCAGATCTATGAGGTATTAAGCTCTGTAAAACGCCTTAGGGGTATTGTTTGTGCCTAAAAATACGACGAGTAAGGAGCGCGTCAGACGCTACGCGTAGGAAGACCACGTCGACGTGACGAGGAAGAGATGAAGACGTCGGTGCAGTGAAGATAAGGTCGACCGAGTATATTATGTATCTTTATTGTATATTCCTTATGAAATTAGTAAAAGATATTAGAAAGAATATCTTTTGCCATATTTTATATCGTCATTAGATAGAAGGAAAAAATATTATTCTATTTCCTTAAAGATAAAACTAGGGTTAGCCTATTTAAAGAGGCTAACGCCTTCTTTGTAATCATTCAGCCACTTCGAGCAATAACACAAGTACAAGCTCTTTAACCCTAATTTCATAACCGTGTTCTTGAGTGTTAAGATTGTTACCGTCAAGTTTGATATTTTCCCTACAATTGCTTCGTTATCATCTCATTGGTAATTTAGCTACAAACAAAGATCAAATAGAGAGATATTGAAAAATAATTGAATAACCAAAAATAAATGGACTCCCATTGCATATGTTCTTTGATGATGAACGAGAGGTATTAATAATAGAAAAAAAAGATCAAAAACAATCTCAACTTTTACTTATGAACTAAAAATAGTCTCAACTTTTACTTCAACAAAAAATAATCTCAACTTTCATATCAATCAAAAATAATCTCAACTTTCAATCTATGAACAAATATGATCCAAATGACTTTTTTTTTATTGAAATTCTGTTTAACTTGATGATGTTTACTAGAGATTTTTTCATAATTGGTCATAGTAATTATTGTTTAGGTGTGTAATCTTTATTATAATACGTCGTCTTATTATAAAATTACCTTAAATTTTAACGGAAAAATCATTCTTACCATTTTTTGTTGATAACTGAAAGCTGAGATTATTTTTTATTAATATAAAAGTTGATGTTATTTTCCGGTTCACAAGTAAAAGTTGAGATTATTTTTAATCATTTTTCTCAATAATAAAGCATAGATAGTGTCATTTCTTTTTATAAAAAAACACTTATTCAATAAAGGACAAGAGTTCTTCTACTTTTTTAAGAGAAATAATGTTATCAAAATTAACTCGGGTTTTTCTCAAAAAACAAATCTTGCTCCCTACATGTGCAAGATTTTTCATTTACCATCCTTATTGATGGCTTGGGGTAGAGAATGAACCATCGTCAATTTTGATACGTTTTATTTTTATACTCATAATACCCTTGTTCTTTGAAGGTAGTATTTACCTGAAATGGGTGTGAAATTTAGGCATAATTTGGTGCACGGAATTCTTGTGGATATTTGCTCTAAAGCAGGGATCGCAATGCGCAAGGAGGTACCCATGAGTTTTCTTTTGGAGGCTCGAAATGATCTCAGGCCTGCGAACTTTTGATTATTTAATTGGTTTCAGGACAAAGATGTTTGTTTAGATGTGACTGGTACTCACCCTTTGTCGGTATGGGTGTGCGTAATTGGGCTCCAGGTGTGGCTTTGCACAACACGGTTGAGAAAAAGAAGAAGAAATATGTGTTAAGTGTAAAGAGAATGGGTATAGGTTTATCCCTTTTGCTTTCTCTATCTTCGAAAAATTGGATAAAGAGACATTAAACACGCTTACACCTATTAGAGTGTTTCCTATTAGTCACTCTAATAATGTAAAAGTGGTTCGTATATTATTCAAAGAATAAGTTTTTGTAGGTTGAGATCTCATCTTGTTTCCCGCCTATGATCTAATTTTATGTAAATCATATTATTAAAAAGGAATTTCTATTGATAAAAAAATAAAAAGAACTTCTGAGTTTGTTTGTTTTTTATTTGGAAATGGAGGCGAAGAATGAATGACATAAAATAAGGTAAATATATTGAATTTCGATTGGTGTGAGTGGAAGAGAATTAAACCCGAGATATACCTTATAGCGAAATAATAATAGGGGATCTTTGGGCTAAAAAATGCGGAATATTCTGTTATTACCTCACAACCGTTTATATCATCTCTCCTCCTTCGTCCCCATCCTCACCGCTTCATCTTCTTCTTCTTCTTCTTCCTCTCTCTCCCCCCTGTAAAATAAAACCAGTTAGAATGAAGTTCGGTAAGAGCTTGAGAAACCAGATTGAGGAGACTCTTCCTGAATGGAGAGACAAGTTCTTGTCGTATAAAGACCTAAAGAAGCGGCTGAAGCTCATCGATAGAAGACCTGGTGTTCATCCCTTTAAGCGTCAGAGGATCTCGTCTGGCGCTTTCTCCGATTGCTTGGCTGTCACTGTCGCTGAGTATTCCATGTCCACAGAGGAGCTCGATTTCATCAGCCTTCTTGAAGATGAGCTTGAGAAATTCAACTCCTTCTTTGTCGAGATGGAGGAGGAATACATCATCAGGATGAAGGTACTTTTTTAATTCAATTTGCACTTTCTTGTTACAGTTTGGTGATTTATGATTGTTGTTGTTGGTTGCAGGAATTGCGAGACAGAGTAGCCAAGGCCAAGTCCCTGAATCAGGAGATGTGGAGAATTAACAAGGAGATTGTGGATTTCCATGGCGAGATGGTTTTGTTGGAAAACTACAGTGCTCTTAACTACACAGGTAAATTCAATTCCTACTTTTTTCTCTTTTGCTATTTGATCCAATCGCTTGTGTTAATTGGTTAAGGCCCACCACGTGGGGGCAGTTGAACAATATTTTCTAAATACAGAATCATCCTAAGCATATTCCTTCCTTCTCAATACTATTTTCGTTTCTAGCTTGCAATCTTATTGTGGAATTAGACTATGACATTCCTTTAGATTGAATGCTACTCCAGTTGTCTAATGGGTAAGTAGAATGTGTCTAAATCAAAATTACTTAGTTTTGAATGAGTTCCAAGTGAGATTAGAAGTTTCCTCGCTTGACATCAGGTCAAAAAGATCTTTTGTTTTATGTTGTTGTTTTGCTGAGTTCAGCGAATCCTCCTATTAATATAATTTAATGAATGAATAGAATAGAGTCTTGATTACTACCTTTTGACTGTTGACATTCTGTCTCTTTTAAGGTTGACCATCTCAAAGCGTCTTACTTGTTGACTTTCTCTTGCAATTAACTATTTCGAAGCGTCTGACTTGTCGACGACTTTCTTATGAAATTGACTATCTCAAGGCGTCTAAATCGTTGTGTTCTTTATACAATTGACTATTCTTTAGTTTGACTGACTATCCTTTTCTGGGTATACCTATGAAAGTCAATGTCTATCATTATAGTTCATATTGTTAGTATGTAGGCTCAGACCAGTTCTATGACTGCCGTATGAAGTAAAATTTGTTGAAAAACTTCATTTTTAGCATATACCACATGGACCAATGATCTTTCATGTATTGTTAGCTAGTGTTGATAGGGCAATTTCTATGTTTTACCAATTGGTGGCCTCTTCCTCTTTTGCCTTCTATGAACAAGGATTGTCACCTCTTGAACCTATTATTTTATTAGTTAGTTGTATTACTTCCAAAACATCAATATGACCAGTATTATACATAGAAGACATCGGAATGAGTGGATGGCCACAACTTGTTCTTTTTAAGTATTGGAATATTTTGACCGGTAAGGGATGCATAAAGTCTAAGATCGATGGCATCAACAGGGGAATATCATAACTGATTGTGTTCCCACACCATTTTCTAAATGAATTTCGTTTCTCCTTCTAAAAATTCAACATTTTCTTAGTTGCCTTGTTGGTACATAGACTGGCTCCAAATCAACATTAGGAGTTTTGGATGGGTCTAAGCCTTAAAGTAAAATTAGAATTTTTATTTGTTGATAGAGTCAAATCATTTGTTTCATGTCGTTGCTGAGCTCATAGAATCTGACTGAGCAGAATATATATTGGATTTGACTACTGGTTTTTCCTCAATGTTTTTAAGGTTGACTCTCTCAAAACGGTCTATCGGTTGACTTCCTTATGAAATTGACTATCCGTTTTCTTGTTATAACTGAAAAGTCAATATCAATAACATTTATTCTCAGTATGTAGGAAGACCAATTCAATCATTGACTGCCCAACTCCGTATGTCCCTTGAAATATGCTAATATATGTTGAGAAAGTTATTTGCCAAATAAATAAATAAATAAAAGCATATATCCTTGTGTTCAATGATAGATTATTAATCTTCAACAATGCTTTTCTTGCCTAGATTATTAATTTGCCGTGTTTTTGGATCATCGCTGACGTTGGTCAGGGGTGTCATCCACACCGTTTCTTGACTAGTAAAAAAAAAAAAAAAAAAAAATTAACAATGCTTTTCCATTGAAGAAACAAAAAGCAAAGGTTGTCTTTGTATGTGAAGTGTTGGACAAAATGGCACAAGGAACCTGAACTCACAGTTGTTATGTTGCAGGACTAGTGAAGATTTTAAAGAAGTACGAGAAGAGAACAGGCGCCCTTATACGCCTCCCCTTCATTCAGAAAGTTCTCCAAGAGCCGTTTTTCACAACCGATGTGATCTACAAGTTAGTCAAAGAATGTGAAAGAATCCTTGATCTGATCTCCCCCGAGAACTCAAACGAGCTTTGCAGGCCCAGCACTAGCTCAACTGCATCAGATGAGCTTGGGGAGATAGAGCAAATGGAAAGCCTATACATGAAAAGCACCATTTCAGCACTGAGAGCACTCAAGGAGATCAGAAGTGGTAGCTCGACTGTTAGCATGTTCTCATTGCCTCCATTGCAAGTTACAGGGATGATGGAGGAGACGTGGAAGAAGATACCGCTACTCGAACAAGTGGCCAAGTAGGTTTGGTGTGTAAGATTCCTATTGAATCAAATTGTTCTGTAATTTTATACGTTACATGGATTATGATTATGAATGTTAGATAGAGCTAATGCAGAATATCAATACGGCATGAACCTGAGTCCGATCTGGATTTGGATATAAGTATAGGGGTATGCTTGGTTTTGTAACAGATTTACACACTTCTTTGAACAACCTGCATATTCTTGGTGGGTGGGTAATGGGGGCAATTACAAAAGCCTCTTTAAGTTCTACTTAATAGACTACACCAATTCACACATAACAATATGCCTTAAGAGGTCAACAAGCCAAGCAGGCTAGACCATAACACGCATTGCAGACAAGCCAAAGAAGCTAGCGTATATCAACCACGGGTTAAGCTCATATAGACCATGACCATGAAATGAAACCATATCAGAAGAATTCATTATGGTATCATGTTAAAGTTTGATGGGTCAATCACGAGAAAGATGTATTCTTACTGAAAATACTACTTTGCACTTAGATTAAGGCAAGTGTAATCAAAATAAGAATGTAAATAATGACACGTTAAATCATAAAATCCAACCAATAGGAAATTTATTAGATAGAAAAAGGTTAATTTGATTGATAAAGTGTTATTAAGATATGAATAAAATAAATAAAATAAGGGTATTATGTAGGAAGAACTTAAGGGGACGCGCAAAACAGAAACAAAAAGAAACTAAAGGGACGGAGGGAGTAGTTCATTATAGTCCCTATTCGACGCGATATACCTTATTTTGATGTGCAATGTTTTTTTATCTTATAGCTCAGAATAATTTTATTTTTCTTTGCTTGTTCATATTCATACGAGTATTATTGCATTTGTTTTTTTAAAAAAATATCACCGATTTGGTATAACCACGAGATCAACTTGTGACTTGACAGACTTATAACCACTAGACACACTTATGACTTTATAAGGTAAATAATAATTGAATTAGACAATGAAAATCAAAATCTATGTTAGGAAAAAATACTCTTTCTCCGTACATACCACTTTTTATGATAGTAGGGTTAATGGCTAAGTCGGAATAATGGTATAAATCCCACTTTAAGATAAAAAAGTTAGATTAACCAAAAGTTAAATAGATGTACATGGTAGCTTGTTCATCAAAAGCGTCTGTAGCTCAGTGGATAGAGCGTCTGTTTCCTAAGCAGAAGGTCGTAGGTTCGACCCCTACCTGACGCGTACATATAGTTTTTTTTTTTTTTCCATTTCTTTTGCTCAAGAGGGAAATAACTTTATTCGTTTACTTTTTATAGCTTTATTTTTTTTTAAAGAAATCAAGCATAAATCATCGACATAGGTAAGTGTTGATCCTTTTTCTTTTTTCTTATCAACTTCGATTCATCTTTATTCTTCTTTTTTCTTACCAGACTTGAATCCATCAACAAAATGAAAAAAGAAGCTTAAATTTATATGTTAGCCCGTGAAGAAAAAAATGTAGATAACACTATCTACTGACCAACATCGCCTGTCTTATCGTATAATTGCGCCATTTTTCCCAGAAAGTGCAAATGCCAAATGAGTTCAAGTTAATTTTCTAAGAATATACAAGTTAATTTTCTCTGACACGAAAGTGGAGAGCTTGATGGTCTAGCATATAATAATTACACGAATTATTCCTCCTATCACTAATTGGTTTTAGGATGAAACCTTATGGGCTTGTCTACTAGCTTATTCACCCCTTGCCTGCACGATCTCAGTCCGTCATTGTTACCGTGGGCCCAATGGGCTTATGCAAAGTTGAAGATGGTGTCTTACACAAAGTTGCCACTCATAGTTCCTCCTCTTATTACACCCAATGATCGGCCATCTCAAACTGCCCTCCGTCATTCCACCCGGCCTACCAAACCACCTACTATTTTACATGATTTTCACGTTGAAACCGCACTACTTTATCGTACGGCCCAATCGTCTTCCACTAACAAGGTCTCCTCGGGTATTTTGTATTGACTTTCTTTCATTCTCTCTTATAGTAGACTTTCTAATTCTTATAAGCATGGTTCTTCTAACATTTCCATCGAGAAAGTGCCCACTTCTTTTTTGCATGCATCAAAAAATTCAAATTGGCGAAAAGTCATGGCTAGTGAAATTCAAGCTCTAGAGGAAAACTAAACTTGGAGCTTGGTTCTTCTTCCTCCAAACAAGCATCCTATTGGATAATGGGTGTACAAAGTCAAGTACAACTCTAATGGAATGATTGAGAGATACAAGGATTGACTTGTCCCTAAAGGCTACAATCAAATATAAGGGATTGACTATCGTAAGACTTTTGCTCCCGCTGCTAAACTGACAATCGTTCTTGTTCTCCTTAGCTTGACCACTATCAAGGGATGGTATTTACATCAATTAGACGTCAACAACACCTTCCTCCATGGTGAACTTCTTGAAGACGTCTACATGAAGCTATCTCCTGGATTTCATCGAAAAGGAGAATCTAGAGTTTGTAGATTGCACAAGTCCCTCTATAGCCTCAAACAAGCTTCTCGTCAATGGTTCATCAAATTTTTGGGCACTCTAAAATCTGTCGGGTTCCATTAAACGTGAGTTGATTACTCCCTCTTCACTTGACATTCCAAAGGTAACATACTTATCTTGTTAATTTATGTTGATGATGTTATGTTATCCTTGATGGGACTAACGTGCATGAAATCGAAGATACCAAACACTTCCTAGCTAGTCGATCCAAACTCAAGGATATCGGGGATCTCTAGTTCTTTCTTGGCCTTGAAGTGTCCCGGTCTAAGACAAGACTTGTTCTCTCGCAGCGCAAATATGCCCTCGACATATTAGACGCCGCCAGATTCCTTGGATCCAAACCGACGAAGACACCACTCGATCTAAACATTGCTTTGTCAAACTATAATGGTGTCCTTTTACTCGACGCCTCTAAATATCGTCGGTTGGCCAGAGGCCTCATTTACCTCACGATCACAAGACCAGACTTGGCATATGTTGTCCACATCCTTATCCAATTCATGAGCCAACCGCGTCAACCATATCTCGATGCAACACATCAAGTTCTCCGCTATGTTAAAGGCACGCCGGGCCAAGGAATCTTCCTCCCCGCCAATGCAAGTCCACACCAAACTGCCTATTGCGACTCTGGTTGGGCTCGTTGACAGGATACTCTTCGCTCCATCACCGGCTACTGCATATTCCTTGTTGGTGCTCTCATATTCCTTGGTTTTTGGTAATTAGTTGTTATGAGGGTGGTTTCTGGCAAATGAGCCTATTGGACGTGTGGTTTTCGGTAATTGACCCTTATTTGTATGCATAGTAGAAAGAAAGCATGATCTTTATAGATGTGATCTAAGCATATAACAAAATTTGTATGCATGATTTAGATATATGCGCAAGTATATGAAAAGACAAATAAATGACAGACAAACCTCTCGTGCTATATGTGTTGTTTCCATATCAGTGCTTAGGTTATGGTGAGCATCTCGAAGAAGGGAGAGATCATATGGTCAATTTACACAGTTTGGAGCGTTTGTCATGCCGGCAATGGCTCTGTTCAGGAGGGGTGAATAAGCTAGCAAAGTAAGCTAGTTTATTCCACCAAAAAGCTTGACATTCAACATTATTGGTGAAATAAGCTAGCTTATTTGCTAGCTTATTCACCTCTCCCGAACAGGCAGTATACTTGTTCGAAACACAAATCACAAGCACTAAATCATTGTATATTACAATTTCAATGTGTACATCTGACCAAAAGGCCCAAAACCACATATCAAAATAGTTTGTAATATTTGTCATTGCACTACCGACTGTCAGAAACAGAGAGCAAATTTTCGTTATAACCAACAATAAACAACCCAATACAAAAAAATACAATAAGTAATTGATAGGAGCATGTTATATGGTGATAACTAGAGACTATTAGCATAGGATTAGAGGAGTTTAGGTGCTTGTCGAGTGTATTTCCGGAATCCGGTTGGAGTTGTTATTATGGATTTGCGGGAAGCTCGAAAGCGATTTTGGTGGTGGAGTTAGGAGATTCCGCTTGTATCCTTCATTGGTACTTGCGGGATGGAGCTTAGGAGGAGTACACACCACACTTGCACCAGAGGAGTGGTCGAGAGGCGAAGCCGAGCTGCCTCGAGACCAGAAGAAGACGGAGAGAAGAAGCTGCAGACAAGAAATCGCGGTCGAGATTTGTCAAATCGCAGTCGAGATTTTGCCATTTTCCAGCATCGAGATTCTGTTGATTCCACGTCATTCCACGTCAGCATGTGCAAATCGCGGTCGAGATTTCCAACATCTCGGTCGAGATTTCTACCCGGAGTCAGCATTGAATTGATGGCATTGGATGCTAGACCTTCCTCCCTCCATTTGATTTGTAACTCCAAAAATTAGTTATGTCTATCTTTAATTTGCTGCATTAAGACTTGGTTTTTATTTATTTTTCTTGGTTTTTCTAGGGAGAAAATATATAAACTCTTCTCCTTCTCCCTAGAGTTTTTATCTTGGGTTTTAGTAAGAAAACTCCATTGTTGAGAGCTTCCATGACTTTGTGCAACTAAATCTCCATTGTTCACTTTGAGGTTTGAAGCCTTCTTTCATTGGAGGATTGTGAGTTTCCTACATCTTATATTCTATTTCAATTGTTGTTTTATTTTATAATCTCTTGTGCCTCAATTTGCTATTGAGAGATATTGGTTTAATCTAGGTTGCAAACTAGGTTTGATTTCTATCTTTTATATTGCTAGACTTGATAATTCTTGTTGAAGAGTCTTGTCTTTGGTAGCAATCCTTATTTGCATGAACTTGTTGTGAATGTTCATAGGGTAGAGATTATAAACTTGTGTCAAGTACCGGCTTGTCGCCAATGGTATTGCACAAGCCTACATATCTTTGTGCTTAATGCTATTTGATTATTGAATCTTAGTTGTTCTAGGGTTATAATCAAATAAGGGTTTCTAGGACTTGTTGGACTAGTTACTTTATATGAACAAAGAGTAGGATAAAATCAATTGAATGTGATGAATATAGGGTGTTAGGTTGCTATGATCAATTCTCCTTGCATGATTGATGTGCTAAAAACCGAGAAGTGAACTTCTTTTCCATCATACTACTCAATCTCAACTCTTGCGTTTTTGTTTACTTCCTTGATCTCAACTTCATACAAACCCCCCCCAAAATTGGTTACTTGTTAGGAACAAGAGTTGTGATTTGAATTGTACTTTGACTCCCTTGGGTTCGACCCTTGCTTCCCACTATATTAGTGGATTCAAGCTAGGTATTACTTTGATAGGCATCGCGACAAACGCCTCATCAAATTTGGCGCCGTTGCCGGGGAGTCTAATTTACAGTCTTTATCTCATTTTTTTTTGTTTCTAACCTTGGTGTGGATCATTCGTATGGTCCACACTCGTTCTACTAATCAAGCCTTGTTTCCTTTTGATCCAGAAATCGAGAGAACTTTCTTACGGAATCTCCGAGAAGGTATTCACGAGATCGTAGTGGAAAACATGGCGGAACAAACCTTGCGGCAGCTGACCGATCCGGATTTGAATGCCCAACATCTTGGGATCACTTATCCTGCCCTCAATGAAGGAGTTCACTTCGAGCTCAAAACAGGATTCATCAACTTGCTCCCGAAGTTCCATGGCTTGAGTGGTGAGGACCCAATCATGCATTTGAGCGAGTTCCACGACATTTGCAACTGTAGCAAGCCAAGTAATGTTACGGAGGAGCAGTTGAAGATGAGAGCCTTCGGATTGACTTTGAAAGATGGGGCTCGAAGGTGGTACTACTTGCTTCCGGTGGGGACTATTGACACTTGGGCCAAGCTGCATAAGGCCTTTCTTGAGAAGTACTTCCCATCGAAGAAGGCGGTTGCTTTGAAAAGAGCGATGGCAAATGTGGAGCAGGCTGATGATGAAACGCTCTATGACTATTGTGAGCGTTTCGCCCGGTTGTGTGCTAGCTGCCCGTTCCACGGGTTTGAGGAGAAGGATTTGGTGACCCACCTTTATAATGGGTTACTAGATCATGAGAGGAGGCTCATAGACGCCGCTTGCAATGGAAGCGTCTTGAATTTGACTCCTGCTGCTGCCCGAAACCGGATCCATGAGATTGCGGAGGGAACAAGAAGTTTCGGGCGAACTTATACAAAGAAAGGAGCAAGTGCAGTGAGCTCCGAGAATACCGAGCTGAAAGAGGAAATTGCTGAGTTGAAGAGCATGATCAAAGGTTTCACTCTTGGCAATCAAAAGCCGGGGGTCGTTTGTGGGATATGTACTCAAGAAGGGCATCATACTGATCAATGCCCCTAGCTAGAAGATCCCGCTATCGCTGAAGTTCATGCTTTGGGAGGTTACGGACCTCCTAGACCTCGTTATGATCAGAACAATGCCAACTACAATCAATGAGGGAATGATCATCCGGGCTTCCGATGGAGTGATCCGGCAGGTGCTCAGAACTTCAACCAAAACCGAGCTCCTTATGCACCCAAGCCTCAAGGCCCTTCCACCGAGGATATGCTGAAGTCCTTGGCCCAACATTTCACCACTCATGTCCAACACTTCACCGCACATGTCCAAACCTCTGAATCCGGCATGAGGGATCTTAGGAACCAAGTCGGGCAATTGGCGGAATCGGTAACTAGGCTTGAACAGCGTATCTCGTCATCTTTGCCTTCTCAAACGGTAGTGAATCCAAGAGCGAATGTAAGTGCTATTCATTTGCGTAGTGGAAAGGTTCTTGAGGGAAGTTTGGAAGGAGAAAAGTTGGTGGAAGGCCAATCGATTCCCGAGCTCCAAGCTGATTCGGACAGAAAAGCTACAGGGGAAAAATCGCGGTCGAGATCCCAAAATCTCGGTCGAGATTTTGATTCTGGAGACGGTGATTGCATTTCCGAAAAATCGACAGAGGGAAATCTCGGTCGAGATAGGGGCATTCGCGGTCGAGATTTTCTTTCTGGAAGTGGATCTCGACCTGTTGGTGACATTCTCGACCGAGATCTGGAAAAGGGGGGTCCTAAGCCTAAAACCACACGTCCAAGGCCCGAGGAGGAGTACGAGGATAGAGGAGACTTTGCTTTGAGGCAAGAGAACTATGTGCGCCCCAATTTCCCTCCCTTATACTCCGAGAAGCCTCCCGCTCCCTTCCCGGAAGCTCTCAAGGACACAAGAAGGCCCGCCAACGATCAAGAGATCTTTGAGACGTTTAGCAAGTGTGAGGTAAACATCCCTTTACTAAAACTTGTTCAAAGTATTCCTAGGTACGCCAAGTTCTTGAAGGAGCTTTGCACCATGAAGAGGAACCAAAAGTTGAAGGGCAAGAAGAAGGTGCAAGTAAGCGAGAGAGTCTCCTCGATCCTTCAACACCGGATACCGGTGAAGTGTGAGGATCCAGGTATATTTACTATCCCTATAGTGATTGGTGACACTAGATATGATAAGGCTATGCTTGATTTGGGTGATTCTATCAATGTTTTGCCTACATCAATTTATGAATCACTAGGATTAGGACCTTTGCTTAAAACTGACATTGATATAAGACTTGCTAATGGTTCTTGTGTGTATCCTAGGGGAGTAGTAGAGGATGTCTTGGTGAAAGTGGATAAGTTGATATTCCCCGCTGATTTCTTTGTCTTGGATATAAGTGATAATGTTACGGCCTCTATTATGTTAGGTAGGCCATTCATGAAAACTTCTAGGACTAAGATTGATGTTTTTGGTGGAACATTAACTATGGAGTTTGACGGTGATCTAATAGAACATAATATCCATGACGTCGACTCTTTTCACTTGCCTTCTGTTTGTTTGATTGATATTGTTTCACCTCCTATGAAGGAGAATCTTGAGGTCAACATTGTTGATAAGATGGTTGAACCCCCCGACTTGTGCTCGGATGCCACGACCATCCTCTCTACTACTGTTTTGGGCAATCGCCCCACTCTTCTTACGTCTCAGGTCGAGATACCTGCTAGTTCTTTTGTGCAGGTTGTACCGAAAGAGCCCAAACGCTCCCCACCTAACTCTAAGTATGGGGGAGGTAAAAAGAAGAAGAAGACGTGCAAGAAGGTGTGGAGAGTGACGAAGGCAAATGGTCTAAGGTTCAAACCTTTCCATGAGTGGTTCAAGAATGAGATCATGAAGGCCGACGTTCCGAGGGGACCTATAGAGTACGGGTGAGATGATGGACATCGTGCCACGACGATAACTAAGGCGCTGACCGGGAGGCAACCCGAGGTAGTTTTCTAGTCTTTGTTCTTCTTTCTTCTAAAAAAAAAAAAAAAAAAACGAAAAAAAAAGAGAAAAAAAAAAAAAGAAAAAAAAAAAAGAAAAAAAAAGAAAAGAAAAAAGAAATCGTGCTTTTGGTATTCTATCACCTCCATTTCACTATCACTCCACCATTCCGCTTCTTTCATCCATACCTAAACGTCGTCGCCTCCCCGAGTAACATCGATCTAGCGCCGACGACGTCACCTCATCCTCTACCTCCATGTCACTCGGATCGTTGCTCATTGCAATCCCGAGTGTCACACATTCGATTCCCCATTCCGTTTCATGGTTACTTTTCCCGGTCTACCACATTGCCGGTTCACTACCATTCCACCTATCACTAGATGACCCGGTTCGTCCCCACCATTAGAGGTCCTCCGCTACACATTGAGGACAATGTTTCGTTCAAGTATGGGGGAGGTTGTCGGTTCTTCTAGTGGTTGTGAGTCTTTTCTTCCTTGCCTCTATCATGATTGATCTGTCTTGGAAGGGAGATTAGACTATCTATCTATCTATCTTGTTTATCTCATTTCAAAAAAAAAAAAAAAAAAAAAAGAAGATTGATGTCTTGAGAAGGGAGGTGAAAACCCGAAAGGGCGCCGAACTTAATGTGTTGTGATTTGTTTGACTTCATTGTTGAATGATTTGCACTCTTATGGCGTTGGAGACATAAGAAGGGAGTAGAAGGATTGTCTCGGGTTTTAGGATTCACCATGGAGGGATAAGGAGTTAGATATCTTGCTTCTTTTTCTCTCATTGATCTTTATTGCATACCCATGATCATTTTACTATCTCTTTCTTTGATTTGAGATTTGTTTTGGTACATCTTTGGCGGTTGTGATAGCTCTAGGATTAGGTTCTATTCTTGGAGTTTGATGCATATTGTTGTGGTTGTACTATGCAGATTTCTTGTTTTAGGATTGGTGGTTGATGTGTTGATTGGATATTATATAGTGGTTTAGGACATCAAAAGAAGAGGAGGAATAAGAAGTGTGTTAAGCGAGTGGGTGACTCGGTTTTATTTTTATATTATTGCCCATTACTTTTCCCTTAGCCTTAGAGGAGATTAGGAGTCCACTTGTGCTTATTGCACGTCACTTGGTTCGATATTGGTTACTATTTTGGAGTGGCGTCATATGAAGTGGTGATATAAGGAGGGAATTGGGTAGGTCACCTCGGAGTGATAAGAAGCTAGTCAGGAGCTAGGATTAGAGTTACTTGCTTACACACGGAGTTTGGAGTATAGTCGCTAGCAAGCTTTCCCATGCTTTTGTGACCTTTGTGCTCATTGGAGGAGTTAGCATCACTTTGCTTTCTCGGGGACGAGCAAGGTTTAAGTATGGGGGAGTTTGATAGGAGCATGTTATATGGTGATAACTAGCGACTATTAGCATAGGATTAGAGGAGTTTAGGTGCTTGTCGAGTGTATTTCCGGAATCCGGTTGGAGTTGTTATTATGGATTTGCGGGAAGCTCGAAAGCGATTTTGGTGGTGGAGTTAGGAGATTCCGCTTGTATCCTTCATTGGTACTTGCGGGATGGAGCTTAGGAGGAGTACACACCACACTTGCACCAGAGGAGTGGTCGAGAGGCGAAGCCGAGCTGCCTCGAGACCAGAAGAAGACGGAGAGAAGAAGCTGCAGACAAGAAATCGCGGTCGAGATTTGTCAAATCGCAGTCGAGATTTTGCCATTTTCCAGCATCGAGATTCTGTTGATTCCACGTCATTCCACGTCAGCATGTGCAAATCGCGGTCGAGATTTCCAACATCTCGGTCGAGATTTCTACCCGGAGTCAGCATTGAATTGATGGCATTGGATGCTAGACCTTCCTCCCTCCATTTGATTTGTAACTCCAAAAATTAGTTATGTCTATCTTTAATTTGCTGCATTAAGACTTGGTTTTTATTTATTTTTCTTGGTTTTTCTAGGGAGAAAATATATAAACTCTTCTCCTTCTCCCTAGAGTTTTTATCTTGGTTTTTAGTAAGAAAACTCCATTGTTGAGAGCTTCCATGACTTTGTGCAACTAAATCTCCATTGTTCACTTTGAGGTTTGAAGCCTTCTTTCATTGGAGGATTGTGAGTTTCCTACATCTTATATTCTATTTCAATTGTTGTTTTATTTTATAATCTCTTGTGCCTCAATTTGCTATTGAGAGATATTGGTTTAATCTAGGTTGCAAACTAGGTTTGATTTCTATCTTTTATATTGCTAGACTTGATAATTCTTGTTGAAGAGTCTTGTCTTTGGTAGCAATCCTTATTTGCATGAACTTGTTGTGAATGTTCATAGGGTAGAGATTATAAACTTGTGTCAAGTACCGGCTTGTCGCCAATGGTATTGCACAAGCCTACATATCTTTGTGCTTAATGCTATTTGATTATTGAATCTTAGTTGTTCTAGGGTTATAATCAAATAAGGGTTTCTAGGACTTGTTGGACTAGTTACTTTATATGAACAAAGAGTAGGATAAAATCAATTGAATGTGATGAATATAGGGTGTTAGGTTGCTATGATCAATTCTCCTTGCATGATTGATGTGCTAAAAACCGAGAAGTGAACTTCTTTTCCATCATACTACTCAATCTCAACTCTTGCGTTTTTGTTTACTTCCTTGATCTCAACTTCATACAAACCCCCCCCCAAAATTGGTTACTTGTTAGGAACAAGAGTTGTGATTTGAATTGTACTTTGACTCCCTTGGGTTCGACCCTTGCTTCCCACTATATTAGTGGATTCAAGCTAGGTATTACTTTGATAGGCATCGCGACAAACGCCTCATCAGTAATCCAGTATATTAAAATACAACCCAATCGAGCGAGACCATTTTCGTTGGGTCCGTATCGATCCTAGCTTTCACCACATACGTCTCTCACTCGATTTCGATTCCGAACGAGCCTTGATGAGTCACCTGAACCCGCGTAAGTATGTCAATTGTTAAAAAAAGAGAAAAGAAAAGAAAAAGAAAAGAAAACAAAGCCGTTGTTATGGGCAGTGGTTTTATAGCTGAATTTTTTTTGCCTTCGTATGAGGGGTTGTTGATAAAGCTAAAGTCGTAGTGCCAAATCAAAGAAAACCCTAAACACTAAGTAGAGTATAACAAGTAAGTAGAGGTCGAACCCAAGGGAATCAAAACACCAAATCAATGCAGTCAAGTGAAATATCAACTAGTAACAAGTAACCAAAGGGGGGGGGGGGTTTGATTGCAAGAACACACAAGTAACCAGTAACAAGCAGAGGAAGTTTGGGTGAGAATATTATGCGAAGGGGTTTCACCTAGCAAGTATCCACACAACAGTCAATCAAGTTGATCATAGATTTATCTCAAGTTCTATTCAATCCTAGGAAATGTTCCTATTCCAATCTTTAATATATCGGCAGGCCAACCGGTCCTGATAATACTTACTATTCAACAATCAGGAAAACCTCTCAAGATTAGATGAAATAGCAGCAAAGGGCACATGAATCATAAGGATGCATGCAATAACTTACAACCGTCAAGTATTAACATGCAATCAATTCTCTTTCATAAAAGCAATCAACTACCAGATCATGCAGATATGAGCGCTACAATGACAAGGAATTCCACCGTATATTCCTAGTCTAGCAATAGAAAACTATCAATCAAACTAGGTGATCAAGCTAGCAAAACTAATAGAAATCAATAGATGAAGAACAAGAGAATTAATACAAACCCATAGGAAAAGAACAAGAGTTAGAAATCTCACAACTTAATAACTGAAGGTTTCAACCGCTAAACAAAACAATGGAGATTAGTTCCTGCTCATGGTTGCAAAACTAAATTGTCTGATGGAAAAGATGATGAACGATCAAAAGATGAAAAGGCTGCTAGGGTATATAAGGAGTCTAACCCTAAAGATATATGGTAAAAGATAAATCCTAAAACTAAAATAAGGAAAATAAGGAAAAAGGAAATAAAGTAAATAAAATAACAATAGTAAACAAACTCAAGTCGGTGGCTTCAAATCTCCAGCTTCTTGCTTCGTGGTCCACATGAGTAGCTTGCTTAAGTAGTGGCCCAACCCAATATATCTCCCAAGCAGCACAACCCAGCACGCACAAATCGGCCCAGCTGCTTGCTTCTCCGCGATCGCCACCATATCACCCGCGATCGCTGATTTCTTCTCGAATGGCTTCTGTTGAATGATGGCGATCGCCTGGATGGTAGTGGCGATCGCGGTTGGCGTCGCAGAAGCTCCTTCATTCTTCAAGTCTTCAATCTTCTTCGGTTCTGATCTTCATTTCTTCACTTCTTAATAAATATCTCAGAACATAATAATGACTCGAAACACATATGATAATACTCCTAAACTAATATAATAATCCCTAGTTACGCTATACAAAGTGCAGCGTATCAATTGTCCATAACAGCGCCTCATACAAAGGCTTATCTTTAAAAAAGAAAAAAAACTTGGTTCGCTTAGTGGCGTTGTTTTGAGCAACGTCTCTCCTTCGTTATAAATTTCCAAACTTGATGAAAATGTCTATATTGGGAATTAGTGTCAAACTACACCTATAACGAGAATTTATTCCGAAAAAGTGTCAGTTTTAGAAAAAATTCAAAATGTAGTGTAGAAAGTTGAAATTTATAGTGCGTATAGTCTAGCTTGAAAGTAAGGCCGACATGTAAAAAATCTCACTTGACCACTCTAGTTAGTTACCCACGAAAAAGACATACCTCTTGTCAGTCCGCAAGTCATCATAAAAATTTAAGTTATGTTGGTGATTTTAGTGTCATCGGTCGTTTTAGTGTGATCGGGATTCACTCAAAGCTTGAGGAGCTCGGTTTATGTTCGATGAGTCTTGGGAGTGCGGAGTGCACGGCTCGAGTACGTGAAATCGAACTCGGTGTTACAAGGATATGTCGGGATGTACATAAGTACATGTCGGGTTCGTATGGTTCGAATCCGGGAGCCAAAAGACGGAGAATGGAACATTCTGAGGAGTGGCACGGTTCGTGACATTTTGGCAAACCGTGCGGATGCTCAGATGTTCGAAAACTTGGTTCTGTAAAACGGCTGACAAACCGTGTCAAATTGTCACAAACCGTGTCGAATGGCAGTTTTGGACGGTTTGTGTGTTTTCAACCGATTTTGACGTCCTTATCCATTGGATAACGTTCTAGTAATTGCATAGCCTATATAAGGGTGATGTTTCATCAAGTTTTGGCACTAGTTCATTAAGAACAATAGGGATTTATCTACATCTTCCAACAACCGAAAAACTTCAAGTGTTTCTAGTAGATTGCCTTGATCTTCTAGAGTTTGCAACGTCTTATCCCACTCCAAATTTCATGTAACTCAAAGGCATTGTATAGGGTCGAAATATTGGTTTCGGAAAGTGCGTTTAGCATGATTCGTTTGCGTATCCAAGCACGCAGATTGATCAACGACACCCACCATTTACAACATTCGAAACAAATATTTTCTTGTTGATCAATGGCGTCCGCATCGGTTCGTGAGATGACTGCAAAGTTTGGAAAGTTGGAGAAGTTTGAAGGCGTGGACTTTCGAAGGTGGCAAAAGAAGATGCACTTGCTTTTCACGACGCTCAAGGTTGTGCACGTTTTGAGCATGCCCATGCCCCCGGTGCCCGAAAATCCGGAGAATGAGCCCTTGGAGGACATAAGGAAGCGCAACAAGTGGGAGAACGATGACTACATATGTGGTGGTCACATTCTTAACGGTATGTCGGATCCTCTCTTCGATGTCTATCAAAATGTTGAATCCGCAAAGGAGTTGTGGGATGCCTTAGAATCAAAGTACATGGCAGAGGATGCTTCTAGTAAAAAGTTCCGTGTTAGTAATTTTAACAATTACAAGATGTTGGGTTCAAGGTCGGTGATGGAGCAATTCAATGAAGTGCTCCGTATCTTAGGGCAATTTGCCCAACACAACATGAAGATGGATGAGTCTATCTCGGTGTCGAGTATTATCGACAAGTTACCACCTTCGTGGAAGGATTTCAAGCACATGTTGAAACACAAGAAGGAAGAGTTGTCTCTTATGCAACTCGATAGTCACTTGTGCATAGAGGAGTCTCTAAGGGCGCAAGAGGGCGGGAAGCCTAAGGATAAGGAGGTTGGATCTTCTTCCGTCAATATGATGGAGGAAGGTGGGAGTTCTAAGAAAAATAAGGGAAAGAAACGTCCCTACAACAACAACACTAACGGTGGATCTAACAAGAAGCCTAAGGGCGTTTGTTGGATATGCAACAAGCCGGGTCACTTCAAACGTGATTGTCGGGCTGCAAAGGATAAGAACAAAGCAGGACAAAACCGTTCGGGGCAAGGGTCTAAGGACCAAGGCCCATCCACTCATCAAGGTCAGATTTATGATTTTAATTCATATTCAATTGTGAATTATGTACCAAAAATTTCTAAGGCATTTTATGTGCAGGATGATGAAGTGGCTTGGTGGATTGACTCGGGTGCAACTAAACATGTTTGCAAGCACCGTGGCTGGTTCAAGACTTATGAGCCTGTTCAAGATGGTTCTGTTCTTCATATGGGAAACGAGTCAACCACCCCTATCCTAGGCCGTGGAAAAATAGTGTTAGAATTTAGTTCCGGGAAGACCCTTGAACTTAGGGATGTACTTCATGTACCCGGAATTAGGAAGAACTTAGTCTCCGGTAGTGTTTTAAATAAGTGTGATTTTAAACAAGTTTATGAATCCGATAAGTATATCTTATCGAAGTGTGGTGTGTTTGTTGGATTTGGATACTTTTGTAATGGCATGTTTATGTTGAATATTAATAAAGTTGTTGATTCTATTTATATGGCATGTTCTAGCAAAGATGATACTTCTCTATGGCATGCGAGACTAGATCATGTGCATTATAAGCGTATGATTGATATGTCTAAAGAAGGTTTAATTCCTGCATTTGACATGAATATAGAGAAGTGTAGAACTTGCATGTTGACAAAAATAATTAGACAACCTTTTAAAGGAATTGAAAGAAATTATGCGGTGCTTGGACTTGTACATAGTGATTTATGTGATTTGCATGCTACACCGTCTTTAGGGAACAAGAAATATTTCATCACGTTCATTGATGATTATTCTCGTTTTTGTTATGTATATTTATTGCATGCTAAAGATGAGGCCCTAGATAAATTTAAGGTTTATAAAACCGAGGTTGAATTGCAACAAAATGACTTGATTAAGAAATTGCGCACCGATAGAGGTGGAGAGTATTATGATCCTGAATATTTCCAATCTGTAGGAATTATACATGAGACTATGGCTCCGTATACACCACAACAAAATGGTGTGTCGGAGAGGAAAAACAGAGTCCTAAAGGAAATGGTTAATTCCATGTTATCCTACTCGGGATTGAGTGACGGATTTTGGGGTGAAGCCATGTTGACGGCTTGCTATTTGCTAAATAGGGTTCCTAACAAAAGGAACAAGGTCACCCCTTATGAACTTTGGTACAAAAACTTGAACTATGTTTGAGTTTGGGGATGTAGGGCGGTCGTTAGACTACCCCAACCCAAGATTAAAATCTTGGGGGAAAGAGGTGTTGATTGTATCTTTATTGGATATGCCGAGCATTCCAAGGCTTATAGGTTTTATGTCATTGAACCTAATGATTCTATATCGATTCACACCGTGATTGAATCAAGAGATGCAATATTTGATGAGAATCGCTTTTCTTCAATACCTAGACAAAAATATTTGGTTCCTAGCTCAAGTGGAACTAAGAAAGGAGACGGTTCATCCATGCCTCCCAATGAGTCACCTAAGCTCCGTAAGAGCAAAAGAGGGAGGATCGAAAAATCATTCGGTCCTGATTTTCAACTTTATTTAGTTGAAGGGTCAAGAAATGAGGTTGATTTTCAATACTCATATTGCTATCATATTGATGATGATCCTAGGACTTTTGGTGAGGCTATGAAGTCTCAAGACGTTGCTTTTTGGAAGGAAGCAATAAATGATGAGATGGACTCCATCATGGGAAATAATACTTGGGTCTTAACGGATCTCCCACCGGGTTGCAAGCCTTTGGGCTGCAAGTGGATTTTCAAAAGGAAGATGAAAGTTGATGGATCAATTGAGAAGTTTAAGGCTCGATTGGTTATCCAAGGCTTTAGACAAAGGAAAGGTATTGATTATTTTGATACCTATGCTCCGGTTGCTAGGATCTCTTCTATAAGGTTGTTGATTGCCTTAGCGGCTATTAATGATCTTGTGATTCACCAAATGGATGTCAAGACAACATTCTTGAATGGTGATTTGGAGGAGGAGGTATATATGAAGCAACCCGAAGGGTTTGTAATGCCCAATAATGAGCATAAGGTGTGTATGTTGGTAAAGTCATTGTATGGGCTAAAGCAAGCACCGAAGCAATGACATCAAAAATTTGATGAGGTTGTCTTGTCGAGCGGGTTTAAGTTAAATCAATCCGACAAGTGTTTATATAGCAAATCTGATGAGTCCGGTAATGGAGTAATCATTTGCTTGTATGTTGATGACATGTTGATCTTTGGCACTGACCTTAGACAAGTAGAGCTTACTAAAGCATTTTTGTCATCTAAATTTGCCATGGGGGAGGTGGATGTGATTCTTGGAATTAGAATCAAGCGTGAAGGCAAAGGTCTATCCTTGACACAATCTCACTACATTGAGAAAGTGCTCAAGAAGTTTAATTGTGAGAATTGTTCTCCTATGACCACTCCCATGGATCCGAGTGTGAAGCTTAAGCCTAATAAGGGACAAGCGGTATCACAACTCGAGTACTCACAAGTGATTGGTTGCTTAATGTATGCCATGACGAGCACAAGGCCGGATATCGCTTTTGCGGTAGGGAAGTTGAGTAGATATACTAGTAATGCTAGTACTCACCATTGGCAAGCTATAAAGTGGTGCTCAAGTACTTGAAAGGGACCATGAATTTTTGTTTATCATATGTCGGGTTTCCTTCGGTTCTAGAAGGATATTCGGATGCAAGTTGGATCACAAACAAGGAGGATCATACCTCTACAAGTGGTTGGGTGTTCTTGCTTGGGGGAGGTGCCATTCATGGGGTTCCAAGAAGCAAACTTGCATTACAAGTTTGACTATGGAGTCAGAATTAATAGCATTAGCGCCTTCCGGAAGAGAGGTGGAATGGCTAAGGAATTTAGTTTATGAAATTTCATTGTGGCCGAAACCGGTGTCACCCATTTCTATCAATTGTGATAGTCAAGCTACTTTGGCTAAGGCTTATAGCCAAGTGTATAATGGTAAGTCGCGACACCTAGGCGTTAGACATAGCGCGGTACGTGAGTTGATCACTCATGGGGTGATAACCATTGGGTATGTTCGGTCTCAACAAAATCTAGCGGATCATTTTGACTAGGGACTTGGTGACCAAATCGGCTATAGGGATGGGTTTGAAGCCCCTTTGAAATCTCTAATGGTGGGATACCCAATTCCCCTCTAATACGACGTTAAAGGCTGAATTCAATGTGGAAAGCCTACACTTAGAGATTAGAGTACATTAGTGTTCTTCATCCCAAGGTATGTACTCGGACCTGCAAGGAAAGTTAGGTTGAAGATTCTCTTCTTAATGGATCTTTTGAAAAAGTGCATGTGCAGGTGCATGATTAAAAGAATCCACCTATGTGAGTGTGAAGTGGTGCCGCTTCAATAAGCCTGGGCTTGGCTTTGTATGCGATCAAGAATAGATTAGGACTCATGGCCTAAAATAGTGTCAAGTTTACATTTGAAGTAGTGTAGAAACTTGTGTGTGTTGTATCTTCAAATATTCAAAATGGGTTGAAGGGTTCAATCCGTAGGACACCCCGATTCTCGAGTATTTGGAATGTGTATGACACTAATGTGGAAATTCAATCCTAAGGACATTTTCATTTATGCATGAGTTTGTGGTTGATGTGTATTGTTTACGTGAATCAGGGATTACACTAAAATGGGGGAGGAATGTTGGTGATTTTAGTGTCATCGGTCGTTTTAGTGTGATCGGGATTCACTCAAAGCTTGAGGAGCTCGGTTTATGTTCGATGAGTCTTGGGAGTGCGGAGTGCACGGCTCGAGTACGTGAAATCGAACTCGGTGTTACAAGGATATGTCGGGGTGTACATAAGTACATGCCGGGTTCGTATGGTTCAAATCCTGGAGCCAAAAGACGGAAAATGGAACATTCTGAGGAGTGGCATAGTTTGTGACAATTTGACACGGTTTGTCACAAACCGTGCGGATGCTCAGATGTCCATAAACTTGGTTCTGTAAAACGGCACGGTTTGTGACAAATCATGTCAAATTGTCACAAACCGTGCCGAATGGCAGTTTTGGACGGTTTGTGTGTTTTCAACCGATTTTGACGTCCTTATCCATTGGATAACGTTCTAGTAACTGCATAACCACCCTAGGCCTATATAAGGGTGATGTTTCATCAAGTTTTGGCACTAGTTCATCAAGAACAATAGGGATTTCTCTACATCTTCCAACAACCGAAAAACTTCAAGTGTTTCTAGTAGATTGCCTTGATCTTCTAGAGTTTGCAGCGTCTTATCCCACTCCAAATTTCGTGTAACCCAAAGGCATTGTATAGGGTCGAAATATTGGTTTCGGAAAGTGCATTTAGCACGATTTGTTTGCGTATCCAAGCACGAAGATTGATCAACGACACCCACCATTTACAACAAGTTAGAGCCACAAAATCAGCATGAAAGAGAGAGAAAAAACGACAATAAGAGTAACCAAGAACTACCAATGCATCACTAGTAAAAAATCCCCTTCATGTTATCTGAAATGTATCTCTCAAAGTATTCCAATCTTACAAAGGGAAACGGACAAGAAGCAGAACCTCTGCCACAATCGGCCCATCGACAATTATCCAGGCCAATGTAGTTTCAACCACATCTTGAGTTTCAAACAACACAAGTTTATTCTGCATTTTATCTAAAGAGACAAGAAGGAATATGATGGAAAATGAAATTGGCTTTTAGCATTTTTTGAACCTCCAAACTGAAAGGTAGAGTTCAGAGGCCTTTTGAGACCGTTAAAAAACAGGCTTGATTGCAAGAGATGCATCATGGTAACTAACCTGCAATACTGGATCAGAAATGCTAAGAATATAGGAGTAATGTTTGTGTTCTTGATCAGGGGAAAGGAAGAACGCAGAAAGAGAGGAAAATTGTTTTACTGTTCCATTGAATGAATTGAGAGAATGATTACAACAAGTTACTCATTTTTAACTAACTCAGGGCATTTCAAATACATGAATGGGATCCTCAAACATGAAATAGATCATGTTAAGGGTGTATTATCTAGAGTTTGGGGTAGGGTTCAGGGGGAGGAAGTAGAATTTAGGGTTTAAATATTTTTTAAATGATTTTATGCTTTGAAACAAGATTTGTTTCGTGTTTTGTGGTAGAGGATCTGGACTATCAATAAGGATTAAGGATCCACACTAACAATTTAAATTTGTACTTTTTAACAAATGTTGTTTTTTCCAAGCAAGAAACTCCAACAACAGATGCTAAAATTTGCTATTTTCTTAGCATAAATTTCATATTCTCATGTTATATTATTTTTCATTATGGAATGTTGACTTTGGACTTAAAAATGGAGAATCTCCAAGATAATATCCATATCATGTCATTCTTATCATGCTATTAGGGTATGATATTTGCTGAAAATTTGTTATAGTCATTTTTAGCTTGGTATTGGAGATGCTCTTACTAATATAACAGAATAATTGCTCTATACTAACAACCCACTTCAAATTGGAGGTGTTGGAATTAAACTCAATTTGGACATTACAGAGGAAGATGAGGGTCACTTAAGGGCTTTTTCAGAATATCAGCAAGTTGAGAAGCGGTAAGAACATGTGAAAGTGTGATCATTCCCTGAGTTAATCCCGAGCGCAAATAGTGTCAACAAATTTCTATGTGCTTTGTGTGCTCGTGGTAGACAAGATTCTTTGCAATGTGGATGGTTGCTTAGCTGTCACATTTGATGGAAACAAGGTTAATATCAGGAACCTCCATTTCTGTCAAGAGTCTAGTTAGCCAGGCAAGCTCAATTGTGAGACGTCTAAAGGATCTATATATACTCAACTTCCGCATTAGATAAGGATATAGCACATTGTTTCTTGGACTTCCAAGAGATAGGAGAAGATCCAAGCAAAACCAAATACCCACTTACTGACTTTCTATTGCAAGTGCATGATGCCTAATCTAATTCACAGAAGGCTTGGAGCTTGAAGTCTATAGAATTGGAAAAAGAAGTCCATAATTGATGCTTCCTCTTAGGAAACTTAGTGTGTGCATAACTACTTTAAAATGTCGGTGAGTTGGATTGTGCATAAGCTTACTTAAATGTTGCACAAAGAAGCAAACATCAGGTCTTGAATGTGTAACAAAATTGAACTTGCCTACAAGTCTCATGTATAGGTAGGATCCGGCAAGAAATCAGTGAAGGATTTGTGAGTTTGACACTTGGATTTAGATGATAGCTATTAAAGAAGCATCATCATAATCAAAATCCTTTTAGCATATCATTTATGAACTTTCTCTGTGAAAGTATAATGCCATTTAGGAATGCATAAACTCTATCCCCAAGAAGTAACTAACTTGTCTCAAGTCCTTGATCTTGAATGTATCATCCATAAATTATTTCACAAAGATAATGTCATTCTTATCATTCCATGTCACTAGTATATCATCAATATACAAAACAAGGAACAAAATTTAACAACCCTCCTTTTTTGTAAACTAGAGAGTGGTCATTTACCGATTGAATAAATTTTTGAGACTAGAGAGCTTGTGATAGTTAGAGTGCCACAATCTAGAAGTGTGTTTTAAACCATATAAGGACTTGTTCAATTTGCAAGCATTACCTAGAACTGGAGAAAGACCTAATGACTTCTTCAAGAAGGTCCCCATGCAAAAATACATTGTTGACATCCAGTTGACATATCTCTCATCACTTATTCAACGCTACTGCAGTTAAGCTTCTTATTGAAGTCATTTTAACAACCGATGACTAAGTCTTGTATAGTTTGTTCCTTTCTTGTGAGTGCAACCCTTGTAACTAGTCTGGCTTTGTAACTTTCTAGTGTGTCTTCAACCTTGCATTTCACCTGGAAGACCCATTTGGAGCTAATTGGTTTCTTCCCGTGTGGTAAGTCCAATATGTTTCATGAATGATTAGCATCTAATGGTGCAAGTTCTTTGTTCATAGCTTCTTGCCACTCTGGTGAAGAATTAGCATGCTCAAAACATGTGATCTCCTCCAAAATACTGACAACTACCAACTTTTGACTCCGAGGAAAGAAATCATGAAAATCCACTACATGTGAAGTAGAAGATGTTAGAACACTATTGCAAGAGACATTAGTGCAAAAAAAATCTTGTAATAAGGAGGTGGAACTGAAGTTCTGGAAGATCTTGTTGTGGCAACATCAATTAAATGAAGAGATTGCTCAGTTGGATGAAGATATAACTTAGCTGGTGAATTCATTATTCCTTGATTAACTGCAGAAAAAGAATTAGGAAAGATAGGTGGCTCCACGTACATCTTTCTTTTCTGCAAAGGGCATTCCTGCTTCATGAACTACGACATCCCTAGAGTAGAATTTTTATTTTATGTTCAAATTCATCAATTTTATGCCTTCTTTGTTGCCGGATATCCCAAGAAAATACACCGCGTAGCTCTAGGCATGAACTTGTCTCTTCCAGCCTTCATAGTTGAAACATAACCAAAAGTTTTGAGCATGTTAATATTTGGTGGTTTAGAGTATAGAACCTCATATGGTGACTTTTCCTTCAAACTAGAAGATGAATATCTATTGATGAGGAAGCAAGCAGTCAATACATAGTCTCCCCAAACTTTTAAAGGCAAACTAGCATCAAACAATAAACCTCTAGCAACTTCCAACTGTCTGATGAATTATTCCTTAGATTTAAAATACTCAGCTGATTACCTGCCCCTAACTCATATGCATTGTCTCCTCTCACTATCTTCACTGTCTTACCAAACTGTATGTGAACATCGGTAATATAGGATTGTACAACAATGAAAGAATTGTACTTATCTTTAAGCAAGTGAATCCACGTGACTCTCAAGAAATCATCAACAATGTTAAAAATACGTAAATCCATCATAAGTGACAATGCTGAAAGGACCCCATGTGTCAACATGAATAGTTTAAAAACATCTTTTGTAGAAATAGAAGTACTAGGAAATGATAATCTAGCTTGTCTAGCCTTTGCACAAACAAGACAAGGCAAGATACAATTCTTAACGTCCTTAGTACAATGTAGCTTACAAAGAGCTTCAGTTTATAGTAAGGTAAGTATCCTAATCTTCTATGAAGTAGAACAAGTTTATTTTCTTTATTTGTAGCAGAATGAGCATTTGAATTCTTCAATCCAGTCTTTGTAAGTGAATTCAATTGCTCTAGCAAGTACAATCCATTTGTGGCTTTACCAAGTACTAAAGGCCTTGTCAAGGTCAGCCCCTGCAATTATTCATCAGAGAAAATGGCATGACAGTGCAACTGCTTAACAAGCTTCTGAGCTGATAATAAGTTGAATTCGAAGTTAAAAACAAAAGGAACACCCTCAATCACTATCTCATATGTAATTTGCACTCTGCAATATTGACCTACATAATGGTGCTATTTGGGAGATGAACTTTCAATGGAATATTCAATTCTTTGTGATAAGGAAATAAAATGAAATCACCGACACCAAAATCAAAAATCCAAATGTGATTGAACACGGATTTTCCAAAGCCATCAAATGAATAAGAGTATATACCAGGCATGTTGCAGAGATTGATTTGGAGTAGTTTTATTCTTGTTTAGCAAAGACATCAACTGTGTCAATTTTGAAGCGGTAAACCACCAGAACCTGAAGATAAACTAGTACCAATACCAATGTCAACTTGAGCATTGTGAGCATGAGCATTAGGCTTTTGTCCCAGACCAATGCCAGATAGATAACGAATATGTATGTAGAAAGATTCAACCAAAAGATCAGGGTTCTTGCAGAATGTGCAAAGTTTGGGATTCTTTCCTTTGTAACTTGAATTCGGAGGAGGATTCTGAGAAGAATTAGGTTGGAAAGAAGCTGCAGTTTGACATAGTTGAAGAGACGACTTTATCTTCCTTTGTTGATCTTCTTGAATCAACATGGAGTAAGGCTCATCAATGTTCCCACTGCAGCAGGGTGCGACAGATAGGGTGTGGTGGGTCTTCTGGAAACCAGTCTTCGTTTTCAAATCTTCAAGTCTTCTAATCAGCTCCAAGCTCCAAATGACATAAATCATATGAATTATCTATTTCACGCCTTATCGTCCATATTACATAAATACATCTCAAAACTACGTCAAGCAACTCCTAAAATGTGTTAACTATTCCTAGATACAACATATGAAACGGCGTCTATCACAAACCTAAAATGAAGTTGCGTTGAATTGCTTGTGTAGTAGATGCAAATAAAATGTTGTCAACAATGTTCTTCACTAGAGAACCAATCAACCAAGAGATAACAAGATCGTTGCACCGATCCCAAAGACAAAGATGTGTCGGATCATCGCTGGGAGAAGATCGAGGAAAGGATCCATCAACATACGTGTTTGTTCTTTGCACTCAAAGACACGGGATTGCATGTCACCACGAAGGGAAGCTATTTCCATCAAATTTGGAAGCAAGAGATGCTCCAGGACTATCTGAAGGGTGAAGGTAAAGGGGATCACTTCTATCAATTGCAACCGTGACCGTTATTGGTAATTGAAGCGAATCTAAGAAATTTGATCAAAGTCTAATGGACAAAAATGCGGACAAATTCTCTGCGAAAGAATATAAAGATCGAAGTCAATCTAGAGTGCGGAAAAGAGATAACAAAATTAAAATTCTCTGCTCCGATATCATGTTTGTGTTTTTGAATAATATCATAGGAAAGGAAGAACACAAATGAGAGGAAAATTGTTTTACTGCTTCATTGAATGAATTGAGAGAATGATTACAAAGCCTTTATATATAAGTTACACAAATAAGATAAGGATAAATGAGCATTTCATTACGATTTTGTGATGAGCGGTTGAGGAGAATTGTGTACAAACATAAAATCAGATTTTCTTACATATCCTACATTGAAAGCTCTAATCACATCATAAACTATGACATTGTGCACAAATAAACTCAAATCCATCTCTAAATGAATTTTAGCAAGTAAAATTAAAATCTATGATAAAATAGAAACAAAGCACTAAATCCAACACAATCAACTTAATACAAAGTAGGAGAAGACGATTAGAACAATATATATCAATGAAAATGAATGGAGAATGGTGAATTAAGGTTGTGGGGCAAAAAAGCTTCTTTATACATATATTTAGCAGGTTCGTCACGGACCTCATGGACGAAGTTATTTGGTCCGTCCGTAACGAACCTACACAGAATTTGATATTTGACAAACTGATCTCCCTTTAGTCCGTAATGAACCAACTTGCGTGCTAAATAGCAAAAATAGCGTGTGCTAGTATAGCTTTTTCCCATCTAAGATTCTCAAGTTTGAATTCATTACGGAGTAAATACAGTAATTAAAAACAATTATTATTTTCATTAAACCAGTTCTTGAGCAATAAGGTACTGTGGTGTAACAAAATTTGAAGGACTCAGCATACGCATTACGCAAGGATAAATGCACACGTAGCTGACAAAAGTTCCATTTTAAGTCAGCCAGGTGTGCTCATCTTTTTTTCTTTAAAAAATGGAGTCGGACCAAAGATATCAAAGAAGCATCAACGAACGTTAAGAAGTTCAACTTCCAATTTTAACCATGCATTTGGAGGTACAGAATCTGCATGGCCTTTGGTTCCATATCTGCATATAGAACAATGGAGCTCACTTTATTGATGATCATAATGATTTTGAAAGACTGATGTAGTATGACTAAGTTTGAAATTATTACCCAAGTTCAGGTGGGATTGTGAGTCGTCTTTTACCACCAACACGCATACCTAAACAAAAAAACATTACACAACATAATAAGTGCAGTTTTTGTTATGGAATACGAACAAGAAGCAGAGAAAGAGTAGATCAAATATTATAAAGCAATTTACCTTCCATTCCAAGTTGGAGTCCCTCAATAGTTTTCCCTTTACCTTGAATTAACAATCAAAGAAGGTCTTAGTCATCCGAAAACAATAATCACAACAAATCAGTAAGCTACATTTACATACCAAGGCGGAACTTGAAAGGATCAGAACCAATACTACTATCATATTCATGTCCTCCCTCCTTGAGTATACCAGTATAATGAATTTTAACCTAAAATGAAAGAAAAGTTTGAAAATGGTTTAGCATTGAAAATCAGTCTCTTCACTCACAAACATCATACATTCTCATGATTACGTTAAGATATACTTTCAATTACTACCTTTCTCCCCAAAGAGGCTACTTCTCCATCAGGCTTTCCCAATTCTAGCTCCTCAACTACTAAACCATTCGAGAAAGTCTTCGCTTTCATGGTACCATCTTTTGTTTCCACAGTAGCCAAATCTTCATTATCCTTAATCTTTCTCTTCTTTTTTTTAGGTTTCCTTTCATTGGATTGAGGAGCATTAGCATCTGGCTTCCTGTATATATAGTAACAGGAGGGTTAAGAATGAAATTAACTGGTAGTTATATAAGTTGTTAATTTTTCCCCCAAAAATCTCCCAAAGAGAAATATTTACAGGTTCCTGTAAAATTCGAACTTAAAAAAACAGACACATGTAGTTTTAGTAATCCAAACAGGTCGGGATAGCATAATGACAATCTATAGGTGTAAATAAAGTACAAGATGCACAATCTGAGTAAACCATGGAACTTCATCAGAGTAAACCATGGAACTACTAGTACAAAGACTATTAAAATAAATGCCAACAGAAAGCTAGAAAATTACTTGTCATTTGCAGGCTCTTGGCAGTTTTCATTTGTTTCATCCACCTGAAGTTTATCTTTGCAAGTATTATCATCATCAATGGGACCAGGATGGAGAGCACGACCCTTCTTTCCCCTCTTCTTTGACTTTTTCTTTCCCGCTTTGAGATCACCTTCATTTTGTTGTACATATTCTGAAGTAGCAGGTACAGAAGTATGTTGAACATCAGGCTCCCTGAAAACACAGAAAAGTAGTAGGAAAAAGCACAGCATTAGATCTGGTGAGGAACGGACCCAATGATTCTACTTTAGAGCTGATTATGTGTTCTAAGGTTTTACTAGGCTATTAAGTTTAACAAACATCCTCATCATAATAACATCCAGAACAAATTCAAGTATAATATACAGAAAAGCTAATTATCAGATTACAAAGCAATTTAACCTCTTTGGATCTGCATCAACAACGGCATTAGCTTCATTTGACTTGTCAGCGTTTCCATTACTATTATGCCCCATCTTACTGCCGACTGCTACCGTTACAACTTCATCCTTTGTGATCTTCTGTTGATCTCCAGTTACACCATTTCTAATTAAAGATGAAATTGGAATTTTGTCCTCGTCTTCATTCTCCAGCAATTTGCCTGCAATATCACCATTGGCAACACCCTTTTGACTGATGCTCCCATCATCCTCAGACTCACTTATCTGGTGCTTCCTAAGACGCCTAAGACGCGGGCGAGCTTTTTTCTCACTGGATTTCTTGTCATTGATTATCTCCTCCTCCATCTCTGCAATCATTATGCATGGACAACTATTTATAATAAATTACTATAAACATCAATGAATCTGAATCAGGTATTCAGGTTGCAACGTTTCATCAAGCTATTCGAAGACATTTTTTACTGAACAAACTAAAACAAGCTCAAATATACTGTCTATCTGTGACCTTGAAATAAGATGCAAGCTTGCAATTCGACTGCAAAATATGTTCAGGAAAACCACAGGGTCAATCATTATGCAGAGCATCATAATTGAAAGTCAATGTGCTGAATTGTCAAGAATAGATGTATAAAGGACTAATATCGCAGCACCGCTCATGAAGTTGGGTGCCTTCGTGTGAAGACCATCGTAACAACCCAAACACAATAGAGAACTCGTAGTTTGCAATATGAATAGCATACCTTCACTGCTAAAAGCAGGTAATGAAGGTGAAATTTCCACATCACCATCATTGATGAAACTGTCCTCATAATCATCTTCATCACTACAATTATTGGATTTATCAGTGTCCGAATGTCCAATGTCTTCTCCATATGACTCACTTATTTTTGGGTCAAGGAAAACAGGAAAGAGAAGAAACAGATATACTACAATATGATTGGGCTTTGCAAAATATATCAGCACAAAATTCCTCAACTAAAGCCTTTACGGGTTACTTAACATGTCGAAATAGAGGCCAAAATTTTAAACACAACTACACTAAGCAATACAAATGGAAATACACATTACTGCAAATAGACAAAGAAAATCAAAAGCATCAACTTTTACTGTCAAAGGATACGAACTATCATCAAAACCTCGGTGTCTGAGGTTGTTGCTCAAGCAGTATCCAGTAAGATGCACACTCCGGGGACCAATAACAGAGAAAACCACTCTATCTTCCTCGTCGAACTCCAATTCCAAGTTACAACATTCAGTCTTATCAGGTAAGAGACAGCATAATAGAACTGGACTTTTTTTCCCAACATTACACTGAACAAAGCTCCTTTTGGTAGAAACACCAAACCCAAAAGTTGCCTAGACCAATTCCACAAATTACAAAACATAGACAAATAGGGCACCAATAAAACATCGAAACAGATACATCAAACACAACCACTTGTTTTTTACCTGGGTTAGACGTAATCTTCCGGATGTTTTGCTTGATGGATGTGTATAAGGCTTGCCTGGTTTGATTTCAACCCCTGGTAAAAATGGTGGAAATCAGAAATGACATGGTGTAAATTAGTGTAAGAAACTTATGATTGACAGAGTATCCAGTAAACGAACCCCAGAAAGCCATAGGTGGTTTCAAGAAAATTGTAAACCCAAACTTATTTGGCGCCAAAGAGACGGCGTTCAGGGTTTAGGGTTTTAGATTAGATGGAAACGGGGCTTACTCTTCCAGTCCGAAAAGTTTGAATTCGTTTACAGATTTATAATGGTGGTGAATTGATTGAGGGGAAACCGGTCATAGAAAGGTGTTGAGTGATTTGAAGAGGGTGGAGAGCGATTTGTAGCACTACACTCTCTTATACAATGATGAAGAACTCGTATCGTCATTCATTTTACCTCTAAATAAATCATTCTAGACAAAGGAGCAGCTTGGGCCGGATAATTATTTGGGCCGGAGATAAACTTCAATAACTTTTTTTAAAAAGAAATTTTTAGGCCCAAAAGAGTAATGTTTTGTTTGGTTTTACGGTAATTTTTTAAGTTACTAGTGTCAATTTACTTATTTTTATATTCTTATCTTTCTTTAAATCTCTTAAAAACGGTCTAATTTTACGAGAGCATAATTATCTACATTATCAAAAAATTTACAAGGATATAAGTAATATTAATTTGACTTGTTTTAAAAAAAAAAATAGGGAGAGAGAGAGGCGAGCAATGAAAAATGATATAAATTAGGATCAAATCACCCATGTATATAAGTCAAACTAGATATGGACCTCGCGCTCCGCGCGAGAAAATTACGGATTTTCATATGTGATTTAATATAGTTATACATTATTTGTTAATATGTTGTTGTTGTTATCAAATTTATTAATATTTGTAAATATAAGTATTTTTTATTTTCTTATATTTATGTTTGAAGTAGTTTTAAAACATAATATTAGAATAAGTTTTCATTGTCATAAGAGAAACTCACACATTAATTTAATTTGTGACTTAATCAAGTGGACTATAAATAAATATAACATAGGGATATAAGAAAGATATTTAAAGACATGTCCAAAAGTCTAATAAGAGGTGATTAAGAAATGAATAATGCATTAAATTGGTACCAATTTCATTCAATTTTGGCATTAGAGAGCCAACTTTTATATAGACTAGATACGGGTCTCGCGCTCCGCGCGAGAAAATTACGGATTTTCGTATGTGATTTAATATAGCTATACATTATTTGTTAATATGTTGTTGTTGTTATCAAATTTATTAATATTTGTAAATATAAGTATTTTTTATTTCTTTATATTTATGTTTGAAGTAGTTTTAAAACATAATATTAGAAAAGTTTGCATTGTCATAAGAGAAGCTCACACATTAATTTAATTTGTGACTTAATCAAGTAGACTATAAATAAATATAACATAGGGATATAAGAAAGATATTTAAATACATGTCCAAAAGTCCAATAGGAGATGATTAAGAAATGAGTAATGCATTAAATTGGTACCAATTTCATTCAATTTTGGCAATGGACGGTCAACTTTTATATAGACTAGAAACGGGCCTCCGCGCTACGCGCGGGGAAATTACAGTTTTTAATATGATTTAACGTTGTTTAATAGACGTCCTAAAATTAGATTGGGCTAATCATATTCACAACCCTTTATGATATACAATCTAACCTCGACAAAGCAGTCTCTAATCTTTGTTCTATCAAAAAGAAAAAAAAAAGTTTAATTAGTGATTATGTTTTTCCTGAATGTTTTATTAATCATTTTAGCAATTGACACACAACTACCTATGAATTCGTCTCTCCCTTTAAAATCATCACATTACCTAATTAGCTCGGGTGCTTTTTTTTTGCCAAACAATTAGCTCGTGTATTGGTGTTCCTATTTTATTAGGGCTTAAATCAACAGACTGAAACCCGCGTACGGGTAAATGAGTTTGATGATTTGTACCTCTTCTCTCAATTCGCCAAATTGTTATATCATTTTATAATATTATTGTAATATACGGGACATAAGTTTTTAAAAATATGATTTTTAATATTCTTGTAATGTACAGGACATAAGTTTTTAAATATATGTTATTTGCGTATGCAATTTCTTCAATGCTCTATATGCTAAATTTTTGTTCAAGTCTTGTTTGCAAACGGCCTCTGATAAGGGCTCAAAGTTTGGTACTAATGACGAAAAATGTAGTTTAGGATAAGTAAAAAGTAAACACTTCAAGCACAAAGAAATTGAAAGAGGAAAAAATGCATACCATATAGTTTACAACAGATCTCCCTCTTTGTATAAATTTAGTAATTGCAAAAGTTAAATCCTTTTACAAAGACACATGATACATGAATTGAATATAGGGAATTTAGATTATTTGGTAAGTCGGTCCTCTAAACTCTGTAAACCTGCATATTATTTGTATATATATATACTCCATCCGTCCCAAAATATGAGTCTCATTGTACAAAAATATCTTGGATTAAGGCAAATGCTTTAACGTACATAAGTGCATTGGAAATGATGAATGTAAAATATTAAAATAATTCATTAACCAATGGGAGAAGAGTTTACAAATGAAAAGTACATAAGTGCATTGGAAATGATGAATGTAAAATATTAAAATAATATGAGTAAGGGTATAATTGGAAGAAGTTTATGGACAAAAATAGAAATAGGACTAACATTTCGGGACGCCCAAAAAGGAAAATGAGACTCATATTTTGGGACGGAGGGAGTATAATTTACTAAAGCCTTCATGTGTACCTTTGAAAAAAGTTATTGATCTGGCTTTTTACTTTTTTACTTTATTAATCTAATGATAAAGTCAATTACTGCAAAATCATATCATCCACTCCAAACCTCTGTCTACATGAGAGGTTTGTAAGGTCTGTTTTAGTAAACACATAACAGTAAAAGTCGTTGCTAGTATATTAATCTGTCACAATGAGATCATTAACTATTAAAAAATTTATTTTGAAAAGAATTAAGATTGTCAACAAGAACACTGGAACTTATAACGGGATCAAGAGAGTCATCTTCCTTGCACATTAACCATGGAACACCAATATCTAATCCAACAACAATGTTAGCAGCCCATCTCATGTGATCACAACCTTCTTGTCCAAACATCTTTCTTTGCATTTTATATTTATATTCGATCTGAAAACACAAACTGATAGCACATAATTCAGTTTTTGAAATCAGAAACTCAAATTAATTTGACTAATCTTAATTACAAGAGGTCATGAAAAAAAGAGTCAATGAAAACATACAACATTGAGTGATGTTAAGGCATTGAATTTCATGTGTACAAGAGTGATTGCCATGGAATTTCTTTTTATTATTGCCTTTAAAATGCTCAAAAATTCGATCTAGTTTTGGGCGCATTCTAGTTGCGCCCAAAACTGAACCGGATTTTAAAAAAAAGGTTTGGGGTGCCAGTTAAAATTTTCCGAGTGCGGGATTTTTCCCCACAATCATACGGTCAAGTATGTGCGCGAGGGGGGAAAAGACAAGTAGACATCATTCACTGTCATCTATGTAAGAAGAAAATTACCACAGTCAAAATTGAGGTTGATCGGTGAATTTGAAAGGGAGAGTGGGGATCGAGGAATTGGGGGTTATCGGCACTGGCGGATCTAGAAAATTTCTACCGTGGGGGCTCGTATTAGAATTAAGATTATAAATTATGTTCTCTTTTTCTTGAGTATTATCAATTTGATTTAAACATATTCAATATAATATTAACCCACATTTAAATTTTAAATTAATTTAATTTATTTGTGGTAAAATCAATAATAAATATTCTTCTACTTTTTATTCTTGTATCAAATAAATATCTTGTACATAGAAATATCATATTAAAGTTATTCCTTTTCTCTAATATTACCGATATTTAGTGGGTTTGATAGATATTAAAAATATAAAAACTCTGTATGTAACAATTACATTTAGTTTCCTTACATTTTTAATAATCATGTTTCTCTATTTAACACACCTCTTACTTTTCTTACCAAAATTCAAGAGTAAAATAGAAAAAATCTCTATATAACTATTAAAGCAAATTACATTTCTTCAATTCTAGCTATGTCACGTGGCATACTCTTCATTCAGGCCATCCACCTGTCGTCATTTCATTGGTCACGATTTTTTGTAATTTATTGTAATTTTCTCAAAAAAAATTAATTAAATTTGGAAAATCGTGTGCAAAAATATTACAAAAAGATTGCTTAAGATCTTTCAGATTACAAAAAGATTTTTATGTGTTAATTTTCTAGATTTTGACCTCCCAATATCCTATTATTTTATTTTACAAATATATATTTTATTTTTATGATATGACGTATCACAAAAAGATTGATTTCTTAATAAATAAGAGAAATAGTTATATTTTTGTGTTATTGTAGTGTTTTCAATTATATATTTTTATATATGTTGAAATCAATTTATTTAAATTTGTTAAAAATTGACCCATGATAATTTGATCAAATAAGATTTTTGGTATTAAAAATTCATGTATATTCGTTGTTTATTATATTTAAAATGTAAAAACTTAATTATATATCAATACCATTTTAAGATATAAACTTATTTTCATATAAAATTTTATATTACATAATACTCCTTACTACTAATTCACTATATCGAGTTATATAAACCCGCGCATGGCGCGAGACCTAGTCTAGTTTGTGTATAAAATTAAAAGGCTAAAATGACTTACGTTATATTACATGAAAAATAAAATCAAACCAACTTCATGTAATTCTATTAATTACTTAGTAATTAATTACCGTTGTGTAAATTGAATTTTAAAAATATATATTAAAAAGCTAACTACTTATATGATACTAAACCAGAGGAGTATAATCAATATATCACATTTTTACTTAAAATTTAAAACAATTGAATCTCTAGTTTGGAAAATTTTAACTGTTGTACAGTTTTACCACAGATCTAATGAAAGGAAAAAAAGGAGGGTGTTTAATTTTTTAGCAAAACGCTTCGTTTTGATCTTTTGGACATCTTTTTAAATTAGAAAAAATAGTTGATCTTTTGGACATCTTTTTAAATTAGAAAAAATGGTTGATGTAAATTTATTTAGTGAAATCCTAAATTTATCAATGGAGGGAGCAACATTTATGAGGTACCAATTTCATTCAATTTTGGCATTGGATAGCCAATCTTTATATAGATAAGATAAGATAAGATAAGATTAAGCCTCGCCATTAGCAAACCATGCACAATAGAATATTCAATAAGAACTCGGTGATGCTTCCTCGATTAGAGAGCTAAGGAAGATCAACCTATTCCAAATATGGTTAGGAGTAGGCGGCATCTTTGCTTGTTCATGCTATATGGTACGTCATATTTCATATTGCAAACGTGCAACATATTAAACTAATTGTTGGAGCCGGTTCTCGATGGGCTCGCGAGGCCCATAGGGAATTGGGTCAGGCCCACGAATCGCGTGCCGGGTCGGTCCAAGAAGTCAGCCCAGAAGAATAAAGCGGCCCATAAACAGGTGAAGCCCAATAAGAGGATACAACGGGACTAAGTATCGAGGGGTAAAACGGTAATAGACTCGCGTGGGTCCCAGGTGATAGTATAAAAACGCAACCCAACAGATAAGGAAAGGGATCCCAGTCATAAGAGAAAAACGCTTCACCTCCCTCTTAGCAGTAAGAAAAACACAAGAGCAAACCCTAACTTCAATCTTCCGAAACACTCACTTCCTAGAGGAGTTTAGACATAAAGCACTTGTTTTACCACTTATAGTTTTGCTGTAAAGCTTTAGTGTTGTTATGAGTGGTATCTGAGTTACTCGGTTTATTGTAAGCTCGGAACGTGAAACGTTTTTGATAATATACTCTACTTCCTTCACGTTGTTTTTCCTTACCTTTGTGTATACTTGCGTTGTTTCGGTGTATTCGTTTTTACGTTAATCCTTTTTATCGGAGCCGGTTTCCTTCTCGGTTAAGTTACGCAATTGTCAGAGGTGTTGAGAATAAGGTTGATCTCGAGGAAGAAGACGACGAAGAATATTATACAAGTTGATTGTCCAGACGCCCTGTGTCACGCGAAGTGTTGTGTCGCGTGATCTCAATTTCTGGGCTCCAACACTTGCGCCGACCGTGGGGACCTCCTCGCACAAGTAAGGCTTACTATATATACCCGCGAAGTGTTTTCTAATACAACTACCTGAGAAGATGAATACTAGTGGCGAAAGAAGCGACAACACCCCTCCCCAGACGAGAACTCAAGACATAAGTAGCACGCGAGCACGTTTTTCACACGTACATGAGGAGGAAATTGTTCTGGTAGGACCCGCACTGGTTCAGTATCGTGCTTTCCTCCAGACGATGGGACAAAGTGCGGGCGGAAGCCGAAACCAGCGGCAGCCAAGGACTCGATCACGCGAACACGAACAGAATCAGAGCGGACGAGAACAGTCAGTCGCGGAAGGGAGTTCTGAACACGTACCTGACGACGGAATTTCAGTGTCGCATGGAACAAGGGTCGAGGGACGCGAAAGGCCTTGTCACCCTGGTAGATTCGATTTGAATCAACCCCCTGTGAGCCATGCGGAAGATCAATCTTGCAGGGGGAGAACCGAAGGAAGAGGACAGGGGATTCACGCCGAGCAAAGACCTTCCCGCCGCCGGTACGAGGGGGAACCTTTTTGCAACCAGGCCACCCACCCGCGGCAGGCCTTTGAGGCCTACCCGTCCGTCAACCCGACGCTCTTGTTCGGCCCGACTGCTTTCGCGGGGCATATAGTCAGGTCAGTCCCTCTGCCTAATTTCAGATTTCCTATCATAAAAGAGTACAATGGTAAAGAAGATCCCAGCGAGCACCTAGCACGCTACAAGTATGCTATGCTCGCGAGGTGCCCTGATGAGGCCACAATGTGCAAAGGTTTCCCAGGCACGCTCGCGGGTCCCGCCATGACCTGGATGCTAAACCAGCCGTCAGAAAGCATCCATTGTTTCGCCGATCTAGAGAAAAGTTTATTGTTGCATTTCGGCTCCTCGAGGAAGAGAAAAGTGACAATGCAAGAAGTAGTAGGAGTCAAACAAGGGCCACATGAATCACTAGAAGATTACGTTAAGAGGTTCGCGGAAAAGATCTTGGAAGCCGAAGATTTTCATGATAAAACCGCTCGGGTCGCGTTCCTAGACGGACTCACTGATGGAAGCTCCTTCAAGCAATACCTATACCGCAAGAAAGATTTAGACTACCAAGGCATGCTCGAGAGAGCATACACAGAGATTAATGTGGAAGCACACTCAGGTATCGCTTTGAAGGGGAGTAATCAGAACAAGCCCGCCCAGGGTCATAAGAAAGAAAACCCGAACTGGGGGAGTAAGCGCCATCAGGGTAATCAAGGGAAGGAACAGTTCGATTCGCGAGCACCCGGTTTACAGATTCAAGATCAAAATCAGGGTCAAAGACAGTTCAGGGGCCAAAATCACGATCAGAATCAATTTCAATCTCAGAATTTTGTAGCCGAGCAAGATAATCAACGCGATGATGAGGGGAGAAGGGATCGCGGTCATAACCGCCATGCGCCAACCGCCTAGTGCGAATACCACGGAGTGAATACTCACTCTACAGAGGAGTGTCGGTCGCGACAGCATCACCCAAGAGAGCAGGAGGTCCTGACTGCAAGGGGAAACGTTGATGCAGGTCACGGCGTCACACACAGAGGAGCGTGGAGTAAAGGGAGAGGCAGTAGAACGCAAAATGAGACGAGACAGCAAACCCCCGCGAGAAATAACCAGAATCAGGGGCCTAATCGCCACCCGTCCCAGAACTTCCCTCGCATGGACGGCCATGTAGGCACTATCGCGGGCCGCCATGAACCCGTGCCCCTGGGCAAACGAGAGCAAAGGCTCATTAACAACGCACCTAAGCCTCAGGGAAAGCCGATCTATAGTGTCACGAGATCGAAGTCTGAACCTTACACGCTTGCCTTCAGTGACAAAGAAGTAGATACCTGGGCTGTCGAGGCCGCTGATCCACTGGTCATCCATGCTCAGATAGGAACCAAACTAGTAAAAAGGATCCTCGTGGACACTGGGAGCTCAACAGATATACTATACTGGGACGCGTTCGAGAAAATGGGGATTGATCAGACTACACTCAGGCCCACTAAAACCACGCTGGTAGGTTTCGCGGGTGACAGAGTGAGGGCCCTGGGCGTCGTCACCCTAGATCTCATCTTGGGTGAAGAGAACGGGTCAAGAAGGTCAGAAAAGATAGATTTTGTAGTAATCCCAATAATATCCTCCTACAACGCGATACTGGGACGCGAGACACTGTGCAGGTTTGAGGCGGTCGTATCAATCTGTCACTTTTGTTTAAAATTTCCAACATTGACAGGAGTAGGGATCGCGAGAGGAAACCAAGAGGAGAGCCGTATCTACTACGTCTCGTCCGAAAAGGGCAGTACCAAGACCTTGCTGGCCAACCAGTTATTTATTCCGGGGTTGCCACGCGTCCTGGAAGAAGCTGAGTTAGAAGTTCGTGCCTTACCCAGACCGCGAGATACAGAGGGAAAGGCAGAAGGACACAAACCGCATTTTGATGGGTTTGAGAAGCAGGTAGTCACTCCTTTCCCCAACAAAGAGGAGAAACTTTACGTGGGGGGGGAGACTGAATCAAAAAGTCGTACAAGAGATCGAGACATTGCTCACCCGCTCCCGGGATGTGTTCGCGTGGACGCCAAAGGATCTGAGAGGGATCCCAGCAAGTGTCATGACCCACTCCCTGAACATAAGTCCAGAGGTCAAGCCGCGTAGACAGAAAAAACGAAAACAGGCAGGGCCAAAGAACGCGGCAGCTGCGGTAGAGCTCGCGAAGCTGATTAAGGCAGGGTTTGTAAGACCAGTGCAATACCCAACGTGGCTGTCGAACGTTGTAATGGTAGAGAAAAATCCCAAAGGGACGGGGAAGTGGCGCATGTGCGTAGATTTCACTGGTCTCAATAAAGCATGTCCCAAAGACAGTTACCCATTACCTTCGATCGACCAGTTGGTAGACTCCACCGCGGGTCATGAAGCTCTGAGCTTCCTGGACGCGTACTCTGGATATAATCAGGTTATGATGAACCCAGCCGACTCGGGGCACACTGCTTTTATCACAGACAAAGGAACCTTCTGCTATAAAGTAATGCCATTCGGTTTGAAAAATGCAGGGGCTACATTTCAGAGACTGGTGGATATGATCTTTAGCGACCAAAGAGGTGACACTGTAGAGGCTTATGTTGACGATATAGTGGTTAAGAGCAAAAAGCAAGCGGATCATACTCGCGACCTGGCAGAAGTCTTTGAAACCCTGAGAAAGTACGGTATGAGCCTCAATCCAGAGAAATGTGTCTTCGGAGTCACCGAAGGCAAATTCCTAGGTTTTCAGATCAGTGCACGCGGTATCGAAGTCAACCCAGACAAGGTCCAGGCCGTAATAGATCTGCAACCGCCAAGGTCCATTCACGACGTCCAAAGGTTCGTGGGAAAGGTCAACTATTTAGGAAGGTTTTGCGCAAAGCTCGCGGAGCGAAACCTTCCCTTCTTCGACATACTAAGGAAGCCAAAAAGCTTCGAATGGTCTGAAGAGTGTGAAAAGGCGTTTATGAGTCTTAAAGAACATCTGGCTAAACTCCCAACCCTTGCGTCCCCAATACCTGGTGAAGGCTTGCAGCTGTACCTCGCGGCAGGCACGCGTGCAATTAGCGCTGTATTAGTAAAAGAACAACGAGTCCCCGTCTACTTCGTCAGTAAAGCACTTCTGTCCGCCGAGACCAGATATTCGCCCATTGAGAAAGCAGTGCTCGCATTGATAACAGCCGCTCGTAAACTCCGACCTTATTTCCATGCTCATCCCATCGAAGTATTGACAGATTTACCACTACCATCTTTTATGAGTAAACCAACAACCTCTGGAAGGCTCGCTAAATGGGTCATTGAAATGACAGAGTTTGACGTAGTCTATAGACCACGACCCGCCATCAAGGCACAAGCTTTGGCAGATTTCATAGTTGAAACAAGTTTCAGAGAGCTAGAAAAAGATATTATAGCTCCTGAACAACCCGCGTGGGTAATGCACATTGATGGATCGGCAAACGTAGATGGTTGCGGGGCGGGAGTCGTCCTAACTTCCCCGGCTGGGGATAAGATAGATCACGCGATTGCGCTAAGATTCAAAGCCACGAGCAATGAAGCAGAGTATGAGGCACTCATCGCAGGGCTGGAAATTGCCATTCACGCGGGTGTTCATGTGGTAAAGTGCATGAGCGATTCCCAGATCGTCGTGAATCAGATCAATGGGACCTACGAGGCCAGAACAGGCAATCTCCCCAGATATCATGCGAGGGCCACAACCCTGATTTCGTTGCTCGGGCATTTTGAAATTGAAGCTGTATCAAGAGAGGAAAACACGCGAGCTGATGAACTCGCGAAGCGAGGTTCCCAAACTCAATATGCAAATATAGAATGTACTAGCGAGGGTCCCACTACCGTTATCAAAGAAGGAAAGGCCCCATACTTTTGGTTCGTGAAGTCTGAGAGCGCCATAAGCAATCAGGTGGAACTGATGGAGATAAGCGAGCCAGTCAGCGACTGGCGCACCCCTATAATTCAATATCTTGCTAGCGGAACAGGGCCTTCGGATCCGAAAGAAATGAGAAAACTTGTCTCTATGGCTGCACGCTTTTACATGTGTCGTGGAGAACTTTACAAAAGGGGATATGGACCACGCGAGCTCAAGTGCTTGACTAAGATAGAAAGTGACGTGCTGATAAGGGAACTTCACGCAGGATTATGCGGAACTCACGCGGGTTGGAGACCAATGGTCTATAAAGCATTAAGGCAGGGAAGTTTCTGGCCCACCATGAAGCAAGACGCACAACGCGAGTCTCAGAGCTGTAAGCCGTGCCAGTACTTTGCCCCAGCATCTCATCAACCAGGCGTGGAGTTGCAGATAATGTCGAGCCCTTGCCCCTTCGCGATGTGGGGACTAGATCTATTAGGACCTTTCAAACCAAAAGCGCCTGGTCAACTAGAGTACATCATTGTAGCAGTTGATTACTTCACTAAATGGATCGAAGCCGAAGCCCTCGCGGGCACTACCGTTCCGGCAGTTAAAAAGTTCCTTTGGAGAAACATCATTTGCAGGTATGGCCTCCCTCACGAGATAGTAACCGACAGGGGACCACAATTCAATTCGCCGCAATTGTTTACATGGTGCAAGGACATAGGGATCACTTTGAGGATTGCTTCAGTCGCTCACCCGCATTGCAATGGCCAGGTAGAAGCAGTGAACAAGAGTATTGTCATGGACTTGAAAAGCCGGCTAGAAGGCTCCAAAGGCATGTGGGCCGAGGTGTTACCCCTGGTACTATGGGCAAACAGGACCACGGTAAAGAAAGCAACTGGAGAAACGCCATTTGCTCTCGCGTATGGAATAGAGGCCACAGTACCAGTCGAGTTCATTGTGCCCACGGACCGCGTGATTCAATATAGTCCGGACGACAATGACGAAAAAATGCAGCTAGAGTTGCAGATGCGAGAAGAGACTCGCGACTTGGCCACAATCAGAGCAGCCAATCATAAAGCCGGCGTCGCAAAATATTATAACAAGCACGTAAAATTGAGGGGATTTGCCAGAGGAGACCTAGTGCTCCGTAGAACAGAAGGGGGAAAACTCGACCCCAACTGGGAAGGACCTTACATTATAGACCGCGAAGTCGCGCCCGGGGCATATCGCCTCAAGGACCACTCTGGAAATCACATTGCCAACTCCTGGAACGTGATGCGACTTCGTCGTTTCTATGCCTAATCTTCCCGAAAAACTCAGGTTCGTACAACAAAACTTTCCCTCATCCTTGGTCACAATATTTATTACGTTACACGAAAAGCATGATTATTATAGCATGGTAAGCACAGGAAGAGCTGTCAGATCGCGTGTCCTACTTCCAGCTTCCAGGGCTGAGCTAGAAAACTCCCTCTGGTCGCGAAAGCGTAGACGGCTGGGCTGGGCTAAAAAACCCCCCCAGTCGCGTGTCCTACTTCCAGCTTCCAGGGCTGAGCTAGAAAACTCCCCCTGGTCGCGAAAGTGAGGACGGCTCGTGCTTCCAGCTTCCAGGGCTGAGCTAGAAAACTCCCCCTGGTCGCGAAAGCGTAGACGGCTGGGCTGGGATAAAAAACCCCCCCCAGTCGCGTGTCCTACTTCCAGCTTCCAGGGCTGAGCTAGAAAACTCCCCCTGGTCGCGAAAGTGAGGACGGCTCGTGCTTCCAGCTTCCAGGGCTGAGCTAGAAAACTCCCCCTGGTCGCGAAAGCGTAGACGGCTGGGCTGGGCTAAAAACCCCCCCCCCAGTCGCGTGTCCTACTTCCAGCTTCCAAGGCTGAGCTAGAAAACTCCCCTTGGTCGCGAAAGTGAGGACGGCTCGTGCTTCCAGCTTCCAGGGCTGAGCTAGAAAACTCCCCCTGGTCGCGAAAGCGTAGACGGCTGGGCTGGGCTAAAAAAAACCCCCCGGTCGCGTGTCCTACTTCCAGCTTCCAGGGCTGAGCTAGAAAACTCCCCCTGGTCGCGAAAGTGAGGACGGCTCGTGCTTCCAGCTTCCAGGGCTGAGCTAGAAAACTCCCCCTGGTCGCGAAAGCGTAGACGGCTGGGCTGGGCTAAAAACCCCCCCCAGTCGCGTGTCCTACTTCCAGCTTCCAAGGCTGAGCTAGAAAACTCCCCTTGGTCGCGAAAGTGAGGACGACTCGTGCTTCCAGCTTCCAGGGCTGAGCTAGAAAACTCCCCTTGGTCGCGAAAGCGTAGACGGCTGGGCTGGGCTAAAAAAAACCCCCCGGTCGCGTGTCCTGCTTCCAGCTTCCAAGGCTGAGCTAGAAAACTCCCCTTGGTCGCGAAAGTGAGGACGACTCGTGCTTCCAGCTTCCAGGGCTGAGCTAGAAAACTCCCCCTGGTCGCGAAAGCGTAGACGGCTGGGCTGGGCTAAAAAACCCCCCCGGTCGCGTGTCCTGCTTCCAGCTTCCAAGGCTGAGCTAGAAAACTCCCCTTGGTCGCGAAAGTGAGGACGGCTCGTGCTTCCAGCTTCCAGGGCTGAGCTAGAAAACTCCCCCTGGTCGCGAAAGCGTAGACGGCTGGGTTGGGCTAACAAACCCCCCCGGTCGCGTGTCCTGCTTCCAGCTTCCAAGGCTGAGCTAGAAAACTCCCCTTGGTCGCGAAAGTGAGGACGGCTCATGCTTCCAGCTTCCAGGGCTGAGCTAGAAAACTCCCCTTGGTCGCGAAAGTATGGGCGGGTTTGCATCATGTGCAGTGCTACTACCTAAGGATAAAAACCGAAAACTAAATGCTCCTCTACATGTGCAGTGCTTGGTATTCCACGCGAGAGCAGCACCATGACTAAATGCTTTACAAAGACCAGAAATACTCCGTGACAACCACACCAAGGAAAAGCTATCCTACTGCGCCGCGGCTAACAAAGGCTAAAGATGAACCTCGCGAGTATCAACCGTCATTTAGAGCTCGCGTGTAAAGATCATGCAATAGTTAGCAGAAGAATAGTTTGCAATGCTTACTCTCACAAAAGTCTGTAACAAGTCAGTTTTGCCTTACTATACAGGATGGACCGTTATTGTGACACTTATCTCTTTGCGTTTTCCTTTTTCGCAAGCTTACTCATTTTTCCGAAACGCAAAACGGGGGGAACGAGGCGAGATAAGTATATACGAAACAAGCAGACAAAAAGCAAAACCAGAAATATAGAAACAGCATAAAGGTCGCGACCATCATACCCACATTAAAATGTACAAAAGTTGATTACAAAAGGTCACAATTCCTAATACAGAAAACATTGTTCAAAGACAAAGACATTACTTAGAAGCAGACTCAACAGCAGCCCCCGCGTCCTCTACACTATCCGCCTCCAGATCCACGACATCTCGAACACCAGACACTCGCGAACCTGAGCCCCCCGCTTGATCTAAACTAGAACGCTTCGAAGGCTGAACGGTGTCGAGAAGGGCATCAGACGCGAACACCTTTCTCTTGCGAGACGAGAGGGATGGAGAAGGAGGGCTCAGAAGCATGCGAGGAGCAGGCTCTGACCTCTCAAGCGGAGGAGGAGGGACCAATTTCGGGAGAGGAGGCCTGAGAACCTGATTCTCTTTGCCCTTAACAATACCTCTCTCAGGCGCGAGACGCGTAATCCCCCAAGCCTCGAGTGGAGTCTCCCCGTCGTCTATGAAAGTTCCGGGCAATGGGGGCTGGTACTCAGGAAGGTCAGTGGAAAGCCCGCATAGGTCCTGAGCGTTGAAGGGGAAGTCTTTAACTTTGAACTTTAGCATCTGCATCTTTACCATGCAGAGGAGAAGCGTGTTGGCAGCATTTTTGTAAAAATCGACGCGAGCACGCTGGCGATATCCCCCACAATACTCCTCCACCGCCATGTTCCTCTCATAAGCGATTCTCTCAGACATCGTCGCGTGGAGCTTCTCGTTTTCCTATTTGAGGTCGCTCACTTGCGTATTGTACTCAGTGACGATGTTGACATGGGTGGACCTCTCATACGCAAGCTGGGCTTCCAGCTCCTTTATCCTCGCGTCTTTGACTGACAGGCACGCGAGCTCGCCCTCCATCTCCTTCATTGTCGTCTTAGCTCTCGAAAGCTCCTCCTCCAAGGCTTTCTTTTCTCCCATAAGCCTAGACTTGGCCGCTCTGTGGGCATCGCGGGTGGACTGATCCTCTGCCCTCAGCTCCTTAAGCTCATCTTCAGCAGCAAGCACCTTCCGAGTCGCGCTCGCGATGATGTTCATCCCCTGCAAAATGAAGTTAGAAATACCCCAAGAAAACAAGAAATAGGTAAAAGCAAAAGACTTACAACAAAGAGAAGTTTGGACAAGCCGCCAGGCCTATCCGAAACTTCCTCGTAGAGGCTAGGTTCGGGAGGGAAAACGGTCGGTATCGTCTCAATGAACGCACGCGTCGCGGATAAGCTATGAATGAAGGTCGGGTTCGCGACCTGAGTGTCAGTAGGCTCTGGAGAGGAGTCAAACTCCACTTCCGTCGTCCTCTTGCGTTTCTTCTCGGCAACTTTCTGCTTCCCCTTATCACGAACCGAAAGTACGCGAGACCTCTGGACCGGAGGAGCATCCTCAAAAACTGTCGTCGCAGGCTCCATTGGTGTTTCCGAAACAGCGGCTGGAGGAGTAGGAGTCGAGTCGGGAACAGATGAAACAATGCGGGTGGGCGCCTCAATGGTTGTTAGCGCGCCCGACTCGTCGAGGACCAACCCCCCCCCCCAGATCCGGAAGATCGGCGAACATATCAGCATCTACAAAAGCCACCACAAGTGAGCATAGTGTAAATAATCATAAAAAACGCGAGCGCTGAAACAAAAACGAACAAAAACCTAGGGCATGAGCCTTGAGACTAAGTCCCCTGGCGACCAGTAAAGAGTCCGAGATAGCCAGCTCAAAACGTTTTTGAACTGCTTTGTCGGGATAATCCTTGTAATCACGAATGAATCTATCGCGAGTCTCCTTGGGGAAGAAGCATGGGGCCCTTCTCGCAGTAGGCTCGCGTACCTGGACGGAAATTTCAGAGCCAGGAGGGGGGCAGACCAAAAACCAACAAGTTTTCCACCCCTCAATCTTCGAAGGCAATCGGAAGGCGCTAGGAGTCTTGGCTTGAGCAGTGTAAAACCCATCCTCGCGGGAGTTCTTCTTGTACGAATTAATGAGAGCGTAGTGAGGAGTATTAGGAACTATCCCAATGTCCTGACATCGCATGATGTAAACGATCAGAGAGCTCCAGAAGTTTGGATGCATCTGGGAAGGGCTGAAGCCTAAATCCGCCATTACTTCGGTCTGGAAGGACGTCCAAGGAAGGCGGAAGCCGGCTTCTAAAGACTGCCTACTCAAGGCGAAGAAAGACCCATACTGGTCGAGGGAAGTGCCTTCAAGATCGGGGAGGGCAAAGACGGTCCCCTCAGGAAAAGGATATCGCGTAGCGAGGCGACGAAGATCGTCAAAGGTAAGACTGCTACGTTGGGCGGTGTTGGGAATTAGGGTGCGAGAATGCGTGATCCTCTTTGTAAGGATACTCACGCGGCCGGGGCCCGCGAGAAAGGGTTTCTCTATAACTATATGGGGCAAAGACCCCTTGTGAGAGAAAAAACTGGCGAATTGACCGTAATTGGTCTCGGCTCGCTCCTGAATGACGCGAGATGGGAGTCTGGTTTTGGATCTTTTGGGCGTTTTCGCTTTGCTCCTCTTAGATTTTCTAGAAACGCGAGATCGTCTGCGAGAGTCTGGCTCGCGATCACCAGAACCCCCTTCAGATCCGGACGTGGTGCGCCCCGAATACTCAGCCCGAGCTGAGCGTTCATAAAAATCATCGCTACCTGAAAGCATGGGCAAAGTAAGTTTCAGTTTTCCAGGGATGGAAAGAAGGAAAATAGAACATCAAAATTAGGAGCAACGCGTGTCTAAGGAAACTAACGCGAGGCTATAGAAAGTAAACAAACAAGAAATCCCTGGAAAAGCTGAAACTCAAGAATCAAAAGGGAAGCCAAAATGACATCAGAATGGACCAAGCCCAAGAACACGAAGAACATTACGAAGGTCGAAAATGGCAAAAATTGACCAAAACACGTTTTTTCCCAAACGAGCGCATTAAGGAATAAGAGTCGAAATGGGATACAACGCAAAAACACCCATTGAACAAAAAGTGACCTTCAGAAGCCTCTCAATTCAAAAGAACCGAGTGAAGTTTCTGCGAGCGAGAAGAAATTGAACGACGATGGAAGCCCTAAAAAATCAAGAAAACGAAGTAGAAAAGAGAAAGGAGAGCGGAAGACTAACCTGCCATGAAGAATCGACTGCGAACGACGGCGAAGATGACGATGGAGAAGGAAGGAAAGCACCGGCGAAGAGTGTTGCAGAGAAAATGGAGGTTACGGCGGGTTTGAGAGTTGCAGAGAAAATGGAAGTTATGGCAGAAAAGGGAAAGAGGAAGACGAGAACGGATATATATAAGAAAAAATCGAGGGAAAGAAGGTGCAATAATGAGTCAACACGTGGACGACATGCGCTCAGCGCGGGAATTCGTAAAGTTTTTGAATTCAAAACGTCGCCCAGAGAAAACGAAGCAGAAATACACGCGACCCTATCACGCGATGGGAACGTGCAAAGTCTAAGAGCCAACCTCACATCGAGAACGCGACTTCAAGAAGACAGGCCCAAGCCTTCAGCTATTCAGCATGAAAGCTTGGGGGGCTGGATGTTGGAGCCGGTTCTCGATGGGCTCGCGAGGCCCATAGGGAATTGGGTCAGGCCCACGAATCGCGTGCCGGGTCGGTCCAAGAAGTCAGCCCAGAAGAATAAAGCGGCCCATAAACAGGTGAAGCCCAATAAGAGGATACAACGGGACTAAGTATCGAGGGGTAAAACGGTAATAGACTCGCGTGGGTCCCAGGTGATAGTATAAAAACGCAACCCAACGGATAAGGAAAGGGATCCCAGTCATAAGAGAAAAACGCTTCACCTCCCTCTTAGCAGTAAGAAAAACACAAGAGCAAACCCTAACTTCAATCTTCCGAAACACTCACTTCCTAGAGGAGTTTAGACATAAAGCACTTGTTTTACCACTTATAGTTTTGCTGTAAAGCTTTAGTGTTGTTATGAGTGGTATCTGAGTTACTCGGTTTATTGTAAGCTCGGAACGTGAAACGTTTTTGATAATATACTCTACTTCCTTCACGTTGTTTTTCCTTACCTTTGTGTATACTTGCGTTGTTTCGGTGTATTCGTTTTTACGTTAATCCTTTTTATCGGAGCCGGTTTCCTTCTCGGTTAAGTTACGCAATTGTCAGAGGTGTTGAGAATAAGGTTGATCTCGAGGAAGAAGACGACGAAGAATATTATACAAGTTGATTGTCCAGACGCCCTGTGTCACGCGAAGTGTTGTGTCGCGTGATCTCAATTTCTGGGCTCCAACACTAATGATACGCAATATTGTGGTGTAGTGTACTATTTAAAGGGGAAAAACAATGCAATTGAAAAAAAATGGTAAATCATGAACCGGCAAAACGGCTCAGTCAGAATTAGAATATCTGAATGGATGGTAATTTACGTTTGAGTTTTTCATTTCATCATCTTCCTTGTTTCATCATATTCCTTGCATGCCAAGGAGTCCAAATAATACGGAGTATGTACTATTTTATTGCAAGAAGAGAGTTAATGTGATTGGAAATTTAGAATGAGCCAAATTTTTTACCCATAACAATATGTACTTCTTTGTGTTTGTCGTCTCAATGAGTCAAGATAATACATTAAAACAAGTACTTCAGCCCAATATGGTAAAGAAATGCAACCATATAAAATGAAAAACTTGTCTTATAAGCCCTTTTAACCTTATTAATGCTAAATAACACTTATAATATGCATGAAATCTTATATGAACATTAAAACATTTATATGTAATCCATAGAAGAAATCAATATACACTAAGAACATAAAATTAATACATACATAACACATTTTAATTTTCTGAATCTAACATTAGTATTGCTTAATTAGATGGCCATGGACAAATTAGAAAAAACTCCACGGGGCAACTCAATGAACATTTAAACCAACGCCTTCAGCTCCTAAGAGTCATAAGCTTGCTTTGAAAGCTAAAATATGAACAAAAATATTACTTTTACGTTAATTCCTTGTTGAATACTATCATTTCAGAATCCAGCAAGCTTCATCCTTCTTTGAATAAAAACTGCACACAATCTCAGCCATGATAATGCATGTGTTCACATGACATTCATGTTTCCCTTTTTACACCAAAGTGGCAAGGAATTGGCACTTCTGAGATGTATCAACACACAAAAGCAGCATTGATTTACGAGGGCTTGAAGAGCGCATACCGTGTTGCAATATGTAGCTTCTTGATGCAGGTCCAAAAACACCAGCTAGCTCTCCTGCAGTGTTCGATAAGCCTATCCGGATTCCCTGAGAATATAATTTTAATGTAAGGAGTTACAGAGATCAATCTTCTCCAATAGCACAAAGCAATTGGAAAATCTCGTGTGTCCACCAGAGTAGAATGAGAAAGAAGAAGAATGATTCTTATAGAATGTTTAGGAATAGGAGCAATTGCTGACATCTTTCACCAATTCTATGTCTAACTCTATCACCTTTTCCTTCTCAACATTTTTTTAAGAAATCAGCTGGAATTATCAACTGAGATATCATGGAACTATCCCTCAATTTCTAAGAACGTGAGCATATAGAATTCCCAAGGCCTCATTCTGCACATGAAGTTAGAATAATCAACATTGTTTTTTAGTCTTCCTTGTGTTTTAATTTTCTATTGGGTTGCATTTGTTTTTGTAAAGACTGACAATTTTAAGTAACGGGAGAGATACAGATCTGAAACCTTGCCACAAGCTTACAAAAGATTCAAGATGAATGCTTGTTTTTTTCCTGGTGTTGGCACCCAAAGCTCTGAAATATAGAGATGGAATAAACAGAATACTCCCTCCGAACATAAATATAGTTCGTTTTTAGCCCTCTTTTGAACTGAATTATAATTCGTTTTAGCCTTTCCCCCTATTAAAAACATACTTCTTCTTTTCCAAAATATCTAATTAATGTTTTCTCTCACCTTTCCAAAGCTTTTAATTGGTTGAATCCTTCAATTTACCCCTATGGAAATGTTTCTACCGTCAAAAGCTTCAGTTGCATTTATAATTACAATAAAATCATTAAGAAAAAAGCAGTACTTAATTGCAATCAAAATCAAATAAGGCTAGTGCCTTAATTCCTATGTTTTTTGTTAAAACGAACTATGATTTTGATCAGAGGGAGTACCTATTAGTGAGATGTCTTCAACCCAAGTTGACAAAAGCAATTCAAAACGTAGCCCATAATCCACATCAACAATCTCCTACACTGACAAGAAAGTTAAGTCATTGCTTATATTCAAGCTACATGTACAAAATAGAAAAATGCTGACAACTGAAGTAAGCAGGATTTATATATGCAATGGAAATGTCATCGAGTTGTGAAATAATTCACGTGGATCATAACATTATTGCCCGGGTGACTTTCAGTAATCCTTTAACACGATCAAGAAAGGTTGAGATCAATCTAATCTAGGTTGAACAGATTCAGTGTCCAATCAATTGAAACAAAATATTGGCTTTGTAGAATCAAGGAGGGGGAAATTTTATAGGAAACAAAGCAATTGACAAGTTAGGGTTTATGAATATAGAGAGACACCTGGGGAAGCTTTGACGGTGGTAGAAGCAACTTCTATTGGTTTATTTAGCCAAATGAATAGGTACATAAACTTCAGATCAGAGATAGAACTATGTTGTTCAGTAATCTAGGAATGGGAACCAATTCAACAAATTTTCTTTAATATTTTAACGTGTAATACAAAATGCTCAAAAGAGGTATATCAGTTCAAATGCTGACAAGTTAAGTTCATGTCTATTTCCAAAACAAGCTTTAGTTACAAACTCACATTTCTTAAACTGAAACATGATAAATCTACTAATATTAAGCAATCTATAATTCTGAATTTGTCAAAGTACCTTTGGAGCTGACATTGGATTATATTCTGACAAAACAACTCCAATTTGAAAACCTCTCCTACACAGTGCAATAAGATTAAGATCCAACTTCAGCAACAGATTAAAGAAATGCTTTTCAGCCTATAAGGAAAACTATGAGGTGGGATTCATTTCTCAATGACCGAATTACTCAAAATAATCCCTATAGAAAGAGCAAGGCCTCCAAAGACAGTTCAAACAACAAACAGAAGAAAACTATTTAGGGTTTCATATATTCTTGTTTCTGTACCTTCATATGGAGACTGCGAGGGGCCAAAGATCATGACGTTGAAGTACTTCATATTTTCCTCTGATGGTGATGCACTGATACTTGGGGCTAAAGTGACAAGTAGCACAAAATAATCAGCATATCAACTAAAAAGTTTACAACTCAATACAGAAGCGGATAATAATCGCTTTCAATTACTCAATTGGAAAGAAAAAGCAATAGGTAATATCGGCACTTCTTTTGCAGATCACTCAAGAAGACAACAAAAAATAACTCAGAAATGGTGATGGAAATATGAAATACCTAGATCACTGAGCAACCACTGGGTTTCCTACAAGAAACAAAAATGGAGTTCAAGAAACAAACAGGTGAAACCCTAAAACTCGTAGTTGAAAATTTCAAACGAGTGATGAAGCAGGATTTGACTTTGATACACAGAGGTTGGTGTACTGAAAGAAATCAAGGTATCAGTGCATTTCAGTCTCTCGTTTCAGTTGCTCATCGTGAGATTTCTGAATTTTCTCTATCAGCTCTGTTAATTTTTCTTTAGTATATCCTTTTGAGGTATTCATCTCTTCTTTTTTCCAGTTCAACATTGTTGCTTCCTGCAAAACAAATTGGAAATCAATCAACTCAAACATTTATTTCACTTCTAAAAACACCACCCCAATTCATACCTTATACGCAGAAAAGAAGTTGTTTGTATATAAGTACATCCCTCGTTTTCTCTATCACATTTTCTACAAGACTCAACAACTGTTGGAGCTGAAATTCTTTATTCTTCTCATCCTTCGTAATTTTGTCAAAGAGAACACTTCTATTTTTGCAAACTTGAAGAACATTCTGCAAAATTGCAAATAACAAGATCATAAGTGTAGAATGACTAGGGGAATAGCAAAGCAACACAAACCAAATAGATAAATGAAGTTATAAACACCATAGTTGATTGATGCAATCGACAATCTATTTTTTGCATCAATTTTTCTCTTCTTGCCAAAGAAAGTACCTGTTTACCTAAGAGTAATTCACTTCAACCTCACCATCTACAAACACATATACACAAGCACAATTTAATGTTAATAAACTGTTTGATTGATATAAGTTGGAATTAAAAAACAATTGCAACTAACTCACCTCCAAGATAGAGAGCTTGGCTTGCTTCATAATCAGCCTCATGGTTCTGTTCCTACAGTAATTTCGAAAAAATTCATTAAAACACAGTCACATTAATGAACTACAGAATCACTACAGAAACATGAACAAATTAGAGGTAGGTTTAATTGGATGTTTACCCTTGGAATGTTCTCAAAACAACGATGGTAAAAATTGTTGATCAAGCTTAGAGTTTTCCTTTGTAGTTGTTGCAAGAACAGGTTTCTTGTTTCGTATACACCAGTGATCTGTTTTGTGCGGCATAGGAGAATATAAATAATAGTTGAACTATTTAGCCACATAATTGAATGAGCTATATAAGAAATTACCAAGTATAAAGTTCCTAGTTAAGTAACCTGATTGTGCACAAGTAGCGAATCCCCCCAGACATTAATATACTTGAATCCATAGTCACGAGCAACCTCAACAAAAGCATCAATTTTAAGAAGTTCCATGTAAAGCTTGTAAGCTGTTGGTTTAGCATTCTGGCATGGAATTATCCTGCACAACCCAGAAAAGATGTCAAAACTAAGGTTGAAAATTGTTGAAATCTATAGTTTACAACATGAAACTTTAGAGGAATCATGCACAAATTATCACTTGTGAGTAAAAGTTGAGTGGTGCACTTGTTATATATCCTATATGTTTTATTTAAGTATTTCATGACAAGAAAAAAAACTTTAATTTTGAGTCTTGATTAATAAGTTTCTTGCCAATTTATGCATTACTGTAACTAACTTCAAAACAATCATGAAGACATGACCAATGCAGTAGAATGAAAACTAGGATAGTAGTAGAAATGACATCATACGAAAACCTGCTCAGAATACTTCAAAATTAACATATTAAATTACAAACATACGCAACAGAACAAAGAGAAATTGACACCAATGTTGAAATCAAGCCCATTTCCAAACTACATTTTCCAAGAACATTAAACCAAAAAAGAGAAAAAGGAACCTGGTGGAGAAAAGCGCAAGAGCGAGTACTGGAGGCACAAGGCAGAATATAATCCACCATTAGCCTACTTTTCATTATGGGTATTTTCAAAAATTACAGGAATATGAAAGTTGAAACTCAATTGTCTGATGATTTCAATCAAAGATAATCAAATTGTTTGCACGCTGGAAATTGATCAGGAAACTGAGCTTAGCTGAGCTCCACACTAAAAATCTTAATTGATATGCATATGAGATAATCAAATAGGTCTAAGCTTTCATTCTACACTCTCGGTTCATTTGTGTACCATGAAGAATTCCAATTCAAATCTTAGTTCCTAACCACTCAAATCATTAATACAAAAACAATTTAGCAGGAACCGACAGATAAAAATGGTTTCAGACTATGAACAAAAAATGAAGGAAACATACTATTAATAAATACAACAACTCAGTTCGAGAACACAATTCCATCATAAAAGCAAGCAGAATATAGTCCACCATTAGCCTACTTTTCTGTATGTTCATTTTCAAAAAGTACATGCATTTGAAAGTTGGAACTTAGACTTGCAGCAGTTCGCGCACCATGTGTTTGTCAAAATGTCTGAATGACTATTGGAGAATGTTGTATTGAAAAATAGATAGTCAATACTGTGCCCGGACATCCTAGTCACAGATATGCAATTAACCAGTTGCAACATTATTTAGTCATTGATTCTTATACACTCACTGCAGACACTATATAAATATCTCAGCCTATTTCCAAACTATTAAAAAACAATTTTGTATTGCTGCAAATAGAGAAAGAGTACTTATTTATATAATAAAACATAATGCATTGATCTTTATTAGATTCATAAATACAGTTTTGAAAATTGGCAAGAGCCAAGAGATAGTAACTTTCCACCGATGATGCACTATCAATTAGTAATGCAGGATATGGAAGTTCGAATACATACTCAACGAATTGAACAAAGAAAATAATGCAAAGGAGATAAGTGTTACATGTGTCTCAGTGTTGTGATTTTACCCAAATCGCTGAATTGAAGGATTAGTGTTCTTCAATCGCCCTCCGAAACGCTTGGAAGAGGAACGAAGGAAGAAAGATGACAGTTGGAGCTCAGGGAGGGTGTTTCACCTACGGATGCGGCTTCGACGACAGATAAGAAGGGTGACAAGATGAGGCGAAGCGAGAAGCGGCGAAGGAATCGGGGATGACTGACGCGGCGAAGAAGGGAGAATGGAGAAGGGGGAAGCCCCTGAACCGTGAACGAAAAAAAGTCACCCTTGCCCTTTTCTAATTTGTAGAAGCTTAATAAAAGCAGTGACATTTTTTGTAATTTCTACGGAAATTCAAGCTATATTACAAAGGCAAAAACTTGAGATGGGATCTCAGCCATCCATTATCATTTTAAGCTTATGTGGCATACCTTAGAGTCATTGATAAAAGTATCTCTTATACAAATGCATTCTCACATTTATGCATTGTTTGGATATAAAAATTAAGCCCATCACTCTCTCTTCCTTCTTCATTCCTCTTTTTCCCCGAATTGTGTACCGCCGACACCATTCTCCATCTTCCTCCTGCTTCTTCTTCCTCATGTCGACGAAATTCAATCTCCATTACTCTCGCTAATTCTCTCAGTGATTCTTTCGTTCCCTGTCGGCGCCTCCATCGCAAAAGTCTTACAAATACCGCCGACTAAAGCTTCCTTCTTCTTCCTATTGTCCAGCAAAAGCAAAACCTGATTTGCAGAATACACAAGCGAGCGAGAGAAAGATCGAATTCTGGAAATCAGAGGAACATACACAAAGGAGAGAGATCGAAAGTAGAGGTCTAAAAATCGCGATTGAATTCTGGAAACAGATACGAAAGAAGCCTATCTACAGCAAATCGAATTTGTAAACACAATGCTAAGCATAGAATCTATAAACCACACCGGAAAATCCATCGAAAAAGAGGTAAATTCATGTTAATAATGTTACACCCCTGACGAGGCGAATTTGTCGTGTGCCAAGTCAAGTAATCCTAACATGCAAACTGAGTAATATAGTGCGCAAGCAAGGGTCGAATCCCAAGAGAATCAGTTTATCAAATTCTTAAGTTATCACAATGACTAACCAATAAACGTAACCAAAAGGTTTTTTTTATGGTTTTGATACGAAGTATCGAATGTCAACTTGGTTATAACAATACTAAGCGAAGTGTTCCACTTAGCGATTATCCACAATTAGATTAACAAGTTGATCTTAGAATCCTTTTCATCCCTATGTCAAGTTCTCAAGTGATCGTTCTAATTCCTGTTCTTGAATAGTTATTAGTCCAACTAGTCCTAACAACCCTTACTCGATTATAACTTTGAAACTATCAAAGTTCAATAACAAAGTAGCAATGCATTCAGGAATAGATAGATACATGCAATATCATGGACAACTAGTCGGATACTCGACATGTACTCAACTCTCTTCTCTAATAACAATCACAACTAGTTCATGCAAATAGATTGTGCTACACAACAAGTATGATAATTCAACTAGAAGTATCAAACTCTAGCAATATGAATAAGATAAAACTAACTTAGGTGATCAATCTAAAGTAGTAAATCTAGTTCATCGACAATACAAACAAGAGAGTTGAGACAATCAAAGAGTAGACAAAGGGAAAGGATAAACTCACAACTTGTTGAATCCAAAAGCTTCAAACGCCAAGTGAAACAAAGAGCTTTAGCAACTCATAAGTTTGTGAAAAACTCTCAAAAAACTTAAACAAAACAAAAGGTAAGATGATCAAGGATGATCATCCACAACCTAAATAGTCATCAGCTAATGTAACAGCCAAATTAAGGTGATAAAAACGTATGGAAAGTTACAGAATTGAACACAAATTACTTCAAATGGAAAAGACATTAATTTGATTCTTCTGTCGAGGAACCGCACCCGCGGGTTGAGTGCCGCGGGCGCGGTTTTGGTTTCTCCAGATTTTCAGGATGGCAGAGGGCCGCGGGCGCGGTTTGGGACCCGCGGGCGCGGCTTGTGCTTTCTCGGATCCTTGGCTGAGGGTGAAACCCGCGGGTGCGGCTTGAGACCCGCGGGTGCGGCTTGAGACCCGCGGGTGCGGCTTGAGACCCGCGGGTGCGGCTGTGTTGTTTGAGGTAGTAGCTACTGATTTCTTAAGTCTTCGTCTTCGTCTTCGTCTTCAGCAGCTTCTTCCTTATGCTTCAAGGCTTCCAATGCTTCGTATCATCTCTTGGAATCTCGTATGTAAATCTTCTCTCGAACAGCTCCATGATACAGATTACATAGAAACAAATAACATAATCCTATACAAAACTAGCTAATAATCCATAGTTGCGGTATGTAAAACACCGCTTATCACCCCTATTCTTGTTGACAGGTTATGATATAAAATATGATTTGATGACAGAGACCGAAATACATTAGGAGTTTTAGGAATTGTTTCCAGATTCCATCAATGTTTAGAAAACCGATTTTGATGACAAGTTTTGACAATGTATTGTTGATGGATATTACCAATCATGTTTATATAGGTTGTTGACAGATGTTACAAACATGTTTATTTAGGTTGTTGACATATTATAGCAAAAGTTGGCTACTGATTTTAATTTTAGTTTTTTTGAAGATAATATATTTATTTTTGTTGACGGATATAACCAATCATGTTCAAAATAATTATGATATTCATTTATTGGCATTATGGTTTCTGATGGGAGAATCATTTCAAAAGCCTTTTTAGTTGATAAGAACATTACACTGCAGTCTGCAAGCAATGAAATTCTTGATTATCCAACGGTTCAAACTGGAAACAGAAGAAATGTATCTTTAACTCTGCCATCTTAATCTGTTCCAGAAGATCAAAGTCAGATATTTTGTTGAGACAAATGATGATCTCTCATTATTCATGGAAGTTAATGACACAACACAAGTGGGCTAGAGTTGTCCACTATATGTATCAAGAGAATACAAAATCTATTAACCAAACAAAGCAAGAGAACATGGATGCAACAGTATAGTGGCAGTTAACAGGGATGAAGACATGCTTCTACCTATTAAATATGACCTGCCAACACAAGGAAATAGCGAGATTATGGATTGTGAATCTACAGGCAAGATTATAAATGTAAAAAAACCTGTGGAGGATGAATTGAGTCACAGTGGAACGGATGCCGACTTTGTCCATGTGGGAAAGTTGTTTGACACGAAACAGAAACTGATTGAAGCTTTGAAAAGTTGGCCATGACTGAGAACTTTGGTTACAAAGTTAAAAAATCAGATCCTAAGCTTCTTACAGTGATGTGCACAAGTACAAGCTGCAAATGGAGACTGAGAGCAATTGCATTACAAGACACTCCATTCTTTGAGGTTAGAACATTTCAAAGAGAACATACATGTTCCTTTGACTTTAGATGCCGTGCGAACCAACATACAAAATGATAGGGGAGCAAATAAAGACAAGGTAATGTGTATAAAAATTTTTGTATCCTAATATATAATATTGATTGCTTGAAACAAAAAAACTACTAATCTCTTTATGTTAAACGCGCAGGTATGACAGTGTTAAAAATGGACCAATACCAAAAAGCATATGCAATGATATGAGAAAGGAACATTACATGAATGTCAGCTATAGGAAAGCATGGAAAGCAAGAGAACATGCACATGATCTAATACGAGGAACACCAGAAGAGAATTATGCACTATTGTCAATGTATTGCCACATGCTCAAGAAAGTGAATATAGGTTCATACACATGCCTAGAAGTTGGTGAGCATAGCGACTTCATATTCCTGTTTGTATCAATTAGAGCATGCACTAGAGGATTTCAAATAATGAGAAAGGTGTGGAAATTGATTTATTGTTGACAGTTTCATTTAAACATCCGATGACAGGAAGATTATTATTTAAATAGTAAGTGAAAAACATTAGGCCTTGCTTTGACATATTTAACTATTGTTGACAGAGTTTAGAAAATCATTAAAAATATTATTATATACAATGTTGACAGTTTTTTATTATGCAACAATTAATAATATTCTTAGCTTTCATAAAATAGATTAGAATCTAAGATAAACAAATAGAAAATCAGATTAGATTTTGATAGTAACAAACAATGTTGACAGAGATATATGTGAACTATGATATAATACATTTGTTTGTTGATAGGTAATCATGGTAGATGGAACTCACTTGCATATAAAACACAAAGGACATATGCTTATTGCTACGGCTCAAGATGCAAACAAGCAAATCTACCCCCTTGCATATGTTGTAGTGGATAATGAAAATGACATATCATGAACATTCTTCTTTACACAACTTCTGAAAGTGATACCTCGTTCAGAAGATTTGGTAATAGTGTCAGATAGACATCTGAGCATTGCCAACGCCATTCAGAGAGTGTACACAACAACAACTCATGTTGTGTGCAGAAGACATTTAAAGCAGAATCTGAAAACAAGATTCAAGGATAAAGGTGTACACAAGTTATTCTCACTGGCTGCTGATGCATACACACTCAAGGATTTCCAAGAGAATTATGGAAAAATTTGTGAGATAAATAAGGAGATGGGGGAATACTTGGAAATTGTTGGATTTAAAAAATGGGCAAGGGCACATTGCAAAGGGGATAGATACAACATAATGACAACCAACAACTCATAGACCATAAATTCAGTTATACTAGAAGCAAGGTATGACAAATGTTGACACATTACCAATTATATAGTACCGATGACAGTTATCATTATAAATATGTTGACAAATAGCAAGTTTTATTTGTATAGAGAAGTATTAACAAATGATACTAGGATGTTGTTGTTGACAGATCATTCTATGTTGTTGCCATACTAGAGTTTTTGCGAGACGTGCTATCAAGGTGGTTTAATGAGAGACGCACTGAGGCTGAAAAAAGTAATAGCAAGGTGACACCAAATATAGGGAAAATACTGGAGTCTAGGTACCAAATATCAAAGGGTATGAGGTGAGGAAGCTCAATCAAGCTCAATATCATATACTTGTCGGAGATTTCTTTGGGGTGGTCAATTTAGCAGAAAAGAAATGTACTTGAAAAGTTTTTGATGTAGACCACATCCCATGTGTGCACGCTATAGCTGCAATCCAGAAGGCAAAAACGATAGTGATTGATTTTATGAGCGACTACTATAAAACTGAAGCTTGGAAAGCGGCATATAAGGAAACAATCTACCTTATGTCGAGAGAGAGATTGAAAATGGTGTACCAATTGAAGTCACCAATACAATCTGTATGCTACCGATTGTGTAGACATAAAAGAGTAGAAGAAAGAAGAAAATATACCCATTCGAAGGTGAGTTTCCAAACAGAAGCAAGAAGAGAAAAGGACCAAGAAGGCCAGGAAAATGCAGTCTATGTGGTAATATAGGACAGAACAAGACTTCTTGCCAAAAGAACTTCGCTGACAAGGTTGGGACAGAGTTATCAGTGTGGACAACATTTTAAAGATTTTATTTTTATTTTTCTCCTTTAATTGTTAGGAATAATGGTTGTATAAATTATCAACCTTGATATTTGATATTGTAAACAGGTTTTACACACAGTCAACATTTTGGAATAATAATTGTATAAACTCTCAACATTTATATTTCATAGAGGCAATAGGTTTTGAGATACTGTCAAAAGTTGTTTACAAATTTTGAGAACTTGTCAACGATAGTGGTATTTTGAGAATGTTGTAGACAAGTTTTGATCACAGATTTATAAACAAAATACTAAGAAATTTTTGTGACAATCTGTCAGGAAATAAATACACTTCCTTATATAATTGAGAAGTTGGCACTTAGGCTACAACTCAAAAGATGTTAACACTTGTGTAAAAATGTTGACAAATTGTGTTGACAGATTGTGAGATTGTGTGGACACGTACACGAAAAAATGTTAATAGTTTTGGAAAATTGAAAGATTGTGTTGACACGTTGACAAATTTATTAACAGTTGTGGAATGTTGACAGTTTTGATGACACGATGAAAGGTTATTTAACAATTGTGGAATTTTGATAGGTTGTGTTGACACGTTGAAAGTTAATTAACAGTTGTGGTATGTTAACGAAGCGCTCTACGCGCGCCTCGTAAGAATAATAAACAAACGAAGCGTGATGCACTTCGTTTGTAATTAGGTGTTGTCATAAAAAAACTAAATTGTATTAACAAACTGTCAAAAATGACCATAGACCATAACGTGACAAACTGACAACAACTCCATTATTTAACAAAAAGCCAGCATAACCATATGCGAACAACTATTACACAAACTGTCTTTGACCATAAACAGTCTTAACACAAGTTGTCGTAACCATAAACTGTCTTAACACAAACTCTCTTAAACCATAAACTGTCTTAACCATAAACTGTAACAACCACTTTCAGACCTTGCAAAAGCACATTGACAACAAACCCTATTACATGAAATATAACATTCAAGGACAAGATTTAGGTGTGTTGCGCTCAACTGATAATGGCTTGAACTGCCATTTCTCAAAGAAGAAGTCGATCATCATCTTCTCCCTATGAGCCCTAATGTGCTTGTCATCAAGATCATCCCAACTGGTGCCAATAGCCAAAGCCTCTATGAACTTGATACAATAAACTCCACAATTTCCACTTAAAATCAACCAAAAAAAAGGAGAGAAATCAGGAAATGAATGACAACAACTGTAAACATAAAAACTTAAAAGTATGTTAGAGCAAGACAACACTATCGTATAAAAACTTAAAATTATGTTACAACAATATACTTTCATTACCTCATCCCATCCCAAGGAACATCAGTGCATCTTGACCATGAAAAATCCTTGTCCGAAGAATTAAGATGGCCAAACAAGTTAGACTTTTTCATTACCAAAGGCAGCATATGGCATAATCATCGAATCCTAGCTCCAATATAAGCGTTATTGCTGAGTTGCAGACTAGAATAATACACAGTCACATGCCACCTAGCTAGGCCTATCTCCAAGGCAACCCAATGTTCATTCTGAAAGTTAAAGGGGGTATACACCCTTGTCACAGATTCAGACCAACACCTCCTCTCATGTCGCAGATAAAGGCCTATGAAATACTTCTGGAAAAATATCAACTCTGCTGGATCATTACCCTCGACAAGACGTTGCTTCAACTCATTGAAATGCTCATACCTCAACCAATCCATGATCACAACATCCTTGAATTCATCATTGTTGTAGGCTATGTGCTTCCTTAGAAAAAATAACGGGTTGCAACCGGGCAGCACCTTTTTTGCGCCCGGCAGCACCCTCTCGTTCGGAACCCCATTCCGAACGAGGGGAAAAATTATTATTTTTTTAAAATTTTGTTTCTCGTTCGGAACCCCGTTCCGAACGAGAAACGGTCCATTTAAATAATTTGTATTAAATAAATGCCAAACCGGTTCGCATATTGCGAACCGGTTCGACACTCGTTCGGAACCCCATTCCGAACGAGGAATATTTTTTTTTTTATTATGACGTCACACCTCGTTCGGAATGGGGTTCCGAACGAGGAATAATTTTTTTTTTTAATATGACGTCATATCTCGTTCGGAATGGGGTTCCGAACGAGATTATCCGGATATTTATGACGTGTCGTTATCTCGTTCGGAACCCCATTCCGAACGAGATTCGGCTATTTTTTTTGAAAATGCGAACGGCTATATTTTGACGGAGTCTATAAAATCGGAGTTGTATGACCAAATTATCAAACCCAATCGGAAGAAGCACAAAAAATGACGTCTGAAAGCGATTCAACTAATTCTTCAAGGGCAGGTAGTTGGAAAGAAGGACGAGAGTGTTCTTCTAGTGAGACGTCGGTGGAGGAGGAGGTTGATTTGTCTGCGCCGGTAGATGATACATATTTCCAAGTAAGTATCTGTAAACCTTTTTTTTATAGCGTTTCATTATAATTTATTTTATTGGTATAGTAGTATTGAAATTTGAGTAATTTTAAATAGGGATACTGTAGTGATGAGGAATCCGGATACGGCATCCAACACACCTACAGAATTAGCTTATAACAATTAATAACAATATTAATAACAACTTGAAATGACATTTAGACGATTCACTTACATCTTCCGGTGCATACTCATCCAAGATGCGTCTGTACTGTTGCAGTGTCCTTTTTTGCCTCAGCGGGGCTCGTCCAGTGGAATAATGGGACACACGAGCAGTAGCTTCTTGGGAGCTGACATCCAAGTTTGGGTTCCCAGGAAAATACGGGAAATGTAACCAAATCCAAATCTCAAGAAGCCTGACGCAACCAGAAAATTGCACGCATTTCGCCCTGGATGCTATACCCAGCTGCCTGTACAACAATGCCAAACAACCTGTACCCCATGCATACTCATGTATCCTGCTCAGATCCTCTAGTAGCGGCAGGAAGCATGTGTCTAACAGGTTGGAGGTCTTGTTCACGAACAAAGACTGCTGAATTAGGTGCCACAAAAAGCCGGTTGCAATAGAGCCCGGATCGGATCTTCGAGAGTTGATCATCGAGACAACGTGGCAAAAGAATTCCCGCTCGCCGACTTTCCCCCTACCTATGAACTTGACCATCTTTGTCTCCTCAGCGTCAAACGGGTTGTCCAGGTCAACGCCAAACAAATAGGAGAACAATTGGGCACACTGCGCTGAATCTGCATCTAGACCCAAATGTGTCCATGGCGTGGTGACAGCACCCCCGTCAATAGGCAGCTCCAGAATCTCCAAAACGTCATGGAGACCGATTCCAAGCTCCCCAAAGTTCAGATGAAATGTGTTCGTCTCAGGGTGCCACCTTTCCACGAATGCAGAAAGGAGGTTGTGGTCCACATTCCAAAATTGACCCTTAAGGATGTGAAGCAGCCCCGACTCCTGGGCAAGAGCAAACCATGATTCTGGCTCCGGGTCGGTAGGAATTCTAGGAAACCATAGCTCGAAACACTTCTGCCTTGTCTGCGCCTTTAGCTGACGGGGGGCACTTTCATCGGGATTCGGATGTATCCAAATCTCATGAGCAATGTGTTGCCCATAACGAGTCAATATAGTACCCTCGTTGAGTCCTGGAAGAGGAGGAGCCGCAACAGCTTCTGACTGCATCGGAGCAGGACCTGACTGCCGAGTCTGTCGGGATCTACCCCGCGAAGAACCTGACCCACTCGGAACATCTGGGTTCCTAACCCCCGCAGCACTTGACCCCCGGGAACCTGACTGTTGCGGTCTATCACCACGCGATCTTCTATCCCCCCTCCTCTCAGAAGCAGTGATTCGCCTATCACCCAGATTTCTGTCTTCTCCTACTCTGGATCGGATGTTTCTAACTACCTCCTAGTTTTAACGAAATACATACAAATTTACCATCGATTATTATAACTAAAGTCCATATATGCGATTTTAAGTAGTTTTCAACCTTTTTGGTATTTTCTAAAAAGTGTTGATACGCTTTCCACATGCATTAAACTAATTCTTTTTACCATGCATTGCAGTTAATATTGAAATGAAGCGTTTTCCACTATAAACGAATTTTAGCATGCATTTGAAATACAATTGAGCATTTTCCACTATTTCTACAAAATTAAGCGTATTTCAGGTTTTTAGAAATACTAACCGACTCCGTGTTCCGTCTCCGACGTGCTGCTCGGACATCCTCCTCCGCTTGCTCCGGCTCTTCCTGAGGCGTTGCTCCGCCTGTAACAGTTGCATCCCAGAACATGTGTTGTTGATGCCTTTGAAGATCACTAAAAGTGGGGGTGGGGAGGTTGTAAGTACTACTACTTGCTCCGTCTATGTTGAAAAAATCACTACCAACAGAACCACCGTAACTTGCATTCGGAACACCATAACCCGACCACCATTCGTTTCCTACGTAAATTTCTTCATCTGCAGCCATCGGATCAGAAAAAAAAGGATTAGGAGGAGTTCCGGCCATTATCGAGATGAGAGAAAGCGTTTTTTGAAAGATTTAGAAGGGAGCGTTTTTTTGTAAGATTGAGAAGAGAGCGAATTCGAGTGTGGTTCGGAATGGCATCCCGAACGAAATATATATAGGCAAAGCTGACGTCAGCTAGCCGTTGGACCGTAACGGCTAGCTGACGTCATCATTCTCGTTCGGAACGCCATTCCGAGCGAGAATGATGACGTCAGCTAGCCGTTACGGTCCAACGGCTAGCTGACGTCAGCTTTTTTTAAAAAAAATTATTCTCGTTCGGAATACCATTCCGAACGAGAATGAAGACGTCATCATGACGTCATCATACAGATTTAAAAAAAAAAAAATATGACGTCATTAAAAAATTATTCTCGTTCGGAACCCCGGTTTTTTTTTGTATTAAATTAAACCCGGTCCATGGACCGGGTTCACAAATAATGCTTGAGAGATATGCTACATCACAGATAACAAGAATACTGTTAAAAAGCAATAGAAAAATAAATGAAAACTATATAATATCAACACCAATAATACAAATCTGTCAACACAAAATAACAGAAAAATTGTCACACACAGCAATACAATTCTGTCAACACAGTTATACAAGTGTGTTGACAAATTATTTATGGACAACAAATATTCGTATTTTAAATATTGACAGAGTTCAATAGGAAAAAATAAAATTGACATACACAATCATTTAGCCGTTTGTCTTTTGGGACACTACTTGTGCTTTTCAACAACAATTTGTTACATAAGTCATTGGTGAAGTAAAAAATCATGATCCTTACGCTTAATAACCGCCTTCTTACCACTGCAACAAAAGAAGAAAATTATTAAAACAAATGGGAAAATATATTAAATAAAATAAATGAGAAAACTATACATACGTCAGACAAAACCATTCCTAGAACTTTCTGCGATCGTCAATAACATAGAATGAATAGGGCGGTCTTCTAGGCATTAAAATCTTCTTCTTCTCAACAGTGTAAGGACTTTGAACAAGAACACTTGGAGTTGGAACCCTAAAAGACTTCCTCAACTGTTCTTCAGAATCATCAATATTCTAAGAAGACTTTCTCAGTTGTTCTTCTAAATCATCGATATTCTGAGAATCGGAAAGAACTGTATCCAGATTATTTTGAGAAAGATTGTTTTCCAGAAGAGATAACAATAGTGTTCTTATCCATATATAAATTCAGGGATACAGTCAAGATATTGATAAATACACCCACTGTCACCAAGATAATCAATAGAAGCACACCCAACATCAAAAGTGTCAACACCTTGTGCATTAGGTAAGTTGTCAACATCTTGCCCAACTGTAATGTTGTCAACACCTTTGAAAGTTGTAAAAGTGTCAGCATTATCTTCATTGGACTCTACAACTTCACCTTTTACATGCACACCTTCAGCTCTGTCAACGTTACCATCCCCATCTTTCATCTCAACACATCCACCAACTACATTATCCACACTGTCAACATGAGAAACACCATCAATCTTCTCAACACCTTCAACAACTGCACCTCCCCCAACTACACCATCCCCACTGTCAACATGAAAATAACCATCAATCTTCTGAACACCTTCAACACCTACGGCTTCACCCAAGTCACCTTTCTTCTCTGCATCACCTTCATTCTTCTCACAACCATCATTTCCATCAAAAACCGAAGAGTTCACCAAACTGTCAGCATTCTGATGGGTGCTGACTTCTTCTACAAAATCTTCATATTCATATTGAGTGCTTTTATCTTGAAATGAAGCCTTGATGTTGCTCTACATCAGACTAGAAAGGTCATAAAACTTCTTGGCCACTTGATCCAACGTCAAGCCTTGTTGCTTAGTGGAAGATTGAACTTCAGACATAGAACCACAAAGAAATTCCATTTTCTTCCCCAATACTTTAAACTTTTTAGCCCAAACAAAATCATTACCTTCTTTGTCAGCTGATGGACGAACAGACGTTGTTCTTTCACTGTCAACAGATTCAGATGAACGAGCGGCTACAGTTGCTTGTCTATCGCTATGAACAAAAGCAAATGACGGATCAACAACTGTTGGCTTTCCACTCTCAGATGAGGTCGGGAATTCAACAATAGGAGGAACCTCTTGTGCATCTTGCTCAGAAATGTCTTTCTTCAACTTCTTGATTATGTTATCGACATCCACTCTAACCGGATCATAAACCACAAGAGGAAATTCACACTCCTGATTCATCTTCTTGGATTCTGGTTTTGCACCACCAACCTTGAAAATCAACTTTGGACAAGCAGCAGGAGGAGACTTCCTCTTCTTGCAAACAACTTCGAGATTACCAATATGTTGATCAGCTCCAACCTTGCCAGCAGACCTTGTTGATCTTTTGGGAGAAAATTCTTGAGGCACCGAAGAAACACCAACATTGTGCTTCTTCTTGGAAACAACCTCAGAGTGCTTACCAGATTGATTGCTTTCAACTTTGGATAACCTGGGAGACTTTCTTGGAGATTGTTCGGAAATAAGAATTTTCCGGTCTTGTTTGGTAAGCCTTCGAGAATATGTTATGACAACTTGAGGAGAAGATGTCAACAAAGTATAAAGAACTGTCAAAATAAGAAAATACAACTGTCAAACAAACAAAAAAAATATGTAAAACAGAAGAAAACACACATGTCAACAAGAGAAAAAAATTGTCAAATATATAATACTTGGAGAGCTGACATGTTGCTTCCTCTTAACACCAGCGTTTTGAGCCTTCACCACCTTCTCTACTCGCTTCTTCACATTCTTCTTTGGGGCATTTTTCACTTGCTTAGCCACAACCTTCTTGCCATTCTTATATGGTCGCTCGGATATTACCGTATCCGATATAGCTTGCTCAGAATTCTCATGAGCAGTGACAAGAATTTTTTCAACATAAGCATCAAACAGAGGATCTTCAACCTCATCTGCAAAGTTCAAGTGCCGAAATGAAGAATATTCGGAGTATGGAGACGACCTGCACAACTCAGAAAATGAAACAAAAACAAGAGTTATAAAATAAACAAATATTTTGTCAAAAAGAATCTTAAATACAAAATAACACAGACAAACAAAAAAGAAGACAGTCAACGACACTGACACTCATTTATACATGTCAACATAATAAAATATGTGAAAATAGCACACAAAAAAGACTGCCAACACAGATATATAAAAAACAAACCAATGTCAACACAAACATGTTTATAAAATAGACACACTGACAAAAAAAACTAAAGAACACAGTCAAGCAAAAAAATGTGAATTAAGTTATAGAATAATACCAAAGCGTGTTGATCAAAATAATCTGAGACAGTATGATACCAAGCAAGCTTGGTTTTTTGGGTGAACCAACGATCACCATATGGGATAGTTTTCACTGTTGCGGTAGCAGCTCCTACAAATTGGTGAAACTGATGGAAATGTTCAAGAACCCAAACATCCGAAAAACAAAAAAAACACATTAAGAATAAAGGAAAAGAATATAAATGAAAACAAACAACAGAATTGAGAGAAATGGATGATGAAATATATACCTGAAAAGAAAGAGGATAACCATACAAAGTATACCAAGCTCTATCACTTGCAGCACCGCCTCCTGTATGTTTGGCACTGACTGGAGCATCTTGTATAACTCGAATAGTCTCAAGGTAGACTTCCCTACCCCAAGAGTAGTTCACAAACACTTCCAAGTTTCTAGCAAGCTTAAGATACTTCGATCTAACAGCTGAACCTTTCCTTTGAGGCATCAGTACACCTTCGACAAGAATAAGGTGAGCAAGAACCATTTTCCGCTCACCAATAGCAACTGCAAACTCCGCAATAATGTCATCCAGAGTTGGATTGCCAGAACCAAAGGAACAATCAATGACAACATCAAGAATAAGGTGGTCCTCAAATTCAGTACACTTCAACCCCGTGATTGCAGCGAAATCTTGAAGTGAAAAGGGAAGAACGTTGCCTTTCAAATTGAACTACATCTCATACTTCTTCTTCGTCTTCACCGCGTGCATTAAAGCATAATGTACTAAGATGTGAGAATGATTAAGTTGGGATGTCATATTAATGATGGTTGAAAAGACACTAGTAGAAAACTTCATATTTGAAACATCATCAAGTTTCCCCTCGATCAAATCAATAATGGAGAATTTGCTATATGTTGTAACTTTGGGTGCCACAAACACATCGTCAGAAGCTATGAACTCTAACTTTAACACATCCATGACCAACTGTCAACAAATAAAACATTCAGTGTGTCAAAATTATACCATAAAAAGAGATAAGCACAATGTCAACAAATCATAAAAAAAACAAATCAAACAACAACAAACTATCAACATGAAATAGCCAGAAAGAAGAATCTGCCTCTCTACTTTGCAAGTGAATCTGTCAACAAAAAAATAAGAATGAGACAACAACAAAGTGTCAAAAAGAAAAGTGAACATAATCAAATGTCTCACATGTACAATTTGTCACCATAAAGAAAGATTTAGACAACAATAAACTTTCAACGATAAAAGTAAAACATCCAAAATGTCAACATGTACAAATGTGCTAACAAATGAGAAGACTGAGACAACAACAAACTCTTAACAATGAAAATAACAATATATAAACGTGTTCAGACAACAACATACTGTCAACAGTAAAAGGAAAACAACAAAAAACATAAACAGGAACAACTTGTCAACAAATAAGATCATTCAGACAACAACTTATCATGAATTCTTATACACATAAATAAAAATGGCTATAATTTTTTTTCATTTTTTTATAAAACTTATCATTTGTTAAAAAATTGTTTAAAAAGTGTGATTCTTTAAATCCTCTAATTGTGTAAATTAATATATATACGGGATCCGGTGAGAGCCACTTTCTAGGTGAGAACGATTGTCGTCCGTCCGTTTATTTAAAAGGTTGAGATTAAAACATTAAAAAATTCAGCACAATGTGGACCACATCGGTCTCTCTTGAATGAAGTCACTTTCGCTTTCAAGGTCGAGACTATGGTGAGCTCTCTCTCCTCTCCCTGCTCCCTTCATACTTTTCTCATATTCAATTTCTCTCCTTCTTCCTGGTGAGCGGCGATCGACAGTGTTATTCGTTGGAGGTATGGAATTCATCTTCAAGATGGTGCAAATTTGTGGTATTGAACGAGAATCTTCTGATTGTTGTTTCCCCTCCATTCTCTCTCCTCCTGGCGGACTGACGGTGGTTCAAGGTTCATGATGGAGAACGAAAAATGCTCAAAATAGATAAGGAAGGTATAAATTACTGATCATTTTGATTTTCTCTAGCGCTTTCAAATTTTAGGGTTCAAATTTTGTCCACAAAGATAAATGCATCAGATATGGCTTCTGCTGAATCGACTGCTTCTTGTTAGCCTTGTCTGATGATGGTGTTTCTTCCAGATTTCACATCTCAAAAATTTGAGATGATTCTTAGGAAAATTCAGGGTTGTGTATTATTCAAAGTGGCATCAGAAACAATAAAAATGGAATGAAGTTAATCCAGCAGAGATAGAAAACTAAATGCCATTCAATAGCTTGATCATAATTATATGGAAACAAATCCTAAGTGCTCAATCTCAATACTATACCTGTAGCAGAATTCTCAAATTAAGTGCAGTGCGTTCAAATTATGTGCTCGTCTCTAGTGAGCTTCCAGTTAGTGATGAGTGTGCAAATACATCAGTCACTGATTTTGAGGGATCTGAAGGAGTTCTTACTAAACTGATATTCAAGGAAGTTAAGTTTTGTGGTTGATCCATATCCTTAATCCCTCTGTTGGATTTGTCAACAATTGGTTTTTGTTAATTAGGACTTCTTTTAGGTGGATGAGATGCATTTGGAACTCCTAGCCCAACAATTTCTAAAGGAGGTTCAACGTCCTCTTCCCTCTATTAAGTTGCTGAAACATAAAAATCTATTGTTATCAAGAGAATCATCATCCAGCTTTTTACTTGTTTGTGGATTTTGCATTTCCCCAGATGTAGAAATTTTGACTATTCAAAGCTGCTTGTCAACGAGTCATTATATGTTGTGAGAGACAAATAAAGAATCATAGGATTTTTCAAGTTTCACTAATTGAAGAACTGCAGAGACAAAAACTGAAAAACGCACGGGTAAAGTTTCAGTTTGTGTTCTTGCTCCCTGGAATTAATTTTGTTAGTTTCCTAATTTTCCTGTCTAATTTTGCAGGTACAAAGCCAGCTGAGTGAACTGGGGGTGAAATCAGGTGATGAATGATGAAGATGATGACAAGATTAGATTCATAGGACTGTGCAAATTACTTTGACAATGCTCAACTGTTTTGTTTATACATGTGTATTCCCTCCATTAAATGTAATTAAGAGTGGATCTTAATGTAATTTAGGTTACACCTATAAATTAAACTGATTATGACAAGAAAAAGCATATACAAGTATCTTTCAACCTATAAATTAAACTGACATTTTTGCATGTTAGCATATATAAGTAGTATAAAAATTCAGACAAGAAAAAACATATAGTATAAACAATAACCTAACGTAAACATGTACCAATTCGATTAACATGTTTAAGTCAAAGAAAAGTTAACAAAATCTGAGTATGCAATTCACAGTAACTAATTAAGTATGCAATTCACAAAAAATGAGTATGCAGTTCACAAAAACTGAGTATGCAGTTCATAAAAAATGAGTATGCAATTCACAAATAAGTGAGTATGCAATTCACAAATAAGTGAGTATGCAATTCACAATATAAGTAAGTATACAATTCACAATAAGTGAGTATGCAATTCATAAAAACTGAGTATGCAATTCACAAAAACTGAATAATGCAATTATAAATAACTGAGTATGTAATTCACAGAAAATGAGTATGCAATTCTAAATAACTGAGTATGCAAGTCACAAAAACTGGGTATGCAATTCCCAAAAACTTAGTATGCAATTCCCAAAAATTGAGTATGCAATTCACAAAAACTGAGTATGCAATTCACAAAAACTGAGTATGCAATTCACAAAAACTGAGTATGCAATTTACAAAAACTAAGTATGCAATTAAAAAAACACATGGTATGCAATTCACAAATAACTAAGAGTGCAATTCATGTATGGTGCACTAGAATAGCATGTATGGAGCTAAAAGAAAAGCACTTAAGGTGCTTCACAAGAAGCACATATCAAGGTTAAAGAAAACACACGTAAGATTCTTCGGAAGAAGCACGTAGGGTGCTTCTATGGTAGCATGTATGGATCTTCAAGAAAAACACATTAGGCGATTCAAAAAATACGTAGGTTATTTAAAAATAATGTGATTTTAAAGAAGCACGTTGATTGTTTTGAGAGAACTTAGGGTGCCTTTGGAGAAGCGGCCCGAAGAAGCACACACATGTCTCGAAAAAGCATGTGGTGTGCCTTAGGAGATGCACATGACATGGATCCTACAAAGCATGTGGTGTGGCAATTCACAACTTGGTATGCAATTCAGAAATCACTTAATATGCAATTCAGAAAACACTATGCAATTCAAAAATCACTTATGCAATCCAAAAAACACTTGGTATGCAATTCATGAAACACTTGATATGAAATTTGCAAATCAATTAGTATGAATTTCATAATTCAATTAGTATGCAATTCAGAAAACACTTGTATGCAATTCAAGAATCACTTAGTATGCAATTCAAGAATCACTTAGTATGCAATTCAAGAATCACTTAGTATGCAATTCATGAAACATTTGATATGAAATTTGCAAATCAATTAGTATGAATTTCATAATTCAATTAGTATGCAATTCAGAAAACACTTGTATGCAATTCAAGAATCACTTAGTATGGAATCCAGAAAACACTTGGTATGCAATTCAGAAATCACTTAGTATGCAATTTAGAAAACACTTGGTATGCAATTCAAAAATAACTTAATACGCAATTTACAATTCACTTAGTATGCAATTCAGGAAACACTTGATATGCAACTCGTCACCAAAGTCAATAGCTAAAATATTGATTTTTGCAACATAACATTTTTTATTATAAGTTATTACTACCATTTAATATTGAAATTACACAATATACGCATTACGAAATGAAAATATTGTGTGTTACGAGATGCACATGAAGTGAATTTTACTTGTTTTTTGGAATAATTTATTTTGTTACCTTTGTTTATAGGAAAATCACTTGTATTACTAGATGCACGTACAATGCATTACGTAATGCATATATTGTGTGTTACGAGATGCACATGAAGTACATTTTACTTGTTTTTTCGAATAATTTTTTATTAACTACAAGCACTTGAGAGCCGACAACAAACAGTTACTAAGAAAAGGCAGTGGATTAAAACCAAGAAAAGCTAGCTGAAAAAAGAAGAAGCATAAATACAAACAATTTAGCATAACAAGTGTTGGAGAAAAGTTAGCATAGGTAATCCAAACTTCTAGCAACACAATTATCTGAGACGAGAATGAAAAGAGTTTCTAAACTTTTTACTGAAATGCACAAGGTAGCTCTTTTGTAAAACCGATGAGGGTCTCATTTGATCAAAATACTTCCTCTATTTCTTGCTTCCATGTCCCTCTCTTTTTTCTTGCTCTTGCTCTCTTCCAGAGGACTGCTTCCTTAGAGCCTGGCATCTCAAGATTGTGAAACTTCCACATCATAGCTGCAATCCCAGCTGAAATTTCTGGGTCTCGGAGATCAGCTGCTGATAATGTCTGAAATAAAATGCTTAATCATAAATTAACATAGCAGAAATCAATTTGAAAATTAAACATGAATTTTAGCATGGATGTATTCCTCAACACGCCCCTCTGGGAATCTTCCAAGAAGTCGGGGACCTTGTCCATGCTTAAACAAGCACTCAAAAGTGCGGATTTCTTCATCTCTGTTGAAGAACACATCCACCCCTAGCCTTCTCCATAAATCCTCACAAGAACCTTCCTGTGATTATCAGCCTTCTCAGATGACCACTTAATCTGATAAACCTTATTAGTCATAGCCCCACTCATGTGCTTAACTTGAATATCATTTGGATCAACCACGTCTTCCCACATCTCAGCCAACTTCACCAACATTTGCACCAGTTCTTCAGGATAAGAGCCATCCAGGAACCGGTTTGTCAATATAGCCATATCCGTATTTTCGGAGTTGATAGAGCTAATTTAGGAGTTGAGCTATAAGCCCTATTTGACACAGAAAATCACAGGTTCAGGACATGAAGATATATAGATGGAGGAAATTCTCAAGTTGAACAATTCAAGTGTTACTAAGCTAAAGGGAGGGGGTCCAATGAGAGTGATGGATAGAAAATAAGCAAATAAACTAAACTCTAATTTGAATAGAAATGGAAGATTTTCTGGAACAATAAAGTTAGGTAATTAGGTATTCTCCGTGAAGAAAAAGATCATCACACCTTTTTTATTTTTATAATAGTCAGCAACTCAGCATCAACCATGGTGCTCAAAAGATAGCAGAACAAAATAACACTTTTCACTCAAACCATTCCTTCAAAATTAAGCCAACAATGAAAAGATCAATTAAGGAATTGATCCTTATTTGTAGAGTGCACACCATGGGAGGTCTAAGATCGGCAGAGACTAATCTTAAAAAACACAGTCCAAGATATGATAGAAAATTGAAGCACATGATATAGTTTTTTGTTTCAAGTGTTAAAGTAATCTAAGTGAACACTAACTTTTGAGAGAAGGATCTTAGTGCCAGCTCTCTTATTATCTCAGTTGAAGGAAAAGTCGTCATCGTTAGAACCAAGTGTCTGCCCATTCGATTGGATATAACTCATGTAATACGCATCTCCTGAAGCCCTATGAATCCATGAGGCTCCCCACAAAAGTTCATCCTGATCACAAATTGAAAGGTAATTTATGTAATCTTATCATTATACACCAAATTTATAAGATAATACGTTTTAAAAATTTAAAATTACATGATAGCCAGAGTAAGAACAGTAAAATGGACAGGCAACTGATCCAAGAGAATCACTATAAGCTCCTCTATGCTTGTCTGCAAAATCAAACACCTGCCCAAAATTCTGTTCAGTATATATACAAATCAAGCTTTGATATTCTGTTTTTTCTGATTTCATACCTGCATTGCAGTATGAAGTAACTTGGATGAATAAGAAGGATCAGACTCCTTGAAAACTAAAGAAGCAGCAGCCAATGCAACAGCCGTTTCAGCCGCCACATCAGATCCCGGATTATCTTTCGTAACCTCAAAACAAAGGGCACCTTATTAAGTATTCCATTATTCTATAAAAGCATAAAAATAGAAGATGAGCCATTGCAAATTAAACAGAACCTAATTGCAAAATGCAGTTGCTTCAACTTGTATCTCATTCTCATAGAAAATGCTGGTTTTTAATTTAAAAGAAGTAAACTAGAAAATCTAGGTAATCCTTAACTTCAGTGAGTCACTCATGTTTGTATAAAAAATCTAACCTTTCCGCTTAACTTCTTCTCAACCTCCCTGACAAGGCGAACATGAATCTTCTTGAAAGCCTTCCTCAGTCTATAGGGCACATGAATAACAACAGCCTTCTTGCTACCTCCCACATCGATCTGACTGCACACAATGCCATAATTGAAAGACAAAAAGATTGGTTGTGGAGAAGGGAATCTACAAGTGCATGAATAAGACAAGACACTTATGCAGCGGAGTTGATGTAGAGATCCTTCAAGTCACTCTTGAGCTCAGTGTTGGTGTTCTCCAAATCGAAAAATGCCTGATATACACGATTATGTTGTGTATATAGACGGGGTTTTAGCATTGTTTTAGTGGTATTTTAGGATGCATTTGAGGTGTTATGGAGCATTGGCGAGGAGTGGCTGAAGACGCATTATAGGAGTTCTTGGAGCTGAAGAAACGAAGATGTTGAAGATTCTGGAAGGCAGCGACCGCCGCCAAAGGCAGCGCCCGCCGCCTGCGTCGAAGTCAACCGAAGCTTTTTCCATTTCTGCCTTATTACGTTTTTATTTTTGCATTTATGTTGATTTCAGTTTTCAGACTTGATTATGGACGTTTTGTTTTAGTATTTAGGGGGAGAGAGAAGGTTGTTTCTTCTCTAACCTCACTTTTCATTTTCATCTAGTTTTCACACCATTTCCATGGAGAACTAAGCCACCATTGCTTAGTCCGACCATTGAAGCTTTCGTATTGAACAAGTTGTGAGTTTTTCATTCCTTATCTATTGCATGGATTTTATCTATTCTCTTGCTTGAATTGCCTATGGTTAATATTGATAGTTTCTAGCTTGTGCAACTAGAAATTGTCTCTATGAATCTATTGCAGATTTTGATTGTTATTGGTTGAGCATATCTATTTCAAAGTAGCAATTGCATCGAACTAGTATCTGGTTGTGCTAGTCATATGTAGAGAGAATCGATTTACATTCTAGGATAAAAGCTGGTTGTTTTATGCTAGAATTGTATCCTATCATATTCCTATCCTTATTGCTACGGTTAAACTGAATCTTGATAGTTTCATGGTTGTTTAATTAGTTAGTTCTAATAGTGTCTGGTTGTGCTATTAGTTACTTTAGAAAAGGAATTGGAATTTCCATGGCATGAAGTCTTGAATGATTATCTAGGATCAACTTATCAAACGAATAGTGGATACTTGTTTGGCTAAGCTATTTCCCAAATCATATTTACAAACTTCACTTTGTTAGTTATTGCATGCTTAGGATCTAAAACAAACCAAACCCCCCTTTGTTACTTAAGATTGACATAAAGCTCATACTAAAACGCATAAATCTGTCTCCCTGTGGATTCGACCCTTGCTTACTAAAGACTATAGTTTTGAGTAGGTTTGGATACTTGCATAGTAGTAATTCTTACGACAAATTGTTGTTATCAATTTGGCGTCGTTGCCGGGGAGGCAATAATTTGTCTTTTGTGTGATTTTTGTGCCAATCTTGGTGTGAACCTATCTTATGGTTCACACCCGTGTTACTAATACTTCACCTCTCGTTTTTGATCCAGAAATCGAGAGAACGCTATATAGAACTCGCAGAGCTGCGCGAGCACTACTACAAGGGATTGCAACAATGGGTGATCGTATTACGCTTGAGTCCTTGACAGCTCCTGACTTGGAGCAACCAACTCGAGCTATACAATTTCCACCACTTGGCAATGGAGTTAAATTTGAGCTTAAGACGGGAGTAGTCCATCTACTACCAAAATTTAGTGGAACTCCGCTTGAGGATCCTATCCAACACTTGGATGAGTTCCTTGAAGTCTGCACTAGTATGTGTCCATCTGACGTTACTGAAGATCAGATGAGGTTGAGAGTCTTTTCTTTTTCTCTGAAGGACTCAGCTAAGGACTGGTTTCACTCTTTACCACCGGGAAGTGTTACCACTTGGGTGAATTTGAAGAAGGTGTTCCTTGACAAATACTTTCCAGCAATGAAATCCAATCAGCTCAAGAAGAAAATTTGCAACATAGAGCAACTTGCTAATGAGTCTCTCTATGACTACCTTGAGCGCTTTAAGAAACTGGTGAAGTGTTGTCCATATCATGGTTACGCTAACCATGATCTGATTCTTTATTTGCATGGAGGACTCCGTGACTGATCTTTTGGGATTCTCTCATGGTTCTTGGCCTGTTCGTTATCTTGGTATCCCCCTTCACTGTAAGAGATTATGCATTTAGGACTTCAAACCTCTTCTTGATAGATTAAACTCTGCTTTAAGCTCCAGAAATGCCAGAATCCTCTCCTATGCTGGGAGGATGATTGTTATTAAATCAGTGCTTGAGAGTATCAATTCTTTCTGGATGCAAACTCTTCTTCTTCCTAAAGGAGTCATCAACTTGGTTAAAAAGCTTTGCAGGAGCTTCCTCTGGGCAGGTTCTGTTGACAGTAAAAAATCCCTTGTGGCATGGAAGGTGGTTACAAAGAGGTGGAGTGAAGGGGGCCTTAATTTTAAGGAGCTGCTTTCCTGGAACAAAACTCTTATGATGAAACTCCTTTATGAGCTATATTCTGGGAAGACCATATTATGGACACTATGGGCCAAGAGAAACCTTATGACTTCTGATGTCATCTGGAATTGCTACCCAAGAGCTGGTAGTTCTATGCTTTGGAGGAAGCTCATTAGCATCAGGGATGAGATTTCCCACTTATGTCCCTCTCTTCAGATCAGTGCCTTCGGACAGCTTGCTGATTCTTCCAGAATGAACAATCTGATTGTGTATGATAGCTTCCTTCCTCCCTCTGGCAGTTTGCCTTGGTGCTCTGTTGTTTGGGGTAAGATTATTCCTAAGAAGTGGGCGTTCCTGTGTTGGTTATCCAAGCTTGATAGGCTCCCTACAGCTGCAAAACTCCATCAGTGGGGTTTGATTGACTCCCCTGTTTGTTGTTTGTGCCATCAGTCCCCTGAAACCTCTTCTCACCTTTGGTTCCAATGCAGCTTTACTGGTTTTGTGCTGCATAAGGTGCTATCCTGGCAAGGCATCAGTATCAGACTTCAATCTCTTGACGAGTGGTGGCATTGGTTTTCTTCTTGTCCTCGTAGAACCAACAACATTTTCAAGAGCAAGCTACTTGCCTTCTCGGCTGTCATCTATCACCTCTGGTTGTTTAGGAATGAAGTTATCTTCAGGAATGTGCCTATTAATGTGGATGTTTTGGTTGCCAAAATCATTGATGATTGTAAATTTAGATGCCTTCATAGACTTAACATTTGTACTAGGAGAGGTAGAGCACTCCTGCGTAGAATCACTATGTAAGCTCTTTTTTGTAAGGCTCTTTGGTTGATCAATGCAATTATTTACCTTTGGCAAAAAAAAAAAAAAAACTTACGACGAAGCTCTAGAAATCTTTGCCACACTAGCGGATGACTCTAGACAATATAGTGGAAGAGGCTCCCAAAGTTTGTCTGTTGCTAGTTCTCAATCTAAAATTGATCAAGCTGACTTTGATGTGCTGAAAGAGGAAGTGAGGCGTCTAAAATTGAAGGGTACACCCCATCAGGCTAAAGCATGTGAGATTTGCCTTGATGACCTGCACCCTACTGACTCATGCCCTACCCTACAAGAGGAGGTGAATGCAGTTGGAGGATTCCAACAGAGACAAAGGTATGATCCCTATTCTAACACATACAATCCAGGTTGGAAGGATCACCCCAATTTTCGGTGGAGAGATCAGGATCCAAATCAACAAGGTAACCCTCCACAAGCTAGACCACCTGCACCAAGGGCAAAGCTCTAACTCATCTCCTTCTGTGGATGAGTTGTTTAAGATGCTGATGCAAAGTAATGTCACCACCAATGAGAACATTGCTAAGATGAGTCAAAGTCAGGTACAATTCCAAGAAACTACAATAGCTAGCATTCATAACTTGGAAAGGCAGGTGGGTCAGATTTCTCAAGCGGTGAGTAAACTTGAGGCAAAAGATTCCGGAAAGCTTCCCTCTCAAACTGAGACAAATCCGAACATTCGGAATGTCAGTGCTGTCACTTTAAGGAGTGGGAAGAATCTGGAACGGAGCAACACAGACGAAACAGAAGAAAAAAGTTCGGAAAGTGAAGAAGCTGAAGGTGGCGACCGCTGCCAAGGCGGCGCCCGCCGCCCAGGTGACTTTACTCTCGGAAATTGTAATCAAAATGGCAGCGACCACCACCCAAATGGCAGCGGGCGCCGCCCAGGTGACCTGCTTCTCGGTGATTCTGAAGAAAATCGCAGCGCCCGCCGCCCATCTGAAGAAGCTCACGACGCTCTGAAAGTGTCTGAAACACCTGTTTTCCCGGAGTACAAGCTTGTTGCTCCATTCCCATATGCATTGCAGCGTACCAAGCCACTTGTACAGGACAAGGACATGTTCGAGATGTTCAGAAACGTCGAGGTAAACATTCCTCTTCTTAATTTGATCAAATCTGTTCCTCGTTATGCCAAGTTCTTGAAACAGATGTGCACTACGAAGAGAAATCAAGACATGAACAGTAAGAAGAAGGTGAAGGTAAGCGAACAGATTTCTGCAGTCTTCCAAAAGCGCTTACCTAAGAAGTGTGGAGATCCAGGTATGTTTACCATCCCTGTCACTATTGGAGGTACTCGGTTTGCTAAAGCTATGTTAGATCTCGGTGCCTCCATCAATGTTATACCCTCTTCTCTCTGTGATTCTTTGAAACTAGGACCTTTGCATGCCACTAATATTTCCATTCAGCTAGCTGATAGATCTAATGTGCGTCCTATAGGAGTCGTAGAGGATGTTTTGGTTACGGTTGGTGAGCTTGCTTTTCCCGCTGATTTTTATGTGCTTAATATGGAACAAGATAAGCATGCTGCCCCTATCTTGTTAGGGAGACCTTTCCTAAAAACAGCCAATACTAAGATCAATGTGAGCACTGGCTCTTTAACCATGGAATTCGATGGACAAATTCTTAACTATAACATCTATGAGGCCATGAAATATCCATCTGATGATCTCTCTGTTTATGCTATTGATGTACTTGAGCCGGTAGTGCAAGACGTTTTTGATGAGAACCACCTAGATGATACTCAATCTATTATTGTTGACTCTAGTTTGGATTTCACTTTATCAACTAACATGTAGGAAGTTGTCAATGAGTTGGATGCTTACTATAAGCTTCCTCTTGAGCGACCATGTAACTCACCTTTACCACTATCCCTGCCTAGCAAGAAGCTCTTGCCCTCTATTGTGCAGGCACTTGTGGTTGAATTGAAACAACTCCCGGACCATCTCAAGTATGTATTTCTTGGAGATAAGGAGACATTGCAAGTTATCATCTCCAACAAGCTCACAAAGGATCAGGAAGAGAAGTTGGTGGTGGTTCTTAAAGAGCATAAGGCAGCAATAGGTTGGACTATAGCTGATATAAAGGGCATCAGCCCTACCACCTGCATGCATCGCATATTGCTGGAAGGAAAGGAGAAGCCATCTAGGCAGCCACAGAGGCGTCTAAACCCACCTATGATGGACGTTGTGAAGAAAGAAGTCTTGAAACTCTTAAAAGCATGTATGATATTTCCTATTTCTGACAGTAAATGGGTTAGTCCTACACAGGTTGTCCCGAAGAAAGGAGGGATTACAGTAGTGGAAAACCAGCAAGGAGAGCTAGTCCCTACAAGACTGCAGACAGGTTACAGAGTTTGCATTGACTACCGTAAGCTGAATGCGGTCACTAGAAAGGATCACTTCCCTCTGCCATTTATTGATCAAATGCTTGAAAGACTTTCTGGACGCGCTTTCTACTGCTTTCTAGATGGGTATTCGGGTTATTTCCAAATAGCCATTGCTCCTGAGGATCAAGCTAAGACGACCTTCACTTGTCCATTTGGCACTTTTGCCTATCGTCTGATGCCATTTGGGTTGTGCAATGCCCCAGGGACTTCAGCGGTGTATGGTAAGCATCTTTTCTGAGTACATTGAGAATTTCATAGAGGTTTTTATGGATGACTTTACTGTGCATGGAGATGATTTTGATGCATGTCTAAATCACTTATCACTTGTGCTTGGTAGATGCGTTGATACTAATCTAGTGCTCAATTCTGAGAAGTGTCATTTCATGGTAGAACAGGGTATTGTTTTAGGACATATCGTGTCGTCTAGAGGTATTGAGGTCGATAAGGCGAAGATTGAAGTAATTCAGTCTTTGCCCTATCCTACTAATGTTCGCGAAGTTCGTTCTTTTCTAGGCCATGCAGGTTTCTATCGCAGGTTTATTAAAGACTTCTCCAAGATCTCTGCACCTCTATGCGAACTGCTGAAAAAAGAGATGGGTTTTGAGTTCTCAACTGAGTGTCAGGCAACCTTTGATGACTTGAAGGCTCGCCTAACAAGTGCCCCTATTATTCAGGCTCCTGATTGGTCCAAGCCCTTTGAGATCATGTGTGATGCAAGTGATTATGCTATGGGGGCTGTGCTAGGCCAAAAGGAAGCAAGAGCTTCTTATGTGATTCAATACGCATCTATGACCCTGAATGATGCACAAAGGAACTACTCCACCACAGAGAAGGAGATGCTTTCTGTGGTGTTTTCTCTTGAAAAGTTCAGGCAGTACTTTCTTGGTACAAAGGTCATTGTCTATACTGACCATGCTGCCCTGCGCTATCTGCTGACAAAGAAAGAAGCAAAACCAAGATTGATTCGATGGATCCTTTTGCTCAGTGAATTTGACATTGAGATTAAGGATAAGAAGGGTGATGAGAACCATGTTGCTGATCATCTCAGCAGAATTGTTACTAATGAACGCACTCCACATAGTTAGATTCAGACAAACTTCCCTGATGAGTCTCTTTTGAGGCTAAGTACTATAGAGCCATGGTATGCGGACTTGGTAAACTTCCTCACCACAGGTGAGTTTCCTCCACCTTTCAACAAGGTTCAGAGAGATCGACTGCGTAGCTCATCCAGATTCTTCATTTGGGATGACCCTTACCTATGGAAGCATTGCTCTGATCAGGTAATCCGCCGTTGTATTCCAGAAAATGAGGTAAATTCTCTCCTTACTTTTTGTCATTCAGAAGCATGTGGTGGGCATTTTGGGGGTCAAAGAACCGCAAGAAAGGAACTTGAAGCAGGATTTTGGTGGCCTTCCATCTTTAAGGATGCACATAACCACTGTAAATCTTGTGATAGTTGCCAACGGGTTGGAAATATGTCTAGGAGGGATGAGATGCCACAAACAGGCTTGATTTTTTGCGAAATCTTTGATGTTTGGGGCATTGACTTCATGGGACCTTTTCCAAACTCTTGTGGTAATATGTATATTTTGCTTGCGGTGGACTACGTTTCCAAATGGGTGGAAGCGAAGGCCACCAGAACTGATGAAGGTTGTGGCAGAATTCTTGAAGTCAAACATATTTGCCAGGTTTGGGATTCCAAAGGCTCTGATCAGTGATAGGGGAACTCATTTTTGCAATAGGACAATTACTGCACTGTTGAAAAAGTATCATGTCACGCAGAGAGTTTCTACTGCCTATCATCCCCAAACGAATGGCCAAGCTGAAGTGTCAAACAGGGAGATTAAATCCATCTTGGAGAAGACGGTATCCCCCAATAGGAAAGACTGGAGCCAAAGACTTGATGATGCGCTATGGGCGTACAAAACAACTTATAAAACACCTATTGGGATGTCACCCTTTAAGTTGGTGTTTGGTAAGGCTTGCCACCTCCCTGTTGAGCTAGAGCACAAGGTCTATTGGGCCATTAAGAAGTGCAATTTGAAGCTTGAGGAAGCTGGAGAGCTTCGTAAGCTTCAATTACAGGAATTGGAGGAGGCAAGGATTGAAGCTTATGATAATGCCATTCGCTACAAACAACGAACTAAGGCATGGCATGACCGAACCATTTTAAGGAAGGACTTCCGCATTGGTGACAAAGTCCTCCTATTTCAATCACGCCTTAGGCTCTTTCCTGGTAAGCTGAAATCGCGTTGGGCAAGGCCATATGTTGTTGCTAAAGTTTTCCCTCATGGCGCAATCGAGCTCTACGATGAGGGAACACACACAATATTCAAGGTAAATGGCCAGAGAGTGAAGAAGTACCACGACGGATTCACTAAGGACATTGTAGAGGAAGCAATCTTAACAGAGCCTGACGCTAACAACTGATGAATTGGCATGACGTCGAGCCACGACGGTAAATAAGGCGCTTCTCGGGAGGCAACCCGATGTAGGTATAGGTACATTTCTTTCCCTTCGTTTAGCTTATTTCCATTTATTTTGTTTGTTTTTCATAGTTTTGTCTCGAACTAACCCGTAGGAAGCTCGGAAGTGGTGAAAATAGAGAGGCAGCGACCGCTGCCTAAAGGCAGCACCCGCTGCCCATCGCTAAAAATGAAGTTGGCTACGGCCTAAAGGCAGCGCCCGCCGCCCACTCCAGAAATGAGGCCTCGCTACGGCAAATGGCAGCGTCCGCCGCCTTTTCAGGTTCAGACTCTTCCCTTTTACGAAAAAAAAAAGAAAAGAAAAGAAAATAGAAAATGAGAAAGAGAAAGAGAAGAGAAAGGGAGAAGAGAAAGGGAGAAGGAAAAGGGAGAAGGGAGAGAACAAGACCTAAACCCTACCCATCTACACCACCGGCGACCGCCATCTTCTCGGTGCCCTTGCCCGCTGCCTCAACGACGACCGCCGCCGTTCGCGATTCGTCCACCAGAAGTTTCTGCAGATTTGTGCAAAGCTTCAAGGCAGCGCCCGCCGCCTTCAAGGCAGCGCCCGCCGTCTTCAAGGCAGCGCCCGCCGTCTTCAAGGCAGCGCCCGCCGCCTTCATTCCGGGTGATATTTCTGAAATCTCATACACCTTTCGGTTGTTTTGTGATTCAAATCTCAATTATGAACATCATCCGTAAGCGTAAATCTGAATCCGGATCTGGCCCTAAGTACTCCCGTGAGCATAAATCCAGGAAGAAATTTGTAGATGGAAAACAAATGCTTTCTACATTGTTTTATGATCCTGCTACTATGAGGGAGCTGGGTTTAGAGAGTTGTACTCAACAGATGTTGCAGCATTGTGGGTTGGGGGACTTTTATGAAATGTCTGCTCCTACTTTTCCTAGGTGGACTAGGGAATTTTTGATCACTTTGGATGATGAGCCTGATGAGGAATGTATTCGATTTAGTCTGGCTGGATCGATGTTTACTATGAGTTACAATGATCTTGATACTGCACTTGGTATTACCAAGCAATCCTCTTCTGCTGCTGTTTGGAGTAAAGCAACAGAACAACTTGATTTCTGGGTTCGATCCGGGCGTACCAGGAGTTTTGACCCTAAGGCTGGGGAATATAATTATAAGTGGTCTCACCCTTGCCTGCGTTTAGCTCACAAGGTCATTCGTATGGCCTGGTTGGGCCAATATGAGATTAATAAGATTCCTCATCTTGACTTAGAGGCCATTTGGAGTATGACACCCAAGTGTAAGCTAGTACAGGGGTGGCGAACCCTCTTCCTTGCTTCCTGCAAGAAGATGCAACGAGATAACAAGTGCAAGATTGTGGTTGGGGGAATGGTGTCACTGATTGCTCGTTTCCTAGGTCTTGAGTTTCCTGATAGGTCTCAGCAGCTCTCTTCCACTTTTACATATGACATCAAGCAGCTGAAGCAGGTGGGGGTATTATCAGAGCAGGGAGATCATAGCTACTGGGTATATGGTGCTAGAGGTTGCTACAAGATTCCCTTACCTCTTGCTATTGAGATGCCCTTCGGACCCGAGTATGTTGATTTTGATCTGAGTAGGTTCCGGGTTGGGTTTGAAGGTGCTAGTTCTTCCTCTGCCGCTCCTCATACAACTGTGAGGATTCTGATGATGAGGAAGAGGAAGGCTCTGGGGATGATGATGATGCTGAGCATGAGGATACTGATATGCCTCAAGCTCAGACTACTGTTGAGCCTCAGTTTGACTATCAGAGGCAGATTTGGGAGACTGTCCAGCGCATGGACACTCGTCAGCAGACTTTGGAGACAGACTTCTACAGTTTCCGTGATACCACCAGAGACTTCCAGACCTCCCAGACTACCATGATGGAGCAGCAGGCCGCCAACATGAGGGCCATGCAGGAGCAGATGAGGCAGTGGAACCTATTCATGGGTTCCCAACATCCTGACTTTCCACCACCTCCACAGTAGTGGTACTTCTTCTACTTCCCCTATTTAATTCTGTCTTATTTCATTGAGGACATGTTCATTACAAGTGTGGGGGAGTTGATTATGTATTACTTTACTATTCTGAAAAAACAAAAAAACAAAAAACAAAAAACAAAAAACAAAAACAAAAACAAAAAACAAAAACAAAAACAAATTAAAAAATTGAAAAAGCCAAAAATATGAATAAAAAGGCATATAAAAATCCTAGGGTGGACTGAAAACCTGAAAGGGCGGTTCAAGTAATAAGCATGTAATCTGGCGGGTATTAGGCCTTGGCAAAAATAGATTCAGAGTGTTGTGAGGTGGTGAGTTAAAAAAATGAAAAGAGAGTGTTAGGTGAAAACCTGCAAAGGCGCCTAAGTAAAAAGAGAGAAAAAAAATTGAGTGTTTTAGGACTATCAATTTACCGGAAATGACGACATAAGAAGGGAGTATAGGTGTGTTTTGGGTAGGTTTTCACTTGGAGGGATAAGTTGTAGTAATATTGATGATTATCATTCTCTTTGATGATTTGTGTGGTGTTGGATTGTGGTGGTGTGCCTGCTGGTTTTGATCATTTAGGTTAGTACTTGGTTGAGGTGCATATCATATATATTGGTGTATTTTTTGTTGGATGTGTGATGTGGATGGTTGGCTGAGGTGTTGATGGTGTACTTCCATTATTTGGGTATGTTGGATGGTAGGTAAGATTTTGAGCTTTCATGTGGATGCTATTGTTCTTGTTGTAAGCTTTTATCCATGGTTGATGATCTAGTGTGTTTATTGAGGATGGGTGGTTGTTCTATATCTACTCGAGACGAGTAGAGATTCAAGTGTGGGGGAGTTTGATATACACGATTATGTTGTGTATATAGACGGGGTTTTAGCATTGTTTTAGTGGTGTTTTAGGATGCATTTGAGGTGTTATGGAGCATTGGCGAGGAGTGGCTGAAGACGCATTATAGGAGTTCTTGGAGCTGAAGAAACGAAGATGTTGAAGATTCTGGAAGGCAGCGACCGCCGTCGAGGCAGCGCCCGCCGCCTGCGTCGAAGTCAACCGAAGCTTTTTCCATTTCTGCCTTATTACGTTTTTATTTTTGCATTTATGTTGATTTCAGTTTTCAGACTTGATTATGGACGTTTTGTTTTAGTATTTATGGGGAGAGAGAAGGTTGTTTCTTCTCTAACCTCACTTTTCATTTTCATCTAGTTTTTACACCATTTCCATGGAGAACTAAGCCATCATTGCTTAGTCCGACCGTTGAAGCTTTCGTATTGAACAAGTTGTGAGTTTTTCATTCCTTATCTATTGCATGGATTTTATCTATTCTCTTGCTTGAATTGCCTATGGTTAATATTGATAGTTTCTAGCTTGCGCAACTAGATATTGTCTCTATGAATCTATTGCAGATTTAGATTGTTATTGGTTGAGCATATCTATTTCAAAGTAGCAATTGCATCGAACTAGTATCTGGTTGTGCTAGTCATATGTAGAGAGAATCGATTTACATTCTAGGATAAAAGCTGGTTGTTTTATGCTAGAATTGTATCCTATCATATTCCTATCCTTATTGCTACGGTTAAACTGAATCTTGATAGTTTCATGGTTGTTTAATTAGTTAGTTCTAATAGTGTCTGGTTGTGCTATTAGTTACTTTAGAAAAGGAATTGGAATTTCCATGGCATGAAGTCTTGAATGATTATCTAGGATCAATTTATCAAACGAATAGTGGATACTTGTTTGGCTAAGCTATTTCCCAAATCATATTTACAAACTTCACTTTGTTAGTTATTGCATGCTTAGGATCTAAAACAAACCAAACCCGCCTTTGTTACTTAAGATTGACATAAAGCTCATATTAAAAGGCATAAATCTGTCTCCCTGTGGATTCGACCCTTGCTTACTAAAGACTATAGTTTTGAGTAGGTTTGGATACTTGCATAGTAGTAATTCTTACGACAAATTGCTGTTATCAATGCCTGAGCAACAGACTCCTCGAACTCGCTGGGGTTACTGCCCTTGTCCTTCTGGATTTTCCTCGATGCAGTAAACATTTTTGAATCTGCACGAATTGAGAGAAAGAACAAATCTATTATTTTAGAGACGGAGGGACAACTTTTGGATTGCTTACAAAGATAGAATGGAAAGTGAATTCACCGGAGTCAACTGGTTCTCCCTCGCAAGGCGCAGATAGAAATACAGAGAGACGAGTGTGCGACACAGCGAAAGGAAGCTGAAGAAGACACAAAAATAGAATGGATAGTACACACGACATTGACATAGATAATCCCCAGACAAATCAACTTAGCATTACTTTGATATGCAATAGTGTAGATATGCAATAGTGTAGATAACATCTGAAACAACAATGGGACTGTATACTCAACTCAACAATAATGTATATCATAATGCTACTACAACTTGTCAACTTTGACAAGAGAAAACCAAATAAGTATTTACAATGTCAGCTACTCAAATCTCATGGTTTCAACAGCCTAAGCACCAATAGAGAAAGAGTGGATATTTATTGCCCTACACTCAATTTCGAGATGGAAATCGAAGAACATGCATGGATCAAGTGTTAAACCGTAATAACAATAACGAACCCCAAATCAAATACTTAAGGATACCTCAGAAATCTCAACGACAGAGATTGGAGCTCAGTTAGGGCAAAATCCTCATTCAAATGGTGGAGGCTGAGATTAGACAGTCCGTTTGAGGCCAACCTCGTTTGCTCCGTCGTCTTCCACTCTCCTTATCCTCCCTTCCAAACACCGCCTTGTGACTTGACAAGCCACCTCGTTTGATACCACGTCCCATACTCATCGCCTGAAATTCAATTTCCAATTTCAGCTTCATTCACATTTGCAAGTACTAGGTAGCAACATAATTCATTATACCTATAGATCTGGATGTAGCAAGAACTCCCAATACTCGATACCGTTCCAGTTTATCACTTTCCCTTCAGCAGCTTCGATTCGCTCCAGTTCATCGTCTCTATCCGGCTGCAAAATTCATGCATCTCAATTTCTGGGGTGGGTTTTTACTGTCAAACGAACGTACTAAGAATGAATTACTGTATATACATACCTTTTGATCGACTGTCAAGGGTAGGGCTGTGCCGTTTCGGCAAATCACAGCCCTAGAATCACCGCAATTCGCAATTACAAGCTCATCTCCCCCAATTACAGCGACAACTGTTGTGGATCCAACCGTCTTGTCCTCCACCGACGTCTCCTCGTTGCTTCCGTTGACCTCAGAATCCATCTTCTCGAAGCTTTTCCCCAAATTATCTGAAGCATACGATCGCGCCAAATTCAAGCTCAAGGAGCTCATGAGTGATTTCCAGGAATTCTCTAACCCTAATTTCGCCTATGTCCCTTCAAGTTCATTGATTCTGAACCTCGCATTTTTTAGGATTTGAGGCAGAGAATGAAGAGACAATCAGCATATGCTATTACAGTAGATAGTAACGGGTGAGCAAGCAGGCGAAAAAGCAGTAGAGAAGATTTTATCGGAGAAGAAGAGATGACGCGGAGATTAGGAACACGGATAGAGGCAAGTGAAAGAAAGCGAGATTTGGCGCGTGTAAATGAAGGGCACGGGTTATAAGCTGGAACGGATCATCCCAAATCTAAGGGCTACGAGTAGTTCTCACGTTAGGAACAGTTCTCTCCTAAAGAGTGGTTCTCACCTGAACCACTTCCTATATATATATATATATATATATATATATAGAGAGAGAGAGAGAGAGAGAGAGAGAGAGAGAGAGAGAGAGAGATGTGAGTTCCGGTGTAACGAGTATTGTGGTGTAACGAGTATTTTCCTTCAATGGTATTCCGGTTTGTTAAGGTTGATATTCAACTTTATTTAGATTTAGGTTATATATGCACTAATCGCATTATCATATGCTTGTGCCTTTATTCAATCTTTTACGCTATTTATTCATGTTTATTTAGTTGAATATCTACCCTATATTGATATAGGTAAATTAAGTTGAATATCAACCTTAACAAACCTGAATATCATTGAGGGTGAATACTCGTTACACCATTACACTGTAAGAGGCTTTTACATCAGAATTTAAATCTCTCTCTATATATATTAGACCTGTACAAGTAAGGATCAGCCCGTTCGACCAACCGTTCAAATAAACGGGCTTGAACGTTAACATCGGCCCTTCCGGGCGGGCCAACCTTGTCCTGGTAAAATATGGGTAGGGAACGAACACTCATAAAAGCCCAGAAGGGCCGCTATATCCTGCTCAATACCCTGTAAAAAATTAATTAATATATAAATTTTATAAATATTAGTTAAATAATAATTTAATTTAAAATCAATCGTAAAACACACACATAATAAATCACTTCTTAATTGTACGCCTCCATATTCAATCTCTCCAACGTCGGTGTTGCTGCAAATTCTCAGGACAACCCTCAATTTCAATGTCCGGTCTGTTAGTTCTAAATTTTTACCGAGATTTCCTGCTCCGTGCTTAATTTATAAGTTATTGAATAATGATCGATGCTTGACTTTGTTGGTAATATAACACCAGTTTATTAAATATATAAATTTTTATTGCGCCGCCTTGCGGGTTACCCTGCCCAGTCTTCTGGACCGGTTCGAACAAGAATTCCCGCCCGTTTGATTCGGACCCTGCCCAGTAATACGGGAAAAATTTTCATCTTTGACCCTGCCCATACCCTTATTTGTACAGGTCTAATATATATCTATATATATAAGAAAAATGATTGTCCTTGGATGAAAGTAAATGTAATTGATACCTAATCAATGTAAAACCAATTAATGTGGTGCCAAACAATTAATTTAACGTTTAACTACTTTTGCTAATTTTAAATCTATCTAAATGATGATGACCGTAGTCAAAACCTAACCATCCGAGTAAAAACAACATGATCGCATCAAAATTGAAACCTAATTCGAACAAAATAAATCTAAATATGATATCATTAATATAAAATTAAACTATTTAATACATTTAACTAATAAACGGACTCAACTACACACGTATAGACCCAACTCGTCTTGATCAATAATCCAAATTTATCCAATTCATTCTCAATTCAAATGCAACTTAACTGACCTGATTAGCATCTTTAATTACAATACATAAAAATCACCCGACAACCATATCAAACAAAAGAAACAAATACAAGTAACAACCTCAATGACACTATTTAATTACATACTAACTTGCCAACTATGATCAATATATTATAAAATATATGTGGTCGGATTGACATTCGCTTAATGAAAATAAAGTCAAACATAAATACCGTATATACATATTATAATATAAGAATCGAAAATGACGAAGAGTATCACATGTATCTAAATAGTAAAAAAAATTTTAATACGCTACAGCCCCGCGCTTTGCGCGGTGATCAAAATCTAGTTTAATTGAATGAGTACAAAATTCCTAGTACAACCATTTAAAGACTATTGAATGTGAGATTGAGTGGGGGTGGGGGGAGAGGGGGTTTGAAGTGAGTATATACCGAATATATTTACTAAAACGTTTCAATAAATCTTAGACATATGCAATTTTAAGAGGAAGTGTTCAATTATTAAGCTTAGATAAGTAAGAAATTAAGGATATAGACCAATGCGATTTTAGTATTAAATAAATACATGGTTAATATAAGTATATTTTTATAACGTTTTTAGCTCATACGAATAGATTTTTACAATTTATTTGAGTTTGTTATTGAGATTTGCTAGGATTTTGTTATTTTCATATAAGTTTTGAAAATAAATTAAGCAACATGAAATGGAGAGGTTTATAGAGATAATTACACATAGGACTTGTGATATCCTAAGTGAATGAGAGAGTTATAAAGTCGAACTCGGATTCAATTATTTTGAATTCATGTTGAAGACGGGTCAGGAGTGCCTAGTCAAGTGGAGGATTTTATGGAGGTGCCTGAATCATAAAGAGGGAGCTTCGTCTATCGATGAACAACGGATTGGCGGAGCTCTTGATTTTACTTTCTTTTTCTTTCCTATTAGCGAGTTTCGATCCTTCTTCGTGTTTTAACTCTTCACTATTATTATTCCATGTAAGTTGTAGGTAGTGTTCTAAAAAACATTACGGCGAAAGACCTTTCAGCTTCTAGACAGGTGTACGACCTTTCAGACGGAAATTGTACGATTTAAATTAAAATGACGTATTTTTCATAATTGAACATTGTGTCACATCATTCAAACTATATAAACATATAATAATTTGTAATATAAGCAATAATCCATATAATTCATAGTCTTCAAGTCCAAAATAAACTCCAATGTTCTCAATAAAAGTTAAAAATCAACATAAACTTAGGGTTCCATCATAAAAAACAACACACAAGCATAAGGATAAAGATAGTCTAATCTTTTATTTCTTCATTTGCGTAGCCTTCACCATCACGTTCCTTGTTCGAATCATCAAGGTCAAACACTTCATCATCATCTTCCTCAACCTCCGTTCCATCGGTTACAAAATCATCTTCATTAGACTCTCTCACTAGCTCTAGGCGAGCACTCCTTCTTGGTAGGCCTTCTTCATTTGATACTTTCGTTGCTCCACTCACCACATTCCGCGAATTGGTTGTGGCCTCCTCATGGAACTCATCTTCATCGTCATCTACTCCATCAGTTAACAATGATTGTGAACAAGTAGCCTCATTTTTCTAGAAGTACATCGACTTTCTTAGTCTTTTTTTTCCTTGTTCATCAATCTTACATTGAATTGACCATACAATAGCTTGTTCATTCGGTTGGTATTTATTTATTCCTCTTCTTTGTATGAATCTAAAAATACAAGAATAACATGGCTCGTCCAACCCGATTAATCACCTTGTGTCCCTTTTATAACCTTTGAGACCTTCATGTCCATTTCAAAGCCTTTTTAACGTTGACCTTTTTAGAGCACCACTTTGCCCCTAAACGGTAAAGTTCATTACCTTCTAGCTTCAAGAAGGCGATTAATTGGCCTTACAAACCTTTTTTTCGAACACTTTGTAGGCAGGTACGTCTTTACTCATAGTAGTCGCAAAACCAAAACACTAACATCTCACTTTTAAATTTTCGAAATCATTTTATAGATAATATTATGATTTTTGAAAATCAATACGGTAATAGAAGGTTTCACAAATCAACCTAAGTATATTGAAATTGACAAATCTAATCGAAGCATAATCTAAAATGGAATTGTTGTAGCATAGATGTTAGATACAATCCTGCTCTCTATGCGCCTTGGATTTGGGCGATTACGTTCCATCTGAAGAGGTGACTCCGACAAATATGTCGGTGGGAGGCGTGAAATGAAGGATCACAAGGAGATCTTAGGTTGGACCTGGTCATCATTCGCTGGCTCCGCATGCGATTGAAAAAGGTAATTCAGATTACGTGTTTGGCAAGATTTCGGCTAAGGATCGTCAACAACTTAGTTCTATTTTGTCATAGTCATATCTGGATAAGGATGATGACTCCATTGCTAATTTTGTGCATTCAGAGGAGGTTATGACGGTGCCTAAGGCAGATTCTCGCTCCTTCAAGGATGTTCTTACATGTAACTGATCTTTCTCTAAGAATTCAAGAATTGAGAACATTTTCTGTCTAATTGGTATGTTTATAAATTCGAGGAGAATGAGGTAAAAAGTGAGTTGAATTTGTGGAAATTCACTATGATCGGCGTTCCTATTTGTATGGATCAAGTTACCGCTAGCAAAAGGAGGATCTCATTTGCGCACCTTCTGGTGCTTGTGTATGATGAGGAACCACTAAGGAATGAGGTTATTCTGCAGGATTCTAATGGCTTAATCTATAATCAAGAAGTCCTTTATGAGGGGTTGCCTTGGTGTTGCACTAGATGCAACATATTTGGTCACTCTGATCATAGATTTAGATCTGCCAAAAGCATTGGGCAAATCTATAGAGCATAATACTCAAGGGGATGAAGAGGGCAAGCAAGCTTGGATTCCCAAGAATAAGTCTTATGTTCGGATGACGAATCATCTAAGCATCAACCAACGTCGATAGTTCCCGAGTTCGACGACGCTTTGACTCGCTCGAGAGCTAAGGAGGTTCAACAAGAGTTAGACAATTTGATTGCATTCTTCTTGTCTAAGGAGCCTAGCATTACAGAGGATCCCTTGAAACCACCTTTTAAGACCATTCTCAATGTTGGAGTTCAAGATGAACCAGATCCGGGCGAAAAAAGAGAAATCTAGCGAACAATTCGCGCCCGCGAATTCCCAAACCGCCCTCGTGAATCCACTACTGCGAACTATTTGACGGAGTCAAATCCGCGCCCTCGGATCCACCATCTGCGCCCGCGGATTTCCTGTTGTAGCTTTCCGAGACTTATTCGTTTTTAAACCTTTAGGGATTATTTCTTTTAGTTCATTTTATCATTTTAGGATATATTTTCAATTAGTTCTTACATTTTATTTGGCAGCCTTATGAACCATATTTATGCCCCATATTTATGCCTAGTTCAAGATGAATATCTTTTATCTTGTGTGAATATTTTTCAACCACCCCAAAATTATATATAGGGTGAATTACCGAAAACCACCCGTCCAATAGGCCCATTTGAGAGAAGTCAGCCACATAACAATTACTTACCGAAAACCACCCATATAAGACTCTTCGTCACCAAACAACCACCCGTCCTTACCTTCCGTTTAAAATCCGTTACATATCTACAGATTCAATCCCAACTTTTTTTTTCGTAAATTTTCACCACATCTTTAAAACTTTGGTAAAAAAATGTAATTAAATAAAAAAATTAGGGTAATTCTCACCATCTTCTTCAACCTTCTCAAATCCCACCCATCACCTTCTTCAAAGGTCACATTCATCTTCAACCTTGAAAATCAAAACCCCAAAATCTAAAATCAAAACTCCAAAATCTGAAAATCAAAACCCCTAAATTTGAAAATCAAAACCCCTAAATCTGAAAATCAAAACCCCAAAAGCTGAAAATCAAAACCCCAAAAGCGTAAAATCAAAACCCTAAATCTGAAAATCAAAACCCAAATCTGAAAAAATCAAAACCCTAAAATCTGAAAATCAAAACCTCAAATCTCTTCTCTCCGAATTTCAGATGGTGCAAAAAATAAAAAAAAATTCGGCTAAACAACTGCCTAATTCCATGGTAAAAAAACGCTCCGGCTATTTCCACTACAAAATGTAACTTTTGGCACTACATTTGCTTACGTTGAAAACCAACGTACATGCAAAAATTTTGGTATACGTATTGAATATTCGTATACGTATAAAATTTAAATACGTAATAAAAAATATACCTGTACGTTGGAACTCAACGTACGTTGATTCCCAACGTACAGGTATAATTTTTTTTTTAAAAAAAATAGCCTGTACGTTGAGTTCCAACGTACACGGGATATGAAATATCCCGCGTCGTCTTCTTCCTCTCTTCTTCTTCCTCTGAAACCCTAATTCGTAAAATTCCGCCGCCGATCGATTTCCTCATTTCTCGACCATTTGCCTTCGTTCCACATTCAATCTTCATCGTTTTTGAATTTCAATCGTAATCCCCTAACCAATTTTGCCATTCCCGTATCAAACGGCTCCAAAAATAAAAAAAAATAAAAACTTCAAAACCTATACCTAATCCGACGGCGGAACCCCGACACCTCTCCGGTGGTGTTTTTGTCCGTGGAGGTGCAGAGTCAACGTCGGGAGTAGCTGGTGTCGCCGCCGTTGAAAATCGACGTCGGGAGGTGGCGTTGGTGGTCCAGGGGCGACGTCGGGAGGTGCAGAGGCGAGCTCAGGCGACGTCGAGGTGGCTGGTCGGGGTCGGGCTGGGGATGGTCAGGGTCAGGCCAAAGGTCGGGCTCAAGGTGGTGGTCGGGGTGATGCGAGCGAGTCCCGAAAACGGGCTTCGTCTGATTCGCCGGAAAAACCACGCACAATTTATCAGGTACGTAATTTTGCGTTTAAAAATAAACCGAAAAATTACGATTAATTTTTAATTAATCGTAATTTGTCGTTTTTAAAAATAAGCGTTTTATAAAAAATATATTAATTTGAATTAGTTGTTATTTCTCGTAAAACGTGTAACGTTATTCGAGAAATAACGATTAAATAATTTTGAATTGTTTTTTAATTATTTGTTATTTTTCAAATAACGTTTCACGCTAATCGAGAAAATAACGAATAAAAGAAAATGATTTAATAAATAATATATTAATTTGAATTAGTTGTAATTTCTCGTAAATCGTGTAACGTTTTCAAGAAATAACGATTAAATACTCATCTTGAATTGTTTTTTCATTATTCGTTATTTTTCGATTAACGTTTCACGCTAATCGAGAAATAACGAATAAAATAAAATGATTTAAGAAATAATATATTATATAGAATTAATTGTTATTTCTCGTAAAACGTGTAACGTTATTCGAGAAATAACAATTAAATACTCATCTTGAATTGTTTATTAATTATTCGTTATTTCTCGATTAAAACGTTTCACGCTAATCGAGAAATATCGAATAAAAGAAAATGATTTAATAAATAATATATTAAATATAATTAATCGTTATTTATCGTAATTATTTGGGGGCGCCTGGAGGTCCAGTTAGTTCCCTACTTCTGGTGGACTACATCACTCACTTTGCTCCTGTCATATGGACAGAGACGGAGCGTCTTGTTGAGGAACTTCAGAGAGACCCTGCATACGTGATACCGCTTACATCGCCGGTATTCCTATTCCCCTTAATAAATTATTAACCCAAATATTTTATGAAAGCCGTTTTTAATATTTTGATTTGTTTTTCTGTTTTGCATCTCAGCTGAGGAGGGTGCTTAAGTTATATACGCGCAAGTCTTATTTTGGCGAGTTTGATACGCACAAGACAGATGCTCCTGGTTCATGGTGGCATCTCGTTCGGCAGAGCCATTTGCACACCCTTGCAGATCCTCGACTGGAGTATAGGACTATAGACCCGGTTCTGATTTCAGCGTTTGTGGAGCGTTGGCATCCTGAGACCAACACCTTCCACTTCGCTTTTGGTGAGATGGCTCTTACACTTATCGACGTCCTGAAAATCTTTGAGCTACCGATCCAGGGTGTCGCTGTCAAGTCTACTGAACTGGATATAGATTCATTTGTCTATACCCACGTTCAGCGTATCTTCGGGTTGGAGACACGCGGGGATGCCAAGCTGCTATGCGGAAGTACGTATAGTTTATTACTTATACAATTAATGTTCATTTAGTTAATTCCATTAAATGTTAATAACGTAGAATTTATTACTTATTTACATTTTTAGAGGGTGGTCTGACTATCCACGACGGAGAGGGCATGAGGACAATCCACACCCGACTGGAGGAGTTATTTGATATATCCAGGACAGGTAAAAAAGTTGTTTCTTCTCAACCTATATGAATCACTCAGTAATTATGTATTGACGTTAACAAATCACTGTTTCTCTGTTAATTCAGGACTCCTCATCAGGAGAGCGATATTGCTTCGTTGTACTTGCTCACTTTGTTGGGCAGTACCGTTCTTATAGACAAGTCAGGGATGATGGTGAAGCACAAGTATCTCAGCATCCTACTCGACCACAACCACACAGGTGACTACGCTTCGGGTGCAGTTGTGTTGGCTGAACTGTATCGACAGTTGGGTCAGGCATCTCGTTCACGATCCATGGGGTTCGCTGGGTGTCAACTCCTTCTTAAGGTAATAATCGTATTATTACTTGACTTGAAAATAATATTTAAATTTTTATAACATTTCGACCTTTATGTTTTAGGCTTGGATATGGGCGTACTTCCATGGGTTTCGAGGCCATGCGACACAGGACTAGGATTCCATGAGTGCCTAGGCGGCTGCTATAAAGGATAACACCGTGGTCAGGTATGCCAAGGACACAGCTCGTCTTGTGTCTCTCCGTCGCGTTTTGGATCAAATGATGTTTGCAGAGGTAAGTAATATTTAGCAAATCAATTTATGTCTTGTTATGCAATTTAATTTAATTTTAATTATGTCTTGCCTTTAAACAAATCAAAATAGGTTCAGTGGAACCCCTGGGGGAAGTTGGATCTCAACGACCCCCAGTATATGTTGGCTCGTTTTCGGGGGCCTTTAGAGGCATTTGAGATTTGGGAGGGGTATAACCCTGACCGATTTCTTAGGCAGTTCGGGTATGTACAGGGCGTACCCGAACCCCCGATTACCCCCTTCCTTGCTGTTAGGAAGGATAAAGCCTCGACATATAAGGTGGAGTTCCAGAATGCGAGCTGCACTTGGAATGATCGACACTTGCCGGGCAACTTGATTGAGTTAGATGAGCGGGATTGACGTGGACTTCGAGACTATCCATGGGACTGCAAGGAAGACTATATGCCTTGGTTCGATCTGATGTTACATCCTTACATGGATTCGAGATCTCTGAGACATGATCCACATAGACCGCTTGCCCATCGTGTCGAGCTCATGCAGCTACCTGCTGGAGCCGATCTAGTTATGGTAAGTATTTCTGTCAATATTTGATATTGTAGTATTAATGTTATAATGTTATTTTATTTGTGTATAAATATATTGTATTTTATTAACTTGTAGAGGAGTAACCTCGTCATCGACGATATAGCAGCTTTTTTGAGGGGGTATGGTGACACGGTCAGTCCAGATTTATCGACGATGGTGAGAGGTTGGATGACCACTTTGACTCGTGTTGATCCTCAGGCACCAGTAGCACCTGCAGAAGATGAGGATCAGCACGTGTAGCAGATTATATATTTTGTTATTTACGCAATATTTTGGATGGTATATGTATTTATATGTTATTAGTAAAACGGACTTAGAATGACCAATGGCGCGAAAATCGAGTAAAACGGACTTAGTACGACCAATGGCGCGAAAATCGAGTAGAACGGACTTAGAACGACCAATGGCGCAAAAATCGAGAAAAAGCAGACTTAGAACGACTAATGGCGCAAAAATCGAGTAAAACCGACTTAGAACGACTAATGGCGCGAAAATCGAGTAAAACCGACATAGAACGACCAATGGCGCAAAAATCGAGTACAACCGATTAATGGCGCAAAAATCGAGTAAAACCGACTTAGAACGACTAATGGCGCGGAAATCGAGTAAAACCGACATAGAACGACCAATGGCGCGAAAATCGAGTAACACCGACTTAGAACGACGAATGGCGCGAAAATCGAGTAAAACCGACTTAGAACGACCAATGGCGTGAAAATCGAGTAAAACCGACTTAGAACGACCAATGGCGCGAAACTCGAGTAAAACCGACTAATGGCGCGAAACTCGAGTAAAACCGACTTAGAACGACTAATGGCGCGGAAATTGAGTAAATCCGACTTAGAACGACTAATGGCCCAAAAATCGAGTAAAACCGACTTAGAACGACTAATGGCGCAAAAATCGAGTAAAACCGACTTAGAACGACCAATGGCGCGAAAATCGAGTAAAACCGACTTAGAACGACCAATGGCGCGAAAATCGAGTAAAACCGACTTAGAACGACCAATGGCGCGAAAATCGAGTAAAACCGACTTAGAACGACCAATGGCGCGAAAATCGAGTAAAACCGACTTAGAACAACTAATGGCGCGAAAATCGAGTAAAACCGACTTAAAACGACTAATGGCGCGAAAATCGAGAAAAACAGACTTAAAACGACTAATGGCGTGAAAATCGAGTAAAACCGACTTAGAACGTGTGTCGCCTTTGCTTTTCCCTTTACCTTTCCCCTAACCTCCTTATTCTTCGCCTTCGCCTTTGCCGCATTGTTTTTCTCTAATTTTTCCCTTGCGTACTCAAACCCGCTCTTCTCTCTCTCGGTTCCCCATTTCTTTCCTACGGCTCCTTTTGGTCTGCCAGGATCCTGGATGTCCGTCGGCTCCACCGCAGTAGTTTGATGCGGATACTCCAGCATTGTGTACAAGTCCGCTATTTGAGACCACTGACTTTCCGAAAGTTCCCCGCTTTGCCATCTCTCGTTGAGCTCAATGAATCTCAACTCCCGAGTGGTCTTCGGTACACCAGTCTCTATCTCTCCGCTATCAAGTTCAATTCTATCCCATTGTAGCTGCCTCCAGAATCTGTGGATCTCGTTCAACTTGATTGGCCTTTCTTCAATAATATGTTGGACTATCTCGTGGATGCACGGTAGGCCCTGGCATTTACGCATCCAGTAATCATCGCAATGTACCTCAAAATTCTTCACCTTTATATCCTCCCATATCGCAAACAGCTTCTTCAACCATCTATCCGACACATTATGGAATAGATGCCGAAAGATCAATTTGGCATGTGGATTCATATTTCTGAAAATCCTGGGTGTCTTGATCCGATAATCTTCCATGCTGACCCTCACCTTCACAATCTGGCCTTCGATGGCTGCATTGATCTTGACAACCATTCGGTTAAAACCGCCTATGCTTGAGGTCCTCGTGAAGAATTGAAGATTGTGTTCCGTCCACGCGCAAACAATGTTTGTCTTGTAAGGGATAAGCCAGACCTTATCAAGGTATCCAACGATTCCGCTTCCCCAAGATGTTCTCAACCGTACCAGCCTCTCCTCGTATGCCTCCTCCGTTCTTGATAGAAAAAGTCTCCATACTTGCCCGCACAACATTTTCACCGATTCCTTGGTTTTCAAAATTCTAGTAGCATTTACCTCGATGTTGTGCTTGATATGAACCGAACACAAGAGGTGTTGAACCGGAAGATCTTTGAACACTGCCTTGATTGCAGTGATGAGAGCTAGTTCTCGATCGGTCATTATTGCATTCGGCATTATTCCATCATCCTCAAACAACTTTTTAAGCCTCTGAATTATCCACAAGTAGTGCATTGTTTCCTCCTTACGCGTGAATGCATACGCAATGTTGAATGTCTTATGCGTGCAGGTGAACCCGACAATCTCCACAAGAGGCATCTTATACCTGAATAATATATTTATAAACGGACGCAATGGGACATTAAACAATAAGACATACGTACACTATTATATACCTATTCGTCTTGTAGGTGGCGTCGATAACTACGACGTACGGAAACATCTTCAACAAGTGCAACGAGTCTTGATGGGCAAAGAACAAGATGTCCACCTCGTGTGATTTCTTCCTGCAAAGGGGATGCACTACATAGCTGCGCTCCTTCAGAAACTTCAAGGTCCACTGTGTAACACTCAAATCCCCACGATCCTCAAAATGCAACTTCTGAATAAAGTTTGCGATTTGTTTTGTGGATGTTACATTCCCGGGAAAATTCTTTTTCAACTAAAGACTAATACCAGACAGCGGAGTGAATACATTCGCCAACGACGTCACCAAGGTCACCTCATCCGGCGTCATTCGACCCATGTACGGATGACCAATGAAGCTAGTGGAAATCTTATGATTGTGCTGTCCGTGCTTTACCTTCAAATACCATCCATCTCTGGCATCCCACTCATTGAACTTATAACCTCTGACCTCAAACTTACAGGTCGTCCTCTTATCCCTAGTCTCCCGCTGTGTCTGAACAACCACCGTTCCATCTTCTAATTCCACACTCTTTTTCCGTAATCTATACACTCCAGAATGCTCGCACACAATGTTCATCTGGCGTATATTACTATGACTAGTCACTAATACCATCATAAGCTCTCTACCAGTACTCTGAATCCAATGCCTCAAATGTTCCTTAGTAGGACACGTTTCTTCGGATTCAAACGCATCCGAGTAATCCAAACCCTATAATTAATTGTCGCTAACCCCAATTAATACAAACTACAATAATAATCGCATCTATATCTTATTAATCCACATGAATCACAACTACCAATTCTACAAATTTATATGCACCTAAATAGAGAGAAAACAATTAATACAGAATAAATCACTAACCGAAAAATCACCGGCGTCGAAGTCTCCTTCTTCTTCGTCGCTATCGTCCCACATCCCGTCTTCGGGTTCACTGAAATACTCTTTCTCCTCCACGATTGCATCGACATTGCCGTCGTCGCCTTCACCATCGTCGCCACTCACATACTCGTTCTCTTCGCCGCCGCTCGCATCTTCAATCTCCGTCACATATTCAATCTCCTCACCATCACTCAAGTTTGTAACTCTCTTATTTGACATTTTCGGATGACTCGAGTGAAAAACACAACCAAGTGGGGGGTATAAATAGGTTTTTTCCAACGGTCATATACTACCAAAGAGCTGTTGGGGGAATTTTAGTATGTACGTTGGAATCCAACGTATGTGGTGTTCTAACGTACAATGTAAAATTCTATCAACGACTCTTTTTTAGGGGAAAATTTAGCCTGTACGTTGGAAACCAACGTACAACGGATTTAAAAATACGTAAATTGTACACGTTGGGTTTCAACGTACATGTATAATTTGAAAAAACAGCCGCTGAAAAACAGCCGTTGAGAAAAAATAGCTAGTGGGGAAAATTTAGCCTGTACGTTGGAAACCAACGAATTATACCTGTACGTTGAAACCCAACGTGTACAATTTACGTATTTTTAAATCCGCTTCACGTATTCTGTATTTGGCTTCACGTATGATTTTTTTGGTTTTGCCTGTGTGTTGGAAAGCAACGTATCAAAATGTAATGGCAAAAGTTACATTTCTTAGTGGAAATAGGGACTTAGGGACTGCCAAAAAAAAGTGCAAGTCCTACGAACAATCAATCCACTCCAAGTAGCACAACATAATTACGCAGTATACTTGGTAACGTAAACAATTAAACATACATCTAGTCTATATAAAAGTTGGCTGTCCATTGCCAAAATTGAATGAAATTGGTACCAATTTAATGCATTACTCATTTCTTAATCACCTCCTATTGGACTTTTGGGCATGTATTTAAATATCTTTTTTATATCTCTATGTTATATTTATTTATAGTCTACTTGATTAAGTCACAAATTAAATTAATGTGTGAGCTTCTCTTATGAAAATGCAAACTTATTCTAATATTATGTTTTAAAACTACTTCAAACATAAATATAAGGAAATAAAAAATACTTATATTTACAAATATTAATAAATTTGATAACAACAACAACATATTAACAAATAATCTATAACTATATTAAATCACATACGAAAATCCGTAATTTTCTCGCGCGGAGCGCGAGGCCCGTATCTAGTGATATGATATGATAATGTTGTTTAACAATCAGTAATGAGAAAATTCAACTCATATATGTATTCTGCTTCAGTTTGCACTCAATTTTACAATCTTCAAACTCAATTCAACATAGACTAGTTGGAGAGAAGAGTTTTGGGTTTTGATTTTTTAAATTTTGGGGTTTTGATTTTGAGATTTAGGTTTTAATTTTCAGATTTAGGGTTTTGATTTTTAGCTTTTGGGGTTTCGATTGTCAGATTTTGGGGTTTTGATTTTAGATTTTGGGGTTTTAATTTTGAGTTTTGATTTTCAAGGTTGAAGATGATGGTGACCTTTGAAGAAGGTGATGGGTGAGATTTGAGAAGGTTGAAGAAGATGATGAGAATTACCCTAATTTTTTTTATTAAATTACAATTTTTACCCAAGTTTTAAAGACGTGGAAAAAATTTACGAAAATAAAAAGTTGGGATTGAATCTGTAAATATGTAACGGAATTTTAAATGGAAGGTAAAGACGAGTGGTTGTTTGGTGACGACGAGTCTTATATGGGTGTTTTTCGGTAATTAGTTGTTATATATGTGGTTTCTGGCAAATGAGCATATTGGACTGGTGGTTTTCGATTATACGGGTGGAATGCAACTTTCATTTGGGTTGCATATCATTAATGTCATGCATAAATTGCATAGCAAAAATCACTTTTTAGTTTTTAATAGGGCCCAAATCCCATGAAAAATGCTCTTACACTACTAGAAAAACAAGTTTTAAAGACGCTTTAATAGCGACACTTTAAAAGATGTGCTAGGGGAAACGAGCGGAAGGAAATTTTTTGCAGCGCTTTATAAAAGCGTCGTATCATCTCCCGGGAAAAGCAATAAACAAGGCACGCTATTAGTGTGTTTGTGACCAAGAGTCTTCCTACTATTTTGCCTCTAACCTCTCTCCCTCCGGTCTGCGCTCCCGTGAATGCTTCTCCCTCCTCTTCTTCCTCATCCTCTGCTCCTCTTCTTCCTCATCCTCTACTACTGCCTCTGTAGTAGCCACCGCCTGTGAGAAGACGACCTGATGCCGAAGGGCGAAAGACACAAACCTGATGCGAAGTTTGCCATGGATTAGGGAAGTTGAGAGGACGCGGATTGCGAGACACTCAATCTGAGGTAGGCGATTACGGATTTGGAAGGAGATCATGAGACGCAGATGTTTCCATTGATCTAGGTCGAGCATCCATGGATCTAGAATTTGTGTACATGGAATTGGAAAGCGATTCACGACACAAAGGTGCTCAATCGTCTTACTCATCTTACTTCTATCTTTGATTAGTGTTGACGAGTTCAGATTTGAGCATTTTATCATGCGTATAATAATCTCGCGTTTGAAGACGTGCTCTAGGTCAATTTCCCCTAAAACATGAAAGTATTCGGGTACTCTCTCAATTTTCATTCATTTCTCAACTCAATCGGACGCGATTTCGAACGTATTCCTCAATTTCAATTTTTTTTATTGATGCTAATTGATCAGGAGGCCGGATTGATCCAGAATACGAAAGCAAATTCGATGAAAGGAAAATTCGCGTCGAGGTTCGACTGGATGAGATTTATTGAGACGCTGGTTACAACTCATAGATAGTGATGCGCTATGGCACACACTATACCTCTGATTTTTCATTTGTGTGCTACATAATTATGATTGTGTCTTTGAATTTGAATTACTAGGATTAGTATTAACTTTGTGTCAATGAAGTTTGAATTCGTGTTTGGGAGTTATGCTATCGCTATGGATATGATGAAAAAGAACTTGTCAATGATTATACCTCAGGTGAGCTGATATGTTTTCCTCTTATCACTCTCAGCTTTGTCACTTCTAGTGCTTGAAATGAGGTCTTATATATTACTGCTAAATTTTCAGACTCTCACAGGATTAACTTCTTCTTCTCTGGCTTTGTGGCAGGTATTATTTTGTCTTGTGTTTCTTAATTGATTCATTTATTAGCTGTATCAACTAGTCTGCCCAAGTAACACTAAACTGTGCTTGTAAGGTCCTTTTTGTTTGGCAGTCTATGATGCGATGGATATGGTAAAAATGATAAACTATAGTATCTTAATTGATTTCTATACATGCTTTTTTCCCTTCTTGATGTCTTAAAATTTTACAGTGCCTTTTTATCCATCACTTGTTTAGATGGATTAAAGCTTCTCTTGGCAGTTGATGTAAACTTCTGCAATATAGATAGAGGACACATGCATGTTTCTTGGTTTTTGGTATAAAGCTGAATGACCAAACCACACTTAGATCACCCCCTCAAAATTTTCTAGTGAAAAGAAGGTTGGATAGAGGAAACATACATGTTTCTTGATTTTTGAATTAATTGTTTATGAAATTAGTGTGTTTAAACTGAGATGATGTCAAAATATAACTCCAGAGATTACCTGTCATATATATTAAACATTAAGTGATATGTATTGTGAACAAGCTTTTTGTTACTTCATGGAGTTATATTGTGCTCTTCACTCATAAGCGTTTGATCAATACTACTTGTTCATTGTGCTTGCTTATATCCCGATTTAATATTTGCAGAAAGCTTCTGTTCTGGATGTCACTGAAGAGATTCTCAAGGTATATCTTTACTCAATTGTTTTTGTTTAGTGATCTTCCGACCTGATCTAACTTCTAATATCTTAAAGCAAGTTCTGAAGTGGCTACTTCAAATTCCATTCTATTTTATGTCCCTGTACTGTATTCGGCCAAAAAATGACATTTTTTATTTGATCTGAATAATTATCAGTGTTCTTATTTGATCTGAATAATTATCAGTGTTCTTATCTGATCTAAATATGACAGATTACTAACTTACAAACATGTTTTTGCTTCTGTATGTTCACACTGAATATGGTTACAGATGATATCATCTGACATAAGTTTCTGTTTTTGTTAGCATGATGAATATGGTTTAGATCTGAAATAATAGTTAGCATGATGAATCTTTCTGTTTTGTTGTAATTGATTAAGAAGTTTGGCGAGCTTGAGGAAAGGGCTTCTCAGCTTGAGGGAGGATTTAAAGAGGCTGAATCTGTTGGAATGAAAGTAGGATCTAACAAAGTATTACTGATTTGATTGATAATAGCAAATAACAAGGTAAATCTCAAGAGGGAAACCCCTAATGAGCCAACATCTAAGGAGATAAACTCCAAAGAGTCCCAAGGCTAAGCCCGAAATTCCTACTGATTCTTCGATGCCCCCTATTAGAGTGTTCTCTTCCTATATATAATCTTCTCTACTCAGCTCATAGGCCATTCTCTAACCGCCTATGTCATAATATTCCCTCATTACAGAAGACTGAAATACCCTTACTCATAACTAAGATAAGTCCCTGTTTGTTTGCATTCCTTTCTTCCTTCTAGAATAGGCAGTAGAGTCACAAGTCCTAACAATGCCACCCTCTTCAAAACAACCTTGTCCACAAGGTTATATTTATTTAAACTAAACTTGTCCACTTAAGGATCTAGACCTCTCCAGGATGTGGTTGAGTATAGTCATCTTCCGGTAGCATTGCAGAATATGAGGAATGTTACAATTTTGAAAGATGCGGCCATATGCTCCATAGCTGTTACGATCACCACATCGGTTTGTTGTAGAGACTCCCTCATCAATAGGTAGTTTATCTGCCCTTTTGCTTATGTATTCTGATCCAAACATTGCCATAAATATAAATGGTGGGGGTTCTGGCGGAGGTGGCTGGTGGTCGTAGGAAGGCTCTGATATAAGAGTACATGGAACATGGAAAGCATAATGCAATATTGGTGATGAAGACAACTCTAGCTCGGTTACTACAAGGCTCTCTTCCATGGCGAATATATGTGCCCTTGCCGACCCCTTCAAAAGAGCCTTGTCTTCAAGGCTATATTTGAAATCAAATTCATTTGGAAGTGAGCATGGAATCTGAAAAAGTCGACTGTCACCGGGGTCGTCGCCAGCGACGTCCAACTTTCCCTTAACCCGCAGAAAGGAAGGGCAAGAATTGCAAGTACCTGCAATCAGAGAATTAATTTCTAAGCTCGAAAGCCCCGGAGGAAGGTCGGGTGGCTGTGGAGGCAGTTTTCCTAGTGGCAGCAGGAACAAGCTCTGATGTGTATAAGTCTGCAATTTCAATAGCCAGCAGAGGAGAGAGTTTGAGTTTACTTGATGTTGATGACGACAAGATAGTTTCCAGGCTTCTAATATTTGATTAGTAGGCCCAATTATCCACATGCCAAGTGACTGACCAAAGCAAAGAGTTGGGCTTATCACGTCCAAGTTCAGCCCAATATGTTTTATCTTCTCAGATAAGTGATTAGGCCAAGGAGGTGGGCCTAAAGGTTCGGATTCAAGCTTACCCGTTTTCAATACCAACAAGAAAACGGGTTCAACTTCAAGCTGCTTTTTTAACCCTAAAATCCAGACCACCTCTCTCGTCTGTACTTCACGCGCTGCCTCTGCAAATCTGATTTTGTGCTCATTCGTTTCAACAATGGCGTGACTCCCTACAGGGTCTTCCTTCGCCCCTGAACGGCTCGAATCTGGCTGCTCAAGCTTCTCCTCTATTCGACGAGCCGCGAACTTGATCTCTCCTTTTCTGGTCTCTACGTTCTCAACCCCCTCGAACAATGGAACCTTCACAGACTCTACTTCCAACCCTTCCTCACCTTTGGTTTCCAACTCATGGATGGCATTGTCTTCTTCTCCACTTGCTTCTTCCTCTCGCAATTTCCAAGCTACCATCTCCCTAAACAAATGCACTTGGGAGATCCAAAGCTGCATTTCAAAAATGTAAGAACCAATTTCTCTGGACAGTTCTTCATCCTTTTCTTCTCCTTCTTGCTGAATTTCTTCCCACACCACATCCAATAATGTTCCTAAATGTCCAGCTTGAAACTCCAGATTATCCCCTATAGATTTTGATCTGCTCTTTCCCTGTAACTTCCATTTCCAAGCCAACCTTCTTACTTCTTCAACCCTCTCTCTAATGAAAAGAACTATCTCATCTTCTTGACTTTCCTCTCTATCCATGTTGAAACTCTCAGTTCCTCCTACTCTCTTCTCTAACCCATCCATCCTTGTCATTGATGGATTCACTCAAATCTCTCAATGAAAGCACCAAATTGTTGGAATGAAAGTAGGATCTAACAAAGTATTACTGATTTGATTGATAATAGCAAATAACAAGGTAAATCTCAAGAGGGAAACCCCTAATGAGCCAACATCTAAGGAGATAAACTCCAAAGAGTCCCAAGGCTAAGCCCGAAATTCCTACTGATTTTTCGATGCCCCCTATTAGAGTGTTCTCTTCCTATATATAATCTTCTCTACTCAGCTCATAGGCCATTCTCTAACCGCCTATGTCATAATATTCCCTCATTACAGAAGACTGAAATACCCTTACTCATAACTAACATAAGTCCCTGTTTGTTTGCATTCCTTTCTTCCTTCTAGAATAGGCAGTAGAGTCACAAGTCCTAACAGAATCACGATTAAAGCTTGTGCTTGACGAAAATGTAACTTTCTGCTCCTACATTCTGGGACCTTTTTTTAGCTCTAGTTCAGAATTTTTGTTTATTAGATTTTGTTGGTGGTGTTGTTTTTTAGCTCTGGTTCAGAATGTTTTTCGCAGCTTGTTTTTTTTTTAGCTCTACATTCGTTGAATAGTTGGTATATCCTTCAAGAGTGAGGTTCTCATTCTTATTGTTTGATTACATTTACATCTGTTGGTGGTTTTCTGATAATAGGGAAAGGGTGCTCCAATAGAATCCTTAGAGCTCAAAGAACAACTTCTGGAATAATCATTTACCTTCTGTTTTGATGCAGGTGTGCAATAACTGTAGAATTCATGAAATATGTGAGTGAAGCTTGCCCGAAGGTATCTGTCCAGTTTACCAGTGAGAAAGGCAAGGATGTAGAAGGACCATGGTCAGATTTTGAGTTTGTTTTCATCATTTCTGCTGCCGGACACAGTCCTCAAAATTTCTGGTAAGTTTAGTAAACCAAAATGTCCAATCTTCCGTCCTTCTTGAAACCTGTTCTTTGTTTCATACATTCTGATATTGGGGAATTTCAGTTGCATCTTTATTGAAGTCTCTTTCATGTCAGCTTGAACTAAATGATATATATTTTCTACATAGCAATGGGAGATGGAAATCAATCTGAAATGTTGAGTTAAGGATGAGGATTAGACAGTGGAAATCAAAGGCAGAATGCAGGTGATCAAAAAGATTTCTTCATCTGGAATGTTATGTTGTGATTTAAAAGGATTTCTTTTTAATACTAGAAAAACTAATATCTAATCTCCACTTTTTTCAAATCGCAGGATGAAAAATATGAAAGATGATGTTAGCTACCGATGAATTTATGGCAACCTTGATATGAAGTTATTCAACTAAATTTATGGTATGATCTCATGGTCATGGATCATCGATGCTTTTTTAAATATGTGGTGTATATGTACCTAGGGTCACAAAGTTAGCTAAACATTAAACTTGGATAGATTTGTCACTACTGTCATTTTGTAATTAACTTCACTCTGAAGTATCATTTTGTAATTAACTTCACTCTGAAGTATCATTTTGTAATTAGCTTCACTCTGAAGTATCATTTTGTAATTAACTTCACTCTGAAGTATTAATATGAAACTGTATTTTAAATTCATTGATGTGTGTTCTTAGATGTTGATCTCTTGAAAGACTACGACAGCTGCATCCGTGCATGTATCAATATATGCAATATATATAATTGCCACAATAACAAATTTATACTTTTAATATGTGAAATATATATTTTCCGGACAATAACTTTATCCGACGCTTTTTAAAGCGCGGCTAGTCTATAACGGCGCAAGAATATTGCTATACTGACGCAATAAAAAAGCGCCGCGATAGGGGGTAGCGGCATAGGCAAAGAGAGCGCTTTTGATTGCGTCGGTATAGGTACTTGTGGCGCTAAAAAGCGCCGTAATAGCTTTTTCAAGAGCGTCGCTAAAGACTTTTGAGGTTTTTACCGAAAATCACCCGTAAAATAGCGTATATTGCCCAAAACCACACCATTAATTAAATATTACCGGAAACCACCCATATAACACTCTCCGTTAGCCAAACGCCACCCATTTTCATATTCCGTTTAAAATCTGTTAAGTATTTACAGATTTAGCCCGAAAATTTTTCGTTTATTCACTTTCCTTCACAACTTGAAAAGTTGGGAAATAATTGTAATTAAGTAAAAAAAAAAAAAAAGGGTTAGCTACATCATGTTCTTCAACACAAGAATCAGATCTGAGAAATAGAATGCAGATTCAGATTTTAACAACGTTGTTTCTTGAGTGTAGATCCAAGTAGTGAGAAGCAACGAACAAAAGAATGATTTAGAGGTAATTTCTAACCCTAATTTTGCCTTTGGCTCTTCAACTTCATTGATTTTTGAACCGTCAAATCCGAATTTGGGATTTCTTCGACCTCAAACCCCTTCCCCCACCCTCAAATCCGAATATGGGATTTCTTAATATGAAGACGTCTGGTTTTCTTCACCCTCAAATCATCATATCTTCTCCAACCTCGAAATCGACTTGTTTTTTACAGATTTTCTTCAGCCAAGCCTTGTCTCGCCTCACAACTTTTAATTTCTCGCTTACACTGGATGTCGCCGTTTCCGCTGACGACGACGGTGTTCTTGAGTCGCTGGGCAATTTCTTAATGGTAGACGAAGGGTTTACATATCTGGATTTCAACAACGAATCGTTTTGATCTTGTAATTAGGTTTTCTAATTCGCTTTTGGATTTGATTCCGATTCGGTGGTTTAAATTGCATATCATTGATTAAAAGGGGGACGAGGTCGCCGGAGGTGGTGAGCGGCGGCGATGTTTGCTCAGTTCTCAGTTATGGTTTTGGGTTGAAGAACATGATGTAGCTAACCCTTTTTTTTACTTAATTACAATTATTTCCCAACTTTTCAAGTTGTGAAGAAAAGTGAATAAACAAAAATTTTGCGGGCTAAATATGTAAATACTTAATAGATTTTAAACGGAATATGAAAATGGGTGGCGTTTGGCTAACGAAGAGTGTTATATGGGTGATTTCCGGTAATATTTGATTAATGGGGTGGTTTTGGGCAATATACGGTATTTTACGGGTGGTTTTCGGTAAAAACCTCAAGACTTTTTCCCTACTAGTGTTAAGATGAGAAATAAGAAGGAAAGGTGACCGTCCGTTGACCACTCGTTGACCACCCGTTGACCAGCGGTTGACTAGTGATGACCGGCCGTTGACTTTTTAATTTTTTTTTGAGGCCAGTTTTTTTTATCGGATTTTTTTCCATTCCAAATTTTTGTGCGCTATGATTTGTAAGTAAAAGTGTTATTCTTTGTAAGTAAAAGTGCTATATTCTTTCTAGAAAAAAACGTAACACATTTCACCTAGCATAGAGAAGCACATATAGACAAAAACATAGCACACTTCAGTTGGCCATAAAGAAGCACATATAGGCGAAAAGTGTAGCACATTTCATCCATAGAGAAGCACATTTAGGCAAAAGCGTAACACCTTTCACCTAGCAATAGAGGAGCACATATAGGCGAAAAGTGTAGCACATTTCAACCATAAAAAAGCACATCTAGGCAAAAACGTAGCATATTTCACCTAGCATAGAGAAGCTCATATAGGCAAAAGTGAATCACACTTCAGCTAGCCATAAAGAAGCACGTATAGGCAAAAGCGTAGCACACTTCAGCTAGTCATAGAGAAGCACATATAGGCGAAAACGTAGCATATTTCAGCCATATAGAAGCATATCTAGGAAAAAAACGTAGCATATTTCAGTCATAGAGAAGCACATCTAGGCAAAAGCGTAAGACATTTCACCTAGCACAGAGAAACACATATATGCAATAGCGTAGCACACTTCACCTAGCTTAGAGAATCACATATATATGCAAAAACGTAGCACACTTCAGTTAGCCATAGAGAAGCAATATAGGCGAAAAACGTAGCACATTTCAGCTATAGAGAAACACATCTAGGCAAAAGCGTAGCACCTTTCACCTAGCATAGAGAAGCACATATAGGCAAAAGCGTAGCACACTTCAGCAAGCCATACAGAAGCACATATAGGCGAAAGCGTAGCACATTTCAGCCTTAGAGAAGCACATCTAGGCAAAATCGTAGCACCTTTCACCCAGCATAGAGAAGCACATATAGTTAAAAGCGTATCACACATCAACTAGCCATACAAAAACACATATGGGCAAAAACGTAGCATATTTCATCCATAGAGTAACACATTCTTTGCAATTTTAAATTTTGACCTAAAATACCATAGTACATTTCAACCATATAGTAACCATTTTTAGGTATTTTGAAACACTTAAATTTATAAATACAAAATCCGGTCTAAAAAATATTTTTTGGCCCAAAAAAAATAAAAAAAGTCAATGGTCGGTCAACGCCCGGTCAACAGACGGTCACCATCGGTCAATGGTTAAAGTCGATCAAACCCGGTCAATGGTCAACCACTTGGATCAACCCAAAAAGAGTGTAATCCTAGTCATTGAACTCTAGCTAGGATTACTTCTCATTTTAATAATTATTTCTCATTTGACCTTTAACCCTTTTAGTATGCAATCATATAGGAAGATAATTTATGCAACCTCATTATGGGTAGCCTCATTCAAAAAAAGTTACCAAATTTACATTTTATTATAAAACAATTATATATATATATATATATATATATATATATATATATTTTGGACTACATGTTCATTGACTTTTATTATAAAATAATTGACCAACTAAGTTAGGGTCCGTTTGGATCACAAGTTTATGATTTATAAACATCTATTATGATTTATAATAACCACTGTAGTGCAGTTTTGTTTGGAGAGTAAAAAATGAGGAATTATGTTTGCTTATATACAATAAAACATTTTATTCGTACTCATGTCTTCTCCCACCGAAAGCCACTTCGATGACATCGTCCACTAGTACAGTCCGACCTCCTTCGCCATCAGATCTAATCTTCTTCCCATCGACGTCCTTCCTCCATCAACTTTTTCCTTTCATGTAGAGTTTTAATCTCATCATCCTGATTTCTCTCCCACTTCCAGATCTACATCTTAGTCTTAGAAAAATAGTCATGAAATTGAGGCTTGAATTGTGTTACTTGGTTGTGGATATCTTGATTCTTGTGATTAATCTGTTCTATTTCTGCAAACTAGGCATTTTGGAATCAATTTCTGCAAATTAGGGTTAGGAGGGAGAAAAGATTGGACAACGGTGAGGTGTTAGAATACAGAGTGACAGAAGAGAGAAAGAGAATAACAGAATTCTGTATTGACTTGAATGTATGTTACAACAAGAACACTAGTATATATAGCTCACACTAAGAACTCACAAATTACACAAGTTATAATCCTAACATCCCCGCAAATTGGAGGTGTCTTTGACAACCCCAAATTGGCCATTACAGAGTGATGTGAAGGACCAGCTAATGGTTTTGTAAAAACATCAGCAAGCATGAACTGTGTTGGAGTATGAGAGAGTTTGATGAGACCGTGAGCTAACTTTGATTTGACATAGTGGCAATCTATCTCAATGTGCTTTGTACGCTCATGGAAGACTGGATTCTTTGCTATGTGTATAGCAGCTTGGCTATCACACTTTACTGAAACCGGGGCAATGTCTGGAACTCCTAACTCATGTAGCAACCTTGTCAACCAAGCCAATTCAGTTGTAACACGCCTCAATGATTGATACTCAACCTCTGCAGATGACAAGGATATGGTTGTCTTCTTCTTTGACTTCCAGGAAATAGGTGAATTGCCTAACGTGATGAAGTAACCACTCACTTACTTTCTTGTACACACACATGAAGCCCAATCCGAATCACAGTATGCCTATAGCTTGAGATCATGATCTGCAGAGATTAACAATCCATGATCTAAAGTACCTTTTAAGAATCTGAGTGTTTGTATGGCAGCAAGAAAATGAGTATGACAAGGGTTGTGCATAAACTGGCTTAAATGTTGAACAACAAAGCAAATGTCTGGACGAGAGTTGGTGACGAAATTTAACTTTCCCACCAATCTTCTATAGGAAGTTGCATCTGGCAGTAAATCTTTAGTTGAATAGGTGAGTTTCACTGTTGGATCCAAGGGGGAAGAAGCAATAGGTAGGTCTTCAGTGTCAAAATCTTTTAGGATATCCAGAATAAACTTTCTTTGAGACATTATAATACCCTTACTAGAGTGTAAGAATTCTATGCCCAAAAAATAGCTTAGTTCTCCAAGATCCTTAATTTTGAACTCATTGTCCAAGTGAGACTTCACAGCAACTATCTCATCCTTATTATCCCCAGTAATAAGGATATTATCAACATAAACAGCCAAATAAACAACTGTGTTACCTGTCTTCTTGATGAATAAAGAATTATCATTATAGTGATTGTTGAAAATCTTGTGAGGAAAGAGCTTGTGACAGTTTGTGATGCCATTGTCTTGAAGCTTGGCGAAGGCCATACAATGATTTGTTTAGTATGCAAGCTTGCCCTTGTGAAGCTTCCAATCCTTGTGGAATCTTCATATACACCTCCTCTTCTAGGTCCCCATGCAAAAATGCATTATTGACATCCAATTGTGTCAAGTTCCATCCTCTCTTGACAGCTATTGCAATAAGGCTTCTTAGTGTTGTCATTTTGACAACTGGAGAGAAGGTTTCTGTGAAATCTATGCTTTCTCTTTGAGTACATCCCTTAATCACCAGTCTAGCCTTGTGTCTTTCTAAAGATCCATCTGCTCTGTATTTTAATTTGTATACCCATTTAGAAGCTATGGGTTTCTTCCCTGGAGGCAATGAAACAATGTCCCAAGTATGGTTGGCATCTAGAGTTGCCAATTCTGTCTGCATAGCTTGTTGCCATTCTGGATATGAGTTTGTAGCTTCAAAGGATGTGGGTTCTGTCAGGGAAATTACTTCTGCAACCATACATTTGCTGAAGAAATGAAGATCACTGTAAGACACCACTGTAGAACTTGTTGGAGTTGTCAAGACACTATTGCAAAAGGCATTAGTGCACACAAAATCTTCTAAGTAGGATGGTTTGTTGATAGTTCTTGAAGACCTTCTGGTAGCAGCTATTGGCTCTGGATGAGGTATGACAGAGGATGAGTTTTCACTCATTGCAAGGAGCTTCAACAGAGGATGAGTTTTCACTCATCGCACCTTGATCTGTGTCCCAAAAATCTGGACAAGTGTTACTGTAAATGGGATTAGCAGATGGAGTTAAAGACATGAATGGCATTATATTTTCATGAAAGATAACATCTCTGGAATAGAAAACTTCTTTAGTATTCAGGTTAAGCAATTTGTATGCTTTCTTTGTTGCTGGATACCCTAGAAATACACACTGACTTGCTCTTGGCATGAACTTGCTTCTTCCTGCTGAGACTGTAGAAGCAAAGACCAAGCACCCAAAGTGAAGCGATATCAGGATGACGAGCTAGCAACGACATCACCATTGAGTCTGAGGCCTTGTCGTCCCCCGTGGAAAATGAAGTTACAGGATCCCAACTGAGATTGACGTTTTGGATTATTTGTTTCGGGTTATTTTTATGACTTTCTTTAATTGTTAAGGCTGAGAACTAGGTTTAGCAGCCGTCGTTTTATTTCCTTAGTTTATTTTCCATGTTTTAAGTTTGTTGGAGTTATCTATATAAGGAGCTCCATTGTTTACATTGTTTCTTACATTGAATTTCATAGCAGAGCTTAAGTTTGAGTTTTATCTCCTTCCTTTGCTTCGACGTCATACAACTGATTGGATCCGGAGTTGTTCTCGTTAGCGAACTTTCATCAAGCATACCGTTGAATTCATTCATATCTTGAGTGGACTCTGAAGACATCGAGTTCTTGGCGAACCGAAAGATTCGTTACTTATCCAAACCCTAGAAGAGTTCTAGAAGCGCCATCGACTTCCCTTTCTACCACGATCCTTCTCGAGGGCATACGAGTCACCTAGATTCATATCAATTGGTATTAGAGCCCAGCGGTTCAAAGGTGTAGTCATTTTTAAACTCTTACTTTCCATTCCCTTCCATATCCTCTCCACCAAATTCCGCACAGAAAACCATAAACCCTAAAAATCCCGTCGACTTCTACCCAGATTTCGGCCCCAAAATTTTTTCCATTTTCCACAAAAACCTCCACCATCATCTAGATCTTTTCAATACGAGTCCATACATATAAGATTTGTCAAAATCGGAGTTCGTTTGCCCATCCAAAACCCTAAAATACGAACATGCCGATGTCTGCCAAAAAACTCCGCGATCACGTCTCAGAAGTGGCGATCGGCGCGCCGCCGTTGACAGAACCCTGATTTTAGGTTTTTACCCATCCAGCCCTAGTTTTACCTATGTCATATCGTCGGGCCACAGGACGGTTCGATGATTACTGGTCTGATGACGATGATGAAGAGTGGGATGACTATGAACGATTCGGTGGTGTGAGCCCTTACGCCAACATGCCTCCCGGTTGGCTCCCACCTCCGTATCCTCTTAACCCACAACGCTACAGGCCATCTACACAACGCCACAACGCACCTCGGCAACATCATCCTCCAGCACAGGCTCCCAAGTCAAGTACAAAGGAGCGTCGTCCATCAGACCTCGAGGCTGAAATTGCTTGGCTAAAGGCAGAAATCGCCAGGACACGACAGGCTCTTGATCAACGAGCCAAGGAGATGATCGATACGCCTGATTTTCTCATAGAAGCAACCCAAACGCTCAATCAGGTATCGGTTCTCAACTTGGAATCAATAAATGAAGTGTCAGTAATTAAGGAGTCGGTCACATATCAGATTCCTTCCCAAGTTGTGGATTCCATTGAAGACAAGAAGGATGAGTCCTCAGATTGTGGCAACAGTGAGCAAGAACTTCCATTGATGATGCATACAGTCTTTCACATCAAAGCTTTCTTGGACGCCTTCTGGTGTTCAAACACTTGCAACTATGGGCCCATTCACCACAACACCTTTGGTTTCAGTCCCCATTAATTGTGCTTTTAGAGTGCTCCCAACAGATGAGTTTGTTCTTAAGAAGGGGAGATGCTCCATATTACTTAATCTTTTTCTCTCCTGTGCACATACACGATCGAATCGAGGACGCTTCGAGGCTAAGAAGGGGATAATGAAGCGATATTAGGATGACGAGATAGCAACGACATCACCATTGATTTCGAGGCCTTGGCGTCCCCCGTGGAGAATGAAGTTACAGGATCCCAACCAGTGGCGGATTCAGGGGGGCGCTTGAAGGTGCGGCCGCGCCCCCTTCACCCCAAAGAGCCTCCATACTTAACCGGCGAGAAGGTGGAGAAAGGATAGACCGCCCCTCCTTCAAGCTGGTTGAAAATGGTGAAAAAGAGAAACTGGACGGAGAAGACGGGGGAGTCACAAGACACTTCATTATTTTGATTTCCTTTTCCTTATTAACATTTCAAAACGACGTCGTCTATCCAAAAACTTAAACCTCTGAAATTTTTAAATTAAAATAAAAAGAAAATCTTGTCCTTTAGTGCTTCTTATTCCAGCGAATACCAAGTTCCACAGTCACTCACATTAACTTCTTACACTACTTTCAACAAATAGGAAAAAGAAATGCAATTCATGATTATACCTATTGTACTCTCTCCGTCCCTTTTTTTCCTTCCTCTTTCCTTTTAATTTATCCCCTTATTTCCTTCTTCTTATCAAAACTTTCTACTTTTGACCATAAATATTTTCCACATTACTCTCATAAAAACTTTTCAATTACTACAAAACCCACAACAATCCAAATTACCTTTTCACTTTTATCTCTCTCATCATTACTATACCCACATCTTAACCCTTTAATTTTCCTCTCTCCTTATTTTTCTCATCCCAATACGCACTCTCTCCTACTTTTCTTCTCCTCTCTCCTCTCCTCTCCCATCTTCTTAATTTTTGTGCGTTTTTGGAAGAGGAAGAAAAAAGAGGGACGGAGGGAGTACTACTGTATTTCCTTTCTACGGAGTACTACCGAGTAGGATCCTTACTCATTTTAAAATGATGATATTTTGAGATTATTTAATTTGAAATATAGGATCACTAATTAAGTTGATGATGACTGGAGTAAATTTTTAATAATTAATATTTTGTTATAAATCAAAATTATTTGAACTAAAAGAAGAGAGTAGAGAGTAAAAGAATAAGAGAGTAAGAGAGTAAGAGAGTAGATAGAAAGAGTATGTATTCTCATTTGTCTAATTAAACTCAAGCCTATTTATAGACGAGAAGACAAAAAAGTGATGTAGTTAAGGTAATTTAACACATTTCTGATTGTACAAGATTTTATGAACATTCAAAATACAAAAAATAGTGTGAATGTCAAAAGATAATCCTAAAAAAATTTAAAAATATATATAGATAACTAGTATAAATCATTTTTTGTAATCTAAGAAGCTTATAATGAAAACTATTATTAATTTATTATATTATTTTTGTTGTAATAGATTTAAGATTTAAGTTAGCACTTTATCTAATAATATACTTAATATATATCTTAAGTTTATATGTTCGAACTACCGCATACGTTATAATTTAACATAAAATTGAAGATTGTGTTTTAAAAATCCGTCCCTCCTTCGTATAATTCCTGGCTCCGCCACTGATCCCAACTGAGATTGACGTTTTGGATGATTTGTTTCCGGTTATTTTTATGACTTTCTTTAATTGTTAAGGCTGAGAACTAGGTTTAGCAGCCGTCGTTTTATTTCCTTAGTTTATTTTCCATGTTTTAAGTTTGTTGGAGTTATCTATATAAGGAGCTCCATTGTTTACATTGTTTCTTACGTTGAATTTCATAGCAGAGCTTAAGTTTGAGTTTTATCTCCTTCCTTTGCTTCAACGTCATATTACTGATTGGATCCGTAGTTGTTCTCGTTAGCAAACTGTCATCAAGCATACCGTTGAATTCGTTCATATCTTGAGTGGACTCTCAAGACATCGAGTTCTTGGCGAATCGAAAGATTCGTTACTTATCCAAACCCTAGAAGAGTTGAAGAAAGACGGCTTTCCTTTCTACCACGATCCCCCCGAGGCATACGAGTCATCCAGATTCGTATCACAAAGGTTCTGAGATTATCAAGAGTATAGGAGCTTCTGAAAACAAGACTTCATAAGGTGACTTGCCATGAAGAACATTTGTAGGATATCTATTGATCAAATAAGCTGCAGTCAATATAGAATTTCCCCAATAATCAATAGGCATATGAGCATAAAAATGAGTGCTCTGGCAACTTCAAGCAAGTGTCTATGTTTGCGCTCAACAACTCACTAGTGGAAAAAACCCTTGTTGCAGCTCCCTTTTTGAGGCGGGCAAAACAATGTGCGCCTCAACAGAGGTCTGTTGAGGAGTACATTATATTGTACGCCTCAACAAGGGAGCTGCAACAAGGTCTGTTGAGGCGCACATAATAGTGTACGCCTCAACAGACACTTGTTGAGGCGAACGTTATTTTGCCCGCCTCAAAAAGTAGAGCCTCAAAAGGGTTTGTTGAGGCGTACATTAATATGTACGCCTCAACAAACCCTTTTGAGGCGTACATAATATTGCCCGCCTCAACAAGTCAAGGCCTGTTGAGGCGCACAAAATTATGTACGCCTCAAGAAAGTAATGTTAAAAATACCAAAAAAGTCCTAACTTGTTTTCTACTGTTGGATCAACTTAATCAACGATCAATAAATATCTAACCAATTTACACGGATTGACATTTAACACCATTAGATCAATCCACCTTCAAATCCAACCCTTAAATCCCAAATAAATAAAAAACTAAAAATTCCCCACTACCCTCGATCAGATGAAATGCCTGTCTCTCTTTCTCTCTTTAGCATTAACCTAAATCAAAACCCTAAAGCTTTACACAGGTGCCTCTTCTTCTCTCGATATCAAGTGTGCCTCTCCTTCTCTCGACACCACCTCAACATCTCATCGTCTGCTTACGGCCAAAACCCATCCTCCTACGCTTTCTTCTTCTTCTCCCTCCTCTGTCGACTTCTGTGTTTTCCTGGTGCGAGGCGGCAGTAGAACAGTCATAGAAGAGGCGGCCTTAGAAGAGACGAATCTAAAGGAAGGAAGAGGGGAACGTGGAGACGAAGCGCTTCGGAGACGAACACGCTGGAGACGAAGAAGCCGAAGACGAAGAAGAGTCAGAGACGAAGAAGTCGAGATCGAGATTCGCAGATCTGAAGATCTGGAGAATCGGTGACTCCTCCTCCTGAAACCGTTAGCTCCATCTCTTCCCATCGCAGTCAGAGTCGGAGGCAGGTTAGGGTTCCTCAGAAGGCGGATCTGGATCTCTAGAAGAGGCGGTAGATCCAAAGAACCCTAGAAGAGGTGTGAAGATCCGGCAAGGCGAGGTTTTCAGAAGGCGCATGAAGTTTGGTTGAAGATTTCTTTGAAGATTTCTTTGAAGATACCGATGTTGAAATTTTTGTTCATAAACATCAAGTTTCGCGTCGACTGTATGTTCTCAAAATTCAATTTTAATCAAAGTTTATGTTGAATTTATCTTGTTCGAAGGTTAAAGGCAGACTGTGATTCTGCAGATTAAATTTGAATGAGGGGTGAAATGTTTATGGATTTATTTTTTGTGTGGAATTTCTGGATTTATTTGACCGAGGGGTTGAATTTCAATTTTTTGGTTGAAATTTTTGAGGCGGGCAAACAATTAGTGCGCCTCACAGAATTTTTTTTTGAGGCGGGCATAATGAAATGAAAGTCAGGTTTTGAGACTTTTTGAGGCGGGCAATGGAATGAGAAAGCAAATATTTTGCCCATTTGTTGAGGCGGGCACTTTTTTGACCGCCTCAACAAGTATTTACCTGTTGTAGCCCCCTCAGTTGCCGCGCCCCTTGCCCGCCTCAACAGGTGTTTTTTCCACTAGTGACTCCATTTTGTTGAGGAGTATAAACACAAGAAGTTTGGTGAATTATGCCTTTAGAAAGAAAATATTGAGAAGACACATTACTTGTACCAAGTTCATATGCATTATCTGATCTTACAATCTTTACAATAGCATCAAACTGAGTTTGAACCATAGAAATGAAAGATTGTAAAACAGAAAAACTACTAGCTTTATCTCTGAGAAGATGAACCCAAGTTGCTCTGCTGTAATCATCAACTATTGTGAGAAAATACTTGAAGCCATCATGTGTTGGAGTCTTGAAGGGTCCCATGTGTCCACATGGATTAACTCGAAGGCTGCCTTGGTAGATATTGAGCTGCTAGGAAAAGGAGCCTTGTGTTTTGGATTTAGCACAGATAGCACAAGGAGGCATATTTTCCTTCTTTACATCAATATCAAACAAAAGCTTCAACTTAGAAGATGGTAAATGACCTAATCTCCTATGTAAAAGAATAAACTTGTTCTCAGTTTTATTAGGAATACTACTAAGTGTAGACAAAGAAGAACTTTCTTTGAGTAAGCAGTTCAAGCAAGTAGGGCCCCTTTGATTCTTTACCAAGGGTTAGAGGCTTGGTCTGTGAGAGACCCTGCAGAAAGCAAGCTGAATCAGTGAATAAAGTAATACACTTCAGCTGAGCACAAAGTTTGGAGATAGACAATAGATTGAACTTGAAGTCAGGAACAAAGAGAACTCCTTCAAGTATGATTGAATCAGTAATCCTAACTTGACCAACCACTTTAACCAGCATCACATTACCATTTGGTAATTTGATATTAATAGGATACTGAAGAAACTGATAGTCTATAAAGTGACTCAGCACATGACACATGTGATCACTTGCACCAGAATCCAAAATCCAAGTAAGTGAAGATGTAATACTACTATAACCCACAAAAGATAGTAGTTTACCAACAAAGTTGCTTGAAGAACATCCAGGAATATTCTGCAGAAGAGACCTTAGTTGTGCTAGTTCCATGGCAGATAAACCAGTATTAGAAACACCAGTATCAGAATCTGAACCCTGAGCACAATGAGCACTAGAAATGACCGGCTTCTTGCTATCCTTAGGATAGCCAATAATCTTGTAGCAAGACTCACACTAAATACCCTGGCCTCTTGCAGTGGCTACAAATCTTTGGATTCTTTCCTTTGTATGTGCCTTTGTTTTGATTACTTGCTAGAAAGGCATTAGCATCAGTAATCTGAGAAGGAGCCCTGATGTCCCTTTGTTGTTCTTCCTCTACCAGAATAGAGTAAGCTTGGTTGACAATAGATGTAGGAGTGATCATCAATATGTTGCCTCTAGCAACATTGTAGGATTCATTCAATCCCATTAAGAATTGATACAACTTCAATTCTTGATCATAAGCAGATAAAGAACTCGCAGATCCACATGAACAAGTAGGAATCATCTAATGTTGTCTAATTCATCCCATAAGCGTTTGATTCGAGTAAAATAAGAGCTTATCGAATCAGTACCTTGAGAAATGGATGCCAATTCTTTCTGAATATAGAATTTATGAGCACCATTGATTCTTCCATATCTGGAACTCAGCTCATCCCAAACATCTTGAGCTGTAGTTGCAAACATAACACTGTCTGCAATTGGCTTAGCAAGGGCATTCGTGATCCAAGAGATCACCAGATCATTGCAACGATCCCAAATTAAGAGCCGAATAGCATCACCAACCAAAGTAGCACAAGGAAACGTTCCATTGATGAAGGAAAGCTTGTTCTTCGTGTTAAGCCCCACCATTATAGATCGGCGCCAAGACAGAAATCCCTTTCCATCGAAGGGAGTTGAAACAAGCACCCTACCAGGGCCATCTGAAGGATGAATGTAAAGTGGATCATTGAAATCCGAGATGATATTCGTAGGACTCACCATTATCAATCAATCGAGTGAATCAACCACAAATTCTTGCAAAATCTAGGGTTTGCAAGAAATGAAAGAGCGATCAGAAGATCTAGAAAGAATGATCAATCGAAAGAATCGATTGGAGAATCTCGATCAGATGAACATGATCGAGGAAACAATTTGCGGAAAAAAATCAAGATTGGAAACCTCGCTCTGATACCATGTTAGAATACAGAGTGAGAGAAGAGAGAAAGAGAATAACAGAATTCTGTATGGAGTTGAATGTCTGTTATAACAAAAACACCAGTATATATAGCTTACACTAAGAACTCACTAATTACACACGTAATAATCCTAACATGAGGGGTGGTGCGAGCGCGGTGAGGGTGCAAAATAAGGGGAAGAAAGAAGGTCAACAGCGAGGCGGTGAGCGGAGATGATCTTTAGCCGGTGATGATTAGGAAAAGGCCAGAAGTGACGGAAAAAAAACGAGTTGGGGATGAATGAGAGAAATGATTTTAAATGCTACCAAACACACAAACACACTTTATGTGAATTAGATATTTCATGGAGAATGTTGTTCCAATCCTATAATTGATTATGAAAAATAAATCATAATTAACGATCCAAACAGCCCCATAGTGTATCCTTGTTTTTTTTTTTGGTCAAAACGAATTCTTTGTTTTGTTATTACCTTGGTGGATGTTGTTAGGTCTTCGCTGGAGGTAGAGACCGCATCCCGCAAAGCTCCTCCAACATTCAAATATGTAACAACACGTTTCAATTCAACCATTCCTAACCCCCTTGCCAATCCATAACAATCTTGGAAATCCACTGCACTGATCTCTTCCCCCCTCTCCTTATTCAGATCAAGCGATTTTCCTGCTTTGAAGTCCTGTAACTGCAAAAGGGGTCTATCTCGATAGAGATCCGAAAAGAAGAAGGATTACTTTTTGATTTCTGGGGAGGTTGAATTTCAGATATGGGTGCCGGAGCTTCGGAATCTAGCTCAGATGAAGGTGGGGTTGGGAGCAGCCAAACCCTAGTGGTGTTGAATGTGTATGATCTTACACCCATCAACCATTATACCCACTGGTTTGGTTTTGGGATCTTTCACTCCGGCATTGAAGGTTATTCTCTACTGTGCTGTTCTTCTTTCAGTTTGGTATACTGCTGTTATTTTGGCAGTTTTTTGTTCTTGATTGCAGTTTTATTTGTTGTTGAATTTGTGTTTCTACTGTATCTATTGGCATTTGGCAATCTTCTGGTTTCTGGGCGTTTTAATTTTTTTAATTTGTCTGCCAAGTTATTTTGGTCTTTCTTGTTTCTATTGGAATGGAAGAGGGAATTAGGGTACTGGAACTTACTAATTTTTTGTTTAATGCTTTGAAGTATGCACTCTCACCCTTAAACCCTCAGGAATAGGATTATCATACCTTACACCAAACCCCCCATGAGAAAGCATAAATTAAACACTATAATATGGTTATGGTTAATGGAGTTCCGAGTAGCTGATGGCGTAACGTAAGCCAAACTCGACATTTAATCTCTTGCTTGCTACATGAAACTTCGATGTTTTTTGTCGGTCGTTATCCTTGTTGTATTGCCTCCTTTCACTCTACCCAAATTTTGTTGACTGAATTCAGGTTTCTTTAATCATACCATCATGGATGCCTTGAAAGATGTTCTCTTTTTTTTTTCCTTTTTGGTGTTTGCTGTCACAGTTTGAAGACGAAAATCAGGTAGTATCATTCTATAGGTTCATTTCGCTGCAAAGTGATAATGGCTTAATGGATGAGGCATGGTGATCCTTGAATAATTATATGTTATTTCCAAATATTGGTAGCTGTAATTAGACTTGTTACTTTTGGTATGTGAGTTAGCGAATATAGTTGCTTACATAAATGATGGACAGATTCTCACTAGTTTTGAACTGTCTAGTTACTCATTGTTCGAATCAGCCCCATGGTTTGAAGTGAATAGGATAGAAAGGTTGTGAACTGGTGCTGCACTGTGTCAAGCTACCTACTTCCAACTATGACTTTATCTCCTAGTAAGATCACGAACTGATATTAGCAAAGAGAGAGCTGGCATTACAATGAAGCGGTTGTTTCTAATCACTACGTTGTCCATTACACACAAATTTAATAAACAAACTCACTCATTTTGGACATCTTATATTTCTCCATTACTTGCTAACAGTTGGTGATTGATTTTGGTATCTTAATTCTAGTGCAAAATGTATGACCTCAGATTGGAATATTAAACAGCTTCTTTCCGTTTAAAGTAATTGTTGATTCATCTCTCGAATCCATGATTCTGAACATCTTCTTTCTCTACGTGGTATATATAGTCCATGGCATGGAGTATGGATTTGGAGCACATGAATTCCCAGTTAGTGGAGTCTTTGAAGTTGAACCTAGGAGTTGTCCTGGTTTCATTTATCGGTGTTCTATATCCCTAGGCAACCTAAACATGCCTCATTCCGACTTCCGAACATTCATCGAAAATGCCGCCTCTGAGTATCATGGGGATACTTATCATCTCATCCGAAAAAACTGCAATCATTTCACAGACGATATAGCATGGAGATTGACTGGGAAGCATATACCTGGATGGGTAAATCGACTAGCTCATCTCGGTTAGTAATCCTTAATCCTTTCTCGTGCTTTATCTTGTTCTCTTTGTTTCTACTTGCTAGATTTAGCCCCGGTTTCCTTTATATTTGGAGTGTAACCTTTTTGCGAAGTGGGAACAAATGCATTGGAACAAGGATAAAGACTGCTCACAAAAAACATCTATTCCCTCCGGTACAAGTCCACCATGGAGATGGAGTTGTGAAGCCATACATCTTATCTTTTGAATTACCCTTGGCTGATGCTTAAACATGCATTATACTCGCGTTGTACACTTGTGAAATTGTTTTTGCACGCGACAAACTAGTTTATTGTTTCTTTGTGTTAATTTCAAATACAGATGAAGATGTGCTTAACTCTAGGAAGCTATAGGACTCTTAGAATGACCAGCACAGAAGAAATCTGATACTTTTCTTGAATTGGGTGCAGCTAAATTTCCTAAACCTTCATATGAATGTTCTGCTTCAGTAAACCTTCTAAGCAACGCATTTGTTTCTATATCAAGTATAATTTGATCTCACGTGTTGCAAAAGGCAGCAACATTTGTCAATTCTGTATCATGTGGTATAAAACTAGAAAGTATTGTATGACTGGAGCTAACAGAGTACTTGCCCTGGACTGAATTTCAGGCTCTGTTTGCAGCTGCTTGCTTCCTGAAAGCCTACAAATGACAACAGTTAAAGAGATGCCTGACTATAAAGATCACTTGGGTAAGTAGTTCATCAACTTTCTCTGTCTTCATTTTAGGGTGTGTTTGGGTAATGCATCAGTCCTGGACATCCAAACAAACCCTTAATTCAACATGATCATTATTAATTCCATTGTGGGGAGATTTCACTTTTATCATGTTAATTTTTGTTCAGAAGAAGGGAGTGAATTATCTTCAGAAGATAGCCACCATCATCCTCTTGAACAAAGTGAAAGTGATGAAACCGACAGAGATCGGCTTCTCCCAGCAGCTTCTTACTCAGCAAATGGAGACATTGCCTTCATTAAGGAGGTTGAGAGGTGACAGTTCTGCCTTGCCTCTTAACAGCTTGGAAATCTTTTTTCTTTTTTTTTCTTCTTCTCTCTTCGTTAATATCGGTTGAGAAGAACAAGAATTGGTTCTTAGTGTATGGAGTGAATTAATGCAGTTAAATCCCACTGTAATTTTGGTCGGAACTGGAGATATTGATGAAGAATTGGTGTCGGAATACGCGCCTCGAGGAGTTGGAAGGTGCTTGTTTGTTCAACTTTGACAGGATCTATTGTTGTGTTCTTATTCTTGTATGAATATTGCATATTGCATAGTTTGTCAAATTTGTCTGGATGGAGAATGAGCCAAAATATTGCTTGTATTATTACTTTTTCTTTGGATCCCTTGAAGCATCTGTAACTGGACATACAATGGGATGCACACTACATGGATACATTAATGTAATTTAGTCCAAAGTTAGGGATGCACAGCCAAAGAAACATCTCTTATTGGCATTTTTTTAATGTAATTGAAATTGGAAGTATCGAACAAACGATACAAATATACCGCAATAAGCTAATTTTCGTTAATTTTTCTCACAACTAGGCCCCCTTTTTTCTTTTAAATTTTTATAACTTTCCATTCCAAAACTACCCTTAAACATACTATTAGTTAGAATGTTAGATGCACAGCTAATTTTTCTCCTCCCCGTTATCGTCAAATCCCCCGCTGGCCATTTTGGGTAAATTTAGCCTAATTAAACATACTATTAGTTAGATTCACGTTTAGTGTAATTGTTTGTAAAACCTACGCTTGTTAATTAAACCTAATCTAGCTAATTCAACCTATGTAACCTACTGTTTACCCAGTTTGCCGGCGATCGTGCCTCAACTCCATTCTAGCCTAATTAAACCTGTTTGAAAATATGTCAAAGTCGAGTAACCTATCTACCCTATTCCATATTTGATTAATTAAAACTATGAAATCTAGCTGTTCGATCCACGTTTGATTAAAGCTATATAATCTATTCCACGTTACATAAACGTAGCTTAATTAAAGCTACTGTTTGTAACTAAATCTATGTTTATGTTACTTAATCCACACTTATATGTAAATACAAGATGATTAATTATTACGTTTTAGGTGTATTTGTTGATCATACCTGCTACGTAGGGCCCAATTGTTTATTTATAAAGTTATATGTTATGATATTTTTATAATATGAAAAAATAAAATACAATGATTCATATATTTTCAAGACATTCGTCATCTCGTAACACCAGAAATAAAAATATATACATCACTATCACAAAGGTCAAATGATACCTATGTATTCAGGTTAGAACATTTTCTGGTTACATTATCACAATAGGTACCTCTTTGAAGGTTACATAAAAAAGTTCCTATATCTGAAAAAATATCTTAATTTAATTAATTGTTTATCTTTTATCTAAATTTTTTATTTACTTTGTACACATTATGCCAATATAATTTAGTACATTTGATATTTTTCATCTATACGTATTATTTTAATTAATTGATATCTTTTACCTAAAATTGTATCTACTTTGTACACACTATCCACACGTAATTTAACTCACTTGTTAAATCTCGTCTACACCTATTCTTTATCTATATTCCAACTAGAATCAGACCCCCCGCGCATAGCGCGGGGTAATTACGGTTTTCGTCTCAAAACTGGATTGAGCTAACTATATATTTACAATTTTTTTCAGGGCATATTTTATCCAATTCAGGTCAAAGCAAATCTAACCTGCAGATCAACACATTAACACAAACATAAACGAACAATAGAAGTGATAAAAATAACAAATTGATTGATTCAATTACAAATTGACAATAACCATGAGTAACGGCGAAATACAATATGCAGAAGAGTAACGACGACTTGATGGGAGAATTCAATACGAAATCCCATTCGGAGAAGTCGAAAAATCAAAAGTTGAAATTAGAAGAGGAATTCAAGAGGCCATATAGTAATGACGACTTAATGACAACTTTCTAGGTCATTACCTGCGCTTTGCGCGAGCCAAACAATTTTTATTTTTGTCTATATTCATATATTTAATATATTTTTTCATATATGTATTTTTTAGTAAATTATAATAAAATGAATTGAATATCTCTTATATATGTACCAAAATCACATAGTCGTGTACGTTGCTCGGATTGCTCTTCATCGTCATACGGATTGAAGGTGAAGAGTGAAGAAAAAAAAAGATTATAATGGTGGAAATACTAACCAATTAAGCACATAATTATGATTTTATTAGACATTTAATAAGTCCCAATTATTATTGGATAATGAGAAATAGGAAAAAAAAAATTAAGTTTAAACATTAATGAGTCCCAATTGTCATTACTTTCTCAAACTCATGAATTTTTATATATATATAGATGTGGTTGATAATTGATTTTATAGTAAAATATTATTTATCTATCTCAATTCCCACATCATTTAAATATTCGTTTGTATCTTTTACTGTATTATATCTTTTCTCTTATGTACATGTTTATTTATTGGGTGTGAATCCCATAATAAACCCTCTTATAGAGATAAATAAGAATGAATCCAAGGCATCCAATGACTTATATTAAACTAGCTATCTCCACTTGTAGTGGGGGTAGTTGTGGTGGTCCGGCGGCCTTCCGGCGACCACCCGGTGGTTGTCCGGCGGCGGTCCGACGGAGGTCCGGCGACGGCCCGGCGGAGGTCCGGCGACGACCCGGCGGTGGTCCAATAATAAATGAAAAAGTTAAAGTATATAAATAAATGAAAATTTAAGTCTAATTCAAATTGATGAACATTTAAATATAATGTGATGAACATTTAATTATAATGTGATGAACATTCTGTTGGTGAACATGTAATTAAAATGTGATGAACATTCAGTAGAGTATATCAAAATGAACGTTTATAAACATTTTGATGAACATTTATGAACAACGTGATGGACATTTAAGCTAATTGTAATGAACTTTTGAGTAATGAACATTTTATTAAATGCTTGTGAACATTTAAGGATATTTGATGAACATTTAAGTATGAGATGATGAACATTTAGGTAATTTTTGATGAAGATCAAGTGTTTTTCTACTCGAAATTATATTAAAGTGATGTTTGATGAACATTTAAGTAAGATATGATGAACATTAATCAACATTTTGATGAACATTTATGAACAACGTGATGAACATTTAAGTCGATTGTAATGAACTTTGGCTAATGAACATTTTATTAAATTCTTGTGAACATTGAAGTATGAGATGATGAACATTTAGGTGAACATTCAGTTGGTGAACTTTTAAGTATAATGTGATGAACATTCAGTAGAGTATGTACAAATGAACATTTATGAACATTGTGATGAACATTTATGAACACTTGATCTTCATAAAAAATTGGTGAACATTTAAGTAGATTGTGATGAACATTCAGTTGGTGAACTTTTAAGTATAATGTGATGAACATTCAGTAGAGTATGTACAAATGAACATTTATGAACATTGTGATGAACATTTATGAACAACGTGATGAACATTTAGTAATATTTGTGAACAATTTTATACATCTTTGTGACAATTTTATTCCGGCGAGGCCCAAAGATGGTCCAGCGGTGGTCGGAGGTGGTCCGGCGGTGGTCGGAGGTGGTCCGGCGGATGTCGGAGGTGGTCCGACGATGGTGACAAGGGGTGACAAGGGGTGCCACGTGTCATCATATGGGCTCTTGGATCTCTCTTGATCCAAGGCTCCACATTCATTCTCATTTATCATTTTAACAAGTATTATTACATGACAATTTTCCTTATTTATTTATTTTCTATCTATTTAATTAACTTAAATAATAAATTATTCGCTACTACACTATAAACTATACACTACATAAAACATAGTAATATAATTATATTATTAAAATAATTAATATAGGCGACCTCGTGCACAACTCTTGGACACATCCTAATCCTAATCATATCGTATCATATCATATCATATCATAATACATATAATTTTTGGGGGTGGTTGAAAAATATTCATCCATTATATTCACAAGATATTCCCCATTATATTTATCTTGGGTTGGGCTTTGAGCTTTTTCTTGGCCCACCGAAAAAATCCAATATATTCACAAAGATATTAATCATAATAATATATCTTTAGTTAAAGATATTCAACAAGATAATAAAAAAGATATTGACAAAAGATAAATATTAGACAAAAACCATTATTATATATAACTAATATTAAAAAGATATGATTATAGGTTCAAATTAATATACTAATTAGATATATCGAAAATATTATAAATATTAATTAAATTTATCTTAAAAAATTCATTTAGCTCGTGCGTAGCACAGGCAAGTAAAATCTAGTCTAATATATTTTTGGATGTTTAGGTCATTTATAGGTCATTAAATTCCAATTCATGCCATCAATCACCCACCTTAGATCGACGAGTTGAGTAAATGGCCCTTGAATGCCGTTTTTATTAAGAAAGTAACTGTTTGTAGCTAGAATTCCTACACGTAGAAACTAAAGCCAAATGTGGGTTATAGATCAAACAAGCAGGTATCAATCTTAACTCTCAAGAACTAGGGTTTAACAACGGCGGAATCTCTCTACTTGTATTTTGCTCGGGGGTACAACCCTTGATTACAATGATAAATGAGCCCTTTATATATAGGCAAACCCTAATTTTATTTTATTGCAATTTGTAAATTAGGTAAAGAGATATTCACTAATTGTTTGTAGCGAGAATACCGGCGTTAGGCCCTTTAAATAGGCTAACCCTAGTTCTTTTTAATAATATTCACTTATTGTTTGTAGCGAGAATACCGACGTAGTGATACTCAAGCAATTGTAGGGTGATGATCAAACTTTTCGGTAACAGTCTTAACACTCAAGAACACGATGAGAAATTAGAGTTAAAGTCTTGTACTTGTGTATTGCTAAAAGAGACAAAACTTGATTACAAAGGAGGCGTTAGGCCCCTTAAATAGGCTAACCCTAGTTCTATCGTTAAGGAAATAGAATAATATATTTTCCTTCTATCTAATAAAGATATAAAACATTGTAAAAAATATTCTTTTGATATCTTTTACTACTTCTTTTACTATTTACATAAGGAATATACAATAAATGACCTAAATATACTTGGTCGACCTTGTCTTCATCACGACGACGCGTTCATGCTTACTTCATCTCGTCGACGTCATCTTCTATGTGTAGCTCACCAACGCGTTTCTTACTCGTCATATTTTTGGGCACAAACAATATCCCTAAGGTGTTTTACGGATCTTATTGCCTTGCAGATCTAGGAAACACCATCTATTTTTATAGAATACGTCTTCACGTGATTCGAAACGCGTTGCTGAAGTCGTCGTCCCAAAATTCAATATCGTCGGAATGCATTGATCGTCGCGCCTTTGCTTTATTGATCTTTGACTGATGGGCCTTCTCGCGAATTGCGCTTGCAACGTTCACTTTCTTCAACCGCTAGTTTCTTAGTGGCGTATAATGCCGTTGGAGATTGATTTATGCCGTAATCCCCGCGATTCCTTGCCTATATTAAGGGCTAAATCTTGACTTTCTTCGCACACTTTTTCTGATCTCATCTTCTTCATCTTGCCTGAGCATTTTATCATTCTCTCATTCTTCACTTACTGGTTTACAACTTCTCATTTCGTATCAATGGCAACTCCAGTTATTTACGAGTCAAAGGAGATCCTTAAACACATCGATCACTACTATTCCGAGGCACACAACGTCGATCGCTTAAGGACTTTGGCGGAGTTGGGTCCAGAGGTGGAGATCGAGATTCCTCCCAGAGGAGTCTGCGTTGAGGCTCACCGACTGGGGTGGATCTCGGTTTACGAGTACCCCTTCCTCGTAGGGCATCGGTTCCCATTCTCACCCCTAGTACATGCGTTCATGCTTTCTTTAGGCGTTGCGATGGGGCAACTTCTTCCCAGCGCCTGGCGTATCTTTGGAGCCCTTGACGATGTTGTGGCAAAACATGGCTTTGACATCGCCGTGGCTGACCTCGTTCATTCTCTGAGGATTTCTACTTCGTCGGCGGGTAGAGTGGATGTTTGTAGTAGACCCAAGAGGGCTCGAATTGCGTTTGAGAAGAGCACAACCGATCGTGGTTGGGTGGAGCACTTCTACTTTGTGAAAAAATCTACTCTCGGAGAGCGTTGTACTTGGCTCATCGAGGAGTGGAATCCTGCAGGTAAGTACTTTTTCTTCTTTTGCGTATATCTCCTTAGGAATTCTTTCTCTTTGCCTTTTTACGCGTCAACGCCTTTTCTTACGCGTGACTTTGCGTGTCTTCTAGTTAACGCGAACGCGGTCACTAAGAGGCCTGGGACCAAGAAGGTTATGGCAAAGCTTTTGGCGATCCCGGAGGTTGATTGGACTTTCCATGGTCATGACGGAGAAGGTCATCACTGTGCCCCTATGACTTCAACTGGTTGGTCATATTACCCTTATTTCTGTACGTCTTGTGTTTCGTTCTACGCATGCTCATTCTTTTCCTGTTCTCTTGATTTTAGTCGTCACTCTCGCGGACGTGAAGAATCGACTACTGATCTTATAAAGGAGAAGAGAAGACAGATTATGGCTAAGGGGTCTTTGTCTGCGGCTCCTACTGAAGTTGACCTTATGACTTCGTTGGTTTCTTCTCTGTCTCCTTCTCCAGCTAGGGCAACGAGGTCGAGGAAAGGCAAGGCGAAGGTAACTAAGACTTCGGGCTCCAAATACACAAACGTGGATGACTTTCTTGGGGCTGTTACTCGTGTTGTCTTTCCGGGGAAGGAGGTTCTTGGGGCTTTGACCGAACTCCTTTCTCCACTAACGCTTGGCCACTAGGCGTCGACAGACCCGACCGACATTATGGGAGAGGCCTATGCCGCCCAGTGGCAGGTTAGAAGCTTTTTTTTTTTATAAAGAAAGCATTTAGGGGGATTCACCTATCAAGAATAAACCGCACTAGAGCATCCCGAAGGATGAGATCATAAAGATCTAAGAAATTGTGGCAATACAGGTAATGGTTGCACGGGGTGAGATTTAACAATAAGGTCCGCCGCACCATTATCAACGTCAAAAAAAACTAACAAATTTGTGAATAAAGCTCTTCACACCGGGATGGAGAGAGAATGGACACGAACACGGGTTGCACAAAGGCCAACACAGGCGTTGTGACACCGGGGAGCAGAAAACAATCATTCTTCTAGATGTGTTGAAGACTCAACCTCCTCGTGGATGCTAAGGCGCGCTCGGATCTAGATTCAAGGTGGGAAGTTCTCTTGTTTTGAAGATGGACGAGACCTTGGATAAGGTTGAGTGTTGGCGGAATTTGGTGGATAGTTGGCGAAGGCGGAAGACTTTGGATAAGCAAGACTTTGAATGTGATTCAAAGGCTTGAGAAGGGTTGGGGTTTGTTTCTTTGTAGATCTTTATCACACAAAGAAGAAGAAGGGATAGATCAAAAGGGACTCGAACCACCTTTGATAGGGTTTTGACGCCAAGGCAAAAGGATAGGAGTTTTCTCAACTAAAGGCTTTTGCTTAAATCTTAACGTACTTACAATGACAGCCAAGAGTGACTTTTATAGGCATGAAAACGTCCTTGGGCTGCAAGCCAAGGATCACTCTTCAAATCAAGCATTAAAGTGGCTAAAATCTAGGAAATAAATGCTAAGTGTGAACAAATCAAAAGGAGGGATCTAAGGGATTATGCTAGACACTTATTAGGATTATCCAATGGCTGAAATTGGTGATCCATGTGACCCTCACACGGATTGATGACATGGCAATTCAGCTTGGAGGATTTTAAGAGATCACATTGAATGCTTGATGGTGCAAAACGGGGGATTGTGTCTCTTCTGGGTCCGAGGCCTTTGGTACGCGCGCTTGGACCTTATCTTGACTCCTTGGGTCCATTTAGGACCAATGGAACCATGTGTGCCGAGCCAATGTGGCTGGAAGGGCTCGGACGCACACAAGCTTTCTTTGACGCGTAGGCGGCGTCGGGCGTCAAGCATGACCTTGGTCACTTTGAACTTGTGAGGCACTTGTATGGGCGTTCTTGACCTTATTGGACTCCTTTGATGCCTTTGAGTCCAATGGTAGTGGTTTGATGGGATTGAACCCCATGGTGAGATCACATCATTGCCCTCCTCTTGGATGTGAAACGTCCCCGTTTCACGCTTAGAGAAGTGTTCCGAAGCGTCCTTGTGCATAGATCCTGGGCAATGTTGATCTTTTGGCTTGAGAAAGCCTTTGGATTTTTAGGGCCAATGGAGCTCCACCTTGGGTGTCATAGTGAACGACAAGTACCAAGGCGGCCCGGAATTGGTGTTGACCACTTCTTGAATTAGTCGAAGGCGATGGCTTGAGGTCGAACTTAGAAATTCTCCCGGAAAGCAAGCAAAGGCCGAAGAATGTTGCAAGACGCAATGATTGTTGGTCACTTGGCCATGCTCGTTCTCGATGTGATCCTGGGGGACAAAAGAAATAACATAAGGGAGATCAACTTGTTCTTGCTTTATAATATCAAAATTTGGAGTATCAAATAAGAGACAAGTAATACTTCCCTGAAAATATGGAGTGTTTTCTCTTGTGTACTCCAAAATGAGTCGGACGTTGATGTTGTTTGCCATATGAAGGCGTGGAATACTTGTCCGGACATTTTTCATCTTCTCCCGAGCACCAAAGGGCTTATCTTCCTCATTTGATGATTTAGGATGATTGCTTGAGACAGAATCAGAATTGGAGCAAAGGTTCTCGGCAAGCACCAAAGAGATTTTAGGTTCTCGGGTGCGAGCGTCGGGGATTTGTGCCTCTCTTTCAATTGGTCGAGCACTTGAAGACTTTTCTCGTGCCAAATTTTCCTGAGAGTTTAAGCAAGGCAAAATAATAGAATGCTCCGAAACAGAAAGTGGAAGATACTTACCTTCAAGCAAATGGCGAGGCAAATGTGGATTTGGCTTGTCAAAGGCATTGGTCCTCGGAGCTTCATTAGCAATACTAGGAATTTTTTAGCCATTCTAATTGTTTTGGTCTTCTAATGTTGATTCTGACCTTCTGTCAAAATTTGGTTGCATTTGGTAAAGTTTGGATTTTTGACCTATGAGCAATGCACCAATGTTGTCGCTATGGCTTTGAACTCCAGAAGTGTGAGCTACACTCAGATTTTCTTGATCAACCTTTGAACCAGGTGTAGACACTTCAATTTCATGAACATGGCTCGAAGCAGAACTTGATTTGGATGAGCCATTTGCAATTTGGCTCAATTTTGCTTCAGCGACGCCATTTGTGTCCTTGGTGGAGAAATTGGAACCAGTTGTCCGACCACTTGACAACTTTGCTTGAGCTCCACTTTGAGGACAGATTTGTACCCTATTTTTAGGAGGAGGGCCCAAGACAGAACTGGATTGGCCTGAACCATTTGAGAGTTGGCTCAGTTTTTCTTGCACATCGTCTTCTTGGTTTCCCTTCTCGGAAACTTGAGTTCCATGGGGATTTTCTTGAGCACCCTTTTGTCTATGATTATATTCCTGCATTTTCAAGGGAGTACTCGAGTGAGAATGTCTAGCTCCCCCGTGAAAAGGCTGGGATACCGCTGAACCATTCGAGGTCCCGGTGCCGCGAGTCTTTTCACGGGAGCTAGCGCCAAATGGTGGGGTACTCGAAGACAAGTCTTGAGCACCCCTTGTAGACTCATCTAGGAGAGGTCTGAGTTGATTTTGTTGATGTAAATGGTCCTCTTCAATGAAAGGAATTGGACTAACCTCTCTATGGCGAGAATGGTGGCGTGATGGACGCCTAGAATGCTCCTTTGAGCGATGGATTTTGCGAAGCTGCCGGAGCGCATCTCGCTGCATTTTTTGGGCTTGTTCGAGCTCAATTTGCCAGCGCTCCCTTTCTTCTTCTTCTTTTGTCAGCCTATGATGATGCCTTGATCAATATGAGCTGGTGGAAGAGGAATAGTGCCTAGTGGAGTAGCCTTGATCGCTCTCGTCGGTGCTTGAGGGCGAGTGGTGTCGGCGCGTACGGGTCTTCTCCTCCTTTAGGCCTCTTCTATTGTAAAGGGAGCTCTCCTTGATTGACGGTGGAGAATGGTGTCGATGTGAAGAGTAGCTCCTCTCCTTAGTGACATCTCCACGGTTAGTGTAGGGTTGAACATGACTTGTTTGTTGTATGGGTGGCCATGGTGGTGGAATCCAATCAGGATGCCTTCGAGGCACATTGTAACTCCACAAGTCCACTTCGTCATATTCAATATCATATTCAGTATACCAAGGAATATGCCAATCTGAGTGTGTCCTTGACATGGTAGTACCTAATGAAACAAGATAGCGCAAGGATCAAAGAGCACAAGAAATTGATATACGAGCAAGACAAGAAACGAGACAAGTTTGACTTGAAACAATAAGCACTTAAGGGCTCTTTAGTGGTTAAGTCAAGTTTTGCACAAGTCTAATTTCTTTGTCGACAATTCTTTCTAAGCAAAACAATTCAAATTGCAAGTAATATTGAACTTCTAGATTGAAAAGCTTCAAGTAATAGCATGCAATTGTCAAACAAATTTTTTGCAAGAGAGACTAGACGATGGATAGATGCGAGATGGAAGAATAGCTCAAGTGAATGTCAAGCACGTTACCTTATTTTGGCTATGGTCTTGACGGGAGAAAAGGCTTGCCTTATTTTGACTGTTCCCTTCTCGATTTTAATTTTCAGAATTTTTTTGATGATTTTCTTTGCTCAAGTCGAGAGCTTTTGACACCTTGTTTTTGTTTTGTTTTTGGTCGAGCTTTACTAAATGAAATGCAAGATAAGTAGCATGCAAATCTCAAGAAGAAAGTAGTAGAACAAGGGACTCGTCTTACTAGTTTTTCCTATCAAATTTCATGCAAAACAATTCACTATAATCGCAACAAGAACTTCAAGATTACAAAATGCATTCAAATTAATTCACAAAGAAAAAATTTCAGCAAATGAAACAAGACTTGATGCGTGTGGGAATGGATTGAATGAAGGGATTGTTGGCTGATTTTTGTGGTCAAAGGAGTGATTTTGGGGAGTGATTTATGGAAAGCTTTAATGAGGCGAAATTTGTGGGATTTGATGGATTCCTTTGACCGATTTTGTATGGATGAATGTGGATGAGTTCTTGGCTTCAACAATGGAGTTTAAGCACAAGAATGGTCGAATGTGGGATGATGATATGGATGGATATAAGTGCAAATTGAAACAAGAAAAACTTACTTGAATCCCTGGAGCTCTGATACCAATGAAGACTCAGCCTCCTCGTGGATGCTAAGGCACGCTCGGATCTAGATTCAAGGTGGGAAGTTCTCTTGTTCTGAAGATGGACGAAACCTTGGATAAGGTTGAGTGTTGGCGGAATTTGGTGGATAGTTGGCGAAGGCGGAAAACTTTGGATAAGTAAGACTTTGAATGTGATTCAAAGGCTTGAGAAGGGTTGGGGTTTGTTTCTTTGTAGATCTTTATCACACAAAGAAGAAGAAGGGATAGATCAAAGGGGACTCGAACCACCTTTGATAGGGTTTTGACGCCAAGGCAAAAGGATAGGAGTTTTCTCAACTAAAGGCTTGTGCTTAAATCTTAACGTACTTACAATGACAGCCAAGAGTGGCTTTTATAGGCATGAAAACGTCCTTGGGCTGCAAGCCAAGGATCACTCTTCAAATCAAGCATTAAAGAGGCTAAAATCTAGGAAATAAATGCTAAGTGTGAACAAATCAAAAGGAGGGATATAAGGGATTATGCTAGACACTTATTAGGATTATCCAATGGCTGAAATTGGTGATCCATGTGACCCTCACACGGATTGATGACATGGCAATTCAGCTTGGAGGATTTTAAGAGATCACATTGAATGCTTGATGGTGCAAAACGGGGGATTGTGTCTCTTCTGGGTCCGAGGCCTTTGGTACGCGCGCTTGGACCTTATCTTGACTCCTTGGGTCCATTTAGGACCAATGGAACCATGTGCGCCGATCCAATGTGGCTGGAAGGGCTCGGACGCACACAAGCTTTCTTTGACGTGTAGGCGGCGTCGGGCGTCAAGCATGGCCTTGGTCACTTTGAACTTGTGAGGCACTTGTATGGGCGTTCTTGACCTTATTGGACTCCTTTGATGCCTTTGAGTCCAATGGTAGTGGCTTGATGGGATTGAACCCCATGGTGAGATCACATCATGTGTGATGCAACTTGGCGAGTACACAATTCTTGGAAGTGCTTCATCTCAAGTAGACAATCCAAACCACACAGCCATGACAGTAGTCTCATCCGGAACGACAATTCATCTCGAGAGCCAGTACGCAACTTTACACCAAAAAATGAAAGTAATTTAAATGACTTGAAAGACAATCGGAAGACCAATTATTCTTTATCTTTGGTGGAATTTTGGTTTAAACTTGATCATCTTTGGTGGAATTTTGGTTTAAATAAACTTGATCAAATGGCAAAGCGATGTTGCATTTGCAGCACATTTGGATATACTCCAATGGTTATGACACTTAGTAATGTGTAATAATTTTGTTTAATTAATTTAGCAACTTGCCAAATTAATTACTCCGTAGTCATTTGGTTTTAAAGGCCCAGAAGAGGACCATTGGCCCAATATACATCTCACCGTGATTCTAATTTTGTTCCTTGTTTGACCACGCTTAACTTCAAACAAATTTGTGTTGGCTGGTGAAGCGTACAAATAACACTCATTTATTATTATTATTTTTTCTTTGGATAGAAGATAGATCTGAGCTAAGTTAGCATAAGCATATGCGAAATCCAGTGATTACTCTTGTTCTAGCTTGATAAACATGTTATTCACACTTGCTTTAACAAGGCTTGCTGAGTAAGGGTTAGGATGCTCATTACCAGAGTGAAGATTAGAGAAATTGGAAGCTTGGTTTAACTGAAGTTGAAGAGATTTGATGGGTGATTCTTGTTATCCTCTTTGGATGGAAGATAGGGTTACAACATTTGGGATCTAGGACACGAAAGTCAAAGAAGACGGGGTTTGAGATTTCATATCTGCAATGGTCGAACGGGAAGACGAGGATTTCAGATCTCCCTTAGTTGGATGAGAAGTCTGGCTCAGTTTTGGTGGCTCACTTCGTGTTTTAAGGGTGATCGACCGACAGTCTGTTCTTTGTTTGACTTGGTAGTGTTGGTGCAGACATCGTATTGAACATAAAAGAAATAGGAGAAGATATTGGTAATTAAGTTGCTCTTAACTAAAAGAGATTTTGTGGGATCGCTCTATAATTTTGTTGTTCTTGGTTAGATTGTTGTTACAAAAAGTTTTAATTTGATCTTTTATGTTGTTCTGTTGTTGGTTCTTGTTGATAGTGTTGTTGTATTGGTTCTGGGTTTTTTTGGTTTTTAGAGAGAGGAGGGAGCTTTCCTCTCTCTTCTCCCCCGTTTTGCAGAAACGATGAGTATTTGAAGTAGTCTAGGTTAGAAGCTTTATAGAGGACTAAGGATTCGTTTGGATTTCCAAATAATGTCATTATAATGTCAAATTCGGCATTAAATTTGACATTATAATGTCAAATGTGACATTATAATGTCAAATGTGACATTATAATGACATTATCAAGGAAATCCAAATGGACTCTAAGAGGGAAAAGTTAATTTTTTCCTTCTGCTTTATATTTAGTTGGAGCTTTTACTGGATATATTTTGTTTACATAAAGGGTATATTTTCTCTAATTTCTCTTTAATTATGTTTTTTTAACAAGCCAACAAAAGGTACTTACAAATCGTAAGTTACACCTAAATCATCACACCGGATGATTGTGAAGAAATCTCTAAGCTTAAAAAGTCTAGAACCTCTAGAGTACAATTCTCTGCGTAAGTTTTGGACTTCAATATCTGTTGCATCACCATTAAGCCTGATCAGCGTTGAGTTTAGATCTTGAATATGTATGTCTCTATTGGCCAAGAAGTCTGCCGCTGCATTTGCTTCCCTGAAACAGTGAGAAACCTTGAAACAATTAAAGGACGAGGCAAGATGTTGGATTTCCAGAATAAAAGTACGAATCTCCCAAGGTACTTTCCAAGTATTCCTTATAGAATTTATGACAATCAAATTATCACCTTCCAGAACAACATTCCTAATACCTAAGCGAAGAGCAGTCCGAAGACCCTCAAGACCCGTTAAGGCTTCAGTTAACAAGATAGAAGAATTAGATATTTGTTTACTTTCAACCATAACAGTTTTTCCAAATTCATTCCGAATAATAAAACTAATATAAGAAGACAAGTCTCCCTTTTCTGCACCATCAAAATTAATTTTAAAAAAGGAAGTAGGCGGTTTAGTCCAAGTAGTATGACAGATAGTTCTTTTCCTGTTTTTTTGAATATTCACAGGGTCGTCTTTTAAAGTTTTAGATTCTGGATTCCAAGTGGCAAGTTGGGTTAGTACATAAGAACCAATTTTTTCAAAATTAATAAAATCATCGTTTGAAGGACTAAAAATAAAGTTATTTCGACATCTCCAAATATTCCACCACGTAAAGAATGCAAGATTTAATTAAGTATTATCTTGAATAAAGTTAGCAAAATTACTCACAAAATCCAAAGAATAATCCATCTTAAATGACGTATTAGCAAAGGTTTCTAGATACTTGAAAAGTCTAATAGTAACAGGACAATGGAAGAAGAAGTGGTTACGATCTTCATCTGCTTCATCGCATAGAGAGCATCCATCAGGAACTCTATTGAAGAATCTATTAAGACGAGAGGTAGTAGGTAAACAATCAACTGAAGCTTTCCAAAGGAAACTCTTAATTTTAGGAGGAATTTTCCGATTCTAAAAAAGAGAATGGTCAACCCGAAGATGGCGCAATGAAGGTAACATTGTTTTGAATGCAGATTTCACAGAAAAACACCATCAGCAGAAGACATCCAGATCAAAGTATCAGGAATATCAACAGTGGGAATGTGGATATCCATAATTTGTGCAGTAATATGAGAGGGAAAGAGGTTAGCAAGTTTACTATAGTTCCAGGTTTTATTGTCATTAAAAAGATCACAGACAAAAGTGCCTAAATCATCATTCCGGTAGGGCATGAGATCACAATCTTTCAACCAGTGATTATTCCAAATATTAATACTTTGACCATTTCCAGTTTGCCAAAATAACTATTTCTTAAAATCTCGAATAAGACTAAGGAGTCTATTGAACTGCCAAGAGAAAGAAGAGTGTTTTTGGAGATCAAGCAGATTAGCATTGCGAAGATTTTTATCATGAATGATTTGAGACTAAATATTAGAACGATCAGTGAGAAGTCTCTAGAGAAGCTTTTGTTGAAGAGCACGATTATTATCCCAGGCTTTACGCAGGCCAAGGCCACCACTCACTTTAGGTTTGCATATGTTCTCCCAACTAATAAGAGGATGATGATTAGGCTCATAGTTATTCCAATAGAAGCATTTGTTAATATCATCAATATCTTCACAAACCCCTTTTGGGAGAATGAAACTTTGCATAAGATAGTTAACTTTAGAGGTGAGGTTAGTCTGGATCAATAAAGCCCTTCCTGCTTGAGACAGAGGGTTCACTTTCCATTTTGACCTTTGTTTCTTAAGGTCCAATAAAACATCATTGAAGACTTCATTGCAGACACGGCCTTGAAGGATCGAAATACCTAGATATTTTTCTAATTTAGAGGTAAGAGGAATGTTGAGAGTACTAGCCAACGCAAGAGCAAAATCTCTAGACACATTACTTGAGCATTGTAAGGAACTTTTGTGAAAGTTTATATGTAGGCAACTAACACTAGAGAAATGGTCTAAAAGGTTTTTAAGGAATTGAATATTCTCCTGTTTAGCTTCAGCGAAGATTATGGTATCATCAGCAAAAGTCAAAAAAGGAATAGTCATACCTCCATTGACGAGTCGGATGCCAACTCTATTATGAATATTTGAAGACTTGTGAACAAGTTTCCTAGCTAAGAATTCCATAGCAATAATAAATATGAAAGGTGCAATAGGATCACCTTGTCGGATACCACACCTGGTCTAAATTCAAGGCCAGGTTGTTTGTAAATGAGCACAGAACAAGCCGGAGCACAGATGCATTTAAGAATCATTTGAATCCATTTAGGATGAAAACCAAATTTAGTTAGTACCTTGGCAATGAAGTCTCAATCTAGCTTGTCGTAAGCTTTCCCCATATCAATTTTTAATGCCATCCATTTATCGCCTGTTTTCTTACTTTTGTGGAAATAACTAAAAAATTTATGAGCAGCTAGAATGCTGTCTTGGATGAACCGTCCTGCTACAAAGGCACCTTGAAGCGGAGAGATGATTTGTGGCAGATTAATTGTGTTATTTTTAATGGCTCCCCTTCCCTTTTTCATTTGTAGGATTCAAAATGGGATATAGAAGTAGTATATTGTAGTTAGGCAGATAAGGAGGCGCGTCGAGTAGGTATAGTGATGGTAGGAGGGAAATGGGGTAAGCGGGTCGGGTTTGATGAATTGCGGGTCCCGCCACGGTAGCGGCGCTTTGAAAAAGTAGAGTATAATAAAGTGGTTTAAAGAGGGAAAAACGAAGATGAGAAGCAGTGGATGCCCTAAACTCCGCCGCCTCTTCCCTCTTCCTCTCCATCTCGCCCGCCCTCTCCTTTCTCTCCATCCTACTTTCCTAAACACAGAGAGAATGACGAGGGGCTCTGCATCCTCCACCCCCTCTGGTGACCGCTCCGCCTCCGTCGTCGACAACGGAGTCGATTTCGCCAACTACTTCTGCACCTACGCCTTCCTCTTCCACCAGAAAGAGATGCTCTCTGACCGCGTTCGAATGGACGCCTATTACAACTCCATCTTCCGTAACAAGCACCACTTCGCAGGTAAGACCGTCCTGGATGTCGGAACCGGCAGTGGAATCCTCGCCATCTGGGCCGCCCAAGCTGGCGCCACCAAGGTCTATGCTGTCGAGGCCACCAAGATGTGTGACCACGCCAGGGAACTCGTCAAGGCCAATGGACTTGAAGGGATTGTCGAGGTCATTGGGGGTTCAATGGAGGATGTTACTCTTCCTCACAAAGGTTTCTCTTTACGCCTCTCTTTCAGAATTTACCACACAACCACTTTTCTTTATTCATATTGAATTGCAGTCGACGTCATTATTTCCGAGTGGATGGGCTACTTTCTACTCCGAGAGTCCATGTTCGATTCCGTCATATGTGCTCGCGACCGTTGGCTTAAGCCTGACGGAGTTATGTAAGTACTTCTATTCTGCCTACTTAAATATGCCCTTTCCATTGATTTCTGAGTTTCTGTTGTTGAGCCTTCTATTTCCACAAGAAATGATTAAACTTTTTAGGGGACACTTGAAAACTACTTCTCCAATATATACATCTAATTACCTCAACTCTTGTCCTCATTATCCAATTTTACTACCAATCGTTTGTGTATGCAGACTGATTATAGAATGATGTTTTTTGTTCTCCCTTTATTTTTGTTATTTGATATCCCCTAGTCCACCGTATCATCTGATTATGAATCAAAGTCTTTATCTTGTTATTGTGTATTCCAATAAGAGACAGGACTTGATGAATTTCCATTGGTTTATGAGTGACTAGTATCTTTTAATGTACAAATATTGTTGTTGCCCTTGTTTACGTTGTGGCCTGCTTATATGCTTGCATCTTAAGTCAATTTCATTTCGGAGTAACTAGATAACAGATTTCTTGCATTTCTTTTGATAATCAGTTATGTCCAGTTCTGGTTTTCATGCTTAAGCTCTCACTTGTATGAATATGCCTTCCATTTCAGAATATCAGGCAATTCCTTAATTCACAATTTTTTAATTGTAAAATTGTTGCTATGTGATTATAGTAAGAACTGCTTCGAACTTACTAGGAGGCACTTCGAAGATTATGATTTTTTTTTTTGCGGTGTTCTCATTATCCAATTTTCTACTGATTGTTTTTGTACGCTGATTATAGAATATATGTTCTTTAATCTTGTATTTGAGATCCTTGAGTCTAGCTGATCATATCTTTTGATTGTGAATCAAAGTACAGGCTCAAACCTAAATAAATAATGGTTGAATCATTTAACCAGACATGAACTTGGAGTGGTTGTATGTGTTGATTCTGTTGTTTGAATAATTAGTGTGATGGGAAATGCAGGTATCCAAGTCACGCTCGCATATGGGTAGCACCCATCAGGTCTCGCATAGTTGATCAGAAAATGAACGATTATGAAGCAACCATGGATGATTGGTATAGTTTTGTAAACAACACCAAAAAGGACTATGGGGTGGACATGGGTGTTTTGACACGACCTTTTGATGTAGAGCAGCAAAAATACTTTTACCAGGTCGGCAACTTGCACTCTCCATCTTTTTCCCTGTGTATACGTTCTGATGTTAATATTGTTACTCATCTTGTTGTTTTTAATCGTGTAGACATCACTTTGGAACAATCTTCACCCTAATCAAATCATGGGGGAACCCAAAACAATACTGGAAATAGACTGTTTAACAGTAACAGTTGCTGATATATTTCACGTTCAAGCAAATATCTCGTCTTCAATCTATGAAGACAACCAAAGATTGTGTGGCTTTGGAGGATGGTTTGATGTCCATTTCCGAGTGAGTTTCACTTTATCCTCCCTTAATTCCTCGGTGTTTGTACACTTATTCTCACTCGCTCATGTTGTTTATGCCTTTGAAATTTTCAGGGTAGGGCTGAGAATCCATGTCAAAACGAAGTAGAATTGACCACTGCTCCTAGTGAGGATTCCGGGACACATTGGGGTCAACAGGTCAGTAAAAATGAATTAAATTAGTCTTTTGCTTGATTCTTAATGTAGTGTAGTCTAACTGTTTATTGTGCACAGGTGTTTCTCCTTCAACCTCCAGTACGAGTGAGTAAAGGTGATAGTTTGGCTGTTTCATTTGCAATGGAACGTTCCAAAGAGAATCATCGTCTTTTAGATGTTGAGTTTGGCTGTAAGATTGAAAGTTCTTCAGGCACGTCATACCCCCCATTCAAAAACAAATACTACATAGAGTGAAGAAGATGAATGCACCTTAGATCAACCAACCCGGGCATGTATTCGTAGAAGATTTAGGTGTTGTAGTAAGAGATTTTGAATCTTTTTGTCATTTTTTTGTGAGGATATTTATGTTATGCTTGCCAGTTTTGTTATTTGCTGAAGCGGAAAAACGATCCCTTCATTATTCCTTTCATATTTGAGTAAGCAGAAGGTTTTTTCTCCCTTTAATTCATGTAACCCCTGTGTTTGTAATCTTCATCAAATTGCGGCAATTTGATGGCTCCCGGTCCGGTTCCGGGAAAAACCGGTTTTTCCGGTTCCGGTCCCGGTCCCGGTTCCGGTTCCGGTTCCGGTTCCGGTTCCGGTTCCGGTCCCGGTTCCGGTTCCGGTTCCGGTTCCGGTTCCGGTTCCGGTTCCGGTCCCGGTCCGGTTCAATCCGGTTCTGGACCGGTTTCGGTTCGAAACCGGAACCGGACCGGTTTTTTATTAAAAAAAACAAAACAAAACCGCCGGTTTCCGGTCTTTTTTTTTTTTTTTTTTTTTACAAAACCGGCGGTTAACCAGAACCGCCGGTTAAAATATTTTAAAAATAAAAATAAAAAACCGCCGGTTTTGAAATTCATATTTCGTGAACTTGAACCGGACCGTGACCAAACCGGTTCCGGTTCGAACCGACGGTCCCGGTCCGGTCCGGTTCCGGTTCGAACCGGCCGTCCCGGTCCGGTCTGGCCATCCCTTAATTGTCTTTTCCTCTCCCTAGTAGGGATGGCCAGACCGGACCGGGACCGCCGATTCGAACCGGAACCGGACCGGGACCGCCGGTTCGAACCGGAACCGGACCGGGTCAAAACCGGTTTGGTCACGGTCTGGTTCAGGTTCACGAAAAACATATTTCAAAACCGACGGTTTTTTATTTTTTTTTTTAAATTTTTTTAACCGGCGGTGGTGCCGGTTAACCGGTTAACCGCCGGTTCCAACGGCTAGAAAACTAGCCGTTGCCGGTTAACCGGCGGTCCTAACGGCTTTTTATACAATTAGCCGTTAGGAAATTAAAAAAAAAAAATTTAATTTTTTAATATGAAAATAACCCGTATCAAACCCCTATAAATACCATACCATACAATCTTCAAATCACACATCCAACAACAACAATCTCTCTTCTCTTTCTCAAATCTCAATCTTATAATCTCTCAAATTCCATCAACAATCTCTCTTAATCTCTTCCTTTTAATTAGCTTTTGTCTTTCAATATTTTATTGCTTTTACATTTTTAATCACATTATTATATTGTTCTAAGTTTTATTGTTTTATTGTTTTATTGTTTTATTGTTTTAATTTCTTTTAATCATATTATTTAATTGTTCTTAATCATATGGCGGAACATTTTGACACCCAAGAGAGTGATAATGTCACTTCTCCCACTCCCACCTCCCAAGTTAGGTCCGGTAGGGGTAGGACCGCTAGGCCTCAAGGGCAAGCTAGCGGTTCGAGGCCGGCTAGGGCCCCTAGGGGGGGGGGAGGTCCGGGTCCTCCGGGAACCAATCCCGGAAACTAACATCTCCTATTTTTGTAAAGTGGTTTACTAAATTAGAACCCGGTCTCGAGGAACTCGAGGCCGAGGATTATGATCCCGATCTAATTATTGTTTCTTGTAACTTTTGCGAGGCGACATTCCAATGGAAGAAAAGTGGAGGATATGGAACCATTCAACGACACATGGAGCACAAACACGTCGCCGAGATGGGAATGCTAGGGGGACAAACACAAATTTCCGGCGGATTTGCATCTTCTACTAGCGGTAACCCTTTATTTTGTTTTGATCATGAAGCTAATAGTGTAGCATTAGCCGAAGCTATTTGTGTTGATCATTTAGCATTTCGATTTAGTGAAAATGTAGGATTTAATGAGTATATTAAAGATCATACACAACCCGCTTTTAAATCCGTATCTAGGAAAGTGATTAAGAAAAACGTAATTAAGGCTTATAAAAGACGCAAGGCCGAATTAGTTTCTTATTTTTCGCAAAATGATATGCATGTTTCTATTTGTAGTGATATATGGAGTGATAATACTCAAACCCATTCTTACATGGGTGTTACATGTCATTTTGTAGATCATCATTTTACAACGCAAAAACGTTTATTGGCATTTAGAGTCTTTGATGATTCACATACCGCACAAAATATTGCTATGATGATTCGTGCAATTTTAGAAGAATATAGACTACTTAATAGAGTTTTTTCAATTGGATTCGACAATGCATCTGCTAACACCGCATCTATTAGAGATTTACAAGAAATGTGTCAACCTTTATTTGGTGGGAAATTTTTTCATATTCGATGTGCTTGTCATATTTTAAACTTATGTGTTCAAGATGGTTTACGTGCTATGAGTTTTCATTTTGAGCCAATTAAGAACGTTATTAAGTATATTTGGGGGCATCCTAAAGTTACAAGAGATTGGATGACCTTTTGTAAAACTAACGGGGTGCACCCAAAACATTTTTCAAAAGATGTGGGTACCCGATGGAACTCTACTTACATATTACTATGTGAATGTATAGAATATAAACAAGTTTTAACGTCTTTTGTTTCTCAAAACCTTTCTGGCTCTCCTTTCTATTTTAGCGAATCAGGTTGGGATATATGTCAAAGTATTGCAACGTTTTTAAAATGTTTTAATGATGCAACAAAAAGATTTAGTTATGTTTATACACCAAGTAGTAATGTTTTTGTCTTGGAAGCTTGTAATGTTATGTGTGGTTTAAGTGAGGGAGCTAAAATTCCCGGCATTGAGGAATCCGTTGCAAGCATGAGGAGTAAGTGGTTGCTCTACTATAGATATATTCCCGATTGTTTTCTTGTTGCTTGTGTTTTAGATCCTAGACTTAAATTATCCGGTTTACACGCTCTTTTAAATGACTATTATGCATATATTTTAGCCGAAGGTGAACTAGAGGATATTTTAGGTATGGTTTCTAGAACTAGAACAAACATTGAAACTTTTTTTACTCATTTTTCTGATTCTCCGACTACTTCACAATTACCTCCGGCTTCTTCGGGCTCTACTAGCTTGGGGGCCTTTGGAGCTAAGTATTTTAGTAAAAGACCAAGAGTTACAAACACGAATGCGGAAATTGATAACTATCTTAACACCAACTTTGAGTTTGTTAGTTGTGAAACTTTAGATGCTTTGAAGTGGTGGGAGGATCATAGGAGCATGTTTCCAACGCTTGCGAAGATTGCGGCTCAAGTTCTTGCCGTCCCCGCTTCAACCGTGGCGGTGGAACAAACTTTTAGTGCAGGAGGCAACACTTTAACGGGGAAGAGATCAAATTTGGCACCAGAGTCATTGGAGGCGCAATGTTGTGTTTGCGATTGGAAGAGAGCCGCAATTAGGCAACAACGTAACATTATCGAGTCATCGGAAGACGAGTGGATTGGAGATTCTACTACGATACGCACCGATTCATCCCCCGAAGATTCGACTTAGGTAACGGGTTTTGAAAAAAGGTAAAGAACTACGTGGGCTTTGATTCCTCTAACCCGAGAGGATACGTAGGCAACTTAACAAGTAAGTCACTGTTAAGTGCAAGCCCAATTTTTTAAATTTTTTTGTTCCTTCATATTTAATTTAAAAAACTTAAAAAAAATGATTATAAAAAAACGCTATTAAAAAGAATGTTTTGTAAAACATTCTTTTTAATAGCGTTTTTTTATAATCATTTTTTTTAAGTTTTTTAAACATAATTTATAAACTTAAAAAAAATGACAAAACATTCTTTTTTAATAGCGTTTTTTTATAATCATTTTTTTTAAGTTTAAAAATTATGTTTACATTTTTTTAGGTTTTTTTTCAGTTTTATAAATTTATAAATTTTTTTTTTAAAAACACCCCGGCGGTTTTATTTTTTTATTTTAAATAAAAAAACCGGTCCGGTTCAGCCCGAACCGGACTGAACCGGACTGAACCGGACCGGAACCGGGACCGTAACCGGCGGAACCGGTTTTTCCCGGTTCTGGTTCCGGTTCCGGATTCCGGAGGACCGGAACCGGACCGGACCGGACCGGGAGCCACCTCTACTCCCTAGTACTCTTATTAGTGCTTACATACATGTTATTTATGTGGGTAATGTCCAAGGAGAATTTAAATGTGTCTCATCTCAAGTGAATCAAGGGGAATCGAATCTACGACTTGTCTCCTTCAATTTTTGTAAAGAGTCCACTAGTCCAGTCTGGCCCAAGTTTATGTAAGTCATAAGTCACTCCATAAATAATACGTGAAAAAGCATTTTTCTCCTAAGATTTTTGTTTTGTCTTTTGAGTATGCCCTAGCCCCATGGAGGCAGAAGCCTCCCAAACACAACCCTTGAGCGCCGATTTTGTGGCGGAGTCGCAAGAGAGAGTGGACGAAGACATGGTGAATGGAGTGGTCCACCCAGTCAGACCACCTAGAGCTCCACCGGACGGAGGGGAACCGGAGAAAAAGGAGGAACCTTTGGCGGAGGAAGCGAAGGTTCAACAGGATACTGAGGATGCTATGGAGGAAGAGGAGAAGGATATCCCTAAGGAGGGGTTGCCAGAGAAGAAGTCGTGGAAGGAGATGGTGGAGGGACAACCCGAAGTGGAAAAATCTCGGTGTCTTTCCCGGAAGGAGAGCAGGGGGATCCAGTGGTGCAAATAGATGCCGAGGTGATAGATGCACTATCCGTGGCGTGGACTTCTTCCTTAGTGGCCAAAACCCTGGGAACCATGGTTCCGTATGAGATCATGAACCGGTAGCTCAGAGATCTATGGCAGCCTAAGGGTAATTTGAGGCTCATAGACCTGCCAAAACGATACTACATTATCAAATTCTCCCAGGAAGAAGACTATATGAGAGCTCTCATCGGAGGACCATGGACGGTTTTCGGGCATTATCTCATTATAAAGCCTTGGTCCTCGACTTTCAACCCACTCACCGACTTGATCAAGACAGCGCCTACGTGAGTTCGGATCGATGACCTCCCTTCGTGTTGTACGAGGAAAATGTGCTCATGCACATCGTTGCGGGATTGGGAAAATCTATCAAAGTTGATAGAAGAACGCTACACATTGATCGGGGGCGCTTCGCCCGGATTTGTATCGAAGTGGACCTTACTCAGCCGCTTCCAGGGTCGATTTATATCAATGGAGTCCGATGTTACGTGGAGTATGAGAACTTGCACACGATCTGTTTCCAATGCGGGCGTTACGGTCATTTCATGCATTAATGCCCCCTTAACCCCATCAATATTGAGAAGCAGCGCAAGGGGGAGGAGGAGGAGAAGAATAAGCCGCCCGACTTAGCCTAACCGCCGGAAGCCATTCAAAATCCTAGGCATGGGGAGTGGATGATTCCGTACAAACGAAAGAGAAGGCCTCCTAGAGGAAACCCTAACCCTAAAGAGAATGGGAGCCGTTCGAAACACAACGACCCTGGGCCGTCCAAACCCGCCTCGAGATCAGGGAGTCATGGGGGGTCAGAGCAGTTGCAAGGGAAAGGCAATCCTGTTGAGAAGACAGTTGCGAAGCCGCAAAAAGAAGGTCAAAAGGTGTGGCAACGGGTTGGTATGCAGGCGGAAATTCAGAAAGATGGCAGTGCCTAACCTAATTGTGATCGAAAAGACAAAGGCAAGGCTGTTGAGGTGGGTAATACGGGTGCAACATCGACAAGTTTCGTTTTCCATAGGTCTTAAACCTTACCCAATAGTCTTCCTAGAAAGGCCAAGCAGAAGAGAAGAGCTGGCAGGAAATTCAGAAAGGATGGGACCCAGGAGATGCATAGCAATGAAGCAGAGAGCTCGGATGTTGGGCCGGGCAAAAGGCCTCGTTCTTTCTATGAAGTGGGCCAAAAAACCAACCCAACCCATTCCCAAAACACGGAGGCCCCTATTTTTCAAGCGCAGTCCATTGCTGATAAAGGGGCTAGTCCAAGCAGTAGTCAAAGTGTAAGTCAACATTCCCAAACTTGTTTTTCTCAGAATGTTGATGCTGAACCTGACCCAAATCAAGATGAGAAAGGAGAAGAAGAAGGCACGGTTAAGGATGTTTCTAAGGATGGAGAGGAAACCCGTTGTGATGACTGCGAGGGGCCAAATCAAAATCCCCCGGCCTCTGCCTAAAAGGTTCTTGGTTCTACACTTCCCATTCAGTCCAATGAAGTGCATCTTATGGAATTGCAGAGGAGCTGGTAAAGCCAGCTTCGTCTCTACTACTCGTTATTTGGTGAGAAAGAACGAGGCTGATCTCATAGCCCTCTCGGAAACGCACATATCGGGGGATCGAGCCAAGGATGTTTGTGACAAACTGAGAATTGGCTCGGCAGTTCGAAGTGAGGCTCAGAGTTTCTCCGGGGCCTTTGGCTGCTATGGAACCCCGACAAAGTTAAGGTGACCATTGTTAAACACCAGCAACACTTCATCCATGCGATGATCGAGAAAGAGGATGCTTTGATCAATTTTGTGTTCGTTTACGCTCCGCCTACAGCGCACAGAAGACGCAGATTCTGGGCACAATTAGATGATGAGATTGGCAGTGTGAATGGTCCCCTCTTTGTGGGAGGAGATTTTAATTGTATTCTTACCCAAGAAGATCGCCAGGGTGGCTCAGGGGGTCTCCATCCGGACTCCAGTGATTTTCAGAACATGGTGGATAATAGAGGACTCATTGATGTTGGCTTTGTGGGGGCAGTGTTTCACCTGGGCTCGTGGGGACAAAGTTGAAAGCAAGGTTTCTAAGAGATTAGACCGGGTCTTCATGTCGGTTGCTGGTTGCGCGACTTGGCCGAATGCATCAGTCAAGCACCTACCTAAGATGGGATCAGATCACACCCCTATCCTTTTTGCCCTTCGCCCGAAGATGGTGATCGAAAAGAGCAGACGCCCGTTTCGGATGGAGGCTGCGTGGCTCACTCACAGTGATTTCCTGCCTTTTGTTGACAGAGTTTGGCGTAGGGATAGGCCGACGAATGAAGCTCTCTCTAACCTCCAGGCTAAGCTCCTCAAGTGGAACAAGGATTGTTTCGGTAATATTCACGAGCGAAAAGAGAAGATTCTGCCGCTCCTTCATAAGACCCAGGTTGATTTAGATGCCGACCCCTCGGAAGCTCTGATTCAGGTGGAGAAGCAGTTGCAAGATCAACTCAGCCAAACCCTTGTGCAGGAGGAACTCCACTGGCTTCAAAAATCGGGGGAAGAGTGGCTCATCTCGGGAGAGCGTAACACTGCTTATTTCCACACCTCGACTGTTGTTAGGAGGAAGCGCAACCGGGTCTTGGCCCTTAAGGACTCTAATGATCAGTGGGTTGAAGATAAGAGTAAGCTTGAGTCGATGGTGGTCTCTTACTACATAAATCTTTACAGGATCCCTGAGTAGGAGTAGTTCCCTATCTCCATGCCCTACGGCCTTTTTCCCAGGATTGAGCAGGGGAAGTGGGCTAACCTCGAGAACGATTTTACTGGTGCTGAGATTTTTAATGCCATCAAGAGTATGAGAGCTTTGAAGGCCCTGGGCCCCGATGGTTTCCAACCGATCTTCTACCATAAGAGTTGGCACATCGTGGGGGATGCTATTATCACCGCAGTGATGAAGTTCTTTGAGTCAAGTGTTATACCCAAAGCCTTGAATGCTACATTGATCACCCTTATCCCCAAGGTGCAGAACCAAGACCACATTGGCCTCTTTCGGCCTATCTCTCTGTTCAACGTCCTATATAAAGCAGTCACCAAGGTCCTGGTTAATCGGATGCAGCCCATTCTCTCGGAGCTCATTGCCTCGACCCAAGGGAGCTTCCTTCCCGGGCGGCTTATTACCGACAATATTGTTTTGGCCCATAAGGTGGTTCATTCTATGAAAAAGAAGCAAGGTTTCTCGGGTTGGATGCTCCTTAAAATTGACCTCGAGAAAGCTTACGATCGGCTCCGGTGGGATTTTGTAGTGGATACTCTCTTTGATGCAAGATTCCCGTCTAAATGGGTTGATTGGATTGCCGAATGCATCTCGTCCACCTCCATGAATGTCATGTGGAATGGCGAAGTTACTGACATGATTACCCCCTCTAGAGGTACCCGACAAGGCGACTCCATCTCGCCCTATCTTTTCGTGTTATGCATTGAGCGCCTTAGCCACCTTATTTGCCAGTCAGTGTATAGTGGGAAGTGGAAACCCATTCGCATCTCTCGGAGAGCTCTGCCTTTGTCCCATTTGATGTTCGCTGATGACTTGTTGCTTATGGCCGAGGCCTCTACCGAGAAAATGCACGTCATCATGGACTGGACAAAAGATCAATGTGGCGAAGTCCAAGCTGTACGTTTCCCCGAATGTCGACGCTGCTAGAGCTGCCCAGATTCAGTCGGCTTGTGGTTTTCAGCTCACTGACGATCTCGGGTTGTATCTCGGGGTGCCCCTTTTGCAAAAAGCCATGGATAAGACTACCTTTGAGCCACTACTGGATAAGATCAGTGCCCGCCTGGTAGGTTAGAGAGGGAGGAATTTGAGCATGGCAGGTAGAATAACTTTGGCTAACTCTGTCCTGAACTCCCTCCCTGTTTTCTCTATGGCTACAGTTCTGCTTCCTCCGCCCGTTTGCAACAAAATCGATAAGCTTACGCGATCGTTTATATGGGGGGGGGGGGGGGGGGGGTTGGGGGACTGTCGTAGAATGCATAAGTTGCGCTAGAATGAGGTTTGTAAGCCTAAGACTCTTGGAGGACTCGGGGTCAAGAGCATGTCTGAACTTAATGTGGCTCTGAGGGGGAAGATGGCTTGGAGATTCCCCAGGGAGCCAGAGAGTCTGTGGGCGACTGTTATTCGCACTAAATATATCCGTCCTAGTTTGACCGAGCGATCCAATCCATCGCCCATTTGGAAGGCCATTGCTTCGAGCGTCAAAGGTGTGATCAACCCGGGTTTGAAATGACAGTTGGGGGATGGGCAGTCCGTTCGCTTTTGGAGAGATTGTTGGTTGACTGATGAGCCTCTCGACTCTTTTGTTCAGGGCAATTTGGGCAGTGATCTGAGTAACAAGACTGTTGTTGAGTTCTGGTGTGAAGGCTCGGGTTGGAAGTGGGATGATCTGTCTCCGGTGTTACCGGCCTCGGTCCTCCTTAAGTTAGAAGCCCTCGCTCTTTCCCCTGAAACCGATGAGCCGGATGTTATCAGCTGGGGGCTTACGATCGACGGGAATTTCTCGGTGGGATCGACATATATAAGCTGCTGAAAAATTCCATCAAGTAGGTCGATTTGGACTCCAACATCTATGACAACATCTGGAAGTTAAAGGTTCAAGAGAGAGCTAGGGTGTTTTGCTGGTTGGCCCTCCGCGTCGGCGTTCTGACTAATGTGGAGAGAAAACGTCGTCATCTAGCCGCCACGGACGACTGCCAGCGCTGTCCAGAGATCCCGGAGACCCTCACCCATCTGTTTCGGGATTGCAGGAAAATCAGAAATGTGTGGATTAGTCTCAAGCCGCCTTCTTCACTGGTTTATTTCTTCTCCTCCTCGCCGGCGGAGTGGCTGCGCAATAATCTGGACAGGTCGGACCGCAGTGAGGTGATGGTGAGATGGAGAAGCACTTTTGCTGTCACGGTGTGGAACGCGTGGAAGTGGAGAAACAATTGGGTTTTCAATAAGAGGGATTTTGTTGAGGATCGCACGGGTTTCATCCTAAAGCAGACCAAAGAATATTTTGATGTTCTGAGCAAGAATATCCTTAGTGGGCCTAGGCCTATGAAGAAGATTATGGTGGGTTGGATTCCCCCTGATAGTGGGTGGGTGAAGATAAACACTGATGAAGCTCTTTTGAATGGCACGACCTCGGCGGGAGGGGTTATTCGTGATGACAAAGGGATGTGGGTGACCGGGTTTACGCAGAAAATTGGGGTGTGCTTGGTCCCTAGGGTGGAGCTTTGGGGTATCGTGTCAGGCCTCCAGCTCTCTTGGAATAGGGGTTACCGGAGGGTTTGTTTGGAAACAGACTCGCAGTTAGCGGTGCTGTTGCTTAACAAACCTATGGATCGTTGCCACCCACTCTTCAGCCTCGTTGCTACGGCTAGGGGCTTTATTCGTAGGGATTGGCTTTGCCAAGTCCGTCATATTTTTAGGGAGGCTAACGAGGTTGCCGATAGTCTCGCTTCTTTTGCTCTTTCGTTTGTTGTTGGGTCACATTTAATTAGGCTCCTACAGTATACAAAAACGTCTCACGTCTGTTCGTTTCTGTCAGTTGCTCTTCCTTTCATTTAATTGTATGTTCGTTTCAGTATCGTGTTTACCTCATCCATTTTTATATGTTTCATGGGTATGTCTTTTGAGTTTCTTCTTGGACATGTTGGTTGTCTTTTTGAGATTCTCTTGCAACAGGTTGTTATTATGTAGATAATGATTTGAAAATATCTCTAATTAGTAATTATACCTTTCAGATTCCGCTACTAATCAATATGTTAAAATTTATATATTTAATTAATTAAAAACATCTATTATTTTATTAAAAGTTATAGCATAAATACATATGTGAAAATAATACGAAATATATAAATACGATAAAAGTAAACATGTTAAGCCTGCGCGAAGCGCGGAGAATGAACTAGTATATATATATATAAATTGATGGGTTTGAGAAAATAATGTCAATTGAGACTCATTAATGTTTAAATCTAATTTTTTCTTTTACTTTCTATCTCTTATTATTCAATGATAATTGAGACTTATTAAATGTGCTTAATTGGTTAGTATTTCCACCATTTTCATCTTTTTTTTTTGTTCGCTCTTCAGCTCCAATCCGTATGACGATGAAGAGAAATCCGAGCAACGTAAATGACTATGTGATTGTGGTACATATATAAGAGATATTCAATATTATAATTTACTAAAAAATACATATATGAAAAAATATATTGAGTATATGAATATAGACAGAAATAAAATGTGCTTGCCTCGCGCAAAGCGCGGGTAATGACCTACAAAGTTGTCATTAAGTCGCCATTACTATGTGGCCTTTTGAATTCCTCTTCTGATTTCAACTTTTGATCTTCCGACTTCTCCGACTGAGATTTCGTATTGAATTGTCTCATCAAGTCGTCGTTACTCTTCTGCATATTGTATTTCGCTGTTACTCATGGTTATTGTCAATTTGTAATAGAACCAATCAATTTGCTATTTTTATCACTTCTATTGTTTTTTTATTTTTGTGTTAATGTCTACTTTGACCTGAATTGGATAAAATTATGCCTTGAAAAAGGTTGTAAATATATAATTAGCCCAATTCAATTTTGAGACAAAAAACCGTAATTACCCGCGCGTAACGCGGGAGTCCGATTTTAGTATATATATAAAAATTGGATGCTCTTGGCCGAAAGTAAATGAAACCGGTACGAGACCGCTTACATTAACATCTTTTTTTGGGCCTGTTTTGAATGGGCCTGTTTTTTTGCCAAATCACTTTCAATGTTGTTTCTGTACCTCACCGCCTCCCCTCCTCCTCAATATCCTCCTCCATCTCCGCCTCACCTTCTCATACATTTCCGCCTCGCCTTTTCCTCAATCGCCGCATCACTCCTTCCTCCATAATCGCCTCCCTCCCTTCCTCAATTGCCTTCTCCGCCATCCCGTTTCCCTGCTCCGCCACAATCTCAACCAACGGCTTCACCACACCAACACTCACCGCCTTCTCCTAGAAACGAAATCCTGCAAGAAACTGTTTTAATCTTCACCTAAGTGCAAGCCTGCAAGATTTGCCTCCTGAGAAATTGTTTGGCGTTTTACGTATTATTAAGAAAAGGAATCCTTTAGTTTGCCAAAACGATGATGAAATTGAACTGGACATTGATAGTTTAGACAAGGAGGGGACCTTGACAGATTTGTGATTTACTGCAAAAAGAGTCTGAACAAGATGAAGAGAAGTGCTGAAATGAGACTAATTGCATTTAAGGATGAAGCCAACTTAATGGAGAAGGTAATGAACAAAAAAAGTGAATTTTCTACTGATATTCAATATGTCTCTGATGCATTGCCTTATTTTATCTGTAGAGTGAGGATCATTTTGGTTAGCCGAAAAAAGATAATGGGATAGGTATTGTGCTTTCAGGAAATTCGTTTTTGTTAGTTGGTGCATATTGATATATTTATATGAAAGTAATCCTTCTTATTTGTTCAGATCATAAAAGCATAGTGTCATCACCTTCTGTTGAAAGGGAAAAGGAAGGCATCAATGCAGGTGCGTCTGATGGTTCAAGTAGCTCTACCACTGATTCTGGAATCCTCCAGGTACCTTACCTTGTTGATCTACAACTATAGAAAGAGGTATATATGAACCTGGGAAATTTGGGAGGACAATTGTAGAATTCAGTCCAGTTTAATTTGGTTAGAGTCATATAATTTAATCTTTGTGGTTCTTCATCTGTGGTTTTCATTCCGAGGATGAGTTTATTGATCCTCCACTGGTATACTATTGCTTTGATGATCTTACAATACGTAGTCCGCAAGGTTTTCTCTCTTTTTCAATTTAATTTGGTCAATGACGTAACCGTTTTTGCAATTGATATTTTTTGCTCATAAATTTTCCATTCAAACCATCCCATTGATGAGCCATTAATTCCTCCTTTATGCTGACATTGATTTCTGTGTTTCCTATTTGGTCTATTCCATTTTTTTGGGCCTATAAAGTCAGTTTCATTCTTTCATTTTCCATTCCACATGTATAGGCTAATCTCCTCAATTTTCTGGGAAACTCACCTTTCCAATCTCTGTCAAAGGTTTGTGTTGCCATTCGTGACGGTGCAATTGATGCTACCCTGGATCACGCCAACGGATACATGCTCTCAAAGGAAACATGAGACATATACTCAACAAACGAGCCTCAGGCGGCTTTCAACTCCACGATTTCGTTCTGTCTTAACATGCACAACGAAGTTGTTCATGCCTTGAGGTTCCCGCCAAACACTCACAAGGAAAAGGAAAGTGCTGAGAAGAGGAGGGAGAGGCAACAACAAGAACAGGAGCTTGCAAAGCATATTGCTGAGGAGGAAGATGATGATTTTTGAGAGAGTTTATGAAATCTGTATGGAACTTGAATTTCTTATCTTATTATGTTTTACTCCCCAAAATCAAGGATAGTTGGCTCTTCAACTGTTTGTTTGGTACTAATCTTTGTGAAGTTTCCCTGGATGAAGTCACTTAAAGAAGACATGGGAGATTTGGACTTCTCATCCCCAGTAAGAACTTCTAAAAATTGAAGGAAACATATCTTCACTTTTTCTCTCCAACAAAGGAGAGTACAAAGTTCAAGCAGAGATTGGAAGACACATTTGTAAAGAGTAACCAGGGAAAGCTAGATTGTTTTGACTTTTCTTTTGATTTTAGTGAGTGAGTATAGATATATTGTTGTTTGCAGACAAAGGAGACTACAAATTATGCTGTCAAAGTGATGCATACTGTCGCACTTTGGACCGAGTCAAGTTTGAAACACACCATTTTACGCTCTCTAATACATTCTGCTACATCATCGTTGGAAAAAGGTACTATTTTTTACTATATTGTTCCTGGTGTTGGCAGTTTTCTGGAGAAAAAGAAAAACAATGTACTATAATTTATTTGTTTCTTCCGTCTCATCTTGATTGCTCATAATTGTTCATAGTTTAAAGTCTGGACACCCTATTCTATAACATAAATCTGCTGCCTGCCATGAATTAATTTTGATCTATGGTTATATTATTCTTGGATTCTCTAGAGTATTGAATAAAGACTTTTCTTATCATATGTAGAATCATGACATGTAGTTATGGAAGTTGGGAATTGTGCCTCTTGGAATCATTACGTTCTGGAAATGAACTTGTAGGATATGTATAAAATACAAGAATAAACTAGAATTAAGGTAAGAAAACGAATGAAACAATTCCGAAGTCGAACGGTAGAACTTGAACAGAGTCGAGATATTATCTCTTTCCTTAATTCTGAAAACGCCCCGTAGTTTGACGGTTACCGGCGTTCCGAATCCCAAGATAAAACCGATATCACTTCTACTTTGCACAACCCAAAATAAGAAGCCAACGAACTCTAGACTGTGTGTACTCTCAGACTCGAACAAGAGAAGAGGAAGAGATGATAGAGTTGAAAACTTAGTGGAGGAAGGAGAATGAGAAGCTTTCGAATGTGTATTTTTGAGTTCTGCAGAGCCTCCTTTTATAGGCTGTAGAGGAGAATTTGTGACTTGAATGGCTCAATCCGCGTGGATTAAATGGCCCAACCCGTGTGTAATGAATAGGCTGATCTGGTCCAAGTCAACTACGCGTGGCATTAATGCCCGAGATCTGCAGCATGAATGTTGTCTCTGACTTTGAACGAGGCCCATTTGAACGAAGCCTAAAAGTTATATCAGACTTGAGCTAGACCCAAAAAGACAACCTCCTCCTCGGGCCTACGGCCCATCCAATGAGACCAATGAGCCCAATGAGCCCAAGGAGCCCACGAGCCGAACCGAACCGAACCGCGCGCGTGTGGTCTTCCAAGGCCCAAGCCCACCAGGATAGCCTCCTCTGGTCCAATCACATCCATTACAATCCACTCCTAGTTTATATATACTAGTGAGTTTTTCTCCTCCTAATCAATGTGGGATACACATTAATCCTCAAAATTGAACTTAGTTACATTAAATGTAACTCCCTTATTTCTCATTCAAACGGAACCCGAATTATACAAATGAGCATACTACGAAATAGTGCTCGCGGAGACGAAGCCAACACTCCCATTATCCGACACCAACGGTGCCCAGAAAATTCGGTTCCAACAATCCCCCACATGAATAGAAATGACTCTATAACACGTGAAAAAATTGACTCGAGAGAAAGACTTTTGAGTGTACGGTCGAAGAATCACTGCATTTGGGCTGGTAGCATTTTTTCAGCCTTGAACCACCCATAGTGATTAGCCATCGGATTTACTCGACCAGGTAGTGAACGTGATGTCTTGAACTACCCGGACTTTGATGTAAACCTAGACAACGACTATCACACAGTTTTATCTTCTCACAGAATTAGGTTCTCTGATTGTGTTCATTTTGACCGTGAACATCCCTGGTTATTCATGAGTGAGCTTAGAAAATTCAGCCTCGGTTAATTCTCCTAGAAACGGCCCCATTTCACACTCATAAGGTGATTTTACCATAAGTAGTATACCATTATACTTCACTTTGATTTTCAAAGTTTATGGAATCATTAAAATCCAACACTTTATGGCTTAACCTATAATTTACCAACACACTTTTATCATCCTAGGAGCTGGGAGAAGATGTTAATCTCCAAGTGCTCTTCAGATTTAGCTTGATTTCGTTGTCCCTTTGAACTTACATCTTGGGATCTCCAATCACGTAAGTAGGGTTACCATAAAACTTCATATTATGTATGTCATAGGCTTTAAACCCATTCCTTTTGATAATTTTATAACTTGCTCTCGAGACAAACCTTTAGTAAACGGATCCGCTAGGTTGTCAGCCGATCAGATATAATCAACATTGATCACTCTGTTTGAGAGCAAACGTCTTATGGTTTTATGTCGTCTTCTAATATGACGAGACTTACCATTATACATTGAACTTAGTGCCCGAGCTATTGCCGATTGACTATCGCAATGGAGACTCATAGCCGACACCGGTATTTCCCACATTGGTATATCCTCCAAAAAGTTTCGAAGCCATTCTGCTTCTTCTGCTTCTTTGTCCAAGGCAATGAATTCAAATTCCATTGTGGATCTAGCCAGTAGAGTTTGTTTGGAGGATTTCCAGGATATCGCCGCACCACCTAGAGTAAAAACATACCCTCTTGTGGATTTTGAATTTTTGGAGTCTGATACCCGATTAGCATCACTATAGCCTTCCATCACTGCTGGATATCGTCCATAGTGTAACCCATAATTTCGAGTATATTGCAAGTAGTTCAATACCCTTGTTATGCCTTTCCAGTGACCGTGTCCTGGATTACTAGTGTAACGACTTAAAACGTTCACCGCATGTGCTAAATCTGGTCTTGTACAATTTGTTAAGTACATTAGACTTCCAATCACTCGTGCATACTCTACTTGAGATATGCCATCACCAGAGTTTTTCTTTAAGTCGAGGTGAGGGTCCACGGGACTCTTTGCACTACCGCTTGAGTATTTCTTGAAACATTCAAGTACCTTATCAGCGTAATGATCTTGAGTTAAAATGATTCCTTCAGAATGTCTTATGACTTTTATTCCTAGAATCACATCCGCTAGTCCCAAGTCTTTCATGTCAAACTTCCCACTAAGCATGTTCTTAATTTGTTGGATCATATCTTTGTTACTACCAATAATGAGCATGTCATCAACGTATAGGCACAACAAGATATATCCTTTTGGAGTTGTTTTGACATATATACATTTGTCACATTCATTTATATTGAAACCATTTGACATCATAACACTGTCAAATTTCTCATGCCATTGTTTAGGTGCTTGTTTTAATCCATATACAGATTTCACAAGTCTACACACTTTGTGTTCGTGTCCAGGCACAACATACCCTCGGGTTGTTTCATATAAATTTCCTCTTCTAACTCTCCATTTAGAAAGGCCGTTTTTACATCCATTTGATGTATTTCTAGATTACGTAGAGTCGCAATCACTATTAGTACTCGAATAGAAGTAATTCTCGTTACCGGCGAATACGTATCAAAGAAATCTAGACCTTCTTTTTGTCTAAATACTTGTACTACCAGCCTTGCCTTGTACTTCTCTATTGAGCGATCGATTTTCAATTTTTGTTTGAAAATCCATTTACATCGCAGCGCCATTGTTCCTTGGGGGTAAATCAGCTAACTCCCATGTATGATTTTGCATAATGGAGTCTATTTCACTTCTAACCGCTTCCTTCCATGAAGGTGCGTCTGGCATAGACATGGCTTCCTTAAACGTTCGAGGCTCATTTTCTAGAAGAAACAACATTGTGAAATCTGAGCCAAATGATTTTTCCTTTCGAGCTCTCTTGCTCCGTCTAGGTTCATCATTTTCTTCTTCTGTTTCTTGGACAGAAGTACTCACTATTTCCATAGAAGTGCTTGCTTCTTGAGCAGATTCGTTTGCATCTCGTTGTTCACGAGTCCTTTTGGGATATTCTTTATCCTTGCAAGGGAACACATTTTCAAAGAAAGATGCGTTTCTTGACTCCATTATTGTATTATCATGTATATCCGGTAAATCTGACTTGTATACCAAGAAACGATATGCACTACTATTATGTGCATACCCGATGAAAATACAATCAACGGTTTTTGGTCCAATTGAGACCTTTTTAGGAGGTGGTACTGCCACTTTTGCTAGGCACCTCCACACTTTGAGGTATTTGTACGAAGGTACGTTACCTTATATGGTATTTTGTTGAGAATGTAATTTGAGGTAAGCAACGCTCCCCCCGACATGTTCTGGGCTAACCCAGATTCTTGCAACATTGCATTCATCATTTCCTTAAGAGTTCGGTTCTTTCGTTCCGCTACTCCGTTGGATTCTGGCGAATAAGGAGCGGTAGTTTGGTGAACAATGCCATGTTCTCTACAGAACGCATTAAAAGGTTCACTATACTCACCTCCTCTATCACTTCTTACGATTTTAATCGTTTTACTAAGTTGGTTCTCAACTTCCAACTTCTACTCTTTGAACTTTTCTAAAGCTTCATCTTTGCTACATAACAAGTATACATAACAATATCTTGTGCAATCATCTATGAAGGTCACAAAATACTTTTTACCTCCTCTAGTTTGTACAAACTTTAAATCACATAAATCAGTGTGAATTAATCCTAGAGGTTCAGTTGTTCTTTCTACATGGGGGTGATGATGTTTTTGTGAGTTTCGCTTGAACGCATACTTCACATTTGTCTTTACTTGTTTTGCATTTTGGAATCATATTCAAACTTATCAATCTACTTATACACTTATAGTTAACATGTCCCAATCTTTCATGCCAAATATTAAAAGACTCAACAACATAAGCAATAGGGTTATTCTTATTCATTGAAACATCGGTTACAATAGCTTTTGGGAGGACTGTCATTACATTCATTTTGATCAGTCCATCCTGTACATAACCTCTACCCACATAGACCCCCTTCTTAGAGAGAACCATCCTGTCAGACACGAACTTGATCATGAACCCGTTCTTGGAGAGTAGAGTTCTCGAAATCAGGTTCTTGCGGATGTCCGGCACATGAAGGACGTTGTTCAGCGTCAGCTCCTTCTCGGAAGTCATCTTCAGCACGATCTTCCCATATCCCTCCACCTTAGAAGTGGCGGAGTTTCCCATGAAGAGTTGCTCTTCGGTGTGATTCTTCTTATAGGTCGTGAAGAGACCCCTATCCGAGCATATGTGCCTAGTTGCACCGGTGTCATACCACCACTCCTTTGGGTTGCTGCCCACCATGTTGACTTCAGTCAAAACCGCACACAAGTCGTCCTCTGTGAGCGACCCAACTAGGTTGCCTTGGGACTTGCCTTTGTCCCTCTTTGTGTCGACCTTGCTTCGACACTCATCTGCCTTGTGTCCAACTTTGTTGCACTTGTGGCACTTTCCATTGAACTTCTTAGCTCCTTGCTTCTTGAAGTTGTTGGACTTGTTGGAGCTGTCGGGTTGAAACTTCCTTTTCTTCCCCTTGTCCTGATGCTCTGCCAGGTTCGCCTTACGTCCATGATGGATTTGCGTCTACGAATACCCTTTCTTGGTTGGACATCGTTTTCCTTTCTCTCCTTTAGTCCAGGCCCATTTCTAACATTTTGGAGGCCCAGTTACAATTCTTCACTAATGCAAAGAAAAAACAAAAATTCTACAAAATAACTAGTATTTTATTTCATATTGTTAAAGCATGTTTAATTTTATATCACTCTAATAATCTAATTTAATATCACTAGTATTAGCTGAGAAAAGGAAGCAAAATAGGTACTCACCGAAAAATTGAAGCGATTGGAAGAGATCAGGAAAAACAAGAATAACCAAAGAAATTGAGAATCAACAACCCATATCCGAAAATATTGATGGAGCAACATATATAAAAAAAACAAATTTTAATGACAAAAAATTTGAGAGAGTATTCATTGTATTATACGTTTGAACTGAGAATCAACAATAAATAAAGGAATTGAGACTGATTTCTAGAAAAAAGAAAATCGAATTAGGACAAAAAAAGGTGAAAATTAAACGCTCATTTACCCTTAGGTTAGAAAATTGGACCTTTTAATTTTAAAAATAAAAATGAAAAAAATATATAATGAATTAAAACTAAAAATATGGGCCCCAAAATTTTGGAGGCCCTGTTCCGTCACCCACATATAACATGCTATTGCCCGGCCCTGCTCCAGTCCTTCTTGACTAGTCTAAGCGTTGTGGTCGGGCAAGTTCTTCCGAGTGCTTGGAGAGGTTTGGCGGTGTTGGATCATATTTTGGCCAACTTCGATATTGAGTTCACGATCGTCGACGTCATGCACTCTTGCATACTTTCTACTCCTTCGACGGGTAGAATTAACATCAAGTCTCGTGTCGGAGTGCCTCCTTCGGTGAACGAAGGAACTTCGTCTGACCGCGACTAGGCAGATAAATTCTATTTCATCAGGAAGTCTACCTTAGGAAAAGATTGTGCTTTCTTGCTCGAAGAATGGACTCCTTCTAGTATGCCTTCTTTGCTCTTATGATTTTCTTTAGACTTGTGTACCTTGATGCTTATTCTTACGCGTGATTCTTCGTACAGTTGACATCCATGCTATTGTGACGCGGGAAGAATCAGAGGAGATTACCAAGAAAATCATGGCGATTCCATTGGTGGAACACATCTTTACTGGCCGTGATGGGAAGGGATATCGTATCACGACCCCTACTCCTTCTCGAGGTAGATTCTTTGGTGTAAATTACGCGTTGCTTCCTTAATCCTTTATACTGAGTATAGTCTTATTTTAGGCGTCGCGTCTCTCACTCGTCAAGAGTCGGCAAATGACTTGATTACGGCTAAGAGGAGGTGTATTTCGGAGAGTAAGTTGAAGGCTGTGAAGGAAGAAGTTGCTCCTAGTCCGGCATGTGTAGAGGAGACAATTTCGTCAAATGCAGGGGTGCATGCGCCTTTGGACGCGTCTCTAAACGCAGGGGTGGAAGAGTCTCTCGTATACTTGTCGGTGAAGAGCGAGAAGAACAAAGTTAAGCCTCCCGGTGCAGCTTCCGTTACATATGTTGAGGTAAATGATTTCCCCGCGGTAGTGTCTCGTTCCGTTGCACCTACGCGTAACATCATTCCGGCGATGCAAGCTTTGGCTTGTTCTTCTTCTTGGAACCATTATGTCTCTATGCCAACTGCAGACGTTTTGGGCGATTCTCTCGTAGCGCAATGGAGGAGTATGATGATTTGCAGAATGGAGGAGAATGGAGGAGTATGAGGATATAGAGAGAGTTTAGAAGAGGAGGCTACCTGGGAAGTGAATGAGAAAAAGATGAGAAGATTTTTTTGTGTGGAAAGATGAATGGTCTAGATTGAGAGATGAGATCTAACGGTGTTATAGGTCAATCCGTGTGACTTAGTGGATTTTTTCATAGTCGTTGATTAATTCAATCTAACGGTTGAGAAAATAGTAAGGCTTTTTTATATTATTAAAATTACTTTGTTGAGGCGGGCATAATTTGTGCGCCTCAACAGGGTTAGTAGAGTTACAGTTGTTGAGGCGCACAAATTATGCCCGCCTCAACAAGTCAAGACTTGTTGGGGCGAACATATAATGTGCGCCTTTGCCCGCCTCAACAAGTCCGATTTTTTGAGGTTGTTGAGGCGCACAATAGAATGTACGCCTTAACAAGGGCGTTGCAACAAGTGATTTTTCCACTAGTGAAGGGTCAAGTGAGCGATCTTAGTAAAAAGGTCAAGGAGCTTAATAAGAAAACTTCCCATCTTACGACGTATGAGAAAGACGCTCGCATGGAAATTTTGGAGACGGCGAAGCAGAAAGGCGTGCTGGTGCGACGCGTTGAGGTGTTGTCCGGGAAGGTCGCGTCCCTTGAAGCTGACGATGAGGAGAAAGTAAGGGTGTACGAGAAGAACTTACGAGAGACAAGTACTTACTATTCGTGGTCATCTCGTATCGAAGCTATGGAGGAGTTTCGTGCAGGTCGTCACGTAGATTGGGATGTGGAACGTGAACGCAACGAGTTTTCGGTTCTTTATCCAGTTCCGCCTGAGGGAGTTTCTCTTATACGCGTTCCTTCTAGCTCGCCAGTCTTGGCTTCCAGTGGCACGGGTGTCGCTTTAGATGGAGACGTTGTCCTTGCGGATGAGGATGTTCCTCCTTCATCTTAATTTATAGGATTTTTTTCTTTTTGCTTGTTGTGCCGGTTTTTGTGGATTATGGATCTTTGTTTTGTTTTTCGTCACGTTCCTGTGTGGCGATTTCCTCTTGGATATGCATTGGATACTTATTGTTTCTTTCTTTATGTATGGATTTTGCTTATCTAGACTTTTGGTGGGAGTACTATCCCCTTTTGGCGAATTCGGCTTCAGATCTTCTACGGAGTCGGGTTCGTCAAATATTTCTTAGTTGCGACGCGTAGGTCGATCTTTTGCTTTTGTTTTTGATATCTTATCTTTGAGGTGTGGTTTTTTACCCCTGGCATAGCTATGGTCATGGCGGCTACTTTTGTTATTTTGCCGGCTTATATGAAGGTTGGGTCCAACATTTCCTCCGAACCCGGAGCGAGTGGCGGATATAGGTCAGCGTGCGATTTTATTAGCTTGTGACGTTACCCCTGTTTGTGCCTAAAAATATGACGAGCGTGGAAAGCATGAAGAGCTACGGGTAGGAAGACTGTGTCGACGCGACGAGAGAAAAGAAGGATGTCGTCGACGTGACAAGATGTGGCAAAGGTCTCGTTTGTCTTGAAGATTAGGTCGACCGAGTATATTTTATCTTATTTCTTATTATATTATTGTAATTGGTAAAAGATACGGTAAATAATATCTTTTACCTTGTTTGTTATGTCATTATTTAGATAAAAGGAAGAGATAAGATCTCGTTTCCTTAAAGATATTATTAGGGTTGGCCTATAAATAAAGGCTAACGCCTGCTTTGTAAGCATTCATCCACCATTACGAGTAATACCAAGTTCAAGCTTCAACCCTAATTTCCTACCTTGTTCTTGAGTGTTGAGATTATACCGTATTCTTTGATCTTTGCCCTACAATTGCTTAGTTATCTTCTCGTAGGTAATTTCGCTAAAAACAATTGGCGCCCACCGTGGGGCGAGATCAAAAAGGTATCGTCTTTCCATACGAAAAGAGCTTCTTTTTTGCAGGAAATCATGACGAATCCGACCAATAGTCCGCGCAATGATGGAGGAAGATCCGAAGAGGAGGGCCCTGCGACGATTCCTCCCATCCCGGTGAACGAAGACGCAGGAAAAAGTCTTGAAAACACCCCCAGCATTCCAAAAGAAAGCGCTCCCATAGAGAAACGAGGGGTAGATGGTGAAGTAACCGTCATGGCCACCGTCCGAGCACAATTCGAGTCCTTCGAGAAAGCCCAAGCTGAAGCCATGCGCGCGAGCAAGAAAACGGCGTCGGAACTTACTAAGGAAAATGAGAGGTTGAACTCCATAATCAAGGAACTCAAGGAGGGTTCCACGGGGCCACATACCTATGTTCGCACTCAGAGTTCCGTCCGACGCCTTGATATGGACGCAGCCGTCGAAGAAGATGACACATGCCAGCCCCAAGAGCACCATGGTTATGCCCTCCCTAGAGAACAGGTCCAGAAAAAGAAATCTGAGGATATCTTGACTTCAGACGCCGTCGCTGCACTCGTAGCACAATAGGTCGGCGCCCTAAGAAAGGAGATGATGCTGATGCTCGGAGCTCCCAAATCTATAATCCCTGAGGACGAGTTCGGATTTCAAGAGAGTCCATTTGTTACTGCTATCGCCGCCCAGAAGATCTCCAAGAAGTTCACCGTCGCCGATCTTCCCGTCTACGACGGATCAGATGACCCGGAAGAACATGTCTTACTCTACAAGGCCAAGCTCTCCACAAGTCCAATTGAGCCAGAATTAAAGGAAGCAATGATGTGCAAATTCTTTAGCTCGACGCTGAAAGGTCCAGCCTTGACGTGGTTCATCCACTTACCCAAGGGAAGTATCTCCTCCTACGCCGAGCTCTCCAACCTGTTCCGACTACAATTCGCCAGTAGTAAGTTGTTTGCAAACCAACCCTCAGATCTCCATAACATGCGTATGAACATAGACGAGACCATAAGAGCCTTTATGAAGCGTTTCAATGACGACAAGATTACAATCCCAAATTGTAGCGAAGCCACTGCTGCTGACGCGTTCAGACGCGCACTTCCCCGAGATAGTGACCTGTACAAGGAATTGACGAAGACTCGCCCTGAATCATTCGTCTCAACTAGGGAAAGAGCCATGGAAGCCATACGCCTAGAGGAGGATCTCCTAAGATACAACTAAGAAAGTTCTCGATCTCCACGTAGGCGAACTCCTCCGCGTAGAAACTCTCCTCCACGTCGACACAACGATCGACATCAGGAGCGAGGGGAATGTCACGACAGGAGAAATAAGCCGTTCAAAAGGGAACCACAAACGGTGCATGCTGTAAGCGAAGTTGATAGCGTCTATATGGTGGACAAGGGTATCTCTATGAAAACTGATGCGTTGTGAGTCACGAGCGCAATGGAAGGGTTACGCGACGTGCAATGGAAGAGAAAGCCAAACCCTGGAAGGAGGCCCGTAACAGAGAAGGGGTACTGCGAGTTCCATAACGATACGGGTCACACGACGGATGGTTGTTAAACCCTGAGAAAAGAGGTGTTAAGGTTGTTGAAAAGAGGAGATTTGAAAGATCTACTCTCCAAAGAAGGAAGGAACGCGTTTGAAGGGGTGAAGAGAGAAAAGAAGTCCCCTACTCCTCCACCTCCATCGAGTCATACCCGGACTATACACAACATCTTCGGAGGCTCTTCCGCGAGTGGCTACACCGCATCCGCCGCTAGAAGGAACATTAAGATTCTACGCGACGATAGTGATATGACGCGAGTTTACCAAATCCGTCCTTCCAGAAGAAATAACCTGATCACGTTCGAGGAGCCAAACGAGATGGTGGAGCATCACGACGGGTTAGTCATCTCCCTCACTGTCAGCAATTGCCTAGTCAAGAGGATTCTCATAGACAATGGGAGTTCCGCCAACATCAATACTACGTCTGCTATAAAAGAACTCGCACTATCCAACGACGACGTCATGAAGAAGTACGTTCCTCTAGTAGGATTCAGTGGAGAAGTAGCGAGCATGTTGGGAGAGATCACATTGGAAACCTATGCAAGGGGTATCAATATACAAGCGAAGTTTGCAGTAATGGAGATCGAGTCACCCTACAACATTATCCTGGGAAGACCTTGGCTACATGACATGAAAGTCATACCCTCGACGTATCATCAGTCTTTAAAATTCCCATCTCCATGGGGGGTCCAAGAGATCAAAGGCGAGCTTCCCATGATTGTTAGCTACGTGTGGCAATGGTCATGGGGAATGAAGCCCGACACCTCACGAAACTGGCACGACCCTCTGAGCGAAGAAGGGAAACCTATCGCCACGACCACTCTCCAGGAACGCGTACTTGTGCCTTCCACGGCCCCTCTGAGAGTCATGAATCCACGGGCAAAACGCCAAACCGACAAGGATGCGTCCACCAGCATCGTAAGTCCTAACAATCTAGAAATCGGACGCCACACGATGAATAGGCCCGTCGATTAAAAGAGTTCGACGTCGACCTAACGCTAGCGTGAGGCAACGGACCCACCTTAAAAGTAAGGGGTAACGTCACAAGCTGATAAAATCACACGCTGACCTATGTACGCCACTCGCTTCAGGGTTCAGAGGAAATGCTGGACCCAACCTTCATGTAAGCCGACAACGTAACTAAAACAGCCGCAATGACCATATCGCCCCATGAAGTGAGAAAAAACCCTCTAACGCGTTCACCGCGAACAAAGTATCACACTAGGGGTAGGAAACCACACTCTAAAAGATAAAGTAGCAAAAGCAAAAGCCAAAGGACCAAACCTACGTACTCACAAATGAGCTACGCGTAAGGGGTCACGGAAGTTAAAAGTCAATAAGAAAAAGGTTCTACACCCACGCGAAGCAAGATACACGCACCAAAGCAAAGTACGTAAGATATCAAGGCCAGATAAAGGGTAAACTCATAAGATGTTTGCAACGCAAAGAATGACGCGTAAGATGCAAGAAACAAAGTACGGAATATGATAAGTAATGAAGAGTCCAAGAATCTTTGGTAGCTCTAACCTAGTCTACAAGGAGCCTAGGTCGAACCTACCAAAAGGGGTAGGACTACTCGAGGAGACATGAAAACACACCCAAAGCCGAGGAGTGCATAGGATACGCGTCAAAACAAGACCGAGACCACCTGCCCGTAAGAAGATAAGGAAGTCAAGGAGCATCCCCAAGATAAAGAAATTGGAAAGACAAAGGTTGATTCAAAGAGGATCCAAAAGTCACTCGCGTAACTCATGGACAAATACGCCGTCGCCAATAGAAGGAAGACTGGATATAACGACGTACTCAAAACATAGAAGTTCATCGACAAGTAAGTAATTCCAAAAAGTTATTTTATAGAGGCCCGTCATGAAGGGCAAGAATGGAGGTATTTACAAGAAAACGCCCCGAAGATCGGCGACGCATAAACAATTTTTTTTTACAAGAAGTCTAAGGGAAGAATGACCCCGGAAAAATCACAAAGAGTCGCTGCGTCCAGGTGAGCTCGATGCAGAGCCATCCGCATCCTCATACTCATGCTAATCCATGCCCTCGTCTTCAGAGTCTTCTACAACGTCTTCTTCACCAACACCCTCGTCATCTTCGACGCCGTCATTAGGATCGACCTCGTTAAGATGAGGGACATCATCCTCCATGACGTGAGGATTCGCCGGAGGATTCATAGGCGTAGGTCCTTCCTCGACGCCTTCAGGGAGCTCCGCGAACGCTTCATGAAACTCCCTCCGCTCCTTCACTGGATCCCAACCATGGTATTGGCCAGCAGCATACTGTTCAATGACCTCCACACGAGAAATCCAAGACCAATAAAGCTTCACCTCCTTGAGTTCGGAAGCAAGCTTCTTCTCCACCTTAGCCTTCTCGTCCTCCAGGGCAACAATCCTCGCCTTCGAATCTTCAACCTATTTGGCAAGATCAACGTTAAGTTTAAGCGCCGCCGCAACCTTTTCTTGAGCTTCATTCTCCGCCTTACGTGACGCCTCAACCGTCGCATTAAGCTCCTTAATCTTCGCCTCGTCGGCCGATTGCTTGGCCTCCATAGCTTTCATCCGATTGACAAAATCAGAGAAACGCCCATAGACGCCCAACGAAGATTGAAAAGCCTAAGAAAAGAGAAGATAAAGGGGTCAGAATAGAATCGAAGACAAGGGACTCGGCGTAAAAAGCAAGAAAACCTACCTGCCATTGCGTAGCAAGAGCCTCTCATATCACATCTTCCGTCTCCATCGGCAAATAGTAGTCGAGCGATGGAGGATTTTGAAGCCCCTTCATGGCAGGCAAAAATGACCTTCCAGGCGCAACGACACGAGAGATAACTCTTGGAAAGTCGTCCACGGTCTCGAAGTCGAAGTTCAACTTCTCAACGACCTTCTCCTTACCCTTACGTGACTTCTTCGCCGGAATTGAAGAGGGAGATGGAGACGAAACGAGAGAAATCATTGGCGTGATACGGATAGGAACCTCAGAAGCAGTTCCCTCTCCGGTACGACTCCTCTTCCGCGACGCGATGAGAGCAGACGCGGATTGTCCTCCACCGCGAACGCGTGAAAGATCCGCGGATACTAAAAAATCAACAAGAAAAAGAGTTAAGACCCTCAAAGAAAAAAGAAAACAAGTAAAAGAGCGTGAACACGTTACCAGTCAAGGCCGTCGAGGCAATACGATGACCCTTCCCTTCGTGACCATGAAAAGTTCGATCGCTCTCAAGGATCTCGAGAAGTCTGTCAATAACCTTCTTAGTCTCTCGCCTCACCACGATAGCATCCGCATTAACTACAAGGAAGAACGAGATAAAGTGAGACATCAACGATTAACGACGTATACAACAGAGACCCAAAAATAAAAAAGCAGACTCACTGGTAGGGTTCCATCATTCGATCAACCAAGAACACTCCTCGCCAAGAGTCGATTTTTTGACAAAATAAAAGGAGCCGGCCCAGGGACGATCAGCCTGACTTCCCTTGATGGCCATCTTAGCCGCCTTAGGTCTCGATCTAAGACCCACTCTTCCAACCGTTTTAGTTTGAATGTTGAAAGAATAAGCAAGGTCATCGACGACAATCTCAACGCCGTGTTTTACTTTCACGTCGTCTAGAGCGCCAAAGATTCTCCAGACGCTCGGAAAAAGTTGACCTACGGCAACCCCTAGCATGAGTATGAATGCCTTCATCAACGACGAGAAAGGAAACCGATGGCTAGTAAGGAAAGGGTTCTCATATACCGCAATCCACCATGGGCGATGCGCGTCGGCGAATACCCCTTGAGGAGGTATCTCAATCTCCACCTTGGGGCCAAGATTCGCCAACGATCTCAGTCTCTCGACGTCACGAGCCTCTGTCGACTTGCAATCAAAACCCTTCAAGATGAATTTTGGTACGTAGAAAGATGCCATTCTAGGAGGCTGAAAGAAGAAGTGAAGGAGAAATCTGAAGAAGGGAGAAGCAAATGATCTTTTTGAGCGTAAGCAAGCGAGAAAGAAAGAAATGTTCAGAATAGACAAATTGCAGAAGAAGTAGAAGAAAAATGAAGATCCTCTCTTTATATAGCAAAAGAGATCGCGAAGAAAACGGAAGAAAGTTCAACGACATTATAGCCGTTGAGAAACTACCCGTTACGGTTGAACGTTACCAGCACGACTAACGAAGCCCCCCATCTGTCGTATGGAAACGATTGAAGGAGAATGATGACCGAAGCTTTGCGACGATATTAAAAACCTGTCAGAGACATGCCCCGATTCCACATCAGCCGGCGGAAAAGCTCCACTCCGTGACATGTCCTTGGCCATTCATGCAATGGGGGATGGATATAGTAGGTCCCATGCCCCTAACCATAGGGCTGAAAACGTTGATGCTCGCCGTCACAAATTACTTCTCTAAATGGATAGAGGCCGAAGCGTTCAAGAGTATCAAAGATTCCCACGTCATCTCCTTCATCGAAAGAAACATCATCATGAGGTTCGGAATCCCTCATAACATTGTATGCGACAACGGATCACAATTTATTAGTAAGAACATCGTATCGTTCTGCGAAGACAAAGGTATACGTTTGGTCTACTCGACACCAAGGTACCCTCAAGCAAACGGATAAGCCGAGTCAAGCAACAAAGTTATCGTAAATAACCTCAAGAAAAGGATAGAGGAGTGCAGAGGAAACTGGGCGGACCAACTCCAGGCAATATTGTGGGCCGATAGAACTATGCCTAAGAGAGCAACAGGAAGAAAACCATTCTCTCTCGTCTATGGTTGCGAAGCTGTCCTACCAATAGAAGTGGAAGTACCAACAGAAAGATATCGATCTCTCCCCGAAGAAAGAAACACTCCAATGATGACTTTCATGATAGATACCGTGGACGAGCTAAGAGATAACGCCGCGTTAAGGATAGCGACGCAGAAACAAATAGCCGCCCGAAGTTATAATCGACGAGTAAAAGCAAGAACTTTCCAAATAGGAGATTGGGTCTTAAGAAAAGTCTTTCCAAACACCGAGGATAAGAGCGTCGGTAAGCTCGCCGCGTCCTGGGAAGGCCAGTATCAAGTAGCACAAATCGTAGTGCGAGGAGCCTACGAACTCGTCACGCCAGAAGGAGTATCATTAATGCGTTCGTGGAATGCAACCCATCTTAAGAAATATTATCATTAGGAAACGTGATGATTGATATGATTTCTATCTGTTTTTATGCATATCTTAGATTTTTTATCATGTCCAAGCATGTCTTAGCGTCGAGACGACAAGGGGTCGTAAAGACTAGGGGTAGACGTCTTAGCTCGTCGAAATTCATGAAGTCCTCGTTAATATATAAGTATGCACTTTCTTGTCCAATATGCAATACATGCCGAGTTGTTTCATTTAAAAATACTTGCTCCGTGTCTATGACGTAACACAAAGTACAAGAAGGTCGCGGCGAAAATCCACGTCGGGGGCGAATTTCGTTAGCCTACGCGTTTAAGTCTCCATCTACGCGTACGCAACGTTAGCCGAACCTCCGACTCCGAGTCGACGCTTCACATGATTGTTAGCGACGTGTGGCAATGGTCATGGGGAATGAAGCCCGGAACCTCATGAAACCGGCACGGTCCGCTGAGCAAAGAAGGGAAACCTATTGCCACAGCCACTCTCCAAGAACGCGTACTTGCACCTTCCACGGCCCCTCTGAGAGTCATGAATCCATGGGCAAATCGCCAAACCGGCTGGGAGGCGTCCACCGGCATCGTAAGTCCAAGCAATCAAGAATCGGACGCTACACGATGAATAGGCCCATCGATTAAAAGAGTTCGACGTCGACCTAACGGTAGCGTGTGGCAAAGGATCCACCATAAGTAAGGGGTTGTTTGTAGCGAAATTACCTACGAGAAGATAACTTAGGAATTGTAGGGCAAAGATCAAAGAATACGGTATAATCTCAACACTCAAGAACAAGGTAGGAAATTAGGGTTGAAGCTTGAACTTGGTATTACTCATAATGGTGGCTAAATGCATACAAAGCAGGCGTTAGCCTTTATTTATAGGCTAACCCTAATAATATCTTTAAGGAAACGAGATCTGATCTCTTCCTTTTATCTAAATAACGACATAACAAACAAGGTAAAAGATATTCTTTACCGTATCTTTTACAAATTACAATAATATAATAAGGAATAAGATAAAATATACTCGACCGACCTAATCTTCAAGACAAACGAGACCTTTGCCACATCTTGTCACGTCGACGACATCCTTCTTTTCTCTCGTCGCGTCGACACAGTCTTCCTACGGGTAGCTCTTCACGCGTTCCACGCTCGTCGCATTTTTAGGCACAAACAATACCCCTAAGGCGTCTTACAGGGTCTAACGTCTAGTAGAGCTGGGAGATGCCTTCTTTCTTCAAGGAATACGTCTTCATTGCATCAGGAACGCGTTGATGATTACGTCACTTGAGGGTCACTCTAGACAGGGTCTTCAACTCTCCTCTTCTAGCTCTCCATCTATTTCATCATGCTTGGTGAATCACCGGTCTCTTAGAAAAAGAAGATGCAAGCTATAGTTTCTCGATCGTCTGCTGAAGCAGAATATCGTGCCATGGTTGGTACATACAACGAGATCACTTGGTTGAAGTCGTCACATCTTTTGACGTAATTCATCGCGTCTACTCTCATTGTGGGCCAGTAATATCCTGTTGAGTGCGCTTTGGCGGCTAGGCTTCTTCCTCCCGAGTGATTCCCATATTCTCCGTTATGTAACTCACGTAGAATATCTTGGATCGTTTCCTTCGTCGGGCACGTTAAAAACATACCGTTAGATGACCATTTTAATAGTGTGCCCTTGTTTACTACAAAGGTAGTTTCTTTTTGCTTTAAAAGTCTCGCTTCGTACGCATTACTCGGAAGGCATCTGTGCTGCAACCACTCATAGTAAGGCGTTACCCACGAGTCTTGGCTTCTTACTGTGAGTGTCTGTTCTGGAATCGTTTCCTTGTTGATGGAGGCGTTGCTTAGATGAAGGAAATGGATCTTTTGATATTCTCTTGGATCGATGGATGAACCTAGCTTTGCCAACGCGTCGGCTTGCGCGTTAGCATCTCTGGGGATCTGTCTGATTTGGAAGCCTTCTAATTTCTCGAACAAATCTTTTACTACTTTGAGGTACAACGTCATCTTCGAATCCTTAGTGGCATACTCTCCTCGAACTTGGTTGACTATCAGCAGTGAATCACAGTAAATATCGAGCTTTTGAACTTGTAGGTCGATGGCGACGCGTAGACCGACAATTAAGGCTTCGTACTCGGCTTCGTTATTCGTCGCTTTGAAGCCGCATCTTATGGCTTGGACAACCTTATCCCCTTGTGGCGATTTCAGGACGATGCCTAGCCCTACTCCGTTCTGGTTCATCGCTCCGTCTGTATGTAATGTCCACTTTGCGAATTCTACCTTGTTTACTTGTGAGACTGCTTCTTGTTCCAGAGTCGGGCTGAAATCCGCCACAAAGTCTGCTAGCGCTTGGGATTTGATTGCTTTTCTTCCCTCGTAGACGATGTCATAGCCTCCAAGATGGACTGTCCACTTTGTCATCCTCCCTGACAATTCTGGCTTCTTTACTATGTTCTTCAAAGGCGACGTGGTTCTTACTACGATGGTGTGGGATTCGAAATAGGGCTTCAACTTTACTGACGCCATCACTAGTGCCAAGGTTAGCTTTTCCATGACGGAGTACCTTGTTTCTGCTGACGACAACGTTTTGCTCACGTAGTAGACGGGCTGGTGTTTTTCCCCCTCTTCTCTCACGAGAACGACGCTAATGGCTATCTCGGAGACTGCTAGATATACAAACAAAGGCTCTCCCTCCTTAGGCTTTGATAGGAGTAAGGGATTTGTCAAGTAATGTTTGAGCTCCGTGAAGGCCTCTTCATGTCATTCTGTCCAGGAGAAAGATTCATTTTTCCTGAGAGTATCATAGAAGAGTCGGTTCCTTTCTAAAGCTTTGGAGATGAACCTGTTTAACACAGCGACTCTTCCTGTCAGCTTTTGGATATCTTTTACCCAACGCGAAGATTCAAGATCGAGTATCGCTTTGATCTGCTCGGGACTTGCTTCTATTCCTCTCTGCGTTACCACATATCAGAGAAATTTCCCGGAGGAGACTCTGAAAGGACATTTGGTAGGATTGAGCTTCATGCTATACTCTTCCAGGATCTCGAATGCTTCCTTCAGGTGTGTTACATGATCTTTTGCTTGTTTAGACTTCACGAGCATGTCGTCTATGTAAACTTCCATCGTATCGCCTATCTGTTCCTCGAACATCTTGTTCACCAGTCTTTGATACGTAGCTCCAATGTTTTTGAGGCCAAAAGGCATGACCTTGTAGCAGTATATTCCTTGTTTTGTTATGAAAGCGGTCTTTTCTTGATCGGCGGGATTCAGCTGTATCTGGTGATATCCGCTGAACGCGTCCATGAACATCAACATCTCATGTCCTGCCGTCGCATTTACCATGGCATCGATATGGGGAAGTGGGAAGGAGTCATTAGGGCAGGCTTTGTTGAGATTCATGAAATCTACGCATACTCTCCACTTCCCGTTCTTCTTCTGGACGACCACGACATTGGCGAGCCAGTCGGGGTACTTTACTTCTTGTATCTTGCCTGTCCCGAGGAGATTTTTGACTTCTTTGTCCACAACTTTGTTGCGTTCGGGGGCAAATTTCCTCCTTTTCTGCTTGACTGGGGTGAACTTTGGATCGACGTTAAGCCTGTGAAGCATTACGTCTGGAGATATACCTGTCATGTCCTCGTGATTCCAAGCGAAGAACTTGGCTTTTGACTTCAAGAATGCTACCAACTCTTCTCTTATTTCTTTGGGGACGTCGGTTCCTATCTTTACGACTCGCTATGGCTTGGAGTCGTCGATAATCACGTCTTCTAATTCGGGACACTTTGGCTTAACGTACTTAGTTGGCGTCTTGACCTTGAATTCTTTTACCTCATCTTTCTTGATTTCTGGCGTCGCGATCCCTTTCATCCCGATTCGGTAGCATTCCTTGGCTGTATAGGGCTCGCCTTTGACTTCGCGTACCCCCATGGCGTTGGGAACTTTAAGGATTGATGATATGTGGATGGAACCGCTCGCATATCGTGGATCCAGGGTCTTCCTAGGATGGTGTTATAAGGTGATTCCGCCTCCATCACGACGAACCTGGTTGGGAGATCGATGCCTTGGGTCGTTGTCTCGAGGGTAATTCCCCCCAACATCTCTGCTACTTCTCCGTTGAAGCCCTTCAAATGGATACGCTTCCCGACGACATCGTCGACGGAAAGTCCGAGTTCGAGAACGACAGAGAGGGTGATGATGTTGGTCGAACTTCCGTTGTCTACCGGGATTCTCTTGACATTGCAATTCCGGATGACTACGGAGATTACCAGGCTATCGTGATGTCTGGTTCTTTAGCGTGGCGGATTGGAGTGGAATCGTCTTGTCCTTCGATAGTTCTTGCGAGCCTTTTCGTGTCGGAGGTGGTATAGGTTGGCAGACCTCCTAAAACGGTGAAGGTCCTGTTGCTAAAACCTTTGATCGATCTTGAATCTTCCATGGCTTTTGCGGGCGAAGTTGTTCTCTTTGTATGTAGATACGACACTCTTTTGATCAGGCCCCACGGTGGGCGCCAATTGTTTGTAGCGAAATCTTTGCCACGTCTCCTCGCGTCGACGCGATCAGCCTACGCCTAGCTCAAGACGCGTTCCTCACTCGTCGTATTTTTAGGCACAAACATATGGCTTGCTTGAGACTTTCCACCCGGTTTCGGTATGACCGGAGCCTGGTTCTCAACCACAGGTGGGTCATTGACCTTAGTCACTTCAGGTTTCTAAACAGTATTTTGTTCCAGAGTCACTGATGGCAGACCATCTCCAAACTCAATTTGGAGTGTCGACTCACCACTCTTAGTTGTAGCGGTAGCATCCACAACGTTGTCGTTTCCGTTAGTCATTTTTCAAATCTGAGACCAAATGAAATTGAAACAGATTAGAACAAATGCAAAAACGAAACAATAGAAAATAAAATAAAAATTATTTCCGCGTTTATTTATTTAATTAATTAATTAACCGAATTTAATTAATTAATTATTTACGAATTTAATTTAATTTAATAAATTAAAAACCGATTATCAATATATTTAACTCGAATAAATATATAATTTATTTAATCAATTAAGATTAAATTCGAAATGAATAAAAAATATTTTATTTTCCGGAGTTTCTCGTCCCAAAAACGAGAATAAAATGTTAACCAACTTCGCCTTAACCTGTTTACTCAAAGAAACAAGTTTATTTTTTTTTTGGTGTAAGGTAAATTCGTATAGATGTGACCCTTAAAAGGGTGAGACGATCAAAATAAGTACAAAGACATGACGCACATATGGGAGAGCACGCAGGCCCCCCACACTATGCCAAAGCAATCATCAGAGAAAACATCCTCATGGCCAGGGTAGCAGCTATAAGAGCAGGGTAAGAAATACCCCGGGCCTCATTAAAACCTCTCTGTTGGAAAACCCTGTGGGAAAAACCAGCCAAAGAGGAAAAAGAGCACCCCTGCAACCCCATCAACGAAAACCAGGCCAAACAAAATAAAGTAAGCAAATAGCTGGCAAACGCGGAGAGACATGCAAGTCTTCCACACAAAGCCGTCCTAGTCGCAACAGGAAAGGCACGCAGGCCATCCAAACAACGCCAACAAAACCCGGAAACCAAAAGAGAGTGTCCATGGGAGAGCATGCAAGCCCCCCATACCACACTAAAACTCATCCTCCTATAAAGTCCGAACCATAGCCAAAGGAAATCTATCATGTAGGAGTCTAAAAACATGGGTAACAATCAACTTAACAATAACATCCTTAGGAATGGCATTCCCATCAAAGATCTTGGCGTTACGAGCATGCCAAATGTAATAGACAGACGCCGAAAGGGCAAAGACCTGCGCACGGGCACGGTAACCACTTCCCCTAGCATTCCTCCTCAACCAACTCATAGCTCCCTCTATCGAGGCAGCTCCAGACGAGATCCTGAAACTCTTCGTAACCTCCCTCCAGACATCTCCAGAATACGAGCAATCAAAGAAAAGGTGCTTGTGAGTCTCCAAATCAGCCCCACAAAAGCGACATCCGAGCTCCACATTAAGAAAAGTGAGGCGGTCATAGGTAGAAAGCTTGCCCAGCGTAGCAAGCCATAAGATAAACATGTGCTTAGGCGTATTGTGGGGCGACCACACCTCCTTGGCCCAAACAACAATAGGGTTCCGAGCCCGGATAACATCATAAGCCAAAGATACCTTAAAGCGGCCACCAATGCACCATGACTCAAGGGTATCCTCAACCGAATCCTCCCTATCCTCCAAGGAAACAACCTGATCTCTAGCACGGATGATGGCCTTAATCAAAGGAGAGTCACTCTTATGCATCACCCAATCAATCGGGTCAACCACATTAAGGTATCGATGATGGACCCATCTAACCCAAAGGCTATCACGCCTATCCATAATATGCCACAAATGCTTCATCATAAAGCTTTTGTTCCACGAAGCCATGTCAAGAAGCCCAAGCCCTCCTTCCTCCCTCGGCATGCATACATCCAAGTCGTAGAAACGTAGGTAAAATTTTTTCAAAATTAAGATTGTAGGAAACCTATTTTCTACAACTTATAACTATGTATAAAATACAAAAATAAACTAGAATTAAGGTAAGAAAACGAATGAAACACTACCGAAGTCGAACGATAGAGCTTGAACGGAGTCGATATTTATCTCTTTCCTTAATTCTGAAAACGCCCCGTAGTGTGACGGTTACCGGCGTTCCGAATCCCAGGATAAAACCGATATCACTTTTGCTTTGTACAACCCAAAAGAAGAAGCCAACGAACTCTAGACTATGTGTACTCTCAGACTCGAACAAGAGAAGAGGAAGAGATGATAGAGTTGAAAACGTAGTGGAGGAAGGAGAATGAGAAGCTTTCGAATGTGTATTTTTGAGTTCTGTAGAGCCTCCTTTTATAGGCTGCAGAGGAGAATCTGTGACTTGAATGGCCCAATTCGCGTGGATTTCTCGGGCCTACGACCCATCCAATGAGACCAATGAGCCCAAGAGCCCACGAGCCACGAGCCGAGCCGATCCGAACCAAACCGCGCGCGTGTGGTCTTCCAAGGCCCAAGCCCACCAGGATAGCCTCCTCTGGCCCAATCACATCCATTACAATCCACTCCTAGTTTATATACTAGTCAGTTTTTCTCCTCCTAATCAATGTGGGATACACATTAATCCTCAAAATTCAACTTAGTTACATTAAATGTAACTCCCTTATTTCTCATTCAAACGGAATCCGAATTATACAAATGAGCATACTACGAAATAGTGCTCGCGGAGACGAAGCCAACACTCCCATTATCTGACACCAACGGTGCCCGGAAAATTCGGTTCCAATAATCCCCCACATGAATAGAAATGACTCTATAACACGTGAAAAAATCGACTCGACATAAAGACTTTTGAGAGTACGGTCGAAGAATCACTGCATTTAGGCTGGTAGCATTTATTCAGCCTTGAACCACCCATAGTGAGTAGCCAGCGGATTTACTCGAGCAGGTAGTGAACGTGATGTCTTGAACCACCCGGACTTTGATGTAAACCTAGACAACGACTATCACACGGTTTCATCTTCTCATAGAACTAGGTTCTCTGATTGTGTTCATGAGTGAGCTTAGAGAATTCAGCCTCGGTTAATTCTCCTAGAAACGACCCCATTTCACACTCATAAGGTGATTTTAACATAGGTTTTTTTTACCGGAAACCACCCGTATGATGCTCTATATTGCTCAAAACCACCTGTATGTTGCAATATTACCGGAAACCACCCTTATGAACCACTCCGTCACTCAACAACCACCCCTCTCTAACCTCCGTTAAAAATTTATGCCACGTGTCATATTATAATATTATTTTATTCAAAATTACCGAAACCACCCATTTAAAATCTTGTAATGACATTTTTTCCATGTCTTCAAATCTTTAGACCGTTTATGTAATTCTTAAAAAGACTGTTTTTGTAATTACTGAAAAAGTGATTAAAACCCCCAAATTACCTCTTCCTCAACATCCACATAAACCCTAAATCCTAAAATCTCAAATAAAATATTGATCTCTACCCCCTTTACCACTATATCTTCGTTTAATCCTAATCCAGATGAAATAGATATTGCGAATCTAATTAATGAGAGGATTGAATCTCTGAAATTTGATTTCATTTCTAATCAGTAATGACGTATATTAGCACCTATGTGATGCGCGCTTGGTCTCCGGGGATGCCAAAAGCGCTCGAGGATGTTCGACTGAAACCTTGAAAGTGTGTTTGTGGATGTCTTTTGTGGGGATGAGGGTCGATATGGAGTATGCAGCGGAAGGATTTGATATAGACGACAAGTTTCCTTGTCGAATTAGGATATGAGTGTTGAAAGCTTCAACAAACTGGTTTTGTGAGGAATCGAATATGGTGATTGAGGGCTGCTCAAACAAAGGAAGTTTTGGCAAGGGATGTAGAAGAAAGAGGCTAGAAGATATGGTGAAGGAGATGAGAAGACAGAGCCCGAAGGAAGGTGACGCCCTGACCTAGAAGACGGAGGAATTCATTCGTCTCAAAAATGGTTCTAGGTTCATTAATCTAAGCGTGAGTTACAATGCTGGAGGCGAAAGCCTTATAAAGGAAAACAACAAGGAAGATGACGAATAGGGTTTCTGAAGGGGGGTGGCGGCTAAGGCTTGCAAGGGTTGGGTGTTCTTGGGCTTGAGTTCCAAGAGCCCATTAGGACGGCCCAAACCATGCAAGGCTGGACCACTCCATATTTAGAAACCTTATAAAAATAGAAAGTTCTAAAACTCTAGCAAAATCCGAACCTAGACTTTCTCAAGAAGGAAACCTGCTAAATATGGAAAGTTACTAAAAATAGAAAGTTCAACAATGCAATTCTATCTCGGGAAACGAGGACTAAAAATAGTACTTACTATAAATAGCAACCTGCTAAAAATAGCAAGTTTCCTGAGTGGGCCTAAAAACAACCAAAAGAGTCTTAAATGTGAAAGATAAGGATAGGTATGGAAAAACCATGTCTTGATCATACCAATTTGACCAAGGCTTTTGGTGACGCGCCATAGTGTCGAGCCAAGGAGGTCGCCAAGGACGAGGCAGATACACGAGGCGCTGGGTCGCCAAGATGTTGGAGGAGGCTTTGAAGCAGGCGTCGCCGGCGTCGACAAGTCTGCTTCTGGTGCAAATGAGGTGGTTGGATGTCTTTGGAGGAGGCGCTCGTGGAACCGAGGAGAGCGCCAGAGGAAGTGTGGTGGCGCCGGTGGTTCTGGTGTTGGCGCCACACTTGAGACATGAAAGGACGAGACGTTGCCCGAGGCTAGAAATGAAGCTCCAACGGGTTTTAACCTCAAAATGATCTGCATGAAGAGTGGAGGCAGGAGACGCTCGTTGAGGCGAGCCATGGCTTGGCTCTAGGTAAGGCAGGGGCGCATCACCCTCCCCCCTTGGCATGTGAAGGCGTGGAATACTTTTCCGGACATTTTGCTCTTTTGCCCAATCACCAAGGCTTGTATCTTCATTATTTGGTGAATTTGAACGATCGCTCGAGGCAGAATTTGATTTGGAGCATTTGTGCTCGGCAAGCACCAAGGATATTCTGGGTTCTCGGGCGGTTGCGTCTAGGTTTTGTGCCTCGCTTCCAGTTGGTCAAGCACCTGCAGATTTTTCTCGATCCAAATTTTCCTGAGAGTTAAAGCAAGGCAAAATAGGACTATGCTCCGAAGTAGAAAGCAAAAAATACTTACCTATTTCCGAATGACTAGGAGGATAGGGATTTGGCTTGTCATCAACACTAGCCTTCGGAACTTTCTGAGCAATACCTGGAGTTTTAACTTCATTCCAACTCCATTCATCTTGTATGGGTTTCCTGGATGTTCTGTCAAAAATTGAGTCCATTTGGGCATGGTCGGAATTTTCACCTTTTTACATTTGCCTGTTGTCGTCGGTTGGACTTTTCACTCCAGAAGTATGACCTTCCATCATGATGTCTTGAGCACCCTTTTGAACATGTGTATTTCCTTTAATTTTTGGATGAAGGCTCGAGACAGAACCAGATTTGCACGAGCCATTTTCAATATGGCTCAATTTTGCTTTCGTGACACCATATGTGTCCTCGGTGGAGAAAATGTAACCAGTTGTCCGAGCACTTGACAACTTTCCTTGTGCTCCACTTTGAGGACAGATTAGTATCCTATTTTGAGGAGGAGGGCCCAAGACGGAAATGGATTTGGTCAAACCATTTGAGATTTGGCTCGGTTTTGCTTGCACAACGTCGTTTTGACTCCTCTTCTCGAGAACTTGAGTTCCAAATGATTTCTCTTGAGAACCCTCTTTACCATATGTATGTTCCTGCTTTATGAGAGGATTTATCATGTTAGAATGTCTAGCCTCCCCATGAAAAGGCTGGGATACCGCAGAACCATTTGGGGTCCCGGTGTCGCGAGTCTTTTCAAGGGAGCTAGCGCCAATTGGTGGGGGCACTCGAGGAGAAGTCTTGAACACCGTTTGTAGACTGAGCAAAGGAGTGAAAATTAAGATCAGGGTTCGAAGACTTACCTAAATAACACGAGCCACGTGCAAGTTCTCTTGATTTGGTCTTCGTGACTACTTTGGATGTTGCCATAAGCCTTCAATTTTCATCTTTGTATCCTTTCCAGCTAGGATGACGTGCAAGGCAGTATACCTCATGAGGTGAGATTCCCGTTCTCTCTCGTCTCTCCTCGGCTCTAAGGGTCCTATCATGGTGTCTAGAACCACTAGCGCTCGCAGATTTGGAAGAACGCCCGGAAATGTATTCATGGCCTCGGTGTGATGTCTTGTACCTCTCGTTTCTGACCTCTGCCTTTGCTCGGTAGCTTTGACCATAATAATCATTTTTGATGGTCTTCACGGGGGGAATCCAATCATGGCTCCTATGATAGTCGATGTTTAAGTTTATCCAAACTTCATCATCATCGTCTTCGTAGTCCCGAGTAGGGGGCCAATGTGATCGACGTCTCGCCATAGATGGTACCTATTGTAAGAACACAGGGCGAGAGATCAAGTGCACAAAAACAAGTAACAAGAACAAAGAAACCAAGCAAGTGTAACTACTTTAACAAGATCCAAACAAAGCACTCGCAGGGTGACTACTTTGGCTGGCCGTGTGGCGGTTTAGGTTGGCTAAGGTCTCTAGGAATGAGCCGAAAAATATGCAAGATAGTCAAGCAAGTCACAAGTAAACTATTCAATCACAATTGCAAAGAAAGTAGCATGCAAAGACAAGATAAACAATCAAGCGACTCTAGACGGTGGAGGGGCACGAAGATGGTCGAACCAATACAAGTGTAGACTCAAAGGTTACCTTATTTTGGCTATGCTTTGGTCGAACTATTGTCTTTAGGGTTACCTTATTTGGGCTATGCCTAAGACGAAACACAATTTCCTTTCTTTCTTTTTTTTTTTTGCTATAAACAAGATCTCGATTAGATATGATATTCAAGATATGGTATGGTTTGAGATATGCAAGAAAGAAGCAATATATGCAAGATAGAGAGAGAGAGAGCCAATATCGGCCAAACAAGAAAGAAATCAAGATCCTAACAAGATACTATCTTCAACAAAAGGATATGAAAGATATGCAAGATATTCTAACAAGAAAATCCTACAATAATTTCGGCAATTCCTAAAGTCAAAGGCTAGCAAATTTTCGGATTTAGAGTTCAATCTCGGCGGCTAGGGTTTTTCAGCATTCATAGTTTTCGTAAAAATGGCTTTTGAGGGGTCAAATGAAGTCCGTTTTTGATGTTCTTTATATGTGTGGACTCGTATTGAAAAGCTCTATCTGATTCTGGAAAGATTGTGCAGGAAAAAAAAATTGGTCGTCGAAATCTGGGCAGAAGTTGACTCGGTTTTTAGGGTTTATGGCAGAAGGGATGAAAGCAATGAGTGAATGCAATGAAACTTTAAAAGAAAAGTTAACACGTACAAGATAACCTTGCTCTGATGCCAGTTGATGCACGCTTGGTCTCCGGGGATGCCAAAAGCCCTCGAGGATCTTCGACTGAAACCTTAAAAGTGTGTTTATGGATGTCTTTTATGGGGATGAGGTTCGATATGGAGTATGCAGCAGAAGGATTTGATATAGATGACAAGTTTCCTTGTCGAATTAGGATATGAGTGTTGAAAGCTTCAACAAACTGGTTTTGTGAGGAATCGAATATGGTGATTGAGGGCTGCTCAAACAAAGGAAGTTTTGGCTAGGGATGTAGAAGAAAGAGGCTAGAAGATATGGTGAAGGAGATGAGAAGACAGAGCCCGAAGGAAGGTGACGCCCAGACCTAGAAGATGGAGGAATTCATTCGTCTCAACAATGGTTCTAGGTTCATTAATTTAAGCGTGAGTTACAATGTTGGAGGCGAAAGCCTTATTAAGGAAAACAACAAGGAAGATGACGAATAGGGTTTCTGAAGGGGGGTGGCGGCTAGGGCTTGCTAGGGTTGGGTGTTCTTGGGCTTGAGTGCCAAGAGACCATTAGGATGACCCAAACCATGCAAGGCTGGACCACTCCATATTTAGAAACCTTCTAAAAATAGAAAGTTCTAAAACTCTAGCAAAACCCGAACCTAGACTTTCTCAAGAAGGAAACCTTCTAAATATGGAAAGTTACTAAAAATAGAAAGTTCAACAATGCAATTCTATCTCGGGAAACGAGGAGTAAAAATAGTACTTACTATAAATAGCAACCTGCTAAAAATAGTAACTGCTAAAAATAGCAAGTTTCCTGAGTGTGCCTAAAAACAACCAAAAGAGTCTTAAATGTGAAAGATAAGGATAGGCATGGAAAAACCATGGCTTGATCATACCAATTTGACCAAGGCTTTTGGTGACGCGCCATAGTGTCGAGCCAAGGAGGTCGCCAAGGACAAGGCAGAGATACGAGGCGCTGGGTCGCAAAGATGTTGGAGGAGGCTTTGAAGCAGGCGTCGCCGGCGTCGACAAGTCTGCTTCCGGTGCAAATGAGGTGGCTGGATGTCTTTGGAGGAGGCGCTCGTGGAACCGAGGAGAGCGCCGGAGGAAGTGTGGTGGCGCTGGTGGTTCTGGTGTTGGCGCCACGCTTGAGACATGAAAGGACGAGACGTTGGCTGAGGCTAGAAATGAAGCGCCAACGGTGTTTAACCTCAAAATGATCTTCATGAAGAGTGGAGGTAGGAGACACTCGTTGAGGCGAGCCATGGCTTGGCTCTAGGCAAGCCATGGCTCGCCTCAACGAGCCAAGTTGAAGATCACCTTCTGTTGTTCTTGCTCCCAACTAACAGAGCCAAGTTGAAGAGAAATCGGAAGAAGAAACCACAAGCAACAACAATCCATAGACATCCCCACTTACTCAAATCTGTCACCCCTTGCTGCACCAGAATGCTGTCTCCAGTAGTCACACACGCTGTCGGAGTAATAGCCACACCAAGCGACTGACTCATGGAGCTTTGTAATTTGACTTTCATGGCGGCCGGAAGTGCTCCCAGATCCAGTAGCTTGGAATTCGGTCCCTGTTGATGAAGAATCTACCGAAGAGACCTAGATTGACCTATTTGAACCCTAATTCTGCCCCTCAGAATCAAACAATTGCACAATCAAGCAGAAGTTAATCAGAAACAAAAGATTTGAGAGAGAGATCGTTGAGATGGAAGAGGTGCTTACTTCACAGTCGACAATTTTACCGAAACGGCGAAAAGCATCTTCCAATTGACGCTCGGTGACATCCCATGATAAGCCTCCTACGAACACTCGATTCTTGATATCCTTGGTCGCCATCAGTGCTTCAATGTTGCGGAAAGAAAACCCTAGATGAAAATCGCAGGAAGGGGAAATCTATAGAGAAACCCAAGATTGTTATGAATCACTCATGTGGATATGAATGATTGTTGAGGAAGAAGATGTAATTTGGGGGTTTTAATCACTTTTCAGTAATTACAAAAATAGTCTTTTTTAGGAATTACATAAACGGTCCAAAGATTTGAAGACGTGGAAAAAATGTCATTATAAGATTTTTAGTGGGTGGTTTGGTAATTTTGAATAAAATAATATTATAATATGACATGTGGCATGTGGCATAAATTTTTAACGTAAATTAGAGAGGGGTGGTTGTTGAGTGACAGAGTGGTTCATAAGGGTGGTTTCCGGTAATATTGCAACGTACGGGTGGTTGAGCAATATAGGGCATCATACGGGTGGTTTTCGGTAAAAAAAACATTTACCATAAGTAGTATACCATTATACTTCACTTTGATTTTCAAAGTTTATGGAATCATTAAAATCCAACACTTTATGGCTTAACCTATAATTTACCAACGCACTTTTATCATCCTAGGAACTGGGAGAAGATGTTAATCTCGAAGTGCTCTTCAGATTTAGCTTGATTTCGTTGTCCCTTTGAACTTACATCTTGGGATCTCCAATCACGTATGTAGGGTTACCATCAAACTTCATCTTATGTCATAGGCTTTAAACCCATTCCTTTTGATGATTTTACAACTTGCTCTCCAGACAAACCTTTAGTAAACGGATCCGCTGGGTTGTCAGCCGATCGGATATAATAAACATTGATCACTCCGTTTGAGAGCAAATGTCTTATGGTTTTATGTTGTCTTCTAATATGATGAGACTTACCATTATACATTGAACTTAGTTCCCGAGATATTGCCGATTGACTATCGCAATGGAGACTCATAGCCGACACCGGTTTTTCCCACATTGGCATATCCTCCAAAAAGTTTTGAAGCCATTCTGCTTCTTCTATTGCTTTGTCCAAGGCAATGAATTCAGATTCCATTGTGGATCTAGCCAGTAGAGTTTGTTTGGAGGATTTCCAGGATATCGCCGCACCACCTAGTGTAACAACATACCCGCTTGTGGATTTTGAGTTTTTGGAGTCTGATATCCAATTAGCATCACTATAGCCTTCCATCACTGCTAGATATCGTCCATAGTGTATGATGTGATTCCATCCCATCTTGAAGAAGACAAGTTCAAGGAAGACACTATGTCGGTGCCTATGCGCATTACCCGCGCCAAGGCAAAGGCACTCCAAGAAGACGTCTCCCAAGGCTTGCTCACTTTTGGGCTTGAAGAGTCCAAGACTGGAGGTCCATTTCACATCTTGGACATCAAGGAAGGAGCAGCCTAGGCGCCAGCCACATAGAGCATCCTAGGCACATTTATCTTGTTTTTCCTTTCTTGCATTTTTACCTTATTTGGCACATTCAATGGCCATTGAACACCAGCCTTTATGCAGGCGGTTTTGCTTTGTTTTTCAACGTCTTTATGACTCATTAGGAGGCTTAAAGACTTACCTTGGATGGCAAGGAGAGGTCAGCTTCACTAGCCTATTTAAGCCATCCTTAAGCTTTGTAATTTTCACCTTTGAATTGATAAAAAAAAGCTCTCTTTTGCTTGAGCAAAACTGCATCTTTGAAGGTCATAATCTTGAGTGTTTGTGAGTCATATCAACCCCTCAAGATATCCATCATCGCCGCTTGGTGTGTAGCATCCAAGCTCCATAGTCCTCTCTTTGTCGGTGAGTCATATCCGACATTGAGAGTTCATATCTCCCTCGATTTTCATCCAATCCACAATCCGTCTTCACCACCATAAACTACACTTCATCCTCTTCATTTTCACCACAAGAACGCCCACAAAAGGTTTCTTGAGCTGCTCAAACCATCGCCATCTTTCCAGATCTGCCGCAAGTCTCCCGGTTGCCGCCGGACTGAAAGTTGGAGCCATTCCTTGCACCGTGACGCAGCCTAGGACGATCCTATCAAGTGGTATCAGAGCCACGTAAGGTTTGGCCTCTAAACTGAGTTTTAAGTTCAAAGGAATCAGATTTCATGCAAGCTTAGTGTTGCCATAGCCATACTTGTTACTTTCTTGCTGTTTTGGCCTTGGAATTGTGTTTTGCATAAGAAATATGATTTCTCTTGTATTGAGCACGAAATTGTTGAGGAAGAAGACCTTTGAATGCCCAAAAACCAGTTACAACTCTCTTTTAATAGCCACATTAAAGTCTTAAATAAAGGGTTTGACTTTGTTACCTTATATGGCTTATTTCCTTATATGAAGCTCAACCTTAATTCCATACCTTAGCTGCCTAAATTTTCATTGTGTGTTGCTGAAATTGAGTTCATTTTGTTGCAATCAATCAAGTGGATCAAAAACAAGGTTAAGGGGACGGAAACTTACATTTTGAAGCATCATAATCTGAAGTGTGTTGCTGAATTCTCTAAGTACAAAGGTTGTGAGCAATTGGTTATATCTTATCATTATTAGTACAAGAAACACCCCAGAAAAAGTGGTAGAACTCAGAAAAACTCGGACTCCACGAAAAGCATAAGCGAAAAAGAGGTGGAGCTTAGAAGAAGTGAGTCTACATAAAAGGGGAACAAGTCAATTAAAAACACTCAAGTAGTGAAAAATCATGTGTATGTTGCTAGAATTGTAAGGGAACTTAGTACCTTCCTTAAATTTCACTTGTGACAACAACTTGAACGACTTTTGGTGATACACTTTGTCTCGCTAGCTCACAAAACCTGAGCTCGTAACCTTCCATTAAGCTTGCTGAATTATTGATTGCTTTGCTATTTAAATATCAGTTTTAAGGACCCTTGACGTGTGTGGGATCCATTGACAAGTTTGTCCTAGTTGTGTTGTGTGTTGAGTTTGTGTTCTAGGGACATAATGGGGGAACCAGGCAACAAGAAGGACAAGTTCGTCCTTGATGGAGATGTGTCTCCTACATCCGTCACCATGGCTGATTTGCTCCAAGCCATTCAAGGCCTTAAGTTTGAGAATGAGGAAAGGTTGCGTGCGCAACAAGAAGAGATGGCTGACTTCATGCGAGCCGTGGAAGCTAAGATCGGTGCTTCACCACTTGGAAGCCAAGGTGGGACTCAAGTAAGCGGAGGAGTCCAACAATCCACCTACATGGAGGGCAGCTATTCAGGCCACTCGTCCCTACCCACGCCCTTCCCATCACTGTCCATGGCGCCCTCATCCTCCCACCAGCCTATCACGGCGACACACCGAGAAGATTCAGGTATGAACTCGGCCCATTCTCTTCCTTTTGCTAGCTATCCTACCATGCCTTTGCCTACGGGCACCACTAACCTGCTAGGCCGAGAGAATGTGGGCGACTTCCAACCAAGGCCGCCGTTGCCTCTCTTGCAACCGAGGCGTCCCGTTGCAGGCCGTGGATTTGGGCGAGGAAACTACCAAGCGGGAAGGGCACCCCTACAACCAGTACGGGGCTACCAAGGTCAAGACATGGACCAAGGTTATGGAAGAGGTCCTAATGTGAAGTTGGAAGTGCAGCCATTTGGAGGAACAACCGACGCCGAGGCCTACTTGGAGTGGGAGCACAAGACTGAACAAGTCTTTGATTTCTACCAATACACTGATGCTCAAAAGGTAGCCATTGCCACCATTAAATTCATTGATTTTGCTTATCATTGGTGGATAGAGGACAAAGAAGAAAGGGAGTACAATGGTTATCCACCCATTGACACTTGGGACGAGCTCAAAACTGCATTAAGGCATCGGTTTGTGCCCGAGGACTTCACAGCCCGCCTACACTCAAGGTTGGAGCAATTGAGACAAGGAACCAAGACGCCGGATGAGTACTACAAAGAACTCAAGATCCTCATCTATAGATCCGGTCTAAGGTTCCCCGAAGGGTATGTTATCTCTAAATTTATCAATTGCTTAAATCCTGACCTTAAGGCTATTGTGAGTACGCAGCATTTTGTTCGAGGTACTACTATTGAGGAGATTTTGCACTACACCAATCATATCTATCAAAACTTACCTCAAAGGAAGAGTTACTCATCCAACAATAAGCCTTGGAACAACCAAGGAGGAGGATCCTTTAGCTACCCCACTCGGCGTCCCGAGAGCAAGCAAGACGCCTCAGCCGTGCCCACAAGACGTGAGCCTTCAAGGACTCCACAAGGCGGCAGGCGAGAAGGGGAGCAATGCTCAAGTGAGATCAAGTGCTTTAAATGCCTTGGGCGTGGCCACATGGCTAAGGATTGTCCTTCTAGGCGCCAAGTCCTACTCAACACCATTGGTGAGTATGAGTCGGATGAGGAGGCCGAGGTTGAGGAGCCACAAGGAGAAGAAGAGGAGGTGGCGGAGCTGCAAGTAGAAGCTGAGACTCAAGGTGAGTGTTTTGTGGTCAAACGATCTCTAATCACTAATGAAGCTCCCGGCCCACCAAACCAAAGAGAAACCATTTTCCATACAAGATGTCTCATCCAAGGTAAAATTTGCAATCTCATAATTGATGGAGGATCTTGTTGTAACATCATAGACCAAGAGGTGGTCAAAAGGTTTGCTCTTAAAACTACTCCTCATGTACAACCCTATACTTTATGTTGGCTGAATTCTAACACACCTCTTAAGGTGAATGAACAAGCTTGTGTTAAGTTTTCTATAGGGGGGTATGTTGATGAGGTGATTTGTGATGTTCTCCCTATGACGGCGTGCCATATCTTACTTGGAAGGCCTTGGCAATATGACCGCGGCGTCATCCACCAAGGAGTCACAAATGAGTATTCTTTCCACCTCAAAGGTAAGAGGATCACCTTGTTGCCATTGGCGCCACATGAAATCATGGCTGATCACATAGCCAATGAGCAAAGGCGCAATGTTGCGGCGCAAGGGAAAAGTCAAGAGAAGAAGGCGCCACCTAGCCATCTACTACTAGCGAAATCAAGAGAGGCTAGAAAAGCTATGGAGGGGAGTAACACTTGCTTTCTTTTGTTATTTAAAGATGTGTTATTTAATGAAAAAAGATGTGCAAGACTTACCTTCCTCTATTGCTTCTTTGTTGAAGGAGTTTGAAGACTTGTTTCCCGAGGAGATGCCGGAAGGACTGCCCCCACTACGTGGGATAGAACATCAAATAGACTTTGTTCCCGGCGCCTCCATCCCTAACAAGCCAGCCTATAGAGCCAATCCCATGGAGGCCGAGGAGCTTCAAAAACAGGTTGTTGAACTTCTATCTAAAGGCTATGTGCGTGAGAGTTTAAGTCCATGCTCGGTTCCCGTCATCTTAGTTCCTAAGAAAGATGGAACTTGGAGAATGTGTGTAGATTGTAGGGCTATAAACAATATTACCATCAAGTATAGGCATCCTATTCCTAGACTTGATGATATGTTGGATGAGCTCTATGGTTCATGCATATTCTCTAAGGTGGACCTTAAAAGTGGCTATCACCAAATTCGAATGAAGGAAGGTGATGAATGGAAAACTGCCTTCAAGACCAAGTATGGTCTATATGAATGGTTAGTTATGCCATTTGGGCTCACTAACGCACCTAGCACATTCATGAGGCTCATGAACCATGTGTTAAGGGCATTTTTAGGCAAGTTTGTGGTTGTGTATTTTGATGACATATTAATTTATAGCCACAACTTGCAAGAGCATGCTAGACATGTGAGAATGGTCCTAGAAGTCTTAAGAAAAGAAAAACTCTATGCTAACTTTAAGAAATGTCACTTTTGTTCGGATAATGTGGTGTTTCTTGGTTTTGTAGTGAGCAAAGAAGGGCTTCAAGTGGACAAAGAGAAGGTGAAAGCAATAGAAGAGTGGCCAGTTCCTACCACAATGACACAAGTTAGGAGCTTCTTTGGCTTGGCTGGCTTCTACCGCCGTTTTGTCAAGGATTTTAGCTCCCTTGCCACTCCTCTAACCGAGCTCACTAAGAAGAATGTGGCCTTTCAATGGGGCCCAAATCAGGAGCAAGCTTTCGCCACCATCAAGTACAAGCTCACTCACGCCCCTCTCTTAGTACTACCGAACTTCTCAAGGACATTTGAAATAGAATGTGATGCTTTGGGAGTGGGGCTTGGAGGAGTTCTTATGCAAGGCGGGAGGCCAATTGCATACTTTAGTGAGAAGCTTAATGATGCCGAGCTCAAGTACCCAACATATGACAAGGAACTGCTAGCTTTGGTAAGGGTGCTCAAGGTATGGCAACACTATCTTCTCCCTAGAGAGTTTGTAATCCATTCTGACCATGAGGCACTTAGGTTCCTCAAGGGTCAAAGTAAACTAAACAAGCGTCACGCCAAATGGGTGGAGTTTATTGAGGCTTTCCCTTATGTGATCAAACACAAGAAGGGAAAGGACAATATTGTGGCAGATGCTTTGTCTAGGAGATATGCCTTGATATCCACCTTGGATGCAAGAATGTTGGGCTTTGCTTTCATCAAGGAACTATATGCCTTAGACCTTGACTTCAAGGAAATCTATGAGGAATGTAGTACTTTGGGAAGCAAGGATCAATTTTTCGTGCATGAAGGCTATCTCATGAAAGGAGCTAAACTTTGCATCCCTAGTGGGTCTACTCGACGACTACTAGTGCAAGAAGCGCACGGTGGTGGTCTTATGGGCCACTTCGGCGTTGCTAAGACATTGCAAGCCTTGAAGGAACACTTCTACTGGCCACGCATGCTTAGGGACGTGGAAAAACTTTGTGCTTCTTGTGCTACTTGTGCGCAAGCAAAGTCTAGAGCCAGCCCACATGGGTTATATACTCCCTTACCCATTCCCCAACAACCTTGGGAAGACCTATCCATGGACTTTGTGTTAGACCTTCCTAGGACTAAAAGGGGAAGAGACTCCATTTTTGTGGTTGTAGACCGGTTTAGTAAAATGGCACACTTCATTGCGTGTCATAAAACCGATGATGCAACCAATGTGGCGTCCTTGTTTTTCAATCATGTTGTGTGTCTACATGGTCTTCTTAAGTCCATAGTGTCGGATAGGGATGTTAAGTTCCTTAGCCATTTTTGGAGGACCTTGTGGGCTAAGTTAGGCACCAAGTTGCTCTATTCCACTACTTGTCATCCTCAAACGGATGGTCAAACCGAAGTAGTGAATAGGTCACTTGGCACCTTACTTCGTGTTGTTTTGAAAGCTAACCTACGCAGGTGGGAAGAATGCCTTCCTTACATTGAGTTTGCATACAACCGCACCACACACTCGGCGACCAAGAAGACTCCCTTTGAAGTCGCCTATGGTAAGAACCCTCTCACTCCTTTAGACCTTGTTGCTCACCCCATTGTTGATGGTTTTAGCAAGGAAGGACAGGAGTTGGCGGACTATGTTAAGCGGTTGCATGAAGACACTAGGAAGCAGCTTGAGAAGCACACGGCGCAGTATGAGAGACAACACAACAAGGGACGCAAGGAGCTCCTATTTGAGCCCGGTGACTTGGTGTGGGTGCACCTCCGCAAGGAACGGTTTCCCTCACGTAGAAACTCCAAGTTGAAACCAAGGGCGAACGAACCTTTTCAAGTACTTGAGAAAATCAACAACAACGCCTATCGGCTAGAGCTACCGCCAACCATGGGAGTTCATGATGTCTTCAATGTGGCAGACCTCAAGCACTACATAGTGAATGAAGACACGGAGCTAGAAGGTCTTGATTCGAGGTTGAATCCTCTTGAAGGGTGGGAGGATGATGTGATTCCATCCCATCTTGAAGAAGACAAGTTCAAGGAAGACACTATGTCGGTGCCTATGCGCATTACCCGCGCCAAGGCAAAGGCACTCCAAGAAGACGTCTCCCAAGGCTTGCTCACTTTTGGGCTTGAAGAGTCCAAGACTGGAGGTCCATTTCACATCTTGGACATCAAGGAAGGAGCAGCCTAGGCGCCAGCCACATAGAGCATCCTAGGCACATTTATCTTGTTTTTCCTTTCTTGCATTTTTACCTTATTTGGCACATTCAATGGCCATTGAACACCAGCCTTTATGCAGGCGGTTTTGCTTTGTTTTTCAACGTCTTTATGACTCATTAGGAGGCTTAAAGACTTACCTTGGATGGCAAGGAGAGGTCAGCTTCACTAGCCTATTTAAGCCATCCTTAAGCTTTGTAATTTTCACCTTTGAATTGATAAACAAAAAGCTCTCTTTTGCTTGAGCAAAACTGCATCTTTGAAGGTCATAATCTTGAGTGTTTGTGAGTCATATTAACCCCTCAAGATATCCATCATCGCCGCTTGGTGTGTAGCATCCAAGCTCCATAGTCCTCTCTTTGTCGGTGAGTCATATCCGACATTGAGAGTTCATATCTCCCTCGATTTTCATCCAATCCACAATCCGTCTTCATCACCATAAACTACACTTCATCCTCTTCATTTTCACCACAAGAACGCCCACAAAAGGTTTCTTGAGCTGCTCAAACCATCGCCATCTTTCCAGATCTGCCGCAAGTCACCCGGTTGCCGCCGGACTGAAAGTTGGAGCTATTCCTTGCACCGTGACGCAGCCTAGGACGATCCTATCAGTGTAACCCATAATTTCGAGTATATCGCAAGTAGTTCAATACCCTTGTTATGCCTTTCCAGTGACCATGTCCTGGATTACTAGTGTAACGACTTAAAACGTTCAACGCATGTGCTAAATCTGGTCTTGTACAATTTGTTAAGTACATTAGACTTCCAATCACTCGTGCATACTGTACTTGAGATATGCCATCACCCGAGTTTTTCTTTAAGTCGAGGTGAGGGTCCATGGGACTCTTTGCACTACCGCTTGAGTATTTCTTGAAACATTCAAGTACCTTATCAGCGTAATGATCTTGAGTTAAAATGATTCCTTCAGAACGTCTTATGACTTTTATTCCTAGAATCACATCCTCTAGTCCCAAGTCTTTCATGTCAAACTTCCCACTAAGCATGTTCTTAGTTTGTTGGATCATATCTTTGTTACTACCAATAATGAGCATGTCATCAACGTATAGGCACAGCAAGATATATCCTTTTGGAGTTGTTTTGACATAAATACATTTGTCACATTCATTTATATTGAAACCATTTGACATCATAACACTGTCAAATTTCTCATGCCATTGTTTAGGTGCTTGTTTTAATCCATATAAAGATTCCACAAGTCTACACACTTTGTGTTCCTGTCCAGGCACAACATACCCCTCGGGTTGTTTCATATAAATTTCCTCTTCTAACTAACCGTTTAGAAAGGTCGTTTTTACATCCATTTGATGTATTTCTAGATTACGTAGAGCCGCAATCGCTATTAGTACTCGAATAGAAGTAATTCTCGTTACCGGCGAATAAGTATCAAAGAAATCTAGACCTTCTTTTTGTCTAAATCCTTGTACTACCAGCCTTGCCTTGTACTTCTCTATTGAGCCATCGGTTTTCAATTTTCGTTTGAAAATCCATTTACATCCCAACGCCTTTGTTCTTGGGAGTAAATCAACTAACTCCCATGTATGATTTTGCATAATGGAGTCTATTTCACTTTTAACCGCTTCCTTCCATGAAGGTGCGTCTGACATAGACATGGCTTCCTTAAATGTTCGTTCGTTTTCTTGAAGAAACACTGTTTGTAGCGAAATTACCTACGAGAAGATAACTAAGCAATTGTAGGGCAGAGATCAAAGAACACGGTATAATCTAAACACTCAAGAACAATATAGAACGAGAGAAGAATTTAGGGTTTGAAGCTTGAACTTGGTATTACTCGTAATGGTGGCTGAATACGTACAAAGCAGGCGTTAGCCCCTATATATAGGCTAACCCTAATAATATCTTTTAGGAAACGAGATCTTATCTGTAAATAACGATATCACAAACAAGGTAAAAGATATTCTTTACCGTAACTTTTACCAATTACAATAATATAATAAGGAATAAGATAAAATATTCTCGGCCGACCTAATCATCAAGATAAACGAGACCTTTTCCACGTCTCGTTACGTCGATGACATCCTTCTTTTCTCTCGTCGCGTCGACACGGTTCTTCTACGCGTAGCTTACCACGCGTTCCATACTCGTCATATTTTTAGGCACAAACAATACCCCTAAGGCGTCTTACAGGGCTTAACGTCTAGTAGAGCTGGCAGACGCCTTCTTTGTTCAAGGAATACGTCTTCATTGTACCAGGAACGCGTTGATGATTATGTCACCTGTATTTTTAATATCGTCGCAGAGCTTCGATCATCATTCTTCTTCAATCATTTCCACGTGACGGGCGAGAGGCTTCGTTATCTGTGTTGGCAATGTTCGTCTCCAACGGCTTGTTTCTTAGTGGGAGATGTTGCCGTTGGAAGAATATCCTTCCCGAGATCCTCACGATCTCCTTCCTATAAATAAACGAGGATCTCCCCTTTCTTCATACATTTCTTCTAATCTTCATTTTTCTCGAACATTTCTCTGCTCTCCTCCTTACCTAATTTTTCTATTACGCTGCTCCTCTTTCTACTTCTTTTTCTCAATGGCAACCCCAGTGCTTTACGAGCTAGGAAAGGTGCTCCGCGAATCGGATCGCCATTACTCTGAAGCTTACGACGTCAACCGTTTGAGGACCATTGCTGAACTCGGCCCGGACGTGAAGATTGAGATCCCTCCAAAGGGGGTTTGTGCGGATGATCATCAACCAGGATGGGTTGCGGTTTATGAGTATCCATTTCTGGCGGGACATCAATTCCTGTTCTCGCCTTTGGTGAAGACCTTTATGCTCACTTTAGGCTTGGCGATGGGTCAACTTCTCCCCGAGGCCTGGCGTATTTTGGGCGCTCTTGATGATGCCATTGAAAAACATGGCCTGGACTTCGTTGCGGCGGATCTCGCCAACTCTCAGACTGTCTCGCTCTCTTCTCCAGGTAGAGTTTATTTCAAGATTAAGCAGAAAAAGGCTAGGATAGCCTTCGAGAAGAGTACGGCCGACCGGGGTTGGGCCGAGGTCTTTTACTTCGTGGAAAAATCTTCCCTCGGAGATGCGTGCTCTTGGCTTATCGAGGAATTGAACCCGGAGAGTGAGTTTCTTTACTTTATCTTAACAACTTTTTTTTATAGGGACATATGTTTTGCTCATCGATGCTTTACTTACGTGTAACTTTATATGCTTTCCAGTTAACGCGGAGGCTCTTAAGACAAGAGCGAAGTCAAAAAAGGTTGTGGTCGCGCTCTTGGTGATTCCCGAAGTTGATCGGACCTTCTATGGTCATGATGGAGAGGGTCATCGTTGCGGTCCTGCGACGCCATCTGGTAAGTCGGTTTCTCCTCGTTTAGCTTTCATCGACTTATTTCCTCACACTTGTGCTTTAATTGTTTGCACTCTATTGGTGGTGCAACTTCAATTTCTCGCGTTCGTGATCGCGATGAATCTGCCACTGATCTTGTGACGTCGAGGAAGAGGCAGCTTGCCATAAAAGGATGTTCATCCGCTGCTCCTTTGGATGTCGACCTTATGGCTACCTTGGAGTCTACTCCATCTCCTTCTCCGGCTAAGGAGACACGTTCACGGAAGGGAAAGGAGAAAGTGGTTGAGGTTCCCGAGGAGCAATACTCATCTATGGATAACTTCCCCGGTGTGATTTCAATATACTTTCGCTCCGGGAAGGGAACTTCTGAAAGCCTTGATGGGGCTTCGTTCTTCGTCGTCCCTCGACCATTACGCGCCGATGGATCCTGCCGACGTTATGGGAGAGGCTTTCGCTGCTCAATGGCAGGTAAGATTGCAACTTCTATTTTCTCTGATGACTTTCTCGCGAGCTTCCTTTCTTATTTTACTTGTTCCTTCTTTCAGGGGATTCAGGCGTCGCTACGCGCTTGGACGCTCTTATCCACGTATCCAAAACAGATGGAGGCGTTGGAGAAAAAGGCGTTTGATGCTTCGTCGGAGGTCGCGCATTTGAACAGTTTGTTGGAGAAGTCTCGTGACGCAGAGAAGACGGCGAAGGACAAGGTTACTGAAGTTCTTTCCCTTAACGAGACGATCACCAAGCGAATCGAGGGTTTGGAGGAGGATCTCAGTACTTTGAAGGAGGACGTGGAGAGGAACAAAGCGCAGCATGACAAAGATTTGTACGAGGCGAAGATCTATTGGTCTTGGTTATCCAGAGTGGAGGTTTATGAGAAGTATGCTGCTGGCAAGTACAAAGATTGGGATCCGGTGGGCGAGTGTGCTGAGTTGAGGGAGGCTTATCCGGAACTTCCTGAGGGCGTTGATGATGGTCCTTCTTGGAGGCGTTCGGATGCTCTACCCGATGTTGCGGACGTTGAAGGTGGGGAACATGTCGACGAGGAGGAGGTTGCGACTGATGAAGAGGAAGGCGATGGTCGCGCGTCCGGATTTGGGTCGTTTGAGGGTGAGTCCAAGTCCTTGTAATTTTCATCTTTTTCTTTGCGTAGGGTATTTGTACGCGTTGCTTGTAGTTGGAGTGCTTCTTTCTTTTTCGAACGTTGTTATCCTTTTTCCTTGAATCCAGATCGACATCTTTGGTGATAGCGTTTTATTGTTGCCAGCCTTCTTGTTCTCACGTCGTTGCTATCCTTTAGGTACTTTTTATTCTTTTGGCGTAATCCTACCCCTTTTGGTAGGTTTGACCTAGATTCCTTATAGACTAGGTTAGAGCTACCAAAGATTCTCATGTTCGCTTCATTCGTTCTTTGCGTCGTGTGCGTTTTTCTTCACGTCAGAGACGTCCTCGGAGCTTACTCTCTCTTTGGTTCTGATATCCTTTTTTATGCGTTGTGCTTCGGTACGCGTATATTGTTCTGCGTGTTGGGAATTTAGATGCTTAAAGCGGAATTTCAGGAAACACTTTCCTAACATCTAATAAGGATCTCATGCATATATTGATACCGATCATGTATATAAGAAGAATCAAATACCTCTTGATGTGTGTTCGTACATGCTGAAACACAGAGATGAAAGCCTCAAATGTGACTTCTCTACTTGGTCCACACGAGCAATAAACTGGATCTCCTTATGGTTTCTTCTGCTGGAACGAAAATTCACAAGGATGTGTGGGGTGTGGAATATATGGTGTGTCTAGTGTGTTGGGTTCCCTCTTTTGGAATAAGAGAGGCCTATATATAGGCATTTAGTCCTTGGAGCCCAAGGTAAGAACTTGGAGGCCAAGACAACTTGGGGCCTAAGCCAAGTCCTTGGAGTGCAATGAAGAGGACAAGTATCTAAGGTGTGGACACTTGCTCCTTGGGCATGTGTGACACATGTCTACCTTGGTCAAAACTCCAAATAACTGATAACGGTTATCTGACACCCGGTGAACAATTCACCTCGTTTATTGTTCCACCTACCCCAAATCCTATAGGCTAACCGGGCCTTCGGATTCGCATGATCCAGTCCGTAAACTCTAAGTGTGTGACCTCATAGGACCCAGTTATTCTAGCCATGAGCTTAATCTTATTAATCTCATAAGTCGTATTGGTCATTAGCAATAGTGTGCGACCCCTAAAATATCTGGAGTATAAATCTCCATTAATAGTCATATTCCATATTAATAATTGCACCGTTGATTAAAGGACACAATTCCTTCAATCTCCCACTTGTCCTTAAACAAGCGTGCAATGTTAAAATTCCTTCGTCTCTTAGTGTCTGATTTGATGATATGGTGACTTTCATATCAATATCAAATGTGTTTCTTGAAATCTTGAGATCGAACTGTCAAAACAGATGATTACATTTAATCCATCTTAGCGTGGCCACGCGTTTTACAGCTCTCACTCTTCAAGTGGCCAAGACACCATTCCTTGCCAATGCATCATGGTATACATGGAACAGGAGGACTTCTCGAGTCTTGTATGACTACTGCTCCCACACAACCTTTGGCAATATCAATCACTGCCTTTATAACTCCCTGTTACTGTGAGCGTTTAACAGCGTCAAAGACATACCATCAGTCAAGTGAAACAATATCACACTCATGTCTGAGGAACTCATTAATCATGGTTTTAATCCTAAAGGCTCTACAATCTCTTTTGGAGAGTCTAGAGGACGGTCAGTCTGATATGCATCATCTATGCACATCTATGTAATTGACTAGACATCTCTATGTCTCCATAGCACATGAAACCCTGTGCTATCAGCCAATCTCACAATATGGTCTTTAGATAAATCATTTATGTCCGAGTTAATGATTCAGACCATGGACAAAACAATAATTCTTAATTTCAGTTTACTTAATGGGGTTTCATTCACCATAAAAATTATGATAAGCCCATTTGATAATTACAGAATTATTTGGACATTTTATTTAATACCAAGCAATAATTAAATAATAATGAGTCATTCTCTATATAGAAAACAAGCATAAAAGTGTCTAACTTCAATAAACAAGATTTATTATGAAAAACAGTTATATCTCAAATCCATTCTCCAATGTGCTTGAGACCCTTGGCCCTAGTGTGACTATCATGCTTAGGCCTGGGCATGGGCTTGGTCAAAGGATCTGCAATGTTATCATCTGTGTGCACTTTGCACATCCTTACATCTCCTCTATCAACATAGTGTCGAATCAGGTGATATTTTCGTTGTACATGTCTAGACTTAGAGCTTGAGCTTGGTGCCTTTGCTTGAGCAATGGCACCATTCACTACAAGAGAAGTTTGATATAACCACACTTAAGAGTGTATATATTAGCTACACTTTTTTGTTTAGTGTTGATAATATTAACATTTAATTATGTGGAAAGGAAGTGTGGCTATAGGGACTGTGGATAATTAGTTAACACTTAATTTTGTGGAAGACCCTCACACTTATATCTATAGGAAGATTACTACAGAAATTAGTGTTGAACATTCCGACACCTTTTTCTAAATATTTAATTCGCATAAATAAATAAAACTATATAAAATTAATATTACTAATAAGTAAATTATTTATATATTTTCTATATAAGCATTATTTTATTACTATTTAGTAAATTTTACTGTACTAAGAATGATATTTAATGACAAATAAAAGTACATTATACGCTATACATATACTTATTAGTACCTAAAATCTAATAACAAAGTTGTATATATAAAATTATACAATCTGCAATATAAATATTCAATGCCAAAAATATAAAAACAAACTTTATAACAAAAATAATGTGCATTACAATTTACAAATATTGGTTACAAATATTAAGGTCTTGGGATTATGAGCCATCCAAAGCTATAATTCCTAGTAGCATTGCCTTTGAGTTTGAATCCAAAGAAATTGAGGAAGATGTGATTAACTTGTTGCTCCACTCCACCTCAAATGACAAATTTACGTTTTGTAGAGTTGGATGAGCACCTTACTTGATCGAACAAGACCCACTGCATCATTGTCATGCATCATCATTTATATAACCTGAATTCAGATCAACTGCCGTGGTTAAGAATTAAGCTAGATGCTCTGGTTATTAGATAGAATCAAACATAAAAAACAAAAGCATTTATATATCCTCAGTGAATGAATTGATCAAAGAATTACCTTGAAACCGCAAAAGGCATGGGGATTGGGAACGAATCCAGCGAGATCGACGAGGAAGCAACATGAAGGTGGTAGCAGAGATCCATTGACCATTACAGAAAGGCAGAGCTCGAATTCCACTTTTCAACATCCGCAAACACAAATCAAATCCACTATTCTAAAACCAAATGAATTCAAAGAGATAACTGGAAACTAAAACCGCTTGCTCTAACTTTACCTGACAAGAGACAAGATCATATATATTTTTGAGATTCTGAAGCTACTTAAGAACGTGGGAGACTTAACCGTCTGTTTGAGAACGTGGGAGAGTGTTCTCGTCAATGGGGACTAATTGGGTTGCCTTTTGCCTATTGGGCTGGACCTCTCATCAATTTTGGCTAAAAACTCTCATTTTTCCTAAAATAAGATATATTTTAATAAGAATTATAATTATTCATACTAATTATCTTATAGTTTACGTACATATAATAAAATAACTTTTTTAAACAAAAAATACGAGTTTTATGATCTATATATATAACAAATCAAATTGATTGATTACAAATTTACAATCAATAACTGATATACCGTATATATATATATACACACATACTCTTTTTAATTAACTTTATGGTTTTAAAATAGTTATATATACATATTAATGTAAATGATATGACAGTGATATTTAATTTTGAATTTATATTATAAATTTGTATGGATATTATTATATAAAAATATGTACCATCATCTTGCTATTACGCAAGATTAGATGTAATTAATCATAAAATATAATTTTCAACTAAAAAAAGTGTGAGATAGGTTTTAACAAAATAAAATGTAGGTTTGTAGTGTGGGTAAATTTAGTAACTACAGTTTAAAGTGTTGGAAGGACATGTGTGAATTTTTTTCACACTTTACCAACACTTAAAAGTATGAAATCTAAAGACCAACTAAAATAAGTGTTGGAAATTCATCCAATACTTTTAAGTGTAGAGGATTCTAGTGTGGGCAAACTAGAGTTCTCTTGTAGTGATTGTTGTCACAATGAACGTCAATTACCCTAGATATGCTAGGAACAACACTAAGCTCAGCTACAAATTGCCTAATCCAGACGGCCTCTTTCGCTGCTTCACTAGCAGCAATGTATTCGGCCTCCGTTGTAGAATCCACTATTGTCCCTTGCTTTGAGCTCTTCCAACTAACGGCTCCTCCATTCATAATGAAGACGTATCCAGACTGTGACTCAAAGTCATCTCTGTCTGTTTGGAAAACCCGCATCAGTATAGCCCTTGACGACTAACTCCTCATCACCTCCATATACCAAGAATTCATCCTTAGTCCTTCTCAAGTACTTTAGGATGTTCTTGGCTGCACACCAATGTGCATCTCCTGGGTTTGATTGGTATCTGCTACACATACTCAGAGCATATGCAACGTCTGGGCGTGTACATATCATAGAATACATGATAGAACTTATGGCTGAGGCATAGGGAATCTTGGTCATTCTCTCAATCTCATCAGATGTCTTAGGACACTGAGTCTTGCTGAGACGTAAGCCATGTTGCATAGGTAGGAATCCTTTCTTGGAATTTGCCATATTGAATCTGTCAAGGATCTTATCTATATAAGTTCCTTGACTAAGACCAATAAGTCTCTTAGATCTATCTCTATAGATCTTGATACCTAATATGTACTCTGCCTTTCCCAAGTCTTTCATCGAGAAACATTTCTTCAGCCATTCTTTAACTGTTTCCAGCATCGGAATGTCATTTCCAATGAGTAGTATGTCATCCACATACAAGACTAGGAAAACTACTTTGCTCCCACTAAACTTCTTGTAAACACAAGGTTCTTCTTCACATATGATGAAGTCAAACTGTTTGACTGCTTCATCAAATCGAATGTTCCAACTCCTCGATGCTTCCTTTAGTCCATAAATAGACTTCTTAAGCTTGCATACCTTCCTAGGGCTCTGGATCCACAAAACCTTCTAGTTGTGTCATATACACATCCTCTTCTAAAAAAAACCATTTAGAAAAGCAGTTTTGACATCCATTTGCCAAATCTCATAATCATAATAAGCGACAATTGCTAAGAGTATCCTAATGGACCTAATTATTATGACCGGTGAGGACGTTTCTTCATAGTCAATACCATGAACCTGTTTAAATCATTTGGCAACTAACTTTGCCTTATAAACAGAAACGTGCCCATCCTTGTCTGTTTTGATCTTAAAGACCCACTTGTAACCGACAGGTGTTACCCCGTCAGGCAAATCTATCAAGTCCCAGACCTGATTCTCAGACATGGAGTCCATTTCGGATTTCATGGCTTTGAGCCATTTTTCGGAGTTGTGATCCGTCATTGCTTGCTTATAGGTTGCAGGCTCACTACTTTCTAAAAGTAGTATGTCAGGACTAACATTCAAGACGAAATCATCATATCGTCTAGGCTAATGTCTTCGCCTACTTGATCTCCAAAGTGGTGCAACAACAGGAGAGATAATAGCAGGAGGGTTTTCCACAACATCTTGTGGTGCCTCTTGAACTTCATCCACTTGAGGAACTTGTTCTTGAATCTGGACGGTGTTCCCTTGAAAGGGTATACCTCCAAAATCTAGATCCTCTGTGACATCTTCAATGTCATCTTGCTGTTGTGTTTGTTGCTCAGCTTGGATTTCGCCAAGTTGAACATTTCTCCCACTTGGCTTCTTGGAAAAACAATCTTTTTCCAAAAAGACACTATCCCTAGTAACAAACACTTTGTTCTCTGTTGGATTGTAAAAATAATACCCCCTTGTTCCTTTGGGGTACCCTTTAAAGAAGCATTTGTCTGATTTAGGTGCAAGCTTATCAGATGGTAAATGTTTTACAAAAGCCTCGCTACCCCATACTTTCAGAAATGACAAGCTAGGAACCTTTCCATGCCATATCTCATGTTGTGTCTTGTCAACTGTTCTGGACGGGAGTCCTGTTTAGTGTAAACGCAACAGTTGTAAGGGAATAACCCCAAAAGGATGTAGGAAGATCAGCAAAACTCATCATTGAGCGAACCATGTCTAACAATGTTCGAGTACTCCTCTCAGATACACCATTCAACTGTTGCGTGCCTGGTGAAGTCAATTGTGAAACGATTCCACAACTTCTCAAATGATGATCGAATTCTTGGCTCAGATATTCGCCACCACGATCTGATCGGAGTGCTTTTATCTTTTCACCAGTTTGTGTTTCAACTTCATTCTGAAATTCTTTGAACTTTTCAAAGGATTCAGATTTATGTTTCATTAAGTAGATATATCCGTACCTACTAAAATCATCAGTAAATGTAATGAAGTATCAATAGCCTCCCCTAGCTTCCGTGCTCATTGGTCCACACACATCAGTATGTATAAGAGCCAATAGTTCAGTAGCCCTCTCACTCGTTCCAGTGAAAGTTGACCTTGTCATCTTGCCCATCAAACAAGATTCACATGTTTCAAATGATTCAAAATCAATTGACTTTAGGATTCCAACTGCTTGGAGTTCCTTCATGCGTTTTATGCTGATGTGCCCCAGGCGACAATGCCATAGGTTTGCTTCACTTAAATCATTCGATTTTTGCCTTTTGGTATTAATATTATATACTTCAGATTTGAAGTTCAGTATATATAGCCATGCACTATTCATAATAGCTTTTGCATCGAAAACGTCATTCTTAATGACAGAAATACAACCATTCTTAATGTTAAATTCAAAACCCTCATTATCCAAAGCAGAAGTCGAAATAAGGTTCTTAGTAATTGAAGGAACAAAATAACAATTATGAAGTTCCAATACTAAACCAGAAGGTAAAGATAGACTATAATCGCCGATGGCAAGTGCATCAACTCTTGCTCCATTTCCAACGCGCAGGTCTACCTCTCCTTTCTCCAAGCGTCTACTATTTCTTAGTCCCTTCACATTAGAAATAATGTGAGAACCACATCCGGTATCTAATACCCAAGTAGAAACTTTGGAAGTTAAGACTTCAATAACATATATACCTGAGTTGGAGTTCACAACCCCGTTCTTTTTATCTTCCAGGTACTTAGGGCAGTTTCTCTTCCAGTGCCCTTTAGCCTTGCAGTAGAAGCATTCATGTTCAGCAGCCACCTTCACAACATTTGTGTTTCCCTTGGTATGAGCAACTTGCTTGCCCTTCCCTTGGTAAGTCTGCTTACGCTTCCCCAGAGGCCCCTTTTTGAAACCTTTCCCTTTGACCATAAGAACTTCCTTCTTATTGTCATGTAAAATATTTTGCTCAGCTGTTTTGAGCATGCCATGTATCTCATTCAGGGTCTTACCCATCCCTTGCATGTTGTATCCATCATGTAGGGAATGTAGTATGATGTCAGTTGCCATCTCTACATCGTAAGGATTACCCAGACTGGTCATTCTGTCAAACAGACCTATCATGTCAAATACATGAGTGTCAACTGGTTTTCCTTTTTCAAGCTTGCTTTCTAGTATGTGCCTATGAGTGTCATACCTCTCAATCCTAGCTTGTTCCTAAAACAAAACTTTCAGGTTTGACATGATTGTGTAAGCATCCTGCAGTTCAAACCTTTTTTGAAGTGTAGGTTCCATGGCAGCAAGCATAAGACATGTGACATTCACAGACTTACGTCTTATAGCCTCTTCTTCTGAATTTTCCTCAACAGTTGAGGTGTCAGTCAACTTAGGGATTGGTGTTTCAAGGACATCCTCTTGTCCCTCAGACCTGAGACTAATTCTCAAGTTTCTTTCCCAATCGAGAAAATTTGTCCCATTCAGTTTATTCTTCTCAAGAATCGAGCGGAGAGTGAATTTCAAAGGTTCAGTAGACATAATAACTACAAGGAACGAAAATAACATGCAGATAAATTATGCTTGTTATGCAAGAGCTCAAATCAAAACATGCTTTAAAATTTAAGCTAATGCACATTTTATTCTATTTTGATATGTCCCTTGTGAATAAAATGATTCCAAGATCCTATTTCAGATAAGACTCAAGCGTACTGAGGCACTTCCTTAAGCCTTATGTGATCAAGGTAAGTAACAATTACTAATTATAACTCCTTATAATTCTTGGTTGATGGTCACATCTCATGTCAGACCATCTCTATGCCTCAAGATCCAAAATTGTGCCTTTTGGTCTCTTGTTGAGTATAACCATATCAAGGTTTACATGCCCCTTATATAGACATGCCCGCACTATCCCAAAGTCAAAGAAGGACACCTCGCTAGGGAGAAAACTATCCAACTAATTTTAAGGGTCTCATGGGTTATGACATGGAAAGGCAATATCTCAATTTTCCTTTTAAGAGACTTAAGCATGCAATGATTGTCTATTTACAAGGGAACTAATTCAAATAAATAAAGAATCATGCAAGCTTAAAATAATTTGTAAAGCATTCATAAATGTCATAACAAGAATTTGTGATCCTACTATAACTCATACTAGTCACCGCATGCAAATAATAATATCAAATATTAAAACATACATGCAAAATAATATCAAATATTATAAATAAAATTCATGCAAAATAATCAAATTAAGATGCATGAAAATTTTAATTAGCAAAAGACTAATTAAATCTATCTCTTATTATTATATTATATTAATTATATTATGGAATTAATATCTAATATTAATCGTTAAAATGCATATGTGAAAATCGTATTTTCCAAAATAAAATATCTAATATTTCATCTACTTTATGGCAAGTTTTATCTATAAAGTATTCCTACACTAGGAAACTTATCCAACAAGCCATCAAGACCCACCCGTCGACGGTCTAACCGTCAACCATTATCTTCACCACCGTGAATAAATTTCACCCAGCCGCGGTGTTTCTCCCACTAAAAAATTGTAGCTTTTACAAAATTTGAAGTAGGATTGTGATTTTAATTTTCATAAAATTAACGTTTTTAATTTATAAGATTTTGAAACAGTTTCATAAACTTAATAAATTTCACGCATCTAGACATGAAAATTCAAAATTTCATTAATCTAGAAAATAATGCAAATTAACCCATAAATACAATTTATCCATCTGAATCAAAATGATGGTTAAACATGCATCAAAATTAAGATCAATATCAATTTATGCAAGACGCTCTCATACCACTGTTGGGAATTTAGATGCTTAAAGCGGAATTTCAGGAAACACTTTCCTAACATCTAATAAGGATCTCATGCATATATTGATATCGATCATGTATATAAGAAAATTCAAATACCTCTTGATGCGTGTTCGTAGATGCCGAAAGACAGAGATGAAAGCCTCAAATGTGACTTCTCTACTTGGTCCACACGAGCAATAAACTGGATCTCCTTATGGTTTCTTCTGCTAGACCGAAAATTCACAAGGATGTGTGGGGTGTGGAATATATGGTGTGTCTAGTGTGTTGGGTGCCCTCTATTGGAATAAGAGAGACCTATATATAGGCATTTAGTCCTTGGAGCCCAAGGTAAGAACTTGGAGGCCAAGGCAACTTGGGGCCCAAGCCAAGTCCTTGGTGTGCAAGGAAGAGGACAAGTGTCTAAGGTGTGGACACTTGCTCCTTGGGCATGTGTGACACATGTCCACCTTGGGCATGTGTGACACATGTCTACCTTGGTCAAAACTCCAAATAACTGATAACGGTTATCTGACACCCGGTGAACAATTCACCTCGTTTATTGTTCCACCTACCCCAAATCCTATAGGCTAACCGGGCATTTGGATTCACATGATCCAGTCCGTAAACTCTAAGTGTGTGACCTCATAGGACCCAGTTATTCTAGCCATGAGCTTAATCTTATTAATCTCATAAGTCGTATTGGCCACTAGCAATAGTGTGCGACTCCTAAAATATCTGGATTATAAATCTCCATTAATAGTCTTATTCCATATTAATAATTTCACCGTTGATTAAAGGACACAATTCCTTCACTGCGTACGTATAGAACTTTATTGATTCTAACTTCCTTAACCTCTTACGCATAGCTTGTTTACAAGTACGTAGGTTTGGTTCTTGGCTTTCGCTTTTGCTACTTTATCTTTGTAGGGTGTGGTTTTCTACCCCTAGTATGATACTTTGCTCGTAGTGGACGCGTTAGAGGGATTTATTTACTTAATAAGATTGTATGGTCATTGCGGCTGCTTTAGTTACGTTGCCTGCTTACGCGTTAGAGGGCGTTTTGCTCGTGGATTCATGACTCTCAGAGGGACTGAAAGGCGTGAAGACGCGTTCCTGGAGAATGATCGTGTCAAATAGGTTCGACCTTGTTTGCTCAGAGGATCCGGCCGGCTTCGTGAGGTACCGGGCTTCATTCCCCATGACCATTGCCACACGTCGCTAACAATCATGGGAAGCGTCAACTCGGAGTCGGTGGTTCGGCTAACGTTGCCTACGCGTAGACTAACAAAATTCGCCCTGCGGCCTTCTTGCTTCTTATTTGGTACACCGTACTCAAAAGGCACGTTCTCTTAATAGACATAGAGCAAGTCGTGGAAATGAAGCAACTCAGCATGCTTAACACGTTGGAAAGAAAGGTCTACTTGTATATTAATAAAAAGATGCATCATGCGATAACAAACATTGACTCTGACGCCTACCCCTAATCGCCGCGACCCCTTGTCGCTTTGACTTGACGATAACGACGTGTTCTTATTAAAAACTTAATCCTACTCATGCAAAGGGAAATAAATGGGAATCAAAAGACGCATAGAAGTATCTCAAACTCTTTCCTGATGGTGTCTTTACGGTGGATGATGTTTCAAGAACATGTAGCTTAAGTCGGGGTTTTCCGCCATAAATTTCCTCCACTTTTGAACACGGAGATTTTGCTTACGCTTTCGTAGAGATACGTCGTGCTTTTCGACGTCCCTATCTCGCTTCTTAGACGGCTTTCCCTTTGACGCGTCGAGGGTTATTTTTTTACCCCTGGCCTCTTTCTTAGACTTTCCATGACTTTTCCGTATTCTTGAGCGTTTTGACTCCTTACTATTCGGTGATTCAGAGCATGAAGATGCTTCCCTTTTTTCCAATCTCCGGATGAAGTAGGATTTGACTTCTACGATGTATGTCTCGTCACCTACCCGGCCAATTTCTTCCTTTACCTCGTAGAGCCTTCGTTGAGTGTATCTCACTTGTTCTTCATGGTCTTTTAATTGCTACGCCTTGCTCTTTTTCTCTAGGGATGTGTTAGTTGTACTCTTCATTCCTATGTTGTAGCACTCTCTTGCTATCTGCGTTTCGCCCTTGATCTCTTGAATTCCCCACGGAGATGGAAAGTTCAGGGATTGATGGTACATTGAAGGTATACCTCTCATATCGTGTAACCACGGCCTTCCCAGGATTATGTTATAGGGTCACTCGGCCTCCATTACTACGAATTTGGTTTGCATATTGACCCCTTCCGCCAGAGTGGTTAGGGTGATCTCTCCTAGCATATCGGCGACTTCGCCACTGAAACCTACCAGAGAGATGTACTTTTTCACCACGTCGTCGCTAGATAATCTAAGCTCCTTGATCGTTGATAAGGTGATGATGTTGACCGAGCTTCTGTTATCGATAAGGATTCTTTTAACCTTCCAATTACTAATGGTTAAGGAGATAACTAACCTGTCGCGATGATCTACACTCCCATTGGGCTCTCCGAACGTGATTGGACAATCTTTCCTAACGACCCTAACGTGGTAGATAGGCAGAGTACTTCCTTCGCCGCGTAACGCTTTGACGCTCCTTTTGGTTGCGGAGGCGGTATAGCCACTTATGGGAGAGCCTCCAAAGATCATGTTGACTATCCTTGATCGACTCGACGAGGGGGTTGCGGCGTTGGAGATCTTTTATCTTTCCTTGCTCCTTCGAACACGTCCCTTCCTTCTTTGGAGAGAAGATCTAATAGGTCGCCTCTTTTCAGGAGACGCAAAACTTCTTTCCTCAGAGTATAGCAATCGTCTGTCGGATGTCCTGAGTCGTTGTGGAACTCGCAGTATCCTCTTCCTGATCCTGATTTCTTTTCAGGATTTGGTTTTTTAGGCCACTTCACGTCATGGAGCTTTTCCATCGCGTTCATAACTCTCAACGCGTCGGTCTTCATGTATACACCTCTTTCGACCGCGTAGACGCTATTGATTTCGCTTACGTTATGCACCATGGGAGGTTCTCTATGGAACGGCTTGTTTCTTCTATCGTAACGTTCGCCATCTTTCCGTTGGGGCGAATCTCTGCGCAGAGGGGTACGTCTACGTGGAGATCGAGAATTTTCTCCAGCGTGACTTAGGAGATCTTCTTCAAGGCGTATGGCTTCCATAGCTCTTTCTCTCGTCGAGATAAATTAAGTAGGATGAGTCTTCGTTAATTCCTTGTACAGATCACTATCTCGGGGGAGTGCTCGTCTGAACGCGTCGGCAGCGGTGGCCTCACTACAATCTGGGATTGTAATCTTTTCGTCGTTGAAACGCTTCAAGAAGGCCCTTATAGTTTCGCCCCTGTTCATACGCATGTTATGGAGATCTGAGGGTTGCTTTGCGAACAACTTACTGCTGGCGAACAGTAATCGGAACAGGTTGGAGAGTTCGGCATAAGAGGAGATACTTCCCTTGGGTAAGTGGATGAACCACGTCAAGGTTGGGCCTTTTAGCGTCGAGCTGAAGAATTTGCACATCATTGCTTCCTTTAACTGTGGCTCGATCAGGCTCGTGGAGAGCTTGGCCTTGTAGAGTAAGACATGTTCTTCCGGGTCATCTGATCCGTCGTAGACGGGAAGATCAGCAACGGTGAACTTCTTAGCGATCTTCTGGACGGTGATAGTGGCAACAAAAGGACTTTCTTGAAATCCGAACTCGTGCTCAAGGATTATGGACTTGGGAGCCGGGGCATCAACATCATCTCTTTCCTTAACGCTCCGACTTGTTGTGCTACGAGCGTAGCGACGGCGTCCGAAGTCATGTTCTCCTTAGATTTCTCTTTCTGAATCGTTTCTCTCGACGGGATGGTGTTTCGATGCTCCTGGGATCCATAATCCTCTCCTTCATCAGCGACAGCATCCATATCTAGGCGGCGAACGATGCTTTGACTACGAACATAGGTGAGTGGCTTCGCTAACTCTGCCCTAAGCTCTTTTATGATGGAGTGTAGTCGTTCGTTCTCTTTCGCTGGCGTTTTTAGCTTCTGTCCACGCCTTCTGGAGGGTGTCGAAGTGGACACTGACATAGGTCGCGTTGGTCACATCGTCGCTCGTCCCCTGCTCTTCTGTGGGAGCGTTGTTCTTTGGAGCGCCAGGAGTGTTCTCGAGATCTTTTCCCGTGTATTCTTCCACCGGAACGAGAGGAACCGTTACGTGATCTTCTTCTTCAGACCTTTTTTCACCATCACGCGGACTGTTGGTCGGACTCGTCATGATTTCCTGCAAAAAAGAAGCTCTTTTCGTATGGAAAGACGATACCTTTTTTATCTTGCCCCACGGTGGGCGCCAATTGTTTGTAGCGAAATTACCTACGAGAAGATAACTAAGCAATTGTAGGGAAAAGATCAAAGAACACGGTATAATCTCAACACTCAAGAACAGTATAGAACGAGAGAGGAATTTAGGATTTGAAGCTTGAACTTGGTATTACTCGTAATGGTGGCTGAATACTTACAAAGCAGATCTTATCTCTAAATAACGATATAACAAACAAGGTAAAAGATATTATTTACCGTATCTTTTACCAATTCCAATAATATAATAAGGAATAAGATAAAATATACTCGGCCGACCTAATCTTCAAGATAAACGAGACTTTTGCCACGTCTCGTTACGTCGACGACATCCTTCTTTTCTCTCGTCGCGTCGACACAGTTCTTCTACGCTTAGCTTACCACGCATTTCATACTCGTCGTATTTTTAGGCACAAACAAACACCATTGTGAAATCTGAGCCAAATGATTTTTCCTTTCGAGCTCTCTTGCTCCGTCTAGGTTCATCATTTTCTTCTTCTGTTTCTTGGACAAAAGTACCCACTATTTCCATACAAGTTCTTGCTTCTTGCATAGATGTGCTTGCTTCTTGAGCAGATTCGTTTGCATCTCGTTGTTCACGAGTCCTTTTGGGATATTCTTTATCCTTGCAAGGGAACACATTTGAACGAAGCCCAAAAGTCATATCAGACTTGAGCTAGGCCCAAAAAGACAACCTCCTCCTCGGGCCTACGGCCCATCCAATGAGACCAAGAGCCACGAGCTGAACCGAACCGAACCGCGCGCGTGTGGTCTTCCAAGGCCCAAGCCCACCAGGATAGTCTCCTCTGGCCCAATCACATCCATTACAATCAACTCCTAGTTTATATACTTTTGAGTTTTTCTCCTCCTAATCAATGTGGGATAAACATTAATCCTCAAAATTCAACTTAGTTACATTAAATGTAACTCCCTTTTTTCTCATTCAAACGGAACCCGAATTATACAAATGAGCATACTACGAAATGGTGTTCGCGGAGACGAAGCCAACGCTCCCTTTATCCGACACCAATGGTACCCGGAAAATTCGGTTCCAACAGAACTCACCCTCTTGATAAATCATAACACGTTCTTGGTTTGGATTACAATCCCAACGTCAACATGAAGTAAACTGAAAGAGCAATTGTCCTCTACTACAATGGTGACATGAAGCCTCGACTTTCATTAACCTTGCTAAGGGAAATTGGTTCCGAGTGAGCAAAGGCACGCCGGAACATGTATGCATAGTTTCTTTACTCTATATCTTTGAACCTTTTTTCCCCTTTTTGAACGATCAGTTCATCTGTTAATTAAAGAATGCATGATCCTCAAGGTTATTTTGTAAAACAAGATTTGATCATTTTCTAGGTTCTTTTAGTTGGAAAAAAGCCAATTTATGAGAATGCAGTTATTTTCAAGGATCAATCTTCAGTTAATTTATACCAGCAACTGTTCACATTAGTGACTTAATCATTGAAGCATTATAGGTTGGTCTATATAGTGGTAGAAGAATATCATACATAGAGAAACAATCGGAAAGGGAATTCTTTATGGAAGATAAAGAAAAAGATGAAAAAAGATGAAAAATAATAAAGGACGCAACACTTCGCAAACAACTCAAAGTTGACCATTTTCAAATTCCAGATCATAGAAGTTCTCTATTTGGATAGTTCACCTAAGAAACTCGATCTATACAAAATGCTTCCAAATCTAGACATCTTCCCCGTTCGGAGATTCTGATCCTATCACGTTTATAATACAAACCAAAGTCCTCACATTACTATTCTCACGAATTGCCTCTATGTACTGTGCTTGAAATGCCAACCTGTTACCAGATGAAGCATAAGATTCAGGTTAACACAGTTGAGTATTGTCATGAAACAGTAAGTTCTGTTAAAAATCTTATTTTATCACATGGTGTTATCCTGGTTTCTTATTGAACCTATGGACATAAGATGTCAAAATTGATATATAAAGTAAATGTTTGGTGTCGTGACTTGCTGCCATTACTATTGGAAGAGCGGTGAATTGGCTGACAACGTATTGAAGATAATTGACCCTCAGTTTGGTGTCGTGACTTTCATTTAAAGCATAGGTTAACGTTTTGTTTGTCGTTATTTAACAAATATGGTTAGTCAAGGAACTAGAAAAATGTTAGGTTTAAGAACATGAGACACATGTGAGAACATAAAATGTTGAGCTTTCAAATTCCTTACAACAGATACTCTCAGTTTCAATGATCTTTATTAGAAAGAACAAAGTGTTTATGGATACACACTTAGTTCAGCGCAACCTCCCCCAAAGTTGTACACGTATTTTGGTAAAAATCCATGATTGATCTAGGTGATTGTCCTCTCACATGTGGTCGAGGAATCATCTCTCAATGTGCAAGTTGGGGTGTCTAATTACGTAGTATATTACTTCATCTGCCTCGCAACTCATTTGCCAACTTCACAATGTCACAATTCATGTTAGTATGTATGAGCATTTTTTGGTGGTGCTGTTAAATTTATTTTTGGTCCTTTCAATTCTCCACATGTAAAGAACATAACATCGATCAAGCTAGCATGAGCCTCACGAGGCATTCAAACATATGTTTGGTATAATTTATTGCGTCCAGAAATTCGTAATTGGCCCGCGCGGAGAGCGGGCCATCAGATCTAGTTTTATATAAAAACACCTCTTAAATATTTTAATTTGTGGAAAACCACCTCTTAATTTTTATTACCGAAAATCACCTCCTAACTAGTCCGGTTAGCCCAGAACCACCCATGACACTATTCCGTTAAACTTCGGTTAATTTCACTATTTTTCTTCTATTGTATTAAAAAATTTAATTTAATTTTAAACCATTCATCTTTTGATATAAATAAGGTAACACATCGTTCATCACCATTTCCCCAACTTCGGTTTCTTGTATTTTCTTTTATTCTCTTTGATGCTGCATAGATAAATTAAAAAAATAATGTCACACAAAAGTGAAGCATTTACCAGTATACAACTCATGAGTAAAAAATTACATTTGATGATTCGATTATATTACAAAAAGAATGACAATTTAGAAATAAGATCACATCAACGGAACCAAAGTATATAACTTAACTGTAGCATCCATAGAAATAATTTATACAGCTAAAACTTTCACTATGTTCTACAACTTTATTGAGTTGGTTTACCAATAATTAGAGGAGATCTAAATCAGCGTATGAAGGATCAAGATATTGAATCCATAATTTACAACAAAAATTGGAAAATGTAACAGTTGAGATACATTTTCCTTGGAGATCGTAATATCAAATCATGAGGAATGAGGATGATTGGCGTCTGCGCCTACCTAAGCAGTTTGCTTGCAAGCTACGGAGTACTTCTTTGAAACAACTAATTAAACAGTATGATTGTGAAAAGTAGTTGTCAAGATTCCCACCAGAACAGAACATAAGAAAACTGAAGTTGAAGAAAGAAACATGAAAGTAATGGATTGATTAAGAAAGAAATGTTGGAATCCATGATCGAACCAGAGAGAAGAGAGAAAGAAAGTTTGAAAAGAAAGGATGATTTCATTGAATGAATCAGTTACAGAGGGAAAAGTTGTTAAGTAGTAAACTAACCACTTCCTAACAACTTTTTCCACGTAGACACTAGTACAAATACTACACTAAATCGGGTAAACCAACAGCCCCCCTCAAATTGGAGGTTAGTTGGTCAACTAAACCCAACTTGGGTACAACAATAGAGTGCATAGGTCGAGACAGAGGTTTAGTGAAAACATCAACCAGTTGATAACCAGTGGGGATATGTGTGAGTGTGATCATGCCTTCAAGCAACTTGGAGCGAACAAAATGACAATCCAGGTCAATGTGTTTGGTTCGCTCGTGATAAACCGGATTCCTTGCTATGTATATAGCAGCTTGACTATCACAGTGAACAGGAATAGGCTGCACGTTAGGAATGGTGAGCTCATGAAGTAATCTGCTTAGCCAAGCAAGTTCTACAGTAACACGTCTGATGGCTCTATATTCAGCCTCAGCTGAAGAGAGACTAACTGTGACTTGCTTCTTTGACTTCCAAGAGAGAGGTGCACTGCCTAGGCGGATGTAGTAGCCACTTACAGATCTTCGAGTAGTTGGACAAGCTGCCCAGTCAGAGTCACAATATGCTTGAAGATCAAAACTAGAAGGGGAACTAAGGAGAAGGCCAAGTGAAGTTGTGTGTTGCACATATTGCAATGTGTGGAGAGAAGCTTCCCAATGTATAGAGGTAGGAGCATGCATAAACTGACTCAGATGTTGAATTGCAAAAGCCAAATCAGGCCTAGTCTTCACCAGAAAGTTGAGCTTTCCCACAAGAACTTTGTAAGGAGTAGGATCTGATAGGATAATACCTTAAGTTGGCTTCAATTGAACAGCTGGATCCAGAGGACTGTGGAAGACCTTTGTTGGTGGAGAAAAATCTTTAATCATCTCCTGAATGAACTTCTTTTGAGTCATGATGATGCCTAGAGGAGTAGTGAGGAACTCAATACCAAGGAAGTAATGCAATGGACCTAAATCCTTGATACTGAATGTAGAGTGCAAGAAAGCCTTTAACTGAAGTATTTCAGCCTCATCATTTCCAGTGATGAGAATGTCATCCACATAAATCACCAGGAAGACAATAGACTTCTCAGTTTTCTTGTGAAACAATGAATAGTCATATAAGGACTGAGTGAAACCTTGGGAAAGAAGAGAGTCTGAGAGCTTGTTGTACCATTGCCTTGAAGCTTGCTTGAGGCCATAGAGGGATTTTTTTAGTTTGCACACTTTCTGTGGATGATGAAGATGCCTCAAGCCAAGTGGTAGCTTCATGTATACCTCAGCGTCAATCTCACCATATAAGAAGGCATTGTTGATGTCTAACTGAGAAAGAGACCAACCCTTCTTGATGGCAGTAATGATAAGAACTCTGATTGTAGTCATTTTGACTACAGGAGAGAAGGTTTCTTGATAGTCAATTCCAGCTTTCTGAGTGCAACCTCTTATGAATAGTCTTGCCTTGTAGCTGATGGGCTTCTTTCCTTTGGGAAGATCCACTATATCCCAGGTTCTGTTGGAATCTAAAGCTGCAAGTTCAAGATTCATAGCATTTTGCCAATCTGGAGATTGAACTGCCTCTTCATAGGAGCCTGGTTCATGAAGAGAGTGAAGAACAGAAAAGACATGTTGGTCAGTTGTAGTAAGAGCATTAAAACAGTATGTAGCTCCAGGAGATTCCTCTAAGTCAATGCAAACATAATTGCAGAAGTAGCTCAACAATAGGTGGAGAAGTATGTGGAGAGGGAGGAAGAGGTGTGGAATCAAGAGATGGAGTTGGGACAGAAATAGGTAAATCTGAAGAGGAAGGTATAGTATGTGTTTCAGGGTCATCAAGGATTGGGATTGGTGTAGAGGTAGGTCTTATAAAAGGAGAAGGATCAAGGGAAAAAGGATATATGGTCTCATGGAAGGTGATATCTCTGGAAATGAAAACAGATTTGTTTTCAAGGTTAAGTAAGGTGTACCCTTTGACTCCAAAAGGATATCCTAAAAGTACACATTTCACAGCTCTTGGCATGAGTTTACTTCTACCAACTTTGACAGATGAAGCATAAGCAAGACAACCAATGTTTCTGAGGTGTGAGTAAGATGGTGGTTTAAGGAATAGCTTTTCATAGGGAGAAAGATTATCAAGGACCTTGGTTGGAAACCTGTTGATGAGGTAAGTAGCAGTGAGCAAGCAATGACCCCAGTAAAGCATAGGGACTTCAGATTGGAACAAGAGAGCTCGAGCTGTCTCCAACAAGTGTTTGTGCTTGCGTTCCACCACTCCATTTTGTTGTGGGGTATATGCACAACTTCTTTGATGAACAATGCCTTTGGAAGCAAAATATTTGGTGCATGCATGACTAAGACCAAGTTCAAGAGCATTGTCAGATCCAATAGTCTTGATATGCTTCTGAAATTGAGTTTCTATTAATTGAATAAAGGCCTGAAGTAAAGAAAATGCACTGCTCTTGGTCTTCATCAAGTGAGTCCAGGTAATTCTAGTGTAGTCATCTACAATGGTAATGAAGTATCGATGACCATCATAAGTTGTAGTATTATAGGGACCCCAAGTGTCCACATGGATCATCTCAAATGCAGAAGTAGTGCTAATAGAGCTTGATGGAAAAGAATTCCCGTGATGTCTAGCTTGGGCACAGATTTCACAAGCAGATAAGAAATCTTTATTTATTTCACAGTTCAAAACTGAACTCATCTTATACAAGGGCATATGTCCCAATCTATGATGCCAAAGAGTTATATATCTTTGGTCTTAGAAACATAGCTAGAAGCTAAGACATGATCACTAGAATAACTAGAAACATGATCAGTTTTATTTGAAGCAAAAATGGAAGAAGCTGAGACTTCAGGGCTTGAAGCAGGAGCTTGAAGGACATAGAGTCTGTTGCACACTTTACCAAGCACCAGTGGCTGACTCAGAGAAGGGCCCTGCATCCATGAAGTTTCAGAATCGAAACAAGCAACACAATTAAACTTCTTAACAAGTCTCTGTACTGCTAACAGACTAAACTTGAAGTGTGGCACAAATAGGACATTATGCAAGACCAATACTGGAGATATGATGACTGTGCCAGACATTTTAACCATAACCTTTTGACCATTAGGTAAAGAAATCAAAATAGGTTGCTGGAGAACATTCAATTCACTGAACAAATCCAAATTGAATGTCATATGATCACTAGCCCCCGTGTCAATGATCCAAGTGTTATTAGGAAATGAATTAGGACTAGAATTCATAGAATAGAAACAAGAAATACCAGCAAGATTAGCATTAGCAGTGGATGTCTCAGCCTGAGAATTGTTGAGCAATGAGAGAAGTTGAGCATACTGAGCAGAAGTTAATCCCTGAACAAGAGAAGAGTCCTGTTGAATACTAGTTTCTGCAACAGAATGAGCATTTCCATAAGATCTTGGTGGAAAACCAATGATCTTGTAACATTTCTCAACATAGTGTCCTGGTTTCTTGCAATTAGTGCAAAAAGGACGCTTGCCTCTTGATGAACCAGTGGAGTTAGATGAACCAGTGGAACTAGAAGGAGTATTCATGGACTGAGTAGAAGCATTTAAAGAAGAAGATTCAAGAATTAAACGAGAGGTAGAATGAGTGATCTCGCGTTGTCTTTCTTCCTGAGTAAGCAGAGAGTAAGCCTGATGAATAGAAGGCGGAGGATGCATCATGAGAATATTGCCTCGCACTACTGAAAAAGTGTCATTGAGTCCCATTAGGAGTTGAAGGAGGCGTTGTTCATCTTCATGCTTATGAACAGCTTCTGCTAGGCCATAGGAACATGGAGGAAACTCCTTCATGGAATCTTGCTCATCCCAAAGGCGTTTGAGATGAGTAAAATAATGTGAAACACTATCATGACCTTGAGAGATGTTAGAAATCTCTTTTTCAACAACATATTTCTGAGCGCTGCTTGTCTGAGAGTAGCGATCATTGAGATCGAGCCAAATTTGGCGAGCATCTCCAGAGATTAGAAAAGTATCCACGATCGGTTTGATCATGGCATTGAGAAGCCAAGAAATGATCATATGATTGCATCTCTCCCAGCGGCGAAACTGAGGAGCCGTTCTTGCAGGTTTGGGGATTTCACCATCCACAAACCCTACTTTGTTCTTTGCGGAGAGAGCGATGATCACAGATTGTTTCCAGGAAAAGAATCATGATCCATCGAACACCTTCGATGTCAATTGGAGATTGGGACCATCGGAAGGATGGAGATAGAGTGGATCGTTGTGATCCTGAGGTAGCTACCATGGATTCTGCGGAACTAGAAACTCACGAGTCTGAGGAGATTGAGGCATGATTGAGGAAGCGGAAGAGGGGGAGGATCGTCGATGAAAGTGAACGGAATAGGTCGATCAAGAGCCTGATACCATGTTGGAATCCATGATCGAACCAGAGAGAAGAGAGAAAGAAAGTTTGAGAAGAAAGGATGATTTCATTGAATGAATCAGTTACAGAGGGAAAAGTTGTTAAGTAGTAAACTAACAACTTCCTAACAACTTTTTCCACGTAGACACTAGTACAAATACTACACTAAACCGGGTAAACCAACAAGAAATAAGACATACCCAATCAAGTAAATTGTGAGCATCATGGCTCGAGCTGAAATAAGACACTTGAGCAAATATAACTATCATTAGAAAATACAAACGCAAGACTAACAGGATACATCAAGCACTGACATGAGAATGGATTCTAACTTCTTGAGTATCTTACTGTCTGTCTATGCATCACTTAGATACTATTTAGAAATACAAAAGACTTTTCTCAGTATGAAATACGTATAGAAAATATTGGAAACATTATTGGATCCGAATCTGGTCATAAACAGCCCTTAAGTGATAAATGAGAATGAACGGGGACCGTTCATTCGAATTGATCTAACGGCCCAGATCTCTCTCACTTTCCACGCTGACAACTTCCTACTCGCTAGCTTTTTGTGTGAAACACACACGCTACATGCTTCCATCGTGTTTCAAATTTGGAGTGAAACCGTCTCTTCACATTCTTCTCAAAACTTCCACAGCAAAGCTCTCTCGCAAAAGGCGATCAAACCCTAACCTCCCTACTCGCTAGCTTTTTCTTCGATTTCTCAACGAAATCACTTCGTTTTCTCTCGTCGATCATCAAATACAACCTAGTCGTACAATTTCGCAATGGCTGGATCCCAGAAGAAGAACGAAGGAAGAGGTATGGTGTATAATCCCCAATTTTAGTGTATACGATGCTTTTTCCTGTGATTTCTCACTGATTTCTCTTCATTCCACTCTGTCGTTCACCAAAATCCATCAACTCGCTACTAAAATGGTAGGATCTCAGAAAAGCCAAGAACCAAAAGGTAGGGAGTATAATCTGGTATTTAGAGTTAGGTTTTTCCTTCGACATGATAGATTTGGCTACATGCATGTTTGATTTGTATGTACTGTGTGTGAAAAGTTCATTTGTATGACTAGATCTACTATATTCGGTGTGAAATGTTCATTTGTATGTACATAGTGTTCATTATTTACTCATGACTGTGTTTTTACTCTGTGTTCATCAGATCTTGTATATATGTTCATCACAGTTCCTAAAAAAGTTCATCAAAATACATATTCATCACAGTTCTTCTAAATGTTCATCATATATATTGTATTTGTTCATCAGATCTTGTATACATGTTCATCACATTTTTGAAGCTTGTTCATCAGATTTCTTTTCAACGTTCACCAAAAATCTTGTGATTGTTCATCTCATTGCCTATATAAGTTCATCATATGTCTTAAGATTGTTCATCAGATTTCTCTTATCTGTTCATCATAAAACTTGTGATTGTTCATCACATTTCTTACATATTGTCATCACAGTTTTAATAAATGTTCATCACATATTCTATAATTGTTCATATCAGTGCTTATGTATGTTCACAAAACACTCATTGCTAATGTTTCATCAAATAACTTTTAAATATGTATTATGTTTGCAGTTATTGAATTTCAAGATGCAATATTAAGCGTAGAGAATCTTGAAGTTATCGAATGTCCAAGAGGTATGAATATTATATTACTTGTAAACTTTGTATTTTTGCACAATATATAACTTGTATGTTCAATATTACAGAGATAAGAAGCAAAAAAACAAATGACAAAACACAAAAGAATGTGTCATCCCAAGAACAACTTCAACAAGAGGAAGAAACAGTAGATGGTAATAAATGTTCATGTATATTATTCTAGTGTTCATCAACTCTTTTTTCTTTGTTCATCACGAATCTTCATAATGTTCATCAGAATGTTTAATAAAGTGCATCATTCCTTTCATATATAGTTCATCAGTATGTTTGTTAATATTCATCATTTTATTTCAATATGTTCATCATCTTGTTTAATATTGTTCACCATTATCCTTAATTTTGTTCATCACCTTTTTTGCTAATGTTCACCATGAGTTTTTAAAATGTTCACTATCTAGTGTTTCATTATCTTTACTTTTACATGACTTTATAATAATAAATGACTTTTAATATTATAGTATCCCCTAAACCTAAGAAGGCAAAATCCCGAAAAGTACCTGCCACAACAAGCAAGAGAAAAAAAAAAGTAGCCAAAGGATACACTGTTCTCAGACCAAGGGAAAAGAAATACAATTGTATAGCTTAGATATTCCTGTGACCCAAATCATGAAGAACCTGAAAAGGCCTAGGGGGGAATAGTCTTACGAGATGTTGAATACCAGCCAGAACAAGCATCCAGGACAAACAAGTCTGAAATTGTGCAGTCAAGGAAAGGGAAAGAAATATTGACTGAAAGCAACAAGAAGGAGTTCCCGGCTCAAAAATGTAGAAGTTCTCCAGCAGTACTGGTTGCAGCTATAGCTAGAATGACTGAAATTCAGAAAAGCTGCATAAGAGAGATGGGCTTTGGAAGTTTGCTACACTGGAAAGTAGACAAACTACCAGCTAAAGTCAGTCACTGGCTATTGAAGAACTTTGATGTGGTTTCATGCACAATGAAGCTTGGCAAGTTTGTGAGGCACAAAATTACAACGCCATATGTCCATGACTACCTTGGAATTCCTGTTGGTGGGATGCGAATTGATTTGAAGAGATCATTTACTGAACATGAGGATTTACAATATCAAGATCTTCATTCAAGGTTCAGGAATCAATTTCCAATGGATTTTGACAATGAAGTGGGTGAAATTAAGTTGCGTGACGCCTCCAAGATTCATGCATCACATGTGGCAGATCTTTTGGTAAGGACTTTAGTACCTGGAGAATGGTTCAAGAGAAATTTCATAATGTTGCTTGTTGCAACCATTATGGACAGTCAGCCGAATGGTGTGTTGAATTACAATGTTCTTCATTACCTTGAGTGCATAGAGATGATCACACACTACGACTGGTCAAAATTGCTAGTTGACCTTCTGATAAAGACAAAGGAGTCTTTTGATAGGACAACAAATGCTAGTTTTTTCAGAGGACCAATCCTTCTACTACAAGTTAGTGTTCACCAATTTTCTTCATTATGTTCATTATCATTCCATTATATGTTCATCAAACTAATATTTAATCATTTACTATATTTTCTTGCAGTTGATATATTTTGATCGTGTAATTCTCAAGAATGTTGAACATGAGAGAGAGTTTCCAATAATTGCTCTATCTGTTCATCAGATTTTTTAATAATGTTCATCACATCTGTGAACAAGGTTCATCAAATTTTTTAATAATGTTCATCACATTTCTGAACAATGTTCATCACATTGTCTAACTATGTTCATCATCTTTGCTCTATTAGTTCATTATAATTTCTGTTTTTGTTCATCAAAGTTTCATTTTATAATATTGAAACATGAATTCTTAGAAGACCATATAAAAGAAGGACAAGAACTTGCTACAAAGATTAGAAAGTTCTTGGGAAGAATTGAGAAGGCTCCCTCACGTATAGAAAGTAATAGCTTGTTCAAGAAGGTGAATGAAGCTATTGAAAGAATGCTAAATGTGAGGGATGATGAAGAAAATGCAGAGCAACCACATCAAACAGAGGAAGAGGAAGAGACATTGACCCAGCAACAGTTTTGGCACGAGGCATTGAAATGTTTGGAAGAAGTTGAGAGAACTATGAAGGCCAAGAAGAGTTATGTTGTGAAAACTGAAGATGAAGTTCCAGAGAAGACACCAGATGAAGTTGTTGGTCAGACTGTAAGAAACATTGCTAGAGATTTCACTTTAGATATTCCATCCTTCTCATTGGGAGTATTCTCCCAATCACCAGAGAGGCCTGCGGTGGTAGTTGATCCGCCAACAAATCCCACAAGACAGTACAAAAGGAAAACATCATTCAAGGTAATATACAAGGCTTCTTAACTCTTATTATTCTCTATGCTTTTATGTATAATAACTTGTTGTGTTTAATTTCAATTGAAGATTCCTAAATCTGTGGTTGAGAGACAAAAGAGGTTGGATGCAGCTACCACACACTCTGAAGATATAGAAGAAAGTACTCCTGTTGTTGACAACAATGTTGATGAGACAGTTGATGAAATAAATCATGTTGGTGATATCAATGAGGTGAGGATGGAAGAACAAGAAATAGAGAAAGAGAATCAGGTACATAAATTATAAATTCCTTATAAATGTTCATCAATTGTTCTATCAATTTTCATTACATTATTAAGTTATGTTCATCATTATTTCTATTAACAGTTTGAGAAAGAACAAGGAAAGGAACAAGAAAGAGTTGAGGAGAAAAGGATGGAACAAGGAAGGAAGAAGAAAGGGGATGTGGAACAAAGACAAGAGATGGATACAAACGAAGAAGAGATGGCTCCTGAATCACAACTCAAAGAAAAGGAAAGTGTACAAGTTGTTCAAGAGGAAGAAATTCCAAGTAACATGGGGAGGCAGATTGAAGAGGAAAAGAAGAAAGAGAAGGGAAAGGACAAGGTGGAGACTGAAGGACAACATACTATGGAGCAGGTTGAGAAGGTGGTCTTTTTCATCATTTGTTCATCAAACTTCTTATATATGTTCATCAAACAGATTTAGGAACTACCTGAGAAAACAATGTATGTTTGGAAGACGGGGAGTGAGAATGACCCGGAAGTAAAAAGAAAGAAACAAATTTCTTGGGCAAACAAATCCCCTTACAAGCAAAGGATTGTGGACATCAAAGAGAAACCAACTGCTTTAGAAATGAAAATCAGCAATTGGATTTTGGAAGATACAACACACCAAGAGTAAGAAAAGTTCAATTAGTTTTTGTTTAAAGTCCATCACTTGTTTTATATATGTTCATCAACTTCTCACATTATGTTCGTCAATTCTGTTGTAGCAGTTCATCATTGTTTTTCTATTTGTTCATCAGTGCTTTCATATCTTCATTTTGTGTTTCAGGGACATTGTTTTCACCATTGGGCATTTAAATTTCAAGAAGAATGAATTTCTGAGCATGAAGACCAGTCTATATGTTGAAAGCAACGTGATTGACGCATGGACACACTTGTTGAATCTCAAAGAGGAAGAAAGAAATGATGCAAAACCTCTTAGATTCTTTGCTTCAATTGACACAAGTCACACAACGGTAAGTATTTTTTACATGAACAATTTTTTCATAACATGTGGAAATATAACTTCAGGAATCTTTCGATATTATATATAGGCTGTCCCGACTGTTGTGGGTTTCACTCTCACTGATGCTCAAACATTCTTCAATGCTGAAATGGAAGCTCAGTTAGCAAGACTGCCTCTTCACAAATTGAATGACATTCAGTTGGTAAGTATTTTATTAAACCTATCTCTAAAGGTTCACCACTCTATCGCCAAATGTTCACTGTGTTGTTCATCAGATTATCTATACATGTTCACTATATTGTTTATTCTTGTTCATCACACTAACAAAGGTCACTGTGCAGTTTGTCTTCCCAATATACCAGAGCGACCACTATTACTGCATTGTTTTCAACCTCAAAAACCCAAGAATGGATATCATTGATAACTCCAGTGTTCAAGGCAAGAAACTGATCAAATATAACCACATTCCTAAAGTGATGGTAAGTTTTAATATTGAATATTGTTCATCAGTATATTTCAGTATGTTCATCATTATATTTCAGTATGCTCATCATTATATTTCAGTATGTTCATCATTATATTTCAATATGTTCATCATTGTATTTCAACTGTTTGATACTAATGTGTTTTTATTTTACAACGAGCAATATTTGTTAACTTTCTAAGGATGAATAACATGGAAGCCAAAGCAGCTTTATTCACAGACGAGAAGAAGGTCCCAGCTGAACGTCTTTCAATGTACTGGAGAGATGATAAGAACAAGGAAGACTATGCTATATATACAATGCGACACATGGAAACGTACTTTGGGGAGGGGCTGACAAATTGGATAACTTCTTTGAAGAAGGGTGACAAAAAAAAATGGACATGATAAGAGTCAAGTACCTTTCTGAGTTGTTAACCAACAGATTCAACATTGCTTACCCACATCTTATAGAGTGTGTCAATGGAAAATGAACTGTGTAATAGTTGAAGTCAAGTAGTTTGACAATGTTTTATTTAGTTTGTATCTGAAGACAAGTAGTTTTTAGATGGAATGATGGTATTTTACAGTGTTACTGTGTTTATATTGTGGAAATGTTCATCGTATTATTCTACAATGTTCATCGTTATATTACAGAATGTTCATCTATATAATAGATAGTGTGCTGATGAACACAGTATTCTAAATGTTCATCGGGTTTCTATAAAATGTTCATCTAAGTTATGAAGGAAGTTCATCAAAAATATTAACACTGAATGTTCATCAATATTCAAGCAATTTTGGTTATTATTGTCACAAATGTTCATCATCTTAACTGTGAATGTTCATTGAGTATTTACCCAAAGTTCATCATCTTAACACTGAATGTTCATTGAGGTTGATCTCAAAAGTTCATCAATAAGATAAGTAATTTTTGTTATCTTTGTCACAAATGTTCATCATCTTAACAATGAATGTTCATCGAGCTTAAAGGCAAAGTTCATCCAATTAACACAACAAGTTCATCACATTAACAGAGAAAGTTCATCTAATATGATATCGATGTTCATCAATGTCTCCCATACTGTTCATCAGATTATATATAATTGTTCATCAAGTAGATTACAAATGTTCACCAGAACTAAATTTACACAAAAAGACTTAAATGATGGTTTTTGAATGATCTAACTTCAAACACTTGTTGAAGTCTTCTCATGACATGTAGAGCGATTGTGTCCAGATTTCAAACATATTGAACAACACATCTTCACCTTGTTGGAATTCAATCTAACTTTCTCAATTGTACTCTTCAAACGTGAAGTTTTTGGCCTGCCTTTATTCTTTTATTGTGGAGGTGGAAGGACAGATATTGTATTTGGTAAAGGACCAACAAACTTCTCAAATCTTGCCTCTCTGCTTTTTGTAGGAGTCTTGTTGTTACTCATAGAAGACGACTCAGCCTGAATGGATGAACTGTACAACTCACGCTTCTCCTTTAGAACAACCAACAAGTCTTTCAATTGATCAGAATCATGCTCAATGTCATTGATAATACTATGTATCTCAGACATAACATCATACACCAAAATCTTCTTCTCATCCATCTCAACAGATTCTTTAAAAACTAAACCATCAATCTCAAAAGTTGGCTTCAATGTTGAGCTCTTAGTCCATCGTGGTAATATATATTGGTCAGGCATTTTCACATCCAAAGGTGGACCAACACATCTGATTACCAATATCATGTTACAGCATGGAAGACCTATCTGCAAGAACCTATTACAACAACACTTATATTCATTTGTGGATGGTAAGTGGTGAACCACAAATGATTTCTCAAAATGTCCACGAACACGGTAGTAATGGACATCACCCTCTGTGAGAGAACTAACAAAGGCACAAGCATAGGCAGATGAGAGAACCTGAGTTTGCAAATCATCAAAAACAGGCAATGTATAGACATCACAAAGCTGAACTTCCATTTGAGTCGATGTCTTGAGAGTAGGACGTCGAGTGGAAGATTAAAAGTCATGCTTACGATGAGTATGTCTTTGAGAATCAATTGCATTTTCAAATTGCAACATGAACACTACAAGGGATGATGATGAGCCAATGAAATGTGATAAGAAGAAGTTCTGAGATTCAGACCTCGAAGTTGTTCTAAGGAGGCCACCCATATGGACATTTTGAAAGAAAGCATGAATCCATAAGTGTCGTAGATCAAACATTGTCTTGAGCCAAACATTGTCTTGAAGATTGAAATCATCTATAATACCATGCCAAAGCTCCTCAAAATCCACAGGCTTAATCTCATCACTCCAAACAATAGCATTGAATATATCCCTGAAATCTTTATTTTGCTCTGGTTCAACCTTAATCTTACCTGACACTTTGAACATTATGTGCCACATGCAAAAACGATGAACACTTGAGCTAAAAACCTCCTCAACAGCAACCTTGACAGCAGCATCTTGATCAGTCAAAATAACAAAAGGTTCATGTCCCATTGCCTTTTTGAAATGGTCAAAGAATCACACATAAGATGGAATATCTTCGTTCAACAATAAGCCAAATGCAAAGGTGATTGAGCACTTGTAGTTGTCAACTCTAGTGAAAGGAACAAACACCATATCATACCTGAAAACAAAAAGCAAAAAATCATAATGTTCATCAAAACTGTATTGTTTGTTCATCAAATGATATAACAATGTTCATCATTACTGTTAACAAAGTTCATCAAAGTTGGGGTATTGGTTCATCACAACAAATATTAATGTTCATCAATAATGCTATGAAAGTTCATAAATGAATATAACAATGTCATCAAGACTGGTATGAATGTTCATCAATAAATCTAACAATGTTCATCAATAAATCTAAAAATGTTCATCAATGTTCATCAATAAATATACACATTGTTCATCACAACTACTATGATTGTTCACCAAAACAGGTAAGAATGTTCATCAAAACAGGTATGAATGTTCATCAATAAATCTAACAATCTAAAAATGTTCATCAATGTTCATCAATAAATGTAACATTATTCATCACAACTACTAAGATTGTTCACCAAAACAGGTAAGAATGTTCATCAACACTGATGTTAATTTAAAATAGAAACATACCTATTTGATTTGTATGTTGCATCAGCAGTCACTACATCACCAAAGAATGAAAACCTCTTGCGTGCAATCGGATCCGCCCAGAATAAACGAGTTAGTTGATTATGCTCATTGACATAGTACTCAAAATAGAGAGCCTCACATCTCTCTTTCTTGCGAAAAAGGCTATCAATTACCATTTGAGCATCACAACCAACCATATACGCATTGAGATCTCGGTTAAAATTCTTGAAATCAACCAGCGAGGCACCGACATTTGCGTAAGATCCAACAAAATTCTTGAACATCTTAAATGCCTTGCTAGTACCAATATTGGACTTGATACAATTCATAATAAAGTCCTCATGGAATGGAGTCAATTTCCGGTTACTCCTGGCAAAATGTCGTTGTGATTCATCAACCATATAATGTGTATGACGCTCCTCAAAAATCTTAACAGAATAGCCATCATGCCCAAGATAGCGAAGCGCTAATTTAGCAACACAACCACATCTATCTGAATTCCTCTTCCTTTTTGATGAAGTGGAGTCATCTGCAGTATTTCCATCTACTTTCATATATCCCTGCCTACTGCAACAAAGATACTTCCAAATTGGAACTTTGGTCTCATCTTTAGTGCTAGTCCCTGACATGATACGTACACTAAAGTCTGCCCTGATGGCATATTTTTTTATAAAATTCGATACCATCTTCAATTGATGCAAACACTTGACCTACATATGACTTGTAAGAATCTTCACATAATGGTAATGTATTTCATATTTCCAGGAGAAATAGAAACTACACCATTGGCATTGGATTGATCAACACCTAGAAAAATGTTCATTAGATATTAAACATATGTTCATCAAACAACTTATAAATGTTCATCACAAATCCTGTGAATGTTCATTACACTTTAAAATGTTGTGAATGATCATCACATCTAGAACAAAGTTCATCAAATCAGTATTAAAAGTTCATTAAAATTGTATTCGACGTTCATCACATGTTTTATAAAAGTTCATCACAAATTCTGGCGATGTTCATAATATGTCCAATAGAATGTTCATCACTTCTATTACTTAAGTTCACCAAATCCTTTATAAATGTTCATCAGAAATATTACAAATGTTCATCACATCACTAAAGATTCATCTTCAGTCTTTTAAATGTTCAATATATGTTCACTAACAGTCTTAGAAACGTTCATCATATATGTCTTGTACATGTTCATTAATTACCTCAGAAGTATGATAATAAGCTTTTTCAAAGCTTAAAGATAATCAATAATAGTTCATCGATGATGTTCATCAAATTTGAGATAAAACTGCTTCTAATATACACGAATCATCGTAAAAGCTCAAATTTGAGAGAAACACGGGGATGAACTGGTGAAACAAAGAAAATAGAAGCAAATCCTAGATCCATAGGTAGAATGAAGGAGAAACAAGTTAACGAATGATAATCGATGTGTTGGATTAGCGAACAGAGCAATCAAGAGAACAAGGACACCTGAATACAAAAAATCAACAAAAATTAGCTCGCGCAAAACACAAAATTCTGAACATAGACAAGATGAGGAAGACAAAATTAAAAACAATCAGAACCAAATAGAAGGGATGTAATCAACGAAGGAATTACGCAGAAGAGAAGAGAAGGCAAGATCCGAAGAAGATTTGTTGAACAACTTGGGAGAAAAGAAAACGAAGGCGAGAAGAAGAAGATGGAAAAGTGAGATCTGTTGCACACGCTTGTACACGCGCCCAAAAAGTGAATCTACCCCATCCGTCCGATCTGGCGAGATCCAACGGCCCAGAATCATTCTCATTTATTACTGTAGCAACTATTATCACCGAACACTTTTCCAACATTATTTAGTACCTGTGAGCAAAGAAGATGTTGTACATACTCCCCAAAATCTGACTTTAAAGGGGTGGTTTGGCCTCTCAAAGAAGATGTATCCAGCAAAGAAGATGTATCCAGCAAAGAAGCTTATGAATTCTCCTTCGCCTACGCAGAACCGGCCAAGGTCGATGGATTTCGGCCGTTACCGAGGCTCTCCTTCAAATTCCGGTGGCTGACAATACCTAGGGTTTTTTAGGTTGATTTTGTTTTTTGGAGTTGAGAGAATAATCTGATACAATTAAGAGGGAGATGAAAATTTAGATAGTGAGAGATTAAGAAGGAGCGTCAAATGAACAACGCTGCAACAATTAAGAGGCTAATTAAGGCCGTTTAACCCCGCACCCATTTTTTTATAACTGGCACCCGTCTTGGGCGCATCTCGGGTGCGTTCAATTTTTTTTTTTGAACCGGGTCATTCTTGGGCGCACCCTGGCTGCGCCCAAGGAAAAAAAAAATTTTTTTTTTTTGCCGTCAAAAGTTTAAAAAATCCGGTTTAAGTTGGGCGCATCCAGGATGCGCCCAAAACTGAACCGGGTTTTTTTTTAAATGTTTTGGACGCATCCGGGTTGCGCCCAAGGCGGGTGCCAGTTATAAAAAAGTGGGTGCGGGTTTTTTCGCCGCTAATTAATTCACTTTTCCGACTGTTATGTTGTTTTCAAATTTTAAATTAAGTTGCAAACCTATCAACGGTCTGGATCAGAGAAGAATTAAATTTGGTAACTAGGGGTCTGTTTGGCATAATAGTTTATAACCTGTTTTTAGGTTATAAACAGTTTTTTTCAGAAAAACATGTTTGGCAGTAAAAAAATATTTTCAGCATATAACTATTTATTTCGTAAAACTATGTTTGGTGACCTACGACTCCTTAGCTAGATTTAGGGTTTTGACCAAACAAGGTTTTTGATTGGAGGCTCCCAAGCTTCAAGATAGGGCTCATCTAGAGTATCCTTGTCCGTTGATCTCCATTTTTATCCCCTGTAACAATTACTTTGCCGGAAACCCAAATTGACGAGAATCGCATCTCGTTCAATTCTCCCGGCAGTGCAAGACGGAATCGATTCTCCCGACAGAGCAAGACGGAATCGGCGAAAGCGGTGGAAGAATTTCGGGATGGATTGAGTTTTGATCCAACGTGGAGGCCATAGATAGGCAGAAGCACAAGTCCAACTCGTCGTCTTCGTCGGAGCGGTTCTTTCAAGTGCCGAGTTCTGAAGCGGTGAATTGAATATGGGGGAGAATTTCAATTTGGGGGAAACTATTATCCAAACTTCAAAAAATATTTATGGATAAAAAAACTGAAAAGATTTTTAGAATGGCACATATATCGAAATGCATAAAACCAGTTTTCTTAATAAAACCTGTTTATAAATAACAAACAGGTTATAAACTGCAGTACCTAACAAACCCTAGATCTAAAACTTTCCATATTTTTCCGATGGGATATTATTTAATTTCTTCCCTTATATATAGGGATGTATTCCAAATCCAGGCTAATTTTACTTCCTTCTATTTGCATTGAGAAACTATGGATTATGTTGAAAGCACTTTGACTTACAGAGTCTCTGTCTTGCCATTGAACCTGCAACCCGATGGAGACGCCATTGGGTTTCATGTCCAAAAACTAGGTTTCAATCTGGTGTTTCCTGATAATGGTCTTCCTTTCCCTGCCTATGCAAAATTCGACTTTCAAGGTTTCCGGTATAGCATTCAACGAAATCGATCTAGACCTCATTATTAAGGATTTCAAGCTTCAACTCGGGTTTGAACTGTCGTTCGATATCAAGAATGTTGCTGCAAGAATCATCTTCGACAACAACAACCTTTGTTGGGAAACATCTTCTCTGCATCTAAGGGTCGATATCTCTGTGCATGAAGAATGGAAGTTGCAGACGACGGTAGAAGACGCGATCGAAGCTGCAGAGGAGTTGGAAAGAGTGATTTGTGATCGAGATTCGAGATTCGAGGGACGGTTGTTGTTCGGTTTGTTTGTATGAGTTTGAAGTTGGGTTTGAGGCTTCAAAGATGCCATGCTGTTCGAATTTGTTTCATCTAAATTGCATCTCTTCGTGTTTTCAGAAGATTGGCTTAACTTGTCCTCTCTGTCGAAGATGTGTTTGTACTATGTGTCTTCCTATATTGTAAGCTTAGTTGGGGATTGATGATTGTAAATTAGGGCAACTTCAAAATATTCAGGAATGCTAATTCTGATTCTCGCTATTATGCATTGCTAAAGACTAAACCATGATCAAAGACTCATTTTGAAGTTAAGTATTCATTTCAGCGATTCAAGCTATGATGTGCTACATAAAAAGCACTTATTTTGTGGGTTTTTCAGTACAGAAGGAGTAAATGTATTGTAGGTCAATCTACTTTGTATCTTTAATGAGTTTATTAATAAAATTTGTAACCTGCTAATCTGATTCTTGTTGTTATTCAAGAGGAGTTCAGAAATTATCTAAGTTTTATAACCAAAATTTCAAAATCTGGTAGCCAAACAACCGCACGGCATCCACACCATAGGCGTTGCATTAACAGAAGCATCGCCCTGAGCTTTCGTCACACTTGTATAACAAACCGTACCCACAGGAAACGACGCATACTCCCCAGAACCGCTACTTTTCACTTCCATAATCTCACTATCCAAAACCAATGTCTTCAATATCTCCTTAATCTGCCCAGTTGAAATCTCCACATTAAAAGCTCCAGACTTGGTCACTAACTCGTAGATTTTCTCCATTGTTGTCACCTTTTGGCTACGTATAAGGCTTAGACAGCGTCTTCTATGAATGCCGAGTCAAGTTGACCGTCGCTATACCACGCGCCTCCAGTGAGCTCCACTGAAGGGGTAAACTCTGTGGCCATTAAGTAGCTTTTCTTGTTTGAAACACTTTTTACTTCTTTTATCTTCTGTTTTTCTTGGAGGGTTTTGACGCAGTTGGCGAATGTTGGGTGAGTCTTTCATGGTTCTTAACTCTCTTCTTAGTTCGGGTTTCAGTATGCCCATGTTTTCTCTGCTCTGTATCACTTTGTATACAGCTTGCTCATCATCTGTTACCTCCTTCCTAATGGCCGTTTTCGCTTTAGTAGACTCATTGCTGTTACATCACAAAAACAGAGAAATTAGTAAAGATTGAGCAACTAACATAAGACTAGAGTTCAAATCCGCACGATATACATTCATCTCTACCAAATTTACAATCAATCCCAACTGCAGCACGAAACCAATTGAAGAAATGTGTAACATATTTACGCAAATCACCTCACTTATCCAATCATTTATCAACATGCATGTGACCCAATACTAAAATTGTATTATTTAGTTATTAGTAAATACTCTCTCCGTTTAATACTAGATTTGGAATCTTAAATAATTATCATTTTGAACATTACTAATCAAGTAAATTAACTAAGGGTAATTTTGAGAAAAAATTGAAATTCTTAATTTATCTTAAAAATCCTAGAATAACAATTATAAAAGAACGGAGGGAGTATCTTATAACACTCATAAATCATAATACATAAAATTTTATTGTAATTATTTTTCAAATATTTGTAATTTATTTGTATCCCCATATTGACATTCATATTGACTCTATATTATATTATTTAAATTTATAAAAAAGTTAAGATGAAATACATATTAGTTGATATGAGTAAAATGGTTACATGACTGTAGATAAATAAATTTCCACTAAAAAGGATCGATTGGGGGTAGTGAAGCAAGGCTATTAGCTCGTCTTGCTTCTTTTTGTTTTCTTTCTCAATCTCTCAAAAGAATCTCTTGTTAAGGGTCAGATGTCCCCTCTCTTCTTTGTTAGTATTTTATACACTCACGTGCATCCCACTTAATCCACATGGATTGTTATATTCTCAGACGTGTCTTGGACCGTCTTTTTGGGCCTAATCTTCCATGGGCCGTTCTTACCTCCCTCTTGGGCTAGGCTTGTACGAAGCTTGTTTAGTGTCTTGGGCCTACTAATGGGCTCGTGACTATCGGTCCTCTGGGCTTCGAGAATAGGCTCCAACAGTTTTCCATAACGTTATTTGTAACATTGTAATGTCAAACACTAAAATACTCTTACTTTCATGTTATTCCTCTGTTAATTTATTTCACCGTCCTCAACCGTTCTCCCAAAATTACTGGGTCAATTTAGTTGAGTTTGTCCTAAAATTTCTCTTCACAAAAGTATTTCCCAAATTTATCGCATCTAACATAGGGTTGGCTCCCGGTCCGGTCCGGTCCGGTTCCGGTTCGGAACCGGCGGTTCCGGTCCTCCGGAATCCGGAACCGGAACCGGAACCGGTTTAAACCGGTTCCACCGGTTCCGGTTCCGGTTCCGGTCCGGTCCGGTTCAATCCGGTTCCGGACCGGTTCCGGTCCGGTTCCGGTCCGGTTCCGGTTCATCCGGTTCGGTCCGGTTCGGACCGGTTCATCCGGTTCCGGTCCGGTTCCGGTTCATCCGGTTCGGTCCGGTTCGGACCGGTTCGGACCGGTTTTTTAAAAAATAATATTTTTTTAAAAAAAATAAATAAAAAATAAATAAAAAAATATAAAAATAATTTTTAAACTTAAAAAAAATGATTATAAAAAAACGCTATTAAAAAAGAATGTTTTGTCATTGTTTTTAAGTTTAAAAATTATGTTTAAAAAACTTAAAAAAAATGATTATAAAAAAACGCTATTAAAAATGAATGTTTTGTCATTGTTTTTAAGTTTAAAAATTATGTTTAAAAAACTTAAAAAAAATGATTATAAAAAAACGCTATTAAAAAAGAATGTTTTGTCATTGTTTTTAAGTTTAAAAATTATGTTTAAAAAACTTAAAAAAAATGATTATAAAAAAACGCTATTAAAAAGAATGTTTTGTAACATTCTTTTTAATAGCGTTTTTTTATAATCATTTTTTTTAAGTTTTTTAAATTAAATATGAAGGAACAAAAAAATTAAAAAAAATTGGGCTTGCACTTAACAGTGACTTACTTGTTAAGTTGCCTACGTATCCTCTCGGGTTAGAGGAATCAAAGCCCACGTAGTTCTTTACCTTTTTTCAAAACCCGTTACCTAAGTCGAATCTTCGGCGGATGAATCGGTGCGTATCGTAGTAGAATCTCCAATCCACTCGTCTTCCGATGACTCGTTAATGTTACGTTGTTGCCTCATTGCGGCTCTCTTCCAATCGCAAACACAACATTGCGCCTCCAATGACTCCGGTGCCAAATTTGATCTCTTCCTCGTCAAAGTGTTGCCTCCTGCACTAAAAGTTTGTTCCACCGCCACGGTTGAAGCGGGGACGGCAAGAACTTGTGCCGCAATCTTCGCAAGCGTTGGAAACATGCTCCTATGATCCTCCCACCACTTCAAAACATCTAAAGCTTCACAACTAACAAACTCAAAGTTGGTGTTAAGATAGTTATCAATTTCCGCATTCGTGTTTGTAACTCTTGGTCTTTTACTAAAATACTTAGCTCCAAAGGCCCCCAAGCTACTAGAGCTCGAAGAAGCCGGAGGTAATTGTGAAGGAGTCGGAGAATCCGAAAAATGAGTAAATAAAGTTTCAATGTATGTTCTAGTTCTAGAAACCATACCTAAAATATCCTCTAGTTCACCGTCGGCTAAAATATATCCATAATAGTCATTTAAAAGATCGTGTAAAACGGATAATTTAAGTCTAGGATCTAAAACACAAGCAACAAGAAAACAATCGGGAATATATCTATAGTATTGCAACCACTTACTCCTCATGCTTGCAACGGATTCCTCAATGCCGGGAATTTTAGCTCCCTCACTTAAACCAGCCATAACATTACAAGCTTCCAAGACAAAAACATTACTACTTGGTATATAAACATGACTAAATCTCTTTGTTGCATCACTAAAACATTTTAAAAACGTTGCAATACTTTGACATATTTCCCAACCTGATTCGCTAAAATAGAAAGTAGAGCCAGAAAGGTTTTGAGAAACAAAAGACGTTAAAACTTGTCTATATTCTATACATTCACATAGTAATATGTAAGTAGAGTTCCATCGGGTACCCACATCTTTTGAAAAACGTTTTTGGTGCACCCCGTTAGTTTTACAAAAGGTCATCCAATCTCTTGTAACTTTAGGATGCCCCCAAATATACTTAATAACGTTCTTAATTGGCTCAAAATGATAACTCATAGCACGTAAACCATCTTGAACACATAAGTTTAAAATATGACAAGCACATCGAATATGAAAAAATCTCCCACCAAATAAAGGTTGACACATTTCTTGTAAATCTCTAATAGATGCGGTGTTAGCAGATGCATTGTCGAATCCAATTGAAAAAACTCTATTAAGTAGTCTATATTCTTCTAAAATTGTACGAATCATCATAGCAATATTTTGTGCGGTATGTGAATCATCAAAGACTCTAAATGCCAATAAACGTTTTTGCATTGTAAAATAATGATCTACAAAATGACATGTAACACCCATGTAAGAATGGGTTTGAGTATTATCACTCCATATATCACTACAAATTGAAACATTCATATCATTTTGCGAAAAATAAGAAACTAATTCGTGCTTGTGTCTTTTATAAGCCTTAATTACGTTTTTCTTAATCACTTTCCTAGATACGGATTTAAAAGCGGGTTGTGTATGCTCTTTAATATACTCATTAAATCCTACATTTTCACTAAATCGAAATGCTAAATGATCAACACAAATAGCTTCGGCTAATGCTACACTATTAGCTTCATGATCAAAATGAAATAAAGGGTTACCGGTAGTAGAAGATGCAAATCCGCCGGAAATTTGCGTTTGTCCCCCTAGCATTCCCATCTCGGCGACGTGTCTGTGCTCCATGTGTCGTTGAAGGGTTCCATATCCTCCACTTTTCTTCCATTGGAATGTCGCCTCGCAAAAGTTACAAGAAACAATAATTAGTCCGGGATCATAATCCTCGGCCTCGAGTTCCTCGATACCGGGTTGTAATTTAGTAAACCACTTTGTAAAAACAGGAGATGTTAGTTTCCGGGATTGGTTCCCGGAGGACCCGGCGCCGGCGGTCCCGGTCCTCCCCCCCCTACCCCTAGCCGGCCTCGAACCGCTAGCTTGCCCTTGAGGCCTAGCGGTCCTACCCCTAGCGGAGGACCTAACTTGGGAGGTGGGAGTGGGAGTGGGAGAAGTGACATTATCACTCTCTTGGGTGTCAAAATGATCCGCCATAATATGATTAAGAACAATTAAATAATATGATTAAAAGCAATTAAAAACAATTAAAACAATAAAACTTAGAACAATATAATAATGTGATTAAAAATGTAAAAGCAATAAAATATTGAAAGACAAATGCTAATTAAAAGGAAGATTAAGAAAGGAAGAGATTAAGAGAGATTGTTGATGGAATTTGAGAGATTATGAGATTGAGATTTGAGAAAGAGAAGAGAGATTGTTGTTGTTGGATGTGTGATTTGAAGATTGTATGGTATGGTATTTATAGGGGTTGGATATGGATTTTTTAATATTTAAAAATTTATTTTTTTATTTTTTTTTAATTTCCTAACGGCTAGGAGCCGTTAGGACCGCCGGTTAACCGGCGGTTCGGCCGGTTAACCGGCAACGGCTAGTTTACTAGCCGTTATAACCGGCGGTTAACCGGTTTTCCCGGTTAACCGCCGGTTTTGTATTTTTTTTTTTAAATTTTTTTAACCGGCGGTTAACCGGTTTAACCGGTTAACCGCCGGTTTATTTTTTTATTTTTTTTTAAAAAACCGCCGGTTAACCGGTTTAACCGGTTAACCGGCGGTTAAAAAAAATTAAAAAAAAAAATAAATAACCGGCGGTTAACCGGCGGTTAACCGCCGGTTCGAACCGCCGGTTCGAAACTTTTAATTTCCCGAACCGGAACCGGACCGGGTCAAAACCGGTTCCTACCGGTTCCGGTCCGGTTCCGGTCCGGTCCCGGTTTTGACCGGTTTTGACCCGGTCCGGTTCCGGTTCGAACCGCCGGTCCGGTCCCGGTTCAGCCATCTCTAATCTAACACCCGAATAAATTTACAAATTTCCATTCACTCGTCATAGAATGTAAAGTGTTAGATTCAAAATTCACCGTGATCCTCTTGCATTAACACTAAATATATATTATGATGAGTACCCAACAGATTGACATATAAAAGCAAGAGAGTATTATTTGTATACTCACACATTATCACGCACCAATATGGCATACCAGATTATTCATACAAGACATTAATTAATGCGACTGAAAACGAATACAAACTGTGAAAGCGCGGGTTGTCTTTCATGGGTTCAGTTTTTTGGGGGAGAATTTATGAGATGGATTGTAAGAAGAGAGCCAAAGAATGAGAGCACAAAGCAAGAGAACAAGAGGAATGAGGTGAACCGCCTTTTCTCCAATGGCTTTCTGATGCTTCTTTTCGGCTTCATCAACAACCTCATCTGCCAACGCTTCTGCAGTATCACTCTCCAGATTCACCAACAACTCCTCTGATACTCGTGATGCCACGCTCGACGATCGGTGCATTTTTTTATGTGGACGTTGATTAAGAAGAAGAAGATTAATCGATTGAGAGGACTATTGTGTTTTGTGATCAACAAATGATCGATCTTTAATTGGGCAAACAAAGCCACTGATGATGCTAGATTAATATTCTAATCAGGGTTTGTTTGACTTTGGTGCATATTAATAATAATACGAACAACTGCTCGGTATTTATAAAGTAGCAATAATATATTTTGTGATAAATTACACAAAATGACCCATAATTTAGGCAATTTTATACGAACTGTCCCTTTTGTGTAAGGAAAAAACAACAAGTTGATCCTTCAGTATCAATATTTTGTTAAATATTTCACACTTATGTTACGTACGTAAGAACATAGCTACTTTTTCTGGACCTTCCAGTAATTAAGTGTGTATGGTTGTATGAGTTACAAAATTTAAAGGATGATTTGTGCAAAGTAAGGCATTTTCAGAGTTATTTTGTGTAATTTCACCTAATGATTGAAGAGTTTTTATCATGACTCATGAGGTAAGGGAATAAGCCTGAAGCCTAACCAGAAGCATGAAATAGAGTAAAATGAATAAAAGGGGTATAATTACAAGGGGATTTGCATGTGATAGTGACGTATAAGACAAGGTATTAAAGGTCAGAGCTTTGACATTTTCCAGCTCTAGCTAGCGAAAATGGCGTGAATATAGACTCGAAACATAGAATAAAGTTGTGGTGAAGGAAGGCATGATACAGTACGTTGAACAAGTTGATCGACACATTGGCCCTTTCGTGTAATTCCGGGTCCAATTTACAAAATCTATTTGCACTACATTTTTATACGTTCATTTCTTACGTGGCATAATAACTTAGTCAAGATAGTTGTTATTCTATATAGTACTACCTTAATATTAGATTACAAAGTATTTATCCTAAATATTACTACCCGACTATTTAATTACAAAATATAACGGTAGTTTGAGTAATCGGGCTGTTTATAGTGTCGGTTACAGACCCATAAGTTTTTATTCTAAAAATAAAGGCATTCATTAAATATTACATCACTTCCCCCATGCAAGCCTATCACTCCTCCTCAAGATTACCGGTTCTTGTTTGTTGGGTTTCTGAACCTTCATCTTCGTATTTGTGGATTTGGGCACAATAGGCATTGGTTTCTTCCCTTTGTCTTGATCGATGTTAGCAGTTGAGGTCTTTGCATTTGACATGACCACATTTGCAATCACAGTGTCCAAGTCCATCAATTCCTGGGAGAAAAACATAATCCTTTAATTAGCATTTGTGACTACACAAAGGGATGCATGAATACATGTTAATAACATGTGAATACTGAAAAACAAAACCCAAACAACCTAAATAAATTAGCAAAATCAACTATAACAAGGTAAAATTATTCATCTCATGATATAAGTTACATTACACTTGATATTAGCATTTGTGACCATACAAGGATGCATGAATACATGTTACCAACATGTGAATACTGAAAAACAAAACCAAAACAACGTAAATAAATCAGCAAATTCAACTATAACAAGGTAAAATACAAACAGTTAAAAAGAACAACTTGTTCGGATCTTCCAATTGACGAGTTTGAACTCCCGAAATGAGTGTAGATTCAACATAATCCAACAAATTCATACAAAAATCAATAACATATAGGACTATAGCAACAAATTTACATGCACATCCACACTTGTGTGCATGTCTTTCACAATATATAAAAAATACATGTAAATGTCTGCGTGTGCATGTGAATGTGAAGGGTTGTGCATGTGAATATAGAAGATTGTGCATGCGAATTTTCCATTCGTATATTCATACCATATTAATCATTCTCACCAGATCCGACCTCTATATATATAGGCTGCGTCTATATGCACACGTTTTTTTTTGCTAAATGCACACTATTCTGTGCGGTAACAATTGCAGTACACATCTGTGCGTTAACGCTTACCGCACCAAAGGACTCAGGGGCATTGTTGGAATTTTTTCTGAAACCTATACGACGCTGGTGCGGTAAGAATTACCGCACAGATCTGTGCGTTAACATTTAACGCACACAGTTAATACAAGATTAACAAAAAAAAAACAGATTTTCATTAACTTAAACCCTGTGCGGTAACAATTACCGCACAGGAATTTTATTTTATTTAATTAATAAATTTTTTTAAAAAAGTATTAAAATACTAATAAATTGGTGCGGCGTATTTTTTTTTTTTTAAAAATAAAAATGGTGCGGTAAAAGTTACCGCACCGTATTAGTTTTTTTTTTTTATAAATAAAACTGGTGCGGTAAACGTTACCGCACCGTATTAGTTTTTTTTAAAAAAAATAAAACTGGTGCGGTAAACGTTACCGCACCAGGTTTTTTTTGAAAAAATGCCCGTTGGAATTTTATGCCCGTTGGTGCGGTAATAGTTAACGCACCAACGGGCATAAAATTCCAACGGGCATTTTTTGGTTGTATATATAGGTTGAGCTATCTTGTTGAAGTTTTGCAATGCACACTACAATGTCTTATAATTATGAGAGTAGTGAGGATGATGGTAACGACAATTGGATATCAGGGGTCGTGGAAGAAGAATACGAAGTCGATGAAGAAGAGGAAGTGGACGAAGAAGACGAAGAAGACGAAGAAGTCGATGAGGAAGTGGACGAAGAAGAGGAAGAAGGCGAAGCAAATGTATCAATTGCATTAGACGATTGGACTCCGTTACCGATTTTGGTTAGTATATTATCAATTTAAATTTTGTATTTAATTGCATGAGATTTAGGTTAATTAGTTAAAATTGCGTATCTAAGTAATGTAGTTTAATCAATATAGGAAGAAGACTTTAGACCACATTTTAGTACTGCGCAAATGTGGGATAGTAAAGAAGAGATGATGGAATGGACAAAACAGAGAGCAAGGGATTTAATGATAGTTTTGGTACATCGTACATCTAGCAAATATTGCGTTGATTTTGTATGCGATAGGTTTGGAAAACCTAGATCGGGTAGGCTGAAAGTGAATTTAAAAAATCCAGAATTGTCGGTTCCAAGGCTTCGTCACCGAAAATCGAAGAAATGTGGTTGTACATTTGAGTTATATGGGGTTCGTATAAAAGAAGGGCCTTATAGTTATAAATGGATCGTGAATGTTGTAGAAGGTCGTCACAACCACACCCTTCCTACTAGTTTTCATGGGAATTCATTCGTGGGTAGAATGAGCAAAGAGGAGGAGAAAATAGCAAGGGAAGCGGGGGATGATCGCAAGACGCCAAAAAACATACTTATTCAGCTTAGGATAAGAGACCCGCAAAATGTGACATCCATGAAGCAGATTGCCAATTTTTTGCAGAAGATCAATTTTGAAGATCGTGGTGAATTGTCAGTTACTCAGTGGTCTCTAAATTTTCAGAAAGAGAACAAGTATTTTTGTCAACCTTTGAGGAACACGAGGACGAATGAGGTTGAAGTCCTTTTTTTCGCTCACCCGGAGTCGATTCGTTTGTTCAGGAAGTTTCCTCATGTGATTATCATGGACGCCACATACAAGACAAATAGGTATGATATGACTTTAGTGGAGATGGTTGGTTTCACTTGCACGCACAAGACGTTCAACATCGCATATGCATTCATGGCTCAGGAGACAGTAATGCATTACAAGTTTGTGATGATGTGCGTTCATGAGTTGTGTAGAAATTTGGGAGTGATGCCGAAGGCTATAATGACCGACTGTGAGAAGGCTTTGTTGAGAGCAATCAAACTTGTGTTCAAAGACACTGATGTGAAGCAACTATTGTGTTGGGTGCACATTAAGCACAACATCCAGTCACACGCAGAAAAAGTGATTAAAAATACTAAAAGGGCGGAGAACTTTGTTACGCAATGTTGGGGGATATTTTGCTCGAGCACTGAAGAAATCTACGAAGAGAGGTTGAGAAAGCTGAGAGATTCATGGAAGAAGGGCATTGTTGGTTATGTTGAAAAGTACTGGTTTACTCCGTACAAGAAGTTCATAGTTAGAGCGTGGACGGACTACACTCTTCACTTTCACACAAGGACTACAAACAGGTATCTTTGTTTGTTTAGTTGTTAATTTGGACCACCATATTATTAATGCTAATGATTAGAAATTGTGTTTATTTAGGGTGGAGGGGATGCATAAGGTGTTGAAAGAAATTGTGGGTTCTAGTAGAGGAGGCTTCAACAGAGTGATCGTGAGGATCCACCATGCGGTCATAGTTCAGATGGACCTGATTAGGGCGACGATGAACCAAGCACTTACCACTCGGCAAATGGTCTTTGATGACCCAACCTTTCCTCCTGGCATTCGAATGTTGTTTTCAAGGCTATTTTACCGAGTGTCAGATAGGTGTTTTCTGTTGTTGTTGGAAATGTACCAGCAAATATTGAAGGAGGAGTATTCAAATGTTTGTGATGATCATTGGGTTCGAGATTGTCTTGGGATGCCATGCGTACACGATCTTGCTAGGGCAATCATTTCAAAGACACCTCTTGTTCCGGATGATTTTCATGACTTCTGGAAGGAACTGAGATGGGAAGATGATGCAATAAATTTGTCCTTACCCGACGACAATCGTTCAATGTCTATTCCGGAGATCAGAATGCGTGAAATGTGGGCGAAATGGGAAAGTGGAGATTTGAGGGATGGAACTCTATTCAGATAAAGTGAGTTGTACATTGACTTGGAGCATCCGGAACAAAGTTCTTTGGTAGAGCCAACAAACTTGTTTAGGAAAGGAAAAGGAAGGCCGCCGGGATCAAAGAACAAGGAGAAGCAGCGAAATGGGAATTCTCCTCCGAGAGAAAAGAGGGAAAAGAGTTACCACGAGTACGTTAGAGAAGACTTAACAAATACTGAGAATGCGCAAAAAGTCGCAAAGGAGAAGGCAAATAGGCAAAGTGAACGACGAACTTGTCCTAAAAAGCAAGCAAGTCAAGTGTCGTTCGACTTCGGATCACAGTCCCAACCTGAACCATTGTTTTCAGAGACCATCGATTTAGAAGACGAAGACATGAATGTCGTGCCCCTAAGAGTTTGCTATCCAGATCGAAACGAAACAGAGGAAGGAGAAGATGAAGAAGAGATTGAAGAAGCCATAAGTTATATGGGGGTGAACTTGGGGGTGAAAAATATTGACTACTTTTGGCTTTCCTACATGACTTCTGTGAAAGATGTGCGTTCAGACGGACATTGTGGGTATCGGTCAATGGCTCTACTTACGGGTATGCAACAGAGTCAATATCGTATGATCCGTGCTGCGTTGGCAGCGGAGCTTCTTGGAAACAAAGAGACATGGGAGCCCATACGACGTGGACTACGGGTAGGAACATGGGATGATCTTATTGCTCAAGTTAACTACATGAGAAGTCCTTGTGAGAGACCATTTTGGATGGACATGCCATTTATGGGTTTGGTGTTTTCCACAGTGTATAATGTTGGTTTAGTGCAACTATCCTGGGATGCGCCGTGTTTATGCTTGCCAATAAGGCAGTCTACAGTGAGCCCTGGTCCTCCACAGAAGATTTTTGGGATAGCTCTTGTCGGATGCAGTAATCACTGGATACCGGTAAGAATCTGTGGTAATCTAAACAAACGTCATGAAACGTCGAAATCATTTATACTTATTGATTAATTTTCTTTGTATATCTAGGTTTGGCTCCGTGATGGGGCACCATTGCCACGTTGTTCCGGTTCGTGGAGAAGATTTGCAGATGACAACATCAAGTGGTGGGAAGGGATATATGCTGGCCAAGTGGACTTGTTTTGACAATACCGCTTCACTGCTGGAAAGCGTATGGACTACATGACTTGATTTGTAATAGTTTAGTAGCCTTGATCTTTAGACTTCGATTGGAATTGATTTATAATATGTAATGACTTGTCTTGTCTGCTTTGAAATATGTAATGACTTGTCTTGTTTGCTTTAAATAGTGTTTTCAGTAGAGTTAGATGAGGTAGGTGAAACAATGAAGTGAAATCAGTGAATCCATAAACTACAACACACTCAGCATAAATTAAAAAGACAACAAACTCATTAAGGAAAGACAACAGACTCATTAAGGAAAGACAACATACTCATTCTTGAAATTTAAACTAAACACAGACTTAACGGAGATTCACTGATTTGCTACCCAGATCCCTAATCGGAGTCACTGTCATAAAAACTAGGAACAGGGTCATTGGGAAACCTCTGTTGTATCCAGTGTTTGGCTGCTTCAATACTCTTAGCCTGGTGAAAATATACCAGCTTCAACTGCTGGTCAGCTATTTCCTTCAACAGTTTTGCAATGACTCGGAGATGATGACTGTCGTATTCTGGCTCAAGATACACGATCATGTAGTTACACTGACATGTGGTATACCTTCGTCCATACGTATGGGGATTGTTCTTGTCATTACCAGTGAACACCTTGATTGTTCTTGAGCACCTTCTACTCGGGCACTGGATCTCACTGCCTTCTGCTGGAACTGGGGAGGATGAAGATGATGCCATGGTTGTTTGAATCTGTAATACAAAGTAAGAAAACATGTTAGAAACAATGAAGATATCTAACGAAATCAGTAAAAAATGAGACTTTTAATTGAAATACAGAGTAAGAACTTGAAACCTAATTATTTTACGGCGCAGTGAGAATGAGATAATAGGGTTCACTGAGGCAGTGAATTTATAGCCGAGGTTTTACTAGGGTAACTTAGATTTGGGCCGATGTAGACAAAAGGTCCACAACAACAAAGGCCCAATAACGTAATTCGGTCATCCAAAGGTGACTTACAGCTGTGTGGTAGCTGTAACACACTCAAGCAAAATATGGTGGTGCGTTAGCAATAAACGCACAACTGATAACAGAACTTCGTCAAGATCCAACAGAAAAATCCCAGCCCAACAAAGACGACCAGCCCAACATTCAAGCCCAGCCCAGACTCTGGTGCGTTAACAATTAACGCACAGATTCTGTGCGTTAATTGTTAACGCACCAGAGTCTGGTGCGTTAACACTTAACGCACAGAATTTGTGTGTTAATTGTTAACGCACCAACCCTTTTACCCAGAATCAAATGTTTCTGGTGTTTGTAGGGTTTAGGGTATTAGGGTTGGTGCGGTAACTGTTGTAGTACCAACCCTAATTACATAAAAATTCATTTTTTATGTTGTTTTCTTATACTATTTGATATTATAAAAAGTTTTCTGACCCAAAGTAATGTTATACTACTGAAATATGTCGTTATTGAGAGTTTTGTGAATAATTTTATCAAGTTTTACTAATGTAATATGAGATTACGAAGAGTTATATGATAAAAATTCATATTATACTAATGAAATACGAGGTCAGTTGAGTCAAACGATAACAATTAAGTGTTAAACTAATGTTATATGATGAAATAAACACATTATATGAAGTTCATTTTAGTAACGAAGTGGTATCACATACATATGAGTATAACTATACAACTTATATACTTGAGAGTAGTAGCATACAGGTGAAAGTCTTCGTTTACATACTTCTAAGTGTTAAAGTTGTTAATTTCTTATAAAAACGATAGCGTTTGATTGGTAATGCTCAAATATTAATGTTACATTTCTTGACTTTTACGTTTTAAGTGCTTATTAAGCCGTTTTATGTCATTTTTTGTCGTTTTTTGTGTTTGGGCCTCATTCAAATTTCATTAGGCCTTATTAGGCCCGTTGACGTTTTCGATAATAATTTTTCGATTCCGAAAAATGAAAATAACTATTCGCCGTATTTGTTGTCATGTTTCAATTTCAAAATTTCGATTTTCATCGTTTCAAGGCGTTAAAACGATATGGGCCCAAACTATACACATATGACATCCATTATCCATTACCCACTATCCATTATCCATTATCCACTATCCACTATCCATTATCCATTATCCATATTTCGATTTGGCTTGTTTTATATCGTTTTGAGTCGATTTTTTTCGTTTCTTAGTCGTTTCGACACGTTTTGAACCATTTTTATTAATATTTGATGTACTTGGTCGTTTTTCGCCTTTTTCAAAAAAGTCAAGTTTCGCTAAGCTTTGCTCATTTTGGCCATATTATGCCATCATTTTGGCCACATTTTTACACTTTTTTACAACTTGTTCGGAATTCCTCCATATTTCGATTTGGCTTGTTTTATATCGTTTTGAGTTGATTTTTTTCGTTTCTTAGTCGTTTCGACACGTTTTGAACCATTTTTATTAATATTTGACGTACTTGGTCGTTTTTCGCCTTTTTCAAAAAAGTCAAGTTTTGCTAAGCTTTGCTCATTTTGGCCATATTATGCCATCATTTTGGCCACATTTTTACACTTTTTTACAACTTGTTCGGAATTCCTTCAAATTACATTTTGGCTTGTTTTATATCGTTTTCGAGTCGTTTCGAGACGTTTTGAACCATTTATCAATATTTGACGTTTAGTAGTTTTTAATTATTTTTTGCGATTGTGACCATTTTCTCGCGTTTTTAAGAAAAGCCCAAAATAAATAAGCAAAAGTGAACCAAACATTACCAAAAGATAGTATCCAAACAAACTATACATCACTCCAAGTCACGACCCTCATTCCCACTACGTTGCCCACTACCTTGCCCTTCCTCGTGGATTGAATGCCGAAAAAGCTGAGATTGACGAACCGGAGCTGGAGCCATCGGTGGAGCCTCGTCAGTCAAAACTCCAAGGAGACGCCTCATGAACTCATCGATATCTGCAAGCCTCCTCTCTGGTGGTGTCTCCAAGAAAGCTCGAATCTCACAAGTCACTAGTTGGGTCCGCTATATTAACAACATATCAAAACATTACTATCAAATATACTAATTGAATGAATATGACTAATAAAATTTATAATCGTACCGCAAAACTGTCAACCGAAGGTGGAATACGTAGCGGACCAACTGGACGATCGAGTCTACGTGATCTGGGATCCACCAGAGGATGAGAAACTCGATCATACCAATCGAGATAATCATCTGTGACTGCCCAATAGTACGTCGCTCGTGGCTCCCGAATCTGTAACAAAGGCCTGGGGTCCTGATCCCACACACCAAGCAGATCCTCGGCAAAGTGAACTGAATAATGTGTCAGCCTGTTGTTACGTGTCACCTGGATGGGCTCTGGGGGAGGATCTGGGATACCCTGCACATGTCCAAACTGTCGCAGCAGGCGACCTGGCTGATAGAGCTCCTCGATGTCCAGACAACGGAGAATGCCCTCAAACAAAGACGGGGCGTACTGCGGAAGTCTGAAATCCACATTTGAAAAGGGAAACCAATTAACCTGCAACAAAACATTACAAAACAGTTAGTATAGTTTACATTCACACAATATAACGAAAGCATACATTCTTAAAATCTGACCTCCTCATAACGAACACGGTCAAGCATGCCACGAATGGCAACCAAACGATCCGTGCTCTTCCCCTGTGGCACCTCTCTGCCCTCCCTCATAGCAGTTGCGGCGTGGTCCATAGAAAGTGGATCTGTCACAAAATGTCCACGAAAATGTGGAAAATATGCCCAGATCCACGACTGCAAAAAAAAGGATAATTAGAACTCGACTTCCTAAACATAGCCAATCGTATAGTTGTTTGCGTACTAACCCGCAAAAGAATGCCAGAACTCCCCATCCCCATAGCCAATCGCCTCGACGCCTGTCCAAGGTGGCGATACAGATGAGCTAACACTCCAGCTCCCCAAGCATATCGGCCAGTGCTGTCGTGGTCGGCCAAAAGAACTAACCACCAGTGCTTGACTGCTGTAGTCGACTTGTCCACTAGAACTGTAGTGCCGAGAAGCAACAGTAAGTACATAGACGCAATGAGGCTCTCATCTCTCTGTCCATCCTCCATCCGCATCATATCCTTCAATCTCTGCTGAAGATAACCCAAAGGAATGCCTCCATCCCTATACTAAGTCTTCACCAGTGTCTCCTCTACGTGAAGCATCTCGGCAACAAAAGTGAAGATCTCCTCCTTGCTCAAAACTGAGCTACAACTCCTGCCATGTATAGGCAGCGACAGGATCTCAACCACATCGTGAAGTGTAGGACCAATCTCTCCAAATGGCAAATGAAATGTGTTGGTTTCTGGCTGCCATCTCTCGACGAAAGCAGAAACCAACACATGATCGACAGGACCGGACCCGATGTAGCGTAGATCAGTCAATCCAGATCGCTCTGCAAGCTGAAACCACGAATCTGGACCAGGTCTCCTAAACGCCTCTAGTGGAGTGCAGTAGGCGGTGTGGAAGTGAACCTTGACTACCTTCCGTGTCTGGAAAAAAAGTAAAAAAATAACACAGTTACTTCTACAGAATGAGGTTCATATTTCACATATGAACATTATAGTTCAAATACATACCAAATCAAGAGGAGCCTCGCCTTCTGGAAGATCAGCAGGCTGTGGAAAATCAGCATGATCTGCAGCACGTCCACGTCCACGTCCTCGTCCTCCGCGTGGAGCGCGTCCACCTCGTGCTGGAGGATCAGCAGCGTCTGCATCAGCAACATCGTCATCTGCCTGAGCTCCTCGGCCTCCTCGTTGTCTCTGTATAAATGGAGGAAGAGGACGGGGGCCAGCTGGAATCACAGGTGCGGGAGGATCAACAACTGTAAGCTCATAAATAGCCCTGGCGATGTGCGTCTCATAACTCTTCAGCAACTCATTTGTAAAAGGACCTCCGGGCATCCAAGGTACAGCAGGAGGTGGTACATGAGGTGCAGCAGCCGGATGCGGTACATCATCAGTCGGGGGAGGTGGTACATCTGGCGTAGGAGACGAAGGACCTAAATCTGTAGGAGCTGGCGATGAAGGCCCCATACCAGCATGATCCTCTAAAATAATAGGAGGGTCGTCTCTCCTAAGCTGATCTGTCGGTATCTCGAGATGAGATACAATATAATCTGTACCTAAACCCTCACCGTCTCCCAGCATATCATCATCCAAATCAACAGCTGTATCATCGACGTCCATACCCTCCTCCTCACTCTCACTGTAACCCTCATCATCAGCACACGGATCAACATCCAGACCACAATCCCTAACTGCCCCAGTATCTGTAAGTGCACGAGCCTCGTCAGTGGGTGTCGAACTAGAAGCATTCAGCTGGTCTCGAGCAGTAGCAAAACTCTGACGTATGGACGTTGTAATCTGCGTCCTCCTAACACGCTCTGCAGCAACAGGAGCCCCCGGAACAAAACCACTAGAGGCCATCGTATCTCGCACCCCCTAATGTTGTTGTTATAGCGTAACGTTATTTTCATAGCGTTACAAAAATAACATCAAATTCAAAAACGTCTTTTCCATGACGTGGTAACGTTACAAACAGTTGTTGTAACGTCAATCCTAATCAAAATCATCTCTAATTTCTAAACATTTTGTTCATAACGTTACGAAATTAACGTTATAATTCGCCTAATTTCAATACTTTATATACTAATAGTTCATAAATAAGAGAAGATAAATTGATAACGTTATAATTCGCCTAATCAAATTAAATAAATTGATAACGTTATGAAATTAAATAACTAATTTCATAACGTTATAAATTTAATAAATTAATTAAATTAAATAAATTGATAACGTTACGAAATTTATTTAAAAATTTCATAACGTTATCAAATATTATTAAATTCATAACGTTATGAAATTAAATAACTAATTTCACAACGTTATAAATTTAATAAATTAATTAAATTAAATAAATTGATAACGTTACGAAATTTATTTAAAAATTTCATAACGTTATCAAATATTATTAAATTCATAACGTTATGAAATTAAATAACTAATTTCACAACGTTATAAATTTAATAAATTAATTAAATTAAATAAATTGATAACGTTACGAAATTTATTTAAAAATTTCATAACGTTATCAAATATTATTAAATTCATAACGTTATGAAATTAAATAACTAATTTCACAACGTTATAAATTTAATAAATTAATTAAATTAAATAAATTGATAACGTTACGAAATTTATTTAAAAATGTCATAACGTTATCAAATATTATTAAATTCATAACGTTATGAAATTGAATAACTAATTTCATAACGTTACGAAATAAAATAATTAAACTATTTAAAAACATTACAAAAGTTATAGAATATTTAATAAAAATACATACTTGATGTAGATCTACGGGAGTCGAAAAAACTTCCGGTTGCGCCTCGGTTTAAGCCTCGGTTTGTGGATTCAACCTTCTATTTGCTCGAGTAGCGTACCCGGGACCGACGTTTTGGACGCGTCGCTTTCGGTTTCTTCGCCTCGGAGCGGGTTCGGGTGCGGGTATCGGGGCGGGTTGGGCTGCTGGTATCGGGTCGGGTCGGGCAACGGGTATCGGGTCGGGTCGGGCAACGGGTATCGGGTCGGGTCGGGCTCGGGATTTTGGCCGGATCCGGGCACCACCACTGTACCTCAGTGGCACCTCCACTTCCTCCTCTTCTTCTTCCTCCACAGCCAGCCATGGCGTCGTCGTCGTCGTCGTCGTCGACGGAAGAGAAGACGGCGGGACCTCTGCGGGGGGGACTTCAGGCGGATTTTGGGGGCCAGAAGAACCGCCATGGTCGGGGCAACTCGAATCCATCCTCGATTGAAGCTTTTGATGGGTTAATCGGTGGGAAAAGGGAGAGAACACGGCGGCGATTTTTAGGGTTCGGCGGCGGAAATTAACAGAGGAAGGAGGAAGGTCGGGGGAGAGGGAAATTTTTTTTTTTAAAGATGTAACTTGGTGCGGTAAGGGTTACCGCACCACTTTATTGTTTTTTTAAAAATAAAACTGGTGCGGTAAACGTTACCGCACCAGTTTTATTTTAAAAAAAACAAAAAAATACGGTGCGGTAACTCTTACCGCACCAATTTATTAGTATTTTAATACTTTTTAAAAAAAATTATTAATTAAAAAAACATAAAATTCCTGTGCGGTAATTGTTACCGCACAGGGTTTAAGTTAATGAAAATCTGTTTTTTTTTTTTGTTAATCTCGTATTAACTGTGTGCGTTAAATGTTAACGCACAGATGTGTGCGGTAATTCTTACCGCACCAGCGTCGTATAGGTTTCAGAAAAAAATCCAACAATGCCCCTGAGTCCTTTGGTGCGGTAAGCGTTAACGCACAGATGTGTACTGCAATTGTTACCGCACAGAATAGTGTGCATTTAGCAAAAAAAACGTGTGCATATAGACCAAGCCTATATATATATCTAAATATATTATCCTACCTTCTATATCTCATAAGATATATTTTCCTTTATCATCAAGTAACTAGTGTAAGACCCGTGCCATGCACGGGATATATTATTCGTCAAAAACAATTACTATTATTATAAAACAATACAGAAAATATATGAAATCAACAATTCAAAAATATAAAAAATGATCCAAATCATTTATGGTCTAATGTCGAAAATACAGTCAACCCATCTCTGCTTGTAACCCTTGAAAACGCAACATACAGTTGGCCATGAGTGAACACGGGTCTTGGAAGAAATAGACCAACTCGAGATAGAGATTGCCCTTGACTTTTGTTGATAGTCATTGCAAAACAAACACTGAAAGGAAACTGTCTGCGTCTCAAGCTGAAAGGCAACGTGACATCTGACGGAGTGAGTAGCAATCGAGGAATGATAACCCTAAATCCGATGTTGGTACCAGAAATAATCTCAGCCTCAATGGTGTGTGTCATTAACTTGGTGACCACTAATCTCGTGCCATTACACAATCCTGAAGATTGGTCTATATTACGAAGTAGCATCACAGGTACACCCACCTTAAGCTTAAGACAATGATTCGGAAGGCCATATAGTCTGATGGAATTTAGATACTCCACTGAATAAAGATCATCGTCATCTTTCTCGTTGTTTTAGTCTATCTTACATAAGCTATCAGAGCTTAAGTAGACCTACAACGAGATCAAATTATTATTCTGTGCAACAATTCAAATTAAACAAAAGCTATGAAAGTGCCTAATAACAAATCAAATTAAACAAAGATTAAATAAATAAATATAAAATGGAAATATACTAACCGTCTCATCTCCTGGGAGCGATGACATAATATAGTCATTCACTTTGTCAACAACTTCATGTGTAGGAGCTAGAATGGTTCTTTCCTCAAAATACTTGGCATCTGACAACCTATCAGCAACATCTGGGTAAATGGCTTCAACAATTGATGCAACTGGATTAGATGTCTCCTTGATTAGCAAATCATCCGGAATTTCTATTTTTCCTTCTCCATCATTATCCTCTCCTACGGTACCGTCGCCTACCTTGAGAATCCATTCAGAAAATTCCCTCAGTTTTTGTAAATCAGCCTCTGTATTGCCACCCTGAAGCCTCATATTCTTTGTAAGGCGAAGCACTTTACAATAACTCCACAAGTATGACGAATTAAGAGTGGCATGTACAATATCTTCTCTAGTGCCTTTAGTAATCACCGGCAAGATTTGTCTAAAGTCTCCACCAAACACAACAACCTTTCCCCCAAATGGTTGTTGTTCACTGCAGGGATTCGAGTGTCGAAGGATATCCTTTAAACTTCGATCCAATGCTTCAAAACAATGTCTATTAGTCATCGGAGCTTCATCCCATATGATTAGCTTTGCCTTAGCAAATAGTTCAGCCAATGGAGTTCCAGGTCTAATTTCACACACAGAGTTATCATATATATTAATTGGAATAGCAAACCTAGAATGTGCAGTTTTGCCTCCTGGAAGAAGAAGTGAAGCTATTCCACTTGAAGCAACATTAATGACAATGCCACCTTTGCATCTGATTGCAGAAGAAAGTGATCTCCATATAAAGGTTTTACCAGTACCGCCATATCCATAGAGAAAGAATACACCCCCTTGACCTCTTGATACAGCATTCAAGATCTCATCATATACCCCTCTTTGTTCTTTTGTGAAGGTAGAAATAAGCCTCATATTTTCTTGTTGTAGCTGCCCTCTATCATGACGCAACTCATCTTGTATTAGCCTGTTGTTACCTTCATCTAGGGGAGGCATTGAGGGATATCTATGTAGACTACTACCGTTACGCTGTAAGAGTTTGTGAATCTCAGCGAGTGTATAATTCTTGAGTTGTTCATCACTCATCTGCAGATCTGAAGGGAAAAAAACGTTAATAAATATACGTCCATCACTAAGAACTGACCCAAATAAAGCCCCACACTAACATGTGTACTATCTATACGGTCATTCTTGGTTCTTCAAAAAAAAAATTAATCTAAATTCCAAAACCTTCAAAATTTGTAAATAGGCTTGATATTATTATATGGATGTATAGAAAGATATGAGAATGCAATAATATATAGTGACGATGTATTAGGTTTTGCAATTATAAAAACTAAATAAACTTAAAAGTGTAAAGATGGCTAATGATACTAACCTTTCATTCGAAGCACATCTCTTTGTCTTTCAAGAACATCATCAGACAATACATCCCAAGTCTGCTCCCATACAAATTCTGGTCTTGACATACTACCAGAAAGTAGCAACATAGCAAATAGATTGCGTACATAGTGACCAGAGGCCCAGAAACTGGCATCGCGAATACCCTCTATATACTCTCTGTCATCGTCAAGCAATCCCATAGCATAGCAAGCATCCTTGAAGGTTGGATGAGGTTGACGGTTGACAGTCCTTATATCTTCATAACAGGTTGCCCCTTTCACATGGTTCAGTAAATTTCTTAGATAATATTTTTCACCAGATCCAGGAGAAGCATGATAAATTCGTCCTATTGCCTTCTTTCCTGCTTTTTCACTTCTCTTTGTCCATGCTTTGTGTGTTTGATTCCAAACATACTTTTGTGGGAACTCATGATAACAATATTTTCTGGCCTTTGGGTCCTTCTTGTTACATTCCATCCATGCCAAAAACTTTGTAGTACTATCAGCCTTCTCCTTAACCTCGTCAATAGGATCCTCATCTTCGAATCTCACCATCTGCTCACCAGGAAGATGAAAAGGCAACCTTTAAACAGCAATAGTTCTATAGTGTAGGTCAAATTTAAAAATCCTCCAAACAGCTTCGCAGGGAGAGACGTACCTGAAATATATATTTTGATAGGATGAAGAAGTTACATAATAATATAATTATCAAGCAAGCAGATATGATATGACGAAAATCTGCCATAGTAAGATACCTGCAATCATAATACTGCTGAATTTCATCTGTGTAAATTGCCACTGTAGCCCTATCATGACCTTTGTTTATGTATTTGAACAAATACTTTATAGACCTGGCTTGATTACACCATTCAACATTGATATGAGCTCTATATTTCAGCAGAAGAGTAGGATTATATGGGACAACGAATGTGTTATCCAACTCATGTCCATTTTTATCCACTGTTCTTCCATTATCTCTTCTTCTGTATCGTGGATAGCCATCATCGTCTATAGAAGTTGTATCTTGAAACGTCTTAGGAAAGTGTATAAAACACTTTCCTTCCTCCATACAGACATTATTTGGCTTCATCACTCCGCAAGGACCATGCATCATTGAATCTGTAACAACTTTATGCAGAGCAGGCTGGGTGACAGGATCTGGAATTTCAGCACAAATTACTTTGTCGATGTCTTCTGCACTGTTGATCTTATTATCCTTATGAAGCCATAATACAATATGAGCGTGAGGCAGTCCTCGCTTTTGAAACTCAATTGTATAAATAGCTGCAAAAATTAAGGTGGGTTAAGAGTATATCAAGTATAATGAGCTATGATATAAAGATAAATATATAGGTAATGTGATTAAAGATGTTAAGATAGAGTTGTGTTGTGTTACCTTCTTTAACACTTCCAAATATCTGGTCTGATTTGAAATCATCCATCATCTTATCAAACTTTATTTTGATCATCTTTACGATGATGTCCGGTCTGTCCTCTGGTGCAGAATTAGTTCTCTTCAAAGCTCTGACTATTTCAGGCCACTTTGTGTTGCAGGTGAATGTAACAAACAGGTCAGGGTGACCATAACACTTGCATATAGCCATGGCATCTTGATAGTTTTCGATCATATACCTTCTACTCCCAGTAAAAGATGAAGGTAAATGACTGGGTTTTCCAGCAGAGGACGCTTCAGTGATTCCACCCTCAACAGCTTCAACAATCTTATTATAGTTTTCTGTCCTAAACAGTTTTTGGTTCTTTCGAAGGTAATTAAGCCTCGACTCTTCAAGCATCGTAAAAGAATCAACCAAAAATTGTTGGTATAACTTCTTGCATGACAAAATCAGCGATCCTTCGTCTGGTCTTTCTTGAATCCTATATGCAATGAACTCCCTCATAGTACATGTGTTCCTCTTTCTCGAAGAGACGCCACCTTCATCACTGAGCTCAATATCGATCCTGTATCCATCCTCACCATAGGGAAATAACAATGGATATTGTAGAGGAAGGTATAATGGGTGCACTTCACTAATACGTTTCAGCCCATTATTCCTTGTTTCGACAATGATATCCCTGACGTCACTATTATCTTCCATATCATCAACAATAAGCGTTGCCACTTCAGAAGTTGTAGGGAGGTTGTACCTTCTTCCATCAGTTCCTCTTGAATATATAAGTCTTATCTTAACATCTGTCTGAGAGGAATTATCTGATAAACGTTCTCTGTCAATCCTGTAATTTTGTGCCACTGGATTATTTTGATCTATCATAATCTTCAAATCATGCACAACAGAAACCTTGAACGATTTAGCTTCACTTGATCTGCATTTAATAAAGATAGATATAGTTATCCCTTAGAAGCTAAGCCATATCAAATCTATATATATATATATATATTAATTACGAACCTATGAGCACTGATGGGAGAATTTTGGTTTATATCCACTACCTGGCATAAGAGTGCCTATCCTGTGACAGTTCTGGCCATTAAGACGAAATGAATAAGGTCCCTGGCCATTATTAGTGCTAATCCTGCCACCCATTGATGTAAATGAAAACATCATATTATATTCTCTAATGTATTGCATGAAATGACTGCTTCGTGGATCTTTATGCTGAATGAGGTTGATTAGCAGTTGCGGTGGAGCCTTTAGAAAAGGCAACTCAACCTTCCCTTTCAGGCAACATATGGAGAATTCTGGTCTTTTGTCTGGTTGAGACTTATTAGATCTTTCCTCATACCACATTAGAGCACCACAATGCTTACATTTATCTGTTCGATCTCCAATATCATAATACTCTACATAAAAAATATATTGCTTCAGCCAAGCGCTATTATATGAAGAAAAATACAGTAATTACTTGTTATTGACCTACCAGTTTCAACAGTTGTGGGCAGTTGTCTTTTACTCATCATTGCACGCTTTCTCTTCAATCTATTCTCTGCATAAAATTTAGCCTTTGCTTCCTATATGTATATAAACAATAAGTAAAATCAGTTAAGATTTTGTCGAAAAAAAGGTTAGTCCACTTTCATATGAAATAAGTGATTTAAAAAGAAAAATTACATTTCTTAAATGTTCTTTCTCCCACAAGTACCGGTTTCTTAAGAGGCTACTGCATTGTGCATGACTTCCAGAAGTGTTATCTGGATCAAATGTTATAAAGTAATATATAATATGTTTGAGTATATTGCATTTAACACTTTATAAGGATTAATAAAAGGAAACATACTATTTGATATATAAGTGGAAGGCATCATTTGTTGTTGACATGGAGAATTTCTGAATTCCATAGAGTGATTATCTGTCAAAAATCAAAAATAAAGAAAGAATAAGAATTATAATCTAGTATAAAGTAGTTTGAATGTCAGTAGACATACTATTTTGACTGTCACACATAGGAGCTTTTCCTTTGTTTGTTTGAGTATTTCTTCCTCTTAAAAAATTATAATCTGTAATAAGAAACGTGTTAGGACTGTAATTAAAAGTATCATAAATTGTTGCTTCATAAGATGTAACTAAACATACTGTTTGATATATCACTAAATGGCACCCTTTGTTGTTTATAGGAAGAATGTGCTTGATTTGTATCTGTCCAACATACAAAATAAGAGTTTGAATTAGATATATTATATTTCAGTATATTACTAAAGTGTAAATGAATGATACTATACTATTTTGCATATTGCTCGTAGGGGCTTTTCCTATGTTAGCTGGAGAATTAGTCCCTCCGCTCATAGGGGACTTTCCTCTGTTCGTTGGAGAATTAGTCCCTCCGCTCATAGGGGAGTTTCCTCTGTTCCTTGCTGAATTTGTCCTTGCGCTCATAGGGGCCTTTCCTATGTTAGCTGGGGAAATAGTCGCTCCTGTCATAGGGGCCTTTACTCTGTCCGCTGGAGAATTTGTCCCTGCGCTCATAGTGGCTTTTCCTTTGTTCGCTTTTGAATTTATTCCTCCGGTCATAGGAGCTTTTCCTGTTATCAATAGAGAATGTGTCACTCTTGAAAAGTGATTATCTGTAAATAATAATCGAACAAATAATGATTTTGTAATAAAAGATACTATTTGGTGTTTCAGTCATAGAAGCCTTTGTTCTGTTCCATGTAGAACTTGTTCCTTCGTTAGTTGTCATTGATGAATTTACCACTTTATTATTGGTCAAATCTGAAATGTAAGAAAAATGTAAGTTAGAAAACTGCAAATTAATGTTGACATACACACCCAACCAATAATATCATTGCAGTAGACAATTAACAACTAATTATAATAAATGAAAATCTTATCTACTTAGAAAATAATAGATACCTGCATTTCGAATCTGATGAACACTTTTGTTTCTTTTCTGCATCAATTTCAGTTTTCTTATCATTCTATTTTGCTTATGATATTCATTGTTGTTTGGTTGTTCACTGCATTGACAAAACATCAAAGCTGAAAGAAACAAATAATGTATAACAAACTTAACAGTATAGAAATATTAATTGTTGCTTGTTGGCACATATGAAAGCTGAAAGAAACATTGCTATAGCAAGACTACTTGTCAATCAATAGATAATTTAGTAAACTACTGCTTGTTCCCTGCAATTAAGGATATTTGATGTATAATATAAGACATACCTCATGGTAATGGTTTCTCCTTTATCTTCTACAGATTGGAATAACACAGAAAAAGGTTTGTCTTGAGATTTGCTAAACAATCATTCCATTTAACTGTGTTCTGCACAAAACAGGCAAGTCGTTGAGTATGAGATCATGAAAGAACTTGAATCTGTGAATATGGAAAGCGCGAGAAGTAATCGTTGTTGTGAGCAGATGAGATCACGCCTGCCAAGATTCTTCTTGTATCTGAAAATCCTAAATGTTGAGATTTGGTAGCATTATTTAATATCTACAAATAATACCAAATCTTGAGAACAGTTAACAAATCAGAATCTGGATTTCTTGCCTCAGACAAATGACTTATTTAATATCTAGAAATCATACCAAATATTGAAGATAGAAATTAATCTTTATTTCATTAATCTAGGTTCGTGCACAACATCAGTGCAAGCAAGCATGAGGAATGCTTTTGCCTGAACCTCTCTGCAAAATACCAGTGTAGGATAGTTAGGCTTGATAATCGAACAGTATTGTCCAATATATAATGGGCACTGGTTGCATTTTCATGTTGTAAGAACTAACCTGATCAAATAGGATTATTCGATAAAATGCAGGGTCAAAGAATCTTCTGTTGCTGGGTGAAGTCCCACCTCCTGGACCGCCATGAAGAAACACAACAGGCTGCATCTTTATTAAAAATTGTCTGACTTGAAAAAGCGGAGGGAAATATTATTTCTGGTGCTGAATATGCAGTCTCATTCTACAAAAATTCCGACAAACTAATTCATATCTACAATGATTCCAACAAAAGCTTCCCTCTTTTTCTTAATAATGCAAGGCCGCCTTATTAGAGTTTGAACTTGAAAAGAAATAATTCTGCACCTTGAACACACACTCCTAAATAATGATATCAATTCTCTAAGCAATAGCTACTACTGATCCATAAGCAAGAAGCAAGATAACCACATCAGTACTCAGCATTCCAAATTCTTAACTGAATGCAAATCAACGAAAAGCATGGCTCCTGCGAGAAGAAAAAGCAGTTCTATGAACTTATCCCTCTATTGAGAACAATAAACAAATCTGAACAATAAACATATTGATACTAATAAACTGAAACAGAAATAACATTAGTATTCCAAAGGGTAATAGGAAACACTTATTTCCTGAAATAAACCAAAGAGCTCTAAAATTCCTTATTTCACTGATTAAGGTATCAGGTAAAAGTCCTCATCCAAAAAGCTATAAAATGATAGAATTGTTCTGAAATGAGTTGTTTCATCAAAGATAATATTAGCATGAGAGGCTAACTATCTATCTACGGGTTGTCAACCCTTTCCTTCTTCACCTCCTTTAGCTTAGTTGCAGAATGTTCAAAAATTGGATCTTCGGTATCATCATCAATAACTTCACAAATTGGTCTTTTCTTTGGTGTCGTTGTCTCACTGGAACAAACTGAGTCCTCGTTCTCATCTTTACATGCATCAGAGATTGTGTCCTGCAACATGTAAATGCAAATCTTTTAGCCATATTCACAATTATGATTTTTAATGATTAACATTTAGTATTTTTTACATATAACAACATCATGAATGAGCTGAAAATGACATGAAATTTGTCATCAAGTGAGGGATAAGTTCATAGAACTGACATCAAAATATAATAAGATTAATAAAAATACCTTTGAATTTTCTGGAAGTTTTTTGTATTCCTCAATCAAATTATCATCATCAGTCATGTCCTTCACAGTAAATGATAATTTACCCTTATACTCGGGCTTGACAGCTTTCTTAATTTCTATCTTAAATAAATAAGTCTTGTCTAAGAAGAATTTCAGATCGTCGGGAAATTCATCCATGTCAGTATGCTGCCAAACAATGATAAGAGCTTTGATCCACAACTATTATTGTATAAACAAAAACTCTTTAAAAGAGAACTAAATCATTGTCCTGTAACACTATAGAACTCTACCTGGTCAATGACAGTTGCAGCAGATTTTCCAATCCCATCTTGCACAAATTTATCAAAGAGAGTCAAATTTGCAGTATTCACACCATCATCAGTAACTATGACCTTGAGTATGTATCTGACATGTCAATTTGAGATTTTATAATTTTCAGTCATGTTTAAAGTAAATATGGCTATGGAAAGACTGAGCATTTAAAACATATGAGTTTCTAATTACAATTTTAAAACATACCTAGGGGATGGCATGTTGACCAAAGTTTTACAAGGAGTGCAACGAAACTTATCTCCTACATATTCCAGCTTGCACACACATTTCTTACACGCAATATAAAACCAATTTGTTGTATCATGAAAATCAACAATAGTAGCCAACACAACAGCAAAACCATCCTGCATATAGAGTTTAAAGAAGAATTAAGTCAAGTAAAGTTGTTAATAATAATCTGGCCACACATTAAATTAGGTTAATCAAACAAAAAACCTTACATTTTCTGAATTATTTAGCTCCGACAACGATTTTTTAAACGATTGGTTCAAGAAGGCGTCTTCTTTTGAGTTGGAACTGTTGGTAATACACGAAGTGACACAATGTACTGGTGGAGTTACGTCGTTGTTAGGAGTACTGCAAGGAGAAATAAAAGTAAATAGAAAAACATCAAAATATTACAAACAAAAAATAAGTTATCATGGCAAATGTGAAGATCTTTTAGTCATTTTTTACCATTTCATAAAAGCAACAATTTCAGCAAGGTCTTTATTGAAGATGAGCTTGGATCCAAAAAGTCATGTTCCAACTGTCCACTTTCCTAGAGGGTATAATAGAAGATAAGTAAGTAAAGCAAAAAAATATCTAAACTGTTCATTCTATGTAACAGGACATCAACAAATATCATTATTTTTTGTGTTCATGGATGCTTTTTTTTTTTTATCTATGAACAGACATTGAAACGAATAATCCACATTTGAGCAGTCAAAGGGAAAATAACAGAGCCTATAAAAGACCTAATCAACAATGTAGATAATACCTCTCCACAACTTTACTCTGAAACAGTGACCAATCACAATGATACGTTGACCTTCATTTTGTTGTATGTGACCATCCATTTCATCACCGTAGTTTCCCCATAAAGTACACTTCAGATGGTTTTTCCTAAATGCTCAGGCACAAAAAAATTAGCACCGTGATATTCATGCATACTGGAGATGTATATTTTTATAATACTAACCTCTGATCTTGAAGAGTAATATGCATAATGTTTGTTTTTCGGTCACCTATTGAAATGGGTTTATTATCAGTGAACTCAACAATTTCACCGATCACATCTGTAGTATAAAATTAGAGAGATTAGTATAAACTTTTGCATAACATCTAGTTAATCATATAAATTTTTGCATAGTGAATAAAAGAGATGTCATACCAACACAAGTGCCTTCGCTGAGTTGACCGAAGGTTATCTTTTCAAAATCTTCAAAAACAGTTCCTAATCCAGTAATAGAATTATCATTACATTCATCAAGTAAAGTCTTGAAAGAGAAGACAATCTTGTATGCATGTGCAGTAACTTTCCATTTGTCCTGATTTTTTTCAACCACAAAATTCGAAATTTTGTATATGTTATACTCCTTGATCAGCTTGGAGAATTTGTTTACTGGCCAAGATGGGATTTGAGCATCGATCCTGGAATTCTGCACAAATAAATTACCTTTTGATTAGTCTCAGTATCCACACTCAAAATCTGATTTTAATATTAGCTAAATGTTAATCTATCAATGAAATAGAAAAGAATATTAGAAAGACTGACCTTCTCATCTAGGAGTACCATGCGAATTTCATCTCGATTTCTTCTATTTTCAACCCACATTCGAATGATGCGAACTTTGAGTGTGGATACTCCTTTGGCTCCACATCAATATCTCCAATAAATTTTGCCATTGAGAGAGAGTAATCGGATTATCTAAACAATGAACAGGAAGAAGAATGAAGTTATGCTGGTGAGGTTTATACGTCTGATGAAATAGGTGGTAGAGATCAAATAAAATATAGTTGTTGAGAAGATTTATTAAGCTGTTAAAATCTGCAACCAAAAAATCTTAGTAGGTATTTTAGCATTATCTGATATCTTTTTAGATTTATATTTGATTGATATCAGTTTAGATTTGAATGATATCTTAACAAACTCACAACTTTTTCAGATATAAAATTAAAAAAGATAGAATTTTAAAAAGATAGAATTTTAAAAAGATCGGGGAGGCAAGATCTCATGTAGTAGTTTGGCAAGATCTCAACATATACCCCAAAAAACAATTCTGTTTACCTTATAATATAATGGCTAGCCTCATAAATCGCCTCAACAATGATAGAAAAAAGCTCTAACCTGCGCAAAACAAAAGAAGGAAATTTTCTGAGCACGGGCAAATACTCGAGAGATTCGAAATTCATCTCACTAAATTCTATGATTGTTAAAAAAGGATCATAGGTGCCAACCAAGAGCTTTAATTAACCAAGAGCTTCAGGGACTACACTTTCAAAATTGAGTTGGCAGCAAGAGTAAAAAAAATTGAGTTATCCCATTGAAGCAATTTGTCGAACACTTTCAAGACATTGTTTTGAATAACACTATTGGTTCTTTGCTGAACTTCCTGCATAACAAATCTATAGCAAATCCAACAGATGGATGCTAATGACCTTCAAAATACTTACTGTAATTCAGCAAGTCATTAGGATCTAAGCAAAAGAACAGTGTTGTTCATGACTGCTGGATAGAGCCTTTCCTTTTAAAATCCACAAGTGACACTTAGCAACACAACAATTCGAATTCATGATTGCTGCACAGGAAAGAATAAACAGCTAGTCTCAGAGAATGTCATACCAAAGTAACTTATGGCTGCACATAACAAAAGAAGGGAAAAAAATTCAGCAAGGGCAAATACTCGATTAATATGTTTGATGTCACAGTTCTAATTAGAATCCATTCGTATCTGTATAAACCTGTAGAAATCAATCATTCATATAATTAGAAACCTGCGACTAATTCTAACTAACATACTCATCACTTTTTTGGTTGAAGCAATTTGTCGAACACTTTCAAGGCATTAAGAAATTCTGCAGTTTTAACATGAGAGATGAATGGCTAACCTGCACATAACAAAAGAAGGCTCCAAAATTTCAGCAAGTCTAGCAGGATGTGTATGGAAAAACGAATGGCTAGCCTCACCAATTTGTCGAACACTTTGATTCATGTAACCCAAATTTTCAGAGCCTTGTAACAGCCAAAAACGAATGATTTGGAACAACAAATTTCAGCAAGGGCAAATACAATGGGAGAAGAGCGACAACTCAGCACACAGAGACTACAAAATTAGAAGCAATTGCTCAGAGAGAGGGTGAAGCAGTGCGGAGGAAGAAGCAGCCATAGTTTCGTAGAGTGGATAATGTATGGAAATTGAGCACAGGGAGAGGAAGTCGGAGGTGAACTTTCCAGTTTGAGAAGTGTTGGAGGGAGAGGAGGGTGAGGTTTGGGAGGGAGTCATGGGAGATAATGTCGTATGAGGAACAAACAGCTCCAAAAGTTTAGGATGATTTTTAAATTTTTTAATGATTAATAAACAAAGATATGAGGTTTATTGTGAGAGTGCCACATCAGCTTTGTGGGGTCAGAGTTAACCACAGAGCTCTAAATAGCTCTGTTTTAATATATATATATATAGATAGTTAACGATTATCTATTACTTGGCGAATAATCCATCTCGTTACTTCTCCCAATTACCTTCTTAGGGCCAAAACTTCCATAATCGGTATGGGCCTTCGGCTTAATTGATCCAGTCCATAAATTTTAAATGTGTTATTTCATATGATTCAGTTATTCTAGCAATGGACTTAACCTGATTAATCTCATATGTCGTACTGGTCACTAGCGATATCATGCGACCCCTTAAGAGTCATCGTAGAATCTATCTATATATAAAAGTTGATGGCATTGAGAAAGTAATGGTAGTCGGTACCGAGTTAATGCATTGAGTGAATGTATTTGAAAAAGTTGATATTGAATAAGGGTTTGACATAAATCATAATAAATCAATGAAAATAATAATCAAAGCTTGAAATCAACATGTTTACCGCCTTCGTTTAAAACGCGCTGCTCACCCATTTATATTACGGAGTAGTAAACAAATTATGCATGAACATTAATGTATTATATCCCTTTTTTTAGAGGGATAGAGTGACTCTTTTTTTCGTCTAAAAAATCATTTATCATTTCTTGATTGATTTTGTTTATAAAGTTAACTTTGTTGAGGCTATATTCTTGCATTGAAAGGCTGTGAACATAATTTGTCTCAATTCAATTTTCGAACGTCTATCTAACAACGTTAAGCCGTATACAAAACTATTAGCCCTTGAGAAAGTGATGGAAATCGATACCTATTCAATCCATGAACCAATTATTTCTCATCAATTCCTTCTCATCTCATTCATGAATTTTAATAAAAAAAAAAACTTCATCTTCTCTTAGTTGCAACCAATACAATTACGGTTTTTCTAATAAATGCCCTTAGGGCACATGTTAAGTTTACTTTTAATGAAAATTGTTTCCCTACATATCAAATTGGTGAGAATGTAAAGTGAGAAGTTGTAATTTAGCCATATACATAATTGTAGTTTTGTATACGTGTCATATTTTTATTAAAATAAATGAATAGAAAAAAATTAAATTAAAGACAAAAGGTCGCTCATCATCACCCTCCTTCGTTTGAAGGTCTTCGTCTTCTCTTCATCTTCACTGTCGTCTGCCGCCTATTTACAACATTATACCGTATACGAAAATTCGTAATTGCTCCGCGCGTAGCGCGGGAGCCCGAATCTAGTAATAAAAAAAACTCATCATGGTGTTGACTGTTGACATCATATATTCATGTTTTGATCATTAAGAAGTTGAAATTAGAGCTTGAATTCATGTTCGGATCATTAAAAAACAAGCAAGCTTCAAATGAATTTGTGGCCAATTCTACCTTGTGATATAGAATTAAATCTACAAACCTAATGCTGTTTCAGAGTTTAATGGATGATCATATCTAGAATACTGGAAGAACTAGAGATCAAATTATAAGATTTAAATAGTATGGAGAGTAATTAAATCCATCACATGTTCAATCTAGGATGACAAACACATCTTTATTCCTACCATTTTAAAACTAACATATAGCATATAGCAAATCAGCTGAATTTAGCTTCATGTACGTACAGGACCAAAGTATTTTAATGGATCTTACACGACCAGTTTATCAACTGAAAGATGTATATGCTTGATAGAAACTGGAGTTCCCTGATTTGTACACTTACGATTTTACCCAAACGAAACCCTGCACCAGCATAGAAGTAGACTGATCAAAGCTCAAATCAAGGTTTGCAATACAATTTAGTACATAATTCAAAAGTAGCCATGACAGTAACATTAGCAGGACAGGCTATTTTGAACAATTTTTTGATCCTTCAGGTTCTATACTGTTTTCACTTTCCTCTTCATTCTAACTTTTTTGTTGTTGCACAATCTGTAACTTGAACTATCAAAAGTAGACACTAACAAAATACTATGGGATTAAACAAATTAAGGGGTTTCTACATAAACCACCCGTTATATTGATAATCATTTTTAACCACCCAAAGAGGGAGGTTCAAAAACAATTATGTGTGGCTGAGTTACCTCCGCGTGAAATCCTCAATTCCTGTCTTCATGCTTCCATCGATCTGTCCAAGCAATCTCAGGGAGTTTATGCACGTCGGATTCTCGGCCTCCAATGGCGATCCAAGACGTTCGGATTTCACAAACGCATGGCCACTGCAGCTAGTTAGGGTTTAGAGATGCGGAATCACCTAGCGTAAGCCTCAGAATCATCTCGGGAGGCGCGCTTGGAGTTGGAGTTGTGTTCTCTGTCATGGTGATTGCTAAGTAGAAGAAGAACAGATCCAAAGGGGCATCAGCAACAGTAGGCTTCCTATTTGAACGACAAGTGAGTTGGAGTAAAAAAAATCAATCAAGAGCATCAACATCTTTTGTTTAAGCAGAGTTGCAATCAAAAGATTGTATGGACATAAAATGCTATAAAGTGAATACTACTGCCATATCCAGACATGTAAGCTCACCTTCCTCGTGACTGGCTTTGATTCAACATGGCTTCCCTTCAGTCCATGCACCGATGCACGTGGAACAACCCAATTCAAAGTAGGAAAAATAGAAAGCGGGTCTAGTCAATGCAAAGGCTAATAGTCTCTATGATTTTTAATGAGCTTTCATCTGATATTATACCAAAATGTTTATCCAAATATTCAAGGCTTTTAAAATTTGAACATAATTCCGAATGGCTTGAAGAAATAAACCAGGTTAGGAAAAAGAATGATGCTTGAGCAAGGTCCTAGTACTAGTAATTGCCAAAAAAACATTTCTTTTCATAGTAGTGCACTAATGCACTTAGATAAGATATATAGCCGTACCTAGCTTATGTCAAAGAGCTCATTACCCACATAAAATCTACCCCAAGGCACATTCATCTGATTAACAAGTCCATGGATCACTTCATATATCTCACTCACACAACGATGTGACTTGTCATTGGCCACAAACTCATGCCTCGAGTTTTTCACTTCTATCCAGCTACATGCTGCATCTTTTTTCAGCCCTCTCTCTACCATAAGTTCTCTCACTTTATCTGCATCATCCCATCTTTTTGCTGCAGAATAAATGTTGGACAACATTGTGTACCTTCCCGAATTTCCTGGTTCCAGCTCTAACAAAATTTTTGCTGCTCTTCTGGCCATCTCCATATCTCCATGGACCCTGGAAGCACCTAAAACTGCCCCCCATATTCCAACATGGTCTGATCCATTAGGGCTCCGCTCTATCAAGCTCACTGCTTCTTCAAGCTTGTTCTTCCTTCCCAGCAAATCAATAAGAATAGCGTAGTGATCTGATCTTGCTGTTAATCCATAGTCAGCCATCATTTTGAGGATTTGCAGGCCTTCACTTAGTAATCCTCCATGGCTGCAGGCAGAAAGAACCCCGAGAAATGTGACATGATTTGGCCTTTCTCTTAATTCTATCATGTTTTGAAATACTTGAAGTGATTCTGCTGCCTGCCCATTCTGAGCATACCCAGTTATCATTGAATTCCATGAAACAATATCTTTTGAAAACATTCTGTCAAATAAATGTCTAGCTGATCTCATGTCTCCACTTTTGCAGTACAGGTCGAGAAGAGCATTGTATACGTACACATTTTCCATGTTACTCTTCAATCCAGATCTTGTAATTTGACAGTGAATTTGTTTTCCCTTCTCGGTGAGTGTCAAGTCAGCGCACGCACCAAGCACAGCCACATATGTATACGTGTTGGCTCTTAATCCATCACTGTGCATTTGAACAAAGAAATCCAGAGCTTCCTTTCCGTGTCCATTTTGTGCTAACCCTGTAATCAATGCTGCCCATGAAACAACGTTCTTGATTGTCATTTGATTAAAAACTCGGCAAGCATCATCAAGTCTAGAAGTACGGGCAAAAGCGACAACCATAGAAGTCCCGGAGACAACATCTCTCTCAAGCATGTTACTGAAGACCGTGTATGATGAATTGGGTCGATCACATTTCCCATATGCATCAATCAACGTGTTGCATATAACAGAATTAAACTCCAGGCCAATCACAACAGCCATGGCATGAAGTTGACACAGTACTCTTAAATCACCAGAGCAAGCACATCCACCCACCATGGTAGAGAAAGTGAATCCATCAAACACCAGAGCACAACACATTGCTTGCACTCTCTTGAAAAAGCGGATAGATTCTTTGTGAAGCCCATGGCGTGTTAACCCTGAGATCATCGAATTATAGGTGACTATATTTGGTTCAGGCATTTCGTCGAACAGTTGACATGCTTCACCAAAAAGGCCATTCTGCAAATACCCAGCAATCATAGTGTTCCAGGAGAAAGTGTTCTTGAAGGGAAGATCACGAAAGACCTTGTGAGCACCATCAATGGAGTCACATTTAGAGTAAAGATCCACAAGACGATTGGACATAAAAGTATCGGAAATGAGAGCAGTTTTGATGAGGTGAGAGTGCAGATGTTGCCCAAATGAAAGGTTTTTGGTTGCAATGGAGTATGATATAAGGGATGTAATCCGTTGGATGGAAAACATGAATGCTGCCTAATCTGCTCAAATTCCACAATGATAATAAGTTGAGTATACATGAACAGAATAATAATTAATTAAATACTGTTACCGTCTCTTCTCCATTTCAGCTCCAACCAACTCTTTCTCTGCAAACGATTCTTGATTATTGCAGAGCGATGTACTAATTAGGCAATTGCTGCTACCAAACTGCTCCTCTTGTGTGATTCTAATTGTTTTCACATCGATTCGACTTTGGCAGCTTACAGTAATCATCCAAATTCCCAATTGCTAGATAAGACTGTAAATGACACTTGAATGGCCCTGATTTTTCTCAAAGGCATCTCTATGAAATTCAACAACAACAAGAATCACATAAAATTTATAGGGCTCTTCATTTGCAAAACTGCTTGTTGGCCTGTTGGTGTGTACAGAAAATTGAGCTGTTAATTGGGTAGGAATTGGATTTTTGTTGATGATGTAAACTATGGGAACCAAAGGCTTTCTGTGTTCTCAAAAGATTAGTTGTATTTGTTGGAGTTTCAGCCTACATTGAACAAGTTCATCTCACTGGGATGTCCGGATCAATTTCAGTTTGGGCTGGCCCAGCAGGGATGGCAAGTGTGGGCTAGCATCTTTGCTATTGCTATTTGCCCCTCTGGAAATGGAGTAACAATTGGGTTCTTAGACAAGAGTTGTTTGTTTTTTTGGTTCGGGCATTTTATAAAAAAAAACGAACTAATTACAAGAGTTGCGTGGGATGACAAGACCCCTTAGATTTTCATCCAAGAGGGTAACCACACACGCAGGTGGGACAACAAGAGAATGTAAACTAAGCGGAAAATCGAAAGCAAAATGGGAGAGTTTATCCGCGACCCTATTGGCATCGCGATAAACGTGATGAAGCTTGGTTTCCCATCTTCTACCGAGGAAGCCTTGGCACCGTCGTACCAGGCTGGAAAGCGGATGATTCGGTGAAGTCCCCTTGATAAGCAGCTCAACAGCCTCCGAGGAGTCGGTCTCAATAATCAATCGGCGAACTCCCTTGCTCCACGCGAACTGGAGCCCATATAAGATCCCAAAGAGTTCAGCGTTGATAATTGCACACGAGCCCAGGTTGCACACATAACCCACGATCCAGTTACCCATGTGATCTCTAATACAGCCCCCGCAGGCCCCTAAAAGCGTATTAGCCCGAGTAGCACCATCATAATTCAACGTGGTCCAGCCCGTCATGGGCTTTTCCCAGCAAACATATAAGACTCGAGGATAGTTGTGTTAGAGAGGAAATCACTCTATTGCCAAATGCCCTGAAACTGCATCGCCTGATTAGCGATGAAGGTGTGCTGGTTGCTGATATCGCAGGGGTTGTTGAAGACGAGGGCGTTTCTCCATTTCCAAATCCACCAGGTGGCGGTGGAAAACAGGGTGGAATCCTCAACCTGGTGATTGAAGTTGTACTGTTGCCGCAGGTTCTTGGTGATCCAGAGCACGGGTTCATCAGCGAAGAAGGCACCCTCAATCTCAGTCGGGATCAAACCCTTCCAAATGGCTCTAGAAACAGCACAGTCGCGAAACAAATGAATGATACTCTCCGGCGCACTGTTACAGCGGGGACAATGGTTGTTAGCAGTCATGTGACGACGGTGGCGTTCAACATTAGTCAACACCTTCCCATTGATGACCAGTCACATAAAGTACCTGATACGCTCAGGGACTTTGGTTTTCCATATGAGTTTACAGAGGGCGGTAATGGAATCAGTAGTGAACTCCCCGCTGTCCTTCATGAGCATGTTGTAGGCAGAAGTAACCGAGAAGTTACCATTGGGAGACGGGAGCCAGGAGATAGTGTCATCCATCTGAGATGTCCTGACTAATCCCTGTAGCAGCAAGGAGCAACAGAACCGTAGGTGGAAGGTAACGGTTAAGAACCTTCCAGTTCCAGCCTTGATCATTAATCCACATATCACGAACGCAACAATCTTTTTTAGGAACCAAATCAAAGTTGGCACAACTATCTTTGAGGGGAGCTTCCGATAACCACCGATCCTTCCAAAAGCGGCAAATGGTACCATTGTTAACTGACAGCCAAATTCCCTTGGCGATGACCTCCTCAAGGCCACATCTGAGGCTGCGCCAGAGGAAAGAAGGTTTAGTCTTTTTCTCTTGCATGACGACGACACCATTGAAGGAGACTCCGTATTTGGCTTTGATAAGATCTCCCCAAGTGCCATGATCTCCAATAGTGAGCTGCCAAGCTATTTTGCCCAACGTGGCCAAATTCATGTTCATAGCCATCCGAATACCAAAACCACCCTGTTTCTTCGGTCTACAGATCAGCTCCCACTTAGCGAGGTGAGACTTCCTTTGGTCCTCGCTTTCCCCCAAATGAAAGATCTGCAAATCTTGTCAAGATCTTTACAAGTGCCCACAAGCAACCTCATGGAGTTCATGGTGTAGTAGGGAAGGGTCGAAATAACCGACTTGGCTAAAGTCACTCTCCCGGCAAGGCTCAGTGAATTGATTTTCCAGCCTGCAAGCTTACTCTTAGCCTTGATGAGGATGTCCTCAAAGGTCTCCTTGGAAACCTTTCCATTGAGCATAGGGATGCCAAGGTACTTGCCAAGATTGCGCGTCACATCAAACCCACTAATATGTTCCAGCTCACTAGCAAGGTCTCGGGAAACGTTGGTCGAGACAAAAATTCTGGATTTTGCAATACTGACACTCAATCCCGACGACTTGCTGAATTTCTCAAGACACTCCATAATGACCCGCATCTGAGAGCCCGAAGCCTCTGCCATAAGGACGATATCGTCCGCAAAGAAAAGGTGAGACATCAGCGGGGCACCTCGATAGATCGAGATCGGTTTCCACTTGCCCGCAGCGACCTCATGATTGATGAGATGACTCAGTCTCTCATTACACGCAACAAAGAGATAGGGGGAGAGCGGGTCTCCTTGCTTGATTCCCCGAGAAGGAGTAAAATTCGGGGTAGCCTCTTCGTTCCACAGAATGCTCATAGAAGATGAGGATATGCAACCTTTAATCCAATCAGTCCACACACAAGGGAGACCCATGTCCTTGGTAGTATCAAGAATGAAATCCCACCTAAGATGATCATACGCTTTCTCAAGATCGAGTTTGAGTACCATCCATTTTTTGCCACTCGTTTTTGTTTTGAGGGAGTGGACAGTTTCTTGGAGCAGGGCAATATTCCCATGGATGGATCGCCCCAGGAGGAAACTGCTCTGGTGAGGCCCAATGGAAGAACTCAAAATCGGCTGCAGGCGGGCTACCAAAACTTTAGAGATGACTTTGTAGATGACGTTGCATAAACTGATCGGGCGGAACTGGGATGTGAGCTTCGGTTTGGCAACTTTACCTATCAAAGCAATCAAAGTGTCGTTGACCCCTGCCGGAAGATTCCCGGTAGTCAGAAAATTATGCACAAACTCACAAACAGAGACTCCAACTGTATCCCAACATTCTTTAAAAAACAGGGGTTGAAAGCCATCCTTACCCGGGGCCTTGTACGAGCCCATGCGTTTCATAGCAGTCCAGATGTCCTCACTCACAAACGGTTAATTCAGCTGGTGCAAGGCGTTTGTACTGATACGCGGGAATCCCCCATACAACATAGGAGTAAAAGCAATCTCAGTCGGGGGGAGGGTGTATAAGTCTTTGAAGAAATTCATAGCAAGATTCTCAAGTTCAATGGGGTCAGCGACCCAGTCGTCCTCGGAAATGCACAGTGCCTTAACTTTATTTCTCTGTCTACGGATAACGGCACTGGTATGAAAATAGCGAGTGTTTCTGTCACCCACACTAGTAGAAAAAACACCTGTTGCAGCCCCTCTGTTGAGGCGGTCACCTTAAAAACCGACGCAAAAAGTCTTATTCTACTATCTGTTGAGGCGGTCAGTCGTTTAGTTCGCTGCAACAGGTACTTTAGAGGCGGGCAAATATCCGTTCGCCTCAAATAATATTTGTGTTTTTGACTTGTTGAGGCGGTCAGTAAGGCGCCCGCCTCAACAGAGCCCAAATATTAGAGGCGGGCAGTAAGGCGCCCGCCTCAAATGATGCGACGAAGAGATTAGAGGCGGGCAGTAAGGCGCCCGCCTCAAAATAACACAGACATTAGAGGCGGGCAGTCATGCGCCCGCCTCAAAACTCGGTTCGTTTAATTTCATCCAAAAAAACCCTACAAATTCTCCTTTACTTTACATATATATTCGGCTCCTTCTCTTCCGCCGCTTAAGTTGACTCCTCCTTCCTCTTCCTCTTAATCTCCTCCTTCCTCTTAATCTCCTCCTTCCTCTTCATCTTCAGATCAAGTGTTCTCCGTACCAAAATCCCCTTCAATCAATCTTCAACCCTCTCAAAAAGCCCCAAAACCTAACCTCCCCTGCCGACTCAAATTTGTCGGAAACCGCACCTCTGCAACAAGTGTTCTCCGTCGCCGGCGCCATCCAAGCAGGTTCGCAGCCACACGTCGCTTTCTCCTTCGTTCTCACCATCTTCGCCGTGATTCTAGGTTTGCAGCCAGCGTCTTCGTTCTCACCATCTTCTCCTTTTTTAGGGTTGCAGATCTGTGTACAAATTGGGTTGCAGATCTCGTTCTCACCATCTTCGCCGTGATTCCAGGTTTGCAGCCACCATCTTCGCCGTGATCTCGTTCATCTTCAGATCTCGTTCTCACCATCTTTTTTTTTTTTATGTAAATCGAGTTAAGTTTGTACAAACTGGGTTGCAGATCTGTGTACAAATCGAGTTAAGTTTGTAATTTTCTCAGATCTAAGTTCAATTTAGGGTATCTTTGATTTGTGTTGTAAATCTGATTTGCAAATTTGTAAAACTTTTGAGTTGTAAATCGATCTGATCTGTGTAAAATTTGTAAAATTGGGTATGAGATTTGTCTACCAAATTTGTAATCTGAGTAAATGGTTATCGTTAATTGGAGCTTCAAAATTTTGAGGTTGTAAATCTGAGCAAATTAAAAATCTGAGCAAATTGTAAATCTGAGCAATTTATTAATTAAATTAAAAATTAATGGGTTGCATGTGTACCGAATTTGAGGCGGGCATTGCCAATTTAGACGCAGAATTAGAGGCGGGCATTGCCCTGTCCGCCTCAACAACCTAATCTTTTGAGGCGGGCAGTTGATATAGAAGCCATAATTTTGCCTATCTGTTGAGGCGGGCAGTATAGTGACCGCCTCAACAGGTATTTACTTGTTGCAGCCCCCCCTGTTGCAGCGACCCCTGCCCGCCTCAACAGGGGGGTTTTTGCCCGCCTCAACAGGGGTTTTTTCCACTAGTGCCAGCTTAACCCACCGCTCTCGAGCCTTTTGAAACCATAGGACCTCTTCCTGAGCGAGGACTTGTTGGAGCTCAGATTTGAAGTTCACCTCTAGGGACACCAGCCCGAAGCTAATGTTCTTTTCAAGGGCTTTTTGGATTCCGTTTATGCGGGCAACAAGCTTGGATTTGCGGTGTTCAATGTGGCAAAAAACAGAGCGGTTCCAAGCTATCAACTTTTCTTTGAGTCCCTCCAGAGCCTTATGAGTAAGGCAGCTAGAATCCCAGCAGATGAAAGCCCTGAACTCAGTACGAAGGAGCCACGCTGCCTCGAAGCGGAAAGGGCGACGTCTAGAGGCGTGACGGGACTGAGACTGAGGCAGTAGGCAGAGGAGGAGTGGGTTGTGGTCAGACCCTATCGAAGGTAGGTTGGTGACAGCCGCGTCACACCATCTAAGGCGCCCATCCATGTTGCATAAGACAATATCTAATCTTTTGGAGACTCTGGACTCAACAGTGTTGCCCCTACTCCATGTAAACTGAGCCCCATACGCACCCAAATCAATTAATTGGAGCTCATTAATCCAGTTGGCAAAGAGGTCGGAGTCCTATGACCGAATGTTGGAGCCCCCGTCGCGTTCCGCAAGGGTGAGAATACAATTGAAATCTCCCCCGATGAACACAGGCTCAAAGATATTCTTGATCACCATAAGTAAATCCGTCCAGAAACGACGACGACGATTAGGGGCGGGAGGGGCGTAAACAACCACAAGCTGCCAGTGATCGTCGCCTTTAGAGATGCGCACCTGAATGAAATGGTCATGGATAGTAATGACTTGGAGGTCAAAATTGACATCGTTCCAAAGAAGCCAGAGACCCCCGGAGAAGCCCATTGCTTCGACACGAACATAATGAGCAAAATCCAGACGACTGCAAACTTTATCAGCACGATCACCAGAGATACGGGGTTCACTGATAGCCAAAATATCAACTTTGTTATGCATGAGGAGGTAACGAATAGCTCCACGGAAGCCTGATCCACCTGCTCCCTGGACATTCCAGATGAGTGCATTCATAGGGAAACAACAGGGGGTCGAAGGACAAGGCAAGCCTTAAGCCCCAAGAGGGGCCGTCGCCACGCAAATCATGGCAGTAGCTTCGTTCATGGAGTCATCTTTCTCCTTACACTCAGAAACATTCTCCTCGCTGTCATTAGAGGCCTTCGCAGGGTTAGGTTCCAGATCCTGAGAAGTCGCATCAGGTGGCTCAACTTCAATCCTAACCTCCTTAGTCACAACAGGTTGAGTAGTAGGTTTGGGCTTCTGAGAATTAGAATAACTCACAGGCCTAGTAGCCTGAATAAGAGGCTCAGTTTGGGGCTGTTGGGCTTTATCTGCGGCCTCATCATTGGGCCGGGATCTTTTCGTTGGGCCGCTTCTAAGAGGGTTGATCCTACCTTGAACTTCCTGATAGACTTTCTTACCTTTTTGTGCCCTAGTATAACGTTCACCTCTGCTATTGCCAATCATAGCAACAGGTTGTTGTCCAGCGTTCCTTTTCTCTGTCGACTGAAACGCAAAGCCTCCACTATTTTTCTGAGCCTTAGCTTGGCCCCTGTTTGTCACATTTCTCGTATTTCCCATGTTAAACACATTTTTGGTACCTTCTCCTTCCTTACCCTCAGCAACTGTAACTCCCTCCTTTGCCTCTTTCGCCTCCCCCTGTTCCTGCCTGAAGACAGAAAACTTGTTGTTGTTTTGTCGTTGGTTCCGACTCTCGCCAGAAGGTTGGGTAGCGGGTTTCCGGTTTGTCGCGCGACGGTTTCTCTTGGTGCTAGCCATGACCCAGTCTCCAAGGTCCCGGATTCTTTCCACCGTCTTCTCCGGTGGTTCGGAAGGCCCCGCCTGAGAGATAGGGTTCGTCTTCCTCAGGAGCGGGCAATCCTTTTCCAGGTGCCCTTGCCGTCCACACTCAACGCATATTTCCCCCAAGCCTTCATACTCAACTTGAATAGTTTCTCCATTGACCCGGATGGTTCCGGTGAGGGGTTTGGAGAGATCGAGCTCTACACATGCCCTCGCGTACTTGCCTCTGGTAGCCAGTATGGTGTTTCTGTCAACTCTCAGTGGCCTGCCTATGCTGGAAGCGATGTGTTTAACAATACGTTCATCGTAGAACACCACCGGAAGGTTCGTAAATCTGAACCATGCGCAAATAGACAAGACATCATCGTTGCATGGGTTGAATTCTGGCACCCAGTTGCACCAGGTCGAAGTTACTTGAACAATTTTGGAATTCCCCTGCAGTGGGAAATTCATAACACTTGGCTTATGCGCTAGTGCGCTACGTGTGGCCTCTTTGCCCCCGTTCAAGGGAGCGGGGTTTAATTGTAAAGTTCCTTCTTCTACTACTTTGTTCTTGCTTGTTTTCTGCATTATGTCTCGCTTTTGCGGGTCTTTGCTCTTGGAAATTTTCTTGGAGAGGTTCTAGAAGAGTTCTATGAATCTGCGAACTCGTAGCGATGTTTCGATCGCGTTCTTCTTTCTTAAGCTCTTAGGTGTTCTTCACTTTCAGCCTTGTAAAGAAGCTTTCTCTATTTCCACACTTCATGGTGTTTCACTTTATTTTATGCTTACTCTTGTTCTTCAATGTATAACTCAAGAAGAAATCTGAAAAGTTTGAGCTCAGGGTTTTACCTTTTTGTTGTAGACGCGTTAAGACTGTGACCTCTTGTTTTCTCTTCTTAGGCGACACCTATCCCATTTTGGTAGGTTTGGCTTAGGCTTTTCCTCTTTGGCTAAGTCGGAGTTGCCAAGGACTTGTTGGCTGCGATCTCGACGTGTTCACTTTCCACATGTCTATTATTCTTTTCTTCTGCTTGTAGACTTGTACCCCTGGTACACTTTCTATGCCGTAGGGTTTCTTTCTCTTTGCAAATGATTAAACCGAACTATGAAGACTTAAAGATTTTTTATGGCAACAAAGGCCGGCTCATGGCGGCTAAGGCCGGCTCATGGCGGCTAAGGCCGGCTCATGGCGGCTAAGGTCGGTTCATGGCAGTGGCGTGTTTGTCAACTTACGCCGGCTTACATATAATAGCGTATACAAAACGCATAGTTGGTTTTTAAACATCGACTGCTGACAGGTAGTCTACATTGCGGCATCGTACTCGACTTACTCCGGCTTACATGGTGTTTAGACACAACATTTCCTCTATGTCTTCTAGCGAGTGGCGGATGGTTTGTCGGCCTTGCAACACTCTCACATTGATGTTGTTATGGTGAATATCCTTTACACACGTTGCGTGATGCAACGTCGAACACTTTTATCGACGGATCGTGTTAGTAGTATAATTTTTTTTTAGGGTCAAAGTATTGCCTCTCCTAGCAATGGTTCTCCTTCACTACACCTAGAAATGTCAGACAATACCAAATTTTAAGCGACGTTTTTAGAGTTCCGTTAGTCTATAGCGGCACAAGCAGGTTGCTATACCGATGCAATAAAAAACGTCGCGACAGGGGATAGCGGGTATTAGCGGCATAAGCAAAGAGATCACTTTTGATTGCCTCGATAGAAATGCTTGCGACGATTTTTTGCGTCGCAATAGCTTTTTCAAAAACGCGGCTAAAAGGTTTTCCCTTTGTATGGGGGATTTGTCAATAATGCAGTTTCTGTAATATGCAGCAAAAATGCAAAGCAATTGGTAAAAGTAAATATGCAAAGAGTACAAATAAAACCTACTCCCTCCGTCCCTTTTTGTTTGTCCACAAGTACGATTTTCGCGGGAATTAAGGAGTTGTAGGAATATAATGATTATAGGAGAGAGAAAAGTATAAAGTGAATGGTTAGAGGAGAGAGATAGAGAGAAAAAGTAGATAAGATTGAAATTTGAGAGAGAGAAAAAGTGAAAATGTGGTAATTATAGGTTGATAGTAGGGATAAAATGGGTAAAATAAAGTGACATAAATGAAATAGTGGACAAACAAAAGCGGACACCCGAAAAGGAAAGTGGACGAACAAATAGGGACAGAGGGAGTAGATATTTTATTCAAAGAGTACAAATAAAACGAGACGGAGAGCATCGAAGTATACATACAACAACCTAGATATTTTAGGCCCTTACTATTTAACGTCCACCCTTTTTGCTATTTACCGCCCAGGCGCCGTGCGTCACGCATGGATTAAATCCGTGCGTGACGCATGGTTTTAATCCACACGCCACGCACAAAACAAAACCATGCGTGACGCATGGACACCAACCATGCGTCACGCATGGATTTTTTACCTATAAAAGCCCAAAAACATCAAACCCTACCATTTTGTCACCATCTCCAACTTATCTCACGGCGGTTGCAGTCCATAACGCACCATTTTACCTAAAAACCATCATTCTCATCATCTTTTTTTCATATAAGGTATGTAAACATTAAGATTTCATTGTTATGGTATGGTATTGATGTATATATGAGGTTTTCATGTTGTTTTGATGATATTTACTTCAAAATCCAATGTGTATGTTAATTAGTTGATTAGAAATGATTAAACTTGTAATATATGAATGGATTGTGTACTTTGTTGATAATTTATTGACCAATTTCATATTTTCATGTGTATATAGTTTATTAGGGTTTTGTGAATTAGGGTTATGAATTAGGTTGTTGAAATTTGGTATGGTTTTAATGAAATTATTGAAAAACTGTTAGAATTTTGGAAAAACTGTTGAGATTAGGGTTTGAAGCATGGAAAAACTGTTGACGAGCAATTTTTGGAATGTGCAATTCCACACGTCACGCATGGATTGAAGCCATGCGTCACGCATGGATTGAAGCCATGCGTCACGCATGGATGGAAGCCATGCGTGACGCATGGAATTGCACATTCCAGAAATTGTGTTCTGCAGTTACAGATTGGATTTGATGATATACTGATTGAGTTTTTGATGATATGCTGATTAAATTCAGTAAACTGATTAATTTTGTGGAATTGCACATTTTATGATGCAGATATGGATGGTGGTCGTCGACCTGGACGCGATACTCATCAAAGAAACAGAGAACTGAAGAAAAAAGATCCCATAGTTCCAAAACCAAGGAAGAAGAACAATAGACAAGAATCGCCTCCTCGTCGTTTAGAGTTTTCTGGTGAGATGCAACAACAACAGATACAAGAGCAACAACAACAGCATCAACAACAACAACAGCATCAGCAGCTAGCTTTGTCTGCTGCAAGTTTCGATCCCCAGGGTTCCCCTCATTACTTTCCTGGCACCCCCATTCTGATCCCACATCAAACACTGTTTCCACAACAAACACAGTTTCCAGGCTATCCGGGCTATCCACAACAAGAGCAAACATTTGTGGAGATGATGAGACAACCTACTGGTTCTCATAACTTTCAGAACCCTCAGATGGGTGATGACCAGTACGCACTGGTTGCTTGTAGCAGTGCAGGGCCATCAGCTGGGGGTGCAAATGCTGATTCTGATTCTGATTATGAGCAGGAGCATGAGCATTAGGAACAAGGTCAGGAAGAGGATCGGACATATGAGAATGTTCATGAAGAACATGAAGAAGCGGAAGAGCAAGAGGAGCGAGAGGAACAACCCAGAAGACGACGACGACGACAACCTCCGGTCAGAAACATATACGTCCCTCAGTTACAGGGGGGTACTCCTGGAGGTCCACAAATTCCGGAGCTACTCATAAGCTTTGAAGCTCATACAGCCTTTTTTGTGCAAAAAGGAAAGGTATGTAATTAGAATTTCGTTTATAGATTCAATACTTATCATAACTAATTTAATGTTAGGAAAATGGTTGAAAAAAATGAAAAAATTACGTTCAGTTCATTATTTGATTATATGAAAGATAAAGTATGTTTATTTTTATTTATGAATTGTAAATGTGTTGTGATATTAAATTTGTTAATGTATGAATTGATTTCATTAAATTGATGGATTATTTGTTGAACTATTTGTAGTTTTGTTGAAAATTTGGTTAAGGTGTGCTGTAAAGAATGCAGAAACTGGTTTCTTTGCATTCTGTGTAATGCAATTCCATGCGTGACACATGGTTCATGTCCATGCGTCACGCATGGTTCTGTTCCATACGTGACGTGTGGAGCAGAACCATGCGTCACGCATGGAATTGCATTACACAGAATGTCAAGTTTCTGCAGTTTGTGGAAAAAATGTATGCGTTATTGAAATTATTTGTGTTACGTAATCAATTTACAGGATAGAGGCGTACTCCCTTACCAGACTAGACAATCACAGCTGAAAGATTGGGAACTTAATTCTGACTTGCCATGGGGTAATCACGCAGTTGCAACGGAGCTGACTCATCTCAGGGTATTGATGTACGATGTGATTGATTATCCACTCATCTGCGCCTTTATAGAAAGGTGGCATCCTGAAACAAACAGCTTCGACATGCCATTTGGTGAGATGACAGTGACGTTGCTCGACATCAAGAAGTTGATGTTGCTTCCTATTCAGGGGAAACCTATGGTGACCGACCCCACCGCTTCAGTCGGGAGAACTACCAACAAGAACTATTTTGGTGAAAAGGGACGACAAAATTTTCATCTTCAAAATGAACAGCTCGATAGTTATTGGATTATAGCGAAAGAGTTTAAGGCGCACATTGAGGGCCTAAATGATCCCGTAGTTCATGGAATGGGATATATATTCCACTTGTTGGCTTCCACAATCTTCACTGACAAGACACAACATAAGCTCCCGGTGAGATTTGGTGCATTTCTAGGGAGTGTTGAAGAGGCAAGAAGTATGTCTTGGGGATCTGCGGCGCTAGCATATTTCTATCGCCAAATGGGCATCGCTACACGTCAAAATTGTGGTTTGATCTCATTTTGTTTCACTCTCCTTCAAGTAAGTTTTTAATTATTTAGGAACTACATTTTTTAGCAATCATAACTTATTTCTATGGTTTTAATGCTAACTATATTTTTTAAATGGTAGGGTTAGATATACACATACTTCCCATCCTTAGCAGCTGGTGTTCGGCTTAATCCTGGTTGGTCAGTTGATCATCCTTATGCGTTTCGGTTTCTACCAGAGGAAGCGTTGCCGAACTACGACCCTGAAGCACGAAACTACAGAGTTGAACTAGATGCAATGAGGGCGGATCAGGTATTTGTGTTGCATTTTGTTTACATTTTAAAGCCTCGGTTTTTTTTACCTCTGTTTTGGTACCTTAAGGTGTAAAATTACTGTTTGAGTAATGCAAGACGTTGATATCGTTTTTAGGTTAATTGGAACCCGTATGGTGAAATCGACTTCAATGATCCTGCCTATGCTCCTGCTCTTTTTTTCGGGGTGCTGAGCTGCATGGACATAACCGAGCCCCACCATCCCGATAGGTCGCCTAGGCAGTTTGGTAGGGTGCAGATGATTCCCAGGCCTCCAATTTTACCCCTTAGAGCCCATAGGCTCATCAGCCCTAGGTCATATGTGGTGAATTATGATAGAATGGCGTGGAGTTGGGAGGGGATGGATATCCACAGGGCGACCCTTGAGCAGATGGGACCACCTGCGGAGACAGGTTTTGAAGAAGCTCCGGAGTATCTTCTGTGGTACATCCCCCGCATTCATCGATTTCTGATACCCGGCAGACACACTAGCTTGGAAGCACAGCATGTATTACATTTATCTCATGTAACTTGAGATCTTGATTTTTCTTTAAGTTTGATTTAAGGTAAACATTATGCAAATAGCTGATTTCAATATTTAATTTTATTTGTAGGTTTTTGACAGGGTCTATGATCACTTGTCACCATATGCAACCTTGCCTGATCCCTATGATGTTTCTGCAATGCATGGAGCCATAACCGAGGTCCTTCAAGATATTGAGCCGTGGACAACTATGTATCAACAACATCGGTGGTGATCTTGTTGGATTGGGTTCGATTGTTTTTTATGAACTGTTTGTTTTCAGATTTTCAAGATTGTCCGTTTTTCGTAAGGATTGTTTGTTATGACGTTGTTGAACTTTTCATTTCTGGTTAGCGTTGTTGAATTTGTTGGATTATTTGTTTAGGGTGCACAAGACATAAATCTGCATTCTGTTGGTCAAATGCAAAACCATGCGTCACGCACGGATGCGTTCCATGCGTCACGCACGGTTTGCTTCCATGCGTGACGCATGGAATTGTAAACCTAGTTTCAAATCGCCTATAAATTCACTCCCTCAGCATACCATTTCCACTCATTAATCTCTCCTTTTCACTCCATCAGCCTGTAAGTTGATTTTTGAAGTTCTTCATTGAAGCTCCATATTCCACATCTTATTCCTTACTTTCTCACTTGTTTTCTTACATTGTATTACAGATTGGAAACCAATATGGCATCATCCTCATCGTCATCTTCAATACCACGAGAAGGCAGCACCATTCAGTGTCTAAATAAGAGGTGTAGGAAGTCTATCACGGTTTTCAACGCTAATGACAAGATGAGACCAGACCAGTATGGCCGGAGGTTTATTACATGCGAATGTAATAATCCTATCAGGTGGGTGTTTCTTGATCCTGAATATGACCCTCATCATCTCCGTGTCATGACGAAATTGTTGGAGGAAAACCGGACTATGGCAGCGAAACTGGAAATCTTTAACGAAGAGAAAGAATTGTAAACCTAGTTTCAAATCGCCTATAAATTCACTCCCTCAGCATACCATTTCCACTCATTAATCTCTCCTTTTCACTCCATCAGCCTGTAAGTTGATTTTTGAAGTTCTTCATTGAAGCTCCATATTCCACATCTTATTCCTTACTTTCTCACTTGTTTTCTTACATTGTATTACAGATTGGAAACCAATATGGCATCATGCTCATCATCATCTTCAATACCATGAGAAGGCAGCACCATTCAGTGTCCAAATAAGAGGTATAGGAAGTCTATCACGGTTTTCAACGCTAATGACAAGATGAGACCAGACCAGTATGGTCGGAGGTTTATTACATGCGAATGTAATAATCCTATCAGGTGGGTGTTTCTTGATCCTGAATATGACCCTCATCATCTCCGTGTCATGACGAAATTGTTGGAGGAAAATCGGACTATGGCAGCGAAACTGGAAATCTTTAACGAAGAGAAAGAATGAGTCTTTTTTATGCTGTAATGAATCTGTTTTATTTTGTAATGTATCGGTTTTTTGTTGTAACGTATCTGTTTTATGTTGTAATATATCTGTTTTATGTTGTAATTCCGATGTCTCCTTTTGATAAGACTACTCATATTTCTCCTTTTGACAAGACAACTCATATGTCTCCTTTTGACAAGAAAACTCATATGTCTCCTTTTGACAAGACAACTCATATGTCTCCTTTTGACAAAACAATTCGGAAGTGTTGATTTTGACAAGTAAAGCTGAAATGGACGCACGGATTTGTTCCACACGTGACGCATGGAATTGCATTTTTCCTACAGAATGCAGAAATTCCATTTCAGATGCAAAGCACCTGTTTCACGTGAAATGTAACCCAGAAATACCACATAAAGACTGAAATGTGCATCAATAGATACAACCTTACAACATTAGAAGGTCATTCGAAACTCGAAATAAAATACACATTACAACATTGTCAGGACTGACAATAACTCTTGAACTAGTAATCGTTTTCATCATCGTCTGGAATTGTGATGCTTTGTTTGGACGATTGATGTCCTCCTCTTTTCGGGGGTGTGTAAGCCCCACATCTTTGCCACACTTCGTCATACAAGTCCGCAACAGATTCTTCACAATTACGCTCCCAAAGATTATAAACAGGTGGTAGTGGACATCCATCCTTCAAGCGAATCTGAGATAGATTTTATGGAATTGCATAATTAAATTTACATGTAATGCACTAGGTAAATAGAAATTGAAAAAAACATATCGGGATGAAATGTTCTTGCTGTGTAAGTAGTAATAGGCAAACAACTTGCATCTTGGCTCCAGGTTGACCATACCAAGTCATAAGTCTAAGAGGTAGGAATGTCTGTTTAATTCGAAGCCACCAAACATGCCATTTCTGGTACGGTAAGCCACTTATCCCTTGGAGCTGGGTAGTAATCGCTTTCCCATGTAAGTTGATGTATAGCGGACTCCAATGTTGGATTTACTTCTCCACCAATCCACGTGCCTTTAAGTAAATGCCAAATCTCTTTAGCCTTTCTTATCATCTCTTCTCGTATGAACTTCCAATGCTCTTGGGTCCCACCTGTTACATGACTCTCAAAAACAGATTGAGTGACGGAATATTTTGGATAAAGTGTACATTAGAGTGAAGATAATATCGGTCACCTGTTTCCATAGAAATAGATCTAAACCCGCAGTTTCCATCGGCTCTGATGTCAAACCAACCCTCCACATATGGTCGCATGCACATTGGTATCTTTCTAATGTACTTAGAAGGCGCATACATTTTTTGTGGAGCGGGAGGTGCACCAAAGGGTTTAGGAACCCTTTGCTTCTTGGGAGGTGTTTCTTCCAAAGCTCTAGACCTCATCTCTTAGTCGGTGTATTCCCATGCTGACTTCTTTCTTTGTGTAGATCTAGGCACTTTGTTAGGAGCTCCTTGGGGACGACCACCGGTGTGTTTCGAAATAGGCGGCTCTTTGAGAGGTGTATCCACTTTAGCTATCTTTCTGACAGATTCAATACACTTCTCTTGATCATGTGGTGACAAGGTGTTCCATGTTTCTTCATAAAATTCATCAAATAAACGTCTTGCCACGTTTTTCTTAGTTTCAAGATGACACTGTGTATCCACTTCTTCCAAAGACAACGTACTCCAAAAAGGATGCAAAAACACGGGCTGAATTGGCATTTGTTTCTTCACACAAGTCGCAAGGTCATGGACACACAGCATCCCGTCTCTTACCTTGGTTGCACAATCGCAATATTGTGGATTGTACATGCCTTGTACACCTTTGTCGTATTCTTTAATCAAGAGCTCCATTGCCTTGTACGAAACTTTGCACTTCAAATGTACAAACAAAGATGTTTGGTGAACAAGTCTATACGTCTTTGTTAGGCTCTCGTTAAATGAACCCAATATCTCTTTCAGCTGGTTTCGTGCCATGTCACTGTATTCCTCAAACACAGTGTCGAGCCTACCTTGTCCACCACTCAAATATGACTTCAAACAGGAATGCGCTCCTTCCACTCTGCATTTTTATTAAGGTGTTCAAACAGGAATGTGCTTCTGCAGTTTCTGTAAACTGCACATCCATGCGTGACGCATGGAACAAATCCGTGCGTGACGCAGGGAATAAATCAGTGCATCACGCACGGGTGTAATCCACGCGTGATGTATAAATGTGCAGTTTACAGAAACTGTTTAAATTCACAGAAAACTGAATATAGTTGTGTAAGTGCAATTATAGATAAATTACTTGTTTGTCGTGTTGCTTCCAAGAGTAAACACGTCATCCGTCCATGCCGACACACATCTTTCTTTGAAAGGACCAAGCCAACTGTCTCTAACATATTGCAGTACGGGAATATGCGCGTTCCAATCTCTCTCTATAGTATCCAACTTTTTTTCATATCCTTCTACGGTGGTTTCCTCGAACAAGTTGTAGTAGTCGTTGGATAAGTTTTTTCCCTTTAGTTTCGATCTCATTTCGAGGGAAGCTTTGGCCTCTATGTTTTTCCTTATATGTCGTCTACATAGAAGAAACTTTGCATTTGGAAAAAGAAGATCCGTTGCACTCATTAAAGCTTGTTCACGGTCGGTGACAATGCAAGTCGGCGTTGCTCCAATTCTTCTATACATCTCTTGAAGTTGTTGCATTGCCCACAAATAATGCTCTTTAGTCTCGCCCTCAAGAAATGCCCCACAAACTACAAAGTTCCTCCATGTAGACGTGATTCCAACAATCTCGAAAAATGGCATTTTGTACCTGTAAAGAAATAATTTGAAATAATATTATTGCAATGTTATGGAAAATCATATGTAATGGTCAATAATCACACAAAACTTACTTGATTGTGGCATATGTGGAGTCCATTATAAGTACATAGGGAAATGATTTCAAGAGCTTCATTGATTCAGGGGATGCAAAGAACATATCACCAATCATAGATGCATCATCTTTGCTTGTCCTATACTCCATGAAATAGTCGCTCTGTTTGCATTTGTAGAAAAACTCTTGGATAACAGTTCTTCCTTCCCTGTTTTCGATCCTCGTCTTGGCCATCAAATTGTAAACTTGTTTTTTTTTTGTAAGGTTCTTGGGAGACTTGTTGAGCATAGTGTAAATCTCATTTGGTTTACAATGAGCCCTAGTCATTTCAACTATTGTACACACTTCATCAGGCGTCAATCTGTCTGCAAACGCATTCCCAAACAAGCTACTACCAATAGGATGGTTGTGGGTACCTAACATTACAGTAAGTTTCCAAGCCCCTCTATGCTCCTCTCTCGAAGCTTTAATTCGAACCAACATCTACATTTTTTCGTCTTTATGTTTTTCCTCACTCCCTTAGCTTTTGAGTAATTCACTCGTCCTCTATCACAGATAAGCTGAAGTTTTCCATATTTTGTTTCGGTAGGTGCTCTACTCCTTCCATTGACTATGCAAAAGTTGTTGGCTTGTGCAATGTTAACGGCCCAACTCACTCCCTGTTGTCTAGAGGCGAATACCAAGTCATTTGCAAACAACTCTGAGTAATCAACATAGACATATTGTTCTTCTTGAACTTCAATATCAAATTGTGGTGCAGTACGCAAAGGACGAAACACATTTAAGCTACTTGTGTCTGAAAGTGGCCTCATCAAATGCGAAGGCCATTGCGACAAACCGTAACCGGTTCCAAAAGATCCAGTGTTGATATCACCAAACTGTGATTGCGGTTGCTCCCATGTTGTAAAATCAATGCCCAAATCAAACGAAGGTATGTAGTCGAGGTATGACGGAGGTGGGCAGTCATTAAGAGTAATCTTGTCTAATCCATTAAAAACAGAAAAATTCATCTATGCACAAACACACAGATAACAAACCAGTTAAGCTTCTGTATGGAACATCCACACGTCACGTGTGGATTCATTCCATGCGTGACGCACGGTCTTGAACCATGCGTGACGTGTGGAATTGCCATAAGTCATACATTTCAAACCCCTTAACCAACAATGCATACATTATAATACATTTCAAACATCACAATCACTAAAGTCAATAAAATCCATAAAACCTAACCAAGTCAAACCCCTAAAACAAGTCAAAACCTTAAAAAGTAATATTATAATACATTTCAAATATCATAAATTCACAAATCAACATGTTTAGTCATACAACTAATACCTTGAACATGTAAAATCCATTAAACCTAACTAATACAAACCCCTAAAACAAGTCAAAACCTTAAAAAGTAATATTATAATACATTTCAAATATCATAAATCAACATAAACTCACAAATCAACATGTTTAGTCATACAACTAATACCTTGAACATGTAAAATCCATTAAACCTAACTAATACAAACCCTAAAACAAGTCAACACCTTAAAAAATATTATTATGAACAAGAAATGTTACCTTATTAAGGTTGTAACTTGAAAATGGAGCTTCTCCACCTCTTTCATTGGTGCATTCCTCTTCATTCTCCATATAGAAAGAAAGGAAGATAGTTAAAAATGGTGTTTTGCTCTCAAAAATGTTCAATAATGGTGTTAAAAGGGTTTTGACATTTGAAATATGGAAAGAAAGGTAGATAATAGGGATTAATGTAGGTGTTACGGAAATAGTAAAAATATTAATGGAGTTATTACAGTAGGTGAGACTGACGTACCTGCTGGCATGAGTTCTGAAAATAAAATTTGTGCGTCACGCATGGATATAATCCACACGTGACGCACGGTTCTCTTCCATGCATGACGCACACAATGACACATGATCCCTTTGATTCTTAGTAACACTGATGTGTGCATGATTTCCAATCAAAATAAAATTACATATTGTAAAAGGTTGGACATTTAAGCCACGTAAGAAGTCTAAACAAAGGATATGCTACTTTACAAGTTAATAGGTGTTATTGGGAGTTACCCACATGGTTAAATATACCTAATAGGCATTGAAAACAAGTTTCATTACATTCGTCCATCGTTTGAGTGTCGTTTCGCCAAAAACCGCCTTAAGTCCATTTAAGGCGTTTTTAGTGGTTTTAGCGTTTACGTGCCTCATTTCGTGTGAGCGAGACCTTGTTTCTACTGAATATCCCTAATAAGAGTAAGTTGTACAGTATTTTCAACAATAATCACCGTCAATGTTGTAGAATATACATATTGCGACAAGTTAGAGAGTTACGACTAGTATGTTTTTTACAAAGGAGGCGGTACTTTAAAAGTTAGAAGTTGTGATTGAGAGTTACCCACATGGTTAAATATCCATAATAGCCACTGAAAACAAGTTTCATTACATTCGGACATCGTTCGTGTGTCGTTTCGCCAAAAACCGCCTTAAGTCCATTTAAGCCGTTTTTAGTGGTTTTAGCGTTTTGGCATAGTTTCGAATCCCGTTTTGTATGTGTGAGACATTATTGGGACTTTATATGCCTTATAACACATTTTTGTATAAATTTTTCAAACATACGTGAACATCAATGTTGCGACCATTTATATTACAACAAGTTAAGCTTGTGGTGAGTAGTTTGATGTTTTACAAAGAGCGTGTTACTCTAAAAGCAAAAGGTTTTGATGTAAAGTTACGGACATGGTTAAATATATCTAATAGGCATTGTAAACAAGTTTCATTCCATTCCGATGATGTTTCGACGACGTTATGGCGAATTGTGGTTTTAAAGCCTTTAAAAACAACACGGAACATGAATTATTTTGTGTTACATAAGTACAAATACATTGAATACATTGACATGGACCACATAAGCAACAAAAAAATACATTGAAATCCATGCGTCACGTATGGTGTAAAACCATACGTGGTGTGTGGATGCATTCCACACGTGACGCATGGTTTTATGTTGCAAAATCTTATTGTTAAATTTAGAATGCTTATATTGTTGTTATGTTGACGAATGTTCAACCTTATTATATTTCAAATTGTATATGGTGCGCCATACAAATTGCGACCTCGTTCGGTTTTCAAACTATGTTTCACTTACAAAGGTATAAATTTGAATTTCAAGTTACACACAAGATCAAATAGACATTATAAGGATTGAAACAAAGTTTCATTCCATTTCGATAAAGTTTCGATGACGTTTTTGTCGAATTGGGCTTTATCGCCTTAAAAAAGACACTAAAAATGTGTTTCTTTGCACACTTAACTAGAAATACATTGAATACATTGAATAACCCTAGATTCATATATGCAAATCCATGCATGACGTACGGATACAATCCATGCGTCATGCATGGATGATATCCGTGCGTGACGCATGGATACAATCCGTGCGTCACGCATTGATTGTATCCATGCATTTTCTGGAATGTGCAATCCGTGCGTCACGCACGGATGACCTGGGCGGCAAATAGCAAAAAAGGGTGGGCGTTAAATAGAAAGCATGATATTTTATTGTGCAAAGTGCCCAAATCTAGTCAGTAGTCCGAATACCAAAGTAAATAACCTACCTACAGGCACAGCAAATCAGTAATAGGCTACTTTATAACACAGTTGATAGTTGTAATTCCAAAATTTAGATCACTCTTCAAACGAGACGATGTTATGTTGAGTTAAACTCAGTCGACTCACTCATTTTCTAATTAAGCTTCGCCTATTCATGTGTGCAGAAAAAACAACATATACAACTGAATTTAAGGATCAAGACAACCTTCCTCTGCACTAACCTTAACATGTGTAATATTGTATATAGGTCATTGGCCCCCCGATACAACGAGGCGATCCCCGTCTCGAACCACCTCCAAGCAATCAACCACGGCTCCATCCTCTGTCTGAAACACAACGTTTTTTACACCAAACTTGTGAGACGCCATCTCGACCAACTCTCGAAAACTATTAGGCAGCAACACAAGCATCTTCATAACTCGTCCCTGTCCTCGTTGGTTGCAGCTGAGCGTCACCCTGGACGGATAACTGAGGCTTCCGCCACCTCCACTTCCCGTGTTCGTGTTGAGGTTCATAAACGAAGGGATCCCGTCTTCTTGACCGACGTGCGCAGCCGACATGACCCCGAACAAAGAGTTGCGAAACTTGTTGGTCCTCCGCCTGAGCCTCGACTGTCTTCCCACCGACCCCCCGTCCTCCGTGCTCGCATCGAGCTCAAGTGTCGGCTCGCTCTTATACCTTCCCAAGAACCGGACTCTACTCTCGGCTTTCGGGGTCGGGACAGCCGCTTGAGGGGCCGGTTTACTCTCGGGAGTTGATTCAAAGAGGGCGTTGATCTCGTCATGGCCTTGTTGGTCGGCCAGCTCACGCGGTGTCCACCCTCGGATGTCGGGTTGGTCGACATTCGATCCCTTTTCCACAAGGAATTTGACTATCTCGACGTTGGCCTCGCATACCGCCACATGGAGAGCAGTGCTCCCTGCACTTATCTCAGAGCTCGTATCAGCATTGCTCGTTACCTTAGAGAGCGTTAAGTCCCCCCCAAACTCCGAAATCTTCTTAAGGAAGTCCAGCTTGTTTAGCTGGACAGCTACGCATGCGTACAGACCCACGTCACCTGCACGAATGTCAGCGCCATATTCTCGTAGCAGCTTAACTACTGAATCGTGACCGCCCACAATAGCTTCCCAAAGCGGGACGCTCCCTTCTCTATCTGAAAGCTTCTACAAAATGTTAGTCCTTGGAGAAGATAAGAATCTGGAGATGAAAACGGTTACAAAACGAGAGTTGCTAGTTTTGGAACATGCAAACAAAAATTTATATTCTCCAGGTCTCCAGATTCATTAATCCCTAGACACTCACTCTGCAACTTTGATTGCAATGACAAGGAAATTCCTCCGACTACTAAATAAAGATCCATCAATAAAGCATTGCATATTATGAGCATAATTTTGACATACCCTATTAGTTTCTCTGGTAATACTGCTTTATATGTTAACAAACAAATGGTTACGATCGAATTAATTATCTTGGTTTTGGGTAAAAGTATGTTTGAGGAGTGTTTTGAATTGTACAAGTAATAGATGAAAGCCTACCTCTACAATTAGGATCTGCACCATAGTCCAGCAAGAGCAGCACACATTTCTCGCTACCTTTGGATGCTGCAACATGCTGACACGAGGAGAAAAATCAAGAAAAGAATCAATGAGAATGTCAATTTTTCATGGAAACATGAGAGCCATGCTAATAATTCTAATGAAGCAGAAGATTGAAGCAATACCAGAGCTGTCCTTCCGCTTTCTTCGGATTCGTTTGGATCAAAGCCACGCTTCAACAGCTGATGCATCAGAGAATCGTTACCTCTAAGAGCAGCAAAGCATAGATTAATCAGATCAAGCCTACCACGCCCAAGCATGTTCTCAGTCTCCACCAAAATCTTCTCCATGATTGGATTAGTTGAATCTTTCAAATGCTGCTCATAACAGATAAATAAGAAAACGACTAATGCTTGATATTCTTATGAATTTCAGATGCCAAAGACATAGACAGAAAGGTCAAGAAGGCGAACCTGAAAGAGATTGTTCATTATAATGGTTCCATCTCCCACACTGGACTGAACAATATTCAAGAACTTGTTTCTGTTCAACCTCAGCAGCTGGCACAGCCGTTTGGTTCGCACTGTGAAGACTTGCGGTCTGTAACAAAGAACACCAACTTCACCACATACATCGCCTTTTTTCCCGTGTCCAACAATCTGTCACGTATACCAACAAAATATGAATGAGTTCAACAATGGACTTCTCCTTTATACATCAAGTGATTATTTTGGATATGGAGCTTACCTGTTCAACTCCGTTTCTAAGTTGTATAAGATCCTTAAGAAAATACACAAACAACATTAGACATTAGATGAAAAGTACATATAGATGATAATAACTATGAAATATAACCAGGTGGATTCACAAGAAGGTCAAATATTTACCACTGAACCACTAACAATAACATAAAAATCTGATGGTGCTTCATTTTGCAAGATAACATCTTCATTGGAAGAATAAAACTCTGCTTTCATTTCAGAGACCTGCAAACAAACCATGGACAACGTATATAAGGATCTAATAAAATCTCAGGGTGTCAAATGTTCAGACATTAACTCCTTTATTTAACACTACCAGCTGAAAAAGGAGGTCATTGGACACACCCCGGAACAAATAGACCTCATCTACGAGGGAATAGAAAAGATAGTGAGATATGCTAGAACGAATGGCTTTAGGTAGAGAATCCAATATCTCTTGCTGTTGCAAACCCTCAGAATCTGTCCTGTACTTGAGGCAAATATGTGAAAGCATCTGCTCTTGCAGACGGTAAGGCAGCTGGTGTCGTTGAGCAAAGCTAGATGCTGCTTGAATGCTATCTCTCTGTAAAATGAGAGGACGATAAAAGTTTACTAAAGAAAAAAGCTATCCTCTGTGCTAACACAAAAACGCAAAAGTGACAAGGTAACTAATTACAGAAAAGCTTACATATTTTCTGGTTCTGAGACTAGCATGTGCAACCAAGTTGGTCATATTCCCAATCAAATAAGCAGTGAGTCCGAGGTTAAAAAGCATATAGAAAATGTCGAACAGCATCTCCCACTTATTCACGGGATGCAAATCGCCATACCCAACTGTACTGAGAGTGGTGATAGCCCAATAAACGGACATAATATAGCGAGTCCAAATGCTAAACTTAAGGAAATCTTCCATGGTTGATCCTATCCATGTTTCTTTCTTGTCATGGTAATGTGCTGCAATATGGTAATAGAAGCACCCCGCACAATGAACTGTGAAGAGGGTGACCTGGAAAAGATAACTCAATGAAACAATGAAAAACTTAAAAAGGATAATACGTCCTTTCTATGTTTGTTAAATCTATCCAACATATATTAAGCAAGCATGTATTAATTAGGTTACATCTAACCACACTTCTCTTTAACACTCATTATCAATTGGACACCTTAACATACTAAAAGTTTATGTCTAACAAACCCCTCATTTATACATATTTAGTCTTCCTTGTAAGCGAGGAGGGATCAGTCATTATTATCACTTTTTTATATAACATTGTAGTAAAGATAAAATGGATCTGGTCATGGGTGTTGACTGTTGAATAGGAAACGTAATATGGACGATGATGACTTAAAGAGTGGTTAGATGCAAACACATTTATGACGGTGGCTTGTGTAAATTGGTTTAAAATCACAAACTCAGCTGAATTTATAATTTTCATTCAGAGAAGATCCATCCCATATATACTTACACAAATAAGCTTCACGCACCGCACTCCAAAGTAATTGAAGTTCCTATCTTTTTCCAACCTGATAAACACAAAGAGAAAGATGTGGATGTCAATATGTCCAGTAAACATATCATTACAAACAAAGAAAAAAAGTGTACATATATGCAGAAGGTACCTGGTAAAGAGGCGATTCACCCTATAAAGCCTCCATAGACGAAGCATGTTTAACAAGCCATAGATTTGATTAGAGGCAGGGAAGATTTTCTGTGGTAATTCACTAGGGCACGAGGATATGATATCCAGCACCATTCTCGGGCTCAAAGTATACTTTTTAGCAATCATCTTGCGATCGTCAACGAGTTGATATGTCGTTGTATCAAGATACGCAACAAAGAAGGTGCCGATAATGTCCACAAAGAAGAAAAAGTTCACGACATTGTCAATAATGGATAATGGCTTTTTTGGTCCATTTAGAAACCCAAATTCAAATGGAGAAATCCATGCAGTGTAGATGACAAGTATGACAAGGAAAGTCTCCCAAAACCTGCATTCACCCGATGAATTTACAATATTCAGGGTTTTAAAACAGGCATACCATAATCCACCAACTGAACATATATTATGCTTTCCAGCAAAAGTAATTTTTTTTACTCATCTAGCTCAATAGAAAGGGAAAAAATAAGTAAGAGGAATGGAATTCATTAGTGCCAACTCCAATTGGCCGCATCTTTGACTAGTCTTTCCATTTGCACCATCAAAAGAGTTATAAAAAAGTAAACAAAAGGTCCATAAAGACTCAATCGGTGTCCACATGGAGTTAGAAAGTTTGCACCCAGAAACATTGTTCATTAAAAAAAAAGGAATAAATCAGCAGCCCACAACTACCAACCAGAAGGAGAAAACAATAAAAGCCATCAATTGAGAGAGAGTTAAGCAGCAAACCCATGTGAACCCATGGACAAAAGAGTTGGAGCAAAGAGAAAACAAAAAGGAAAGATTCTCAACAGTGTGCAGTACTCCCTTTGTCCTACATAATATACATTTGCTTTTTCGACAATATTCACAAACCGAAAGAATCTTCTCGTTTTCTTCCAATATGTAGAGATATTAACGTTAGAGATATCTCGTTTGATTCGTATCAATGAATACTTTGAGAATATTAAAAAAATTATAATTTTTATTATCGTATATTTAGAGATATTAACGTTACGAAATGTATCTCGACAAATGTATCAAAAGCAAATGATAAGATAATTAAGGGACGGAGAGGGAGTACAACCAAAGTAACCAAACAGAGTGAACAACTCAGAATCATATGGTATAGCCCTTTCAAAAAAAGCCTCCAAAAAAGTTATCAATTGTCTCTTCCTCCTCCATGGAAACAAACAAACAAACAAACAATTTGTCTAACCTGAATTACGTATTTAACATGAAAAAGTTCAAACTGAAGGTGTGTAATTAAATAGGCAGGTTGTAGAAATTAAGAAAGAAGCTAATTTTAAAACCATTCAAACCTGTAACGGTGATCATAAGGGGAAATGACTAATCGGCTAAGGCGAACCCTACGATTGCTGCGGGCTCCCAAAGGAGGAAGAATGTCGGTTGTAAGACTGTAATAGCTTCCTTCACCGACATCGGTCCTGACATCTTCATCTACTTCGTCTCGGTGTTCGATGGGAAACGGAAAAGTGGAATGAGGAGGTATCCGCCTCGTAGTGTTCCTTCTGTTGGATCGTGCGAAGAGGAAACCGCTGCTAAACCGACTGCCGAACAGACCGCCGAACCACACCATTGCCGCCGCTTCTTCTTCTTCCTCTTCCTCACGCAAATCTATCTCATCCTAGTTTTAATAGGGTACAAGAGAAAAAAAGGATCTTTTTATGGAAGAAGATCGTTGGTGATTGGGTTTTTGTATTTAAGGGCAGTCGCCCCGTGGCGAGCCGTTGCTTTCCTTTCTTTCTTCTTCTTGTTTCGCGAGCTCGCTGCATCTCTTTCTCTTTCTTTCGGGGAAAGTGTAGTTTTTGTACTTATTTAACTTGTGAATTAATAATCGATTCGGGATTCGAGTACTCGCTATTTTAGTCAAACTTGATTATGAAACTCCAACAAAAAGGTCCATATTAGATACTCCGCTCCCTCCCATATTACTCTTCTCATTTCGAATAGTGTTCACTATTCACGGTTTAAGAGAATCTTCTCGTTTTGTCCTGATATATAAGAAAATATATAGCCATGTGGGGTCTTGTTTCATTTGTATTAATGCGTATTTTAATAATATCAAATTTTAGAGTGTGTTTGGCACATTCATTTATAAAGGCTTTATAATTTGTAATGACATTATTTTTTATAAAGGGGTTATGTGAGTTTGAAATTCGTGCCAAAAAAAACTTTTTTTATATAGGTATTTTGAGAAATAATGGCTTTATTGATGATAAATGATAATTATGCCAAACACATTTATTTGAAATAAAGGTTTAATTTAGAAAATGACATTATAAAGTGGTGTGTCAAACACACTCTTAATTATTTGTATTAACATAAAACTAGAGATATTAAGGATACAAAACGTACATTGACAAATGGGTCATGAAAAAATGAGAAGAACATTGTGGAACAGGGAGTACTCTTTCCTACCATGATAAAGGGTATCATGGTCCGAATGTAAAAGAGGCGGGAACGGATCTAGATCGAGATGGTAAGTTTTTTTTGTGTCAATTGATTGAGTGAATCTCGGACGAGGTGTGATGATGGTGTTTAGGTTGTGGAAAGACTTAAGTTATTGGCGGATGGATTAGTGTATGAAAAGGCTTTTGGCGCGGCCTTAAGGTTGTTTGGAGGTTGAAAAAGGTCCTCGAAGTTGTCGTCCTTCCAGAAGACATTAGGCTTGTAGGAGGTAACGAGAGTGTCGGGAAGTCAGAGGCAGGATGGCTCCCGGTCCGGTCCGGTCCGGTTCCGGTCCCGGTTCCGGTCCGGTTCAATCCGGTTCTGGACCGGTTCCGGTCCGGTTCAGTCCGGTTCGGGCTGAACCGGACCAGTTTTTTATTATAAAAAACAAATTTATAAAATAATTTTATAAATTTATAAAACTTAAAAAAACTTAAAAAAATGACAAAACATTCTTTTTAATAGCGTTTTTTTATAATCATTTTTTTTAAGTTTTTTAAATTAAATATGAAGGAACAAAAAAAATTAAAAAAATTGGGCTTGCACTTAACAGTGACTTACTTGTTAAGTTGCCTACGTATCCTCTCGGGTTAGAGGAATCAAAGCCCACGTGGCCACGTAGTTCTTTACCTTTTTTCAAAACCCGTTACCTAAGTCGAATCTTCAGCGAATGAATCGGTGCGTATCGTAGTAGAATCTCCAATCCACTCGTCTTCCGATGACTCGATAATGTTACGTTGTTGCCTAGTTGCGGCTCTCTTCCAATCGCAAACACAACATTGCGCCTCCAATGACTCCGGTGCCAAATTTGATCTCTTCCTCGTTAAAGTGTTGCCTCCTGCACTAAAAGTTTGTTCCACCGCCACGGTTGAAGCGGGGACGACAAGAACTTGAGCCGCAATCTTCGCAAGCGTTGGAAACATGCTCCTATGATCCTCCCACCACTTCAAAACATCTAAAGTTTCACAACTAACAAACTCAAAGTTGGTGTTAAGATAGTTATCAATTTCCGCATTCGTGTTTGTAACTCTTGGTCTTTTACTAAAATACTTAGCTCCAAAGGCCCCCAAGCTAGTAGAGCTCGAAGAAGCCGGAGGTAATTGTGAAGTAGTCGGAGAATCACAAAAATGAGTAAATAAAGTTTCAATGTTTGTTCTAGTTCTAGAAACCATACCTAAAATATCCTCTAGTTCACCTTCGGCTAAAATATATGCATAATAGTCATTTAAAAGAGCGTGTAAACCGGATAATTTAAGTCTAGGATCTAAAACACAAGCAACAAGAAAACAATCGGGAATATATCTATAGTAGAGCAACCACTTACTCCTCATGCTTGCAACGGATTCCTCAATGTCGGGAATTTTAGCTCCCTCACTTAAACCACACATAACATTACAAGCTTCCAAGACAAAAACATTACTACTTGGTGTATAAACATGACTAAATCTTTTTGTTGCATCATTAAAACATTTTAAAAACGTTGCAATACTTTGACATATATCCCAACCTGATTCGCTAAAATAGAAAGGAGAGCCAAAAAGGTTTTGAGAAACAAAAGACGTTAAAACTTGTTTATATTGTATACATTCACATAGTAAGATGTAAGTAGAGTTCCATCGGGTACCCACATCTTTTGAAAAACGTTTTGGGTGCACCCCGTTAGTTTTACAAAAGGTCATCCAATCTCTTGTAACTTTAGGATGCCCCCAAATATACTTAATAACGTTCTTAATTGGCTCAAAATGAAAACTCATAGCACGTAAACCATCTTGAACACATAAGTTTAAAATATGACAAGCACATCGAATATGACAAGCACATCTTGAACACATAATCCTCGGCCTCGAGTTCCTCGAGATCGGGTTCTAATTTAGTAAACCACTTTACAAAAATAGGAGATGTTAGTTTCCGGGATTGGTTCCCGGAGGACACGGACCCCCCCCCCTCCCCTACCCCTAGCCGGCCTCGAACCGCTAGGTCTCGAACCACTAGCTTGCCCTTGAGGCCTAGCGGTCCTACCCCTACTGGACCTAACTTGGGAGGTGGGAGTGGGAACCGAGGGATAAGAAGTGACATTATCACTCTCTTGGGTGTCAAAATGTTCCGCCATAATATGATTAAGAACAATTAAATAATATGATTAAAAGCAATTAAAACAATTAAAACAATAAAACAATAAAACAATAAAACTTAGAACAATATAATAATGTGATTAAAAATGTAAAAGCAATAAAATATTGAAAGACAAAAGCTAATTAAAAGGAAGATTAAGAAAGGAAGAGATTAAGAGAGATTGTTGATGGAATTTGAGAGATTATAAGATTGAGATTTTAGAAAGAGAAGAGAGATTGTTGTTGTTGGATGTGTGATTTGAAGATTGTATGGTATGATATTTATAGGGGTTTGATATGGGTTATTTTAATATTAAAAAAATATTTTTTTTTTTTAATTTCCTAACGGCTATTTGGCTGTTAGGACCGCCGGTTAACCGGCGGTTCTTTTTTTTCTTTTTATTTTTACAAAACCGGCGGTTCCGGTTAACCGCCGGTTAAAATATTTTAAAAAAAAAATAACAAACCGCCGGTTCGAACCGCCGGTTTTGAAATTCCTATTTCGTGAAACTGAACCGGACCGTGACCAAACCGGTTCCTACCGGTTCCGGTCCGGTCCCGGTTTTGACCCGGTCCGGTTCCGGTTCGAACCGGCGGTCCCGGTCCGGTCTGGCCATGCCTCTCAGTCTCAGAGCCTGAGGGAGCTTCAGTTTCGGACGGAGAGCCGACGGTCGGGACATCGCTGAACTCGGAGAATTTGATGCCCTTTCATCCTACTTAGCGAACCAACAGAGGTAGGCTTTACTATCGTCTCTCTATGCGAAGTAGCTAGGGTTTTGCTGAGATAATTTGGGGATAAAATATGCCTTATGTGAATCACGTTTAATCTATGGTTTATAAGTCTAAGCATGTTGTTTTAGGATTGTGATAACAAATACAGCTTCTTGTCTAGTTCATATATAGTTTTCATTGAAAATCCTGCTTATTGAACATGCTATTTTGTTGCTCTCTGCTACACCTTACCTAGAAATCGTTACTATCTGATTCACAACATGTGAAAGTACTAAGATTAGCTATACACAAATATGAAATTAGGTATATGGGAAAATGCTGGCAAGACTGGAGAAGCTAAGAATGTGATATTTGAGTTGGTTCTTGGGTACAAATCAGTAATCGTACCCACCTTCGCAATAGCCATGTCCATCAATGTGAGCTTCACTTTGGCTGCACTGCTTCATAAAAGGTAACTTATAGGTTCATTGCTTTTAATGTGATGGTTCATCAAAGCTAACTTGTAGGTACATTGGGTTTGATGTGACCATGACCTTAGGCAAAGAAGATATTTGCGTCTTTTGACGGTAACTTGTTTGTTCTCGAATAAATGGTCCAAGTTTTCAATGTTATCGTTTTTTAACCTCACCTTCTAAATATATGAACCTAGCATTTTAATTATATGAACTTAGCATGGATGATATTTTTTTGTTGCACTGAGAGCAATAATCATTGACAAAGTGTATATTGAATGAGGATGATACGAGAGGCACAATGTTGGATTCTACTGTTATTTTGTGCTTTGTCATGTTTATCTTTCTTTAAAGAAATTTACTTGTATGATGTTTTGCTGGTTGGATTCCTACAACCACATTTCACAAGAAATTATTTTCTTTAGTTTTGCAACAGGATTTCTAAAAGTTGGAGTGTGATGATTTAAATTACAATTGCACTTAATAGGTGAATCAAGACAGATTTTTGTTTTATGTTCTTGCTTTTTCTGCACCTTATATACTAGATTTAAATTTTCAGTTTGGAAGATATGTGGAGCTTGAATGTCAACTCTTGATTATTTGACTGTGCAAAATGTAGACTTGTTGTGAGTCACGAGGCCACAACTTTGCACTGAATGCAACATTTTCCGAGTTAGATGCAACCTTTCTATGAACGAACAAGTGCTTGATTTGGTGAGAAAATCTCTACTTCGGGAAAGCCAATAGCCACAATTTTCCATGGGACCATGGACAGTTAATTCTGGATGTTGCTGACCCTGTTAAGGGCTGAAAATGCAATGCATACCCTGTTGTAAAGCATGTACTCGTTGTAGCTGGTACTGATTGGATTGAAAAGCATGGCTGAAACCGTTGTTGATGGCAATCATGTTTTATCGGCCATTTATGTAGGATATCCTGAGTTCATTGGCTCCTTTGCCAAGGCATTTGGTGGTACTGTAGATGGAGCAAGCAAAAAGATCTTGTTTCTCTTTATCTTAAGTGTAAATTAGAGGATGATATAATAAAATTTAAAATTATTTTATATTTGTTTGAAACTTTTAATGAAAATTTGTAGGACATTATAGAAGACTATGAAGTGAAGTTCCATTTACATGCCCTGCAAGTCCTTGGGTGCCATGTTGATGCAGTTTGTCCCAATAAAGAGGGAAGAGGTACGTGTCCAACTACCATCCATGATTTTGAAGGCGATCAAACTTACGGCGAAATTTCGGGACTTAATTTTCCATTGACAACAAGCTTTAATGATGTCAGCGTGCTTCTGAGTACCTTGCCTGGAACGAGAAAGTTCTTGACTTAGTCAAGGATTTCATGGATGTTGGAAAACCAATTGCTTCAATCTGTCAGCAACATGTGTGCTTAAGGTAACTGTTATTTGCATATTGCTAATTGAATGTGTTTTTTTATGAAGTAAGTGTGGTGAATGTATTGATTTTGACAATGTAGATTTTTTCTAAATTAGAATTTTGTTTTGGTCACTGAGCGCCATCGTTTCTAGGATTTGTAGGCTACATTTGAGTAAGTATCTCTTCATTGAACCTATGGACAAATAAATCCATGAACTTGATTGTACAAATAATTGAACTTGTATATATAAATTAATGAACTTGTAAACACTTTCTGCTTATACTGTCTTGTATTATGTTTCTAGCTAATTTCTCAAATTTGGTATTGTTTTGCTTGAGCTGAAATTGAATGGTGTAGTTGTTCAATTTGGATGAGTGCATTTGTAATAACTATTAGGATATTCACTAGCCTTGACCTGCTTTTGTCCATATTTTCTGCAATTGTATGCATCTTCAGAGCTTCCAACTATTCCTCTTGAAGTATCCATAATTTGGTAATATTTTCTGAAGCTATTTGTAAATTTCATGTATCCTCCCGTTACCGCATTCATTTTGTTATGATTCAGAACGAGCAACAAGAATATAATTTAGAAGACGTCTCTAACTGGTACTCGCATTCTTTGGTCATGGTTCTACTCGTTTACACCTGAAATCCTACACCAGGTACAAGTCTATAAATCTTCTGTACCGTTTTTCTACTGACATGCCACTTGCTTGTTTTTGGATGAGGACAACCGATTTCTGCTGCTTTCATTGCCCCAACTAGATTATTAAGTGATAATTTGCCTCTCGCTCTTCTCTTCCATTAAATTTTCCCATAGAAACTCCTACTATGCACTCCTCTAGAGTAATTTTTACTTCCTTACTAGTTGCTCTTGTTGGACCCGGTTCTCAGGACAAGAGCGAACCCGATTCGCGACGGCTCGGTGAATCGCAAAAGCCCATTGTGCCAATGAGAAGATCAAGTAGTAAAGTCCAGTAAGCGGCCCAATAAGCGAAATAGGCAAGATCGGATAAAGTGGGGTCCGCGACCTGATTATAAATCGTAACAGAAAGGAGAGAGAAAACATTTTTTCGGCATCAAAAGCTTTTCCCTTAAGCAAGAGAGAAACACACAGAGGGCGAAACCTCACTCGGAATCGTCTTCTTCCTCCCGATTTATCTCTGTTCATGGAGAATCGGATGATCGGTACTTAGATTGTGATTCTCGGTACCGTATTCGAGCTTTTGGTGTAAGAGTCGTGACGTTTGGTTGAGATTCGCCATTTCACTGTTTTATTGGTTTGGTTCACAAGGCTTCTGTGGTTTAGAAGTGGATTTTGATCGTTTCCTTCTTCTCTTTGGTTATAATTTGGTGTTATTTGGGTTCGTCACTCCTATTTGCTTGTGATCGTTACTGACTTGGGCGTCGGAGAGCCAAATCTGGGGGTTCATCCTTCCGATTTGGTTGTGTAGGTGTTTTGGGAGCTCAAGAACACGAAGAACAGTGGAGAAAACCAAGCTCCCGCGATACGTCGCGAGGGAAGCCGGACAAGGAGGTTTTGATATCAACCAAGCTCCCGCGAGCCATCAAAGCACTATCACTCTCAACATGGTGGTCGCTATGACGAAAGGGATCGTGCATATTACCCCTTGAATGAGCAACGTACTCTATGCAACCATCACGGAGTTCCCTACTACCCTCACGAAGACCAGAATCAGATGTACCTTGCTAATCCTCCTCTCAATTTCTCATCCATGTTTGGTCCCACAACTTTCGCGGAGCATATCATTCGGGCTCCTCCACTGTCAGATTTCAGGTTCCCGACTATCAAGGAATATACGGGCAAGGGAGACCCCAAAGATCACCTCACGCGATTCAAGTATGCAATGATCGCGAGGGGTCCGGATGAGGCCACTATGTGTAAAGGCTTCCCAGAGACTCTAGCTGACACAGTCATGACCTGGATGTTGAACCAGCCTGCCGGGAGTATTTCTTGTTTCGCGGACATTGAAAGAGGTTTTCTATTGCACTTTGGCTCTTCAAAAAAGAGGAAAATCACAATGCAAGAAGTAGTGGGAGTTAAGCAGAAAACAGGGGAGACTCTAGAGGAGTACGTGAAGAGGTTCTCATTGATGGTGCTAGAAGCTGATGACTTTGATGATAAAACAGCTAGAGTCGTGTTCCTTAATGGTCTACTGGACGGGGGTGAGTTCAAAAAACACCTTTACAGGAAGCAAGAGCAGTCTTATCAGGCCATGCTTGAGAGGGCATACGTCGAGATTCAGGTTGAGACTCATTCTAGCACTCCCACGGCAGGGGGAGGACAGAGCAAGCAGAATCAGAACCAAAGTCAGAACTCTAAAAAGAACAACCAAGGTTGGGGGAACAAGAGACAGAAGTATGATCAGGGTCAGAACAGTTCGCGAGCTCCGAGTTTAGCCACTCAACATCAGTATCAGGATTACGGACAGAATACAGATCAGAACCAGTTTCAGGCACATAACCTAATGAACCAAAGAGATGAAACCGTCAATCACAGGGGTCGCGGCTGTGGTAATGGTGGTCGTGGTCGTGGCCGCGATAGGATGTGGTGCGCCAACCACAATTCAGCTACTCACAATACGAAAGAGTGTAGGAATGGTCCTAGAGTAAACAACGAACCCGAACAAAGAGCCGTCCTCATGAACCAGAGAGGCGGAGGCAATCAACAAGGCAGGGGTGGTAGAAACCCTGGCCGAGGACCATTCAGAGGGGGATATAACAACGGAGGAAGAGGAAGGGGTCGCAATCAACAGAACGCGATTGGCCCCAACCCCCCAGGGTAATCAGCAGCAGAACTTCCCGAGGCCTTATGGTCATGTGGGAACCATAGCCGGGAAGCATGTCCCTATCCCCCCGAACAGACGCGAGTTTCGAAAGATGGTCAATGCTCCATTGCCTCGCGGTCTTTCGATTATGAGCATCGCGACTCCTCCACCCAGAAAACCCTACCAACTTGTATTCTCCAATGAAGAAGTTAATGAGTGGGCAGTTTCTTCAGGTGATCCGCTAGTAATACATCTACAGATAGGAACATAGCTCGTTAGCCGTATCCTAGTTGACACGGGGAGCTCCGCTGATATCTTGTATCTTGATGCCTTTGAAAAGTTGGGAGTCGACCCTAGATTGAAAAGACCAACCCGGACCACCTTGGTGGGGTTTGCAGGAGAAAGAGTCACATCTCTGGGTGTTATAACACTTGATGTGGTAATGGGTGATGAGACAGGGCCGCGAAGGTCTGAAAAGATCGGCTTTGTCATCATCCCGATAAGTTCGTCATACAATGCGATCATTGGAAGAGGTACATTATGCAAGTTCGACACAGTCGTGTCGATGAGTCACTTTTGTTTGAAATTTCCCACACCATCAGGCACCGGAGTCGCGACTGGGGTAGAGAATGAGAGTATTTCTTGTTACATCAAATCTGAAAAGGGGGAAGACACACCTCTGCTCGCGAACCAACTCTTCGTCCCGGGCATGCCAAACATCGAGGAGGAAGCAGATTTAGATGTTCGCAAGCCCCCGAAATCCCAAGGGCCTGACGGGGAGGTGGACAAAGCGAAGTTTACTGGTTTTGAGACTCAAGAAATTATACCCTTTGGTAACAATGAGGAAAAGTTGTTTGTGGGAGGAAATCTGGATCCCATGGTAATGGGAGAAATTGAGAAATTGTTGTCTGAATCGCGAGACGTATTTGCTTGGTCTCCAAAAGATTTGAAGGGGATTCCACCCTCCGTCATTACCCACTCCTTGAACATCAGTAATGAAATAATTCCCAAGAGACAGAGGAAAAGAAAGCAAGCAGGGCCAAAGAACGCAGCCGCAGCTGTAGAGCTCGCGAAGCTCTTAAAAGCCAGATTCGTGAGACCAGTACAATACCCAGCTTGGCTAGCCAACGTTGTTATGGTCGCGAAGAAAGGAACAGGAAAATGGAGGATGTGTGTAGACTTTACCGATCTCAATAAGGCTTGCTCGAAAGACAGTTATCCATTGCCCTCTATTGACCAGCTTGTGGATTCCACCGCAGGACACGAGGCGTTAAGCTTCTTCGATGCATATTCAGGTTACAATCAAGTGATGATGAACCCTCTAGACTCAGAGCACACATCATTCATAACAGATAAGGGGACCTTTTGCTACAAGGTTATGCCCTTCGGTCTTAAGAATGCAGGAGCTACATTCCAAAGGCTCGTCGATCGGATCTTTAGTGATCAGATGGGAGACACAGTTGAAGTGTATGTCGACGACATTGTGGTGAAGAGTAAGAAACAGAGTGACCATGCTCGCGATCTTGCGGAAGTATTCGCGACTCTGAGAAAATATGGAATGAGCCTAAACCCGGATAAATGCGTCTTTGGCGTGACTGAAGGAAAGTTCCTGGGTTTTATGATCAGTGCCCGAGGCGTAGAGGTTAACCCGGAAAAAGTCAAAGCAGTACTTGATCTCCAACCACCCAGGTCTATGCATGAAGTACAGCGGTTTGTAGGCAGAGTAAATTATTTGGGAAGGTTTTGCGCCAAGCTAGCTGAGCGCAATCTTCCATTCTTTGAGATCTTGAGGAAGCCCAAAAACTTCGAGTGGACTGCAGAATGTGATCAAGCCTTCGTGAGCCTCAAGGAACATTTGTCAAGACTCCCGATTCTATCCTCTCTGATTCCGGGCGAGACTCTTCAATTGTATCTCACGGCAAGCTCGAGGGCAGTGAGTGCAGTTCTTGTTCGCGAACTCGAAAAGCCAATATATTTTGTCAGTCGCGCATTACTGCCAGCTAAAACCAGGTATTCTCCTGTAGAAAATTATGTGCTCGCGTTGATAACAGCTGCTCGGAAGCTCCGACCTTACTTTCACGCACACCCAATTGAGACTTTAACAGATTTACCACTCCATGGTTTCATGACAAAGTCAACAGTAGCAGGGAGGCTCGCGAAGTGGGTCATAGAAATGTCAGAGTTTGATGTTGTGTATCGCCCGAGGCCCGCGATCAGGGCTCATGCGCTTGCAGATTTCATAGTCGAGACAAGTTTCAGGGAGGGTGGAAGCCCCAAATCTGTATGGAGAAGAAATAATGTGGGTTATGCACACCGACAGAGCAGTGAACGATGAGGGGTGCGGAGCGGGCGTGGTTCACACTTCGCCTACAGGTGAGGAAATAAGCCACGCCATCGCTCTCAAATTCAAACCAACTAACAATGAAGCTGAGTATGAGACTCTGATCGTCGGCCTGGAGCTGGTCATTGGCATCTCTATTGCAGTATTATCTTGTCGATGCGACTCAGAGATCGTTATGAAACAAGTGCAAGGAATCTATGAAGCTAGAACAGGGAACCTGCCTAAATATCATGCTAGGGTCGCGACACTGATCTCTTTGTTCAAACACTTCGAGATCCAAGCAATCCCGGGGGATGAGAACCGAAAAGCTGACGCACTCGCGAAGCAAGGGGCGAGTTGGGAAGGTCCTAAAGAGGAGCGTGAGAAAAGGTCTGGCTTTATTGTGTCAAAAGAGGCTCCTCCGAAGTACTTCTTCCTTGTAAAAGAGGAGAGTGTCATCAGCCATGAGATTGAAATGATGAGGATCAGTTACTCCAGTGACGACTGGCGCCAACCAATCATTGATTATCTGAAAAATGGTCGCGGACCATCCGATCCCAAAGAACTTTTACAGCTGAAAAGAAAAGCCGCCCGCTTTTACATCAATAGGGGCAAGTTGTACAAAAGGTGGGGAAATCCCAACGAATTGAAATGCATGGCGCATTATGACGTAAAGTCATTTTTGGAAGAATTGCACGCGGGGCTTTGTGGGACTCACGCAGGGTGGAGATCTTTGGCTTACAATGCACTTCGCCAAGGGCATTTCTGGCCTACAATGAAGCAGGATGCGCAGGAGATATCGCGAGCTTGTCAAGCTTGCCAATACTTTGCCCCCGTATCTCACCAACCTGGTGTGGAACTTCAGATCATGAGCAGCCCCATCCCGTTTGCGATGTGGGGCCTGGATCTTCTTGGTCTATTTAAGCCAAAGGCTCCCGGACAACTCGAATACATTATTGTGGTTGTGGATTACTTCACCAAATGGGTTGAGGCTGAAGCACTCGCGTCCACAACTGTCCCGATTGTAAAGAAGTTCTTATGGAAGAATATCATCTATCGCTACGGCCTCCCTCAGGAGATTGTCACAAATAGAGGCCCTCAATTCAATTCTCCCCAACTGTTAAAATGGTGCAACGACCTTGGTGTCAAGCTGAAAATTGCCTCTGTTGCGCATCCTCATTGCAACGGCCAGGTAGAGGCTGTCAACAAGAGCATCGTCATGGACCTCAAGAAAAGGCTGGAGGGCGCGAAGGGGAGGTGGGATGAAGTCCTCCCTCTCACCCTTTGGGCCAATCGCACGACTGTCAAAAAAGCGACGGGGGTAAGCCCCTTTGCCCTCGCTTATGGTGTCGAAGCTGTAGTCCCGGTGGAATTCTTATTCCCAAATGAAAGAATCCTCCATTATGACCAAGACACCAATGATGAGAAGATGAATATGGAGTTACAACTTTGCAAAGAGTCGCAAGAGATGGCCGTGATCAGAGCAGCCGCACACAAGGCTAGCGTCGCGAAGTACTATAACAAAAATGTCAAGGTGAGAGGCTTCGTGAAAGGAGATCTCGTTCTGAGAAAGACAGAGGGAGGAAAACTTGACCCCGACTGGGAAGGGCCATACATAGTGGGTCGCGAAGTCGCACCAGGGGCCTATTGACTGAAGGATAGCTCCGGGAATCACGTTGCAAACTCTTGGAACGTGATGCGACTACGCCGCTATTACGCCTAGCCCGTTCCCCCCACAGCTAGAGCATATTGTCGTGCATACAATGCTCGCGAACATTCTATCTAACAAACTTTATGCAGGGGAAAGAATCGAATGAGATTAAAACAGTCAAATCTATAGCCGGGTTACAAAGAGAATAAATACTTTCTCCGAAAGAGAGGGAACAACAGCCTTGGATAAAAGGTACAACCACACTCTTCAGATCGACAAGTATGAATATTGTCCCGTGACGCTGGGCTGGGGCCAAGAAGCTCTTACCCAGGTCGCGAAGCCATGATGACAGATGAGTGCGCACTCACTGCATTGTGAAGCCATGATACTGGGTTAGGGCCAAGAGCACCCACCCAGGTCGTGAAGCCATGACGTTGGGCTGGGGGCCAAGAGCACCCATCCAGGTCGTGAAGCCACGACGCTGGGCTGGGGGTCAAGAGCACTCACCCAGGTCGTGAAGCCATGACGTTGGGCTGGGGCCAAGAGCACCCACCCAGGTCGTGAAGCCGTGTTACTATGCCGGGGCTCCAATAGACCCCCATAGTTCGCAAAGCCGTGAAAATCAATGACGTGTAACGACGCAAGTCCTCCTCGCTTTGATCACGAAGTCACGACCTTTGACGCTTTAATAATCCGTCAAGGCGTGAGGCACGACGACTGATTGGCACGCCATCTTATGTTGGCACGACGACTGATTGACAATCGCTACAATCTTCACTTCATACATCGCGGTCCGAATTGGAACCTCCGGAGGATTGGCACGCCACATGATGAAAGTAACTTCGTCCCCCTCCTGAAGGTTATGGTCCTCCACGAAATCGGACCAGCCTTCACCCAAGAAATAAGAGCTCCCAACCTTGTCCAGCGTCACATCCCAGGGCTCGAAGTTAACACAAAGAATGAAGCCACGACCACCGAAATGGCTAAGGTGCTGGTCACAATGATCCTTGGGAAAACGCTACACACAAACAGTTGAGGAAAAGCTAAGACACAAAAACAGTGATAAGGAATAGAAAGTTCGAAGAGCACCCACCAAGCTACCACCCTCTGAAAGGGCGGACGAGTCCATCGGAATAGTAAAGGCCTCCCCAAGACTCCCTTCTCGAGTTCGCCGCAACCTTGCCATGATAAACGCCTTCGTCGAAAACAGAAGCAAAAGAGAAGGAGAAAAGACACTTATATAAGAGGATGGACCGTCTGACCCGTCATTAATGAGAAAGGTAGTTGAAAAGAAAAGTGGTTGAGAAAGTAAGAAGAGTAATAAATGCAGAAGTAAATGCGAAGATAAGAAGCAATATGCATAAAAGTAGCAGCGCGGCCTTCCCGGAAGGCTACGAATAATCCAACGTCCACGACCACATACGGTTCGCGACCCGCCAAAATATAAAGTAACCATTGTACGTAACATAGACTCAAATACTTATAAAGAAAGTTCATAAAACAAGGAGATCAAATCTTGTCATTGGCATGTTCGTTGGGGATGTTGAGATATTCGTCAACATCATCGACTACTTCAGCATGAGCGTCCTGCTTATCGCCGGCATCCTCAGTAGACGCGATGTTCTCATCCTCGGCAGTCTCTTCGCTACCAATGTGCACAGGCTCATCGCGATCACCCTCCTCGGTGGCTTCCTTATGAGGACGCTTGAGTGGGAAACCGGTCTCCTTCTCCCTTTCCTCTAAGTAAATCACTTCCCTTGGCCTTTTAGGTTTCCAGGGAGAAGGAACAACCGGGACGTAGGACTCCATCCCCTCAGCAATTCCCGAGTCCTTCTTCAGAGGTTCAACCGTCCAACCCTCGAGAAGGCTCGCGTCGTCGTCGACATAGGTCCCAATCGGAGGAGGAACATATACGGGAAGATCCCCTGGAAGGCCACAGAAGTCGGTAGGATCGTAAGAGAATTTAGGCACCTTATGCTTTTTAAGTTGAAGCTTGAGTGAGGCGATCAGCAAGACACTACGAGCAATACTAATGAAGTCAATACGATTTTGCTCGCGAGCATTCTCCTGTCTCAGTGAACCCATCGCCGTCTCATGATTGCGCTTTTCCACCCTTGCCGCAACCTCCATCTCACTTACCTTCTTCATCAGATCGGCATTCTTCTTCTTCTCCTCCTCCAGGGCCTGCCTCGCTTTGTCCCGCGCGGATTTATGGCCGCGACTCTGCTCCAGGATTTCCTCATACTCTTTCTCTAGTCTCTCCTTGTCATCCTCGACAGCGAGAGCATATTGCCCCATGGCCTCATTAAAGAGCATTGACTACAATGAAAAGAATATAAGAAATCAAAGGAGAAGTAAAAAACGACAAAGAAAGCACAACAAAACTCACCACAAGAGAAACCGTAGAGAGACCCGCACCACCGCGAATGACACCTTCAAGACACGCAGGCATCTATGGAAGACATGGACGATCCTTATTAAAAAACCTCCTCACCGTCTTCTCGTCAAAGAAGAGCGAGCCCTCCATGGACAAACCCTGAGGCGGGACATCCCCTTGGTCTCCGTGAACCATAGGTTGCTTACCCTTCGCGACGGCCGACGGCCGACGCCCTCTCAGTCGGGGTCCCACGGTTTGAGGCAGGTGTCCCACCAAACCTCGGGGGAAGAGTGGTTCTCGCTGGAGTAGGAGTGTTTGCAAGGGGTGTGGCCTGGCCAACAGGAGTCTCATCTACCAAAGACTCCTCCCCCGCAGCCGATGGCTCCTGAATACGGATCCCAGGGGCAAAGCATTTCTTCTTATGTTGAGGCTTGGGCTTGGTCGCAGCTTTCTTGGTGCGCCCTTTGCCTTTCACGACGGGGACAAGGGTTTCATCTATGGGATCGTCATCGAAGGAATCGTCAGAGCTGTCGAGGTTGGGAAGCTTTGAGAAGTAATCTTTGGCTGAAAGAAACGAAAATCAACTCGTCAGTACATAAAGGTTAAGAAAAACATAAAAGGCAAACGTAATCGCGAAGCACCAAAAAATACCATAATGATGTTCGAGACTTAGTCCTCGTTGGGCTAACACTTCAGGAGTGATGCATTTCGCGAAAATACGGTTAGAAACAAGATTCGAAAAATCATGGTACTTCATGAGACCATCCTTCTTGTCTTGAGTCTAATCCCCAGGCTTGGGCTGGACGGCGCGCTCCGAAATCTTGATAGAAAATCCCGAGTTCGAGGGTGGCCAGATGAGGAACCAGTCGGTTTTCCACTTGGTGACTCGAGGGGGTGCATCCCACTCCGACTCCCCAAGCTTACAAGACGTAAACATTCCCTCCTCGTCAGGAGCCTTGCGCGTCTTGAACATGAGGAGAAAATGACAAGGATTGGGTTTCACCCCGATGTCTTAGCATCTGATCGTATAAATAACAACTATGCGCCAGAAGTTGGGGTGCAACTGGGCAGGGCTATAACTTAACTTCTTCATGAGCTTCCGAGCGAAGAGAGTAAGGGGAAGTCTAAAGCCCGCCTTAAGAGAAGACCGACTGATCGCGAAGAAAGAGATGTATTCATCAAGAGAAGTGCCTCTAGAGGAAGGCAACGCGAGTATCGTGCCCTCCGGGAATGGATAGGCATCAGCTATAGCATAAAGGTCACACAATTGAAGATTGGTAGGAAGAGCAGTGAACCTATTCCCGAGATTCCTGGCTTTGGTAAAACGAACACGGCGAGTCAAAATCTGTACACGACTCGCGGGTTTAGTAAGTCAATCATCAATCTCAATGCGAGGAAGTTCACCCTGCCAAGAGTAATATTCTCGATCATCTCCAAAGCCGACATCCACATCTTCGGGATTCTGGATAGGAGGAGAATTATTACTGCTTCCAGCATCGGGTCGCGACGTGGAAGGACCTTCGACATCTTTATTTCTTGCAGAATTTCATGTGAAGTAACGAATAGGAAAAAGGTAGGAAAGTTATTTCTCCAGGGCAGGAATACGAAACGCAAGGGTGAATGAAGAGCCTCGCGAGCCATAAAGAGAAAAACAAAGAAATCCCTGGAAAACGAGAAAAACAAGATCTGAGAGGAAGTTGAGAAGGCATTCAGATGAACGCTCAGATGAGTGTTTGAGTATGAAGAACTCGAAAGACATAAAAAGCTCAAAGCTTGAACACCATCAAAGAAGGAAGGCGCCTAGGAAATTAGGGTTCAAGGGGAAAAAGAGGACGGCGCCGCCCACTGAAAGCCCGTGAGAAAGCGGAGAAAGTCGACGGACTACCATGAAAACCAGTAAAAAGCTTCGAAAAACTTAACAATGACAGGGAAACGAGAAGAAATCAAGGTTATGAATAAACAGTGACCTAAAAACAAAGCAAAAGACGAATTAGAAGTGGAACTTACCAGCCATTTGCAGATTATTGGTCCGATTGAGTAGAGAAGGTCTCGAAAAAGGTTATTATGAGTGAGTTTTTACAGAGAAATATGAAACGAGCGAGAGGAAGAAGAAGGGAGAAATACGATTTGATGGCTTTATATAGGAAAGAGGGAAAGCCTGAATAGATGACACATGTTGAAAGATGTCAGTGCGCGGGAGACGAGACATCACACATTTAAAATTCAAAATTCGAAATGAGCGCGATGGAAAGAAAGCGTCGCGAACAAAAATCAAAAATAATCCCCAGAACACCTCCTGAGATCCCGGCTTCAAGTAAGATTACCCAAGCCTTGCTCTCGCGAAGAACAAGGACTTGGGGGGCTGGATGTTGGACCCGGTTCTCAGGACAAGAGCGAACCCGGTTCGCGGCGGCTCGGTGAATCGTGAAAGCCCATTGTGCCAATGAGAAGATCAAGTAGGAAAGTCCAGTAAGCGGCCCAATAAGCGAAATAGGCAAGATCGGATAAAGTGGGGCCCGCGACCTGATTCTAAATCGTAACAGAAAGGAGAGAGAAAGCATCTTTTCGGCATCAAAAGCTTTTCCCCTTGAGCAAGAGAGAAACACACAGAGGGTGAAACCTCACTCGGAATCGTCTTCTTCCTCCCGATTTATCTCTGTTCATGGAGAATCAGATGATCGGTACTTAGATTGTGATTCTCGGTACCGTATTCGTGCTTTTGGTGTAAGAGTCGTGACGTTTGGTTGAGATTCGCCATTTCACTGTTTTATTGGTTTGGTTCACAAGGCTTCTATGGTTTAGAAGCGGATTTTGATCGTTTCCTTCTTGTCTTTGGTTATAATTTGGTGTTATTTGGGTTCGTCACTCCTATTTGCTTGTGATCGTTACTGACTTGGGCGTCAGAGAGCCAAATCTGGGGATTCATCCTTCCGATTTGGTTGTGCAGGTGTTTCGGGAGCTCAAGAACACGAAGAACAGTGGAGAAAACCAGATTTTGATCCAAAAGAAGATGGAATCCAAGTTGTTGTATCAGTTGGCGTGAAGGAGGTCTCCAGTGCGTGAAGATTATTGACTGGCCAGATCTCGCGAGGTGTTGATTGCGAGATCGCGAACACCTGGGCTCCAACAGCTCTGATTCTTCATGTATCAATGTCCATAGAAACTCCTTCTTTCATTCCTTTTTATTTTGATTTTCAGGGACATAAAACCTGTCTTGTAGTGCTCAAATCAACACGTTAGAGGACTAAGCTTCTAATCTAAGGATGGTATGATTAGATCCAGTTGTGTACTTACTAATGCTCTCTTAATCTGATGAATTCAGAAGCTTTTTCTTTCTAGGCTGCTTCCATTTTTGAAGGTTCATTCTTATTAATAGTCTCTTCTTGAGTATGAATCAGGATCTTGTTGTGCTATCCATGGTTGTTAGGATCGTGATCCGGATCGTAGGATCTTACGATCCTACAATCCTAAATTTACGAAACGATCCCGATCCTATGTAGGATCAGACCCATGTCAGGATCAGAAGTAGGATCGTATAGGATCGCATAGGATCGTACAGGATCGTAAGATCCTATGATCATGATCGCAAATGCAAGATTTACCTCCTTTTTACTGATTTTTTTGACTGGACTACTTCTGTCAACTGGATTTTTCTTGAACTAATTTTTTTTCAATGCTATTTAGGTGCATACAAAGAAGATAAATATTTTAAACGCCCAAAAGATTTATGATTTGCAATGTAAACCTTAAACTGAAGAAAACAAAATAAGAGAAATCGTTTACACACACTAATGTTAGTTTTCAATAGTATTCGTAATGTACAACCTTAAACTGAAGCAAAACAACAAATTTATTTTTCAATGACATTCTCTCTCAGTTTGTCGAGAATGCCGAGCAATTTGTAATCAATGACGACGACAAGAATGGTATTACAGTGTGTGTTGCTTCTAGTGAGCTTAATGATTCTCGAAACAAAGAAACATAGCTTGTAGAAGGTAATGACAATGGATTGACTTGACAGTGATCATTCAGGTCACGAATATGATGATGTGTTGTTGATGACATGAACTTTGACGAAGATTAATTTTGTTAGTTTATTCATTATTTAGATTGATGACTAAAAGTTGTAATTCTTAGAAACAATATATTTCTTGATTTTGAAAAATTGTAAACTTTAATTAACCCTCGTACAACCATTATAATACCGATCGTATGTGAGCAAAAGTGTTTTTTTTGTAGTACTTTTACTAGAAAGTCATGTCATAGTCATATTTTATCATTTTCATCGCTCATTTTCTGAAATCGTAGGATCTTACGATCCTACGATCCGATCCAAAGTAGGATCCCGATCCTGACAACCATGGAGCTATCATCATGTCTTTTACTCCCTCTTTCATTACAATAAGGCAGTGGAAAAATTTGGGTTTTTAGTTGCACTAATGACATATTTGGATACATCTTTAACCTTCTTATCCTGAGCTGGAGACAGTTCTTCAGAAACAGATAACATATTTTGGTTTACATTATAGTCTGATAAAACATGCTTCTCAATAACGTCTTCAGCTGCCTTTGTATTGAAAAATTCATTGTTGCCAGATGGTTGAGCACCACAAGAACTGAATTCTTCAAGACTTGGCCGATAGAAAAAGGGAACCTCCTCGAAATGAGGATTTATTTCCTACTGTGTCATGTACCAAACTCAAATCTTTGATAATTCCATTGTTATCTGTGAAACCCTTCGTTTCTACCGCAACATCTAGGAGGAGACTTCTAGGTATCTCAGCAGATATTAGAGCTCTAGGAGCGCCCATCAAATCAATGATATATTCACTGCACCATTTATCAAATTCTATGAGATTATTCCTAGTACATATTAATAAGTAAGGATTTAAACTGGTAAAAACGTTATAAAAGTGTTTAAATATCCAAATGAACGAAGTTGGACAATTATTTGGGAGAACTTGTGAGCTATTTCACTTGATATAACTAAATACAGCAACAATAACAAAAAAAATTCATTTTTAAAAAGATTACTTTATCAAGAGAGTAATGGTAGAACTATACTGTATAACAAGAAGGAAGAGAAATTTCAATACCTTCCTTCACTCGTCTTAACTAAGTTAACAACTCCATCATCATTGCCGATGTATATAGGTTCATAATTTATCAATGTAGGTTCATGAACACTAGTAACATGAGATTATAGCAGAATAAATCACAAAAAAGAATCATCCTCATGTATATTTTCATAATAAGGTTGCACTATCCATCAATATACTATCCATCAAAATATAGACCAAATGGAACAAATTCCTGATGCACTATCCAGCAAAATAGGGCTGCACTATCTATCAATATACTAAGTATCAAAACCAGGCGAGTGAATCGAGTTAGTAAAATCAAACATATCAATTTACATAGTATGCAATAGGGCAAATAGGATGATTACAAACTGACCATCTTTCTCATCAAAGAGAATACTATCAATTTGCATATCCATTTGCTTCAGTATCAATAAACAAAAATAAAATTAAGGGTTGTTTACCTTGAGACTATCACCAAAGAGTATGCTTTGCTGCATAGACATCTCATTATAATTTGTTGGTTGCTCAGTAAGAGTCTTTTGAGTTTGTGTGACCTATTGTTCAACAATATTGAGATCAGGACCAATAAACAAGTTCATCCGAATTTCAAGCAGCGTAGAGATTTGCAGAAAATTTATAATTGAGAACAATACAATTTCAGCAGTTCAACAAGTTTCATCAGTTCAACAGGTTTCATCAGCAAGAAGAACTACAAGTACCATTCACACATCACTTGAAATCTCAATAATTCTGCACATTTATCAATTCTAAACCCACCCTCCATCCTACACATGTACCACTCCAGTACCTTGTGAGAAAGCCCCTCCAACCTTAAATCGGGTCTACTTGCAAAAATTGGAAAGCTAGGGTTTATGAACTTCAAATCATGATTCCTAACGAATGTAATGAAGCAACTTGAAAACTAGGGTTCTTCAACATGTTCATGAGCTTCTGAGGGGGAAAGCGACCGGGGAGGAAGAGGATGAGGAAGTAAGGAAGAGGACGAGGTTGCAGAGACATGGAGAAATCGAGGAGGAGGAGATCGAAAAGGAACGAAGAGAAGGAGAGGGATGAGGGGCGGCAGATCTCCATTGTTAGGTTGGAGAAGGAGATGAAGAGGTCGAACGTCTTTGAAATCGCCATAGCTTATGTGGGTGGAATGTGGTAGAAGATAAAGGGTAATTGCGTCTTTTTTTTCTATTTTCCCTCTTATTTTCAAAATTGTCACCGCTTATATATCTTGCTTACCTCTCTTCTTATTTTCAAGATTCAATCTGAAGTGTCTATTTTGATGATCCAACGATCCCTAATAATTCTTAGATCTTATCTTAAGGGAAATTCCCTTTAGAACGGGCCTTTTAATTTTGATGTTTTTATGTACGCTTTTACTAAGATTAATCAAATTCGATATCTCACATTTGTTAATTGGCCATTTCCAAATATTGTATGGTTAAAAGAAACGGATCTAATGGATGAGATTAGAAGTTATACTAAAAAAGTGCAATTGACTCGATGAAAAAGTGCACGAAAAAAACGTACTAGTTTTGTTAAGCGGTATTTTTCGGCTTGGACTTTTTTGACATGCTCTTTTTATCACACTAAATTGCACTTTATCATTGTAGCTTGGACATTTGAGCATAATTCGTTGGTTGCTCAATAAGAGTAGTCATACAAAGAGTCTTTTGAGTTTGTGTGACCTATTGTTCAGCAATACTGAGATCAGGACCAATAAACAAGTTCATCCGAATTTCAAGCAGCGTAGACATTTGCAGAAAATTTATAATTGAGAACAATACAATTTCAGCAGTTCAACAAGTTTCATCAGTTCAACAGGTTTCATCAGCAAGAAGAACTACAAGTACCATTCACACATCACTTGAAATCTCAATAATTCTGCACATTTATCAATTCTAAACCCACCCTCCATCCTACACATGTACCACTCCAGTACCTTGTGAGAAAGCCCCTCCAACCTTAAATCGGATCTCCTTGCAAAAATTGGAAACCTAGGGTTTATGAACTTCAAATCATGATTCCTAATGAATGTAATGAAGCAACTTCAAAACTAGGGTTCTTCAACATGTTCATGAGCTTCTGAGGTGGAAAGCGACCGGGGAGGAAGAGGATGAGGAAGTAAGGAAGAGGACGAGGTTGCAGAGACATGGAGAAATCGAGGAGGAGGAGATCGAAAAGGAACGAAGAGAAGGAGAGGGATGAGGGGCGGCAGATCGCCATTGTTAGGTTGGAGAAGGAGATGAAGAGGTCGAACGTCTTCGAAATCGCCATAGCTTATGTGGGTGGAATGTGGTAGAAGGTAAAGGGTAATTGCGTCTTTTTTTCTATTTTTCCTCTTATTTTCAAAATTGTCACCGCTTATATATCTTGCTTACCTCTCTTCTTATTTTCTAGATTCAATCTGAAGTGTCTATTTTGATGATCCAACGGTCCCTAATAATTCTTATATCTTATCTTAAGGGAAATTCCCTTTAGAACGGGCCTCTTAATTTTGATGTTTTTATGTACGCTTTTACTAAGATTAATCAAATTCGAGATCTCACATTTGTTAATTGGCCATTTCCAAATATTGTATGGTTAAAAGAAACGGATCTAATGGATGAGATTAGAAGTTATACTAAAAAAGTGCAATTGACTCGATGAAAAACTACACGAAAAAAACCTACTAGTTTTGTTAAGCGGCATTTTTCGCGGCATTTTTCGGCTTGGACTTTTTTGACATGCTCTTTTTATCACACTAGCTTGCACTTTATCATTGTAGCTTGGACTTTTGAGCATAATTCGTTGGTTGCTCAATAAGAGTAGTCATACAAAGAGTCTTTTGAGTTTGTGTGACCTATTGTTCAGCAATACTGAGATCAGGACCAATAAACAAGTTCATCGGAATTTCAAGCAGCGTAGACATTTGCAGAAAATTTATAATTGAGAACAATACAATTTCAGCAGTTCAACAAGTTTCATCAGTTCAACAGGTTTCATCAGCAAGAAGAACTACAAGTACCATTCACACATCACTTGAAATCTCAATAATTCTGCACATTTATCAATTCTAAACCCACCCTCCATCCTACACATGTACCACTCCAGTACCTTGTGAGAAAGCCCCTCCAACCTTAAATCGGATCTCCTTGCAAAAATTGGAAACCTAGGGTTTATGAACTTCAAATCATGATTCCTAATGAATGTAATGAAGCAACTTCAAAACTAGGGTTCTTCAACATGTTCATGAGCTTCTGAGGTGGAAAGCGACCGGGGAGGAAGAGGATGAGGAAGTAAGGAAGAGGACGAGGTTGCAGAGACATGGAGAAATCGAGGAGGAGGAGATCGAAAAGGAACGAAGAGAAGGAGAGGGATGAGGGGCGGCAGATCGCCATTGTTAGGTTGGAGAAGGAGATGAAGAGGTCGAACGTCTTCGAAATCGCCATAGCTTATGTGGGTGGAATGTGGTAGAAGGTAAAGGGTAATTGCGTCTTTTTTTCTATTTTTCCTCTTATTTTCAAAATTGTCACCGCTTATATATCTTGCTTACCTCTCTTCTTATTTTCTAGATTCAATCTGAAGTGTCTATTTTGATGATCCAACGGTCCCTAATAATTCTTATATCTTATCTTAAGGGAAATTCCCTTTAGAACGGGCCTCTTAATTTTGATGTTTTTATGTACGCTTTTACTAAGATTAATCAAATTCGAGATCTCACATTTGTTAATTGGCCATTTCCAAATATTGTATGGTTAAAAGAAACGGATCTAATGGATGAGATTAGAAGTTATACTAAAAAAGTGCAATTGACTCGATGAAAAACTACACGAAAAAAACCTACTAGTTTTGTTAAGCGGCATTTTTCGCGGCATTTTTCGGCTTGGACTTTTTTGACATGCTCTTTTTATCACACTAGCTTGCACTTTATCATTGTAGCTTGGACTTTTGAGCATAATTCGTTGGTTGCTCAATAAGAGTAGTCATACAAAGAGTCTTTTGAGTTTGTGTGACCTATTGTTCAGCAATACTGAGATCAGGACCAATAAACAAGTTCATCCGAATTTCAAGCAGCGTAGACATTTGCAGAAAATTTATAATTGAGAACAATACAATTTCAGCAGTTCAACAAGTTTCATCAGTTCAACAGGTTTCATCAGCAAGAAGAACTACAAGTACCATTCACACATCACTTGAAATCTCAATAATTCTGCACATTTATCAATTCTAAACCCACCCTCCATCCTACACATGTACCACTCCAGTACCTTGTGAGAAAGCCCCTCCAACCTTAAATCGGATCTCCTTGCAAAAATTGGAAACCTAGGGTTTATGAACTTCAAATCATGATTCCTAATGAATGTAATGAAGCAACTTCAAAACTAGGGTTCTTCAACATGTTCATGAGCTTCTGAGGGGGAAAGCGACCGGGGAGGAAGAGGATGAGGAAGTAAGGAAGAGGACGAGGTTGCAGAGACATGGAGAAATCGAGGAGGAGGAGATCGAAAAGGAACGAAGAGAAGGAGAGGGATGAGGGGCGGCAGATCGCCATTGTTAGGTTGGAGAAGGAGATGAAGAGGTCGAACGTCTTCGAAATCGCCATAGCTTATGTGGGTGGAATGTGGTAGAAGGTAAAGGGTAATTGTGTCTTTTTTTCTATTTTTCCTCTTATTTTCAAAATTGTCACCGCTTATATATCTTGCTTACCTCTCTTCTTATTTTCTAGATTCAATCTGAAGTGTCTATTTTGATGATCCAACGGTCCCTAATAATTCTTATATCTTATCTTAAGGGAAATTCCCTTTAGAACGGGCCTCTTAATTTTGATGTTTTTATGTACGCTTTTACTAAGATTAATCAAATTCGAGATCTCACATTTGTTAATTGGCCATTTCCAAATATTGTATGGTTAAAAGAAACGGATCTAATGGATGAGATTAGAAGTTATACTAAAAAAGTGCAATTGACTGGATGAAAAACTACACGAAAAAAACCTACTAGTTTTGTTAAGCGGCATTTTTCGCGGCATTTTTCGGCTTGGACTTTTTTGACATGCTCTTTTTATCACACTAGCTTGCACTTTATCATTGTAGCTTGGACTTTTGAGCATAATTCGTTGGTTGCTCAATAAGAGTAGTCATACAAAGAGTCTTTTGAGTTTGTGTGACCTATTGTTCAGCAATACTGAGATCAGGACCAATAAACAAGTTCATCCGAATTTCAAGCAGCGTAGACATTTGCAGAAAATTTATAATTGAGAACAATACAATTTCAGCAGTTCAACAAGTTTCATCAGTTCAACAGGTTTCATCAGCAAGAAGAACTACAAGTACCATTCACACATCACTTGAAATCTCAATAATTCTGCACATTTATCAATTCTAAACCCACCCTCCATCCTACACATGTACCACTCCAGTACCTTGTGAGAAAGCCCCTCCAACCTTAAATCGGATCTCCTTGCAAAAATTGGAAACCTAGGGTTTATGAACTTCAAATCATGATTCCTAATGAATGTAATGAAGCAACTTCAAAACTAGGGTTCTTCAACATGTTCATGAGCTTCTGAGGGGGAAAGCGACCGGGGAGGAAGAGGATGAGGAAGTAAGGAAGAGGACGAGGTTGCAGAGACATGGAGAAATCGAGGAGGAGGAGATCGAAAAGGAACGAAGAGAAGGAGAGGGATGAGGGGCGGCAGATCGCCATTGTTAGGTTGGAGAAGGAGATGAAGAGGTCGAACGTCTTCGAAATCGCCATAGCTTATGTGGGTGGAATGTGGTAGAAGGTAAAGGGTAATTGCGTCTTTTTTTCTATTTTTCCTCTTATTTTCAAAATTGTCACCGCTTATATATCTTGCTTACCTCTCTTCTTATTTTCTAGATTCAATCTGAAGTGTCTATTTTGATGATCCAACGGTCCCTAATAATTCTTATATCTTATCTTAAGGGAAATTCCCTTTAGAACGGGCCTCTTAATTTTGATGTTTTTATGTACGCTTTTACTAAGATTAATCAAATTCGAGATCTCACATTTGTTAATTGGCCATTTCCAAATATTGTATGGTTAAAAGAAACGGATCTAATGGATGAGATTAGAAGTTATACTAAAAAAGTGCAATTGACTCGATGAAAAACTACACGAAAAAAACCTACTAGTTTTGTTAAGCGGCATTTTTCGCGGCATTTTTCGGCTTGGACTTTTTTGACATGCTCTTTTTATCACACTAGCTTGCACTTTATCATTGTAGCTTGGACTTTTGAGCATAATTCGTTGGTTGCTCAATAAGAGTAGTCATACAAAGAGTCTTTTGAGTTTGTGTGACCTATTGTTCAGCAATACTGAGATCAGGACCAATAAACAAGTTCATCCGAATTTCAAGCAGCGTAGACATTTGCAGAAAATTTATAATTGAGAACAATACAATTTCAGCAGTTCAACAAGTTTCATCAGTTTAACAGGTTTCATCAGCAAGAAGAACTACAAGTACCATTCACACATCACTTGAAATCTCAATAATTCTGCACATTTATCAATTCTAAACCCACCCTCCATCCTACACATGTACCACTCCAGTACCTTGTGAGAAAGCCCCTCCAACCTTAAATCGGGTCTCCTTGCAAAAATTGGAAAGCTCGGGTTTATGAACTTCAAATCATGATTCCTAACGAATGTAATGAAGCAACTTGAAAACTAGGGTTCTTCAACATGTTCATGAGCTTCTGAGGAGGAAAGCGACCGGGGAGGAAGAGGATGAGGAAGTAAGGAAGAGGACGAGGTTGCAAAGACATGGAGAAATCGAGGAGGAGGAGATCGAAAAGGAACGAAGAGAAGGAGAGGGATGAGGGGCGGCAGATCGCCATTGTAAGGTTGGAGAAGGAGATGAAGAGGCCGAACGTCTTCGAAATCGCCATAGCTTATGTGGGTGGAATGTGGTAGAAGGTAAAGGGTAATTGCGTCTTTTTTTTCTATTTTTCCTCTTATTTTCAAAATTGTCACCGCTTATATATCTTGCTTACCTCTCTTCTTATTTTCAAGATTCAATCTAAAGTGTCTATTTTGATGATCCAACGGTCCCTAATAATTCTTAGATCTTATCTTAAGGGAAATTCCCTTTAGAACGGGCCTCTTAATTTTGATGTTTTTATGTACGCTTTTACTAAGATTAATCAAATTCGAGATCTCACATTTGTTAATTGGCCATTTCCAAATATTGTATGGCTAAAAGAATCGGATCTAATGGATGAGATTATAAGTTATACTAAAAAAGTGCAATTGACCCGATGAAAAAGTGCACGAAAAAAACGTACTAGTTTTGTTAAGCGGCATTTTTCGGCTTGGACTTTTTTGACATGCTCTTTTTATCACACTAGCTTGCACTTTATCATTGTAGCTTGGACTTTTGAGCATTTTTCAGCATTGCTAAAAGAAATTAAGGCATTGTTTTGCTTGGACGTTTTGACATCCACTTTTCATCAGTGCGCCTTGCATCTTTTCTTTTCCGACTTGCACTTTTATCATTTTGGCTTGAACTTTTGAATATGGATAAAAAACTAAGCATTTTTTGGCTTTGACTTTTTTGGAATGCACTTTTTATTATTCCAGCTTGCACTTTTTTCGTTCCAGTTTGCATTAGCACTTTAATTGCAAAAAAAAACCCAGACATTTTTTACATGCACAATTCACCCTACGTGTTTCACGTTCTTTTTATTGCTTTTAATCAAAATCTCTTATTTAAAGCGGATCTAACGGTAAAAATCTGATTTATACCGAAGACTTTTCCGAGATGTGAAAATCTATTTTTGAATCCACCTAATAGAAATGTCTAATTGAATCGTGGAATAGATAGCCACATCCACACCATTTTACCGTCGCACTCAGGAATAACCTGCCTATATGGAGACTTTACACCCTAGATTCGCTATTGAAATCTTTGCTCTTTATACACCCGAAAAATTATATCCCACATTCGTATTAGGCACAACAAAAACACGTTTAGGTAAATCGAATTAAACTTTGAGCGCATCCGTGATGTGTCCAATTTTTTTTTGTTTTTTTGCCTTGAAATTGCAATATTTTATATATAAATAAACGGTCTAGTTTGGACACATTACAAATGCGCCAAAAACTAAACGATATTTAAAAAAACGTTGGACGCATCATTACTGCGCCCAACACTGGGGCGAGTTATAAAAAATTGAGTTGCGGGATTTTTCTTTGTTTCTTTTCGGGAATATTACATAAAATGATTGTTTTAAGTTTTATGTGAAACATTAGACTCGGGAAACGGGCCGAGATCACGTTCAGGTCAAGCGGATCGACAAATTTTTGGTTGGCGGGTTCAGGTCTGGTCGACCTAGCGAGTTTCAAATGTTCGATTTTTTTATTGTAATAAAGAAAATAAAATTTAAACCATATTTATATAATAAAATAATATTAGTACAGTATTATTTAATAAAAAAATATATTGTTTTTTTAATTAACTAAATGAAATAAATATGTGAAAAGTGGGTCTCTCGACAATTTTCGGGTCATTTGCGTATGTCCGGGTTTGTCATAATGAGTCCCAGATCAGACCAGATTTGACCCAATGGGACCCGGGTCGGACCAGATTTCATTAATTTTTTGGGTCAGGTTTGGTCAACTTTTGTCAGGTTTACTAAACAGTATCTTACATGAATCAACCCCCTTATTGAATAGGATATTTATGTATTATCTATATATGTATATATATATATTAAAACAAAGTTATTTGAAGCTCTCTGGTTAAATCTGGCCCCATAAAGATGACATAACACTCTCACAATAAACCTCACATCTATTTTTTATTTATTAATAAAAAAATTAAAATCAACCTAAAATTTTGTTCTTCAAACTAAATCAGCCTAAAATTTTATTTTGGATTCTTCTTCGTATGAAGTCTTTGTCCTCCAACCAGAAATTGCAAAACTTACTCATATCTCTTCCAACCGCAAAGCTTCAGACTAGATTTTATGCTTATTTGTTCTACTCCCGCTCTCCATCCCATGAAGCTCGCTGTAAAAATTTTATTGCTTGAATCCGGAAGTTCGCCATCTCCGTCTTTCTCTTTAAGCTTATCTCCTCTAAGCTCAAAGTCGTCTTTCTCTTTAAATTTGACTCAAAGCATGATTCTCCGCTCTTTTCCGCAGTCGTCCCTCCTCTTCATCGGTCTCTCTCTTGACACCATTATTGTGAGCTTCAATCAAATGATCAACAGGTTTGTATGCTCATTGTTGTAATTTTTCTCCAATTCGGTTCTGATTAGGGATATCATGCTTTGAGTCATCTACGTTTTCAGTTTCGTGTTCACTTGATGAATTTGTATTTCGCCTGTTGTCCAATTTCTTGATGCCTTCAAAGTGTTCGATAAATTGCTTCAACCAAAAAAAAAGAAATTAAGCTTAATCTTTAACATATGAATTGGATGTGTGTATTCAGGAGCTCTTTATAATTGCTATTGAATCAACCTCTTAGTTTGATAATTGCTACAATAATTTCCTTTGCATTGGCATGATTATAAGAAGTCGTATGGAAAGCTTATGATTTTCTGTCTAGCCATCCAGAAGTAAGTGGCTGGTGCTTTTATTCTAAGTAGCATATATTATAGGAAAAGAGGAGTGTTTAAGGTACATGTGTTATTGCAGCTCTTTGTAATTGAAGGGGACTACATTAAACTTCGAGAAGGTGCTCAGGGAATAATTGCAGCTACAACAGCAGTTGCCAAGGTTGTTGCAGCAGTTTCTGCAACAACAACAACTAATTCATGCATGTTCCCATCAGTTGCTCTCACACCCATGTCTTAGACTAACAAATTAAAACCCATTCCCGCTGCTGCTAGTTCTTTTGCACTTCCATCTGTGCAAAGTCAGCATTTAAATGGTGCCGATTCTAATGTTACTGGAGGTCTGTCAAATGTGAAACTTATAAGCAAGTCCAGAGATTCTTTGTATTATCAAAGGGAAGCTGCGATTCACTCGGTTTCCAGAAGATAGTAAGTCCCACACTCTTTACTATCTTTTCCAGTTAGAACTTGCAAATTTTGCTCACATGGGTGTGCATATTTTTCGGTATTTTCTTCAAATACTAAATTCTGGACGTCTGTGTTTTTATGTTTATGTATTTTGTATCTGGTTGTTATTTGCTTGACATATATCTACTTTTTATTTGTAGTGACTAGAGTTGTTCTTGTCAAGTTATTAGATTAGATGCAGATCATATTTCGGTGTTCTCTTGTATGTGGTTTGTGTTTGTGGCAATTTGTTTATGTGAGGTTTTATTGTATCCTTCTTTGTTTTGCTTGCAATAATGTATTCCTTGTAGAAACATTAGCATGTTATCAACCTCTTTGATCACAACCTAGATGAAATTGTTTGTTCAATTGATTTCACACTAAAAAGGCCTGCTTTGAAAGTACATATGTTACTACGGAAGAAAATCAAGAAATGGTATTTCAGTAGTCTTCTAGAAGGATAAAGGCATTGAAATTGAGTTTCATATGTTAAACAAGCTTTTATTTGTATGGATGAGGACTAATTGAGTTTCATACTGCCTCCTCTTGAATGTTACTAAGAGTTTGGAATGGAGTGTTCTTTTGATATCTATTATTTTTTCAAGATTTTATTTATTATTGTTACTGCTTGTACTTGAAAAAATTGTTGGTTATGGTTTTATACATCTACATGTTGCATTATTAGTTCAGAGGATGGAATCGAGTAAATATTATTTCTCGAGTTGGTCTATTTCTTCCAAGATTTGTATTTACTCATGGTCAACTGTATGTTGCGTTTTTAAGGGTTACAAGAAGAGATGGGTTGACTGTATTAATATGTGATAAGAACAATTGCACATATAGTGAAACAATTAATGTGGTTTACAAGAAGGTGTTCAATAATGTGATGTAAACTTAGGTATTTGGATATTTCGACATTAGACCATAAATGATTTGGATAATTTTTTATATTTTTGACTTGTTGATTTCATTTATTTTCTGTGTTTGTTGCATTGTTTTACAATAATAGTAATGATTTTTATCGAATAATATATCTCGTGCATGGCACGGATCTTACACTAGTTATATGTTAAAACAAAACTATTTAGAGTTTTCCCCTTAATTCTAGATTCACCATCCTATCTGTCATTACTCATTTTGCTATTAATTCTCAAATTTTAAATTATCAATATTTTGAATCTTATAAAAGATCTTAGCAATTAATAGTGATTTGTTGCTATTTTTTAGTCTCCTAGTAAATTATTAATATTTTCACCCATTTTATTTTTGCAAAGCCCTACCAATATAGTAATTCTCTACAATAATTCATTTTTAATGAGTTACGTATATTAATTAACAACAATTGTATAAAACAATTTTTTCTTATGTATATATTATTTTAATTAGAATTTTGATGATATCGGCATAAAATAACATAGAAAAAGTATTGTCTACAAATCAAAATACAAACGAATACGGGTCATATGATGAATTCACCTAACTGTAGTTCTAACTTCTAACATTGAGAAAATGTAATATACAAATAAATTTTATAGGTTGCGTCTAAATGCACACGTTTTTTAGGCTATATGCAAACGAATCTGTGTGGTAAGAATTACAGACACATCGATGCGGTAAATATTAACGCACATACAATTTCAGGGGCAAAGTTGAAAAATTTCAGAATTGGATTAAGATCTTGTGCGGAAAGATTTACAGCATAGATCTGTGCGTTAATGTTTAGCGTACCGATTTGAATTCACCGCACAGTGTGCATTTAGCCGAAAAAATGTGTATATTTAGACGCCGCCTAAATTTATCTGTAAAATAGTGCATCTTCAAACTCTCAATTAACGATGGAAAACAACCGAACAACATCAGCCAACAAGTGGTCAAGGGGAGAGACCACCTTATACAGCATATAGTGCAAAATGATATACACAATATTACGCACTAGATTAAAGTACGATCATTCACATCCTTTGATTGTACATCTGCACATCACAATAGCATGATCTGTACATAAAAAATAAATGGACGAAATTAAATTTGAGGTTCATACATAAAATGATTCTCGACTGACCGTAATCTTGATTAATTTATCACGTACTTTGCATCTCAATCTTTTCAATTTTATGTATTCTTAATGTCATTTGCCTATAATAAAACATTTTTTTTTTTTTTTTTTTGAAATTAGGCAAGAACCGGTACCCCACGTTCTAAGACTCCGACAGTCCCTGATCGTCTCGAGAGACGATCCTAATGAAGGACCGAAGGGATGGGCTACAACCAAGTAACCTAGTAGTATCATCAAGCTTCCTGATATTAGCATCAGGTATTGTCGAGTTAGGACCAAAAATGGCTAATTTTAGAACGAGGATATTAACATCCTCATTGGCAAGGAAATCCGCCGCCTGATTAGATTCTCTGAAGCAATGTTTAACCTCAAAAGTGGGTATAGTGTCAAGTAAATTCCAACAATCAGAGATGATTGCATAAATTTACCCAAGGAATTTTCCATTGCCTTTTGATAGAATTTATGATTGTTAGACTATCTCCTTCAAAGATGATATTATTTAGTCCATACATATTAGCTATTTGTATAGCGTGTAGAGCCGCCATGGCTTCAATACAGAGGACAGAATGGTGTGAATTTTTTTGATTATGTACAAAAAGGATGGATCCATCACTTTTCCTGTCAATACAAGATAAAAAGCCTTCTCTTCCATTTTTAAGTGATCCATCAAAATTAATTTTTATCCAGTGTTGAGGTGGTTGTTTCCATGTGCGATGTATTTTCTTTAGTTTGTTCCTTTTAGTTGTCTGTTTTGGGCCAGTTCCTTTGGATTGAATATTTTCCCATTGTTGCTGTTTGAAATACGCAATTCCGAAGGTAATCTATTATCTGTATTATGTTTTGAGAAGACAATATTATTTCTATTAATCCACCGTTCATACCAGAGAAATATAAGAGGAGTAATTAATTTTTTATTTATTGGGTCAGCTCTTAACTCTTGAATAAATTGGGAAAAGGATTTGTCGACCGGCATTTGATATTGAATATTAAGTAGGTGGAAATTTTTTTTGTAATTTTTAATCGTATTAGGACATTGAAAGAAGAAGTGACTGTTGTCTTCTAGGATATGATTGCATACAGAGCAATAAGGAGGGACTTTGTTATAGAATTTGTTTAGTCTTTCTGTTGTTGGTAGATTATCAGAGCACTTTCCAGAGAAAGTTTTTTATTCTAGGTGGTAGATTTTGCCTCCAAAGCCAATCAAAAAGGTCATTTGATTGATTATGGACATTCCGCAAGCAAATGGATCTAGCAGATGCCGTAGTGAACTTTCCAGAATTGTTAAGTTTCCAAATAATATAATCCGGTTTAGGATGCTTTGGGATATAAATAGACGAAATTTGGTCAACTATGTGAGGAGGTAGTATCGTCCGAAGTTTTTGAGTATCCCATGTTCTATTTTCTGTTATGTAAGCTTGTATTGTTTCGGAGATATCAGACTAGGTAGGATTGTGGTAGCTTTGCAATTCTATATTAGGTATCCATGAATCTGTCCAAAATTTAATAGTTCTCCCATCCCCTATTTGCCATAGAAAACCCTCCTTGAAGATTTTGCGGAGATGTAATATTCTTGAAAATTGCCAAGATTGACTCTTGTTATGTTTTTCATAATTGAGTATTGTACTTGTATTCAAATATTTTTGGGTTATAATTTTAACCCATATATTATTAAGCTCTGTCAATAATTTACAGAGAAGCTTTATTTGTAAGGCATCATTAATATGTTTTGATTTATTTATTCCAAGTCCACCTTGTGATTTTGGTATACAAATTTTATCCCATGAGGTTATTGGGCGGGATGTTGGATTGTCTTTATTCCAGAAGAAAGTTTTTGTAATTTTATCCATTTTATCACAAATATTTGTAGGTAGAGAAAAACATTGCATAAGATGAGTAGATTTGGAGAGAATGTTAGATTTGATAAGAATAGCCCGTCCTGCTTGTGATATTGAATTAGCTTTTCATTTCGACATTTATTTAGTCATATTGTGCAGAGCATATTCAAAGCATTCACTTTTGACTCTACCTCTGACAATAGGAACGCCAAAGTAATTTTCCATTTAATTCGTGATTTGTAAATTTAAAATTGACGCCAAAGCTTGTTTTTGTTGATTAGATATATTAGGGGTCGTTTGGAAAGTGCTTTTATGATAATTAATAGTTAGTGCTGAAATATTGGTCAGTCTCTCTAGAACATTTTTGATGAAATTCATATTCGTAGGATTAGCATTAGCAAAAATAAAAGTGTCATCCGCAAAACAAAGAAATGGGATTCTAGTACCATGTTGGGATAATTGGATACCAACTTTATGTTGACGTTTATCTGCTTCCGTTTGAAGAGTTCTTGCTAAGTATTCCATGACTATAATAAATAGAAAAGGTGCAATTGGGTCACCTTGACGGAGGCCACAACTGGGTTTAAACGTAGGTCCAGGGATATTATTAAGGAGTTTTTGCAGGAAATCACCCGCTATATGTCGATTTTTGCAGAAAACCACCCGTTATAAGGGTATTTATAATTAACCACCCAAATTGTTAAACTTTCTTACAATCAACCACCCCTTAACAGATTCCGTCATCATTTCCGTTAACAAAGTAAAATGACGATTTTACCCTTATACTTTTAAAACAGACAAATAAATTGAAGGGTAAAATGGTAAAGTATTAAATCATTTTTAAAGCCAAAAAAAAATTAAAATCATGTCGAGCTCGATTGGAGTTGGAGAGCCAAGGTCGTAGATCCTTCTCTCGCTCTTCCGTATCTCCAGATTCTGCACCACTGTTGATCTTCCAGTCCATGCTCCCCACAGAGACAGTTAATCTTCACGTGGGGTAAATCTCCTCTTAATTTCTCCACCACCGTCACCGGCGTCACCTTAATTTTCTCGGGCGGACGTCTAGAAATCGCGGCCACGATCTGTGAAATTAGTACTGTCATATCACCTTTCTCTATATTTTGTCGAATTTCTTGTTTTCTGAATTCGAATTCGATGTTGAAATAAGGTTAGGGCTACTTGGTTTGGCTGTTTTCTGGTTGTTTTGAGCTCTATAGTTCGAGACCTTACCCTCCAATCCTCCATGGATTGCGACAAGAAACGCTTCGAGGAAGAAGCTTATAGCGGAGCTATAGTTGAAGAATCTGAGAGTCTTGATAGCGACGACTCCTTAGATTCCAACTCGTATGCTAGTTATAGAACTGCGATGTCTAATTTGGTTGATTCCCGAGAACATCCCTTCTCATCCACTTGAAGAGATTGGAAAATCATCCACTGATTCGTAAGGTTAGGTTATTTTAAAATGATTTTTTTTTTTTTGCTTTAAAAAGTTATTTAATAATTTTACCATTTTACCCTTCAATTTATTTGCTTCTGTTTTAAAAGTATAAGGGTAAAATTGTCATTTCACCTGTTAAGGGGTGGTTGATTGTAAGAAAGTTTAACAATTCGGGTGGTTAATTATAAATACTCTTATAACGGGTGGTTTCCTGTAAAAACCGATATATAACGGGTGATTTCCTGCAAAAACTCCTATTATTAACTAAAATAGAAAAAGAAGCTGATTTAATACATGTCATAATCCTATCAATCCATGTATTGTGGAATCTAAATTTTTGAATTACTTTTATTAGGAAGGGCCATTGTTTTTTTTTTTTTGATAAATGCCAAAACCGGAGTCTTACCTTAAGACAGGTAACAACTCCTGACCATCCTCACGGATGATCCTAAAAAAGTTTGAGTGAGCACAAATCAGACTCGACTTCATGAAAATGGGCGTCATTGTTCTGATATAAGAATCAGATAAAACTTCATCCTGATTACAGGATAGTACAATTTTTAGAAAATGCATGTTGATTCCTAACCTAGCCAGGAAATCTGCTGTTTTATTTGCTTCTCTGAAGCAATGAAAAAGTTGGAAGTTTTCAAAAGATTTTAAAATGTTTTGGACGTCTAGAATTATATTACGAATTTTTCAAGATATCTTCCAAATTTCTTTAATAGAGTTTATCACCGTGAGATTGTCTCCTTCTAAAATAACATTTTTACAATTCATTTTTAAGGCCAACTGGATTGCATATAATGCTCCTAATGCCTCTGTTACTAGAGGGGAGGGTGAATATACTTTTTTATGATACATATCAATAGTTGTACCCAAATTATTTCTGGCAATGCATCCAATATATGAATTATCTGTTGATTGAAATGATCCGTCAAAATTGACTTTTATCTCAGTTGGTGGCTTTTTCCATCTCATATTATGTGCTTTACTTCTGTTTTTAAGATTTTTCATCTTCGGCCCTTTAGAAGTATTACAAGAAGCTTCCCAAAATTTGTACTGATCAAAGGCTATTCTAAAAGGTTCCTTTGTTGAGTTTGTATTTTTACGAAATACTACTGTATTTCTGTTAATCCAAAGAGAGTACCATAGGAATATTAAAGATTCTAATTTATTTTTCTCTTTTTTCAGAATATTAATTAAATGTATAAGCTTCTCTCGAAAGGATCCACCATTTTGATTTGGAATATTAAATTTGAAATTTAGTAGTTGCTCAAATTTTTGTGTTTGAATAATTGTATGATGACATTCAAATAATATGTGTTCTCTTGATTCTATTGGATTATTACACAAGGGACATTGAGAATGAACTCTATTATAATATTTATTGAGTCTTTCCGTAGTTGGGAGATTATCAGAAATTATTTTCCAAAGAAAATTTAAATATCTAGGTTGTAGTTTCAAATTCCATAACCAGGAATAGATCTCATTGGTTTTATAATTTTTATTGGTGATGTTAAATTTTCTAGATGATGCAGTAGTAAATTTACCAGTTTTATCCGGAGTCCATACTATTATGTCTTCCATATTAATTTTAGGAATGTAGATACATAAAAAATTTGAGACTATATGGCTTGGTAAGATTTCATTTAATTTTGATATATCCCATTCTTTTGTATGTGTAATAAATTCTGAAACTTTTGAATTAATATTATTATTACCAGAGCCAAAAAACTCTCTAAGATTTGTGTTTGATATCCAATTATCTGTCCAAAAATTTATATTATTTCCATTACCCAATTCCCATCCAATACCTTTTTGAAATTGTTCCCTAAGATGTAAGAGTCTTGAAAATTGCCATGATTGTTTATTTTTCTTTTTATATGTGAATAAATTATTATTCTGGAGGTATTTTTGATATATTATTTGAACCCATATATTATTCTGTTCCGTTACAAATTTCCATAATAGCTTTTGCTGAAGCGCATTGTTCAGGTATGCTGCTTTGTGTAATCCCAATCCCCCACAATCTTTTGGTCTACAAATATTATCCCAAGAGGTAATTGTACGGTAACCAGGATTACTATTATTCCAAAAAAAGTCTTTAGCAACTTTGTCAAGTTGATCACAGATACCCTTAGGAAGTGAAAAAACACTGCATAAGATGATTTGTTTTAGATAGAATATTAGATTGTATAAGGATTGTTCTACCTGCTTGCGAAATTGTATTTGCCTCCCACCTAGATAATTGTTTTCGCATTCCATGTACCGCATACTGAAAACAGTCATTTTTAACTCGTCCTCTTACTATTGGTATACCTAAATATTTCTCCATAGATGTTGTTTGTTGAAGATTTAGTACTGAAGCTAAGGCTCGTTTTTGTTCATTAGAAATATTAGGTGTGGTCTGGAAGGAACTTTTATGATAGTTTATTGCAAGACCAGAAATGTCTCTAAATTTTTGCAATACTCTTTTAATATAGTTCATGTTATTCATATTTGCATTGGCAAAGATAATTGTGTCATCTGCAAAACATAGAAACGGAATATGCGTACCATTTCTTGTTAATTGTATACCAACTTTGTGGTTCGTTTTATCAGCTTCTATTTGTAGTGTTCGTGCCAGATACTCCATAACCAAGATAAAAATAAAAGGTGTTATGGGATCTCCTTGACGTAACCCACATTTTGGTTGGAACGTTGGACCAGGTTCATTATTGACTAAGACAGAGAATGAAGCAGAGGTTATACATGTCATGACTTGATCTATCCATTTCTTACTAAATCCAAAAGAAGCAAGAATTTTGATTATGAAAGGTCATTGAACTTTGTCATATGCCTTTTCCATATCCAACTTTAAAGTCATCCATCCTCGTTTTCCTTTTTTCTTTTGGTGGAAGGAATGAAAGATTTCATGAGAAATTAGAATATTATCAAAAATTGATCTATCTTGTACAAAAGCGGCTTGACAAGGATGAATTAATTTAGGAAGGATTTTTTGAAGTCTATTTGACATTAATTTTGTTATTGCTTTATATATTGTGGAACACAGACTGATAGGTCTGTAATGATTAATGGAGACTGGGTTATCTATTTTTGGTATTAGAGCAACAAATGATTGAGTACAATCTTTTAATATTTTTCCTGGGTGAAAGAATGCTTGTATTACTTGGATAACTGATTGTCCAACAACGGGCCAAAAATGTTGATAAAATTCAGCATTAAAACCATCTGGTCCTGGAGTTTTATTATGGGGTAATTCAAATATAACATTTGTATATGACGGTTGTTGCAATAACATTTCATTATCATCTTCAAAAATGAGGGTTGGTATTATTTGGAAATCAGTATCAGATAAAGTTGTTATATGTAGAGGTTGAAATCTAGATTGTAAATCCGTTGTGATAGCCGGTTTTATGTCTTCAGTTTTATACTCCCTCCGTCCCTTAATGTTCTTTCCATCTCTTTCCGACACATTCGCCGAGACACGTTTTATAACGTTAATATCTTTAAATACACATAAATAAAAATTATAAAATTTTGATATTGTTAAAGCTCTTGATGAGACGAATCAAATAAGATCTCATATGAATATATATTTTCTTATATAGTGGAAGATATGTCGAAGATTCTCTTGAAACGTAAATAGTGTCAAAATTGATGATGGGAAGAACATTTGGGGACGGAGGGAGTAGTATATTATTTTGTTTAGTGATTCATAAGAATTTATTTTTTGTTTATAAGGTCTTACTTTTACCACTGTTTGAAAATATTTTGTATTTTTGTCCAAGTCTTTAAAATTCTTGACCTTAGCTCTTTGTTTCCAATACGTATGTTGAAATTCGAGTAATTTATTATACTTTGTAACAAACCTATTGTATAAAGGAATTTTATGTAACGAACCTTGTTGAAAACATTCTATTTGTAAATTTTGAAGCTTATTTTCTATTATTTTAAGTTGTTCCTGAACATTATTAATGTGTCTTTTGGACCAACTTTTAGTCTCCCTTTTGAGTCTTTTCTGTTTCATAAAAAGTTTATACATGGCCGATCCTGAGTAATGAAAATTCCAAATTCTATTAACTAACTTTTTATAGGATTCATTCTGTAACCATGTGTATCGTACGCTTTTTCCATATCAAGTTTCAGAGTCATCCATCCTCGTGTACCTTTTTTCTTTTTGTGAAATGAATGAAAAACCTCATGAGAGATTAAAATGTTATAAAAAATAGAGCGACCCTTAACAAAAGCACCTTGACAAGGATGTATAATTTTAGGTAGAAGTTGTTGAAGGCGGTTGGCCATTATCTTTGTTATAATTTTATAAACTGTGTTACATAAACTGATAGGTCTAAAATGATTAATGGTTGTAGGTGTATCTGTTTTTGGAATTAAAGTGATAAAGGATTGGGATACATCGGATAAAAGAATCCCAGAATGAAAAAAGGATTGGATAACGGAAATTAAAAGTTTTGAGGTGAAATGCCAATCTTTTTGGTAGAATTCTGAAGTGAAGCCATCCGGGCCAGGAGTTTTATTGTCAAGTAACTCAAAGACTCAAATTTTATTTCCTCAGTCGTCGGCTGTTTTAAAAGGTAAATATTATCCTCGTCTGTAATAAGCTGAGGAATGTGTTTTAGATCACGATCTAGAATTTCATTATTGTGTATAGGTACGAACCTAAATTTTAGGTCTTTAGTAATATGTTGAGTAATATCAGGGTGAGTGTACTATTTTATGTTATCCAATGATGTGTAACAGTGTATTTTTTGTTTGAAAGTTCTAATTTTGACCGTGTTTTGAAAATATTTGGTGTTCTTGTCCATATCAGTTAAATGCTTAACCTTAGCTCGTTGTTTCCAATAGGTGTGTTGAAACTCAAGTAGTTTGTTATATTTATCAATAAATCTAATGTATTTTTTGTAGGTATTACTTTGAGTATCCCGAATATTATTTTGATTTTGTAGAAGTTTCAACGTATCCTCTGTTTGTTTTAGTTGGTGTTGTATATTATGTATATTCTTGCGCGCCCAGATTTTGTATTGTTGCTTAATACTTTTTTGTTTTGAAAAAAGTTGAAACATAAAAGAGCCTTGGGTGTGTGACACCAAATTTTTTGGGCCATTTTTTCGAAATTGGGGTTTGTAAGATGTGCATTTTCTAGAATAAAAGGGTACTTCTTATTACGCCTCCGGTTTCCAAGTTCTAACGTAATACAACAGTGATCTGAGGTAGTGAAGGGAAGATGTTCCACTGAAATATGATTGTAGTAATTTAGTATGTCAGGGTGAAAGAATACTCTATCAAGCCTTTCAGGGGTTGTATCTATATTAGTGCTAGATCTTCTCCAAGTAAAAGGAAAACCATTGACATTATGCGTAATAAGACCATGTTGAGTTAAAAAGTTATTCAGCCTTGTGAATCGGTGCACGTTTGGTTGAACACCACCTAACTTATCTTCAGGGGAGAGAAGATCATTCAACGAGCGAGTTATCCAAGTTTGAACCCTTGCTGAAAAGCATCAAATTTATAGAACCGATTTTATGTTTTGCTTAATAGATTGATCGAATTTGTTTACTTTTTGTGGAAATTGGTTGTTGGCAATGAAATTTAGTAGTGCTCTGGGTTGCACTTTTGAATGAACTGAGCATCAATTCTGAATAGATTAGAATTTTGTAGTGCATATCACCTGTTTGCTAAAATGTTTATAAGAGATTTTGCAGGCATAGCAAATGTTTGAAAAATTGTCATACTTGAATCCCCTTCTAATATATATTCCTGACATATCTACCAAATGATTCCTTCATGGACCATTATCCAATTTGCTGAATTACCGAACATTTGTCTTGGTTGTGTTCAATCATCAAGATGAGATCATGTAGTCTCTTGAATGAGGCATTGTTAGGTTTGTTTCTCACCTTTTGGTGATGCATTTATAGGTCGTCTCGGTGTAATTTTTTTTTTGCTAGACTGATTGTAAATCTCTTATCGTTGAACTCTGTTTCAATAATCATGTACGCCCACCTGGGTTTCTTGACTTTCTACTAATCCTTGATTGTTCTTTTTGTTACTCTTTCATGCAGACTATCCTTCCCTGAAATACGTCAAACATGTCCGACGCTTATCCAAATGGATCAACTGATGAGCATTTCTATATTTTATTTCACATTGGTTCATCATCAATTATATATTTTTTTTGCAGGATCATTCGGATGTGTATGACAACTGCGGGATTCAATTTCACCAGATAAATGAAGCTTATGATCATCTTCTATGTGACTTTCACATTTGATTTCTTTATCGATTAACAGATTGAGTTCACCTTTTAGTTGATTCTGATATGGTGGATGTAGTGGAAAGATTTAGATAAGAGACTGTTGAGAATTCATAAGATTTGGAGGCAGCCGATGATTTGTGGGAAGAATTGATGGGATGGGAAGTAAGCAACCAGAATGGGATATGTATAATGCATTCATGTCCAACTTTATATTGTTTGAATATGCTATTCTGCAGGTGTGATGCCCACGTTTGCTTCCCTCCACCCAAAAAATCAGGAGTCATCAACGTACGTCCCATAGGTAAATCATCTTTTAAATTGACGTGTTTCTCCACTGAAACTCTATACAAAAAATTTGATGGGGTTGAATTGTGATGAGTGCTTAAGTTCTCAAGAATGTGCTCCACATCTTGAATTGACCTGTTTTTAAATTACATAAGAGAGAAGATGACTATGTCCTTTCCCTCAAGACTGAATTAATTCAACTTTCTTATTTATGTGCCGATTGTGGTTCCAATTTCTTATCTCCTTCTATTATGATTCTAGGTGTTGACATCAAGAAGAATGTTTGTAGTGCATATCACCTGTTTGCTAAAATGTATATAAGAGATTTTGCAGGCATAGCAAATGTTTTTACAGGGGAAAGTTTTAATTATGAAGTTTCCCAACCAAGTTGGAGCAATGAATATGTGTAACATTTTGCATAGACTTTTTAATTGAAAATTTTGTTTGCTCTATTTGTTGAACAGAGGAGCAGCCCTAAGCTGGCAGAAAGCTTTGCAGGTCAACCTCGAGGATTAAACGGATCATGATTAATGTTTAATCCTGATGATAAATTAGGGATTTGGGTTCGTTATTGACGATAAAGCCACCATGGTTTCTCGAACCATTTACAGCATGCTTACCTCCACAAGTCTCAAGTTAACTCTTAATTTGAAAATAAATTTCTACATATTGAAGTATATATTCTTAGACAAGAGCTTAGTTATGCACTTTTCTTATAATATTTGAAATTTAAATGAGTAGTTGTGAATTATCTTTTCCTAGCAACTCTAGACACTCATTGATACAATATGTAAAGAGTTATGTGATGAGGAACTCATACTCTAATAAAAAATACTACTTGGTTAACGTCAATACCAAATCTTGAAGTTCTTATATACTTTGGGATATCTCTGTGTGTTTGTTAATTATTTTTATTCCTCTACATTAGATGTGTACTTTTTTAATGATCTGTCCCATTTAATATGACAATAAGAGAGAAACGTCCTAATTTCCTACAGTTCCTCACTCGACATTAGGGGTGCATTTGCATTTCCGTTTCTAAAAAGAAATTTAATTGGCTACATACTAAAGTATGTGTGTATATCAGTTTTGCTAATTTGTTTTTCTTTATTATGCCAACTTTATCAATGAATTTTTTGGATTATTACTACAAACACGGTATATCCATGTCAAAGGAACGATTTCAAGGATGAAGTCGGGCCTCCACTTCTTCGTCATTACTATGGTTTATATCCTCTATTTATAAGTGAATTCTCTTTTTTCCTACCGAAAAAGTATGTGTACCTATGTCAATTTTCTTTGATAGATCATGTTATAAATTTAACTTTGTTGATGCTAGTTTGTTGTATTAGAGATCGTGAATATGATTAGCCCTAATCCGAATTCGGAATGCCTATTTAATTAAATTAAACCGACTACAGATAGTTGTAATTGCCCCGCGCGAAGCGCGGGGTTCTGGGTCTAATCTTATCTATATAAAAGTTGGTTGTCCATTGCCAAAATTGAATGAAATTGGTACCAATTTAATGCATTACTCATTTCTTAATCACCTCTTATTGGACTTTTGGGCATGTATTTAAATATCTTTCTTATATCCCTATGTTATATTTATTTATAGTCTACTTGATTAAGTCACAAATTAAATTAATGTGTGAGCTTCTCTTATGACAGTGCAAACTTATTCTAATATTATGTTTTAAAACTACTTCAAACATAAATATAAGGAAATAAAAAATACTTATATTTACAAATATTAATAAATTTGATAACAACAACAACATATTAACAAATAATGTATAACTATATTAAATCACATACGAAAATCCGTAATTTTCTCGCGCGGAGCGCGAGGCCCGTATCTAGTAAACATATAAATGAAACTTTAAAATAAGCATTCACTCCCTTTTGGTGATGTATTTTTGGCTGATTTTGATGGTGCATTCAAGTTTGAGTTTCTTTTCTCTGCTTGATTTTCCGTCTTCCCCTCTCCCCTTCATTACTCTCTTATCACCGTCATTCTTTAATTTACTCTGATTTTTGGTGATGCATTTAGGACTGTTTGTTAATGGCGAATTGAAGACGGACTCACTGGCATAAATAACTAACTAACTATCTGTCATAAAGAATATTCTACAGATCCTTAGAAACTAACTAACTGTATATATCATTTCATCCTTTAAAAGATTCCTGAATTTTCTTCCCAACTTCAAACCGTTGCTGATGTGTAATTGTTTTGCTGATGTGCAACATATGACTATGTATAATTATTTTTTCTCCAGACTATTTGGATGGAATAAAAGATACTGAGATACAACAATGTGTTGTGGTATGTTCAGCTTTCCGGTGAAATGTCATCTTTTGATTTTTTTTGGAAGATTCTACTCAACTTATACTTTCTCCTTTATCTTCCAGTGTGTGAATCTCACAGAAGATATGAAGAACGAAATACACAAAAACTCATGGGGATCAAGTGATGGTCAGGCTCTTTATAGGACCACCACCCGTGTTTCTCTGACGTGTCGATTGGTTTTGAAAGTCCCCAGGAATATAATCAAGATTTAATGCTCATATGAATTGTCTTGCAGATGGTATGATCATGACATTTCTAGAGTTTTTTCTGTTAGTAAACTTTTTTCCGAGTATTTTGATTGGTTAAACTTGTACCAAATTAGAGTGATGATGTATTTTAATGACTTTACTGCATGATGAAATAGGTATGTTCTTCGGTTAGTCCAGTAGATGTCAAGCATATTACTGTGTAAGAGCCATTTTCTTGAGTTTGTTCATAGCTTTAAATTGTTTTATACGATTACAATTTAATTCTGCATAATCAAGAAGTTTATCAGGAGCTACACCATCTACAATTACATGATTACATGTACCGAAGGGTGGTCTACGAGATTATTTCATACCCAATTTATAACTATAGTTTTACTTCCTCGGTAAGAAATAATTACCCTTCTAGCCTTAAACATTAGTTAAAAATTTGATGTCTTTTAACAATTTTATACTCTTTTTATCAAATTTACTCTAATGAAATTGTTTTTTTATCCTTTCCTTAAATCTCTCAAATATTAGGAAATACAATTCTTTAACATGAACGTTAAAATCCATTTAAAGTTTAGACTTTTTCCATTGAGATAGTCTTACACACGCATTGCATGATCGTAAAGAGTCTTGCACCCGCTTTGTGACACCATGTTGAAACGAATGGGTGACCAATTTTTTTGAAAATAAAAAAAACGAAATTAACTTGTAACATAGATATATACTTCTATAAAAAAAATTGACCTTTTTTTAAAAAAAAAATATAATTTAAATTAACCTGTATAAAACACAACATAAAACATTAAGGACACCAGTAGTGTAATTATTGTTGTCAGCTACAGCGAAGACGGGTCGTGCATCGCACGGCCCCCGGAGGTCTAGTGTATTTAAAAATTGGAATTAAAATCTGTTTATGATTGCAAACAATACGAAAGACAATTATGTTACATCTATTGGTAATAGTAGTGTAATTATTATTTGTAATTGGGGTTTGTCTACAAAAGAAGTTATAAGGACACCAGTTGCTATATTTATGGGTGTACTTAACAGCATAAAAGGGTGAATTAAATACGGAGTAACTCTGAATATAATAGTGGGCTCCAACTAATTTTTTTTAATTCTTTTCTTTTCCGTTTAAATGAATAAAAAATGTTAAAACGTGACACGTGTCACTATTATTTAACGGAGTTGGACGAGGAGTGGCTGTTTAGTGACGGAGGGTATGATAATGGTGGTTTTCGATAATAATGGATGATACGGGTGGTTTTGGACAATATAGCCCATCATAAGGGTGATTTTTGGTAAAAAAAACCCATAAATTTATCAAGGGTTATTTACCGAAAACCACCCGTATGATGACCTACTTTGCGATTAACCACCCCTATGTTGCAATATTACCGGAAATCACCCTTATAAACACCTCCGTCACTCAACGACCACCCATCCTCATACTTCGTTTAAATTTCCGTTAGATATTTACAGATTTAAGCCAAACTTTTTATTTTTGTTCATTTTCTACACAACTTTCAAAACTTCCTAAAAATGTAATTAAATCAAAATTTAGGGTCATCTTCTTCAACCTTTTTCCAAATCCAACCATGGTGAGTCTCGATCCAACCATGGTGAGGCGACGGCGGAGTACCTCTCCTCCACCGCAACCGGTACATCTTCCTCCTCCGATGCAATTATCCCTGTCCTCCCGCTCGATCTCAAACAATTCGAAAAATCCTAACCAAAATCCCCAATTAGCCATAACCTAAAAACTAATAAACCAGAAATTGAACGTAGAACATCGAGCTTCTTCTTACAAATTATACAAAAATCCATTCATTGCATTTCAAAATTCATTATTTTCTTTACAGATCCGAGATCTCTTAACCTCTCCCCCACTCCTCCTCCGTCCTCCATCATTGAACTAATAAACCAGTAATTATTATTTGGTTGAAGAAGATGGCCCTAAATTTTGATTTAATTACATTTTTAGGAAGTTTTGAAAGTTGTGTAAAAAATGAACGAAAATAAAAAGTTTGGCTTAAATCTGTAAATATCTAACGGAAATTTAAACGGAGTATGAGGACGGGTGGTCGTTGAGTGACGGAGGTGTTTATAAGGGTGGTTTCCGGTAATATTACAACATAGGGGTGGCTAATCGCAAAGTAGGTCATCATACGGGTGGTTTTCGGTAAATAACCCATTTATCAAACCATTTGGGTAAGATCTCTTTAACTCTACGTGAAATTCACTTCAGCTCAACCCTTTGCGTAAAATCAGGATGCCCACCAAATCATTGCATCAAATCCTTGACTGGATTTTCTATTGTTAGATTCCCCTACATTAACTGCTCCATCGATCCTTGATCATACTTGGAAGACCTGGTCTTTAGAAGAAATTACGAGTGTTTTTCAAACAAGAGTATAATTTTTGTGAGAAAAAAACAGTGACAGACCAATTTTACGGGTTGCAACCGGGCAGCACCCTTTTTGCACCGGGCAACACCCTTTTTGCACCGGGCACCCCCTTCCCATTCCGAACGGGTTTTTTAATTTTTTTTTTTTAAAATATAGCCGTTTGGAATGGGGTTCCGAACGGCCCTAACCGGGTTCAAAAATTTGAACCTGGTTTATGATTCCGGGTTCAAATAATACATAAAATGTATTATTTGGAAAACCGGTTTCCCGTTCGGAATGTCATTCCGAATGGGAATTTAATTTTTTTTTAATGACGTCATAATTAAAATAATTAAAAAAAGCCGTTCGGAATGGCATTCCGAACGGCTCAACATCTATTTTTTAAAAAATAGCCGTTGAGCAGCTAGCCGTTCGTGCAAGGGTCGTTATTGAAGAACTAAATGCAGACAACTTGTGTAACTGGGCAAAGGCTGGAGGGCTGGACGATGGGCTTGAGCTGTTGAGGATTGGAACAAAAGAATGGAGCGCATAAATAGATGAACTGAAAGCCAAAAACGCCGAGCTCATGGAGGAAAACGCTGCACTTGCTGCAGAATTGGCAGCAACACTTAAGAAATAGAAAATTCAGTGCTTTTACTTTCTTGTATCGTTAGTTGTTTACTTTCTGTGTTGTATTGTTCCTGTTGTTTTTCAATTATGTTATAAAAATTGTTGTTTCAATATTGTTTCTATGATTATGTTGACGACATTCAAAAAGAACCAATCTTAAACATATAAAACAAACAAACAAACTGATCCAAGATGTTTCATAAACAAACTGATACATATATCATCTGACTAACATTAATCAAGTTAACCAAAACATGCTTAGGTCATTATTGGATCGCCACCATGAAACCGTCTCTCAGTTACGTAGTTCTCGAATCTTATCTGAAAGCCCTATTCCCATCCGTCCACCGATGGATCTTTGTAGATTGTCCACTGCCTTGGAGGGGGGTGGAATTGGACAATTGTCATCAACCAACCAAATCTGTCAAAACAATCTTGTTATTGTATACTAAAAAGCACATGTAAAATAAGACACAAGAGCGAAAAATAGCAATGCGTACCGGTACATAATGGTTGTGGGTGCCTACATGTGCAATAGCAAACACCGTGGTGGGAGGCTCTGAACCGAGAGGAACAAACATCGGAAGACATGTACAAGGACCAAACCATGATAACACCACTAGTGCAACTTGAAATCTCGTGGCAAAGACCAATCCCATTGTAGGTGTGCACATCCATAATTCACTAGAGCAGGGCGATCGAATGTAATTCACTTCTCGAATGAGTTGCGGGATAGTTTTGAAACCCTCTAGCATCTCTTCATACCTATGCCCGTTTGCTTGGAGGTGCCTCGAAAGATCTAATCGGACTTCCCAGTATTGTTGCTCTGGCTTACCAATCAAGCGTGCAAGGGACCGATAACCACAATGACCGTCATCACCTACTTTCTCCACACTAGATATGTATGCGAGCATGAAAAGGTCTATATTATCTATCCCCCAATCGAAGTCTAGATAAATGAATGAATTCGCAGCGCCACATTTCGCTTTGGCATTTCCTCTGGCCCTCGGTGGTTTAGTTGCACTCTGTTTTCCGGTCGTGGCCCCGCTTGAAGCTCTGTTGGATGCAACCGACGATTTCTTTTGTGAATCGGCTTTCGGTGGCACAGTTGCACCCTCTTCCTCTTTCATCCCCTTTTTCCTTGCTTCTGCCTTCTCCTTATCCTTCTTAGCTTGAGCCCTCTCATCCCAACCCGGATCTCGCTTTGTACCCGTCTTCTTCGCATGAATCTTAGGCCTTCCTCTCCTCGTCTCTCCATGAGGGGGGTCCTGGACATCAACTGAAGAAGGATCCTTGCACTCACGCCACTTATCAACCATCCTCTTCATATCGAAATCATCAACGTTACCGGAAAATACCCCTTCAAAGAAATCATCCATAAGAACCTTATCCACAGTCAATTGCACGTCGTCGTCAGAGTCGAAGTCTTTCAGTTCCACTCCTTCCCACTTGATCTGCTTCCAGAAGATATCAATGTCGCTCGGCAACAATGGCGTTCCTTCCTCTGCAAACACCTTAATCCTGTGTGGGCAAGGCAATCCGAGTGTTGATTCCCACTAAGGATCCTCACATGGGCCACATATCTTTCCCTCCTTTGCCTTAATAACTTCTTTCAATAGCATTCTCAAACATTTGTCGGAGCACTTCCTCAATATGCGCATGAAAATAGTCTTGATCCACCGAGGCCCGTCTTGTATCTCCTTCGGGCTAGTGTGGTTGGACATTTCCATCTCGGCCCGTATTCGACGGTGCTGATCAACAAACATATTGTCAATGTGTTGCACTAAAGTGTCAAACCCTCCAACAACTGAATCAAACATATGCTTCAACATCGAGTGTTGACCTTCAACCCTGACAACCAAATGTCATGATCATTCTCGTTAAAAACAAATTCAAATATCTTACCTGCTAGACGTTCTTGTGCTAAAATGGCGTATATCATCGCAATACGCAGCTATAAGTTTTTCCTTGTAGGGAGTAAACCATGTGCTCTCAGCATATTGTACAAGATGACCATTCCTCCATGTTTTACGGAAGTGATTAAGTCTCTCCTCATACTGCTTCTCTGTGTGAGACCGCATCACCCGTCGAACGCTAGCCGATGAACTTTTTTCGTCCAGGTTGTTCAATTTAGCAAATGCCTTAACATTCCGATCAACGTGGACATGGCAAAGCATATGACGCACACCAGGAAATACATGGTCAACCGCCTTAATTGTTGCCAGCTCTCGATCAGACATGATGCAATCCGGTCCTCCGAGTGCACCAAACAAATACTTCAGCCGTTTCAATGCCCATGCATAGTATGGGGCTGACTCACGGCAAATGAACGCTAGTGCAATACAATATGTATATTTGGTGCAATTGAAACCAACAAACTGAAGTAACGGCCAACCATACCTATCAATTTCAAATTTAATAATTATAATTCAAAAACGGCGAATGAAGTCATAATAATGAAATTTAGTGTACCTATTGGTCTTGTACGTCGCGTCCATGATCACCACCCGAGGGAACATTCTCAACAAATGTTGACAATCCGGATGAGATATGAAAAACGCTGACAACTTTTTCTCCCCGGTCTCTGGATTCGTCTCATAGTCAATGTCTTTATTATAACATCTTTGATGGAGAAAATCTAATGACCACTGGGTCACGGTTAGATTTGCCAATGCTTTCTTCCTCTCCTTTTCCCTCATAGTGTACACTTGCCTCCTTGATATTGTGGAAGTCGGATTTTCTTGAAGCAACTGTGTATAAATAACCTTCGTCATTGCCCCGGCCGCTGATGCAATCATTATTTTTCGTCTTTGCTCTCCCGTCATCCTCGAAGCAAATGCATGGCCAATCAAGCTGCTGGAAAGACAGTGGTTGTGACATGCCTTCTCAACTTTTAGTATCCACCCAGCCGGCTCAACAAGAGTTGCTCGTCGATAATATCCTCTCAGCATAAAAGGACAATTGTTCTTCCTTAACCAACTAAGATTGCTACGCTGCGACGATGGTTCTGCTACAGTATCCCTATTTAAAATTACTCAAATTTCAATACATACCATATGAATAAAATAAATTCTAATGAAATGCTATAAAAAAGGTTTATAGGTACTTACTTGGAAATGTGTATCATCTACCGGCGCAGACAAATCAACCTCCTCCTCCACCGACGTCTCACTGGAAGAACACTTCCGTCTTTCTTTTCAACTACCTGCCCTTGAAGAATTAGTTGAATCGCTTCCAGACGTCATTTTTTGTGCTTTGCCGTTTGGGTTTGATAATGTGGCTATACAAATCCGGTTTTATAGAGTCCATGAGAAAATAGCCGTTGGCATTTTCAAAAAAAAATAGCCGTTTTCCCGTTTGGAACTGATTCACGAACGGCCGTTATTCAAATTTTAAAAAAAAAAAAATTCACCTGTTCGACAATTAATATATTAAAAGTTGATTTTTTTGGACCGGTCCCGTTCGGAACCCCATTCCGAACGGGAAAAAATTAAAAAAAAATTAAAATGGGGCCCACCCATTCCGAACGGGAGGGTGCTGCCGGGAGCAAAACAGGTGCTGCCCGGTTGAATCGCCATCTTAACCAATAAATCTTGCAGCAATGCATGATTAATCCACTATATACAAGGCCCTTACTAAATACAGTCCGGACGTTTTACTAAATAACGCCCGGCCACTCGCATAACGCGTGAGAGCGTCACCTCGCAGAACGCGAGGGGTGTGTCTCTCGCGGAACGCGAGGGTTTAATCCATATAAAAGGGGAAAAAACCCTACTTCTGCTCATTTTTACATTCTACCGCCGCTTTTTTTACTCCCTCTCTCAAAAACCTACTTCATCTTCCTCTTTTCAATACAAATCTTCAATTAAGGTATGTTTCTTCTTCCCTTATGCTTTCTAATGTTGATTCTAGATGAATATATGTTGTTAGTATAGGAAATTGCATATTATATGATGTTTTGATATTGAATGTTGATTTAGAAATGGTTGTATATAGTATTAGGTTGTTTGGAATGAATGAAAGATGCTGATATTGAATTGTGGTTGATGAGTGGATGTTTTTTTTATGTTGAATAGGTTGAAATTCATTAGGGTTAGGTTTTTTTTATTAGGGTTTACATTTTATTTAGGGTTTTGATGTTTATTTGGTAATTTACTTAGATTGATAGGTTTTTTAGTTAAAATATTGAATTTATGTTGAATTTGTGTTGAAATGTCGCCGGAAACTGGCCAGAATGAATGAGATGACCGGAGAAGAAAGTGAGAAATCACGCATCACGCGTGACGTCACACCTCGCAGAACGCGAGAAGGGTACCCTCGCAGAACGCGAGAGTCATGCCCTCGCAGAACGCGAGGAATTTCCATAGCTGGAAATTCCCCCTTTTGCAGAACATGTGTATTCTGCTAATTTTTTTTTCTGTGTTTGTTTCTGCATTCGTTTATTTATTGATTTTACTTTTGATTGTTTTAGGTAATGGAACGTCCTGGTCGTTCAACTCATCGGAAAAACCGGAACATTGTGAGGGAAGAACCATCGGTTGAAAAAGCAAAAGGGAAGAGGAAAGCAAAGAAGACAACACCCGTAGAGCTCTTCCCCGAGGGACTCCCCGATGTTGAGCGCCCTACAAACTTACCGGAGTTGTACCCTGATGGACTCCCCGAAGCATATCTGGATTACAGTGGTGCCCATAGTTATGGTGGGGCAGACTGTTCTATGCCTAGTGTGAGAGAACCAGGAGGTTCATACCAAGGAGCTTACCCTTGTGGTGGCTGGGATATTTTTTCTCAAGATAGTTATTCACGTGGACAACCGGGTAGCTGAGACAATTATATTCCACAGGGTGCAATAGTGGAATGTGGACAGGGGTGGGGTGGACAAAGTTGGGGCGGTGAGGGAAGTGTTCATCAAGACATGGGTCATGGAAATGTCGAGGGAAGTGGCAAGCTTGTTCTTCTTCTTACAATCAGCAACCAGAACCGATGGAAGAAGAAAACGAGGATGAAGTTGTTGGGGATCAAGAAGAGGAAGAGGAAGAACAAGAAGAAGAAGAAGTGGTCGTGAAAACAAAAAGAAAGAGGAAGTCAAAGAAGAATGAGCCAATATATGATCCTGAGCTCACTCAAAGCGTAGTTGGAGGTCCAGAAGATCCCGAGTTGCTTAACGGATTTGAAGCACATGTGGCTTACCACATCCAAAAAGGGATTGTAAGTCATTTTTTTTTATTCAGCAGTATAATCCAGTTTGCACAGTTTCTGCAGAGACTGCAGAAACTGTGCATTTTCTCGCAGAACGCGAGATGGCACCCCTTGCAGAACGCGAGAGTGGGCAACCTCGCAGAACGCGAGAAAATGCACATTTTCTGCATTTTCTTCCTTCTCTGCAGAAACTGTATTTTTTGCTAATTTTTTCTGCAGAATATAATATGTATTTTTTCCTGCAGATCAAAGCTCCGATGAAGCCACAACAAAGGACAAAACAGAGCAGTGATTGGTGTGAGATTCCCGGTGCAGTTGGATTGTCAAATCTCCCCGGAATGATGTACGACGAAATCGACTTCCCGTTGATTGAAGCGTTCATTGAACGATGGCAACCGGAGACAAATTCATTCCACCTCCCTTGTGGTGAGATTACTATTGGCCTTCTTGATGTGTATAAGATATTAGGTCTCGCCATAGATGGGAAAGCTATGGCACCAAAAAAGAAACTGGGTGCCAAGTTTAGTCATGAAGAAATTAAAATATACTATGCCAAGTGGGGGGCGGAAATTTTTGATATAGATTATACCACGTGCGATTCTGGGAGGGTGAAAGCCGAGGATTTTAGGAGTCATTGTCAAACCCTTTTTGAAGAACGAAAGGGATTAGGTGGGGTGTTGTATACTGCTGCCTCGATCTTATTTCCCGACAAGTCACAGAACTTGATCCGGCTTAGATATGGGCCTTTTGTGAAATCCTTAAGCATAGCTTCGAACATCTCGTGGGGCTCGGCTGCTATGGCACATTTGTATAGGCAGCTGGGGGTATGCATACGCCAGAACTGTTCCCAGATGTCTTTTTGTTACACCTTGTTGCAGGTATTTTGCTTTCTAAGCAGTTAATTTACCTACTTATTTATGTTTTCATATTTAACGTAATTTATATTTCCTAGGCATGGATCTACAATTATTTCCCACAGTTTTGACCTACTGAATGACCTCGGTGGACGGAAGCACAACCATGGGTTTACCGTTGGATGCCTCATAATTTAAAGCTGAAGAAGGGGCAAGTCGGAAGGGACTATAGAGGCGCGCTCGATATTATGTTACCAGAGATGGTAATTATCTAACTCTTTTTTTATTCATCTGCATTAGGTTGTGTTAAGTTTCTGCATTGGTGCATATCCAACAACTTCTGCAGAAAGGGAATGTTCAGTAGAAAATGGGCATTTTCTCGCAGAACGCGAGGTAGCACATCTCGCGTAACGCGAGGAGATCCCATAGCCAACTTCTCGCTCTCAGTGAAGATGCACGATCTCTGGCACAGTTTGTGTTGCTCGCGTAACGCGAAGGACACAAACCTCGCAGAACGCGAGAAGTTGCATTCTTTCCAACTTCTTGCTCTCATTGAAATAGCCGGCTCTTTTAGAGGAGTATTTACTCTCCCAATGTTTAAAACAGTTTGCGCACACTTCTCTTGATCATAGGGGCACAAGTTCGGAAACGTTTCCTCATAGAAACTCTGAAAAAGACGTCTTGCCACCTTACTCTTAACCTCGAGTCCGCCGGGAACATCAAATTCTTCCAAACTCAATGTACTCCAGAAAGGGTGCAACTCTGATGCTCTTAATGGTCTTTGCTCCTTCCAATGTCTGCCAATCTGATGAACACACATCAACCCATCTCTAATCTTGATCTCACAACTACAAAACATAAGCGTGTACAAACCAAATGTCTGGCCCTTCATGTATTCCTTAAGCAATTCCTCTATGCATTTGTAAGACACTTTGAACCTCAAGACTTTAAACAAGTCGGCCCCTTCAACAACTGTGAAGCTCTTATTCAAACTCTCGGTGAAAGACACATTAATCTCCTTAAGTTGGTTCGCCGCCATTGTTTTGTATTCACCGAACATTGTGTCTAGCCCACCCTTTCCACTTGTCAAGTAAGACTTAAGACACGAATGTTCTCCTTCAACTCTAAAATGTTCGAAAAACAATGAGAACAAACATAATATGCAAATACAAAACAGTGAATTTGCATCATTATGTAATGTGCAAATTCTCGCATTCTGCGAGGTGTAATCATCTCGCGTTCTGCGAGGTGACCTAGTCTCGCGTTCCGCGAGAATGTGCATTACAGAAGCTCCTATTCTCAAATATAGAAGGTAGACATAAATTAAAGAACATACCTATTTGTCGTGTTATTTCCGAGAGTGAAGACATTATCCGTCCATGCTGAAACAATCTTTCCTTGTAAGGGTTTGGCCAATTCTTTTTCACGTAGTTCAATACGGTTGGATAAGCTCCCCATTCTTTCTCAAGTTTCTTTAACCTTTTGTTGTAACCTTCTTCAGTGGTTTGGTTGAACAAGTCATAATAATCATTAGAAATATGAATCCCCAATGCTTGTGTGCCCATAGCTATCTTGCCTCTCGCCTCTATGTTCTTCCTTACATGTCGTCTACATAAGAGAAAATTGCATTTGGCCATAACATGTCCGTTGCATTCATAAGAGCCATCTCACGGTCTGTGACGAAACAAGTAGGCGATGCTCCTATTCTCAAATACATCGTCTGCAGCTGCTGCAACGCCCACAAATAACTGTCCTCGCTCTCGGCCTCTAACCATACCCCGCATACAACAAAATTCTTCCATGTAGAAGTCAAACCGACTATCTCCAGGAAGGGAACATTGTACCTTAGACCAAACTACAGAAAGATTACACCTTTAATTCAGAGTCTTAAATGTTTTACTTCGGAATAGCATCTGTAATGCACATTCTCGCGTAACGCGAGGACACCCCACCTTGCGTAACGCGAGAATGTACTCTATTCCAGAGGCGGTGTTTTCCAAAATGCATAAACACTGAATCATGTGTACTCCTCGCGTTACGCTAGGTGGGGTGTCCTCGTGTTACGCGAGAAGTGTTTTTTTACCACAAATCTTAAATTTTTCATGAATTTTAAAATACAACATAAAAACAGAATGATAAATACTTACTTGTTCGTGCTATAAGTCGAATCCAACAAAAGGACATATGGAAACGCCTTTAAGAGTTTCATTGATTCGGGGCTAGCAAAGAACAAGTCGCCTATTATCGAAGGATTATTTGCACTTGGCCTATACTCCATGAAGTAGTTGTTCTCTTTGCATTGGTGAAAGAATTCTTGAACCACGGTTCTACCTTCCATTTCCTCTTCCCTCATATCTCTTACCAAATTGTACACTTGTCTCTTCTTTGTGCAGCTTCCGGGATCCTTGTTTATCTCAATGTAAATCTGATTTGGAGAACAATGAGAAAGTACCATCTCACGAACCATTTCTTTTGATCAGGGGTTGGCCTCCCAGCAAATGCATTCTCAACCAAAGTATCTCCAATAGGATGGTTGTGCAAACCACAAACAACTGTTACTCTCCAATTTTCTTCAAAACGGTTCTCCATGAGCTTCAACTGAAATGGACACCCTGTTTTCTTGCTCTTTGTGTTTGTTCTAACTCCGAGACCTTTAGGCTTATAACTGCCCCCTTTCTCACAAATGATTTGAACCTTTCCACTTTGCCCCGGTTTAGATGGTACACTCCTTCCAATAGAGATCATAAACTTATGTTGCTTTGCAACATTCAACGCCCACAAATGACCAATCTCCTTAGAGGCAAACACTTGCTCCGTGGTGAAATATTCCGAATAATCCCTAGAAACAACATCTTCCTCGCATACGGGACTATCAAACTTTGGTGCAGTGCGTAAAGAAGGAAGAAACCACATCCCCTCTCCTACGTTTGTAGGTGGGTTAGCAGACTGTAAATCAAACGCATCATAGCTTGATGGCACTTCATATGTACATGGAGCTTGATAAGTAGATGACACGAGCAATTCATATGTATGTGTCACGGGCACTTGATAAGTAGATGACACATGCAATTCATATGTAGATGGTTGATGATAATCACCAAAGTCAATCCCTAAATCAAATGACGGTGGCGAACATGGCCTCGTATTCCACGAGGGGTAGGTGTAGTCATTCAACTGGATTGCATTCAATCCAGTGAACAAAGAAAAATTCACCTATACACAATAAAGAGTTAATACTCTGTAATGTGCAACTTCTCGCGTTCTGCGAGGGAGGCACATCTCGCGTTACGCGAGGTGCTTCTTCTCGCAGAACGCGAGAACTAGCTAAGGTTGAAACACAGTGAAACGGGGTCATTTAACATAAACATGAACAAATCTAAATTTTCTACATTAAAAACCCTAAAAGCATAAACCCTAAACAAAATAAGGTTGAAGAACAAAACTTTTGGACATTATATGCAAAAGTCATCTCTTCAACACTTACCACTACTACATTTAACATGAAATACAACATAATAACTTCATGTTAGCTCTTAATGGTGCAAAACAAATTAAAATTCAAAAATTAAGTAAGAACATTACCTCATTTGCATGGTAACTTGATGAACCACCATCTCCATTCCTTCCTTTGTTGAATTTCTCTTCATCTTCCATTGTTTTTGGTGTTTTTAGAGTGTTTTGAAGTTTGAAGGTTTTGAAAATGGGTTTTAATAGAGGGTGAAAGATGATAAAAAGAGGTGTTACAGTTTATTTAAAATAAGGGGGTAGTTATTATAGTTAGGTGGGGACAAGACATTTATTAATGGTGCACAACAACGCTATCTGACATGAACTACTCGCGTTACGCGAGGCCATGCCACTCGCGTTCTGCGAGGTCACGTACCCTCGCGGAACGCGAGATTAGCAGTTAAAAATTACCCTAATTTTTGCTAATCTCGCGTTCTGCGAGGATACGTGACCTTGCAGAACGCGAGTGGCTGAGCGGTATTTGGTAAAGTAATCGGGCTGTATATAGAATCTGTGGTATACAATGTTAAAGTTAAAGTCATGTCTTTACAAAAATTTACGTCACTTGGCGAAATTTGAGTGAAGACATGTGCACTTTTTTATTATTTTTCTTTTCAAAAGAAAAATTATTAACCGACTATCCCACTAACTCTAAATTTCTCTTTTACTTGCATTAATTTAAGCATATCTATCTAATATACATATAGAGGAAGAATCAAATAAGAACCATCCTTAAGATAAGAACTAAGAACCTATATTGACCATTCGATTTATCAGATCAACGCTTTAGATTAGATCTGAAAATTATAAAAAATAAATTCATGCGGTGGCAATGTTGAAATTAATGGAAAAATTAGATCAAAAGTCACATATACCCTCAGGCCAAAAATCCAACTCTTCCAGCTCCTTTACGATGACTCCAATGGCTACCCAATCTTCTACGGCGACTCCAAACCTAGCCTCTACACACTCGCTAATCACTGCTAGGGGAGGTCGACAACGGATGCTGGTGGTTGAATGCACATACGCCTTCAATTGCAAGTGGGAATCGTTGTGGCAACAAAATGGATCTCGAACCCTAATTGCGTGAAGCGAGTTAGAACACTTCGATCGGGGTCGGCTGCAGCAGAAGACGAGGTAGAGGAGGAGAATTAGGGAAAGGTCTATAAAGATATTTCACTTCCGAAAGTGTTAGATCAGGTAGAGGAGGAGAAGCCAGTGGGAGGTTGCACGCAACCTGTTCGATGAAATGCGCCAAAGAACAGTCCGCAGGAAGACGTCGACGAGATCCCAAATGCAACGAGGCTTTGTTTGATGATGAATCTTTGACGTCTTTCGTGTATGTGGAACTGCTTTCAAAGGTATATAATTTTATTTTTGTTTGGTTTTTGAATCTCTCGGCCTTTGTCAAACTGATTGTTTTTGTTGTCCTGAGAAGCTGGATTGGCTTCTATTGAACCTGCATTGGCTTCCTAATGAACCTTCATTTTCTACCTAATGATCATGCATTGGCTGCATAAAAAAATTCAGAAAACATACAACCTAGAAGCAACTGTGAGTAGCCCATTATCTAAATTGTTAATAAGACCTGAATTTTACCTTCATTTTCCTGATCAAAATTCCCTCTCTTTGTCTGCTCCATGTGTAGTAAATCAGTGATGGGAGCATGGCAAGGCTTAAAAGATATTGTGCAGGCTTAAAAGATATCTTTATCGAGTTTTTGTTTGTTTGTGTTGAGTTGTTGTTTGTGCTAAGTTACTGTTTGTGTTGAATTGTTGTTTGTGCGGAGTTGTTGTTGTGCTGAGTTGCTGTTGTGTTGAGTTGTTGTTGTGCTGAGTTGCTGCTGTGCTGAGTTGCTGTTTTTTTGTATTATGAGTTGCTGTTTTTTTTAGCTGAGTTGTTGTTGTGCATGGGTTGTTGTTTTTTTGTGTTGAGTTGCTGTTTTTATTGTGTTCTGAGTTGCTGTTTTTTTTGTGTTCTGAGTTGCTGTTTTTTTTTGTGTTCTGAGCTGCTGTTTTTTTAGCTGAGTTGTTGTTGTGCATGGGTTGCTGTTTTTTTGGTGCTGAGTTGTTGTTGTGCTGAGTTGCTGTTATTTTTTGTCTTGAGTTGCCTCTTTTTTCTTATGCTGAGCAAGTTTTCACGTTTCTACTGCAGGTGTGCTCATATGTGCTCCTGCACAACTTGTTCTTCCCATTTGACAAGTTGTCCTATGTGTAGACGACGCATTGATCAATTTGTAAGAACATATCGAGATTGAAATAATCTAAAGCAAAATGATTGAAATTTAGTTACTTCCTACCAATGAAGATGGCATAGAGTGTTTCTCATCTGTTTGAAAATGATTGTTTTTGGTTTGTGTTGTTGCTGTCAAGTTTAGCAATCCTTGCCTTAAGCTTATTCAGTGGGATTATGTGATGGCAATAGAAAGTCCAATTACTAAGAGTGAGGCAAAGACTAGTATCTTGTAAACTAGAGGTTTAGTGAATCACCTAACATCATCTGAAGGCATAAATATATTATTTCAGGTTCACGACTAGTATCTTGTATGTTCATGATTTTTCTATTTGAGGTTCATGATTTTTCTATTTGAGGTTCACGATTTCTCTACGGTAAGTTCGTGAGTTTTCTCTTTCAGGTTCAAAGAGTTTTCTCTTGTAGGATTATGATTTTTATGAGACAATTGAGAATTAAAAATTGAAGGATCATGAACCTATAAGACAAGCTGGCATTAAAAATTATACGAGCACATAGGCTAACAACGGTCCTGATTTTCAATCTTACATAGGCTATGAATGAAGAAGAAAAATATAAACATAAATATAGGTTCATGTGTATAACAAGCAAGTTCATCTGTAAGAAGTGGCAGATTCATCAAGACGTTGTTTTAAATACTTATGATATAATTTTCATGACCTCAAAGTCTATGAACCTTTGTTTCAAGATTTACAAAAATTTAGATTAAAAGTTCATAAGCCGTAAACTTATAATTTCTAAAAATTAATGAAATCGCTTGATACCTACAGGTTTAACTTGTTGAACCTACATGTCTAACTTGTTGAACCTACAGGTCTAACTTGTTGAACATACATGAGTAATTGGGAAAAGTATCATCTTGCTGATGATCAGATTCGATATGCTTGTATTGATGCTTATGCTTCTTTTTACATTGGTATGAAGCTGCACAGTGGATTTTAGTCTGCACCAGACTGGTTTATGCACTCCTTGTTTTGCTTAAGTTGAATATTGTTGCTAAGGATTTCCCTTTTGATTTATTACAAAAGCTACTTGTTTTGTTATAACAATTAGCAAACGGGTTGCAACCGGGCAGCACCTTTTTTGCGCCCGGCAGCACCCTCTCGTTCGGAACCCCATTCCGAACGAGATTGGCGGATTATTATTTTTTTTAATTTTGTTTCTCGTTCGGAACCCCGTTCCGAACGAGAACGGTCCATTTAAATTAATTTCCATTAAATAAATGCCAAATCGGTTCGCATATTGCGAACCGGTTCGACTCGTTCGGAACCCCAGTCCGAACGAGGAATAAATTTTTTTTTTTTAATATGACGTCATATCTCGTTCGGAATGGGGTTCCGAACGAGATTACCCGGATATTTATGACGTGTCGTTACCCGTTCGGAACCCCATTCCGAACGAGATTCGGCTATATTTTTTGAAAATGCGAACGTCTATATTTTGACGGAGTCTATATAAAATCGGAGTTGTATGACCAAATTATCAAACCCAATCGGAAGAAGCACAAAATATGACGTCTGAAAGCGATTCAACTAATTCTTCAAGGGCAGGTAGTTGGAAAGAAAGACGGGAGTGTTCTTCTAGTGAGACGTCGGTGGAGGAGGAGGTTGATTTGTCTGCGCCGGTAGATGATACATATTTCCATGTAAGTACCTGTAAACCTTTTTTTATAGTGTTTCATTAGAATTTATTTTATTGGTATAGTAGTATTGAAATTTGAGTAATTTTAAATAGGGATACTGTAGTGATGAGGAATATTTAAAAATCGACTATAGTGCCCATTTTACGACTAGTGAGAGATTTCCTACTATGGATCTTCTGAGAGAGTGGGTTAGGAAGGTCGGTTATGCCTTGTGTATGGTTATCACCACGAAATCATCAATGGCCAACAAGAGGATATTTCTGCACTGTGAGCAATCCGGTAGTTATAGAAAACATCGAAAGAATATTAATCTTGAAGGAGGTGTAGCAGAACCATCGTCGCAGCGTAGCAACCTTAGTAGGTTAAAGAAGTACAATTGTCCTTTTATGTTAAGAGAATATTATCGACGAGCAACTCTTGTTGAGCCGCCTGGGTGGATACTAAAAGTTGAGAAGGCATGTCACAACCACTGTCTTTCCAGCAGCTTGATTGGCCATGCATTTGCTTCGAGGATGACGGGAGAGCAGAGACGAAAAATAATGATTGCATCAGCGGCCGGGGCAATGCCGAAGGTTATTTATACACAGTTGCTTCAGGAAAATCCGACTTCCACAATATCAAGAAGGCAAGTGTACACTGTGAGGGAAAAGGAGAGGAAGAAAGCATTGGCAAATCTAACCGTGACCCAGTGGTCATTAGATTTCCTCCATCATAGAGCTTATCGTAAAGACATTCACTACGAGACGAATCCGGAGACCGGGGAGAAAAAGTTGGCAGCGTTTTTCATATCTCATCCGGATTGTCAACATTTGTTGAGAATGTTCCCTCGGGTGGTGATCATGGACGCGACGTACAAGACTAATAGGTACACTAAAATTCATTATTATGACTTCAAATACCGTTATAGAATTATAATTATTAATATACCCTCGTTGATAGGTATGGTTGGTCGTTACTTCAGTTTGTTGGATTCAATTGCACCAACTATACATATTGTATTGCGCTAGCGTTCATCTGTTGTGAGACAGCCCCATACTATGCATGGGCATTGAAACGGGTCAAGTATTTGTTTGGTGCACTCGGAGGACCGGATTGCATCATGTCTGATCGAGAGCTGGCAACAATTAAGGCGGTTGACCATGTATTTCCTAGTGTGCGTCATATGCTTTGCCATGTCCACGTTGATCGGAATGTTAAGGCATTTGCTAAATTGAACAACCTGGACGAAAAAAGTGCATCTGCTAGCGTTCGACGGGTGATGCGGTCTCACACAGAGAAGCAGTATGAGGAGAGACTTGATCACTTCCGGAAAACATGGAGGAATGGTCATCTTGTACAATATGCTGAGAGCACATGGTTTACTCCCCATAAAGAAAAACTTATAGCTGCGTATTGCGATGATATACGCCATTTTAGCACAAGAACGTCTAACAGGTAAGATATTTGAATTTGTTTTTAACGAGAATGATCATGACACTCGATGTTTAACATGTACAATGTTGTTGTCAGGGTTGAAGGTCAACACTCGATGTTGAAGCATATGTTTGATTCAGCTGTTGGAGGGTTCGACACTTTAGTGCAACACATTGACAATATGTTTGTCGATCAGCACCGTCGAATACGGGCCGAGATGGAAATGTCAAACCATACTAGCCCGAAGGAGATACAAGATGGGCCTCGGTGGATGAAGACTATTTTCATGCGCATATTGAGGAAGTGCTCCGACAAGTGTTTGAGAATGCTACTGAAAGAAGTCCTTAAGGCAAAGGAGGGAAAGATATGTGGCCCATGTGAGGATCCTTGGTGGGAATCAACACTCGGATTGCCTTGCCCACACAGGATTAAGGTGTTTGTAGAAGAAGGAACGCCATTATTGCCGAGCGACATTAATATCTTCTGGAAGCAGATCAAGTGGGAAGGAGTGGAATTGAAAGACTTCGACTCTGACGACGACGTGCAATTGACTGCAGATAAGGTTCTTATGGATGATTTCTTTGAAGGGGTGTTTACCGGTAACGTTGATGATTTCGATATGAAGAGGATGACTGATAAGTGGCGTGAGTGCAAGGATCCTTCTTCAATTGATGTCCAGGACCCCCCTCGGGGAGAGACGAAGAGAGGAAGGCCTAAGATTCATGCGAAGAAGACGGGTACAAAGCGAGATCCGGGTTGGGATGAGAGGGCTCAAGCTAAGAAGGATAAGGAGAAGGCAGAAGCAAGGAAAAAGGGGATGAAAGAGGAAGAGGGTGCAACTGTGCCACCGAAAGCCGATTCATAAAAGAAATCGTCGGTTGCATCCAACAGAGCTTCAAGCGGGGCCACGACCGTAAAAGGGAGTGCAACTAAACCACCGAGGTCAAGAGGAAATGCTAGATCGAAATGTAGCGGTGGCAATTCAATCATTTATCTCGACTTCGACTGGGATATAGATAATATAGACCTTTTCATGCTCGCATACATAGCTACTGTGGAGAAAGTAGGTGATGACGGTCATTGTGGTTATCGATCCCTTGCTCGCTTACTAGGTAAACCAGAGCAACAATACGTTGAAATCCGATTAGATCTTTCGAAGCACCTCCAACAAAACGGGCATATGTATCATGAGATGCTAGAGGGTTTCAAGACTATCCCGCAACTCATTTGAGAAGTGAATCACATTGGATCGCCATGCTCTCCTGAATTCTGGATGTGCACACCTACAATGGGATTGGTATTTGCCACGAGGTATCAAGTTGCACTAGTGGTGTTATCATGGTTTGGTCCTTGTACATGTCTTCCGATGTTTGCTCCTCCCGGTTCAGAGGCTCCTACCACGGTGTTCGCCATTGCACATGTAGGCAGACGCAACCATTACGTACCGGTACGCATCGATATTTTCCGCTCTTGTATCTTATTTCACCTACGTTTTTTAGTATACAATAAAAATTTTGTGTTGACAGATTTGGTTGGTTGATGACAATTGTCCAATTCCACCCCCTCCAAGGCAGTGGAGTATCTACAAACAGCCATCGGTGGACGGATGGGAACAGCGCTTTCAGAGTAGATTCGACAACTACGTATCTGAGAGAGAGTTTCATGGTGGCAGTCCCATAATGACCTAAATCTTGTATTATAAATGTTTGAGTAATGTTTTTTCAGAATGATGTCAACATAATCATAGAAGCATTAATATTGAAACAACAACATAATTGAAAAACAACAGCACGAGTACAACGCAGACGGTGAACAACTAACGATACAAGACATTAAAAATACTTAATTCTCTATTTGTTAAGTGTTGCTGCCAATTCTGCAGCAAGTGCAGCGTTTTCCTCCATGAGCTCGGCGTTTTTGGCTTTCAGTTCATCTATGTCGTTGGCCCATTCTTTTGTTCCAATCCTTAGCAGCTCCATCCCTTCCTCAATTCCTTCAGCCTTTGACCAGTTGCATAAGTTTTCTGCATTTAGTTCTTCGATAACGACCCGTGCACGACCTGTGTACGGTGGATCGATCCAATGTTTGTATTTGCACCCTTTCTCTTCCTCTTCTTCAGTAAGAGCATCCCAACATGCATCCGGGCATCCCCAAAATCTTCTCCCATAGTTGACCCTGTCCCACTCTATTTGTTCGGTACACATATGCACCGTGGGCTTTTTCTGACACCAACACAATTTCGGACCAGGATCCATTGTCGAGGAAGAGGTTGGAAATAGTGTTGGACGATTTGGATACATATCGAAATTTAAGAAAGGAAATTACAGAGAAAATAAACGGGCATATGTATAAATAATATGGAATGATAGTGAATGTGTGTTTAAAATGGTTTGTTTTGTTGGTATTTATAGACGAAGCTCGTTCGGAATGGGGTTCCGAACGAGACTTTGTGGGACCGGGTCGGGTATTTTCCAAACACACCTCTTATCTTTTCGTCTATAAATGGCAGCCATGCGGGTGAAGGTGAATCCCGGATTTTCATCTATATATATGTCCCCGGTTTGTTTAACGTCATAACCGTGCAAACCAATGCCGCCTCTAAATATTAACCCGATACCCCAAGATGACGATGATGACGATCATGTAGTTGAAGATGGTGGTGAAGAAAGCGAAGGTGAAGACGACGGTGAAGACGAAGGTGAAGTCGAAGGTGAAGACGAAGGTCAAGACAAAGGTGAAGTCGAAGGTGAAGTCGAAGGTGAAGACGAAGGTCAAGACGAAGGTGAAGTCGAAGGTGAAGTCGAAGGTGAAGACGAAGGTGAAGACGAAGATGAAGACGAAAAGATAAGAGGTGAAGACGAAGATGAAGACGTCGGTGAAGACGAATCGGAAGAAGAACATGATGATGATTATGATGACGTTGAAGAAGATGGTGGGGAAGAAGATGATGATGATGATTAGTAATGCTCACGTTTATATACTTTGTAATACTTTCGTTACGCATAATTAAAGTGTTGAATTTCACCTTCATACGTCTTTATAACATTAAATCAAAACGTAAGGAAACCAAATAATATTCATTATAACTTAAACAACAAATACAACGTTTCAAACCCTCCAATAAGGTTCCGACTCGTGACCCAAGTTATCTTCCCAGTCATAACGCCCTGCTTGTTGTTCCGGATGGGCTTGTCCCGCACCCATCCTTGCCCGCTCCCATATAGAATGTGTGGCTCTCTCTTCTGCACTCCTGGACGACTCTGCTTGTGACATCCGTTGAGTTTGAGCGACCTCCTCAGCTGTAGGCGGATCGTCGATACTGAGCATCCGAATGTAGGCATCCAAATTCTCCAGATTTGCAATCCCCTGTTGTCGATGTGTCCGCATAATACCGAGTGTCGTCGATACACGCTGCAATACCAACAAATAATTAGGAGATGGGTCATATAGAAAACACAATACCAACAAATAAAATAATATACGAATTACCCGGTTGAAATCAAGGGTAAGGATCGGGTTCGGGTTACGTGGCGGTCGAGGTCTTGCCGGGGCGTTTGGGCTCACATATGGATGTGAGACTTGAGCAAACCAATCGAGGTAAGCATCCTCAGCATCCCAAGGGATAAGAGCTGGGGGGCTGGACAGGATGTACGGACACGGGTTGTGATAACGCTGGTCCCATCTATCCCATTCCGGGCCATACCATACAGTGTATTCCCGACCACCTCGCATTGATTTTGGCGGACAATAATACTCGACTGGCTCGGGGACATCCAAAGGCCGGGACTGACGGCGACCGAACTGTCTGCAAAACCGATCAGGGTTGTACATCTCCATAATGTCAAAGCACCGGATCCCACCACGATAAGTGGCCACTCTATGATGCCCTTGCGGTCCCACGTCCAAATCCGGATACGGCATCCAACACACCTACAGAATTAGCTTATAACAATTAATAACAATATTGAAAACAAAAAAATTGGAATGACATTTAGACGAATCACTTACATCTTCCGGTGCATACTCATCCAAGATGCGCCTGTACTGTTGTAGAGTCCTTTTTTGCCTCAGCGGGGCCCGTCCAGTGGAATAGCGGGACACACGAGCAATAACTTCTTGGGAGCTCACATCCAGGTTTGGGTTCCCAGGAAAATACGGGAAATGTAACCAAATCCAAATCTCAAGAAGCCTTACGCAACCAGAAAATTGGACGCATCTCGCCCTAGATGCTATACCCAGCTGCCTGTACAACAATGCCAAACAACCTGTACCCCATGCGTACTCATGTATCTTGTTCGGATCCTCTAGTAGCGGCAAGAAGCATGTGTCTAACAGGTTGGAGGTCTTGTTCACGAACAGAGACTGCTGAATTAGGTGCCACAAAAAGCCGGTTGCAATAGAGCCCGGATCGGATCTTTGAGAGTTGATCATCGAGACAACGTGGCAAATGAATTCCCGCTCGCCGACTTTCCCCCTACCTATGAACTTGACCATCGCTTCCTCCTCATCGTCAAACGGGTTGTCCAGGTCAACGCCAAACAAATAGGAGAACAATTGGGCACACTGCGCTGAATCTGCATCTAGACCCAAATGTGTCCATGGCGTGGTGACAGCACCCCCATCAATAGGCAGCTCCAGAATCTCCAAAACGTCATGGAGACCGATTCCAAGCTCCCCAAAGTTCAGATGAAATGTGTTCGTCTCAGGGTGCCACCTTTCCACGAATGCAGAAAGGAGGTTGTGGTCCACATTCCAAAATTGACCCTTAAGGATGTGAAGCAGCCCCGACTCCTGGGCAATAGCAAACCATGCATCTGGCTCCGGGTCGGTAGGAATTCTAGGCAACCATAGCTCGAAACACTTCTGCCTTGTCTGCGCCTTTAGTTGACGGGGGGCACTTTCATCGGGATTCGGATGTATCCAAATCTCATGAGCAATGTGTTGCCCATAACGAGTCAATATAGTACCCTCGTTGAGTCCTGGAAGAGGAGGAGCCGCAGCAGCTTCTGACTGCATCGGAGCAGGACCTGACTGCCGAGTCTGTCGGGATCTACCCCGCGAAGAACCTGACCCACTCGGAACATCTGGGTTCCTAACCCCCGCAACACTTGACCCCCGAGAACCTGACTGTTGCGGTCTATCACCACGCGATCTTCTATCCCCCCTCCTCTCAGAAGCAGTGATTCGCCTATCACCCAGATTTCTGTCTTCTCCTACTCTGGATCGGATGTTTCTAACTACCTCCTAGTTTTAACGAAATACATACAAATTTACCATCGATTATTATAACTAAAGTCCATATATGCGATTTTAAGTAGTTTTCAACCTTTTTGGTATTTTCTAAAAAGTGTTGATACGCTTTCCACATGCATTAAACTAATTCTTTTTACCATGCATTGCAGTTAATATTGAAATGAAGCGTTTTCCACTATTAACTAATTTTAGCATGCATTTGAAATACAATTGAGCATTTTCCACTATTTCTACAAAATTAAGCGTATTTCAGGTTTTTAGAAATACTAACCGACTCAGTGTTCCGTCTCCGACGTGGTGCTCGGACATCCTCCTCCGCTTGCTCCGGCTCTTCTTGAGGTGTTGCTCCGCCTGTAATAGTTGCATCCCAGAACATGTGTTGTTGATGCCTTTGGAGATCACTCAAAGTGGGGGTGGGGAGGTTGTAAGTACTACTACTTGCTCCGTCTATGTTGAAAAAATCACTACCAACAGAACCACCGTAACTTGCATTTGGAACACCATAACCCGACCACCATTTGTTTCCTACGTAAACTTCTTCATCTGCAGCCGTCGGATCAGAAAAAAAAGGATTAGGAGGAGTTCCAGCCATTATCGAGATAAGAGAAAGCGTTTTTTGAAAGATTTAGAAGGGAGCGTTTTTTTGTAAGATTGAGAAGAGAGCGAATTCGAGTGTGGTTCGGAATGGCATTCCGAACCAAATATATATAGGCAATGCTGACGTCAGCTACACACCAACGGCTAGCTGACGTCAGCATTTTTTTTAAAAAAAGTTTCTCGTTCGGAATACCATTCCGAACGAGAATGATGACGTCAGATACAGATTTAAAAAAAAAATGACGTCATTAAAAAATTATTCTCGTTCGGAATGGGGTTCCGAACGAGAATAATTTTTTAAACCAGGTTATTTTTTTGTATTAAATGAAACCCGGTTCATGGACCGGGTTCACAAATAACCTCGTTCGGAACGGTGTTCCGAACGAGAATATTTAAATAAAAAAAATACATAACTCGTTCGGAACGGGGTTCCGAACGAGGGGGGTGCCTGGTGTAAAAAGGGTGCAACCCGGTTTAATCGCCATTAGCAAACCTCTAAAGACATGGAGGATAACTGTGTGCAGGGAAGTACATTGCTCATGACCTTGAGTAAATTGCAAAGGCTGATCTCAAATGTGGACATGTGTTCCTTGTGCTGGATTTAAATCACATGGTTCAGAAGCCGAATATCGCATACGTGAACTAGTAGGTTCATCGCATACGTGAACTAGGTTCATCGCATACGTGAACTAGGTTCATCGCATACGTGAACTAGTAGGTTCATCGCATACGTGAACTAGGCTCATCGCATACGTGAACTAGGCTCATCGCATACGTGAACTAGGCTCATCGCATACGTGAACTAGTAGGTTCATCGCATACAAGCTAGCCAACGAAGGTTCATGAACCTACAGAATACAAGCCAACGAAGGGCGCTATGCGCACTTCGTATGTTGATTATTCTTACGAGGCGCGCATAGCGCGCTTCGTTTTAAACCATTAATGATAAAATGATCATGAACTTTCTTGATGACTAGACCCGGAAACTCGTGCTTCGCGCAGGTCTGATTAGACATTTGGCTTTTGTGAAATGTAAAAATTCATGTGGGAAATGCAATACTGAAGTATTAGGCAAATATATGATAAAAATCTAACACAGAGATTTCAATTATGTGATTAACTGAAATGAATAACATATTGTTCATGATTATTAAATGTGTAACACCTATTGTCTGAGGCTAATTAATAGGAGAAGACTAAAGGAAGTTGAAGTTTTTCTATTAATTAGGCTCAAATTGCATTAGTTTGTGCAAATGTCAAATTGAATTAGGCTCAATATTAAGAATCCGGATCAGGTGCGAATGAATATTGTACGAATATCTCATTCGCATGCATGTTCTTCAGTAATGACATGCACACGCAAGTGTGTGCATGTACTTTTCACATATTATCAATGACATGCAAATTTGTCAAATGTGCATGTCACTGGCTTAAATGTGCAGTCAATGGCTTAAATGTGCATGCGAATTTTTTCATTCGCGTATTCGCACGTTAATATATTTGCACCTGAATCTTTTCCATATACTTATGGTATGGTATTACTTTTGTGGTTTTTAATATAACGATCTGCGAAATTCAATTTGTTGTATAGTTTATTTATATTGAGTACTATTCATATTGTCATCATATCACTTTGTATCTTGCCTTCTAGGATATGTGATGACATTTAGTAAAAATTTTACATAATCTGGAGGAGTGTGAATTTTCTAATAGGCAAAGAGATGAACTCATTTACCATATCAACCCTTTACCTTTTTAGTAACACCCAGAGCTCTAATAAACTGGCCATTTCCTGCAGCTTCTTCTCCACTCTCCTTCGTCATTTCTTTCCTCTGAAATTGGTGTTCTTCAAATTAGGGTTCCTCGTCCAAGTAAGAAATCGAATGTTTGTGTTTAGTTCTGTCGTTGGGTTTGTATTGTTTTCTTCTAATTTTGCAGCTCTATTGTTGTTTGCATGTTGATTTTGACCGTAGACGTTCCTTTTGGAATCCCTAATTTGAAGCAGTCACCAAAATATCATGAAAGACATTCTGACACAATAAAACACATGAAGATGAATTTGTAAGTAAAATATTGAAGCATTTGAATGCATTATAAATTAAAGAGAGCATATCAATTAAACACACATAAAAAAAGGTTTCGATGGAGGACTGCACCTGATCAATCAGTGTCAAATAGCTTAAAAGCTTCCTTAATCTCTTTCAACTTTTGGTGAGCTAAACCATGTTGATGTGGTCGGCTTTTCACTTTTCTTGTGCTCGACAGGCTATATGAATTTGACTGAAAATGAGCAAATAAAAGAAAGAATACAGTTTGAAGAATACATATTTTTATTGTTATTGAAAGTTGAGTTTAGAAGATCAGTTCTCATTCAAAGAATCCACATAGTAAAAGATATGCATAATACTTGATTAACCTCATTCTGAAGCCGACTCGATATACAAAATTTGAGTGATCAACACGAAATGCCCAGGAAATAAATTGTCAAGAAAAAGAGACATCATAAATAGCTCAATCCACTGGTGTCATCACATACAATAACAATGTACTAATTTACTATATAAGCAGGATATGCATAATTTGAAAAATATATACATTGATTCTAAACATCACTTTAATTCGAGAACCACTTCAACATAAATAGGATGAAAAGTTACATGAAGTGGAGACATATTAGTTTGAATAAAAAAACCAAGGAGCTTTTAGAGAATCCAATCCGCAGAACGTCAAAAGTACGTGTCAATATAAAACTATATTAGGAAAATGAAGTAGAATTCCAAATTACAGCTTAGTTACCACCTATAGCGACAAATGAGATCAATTTCACACAGAATAGATAGCTCCTGAGCCTTTTTGAGTATTCCTTGTTTCCTTTTTGCATATGTCGCTTGAAGCACATTTGGGTTGCTCAATTTCTTCATCCCGCTTTCAACCCTCCCCTAAAAGAAAAAGACGATTCAGAGAAGCAACAATGAAAATGAGTAATAGTTTGAGAAGCACCAATGTGACAACGGTAGATCCATAATTCAAGATCTCAACTACAATTTAGCGACAACGGCAGAGAAAGAGGACAAAATGTGATGAATGGGCAGAAGAAGAATCAAATAGTACCTCATAGCTCAAACTTGAAATTCATTGACACGCATGCATCCATTTTGTAGATGACCATTTGTTCCCTCTGATCACATGGGAAACCAGCTACAATCAAAATTACACTTCATTTAACAATTCCGAAAACATATTTAAGGACATGTATTTTCTTCCTTAGCAACTAACCATGTAAAGTTAAAGGATCCAAATGTCCATCAGAGCTCATACTCCAAAAAAGCAAGGGATCGCCCATCTTGGGTATAATCGATTGCCCTCCTTTACCGCATTTAGATAATTTATCTCAGTCAGAAACGTCGCTTTGGTTCACTTTAATGTTCGAGAATACAATCACGCCTCCTTGCTCAACATCTGAACTGTAAAGAATGATGAAATAATAATTTTTTTTTTTTTTAAAAGGTATAAAAAGTAGGAGTGTGTTATACTTACAGGTACATGAGAAATGTGGCTATTCTTTGGCCACCATTTACTGTGCTGAACTCATCCATGAAATAGTCATAGTGAGGCTCGTATTTATGTCCTGCTTCGTTATGAGGAACTTGTAGTCCTTCTCCATGATCTACTGGAATGAAAGTCCAATCTACAATCCTCTTTTCAATCTCACTAACAACCTGATACCCTTGAAGACCCATCTTTTCTAGAATCTTTACACAGGCAGCCTTCTCTTCATATATATACCAAAAACATTTCAGAACATATATTTGTCAAGATAACGGTCAGATATGATAAACAATAAGATAATTCAAAATGTTACATACCCCGTTTTAACAACCTCATGGCAAAGAATCTTAAACAAACTTATAAACTCAAAAATGTTCTTCGTGTTGGATACCCAACACAACTGATTCTAATTGCCTCGAGCACACCCAGTTCGTGTTCTATGAATGGTCGAAGACAGTTGCATTATACTCACACTACAATGTAATTGCTGCATGACATTCACATTCTCAAATATGGCAGGTTTAAGAACATTATTTGGCTTCACACATCTTATGTAATGAGGTTCAGTCGAGCTCAATGTCTCCATCAGCTGTTGTAGTTGTAACTGCACAGATAAATTATTAAATAATCAGTCCAGAATCAAATGGAATAACTTTATAAACTCGTATTCCATTCAATAAACAAAGCAAAAATAGAGAATTATCTTAAAGCCAGATCCAATATAAAACCTTGAATTTCCGCAAAAGCTAAATGTAGCATAAATTCTAGTGTTATCTCAAATTAGGATGTAACTCTCATTTGGGTTACATATCATTAAACCAAGTATGAGTTACGGAGTACATAGAAAAAACCACTTTTTGCTATGTAATCAATTATTAAAATTATATATGTAACCCCAATTGTAGATAGACTAATACATCACACTATTGTATCTTGAGATATCTCAAGTATATACAAAGAGAAGTTGAAATGCAAATAAGAAGAGGTGTTGCCGCAACAGCATGGCATAAGGCTCACTAAAAGAAGCATATTATGTGGAACAGATAGAGGTTATGACATCCCACAATTTTTTGAAATGTACTTACAACTTTTCAATGGAACTGAAACAAAATGTTTTGAAGAAGAAACTTTCAACCTTGGAAAGTCAATGGCAATTCTAGTTCTACCCATATTAAATATGACACCAATAAGTCTCCACATCCCAGCAGCAACATGAATCATATATCAAATAGTTTTAACTTTTAAGATAACCTAATTGAAGAACTAAACTAAAGTTCTGATTTCGAACCTCAATTCCCAAAATCTCCATCCAACAAAAGGTTAAGGTCATAAGAGAAATTACAACAAGCAAAAGCAATTTCTTCATAACTTAAGCGTCTATGGAAGCTGAGCACTCATCATCTTCATGCTCCCAATAGATTTAAACTATTTCCATCAGTTCTCACTTCCAACTTCATTAACATCATACGATGAACAAAGCAGGACAAATAAATAATAGGGCTTAGTTCGGATGTAGCTCATTTTATACTTATAAGTACTTAAAAATGTTGCTACTTATTTTCGTCAGTAAAAAAGTACAGGAGGAGTTGTTCGGATGTTTTTCTCTCCCAACACTTATTTCTTCACTTCATACTTTTCTTCTCCTTATAAGTACGAGAAAAAAAAGCTTGATATCCATGCTTCTTCCGAATTCGAAGTACTTATGATAAATTTCAGTGTTCCAAATCACATTCTTACCCCCGACCTTTTTGATATTTTGTTCTTCTGAAGAGAGGAGAAGGACGACATCATCCAAGCTCTCATCTCCTTCCTCTGTCGAATCCAAGGTTTGTAATTTCTTTGTTGTTTCTTTACTGGATCTGTTTCTTCTCATCTCCCTCTTTCTGATTTGCTTACTATTGGTGGTCACGACGCAGATCTGGGTTCGCCGGTGGACTCGGAGGCTTTCCAGATCTCACAAATTGATTTTCCAGATCTAGGGTTTTGGTTTAGGGATGTTCTCAGTGCTATGTATATATCCGACTTCACCGGTTGATTTTCCAAATTGAACCCTTTTGACAATCATTATGGGAGGTGCAATGTGTCTAATAGTTTGCATCTGCATACGCCATGTTTGGGCAGGTGAAGATCTTCATAATCTCATGGATAAGAATATTGAAAAGCTCGCGGACTTCTTAGAAGGTAACTTTCACATTTTTATAGATATGATAGATTAGTGTACATCCCTTTTGCTGTTGAGCATTGCCATATGCTAAATCTGAATCATAATGTGAACAGGATTCGAACGTGAATACTTTCATTGCGTTGACAATGAAACAGACAAGATTGTTTCAAAGGAGGGAAACATATCCTGTTTGAGAAGTCATAAGAGCATCCTCACCTCTAAAGTTACTGAAGATACTCTGGTACACTACATTGAAATTTTGAAATCAGAATTCTGATCTGTTCTTGTGTGATGTATGAATTGTACCTAACTAGATGAACACTGGTAAAAATCTCAGGCTAACTTCATGAGATGGGAACCATACTGCAATGGTCAGTTCCCGACAGCATTTCGTTCCCGTTTTTGGCGTCTCCGTGTAATTTGTCTTGAATATGCATCTTAATTCTTAACAGATGAAGTATCGAAAAAGAAATGATCTCACCTAATGGTTTCCTTTAGATTTTCCAATGGATCGGTATAGGGAGGAAAAGATCAACCGTTGTGAAGAATTTCTTGACCGCCGCTTGAAACCAGCCTTGGTTCAAGCCATTTCTAACAGGTAATCTTGCAAATCTCTCATAAATCTCTTAAGTCACTTCTATACATCACTTGTTCTTATTTTAGGTTGTTCAGCAAATCATGCATGTTGCTTCAGAATCATTTAATCTGTAGTAAGTGGCCTAATGTTTGTAATTTCACATGCATATCTTATTTAATTGGAGTTAGACATGAGAATTTCTACATTGACATGAACAACTAACTACATTTGGATTTTTCGCATACAATGCTTCTTCCTCCCTTTTAATTATCAACTGTGAAATTTTACGAGTTTTTGATGATCCATTTTCTGTGTTACATGACAGCTTGACTGTGCATGTAGATAACATTTTCATCGATGTTTAATTCTCATGATGATTCTTATACTGCAGTGTTTGTTTTATGATGCATAAAACTTGTAGTGTTCAGCCAAAGCACCAGGTCAGCATTATAATCTAATAAATATTTCAATTTCCAGCATCCATATTAGTGTCACAGCCGCATCAAACTTACATTGATAGTTTATATGTTATTTAACCAAAACACTCCCAGTTTCTTCACTTCAGCTGCAAATTTTTGATTTTTCAGCCTGCAATTTATGACATTTTCTTTCATCTCTTAATCTTTGTCCAATGATGTCTTTTCCCCACTGATTTCCCAGGATCTTTTACCATTGGTCCCGAACTACGTGGTCCTAATAATGATAAAGCTGGAAGGGTTTCTTTTGAATCATATGGCCCCATATTAAACAAAGGAAAGAAAAAAGAAGTATTGCTTGACAATGTTGGAAACGGTTCTCCATTCAAACCGTCGCCTCTGGGGAACAATACTCTGGGGAAAAGAAGTGAAAGAAATGGAGACAACGATTCATCAGCTAAATCTAGCCGTCCATCAAATAATAACTTACGGGGTGAGAGAAAGGCAAAGTCAAAACCGAAGCCAAAGGTATCCCAATCGTCTACACATCTTGTATATCCCTCGGGTAATTCGGCTGCTAATGGTAGAAAACAAGAGGGAAGGAACATAGCAGTGGATGAGCTAGACGCCATAGAGCTAGGTATGGAGAATGCTTTAGCTGGGCATCAAGATCTGGGTTCTTGGCTAAATTTTGACGACGATGATAGTTTACAAGATCTTGATTCTATGGGGCTTGAAATACCAATGGATGACATCTCTGATTTGAGTATGCTTCTGTGAGGATGATCAAGTGTACATTTGAGTTAGATTGACAAAAGAGTATTGAGTTGACAGTGATATCAAGAGCATCCCTCCAAGTCAGTATCAAGAACAATGTCCGATTCCTATGTTAGTTTTGTTTTTTCTACATACATTCATATGAATCGTCCTCCTTAATCTGTTTGTCCGTCTCTCGAGTGGATTGTATTAGTTTAATCAAAAATCTATTAGCTCAAAAAGGAAGAGCAATGTGCTTGTTGCACATGATGTGGGTTCGAATCCCACATAGGTTGAGCAAAATTTGAGTACTTATATGATTCTAGAAATCTCTATTCTTATTAGTTTCACCAAACTTATCATCTTGGTCGTAGCTGAACAAGTCAGGTTATATAAACATGGAGTTGAGGTCATTATTCTCTTCTAAGTAGGATGATGGTTGAGTCTCCAAGTGTGTCTAAACTGAATGTAAACAAATTCGACAAAGATATGAGTTTGTTATACAAATTAGTATGACCACTCTGAAAACATGTCAACTACTGAAGAAAGTATATTGGATGTCCAAGTATTGAACAATGATATCACTTCGTTATATATATATGAAAAGTTGTATCTGGCAAGTGACAATTAGTAATGAACTATCTTTATATTCTACTAATATGGAAATACACACAAGAAAATATGAGTCAAGTGCAATTATCCCATCCAATTTCACTAAACGTTCAAGCAGCAGGATTTTAATTCAAACCTCACTCCACAATCCACATTACTCTTCTTTCAATTTCAAATGGGCAATACTAATTTGTTCGTTCGTCTTTGTTTCTCGACTCTCAGATTTGTTGATTCAAATGGGCAATACAAGTAGGTGAAACCCTTCCAAAAAAAAATTAGGGTATTTTGGTCTTTTTATCATAATTTCTGAGATTTCAAGTAGTCAAAAGTATAGTAGTCCGAACTACCATTCAACATTTCAGTATCAGTAACAGTATCAGCATCAGCATCATCATCAGCATCAAAATCAGTAACAGTACCAGTAACAGCATCAGTATCAGCACCAGCACCAGCATCAGCACCGTGCATCCGAACCGAGCCTAGGTCCGGAAAACAACAAACGAACACCAATTAATGATTTCAAAGTTTCATCTTAAAGCCTGGAAAGAGAAAAAGTCATCAAAAAATCAAATAGCCCATTACACATATTTAGAGTAATCCAAACAAACTCAAATTGTATCACTATAGTCACAAATGATTATGAATAATTAAAGACTTGAGATGAAGTTCTTAGTAGTTTACATAGTAATACGTGAATTGAAGAACATGAACGCATCGTAGTGCATATTTCAGAGCTATTACCCATAGATGACGCATCGTGCAACAAAAATCAACAACAAAATCTTCTTCCTTATCATCATCATGCTTCATGTGTAATCCCAATTGCTCCAAAGGGTTACTTGATGATTGGGGCTTGAAACTATCCAGAATGTTCTCAAAAGAGTTTGAGAAAAGCCTATACTACAGGTAAGCAAGGTAATTACCAGCTTATCTCAAATTCTGGTTATCATATAAGGATTTCATTCTACCTTCTTGGCTTTTATATAATTTTATTTTAAATCTTCTATTTAAATACTCACAGAACAGTCCACCATAAACATATATTGACTGGAGTATATAGAGAAAGACTTTTAACGTGTGTGTACTTTCCAATTTCTAGGGTATTAAAGTGACTTGGAATTGGGCAGTCATTAACCAATTCTTACCGCAGGAAATCCACCTTCGACTTCAAGCCATTTCGATTGATTCCCGACCTTCTGCGCATGATAAAATATACTGGAATTTCTCCTCGTCTGGTTTGTTCACTTCGAAGTCAGCTCTGTATGTGGAGCGAGGCTGGCCTATTCCTGTTGACGCTGATCTGTGGCGCCTGATTTGGAAAAGTCGGACTCAAGAGAGAGCACGCTTATTCCTTTATCTTATTGCTCGTAGTTGTGTCTTGACAAATGCAGAAAGATCTCGTCGACTTCCGATGCTTGTCCTCGGTGCAGGGAACCAGAATCAATTCTTCATGCCTTACGTGACTGCCCCTCCATTTCTGCAACCTGGTGTGCTCTTGCTGGGAATTCTTTCCCTGATAAGTTTTTTACCTTATCTTGTATTAAAGAATAGTTACGATTGAATTTGAAGGGCAGTGATGAATGGCGAACTTCTTTCTCCTTCATGTGTTGGTTCACTTGGAAATGCAGGAGCTCTTTGATTTTTGAGAATCGAGACTCATCTTCCGGTCTCTCTGCTGCAGTTGTATCCCAAGCTGCTTGTTTCGCCTCGTCAGCTCCCCAGTCCTCTCTGCTTGCTGAGCAGAACAGTTGCCTGTTCTGTTTGGGTAAGTTAAACGTTGATGGCCTGTTCTGTTCGGGGTTCGCCTTCAAATCCGGGAGCTGTAAAGCTCTCACATCTGAACTCATGGCGATGGCGCACGGCTTGAAGTTGGCAAATGCACAGCCTTGTCCTAATGTCATCCTGGAAAGTGACTCCCGGAAGCACAACATGGCTGCACATCATCTTGCTCAGCACTCCTTTACTTGCAATTCAGATTTTGTTCCATTTGTTTCAATTATTTCCTGCCCACAAACGGTTGTTTCTGTAATCGAGTCCCATATCATTTCTTCGGGTATCGACTCCTTCAATGGCTAAATAAAACAATTCTTCGGGCTTCGCCCGCTTCTAGACCAAAAAAATATTAAAGTGACTCATTTTCCTTGTACGGTGAGGACTTATGTCAGCATTCCCCTAATTATAAAGATTAAAAAAAAATCGGTATACTTTCATCCTCTTGGGCCAAAACATGAGGTTGGCATACATCTTTTAACATAATAAAACTTCTAGATCTAAAATTGAAGAAAAAGAGAGACAGAGATCATACCTCAATGAAGAGTCTTTGGGAAAAACTTATTTGTGTAAGATATTTAACAGTTGTCTGCAGATTTAGGCTTAAAAAGGGCACCTGCAGGTGATGCAACTATTTCAGTAAACAAAACCATCACATACATACTAAACATCCTATTAAGGGAAAAACAACATTCACAATATAGATCTAAAATTAAAATAATTAAATCTGATATTCAGAATTAATTAAATAAAAATTAATTAATTTTTTTTTTTAAATCTAGATAAGCAAACAAAATCTTCTAGATTCTATCCTAGTTGAATATCAAATAAGATCTTCTCAACCACTCAAGATCTTTTATGATATCAAATCTTAACCAAAAATAAAATCAGAATCTAAACAAATAATTAATTGCAAATAAAATCAAAGATTTTGTCTTGTGGGCCAAGGCAAGGCGGTTAGGGTTAGGGTTTTCTCTCACCCTTCCCGAGCCACGCCGGCGGTGCCTAGGCGGCAACCCGCACCCAGCCGCGTGGAGGTGCTCACGATTCTAACGCACAAGAATATGAATGGTCCTAAAAAAATTCTAATGGCTCTCACACTCGGTTTTGATAGATCCCGCAAGTACCCGGTTTAATTTTCTTGAAAATTCAACAACGTAAGCGTAAAATTAAACAGAAGAGCGTTTTTACCTAGCGTTGGCTCTGATACCAAATGATGACACATGTTCCGATGAAGATCGTCGATCTGCTAGGATTTGGATGAATGGTGGAGTGAAGTCGACGGCGGCAGCGGATTTGGTCGACGGCGGCGGCGGACGGACAATTGACGTTGAGGTCGATGGCGGCTTCAAGAGATCGTTGGGGCAGATGATCGAACGAATCTTGGTCTTCGACAAGTGTTACCTTCCTTGACTCAGTCGTCGATCTAGGAAGATTAGCTTGACTCGGACACGATAAGCAAGTGACGTCTTTCTTGACTCAACCGTCAATCTAGAAAGACTCACTTGACTCGAACTAACCCAAGGAGTCCACCTAGGGTTCTTTCAAGGTTTGGAGATCGAAATATGTGTCAACAACAGATCGATCTCACGGGCTAATATCAAACCAAGTGCTTTCGTCTTGCAATTCAATACTAAAACCAATTCTACAGCTAAAGACGTCAAACCAACGTCAAAAGAGAAATACGTAAATCTCAATCTCAATTTGTCTAATCTGCCTAAAACCCTAGAAAAACACACATTAAATAGCCTTCTCGAAAAGCTTGATTCCCAAGGAAGGAAACCCTAGAAAAGCCCTAAAATCTTGAAACTTGTTCTGATCATGGTGGCCTCGTCCAATCTCGAATGGGCCTCAAACTTGGACACAATGAATATAAGACCAAGTACTGAAACATATCCAAAGGAGAGCTTAATCCAATCTTTCGTTTGCCCAAACGAACAGAAACAAGTTCGGATCTTGCAACAGTCATATCTTCCTCATTGGGCCTCTGTTGGGCTTCAACTTTGGACACAATCAAGATAGGCCCAAGAATTATACTCTGACCAAATATCTTCTCAATTGGACGTCCGTGCCATCCATTCCACTCTTCCCTAGTTACAGCCCATCTTTGACAGCATCGCCTCTTATCATCTTCTCGGCCTTCAGCTCGGCTACGGGATCGCATCACATGTTGCTCTGGGAGACGCTCCAGCGTACGTACATCAATAACTCTCCTACACCTCATCATAATAGATACAATGCTGCTAACCGTTTTAATGATAGATTTCAGGCTCCAGGTGATAATGAAGACGATGAGGAGGAAGAAGATGAGTATGATCAGGAAGAAGAAGCAGAGGCAGTATGGCGACCACCTCGTCAACAAGGAGGGTACCAGGGAAGAAGAAGAGAGCCTGAGCAAGATGGAGTTGGGAAGATCAAGGTGAAGATCCCAAGTTTTAAGGGCAAGTGTGATCCAGATGTCTACATGGAGTGGGAGACGAAGATTGAGCGGATCTGAAATTGTCACAACTTCCCCGAACATAAGAAGGTGCAACTTGCATATTTGGAATTTAATGGTTATGCTCTAGTTTGGTGGGACAGCTTGATAATGGAGATTACCCCGTTGCTACTTGGGATCTAATGAAGAGAATGATGAGAGCTCGATTTGTTCCCCCACACTACACTAGAGAGCTTATACAGCGGCTTGAGAATTTGAGACAGGGTTCTATGGGAGTAGAAGAGACCTTCAATGCTATGCAAATAGCCATGGTCAGAGCCAATTTGGCTGAGGATGAAGAGACGACGATGGCCAGATATCTTCGTATCCTCCATCCATATGTGGCTAATGAGATTGAGATGTTTCCCTACAATTCTATGACTGAGCTGTTGCACTTGGCAATCAAGGTGGAAAGGAAGACAAAGGCTAGGAGTCAGGGAAGTAGAAATGCAGGCGGGTCTTCCAACAACTGGAAAAATCAGCAGGGAAGATCTTCTTATCCATCAGCCTAAGACGCCCCTTCCAGGGAAGATAGTGGTTCACGAAGGAACCCACTACCAGCTGCCCAAGTGCCTACAAAAACTACAATTGGCCCTTCCAATGGACCCCGAGGGAGTACTTCTAACCCTAGCTACTTCTAGAGCTAGGGATATTGAATGTTTTAAATGTAGAGGAAATGGTCATATAATGAAAGATTGTCCTAATTCTAGAGTCTTAATTGTTAATCAGCTAGGTGAATATGAAAGTGAAAGTGATAAGGAAGAAAACCTAGATGAAAATCACGATGAGGATGATCTTAATGATGAAATTGGTTATGAGCATGGTGATTCTTTGATTTGTAAGAGAACTTTGCATGTACAACCCGCCCCTTGTGAGGATAACCAGAGAAAAAATTTGTTTCATACTAGATGCTTGGTTCAAGGGAAGGTTTGTAATATTATCATTGATGGAGGAAGTTGTTGCAATATTGCTAGTACCGAATTAATTTCTAAATTGCATATTGCTACTATTTTTCACCCTAGACCATATAAGTTGCATTGGATGAATGAATGTGGTGAATTGAAAGTTCAAAAGCAAGCTAGAATAACATTCACATTAGGGAAATATGAAGATACAATTTTGTGTGATGTTGTTCCTATGCAAGCTTGTCATACATTGTTAGGTAGACCATGGCAATACGATAGGAAAGTTGTTCATGATGGTCATACTAACCGCCATACATTTACTTTCAATAATAAGACTATTACCCTTAAGCCTATGACTCCAGCGCAGATAGCAGATGCTTATGAGAAGAGCAAGGGGAAAAGAGTGGCAGATTCGAACGAGGAGGACAGAACAGAGGCAAAAGCAGCGCGGAGCGACCGCGACCGCGGAACACCCCTGGCGATCGCGGCCACAAACACTCGAGCTTCTACAAACAGCGATCGCGGGAAGTGATGTCGTAGTCCCCGCGAAGAACACGCGAGGACGCGATCGCGGGAATCCCAAGGCGACCGCGTCAAGGCGTTCTGCGCAAGAGTTCCCTTCGCCTCCGAATGCTCTTTTGTCTTCCAAATCCGAGCTGCAAGGTGAGTATCTACCTTTAGACACTACTTTAATGATGCTATGCAAGAGGTTTGTGTTGACAGGTACCGATTCTCGAGCTGATCTACCCCCGAGCATTCAAGTTATCCTTGAGGAGTTTGCTGATGTGTTCCCGGACGAGATCCCAGCAGGCTTACCACCCTTTAGGGGTATTGAGCATCAGATTGATCTTATCCCAGGAGCTTCATTACCTAACAGGCCAGCTTACAAAATGAATCCTCAGGAGTGTCAGGAAATTCAGAAGCAAGTGCAAGAGCTTCTAGATAAGGGCTATGTTCGAGAGAGTCTTAGTCCATGTGTTGTTCCGGTCTTGCTGGTGCCTAAGAAAGACGATTCTTGGAGAATGTGTGTTGATTGCCGAGCTATATATAACATAACTGTCAAGTATCGTCATCCTATACCAAGGTTGGATGACACGTTGGATGAACTTCATGGAGCCACAAATTTTACCAAGATTGATCTTAGGAGTGGCTACCATCAAATAAGGATGAGAGAAGGCGATGAGTGGAAGACTGCCTTCAAGACCAACTTTGGTCTATATGAGTGGCTTGTGATGCCATTTGGATTGACTAATGCTCCCTCTACGTTTATGAGACTTATGAATCATGTCTTGAGGAAGTTTATAGGGAAGTTTGTTGTTGTCTATTTTGATGATATCTTGATTTACAGCAGGTATCTAGAGGAGCATGGATGACATCTTAGAGAAGTACTCGTTACTCTTAGTCTACAACGACTATATGCTAATTTGAAGAAATGTGATTTTTGCACTGAGATTACAGGTGGATGAAGAGAAGATTAAGGCCATTCAGGATTGGCCCACCCCCACTACTAGCAGCCAAGTCAGAAGTTTTCATGGATTAGCTAGCTTCTATCGACGTTTTGTGAAGGATTTCAGCACCATTGCTGCCCCAACTGAAATAACGAAGAAGCATACCTCATTTGAATGGAAGGAAGCTCAAGAAAAGGCGTTTGAGGAGCTAAAACGCAGATTGACGAAAGCACCATTACTTGTGCTTCCCGACTTCACTAGGCCCTTTGAAGTGGAATGTGATGCCTCAGGAGTGGGCATAGGAGGAGTTCTCATGCAGGAAGGTAAGCCTATTGCCTTCTTTTCTGAAAAGTTGAAAGGTGCGAGTCTGAATTATTCTACTTATGATAAGGAATTGTATGCATTGTATAGAGTACTTAAGACTTGGCAACACTACTTATGGCCTAGAGAGTTTGTTTTGCATACCGATCATGAATCTTTGAAACATTTTAGGAGTCAAGACAAACTAGATAGGAGGCATGGTAGATGGATGGAATTTATTGAGACTTTCCCTTATATCATTAAATACAAGAAGGGGAAGGATAATGTTGTTGCTGATGCACTTTCTAGGAGGCATGCATTAATTGTTCAACTTGACTCTAAGGTGTTAGGCTTTGTTTACATCAAAGAGTTATATCGTGATGATGAAGATTTCGGTGCCATTTATAAGCAATGTTTGGCTAAAGGAACTTTGGATAAGTTTTACTTGTTTGATGGTTTCTTGTTTAGAGCTGATAAAGTATGCATACCTAAGTGTTCTTTGAGATTATTGCTTGTTGAAGAAGCCCATAAGGGTGGATTGATGGGACACTTTGGTAGACATAAGACATATCATATATTGCATGCTCATTTTTATTGGCCACATATGCTTAGGGATGTTGAACATTGTTTGAAAACATGTTTGGAGTGTCTTAAGGCTAAATCTAGAGTTAAGCCACATGGATTGTATACTCCCTTACCTATCCCTACAATTCCTTGGGCAGACATTAGTATGGATTTTATTGTGGGATTGCCTAGGACTAAGAAGGGGAGAGATTCTATTTTTGTGGTTGTTGATCGATTCTCTAAGATGGCTCATTTTATTGCTTGCAACAAGACTGATGATGCTCGTAATGTAGCTGACTTGTTCTTTACAGGAATCGTTAGGTTACATGGAGTACCAAGGACTATTGTGAGTGATAGGGATGTGAAATTCCTATTACTTTTGGAAAACTCTTTGGGGAAAACTAGGAACAAAATTATTATTCTCTACAGCTAGTCACCCTCAAACTGATGGCCAAACCGAAGTAACCAATAGGACATTAGGAACCCTTTTGAGAGTCATTCTTAGGAAGAGTTTGAAAGCTTGGGAAGAAGCCTTACCCCATGTTGAGTTTGCCTATAATAGAGCCATCCATTCCTCGACCTCGCTGAGTCCCTTTGAATGTGTGTATGGTTTGAATCCACTAACCCCTTTTGATCTTATGCCGTTACCTACGAAGGAGCGAGTGGTTTTCATTGCAGGAAAACAGGTTGATCACATCAAGGAGATTCATGAGAGGACAAGAGCTAAACTGCTGGAGGTGGCTGCCACAAATGCTAGCAAGGCAAACAAGAAGAGGAAGAAGGTCCTATTCAAGGAGGGAGATCTTGTGTGGGTCCGCTTTAGGAGAGAGCGTTTTCCCAATAAACGCCACTCAAAGTTGTCCCCAAGAGGTGATGGACCCTTCAAGGTGCTTAAGAAGCTTGGAGATAATGCTTATGTGTTGGAACTCCCCGGTGAATATCAAGTGAGTGCAACCTTCAATGTGCAAGATCTTACACTTTTTGAGGGAGACGAGGAGGAGCTAGATGATTCCGGGTCGAATCCTTTTCAAGAAGGGGAGGATGATGAAGGATCATCTGAGCATCAACCAATGCCGGTCATTCCCGAGTTCGAGGGTGCATTGACTCGTTCGAGAGCAAAGGAGGTCCAACAAGAGTTAGACAAGTTAGTCGCCTTTATCTTGTCTAAGGAGCATATGTGTACAAAGGACCTTTTGAAAACACGCACGAGGATGCTGTTTATTATTAGTGTTCGAAATGACCCGGGTGAAAGCAACGAAGGAAGGTCGCAGAACAGCCACCGCGATCGCGACCCTCCCCCTGGCGATCGCGGGAACTAAATGTCAAAAAGTCGTAGCCAAATTTCTTCCACCGCGATCGCCGGATCCACATGGCGATCGCCATATTACAGACGACAGAACTTTTGAGATTTCTTTTTTTAATTTGTTTTCGGGATTATTTGTTTTAGGATGTTTTTTGGCAATACTTTTATTTGTTTTATTTCTTTTAATTGGCCACCTTATTGACTCTATATAAGGTTTGCCCTACTTATTGTTTTAGGTTCCCAGACTTTGATATTGAATACAACGTTTATCGTTTTTCCTCCCAAAAGAGTGCTTTTGTGAGTAGAGTGCCATGTGTGCATTGTTGTTGAACTCGCCCTAGTTGTACTTGTGTGTGTCAGTTTCTTCCATAAGGTTGGTGCTATCGGGATTTCATAGAGCATCCTCCAGGTGCATTGGCCTACCATAGCCATTCTGTTTGGTTGTAATCCATTGGGGTTTCTTCATCATTCGGTAAGGGTCTTGTTCTTAAGTTCAAGGGTTTTATCGTTGTTTGATTTGGTTTCAATTGGCCTATCATTCGACTTATCCTTCTTTCATCTCATTATAATTCCGTCTATCTTCTCTGTTCGAGTTTCTGTTCGAGGTTTGGTGTCTAGATCGGACAACAACGGCTTATCCCCGCATCACAAGGGGAGACTTCCATCTACGAGTGCACTCACCAGTTCTGATCCATGGATCTTCGGTTTTTTCTAGACATGGATTAGTGTCTTCAACATCACCACGTTCTTGGTTTCTTCTGATTGGAGTTATCAGACAACCCAGGAAAAACAACATTAGCACCACCATCGTCGACCCAGACCTTGCTGGAAGACGAACTGGACATGTCACCCTTTGATTTCGAAGTATGGAGAGTACTCCCGACATAGGAGATTTGAAGGGAAGAATGCGACACCATCGCAACAAAATGAGGGAGATAAGAAAAGGAGGGCGACCAAAGTAATCGTATCGTAAAAATCACAAAGAGGTGTAAGGAAAAGACGAATAGGCAATGCAAATTTATACAGAAACATACCAAGTAATGCCTGATTTAATGCCATCAATGAATACAGAAGCCGAAAGGTTAAACGGAAGAGGAATCCCATTAAACACCCTTCACCAAATTATTATCCAGATGGAGATGAATGGGAAAGGCCGCACCAGAAGAAATCAAGACGAACCACAAAGAAGAAGAACCTTTGCTACTCCGAAGCGCGTTGCCGGCAGCAGAGACCTGGAGGGGAGAATTCGACACCATTGGAGCGCGGGGGAAAGAATGGCAATGGGCGCAACTGGAAAAGGTAGGATAAAAGAACGGAAACACGAAGAGGATAGTGGTAACGGAGGGAGGTATGTATGCAGAATGAAAACCAAACCACGCAGAGTAACAACAAGACACAAATAGGTGGGGATATGAAAGGATAAACGCAAGTCCAAGGAGCTGATAAGCCGTTAATTGACAGACCTAAATAAATGGGAAGAAGGAGCGAGGAGAAGAACAAACGAAACAAACTAATGTTTGAGCCCATTAACATTATCAAGCCCGAAATTTAATTTTTGAGCCCGATACAGTTTGTCATTACTTCTTCAACTCGTGGATTATTATATAGATATAGATAGGCACGAACCTACTTGTTCAAAACCATACGTGAACTAGGTTCATCGCATACGTGAACTAGGTTCATCGCATACGTAAACTAGGTTCATCGCATACGTGAACTAGTAGGTTCATCTCATACGTGAACTAGGTTCATCGCATACGTGAACTAGGTTCATCGCATACGTGAGTGAACTAGGTTCATCGCATACGTGAACTAGGTTTATCGCATACGTGAGTGAACTAGGTTCATCGCATACGTGAACTAGGTTTATCGCATACGTGAGTGAACTAGGTTCATCGCATATGTGAACTAGGTTCATCGCATACGTGAACTAGGTTCATCGCATACGTGAACTAGGTTCATCGCATACGTGAGTGAACTAGGTTCATCGCATACGTGAGTGAACTAGGTTCATCGCATACGTGAGTGAACTAGGTTCATCGCATACGTGAGTGAACTAGGTTCATCGCATACGTGAGTGAACTAGGTTCATCGCATACGTGAACTAGGTTCATCGCATACGTGAACTAGGTTCATCGCATACGTGAACTAGATTCATCGCATACGTAAACTAGTTTTATAGGTTAATGATATTTTTTATCCCGAATTCTTTGTTATGAACCCATTGCACTAAAAATAGCATGAACTTTCTTGTTGATGCCAATGTACCTGCTTGTTTATATGCATGAACTTGTCGTCGATATCAATGAACATGCTCATTGACACCATTAAACCTTACTAGGATGCACAAGGAGGTTCTAAACCCCAAAATTGAAGTTCATAAACACTTTATATTGAGGTTTATAATGCCTATAAATAATATTAATAAACTTATTTTAGAGATTTGTACATATATTATTGTAGGTTCCTGAAAGTCTTGCAAAAAAGCTTTTTTTTTTATATTGAGAGTCAATTTTTTTCAAAGGCTCGATAGGATTACAAAATTTATAAATGGTATTTTAGAGGTTGACATACTTTACATTAATGGTTAACAAACCAGTCAATACGGAGTACTTAATCTAGCTTATACCCAATTATAAGAATTCCGCATCGAGTAGCCTATATGGAAACAAAAGTCAATCAAGATAGTGTCGGTAGCTGTCACTAGAAGACTAAGAATGTATAAGGAAACATGTTCTACTAACAGAGATATGACCAGTATCATGGAGAAAACTAGAAGATAAGTTGAACTGAGCATCCAGTGCCCTACAAGTTCGAACATTTTGAAACTTTTTTCCCTTCAAAAGATTTTTCTGTTGTAAGCTTCTATGCCTCCAAAATCAACCACTAAAATCTTCAGCTCCAGCACTAGTGCCATCGGGAAGGAGCGTCTCCAAACCACCGATACAACCTATAAGAACGATGTGCTATAAACCGGGAATCTGCATAGGAATTGTGGATTCACACTCTTTTAACTCTGCAGATTCATCAATCAGTGGTTGAAGCTGTACAGATGATCAAGCTTGCATCATCAAGGCAAAGCTTCTTGATATCTTTGTAATTCACGAACTTTGGCAGCTTGGAAAACCTACAAGTCTAACTTGTTGAACCTACAAGTCTAATTTGTTGAACCTACAAGTCTAACCTGTTGAACCTACAAGTCTAACTCTGAACTTACAAGTATAATATGTTGAACCTACAAGTCTAACCTGTTGAACCTACAAGTCTAACCCGTTGAACCTACAAGTCTAATGTGTTGAACCTACAAGTCTAACATTTTGAACCTACAAGTCTAACTTGTTGAACCTACAAGTCTATCCTGATAAACCTACAAGATTTACAAAAATTCGATTAAAGGTTCATAAGATTTAGAAAGTAGGTTCACAAACTCATAATAGACAGTTCATTAATTTTATAATATAGGTTCATAAACATATAAATGCAGGTTCACAAGTTGTACACTAGAGGTTCACCAATTTTATACTAGAGGTTCACATTTTGTACTAATAAATTGTCCCATTATGAGTTAATCAAATACAGATTATCATTTTATTTAATCTCTTTCTGAGGCAAGTGAACTAGGTCCTTGTCAAAATCCAACAATTCAAGAAGCAACAAGCAAAACATTTAATCTCTCTCTTAGCCTAATTAGACAGTTTATATTAATTCCATAAACACTCATATTATCAACTTCACTTCCCGTGTCTAGCTCTCGCGTTGTATTGAGGATCCTGGTTATTAATCAAGCTCTCGCGTTGCTTTACTCATTCTTCGTGCTCAATTCGTTCCGCGCATCTAGCTAAGCTTATATTTTCTCTGTTATCTTGTTTCCATTCGATTTCATTGTCTAGGACGTCGTAATATTTTATTTTATTTCGTCTGATTAACCTCACTTTAAGGCAATTTGATCCTTAGTGATTATTTGCCCAAAACAAGAATCTATGATCGATCCGGTGAATACGGATGGTAGAAAAAAATATCTTATACAAATGATAATATAAACCGTCGAATTAGGCTAAGAATACTGTCAACAACTTAAAGAAAAATCTGGGGAAACGAGAATAAAAAACTTGATGCGTCTCGGTATAATGGTCGTTGCCTTAGAAGCAAATTCGCCCTGACCACCGGAGCTCAGTAAGATTGGCTCGTCCCACAAGATTATAACAACGCCCTCTGATCGCGGGCTCTGCCCAACGAAGGACTTGAATAAAAGTGATATACTGAGAACGAAAGCGTTTTAAGAAGAGGAAAAAAACTTGTATTTTTCTGTGTTTTCTGAAGCATAAGGAAAGTTCAATATAGAAAATCAATATGCAAATCTAGAGCAATAACTCCACGTAATAAAATCTGGGATTGAGGCCGTAAAATCAGAGGCAGTTACAAACTAATTAAGAAAGAGTTAAAACAATTTAAATTTTGAATTTAAACTGAATCGGAAGAATCTGATGCGCAATTAATTTATGATCAGAGACTTTAAAAGCCTAAAAATTAATATGACTCGTAAAAAGTAGGACACACCCAACCGCGCACGTGCCACGAACACGGACCGGATAAGGATTTGGAACGGGCGGCGGGTGTGGCGCGCACGAGGGGACTCTTTTCTAACTCAACTAACCCTTCACAAAAGAATACCTACTATATATATTATCCTAAACTTCTCCATCTACTCGATGTGGGACAAAGAGGTTCCCAAAACCCACTTCAAATTTTTGTACTCTCACAATCCCCCACAGTACATAAATCGTTTTGAAATCCCCCACAGTACATAAATCGTTTTCCAAAAAACTTAGTTCGAAAACAAGTTTTGAGCATATGTACGGTTTGAAGCTTAAGTGCAGGTGTCTTTCGACTTGAACCAACACATAGTGAAATAAAGTTATCCCTTCACGAGAAGAGTGAACGCATATGGAGCTCTCTCATTTGAGGATTGTTCTCAATAACACTCCTCTTAGCTAAAATCCATTTTATTCCGCACTAATTATTGAAAGATAGCCTAATATTCCTTGGAATGCTAAAGAGTGTTCTAGAAAGATTAACCAGATACTTTCATTGAAAGAGGCTAGCCCTTCATACTCTTGTAGGTGACTTCATCAAAACCTATATAAAAAGGACCACCCTACATGGTTATGAAGGGGCGATTCTAAATACACTCGAATGGACTGAATGACAGGCTGAATGACCAGTCGGTTTTTCCGACGGATCTGACAGCCGCACGGAGCTTAGCTCCGCGTCAAACTCCACGAATTCTAAATTCGTGAGGTAAACTTCAAAAAGCTCACGAATTGTACTTCAAAAAGCTCACGAATTCACAATTCATGAGCTTTGAAAACTTCAAAAAGCTCACGAATTCACAATTCATGAGCTTTGAAACTTCAAAAAGCTCACAAATTCACAATTCATGAGCTTTGAAACTTCAAAAATTGAAAAATTCAAAAAATAAGTCCACGAATTCAGAATTCGTGGACTTTGAAATTTCTTGAAACTCCGCGCGTTGCCCAACTCCGTGCGGAGCTGAGCAACGCGCAGAATTAACCTCGTGTCAGATTGTGTTTGACACGAGTGCAATAAGCCTTCTCGTTATGAAGTCATTAAGAGTTAATAATTCAACCTCTCAAATCAGTGATGAGTTCATCAATTCTGTCTCAAAGGACCACCCACACCTTGGGATATGAGTTCATTAAGAGCTAACATTTATCCTCTCAAGTACACTCGTCATAGAATGGGATGTAGTGTATCATCATATGAGTCTTTTCAAGGCTTCGTTTGACCACAATGTGGATCCACCTAGAGGTTTACAAAGGAGGTGTTACTTCAAAAGTTAGGGCTTTCGATTGGGAGTTACCAACATTGTTAAATATCCCTAATAGGCATTGAAAACAACTTTCATAACATTCGGACATCGTTTGGGCGTTGTTCCGCCAAATTGGGCATTAAGGCTTCTTAAGGGCTTTTAAGGTCTTTTAGCGTTTACGCATAGTTTCGAGTCTCGTTTGTGTGAGGGATACCTTATTGGGACTTTATATGCCTAATAACACTAATTTGCATAATTTTTTCAAACATAATATAACATCGATGTTGTTGATCATACATATTGAGACAAGTTAGATAGTGAATGACTAGTTTGATGTTTACAAAGGAGGTGTTACTTGAAAATTAAAAGATTTTGATTGGGAGTTATAGACATGGTTAAATATCCCTAATAAGCATTGAAAACAAATTTCATTTCATTCGGACATCGTTTCGACTTCGTTTTGTCAAATTAGGCATCAAGCCCATTTAAGGCCTCAACAATAATCAACATCCACTAGTACAAAAGGGGGGATGGACCCCGGTTATTTTGTTCTTCATACCCCGGTTATGGTAGCGGAGTCTATCTTGGTGAGATAAGGCTCTCGGACCCCGTTTGTGTGTAACCGAGTTCTGAAACTCGAACCCCGGTTGTTTAATAAATCGTGGCATAAATGCGTTTATTTAAAAAAAATGTCGTACCAGTTTTTTGTAAAACCGGGATCCTGTATGTAAACAAGGACCCCGTTGTACCTAGAACCGTGGTAAAAATGCATAATTGTTTAAAAAAGATATTTCGAATATTAAATAGCCATTTCCATTCCAATACATATATAGACTATTCAATAATCCTCATAATATTAAAGATACTGAAAATCCATAAAAACAACTTCTAATTTCCTAAAAAGGTACAGTAACATGCACAAGCCAATATAAGGTTTTCCCATAAAGAAATAAGATAATCTTATAAATGACGTAATACAAACTAGATTGTCGCAGTGTAACCCGAACAAGAGTACAAGACCAACCCAATATTTACATGTCAAAAGTTGAGATGCCCAACTATTTAGAAAATAGTGGCTTATACTTAAAAATGAGTTTATAGTAACAGAATGAAGCAAAGAAAAGCCTATGATTTTCTGCTTTTTACAATCAGCATATCATAATCCTTCTATATCAGCATGCATCTAAATATAGTTAAAACAAAATTGTGTACCTTTGTAATATATGCAGACAGAAGTAAATATTGAACATGCTTACAACAAATCAAAGAAACGTTAAAGATTTTGAATGATACTGATGCAGCTAAACAGTAAATGCAACTCGAATATGATAAAGAAGATCAAGTAGAAGATGACAGATTACCTATCATGAAGAGCAAATAGGAAACCATCAGACGAACGAGAAACATCAATCTCAATGCATTCTATTCGTGAGCGAATATCATCTAAGTAAGTAGCAACCTACAATCACAAAGAAACAATCAATCAACGCAAGAGCATTAGGCAAGCAACCAATCATGAATCAGAATCCGTGAAATCTCAGTCAAAAGAGAATCTCTAAGAATCAAATCGGAGAGAAACCTGGTTTAGACGCCTGAGTTTGGAGTGAGAATAGAGCGGAGGAGCAATCGCGATCCTGAGAGCATATCATTCATGCAACATTTTGGACTCAAACATCAACTCAACATGCAATTTCCAATCAAAATAATGCAAATCAATATATACTAGGGAAAGAGAGAACCTTCTTCTCGTGTATATGAGAGCTCTGGATTGCGCTGAAGCGGACGAGAAGCTAAAAGATCCTGAGAAAGTGATGACTTGTTAGAGGTGATCCAGGTTTCGACTTCGCTCATCGTCTTTGTAGGAGATGAATACATACTGAATTATTAACAACGATTCAAGTATTAGATTAGAAAGTTACATCTTTGTAATTCTACACTTTTCAGCTAGCCTTGAAATCAATGTTTGCCCTTTTAATCTAGTATCATCTACTGAGTCCAGACCAACTTAAATTAAACTTTGATTAAACGAACGAACTGATTTTTAATCAAATAACAAACCAATTGATCATACATAATGTACTCAAGAGCAACTGATTCTAGCTAATAAAATGAAACAACCCAATTAATGAACTTCGCACCGATTTTTTCTGCACGCTCTGGACCCAAGAGGAAGGAAACTATAGCTGAGACCCGACGACAAGAAAATCAGCTTATGATTACTGAAAGCACAACCATGCTCATTTTTTCTACTCCTATCACATAAAAAAAGGTTTTTCCTACAAAAGAACAAAATTATGTGATAAAACTGAGGCATTTTGATAGATTGCTTACAACTTTCTCGTTGGATGTGCTGTGTGCAGCAACCTTGACTCTTTTTCCCATATCCTGATCAACCAACATACAGAAAAATGTTGATATATATTAAATAGTTGAATCAGTGCTATATATTGAATAGAATGGCTAAAATCAAACCACAGTCTAACTAAAGAACAATCTAATTTCAATTCCTATATTAAGTTTATCCAGATTGAACTATTCTTTGAAGAGAATTTATATAGTTGAACACGTACTTGACAAACAGTCTAGTATCTTTGCCTTCGTATTGTGTAAGTATAAGGAAACACACACTACACAGAAAACATGTTGTCATCACTAACCCTAGAACAATACATTTCAAAATGTATAAAGCTCTAACCGCAATTTCTAGAAATCGGTTCAGTTCAGTCTCTTAAGGAATCACAGAGATATAATTAGAGAGCCAACGACACTGACCTAAACAGTCGACAACAACACAATCAGAGGAAGGATTCAATTGCAAATTGTAGTAACCAACACCATAAAGGAAGATCAATGCAGCAAAACTTAATTAACATGAACACATTCAGCTCAAGCAAAATGATTCTTTCAATAAAGACAATTCCTAACAGGCAATATCATCACCCAAATCTCAGAAATCACACGACTGGATTGGAATTTCAAATCTTAATTGAATGAATCGATGCGGATTTGGCTCGCATATGTGCGTATAAACCGTAACACTAGAATTCGGAATTGAAGATGACAGTTAAAGATTAATCGTAACCCTAAATTTCAAACCTTTTACGCCGACAAAAGTCCTAATGCATCATCATTTGCCACTGTTGACCATAAATCCGCGGAGCCCAAGTACCGTCAGAAAACACCGCAATCAATAGTACAGCTAGACGAACTCGTTGACCATCTTTCCTAATGCGCCTCTACCTCTCCAGAAAACGTCGATGGCTTGTTGCACAGGAAAACTCGAAGAGAGACGAAGAAAAGGGAGAACTTTGTTTTGAGAGCAGAGAAGAGGGCAGGGGAATTGAAGAAGTTGTCTTCGTTGCCACCGTCGTTGCAGTCGCCGTCAAGAGGTTGAAGAAGACGAAGTAGCGCGCGAAGGTCCCAATACCCTTTGCAGTCGACGTCTGATAGCTAGGTCATTTTTTTTGTATTTCTTTTTGTTAGTTTTGTTTAATTCGGGAAATTAATAAATGCCTTACCCCGGTCATATTTCTAAACGGGGTCTAAGTATTGCGACTCCATCTATTCACGTATAAAAGTTGATGAGGTTGAAGAAGTAAAAGCAACATTTACTTAATAAATGTTATTTTAATATTTTAAATTTTTATTCTAATTACTTATTATATTAAATGTTACTTTCAGCATCAACTAAGAAAGCACCAACTTCGTCTCCTTCCTCTACCCGTTCAACAATTCCTTCGTTTCATTCTGACGCCCCTTCTTGCCCGATTAAAAAATAATCTGGATTAATTAGATAGTTTTATCTATATATTGACAACACCTAAGATTGATTCATATGCGCCAAAACATCTAACACGCCAAACAACATTGGCCTCAGTAAAACATGAACATCATATAAATACTTTATGTTGCAGATTTCGGTTGTAACCGACTGTTACAATAGCTGTATTTGCATTTTACGAGTTTGTAGAATTGTATTATATCATCGTTCACTCATTTTGAATTTAATGCCTATTTAATGACTAACCGCAACCGGAAAACCGTAATTTCCCCGCGCGAAGCGCGGGATTCCGGATCTAGTCTTATAGTTGTCCAATGAAAAAAATTAATGCAATTGGTACCTCATGTATGTTAATGGGCCAATTTTATTGGGCTTTTGGGCCTGTCTTTAAATATCCTTCTTCTATCCTTATGTTATACTCTTTATTTATATATAGTCCACTTGATTAAGTCACAAATTAAATTAATGTTTGATCTTCTCTTATGACAATGCAACCCTATTCTAATATTATGTGTTAAAATTACTTCAAACATAAATATAAAGAAATAAAAAATACTTATAATTACAAATATAAATAAATTTAATAACAACAACAAAATATTAACAATGTGTAATTATATTAAATCATATACAAAAATCCGTAATTTTCTCGCGCGGAGCGCGAGGGCCGTATCTAGTATGCATAATTAACCGGGGTTTGATATTTAACATTTTATAATAAATTAATATTTACACCGATTTTAAAAAAAAGCGGGATTCGGGTGTAGACATTACCCCGGTTCATTAAAAGTGGGGTAAACTAAAGGGGGTCTATATCAGTTTTTGTACTATTGATCGATGTTGTAGATCATACATATTCTGACAAGTTAGAGAGTTATGACTATTTCGGTATTTACAAAGGAGATGTTACTTCAAAAGTTAGGGGTTTCGATTGGGAGTTACCGACATTGTAAAATATCCCTAATAGGCATTGAAAACAAGTTTCATTGCATTCAGACATCGTTTGGGCATCGTTTGGGCATCGTTTGGGCATCGTTTCGCCAAATTGGACCTTAAGGCCTCTTAAGGCCTTTTTAGGCCTTTTAGCGTTTCGCCAAATTCGGACATCGCTTGCGTCACGTAAGGATCTACATTCGGTTCAAAAAAATCTATAAATTACAGTTTCAACACTTCATCAAAGTTTTTAACCAATACACTATCAATTCAACTCAATTTCCCATACAATTCATAATTCAACTAAATAACATTTCATAATGATGAAAGGATGATGTTTATTAACCTTTAGAAGACGATGAACTTGATTTTGATGTTGAAATTGAAGAAAAATGACAAAAACGAGAGGATGAAGTGTTTGCTGGTGTGTGAGTGCCGCAAACAATGTTGAGGAGGCTGTGAAAATGAGTAGGGTTTCACCAAAAGTCTTTTTATAGCAAATATCATGGGTATTCCTTGCGTCACACAAGAATCACTGTCTTACGTCATGTAAGGATTGGCATTCCTTACGTCACGTAAGGAAGTGATTCTTGCGTGACGCAAGGAATTCTTACGTGGCGTAAAAAAAACCATGGGCGATAAATAACAAAACGACGTGGGCCTTAGTATATACACCTCCTCATGTAGTTTTCACAAATTTCAGTGTGAGAAATTTTTACAAGTTTGAAACTGTTGGAGCTGGTTCTCAGGACTCTCGCGAGACCCACAAGAGGTCAACCCATTAAGTCTCGCGTCCGTAAGCAACTAGAGCCCAGCCCATGCGAGCTAGAGCGACCCATGAATGAGGGAAAGCCCAATGGCCGAAGTCCAATAAGCTCAAGCAGCGAATGGATGAATTCGGGAAGAATTTGCGTGGGACCCAGGCGAGGGTATAAAGTTGTAACAGAAAGGAGAAGAAGGGACAAATCATAATTATCAGCAGAAATCCTCTTCTTCTTCTTCCTCCCGAGAGCAAAAACACTGAAGCTTCCCTTTGCTTCAATTCACCCAAACGACCTTATTTTCGAGGCGTTTGGACGATCGGTACTTGGATTCTGATTCTCAGTGCTAAGATCAAGCTTTTGTGATAAGAAAGAGTGGATTCTGAGACATTTGGTGTTTTACTAGATGAACTAGTTTGTAAAGCTTGTTCATGGTTGAGTGCTTGCATTTTCTCTCTTTTGCCTCATTTTCCCTTCGTTTGTGTCATTTTGCTTCATTCCCTATTGCATAATTGCATATTTACTGACTTGGGCGTCGGAGAGCCAAATCCGAAGCCTCCCCCTCCTGGTTTGGTTGCGAAGGTTTCACGAAGCTCAAGAACAAGGAAGCATTTCATGGAAAAGATGGCAGAAGGCGGAATTTGATCGAGCAAGACATGGATTTCAAGTTGTTTGTCCAGAAGTGTTGAAGAGGTCCTCGACATTTTACTCTCCCGTATCTGGCGAGGTGTTGTGTCGTGAGGTAGCATTTTTTGGGCGAAATAGGTATGAAAAAAGCCATCCATATTGGAAAACTCAATCTCTCTTGCATGTTTATAGAAAACTTTGATTTTACTCAAACTATTTGAGTCAATCGTAAATTAAATTGTAGTAAAATTTTAATATGTATTTTTATAATATTTTAGTCGTTCTGAAAAAACGAATCAGAATCGATTCGAGTTGAAAGACAGGCGGAAAACCTGTTAAAATGCTCCCTACTGCTAAAGGGCCTAATTGAACCGGCAACGCCTCTAACATCAATTGTAGCTGGGTCTTTCTTTTTTCCTCATAAAGAAAAAGGAGGTGCGCCGAGTACAAGTGTCCGATCTGCAACCGTATCGGTACTAGCTTAGGATCACTTTTACCTCCTGAGTAACTGAGAGGGTAATTAAGTCCATCACATCACAGGAGAGGGTAATTAACTGAGAGGGTAATTAAGGTAATACGGAGAGATTCAGAAACAATGATTATATATCTCTACTCTTAAAACGGAAGTCGTCTATTCAACAATAACTTTCCCACGTGCTGGCCTTGGAACCCTTTTTCATTCATCTCCAAACTACGTTGGTCGCACTGGCCTCTCACTCGCATGATTCAGAAGCTGTTCTTCTCCAAAGACACACACCAGCATAAAATCTTCTAGTTGGAGACATACAACGTAATTTCGGGTGCAAAATACGCATCCAATTTATGCAACTGAACTAGTTTATACATGATGGATGAAAATAATTTAGTATGAATAATTTATGCAAAATACGCATCCAATTCCTGCGTCATACGCGAATTTTATATAACTCGATATAGTTAATAAGTAATATTACGTATTATAAATAATTTAGTATGAAAATAAGTTAATATCTTGAAATGATATTGATACATGATTACGTTTTAAATTTTTAAAAATAATAAACAATGAATATAAATGAGTTTTTATATAAACTAACTAATATAATTAAAATTATCATTGGTCAATTTTAACATATTTAAATAAATTGATTTCAACATATATAAAACTATATATCACTACCACATCACAAAAATATAATATTTTCTTTTTTTAAAAAAAATCAATCTTTTTGTGATATGTCATATCATAAAAATAAAATTATAAATTTATAAAATAACATAAAAGGATATTGGTAGGTCAAAATGTAAAAAATTAACGCATACAAATCTTTTTGTAATCTGAAAGATCTTAAGCAATTTTTTGTGATATTTTTGCACATGATTTTCCAAATTTGATCAATTTTTTAAAGAAAATTACAATAAAAAGTTAAAAATTGTGACCAATGGAATTGCGACAAGTGAATAGCCTGAATGAAGAGTATGTCACGTGACATAGCTAGAATGAGAGAAAAGTGTTTTGCTTTAGTAGTTATATATAGAGATTGTTGAGCTATTTTCATTTTTTATTTTTAACTTTAATTAAAAATATATTGAATAATTAACTCAACAAATAAATCTTATAAAACAATCACTTCATTCAACATAAAAACAATACAAATTATCCTATCCTATTAAGAATAAATTTTAAATTTAATTATTAGGATATATATATATATATAATCAGATATTTGTATAATTCATGAAATGAATATGAATTAACTAGCGTGTGTTCCCGTACCATGTACGAAGTCCATGTAATAAATTTTTTAATAATATATTTATATTTTATACTATTAATTAGTTTATAATTGTAGTTTATACTTTATGATTTAAAATTTATAGATTATAGTTTATAGTTTACGATTTATGTTTTATAGTTTAAGTTCATTAATAACTCAACTTAATTAGATTGATAACATAATAATAGATAAAGATATCTATATATATAGAGGGAGGCTCCGGTAAGACCACTTTTATAGTAAAACGGAGTTAACGAATAGGAGCCATAGGATGAGATTAGATGAAGGGCTTAGATTAGAAGTCTTGTAATTAAAAGAAAATAAGGAAAAAAATATCATAACCCCTTCCTTAATGTACGGCAATCAACTATTCTCTCTCTCTTCCATCAACTCACGCTGCCTCTCTTCCATCAACTCACGCTGCCTCTCTTCCATCGTTCTTCTCCTCCCGTTTTTTCTTCCCGGTAACAATAGTTGATTGATACAACACCACACAAATCTCCATGGAAGAAGGTTAGTATCGAGATATTCATAGGAATTAGATTAGGGTTTTATTAGGATTTGATTAGGGTTTGATTAAATGTCGACTGTGATATATGCATCAAACTAGGGTTAAATAAGGTTTCGTTCTGATATGCGGCAACAATAAAACGATATGCATCAGATGATTCGGTGGTATGCAGTAGCAATTTAGGGTTTCACTTGAATTCTGTTATGCAGTAAAATGGTTGTCGTATGCGTTTCGTAATCAGTGTTATGCAACCGGATATACTTGATATGCAGTAGATACGTTTTGATTCTAACAATGGTTTTCGCCTCTCAAATCGAATTCTTAGCCAAGTGAATGTGACATTCGACTTTCATATTAGATTCATAAGATTCTTTCATGTAAATTGACGGTCATGAGGGTGAGAAATTTGATTTACCTATTGAATTTTGTATACCTATTTAATTTTACGATAGATTGCTAGGGTGAGATTTGATTAGGGTTTGATTATATTCGACTTTGATATATGCATCAAACTAGGGTTAATTAGGGTTTCGTTCTAATATGCAACATTAATAAAACGATATGCACCAGGGATTCGGTGTTATGCAGTAGCAATTTAGGGTTTCACATGAATTCTGTTATGCAGTAATAAAGCTGTCATATGCATTTCGTTATCATTGTTATGCAACCGGATTTACTTGATATGCAGTAGATACGTTTTGATTCTAACAATGGTTTTCGCCTCTCCACTCGAATGCTTAGCCAAGGGGATGTGACATTCGACTTTCATATTAGATTCATAAGATTCTTTCATGTAAATTGACGGTCATGAGGGTGATGAAATTTGATTTACCTATTGAATTTTACTATAGGTTTCTAGGGTTTCATCCTGATATGCAAAACCAATACATCGATATGCACGGCGCGCTAGGGTTTCGTACCAATCCTAATATGAAAACCTTAAGTTTTGATATGCAGTTCGTTTTCGCCGTTATGCAGAACTTAAGTTGTAATATGTAGTTTGTATTATTCGTTATGCAAAATGCAGGGTTTTGTTTTCAATACTATTGTGCAATAATTATGTCGTAATATGCAGTTTGTTTTCAACGTTATGCAGAATATAAGATGTAATATGCAGTTTCGTACTAATGTTGTTTTCAAGGTTTTAATCATTTTCATGTTTTTTCGTATTCATCATTATGCATTCCGATTTACTTGATATGCACTCAATATATTTTGATATGCAGTTCATAGGTACGTGTATGCAAAAGAACTCAAATGATGATGTCATGTAATATTCCTCGGATGATGATGTCGATGTATCTAATGATGACATGTCAAACGAAGAAGAATAATTAATGTATGGTACAAAATGTGTCACTGACACCGAAGATAAACACACAAAGCATTGGGTTTGGTATGCATGAAGTAGTAAGTTGTAGGGTTTCATATTGCCTTGATATGATAATATGCAAAAAATCTAAATTGATATGCATTTTAATCAATTTTTGTATTGTTGGGTAGAGTTATGCACCAAAACTGCAGCGATATGCACCAAGTCTGAAGCGTTATGCACCAAATCTATATAGATATGAACCAAATTCGTAGCGATATGCCCTAAATCCGTATAGATATGCACCACATCCGTAACGATATGCACAAAATCATTGTTCATCAAATTCATCATATTAAGAATGCACTTCAAAAACACTATTCGATTTGCATAATGTAAAAAGTAGTGTGCATATCACACACAAATAAGTGAATATCAACACACTATATGTGAATATTATACTCATGTAGCTGCACTTCGTGCATCCTCTTTGAAGGAATTGATATCGGATTCTTTTGCATGTTGGTTATACAACAATCTGTACACAAAGAATGCTACAACTGCACCACTGCAAACAGACATATATTTAAGAACAGTGTGTAAGAACTTCCTTTCTGCTAGAGTATTTACTAACAAAAAAGTCGAGAATCACTTGTCTAATTAAAAAAAAATCAATTGCTTGGCTGTTAGCTTGTACTCACAAGCAACTAATCATTTGTACATAAAATTTACTGCTTGGTAGTAGAATCACTATACACTCTGTAAACTCTAATTCACAAAAACATAAGAAAATCATAATTGATGAGATTTTGGCATATGATTTCACACCCAACTATTAGGAAGAGAGACGGAGAAGTGATCAAACCGAAAAGACGCTTCACCAGCAGTATCTCTATCCAATCTCAACTCAATCACATCATCTTCATCATCACTGAACTCCGAATCCATCTTTGACATCAGCGGATACCCGGTTTGCAACGACACCATCTTAGTACTTTGCGTAGCACTAGATTGCCTCTCTTGGTCCCACATGAAAACATGAACCAACATCGTCACACCAGCATGCCTATGCAACGAAAGCTTCTGACTAACCGAAACCATGTCAAAGCATCGAATCCCGCCAGAAGACGAGACTAACCAAGGCAACACTGTTTGATTATCGATTCTCGATACAACTAAAAGTTTACTCGCCTTCGCTGCCTCCTTGTGTAAATTGCTTAGTCCTGACAAGCCCCTCTGCATACAACAATTTCGAACAATATTTGCAATAACACACACAAAAAGATATTCGATCAATATATATACCTAGAATCAAATCAAACATTCATTTAGAATATCCTAAATATCAGCCTATACTAATAGCAGCAACTACTTAAAAATAAAATGTTGATCTGGAAAATGACAAAAAAATGTGTAGATAGTTTGGACTAGGTGTGGTTGAATAAATTTATCTTCATTAGCATGCCCAAATAAAGCAGGAATTAAAGTTTTCGATGCAACCTGCATGCCCAAATAAAGCAGGAATTAACTCAAATAATACTCTTCCATTTTTCCTTTCTCAATTTTAAAGTCTTTTTTTCTTCTTGTATAGACCAGCTAAAATTGCTAACAGGGGCTGAACCTCTGATGGATTTGCATCTTTGTTTCTCTTCTTTCAAACATAGAGACGAACAAACAGTAACACGTATTTAAGTGTTGTGATATATCAAGAACTGCACAGTGTTAGATTTTTCTTGGATGTTCTCTTGAAACTGAAACCACCGAGTTAAGCAGTTTTAGGGGAGGACGAGGTTTGAGTTTGAGATACCTCTAATTCAGGTGGCAGAAGATTCAAGAAACTTCCTTGGACTGATTGATCGCTTGAAGTTGCATCTGATACACCCTCATGACCATCTGACTCTTCCTCTGTGTACATGAATTGCAAAGTACCAACAGATGAAATTTTTGCCACTAGTTTTAATGATGATGCAAAATATGTGATACAATGACAGAATTTTATACATTGAAAACTAATTATATATTCTGAGAAAAGAATATCAGAAATGAAAATCAGTGTATCTATGGATAGGTGTAACTTACCGAAGATTGACTTGATTGTGGGTCTTTTGGGTTTGTTGTCTTTCTTCTTCAGTTCAGCTGCAACCAGTTACAAAAAAAAAAAAAGATTATGAGACACGAGTAAATTCATAGTGAGGAAGAGAGGGAAAGGGCCATACCCATCCCTGGAACTTGATAGCCATTCACAATCTCGAAATTCTTGTAAGTATACCCAACAAAATTGAGGTCCTTTGATGATAGCATCTGTAGAATCAAGAGCAAAAAACTGGTAAGATAAGCTCATAGAAAAAGGTGATAAGAAAGATGATATTTAGAATCAAAGGACTTGCAGATATTTAGGGAAAGAGAGAAGCGCGACGACTTGCAGAGAACGAGGGAGATAAAAATTAAGGCGGAGAGAGAGGCGGAGGAGGACGGCTTGCAGAGAAGAGGAAGGAGACGGCTTGCAGAGAACGAGAGAGAAGGAATTAGGGAGGAGAGGGAGGAATGAGATTTGATAGCGAGATTTAGGGGCAATATTGCTAAAATTGAAACGATTTTTTATTATTGAAAATTCTCAGTTAATCCTGGCCATTCATCCGAATTTGATCAAACGCCTCTAAATCGTTAACTCCGTTTTCCCCTAAGAGATGGTTTCTCAGGAGCCTAGATCTATATATATATATATAAGATAAAGATATGATATGGTAAAAGATAAAAATCGATTTTTTTTTTGTTATATAACTTATTAGATATCTTTTTGATTTTTTTACTTATTTAATTCAAAGATATATATATTAAAATATAAAGTCGGATGATGTGGAGGATGACATGGTGGATGATGTGACATAGCTTAGAGGTCGGCACATAGGCGAATTGAATATAAGAGCGACATGTGACAATATAACGTTCTATTTTAGTGCATGTACAGATTAGTATTCACAAACAAAAAGTTAAATTTATTTTGCTTATTTGGCGAGAGTTAAAACTTAAACTTTAGACAAACTTCTAGAATATCCGTGTCATGCACAAGTCACTACACTAGTTTCTTTTTATTTTTGCCTGATTTGATTACCTGACCTTTTAGAATTGTGAAGTTGTTATGTTGCAACTCCCCAAGTGATAACATGTCAAGCAAAGAGAGATGAATATTATGTGCTCAAAGCATTCATGCTGCCTGGATTATAACATGAAGATGTCGGGTATATTATACAACATTCGTCAGATGCTTCAACACCTATACATCAATAATGTCAAGAACAAGGGGTGACAAACTTTTTTCCAACTAGCTAAAGAACAAAAAAGAAACTAAGCAGAATTAGAGCAAATGTACTAGGGAGTATTATTATAAACAGATTTGTTGGGATGATTCAGATATATTATGTCTTAAAACAAAATTGTCATAGATACTGATTTATGTTAAGATGTAAACTGTTAGTGGTCACTATTTACAAGGTAATCAACTGTCACTCTGAACTCAATATAAAAATAGCTCCCAAAAAATCCACAATTTGCATTTAAGAAACTTTCAACTGGAGAAAGTTATGGAATTTAGCTGCTTAAGCTACATACCTGGATTATATCAAAAGAATTTTCAGAGCATTATTAAGATTGGTGCATGGCGATGTAAACTTCAAAACAAATGGAAGCTGACTGTGCTTTTTATATTACAGCATCTACGAGCACGCCAACATCATTTTTGAATTATTAATCACAACAGCTTGAGCATTTTCAGACGTTCTTCATGCTCGGAGTCCATCTTTGGGGGGGCATAGGATCCATGCAAATCCTCTACAATGTACTCCTGAAAAAACAAAACATGTCAAAATTTGGTAAAAGAGAATGCAAGAATTTACTGACTGATGTAGTGTAATATAATACCACCTTTGTGAGCTCCCTCTTTGTGAGAATATGGTAATGCCTCTGCCAGATTCTTTGTATGGCCATTGTAGCAGCAAAAAAACCGTAGGCAACACCGAGAATAGCAAAGATGACTACAAACAAAACAACAAACGCAAAACATGCTTCCATGGAAGCAGGGAAGCAATCCAACATCCCCCATCCGTAGCAGCAGTTCTGACATCCAGCCATTCGAGGATCATTGCTGTTCAGAGCTGAACAATGGAGTATGATGCCGCAAAAACCGAGCAGCACAAAAAAAGACAGCACTCCTGCTATCATTTATGTTAGCAAAGAATTTGTAAATTTTTCCTGAAAATTTTCTTCACGTCACTTTCCTAGTCAAAGTGGGAATTTACTGCAGTCAATGAATTGAGAACTAGAGAAAACAAAATTACCTATGCAATAGTAGAATGGTATAGGATGCGTAGATAGTATACGATCCCAACCATCACTGAAAGAATTCCTGAAGGCCCCATCCTTGTCCATAAGATAAGCAAACGCACCCATCGCAGAAATTGTCTGTGAAAAAATGTTGTTAATAATGCAAAAACAATTGTGCGTCACATGATTTTTCACCGCCGCTATTATAGTGGGGAGAAGGGGATGGGACCAGGAAAATAACCTTCAAATAACATATAGTTGAACAAAAACCTTTAATCCCGAAATTCAACAAAAGGTTTTAGAAACAAAATTGGACAAAAATGCAACATTGAAAAATACATGAAAGACACACTAAAGAGCCATCATATAAGAAAGTACCTAAAAATAGAAAGTGAGATGATCATCCATAGTAATACTTACAGTCTGCACAGCCAAAAATACAAGAATTACATCCCTTGCCACAAACAATCTGAACTTCAGTTTACGCCAAGAGTTGTCCTCAAACAATTCAACACGGAGATGAAATTGAGCTTTGCATGTCGTGCAATGTGAAAAGGCAAAACCTTCCTGCAGAAGAAGAAAATGACAAACAACATCAAAATTGGAATAGATATGTTTCAGATTGTCAAAGTAGGAATCATAAAGGTTAAATGCTTCATAAAGCATGACTTGCCTTGACAGACCGCCAGTGATCCAAACAAGACCGATGAACAAATTGTTGGGTGCCTTTGCACATGCATGGAGATATCAACTCATCGTCTATAATGAATAACCAAACTTTCTTTAGGGATAAATAAATGGACATAAATCATATGCATATCTTCTTCACTAGGAACATAAATCAATAAGAATAACAACAGCAATTTGTCACAGTTATCACAGAGGGTAGGCTCCAGCAATTTCTAACCTCTGACAAGCAGGATAAGAATGAGCAGTGATGATCAAATACCTTGATAATCGTTGGAAGCTCCTTCGGCGTGTATAAAGGTACAACTTGGTTACATCTTAACATACAGAATGTCTTGTAAGCGTCTTAACCCCAATAGCTATTGCTCATATAACTATTTCAGTAATATAAAATCCTAGCATGACCCTTACTAGTTTTGGGGAGATTATGTACAGGACCAGGAAGTAATCAGAGCTCATGGTATTGATCTGAATTGAGATTTTTAATCCTCACGTCATAAACAAGAGCCCTCTAGTATATGCACTCGACTAGAATCTGTACTATCACACAAACCAATTACAAGTAACTTTCTCAGACTTCTCATTCTCCCAAACCAACATGTTTAATGAAATTTTATACAGGTTTTTGTTTGTCCAAGCAAACCTCTCTCCTCTAAAGGTGTCTATCTCATATAGCTCAAGGGTATCCCGAAATTCAGTGACTAGTATACAAGAAGTACTCAAAACTTAAATGAGACTAAAACAAAAAGAACTGATTTCTTGTTACCTTCTTCCCCATCACACTCGAGACAAATTCGACAGCACGGAGCAAGACCAGTTTCGAGATCATCATCGGCAACCTCACAGTGATGATTAATCTCATCAAGCGCAACAGCAGCAGCATCCGACGAGTCGTGAGACTGGTGATGATGAAGAAGAGGATCGGTATCACGGTGTTCCCGCGTATCCGAAACCTCCTCTAACTGCACCTCGCCTTTCATTTAAGCCCTAATTCCAAGCGGAGCGGAGATTGATTGTATAAGGAAACCTTCAGGCAAATCAGCGAAATCAATTTGATGAATTTTTTTATCGAGTAATCAATCATCAGAGATAGATAATGAGAAAGTAGGAGTAAATTGAAACAAGAAACAATTTGTATGGATTTGGTGAAATTTTGATTGATCAACAAAATTGGTCATGTTGAAACTGAAAATAAATACTATCACGTACAATTGTTTTCCAGGAGTACCTGAAATCGTAGATTACGAGAGAGTTGTATGAAGATGAGGATAGAGGAGGTTAGAGAGAAGGAAGCCCGTGCGACTAAGTCGAGTCGGTCACCACGCGCCGCCACGCGTACTCTTCTAGCTTTTTCCGACGTGCTGGGCTTGTTTCGGCCCAAAGTTGTAAAGTCCAAACAAAATAAATATCATCCGTATGGCAATTCTTTTTTCCTTTTTTTTGTTACAGTTTTATGAAGATAGTCTTCTACCTTCCTTGTGCGGATTTTGCATCACATTTTTATAATTTTGTATATTATTTACAAATACATAGAAATCAAATATGAAGTATATAGTTATAATATTTATTTTTAAATTAATATTATATAAATAAAAAAAAGTTGTGAGATCTATAACTTTTTAAAATAGTATGTGTACAATTTTATCAATAGATTTAGGATAATGATCTTTATATATAAATTTTAATTGACTTGTACTCAAATAAGAAAATAAAATTAACAGAAGTGGAATAGTGATCTGTAAATATATATTAATTTTGATTTTTAAAACATAACATCTAGTAAAAGATGATGTGTCGTAACTAATATGTCAGAAGATGATGTGACATATCTAGTTGATGAATATGAGGTTTTGTTTTCGTAATTATATAGAGATATAAAGATATAGAGATTTGGTTTCGAAATAATCCCTATAAATCATACGGAAAAAAATACAAAATACTTTAAAACTTCAGTCAAAATTAAAACTTTTAAATTAAAAGTCATTTGTTATGAATCCATAAAAGATAAAAAAAACAAAAACTATTTCAACACAAAAGAAATTAAAAAAGTAATCAAAGAGGACTTAAAAAAAAGGTTTCAACCATTACATAACGCTTTAATCAGAGATAAGGATCTCAAAATAACCTCCAAGATGATTACAGAAGAGGACAATGAATTCCTTTTACTATATACCCTTCAAACTCATAAATCACAAAAGTTGTTTTTCAATTACGAAATAATAAAACACTTGGCCCAGATAGATTTAACGCAGAATTTTATCAAACTTACTAGAATATAGTTGGCTCTTCAGTAACGCAAGCAGTACAATCCTTTTTTCATTCAGACATCACGCCATCTGATTGTGCACAATCCTTTATAGCACTTATTTCTAAAGTGTAAAACTCCATAACAATTAATCCCTGGCAAAGTGCTACTTTGATGTCGTTGAGAAAAATCTCGTTGCCAAGTACATGCTCAGCCTAAGACATGTTGCCGAACTGAGTTCCATTCGTGCCCCGCTTGCACAAGATTTTCTGTTCACTATCCATATTGATATCCTTGGAATCGTCAATTTCGTTCGGTCATATGCTATAGGCTCACAATTCCTTTGTTCACTGAAGGTAGTATTTGCTCGAGTTGCAATGCTCCCAAGATGGACCAATGGGGTGATCACGATGTTCATTGTTCTAGTGAGGTGGGTGTGAAGTTTACGCATAATTTGGTGCGTGACATTCTGGTGGATATTTGTTCTAGAGTAGGAATCGTGGTGCGCAAAGAGGCTCTTATGGGCATTCTTTCAGAGGATGAGAAGGATCTTAGGACCCCCAAACCTTTTACTTTTTAGTTGGTTCCAGGGCAAAGATGTTTGTTTGGATTTGGTTGATGTCTCTCCCTTTGCTGGCACGGGTGTGATTTCTTGGGCGCCTGCGGTGGCCTTGCACAATGCGGTTGAGAAGAAAGGGAAAAAATATGCTTCCAAGTGTGAGGAGAATGGATATAGGATCATTCCATTCGCCTTCTCTACGTTTGGTGAATTGGATAAGGATGTTATTGACACGCTTTCACGCATTAGAGCGCTCTTCGTTAGCCACTCTAATAATGTCAAGAGTGGTCCATATATTTTGCACAGATTAAGATTTTGCATTCAGAAAGGAGTGGGAGCTCGGTTAGTTTCCCGACTCCCATCCAACTTTGTGTAAATTATCAATCAATATTAAATGTTGATGAATTATACAAACTAATCACTAAGATTTTGGCAAATAGATTACAAAAAAGCATCCCAAAATTAATTCATCCTTATCAGGAGGCCTTTGTTCAAGATAGGTCTATATTTGATAATATTTTAACTGCACGTGAAATTTTTCACTCCTTTCACATACGTAAAAAAAATGTGGATGAATGACATTAAAACTCGATATGGAAAAAGCATATAATAAGCTTCAATGACCCTTTATTAATAAGGTATTGGAAGCTTTGGGTTTCACTCGAGATGGATTAACTTAATAATGGCATGTATAAAATCAGCTTCATTCTCTATATTGATAAACAATGAACCATACCCTACATTCAAACCACAATGCGGGCTAAGACAAGGAGACCTAATTGTTCCTTTCATATTTATTATAGCTATGGAATATTTGGCCAGAACTTTGCAAAAGGAAGCGGAGAAAACAAATCATAAAGTTGGGATACTATTAACTCGTAATGAGATGCAATTATCGTTTTTGTGTTTTGTTGACGACAAAATTATACTAGCCAATGCAAATATGAAAAATATGATATATATTAAAGAATTACTACAAAAGTTCACAAATCATTCTGGACTATCCATCAACTACCATAAAAGTTCCTTCCAAACTTCTACAAACATTGCGCACACACAAAAACAAGCATTAGCGTCGGTATTAAATCTACAACTCACTAATTCTATGCAAAAATATTTAGGAATACCAATTGTAAAAGGTAGAGTTAAAAATGATAGTTTTCAATATGCGGTGCAAACAATGCAAAAAAAGCTATCTAATTGAAAAGCAAACACATATCACAAGCAGGTAGGGCTATTCTTATCCAATCTAATATATAGTCAAAAGTAGGGTTGCACAACCGGTTCAGACCGGACCGGACCAGAATTTTTGAAACACTTGGACCGGGGAACGGACTGGACTGGAAAGTCCCGGGTCGGTGGACCGGAATTTTTCAAGTCCATGGACCGGGGACCGGACCGGACCGGAAATTTCCGGGCATTTTTGGACCGGACCGGGTTTTTCTATATATAAAAATTATAAAACTTTATTTTTCTTTAATCTTTTTAAAAAAAAAAAATTTCCAGGTTTCCGGTCCAAGTTTTTTTTGTGCATCCCTAGTCGAAAGTGAACAATTTAATGTAATGTTTTTATCTCCCAAAGGGACATGTAAATAAATTGATAAAATAAATAAAAATTTCTTCTGAAACAACACCAACCCAGGTTATAAAGCTATTACCAATTGAGACTCAATTTGTAAACCAAAACAATATGGGTTTCTCGGACTACATAATACCGAAAATCTAAATAAGGCGTTACAAAAAAAATTACTTTGGAAATTGGAAACAGATAAAGAAAATATATAGGTACAATTAATAAGTCAAAAATATCTACAATCTTCATCTATTATGAACTATAAAAAAACAATCCTAACAGTTCTCTAGATTACTACACTTACGAGAAGACTTCAATAAAGGAATAGGATGGGAATTGGGTGATGGCCAAACAATCAATTTTTTTACTGATAAATGGATCCCTTCTATTGACCTTAGACCATACTATAATCCAAACACTGCAAATATAAATGATAAAGTTTCTATTTTTATAACGGACACAAATCAAAGGGATATACTAAAATTAGAAACAATGCTCCCTCATCACATTATCTCTAACATCCTTAACATTTATATTCCACAAACACAGGTACACGATCAAATAGTTTGGACCCTCAACTCCAACCGTAAGTTTAGCACATCTTCATCCAGACATCTTATGGTTGATAATAATGTCACAAATACTTCACATCTATATAAACGGCTATGGAGTTTAAAAATACCCCTGAAACTGCAGAAGTTTCTTTGGAAAGCAATTTATGATATTCTACCCACAACAAAACGACTTTATAGATTTTACAATAGAGTACCCCATCATTCTCAAATATCAGGAAGAACGGTTCAAATATCAAGCATAAGTTCATTCCAAAATACTTTAATAGGTTTAATTAATTTATATAAAATGAATATAATAAGATTGAATCCTTAATTTTTTTTTGGTACCAAATATATATGGCTACATAAAAACTTTGTTATATTTAGAAAGGGTCAATATAACAAAAGTGAACCAACACAATATGCATTTACTTACTTTAAACAATGAGAAACAACCACAAAAATCAATCCAGGTCCAAAGCAACATCAAAAAAGGAATAGAAGAAAACATAATACATCAGGTTTGGAAAAAACCACCAACAGATTGAATTAAAATAAATTTTGATGGTTCCTGTAAAAATGATTTCAATTCCCACATATATAGCATGTATTGCTAGAGATAATATTGGAAGAGTAATAGATATTTATGACAAACCTGTTAATACCAGTTCCCCCTTACTACAGAGGCGTTGACTTTACTACATGCGGTTAAACTACATATTAAGCTTAAAAATTCTAGTTTCCTATTTGAAGGAGACAATTTAACAGTTATTAATTCTATTAATAATATTTGGAAAATACCTTGGGAAATCAGGAATATTATCAGAGATGCTAAATATCTTTAACATCATTTTCAAAATACTAAACTTATTCATTGTTTCAGAGAGGTCAACATGGCTACGGATTTTCTCGCAAACTCTGATATTAACGCCCACTTTGTTAAGATTATTCTTAACTGCAATAACGATTGTGTTTTATCTGATGACTACATCAGAAACCTTCGGCCAATTTTCCTGGCTTCGAGCATGTTTCCATCATATCGGCCTTTCTTTCGGATCATCGCTTCTGATTGTTAGGGGTTGTCATTTCATCTGGAAAAACACCCTTGCCTTTTTCAAAAAAAAAATCCTTATACTAGATAAGAACTAGATTAAATAGAGGATTTATCTAATACTTTGTAACATATTCTCTGTTAAGAAATAGATTATATTTTAGGTTTTTGTAGTGGTTTAGTCCGTGTAAGAGATAAGGATAGGGAGAGATAAGAGAGGGAGGTGTTTAAGGGTAAAATTTCATGAATTTTGATTATCCTTATTTAACGATTTTTTTTCTAAAATAATCATGACACACATATATGATTAATTTAGAAATGTAGGATCAAAATTAATGGGTCAAATTAAACCCACTTAATTAATTCCAAACAGGAGTTTGCAGAGAACAAAAATCAAAACAAAACCCACTACAACTACATTTAGAGAAGAAGGACATTCATCATCTGCACGAGGTAGTAAACCCAATCCCTCCTTATCTCTATTCTTGATTTCTCATATCCCGCCTTTGCGAAACGGAACGGGTCTCTCTGGCCTGGGTATGAGAACATCAACTTCTCCTAAAAACACAAAATTCCGTTGATCAAAAACGTCCCTTCGTACAAAAAAAAGTACTAATTGTTGAAATCCCGTCCTTGAGATACACAAAAAAAAAGTACTAATTCTTGAAATTCCGTTGATATGGGATTGGTTTATTGATGGGTTGTTCAAATTGAACTAAAATCGATTTCTCTCGGAGATAAAAATGGACAGAAAAGAAATTTTAAAAAGTTAAAGCCCATTGAAAATTAGCCCACTGAGAATTAAAAGTGGCTAAAATAATGCACAAGTTTAAATCGTCCCACTAATTAATAAATTAAGCATGTTCTTAAATTAAAGAATACTAAAACCTACGATGGTGCTTTGCTAATTAATTTGGTGGGGTGTTTAACAGAAAGTTACATTTCATGTTGAACTTAGATAATGGGACACGGGTCTCTCTGTAAAATCAAGAGACACGTTCCTTAATCTAAAATGGCTTATTGATTAGCACAATTATCGAAAAGAGTAACAAAATTAGTTTTCCTAATGTGTTGATAAATGAACAAAGCCTTTTCTTTTCCTCGAAACCAAAACATATCATTCTTAAAATGTTATCTAAATAACTACGTAGACTTGATTTCTTGATTCCGTAACAAACGGGTACGTAGGAAATTTGATATAAAATATAAATATGTCGGATTCAGTCACAACCCAAATTTTAAAATAATGGTTCTTTTAAGAACTACGTTTGATTTTGACCCCTTATAAAAAGGATACGTAGGAAACTCGATACAAGTTATTGACTATCGAGTTCAATCACAAAACCAAATTAAAGATCAAAGTTTCAACAACTAAGAAAGATCAAAACCTTTTCAAATAAATAAAAATAGTGGAAAGGTTAGACAACCCTTCTTAGAAGGTGAGTTTAATCTTATTCACGACGTACAAATGATATTTGGATCGTGTCTAGGAAACCCTTCCTAGAAGGTGGACTTAGACTCGTTACTCTGATGTACGTTAATTAAACACTCTGAACTACATAAGGCTTGATTCTCTTCAAAGAGATATGTAGGCAACTCGCTAAAACTCGGGTGCAACCCAAATCATCAAAACACTCAAATTTTGGTTTTTGTATAACTTTTAATCAAGAGGGTAACGAGAGAGGGTCAAACTTAAGTTTTAAAAATCAAATAAAATATGTTTTGCAATTTATACACATATTTTGTTCAATAGGAGGGATGTAAAATTGGATTATATTTCTAGATAACCGATTTGTTACAAGAATAATGCTTTTATAAAGCCTGCTATTCAATGGGCCATATCTACGCCCAACCCAGTATACTAAACAAGCCCATGCGCGATATTACATTCCTCCCTTCCCAGTTTTTGGGTAAATACCCCAAAACTGTTATGTTTTTTAAGTTTTTGCATCACTGTTTTAAGTTATAAGTAAATACCCCTTGCTGACGTGACAGAGCTGTCAACAAAAATTTTAACAGAGCTGTCAACAAAAATTTTAACAGAGTTGTCAACAAAAATTTTAACATAGTTGTCAACAAATTTTTTAACAGAGTTGTCAACAAATTTTTTAACAGAGTTGTCAACAAAATTTTTAACATAGTTGTCAACAAGAATAGTAAGTTGTTGAGCTGCCAACAAATTTTTTAACAAAGTTGTCAACACGACTAAATAAGTTGTCAGCACGATTAAATAAGTTGTCAACCCAACTAAATAATCTGTTTAACATCACTAATAACTTGTCAACAAAACAACAAATGAGTGTCAGCACTACAAATAAGTTGTCAACATGACTAAATAAGTTGTCAACACGACTAAATAAGTTGTCAACATGACTAAATAAGTTGTCAACACAACTAAATAAGTTGTCAACCCAACTTAATAAATTGTTTACACGACTAATAAACGGTCAACAACATACAACACGGGTAATATTACAAAATCGCCAATATTGTCAACACTTTACAAAACTTGTCAACACCACTACAAATTCATAATAACAGTAAAAAGTGTATCAATATGTTCTGATGTCTTTGGTTGTTTGTTTATGTTATTGTACATGTAGCTACAGAGGGGCTCCTGCAGTTGTTGTCGTGTACAGCTTAGGGCTTGTTTCCTTCAGATTTCTGCAACGAGAAACATTGTAATTTGGGGCCATTGGGTGCACGAAGACATCAGAACATATGCAAAACAACATATTCTGCATAAGAACTTGTACATCATGATTGACAACGACAAATATATATGCTCAAGGTTTTGTTGTACTAAACAAACTCAGGGTGCTTACTCCGTCACTGTCAACAGCACTTGGATAATATTTGCATATTCATCACCAAGTAGTAGTTTTCAAGTTGACACAGGAGTACAGGTAGACTTGAACGAATATACTACTACATTTGACTACAATTCCTAGTGCATTTTACTGGTGGCAACTAATGATATAAAGTTGATTAACTCAATAATATTGTCAGATTTCCATGCTTGCATCTCTTTTTTTTTCAAAGGGAAGAAAAAAAATTAAAAGTTCTCTAGCTAGTATGGATAAATACGATGCTCTGGATCCACGGAATGAATACCAAAAAGTTTGGATAAACCCTTATTCACATGAACAAAAATAATTGGAAAAAAATCTGAATGACAGCTTGAATATACACGTTTGTGCTTATCTTAAAGGATATGATATGATATTTTGTTCGAAAATATCATAGCATAATACATGTCGATCGGTTTAATTCAGAAGTCCTAAAGAGAATTATATTGTAGATAATTAGACACAATATTATTTGATATACAACTGCACATGATCAGTAGTCAGTACAGGACATCAGTTTTCAAGAATCCAAGAACAACATCACACCAGGACAATGCTTGATGTAAAATCCCATCACTTTTTAAAGAAAAAGCTAAAACATGAATCTGACGCAAGAACAATAACTTAATGTATAAGAACAGATTTTAAGAATCTAGGAACAACAAGCATCACTCTAGGAGAATGCCTGATGTCCGAAGCAGATACCAAAGTTATTTAACCAAAGTTAACAATCCAAGTATTTTTGTCACAGCAAAAAGTAATACATATGAAGAGAAAGATCTGGAGATATTGATAGATACCTGATGTCCGAGGACCGAAGCAGATACCGATTCTCCGAACTCCGGCCTTATGAGCAAGATCAGGACCTTCTTCTTCATCGAATCTAACTTCCGTAGGAGATTCAAGAGCTGGCAGATCCAAATATCATTTCCATGAGCATCGCTGCAGCTTCCAGTGATGACGAAGCCGTGGATATCAGCGATTTCTTTATCGTCGGGAAACTCGCAGCGATTTATTCCAGCGATTTCTTCTAGCGATTTCTTCATCGTCTTCTCCGCCTCCGATCTCGTGAATCGAGGTCCAGATCTCCTCTTCTACGCCTTCGATCTGTTGAATTTGGAGTATTCATGGAAGAAGAATGAACGATGAACTGCTTTGGGGGAGAAGAATGAAGGAGAAACTGATTTGGGGGAGAGAGAGTCTGAAAGAGAGTATTTATAGGTAGAGTATTTTGTTAATGTTTAGTTAAGGGGTGTAGTTGTTAAAATTATAGTGCCCAATAGGGCATTGGGCACAAATCCTTCCCTTCCCTACCCCCGAAAAAAAGCTTGCCCTCACGATGGTGTTGTGAATTCTGGAAATTGATGAATTATGTGTCCTGCTGGTTCACATGTGGACTCTGAAAGGTCTAAATTTTTCCATTGGTGTCTAAGATTGATGTCAGTGCAACTATTATGGATCCCGAGACCCTGTTGTCTAAGATTGATGTCAGTGCAACCATTGGTAGAGTATTTTCATTCTGTCACTGAAGTTGAAGGTGAAAAAACGAGACCCTGGTGTCTAAGATTGATGTCAGTGCAACTATTATGGATCCCGATTCATCTACTGTTGGTGGATGCAATTGAACCAAATTTGTGTCGCCTACAAACCGCTTGAGCTGTGACACATGAAAAACAGAATGGATGCGTGCATCTGTTGGAAATTCCAGCCTATAAGATATTGTACCTACTCTCTTCGGTATCTTATACGAATAAAAAAGTTTGGAACTCAGTTTCAAACTCCGGCAAATGGCTACAGAGCTTTTGTAGGTAAGGCTGCAACTTCAAATACACCATGTCGCCTACCTGAAATTGTCGATCTGAGTGATTGGCATCCGCAAACTGCTTCATTCAAGACTGATCCTTTATCAAATTTTTGCGCAGTTGGACTAGCTTTATATTGATTCTTTGTCGCTTAACCTATCAATCACTGACGAAGTCGCTACTGCTCCCAACTTTGGAGGGGATACAGTGCCTGAAATGATGTCATCTTTAAACTAGCTAGTATGGAAGTTCGAGTTATACCACCATTCCGCTAGAGCCAACCACCTAGACCATTGTTGTGGTTTAGTACCCATAGAAGAGAATAACTCACGCCAAAAATGACAGATAAAACTTTTATCTCGATCTGACACAATGTTGGGAGGAACTCCATGGAGCTTGACAATGATCCAGCCTCGGATCAAGGCTCCACATGAGATCTATATTTTGGGGATGAAACTAAAACGTTGCAATTAAGCATAAGCGCATAAACATGGCAGCCCGTTTGGTTCATAAAATTCTAGTTCATAAAATTCGATAATCATTGACTGCTCAAAAAGAAAAGCAGTAGCGCTGAAGAACATAAGCGCATAAACATGGCAGCCCCTTTGGTTGGCGGTAGGCAGCTACAGCTAAATATTCAAAAGCACAGAACTTTGACATCTTTTCATAGCTTCGTAGTATTGAAAAAGTAAAAAACGATAGATAAGTGGCCAACTTGTAGCAGAAGCATTACAAAGGCAGATTTGAAGTTTGTTGATCTACTTCCATAGCTTGCGCAGTGACATGTTCTTATCTGTATCCTTCTTCATCACTTTGGCCACTGCCATCTCAAAGTCTTCCTGCGTTACGTGCACTCTTCTCTCCCTCAACGCAAACATTCCAGCTTCTGTACAAACAGCCTTAAGCTCTGCACCAGATGCACCATTCATTTTCCCAGCTATTTTCTTCAAATCGATACCCCTCATCAGATTCATCTTCCTTGAATGGATCTTTAAAATATCAGCACGCGACTGCAAACAATACAAAAGAGCCAAAATCAGTTTAAAACACACAAGACCACTTCTGCACATTATTCAAGATTTCACAATAAACCTACATCTTCGTTAGGATTTGGAAACTCAATCTTCCTATCAATCCTTCCTGGCCTAAGCAGAGCCTGATCCAGAATATCGATACGATTTGTTGCCATCAACACCTGCCAGTAATTACACGACAAACTAAGTCAATTATCAAGTTTTATACTCATTTACAAGGATACAAGGGAGTAAACAAAAGCAAAACCTTAATTTTATTTGATGCTTCAAATCCATCCAACTGGTTTAGAAGCTCCAACATAGTTCTCTGAACCTCACTGTCCCCGTTACCAGAACCAGACTCCATTCTAGCAGATCCTATACTGTCAATCTCATCCATGAAAATAATGGATGGAGCATGTTCCCTATACACCAGGAAAACAAAAACCAGGGTGTAAGACCAAAATTGCACATGAGAAAACCCAAAATAATAAAGAGGTAAAGCAAAATACAATGACTAAAATTAAAGAGAAACTGATAGACTCAGTTAAAAAAATTATGGCCTGTATGAGGCAAATAAAAGGTCAGAATGGTATTATTATTATCTCAACATTCTTTGAATACTTTCATTCCATAATAACATCGGTTAAACAAACAAAGAGATAAGTACAAAAACATTGCTATAAAATTTAGCAGATGGACTCAGTACAAACCTAGCCATAACAAACAGTTCCCTGACCATCCGAGACCCTTCTCCAATGTACTTCTGAACCAACTCAGATCCAGAAACCCTTATAAAGGTACAGTCAGTGTGATGAGCAACAGCTCTTGCCAAGAGTGTTTTGCCAGTACCAGGTGGACCGTAAAGCAGAACTCCCTGAAGTATAGAGATAAATTGTAAGAGTAGGATGTCAGTAAAAGGTCAATGCAGAAAAGTAGATGAAAACTGGGGACAAAGAAGTACGTGAGGGGATAGACAAGAATTGAGACATATGTCAAATATCGCTGCTGATTCAAGTTTTGGGTGTAGTAAATTCATAAGAAAACGTAAAGGGTGCAAGAGGGAAAGGCATGAGAAGTGGACACGAACAGGGTACTATTTAGACCCAACTGTTGTCAAATCAAGTTGTTCTGGGTAATGCTAAGATTCTAGAAACATGCATGAGACTAGGGATAAAAACACAAAATTAAGGAGAGATGTTAGCATATTTTAGCTTTTACCTTCGGTTGAGCTATCCCAAGACTCTCAAATAGCTCAGGATGTTTAATTGGTAGTTCAATAACCTGGTCAATAAGTAAAATAGTAGGATGTATTAAAACCAAACAGCTTGATATATACCAAAAGTACTTTTTCAGAAGTAAAAAGTAAGCAGCAAACAAACCTCCTTAATCTCTTTAATTTGCTGGTCAAGACCACCAATCATGTCATAGGTAGAATCAGGCACCTTCTCAACTTTCATAAGATTGACAAGTGGATCAACTTTGCTTGGCAAGACTAGATGAAGGACATAACTGTCATTTTTTAGCGCAACTCTTGTTGATGGGGTGATCTTGGTGATATCTATGCTCTTATCAATGTCAACAACATATTTTCCTTCTGGATGGACCTGCACAAATATGGAATATTAAAAAAACAAAAGAACTCACATACACTGCGATGCAAAAATACAACAATATAAATGTCTAGCAAGAATAAGAGATCATGAAACACAATATAGATTTATGAAGTAACAAAACCACAAATTCATTTTTCCAAGTGGCCTGATGCCCCAGGTCATATATCTATCTAGGGTTCAACATTTATTTGGCAACATTAATTGTGAAGACAACTGAATCCCCTGTTGTGTATAATAACCTTTTGCATGGAAGATACTCAATCCTTTGTTACTTTATCCTTCTACTCATGATACACAAGGGTCAAGAGATGGATTTTGCTCTCAGTTTTCTACTTACTTTCTTAGTATATTTCCTTTGCTGCAAACCAGTTCATACTTCATAACAAAATTGTAGAATGTATCTAAGACAGATTGTTTAAAGTCAAATGCTTAAATTCCAAACAGGTCTCCAGAAACCATCAGTTTCACTTTCATATATTAAATTATTAATCGTTCGAGAAAACCTCATTGTTATTTAAATATATATCACATGTCATATGTAAGGGCTAATTCCTCCTCCTTCACAAAACCCATGGAAAGCTAACATTCAAAACTTGAACTTGGAGCAAAGAAAAGTGGAATTAAAAGATAAATCTGCAAAAAAAAAAATTGACTTACTTTCACCAACACTTTAGATTTCCCCATGACTTTAACTACTTCACCCACATATGATCCTGGTTCTTGGAGCAGCTGTAGTTCTTCTTTCAATGCTCTCACTGTCAATTAACAGAGTTCATGGATTTAGAAATTACTTTTCTGCATTAAATCACCTAGACACATGTAGATTATAATTCTAATCCAAAAGCCAAAATAAACCAACCTTCCAAGTTATAAAACCCTAGAATTGGCATAGTATCGAAATCAATTAAAAAAGAATAAAGAAAATAAAGCCTAAGGTAGAATATAGAGAGAGGGACATCTACTAAAGAGTGTGAGGGTCCTTAATACAAGTGATTTCAGCTCTAGCGGTTGCTCACTTAGTAATCTAATCATTAGACCTTCCACGAGTAAGGTTAAAAGTGAGGATCCAATGTTCTTAAATCAAATTATAGGAGATGTTTTGTGGACCAATAGTTCCACCATGTGGCGCATTTTGATATTTCAAGGTGTTGATTGATGCATCGACACGATGGTCACATGTAAGCCTTTTATCAACAAGAAATACGACCATGGCTAAACTGCTGGTCCATATTATCAAACTAAGAGCCCAACTTCCAGATTATACAATCAAAAGAATCCGACTTGATTTAGAAATAAACGGAATTCGTGGATTTAGATATTACTTTTCTGCATCAACATAGTGTGCAGATATGAAGAAGCGAATTACATAAAAGTTTCCGAAATTTTAATCGCCTAGACACTCATAAAACCCTAGAATTGGCATAGTATCGAAATCAATTGAGGTAGAAATACGTAGAGAGAGAAAGGGACCTCGAGAGTTAAGATCGTTGCGTTGTGCCTCAAGACGCTGGAGATTGTTAGACTTGTGGCGAAGTTGAAGCTGAAGCTCATGGATGCGTTGCAAGTAATACTGTCTAAGACCTTCCCCGGGCTTTGAGGGTTTGGTGGCGCAGATCCCCTCGGAATTCGATTCCTGTTGCATCCTGTCAACCTCCGCCATCGCCATATGATTGAGTTCGATCTTCAAGCGCTTGATTCCGTCTTCGATAGGGTTTGGCTTTCTCTGCTCTGTCTTGTCTTGTGCAGTGGGTAACGATTCGAAATCCACTTTTCTTTCCCCGTCGGAAACCGGCTTCACTATATTCGTCCGATCCGACCCGGTTCGGATTGCCGTAGCTGGAATAATTCGAAATCCGTACGATACGGACTATTTTATTCTATTTATAGTAAAAACCGGGAAGACCAGATTAAGCCCCTGATTAATATTTATAAAATGCTTATAATTTTTATAGAAATATTGTTAAAATAATAAATAAGTTATAGTTATATTTGTGAAAGATAAATAATAATAAAAATATAAATACATGTTTGCATTGTAAAATATATGTACGTAACAACATAGTAAAAAACACTGAATGATCAACCTCCAATATAAAATATACATCAACCTATCGTATAGTAAATCAAAACTCAATTAGATAGTCTTATCTAAGCATAAAATAATGACCAGACTATCAACAAAATAATACTGTAAACATAATCGTTCTATATCATACTCTCTGAAGCTTGAACTTTTGAGTTCAATTATCGGTTTTTCTAACCTAGGGTATAAGATGAGCATACTTAAATAAGAAACTACCTCTACAAGTAAATGAATAAATCCATTACGAAAATGACAACACTTAATCACTAAAATAAGGTAACACTTATTCATAAATTTCTAAAATTAACCTCTTTAAACAAAAGTTTATTGTATGTTCCTTATTGTATGCTCCTCCTAAACATGGTTTATAAATGACCAAAGCTTTTGAATATGTGACTTGATTTGCATATTTGTAGGAGATCATGAAGAAGGTGAAAGATTGTGGGAAAATGAATTTTATATTTAAAAATTTGATTAATTAATTATTTGCTTTTTTTTAAATGGTGATGTGGCGTAGAGGTGACACAATTTTTTGTGATGATTTGACTCCTCCCTTATATTGTAGTTAGGTAGATTATGTCAGAGGCTATTTACACTAAACTTTTTAACTTTCTAAACTACATTTATGTACATTAGTTTCTCATGTACGTTGGTTTTCAACGTATAGGCAAAACCAATACAGAATACGCGAAGCAAAATACAGAATACGTGAAACAAATTAAAATATACGTAAAATGTACACGTTGGAAACCCACGCACGACCCTGTACGTTGGAAATGGCCGTGTGTGGGTTTCCAACGTACATGCTAATTCCCCGTAACGGCTATTTTTGGGGAAAATTTAGCATGTACGTTGAAAACCCACGCACGACCATTTCCAACGTACATGGTAAATTTCCCCCAATGACTATTTTTTGAATATGACAGTTCGAAAAGACTCTACATATACCCACCCACATCGGTTGTGTTTTTCATACAAAGTCATCCGAAAATGTCAAATAAGAGAATTACAAATTTGAGTGTTGGTGAGGAGATTGATTGTGTAACGGAGATTGAATATGTGAGCGGTGAAGAGAACGAGTATGTGAGTGATGGTGACGACGACAATATGTCGATGCGATCTAGGACGAGAAAAAGTATTTCAGTGAACTCGAAGACGGGATGTGGGACGATAGCGACGAAGAAGAAGGAGACTTCGGCGCCGGTGATTTTTGGGTTAGTTATTTTTTCTCCATTAATTGTTTTTCTCTCTATTTAGGTGCATATAATTCGTAGAATTGATAGTTGTGATTCATGTGGATTAATAAGATATAGATGCGATTTTTATTGTAGTTTGGATTAATTGGGGTTAGCAAAAAAAATTATAGGGTTTGGATTACTCTGATGCGTTTGAAACTGAAGAAACATTTTCTACTAAGGAACATTTGAGGCTTTGGGTTCAGAGTACTGGTAGACAACTTATTATTAGTAACTCGTTATAGTAGTGTACGTCAGATGAATATAATGTGCGAGCATTCTGGGATGTATAGATCACGAAAAAAGAAGAGAGGAATTAGAATATGAGAAAACCGAGGAGGTTGTTGAGACAAGCGGGATAGTAGGGATAAGAGGACGAATTGTAAGTTTGAGGTCCGAGGTTATAAGTTCAAGCAGAGGGATAGAAGAGATGGATGGTATTTGAAGATAAAACACGGACAACACAATAATAAGCTTTGCACTAGCTTCATTGGTCATACGTACATGGGTCGAATGACGCCGGATGAAGTGAAATTGGTGACGTTGTTGGCGAATGTATTCACTGCTCCTACTGCTATTCGTATTCAGTTGAGAAAACCATTTCCTGGTAATGTAACATCCACAAAAAAATCGCAAACTTCTTGCAGAAGTTGCATTTTGAGGATCGTGGGGATTTGAGTGTTACACAGTGGACCTTGAAATTAAGAAGGAGCGCGGCTATGTAGTGCATCCCCTTTGCAGGAAGAAATCACACGAGGTGGTCATCTTGTTTTTTTCCCATCAAGACTCGTTACTTGTTTAAGATGTTTCTGTATGCTGTAGTTATCGATGCCACCTACAAGACGAATAAGTATATAATAGTATACTTATGTCTTTTGTTTAATGTCTTATTGCGTCAATTTTTAACTATATTATGCAGGTATAAGATGCCTCTTCTGGAGATTGTCGGGTTCACTTGCACGCATAAGACATTCAACATTGCGTATGCATTCACGCGTAAGGAGGAAACAATGCACTACTTGTGGATAATGCAGAGGCTTAAATTGTTGTTTGATAATGTTGGAGTAATGTTGACTGCCATAATGACCGATCAAGAACTAGCTCTCATCACTGCAATCAAGATAGTGTTCAAAGATCTTCCGGTTCAACACCTCTTGTGTTGGGTGCATATCAAGCACGACATCGAATTAAATGCTACCAAAATCTTGAAAAATAAAGAATCGGAAAAAGGTTGTCCAACCAAGTATGGAGACTTTTCTATCAAGGACGGAGGAAGTATACGAGGAGAGGCTGGTACGATTGAGAACATCTTGGAGAAGCGGAATCGTTGGATACATTGATAAGGTCTGGCTTATTCCTTACAAGACAAACATTGTTTGCGCGTGGACGGAACACAATCTTCATTTCTTCACGAGGACCTCAAACATGTATGTTATACTTAAACACTTCATATTTGTTTATTAGTTGATTAGTTTATTGTTGTCTTACATAAACACGGCCTTGAATAACCATAGGGTTGAGGGAATGCATAAGGTGTTGAAGAAGATAGTGGGTTCAAGTATAGGCAGTTTTAACCGAATGGTTGTGAGGATCCATGCAACCATCGAGGGGCCAGATTGTGAAGGTGAGGGCCAGCATGGAAGAGGATCGGATCAAGACACCCATTATTTTCAGACAAATGAATCCACAAGTCAAATTGATCTTTCAGCATCTATTCCACAACGTGTCGGATAGAGCATTGAAGAAGTTGTGGGCGATATGGGAGGATTTAAAGGTGAAGAATTTTGAGGTACATTGCGATGATACTGTATGCGAGAATGCCAGGGCCTACCGTGCATCCACGAGATCGTGAAACATATTATTGATGATAAGGCAATCAAGTTGAATGAGATCCACAGATTCTTGAGGCAACTATAATGGGATAGAATTGAAATTGATAACGAAGAGATAGCGATTGGTGTACCGAAGACCATGCGGGAGTTGAGATTCATTGAGCTCAACGAGAGATAGCAAAAGGGGGACTTCCGGAAAGTCAGTGGTCTCAGCTAGCGGACTTGTACACTATGTTGTTGTAGAGGTCAACTATATCAGGTCACCATGTCCCTCAAAGTAGTGGTTGAGTATGCCCATGATTGGATTAACACTTGTCACTCGGTTTCAGGTTGGTTTGATATACTTATCCAAAGTCCGATCGTATTACCAATGAGGGTGTATCAACAAATCTCCAGTCAGGGTTTGATGATATATGGAATGGCTCATGTGGGCTTCAGAAACCACTACATACCGGTATGATTTTCACTAAACTATTTGTGTTTTTGCTCAATTTTCTTGATGCTTAACATAGTATTTCTGTTTTAACATTTAGGTGTGTCTTAGAGAAGATTGTCCGGTACCATTCATCCCAGGATTTTGGCGCATTTTCAAGGATCCTTGTGCAAATGGATTGGATTGTGTGTTCGAGCTCAGGATGCAGCATTGGAAAGATTATCGCATTAGTTATGGTAGTATAGATGTTGATCTCTAGTGAATTGAGATGTGTTGAATGCTTCACCTTTTGTAACTTTAAATGACTGTCTTGTATGATTTTGAGATTGTAGTTGGTGTGACAGAGGTATTGTCTTGTCTTGATGACTTGTCTTGTATGTCTTGTCTGCTTTTGACAGAGGTATTGTCTTGTCTGCTTTTTTAAATTTTTTAGATGGGTTAAGTGAAACAAATTCTGATAAACTACAAGAAATTTCAAAAAAAAATTAAAAAAGACAATCCAGAAACTACAACAGACTCATCATAAATTAAAACAGACAATCCAGAAACTACAACAGACTCAACATAAATTAAAACAGACAATCAAGAAACTACAACAGACTCATCATAAATTAAAACATACTCATTAGAAAATAAAACAGACTCATTCTTGAAATAAAAACTAAAACAGACTTAACAAAGACTAAACACCTTACAAGCCACATAACATTACATCTTAACAGAAGAAACCTAAGAACACTTATCGGAATCAGAAGCAGAAGCAAGCTCCTCGGGAAAGTACTGTGAAACAAAATATTTGGCTAAGTCCAAATTTGACGAAAGATTCTTAGTTTCACTTTCATGTCACTATTTCCCTTCAACAAAATTTCCATGACATGGAGATGATGATGGTCATATTATGGATCAAGAAACATGATCCTGAAGTTACATCCGCATGTAACATACCTTCGTCCATACTCGGCGGGTTTGTTCCTATCATTAGCACTGAACACCTTCACTTGTTGGAACCACCTTCTCATCGGACACTGATAAAGCTGCCTGCTGGTGGTACTGAGGATGATGAAGATGATGCCATGTTGGTTTTGAATCTGTAATACAAAGTAAGAAAACAAGTTAGAAACTATCAACATAGCAAACCAAATTAGTAAAAATGGAAGCTTAAATTAAAATACAGAGTAAGAACTTCAAACCTATTTTTTACGACGCTGTGAAAATGAGAGTTGAATGAGATAATAAGGGTTTGCTGAGACATTGAATTTATCGACGAGGATTTACTAGGGTTTTGTTAGTTTTGGGCCGATGCAGAAAAAAGGCCCAATAACCTAACCAAAGCAGACCCATTTTGAAATCCAGTCCAACTAGAAGATGTGTTAGTTGAGTTTAAGTGGCGCAAAAATCGAGTAAAATGGGATTAAAACGACTAGTGGCGCAAAAAACGAGTAAAACGGAGTAAAACTCTAACTTGGAGTAAAACTTGAAAAATGGAGTAAAACTCTAACTTGATAAGGAAGGGGGTATTTGAGCAAAAAACTTGAAAAATAATGAGATAAGTGGGTAGTTTGGGCCCAATTCGTTTAAACGCCTTCAAATGGTAATAATCAAAATTTTGAAATTGTAACAAGACACCAAATAAGGCTCGTGGTCGTTATCATTTGTCATGATCGAAAAATAAGTATAGTAAGGGTCAACAGGCCTAATAAGGCCTAATGAACATTTAATAAGGTTTAAACGGATAAAACGCCTTCAAAAGACTTTAAAACGCGAAAAAATTGAAATGTAAAAGTAGTATTTTACCATACGAGGGAAAAGTTCTGGTGAGAACAAGGCTTAACGTAGGAAAAACGAACATATCGTGTTCACAGATAACAAGTTAACGTTCATAGTTTGAGCGGTAATGTTCATTATTTGACGATAAAAATTTTTGAGGTTAATTTCAGGAAAAAACAAAACAAAAAACAAAGTTCGCAGTAATTACAAGTATGCCACCGCGTTCTCACTGAAAACGTTGAAAAAAAATTATGGCCCGTATTATGAGCATTATCATCCATAATATGAACATTGACGTGTAATCTATGAACGCAAGTTAGAGAATTCCGCAATATGTATGGTTTTGCAAAGGAGTTGTTACTTGAAAAATAAGGGGGTTTGATTTGAAGTTACCCACATGGTTAAATATCCCTAATAGGCATTGAAAACAAGTTTCATTCCGTTTCGACATCGTTTGGACGTCGTTTCGTCAAATTGGGCCTTAAGACCTCTTAAGGCCTTTTAGCGTTTACGCATAGATTCGAGCCCCGTTCTTGTAAATATGAAAGCTTTATATTGGTAACGGCCAAATACTACTATTACATTTCAATTTTTTTTCGTTTAATGGTCTTTTTTTAAGGCGTTTTATGCGTTCGGACCTCATTAGATGTTCATTAGGCCTTATTTGGCCCGTTGACTCTTACGATGCTTATTTTCCGATTCCGACAAATGATAACGACCACGGGCCTTATTTGGTGTCATGTTACAATTTCTAAATTTCGACTTTTATTGTTTAAAGACGTTTAAACGAATTGAGCCCAAACTACCCACTTATCTCATCAATTTTCAAGTTTTTTGCTCAAATACCCCATTCCTTATCAAACTACACTTTTACTCCATTTATCTTTTCTTTCAATATATCTAACCCTAAACCCTCTACCCTAAACAAATTTTCTCTGTTTTTGAGCCATTAGTCGTTTTAATCTCGTATTTCTCAATTTTTGCGCCATTATTCGTTTTAAGTCGGTTTTTCTTGATTTTCGCGCCATTAGTCGTTTGAAATCGACTTTTCTCGATTTTCGCGCCATTAGTCATTTTAATTCGGTTTTTCTCAATTTTTGCGCGATTAGTCGTTTTTAGTCGGCTTTTCTCAATTTTCGCGCCATTAGTCGTTTTAAGTCGTTTTTTTCTTGATTTTCGTGTCATTAGTCGTTTTAAGTCGGGTTTTCTCGATTTCCATGCCATTAGTCGGTTTTTGTCGATTTTTGCGCCATTATTCATTTTTAGTCGGTTTTACTCGATTTTTGCACCATTAGTCGTTTAAAGTCGGTTTTGATCTCATTTCGCGTCATTAGCCGTTTTAAGTCGGTTTTGGCCAAGAAATGCTAATAACATATAAATACATAAAACCATCAAAAATTCAAAATATTCCGGCAACAAAAAATTAACATATATCCAAGCCTAAAACATAAAGGTCGAAATGTTATAAAAAATTAACATATTATTTTCAACTCAATTATTAATACGACTATTACCTTAAGAAGGAGTGGATAGCCAGCGAAGCCCTTGGACTGTGAACGAGATGCTTGACCCGACTGCGGATATAGTTCAGCCAAGACAACTGAACTCCGAGCGTAGGACCCTGTCTGGTCGTGGTCGAGGAGGATGTTGAGGTATCTGTGCTTCACCCTCATTCCTGACTTGTGTATAAGGATCGTACTGCCTAACAACGAGAGCAAGTATAGCGAAGCAATGTCGCTCTCCTGCTGAGGAATCCTGACTTTTTCACCTGTCCTGAATAACAAATAGATCCTGCAACTAGGAGTGGATCGTCCTCATGCCAGGGTTGTCGTGGATTGTTAGACCGACCTCTAAAAAAGTAAATAAGTAATAAATTCTATGTTATAAGCATTTAATCAAATTAACTAAATGAACATTTATTGTATAAGTAATAAATTATATGTACTTCCGCATAGCCCCTTGGCATCCCCAAATGTGTCTAACTCGAAGATACGCTGAACGTGGTTATAAACAAATGTATCTATACCTCGTTCAGCAGATTTGACAGCGACTCTATGGATTAGAAGCTCAAAGATATTCAACATGTCGATCAGTGTCGGAGCCATCTCACCAAAAGCAAAGTGGAAAGTGTTGGTCTCACGATGCCAACGCTCCACAAATGCTGAAATCAGAACCAGATCTATACTTCTGTATTCGAGTCGGGGATCAACAAGGGTGAGCAACTGGCTCTTCCGAACGAGCTGCCACCATGACACATGAGCATCTGATCTATACTCATCAAACTCTCTAAAAAAGGCTTGCGCGTATATACAACAAGCACCTTCCTGAGCTGAGGTGCGAAACAAAAAAACAAATTTTAATATTAAAAACGGCTTTCATTAAATATTTGGGTTACTAATTTATTAAGAAGATTAGGAATACCGGCGATGAAGGCGGTATCACGTATTCGGAGTCTCAGTCAAGCTCCCCAACAAGCAACTTTGTCTGGGTCCATATGACAAGAGCAATGTGAGTGTTGTAGTCCTCCAGAAGTAGCGAACTAAGGGGACCTCCAGCCGCCCCCAAATAATCTGATCACTTGGAGCCGAAGCACGAAGAACATGAGAGGGCTACTGAGCGGGCTCCTGAACGACCTCATGAGCAATATCCTGAGAGGGGTCCTGAGCAATATCCTGATAAGGCTCGTGAATCACACTAGTGAATATTTGGATGCGCAATTTATGTTCTTATTGCTCCACCACAACAACAAAAAATGAGTCCACAAAGGAGATGGCTAATTCAGGGGAGATTAAGAAAAAAAAAATGAACTTGACATAGGTAACTAAAATAATTTGGAAGATATATTGGAAAAGAAATTATTTCATATGAAGATGAAATGTTGATAATTATGAAATTTCTATCAATTATGCTTTCACTGGGAAACAATGGAATAAAAAAAGGCATTGTCATTGATGAGGTATTTGCATACTTTGTCGCTACTAATATTGTAGCAAACGATGATATAGAGCCACAAACAATTGGTGAATGTCGTCGAAGACACAACTGACCGAAATGAACAGAGGCAATCCAAGCTGAATTAAAATTGATTAAAAATTGTGAAGTTTTTCATCCCATAAATCCATCCCAGTGGGTAAAAGCTAGTAGGCTACAAATGGGTGTTTGTACAAAGCAAAATGAGAAAAATGAGATTATAAGATACAAGGCAAGACTTTGCGTACATTGTAACTTGATATTTATAAGGATCACTTGATAGTGATATCTATATGAAAGTTCTCAAAGGACCAAAATTTCCAGAAAGGTATAAAGCAAAACCTCGAGAGATATGGTGTAAAGAAGTCTGAAAGAATGAATACGGTAAAATTAGAGAAGGATACAAGAATGATACCATTTGTCCATGTGTTTTTGTCAAGCAATCCAAATCTGGATTTGCTACAACTAGAGTATATATTGATGATTTGGAACATTATCGGTACAACCGATGAACTTGATGATATTGCAAATACTTAATGAAAGAAGTAGAAATGAAGGATTTGGGGATAACCAAATTCAGTCTCAGACTACAAATTGAGCATTTGAATGATGGAATTTTCATCCATCAAACCAATTACTCCGAGAAAGTTTTGAAATGGTTCTGCATGGACAAAGCACATCCATTAATCTCACTTATGATAGTTCGTTCTCTTAGTGTGAAGGATGGCCAATTTCGACCTCGTGAAAAAAATGAATTACTTGGTCTTGAATTCTTGTATTTAAGTTTGATTGGTGCATGATGTACCTTGCAAACAATACGAGACCATATATATCTTTTGATGTGAGTTTGTTGACAAGATACCGCTCACTACCAATAAGACGACATTGGATTGGAATCAAGCATGTATTTTGATACTTATGTGGCACTCTTGAACTTGGAATGTATTATCATACATAAAATGCAAATGCGACTTTTGTTGGATATGCAGATGCATGGTGTATATCTATCTCATCTCTACAAAGCAAAGTCCCAAAATGGATATGTATTCACATATGAGACACTATGAAATCTTGGAAGTCAACGAAACAAATGCTTACGGCCTCATCATCATATCATGGAGAATTAATTGCCCTCTATGAAGCAAGGAAAGAATATGCCTGGTTAAGGTCGATGATTGGATATATACAAATGGAATGCAAAATGAGGAAAATCACCGACAATCCAACTAAAGTTTATGAAGACAATTTTGCATGTATCATACACGTGAAAGAAGGTTAAATCAAGGGTGATCGAACAAAGCTCATTTTGCCAATATTATTCTCAACCCATGATCTAAAGAAGGAAGGCAAGATTGATATCCAACATATCCGATCATGTGACAATCTTGTGGACTTATTCACAAAGTTACTGTGACACAAGAAATTCGAAGATCTTGCGTACAAAATTGGATGCATATATTCCAAGAAGTACGTTAATCTCAACGGGAGAATTATACGCATTGTACTCTTTTTCCCTCAACGAAGTTTTTTATCCCACTTATTTTTTTCTTGCAAGGTTTTTAATGGGCCAGAAATACGAAGCATATAATACAATATGTACTCTTTTTCTCGGAGCTATGATTTTTATCCCGTCGGGTTTTTCGAACTAGGTTTTTAACGAGACAACATATATCAATACTATGATAAAGGTGAATATTCAAGAAAGCATGATAAGCGATATAATAAGGTGATTTATTCACCTTTAGTATACATTTGATCAATACAATCAATTACGACCCTTACGATCTTCAAATACTAGATAAGATATGGGTCGACAAATTTTGCATGGATTCAACCAACTATTTGCTATAAATATCTTGTATGGTCTTGTGTAAATTTATCAATCAATCAAACAAAAATAATTCTTCAGTTTGTTCAAATCTCACAATACATATATTATTTGTCTAGTCAGTATATTCATCATCAATAATAAATCATTTATTAGGATTTTTTTCCAATTTAATTCTCAAAATAAATTTGATTTCTTTTTTATGTTAAGGTAGTAATGAACTATTATTTAATTGTAAATAGTATTTGGAATTCAAAGTAATCCAAAATGATGCGCCCTTGATCTCCGGGAAGGCCAATGATGCACTTGAGGATCTTCGATGATAACCAAAAGTGTTTGGGGATGTCTTTTGAGATGGAGGTTGGTCGATATGGAGTATGCAGCGGAAGATTTGGATATAGATGACAAGTTTCCTTGTCAAATTGGGATATGGATGTTGAGAGGTTCAACAAACTAGTTTGGTGAAGGATTTCGAACGTGGTGATTGACGTATGCTCAAACGGCGAAGGAGATGATACGTAGAAGAAAAGGGTTAGACGCTATGGAAAATTGGAGGGAGATGTAGACGTTGAGGCTAGAAGATATGGTGAAGGAGATGATATAGTAGAGCCCGTAGGATTTGTGACGCCCAAATCAAGAGGATGGGGGAAATTCGTCTCAACAAAGGTTCTTGATTCAATTAACCTAAGCGTGAAAGTTACAATGTAGGCACTCGACCTTAAGTACGAGGAGCGAGTCTAAACCCTAGAAAGAAGAAGCTAATGACGGCTAGAAAACCCTAGAAAAGTGACGGCTAGGTTTAGGGTTTGGGCTAGGGTGGACCTCGTTGGGCTTGATAGCCAAGAGTCCACTTGAGACGGCCCAAACCATGCAAGGCTGGACTACTCCCAATTTAGAAACCTTCTCAAAATAGAAAGTCCTACAACACTAGCAAAAACCAAACTTGGACTTTCCTAAAATGGAAAGTTACTAAAAATTGAAAATTCAACAATGCAGTTCTATCTCGGGAAATGAGGACTAAAAGTAGCACTTACTAAAAATAGCAACCTGCTAAAAATAGGAACTGCTAAAAATGACAAGTTTCCCGAGTGTGCCTAAAAAGAGTCTTAAAGAGAATGATGATAAATAAAAATAGGCATGGAAAAACAATGGCTTGATCATACCAAGTTGACCAAGGATTTTGATGAGGCGACATAGTGCCAAGCCAAGGAGGTCGCCAAGGGCGAGGCTTGGGCGCGGGGCGCTGGATCGCCAAGATGCTGGGCAAGCTGCTAGAGAGGGCGTCGTCGGCGCCGAAGAGGTTGCTTCCGGCGCACATCAGGTGGCTGCTCGTCCATGGAGGAGGCGCTCGTAGAACCGACGAGAGCGCCGGTGGACTTGAAGTGGTGCCCGTGGTGCTTGTCTTTGCACTAATCTTGGTGCGTGAAGGTGCGGGGCGGCCGACGAGGCTGGAAATGTAGCGCCAACGGTGCTTTACCTCAAAATGATCTTGATAAAGAGAAGATACAGGAGGTGCTCGTTGAGGCGAGCCATGACATGGGTTTAGGCACGGAAGGGGCCCATCACCCTCCCCCCCTTGGCTGTGAAACGTCCCCGTTTCACCAAGTTTGAAGAATTTATGTGGCATGAAGTCCTGGGAGCCTTTACAATTGTATCGAGCACCCCTTTCATCATGGATAGCTTTCTGAAGATAAGGAGGAATGCTCGAAATAGGACCTGAATCGCACGTGTAGAACTCCAAGGGCCTCAATTTGTCTTTTGGGTGCGCAAGCGTCGCTAGAGGAGAAGAAAGGCATTCGGTTGGCGCCTTTTGAACCTCAGAAAGCTGAGATATACCTTCATGAGCACTTGGATAATAGAATCAAAGCTTAGCAATCCATGTCGAGGTGTCAACTTTGTACTTTGGAGGCCATTGGGGCTCCACTTTGGGCACCTTAGGACAAGGCGAGAACCAAAGTGGCCCGGTTTTGGCATTGACCTTCTTGTCCTTGTGGTTATCCTTCTTTGCAGCCTTGGAATCCATGATAAAGCCTTTTATGAAGCCTTTGTATTCGAGGTTTGGATCCTTGTTGTGGCCGGCTGTTTGTCTACTAGTTCCACCATCAACGGAGTAACACAAGAGGGGAGCTCAACGTGTTCTTCTTCACTAAGATGACACATTAGAGGTTCAATTAAGATACAAGAAGAACTTCCCTGACTTATTGGAGTGAGCGAGGTTTGTTGTTGATGCTTGAACAAGTCCATCGTCTTGCGCAATGCCCGAATTTCAGCCAAGGCAAGCTCCAAAGGTGATGTGGTCTCAGTCTCATTTCGGATGGTGCTAGATGAGCAAAGTGGGGGCCTTGCAACCTGAGGTGAGGGTCCAACATGTTGAGATGACACATGATGAGAGCTGCGTTTGAAGTGGGGCTCAGAGCGACTCTGAGGGCGTGCGTTGCTTTGTTTGAATGCCTCGACCTCAAGAAGTTGCTTGCAACACCTCACCTTCTATTCTCTTCTCTGGTGGTTCCTTGGAGGCGAGAGATGTCGAGGCTGTTGGACATGTATGCGTCGCTGCGGTGGGAGATGAACTTCTTTATACTTAGCTTGATTAAAGGATGACTTCTCTGGTGGAATCCAATCAAGCCTTCTATGACGCTCATTTTTGTAGTTACTACATGCTTCCTCATCTTCGTCTTCGGAGTCCCAAAGAGGGTGCCAATGTGATCGACGTCTTGCCATAGATGGTACCTATGTCAAAGAAAAGAAACCAAGCAAGCAAGTAAGTAATCAACAAGTCTTCTAGAGACAAAGCAAACACTCAAGGTCACAAATTGGCTAGACCGTGTGATGGAGAGGTTGGTTTAAGGTCCACAATCCGTCAATCCAAGCAAGCAAGCACTTAACAAGCTAACAAAGAAGCGTCTAGAAGAGGCAAAAATTCAAGCAATTCGACAATATTGAAACAAGATTTGCAACTTTTAGACGGTGGAAAGACAAGAAAATGGTCGAACCAATCAAGTGTAGACAGAAGGGTTACCTTAATTTGGCTTTGCCTTTGTCGAACTAAGGTCAATAGAGATTGCCTTATTTTTTGTTTTTCCCTAGACGATATCTCATTGATTTTTTTTTAATTACAAATCTCGATTTGATTTGATATGCAAAAAGATATGGTTTGAGATATTGTGAAAGAAAGCAATAGAAATGCTCAAGATATGGAAACATATTAACAAATAACGAAACAATATTGCAAAATATGCTATCAAATCCTACCAAATATACACACAATCTTATATTAACAAGGAAAGTAGCATGCAAACAAGGAAATCGAGATATGTAGATGGGAAGGGCAAATTCTCGGATTTAGGGTTCAATCCCGACGGCTAGGGTTTTTCAGCATGCACACGGTTTGTAAAAATGGCTTTTCGGGGGTCAAACAAAGTCCATTTTTGATGTTCTTTATATGGATGGACTCGTATTGAAAAGCTCTATAAGATTTTGGAACCACTTTGGCCGAAAAAAAATATTTTGTTCGTCGATATCTGGACAGAAGTCGACTAGTTTTGTGTGTGTTTATGGCGGAAGGGATGGAAACAATGAGTGAATGCAATGAAACTTTAAAGACAAGTTAACACTTACAAGATTTCTCGGCTATGATACCAGTTGATGCTCCCTTGGTCTCCGGGAAGGCCAATGATGCACTTGAGGATCTTCGATGATAACCAAGTAAGTGTTTGGGGATGTCTTTTGAGATGGAGGTTGGTCGATATGGAGTATGCAGCGGAAGATTTGGATATACATGACAAGTTTTCTCATCAAATTGGGATATGGATGTTGAGAGGTTCAACAAATTAGTTTGGTGAAGGATTTCGAACGTGGTGATTGACGTATGCTCAAACGGTGAAGGAGATGAGACGTAGAAGAAAGGGGTTAGAAGCTATGAGAAATTTGAGGGAGATGTAGACGATTGAGTCTAGAATATATGGTGAAGGAGATGAGATAGTAGAGCCTGTAGGATTTGCGACGCCCAGATCAAGAAGATGGAGGAAATTCGTCTCAACAAAGGTTCTTGATTCAGTTAAACTAAGTGTGAAAGTTATAATGGAGGCACTCGACCTTAAGTAGGAGGAGGCAAGTCTAAACCCTAGAAAGAAGAACCTGATGATGGCTAGAAAACCCTAGAAAAGTGACGGCTAGGTTTAGGATTTAGGCTAGGGTGGACCTCGTTGGGCTTGATTGCCAATTGTCCACTTGAGACAGCCTAAACCATGCAAGGCTGGACCACTCCAAATTTAGAAATCTTCTCAAAATCGAAAGTTCTACAACACTAGCAAAAACCAAACTTGGACTTTCCTAAAATAGAAAACTGTTAAAAATGAAAAGTTACTAAAAGTAGAAAGTTCAACAATGCAGTTCTATCTCGGGAAACGAGGACTAAAAATAGCACTCACTAAAAATAGCAATCTGCTAAAAATAGGAAATGCTAAAAATGACAAGTTTCCCGAGTGTACCTAAAAATAGTCTCAAAGATAAAAGATGATAAAAGAAGATAATCATGGAAAAACCATGGCTTGATAATACCAGGATGAACAAGGTTTTTGATGAGGCGACATAGTGCCAAGCCAAGGAGGTCGCCAAGGGCGAGGCTTGGGCACGGGGCGCTGGATCGCCAAGATGTCGGGCAATCTTCTAGAGAGGGCATCATCGGCGTCGAAGAGGTTGCTTCCAGTGCACATCAAGTGGTTGGTCGTCCATGGAGGAGGCGCTCGTAGAACCAACGAGAGCATTGGTGGACTTGGAGTGGCGCCCGTGGTGGATGTCTTTGCACTAATCTTGGTGCGGGGCGGTCGGTGAGGCTGGAAATTAAGCGTCAACGGTGCTTAACCTCAAAATGATCTTGATATAGAGAAGAGACAGGAGGTGCTCGTTGAGGCGAGCCATGACTTGGCTATAGGCAAGGCAGGGGCGCATCACAAAACCATTTCCAGTCTGACCAATTTTCTTGTTATTTGCTGGTAGAGAAAGGGAACAGTAATGGGAATGGTAATGGTGCAAAAAAGAGTGGAAAGTTTTATGGGTCACATCCTATGATACAGACAAAAGGCCTAGAAAGAATCTCAAGGGTCCTATTTTTAGACCAGATATTATCGTTGAGACAAGGCCCATTTCGAGAAGAGGGGTTTTGGGCTCAGGGAAAAGGCCTAGGCCCATTGAGATTTTTGGGAATGAATTGGGCCTGTTTGAACCGCCTAAGATATTAATTAATGGGTATGTCTACGGTCTACCTTAACCTTCACCCGAGTCAAGATTGTGGGCTAGACCCCGTTCATCCTCAGTCGGAGGCCCGGTGTCCGAGTGATCTCCAACCTCCTGATGCGGGTTTGCCTATTAAGGATTTGGTGAGTCGGATTTCTTCTCCCAGGGTTGATGCGGATTGAGAGGAATTGATTGTTGAAGATGTGGACGAGGATGTTGGGATGGGACAGGGGGGATCTGATATCCCTCGTCCGGATGCAGACCGCCTGGGGACCTAAGGGCTCGCTCGGTCACCTTTCCCTCTTTTGGTTTCCCATGAATTGCCTTCTTTGGAATGCTAAGGGGGATGGAAGCAAGGCTTTTGGCAAAGCTTGTAAGTACCTTGTTTGGAAACATCGTGTGGATATTGTCGCTCTTGGAGACTCGTGTGTCGGGGGATGAAGCGTTGATTGCTGCTAACCGGCTCCACTTTGATTTCAGTGTTAGGGTTGAAGTCGTGGGATTCTCTGAGGGTCTTTTGCTCTTGTGGAATGATTTCAAACTTCAGCTCCAGGTTATTACTATCCACTCCCACTTTATTCACTACATAATCTGGATTGAGGAGGTGTGTTTTCATCTTGTTGTGGTTTACGCGCCCCGACCTCTAACAGTCGTAGGAGTTTTTGGAATGATTTAGAAGAGGAGGTCAAATTCATTCTGGACCCCCTTTTTGTGGGAGGGGATTTTAACTGTATTATGTCTTTAGAGGAGTCTCAAGGTGGTGATGACCCTACCCTAAATCCTACTAACCCCAATTAGATTGGTCTGATGCCATCCTATGGCCATACCGAGATTAAACTAAAGATTATCACTCTATTCTAGGTTTTCAATACCAAGTATCAATTTCCTATCCTCAAATCATTACAGATGCAATTGAACTTTCTCATTATCTGTAGATCTCCCTATTACTGGTTGATGGAGCACGTTTGAATGCTCGATGTTTGCTTGCTGGCGTGGATATGCTCTCGTGAAGGCTACATGCAACACTCCCGAGGTATTAATCTCCTTCTCTCTTTGTTCCTTTACTCTTCAGCTTGAGAATCCCCTCCATTGGTTGGCTGGCTGGTCAGATCGATGGACTAAGTGTAATATCCCTAATTTTATTAAGGGTATTTTCGTAATTTGACATTTTAGGTCATCTTAATACAAATAAAGGATTTATTCTTCCTATAAATATTTTATTAATTATAATTAGTGTCTAAATAATATTTATAAGTCATGAATATTATTTGGGAATTTTCTGTAATTACTTAAAATATGATAAGGGCGCTTTTGCCACAAATCAAAATAGAGGGGTAATTTTCCCAATTTTTTACGGTCAATCATATTCAAACGGATTCTTAGCAATCTGCAAACAAACCGATTTGTTTGTTTAAATCTACTATTGGTGGCCGGAAGCACGCGGGGACTATTGTTTAACATTTTGAATACGAGCATTTTTATCTTTTGAGTCTCCTCTTTTCAACCTCCATTATTACTGAAATGTAATTATGTAATATGGAATACTAAAAAGAATTTATAAATATCAAATATACGAAGTGAGATGATCGTTGACTATTTTTTTCATGATAAAGATCCAAGAAAGCAAAGTGAGGGTCACTCTGCATGTTCTATGCAAGTTCATATATTAGTGTAGGCCAAAAGTGAATCCTGCCAATTCAAAACCGTATAAATGAGAAGCACCAATATTGGTATTGCAAATCCAAACTATATAAATGTGAATCACGGAGATAGTAGGAATGAGTATCATAATATCAAAGAACTTAAATATAAGAGGAGCATTTCTATATAGCACCCAAACAACTTCGGCACCGATGCAAAGCAAATTGTATTTGATGTCATGTTCCTGCTAAAAGAGATGTTTTCTTTACGTTGTAAAGAGATTATAGATATTTATACACGTAAAACGTAGAAAAACGATATAAGAACGATCTTAATGCAATCACAAGAACAGCCTTACATATTTCACCAAAAAAAGAAAAGCCTTACATAGATAATTTAGAGCAAATGATGTAATTTAATCGTTGGTGAGAAATGATATGATTCACCTTCTGAAGCCCTTGTTTCTCATCCTCTTTAAGCTTTCAAAGGGTGATAGTTTTAGTCAATCTTGTGAGTGCATTATTGATTTTCTTATATTCCACTCCAGTTGAGACACTTAACGACGATAATTTAGTGACAATGAATGAGAAGTCAATGCATGACAACAAGCGGCAAGACATATGAGAAATCATACAGGTGCAACCTATATGTAAAAGTTGTTTCCAACGGTTATCTAATATAATATAAAAATCACGGAGAGAGAAAATTAAAGACCTAACATTAGATTCTTCTCATTTTGATTGGTTAATTCACACTCCTTAATTCAATGTTGCTATCTTTTTATTGGTGGTTTTTATACATTATAAATAGATGGATCAAGATCCATAAAATAAAAACTTGAATATATGAAGATTTAATTAATGATTATTTTATTTTTCATAAAAACAACGGGTAAATTGTTTGAACCAAAATTTTTTGTTTTAGAGTCGGACCATAAGAACGCAACATGGTGGCGTTAAAACTTTCTCCACACAATATTTAAAACGCTGTCTAATAGCGTTTTTAATTTATCGGCTCAAAACTTAAAAAAAGTCGGTGTAAAAATCACATCCTAAAAATACAGGAGAACTTTTATCCTAACCGATTCGAACTTCAATTTAATTATATAAACGGTGTTTAAAATTATATAACTTTAACATTTATACAAATAAGATGTAATTATTTATAAATAAATAAAAGCAATTCTTTTGTAAATTCTACTAAGAAGAATTAATCCAAAATCATATATAGTTGAAAAATATAAATAATGCAATATATAAACAACATATTTATAGCTTCACACATTTGAAATAAATATTCACCTCTATTACCTATAAATTCAAAATTCAAAAAACAATTATACACTTTGATACATAGTCTTAATATTATTTTAAAAATAAACATATCTTTTCTCACGCGTAGCAAAAATATTTTTACCTAAATAAAATAAAAAAAGCTAATGAAAACACGAATACACATCAAAAAAATAAGACCCGTGCGAAGCGCGAAAACCTTCTCCCTAGTTGAAATATAAATTCTTCAGGGATGTCTGATTCATCAACAATGACGTACCTGGTCATCTTAATCCTAATATATATAAAACTTGGATGTTTGGGGTCATAAAGTCTAATCCCCACCATTAATGTTCAGTCTAATTAAGTTGAAATCATGCTAATCGTTTTTTTATTGTGCTAATAATCGTTTTTGTATTGTTATGGGCCCCGTTAATGGACTGGTGTTCTTTGTTACATTTGGCCCATAGAATAGTCATTGCTTCAGTTTGGCCATAATCACAATCCGCATCTATAGACGAAAAACCCTAGATAATTAGCGTGATCGGCCATGGCGAGCTCAGTCATGGTGGTTACGAACCGCGTGAAACTCCGATCGCGGAATTTGGAGTCGTGCACGGCGCGACTCATCTTGAAGGCGGACTGGAACTCGGAGGCGCCAGCGTGACGTAAGCAATCGAGCTTTCGCTTGGACGGGAGGAGAGGGAAGCAAGGTGATGAGGCGTCGGAAGGTGACATAGAATAGTCTTTTTTTTTATGAAATGTCTAGAGTAGCAATAAACAATTGACTTTTAAAATCATGATCTTATGTCTTTTGTTAGTCATTTTATTCCCACCTAAGTTTAAAGTTGCAATATTTACAGGTGAGAAACCAAGAACTGTGTGAAAAACTTGAAACCTGTAAAGTTGAAACCAGAAAAGTTTAGGTATAATTTGTTTCTGTAACTGAGGTTGTGTGGCTTGCTGACACTGTTATTATTGTGCTCCTTTCGTATTATTTTCCATTATGGAAAAATGTAGGCTAGTTCTTAATGAAAGAAATTGCTTTGCTTTCTGCATATCATGAAACTTTAATCATATGACCCTAATTATTGTTAATTTGTTCATTTCAAACAGGACGGACATCATATGCTGAACTCGAAGATGATTCTGTTATATTACCTTTTTTCTTTTTGCCATTTCTGATGTCCATCCTGTTTTTTCGACATATTTTCCGAATAGATACACTTAAGTAATTCAATTATCTGATTGTTTGCCACATATTTTTGTAGAGAAGAAGTTGGAGGGAAGTTTGACTATGATTTAACTGCTCGAGACAGTTTTCCCAACAAGCGGAAGAGTTCTGCAATGAGAATTAATCTTAGTTCTATAGTTGAATTTGTGTAGGGGAATTAATCTTAGTTCAATTATCAAGTTGTTGTCTAATATATGCTCGCTAGGTGTTTGATTTAATTCCTTAATGAGGTGGGAGCCCTGGATTACAACTTTTCACGAATGTCATGAAGAAGACAATCAACTATTGAATTATAACGATGACTGGTACTCTGGTATCCACATGCTGAATTGGAATGTTAATAATTTTTCCTGGTTTTGATATATCATGTTACAGTTTCTATCTTAAATTGTATTCTCGATATTCAGTCTCAACAATGTGATCCATATCTCTGTATACAAACTAATGACAACGTTTGTTGCGGATATATCCATGTACAAACTAATGACTACGTCTACTGCAGGTGAAATTAATTTCAAATTTCAGTTGGTCCAGTTCATTTATTTCTCCTAACGATGCATAATTTTTGTTTCTTGAAATCCAACCAACTGACTTGGTATTTTTGGGTTTTTACTATTAAGCGAATTTGTTATTTTTGACGTGTTTAGAGAAGAAGCCAAATTGGACCATTAAATAGTCATTTTCAGTTTTGAATTAGCAAGGCATCTGATTGACTTAATTTTCTTGCGTATTATTTTTCATGTATGGGTTCCTGATATTTAATTGGTGGTGTTTCTAATTTTTACCCTGACATAGTGTTTATTGTTTTTCTAAAGATGTCTTCTTTTTTGTTTGATTCAGGTATATGAAAGAAATAAGGTTGCGGTGCATTTCCTATTGTATATGTCAAATAACTTTTCAGAATTGTGTTGTTTCATAATGGCTGCATCAGTATACAACCAGGTTGTTAGTCACCTTCAATCGGTATCACGAAGAGTTGCAGTAAAGTGACTCATTGTCAGTATGCAGCTATGGCATTTGAGGATGTCAGAGATGAAGAGGAGGAAGATGGTGTGAATTCGCTTCGCTGTGTTTTGGTTGAGATAGATTTGTTTCCATTGATTCATGATGATTATCACACTTTGTTAAGGTCAGTATACCTTATATATTAAGTAGTATAAATTTTCAGTGTTTTGCAACAATTCTTTCTGAGTGAGATGGTATTTAGTCATGAATATGACCTTGATTATATTCAATCTCTAAAATCTTGCGTCATTGATCATAAGTCACTCTCTTGAGGTTAAATTGGTTGAGAATTGAATGTCATTTTGTGCAGAGGACCGAACATTTTATTATTCGAGTGTTGTATCTTGCACTTCAAGTCTAGATTATGATATATGAGGGTTGACCAGGACATTTGATTTTTTTATCCAGATTCCTGAAGGCAAGAAGGTTTGACCTTGAAAAAACTCTTCACATGTTGGAAGAAATGATTAAGTGGAGAATAGAAAATGGAGTGGATACTATAATCCAGGTAAGCATTGACATTATTAGCTTTATAATTAATATTTGGACAAGTGACAACTGCAGTTTAAGCTAGAATGTATATAATTGTGCATAATTTTATATATGAAGAATATGAAAATGTGCAGCGTTACTATCCCCATGGTTACCATGGTGTAGATAGGGATGGACGACCGGTTTATATTGAACGTCTTGGGAAAGTCGATCCCAATAAGCTTAAGCAAGTCACTATCGTTGACCGGTTTTTGAAATACCATATTCAGGGATTTGAAAAGGCTTTTTCTGAGAAATTTCCCGCTTGCTCGGTCTGCTGGCTCTAACAGTAGTTCTGGCTCTCATCGCGTATATGGAAATTCAATTCTTAAAGTCTACCCTAAAGGATGGTTATAGAGATTTTTATGTGAGTCATCTTATTGATAAACATTATGTACAAATACTTAGAAATCATTAGTCGTCCATCCTCGATTAAAGTGTTATGGTTTGTGAGAGTTGTCAACCTCTAAATTCTTGACATGTTTTTTAAGAAATGTGATGAGTGATTTGTTTTTCTTTGTTTAGGGTTGTGAAAGTTAACATGTTTTTAAGAAATGTGACGAGTGATGTGGTTTTATTTGTTTACAATTTCGATGATCATGATTGCAGTAGCATGCATTTAGGTATTCTACTTTCCTTAATATGCTTTTTTCCAATTGATTTTGTTTTTCATAGAATATTGCGAGCTTGCTGAGTTTTTTTTCATCTTAGAGAAGAGTGGACTATTATTTTAGTGCTCATAGTAATTCGGAGTGTTAAGGTTAAGGCATTGAAGCTTATTTTTTGTATTCAGAGTGAGAAGAGTGGGTTATTTTTTGTACTAATTCAGAGTGTTAAGGATGTTTACCCCGGTTATACACACTGAGATGTAGTTCAACCATTATCTAATGTTAAAAATCAATGGTTCGTTCTTGATGTCAAGAAACTAATCAATGGTTCATTTTAGTAATTTTGTTAACATTTGATTTTGCATTGGTTCGATAGAATGTTCATGAAATTGTTATGTTATTTTTCCCTCGAGTCATTCGAGTGTACATGAAACTGTTGCTGTTTTTCCATCATATTTTAAACCTCCTACTTATTTTTTTGCAGTTGGTTAAGAAGATGGAAGAGCAGCCATGTACTTATACACCTGCAACAGAAGAATGAAGCAAGGGAGAACATCTATATGCTTTAACAGATGTTATTAAAGCATGTAACTGATTTTCTAAAGTCTGCTCTTTCTCTGATGTTTCATGGTTTCTAGGAGGTGCCCTTTAAACTTCTGTTAAATAACCATTTCTAAAAGTGTTTTAACCCTTTTTTATGTGGTAGACATAATTTGCTTTTTAGAATGTTTTGTTTCTTTACGTTACAATGCAAGGATTAAGCAACTAAAAAAGGAAATATAAATTTCAGGGAAAATATTTTTCCAGCGTCAGATATATCAAATTAGAAGCATCTCCAGGCAGATTGAGTGCAATTGGACTGGCTTATGACTACAATGATCATTCACTTTGTGTCTTGAATTCTTTCTGAAATGTGGACTTGCAATTGGGAAGCTTTTCATGTGTTTATGATATGTAGTAGTATATAGTGGCTTTTAATTTTACAAAACTTTCTGTATCTTCTTATCTTATTATGTAATATTTAATCTTTGTGAAAGCTTTCATGTGCAACTCCTCCTTAAGCATCCAACGTGGGATCATTGGAGACCTTATTGAAGGTAACATACTTAAAGGAACCAGAGCTTACTTTTAAGGGAGAGAAGGCCCTAACAAGTTTGATGGTTACGTGAAAATTAGGACACAAGGTAAGTTTGTGCATAAATATTCATCTCTTCTTCAATAATTTTACCTTTTTTATATATTGAAAGTGAGCCTAAATAAATATTCATCTCTTCTTCAATACTTCACGAGGGAGAATATATTATGTGCTCTGATTTGTTTTCTCTTTCACTATAAACCTATATTGACATTTGGAGCATTGGAAGTACATTTTCCCTGGTGAACCGCGTCCCTCACTGAAAACGTTCAAATTTTTTTATGGCCCATATTATGAACATTATCATCCATGCACATTTACGTGTAATATGTGAACGCAATCCGTTCGTTTTTCTTACGTTAAGACTTATTTGCACCCGAACTTTCCTCTCTTAGGCCTCCATTTCTTTCTCTTTCACTGCCGGCCATCGTTACATTTTTTAAAGGTCTAACATAGGAAAGAAAATCAGGCAAAAACCCCGCACCCGAAAAATTATAACTCCCACTCACTCTTGGGCGCAATAAGGATGCGCCCAAACCTTTTTTTTGAAAACCCGGTTCAGTTTTGGCGCACCTAGGATGCGCCCAAAACTAAACCGGATTTTTGAGCATTTTGAAGGCAAAAAAAAAAAATAGGCGCATCCAGGGTGCCCCCAGAACATCGACCCGGTTTTTTTGAGCGCATTAAGGATGCGCCCAAAACGGTGCGGGTTATAATTTTTCGGGTGCGGGGTTAAACGCCCAAGAAAATGTAATAGCATGGAAAAAAAAAGGTGCATATAAATTATACAATACAACTACAAAAATCAGGCCCATATCAAACAAGACGTGCATATAAGCAACATTATTTAACAAATTGAAGAACATAAAATTTACACCGTCTACAAAGGAAACAAAACAATACCACTTCCAAACACACATATAATCACATTGAAACTGCAATAAAACATCTTAAAAATTAAAACGTTTCACAACCATTACACCACTAACATTCAATTTCCCCCCCAAAAAACTGAAACCTCAAAGAGAAAACCTATGATCGACACGATTGGGGATTAACATTTGAGCCAGTATTTTTTTTATTATTGAACCGGATTTTAAACGCTATATTTATAGCGTTTTAAAAATAAATAGAAGAAATCTTTGAACATCATGCTGTTGCGTTTTATATGCCGACTCATTTATTAAAACTCTCGATGCAAAGAAGATGCCCAACACGAAATCATAACCATATATATTGAGAAATCAACGCTCCCCAAATAAGTGTAGTGAGTAATCAGAAACAAAATCACAAAAAAAGAACAGAAGAACTTGAAAAAAAACATTCAAATTACATAATTGACCGCTATTTATTGTGAATCAATATGTAATTGTTTGAGAGTAAATTACATAATTTGTCTCTAAACTTTCAATTTTTTTTACTTATTAGTCCTTTAACTTTGAATCATTCTAAATAAATCCCTCAATATATATTTCATGCCTTCCATTTTTCTACTAATCTGACGTTATAGAACCGTTAGTGAGCTGATCTGGCACGTGACATTGCAAAACAAATACATTAGTTGGTAATTGATTTAATCTTTTTAAAGAAATAAGAAATAGTCCATTTGGGAGAATAATGTATAGTTTTACGGTGGCTTAACAAACCAACTTATGCCCACATGGCCCAAATGCAAGATTTAGAATAAGAAAGGCCCGATACCTTGCTGTGGAAATGAAAAAAAATAGGGTTTATCCTCACGAGGGTTAAAGATGAGAAAATTAGAGATATTGCTTTAAAAATTTCCCAGTTTATGAGATGTAACAGTGATGAGGTCCGATTCTATTCTATTATAATCCTATTCTCAATCAAAACACTTTGTACTATCTTCTACTCTGATTCTATTCTATTTCACCATAGTTGTCGCAACAACAGCTTCCTTCGCCGCATCCCAATTGAACAAAGAGACGACCAATATTTCCAAGGGACCAATATTTCCAGGGACAAATATTTCTCAACCTAGACTTGGTTTCGATGTTTTGAGGGTCCGAGGTTGTACTGAAGCTGATATAGGGAGAATCTTCACCCCATCGTTCGAATCCCAAATTGGATTACTAAGCGAATTAGAGATTAAGATGTATGTTGACATGTATGCTCAATTTGGAATTGAATGGGTAAATCAAACCTAATTTGTTGCTTTTGTCTCACCCCACTCTTATCATTCGATCCAAATTATATGAAGGGAAGATTGATTACATTAGCTAAAACGACCCAGAAGGAGCTGACGATATATCAACAATCTGGATTTTTTTAGGTCGAGATTCTTAATATAATTGGTCGTTCACCACTCCGGTGGCATTGTCGATTGATAAGGTTGATAAGTATATGAAATTTGCGGCAAGAGAAAAGTTGAAGAGGAGGTCAGAGGGTTGTGAGATATAGGTAGAAAATTGTTGAAAATGGATTAGGGAATAGCATTGTCTCTTTAATTGTTTAAAACAATAAAATCAGTTGCCAACTCATTATTTCATGTCACCTGCCACATAAGGTTACTGACATTAATTTAACGTTCTAATAAATGGATGACTTCAGAAGTAGAAAGTATAATAGATTAGGGATTCAATTGAAATGATTTAAAGTTTAGGGAATGATAAGGAAAATGTGTGAAAGTTTGAGGGTCAATCGCGTAGTTTACCGGATTGTTTGAATATACACTTCTTTTTCCTCTTTGCTTTGTTCTTTTAGGTTTTCTCTATTCATTACTCCTCAATTTCCTTCCTTCAATTAAGAAGGTGATTTCTCTGGTGAAATCATCGCCTTTCTAAATCACCAGTTATAATTCTACTATTGTTCATCAGAGTCGGTTTGTTTTGTATAAATATCCTCCATTTGCTCGCTTATCTTCGTCGACGCCTCTGTTTCCCTCAAATTCGTCCCTTACTTCCATTACCCTAATTTTGTTGTCAATGGCTTCCCCCTCTGTCACGGTCAAGACATAGTCATGTGGTTTGGAATCCCCCAACTTCGTCGTGAGCAATACGTTATTAGGCACAAGGTCTGCTACTAATGTCAGTTTTCTTTGTCCCGTCGTTTATACCCCTTTTAATGAGTTGTGACTTGGAGTTGATGCACAGTTTGAGCCATGGTATGTCGATAATGGGATGCCATGAACAAAGAGGGGCAATATCTGAGCTCCGAGTTCCTCCTCTTCGATGATAAGGTATTGTTGTTTTTTTATTTATTCAACTTTCTTGTATTTTTAGGTTTGTTGTCTATAGTGTCTCCTTGTGTTTGTTTTGCAAGGGTGGTGTGATCCACTGTGTTGCTAGAGGCCGTATTGCACACTGTTTTGTTGAGAAGCTGGTTGAGGGCCCCGTTTTTACAATATCAGTCACTTTTCTATTGTGCCAAACAAGCCAGCGTAGCGTCTTCGACAAATAGGTATATTATATTTACAGTCAATTTTTTAATGATCCTATGATGAAACACTGCTACAGCTGTTAAATTCACCATAGCCATCATAAAGTGAGTAAAGTCAAAGATATGTATCAAATTCTGTAGATTGGGAACATCAAGGCATATATAGATGTTCAATATAGATGAGCAAATCATAAAAATAAAACGTTACAGAATAATTTTAAGTGATTTGTATTGTGTTTTAGTTTAATATATGATTATTGTAGACTCATGTCCATCCCAATAGATCCTTAGACGTGCAACCAATCCTGCTTTCTGTATGCTTACTATGTTGTACATATTTGTTCTTGGTCTTTATTACTTTTAGTGGTGGAAGGATTCAACGGCTAGGGTGAAAACCGAGGATGAAGAGCGTAACCAATTAGAACATCACATTGACTCCATGCGGTTTGCTATTGAGGATGATAATTTGACTGACCTTCTTGCTCTGCAGCTTAGCAATACAATATAATGATATCAACCTCAAGTATGTTGAAAAGCTCAAAGAAAAATATGCAACATGTGATGATGATGACCTTGCATGTGTGAAATCTCATAACACATGCATGAATGAGCAAAACACTCTTCTTCGTGGTGGCCAGGTAAAGACATTTCTTTCAATATAGGCTAACCGATTATATTAAAATATAAATTCTACGTTAGACTTACTATGAGAGTTGGTGCATTATGTATCTAATGAGGGTTTTGTACTTTAACACCACTACACTTAGCACACATCAAAATCTATGAATTCCTCGAAAAGGAATTTAATCAATCTTTATTTTCTAATATATAATTTTTGATGCAAGTTTTTTGTTAAAAAAGTATTGAAAATGCATATATATTTATAGTATATGCGTCATTCTAGGAGAATTGTTCTCACCAGATGCCTATGTGCTCTTATTTTATCGAGTGAAGCTTTTTCTTAAGCCATGGTATTTATACTTTGGATTGTTAATGTGGTGTATCAATGACTTAGTTCCATTGGAAATTTAATTATTTCTAGGTGATGAATATACTTTCTTTTATTGTTGGTTGGGTTGTCCCATATTTGGTTGAAACTACAATTTTTCGACACATTGTTTATTTACTAAAACTATCAGTCTACCACTTGATCTGTATAACCCTTTCAAGACATTCTTTTTTTTACTAAGTTGATTCCGGTTCCGATTTCCTTTTCCTTTTAATTCAAATCTATCATGTGTATATATATTAAATATATCAATATACTCAGTGTTTTCCCTGAATTATATACAACTTGATTATGAAGACTTTAAATTTTGTAATTTCACAAATAGAAAATGCAAAATAGTTAATTACGATTACAATATCACACAGTTGCATACATAAATCGTAGAGGACCCGCACGTAGCGCAGGTATCCAGATATATAGTTCAAAATATATTTTTAGGGTATATTTGTAGACTAGAAATTGGTATTATGAGCTCGGTTTTTTGACACCTGTTATTTTCTATATAATTTAGTTTGGTTGAATTAGTGTCACTTAAGCTACAAGATGTTGTTGCTCTTAGTCCCAAGGAGAATTTTTCATGGTTCTAAAATTGAAATTTTATAATTTTCAGTTTAGGGAAAGTATGATACCTATTATTTAAGTTCTCAATCAAAGTTAATTCTTAAATCACTATGGGGTCGTTTGTTTGTATACGTTGGATATAGAGAATCGGTATGGAAATGAGCTAAACCCATTTTTGTGTTTGGTAGAATAGGTATGGGTATATGGAATGGGTATGAGTCATTCTCATACCAACAAATTACACTAGATCTCATACCCAAATAAAAATGAAGGTATGAAACACTAAAGACTAAGAATCACTTAAACCCATTCTTCATACCCAACCCGATTCCTCATTCCAACCCGATTCCTACCTCGATACCAAACGAGCCCTATATATAGATGCCGACTCGAGAGAGTAAAGAATACTTAAATCTTTATCTGTTGTGTATGGTCCGCATAGATAATAGTTCGGTCCAGTCTTCTTAAGTATGATTTGATTTTCAATTTTCATTGAAAAGTAGATTATGAAATGTAGTTGAAATTGCTTAATTTGAGCGGGTTAGGATAAAGTATTTTAGAGAAAAAACTGATTTTTGTATGGGACATAGGATTTTTGGAAATGGAATGTTGGATGATGCACATAGACAACGAGTGATACATATAATAGAACCATGGATTATAAGAGAGTTTCACACTATGAAATGATCCACATTCTTCTATATTTGTTCATGTATCCACTTCATTGTTTGTCTCGGCATTTAAAAAGCCAAAAATTTCTTTAGATTTTCCTAATGATCGGAATGATTTACTTGCCTCATTACGAAGATTTTTGGATGGATGGACATATATTATTTGGCACAAACTTAAGTATTTTCATAAAGTTTCAGCAACATCCTATTATCATATATCATTGTTGTCTTTGTGTGATCTAACAATTTCTCATAGGTTCTTATTTGTGGATTGCTGTCTACAAAATACTAAATTTTCTTTAGCATTCCTGCCATATATCAATTTGAACAAATAGAATATGTGTTTGATGTTTCTTTTTCATTGTTTGCCCATTTGTTAAGTAGTGCTTATTTGACTACGCATTGGTTGACAACAATATAGTTACATACCCTTTAATTCTTATGTGCCTATAAAAATGCAGTAGATAAGAATATGATTGCAAATGCATGTGACTATCTTCATGAAAGATAAATGGTTAAAATTTCTGTTTAAATGATTTTGACTAAGCTTTCATATGTTTCTGATTGTTCAGATATTTTGCAGGAAGCGTCATTACAATGTAGTTGATTATAAACATTCATAATCGAATTATGCTATATACTGATCTTCGCCACATGTAGCTTGGTTGTGTAGGTTGCAATCTGCAAGCTTTAGGGAGTCTCAATGGACAAAAAGTGGATGTGAGTCAATATAGCATCAAATATGGGCAGAATATGATTCACTTGCAACCGTGTAGACAATAATATTGCTATATATTCAATATTCAACGTGGTTTGTTCAACGTTTAACTTGATATGTGATTTATATTGTGGCTTTTGGATTTCCTAACATGCTAAACTAATTAATAATTTGGGGATTTCCCTCAGATGGAGCTAGATCTTTAATGCCCTTCCAAGCTCAGCCTCAAATTCAAGCACTTTCTAGTTGTGTTCTTTACCTTATAGATGGCATTATGATATTTACTGGTAATTTTGAAGCTTATTGTGTTCAAGACAAAAATAGAAACTTTTGTTGTTAGTTTAAGAGTTTTTCACCTTAAGGGCTAAACCATTGTGCAATATTATTTGTTCTTTGGTAGCTCAAAATGGCGTTACACATTTTTTTTATTGACATGAGTAACTAATACTCTTTGATCTTTGTTTCTGCAAGCCAACTTAATCAGCAGAGGGCTAAAGTGACTGAGCCGTCCAAGTTTGGAAGGCCTAAGCTAAAGGTAATATCTCTTTAAAAAAATATTTTGACATTCTTAAATATAAAAAATCATCAAAATCCTCTCAATAAAGGTCACAAACTCATTGACATGCAATCTCGGGCAGTGTCATTATATTAAAATTCAAAATAAATTAATTTAGATTAACAAAACTGGCCTCAATCGCCATTTGTTGATTAAACTTCTTTTATGCTTTCACAAAAAATATTGTGAGTAACAACTGTGACTCAGTCTTGAATTCATCTCTAAGTTCTCTTTCTATTCCTGAGAAGAAGATTGCCTCGTGAGAGAGTTGCTTCGAATGCTGCAAATTAGGATGAGCACCTCATGGATTCCAAGGTTCTTCTATTTTTCTTGGATTCTTGAATTGATTTGTGATTTCATCTTTTTTTTTAAAGTTTAATGTTTGATTTTTGTCCATGTGGTTTAGTTTAATGAGATATATGCTCAGTTAAGAACTGAAACCAAATTCGAGGAAAGATTTGAGAAGATAAGATTTCTCAAGAAAAAGCTTCAATTTTTTTAGATCCCAAACATTCCGAAGGATTCATAGGAATCAAGATCTTCTTCATTGGATAATAACTCAATCTTCTTGCATTTCATTTGTAGCCTCTACAAAGGAGCCACAACTAGAAGTTATTTCCCAATCTGATGAATTAGTTCTCAACAATTCATTGGATCAAACTTGTGAAAATTCGCCTATAATTGACAAGGGATTTGCACACTCAGAACTCTCCCTAAGTGTGTGTAACTTCGGCAAATCTTTTATTTTCAAAATTGAGTAAATTTTTTGTAATTTTTTAGTGATAAACATATATTATAATATATAATATAATATATACTTTGCACGGGATGCAGACACCTTTCCAGTAGTTGTTACATTTTCTTTTCAAATGAATATTTCTAATTATTTAAGTTTACATTTTATGCATGACTAAAGACTGGAAGGTGAAGGAGTGAATTCAAATATACAGAGTATGTTAATGCTAATTCAAATGTATATACTATTAAACTCTTTGAACTCTTCTGCTCCCCATGTTAATACTAATGTGCAATATGGATCGTTTAGCAAGGTGAACTTGAAGCATATGATATTATGGTTTTGCTTCTATATTTGTCGTGTCTGCTCATTTCAATTTCAGCTAAATGATCCTTTTGATGAAAATAACACTCTTGCACTCTGATGTCATACATTACTGCATCTAAAAGGACTTATAACCTAAACCGGTCATCCTGAGTACTTGATGGGATCCAACAAGGCATATGTTAGTCATAAAAGACACGCGTGAAGCGTGATTCCCAACTCTAGAAGAAGAAATGTCTCAAACACCGAAAAGGTATGCTGATTGAGAAATACATTACCACCCATAAGTGGCTTACTTCAATTTGAGTGCGGCATAGATTTTTTCAACACATTACACCGGACTTCCCCATGCAGCTATGGACGAAACCAGTGACGCGGTCAGATGACAAGATAGAGAGTTGTTGTGCGCCTATGATGGTCCAAAAACACATAACATTAGGTTACTCGCTAAATACGCATCAGAAACCTAAAATAATAACATGAAGTTGTGTGTCTTTGAATGCGCGTCTGTTTAAACCATTTTATCCCCTCAATGAACAGATCAAAAGGATACCGCTTGAAAATGGATTCAACGAACAAACAAAAATTAGATGCATAAAGTCATCAAGTAACATCACCGACATATTCTTCACAACTGTAGGTTTATTCACTCACAAACCATGTATACATCCCTGATTTAATACCACAAGTATCCTACAAACACTATGGGGTCGGAAATCAACCATGCATCCAGCTCCATCACAAAACCGTGAAACGTACAGATGGAAAAACACAGGCCTTCTGGCGGCCCTAAGCTTTCGGGAGAAACCAGTGCACTAGGTACATAACGTACAAAATGCAGACATAAAACAAAAATGACGTTAATTTAACACCAAAAAATGCACTCACCGTACTCTATGTCCAAACCAATGTGTACAAAACCACATGCATCATTGACACAATACCCGAACACGAAAAAAGCCTCCAATTTCTCCACATTGGAGTTTGTGGGCAATAAACACGATGGAAGGATTAAGAGCTTCTGCACGTTGGAGTTTGTGGGCAATAAACACGAACAAGATTCATGTACAAAATTAAATAAATAAAAAATTGTTTAAGATACCCATATGAAGAAAACATTTGCAATTTATAATTGCAATACATATTTTCCCATTATCTGTTTTCATGGGCCAAATTGCAAAGGAATCAACTGATGACAATAATATGGTTTCGAGCAAGGCATATACGAAACAAAAAAAAGTAAGGTCACGCTCTACAACATAAGTTGGAGATGCATAATGTTTTTAATACTGGTTTTGGCCCATGACTAACGGAGTCGCGCAGGAGACCTCCCAAACCAAAGAAACTAGGAGTTGCCCGTAATTCTTCAGGTGTGTATGAATAGTCTTTGAGTAATAAACCTACGCATGTATAGCCGCACAACAATGTCTTTTGTAACCGGTTTAATGATGACACTTACAGGGAAAGTAATACAATATGCGAAACTCAGATCACCGAGCTATGTTTGTCGTTTTGTGGGGACAAAATGTGGTTGAAGGAGAAGTCAAGTAAAGCCACATAATCTCAATTTACAACATCAATATGTTGTCAAGAAGGGAAGGTTAGGTTACCAAGGATACAAGAGACCCCCGAGTCGTTGAAAGGACTACTGAGTGGAACAAACCCATCATCGACTACATTTAGGGACAATATACGGATTTACAACAACTTGTTTTCATTTACGTCGTTTGGGGCACGTTTTGAAGAAAAAATAACAGGTCTAGAGGACTTTACACCTGCAGGGTATCTGGACAAAATTACCACCTCATTAGTTCATTGATTCCTTAGGCCTGAGCATCTAATGTATATGCTAAATTGTATTTCATTGAATCTGAAGCAGAACTAGCAAACAAAATGGGGTGTATGAATCTCACTAAACTAGACATCGACCCTAATATTGTCCAGATTTTGATAAGTATGCTTGACGAAACAAGTGTTGTTGCATAAATCTCCTGAATGGCCAGGGAGTAATGAAACGGCAGAATTCACCCTTCGGTTGATAGGTGAGAAGAAAAAGGATAAACCACAATACAATCTCCCAACATCAGAAAAGATTTGGCATGATTTCCGTGGACTTTGGAAAGGGAACAGAGCTATGAGATGTGAGTGGAAAGGGACTATAGGGTATAAGGTCATCACTATTGATCGTAAAGATTGGACTATGGCACATCTATACGTCCCTCACAACATGGAGGAAATGCAGCCCTATGTAGCAGATCACAAGGCAATGTTGAGGAGTCAGAATCCAAGGTATGCTAGAAATGATCAGTGGATTATGACTGAACATAACCGCACATTTATTGACCGGTTTCAGAGTCTTGTTTTTGAGAAAATGAGTTTGGGAGAAGAAGTATCAACGAGCTTGAAACTTTTGTCAAAGGGGCCAATGTTCCAAGTATTAAGCTATACTGGATTTGTCATTAACAACTGTACATTCTACACAAAAGAGAGAGATGATAGAGGAACAATGCAAAATAGTGGTGTGTCATTGGTGTCACAAGCATTGCACATTTCTAGTTCAAAAGACAAGAATCTTGTGTATGCTAGCATGTCTTACTACGGGGTCATTCAACATATATGGGTTTTAATCTATTCCTCTGAGTTAAAGATTCCCGTCTTTGGTTGCAAATGATTTGATAATAATAGTGGTGTTGAGATTGATCAAAAGGGGTTTATATCAGTTTCTCTTGATAAGTTAGGACATAAACAAGATCCATTTATTCTGGCATCACAAGCCAAGCAAGTGTTCTATGTCCCAGATCTTGCTAAGCCTAACTGGTCACTCGTATTGTTTAAACCAAAGTGGAAAATAGATGAAGAAGTTGATGATGATATTGAAGAGCATAATAGCTCATCAATTCTGCCTTCCTCCCATGAAGATGCAACGGAAGAGGATGTTTATGTTAGAGATGATCACATGAGGGCATTTGGGTTAATGAAGTCATACGAGAAACACAAGCATCTTCTAGTTATGTACTTCCAGCAAAGAGAAAACAATAATTACTTCCTAGAATGGTAGATGTTATTTACTTGTTATCAAATATGTAATACAATATAGATATGCATGATTGTATTGTATTTTTAAATATGTATATTATTTATACTAATAAAAGTTATATTTGTCTTATAAATAATAATTATTTTCTTACTTGTGAAGATGGCTCCAAAAAAGCGCCCTGCAACAACAGTAGCCTCACAAATAAATGAAAGGGAGAATTAGCCTAAAAAGAAGCCTAAGACTAGAGGGGCTTCCCTTTTGAGACATGTTACAGAAAATATAGGAGATGGCAATTGTCTTTCCGTACAATTAAATGCTAAGGGACAAGCTATAGGGAAAAATGCAGCAAAGTTGTCCACGTGCATTGGCAATCGAGTAAAGACGTGGGTGCCGATTACTATTGATAGTAGGAAGATGGTTTCCAAAGAGAGAAAGGATGATGTATGGGAAGGTGTTCTGGTATGAATCTGTTTTATCCGAATTTTTGTAATCTATATATCCTTTCTAATATGTATTTTGTTTGTTTTTTACATTAAGGGTGCCTTTATACTTCCGGATGACCGAAAAGATTGGTTATTGAAAAAGGCTCGTGATCTATGGAAGAATTTCAAAAAAGACTTGGGTAAACATCACATGTTTGACAAGAAAACAAGTGAGCTTCTCCTTGAACCTCTGGAGATTTATGACAACTACATCACTCAAGATCAATGGACAAAATATATTAGAACCAAACTGATGAATTCAAGGTAACTATCTTATTATGTCATAAAGAATTAGTTTATTGTTATGTATTTTAACACAGTCACAAACATCAATATTGTTTTAATAGGAAAAAAGTGAAAAAGGTCGCACACTCTCGCTACAAAATAAGCATCCTTACCTAGGATCCCGTAAGGGATATGTTGGCATTGAGGCAGATTATGTAAGTAATCTATTACATCTACCAATTAACATTATAATTGTAATAACAGTTTGACTTACAGTGTGAGATTGATTTTAATGTATGTCTGTTACTTATAGATAGAAGAACACAACATGGAACCCTCTGCTAATGTGCCTCGAGGAATCTTATGGTTGGAAGGAAGGAAAAAAAAATCAGGAGAGTTTTGTGCGAAAGCAAAACCAGACATTGAAAAGCTAGTAAGTTTCTGCATTTTTATAGCTCCTAGTAAGTTAGTAAACTGGATAGAAATTGGGTAGAAATTTTATAACTCCTGTGCGCGGTAATCTTATCTAATAATGGCCTACTAAGCCACTGAATTAGGTCTGCATTTTTATAGCATGAACCATTTACTATAATTTATGATGAGTGCTCCACCTACGCATACGATTGCTCCTCCAACCTTCAATTTTCCGCTCCTGGTCTGCAACTCCAACCTTTCCATTCTGCCATAATAATATAATATTATATACCATTACAGTAGTAGTGTTTAAGTTTTTCTTATTGTTTATTAATGTAAGTAATTACCTAAAGATGAGGGAGAATGAGAAGGTGACGATAGGGATTAAGCTGAGAAAGTTGGTTGCAAACGTCGCGTTTGTTTCCTTCAGACCATAATAGAACATCCCCATTCCCATAGTTATCCTGCACCAAAATATATACTAACATCGCTTACTACTGCTAATTTTATTTAGTACGTAACACTAACACACACGTTTATACTATATTTTCATAGATTTAGTTGAAGTTTTACTATTTTTCACCCCAAAAATTAAATGGTAGTACGTGTACTTGATCAAGCTAGATATTGCTTTTGTGCATTCAACTTGAATTCATACCCGGATAAGGCATTAACTCCAGTCAGTCTCATCACAATGCTATATGGAGAAGTAACGGTTTCCAAATATAGTAGGTAAAAGTTTAACAGAAAGCTCATGAACTAATTAGTGACTGATTACTTCTTATTGTATTTAATTCTACTTTTCTCGGCTGATGATGCTCAGTTCACAAGAAAAGCTCAAAACAGCAAGTTAAAAAAAACACAAAGTGGTCATGTTTTGGTAAGTAAGGGAAAGGGTGTTGGAGTTGGATTGAAGGATGATCTCTTGACAAATCTTCCCTTCATTCTCGGCCTTTTCTCGACTGATGATGCTAATTGTTCAACTAGGGTTTAAGTGTTACTGTTTAGTCAAGTTATTAATTCTTTATTGTAACTAGTATGTTTCTTTAATAACACTATTACATGGAACAAGAAGCTTCTGGAGAACTTATTACCACTGGACAAAAGGATTGTTAGCATTGGCATTAGGTAAACCTGAACACCCAGGACGTGTTAGAGGGTTTGGTCAAGATGTTTCAATCAGTCAATATTGGCCCCGCTCATCTAAAGGAGCATCTTCATCTAAAACAAATGATTCTCAAGAGGCTATTATTTCTGGATTAAGGGATCAAATTCACAATATGCAGTCCACATTTGGGTCAAAGATAGAACAACTGGAACGTGTCAGTGAGAAGTTTATGGCAGAGAGAGAACATGTAAAAGGACACCCACCTGAAAATCTAAACGTATTATCTACACCTACACAAGAAGTTCCATGTCCCCTAAGTGGAAAATCATCTTGTTCTATTCTTAAGGATATTTTGAGAGCATCAGTAAGTATAATACAATCAATTTTATTAGATGGCTTTTATATTTCTTATTGAAAGTGAAATTATTTGATTTCAGGAGTGGAAACCATGCCAGCTCTTTTGGCCAAATCTCAATCAAGAAGTAGCTAGAGGGAAAATGTATAACTCTTCCATGGGTGCGAGTGTACTTCATAATCAACCATTAGAGAGTGGTTTTGTGAAGGTTGAAGTAATCACTCTTATAAAAGGCGATGTTATTGTGCCTCGTCCTACTAGTGAGGTTACATATGTGAGTGATGCCACATGGCAATTTATTTCATGGCCTGAACTTCTTGTGATTCCTATTGAGACAACAATACGTTTTTATTTGAGTTTATATCACACTATCAGAATTTGATTGCGAATAATATGTAAACTTCTTGTTATCATTAATTAAGCTAGGATGCTGTTTTTTATTGAATTTATTCAAATCAGATCACTAAAAATAATTGAGGTAGTGAGTTTAAGATTGTCTTCAGGATTTTAGTTCAACCTACAACCATGCATCAAAGTGGAAAATAGGAGGGAGGTTCAAACATTCGATCAAATGAGAAACTGTAGTTTAAGTGGAAAATAGTGGGCTTTATCTCCTAGCTACTGTTAAAGCATTAGTTTGTGGAAACTGATCACTATTTTGCATTAGTTTGTGGAAACTGATCACTATTTTGCATTGTGCTTGTCTAGCAATTATTTGCTGTCATTATCTTGAGCTGGATTATTTCTTCGTTCTTTGTGATCTAGCTTTGAATCATCTTAGTTTTACTCTTAAGCAGGAATGTTTCTTTTATAGGGTAAAACTGGAAGTTTGTTGATGACTGGTAATTTTCTGAGATTTGTGTGGGAAGCTTGTTTGATACTACACAATATTATTAAATCTCATAAGAAATGTTGCCAACATACAGATACCTTGCCTGCATTGTGACTTACTTGATAATAATTTAGTACAAAACAGTAAATTAGTTCTTGGATAACCTTTGATGAATTGAGAATGCATTTTGTTCGATTTAATACATTTTTATGTGTTAAATTTACAAGGTCTTGGGGCAACCTGAAATTGAAGTATCTAACAACAAGCTCAAGGGAAAGTCATTGACATATGAATCTGCCATTGACCCGAAGGAAATCAGAGGCAAGTAAGTTGGAAGATTATCAATGGGTATTAGATGAGTTCAAAGGAAATAAGGTGCGCCAAATAAAAGTTGCTGCTGAGATTTTTCAGTATAAACATTATGGCCTTGACATTGGTAAGGAGGAAATTCAGAGAGTGCTCGATGGAAAAGAGATTAGAACCTGTCATGTGATGTTGTATATCAGGTTAGTACTAGTTTAGTACACAAAATATATGTATATATTGTGTTTCTTTTAAAAATTATAAAATATTTGGCTGTATATGTAGATATTTATTTGAAAATCACTGCAATGGTATCAAAGACATTTTCAAGTTTGTTTGTCCAACTCAAATTTCTCCATTGGGTCAGAACATGACACTCAGGACTGCTTATCTTGCAAATTGTATGGAAGCGGATGTCAAAGATAAGATATATGTGGTACCATATTACTTTAGGTAATCAATACTTAATACTCTTAATATTCCATCGTAGGTTTTTATAAGTACTTACATAAATAAGTCTATATAGGTATCACTGGGTGTTAATGCTCCTGATTCCTCATTTGGGTTATGCTTACTGGATTGATCCACAACGACAAGAAAAAGTAGAGAAAGATGCAGAATCATTAGTGACAATGTGAGTCCTTCGTCATTAAAAGAAAAATGTAGTTTTATAATGTATATATTCTATCACAATTCTATGTATCTTGCAAACATGAGTTATAAAATGAAATATACCAAACTGGGTAGAAGATTACCGTGCACACAAATTCTATGGCATATCATGAAGGTGAAATGCTGAAATTATTAAATCGTTTTGTTCAGCTAATATTATGTGATGTATTTTCAATGCTAATACAAGTGTTTGAAATAATTTAGTGTCCTCTCCAAGAAAGCATGGTTGATTGTGGATATTATGTGCTTAAGTTTATGAAGGAAGTTATCGTATATCAACAAAACCTTCTAGTTATCCCCAACAACGTAAGACATCTACAAAACCTTCTAGTTAATCCTAACAATGCTGAAATTACTTAATCTTTTTGTTCTGCTAATTTAGTTTTAAGTTACATACACATTATTCACTAATGTGCTTATGTTTCAGTGGTACAATGGCACAACTACCTACAAACATGAAGATATTGATGAAATTCGAAAAGAGTGGCTTGATTATTTTGTATCTCTTCTATAGGTATGTACTTCTGTCACAGCTATCGCATGTCCCAACTATCGCATGTCCCAACTATCGCATGTCCCAACTATCGCATTTCAATATTTCATTTAGTTAACTATCGCATTTCAATATTTCATTTAGTTAACTATCGCATGTCCCAACTATGTACCAGAATTCCTGCTTAGTTTATGGTTGTATGCTTCGTTGTAGACAGGGTTTTTGTTAATTTGGATTTCATGTGTGGCTTGTCATATGAAACTGAATCACTCTTATTTGATTTGAAGTTTTTTTCATGCTCAAGTTTGTTCATCTGCTGCACTCCATTTCCTTACTGTCATTATGCTGATAACAAGAAACCCAATCTCCAGCATCCTTCATAATTCCTCCTTACCTGTGAGAGAGTATATTGAAATTCAGGAAGATGACTTGAATTTTCAGGAATCTATAGGCTGTTAATTTTGATGAATGATATATTTTTACAAGAAAAAAGATGAAGTAATAATAAGAAATTGTGAATGGTGGAAACTGAAAAGGAGGGTGATTGGATAAAACAAAATAGTGTAGGTGTTAGAGATTTGTAGGATGGAATGGGTCGAGCTTTTGTGATTGACTGCCACTAGAGATACTGTTAAGATTTGTTACTGTTGGACTTGGATTTATAGCTGAAGTTATGAAACTGAAAACTTTAGAGTTTCAAAACTCACTTTAATTTTTAGGTAATATGTGTACAAATTAACTTTATGATGATTGAGTTTTCCTTTGTTTCCAGGACCGTATTTGCTGAGAAGTTGAAGACCGTATTTGCTGGGAAAGAACAAGTAGATGGTGCCTTGAGATTGATGGCTATTTTTAAAAGTTGTTGGGTTAAATTCTCTCTTTAGACCTTATGTTAAAAAAGTGATTACACTGAATGATGTTGAATCTTGTTTTTTAGATTTTGTGTCTGTAATACTGCAGTTAGGATCTTTTGGAATGTATTATGGAATTTGATTACAACTGATTTGGAATGTAGAATTAAATTTGATTACAGGTCTATGTTACTAGGTGAAAATTGGAAAAATACAGTAGTCATGTCTTATTGCTCATATACAATATACCCCGGACACTGAAAAATCGGGTTAATCGAATTCGAACAAAACAAAAGAATATACCCCGAATGCGTTAAAAGACCGGGGTATTAAGTCAAAGCAAAAGTCTATCACCAAATTTCTATATACCCCGGACTGTCATATGTCTGGGGTGATACATCTAAGTTTTTACCCCGGGCGTGTCTAAACTGATCCGGGGTATATTGCAATGACTTGAGTAACATATAGCAGTAGCATATACCCCGGCCGTGTCAAAACAGATCCGGGGTATATACTCTATTACAACCCCAAGATCTCCCCCGGTTCCTTTTTATGATATATCCGGGGTATATTAATAAAAACGCCCAAGGTAAAAAGCCTTTTTTCTGGTAGTGCAAGAGTAAAAATGGACGGCCTAGCCGGATATCATGGGGAGGATGGGTACCATATAAACATCTCGTACTTTGCAAATGCTGGAACAAGACAAACAACCCAGGGAACAGTCACATGAAAGAGTTCTCTTCATACATAATGCAACATTGGAAATGTGATGCAAACACATTAATTTGGGGAGGACGTTTGTACCACAGTACATTGTAGATCCGTACACCTACATAAAAGAGTCACGGTTGCATTAGATTAACAATAATAAGACACAAGTCAGAACAGACCTATACAACAACTTAGGTGATGCTGTTACAAAGGGGGATACAGAGGCAAAGTATGTTGGACAGTGGATTATTCTTCCTTTAAGTTACACAGGAGGCCTAAGATACATGATACAAAACTACCAAGATGTTATGGTCGTCTGTAGGACATTCGGAAATCCATCAATGTTCATAACATTTACAGTTAATCTGGTTGTGCGTAGCACGACCTATAGACCACTAGTTCAAGATTAAAGTTATTTCATCACAAATCTTTGAATTTGTGGTTGCACATAAACAAATTCTTGCAAGTCACACCTATTTTGTTTGTCGTATCCACGAGAAAGTTAATAATTCATAATATCTTAAACACGATGATACTTGAACTTAAGTTATAGATCTTAAAGTCTTTATCACATTCTAACCTCTATATAACGTCAAATTTTTTGTATTGGATGTTGAAGGAAATAGACAAAACTCACACAAAAATCGAAATAATCTCTATATAACTACTAAAGCAAAATACTTTTCTCCAATTCTAGCTATACCACGTGACATACTCTTCATTCAGGCCATCCACTTGTTATCATTTCATTGGTCACTATTTATTGTAATTTTCTCTAAAAAAATTAATTAAATTTGGAAAATCATGTGTAAAAATATCACAAAAAGATTGTTTAAGATCTTTCAGATTACAAAAAGATTTTTATGTGTTAATTTTTTGGATTTTGACCTCCCAACATCCTATTATGTTATTTTAAAAACTTATAATTTTATTATTATGATAAGACATATCACAAAAAGATTATTTTCTTAATAAATAAGAGAAAATATTATATTTTTGTGTAATGGTACTGTTTTTAAATATATAATTTTATATATGTTGAAATCAATTTATTTAAATTTGTTAAAATTGACCTATGATAATTTGATCAAATAAGATTTTTGGTACAAAAACTCATTTATATTCGTTGTTTATTATATTTAACATTTAGAAACTTAATTATATATCAATACCATTTTAAGATATCAACTTATTTTCATATATAATTATATATTACATAATACTACTTATCAAATATCAACTATATCGAATTATATAAACTCGCGCATGGCGCGGGAATTAGGCTAGTATAAAGAGGGAAATACACAACACAATAATGTAGGAAGAAGTTATCAGTTGGTTGAGTTTAGTTATAAATTGACCTGAATTTGTAGGATATAAATAGAAAGCAATAAATATAGGTGCTGCAAAAAATACAAATATAAGTGGACCGATGCCACATTATACAAGATCATAAATTTATGGGTGAGAATCCCATGAGGACATCTCTCTAGATAAGGACTAAGGATCAACTTCATCCGTAGGATGGAGTTGATCCCAAGGCCCAGAAGCAACTAAAGATTAGATGGGGCCCACCATATAAAAACCTAAAATTCCCCTCATTACTTCATATCCTTCCAAACACCGTCAAATCCAGATCTGGAATTTTCGCTCCCAAAACTGAACCGCTTCGCTCGATTCCTAGGTCTGAATACGGAGTTTCTACGCTCGATTTCAGTCCGATTCAAACTAGATGAAGAGGAAGGTAGGAGATCTATCGTCGAAAAACAGATTGAGAGCATTTTCCACATGAAGACGAAGCGATTTCACTCGATTTCTTAGCAATTTGAAAGCAATTACACACGATTCCACAAGAGAAGAGGAGTGAGGAGGAGATTCTTCACTAATTCAATCAATTCCTTCAAATCTATGTCCAACTCGCCTAATTTGAAGTAGATCTGGAAGAAATTCAAAGATAAGACCGAGAATTGCTAGGTTTCAAGGTAATTATCTTTGAACTGCATAATTTAGTTTGTATAAACAAGTAGTTTGCATAGATGAGTTTATAGAATGTTCTATAGTTACTAGTTTGTGTTTGTGTGCATTAGTGAATGAGATTGAGAATCAGATCCAAAATTGCTAGGTTTGAAGGTTTATTCTCCGCGGATTTATCAATGTAAATCGAGAATTCACTGCAAGTTGTATAAACTATTAGTTTGATTAGACGTGTGCATGATTTTGTTGCTCTATGTGCATGTATTAAACCTTCTGTGTGCATGAACAAGAAAACTAGTTGTGCGCATCAGTTTTACCTTTAGTGTGCATGAGTTTTTTCTTCTGTGTGCATGAACCAGTCTATATTTCATAAATTCACTGTATATATGAGTTTTTATATCATGTTATTTAAACTTTGAATCTTAATGTAGTTATGTGCATCAATTTTACCTTCTGTGTGCATGAGTTTTACCTTCTGTGTGCATGAGTTTTATCTTCTGTGTGCATGAGTCTTGCATATTTGAGTGCTACCAGGAGGTGTTTTATAGGTTCTAGCCTACTAGTTTTCTTGCGTTCGATGGAAGATGATTTTTAATCTTAGGATTTACTTACTTCGCTCAATATAAGCTTGAGTTTGTTAGATGGATGTTGATCTAAACATTAATAATTTGTATGCATATGATTCGTCAATACATCGATCTGTGTGCAAAAGTAAATGCATCTGTGTGCATGAGTGAGACATTGTGTGCATAGTTAGCACTTTATGACTATTTTCTTGACATGTTTTTCTTGACATGTTTGTCTGCATCATAAATCTAATGTATAGATGTGTTTTACAACATGTTCTATAAGATTTAAATCTGAATTTAGCTGTGTGCATGAGTTTTTTTTCTTGTGTGAATGAGTTTTTACTTCTATGTGCATGAATATAACCTTTTGTGTGCATCATTTTTTTTGTTCTATAAACTTTAAATCTGATTGTAGCTATGCGCATGAGTTGAACCTAGTGTGTGCATGAAGTTTGTATTATGTGTGCATAGATCTTGCCTTATGTGTGCATAGATCTTGCCTTATGTGTGCATAGATTTTTCCTTATGTGTGCATGAGTTTTTACTTCTATGTGCATGAATAAAACCTTTTGTGTGCATCATTTTTTTTGTTCTATAAATTTTAAATATGATTGTAGCTATGCGCATGAGTTGAACCTAGTGTGTGCATGAAGTTTGTATTATGTGTGCATAGATCTTGCCTTATGTGTTCATAGATTTTGCCTTATGTATGCATGAGAGTTTGCCTTCTATGTGCATGATTGTTTGCATTCTTTGTTTTATTAAGCATCAACCAAAGCATAAAATGTATGTGAAATTTGACAATACATTTGTATTATAAACTGTAGGTGACACACCAAAGTATTGGAATTAGAATGGAATAATGCAAGTTGCTCCACCTCCACCCAAAAATTAGTGTAACTTTAGTTTCGACTTTTACATGTGTTAGTGCAGCTCCAATTTTAACTAGTATACGTGTTAGCGCAGCTCAACCCCATTTTCAATTAATGCATGTCCAGTTCCAACTAATACAATATCAACACTAAGTTGTAATTTCATTTCATTGTGGGCATTTATTATACCTTATGTGTGAAGAAACAAGTCTTTATTTCATAAATTTAATTTATATAAGTTTTATAGCATGTTCTATAAGCTTTTAATCTAAATATAGTTGTGTCCATCAAATTTTCCTTCTGTGTGCATGTGTTTTACCTTCTGTGTGCATGGGTTTTACCTTATGTGTTCATGAGTTTTTTCTTTCTACGTGCATTAATTATACGATTTGCATGTATGAAAATTTTTTGTATTTCATAAGTTCAGTCCATATAATTATTGCATATTCCATGAACTTTTAATCTGATTACAATTGTGTGGATGAGTTGAACCTTATGCATGGATGGTTTCATTTTCTATGTACATGAGTAACTATATATATCACAAATTCAGTCTATCTCGAACAGTTGGTCCAACTTCAGTTTCAACATATGTGTGTGCATGTTAAGTGCTTATAATATTTGAAACACCAAAAGCTGTTGTTGGTAATTTAATAGTCATTAGTTCTTATGATTTATGCCACATACCTCTATGTGTCTGATATTATGCTTATGTGTGCATGAGTTTGTTGTTTTGTGTGCATGAGTTTGTTCATTAGTGTGCGTGAGTTAGTATGTTGTTTGGCATGGTAACATAATTATAGCATTATTTCTTGTACAATGAAAGTGACAAACTAAACTTTTTTTCCTCATTGTTTGTATAGATCCCTTTTTGTCAATTTCCTCATGAAGAAAAACATGGACGCAGAAAAGCACATAAAAACCTACACGGACAGTGAAATATCGGACTGAAAGTGTGGTCCTAAGAAAGGAGACAAGAAGAAGATTGCTAATTTGAGATTAAAGTACCTTTACAATCTCCTCATCGACGAACACAATGAAGTGCATAAAAGGGCGCTACAAATAATTGAAGAGAACCAACCCTCAAAAGTTGCAAGACCCTCTAAAGAAGTTGGTATTAGAAAGAAGAAGTAGGAACTAGGGTAAAATTGTGTAGTAGATTCTAGTTTTTGACAGGTAGCGTGGTTCATGTATAAAAATTGTGTAGCAAATTCTAGTTGATGTTCTGTGTACTAGATTCTAATTTTTGGAAGGTAGTATGGTTCACGTATAAAGATCGTGTAACAAATTCTAGTTGATGGCTTGTTCTGAGTATGTTTTGTTGTGGAAATGCAGAAAACTGTGTTTAAATTACTCTAAAATCTCAGAAAAATGTGTGTGCGTGAGTCACGAGATCGGTGTGCATGCCTTTGTGCTTCTGTGTGCATGAGTCAGTATTATTGTAAAAACACCCTAAAGAATCTCAAGTTGTTATCTCTTTATGTTGAAAGAATTTTGTAGTAGAAAACAAACTATCTCTCTACAGTCCGTGTGCATGAGTTTGTGCATCCGTGTGCATAAGACATTGCCTCTGTGTGCATGGGTCAGTGCTCTTGTATGCATTGGTTAGTGCTCCTTTATCTCAAACTTAATACACAAATTTTTGGCATGTCTTGCAGTTGTGTCGAGGCTTATTACGATTCCATAAAATCATGATATTACTTTTGCTTACAATAATCAATCAGAAAGCACCCAAAAAATGGAATACTCAAAACAAATTGTGCGCTTTTGTTTACAATTTTGTGTTTGCAAGTATCAAACACATAACAAATTTGGAAATAACAAGCCAACATAACAAGCAATATCCTTCAAGGGAATCTGTTAAATAAAATTCCCTAGCAATCTTCAAATCAGCGGTGTGCGCATAACAAGCCAACATTGTATTGTAAGAGAAATAATCTGGTTGGAGATTTTTATCAAACAGGTGGCGTGCGTCCGTTAATTTTTCTCCTTTCTTCGAAATACTTTGCCATCAAAGATTTTCATGCTAGCAATCAGCATAGCCTTGATATCCATCAAAATGAACAACTCAAAGTTGATTCCATGTCACTTGACCTAATGTATAAGAAACATATTGTATACTACATCAAAATAGTTTCAAATCAATTTCAAATCTTAATCTTATGCGTGTATACATGAAGAAGATAACGAGATCCAAAGAATGTGAGAGAAAAGTCTCAATTTTATATGCATCTCTGAATTAAAAGTTATTGCTCTTACAATACAATGTTGCTTGTGTGTGCAGAAGTCACATGATCTGTGTGCATTAGAAAACCGAGAATCCTCAGATACTGAACAGAATGTGTGAAACAGAGGTCGAACTAGAGAAACAATTTTTTTTGCTCGATAATAGTAATTTTGCTTGAAGAACTCTAAACTTGAAGAGTATACAAACAATTCAGATCTCAAGTCGAATACACTTTCCAAATCAACTGTCGTATAGTGCAGATTCCGAGCTTAAGAAAAACTAACCTAAATACACTTTTCAAATCAAAGGAACACCACAACAAACACAATTGACCTAAAATGCAAATCCGACTGACTGTAGATGCAATTCCAACAACATCTAAGACATAATTTATCCAATTTGCTTAAATCCAATGGAATAATTCATGTCAACAACACAAATCGATGTCGAAGACGTATTATTACTTGAATCGATCATAGTAGATCCACTATGCACAGAGGAAGTGATGTCGGCGGCGAGGGAGTTAGAGGAGGAATCCATGAGTGTCGGCGATCGAAGGAGAAGGAAGCAAAGAGAAGTCCAACGAAGGAAGAGTCAGGAGAGCAACATCGCGAGAAAGAAGAAGGAAGAGGAAAGGGAAAAGCAAATTTGGGGGAAAATATGCCACGTGGACGGTGGGATGGGTGTAGGGTTATTGGATGTAACGCCCCAAAAATGAAGGGTATTACAGTGCCAGGGATCCCTGGATAGGAATCCCCTCAGGCGGTTAAGGGAAAAGATTGATATGAGAAAACAATGTGTTAGCGGAAGCAAGTTTAAAACAAAAGGGGGTTAACTTTAGCGGAAAAATAATATTTAAAACTCGAGAGTGAATTAGAAATTAAGAAAACAGTGATGGAGATGACAATGTAGTGTGATTCTGCTAGAACTAACGTTTCCACATTATAATGAACACAACTAATAGCCCATCCTAGCAACGCATCAGTCGTCTGACCTCCTCCATGCTCTGAAGCTGCACGAATACCTGGCCATGCACAAACACAGCCAGTCCCCCACCGAAATGGGGGTTAGTCTCCAACCAGACTAGCAAGTTATATGAGCAGTAAACATGCAATAGTATAAGTATAGAAATCATAGACTAAGCATAATGCAATACACAACTTGCAGATATATAGACGTACTGTAAAGTCAAATAAAAACATATAACGATGCGGTAAAGACATGCAATTAAGTTATATGCAGATGTGCAGAAGCGCAAAGATGTAGATATGCAAACACACAGTAAGTCTAGGTACCCAACATGTTGATTTACAGAGAAGTTAACCTCTAGCATGTTAATCCTAATTTCATCATTTCAGATACACAAGAGATCATACTAATAAACATTTTATATAATAGTAGTAGCTTAGACAACGAAAACTACACAACATCACCAACGATATGCACATTTTGATATATACACTCATCATGATCATATAGTAATCAATTACACTTCACTTATTCGTCAGTCAAATTCCAGACAAGTCACAAATTCCTAAACAAGGAAACAACAATTCACAAGCAACCTATAAACAAGCCATTTAAATAAAACCATTCCAAATTAAAAATACGAAAAACGTTTTGAAAACAAGTCCAAGTCTGTCTTGAACCCGAAGGTACCTTCTTGCCCGTACATTGGGCCAAAATCACACTTATCAAAGGGTCGGTAACGACATCGTTAGCTAGACGACCCGGCCTCCCACAATTGATAAGCAACACCAACGACCCACTCTTCCGGTAGAGCCATAATCGAGGGTGCCACGACATAAAAACATTTTGACATCAAACGGGGATCGGAACAATCCTTACCCCGTGTATAACGTCTCAACCGATAATTCAACCGATACATTTAATTCAATCGATAATCACCATTCAACGCAACAGATCTTTCAGTATAATAAGAATTTCCACAACCAATGTATGTCAACATGAACGATAAGATCTTACACATCAACAATAACCAATGCATCAATTCATGAAATAAATCAACAACGACAACCAAATCAACAACAAGAACATGAGTTCCTAACATTATAATTTGATATAGTTATATGCATGCAGAATTGGTGGTTTGATGAGATGCATAATCTATTATTCTAAACTTAAACTATGACACGCAAACGCTCACAAATAACTTGCCTCAATTGACGATCACCTCAAGTAATCCGTTTGTCGTAAAAAGATGTCGCAAGATTCACGAAACGGTCTCCTAAGTCGAACCTTCACGAAAAACGTCATAACTCATCACATACACATCTAAATTGAAAACCGTAAAATTCCTCATACTCGTAGGGAGATTCCTCACCTTCAAACGCCAGCCACAACTTTCCAGTAATTACGGATTTTTCCCAGAATTTTCAGATTCACACAAAAGAGCCCAAAACTCAAATCGTTCACTTGTTTCCTCTAATTATCAACTTCAAACAACCTAAATCATCCATTACTTCCATCAATTTCAGCCCAAACATCAATTTTAACATAAACCCCCAAATTGAAAAACTAGGGTTCTAAAGAATTAGGGAAAAATTCTCACAAGGAGTAATTGACAAGGGTTGGTGGTTCCAAAGAGATGGTGTGGCTGAGCTAAGGTGGTGCTCAGCTTGTCGACGAACTGGGTGGTGACTGCTGCTGCTACTACGCCGGAGACGACCCCCAGAGCTGCTGCGCGCAGAGCAAGAAAACGCGAGCTGCTGCACATGAGCTGCTGTTGGGATGTGGGTTGTTGTCACACGAGCTGCTGCACAAACTGCTGCACAGTTGCTGCGCAGAGAAGGAGAGTGCGAGCTGCTGCGCAGAGGAAGAAGACGCGAGCATGGTCGGGCTGAGGTGCTGGTCGAGCGCGCGGCTGAACAAAGCTGCTGGCTGAGCTGCTGGCTGAACAAGGCTGCTGGCTGAGCTGCTGGCTGAAGTCCAGAGAAAGGAGGAAGAATGTGGAGGTGCAGCGTGAAGGGAAGAGAGGAGGTGTAGCAGCTTGAATAAAAACGTGAAAGAGAAAGAGGTGGGGCCCAATGGTAGTAATTTGTAGAAAATTCTAGATAAAGAGGGTGTTAATTTAATTTTGGGTATATATCCTTTATGTAGGGATAAAATAGAGCACGTCGGGTTTTTAAAAAATCCCGATGAAACAAGGCAAATTCCGACAATTGATAATTACCCAATTATTTGAAATATACAAGAATCAGAAGTTCCCGACTGAAATACGTAGCTATTAATATGAAAGCTTCCAGGAGAATCAAGTTCAACATATTGATAACCTCCACATATAAGCTAGTCAATATTGCTAAATAATACGGACCAAATAATTTACGGGGCATTTCATTGGAAATGGAGGGTGGGGATGTGTCCTTATTCCTCATGGGAAGACACATCCTCATTGGATCTTTTCCCTAAATTTATTGCTATTACAAAAAAAAAAACAAATCAGTTATATGGACAGATTTATCTCTTCCTAGACCAATAATACTTCGTCCCATTAAGGTGGGCCATGACCCCCCATAAAAAAAAACTCAATTTCATTGGCTACATATGAAAACTAAAAACTAATTTAACGCTAATTCGGTCAATATCAATTGTAAAAGTGCATCAATTTCAAACAATTTCGAAATGTTAGAACAAAGAACCATAAACAAAACAACACTAAGAGCTGCAAGCAGCGCCTTGTTGGCGTATTTCTACACAAGTCATAACCACGGACACGAGAAATAGTATATTATACTTCATCCCAGACTGTCATTTTACTCTCATTTTTATTTAGAAAAGATTATCATTTTAGATATTTAGATAATGAATTACGAGGCTTGCTATTGAAAAATATAATTTTTTTTACTCTTTCTATGTAAATTATGATTGTTGATTTGTTAAAATAAAGGTTATTTAATTTTAGAAAAATATAGGATAATTGTTGAATTTTTTTGTGTGAATTTCTAAAATGACAATCTTGGATGACCGAAGGTAGTATACGATATTAAAATCTCTGTATAATTACTAAAAAAAAGCCTCATATTCATCAATTAGTTATGCCACATCATCTTCTAATATATTAGTTATGCCACATCATTTTCTAATACATGTCATTTTTTTTAAAAAGCAAAATTAATGTATATTTAAAGATCACTATCCTAATTATGTTAATATAATGTCCTTATTAGAATATAAATCAATGAAAAAATATATATGCAAATATCATTATCCTAAATCTATTGATAGATTTGTACACATACTATTTAAAAAAACTATAAATCTCACAACTTCTTTTTATTTATATAATATTAATTAAAATAAATATTATCATTATTTACTACATATTTTATTTATATGTATATATAAATAATACACAAAATTATAGAAATCGTTATGCAAATTTCGCGCAATGGCGCGGGAATAAAGCTACTCCCTTGGTCGCCTAATATAATAACATATAGTTTTTTCACATTATTTACAATTAAAAAATCTTGTTTGATTTATCTTAACAAATACATTAACAATATCAAAAGAAATAAACAATAATATTTATTATCATATAAATAGAGATATTATACGTCACAAAACATTTGCTGAATAATGTATCAAAATAAATGTTTCATATATTAGGAAACGAAGAAAAATCACTGGATTGAAAAAAGTCATTTTCAACATTCCAAAACAGTAAAATGTAAAGCAACATAATTAAAAATTTAAATAATATTTCAGAGATACGATAATATTGAAAATTAATCACTGTATAATTCATGATTTCATGAAACAACAAATGAAAAGTATGTAAGTTGTGTTGGTGTAGAGACTGAAAAACTGTTCAATTCGTTAAATTTATTTGCCTTCTTACTCGTAACTCATTACTCCCATCCGTCAAGTAATATAAACCTTTGAAGTCTTTTAAATAAAAATTAACAATTATAATTTAAGACTAAAGTATACTTCATTAATTTACGTAATTTAGTAATACTTAATACTCCCTCTGTCCTATAATATAAGCAACATTTCTATTTTGAGCAATATAAGCAACATTTTCCATTTTTAGTATACTTTTTACGAGATAGGATCATATGAGGACAGTTCATCCCGTGAGGACATGCGGACGTTTTAGGAGCGTTGGATCATTTACATCCGACAGTCGAGAGAATAAACGCGTTTTGATTTTTTTAAGTCTCTGGGGGTAGTATTGGAATTTCAGGTGTATTCATCTTCCTCCAGAGCATTGAAACCCTCGACTCAAATCTCGCCCTTCTCGGCTTCTCATGGTAGCTCCTCTTCGCCCGTCTGAGAACTCGATCTCTCCGTCCAAATCCGACTCATTAATATTCTCCTGGGAATGGAGGTAGACTTTCGTTAGGCGTAAATCACCTTGCTAATAAGTCTCCATTGGTTTTGGCTCGTGGTGCCAACCAACCTCTCTGCGGCGCTCTCTTTTTAAAGCTACGGTTCTTCCGATTCAGGTATTCCGTTGATTGTGATGTCGAATCCTACTCAATTTCACAAACAATTACCAGAACTGAGTTAGGGGATTTCTGTATTAAGAAATTAGGTTTTTGTGATGTTACTGCTAGTTATGCACACAAGGTGCTTGCATTAATGCCTGACTGAACATCATGGCATAATGGCTAATGTATGTATTTTAATGACATAATGGCTAAATTCCAAGCAACTCTAATACCAAGCAATCAAGAACGCAATATACAAGCCGTATTGAGATTACACTTTTTTTTAATTTTTGTTGTTTGGAGCACTTTGATTACTCATCGATTGGTCTTTTTCACAAGTTCAACATTTTGGTTATCTATCACTGGAAGAGCATGATGTCAAATTTTATATAGTAAAATATTTGATCCTATTGTTGGTTGCACTACAAATATATAGAGAGTTTCTTCCTTTCCGTGGTAAATTAGGAGACTCAAAATAGAGTTTGTAGTAAAGATATAATAAGGATAGTGGTTGTTGCAAGTTGCAACCATGGAGGGATCAATTGAAACTCTATTATGCAATATTGTATGTAAGCTATGTGATGAGTGAGTGAGCTTCGAACCTGGTGATCGATTTGAATTGCTTCCAATAAATCAAGTCAGGTATAAACATGTTCATTGATGATTCTTTTTTTACTGCAGTCCCCATAGACCCTCCCAAGACCTCTTGCCTTTTTTAATGCTTATTTGATGATGGATCCGTATGAGAGCACAATTTTCATCGATATGACATATTAAGGTTGTTTTTGGGTGTCGGTTTGGTGTGACAGATGGTTGATGAACTTGTTGTGCAAGTAGTTAGAGCTGAAGAAACTGAAAGAGACATTACAGCGCAGTCCACTGGAGCTTGCAAAGCAGGAGCTCGCATGATCGGTCTTCTCAAGCTCATGTTCTAAGTCGCGGCATAGGGAGACAGGTTAGTTTCACATTACCATTTCTTCACTCAACCACTGATGATCACATGATACTAATGTGGGGGTGTTGTTTGATAATAGGAATATTAAGTGGCTCTACAATATCTACTTTTGTTACAAATCCTTCAATGATGTCTAACTAGTAACTAGAAGAAAGCTTGTGGATTGTGATGTTCTTGTTGAGTAGAGGTTGGTTGTATCTTGTTTTAATATCGAAGGCTCGGTGGTTGGGAGAAACATGCCCTTGGCCAGAACATCGCTAAAGTCAGCTATTTGTGGAAACTTGCTTGCTTTTGAGGCTCGCAGGCATTCTGTCAAGGAGAAGAAGATTTGTGCTCAGTTCAAGGCTAAGGTTTCTTATCTTCATCGACAAATCACTATCGAGAGGGTTAGGACGCTCCTCCCCAATCGCACAAGTGCTGGAGCTGAAGACTTTATTGGTTGATGTTGGAGGCATAGAAGCTTACAACAGAATAATCTTTTAAAGAAAATAAAGTTGAGACTTAGCTTATCACATTTCAAGTCTGAAGATTCTAGTAATTTGTTAATAAGTTTTGTTCCATTATATACATATTATGGCATAGTGACAAGAAGTGATAAGCTAGATTAGAAACCATACTATCAATTTGACACCTACTTCAATTTTCTGTATTGTATCATTCTCAACTACATATCTTTGCAAGAGATACTCACAACCTAATGTCGTACTTCATTTTCATATACTACATTAGAAGAAGAAGAAAAAGATGACGTAAGTATAGGGTCATGTGTTCCGCGTAGGTTCATTATATCAACCGACAAGTTTGTGATTGGCCAACAACTTGATGCATTAACTTGCCATACCTGCATAATAAAATTTGATTAATTAGAAGGTTCAATGTATATTAAGTATTAACAAGCAGGTTCCTGTTGTTTTTTATGAAATTATGGTACATTTTTATGAAATTATGGTACAACCATGTGTTCCGGGTAGGTTCATTATATCAATCGACATGAACCTAGTGTCTTTTAGTTCAATGTGTTCATTAATAAAAAAAAATTGGCTAAATGAACATGCAAGACTATTAGAATGAACATGTAAGGCTATCGACATGAACCTACACGACTATCGACATGAACCTAGTGTCTTTTAGTTCAATGTGCTCATTAAGACTATCAACATGAACCTATAAGGTATCGACATGAACCTACACGACTATCGACATGGACCTAAGACATTTAGTTCAATGTGTTCATTAAAAAAAATTACGCTAAATGAACCTCCAAGAGTATTAGCATGAACCTGTAAGGCTATCGAGATGAACCTACAAGACTATCGACGTGAACCTAAGACATATTTTCATTAACCTAAGTGTATTGCTATAAACTTAAGTGTATATATTTTCATTAACCTCTAGGTTTATTTTCATGAACCTCTTGGCATATTTTCATGAATCTCTAGGCTTGTTTTTATGAACCTCTAGGCATATTTTCATGAACCTCTAGGCATATTTTCATGAACCTCTAGGCATATATTCACTAACCTAAGTGTGTATTTTCATGAACCTCTAGGCATATTTTCATGAACCTCTAGGCATATGCTCATTAACCTAAGTGTGTATTTTCAAGAACCTCTAACATATTTGCATGAAACTCTAGGCATATTTTCATGAACCTTTTTTCATGAACCTCTAGGCATATGCTCATTAACCTAAGTGTGTATTTTCGTGAATCTCTAGCATATTTTCGTGAACCTCTAGGCATATTTTCACGAACCTCTAATATATTTTCATGAACCTCATATTTTCATGAACCTCTAGACATATTTTCATGAACCTCTAGGCATACTTTCATGAACCTCTAGACGTATTTTCATGAACCTCTAGGCATATTTTCATTAACCTCGTCCTCTAGGCATACTTTCATGAATCTCTAGGCATACTTTTATGAACATCTAGACATACTTTCATGAATCTCTAGGCATACTTTTATAAACATCTAAACATACTTTCATGAACCTCTAGGCATATTTTCATGAACCTCATATTTTCATTAACCTAAGTTTATTGCTATGAACCTAAGTGTATACTTTTATGAACCTAAGTGTATATTTTCATGAACCTCTAGGAATAATTTCATGAACCTCTAGGCATATTTTCATGAACCTCATATTTTCATTAACCTAAGTTTATTGCTATAAACCTAATATATACTTTCATGAACCTAAGTGTATATTTTCATGAACCTCTAGTGATACTTTCATGAACCTCTAGTCATATTTTCATGAACCTCTAGGCTTATTTTCATGAACCTCTAGGCATATTTTCATGAACCTCTAGAAATATTTTCATGAACTTCTAGGCATATCTTAAGCCTTTTAATGCAATGTGTTAATAACAAAAACACGAGCTTAAAAACTTCATGAACCTGCATGACTATCAGTATGAACCTCTAGGCATACTTTCATGAACTTCTAGGCATATTTTCATGAACCTCTAGGCATATTTTCATGAACTTCTAGGCATATCTAAAGCCTTTTACTGAAATGTGTTAATAACAAAAAAACGAGCTTAAAAACATCATGAACCTGCATGACTATCAGTATGAACCTCTATTCATACTTTTATGAACCTTACATATCATGCTTTTATGAAGGTGTAAATACAACTATATCTTCTTTAATGAAGGTGTAAATATATGACAATGACATGCAAGTCTACACGTACAACAATAGTTCCTTTTAAGCAAATCGGTGATAGTTAAAATGACCTGCTTGCTACCAATTTGGCTTGCCATTGCCAACATCAAAACATTTTAGGGAAGAGATCAACACCACATATTCAAGTGATGTACAAGAAATCTAAGGAGTCAACTGAAACAGCTTAATTGAGCAAAATAAATAGAAACTACAGTACATTATCAATTGTTGAACATAAAGTTTTGGGTATAACACCTCAAACATTGAACTGAAAATTAAGTGGAATAAATTACCAAATCTTAAATATAAGAAGATGTCAATCCAGGTTTTATGCAAATGCAAACATGATTTATCCTTCTTCTTTTTTTGGTCGAAGCAAACATGATTTATCCTACATGTTAAACAAACAGATTAAAACATTTTCTCTGCATTTGCCAATGTATTAAAACAAGTTGCAGGTTGTAGCCACTTCATGCTTCTGATCATAAATTATCTCTTTGATTTCAAACTTCAAACCCACCAAAATGCAGTCCTCCCTTGCTACTAGAATAAGGATCTTGGTATCAACTACTGGCCTTCTTTCTCTCCTTTGTCGACCCACACTGGAATCACGGCTGCGACGTTGCCATCGTTGTCTACTACCTCTTAGTCGACAATCACACCCTCATTTCCTACTTGTTCCACATGTACTTCTTCTTTGACGTCCTCCCTTGCTACTACTGCTACTGCTACTACTACTACTGCCTGCCAATCACATATTTATAAAAATTGCACGCAAACACAAGGAGAAACTGCACACTAATGTACTTCTAGTTCTAGATTCACTTTACAGTTAACATGCAATAAACGCAAGAGATGCATTACCAAGTTGCCATAGATGCAATATTCGAATGCAGGGGTTGGAGTAACAACTTCATTCCCCCTCTATACGCCATCAAAAGCATCTCCATATCTTATTTTATAAACCCACATTTCAGCCTCTCAGCAGCTTCAATGATCTCCCCTTATTCATACACTGCCCATAATCCATCAAATTTATCATTCTTTGTCCATCCACTTCCTTCTCAATCTGCCTCCTCCCAAATGCCAGCTCATAGAATAGCTGAACACATGTCATGTCACTTGTCGACCCTAACTAAAATTACAACTTGTTTCCTTACAATTGGATAACTCCTTGTACTCTCCTGTATCTCACTCTTACATGACTCCTAACATGATTAGCCATGACCCCATAAGAGCTAGCAACAAAAATGACAATACAAATAAACCCAAGTCAACATAAGCATCCAGTATCAACACCAAACTCAAGCTGGAAAAAAACTTTAATAAGCACAAAGGAGACAATCAAAATCGAGCCTACCTGTGATTTGGCCATTTCTTGAAGAATGACAACTGATTTACCATCATCATGTCCAGAAGCAACAAGCTTTGTAATAACAGTAGGAATCATTTTCAAGACAAGTTCTTCTGTTTTAATACCAACAGCAGCCTCTGCAAACTCCATTGCCATTTTTGGGCTTGAAAGCCAAATTCGACTCTACCCAACCTACCAAGTATACTAATCATAGATCAAGCTAGCTTCCTCTCTCAATCTGGATCATCTCCCTCTGGAAAGCGAATTCATAGGAATGAACAACCTAACATGAAATTAACATAAAAACCCCAAATTCAATAGATTAGGGATTAGAGGTTTAGAGGAAAATTCTCACAATTGGGTAATTGGCAAACTTGGTGGCTCGAAGGAGGTTCCGACGAGCTGCTGAACGACGGAGGTGGTCCCTGCACGTACGAGTTGTGCGCAGATGAGGGGCGTGCTCGCTGGCTGATGCGTTGTTGACGCTACGCAGAAGAGGGATAATCTCGTTAATTGTTGGTGCTTGACCACTAGAAGACCGGAGGAAGGTAGTTGGCCACTGCGACTACGCCGGAAACGACGAGCGGAGGATGGTGGGATTGGTGGGTAGAGCCGTAGAGGAGGGCGTGAAGGAACGAACGAGAAAGGTCGAGGGAGGAAGACGACTTGTGTTATGATTTTGACGGAGAAAGACAAGTTTACCCTTAAAAGTTTTTTAATACTGCAAAATTGTCACCGCATGTACAAGGCAAGCTCACGCGCGTGCGTCACAACGAATAATCTCTCCCTTTTAATCTCAACCGTTGGTTGATTCATCTAAGGGTCCAGAAGTGTCCTCACGTCCTCACCGGATAATTTGTCCTCACCCGAGCCCCCCTCTACTTTTTACACCCTTTTATCTTCTCCCAATATACTTTTCACTCTACTTTTTCCTCTATTCATTCAATTTTTTTTTTCCTCTCTCATCTAACTATTACACCTTTTTACTTTTCACTCTCATTTAATCATTAAACTCACATTTTCTTAATTTTCGTGAAATCCTTCAAATGTGGCTTATATTGTGTGACGAAGGAAGTATATACTATCTCTAAGTAAATTTGTCCATACAAATTAAGAGTAAAATGAGAAAATTATGTAAAAAAAACTATAAAAATTTATATTTTGTTACAAGAGAAGAATACTAAAGAGACTTATATTATTAGACGGAGGAGGAAGTAGTTATTATATATCCGATTTATAAAAAACCACATAAATAGCAAAGTGGGACCCATTAACTAATAGAAAACACAAATACAATAAAATATACTCCACTCTTGAAGCATTCTTACTGTAGATAGCAAAGAGGGAGTAGTAAATCGATGTATTGAATTCAAAGAGGACAAAACACTTACTGTAGATAAGCGCTCTCCTTTTTTTAGGCCCTTACTATTTAACGTCCATCTTTTTGGTATTTACCGTCCAGGCGCCGTGCGTGACGCATGATTTTAATCCACACGCCACGCACAGAACAAAACCATGCGTGACGCATGGACACAAACCATGCGTCACGCATGGATTTTTTACCTATAAAAGCCCAAAAACATCAAATCCTACCAATTTGTCACCTTCTCCAACTTCCTCAGACGGCGGCTGCACTCCATAACGCACCATTTTACCCAAAAACCATCATTCTCATCATCTTTTTTGCATATAAGGTATGTAAACATTAAGATTTCATTGTTATGGTATGGTATTGATGTATATATGAGGTTTTCATGTTGTTTTGATGATATTTACTTCAAAATCCAATGTGTATGTTAATTAGTTGATTAGAAATGATTAAACTTGTAATATATGAATGGATTGTGTACTTTGTTGATAATTTATTGACCAATTTCATATTTTCATGTGTATATAGTTTATTAGGGTTTTGATATTGAATTAGGGTTTTGTGAATTAGGGTTATGAATTAGGTTGTTGAAATTTGGTATGGTTTTAATGAAATTATTGAAAAACTGTTAGAATTTTGGAAAAACTGTTGAGATTAGGGTTTGAAACATGGAAAAACTGTTGACGAGCAATTTCTGGAATGTGCAATTCCACACGTCACGCATGGAATTGCACATTCCAGAAATTGTGTTCTGCAGTTTCAGATTCGATTTGATGATATACTGATTGAGTTTTTGATGATATGCTGATTAAATTCAGTAAACTGATTAATTTTGTGGAATTGCACATTTTATGATGCAGATATGGATGGTGGTCGTCGACCTGGATGCGATACTCGTAAAAGAAACAGAGAATTGAAGAAAAAAGATCCCATAGTTCCAAAACCAAGGAAGAAGAAGAATAGACAAGAATCGCCTCCTCGTCGTTTAGAGTTTTCTGATGAGATACAACAACAGCAACAACAACAGCATCAACAACAACAGCAACATCAACAGCTAGCTTTGTCTGCTGCAAGTTTCGATCCCCAGGGTTCCCCTCATTACTTTCCTGGCACCCCCATTCTGATCCCACATCAAACAATGTTTCCACAACAAACACAGTTTCCAGGCTATCCGGGCTATCCACAACAAGAGCAATCATTTGTGGAGATGATGAGGCAAGCTACTGGTTCTCATAACTTTCAGAACCCTCAGACGGGTGATGACCAGTACGCACTGGTTGCTTGTAGCAGTGCAGGGCCATCAGCTGGGGGTGCAAATGCTGATTTTGATTCTGATTATGAGCAGGAGCATGAGCATGAGGAACAGGGTGAGGAAGAGGATCGGACCTATGAGAATGTTCATGAAGAACATGAAGAAGCGGAAGAGCAAGAGGAGCGAGAGGAACAACCCAGAAGACGACGACGACGACAACCTCCGGTCAAAAACATATACGTCCCTCAGTTAGAGGGGGGTACTCCTGGAGGTCCACAAATTCCGGAGCTGCTCATAAGCTTTGAAGCTCATACAGCCTTTTTTGTGCAAAAAGGAAAGGTATGTAATTAGAATTTGGTTTATAGATTCAATACTTATCATAACTAAATGTTAGGAAAATGGTTGAAAAAAATGAAAAAATTACATTCAGTTCATTATTTGATTATAGAATTTGTGATATTAAATTTGTTAATGTATGAATTGATTTGATTAAATTGATGGATTATTTGTTGAAATATTTGTAGTTTTGTTGAAAATTTGGTTAAGGTGTGCTGTACAGAATGCAGAAAATGGTTTCTGCATTCTGTGTAATGCAAATCCATGCGTGACGCATGGTTCATGTCCATGCGTGACGCATGGTTCATGTCCAGACTAGACAATTTATGCGTTATTAAAATTATTTGTGTTATGTAATCAATTTACAGGATAGAGGCGTACTCCCTTACCAGACTAGACAATCACAGCTGAAAGATTGGGAACTTAATTCTGACTTGCCATGGGGTAATCACGCAATTGCAACGGAGCTGACTCATCTCAGGGTATTGATGAACGATGTGATTGATTATCCCCTCATCTGCGCCTTTATAGAAAGGTGGCATCCTGAAACAAACAGCTTCCACATGCCATTTGGTGAGATGACAGTGACGTTGCTCGACATCAAGAAGCTGATGTTGCTTCCTATTCACGGGAAAGCTATGGTGACCGACCCCACCGCTTCAGTCGGGAGAACTACGAACAAGAACTATTTTGGTGAAAAGGGACGGCAAAATTTTCATCTTCAAAATGAACAGCTCGATAGTTATTGGATTAGAGCGAAAGAGTTTAAGGCGCACATTGAGGGCCTAAATGATCCCGTAGTTCATGGAATGGGATATATATTCCACTTGCTGGCTTCCACAATCTTCACTGACAAGTCACAACATAAGCTCCCGGTGAGATTTGGTGCATTTCTAGGGAGTGTTGAAGAGGCAAGAAGTATGTCTTGGGGATCTGCGGCGCTAGCATATTTCTATCGCCAAATGGGCATCGCTACACGCCAAAATTGTGGTTTGATCTCATTTTGTTTCACTCTCCTTCAAGTAAGTTTTTAATTATTTAGGAACTACATTTTTTAGCAATCATAACTTATTTCTATGGTTTTAATGCTAACTATATTTTTTAAATGGTAGGGTTGGATATACACATACTTCCCATCCTTAGCAGCTGGTGTTCGGCTTAATCCTGGTTGGTCAGTTGATCATCCTTATGCGTTTCGGTTTCTACCAGAGGAAGCGTTGCCGAACTACGACCCTGAAGCACGAAACTACAGAGCTGAACTAGATGCAATGAGGGCGGATCAGGTATTTGTGTTGCATTTTGTTTACATTTTAAAGCCTCAGTTTTTTTTTGCAATTCCATGCGTCACGCATGGATCTGTTCCATGCGTCACGCATGGCAGCAAAACTGGAAATCTTTAACGAAGAGAAAGAATGAGTCTTTTTTATGTTGTAGGAAGTCTATCACGGTTTTGTCTTTGTTAAGTATGTTTTAATTTACGTTTCAAGAATGAGTCTTTTTTATGCTGTAATGAATCTGTTTTATTTTGTAATGTCTCGGTTTTTTGTTGTAACGTATCTGTTTTATGTTGTAATATATTTGTTTTATGTTGTAATTCCGATGTCTCCTTTTGATAAGACTACTCATATGTCTCCTTTTGACAAGACAACTCATATGTCTCCTTTTGACAAGAAAACTCATATGTCTCCTTTTGACAAGACAACTCATATGTCTCCTTTTGACAAGACAACTCATATGTCTCCTTTTGACAAGAAAACTCATATGTCTCCTTTTGACAAGACAACTCATATGTCTCCTTTTGACAAGACAACTCATATGTCTCCTTTTGACAAGAAAACTCATATGTCTCCTTTTCACAAGACAACTCATATGTCTCCTTTTGACAAAACAATTCGGAAGTGTTGCTTTTGACAAGTAAAGCTGAAATGTAATTTCTGCATACTGTAGGAAAAATGCAATTCCATGCGTGACGCATGGAAACGAACCATGCGTGACGCACGGATATGTTCCACACGTGACGCATGGAATTGCATTTTTCCTACAGAATGCAGAAATTCCATTTCAGATGCAAAGCACTTGTTTCACGTGAAATGTAACCCAGAAATACCACATAAAGACTGAAATGTGCATCAAAAGATACAACCTTACAACATTAGAAGGTCATTTGAAACGCGAAATAAAATACACATTACAACATTGTCATGACTGACAATAACTCTTGAACTAGTAATCGTTTTCATCATCGTCTGGAATTGTGATGCTTTGTTTGGACGATTAATGTCCTCCTCTTTTCGGGGGTGTGTAAGCCCCACATCTTTGCCACACTTTGTCATACAAGTCCGCAACAGATTCTTCACAATTACGCTCCCAAAGATTATAAACAGGTGGTAGTGGACATCCATCCTTCAGGCGAATCTGAGATAGATTTTACGGAATTGCATAATTAAATTTACATGTAATGCACTAGGTAAATAGCAATTGAAAAAAACATACCGGGATGAAATGTTCCTGCTGTGTAAGTAGTAATAGGCAAACAACTTGCATCTTGGCTCCAGGTTGACCATACCAAGTCGGAAGTCTAAGAGGTAGGAATGTCTGTTTAATTTGCTCGCCTAGACACACAAAGACACAATTACATGCCGAAGCCACCAAACATGCCATTTCTGGTACGGTAAGCCACTTATCCCTTGGAGCTGGGTAGTAATCGCTTTCCCATGTAAGTTGATGTATAGCGGACTCCAATGTTGGATTTACTTCTCCACCAATCCACGTGCCTTTAAGTAAATGCCAAATCTCTTTAGCCTTTCTTATCATCTCTTCTCGTATGAACTTCCAATGCTCTTGGGTCCCACCTGTTACATGACTCTCAAAAACAGATTGAGTGACGGAATATTTTGGATAAAGTGTACATTAGAGTGAAGATAATATCGGTCACCTGTTTCCATAGAAATAGATCTAAACCCGCAGTTTCCATCGGCTCTGATGTCAAACCAACCCTCCACATATGGTCTCATGCACATTGGTATCTTTCTAATGTACTTAGAAGGCGCATACATTTTTTGTGGAGCGGGAGGTGCACCAAAGGGTTTAGGAACCCTTTGCTTCTTGGGAGGTGTTTCTTCCAAAGCTCTAGACCTCATCTCTTGGTCGGTGTATTCCCATGCTGACTTCTTTCTTTGTGTAGATCTAGGCACTTTGTTAGAAGCTCCTTGGGGACGACCACCGGTGTGTTTCGAAATAGGCGGCTCTTTGAGAGGTGTATCCACTTTAGCTATCTTTCTGACAGATTCAATACACTTCTCTTGATCATGTGGTGACAAGGTGTTCCATGTTTCTTCATAAAATTCATCAAATAAACGTCTTGCCACGTTTTTCTTAGTTTCAAGATGACACTGTGTATCCACTTCTTCCAAAGACAACGTACTCCAAAAAGGATGCAAAGACACGGGCTGAATTGGCATTTGTTTCTTCACACAAGTCGCAAGGTCATGGACACACAGCATCCCGTCTCTGACCTTGGTTGCACAATCGCAATATTGTGCATTGTACATGCCTTGTACACCTTTGTCGTATTCTTTAATCAAGAGCTCCATTGCCTTGTACGAAACTTTGCACTTCAAATGTACAAACAAAGATGTTTGGTGAACAAGTCTAAACGTCCTTGTTAGACTCTCGTTAAATGAACCCAATATCTCTTTCAGCTGGTTTCGTGCCATGTCACTGTATTCCTCAAACACTGTGTCGAGCCTACCTTGTCCACCACTCAAATATGACTTCAAACAGGAATGCGCTCCTTCCACTCTGCATTTTTATTAAGGTGTTCAAACAGGAATGTGCTTCTGCAGTTTCTGTAAACTGCACATCCATGCGTGACGCATAGAACAAATCCGTGCGTGACGCATGGAACAAATCAGTGCATCACGCACGGATGTAATCCACGCGTGATGTATAAATGTGCAGTTTACAGAAACTGTTTAAATTCACAGAAAACTGAATATAGTTGTGTAAGTGCAATTATAGATAAATTACCTGTTTGTCGTGTTGCTTCCAAGAGTAAACACGTCATCCGTCCATGCCGACACACATCTTTCTTTGAAAGGACCAAGCCAACTGTCTCTAACATATTGCAGTACGGGAATATGCGCGTTCCAATCTCTCTCTATAGTATCCAACTTTTTTTCATATCCTTCTACGGTGGTTTCCTCGAACAAGTTGTAGTAGTCGTTGGATAAGTTTTTTCCCTTTAGTTTCGATCTCATTTCGAGGGAAGCTTTGGCCTCTATGTTTTTCCTTATATGTCGTCTACATAGAAGAAACTTTGCATTTGGAAAAAGAAGATCCGTTGCACTCATTAAAGCTTGTTCACGGTCGGTGACAATGCAAGTCGGCGTTGCTCCAATTCTTCTATACATCTCTTGAAGTTGTTGCATTGCCCACAAATAATGCTCTTTAGTCTCGCCCTCAAGAAATGCCCCACAAACTACAAAGTTCCTCCATGTAGACGTGATTCCAACAATCTCGAAAAATGGCATTTTGTACCTGTAAAGAACTAATTTGAAATAATATTATTGCAATGTTATGGAAAATCATATGTAATGGTCAATAATCACACAAAACTTACTTGATTGTGGCATATGTGGAGTCCATTATAAGTACATAGGGAAATGATTTCAAGAGCTTCATTGATTCAGGGGACGCAAAGAACATTTCACCAATCATAGATGCATCATCTTTGCTTGTCCTATACTCCATGAAATAGTCGCTCTGTTTGCATTTGTAGAAAAACTCTTGGATAACAGTTCTTCCTTCCCTGTTTTCGATCCTCGTCTTGGCCATCAAATTGTAAACTTGTTTTTTTTTTTGTAAGGTTCTTGGGAGACTTGTTGAGCATAGTGTAAATCTCATTTGGTTTACAATGAGCCCTAGTCATTTCAACTACTGTACACACTTCATCAGGCGTCAATCTGCCTGCAAACGCATTCCCAAACAAGCTACTACCAATAGGATGGTTGTGGGTACCTAACATTACAGTAAGTTTCCAAGCCCCTCTATGCTCCTCTAGAAGCTTTAATTCGAACCAACATCTACATTTTTTCGTCTTGATGTTTTTCCTCACTCCCTTAGCTTTTGAGTAATTCACTCGTCCTCTATCACAGATAAGCTGAAGTTTTCCAGATTTTGTTTCGGTAGGTGCTCTACTCCTTTCATTGACTATGCAAAAGTTGTTGGCTTGTGCAATGTTAACGGCCCAATTCACTCCCTGTTGTCTAGAGGCGAATACCAAGTCATTTGCAAACAACTCTGAGTAATCAACAGAGACATATTGTTCTTCTTGAACTTCAATATCAAATCTTGGTGCAGTACGCAAAGGACGAAACACATTTAAGCTACTTGTGTCTGAAAGTGGCCTCATCAAATGCGAAGGCCATTGCGACAAACCGTAACCGGTTCCAAAAGATCCAGTGTTGATATCACCAAACTGTGATTGCGGTTGCTCCCATGTTGTAAAATCAATGCCCAAATCAAACGAAGGTATGTAGTCGAGGTATGACGGAGGTGGGCAGTCATTAAGAGTAATCTTGTCTAATCCAGTAAACACAGAAAAGTTCATCTATGCACAAACACACAGATAACAAACCAGTTAAGCTTCTGTATGGCAAATCCACACGTCACGTGTGGATCCATTCCATGCGTGACGCACGGTATTGAACCATGCGTGACGTGTGGAATTGCCATAAGCCATACATTTCAAACCCCTTAACCAACAAGTCATACATTATAATACATTTCAAACAACATAAATTCACAAATCAACATGTTTAGTCATACAACTAATACCTTGAACATGTAAAATCCATTAAACCTAACTAATACAAACCCCTAAAACAAGTCAAAACCTTAAAAAGTAATATTATAATACATTTAAAATACATTTCAAACAACATAAATTCACAAATCAACATGTTTAGTCATACAACTAATACCTTGAACATGTAAAATCCATTAAACCTAACTAATACAAACCCCTAAAACAAGTCAAAACCTTAAAAAGTAATATTATAATACATTTAAAATACATTTCAAACAACATAAATTCACAAATCAACATGTTTAGTCATACAACTAATACCTTGAACATGTAAAATCCATTAAACCTAACTAATACAAACCCCTAAAACAAGTCAAAACCTTAAAAAGTAATATTATAATACATTTAAAATACATTTCAAAAAACATAAATTCACAAATCAACATGTTTAGTCATACAACTAATACCTTGAACATGTAAAATCCATTAAACCTAACTAATACAAACCCCTAAAACAAGTCAAAACCTTAAAAAGTAATATTATAATACATTTAAAATACATTTCAAACAACATAAATTCACAAATCAACATGTTTAGTCATACAACTAATACCTTGAACATGTAAAATCCATTAAACCTAACTAATACAAACCCCTAAAACAAGTCAAACCCTAAAACAAGTCAACACCTTAAAAAATATTATTATGAACAAAAAATGTTACCTTATTAAGGTTGTAACTTGAAAATGGAGCTTCTCCACCTCTTTCATTGGTGCATTCCTCTTCATTCTCCATATAGAAGGAAAGGAAGATAGTTAAAAATGGTGTTTTGCTCTAAAAAATGTTCAACAATGGTGTTCAAAGGTTTTTGATATTTGAAATATGGAAAGAAAGAAAGATAATAGGGATTAATGTAGGTGTTACGGAAATAGTAAAAAAATTAATGGAGTTATTACAGTAGGTGAGACAAGACGTACTTGCTGCATGAGTTCTGAAAAGAAAATCCGTGCGTCACGCATGGTTGCCATCCATGCGTGACGTGTAGTTTGCAACCATGCGTGACGTGTGGTTTGCAACCATGCATGACGTGTCAAATGGCACATGATCCCTTTGATTCTTAGTAACACTGATGTGTGCATGATTTCCAATCAAAATAAAATTACATATTGTCAAAGGTTGGACATTTAGGCCACGTAAGAAGTCCAAACAAAGGATATGCTACTTTACAAGTTAATAGTTGTTATTGGGAGTTACCCACATGGTTAAATATCCCTAATAGGCATTGAAAACAAGTTTCATTCCATTCGGACATCGTTTGAGTGTCGTTTCGTCAAATTGGGCCTTAAGTCCATTTAAGGCCTTTTTAGGCCTTTTAGCGTTTACGTGCCTCATTTCGTGTGTGCAAGACCTTGTTGCTACTTAATATCCCTAAAAGAGTAATTTGTATAGTAGTTTCAACAATAATCAACGTCAATGTTGTAGAATATACATATTGCGACAAGTTAGAGAAATACGACTAGTTTGTTTTTTACAAAGGAGGTGGTACTTTAAAAGTTAGAAGTTGTGATTGGGAGTTACCCACATGGTTAAATATCCATATTAGTCATTGAAAACAAGTTTCATTCCATTCGGACATCGTTCGAGGGTCGTTTGGCTGATTTGGGCATTAAGTCCATTATGGCCTTTTTAGGCCTTTTAGCGTTTACGCATAGTTTCGAGTCCCGTTTTGTATGTGTGAGACCTTATTGGGACTTTATATGTCTTATAACACAATTGTGTATAAATTTTTCAAACATACAAAAACATCAATGTTGCGACCATATATAATGCAACAAGTTAAGCTTGTGATGAGTAGTTTGATGTTTTACAAAGAGGGTGTTACTCTAAAAGCAAAAGGTTTTGATGCAAAGTTACCGACATGGTTAAATATCTCTAATAGGCATTGTAAACAAGTTTCATTCCATTCCGATGAAGTTTCGACGACGTTATGGCGAATTGTGGTTTTAAAGCCGTTAAAAACAACACGACAAATGAATTATTTTGCGTGACATAACTACAAATACATTGACGCATGGATTGTTTACCAGTATAAATGAACTATGAATGTTTATCCACGCGTGACGCATGGATCTAATCCCCGCGTCACGCGTGGATATAAACCGTGCATGACGCAGGGTTCTCTTCCATGCGTGACGTACAAAATGACACATGATCCCTTTGATTCTTAGTAACACTGATGTGTGCATGATTTCCAATCAAAATAAAATTACATATTGTCAAAGGTTGGACATTTAGGCCACGTAAGAAGTCCAAACAAAGGATATGCTACTTTACAAGTTAATAGGTGTTATTGGGAGTTACCCACATGGTTAAATATCCCTAATAGGCATTGAAAACAAGTTTCATTACATTCGGACATCGTTTGAGTGTCGTATCGCCAAAAACCGCCTTAAGTCCATTTAAGCCGTTTTTAGTGGTTTTAGCGTTTACGTGCCTCATTTCGTGTGAGCGAGACCTCTTTTCTACTGAATATCCCTAATAAGAGTAAGTTGTATAGTATTTTCAACAATAATCACCGTCAATGTTGTAGAATATACATATTGCGACAAGTTAGAGAGTTACGACTGGTATGTTTTTTACAAAGGAGGCGGTACTTTAAAAGTTAGAAGTTGTGATTGGGAGTTACCCACATGGTTAAATATCCATAATAGCCACTGAAAACAAGTTTCATTACATTCGGACATCGTTCGTGTGTCGTTTCGCCAAAAACCGTCTTAAGTCCATTTAAGCCGTTTTAGTGGTTTTAGCGTTTTGGCATAGTTTTGAATCCCGTTTTGTATGTGTGAGACATTATTGAGACTTTATATGTCTTATAACACATTTGTGTATAAATTTTTCAAACATACGTGAACATCAATGTTACGACCATATATATTGCAACAAGTTAAGCTTGTGGTGAGTAGTTTGATGTTTTACAAAGAGCGTGTTACTCTAAAAGCAAAAGGTTTTGATGTAAAGTTACGGACATGGTTAAATATCTCTAATAGGCATTGTAAACAAGTTTCATTCCATTCCGATGATGTTTCGACAACGTTATGGCGAATTGTGGTTTTAAAGCCTTTAAAAACAACACGGAACATGAATTATTTTGTGTGACATAACTAAAAATACATTGAATACATTGACATGGACCACATAAGCAACAAAAAAATACATTTAAATCCATGCGTCACGTATGGTGTAAAACCATACGTGGTGTGTGGATGCATTCCACACGTGACGCATGGTTTTATGTTGCAAAATCTTATTGTTAAATTTAGAATGCTTATATTGTTGTTATGTTGACGAATGTTCAACCTTATTATATTTCAAATTGTATATGGTGTTCCATACATATTGCGACCTCGTTCGGTTTTCAAACTTTGTTTCACTTACAAAGGTATAAATTTGAATTTCAAGTTACACACATGATCAAATAGACATTATAAGGATTGAAACAAAGTTTCATTCCATTTCGATAAAGTTTCGATGACGTTTTTGTCGAATTGGGCTTTATTGCCTTAAAAACACTAAAAATGTGTTTCTTTGCACACTTAACTAGAAATACATTGAATACATTGAATAACTCTAGATTCATATATGCAAATCCATGCATGACGTACGGCTACAATCTGTGCGTCATGTATGGATGCTATCTGTGCGTGACGCATGGATACAATCCGTGCGTCACGCATGGATACAATCCATGCGTTTTCTGGAATGTGCAATCCGTGCGTCACACACGGATTAAATCCATGCGTGACGCACGGATGACCTGGGCGGCAAATAACAAAAAGGGTGGGCGTCAAATAGAAACCATGTTTTTTTATAGCAGTAACGAATCTGAATCTCGATCATACCTCTTCTTATTAAACCGAGATTACCTTACCTTCGTCTCTTTCATCATAATATCCCCTGCATTCTTGTTTCTCCTCTCGCACAAACCAAACCTGCACAAATAGATTTCCCTCGTTCGTTTGTGTCCATCTCTCTCTATCTTTGCCTCGTTTTCCTGTGCACAAGGGGCAGCTCCTTTTGCTTCATCCCCGAGAAGACACAACAGAAGGTAACCGGCCTCCTAACTCCTTCGCCGCCCCTTTGTTTTTCAATCGTGGTTTCAAACCTAAATTTTGTAAGTTTGTTCTAGTTCGAAGTCGCTCGTTCATCCCTGAACATTGGACATTGCTCGCGACGTATAACCGAGTCGATTCGATTATGTCCCGGTAAGATTTTAATACCGTTCTCGATATCGATTTCGATATTTATTCAAAGTCGTGCTGATATCTGGGTCAGAATTCCACTCCTCCCTTATTACTTTCATAATGAACATGCTCTTAGCATTACTATAAGAGATAATCATATTGGAACATTTATCCGGATGGATGAAGATACTAGTCTTAAGAACAAAGGGAAATTTGTGAGGTTTAGCATAACTGTAATTTGTAACCATTCCTGAAGTCCCATGAATTGTTAAGATCATGCACAACAACTCCATCCTCACCTTTAAGCTATGGTTTGAGGACTTTTCCCGGGTTGTGGTTGTTGTGGTGAACTTGATCACCTCTTTGAATTTTTTTTTAATAATCTCCAAGTTCACATATTTGAAGGATTCATGGTAGGCTCTTCAGAAGATGAAGAGGCTGCTAGAATCACAAAACAAAAAATGATTGGAGGCCTCCTCAAAAGACTCACCCCAGTTAACCAAGTCAAAAAAGGCCCAAACTTTGTTCGTAGAAACAATCCTCCTCTAGTTAAAACTGTCAATGTTCACCACTCATACAATCCACCTGAGGAAAAAGGAAAGAGTCCCATGAGTCCAGCCTCTGTCATGCCACTTCAAATCCTCCCATACCCTCCAAGATCATCCCACCCCAACCAAGAATATGCTCCATGTTTTCAGCTCCACCCTGCTTTTACTCCTGAGTCCTGACATGTACAATTCTCAACTGATGGCCCGGATGCAGCAATATGCATACTCTATGTCTCCTGCTAGCATTCATTCCGTGGCTCCTCGAATGGTTAGACTAACTCTCCAAGCTCAAATAGCTTAGTGTCTCAACCTCATCAACTCCCCAATGCCCCATGGTGTTCAACTCCCAGCAGCTTCATGTCCTTCTGAAAAATCCACCAGCACCATCTTGAGAAGACTGGATGGAATAAACATTGAGAGCAAGAGTGAAGCTGAAACCTCTAACAGTGACCCAAAGAGAAAGGAATATGTCTCTGAAGCACAAACTCAAGTCCTAGCCCCCAAGAAGCAGAGAAAAACCATGTGCAAAAATACATCAACCAAATGAGTAAGTTTAAACTGTTAAGTCCATCCATATTTTGGCTTGTTTCTGTTGTGAACCAAGATATCTTCTATTTCTTTTTGGTAAGCCCCTGCGTGGGTACTAGACTGTTACAACTTGAACCAGTGACCACCTCTCTTTTGTTGGATAACTATGAAATGTGGAAATATTGGATGTTTTTATCCTGATCGTGCCCTTTTAATTTCTTCAACAAGTATGGACTGTTATGCTATTTGTGTTATCATGCTACTCTTCTGTTGCAATCTTTTCTACTTGTTGACAAAATGATTCAATCTTTGTGTCCTGCTATTCTTCCTACCCTGGTGGAGTAATCGGATGGTGCATTGGCTTTGTCGCCTCTTGTCTTATCCTGATCACTCCTTCAGTTCAGTTGGATTTAATTTAGGGTTATTTACCGGAAACCACCTGTATGATGGCCTACTTTGCGATTAACCACCCTTATGTTGCAATATTACCGGAAACCACCCTTATCATACCCTCCGTCACTCAACAACCACCCGTCCTCATACTCCGTTTAAATTTCCGTTAGATATTTACAGATTTAAGCCAAACTTTTTATTTTTGTTCATTTCTACACACCTTCAAAACTTGGGACAAAAACTATAATTAAGTAAAAAAAGTGGCCCACTTAACCATTGAACAAGAATAAATTAGATTTCTACAAAAATAAGTTTTTGTTCATTTCCGTTAGAAATCGAAATTTTTGTTCATTTCAATGATTATTTTGTTCGTAAGTTCTTCAAAACTTGGAAATTTCGATTTCTACAACTCGATCCGCTGAAGCATAATGTTAAAGAACTTACGAACAAAATAAGTTTTTCATGAATATAGGGTACTGGAATGTTAGAGGTTCTCGTCGCAAAGACTTAATCATTGAAATCTCATATATTGAAAAACAAAACAAATTAGATGTTCTTTGCCTTTCGGAAACTAAAGTTGATTACGCTCCTACCCTCTCCATGATTAAGCGTATGGGGTTTGAAGACTTGGTCTTTGTTCCATCAGTCGTTAAAGGAGGCCTTTGGCTTCTCTACAACAAAAATTTCACTACTAAAACTCTCGTTGTTAATCATACCTATCCTCACTATATTTCTATGAACTACAATATTGCTGACAAGAATATTCTGCTTCTCTTCATTTACGCCCCTTCGCGTGAGGAAGACAAAGAAATCTTCTGCAACCACCTCACTACAATGATTGTCAATCTTGACACCCCGGTTTTGTTATTGGAGATCTTAACGAAATCCTTTGCCCTCAAGACAAAATTGGGGGAATTACTCCATCCTCTTCCCGCTATCATAGACTCATGGATTTTTCAAATCAACTAGACCTTATTGACACGAAATTTACCGACTTTCTTTTTACTTGGCGCAAATCCCAAAATATGAACAATAATATTTTAGAAAGACTTGACAAAGCTCTCATTCATTGCTCTTTAACACAGTTGTTCCCAAACCTCACTATACACCACCATCCATTTACCTCTTCAGACCACGCTCTGATTACATTCTGCATTGGTCAATCCAACAACCGTATTCTTCTTCCTTTCCGTTACGAGAATGCTTGGGATCACAAAGCCTCTTTTATAAACTTGTCACCAAAATCTGGCAATATAAACACCAAGGTTCCTACATGTACCGTTTTAATCGAAAATTCTCTCTTTTGAGGCAATATGCTCGGTCCTAGGCCCGCTCCAATAACGGCAAAATTTTTCATCAATTACAGACTACTGAAGCCAAACTCTCCCAACTTCAAACCGCATTCTTAAATAACCCTCTTGACTAAAACATTATGAGCAACATCTCTAACCACAACAAAACGTATGTTGCCTTACTTAACTTCCAAACTGGTTATTGGAAACGCAGGGCTAAGATTAAGCACATCCGGGATGGTGACAAAAACTCCAAATATTATCACTCCATCTCTAAGATCCGCTCATTCAAACAAAAAATCCTTCTTTTTTGTAATAAGGATGGATTCTTTCTTCATGACCATGACAACATATCGTCCACCATTACTTCAGAATTACGTCACCGCTTCCATAATAATAGTGCCACCGGTATACTCCTAAGTGAAGATAATTTAAATCACGAAGGAAGATAATTTAAATCTCCTTAAACCCCCCCAACTGAAAGTGAACTATGAATCGCTGTCTTTGACCAACCTCCAGATAAAACCCCTGGACCTGATGGTTTTCCTATTGAATTCTGTCAAACAATTTGGCATATCATTAAAAAATTCTTTGCTCTCTGCAGCAAAGCTTTCTTTCACTCAAGTAATATTCTTTCAGCTATAAATGATTCCTTCATATCACTTATACCCAAAGTGGATAACCCCACACCATTAATCACTATCGACATATTAGCCTTTGTAACTCTTCTTACAAAATTCTCACAAAAAACTAATGGCTAATAGACTAAAACCACTTCTCAACAAAATCATTTATCCCCTTCAAAGGGATTTTGTAGAAGGAAGACTTATCCAAGATAATGTTCTTACAACCCATGAAATCTTCCATTCCTTCCATAATAACAATAAAAAAATAAACCGGGCTGGATGGATCTTAAAATAGACATGGAAAAAGCATATGACAAACTTGATTGGGACTTTCTCCTTCTTATTTTGAAGAAATTTGGTTTTGACAGTAAATGGATAAACCTTATTAATTCTTGTCTCCAAACAGCTACCTACACGTGGAATTCGACAAGGTGATCCTTCATGTGGAATTCGACAAGGTGATCCTCTAGCCCCTGCTCTTTTTGTTATTGCAATGAAATTTCTTGCTCGTAAACTAATCCAGGAATCCTCTAGTGATAACAATAAGGTAGGCATTAACCTTACCCCAAACGGTATATATATCACTTTCCTATTCTTTGCTGATAACACTATTATCCTTGCTAATGAAACCACAGAAAACATTATTTTCTTCAAAAAATTTCTTCACAAATTTTCTAAACAAAGTGGTCTCACGATAAATTTCCACAAAAGCTCACTACAAGTCTCTAAGAATGTTTCTCACAACCTTGCGAACAATCTATCCTCACACATGAATATTTCGGTCACTTCGAAAATGGAGAAATACCTTGGTATTCCTATCCTTCAAGGCCGTGTACTTAAAGAAACTATTGATGAAGCCTTAGCAAATCTAAAAAAGCAAAGATCAAAATGGAAAGCAAATTCCTTATCCCAAGCAGGACGAGCACATCCAATCTAACCACTGTGCCCAAGTCAATTTCCTAATGCAAAATTTTCTTCCCCCTAAAGGTGTTTGTGACCGGATGGATGACATAAACAAAAATTTCTTCTGGAACAAAAGCCGTGCTCTGCTTCATTGGGACAATATTTGTAAACCCAAAAGCATGGGCGGTCTGGGCATTCGTAAATCTTGGGACAATAATGTTTCCCTCCAAATGAAACTTCTTTGGAAAATATTGTCGGACCCAGGTAACCCTTGGGTTCAAATTGTCAAGGAAAAATATTTCCCCCACTATGATATTATTTCATTGGAACGTAAATCTTCCCAATCGTGGCAATTTATCTGACTTCTCCTCTTGCTTGACGATTTCAAGAAAGGAAGTTTTGACAGCTAGGAGATGGTCTAAACATAAACTTCTGGAATGATCCCTAGATCCCCGACACGTCAATCTCGCATCGCAAAGGTCAGACCCTTCTTGATCAAAAGGTTAGCCACTATATCACCCCAAATAGGAACTGGGACTTTAATAGACTTGTTTCAATCCTTTCTCATTCCATTATTGGAAAAATAGCAAAAGTTCGCATCCCAGTTACGGCTACCCAAGACCAGATTTTTTGGTTGACACATCCACTGACGGTAATTTTTCGGTTAAATCAACCTACCATCTTATAAAACCTGTTCGTTGTGCTCGAAAACTGATGAAACCTACTCTCATTTCTTTTTCGAATGCAAATTCACCTAAGAGGTCTTCAACTCCCTCTCTACTCAACACCAATTCAATTTTAATCTTCCTCTTAACGTTGATTTTCAACAATCACTTACTTACTTCTGTAATAACAATAAAAACTCTAATCTAGCCTTTTTCTGCTAGTGGACCCTTTGGAATAATAGAAACAAACTTATTTTTAGAGATAGGTCTCTTCCCCCATAAACCTGCTCCTAAAGATATTGCGAGAACTACTCCTTATCATTATACGTTATGGACCTTTGAGATCCCCAAAAACACAGAAACACTAAAACTATTAATAAAAAGGATAAATCCGATAATAAATAGACTAAACCTCCGCCGTCTGTTTATAAGATTAATTTTGATGACTCCAAAAGGGCAAATTCTAGTTCTTTCGTAGGCTATATTATTCGTAATAATTTAGGTAAAACGGTTTTCATTAACCAATTACGGATTCCTGACTCCTCCGTCATTGTCATGGAAGCAGCTGCCATACTTGAAGGTGTTCGCATAACGATCAATCTTGGATTAAAAAACATCACGGTAGAGAGTGATTGTCTTTTAGTCATTTCAACGTTACTTAACTCGGGATCAGTCCCCTGGAAAGCTCGATCTATCATTATGGATATAAGAAATTTGCTTACAGAGTTTAATATGCGTAGGTTCAAACATGTTCACAGGAACTCCAATAAAGCCGCTGACTTCCTAGCTTCTAAAGTCTTTGGTTTAGAAGACCTCCGTACAAATGTCTCTGCTTGGAACATGATTTCATCTCCTCAAGATAATCTTGAGTCCTTTCGACACAACTATTGGTAAAAGACCTCAAGACTATTTCACTTGAAGGTATTTTTCAAGATCATCCGCGTTGATGATTTAGGCCTAATTTACTTGTGAATTTTAGGTCTTTTGTTAGCTAGTTCAAAAAAAAAAAAAACTTGTGATGTTTACTGCAGTTTCTTCTCTTATTTATTCCGTGGCTTTTCTTTTGTTCAGCTTTCTCACAAAATTGTTCATAATTTGATATTTAGAGAGAAACCAGCTTTAAAAAATTAAATTGAATCCTCTTCCATACAGAGTGGTGACATTTATCCTCTTCCATACTCATGGCTGAAGGCAAATCTCATTACATGAACGTGATGATACATATTTGTGGCCTTCTTAGATAATCAAAACGGTGAAACCCTGGGAATACTAACAGGAAACGTATCAATCTCATCAATCCAGGGACTCTTCTCCTTAGCAGGATCCACATTCCTAAGCGCCTTCCAAACAGCGCTATTACACTTAAACCCAGACCCGAACGCAATCTGCCAAACTCGGTCTCCTTTCCTCATCCTCCCTTTCGCCTCAGAATAAGCCAGCTCGTACCACAACGAGCTACTAGACGTGTTACCAAACCGATAAAGCGTCATCCTTGACGGCTCCATATGCCACTCCGATAACTGCATATTCTTTTCGATCTCGTCTAATACAGCTCTACCTCCAGCATGAATACAGAAATGCTCAAAGGCCAGCTTGAAATCAGGAATGTATGGCTTGATCTTCATCTTCATCACTTTCTTCATAATCAATGTACCCAAAAATAGAAGCTGCTCGGACATGGGAAGAACAAGTGGGCCCAATGTAGTGATATTCGTCTTCAATGCATCACCTGCAACCGCCATTAAATCTTTGGACAGCGACACTCCGACTTTCCCAGTTTCATCTTCTTCCTGGTTCACACAACCGAAGCATTTGTCATCGGCGCCTTTGTGGGTCCTGACAATATGCATCAATTGATACTTTGATTTCCAACCGTCGGATCTCTTATTTGATAAGAGTACAGCAGCTGCCCCCATTCTGAATAGACAGTTGGATACGAGCATTGACCGATCATTCCCATGGTACCAATTCAAAGTGATGTTCTCTGTGCTAACAACCAATGCGTACGAGTTTGGATGAATCTGAAGAAGCTCATTGGCGAGATCAACTGATATTAAACCCGCACTGCATCCCATCCCACTTAAGTTATAGCTTAAAATGTTACCCCTCAGCTTGTAGTGATTCACAATCATTGCAGACAAAGAAGGTGTGGGGTTAAATAAGCTACAATTCACTACAAGAATTCCAATGTCTTTCGGTTTTAGGTTGGTTTTGGAGAAAAGCTCGTCTATAGCACCAAACATGACCTCCTCGGCTTCTTTTCTAGCAGTGTGCATTGACGGGTTAGGGGGGTTGTTAATGAGAGATTCAGGGAGATAAGTTGATTCTCCAATGCCGGATCTCTCAAGAATCTTCTTTTGAAATGCAAGGGTTTCATCTGAGAATTCTCCACTAATTTGAGATGTTTGAATGAAGTAAGATCTGGAGCATTTTCTTGATTCTCCAGCCTTGTAGCAAGAGAAGTTGAGTAGATAGACAGGGCGTGGGCGTGTGGAGAAGTAAAGTGTTGCTAAGAAGACGAGAAGGGTCAAACAAAGGATGACTGAGATGAGGTTATACTGAAGCTGGCTCCAAATTAGGTCAAGATCAGCTATGGTGAATGTTGAAAGCTGAGCAGCCACAATTATTATGAGGGGAGAAAGAACAAAGTACATGGCGTGGCTGATGAGGAGATGATACCCGAGCTTCACGTATTTCAACCGAACCGATTTTTTAAAGTCGGGAAGCTTTCGGGAACTTGCTTCATTCATTGTTTAGACCTGTAACAAAATTGGCATCACATTTCAGATTCACACACACAAGTAACAGCTTTTTTACTAGTATCATCCACACACAAATAAGCCAAAAGAATAGCAAAGGTGGAAGATTTTGAATTACAAATCGGGTCTAAGTACTCAAACCAGATGAATATTGATTAATTTACCGACATGGAAACGAATTTGGATTTCTTTCACTTTTCCTGAAGATAAGATCTGGATTCGCACACGCCCAGATCATCAATAATAATCGGCAATATACGATTTCGCAATTCGACATAACCAATCCACAGTAAAGCATGAAATCAGAAAACCTAGATGGGATCTGGAGATGACAAACCTGTGAATTGAAACGGATGACGGGCAAATGGAAGAAGAAATTTCAAAGTCACGGACGGTTTCAGAATTGATGATTTTGGGGGGAAATTAGAGTATTTATTGCAGTGCCCAGAATCAGAGAAAGAGTGACTGCGGTTCCATGGAAATTTCTTGATTGAGACTTGAGAGTGACTGCGAATGTCCAATTTAGCACTCCAATATACGGAGTACTGCGCTGTAGAAGCCAGGTTTGTCGTTTTCAGATTGACGATTCAAAATTGGTGGGTGGCTTCTTTCGCTCTCCAGCGCTCTCAACATGTGCATTCCTGTGACCTTCTAGAAAATTGTATTTTGTGATTTACCAACTCGACAATATTTCTAAACTGTACAGCTCAAATATCGTACTGTAACACGCACATGTGGGTCCCTTTTTTATCAAGCCAAGATCCAGGATTCAAATGTTGAAGCTTGGTCTCAAGTTGAGAAATGATTGGCATACTCGCCTAAACTCGGACCGGAAACTCACCTAAAAATGAGGCCAATACAGAGGTCGAACTGCAGTCCAACACATTAAAATCTACCTGCAAGCGGAAACAACAAGGGTGATGTCCCCTAACGTGTATCGTACTTCGCCATTGAAACCAACTAATGGTAGCCTTCAGGATGTTACGTTACTTTCGCTCAAGACCATCGCTTTTAACGTTGTGACTTGTGACTGTGATCATGTCCCTCGAACTTCTTGTATCGACTTAAATTCGACGAATAAGACACTTACTAATTGATAACTATATTACCAAACCATCATTCTTCTGTTGATGTGTTTGCGTCATCGAAGGTGATTAGTAAGGTCATTCTTCCTTTTAGCCTTTACTTCTGACTGTGGAGATACTCCCTCTGGCATTACGTTTCGCTGCGGAATATGATATCATACATATGTCACACCCTCTTGAAATACAATTGATAATTTTCGCAGGAACTGGAGATAGAGGTCGATCATTCGATACATTTTCACGTCAATCCATGGGTTCTTTGGTTTTTTAAGAAATGACATCTCAGAGAAAGCCTTGAGCCAACAACCTTGCAACCTCTTTGCGCAATGCAACACATTCATTTGTATAATGTCTGTGATCTCCATGAAAATCTCACCACCTTGTCATGTCTTTACCCGACTCCGCTTGTCACTCTTGCGAGGCCATCTAACGTCCTTGCCAAATTTGTTGAATGTTTTGACTAACTATGCGGTGAAAACAAAAATTGTAAGATTGTACCTTAGGAGGCAGTGAAAGATAGTTGTTCGTACCTAAAAATACCACTGCCTGAAGTCGGGACGCGTTCAAGAGAAGCTACGCGTAGAGGAAAGGACGACAATGAGCAGATCCTACGACTAAATGGAGTGGCCGGATGATATTATTACTTTTATTTTTATTTAATTATCATACGAATGATGTATATGGTAAAGAGATAAGATAAATTAATGTCATAAAATAATATCTCTTTACCTAGTTTATATTATTTCGATATATATAGAAAAAGATAAAATTCTTTCCATAAAGATATAATTAGAGGTAGCCTATATATAAAGGGCTCCATCTCCATTGTAAACAAGTTTGACCCCCGAGTAATATACAAGTATTATGAGTTTTACCTTCGTGTTCTTGAGCGTAGAGTTGATACCGTTTAGTTTGATCTTTAACCCACATCCTTGCTTAAGATTCTACACGCAATTTCTTTTGCTACAAAAAATTGGCGCCCCACGGGGGCTAGATAAAAAAAGTATCACTTTTTCACTAAAGAGAACACCTTTTTCCACCAAGAAAGCATGACTATCCCCGGAGACGATACCTAGGCATCCAACGAGAAGAGAACCAAGGAACCCGTCGCGAAACTCCCGCTAGTGACAAATATGGAAAACGTAGAGGATGATGAAGACTAGCACAAGTCTCCAAAGACTCCCAAAGATCCTAACTCGGAAAAGGGAAAGCAGATCATGGAAGAAAGCAAAGTTTTGACCGTGGAAGAACTATGTGTCAGATTGGAGGCGTTTGAGGAAGCTTGGAACACAGAAGATCGCCACAGAGAAGAGAATTGTGGAACTATATATCCCAAGAGAATGAGGCTCTCCGATCCTACAAGGCCCAGCGAAAGCACCCCCAACATCAACGTTCACGTACGTAAGAGATCAAAGTTTAGCGCATAGACTCGACATGGATGCGGCGGTAGAAGATGAGAGCCTCGCTGCAACGATGCCAAGGGGGCATCAGACCAACCACCCTTCAACAGAGATTCAACGCGTAGAGAGAGTGCGTGATGCCGTCTCCATGACAGACATAGCGGCCATGATAGAGATCAAGTGGGTGGCCAAGTTCGCAGCTTTGCAAGAGAAGATGGCTCAACTCCCAGGCGTACCCCGAGCCGTTGAAGAAGAGAACGAGCACAATTATGTGGTGAGCCTGTTCGTGAATGCCATCGCCTTCTGCGAGATTCCCAAGAAGTACGTCGTCCTCGATATGCCGGTCTACGATGGAACGTCCGATCTTGATGAGCACGTTGCCATCTATAAGCAAAAGATGATGATGAGCGTGGTCCCCGCCAACATCAAAGAGGCTTTGATGTGCAAATGGTTTGGTTCCACCTTGAAAGGCCCCGCCTTAACTTGGTTCATCAATCTCCCCGACAACACCTTAGCGCAACTCTCCAACACGTTGAGGGTTCAATTCTCTAGTAGTCGACGTATCCAGAAGTGATCCGCCGACCTCTATAGAGTGGTTCAAAAGTCTCGAGTCTCTGAGAAAGTTCTTGTATTGATCCAACGAGGAGAAGTTATGCATACCAGATTGCGAAGTGCAAACGGTGATAGAAGCATTTCGACGCGATTTACCACAAGAAAGCGAGTTGTACAAGACCTTAACAATGTATCCCTACGTCACCTTCGCAGACTTGCAAGCTAAAGTTATGGGATCCATCCGCCTTGAAGAAGACGTGGAAGCTCTAAAGAGGTCACACCAGCCCTCATCTAGCAGAAGCCACGATCGATCTGAGCGTTTCGATCGGAATGAGAAGAGGCACAAGCCATACCACCGGAACCAGCAAGCGGTGAACAACGTACGCAGGTCCGAGAGGAGGTATGTGGTGGAAGACGACGTATGCATGAGAGTAGGCGCGTCGCAAGTTATGAGCGCCATGGAACAACTAGAAGAAGTAAGGTGGTCGAAGAAGCCAAACCCGTCGAGGAAGCCAAACCAGCCAAGGAAGTCTGGCATCAGAAGAGGGTGGTGCGAGTTCCATAACGCCACCGGTCATACCACCGACGATTGTTTCACCTTGAGAAGAGAAGTGGTGAGGCTCTTGAAGAAGGGAGAATTGAAAGATCTCCTATAACGGAAGAAGGAAGAGTCGTGTTTAACAAAGGCAACGGGGATAGAAGCTCCCGATCTCCACCTCCACCACCGGGCCATGCTCGGACGGTTTACACCATCTTTTGAGGATCATCAACTAGTAGATACACCGCCTCCGCCCCAAAAGGCACGCTAGAGTCGCCAAGAGAGAAGGAGACGCGATGCCAGTGTACCACGTGAGAACCATAAAGAAAGATCATCCCATCACGTTCGAGGAGCCGAATGAATTCGTTGATCATCCTGACGGTCTAGTCATCTCCTTGACCACCGGAAATTTCAAAGTCAAGACGATCCTAATCGATAATGGAAGCTCTGCCAACATCATGACGTTGTCCACCGTGAAAGAGCTCAGGCTCTCCGTCGACGACGTGGTGAAAGAGTGCATACCTTTAGTAGGTTTCGACGGAGAGGTAGCGGGTATGGGGGATCCAAGAGATCAAGGGAGAACCTATCATAGCAAGAGAGTGTAATAAAGTGGGGATGAAGAGTACCACTAATCCCTCCATCAAAAAGAAAGAGGAAGCATAGCAATTAAAAGACTGCGAGGCGCCGACGAGGTACGTGAAGCCAAATCTCCCTGAACTTGAAGATGTAATAATCGACGCGTCTAGGACAGAACGCGTTGTGAAAATAGGAGCCTACGTACCTGACGCCGTCAGAGGAGAGTTAGTGGCGTTCTTGCAGTCCAAAGCGAAGTGCTTCGCTTGGAGTCATGAGGATATGACTGGAATATCTCCCGACGTAATACTCCACAAGCTAAACGTCGATCCCAAGAATACTCCAATAAAGCAGAAGAAAAGAAAGTTTGCTCCAAAGCGTAACAAGGTAGTCGACAAGGAAGTGAAGAATCTCCTAGAGACGGGGAAGATAAGAGAGGCAAAATACCCAAACTGGCTCGCCAAAGTCGTCGTGGTCCAATAGAAGAATGGGAAGTGGAGAGTGTGCGATCAACTTCACCAACTCAAATAAGGCATGCCCCAAAGACTACTTCCCTGTCCCCCACATCGACGCGAGGTAGACGCCACACCGGGCCACGAGATGCTAATCTTTATGGACGCGTTCAACGGCTACCACCAGATCTAGATGAACCCAGCCGATCAAGAGAAGACGGCGTTCATCACCAACCAGAGGATATATTGTTATAAAGTAATGCCCTTTGGCCTCAAGAATGTTGGAGCGACATACCAGAGATTAGTGAACAAGATGTTCGAGGGGCAAATTGGCGACACGATGGAAGTCTACATCGACTACATGCTCGTAAAGTCGAGGAAAGCTTGAGATCCTAGAAGAGTGATCCTTCGGCGTCTCATCAGGCAAGTTTCTAGGTTACGTGGTAACTCAGAGAGGAATTCAGGTTAGCCTAGAGCAGATCAAAGCGATCATAGAGCTCGAATCTTCACGTTGCGTGAAAGATATCCAGAAGCTGAGGGGTAGAGTCATCGCGTTGAATAGATTCATCTCCAAGGTGATAGAAGAACCGCCTCTTCTACGACACCCTAAGAAAGAACGAGTCTTTCTCGTGGACAGAGCAACACGAGCAAGCATTCCAAGATCTAAAGATGTACCTGTTTGTAGTGAAATGACCAACGAGATGATAACTAAGCAATTGTAGGGCAAAGATCAAAGAACACGGTATGATCTCAACACTCAAGAACGATATAGGAAATTAGGGTTGAAGCTTGAACTTAGGTATTACTCGAATGGTGGTTGAATGAATTACGAAGCTGGCGTTAGCCTCCTTTTATAGGCTAACCCTAATACTATCTTTAAGGAAATGAGATCTTATCTTTTCCTTTTACCAATTACAACAATATAATAAAGAAATAATATAATATCTACTCGGCCGACCTTGTCATCAATGCAGACGAGATCTTTGCCACGTCTCGTCACGTCGACGACATCTTCATTTCTTCTCGTCACGTCGACGTGATCATTCTACGCATAGCTTGTCACGCGTTCCTTACTCGTTGTATTTTGAGGCACAAACAATACCCCTAAGGCGTCTTACAAGGCTTAACGTCTAGTAGAGCTGGGAGACGCCTTCTTTCTTCAAGGAATACATCTTCATTAAACTTGGAACGCGCCGATGATTACGTCACTTGAGATTTTAATATCGTCGCAGGGCTTTGGTCATCTTTTTTCTTTCATTATCTCCATGCGTCTGACGAAGTGCTTCGTGACTTGTGCCGACAACGTTCATCTTCAACGGCTAGTTTCTTTAGTGGGGGATGTTGCCGTTGGGAGAGTATCTTTTCCCGTAATCCTCGCGATTTCTTGCCTATAAATGGGTGAGATTTTTCCTCTCTCTATACACTTCTTCTAATTTCATTTCTTCTGAACATATCTCCGCTCTCCCTATTCTTTCTCATTCGACCATTTTATTACGCCGTTCTTTCACCTCCATTTCTTTTCAATGGCAACACCGGTGCTTTATGAACCAAGGAAGGTGCTCCGTGATTCGGATCGATATTATTCTGAAGTGCATGATATCAGCCGTCTGAGATCCATTGTTGAGCTTGGTCCAGACGTGAAGATCGAAATCCCTCCGAGGGGGGTTTGCGCTGATGCTCATCGACCGGGGTGGATCTCGGTCTATGAGTATCCCTTATATGCGGGGCATCGGTTCCCGTTCTCGCCTCTGGTTAAGGCGTTCATGCTTACCCTTGGCTTAGCGATGGGTCAACTTCTTCCCGACGCTTGGCGGATCCTTGGCGCTCTTGATGACGCCATAGAAAAATATGCTCTGGACTTCGTCGCGGCAGATCTTGTCCATTCTCTGTCGATCTCGCTTTCTTCACCAGGTAGAGTTTATTTCAAACTCAAGCAGAAGAGAGCTCGGATAGCTTTTGAGAAGAGCACGGCTGATCGGGGTTGGGCTGAGGTGTTTTACTTCGTGGAAAAATCTTCTCTCGATGACGAATGTTCTTGGCTCATCGAAGATTGGAACCCCAAGAGTAAGTCTTCTTACCTTGTTTGCTGATTTTTCTTTTTCGAAGAAACACATCTCTATGCGTTGACGCTTTTCCTACGCGTTACTTTATATATTTTCTAGTCAACGCGGAGGCGCTTAAGACGAGGGCTCAATTGAAGAAGGCGATAGCCGCGCTTCTGGCGATCCCTGAAGTCGATCGGACCTTTCATGGGCATAACGGAGAAGGTCATCGTAGTGCTCCTGCGACTCCATCTGGTAGGCTAACTTCTCTTCGTTTACTTATTTAATTCTTCTGATCATACGTGTCCTTTACCCGTTATGCTTTTGTCGATGGTCATAGCTTCAGTTTCTCGCGTTCGCGCTCGTGACGAATCTGCTATAGATCTTATGACGTCAAGGAAGAGACAACTTGCCATAAAGGGGTGCTCGTCTACTGCTCCTATAGATATCGATCTCATGGATACTTTGGACTCTTCGCCGTCTCCTTCTCCGACCAAGGTGATGCGGTCACAGAAGGGAAAAGAGAAGGTGGTTGAAGCCTCAGAGGATAAGTATTCGTCGGTGGATGATTTTCCTGGTGTGATTTCACGCGCTTTTGCTCCGGGAAGGGAACTTCTGAAGGCCTTTTTCAGACTTCGTTCCTCGTCGTCGCTCGGCCACTACGCGTCGATGGATCTGGATGACATCATGGGCGAAGCTTTTGCCGCTCAGTGGTAGGTAAGATTGTAATCTTTATTTTATTTTGATTTTCCGTGAGCTTTCTTCCTTACTTTCTCTTCTTCTTCTTTCAGGGAATTCAGGCGTCGTTATGTGCTTGGACGCTCCTGTCTACGTATCCAGAATGGATGGAAGCGTTGGAGAAAAAGGCGTCTGACACAGAGTCAGAGGTTAACCGTCTCAACGACTTGCTGAAGAAATCTCGCGACGCGGAGACAGCGGCCAAGGACAAAGCCACCGAGGTTCTCAATCTTCACGGCGAAGTTGTCAAGAAGGTCGAAGATTTATAGGAGAACCTTGCCACTTTGAAGACGGATGTGGAGAAGAAGAAGGCGCAGCATGACTCCGATTTGCATGAGGCGAAGATCTATTGGTCTTGGTTGTCTAGGGTGGAGGTTTTGGAAGAGTATGGCGCTGGCAAGCATAAAGATTGGGATCCGGTGGGTGAACGTAGGGAGTTTGAGGAGGCTTACCCGGAACTTCCCTAAGGTGTCATGGGCGATCATTCCTCTTCGCGTCTCAACGCAGACCTCGACGTTATGGAGGAAGATGCTCCAGATCTTGTCGTCGCGGACGCTGAGGGTGGTGAACGCGTCGATGACGAGGAAAGCGACGGTCGCGTGTCTGGCTCTGGGTCGTCTGAGGGTGAGTCTAATCTTTGTAACTTAGCATTTTCTTTTTCTTCGCGTACGATCTTTGTATGCGTTGTCCATAGAATGTGAACGCTTTTTTTTTAACGTTGTAATTTTGTTCTCCTTGGTGGGAGTTTCTTCTAATGTATTCGCTTTTCTTTTTCTACCCATTGAATTCTCTGAGGTTGAATGTACTGATTTGTCTGGAAGCTTTTTCTTTGGCGATAGCGTCTCTCTGCGTTCGAGTTTCTTGTTCTCGATCTTTCTTTCGTGATTACTTGTTTTTAGCGTCTGTCTTCGAGTTATCAAAACGATACTTCGTCCTTCTCTGGTTTCTTGGGCGTAGTCCTACCCCTTTTGGTAGGTTTAGCTCAGGCTTCTTGTCGGCTGGACTGGAGCTACCAAAGACTTCTTTCTTTGCTTTTGACGTTTTGTGGTGCTTGTACGTTTTCCGCGGGCTTTTTCATGGTTTCTTACGTGTACCTTGCTTATGAGCGTGTGGGTTTGTTCTTGTGATCTTGGTTACTTTATCTTTAAGGTATAGTTTTTCTACCCCTGGTTTATTGCTTTGTTCGCTTCTTGATTGTGTATGAAGAACTTTTCTCTTTCTTGTTAGTGTTGTATGGTCATTGCGGCTGCTTTTGTTATTTTGCCGGCTTACATGAAGGTTGGGTCCAACATTTCCTCCGAACCCGGAGCGAGTGGCGGACGTAGATCAACGTGTGATTTTATCAGCTTGTGACGTTACCCCTTACTTTATGGTGGATCCTTTGCCACACGCTAGCGTTAGGTCGACCTCGAACTCTTTTAATCGACGGGCCTATTCATCGTGTAGTCGTCCGGTTCTTGATAGTTTGGACTTACGATGCCGGTGGACGCCTCCTTGCCGGTTTGGCGACATGCCCGTGGATTCATGACTCTCAAAGGGGCTGGAAGGCGTGAAGACCCGTTCCTGGAGAATGATCGTGTCAAATAGGCGTAACCTTGTTTGCTCAGAGGATCCGGCCGGTTTCATGAGGTTCCGGGCTTCATTCCCCATGACCATTGTCACACGTCGCTAACAATCATGGGAAGCGTCGACTCGGGGTTGGCGGTTCGGCTAACGTTGCGTACGCGTAGATGGAGCCTTGAACGCGTAGGCTAACGAAATTCGCCCCCAGCGCGGATTTTCACCGCGGCCTTCTTGCTTCTTATTTGGTGTACCGTACTCAAGAGGCACGCTCTCTTAATAGACATAGAGCAAGTCATTAAAAATGAAACAACTCGGCATGCTTAACACGTTGGAGAGAAAAGGTCGACTTGTATATTAATAAAAGATGCATCACGAAACAGTAAATAATGACGTTGACGCCTACCCCTAGTCGCCACGACCCCTCGTCGCTTTGACCCTAAGATAACGACACGTTCTTATTGAAAAACTTAATCCTACTCATGCAAAGGAAAATAGAAGGGAATTGCAAACAGAAAGGAAAAACTTAATTTCTAGCGGATTTTTATGGTTGATGGTGTTTCAAGAACGTGTAGCTCAGGTCAGTGTTCTTTGCCATAAACTCTCGCCATTTTTGAACTCAAAGCCTTTGCTTAAGCTTGCGTAGAGACGCGCCACTCTCGTTGGCGCCCTTATCTTGTTTCTTAGATGATTCTTTCTTTGACGCGTCGAGGGTCACGTTTCTACCCCTAGCTTTTCTCTTAGACTTTCTATGGTCTTCTTGTCCTTTATGACGCTTTGATCCCCTGTTACTTGGCAATTCAGACCATGAAGATGCTTTTCTTTTCTCAATTTTCCGAACGGCGTAAGACTTGACCTCCAATATATATATTTCATCGCCTACCTGGCCAATCTCCTTCTTTGTCTCGTAGAGCTTCCGCTTAACATACCTTACTGGCTCTTCATGGTCTTTTAATTGCTATGCCATACCCCATTTCTCTTGGGATGTCGTGGTTGTGCTCCTCATTCCTATGTTGTAGCATTCCCTCGCTATTTGTGGTTCGCCTTTGATTTCTTGAATCCCCCATGGGGATGGAAACTTCAAGGATTGGTGGTATGTCGAGGGTATGGCTCTCATATCATGCAACCACGGTCTTCCCAAGATCATGTTATAGGGCGATTCTGCTTCCATTACCACGAATTTGGTTTGCATATTGACTCCTTCTGCTAGAGTGGTTAGGGTAATCTCTCCCAGAATGTATGCGACTTCGCCACTGAAACCTACTAGGGGGATGTACTTTTTTACCACGTCATCGCTAGATAGCTCAAGTTCTTTGATCGCGGACAGGGTGATGATGTTGGCCGAGCTCCCGTTATCGATGAGGATCCTCTTAACCTTGCAATTACTGATGGTGAGGGAAATAACTAACCCGTCAAAATGATCCACGCTTCCGTTGGGTTCTTCGAACGTGATCGGGAAATCCTTTCTAACGGTTCTGACGTGGTAGATAGGTAGACTGCTTCCTTCACCACGTGACGCCTTGACGTTCCTTTTGGCAGCGGACGTGGTGTAGCCGCTTATGGGGGAGCCTTCGAAGATTGTATTGACTGTTCTCGAGCGATTTGATGGGGGAGGCGGCGGCGTTGGAGATCTTTTCCCTTTCCTTGCTCCTTCAAATGCGTCTCTTCCCTCCTTGGAGAGTAGGTCCAACAGATCTCCCCTTTTCAAGAGGCGTAGCACTTCTTTTCTTAAGGTGTAGCAATCATCTGTGGAATGGCCTGAGTCGTTGTGGAACTCACAATATCCTCTCCTCGACCCTGGCTTCTTCTCTGGATTTGGTTTTTTGGGCCACTTCACGTCGCGGAGTTTTTCCATCGCGTTCATAACTCGCAACGCTTCGGTTTTCATATATACACCTCTTTCGACCATGTAAACGTTATTGATCTCGCTCACGCTATGCACCATGGGAGGTTCTCTTTGGAATGGTTTGTTTCTCCTGTCGTAACGTTCACTACTTCTTTGCTGAGGAGAATCTCTACGCGGAGGGGTTCGTCTGCGCGGGGACCGAGATTTCTCTCTGACATGTCTTAGGGGATCTTCTTCTAGGCGCATAGCTTCCATAGCTCTTTCCCTTGTCGCGACGAATGAATCAGGACGCGTCTTCGTCAATTGTTTGTATAGGTCACTATCTCGGGGGAGAGCACGCGTGAACGCGTCGGCAGCAGTAGATTCGCTACAGTCTGGGATCGTAATCTTCTCATCGTTGAAACGCTTCATGAAGGCTCTTATGGTTTCGCCTTTATTCATGCGCATGTTATGGAGGTCTGAAGGCTGTTTTGCAAACATCTTACTGCTGGCGAATTGTAGGTGGAATATGTTGGAGAGCTCGGCATAGGACGAGATACTTCCCTTGGGTAGGTGAATGAACCACGTCAAGATCGGACCTTTCAACGTTGAACTAAAGAATTTGCACATCATTGCCTCTCTCAGCTCTGATTCGATCGGACTTGTGGATAGCTTGGCTTTGTAGAGTAGGATATGCTCTTCTGGGTCATTGGATCCATCGTAGACGGGGAGATCCGCGACGGTGAACTTCTTGGCTATCTTTTGGGCGGCGAGAGAGGGACTCTCTTGAAATCCAAACTCGTCCTCAGGGATTATGGATTTGGGTGCCCCGGGCATCAGCATCATCTCCTTCCTCAGGGCACCGACTTGTTGTGCTACGAGCGTCGCGGTGGCACTTGGCGTCATGTTTTCTTCGTCTTTCCTTCTCAGGATTCTCTCGATCGACGGAACGAAGTGTTGGTGCTCCTGAGATCCGTAGATTTCTCCTTCCTCGGCGATGGCGTCCATGTCCAAGCGTCGAACGACACTCTGACTATAGACATAGGTGCGTGGTCTTGCATATTCATCCTTAAGTTCCTTGATTATGGAACGAAGTCGTTCGTTTTCTCTGGTAAGTCCTATCGTATTTTCCTCGCTGGCGCTTTTTGTTTCTGCCCACGCTTTTTGGAGGGTATCGAATTGGACTCGGACGGCGGCTACCTCGGTCACCTTGTCGTTTGCTCTTCGTTCTCCATTGGGAGTTATGGTCTTTGGAACGTCGGAATCTCCTTCGAGTCTTTTTGGTCTCTTTGCTACCTAGAGCAGGAAATGTCGTCGCGAGATCTTCCTCCTCGGATCTCTTCTCGTTATCACGCGGGTGTTCGTCGGGCTAGTCATGGTTTTCCTGCAAAAAAAGAAGCTCTTTTCGTATGGAGAGACGATACCTTTTTGATCTTGCCCCACGGTGGGCGCCAATTGTTTGTAGCGAAATTACCAACGAGATGATAACTAAGCAATTGTAGGGCAAAGATCAAAGAACACGGTATGATCTCAACACTCAAGAATGATATAGGAAATTAGAGTTGAAGCTTGAACTTAGGTATTACTCGAATGGTGGCTGAATGAATTACAAAGCTGGCGTTAGCCTCCTTTTATAGGCTAACCCTAATAATATCTTTAAGGAAATGAGATCTTATCTTTTCCTTTTACCCTATGACGATATAAAAATAAGGTAAAAGATATTTTTTCTAGTATCTTTTACCAATTACAACAATATAATAAAGAAATAAGATAATATCTACTCGGCCGACCTTGTCATCAATGCAGATGAGATCTTTGACACGTCTCATCACGTCGACGACATCTTCATTTCTTCTCGTCACGTCGACGACATCTTCATTTCTTCTCGTCACGTCGACGTGATCATTATACGTGTAGCTTGTCACGCGTTCCTTACTCGTCGTATTTTTAGGAACAAACAGTACCTCGCAAGCCCTTTACTTTTATCTAAGCCCAAAGAGGGAGAGCCCCTGTTGTTGTACTTCGAGGTGACCGAGGCCACAGTTAGTGCGGTCCTCGTCAGAGAAGAGGGAGACGAGCAATTGTCCGTCTACTATGTGAGCAAGACGTAGTCATGGAAAAGCTAACCTTGGCACTAGTCATGGCATCAATCAAGTTGAAGTCATACTTCGAGTCCCATACCATTATAGTGAGGACCGCGTCTCCATTAAAGAACATGTTGAGCAAACCAGAGTTGCCAGGGAGACTGACAAAGTGGGTCGTGCAACTAAGAGGCACAAAGACACTTGCAAGCCCTGGAAGATGCAAAAGTAGAAAGAGTTTAGAAAAGAATGAGCTAACGAGAAAAGAAAGGAAATTGAAGTGAAAAGAGGAGGAAAAGATACAACCTGCCAGTGCGCGAAGAAGATTTGCCCAGCACGTCAGTGGCATTCTCCGACACGTAGTGCGTCAGAGTAGTAGGAGATAATAGACCCTGCATAGCCGGAAGGAAGTTCCGCTCAGGCGCGATGGCATGTGACACCACTGCAGGAAAGTGGTCGACGTCGGTGTATGACGTGGACGCCATAGCAGGGAATTTACCCTCCGCCTTCTCCTTCCATGGCGTGAAAACCGATGAAGAGATTGTGGCCGCCACGCTCAGAGGAGTGATCTCAATGGGGTCTGCCGCGGTGGATCCCCCATGAGTTTCCTCTTCTTCCTCACGATGAGCTCCGAAGAGGACTCCGTCTTCCGCGTACCCGAAGCCACCGCTGAAAAGAAGCAAGATAAGTTAGAAAGAAAGTTCAAAAAGAAAGAAGGAATTCAAGCATAAAGAAAAGAACGCGTACCCCTAAGAAGAGTAGCTTACCGCTTGAAGGAACAGGGATAGCAACGCGATTGCCCTTCCTGCTGTGACCGGTAAAGTTGTTGCGCTAGACCAGGATGGCTAATATCTTCCCTACGACAGCCTTAGATTCTGTCCTTGAAGTAATGGCCTTAAGATCAACTGCACAGCCAACGCGTAGAAAGGATCATGTTAAAAACAGAGATGAAGAGATAAAAGAATTTGAAGTACACGTAGAGAGGCGTTACAAACATACTTATGGGAGTCCACTCCTCGATTAGACCGGCACAATCATCGCCCAAAGTCGACCTCTTAATGAAATAGAGGGAATAGACCTAGCCACGGTCGGTCGTGGACGCCTCGACCGCCAGACGAGGCATTCCACCTCGGGTTTTCAGAGCCACCCTGCCAGGGTGGGGGATGATGAGTGTTTGTGCCTAAAAATACGACGACTATGGAACGCTAAGGGGCTACGCGTAGAAGCATAGAAGCGACGCGACGTGAAGAACGAAGGATGGCGTCGACGTGACGTTATAAGGAAGAGCACGTCGTTCAGCTATGGGAATTAGGTCAGCCGCCACTTAGTTACCTTGTTCTGTATAATATTCATGTAAATGGTAAAAGATAAGATAAAAGAATAGCTTTTACCATATTTATTATATCGTTAGAAGATAGAAGGAAAAGAAAAAGATCTTATTTCCTTAGTAGGATCCTAGGGTTAACCTGTATAAAGGTCAACGCCAACCTTTTGTAATCATGGTACTACGCCGTAATATCAATACCACAAGAAAGTTCAATTTTCAACCTTATTCTCTCGTCTTGTTCTCTTAGAGTTAAGATTATACCGTTCTCTTTGATCTTTGCCCTACAATTGCTTAGTTATCATCTCGTTGATAATTTCGCTACAAACAATTGGCGCCCACCGTGGGGCTTGATCAAAAAGGTGTCATCTTTCCACACAAAGGGAACTTCTTTTTTGCAGGAAGCCATGACATCTCCAATCAATAGCCCTCGCAACAACAGGGATTCAGAGGCCGAAGAACGTGCGAAGGATTCCCTCACTCCCAGGGATGAGAACATTGAGAAGAACCTCGAAGTCACCCCCAACACTTCAACAGATAACGATCCCGCTGAAAAGCAAGGGGTAGACGGAGAAGTTACCAACGTAGCCGTCATCCGAGCACAAATCGAGTCCTTCGAGAAGGCCCAAGCCGAAGCATTGCAAGCAAGTGAGAAGACGGCGTCGGAACTCGCCAAAGAAAACGAAAGGTTAAACTGCACCATCCTAGAACTCAAAGCAAACCAGTCCGGACAATACACTTACATCCGCAACCAGAGCGTCGCTCGACGCTTAGATATGGATGAAGCTCTTGAAGAGGACGACGCCTACCACCCCAGAGAACACCATGGGTTCACCTTACCCAAGGATTCCGCGCAGAAGAAGAAGTCCGAAGAAACCCTAACTCCGGATACCATCGCCGCTATCGTGAAACAACAAATTGGGGCCTTCAAAAAAGAGATGATGTCGATGTCGGGAGCCCCTAAATCCATAGTGCCGGAAGAAGAACACGCGTTCGAAGATAGCCCGTTCATCAAGAGTATAGCCATCCAAAAGATCGCCAAGAAATTAACCGTCGCGGATCTTCCAGTCTTGACGGATCAGGTGATCCTGAAGAACACATCTTGCTCTACAAAGCTAAACTTTCCACGAGCCCCATTGATCCGCGATTCAAAGAGGCAATGATGTGCAAATTCTTTAGCTCAACGCTGAAAGACCCCGCCTTGACATGGTTCATTCATCTACCACAAGGGTGCATCTCGTCCTACGCCGAGCTCTCCAACCAATTCAGGTTACAATTCGCCAGTAGCAAGCTCTTTCCAAAGCAGCCATCGGACCTCCATAACATGCGCATGAGCAAAGGCGAAACCATAAGAGAATTCCTCAAACGTTTCAACGATGATAAAGTCACAATCCCAAGTTGCACGGAAGCTACCGCCTCCGACGCGTTCAGACGCGCCCTCCCCAAAGATAGCGACTTGTATAAAGAAATGACAAAGATGTGCACCGAATCATTCGAAATAACGAGGGAAAGGGCCATGCAAGCCGTAAGATTGGAAGAGGACTTGAAGCAATACAACGAAGAGGTTGCCAGATCTCCACGTAGGCGGATCCCTCCGCGAAGGAATTCTCCCCAATGTCGATATACCGATAGGCACCAGGAACAGGGAGGACGCAATGATAAAAGAAACAAACCTTTCCAAAGAGAATCCCAAGCGGTACATACTGTGAGCGAGGTAGAAAGCAACTACGTCGTAGAGAGAGGAATCTCCATGAAGACCGACGCCCTACGCGTCATGAGCGCAATGGAAGGGTTACGCGACGTGCAATGGCCAAGAAAGCAAAACCCTGGAAGGAGACCTGGAACGGGCAAGGGGTATTGCGAATTCCACAATGATACAGGTCACACGACGGACAGATGCTACACCTTAAGAAAAAAAGTGATGAGGCTGCTAAAGAGAGGAGACCTGAAAGATTTACTCTCCAAAGAAGGAAAGAACGCCCTCGAAGGGATAAAGAAAGAAAGAAAGTCTCCCACTACACCTCCACCTCCAGCTCACCACGCTCGTACCATTCATTCCATCATCGGAGGACCTTCAGCAAGCAGATACGCGTCTACGACGACAAAGAAAAGTATCAAAATTCTAGGAGACGAGAGTAACGCGACGAAAGTCTATCAAGTACGCCCTGCCCGAAGCAAGCAGCTTATCACGTTCGAAGATTCGAACGCGACGATGGAGCATCACGACGGGTTAGTAATCTCTCTCACTATTAGTAACCACCTCGTTAAGAGAATCCTCGTGGACAATGGTAGCTCGGCCAACATCATCACTACGGCCGCCCTGAAAGAATTAGGATTATCCCTTAGCAACGTGACCAGGAGATGCGTACCACTAGTAGGTTTCAGCGGCGAAGTGACATAGATGATAGGGGAAATTACGCTATCAACCTATGCCAGGGGTATTAATACGCGGGCTAAATTCGTCGTAATGGAGCTTGAATCGCCATACAACGTGATCCTGGGAAGACCATGGCTGCACGGCATGAGAGCAGTCCCGTCAACATACCATCAGTCCCTGAAATTCCCATCGCCATGGGGGACGCAAGAGATCATGGGAGAAACTCAAGTTGCTAGAGAATGCTACGATATCGGAATGAAGGAAGCAACCAAAGCGTCGCCGTGGAAAGAAAAGAAAGCATAGCAATCAAAATATGAAGTGCGATGATCTAAAGTCTTTCACCAAGATACCAAGCATCAAAAGATCCAAGTAACAAGAAACGATCTAAGCAACATGTTCCTAAAGCATCACCCTCCGTAATCCTAAAGAAAGCACAAGAGTCTTCCGAGATCCTTCTCGACCTTATTTCCCTTTCATTTGCATGAGTAAGAACAGTCCTTTTTTCCCTTTCCTGAACTTTTTCTTTATAATAAGGTAGAATAGTTGTCTTAACGTCAAAACGACAAGGGGTCGTGGCGACAAAGGGGTTGACGTCTACGTAGTAGTCTTGTCTTCATGATGCATCTTTTCAATATATGAGTATACCTTCTTCTTTTTTCCTTCCCCGATGTGTTCAAGCATGATAAGAGATGTTTTATTTTCAAAGTACTTGCTCTCTGTCTCTGATGTAACACCCAAGCTCAAAAGGCCACGGCAAAAATCCGCGCCGGGGGTGAATTTCGTTAGTCTACGCGTTCAAGGCTCCATCTACGCGTAGGCAACGTTAGCCGAACCGCCGACCCCGAGTCGAAGCTTCCTATGATCATTAGCGACGTGTGGCAATGGTCATAGGGATTGAAGCCCGGTACCTCACGAAACCGGCATGGTGCTCTGGGGAAGAAGGGAAACCTATCGCCACCACCCATCTCCAGGAACGCGTATTCACGCCTTCCACGGCCCCTCTGAGAGTCATGAATCCACGGGCAATTCGCCGAACCGGCAGGGACGCGTCCACCGGCATCGTAAGTCCTAATACTCAAGAAAACGGACGACACACACGATACATAGGCCCGTCGATTAAAAGAGTTCGACGTCGACCTAAACGCTAGCGTGAGGCAACGGATCCACCTTTAAAGTAAGGGGTAACGTCACAAGCTGATAAAAATCACACGCTGACCTACGTCTGCCACTCGCTTCTGGGTTCGGAGGAAATGCTGGACCCAAACCTCATGTAAGTCGGCAAATAAGCTAAAGTAAGTCGCATTGACCACATCTCTCGATCAAAGCCAATAAGCACATATCAAGCACCCAAGTCACGAACATGAAGTACCATACAAAAAGATCAGAAAGCCGAAAGAAAGCTCTACGCGTTCGCGAGATTAGTAAAAAAAAAAAAAGGAACAACAAGGTATATCAAGTTAAAAGTATACAAAACTTCTTTGGTTGCTTTAAACTAAGCCTACAAGAAGCTCAGATCAAACCTACCAAAAGGGGTAGAGATACGTAAGAAAGGAAAAGAACTTCCCAAAGGAACGTATAAACGTCGTAAGAAACCAACGACGCGTTAATACATGTCGTCGCAAGAGAGCTAGGAGCGAAAGCCTGTTACATCAGAATTTGGAGAGTAACAGAGATCGGAGGCTTCGATAAATAGTCCATCATAAAAAGGCAAAATTCTTTTTAAAGAGAGAGAAAAAGCTACACGTACATGTACAAATGTACAAAAAAAAAGATTCAAAGAAAGTAAATCAAGAAGATTCATCGCTAGAAGAAGGATCGCCGTCTTCATATTCACAAGCATCCTTATCCTCCTCAGAATCCTCCGCGACGAAATCCTCGCCGTCGCCTTCATCGTCCTCGACGCCGTCGTTGGGATCAACCTCGTTGAGATGAGGAGCAACATCTTCTTCAATATGGGGCTCAGCCGGAGGCTTCATCGGCGTAGGTCCCACTTCAACGCCCTCGGGACGCTCCGGGTACGCGTTGTTGAATTCCCTTCGCTCCTTCACCGGGTCCCATCCATGAGTACGACCAGCAGCATACTCCTCGATGACCTCCACGTGAGATAACCAAGACCAATACTCCGCAACATTCTTGAGGTCGGAAGCCAACCTCAACTCCACCCGGGCCTTCTCAATCTCCAAAGCACCAATCTTGGCTTGAAGATCCTTGACTTGCCCAGAAATATCTTCACGAAGCTTGGACTCTGCCTCCACCTTCTCCTTCGCCTCGTTCTCCGGCTTCTGTGACGCCTCGACCAACGACGTAAGCTCCTTAATCTTTACCTCGTCGGCCGATTGTTTAGCCTCCATAGACCTCGTCCGATCAACGAAATCAGAGAAGCGCCCATATGCGCATAAAGAAGCTTGAAGAACCTATAGAAAGAAGACGTTCAAGTACGTATATTACAGAGAGCAAGAACAAAAGCTCCAGTAAAAAGAAAGCAATTCAAATTGAAACATACCTGCCACTGCGCCGCGAGAGATTCGCCCATCACGTCCTCAGTTTCCCTCGACAAGTAGTAATTAAGGGAAGGAGGATTTTGAAATTGTTTCATAGCAGGGATAAACGATCTCCCAGACGCGACCGCACGAGAAATCACCCCCGGAAAGTCGTCTACAGACTCATAGCCAAAGTCTAACTTCTCGACTACCTTCTCTTTGCCCTTACGCGATCTCTTCGCCGGAGTAGACGAAGGAGACGGGGATGAAAGCAAAGAAATCATAGGGATGGCCTGAAGCATAGTCCCTGAAGCCGCCATCTCCTCGGCGCGACTCCTTTTACGCGACGCTACCAAAGCCGACGCGGACAGCCCTCCACCACGGATGCGAGATAAATCCGCAGAAACTGAAAGAACCAAAAGCACACGTATAAGAATCATGAGCAAAAAGAAAGAAGAACCGAGTAAAACTCAGATGAACGAAGGCATTACCTGCCGGGAGTACGGAAGCAATTCGACGCCCTTCTCCGTCATGACCATGGAAAGTCCGATCCGCTTCAGGAATGGCAAGAAGCCTATCGATGACCTTCTGGGTCTCTCGCCTTACTATAATAGCATTCGTATTCACTACATAAAGGAAGAAAAAATAAGATACAGGCCTTGAACACATAGTGCGAGTTTCGAAGAAATCAAAGTTTACCTGTAGGATTCCAGCAGTCAACCAACCAAGCACAGTCTTCGCCAAGAGAAGACTTCTTCACAAAGTAAAAGTATTCGGCCCAGTGACGATCGGCCTGACTCCCCTCGATCGCGATCTTAGGCGCCTTCGGCCTAGACTTAAGGCCTACTCTTCCCACCGTCTTCGTTTGGACGTTGAAAGAATAAGCGATATCCTAGACGGTTAGATCGACGCCATTTTTCTCCACCACGTCGTCTAAAGCACCAAAGATCCTCCAAACGCTTGGCAGGAGCTGCCCCACTGCAACCCCCAAAGCGAGCATGAACGCCTTGACCAACGGCGAGAAAGGAAAGCGATGGCCAGTAAGAAAAGGATACTCGTACACCGCAATCCATCCCGGCCGGTGCGCATCAACAAATACCCTGGGAGGAGGTATCTCGATCTCCACCTCAGGACCAAGATTCGCCAGAGACCGTAACCTTTCAACATCACGAACCTCTGTTGATTTACAGTCGGAGCCCTTCAAGATAAACTTGGGAACGTAGAAGGAGGCCATCTGGAAGTAATAAGAAGAAGTTTAGAAGAAGGTACGAAGAGAATTTTGATGACGTTATCATCAACGCGTTCCAGTAACTTTGAAGACGTATTCTGCAAAGAAAGAAGGCGTCTCCCAGCTCTTCTTGATATTACGCCCTGTAAGACGCCTTAGGGGTATTGTTTGTGCCTAAAAATACGACGACTATGGAACGCTAAGGAGCTACGCGTAGAAGCATAGAAGCGACGCGACGTGAAGAACGAAGGATGGCGTCGACGTGACGTTATAAGGAAGAGCACGTCGTTCAGCTATGGGAATTAGGTCAGCCGCCACTTAGTTACCTTGTTCTGTATTATATTCATGTAAATGGTAAAAGATAAGATAAAAGAATATATTTTACCATATTTATTATATCGTTAGAAGATAGAAGAAAAAGAAAAAGATCTTATTTCCTTAGTAGGATCCTAGGGTTAACCTATATAAAGGTCAACGCCAACCTTTTGTAATCATGGTACTACGCCGTAATATCAATACCACAAGAAAGTTCAAGTTTCAACCTTATTCTCTCGTCTTGTCCTCTTAGTGTTAAGATTATACTGTTCTCTTTGATCTTTGCCCTACAATTGCTTAGTTATCATCTCGTTGATAATTTTGCTACAAACAATGAGAAAATACGATTGCATCACGTCTGCAATCGTAAGACCCACTCCAAAGTTGGTGACGACGTGGTCAAGCGCCACAAAAATCCTCCAAGCACCAGGGAGTAACGGTCCCACGACCACGCCAAGGAGTAGCATGCACAATCTCACAAGTGGCGAGAACGGGAAGCGGTGACCGACAAAGAATGGGTACTCGTAGACGCAGATCCACCCCAGGCGGTATGAGTCCACGCACACATCGAACACTAAATTTTTTATCTCCACGTAAGGAGAAAGCCTAGCAATGGTTCGGAAGTGCTCGACGTCGCGAGCGAGAGAAGGGCGTCTGTTTTACTAGTCGAGAATCGCTCTGGGCTCGTAAATTTGTGGAGCCGCCATTGATGATTTGATGAGTGTGAAGTTAGAGATTTAAAGGAAGATTAAGAGAATGACAATAGAGTTTGAAGTGTGGAAAGAGTTGAGATCAGAGTGAAAAGTACGAAGATCTGGAAGAGTGTTTAAGTAGGCGACGCAACGAAGTTATATATGGAAGGAAATCACCCTCAAATCTCAGTGAAGAATCTCCCAACTACATCATAGCCGTATGAAGTTGAAATTCGACCATTGCGGATAGGGAAGTGTATGTTAGAAGAATAATGATGGCTCTAGAAGTAATGACATGATTAGAAAACCGTAGGGGTATTGTTCGTACCTAAAAATACCACTGAAGTCGCGACACGTTCAAGAGAAGCTACGCGTAGAGGAAAGGATGACAACGAGTAGATCCTACTAGTAAATGGAGTGGCCGGTTGATATTATTACATTCTTTGTTTTTTAAATTATCATAGGAATGATGTATATGGTAAAGAGATAAGATAAATGTCATAAAAGAAATTCTCATTACCTAGTTTATATTTTTAGATATATATGGAAAAAGATAAGATTATTTTCATAAAGATAGAATTAGGGTTAGCATATATATAAAGGGCCCCTTCTCCATTGTAAACAAGTTTGACCCCCGAGTAATATACAAGTATTCTAAGTTTTACCTTCGTGTTCTAGAGCGTAGAGTTGATACCGTCTAGTTTGATCTTTAACCCACATCATTGCTTAAGATTCTACACGTTTCTTTTGCTACAAACAATGGTCCTCCCACTCTTGTCCCCTCTCCCGGTTCGACCGATTGTGGTCTTCCCTTCCCCAAGGGTACGGTTGGTTCCATCGCTCTTTTCAATTGTCGTTGGTGGACCTTCGGTCCATCCTATCTGGAATGGGGTCTATTTTGTGCGGCTCTTAGTTCTCCTCCAACCTGAATTGTGCCATTGTCTTTGCTTGGACATCTCCAAGACTTCGATAGGGGTACTTGATCAGTACCCGGTACAACTCACTACCCTAAATCAATCCTTGTCGAAAAGCTCTGATTGATGTCGGAATATCACAGTGAGGGATCATAACTTTTTTTTTGTTCATGTTAAGATAAGCACGCAATGGTTTGTTATGTTTTTGGAAGACATGATATAAGTCGTTGGATTGTTTTTCCAGTTTTCGACTTCTACCAAATTGAACTTTAAATGCATTAACTAGATCAGGAAACAAAGTGATCCATGTGGTAGGTGCATGAACCAAGTGAGTGTCGGCCATGAGAGTAAGGTCCCGAAGCTTTTACACATAATCGTCTCCCAATTCCCTCGGGTATCAGGGATCGTCATGCTGTTACGTTAAAAAGATAACTTTTTAGGGATCTCGACCCAGGCTATCTCTTCGACGAACGGATATTACTCGAAACCATCAAACGCCTCCCTTTTTATTGGCTGAGGGAAGCTAGGAATTCTTGCAAATCGTGAATACCACCCATGGGTTGTGCGTTTCGACCATTCATTGGAATCATGAATAAATCGTGCGTTTCGCACATTAGATCCTGCGTAGAGGCTTCTGGGATGACCGGACCCATGTTCTCTGGGATCCCATTGGCAACGATTTCGTAACCGCTCCTCCAACTTCTCTTTCTTTCAATGTCTTCAATCTTTCCTTCAATTCTTCCTGGCTCCTCTCCTTTGGTTTGTCCTATACTTGGATTGATGGTGTTCTGCTTTTCCTCCTTTCATTTGGGCTTAGACTCAGTTACAGGCCGGTCCAACTAAGTCTCGGGCCCAACACTACCAAGACAGATACGATAAAAAATGCACGCATCGTCTAAACATTTGACACAAGTCCTTCACCAGCAGTAGAACTCACTCGTCTAATCGACAATGATGAAAACATAAATTTAAGACTTCTGAATGTGCATTAAGTAAACAAACTTCTTCAGCAAATCTTGACCTACAATTTCATTTGCCCAAAGCCTCCTTTGAAAGAGCCATAGAGAGGCTGGCCTCGTCTAAACGCAAAGATATCATCAATCATAACTGAGTTGGAGCTGTCAAGTCCATTCTTATCCGCTTCACACTCGGATGAATGTCCGGACCCGTACACCCACACACTCAACCTCTTCTTCTGTTGGGAGCCAACTTTGATAAACTTATCAAAAAGGTCGATCAGATCTTGTTTCTTTACCAGTTTCAATGCAGCAACCTGTCATTACATGCCAATAGTATAGTTTAAACAAATAAAATCAATTTTCTTGAGTTTATACTTTTAGGAAAGCTTTAAATGTACCTCGGCTTCTTTTCTATTGAATTTCAAGGTGCCGTCCACAATCTCTTTCCAATAGAATCCACATTCTTCTCTCAAATTCTTATGCTTCTCCAACTTCATATCAATCAAGGAATTCACGTTGCTCTACAACACCAAAAAGATGACAATTTACTTGAAACATCAATGGAAAACTTCATTCAAATGCACTACTTTCATACAGGTATGTTTAGTATCAAGAATTAGATATGTTATTTCAATATTTGGAATTAAATTAAAATTGGTCATTAAAATGATCTAACATCTTCATTCATGTCACATTAAGGATCCAAGATATAGGTTTGGCAATAGCTAATAGGCAAGTAAAATGCTCTTCATAGGATACATTTAGAATTTGTAACAAACATTAGTAATGTTTTCTCAATATATGACTAAATTTAAATTGGAGTATCATAGTACTGTAGCCTTCAGTTACCTTAAATTCATCATCAGTCATGTCACGGATTTTGGACTCGTACATCTTTAAAAAAGCTTCAACTCTTTGATCAATTTGCCCTGGACCCTGTCAAGCCCAATTGAAATTCCTAGTTATTAATACTGTGCACAAAACCTCCATTGGAACACAGATAACAAAACAGAAGAACATTTTACATACCTTCACAGTTGATTGAATTACGAACTGTACCCCATGGACGCCAGCATAATTCCTGCAAGAGGGACGACTTTTATAAGACCAATATAGCCAGAGGACGACATTAATTAATATTTCAATCAAGTCACCTCTTTATCAGAGTGGTTATATATCCTAGTTGCTCAACTGATCGCAGCTGATGAAATGTTGCTTGCTTTGCTACAACAGCAAAAAGCTCGAGTTTCACATTTTCCAGGAAGTTGTCTCTGTGAACCTTCATTCATGAAACAGAATTTTCATGTCAACCAGCACATTCTCGGAAGATAAGAAGTAAAACTGATGTTTGAACATACATCAAAACATAGGGAGTAAAACAAACATATTTAATATAAAAGAGAGTGCCTCCCAAATTTACAATATTTCCAAATACAATGTTTGAAAATCATAGTAAAAGAGCCAAAATTTAACTTCGGTTTCTAAGCAATTCAGCCAGATATTTCACGAGCAAAATTTACAATGATCTCTTCGGTGTAGAGCAATGACAAATAACAGTCCAGCCATGTAACGCCCATTATAACCAATAACATATGCAAGTCCATAAATAGTAAAGTAGATTATGTACATGATAGCTAATATATTAAGAGGTACCACAATCTTTATGTCCTCATAGCGATTTAGGTACTAGAATGGGATCAAAACCCGTTACCTGAATATAATGAACAAGAGCTGAATTTTCATCACTGGGATTCAATCCGTTTGCAGAATAGAAGTGACTTTTTCCCTTATCAAGCTTGACAACTCGATTTGTAAGATGCTGAGAAGGAGAGAGAGGTTGACAAATTGGATGGGTTCCTTTGTACAACACATTTTCGATTTGTTCAATCATCGACCCTGCCTCATTGGTCTCAACATTACCTGAGATAATTTTTCAATAGGAGAACAGCAATAAGACAGCAAAATTAAGATCCATATCCAAAGAGGAATACATATAAGATTGAGCAAGAACCAGATATATAACACTCCACAAAGGATCTAGAGAGCATCGTTGGAACAAATTTAGCAAGGTCATCAGGTTCGAGATGGGGCAGGACTTCAAGTTGTTCCATCCAAGGCCAAGTTCTATCTTCCAAGATCAGTGAGCAGTAGTACATAGCTTGTTCATATGGCTGTTGAAACTTGCAATTCTGGTATTCCTTTGTTATAGCTTCCTGGACGTAAAAGACATTGGTTAAATTACCAGCTTTAGAAAATCACAATGATCACAAGAATACATCCGAGATAAAAGAAACTTGTAGGGACAGCTATTTCATTTTAGTTGAAGCCAGTTCAAAGGTGAATTTTCACAAGTTACTTGGAAATTTGCAAACATTACAATTAATTTTTAAATTTCTTTAAAAACTATGAGTTTATTTACATATAACTATTACATAAGATTCACCAGATAATAAGAATACGAGTTCTAAATAGTAGCATTGTGTACTTGTTACTACAACCATACTACAGTAATAATGATAATTATCATAAAATAAAATAAAAATCAACCAATAATGAGTTTTTGTGTTCATCAATGAGAGAATTATATTTTGACTGAGAGGGAAACAAATACACACATTGATTGCTAAATTTACAACGATAGGTGTCATGTGAGATACCAGAAAATCACTGTTTCTAGAGCATATGGAATTTACCTTTACAACGAAGAACCTGTCAGATTTCACGGTAAATTTAGCAATTTTATTGATCACTGTTTCTAGAAGAACTTTTAACTTGTCATTATAACCAAGTAGTATAACCTGCAAGTAAAATAAAATCAGTACATTAGAAAATCAACTTCAGCAAAGAAAGCAAAAAAAGTATTTGTCTTGTAAGTAACTAGAAAATAGAGGATAGAGTAGTGCAGTAACCTAGGCCATCTGAATTTTTTTTTACCTGAAAACCAGTGTCTGCAAGGGTAATTCCATAATAAAGACCAGCAACCTGTGCATAGTAAGCTGAAAACGAAAATATAAAATAAGATAATCAGTTGCAATTCTAATACATGAAGTGTCAAAGGGTTCATGAAAGAACATCAAAATCAAAGAAATAAAAACACAAAGCTTCATAACAAGACCTATGTCAAACTTCAAACAGATCATTCAAGTGTTTATAGCAGGATTACAGTACAAAGACAATAAGAAGAAAAGAAAAAGGAATGAGAAGAAGCATAAAAAAACATAATAGGAGAGGATTCTCCACTTGTCTGGACATAGGTAAGAGGAAAAGACAGATCATCAAATCATTTCCATTGCCAGCTCATTGGTTGAAAATATATATAAGCAAGAGAAAAGTGAACATTACTCTCTTCCAATTCCCGGTCCTTCTCTTTCCTCCACAAATTGCATAAAGACAATGCCCAGACAAAGGGAAAAAGATTTTAAGAAGATAAAACTAAGAAATGTTACATACCATACTCATTCAGATAATCCATCAACAATCGTGTAAAGATGTCAGTTAAAACTTCTGATTCAGGAGAGCTGCTAGTGTATGGGCAATTAAAATCAACTTTCACGTAAGCCTTGGGAGTGAAGAACGCTGTATCAGGCTTGTACCACAACCTTGAATATGGAGACTTCCTTAATAAAGTGGGTGAGGTAACCTATTTTGGCAATTAACAAAAAAAGTTAGCCTTTCATGTAATTCTGATATACAAAGAGCACAAGTATATACTTTCAAAACTTAGAATACCTCCTTTTCCAACTGCTTAATCGAGAGATCGGTTGGAATGAAAACGTTGTTTGAAGGTAAATGCAAATCCTCACCTGGAACAGAATTCATCCATTGCTGCATAATCATAAAATCAGTCAATTATCACCTTATGATTTGTGTTAAGATTGTTAATTTGGCACACGTGACATGAGATACCAGAAAATCATGATAGAGGGCAAGAACCTGAACCACTGAGCTTGGTACGTGCTCAATTGCATATGCAGTTCCATACCATGGCTCCACCAGATCAGTTTTTCCTTCAAAGTTCTTGGATTCCCAGAATATCCTGGCAGTGTTTAGAGATAGTTCATCAAGTAACTTTTGAATGATTGATGGGTTGAAGTTAGAGGGCAAGGACGATCTTGACAGCCAATCTTTTGGTGGAAATAGCTGAAAGATCAATATGAGCAATCTCTTAGAGGCCATGAAATAAATGGCATGACTTCCACTACTGCTCCAATATGAAATGTCAATTATACAAATGTTCAATTACAAGGTCAGAAATTACATTCAGAACTTACCCGCATATTCGATGAAATATTAACAACATAATCAATTGGAGGAATTTTGTCCTGATAATGGAATGCAGTTTCACAAACCGCTGCAAGCTACAGTAAGAAACAAAATATGAATTAAGATCTCACAGTTCGTCAAGGAATTGCCTTTTCTAAACCTAAAATCTATATCCGCAGAGACAGATGAGTGTCCAGATTTATCAACCCGTAACAAATTAAAGATCCAAATTGACATACTTTCTTAACATGCAATTCATACCTCATTAAATATCCATTCGTGAACACCAGAATTCTGCAATAGAGATATAAATTTGAAAAGCAGTCCAACAACATCTTGCATGTGCTCTGCAAGCAAGAAGAAAATTCAGGTTCTTGGTGTCACAGTAAACTTAATTATTGACTATTAGTTACTCCTGAATGGAAATTAAATTGACATACAAATACTCTTCTTCATGTTCTTGGATTTATTAAAAAGCAATTTCAAAAAGTGAAGCCCTCATATAAAAGCATACTAGATGTTCCCACGGAAATAAATTTTACCATGTCCTGAATCTGTCAGTTCAATCATTACTTTGAAGAAAGAGAAGTCAATACTCGACTCAGCTTCACCTGCAGACAAACTAATTGCCCACCCTGCCATTTAAAAACAGTATAATATGAAATTGTGGATAAGTAAGGGTTACATATATAACAGAAAATAAATTTATAGTGGGAAAAACAAACAATACCAAACATAGTATTATAAAAACATGGAACACTACATATTTAAGTGATAAACAGTTTGAGTGCCATAGCTTTTGCAGATTTAGTTTGGTGAATCATATAGCATAAGTGTTTTTTGAATTTTGTTTAGAACAACAAAAAAACTACAAAGCATGGAAGGAACATGTCAAACCCACCTAACATTTTCAGGACATAAAACAGAGACCCTTCTGCTTCATGGCCAATTAGGTGACCAAGATACCTACACGGTCCTTCCTTGTAGTAATTGATGGTTGGTGTTATTGGCCATCCGACTGTCAATTTGTGACCTTGTTTCACAGGAACAGTTTTGACAAGAATCTGCACAAATGTAGTGATAAATGGAAAAGCACTGATATCTAAAATTTTGATTAGATCATATTTTTGATACAGTGAAACATTAATCAGGACAGAGCTCCCAACATCAGTAAAATGAAATTCAGTAATATGCAACAGCAGTTCGTAGTCAGTGTTGCAAAAACCTGAAGATGCTCCAATGCACAAGGTTGGCCAGTAAAATAAAGTGGGCTTCTATCTTTGTTTTGAATGTCTTGAAATTTCTGCTCTGTCATTTTTCCTATCTTATCAATGGTATCTGCCACATGAAAGATGAGAATACAAATTAGTAATTACATGAGTAATTATCTTCCTGCAAATCTACATGATAAACAATAAGATTTATTATAGACCTTTCGCATATACTACGAGATGCATTCGGTTAGCTGAATAGTATTCCTCATAGAATTTAAGTAACTCTTGTCTTGTATCGATTCCGTTTTCTTTTGGTCGAACCTCCAAAGTCTCCCAACTTCCTGTTATTAGAAGATATACAAAACTTCAATATGAAAGCCCATTCAGGAAAAACATATAAATCTCGCCTACCTCAGTGAAGCATAGCAATATTTACCTAATTTTTTTATCACAATACTTTTAAATAAGAAGAAATTGGCTTCTTAATAGAAATTATAGAGCTAAATTAATCAATTAGTCTAAGACACAAAGTAACTTACACTTCCTGTAGAAATAATCCTTTCAATTTCTTACAGTAAATAATGTAATCACAAAGACACTCTAAGCACTAACACACCTAAGTTTTTACTCAAAGAACTATCATATCTATTGGCACATTACACACAGTAACATTCATACTAAAACAATATTTGATTCCACATAGGTTTAGTAGTACCTGTGCTGAACTTGTTGAACGGATGACTTGCAGAACTCAAATGTTTGTGAAGCTGCATATGGTTGCAAATTTATGGAATTGATAACATTGAGGATCATTTCACACCTCCATCGTAAGGGACACAACATGAATACAACAACAACAACATGACCCATTATATCCCGATAAAACAGAGTATTGGAGAACTTGGAATACTCGATCCATATGCCAATTTAAGTCTGGGTGAATAAATACATTTCCCATGAAAGGATTATTCCTTAAGAAGTATATTAAGGAAGATATTTCCCTTAAATATCCTTATCGAAAAGGAAACATTCATCTAAGAATGATTATTAACATACGGATTTACAAATGAATTATTCGCATTCGTATTCTTTCACATTGGCATTCTTTCACTTTCACATTCTTAAATGCATGCACACTAGCAGGATGTATTCAAGTTTGCATGAAACATACATGCACAAGCAAGTGTGTGCATGTGAATGGAAGGAATGTGCATGTTTGTAGGTTCACAGGTTAATAATATTCGTACCTGGTCTTTATCCTATCCAAAAACAATATTTCCATTACCAGTGAAAGAAAGAAGTGAATGTATATACAGAGAGAGGTAAGATTTAGGGTACTCGTGAGAGACAAAAACCAAGGGCTTGCCCAACATAGCAACTGCACAAACAAATATAAGCTAGTAGTACCTGCATCATTCGCCAACCATCAGACAGCAAATTCTTTTGATGCTCTGCACATGAAGAAGGTACAATCAGCAGCAACTCAAACACTGTTCATGCGTTAAAGCTCCATAGAGAAAATTAACTCATACCAGAATCCACAGCTTTAATTTCCCTAGTGGTAGCATCAGGTGACATTAGTGGTTTGATAAAAAATTGTGCAAATCTGGAATAAAGTTGGAAATAAGTTATGGCCTAATTACAAAAACATATAACTGTAATAAGGAAGGAGAAAAAAGACCATACCGATCCAATGCCTCCTCAAAAGAATCAGTGTTTACATCAAAGTAATAGTTAGTCTTCTCAGATGACGTAAAAGCATTAGTCTTTCCCCCATGCTGCTCATCAGAAAGAATTTGCAAATATACAAGTATACACAATGTGAGACCATCTATTTTCACTTAAGCAGAATGGAACAAAAGATTGAAAATGCTCAATTCAGCTTTGCAAGAAAAAGGCACCTCAGCTATGAACTTGGAGTAACTTTCCTCCAATGGATACTTATCACTTGCATAAAACAGCATGTGCTCTGCAAAACACAAAATGAATGTCCTGATAGATAAGTCAGCTGTAAAGGTAAATTGTGAACAGATAATCAAATTGTAAAATCAAGAAGATCTGACATTTTATACAAGGAGTTTACGCGCGCTCTTAGAAGCCTAACAACATGCTAATCTACAGAAACTGTTGGTTTCCACGCAAAGACAACATCAAAAGTAGACAGCATTGAAAGTAGTAACGGATACCACTAATATGTGATTGGTGCCTATGCTGCTGCTGTATGGGTTAAAATCTGTAGGATCCTAATATAATCCCAGCTCCATAAAGAAAAAAAGAAGAAGGAATTTGAATATAAAATTTGGACATGCGTCCATTTCATTTCATTTGTCTTGTTTTCCCGTTGTTTGGACACTTACCTTATTTGAAATAACTTTTGGCCAAATTGAATGTGGGAAACAAATAAATTCTAAGAAGATTCACCGAGAAAGTGAGCAAGTCCTTCCAAACCGTTAGGATCACTGAACGAACCAACATCAACGCACATCGACGCCGCACACTGTTGATCAGATCAGCCAACAAATTAAAAATTTGACCATTCAACAAATAATTTGAATTCAAAGAAGGGTAAAAAACGAGCGAGAAAGAAATTTTGTTCGAAGAGAAAATTCCAAACCTTATCAGTATCAGGATCACTGATGAGAAGAACTTCGAGTGAATTAGAGAGGACAATTCTCTTGTACTCCCTCTTGTCATTGCGAGGCTTCAATACGTTCTCACCCTCAGCCTTTTGGGAGTACAGATGTTGTGGTATAGAACCTGCACTATCCATTGTTCACACCTGTATAGACATTGGCAACAGATTCTCAGACTCACACGCACAAGCATGAAGAAAGCAATATGCAAAAACCACCTGAATCTGTAAACTAACAGCTCTTTACTCTTACCATCTGCAAACAATATGCAATCAACAGAATACTAAAGAATCCCCAAATCCCTAAAATGCCATCAAATACTCAACTATTAGAATATCTCACTAATACCCAAACAAGTATCAGTGAGATACAAGTATTATTCCTCACTCGCTGACTCTTTGTGTATGAAGAGTTTCTTCTTAAGCAATACACCTACTTTTGATTTTCCTCCATTATTAAGGACTGCTGGTATTTACTTCAGAACATACCCTCTTACAATTTTAAACATTGCTTCAGAGAGGCGAATCACGCAGCTGATTTCCTCGCCAATACGGATATTAATATCCTTGTCATTAAACTTGCTTTATTTGGCCCAAACTCAGCTCTACCTGATGCTAATATCAGGAACCTAGGGAATAGTATTCGATTACACGGTTGTCCTCCAACCTTATGGTCCTTTTTTCGGATCGCCCAGAAGGATAATCAGGGACAAGACACCGGGTACCGGATCTTGCCTATATACAAAAAAAAAAAATACTTTTGATTTTCCTCAAACAAGTGGTGAAATTTCTATAATGCTCAACTACAAATTACAAAACGAATCGGGTGTAACTCCATCCTCTGTACCTAAATCTTTCTTACCCCAGGTGAGCATGGTTCAATTAACTTCACCATGCCAAATCATCACTTCACAATAAAGCACAAAATTCTCGATCGAATTCATGTAAGATCAATGCCAAGAGATTTGAAGAGAAGCAAATTGATCATAATCGCCAGCATATGAAACAGACAAAATCATTGAACAATAAAGCACAAGAAATTGCCAAGAAAATATCAGAAAACCTAGATAAAATCTGGAGAGCAGAAACCTGCGAATCAAATCGGATAGTAGCGACGATCGCCCGGAAAGAGGGATGCGGATAATTCTGGGGAAATCGGTGTATTTGTTTACTTCACAAGCATTTCCATGGAAATATCTTCTTTCAGAGGGGCGGCGATCGATGCCTCATTAGAGTCTATTTAAAAGATTTTTTAACAAGCAAATAAAATCTTATTGCAAAACATAAATCATCTTCACGGATGATCTTGATAAATTGTTTCAAGCATGGTCTTCCTATAATAGACTCTGAGATAAAGTTGCGAAAAGACGTACTCTCTTCTTCTGAAAGTTGATTATTCCACTTGATGATACTTTCTCGAAGATCTTCAATATTAAGGTCTCTAGAAGCTAATAAGTCTGCACCTCTATTATCTTTCTTGTTAATATGGAAAAAACGAAATTCATCAAAGAAGGCACGGAGGGATTTGATATCCCTAACAAATGTCCTGATTTTCCACGAAATCACAACTCTAGTTCCATCCAGAATCGATGATGCTTCTGAAACCAACACCGACGAGCAGGGGATACCCACCTGCTCCACATATGATGGTTTACCTGCAAAGTTACGAATAATAAAACCTAAAAAACAAGCGTTATTGACTCTTTTCGAGCCATCACAATTGAGCTTAAAGACACCTTCAGGGGGTTTTGTCCAACGAGATTTGTTAGATTTACGCTTATTAGCCTTGAGCACTTTATGTTTACCGGAAGGAGAATCAAAAGTTGACTTCCATTCCAGATACCTGAATAGAGCTGGTTTAGCAATATCCTCAATAGTTGGTAACGTTAGCGTTCTACAGGGTCCACCAAATAAAGAATCCTAATTCAGCATAAGAATTACTTTTACAAAATTCTTGAAAAGAAGTTTTAAAATCTATAGAGAAAGTCAGTGACATATCATACGGCCCTAAAGAAATTAATTTGTTTAAACACCTTTATCGTAATAGGACAACAAAAGAAAAAATGGGTTTTTCTTCATTTATATTGTTACAAAGGCTACAAACAGGGTAGATTTTATGAAAGTGCCTATTAAGTCGTTATGTAGTTGCGAGACAATCAGAAAACACTTTACAAAGGAAATTCTGAATTTTTGGAGGGATCTTAGATTTCCAAAAAAGACTTGGATCTAGATCCGGTTGTGGATTGGTTCTAAGGAGACGATAAGCTGATTTGACAGAGAAATTACCATCTTCAGGTCGGGTCCAGATAATTTGATCTTCAAGCGATGACACAGGAATACGAATAGAAACAATTTTATCAATAATGTGATCGGGGATTGTCGTTGAAAGTTTACTAGAATCACATTGTGTATCTTGAGTGATAAAATCACTAACCTTTTGGGTGATAGGCATATGGTGTCAGAAATTTGAAATAGCGCAATCCGGTATCCAGTTATCAATCCAAATCTTAATTCTCTGGACATCTCTTAATTGCCAAGAAATCCCCTTCTTAAAGTCATCAAGGAGAAGTAAAAGTCTATTAAACTGCCATGATTGAGAGGGCTTGCGGGTTAAGGAAAGAAAATCAGTGTTATTAAGATATTTTTCTTTAATAATAGTGACTCACACATTATCGGGTTTTGACAAGATTTTCCAAATTAACTTCATTTGAAGAACACGATTATTATCCCAGGCCTTGCGAATACAAAGACTTCCTAAATTATAAGGTTTACAAATATCATCTCAATGAAGGAGGGACTGAGACGAAGGGTATTTTTTATTCCGGAAAAAATGGTTATTAATATCGTCAATATCATCACAAACTCCTTTAGGTAGAGGAAAACTTTGCATTAAATAGTTGACTTGAGAAACAAGATTGGTTTGAATTAGAAGAGCTCATGCTGCTTGGGAAAGAGGGTCATCTTGTATGTTGTTTCTTAAGTGCTGCAATAACATCATTAAAAACATCAATGCAGACACGTCCTTGAAGAATAGGAATACCAAGATATTTCTCCATTTTAGAGGTAAGGGGAATGTTCATAAATGTTGCTAAAGATCTAGCAGAGTTTGAGGAAACATTGCTAGATACGTGAAGTGAGCTCTTGTGGTAATTAATAGATAAACCACTTTGTTTAGAAAAGGAAAACAAGAAGCTTTGGATGAAGGAGATCTTTTCCATAGAAGCATTGGTTAAAATTATAGTATCATCCACAAAAGTGAGAAATGTAATCGAGCTGCCATTTCTGGTCAAATTGATTCCAACATGAGGTTTATCTTTACGGGATTCTAGACTTAGTTTTCTAGCAAGATATTCCATAGAAATAACAAATAAGGCCGGGGCAATAGGATCTCCTTGTCTAATGCCAAAACTAGGCTTAAATTCAGGGCCAGGTTGATTGTTAACGAGAACCAAGTAGGAGGCAGATTCCAAACAAGCTTTAATCAGGTTAGTCCTTTTAGAGCAGAAACCAAAGCAATCTAATATTTTACAGAGAAAATCTCAATCAAGTTTATCATAGGCTTTTTTCATATCTAATTTAAGGGTCATCCAGCCAGTAGCACCTTTTTTTATTCTTATGGAAAGAGTGAAAGATCTCATGAGCAGCTAGAATGTTATCTTGAATAAGACGACCTTCCACAAAAGCCCTTGGTAAGGAGAAATAATTTTCTCAAGAAGCGGTTTAAGCCTGTTAGCCATAATTTTTGTGATGATTTTATAAGAAGAATTGCACAGACTGATAGGCCAATAATGATTAATGGTTGTTGGGTCATCAATTTTAAGAATAAGGGTTATGAACGAGTGATTGATAGAAGAAAGCATTTGTTCAGAATGAAAAAAGGCTTTCACAGCATCTAAAAGTGAAGTTTTAATGATGGACCAATGTTTTTGATAGAATTCAATACAAAAACCATCAGGTCCAGGGGTTTTATCATGAGGTTGATCAAAATAGCTATACGAAGTTCAGATTCAGAAGGAGGCGTTGTAAGGGTATGGTTATCTTGATCAGTTATAAGGGATGGAATAATATCACGATTTGAATTTAAAATTCCCGTGGCTCCATTTTCCTGGAAACGAAGAGAATATTCCTTCGTGATGTCCTAAGTGATGCCTTCTTGGTCATACAAGAAAAAACTATCTTTTGTACGGAATCGAACCATAGCTTGTTTAAAGTTTTTTTTGCTTGGATATGGCATGGAAGTATTTAGAGTTACGATCAACCTCCTTAATATGCTTTGATTTTGCTCGTCTACGCCAATAATCCGTCTCATAATGAATTAGCGAGTTGAATTTCTTTGAGTGATTGTTAATAAGTCTTTATAGTTCTAGTATTAGAGGGGTCGGTAAGAAATTCTTCATGGAATTTTTCTAGTTTTTTTCAGTAGAACTGAGTTGAGAAAAGTGGTTCCCTGAATACTTTAGAGACAAGTTTAGAGTAAGAATGATAGTTAGACCAATTTGGTTCATATCGGAAGGGGATTTTAGTCGGAGAGTCATGACAAGGCTAAAATCGTTCATGCCTATCAAAGAAAACCTAACTAACCAATTAGTATAGCAGGAAAGCAAGGGTCGAATCCCAAAAGAATAAAGTAGTCTATTCCTAAGCAAATAACTATTACCAACAAACGAACCAAAAGGGGGGGGGTTGTCATCTATAACCTAAGACAAGTAAAAGTAACAAAGTAGCAAGAATTGTTTTAAATATGATTGGGAAGGCGTTCCACCTGACAAATATCCACACAATGACATGCAAGGTTGATCATAGATATCTCTAACTCATGCAATCCTATTGTTGTTCCTATTCATGTTCAGACATAGATATTAGTGCAACCCGCCCTGATATAACTTCTTATTAAACAAATCCGAAGACCTTCAAGACTCAATTCAATAGAGGCATTAAGCAAAAGAATATAGCAGGATACATGCAATTCAGACAACCCGTCAGATAAGCATACAATTAATTCTCATTCACAAGTAAACATTGCGACCCGCTCATGTAAACATGTGTTTACTACTAGATAAAGAACTTTGACCCGGAATTACCAAATCCTAGCACTATGAACAATACCAACAAACCTAGTTGGCCAAACTAGACAAATCAATAAGATTCAATAAGATGAAGAGCATGAGAATCATTACAATCAATAGAAAGCGAAATAGAGTTTAGAATCTCACAACCATACGGTCAAAGGCTTCAACCGTCGGGCGAAACAAAAGGAAATCAATTCAACATCGACACGGAGGCAAAACTAGGGTTCTTCAGAAAAGTAAACGTGATAACCTAAAACTAAAGTGTTTTTAGGCTTAAATACTCCTAAGAATGATAAACCCAAAATCGGAAATCCAAAATAAAAGGAAATAAAATAAAGAAAATACAAAATAGGATAGAACTCGAAAACAAATCAGGCCTTCAACTCGTAACCCGTGGGTGCGGATTTAGGGCCATCCGCGGCTCACCCGCGGGTCTTCAACACTTAGCCAATTCTTCAATCTTCTCTGCATGCCATCCGCAGGAGCGGTATGCTGCAAACCCGCGATCGCGGGTCACCCGCGGGTTGTCCGCGGTTTTCACCAGTAGCTCGTTTTTGCCTTCTTACTTGATTTCTTCAATTCCTTGAAAGACGTCTTCAATCTTGACTAATCTTCATAGTTCACTACTTCTTCTCTTCAACTCCGGATCATGTAATTACATATAAAATAGCTCCCAAATGATCCTAACCTTAGCTAATAATCACTAGATTATATGTATGAAATATTGTCTATCAAATTCCCTCATACTTAGACCTTGCTCGTCTCTGAGTAAGCTAAAGAAAACATACTCCTTAATCTAATACAAAGGTCTCCGGAAGTATAAAGAAACTTGCCTAATGATTACAACACCATCAACAAAAACATCCTAATATATCCTCAAAACAACAACTATATAAACATCAAGCAATACAAGCGATATGATCAATAAACACATAAACTTCTCTACTCCTTATGACTCTCAAGTGGTCCTACCCGAAATCCTCGTATACTTCACTTCTTATGTCTTCCAACGCCAAATGAGAACAAGTCCTAAAATCACTCTATTTTTTCCTCAACTCATCTTGCTTAGGCGCCCTCTCAGGTTTTCATCTTAACCACTCATTAATTGTTCCAGGCTCACCAAAACTCACATCACTCGAAACCTCTTTTTACCCCAGCCTAGTGTTGGTCCAGGTTACCTGCTTGTTGCATAGATCTTGCTATCCCATGATTTTTCTGCCTTTTTTCATATTTTTGTGGCGTTTTCATTTTTTTAAATTTTTTTGTATTTTTCAATATCTGATAATGCGAAATTACAAAGCAAATTCTGAAATGATATGTGAAAATGAAACTAATATAATCCCTAACAAGTAATAACTTTCCCCCTTACTTAAATCAAGCATTGTCCTCAATGATAGAAAGGACCTAAAAATGTAAGGGGAAGAAGAAATAAACTCACTCAGGTGGTAGAGATGGATATGGCCAACGACCAAAGAACTCCATCTGCTGTCTCTGCATCACCTCTATCATCCTCCTCTGAGTTGCTTGCTCCTCCATAAAATGACTCTGCTAATCGATAATTGGCGCATCTCAGTCAACATGTCAGTACGCCAAGAATCCTCCTGTTGAGCACCCGCCCCACTAGACTGCCCAGTCTCATATCCAGGACCAGCCTGAAATCCATGAACATCCTAAAATCCCGGAACAGTCTCCTGAGGCTCATCATCATCAATCTACATCTCTGCAGGCGGCTGCTCTAACTCATTAGCCTCTAAGTACCAATCAGCAGTTGTAGGACCAAAAGAAATATGCTCTCTAGGAAGACGTAACTTGTGCCTCCCACCATCTAAAGACAACCACTTGTAGTCATGTCGTCCAGCAACTCTAGAAGAAGTCCACTTCAACAACTTGGCCTTTCTTAGACCATCCTCATCAAACAAATATGTGAGCGGAATCCACTCTCAGGCAAGTTCATAACCTCCCTAGCAATCAGTGTAACTATCCCTCCTACAACCAACTTGCCTAACTCCTTCTCCTTGGTCCTAAGACATCTATCAACGAATAATGCCACCCAATCAGGAATCACATCACTATCAGAGGTGAGACACCATAACCATCTAAAGTCCTTCAGAGAGAGCTTGTTGATCTCGCCTTGGCCAAAGAAGTTCAAGGAAAGAACCTTATGGGCCAGTCTCAAGCAAGGGTGAGTAATCTTCTTGTTCTTCTCACATTTGTGTCAAACACTAGCTTGTCTTGTTGATCTCGCCTTGGCCAAAGAAGGTCAAGGAAAGAACCTTATGGGCCAGTCTCAAGCAAGGGTGAGTAATCTTCTTGTTCTGCTCACCATTTGTGTCAAACATTGTCCATGTAGTAGCAGTCCAGAATAAAATATGTTGAGTGCCAATAGCATCAGCCCAACCCTCAGTAGGGTAAGCAGTTACCCCCAGAATATCCATCAGACGGTCATAGGAAACAGAATATTTATGCTTCTTATAAATAAAAGTGATTCTCTCTAACCTTCATCACCATAATGAGCGAGTAAGCTAGCTAAGAACGATCTAGTTAATTCATCATGGGTAGGCACATTCTTAGAAACAAAATCTCTCAGCCGAGCATGCCTAAACATCGTATCAGTAAACTAACGAAGCCCCAAAGTCTCTAAGGTATCAACATCATAAAACTTGGTAACAATGATACCCAGTTTCTTCAAAGTTTGCAAATATTATTTCATAACATTCGTCTTCCTAAGTATTTCACACATACTTACTCAAACAACCGTGCCAAGAGGGGAGTATCAGACTTACAAAACTGAACTATAAAGTTCAGAAAGTTTTTGCAGAGGCGAATTGCGCTGGCAGAATATGTTAGTGGCTCGCATGTTGTTTGCGGGTCGTCCGCGAGTTCGTATCTGTTGGACTTCTTCTCACTCGAGCCCGAGGGTGCAGTTTTAGTTCCGTCTGCAGCTGATCCTCGGATTTGTTGTTGCGCGGGAGTTTCCTCGCCGGTAGTGCCTCGATCGCTCTCCCTTGTGGCTCGGGGAAGCTCGGTGAGAGCAAGGAGTCGCACGATAGTTTAGATCTGGCGGAAAAATGGTAGTTTCGTGGCCTCTTTATGGTGGACGGGGTGGTTGGGCGGTGATGGTTGTTGGCTTGTACGTGGCTGCGATTGTGGGGGTGTAAAGAGGTGGCCGACGATGTTAACTTTTGATGAGGGAAGGTGTTTTGGTGGCTGCGGGATTTTTGGTGAGGGGGCAGTAAAAATTGGTGAGGGGCTGATGAGAAAATGGTGGGGGCTACTAATGTTAGGGTTTTGGTAGGGAAGATGAGGTGGAATTTCGTTTCTCTTTTTTTTTTTCGAGAAGGAGTAGTCTTAAAGTGTGATTTTCGCGGGCGCGGATACACCATCCGCGAGAGCGGATTTTTGTCCGGGCCGCCTCTCCTCTTTTTTGCATAAATGAACTTTTATGTATATTAGCAAGCACTCACCTTAGAAGCAAGCACTCACCTTAGAAGCAAGCACTTAGACCAGGTAAGAACTAGGGGAGCAAAAGGAAGAAATAAATGGGCCAGGTGAAGTGGTAAGGAAAGTAGTAGACTTAGAGAAACATTATTTCAAAAAAATCAAACCATAAGGCTAAATAAGATGTTATGTTCCCAGGCACAAACAACTGAAAAGTGGAGCATAAAAAAGGAACTAATCTTCTTTTTGTCGTGGATTGTTTCAAATTATGTTTGCAGATCGATGACAGGGTGGCATTATGACCTAGTGATCAAACAAGAACAAAGCATTTGTATGAACTTGAAATAACAGAGTAAATTGACAATCCACCTCCTTCCACCACCTTTTCACAATCCAAACCAATCCAAAGTAAATTGACAAGGGAATCTAGAACTCGAAACATTCATACATATCCCCAAATTGACAAGGGAATCCATACCCCTGTTGCATTCAGAATTGCACCCTAAGAACAACATTCATACATATGGTTATAAAAAAAGGCTCTTATGGAATTCAGAACAACAAAATCAAGAAGACTGACATGCCCAACATTAAAAATAATGGGTGAAAGAAGATATATGAAGAAGAGATCTTCAATGAATACTAGTAAATGTGAGCTCTTTCCTCCACTGACCAGCAGAATTACAACTCGAGTGCTTACTCCCTAAAAAGAGAAGATGAATTTTTAATTACAAAACTCATCAACTTTAAAATATTAATCCAGCAAACAACATATGTGGAGGAAGAAAACTTACAATCAGAACAGGATCAACTGATTTTCTTTATAAACCCAATGAACTAACAAGAATCATACAATTAGTCACAAGTTCACATGATAATAAGACCAGTTTCATTAATACTATATGGCAAGTTTATGTGGTAAAAAAATTAATGGTACACAAACACTCTGCAGTTTTGACCGAACAAATACTTTAACTCAAAATACGAGCATACTATAAATTCTTCCAACATCTATCTAGGGCGCGGAAGGCCCAAAATGACTCATGCAAATCAGTCCTTAAGCATCTCTCCTTCAAGTTTGTCCTTGAGCATTTGAACATCAAAATCATGTCTCACAAATAACTTCAGTCTTGCCCTAGGTGCATAGTTATATTCCGCAGGTGCATAATCCTATTCCACAACTGCTACGCCAATTCCTTATACAAACGATACAAAGCTGATGCTTACATTGCGACCGCAATCCAAATTTTCTTTCAACAACATTAAGATTTGAAAGGACACGCTCCACACAAACACTACACTCTATATGCTGACTTTGCTTTAATGCAATAAAATGAACATAGTGCTCTATCAGTTGTAATAACGAAAGCTAAAACAACAACATCACTACGGAAGCTAAATCCTTGAAAACTTAACGAATAAACCAAAAATCAAGTGAAATTACCTCCGTCGGCATCTTCCTGGTGTCTGATCCATCGTTATCCCCAAATAACCTATTTTTCTTCTTCAATACAAGCAAAGGCAGGTCGAAAGCCATGGATGACTTTGAGGCAACTTCGATACACCCAGCTTGATTGATATGTATTCCAAATGCTCTGAAATACAAAAATCCAGGAGCGCATTTGATGAAATGCGTGAAAAAATGATACTGACAGAAGTATGATTAGATCTTGATGTCATAAGGGATTCAAAACCAAAATCACTAGGAAGAGAGCAAGAAGCTCGACGGGAATGACCTCGTGATTGTATAGATTGCCTTTTAGCTTCTTTGCAGAAAATATGATAAACCTAGTGTTTAAGCTTGTCAACGAACTCAGTTCAAAGGAGAAACATTGGAGGCAATAAGACCGGTTGTGGTAGGCACAAAGAAGTATCTGAATTCATAAATTATCCCTTTGTTATGATATCAACATAGAAAGCCCTGGCAATGAGCATCACCAATCTAAACAAACAGGTTCATTTATCATAGCCAACAAGTTCATATTCCAAAACCAACAACTTCATCTGTAACATTATAATGAGCATGATAAATCGGAGAAATCTTTTTAAAGCACCATACCCGGTACGTACATCAGACAACATCAAGTTCAACAAAAGCTTCCTCCGAATCTTCTGAGCATGATAAATCTCTCTGAGCATGATAAATCTCTCTTGAGGAAAATGGCATGCTTTTGTACATCATGGATTCTGAATGTGGAAACTTCAACTCCACTTGTGATCACAAGTTTGTCATAAGAAATCTTAAATCTCCATGGTTTCAAGCCAATGATCGACGAACAGAATCGAGCATCTCCGTCAATTTCTCGAATTCGACACTTTTCCCCATCAAATATATAATCCGTAAAATTAGGGTTTGTACCTGAAACAACCGTCGATGATAGCGCGGAGGGATCCGAGCTTGGAAGTGTAGTCGCATGGTGGTGGAGCTTGACCTCCTTCCATGGCTAAGAGAAGGAGGTATGGAAGGAGGAGGATGAAGGGAGTAACCTCTGTAGAATCGTCAGGAGTGTAGAATCGCCATGGGAGAGAGCTAGGAGATTATGACGGGTGGCTTTACGGTTTTTCCCCTGAGTGTTTTTCATGTTCATGGATCTTGCCACCGCTTTATTATATTTATCCCAGGCTTCTCCTTAAACTTTTTGGATTTAATCTCAATCGTTGATCTATCAAATCCAACGACTCGCGTTGATTCTTAGTTTTAATCTTAAGGGTTTTTCTCCCTAGTGTTGGAATCGATTCTCGTGGGATTATAAACCATGAGGTCCGCGAGGTTTCTAAAAGAGGAAAGGCCCAAACCGCGAGCCCATAACCACTGGGAGATGAGGCCCAGTAGAGGCCCAAAAGGAGTAATGTAATAAATTACTTAGAGACTGGATATAGTGGGGCACGCGAGTCTATTATAAAATGTAACGGAAAGGAGAAAGAAAGGGAGATCTGATCTTTTGACAAGTTTTTCCCCCAAGAGAAATAGAGAGCAAAAACACAAGAAAAGCCTCCTCTCGAGCTCATTCCTTCTTCTCCCGATTTACCTCTTTCTGGTAGCATTTCGGATGATCGGCACATGGATTATGACTCTCGGTGTTGTAATGGTGCTTTTGGTGTAAACTAAGAAATGTTACATACCATACTCATTCACATAATCCATCAACAATCGTGTAAAGATGTCAGTTAAAACATCTGATTCAGGAGAGCTGCTAGTGTATGGGCAATTAAAATCAACTTTCACGTAAGCCTTGGGAGTGAAGAACGTTGTATCAGACTTGTACCACAACCTTGAATATGGAGACTTCCTTAATAAAGTGGGTGAGGTAACCTATTTTGGCAATTAACAAAAAAAGTTAGCCTTTCATGTAATTCTGATATACAAAGAGCACAAGTATATACTTTCAAAACTTAGAATACCTCCTTTTCCAACTGCTTAATCGAGAGATCGGTTGGAATGAAAACGTTGTTTGAAGGTAAATGCAAATCCTCACCTGGAACATAATTCATCCATTGCTGCATAATCATAAAATCAGTCAATTATCACCTTATGATTTGTGTTAAGATTGTTAATTTGGCACACGTGACATCAGATACCAGAATATCATGATAGAGGGCAAGAACCTGAACCACTGAGCTTGGTACGTGCTCAATTGCATATGCAGTTCCATACCATGGCTCCACCAGATCAGTTTTTCCTTCAAAGTTCTTGGATTCCAAGAATATCCTGGCGGTGTTTAGAGATAGTTCATAAAGTAACTTTTGAATGATTGATGGGTTGAAGTTAGAGGGCAAGGACGATCTTGACAGCCAATCTTTTGGTGGAAATAGCTGAAAGATCAATATGAGCAATCTCTTAGAGGCCATGAAATAAATGGCATGACTTCCACTACTGCTCCAATATGAAATGTCAATTATACAAATGTTCAATTACAAGGTCAGAAATTACATTCAGAACTTACCCGCATATTCGATGAAATATTAACAACATAATCAATTGGAGGAATTTTGTCCTGATAATGGAATGCAGTTTCACAAACCGCTGCAAGCTACAGTAAGAAACAAAATATGAATTAAGATCTCACAGTTCGTCAAGGAATTGCCTTTTCTAAACCGAAAATCTATATCCGCAGAGACAGATGAGTGTCCAGATTTAGCAACCCGTAACAAATTAAAGATCCAAATTGACATACTTTCTTAACATGCAATTCATACCTCATTAAATATCCATTCGTGAACACCAGAATTCTGCAATAGAGATATAAATTTGAAAAGCAGTCCAACAACATCTTGCATGTGCTCTGCAAGCAAGAAGAAAATTCAGGTTCTTGGTGTCACCAGAATTTTATAAAATGTAACGGAAAGGAGAAAGAAAGGGAGATCTGATCTTTTGACAAGTTTTTCCCCCAAGAGAAATAGAGAGCAAAAACACAAGAAAAGCCTCATCTCGAGCTCATTCCTTCTTCTCCCGATCCTCTTTCTGGTAGCATTTCAGATGATCGGCACATGGATTCTGACTCTCGGTGTCGTAATCGTGCTTTTGGTGTAAGAATTAGCCCATTTGGGTGAGATTCGTGAGTGAAGTAATTGGTGTTGTGTAAGAAGTAGTGGTATCACGTTTGTTTTATCTTGTTCTCCTTCCTCTCCTTGTTTAAGCTTGCATTTTGGTGTTGTTAAGAGTCTTTTGGCTCGTTATTTTCTGAGTATTGACTTGAGCGTAAGAGAGCCAAATCCGGGAGTTCAACCTTCTGGTCTGGTTGTGCAGGTGAAAGCTTTAGCTCAAGAACGAGAAGAACAAGGAGGAAGATGGAGTTTCATCGAAATAATATTGGAGCCAAAGTTGTTTGGCCAGTTGGGCACGCGAGGTGTCTAGCATTTCCGAAGAGGATCGTAAGCAAGCCAGGTCTCGCGAGATGTTGATCGCGAGGTCACAAATCCGGGCTCCAACAATGGCGCCGACCATGGGGACCTCCTCACGCAGCTAAGTGTCATTCAAAACTTTGGGAAGAAAGTCTCGTGAAAAGGAAAGATGGCAGAAACAGACAGAAGTGGTGTCGTGAATAATACTCCCCTACAAACGAACTTTCCAGCACAGGCCACATTGTCGCCCCAACCTCCTCGCGTTGAGGAAGAGGGAATTGTGATTCCTCCAAAAGAGACAGCTGCTTTCCAAGCCTGGTTAAGGACTCGCGAGCAAGAAGCTCTAAGAAATCATAATCCAGAGAATCAAAGAGAAACGACTCGGGTGGTCCATGAACACTGTAGAACCGGGAGGCTCAATTTGAAGAAGAAGGCGTGGAGGTTGTTCCTGAAGATAGAGTCTATGTGTCAAGGATGCCGAGAGGAAGAAGGGTCGCGGGGGAGGCGAGGCTCAGGGTTAATTATCTCAACCAGGCTCCCGCGAGCTATCATGACCATTATTATTCTCAGAATGGAGGTCAATATGACGGGAGGAATCAAGCTTATGCCCCGGTGCACGGCGCACACACCCTTCGCAATCATTATGATGCCCCTTACAACCCCCGAGATGACTATCCTAACTAGGTGTATCCTCCCAACCCTCCTCTAAACTTGTCATCCATGTTCGGACCTACCATCTTTGTGGAGCACATAATTCGCGCACCCCTACTGTCGGATTTCAGGTTTCCGACCATCAAAGAATACACCGGAAAAGGTGATCCCAACGACCACCTCTCGCGATATAAGTATGTGATGATCGCGAGAGGGCCAGATGAGGCGATTATGTGCAAGGGTTTCCCGGGCACTCTGGATGACATGGCCATGACTTTGATGCTGAATCAACCGGCCGAGAGCATTGCCTGCTTTGCGGATATTGAAAGGAGTTTTCTCTTGCATTTCGGGTCATCGAAAAAGAGGACGATCACTATGCAAGAGGGAGTGGGTGTCAAGCAGAAGTCTAGGGAAACACTCGAGAGTTATGTGAAAAGGTTCTCGGGAATGATCCTAAAGGGTGACGATTTCGATGATAAAACCATGAGAGTTGCATTTCTGGGTGAATTTCTCGACGGGAGTGAGTTTAAGAAGCATATGTACCGAGTTCAAGAACATACATACCAGGTTATGCTCGAAAGATCTTACGTCAAAATCCAGGTGGAAACGCATACGGGAATGTTTCCCGCCAATGGAAATTCAGACAAACACACTCAAAACCACAAGAAAGGAAACCAAAGATGGGGAAATAAGAGACAACAGAATGATCGGGGCAGAATAGTCAGATTCGGAACAACTCGCGAGCTCTGAGGCTGTCAAATCTGAATCAGAACAAGGGGCAGTATCAAAATCATGGTCAGAGTCAGGATCAGAATAAGTTTCAGGCTCAGAATCTTATGAATCAGTGAGATGACCGAGGCAGGGGTCGCGACCGTGAAAATGGAGGAAGAGGTCGTGGTCACGACGGCATGTGGTGTGCCCACCACCACTCTATTACCCATAACACGAAGGACTATCGTAATGGCCCTAGAACTCAAATTGAGCTAGAGCAGAGGATAGTTCTTACCAACCATAGAGGAGGCGGAAACCCACAAGGCAGGGGGAGGAAACCCCGATCGCGGGAAGAATAGAGGGGGATACAACAACGGATGGAGGGGAAGGGGACGAAATCAGTAGCATGCGGGATCCCCTAACCCTCCCCAAGGCAATCAGCATTAGAACTTCCCGAGACCGGACGATCATGTCGGGACTATTGTCGGGCGTCATGTGCTTATCTCTCCTAACAGACGCGAACAAAGAAGAATGAATAACGCTCCTCTACCTTACGACCTTCCTGTTATGAGTGTTGCTAAGCCTGCAAAAAAGCCTTATCAGCTGACCTTTACAACTGGGGAGGTAAATGAATGGGAAGTATCTTCCGGAGATCCGCTCGTCATACATCTTCAAATGGGGACTAAGCTCAGGACCCGCATTCTCGTTGACACCGTGAGCTCAACTGACATCTTGTATTGGGATGCTTACGAGAAGATGGGTATCGATCTCGCACTCTAACGACTGACGCACACCACCTTGGTAGGATATTCGCAAGAGACTGTGTGACCGCTCCGGGAGTTGTAACTTTAGACGTTGTAATGAGGGAAGAGTCGGGACCAAGGAGGTCTTAGAAGATTGATTTTTTCATTATCCCAACGAGCTACTCATACAACGCCATCATCGGCAGAGGTACACTTTGTAAGTTTGACGCATTAGTATCCATGAGCCAATTCTGTTTAAAGTTTCCAACTCCTTCTGGGACGGGAGTCGCGAGATGGGTCAAGAACGAGAGTATATCTTGTTACATTAGGTCTGAGAAGGGGATTGATGTGCCCTTGCTTGCTAACCAAATCTTCGTCCCGGGAATGCCAAACGTTGAAGAAGAGGTTTAGTTAGATATTCGCGAGCCACCCAGGCCCAGGGACCCAGAAGAGGAAGAAAACAAGGCCAAGTTCACCGGCTTTGAAAAACAAGTGATCACACCATTCGGTAAAAGAAGAAGAGCATTTATATGTGGGAGGGAAACTAGACCCCAATGCTGTAAGTGAAATCGAGCAACTGTTAGCCAAGTCGCGTGACTTCTTTGCATGGACTCCCAAGGATCTTAAGGGAATCCCACCAACCCTTATGACTCACTCTCTAAACATTAGCAAAGACATAGCGCCGAGAAGGCATAAGAAGAGAAAGCAAGTGGGGCCAAAAAACGTCGCGACCGTTGTAGAGATCGTGAAGCTTCTGAAAGTAGGATTTGTCAGACCGGTCAAGTATCTCCCATGGCTTTCCAAACCTCAACAAGACATGTCCTAAAGACAGTTATCCACTGCCTTCTATCGATCAGTTAGTAGATTCAACGGCGGGGCACGAGGCTTTGAGTTTCCTCGACGCGTACTCGGGTTACAACCAAGCCATGATGAATTCACTAGACTCCGAGAACACGTCATTTATCAAAGACAAGGGAACCTTTTGCTACAAAGTGATGCCTTTTGAGCTAAAAAATGTAGGAGCTACCTTCCAAAGGCGTGTTGACCTTATATTACGTGGACAAATATGCGACACTGTGGAAGCTTACGTTGATGATATTGTCGTAAAGAGTAAGAAACAATCAGATCATGCTCGCGACCTGGTAGAGGTCTTTGCAACGTTGAGGAAATACGGGATGAGTCTAAATACGGGATGAGTCTAAATACGGAAAAATGTATTTTCGGTGTGACGGAAGGGAAGTTCCTGGGGTATATGATTAGTGCTCGCGGCGTAGAAGTTAACCCATATAACGTGAAAGAAGCCCTTGACTTACAGTCGCCCTGCTCTACTCATGATGTGAAAAGATTTGCGTGAAAGGTAAATTACTTAGGGAGGTTCTGCGCAAGACTGGCAGAAAGGAACCTCCCGTTCTTCGAAATTCTCAAAAAGCCAAAGAACTTTGAGTGGACTCCCAAATGTGACGCGGCGTTCATAAGATTAAAGGAACATCCAGCAAAGCTCCCGATCCTCGTCTCGCCAATTCCGGAAGAAATGCTTCAACTATATTTGGCAGCTAGCTCGCAAGATGTCAGTATCGTTTTTGTTCGTGAACGGGAAGGCCACTACTGGCCAACAATGAAACAGGATGCTCAAAATCTGTCGCGAGCCTGTAAAGCATGTCAGTACTATGCTACCGCCTCGCATCAGCCAGGAGTTGAACTTCAAATCATGAGTAGCTCAATCCCTTTCTACATTTGGGGATTGGACCTACTAGGACCCTTCAAACCCAATGCTCCCGAACAACTTGAGTTCATAATTGTAACGGTGGACTATTTTACTAAGTAGGTCGAGGCGTAAGCCCTCGCGAACACTACCGTTCCCGCTGTCAAAATGTTTTTGTGGAGAAACATTATTTTCCGATAAGGTCTCCCGCAAGAGATAGTCACAAATAGAGGTCCCCAATTCAATTCTCCCCGGTTGCTCAAATGGTGTGATGACATGGGCGTAAGACTTAAAATCGCCTCGGTAGAACACTCTCACTACAATGGCTAGGTTAAGGCCATTAACAAGAGCATAGTGATGGATCTCAAAAAGACGTTAGAGGGTGCTAAGGGAGATGGGTGAAAGTGCTTTCGTTGAGTCTTTGCGCAAATCATACGAAAGTTAAAAAGGCAACGGGAGAAATCCCTTTCGCTCTTGCTTACGACGTAGAAGCAGTTGTACCTGTTGAGTTCTTGTTCCCGAACAAAAGGATCATCCACTACGACAAAGACACCAACGATGAAAGATTGCAATTAGAACTCCACCTCCACAAAGAATCGCAAGAAATGGTTGTGATCAGAGCAGCGGCTCACAAAGCTGGAGTCGCGAATTATTACAACAAAGACGTCAAAGCCAGGGGGTTCATGAAAGGAGACCTAGTCTTGAGAAAGAGGAATGTGGAAAGCTAGACCCTGGTTGGGAGGGGCCTTATATCGTGGATCGAGAAGTTGCCTCAAGAGCTTATCGTCTAAAAGACAACTCCGGGAATCACGTTGCCAACTCCTGGAATGTGATGCGACTTCGTTGTTTCTACCCCTAGCCACTTCCTGACCACAAGTATACATTCTAAACATTTCATTTCTTCAATACAAAGCTCATCTCCCGATCCATCCTCGTGATATATATCCTAATCTTTGTTCAACAGGCAAAAGAACCGGACATTTAGAAAATCAATATCAAGAATCGGGTTAGAAAGAGAATAAATACTTTTGCCTAAGGATTGGTGACTCCAAATAAACAGGTAGCGTTCCGCTCTGACTCGCGACCATAACGTTAAAAACTGTCCCGACGCTAGGTTGAGTCGTACACTCACCTAGGGGTGAAGCCATGACGCCGGGTTGGTAGCTAAGAAGCTCTCTCTCAGGTTGTGAAGGCCTGCCGTTGGGCTGGGGGGCAAGAAGGACCCACCTAGGTCGCGAAGTCATGACCTTAGGGCGAGTGCGCACTCGCCAAGGCATGAAGCCATAACGCTGGGCTGGGGGCCAATAAGCACCCACCTAGGTTGTGAAGTCGTGACGTTGGGCCGAGGGGAAAGTATTCTCACCCAGGTTGTGAAGTCGTGACTCCGGGGAGGGATGTGCACCCACCCGGGTCATGAAGTCGTGGGACTAAGATTGAGTAGCAAGTTTTCTCACCTAGACCATGAAGTCGTGGGACCGAGGTTGAGTGGCAAGTAATCTCACACGGACCATGAAGCCATGACCTTAGGATGAGTTTACACTCACCAAGGCATGAAGTCATGACGCCGGGACTCGAGAGGAAAGTATTCTCTCCCGGGTCGCGAAGCCATGGCTCTGCGGTAAGGAAAAATCATCACCCAAACCATGAAATCGTGACGATGGGATGGGGGCCGCGAGCCCCCACCAGATCACAAAAAATTGTGACCTTGAATATCATATGGGTCACTAAAAGGCAAAACTCTAAAAAGCTTCTCATGTGTCATCCAGTGTGAAAACAACATGAAAACATGGTGACAAAAGCCTCCGCGAGGGTGAACTGGGGCAAAAAAGCACCCACTGCCCAGGTATGTACATATGTGAATAAATCGCATGAGTTACAGAAAGAAAAGGCATGCATAACGCTCATAAACGTTACTTTGCAGGCTGACCCTCGCGACGCTATTTACGAAATACTGAAGTACGAAAGAGGAGAAAACGTTTTTGAAGCAATCATGAACTCGAGAGCGTGTGTAGAGATTCTTGGGGAAATAATGCACCCATAGCCTAGGTATTATTTCTTACCGGGTTAAACAAAAACATCAGACTGAAATATGGTCGCGAGATTCCTAACATAGTTTTGTATACTCAGGAGTCTCTCTCACATTAAAAGGAACCGGTAAGAAAGAACAAAAGCCCTATCACTTGCTAGTACGCACGCAATGATTAGGTACGCTCGCGAGACATAGTTATTTGGGATAAATGTGGCAAATTTCATAGTCTAACGGAAACAAAATCTACTCACTACTACAATAAAGACAAAATACAGCGGTCAGAAACCGCTGCATTAGGCTCTAATGTCGTTGCATCAGACCTAATGCATCGGTTTTTAAACGCTTCATTTGATCGCGTTACATTAGATCTAATGCAGCGGTTTTATAGCCTAATGCAGTGGTTTGGTGTTTTAGGAATAAACCGCCGCCTTAGAAAAATAAAACCGCTGCTAAAGTGCCTATTGCAGTGGTTTCTTCAACATTTGTTGAAGCGGTTATGCACTCTATTGCATCGGTTTTATGGATCAAATGAAGCAGTTTCTGACCTTTTGCAGCGGGTTTTTTCTTGTTTTTATGGTGTTTTGGGTATTTATGGATGGTATATACATTACTTTTCTTGTTCAAAATAAACAACATTGTATTCTAAAATACAAATATCATTCATTATGGTAAAAAAAACTACATAATGTTCTCACTCTACAAAATATACAACTCAACAACTTCCTTGTGCTAGTTAATATGTCAAGTGTTATCTAGACCTGGAAAATGTACAACTCTCAGTTCATTTTCCTGTATCAAAACGTAATTTACCATGAGACTTTGATATCCCTCCAACTATATCATTGGTTTCTTATTCAGTATCACTTCCCTCTTCTAAAGGAACAAAAATGCCACAAAAACCATGCATTTCAGTTCATGTGCATATGAAATCAAAAGTGCAAAACAAAGCTAAAGAAATTCCTCACCATGATGGATTTGTGATCCTTGCCATTAAATCCAACCACAAACCAGTGTCCTCTAGATGTGACAAGTAGGCATGAAAAGATAACTTTAAGGAGGAGAGACACAGTAAAGAAAAAAAACAAAGTACAACTCAAAAGTAAACATTGGAAAACTAACAGTTAATTCAAATTCACATAGCAAAGTATGAAAAATGGTTTGAGTTTACGAATGCAAGCTTAAACATTCTTCTCTCGGTATGAAATTTTAACTTATTGTATGACATTTTTTGGATTCTTTCTAGGCATTTCCTCAATTAATGTATAAATAGTGGTTTCACCAGTGCACACAACTATATTTGGAATTGAAACACACAAGAAACATGAGAAAAGAAAGATGTGATCAAGGAGAAGAAGAATCAATGTTTGGAAATTCCTAAGAAACAAAGATACGTTTACTTACTTTAAGTGAAGTTGCATCTGAATAGTGTTTTGGTATACTTTCTCTTCAGATAATATTATCGCTACACTCAGACAAACAACTCATCCCTCTCTTTATGCATACCTTTCTCGAGAATCGTAAAACTCTCGTGAAGGCCATGGAGGGGGGGGGGGTTATCATATAATTTCAATAGACACTCACAAGATTGAAAACATTGTTCGTCACCACCACAAGCAGAGTAAAGTAATAGGTTACATAACTAAGGCTCGCGTCAAAAAGGTGCACGCAACCTGACCAAACAAGTTAAAACATTGTCTTTCAAAATAAGGGAACCAAATGCAAAGAAAGAAGCACAATCAAGATTCTTTAGGGGTGGACAAGTAGCCATCAGCTTCATCCACGACCGTCTTCGGGACCGGCGCAGCAGCATCACCTCCCTGCATATCTTCTAGAGCTTGGACTGATCCGGACCCCCCGTCACCGGTACACGGACGCTTGGCGTCGGGAGCATCCTCCTCAAGCATATCCTGAGTGACTAGCACTTTCCGCTTGTTCCTCATAGGAAGAGGAACCGGCGGGATGAAATTCTCTTTTCTTCCACCACCCCACCTTCCTTTAGGGTAAGGGAACCCCAACTGTCGAGGGGAGTGTCCCCATCATCAATATACGTACCGGGAGGTGGTGGAACATACCCAGGAAGCTCAGGAGAGAAGTGGACAGGTCGTCGGGAGAGTAGGTAAAGTCCTTAACACCTTGGATATGAAGTTGGGCCTTGAAACCGCAAATTAAAAGCGTGTTGTGGCCTTTGCTGAAGAAATTCATGCGACCACCCTCGCGATAACCTGCGCAATATTCATCCACAACCTCTTGACGAGCCCTATCAACTTTCTCAGTCAGTTGATTTTGGAGAGTCTCAATGTCCATGACATGAGCCTTAGTCTCGGCCGAGAATTTCAGTTTGAGATCGTAAACTTCTTTTTGGAGCTCCTCGTTGTTTTTCTGGTGATGAGCAACTTGATTTGTAGCTCTTTCCTCTCGGAGAGGAGCTTGTTCTTGAAGGACCTTGGCTGTTCCTGTAGAGATTATGCCTCTATCTTCAAAGATTCTGACTTTTCCTCCAGGGCCCTGTTCTCATCCTCCGCCTCGTAAGCCCAATGAGCCAACGCTGAGAGGGCAAGCATACACTTTGAAAGGAAAAAATATAACATTATAGAAGACAAGGAAAATAAGAAAACATGAAAGACTAAAGGACTTACAGTCACAACCATGAAAGACATCCCTCCTCTATCTAGAACCGTGTAGAAAAGCGGCGGAGTATCAGGAAACACCCTCTGCTATGACTCAACGAACTCCTGCACCGTGGCATTTCTATGAACGAGAGGAACCTTCTTCTTCTCCGCGGGAGGGTCCAGGTCAATCACGGGCTCCTTTCATTCGTCCAAGGAGCCCCCGACTGACACCACTTCTTCCCCTTTGCCTCGGGAACCTTTCGCTGGTACATCTCCCTTCCCCTTATCGTGTTGCTCGTTTGAAATAGAAAGGGCCCTCTCTTTCCCAGAGGAGCGAGAGACTCTCTTTTCTTGGCCGCCAAGGTTGCAAGAGGTCGCGGGAGACTTTGTAGCTTCAACAGTCTCCTTGACGGGCTGGGAAGGTTTCTGAGTGAGAGGTTTCTGGTCGGAAGCTTTCGACGCACTAGAAATCGCGTCCCCAGCAGGGATGGGCTTGTTCTTGGGTTGGCAACTCTGGGTTTGGAATTTTTCCCCTTGAGATGAGGCTCTTCTACCTCAAAATTAGAAAAATCGATGTTGTTAAGATCCGCAAGTTCTGAGTAATAATCACTACCTGCAACGAAAAGACGCAAAGAAAGTCAAGACACACCCAATGAAGAAATATAATGAAGGAACAGTAAACAAAACATGAACCTCGCGACACCCAACCATCTTCGAGAGACTTTAAACTTAGCCCCCTCTCCTCTAAAAGCTTTTGTGTCACAAGAGTGTCATAGACACGTTTGGTCTCAGGATTGGGATAGTTTTTGTACTTGGATTTAAGTCCTCACACGTATCATGAACCCAAGCAGTTGTAAAAGGCATAGCTGCCATGTTGACAACCTTCACAGATATATTCGAGACAGGCGGTGGACGAACCAGAAACCAATCCACCTTCCACTTTGCGTTCTTGGTGGCAAGTTCCCATTCACAAGCACATTTAGTCTGAGAAGTGTACATTCCCTCCTCATGCGTGCACTTTTGAGTGGTGTAGGCCCACGCGTGATGAGCAATGTTTGGAATCACACCAATATCTTGGGCTCGCATAATATAAATAATGATAGAACGCCAAAAGTTGGGATGAATTTGGGCTAGGCTATACTGAAGCTCCGCCATAATCTCGTGATGAATTGAGGTCCAAGGAAGTCGTAAGCCCGCCTTGAAAGATTGGACACACATGGCAAAGAAAGGACCATACGGTCTAGAGAAGTTCCTTTGCGGTCTGGGAGGGCAAGGATGGTACCTTCCGGGAAAGGATAGTATTTAGCCACCTGCTTAAGCCGAGCAAAGGTAAAGTTACTCTCTAAGCCGTAAAGGGATTACCAAGGTTCTCGTCCGGAGAGCTTTTTATGCGGCGGGTAAGAATTTGAACGGGTTTAGCTTCCGCACGAAATTTATCCTCAATTATTATTATATACAGAAGGTCTCCTCTATAGGCAAAAAATCGGTTGTAAGGCTCCCTGTAGTCCTCCTCATTATTAGGGTTTCGAGCTTGGGATTGCTGGTAGTTTCTGGCCCGATAAGAAGCTCTAGACTTATTAGGAGCCGCTCGCAACGTCGAGGGATCATTATCCCTTTTCTTCTTTCTAGAAGGACTTGTATGAGTTAAAATAAGAGATTAGTTTTCCAGGGGAGGAAAGGAAAAATATAGCTCGGAAGCAAGCAAAACCTCGCGAGACGGGAAAAGAGAGAAACAAGAAAAACCCTAAAAAACTGAAGAAGAAAAGATCTACAAAGGGAAGTGGAGAATATGGAAGCAATGGAGAATGGTTCATCAGGAAAGATGAGCGACGGTCACACTGAAGGCAAAATAGGGTTTGGAATTATGAGCAAAAAGAGGAGACAAGGCGGCGTTGGCCTAGAAAAAGGTAAGAACTTGGGATGGCAATTTCACCCGCATCCGCGGATATCCGCATCAGCCGACCCGAAAAAATGGATGAAAACCCGAAAAACGTGGATGAAAGTTAGATGACGGGTGACTGGATGGATGAACGGATCGGATGTGGATGACCACTCTCACCCACCCGACCCAATCACCCGAACCACCCACCCGATCCGCATCCACCCGCTCACTCTTAAAACCCTACATGGTTACTTCTTGAACTAAATTTCCTTGTATTTAAATTTCCTTTATGAACTAAACTAGACCTTTGATGTATTTGAACATTGTTTACTACTTTGTTAGACTTGAAATTTGGATTATATTTCCTTTTATTTTCTTTTAAGATAATTATATCCATTTTTGCTTCAATATTTTTTTAAATAATTTTCACCTGAAATCACCCGGTTCACCCGATCACCCGCGGATGATTGGATGGATTGGAGCGGATGATGCCCCGTTACGGATGCGGATGGAATGGATGCGTTATCCAACCCATGGATCAGATGATGGATGTGGTTCATCCATCTTTCACCTGATCCATTGCCATCCCTAGTAAGAACGGCCAAAACCCCGCTCTCAGAGGAGGAGATATTGAGCGGCACAACAGTGGAATGTGGTTAAAATGACAAAACGCGCCCTAGCTTAATTAAATTCGTTCAAAATCACGCAATTACGCTTGAAAGTGCAAAGCAAAAGAGCAAAATAACAACATCAAATGACCAACAAAAGAAAAGAACAAACCTGCCATGGCGATTATTCGGTTGAGAGGGCGAAGAGGCGATTGAGGCGTTCAGAGAGTAAAGAGAGTTTTTAGAATGAAGATGAGCGGAGAAGATGAAGTAAAAGAGAGAAAGTTGAATCTATAAGGCGGGAAAACGAAGAGTCGGAGAATCCACCGGGCGCCACATGTAAGAAAGTTTTAGGCACAGAATTCGAAGCGTTTTGAATTCCAGAAACGGCGCAAGGGTATTACGAAAGCTCGCGAGCCCCTCACACGAAAAGAACGGAAGAAAGGAAAGGCTTACGAGAATCTGACTCCAATGAAGAACCCAAGCCTTACCTTCCTCTTGGTAAGATAAGGACTTGGGGGCTGGATGTTGGAGCCGTTCTCGTGGGTTTAGAAACCATGAGGCCCGTGAGGTTTCTAAAAGAGGGAAGGCCCAAAATGCGAGCCCATAACCATCGGAAGACGAGGCCCAAAAGGAGTAATGTAATAAATGACCTAGAGACTGGATAAAGTGGGGCCCGCGAGTCTGTTATAAAATGTAATGGAAAGGAGAGAGAAAGAGAGATCGGATCTTTTGCCAAGTTTCTTCCCCAAGAGAAATAGAGAGCACAAACACAGGAAAAAGCCTCCTCTCGAGCACATTTCTGGGAGGATTTCAGATGATCGACATCTTAATTCCGACACTCGGTGTCGTAATCGTGCTTTTGGTGTAAGAATTAGCCCATTTGGGTGAGATTCGTGAGTGAAGTAATTGGTGTTATAAGAAGTTGTGGGATTTCCTTGTAGAATTTGTTAACTTCACCATAGTGTTCTTTATAAATTCCACCGGAACAAATGTCCTAAAGTGACTTGACATATGATTCCTAAATCCTAACTATCATTGCAGATCTCCAAGCAATCACGTTCTCAAAACTTGCAATTCCCAAAACTGAGTTGCCCAATATTTTACAAACAGTACAATTGAATTCAAAATTTTCAATGTGAAATGAGGCAACTACTACACAACCCCTTTGCATATTACCTTCTCATAGGTAGATTACAAACCCTGAATTCTGAAACATGTTAATCCTCTGGCTCGAAAAAAAAACATATACTCACCCAGGTATGTCTTAAGGATCATAAGTTAATCTGATGTGATGAGCCTAGACTACAGCAGCTTCATCTTCGGCAGCAGAGTCAGGTGAAACTATCTGTTCGTCAATGTCTACATCTGAATCCTTTTCTTGAATGTCTTGGCCGGAAAGAAGCTTCTCTCTGAGTTTCAACACGAGTTGTTCTTTAATGCTCGTGTTCTCAGCAAGATATGTCTTGAGAGTTTCTTTTCCTCTGACCATCTGTCCTTCTACGGTGTAAAACCCTCCTCCTCCCTTTGATATTAACTTGTGCTTTACACACAATTCTATGATCTCAGATTCACTTGATATTCCTTTGCCAAACTCAAGCTCGAATTCAGCAGTTTTAAATGGTGGGGCGTGTTTGTTCTTCACAATCTTCACAAGAACCTGACTTCCAATCGTCTGCAAACCAGGAATGCGTAAATAGAATGTTTTTCTCACCAACCAAAATCTTCCATCTTATAGTACTCATTTGTTATGACAGCTAAGCTAACTATTGGCAGTAATAAATCCAATGTTTTGAAAGATTGTTTAATCAAAATTCAAGAACCTCCCTGATGTAAAGTCAACAAAATTGGCCATCTTTTCACATATGATGAAACAAGGCAGGAATAAACCAATAAAAACACATACCTCTTCTCCCTTTTTGATGAGCCCGATTCTCTTGATATGTAGGCGCATTGAAGCATAGAACTTCAAAGCATTTCCACCACAAGTAACTTCAGTAGGGCCACCAAATCCTCCAAAAGTCGAAATCTTTGACCTAACCTGAAAGAATACAACAGTATATGACCAAAGAAACAAATGCATCCAGACATGATGGAATCGCCAATTCCGAAGACCAAACCAGGGTTGCATGGTTGGCAGAAGAACCGGAACGTGAACGCAGTTCGCCATTTGGGGAGAATCAATTTGCCCAAGAATCACAAAAGTATTGGATCGTTGATTTTTGGAACGTGGTTCGTTAATTTTTGGATCGTGATACGTTAATTTTTAAACGTGATCCGTTAATTTTTGGAACGTGGGTTTATTTTTTACTCAGACACGCCATTTTCTTTAATATGATCGTGGCATTTTTTTTAGTTTTGGGTCTTTTCTTTAAAGAAAGAGATCTGGCTTTTATTTATTTGGTTTGGGTTGTTCTATTTTTGTTAAATCCCAGCCCAAAAATATTAGGTTACACCTTCGTCTTACTCCTCTCCTCCATTCTTACACGCAAAGGAGCGACGATGGCGACTGAACAACAACCTCGCCATGTCCAGCCTGATTAGCTGTTTTTGGAGAACCGGAACACGAACCCAAGCGATCTAGTGCGGGAACGAACCGCGTTCAGAAGCGTGCAATCCGGTTCGTGATTCTCCCTAGGTGGGAGCGAATCATGCAACCCTGGACCAAACTAGCTAGCAACAAAGTAGTTAAATAATAAAAAAATTAAAACCAAACCTGATTGAGAAAAATGAGGATGCACTGTGACATAGACAGTGAATGACTTAATTTACGAAGAGCCTGACTCATTAATCTGGCTTGCATTGCCATGTGCGCATCACCCATTTCACCATCAAGTTCAGCCTTGGGAACCAGAGCTGCTACCTGTCATTTAGAAGTGAAATGGATTTCTCAATCTAAACATTGGTGCAACTGCCATTTTACAGAACTATAGAGAAAACTTGACACCATGAAATGCTCAAATATAAAATGACGCTGTGGAACTAGAAGTTCCGATTAAAATGTTAAATGCAAATTGTATCTTAAAAAGTTATACAACTAGCATTTGCCACTTATTGACCTACGTGACAAAAGTCGGACACTTTTCAGTCAACCCCAAAAAATGAGCAAAATCCTGAACCAGTTGTAGCAAAAATCAACAAAAAAATATTAAAACATCACTGTCACAGAGAAGCAGACTTACACTGTCAACTACGACAACATCAAGGGAACCACTACGAATAAGTGTGTCCACTAAGCTAAGAGCTTGTTCACCACAATCGGGTTGGGAAAGAAGCAAGTTTTGTGTATTTACACCAATGGCTTCAGCTAGTGCAGGATCAAGAGCATGCTCAGCATCGACGAAAGCACAATAACCTGCAGAAATAAAGTACACCACATGATTTGAATAAAAAGCTAAAGATTTAGATGCAGTTGCACTGAAAATGCAAAGTATAGTAGCTTCAACTATATGCTAAACGACCACTATAAGATGGCATCCAATATACTAAAACATGATGTACAAGAAAGTGCAAGGCCAGTCCACTCAAGAACACTACAGCAATACAATACATTGCCAAAACAGCACCTCCAGTAATTAAGAGGAAGAAAGGATAGTAATACAGATACTTTACACTCCAATTAACACGAAAAGGAAACAGCTTACAGATAAAAGGCAATTCTTTAAGTGTTTTCAACTACATTATCTTATAGATAGATTGCAATAACTTCTTTAAAAAAAATCGCAACAAAGCAGGAAACTAGCATAACCTCCAAGCTTCTGAGCCTCAGCAATCACATGAAGAGAAAGAGTAGTTTTTCCAGATGCCTCTGGACCATAAATCTCGACAACCCGTCCCTGGAAAAATAAAAACCTCTAAAAGATCAGAAACGTGAATATACCATCACATTTGTGAATTAGTAGCTTTGGAAAAAGCTAGCCGAACACTTAAGTGAAATGAAGGAAAGGACAGGGACAGATTAGGGATATTACAAAAAAATGTGTATAACTAAAATATACTTTGTATGTGAGCTTGTCAGCCAACTCCACCAATAACTAATGCAAAAGAGCTACCACACTGTCTAGAGTCGTATATAGAGATATACAAAAAAAAATGAAGATACCTTTGGAAATCCACCAATACCTAATGCTATATCCAGAGCAAAAGATCCAGTCGAAACTACAGGAACATGTCTGGGGGTGGAGGATCGACCAAGCCACATAATAGTCCCCTTCCCAAATGACTTGTTAATTTGCTCTAGGGCTAAATGTAGAGCCAAATCTTTCTTTGACATATTCTCATCATTTGAATCACTGCTATCTGATTTGGAGTTCTTCCTACCTATAAAGATGGAAGTCATGCATAATAAGAAAAAAAATCATCTGAATAATCAAAAGTACAACATCAGTTCCTCTTGTGACTCATTACACAAAAGCTGGATATTAAATAGTTGGGTTGAGCTTTTCCAGATTCAACATGCATCATCATTATGATCAGAATATTTATGTGGCAACTTATCTAAGTCATAGTAGTAGAGACTGGATATTTTCTTTTAAATACTCTTGCCTTGTTGCTTCACTTTCTGGCGTAACTGCGTAAGGCACATTTATGTGGCAACTTAACTAAGCCATAATAGAAGAGGTTAGATATCAACCTCCATTTTATTAAAGCTACCCTGAACATATATTGGCTTCAAAGTTCAAACTACCATTAGCTTGTCTCAATTTATGACATAAGGAATCTTTATCGGCCTTTTGAGAAGTTCATTATATTTATGACTTCAATTCTCATCAGTGGTGCGAACAAAATAAAGAAATAAATAAAAACAGAAAAGTATTTTCAAGCACAGATGGCAATGTTTAATCTACAAAAGTCTGCCCAGTTCAGACACCAACAATTCTCCGAACAAATCAAGCCATGCAAGTTAGAGAAAAATGACAGAAATATAATGACCTTTTGTTGCATAGTTGCATGACTGGTAAGATGTCCCTAAGAAACCTTTACCCAATACCTGCAAAAGAAGGAAATGGGAAATCAATTTATCATGAATACAGAAAAAATTAGCATATAGTTTATTGGCATGCTTAGTTGATATAAAAAAACAAGTCACCTAAAAGCTTATATACAGTATTACTGTAGTACAAAAATCTGGACAAAGAACGAACAAGAAACAAAGTATTTGAAAGACAGACACCAATGGTTGCAAAATAAGCAAAGACAACATACTACCCAATAAATAGGAAATACTTAGCAACAACAAAAGAGTCAAACTTTAGTCACAAAATCCAGTAGATGCAGGATAATATTATGAAATGCTTTGCAACAAAGAGCACATAGATGCTTTATTGAACCTGAAAATGCATTTGTACTTGTTTCACGCCAAGAGGAATCAATTATTATCAATTACCGTTTCCTTTTCAAACTATAAATACTTTGCAATAACGCAAATAGACAACTGTAAAAAAACAACTCTGTTGAGAAAACGAAACTCAAAACAAAACTGTCTATTACTTGACAAATTCGACGAGGAAGTGCTTGAATAAAACATGCCTTAAAATAGTCAATCAAAAGTTGAAAGAAAAATGGAACCTGGTGAGCGGAAATAGAGCGCTTAAAGGCGGAGGCTTTTCGAAGGAGCCTCGACATTGAAACACCTGTTGAAGCTTGAGCTTGAAGAAGATAACACTCAAAGCAGCCTATGTAAGCAAAGAGCTTGCTCTAATAATTTGAAACACAAGGAGAGAAGGAAATCAAGGATCATAGTCTCGTCATTTTTAGCAGAGAATTTAAGAGGAAGACAGGGGGGAGTGGTTTTAGGGTTCTTTCACTGATTTTGCCTCCAAGTTCCAACTCCACTCTTCTTCTAAAAGAACCCTACAAATAAATTTTTTATTACATTATAGTATTAGCTCAATTTCCCCCTAGCGACGCACATATTTTATAAAATGAGTCTAATACATTTATAATTATTAAATTAATAAATTTAAGATTAAAAAAAATGAAATAATTAGATATTATTCTTTTTATCTCATATAAATTTATAAGTTTGTAGATAAAATTATAAATATTTACTTAGTACAATCTCTAATAACAATGAGTTTTGTTATAATTTAGGTCTTTTTTACTGCTATTTTTTTTTGGTTGTTTTATTTACAGTATCGATAAAAATGTTAATGTGTCATATTTACATCTTTTTTTGAGCTGCTTTGTATATATACGCTCTAGTTGTTTATAACTTTAAGAGAAATTTCTCATAACGTGTGATTTAAAATATAAAAATGAAATACAAAGATTAGGCTTACAGAAATAAATACAAATTTTATATCAAGTTGTTGGGAAAAGATCTCGTGAGGATGAATCCTTAGATGAGGACTGAGAATGATGCACACACACGCTATAATTATTGCACACACTCTATAACTTATGCACACAGTATTTGGTGATGTACACTATATGTGACACATGCATACAGTGTGTGCATGAGTTATAACTCGTGTGTGCATGAGTTATAACGCTTGTGTGCATCATCCTCAGTCCTCATCTGATGAACCATCCTCACCGGAACCAAACCCTAAGTTGTTGAAGCATCACGTGGCGATGTAATATTAAGAGAAGAATTAGATGAATTTCTGTCACATGTCATAGTGAAAGAGGGGATGTCATGTGACAAGAAGGGGGGATTACTCTAATAGATATATAGTAGATTATCCGTAACATTATTTTGAAGAAAGAAATTTACAATTACAATTGTTTGACTCTTAATATACTTCTATATTGAGTGCAAACCACCATTTCCGATCCGATGGAGATGATAGCTTAGACGAGGAATTTCATAAAAATGTTGTAAGAGCATCTCCACGAGAGCTATAGTCAAGCCAGATGCTAGGGAGGTCGTGGACTATTTCGTATAAGGAGCGGGAGAGACACGCTTTGTTCCACGAGAGCAGTTCCTTAAACCCAAGTCCTCCGCTATCTTTGGAGTTGCAGATGGAGTCCCAAGAGATCGGGTGTTTGTTGCTCGAATGCTTTCCCGACCATAAGAAGCTATGGAGGGGCTCTTCGATCTTGTGGATGACCGAGCTTGGAATGAGGAAGAGTAGGCATTCATGCTGAAGAGTGTGCTGCGAATATGCTCGAGTCTTCCGGCATAAGAGAGACACTTGGGAAGACCAAGACTGAATACGCCCGATGATCTGGTTGATGAGGCCGGAGTACTGCGTGATCTTCAATTTCTTAGAGCTCATAGGGAGGCTGAGGTATTTCATTGGGAGGGAGCCGATTGGAATGTTGAAAATGCTAGCGAGTCTATCTTGTTGATCAGCAGGCAGACCACCAAAGAAGATGTTGGATTTGTTGGGGTTGCGGCGGAGCCCATAAATGTCGCCAAAGAGATCGAGGGCATTACAAAGTATGTGAATCAATTCTTCATCGCCCCTGCAAAAAAAAGAAACAAATCATTTGCGAAGCAGAGATGCGTTAGAAGTAGTCGTTGGCACGAAGGGTGGAAGTTGAAGTTTGGGTTGCTTGTTTTGGAGGCGAGGATACGGGAGAGGTAGTCCATGACAATGACAAAGAGGTAGGGAGAAAGAGGGCATCCTTGTTTGAGCCCGCGAAAACCCTTGAAAAATCAATGGTTGGTTTCGTTGATGGAGATGGAGAAATGTGCGGTGGTGATGCATTGCTTTATCTAGTGAACAAAGGTAGGGGGGAAGCCGAGGGAGTGGAGTGCTTGAATGATGAAGGAGTGGCTAATGGAGTCAAAAGCACGTTGCAGATCAAGGCGCATCTGGGTGAGATATTAGCACGACCATAGTGGTTAAGAATCTCTTGGCAGAGCAGAGAATTGTGCTGAATAGACCTTCCTGGAATGAAGGCGCTTTGGTTATTAGCAATGAGGGAGGTAAGAACATCCTTAAGGCGACCTGCAATTAGCTTTGCAATGGCTTTATAAATGGTGGAGCATCGGGATATAGGTCGGAAGTGGGTGATGGAGGCGGGATCAATAACTTTGGGAATAAGGGAGATGACAGTATGGTTGGATTGTTTGAGCATCTTTCCATGGGTGAAGAAGTCCATAGTAGCAGCAATGATATCAGCGTCAGTAATATGCCAACTCTTCTTGAAGAAAAAAGACCCATATCCGTCGGGCCCAGGGGCCTTGTTCTTGCCAACGGAGAAGAAGGCATTTCTGATGTCTTCCCCGCTGAAGGCGCATTCCAGAAGATGGGTGTCATTAGCTGGAGGTAGGACATTCCCCAAGTTAAAGAAAGAGGTGATCAGGGGGTAGTGCGCTCGAGGATACCAAGGAGACGAGTGAAGTGTCCAACAATCTCGGTGACAATGAGACTCAGGCCGTGGGTAACATTGCCATCCGAGCCCTCAATGAAAAGGATTTTAGATGAGTGTTTCTTGCCCTTGATTCTGTTGTAAAAGTATGAGGAGTAGTGATCGGAGAATTTGAGCCAATTCAGCTTTCCCAATTGGCTAGCAGAAGAATGAAGATTCCTCATACTAGTTTTCAGAGAGGAGAGGATCAAGTTCTCTTTTGCAATGAGATCAGGGGAGAGCGGGTAGCTTTGGAGATCAACAACAGCGTGGAGCTCTTCGACAGTGAGACTCTCAAACTTATGAAGTGCAGTCTTTAAGGCTTTAAGTTTGCCAAAGATCTTGAACATGGGGTTACCATTGGCGGGAGAATTCCATTTCGAGCCAACGGTGCTATGGAAGAGTTCGTGCTTAGCCCAGAAGTTGTAGAAACGAAAGGGTTTGCAGGGGTTGGGAGGATGGGGTTGAGGTGGAGGATGAAAGGGGAATGGTCAGAGATATCAAGGGTAAGGAAGGATGCAAAGGATTCAGGGTATGAAGACTCCCAAGCCAGGTTTACAACAACTATGTCCAACTTGGCCCATATTCTGTTGCTCGCAACCTGTCGATTACTCCAAGTGAAGCGACATCCAGTGTAAGGTAGGTCATGAAGATCGTTATCTCTGAAGCAGTTAGCGAGTTCAGTGGGAGCATTAAGCGGGTGATAAACATCACCAATGACTTTCTCAGTGGAGTCCAGATGGGTATTGAAATCTCCCATGAGACACCAAGCAATGGTGGTGGAAGTTTTGATTTACGCAATGTCTAACCAGAGCTGCCGACGTCTAAAAGTGGCCGAGTTGCTAGCGTAGACAAAAGAGGCAACATATGGAGGATGGCCTTCGTTGGGGGTAATGATAGTATGGATGATTTGGTCGGTGATGAAAACGGGGTTGAGGGAAAGAGCATTGGGGGTCCACCAAATCATGATGCGACACTTATTAGCAAAGAGGTGATTGGAGCAGAGATTCCAACCGGGATAAAGATTTTAGGTGAAGGAGGCAAAGTTTTGAGGGAGAATGCGAGTTTCAATGACAGTGATGATGTTTGGTTGAGAGATGAGAGAGAGCTTTTTAGAGGGGTGTTGGATCCCTCAAATGTTCCAGCAAAGAAAGTTGTGCTTAATCATTGGTACAAGTTGAAGAGGGGGAAAGGCACTTGCCACTGTCAAGGGGGGTTGAGGGAAGTAGTTGGGGGCAATAGATGATGTGGGGTTAGTTGGTTGGGAGGGAGAATTTAGGCGGGTGAAGGGAGGAGTGGAGTGGAGTTTGAGGCAGGTGGAGGAGGAGGCATGTTGCTGCAGGTCGGAGTCTTCTGTAGCAGCAGAAGCAGTTGCGGAGAGGGACAGAAGCAGTCTCAGCAGTGTTAAGAGCAGGTGGGTGAGGAGCATTGTCGATCTCAGTCTCAATATCCCCAGCAGTGGGTTCATTTGCATGAACATGGCCATTGTCAAGGGAGGGGACATGGCATTGATGGCCAAAAACCATGCATTTATTGCAGTTAGAGGGAAGCCACTTATAAATGACTTCTTGCACAACAATTTCTCCATCCTCTTCTCCATGGAATTCAATTTCGCTAAGGAGTTCCGAGCATGTAGAAATTTCAACAACAACTTTCTCAAAGGAGATACGTTCCTGATTTGTCGTATTGAAGTCAGTGAGAACTGGGATTCCAATCGCTGAACCAATCTTGGCAAGCATACCAAAATCGAACATCCAAGTTTGGCAACACTAGTACAAATTAAGCATTTTATCACCCTTAATTTATCTCGGTTATGTTAAGAGTGTCTTAAAAAAGTAAACATCCTTTTTTATCCCGGTGTGTTCACAAATTTGAGATATAAGAAAGAAGTGTCGTTTGATAACAACGTGTTATCACGGTTTCCAAAAACGAGATGTAAAATTTTACAAATTTCTTTTTGTTAATTTTTAACTCTTATAACAAATAGGTATAGAGAGAGCACTCACTTGCCTCTTTTTCTTTTCCCGAGGGCGGTGGTGCTTTTCGCAACAAGACCACCGATGGCGCTCCTCGAAACTGTCACTGGAACCCTCATTGTAGGACGCACTTGGCAATCTTGCGGCTTCCATAGCAATCGGAGATGCGACCTCGAAGCAATCTTCAAATCTTTCTTTATTTCCTTCGCTTTCAGAGACCAACAACGCCGCTAGGATCTACGTTACATTCCAATGTCGTTATTTACAGTAAGTTCAACAATCTTCTTCACGACTTACTTAAAAGAGATTCTGTTTCACCGCATAATCACTTCAAAATTAAGGTTTTTAATGTCCAGTTCTTCAATCTTGAGTCTCTTGCAAAGTACCATTCTTCTAATTGGATGTTCATTTATATTTCTTTTAGAATTTGACAGCAAAATTAATATCGATATAAAGGTGCGATTTAGAATGTTTGGGAAAGTGAATTATTCAGATGCTAGTTTGTATACTATTTTGTGGTCTCTTATGCTCTACACTTCTAGGTAAAAGAAGTCAAATTAGCAGAGCCGTCTCAATATTTTGTGGGGCTTTGTTCTAAAAGTCTTCTCTGTAAATTTTATTTTATGGAAAGGCCCTGTGTGAAAGAAAATAGTAAAATTTGCTTTTGTAGAAGTTTGAACTTGAGATCTATTTGTTAAATTCATTACTCTTTATCAATTGAGCTATGACATTATTGTGTTATATAAATAATTATTTCTTATTATATTAGTATTTTTTTAGTAATATTGAGTCCCAAAAATTTGAGGGCCCTGTGCGGTAGCCCACCTTGCACATGTTGATCACCAACCCTGCAAATTAGTACATACATATGCCACTTATTAGAGGATAGAAAAAAAGGTCTTTAGCAAATTATTATATACATATGCTAGTTATAAGTGGAGTTCTGCTTAAATATAGTTTCAAATTTTTTCTCTTTTGATTAGTAGTTTTAGCACTTATAAGCTTAACTAGGCTAATGCTAAAATCAACATAACTTAAAGCCTTAGGAATTAAAAAGATTTATAAAAAGATACATACTTTGATCCATTTCGACCGGTTTGTATCTTATTTGAGTTGACATATGTATAGATAAACATATTTTTACTTTTTTGATGAAGTTATGTTGCAAGCACAAATTTTTATTAAATATTAACTATATATACTCAGTCGGTATCAGTGAATGAAAAGGCGGCGCCTAGGCGAGCCTAGGCGCGTCTCTCCCATGCCAGCGCCTATTTGGGCTCAGGCGAACCCTTCAAGTTTAGGTGGGGTATAGGCGGGCTGGGCGAAGGTAGGCGGGTTGGGCGACCCTAGGGTTTAAGCGACGCCTATTAGGTTAAAAAATTTCAAAAGGGCTGGATTTTGGATTTGGGCAGATTTAACTGCCTAGATTCAATGGATTTTGGATTTGGGCAGATTTAACTGCCTAGATTCAATGGATCTTCTGTAAAAACGGCTAGCTGATATCCTAACAACTTCCAAAATTAGATAATGATGATTTCATTAAATATTTTCTGTAATTTTCAATGACATTGCATGATTCTCTTCTATAAACATAGCCATACACTTCCTTTTATTTCACGTTCACTTCCTCTTGCTATTCACTTCCTCATTGCTAAGCAATTCACTTCCTTCTATTTCACGTTTCACTTTAACCTTTCTACTGCATGTTCTCATGTTCTAGGCGCGCCCGGGAGGGTTCACCGCCCAGGGTCGCCCAACGCCCTTTTATTCACTGGTCGGCATAAATAATTAAAGAGTTTATTATAGTTGATTATTGTATGGAATTTGTCTTAGTCGACCTATTCCATTCACATTTTAATTACTGGTGCTTGATGGATACAGACAGTGAACCATCAGAATGTGTTATTACAGATGTGATTGCCTATGAAGGTAAATTTAATGCAATTGGTCGTCAAGTTGTGCTTGTTTCATTTGAATCTAAATTCAGCTTAAAAGAGGTTAAGTTCCTTCATGTGTATACTTTAAAATCCTTTTAGTATCCTCACTAACTAAATTATTGCTTGTTTTATGCAGGCGTTACAAGCGTTTTTTAAACGAACAACTCTTTGGACTTTGGATTATCCCAAGAATGATTGCCTGAAGTTTGAGTGTATTCTAGGTGTCTAGCTTCTCGAATAGACTGTTGCAGAGTTCGTCCAAATCCAGTCCCTAAGTCTGGTACTTTAACTTATTGTCATTTCTGCTTCATTTATGTAGAGTCATAGATTATCCTTGACATGATCAAATGCAACTATTGTAGTATGATTGAATATTTTTATTTGGTTTGCAGTAAAATGTTGTTGCTGACAGGCTTATGCAAGAGATGGATTTTGTAAATCAGACAAGAAGCTTCATCAGGAACTGGTAACCAAAAACTGATAGAAACATTCAAGTTTCTTTTGTTACCATCTTGTATTAGGAAGATTCCTACTCTTGGTCTGGGAGAGTCAAAGTACTATTATATACTCCTAGTATGAAATTATATGCCATCATTACAGAGTGAGAAGTAATCTGCATACAAAGTAGGGAAATTAAAAACATAATTTTATGACTAATTAATAATTCACCACTCTCAGCAGTGATGAATTATCATTCCACACAGGAGCTACTAGGACGTGAAGCGAAGAGAAGCCATGGCGGCATCCTATTAATGTGCGTTGTAATCATCGACTTGGTTTCCATCATTTTAGGGCATCTCTTCATCATAATATTTACTGAATATGTCCACTTTGTGTATGTTTCTCTTGCAGGTGTTGGATCAGCTTTTATCTTATGTGAAGAAACTGTACTTGGATCTGTAGGATAAGGGAGGGTAATGGTTAAGTAAGCTCTCTCACAACTTATTCATGGGTTTGATTGATGACTCTAGGGTCAGGCACCATATTTTAGTGAATAGTTTGTTGATTTATCCCAAGTATCAATTTGTATACTCCAATATTGAATTTTGAAGATGTGTGTTGTACAAATTTCATACGGTGACTCCGTGTTTTAAATAATAGCATTGAGTGTATTAATTGTAGCAAACAGGGGAATGTCATCTCGGATCAACTTTTTTAAAAAAACAAAATTGATTTTATACCCCGGTTGTATAACCGTGATAAAAACAGCGTGACCGCAAATTCCACTTATATCATAAAAGTATATATTTCGGTTGTTCTAACCGTGATAAAAACATCTTCTAAGCTTGTCAGTAACAAATTTTTGGGGGGAGATGTTGGTCCAGGACGAGTTGACAAACCTGTCAATTGTAGGAAAGTGAGTTTTGTCTCCATTGGGGGCTCCCACAACCACAAGGGTGAGATTCATTGAAGAAGCGAACATGGGCAACAAGTGTGTGGAAGGAGGAGGGTGCGAGGTAGGAAGAGGGCTCGAGGCAGAATGGGAAGGAGAAGGGGATTTGGCAAAGGAGGGGCAGCTGCAGCTGGAAGCGGGGGAAATTCATCAGAAGTTGGCGGCACCAGCGAAGGGGGGGGAGGCAGAGGACAATGGGGCCAGATGAGGAGCGGAGCAGACGCTGGCGTTTGGGCCGCTTCTTGCTGCTGCCCAGAGAGGGAGGGAAGTAGATGGACAAATCATTTAATCACATGATTCAACTTACATTCTTGCAATAACCAAACAATCACAAGCTTCTTCTCAAAAATGTTAAATTCAGCACCGTGATGACCTCAAAACCTATCATCATCTTCCAACCAACAACTAAAAACAACAATTTTACAAGTTACAAAACAAAACCTACAATTGTCTGATGATAGCCCATTAGAGTGCACTATCACTGGCCATGGGAGAATCTGAGTGTGGAGTGGGAGATGATACAGACGCCAATGGAGGGCCGACATTTTCCGACTTCTTCTTCTCCTTTTCAATGACTTTCTGAGGCATCACATCAAGCAAGAAGCTTCCTCCATTCCACACCGCTGCAGAAATCTTAAGGAGTTGGAAAATGACGTGGAGTCTGTAGGAGAGGAAGATAGGAACTGTGAGAGCCGTTGTTGCCACAGTAAATAGCGCTTGGAAAATGATATACATTAGTAGACGGTTTTGATCCCCGAGTAGACCACTCAAGCGCCACCACATATTGTTTGCTTTCTGTGCTTTCTTTGACAGTTCCCTATCCACACAAAAAAAAATCATAAGCATAACTAAAAATTCAATTGATAATGTAAGAAACTTGGTACTACAATTTTAGACTTTCTTAATCAATAAAATCCGAAAGTTATTGTTGTAGACAAGCGTGCAAGATTGAGAGTACCTGTAAGAAGTCATGACTTCAGGGTCTCTCAAGAGTCTCTGCCGACGTAGCACATCAACAATCAGATAGTAGAGGATTTGCCACAGAAAGTAAGCGACAAGAGGAACAAGAAACAGCCACTGCCAGAGATTTGCCCAGTTTTCTACCTCTGGCCAGGAAGCCCGTTCAGCTGTGCCTTCAGATTGCATGGCTGCAAATGTAGTTGGATTCCACCATCGAATGGTAAAGAAAACCAAACCTGAAATACAAATTTAGTTGTTGTTAGAGAATTGTTCATTTTCTAGTGTAACTCATCCTCCTCCAATACACCTAAAATCAATGTTCTACCATGTCATACAGATCATTAAAAGGAGATTTAGCATTTCAGGTATACTAGATGTAGATGATGATTTGTGAGGGAAACCATTAAGCATACTGTGAACTGGAAACAAAACTTTATCAGTTCTAAGTTAGGGAGAAGGTGTGACACCAACTTAAAAAGTTAAAAACAAGGCTCTACAATGTTCATTGAACATAAACTTGGAATCCTAGATCAGTGATAAAAATAAAGGCTTAACTACCCAATTTCAGCAATCCTTAAGAAGGCTAATTGTGATTCAGGTATTATTGCATGGAGGTACTAACAGAGATAATGGTTTTTTCTATGATAAAATATCTTAAATGTTTTTGGATTTTGTAAGTAGATTGGAGCAAATATAGTTGCTGTTCAGAGAAAGGACAAAAGTATCGAACAAATGCATAGATAGCAGAAGAAAATATGTGATGGACTATCAAAAAAATGCTGCAGTGGTACTTACCAGGCAATAGATGTATTAAGACACTGGTAATTTTGTCAATAGAGTTGAAGACCAGGCTGCATCGCCAAACAATTATAGCCCAAGCTAATGGCCCCTGAAAGTGATAATTTGGAGTATACAATCATTATAGTTTAGAACTTAATGTTACAGAAGCAACATTGAAGTGATTAAACCTTCTCTTTTTGCCTTTCCAAGATCATGAACTTTCAGGATAAATGAAGTGGTATCCCACCTCCTATCGAGTTACCTCAATCAGTCATATATACTGGTGTTAAAATAGATTTTTTCTGCTAATACCCCAACAATTAAACCCTCCATTTCCTGGGCATGAATTTTATACAAAAAAAATTTATAACTTTAAACGGCTATTACTTGAACAAATATTGTAATTATGTCAGGTTTAACTGTGACTACAACCTTTGTTTCTGTATGGACTAGACTTTCTAACGGAGCTTTCAAAAGGAAAGCTACAGAAAAATTTAGCATACATCCAGCTCATGAACATTGCAAGTTTGTCCACAGTAATATCTAAAATCAACAAAAAGAAACTGTTCTATCAATACATGAGCAAGAAATGGATGTTACCTCAGCAAATGAGAAACAAACCATAAAAAGCTTCTCATTTCTTGGCTGCTTGAGTAATGTCACAAGGAATATCGTATTGGCATAGTAGCAGAAATCCTGCAAGTTGGAGAAAAAATCGAAATTATTATATTCCTTCATATTCCTCTTCAAAGTAAGGATGATCAAAGTTGAAAATGGCGATGTGCTTTTGACGTTACCCTTTGAGATGGTATATATATGAACTATCTTGTACAAGAATTCATGATAAAAAGCAAAGAAAATCAAACACACTGACTAGAATTTCTGATATTAGCAAGTATTTCTTCTTCAGGGAAGTTAGACCCTTACGCAATTGACAAATGACAAATATAACTCTAAAAGAAAACTAATAGATTTTGTTGAAGGTGCGACAAACCCACCAAGAGATAATAATGCCATTTCTTGTACCGATAGTATATCCATCGCAACGGAACAAATATGACATAGAATAAGCAGTATACATAGGGGACATCTTGTGGCCCTGAAAAGAATGTCATTCAACACAAATTTCCATAAGAACTAAAAATGTGTATAAACACAATTACACAAAACAAAATGACCAAGAAACAGATATCACTCACTTGCCCCTAACAGAAAGCAGAATCCACCAAATCCTAAGACGCCACACAGATAGGTCACCTGCATTGGATCAAACAGAGATAAGAATCGCAAGGCCAAGGATACCAAATCCAACAGAGATAAGAATCGCAACGAAATCTGAGAATATTAATCACCTTGTTGATGAACCGCTCGTGCTCCTCGGCTTGCTTCACTAATCTATCTGCTTGCTCCGACAACATTTTCTTGGTTTTCTCCTTTGTTTCCGCAACTTTCTTCAAAAGTTCACAAAAAAAGAAGAAGAACCGCCGATCATATCAATGAATCGAACAAGCATAGAATGGAAAGAATTGCTAAATCTACAACAAATCTGTCTAATATTCAATAGAGAGTTCATTTGTTATTGTGATTTTACCTTGGATCGATCGATGAGACCTAGCTTGACCTTGTGCAAAGGACGGTCATCGGATTCCTCGTTGGAGTCTCCATTGGACGCCATATTTGCTTCAGAGAGAAGAAATTTCCAGACAGAGCAAATAAACGAAGAGGAAGACGCGGGCTTGGAATTTAGACGGTGAGTCTCATCTCAGTCTCACATTCCGTGTGCTTTTCTCCTTTACTTTTTTTCCTTCTTTCGTTTTTTATTTTGGGAAAGTTGTGTTACAAGTTCCAAAACGGGGGGTTTCGAAAAATAACCTACTACGGTCCTCATTTCTTCTACGTGTCATTCTCTTATTTTATTTGTCATCACATTGTTTAATTTTTTCATATGTTAATCTTATGTTTAATAATTTATTTTTATTTTTCATTTTTTTATAATTTTTTTAAATAATTATAAAATTTGATCATTTATTTTCTTATAGTTACAAAAATAAATTAAAAATACCTAATTAAGAACGATTGTCATTATAAATATTTTCTTTGTTTGGTCAAAATCTTCAAAAGAGAATATTATTAATATCACATATACATTATCATTGTTTTCATTGTTCTTTTATAACAACTAGGCGGGAGGCGCGTGCGCGTGGTATATCAATGTTCGATATAAACATGTTTTATGTTAACATTAATTAGCACCAAAAATCAACATCATATATTACTTTGCCTATAAATACATTCATTCATCTTCTGAAATCCATCCTATTTGTATACGTATATACAGTACAATCTATACAGTTTATTTAGCCAAAGAAGCCGCATTCACAGTGAGTGATTTGTAAGCATTATACAAGTCGTCATATGCAATATTCACACGCAGTTTCTTGCTTTGAAGTTCCGTGACTGCTTTTTGAATTTGTTTATTTTGAAATTCTGCAACTTGGTTGAAGTTCTTGAGGCACTTGAGAATTGAGATTATCATAGTTGGAACTTGAAAGTATCATTCGATGGGAAAGTTGCGAAATAGATCGGTATGCAACAAATTGGGTAGTTTCCTGGAACTAAATATACTTAGTTCCCACGTTGAGCCACATATATACATCATTAAACAATAGTCATCTGATGTTACTATGGTGCATCAGATAACAATTTTAGTACACATACTTGCACAACATTGCCTATGGTTTGAACAACATTTGGGATCAAACTGCAACCATGTAGATGACTCAATATACATCAGGACATAAACTTAAGAAGGTAGCTTAGTTTTGAAAGAACCCAAAGGACATAGTGTTGAGCCACATATATTGACTTACAATATATGAATCAGCTCATGTGAAGACTTAATGTTGAGGCAACACACTTTGAAATAATTACTTACTCCCTGCAGACAGTTTCTAGAGCCACATTATCTGCCAAAAGAAAATATATTAGAACAAAAACACATACAAGAGTTCCTAATTAGCGACACCAAAAGAATTGTTTTTGATTTTATTTTAAAAAGGGGCTCAACTCCATTATTTCCCACTAATTGTTATTTGGGAATATTTTATGATAGATCTTTCTTGCTATTTTATCTATTACAGTAGAATCTAGATAGGCTCAATCCTACACCAAGCGATGTAATTCAGACTGTCATTTGCTTAACATAGGTTTCATATAAAGAAAGGAGCCCCTGCATTTTGCTAGGCTATATGCAACAATGGACAATTCAAGAGGACATGTTCCATGTAAATAATTCAAATTAAAATCATTGTGTTGACCCTAAAGAGTCATTGCACACACACATTAGACTCCTTTTATAAAAATGAATGCATAATGTCCTAGGCTCCTAGCCAAAGAAAAATGGCAGAAACATTACCATTTCAGACCCACTGGAAAAGATTATTCCAGCTACAGTAGAGGCATAATTCACACCATGCATCAGTTCTTCAACACTCCTATTTCTCCCCAGATAGCTTGGCACAAACAGCAGACCAAGGTGCAATGCTTTAATCCACAAGAAACACCAACAAACAACCTTTTTTATAAGAGTAGAAACTTCTAAAGCTAAAACCCTAACAAACAAATTCAGCTTAGCATTTTATCAAGCACCTAACAGTGGAAGATGATCAAAACAAGGGAGCAATAATCATGGAATCAAATATGTATCAAGTATGCATCAATTCTTCAATACTCCAATTTCGCCCTAGATAGCTTGGCACAAACGGCAGAACAAGGTGCAATGCTAAGAATAATCCACAAGAAACACCAACAAACAACCGTTTCTATAAGAGTAGAAGCTTCAAAAGCTAAAACCCTAGCAAACAAATTCAGCTTGGCATTTTATCAAGCGCCTAACAGTGGCAGATGATCAAAAGGGAGACCAAGATGCAATGCTGAGTAGAAACTTCAAGCTAAGGGCCTAAAACCTTAGCAAGCAAGTTCAGCTTGACATTTCATCAAGTACCTTACAGTGACAGATTAACATAGCGCGTTCACTCTCACGCACTTTCAATCAGTATTTACAACAGATGAATCTCGCAAATCACTCAAAGCAAGGGGCAATTATCAAGAAATGTAGAAAATAGAGATCAAGTACTCCAAAGTTGGTTACCAAGATAGTAGACGGCTAATATGCCGTTGCAGAATCGGCCAGTAGGCTGATGCGTGTCGAAATCTCGTCCATAGGGAAGGCGATCAGCTCGGGCCAAAGTGTGCGAGAAGGGTGAAGTAGTGTGATGCATTCCTGGCCTTGACCTTCGAGGCCAGAATGACTTGCTGGAGCGATCTAAATCTCGTAGGGAGTCGGCCTTCTCAAGAACCGGCCGAGTTTGGGAACTCGGAGGGCGGCGGAAGATTTGACGGTAACTGGGGAACTGAATGATAGTGATGTTGTTACTTGTGGAGACAAGCAACAACGATGGAGCGGATGAATTGTAGGGATAAAGTGGATGTAAAGTGTAGGTTTACGTAGGGTTTGGTAGATAAATCCACCGGAGAAGAGGATTAGAAGTAAGAAGAAAGGATAAAGAAGTTAGACTTTGGTTGGTGACGCCTAGGGGATTAACAAGGAGATGCAATCGACTTTATCAATTATTCCAAAAGCTAAACGTGATATTAATGAAGAAGGCAAGTCATATATATAGGCGAGCCTTTACAAAAGAGTATCTTGCAAAATAAGTAAAGAAAGTAATAAGGAAGATAATAAAAGGGAAACTAGGGTCGGCCTCTCAAGCATGAGAGTAGACACGCCCTAAACCTAATAACATATACTAAAATAGGAAATAATAATAAATATAACTAATAAGATAAGCCGCTTTACAACTCGTAGGAACTGGTGCCAAAGGAACTGTCTTCAGGATTTGAAGTCGGGAATTGGCACTGAGAACGGAAGTTGGAACTGGAGGTGTCAATACTAGAGAGCGTGTGCATTATGGAACTGGAGGTTAGGAACCTCAAGGTATGCTCTACTGGTAAAGAACTGGCGATGGCCACATTGATGGGAACTCACCTGTACTTATCAGAGAGGGAACTGGATATCATGGTCTTATAGAGAGGATACCATTTCATGTTGAACCAAGGAGGTCTCCATGGGGGCGGACTAGCAGAGAATAGACCCTTTGTTGGCTAGGCAGGATCCCATCATTCTCCTTCCCTTGGATTCGAAGCGTCCCCGCTTCAAGCGTGTGAGTGCAAGGGGAACTATCCGATCAACAACAAATGTGGTGCAACTATCATGATGCTGAGTCAAAAACAAGAATATGGACTCACAAGGTGTTGGTACCATCAACGTGTTGGGTAGAGCTGAGGGAACTAGCGTCCATGTTGGATAAATCATTGCTGGAGGAATTATGGGAAGAGTGGGTTCCTCTGTGGGTTCCAGAGCTTGTTCTAGAATTGAAGCAATCACCACTGGAGAGAGAGTAGATGTTGTTGGAGAAGGAGCAACCACTATGGGGGGAACTGGAGTTGGTGTTGGTGCTGGTTCTACAATCGAAACAATAGAGGGTTTCACCACTGGGGAAAGAGTAGATGTTGCTGGAGAAGGAACAAGCACTTTGGAGGGAACTAAAGTTTGTCTCGCCACCAGATTCGAAGGTGACACGTTGAGTGGGGTAGCACATTCCTGGATCTCCAATAGGGCTTGGTTCCTCAACCACTCGGCATCATCTTCCTTCCATTTCGCAAGTCGTCTCACCCACATTGGTGTCGGTGTTAGAGTCGGGGACTGGGTTCGACGGTACGAACGAGCTGCATGGGCCTCTGGATCAATCCTTGGGGCAAAGTAGCGTGTCATTTCATACACAAGTTTTCCCCAAGTTTTAACAGGAAGTCGACCACGGTTCCATCGATCATTCTCCACATAAGACCACCAGTCGAGGGCGTAGTCGGTGAAGCAATTAATGGCGATGTTGCATTGCTCGTACTCATCATAGTCTCGTTGTCTAAAGTAATAGGCCATATGTCGGGTCCACTCCAAGAACTCCTCGGGATCATCATAACCGGGAAAACGTCGTCGACGAAGCCTTTGTAGACGATCCATGGTTGATTGTACCTATTAAAATACCAAAGATCTTTGGCGCTCTGATACCAGTTGATGCGTTCCTGGCCTCGAAAAGGTCAAGAATGACTTGCTGGAGCGATCTAGATCTCGTAGGGAGTCAGCCTTCTCAAGAACTGGCCGAGTTTGGGAACTCGGAGGGCGGCGGAAGACTTGACAGTAACTGGGGAACTGAATGATAGTGATGTTGTTACTTGTGGAGACAAGCAACAACGATGGAGCGGATGAATTGTAGGGATAAAGTGGATGTAAAGTGTAGGTTTACGTAGGGTTTGGTAGATAAATCCACCGGGGAAGAGGATTAGAAGTAAGAAGAAAGGATAAAGAAGTTAGACTTTGGTTGGTGACGCCTAGGGGATTAACAAGGAGATGCACTCGACTTTATCAATTAATCCAAAAGCTAAACGTGATATTAATGAAGAAGGCAAGCCATATATATAGGCGAGCCTTTACAAAAGAGTATCTTGCAAAATAAGTAAAGAAAGTAATAAGGAAGATAATAAAAGGGAAACTAGGGCCGGCATCTCAAGCATGAGAGTAGACACGCCCTAAACCTAATAACATATACTAAAATAGGAAATAATAATAAATATAACCCAAGGAATCCACCTAGGGTTCTTTCAAGGTTTGGAGGTCGAAATATGTGTAAACAATAGATCGATCTCACGGGCCAATATCAAACCAAGTGTTGACTTCTTGCAATTCAATATCAAACCAAACGTTGACTTCTTGCAATTCAATATCAAACCAAGCTACAGGTAAACAACGTCAAAACCTAAAAGGAAGAGTAATTCTTAATTTGTCAAAGTCTGCCTAAAACCCTAGAAAAACACACATTAAATAGTCTTCTCGAATTGCTTGATTCCCAATAATGGAAACCCTATAAAAGCCCAAAAATCTCAAATATTGCTCTGATCATGGCGGCCTCGTCCAATCTCGAATGGGCCTCAAATTTGGACACAATGAAGATAAGCCTAAGTACTAAAATATATCCAAAGGAGAGCTTAATCCGATCTTTCGTTTGCCCAAACAAATAGAAACAAGTTCAGATCTTGCAATAATCATATCTCTCTCATTGGGCCTCTGTTGGGCTTCAACTTTGGACACAATCAAGATAGGCCCAAGAAGTATACTCTGACCAAATATCTTCTCAATTGGCCGCCCGAGCCGCCCAGTCCACTTTGTCCTAGTTCCAGCCCATCTTTGACAACATCGCCTCTTATCATCTTCCCGGCCTTCATCTCGGCTACGGGATCGCATCACGGGTTGCTCTGGGAGACGCTCCAGCGTACGTACATCATCCTCCTCTCCTTGAAAAAGATTCATCCTCGAATCCTCTTGCTCTTCCAAATTCAGCTCGTCTTGAAAATGGGGCCCTTGAGAGCTCACCCATACAGCCATGGGTGCCAAAGATGAATAATGCTCCAGCTCTTGATGAAGCTCCGACGTACGTACATCATCCTCCCTTCCTTTGAGAAGATTCGACCTCAAATCTTCTTGACCTGCAACAAAGGAAGCCACATAACAAGTACCTTTACACACATCAAGACAAACACATCTACCTGAACTAAACAAAGCTTGGTGTGTGGTTGGTATTCTCCGGAAAGTAACATGGTTCTTCTTCTTAAGATGCAACTTATCTCCTAGATGCAAATGAAACACACTAATGCAAGCACTCTTTACACCACTTTTCTTTCTATACCCAATTGGATGCCTAATCATGCTAGTGATAACATAATAAGCATACTGGACTAAGAAAGAATTACTAAGACCTGAATGCAATCTATATGACTTGTCTTTAAAAGGACGATGATATGCAAAATGATCCAGACAATGCGAGTCAATATAGCGAGTAAATGGTGCATTGTATTGAAGGGAAGCATTTATTACAACAAACCGTGGAATGGGTATTGGATTGATATCTAGAAGAAAATGTTCCCCACCCACTCGATGCAAGTGATATGCATTAATGCTGATCCACACTAGTCCATCCTTCTTTTTATGCCTATGTGTATGCTTAAGTATGCTACTAGAAACATAATAGGCATTCCTAAGCAAACCAACAAGCATACGAAACAGGGGAAACACATGATGCATACGATATGAATGACGAACACTAAGCCTATATGCAACAGATGATGTAAAAGACAGATGAGAAAAGGAGGGAGTAAAGGATTCTTCCCTGAAAGGTTGACTCCTCAAATTCTCGTTGACAGGAAGGCTCTTCCTAGCTATGTTTAGCTCAACGACATCTTCCCAGGTGATGACGTCCTGGTTGGCCTCTTCTTCTTCTTCTTCTTCTTCTTCTTCTTCTGCTTCTGCTTTGTCTGCTTCCTCTTCTTCTTCTTCTTCTTCTTTTTCTTGATCACCCTCCGCCATATCTTGGTCTACAACAACACTATGGGCCTTTTCTCTTGCTTTTGTATCTACTTTTTCTATCACACCCTTGTTGATTAGATGCAACTCCATCTTGACATCAACGTGCGTCACTTCTCGGACGTCCTCCTTTCCATAAGCATTGACGACATCTGAGATTGGTGTTTCATCAACTTCATCCTCGTAGATGTAGTTGCGATTTGGGAAAATATCAGCCAAGTGACCTCTTCCTCCACACATAACACATATGATGTCACGTGTTCGAATCTGAGGTTGCGGGACCGACCCATCGTTGTCGTACGGAGTGCTAACAAATGTCTCAGGTGAGTCATAAATTCCCTCAGGTTGCACAAAAGGGTTAGACAAAAACTCATAGGGCTCATAGTAAGTCCTATCTGAGTCATAAACTCTCTTGGGCTGCACAAAAGAGTTAGAAGTAAAACCATATGAGTCGTAATAAATAGGCCTAGGTTCATACCTCATATCTGTGTGTATGTGCTGGGAAGCAAGTCTTTGGTCCTCAAAATGTTGCGCATCCTCACAATAAGAGAGATTCTCATAGTGGTAGAGGGGCGTTCTTTCATTGAAGCTCTCATTCTTCTTCCTTCGGGGATTGGGGAAAAACCCACCCGACATGACCATCTCTTTGTAAACGCCCATGCGACGAGGAGAGTCAAAATAAGCCTTTCTTTGATCATTCCTATATGTTGCTTGATTCGCTTGGACTCCATAGGAGTTCCCTTCGGACATGTGATTCATCGGGTAGAATTGGTCATATGGGTAACTCGTGTCCTCCCAATTGTCATGTCTATGATCAGTCCAACCAACGTCAAACACTTGGCGAGCCATGAGTGGCTCCTTAGGTTTCCCCTTGGTCTCCTAGACCTGCGCAATTCACAAGGAAACAACAGCACAAAGAAGGCACAAACGTATTCTATTTAACCCTACGCTACGCAGTTGAATGCAAGAAATAGCTAGGGCAACAGGCAAATGGGTAAGGCTAGGCACGAAAAAGGGGGCAATCAATCAATGAAAGGAACTAAAATTATAATGAAAGAAAAAACAGCAAACAAAATCAAAAGATGGTGAACAGAAATTCAAGGAAACAACCGGTCGTCCCCCAGAGAAGTTGCCGAGAGGGGTCCTCCTGGGCTACTAGCCCGGGGACCACTTGACGTGCGCTCTAGGACTTCTCACGGTTAGTAACCGGGGTCCGCTTAAATCTGTCCGCTTTCAAGGCTACTAGCCTAGAACGGATTTTGTCCTAGCCGGGTTTCTCTTCAGCTAGACGTTCTTTTTTCCTTTTTTTTTAAATAAATAAATCCGTAAATAAAAGAATAATTATCTGAAATTCGGATTTAATTAAATAATTTTTTTTTTGTTACCTAAGATAAGCTAACAAAATCTCTAGAATCTAACCAAATTGGTTACTAGAAGATCTTCTCAACCATCCAAAGATTTCCTAAGATATCAAATCTTAACAAAATAAGAATAAGAATCAAATCAAATAATTAATTGCCAAAACAAGAAGATTTTGTCTTGAAGGTTAAGGCGAGGTGGTTAGGGTTAGGGTTTTCTCTCACCCAACCCAAGCCACGCCGGCGGCGACCGCGCCCAGCCGCGTGGAGGTGCTCACGGCCCTCTCTCGCACAGGAGATGACAGTCCTAGAAAATTTCTAGCGGCTCTCGCTCTCATTTTGGGTAGATCCCGTAACAACCCGGTTTAATTTTTCTTGAATTCAACACGTAAGCGTAAAAATTAAACAGAAGAGCGTTTTTACCTAGCGTTGGCTCTGATACCAAATGATGACACAAGGTCGGATTAAGATCGTGGATCTGCTAGGATTTGGATGGACGATGGGGGTTGAAGTCGACGGTGGCGGCGATTTTGGTCGACGACGGCGGACGGTTGGGTGAATCTGATGTCGAGGCGGCTTCGAGAGATCGTTGTGACAGACGATCGATCAAATCTTGGTCTTCGACAAGTGTTATCTACCTTGACTCAGTCGTCGATCTAGGTAGACTAGCTTGACTCGGACACGATAAGCAAGTGACGTCTTTCTTGACTCAGCCGTCAATCTAGAAAGACTCACTAGACTCGAATTAACCCAAGGAATCCACCTAGGGTTCTTTCAAGGTTTGGAGGTCGAAATATGTGTAAACAACAGATCGATCTCACAGGCCAAGATCAAACCAAGTGTTGACTTCTTGCAATTCAATATCAAACCCAGGCCAATATCAAACCAAGCGTTGACTTCTTGCAATTCAATATCAAATCAAGCTACAGCTAAACAACGTCAAAACCTAAAAGGAAGAGTAATTCTTAATTTGTCAAAGTCTGCCTAAAACCCTAGAAAAACACACATTAAATAGTCTTCCCGAATTGCTTGATTTCCAAGAAAAGAAACCCTAGAAAAGCCCAAAAATCTCAAATATTGTTCTGATCATGGCGGCCTCGTCCAATCTCGAATGGGCCTCAAATTTGGACACAATGAAGATAAGCCCAAGTACTGAAACATATCCAAAGGAGAGCTTAATCGGATCTTTCGTTTGCCCAAACAAATAGAAACAAGTTCGGATTTTGCAACAGTCATATCTCCCTCATTTGGCCTCTGTTGGGCTTCAACTTTGGACACAATCAAGATAGGCCCAAGAAGTATACTCTGACCAAATATCTTCTCAATTGGACGCCCGAGCCGTCCAGTCCACTCTGTCCTAGTTCCAGCCCATCTTTGACAACATCGCCTCTTATCATCTTTCCGGCCTTCATCTCGGCTACGGGATCGCATCACGGGTTGCTCCGGGAGACGCTCCAGCGTACGTACATCACAAGGTATGCTCTGCTGGTAAGGAACTGACGATGGCCACATTGATGGGAACTGACGTGTACTTATCAGAGAGGGAACTGGATATCATGGTCTTATAGAGAGGATACCATTTCATGTTGAACCAAGGAGGTCTCCATGGGGGCGGACTAGCAGGACTCAGAATAGACCCTTTGTTGGCTAGGCAGGATCCCATATATATAGGCGAGCCTTTATAAAAGAGTATCTTGCAAAATAAGTAAAGAAAGTAATAAGTAAGATAATAAAAGGGAAACTAGGGCCGACCTCTCAAGCATGATTGTAGACACGCCCTAAACCTAATAACATATACTAAAATAGGAAATAATAATAAATATAACTAATAAGATAAGCAGCTTTACAACTCGTAGGAACTGGTGCCAAAGGAACTGTCTTCAGGATCTGAAGTCGGGAATTGGCAATGAGAACGGGAGTTGGAACTAGAGGTGTCAATACTAGAGAGCGTGTGCATGATGGAACTGGAGGTTAGGAACCTCAAGGTATGCTCTGCTGGTAAGGAACTGACGATGGCCACATTGATGGGAACTGACCTGTACTTATCAGAGAGGGAACTGGATATCATGGTCTTATAGAGAGGATACCATTTCATGTTGAACCAAGGAGGTCTCCATTGGGGCAGACTAGCAGGACTCAGAATAGACCCTTTGTTAGCTAGGCAGGATCCCATCATAGTGGTTGGAGATTATTCGGCAATCGTAGTGGCCGGGAGAAAGGAGTGGACTATTGATGAACTTGACACGTGTATAAGAAAGCCTAAACTCAACACGTGTAATGCTGGCAAAGTAGGAAAACGCTGTTAACAAACGTCAGTTAAATTACTATTCTTTAAGGATGCCTCTACTTTTAAGTAGTAGTAGATATTCGAGGGTAAATTCATAATTAATATCCTAATAACAAATCATAACGAGTATGTAATGGATGCAAAAATAGACCTAATGCATAGAAGTAAAATCTATTTTCACCCAAACAATAATATCAAATATAAAGAAATAGTAATACAAGTACAAATTTTACAGTACTAAAATGAATGATAACTAATCAGGCTTAAATCAACAGAAAAAATCCGGAGTAATAGCCTAGCTAAAACCAAAATTGTCCTCCATATAGTAGCTAGATCAGTTTTATACTTCTATCTCAATCTCCGTTGGAAAGAATCAAGATGAGGTGGAGTTGGCAACTGCGGATCTTCCATGTGATAATAGCTAATACTAAGTTACAATAGCATAACACATAAGAAAGTGAAAGAATCGTAGAAAGACAAGTAGTCCAGCGTTGCAATTTGTGCTCCAAAATATAGATGAGAGGAAAGCAAATTGTTTCCTTGTCATGATAAGAAAGTGAAAGACATACCTTTTCTTGAAGATCATGACCTGCTAATCAACTAAGTGTGTCTGCACAAAACCACACTCAATCGTGCATATGCATCAGTGTTAATAGACTAATTTTAAATGTACAAAACCAATAGATAAATCAAGAAAGCTAAACGGGAATTAGGACTTACACAAAGATAATCGGCGTTGGACAAAGACACAAAAACTTGTGGGGAGTTGAAGGCGGTTGAGGGATCAAATGTAGACAGTGAGGAGGGAGGCGCCAAGATGATGAGAATGGAAACACAGAAACTTTGAGAAGGGACGCCGCGACTGATGGTGTGGGTATGGGTATGATTTCTAGGGTTAGTTGAGAGAGAAGATAGAGAGCCAATGGCAGTACGAGGGTCAGAGAGGAAATAAAAGAGCATCGAGACGAGATGTGGAACCTAGCGGAGACGAGCTGTCGGCGACGACGAGGCAGAGGCGAATCCTAGCGGAAGAGGATGGAAAGCAGAATCGATCTGGGAAGAAGCAAATAAGACGTATGGTTCAATTTTGGACGCATCTAAGAAGTGTATTTAGAACTAATTCTATATTGGTCTTCTCACCACTTTTAACGGATAAATCTAACGGATTTTGAATGCAGATGACTCTTTGTTAACAGAATTAGGTATCTGGGTGGTTTAAAATAAATAATCATATAACGGGTGGTTTCTTGCAAAAGTCGACGTATAACGCGTGATTTCCTGTAAAAACTTCTACATTATATACAGCTTCTCCTCCAAGCAGTTCATCTTAGACCCGCTATAAAATGACCACCGCAAATCCGACCAGACCTCAAATTTTTGGATCATACCTCGCCAAATTGAATCTGAAATACGTTTTTCGTCAAATCCAAATGAACCGAAATTTTTGGGTAATATGAGTTATTTCAAAATCATTACTTTATTAAAAAATATATTATTATATTATAAAATATATTAAAACTAATAACTTAAATGAAATAAAATATGTAAATAATGTGTTCAATTGACCCAACGGGTTGACCTAGCGGGTCTTGGATCCTTTGGATACCGGATCATTCGGGTCATGTGGATTTTCGGGTCGTGTTAGGGTCAAGTTACTTCAGATCGGATAGGTCGGCCAACGTGTCAAGTCCATTGTTTAGTCAGCCCATTTTTACCTAGAAAATTGGGTCAAAAGGAAAAATAAAATAAAAAAGCAAGAAGATGAACCCGACGTATTTTGACCTGATAATTCAGACTCGAATTCGACATGACCCGGCTATAAACCTGTTATAACCCAACATTTTTTTATCAGATAAATATTAGATCCGAAATGACCAGACCCGAAATATACACTGGACCAAAGACACTCTAACCAGAACACGACCTTCCTGACCTTATTATCAGGTCTATGTCTAACTGAGTAACTAATCTTATAGCATAATGTAGGGCTAAATGAGTCACTAATTGTATTAACTAATTAGTTATACAATTAACAACACAAACTTATACGTTTGTAATGCTTTCTAGATTTCTATGTAGACTCAAATGTTTACATGAAAGCAATCTCATGATCTCATAAAGTATAGTCATGTAATCAATTGTATAGTCTAATTGGGGTTAGTTACAACAACAACAACAACATATCCCATTGTATCCCGGTAAACAGGGGATGAGGGTCGGGATTGGTATTTCTTTACCACAACAAGTTAGGAAGAAGTAACTTATATGACTAAAAAATCATGAACGCATACAGCAGAACCTAACACACCAAACAAAAGAACCAAAACCATCACCCAAACTTTACAGACCAGGTCTTGAACAATAGATAACATACGAATGGTTTTTGGTTAAAAAAACTAATTTATAATAATACATATTTTCAAAAATAACAAATTCTTTAATAAAAAAATAATTAGTCGATGTGTTAGCGGACAAAAAAGTCTAGTTTATATTCTAAATTTTAATTCTCTTACTCATTTTACCCATTAAATTGATATCTCATACCATTTTTTTTTGCCTTAGACAAGAACCGAGGCTCCATTATAGGTGATGGAAGCCCTAGATCATCCAAATGGATGATTGGAAAAAACGGTTAGCGTAAGAATTATATGAAATAACTCCTTGTCTAAGCATTCTGATATGCACATCAAATATCTGGTGACCTGCAGTAGTGGTTAATATATGTCTTGTCCAAGTGATGTCGTTATTAATAGAAACTAAAATATGAGCAACTATGCTAGCTTCCCAAAAGCAATGAAAGACTCGTATATAGTCATGGCTCGACCGGACCGGGACCGGCGGTTCGAACCGGAACCGGATCGGGTCAAAACCGGAACCGGTAGGAACCGGTTTGGTCACGGTCCGGTTCAGGTTCACGAAAAACGCAATTTCGAACCGCCGGTTTTTTTTTAAAAAAAATAAAAAAATAAACCGCCGGTTTTTAAAAAAACTGAACCGCCGGTTAACCGACGGTTCCAACGGCTACAAAAGTAGCCGTTGCCGGTTAACCGGCAAAACCGCCGGTTAACCGGCGGTCCTAACGGCTACTAGCCGTTAGGAAATTAAAAAAAAAATAAAAAATTCTTTTTTTAATATTAAAAAACTTTAATATTAAAAAACCCATATCAAACCCCTATAAATACCATACCATACAATCTTCAAATCACACATCCAACAACAACAATCTCTCTTCTCTTTCTCAAATCTCAATCTTATAATCTCTCAAATTCCATCAACAATCTCTCTTAATCTCTTCCTTTTAATTAGCTTTTGTCTTTCAATATTTTATTGCTTTTACATTTTTAATCACATTATTATATTGTTCTAAGTTTTATTGTTTTATTGTTTTATTGTTTTAATTGTTTTAATTGCTTTTAATCATATTATTTAATTGTTCTTAATCATATGGCGGAACATTTTGACACCCAAGAGAGTGATAATGTCACTTCTCCCACTCCCACTCCCACCTCCCAAGTTAGGTCCGGTAGGGGTAGGACCGCTAGGCCTCAAGGGCAAGCTAGCGGTTCGAGGCCGGCTAGGGGTAGGGGGGGGAGGACCGGGACCGGGACCGGGTCCTCCGGGAACCAATCCCGAAAACTAACATCTCCTGTTTTTACAAAGTGGTTTACTAAATTAGAACCCGGTATCGAGGATCTCGAGGCCGAGGATTATGATCCCGGTCTAATTATTGTTTCTTATAACTTTTGCGAGGCAACATTCCAATGGAAGAAAAGTGGAGGATATGGAACCCTTCAATGACACATGGAGCACAAACACGTCGCCGAGATGGGAATGCTAGGGGGACAAACACAAATTTCCGGCGGATTTGCATCTTCTACTAGCGGTAACCCTTTATTTCGTTTTGATCATGAAGCTAATAGTGTAGCATTAGCCGAAGCTATTTGTGTTGATCATTTAGCATTTCGATTTAGTGAAAATGTAGGATTTAATGAGTATATTAAAGAGCATACACAACCCGCTTTTAAATCCGTATCTAGGAAAGTGATTAAGAAAAACGTAATTAAGGCTTATAAAAGACACAAGGCCGAATTAGTTTCTTATTTTTCGCAAAATGATATGCATGTTTCTATTTGTAGTGATATATGGAGTGATAATACTCAAACCCATTCTTACATGGGTGTTACATGTCATTTTGTAGATCATCATTTTACAATGCAAAAACGTTTATTGGCATTTAGAGTCTTTGATGATTCACATACCGCACAAAATATTGCTATGATGATTCGTGCAATTTTAGAAGAATATAGACTTATTAATAGAGTTTTTTCAATTGGATTCGACAATGCATCTGCTAACACCGCATCTATTAGAGATTTACAAGAAATGTGTCAACCTTTATTTGGTGGGAAATTTTTTCATATTCGATGTGCTTGTCATATTTTAAACTTATGTGTTCAAGATGGTTTACGTGCTATAAGTTTTCATTTTGAGCCAATTAAGAACATTATTAAGTATATTTGGGGGCATCCTAAAGTTACAAGAGATTGGATGACCTTTTGTAAAACTAACGGGGTGCACCCAAAACGTTTTTCAAAAGATGTGGGTACCCGATGGAACTCTACTTACATATTACTATGTGAATGTATAGAATATAAACAAGTTTTAACGTCTTTTGTTTCTCAAAACCTTTCTGGCTCTCCTTTCTATTTTAGCGAATCAGGTTGGGATATATGTCAAAGTATTGCAACGTTTTTAAAATGTTTTAGTGATGCAACAAAAAGATTTAGTCATGTTTATACACCAAGTAGTAAGGTTTTGTCTTGGAAGCTTGTAATGTTATGTGTGGTTTAAGTGAGGGAGCTAAAATTCCCGGCATTGAGGAATCCGTTGCAAGCATGAGGAGTAAGTGGTTGCTCTACTATAGATATATTCCCGATTGTTTTCTTGTTGCTTGTGTTTTAGATCCTAGACTTAAATTATCCGTTTTACACGCTCTTTTAAATGACTATTATGGATATATTTTAGCCGACGGTGAACTAGAGGATATTTTAGGTATGGTTTCTAGAACTAGAACAAACATTGAAACTTTATTTACTCATTTTTCTGATTCTCCGACTACTTCACAATTACCTCCGGCTTCTTCGGGCTCTAGCTTGGGGGCCTTTGGAGCTAAGTATTTTAGTAAAAGACCAAGAGTTACAAACACGAATGCGGAAATTGATAACTATCTTAACACCAACTTTGAGTTTGTTAGTTGTGAAACTTTAGATGTTTTGAAGTGGTGGGAGGATCATAGGAGCATGTTTCCAACGCTTGCGAAGATTGCGGCTCAAGTTCTTGCCGTCCCCGCTTCAACCGTGGCGGTGGAAAAAACTTTTAGTGCAGGAGGCAACACTTTAACGAGGAAGAGATCAAATTTGGCACCGGAGTCATTGGAGGCGCAATGTTGTGTTTGCGATTGGAAGAGAGCCACAATTAGGCAATAACGTAACATTAACGAGTCATCGGAAGACGAGTGGATTGGAGATTCTACTACGATACGCACCGATTCATCCGCCGAAGATTCGACTTAGGTAACGGGTTTTGAAAAAAGGTAAAGAACTACGTGGGCTTTGATTCCTCTAACCCGAGAGGATACGTAGGCAACTTAACAAGTAAGTCACTGTTAAGTGCAAGCCCAATTTTTTTTAATTTTTTTGTTCCTTCATATTTAATTTAAAAAACTTAAAAAAAATGATTATAAAAAAACGCTATTAAAAAGAATGTTTTACAAAACATTATTTTTAATAGCGTTTTTTTATAATCATTTTTTTTAAGTTTTTTAAACATAATTTTTAAACTTAAAAACAATGACAAAACATTCTTTTTTAATAGCGTTTTTTTATAATTATTTTTTTTAAGTTTAAAAATTATTTTTACATTTTTTTATTTTTTTTTTCAGTTTTATAAATTTATAAAATTATTTTTTAAAAAAAAAACCGTCGGTTAACCGGTTAGAACCGGTTAACCGGCGGTTTTATATTTTTTTTTTTTTTTAAAACCGGTCCGGTTCAGCCCGAACCGGACTGAACCGGACTGAACCGGGATGAACCGTCCGGTTCCGGTTTCGAACCGGAACCGGACCGGACCGGACCGGGAGCCATGACTCGTATACTTCCGAATTTTGCTAAATTTAATTGAACACCCTAATGATTGTACGTATGCATTTGTCAATGTATTTGCCATATCTTTATGATAGAATATATATATATATATATATATATAAAAGTTGTTGGGTTTGATGAAGTAATGACAATTTGTACCTAATAAATGTTAATATGTTAAATCTTTATCCTAATTATCTATTCTCTTAAATGTTAATTTCATCACTAACTAAGAAGACATCATCTTCGTCTTCTTCCTCTACCACAACCTCCAAACTCATTCTCATCTAATCCGTTCGTCAGTCCATTCAGTTGATCCTGACGCCCTCTCCTTCTTCAGTTAAAAATGAATATGGGTTAATTAGATATTTTAATCTAACTATATATTATATATCTATATCTATATAGAAATTGATGAATTTGACAAAGTAATGTCAATCCGTATCGGGCCACCGTAATTAATCCATCGGGCCTAAATGGTTTATTGGGTTAAATTGTATTTATCGATTAGGCTTTATTTATTCCATTGATATTCAACTCTTCTTCTTCCCTTTAGCCTTTCATCTTTCCACTTGATTGTTGAATTGAAGGATGGTTTTACTTAGGGTTTTTTCGGTATAAATATGTCTTGCCTATTACAGTATTCAAACGTCTTCTCGAGTTTTTCATTCTTGATTAACGTTGCAATAATTGTATTGCATCTTACGAGATTGTAGAATTTTATTATATTATCTTTCACTCATTTTAAATTTATGGCTTATTTAATGACTAACCGCAAACGAAAAACCGTAATTTTCCCGCGCGAAGTGCGGGATTCCGGATCTAGTTAATAATAATTAGCCTTTGAAAATTAAATGAGAAATGTTGTGAGTCATGGCAGCTTTGATAGCGTGCAATGCAACTAAGGTTTCAGTCTGCAGGATTGTGGCATATGATGAATATTCTTATGTTCAACAAAACAAAATTACCATCAGAATTCCGAACTATATAAATATTATACTATACAGTCTGAGATGTAGCATAGCCATCAAATTTAACTTTAACTCAAATGTCAAGATTTGTTAACAAGGGATTTTCTATTACGCTTACGATTATGTTGTATATTCTGGGTTGGTTTAGTTACGGTCTGCCAATTTCCGCAATTAAAATATGCGAAATTCACATGATCTTTATGAATCTGAGTTTGATTTATGAAAATAATATTATTTCTATATAGTTTTAATGAGTGCCATAAAATAACATAGATTCAACTTGATGGGTATTTGGCTTATTTGTGGCAATAAACTATTTAAAGTCGTCCCGGAAAATGCTTGTGCTTTGAAAAACAAAATTATATCCTGTGTGTAGTTGGATTTTTTATTTTTTCCTACTGTATGTGGACAATTAAAAAAGAAATGTTGTGTTGTTTTTGTTAAATTATTACATAAAGAGCAATATGATGGAACTATTGAGAAGTGATGATTAAGTCGACTAGAAGTGGTCAATAATGACGTGTTCCTACCTAGCTGATGAGCTCTCACTTAAGGACTCGAGCCCATCAAGTCACATTCCCAGCCAACTCAAGTCAAGATGAGGTTCTATGTCAAAAACAGGAACTCGGAGCCAATCACTATTCATGGCAGGAGCCAAACCTCAACTTGCGCTGGCTAGAAAGCAACATGGCGCCCCACTGGTCAAACGATCACACTTGGCTCGAGCACCATCACTTCCATTGGACTCAAAATATCCCAAAGAGTCCATTGACATCAAAAACGCTCGGCCCAAGTCATCCTAAATTCAAAGTGACCAAGACAAGCCTCGACGCCAAGCGCCGACAAGCCCGAATGAGGTCCCTGTGTGCGTTTGAGCCTTTCCAGCAACAATGGCCCGACGTTCTCACTTCCAATGGCCCAAAAGAGTCCAGGAAAAGGGTCGAACGCGCGCAAGAGAAGACTTGGACCTGAGAGAGACACAATCCCCCTAATTTCGCCATCAAGCATTTAAGGTGATCTCTTAAAATCCTCTAATCTGATTGCCATGTCACTAATCCGTGTGAGGGTCACAAGGATCACCATTTGCAGCCCTTGGATCGTTCTAATAAGTGCCTAGCACATCCCTTAGTTTTCTCCTTTTGATTATGCATTCATTTCCTTGATTTTCGCCTCTTTAATGTTGATTTGAAGAGTGATCCTTTACTTGCAGCCAAAGGACGTTTTTACTAGTATAAATATGCCTCTCAAGGCTCATTTGTAAGCACATTGAATTTGAATACAAAGCTTAAGTTGAGAGTCTCTCCTTCTTTTGTAATTTCGGAGTCAAAAACACTACCTTTCCCTCGTTCTTGGTGTGATAAAGATCTACCAAGCACAAAAACCCCAAACCCTTCTCAAAACACTCGTGTGATGAAGATCTACTTGTGTTTTGCTTATCCAAAGTCTTCCGCTTTCACAATCATCCACAAATCCGCCAACACTTAGTCTCATCCGAGTCCTCAATCCATCACTTTCAAGACGACTTTATCATCTTGAGTCTAGATCCAAGCACATCTTGACATCCACGAGGAGGCTGAGTTAACACTAGCCGTCAAAGGGTCTGCATTAAGTCTTGTTAATCTGCGTCCATGGAGACCTCCTTGGCTCCAAAGGAATTGTTATTGTCTCTATTAGACCATGATAACCAGTTCCCTCTTGATACATATAGGGCAGCTCACGTCAATGTGGTCATCGTCCGTTCCTTACTAGCAAAGCATACCTTGAGGTTCCTAACCTCTTGTTCCCTAACGTGCATGCTCACTAGTATTGACACCTCTAGTTCCAACTCCAATCCTTAGTGCCAATTCCTGAAGACAGTTCCCTTGGTACCGGTTCCTGCGAGTTGTGAAGGTCGATAATCTTATTAGTTATTATAATTATTTCCTATTTTTCACATATGTTAGGTTAAGGGTGTGTCTACTCTCATGCTTGAGAGGTCGACCCTAGTTTCCCTATATTATTATCTTTATTATATCTTCTCTTAACTTATTTTGTAAGATATACTCATTTGTAAAAGCTCGCCTATATATATGACTTGTCTTCTTCATTAATATCACGTTTAGCTTTTGGATTAATTGATAAAATCGAGTGCATCTCCTTGTTAATCCTTGAGGCGTCACCAAACAAAGTCTACTTTTTTATCCTTTCTTTTTATTTCTAATCTCCTTCATCGGTGGATTTATCTACCAAACTCTACGCCAACCTTCACTTTACATTCACTTCATCTCTACAATTCATTCGTTCCATCGATGTTGCAAGTAAAAACTTTGATATCGCTCATTTCCCATTTACTGTTAAGGCTTTCGTCGCCCTCTGAGTTCCTATACTCGATCTATTCTTGAGAAGACCATCTCCGTACGAGATCTAGATCGCTCCATCAACCCATCCTTGACCTTTTTGAGGCCAGAGACGCAACAAATGAATTTGTCAAAGCCTTCCATAAAAAAGTTTGAATTTTTGATGAAATCTTTAAATTCCAAACCCATTTGAAAATATCATCACACTCAGCTAGATTATGTTCTGAACTAAGTTGGTGGGCCGAAGCAGTTCTGAATTTTCCATCTGTATTTGATGTCTAGATAATGTTATCATCACTAAGCGGATCTGGAATATAAATTCGTAAATGTGGGGAATAATGTGAGAGTGTAAAATTTGACTCAAGTTATTTATATGTTGTTAATTGTCACGAGTGATGAAATTGATACCGTATCCTCAAGATTAGACCCTCGTTCGGGAAAATATAGTCTTAAATCTTTTTTGGTAAAAAATTATCCATGCAATTACCCACCAATTTCCAGCGAGAAAATTGTTTAAATTATATGAAAACATCATGTGCAACTAAATGTAATCTTGCAATTACCCACCAATGGGTTAAGTTCAGGTGAGGAGATCCTCTAATGTTAAGAAAAGGGATCAATTTAATGAAATTGATCCAACAGACCAAAAAACCTCATCTAGCTTCTAAGGCACCAACAACAACGTAAAATCTCCTCCCTCCACATATCCCCTTCCTTTCTATATTCACAAAAGTTTTACCCTCATCATCTTCTTCCTCACGCTATTCACAATCGGACCAATTTCCATCGATTTAAAGCCAAAAGAAATCGCGATTTCAAATCGATTCAAGTGGTTTAGAGCAGTTCCGAGATTTTATTTGAGGCGATTTTGAGACGAATCCAAGGAGATCTCACTCGATTCTTGTCAATCAAGAGTGACTTAGCTTCAACTGATAGTTCATTGTTGACAAGCGACGACTCATCATCTAGTGTTGTTCAGATTCAGGTATGTTTTTCTACATTTTTAGATTGCTTAAGTTGGACATTGGAGTTATGGTTGATCTTTGGAAACTCAAATATAGTATTTGTGTGTGTTAAAACTCTGGAAATTGACTCTCTATTGTTTCGTGTAGTAAAATTTTAAATCTAGTTTTTAGATCTGAAATCAGATAGAAATGTTACTCCTACTTAGTTGTTGAATGCAAGAAAAAATTAGGTTCTTTAGGAAAATCACTAAATCCATGTGTTAATCTCGTGTTCATAAAAAATTAGATATGTGTGAATCACTGAATATGTATGTGTTCATCGCTATATATGTATGCGTTCATACCTGAATATGTATGTGTTCATATAATACTGCTCGAGTGTGAATATCCGAGCTTGACACATATTTTGAATGTTATGTGTTTATTAGGAAATATATGAGTGTGTTCATCATCGAATGTTTCTGAGTGCAAATAGCCATCCACTTCCATAGAACAATATTGCATAGCTTCAAAATAATTTTGTAAAGCTCCTGCATAATTTCCTTCGGTCATTGGTCCTCCTAAAAGGATCTACTAAATTCATTGGGTGGTAGAATGGTGTTGGGGCTATTGAAATTGTCGATCTTCAACGCAGATGTGGCGCCGCTCAATTATCGACAACCACTAGTTTGTTTTCCAATACCTACATTTTACGAAATTGTGCACCACAAATAGGAGCTAATAAAGAGCCCCCACTTTTTTTTTATTACTTTCTCCAACTTTTCCAGCTTAATAGCCACTTGAAGGTACAAGATCTAGTTCGCTCCTTGAAAACCCCACATGAATCGACTTTTCTCTTAGTTTCTTTCTGTCTTTCCACTGCCCTTCTAATGAAGTCGTACGTGGACGTTACCTCTCACACAGATCCCATATCTCAATGAATTCGTACTCACAAGCCCATGAAAGGGCATCAGAAGGGGGAGGATCCACCAAACCAAATCTGGAAGTTGTTGAACGCAGATTTGGATGGAGTCACGCTTGGATGGTTAGGTAGTTCAACTCACTAAATTCGGTGGTCAATGAGATTTATAAATCAGTGGTTCATGTTTGGTAAGGCATAAGTCATCGGTTCAAATCCGATCTACTTCACTGGAGGATAAATGCCTTGACTAGCTCCTTGCCTCAGCTAGCACAATTGCTTTTGTGTTCAAAAGTAAAATCATGTTTGTTCATCAATTATGTACTATGGTGTTCATTTCATAATTTCATATGTGTTCATTTCCGTAGTATACTTGTGTTCATTAGTGAATTTGTGTGTGCGTATGTTGATGCTTCTTTTTTTAATACACAGATTCATCAGTACGAGCCCACATGAGGTTTAAGAAGAAAACCCTCTTGCAACGATTATTGTGTAGAACCTAGTTCACTAGTGGAAAAAACACCTGTTGAGGCGGGCAAAACCCCCCCTGTTGAGGCGGGCAAGGGGCGCTACAACAGGTAAATACTTGTTGAGGCGGTCAAAAAAGTGTCCGCCTCAACAAACCGGAAAAAATGTTCCCGGATGAATATCTGCCCGCCTCTAAAAGTTACTTGTTGAGGCGGTCAAAAAAGTGACCGCCTCAACAAGTAGGCAACAATTGTGAACTGCCCGCCTCTAAAAGGCTAAATAAGCCAGCATTTTGAGGCGGTAAAAGAAGGCCCGCCTCAACAAAGTCAAATAAAAAAAAAATGCAACCAACCTGGAACCACTTTCTCAATTGACTACAAAATTCAGAAGACTCAAGCAATCAAACAGAAAATTTCTTATGCTTTATTTGTACAATCGAAATAAGTTACAATCACGTATTTAGTACAAAAAATAGAAATCACAATAACATATACAAATCCGACTTTGAAATCAGGAAATATAAACTAAGCAAATTAAATTAGTCCATATTGACTACGTCTCCTTCCAATGTTAGATCTTCTTCAATGATGCAGAAGTTGTCTGTAACTTCCAATTTCATAACACCTACAAAGAGAACAAAAAAACAATATGAACTTTATATTCATTCAAATGGACACAAAATAAGAAAAGTGTATGGAGCTATTCCAAATTGCAAGAATAAGAATTACATACCTGACTCAACCATGGAATGATGCAGTCATCTTGCGCCGCCGCCTACAACCCATCGCTACCCTAGTTTTAATTTCTTGTGCCGCCTACAAACCTGACCTGGGGCACGGGTTTTCTTGCGTCGCTGCCGCCTAAAAAATCATCAGATCCATCCATCGATACCCTAGTTTCACCAGATCCAGCCATCAAACCATGGTTTCGCCAGATCCGGCCATCAAATCCCTGGTTTTGCCAAATCCAGCCATCGAACCCTTGTTTTGCCAGATCCGGCCATCAACAAAACCCTGGTTTCACCAGATCCATGAGTACGACGAGGCAGCGAGGTACGGCGAAGGGAAGAGGCGAGGGACGACGAAGGGAAGAGGCGAAGCCGCGAGGCAGCGAAGGACGACGAAGTGAAGAGGCAAACAGGCGAGGTGGCGAGGGTTTCTCTGAATCTCAGAAATCGATGTCGACGAAGAGGAGGAAGAGGTGTGGAGAGGAGTTTTGCGATTGTTGTCGACGAAGAGGAGGAAGAGGTGTGGAGAGGAGCGGCGAGGGTTTCTCTGAAGAGGAGAAGATTTTTTTGACGAGAAGAACAAGGACGAGGGTTTACTCTGTTTTCAAAAAAAATAAAAATTGATTATGTTCTTGATTATATGAGCCGTTGATAATGAGTAATCTAACGACTGCTATGGCAGATCCGTGTGATATTAAAAAGAAATAGTAGGAGTAAGTTGGGATAAGGTTTGGAATCCATGTGACTTTAAACGTTTTTGAGGCGGGCAAGAGTGTACACCTCAATAGGGTACACTTCTTGAGGCGCACAAGATATGTTCGCCTCAACAGACTCTGTTGAGGCGGGCAAATGTTTTGAGGTTGTTGAGGCGGACAATGTTTTGCCCGCCTCAACAAGGGCGCTGCAACAAGTGTTTTTTCCACTAGTGGTTGAAGCTTCAACAACTCTTTTGCAAAGAAGTCCACACCAGAAGAGACCATCTATGAAAGAGTTGCTAGGAAGAAGAAATAGAGAATGATGCTTATTATGTTTATTTGAGAAAATATGTAAAAATATTGACGTTTTTTACTAGTTTTGTTGGTCCGAAAGATGTAAATACTCAGTTAATTGCTTTTATTGCTTTGTGGAGGTACTTTTGTACGATGAACACTTGTATTAGTTTACTGTCGTTATGTATAATACCTTATCACTTAAATGTTTATCCAAGACAACATGTGTGTGCATGAGTTTAGACCGTTGTGTTCATAAGTGATCATGTTTGTGTTCATTGTTGACTAAGTATGTTTTCATGCATGCCAAATAAGGTGTGCATACAAAAAAGATTGTTAAGCTATGTGTTCATATGAAACAAAACATGTGTTCATGTGGATTAGTCTTACAATTTATGTGAAAACGTGAGCCATTTTTATGTGTTTAAAGCTGAATTATATGTGTGTTTATATGTGGATGAGTTGTGTGTTCACCGGTGATAACCTATCTGTCCATTGGTGGCAACATATGTGTTCAAACGGGCAAAACAAAGTGTTTATATAGAAAAATGGATAAGTTATATGTCTTTACAAAAACACACGTGTTCAAACGGGCAAAACAAAGTGTTTATATAGAAAAATGGATAAGTTATATGCCTTTATGAAAACACACATGTTTATGTGAAACAACATAGATGTTCATGTGAAACAACATAGATGTTCATGTGAAACAACGCATGTCTTCATGTGAAACACGAAAATATGCATATTAATAGTCTTATAAATTTATGAATGAAAATGATAATTATCTTTTAGCTGAATTACATTTGGATGAGCTGTGTCTTCATAGTTAATTATCCTTGTGTTCATCGATAACAATGTAACTAGTATAGGCCCTATGAATATCACGGGATTATAAATCTACATTACTATTTATAGAAGGCTTATAATTTTTATATAAATATTATTAAAATAATAAATAAGTTATAGTAATATTTGTAAGAGATAAATAATGATAAAAATGTTAATACATGTTTACATTGTAAAATATATGTATGTAACAAACAGAGTGAAAAACACCGAATAATTCACATCCAATATAAAATATACATCAACCTATAGTATAGTCAACCAAAATTTAATTAGATAGTCTTATCTAAGTATAAAATAATGACCAAGCTACTAAAAAAATAATACTTTATATATAATCGTTCAACATCATACTCTTTGAAGTATCATACTGTCTGAAACTTGAACTTTTGAGTTCAATGATCGGTTTTTCTAACCTAACTTAAATAAGAAAGTACCCTTACAAGTAAATGAATAAACTCATTACCAAAATCACTAAAATGACAATATATAATCACTAAAATGGTTATTGGTGACACTTAATCATAAATTTCTAAAATTAATCTCATATTTAAAGAAGTTAATTTTAGAAATGATCAAAGCTCATTGTATGTTCCTTATTGTATGTTTCTCCTAAACATGATTTATAAATGACCAAAACTTTTTCAATGGAATATTTGTAGGAGATCGTGGAGGAGATGACGCAATATTTGATGAAGAGTTTGGTTTTTGGTTTGTATTGTAGAGTAGTTAAGTAGATTTTGCAAAAGTATTATAGATATAAGCGTTGGTATTTGATAATTTGCAACAGATTTCTTTTTTGCAGCCTTTTCCGCGGGAGGCTCCACCTTGCCTACACAAGTATGTGTTGAAGAAATGACATGACAGGCCAGGGTGCACTCAACATTAACATAAACGTGGTCTGCACTTCTCTCGTCCTCTTCCTCTTCCTCTTCCTCTTCCTCTTCTCCCTTCTGCAGTTACACATAATAGTAGCCCAAATTCCTCCTGTTTTCCCCTCTCATCTTTAATTGCGGGGATTTCCTTCCCCTTTGCTTCCGTTTCGGGTAAGCCACACCGATGTCACAATGTAATTGTTTCTTCACTCAACAATGGCATTGTGTTCCTACTTCCTACATCCTACATCCTACAAAGTGGAGTGATTAATTATATAGTATTTGCCTTAATTCTCTCTGTTTCTTCGTCTTAGAAGCGATGGCGAAACCTAAAATGCTGACGTCGTGCATAGCTCGTCCGAAGCAGAAGCAAGGCAACAGCAATGGCGACTCAGTGAGTCAACGCGGTGAGCTGGACTCGGACAAAACCCCAAACTCTAAGCAATTGGGGATGAAAACCCTAACCTCTCAGGTGATCCAATTTCAATTTTGTAATCCTAAGTTGGCAGTAGGTAATTGGTGAAATGAAATGGTTGATTAGATAAAGGAGATGGCGGTGAAGGCGTCAGGAGCGTACAAATGCAATCCGTGCTCGCATCCGACGGCGAATGACGGCGAACAAGGAGGAGGATCATTTAAGTGGTCGGGATCGTACAGGAGAAGTCCGAGCTCGGGTTCGGCGTCTGGATGGGGGAAGGAGATGGAGGCGAGGCTGAAGGTGTTGTCGACTCGATCTCCGTACGGCTCAGGTGCGCTGTCGGCGGCAGCCAGCGGAAGAAGGACGGATCCGCCATTGGTGTTGGTGGAGGAAACGGAGCCCAAGGAGTGGGTCGCGCAGGTCGAGCCCGGAGTTCTCATCACCTTCCTCTCCCTCCCACGCGCCGGAAATCACCTCAACCGCATTAGATTCAGGTCACCTTTTTAACCTACTCTATTATTCTACTAATTATGATTGACTGGGCAATGCATTTAGGCGTGACAATCGCATTTTTCTGTTGATTAACAATCAATCAATGCTGGTTGTTAGCTTAATAATAATCTAAGTATATGCTTTTTGTTCCACAACCATGAGTTTCTCCTTTACTGGCTGTCCATTCACCAACAAAAAGAAACTTTCATATTCCTTTCTTATTTGGAAGTACCTAACAAACTCAGATATAAAAAAGATCTGACGGTCAAATAATATTTGGCGGGAAACTAGCTTTCAGTTTAATTTCTCATCTATGAATCCTGATAATGAATCCTGAGAATTGGGTGGGTTCAATAAAAACTCATCCACATTTTTGACAAAAAGAGAAAAGGAAAAAACTATCTCCTCTAAAGTCCAAAAGAAGGGCTGTGGGGCCAAAATTGTATAGTCCGTGTATTTTGCAAGCTTCAACTAAGAGCAGTGTCATTGGTCTCCCTGTCTTGAAGGTTGGCCGTTTCCTTTTTTTCCTTCTTTATTAGTATGATAAGGATTAACTAGGTTTACTTGGTGATCAATAGCCAAACAAAAATCATCATTTCAAATGATGATAAGAAATAGCTCGTCAAAAGCAAAGGGCCCTTCATATTATAGTTTCCAAGAGCCTTTTCTTATCCTTGTCTTCTTCAACACCACAGAGCTCATCCACAACCATGACTTCTTCTATGATAATCATACTCTGCAGCTGTTTTTGTCTCTCTTTAGCTTGCTGAATCATTAACTTCTTCAAAAACTAACAAGTCTTGCTTGATTGCAAAGCTGGATGATAAATTATTAGGTGTAGGAATTTTGCTTATTATGACCAAAAAATGGTAGCACTGATATAGCTTGAAACACTGACTATTGGCGAATGTCAAAAGTGTCACAAAATTCAACCCCTTTTTACTAAAGATTGAGGTCAATTTTCTATGATTAAAAGTTACTGTTCAGCATGGAGGAATATGGGATTCCATGCTCATTTGTTCAGAGAATTTGTTTCAGATTTTACCAATCGGGTACTGTTAGTATGTTTTCTTTCAGGTAACATTGGGTCTGCATAAACTCATTGTTATGCCCCCCCCCCCTTAAGATCTCAAGGTTTTGATCTATGTGCGTCATTTTAGATGAAATTGATTTGGTTCGTACGTGATCTTATTATAGCCGAGACACATTTGACAAAACGCAAGCTCAGAAGTGGTGGACTGATAATTACGAAAAAGTCATGGAACTGTACAATGTACAGAGGCTTAACAGACAAGGCGTTCCATTTCCTACTGATCCTCCTAAACCTGAAGAAGAGGTTAGCTCAATCTTACATTTACCATTTAAATTGTTAATCTTAAATAATGTAACAGCTGTGAGTTCACAAATTCACTAGAGAATATCTACTTTTGTCCGTACTTCCTGGTCTGTTCATCTTAATTATATGCTCCCTATCTTCTGTAATCCTCTTGAATATGATGCTTCAAATAATTGAACCAATCAGTTATAGATGAAGTAATGCAATTTTGCAGCAGATTTGCATTAGATTATTTTTTAATATAAGAATAACCAAAAGTCGATCTGATGTTACAACTTTTCCCTGTCTACTGTATAAAACAGTCCACTGATGGTGTACAGATCTCAAAAATGGAATCCAATGAAGAAATTCCGGAAACGCCTCCATTAAACCGAGAGAGCATTCCTCGCAACCTCCGCCTTGAGGTGGGAGGAGACGACAACTCGTCTTCAGATTCATACGACATCCAACAACAACAACAACTATTACAACAATCAATGGAGTCTCATCAGCTTAACGAGTCAAGCAGCCTTGCCTCTACACAAAACTTCTCCAACAAAAGCAATGCAAACAAATTACTAGAAACTTCATCAATGGATGATCAATCTACAATGTCCACATCCTCAATAGACGCTGATCATCAATCTGGGCAGCTGTCATTCAGCAACGCGAGTGATCTGGAATCCGAGTGGGTCGAGGAGGATGAACCGGGTGTTTACATCACCATCAGAGCATTGCCTGGAGGAAGAAGGGAGCTTAGACGCGTCAGGTTCAGGTAAATTTTTCGGTAGCAGAAGTTCTTGTTGATCTGTATTTGTGAATATCATGATTCATGACTATATGTTCTATGTTTTGGCTGGTGGATAGTCGTGAGCGGTTCGGGGAGATGAATGCTAGACTCTGGTGGGAGGAGAATCGTGCTCGAATCCACGAACAGTATTTGTGATTGATTTCGTGTTTGATTCGATTTCGATGCATCGCATGACCTACAAATTAAGCATGAGAGTTGATAAGTGGGTAAGGATGAAAATTATAAGCTAAGCTGTGGAAATTTCGTTTTCTCATTTGTTCTAGCTAGAAACACATTTGTACACTTGGAAGAAGGTAACGGAATCATGAAATGGTATGCTGTTTTGGGATATGAAATGGTAAAAGACTATCCATTTATTTTGGTTAATAGATTATTATATTCTTTTTGTTTGATGTTGTTGTTGAAACTCGTTTTTTGTGGAACCGTTAGAGAGAACCCAACAACACTTTGTATTCTCGAATTTGAGAGCAACTTTCTTCTTTTTGTTGAGGGTATGTCTTGTAAAGTTGTAATTGATTTTAGGACATCTCTTCTAGCATGCTTCAAAGCTTCTCGCCTCAATCATGGGGCTTCTCTTCGGATTTTCCTACAAAAGTAAAATTCGGAGTTGGGGCTCTCCGGAAAGGGCACTTCGATGCCAAAATCAGAATTCATATAAAGAATATAATATATAGTGTATCAAAGGAGTAATATAAGGAGTTTTAGGGACTTAGGCGTGAATCTCTTGATGACTTACTTGAGAAGGGATTATATCCTTAATTATTTATCCAAACATGTACACGAACTAGCTAACCATATAACAAACAAGATGCTAAATAGGCAGGGATGAGCTTTAAGATCACTAGTACGGACTAGTCATTTAACATGTACTAGGTTATTTTCAAACTCGTTTTATTTTGATCGATATTTGTGTACTTAAGATATTATTTTTATCGATTTTTCTAAGCTATGCCAGAAGCTCATAATTGAAAGATGAAAATGCAGAGCGAAAAAGATGAATAACGAAGAGCGAAAAATATGAAAATGTAGAAATTTGATCGATATTTGTCGTTGACGGTGCCTGAATTGCTCTCCATCGTCATACGAATTAAAGGCGAATAACGAAGAGCGAAAAAGATGAAAATGTAGAAATACCTACCAATTAAGCACATAGTTATAGTTTTATTAGACATTTAATTGGGTCCCATTTGTCATTACTTTGAGCAATACCAACCAATTTTTATACTATATATACTAGATTTTGATCATCGCGCTTCGCGCGAGCTTTAGCGTATTAAAAAAGTAATATTTAGATATATGTAATACATTTTGTCTTTTTCAAGATTATTATGATATCTAAATACGATATTTATGTTTGCTTTTATTTTCATTAAGTGAATGTAAGTCCAACCACATGTATTTGTTTCTTTCGGTTTGATATGGTTGTTAGGTGATTTTTATGTATTTTAATTAAAGTTGTTAATCAGGTTAGTTAACTTGGGTTTGGATTGAGAATGGATTGGATCAATTCGGATTATTGGTTAAGACAGGTTGGGTCTATACGTGTTAATGTACAGTTGAGTCAATTTGTTTATTAAATAGTTTTTTTTATTAATGATATTAGATTTGGATATTGTGTTCGAATTGAGTTTTCAATTTTACATGACCATGTTGTTTTTTACCCGGACTGTTAGGTTTTGACTACGAGCATCATCATTTATTTTGGAAGATTAAAATTAGCAAAAGTAGATAAAAGTTATATTAATCTCTTTACATTACATTTATTATTTAGTTAAATTAGGACAATAATAGGATTAAGAAGAAATGATAGATAATTAATTGATAGAAAAATAATATTATAATGGGTCTTGAATTTATTAGGTTTAAAAATGATTAAGGTTTAACATTGATGAGGTACAAATTACATTTACTTTGGGCAAAATGGATCAATTTTTGTATATAGAGAGATAAATTCATGAATTAATAGGATGAGATAACATTTATTAGGTACGGTTTACATTTACTTTCGTCTAATAGCGACCGTTTATATATATATATATATATAGATATATATAAACTTTAAAATTATTAATTATATTTACTTATTATTGAATCTTAATCTTAATATACTATAAAATTAGGGGTTTCCAAAATTAACTACACTGCATTTAATGCTTTGCTTTTAATTTATCATTTTTTTTGATTTTTTTTATTTTCCCGTTTCATTCCTACGTTTATGAATATGTCGCCCAAATGAAGATTTTGACACATCAACACATGTCTATAATGGATTCGTATGGAACATATCATCATCTTCTACTCTTCGATTCCACAACGTCTTATTGTGAACCCAAAAAGTCTAGTATTAAAAAAAATTAGTATTAAGAATTGATTAATTAGTTATATTTGATATCATTGAGCTGAAAAATATAAAGAGTTATAGATATTAATTGTATCATTAGTGATCCACCACATATAGACACTCGTACGTTTGTATAAATGTATGTATAATTATTGTAAATGCATGATTTGATATGTTATTGGTGCATACCACGAGTTAATTTTCATTTGTAATTTAGTGTGTTTGGGGAAAATGCATAAAGTTGTGTGTTAGTGAATAAAATGCATAACTGAAAGAAGTTTGGTGCATCAGTTAAAATGTGTTGGTGCATCAATCACTTATTATTAAAAATTCCATGTGTAAGTAGTTATTGGAGTATAAGTCCTTTTTTTTATGAAGGTGCATCCGTGGATGTATGTTGGTGCATGTCTGAAGGTCTATTAATGCATAAGTGGATATATATTGGTGCATGTGTATATTCTGATTTTTTATTAGTGATTTTTGTTTTATGAGGATGCATGGATAAATACATAAATATTGGTGCATAGTATTTGTTGGTGCATCACCTAGAATGTGTTGGTGCATCACCTAGTATGTGTATTGTCCATAATTTTATTAATGATCTATGTGTTCTTTTTTATGATAACATTTAATGGTGCTTGATTAGCAGGAAGTGGTGAGGGAGTGCGACTTAGAAGGGAAATGGGCTGTCAAATTGGAATCCAAATTTGAAAAAGAAAGACGAGACAGTTAGCGAAGCTAAGAGTAAAATATAGCTATGCCCTCCTAACAAGTACCTTCAATTTAAAGAAGGAAAGAATTGATGAGATATTACAAGTCTTGAAAGCTGTAAACGATGAAGAGGAAAATCAAAGAGCAGTTGCATCTGGTCGTGGGAGTGGGCGTGGACGTGGATGTGGAAGAAGTAACGAGTAGAAAGTAGTAGGGAAGAAGTAAGAAGATTTGTTAGATTGGATCTTTTGTGAACAGTTTGTAGTTTTCTTTTAAAAACAAGTTTGGTTTTGTGGTTGTAAGACAAGTTTGTTTATGAATCACATTTGATTGGGTATTTGTGGTTACATATGAAAATGGTTTGTGGTTGTTGATGATTCACAATGGCAGAAGTGCATGAGTAGTCGTTTGTGGGTGCATCACTGAATAATAATTGGTGCATCACAGAATCCTAATTGATGTATCACTGAAATATAATTGGTGCATCACTTAATAAAAAATGGTGCATCACTTAATGAAAATTGGTATGTATAATACAACTCAGAATATGGAGATACAACTTTATATCCTTCTCTGTTACAACAAAGATACTTTCAGATAACAACCGGTGATACACTCTTATCTTTCTTAATCGAACAACAACGAACGTAAAACCACATGTCAGAGCATAAGCTTCATAAAAGGTGATGACATCACAGAGAGTTAAAAACTGACTGTTTGTGCCTAAAAATACGACGAGTATGGAACGCGTGGTAAGCTACGCGTAGAAGAATTGTCTCGACGCGACGAGAGGGATGAAGGACGTCGTCGACGTGACGAGACGTGGCAAAGGTCTCGTTTATCTTGAAGAATAGGTCGGCCGAGCATGTTTTATCCTATTCCTTATAATATTCTTGTAATTGGTAAAAGATACGGTAGAGAATATCTTTTACCTAATTTATTATATCATTGTTTAGATAGAATGAAGAGATAAGATCTCGTTTTCCTAAAAGATATTATTAGGGTTAGCCTATACATAGAGGCTAACGCCTGCTTTGTAAGCATTCAGCCACCATTACGAGTAATACCAAGTTCAAGCTTCAAACCCTAAATTCTTCTCTTGTTCTATACTGTTCTTGAGTGTTGAGATTATACCGTATTCTTTGATCTTTGCCCTACAATTGCTCAGTTATCTTCTCGTAGGTAATTTCGCTACAAACAATTGGCACCCACCGTGGGGCAAGATAAAAAAGGTATCGTCTTTCCATACGAAAAGAGCTTCTTTTTTGCAGGAAATCATGACAAGTCCGACCAACAGCCCGCGTGATGGTGAAAAAAGATCCGAAGAAGAAGATCACGTAACGATTACTCTCGTTCCGGTAGAAGAAGACGCGGGAAAAGATCTCGAGAACACTCCTGGTACTCCGAAGAACAATGCTCCCACAGAAGATCAGGGGACGAGCGGCGATGTAACTAACGTGGCCTCTGTCAGAGTCCACTTCGATACCCTCCAGAAGACATGGACAGAAGTTAAAAGCGCCAGCGAAGAAAACACGTCGGGACTCACCAAAGAAAATGAACGACTACGCTCCATTATAAAAGAGCTTAGACCAGAGTCAGCAAAGCCACTCACCTATGTTCGTAGTCAAAGCGTCGTTCGCCGCCTAGATATGGATGTCGTCGCTGAAGAAGGAGAGGATTACGAGTCCCAGGAGTATCGAAACGCTATCCCGTCGAGAGAAACGATTCAGAAAAAGAAATCCGAGGAGAAGATGACTTCGGACGTCGTCGCTGCACTCGTAGCGCAACAAGTCGGGGCCCTAAGAAAAGAGATGATGCTGATGACCGGGGCCCCCAAATCCATAATCCCCGAGCACGAGTTCGGATTTCAAGAGAGTCCTTTTGTCGCCGCTATCGCCGCCCAGAAGATCGCTAAATAGTTCACCGTCGCTGACCTCCCCGTCTACGACGGATCGGATGACCCGGAAGAACATGTCTTACTCTACAAAGCGAAGCTCTCCACAAGTCCAATCGAACCCGAGTTAAAGGAAGCTATGATGTGCAAATTCTTTAGCTCGACGTTAAAGGGCCCAACCTTGACGTGGTTCATCCACTTACCCAAGGGAAGTATCTCCTCCTATGCCGAACTCTCCAACTTGTTCCGATTACAATTCGCCAGCAGTAAGTTGTTTGCAAAGCAACCCTCGGATCTCCATAACATGCGTATGAACAGGGGCGAGACCATAAGAGCCTTTATGAAGCGTTTCAATGACGAGAAGATTACAATCCCAGATTGTAGCGAGGCTACCGCCGCCGACGTGTTCAGACGCGCACTTCCCCGAGATAGTGATCTGTACAAGGAATTGACGAAGACTCACCCTGAATCATTTGTCTCGACTAGGGAAAGAGCCATGGAAGCCATACGCCTCGAAGAAGACCTCCTAAGTCACGCTGAAGAAAAGTCCCGATCTCCACGGAGACGTACCCCTCTGCGCAGGGATTCTCCTCAACGGAAAGGTGACGAACTCTACGATAGAAGAAATAAGCCGTTCCATAGAGAACCCCCCATGGTGCATAACGTAAGCGAGATCAATAACGTCTATTCAGTCGAAAGAGGGGTATACTCCACGACGTGAAGTGGCCTAAAAAGCCAAATCCGGAAAAGAAGTCAGGATCCGGAAGAGGGTATTGCGAGTTCCACAACGACTCGGGACACCCAACGGATGATTGTTACACTCTGAGGAAAGAAGTGCTACGTCTCCTGAAAAGAGGCGACATATTAGATCTGCTCTCCAAAGAAGGAAGGGACGTGTTCGAAGGAGCAAGGAAAGGTAAAAGATCTCCAACGCCACAACCCCCCTCATCGAGTCGTTCGAGGACGGTCAACACGATCTTTGGAGGCTCTCCCATAAGTGGCTATACCGCCTCCGCAACCAAAAGGAGCGTCAAAGCATTACGCGGCGAAGGAAGTACTTGGCCTATCTACCACGTTAGGACCGTCAGGAAAAATTGTCCGATCACGTTCGAAGAGCCCAATGGGAGCGTAGATCATCATGACGGGTTAGTTATCTCCTTAACCATTAGTAATTGCAAGGTTAAAAGGATCCTTATCAATAATGGAAGCTCGGCCAACATCATCACCCTGTCTGCAATCAAAGAACAATGACTATCTTGCGACAACGTGGTAAAAAAGTACATCCCCCTGGTAGGTTTCAGCGGCGAAGTCGTCGATATGCTGGGAGAGATCACCCTAACCACTCTGGCAGAAGGAGTCAACATGCAGACCAAATTCGTGGTAATGGAGGCAGAATCGCCCTACAACATAATCTTAGGAAGGCCGTGGTTACATGATATGAAAGCTATACCTTCAACATACCATCAATCCTTGAAGTTTCCATCTCCATGGGGAATCCAAGAGATCAAAGGTGAACCACAAATAGCAAGGGAGTGCTACAACATAGGAATGAAGAATAACAACCAACACGTCCCTAGAGAAAAAGAGTAAGGCGTAGCAATTAAAAGACCATGAAGAACAAGTAAGATATGCTCAACGAAGGCTCTACGAGATAAAAGAAGAAATAGGCTGGGTAGGCGACGAGACATACACCCTAGAAGTAAAATCCTATGCCATCCGAAGAGTGGAGAAAAGGAAAGCGTCTTCATGGTCTGGATCATCGAGTAACAAAGAATCCAAACGCCTAAAAACGAGGAAAAATCATGGAAAGTCCAAGAAAGAGGCTAGGGGTAGAAGAATAACCCCCGACGCGTCAAAGAAAAAGCCGTCTAAAAAGCGAGATAAAGGCGTCGATAAGCACGACGCATCTCTACGGAAACATAAGCAAAATCTCTGAGTTCAAAAGTGGAGGAAATTTATGGCGGAGAACCCAGACTTAAGCTACATGTTCTTGAAACATCACCCACCGTAAAAACACTATCAGGACAGAGTTTGATATACTTCTATGCGTCTTTTGATTCCCATTTTTTTCCCTTTGCATGAGTAGGATTAGGTTTTTAATAAGAACACCTCGTTATCATCAAGTCAAAGCGATAAGGGGTCGCGACGACTAGGGGTAGGCGTCAAAGTCAATGTTTGTTATCGCATGATGCATCTTTTATTAATATACAAGTAGACCTTTCTTTCAAACGTGTTAAGCATGCTGAGTTGTTTCATTTGCACGACTTGCTTTGTGTCTATTAAGAGAACGTGCCTCTTGAGTACGGCGTACCAAATAAGAAGCAAGAAGGCCGCAGTGAAAATCCGCGCCGGGGGTGAATTTCGTTAGTCTACGCGTTCGAGGCTTCATCTACGCGTAGGCAACGTTAGCCGAACGCCGACTCCGAGTCGATGCTTCCCATGATTGTTAGTGACGTGTGGCAATGGTCATGGGTAATGAAGCCCGGTACCTCACAAAGCCGGCCGGATCCTCTGAGCAAACAAGTCGAACCTATTTCACACGATCATTCTCCAAGAACGCGTTTTCACGCCTTCCAGCCCCTCCGAGAGTCATGAATCCATGGGCAAAACGCCAAACCGGCAGGGATGCGTCCACCGGCATCGTAAGTCCTAACAATCTAGAAATCGGACGCCACACGATGAATAGGCCCGTCGATTAAAAGAGTTCGACGTCGACCTAACGCTAGCGTGAGGCAACGGACCCACCTTAAAAGTAAGGGGTAACGTCACAAGCTGATAAAATCACACGCTGACCTATGTCCGCCACTCGCTTCAGGGTTCGGAGGAAATGCTGGACCCAACCTTCATGTAAGCCGGCAACGTAACTAAAGCAGCCGCAATGACCGTACCACCCTATCAAGTAAGTAAAAACCATCTAATGCGTTCACCACGAACGAAGTATCATATCGGAGGTAGAGAGTTATACCCTAAAGATAGAATAGAAAAAGGCAAGAAACCAAAGATAGAATTTACGCACTCATAAACGAGGCACGCGTAAAGAGTCACGGAAGTTCAAGCCTAATACAAAGCTTACGAGATACGAACTAAAAGTCGTAAATACTCAAGAAATAAGTTCTACACCTACGCGAAGCAAGATACGCGTGTCAAAGCAAAATACACAAAATATCAAAGCCGGATAAAGGGCGGACTCCCAAGACGTCTCCGACGCAAAGAGCGGAGTACAAGGTATAACAAGTGAAGCGAGCATAAGAATCTTTGGTAGCTCTAACCTAGTCTACAATGAATCTAAGTCAAACCTACCAAAAGGGGTAGGATTACGCCAAAAAAGAATGAGAAGTGCTTAAAAGATAGCAACAACGTAAGAACAAGAAAGTTGGCAACAATAAAACACTGTCACCAAAGCAACGCAAAGGATTCAAGAAAACAGGAGAACAAGTATATTGAAGAGAAATTCCAACGGCAAAGAACAAGGATAACAACTTTTGAAAAGGAAAGAAGCGTCTCAACTACAAGCAACGCGTACAAATACACTATGCAAAGAAAAAGGAAAAAATTACAAAGGTTTGGACTCGCCCTCAGACGACCCAGAGCCGGATGCGCGACTATCACCTTCCTCTTCATCAGCCGCAACCTCCTCCTCGTCGACGTGTTCCCCGCCTTCAGCATCTGCGACGTCGGGATGAACACCTGCAGGAGGTTCCGGAAAAGCCTCCCTAAACTCAGCACGCTAGCCTACCAGATCCTAATCTTTGTGCTTACCAGCAGCATACTCCTCATAAACTTCCACCCTAGACAACCAAGACCAATAGACCTTCGCCTCCTCCAAATCCTTGTCATGCTGCGCCTCGTTCCTCTCCACATCCGCCCGCAAAGTACTGAGTTTCCCCTCCAAATCCTCGGCCCGCTTGGTGATCGTCTCTTTAAGAGTAAGAACTTCAGTAACCTTCTCCTTTGCCACCTTCTCCGCGTCACGAGACTTCTCCAACAAACCATTCAAATGCGTAACCTCCGATGAAGCATCAGACGCCTTTTTCTCCAACGCCTCCATCTGTTTTGGATACGTAGACAAGAGCGTCCAAGCGCATAGCGACGCCTAAATCCCCTGAAAGAAGGAACGAGAAAAATAAGAAAGGAAGCTCACGAGAAAGTCATCAGAGAAAATAGAAGTTACAATCTTACCTGCCATTGAGTAGCGAAAGTCTCTCCCATAACGTCGGCAGGATCCATCGACGCGTAATGATCAATGGACGACGAAGAACGAAGCCCCATCAGAGCTTTCAGAAGTTCCCTTCCCGGAGCGAAAACATTTGAAATCACGCCAGGAAAGTCATCCACAGACGAGTATTTCTCCTCGGGAACCTTGACCACTTTCTCCTTTCCCTTCCTTGAACGCGTCGCCTTAGCCGGAGAAGGAGATGGCGTAGATTCCAAGGTAGCCATGAGATCAACATCCAAGGGAGCAGCGGACGAACATCCTTTTATGGCAAGTTGTCTCTTCCTCGACGTCACAAGATCAGTGGCAGATTCGTCACGAGCACGGAAGCGAGAAATTGAAGTTGCGCCATCAACAAAGAATAAACAGTTAGAACACGAGTATGAAGAAATAAATTGACGAGAGCTAACGGGAAGAAGTCAACTTACCAGATGGCGTCGCAGGACCGCTACGATGACCCTCTTCGTCATGACCATAGAAGGTCCGATCAGCTTCAGGAATTGCCAAGAGCGCGGCTACCGCCTTTTTCGACTTCACCCTTGTCTTAAGAGCCTCCACGATAACTGAAAAGTATATAAAGTCACACGTAAGTAAAACATCGACAAGCAAAACGTACTCCCCTATGAAAGGAAGAAATCAGTAAGACAAAACAAAGAAGCTTACTCTCAGGGTTCCATTACTCGATGAGCCAAGAGCACGCATCTCCGAGAGAAGATTTCTCCACAAAGTAAAAGACCTCGGCCCAACCCCGGTCGGTTGTGCTCTTCTCAAAAGCTATCCTAGTCTTTTTCTGTTTGATCTTGAAGTAAACTCTACCTGGAGAGGAGAGCGAGACGGTCAGAGAGTTGGCGAGAATCCAAGCCATGTTTTTTGATGGCATCGTCAAGAGCGCCCAAAATACGCCAAGCCCCGGGGAGAAGTTGACCCATCGCCAGGCCTAGAGTAAGCATAAAGGCCTTGACCAAAGGCGAGAACGGGAATCGATGCCCCGCCAGAAACGGATACTCATAGACCGCTATCCACCCCGGCCGATGATCATCCGCACAAACCCCCCTTGGAGGGATCTCGATCTTCACGTCCGGGCCAAGTTCAACAATGGTCCTTAAACGGCTGGCGTCATAGGCTTCAAAGTAGTAGCGATCCAATTCGCGGAGCACCTTTCCTGTTTCATAAAGCACTGGGGTTGCCATTGAAAAAAGAAGAAGAAAGAGGAGCGGCAACAATGGTCCTGTTTCATAAAGCTACGTGTAGAAGAATTGTCTCGACGCGACGAGAGGGATGAAGGACGTCGTCGAAGTGACAAGACGTGGCAAAGGTCTCGTTTATCTTGAAGAATAGGTTGGTCGAGCATGTTTTATCCTATTCCTTATAATATTCTTGTAATTGGTAAAAGATACGGTAGAGAATATATTTTACCTTATTTATTATATCGTTGTTTAGATAGAAGGAAGAGATAAGATCTCGTTTTCCTAAAAGATATTATTAGGGTTAGCCTATATATAGAGGCTAACGCCTTCTTTGTAAGCATTCATCCACCGTTACGAGTAATACCAAGTTCAAGCTTCAAACCCTAAATTCTTCTCTCGTTCTATACTCTTCTTGAGTGTTGAGATTATTACGTATTCTTTGATCTTTGCCCTACAATTGCTTAGTTATCTTCTCGTAGGTAATTTCGCTACAAACACTGACCAAGATAGGACTTCAATGAATCATTGCACTCATGAATGATATAGTCAACATTAATACTTGGAGAAACAGATATAATGCTAGACATCCTTTGACTTCCATTTCTCGACAAACATGAAAAAGTGTAATAAATAATAAGCATGACCTAATAAGTGCATCTCCTATTTTTATGCATTAAGTTCACAATCATCAATGTTATAATTAGGTGCATCATATCCTCAAATAAGGTGCATTAGTCAAAGGTAAAAGGTGAATCAACCAATGAACATTAATGCATGACCAATTAAAAGTGCATCAGTCAACTGATTAATGCTTGGAGAAACAGATTTAGGCTTCCTTTGATTTTCATTTTCTACCAAACATGAAAAAAGTGTAATAAATAGTAATCGTGACCTAATAAGTGCATAGATGACTGATAAAAAGTGCATGAAACACCTATTATTATGCATTAGGCACACAATCATTAATGTTTATCATTAGGTGCATCATAGCCTAATATAAGGTGCATCGGTCAAAGGTTAAAGGTGCATCAACCAATGACCTAGCTTCATGACGAACTGGTTTTCTCCGAACTCTCAATCTCATCAAATAGCAACATATCTTAATTTGAAAACGAAGCACATACATAATTCAAACAAGCACATACCTAAATTCAACCAAACACATACCAAAAATCCCAAAAATGAGACATTTTATTGATATTATAATGAAATGCAATGTATCAAACCTAAGTAGTCAATTTCTGCAGAAACAAACACCAAATTAATAAAAATTTACAGATGTATACCTAAATTAGGAGAAGCATTAGCCATGTCGACAAAGAAAGGTAGATATTGGACGACGAAAACACAAACACGGAGAAAACAAATCGAGAGGAGTAGAATTCGTTGAGAAGAACAACGATATCAACAAAGGAATTTCAAATGGGAACGGCCGAAGAACAACAATAGCAACAAACAAAGTCTAGTAGATTTTGTTGAGAAGATGACAATGGCGGTTGAATTTCTGATAAATCAAACACACACACAGAGAGAGAGAAACGGAAAAAGGAAAATAAAATAAAAAGGGGACGACCAAGATTAGACGGATGGAAAAGGAACGAGAGACCCGAGATTAATCCTCACTCCTTCTTTTAAGGGTGATCCTCACTGGATCTTTTTCCAAAAAATTTATTTCCAGTTTCAATAGATTTAATATCATAAATTTATCGCATATAAATGACATTATAAATAAATGTCAAACAATAGATTTAATTTCACATGAAAACTCGTAAGACATGGTTTTATATACCACTTTGAAAAGTTCATATTTATAAAAACAAATGATTTTTTTAGCAAGATAAATACACCTTAATTAGTATTATTTTTTATTTTAGATTTGTTAAGATTTTATTATTTTGAATCAAACTAAAAAAAAACTAAAATAGAGAAAATTATGGAGAAAATTATACCCTAGGATTGGTGGTGCCAGAGTGAAGGAGAATGCTTTAAATAGCTTTGTTTTAATATGTATATATAGATGATCGATACTCCACTTTTTTGTTTTGTTTATATTGCAAACCGTACTACGTACTCCGTAAAATATTAGCACATTATAAACTTTAATCCCAAAAGTTATAATGTGTTTTGTAATTTTTTCAAAGTAAAAAATTGTCAATTATATATTTGTATTGATCTTATTATTGTTTCAATTATTTAATGTAATATTAGTGATAGATCATGCTAAGTGAATAAGTTAGACTTCTCTTCCGTAATTAATAAGTCGTAGACTTTAATTATATAATTTCCCTAATGAGAGAAGAAGTATAAAATTCATTAAGAAATCGAAAAACTCTAACCTCAATTATATAACTTATTACGCTCTTTTCTCTCAAGAGAGGAGCCCACATTCCTCAAATAGTTCTTCCTTCTTCGATCTCACGTCTTTCATTTCCATCTACTCCGTATTAAATTTAAGAGTTTTTTTACCGGAAACCACCCGTATGATAGGTCATATTGCCCAAAATCACCCGTATATTTCAATATTATCGGAAATCACCCTTATAAGACACTCCGTCACTCAACAACCACCCTTCCTCATTTTCTGTCTAACTCCGTTAAGATTTTGTACACGTGGCAATTTTTATTATTTTTTATTCAATTAAAATAAAAAGAAAAACAAGTTAATAAATTATAGATGAAAAAAAAGAAATAAATGAAAAAGTGGGACCCGCCATTTTCTACAATATCGTTAACATGTGATTTTTTCCAATGTTTTATTATTATCTTCTATTTAATGTTTTTAATAATTAACTAAATAAATAATAAAAAGAACAAAATTACAAATATACCCATAACTCTATCTTCTTCCCCCTTCTCTTCCTTGTTACTCTGTACGATTCCAGAATTGAACATTATCTTACATATGACTAAACTCCACTAATTCCAACTCAAAACAATTAATTGATGTTGGTAAGAACAAAATCGACCCACACAAACAACTTATAAACCCTAATTTCTTAAAACTAACAAGCTTTGACTTAGATTTTAGCAATGAAATATCTAGGGTTTATGAAGTTTGATTTGGGGCTTTTCATTAAAATTAATTGAGATGTCAATGGAAACGAGTTTGGCATGGTGCGACCATTGATTTTTGTGGAGTTACTATTATGATGAGTCCTACTTCCATTTGTCACCGAAAAATCCCGCAGGCCGTCACGTCTTTCGATTTGGACTCGATTTAGATGAGAAGAATAATGAAAGGAAAGAGAAGCTCGACTTGGACAAGGAACCTGAAGATAGAACCCCAAGAAGAGAAATGGCGTGTAAGAGGGAAGCTTTGAGATCGACAACAATGGAGGATGAGGAGGTTCGAAGCTTAATCTGGAAAGAAGAGGTACAAAAAAATCTGGAAAGAAGAAGATGTGGAAAATCTGGAAAATATGGAAAGAAGAAGAAGGAATGAAGAAGAAGAAGAAATGAAGGATTGGTGGTAGAGAAGCTTTTGTACCTCTTTTTTTTTTTGTATCTCTCATTTTCAATTCAGTCCGCCATGAAAGGAGGAGCTCAAGAAAATATGGAAAGAAGAAGGAATGAAGGATTGGTGGGTGCCACTTTTCATTTATTTCTTTTTTTTCATCTATAATTTATTTACTTGTTTTACTTTTTATTTTAATTGAATAAAAATTGCCACGTGTAGAAAATCTTAACGGAGTTAGACAGAAAATGAGGAAGGGTGGTTGTTGAGTGACGGAGTGTCTTATAGGGGTGGTTTTCGGTAATATTGAAATATACGGGTGGTTTTGGGCAATATGACCTATCATACGGGTGGTTTCCGGTAAAAATCCCTTAATTTAGTTGTGTGCAAATTTTTGCTATCACATTTTTATTTTATTTTTGTTGCAGAATATATTAAAATATTATCCAAAATAATATAATAGAGATAGCTAAGCTACATCTCGATAGGAAAAAATAACATCATTTCAAAATAACATCATTGCAATAGTGTTAGTTAAATTTTCGGTTAAAATATTTTACAAAATAACTAAGGCTCTGTTTAGTGAAGTAGGTTATAAACCGTTTATGGTTTATAAATAGTTTTTCTAGAAAAGCATGTTTGGCACTACAAATAAATATTTTTCACACCGAACCATTTATCTGCACTCGTTCACTCCAAGACCAGATCTAGTACTTTAGATCGAAGAAAGTTTTGTATTGGAGGTTCTTTAGTAATCACTACATGCAATTTCGACATGCTGTCTACAAGAGGTGAAGATTCACGCCTTGCTAGATGGTATGAAAAATTAAGGTTCAAACCGATGTGAGTTGCGATTCAATCAGGATGGAGTCAATTACGGCCGAAATCTGTAATTAATTCATACGAATCATTTCATAATACAAAATGGATTCCATTTCAAAATTGATCAGTAATTTAATCATACCAACAATTCTGGAAAGATTAAGAGATGGATTCTTTTAAGAACCCTAACTCGAAATTTGGGGCAAATATTCGAATCAAACTTAATTAAACTTGTCGTCGATGATAAAAACGGGAAAGTCGGTGTTTGAGTAGAGCCTACTCTTTATTGGGAGAAATTTTGATTTTTTGAGCGGCTGGAGAAATTTTGATTTAACTGTGAAGAAAATTGGTAAAAGATGGAATGAGGAGGAAGCACTGATTGGTCGGGGATGAGAGGAATTTTTTGGGAAAAAAGAAAATAGTAATTGGCATAAATATCTAAAAGTGTAAAACCTTGTTTCTATATGTACTATATGGAGCCCTTTTTTCATCTCCTATGTCATTGTTCCAAAAAATGTGTACTCTATTAAAACCAATCAATTATCTGTACACATCAATATTAGTATTAACTGAAATTTTAAATTGTATAATCTGCAGTCTAAATTTCCTAGATATGCAAATAGCTCTTATGCTCACTGACTTGCAGGAACGAATCTGGCCTCAGGAGCTTACTCTCTCGGGAAAGCTTGGTTGGATCTGGATTACTACTTGGGGGTTTCTAAAAGGATCCTTCGTCAGTCCTAGCTAAGTCTCCTTTACACTATTATTAATTTGACCTTTCCCTGTTTAATTTGGTCCTGTGGTGATGTATGCATGACTACGTCGGTTTGAATCACATATATCACTGAAGAAGAAGGAGCAACACAAGGCTTGCAAGCAGATGGGCCGATCGGCCAAAGGAGAAGATGAGCACTTTTGGGGCTAGCATGAAGAAGGCCCAAGAAGATGAAGACTAAGGAGACCTTACTATTTTACCCTTGAGACATTTTCATATTTAAGTTGGTTTTTAGAGCATGTTGCTCACTTTTGACAAAATTGAGAATTATTCATCCCTTTAGTTTTGACGTTGTTTAGCTGTAGCTTATTGAATTGGATTTCGTGGGTCGGTTTTCAATTCAATCTTGAGAAGGAGTGTTGGTGGGTCCATATATCTTCCTCATTCGAATCGATCTGGTGTTTGGGGTGTCCATAGCCTTATCGTTCAAACCTCGAAAGAACCCTAGGTGGATTCCTTGGGCTAATTCGAGTCAAGCGAGTCTTTCTAGATTGACGACTGAGTCAAGGAAGACGTCACTTGCCTATCAAGTTCGTTCGATCGTCTTCCGCAACGACCTCACAAACCCACTTCTACAACGACTTCCCCCTTAACCATCACCAAGAGAACGTTTTCAACCTCCTGTATTCGATCCTGCAGATTCGTCTGCCATCATTTGGTATCAGAGCTAAACCAGGTAAAACGTTCTAGTTTCGTATTCCTTTGCTTGAAATTTACTCACTCGGGTGTGTTTTGTTCAGATCTATCTTAAGCTGAGAGGGTGAGAAATTTTTTTGGCCAAAGCCTCCTAAAAAAACCGTGTGACGAGCGCCGGAGAGGAGAGTGTGGCCGAGGGAATGAGCGGCGTTTCAGCCCGGGATCGCGGACGACCAGGGAACCCAAAACCCTAATCCCTTATTACCCTAACCAACCCATAAATCAAGGGAAGAATCAGTTAGAGATATTCTGTTAGGATTTTGTGCAACTATTTTCGGAAGGAAATCAGAAAATCTTTTATTAATTTGAATTTTGAAAAGGGCAAACGAGCGGGAAGCGTTTTCGGCTCCTTACCCTTACGGTCGTTCGGCCATTTAAAAAAAACGAGCTTTCTTTAACCCGACTAGCCGAAGAGAAATCCGGCTAGGGCGAGAACGTTTTAGGCTAGTTGCCTTGTTTCATTTAGGTTGAATAGGACCCGGGCTAGTAGCCTTGAGAAGTCCCAAGGGTCAAGTAAAGTGAGTCGGGCTAGTAGCCTCGATCTCCGCCCCGGCGTTTTCCCGCCCGGGGGCGGCTCTAGAGAATTTCGATTTAATTCTTGCATTTTTCGTTTTCTTACGAAATTTTTTGTTAGAAAATTCTTTTACGAATAATCTCAACCAAGTCTTCTTTGGATTTTTTGGAAGATACTTTTTTAGCCAGAACCTCATCCCGAGCCAAAACCGAGAGAGAACGTTCTAAAACAGGCTAGCGTGAGGAATTTCGAACCTAGGGCTGCGAAATTCAACAATAACCTAATTTTTCTCTTTTATTTCGAGTGAGCTAACAATCTTGCAGGAGAAGATAACGAGAGGAGCCGCCAAGTTGGCGAGGCGGGGCCCACCGCTCGGGCGAAATCACGCAGATCAAGGCGCGCGCATGCGCGTCTAGCGGGCTGGCCATTTGGGCCTGTTTAATTTGGTCCTGTGGTGATGTATGCAGGACTACGTCGGTTTGAATCACATATATCACTGAAGAAGAAGGAGCAACACAAGGCTTGCAAGCAGATGGGCCGATCGGCCAAAGGAGAAGATGAGCACTTTTGGGGCTAGCATGAAGAAGGCCCAAGAAGATGAAGACTAAGGAGACCTTACTATTTTACCCTTGAGACATTTTCATATTTAAGTTGGTTTTTAGAGCATGTTGCTCACTTTTGACAAAATTGAGAATTATTCATCCCTTTAGTTTTGACGTTGTTTAGCTGTAGCTTATTGAATTGGATTTCGTGGGTCGGTTTTCAATTCAATCTTGAGAAGGAGTGTTGGTGGGTCCATATCTCTTCCTCATTCGAATCGATCTGGTGTTTGGGGTATCCATAGCCTTATCGTTCAAACCTCGAAAGAACCCTAGGTGGATTCCTTGGGCTAATTCGAGTCAAGCGAGTCTTTCTAGATTGACGACTGAGTCAAGGAAGACGTCACTTGCCTATCAAGTTCGTTCGATCGTCTTCCGCAACGACCTCACAAACCCACTTCTACAACGACTTCCCCCTTAACCATCACCAAGAGAACGTTTTCAACCTCCTGTATTCGATCCTGCAGATTCGTCTGCCATCATTTGGTATCAGAGCTAAACCAGGTAAAACGTTCTAGTTTCGTATTCCTTTGCTTGAAATTTACTCACTCGGGTGTGTTTTGTTCACATCTATCTTAAGCTGAGAGGGTGAGAAATTTTTTTGGCCAAAGCCTCCTAAAAAAACCGTGTGACGAGCGCCGGAGAGGAGAGTGTGGCCGAGGGAACGAGCGGCGTTTCTGCCCGGGATCGCGGACGACCAGGGAACCCAAAACCCTAATCCCTTATTACCCTAACCAACCCATAAATCAAGGGAAGAATCAGTTAGAGATATTCTGTTAGGATTTTGTGCAACTATTTTCGGAAGGAAATCAGAAAATCTTTTATTAATTTGAATTTTGAAAAGGGCAAACGAGCGGGAAGCGTTTTCGGCTCCCTACCCTTACGGTCGTTCGGCCATTTAAAAAAACGAGCTTTCTTTAACCCGACTAGCCGAAGAGAAATCCGGCTAGGGCGAGAACGTTTTAGGCTAGTTGCCTTGTTTCATTTAGGTTGAATAGGACCCGGGCTAGTAGCCTTGAGAAGTCCCAAGGGTCAAGTAAAGTGAGTCGGGCTAGTAGCCTCGATCTCCGCCCCGGCGTTTTCCCGCCCGGGGGCGGCTCTAGAGAATTTCGATTTAATTCTTGCATTTTTCGTTTTCTTACGAAATTTTTTGTTAGAAAATTCTTTTACGAATAATCTCAACCAAGTCTTCTTTGGATTTTTTGGAAGATACTTTTTTAGCCAGAACCTCATCCCGAGCCAAAACCGAGAGAGAACGTTCTAAAACAGGCTAGCGTGAGGAATTTCGAACCTAGGGCTGCGAGATTCAACAATAACCTAATTTTTCTCTTTTATTTCGAGTGAGCTAACAATCTTGCAGGAGAAGATAACGAGAGGAGCCGCCAAGTTGGCGAGGCGGGGCCCACCGCTCGGGCGAAATCACGCAGATCAAGGCGCGCGCATCCGCGTCTAGCGGGCTGGCCATTTGGGCCGGCCGAGTGGTCCTTCTCCCTTCCCCCATCAATTACCAAAAATACAAAAAAAGGGGAAGATCTTCTTGTTACCAAATCTTGTTATTTGTTTTATTTTTCTTTCTTTGAGGAAAATATAAGATATTCTTTACTTGGAAGATAAGTTGTTACCAAATTGGTAAGATCTTATCTAACCATATTGGGATTTTCTCCTATTTTCTTATTTTCCTTTAATTCCTTTGTAGATATTCTAGATTTTATTTATTTTCCTTATTTTCTTGTAGAGATTTTATTCTTGGAAAACAAGTCTCAAAATTTGAAGAAGCTCTTGAAACCCTATACAGAGCCGGCCGAACCCCCCCCCCCCCCCCCCCCCCACACACACACACAAAAATCGTCTTCGTTCAATTTCTTAAACAACCATGGTTGATTCAGACACTGAGCGGGCATCACCGGTAACTACTGAAATGCAAGAGGCAATGCGAGAACTAGTCAGGCAGATGAAGCAAGATCTTTCAGCAGAACTAAGTACTCTCGTGCAAGACGCCGTAGACGATAGACAAGGGAAGCAACCCACAGGAGGTTCGAACAGACTTGTGGTATATGAACCTCTGAATGACGTCGACGAGCATGCAACAAGAGACCGTCTAGTGTTTCAGGCACGTGAGTCGACACCGTACCCGGCCTATGAAGAGCAAGTCGTTGAACATACTCCTCTTCAACGTACTCGCACTTTCGGGCAACCGGAGTTCAGGCAGATTCAACCCAGGGGGCAATTCCAGAATGCCAATCAGGTTCCCCTAGGTGGCAATTACCGTGGTCAGGTCAGGCAACAGAATCCTGCCTATCTTCAGCCGAGACGGGGAGTCCCGACATATCAGGAATTCGATCAAGAACCAGGAGTGGAAACCTACATCAGTTGGGAGTCCCGAACTGATCAAAAATTTTAGTTCCGTGAGTACCCGGAGCACAATAGGGTAATAGGGTGGCTATGGCCACTATTCACTTTACAGACTTTGCCCTTACTTGGTGGAGAGCGGAGCAGATTGAAAGAGAGAATCATTTAGAGCATCCAGTTGAGACGTGGGAAGAGCTGAAACAGGCAATGAGGAAACGGTTCATTCCAGGCAATTATGTTGACATCGTTCAAGGTCAACTTGAGCGACTTCGGCAAGGAGCTTATTCGCCGGCAGAATATTTCAATCAGTTGAAGCAACTGATCGCCCGATCAAACGTGTCTTTTCCTGAGAGGTACGTCGTTTCAAAGTTTATTAATGGGCTGAATGATGATGTCAGGTCTATTGTTCGGAATCAGTATTTTGGACCAGAGGCTGCTATTGAGAGTGTCATGCACTATGCTACGCAAGTTTTTGAGTCTCTTCCTAAGAGACGGCAGCCGGGAGGCAACAGGAGTTGGTCGACTTCGACGTCAGGCAGCAACCGTCCGTCATTTCCTGCAAATCCGGCAGCAAAGTCGGCAACCAAAACTGATGAACCGCCTAACACAAGTACAAAAAGCTTAAGTTATACCGGAAACATGGATACCGGTTGTAAAATACCGGTATGGTGATTGAACACGGATACCGGTTATTATATAAAACCGGTATGGTATGAAAAAATAAATCTACCTTAGCGGTTATAAGATAAACCGGTATGCATATTTTCCCAAATAAAGTAGAAATGTCCGCAATTTTGAGAACAAAGGGAATTATATACCGGTTTCTATAAAATCCGGTATCATTCTATTAATACGGATTTCATCTTTTTCTTTTAGGGTGAGAATCCCATAATAAACCCTCTCTTAGAGATCCAATGGCTTAGATTAAACTAGTTACCCCCACTACAAGTGGGGGGTAGTTGTGGTGGTCCGACGACCTCCCGGCGACCACCCGGTGGTTGTCCGGCGACCGGAAGTCCGGCGGAGGTCCGACGGGGGTTCGACGGGGGTCCGGCGACGGTCCGGCGACAGTCCGGCGGTGGGGACAAGGGGGGGGACAAGGGGTGTCACGTGTCATCATATGGGATGATGAACATTTAAGTATGAGATGATGAACATTTAGATGAACATTCAATTGGTGAACTTTTATGTATAATGTGATGAACATTCAGTAGAGTATGTACAAATGAACATTTATGAACACTTGATGTTCATCAAAAATTGGTGAACATTTAAGTAGAATGTGATGAACATTCAGTTGAAAAACTTTTAAGTATAATGTGATGAACATTTATGAACACTTGATGTTCATCAAAAATTGGTGAACATTTAAGTAGAATGTGATGAACATTCAGTTGAAAAACTTTTAAGTATAATGTGATGAACATTTATGAATACTTGATGTTCATCAAAAATTGGTGAACATTTAAGTAGAATGTGATGAACATTTAAGTAGAATGTGATGAACATTCAGTTGGAAAACTTTTAAGTATAATGTGATGAACATTTATGAACACTTGATGTTCATCAAAAAAATGGTGAACATTTAAGTAGAATGTGATGAACATTTAGTTGGAAAACTTTTAAGTATAATGTGATGAACATTTATGAACACTTGATGTTCATCAAAATTTGGTGAACTTTTAAGTATAATGTGATGAACATTCAGTAGAGTATATACAAATGAACATTTATGAACATTGTGATGAACATTTATGAACACTTTATGTTCATCAAAGATGCTCCGGCGGCGGTCCGGCGGTGGGGACAAGAGGTGCCACGTGTCATCATATGGGCTCTTGGATCTCTCTTGATTCAAGGCTCCACATTCATTCTCATTTATAATTTTAACAAGTATTATTAGATGATTTTTTTCCTTTCTTTTATTCTAATAATAATTATATATAATAATACATAGCAGTAGCAGCTCTTTCCTTTTCATCTAAACCCTTTTCGTCCTGTCATCCCTCTAGTTGTTGCTCCATCGTCGAACCCTCACGCTCGAGTCGACGGCCTGACATGCTCGAGTCGACGGCCTGACACGCTCGAGTCGTCAGTTCAACAACTCGTGTTGTCTCCTTGCCCACCTGAGTCGTCTGTCCAATTGAGGTTCGGTGAAACCTAATTTTTTCACTTCTATCGGTTTTCGGTTTGTATAATCTTCTATGCTGTTGTTTTTGGTCAGGAAAGTTCAGTTGTTCGGTCTGATATGTGTTTTTTTTGGCCGAGAAAACGAGTACCCATCAGGCTCATACTATTTCTGATCCTCAAATTGGTGAACTTAGTTTGCGTCTTTGGATTTAGCTTTTGTGTTTCTCTGTGATACAAGTTGAATTTCATTATCTAGTTTAATATGTTATGAAAAACTTGGCCAAGGCGTGGTAGTTGTATCTGGATCCTAAAGATAAAAAACTTAGTTAAATCTACATTAGTGCTTAGGTTTATAGTTTGATAAATATCATTTTTTTGCTGATTTTATGAATGTTCAATTTTTGTTTCTCATCATGGAAAATTTGTGGTTAGATTTCAATTTTGTCACATTCCTATTCCATGATACCTGATGTTATTACTTAATTATTGCAGATCTTTGTTGGTGCTATTTTAGACACACTTACTTCCAAATCCTGTGTTGATTCAGTTTTCTTTTGTTTATTTTATCTTTTCTTGTTAGGTATATTTAATGTAGTCTTAGTTTAAGTGTATATTTGACTTATCAAATGGATGAGCTCTATTGAAATTTCAGAAATCATCATGGATGATTTCTGCTCCTCCAACTTCGTCCAACATATTGAATGGATCCCTGAAACTCGGTTATATGTGGCTGCAACTTTCTTTGCAATTACTCTTTTTTCATTCCAGGGTAAAATTTCTTCCCTCCCTGAACTTCATTGAATTTTTTAGCCTGAACAGATGTAATATGAGATGACTTGATATGAATAGGTCTATACGTGGTTGCCACTTTCATTGCAGTTAGTCTTTTTCTTACTGTGCTATTTTACTATTCTAGTTCATTTGTTGGGGTGAGCCGATGCAGAACAACATTCTTTTCTATCAGGTAATAGCTCCACAACAACTCTTTCTGTAATAAGTTTGTGTTGATTGATTTTATAATGTGTTATACTCCATGAATATGTTTAGATATCCTTTTGAAGTCAAACTAAATCAAATGTTTTTTCTGAACTCCTACTTGATTTTCCCACTCTATGGACATCTGAAATACCATCTTTATCTATTTTTGATGGCAGTTGTTGTACATGTGTTAACATTAACTTAATTGAAGACCCTTTGATACAAGTTTGGTAGAGACACCTTTCACCAATCTTCTATGACTTATTATTCCGTATCTGCAATCACATCTTATTCACTCTGCATCAGTTTTTCATTTCTTCCTTAGTTGAAATACTTAAGCAAGAATCTTGTTGCTCATGAATAGTCTTGGGCTCATCAAAAGATAGTTGCAGACTACAGTAACACCTTTGAAGAAATTACCGTAGGAGGGATCCTACCCTTGATGACTTCTTTTAATCAATACACAGGTTCATTGTTCTCCAACTTTCTCATTTTTGTACATTCAATTTTTATAAGGTAGTATATATATATATTTCAAAATATGAAGGTTTTCAGGTTGCAACAGCGAGCAAACAAAGTTGACACCATCAGTGAGTTCCCATTTTCATCTATGATTGTTCAAAACACTTTGCTAACAACTCAGATTGACCTATGGAAGCAAACAAATCAAGCAAAAAACTATCGCATAACTGCAAGTTATGCAACTTTAACTAGTTGTTGCAGCTCTATAAAGAACAACTGAATTTATAGTTCTTGTTTTGATGCCATCACAATTTTGACATCTATTGTAATCCTTCAAAAAGTTATTTCGCTCTTTTTCACTCTTTCACTTTGAACAAGTTATGTGTTCTGAACAAGACAATTATTCTCTATTCTTTAGATCCTAATAGCTCAACTTGGCAAATATCCTGCCTGGCGGGGGAACAAGCTGAACGGTAAAGACTGAAGAAACAATGGCTTCTTGAGAGTTGAGAAGGAGTTAATCAAACGTAAGTAAAAATTGATTGTTATAGTTTAAACTTCAAGCTTTATGCTCTTTTATGATTCTTATGCATAATTCCTTCAGTTCTTAACTTGTAATTCTTTTGTCAGATGAGCCTCTTCAAATTCCCCACAACTACTAGGATGATACTAGCCATGCTCTGAGTTATCCAGGTCAATAGAGCTAACTTTTGGCACTTGGTATTTTGGACTTGGATCTGTATCTTTTTTCTTTTGGTAGTATGTGCATTTTTCTAGGTGAACCTATGCTTATAATCTTCAGTTCCTTATCCACTAGAGGAATTTTAGATTGAAAAATAAATTTTCCAGGTCCTTATCCAGTTCAGATTATATATTATATGCAACACTGTTGATACACTACTATAAATTACCGTTTTGATGATTTTGCCCAAAACAACAAAATCCAGTTCTTGTGACCAAGTTCGGATACCAGTCCACCACTTGTTGACGTGGACTAAGAGGGAAGACATGAACATCCTTATTACTCAAACATGGAGAAACCAAATAAATGGAACACCCCAATATAAACTTGTTAAAAAAACCCAAATGCTAAAATCCCGAATAAAGGAATGGAACAAAACCAGATTTTGCAATATATTTGAACAACTAAAAAAAGTAGAAGAAGAACTAATCACTATCCAGAGTATCCTTCAATCCTCATGCCTAGAGAGTATTGTTACTAAACATAATAACCTTATACAAAAGAAACAATGTCTTCCGTCCTTTCAAAAAACCTACGACAAAGAGCAAAGTTAAAACATATTAAAAATAATGATTCTAATACAAAATATTTCCATCAAACACATGCTAGAAAATATCGAATCTGAGATAAAAAAGGATTAAAACAGAGATCAAAACGGATTTCGGGAAGCGCTTTACTAAACACCATATAGATATCAGAAAAATAGAACACATGCTAGAAAATATCGAATATGAGATCACTATCGAAGATAATAACAAACTAACAACAATAGTAACCAATAGTGAGATATACAAGGCACTCAATGAAATCAAAGACGATAAGACACCGAGACCGGATGGCATGCCAGCTGGGTTCTACAAAAAATATTGGCATATTATTGGTCCTGACATCATCAAAGCCACTAAGAGTTTTTCTCATTCAGGAAAGTTGTTGAAACAACTCAACCACATCTTTATTACTCTTATACCAAAAAATTACAACCCCCAATCCACTAACCATTATAAACCGATAAGTCTTTGCAACACTGTCTACAAAATAATCTCCAAAATCATCACAAATCGACTAAAAGATGTAATGCAAAAAATAGTGCATCCTTTGCAAGGGGCATTTGTACAGAATAGAAGTATCCAAGATAACGTACTTGTAGCACATGAGATTTTCCCCTCCTTCAAGTCATAATGCCATCCAACAAATAACTCAAAAATTTCATATTAACCAGTCAATGGCCATGGAGAAATATCTTGGTTGCCCAATTATCACCGACAAGGTTGATACTAACACCTTCTTCTCAATAACAGAAAAAACTTCACTACAATTAACTAAATGGAAAGCTGATACGCTTTCCATGGAAGGACGAAAAGTTTTGATAAAAGCAAACTTAGCAGCTCAACCAAATTACATGATGCAAAATTTCATGCTCTCTTCTAAAACACATAAAAAATTAGACAAGATTAATCGTATATTCCTATAGAACAAAGGGGATAACTATAAACCAATGATTAAATGGGACGACATATGTAAACCAGTGGATAAAGGTTGTCTTGGTCTTAGGAAAAGTAAAGACATCAACATAACATTACAAATGAAATTGATATGGAAAATACTTGCTGAACCAGAAAATCTATGGGTTAAAATTATTAGAGAAAAATACCTCAAACCAACTCATATCCTTGACTATGCAAAGAACCCTAAGAGAAGTGACTCTTGGCAATGGACCCAGATGGCCAAATTATTAGAACAGTTCAAACAAGGCCTCATTTGGAAAGTAGGGGATGAAGAAACAATAAAGTTCTGGAAGGATAATTAGTTCCGTGAATCTCTAAGAGAGCAAGTAATTACAAACGAACAAATTAATGAACTAGCTACATTTTACTCCTTCCTTAACCAAGATAGAACATGTGACATAGACAAACTCAAACTATATTTTAACAGTGTGACAATTGAGAAGGTAAGATCCTACCCAATCCCAACCAATCATATCCGAGATAGACTATATTGGGAAGCCATTAATAATGGTTGGTTCTCCACTAAAAGTGCTATGAATATGATTTACACAAAACGAAACTTAAACCCATCACACACCGAATGGATTTGGAATCTAGACCTGGCTCCAAAAATTAAATCCTTCTTATGGAGAGTATCGAAAGATGGGCTACCAACTAGAGCAAAATTACAGAACATGCATATTCCCATAACAACTAAATGCTTGGGATGCTCTCATTACCATGAAGATCTCAAACACTTCCTATTTAATTGCCCAAGAACAAAACGGAATTTAAGAAACTTTAATAGGAATATTCTACAAGGGATAGACTCAATAACAAATACCAACAACTCAATTAGTGAAAATCTGAATGAAATTAAGGCTAAAATCTCTAAAATAGAATTTGAGGAGTTGACCACTATCTGGTGGAATCTCTGGTTTTATAGGAATAAACAAATCTTTAATAGTGAGGAACATAACCAACTACCAAATATTCACCACTTTATCAAAAATCAAATAAAAGATTGGAACTTGGCCAAAAAGGAGGAATGTTTGGAGAAAGATTTTAAACCAAGTAATGTTTCCTTCACCAGAAGAAAAAGGAAAGTAATAAGATTCATGAAACCAAAACAAAATTTCTATAAAATTAATGTCGATGCTTCTTGCCCTTCTTCTGGACCAGCCTCTTATGGCATTATCATTAGAGATGACCAACGTAAACCAACACGAATTCTGAACGGGAAGTTAGGTAACGTTTCACCAATCATGGTTGAGGCCCTTGCAATGCGGTATGACATTAAGGAGGCTATTCGGTTGGGTCTCACTCATGTTGAGATCGGAGACGATAATCTACGCCTTATTAATTCAATAAACGGCGTTTGGGGGTGCCCATGGAAAATTGACTTGATTATGAGCGATATATTAATGGACCTTCGATACTTTTCCGAAAGTCGAGTTTCACATGTTTTTCAGGAAATAAATGGTGCAACAGACTTGATTGCCAAAATGTGCCACTTGTTTCCCCGACCTGATTTCGCATCCTTTTCAGATCTTTCGGATCTCATCCTTCGGGATGCCCTAGGACGGTTTCAGTCTAGATAGATGAACCCCCCTAAATGCTTTCCTAATCAAAAAAATAGGTTTTTATAAAAAACCTGTTTATAAATGAAAAACAGGTTATAACCTGCACTACCAAACAAACCCAAGGTATATAAACCGCATGGCGCTAGGACTACTACAATAGTAAACTACGGAGTACTTCCTCTGTCTCTCTATCTCTCTTCTCTAACTATTCACTTTATACTCTCTCTCATACAATCATTATATTTCTACCACTAGTTCAATTTCCCGTGCCTCGCACGAGTTCTATAAAATAATAAATTTAATTTTAATACATAAATAATTTAGGTTAAATTATTTTATCAAATAGATTTAGTTCATTTACCACATACAAATTTAATTTAATAAAGAGTGTTAATCAAATATTGTTTAAATATTTAAATATATTTAGTTTAAAGTATTTAAAATTTATAAATTACTCCCGCCGTCCCACTATATAAGCCCCATTTGACCTCGGTTCGGATGTCGATGCGCGTTTTGTTTCGTTAATATCTTTAATTGTTTATGAGTAAAAAATATAAAAATTTGATATTGTTAAAGTAATCATTGAGACAAATCAAACAAGACCCCATATGATCATATTTTTCGTTATATATTGGAAGATATCGAAAAGATTCCCTCGAATTATGAATAGTGCTGAAAAATGAAATGAGGCTTATATAAGGGGACAAATGGAGTATAAGATGTAATCTTTCTATTTAATTGTTAAATAACTCTTTGCATATTAAAGTACATAAAATATGGTTTGGAGAATTTTAAAAATATAAATGAAGAAGCATAGTATCTTCACTATCTTGTCTATCTTAATTATTCTAAAATAAACATTTATACATATTTATAATTTTTTTATTGTATGATTATTTTTATCAAAAAAGAAAATAATTGAAAAAATGACATGTAGCAAAATGAATATTGAAATAACATGTGGTGGTTTTAGTGAGGAGGTGACATGTGACGAAGATTGATGATTGCTTTAATAATTTAATAGTAGATTCCTTAATTTTCGCGAAAATCCATACTCCGTATAATTTATTAAAGCTGAGCATTTTCAAGAATTTTCCTAATTGATTATGGCTCTACCACATTTATGTGGCAATTTTTTATTGGTTCTTTTTTAAATTTTTTTATATTTCTATTTAATTTAAAATAAAACACTATTGTCTAATCAGTTTTATACGTAAATATATATGTACAAATAACTCCTAACAAATATGACTACAAACTATACTATTAAAATAAAATATTACTTAAACATTTGTTACATTAAGGTGTCATATCTTATAATATACACAGTTTTCACCTTTTTTTTCCCCAAAGGCCTCATCAATTTTAGCCTTCTTTATAAAGATCATATTCAATATTCAATTTAGCCTTTTTATTAAGTTGATTGATAGATAACTTTGATTATATATCTCATCAGTTTAAAAAAACCCACGTTGTTACACAGTTAAAAAACAATAATTTTAAACATACTAACAAATCGTAAACCGAATGATTATAAATTGATTTAATAATTATTCTACTTAAGCTATTGTTTAGTAAATAGATATATCAATTTAAAAATAATCCTAATCTATTTTATATACCTATCTAATATCTATACATTTGTATTAAAGTAAAGGGTGCTTAAAAATATTAAAGAAAATGTATTTAATAACTTTGTCAATTCTATGTGTCATTTACTCATTTTGTTATTAACCCAAAATATCTTTAACCTTTTCCAAATATTTGACAAATACAATTTGACTACTTGATTTATTATCGATTTCAAGTCTCTAAGCTGATTTTTTTAATATTTTATCTTGTGGTTTATAAATCGAGTTTTCCAACAAAGAATAAACCTAACGTATGAGAACATTTCAACAAAAATTATATGAGAATCGCTTATAAAAATTTTTGTAACTAACTTCTAGACTAATATTTCTTTGGAAATAAGTTTTTGAAGCTGCATTAGATTTTATTATTTATTAGTATTTAATTTATATAGCTATGAGCTTTGTTTTTTCGATTTGGTTCATGAATTTCTTTTAAATGAGAGATATTATATCATTTGATATAATTGTTTTTCTTTAGTTTTTTTATAAAAATATAATTAAATATAAAGTCGTAAATAGTTTAATAAGTTATAATAAAAAAATTAATTTCTATATTAATAATTGGGTGTGAATCCCATAATAAACCCTCTTATAGAGATAAATAAGAATGAATATAAGTCATTGGATGCCTTGACATCCAATGACTTAGATTAAACTAGTTACCTCCAGTTGTAGTGGGGGTAGTTGTGGTGGTCCGGCGGCCTTTCGGCGACCACCCGACGACCACCCGGTGGTTGTCCGGTAGAGGTCCGGCGGAGGTCCGGCGACGGTCCGACGGTGGTCCGGCGACGGTCCTGGGGAGGTCCAGCGGTGGTCCAATAATAAATGAAAAAGTTAAAAATAAATGAAAATTTAAGTCTAATTCAAATTGGTGAACATTTAATTATAATGTGATGAACATTCTGTTGGTGAACATGTAATTAAAATGTGATGAACATTCAGTAGAGTATATCAAAATGAACGTTTATAAACATTTTGATGAACATTTATGAACAACGTGATGACCATTTAAGCTAATTGTAATGAACTTTTGAGTAATGAACATTTTATTAAATGCTTGTGAACATTTAAGGATGTTTGATGAACATTTAAGTATGAGATGATGAACATTTAGGTAATTTTTGATGAAGATCAAGTATTTTTCTACTTGAAATTATATTAAAGTGATGTTTGATGAACATTTAAGTAAGAGATGATGAACATTTATCAACATTTTGATGAACATTTATGAACAACGTGATGAACATTTAAGTCGATTGTAATGAACTTTGGCTAATGAACATTTTATTAAATTCTTGTGAACATTGAAGTATGAGATGATGAACATTTAAGTATGAGATGATGAACATTTAGGTGAACATTCAGTTGGTGAACTTTTAAGTATAATGTGATGAACATTCAATAGAGTATGTACAAATGAACATTTATGAACATTGTGATGAACATTTATGAACACTTGATCTTCATAAAAAATTGGTGAACATTTAAGTAGAATGTGATGAACATTCAGTTGGTGAACTCTTAAGTATAATGTGATGAACATTCAGTAGAGTATGTACAAATGAACATTTATGAACATTGTGATGAACATTTATGAACAACGTGATGAACATTTAGTAATAAATAATTTTGTAATATTTGTGAACAATTTTATACATCTTTGTGACAATTTTATTCCGGCGAGGCCCAAAGATGGTCCGGCGGTGGTCGGAGGTGGTCCGGTGGAGGTCCGACGGAGTTTCGGCGGTGGTCCGACAGTGGTCCGGCGGAGGTCCGACGATGGTGACAAAGGGTGCCACATGTCATCATATGGGCTCTTGGATCTCCACATTCATTCTCATTTATCATTTTAACAAATATTATTACATGACATTTTTCCTTTACTAAATTAATTATAAAATAATTATCATAAGTATATTATTTGCCATGGGTGTATAGACTAGTTATACTTGTAGGTAAACAAATAGAGATCCGGCAGGAGATCAATTCTGAATTCTGAATTCTGATATTTTATTTAGTTGAGACAAAAAAATTATATTTTATTGAGTAATACGGGTTAGCAGGGGTTAGCGAATCGAATAAAAATCCAGGTGGATGGGTGTTTAGTGTAGAAAGCCAGGTCATCTGCTCTCCCTATCCCAACGTTGAGTATCCCTGACCACACAGTCTTCATACACGCCAGAAGGAGAATCACAGCAGCAATGGCATGAACAAATCTCTGTTTGCTATCGAAATCCGCTTCATTTTCTGCTTTCCTTTACTGACGCTCACGCTCAGGCATGGAGTTTTCTCTTCGAGCTCCTGGTTGCTCTGTGATGGCGGTTTCGCCGAGGGCTGGTGCTCCCCGGTTTGCCAAATGTCATCGATTTCGTTGTTTTCGAGTCAATGCTACAGCGACCAGTACGACTGACAGCACCAGTAAGAGTAGTTCTTCTAATAGCGGCGCCGACGCCACTTCTCTCGTCGCTGTAAAGGAAGGGTTTGCGGACGACGAGGATTTCGTCAAAGCTGGCGGATCCGAGTTGCTTTTTGTTCAAATGCAGCAGAAAAAGCGTATGACTAACCAGACTAACATCTCTGATAAGGTCAATCTCTTCTTCTTCTCTGGAGCTTTAGCCTTTAGAGCCTGGTTGAGAATTTTGGCGGGATGATGCCAAATTTAGTACTGTGCTATGTGTACACTGATCATGAGTTAATAGGAGGGCTAATTTTGAACCATTTTATTTTAGGTTGTGCAACACTGATCAGTGTTGACTTTAGTAGTTTTTTATTCTAGTATCATTTGGATTCAGGTGCAACCCTCTCCTTTTGAGTTTCTGGATCTATGTCCTTCAGTATAGCCCTAACATTCCTGTGCATGTCATGGTAACTAATGGAACTGACTGCTTCCTACTATTAGAAATTTGTGGGGTATCAGTGACTTGTACACTTAATTATGATCTCCTTTTCTTAGGTTTTGGCTCCAGTCAGTAGCATCAACTGTTTGGTGTGCTAGTATTACACTAAAATGTTGAAAATCACAAAGGAACAAGGACCATAGCCACATAAGGAACATAAAAACATAAACAAGTCTTTCACCGAAATAATTATTGGAAGATGAACACATCCAATCTTGTGCGTTCAATTGAAAATTATCAGCAGATGTCTAATTCAAAGATATTGCATCATAATCTTGTGCAACCCCTTTGAAAACAAAAAGCAGCCAAGTTATGTGGGGGAGAGCAATATTCATTTATCCTGGACCTGCACATTGTTGGCTAAATGCTGATGTATGCCATACTAGTTGCATGAGCGTGGCATCCTCCTCAGACTGCTCTACTCTTTCAACTCTTCAAACCATCAATAACTTGCATGATCTAGTAAAATTTTAATGGTTTTATTGTGTGGTAAAGATTTATAGAGATGAAAACGAAATTCATCAAAGCTCATCTAAAAGTCAGGATCGTTAATCTGTAGCTAATTTCATTGTTTCTATTTCCGTTCTCTTGCAATTGATATCTATCATCTTCTACTAATGTTCATTGTTTCTGACAACAATTTTTTACATGTCCGAAGATTTCATAAAAGGGAAGTCTTATCTTGATGAGTTTTTGGTGATTGATGGCAGCTTCCTCGAATATCAGTCGGAGATGAGCTACTGGATCTGGTAGTTATTGGTTGTGGACCTGCTGGTCTTGCTTTGGCTGCAGAATCAGCTAAGTTAGGATTAAGTGTTGGTCTGATAGGGCCAGACCTTCCTTTCACAAACAATTATGGAGTTTGGGAAGATGAATTTAGAGGTAAAGCTTTATCACTTATGTTTTTGACGTAGTCTACCTGTGTCTGTTCGTGATTGTGTGAGTGTGCACGAAAGCTTTATCAATTATTTTTGGCATCAGTGCTAAACCTTTTCAGAATAGTCCAGTAATTTTATAGTTTCTTCTTTTCCTTTCCATTTCTGGTGAGTTGTGCACATTATATAGGCTATATTAATATCCTATATTACAATTCTCTTGGCAAAAATTAATTTGTGCTTTATTTGACAGTAAGTTTTGCATATATGTTTTATTCTAAGCTCTCTATTAAATTTGGTCAGCTCCCATTATGGTATTGCTGTATTGACTCTTATGCAATACTTTCTATTTCCAGAATTGGGGCTTCAGAACTGTATTGAACATGTCTGGCGTGATACTATTGTATATCTTGACGATGGTAATCCCATACATATTGGTCGTGCTTATGGACGAGTTGACAGAGATTTACTGCACGAGGAGCTAGTCAGAAGGTGGTAGTGCTTTTAAGAATTTTGCTATGGCATTTGATAGTATAGGATAGCCAACTGTCTAGTCATGCTTTTTCGTGCTGCGTTGTTGTATAATTCATTAATTTTTGTTAGGTGTTTCGAGTCAGGTGTCACTTATCTTAGCTCAAAGGTCGAAAGTATTATGGAAGGAGCTGATGGTCATAGCCTAGTAGCTTGTGAACATGACATTGTCATTCCATGCAGGTATTTTGATCATGCATTAACTTGACTGCCACACTCAGTCTTTGGTGCTCCTTTGACTTATTATCCTTAATGTAAATCATGTTAGGCTTGCTACAGTTGCATCTGGAGCAGCATCAGGGAAACTCTTGCAGTATGAAGTTGGAGGTCCAAGGGTTTCTGTGCAAACTGCTTATGGAGTGGAGGTCGAGGTAGGGTACCACTGGTATCATTTTGCATGCGTATTAAATATAAACTGTTTTAATTGTATTTTGTTGAAATTCAGGTAGAAAATTGTCCGTATGATCCCAATTTGATGGTTTTCATGGACTATAGAGATTACACCGAACATGATTCTGATAGTCCTGAGGCACAATATCCTACATTTCTCTACGTAATGCCTATGACACCAACGAAAATTTTCTTCGAGGTTCGTTATACAGTCATATTAGATAACATTGTGACTAAAAGCTAGATTATCATGTCATATTTTTGTAAAATGAATTATATGCTTACAATGCCTAAATACTTATGCAACAGGAGACTTGCCTGGCTTCAAAAGATGCTATGCCTTTTGAGCTTTTGAAGAAAAAGCTCCTACTAAGACTAGAAAAAATGGGAGTCCGAGTCATCAAAACATATGAAGAGGTATTTCTTTCACCTTGCACACTAAGTTAATTCTTCTCATTTTTCTTTATGAAACCTTGAGAGTTTAGAAGGATCCAAGATTATGAAAATTGTGGAGAGCCTTCATATAGTAGAGCTACCTTATAGTATCCTGAATTGTTATTTAGGAATAGCAGGTTTAAGGTATCTGGAAAACTGAGCAATATGGACGATTACCTCGTTTCTTATGTAGGAGTGGTCATACATCCCAGTTGGCGGGTCATTACCAAATACTGAGCAACGAAATCTTGCATTTGGTGCGGCTGCTAGTATGGTCCACCCAGCTACAGGTAAGACATAAGCTCAAAATGAACCAGAATAACTGACGATATTACTTTTTGAAGTTCAATAGTTTGATTCATGTTGCTTTGGCCTTAATCCTACAGGCTATTCGGTTGTCCGGTCACTTTCAGAGGCCCCTAAATATGCTTCTGTAATTGCAAAAATTATTAGGCATGACCAGTCAAAGAGTTTTCCCGTTCAGTGGAGAAGTACAGATAATATCTCAATGCAAGGTGTGTATATATGGTTTTTAGTAACTCGAATTCCTCAGTTTAAATTTCTTTTTCATCCAAATAAGCATCTATCTAGTTTGATGCTCTCTTACGAGGGAGCTTAGTCGAGCATGTTTTAGTATAATACTTGATAACTAATGATCAAATCATTACATTTTTAAAAATTTTGTGTCCATTGCTAAAATTCAACTTTTATGTGCAAATGCATAGACTTTCGTATTTGTAATCCATGCTTCTATTTTAAGAACTCTGTATGGGAAGATGTTTTCATTGGATTGAAATATGAAGATGACTTGGAAAATGAATCTGTTAAAGATATATACTCAGTAGGAATCGTAGGATATATGATTTTGAAAGAAAATTGGAAGATGTCCAGCCTTGGGTGGTTGATTGTTTACATTTATGTAGCCTGGAATACGCTTTGGCCTCAAGAAAGGAAACGCCAGAGAGCGTTCTTTCTGTTTGGGTTGGCATTGATATTGCAGCTAGATATTGAGGGCATGAGGACATTCTTCCGCACATTTTTCCGGCTTCCAAAATGGTATGCTTCTCAACTTCCTGATTTTTTTATGTGGCTGATACACACTTGCATTATTTGTTCTTTCTAAATGTCTACACACGGTCTTCATGTTGCATAAAAGTATGCTACAATGCTGAAGTTTCTTATTTTAACATGCCTACACAGTGTCATTAGGGATGGAAATGGATCGGGTGGTGGGTGGATTTACCCTTACCATCATCTAATCCGTATAAATTTTTACCATCCAATCCATCCGTCATCCGTGAAACCCTCAATCCACATCCAATCCATCTTAATCCATCGGATTTACGGGTGGATCGGGTGAGATATGCGGGTTGTCTTATTATGTATTCTAAAAATGTATATAGCATATAAAAAAACAAAAATATAAGCATACGAAAAAGGCACGGTGAATTGAACGGAGAGTCGAGGACCAGAGGAGAAGAATGGAGCAAGAGAAGAGAGGAGAGAACTCAGAACTGAAATCACCTAGTGTTTATGGCGTTGAAGAGAATTAAGAGAACACGAGATAAAACATTAATGTTACAATTGAGTTACAACTTAGAAGAGTTTTTTATTTTTTTATCATATAAATTATATATTAAATTTTTTGTAGAAATATAAAATATTTTATATATGTTAAAAATTATATGGATTATGCGGGTAGGATCGGATCGCGGGTCATGGATCGGATCGTGGGTTGGATGAACCTCAATCCATATCCGCTCCATGATCCATCCATCGATTCGTTGATCCATCATCATCTGTTTATCTATGGATTTCAATCCGTATATTCGGATCGGGTTCGTGAATGGATAGGACATCCGCGGACACTTTCCATCCTTAAGTGTCATCATGCAGGGAAATAGCTGGTTTATGCTGAAGTTTCTCTGCTATGTTTGTATTTTACAAGATTATTAGATTCATACCTTCTCTGTTTTGGTTGCAGGATGTGGTGGGGTTTTCTGGGGTCTACTCTATCTTCGACAGATCTTGTATTATTTGCGTTGTATATGTTTGTTATAGCACCAAGTGAGTTGCGAATGTCGCTTATTCGCCATCTATTGTCTGATCCAACAGGAGGCATTATGGTCAGAACTTACTTGTCAATGTAAGTATATAAAGGTAGAAGTATGCGCCAGAATTTCCCATTTTGGTTAGCTGATAACAACATACATCCAGCTATGGTAATTTTGTACAGATATAGATCTCCTCTTTAAACTTGTTAATTTTTGTTACATCTTTGCAAACTCAACTTTCTGGTGCTGAAATGAGATTGTTTACTCTATTTATTATGTCGATTGGAAATCAAGTGAGGCTATTGATATTTACAATGGCAAGAATGGCATTAGATCTGAAGGAGTTGCTACAGCAGAAAGATGTTTTTTCCGCGTGCAAGCAGATCATAGTACAACACCCATTGTAAATACAAAGCTTTTATTTGGCACACCTAAAAAATTTATTTGACACACCCGGAGATTTGTCATAAAGGTATTACGCATGATCTTCGTGACGAAGCAAAACAAGACCTTCGTCACGAAGCTCAGCACACGGTCCGTCACGAAGCTTCTAAGTCCATCCGTGACGAAGAAATTTGGTTCACCCGTCACGAAGGTAGCCTAGACCTGGAAATGTCTAATCCAAACCAACTACAATTAATTACCATCATACTATCAATAAATACCGGATCAACTCATCTTCAACCTTCTTACTTCATTTTTTACCTACATTTCAAAATTTTCTTTTTCATTTAAACACAGTCTCTTCAAAAATATCAAATTGGAATGATTATATACACAAAAATGTTGATGAAGGTGGTTTATCATGGGAGAACTTCAGTGAGGCAAGTTGTAGTTGTTTTAAATAATGTACAAGTTAAGGTTTGTAGTAAATTGATGGTTTTGTATGAAATTGATGAGTTTTGAAGTTAGGTTTTGTGTTTATTGTGTGAAAATCATGTTTTAATATAAAAAAGATGTGATTTTTATGTGTTGCATAAAATGAGCATGATATAAAATGTTTCAAATAATGTTGAAGTTAGGGGTTGTGTGAAATTTAGAGTTTGTGTTGAAATTTAATGTTTGTGTTATATTATCTTATGTTATGGATGTACATGTAACACATGACCTTCCCATGTATTGGCCTATAAATAGACTTGAGATTTACTTATGCAATGGAGAAGAATAAGACATACTCTTTCTCTCTTCCTCTCTTACTCTCCTACTTTCTTATTCTCTACTCTCTCCTTCTACTCCAAGCACATTAGATTTGTAACACGTTATCAGCACGATATCGCTCACATAGGAAATGATGCATCTCCTATCATTATATATGCACCTCGCATAATCATCTATGCACAAGGAGACGGTAAGAAGAGATTTTATTTTATTTTATTCTAATTGGTCTTATGCACAAGAACACGATCCCTGAAGCAATCTAAGTTTTAAGCGATCCCTGAAGCAATCTTATTTTTAATCGATTCCTGAAGCGATCTAAGTTTCAATCGATCCCTGAAGTGATCATGTTTCAATCAATCCCTGAAGTGATTATATTTCAATTGATCCTAATGAGATTATGACTCATTTGATCCCTGAAGAGATTAAGTTTTGTATAAGCGATTGAGACTCATTTGATCTCTGAAGCGATTAAGTTATTATGATCCATGAAGTGATAGTTTTCTTTATGATCCATGGAGTGATTATTTTGTCCCCGTAGAGACAAGTTTAATCCAATTTCGCTTAAATTGTATCCCCGATGTCGATGCATGTTGATTTATCCCCTGAAGTGGATATATATATAATCATCTCTCAAGAAGATGGGTTTACGTGATTCGATCTCGTTTTATCTCATATATATAATCATCTCCGGAAGAAGATGAATTTTTCGCGATTGATCTTATATTATCTCCTAAAGTGGATATATATTACTATCTCCCGAAGAAGATGAATTTGTGTGATTAATCTATTATCCCTCAAAAAAGGATAAGTTTATATGAATTTTGATTATTATTCTCCCGTAGAAAATCTGAATAGCAAGTTTTATGCTTTCGTATACGAAAATAAACGATTCGTTTTGTATGCTCTTTTGCTTCGTTATTAATATTGCTCATGAATCCTCTATGCGTTTCTTTTCTTACTTTGTGTCATCAATATTGATGATGCTCATCAATATTGCTCATATGGTTACAATTGCATGGGTAATCAATTTTCTATGCGTTAATTTTTCTTATCAATCCTCTATGCGTTTGTTTATTTTTTTATTTTATTTTTTGGTCAAAATATGGGCACCCCATACTGGTATTTTATTTACGAAACGCCTATATGCACGCGACTTTTTCTCTATATGCACGCGATTTGGTGCGCAGATGTTATGCGCATAGGTTGGTGCGCAGTTTTCTTGCGCACAAGGGTATTTTCGGGATAATTGTGAAAATTCTGACGATGTCTGTCAAATGTGTGCGCATTAAAACAACGCACATAATATATAATGCGCAAAAGTTCAGCGCACGACGTTTCGGATTCCCGAATGTGTGCGCTGAACTTTTGCGCACAGAATGAGTGCGCAGAAGCACTGCGCACACATTCTATTAAACCCTCGCCGCAACTTCTTCTTCTTGCTCCTCCTTTTTCTTTCTTTTCTGCTGTAGCTCGACGGCGCCGATCAAATACTCTCCATTTCCGACCGTTTCCCTCGTCTAAACACAATTCCGTCAATGGATTCTGAACCCCCTCATTCTTCCGGTCCCGACCACACCACTTTCGTCCCAATCCCAACACCTCCGGCGACTTCCGTCCGAACGGAGCCACCTCCGGCGACCTTGTCCGACGATGAAGCGTTGGTGGATGGAGGTGGCCGGCGGTATGCGACTCGAGCCGCGTTGGCAGCGGCAAATGCTCCTCCGGCGACTATTCCGGCAACTATTCCGGCGACTATTCCGGCGACTCGGGTTCCGGAGACACCGCACGATCTTTATTCGGTATAAAATTTCTAAACCCGCTTTTTTCAAATATTTGTCGTATTTAATTGTGGAAATTTATTCGTAATTGTTTTTTGTAATAATTACGAATACATTTCAGTTTTTTATGAATTAAATATTAGAATTCGTATTAATTGTAATTTAATCGTAATTTTTCATAATTACGATTAAATTTCAGTTTTGTATGAATTAAATATTAGAATTCTTATTAATCGTATTTTTTTATAATTACGATTAAGTTTCAGATTATTATGCATTAATCGAATGCCTAATCGAATTATTATGAATTCTTATTAATTGTAATTTTTTAGTAATAGTAGTGATTATTATTTCGTATTAGTTGAGATGTTTATTTTTTAGTAATTATGAATTAAATATTAGAAACTTAACAGTCATAAATAGTTATGACTTAATTGTTAAATTTCTAACAATTTCTATTAAAAAATTTAGTTTTCGTAGATATAAAGACTCGAATTTGATTACGAAGTTGCAAATTATTTCCGAATATTTTAGTATGAATTAGTCATACTAAAAATGTAAAAACATGTAGACTATACAAGCCCTCATGGATCAGACGGGCAACACGATGCCCGCACCAGTAGCGGAACGGCTTTCACGTCGACATGATGTGGCAGCCGGTGTGCGATTATCGTTCGAGGCCCTCGAACGATTTTTCGGCACCGGATCACCTGAGCGCCGTGAGCCAGGGAATGAGTACGAGGAGGCACAGCTGCAGCAGCAGGAGATAGATGGTTCGCACATGGAGATGGATGGACAGAGAGCAGATTTCCATGACGACTTAGATTATCCTGGTCGATATGTTACTGCGTTCGACCCTATCGAGCCCACACCAGTACAGGCGCAGGTGACCACGGATGACTATGATATCCAGGACGCACCTCTGTTTCAGGATGCTTTACCTCGCAGTTCAGAGCATACAGAGCAGGATTTACCTGCAGTGACAGATGCAGAAACGTCGACATCTTCTCCTCCTACGGTCGCATCTGCAGAGCCAGTCGCATCTTCAGAGCCAGTGTCGGGAGATTTAGACGACGATGACCATGCCCCACAGACATATTTTCCTTGGCTCGGGGAGTCGATGCAGGACATTTGTCGTCCACGTGCGCCTCACCTATTGTGTTCTTATGAGACGCATATAGCGAGATGGATATGGTCGCGTGGTCCTCTTCCAGGGCCCGCTCCCGATGTACCATTGGTGCCCCCGGTGCAGGTTAGGAAGCGTGCCCGTGCGGGGGAAGCTGTAGGCCGAGGCAGAGGCCGAGGTGGTGGGAGAGGGAGAGAGAGAGGTAGAGGGAGAGGGAGAGGGAGAGGTCAGGAGGGTGCTGAGGGAGTTGGTGGTGAGCGTGTTGCTGCTGAGGGAGTCGCTGAGGGGGCTGCAGTTGAGGAGGTTGTTGGTGAGGAGGTTGCGGCTCCAGTTAGAGGTGGTCGTCGTCCCAGGCAGAGACGACGAGTAGGAGATATTCAGGCAGAGGATGAGCCAGAGGATGGGGACGGGGATGAGGCCGAGGCTGAGGCGGCTCCGTTAGATCCGGTATGTTCAATAACATTGATCTGAATGCTTATAATAAGTTATACGTTTCTTATTTACTAACCGGACGCAAATTTTTTTCTGTACTTATTTAGGCTAGGAAGCTCCTGAGGGTGATGTACAGATCTGCACAGGTTCATGATTATGAGCATCATATTTCAGCCGAGGAGGGTACATGGTTCAGGCTTGCTGAGCGTTCTGGGCTGACAGAGCTGCGCCGAGTGGGCATAGCGTCTCAGATCGATGCTGCATTGATTTCTGCTTTTGTGGAGAGGTGGCATCCAGAGACCAACACTTTCCACATGCCATTTGCTGAGATGACCATCTGCCTACATGACGTGATGCAGATCCTCAGAGTCCGTATACATGGTCGTAGCTGCAATTCACCTATGACAGATGACCAGATCTATGCGGCGCTTGCGGACGCTATGGGTCAGGAGGCTGATGACATGAAGGCATGTTATAGCTCAGGTGGCATTCATTTCGGTGCCCTCAATGCTCGGTTGGAAGTTTTGTTTGATGCGCCAGTCAGGAATGAGAGTCACATTGCCACTCTGTATCTCCTTTTGCTTCTGGGCTCGACTGTCTTGGTGGACAGGTCGACAAAGGGTGTCAAGGTCCAGTACGCGGCGCTTGTTCTCAACCATGATCGTACAGGGGACATTGCATGGGGAGCCGGCATACTTGCGTTAGTGTATCGCAATTTAGGGTCTGCATCTAGAGTCGAGACGGCAACCATTGGTTCATGTGGGATTCTTCTGAGGGTAAGATCTTGTCGTTAACGTCTTGGTGAATAACTCTTAACTATTCACGTAGTTTTACTAATAATCTGTAATTGTTTATATGTAGTGCTGGATCTGGGCATACTTTCCTCATTTTCGTGATCACTTTGTCACGAACCCTGCATTCGCCCATGGAGATGCTGCACTCAGGAGGATGCGCACCAAGATGATATGACTCAGGGTGATGTGCCTCGGGAAGATGCTCTGCCTTATACTCAGGAGACTCAGGATTAGACGCTTGACGTCTGTTTTTGTTTGATGGATGTTTTATGTATGATTGATGTTTTATGTATGCATTTTTCTTGTGTGATGGTTTTAAATTTTATGTTTTGCTTGTTTGAATATTCAAAACGACTCCGAACAATAATGCAAATACAAATCTGAACAACAAGACGTGAAAAACTATATTGATTTGAAAACGAAATACAAATTTCAACAACAACACTACACAAAGAGATGGTGAGGAAGACCAACCTATGAAGATCCCCAAACCGATGATTGGTTTCGATGTTCGGAGTCGGCAATATGTACCAACAAATGGTGAGATTGGTGAGGTTAAGAGAGAGATGGTGAGATTGGTGAATTGAGGTGAGTGCAACCCCCTTTTATAGCTTCGGTTTTTGTTGCTGAAATATGACCGTTTCGTGCGCAGATGTTATGCGCACGCAACGGTCATATTTTAACGGTCTTCAACCGTGCGCAGATAAAATGCGCAAAGAATCATGTGCGCAGATGTTATGCACACGCAACGGTCATATTTTAACGGTCTTCAACCGTGCGCAGATATAATGCGCAAAGAATCATGTGCGCAGATGTTATGCGCACGAAACGGTCATATGTATAAGTTTTACAAAGGAGGTGTTACTCGAAGAGCTCGAGTTTTCGACTCGAACTTACCGACAAGGTTAAATAGCTATAATATGCATTGAAAACAAGTTTCATTGCATTCCGACGTCGTTTGGGCATCGAACCGCCTATTCTCGACCTTAACAGGCCATCAGGACCGATAAGGCGTTTTTGCGTTTTTGCGTATTTTCGATCAACTTTTTGTGAAGGGGAGACCTTATACACTCTTTATATGCCTAATAACACATAATTGTATAAGTTTTAAAAACATAATCAACACCCATGTACTAGACCCTTCATATCGCAACTATTTCGACTATTTCGAAGAATGAAAGACTAGTGAAGGTTTACAAAGGAGGTGTTACTCGAAGAGCTCGAGTTTTCGACTCGAACTTGCCGACAAGGTTAAATAGCTATAATATGCATTGAAAACAAGTTTCATTGCATTCCGACGTCGTTTGGGCATCGAACCGCCTATTCTCGACCTTAACAGGCCATCAGGACCGATAAGGCGTTTTTGCGTTTTTGCGTATTTTCGATCAACTTTTTGTGAAGGGGAGACCTTATACACTCTTTATATGCCTAATAACACATAATTGTATAAGTTTTAAAAACATAATCAACACCCATGTACTAGACCCTTCATATCGCAACTATTTCGACTATTTCGAAGAATGAAAGACTAGTGAAGGTTTACAAAGGAGGTGTTACTCGAAGAGCTCGAGTTTTCGACTCGAACTTACCGAAAAGGTTAAATAGCTATAATATGCATTGAAAACAAGTTTCATTGCATTCCGACGTCGTTTGGGCATCGAAAACACCTGTCTGACACTTTGTAGAATAGTCGGGAAAAAATAGCCCTTCCAAGCGGATGCATGTTTGGATCATCAAAATCAGTTGGTCGTTTGGAGAGAGACATGTTCATGCTCGCCCTAATTGAATCAATCTGAAGGAGTACTGAATGATGGATCCGTACGATCACTCTGTTAAAGCCCCCTCTGCTGGAACCAATAATATCTTTCAAAACCTTGTGCATCCCTTCAACTCTAAAAAACAGTTAAGTTGGTAAGTTAAGAAAGTACGCCGTTATGATATAATCGTCTTTAACTAAAAAATATCAATATTTACCTGTTTGAAGTCCTCGTAAGGAAATGAAGCTTATGATCTGTCCAAGCCCTCACTATACTTGTCTTGTGAGGATTAAGCCATGTTCTCTCGACGTATCCCACAAGGCCGCTCTTCCAAGATCTCTTCAACTGTTCGAGCCGCAGTTCATAGGTCTCTTCAGTAGCTGAGCAAAATAGTCCCCAACATTGTCCTGCAAAGGCTTCCACTTTAATTTGTCTCTTTAGGATGGTCGAAGCATGTGCCTCAATGTTGTGTTTGATATGCACCCAACACAACAGATGTTGAACTTCGCTCCCGAAAACAGTCTTTATCCCTTTTATCAGCGCGTCTTCGCAATCTGTCATTATAGCCGTTGGCATCACTCCCAAATCTATGAATAATGACTTCAATTGAATCATTATCCATGTGTAATGATAAATCCTTTCCGCTTTAGTGAATGCATACGCGATGTTGAACGTCTTGTGTGTACTGGTGAATCCAACGATCTCTACGAGCGGCATTTCATATCTATTGAAACATTAACATATATCACTACAGAACATATATCATTATCCGAACTAAATATCGACCAAGGTATTGTAGAGACTTACTTGTTTGTCTTGTACGTCGCATCGATAATTACCACGTACGGGTACTTCTTCAACAAACGCAACGACTCTTGGTTAGCAAAGAATAATATTGCAACCTCTCCGTTTGTCGTGTCTCTATGTGGGTGAACTACGTAGTCGTGGTCTCGCAAAAACTTAAGCGACCACTGTGTCACGTTTAGCTCTCCGCGATCTTCGTAATTCACCTTTTGCAAAAAGTTTGCAACTTGTCTCCTTGAAGTAACATTACCAGGGTACTTCTCCCTCAATTTAGAGATAATTTCTTTTGGCGTCTTGCGTCCAGTTCCATCTCCCCACCGCCTAGCACAAAGCTCTTGCTCCTCCGTCATTCGACCCATGAATGCATTCCCATGAAAACTAGCAAGTAGCACATGGTTATGCCGACCTTCTATCACACCTAAAATCCATTTTTCTCCTGCGACCCCGGGAATGTTTTTCTTTCGCACTGCTAGTAGCTGAAATCTACACTCACACTTCTTCGACTTCGACTTTCTAAGCCTAGGAACAGCCAACTCTGGATTCTCTTTGTTCACCTTTGGCCTCCCAGATCTTGGTTTTCCAAATCTATCGCACACAATACTTATTTGGTACGGACTTGAATTACGCGTTACCAAAGCTATCACTAACTCCTTTCCTCTATCTCTCGCCCACTCGTACAATTCTTGCGGAGTATCCCAATATTGTGCGGTTCTAAAATAATCCGAATAATCTTTCCCCTATACGTAATTGTAGAGCGACAATTACACTACTACCAAAATAACAAGGCAAAATACGAATCATTACTTTAAACTAATTAGGATATCATATGAAACTAATTAGGCTATCATATGAAACTAATTAGGCTAGCATATGAAACTAATTATTCTAGCATATGAAACTAATTATTCTAGCATATGAAACTAATTTGAAACTAATTACGCTACCATATGTTTCAAATTATAACATATTATACTAACCACAAATTCACCACTCGGATCCCAGTCGCCGAACTCTTCGTCTTCTAAGAAACCATCCAACCATTCGTCGTCGTTCGGGTCATCTTCCTCTTCTTGTGATCCGCTATCCCAATCGTGTTCTTCATCACTATCTTCACAACTTTGATTAATCAACTCTAACATACGAGAGTTTTGATTACGACGATACATTTTGAATGAATTTGTTGGAAAACGAAGAGGTGTTGAATGAATTTGTTGGAAACGAAGAGATTGTGGCTTTATATAGGCACATTTATGACCGTTGTGGTCCAAATGAAACTGTAAAGACCCGTGCGCTAACCATCCGCGCACAAACACAAACCCTAAAGCACCTGTGCGCAGAACCTCAGCGCACAGTTTTACATTTAACGGCTACTTTTTTCAAAAATTTCAACGGCTACTATGTCTGAAGAGTGCGCAGAAACACGGCGCACAGATTCTCAACCTGTGCGCAGTAGTTAGGCGCACAAGGTGTTACAGACTCTGAAAATTTACGAAAAGTACCCGTAATACCCCGTAAAACACGTATGCGCATAAGAACTGCGCACAGATGCGTGCGCATAAGTTGCGCGCACAGAATCGCGTGCATATATGCATCGATTCGCGTGCATATAGCCATTGCCTTTATTTAACTAGGGGAGGACGTTTGTTTATTTTTTTGAATACAATCAAGTCTCAATTCATTAGCTTCAAAGACATGTGATAAATTGGGTGAACAATTTGAGATAGGACTTATATAGTCGTACAAGTGTTTTTTTTTCATTTGATTATTTATTCTTTGTGTATATATATATTATACATATAATTATATGCGAATGCCGAATATACATAGCTTTAATTTTTGTCATCACATGTATATACGTAGCTAATCATATATGGTTGTGTTCTTGTCACCGGAAGTTGACAATACCATGCAATTAATTATTATTTTACGCATAAATCTTTTAAGTGACTATTAGATTTGTAGGTGTATATATTATCCCTAGAGGTGGATTATTCGCTTCTAGAAGTAAGTGATAAGAAATATATCATCTCTTGAAGAAGGTGAATATTTATCAATGAAATTCATATTTTCTCGCAATAGCTAATGAAATAAATATTGGGATATCATCTCCGGTAGTAGATGATCAAAGTTATTGAAAGAATCTTATATCCACTTGTCACTCTAAGTTGACAATTGAGATTTCACGAGATTTCTATTCTTTATGAATATGAGAAAATGTCTAATATTTGTTATGATTGTTGCATTTTAATTCGCATAATATAAGTGTTTCCAGAAGAAACAACTTGATATGAGTTTCAAATGCCAAAGTTATGGCTAGTGAAATTTTGGGAGAAACATGCAACACTGGAATTCTGGTAGAATTGTGTTATGCATGAACTTAATCATCATCAACTACACGAGATCCTGTAGACTCGATATTTACAATTAGGAATTATTATAAGCTCCGGAAGAGTAAGAGAATCTCCTAATAAATCATGTACTCTAGTAGTAGTACAATAACAATGGGGTTATATCATATTCAGAACAATTTATTAATGACCGCCAGGAATGGTCTTGTATACATACGACAACCTCTCGCATGCCAGAAGCATGTCTCCTCCGATAGAGGGTGTAAAAGAGGTTACGGTTAAGCGCGCAACCGTAAGTCATGATAATGATTACTAAATCGAACCTATATATGTATGGTTCCATTCGAATGTCTTGAAGATGCAATTTAGTTCTGAATGCACCCATCGAGGCATCATTTTTTCAAGAAATCTAATATAAGGCTTATTTGATTTTGAGTTGATGATCTTCCAAATTATTAATGGATCACCCAGGTGCGGATTTTCAATGGTAGACAATTATGTTTGTTGATGATGTCATTTAGTTTAATTATTTTAATTGGAAACCGGAAGTTTTCCATTACCATGCAAATTAAAAAAAATTGGTGTGAATATTATGTTCCAAGGGAACGATCTCATAAAAGACTCCGGAAGAGTATCTATCTTGTTACCTGAAGATACAAGAATTTATGAAGATATATATTTATAAAGATATATTTTGACAAAATGATTGTCATACGATGATATTGACTGAGTATTCATCTCATAGACTAGCCTGAAGAAAGTCTAAAGAAAAGATGCCTACAATACGCATTATAAACTAACCTGAAGTTAAGTTTGAATATTATGTGGCATGATAAACTTGATTACTTACATTAATAAGTAAATGACCTGAAGCTCCTGAAACCTGAAGTTTCATCTCCTAAAGGATAAGGGTGACCACGAATGTAAAGTTTCCTATGATCCTTGACTAAGTTCAAGAGATAAATGAGGATTGAGTATACTAGCATGTAGACCGATGAGAATAATCATATATTGTATGATGTTGATAGATGCCTCAACACATTGGCTACACAAATTAAGGGGGAGAATGTGATTATTTAATTAGTGTATTAGTTGAGCATCTTGTAGCTCCTATACATTTAGAAAACGACCTAGTAGTGTCGCTTATTATACAGTCAAAATGGAAACAAATGGCAAGGTAATGTCATTAGGTCTATGCTTGCATTGACGAATGCTAATATATGACGTACACGACCTGATAGAGTCGTTGATCATATCAAATCATAAACTTTGGATGTCGAGAAGTAAATTCGACTAAGATCGACTTTTTACAATTCTCCTATTTGAAGCTTGTCTCTAGAAGAGAGCAAAATATTATTCAAATATGCGGTATACACCCTCTTACCTCCCTCAATATATTAAAGTAATGCCACATGAAAAGTTAGAAATATACGAGAGGCTTTGTTCCTTATCGTTTATTAATACCTAGAGCCTGTGAATGGGTGATTAATGTAATGCTCGGTATTACGATTACAAATTTGACAAGGTGAAAATTCCAACTTTAAGGGGAGAAGGAAGCAAGACTACTATCTAAGAACTTGTATGGTATACAATCTTGATATGTCAAGAATTCAAGTTAAATGAACTAGAAGTTCATGTTAAACGAACCATAAGTTCAAGTGAACGAACCAGAAGTTCAAGTGAACGAACCTGAAGTTCAAGTGATGAAATGAACTAGAAGTTCAAGGGAATGAACAAGGTGTTCAATGTGTATAACTTACATGTTAACAAATCTATTATTGTTATTGTCTGACAAGTCACATATTGTGCTGAGAGCCAATTACGAATAGTATCAATAAGAAAATTCTTTGTAGACTCCTTATTAATACGAGGAAAAGTAAGGAAGTCAATTTTCGTAAATGACAGGGTGTGTTTTGGGTGAACACCAGAAAATATGAAATTAGACACACATGCATTGTTTTTATGAGTGCAATGATATTGTGATCTGGAGATAGAGCGATCTCTTAAGGGTGTAAGAGTTTAGACTATATATAAAACTCTATTCACCTGTAGTGAATTTTGTTAATATATCTTTAGCTAAAGACTACATATTCACTTGTAGTGAAAGTTATTACTCATAAAGCTGTGAACATTGTGGTTGTCACAAATTTATGAAAAGAGAAACAAGTCAAGTGGTAAAAATTGGTGCTCCAGCAGAGACCATTAGAAAACTAATAAATCGACTTGTTAGTTCATTAAAAGGATTTGACAATCCGAAAGATTAAGGTAAAATATCTTTTGATGTGAGATAATGTTATGAATGGTCCAGAAGTACCACATCCTATGCAGGAACAAAATCTTATGTTTTGAACATATGAAGAGTAAATGTTCTTTTGAGGGGGAGTTTGTTGCTCTCACTGTACTCTTTTTCCCTTAGCTTCGGTTTTCATTCCATTGGGTTTTTCCGAGCAAGGTTTTTAATGAGGCAGTTTGTGTAACCTTTGATTCATACCTCCAGAAGAGATCCATTATACAATCAACTTGATAATGTGTATGTAATACACGACTTAATATATCAACTCGACCGGTAGTTCGAGAATTGGTCGGTTTTATGTTGATGCGGGTTATTTGTATGACTGACACAAAGCCATTTCACAAACGGGTTAATTATTCATGTATGGATGAGCAACAATTTCATGACGATCAACAAAACAGACCTTGGTAGCTACATCATCAAATCATGCAGAGTTGATTGCTCTATACGAAGCCGAAAGAGAATGTGTGTGGTTGAGATCATTTATCCACCACGTTGAGACATCTTGTGGGCTGGAATAATGCAAACAAATTCCAGCTGTGATATATGAAGACAATGCAGCTTGTATCACTCAAATTAAAGAAAGCTACATCAAAGGAGATAGGACGAAACACATAGCTCCAAAGTTTTTCTCTACTCATAGCTTCAAGTCGAAGGAGAGGTTGATGTTCGTCAAATTCAATCTAGCAAAAACTTAGCAGACTTGTTTACAAAGGCATTACCGACAAAAGTTTTCAAGGAACTCATTTGTGGCATCAGGATGTGTCGTTTAAAGGATGTATGATAATTCAGGGGGAGTACGACTGCACTCTTTTTCCCTTAGTCTTGGTTTTTATCCCAATGGGTTTTTCCAAGATAAGGTTTTTAACGAGGCAGTCAGTTATGTACATCCAAGGGGGAGTGTTATATTATCTTATGTTATGGATGTACATGTAACACATGACCTTCTCATGTATTGGCCTATAAATAGGCTTGAGATTTACTTATGCAATGGAGAAGAATAAGACATACTCTTTCTCTCTTCCTCTCTTACTCTCCTACTTTCTTATTCTCTACTCTCTCCTTCTACTCCAAGCACATTAGATTTGTAACAGTTTGTGAATTTTATGGGTTTGTGTTATTTAAGGGTTTTGTGTTTATTTTCTCAAAATCATGTTTTGGTTTAGGCATGTATATATGTAGCATATAATGACCTTGAAATTACATGATTATATGAAATAAATTTGTATGTATATGAGGAAAATGTAGTTGAAAGTGGTCTGATTCGAATTTTGGGGTAGATTTGTTGGTTTGTGCATTACAAATGGGTAAAAACGGGCTTCGTGACAGATGGTATGGAAATCTCCGTGACGAAGGTCATGGTTAAGTGTGTGACGAATGAGCTAAACTACTTCCTAAGACACAAGAGCGACAAAGTCACAAATAAGATCACAAATGTGTTCTTCTCAAGCCCAGAGTCTATGAAACTGCTTAAAGCGTTTCCATATAATGTTGATCGACGCAACCTACAATACAAATCAGTAAGTATAATTAAGTTATAAATTATATTCTTTAATTTCCTACATATATTCTTATAATATTGTATTATCTTGCAAAGGTACGACATGCCCTTCATAGAAATTAATGGAATACCGCCAACGTGAAAGAACTATATATGTTGTTCTTGGGGCTTTTGTGTCAGAAGAGAAAGAAGAAAACTATGTGTGGTGCATTTATCAATTGGATGAGCTGTTTAGGGTGGTTAAGATGACGTCAACTTGCTTAGTGACTGATCGGGAAAAAGCTTTGATGAATGCTTTCGATAAGATCTTTTCAGATTCTACTTTCCTCCTCTGTAGGCGGCACATCCAAAAGAACATTGAGGACCATGCTAAGAGAGCAATGTGGTCAAAAGAAAGGGGGGGGGGGGTAATTTTGCAAGCGACTACCTTGACTTATTCAAGCAGTCGACGGATTTGGCATACAACATAAGGTTGGGGAGTGTTGAAAGACATTGGGCATAATATCCATTTGAGATTAGGTATCTGAAGAAAAATTGGCAAAACCAATATGAGGATAGATTTCTTTCGATCTATGTGGATAAGAACTTCACATTAGGTTCCAACACCACAAACAAGTTAGTGATGTTACTACGTTTCTATTTCGGTGACGAAGACTATATGTTAGATTTTTTTTCTACTTACACAAAATATTTTTGATTATGAAGGGTTGAAAGTGAGCATTCTAGCTTCAAAAATTATTTGTCACTGCCAAGCCAGAAGATAGACACTGTGACAGTTCAGAGATGAGCAATCAGATCAAGGAGATGTTAGGCTCTTTCAATGAAAGTCAGCAAAAGCTTGTAAGTAACATTATAGAAGTTGATCTCTTCAAGCTTCTTAAATACAAAGTGTTATACTTTCTTGAATCGCTTGATTACGGAATACAAGAAAGGGGACATATGGCCTTCATCTTGATCATTGTGAATGCGTAATAAGGAAGAGAGATGGATTGCTATGTGTGAATGACATTTACGAATATGTGAGGAAGCAAGAACCCATTCCGGTTGAAGCGGTTCATGCCTTTTGGAGGCAATTGACTTTGGAAGAAGTAGAGACCGAGCCCGAATTACAAGTTCGGAAGGTAGTAGCAAGAAGCTTGATGAATGAGTTTATGGCTAAGCAATGGGATGGAATGTCACCTTATGACCAACACGAGTGTGAAATGAAATGTTTGGCAATATGTAACCCTCAAATGACCAACCTCCAAGAGCCAGCTCGTGTGACGTCTAAGAAGTGACGACCTCCAGGAACTCCAAAACAAAGAGTACAACCCAATGAAAAGACAACCTTCACATTGGGAGCACACTGATGAAGCACTTGAAGAAACACCTCCAAAGAAGCATAGACCGTCTTCATTCGTGGTCGGTAAGAGTGATGAGTGGGCTTTGAAGAAGGTTAAAAAGTATAATACTCTCGTACCTCCGTGCATGCGTCCCCACGTGCATGGTTGGTATCCAATTGTCGTGGAAATTGTGGATAAAGAGCTATAGCACAACAATTAGGCTGGGACCAAGCAAATTGGAGGAGAGTTAGAGGCGAAATGGCTCAAACGGTTTTTGCACATTGAGATAATGGGTTGCAACATTGTTGGGCAACCCCTGGTCAACCGCCTAATGTTCAAAAAGCAATTACAAACATAGCATGGATTGGACCAGGAGATATGACACCCGAAGAGACATGGTTACAAGTCCCAATGATGGGGTGTGTTGTTGCTACCGCTTTCAATTGTGCATTCCTTGTTCTTGGAAAATGGATATGGCAAACTTATTTGCCTATAGTAGTGGACGACAACAACACAGAAGGAGAGAGATTTCCTATATCTTGCATTTTCCTTGTTGAAGATGAAAGACACTTTGTTTATATTTCGAAATCAATAACTGAAACTATACATTGTTTTGTAGATGCCAATTGCCGAAGACTCTCCATTGCCAGAAGTTTATTCTATGTGGCATCATCACTGCTCACTGACAGCTTGCTTCTTGATAGACCCTTTTGTTGAGCAACTAGGGGCGTACAAAAGGCCTAGAACATCACCCAAAAAACAAGAAATTCAAGAGTATCGTTAATCTTAATTAGATGTGTTTTATATTGAGGCAAAATTGATTGTTTAAGATTGAGGCGAAATGGATTGTTTAATATTTTTAATGTTTGGATTGTTTAAGTATTTTAATGCCTCACTTTTAATGTTAAAAATATCAACTTATGCCTCAGTTTCACAAAAAAGGACCTTCGTCACGAACAAAAACTATAGCCACGTCACGAAGGTCTAGTTCAATGACATTCGTCACAGACTAATACCATGTATACATCACGTAGGTTTAGTACACACACATTCGTCACAGATTAGTTCCTGACCTCCGTCATGGATGTGAAAAACTTCCCATACATCACGGGTATATGGACGAGATCCGTCACGAAGGTCTATCTGCCAGACCTTTTTCACGGAGAAAGCAATGACCTTCATGACGGACTGAAAACCCAAAGGAAAAATAACAGATTGCTCTCTGTTTTGTTGCACGGTTAGCTGCAAACCGTGCTACTAACTGTGCACAAAAATTGGAGTAACAAAGTAAAATTCAAATAAATGATATCGTTCAAACAAAACACAAAATCAAACATGATACAACCTAGGTAATAGATGTTTATCCTATTTCAATCATATTTCATGTACAAAATAATGAAGAGAAGTAGAAGAGTAAGTGGAGAACAAAATTAATGAAGAAAAAGAGTAAGAGGACAACAAAATTACCTTTAGAATTGAATGGGAGAGATGAAGGTGAAGATGAGATGGAGTGTTGTGGCTGATTTTCGTCATGGCGCAGAGAAAATGTGATGGGAGAAGGTGAATTAGGGTTGGGGTAAAAAAAGTGTATTTATAGTTGTTATAACACCTTCCTCACGAAGTTCCAACATTCGTCCGTGACGAATCTACAGAATTCGTCTGTGACGAAACTCCACAATTAGTTTGTGACGAAACTCCACAATTAGTCTGTGACGGAGCGACTCCGATTCTCGTCCGTGACGTACGTGTATGTTTAGTCCGTGCGTACGTGTATGTTTAGTCCGTGACGAATTCCGGTTTTTTGACCGTGACGAATCCAATCCCGTGCTAAATAGACAAAAAGGGTGTGGCAAATAGTAAACTCCTATAAATATTGTATGGACAATGTTTTGGGGTCAAGATTTACACATATCGATCCCGAATTAGTCGGTGGATTTTTCCTCCAGTGAACCAAGTAAAAAGAAACATAAAAGAGATAAGCAGAAAAAAACAAAGAGAGGTAACAAAAGAAAAGAGCGGTTAAAGCAACAAAGATAAATCGTCGTCTTGTACCAGAAACCTTATAAGACAGGTAACCTTTCTAAAATATGGGAAAACGTAGACTAAAAGCTTAGAAATGTGTATCTTCTCCTTTCACAAAGACTTTTCTTGTGTCATAGCTTAGTGAGTGACAATAAGGCTATGTTATTTCTATGAGTTCTTTCCAGCTCTTCTGAAGATGCTCTATCTTACGACAAATTCCACATAAGACAACTTCTTAAAATTGCACGCTAGCAAACCTCTATTGCACATGATCAAACCATTTAAGTCCTAATTCCCGCAACTTATCCCGAATATTAGTCACCCTGACTTTTTCTCAAATAATTTTTTTTTTTTTTTATCTTATCTAGGTTTGTAGATCCACATATCCAATGCAACATCCTCATCTCAACTACCACCAACCTTTATTCTCGTACTTTTGTAATCATTCAACATTCAAAACCATATACAAAAGTAGGTTTGGCCATGGTTGAGTAGAATTTTCTCTTCCACTTGAAGACACTTTCTTGCCATGCAACACTCTTGAGGCTCCTCTCCATTGAAGCCAGTCTATTTAAATCATTGTTTATTCCAGCGTCACTCTTCCAGATAAAGCCAAGGTACTAAAACTCTTCATCCTTCGCACAATATGCTCTCCTAATATCACTCTGGCATCCCCTCCTCTGATGATTATCCAAAATTGTACTCCACCCTACTAAGTTTGAAACGCTTCGCCTCCAATGTGGATCCACTCTTCCAATTTTATGTTCGCTCAAGTTCTTGACTCGTTAACCAACACAATATCATAAGCGAAAAACATACATAAAAGAACCTAACGATTTTTTTCTAAAATGGGCAATATTTTGGAAATAATTTCCATTGTAGGCGTCTTTTGAAACTAATTCCCGAAATGGCCACTTTCAGTAGCTTCGGAAATTGACAAAGAAATGGGCATTTTCAGTAGGTTCATATCTATTCGAAGCTGAAAATATTTTTTTAAAATTTATATATGAGAGGCGCTGAAACAACACCTCTCGTTCATTTTTTTTAAAAAAAGTTCAGTTACAAAGCAGCTGTTTATAACAACGGCTTTTGCTACTTCCTTAATTTTCCACACTTTCCCTCAATTGTCTTGCATTTGGGATATATACGCGGGTTTGGGTGGCTTGTATGGGCTCATTTGAAATCGAGTGAGAGACATATCTAGTGAAATTTGGGACCGACACAAACCCTACGAAACTGGTCTACCTCGATTCCGATTCTGAACCATCCTAAACAAGCCACCCAAACCCGCGTATGTCTCGTGCATTTTTTCTACTATAAATGGAAATTAACAGATTCGGTCCTCTATATCAGATGACGAGACACATATCTGGTGAAAGATAGGATTGATATGAACCCAACGAAACTGGTCTCACTCGATTCCGATTCCAAACGAGCCCATACAAGTCATCCAAATGGGCTCGTTCATAATCGGAATCGAGCGAGACAAGTTTCGGGTGGCTCATATGGGCTCGTTTCGAATCAGAATCGAACGAGACATGTTTCAGGTGGCTCGTATGGGCTACTGAAAGTGATCATTTTGGGAATTAGTTTCAAAAGACGGCTACAATGGGAATTATTTCAAAATATTACCCATTTCAGAAAAAATCCGAACCTAACCTTGTAAGTTGTCGTCAACCCATCCATCATAAATTTCTACAATAAAAAACTCAAAGCAGATCCCTGGTACACCCCATTTTCATCCGGAAATAGGTTGTATCCACCGGTGTGTAGACATTGGTTTTAAACCCTGTGCACATGTCTTTGAGTCTGCAACTCTGCACACATGTTCTAAATAATTTTAATAAATGCACCTGTTCTAAATAATTTTAATAAATGCACCTAAAATTCCTCTTGCCTCCAAACAATCCCATAGTAGGTCTCTAAACACTCGATCGTGGATCTATACTATGCCCTCAACCTATGGGGGCATAGTAAAATTATAGTTCAATTATTCAAGCTCAAAAATCAATAACTCAACACCTTAAATGTACATGTTGAAAAAGGTTTCACACCGTTTTCCTTGGATCAAACTTTACAAGCAAGAATAATAGAAGTGATGAAGATTAGCCAAGTAAAATGTTAAGGAATTTATTTACAATTCCGTAAAGTACACACCTAGAATATGATGTTCAGATTAACAACAAATTCTTACATTCGATCGCGGAATCTCAAGAAGTAGAATGAGAATCGATTAATACGAAGAACTAGCTTTTCTTGATTAGACAATGGAACAAGAAATCCAATTTCTGAATGAATGATCTGTGAGCTCGAATGAGGTATTTAACAGAGTTGTTAAATTCTGTTAACTCACTCTCTCCCACGCGCTCCCAATTACAATATGTTACAAATTTCCCACGTGTCACGCACGTGACTTTAACTAACACATTAATCCCTATAAAAGATCCTCCCCTCCCAAAAAACCTTGACCTCAAGGCTTAAAACAACATAAACCCTTACTCTAAATCATATAAGAATTGTGGCCTCTTCAATAGGTTGAACTCTCCATTTGATAAGTGCTTGTATAGCAGATCTACCTTGTCTATTAACCATACGCCTTTCTAGGTTCAACTCTGGTTCCTTAACAAATGAACTTGGCATTACAGAAGGTAATGCATTGGCCACAGTAGTTGTCCCAACATGTTGATTGAGCTGTTAGACGTGGAATGCTGGAGGTATTCTTGAGCTAGAACGAAGCTATCTAATTTGTATGCCATTTTCCTCATCTTATCTAGTACTATAAATGGGCCAAAGTACTTTGCGGAAAGCTTGTTGCTGGTAGGCTTGAAGCTTAACAAACACCCAATCACCAACCTCAAATTCCCTTTCACTTCTATGTTGATTGGATACTTGAGTCACTTTGTGTTGTGCCCTGAGGAGATAGAATTCTAGGAGTTGTACCGTGTGTTCCCTTTCCTGCACACTTCTGGCCACCACTTCCACCTTAGAATCCCCCATAAGATATGGTATATGTGTTGGCGGTTCTTGTCCATACACAATCTCAAATGGTGTCATCTGAGCAGCTGAATGAACGGTGGCGTTGTACCTTCTAGTGGCAGCCATTTGCTTCATTGTTGAGGCTTGTCTCCACACATGCCTCTAAGGTAAGTTTCCAAACAGTCGCTCACAAATTCAGTTTGGCCATCTGTTTGTGGGATTGTGGGAGATAGGTTATAGATAGGTTTAATTGCACCCATTGCAGTGTAAATAACTATGTCAAAAAATCACTAAGAAACATATCATCTCTGTCACTAGTAATGAATTAAGGAAAACCATTTAACTTAAACACATTGCCAAGAAAGCATTGAGAAGTTGCAGTGTAGGAATGCGATAGAGCCATGAAGTGAGTAGCTTTACTCATTATCTCTACTACAAAAAATATGGTAGTCTTACCGAAAGACCTAGGCCATCCATCTATGAAATAGGAGTTCACACTGGCTCTGGAATTTTCAATGGAGACCTGGCCAAAGGCGGGCCCGGGCCGGACGGAGGTTGTATTTTCAGCCCATTTTCACGGGCCGGGCTAGTCCGAGGTCCAGATGTAGGGCCTAACACCTTGTCCATACCCGGCCCTCTATCCGGGCCGGGCAGCCCGGTCTGATTTTTAAAATGAAATTTAAAGAAAAAATTAATTAAAAATGCTTAAAAAATATGCAATAAACTTGTCTTAAATACTGTATTGAGAGTGAAGCGAAGAAGGCGGAAGGAAAGTGATTCAATTAAGTTGGACTCAAATGACGCTTGTACTAAATTATTATTTTTTTGACTAGACTTTTGGTATATATATTTTTTATTTAATTTTTATTTAATTTTTATTTAATTATATATAATACGGGCCGGGCCTACCGGCCCTCCAGGGCCTGGAGTCTATACCGTACCCGACCCTCGTACCCTTACGGGCCGGGCTTAGTGGCCCGACAGGGTTTTACCGAGTGTCCAAGCCTGCGAAGCTAGAGGGTCAGGCCGGGCGGGCCAGCCCGAGTTTGGCCAGGACTAGTTGTCGTGTCATATTTGTTTTGGTGGCAAATTACACGGCTTCTAATGAATTGTTTGATGTCCTTAATCATTCCTTTTCTAGTAAAAAAATAGCCTTTATTATGTGCATAGGAATAGTGTAGTCACTCACATAATCTGTTCTTGAGCATTGCATTATTAGGAATAACCATCTCACTCTTTCCTCTCAGTGTATCATTGCTCCAACTGTAATGCTTCCTTGCTTTGGGATCTGCCTTCAACTCCTCAATGAGTTGCTTAATTAGCAAATTATTGGTGTATTGACTCTGGATTTCTTTAAGCAAGTCTAAACGGAAGGTGGATAAATTCGTGGCTAGCAACTGTAACTCTTCTTGTCTTGACAAGGCATATGCTACCAAGCTTTCCTTTCCCTCCTTATATTGTATTTCATAATCGAACTCTAGAAGTTTAGGCAACCATTGTTGTTCAATTGGAGAGGTGTAATTGTTTACCTTTAAGGTGTCTAGTGATGTAAGCAAGTGGATCACCTTCTTGCACTAAAACTCTTCATAAACCAAACCCACAAGCATTTGTCTCTACCACAAAGTTCTCTCAAAGTTGATGTGGCTAAAACCTACCCGCAAGTGTACGAAGTCAGTTGTAGTAGTCAAGTGTCGATCCCACAGAGACCAATGTAATACTAATTGTAACTCTATCAATATAAACTAGGACGAAAAGATATAGATAAGGACGAACCAAGCTAACTAGGAATAACAAATAAAAGAGATAGAGATATATGGATAAATGTGTCTAAGGTTAAGGATCACCGCAACAATGCTTCAGTAAATAAAATCACACTCTGCCTGAATCTAGTCTAATTATTTGAAGGTAAGACATTTAGGGTAATCTACTAACTCCTTTCAGACGATAGTAAACGTGTTTGAACCAACTAACAATCGTTGTCGCGCAGAGCTAATCTCATTCAAACCCATTAACGCTCTTTAGAGTCTATGAATAAACTGAAATAACATTCGCTGTCGCGCTCCGCTAAATCAACCTAAACCTAGAACATCTATGATGACTTAGTATCCTCAAGAGTTATTAAGTCGCTTTCGCACAAATAACACCCGGGTTCAATTCCTAGGATTTCGGTAAAAGTTATCACCTTTCAGTTTCAAACTCTACCTGACTACCTATTAAAGTTGTCACCTTTCAGTTTCAAACCCTAATAAGATCCAATCCGCCTAAGCAAGAATGGACATAAAGCATCTAGAAACGAATCAAATAATATTTCAATTCAGGCGAACATGTAATTCTAATTACATACGCATTGTCTGGATTATCATAACCTTAGAACTAGAAATTTAGCCCTGCATGATCGAAGACATATACGAAAGATTTAAACTAGCAATCAACATATATGAATTATTCAATAAACACAGGAGATAAGAAAACTTAGTCTCAATGATGAAAATAATCTAAATTAATCCAAGCTAGAACAATAAACACCGTCTTCGAATCAAACTAAGGTAAAGAATTTCTCCATGAAATCCGTCTGCGGTGACTCCCACAAGAACGAAAAGAACAAAGATAAAACTTCAACTTCAAAACAACGTCCCCAAAAGTCTACGTGCCAGCTTTTTCTTTAGCACCTCTCCAACTCCCCTTCCTTAAATTGAGTCCATTTCACTTGTGTGGCCCGTTTGCAAAAATTGATTTCTTGTCCACCCTTATATCCAAGCTGGCCCATTAGCTAATTTCATAGGTCTATTAGCGTGCTATTCCCGTCACTATTACATGGATGAGCTTATACCATTGATGATCCATTAATCTTCATGTATGATCCAAATTCCAGCAACTCAAGATTCGTATTTACTCGCCTTAGAAATACTTGAAACGCATGAATACGAGTGTAGACTCCGAATACAAAATAATGCAAAATTAACTATAAAATATAAGAAATATGCATGAGAATGACCTAATCTAATATGCAACTAGACTCGTAATATATGTATAAATTATGTGTTATCAAAAGTCCAGTAAGGCCAATACATGTGCTTCACACACTGCTCTCTTAAGTGTCTCGAATGCATTATCAATGTCCTCCGACCACTCAAACCCATTCTTCTTGAGCAACTGACTAAGTGGTCTAGCAATTGTGCCAAAGCTCTTCACAAATCTTCTGTAGTACCCAACAAGACCTACAAATGGGAGTTGGCCATTTCATCACTGCTTCAATTTTCTGTGGGTCTGTGGATACACCCTGAGCAGATAAGTAATGGCCTAAACATTCCACTTTATCCACAACAAATGCACACTTACTTGCTTTAGCATACAATTCATTCTTCCTCATCAATTTAAACATTGTTTGCAGATGTTGTAAGTGCTCTTCCCATGATGAGATATAGATCAGTATATCATCAAAGAAAAGTAGCACAAATTATCTTTAAGAGCATCCTGAAAACTGTGTTCATTGAGTGTTGAAAAGTTGATGGAGTATTTGTGAAGCTAAATGGCATAACAAAATACTCATAATGCCTACTGTGAGTTTTGAATGCAGTCTTGTGGATCTCTTCTTTATGCATTCTAACTTGACAGTATCCTGCTCTAAGGTCAATCTTTGAGTAAATCTTAGAGTCAGCCAACTTAGCCAACTCATCCATCAAATCCTTAATTAAAGGAATTGGAATGTCTTTCACAGTGGCTGCATTCATCTTTCTATAGTCTACACAGATCCTCCAGGCTACATCATCCTTATTTACCAACACAATAGGTGAAGCATAGGGACTTGAGCTATTCTGAATCACCCCTGAATCCAACATTTCCTTGACCATTTTTATCAATCTCATCCTTTTGGTACACTGCATATCTGTATGACCTTTGATTGACTGGACTGACTCCCTCCAACAGAGGTATCTTGTGATCATGAAGTGGTCTACATGGAGGTAATGAAGTTGGAGTTTAAAGAATGTCTTGAAACTTCTTCATTAAGTCCTTCATCAATGTAGGCTCTTTGTGTTTCTCCTTGTACCCAAGTAGATTCAATTGAACCATAGACTCCTCACCTTGACAATGCTCTAAGCAAATCATAGTCAACTGAGCATTTCCCTCCATGTACTTTCTTTGCTCGGATTTCTCTTATAGAACCAAATTGAATCTCATTCATCACAATCTTCCTATTGCTAATCCTAAATTATATAGCCAACTTTTTGAAATCCTAGACCACTGGACCCAAAGTTCCCAACCAGTAGATGCCTAGCACCATATCACAACAACCTAACGTGATCATGAAATTCCCATTTGAAATTCTCCACTTTTTCCACCACACTCAAAGAGCTTCCATCTGCCACACTAACCTTGGTTACTTCTACATGTGTCATTTACACCCCAACATCTTTTCCATAGCCTTGTCTATGAAGTTGTGAGTACTCCGTAAATCAATTAAAATGAAAATGCTTCTTTTCCCACTCATTTCTCTCATTCTCATTGTCCTGTACCCAGACACACTTCATTGACAAATATTTCCATCTTATCTTCCTTTTCCACTACATGTTCTACACTCAACTCCTCATTGAACTCATCTTCTACATCCATAAGTACAATTGAGTTTTCTTGTGTTTAAGGTAAGGCTGTGTCTAAATGCACACATTTTTTTGCTAAATGCACACTTTTCTGTGCGGTAAGAGTTATAGTACAGAACGGTGCGGTAACTGTTAACGCACCCGTTTGTTTCAGGGGCAATTTTGGATTTTTTTTGAAAATGTATATTAATCTTGTGCGTTAACTCTTACCGCACAGATCTGTGCTTTAAGATTTAACGCACGAGATTAAGGAAAGATTAACTAAAAAAAATTAAAATTTTGATTAAAAAAATCCTTTGCGGTAACTTTTACCGCACAGAGTTTTTTTTAATTAATCGCGCAGATTTTTTTTTAAAATAAAATATATTTGTGCGGTAAATATAATCGCACAGATCTAATAATTATCACTTCAGTCTCATTGCTCTAGTGGTAAGGCCTAGTACATCCTTTGTAAGGTCTCAGGTTCGAGTCTCAACTCCAACACTCAATCTTTTATTTTATTTGTGAAAAATAAATAAAAGAAGAGAGTGAGAAAGATTGAAGTTGAGACCTTATGCACAAATAATTGGTGTGAAACCACCACGCTAATGAGTTCTCATGATATGTTTGTAATTTTATTATTACATGTTATAATATAACTTGGTTCCACCTCATTTTATTATTATTTTTTTTTATCTTGGTCCCATATAATTATTGAATTAAATTATAATAATAAATTCAAAAACAATATTATTCAAATAATCAGATATTTAATATTTTATTATTATTATTTAGCCTTTTTTAATATATATTATTATTTGAATATTTTTACTATTTTTCATGTTTTGATAAATCTTTTTATATAAAAATACTACAATTATAAAACAATAAAACTTATATTATTTTTAAGATAAAAAAATGATAATCAATATTAATCTAAACTTAATCTTTCAATAAATTCTAGACATGGCAAACGACCCAAACGCTAAAAGGCCTTAAAAGGCTTTAAATGGGCTTAAGGCCCAATTTGACAAAACGATGCCCAAACGATGTCGGAATGGAATGAAACTTGATTTCAATGCCTATTAGAGATATTTGACCATGTGGGTAACTTCCAATCACAATTTTTAACTTTTCAAATAGCACCTCCTTTATAAATATCAAACTAGTGATAACTCTCTAACTTGTCGCAATATGTATGGTCTACAACATCGATGATGATTATTGTTGACAAAATTATAAAACTTAGTCTGATGAGGCATATAAAGTACCAATAAGGTCTCGATCACACAAAACGAGGCTCGAAACTATACGTAAACGCTAAAAGGGCTTAAAAGGCCTTAAATGGGCTTAAGGCCCAATTTGGCTAAACGACGCCCAAACAATGTCGGAATGGAATGAAACTTGGTTTTAATTCCTATTAGAGATATTTTACCATGTGGGTAACTTCCAATCACAACTTCTAACTTTTCAAATATCACCTCCTTTGTAAATACCAAACTAGTGATAACTCTCTAACTTGTCGCAATATATATGGTCTACAACATCGATGATGATTATTGTTGACAAAATTATAAAACTTAGTCTTATTAGGCATATAAAGTACCAATAAAGTCTCGCTCACACAAAACGAGGCTCGAAACTACACGTAAACGCTAAAAGGCCTTAAAAGGCCTTAAATGAGCTTAAGGCCCAATTTGGCTAAACGACGCCCAAACAATGTCGGAATGGAATGAAACTTGGTTTTAATTCCTATTAGAGATATTTGACCATGTGGGTAACTTCCAATCACAACTTCTAACTTTTCAAATAGCACCTCCTTTGCAAATACCAAACTAGTGATAACTCTCTAACTTGTCGCAATATGTATGCTCTACAACATTGATGATGATTATTGTTGACAAAATTATACAACTTAGTCTTATTAGGCATATAAAGTACCAATAAGGTCTCGCCCAAACAAAACGAGGCTCGAAACTATACGTAAACGCTAAAAGGCGTTAAAAGGCCTTAAATGGGCTTAAGGCCCAATTTGAAAAAATGACGCTCAAACGATGTGGGAATGGAATGAAACTTGGTTTCAATGCATATTAGAGATATTTGACCATGTGGATAACTCTCAATCAAAACTTCTTCATTTTCAACTAACACCTTCTTTATAAACATCAAACTAGTCACCACTCTCTATCTTTTCGCAATAGGTATGATTAATAACTTTGATGTATAATTATGTTTGAAAAAATTATACAACTTAGTCTTATTATGCATATAAAGTCACAATAAGGTCTCTCTCACACAAAACGAGGCTCAAAATTATGCGTAAACGCTAAAAGACCTTAAATGGGATTAAAGCCCAATTTTGCAAAACAACGCCTAAACGATGTCGGAATGGAATGAAACTTGGTTTCAATGCCTATTAGAGATATTTGATCATGTAGGTAACTTCCAATCACAACTTCTAACTTTTCGAATAACACCTCATTTGTCAAAAACAAACTAGTGATAACTCTCTAACTTGTCGCAATATGTATATCGACAAGTTAGAGAGGTAAGAGATGTTTGGTATTACAAAGGATGTGTTACTTGAAAAATACGAAGCGGTGGTTGAGAGTAACCCACATGGTCAAATACCTCTAACAGTCATGGAAACCAAGTTTCAAACCATTCTGACATCGTTTGGGTCGTTTGCCAAGTCTAGAATTTATAGAAAGGTTAAATTGAGAACAATATTGATTATCATAATATTTTTATCTTAAAAAGTAATATAGGTTTTATTGTTTTATAATTATAGTAGTTTTATATAAAAATATTTATCAAAACATGAAAAATAGTAAAAATATTAAAAATATTCAAATAATAATAAATATATTAAAACAAAGCCTAAAATAATAATAAAATATTAAACATCTGATTATTTGAATAATATTTTTTTTTTGAATTTATTATTATAATTAATTCAATAATTATATGGGACCAAGATAAAAAAAAATTAATAATAAAATAAGATGAAACCAAGTTCTATTGTAACATGTAATAATAAAATTACAAACATATCATGAGAACTCATTAGTGTGGTGGTTTCACACCAATTATTTGTGCATGAGTCTCAAGTTCAATCCTTCTCACCCTCTTCTTTTATTTATTTTTCACAAATAAAATAAATGATTGAGTGTTGGAGTTGAGACTCGAACCTTAGATCTTACAAAGGATGCACAAGGCCTTACCACTAGAGCAATGAGACTGAAGTGATAATTATTAGATCTGTGCGATTATATTTACCGCACAGATATATTTTATTTTAAAAAAAATCTGCGTGATTAATTAAAGAAAAAATTTAAAATTTAAAAAAAAAATCTGTGCGGTAAAAGTTACCGCACATAATTTTTTTAATCAAAATTTTAATTTTTTTAGTTAATCTTTCCTTAATTTCGTGCGTTAAATCTTAACGCACAGATCTGTGCGGTAAGAGTTAACGCACATGATTAATATACATTTTCAAAAAAATTCCATAATTGCCCCTGAAACAACCGGTGCGTTAACAGTTACCGCACCGTTCTGTACTATAACTCTTACCGCACAGAAAAGTGTGCATTTAGCAAAAAAAACGTGTGCATTTAGACGCAACCTTAAGGTACCTTAATGACATGGGGAATACTTTTCATCACAAAAGTAGCATAACCCTTTGGCTCTTCTCTCACTTATCTCCTCTTGAGATAAGAATTTCCTTCCAATGCTATTTCCTTTTGGTGCTCTAGTGTTAGCAACTGCTATGAACTCATAATTCACCTCCTTTATGTGTTGTGAGAATTTCCTTCCTCTTTGCAATTGGCCCTTGAAAGCAGTTGATTCAACAAATGACATTCTTGGATGAGCTGACTCATACAACTAGGGATGCACAAAAATGACCCGGACCGGAAACCCGGACCGAAATTTCCCGGGTCGGTCCAAGACCGGACCGGTTCCGTCCCGGTCCCCGGTCTGTATAATTTAGGAATTTCGGGTTCCGGTCCGGTCTGGTCCGGTCCATGAATTTCTCGGTCCGGTCCGGGACCGGAAACCCGGATAAATTTTATAAATAAATAAAATAGTATAGAAAATATAATTTTTTTATATAAAAAATACCGGTCCGGTCCGGACCGACCCGAGATTTTTCGGTCCGGTCCCCGGTCCATAGGTTTGAAAATTTCCGGTCCACCGGTCCGGACCGACCCGAAAAATTCCGGTCCGGTCCGGTCCGGTCTGGACCGATTGTGCAACCCTACATACAACTTCCCAAGCAGTAAACACTGTCTCATAGAGGTAGATTTAAACATCCTAAAATTCATTTGAGTATCTTGTCTTAAATCTTCTAGGTAAGCGCTAAGAAGATAATCCTCTTGTAGCTAAGCACTTGCTCTAATCAACTCAAACTTACAGCAATTCTCAAGTATTCCCCACCTTCTTGCAAAATTTTCAATTTAGCAATTTGATCATCCAAGATTTCTCCAAATCTTTCTAAATATTTCTCTGTAACTCCTCCAATGTCCCCTCATTCCAGCCTCAAACAACAACACAGTTACTCATCCCCTCTTGAGATAAGAATTTCCTTGTAGTGCTATTTGCTTTTGGTGCTCTAGTGTTAACACCTACTCTGAACTCAAAATTCACCTCCTTTCCGCCTTGTGAGTATTTCCTTCCTCCTTGCAATTGGCCTTTGTAATCAGTTGATCCAACAAATGGCTTTCTTGGATGAGCTGACTCATACAACTTCCCTAACATTAAACAATGTCTTATAGAGGTAGGTTGAACATCCTAAAATGCATTTGAGTATCTGTTCTTAAACCTTCTAGGTAAGCGCTAACAAGATAATCTTCTTGTAGCTGAACTCTTGCTCTAATCAATTCAAAATCACAACAATACTCAAGAATTCCACCACCTTCTTGCAAATTTTTCAATTAAGCAATTGGATCATCCAAGATTTCTCCAAATCTTTCTAGTAATATTTCTCTGTAACTCCTCCAATCTCCCCTCATTCCAACCTCAAACAACAACACAGGCTCGTGCCAACTTGCAACTTGTTCATCAAAATGCATAAAGGTCAATTGAATCTTTATTTCCCCAGGAGTCCTATCCAGTAAGAAAAATTGCTCATATTTGCACAACCACTCCTTTATATTATCTCCATTAAACCTTGGAAAATCTAACTTTTCTAAACGTGCAAGACCGACATAATTGATGTTCTGATTAGGAGGTCTTACCAAAGGTTCTTGAACAAAATTTTGGCGAAGTGGAATAGCATCTGAGTTGTTCAACACCAGAGTTCTGGCTCTCGATCCAATTCTTGATTTTGACCTCCACCGTGATCTCTTCTTCTAGCCTGACTCGCCATTCCATCAGTCAACAATCTGATTGCTTCAAACATTTCAACTATCCCGCCATCCAATTTCTCATCAATCTGAGTCACACGCCCTGCCAAATCACCAAATTTGTCGGTCAAAAGCTTCCTCGACCTCTTTAATGGTGGACTCCTATATCACTGCTTGCGATCTTGTTTCTTCCATGGAACGTTAAGGAATTTAGTTACACTTCCCTAAAATACTTACCTATAATATGATGTTCAGACTAACAACAACTTTTTACCTTCGATCGCGGATTCTCATGTAGTAGAATGAGAATAGAACAATACAAAGATCAAGCTTTTCTTGATTAGACAATGGATGAAGACTTACAATTTCTGGATGAATGACCTATTTAACAGAGTTGTTAGAGTTTGTTAACTCACTCTCTCTTGTGCATCCCCAATTACAATCTGATACAAATTTCCCACGTGACACACACGTGACTTTAACTAACACATTAATCCCTATAATATAAAATCAATAAAGACCAAGATGAGATAAGCCATATCTCTCTTCTCTTTTCCTCTTCAGTTTGGATCAACGGAGGTCACAAGACACGGTTGATTCCCTTGGGGATCACGTTTCTCAACTAATCGAGTGAGGAGGGTGTGTGTGCTCTTGATCTCGGATGGTGTCCCCGGTGATTCAGAGAGGTGGCGTGATACAAACGATACCTCATAAGCAGGTTCGACTGATAAACAACAACAAGAAAGGCAAATTGGTGACTGTAATGGAAGATTTGGTGGAAGATTTCCCTGAACTTCAGGCTATGAACCCTAGAGCTCACAAAGGGAAATCGAGTGTGTGAGTGCAATGTAATGATCTGATTAGGCCTCCGACTGTCAATCCTAGTAAAGAGGCTGTCAAGGAGATGACAATATTGGATCCTGTGGTAGCTATTGATGAGGTACATGCTATTGTAAGTGGATCTATTCTTGATCTGAATCTTGGATCTCTTAAGACAGTGAAAGGATGGATCCGGGGACAGAATTTGGACCATATTCCCCTTGTTGATAAAGATATATACAACTTTTCGTCCGAGGAAGTTGAAACCGAGCTTGATAAGTGGAAACTGACTTTAATTGGGGGTGTTCTCTTGATTAGAACTTGACGAAATCAGAGATGGAAAAATTTATTAAGACATTCTGGAAGACTGATATGCCTGAAATTCAAACCAAAGATAATGGGATATGGATCTTTAGGTTTAAAAAAATTGAACACCTAGAAGCAGTCATTTAGGAGAAGGTGTGGATTTTTAATGATGTTAAGCCTTTTGTTCTTAAAGAATGGGAGTCACGTGTTTCCCTAGATTGGTCTAGCTTTGATAGTGTACCTGTTTGGGTGCAGTTAAAGGATCTTCATCCTATTTTCTACTCTCATCATGTGCTCAGTGTCATTGGAGAAGTTAAAGAAAGCTAATGAGTGCCTTCCTGAGAATTTCATGAATATCGGTAAACAGGAAGTTGTAGCTTGTGCTAAAGATGAACTTGAGTTGAGAATGTCTCAACTTCATAGCTTTATTGCTCGGAGAGCTAAAGTGGACTAGATAAAGTTGAGGAAGGAAACTACTTCTATTTTTAATAAGGGCATAAAGACTAGAAAAGTTGGGTGTACCATCTTTGCTCTTAAAGATGATCAAGGGAATGATCTTGAGTCCTTGACCGAAATTGAAAAATCATTCAGTTCTACACTAATGTGTTTGGGACTGCTAGACATGTATGTGATGTTGACTTTAGTAAATATGATGGGAGTGTTGAAAACCGAAGAGGATTGTGCAAACTGACTGTGTCATTGATCTAAGTTGGTTTAAGTACAAAACAAGCATAAGTAACTGCTACAATGTAGCTACCAATAACTGCTCTCTAGCCTAATAAAAAAATAAGCTTAATTAAATACAAAACCTAAACTAGATAGATAAACTTAATCTTATATTCCAACATATCCTCCCCTAAGATGACAAGAAACAAAACTTGCTTGATGACAAGAAACAAAACTTGCTTCACTCCAAAGTCAACCTACTTCACTCATAGGCATCGAATAATTTCTCCAGTTTGCATCCTAGCGTATCAAGCTACCACACTTGCTTCACTCACAAGTCCACCTACTTCACTCATAGGCATCGAACAATTTCTCCACTCTGCATCAATCCCACCATATCAAGCTACCACACTTGTTGCAATCTGATTCTCACCATCTGTTGAGTTGATACATTCATCACATAGCTCCTCTAAGTGATATGCCTCTACCAACACTCACACAACCATGATCCAAGACCGAAAACATCAAGACTCCTTCTCCAGCATCTCTTATCACAACGTGGACTCCTTCTCCATCATCTCTTATCACACTCCACATTGTAGTATACCAACTACAACACACAATCCTTCCAAATCTGAGCACAAGATTAATCACTACACTCGCATCTCCAACATATTAATAAAAATAGCGCACAAAATATTAGGAATTGCCAAAACTGCAGTAATTCTGTCTGAGGCCGAACGAACGTCTTGAAGACCTTGGAATACAATCTCCAACGTTCAGAATATAGATACACAACCCAGGAACATTCTCTCAAAGTTTCATCCAAATCCAACGGTCAGATCGTGAGAAAAATCTAATCTGCCACAGCTGCACTGCACAAAACCGAAAATCCCTCTTTACTCAGTGTCTCTCTATGCTTGGCACGGACAGATTCATTTCTTTCCTGATTCTTCCACCATAATTGTTTCCATGCTTCGACAAGCCCATCATGAACAATTAATCTTTGCTTGAGCAGATCCAGTCACACAAAAAATTCTTGCCATTTAATTTCTCTTTCCCAGCCTTTTCCTTTACATCCCAAGATGAATCACCTTCAGCACCACATGAATTTGGTTTCTTCCAGCTGTCATGGTCATCTACTTGCATGACCCGAAGAACCCCTACTCCTTAGCCATCATTAACGTTCATTCATTGCCATCATCATGATCAATCATGATCATCACGATCAACACCATTGGAGATCACCGCCACCGGACTCGCCCTGAGCTTTCCATCTCCGCAAGACGCCAACTCTTGCGCCTCATTCAACTCATCATATGTTCTTCTCTTATCTTCTCCACCACTCCCTGATTTGCCTCGAAGGGAGATTTCGTCTCCATCATCATCAATCGTCATCACCAAACAGTCATTCGCATTCAAAAGAACCCCTCATGTGAGATGCTTCAGCTTAGAGGCCATAGATATTCCAAATGGCATCATCTTGCCACCTTCTTTATCTACTTCTCCTTCAGAAGATGTATTACTTGTCAACTCTTGATTTAAGGTTGCTAGTTTAGAAGGCTTCCACCTACTAGCATTATTCTAAACTTGTCTCTCTTTCATAATCTCATCATCTATATGCAACAAGTTTTTCTTTCTTGATTCAAACAACCAAACCACCAGTCTTAAACTCAACAATTTCCCTTGCTTTATCCATATTCCGACAAAGGGGCAATCCAATTCTGAGCATGACAAGTACATTGCTGGCCCATACTGAATGCATCTCATCTACAACAACTTGAGTAACACCAGCATTATTAAGTTTGACCCAATTTCTCATCTTCCGAGCTTCTCCTCTCAATCTCCACATCAACTCCTTATCCAGATCTTCTTCTTTTAAAAGAAACATCATCATCAAGTGTTTATGGTCCATTCAATCCATTCAACTCCACATCTACCTCTCTCTCAACCCATTAAGCCAATTCTTCACACCATCTTATACTATTATCCATTATAGGTACATCTTCTTTTACAATATCAACCTCTTTCTCCTCTACATGAAAATTTCAGCAACACTGTTTTCTTCCCTAGCAATAGAAGAAGCTACTACCGTCCTTTGCTTCATTAACAACACCTTAAATCTCAACTATCGGGGCCATTCTCACTGGATTTCTTCTCCATTGCATCTCAAACAACTTCCTCTTCCACTAGAAATCAAACTACATATTTCCTACATCAATCAAATCCTTCTCTTCACACTCACTTCGGCCCTAAAGCACCTTCACCAACGATTTGGCATTACAGCCCCTGCGCAGACCTCTCGCCGATGACGATCCCCAGTTGAACGCTCGGATGCATTCCCTCTTTTTTTCCAGCAGAGGCTCTTCTTCTACCTTTCATCCTTTTCTCAGCACAACTGAAGATTCCTCCCCGACCACCTACTATCTGAGAGCTTCGAAAGGCGCTACACCACCCTCCTACTGCCTCCGAACTCCGTTGTCCTCTCTCTCCGCGGCGTTTTGGTCTCCACCACCGGACTTTCTTACTGCTTCCTTGGCCATCAGAACCTTACACCAACCTCCGCCTCTCTCGTCAACTTCCCTGCGACTAGCCGCTACGACAAATCAAGCCCTAATTTCACCAGATCGAGTCAATTTGCGCAAACCTAAACCGATTTGACGAATTGCCACTACAAACCGATAGGTTTCATCATCAATCGCACAGAACTGCAATCAATTGCAGCAAATGGATTACAACCCTGAAAGATTGAATCGAACTGTTGTCTCACGAACCCTAATTTGCCAACCTTATCCTACGACGCTCCTTAGATCTGACACGATTTCCACAAATCCGGACTGAATCGATTGAATGGTCGAACTGCACCATTCAAACCCAAATTACACATATTTGCACTTAATTTTATGAAAACCGGACTCTACTCTCCCCTTGCTTTTCCTCTCCATGTTTCTCTCTTTCCCTTTCTCAAAACAGTCTCCCAGTGGTGGTAGTTGTTCGTGCCTAAAAATACGATGAGTAAGGAACGCGTCCTGAGCTACGCGTAGGGTGATCACGTCGACGTGATGAGATGTGGCGAAGATCCCATTTGCATTGATGATAGAGTCGGACGAGTAAATATAGTTTTATTTCTCTATTATATTGTTGTAATTGGTAAAAGATATTAGAAAGAATATATTTTACCTTAATTTTATATCGTCATAGGATAGAAGGAAAAGATAAGATCTCGTTTCCTTAAAGATGAAACTAGGGTTAACCTATAAATAAAAACTAACGCCTGATTTGTAATCATTCAACCACCATTCGAGTAATACACAAGTTCAAGCTTCAACCCTAATTTTCCATATCGTTCTTGAGTGTTGAGATTATACCGTATTATTTGATCTTTGCCCTACAATTGCTTAGTTATCATCTCGTTGGTAATTTCGCTACAAACAATTGGCGCCCACCGTGGGGCTTGATAAAAAAAGTATCGTCTCTCCACACGAAAATAGCTTCTTTTTTTGCAGGAAAGCCATGACGAGTCCGACGAACAGCCCGCGTAACAATGAAAAGTGGTCCGAGGAAGAAGATCCCGCAACAACGCCTCTCGTTCTCGGTAGCGAGGAAGTGGAGAAAACTCTCGAAGGGACTCCTAGCACTCCGAAAACCAAGGTTCCTGGCGAAAAACAAGGAATAGACGGTGAAGTAAGCGATGTGGCCGCCGTCCGAGCGCAGTTTGAGGCCTTCGAGAAAACATGGACGAAAGCTAAGTGCGCCAGCGAGAAAACGACGTCAGAACTCGCTAGGGAGAACGAAAGGTTGCGCTCGATAATCAGGGAACTCAAGGCAGGACCTGCAGGACCACATACCTATGTTCGCGGTCAAAGTGTCGCCCGACGCCTTGATATGGACGCCGTCACCGAAGAAGATGACGGTTACAGATTCCAGGGGTATCGTAATGATATCCCCTCACGGAAACGGCTCCGAAGAAGAAATCCGAGGAAGATATGACCCCAAGCGCCGTCGCCGCGTTCGTGGCACAACAAGTGGCGGCTTGAGGAGGAAGATGATGTTGATGCCCGGAGCGCCTAAGTCTGTCATCCCTGAGCACGAGTTCGGATATCAAGAAAGTCCCTTTGTCAGCACCATCGCCACCCAGAAGATAGCTAAGAAGTTCACCGTCGCCGATCTCCCCGTCTATGATGGATTCGATGACCCGGAAGAGCATATCTTACTCTACAAAGCCAAGCTCTCCACGAGTCTAATCGAGCCGGAGCTAAGTGAGGCAATGATGTGCAAATTTTTTAGTTCGACGCTCAAAGGTCCGGCCTTGACATGGTTCATCCACCTCCCCAAAGGAAGTATCTCGTCTTATGCCGAACTCTCCAACATGTTTCACCTACAATTCGCCAGCAGTAAAATGTTCGCAAAGCAACCCTCAGATCTCCACAATATGCGCATGAACAAAGGCGAAACCATAAGAGCCTTTATGAAACGTTCAACGACGAGAAGATCTCCATCCCGGATTGTAGCGAGTCTACTGCTGCCGACGCGTTCAGGCGTGCTCTCCCTCGAGATAGCGACCTATACAAAGAATTGACGAAGACTCGTCCTGATTAATTCGTCGCAATGAGTGAAAGGGCCATGGAAGCTATGTGTCTAGAAGAAGATCTCCTGAGGCACGCAGAGGAAAATCCCCGATCTCTGCATAGACGATCTCCTCCGCGCAAGAACTCCCCCCAGCGTCGACATAATGACCACCATCAGGAACGAGGAGAATGTCACGATAGGAGAAATAAACCATTCCAAAGAGAGCCACCCATGGTGCACAACGTGAGCGAAGTCGATAGCGTTTATATGGTCGATAGAGATATCTCCATGAAGACTGACGCATCAGCGTCAGTGTCGAAGTTTGTTAGTCCATGATGCATCTTTCTATTAATATATGAGTACACTCTTTTTTCTCCAACGTGTTAAAGTATGCTGAGTTGTTCCATTTCCGAATTACTTGCTCTATGTCTATGACGTAACACAAAGTTGAAAAAGGCCGCGGCGAAAATCCACGCCGGGAAGGAATTTCGTTAGCCTACGCGTTCAAGACACCATCTACGAGTACGCAACGTTAGCCAAACCGCCGACTCCGAGTCGACGCTTCCCATGATTGTTAGCGACGTGTGGCAATGGTCATGGGGAATGAAGCCCAAAACTTCACGAAACCGGCACGGTCCGCTGAGCAAAGAAGGGAAACCTATTGACATGACCACTCTCCAGGAACGCGTACTTGCGCCTTCCACGGTCCCTCTGAGAGTCATGAATCCACGGGCAAATCGCCAAACTGGCTGGGAGGCGTCCACCGGCATCGTAAGTCCAAACGATCACGAATCGGACGCTACACGATGAATAGGCCCGTCGATTAAAAGAGTTCGACGTCGACCTAACGCTAGCGTGTGGCAAAGGATTCACCATAAGTAAGAGGTGATGTCACAAGCTGATGAAATCACGCGCTGACCTACGTCCGCCACTCGCTCCGGGTTTGGAGGAAATGTTGGACCCAACCTTCATGCAAGCCGGCAAAATAACAAAAGTAGCCGCAATGACCATGACACCCTGTCAAACGAGCAAAGAATTATTCTAATGCGTTCACAAAACGAACAAAGCACTACGCTAGGGGTAGAAAATCACACCCTAAAGTTAAGTAACAAAGATCAAAGACTGGACCTATATATTCATAGGCAAACTACACGTTAGAAGTCGCAAGAATCCTAAGCGTATACAAGATAAAACACACAAGCAAAGGTAGTATGGAAGTATTTGGTAGCTCTAGCCCAGCCAACAAGAAGCCCGAGCTAAACCTACCAAAAGGGGTAGAACTACGCCCAAAAAGTCAGAAGAAGTAATCTATCATGGCAACAACTCGAAGAAAAGCGCCGAAAACGAGTCGTCGCGTAAGCAAGATCGAGAATAAGAAACTCATCCGAGGAAAGATGCTGTCACGAGAAGGAACATGTTCGAACAAAGCAACATATTCAAGCTTAGAAGATCCAAAAACTAAAAAGAATATATTACAAAAAGCCCCCGTTAAGAAGGGAAAGAATAAGTTTCTTATTTACAAAGAAGCGCCCTAAAGACCAGCGACGCGTAACCAAAAACAATATGATTTTTACAAAGGAAAAGAGAAAGAGCGACTCTGAAAAATCATGAAGATTCACTCTTGCCTTCAGAGGAACTAGACGAAGAACCGTCCGCATTCTCATACTCGCACTCGCCCTCGTCTTCGCCCTTAGAGTCCTCCACAATGATTTCCTCGTCGACGCCTTCGCCATCTCCAGCGTCCTCGTTAGGATCAACTTCGCTAAGCCGAGGAGCACCTTCCTCCATAACGTCAGGGTCCGTTGGAGGATGCGAAGACGAAGGACCCGCCTCAACGCTTTCGGGGATCTCCTGATACGCCACCTCGAACTCTCGCTGCTCAGATCCCAACCAAGATGCTTCCCGACGCCATATTGCTCAAGAACTTCTACACGCGATAGCCAAGACCAATAGATCTTCACTTCACGAAGCTCCGACGCACGCTTCTTCTCCTTCTTGGCCATCTCGTCCTCCAAAGCAGCGATACTCGCCTTCGAGTCCTCGACCTGCTTAGCAAGGTCTTCGTGAAGTTTGAGCGTCGCCGCAACCTTCTCTTGAGCCTCGCTCTCCGCCTTACGCAACGTTTCAATCGTCGCGTTGAGCTTTTGAATCTTTGTCTCATCGGCCGACTTCTTCTTCTCCATGACCTTCATCCGGTCAACAAAGTCAGAAAAGCGTCCCCAGATGCACAAAGAGGATTGAAGCGCCTAAAAGAACAGAGAAAAATATGTTAGAATTAAATCAAAGACAAGAGACGCGGCAGAAACATTAAAGAAAACCTACCTGCCACTGTGTGGCGAGAGCTTCTCTCATTACGTCCTCTGTCCCCATTGACAAATAATGGTCAAGCGTCGGAGGAGATAAGAGCCTCTTCATGGCAGGCAGAAACTTGCTCCCGGACGCAACGACACGAGAAACGACTCCTGGAAAGTCGTCGACAGTCTCGAATTCGAAGTCCAACTTCTCCGCAACCTTCTCCTTGCCCTTGCGTGACCTTGTCGCCTTAATTCGAGAGGGAGACGGGGAGGAGACAAGAGAAATCATGGGTGCAATACGGATAGGAGCCTCAGAAGCAGACTCTTCCTCAATGCGACACCTCTTCTTTGACGCATTGAGGTCGGACGCAGACTCTCCTCCACTACGAATGTGAGAAGCAACTGTGGCACTAAAGAGTGTCGAAAGGAAGAAATTAAAACCCTCGAAGCGAGAGAGGAGAAAGGGCGAGATAAGAAATGTAAACGTTATACAAGTCAAAGCCATAGGAGCAATACGATGACCTTCCCCGTCGTGACCATGAAAGGTTCGTTCGTTCTCCGGAATCTCAAGAAGCTTAGCAATGACCTTCTTGGTCTCCCGCCTCGCCACGATAACGTTTGTGTTAACTACAAAGAAGTGTAAAACGCAATCCAACATGAGTAAAGCATCGACGTGTAAAGATACACATGGTAAAAATTCGGAAAGAAGGGTAACTTACTCGCAGGATTCCAGCATTCGATAAGCCAGGAAAACTCCTCACCAAGAGTCGATTTGTTCACAAAATAGAAAAATTTGGCCCAATGACGATCAGCCTGACTTCCCTCAATAGTGATTCGGGTTGCTTTGGGTCTCGACTTCAGACCTACCCTCCCGACCGTCTTGGTTTGGATCATTAAAGAATGGACGAGATCATCGACGGCGATCTCAAAGCCATGCTTCGCCGTTACATCGTCTAAAGAACCAAAAAATCTCCATACACTCGGCATGAGTTGCCCAACAACTACCCCTAACGCGAGCATAAAAGCCTTCATCAAGGGCGAAAAAGGGAACCGATGACCGGTGAGGAATGGGTATTCATACACCGCGATCCACCCAGGACGATATGCATCAGCAGACACACCTTGGGGGGGGGGGGTATCTCGATCTCTACTTCTGGCCCAAGGTTCGCCAGTGATCTTAATCGATCAACGTTGCACGCCTCCGAAGATTTGCAATCGGAACCCTTCAAAATGTTCTTGGGTACGTAGAAATAAGTTCTGGCCATCTTACGAATTGAAGGAAAAGAAATGAAGAAGAGAGTTTAAGTGAAGAGAGGAAAGGCAGATGATCTGATGAACGTAAGGAGATGAGGAACTAAAGAAGTTCTCAGAGTAGATGAGTCGTAAAATGGTCGGAAGAAAGTAAGAACTTTCCCCTTATATAGGCAAAGAGATCGTGAAAGATACAGAAGGAGTTTTAACGGTATTATAGCCGTTGGGAAAACTAGCCATTACGGGTGAACGTTGCCGGTGCAGATTACGAGGCCTTCCATCAGATACATGGAAATAATTCAAGAAAAATGATGATCAAAGCTTCACGACGATGTTAAAAGTCCAAGTGACGTAATCTCCAACGCGTTCCAAGTTTAGTGAAGAAGTATTCCATGAAGAAAGAAGGCGTCTCCCACCTCTACTAGACGTTAAGCCTTGTAAGACGCCTTAGGGGTATTGTTTGTGCCTAAAAATATGACGAGTAAGGAACGTGTCCTGAGCTACGCGTAGGGTGATCACGTCGAAGTGACGAGATGTGGCGAAGATCCCGTTTGCATTGATGATAGAGTCGATCGAGTAAATATAGTTTTATTTCTCTATTATGTTGTTGTAATTGGTAAAAGATATTAGAAAGAATATCTTTTACCTTAATTTTATATCGTCATAGGATAGAAGGAAAAGATAAGATATTGTTTCCTTAAAGATGAAACTAGGGTTAGCCTATAAATAAAGACTAACACCTGATTTGTAATCATTCATCCACCATTCGAGTAATACACAAGTTCAAGCTTCAACCCTAATTTTCCATATCGTTCTTGAGTGTTGAGATTATACCGTTGATGAGGCTAAGGTCGTAGTGCCAAATCAAAGAAAACCCTAAACACTAACTAGAGTATAGCAAGTAAGTAGAGATCGAACCAAAGGGAATCAAAACACCAAATCAATGCAGTCAAGTGAAATATCAACTAGTAATAAGTAACCAAAGGGGGGGTTTGATTGAAAGAACACACAAGTAACCAGTAACAAGCAGAAGAAGTTTGAGTGAGAATATTATGCGAAGGGGTTTCACATAGCAAGTATCCACACAACAGTCAATCAAGTTGATCATAGATTTATCTCAAGTTCTTATCAATCCTAGGGAATCTTCCTATTCCAATCTTTAATATATCAGCAGGCCAACCGGTCCTGATAATACTTACTATTCAGCAATCAGGGAAACCTCTCAAGATTAGATGAAATAGCAGCAAAGGGCACAGGAATCATAAGGATGCATGCAATAACTTACAACCGTCAAGTATTAACATGCAATCAATTCTCTTTCATAAAAGCAATCAACTACCAGATCATGCAGATATGAATGCTACAATGACAAGGAATTCCACCGTATATTCCTAGTCTAGCAATAGAATACTATCAATCAAACTAGGTGATCAAGTAGCAAAACTAATAGAAATCAATAGATGAAGAACAAGAGAATTAATACAAACCCATAGGAAAAGAACAAGAGTTTAGAAATCTCACAACTTAATAACTGAAGGTTTCAACCGCTAAGTAAAACAATGGAGATTAGTTCCTGCTCATGGTTGCAGAACTAAATTGTCTGATGGGAAAGATGATGATAGATAATGAAAGAGGCTAGGGTTCTTAAATAGAGACTAACCCTAAAAATATATGGTAAAAGATATATCCTAAACGAAATAATAAAATAAGAAAAAAGAAATAAAACAAACAAAGGAAAATAAGGAAAGTCCGGAATGTCTTCGGCCTTGTTGTGGCGATCGCCATAGATGCTTGGCGATCGCGGTCTTCATGTAAAGCTCGGCCGTGGTCTCTGTCGCCCCATGGCGATCTCCATAGTGATGGTGGCGATCGCCGCTGCTCCGCAGAATGTCTTCAAATCTTTGATCCTCTTCTTTTTCGGTTCTGGTCTTCATTTCTTCGCTTCTTCATAAACAGCTTAGAACATAACAATAGCTCCAAATGCTTGTGCTAACACTCCTAAACTAATGTAATAACCCCTAGTTACGCCATACAAAGTGTAGCGTATCAAATACCCCCATACTTAGACTTTTACTCGTCCCGAGTAACTTACAGAAAAGCTACCCATACAATAAAATACTCAAAGCCTCAGGAAGTACAAGAATATCTCCTAGTGATTACATACTCAATAAACTCCTCCAAAACACAACAACAACAATCAAGAACAATGTGATATAATAAGCACATGCCCAGAACTACACCTTATTCCTCCAAGTGGCCTACCTGAATCCTCCTATACGCCTCCTTCTTATGTCTCCATACGCCAAGATGATAAAGATCCTAAAACACTCAATTTTTTTTATAACACTCATCTTGTTTGGGCGCTCTTTCGGGTTTTCATCCCAACCACTCAATAATTGTTCCAGGCTCACGAACTCACATCACTCAAGACTTATTTTTGCCCCAGCCTAATGTCGGTCAAGCCACCTTCTTATTGCATAGAACTTGCTATCCAAGGATTTTGTATGCCTTTTTTCAATTTTTGTGGCTTTTTCATACAATATATATTCAATAAGCTCATGCAGATACAACCAACACCCAAGTAATTACATGTGAATACATTCTCCTCCCCCATACTTAAACATTGTATTGTCCTCAATGAAATGGAAGACAGAAAAAACGGACCCAGGGAAGGAGACAGAAGACTCACATACAAGGTCGGATGACCTTCCTCCAATAAAACTCAAAGTGTGGTAAAATGAGAAACTAGATAAGCACTAAATGTAATCCAATAATGCATAGCTCATCTAAAGCAAAAGAAAGAATACCTCCAATGTAGAAGGTGACCCAAACAAATCAACTTCTTGCAAAGAACATGGTCACCAACAAACTAAGCTTCAACGAATGTAGATCTAGAATGATAGTACTAGTGAAACCAAACTTGATGTAATACAATTCCTTACTTTCTTTTCTCTCATATTTTTCTTTTTCTGCACTCTATTTTTTTTTAATCCGATATATTATTTTTTCCTCGGAATGCATTTCAGATTTTCGGTTTTTTTTTTTTTTTTAGACGGGAGAGAAGACTTACAGCGAGATTGGCTACTGACTGTAGCTGACCCTAAGCTTCGGTGATTTCCTCCTGTCCATAGAAAAACTAAAAAGAAAATTAAATCGAACAAAAACAAATAAAAACAAACTCAAACCTCGGGTTGCCTCCCGAGCAGCGCCTTATTTTATGTCGTGGCTCGACATGAAACTCAAGAGATTTAACTAACGCCATTTGGCTTTGTGAAAACCGTCTCTTGTCTGAATTCTCTCTTGAACCACTCATGGAACGCCTTGAATCTCGTCCCTCTTACCTTGACTACCTTGTCTTTAGCAATGAAGGTGGTTTCATTCACTTTCTCCTCCTTGACCGTATCAGGCGGCTGTTTAAGCTCAATGTCAAGTGCCTGCACACTAGACATCAATGGTATCTCGCCTGGCGAGGTCAGTAATGGAGGGCGATTGCCCAAAGGATGTGGAGAGAGCTTACCTTTAGGCTCTGACTTAGCCTGACACTCCTGCATGTTAGTAGATAAAACAACATCTACTTTTGGGGGCTCTAAGATATTCTCTAAAACAGGTTGCAATTCATCCTTACGAGTAGGCTTAATCACATCAATAGCACATAGAGAATTCTTATCAATGAGATCCATGTCATAAATATTATACTCTACCTTATCCCCATCAAACTCCATAGAGAGAGTCCCACTATTAACATCAGTTTTCGTTTGTGTTGTTTTCATGAAAGGTCTACCTAACAGTATAGGTGTGACATTATTAGCATGCTCCATATCCAACACAAAGAAATCAGCAGGAAAAATCAGATCACCAACCATAACAAGAACATCCTGAACAACCCCTTTTGGGTATACAGTAGACCTATCAGCAAGTTGAATAACAATTCCTGTTTTATGCAAGGGTCCTAAGCCTAGTGATTCATACAAAGAGTAAGGCAAAACATTGATTGATGCACCTAAATCTAGCATGGCTTTGTCAAATTTAGTTTCACCAATCACACATGGAATGCTAAATATTCCTAGATCACCACATTTCTTAGGCATGCGTTTTTGAAACAGAAACTTGTTCACTTATTTCAACTTTCTTCTTTCCTTTCAGTTTTTGATTTCTCTTGATAGTGCAAACTTCTTTCAAAAACTTAGCAAATCTAGGAATACTCTTAACAAGTTTGAGCAAAGGAATGTTTACCTCACACCTACTAAAGGTTTCAAAGATTTCTTTGTCATCATCCAGTCTTCGAGTATCGGTCAACGCCTCAGGAAAGGGAGCAACAAGCTTCTGAGAGAATAGAGGTGGAAAATTCGGGCGAACATAATCGTCAATGTACTCAGGGGGCTCCCGGCGATCGCCATCAGCTCTTGGCGATCGCGGTCGAGAGAAGTATGTTTCTGCAGAAGACCCGCGATCGCGGGTATCAATCCGCGGTTGCGGATTGTTGTCGAAATCTGATGCAGCTTCTGGAGTGGCATGGCGATCGCGGTCGGGATGCAAACCCTGTTTTGCTCTCTGTAATCTCATGGCGATCGCCACTCAGATCTGGCGATCGCGGTTTTGGCACAGAACAATCGTCATAAGTTTTTCCGCTCCTCAAGAACACTGCACTGACGTTCTCTCTCGGGTTTCTTACCGGTTCCCTGGCCTCTAATTCACTCACAGCTTGAGAAATCTGTCCTAACTGATTTTCAAGATTTTGGATACTCGATTCGGTTTTAGCATTTTGTTGCATCACAGTCTGAGCTAAGGACTTGATCATATCTTCAACAATCATAGAATTCTGAGGTTTAGGTAGCTGGTAATTAATATTATGAGAATCATACCTTGGCCTTGGTTGCCATCCACCAACAGCGTTTACCTCAACATTCGGCTCTTGGAGTTGTTGACCACCACTTTGCAGCATAAAAGACTTCATCATATCTTTCAGTTCATTCATATCACTTTGAATTTTAGCGGGATCGAGTGAACTTACTGACTGTGTTCTTTGCCTGCTACCAAACTGCCTTGAGCTCTCAGCTAATTCCTCAAACATTTCAGTAGCCTGAGGTATAGTCAATCTTAAAAAGTTACCTCCACAGGATGCATTCACCATTCGACGATCCTCATCAATCAGACCACTAAATAAGTACATAAGGAGATCTTGGTCAGTATAACTATGGAATGGGCAGCTTGAGCAAAGCTTCTTGAATCTCTCATAATATTCATAGAGACTCTCAGTTGAGTGTTGTTGAAGATTTGTGATCTCCTTCTTCAAGCTGCTCAGTTTTGTAGCTGGAAAATATTTCTCTAAAAAGACCTTTTTCATCTTAGCCCATGTATCAATACTCCCTGGAGCTTGATAATAGAGTCAATCATTCGCAGCGTCTTTCAGAGTAAATCCGAAAGCTCTCAGCATGACCTGCTCCTCAGTAACACCTCTTGGCTTCATACTAGAACATATGGCATGTAATTGAGCCAAGTGTTTGTTGGGATCTTCTCCTGCTAAGCCATGGAAGTGTGGTAGCTCATGAATTAAACCAGCTTTTAATTCAAAGTTCACACCTTCTTCAATCTCAGGAAACCTCACTGCCAAAGATTGTTGGTTTAAGTCTGGGGCAGTGAGTTGCCTCATAGTAGGCAATGGCGGTCCATGTCGATCACCCATCTCGTTCTCTTGGTTCAGAGCTGCTCTTTGGTTCCGAAGGAACGTCCTTTCAATCTCTGGGTCAAAGGCAACAAGAGATGAATCAGTAGCACGGGTCTGAACCATAAAGGTTCACACCAAACAGTTGATAATTTCACAATTAACATAGAATCAAAAAAATTTCAATTCCCCGGCAACGACGCCAAATTTGATGAGGCTAAGGTCGTAGTGCCAAATCAAAGAAAACCCTAAACACTAACTAGAGTATAGCAAGTAAGTAGAGATCGAACCCAAGGGAATCAAAACACCAAATCAATGCAGTCAAGTGAAATATCAACTAGTAATAAGTAACCAAAGGGGGGGGGGGGGGTTGATTGCAAGAACACACAAGTAACCAGTAACAAGCAGAGGAAGTTTGGGTGAGAATATTATGCGAAGGGGTTTCATCTAGCAAGTATCCACACAACAGTCAATCAAGTTGATCATAGATTTATCTCAAGTTCTTATCAATCCTAGGGAATGTTCCTATTCCAATCTTTAATATATCAGCAGACCAACCGGTCCTGATAATACTTACTATTCAGCAATCAGGGAAACCTCTCAAGATTAGATGAAATAGCAGCAAAGGGCACAGGAATCATAAGGATGCATGCAATAACTTACAACCGTCAAGTATTAACATGCAATCAATTCTCTTTCATAAAAGCAATCAACTACCAGATCATGCAGATATGAATGCTACAATGACAAGGAATTCCACCGTATATTCCTAGTCTAGCAATAGAAAACTATCAATCAAACTAGGTGATCAAGCTAGCAAAACTAATAGAAATCAATAGATGAAGAACAAGAGAATTAATACAAACCCATAGGAAAAGAACAAGAGTTTAGAAATCTCACAACTTAATAACTGAAGGTTTCAACCGCTAAGTAAAACAATGGAGATTAGTTCCTGCTCATGGTTGCAGAACTAAATTGTCTGATGGGAAAGATGATGATAGATAATGAAAGAGGCTAGGGTTCTTAAATAGAGACTAACCCAAAAAATATATGGTAAAAGATATATCCTAAACGAAATAATAAAATAAGAAAAAAGAAACAAAACAAACAAAGGAAAATAAGGAAAGTCCGGAATGTCTTCGGCCTTGTTGTGGCGATCGCCATAGTGATGGTGGCGATCGCCGCTGCTCCGCAGAATGTCTTCAAATCTTTGATCCTCTTCTTCTTCTTCGGTTCTGGTCTTCATTTCTTCACTTCTTCATAAACAACTCAGAACATAACAATAGCTCCAAATACTTGTGATAACACTCCTAAACTAATGTAATAACCCCTAGTTACGCCATACAAAGTGTAGCGTATCAACCGTATTATTTGATCTTTGCCCTACAATTGCTTAGTTATCATCTCGTTGGTAAGTTCGCTACAAACAGTAGTCATGGTGGCTACTGTCAACGGGAAACCAGAAGTCCCTCCCTGGGTTACAGTTTGCTCCCCTAGCTCTGATACCACATGTTGAAAACCGAAGAGGATTGTGCAAACTGACCAATTTGTGTCATTGATTTAAAGTTGGTTTAAGTACAAAACAAGCATAAGTAACTGCTGCAATGTAGCTACCAATAACTGCTCTCTAGCCTAAAAAAAAAATAAGCTTAGTTAAATACAAAACCTAAACTAGATAGATAAACTTAATCTTATATTCCAACAGGGAGAATGGTTAGTAGCGATAACCATTTGGGTATGTGCTATATGCCTAGTAGTAGTGAGATCAAATATGCTATTTTTGGCATTGGCAATCTGAAGTCAATAGGGCCTGATGGTTTTGGTAGTTGGTTTTTCAAGTAAGGTTGGGTATGGATTGGAAAAGATGTGGAGGAAGCAGTTAAAGAGTTCTTCTGTAGAGGTAGAATGCTCAGACAAACAAATGCCACTTTTGTAAGTAATATCCCTAAAGTTGAACAACCTTTCCACACAAAAGAGTGTAGACCTAGTTCATGTTGCAACACAACGCTGAAAGTGATTTTCAAGGTTATGGTAATGAAGATCAGACCCATTTTGGATGACATTGTGTCTATTAATCAAGGGGATTTTTTCCCTGGGAGGTCCAAGTTGCCTTACACAGATAGACTTACAGAAGGCTTATGATTGTGTCTCATGGGAGTTCTTGGCCAAGGCATTGATATTTCTACACTTCCCTGAAAAACTTGTCCACTCGATCATGGAGTGTGTGACCACTCCTTATTTTTCTATCATCATCAATGGGTAAGAAAGGGGCTTCTTTGAAGGGAAAAGAGGGTTGAGGCAAGGAGATCCCCTCTCTCCTTTCCTCTTTGTGCTTGCAATGGAGATGATATCTAGGAAAATGACGCTTATGAGCAAGAGTATAGGCGGTTTGGATTTCATCCAAAGTGTAAGCAACCTGGACTCACTAACATAGCATTTGTTGATGGCTTGGTGGTGTTTTGCAAACCAAATAATGCCTCTCTGAGATTGATTAAAGCATGCCTCAATGAGTTCGGTTATGAGTCTGGTTTGATTGCTAACCCTGGAAAAACCAAAGTGTTTTTCCCTGTGAGATATCTAGGGGCTCCTTTGCACTCTAAGAGGTTGAAAACTGAGGATTTTGAGAGTCTCGTGAGCAGGCTAAAAGTTGTCCTTAACTGTAGAAATGTAAGACATATCTGATATGCTGGGAGAGCACAAGTGGTGAAATTAATACTGGAAGGAGTCCTCACCTTCTGGATGCAAGTTTTTCTCTTGCCTAAGAAAAACCTTAAGAATGTTGAATCTATTTGTAGAGCATATCTCTGTTCAGGAAAGTGGGAGGTAAAAAGAGTCTAGTGGCTTGGAAATCTGTGTGTAGACCCATGGAAGAAGGAAGCCTTAATTTTAAGGAATTATTATCCTGGAACAAAACTTTGCTTTGTAGATTGATTTTTTATTTACACATTGGCTGTGAGAATATGTGGACTTGTTGGGTTAGGAATAATCTGATTAAAAGGAAGAATGTGTGGAATGCTAATGCCCCATCCAAGGGTTCTTGGAAGAGTTTAATCAGAGTGTAGAATGATATGGTAAATCAGATCCAAGTGCAGCAGTTTGACAATCATGAATTAGTTAAGAGTACTGGTAAGCTGAATTGTTCAGTACTCTATCACAAGCTTAGAGAACACCATCAATCGTTTCCATGGTGCTCAGTAATATGGCAGGGCGTTCAATCAAGGAAATGGAGCTTTGTCAGTTGGCTTGCTACACTGAGAAGGTTGCCTATTGCTAGAAAACTCTATAAGTGGGGTATTATTTCTAGGCCTTTATGCTCATTGTGTAAACGGGAAGAGGAGGATGAGGCTCGCCTATGGTTCTGCAACAATGTTGTCAAACAAATTGCTACAATTGTGCTTAGATTGCAGGGTATTCGTGCTATAAAACCTTCGTTGACAGATTGGTGGCAATGGTTTGTTGACTGTGAGAGAAGGCAAAATAACATTTACCTAAGCAGAATCATTACCGTTGAGGGAATTGTCTACTTCACATGGAGATTAAGAAATAAGTAATGTTCATGTGGATGGATGTGCAACTTCCATCATTGAGGCTTGCAAACTAAGGATACAGTGCAAGATCAAGAATTCTGGAAGACGAGGAAGGGCAATGAGTAGAAGACTCTTAGTGTAATGATCTTGTTATATTTCTGGTGTTTTTCTTAGATTGATGTATATGGTTGATACATTACATGTGAACTATTGTATATTCTGATCACTTTATATATGAGTTTAAATCTCATATTTCTAATACAAATTTACCAGTCGGAAGGTCACAAGAGACCATAAGGAAATGAAACCCTAGCAAAGGTCAAGCAATCTAGTGATGCACAACGACTCTTGAAAAGGCGAAGTAAGGTTTGAATGACGCGGCTTATATACGAAGGCACAAAAGTCACAACAAAGTCGTTCCACTAAGTGGCCTTAAAGGAGAAGCTCGGGAAGGAACTGAAGCAGATCACAGAGACGGGCCAAGCCAACATTAGCCAAGTGCTGTCCAGGATTGAGACCAACACAAGACAATACAAGCAATCCACAAGTTACCTCCACATGAGTTGGACTCTTCTTCCCCAACATAATCCAGAACATAGGATTTAAATGACACATGTCCTAACAACACTATTAACACATAATACCCTTCTCTTATTTTCTTAATTTCAAGATCTTGAAAAACACCAATTAGTGGTTAAATTCTTTATTATATATGTAATGAAAAATGAATCCCGATTGGTACCAAACACCTCAAAAAACATGTCAACAAAATTGGCATAAAGGGTTAAAATTGTGCACGATATAACTATAGGGAATTTGGAAACATAATCAGTTGATTTCCAGATAATACTTAATGCTCAACATACAACACAAATTTTTTTAACTCGGTAAAAATTTCTCAGCTTGAGATTTTCTAAATATTGAAAGATTGTAAGCTTTTACAGAAAGGAAATGGCTTCACATATCTCATTCCATAAAACTCGGTTTCAAGCTCAAGGGAAAGTGGCTTAGTTTGTGTACTCTGGTTCTTCACTAATTTCCTGTTACAATGATTCGTCAAAACAAAACATTACAATTGGAACGATTGATTTTCTTGAATGACAAAACAAAAGACAAATATGGGAGGTCTAATCCTAAGTGCAACAATGTAGCAGAAAATGATTGCACTTCCTATATAATGTATAAAAAAACATGATGCATAGTTTCATAATCTGCTATGAAAATTTATGTATCCCATGTTTATTTGCTTTCACGCCACAGAATGAATCAAAACAAAAACACTCCAGAAAGCTGCAAATGCCTGAATTGCATAAAGTATCCTTGATTGATAAAAATGAAACATTATAGAAAAATGAGGAATTTAATCTTTACCATAAGGGTTGTCAGAGGCGGGGCAGTATTGGTAAAGTATGAAGCAAGATCGACTTCCATGTCATCATACATGTTGAGAAAAGGATGGTCCTGGATTTTGCAAGAATCAGCATCAGAAAAGCAATACAATGCAAAATGGATATACAGGAGAACAACGAGAGAGATTATAATTGTAAATTACCAGTAGTCTCACTGTTGACATCCTATCCTTCGGGTCCTTTCGCAGGCTGAATCATAGGGATATGTTAGTTTGTAACCTAAGAGGGGTTAGATATACATGACATTCTTATCTGTTAGATCTATCATATCGAACATTTTACACATAGTAGAGAGCTATGGAGCTAGCAAAGACAGCAGTCACAGCACGGACAAGGAAACGTTGGATAGTAAGGAATTACGAGCATAGAAGTCGTATTTGAATCAAAATAAAAATTCTGTGGAGCAGGGAAGAAACAGAGGAACTCACAAGTAGCATGGTACAAACATGATTTGTATGAATCAATTCAGCAGCTAACAAAAGCTTTTGTAAAGGATCTATTCATAAATAAAGCAGTGAAACATGGTGAACACAATAATTAAATTGATGAAATGGGAACATATACAGCAATATTGATAAAGGCAAGCATTATATGTCAATAAAAAAAGTTACCAGGCTGATATGAATGAGCAGAACTCGGGAGAAAAACGGTCAGAAGGTGCAGAAGGTGGTGGTTGATCAGCAATGGTTTGCATAACCAAAAACGGGCTCCACATATGCTCTCCATCTGGTTTACGGTATGGGTACTCGCCTAATGCACACTCAAGAACTACTAGCCCTAAGCTCCAAATGTCGCTTTTATAGTCATAGCCATTAGCCCCTTCACTAAACCTCTCAGGCTACAACAGCACATAACACCAAAATCAGATTTGAACTTACATCACAGATTTAGACGGGGAAACATGTATCATACTCACAGCCATGTAATGACATGTGCCAGCAACAGTAAAAGCCAGTCCAGATGTGCTTGTTAGTATTGCACTAACACCAAAATCAGTGATCTTGACCTCTCCACGGTGATTTATTAATAAATTGGAAGGTTTTAAATCTCTGTGCATGATGTGCTTCTGATGATGAAGATAATACAATCCTTTTACCACCTGAATAGACCAACAAAAGTTAATAATCAGTTTATCTTAAATGCAATTTGCACGTGTAAAGGAAAACAAGTGAGTGTTGTAACCGCTGTAAGTATGAAGAGCTGATAACAACGCATGAATATTTAGTTACCTGCTTACAAATGGCAGCCAGATCGGGTTCCGGGATTGATTTTACTTTCCCCAAGAAATCTGCAAGAGAACCACCGTCCATGTATTCCAAGATTATAGAAAAGGCCTCATTAACATAAAAAGATTGGTAAGATGAAACTATGGAATGACATTCAAGTGATTGATTAATTTTCAGTTCCTTTGCAATCTGCCTGCGAGCAGTCTCTTCAATGTTCATCTGGATCACCTGGATTACAAAACAAAGTTAAAGATTGTTGTTTTCCTCTTCCAATGTTCAAATGTAAAATAGTTTTCATCACCAAGGTTGTATTAAGTATTTTAAGATTACAGTGAGAAAAAGGGGGTTCTTTGTTGTTCATATGAGAATAGTGGAGAGGATAGAAAAAGGCTTGATTATGTTTGTGGCCTGAGGGGAAGAAGAAAGATAGTGTGGTGGAGGAAAGGGGGTGGTTTGTGACCAAATAGGCGACATCTTGGTTAGTTTTATACCTTATGACATAAGTACATAACTCTGTATAAAGAACATACCAGCAAATTTCATTTTTAATTATTCTTCTTGTATATTGCAACTTGGCAAGGAACTACTCTATTAACAGAATATGTAGAGATATCATCATCTCATCCGCTTGCCTATTTTTGGTTAACTATGACTATCAGTATTCAGCTACTCAAAACAATTGTTCAAGAATAAAAGATGTAATTAATAATCACAAACTAGCACAGTGGTCCGTGCCATGCACCGGAAAATTTCATATTATTCGTTTGAAAATTTTATGTCTTTTGATCCATGTTCGTCCAAAAATTAAGTTAACTTTCATCAAATAAGCAAATTAAGTTTAACTTTTTCCTTTTGAAGACTATTTTTAAATATATATATATATATATATATATATATATATATATATATATATTTCATGAAAGTTATGTATGTAGCTAATCATCCCAATTTTATCTTAAGAATATGTATTAACTTTCAACATAACTTTTATTCTCAATGGAATAGCTTGTATTTTTGTTGTTGAAAGGAATGATATATATAATTTTTTAAGATTTATTTTTAATGTAATTATGAAATTTATTAATAATTAAAATTAAAGATACAATAGTAATTATTTAATAAATTAAGCCTAAAATCACTCTAAGAGTGTTAGTTTTAATATATAACATAGATATAAAAGGAAATAAAAATTTACATGCACAAGATGTTCAATGAGGCCACTACCTACCTAAGTACCTATACCATATAACTAGAAGTATAAAAATTATGAGTTGATACCAGGATGCAGTACCCCAATTAAGCCCTTGCTAGTTCTTTACTTCTTTGAAGAACTTTTAGGGTCATTATTACCTTTAAAGCAAAAAATTGACGAGTCCATTTGTGCTGCACCAACTGCACAACACCACCAGCACCCTTGCCAATGACTTTAATCACATCTAGATCAGCTAAAGTCAGCTGGTCATCTGATGGCTTTATAGGAGGAGGCTGATACATATTACAAGGAGAATACATTAGAAATGCCAATTAAGATCGGCTGTGATGCAGGAATAAAAACTTATCCATATCTGGAACAAACATCTAATAATTCAAACTTGAAACATCTTTTTGAATGAATGAAAATATGATGTTTATCACATGAAGAAGCTTCATAATTATCATTTTTACAAAAAAGAAGTCGAAAATGTGAAGATTTGACATTTGAATTAATTTTGATGGTAAATATCTCAAACAAGAATAAAAAGACAGCACTGAGATCAAATACAACCCCATTTTATATAAGCATATATGCCCACTTTTTCTCACACAATCTATATGCATTCCTAACAGCAAAGCCCAAGTTCCATCTTGTGAGAGAAAATTGATGACTACATAGCAAAGTCTTAATAACTACTACAATAAGTGAAATTGTATGCCCTATCATATTGACATTTGGGATTGCCAGGGTTGCACGTACTGAAGTGCTCCAAAACAAATTTACTCCAATCAATAAATACCCAGAAAAATTATTTTAAGTAATAGTATTTTGGGCATGAAACCTATTGAGTCCAGGGTAGACTACATTAGGTCAGAGGGGGTAATTCTTTCAGTATGGGATGCAAAAACTCCTAATTAATTGAATGAAGTGTTCATTAAGCTTAGCACCTTTAAAAATAAAAACAAAAATTAGTTGTGTGATTTTGAGGGTTAATTTTTCCTTAAAAAGCATATTTTTTTCTTATGCAGTAGACTTGTTAATTTTTCTTATGTTCAAAGATGACAACCTTCCCTCGGTGAAAGAAAATTTGCAGGGAGGGTTGCACAGAAATACAGAAGCAACAAAATTCAGCCATTCAATGCAAAAGTGAATTGTTAGCTTTACAATGCAGTAGAGGAAGGAGAACATTCTTAAGTGCGTAATCAATTACATAATTCAACTAATTAGCGACAAAAGATGAATACAAGGTCTTAGCCTATACCAGTTCAGAATTGTTTTTTAAAACGTAAAATGTGTTTGAGAATTGACTAAAAAACTACAGAGAAGTGAACTGCATAATGTATTTTTGAGCTAAGTTAATAACAACTTCAACCATCCAAGGAATGAAAGCCCAAGGTACCGAGCAGGTTTATTTTATAACTGCAACATATCCATGATCACAAAATGAAAATAAGGCATATCACGAGGCTAAATTTTTTAGTAATACACCAAAAGAATGCTGGCTGGTTCAGTTGTTTGATGTAAATATAAGTTGCTGGTTTGTTGTGTACTGCTGATTTATTATTTTGGTATTTTTATATTGTACTACGTTTTAGGTTTTGACTGTTGGATTGCTTACTTAGGTAATTATTGTCTGTCAGAATGTACTCATAAATCGTAATTGAGTTGAGATGTGGGTTTGAAGGAAAAGTACAGCCAATTACTTCTTAATGCATCCAAACATTGATGGGGACCTTGATTATCGACTAGACGAAGGGGTTAAATGTTCCTATTATGGAAAGATTAGTGAGTATTACCCAGTGAGTACTTGTTCTTCATATTGAGCACATTGTATTATATGAGGCATCTTCAATGGTGACATTAAACAAGTTTTAGATTACTTATGCATCAAATCAGTTGCCATTCTTGAGGAATGCAACATAGGTAATTTGCAGGACCGACCATGCTAAACTTTTCAATCAGCTAGTAAGTTGTGGAAATCTTAGGGACAACGGAGTGAGTTCAATATTCATAGTTTCATTACCAAAATTATTGTAAAGAAACCTTCAGTTGGTGAAAGCACTTTGAAGTAAGTAAAGTGGCAATAGTGTTTATGAAAAATGAGATGATAATTGAGTTTACTACCAAAGGAAACTTCAAACTGGCGAAGACACTCTGGATTTCTCACTTCAGTATCTAATTAGCCTTTTGATACTCTTACAATCTATTCACTAACATCCCTTCCCCGACCACAAATCATTATTTAAGCTAAAAAAATGACGATCCACAACAAGAAAAAGTTTTCAAGTGTGTGATACATATTGAGTTATCCATCATCCAAATCTCGGATACAGGTTTTGCACAATAGAGAGAGACATTCACTATATGAATTTGGTCAACCACTCAGCGAGTTTTTCTGTTAATGAACCTTGAACATATATACTACAAAGATACTATAACAAGGTGATAGCCATAACTAGTGATCTTTCTATGAAAGGTAACAAGTTTTCAGGACGGTTACGGCAAAGAAAAGCATTCCTAGTTCGGAAAAAAAAAGAGACCATAGAGAAGTGCAAATATGCAAATAAGCACAAAGGTCGAGGACGATAAGGATTAGAGATAAATTTGCCAAAATCCACTAAAATGAAGCTCGTGTCAGTATAATTCAGCTACGAAATGGAATAAAATCAAGCTTACCGCTTCAATTTCCATGTCGGTGACAATTCGAACTCCATACTTGTTAACGAGAAGATCTCCCTCTCGGAAGGTACCGCTTTGCGTTCTACATGAGGCAGATAGTTACTAAAGAAAGTCAAAATCAATGAAACGAGTGCATTAACACAGAGGAGAAGAGCTAGATCTCGGATTACGAAAGAAAAAACATAGGAGAGATGGATCGTACAGAAACTTTGCCAAGGAATCCTCGTTGGAAGGAGCAGGAACATCGAGCTTGAGCTTGAGATTAGGGATTCCACCGAGTCTCCTCATCTCCACTGATTTCTCCAAAAAGAATTTAGCGCCCCCTGATTGGCGGATCGGTCCCGATGAACTCTCCGTTGCAGAAAAAGAGTCGTTGCCAAGTCGTTGCCTTTATTATTGTTTAATCTTCACTGCTCGTTTTGTTTTGGAATTCGGGTGAGAATTTTTATTATAAGAATATGCCACCATGACATGATATGCAGACGCGGGTATCATGTACTTTTCAGTAATGACATGTAAATCTGTTAATAGTGCACGTAGCTGACTTAAATGTGCATGTCATTACTGAAGAAAGTGCACGTCAATGACTTAAATGTGCATTCATTCGCATATTCACACCCTAATAATTATTCTCATATTTTGTTTTGTGGTTCTTTTCTCTTTGTTGCCTTACTCTGATACTGCATTTGTTTTTTTTGGTCAAAACCGGTACTGCATTTGTAGCTTTATTGGTGTCATGTTCTAAATTTAAACAATGATTTTATAACAATATAAAAATAATATTAATATAATAAAAGTATATATTATACAACTATATTCATTTAAATTAATTTTTAAATCAATATTTTATAAACAAAAGGAATTTAATTTGATTTATAATCTTTTATATTGATATGCATTTAAATAAGAAAATAATATCAATAGATTTATGATAGTGATCTTTGTATAAATATTTTAATTGATTTTTGTTCAAATAAGGAAAAAATATCATTAGAATTAGGTTAATTAGCTTTAAATATTTTTTATTTTTTATTTAAAAATAAAAATATATATCAAATGATGATGTGACATAATTTACTAATGAGTAGATGAAATGACATATCGTATTAATGAATATAGTGTTTTGTTTCAGTAATTATATAAAGATTATATGTATGGTTGTGATCTTTCTTAAATACTCATTGATAGTACCGGACTTTTCAAAAGTTCATGGTCCAAAATCTTTCAAAAACGTTTAATATTTGGTCTTTTTGTTACCTCTCCGTTAAATATATCTCAATTTATTCATTTTTAAAACATACGAAAATTAAAAATTAAAAGATCACCCTAAACACCCTCTTTCTTTTGCTGCATTAGCATACATCTGCGGTTTAGCAATTTCATTTTACTTAATTACACTTGACTAAGCTTTGCTGATTTTCCCCTTAAACCAATCACTTGAACTTAATGTGTTAGTTCATTAAACACACGCGGATTGCTGATTTTTGCTTAACATTAGCCAAACTGAAATGATCTTTAACATAATACTATAATGGGATCATTTCAGTTGCTGATATTAAACAAAAATCATTGATCTAAACAAAAAAAATATTGGTATTCAGTTTGAGCTGAGTAAGACAGTTTATGAGTGTAACAAGATAAAATTTGTAGTTCAATGATGTTTTTTGTTAAATCTGTTGAATAAAAACACTATATATAAGAAGCAAGTGAAATGATCAAAAACAACTTGTTGAATAGCACAATTAGATATGTCATTACAACAAAACTAAATTAGTGTAGAAGTTCTGTCACACTCAAAATTTAAGCAACAATAATGACCAAGTTTAAAAGCCAAAAATTACGTTTTGTCAAGTTTACAAAAGAAGTCAATCTTATTCCACTCTCACTGATTCTTGCTTAGGAGAGGGCCCCCAAAAATATACATACATTTAGTTAAAACAATGTTAAACAACTATTATATACTATGCCGTATTAAACATGCATACACTAACTAAACATCAAGATCAAGTAAGACTTTAATTTGTAAGGAATGAATTGAACAAATCTTCTCTTTTCTTGGTCTGATTTTCTGTATGAAATCCATCTTCTCTAACATTCCAAACAACACATTAGTAATCGGCGACTCCGAAGTTGCTTGAAGCCTCGCAATGGAACAACGTCAAAAGGAGGATGTTTGATTGGGTCGAAAGTTGAACCGGATCGAGATCTTGGTTCTTGCACCGACAGTACCAAGATCATCGTCTTTTGACTTGCAATGAATTGTTACCTCATTGCCTATAGACATTCAGTTCCATATGGTCACGTAACCTTAGGTCATAGCTTCACTTCCTTTGATGGAGAAGCATCATATATACCTTGATCCTATCGTTAAGCTTGTACTTAAGAACACGATTAAGAGAGTCTTAGCTTGGTACGTATTGTTTGTTTGTTTGTTTGTTTGTGTTTTAACCCAGTGCTACTAGAATTGTGTTTTTTATAGTGATCGATATAACATATTCACCTTTGCATTATGTACGTATTCATCTTCCCATACAAAATTACAATTAACTTATGTGCTATTTTGCTTATTGAAGTGTTGTTCCACTTCAGCTGTAATCATGGTACGTTGTCCACAAAAAACATGGGTGTTTATTTTATGTTGCCTTTTGTTTTACTATTACTATAGTAGTATCTATTGTAATGTATATACTGTTGAGTTTGCTTATCGTTGTATCAAGTTTTTTTTCTTGGGTTCCTCGTGTCAATTACTATGTTCATAACCTCATAGTTACAACTGTTTAAGAAATCAAAAATGTTTTTAATTATTAGAAGAGGACTAATTGAACTGGCCCTTGGGTTCCTCGAGCAATACTAAGAGTTGTGGATTAGCAACTTGCATGAGATCTTTGGCTTGTTCAACTGGCCCTAACTATGTGGCTATGAACATAGTAATTGACACGAGGAACCAAGTGATGTGCCCCTGCCTAGCTCCAACACTAGCCTAGTGACCCACCCTAGGCTCACTCAACACACAAGACGTATCCTAGCTGAAATGGACAAGGTGTGAAATCAAGTGACAAGTCAAGGCGCCAAGCACCACTCAAAGTTGAGGTTAGGCGCTTGGAAGCGAGCCAAGCGCCACTCAGCTCCATGCCATGCAATGACGTTGAGGCCTCGCCTAGGTGCCCGGAACCAGGCCCCGAGATCATCAAGTGTCAAGCACCAAAGCGCCCAGCTAATGACACCTTCTCAAGTCAAGCCCGAGCACATGTCTCCGAGCGCCCGACCAATAGTGCCCCATCAAGTCAAGCTTGAAGACTTCTCTGAGCGCTCTTGCACTTTTGGCGAGCCATTTGATCTAAGCAACCTTGGACCACCTCCAGGGTGCGAGCATGTCCAAGAACGCCCATGGAGGACTCCCCCTAAGTCTTCAACGTCCATGAGGACAAGACCGCGCCGACGCCCATAATCTTGAAACAAGCCCACCTACAGTTCCAGCTCGGGCGCACATTGGCTCATACGAAGCGCAACCCCATTGTTGCCGGTGAAAATGGACATGGAGCTCTGGTGGCCTTCCTCCGCGCCGAGATTGCTCGTAAGTGACCATTTTAAGACAAGGCTCAACTATCTTGTTTTGTTGTTTCTATTTGGATTTGTTGTCTCAAACATGTTTTTGTTGTCTTTGTTTCTATTTGGGAATTGTTTTTCCTATTTGCATTTGTTGTCTCTATTTGGGATTTGTTATCTCATCTCCCATGTTCGGAGACTTTGTATTTTAGGAAAGTTTTAGTTCGGTTTTAGTTCGGTCCAGCCTTGCATGGTTTGGTTCTTTCCCATAAGTTTCAATTACTAGTCTTCCTCCTGTTCTAATTCATCCTTATTCTTCTCTACATACATGTAGCAGCCATATTGTTCATCTGTTATCTTTTCAGTCTCATGAAATCATTTTGCTTCCTTACCTTCATCCTCTATTCTTTTTTTTTCTTCCTCTTCAATTTGTAAAGTTTTAAAATATTAAAACCTTGGTTGTAAAAAATATCCTTTAAATAAAAGCATCTTAATCCATACTTTTCATCCAGCAACTAAGAACTCATGAACCATATAGTTTTTGTCATGAACCCACTGCTCAGTGCTTTACATTGATATTAAAATCAAAGTAACTAGTGTTAAAATTTAAAAATAAAATAATTAATCTACATTTTCATTATGTGCCCCCTCTTCTTCAGAATCTTCTGGCATCTTTGCATTTACACGTGATGGCCCTGCCTCAGTAAATCTTTGTCCTCTTCCTTCTTTAAGTTGTTCTGCCTCTTTATGAACTTCTAAAATGGACTACATGAGAATTACAGTTGGGCCATCCTCCATCTCTGCTGGTGTGCAGCTCAACAAGCTTGCCATCTCATGGATGTCCTTTGCCATTGATTCCATTTTCTTAGTAAAAGATGTGATCCAGACCTTCAAAATTCAGAAGTAACAATCAAATGAAAATTCAAAATGTAAAACAATAAAATGTAATGTACCTATGTAGATATTTGTTTTCAAACTTTAAAGAAACTTTCATAATAGACCTTATGATTAAATATTTGTTTTAGTAGTATAATTTTTACTTGCATACTACTTGGTCCAAATGTCCTCTTTCTCTTGGTTGTTTCAGGTTCTTTGCCTTTCTCCACCTTAATTATCGCCGTTCACGTGGTTGGGCACCAGTCGAAACTTGGGTGCAACTTGTTTATGTCATGACACCCCACTTTGCATCAGAAATAAGCTCACACGACCATGTCGAGAGGACGTGACGCCGAGTATTGGGTTTGCCAACTAGATCTGTGCGCAGACCAGAGTGTGCAAAACGTCAGGTACCCGTTCTAATCTTAGAAACAACAATTGAAGAGTCGGTTTTGGTTCCCATTGTCGAACAAGTGTCGACTTCTCTTGATGATGTTGTTGAGGAAGATGAATCAGATAATTCCAACCAAGCAGCCGAGCTCATTCAGGTACCTGTCTTAACCTTGGATTCAATAGTTGAAGAGTCAGTGATTGAAGAGTCGGTTCCAGGTCAGATTACTTCCCAAGTTATGGGTTCCGTTGGAGACAATGAGGAGGAAAAGTCCTCAAATAGTGGCAATTGTGAGCCGGAGCCCCCATTGATGGTGCATACAGCCTTTACACCAAAGCTCTCTTGGACGCCTTCTGGTGTTCAAACACTTTGTGTTATGACACCATTCACCGTAACACCTTTGGTTTCGGTCCCCATTAATTATGCTTTTGGAGTGCTCCCAACAGATGAGTTTGTTCTTAAGAAGGGGAGATGCTCCATATTACTTGATCTTTTTCTTTCCCGTGCACCTACACGATCGAAGCGAGGACGCTTCGAGGCTAAGAAGGGGAGAATGAAGTGATATCAAGAGGACGACTTAGCAACGACATCACCATTGAGTCCTAGGCCTTGGCGTCCCCCATGGATAATGAGATTAGAGAAATCCAGCAGTAGCAGCCGCGACCAAGCCACGACCGCGGGTGATCAGCCGCGATCGCCATCGCCTATCTTGCAGTTTTTCCGAACTTTCCTTTTTGAGACGTTTTATTTAATTGTCCCCCGAGGCATACGAGTCACCCAGATTCGTATCATCATGTCTATTAAGTAGTAAAACAGTAGGTTCAACACTGATGTAGTAGGTTCATCCATTGGAGAACCTACTGTCATAGGTTCATGAATCTTCTATTGTAGGTTCATCAACATACTGCCATAGTTTCATGAATCTTCTACTGTAGGTTTATGAACATACTGTCTTAGGTTCGTGAATCGTCTATTGTAGGTTCATTGACCTATAGCAGTAGTTTCATCAAATTTCTAAAACAAAAATTATTTAATCTTACCACTAGAAACAAGATTGGTCCTCTGTAATATCTGTTGTTTTTCTCAAGCCAGTCTAGCTTGGTGTCTATTTAAGCATCAAACATGAATTTGCACCAGTTCTGTCTTGGAATGTATCCAGAATTGTTGCATTGTTGTTGCCTTTTGACTGGATTCAATTATCACAGAAATAACCAATGTTGTGAACAACCTTTTGAACCATTTCTCATCAAAGGATAAGTTCAACTTGTCTGCAACAAGTTTGGTTCTATAGATTCCTGGTCCCAAATATTGTTTCCACTCTTTTACCAGATTCTTATCATTTGCATTCTTTTTTGGTCTTGGAACTGTGATATCTTCTCTAGGTAAGCCAAGAACACGCTGAATTTCTTCCTCTGGAACCTATAACACTGTTCCATTCTCTAGAGTAATGGAACATGTGTTTGCATCAAATTTCTCCAACACCCAATTTTCTAGTTGGGTTGTCAAGTTTGTAATATTCAAATTCAAGAAGGTTTTGAATCCCAATTATTCAACCCACTTCTGCCTACGAGACCAACTTTTTCTGGGGACTCTCTTTTTTGTTGCTTCATCTTTCTTATGTGTCCTTGATCTTATCGCTTCAACAAATGTTACTGGACATTTCTTGTCTTGAAGTCGTATGGCCCCTTATCCGCTTTCTCTTTTTTAGGAACTTTGCTTTTGGTTTCCTTCTTCACTCTTGCTTTTGACTTTCTTCTTGGAGCTTCTTCTTCCTCTTTTTCATATCCTTCAGATAGTGTGTCATATCTGCTAGCCTCTTCTTCTTCTGGTTCTGATTCTTGTCCTCTCTTTGAACCTTCTTTTCATTGTTCATTTCCTCTCCATATTTCTTTTCTTCTTCCTCTTTTGGTCTTTCCACCCCCTTCTTCTCTTGGTTCTGGTTCTCTGACCTCCCTCTGAACCTTCTTTTCCTTGTTCATTTCCTCCTGAGATTGCTTTCTTTTTTCCTCTTGTGGTCTTTCTTCTTCTTCTGGTGCTGGTTCATTGACTTCTCTTTGAGCCTTAGTTTCATTGTTCCTTTCCTCTTCAGATTCCATTCCTTCTTCCTCTTGTGGTTCTTCTTCGTCGCCGTCTTCTTCTTCTAATGATAAATCAATAACTTTTGGTTTCCTATCCTTTTTAGCCTTCTTTTTTTCCTGTATTTGTATAAGCAGATATAAGCATTTATGTTTAACAAGTTCATGAAAAAAAAGATCGGCCGTTTGAATCTTATCAACCATCTATGAACATGAACTCATAATCATAATGCATATTATCTATATTTGAATGTATATAGCATTTGATTATGGATTTTGAAACAATAATATAGACAGTTACTAAAAGAAACCAGCCATGAAAAATGTTCACAAACATCTCTAGTAGTCATGGTCCTTTTAAAAAATTATTATAAACTTCATGTTTATGTACATGAATATGAAAAACAGTACCCAAACCACACCTTTTTGACCTTTTTGTTAAATGAACTAATAAGCTTCACTTTATAAATACTTGAACTCATAAACTTTATCCATCTATTCAACCTTTGAACCTTTAATTTTATATAGGGGTTTTTGCAGGAAACCACCCGTTATTTGTCGAAATTTGCAGGTAACCACCCGCTATTAACGTATTTATTTTTAACCACCCAAATTCTATACTTTTCTTACAATTCACCACCCGTAAACAGTTTCCGTTAGATATTCTGTTAAAACTTGTGAAATTACACTTTTACCCCTCCATTTTTCCGAAAATAACAACTTTGAAAGTTATGGGTCAATTTTTGTAATTTCCTAAAAATGGATTAAAAACCTAGTTCATCCCCAAATCTCAATCTCCTCCTTCAGCCATTGATTTCAGAGTAGGTGACCATATACAAAATTACTTCAACTCTTGATAGAATCTGAGAAGTATGTCAGCCTAGAAGGCATCAATTGTCTATTGTAAGCGAACTACGTATTTCAGATTTCCCAAAAAAACTCCGATTCGGCAAGAACCAAACCCTGAAACTAACAAAAAGGCGATTTTTTTGTTTCAAAAAGTGTTTCGAGCGTAATCAAACAACACCGCAGCAGTAAACGATGATGAAGCGAAAAAACAGAAAAAGGGGGGGAAAAGTGAGGAAGCGTAAGCGGCTTTGCAGTGGGAAGAAAAAAGGCGATGAGCGTGAGGCGACAGATAATGGCGATGGAAGGTTCCTGATTGGTGAAACTGAAAGGGAATTAAAAAGTGAAAATGAGACATCGGTGAGTGGGAGATTGTAGAGGGTTTGGGAGATTCTTACCAGAGTGAAGAACAAATGGGGGTGCGGTTTGAAACAGGGAATGGAGTGACGGAAGAGAGAAGAAAGGGAGGAAGAGGAAGGGGAGTTATAAAGGGTTTGGTGTGGCCTTCAGCGATTTTGCGTCGGATGCATTAGGAGCGGTAATTGTTTCCTCCATTGATTTCAGTTTGATTGCTCTATTTTTTCGAAAGGAAAGGATTGAACGATGGAGCTTGGTATTTGGGGGTTGGCTGAAGGAGGAGATTGAGATTTGGGGATGAACTAGGTTTTTAATCCATTTTTAGGAAATTACAAAAATTGACCCATAACTTTCAAAGTTGTTATTTTCGGAAAAATGGAGGGGTAAAAGTGTAATTTCACAAGTTTTAACAGAATATCTAACGGAAACTGTTTACGGGTGGTGAATTGTAAGAAAAGTATAGAATTTGGGTGGTTAAAAATAAATACGTTAATAGCGGGTGGTTACCTGCAAATTTCGACAAATAGCGGGTGGTTTCCTGCAAAAAAATAGTTTAAGAGGCAAACAGTTTAATTTAAATAACGTATTCAAACTTTTTGTATGTTATCAACTAATGATTAAATTCAAAATTTGAAATAGTATTTAATTCTATGAACTTGGGACAGTGATCAAAGTGCAGGTTCATGCAGAAATTAACGTATACAAACTTATAATTCAAAGTACACAAGCCTCAGGTTCGAGTCCCACTAACAACCTCTTGAGAAATAGCTGCCTTTAATTGGTGGAGCTACCAAGGATGGGTTGGAGTGTATGGTTTGCATCCCTTGTAATTGGGTTGGCCCAAAGCGGCGGACGTTACATTATTATCCTTCTCGTGTACACTACGTGGTTTATGGATGTCACGAATAGGTTCATGGTTTTAGACGAGTAGGTTCATGGTTATTTTTGCGGTAACCGTTTTAATTTAGTTTTTGTTGAGCCTTATCAAAAAATTTGAACCTACTCTGTATTTTAGATGAACCTTAAAGTGTATTGTGGTGAATCTCACTTTGTATTTTGTTGAACCTCGCTGTTTTTTTGTTGAACCTCAGTTTTTTTATTGTTGAAACTCATTTTTTTATTTTGATGAACCTCACAGTGATTTTTGTTGATCCTTTGTATTTTTAGATATGAGCGAAACTTTTAACAAAGAACGAAACAACACCTTTAAATTTTATTCATATTACAAACTTCTACCTAATTTATAAGTTTAAAACACGGGACGCCTATATGCACGCGTTTTTTTGCCTAAATGCACACGAATCTGTGCGCACAACATGTGCGCACAGATCTGTGCGGCGTACAACCTTGTGCGCACAAGTTATGCGCACAAATTCGTGTGCATATAGTCTTCAAATCGCGTGCATATAGCCATTACCTTAAAACAAACACCCAAGAAACCAAATGAACCTGTATCTGAAACTACTTCATCTAATTCAACATTTCAAAACACTTTTCATTTTTCCACTGCACGCCTTTCGGTCATTGTTTTACTTCTCTTCACTTGCAATTGTGCTCCTCATCTTCTCCATAACTTGATCCTTTCACTTTGTTTGCATCTGAGGTTATTATGGCGTACATATACTTCCTTCTTAGTACTTTCATGCACTTGTCTTTGTTCTTCAAATTGATCTCTTTCTCCAATTGCTCATTATGGTTGCCCATGTAGAGCTCCATATTCCTCATGCAAAACAAGCCTGAGTTGATCATGTCTCCCGGTTCAATATATGGCATTTGAACAATTGTTGGCTTTTTCTTTGCATCTTCAATTTTTGTACGCCTTGCGGCAACAGTCTTCAAAGTTTGAGATAGCCAGTATGTCTGCAAGCAAAATTCAATTACATCAATCTGGTTTCATGTAATATCCTTTGTAACTGTAGAAGGAAAAACGGTTGGTTAAACTTACAACTTTTTTAATAGATACAATGTCTCTATCAACCCTGCGTCATTGTTTAGGGTATCGAGTACTTGAACTGAAGAGCTCTTGATCTCAAAGCATATGATATAGAAGTGCAGGGTAGTGTTCTGCACTGGCACTAAAACCTACAAAATAATAGTTAACATCATTCAAGTTATTATCGTTGAAATTATTTAGAAGAACGGTTTCCTTATTTAAATTTGTTTAAATCATTACCATGTCAATGTCTCTCATATCTCGCTCATCCACCATTAGCCTTGCATTCAACATGTTTATGTTGAAATTGTACAGATCATCCTGCTTATTTTGCTGTTAAAATAAAGGTTATCAATGAATCAATTAAACATTTTTTTGTTCATCGGTAACTCAAAAAATTCATGAACCAACATTATCAGTTCAAAGAACCTAGTATTTGCTCATTTTCAGTATTACATAAAGTAAAGGCACTCCAAACATCGTGTACTTTTCTTAGTTTTTTCCTATGAACCTACTATTTTTTTTTCATTTTAATCAGTAGAAATTACAATAAAAAAGATCCTACTGTTTCAGTCCAATGAACCCAAATTTCATACCTTGTGAACCTACTATTTAGGTCAATGAACCTAGCCTTTCTTTCTTGAAATTCTTCCTTTAGTTCAAAAACATTAAGTGTCTAGCCATCTTTTAATGAATGTCAAAGTGAAATGACATGAACCTACAATTACAATTATGACACTTTCGTCGTGAACCTATCAGATGAACTTACTATTTTTCAATGAACCTGTTTGTTTTTATGAACCATTGAGGTAAACAGCATGAACCTCCAATAACAACAAATTTATGAACCTCCAATATTAAACAAAACTGTTGATTTTGGTATAAGAATGTCTTACCATAATTATTGTCTACATGAACACTCTGTTAGGTTTGTTGCTCTATGAATGTTTTCTTTGTGGTTTAAAACAGTAGTCCGAGCATCCATAACCCTACCATCTATCTTGTTGTCGCCGGACCTCAAGTGAACTCTTGTTAATTCTTTAATGTTGTCTTTGAACATCCCCTCCCTTTGTCAAAGCAATAATTAAGATTGTTTGTCAGATACTATAAGAATGAATGATGAAAAAGACTACAAGGGAATATTGTCACTTACTCGTCATTTGATTCAATATTTTGCACATAATTACAAATTTCTTTTTGTTCATGAGACTCTTTTGACAAGATTTTGATCTCCCTTGTTCTGAATAGACTTTTCAGTGTTGGTCCTGCTCGCCTAGTCCTAGGCTCAACATCCTTCTTTGATTCAACATTTATCTTTTTCCCCTTACTGTCTCTCCCTTTTCTTGCATAAAATTGTGCTTTTATTTTAGCCATATCATCATCAATGACTTTTCTGCGTTGCTCCCTCATTAAATCCTCTTCCTCTATGCCTTCTAAATCCTCCTCTGCTTCAGGTTCATTGCTTCTGTCAGCCTTTAAAACTTCTGATTCTTCTCCAACACTTGAACCTTCAATCATTGATCCTTCCATCTCAGCTTGTAGGTGATCTTGTTCATCATCTTTCGGATTTGTTTCTTCCACTAGTTTATCCTCACCTTTCTTCTCAACTGGTTCATTCTTTTCTTCAGGTTCATTGTTTCCTTCTTCGGTTTCATCTTCTCCCTCCCTCTCTCTGTTTTCATTGTTTTTGTAAGGTTCATTTTATATTATCTTCTTTTCTTCCACTGTGTAATCTCCTTCAATTAAATGAGTTGTCCTTTCTTTCCTGATTTCTTCTCTTTCAGATGATTCTTTAGCTTCCTCTAGTTGAACCTCTTTTTCTGCATGATCTTTCAAAGGAGTTTCTTCGACTATTTCATCTTGTCTAGTGCTCTCTAGCAAATCTTTGTTTTATTCAGGTTCTCTGATTTTTTTGTTGTTGTCAATTTTTATTTTTTGTACATTTTCTTCAGGTTCATTGACATCTGAATTACCTTCTACCATTTGATGATCTTCATTTATCTCTTGGCCTTTGCTCTTTCCTTCAGGTTTGTCAACTTGTTGTTGTGCACCTACTTCATTATACACCCCAACCAATGTTGATTTCTCAAGACTTTCATCTTCTTCATCTACAACCCCATCCTCTGGATCTTCTACAACATCAAGTTCACTAACCTTTTCTTGTGATGATTTTTCAACACCATCCTATGATCCTTCTTCACTATCACTGTCATCTTCCATTCCTTTACTCTAGCATTCTAACTCATCAAAAGAATTTTCATCTTGTACCAACGGTTTTGATGCTTTCCCTCCTCTCCTGATTGGTTCGAATTGCTTTTTTAATGGCACATAATCACCCTCAAATTCGTCTTCATCTAACTTGTCTTTACTTCCCTCCAACATGCCATTTGATTCGGTATCATCTTCGTCATTTGTTGCTTGCAATGTATCTTTCTTTTTCCCCTTTGTTCCAGTGTTATCAGTCCCCACATCTTCTACCTCCTCATTTGACTCCATCATTCTCTGCTGGTTATTCTCTTTCACATCATTTTCTTATTCAATGTTGTCAATATCCGGAAGAATTTTACTCAATTTTTGCCAAGTATCATCATCTTTGGTCCCTGTTGAACTTGAAATTATTTTCCTTGCATCCTCTGCCCTTGGAACTAGTTTCATGCAATCAATAAATCTTGGATCAGACGAAAAAGGATGATTTGAATCTTTGAAATTTTTTTCATAATCAAACATTTATTCTTCTTCCTCCTTTTTCTGCATCAATGTCTTAGATGTTTTGATCACGCACTTCACTTTGTTTTCTTGCCTGAATACATGTGGTAGATCTCTATACATGGCAGAAATTTCCACCATTGAGTTTGCAAGCATTATGTTTTTGCACGTGAACCTTGTGTACCATCCCTGTTAATATATAAAAATCAAATTAAATATTAGTAAATGAGTAGAATCAATTAGTCACAATTCAGATTATTAAACCATGAACATTTTATATATTCAAATAATGAACCTGCTAGTACATATTAATGAATCATAAACCATAACTGATACGAATCTGGTATGACTCGTATGCCCTCGGGAAGGATCGTGGAAGAAAGGGAAGTCGATGGCGCTTCTAGAACTCTTCTAGGGTTGGATAAGTATTGAATCTTTCAATTAAACAAGAACTCGATGTCTTGAGATTCCACTCAAGGGATGAACGAATTCAATAGGTTGGCTTGATGACAGTTCGCTAACGAGAACAACTCCGGATCCAATCAGTAGAATGACGTCGAAGCAAAGGAAGGAGATTCAAACTCAACTAAAGCTTTGCTATTCAATTTCAACGTGAAAAACAACAATGGTGAAGGTTCAACATATAAAGAGGCTGCTACTAACAATGACCTAAAAGTGCAGCCCTAATTCGGAATTAAAAAGTCTAAATCAAATAATTAAAAACGCTAAAAAAGGAAACTCGGGAATTCTTCAGCGCAGTGTCCGCGGTCGCGGAATTCTGGGCCGGTCGCGGGTCACTCGCGGAAATCGAGGCAGCTCCTCAGGCTACGACATCGTCCGCGATTGCGGGTGCCATTTCCGCGATCGCGGAAAAGCTTCTGTTGGCTTCTTTCGGTTGGTTCGACTCGTTCGAGATGGCGGATTGACCCGTGTTTCGACCCTTGACTATTAAGGCTGGCTTGAAGGCCAGCGTTGCTTCGCCAAGAGTTCGGTTGCCTTCCACCTCCTCGAGTGTTGTCAAGCTCCAAGTTCTCTCGATTGTACCGATGCCGTTGTTTTTGGCTAAGCCTTTGGTGACCATTGATTGAGTAGCCTTTGCTATCTCTCTTGCTCTTGCTCGGGTCACTGGGCCTAGTGAGCATATGCTTATGAGTTCTTCTTCTTCAGCCTCTGTCAATGTCATGTCCGGTATCGTTTCAATAACTACATGAACTTACTGCTCTTAAGTAATGAATGTCAACCTAAAAACCCAATTAACCTACTGTTTCACTTTAATGAGCCATAAGTGCAATCAACTTGAACCAACTGTTTTCATAGTGATGAACCTGCATTACAAAACATCAAGAACCTACTAGTCCAAGCTCATGAACCTAAAACACATGCACTTAATCTTTTTATTTTAACAAACCATAAGCGCAAACAACTTGAACCAACTGTCTTCATATTGATGAACCTTTATTTCAAACAACAAGAACCTACTAGTCCAAGCTCATGAACCTAAAACCACATGCACCTAATCTGTTTATTTTTAACGAACCATAAGTGCAAACAACTTAACCAACAGTTTTTATATTGATGAACCTGGATTACAAACAACAAGAACCTAAAAATCGAAGCTCATGAACCTAAAACACCATGCACCTAATCTATTTATTTTAACGAACCATAAGTGCAAACAACTTGAACCAACTGTATTCATATTGATGAACCTGGATTACAAACAACAAGAACCTACTAGTCCAAGCTCATGAACCTAAAACCACATGCACCTAATCTGTTTATTTTAATCCAAAAATCTTTCATTTATCTGAGATTGTTCTTCAACATATATTTATTTACATGTAAATAATCTTCTCCAAATGTTTTGGTGTCTGTGCATTTGTTTCTTTCCTTTCCTTTTTCATCACCTTCTCTTTTTTCCAATCATTCTCCTAAGTTCTCATCGATTAAACCCAAGAAGACAGAGCTTGATTTTGAATTTTCTTTCCAGGTTCATGAAGATTGTCCACGTAAAGTAGTTGTTTATTTATATGCAAAAGAATTAACACATGTTGTTGGTATAAATATTTTTTCAAATAAATTGTATGATCACAATTAGTGTAGCAATTGTACACACGTTGTCCACTCTTGTCTTTGTTCTTCCATTCCCATATTCTCATTTTTAATGTGTCCACAATAAACTGACACCAGTTTATGCTCTCAACATCTTCAAATTCTCCAACCATCAACAACTGGAGTACGGTGCCTTTCTGAGATAAGTCCACCACAACACTTCAGAACAAAACAAGGAAAGATCGAATGAACCAGGACTCGTCTTTTGTTGACAGCATTGAATGTGCAACATGAGATGGACGTACTTCCGTTGTTCTCAAGAAAGTTTTCCATTCCTTTACTCTCTTCTTGTCCTTTTCATCTTCACCTCCTCTAACAAAGGGTAGACCATTGTTCGAAATACTCAAGATTCTTTGAACCTCATTTGCATTTACAGTAATGAAAGTTTTGTCATCTAGTAATATTTCACTCTGCTCTACATCAAATCGATCTGCAAGCCAACTTCCAAGTTCTTTTGGTATCGTCTTCAGCTTTAATTCCAGAATGCTCCCAAATTCTATTATCTTTATCACTTCTTTCTTCTTCTCTTTTAAACTCTCAACTGTTGTAACTAGTAAATTAGGTACAATCCTTGATTTGAAATCAGTTGGTTCATTTACAACTTTCTTCAAGGTCTTCTTGGCTCATCTTTTGTTTATAGCTTTGATTTCTTTATTTCTTGGTTCAACAACTTGTATTACTGCCTTTTTTTTTCCTGGTTGAAACTCGTCTACTCTCTGTTGTACATGTTTTTTGTTGATTCACCTGTGGCTTTGATATTCTTTTCCTCTTCTTAGTTTCATTTAATGAACCTTCTTCTTCACCTTTGCTCTCATCTTCCGTGCTCTGTTCTATGTCTTCTAAAATTTGATTATCAGATATTGTTTTCTCTGACGATTCTTGTTTCTCATCATCAATCTCTTCAAGCTCCTTTCTCTTGTGTGGGCTTGTTCGAGTTACTTTAGTTTCTGTTTTCTTCCGTGTAAGTTTGAATCTAACCACATGTGTATTTTTTTTGTTCCCTTCATCTCTTCCAGTATTAACAAAAAAAAAACAAGTTATATTCATTGTTGCTTCATATGCACTTTGAAAAATAAATGTATGTACCTCTGGACATAATCTAATGAATCTAAATTCATCCGAGCATGAACATAAGCACATTCAATTCTATATAAAGGTTTGTGTCCAAATGCATAAGTACAAACTCTTAAGGAAATAACTCATCATAAAATAATCATGAACTTCTCTAATAGTCATGAACCATCTAATATTATATTATGAACCTCATGTATAAAATCTTGAACTTCAGAAAATAGTGCAAAATCTCTATATCCTCAACCTTTTATTTAAATGTGCCTTAATTCATAACAACGTGATCTTAGGCAAACTCAAATGTATATAAGGTATTAAAATCTTGAACGTCATAACATTTCGATAAAATGAACCTGGTATATTTAATTAAAGACACTAGACATGTTCAATTAATATATGAAGATTTCTAATTGTCATGAACCTACTAATGAAATATTATAAACTTAATGCTAATGTACTTGAATCTCAGAAATAGTTAAAAATACTTTATGGCTTCACTATTTTTTTGAAAAGTAATCTTATGAACCTTACAGTTCAAACATATGAACCTTCCATAATATGCATATTCTTCATATGAAGTTTGTATGAGCCTATCTAATTCAACTGTTGAACACTAATAATTTCTTAAAAAAAATTGTTTCATAGTCGAGAGGTATGAACCCTAACTTTCTGTTCTATGAACCCTAACTTGAAACTAGAAACCGTTATTTTTTTGCGCTTTGGAGGTACAAAACAATTGAAAAGTTCAAAATCATTAAAACGAAAACTCAGACGACCTAATTCAACACGAAAATAATGAACAACTTCTAAGAATTTGAATCATTATTAGAAAGTCTGGAACCCTAGAAATTTAGGAATACTAACCTGAATCCATCGCGACACCTCAAATTGAAGCAAACACCAAACAATAGTATGATTTCAATCAAAATGTTCAGCGTCCAAACGAAGAATCTGGGGACAATCGTTTGGAATTGAAAGAATTGTTGAAGAGTCGTGAGAGAAATCGAAAAGCAAGCGAACGGGGGCGAGTTGGAACGAGCGAGAGCGAGCCAGAATGGGGGAGAAGAGAAGAGGGTATTGTTGTCTTTTCCCTATATATTTTGACATAATTATGAAATTATCACCGCACCTTCCTTTCCTCTTTTAATTGATTTTGTTTATGTGGCTTCATCTGGAGAGTTGATAATACTTGATCAAAGACATAGGTTAGTTTTTAGTTCTTATCTTAAGGAAACTTTTCTCTTAAACGGGCTCTAATAATGTGTTGTAATAGATTCGCTTTCCAGGGCCCTTACAAGGGTAAAATCTCTATATAACTACTAAAGCAAATCATATTCTCCAATTTTAGCTATGTCACGTAGCATACTCTTCATTCAGGTCATCCACTTGGCGCCATTTCATTGGTCACGAGTTTTAATATTTGTTGTAATTTTCTTAAAAGAATTATTATATTTGAAAAATCATGTGCAAAAAAATCACAAAAAAATTGTTTAAGATCTTTCAGATTACAAAAAGATTTTTATGTGTTAATTTTTTTAGACTTTGACCTCCCAATATCCTATTATGTTATTTTATAAATTTATAATTTTATTTTTATGATATGACATATTACAAAAAGATTGATTTCTTAATAAATAAGAGAAAAACTTATATTTTTGTGTTATGATAGTGTTTTAAAATATATAGTTTTATATATGTTGAAATTAATTTATTTAAATTTGTTAACAAATTGACCTATGATTATTTGATCAAATAGGATTTTTGGTATAACAATTCATTAATATTCGTTGTTTATTATATTTAAAATTTTAAAACTTAATTATATATCAATATCATTTAAAATATCAACTTATTTTCATATAAAATTTTATATTACATAATATTGCATACCACTTACTAACTATATCGAGTTATATAAACAATATCGAGTTATATAAACCGCGCATGGCGCGAAAACTAGGCTAGTATTCCTATTAAAAGGATCACAAACTCTCTTTTTTTAACTAGTTTTATGATTTCTCAAACTTCCAAAATCACCATGGAATTGAAGCCCATACTTGACGAGATGGATGCACAAAGTTCTCTCAAATTACAATAGAAGCCAGCACCCCGATCAGACACAGCTTTAACACATATGTTCTTATCTTAACACAATGTGCACGCTTGAATTATGACATAAAAACCCGATACACGTATGATGAAACTGATGATCCAGAAATCATTGTTATTGTACATGTATACCAAGTAACTAAGGATGTATATATGCTCACAGAACTGACTATTATATAACCTGACTCATTCTCCTAATCAATCCTTCTGGTAGAATGAGAGAGCAAGATCTGTATGTACAGAGAAGAGCTGTGTGTCCACAAAAAGCTGTACCAAAATCAATATCAGGAGATTAGTAAAATTTCAGTATCGTTTGTCATACAATACAACCATTTTAGTGCATAGCTGCATATAAGATTTAGCTTGGTTTTTTTAAGCGTACCTTCATAAATGGTCGATCACGGCTGGTAAATGACCCAATGTAGCTGTCCTTCAAAAGAAGTGAGACCTGCAAAGTGGATCAACAAAATGACTAGCTTAGCATTTGGATACAGAAAATATAATGCCAGGATCATCCATGTGACAAAACGTGGCAAACCAACATCACATAAGAGGCGGAAAACCAACTAAACAAGGTCACTTTTATCATCTTACGTGTAATGTTGTGAAAATATAAGGGAACAATAATAATATAGATAATCAATCTGGATCTACCTTATCATCATTTGATTGGACATTCGTAATCGTGTGGGAGCGTAGATTAGAACAAAGAGAATCCAAATATTCCCTTAGTACGGCTAAGAAACCTTTGGCAGCTTCAACCTACAGAAAGGTGAAATTTTTTATTGGACATCGGCATAACTTGTAATTAGCTAGATTATGCACAAGTCTTTCTTGGTTGTAATTGTAAATTGACCAAATTGTATTCAACATTTCTTATTATGTACAACTTATATGAATGAATCTCCCTAGCTTAGTATGGAAAAGCATTTCAGCGATGATCAGTCCTAAATACAGCAAACTTTTACTTGTAGTCTTTGAGCTTGATAGATTTGTTACAGCATAAAATATTACCTGTACATCAGAACAATCATAAAACGGTCTCTTTTTCCCCAAATAACTTTCTCCAACTAGTGTTGAGTGATAAGGACTTAATGATGCAAGCAACTCCTTTTGTCTGGGAAGTTGAGGCATTGACGGTGATCTAACCTGTATTTACGAAGAAATAAACAGTTTGCTCAGCCTGTGTGCGGTCAGTAAATGATGCACATTATCAGTCATGAGAATGGTTCCATGTAACAAAATCATGTTCCAGTATTTTTAAGAAAAAAATACTTCTTCCCTTAAATTAATATAGAATCCAGCAACTAAAAACATTCCAGGAACATGATCCCTGTGATGGGGTAGACAAAACATGTTACAATAAGAAAGTTCTGGAGCTAATTTCATCAAAAAGCAGTCCACAGCATTTGCTAGCTTTGGATCTGTTGATGAAGGCCAAGTGTCCGGTTGATGAAGGCCAAGTGTCCAACCTATTGATTTTAATATTTACAGTAATGCTGGTATTTTAAGCAAATGATCCCTATTCCCCACTCCACTATTCACACTATTATTCACATTACAAACTCATCATTTACTTTGCACTTTGGGGGGAGCTTTTCCGGCAAATGATGTTCACAATTTAAAATCTAAATGAATTAAAAAAGTAGAGTGAACAGCTGTCATTTATTAAAAGAAGAATAAAAATCCTTGTCATCATTTTGGGAAGAAACATATGTTCAGATTACTGCTTGAGGTTTCTGTAGTAAAGTTCATCTTTAGAAGTTAATACTCCCAAAAATAATCCAGTCCTGTTTGAGTACCAGTTCGAGTTTGCAAGCAGGGCACGGCTCTTAAAATTGCATATCAAGCCTTTCCTCTCTGATATTAAGGAACCTGCCAATACCTCTCTCTCTCTCTCTCTCTCTCTCCCCCTCTCCCTCTCCCTCACCACTTCTATATTCCCAAGACAAAGTAAAAACAAACAAGGATGGATATAGGAAACAAAATGAACATTAAAGGGAAAGAAAAATAACATGTATTATCAATAGTAAAGAACAGGATAAACAATTATTAGTCAACTATCAAACCTGATTCTTGTTAAGATCAACCAATATGGCATTTGTCTTTGACTGTACTTCGGAGGTCTTATTCTTGACACCAACCTACAGATCAGATTGCCAAATGACATGTCAGCAACAACAGTGAAGTGCTGATACTTGATATACTTGAAAAAACACCCATATATTAAGAGAATTTAAAATTACCAGCCACAGAAAATTGCTTCAGATATTCTTACCCATTTTGATCAAGTTATTTTTTAACAAGGTCGGCTTTAAGACATAGAAAAGGTTGTGAGAGCTTACTTGAAACAAAAAGCCAAGGTTGGGAGATACATTTGTATCCTAATTTATGGGTGGTTTTGTGTAACTTATTCAATATCCTTTATTGGACATATAACGTTATGGTGCAATTATTTAACTAGTTCAGGATTTAAAAAAAGCATTGGTACGCCAATACCATACTGCTACAAATTACATCCTTACAAAAACATTAACTTACAATGTATGGAACAGGAGCATCGAGAAAATCCAACATATCATTCGGCAAAACCTATAAATTATAAACAATCATGAATGTTATTCATGAATCATGATAGTTTCTGAAACCAAAGTCACATATCAATTAATTAAAAGATTCTTCAGTAGGAAAAACAACATACTGGCATTAGAAGACTTTGCCACCGATATGGACGGATCAAAGGAACAATTGACAAAACTAAAGCTGATAGAATACCCTGTTCAATGAATAGAAACATCCAATAAGAGGTGAGCAGATTTCTTGAGAAAGCATGAGATAGTTTAATATAACTGAACTTCATCTATCGTGAACACAACCTTTCACCCATATTCTATCTCACATCTATATACTAAAACAGAGCGTTGTTTAACGCATGTCATCCTTACGTTCAATTCGCCTATGTGTCTAATTTTAAGCTATGCCACCTCATTATCCACGTCATATGACACATCATCATGACTTAGAAAAAACCCAATAAAAAAAGCCTCATATTTACGAAATTTGAGAAACCCTTTACCTAAAATTTTATCTACACACTATCCAAAAATTTAATACAGGATTAAATGAGGAAAAAATTAATAAATTATCCAATAGATTATATTACCGTTTAAAAATTTGTTTTTATCTTTTACTACGAAGTATATTATATCTATTCTCTTATATATATATATATCTATTTATTTATTTATTATTTTATCAATCTAATTAACATAAATTATAAATTATAAACGATAAATTATATACGACCCCGTACATGGTACGGGAGCACATGCTAATTACCTAATATAAGAATTGTTAGGCTTCAGACCCAAAGAAAAAACAAGTACTGTTAGGCTCTCGTTTTCTTTCTTTTTATAAGGATTGTACCTGATGCAAAAGAAGTCTGTATGTCCTCCATAGAAAAAATCCAAAACACCTCTATCCTACCACTGTTTGTCCCAATAACATAATAAAAAACATATAATGCATACTATTGAAGAAAATAAAACACCTATAAACTACATACCAAATTTGAACATACAACCACTACTTGCTTCTCCAAAAGTGCCCCAGCAAACAATGTTAATACCTGCAAACACAAATGGTGGAACTTGTATATTATTCCTTAGAAAGTATGAAAGGTAACTGAAAGATGGAGAACGCGGAAAGAGTCAACTATATTACGGTAATTCTTTATCCAATCACAGCCTTTTCATGTTCTCTTGCTAAATGTTTCAGAGCAACTACTACTTTCTATTACAGTAAAATAAACAGTATATTCTATTTCGAGAATGTAACAAGCATTCAGAACTTAGCAGCTAATATAAGAATTATCCATTAGTTAGAAATTATACTTCGAAGTTAAAACAACTACAGCTTTAGGTAACGAAAGTGTCACCATGAGCTGTTTGTACAAAGAATAATAAATTAACCATTAGGACTACGAGATTAGCTCAATAGAAGATATTATCACAGGACGTCAAACTAGATAGGCAAAATATTACATTTTCAAGCCGCAGAGAGCCACATAAGCATGATATGGCCCACACAGATAGAGCAGTGGCCTCCTCTTCTGCTAATATTTCATTATAGACCTTGAAAATAAAATCATAGTCAAATGAAAATGGTTCGATTATGATGAGAATAGTCAAATGGGATACTTAATACATTAACTAATGCAAGATTTACCTCCGACATTTCAAGGCTTGTACTACATGATCTTAGATCGATTAATTGCCCATCAATATTCAGAGCTCCACCATCAGGCCGCTTGAATTCCAACGGTTGCAAGTGCTCTAACGGATGAAACTCAAGGGTAGAACCCCTTTTAGGTGTACTTAAACGAAAATACTCACAAATAATCTGCAACGATCCAAGGTTGTTTGCCTGTAAGGATGAATAATATTGTTAGAAGTGAACAGACTTACTTTATGGTAGCATGAAACAGACAGCTCAAAGGAATACCAACCTTAGCCCATTCTAATATGTCATCATGGTCCACTGGATCCTCCTGACCCGAGGAAGATGTTTCTTCTGTCTCTGCATCCTCAATATCACTCCTAAACTGTCTACCTTCAGATGGAGAACCCTGCAAACTGCATGAGACAATTCCAATGAGAAACTATCACAATATTTGCTAGGACAAATTGTATATAAAATGTACGCAGGACTTGTACAGCAGTAATAATGTATACCTAGAGGACGATTCAGAACTTTCGTATTGATAGCGAAGCAATGGCCAGACAGCATCAGGTATGGTTTTCTCAAATATTTTTTTGCTTGCCCCATCAACTTCTGAGCTCTGTAACAAAACAGGAGAATCTTCCTCATGCTGGATCATGTCACTGTTAGGTACTACAGAAGTAGGAGAATCAATTGACTTTCCATTACACGACTGTGAATTTTCTTCAGTATCAGCATTTGTCACACAGCTTTCACCATCACCTAGTTCCTCAGAACTTATATCACATAATGAAGTACTTCTCACTGAATCATGCAGCCCATCTTCTGCCTCATCTTCAAATGAGATTCTACGTCCATTGTCTTCTTCATCTAACTTAGTATCCATCTCTGAATTTCCCAACTCCAAGCCACAAATATTTTGTGTAAGCCGTTCAAACCTTTCCTCAGTGAATATGCTGTAATAAAAAGTGCAACAGAACCAAATCAATCTGAGCAGTAACAAATTAGCTTCCCAGTAAATATCACACCGCAAATATTTTGTAAGGGAATGTCAAAAACATAGCTACAGAGTGAAAGCCGATTTCCAATTCACCTTTATATACTAAAATGTCAAAAAAAAGGTCCAGTACACCACTTATGGCTACTTTTTAGCTCCCGTTCGGTATTTATAAAATTAACTTTCTATAAGGAAAACTGGCAAGCCTAAAGTGCATTGTTTTACACACTCCAAATCTATCTTATATATTAAAGCTAAAGCTTTTTGAGCTCTTAGAGTGATTTGAGCATAGTTTGTTAAGCTATTTATATCTATTTTTTTATTAAAACTATTACTATTAAAAATGAAATAGTCAATAAAGATGTTACCATTATTTGTAAAGTTTCATAGACTATTATTTTAATCTTATCATCTTGAATTTTCTTTATTTTAAGCTTTTTGAGCTCTTAGTGATTTGAGCATAGTTTGTTAAGCTATTTATATCTATTTTTTTTATTAAAACTATTACTATTAAAAATGAAATAGTCAATAAAGATGTTACCATTATTTGTAAAATTTCATAGACTATTATTTTAAGCTTATCATCTTGAATTTTCTAAATTTTTAACTTTGAACAGAAAAGCTAATGGTCAATCATTGAACAAGCATATAAATTTTGCGAAAAAGCTTTACTTAATATAAAAACTTATTGCAGTCGTAGTAATACAAAATATTATAAATTAGATACAATATATGTCAAAATCAATTATAAAATCACTAAATATATTCCCGTGCATGGCACGGGATAGTACGCTAGTTTCATATGGTTTAACATGTACACGAAGCTAAGTGGTCTCCTCTAGCTAACATGTTTACACAAGAGAATGGAAACAAGTAAAAAAGAACAGGAAAAAGCAGTATGATGAGACATTGGAATTAAGCAGTAACTCACCTGTTCAGTACAGCAAAATGCAATTCAAAGAATGGTAGCCTTGACAATAAGCAATAACAGCGTTGAGTAGTTATTACATGCCGACTCAAGGGTGCATTGAGAGGCTGGTTGTGTGACATCATGGAAACCAACCGGGAGGGTTTCTGAACTATTTCTTCAACCAGTACACAACACCCATACAAAGTCGAACTATCTGCTACCTGGGAGAAAATATACGGTAAGAAGCATATTCTACTACAAACAGTAAATGCAATGGGCACCACCACTCTTGTTGTTTGGCCTTTTGTTTTGCGACAGATATTTGGTTATTAATGGATCAGGCGTGTGGTTACTTTTTCTAGATGTAAAAGAAAATATAAAATAGATTAATTGATAGGAATTTTGAGGATCTATACCGCTATCTATATGTATAAATGTATATTTACTATGGAAATTTTTATAAAATTTACAATCCTATTTTCTTTATTATAAAGTTCAACTCTAATGTAATGTACACTAAAAAATATTTTTTTACTATAATACAAAACATAAATGTTTTAGAATATTTATTAGAAAATCGTGAATATAAAGATAAAGTAATTAAATTATAACTCTCAAATATGATAAACATATAAAAAATACTACCTCCGATCGGATTTAAAAGGGGTGTTTTAGCCTCAATTCTGTAATAATAGTATAAGGTGTTTTAGAGTCTATTTCCTTGTCATCATAAAAAGTTCCAATTTTCAATGATGAAAAAGCAACTCATTAATGGATATAATAAACTAACCCACCAATACAAACACATAAAAACATATGAGGTGTAAAGGTCTTTCAAATGAAAATAAGCCTATTTTTTAATTCTTCTGAAAATTTCTGAAACCCCTTATTAAATCCGATCGGAGGGAGTATATTTCAAAATATTGAGGATCTAAACCCAAGTTGTTAATAATTATATATACATTTATCCAAAACATTATTATTTAATATATTGTACTTTGGCGTGCAAAGCACGTGATTCATATCTAATTAATAGGATTTTGGCTTGATCAACTATATATCCAGCATATGTGACAAGGAATCGGTATTCAAAGTTAATATTATACCATCGTGGAATACAAAACTGATTTTCTTTTTTCAATTAGATATAATTTCACCAATCTCGCTATGATGCGTTTTTATCCAATTGGATTTTTTTCCCTTATTTTAAAACACATATTACAACCTTGGACTCAGATCTATAGTTGCAACATTGAGCTTCTATCACCAACTATAAGAGCAAGTTCTTATATGAAACACAGAATCTATGTGTAGAAATAAACATTAGGCCCCAAAGCAAATAGAAAACACATGTCCAGAGAAAAATGCAATCTGCATATTACCTGCAAACGGAATACATAAGACAAATCACTCTGTTTTAAGTGTTCCTGCAAAACAAAGGATAATATATAAGGACTCCACTGCATGATTCATTTATGTTCGTACTGATTCCTATCCTTTAGGGTAGATAGCACACAGTCTTCATTACCAGTAAGTATAACGTAAGTTAGAAAGGATGTCGGCAGAAAAGACAATTAGAAAATGAAATAAAGACAATCACAGGGAACGAAAAGTCAGATAAGCCAGTCACATTGCTTTTCATTTAGTGTGAAAGTTTAAGAAGGTTGAAGCAAGAAGCAGAACCTCAAACCATGAAGTTTTGACTTACTATATGTTCTATTGAAAACTTAGGCATATCTTTCTACTATGAAGAAGATATTTTCCACTTTAGACTATGCCACAAGTAGTAGCAACATGAAAAAGAGATCAAAGCACCACATGTGGACAATTTCTCTCACAGAACTCATAGTACTCTGCAGAAAATAATATGACAGGTACCTGTCCAAGAAGGATCTCATTCAATTCACTCATTGAGGGAGTCCTTTCAACAGCATGAACCTGAAACAATATTGAGCTTATAGTCAAGAAAAACAGGGAGTTCTTTGAGGTATCAGACTTATTATAGCATTGAGCTTATAGTCAAGAACTCTACCAAAAAACAATTACCATATTTATCCTGCAGCAAATTACAAACCGACAATATTTTCTCAACTATAAACACAGCTGAAAGCAAGTTCCTCCTTAGCTTCTCCAATAGAAGGATATCACATTGGTAGTCATCAGGCAACAGCTTAACAATGATAAAGTATTTCTAGACAGATTTCAGTTCATAATATCTAAATCATTGGGCTACAAAACCAAAGGGTTTACTACATTAAGTCATTAATGCTACATCATGATACTTTGTATCTCATAATAACGTAGTTAGTTCAAAACAAGACACGATCATTAAGAGCGGAATCTCAAGATATACTAAACAACAATTATCTATAGAGACATACACATTAATACTGGAACTTGGCATCTGTCTGCAACATATTTATATTTCAGATGAATCACACTCAGCTGAACATCTCGTCATTCTCAAATAATACTGCTGTCAATGGCATTGACAAAAAAACATGAAAACAACTAAAAAATGCAAAGAAAAATCACTGAACTACATTTGATAAGGAGATATAAAGCAGCATGAGATTTTCAGCAGAAGAGCATTTGTCACTAGAATTAATTAGGAATGTAAATTTAGAAAGATAAGATTGAGAAACAAGAATAGCAGGTGTGAAATCAACCTCTATACCCCCAGGGAAGCAAAATGATAAGAGGTCCTTATGTTTAAGAGGCAACTGTTTTTCTGGAGGATAAACAAACAGAACCTGGACATGAAAGTAGAAAAATTAGTTCTGTACCAAGCAACACCAAAAATATTGCTGAAAGCTAGTTATGTTTTTCAGAACCATTCTCATAATAAAACCTACTATCCCATGCAGAAACTAGGATACGTGTACTATTTGGTGTTTATAACCCTACACACCTGAGGTTCAAGGTAAGGTTCTACACGAGAGTTAAAGTGACCACTTAATGCACTACGGAGTTTGCCTGAACCTTCAGCCTTCCTAGCAAACATGAGTTTCTGTAGGGCCTGGTTGTCACAGTTAGGATGAAGTCCAACAACTGCAATGCTTTCAAAAAGCCTTGTTGGCTCTTTAAAAGATTTCTGATCCTGCATATCAAACAGCAGAGGGAGAATAAAAAAAGGTTAAAATTCTCCTTGTCATGACACAGACTTCATCCATCTGGGCATTTTAACAAAGACACATAATTCAAACAGCTAAAGTAGCGCTCTAGAGGAAGAAATGCCAGGAAGATGGCTTTAGCCTTTTTATAAAAAGGGGGAAGCAAGAACAGTCATTCTCTCAAAGACGGCTAGAGCATACAGAAGTAGAATACAAGGATAATGCTACAAGGAATAGATAATAGCAAAAAAGAGTAAGGATAAACAAAGAAAACAAGAGCAAATCATGGTTCTTCATGTAACATGGGATCAAACTGATGATAGATCAAACTGACCAAGGACTGCAGCTGGAATCTGGCCCACTGGCGCTTTTGGCTTGTCAAAACCTCAGGATTATATGATATACGCTTAGTTTCAGTGGGATGTGAAAAGCCTTTGAATACTCTAGAGAATTGACTCCGTAATTTTTGGAGTTGGTTGCCGCTGTTTTCCTCTCTTGACTGAAAAACAATAGACGGTCGCGGCGATTGTGAATGGACAGCAATAGCAGCTGCTGCATCAGCAACAGCCCTAGCAACATCCTCTTTTGTCTGTATGAAGAATGAAGTTGTCCATCCTGGACTAACTGTTTCTTCCTTCTGGGCCATCTTTGCAAATTCACTTTCTTCGAGAGAAGTTCTGGCTCTGGAGGGGAAAAAATGAGATTCAGATAATGCTTTACCACATGCAACAAACCTTAAGCTTTCTGAAACTAAGCCAATGGTAGTGGTAAAATGCAGTGCATAGACAAAAAAAAGTTACAATCTCTTCAACCAAAAATGAACAAGTGTAATTACAACAACAATCAGAGACTTCCAAGAGATCACTTGATTTGCTAAGGCTCAGTTTGCAAATTCCAACAAGTAATATAGAAGATAGATACCTTCCATCAGCATAAATTAATTAAGATTGATAAGCCAAATTACACTTCCTGAAAACTGTAATTCATATACCCTATCAATGAAATATACAAAAGGAATCAGGATCCTTCATCTCTATAAGTCACCATCGCCAAGAAGGCTAGGATTATCACTTACAATGGTCTACGAAATTATAATTTTAGAGAGGACTATAACCCTAAAATTCTCCAAGGGTACAAAATCCTTGAATGGAAAATTCAAGGAAACGACAAAATTCTATTTCCACTTCAGCCGCCACATCCATCATCTATAGGTACCAGTATAAACAATTGTATCTCTCAACGCCATGGAATTAAGAAAAACAAAAGAGCAGCTGAGACAAACAGGTAGGAAACGACAAAAATTGACCAACTCATATCATTTGAATTGGGATTTTCTCTTTATTATGTGTGCTTGTTGAGAAGAGCAGGTTTTAAATATCACATTCCATATTATTATATAAAGCAAAAAAAAACGAATTCGTCCAAACAAGCTCAACAACACACAAACTATTTGCAGATAGACGGAATTTACAAAGCTTGGACGAGCTCGGTGATTTGTTGAAGCAAGCTGATAAATAGATCAATCCACAAAAGGAAGCAAAAAGGGACACGGAAAGAGAGAAATAGAAGAAACTGCAGGAAATGAAACGCATGAAGAAGCCACGAATTTGAACAGCAAGGGCACGGGAAATTGGGGAAATGAAACGTCAAACAACAGATAGTGATTCATCTTTTTTCTCCATATATTGTTTGCCAATTTTAACAGCAGCGAAAAGTGTAAACGCGTTGAGGAGAGAGCTCACCTTTGGCGACCGAATTGATTGAGAAGAGAGGTGGGAGAGAGAGTTCAGAAGACGGCCATGGATGGAAGGCAGAGCAAAGATGAAGAAAAGCTGCTATTCGTGTTTTTTAGCAGCCAGAGGTAATGAAACTCCCACCACCGAAGGTCCAAAGTTGAAATAATTAATTAATTTAATTATAATTAATTAAAATATAATGCAGTTTGCAGTGAAAACGTTTATTTATTTCTCTTAAAATGGAGTTTTAAGTTTTAACTGAGTCACGACTTTTGTGGTCACCTAACCAGTATATCAAACCTAAAAAAATACACTATGAGATCCGTAACAATAAATATCTATTGTTGCTGCTTTATATACATGCAAACATATTGTATTAACCACCAACAAGCATGTGGTCGGGTGGTAAGGGACCCCAACCACCCAACATGAGGTCTCGAGTTCGAGACTTGGTGGAAATTAAAAATTGTTTGTTGGGTTGAAATTAAAAATTGTTTGTTGGGAGAGTCACCCACGCAGTTACATGACTTGCTAAATACAGCCCGGGCGTTTTCTGAATAACGCGAGGGTGTTTTTTCCCTATAAAAGGGGAAAAACCCTACTCGGCCCATTTTTTACCTCACACACAATTTTCTACCGCCGCCTCTCACCATCTCTCTCGGTTCAAACTAGTTTTTCTTCCTCTTTTCACTACAAATCTCCATATAAGGTATGTTTCTTATACTCTTATGCTTTCTAATGTTGTTTCTAGATGAATATATGTTGTTAGTATAGGAAATTGCATATTATATGATGTTTTGATATTGAATGTTGTTTTAGAAATGGTTGTATAATGGATGAAAGATGATGATTTTGAATTATGGTGGATGAGTGGATGTTGATTTTGAATTTTCGCCTGAAATTCTCGTCGGAAACTGTTGCCGGAAACTCATGATAATGCAAATTGACGCAGAACGCTACACCCCTCGCAGAACGCGAGGGTCATGATACTCGCAGAACGCGAGGTCCTGCATCTCGCAGAACGCGAGAGTCATGCTGTCGCAGATCAAGACTACTATGATTATAAGCATTGTTGTTGTTTGTATAGATTATGAATTTGATTGAGTATGTAACTATAATTTGGTCAGGTTTGTGATTATACAGATGTCCAATTCCAATCAAGAATCTGATATTTCTGATATTAGTACGGTGTCTAGCATTGGAGACAACTTTGATATGCTTGAACGGAAGAGACGTGAACGGGAGAGGCAAGAACGTGAGCGACGTGAATGGGAGAGACAAGAACGTCAAAGGGAGAGAGGGGAACCATCCACTAGACCAAGGATGACCGCACGAGAATTCAGGAACCTCTTCAGGCCGTTCAACCCTCGTCGTTAGATCTTTCTTTTGAAAATTTATCGACCTTCTTTGTTTGCTTGTTCCTTTTAATGTTGTTTGTTTAGAATTACTTATTATGTTGAACCTTATTATGTTGCACCTTTGAAGTGTTGAACCTTATTATATTTCTTTATTTATATGGTGTGTCATACATATTGCGACCTCGTTCGGTTTTCAAACTAGGTTTCACTTCCAAAGGAAGAAATCTTAATTTCAAGTTACACACATGATCAAATAGACATTATAAGGATTGAAACAAAGTTTCATTCCATTTCGATAAAGTTTCGATGACGTTTTTGCCGAATTGGGCTTTATCGCCTTAAAAAAGACACTAAAAATGTGTTGTTTTGCACACTTAACTACAATGCTTCTGTTAATACGCTTTAATGTGCATCCTCGCGTTTCCTAAATAACGCACCCTCGCGTTCTGCGAGGGAGCGCATCCTCGCAGAACGCGAGGGTGCGTCACCTCGCAGAACGCGAGGGTGCGTCACCTCGCAGAACGCGAGGGTGCGTCAACTTCTTCCAAACTCAAAGTACTCCAGAAAGGGTGCAACTCTGATACTCTTAGTGGTCTTTGCTCCTTCCAATGTCTTACAATCTGATGAACACACATCAACCCATCTCTAATCTTGATCCCGCAACTACAAAACATATTAAAGTGCGCACCTAATCTCTCCCCCTTCGTGTATTCCTTAAGCAAAAATTCTATGCATTTGTAAGAGACTTTGAACTTCAAGACTTTAAACAAGTCCGCCCCTTCAACAACTGTGAAGCTCTTATTCAAACTCTCGGTGAAAGACACAGTAATCTCCTTAAGTTGGTTCTCCGCCATTGTTTTGTATTCTTTGAACATTGTGTCTAGCCTAGCATTTCCACTTGACAAGTATGACTTAAGACATGAATGTGCTCCTTCAACTCTAAAATGTTCGAAAAACAATAAAATGCAAATACAAATCAGAACTTGTGGATCCTTCTGTAATGTGTAACTCCTCGCGTTTGGCGAGGTGTGTACACCTCGCGTTCTGCGAGTTCATACATTGTTCCAGGATCTTTGCATTCGAAAATGCATCAACACTGAATCAAGGAATTTACTCGCGTTCTGCGAGTTGGTATGCCCTCGCGTTCTGCGAGGTGTGCATTACAGAAGCTCTTTTTATCATATGTAGAAGGTAGACATAAATAACAGAACATACCTGTTTGTTGTGTTATTCCCGAGAGTGAAGACATTATCCGTCCATGCTGAAACAAGTCTTTCTTTGTAACGGTTTAGCCAATTCGTTCTCACGTACTTCAATACGGTTGGATAAGCTCGCCATTCGTCCTCAAGTTTCTTCAAAGTACTCTTGTAATCTTCTTCAGTGGTTTGTTCGAACACGTTATAATAATCATTTGAAATATTAACCCCCAATGCTTGTGTGCCCATAGCTATCTTCGCTCTCGCCTCTATGTTCTTCCTTACATGTCGCCTACATAAGAGAAACTTTGCATTTGGCCATAACTTGTCTGTTGCATTCATAAGAGCCATCTCACGGTCAGTGACGAAGCAAGTAGGCGATGCTCCTATTCTCAAATACATCGTCTGCAGCTGCTGCAACGCCCATAAATAACTATCCTCGCTCTCAGCCTCTAACCATACCCCGCACACAACAAAATTCTTCCATGTAGAAGTCAAACCGACTATCTCCAGGAAGGGAACATTGTACCTGGAACCAAAATACAGTAAGATAAATACAACATAAAAACAGAATGATAAATACTTACCTGTTCGTGCTATAAGTCGAGTCCATCAAAAGGACATATGGAAACGCCTTTAAGAGTTTCATTGATTCGGGGCTAGCAAAGAACAAGTCGCCTATTATCGAAGGGTTCGTTGCACTTGGCCTATACTCCATGAAGTAGTTGCTCTCTTTGCATTGGTGAAAGAATTCTTGAACCACGGTTCTACCTTCCATTTCCTCTTCCCTTATATGTCTTACCAAATTGTACACTTGGTTCTTCTTTGTGCAACTTCCGGGATCCTTGTTTATCTCAGTGTAAATCTGATTTGGAGAACAATGTGAAAGTACCATCTCACGAACCTTTTTCTTTTGATCCGGGGTTGGCCTCCCGGCAAATGCATTCCCGACCAAACTATCTCCAATAGGATGGTTGTGCAAACCACAAACAACCACTAATCTCCAATTCTCTTCAACCCGGTTCTCCATGAGCTTCAACTGAAATTTACACCCCGTTTTCTTGCTCTTTGTGTTTGATCTAACACCGACACCTTTAGGCCTATGGCTTCCCCTTTTCTCACAAATGATTTGAATCTTACCACTTTGCCCCGGTTTAGATGGTACACTCCTTCCAATAGAGATCATAAACTTGTGTTGCTTTGCAACATTCAAAGCCCACAAATGAGCGATCTCCTTAGAGGCAAACACTTGCTCCGTAGTGAAATATTCCGAATAATCCCTAGAAACAACCTCTTCCTCACATACGGGACTATCAAACTTTGGTGCAGTGCGTAAAGAGGGAAGAAAACACATCTCCTCTCCTACGTTTGTTGGTGGGTTAGCAAATTGTGAATCAAACGCATCATAGCTTGATGGCACCTCATATGTACATGGCATGGAATAAGTAGATGGCACGGGCAACTCATAAGTAGATGGCACATGCAATTCATATGTAGATGGCACATGTTGTTCATATAAAGATGGTTGATGATAATATCCAAAGTCGTCAATCCCTAAATCAAATGACGGTGGCGAAACGGGCACCGTATTCCGCGAGGGGTAGGTGTAGTCATTCAACTGGATTGCATTCAATCCAGTGAACAAAGAAAAATTCACCTATAACAATGCTTCTGTTAATACTCTGTAATGTGCAACTTCTCGCGTTCTGCGAGGGAGGCACTTCTCGCGTTCTGCGAGGGAGGCACTTCTCGCGTAACGCGAGGGGCTTCCTCTCGCAGAACGCGAGAAGTTGCTATTTCCTGAAACTAGTCATTCAACGGGATATTTTAACATAACATGAGTTTCTACATTAAAAACCATAAAAACCCTAAAAACATGAACACATCTAAGTTTTTGACATTATATGCAAAAGTCATCTCTTCAACACTTACTACTACTACTAGATTTAACATGAAATACAACATAATAAGTTCATTTTAGCTCTTAATGGTGCAAAACAAATTAAAATTGAAAAATTAAGTAAGAACATTACCTCATTTGAATGGTAACTTGATGAACCACCATCTTCATTCCCTCCTTTGTTGAATTCCTCTTCATCTTCCGTTATTTTAGGTGTTTTTAGAGTGTTTTGAAGTTTTAAGGTTTTGAAAATGGGTTTTAATGGAGGGTGAAAGAGGTGAAAGATGATAAAAAGAGGTGTTAGGGTAGGGTTAATAGGTGTTACGGAATACTTAAAATAAGGAGGTAGTTATTATAGTTAGGTGGGGACAAGACATGTAGTAATGGCGCACAACAACGTCCATCTGACATGCTAATCTCGCGTTCTGCGAGGTACGTGACACTCGCGTTCTGCGAGGACACGTGCACTCGCAGAACGCGAGATTAGCATGCATGTAATTAACCTAATTTTTTGCTAATCTCGCAGAACGCGAGTGTACGTGTCCTCGCAGAACGCGAGTGACCCGGCGTTGTTTGAATAAAGCACCGGGCTGTATATAAGAACCGTGTAAAAATTAGGCAATGAAAAATAAAACTCTAGATAATATAATAACAGGTGAGAAAAAAGGTATAGAGAAAGTATTGTCTAATGATTATCTAGGCAAGATGATCGATAAGATATTTTTTCATAGGTGGATAAAATAAGTGATAATGGGTGTTTGTTTTGTTATAAGCTAAAGTACAGATATAATATTTGTGAAAGATTAATACTCAAAATTTGTTCACGTGAGCTGTCCGATCGACGAATGAAATACACTCAAACACATCACACATATCCCCCTACAATTTTGGATTTTTATTGATGATAGTAATTTTTATTGATGATAATAATTTGTGTTGATGATAGTAATTTGTGTTGATGACAATAATTTGATGATAGTTTGATGGTTTTGATTGATACAATTTGTGATGATAACACAGTGCGTTAATGACATTTTTCATCACATTTGATTACATTTTTAATCATTTTTTTGTAAAAAATGTCAAATTAAATTATCATACGTCTCGATCACACTACTATATTGAAGTGTCATCCAAATGTTTTAATCTGAATACAATGCAAGGTGACCAACAATCAAATTCTAGCACGCTTTTTTTCAACAATTCGATATGCATTGAGCTCTCTCCTCTCTCTTCCATTTTCTCGCTCTAGTTCTCTCTTCTAGCATTTGTTTGGTGTTCTTTTGAAGGGGTTTTGTCCCCTTCATCCTCCCCTTGTTTTCTAATTTGCATGCATTGGCTCGTTTATCCCCTTAGATTGACAAATGCTTTCTTAACAACCTGATAGCCTACGTCTTTGAGGGGTTTTTTGTTGGCTCTTCTGAGAATGAAGTGGCGCCGAAATCATTAAACAAAAGATGATTGGAGATCTACTCAAGAATATCGCTCCTTTTACTCATGTGAAGAAGGGACCAAACTTCATCAGGTCAACTACTCCTCCAAGCACCAAGACTGTCACTCAACAACTCCAAGACCAACCAAGTGACAAGGGTAAGAGTCCAGCCAATCCTGCTTCAATTATCCCCCTGCAGAGTATTGTTTACCCTCCCAGGGTTCCTCAAAGTCCTCAAGAGTTTGTCCAGAATCTTCAGTTGCATCAAGTCCAGAAATGTACAATTCCCATATCATGGCTCAAATGCAATATTATGCTTATAACATGATTCGTCCGGCTCTTCAGGCTACTCACCAACTGAACTTCATCAATGCTCCAGCTGGCAAGCGGATCCCTTTGTTATGATCTAATGTCCATCTGAAAAGTCAAGCAGTACTATACTGAGGCATATGGATGGAATGGACATTGAGAGCAAAAATGAGGGTGATAATTCCCAAAATGAACCGAAGAGGAAGGAGGAGACTTCTGAATCCCATCATCCAATCCCAACACCTAAGAAACAGAGAAAGGCAAAGGGAAATAAGCAGGTCCATAATGAGTAAGTTTTTATGATTGTCCACTTGAAGTATGGTTTCCTTTGTTGTTGAACTTTGACATTGTGTGACTTATTTTGAATCGCCTCTGCATAGGCTACAGAACAAACTCTTATGACCCGAATTGTTGAATTGCAACCTTTGATTAGTTGCAGTTTAACTATTTTGTTGAAGCTTTATGTGAAGTCAACTTGTATGATGGCTTGGTACTGTATTTGGTTTTTATCTAGGTTGATCAATGGACTATTATTCTTTTACATTACTCCCATGATGTCACTCTATTACCTTAAGTACTTTCCTACTTATATTGCTTTTGTCTATTGGATCTATCATCATGTTGTGTTAAGATGTTATTAACTCTACTGGTGCTTTGGTGTAGTCAATCATCTCTTTCTAAGTGTCTTGCTTACATGTAACTTGGGTACACCAATTATTGATGTACCCTTACTTACTTAACTAGTTGTATATTTGAGATTATAGGTGTCGCTTGTGGTAGTTGTTGTTTGTTGTTGATTGATTGAATATGAAGTGGACTGCTAGTTCTCGTTTACAATTAATCCTCTTAGAGCTGAGATGCCATTTGGACTGCAATATGTTGACTTTGATTTGAGCATGTATCAGGAGGGCGCTACTGGTAGCTCTGTTGTCGGTCCTTCACATACACCAGTAGAACTGAGCGAGGAGGACACAGAGATGCGTGACCCCCTTCAACCTACTTTGAGTCCAGATGATATGCAGATGAGGATGTATGAGATGTTGCAAAGGATGAAGTTGAGACAACAAACGATGGAAGTTGATTTTCGGGAGTTTCAGCAACAACAACAGTTTTTCAGTGATGAGAAGAGTGTCATGAGAGGTCACACAATTAGTTGACCATACCCTTGATTTCAGAACGAGAACATTCAGAGCTTGGAAGATCAGATGCAGTCCCGGGACATATGGGCCAGCACCACCCTCCACCTCATTAGTGGTACTTTCTTTACTTCCCCTTTATCGTTATGTCTTTAGCTTCATTGAGAACAATGCTTGTTTCAAGTGTGGGAGTAGATATTCTATTTGTTATTGTTATTTTGAAAAACGAAAAAAACGACTAAAAAAAGCCACGAAAATTGAAAAAAGGCAGATAAATCTTGGGATAGCAAAGACTATGCAATAAGCAGGTGGCTTGGACCAACACTAGGATGGGGTAATTAAAAGTCTTAAGTGATGTGAGTTTTGGTAAGCATATTTGGAAAACTTAATGAGTGGTTAGGATGAAAACCTAGAAAGGGAGCCTAAGCAAAATGAGTGGAAAGAAAAGAGAGATTTTTAGGATTCTTTCTTGCTTGCCATGGTGACATAAGAGGAGGTGATATAAGGAGGAATTTGGGTAGGTCACTTGGGATTTATAAGGTTTTAGATTCGGTTAGGATTTTATTAATCACATATATTCAGTGTTGTTGGAGGATGAGACTAATTGGTGGTTATTGAGTTGGAGTTTTGTTGATTGTTGGCTAAGAGTTTGAGATTTCATTGTATTGAGTTATGAGCTTACATGTTTAGCTTCTACATTATGAGTATTGAGTTCTCTATGAGTTGTATTGATGATGAGTAGTAGTTTTCTATCTACTCAGACGAGTAGAGATTCAATTGTGGGGGATTTTGATGCACAAGATTCTATAGTGTGTAAGTATAGTTGTTTAGTGCGGGATTAGTGAGTTTTAGAAGCGTCTTGGAGCTTATTTGTGCATTTGGAGTGAAGACGACATGTGGAGTTTTTGTGTTGATTTTAGAGACTTATTGTCGTAGAATATTGTTTGTTAGAAGGGCGGCGACCGCCACCTTCCTTACGGCGATCGCCGTTTAGAAGAAAGAAGAGAAGACGAAGTTATAAGCTGTGACCGCCGCCCAGCTTACGGCGATCGTCGCCCATTCGTGAAGACTTGTGAAGATTTCAACAGCGGCGACCGCCGCCGATAAGGCAGCGGCCGCCGCGTCTGTCAAATCCGTTTCATCAATCTTTTATTTCCTTGTTTTTTTTTTATTTTTTAAACTTGTTTTATGTTTTATTTTAGGACGTTTTTACCTTTGAGGATTCTATCTTTATATATATTTAGGTTAGAGAAGAGCTTGTTCTGCTCTAACCTTGTTTACACTTTTCAGATCATTAGCATACTCTTGTTATGAAGAACTAAGTCCTTTTGCTTTAGTCAGACAATTGAAGCATTCGTTTCGATAAAGTTGTGAGATTCTCATTCCCTATCAATTGCATGAAATTTATCTTTTCTCTTGCTTGAATCGTTTATGATTAGTATCGATTGTTTATGGCTTGATCATCTAGTTATCGTCTTTATTGATCTATTGCTAGAATTAGATTGTTACTGGTTGAGCATATCTATTTCATTGTAGCAACTACACCGTGCTAGTATCTGGTTGTGGTAGTCTTGTGTAGAGAGAATTGTTTTGCATCTAGGATAAAAGCTGGTTGTTTTATGTTGATGTATCCTGACTATATCCTGATCTTAATGTTACTATTAAACTGAATCTTGATAGTTTCATGGTTGTTTAATTAGTTAGAGCTTTTAGTATCTGGTTGAGATATTTGTTACTTAATTTTGAAAAGGAATAGGAATTTCCATTGCATGAGATATTGAATGATTATCTAGGACCAACTTGTCATACGAAGTGTGAATATTTGTTTTGCTGAGCTATTTCCCAAATTACTGGTTCCATCATCTTTTACTTGTTTACTTATTGGCATGCTTGGTTACTAGAAAACAAACAAACCCCCCCTTTGGTTACTTGATTGACACATAGTTCGCATATAGGACTAGAATTTGTCTCCCTGAGGACTCGACCCTTAATTACCTAGGACTCCATATTAGGTTTGTTTGGATTACTTGCATAGGAGCAAGCACGACAATTTGTTGTTATCAAATTGGCGTCGTTGCCGGGGAGGCAACAATTCTAATTTTTTTTGTGTGACTTGTGTGCCAATCTTGGTGTGAACCTATCTTATGGCTCACACCTGTGTTACTAATAATTCACCTCTTATTTTTTATTCAGAAATCGAGAGAACTCTCTTCCGCACTCGCAAGGCTGCCCGTGCACTGCTTCAGGCAACAGAAAGGATGGTTGACGTACGTATCACTCTTGAATCCTTGACGGAATTGGACCTTGTGCAAGCACCTCGAGCTGTGAAATTTCCTGCACTAACTGACGACGATAAGTTTGAGCTTTAGAACGGGAGTAATACATTTGCTTCTGAAATTCAATGGACCGTTGTTAGAGGATCCTAACAAGCACTTAACTGAACTCCATGAGGTCTGCACCAGCATGTGCCCCTCTGATATCACTGAATATCAGATGAAGATGAGAGACTTTTCCTTCTCTTTTAAGGAATCGTCAAAAGACTGGTATCATTCTCTGACTCCAGGGAGCATCACTACTTGATTTAAAGAAGGTGTTTCTTGATAAGTATTTTTCGGCGATCAAGTCCAATCATCTAAAGAAAAAAATCAGCAATATTGAGCAACATGCCACTGAGTCGCTCTATAAATACTACGAGAATTTCAAGAGTCCCCTACCATGGTTCGCGAAGATGAGCGTCGGATGGTCAATTCTGCATGTGGTGGGAACATTTTGAAGAAGAGATATGTGGAGGCATTGGAGATCTTTGCAACGCTAGATGGTGATTCTAGGCAATTCAGTGGGACATGCTCTCAAACAGTTCTAGCAGCAGGGTCTCGACCTATTATTGATTAAGACGACTTTGATATTTTGAAAGAAGAAGTGAGATGCTTGAAGCTGAAAGGAGCACCTCAACAAGCTAAATACTGCGAAATTTGCTTAGATGAACTTCATCCAAACTAATGCCTGCCCAACACTCTAGGAAGAAGTGAATGTTGTAGGGGGATATCAGCAAAGGCCTAAATATGACCCTTATTCCAACACTTACAATCCAGGTTGGAGGGATCACTCAAATTTCAGATGGAGGGAACCAGATCAAAATCAGGGGCCATCACAGCAAGGGAATCCTCAACAGTCAAGACAACCAAATGTGCCAAAACCCCAAGGGCAGATCTCAAACCCATCACCTTCCATGGAGGACCTGATGAAGATGCTTATGCAAAACACAATGCAATTTCAAGAAGCTACAAAATTTAGCATGCAGAACTTGGAGTGAAAAATGGGTCAAATCTCTCAAGTCGTAAGCAAACTTAAAGCAAAGGAGTCGGGGAAACTTCCATCTCAAACGGAAGAGAATCCCAATGTTCGCAATGTTAGTGCAGTAACTTTGAGAAGTGGAAAAAGACTTGAAGAAGATAACCCTGAGGTTAATGCAGGCGAAGGTTTTGAGTTGAAAAAGTCTGATGACAACGACCGCTGCCTTGTTTATGGTGACCGCCGTGACGGTATCCAAAGTATCAAATTTTTTGAAGATGAAGGCGGCGACCACCACTCGTTTCCAGATCATCTCTTGTCCAAAACCAACAGCGGTGACCGCCGCCTACCTTATGGCGACTGCCGCCAAGATGTCCAAGATACTAAAACCAAAAAGGAGTCGAGCCTTACTGAGTGGAAACCTGTTCCACCATTCCCATCTTCATTAAAGCGAACTAAGCCACTCGAGCAGGACAAGGACATGTTTGAGATGTTCAGAAATGTTGAGGTAAACATTCCTCTCCTCAACTTAATCAAATCCGTTCCTCGTTATGCAAAGTTCTTGAAACAGATGTGCACTACAAAGAAAAAACCAAGACATGAACAATAAGAAAAAGGTGAAGGTGAGCGAACATGTTTCAGCGGCGTTTCAAAAACTTCTACCTCAGAAATGTGGAGATCCAGGCATGTTCACTATACCATGTATACCGGGTTTGAAAAAGCAATGTTAGTTTTGGGTGCTTCAATTAATGTTTTGCCTTCATTTCGATGTGAATCCCTAGGATTAGGACCCTTGCATACGACCAAAGTAGTTATTCAATTAGCAGACCGTTCTAGTGTGCGACCTATAGGGATAGTAAAGGATGTTCTTGTGATGGTTGGTGACCTGAGTTTCCATGCTGATTTCTTTGTACTCGATATGGAACATGACAAGCATGCAACCCCTATTCTGTTAGGGTGACCTTTTCTGAAAATGGATAATACAAAGATAAATGTGAGTACTGGTGCATTGACCATGGAATTGGATGGACAAACCATTAATTATAATATCTATGAGGTCTTGAAATATCCTTCTGATGATCATTCTTTGTGTGCAATTGATATGCTTGAACCTTTGGTGCAAGATGTTTTTGATAGGAGCAACCTAGATAGCATGCAGTCTATGCTTGTCGATTCTAGTTTGGATTTTGCCTTGTTCACTAGCCTTCCGGAAGTTGTCCATGAGTTGGATGCTTACATAAGCTTCCTTTCGAAAAGTCATGAAAATTCCCCATACCACTGACCTTGCCGAGCGAAAAACTTCTACCCTCTATTGTGCAAGCACCATTGATTGAGCTGAAACAACTCCCCGATCATCTTAAATATGATTTCCATGGAGAAAACGAGACATTGCCAGTTATCATCTCAAGAAAGCTCACCAGGGATCAAGAGGAGAGGTTGGTGGTGGTTCTCAAAGAGCATAAAACAACGATAGGTTGGACCATTGCTGACATCAAGGGAATTAGTCCTATAACATGCATGCATCAGATCCTGCTGGAAGGAGAGGAGAAGCAATCTAGGCACTTGAACCCACCAATGATGGACGTTGTCAAGAAAAAGGTCTAAAACTTTTGCAAGCATGTATGATCTTCCCTATCTCTGATAGTAAATGGGTTAGTCCCATACAGGTTGTCCCGAAGAAATGAGGGATTACGGTGGTGTAAAATCAAAAGGGGGAGTTGGTCCCTACCAGGCTATAAACAAGATATAGAGTGTGTATTGACTACCGCAAGCTAAATGCGGTAACTAAAAAGGATCACTTCCCCCATACCTTTTATTGATCAAATGCTTCAGAAGCTTTCAGGTCGTGATTTCTATTGCTTTTTGGATGTTATTCAGGATACTTTCATATAGCCATAGCACCGGAGGACCAAGAGAAGACGACATTCACATGTCCTTTGGTACTTTTGCGTATTGTAGGATGCCTTTCGGAATATGTAATGCGCCTGGGACTTTTCAGCGGTGTATGGTAAGCAGTTTCTCTGAGTACATTGAGCATTTCACTGGGGTCTTTATGGATGATTATACAGTACATGGAGATAGTTTTGATGCATGCTTAGATCACCTGTCATTTGTGCTTGCAAGATGTGGAGACACCTTAGTGCTAAATTCTGAGAAGTGTCACTTCATGGTAGAGCAAGGAATTGTGCTTGGTCATATTGTTTCATCTAGAGGTATTGAGGTCAATAAGGCTAAGATTGACGTAATTCAGTCTTTGCCTTATCCTACTAATGTTCGTGAAGTTTGTTCTTTTCTAGGCTATGCAGGTTTCTATCGCATGTTTATTAAGGATTTTTCCAAGATCTCATCACCCCTTTGTGAGGTTTTTAAGAAGGAAATTAGATTCGAGTTTACAACGGAGTGTTAGCCTGCCTTTGATGACTTGAAGACGTGCCTGACAAGTGTCCCTATCATCCAGGCTCCTGATTGGTCTAAACCTTTTGAGATCATGTGTGATGCAAGTGACAATGTTGTAGGAGTAGTTCTAGGACAAAAGGAAGCAAGGGCATCCATGAGACTGAATGGTGCACAAAGAAACTACTCCACTACAGAAAAAAATTATTAGCGGTGATTTTTTCTCTTGAGAAATTCCGGCAGTACCTCCTTGGTACAAAATTCATTGTATATACAGACCATGCAGCCCTGCGCTACCTGCTGACAAAGAAAGAGGCCAAGCCAGGACGGATTCGATGGATTTTGTTGCTAAGTGAGTTTGATGTGGAGATCAAAGGTAAGAAGGGAGCAGAAAACCTTGTAAATGATCATCTCAGCCAGATTATCCATGAAGATACCCCCCCACAGACTCAGATTCAGACAAGCTTTCCTGACGAGTCATTTTTCAGGATGACAACCCTTGAGCCATGGTATGCTAATTTACTCAATTTTCTCACCACAAGTGAATTCCCTCCACCTTTCACCAAGGCTCAAAGAGACAGGCTGCATAGCTCAGCAAGATTCTTTGTATGGGACGATCAATACCTTTGGAAGCACTGCTCTGATCAGGTCATTCGTCGTTGCATCCCAGAAAATGAGGTAAACTCTATCCTTAACTTTTGTCAATCAGAAGCATGTGGTGGACACTGTGGAGTCCAAAGGACCTCCTGAAAGGTACTTGACGTAGGATTTTGGTGGCCCTCCATCTTCAAAGATGCGAATAACCACTGTAAATCATGTGATATGTGCCAACGAGTCGAAAACATGTCTAGTCGGATGAGATGCCACAAACTAGTGTGATGTTTTGTGAAATTTTCAATGTTTGGGGCATTGACTATATGGGACCATTTCCAACATCTTGCGGGAATATATATATTTTGCTTGCGGTGGACTACGTTTCCAAGTGGGTGGAAGCGAAGGCCACCAGAACTGATGATTCTAAAGTTGTGGCACAGTCTTGAGGACAAATATTTTTGCTCGATTTGGGATCCCAAAGGCTATCTTAAGTGATATGGGAACTCACTTTTGCAATAGGACAGTTATTGCTTTGTTGAAGAAGTATCATGTCACGCAAAGAATTTCTACTGCCTATCACCCTCAAACTAATGGGAAAGCTGAAGTATCTAATAGAGAGATCAAATCCATCGTGGAAAAGACGATGGCTCCTAATAGAAAGTATTCGAGTGTGAGGTTAGATGATGCACTATGGGCGTATAGGACAACTTATAAGACACCAATTGGAATTTCACCTTTTCGATTCGTGTTTGGTAAAGCATGTCATCTTCTGGTTGAGCTAGAGCACAAGGCGTATTGGGTTGTCAAGAATTCTAATATGAAACTTGATGACGGCGGAGATCTTCGTAAGTTGCAATTACAGGAACTAGAGGAAGCAAGGATTGAGGCTATCGACAATGTTATTCATTACAAGGAAAAGACGAAGGCATGGCATGACAAGAACATATTGAAAAAAGACTTCAAAGTCGGTGAGAAAGTCTTGTTATTTCAATCCCGCCTTAGACTTTTCCCGGGCAAGTTGAGACCGGGTTGGGCAGGACCCTATATCGTTGCCAAGGTGTACCCAGGTGGTGCCATAGATTTATATGATGATGCTACACATACGGTGTTTAAGGTGAATGGGCAAAGAGTGAAGAAATACCATGAAGGGTTCACTAAAGACACCATTGAAGAGACATTCTTGGAAGAACCTAAAACTCATACATGATGTGCTAGCATGCAGTCGAGCCACACCGTTAACTAAGGCACTTATCGGGAGGCAACCTGGTGATAGGTAGCTATTTTCTTGTTATTTCCCTTTCAATTCTATCTCACTATATTTCTTTTGTACGTTCTTGTTTGGGACTAAGCTGTAGGGAAACAACGAGAGGAGGCAGCGCCCGCCACCAACCTTACGGCACCCGCCGCTAATGCACATTTTCAAGCTTGGCTACGAAGTGGAGAAAAAGAATGACGGCTCCCGCCTCCCAAAAAGCAGCGACCGCCGCGAAACTTATGGTGCCCGCCGCCCCCAAAAAGCAGCGACCACCGCTAATTTAAACGACGGTCGCCACCCTTCAGATATGTTTCTAAACCTGAGCGGAAAAAAGAATATGATGAGATATATAAACAAAAAAAAAGATAAAATCAAAAATCAAAAGAGAGAGAGAGAGAGAGAGAGAGAGAGAGAGAGAGAGAGAGAGAGATTGAACATGACATATGTTATCGGCCTCAACCCGTGACCCTCACTTTCCCCTTCTCCCCCAAACACAAGCCCTCAAACACTCCCTCTTACAAACCGCCTCCCCCCTTTACCCTTTCACAAACCGCCGACGACCACTTCTGTCAAACCTCCACAACAGCAGTGTAGCGACGACTGTCGCCTGGCTTACGACGACCACCGCCGTCTTCGTCCCGGAAATTCAACCATCGAAATTCCTTCGTTTCTTGGTTTCGTTCACTTCTCGACGCCGTCAGAGTCTGTTTATGCCCTCCACCATCTTCAATTTTGGTTTGGTAAGCCCCCTTTTGACCTAGAACTTGGATTTCTAATTCTAGGGTTTGGGATCTTTCGTTGATGATTTGTGGAAGACATTGAACATTTTGGCTGTTGCTAAGAGTTGATTGGTGTTGATTCTTGTAGATGTTGGTGATTGTTGATGCTTTTGCTTGATTTGGAGGATCGTTTTGGATTTGTGAAATTTGAGATTGTGGTGTGGCTTGTGGTTGTTGTTGTTTGTTGTGGTTTGTTGTTGATTGATTGAAGATGAAGCAGACTGCTAGTTCTCGTTTAAAGTTGACTCCCGAGAAGAAGGAGAGGAAGAAGAGGCTTAAGAATCAGGAGTTCGTTTCTACCTTGTTCCCAAATCATTCATGTTTACGTGGACTTGGACTTTACGAATACACTGAGAAACTCTTTCAGCATGGTGGTCTAGAAAGGTTGATGCGGGAGCATCTGAGTTATCATCAAGGACACCTCGTCTTAAATCTAAAGATGTGCTAACCACTGGATCTAGGGCTAAAGATTGCTATGAGCCATCATTCAAGTCATTGATAGTAGCCCGAGCTCGTATTGTAGCCATTCAAGCTCGTATAGATCCGGTTCGAGTCAAGATGAGAAATCAAGTACTAAAGATGAAATAAACTAGACTTCAAGACGAAACTCTAGGCTTTGTAATTGCTCAATTCCGATCTCGGACGAGAGAGAACGAGCCGTTTCAAGAAGAGCTATCGGCGACATGTCTACAAATACGCGACCGCGGATTACAATCCGCGACCGCGGATCGCGGGCTGATTCCATTGATTCGCAAAACTAAATCCGCGACCGCGGCTCCAATTCTGTGCCCGCGGATTCCCTGCTGAAGATACCCGAGATATCTTTGATTTAATTCGTTTTCGGGATTTATTTCTTTCCATTGCTTTTGTTATTTTAGGAGATACTTTTATTTACTTATTTCTTTTAATTGGCCACCTTATTGACCCTATATAAGGTTTGCCCTAGTTATTGTTTAGCCCCCCCCCCCCCAACCCAGACTTTGATATTGAATACAGCGTTTATCGTTTTTTCCTCCCAAAAGAGAGCTTTTGTGAGAAGAGTGCCCCGTGTGCATTGTTGTTGAACTCGCCCTAGTTGTACTTGTGTGTGTCAATCTCGTCCATAAGGTTGGTGCTATCGGGACTCCAAAGAGCATCCTCCAGGTGCCTTGACCCACCATAGTCATTGTGTTTGGTTGTAATCATCCGTTGGGGTTTCTTCATCATTCGGTAAGGTTCTTGTTCTTAAGTTCAGGGGTTTATCGTTGTTTGATTTTGTTCCAATTGGCCTATCATTCGACTTATCCTTCTTTCATCTCATTCTAATTCCGCATTTCTTCTCTGTTCGAGTTTCTGTTCGAGGTTTGGTGTCTAGATCGGACAACAGCGGCTTATCCCCGCATCAAATTGGTATCAGAGCTGTGTTGACACCATCTGTCTTCACGAGAACATCAAGAGACCCCTATCCAGAAAATCACAAAAAAGGAGTCAGTTTTGTTTGCCTGTTTGTCAGTTTCTTTCAGAAATTGATTTTGAGTCTTCTAGTACGTTGATCTTTCTTGTTGAGTCTATTTCAGGTTGTGTACAAGAAGATTGGATCGATTCGTGTTGGCGGAGATCGAAAGATTGGAGTTTGGAGCACCTTTGTCCCAAAATCCATTCATCCCTTCACCCATCACAAATTCATCCATCCCTACCAAAAACGCAGCCATCAGAAACCCTAAGGAATTGCTGGAATTTCTTGCCTTGAAGCCCAAACAAGATCTTCAAGGAAGGAAATCTTATCTTCTAGAAGGAAAATCTTATCTCTTCAACAAGGAAATCAAGTTAGTTGTTATTTTATTTATTTTTAATTTTTGCTGAGATTAACATCTCATATCGAGTCTGTAATTTTCGTTTTTGCTGAGACAAAAAAAAAATATTCAAAAAAAAAAAGAGAAATCGAAAAGTCTCAAAGTCAGCATTTTATTTTACGTTTTGTTGAGTCAAAGTCTAGTTTGATATTGTTTGAGTCGGAATTCAAGAAATCGGAGGAATCGGGATTGCCACAAGCCCGAACGAAGACGAAGGAGTCTTAGGCCGCAAGAAGCGAACCGCGACCGCGGAATCTCACCCGCGACCGCGGAATTCCACCCGCGATCGCGGAAATCGCGTTGTTGCCCCAGAACCTAAATCCGCGACCGCGGCACCCAGAACCGCGACCGCGGATCTTCTACTGCCTCAGTTTGCCCTTTTACTACAGCTACGAGCCATCCCTATTACTACCTAGCCCTCTCGACTCCGTCTTCGATCCTTCATCGACACCAGTCGGGACAAGTTAAGGTACGCTTCCTTTTTGACCCTCTTGAATTCAAACTTAAGCCATATTAGTTGTTTGCATTTACATTCTTGCAAACGTTTTGAGTCTTTGTTTCTTTCTTTCGTTGAGTCATTTTTGTTTTGAGTCAGAGCCTTGAAGTTGAAACCCCGCCCCTACACTAGCCATCTCCATCTCTACCATCACTCATATTAAGTGCTAGGAGCTTGTTAGTTTCAATCTATTGGGTTATTCATCCAAACAAGGCAATTCATCAATAAAAGCTTGTTACAACAACAATTGAGAGAGAGTGCAGAGGAACACATACGAGAGTAAACACTTGTGAGTTGTTTTCATTTACACTCACTTAACATTGTTCTGTGTTAGTCTTTTCTTTGGTAATGGACAAGTTAGTTTATCCCAAAAGGAGACCCCCAAGAGACCCAACAACTAGCCCTGTCACCCTGGAGTTGATGAACTCCTTGGACAAATTTAGTGAAAGGTTTGTTAGTGGACTTACTACAACCATCAGACATGAGCTTCATCATAAACGCTGCCATGGTACCCCTAGGGGTGCTGAAATTCCAGCTCCAAGGGAGCGATATCACACTCCTAATGCTCCTTTACGTCATTCTAATAGATACAATGCTACTAACCGTTTTGATAGATTTCAGGCTTTAGATGATGATGCATATTTTGAAAAGGAGTATGATGAGAATGAAGGATGGCGATCCTATTGCCAACAAGGAGGGTACCAAGGAAGGAGAAGAGAGCCTGAGCAAAATGGAGTTGGGAAGATCAAGGTGAAGATCCCAAGTTTTGAGGACAAGTGTGATCTAGTTGTCTACATGGAGTGGGAGACGAAGATTGAGCAAATATGAAATTGTCACAACTTTCCCGAGCATAAGAAGGTGCGACTTGCATCTTTGGAGTTTTATGGCTATGCTCTAGTTTGGTGGGACAAATTAGTGAAAGCTCGAGTTGGAAATGGAGATTATCCCATTGCTACTTGGGACTTAATGAAGAGGAAGATGAGAGCTCGATTTATTCCCCCACACTACACTAGAGAGCTTCTACAGCGACTTGAGAATTTGAAACAGGGATCAATGGGAGTAGAAGAGACCTTTAATGCTATGCAAATAGCCATGGTGAGGGCCAATGTGATTGAGGATGAAGAAGCGACAATGGCAAGGTATCTTCGTATTCTCAATTCATTTTTGGCTAATGAGATTGAAATGTTTCTATATAGTTCTATGGTTGAGTTGCTGCACTTAGCCATCAAAGTGGAAAGGAAGACTAAGTATAGGAATCAAGGGAATAGGAATGCACATGGTTCTTCCAACACTTGGAAAAATCAGCAAGGACGTAAGGATTCTTATTATGGACGAGATGCCTCTTCCAAGGAGCTACAAGGAGATAGGGATAGACCAAGAAGTGGCACCCCTCCGGCTGCACCACGAGCCAAACTTGGACCCAAGGGAAGTACTTCTAACCCTTCTACTAGAGCTAGAGATATTGAGTGTTACAAATGTAGAGGGAAAGGCCATATGATTAATGATTGTCCTGATATGCTTAATCACCTAGAACAAATTGAGATTGAATATGAGATAGGTGATAGTATTGATGATGTTGTTTGTATTGATGATCCTAAAACTGAATTAGATAATGAGGTTGAAATTGATTATGAGCATGTTGATTCATTGATTGATAGGAAGGATTTGCATGTACAAACTGCTCATTGTGTTGAAATTATAGGAGAAACTCATTGTCTAGATAAAGTTGAGGATTGCAACATGATTATTGATGAAGGTAGTTGTGGTAATATTGCTAGCATGGAATTGAATACTAAATTTCAAATTACTTCATTATGCTACCCTAGTCCTTTAAAACTGCATTGGATGATTGATTGTGTTGATGTGATTTTGAACAAGCATGTTAAGGAAGCCATGACATTAGGACATTGTGATGATACTATTTCATGTGATGTTGTGCCTATGCAAGCTTGTCAACTTTTATTGGAATATCCATGGCAGTATGATAAGAGAGTTGCTCATGATGGGTTTGCTAATTGTTATTCGTTTACATTTCCTAGAAAAGATGTTGTTCTTCCACCTATGGTTGTTTTGCAGGTCACTGATAAGTATGACAAAAGGAAGGACAAGGACAAAGGAGCTAAAGGGATGAAGGGAAGCAATGCACTCCAGCAGCAATCCATCGTTTCCTCAAGGTGGAGCTATGCACTCAAGACATTCAAGAGGAAGTTGTGCATCAAAGAGGATGACGCCTATGAAGATCGTTCAATCATTCATATCAAATATGAATGATTGAACGAAACTCTAGGCTTTGGAATCGCTCAATTCCGATCTCGCACGAGAGAGAACGAGCCGTTTCAAGAAGAGCTGTCGGCGACATGTCTACAAATACGCGACCGCGGATCGCGGGCTGATTCCATTGATTCGCAGAACTAAATCCGCAACCGCGGCTCCAATTCCGCGCCCGTGGATTCCCTGCTGAAGATATCCGAGATATCTTTGATTTAATTCGTTTTCGGGATTTATTTCTTTCCATTGGTTTTGTTATTTTAGGAGATACTTTTATTTACTTATTTCTTTTAATTTGCCACCTTATTGACCCTATATAAGGTTTGCCCTAGTTATTGTTTAGCCCCCCCAACCCAGACTTTGATATTGAATACAACGTTTATCGTTTTTTCCTCCCAAAAGAGAGCTTTTGTGAGAAGAGTGCCCCGTGTGAATTGTTGTTGAACTCGCCCTAGTTGTACTTGTGTGTGTCAATCTCCTCCATAAGGTTGGTGCTATCGGGACTCCATAGAGCATCCTCCAGGTGCCTTGACCCACCATAGTCATTGTGTTTGATTGTAATCATCCATTGGGGTTTATTCATCATTCGGTAAGGTTCTTGTTCTTAAGTTCAGGGGTTTTATCGTTGTTTGATTTGGTTCCAATTGGCCTATCATTCGACTTATCCTTCTTTCATCTCATTCTAATTCCGCCTTTCTTCTCTGTTCGAGTTTCTGTTCGAGGTTTGGTGTCTAGATCGGACAACAGCAGCTTATCCTCGCATCAAAGGTTCTTCCATCTCAAAGCACCAACATTTAAGAATTGGACAACGGACTTCTTGATCACCTTTGAGAATTTGAAAGATGAGAGACATGTTGTTTTTGTGCTTGAACGCAACAATTATTCCTTGAGTTATGGGGACTCAGTTCTGCGCTGGGGATGACCAAGTCACCCTCAAGAGAAGCAACATGGAAAGGTGAGTATGGATACTTAGATTTTTGGTATGATTCCACTGAGACTTCGAACTATGACCCGAAGCATGGAGAGTATAACAACAAGTGGTCTCATCCTTGTTTACGTTTGGCTAACAAGGTGATTAGGATGACATTCTTAGGCCAATCAGAGTTGAAAAAGTTGCCTTACTTAGATTTGGAGACAGTGTGGAGCATGACACCTAAATGCTCGTTAGTGAAGGATTGGCTGTTATTGTTTTTGGGGTGTTGTAAGAAATTTCAGGAAGCAAAGAAAGGCAAGAATGTGATTGGTGGGATGATTTCATTGATTGCCATGTCCCTTGATATCCCATTTCCAGATGAGGCTTCACAGGTTTCTTCGGGGTTTGTTTATGACTGGGTTAAGATGAGATATGTAGGTGTCTTGTCTAAACAGAAAGACAATAATTATTGGACTTATGGTCCAATGAAGAGTCACAAGATCAAGCTTCCTCTTAGAGTTGAGATGCCATTTCGACCACAATATGCTGACTTGGATTTGAGCAGGTATCAGGAGGGCTCTACTGGTAGCTCTACTGCTGGTCCTTCATATACACCAGTAGAGTAGAGCGAGGAGGACACAGAGATGCGTGACCCCCTTTCACCTACTTTGAGTCCAACTGATATGCGAATGAGGATGTATGAGATGTTGCAAAGGACGGAGTCGAGACAACAGACGATGGAAGTTGATTTTCTGGAGTTCCAGCAACAATAACAGTTTTTCAGTGATGAGGAGAGTGTCATAAGAGGTCAGCTTACTCAAATAGCGGTCATGGGACATCTTCATGGACCAACACCACCCACCACCTCAGTAGCGGTACTTTCTTTACTTCCCCTTATCATTATGTCTTTAGTTTCATTGAGGACAATGTTTGTTTCAAGAGTGGGGGAGTATATATTGTACTTGTTATTGTTATTTTGAAAGACGAAAAAAAAAATTAACAAGAAAAAGCCACAAAAATTGAAAAATGGAAGATAAATCCTGGGATAGTAAAGACTATGCAATAAGCCGGTGGCTTGGACCATCACTAGGCTGGGGTAATAAGAAGTCTTAAGTGATGTGATTTTTGTTTAGCATCTTTGGAAAACTTAATGAGTGGTTAGGATTAAAATCCGAAAGGACGCCTAAGCAAAATGAGTGAAAAGAAAAAGAGATTTTTAGGATTCATTCTTGCTTGGCGTGGTGACATAAGAGGAGGTGATATAAGGAGGAATTTGGGTAGGTCACTTGGGAGTTATAAGGTTTTAGATTCGGTTATGATTTAATTGATCACATTTATTCAGTGTTGTTGGAGGATGAGACTAATTGGTGTTTATTGAGTTAGAGTTTTGTTGATTGTTGGCTAGGAGTTTGAGATTTCATTGTGTTGAGTTATGAGCTTACATATTTAGGTGCTAGTTCTTAGTATTGAGTTCTCTTGTGTATTTGGATGTTCTATGAGTTGTATAGATGATGAGTAGTAGTTTTCTATCTACTCGGGACGAGTAAAGATTCAAGAGTGGGGGAGCTTGATGCACACGATTCTATAGTGTGTAAGTATGGAGTTTTAGTGTGGGGTTAGCGAGATTAGGAGCGTCTTGGAGCTTATTTGTGCATTTGGAGTGAAGACGACATGTGGAGATTTCGTGTTGATTTTAGAGAGTTATTGTTGCAGAAGATCGTTCGTTTGAAGGGAGGCGACCACCACCTTCCTTACGTCGATCACCGTTTAGAAGAAAGAAGAGAAGACAAATTCAACATCGATCATCCCCGACAACGACGCCAATTTGATAACAACAATTTGTCGTGCTAATTGCTCCTATGCAAGTAATCCAAACAAACCTAATATGCAGTCCTAGGTAAGTAAGAGTTGAGTTCTCATAGAGACAAATTCCAGTCCTATATGCGAACTATGTGTCAATCTAGTAACCAAAGGGGAGCATGCTAATAAGTAAACAAGTAAAAGATGAAGGAATCAATAATTTGGGAAATAGCTCATCCAAACAAATATCCACAGTTCGTATGACAAGTTGATCCTAGATAATCATTCAATATCTCATGCAATGGAAATTCCTTTTCCTTTTCAAAAGTAACTAATAGCACAACCAGATACTAAAAGCTCTAACAAATTAAACAACCATGAAATTATCAAGATTCTCTTTAATAGCAGCATTAAGATCAGGAATATAGTGAGGATACATCAGCATAAAACAACCAACTTTTATCCTAGATGCAAATCAATTCTCTCTACACAAGACTAGCACATTCAGATATTAGCACGATGTAATTGCTACAATGAAATAGATATCCTCAACCAGTAACAATCTAATTCTAGCAATAGATCAATAAAGACGATAACTAGATGACCATGCTAGAAACAATCGATATTAATCATAAAAGATTCAAGCAAGAGAAAAGATAAATTTCATGCAATTGATAGGGAATGAGAATCTCCCAACTATATCAAAACGAATGCTTCAACTCTCTGACTAAGCAAAAGGACTTAGTTCTTCATAACAAGAGTATGCTAATGACATGAAAAGTGTAAACGAGGTTAGAGAAGAACATGCTCTTCACTAACCTAAATATATATAAGGATAGAATCCTCAAAGGTAAAAACGTCCTACAATAAAACATAAAACGAGTTTAAAACAAATAAGGAAAATAACAAAAACAAGGAAATAAAAGATTGACTAAACGGATCTGACAAACGCGGCAGTCACTTCCTTATCGATGGCGGTAGCCGCTGTTGAAATCTTCACAGTTCTTCATGAATGGGCGGTGGTCGACGTAAGCTGGGCGGTCATCGCTGTTGACTTCGTCTTCTCTTCTTTCTTCTAAACAATGATCGCCGTAATGAAGGTGACGGTCGTCGTCCTTCACACGAACGATCTTCTGCAGCAATAAGTCTCTGAAATCAACAGGAAAGCTCCACATGTCGTCTTCACTCTGAATGCACAAATAAGCTCCAAAACGCTCCTAAAACTCACTAATCCCACACTAAAACTCCATACTTACACACTATATAATTGTGTGTATTAGTCCCCTTTGGTTGAAACATTGTATGCATTCCCAACTTTGTCTCTCTGCCTTCACCCTTTGGTTTTGTAACAGTCTTAACCTATTATCTATTAAAGCTTGGTCCATGTTTTATTTATATGATACAATGTTTTTGCGATCGTGGCTTAACCCTTGTAGATTGTCTTATGGGAGGTGTTTGTGTAAAGCCATTAAACATTTCCTTTCCCTATGAGAACATGACTTTTAATTCTTTGTGCATTTTGTCCATGACTCATTTAAATGTTAGTTTACAGATTTCGAAGACTAACTTCACTCACACTTGAAGCCATCAATTAAAACTTTGGAACTACGATAATCCTAATTATTATATAAATCTCCTTTCTGGTCGAGATTACGTTCATTGGACCCCTCTCGTTAACTTGTCCTCCACACCCATTAGTGTTTTATGAATATAGGATATTGGAATATTAGGGGTTTGATACGGAAAGAACTTGTCATTGAGATTGCTTATATTAAGAGACAGAATAAACCTGATATACTATGTCTTTCGAAAACAGAAGTCGATTATGCCCCTTCTTGTAGTTTGATTAAGAAAATGGGCTTTGAGGACGTGGGTTCGAGGTGGTCTTTGGCTTCTTTACTCTAAATTTTTTACAACCAAATCTCTATCCCTTAATCATACTCACCCTAATTACATTGCTATGAATTATGCTCTTAATAATACCAATATTCTTCTCATGTCATTTATGCTCCCTCCCGTGATGATGACAAAATGGCTTTTTGGGAGTCTATCTCGGCTGCCATTGTTAACTCTAATATTCCTGTGATTATCTCTGGAGTTAATGATCTTCTTACCCCCTTCTAAAAAAATTGGTGGTATCATCCCCACCTCCTCCAGGTTCCATAGGATCCAAAACTTGATGACTAACTTTGATATGGTTGATGCTAAGTTCATTGGCTTCCCCTTTACATGGAGAAAGTCTCTGAATATGCATAATAATATTCTTGAAGACTTGATAGAGTCCTCGTACATTGTTCCCTTACCCATCTTTGTCCTAGCTTAATTGTGCATCATCATCCTTTCTCTTCATCTGATCATGCCTTGATTACTTTCTCCCTTGGTAGCACTACTTCTCGCATTCTTCTTCCTTTCAAATATGAGATCTCTTGGTCCTCTTACTCCGCCTTTAGGCAACTTGTTCAAAAAGTTTGGAGATATAAAGTCCAAGGTTCCTATATGTATCAGCTTAGCAGGAAACTTTCTCTTCTTAAAAATTATGGCAGAGCTTGGGCTCGAGCCAACTCTGGAAATAATTTGCACCAACTCCGAGTAACAGAACCTAAATTAAACCAACTCCAATCAAATTTCTTAATGTATCCTCTTAATCCTATCATTTCCAAATAAATCGAGACCCATACTCGCAAATTCATTGCCTTACTTAAATTCCAATATGATTTTTGGAGACGTAGGGCCAAAGTCAAATATATTCGGGATGGCAACCACAACTCTAAATATTTTCATTATTTTGCTAGAATTAGAGCATTTAAACAAAAGATGTTTCACTTCTGTACCAAGGATGGCTTTTTCCTTCATGATCAGGATAGTATCTCTATTGTTGTCACTAAAGAGCTTTCTCTTATATTCAGGAGAAATGTTGCCACATGGATTTCCGATGAGGATCTTGAGATCATTCCTCATCCTATCTCTAACGAAGACAATATTAATCTTCTTAAAGCAGCCTCTGAAGCTGAATTAAAAAAAGCAGTCTTTGACCAACCTCCAGATAAAACACCAGAATCAGATGGCTTCTCGATTGATTTCCCAAAATATTTTGAACTATTATTAAAATAATCTTTACTCTCAACCGCTAAAGCTTTCTTCCATTAAAGTCAGATTCTTACGACCATTAACCATTCCTTCATCACTCTTATTCTAAAAATTGATAACCCCTCTACTATTAACGATTACCGTCCCAAGGCCTTTGTAACTCTTTATATAAAATCCTTACTAAACTTATGTCAAATAGACTCAAGCCACTCCTTGGTAAAATCATCTCTCCGCTTCAAGGTGCCTTTGTGGAAGGTCGTTTAATCCAAGATAACATCCTTGCTGCTAATGATATCTTTCATTCCTTCCATAACAATAAAAAAGGAAAAATAGGTTGGATGCCCTCAAACTCGACATGGAGAAAGCCTATGATAAACTTGACAAAGACTTTTCGACTAAGGTTCTTCGAATATTTGGTTTTCCGGATAATTTGGATTAATATGATTAACTCTTGCCTTCGTAATGCTTCTTATTCTAGTCTTGTTAATAATCAACCAGTCACTGAATTTAAACCTACATGTGGAATCCGCCAAGGAGACCCTCTTGCACTCGCCCTATTTGTTATCGCCATGGAGTTTCTTGCTCGAAAAGTCACTCAGGAATTAAGGCAAAATAACCCCCATGTTGGCATTTTTCTCAAAACAAATGGTATGACTATTCCTTTTCTTACTTTTGCATACGATACTATTATTCTGGCTAATGAAAACACTAATAATATCCATTATCTAAGAAATTTCTTGAACACTTTCTCCAACACAAAGTGGACTTTCTATTAATTACCATAAGAGCTCTCTACAAGTCTCTAAGAATATTTCTACAGATTATTCCCGAGATCTTGCGTCCCATATGAATATTCCTATCACCACTAAAATGGAGAAATATCATGGTATTCATATCCTTCAAGGTAGAGTCCTTAATGAAACTTTTGATGAAGCCGTTTTCAACCTTAAGAAACAAATATCTAGATGGAAAGCAAATTCTCTATCTCAAGAAGGGCGTACAATCTTAATCCAATCCAATCTTTTCTCTCAGCTCAATTTTCTGATGGAGAGCTTCCTTCTACCGAAAGGAGTTTGTGAGTTCTTTTGGAATAAGCGAAACTCTTCTAGTAGAGCCCTCATTCACTAGGATTATATTTGTAAACCTGAGGCTCTTGGGGGTCTTGGCATGCGTAAAGCATGGGACACTAATGTCGCTCTTCAAATGAAACTCATTTGGAATATCATTACTAATCCAGATAATATTTGGGTCCGTATTGTCCAGGAGAAATACTTTGCTAATTTTGACTTCCTAAACCTGGATCGCAAACCCTTCAAGTCGTGACAATTTAGTAGATTGTTGATGATTCTACCTGAATTTAAAAACGACATCTTCTTACAGATTGGGGATGATCGTACTATTAACTTTTGGAGTGATCCTTGGATCCCAGGTATTTCCATCAATCATCTTAGAAACCAACAACCTTTTGGATCGGAAGGTTTCTAATTTCCTTATTCATGGTTGTAGTTGGGATTTTAAACTCTCACTCATTTTACCAAGTGAGATTATCAATCATATTGCTAAAATTCGCATTCTTGTGACTCCTATTCTGGATACCTTGGTTTGGAAACCATCGCAATATGGTAACTTCTCGGTTAAATCTTCATATCATCTTATTGGGCCAATGTCTCCCAATACTGATAAAAATTCCTTTTTAAAAGCTACCCAAGATTCGGAATTTTATATGGAAAGCTACTTTGGATTGTCTCCCTACCACATAGCGGTTGAATAGATTCTTACATAGAGTTTATGCAACTTATTCCTTGTGTGACGTGTATAATGAAGACTCAAATTTCAATATAAGTTCTCTTTCCCTAATGAAGCGACTTTCCTGGAATCTTTTCATTCCTTCAGTAGGGACAATGAGAACCTTGATCTTGCTTGCTTCTCATGGTGGACACTTTGGAATACTCGTAATAAACTTATATTCCGGCCTGACACCCCTACTAAGAAACCATATCCTCAGGATATTGCAAGGGTAGCAGTTTTTCATTTTATTGAATGGAAAATGAAAATCCGGTGAATAAATAACCTAAGAAGAATTGATCCAAAAATGGAAATAGGAACAAATTTTGGACAAAGCCCTCTTCTAATGTTTATAAACTCAACGGTGATAGCTCCAAAAGGGCCGACTCTGAATCTTTTATCGGATTCATCATTCGTAATAATTTAGGTCGTACTGCCTTTATTAACAAGTTAAGTATCTTGCATTCCTTTGTTGTTGTAACAGAGGCAACGACTAATTTTTAGGGTCTCCGTGCTACTATTTGTTTGAATATCAGGCATATTATTGTTGAAAGTGATAGTGCTATAGCTATTAATTGTATCTCCAATCCTTCTAATATCCCCCGGAAAATTAGATATATTTTTAGTGATACCCGTAGTTTGGCTAATCAGTTTGACTCATGTTGGTTCTTTCATATTCCAAAAGAGATAAATAAAGCCGCAAACACTACAAAAATCTATAATTTTAACGACAAAGTTTTAACGATGAAATGAAAATGTCGTCGTTAATAGCCATTTTAGACTACTTTATTACGACAAACTTAATTATTGGTAGTAATTAAAAAAAAAACTAAAAATACATTGTTATAAGTTCGTCGTAGATATAAACAACTAGATTATAAGAAGAAAAAATAAATAAATCGGTCGTCGTTAATGTTTAACCGGCAGCGCGCGATACGAACGAGCCTAAATTATTCATTCTGAAATTCAATCAAATCGGTACGATATCTCCGCTCCAAAAATAAAAAATCTGTACGATATCAATCGCTGAAAGTAAGGAGGAGATTGTCAACTTCCATATACGTACCTTCTCCACCCTAATTCGTTCTTCTTCAAAGGTGAATCTTCTTCTCCGTTTTATCTGTTTCCATTGTGTGGATCAACGAGTTTCTCTTGTTGAGTGAATTTGGGGCTTGGCAATCTTCTTCTCCGTTTGATTGTTACAGTTACATGTGGATTTCGTCTCTTTACTGCATCTCTCTTTGATTTTAGGGTTTAATTCAACGAATTGTATGGTTGATGGATGCAATTCCTTACATTTATCTTGTCTATGTACGTGACTCTGGAATTGCCTATTAATTTGTTAAGTCATAGTTCTTGTAGTTGATAACGAACATATGTTACTTTGAGCCTATAACTCTATTACCTCTTTTTTCAATCTTTTTTTTCAAATATTGGATTCCTTCTAGTAGCTATTAACAGTAGAGAACAACTGCAGTATTATGTTATCAAGGATTTAGAGTTGGCTTGCTAAATCTATTTAAGAATCCGGTATCTGAATAAATTTTGATAAACATAAGGAACTGAATGATAACGATAATCGAGCATTGAACGATAAAGAATATATGTGACTTCGATCATATAATTCTTTTTCCTCTTTTTCAGTCGTCGTTTAGTGGCTGTTATCGTATTATATTTGATCTGTTGCTGCTGATATTGTGAAATCTGCATGAGATAATATTCTGTGTGAGGTTTTCTCAGTAGTATTTCTGTTTTCTTCTCTGCTTACCAGGTCCTTTTACTAACTACTTCGGGGTTGTAAATTAGACTTAACAAGTTTTCTAAAAAAGGACCTGCGGGGTTAAACGGCCTTTCTTTTCTAGGGTTTCAATTGATTTGATGAATTGTAAAGTCGGCTATCGACCCCATGTAACTCTCCAGTGTATTGTTTCAGTCTCCTTTATGGTTGATGGTCGGGTACTCAGATTGATAGGAAACGAGCAATCTTTTTCTTTTTAGTTATCTAACTATGTTTTTTTTATTATTCTTTAGGTTAAGATGCTCCTGGTTGATGAACCCAAAAAGTTAATGTATGTGGATATGGCCAAGGAGCTTGCAGAGGTGATCCCTATCCATAACTATTGTTTCCTATGTTTTGTGTTGCATATAACGATGTCACTATGTTGACATGAACACCTTTCATGAAAAAATAACTGAAATCTAGCATTTTTATGGAGTTAGACACTAAACTAACACCCTCATCATTCATCACCATGCCAATTCAATGCAGTTGAAGGGGAAAATGGATAGTATTTTTAAGATTATAAAATATGTCAGGGAGTGACAATTGTATCTACTTAAACATAACATGGCTATTTCTTCCCTTTGATTTTCCACTCAATTCATTCAAAATGATTTAAGTTTTAGTTCTTTTTATGCTTTTATGATTGGCTTTATTTTTGCAACAACAAAAAGTTCTTCTTTTTCGTGTATTAGTGGAGTCTCTGGAGATGGATGTGGTGATATTGTGGAAGGATATGCACCTGAAAGGATTCCAACCCCTCCTATTTTTTATTCTAATGTAATTTTCTTTGACATCTTACATTCTACTCTTGTTTGGTTTCTAGTGACCAAGTAATGTTTGCTGCCATGGTTGATGACAGGTTTGGCATAGAAGCAACTCATCTGAAGATGATTTGAATCAAGATATTCAATTAAAGAAACAAGAATCAAACATCAAGTTATTTACGGAAGAACAACAAGCATTGACATTGCAAAAGAAAAGAGCACCCTAAAATCATCCAAAGCACACAGCTGACACGTCTCCTGATATCCAAAACACATGAATTAGATTTCAGCACTGACAATTCAGAATCACATCAACTTGACGCCTCTGATGATGAAAACGAAACAAACGAGGATGATGAAGAAGTTGTAGAAGAATCAATTCTAAAAAGAATCAACGGATGAGGTTTTACGGGTTATAATAGGCGTAGTCATCTCCATCGTCTCTTTAGGAACATTCTGAGAAATTCAAGGACACATAATCAGAAGAAAGTCTAGGTAAAATCAGATCAGAAAATGAATGTTGAACTTCAAATGGTTGTGTCTCTACCTTACCAAACAAATACTCTGCTAATACATTGAAGGATTGAGAAGATCCATTGAAATCAAAGACAAAGTTATGAAGTAATCAAATCAATACCTGAAAAAAATTTCTATGAGCTCGGATGACTGGGACTTCATCATCATCTTCCTGACCTATAATTTTACAAAATTGAAGTACACAATTAGACAATTTCTTTCTCATTCCACTCAAACTGAACGAAATTCCACAACACCTTACCTCCTACAACTTCTCCAGACATCTTCCTCTTTCTGAAACATATCGTAATCGCATCTCTTTCCAAGCTCCTCGGCACTGTCCAGCCTCCAATCTCAACTCCTCGAATCGAATTCGCCAAAAAATGTCCACATGCAACTATCGCGACACGAGAGAGTGTTACAAGACCGTTATCAGTCAACGACAGCGGCGAATCTGGCATCCAGCAGAGAAACTCAACGATTCGGCCGAGGAGGAGAAAAACGTGCACCGTTTAGCGAGGTTGGAAGGAAGTGTCGGTCGACCGAGAGAGAGGAGGATTGAAGCGATGTGCCATGCCTTGTGCGAGCAGATCTGCGATTCGGAGCTCGAAGTTTACAGCATCTTGGTCAAGATTGATGAGATCTGCGTGCTTGGAAGCTTGGAGATCTGCGTGCTTCGGGAGATTGGAGAAGAAGATGAACTCGAGCCAGAAGAAGATGCAGGAGAGGAGGAAACGAGTTCTGCGTGCTTCGAGAGAGGAAAGAACGAGGAGAGGATTTGGGAGTGAGCAGGGAAGAAGAAAGACCGACGAGATCTAGATCTGAAAGAGGGGAATATTTATAGGTAGGGTACTTTATTAATGTTTAATTAGGGAGTGTAGTTGTTACAATTATAGTGCCCAATAGGGCATTGGGCACAAATCCTTCCAATAATAAGGTTAGAAACCTCTTCAATAGTCCATTGTCCATTTAGGTCCAATGAGTATCTTATTTTCTAATTAAAAACTCTGAATCTTTTCTAAATATGGATAATATGCTTTCGTAAATTTATGGACACCTTAGAAAAAACTTCAGTTATATTCTCATGGCTTTGATTTACGTATTCGTGTTTGAATTGCATTTTTTTTCGTTTTTTTTCCTGGAAATGCAGCTTGGTATTGTATTTAATTTATTTGTATTACTATGTTGTTTTTTTGGGTGTTCGTGCACGACTGTGTTGTTTCGGTGTTTGCGTGTTTCACGGTGCTTGTACCAATCACTATATCATGTAGTATATTAATTTGTGTATTTTATCAATTACGTTTTGTATGTGGGTTTGAACATATGGTAACACTTGCGCGGGTTTCCGGATGTTTCGTTTGCGGTTAGTCATTAAACATGTCATAAATTTAAAATTAGTGAACGGTGATATAATTCAATTCTACAAACTCGTAAAATGCAAATACAACTATTGCAACAGTGGTATATGATGTTCATGTTTTACTGATGCCAATGTTGTTTGACGTGTTACATGTGGTGTGTTACATGTTTTACTGAGGCCATGCATATGAATCAATCTTAAGTGTTGTCAATATATAGATTAAAAATATCTAATTAATCCAGATTAATTTTTAATCGGGGAAGGATGGGGCGTCGGAATGAAACGAAGGAATTGATGAACCTGATAGAGATGATAATGAATTTGGAGATTGTAATAGAGGAAGGAGACGAAGATGGTGTGTTCTTAGTTGATGATGGAATTAACATTTAAGAAAATAGGTAATTAGGATAAGATTTAAAATATATTTTTTTGGTAAAAAAAAGATTTAAAATATTAGAGTAGCATTTATTAGGTACATGTTGCTTTTACTTCTTCAAACCCATCAACTTTTATATATAGACTAGATCCGGGAACCCGCGCTTCGCGCGGAGAAATCACAGTTTTTCGTTTGCGGTTAGTCATTAAACATGTCATAAATTTAAAATGAGTGAACGGTGATATAATTCAATTCTACAAACTCGTAAAATGCAAATACAACTATTGCAACAGTGGTTGCAACCGAAATCTGCAACATAAAGTATTTATATGATGTTCATGTTTTACTGAGGCCAATGTTGTTTGGCGTGTTACATGTGGCGTGTTACATGTGGCGTGTTACATGTTTTACTGAGGCCATGCATATGAATCAATCTTAGGTGTTGTCAATATATAGATTAAAAATATCTAATTAATCCAGATTCATTTTTTATCGGGGAAGGATGAGGCGTCAGAATGAAACAAAGGAATTGATGAACCTGATAGAAATGAGAATGAATTTGGAGATTGTGATAGAGGAAGGAGACGAAGATGGTGTGTTCTTAGTTGATGATGGAATTAACATTTAAGAAAATAGGTAATTAGAATAACGATTTAAAATATATTTTTTTTGGTAAAAAAAAGATTTAAAATATTAGAGTAGCATTTATTCCAGTTTTTGGGTAAATACCCCAAAACTCTAATGTTTTTTAAGTTTTTGCATCACTTTTTTAAGTTGTAAGAAAATACCCATTTGCTGTCAACAAAATTTTTAACGGAGCTGTTAACAAAAATTTTAACAGAGTTGTCAACAAAATTTTTTACAGAGCTGTCAACAAAAATTTTTAACAGAGTTGTCAACAAAAATTTTAACAGAGTTGTCAACAAAATTTTTAACAGAGTTGTCAACAAAATTTTTAACAGAGCTGTCAAACAAGAATAATAATTTGTCAACACCGCTAAATAAGTTGTCAACACGACTAAATGAGTTGTCAAAACGACTAAATAAGTTGTCAAACCAACTAAATAATCTGTTAAACACCACTAATAACTTGTCAACAAAACAACAAATAAGTGTCAACACTACAAATAAGTTGTCAACACGACTAAATAAGCATACAAAATGACAGTAGCAGTGTAAACATCAGCATTTCTACAATAGAAGAGCATTTATGATCTCCTGCAGCAAGGCAGAGAACAACAATACACGAATAATAATTGAGTTTGTATTGATGGAGATCAGTGTCCATCAACTCGGTTGGTAGGTAGACATCACTGAATTCTCTTCGTAGTTTCTCAATCCTATAATATGTTGATGACAAGAAATCTAAGGTTGGATTAAAAAAGTGCTTATTTGAATACTGTATAACATCAGTATGCCAAGACATTAAAAAAAGTGCTTATGTGAATCCCCTATTTCTTTGTCTGGATACTACTACAAATATTCGAATTAATAAATCTAGGCCAAGCCTCACCTGCATGATGAATTTACTGCAATGATTCTCCCAATGCCTGCTGATTTTTTATAATTAATAAATCTAGGCCAAGAGAACCTCACTTGAGTATTTGCTGACAGGTACTCTACTAGAATGGCGCAACCAGTTGAAGATTTCCAGCAGTTGATCGGGATTTCTGAATTTGTGAATTGCAGCAGTTGAAGATTTTCAAGAAATTCACAATCAAACTACTTGCCGGAAAATTGAAGAAATCAATGGCGCAACCCTCCGATTCAGACTCGCTACCCTCCGCAGAGTCGTCTCGTCACCGTCGGAGATGTCCATGGCGACCTCGCCAAGCTCAAGGAGTCACTCCGTCTCGCCGGCCTCATCGAATCCTCCGACCGCTGGCACGACACCTCCACCACCCTCGTTCAAATCGGAGATGTCCTCGATCGAGGCGACAACAAGATCGCCATTCTTTACTTTCTCGAGAAATTGAAGCGTCAGGCGGCTCGATGCGGAGGAACCATCATCACCATGAACGGCAATCACGAAATCATGAACATTGATTCCGATTTCAGGTACGTTACATCAGACGAATTCAAGGAGTTTATCAATTGGGGGTTTTGGTACAAGATCGGGATTTCCATGAAAACTATGTGTTCTGGTATCACTGATTTGCATGTAGATCCGTTCGATGGAGTTCGGACGAAATTTAGGGGAATTGATAAACGATTGCACGAAGGAGTTGAACGGATCTGAAGAAGACAAAAGGAGATGAACGGATCTGAGGAAGACGAAAGCAGTTCAAGCCGATCTGAGGAAGAGAGATGGAGCTCAAGTGTGAGTAAGAAGACGAAGAGAAAAAACAAGTGCGTCTATAATGGGGGTAGGGTAGAAACTAAACACTTAGTTTCAGAATGCACTTATTACAAGTATAGTATTGGGCATTGGGCACAAATCCTTCGCATTTATTAGGTACATGTTGCTTTTACTTCCCCATCAACTTTTATATATAGACTAGACTTTTCGGGATCGCGCTACGCGCGGGTTTTATGGCTTATAAAACATCACAATAAGGCGGCGCATAATCGAAGAGTAGAAGATGATGATATGTTTTATACGAATCTATTATAGACATGTGTTGATGGGTCAAACTCTTCATTTGGGCGATATATTCGTAAACGTAGAAAAGAAATGGAAAAAGAAAAAAATTAAAATTAAAATAAAGCATTAAATGTAGTGTGTTTAATTTGGGAAATCCCTAATTTTATAGTATAAATATTAAGATAAGATAGATAGATTGTTTTTAATGGGCCGGTCCATAGTTGTGTGTATCGGGCCGTCAGTTTTGTGATGTGTTTAATACGGCGTTAAATGCATTAATTAAACGCCAACGATCGTTTCTCTGTTTACTCTCCCCACCCTTCCCCACAGAGTCATCATCTTCGTCTTTTCAAACCTACAGTGTTCTTTGAAATTGAGGTGGGTTCAGTCTTGAATCGTTTACACCGGCGACTCCAACCGGTTTCTGTAGTGTTTTCGATATCCCGCAGATGGAAATTTCTTGTGTAAATGGCTGCCAGGTTTGTTCCTCTCAACATCTTTTCTTTAATTCGTGTATTATATAGAACACTTTCAGGGACGATCGAGGAGATTATTGGGGCTTATTCGGCGTGTATTATGCTGTTTAGGGTTTGGGTTCGGGGTATATTAGTTTTCCGTTTCAAAGGGACGGCTAATGGCCTGTATTTGACTATACTCTAACTGTAGATGGGTTGGTCCTTTGTTTTTTACACATTGATGAAGCCGGAGATACTTGCATGCTACTTCAGTGGTTTCCCTCATCACTATTGGGGTTCGTTTCTTTCGATTAAACATAGGTTGATGTGTTTGTTTTTGTGCAGTGAGTTATGGTTCTGTAGTAGATGTAACATGTTTTGCTGTTAACTTGATGTTATGCTCGGTTTGAGAGTGAAATTCTGGTGTAATCACTGATGGGTACAGAATTTAGGGGAAGTATGGCTTGGTTCACCCCAAACACTGAATGATATCGATTCATAGAGAACATAAGTTAAGTATATATTTTCAAAGTGGAGTTCATCCCTTCCGCAACAACATATATTTGTTTTTTTTTCTTCTCTTTGTGACATAATTGTTATATGAATAGTCGGTGATTTAAAAAATGGGACATACCACCTTACAGTTGCATTGAACATTCATATCCAACATTATAAACAAACTAAATTTCGTTCGGGCGATCGCCTATGGTGAATACTATGTGTACGTATGTTGGATTCTGTGTGGGTGTTTACTGTGAAACTTCGTGGGCCCATAGGGACAACCACGGACTGGACTGGGGGCGCGCATAGCACAAGCGCATATGCGCATTAGGCCCAGCAGATAAGCCCATGGGGTTCCACCCTAAAACCAATTGGCAATAAGGGAGTAATCCATTAGCTTATATAGTGAGCAATCTTTATAACTCAAACCCGATGTGGGAATCTTTTCTAACACGCCCCCGCAAGTACAACGACTCGACCCGTTGACACTTGGACAAATGGGTGTGGGTGGGCTTCTCAGTCTCTTTATAGCCAAACCCCAACAAACCCGAATAGATGGCCCGGGACAGAACCCGCTCTGATACCATGTGAAACTTCGTGGGCCCATAGGGACAACCACAGACTGGACTGGGAGGCGCGCACAACACAAGCGCATATGCGCATTAGACCCAATAGATAAGCCCAACGGGTTCCACCCTAAAACCAATTGGCAATAGGGGGAGTAATCCATTAGCTTATATAGTGGGCAATCTTTATAACTCAAACCCGATGTGGGAATCCTTTCTAACATTTACGTCGGGTAATACATAGGTCTTTGTACTCCTTTTTTTATGCATTGTCCTTTTGTTAGGATGCGGGGTGCACTCGCATGTGTGATCACACACGTTGGAGTTCGTTGCTTCAATTAGACTTCGAGAAATTTGACTTTGATAGCACATCTAACATTTAGGATCTGATGTGAGCCTTATAATTGGTGAGAAGGGTTATGTCGGCAGTTAATAACGGTGTTATTCGAATCGTATTTGTCATAATACTGTTTCGGTATTTGGTTTATCGTGAGCATATTTGTGAAAAGGTCGCCGTCATTGAGTCATTTTTTTTGGATTGTGTTTCTTGGAATGAACTGTCTCGTTTTCCACAGGATGGAGGTGATATCGATTTCCTCATCAGGAAACAGTACGCGTGGCAATGTTGGTGAGCCCGATCTGAATTCTTATGGAGGGAGTGGTTCCCGAAGGGTCCGCCTGGTTGCATTTATCCGTTTGATTGCAGACGACAGCATGCTTTCTCGGCTGGTATTGTAATGGTGCAACATGTTATATGTGTCCCACATTAGACTTCTGTTAACATATGGTGATGCTATTGAAATTGCAGCTACTTCCGGAGTGTGTCACGGTTGCAATGGGGGAAAGTATCCAATGGAGTATGCGTTTGGCTATTCCTGGCGGGGACCTTTATGAAGTTAAAGTCATAAATAAAGGAGACGGGCGGCGTTGGTTGAAAGGTGGATGGGCTAAGTTTGTGAGGAACAACGGTTTAGAGTTGGGAGATATCCTCGCTTTTTTGCCAAATGGGAAGTATCAGTTCCAAGTTAGGGTCTTTTCTAGACAGTTTGCAGAGGTGAATTACGCCGAACGGGTGAAACGCAATCTTGGCAAGGGCTCCGTTCGTCTGACTAAAGGCACGACAGACGTCTGTCTTGCATAATACGGTTTGCGATTATGATGTGGGCTTGGCGTACTTGGGTGTTTGTTGTAATTACCCAGTTTCTTTTGCTATTGCAGGATCGTCTGGTGGTGTGAAAGTTAATGCGAAAATTATGAATGAGGATCGATATGCTGCAGGTATGTTGTTATTCTGTTTTCATGTGTTCATGTAGTCTACTGTCATACTTTTTTCGTATTCGTGGGTTGCGTGTGAGTGGTATCGACTATGTATCACAGTCTGTTCTCGACCTATCAGTGCTGTCTCACCGTTTATCGAATTCGCTGATCATTCTGGGTTCGGACGGGTGTTGAAGAAGTCATATGTCACGACCCCATTTCGTATGTTATGTATCCCGACTCGTTCTTTATGTATACGTTGGCTATGTATATTATCCTGGTTGATAAATGTGCATGCGCTGTTCGTTACCATAGTGGATTCCCAAGAACCATGTTGAAGAATTTCTGGGTCGTTCCAGGCTCAGAACAATTGAGCTTCAAATCGGTCGGGACAGCAAGATTGTGACGGTTTGGACGTGCAAAACGGGGGTTTGTTTTGGTACCAGATGGCGAGAGGTCGTTGTTAAACACGGGTGATGGATGCAAGTTCACGGTTACCAATCCAGATGCAGGGGTGTACAAACTCGTTATTTCCCGTGCTGTGTAGTTGTGGTTCACTGTGTTGATGACGTGTGTGGTTCGCTGTGGTCGTTTAGTTATGTTAAATACAGTTGTTTGTAGGATACATTTGTGTTTTGCTAGTTTGTGGTTGTGATGCCCGGAAAGTCGTGGGCCATTACGTTATGAAGACATTACTATGATATTTGGCAGTCCACTTAGTAAGGGTTGCGGTGTGTGTACGGCTTTGGATACTGTTAATCATTTTGAATTATTAGATTATGTGCCATAATCGCGGGTCGTACCCATTGGCTGATAACTGAAGGTTGGTTTCGATACGTTGCGTTACGATATACATTCAGTATGTCGTAATGTATTCGTGCGGGATGTTATATACGGTTATTATGAAGTGTATTCGTGTATAATACGTGTCGGTATATTTTTTTATTTTGTTTTAAATTTCATCCAACAGATTCACCTATCCATTTCGTAACTGTCGTCATTGATTTAGGTGATATGAAACGGGTTCACAGGTGAATTAGCAATACTTAATGAGGTTAATGTTGATGGAATAAATTCCATAAACGTCTGAAACTAATGCATTATTGGTGTGAATGAGACCGTCAAACTTACCATGATTTCCGATGTATATATATGCCTGAGCATAGTAGTCCGGTGATTGCAATTGGCTTATGAACATATACTTTGTACAACAATGGAAGGGGAGATTTATGAAATCCAAAACACCTGTTACGCAACTGTGATGGAGGGTCTGGTTATTGCAACTTCAGAAGGTTCATTACGCGGTGGTAATATTTGTGTATGCATTTACTTCTTTATTTGTGCGCTGGATTATGATTGTGCAACTTATACGTACGACGTGTCATGTGATGTACGCAAGACTACGTCAGCTCGTATCACTGATATCACTGAAGAAGAAGGAACAACACAAGATTGACAACCAGGTGGGCCGACCGTCCAAGAAGAGAAGAATAGCCCTTTTGGGCTTAGCAGGAAGGAAGCCCAAGAAGAAGAAGGCTAAGAAGACTTTACTATTTTACCCTTGAGACATTTTACTATTTAAGTTGGTTTTTAGAGCTTGTTGCTCAGATTAGACAAATTGAGAATTGAGATTGTGTTTTTTGTTTTGACGTTGCTTTTGACGTCTTTTAGCTGTAGTTTGGATTATATTGAATTGCAAGAGGTTACGCTTGGTTTGATATTATCCTGTGAGCTCGATCTGTGTTTATTCATTGTTCGACCTCCAACCCTTGAAAGAACCCTAGGTGGATTCCTTGGGTTAGTTCGAGTCAAGTGAGTCTTCCTAGATCGACGGCTGAGTCAAGGAAGACGTCATTTGCTTATCGTGTCCAAGCCAAGCTAGTCTACCTAGATCGACGAAGGAGTCAAGGTAGATAACACTTGTCGAACGCCAAGGTTCGATCGATCGTCTTCCACAACGATCTCTCGAAGTCACCTCAACAACGATTTCCCCAACTTCCACCCAAAGAGAACGTTTTCAGCCTCACATATTCGATCCTACAGATTCGTCTGCCATCATTTGGTATCAGAGCAAAACGAGGTAAAACGTTCTAGTTTTCGTATTCCCTTTGCTTGAAGTTTACTCACTCGGGTGCATTTTGTTCAGATCTACCTTAAGCCGAGAGGGTGAGAAATTTTTTCGGCCAAATCCTCCTCAAAAGTGTGACGAGCGCCGGAGAGGAGAGTGTAACCGAGAGAAGCAGCGGCGTCTTAGCCTAGGGACGGCGGACGACCAGGGTGAGCCCAAAACCCTAATCCATTTTTACCCTAACCAACCCATAAATCAAGGGAAGAATCAGGTTTTAAGATTTTCTGTTTAAGATTTTTTTTTTGCAACTATTTTTGGAAGGAAATGAGAAAAAATCTTGTCTTAAATTCGAATTTTGAAAAGGGCATACGAGCGGGAGGCGTTTTCACGCTCCCAACCCTTCCACGACCAGTCATCCATTTAAAAAAAAAAAAAACGAGTTTTCAATATCCCGACTAGCCGAAGAGAAAACCGGCTAAGGCGAGAACGTTTTAGGCTAGTAGCCATGTTTGTTTTAGGTTGAGCAGGACCCGGGCTAGTAGCCTTGAGAAGTCCCAGGGGTCAAGCCAAGTGAGTCGGGCTAGTAGCCTCGAACTCCGCCCCGACGCTTTCCCGCCCGGGGGCGGCTCTAGAGATTTTCGAGTTAATTCTTGCATTTTTTCGTTTTTTCTTACGAAATTTTTTGTTAAGAAATTCTTTAAGAATAATCTCAACCGAACCTTCTTTTGACTCTTGGAAGATCCTGTTTGTTTAGTCAGAACCTCATCCCGAGCCAAACCGAGAGAGACTTTCTAAAAAGGGAAAGCGTGAGAAATTTCGAGCCTAGGGCTACGAAAATTAAAATATTAACCTAATTTTGTCTCTTTTATTTCAAGTGGGCTAACAATCTCGCAGGAAAAGAATACGAGGAGAGACGCCAAGTTGGCAAGGCGGGACCCACCGAGGCGGGAGCACGCACACCGAGGCACGCGCGTCCGCGCCAAGTGGGCTGGCCTTTGGGCCGGCCGAGCGGGCCACTCCCCCTTCCCTCTTCAAATCTTTTCCCAAATTCAAAAAAAAAAGGGAAGATATTCTTGTTACCATATCTAGCTATTTGTTTTATTTTCCTTTACTTTAGGGAAATAGAAGATATTCTTTTCTTGGAAGATATAAGTTGTTACCAAGTTGGTAAGATCTTATCTTACCAAATTAGATTTTCTTTTATTTTCTTAATTTATTTTCTTGTTTTATTTATTTCCTTAAAAGATCTTCTAGATTTTATTTTATTTTCTCTCTCTTATCTTGTAGGATTTTTATCCTTGGGAAGCAAGCGAAATTTTGCAGGAGCCTCAACCCTAGCATAGATCCGGCCGAACCCCCCCCCCCCCCCTTCTCCACTCTTCTTCGTTCAATTTTTCGTGCAGCCATGGTTGGATCAGACACCGAGCAGGTTTCTTCGGTTACTTCTGAGATGAAAGAAACAATGCGAGAGGTAGTCCAAGAGATGGAGCAAGAGCTAGCCGCAAGAATCAGTGCTACAGTTTTGGAAGCAATCGAACGCAAGCAGCAGGTAGGCGGTTCGAATGGGGCTGTAGTTTATGAACCTTTGAACGATGTTGACGGGCATCCAGCAAGAGACCGCCCATTAAGCTCAGCGAGCTTAATGGGCGGTCTCTTGCATTCAAATGTTGTTTTCAAGGCTATTTTACCGAGTGTCAGATAGGTGTTTTCTGTTGTTGTTGGAAATGTACCAGCAAATATTGAAGGAGGAGTATTCAAATGTTTGTGATGATCATTGGGTTCGAGATTGTCTTGGGATGCCATGCGTACACGATCTTGCTAGGGCAATCATTTCAAAGACACCTCTTGTTCCGGATGATTTTCATGACTTCTGGAAGGAACTGAGATGGGAAGATGATGCAATAAATTTGTCCTTACCCGACGACAATCGTTCAATGTCTATTCCGGAGATCAGAATGCGTGAAATGTGGGCGAAATGGGAAAGTGGAGATTTGAGGGATAGAACTCTATTCAGATTAAGTGAGTTGTACATTGACTTGGAGCATCCGGAACAAAGTTCTTTGGTAGAGCCAACAAACTTGTTTAGGAAAGGAAAAGGAAGGCCGCCGGGATCAAAGAACAAGGAGAAGCAGCGAAATGGGAATTCTCCTCCGAGAGAAAAGAGGGAAAAGAGTTACCACGAGTACGTTAGAGAAGACTTAACAAATACTGAGAATGCGCAAAAAGTCGCATAGGAGAAGGCAAATAGGCAAAGTGAACGACCAACTTGTCCTAAAAAGCAAGCAAGTCAAGTGTCGTTCGACTTCGGATCACCGTCCCAACCCGAACCATTGTTTTCAGAGACCATCGATTTAGAAGACGAAGACATGAATGTCGTGCCCCTAAGAGCTTGCTATCCAGATCGAAACGAAACAGAGGAAGGAGAAGATGAATAAGAGATTGAAGAAGCCATAAGTTATATGGGGGTGAACTTGGGGGTGAAAAATATTGACTACTTTTGGCTTTCCTACATGACTTCTGTGAAAGATGTGCGTTCAGACGGACATTGTGGGTATCGGTCAATGGCTCTACTTACGGGTATGCAACAGCTTAATGGGCATCCAGCAAGAGACCGCCCATTAAACAACATTCAATACCTTGATCTGGCGAGCGGATCCCATACAAAGTTCAGCGAGCGGAACGTCAGAATCTTCGCCGTCGGTGGTGTTACCATCGATGCTTACAGCCTTCGGATATTGCTTCCTGAGCGTCCTTTTGGGCTAGGGTACAGTACCGGACGACGACTTGTTCGAAGAAACTCCAACATCAGCAATTGAATCGGCATCCAAGGACGCCACAATGCTGTCGACGGTTGCCGAAAGGGCGTTTGTATTTCCCATCACTATCACTATTAATTTTCAGAGCACATAAAGCAGGAAGTCGCGAATTAACCACGATGTCGGGGTGGAGCTTATATATATTCGGTCCCCGATTGGACAATAATGAGGCAGACGAAGGGAAATGGCGATCCATGTTTACGCCGGGAAGTTACGGCTTGAATGGTTTGAATACAGGAGTGAATGCGAGAAGGAGAAGGGACGATCGTTGAGGGGAACGGAAATGATCAGAGAGAGGCAACCCTAACAAAACGATTGTGGACGACAACGATGTGATGGGCTGGGTCTGGGAGGAATTCAGAATCATCCATTTGGGCTTGGGCTAAAACCGAGATGGGGTGGGTTGAAGTTTGGGAAAACAGCGGGTCCATCAAAATGGGTTGGGGTTAGGGATAATGAACGTGGGCTGGTTAGGGAAAACTGGAATGGGAGAGAGGTTTTTAATAAGATGGTTTTAAATGGTGGTGAGTGGTATTTATTACCAAAAACATCCAATCTTTTATTATATTTAGACTAGATCCGGAACCCCGCGCTTCGAGCGGAGAAATCACAGTTTTTCGTTTGCGGATAGTCATTAAATAGACCCTAAATTTAAAATGAGGTATAAATTGAGTTAGTGGTGAAATTAACATTTAAGAGAATAGATAATGAGGATAAATATTTAAAATATTACATTAATTAGGTACAAATTGACATTATTTCATCAAAGTCAACAATTTTTCTATAGATATATAGATATTTATAGGAAGGAAAACCAAAATTAAAGAACAACTAAAATTTACGAGTATGATGAAGCGGTATGCTCTAATGTATGCATATACTGTTGGTGATAATGAAAGATAATGAAAGATAATGAAAGATTTTACTGGATGCATATAAATGTCATAAGTAGATAATGCGGTATGTGCATACAATCTGACGCATATATAAAACTGTGTCACATACAACACAATGTCACGTCATTAATAATAGGAACATATACATACGTTATGAAGCTTTTTTTTTATTATAGTTAAAAAAGTCAAACCTTCTACTATAACATAGATGAACAATTAAACCTAATACACCTCATGAGGGTATATACCCACGAGGTAACTCAATCATTTCCTTTTATCAAACTTCAATCTTGTACACTTACATAATTCTGGACTTGTCAGGAGTAACTATTTTCGACCAAGTTAAATTTTCTACTCAGTATATCATTTTATGTTCCTTGTCCTTAAAATCAGTGGGCGAGTTATTCGAGATTAAATATCTCGCGAGTTATTGTTTAAAATCTCATATGTTGCTAAATGACATAATTGCCCTCTAATAATATTAGAAGTAAAGGGTAAATGAGTAATTTCACAGAAACTAACGGATTGCTTAATGTGAGAAATGGGTGGTTTCATGTTAACGGAGTAGAAAAAAGGACGGTTATTTACAAAAAGTGAAATAAGGGGTGATTCTGTACAAATTCTGCCAAATAAGGGGTGATTTGGCGCAAAACCTCTAATCTATCTATCTATATATAAAAAAACAAAGTCTTTATTTGGCACACCCTAAAATTCTATTTGGCACACCCTTACTTTCGTCACGAAGGTATTTGGTCAGACTTTCGTCACAAAGGTATTTCAAAAGATTCGTCACGGAGAAACGAAGGAGTTCCGTCACGAAGGTTGCCAGGAGTTCCGTCACGAAGGTATTGTGGAGTTCCGTCACGAACGTTTTTTTGAAAAAAAATAAAAGATTCATAATGTTGTAGAGAATTTCAATACGAGTCCGTGCATATAAAATACGTCCAAAACGGACATCGTTTGCCCTTCCAAAAGCCCTAAAAACAAAACAGTCGTTTTCGTTAAGTTCGTAATATTTAAACATAATGCATAATTGTACTTTATAAGTAATAAACTAGTGATATTAAATGATAATATATAATTATATTATATAAATTTAATTGCATGATTTTTAACTATAATTAATAATTATATAAGTTTTTGTTTTTACGAACTTAACGCATGCGACTGTTTTGTTTTTAGGGCTTTTGGAAGGGCAAACGATGTCCGTTTTAGACGTATTTTATATGCACGGACTCGTATTGAAATTCTCTACAACATTCTGAATTTTTTATTTTTTTTCAAAAAAAGTTTCGTGACGGAACTCCCCAATACCTTCGTGAAGGAACTCCTGGGAACCTTCGTGACGGAAGTCCTCCTTTTCTCCGTGACGAATCTCTTGTGAAATACCTTCGTGACGAAAGTAAGGGTGTGCCAAATAGAATTTTAGGGTGTGCCAAATAGTAAGCCCCTAAAAAAATGGTTGCTCTTGGGCAAAATTAAATGTAACCGGTACCGAGTCTGGTATTGGGCCATTTATTTATGGTGGTTTTTGAGCCAATTATACGGGCTTTCCCATATAATTTTTTTAAGCAAACAGTGTTACATAAATTTTCACAAATAATTGACTTAAATAAGCTACTAATCCTTATTCTAGCATTGTAATGATAATTGATTTAATAATTAAAACTTACATGGCTACTAAAATTGTATGATACTAATCCTAGTTAATGAAGTGGATATTCCATTCACCTCTCTCAACGATTCAATTTGTTCCAGAGCATGTCAAATAAAGTGTTTACCAGATCAAAGTTTGTTGAATATTAATGTATTCTTATTCTCTATTTATACAGGCTAGAGTTACTTCTCTTTTATCGTCCAACGAAGTAGTCATGTGTACCTTTGTCTTTATCTTGATTGATTATGTGTCTGTTCGGTAAAATAGAAAATAAGCTAGCTTATTGTTACTAAAAGTTTGAAATCCTAGCTTATTGAAAAAATAAGCTAGCTTATTTTCTTTGTAAAATGGAGGCAAATGGAGTTTGCCGAACAGACCCTATGTGTATAAATTTACAAAGGCTAGATTTGGTCTTTACTATATTGGAATGTTGTTTATATGATTAGCCCAAATTCTATCTTGGGACATCCATTTAATAACGATAAACCGCATACGGAAGCCGTAATAGCCCGCGCGAAGTGCGGGATCCCGAGACTAGTTTGTATGAGAATAACAATAATACAAGAAATTACATTAAACTCTCTCAACAGAAATCTCAAAACACAAGAATTTTGTGATCCAACAATACTTGTGAAATATCTCTTCATTCTCCGAATAACATAAGAACTTAGCACAATTCACATCAAACATATACACAAATAAAATTAATAATTAGTTCAGGACTATTCACATCAAGGGATCAAGCATATACACTAACCAAATATTCACATCAAGGGATCAAGCATATACACTAGCAAAATATTCACATCAGTTCAACACTATTCACAAATCACAACACACCTCAACAAAAAATTTAAAGAAGAATCTTCTATAGAAATTCATTGGATAAAAAGCTTGTAACTTCAAAAATTAAACAAAAGAAGAAAAATGTAGCTAGAAAAAATATGTAATGAACTACAAAGAAAGACATCTAAAAATAATTTACTAGTGTTTAATTTGGTTTATTTATGAACTATTATTTCAAACATCGAATAACTCAAGTCTAGAAGGTAATAAACAAATGAGAGAGTTATATCTGATTAATGAAAGAGGTTTTTGCATAGAACCACCCCTTATTTAGGTCAATTTGTATGAAACCATCCCTTATATCACTATTGATTTAAAATCACCCACTATTTCACTTTTTATTACAAAATACCACCCTAGACTAACTTCTGTTAAATTTTCCATCCAAATATTGAAATTACGATTTTACCGTTGTGTTTTTAAATTAATTACACAAATTACCATGTTCAATTTTGAGATTAGGGTTGTTGATGAAATTTGATTTCTGAACCCTAAATTGAGTTTCAAAGAAATTGATTAATGATTTAATATTTATCCTCTGTAACTATTTATTTGAGAAATTGAGAGCCTCCTTTGTAGAAAGCAGCACAATAGCAGGATCCTCCATTTTGCAACCCCTTCTTCAACCTCCACTCATCATCCTTCCAGCAGTGGCAACATGAATTTGGCGGAGGATGTTACAGGAAATAGTGGTTGGGCTACTTTTGCAATATAGGCTTAATATGGGTTAATTGTGTAAAGTCTATTGAATTGTAGAATATAAGTCCTTGCAATAGTGTAATCCAATTCATTCAGAAATCAATAACATTCTTTCTCCCCAAACTCTCTCTTTCTATCATGAATTCTATTATGGATTCTAGCTTCTTCTGGTGATTGTGATTCTATTTTCAATCAATCATCAAGGTAAGTAGCGAGTTGTTGTTCTTAAGAACATTAGCTTGGATTATCTTCTTACTGTACAATTTTACTGCATCAATGGTATCAGAGCCAGGTTTTCCTTGGATATTCAATTTGTGTAGCAATGGAAACTGCAGTCATTCGATTCTTGAATGTTCATCCCGACTTTTATTAACCACATGTTCTTTGGACTCATGAATCTATCAACCATGGAATCTGCTTCACATTGGGAGCAAATGACAGGGATGGTTTTCATTAGAAATTGGGTTGAGGACGTGAGAACGTTGGCTTCGACATGGAATTTGGAGGCGAAAAGCAGATCAACAGGGGATGATCTGGAGTTTCAAGCCGGCTACTTAGGATCATTGTTGGATTTGGTATGGGAAGAAGTTCAAGAAGACGATGCTGCGTTATCAAGAGAACTCCGTTCATACATGTCGGAAATGAAGAAATGGATCTCCCAGGTACATGTGCAGAGGTCTTTGGACGTGAAGGAGGTGACGGTGCCACTAAAATCACCGCAGGAGGCTCACCATGGCGTCCCAGCTTCTCCCGCTTGCCAGGTGTTCGACGAAATGTCAGAGCCATTTGATGAATCTGCAGTGCTTCTTCAGTCGGATGGTACATATGGGTTCAAGAACCTTGGTACTCCTAGCGAAAAGAAGGGAATCCTATCATTTCAGAAGGGCGAGGATGAGCAAAGTGTACCTGCATTGCTAAAGAACCAGGGGCTGCAGAAGTTTACGCAAGATTCGAGTCTTGTTAAAATTGCTAATACAATGGATGATGAATTGATGGATGGAACTCTGCAGGCTATTGATCAACCGTCATCAGTCGAATCAAAGATGGAGGGAGATAGGAAACCTCTGGAAATTAGAGCTTATGCACATATTATGGAGGAATTTTCAGGGTCGGACAACGTACTTGATGAAGGATTCTTGGACCCTCCAGGAAAGTGTCACGCAATAGATGGGAGCTCAACTGTTCAGGTTAATGGGAACCAATGTTTAGGTGCATCCAACCTGCTCGACGAAATGTCAGGAGGAGATATTGAGGTGTTCGGACCTTGGAAGGTAAATTTTGCCTCTTCATTGACAGTTTCTGGCATTGGTCCTGCAGGAGTGGGTGTGAAGTATATGCTACTAACTGCGTTAATTGATAGCTATAATGAGCCGAGTGCAACACATGATAATCGGTTGGAAATTGTTTGTGAAGAATCAATCAGGACTTTGGCAATTTCAGATGCACATAAGGTGTTTGACAAAATGCCATCAAATGGTATTACTGCTACAAATAGTTTCGGGTTAGTAAACTCAATGAAGTCCTTTGTTTTTGATCCAGGGAAAACTCATAAATTAGGGGTGAAATGGTTGAGGGTTCAGATGCAGGGTGTTGAATTACTGTGCGGAAATAGAATTGAGATGAGGTTAATCTTTGATCCGGGTGGACATGATATTGGTTTATATGGAATTGGTGTAAGTTTGATTGCTTGCTCAATTCCAATTGGGATGATACTCTTGATTGACTATCTTGTTGAGCGGTGTGTTGAGCTTGTTGAGATTGCAAAAGGTTACAACTACAAGGAGAGGGTGGATATTGACTTTGACATTGCAGAGGTCGTCTTGGTGCTTGGGTGTGGTTTCCTTGTTGTTCATCAGATTTTTCAGTTTGCCAAGGGTGATCGTATGATGTTAGCTCCGCTTCAGTTTCCAACCTTGTGGTCAAGGTTGTTCGATGAGGGAGGATTTGTTACAGGAAATAGTGGTTGGGCTACTTTTGCAATATAGGCTTAATAAGGGTTAATTGTGTAAAGTCTATTGAATTGTAGAATATAAGTCCTTGCAATAGTGTAATCCAATTCATTCAGAAATCAATAACATTCTTTCTCCCCAAACTCTCTCTTTCTATCATGAATTCTATTATGGATTCTAGCTTCCTCTGGTGATTGTGATTCTATTTTCAATCAATCATCAAGGTAAGTAGCGAGTTGTTGTTCTTAAGAACATTAGCTTGGATTATCTTCTTACTGTACAATTTTACTGCATCAGAGGAGACCTCATCTTCCAGCGATGGCGGAAGCACCCCGCTTGATACACGAGTGGACGCCTCCACGGCTCTCGCCCTTCCCCTCTCACCATCAACAAAACAATCCCGCAATTCATGTCGCCTCCCCCTGAATGACCCCCGACCGGAAAATCGAGAGCCACTCATCATCTACGTCGTCTCCCCTTCGTCGTTCAGCTTTTGGCCCCCGACCGATATCAACTTCGTCGTTCAGCTTTTGACTGGACTAATCTTCAACGCCAACCGGAGGAGATCCCATTTCTCCGGCTGCCCAACTACCTGTCTGGATACTGCCAACCCTACTAGGAGAGGGAAAGATTAGGTCTGAAACTGATTTGTATCAATTCGATGGAAATTGCACAACGTCTTCTCAATTTCTCAAATAATTAGTGAGGGAGGATAAAAATTATCCAAATCATTAATCAATTTCCTTGAAATCGAATCGAATTTTGAATTTCGGGCTAAGAAATCAAATTTCATCAAGAACCCTAATCTCCAAATTGAGCATGGTAATTTGTGTAATTAATTTAAAAACACAACGGTAAAATCGTAATTTTAATATTTGGATGGAAAATTTAACATAAGTTAGTCTAGGGTGATATTTTGTAATAAAAAGTGAAATAGTGAGTGGTTTTAAATCAATAGTGATATAAGGAGTGATTCCATGCAAATTGACCTAAATAAGGGGTGGTTCTATGCAAAAACCTCTTAATGAAAAGAACAAGCTACGAAGAACAAAGAAAAATTCTATAAAAAATCTTTTTTTTTTCTCGGGGTCAGTGGGGCCCTTATTGGGTCTATCCCCTTTTGTATTTGAAATAGATATGTGAGCATTATCCACTAAGTATGAGTGCATGAGTCAATAGTTTATAGTGCATGAATTGGTATTTTGAATACATGAGTCAATGCATTTAATTGGAATAAATATTTTTGAACCACTAAGTATGAGTGCATGAGTCAGATGTTAGTGCATGAGTCAATGCTTCACAGTGCATGAGTTGATTCTTCAGAATGCATGAGTTGATTCTTCGGAATGCATTAGTCAATTTTTTCAATTATAATATATGGTCATGAGTCAGTCATGCTTCATGGTGCATGGTTGATTCTTCTAGCAAGAGTTACTTCCTTTGAATGCATGGGCCATTTTTGTTGAGTGCATGAGCCATTATTTGTGCATATTCTACACATCCAAATCTTCTATAGTGAGTTACATCGATTGTGAAAGAGGAATGAACAAATGAAGTTTTTGATGTTGAGTTGGAGAGGGAGAGTTTGTTGATGGTGATGAGATGCTTGCATTTGGTTGATCCGTTGCCGGAAGTTAGGCCAAATATTTTGGAGACTTGAAGATATTACTTTGAAGTTGGCTACTTGAACTGTTTTTTTTTTAACATTTATTAAAGGAATGGTTTATTCGTTCTATTTTTGTTGTATGAATGTGCAAAAGATTGAATAAAAAATATATAGTAATGGATGGTTAGAAATTAAATTCATCAAAATGTAGATATAGCTTTGTATCCTTCATCCTTGTCTTGTACGAAAAAAATATTTTTAAATAACAACCAGTGATACATCCTATGTAAGTGCAAAGAAGTTTTTAGTAAATAAGATTTCAAATATGTGAATTCAAATCTTTGGTTATGCACCAGTTCGTAGTACAAAGTACATGAGTGAGTGCATGAATGCATGCATCAGTGAAATAAAATGAGTGAATGGGAAGTACATAAAAATGCATATGACAACTGCTTTGCATGTATATGACTCATTGCAAAAAAATGCATGAGTACTCACTCATGCATTTTTTTGCGCATGACTAATTGAAACAAAGTGCATGAGTGAGTGCATGAATATGCATCATTTAGTATAACAAAGTGCATGAGACACTTCAATAAAAAATGCATATGACAACTTCCTTGCGCGTGCATGACTCATTGAAAGAAAGTGCCTGAGTGAGTGCATGCATTAGTCAGCATAATTACTAAGTTCATGAGACAGTCGAATAAAAATGTATATGAAAACTTCTTTGCGTGTGCAAGAATCAATGAAAAAAAGTGCATGAGTGAGTGCATGAGTTACTGAAACAAAGTATATGAGTGAGTGCATCAATGTGCACGAGGTACTCAAGTAAAAATACATATGACAACTTTTTTGTATGTGCATGACTCATTGAAATAAAGTGCATAAGTATGTGCATCAATGTGCATGAGACGGTGCATCAACGTGCATTGAAATAGAATTACGAGATTCTTTTTTCAAGTATCATTCAATCACAAAAAATCACTCCAAGATCAGAAAACTATAATTTCATGCCATCAATAAAAAAGAATAGAAACTTTACCATGATCCATAATAGTTTCAATATATTCAAATCTCATTAGATTCAGTACAAGATAGCAATTACAAATTCGATTCACAAACCACTTTGAATATATCTGCCTAATATAAACAATCAAAAAGAACGAATTTCCAATGTCGTGTTTAACAAGACAAATTGAGAAAAAAATCCAAACCTAAACAAATTCGAGTAGCCAAATTACAGTATCTTGATCTACATCTAAATCGAAGGAGGAACCATATCAATAACGACAAAAGAAGACGGAAAACGGGGCAGCAATGTGATGGAGAGATCGACGGAGGAACCATGTCGTGGAGAGACCGACAGGAAGAGAAATCACGTCGATGAAGAGAGCTGCTGAATTTGATCACTGGGAAAAATGGACGGATAAGATTAGAACATCAATTTATGAACACGAAGAGTGGAAATTGATCTTCACTCCTTTGTACTCACTCCTTTGTGTAGTGACATCCTCACTAAATCCTTTTTTGCCCCAAAGCACCGAAGGGAGTAACAGATTTTTAACATGATGCTAGTTTTAGTAGTCTCCTTCTCTCCATTTGTCTTCGCCCCATTTCAGTTTTCATCCCTTTAAAACTCATGGCTCAAGTTTACAGAATTATCTTTCGATTTCTCACGTACATTAATTTTTTCTAAGACTAGTTTTCCTGTGTCATCTACCAAAATGGGCAAGATTTTAGCCTATATATGGGACGGAACTAGGCCTGACCTGAGCATGGGTCAGGCCAACCCGCAAACCCACACCGAACAAACACGTAAAATCGGAACCGAATCCAAACTGCAATATTCGGATCGGGATGCAGGTTGAATAATTTAAGAATTTCGGATTTGGGTTCGGATCGCGTTTCGTAGGTTCGGGTTCGGTTAATCCAAACACAAATTAAATCTAAAGAATAAAGATAATTTGGATTGGGTTTGTTGGACCCGGTTCTCAGGTCGTGAGCCAAACCGGCTCGCGACGGCCCATAGCGTAACGAAGGCCCAAGTGTCATTGAGAGACTCGGGAGAATGAGGCCCAATAAGCAAGCCCAATAAGAGAGGAGAGCGAGATAGGATAAAGTGGGGCCCGCGACCTAGGTATAAAGGGTAACGGAAAGGAGAGAGAAAACATCTTTTTGGCATCTAAGGCATTTACCCCTTGAGCAAGAGAGAAACACAAAGAAGACGAAGCTTTCTTCCCGGATTCGTCTTCTTCCTCCCGATTCGTCTCTGTTCATAGAGAATCGGATGATCGGTACTTGGATTATGACTCTCGGTATCGTATTCGTGCTTTTGATATGAGAATTATCGCGTTTGGTTGAGATTCATTATTCACTGTTCCATTGGTCTGATTCGAGAGGTTTCATGGCTTAAAAGTGTATTTTGATCGTTATTCCCTTCTCTTTGTCACTATTTGGTGTTATTGAGTTCGTTACTCTTATTTGGTCGTGATCAGTACTGACTTGGGCGTCGAAGAGCCAAATCTGAGGGTTCATCCTTCCGGTTTGGTTGCGCAGGTACTCAGGGGCTCAAGAACACGAAGAACAACGTAAGAAGAAGGTGAGTTTTGATCCAAAAGAAGATGGAATTCAAGTTGTTGCTTCAGTTGTCGTAAAGGAGGTCCCTGGCAGATTGAAGATTATAGCTGGCCAGACCTCGCGAGGTGTTGATTGCGAGGTCGCAAACTCCTGGGCTCCAACACTTGCGCCGACCGTGGGGACCTCCTCGCGCAGCTAGTTCTATTAGAAGCCTTGATAATCAGATAGCGAAGTTCAGTATAATGGATGAGACAGACAGAAGCGACACAGTGAACAACACTCTATTGAAGACAGGCCCCCTCACTCAGGATGTCCCTAATCCACCGCTTCCTCGCGTGGATGAAGAGGACACTCGCGACCTTATCACTATTCCACTAGAGCATGTTGCGGCCTTCAATGCTTGGATGGGGCTCCAAGGGGCACCAGGGAACCAGAATGCGGCTAATCAAAGAGTGGAACCTCATGAGACGCGAGGTAATCGCGAGAATCAAGAAGCTCATCTAGAAGAGCAGGGCGCCGAAGTTGCCCCAGATGACAGAGTTTCTGTCTCTAGAGTGCCAAGGACCACTATTATTCTTAACATGGTGGACGCTATGATGAGAGGGACCAAGCTTATTATCCCCTGAATGAGTCGCGCACTCCGCGCAACCTTCATGGAGTGCCCTCCTATCCTCGCGACGACTATCAAAATCAGTTGTATCCTACCAAACCTCCTCTCAATTTCTCATCTATGTTCGGACCAACCGCATTCGCGGAGCATATTATTCGTGCACCCCCATTGCCGGATTTTAGGTTCCCGACCATCAAAGAGTACACAGGAAAGAGAGACCCCAAAAAGCACCTCTCCCGCTACAAGTATGCAATGATCGCGAGAGGGCCCGATGAGGCCACAATGTGTAAGGGTTTCCCGGGGACATTGGCCGACACAGCAATGACCTGGATGTTGAATCAACCTGCCGGAAGTATCACATGCTTCGCGGACATTGAGAGAGGTTTTCTATTGCATTTTGGCTCGTCTAAGAAAAGAAAGATCACAATGCAAGAAGTGGTGGGAGTTAAACAGAAAGTCGGGGAAACCCTGGAGGAATACGTGAAAAGGTTCTCGGGAATGGTGATAGAGGCTGATGATTTTGATGACAAAACTGCGAGGGTCGCGTTCCTCGACGGTTTGTTAGATGGAAGTGAATTCAAGAAACACTTATACAGAAAGCAAGAAAAATCCTACCAAGCCATGCTTGAGAGGGCGTACGTTGAGATTCAGGTTGAAACTCACTTAAGCGCTCCCTCTTCGGGAGGGGGTCAAGTCAAACAGAATGAGAATCAGAATCAGAGCTCTAAGAAAGGCAATCAAGGATGGGGAAATAAGAGACAACAATACGATCAGAATCAGGGTCAGAACAGCTCGCGAGCACCAGGTCTGGCTACTCAGCATCAGAATCAGGGACAATATCAGGACTATGGTCAGAACCAAGATCAGAATCAGTTTCAGGCTCAGTATCTAATGAATCAAAGAGATGACAACGGTAACAACAGGGGTCGCGGCCGTGGAAATGGTGGAAGATGTCGTGGTCACGATGGAATGTGGTGCGCTAATCATAATTCCACAACTCACAATATAGATGAATGTCGAAATGGCCCCAGAATGAACAATGAACCCGAGCAAAGAGCCGTTCTCATGAATCAGAGAGGCGGAGGAAATCAACAAGGTAGAGGTGGAAGAAACCCTGGACAAGGCCAGTACAGGGGGGATACAACAACGGAGGCAGAGGAAGGGGACACATTCAACAAGTCGCGATTGACCCCAACCTCCCCCAGGGTAATCAACAACAAAATTTTCCAAGGCCTGACGGCCATGTGGGAACGATAGCGGGGAAACACGTCCCCATTCCCCCTAATAGACACGAGCAGAGAAAGATGAACAATGCTCCCCTGCCTCGCGGTCTCCCTGTCATGAGCATTGCGACTCCGCCACCCAGAAAGCCTTATCAGCTTGTTTTCTCCAACGAAGAAGTTAATGAGTGGGCAGTTTCTTCGGGTGACCCACTCGTTATACATCTCCAGATAGGGACAAAGCTGGTAAGCCGCATATTAGTTGACACGGGAAGCTCCGCGGATATCCTCTACCTGGATGCCTTTGAAAAGTTGGGAGTAAATCCTAGTTTGAAGAGACCCACCCGGACAACTTTGGTGGGATTCGCGGGGGAAAGAGTAAAAGATTTGGGCGTCGTAACGCTCGACGTTGTGATGGGCGATGAAACAGGGCCAAGAAGGTCTGAAAAGATTGACTTTGTGATAATCCCAACAGGCTCATCATACAACGCTATCATCGGAAGATGTACCTTGTGCAAGTTCGACCAGTAGTATCAATGAGCCATTTCTGCCTCAAGTTTGCCACAGAATCAGGCACAGGGGTTGCGACTGGGGTAGAGAACGAGAGCATCTCGTGATATATTAAATCTGAGAAAGGAGGGGATACGCCTCTGCTTGCGAATCAACTCTTTGTGCCCGGGTTGCCTAACGTGGAAGAAGTGGCCGATCTAGACGTTCGCGAGCCTCCAAGGCCCCGAGGGCCCGAGGAGGAGGAGAACAAACCGAAGTTCACCGGCTTTGAGACACAAGAAATCACTCCTTTCGGCAACAAAGAGGAAAAACTATTTGTAGGAGGCAGCTTAGATCCCATGGTAATGGGAGAGATTGAGAAATTACTGGTAGAGTCGCGAGACGTATTTGTATGGTCGCCAAAGGACTTAAAGGGAATCCCACCCTCCGTCATTACCCACTCTCTAAATATTAGTAATGAAGTGGCCCCAAAGAGGTAAAGAAAAAGAAAGCAGGCAGGACCGAAGAATGTCGCCGCGGCCGTTGAGATCGCAAAGCTTTTGAAAGCAGGGTTTGTAAGACCAGTGCAGTATCCGGCTTGGCTTTATAACATCGTAATGGTCGCGAAGAAGGGGACTAGAAAATGGAGAATGTGCGTAGACTTCACCAATCTCAATAAAGCGTGCCCGAAGGACAGCTATCCTCTGCCTTCCATTGACCAGCTAGTAGACTCAACCGCGGGGCATGAGGCGTTGAGCTTCCTTGATGCTTACTCAGGCTACAACCAGGTAATGATGAATCCTCTAGACTCAGAGCATACATGATTCATAACAGATAAGGGAACTTTCTGCTATAAGGTTATGCCGTTTGGTCTCAAGAACGCGGGGGCTACGTTCCAAAGCCTCGTTGATCGAATTTTCAGTGGCCAGATCGGGGACACTGTTGAGGTGTATGTCGACGACATCGTTGTTAAGAGTAGGAGACAATGCGACCATGCTCGCGATCTTGCTGAAGTATTCGCGACTCTGAGGAAATACGGAATGAGTTTGAATCCAGACAAGTGTGTCTTTGGAGTAACAGAAGGAAAGTTTCTGGGCTTCATGATCAGTGCGCGAGGTGTGGAAGTCAATCCAGATAAAGTTAAAGCAGTACTGGATCTACAACCACCTAAGTCGACACATGAGGTCCAAAGATTTGTGGGTAAAGTGAATTATTTGGGAAGATTTTGTGCTAAGCTGGCTGAACGCAACCTTCCGTTCTTTGAAATTCTGAGAAAGCCAAAAAACTTCGAGTGGACTACAGAATGCGATCAAGCATTCGCGAGCCTCAAAGAGCACTTGTCAAGGCTCCCAATCCTAGCTTCGCCAATTCCGGGTGAGACCCTTCAATTATATCTCGCGGCGAGCTCTCGAGCTGTGAGTGCAGTGCTAGTTCGCGAGCAAGAAATACCAGTTTATTTTGTCAGCCGCGCGTTATTACCAGCTGAGACCAGGTACTCCCTAGTAGAGAAATCTGTGCTCGCCTTAGTGACCGCCGCTAAAAAACTTAGGCCTTATTTTCACGCGCATCCCATCGAGACTTTGACAGATTTGCCTCTACACGGATTCATGACAAAGCCAACGGTAGCGGGAACCCTCGCGAGATGGGTCATAGAAATGTCAGAATTCGATGTCGTTTATCGGCCTAGGCCCGCGATCAGAGCTCAGGCACTGGCTGATTTCATCGTTGAGACAAGTTTCAGAGAGTTTGAGGACACAAATCTGTATAGTGAGGAGCTGATGTGGGTCATGCATGTCGATGGCACTGTGAATGATGAGGGGTGTGGGGCTGGAGTGGTACTCACCTCGCCTACGGGTGATGAGATAAGTCACGCCATCGCTCTCAAGTTTAAACCCACCAACAACGAGGCTGAGTACGAAGCTTTAATAGCTGGTTTAGAATTAGCCATTGTCACCTCCATCTCTGTGTTGGCATGTCGGAGTGACTAAGAGATTGTAGTAAACCAAGTCTAGGGAATCTACGAAGCAAGACCGGGAAATTTACCAAAGTACCATGCAAGAGTCGCGACGTTGATTTTTTTATTCAGGCATTTTGAAATTCAAGCCATTTCAAGAGAAGAGAACAAAAAAGCTGATGAACTCGCGAAAGTAGGTGCCAGTTGGCAGAGTCCTAAAGAGGAACGCGAGAGAAGATCAGGTTTCATTGTAACCAAGGATGCACCACCAAAATATTTTTCCTTGTCAAGGAAGAGAGCGCAATCAGTCGCGGGATTGAAATGATGGAAATTAGTAACACCAGTGAAGATTGGCGTCGTCCAATCATTGATTATTTGAAAAACGGTCGCAGACCTTCTGATCCCAAAGAGCTTCAACAGTTGAAAAGAAAGGCTGCTCGCTTCTACATCAATAGGGGAGAGTTGTATAAGAGAGGGGGAGACCCCAGAGAATTGAAATGCATGGCTCACTATTAGGTGAAGTCATTTTTAGAAGAATTACACGCAGGGCTGTGTGGGACTCATGCAGGGTGGAGGCCTTTAGTTTACAAAGCCTTGCGCCAAGGTCATTTCTGGCCCACTATGAAGCAAGACGCACAGAACATATCGCGAGCTTGCCAAGCTTGCCAATATTTTGCCCCTGCCTCTTATCAACCTGGGGTTGAACTTTAAATCATGAGCAACCCCATACTGTTCGCGATGTGGGGTTTGGACCTTCTTGGACCATTCAAGCCAAAGGCTCCCGGGCAGCTCGAATATATCATTGTGGTTGTGGACTACTTCACTAAATGGGTCGAGGCGGAGGCACTCACGTCCACAACAGTACCAGTAGTGAAGAAGTTCCTGTGGAGAAACATCATCTTTCATTACAGTCTCCCTCATGAAATAGTCACAGATAGAGGCCCTCAGTTCAATTCCCCTCAGCTACTGAATGGCCAAGTTGAGGCTGTCAACAAAAGCATCGTCATGGACCTCAAGAAAAGGCTGGAAGGCGCCAAAGGGAGGTGGGCCGAAGTTCTCCCTCTTACCCTCTGGGCCAACCGCACAACTGTCAAGAAAGCGACAGGGGAGAGCCCCTTTGCCCTCGCGTATGGTGTTGAGGTTGTGGTCCTTGTGGAATTCTTGTTCCCAAACGAAAAAATTCTCCATTATGACAAGGACACCAATGATGAGAAAATGTGAATGGAGCTACAGCTTCGCGAAGAGGCGCAAGAAATGGCAGTAATCAGAGCAGCCGTGCACAAGGCTAGTGTCGCGAAGTATTACAATAAGCATGTCAAGATAAGAAGCTTCGTGAAGGGAGACCTTGTTCTAACAAAGACAGAAGGAGGAAAGTTAGATCCCGGCTGGGAAGGGCCCTACATAGTGGATCGCGAAGTCGCACCGGGTGCCTATCGACTGAAGGATAGCTCCGGGAATCACATTGCAAACTCTTGGAACGTGATGCGACTACGCCGCTATTACGCCTAGCGTATTCCCCCCCACAGGTATAAACCTCTCTTAGATTTTTTTTTATAGCACATAAAGTATCTTCAATACACGTAACACTCGCGAACATATTGTCTAACAAGCTCTGTGCAGGCGAAAGAACTGAATGAGTTTAAACGACCAAATCTGTAGCCGGGTTACTAAGAGAATAAATACTTTCGCCAAAAAGGGGGAACGACAACCTTGAATAAAAGGTAAAGCTATGCCCTTCAGATCGCAAAATGTAGATGAAAATCCCGTGACGCTGGGCTGGGGGCCAGGAAGCACCCACCTAGGTCGCGAAGCCGTGACGCTGGGCTAAGGGCCAAGAAGCACCCACCCAGGTCGCAAAGCCGTGACGCTGGGCTGGGGGCCAAGAAGCACCCACCCAGGTCGCGAAACCGTGACGTTGGGCTGGGGGCCAAGAAGCACCCACCCAGGTCGCGAAACCGTGACGCTAGGCTGGGGCCAAAGGCACCCACCCAGGTTGTGAAGCCATGATGACAGATGAGCGTGCACTCACTGAATCGTGAAGCCGTGACGCTGGGCTGGGGCCAAGGGCACCCATCCCAAGTCGTGAAGCCATAACGTTGGGCTGGGGCTAAAGGCACCCACCCAGGTTGTGAAGTCGTGACACTATGACGGAGATCAAACGAATCCCCATAGTTCGTGAAGCCGTGAAAATCAAAGACGAGTAACGACGTGAGTCCTCCTCGCTTTGATCACGAAGTCGTGACCTTGACGAGTCATCACACCGCCAAGGCACGAGGCACGGCGACTGGTTGATTCCTACACATAACAGTTTCAACCCAGTCGCGTGGCCAACGAAATCATTGCTCATATCATGACTCGCGAAAATACGCAAAGATCTAATGGCAATCTCGTTTCTTTGCATGATACAGATGGTTTTTACCAAGGTAACACATAGTCTTGAAAATGCTCGCGAGGTTAAAACTGGGGCGTCAAAGCCACCACTGTCCAGGTACTTTCAGTTCCCATGTACAATTGACCCTTTTTTTCACAAGGGCCAGCATTCTTATAGATGCTAAGCATACAACTATGAATTGCATTACAGTTCTACATCGCGAGCTGTCTACAACTCAGCACTCATCGCCCCACCAGAAACAATGTACAAGCTCCAACTCACGAGCTCAGAATTACTGAGGCGCTCAACACGCCTTAGCTCAGGTATCGCGAAAGGAATATACAAATTATCTCATACAGTCGCGATGACATGAATATAACATTACTAGACAATTACACACGCAGGAAATTCTAGCTCGCTCACAACAAACGACAGTCGCGAATGATATAAGCCTTATTACTGGCTAGTACACACCCAGTAATCAGGTATGAGCATGATTGTTAAAAACTCAAACGCGACAATAATGCGAGAGGATGACAAACGTTTATATAACTATCATTCGTAGGGCTTTTCTAAGGAGTGCAAACGACTTCGAAGGCCTTTCTTTCGTTAATACCTCGTTGTTTTACTTGATTTACCTGGATATTTCGATGTTATGTAATGACTCTGCTACCAAGGAAAACATGCATGTTCGTTTTTGTTCGCGAACACTTTACCAATATATATTTAAAGTCGTTTCAATTTCCATTACATATCATCTTCCACGTCCAAGTATCCGTCGCGAAAAGATAAGGCAAGGCAAATTAAGAATTTAATAAACGCTACTACACTCACTCCCTCTTTTTATTACATATAGCATCCCCGAGGATGCAAGTACCCTCGTGAACGCTATGGGGGGGGAGAAAGGAGGGAGTTGTCAAACTAACCCACCATCAGTAAGAAAGTAAGAAGTAAGCAAAGAAATAAGTACGAAAGAAAGTGCAGCGATGAAAGAGAAGCAACAAGCATAAAATTAATGAGTACGAAAGTAAGTCTTGTCTCCAAACAAGGCCAAAACATAATCCAAGGGCTCGTGACCACACAAGGTCCACGACCCACCAAAAGTGAATAAACCATTGTACATGTTACAAACCCAAAAACTTGCATAAGAGACTCGCAAAACAAAAATCAAGGTTGATCATTTGCATGCTCCGTGGGAACGCTGATGTAGTCGTCAACATTGTCGACTGCCTTCTCACGAGCACCTTCCTCACCACCAGCATCCTCCGTCGACGCGATGTTCTCGGCCCTAGCAGTCTCGTCACTGTCAATCCGCACAGTTTGGTCGCGAACCCCCTCCTCCAAGGTATCGGCATGAAAGCGCTTAAGTGGAGACCCGGTCGCAAGCTCCCTCTCCTCTGAGTAAATCACTTCCCTCTTCCTCTTAAGTCTCTTGGGAGCAGGGACTATCGGGGCTTGAGCCTCTTTCTTCTCAACAATTCCCGAACCTTTCTTCATTGGGCCCACTGTCCAACCTTCCAGGAGGGTCGCATCGTCGTCCACATAGGTGCCGATTGGAGGAGGAACATACTCGGGAAGATCCCCCGAAATGCCACAAAAATCCCAAGGATCATAAGGAAACTTAGGCACTTTGTGTTTCTTGAGTTGAGCCTTGAGCGAGGCAATCAGAAGGACATTACGAGCTGTACAGATGAAATCAATGCGATCTTGCTCACGATAGCTTGAGGCATATTGGGCAGCTCCTTCGCGACGAGCCCGAGCTATGACGTCATCCATTTCCTGCCTCAACGTGCCCATCGCCGTCTCATGATTGCGTTTTTCCACCTTTGCCGCGATCTCCATCTCGCCCACCTTCGTGACCAGCTCCGCATTCTTCGCTTTCTGCGTCTCCAAGGCTTGTCTCGCCTTATCATGTGCAGACTTATGCTCGCGACTTTGCTCTATTATGGCCTCGTAGTCCTTCTCCACATCCTTCTTATCATCCTCGACAGTAAGGGCATATTTCCCTATGGACTCAAAGAGGAGCATCCCCTACAATCAAAGAGTTAAGGAAAAATCAGAAAACACAAAGTGAAAGCAACAGAGAAAGTAAAACACAAAACTCACCGTGAGAGCGATCGTAGAAATTCCCGCACCAAAACGGATGACGCCCTCAATACATTCAGGAGTCTCAGGAAGGCATGGACGATCCTTACCGAAGAACTTCCTCACCGACTCCTCGTCGAGGAAGATTGAATCCTCCATGGACGAGCCCCGAGGGAGGACATTCTCTTGTTCCCCGCGAACCATCGGCTGCTTGCCCTTCGCGGCTGCTGATGCCCGTTCCGTTGCGGCTCCGGAGTTTGAAGCGGGTGTTCCCCTGGGCCTTGGGAGAAGGATGGTCTTCACCGGAGTAGAAGTTCTCGCGAGGGGAGTGGCTTGACAAGTAGGAGTATCATCAGTCAAAGGTTCATTCTCCTCAACAGATGGCTCTTGAATGCGGATCCCACCGGCGGAACCCTTCTGTTTGCGTTTGGACTTGGGGGCCTGAGCGTCGCCAGGAGCAGAGGCCTTGAGCTTGGTCGCGGACTTCTTGGTACGGCCCTTGCCTTTTGCAGCAGGGACTGGGACCTCGTCTATGGGATCGTCGTCGAAGGAGTCTTCAGAGCTGTCAAGGTTGGGAAGGTTGGAGAAGAAATTCTTGTCTGAAAAGAATGAACATTAAAGCATTAATACGTGAGGATTATATGAAATACAAAGAGCAGAAACGCTCGCGACCAATTCCCGGGCTTGGGACCAATTCCCGGGCTTGGGCTGGGCAGTGATCTCGGCGATCTTGAGGGAGAATCCCGAGTTCGGGGGCGGCCGGATAAGAAACCAGTTAGATTTCCATTTGGTGATTCGAGGAGGAGCATCCCACTCATTCGCCCCAAGTTTAAAGGCTGTGAACATTCCTTCTTCGTCGGGAGCCTTACGTGAATTGAACATGAGAAAGAAATGACAAGGATTGGGTTTCACACCTATGTCTTGACATCTAATTGTATAAATGACGACGATCCTCCAGAAGTTGGGATGCATCTGAGCGGGGCTATAACCTAATTGCTTCATGAGCTTCCGAGCAAAATTCGTAAGAGGAAGCCTAAAGCCTGCCACTAGTGATGAGTGACTAATCGCGAAGAAAGATCCATACTCGTCGAGGGAAGTTCCTCCGGAAGAGGGCAACGCGAGAATGGTGCCCTCCAGGAACGGATAAGCATCAACTATGGCCCTAAGGTCGCACAATTGGAGTGTAGTGGGAAGATCACCCTGCCAAGTATAATAATAGTCCAAGATTCCTGGGTTTGGAAAAACGAACGCGGCGAGTCAAAATCTATACACGACTCGCGGGTTTAGTGAGCCACTCATCAATCTCTATACGGGGAAGATCACCCTGCCAAGTATAATAATCCCTCTCGTCTCCAAAGCCGAAGTCCTCGTCTTCGGGATTCGGAATAGGGGGAGAATTATTACTGCTCCCCGCGTCGGGTCGCGACGCGGATGGACCCGCGACGGGTCGCGACGCGGATGGACCCGCGACGTCCTTATTTCTTGAAGAATGGCCTGTGCAATGAAGAGAAAAGATGAAGGAAGTTAGTTCTCCAGGGAAGGAATACGAAACGCAGGGATGAAAGATGAGCCTCGCGAGCCATAAAGTGAAAAACAAAGAAATCCCTGGAAAACGGAAAAAGAAAGATATGAGGAGAAGTTGAAAAGGTATGAGGGTGAACACTGAGGATGAACACCAGAGTATGAAGAACTCATAGAACCAAAGGATGAAAATTCGAATGGTCCCAAAAAGGAAATGGCAAAGAGGATTAGGGTTTGGAATGGAAAGGGGGCGGCGCCACCCATAGAAAGGCCGATAGGGAGGCGGAGAGGTCCATCGGGCCACCGTAAATATTTAGCCAAAAGCTCCAAGAACGAATAATAATGGCGGAAATGTGCAAAAATCATGAACGAATATAGCAATAAGCATGAAATAAATAGCATAAGGGGGATTAGAAGCACGACATACCTGCCATTTGCGGTTTATTTGCTCGATCGAATGAGGAAGAAAGAGCTCTTGACAATAATTATTTCGGAGGTTTTTACAGAGATTTACGAAGCAGACGAAGTGGAGAAGAAGAAGAAAATATGGTTCGACTAGTTTATATAGGAAAGAGAGAATACCCATATGATTGACACGTGTCAATAGATGTCCGAGCGCGGGAGACGAAGTGTCTCTTATTTAAAATTCAAAATTCAAAACAAACGCGATGGAAGGAAAGTGTCGCGAGCACGATCAAAGAAAGAATCCCCAGAGTGTAGCCTGAGATCCCGACTTCAAGAAGGACTACCCAAGCCTTGCCTTCGCGAAGAACAAGGACTTGGGGGGATGGATGTTGGACCCGGTTCTCAGGTCGTGAGCCAAACCGGCTCGCGACGGCCCATAGCGTAACAAAGGCCCAAGTGTCATTGAGAGACTCGGGAGAATGAGGCCCAATAAGCGAGGAGAGCGAGATCGGATAAAGTGGGGCCCGCGACCTAGGTATAAAGGGTAACGGAAAGGAGAGAGAAAGCATCTTTTTGGCATCTAAGGCATTTACCCCTTGAGCAAGAGAGAAACACAAAGGAGACGAAGCTTTCTTCCCGGATTCGTCTTCTTCCTCCCGATTCGTCTCTGTTCATAGAGAATCGAATGATCGGTACTTGGATTATGACTCTCGGTATCGTATTCGTGCTTTTGATATGAGAATTATCGCGTTTGGTTGAGATTCATTATTCATTGTTCCATTGGTCTGATTCAAGAGGTTTCATGGCTTAAAAGTGTATTTTGATCGTTATTCCCTTCTCTTTGGTCATTATTTGGTGTTATTGAGTTCGTTACTCTTATTTGGTCGTGATACGTACTGACTTGGGCATCAGAGAGCCAAATCTGGGGGTACATCCTTCCGGTTTGGTTGCGCAGGTACTCAGGGGATCAAGAACACGAAGAACAGCGTAAGAAGGCGAGTTTTGATCCAAAAGAAGATGGAGTTCAAGTTGTTGCTTCAGTTGGCGTAAAGGAGGTCCCTGGCAGATTGAAGATTATAGCTGGTTATACCTCGCGAGGTGTTGATTGCGAGGTCACGAACTCCTGGGCTCCAACAGGGTTAATGGGTAAAAGGGTTGGACTGGGAAAAAAAGTTGGGTGCTAGTTTGGACCTTTGGTTATGGCATTCGTGTCCCTGAAGGCCTGAAGAGTGGTGGCCTAGCATCCAACTTCGACGCCCTCCCCAGTCGACACCACAGGTCCCCTGAGATCCACGAGCCATGTCGACGCCTCCTCGAGCCACGTCGACGCCCCCAAGCCACGCCTCTCGGTCTCCCTTCTCCTCACTTCAGGTAAGTTATAACTATCGTATATATTTATATAATTGAATGTTAAACTGAAGTACTGAACTTCACATTTGTCTTGGATGAAACTAAACTTCAGGTAACTATGCACCATCGTACATATAATATGATTGAAACTAAAATTTCAATAGTATTTTAAAAGAAATGCTTGGTTTTGGATGAAAGTTCTTGCACATTTTTCCACGAGCATATGCTTGGTTTTGGATGAGAACTGTTGCACATTTGCCTTGGATGAGAATTGATTACAAACAACTACTGAAGCCTTCAGTTTTTTAAGTGCATAAATACAATTCCCTTATACTCCATCCGTCCCTTAATGTTCTTCTCATCTCTTTCCGACACATTCGTCGAGGCACGTTTTATAACATTAATATCTTTAAATACACATTAATAAAAATTATAAAATTTTAATATTGTTAAAGCTCTTGATGAGACGAATCAAATAAGACCCCATATTACTGTATTTTTTCTTAAATATTAGAAGATATGTCGAAGATTCTCTTAAAACGTAAATAGTGTCAAAATGTAGAATGAGAAGAACATTTGGAGACGGAGGGAGTAGTACTAAACTAACACAACTTATTGATGTCTGTTTTTTTTTCAAGAGTTGTTGAGGTGCTATTTAAGTAATTATATTTCCTTGGTCTTGGATGAGAATGAGATTCATAGACCTTTAAACAAAGAGAAATGGATAGACTTTCATCAAATGTAAGTATCGTTACTATCATATGGTTCGTTTTCGTTGTTTAATGTGTAAACTTATACTTGTTCCTCTTTCGTGTAGATAATGAGCTCCCAATTCATGAAAAAGACTAAATCCAAAACGAGTCCATCCAAGACGACTCGATTCAAACACAAATCTAGAGAATCGTCGAGAGCAACCACTCAACCGGAGTCTCGAGATGTAATGAGATCAATTGCTTTTGAAAATTATCCAGAATATGAAGCCCTGCACCCTGATTTTGATGAGCACTTTGATGATAATAGTGTAGATGATGAGGAAAGGGACCCACGTTGGGATGAGCGGGAACAAACCCCCACTGAACCCAACGTGAGTATATATTAGTACATTTAGTATTATCGTTCTGGCATGAAGTAATAGATAAATTAATGGAGTAGTACTTTGATAGAAGTAATAATGGCCCAGTTGGTAGAGACAATGGTCTCCTTTTTCTTCGGCTTCTATGCAGATCTTGTGGAATGGAGAAGTGACTGATGCTTTCCAAACTCGTCAGGGTGTGAAACAAGGAGATCCTTTCTCTCCTTATCTATTTGTTCTATGTATTGAACGTCTTTGTCATGTCATCGAAAGAGCAGTGGGTAGTGGCGTCTAGAAACCAATCAATACCTCTAAATCGGGTCCTTCCCTTTCCCACCTATGTTTTGCCGACGACATATTACTTTTAGCTGAGGCCTCTGTTGTTCAAGTGCGTGTTATTTGTAAGGTTCTTGAATACTTTTGTTCGACTTCGGGTCAAAAGGTCAGCTTTCCTAAATCAAAGATCTTTGTTTCGAAAAACATGGATCAATCCGTCATTGACAGAATCTCTGCTGAAAACGGTAATGAATGCACTCGTAACTTGGGAAATTACTTTGGCATGCCGGTGTTACATTCGAGAATGAATAAGGATATCTTTAGCGATACGCTGGCCAAGGTTAACGCATGTGTAGCGGGTTGGAAGAGCCGGTGTTGGAGTTTGGCGGGTCGTATCACTTTGACGAAGTCGGTTATCTCTGCCATTCCTATTCATATTATGGGTACGGTGCTTCTTCCTTCAGCCAGTTTAAAAGCCCTGGATAAACTGGCTCGTAACTTAGTTTGGGGGAGTACTTCTGAGCGTACACGTATGCACTTGGTTGGTTGGGAAGAGGTGTGTAAACCAAAAGGTGAGGGTGGTCTTGGGATCACGTGACCTAAACTAATGAACCTAGCTTTACTTGGGAAACTAGGTTGGAGATTTGCTAAAGGTAAAGACAACCTTTGGTCTCGTCTTCTACGGGCCAAATACAAGTTCAACGATGCTCAGGAATTTAGTGAGGTCACGTGGAAAAAAGGTTGCTCTGCTGTTTGGAAGGGAGTTGTTCTGGGTCTGAACCAGGTGGTTAACCTGGGTGTTTGGTGGGTGATTAGCTCTCATTTGAGGGCTCAAGCCCATCAAGTCACAACCCAAGGCTCACCAGGTCAAGTAGACGTTCATTGTCCAAATCAAGTCCTCGGAGCCTTTTACTATTCACGCCGGAGCCACTAGGAGGTTAGCCTCAGGTTATTTTAGCCACAATTGAAGATGGCGCGCCACTAGTCAAACGAAGACACTTTTCCCAGGCGCAACATTAACCATTGGATTTAGAGGCCCAAAAGTAGTGGAACAAGCCCAAGAACGCCCATGACAAGTCCAGCAAGAGTGAGAGTGACTAGCGCCCCTAATTGCGCTCGGGCGCTTGTTTGTAGCGAAATTACCTACGGGAAGATAACTAAGCAATTGTAGGGAAAAGATCAAAGAACACGGTATAATCTCAACACTCAAGAACAAAGTAAGAAATTAGGGTTGAAGCTTGAACTTGGTATTACTCGAATGGTGGCTGAATACTTACAAAGAAGGCGTTAGCCTTTATTTATAGGCTAACCCTAATAATATATTTAAGGAAAACGATATCTTATCTCTTCCTTTTATCTAAATAACAATATAACGAACAAGGTAAAAGATATTCTTTATCGTATCTTTTACCAATTACAAGAATATAATAAGGAGTAAGATAAAATACACTCGGCCGAGCTAATCTTCAAGATAAACGAGACCTTTGCCACGTCTCGTCACGTAGACGGCATCTTCCATTCCTCTCGTCTCGTCGACGACATCTTCCTACGCGTAGCTCTTCACGCGTTCCTTACTCGTCGTATTTTTAGGCACAAACAATACCCCTAAGGCGTCTTACAGGGCTTAACGTCTAGTAGATCTGGGAGACGCCTTCTTTCTTCAAGGAATACGTTTTCATTGCACTAGGAACGTGTTGATGATTACGTCACTTGGATTTTTAATATCGTTGTAGAGCTTCGATCATCATTCTCCTTTAATCACTTCCATGTGACAGGCGAGAAGCTTCGTTATTCGTGCCGGCAACGTTCGTCTCCAACGGCTAGTTTATTAACAGGAGATGTTGCCGTTGGAATAATATCTTTCCCGAGATCCTCGCAATCTCCTTCCTATAAATAAGCAAGGATCTTTCCTTTCTCCATACACTTCTTCTAATTTTCATTTCTCTCGAACACTTCTCTTCTCCTCTCATTTCTTTCTCGCTTGACTATTCCATTGCTCTTCTTCCCTACCTACTTACTTTTCAATGGCTACTCCAATACTTTATGAGCCAAGGAAGGTGCTTCGTGAGTCAAATCGTTACGATTCCGAGGCGTACGACACCAATCGTTTGAGGACCATTGCTGAACTTGGTCCGGACGTGAAGATCGAAGTTCCTCCAAGAGGGGTTTGTGCGGATGCTCATCGACTGGGATGGATAGAGGTCTACGAGTATCCTTTTCTGGCGGGGCATCGATTCTCGTTCTCGCCTTTGGTTAAGGCCTTTATGCTCACTTTGGGATTGGCGATGGGTCAACTTCTTCCCGGGGCTTGGCGCATCTTGGGCGCCCTCGACGATGCTATTGAAAAACATGGCTTGGATTTCGTCGCGGCGGACCTTGCCAGTTCTCTTACTGTCTCGCTCACTTCCCCGGGCAGGGTCTACTTTAAGATCAAGCAGAAGAAGGCTAGGATATCCCTTGAGAAGAGTACGACCGATCGGGGTTGGGCCGAGGTCTTTTACTTCGTGGAGAAATCTTCCCTCGGAGACGCGTGCTCTTGGCTCATCGAGGAGTGGAACCCTGAGAGTGAGCTTTTTTACTTTGTCCTACTAACTTCTTCTTTTCATAGGGATGCACGTCTCGCTTGTCGATGTTTTACTTACGTGTAACTTTATATGCTTTTCAGTCAACGTGGAGGCTCTTAAGACAAGGGTGAAGTCGAAAAAGGCGGTAGCCGCGCTCTTGGCGATTCTTAAAGCTGATTGGACCTTCTATGGTCATGATGGAGAGGGTCATCGTAGCGGTCCTGCGACGCCATCTGGTAAGTCGGCTTCTTCTCGTTAGCTTTCGTCGATTTATTTCTTTATACTTGCGTTCTAACTGTTTATTCTTTATTGATGGGGCAGCTTCAATTTCTCGCATTCGTGCTCGTGACGAATCTGCAACTGATCTTGTGAAGTCGAGGAGGAGGCAGCTTGCCATAAAAGGATGTTCGTCTGCTGCTCCCTTGGACGTTGATCTTATGGCTACCTTAGAATCTACGCCATCTCCTTCTCCGGCTAAGGCGACGTGTTCACGGAAGGGAAAGGAGAAAGTGGTCGAGGTTCTCGAGGAGAAATACTCGTTTGTGGATGACTTCCCTGGCGTGATTTCAAATGCTTTCGCTACGGGAAGGGAACTCCTGAAGGCTTTGATGGGGCTTCGTTCTTCGTCGTCCGTTGACCATTACGCGTCGATGGATCCTGCCGACGTTATGGGAGAGGCTTTCGCTGCTCAATGGCAGGTAAGATTGTAACTTCTACTTTCTCTGATGATTTTCTCGTGAGCTTTCTTCCTTATTTCTCTCGTTCCTTCTTTCAGGGGATTCGGGCGTCGCTATGCGCTTGGACGCTCTTGTCTACGTATCCAGAACAGATGGAGGTGTTGGAGAAAAGGGCGTCTGATGCTTCATCGGAAGTTACGCATTTGAATGGTTTGTTGGAGAAGTCTCGTGACGCGGAGAAGGCGGCGAAGGACAAAGTTACTGAAGTCCTTACTCTTAATGAGACGATCACCAAGCGAGTCGAGGATTTGGAGGAGGATCTCAGTACTTTGAAGGTGGACGTGGAGAGGAACAAAGCGCAACATGACAAGGATTTGTACGAGGCGAAGATCTATTGGTCTTGGTTGTCCAGAGTGGAGGTTTATGAGGAGTATGCTGCTGGAAAGTACAGAGATTGGGATCCGGTGGGCGAGCGGGCTGAGTATAGGGAGGCTTATCCGGAACCTCCTGAGGGTGTTGATGATGGTCCTTCTTCCTCGCGTCTGGACGCTTATCCCGATGTTACGGGCGTTGAAGGAGGGGAACACGTCGACGAGGAGGAGGTTGCGACTGATGAAGAGGAAGGCGATGGTCGCACATCCGACTCTGGGTCGTCTGAGGGCGAGTCCAAATCCTTGTAATTTTTGGCTTTTTCTTTGCGTAGGGTATTTGTACGCGTTGCCTGTAGTCGGAGCGCTTCTTTCTCTTTCAAACGTTGTTATCCTTTTTCCTTGCCATTGGGCATTCTCTTCAATATACTTGTTTTCCTGTTTCCTTGAATCCTTTGCGTCGCTTTGGTGATAGCGTTTTATTGCTGCCAACTTTCTTGTTCTTACGTCGTTGCTATCCTTTAAGCACTTTTCATTCTTTTGGCGTAATCCTACCCCTTTTGGTAGGTTTGACTTAGGCTCCCTGTAGACTAGGTTAGAGCTACCAAAGATTCTTATGCTTCGCTTCACTTGTTATATCTTGTACTTCGTTCTTTGCGTCGTGCGCGTTGTTCTTCGCGTCGGAGACGTTTTGGGAGTTTGCTCTTTCTTTGGTTCCGATTTTTTATGTGTTATGCTTTGGTACGCGTATCTTGCTCTGCGTACGTATAGAACCTTTTTCTTATTGATTTTAACTTCCGTGACCCCTTACGCATAGCTCGTTTATGAGCACGTAGGTCTGGTCCTTGCCTTTCGCTTTTGCTACTTTATCTTCTAGGGTGTGGTTTTCTACCCCTAGTATGATACTTTGTTCGTAATGAACGTGTTAGAGGGTTTCACTTACTTATTAAGGTGGTATGGTCATTGCGGCTGCTTTAGTTACGTTGTCAGCTTATATGAAGGTTGGGTCCAGCATTTCCTCCGAACCCTGGAGCGAGTGGCGGACATAGGTCAGCGTGTGATTTTTATCATCTTGTGACGTTACCCCTTACTTTTAACGTGCGTCTGTTGCCTCACGCTAGCTTTAGGTCGACGTCGAACTCTTTTAATCGACGGGCCTATTCATTGTGTAGCGTCTGATTTCTAGATTGTTAGGACTTACGATGCCGGTGGACGCATCCCTGCCGGTTTGGCGTTTTGCCCGTGGATTCATGACTCTCAGAGGGGCTGGAAGGCGTGATCCTGGAAAATGATCGTGTCAAATAGGTTCGACCTTGTTTTCTCAGAGGATCCGGCCGACTTCGTGAGGTACCGGGCAAAATTCCCCATGACCATTGCCACACGTCGCTAACAATCATGGGAAGCGTCAACTCGGAGTCGGCGGTTCGGCTAACGTTGCCTACGCGTAGATGAAGCCTCGAACGCGTAGACTAAAGAAATTTGCCCCCGGCGCGGATTTTCACCGCGGCCTTCTTGCTTCTTATTTGGTACGCCGTACTCAAGAGGCACGTTCTCTTAATAGACATAGAGCAAGTCATGGAAATGAAACAACTCAGCATGCTTAACACGTTGGAAAGTAAAGGTCTACTTGTATATTAATAAAAGATGCATCATGCAATAACAAACATTGACTTTGACGCCTACCCCTAGTCTCCGCGACCCCTTGTCGCCTTGACCTAAAGATAACGACATGTTCTTTATTAAAAACTTAATCCTATTCATGCAAAGGGAAATAAAGGGGAATCAGAAAGATGCATAGAAATATCTCAAACGCTTTCCTGATGGTGTCTTTACGGTGGGTGATGTTTCAAGAACATGTAGCTTAAGTCAGGGTTCTCTGCCATAAATTTTGTCCACTTTTAAACTCAGAGATTTTGCTTACGTTTCCGTAGAGACGCGTCGTGCTTATCGACGCCCTTATCTCGCTTCTTAGATGGTTTTTTCTTTGACGCGTCGAGGGTTATTTTTCTACCCCTGGCCCTTTCTTAGACTTCCCATGACTTTTCCGTATTCTTGGGCGTTTTGATTCCTTGTTATTCGGTGATTCAGACCATGAAGATGCTTTCCTTTTTTCCACTCTTCGGATGGCGTAGGACTTGACTTCTAGGATGTACGTCTCGTCGCCTACCCGGCCAATTTCTTCCTTTACCCCGTAGAGCCTTCGTTGAGTGTATCTCACTTGTTCTCCATGGTCTTTTAATTGCTACACCTTGCTCTTTTTCACTAGGGACGCGTTAGTTGTATTCTTCATTCTTATGTTGTAGCATTCCCTTGCTATCTGTGGTTCACCCTTGATCTCTTGGATTCGCCACGGAGATGGAAACTTCAGGGATTGATGGTACGTTGAAGATATAGCTCTCATATCGTGTAACCATGGCCTTCCCAAGATTATGTTATAGGGCGACTCGACTTCCATCACTATGAACTTGGTTTGCATATTAACCCCTTCCGCCAGAGTGGTTAGGGTGATTTCTCCTAGCATATCGGCGACTTCGCCACTGAAACCTACTAGGGGGTGTACTTTTTCACCACGTCGTCGCTAGGTAATTTGAGCTCACTGATTGCGGATAAGGTGATGATGTTGGCTGAGCTTCCGTTATCGATGAGGATTCTCTTAACCTTGCAATTACTAATGGTTAAGGAGATAACTAATCTGTCGTGATGATCTACGCTCCCGTTGGGTTCCTCGAACGTGATTGGGCAATCTTTTCTGACGGTCCTGACGTGGTAGATAGGCAGAGTATTTCCTTCACCGCGTAACGCTTTGGCAGTCTTCTTGGCAACGGAATCGGAATAGACACTTATGGGGGAACCTCTGAAGATCGTGTTGATCGTCCTAGAGCGACTCGACGAGGGGTGGTGGCGTTGGAGATCTTTTCCCTTTTCTTACTCCTTCGAACACGTCCCTTCCTTCTTTGGAGAGTAGATCTAACAAGTCGCCTCTCTTCAGGAGACGTAGCACCTCTTTCCTCAGAGTGTAACAATCGTCTGTTGGATGTCCCGAGTCGTTGTGGAACTCGCCATATCCTCTCCCTGATCCTGATTTCTTTTCCGGATTTGGCTTTTTAGGCCACTTCACGTCGTGGAGCTTTTCCATCGCGTTCATGACTCTCAACGCGTCAGTCTTCATGTATAAACCTCTTTCGACCGCGTATACGTTGTTGATCTCGCTTACGTTATGTACCATGGGAAGTTCTCTATAGAACGGCTTGTTTCTTCTATCGTAACGTTCGCCACCTTTCCGTTGGGAAGAGTCTCTGCGCGGAGGGGTACGTCTACGCGGAGATCGGGACTTCTCTTCAGCGTGACTTAGGAGGTCTTCTTCAAGGCGTATGGCTTCCATAGCTCTTTATCTCGTCGAGATAAATGAAGTAGGACGAGTCTCCGTCAACTCCTTGTACAGATCGCTGTCTCGGGGGAGTGCACGTCTGAACGCGTCGGCAGCGGTAGCCTCGCTATAATCTGGGATTGTAATCTTCGCATCATTGAAACGCTTAAAGAAGGCTCTTATGGTTTCGCCTCTGTTCATACGCATGTTATGGAGATCTGAGGGTTGCTTTGCAAACGACTTACTGCTGGAGAATTGTAATCGAAACAGGTTGGAGAGTTCGGCGTAGGAGGAGATACTTCCCTTGGGTAAGTGGATGAACCACGTCAAGGCTGGACCTTTCAGCGTCGAGCTAAAGAACTTGCACATCATTTCTTCCTTTAATTCTGGCTCAATTGGACTCGTGGAGAGCTTAGCCTTGTAGAGTAGGACATGTTCTTCCGGGTCATCTGATCCGTCGTAGACGGTGAGATCGGAAACGGTGAACTTCTTGGCTATCTTCTGAATGGCGATAGCGGAGACAAAAGGACTTTCTTGGAATCCGAATTCATGCTCAGGAACTATGGATTTTGGGGCTCCGGGCATTAACATCATCTCTTTCCTTAGGGCGCCGACCTGTTGTGCTACGAGTGTAGCGACGGCGTCCGAAGTCAAGTTCTGCTTGGATTTTTCTTTCTGAATCGTCTCTCTCGATGGGATGGCGTTCCTATACTCCTGGGACCCGTGGCTTCGCTAACTCTGCTCTAAGCTCTTTTATAATGGAGCATAGTCATTCGTTTTCTTTGGTGAGTCCCGACGTGTTCTCTTCGCTGGCGCTTTTAACTTCTGTCCATGCCTTCTGGAGGGTATCGAAGTGGACTCTGACAGCGGCCACGTTAGTTACATCGTCGCTCGTCCTCTTCTCTTCCGTGGGAGCGTTGTTCTTTGGAGCACTAGGAGTGTTCTCAAGATCTTTTCCTGCGTTTTCATCCACCGGAACGAGAGGAACTGTCATGCGATCTTCTTCATCGGATCTCTTTTCTCTATCACGCGGGCTATTGGTTGGACTTGTCATGATTTCCTGCAAAAAAGAAGTTCTTTTCGTATGGAAAGACGATACCTTTTTTATCTTGCCCCACGGTGGGCGCCAATTGTTTGTAGCGAAATTACCTACGGGAAGATAACTAAGCAATTGTAGGGCAAAGATCAAAGAACACGGTATAATCTCAACACTCAAGAACAAAGTAGGAAATTAGGGTTGAAGCTTGAACTTGGTATTACTCTAATGGTGGCTGAATACTTACAAAGCAGGCGTTAGCCTTTATTTATAGGTTAACCCTAATAATATCTTTAAGGAAAACGAGATCTTATCTCTTCCTTTTATCTAAATAACGATATAACAAACAAGGTAAAAGATATTTATTACCGTATCTTTTACCAATTACAAGAATATAATAAGGAGTAAGATAAAATACACTCGGCCGACCTAATATTCAAGATAAACGAGACCTTTGCCATGTCTCGTCACGTAGACGGCATCTTCCATTCCTCTCGTCTCGTCGACGACATCTTCCTACGCGTAGCTCTTCACGTGTTCCTTACTCGTCGTATTTTTAGGCACAAACAACGCTCCTACTCGCCAGAATTAGGCTACGGGTGTCCTTTGCCTTCCATCCATTTTGATTGAGCGTTTTTTGCTCCATTGGTCCTAAATGGATCCAAAGAGTCCAGCCATAGTCCAAGCGCGTGTGTCAAATGCCTTTTGACCTGGGGAAGACACAATCCCCGTTTTGTCGCCATCAAGCACTGAATGTGATCCCTAAATCTTCTCCAATCTGATTGCCATGTCATCAATCCGTGTGAGGGTCACAAGGATCACCATTCTCAGCCTTAGAATCGTTATCATAAGTGCCTAGCATATCCCTTAAGTTTCTTCCTTTGATTTGTTCACATTAAAGCATTTAATTTCCTAGATTCTAGCTCATTTATGTCTTGATTTGGAGAGTGATCTTGTGCTTGCAGCCCAAGACGTCTCCACCCCTATAAAACCCACTCTTGGCTTCATTTGTAAGTATGTTGAGATTTATATGCAAAAGCTTTAGTTGAGAAAACTCCTACCTTTTACCTTGGCGTCAAAAACCTCAAGAAGACACTTAGTGGACTCTTCATGTCCTTATTGTTTATCCCTCTCCCTTGGTGTGATAAAGATCTACTAAAACAACCTCCAACCCTTCTCAATATCACTCGGTGGACTCCTTGTGTTCTTGCTTATCCAACTCTTCAAAAACACCTTATTCAAGGCCAAGCCAAAAGCCTTGTCTTACACATTGCCATCCACATCACTAAAGGCTTTTCCGCAACCTTAAACTCCATAATCACGCCTTATCCAAGAGTCACCACCACGATCTAGATCCGTGCAAACAAGGCGTTCCCGGAGACGATAACACCTCAACTGGTATGAGAACACGGAGGGATCGAGTAAGTTTTTCTTGTTTCAATTTTCACTTATCCATCAATTGATATTCAAACATCAATTGGTATCATATCCATCAGCCATCTCGGCCTAAACTCCATTGTTGAAGCTGAGCACTCATCCATCTTCACTCCATTCTACACGGCCAAAAGATCCATCAAATCCCACATATTTCGCCTTCATTAAATCCCTCCATAAACCACTCCACAAATCACTCCTTTGACCAACCAAATCGACCAACAATCCCTATCTCCACACGCATAAAGTCCTTGATTATTTGCTGAAATTTTTTCTTTGTGAAATTATTTAAGTGCATTTTGTAATCTTGAAGTTGCTGTTGCGATCATTGTGGATTGTTTTTGCATGAAATTTGATAGGAAAAAACAGTAAGACGAGTCCCTTGTTCTACTATTTTCTTCTTGTGAATTGCATGCTCATCTATCTTGCATTTCAATTAGTAAAGCTCGACCAAAAACAAAACATAAAAAAAATAGTGTAAAGCTCTCGACTTTGAGCAAGAAAATCAACAAAAAATTCTGAAAATTTCAATTGAGAAGGGAAAACTCAAAGTAAGGCATGCCTTTTCTCCCGTCAAGACCATAGCCAAAACAAGGTAACGTTTTTTATACGGAAAATCTATGTGGACGCTATTTTTTGTCTAAATGGACGCGAATCTGTACGCATAAGTTATGAGTACCACATTTCTCCGCTTTATCTATGCCTAACACAACTAAGGGGTAAAAATGGAAACAAATTTGACTACCGTAGTCGACTACTATGCATACTTTAGGCGTACAACAGGCGTATAACCTAAATTTGCACGAGAAATTTTTGCCCTAATTTTTGCCGTCTAACCTAAACCTAAATTTGGGGATTTTATGCCCTAAACATTACGCATAGTTTATGCGCAGGGACACTAAGTAAACCTAAATTATGCACTAACCCTAATCATGTTGACAAATCTGTACCCAAATTATACCAAAACATATACGCATAAGTTAGGCGCCAGTTAAACGCATACGCAGAGCGTAGGACTGGACAACCTAATTTAGACATATATGCATCATGTAGGACTAACCTAATGATGTGACTAATCTGTCCAAATTATGACCAAATGTGCACGCATAATTTAGACGCACGTGATACGCATAGACATAGCGGAGGATTGGACCCCAAGGCATAAGTATGCACGCACTCTTTATGCGTGTATATTAGGGCTTGATCAACAAGCCACTTCTCGACTTCTCTTCTACAACGGTAAGATTAGGCTTAGGGCAAACAATCCGATCACCGTAGACGCACTTTTCCACCGGCGATTACTTCTCAACTTACACATTCTCAATGGAATCATAATCTCCACCGGAATCCGCACCCAAAGAGACAAGAAACTCAACATCCCGGAGCTTCTACGTCGGCTACAATGGAAGAAACGCCGGCGATTATTTCTCCGGCCATTCAGATGGAGACGACGGTAAGGTCGGAGGCGCAGTCGAACAACAACGAGTTATGGAGAGATTTTGATATGAATTGGCCGGCGTTGTCGGAGGCGCAATCGTCGGAGGCGCAGTCGTCGACACCGGAACCTCCATCAAAAAGGCAGAGATTGTTTGATTCCATGACGGTTGATGAGACAATTGATGAGGAGTCAGTGCAGTCTTACGTCCAAAAATTAGTGGGTGAAATTGAAGGAGGAGGAAATGGTGATGCTGAGGCTAAAACCCTAGAGGCCGATGGTGATGTTGAAGGAGGAGGAAGATAAGGAGAAGGGCAACAAGGAGGAGGTTGGCGGTATCCTACCCGTCTGGCGGTGAAGGCGGGGATCGCTGCGCAAAACCCTACTATGCGTCCGCCTACTGTACCGGTGAGGTCGACCGCTCTGACGACTTCTACGGCTCCGACAGCTAGTGCCTCTGCTGCAGCGGGGAGTTCCACTGGTGTCGAAACGTCGACGGAGACCCCATGCACCCCGATCGGCGGACTAAGGAAATCGGTTAGCTATTTGCAACCTGTCGTTGAATTAAAAATGCATGAATTGATTTGATTAGATTTGCATGTAATGATTACATGATTAGATTAGTTATAAAACTTGCATGTTTATGAAACTTGCATAAATTGTGGATTAATGATGTAGTTATGAAATAATGTAGTTATAAAACTTGCATGTTTATGAAACTTGCATGAATTGTGGATTAATAATGTAGTTATGAAATAATGTAGTTATAAAACTTGCATGAATTGTGGATTAATAATGTAGTTATGAAATAATGTAGTTATAAAACTTGCATGAATTGATTAGATTAGAATTTCTATTTTGAACTTTGTAGTTTGTTAGAATTGAGTAACTTAATTAGTAAGTAATTTGAAATCCGTGTTATAGATCTTCCATACAGTGATAGACACTGTATTGACCGAGCCTACTCCAGTGAAAGAGGGTCCTAAACGACAAACTGGTATTTCAAAGGAGATATGTGCTCGTAGTAGGATCGTCCACACAGATATTATGGATTTTAATGAAACGGGTTATGAGAGGGATAAGAGGGAGGAGGATGATAGTGATCGTTTGATGAAGCTTCCCGCGGGTGTTGAAAGTCTTGAAAATCCTCATGAGTATGTTGAGAGTAATAGTGGTAGAGATGAAGGTCAGGAGCCAACTACAGAGGCTACTAAAGAGTTTCCTGAAATTCCTATTGGCGATTTAGGGGTTGAGCATTTTGATTTCGCGTTTTCCTCACCGTTTTTTCAAGAGACGTCGACTCCTGTAGATGTTGTTCCTCCAGTTGGTTCTGCAGTTGTTCCTCCAGTTCTTCAGCCTGAAGTTGTCCATGCTAATGAGGTTCGAGATGTTGCCACAGGACCTGTGCGTACATATTGCCAATGGCTCGACAATGTTCTTGAACCCCGTTGTCCTCACCTACTTCCCAGCTTCGAGACCCACATTGCTAAGGCAATTTATGAGAGACCGCTACCTGAGGCTGTTCTAGATGACGTTCCACTAGTACAGTACAGGAGACGAAGACCTAAACGTAAACCTAATAAAGAAGACTCTACTGAAGAGGAAACTGATGAAGATGTTCCTTATGGAGGTCCCGGTGCTGTTAGATTTCGAGGTGCTGGAGGTGTTGGAGCTGGAGATGTTGGAGGTGTCGGAGCTGGAGATGTTGGCGGTGTCAGAGCTAGAGATGCTGGCAAGGTCGGTGCTGGTGATGTCGGATCTGGAGGTGCCGGTGTTGGAGTCGGTGTTTCTGGTGGTAATGGGGGAACTGCCGATGAAGGTGTTGGAGGGGGAGATGAGCATGAGGCCGAGGATGGTTCAGCAGCTGCACCTGTTGGTGGTAAAGCTCAAAGGGCTACTACACAGGACTTGGTAAGTCTTCATTGCAGTGTATTTTATAAAATTTGTGACACTAATTAGCTGCATCTGAAATTTTAATTTTAATGTATGTAGAGATATAAGATTCTGAAGGTCTACTTTCAGTCAGCAAAGTTGTACAAGTTGGAGCGTTACATTAGACCAGACTCAGGCAGATGGTTTAGGATTGCTGAGCGGAGTGGCCTTACCTCTCTACGCACTCTTGGTATTGCATCGGGTGTGGACTCTGCGTTAATATCAGCTTTTGTGGAGAGATGGCAACCAGACACGAAAACGTTTCACATGCCATTCGGTGAGATTACCATCACACTTGCGGACATTCTATGTATTCTGAAAGTTCGCATTCATGGGAAGAGCTGCATATCATCTATGACTGACGATGAGCTGTACTCACTTGTTGCCGACCATTTGGAGGTGGACTTGAAGCAAGTGAAGAGCTGGAATAAGGCTGGGGGCATTCCTGTAAAGTGGTTGAGGCATTGGCTGAGGCATAAGAATATGCGAGCGTTCATGACTCCAACCTTCGTCAAACCAATGCTCAACTACAAAACGTCATAGAATGTCGAGCCCAATTGGAAGAAGAAGTAGAACGCTTGGAACGCCAACAAAGGCGTGAATCTAGGGCAGAATCTAGGCGCTCAAGCCCCAAAAGTACTCCAACACCACCTCAAGTGGACCTTTTGGAGGATATTCTTAGAAGAATTGAAAGCATGGAGGCTGAACATGAGCAACAACGTCAAACTATGGCGCCACAAAAACAAAGGCTTATGGGAGTTTCAAATGGAGCCACAAAGGCCAATTCAAGCCATCTAACAAATGGTTCGTGCAATTCAAGTACGTCTTTGAACCTTCCTCTTAATTTTGAATCCTCTCCTCAGTCTACACGGGGTACTCAAGACTTCTCTTTGAGTGCCTCACCAATTGGCGATAGCTCCCTTAAAAAGACTTGAGGCATCGGGATCTCAAATGGTTCAGCGGTATCCCAACCTTTTCATGGGGGAGCTAGACATTCTGACTTGATCAATCCTCTTAAGATGCAGTTAGATACATATGTTCAAGAGGGTGCTCAAGAAAATTCCCTTGAAACTCAAGTTTCCGAGAAGGGAAGCCAAGACGACAATATGCAAGAAAAACTGAGCCAAATCTCAAATGGTTCAAGCAAATCCAGTTCCATCCTTGGCCCTCCTCCTCAAAATAGGGAACTAATTTGTCCTCAAAGTGGAGCTCAAGAAAAGTTGTCAAGTGCTCAGACAACTGGTTCCAATTTCTCCACCGAGGACACAAATGGTGTCGCTAAAGAAAAATTCAGCCATAATGAAAATGGTTGATGCAAATCAAGTTCTGCTTCGAGCCATGATGATGAAATTGAAGTGTATACACCTGGTCCAACGGATTCCGAGAAAATTTAAGTGTAGATCACACTTCTGGAGTTCAAAGCAATATCAACAACATTGGTGCATTGCTCATTGGTCAAAAATCCAAACTCGGCCAAATGCAACCAAATCTTTACAGAAGGTAAGAATCATCATAAGAAGGGCAACGCAATTGGAATGGCTCAAAATTTCTAAGTATTGTTAATGAAGCTTCGAGGACCAATGTTCTTGACAAGCCAAATCCACATTTGCCTCGCCATTGGCCTAAAGGTAAATATTTTTCCAATTCTGTGTTGGCATATACTATTATTTTGCCTTGATTAAACTCTCAAGAAAATTTGGCTCGAGAAAAATCTTCAAGTGCTCGACCAACTGAAAGTGATGCACAAATCCCCGACACTAGCACCCGAGAGCCCAAAATCTCCTTGGTGCTTGCCGAGAACCCTTGGTCCAAATCTGATTTTGGCTCGAGCAATCATCCTAAATCATAAAATGAGGAAGATAAAGCCTTTGGTGCTCGAGCAATGATGAGAAGTGTCCGGACAAGTGCAACACGCCTTCAAATGGCAATCTACATCAACTTTCGGGACATTTTGGAGTGCACAAGAGAAAACACTCCATATTTTTAGGGAAGTATTACTTGTTTCTTATTTAAAAACTGTCACATTATTAAGCAAGAACAAATTGATCTCCCTTATGTTGTTTCTTTTGTCTCCCAGGATCACAACAAGCATAGCCAAGTGACCAACCATTATTGCGTCTTGCAACATTCTTCGGCCTTGCGTACTTTCCCGGAGAGTTCCTCAGTTTGAAATCAAGCCATCCTCAACGCTTGGGTCAAGAAGTAGTCCATCCCAAATCTGAGCCGCCTTGGTACTTGTCATCTTCGAAGACACCCAAGGGGGAGCCCCTTTCGTCCCATAAATCAAAAGTTCCCGAATCGAAGCGGCTAAGAGGACTACCATTTTGCTCATCAAGTGCCCAGGATCAAGCACTAAATCAGACTAAGGGCGCCAAGTCACAAACCTTGACGCTCGCCCAACAAAAAGTGTTATGGTCCTCAACTAAGACCTTCAACTTTGAGGCCAACTTTCACGACGCCACCAAGCCTCATGATCAACAATTTTGCGTCTCTGAACTTTCTCAACAAATGGCCTATTTCAATGCCAAAGGCGCTTGGACAAGTCACTTAGCACCTACTCTTCAACGGGATTCAACTCCTACATGGGCGTCCCATGTCAAAAGTCATTTTCCCTTGGCGCCGACCATTTCAATGCCACAAAGGAACTATTTGAAGCCCACAAGAAGCTTAGTGCCCGAGGTAATCTTCAATCATATCAATTTGACATACTACGTCTTCTCAACCCTGGCGCAATGTCTATGGTCTTCAAGCCACGTGAGACGGGGACGTCTCACAACAAGTTGGGGGCAATGATGAGCTCTCACTTGAGGGCTCGAACCCATCAAGTCACAACCCAAGGCTCCCCAAGTCAAGTAGAGGTTCATTGTTCAAATCAGGTCCTCGTAGCCTTTTACTATTCATGCCAAAGCCACTGGGAGGTTAACCTCAGGTTGTTTCAACCACAAATGAAGATAGCGCGCCACTGGTCAAACAAAGACACTTTTCCTAGGCGCGACATTAACCATTGGATTCAGAGGCCCAAAAGAAGTGGAACAAGCCCGAGAACGCCCATGACAGTTCCACCAAGAGTGAGAGTGACTAGCGCTCCTAATTTTGCTCAGGCGCTCCTACGCGCTAGAATTAGGCTACGGGCGTGTCAAATGCTTTTTGACCCGGGGAAGACACAATCCCCCTTTTGTCGCCATCAAGCATTGAATGTGATCCCTAAATCTTCTCCAATCTGATTTCCATGTCATCAGTCCATGTGAGGGTCACAAGGATCACCATTCTTAGCCTTAGGATCGTCATCATAAGTGCGTAGCACATCCCTTAAGTTTCTTCCTTTGATTTGTTCACATTAACACATTAAATTCCTAGATTGTAGCTCATTTATGTCTTGATTTGGAGAGTGGTTTTGTTCTTGCAGACCAAGACGTCTCCACCCCTATAAAAGCCACTCTTGGCTTCATTTGTAAGTACATTGAGATTTATATGCAAAAACTTTAGTTGAGAAAACTCCTACTTTTTGCCTTGGCGTCAAAAACCTCAAGAAGACACTTAGTGGACTCTTCGTGTCCTTCTTGTTTATCTCTCTCCCTTGGTATGATAAAGATCTACTAAAACAACCTACAACCCTTCTCAAGATCACTCGGTGGACTCCTTGTGTTCTTGCTTATCCAACTCTTCCAAAACACCTTATTCAAGGTCAAGCCAAAAGCCTTGTCTTACACATTGCCATCCTCAACACTAAAGGCCTTTCCGCAGCCTTAAACTCCATAATCACGCCTAATACAAGGCTCATTCACCCATCCATCCATCAAGAAGTAAGAAGACTCACCACCTCGATCTAGATCTGTGCAAACAAGGCGTTCCCGGAGATGAGAACACATCAGTGGGTCCCTGGTGATGGCTTGTCTATCCGTTTTTGGAGGGACCGATGGGCTCTAGACTCGCCACTGCTCGAGTATGTCTCTGGTAATGTTGCTCAGCTGAATGTAGAAGCAAAGTTGATGGATGTGTGGACTGCTGATGTGGGGTGGGACACGAGCGTGTTCAGCGGTGTACTGCCTGACTACGTTAAGCTGCAGATTGTTGCTACTGTCCTCTGTGGCGTCCAGGCAGTCACGGATCACATGGCGTGGAAAGGTACCACTAATGGGGTTTATTCGGTGAGTTTTTCCTACCATTTAAACTGTTCGAACAAAGCTCAGACGCCCTGATCTGATAAACTTTATCTCCGAATTTGGAAATGCAGTGTTCCCGAACGAATCTGCGTTTTTCTATGTCTTGTTTGTCCCGTGTGTCATGCTCATAGTGAATCGGTGGTCCATGTACTGAGAGATTGCAAATTTATTGCTGAGATATGGAAAGAAGTGTTGCCTGTTGCTGAACATAATGACTTCTTCTCTTGCTCCCTCCTGGAATGGGTCGATGGAAACCTTGAGTCCTCTCGTATGTATCAGGAAAATATTTCTTGGTGTGTCATGTTTGCTACAGTGGTGTGGTGGGGATGGAAGTGGAGAAATGATATTGTTTTCAATGGGTCTAATACCGATATTTTCCAGACACACCTGGTTCTTAGTCTGGCCAAGGAATACTGCACTGCTCGACCTGATTATGCCCAGCCTGTTGTCAAGGTTGATAAGAGGATTAGACACATAGGCTGTGTGCGTCCCTCGTGCTCTTGGGTTAAATTAAATACGGATGGTGCTTCGAATGGTAATCCCGATTTTGATGCTGCATGTGATGCTCTCCGTAATAGTAATGGCAAATGGCTTGGGGGTTTTGCTTTTAATATTGGAGTTTGTACGGGTCCTATGGAGGAGTTATGGGGGGTGTATTATGGGCTTCACATTGCTTGGGAGTTGGGACATCGTCGTATTGTTGTGGAGATCGATTCTGAGATTGTAGTCGGGTTTCTTCAGCATGGGGTGGTGGCGTCTCATCCTCTCTCATTCCTGGTACTTATGTGTTATGGCTTTCTGAGTAGGGACTGTATAGTTCGTTTCGTTCATGTGTAAAGGAAAGTTATTAATACTCATAAATATTTTTACTTCGTTTATTTTTAAAATCGTTTGAGCTAATACTCATATATATTTTTACTTGTTCTAACGTGGTACTTTAGCTGAAAGTTATTAATATAATTTTTGAAAATTTTATTCACTAAATAACCACGAGGTTTTTTCTTCGTTATTGTTTATAATTATACATAGGATTTGTGCTTCCACTAAACAAAAATCCTGGGTCTGCCACTGGATGAGGAGATGCAAGACAAGGATGTTAGGCAATCAACAGAGGTTGCTGAAAAACGAAGATGTTGTTGAAAATGAAGTGTTGATTGCATATTTTATGAGGGGGAGACGAAATGAATCTTGGAAACATTTGCACTCCATTTGTTGACAAGAACAAGATGATAAAGGTAGAGTGTAACTATTGCCCAAATGTGTATGTTGGAGCAACGAGAAGGAATGGTACCTCAACTTTGCTAAGGCATCTCGAAAAATGAAAAGATGATCCAAATAACAATGATGAAGGTACGCAATCCAAAATTGTTTTACAGAAAGTTAATTAAGTTTCTAAGGTGCAAACTTGGGTGTTAGACTTGGCAGTTGTGAGGGAAAATATGATTAGGTTGATTGTTGGTGAAGAGTTGCCTTTCATGTTTGTGGATAAGCCTTTCTTTAGGGAGCTTCTATTGTCTGTGTCCTAAATTCAAGATAGCTTTTATTGGAAATAGCTTTGCAAAACTAGTATGGTCTTGAGGAGCGAGAGGAAATAGCAAAGACGGTTAAGGAGGTCACAAGGGAGTTATTTGATGAATATAAGAAGATTTATGCACCATCATGTGCTGAAGAGCTAAGTAGGAAAAGGTCAACGACTGAGGTACCGAGTTTTGAAGCATTTGAAGAGGAGTCGGGGTTCTTCTTGCACATCAATTCTCAATTGAAAAGGCGGGCTGAATCTGGTGGTGCGTCAATTACCAATGAATTTGATAAATATTTCATGACTTGGGGGATGATGAGTGGAAAAAAGGCAGCTTGATGTGGTGGAATGTCCACGGGCATAGATTTCCAACTCTCGCACATTTGGGTCAGGATGTTTTAGCTATTCCTATTACTATGGTGCCATCTGAATCCGCCTTTAGCACAAGTGGTCGTCCTATTGATAAATTTTGAAGCTCGTTGTCTTCTAAGGTTTCTTCTTTTACTCTTAGACTTAACACTCCATACTTTATTTATATATCATGTTGTATTTATCCTAATCTTACCTTGTATCTAATTGTTAATTAGACGGCTCAAACATTAATATGTACTCAAGATTGGCTTTGTGCGGAAGAAAGGACCAACATACTTGATGAAGTAGTAGAGATTCTGAAAGAGTCCGAGAAAATAAAAGAAGGTAATATTTGACTCTTATAACGCATGTTTCTTGCAGGTTTTTTGTTGTGCAGTTTTGTTGTTGTTCAATAATGCAGTTTTTTTCTATGCAGTGTAGTTTTTTTGCAATGCAGTGCAGTTTTTGTTATTGTGCAATGCAGTTTTTTTTGTTGTTGAGTGCATAGCAGTTCAGTTTTTGTTGTGTAGTGCATTATTTGTTGTGCACTGCAGTTTAGACTTTAGATACAATGCAGTTTTTGTTGTTGTGCAGTATAATGCAGTTTATACAGTGCAATGTTTTTGCTGTGTGGTGCAGTTTAGATGCAGTGGAGTGCAATTTTGTTGTTGTTGTGTTTATTTCAATGCATTGTAGTTTTTTCCTTGCTTTGATTCTATTTTATGTGTTTCTTTTAATTTGGCCCTTACTAAATACCGTCCGGGTATTTCCCCAAATACCGTCAGGCCTCTCGCGTAACGCGAGGAAGGGTTGTTTCACGTTACGCGAGAATGCTCTTTTCGCGTTACGCGAGGGATTACTTCTTATAAATACCCCAAAACCCTACTTCGGCCCGATTACAGTTTTACAGCGCCGTTTTTACTCTCTCTCGCCCAAACCATCATTCATGTTCCTCTTTTCAACACTAATCTTCAATTAAGGTATGTTTTTTATTGTTTTATGCTTTGTAATATTGATTCTAGATAAATATATGTTATTTGTATATGAAATTGTATATTTTGATATTGAATGTTTATATAGAATTAGGTTGTTTGGAATGGATGAAAGATGATAGTTTTTTATTATGGTTGATTAGTGAATGTTTTTTGGATATTGAATAGATACAATTGCATTAGGGTTATGGTTTTGATTAGGATTTTGATTTTAGTTAGGGATTTGATGTTAATTTGGGAATTTACTTAAATTGATAGGTTTTTGTGTTAAAAGTATTGAATTTATGTTGAAATAATATTGAATTCATGTTTAAATATCGTCGGAATCTGGCCGGGGTGAAGGAGATCGCCGGAGAAGAAAGTGTGACGTCACACTTCGCGCAACGCGAGAAGTGGGTGTCTCGCGTTGCGCGGGAAATTACCCATCTTCTGCACAACCTGAGACACAATTTGCCCAACGCGAGAAGTGGGTGTCTCGCGTTGCGCGAGATATTGCAGAATAGAGCGATTTCCTCTTCTGCATTCTGCATTGTCCATTCTTTTTTATTTTCTTTCTGCATTCGTTGTGATATTGATTTTGCTCTGTACTGTTGTAGGTAATGGAGCGTCCAGGACGTTCGACTCGCGTTAGAAACCGAGACGAAAGGAGGAAAGAGCCACTAGTTGACAAAATAAAAGGGAGGAGGAAAACCAAGAAAGCAGCACCCGTTGAGTTATTCCCTAAGGAGAGACCCAACGACGCATATGATGAGTACTTTGGTTGGCACAATTATGGGGGGAAGACGTTGCTCTCCCTAGTCACGAACTGCCAGATTACGCCTCATATCAGGGCCAATACCCTACGGGCTATTATTGGGAGGATAACCCGATGGCTCCAACGTTGTCTAACAGTTATTGTTTTGGACAAGCTAAGGGTAGTTGGGACAATTTCATTGGACAGGGTGTCATTGACTATGGACATGGTTGGGGTAGTGGATATGCTCAAGGAAGTGGACAACCAAATATGGGTCATGGATATGCTGAGGGAAGTGGACCAGCTTGTTCTTCTTCTCACAATCACCAACAAGAAGAGGAAATGGAAGAGGAAAATGAGGATGGAGATGGAGATGAAGAAGAAGAAGAAGAAGAAGAAGATAATGAAGAGGAAGAAGAAGATAATGAAGACAGCCAAAAAGAAAGAGGAAATAAAAAAAGAACGAGTCAAGATATGATCCTGAGCTCACTAAAAGCATAATTGAAGGTCCAGAAATTAAAAGCAGCATACCACCAAATTCTTAATTAGGTCGTCAAATCAAGATCTCCCAACAATTTTTGAAAAAATAAAGGTTTTCTCTTACTTAACTTGTTGCTCTGTCTTTGAATCAATTGATTCCTTTTCTTTCTAAAACTATTGTTTAACTGATTAATGATTATGATTAACTTCATTGTAGTTGGAGATTTGAAGGAGGCAAGGAACTTCTCTTGGTTGTTGAATGGATGTTAAAGAACGCAACTCTTTTGGCAATGTGATGATTATGAAATATTGGTTCGAATTTGATATGTTGTTTTGGTATTGTGTTTCTCACATTTTCATTATGTAGCTCAAGTCAAACTTTATTAATTTAGTTAGCTATAAATCTATGTCATTTTGGTTTTTATTTTAATTTTAAACATCAAATTTAAAATTTAGAATAATTTTGAAACTGACCAGTTCGGGTTTGAGCTCGACCCACACCAAACCAATCGAAACCCGAACTGACCCGTAATATTTCGGGTTGAGTTTTGGTCCTGTTGTTTCAGTTTTGGGTTTTGCGGGTTCGGGTCGGTTCAGGTCAATTTCTGGCCCGTGCTCAGCCCTAGATGGAACTGTGGTTAATGTTTCAAATGTGGCGGCTTGACCTGTCATTAAAATAACTCAACACCACATACCAAAACAAAAGGTTTAAGGTTGAATAGTTCTACAAGTACCCTCAATCTTTAAAAGCATCATCTGACATGACAATACAGCATTTAAGTTTTACTCTTGATTAAAAATCTTGAAAGGGGCTTTAAGAACTAATCGCGCTCGCTTATGGCAGTGAGGTGCTCGTCAATCTCCTCAGTAGACAGCACCCTGAAGATGGGGTTCTCTTTCCTCACGACTCCAACCTGGAGCCAAACAAGCATAGATTTAGACACGATAAAACATCCAAAGTTGAGAAAAAGTCTCAAACAAAAATCAAAATTTTTGAGGATGCCCTACCTCAATCTCAGTGGCTTTGAAATCTTCTTGTAGAACATTTTGTAGGGCAGAGATTGCAGTCTGCAAAATGAAATAGCACCAGGGAGTTCCATATTAGACCAAATCATCAGAATAATGCGCCAAAATAACGAACAGTCAATATATTTGTAATTTTGACGATTAGACTGATAAAAATGAACTCAAAATATAAGAAGAGCCAAAAGGGAAAGTTCATATCATCTTTAGCTTCTATGAATTAGGATCAGTGTACTCAACAGGCCCAGGTCTATAGTGCTTTGACAGCACTGGTAATTATTTTACGTTGAAGTTTAACATGAGACCTAATTACTTCTTTGCTTAAGACATTCTATTATGACAGTTCATAGGCCACAATACAGGGCAGTAGCTTGTTCTACATTGACATGCTTATACAAACTCAACCAGCATCCACCAAATACCCTCACGTCCTTCCATGTATAAAGAGTTGCAGTTCATTTGCTTAGTTTGCCAATAAGAACATACAGTTCCTACTCAACTATATAGATATCTACAACGCAACACCTGATCAATGATCCAAAACAAACAGATATTTTCACATACCTGTACGGTTTCATCATAAGAGAAAGCAGGATCATTTTTCATTTTCTTCTCAAGAAAGTTGATAGCTTCTTGCTCTTTGGAACCCGCACTTGTCGCCTGATACAAATTTTATGGACTTAAAATAAGGACAACCGAAAAAAACTGGTAACTGCTTCAAACAGAAAAACAGGCAACACAAAAGGAGCAACTTTGTTTTTATTCAACTGGCAATTTCAGTTTTTAATTAAAATTGCAACAACAAATATTTTCTTTGGAGGTTGTTTGACTATGACCCACTAAATTCTCAGAACTCACAGCAACAAGATCGGGAAATTGCTTCAATCTCAGAAAAAGTGGTACAATGTGACATGTTGGATTTTACGGTTGTTTAAACCACTTGGAATTCTCATAAGTCATAGCAACAAGATCAGGAAATTGCTTCAAAAGGGGTAAAGTGTGAACAAGTAGTATAAGTTTTTCATAGTTGCACAGCCATAAAGACCAACCCAATTCGCAGAGCAGAAGAAACCAATTTCGTTTGAATTCAGTTTATTCCAAGACAAGATCTTCATTTGGAGTTTTAAAAAAACTAGCAATTACGACCAACAAGCTTCACTTCGTTTTTCCTCTCTTGTTTTTGGGTGTGTGAGTTTGGAATGGATTTGAAAGATACATCATGCTACATATATGTACAGATAAAAAAAGAACCACAGCTATAGAAAAAGCGGTAAGCAAAACTGTTTACGTACCCTGTGACCAAAAAAGTGACCAGCTGGATCACACTTGAACAGCTGTGGCCCAGTCTCATCATCAATTCCCACAACCATAGCAACTTCAAAATGGGAGATCATAGATAAGAACAAAAGGATAAAACAAAGGCTATTAGGAAAGATTTCCAACTAATTTGTAGAATTGGTACAAACCTACTCCAAGAGGCCTCATGTATGCATGTTGTGTATAGACTTGAGACTTGTCCGCAATCCTTTGTGAACAAAGACAACTTTAATCAATTGCTGCACAATTTCTTCTAATACAATGCCAACTGATATTCATATGTGGATTATCAACCAATAACCATACTGAAAAATTCAAATATTTTGAACTAGGCCGCTAAATTGCCAAAGCTTCCACGCAATCGTATTTACACAAGAGACGGTTCCCAATAAATCTACCAATTAAACAGATATGCTTGATAGAATATGAAGGTAAGAATACCATCTAGCCAGGACATCAGCAGGCATTTCATAACCATATTTATGGCGAAACTCTGCTGCTTCATTCCTCGCCTGTTGAACCAAACTCCTGGCATCAGCTGACCACAGCAAAAGAATCATAGTGAGCATATCTCCACACAAATTTCGAACCCCATCAGAACAAGAAACATATGTTTTATGTGGAAATGTCTCCCATCAAAAGTACCAACTTCAAATCAAATATACAAACAAATATGAAGTCCTCATTCGTGTTGACTATCAGACATGAACAATCAATCCCCAAAAAGAACCAAGAAAATCTCAAAAACTACATTTATGCCTTTGAAACAGCCTCCACATGGTAAACTTAAACTCTTGTTAGCTAAAAATAACAAATAGTTTCATCAACAATAACCCTCCTAGCAGAAACTGTCAATCATTATTGAAGAATCAAACCTGTCATGCCGGTAGCCAACAGCCCAAGGTACTTAGTAACTGGGAATAGGTGTGTAACACTAGTGTTATCCAGAAGCTTGTCCTGCAAACACAACACCATTCAAAACTCCAAGATCAATCAACTTCAAGATAATGAACAAGTAACTAATAAGAAAAACAATGAAGTAGATTGACTGACGGGGACTTTCTTCTGAGTGACGACGCAAACCGAATCCTTTCCCCTAACACCAATCGAAGTGACTCCGCCGGACTTGACAGCTTTGAAGGCATACTCTGATACAAACTCAACCGATAAGTAAACAGATTTCAGAAAATTAACCTAATTGAAATAAGTTTCTTGTTCTGAATGCGAACAGATCTGCGAAAATGGGGAATGGAAATTTGGACATACCGACTTGAAAGAGACGACCTTCAGGAGAGAAGATGGTAATGTGACGATCGTATCCACCTCCGCTTCCGCGACTCATTGTTTGTGTGTTTTCTGAAGGTTGGTATTGAGAATCGGCGATGGAAGTAGTCGGATTTGATTGTTATATGAATCGTGAGGGTTGGCTTTCTACGCAAGCCAGTTCGCAGACAACGCCGAATCTCCTTTCTCTCGCCTGCTTTACCACATTACTGTATAATTTAACTACTCACTTTCATTTTCGAAAAATTACACAAAATGACCCGTCATATATTTTACTTTTCTAGTACCAAAAATCACACATAGGAAATACATTACAGTATAAAGCGTGAATCGCTCGTGTTCACAAATTATATGACATTGTTTATAATCAGGGAGATGAAAATCTTTAACTTTTTAAGTAAGTCATGCACTCAAAATCTTGTAATTTCTGTGAACTTTGTTTTTTTTTAAAAAAAGAAGAAGACTTAAACGGACATGATCGTCGCATCATGAACATGACTGTCCAAATTAAGAACATTAGTTTGTTATCTGTGAACGCGAACACTTCATACTTTGTACCGTAAAGTTTGGATCCGTTTGAGAGAGGAAGAGAGAGAGAGAAGTGAAAAACGTGGACAATGCAAACCTCCTAGATGTCTGAAGCAGATGGAGTCGGTCAACAACTCGATTCCGAATAAAACTAAGTCGGATTTTTTTCGTTGTAAATAGGGAATAGGTTATGCATTGCAAATCACATCATTTAGCACACTTACACGAGTGCATTCGAAGCAATTTCCATTATAATCCAAAGTTATTCTATAGAAGAAATCTGCAATTGTTCTTCGTGTTTCAAAGTTTAGTCAACAACAATTATCATCATTTTGTTCCTTCAATATTGTCGAAAGCTAAGCTTTATCGTTCGCTCGATGCATTATTTTGTTGATTCATTGGTCTACGTTATTTGATCTTGTTTGACTAATCCCTGTGCATTTAAGGCAATTTAAATGATTTTATCTTTTTGCTTAAAACACTTTGGCGCCCACTGTAGGGCTATTAGCCAATTTGTGTTCAAAAACTTCGTCAAAAATCACCCAAGATGGTGAATGAGATCCCTAGACCAGCTACCAGAACGGTCAAGTTACCCTTATTGGTCCACATACAAGATTAAATATATGACAAGTGTATTAATAATATAAGGGAAATATATCCTTCCACACGCTCCTCTAGGCATCACAATCGTCGTCTTCTCCTTCGACGCATCAACCTTGAAAATTGTCATGTTGTGTCACCCCATCTTTGTAATATGTATGGCTCCAACAATCGGCGTTTTTTTTTTGCATTAGTTGGTTCTCCTGCCACGATTCTTATGCTATTTGTTTGCATTTTTCGCTTGTACGTTGCTGTGTGTCGTACTTAGGTGTTTTGATCTTGTCTTTACATTGTGCAGGTTAAACTGTTGAAGAAGGTTATTGCAGTTCAGAACTGGAAAGAGGCCCTACTACCCATTTTTCGTCGTCGTCGATCATCGATCATCGCTCTATTAGTAAAACGCTCGGATTTTTTTCCAGTTAAACCCAACCTTGACTACACAAGTTTTTGGGTCTGTAAAACAACATTTGATTGTATTACTTCTTTTTTCCGCTTTACTATTAAAAGGTGCGGTTTATGCCCCCTTTACCCTAGTAAGACCCCACCACCATTTGCATTTGTATAACAACATACGATTGTACTACTACTTGGTTTCCGTCGTCCTCGATGACTGTCCTATCACTAAAATGCTCAGGTTTATTTTCTGTTTACCCCAACATAGATCGCACCACCATTTGCGGCTGTAAACAACATATGATTCTATTTGTCAAATAGATCAGTGTTATTTATTCCCTTTTAGCATGTTGCGCTGATTTTATAGTGCTACGCATGGTTATTAAAATCTACGATTTTAACGATTCTACCATTCACATTAGGAGGAGCGATCCCCGATTCTATGTAGAATCTTATTTACAGTAGAATCTTAATTTATCGAAATAAAATCTGTAGAATCTTGTGTACAATTTCGATTTTACATTACGATTTTACGATTTCACACAAACTACTATTTTATCCTCGTGTTTAATTATATAATGTTAATAGTTGCCTTATACACAATATTTATAGTATTATAAAACGTAATTTAAAACGAAAATAATACTTAATTGTAAATATATAAAAAAAATTCTTATAACGTAGAATCATAAGATTTTACGATTCGAATCTACGATCCGATTCTAGAGAACCCCTGCAATCCGATCCTAAAATCTCGATTTTAATAAAATTGGTGGTACGGATTGTTGCGTGGCGTTGGTTCCTTCGCCTTTTAATGCGTTTGCGCATTGTGCCTTTTTTATTTAGTAGAAACGGTCAATCGTCAAGGATTTAAGTTTGATTCGGAACATGGGTGCGGTGTTAGGTGCTCTATAATTCATTTCATGCAAGGTGGCCAAGAAAAGAGGCCTCTATATATATGTTGGATTATCATCGTCGTGGTTAACAATAACATGCACTCGGTTGAATGACACATGTAATTCTCTGTCGGTATAATGGATAACACATAGACCTGGCAAATGGGTCGAACGGGTCGGGTTGGGGTCAAAAACATGTTCGGGTCAATCAGTTTGACAAAAATTTTGGGTCAAATGTTTGATTTTTTTATATTAATAAAGAAAATAAAATTCAAAAAATATATTTATAATAAAATAAGATTATTATATTGTTTTTAAATAAAAATTTATTGTTATTTTTTAATCTAAATGAAATAAAATATGTGAAAAGTGTGTACCGCCACAAGTTTCGAAAAGTTCGGGTCGATTCGAATTTGACCCAATGAGTTCGGGTCTAAAACAGGTTTGACCTAATCAAGTTCACAAATTTTTCGGGTCGGGTTGTGTTGAGTATTTTTCGGGTCAGGTCGACCTAGCGAGTTGAGTCAACTTTGATAGGTCAACCCACACGTGTACTATAGTAAGGGTTTTATATTTTGCATATTTTCCAACCACCAAAAAATAATACGAATATTGTTGATGTTATGGCTGCTTAATATACAATTTTGGTTCGATTTTGGAATGAATCGAAAAAACCTAACAAATTTACATTTTTATGAACTTCGTTTTTTTGTTCGGTTCGATTATTTTTCGGTTCATTAAAACCAAATATTTTAAAAAAAAGACGTAATTATATAAACCAAGTATCAGTCTAACCCTAATTGCCAAAAGCCTAAACGTCGCCTCCTGCCTCCTGCCTAGGGATGGAAATGTACCGGTGGTGGACGGATTTACACATACCACCATCCAAATAGTATAATTTTTTACCACCCAACCCATACGTCATCCGTGAAACCCTCAATCCACATCCAATCGACCTCAATCCATCGAGTTTACGGGTGGATCGGGTTAGATATGCGGGTTGCCCTTTTTTGTATCTTAAAATGTAAATAACATATAAAAAACAAAAAATAAACAAGCATACGAAAGAGGAACGAAAAATTGAAAACGGAGAGTCGAGCACGAGAGGAGAAGAGTGGAGCAAGAGAGGAGAGGAGAGAACACAGAACTAGACTCAACTAGTGTTTACGACGCTGAAGAGACCTCAAAGAAGAGTAGATAAAACATTAAGGTTACAAGTTACAACTTATAAGGGTAGTTTTTTTCCATTATATAAATTATATTTTATATTTTATAGAAAAAAAAATCTTTTATATATGTTAAAAACTATATGGATTATATGGGTAGGATCGAGTCTCGGCTCATGGATCGGGTCGTGGGTTGGATGAACCTCAATCTATATCCTCTTCATGATCCATCCATCAATCCGTTCATCCATCAACGATGTACATATTGAAATACAATGATGAACATTAACAAACATACTGATGAACAATATTCAGTGTTTAAATTTACCATCACTTTAGGAATGTGGTTACATTTGTCCACTTTCTTGCCTTGAACACTAGAGTTATCAATGATATCCATTCTTTGGTTCTTGACGTTGAAAACAATGCAATAATAGTGGTGGCTCTGGTATATTGGGAAGATAAACTGCACAGTGAACTTCCTTTGTTAGTTTGATGAACAAGATTAAACAATATAGTGAACATTTATAAATAATCTGGTGAACAACTATGAACAATGTAGTGAACATATATAGATAATCTGATGAACATCTTTACACAACACACTGAACATTTGGCGATAGAGTGGTGAACCTTTAGAGATAAGTTTAATAGAATACTTACCAACTGAATATCATTCAATTTGTGAAGAGGCAGTCTTGCAAACTGAGCTTGCATTTCATCAGTGAAGAATGTTTGAGCATCAGGGAGACTGAGACCCTCAACAGTTGGGACAACCTATATATAATATCAAATAAAAGTTTCTAGAAGTTATATTTTGACATGTTAATGACAAAATTGTTCATGTAAAAAATACCTACCGTCCCTGAAAAATGAATGAAGATATGAAAGCACTGATGAACAAATAGAAAAAAAATGATGAACACCAACATGATGTGAGAAGTTGATGAACATAATGTGAGAAGTTGATGAACATAATGTGAGAAGTTGATAAACATAATGTGAGAAGTTGATGAACTTATATAAAACAAGTGATGAACATTAAACAAAAACTAAATGAACTTTCCTTACTCTTGGTGTGTTGTATCTTCCCAAATCCAATTGCTGATTTTCATTTCTAAAGCATGGCGATTTGTTTTCCCTAGAAATTAGTTTCCTTCTTTTTAGTTCCGGGCCATCCTCACTTCCCATATTCCAAACATACATTGTTTTTTCAGTTAGTTTTGGTCTCTGTTTGATGAACATTTATAATAAGTTTGATGAACACAATAAATAAAGTTGATGAACAAAGGAATAGAAAAATCACCTTCTCAACCTGCTCCATAGTCTGTTGTTCTTCAGTCTCCACCTTGTCCTTTCTCTTCTCTTTCTTCTTTTCCTCCTCAATCTGCCTCCCCATGTTACTTGGAATTTCTTCTTCTTGAACTGCATATACACCTTCCTTTTCTTTGAGTTGTGATTCGGGAACCACCTCTTATTCGTTCTTATCCATCTCTTGTCTTTGTTCCTCAACTCCATCTTTTCTTCCCCTTTCCTCAGATTGTAGTTCCATTTCCTTCCCTTGTTCCCTCCCTTGTTCCTCAACTCTTTCTTTCCCTCCCCTTTCCTCGGATTGTAGTTCCATTTTCTTCCCTTGTTCTTTCTCAAGCTGTTAATAGAAATTATGATGAACATAACTCAATAATGTAATGAACATTGATAGAAAAATTGATGAACATTTATAAGAAATTTAAAATTTATGTACCTGATTCTCTTTCTCTGTTTCATGTTCTTCCATCCTCACCTCATTGATATCACCAACAGGATTAATTTCCTCAACTGTCTCATCAACATTGTTGTCAACAACATGAGTAATTTCTTCTATATCTTCAGAGAGCGTGGTAGTTGCATTCAACCTCTTCTCTCTCTCAACCAAAAATTTAGGAATCTTCAATTGAGACCAGAACACAACAAGTTATTATACATAAAAGCATAGAGAATAATAAGAGTTAAGAAGTTTTGTATATTACTTTGAATGATATTTTCCTTTTGTACTCTCTGGTGATCGGGAGAATACTCCCAATGAGAAGGATGGAATCTCTAAACTTTGAGCAATGTTTCTTACTGTCTCATCAACAACTTCATTTGGTGTCTTTTCACGAACTTCATCTTCTGTTTTTACAACATAACTCTTCTTTGCCTTCATAGTTCTCTCAACTTCTTCCAAACATTTTGATGCCTCGTGCCAAAACTGTTGTTGGGTCAATGTCTCTTCCTCTTCTTCTGTTTGATGTTGTTTCTCTGCATTTTCTTCATCATCCCTCACATTTAGCATTCTTTCAATAGCTTCATTCACCTTCTTGAACAAGCTATTACTTGTTATACGTGATGGAGCCGTCTCAATTCTTCCCAAGAACTTTCTAATCTTTGTAGCAAGTTCTTGTCCTTCTTTAATATGATCTTCTAAGAATTTTTGTTTCAATATTATAAAATGAAACTTTGATGAACAAGAACAAACATTATAATGAACTAATAGAGAAAAGATGATGAACATAGTTAGAAGATGTGATGAACAGTGTTCAGAAATGTGATGAACATTGTTTACAGATGTGATGAACATTAATAAATATGTTGGTGCACATTTCCTAATAATTTGATGAACATTATTAAAAAACACGGTGAACAGATAGAATAAATCGGATGAACAAATAAAACAATGTTGATGAACATTAATAAGAAATTTGATGAACATTTATAACAAATCTTACCAGTAAACTTGCATCATCTTCTACCTCCTCTTCTGAATGATAAGACTCGGATGGACTGTCTCTTCTGTTTGCAGCAGTGTTCACATCATCAACAGTAAAAGATGGAGGATCTCTGACATAACCCTTTCCAAATCCACCAATTTTGATCTCTTGTGCCTCTCTTGCCCTCAGCATGGCTGCATCCCAATTAACAATTATTAGAAATTGTCTCTCATGTTCAACATTCTTGAGAATTACACGATCAAAATATATCAACCGCAAACAAATAGAGTAAATGATTAAATATTAGTTTTGATGAACATATAGTGGAATGATAATGAACATAATAAAGAAAAGTGGTGAACACTAACTTGTAGTAGAAGGATTGGTCCTCTAAAAAAATTGCATTTGTTGTCCTATCAAAAGACTCCTTTATCTTTATCAGAAGGTCAACTAGCAATTTTGACCAGTCGTATTGTGTGATCATCTTTGTGCACTCAAGGTAATGAAGAAAATTGTAATTCAACCCACCATTCGATTGACTGTCCATAATGGTTGCAAAAACCAACATTATGAAATTTCTCTTGAACCATTCTCCAAGTACTAAAGTCTTTACCAAAAGATCTCATACATGTGATGCATGAATCTTGGAGGCATCACGCAACTTGATTTCACCCACTTCATTGTCGATATCCATTGGAAATTGATTCCTCAACCTTAGTTGAAGATCTTGATATTGTAATTCTTCATGTTCTGTAAATGATCTTTTCAAGTCAATTTGCAATCCACCAACAGGAATGCCACGGTAGTCTTGGACATCCTGTTGTAATTTTGTGCCTCACCGACTTGCCAAGCTTCATTGTGCAGGACACCACATCAAAGTTTTTCAACAACCAATGACTAACTTTAGCTGGTAGTTTGTCTACTTTCCAGTGTAGCAAACATCCAAAGCCCATCTCTCTAATGTAGGTTTTCTGAATTTGAGTCATTCTAGCTATGGTTGCAACCAGAAGTGCTGGAAAACTTCTACATTTTTAGCCAGAAAAACCTTCTTGTTGCTTTCAGTCAATTTTTCTTTCCCTTTCCTTGACTGCACTATTTCATACTTGTTTGTCTTGGACGCTTGTTCTTGTTGGTCTTCAACATCTCTTATGACTATCTCCCTAGGCCATTTAAGGTTCTTCATGATCTGCGTCACTGGAACTTCAGGGCTATACAATTGTATTTCTTTTCCCTTTGTTTGAGAAGTATGTATCCTTTGGCTACTTCTTTTTCCCTTGCTAGTTGTGACAGGCACTATTCTGGATTTTGCCTTCTTAGCTTTAGGGGATTCTATAATATTAAAAGTCAGTTATTAGTATAAAGTATTGTAAAAGTAAAGATAATGAAACACTAGATAGTGAACATTTACAAAAATCATGGTGAACATAAGAAATAGAGATGATGAACAAAATCAAGGATCATGGTGAACAATATAAAACAGGGTAAAACAAGACGATGAACATATTGAAATACAAAGATGAACATTAACAAACATACTGATGAACATTATATGAAAAGAATGATGAACTTTATTAAACATTCTGATGAACATTATTAAGTTGCGTGATGAAAAAAGAGAAGAGAGTTGATGAACACTAGAATAATATAGATGAACATTTATTACCATCTACTGTTTTTTCCTCTTGGTGAATCTGTTGTTGAGATGACACATTCTGTTGTTTTCTGTCATTTGATTTTTTGCTCCTTATCTCTGTAATATTGAACATATAAGTTATATATTGTGAAAAAATACAGAGTTTATAAGTAATATTATATTCATACCTCTTGGACCTTCATCAGTTCTAAGACTCTCTATGCTTAATGTTGCATCTTGAAATTCAATAACTGCAAACATAAGACATATTTAAAAGTTATTTGATGAAACATTAGTAATGAGTGTTTTGTGAACATACATAAACACGGAGATGAACATTTATAAGAGATGTGATGAACATTTATAGAAATGTGATGAGAGTATATATGAAATGTGATGAACAATCACAAGATTTTATGATGAACAAATAAAAAGAAATCAGATGAACAATCTTAAGACATATGATGAACTTATATAGGCAATGAGATGAACCATTACAAGATTTTTGGTGAATACATATACAGGAATTGTGATGAACATTGAAAAGAAATCTGATGAACAAGCTTAAAAAATGTGATGAACATGTATACAAGATCTGATGAACAATTAAAAGATATATGATGAACATTTAGAAGAACTGTGGTGAACATATATAAAAGATCTGATGAACTTTTTAAGGAACTGTGATGAACATATATACCAGATCTGATGAACACAGAGTAAAAATAAAGTCATGAGTAAATGATGAACACTCAGCACATACAAATGAACATTTCACACCGAATATAGTATATGTACTCATACAAATGAACTTTTCACACTCAGTACATACAAATCAAACATGCATGTAGCCAAATCTAACATGTCGAAGCGAAAACCTAACTCTGAATATCAGATTATACTCCATACCTTTTGCTTGTTGGCTTTTATGAGATCCTGCCATTTTTAGTAGCGAGTTGATGGATTTTGGTGAACGACAGAGTGAAATGGAGAGAAATCAGTGAGAAATCACAAGAAAAAGCATCGTATACACTAAAATTAGGGATTATACACCATATCTCTTCCTTCGTTCTTCCTCTGGGATCCAGCCATAGCGAAATTGTGCGAGAAGGTTGTCTGTGATAATCGACGAGCGAAAACGAAGTGATTTCGTTGAGAAATCGAGAAAAAAGCAAGTGAGTAGGGAGGTTAGGGTTTATCGCCTTTTGCGAGAGAGGTTTGTTGTGGAAGTTTTGAGAAGAATGTGAAGAGACGGTTTCGCTCCAAATTTGAAACACGATGGAAGCATGTAGCACGTGTGTTCCACACAAAATGCAAGCGAGTAGGGAAGCGCCACCGTGAAAAAGTGAGAGTGATCTGGGCCGTTAGATCAATTCGACTCATTTATCTCTTAAGGAGTGTTTATGACCAGATTCGGATCCATTTAACTATACAGATTATTTAGCTACAAGATTTCATGACTATGTACCGCAACAAAAATAGGGTCAATACAAAACAGGATCTTCAAATTTAGGGTCAACAAATTTAGAGAGCAAAAGTAAGCCTCCCTCACCAAAAATCCGTACAGGAACACCTCCCATCAACAAAATGATGGAATCTAGTGGCATCCCTTAAAACAATGTCCCTCTTCTCAAACTTGGACACCAACTTAATAAAAGCATGGCAATCTACACATATCCTAAGATTCTTGGTGACCCTCAAAGGTGTTCCGCTCGATGTATTAAGTAGCCCATAAGCAATAGCCAGCCTCTCACTGTGCTCACGTATCATCTGAACCTTCTCCTCTTCTCGTACATTGTGGAACACGAACTTAGTCTGAGTCACATACCCTCCTTCCTTCTCTAAAACCTCAGTAACCTCACCTAGCTTTCTGTATATGTCATCCGTCTCAGAATGTGACCTGTCTCGAGCCATGAAAGTATGAACCTTGTTCCTTATATCTATCCAACTACAACCCGGGTTTTTCTCTAACCCTACGTTTCTCATTCTCATTCTTACTCTCTCAACGTCGTCCCATCTGCCTGTTGATGCGTATACATTGGATATGAGGATGTAATTTCCCGGGTTTTCTGGCTCTAAAGCCAAAAGCTCCTCAGTTGCAATATCTGAGAGTTCTCCATCTTTGTGAACATGGCAAGATCCAAGAAGAGAACTCCAGATAACAGCAGTAGGTTTCACCGGCATGTTTTTTATAAATTCATACGCCTCTTTCAATCGGTTTGCTCGTCCAAGGAGATCAACTACACAAGCGTAGTGCTCTGGCCAAGGATCGAGCTCGTACTTCTGCTTCATTGTTTCAAGAAACGCTAGGCCTTCATCAATTAGTCCTGAGTGACTGCATGCATATAGGAGGGCTAAGAAGGTGATGTGATCTGGGTTTACTTTTTGTTCTTCCATCTTGTTGAAAAGGTCAATTGCCATCTTACCCTGACCATGCAATCCCCATGCGTTGATCATTGCGGTCCACATGACTTTGTCTTTGTACTTGCTCAAATTAAAAACCTTCAATGAATTCTCTATACTTCCACACCGTGCGTACATATCAAGGAGAGCATTTGTAATTGATCCCTCCATGAGAAAATCCCTTCTAAGAAGAAACCCATGGATCTCTTTTCCTTTCCTCAATGCACAGATACTAGCTGCTGCTGAAAGTAGGGTCAGTAGTGCAACATAATCAGGTTCAATTCCACTTTTTTTCATCAAACCGTATAATCTAAAAGCCTCGTGTCCTAAACCATTATCGACATAAGCAGAAATCATGCTCGTCCAAGAAATCACATCCTTAGTTTGGATGGAATCGAACACATGTGATGCATTTTTTATGACGCCACATTCCGCATATGCGTCCACAAGCATATTACACGCCATCAGATCACACAAGCCTCGTTTCACTGTATAAGCATGTATCTCCTTAATGTAGTTTATGTTCTTCAAGCCAGTGGAAGCTATCAAAACACTTCCTATCATTAATGCATCAACGGATATTCCTTCTCCCTGTGCTTTTAAGAAAACTTCCAAAGCTCTTTCATAATAGTTGCCAAGAGCATAGCCAGATACAACAGTTGTCCAGGAAATGAGGTCTGTCTCAGGCATCTTTCTTAAAACACGCTCCATATAGTCAAAATGAAAACACTTGGCATACATATCAGTCAATGTGTTCCCGACAAGTAAACCATCGTCCAATGAATGTTTTACAGCATAAGTATGAGCTTCCATTCCATTCAGCAAGTACCCCAATTGAGCAGAAGCAGAAAGGATATTAATAATAGAAACCTGGTCAGGTTTTAGACCTGCAACCAAGAATTCATCAAAGAATTGAAGAGCTTCTCTGTATAATCCATTTTGAAGAAACCCAGAAAGCATGGAATTCCATGATATATTGTCCCGTTCTCTCATACTATAAAACATGTTAGCAGCTGCACTCATTTGGCCGCACCTAGTGTACATAACAAGCAGAGCATTGGCCACAAAAAGATGAAGGTGGTTATTGGACTTAAGAATGTGTCCATGGATCTCCTTTCCCAATTTTCTAAATGACTTTTCCTCACAAGCCTGCAACACTGCAACAAGTGAATATGTGTTAGTTGTGACACCTGTCTTTTGCATTTCTCTGAATAAATTCAATGCCTGAACGCCCTCTCCAATGGAAGAATATGCTGAGATGATCGCATTCCATAACACGACGTCATCTCTTTCTCCCATTCTATCAAAGATCTTCCTTGCACTGAATATATCGTTGCACTTAGCGTACATACTCAACATAGCATTGACAACAAACTCATTAGGATCATAACCAGATTTAATGGCATATCCATGAATTTCAGCACCCTGTTTTACATCTTTGATTGCACCACAGGCTTTAAGTATGCAAGGGAAAGTAAAAGCATCCACATCTACCCCAGCAAGCCTCATCTCCCGATACAGCTGAAGCGCTTCTATTGGCTTTCCATTAGAGACATATCCACCAATCATAGCATTCCAGGAGAACACATTTCTTTCGGGCATTTCATCGAACAGTTTCACAGCATCCAATATAGACCCACATTTCCCATACATAAAAACCAATTTGGTATTCAAAAACGCAGAATCATAGCGGAAATCAGAGGTTATTAAATGAGCATGGATTTGCTTGCCCTCCGCCAGCGCTTTCTTGTTGGCACATAGCTCAATCACGGAAGAGTAAGCATCATCCGGTACAAACCCAGTTGGTTTTTGGCTAGAAAACAGGTAGGTAAATGCTTGAAATGCTTCTTTGAGCCTTGCTTCTTTGCATAATTCCTTTAAGGAAGGCATTTTAGGTGTTAATCGTGGGTTAGGTTTTGGTAAAGCTGAAGAGGAACAGAAATTAGAGAGTTGGGTTGAGGTAACCAATGCCATGGGCGTTTGCTTGGTTACATTGGAATTGAAGTATACAAGAATCATCAAAGGGTTATTTAACAGAAAGCCGGGAGCTTGATAACAGTACAACGCCGGTGGAACGGGAAGGTATCCTCTGCTTAATTTAACATAGGTTTTGTATAGCATGTCAAATTACCAAATACGGAAGTGTTAAATTTATAACGGTTTACTATTTGCCGCACCTTTTTTATTTATTTAGCACACGATGATTTTTGTCACGGACTATTACATACATCCGTCACGTAAGTGTTGAAGGGTTTCGTCACGAAGGAAAAGAATACATCCGTGACGAAAGTCCAAAAGAGTTTCGTGATGAATATCTGCCAGAGATCCGTGACGAAGGTCTGTTTTCAACTTATAATTAAAAGCAATTTTTTTACTCAATCCTAATTTACTTCGTCTCCATATCATTTCAAACGTATTTTGTGCCTCAACCGCCTACAACAACACCATTCAACACATTTTTCATCTCCTTCACCACAATAATCAACAAATCAACTCATAAGGTAATTTTTACCTCTCTTTTACATTAATGTTTTATATTTAGATGAAGATATGTCAAAACCATTGATATGTTGTGATTACATTAGATTGATATGTGTATTATGCATGTTTTTTAGTTCAATTGTTCTTTATTTATGTTTAATTGAGTGTTGTTTCAAATTTTTGATATAATCCCCAAATTTGTTTAAATCATGAATTAGGGTTTGAGATTTTGATTAAGAAACATATGGAATGAAATGATTTAGGGCTAATGTAATTAGAAGTTGGAAAAACTGATTTTTTGCTTGAAATTGTGCAAAGTTAGTGCAATTTCATTCGTCACTGAAAGCTTGTTGCTCCTGAGTTTGTGCAGTTTGTGCAATTTGCTTCGTCACGAAGATGATTGAGGGTTTTGTGAGGAATATACCATAAACCTTCGTGACGAATGTCGTAGGAAGATCCGTGACGAATGTTCCAGGAAGATCCGTGACGAATGTTCCAGGAAGATCCGTGACGGATCTTTCAACGACCTTCGTGACGAAGGTTACTGTAAGATCCGTGACGGATCTTTGTGCATATTCCTTTGTTGATTTTTGTTGTTTTGTTTTGCTATGCGTAAATTGACAAAAAATTATGTTTGTATAGAATGTATCTGTCTTCAAGAAGCGCGCGGAAGAACGCCTGCAATCAGACTCGAGAAGACATCGAGGCTGGAGAGAGGCCCGCTTATCAGCCAAAGCCGAGGAAGAGGCGCGAAAGAGATGACGAGGGTACAAGTGCAAGTCAAGAGGTCCCTTCTTGGCATGAACAACAACATATAGGCGGGTCTGGGTCTGCTGACCCTAATGCAAATTCGAACCTTTATGAGAACATGGTTAGTAATTTCATAATTAACTCATATTAGAGTATTTTTTATTATTAAATCACATACGAAAATTGCGTAGATATATTAAATCACATACGAAAATACGTAATGTCCTCGCGCGAAGCGCGGGTCCCGTAGATATTCTTTGTTAATAAATTTGTTACACTTAAGTATAATTGCTTAGATATTCTTTGTTTTTTGCCTTTTGAAGAGGAAAATGATGTCCGTTTTGCACGAATTTTATATGCACGCGATCGTATGGATTGGTTCAATACGCGACGTAAAAAACCCGTTTCGGTTATGACATCGGTGTGTCACGTATGGAGGGCACCCTTCCGCGAAGGTGGACAATGAATAAAAAATGGGTGGGTGATGAATAGCAAGTGCCTATATATACTGGGATGAGCATCAAAGCGAATGGTGAGCATCAATAATCTTCGAGCAACTGGTTGCGAGAAGATCAAGAAGAATCAAACGATTCGAGTGGAATAAGATCAAGCCGGTTACACCATCAAATCCTTTCTCAAAGCTGAAAATTTCAATTCGAGGTAAGAAGATAAAAAAACAAGAATTTTAAGGCTTAATTCTTCGTACACAAATTTGCTAGTGAACTTAGACGAGATCATTACATTGATGTGTAGATTCAAACACATGAAACATAAAAAACTGATATTTATGATTTTTTGTCTTTCTGATGATAACATATTGCTTAAAATTGAAAAATCTAATGTCAAATGTTACTTAGAAAAAATGAATTCTTAGGATAGAAAGTTGCTCTACAGTAATGTTAAGAATTAAAATTATGATGACAAAATGTTGTTTATTAAAATTTCATTTGAGAAATTGAATTCTAATGACTGAATGTAACCTAAAATAAGAATTTTGATGATAGGATGATGCTTAGACGAAATTCGATTAGAATTGGAATTTTGATGAATTTTTTGTATGACCACAATATGTTGCTTTGAACTGGAATTATGATGGCAATATAATGCTTAGACAGATAATTGATTAGAAATGAAATTTTAATGACATATGTTGCTTAGAATTTGATTTTTGATGACATCATGCTTATTGGTATTGGAATTTTTATGACAACATGTTGTTTAGACAATATTTAGATTGAAATTTAATTTTGACAGCTACATAAAGTTGTTTAGAATTTGAATTTTGATGATAGAATGTTGGTTCAAAAAATATTTGATAACAAAAAATGTTGCTTATTCTTACTGTTGTTTGAGAAAATGAATTCCTTATGAAAAAATGTTGCTTAAAGGTTTGAGTTGACGATTTTGAGAATTTCATGAAAGTTGTTTAGTAAATTTTCTTTAGATAATTTGTGTGTTTGATGACAATAGTCAAATTGTTTTTAATATCTTGTTTTGAATATTCTCTTTAAATAATTTGTGTGCTTAATGACACTAGACAATTGTAAGATATCGATGAATGTTGATATGAAATATGTTATGTTATGCAGTTAGAGATGGATATTCTTACAATTTGTTATGCTGGAGATGGTAAGATGAAGGATGAATCTAATGTTCATGTTGAAAATGTTGTTTCAAAGTCTTTTATTGTTGACATCAACATAGAAATAGTAGTAGTAAAGGATTTAATTGTCAAAGGTTTAAGTTGACCACACTAGCAAATGAAATTGCGCTTCCTCACTTTAATCCTTTTCTGAAATAAAGGTCTCATACATGGTTTCCGCAGATGAAACTTCCGATCTAGAAATTAACGATTCAGCCAAAGTCTCATGGACTTTTCCATGTATGTGTCAGAAGCTAAGAAGATGGTTGCAGCTTCCTATTCACGGGTTTTCTATGGTGACTGACGACGCAACGGGTTTCGGGACCACTTCCAAAAAGAATTGGTTTGGTGAAAAGGGACAAGACAATTTACAGGTTCCAGATGAAAAGCAAGATCGATATTGGATGAGTGTAGTAGGTCTGAAGGCACACTGTGAGAGCCTAGACGATCCCCAAGTAAATTGTTTGGGCTATATTCTCCATTTGTTAACTTCCACCATCTTTACAGACAAGTCGCAACACAAAGTCCCCCTGAGATTTGCTGCATTTCTGGGGAGTGTTGAAGAGGCACGACAGTGCTCTTGGGGTTTTGCGGCGCTAGCATATTTCTATCATTGCATGGGCATCAGTTCACGCCAGGAATGTGCCTTGATATTCTTTTGTTTCACTCTGCTGCAAGTAAGTATTTAATTATTCAGGTTATATATTTTTCACTTTGCTAGCTTATTTCTAGCCAATGGCTATATGCACGCGAATCGAGGCCTATATGCACGCGATTTCGTGCGCTCAACTTATGCGCACCATTATTTGCGCAGGTGTTATGCGCACAAGGGTTTTACGGGGTATTACGGGTACTTTTCGTAAATTTTCAGAATCTGTAACAACTGGTGCGCAGAACTACTGCGCATAGGTTGAACATATGTGCGCCGAGTAGCCGTTGAAATTTTAGAAAAAAGTAGCCGTTAAATGTAAACTTGTGCGCTGAGGTTCTGCGCACAGATGCTTTAGGGTGTGGGTGTGTGCGCAGATGGTTTGCGCACGGGTCTTTACAGTTTAGGATCCATCCATTTGGACCACAACGGTCATAAATGTGCCTATATAAAGCCATAATCTCTTCGTTTCCAACAAATTCATTCAAAACCTCTTCGTTTTCCAACAAATTCATTCAAAATGTCTCATCTTAATCAAAACTCTCGTATGTTAGCGTTGATTAATCAAAGTTGTGAAGATAGTGATGAAGAACACGATTGGGATAGCGGATCACAAGAAGAGGAAGACGTCCCGAACGACGACGAATGGTAGGATGGTTTCTTAGAAGACGAAGAGTTCGGCGACTGGGATCCAAGTGGTGAATTTGTGGTTAGTATAATATGTTATAATTAGTTTTATATGGTAGTGTAATTAGTTTCAAATTAGTTTCATATGGTAGCGTAATTAGTTTAAAATTAGTTTCATATCCTAGCCTAAAAAGTTTCATATGCTAGCCTAATTAGTTTCTTATGCTAGCCTAATTAGTTTCATATGATAGCCTAATTAGTTTCATATGCTAGCGTAATTAGTTTCAAGTAATGATTCGTATTTTGCCTTGTTATTTTGGTAGTAGTGTAATTGTTGCTTTTTTTCGCTCTACAATTACGTATAGGGGAAAGATTATTCGGATTATTTTAAAACCGCACAAACGTGGGATACTCCGCAAGAATTGTACGAGTGGGCGAGAGATAGAGCAAAGAAGTTAGTGATAGCTTTGGTAACGCGTAATTCAAGTCTGTACCAAATAAGTATTGTGTGCGATAGATTTGGAAAACCAAGATCTGGGAGGCCAAAGGTGAACAAAGAGAATCCATAGTTGCTTCTTCCTAGGCTTAGAAAGTCGAAGTCGAAGAAGTGTGAGTGTAGATTTCAGCTACTGGCAGTGCGAAAGAAAAACATTCCCGGGGTTGCAGGAGAAAAATGGATTTTAGGTGTGATAGAAGGTCGGCATAACCATGTGCTACTTGCTAGTTTTCATGGGAATGCATTCATGGGTCGAATGACGGAGGAGCAAGAGCTTTGTGCTAGGCGTTGTGGAGATGGAACTGGACGCAAGACGCCAAAAGAAATTATCTCTAAATTGAGGGAAAAGTACCCTGGTAATGTTACTTCAAGGAGACAAGTTGCAAAATTTTTGCAGAAGGTGAATTACGAAGATCGCGGAGAGCTAAACGTGACACAATGGTCCCTTAAGTTTTTGCTTGACCACGACTACGTAGTTCACCCACATAGAGACACGACAAACGGCGAGGTTGCAATATTATTCTTTGCTAACCAAGAGTCGTTGCGTTTGTTGAAGAAGTACCTGTACGTGGTAATTATCGATGCGACGTACAAGACAAACAAGTAAGTCTCTACAAAATAGGTCGATATTTAGTTCGGATAAACTATACTATATTCTGTAGTGATATATGTTAATGTTTCAATAGATATGAAATGCCGCTCGTAGAGATCGTTGGATTCACCAGTACACACAAGACATTCAACATCACGTATGCATTCACTAAAGCGGAAAGGATTTATCATTACACATGGATAATGATTCAATTGAAGTCATTATTCATAGATTTGGGAGTGATGCCAACAGCTATAATGACAGATTGTGAAGACGCGCTGATAAAAGGGATCAAGACTCTTTTCGGGAGCGAAGTTCAACATCTGTTGTGTTGGGTGCATATCAAACACAACATTGAGGCACATGCTTCGACCATCCTAAAAATAAAAATAAAAGTGGAAGCCTTTGCAGGACAATGTTAGGGACTATTTTGCTCAACTACTGAAGAGACCTATGAACAGCGGCTCGAACAGTTGAGGACATCTTGGAAGAGCGGCCTTGTGGGATACGTCGAGAAAACATGGCTTAATCCTCATAAGACAAGCATAGTGAGGGCTTGGACAGATCATAAGCTTCATTTCCTTACGAGGACTTCAAACAGGTAAATATTGAATTTTTTTAGTTAAGACGATTATATCATAACGACTTACTTTCTTAACTTACCAACTTAACTGTTTGTTTAGAGTTGAAGGGATGCATAAGGTTTTGAAAGATATTATTGGTTCTAGAACAGGGGGCTTTAACAGAGTGATCGTACAGATCCATCATTCAGTACTCCTTCAGATTGATTCAATTAGGGCGAGCATGAACATGTCCCTCTCCAAACGACCAACTGATTTTGATGATCCAAACATGCATCCGCGTGGAAGGGATATTTTTTCCCGACTATTCTACAAAGTGTCAGACAGGTGTTTTGATCATTTGTTGGCTACTTATGAGATCTTACTGACGGGGAATTATCCTCAAGAATGCACCGACCATTGGGTGAGGAACTGTCTTGGGTTGTCGTGCGTCCATCAAATTGCACACGCCATCATTGCAAACACACCCCTAATTGAGGATGACATTCACCCGTTCTGGAGGGATTTGTATTGGGACGACACTCCTGAAACAGAAGACGACCCAAATCTAAAGGTCCGAATGAACATTATAGAGTTGCGACTCCATGAAATGTTCACCAAGTTGGAACTTGGAACCCTGAAGAAAAGCACGGCATACCAGCTAGGTGAGTTGTATCAGGACTTGGAGCATCCTGAACTAACTACCTTGAAAGAACCGACAAATGTGAAAAGAAAAGGCAGGCCAAAGGGTGCAAAGAACAAGGATAAGGAGGAGGTTGACAGTGAAAATGACAAGGAGGATGACATAGAACAAGAAGATATGGGGCAGTATGAGAAGGAGGAGGCAAAGCAGAAATCAAAAAGAAAGAAGAGTACATGAGCAAGACAGTCAGGTCGTCCTAAAAAGGAGGAGGATGACAGTGAAAATGACAAGGAGGAATCGAGAGAGAAGAGTTACTTTGAGCACAAACAAGAAGAGCTGGAGCAGTATGAGAAGGAGGAGGCAAAGAAGAAATCAAAGGGGAAGAAGAAGGCAAACAATACAAGAGCAAAACGACCAGGTCGTCCTAGAAAGCAAACAACGACATCACTTCCCGTGGTCATTGAGGCCGAGGAGTTGCATTCTGAACCCATTCCCAACCTATCACAGCCTGAAGGATCAAACTACACTGACTTCGATCAGTGCCCTGAAGAACTTGGTGTTCCTCTCATTCATAGGGGGATTGACTTTGGCATTGACAATTTGGATGATTTTTGGCTTCCGTACATCACAGATGTTAGACAGGTACGTTCTGACGGGCATTGTGGTTATAGGCTGATGGCCTTACTTATGGGAATAAAAGAACAAGAGTACAGAAACATTCAGCGTGAGCTGGTAACCGAGCTGCTTGAGAACCGAGATTTGTACGAGCCGATTCGTCTTCGTCTTCGTCCGGGTACTTGGGAGGATCTTATTCTCCAAGTTAACCATTGTAGAAGCCCTTGTTCAGAACTGTACTGGCTGCACTTCCCACTGATGGGCTTAGTGTTTTCCACCCTATACCAAGTTGGCCTCGTGTTATTGTGTTGGGATGCTCCGACCTTTTGCTTACCGCTAAGGTGTAGAAGAGAAAACGCTGATCCTCCACGACAGATTTTCGGCATGGCACACGTAGGCAACCGTGACCACTTCATACCGGTAAAGTAGACAATTTTACTTGATACTTATGTAATCATAGTTTTTTGTTTAATATCTAAAGTCGATTGTGTTTATATAGGTGGCGGACAATTTGAGGATGTATCGAGAGTAACGCATTTCAAATGTTCATGCACCAGATCCATTCATGTATAAAGGAGGGACCGAACCCGTTGATATATCTGACTGAGTGAGATTGTCATGTAATAATTAGAAGACGCTTTTTACCTTGTAATGTTCAATCTCATCTATATACAGTTTATTATTTTGTATCTTAAAATCATATGCTAGCCTAAGTCGTTTTTTTCCGTTTCTGAGTCGTTTCGAGACGTTTTGAACCATTTTTTTCAAACAAGCGACAATGAAAATACATAATCAAAGTACATAATTAAAGTACATAATGAAAGTACACAATGCGCATAACATTAGATGTCTACGATTTAGGCATCGTCGACAGAAGAGGAAGAGGTGTCGGAAGCATAGACGATACTACAAACCATCAACCACAATTCTTTTTCTTTAATCTTAAACCTTTCCATCAGGACATGCACTCTTTTGTCACACTTCTTTTTCAGGATGATTAATTTCCTGATAGCACGTAAAGCAGTAGGGGTATGCTCTGGATCAATAAACCTCATTCCAAAGAAACAATTGCATGCATAATGCCTTCGTCCATACTGGTCAGGCATGTCTTCGTCCTTGCTGACGTACACATTACACATTTGGCGACACCTTCTTGTACCAGTACACATTATCTGCGGAGGGTCAGGCTTCACACATCTTGGTGATGATGATGATGATGCCATATTCGTAGTTATGATCTGCCAAATAAGTAAATAATAAAAATTTAGTTATAAACATGAAAGAATATACACAAAGCATATACAAAAATGAACAAAAGAAAAATTTACCGATTAAGTAGGAAAACTTCGATTTTTTCTCTAGTTGAGATGGATGAACTAGTTGAGATGGATGAAGAAATCACCACCTTCAAACCGTTGGTTTTATAGGAATTTCTGTATATGGTGCGCTTTGCTTCTGCGCACAAGGAGTTACCGATTCAAAATAACGGTAACTATCCGTGCGTTATGTACCTGCGCACAAAATTGTAACAGTAACTTATGGTGCGCGTTACAACAACGCACCACAAGTTACAGATTCAAAAAGTTACAGAATAGGTGCGCTGAACCTTAGCGCATGGCTGAAATCCGGTGACTTTCTGTGCGCTCAACCACTGCGCACCATAGTTCGAAATAGTTGAAATAGTTGCGATATGAAGGGTCTAGCACATCGATGTTGATTATGTTTGAAAAACTTATACAATTTAGTGTTATTAGGCATATAAAGTGCGTATAAGGCCTCCCCGTCACAAAAAGTGGCTCGAAAATATGCAAAAACGCTAAAAGGCCTTAATGGGCCTTAAGGCCTTTTAAGGTCCAATAAGGCGGAACGATGCCCAAACGACGTCGGAATGCAATGAAACTTGTTTTGAATGCATATTATAGCTATTTAACCTTGTCGGTAACTTCAAGTCGAAATCTCATACTCTTCAAGTAACACCTCCTTTGTAAACCTTTACTAGTCTTTCAATCTTCGAAATAGTTGAAATAGTTGTGATATGAAGGGTCTAGCACATCGATGTTGATTATGTTTGAAAAACTTATACAATTTAGTGTTATTAGGCATATAAAGTGCGTATAAGGTCTCCCCGTCACAAAAAGTGGCTCAAAAATACGCAAAAAACGCTAAAAGGCCTTAATGGGCCTTAAGGCCTTTTTAGGTCCAATAAGGCGGAACGATGCCCAAACGACATCGGAATGCAATGAATCTTGTGTTTGAATGCATATTATAGCTATTTAACCTTGTCGGTAACTTCAAGTCAAAATCTCGTACTCTTCAAGTAACACCTCCTTTGTAAACCTTTACTACTCTTTCAATCTTCGAAATAGTTGAAATAGTTTCGATATGAAGGGTCTAGCACATCGATGTTGATTATGTTTGAAAAACTTATACAATTTAGTGTTATTAGGCATATAAAGTGCGTATAAGGTCTCCCCGTCACAAAAAGTGGCTCGAAAATACGCTAAAAGGCCTTAATGGGCCTTTTAAGGTCCAATAAGGCGGAACGATGCCCAAACGACGTCGGAATGCAATGAAACTTGTTTTGAATGCATATTATAGCTATTTAACCTTGTTGGTAACTTCAAGTCGAAATCTCGTACTCTTCAAGTAACACCTCCTTTGTAAACCTTTACTAGTCTTTCAATCTTTGAAATAGTTGAAATAGTTGCGATATGAAGGGTCTAGCACATCGATGTTGATTATGTTTGAAAAACTTATACAATTTAGTGTTATTAGGCATATAAAGTGAGAAATCCGGGTCAAGGTAATGCGCATTGGATCTGCGCACCTATATCTGTGCGCAGGCCGAATGCGCACATTGTCTGTGCGCAGGCCAAATGCGCACAGATATAGGTGCGCAGATCCAATGCGCACATCTTTAGACCGTTTAAATTGTAACGTCGAAATATGACCATTGCGTGCGCAGAACGTCATATTTCAACAGCCAAAATCGAAGCTATAAAAGGAGGGTTGCACTCTACCTCAATTCACCAATCTCACCATTTCTCTCTTAACCTCACCAATCTCACCATTTCTCTCTTAGTCATGTTTGTGGTCGATACCTTATTCGTTTTCAACATTCAAACAAGCAAAACATCAAAGTTAAGACCATCACACAAGAAAAAGACATACATAAAACATCAATCATACATAAAACATGGTGTATCTAACAAGCAATCCATCAAACAAAAACATAAGTCGAGCGTCTAATCCTGAGTCTCCTGAGTATAAGGCGCATCATCCCCCTGAGGCACATCATCCTGAGTCATATCACCCTGAGACGCATCCTCCTGAGTCGTATCATCCTGAGTGCCACATCCACTCCCCTGGCCTCTCTCGTGAACAGAATCTCGGAAAACAGGAGGTGGTGGTGGTGCCATCTGCGATGCACGTGGGGGAGATGGGGCCAAAGGTGCCTGAGGTGCCTCTAAGATTTCAAGCCAGCCACGAATCACATCTTCAGTGCCCCAAGGTCGATCCGAGATAGGGGTGTCTAGAAAAGAGTGCATCAAGGCTTGAAGGATCTGACAACGCTGCAAACAAAACGTAAATTTAATCGTTAGCTAAGGTCTAAAGCTAAGTTTTGTAGAAACTTTATAAAATTATAACATACCGCAAATGCATCGATAGGCAATGGGGTATATCCATAGCGAGGTGGGCGATCATGTCTCCCAGAGGATGGATCGACGACGGGATGTGAGAACTCGTCCAACCAATCCAGATAGTCATCAGCCATCTTCCATGCTGGCTCTGCAACCTGCCCATCCAGATCGATCAGAGGCCTCGGCTCTGCGTCCCATGCTCCTAGAAGCCCAGCTGCATAAACGACGTCATATCCCGTGCAACCCCTGGGCCGAACAAATGACAACGGCTGAATGGGAGGGTCGGGAACGGGCTGAGCCCGCCCAAACTGCCGCAGGACTCTCCTAGGGTTATAGGCCTCATGAAATTTCCAGATACTCAATACGCCCTCAAATCTCGTAGGAGAAACCTCTGGTGAGTTAAAGTCCAAACCACTCCATGGCTGCCAGTTAACCTGAAACAAATAACAAGCGGCTATTAGACACGTACTGCGATAATGAAATAGAAAGTATAAGAAATTAAATCCAAACCTGCTCATATCTCATGTTGTCGAGCATGCAACGGATGGCAACCAAACGCCCACTATCCGAGCTAAGTGGTGTATAAAATCCTGCAGCAGCTTCTCCATGGGTGAATGCACGGTTCGTGACAAAGTGATCACGAAAATGAGGAAAGTATGCCCAGATCCAACACTACATATAAACAATTACACATTATTAGTAAAACTACGTGAATAGTTAAGAGTTATTCACCAAGATGTTAAAGACAAGATCTTACCCTCAGAAGAATCCCAAATGAACCAATTGTTGTCGTCTCGACTCTAGATGCAGACCCTAAATTGCGATACAGTAACGCAAGTATGCCGGCTCCCCATGCAATGTCCTCTGTATGCTCATGGTTGATAGTAAGCGCCGCGTACTGGACCTTGACACCCTTTGTCGACCTGTCCACCAAGACAGTCGAGCCCAGAAGCAAAAGGAGATAGAGAGTGGCAATGTGACTCTCATTCCTGACTGGTGCAACATACAAAACTTCCAACCGAGCATTGAGTGCACTGAAATGAATGCCACCTTTACTATAACATTTCTTCATGGCCTCAGTCGTCTGACCCATAGCCTCCCCAAGCAGAGCATAAATCTCGTCATCTGTCATAGGTGAATTGCTTCTACGGCCATGTATACGGACTCTGAGGATCTGCATCACGTCATGTAGGCAGATGGTCATCTCAGCAAATGGCATGTGGAAAGTGTTGGTCTCGGGATGCCACCTCTCCACAAAAGCAGAAATCAGTGCAACATCGATCTGAGACGCTATGCCCACTCGGCGCAGCTCTGTCAGCCCAGAACGCTCAACAAGCCTGAACCATGTACCCTCCTCAGCTGAAATATGATGCTCATACACATGAACCTGTGCAGATCTGTAGTGTACCCTCAGGAGCTTCCTAGCCTAAATAAGTACAGAAAAACAATAACTCCGATTAGTAAATATGAAACATTAAGTTATATCAGCATTCAAATCAATGTTATTGAACATACCGGATCTAACGGAGCCGCATCAACCTCGGCCTCATCCCCGGGCTCATCCTCTGGCTCATCCTCTGGCTGCTCAACAGCAAAAGCCTGAGGTGGTTGAACATATGCTACTCGTCGTTTCTGCCTGGGACGACGACCACCTCTAACTCGAGCCGCAACCTCCTCAACAAGAGCCTCCTCAGCGCCAGCCCCCTCAGCAGCAGCACCCTCACCACTAACTCCCTCATCAGCACCCTCCTGGCCTCTCCCTCTGCCTCTCCCTCTACCTCTCCCTTTGCCACCACCTCGGCCTACAGCTTCCCCCGCACGGGCACGCTTCCTAACCTGCACTGGAGGCACCAATGGTACATCGGGAGGGGGCCCTGGAAGAGGACCACGCGACCATATATACCTCACTATATGCGTCTCATAAGAACACAGTAGGTGAGGCGCACGTGGATGAAAAATGTCCTGCATCGACTCCCCGAGCCAAGGAAAATATGTCTGTGGGGGCATGGTCATCGTCGTCTAAATCTCTCGACACTGGCTCTGAAGATGTGACTGGCTCTGCAGATGCGACCGTAGGTGGAGAAGATGTCGAGGCTGCTGCATCTGACACTGGAGGTAAATCCTGCTCTGTATGCTCTGAAGTGGGAGGGACAACATCCTGAAACAGAGGTGCGTCGTGGATATCATAGTCATCTGTGGTCACCTGCGTCTCTACTGGAGTGGGATCAATAGGGTCGACACTAGTAAGATATCGACCAGGATAATCTACGTCGTCATGCAAATCTCATGTCTGTCCATCTATCTCCATATGCTCACCATCTATCTCCATATGCTCACCATCTATCTCTTGCTGCTGTTGTGACTCGTCGTACTCATCATCTGGCTCACGACGGTCACGAATCATACCGGCGCTGAAATATCGTTCGAGGCTGTCAAACTCTAGTCGCACACCGGCTGCCACATCATGTCGACGTGGGAGCCGTTCCGGTACTGGTGCGGGCATCGTATTGCCGGTCTGATCCATGACAGCTTGTATAGTCTACATGTTGTTACATTTTTAGTATGACTAATTCATACTAAAATATTCGGAAATATTTGAAAACTTCATAATCAAATTCTATTCTTTATATCTAACTAAAATTTTTAATAGGAATGCTTAGAAACTTAACAATTAAGTCATAACTAATTATGACTGTTAAGTTTCTAATATTTAATCATAATTACTAAAAAATAATAATCACTACTAATACGAATTCTTACAAATTATTAACAATTCACTAACTAAAATAATAATCACTACTAAGTTTCCGTCGTCTTAATAATTACAATTAATTATGAATCCTAAAGGCCCCGAATATCTATTACATTATTTACGAAATTATATAATAAACACAACAATTACTAACTAACATTAACGAATCATAATTATTAATTACTAAAAAAAAACGATGCCTAACTACTCAATTTCCAAAATTAAATACGATTAAAATTTGAAAAAAGCGGGTTTAGAAATTACATACCGAATGAAGCTCGTGCGGTGTCGATAAAACCGGATCCGTAGTCGTCGACGCCAGAACCCGAGTCGCCGGAGCCTGACCAGTCGGCGGAACCCTACCAGCCGCTGGTGCCCGCGCCGGAACCCTACCAGTCGCCGGAATGGTCGCCGGAATGGTCGCCGGAGCCTCATTTTCCGCTGCCAACGCCGCTCGAGTCGCATACCGCCTCCCGCCTCCATCCACCAAGGTTTCAGCGTCGGGCAAGGTCGTCGGAGGTGGCTCCGTTGTGACAGAGGTCGCCGGAGGTGTAGGGATCGAGACGGAAAGGATATCGTCGAGAGCGGAAGAATGAGGTGGTTGAGAATCCATTGACGAAATTGTGTTTAGAGGAGGGAAACGATCGGAAACGGAGAAAGTTTGTACGGCGCCGTCGGGAGAGAAAACGGAGAAGAAGAAAAGAAGGAAGAAGGAGAAGTTGCGCGCTGTTAGGGTTTAATGACCCTATATGCAGTTCTTTAGCGCACAGAAGTTGTGCGCATATGTTCAGCGCACAGCTTCTGGAATCCGAAACGTTGTGCGCTTACCAACTGCACACATATTTGTCAGGTCACGCCAGAATTTTCAAATTTATCCCCAAAATACCCTTATGCGCAAGACAACAGCGCACACTCGTATTCGCATAACTTCTGCCCACATATTGGCGTGCATATAGTGAAAAAGTCGCGTGCATATAGGCGTTTCGTATTTCTATTGTTTTAATGCTAACTATTTTTTTTTTGATATTAGGCTTGGATCTACACCTATTTCCCATCCATTGCAGATGGTGTTCCGATAAATCCTGATTGGACTCCTGATCATCCTTATGCATATCGGTTTCCACCAACGAATGTGTTGCCAACCTACAACCCTCGTCGGAGAAACTACAGAGTTGAACTAGATGCAATGACGGAGGATCAAGTATTTGTGTTCCATCTTATAATTTCGTTTACATATCATCTTTTGGACTGAGTTTTAAATGTTGTTGTTTTTTATGTACGTACGCTGGAGCATCCCTCGGAACAACCCGTGAGGCAAACCCGCAACCGAGATGAAGGCCGTGAAGATGACAAGAGGCGATGCTGTCAAAGATGGACTGCAACTAGGGCAGAGTGGCGTTCACAATTGGCTCACCCAATTGGGCTCATTTCAGGATATGTCTGGGATCCAGGACCAAATAACCTGTTCTCCAAAGTAGAAGCCCAACGGACAAACGATGATCAAGTTATGGCTTCTACAAGGTAAGAAATTGCAACAGCTTGTTCGGACAAACCATTTATCCGTTTCGGCCCATTTTTGGTTATGTGTCCGGTTTTGGACTTATCTTTCAAATGTCCAAAAATGAGGTTCATTGGAAGTCGGGAGCTATTGGTTCAGTCAGATCAATTCGAGAGAGATATGGGCCTTTTTGGCCATGAAGAGGATTTGGGCTCAATGGGCATGTGTTGGACAATTCCATTCTTAGTATTACTCTTAGGAGTATAAATAGATATTTTTTTAGAGTTTAGAGGCAGATTAGACAAATTGAGAATTGATATCACGTTTTTAGTTTTGACGTTGTTTGACGTCGTTTTAGCTGTAGTTTTGGTTGGATATTGAATTGCAAGTGGAAACCCTTGGTTTGATTTCAACTTGTGAGAACGATCTGTTGGTTTCCCATATTTTCGATCTCCAAACCTCGAAAGAACTCTAGGTGGATTCCTCAGGTTATTTCGAGTCGAGTGAGTCTTTCTAGATCGACGACTTAGTCAAGAAAGACGTCATTTGCTTATCGAGTCTGAGTCAAGCGAGTCCTCCTAGATCGACGACTGAATCAAGGAAGGCAACACTTGTCAACGACCAAGGTTCGTTCGATCGTCTTCCACAACGATCTCCCGAAGCCGCCTTCGACATCGACTTCACCCTACCATTCCAACCGTCCATCGCCGACTTCCGCCGCCGCCACCGTCGACTTCATTCCCTTCGTCCCTCAAAATCCTAGCAGATCTACGATCTTCATCCGACCTTGTGTCATTAGTTTTTTGTTTAGATTAATTAAGGTCTTTATGTTTGGATTGTGTTAGCTGTAGAAAAAAAAGGTACTCAGTATTGTGCAAGTCCATACGTCACGTATGGATCATATCCATAAACGACGTATGGAATTGCACAAAACTAAGTTCCATTTTTTTCTGCAGCTATGTTAGTGTTATTGAAATATTGAAATGATTTTTTTATAATTTATATGATTTTTTAGTTTTAAATGTTGTTGTTATTTATTTAGATTAATTGGACCCTGTATGGTGACATCGACTTCACTGACCCAATCTATGCTCCGGCTCTATTTTCAGGGTGCAGAACTGTATGGACATAACAGAGCCCCACCATCCCGATTGGTCGCCTAGGCAGTTTGGTCGGATGTAGACGATTCCGAGGCTTCCAAGTACACCTCAGAAAGCATGGAGGAAGGCCAAGCCTAAGTCGTATGTGGTGCAATATGATAAAATGAAGTGGAGTTGGGATGGGATGGATATCCATAATGTCATCCTTGATGAGATGGGACCACTTGCGTATCCACCTTGGCAAGTTGTTGCGGACTATCTTTTTGGTACGTCCCCCAGACCCACCGATTTCTGACACTCAGTAGACCCGCTAGCTTGGAAGCTCAACAGGTAATTTATATCTCAATTTAATTTGAACTTGAGATTCAATTTTAAGTTATGATTTAAGTTAACCATTATGCAAATAGTTGATTTTCATTGTTTGATTTTATTTTTAGGTTTTTGACAGCGTCTACACGAACTTGCATCCATATTCAGCTGTAGGTGTCGATGTTTTTCAAGATATGCAGAATGCGCTAAACCAAACACTTTATGATATTGACCTGTGGAGAAGTGTGCATCAAAACCGAGATTGATCTTGTTGGAGTGGATTGACTGTTTTTGTTGAACTGTTTGTTTTCGGATTTTCAAGATTTACGGTTTTTCGTACGGATTGTTTGTTTATGTTGTTGTTGGATTGTTGTTGTTGGATTGTTTGTTAAGATTGGTTTGTGATTGAACTTTGCAATTCAGATTAGCGTATGCTTTATTATATTTTAATTTTAGGGTGCAGAAGATACAAATTGCATTCTGTATGGAATGGGTTATTCCATACGCGACGTATTAAATAGAGCCATACGTGACACATGGATCCATGTCATACGTCACGTATGGGTACATTTCATACGTGACGTATGGAATATTGTCATACGTGACGTATGGAATATTGTCATACGTGACGTATGGAATTCCAAACCTAGTAAAACATCGTCTATAAATGCACTGCCTCAGCATACCCTTTCCACTCATTCAGCTCTCATTTTCACTACGCCGTAACCAAATTAGGATTGAAGTTCTTAATTTGTATTTGAAGCTCCCTTTTAATTTCACTGGTTTTTCTTATTTTCTAACTTGTTTTCTTATTTTGTATTACAGATTGTAAACCAACATGGCATCATCATCATCATCATCCTCATCATCATCATCATCATCATCATCCTCAGTACCACCAGGAGGCAGCTGGATTCAGTGCCCGATGAAGAGGTGTTACGAACGTGTCAAGGTTTTCAGTGGTGATGACAAGACGAAACCCGACCAGTATGGACGGTGGTTTGTTACATGCCAATGTAACTTTAGGTTCATGTTTCTTGATCAAGAATATGACCCTCATCATCTCCGTGTCATGGCGAAATTGCTGAAGGAAAACCAGAATATGAAAGGGAAAATGAGAATCTTTAACAGAGAGAGAGATTTGGAAACGACATAATTTTTTGTGAAGGAGCTCTTTGAGGAGGAGGAGAAAGTTGCTGCTTTTGATTCCGATTAGTGTTCTTAGTATTGGGCTTCTTTTTAGATGTAATGTTAAGTGTCTTGTAAGGTGTTTTGTCTTTGTTAAGTCTGGTTTTAGTTTATATTTCAAGGAAAGAGTTTGTTTTATTTTCTAATGAATTTGTTTTATGTTGTAGTGAAATTGTTTTATGTTGTAAATAATATGTTAGACAAGACAATACATATGTCTCCTTTTGACAAGACAAATCAAATGTCTCCTTTTGACAAGACAATTCAGATGTCTCCTTTTGACAAGACAATTCAGATGTCTCCTTTTGACAAGACAATTCAGATGTCTTCTTTTGACAAGACAATTCAGATGTCTCCTTTTGACAAGACAAGAGCATACGTCACGTATGCTCTTGTCTATCACCAAACTGTGATTGCGGTTGTTCCCATGTTGTTGCATTTCCGGTCCCATATTGAGGTTGAAATATATCTTCCATACCCAAATCAAACGAATGTATGTCGTTGATGTATGACGGACATTGTGTGTAGTCATTAAGAGTTATGTTGTTTAATATAGTAAACACAGAGAAGTTCATCTATGCAGAAACACAAAGAAAACAAACAAGTTAAGCTTCTGTATGGAAGTTCCATACGTCACGCATGCACACATTCCATACGTGACTGTCACATTCCACACGTCACATGTGCATCAAATGCATGCACGACGTATGGATATACACTCTATATCACACAAAAATTACTGAATTGTATGTATGTTTTTGATATTAAATGTGTGTAAAATTAACATTTCAAACATCATAATCACTAAATTTAACATAAATTCACAAATCAACATCTTTTATCATACAACTAATACATTTAACATGTGAATCCCGTAAAGCCTAACTAAATCAAACCCTAAAACAGAATCACCCTTCAAAATTCAATATTCTAGAAATAATGTTACCTTATTAAGATTATAACTTGAAAAAGTTTCTTCTCCACCTCTTTCATTGGTGCAATCCTCTTCATTCTCCATATGGAATGAGCTTGTTTGGAATAAAATGGTGTATTTGGACCTCAAGTTTGTTCAACAATGGAGTTTAATGGATTTTGGATTTTGAATTTGGAAAGAAAGATAGATAATAGGGGTATTAGTAGGTGTTACAGAAATGGTTAAAATATTAATAGAGTTATTATAGTTTGGTGAGACCAGACGTTCCCGCAGGCCTAAGTTTTGAAAAGAATTTTCATACGTGATGTACGGTTGGTTTCCATACGTGACGAGTGGAAGGAGTTGGTGCGTGACGTGTGGTTTATTTCCATGAGTGACGCGTCGAGTACCCTATGAAGTTTATATGCTTAATAAAACTTATGTGTATAGTATTTTCAAACAAAATCAAATTACATATTGCCACAAGTTAGAGAGTTACGACTAGTAAGATTTCCAAACAAAAGATATGCTACTTTACAAATTAGTAGATGTTATTGGGAGTTAACCACATGGTTAAATATCCCTAATAGGCATTGAAAGCAGGTGTCATTCCATTCCGACATCGTCTAAGTGTCGTTTCACCAAATTGGGTCTTAAGGCCATTTAAGGCCTTTTAGCGTTTATCCATAGTTTCGAGTCCCTTTTCAACAATATTCAACATCGATGTTTTAGACCACACATATTGCGACAAGTTAGAGAGTTACGACTAGTATGGTTTTTAAAAAGGAGGTGCCACTTTAAAAGTTAGAAGTTGTGATTGGGCGTTACCCACATGGTTAAATATCCCTAATATGCATTGAAAACAAGTTTCATTCCATTTGGACATCGTTAGGGCGTCGTTTTACCAAATTGGGATTTAAGCCAATATAAGGTCTTTTAGCGTTTACGCATAGTTTCAAGTCCCGTTTTGTGTGAGAGAGACCTTATTGCGACTTCATATGCCTAATAAAACTATTGTGTATAAATATTTCAAACATAATAAAACATCAATGTTGTTGACCATACATATTGCAACAAGTTAAGAGTGATGAGTAATTTGATGTTTACAAAGAAGGTGTTATTTTAAAATTAAAAGGTTTTGATTGGGAGTTACCCACATGGTTAAATATCTCTAATAGGCATTGAAAACAAGTTTCATTCCATTCGGACATCGTTTGAACGCCGTTTCGTCAAATTGGGCCTTAAGCCTATTTAAGGCCTTTTAGCGTTTACGCATAGTTTCGAGTCCCGTTTTGTGTGAGCGAGACCTTATTCATAGTTTATATGGCTAATAACACTAATTTGTATAATTTTTTAATCATCGACAAAGTGTCGATGTTGCGACATTATTCGGTTTTTAAACTAGATGTCACTTCAAAATGAAGAAATCTTGGTTTGAAGTTACCCACGTGATCAAATATGTCAAATAGGGCATTTCGACAAAGTTTTGACGACGTTATGTCGAATTGGGGCTTTAAAGCCTTAAAAACAACCTTGAAAATGAATTATTTTGCACACATAACTACAAATACATTGAATACATTGAAGTTAATTACATATGGCAATAAACATTGTTAATTCCATACGTGACGCATGGAACAAATCCACACGCGACGTATGGAAATAATTCATACGCGACATAGGGATTATTTGCCTATATAAGGCCCAACATCGAAACCCTACCATTTATTTTCTTCCTCCTTCTCTCCCATGGCGCAGCAGCCCCACTAACGCACAGATTTGCTCCAAAATCAAGCATTTTCAACATCCATTTGCATATAAGGTATGTAAATTAAGATTTCATTGTTATGGTATGATATTGATGTAGATATGAGGTTTTGATGTTTTTTTTATGATATTTACTTCGAAATGGAATGTGTATGTTAATTAGTTTATTAGAAAGGATTAAACTTGTATTGTATGGATGGATTGTAAACTTTGTTGAGAATTTCTTGTTGAATTTGATATTTTATGTGTAGATAGTGTAATTAGGGTTTTGATATTGAATTAGGGTTTTGTGAATTAGGGTGTTGAATTAGGGTGTTGAAATTTGATATGCTTTTAATGAAATTATTGAGAAACTGTTGAATGCAGGAAAAAATGTTGTTTTTAGGGTTTTGGAATCTAAGGAATGCACAATTAGGGTTCTTGAATGTGCAATTCCACACGTGACGTGTGGATTGTGTCCATATGTCACGTATGGATGGTATCCACACGCCACGTATGGAATTGCACATTCCTGAACTTGTTTATAGTAGTTTCCGATTAAATTTGATGATATACAGATTGAATTGTGTTTTTTTGTTTCAGAATATTATGATTACTGATTTTTTTAGTAGAATGTTGATTAAAAGCATGTATTGTTGTTGTTTGGATTGATTATGAATTTCATTGAGTATGTAATGATGATTTGGTTATGTTTGTGATTATAGAGATGTCCTATTCTGATCAAGAATCTGATAATGATACGGCGCGTCTAGCATAGGAGACAACTTTGCACATTTGACTGATACACTTGAGGGAATCCAGAAGACCATGGTGAAAAGTCTTGATGAGGTTCAAGATATGAAGATGCAGCGCGAGCAGAAGCATCGCGAACGAGAGCGAAAGTTTCGAGAGTGATGCGAACGGGAGCAGCAGGAACGTAAAAGGGAGAAAGGGGACTTGATGGTAGACGAATTTGTAGGATCGAATGAAGGAGGCTGAAAACAATCTCTTGAGAGCAGATGGTGATGAAGTCGATGTAGAGATGGGTTCGTGAGGTCGTTGCGGAAGACGATCGAACGAACTTGGATAAGCAAACGACGTCTATCTAGGAATCCACCTAGAAAGGCTCGTTTGACTCGAAATAGCCCAAGGAATCCACCTACGGTGTCTCAATGTTTGAGTCCTCGAAACGCTGGACACACCAAGATGTTCCTCGAACTCGGATTGATCGAAAAGGCTATGGACACACCAACCACCCGTTCGATCGCCGAGACAGAGCTATGGACACACCAACCACTCTTTCTCACAATTGAATTAAAACCAAGAAGTCCACTTGAATTCAACTCAATCAAACTACAACTAAAACAACATCGAAACTAGACGTCAAAACTAAAACTTAGAAATATTCTCAATTTGTCAAATCCGAGCAACATGCTCTAAAAAACAGCTTAAATATGAAATTGTCTCAAGGGTAAAAGAGTAAAGTCTCAATACTCTTCATCTTCATGGGCCTCCTTCCTGCTTGTCCCAAATGGGTTGAATTCTTCAACTAAGGCCGATCGGCCCTCTTCCCTGGATGTTTTGCTGCTCTTTCATCTTTTGTGATATCAGTGATCCTAACCGACGTAGTCCTACGTACATCATCCTCCCTCTCTAAAAAGGATTCGTCCTCTAATCTGCAATAGGAAAGGCAACAAACACAAAATACCCAACGCTCTCAAAAACGCCCCAGAATTGAACACTAGCATACACATCTCCACGGCTCAGGTGACGAGAAGCGTGAATAAAGAACAACTGTAACGGGCTGCGCTTCCTCAGTTAAACAAAATCCATAGCCGGATTACTCATGAGTATTATCTTAGAAAACCTTCCCAAGACGTCACAAAAGAATTAGACAAGCAATCCGACCAAGGGCAAGAAAAGAAGACAAGGTAGTACCAAAAAGGGGTGTAGAAGATGGCACCTCGTGAGAAAGACGAGTCACATGAAAAAAGTCACGAGGAAGAGGAAACTTACGATGTTGCTGCACTTGACAATGAACCAATTTGATGCCAACTTTCTCCTTAATGCGGCTCATTGATGTAGAAACAAAAATCTCCTTCTTGCTCATATGTGACAAGCGAAAACGACGACCATTATGAAAGAAGTTTTGCTGATTATGACGTCCATCATTTAGATCATAACGATCAAACTGCCATGGACGTCCTAAGATGACAGCAAAATCATCGATAGGCAGGACAACACAACGAATCTTATCAGAATAGCCATCCATCCTGATATTCAGCTCAACACCTTGAGTCACCTCCATGTTGAAGCTATGACATACCCAACCCGCAGACATATTCTCTCTCAAATCAAAGGTAGGAATAGACAACTTCGTAACAATAGTAGTGCTCACCACGTTACGCTCACATTCACCATCAATAACAACAAGTAAAGGTTCCAGATACGTACCAATAAAGATTTGATGATAAAACACAAGTGTACGCTGTACAAGATCTATTGGCGGGAGATCAAAACGTTCTTCTATACTCTCCATCTCCCACTCCATGATTTCTCTCATAAGCTCTAGGTGATCTCCATTATCCCCCATACCTTCCTGTTTGTCTCCACTGTCAGCAATATCATCCAAAGGACCCTCGAATGGTAGTTTCATGCAGAGAAAGGACCCGCCTTTCACATCTGCAACAACAAAACGAACCTCGTCAACTTGTTCCTCATTGATATCTTCCTCATCAACAGACTCGTATCCCCCATTCTCATTCAAAAGCATAATTTTTTGATTCGGGCAATTACTAGCAATGTGACCACGACCTCTGCACTTGAAGCAAATGATGTCTCTAGTTTTCTGGCCCTCCTTAGGAGGTTCTTCTGTTTTGGTCGACGTCCTGGTGGCTTGATCTGCGCTCGCCGATGGTCGGCTGGTGACTGAAGTCGACGGCGTCCAATTCCTGTTGTTGCCGGATTGCCGTCTCTTTGGCAGGGACTCATAGATTTGAGTAGCGTAATGCATAATGCTCTCAATGGCAGCCTCGGGACAAAAATACTGATTTCTCACCACCGAACCAACATCATCATTCAAGCCATTGATGAATTTAGAAACGACGTACCTTTCAGGAAAAGACACATTGGATCTTGCTATCAGTTGTTTCAGCTGATTGAAGTACTCTGCAGGTGAGCTAGATCCTTGCCTAAGTCACTCAAGTTGACCCTGAACGATGTCTATGTAGTTCCCTTGGGTGAACCGTTTTCTCATAGCTTGCTTCAATTCATCCCAACTCTCAATGGGATGCTCCTGACGATTCTGCCTTTCAATCTGATTGGCTCTCTACCAAGTCACGACAAAGTTTGTAAAGTGAATGGCAGCCATAGCTACCCTAGTATGCTCTGTTTACTCACAAAACTGAAAAATCTGATCAGTTCTTGTCTCCCAACTAATATAAGATTCCACATCAGACGTACCTGCAAATTTGTCGATCTGAACCTTAGCCTGAGGATGAGTTGCGGGTCATTCCTGTTGTTGGTCGAAGTCCTGATAAGCCTGGACTCCCCGTCTTGGCTGCAGGTATCTTGGATTCTGTTGCCTGATCTGACCACGGTAGTTACCACCTAGGGGAACATGATTGGCATTCTGAAATGGTCCCCCGGGTTGCAACTGACGGTTCTGAATTTGACCGAATATGCGAGGACGTGGAGGGGGTGTGTGATCCACGACTTGTTCTTCCCATACCGGATATGGTGTCTGCTCGCGCTGCTGATATAGAGATCGATCCCTGGTTTGCATTTCTATCAGTGTCGTTTAGTGCTTCATGGACCACCGGTCTAGTCGAGCCACATGCGGACTGTTTTCCTTGCCTGGGATCAAAAGTTTCATGTACGAGCGTATGCAGTTCAGTCGAGAGCTCCTTCTTCATCAGCCTCATTACTTCACGGATCGCCTCTTGCACCTCGGTAAAAACCGATGAGACTCGTTTGGTGTCTGATTCAACCATGATTGCGAAAAGTGACGAGACGAGCACAAGTTTTTTGCAGGGGGAGTCGGCCGGTCATTAGGGTTGAAAAGAGCTCTCAAGTTTGTGTCTTGCTCTCCAAGATTGAAATCCCTACAAAAAATTAAAGAAAAGAAATAAAATCCAAAAAATATCTAGAAGGAAATAAAAGAAAATAAGAAAAAGAAGACAATCCTAATATGGTTAGATAAAATCTTACTAGGAAATTAAAGAAGGAAAATAAAAATAGGATAATTCCTAATTTTAGATTCTATCTCCAACTACCAAATTTGTAACAACCTATCTCCCAAGAATATCTCCTATTTTCCTAAAAGAAAAATAAAACAAAGAAAATGAAAGATATGGTAAAAAGAGATCTTCCCCTTATTTTTCTTCCCTTTTTTTTGTAATATTTGAGGGGGGAAGGGATGCACCGACCGGTCAGCCGGCCAGCCGTCGTCGACGCAGTCGCCTCCCCTTGGGCCGCGGGCGCGTCCGCCTGGCTTGTGGGCCCGGTCTCGCTTTCTTCCTGGATTTTCCTTTTTCTTCTCCTGCAGAATTTGTTAGCCCACTTGAAATAAAAGAGAAAAATTATAATAAAACGTTAAATTTCGTAGCCCTAGGCTCGAAATTCCTCACGTTTTCCCTTTTTAAAAAGTTTTCTCTCAGGTTTGGCTCGGGATGAGGTCTGGCTTAAAAAATAGTATCTTCCAAAATAAAAGAAGACTCAGTCGTGATTATTCTAAAAAGAAATTATTCTACCAAAAAATTTCGTAAGAAAACCAAAAAATGCAAGAATTAATTCGAAAATCTCTAGAGACGCCCCCCGTGGGGGAACGCCGGGCGGAGTTCAAGGCTACTAGCCCGACTCACTTGACTTGACCCCTGAGACTTCTCTAGGGTACTAGCCCGGGTCCTGCTCAACCTATATGAAACAAGGCTACTAGCCTAAAACGTTCTCGCCCTAGCCGGATTTCTCTTCGACTAGTCGGGGTAATGGAAGCTCGCTTTTTTAAATGGCCGAACTGCCGTAAGGGTAGGGAGATGAAAAACGCTTCCCGCTCGTTTTCCCTTTCAAAATTCGAATTAATAAAAGATTTTCTAAAATCCTTCCAAAAATAGTCGAACAAAATCCTAACAGAAAATCTTCAACCTGATTCTTCCCTTGATTTTGGGTCGGTTAGGGAAAGAAGGGATTAGGCTTTATGGATACCTGGCCGCCAACCGTCGTTGGCTGAGCCGCCGCTCGCAACCTCGGTTATGCTCTCCTCTTCGGCGCTCGTCACACGTTTTGAGGAGGCTTTGGCTGAAATATATCCTCACCCTCTCGGCTTAAAGGTAGAGTTAGAACAAACACCCGAGTGAGTATATTTGAAGCTTAAGAAATACGAACTAGAACGTTTTACCTCGTTTAGCTCTGATACCAAATGATTGCAGACGAAGCTGCAAGATCGAACGAAGGAGGCTGAAAAAGTTCTCTTGAGAGCATATGGTGATGAAGTCGATGTAGAGATGGGTTCGTGAGGTCGTTGCGGAAGACGATCGAACGAACTTGGATAAGCAAACGACGTCTATCTAGGAATCCACCTAGAAAGGATCGTTTGACTCGAAATAGCCCAATGAATCCACCTAGGGTTCTCTCAAGGTTTGAGTCCTCGAAATGCTGGACACACCAAGATGTTCCTCGAACTCGGATTGATTGAAAAGGCTATGGAAACACCAACCACCCGTTCGATCGTTGATACAGAGCTACTGACACACCAACCACTCTTTCTCACAATTGAATTAAAAATAGGAAATCCACTTGAATTCAACTCAATCAAACTACAGCTAAAAGAACGTCGAAACTAGACGTCAAAACTAAAACTTAGAAATATTCTCAATTTGTCAAATCCGAGCAACATGCTCTAAAAACCAACTTAAATATGAAATTGTCTCAAGGGTAAAAGAGTAAAGTCTCAAAACTCTTCATCTTCATGGGACTCCTTCCTGCTTGGCCCAAATGGGTTGAATTCTTCACTAAGGCCGATCAACCCTCTTCCTTGGATGTCTTGTGTTGCTCCTTCATCTTCTGTGATATTCGTGATTCGAACCGACGTAGTTCTGCGTACATCAGGAATCCTCCACTATACCCATCAAGGATGGGTTTACCGCACAACAATACAGGAAGCTCTTCAAGTCGTTGACCCTCGTCGTTAGATCTTTCTTTTGAGAATTTATTGACCTTCTTTGTTTGATTGTTCATTTTATTAATGGAGTTGCAACAACTACTCCCTCCGTCCCATAATGATGTTCTTGTTTCTAATTTTTACACTATTCATAATTTTATACAATTTGCAAGATTATATCAAATATATAAGAAAAAACATAGTCATATGAGATCTTATTTGATTCGTATCAATGAGTACTTTAATAATATCAAGATTTCATAATTTTTCGTTAACATCTAATTAGAGATATAAACGGCGCAAGAAGTGCATCGGCAAATGTGCCAAAAGCAAAGAGGAACAAGATTATGGGACGGAGGGAGTACTTGTTTTCTTTAGAATGTTTGTTTTGTTGTTATGTTGGAAAGTGCTGAACCATATTATATTTCCTTATTATATGGTGCGCCATACACATCGTTCGGTATTCAAACTAGGTTTCACTTCAAAAGGAAGAAATCTTGGTTTCAAGTTACACACATGATCAAATATCTCTAATAGGGATTGAAACCAAGTTTCATTCCATTTCGAAAAAATTTTGACGACGTTTTGCCGAATTGGGATTTAAAGCCTTAGAAACGACACTGAAAATGAATTATTTTGCACACATAACTACAAATAGATTAAAGATAATTACATATATCTAAATTAACATATGTAAATGCATACATCGCGTATGCATTACACCCATACGTCACATATGGATTTTTTTTTGAAATATTTCAATCCATAAGCGACGTGTGGATTTATTCCATACGCACGAGATTGAGCGGTAAATAGCAATTAGGGCGGGCGGTAAATAGAAACCATGTAATTATATGCTAATTGAATCTCTGATCAGGTGTGTGCTCAGGCTAAATCATTGTATGAATTCATAATACTTTATGATGCTACGACAATGGACTAATCATGGAGATGGCCACTGTTGCAGGGTATCTCTTATCTTTTTTATCATTGGTTTCTATTCCATAAACATATGTATGTGTAGAGGCTCTCTTGAGAGTAATGTTATCTGCATCGATTATATAGGGATGAAGAGTTTGCATAGAATATTCATTATTGTTCTTTACCTCTGCTTACATGCTTGATCGAAGCTTGGTCTGAAAGTGACTAATTAGATGTGAAGAGTATATGCTTTACTATATAGTAGCGATCAACGTTGTAGAGCACCACACTCTCTAAATGGTTTAATTAAGGATTTATGATAATGATTGAGTTGTTCGATAGCGGGCTAATTAATGGGATCCATGGTTGAATCTCAAGTATCTCTGGGAAGATTATACCTACTAGATTTGCACCCCGCGCGTAGCGCGCGCGGCAATACGGATTTTAGTATACGACATAATGTTGTAAATAGGCCGGCAATTTAGGGTGTAGATAGGCGGCAGACGACAGTGGAGATGAAGAGAAGACTGAGGATGAGTAGGTTTAGAATTTAGGGGTAAAAAATAAAAGGTATGGGACCTACATCATTAATTAGTACAAATTATCATTACTTTCTGCTAACACCAACCAACTTTTATATATACTAGATACGGGTTTCGCGCTCCGCGCGAAAAAATTATGAATTTTCGTATGTGATTTAACATAGTTACACATTATTTGTTACTATTTTTTTGTTGTTCTCAAATTTATTATTGTTTTTAATTATAAATGTTTTTTATTTCCTTATATTTATATTTGAAGTAGTTTTAAAACATAATATTAGAATAAGGTTGCATTATCATAAGAGAAGCTCACACATTAATTTAATTTGTGACTTAATTAAGTTTCTAACATAACAGAGAAGCCTTATAAAATAGCTAATATGTCATGTTTCTATTATTAGAATATGTATGTATTTAAATTTGTGACTTAATTAAGTTTCTAAATAACACGAAGACTTTATAAAGGAGCTAATACTATAATTTATATATTTTTACTATATTTCTAAGATATATTAGATTAGGTTAGAATTAGAATAAGTTAACTAATTAAGAAAACAGAAAGACTTAATTGGATTTAGAATTAATTAGGTATAAGGGATAATTAACTAATAGAAACAAAGAGGACTTGAATTTAGAATTAATGATAATTAAATAATAATAAAATTAAATGGATTTAGAATTAAATAAGTACCGATTTCATTTAATTCGTTCAACCATCAGCCAATCTTTATATAGAAGATAAGACTAGATACGGGTTTCGCGCTACGTGCGAGGAAATTACGTATTCACGTATGAGATTTAATATAGTTACACATTATTTGTTAATATTTTTGTTATTGTTATTAAGTTTGTTAATGCTTGTAATTATAATTTTGTCAGGAGGAAGCTTACTGTATTTTATTTGACAAAATGTTTTTCTAATATTACACTCATTAATTTCAACATGGATTAATGTAGACAATACGTGTGAATAGATTGAAATAGGATATGATTATGGAATTGAATGCATAGATTGAAATAGGGTAGAATTATGGAATTGAATGTAGTACCATTTACATTTACTTTTGGCAATAGACAGCCAACCTTTATATATATAAGATAGATATATAGATCTTGCTATTATCTTACTTATTCGTCATATACGTTATTTACACCTCCGGGTTTGGCTTTTTCAAGAAACTTGGAGAATGACATTCCACCTAGAAGTAAGAAGTCCAGAAACATAAGAGAGAGAACACTCCAAAGCTAGTCGCGTGGTCGATCTCTAGCGAAAAAGAGAGAAATATGAGACTCGAAGAGAGGCATTCCGCTTGGAAACAAGAACTCTAGAAAGCTCGTGAGTGGAAGGAAAAGTAGAAACTCGAGCGTCTGGAGTGTTGACGGCTTCTCTTCCGCTGGAACGAGGTTCTAATAAATCTGAGTTCCAATAGTATTAAAAGCAAACATAATGTCATTATAAACATAAAGATCCCCAAATTTATGTCCTAACTAAGCCGTATCTTACTGGTATGTGGTCACAAGTAATGGAAAAATGTCGTCTAATCTAGTAATAGTACAAACAATAAGGCGTAAATGAATTCTAAAACTTGCACACCGAAAGAAAGTTGGTGACTGCAAATGGAGTATAAAAATGTGTATAATTAATGAACCAAATCAATGTATGTGTGTGCATATACACGTATCAATTCATGTACCTACGTACAGAGACAACAGCAATCAAACTAGCAAACTGCTTCTCCATTTTATGTGTATCAACCTCAAGACCATCAAGAATATACACCTCAACTCGAACCGACCCAAATTTCGAATATATGTGCACTATGTTATAGTAAGATTGTGAAAAGAGCTGTGATCAAGGGAAGTATCCACATGGCGGTTTGAGAACCGCTCCTAGACGAGCCATTGTCGCTGACTTGCCCTGTGTTGATGTATGTATTAGTCCCCGTTGAATTCGCCGTTACATTTACTGTGGCAGAACCTGATCATAGATAATAATAAAATGTGGTTTAGTGTGATCACAAACTACAGAATAAAGATATTTGATAAGTTTGATTTTGAAGCTTACAATCGTAGTCGACCCATCCGATTCTCTGGCGAGCCAAGTCGTATACGACTGCTTTGTTCTGTAGAACAAGATCTGCAATAACACAAAATGTGCATAAACATCAGTTTTAAAAGATCTAAAGTTTTGAATATAAATACTAACTTAAAGGTAGTAATTTAAAGGCACCTCCTAAAATAGTCATGTCTTGGCCCTGATTGTTCTGAATTCCCATACACCAAACTTCTGCTCCGCCCTGTTTTTAAACATTTTTACCAAAGTCTTGTCAAAATATGAAGTCACAACACATGGGGAGAACAATCAGTGTACTGTTATGAGAATTTACAATGGAAGTCTGCTGGAGTAAATACTCTTCTGGGTCCAGAACCATAGATGCACCTCCTTTAAAGTTGAGACTTACTTTCGGAAATGTGTCGTCAAGACTGCCAATATTCAACAACTTGAAGTTCAGTGTATGAAAGACTTGCATCTCTATATTTGTTCATTAGAAATGTAAAGATTTTTAAGATTAGGATTAGTAACAGAAACGGGTGGATGTATAACCTGGATGTTATTAGATAGCATTGGCCGCTCCCCTTAGTGGAAACAGACCTCGCTGATTGAGAAACAGCATTGTTTATCTGCAAATTCCAAGGACAAGTTAGCTGATGTAAGTATTTTGATTAGGTGACAATTAATTTAATAATAATGAGTAACACATAGAAAAGATAGAGAAATTGGGGAAGGCTTACAGCAGTGGCAAAAGGAGTATAGGCAGCTTCTGCAAGATAAGCTAAAGTGGTGCCAGAGTCAATGATGGTGCCATTGGAGGTGGATGTTGCAAACACAGAGGAATGAATGTCCAAAGTTTGGTTGCTGACGGAAATACTCTCCAAGTTAAGGTTGTAGTGTGGCCTGATGAAGAATTTGATGAGTTAAATTAGTGTAATGATGAGGTAAGAGAAGAGAAGAGAAGTATACATGTTGGGAACAAGGGGAGTGTAGACCATGCCAGGCTCGACAATTTCACCAAGAACAAGTATTCCTCCGCCTTTTGAGTCTCCTCTCAAGCAATGCGAGAAGGCTTGTGGGGCGACGCCTTGTGATGAAAGCTGAGAGATGACAGAAAGTGGCTGCTGACCAAACCCGAAGATTCCGTCCACTGCCCTATCGCTCTTGCTCAAGCTCCCCGATTGTGCAGTGCTGCATCTGCACACAACAACAACAACAACAACTTATGTTTACTCCTCCTGCCTTGTTTTAGTTTTGTAACAACAACAACAACTTATGTTAGGATATTAATTAGAATGGTGTTGTTGATAGAGCCCTTTAAGCTTACCCGAAGACAACCTTGGCAGAGTTGGTTGAATTGGGTGTAGAAGTAAGAGTGTTGAAATGCAAGAGATCATAAACGTAGTATCCAGAGGTGCCACTTCCATCTCCATACTGGAATTGGTAGCTGCACTGATTGCTCTGGCTGTTGCACATAGTGTCCGACGCCTGAGATCCCATCCTGCATTTCTCATCCGAGCATGAGATTGTTGAACCCGAGCTCGACTTTGAGCTGTCGAAAAAGTTGAGATCATTGAACTGTCATGTCATCAACACACATCACAAATATCAGTTTTCACTCATCTAACTAAATTTAATTTACTATGATTCGGCTAATTAAACATTACTGGGAGGTTGGTGGAAGTAGGGCAGCCTGAGCAACTATTGCAGTCTACCCACAAAACATCACTTCCTGTATCAATTTGGACATGGAATTCTTGCGCAGGTGTCCCCAGTCTCACCGTTGTGTAGTAAAGCCTGTTTTTACACAAATCAAGATTAAGACTTTTGCCTTTCGCCTAGAGAAATAATAATAATAATAATAATACAGCAATTAAGTTAATAGTAGTATTACCCAACTACGAAAGGATCGAAGGTACCAGAAACGGGGAAGTCAACGACGGTGTTTTGAGACTGCAACAGTAATCTGTCGTGTCTTGCCCTGTCACGCGCTCTGAGTTGACTCACCTCAACTCGTTTGTCAATCGGAAAAGCCCTCTCTAAAGACAGACTCGTCGGAAAATCACCCAGAGCTCCAGCGGCCGACAAGAGTACCACCCATGTATAAACGGCCGCCCCAATCAATTCCCTCCTCATTCTCTATTCTTCAATTCCGAGCCAAACAATCAAACAGATTGAATTTTTTGGGGTTTATATCAACTTTTGGAGTTGGTCAAAACAGGCAGGGGATAATAAAGGATTAAGAAACCGTTCAACTAATTGAATGATTTATATCTTTGTTATTATATATTCTTGTGGCTGGCCTATCCTGACTTATTCAATGCCTGGATGCCTGGATGGATTCATTTTCCAATTTACTACGTATTTGTTTATTATATTTTGTTTGAATTGAATAGATGTTTCTGTGGATACGATACGACGTGGAAAACTTCGAAAAGCAATTAAATTTCAATTCAAAGGTGATGATGTAATTAAAAGTGATAATAAAGTTGGATTATTATAAAGTCTATAATGTTAGTTAGAGGCTTAGGGAGGGGAAGAAGGTGAGAATGGGAGCGAAGTTTCGTATTCGGGCCCGGCCAAATACTTCAACGCCCGCCACGCAATACACGATTGCACACGGAATCAATGAATCTTGTGACTACTTAGAAACTTCTATTTCGTTTTTTCCTTCTCTTCTACCCTCCGTCCCGTATATAATTCTTGTTTTATTTTTGACACTATTCACCTTTTAATACATTTTGTCATATAACTTTTAATTTATAAGAACAAACATAGTTATATGGGGTCTTGTTTGATTCGTCTTGATAAGTACTTTAACATATCAAAATTTTAGAATTTTTTATTAACATATAGTTAGAGATATTAACGATACAAAACGTGTCTCGGCAAATGTGAAAAGTGAAAGAGAAATTATATTATGGGACGGAGGGAGTACTACACATTTATTTCCATAATTTTAAACTTGACACGTATATCACAACTTCAAAAACTACTAATAAGAAAGAAAATAACAAACAAAGCATGTCATTTATACATTTTATTGCAACATCTAAGATAACAATAGTATAAATTCACCTAAACAATTTTAACTTTTTAAAAGAGAAAAAATATATTTAACAAAATAATTGATTTGTATGTCCAAATATATTTATAGAAATGAGGGTGATTATTTAAATGAAGATCATATATACTTACATTAATCAATAAATAATTTAAATTAGATAGGAATACAGTAAACAACAACAACAACAACAACAACATTCCCCATTTTATCCCGAAAAACGGGATCTGGGGTGGTCGGGATTGGTATTTCCTTACCACAACGGGTTGGGAGGAAGTAACCGATATGACCTAAATGTACATGAGCCTGCAGCGAGACCAAAAACATAGAAAACAAAGAAAACAGAGAAAACAATGCACAACTCCTAGCCCGAGTACAGTAAAGAGGTATAAAATATATGATATAATGAGTAGTTTAATTTACAGAATTAGAAGATCATGTGATATAAACAAATTAATTTAGTTGAAATATGGTTATTTTAAATTTTAGATTTGGTTATGCAATTATTAGTAAAAATATTAAGAAATTAAATTTAAATTTCCATAATTATAAAAAATGAGTTTTAACCACAAATTGACACATAAGCAACTGAAAGCTAAAATTAAGGAGAGAGCTTGAACTAACTCTCCTTTAATATATATATATATATATATATATATTAGATTAATTCTCGTAAGATTTGTATAATTTTCTAAAATTTTAACATACTTTATATTAGTTTTTATCTCAATAATTGATACAATTATATTTAGTCAAAATTGAATTAAAGCACCGTTATATAGACGATATAGCCCTAAACCTCCAACATTATTGAAAATTAATTATAATCACCCATAAAAACAACCCATTAAACAATTGACCACCATTCGTCATCGACCTTTTCCATAAAAATAAAAACCTCGTTATATGTGGAAAAAATAACTTTCAATGGAACGGGTGGTTTGAGGTAATATCGCCTATATACCCGGTATTTTAATCCAATTAGATTTAGAGCAATCAATTAGATCGGTCAAGTAAGATTCGATCATTCCAAGTTCAAGTTGAGAACATATAGTGTCAATTCTGGTAGTGGGTCAAGCTAGCTAGGTCTATCAATACAGATTAACAGACAGTTCGGGTTAACAATACTACTTTTTATTTTTCATTAAAACAATAAAACATTTTAAATTTTTTTACTAAATAGTGATATTGACATACTTTTATTAATCAGGTCAGATTTGGAGTGCATATTCTCGTGTTACTTCGAGTTCGATAATTTCATATTTTGAGCATTTTCGATCAAAAATTAAAAATGTCGTTCATGTATACAATTTAGATAAATTTATATTAAATTCTTTATAAATTGATAAAATGCTATCGTTAGAGATATATAAATAAAAAATTATAATTTTTATTGAAAAAAAAACTATATAATTGTTTACAATTTTGCAAGATTTTTTACTTTTTTATTCTTTTTTATCTTATTTAAAACTATAGATTATTATTTTTTTACCTAATTTATTAAATTAATAGGATTATGACCCAAATTTAGCACATAATAATTTCTAAAAATATTGCATGCAATATCATTGTGATATTTGTTTGCCCTAATTTTTATATGAGAGATTTTATTGTGATATTATTTGTCTTTTTTCTAAATTTAACATATCTTTTGTTTTGAAAATAAAAATGGTAACCAATAGAAAATCGACAAGTGGATGATTCTAGTGAAGGTTGTCTATGTGGCATATATAAAATTAGAGTAAGTGGTTTTGCTTTAGTAGTTATATAGAGATTTTCACTTATTCGGTACTAAGTAGAGGATCTCATACAAATTAGTTTCGGGGTGTGAAACGTGGAGAAAAGTTCGTGTGAGAACAAAACATAACGTAAGAAGAATAAAGTTTTTCGCGTTCATAGATAACAAGTTGATGTTCATAGTTTGGACGATAATTTTCATAATGGGGCCGATTATGTTGGAGCCCTGATTTTATGACCTCGCAATCAACACCTCACGGGATCTAGCCATCTTATGAATCTCTTTAAATTATCGGAGACCTTGCGTGCACAACTGGACAAACAACTTTGATTCTCCCGATCAAACTTCTCCTTCCCCCTTGTTGTTCGTGTTCTTGAGATAGAGCTTACACTTGCACAACCAAACTAGAAGGTTGGACCTTCAGATTTGACTCTCCGACACCCAAGTCAGTAATTGATCACTGGTAAATGAGTCTAAGGACCCAAAAGCCTCTACCGTGTCCCCAATGAGTCTAAGGACCTTCACCTCTTCCTACCAGAAAGAGGTGAATCGGGAGGGAAGGAATTGAGCTCGTTGCGATACTCTTCATGTGTATTATTTCTCTTCACAACGATGTCATCCACAAAAGCCTCTACCGTGTCCCCAATTTGTCTGCAGAATATTAGGTCAACAAGCCTCTACCGTGAACTCCAATCTTCTCTAGACCAAACTTCTCCTTCCTCCTTGTTCTTCGTGTTCTTGAGCTAGAGCTTACACCTGCACAACCAAACCAGAAAGTTGGCCCTCCAAATTTGGCTCTCCGACGCCCAAGTCAGTAAGTGATCACAAGTAAATGAGTCTAAGGACTCAAAACAACACTAAATGCAAGCTCAAACAAGGAGAAAAGGGAACATAAGGACAAACGAACAAAACACTATTACTTCTCACACAACTCAGGTTGTTTCACTCAAGAATCTCACCCTAAAGGGTTGATTCTTACACCAAAAGCACGATCACAACATCGAGAGTCGGAATATAGGTGTCGATCATCCGATTTCCCACCCGAAAGAAGTGATTCGGGAGGGAAGGAATTGATCTCGTTGCGAGACTCTTCCTGTGTATTTTTACTCTTCACAATGATGTCATCCACAAAAGCATCTACCCTGTCCCCAATTTTTGCGCAGAGTATTAGGTCCACAAGCCTCTGGAAGGTGGCTCCCACGTTTTTCAATCCAAAGGGCATAACTTTGTAGCTAAAAGTTCCCTTAATAGTAATGAACAAGGTGTGCTCGGAATCAAGCAGATTCATCATGACGTAGTTATAGCCAGAATACGCATCCAGGAAGCTCAAGGCCTCGTGACCTGCTGTGGAGTCTACTAGTTGATCAATGGAAGGTAGCGGATAAATGTCTTTGGGGAAAACTTTATTGAGGTTTGTAAAACCTACGCACATCCTCCATTTTCATATCTCCTTCTTTTCAACCATAACAACGTTCGTGAGCCATGAAGGGTATTGGACGGGTCTGGCAAATTAAATCCCACTTTCAACAATTTCGCGAGCTCAACAGTTGTCGCAACATTTTTTTGTCCTACTTTTTTTTCTTTTTCTTCCGTCTTGGTTTTACATCTTTACTGATGTTTAAAGAATGGGTCAAGAGAGTTGTTGGGATTCCCTTGAGATCTTTGGGCGTCCACGCAAAAACGTCTCGCGACCTTGATAATAACTGCTTAATTTCTTGCACAACGTTGAGATCTAGCTTCCCTCTCACGTACAATTTATCTTCCTCTTTTCCGAAAGGCATAATAACTTGTTTCTCAAAACCGTTGAATTTAGCCTTCCGTTTTTCCTCCTCTGGGTTTCTTGGTCTAGGGGGCTCGCGAAAATCCAACTCAGCCTCCTCCTCAATGTTTGGCATCCCCGTAATGAAGAGCTGGTTGGCAAGCACTTGTACATTATTTCCCTTCTCAGACCTGATGTAACAAGATATAGTCTCACTCTTGCCACCTCCCGCGACCCCAGTTCCAAACGGAGTCGGGATCTTCAGACAGAAATGACTCATAGACTCCATGACATCGAAGTTGCAAAGTGTGCCTCTACAAATGATAGCATTGTACGGAGAGCAAGTTGGGATGATCACGAAGTCAATTTTCTCAGATCTTCTCGGTCATGATTATTCTCCCATCACAACATCAAGATTCACTACACCCAGAGCGGTCACTCGATCTCCCGCGAATGCTACCAAATTGGTTTGAGTTGGCCTTAAGAGTGCGGGATCAATCCCCATATGTCGAGCTCCCGATGTCAAAAAGTTTACGGCTTACGAGCTCGGTTCCCATTTGTAAATGTATCTCGAGGGGGTCTCCCGAAGTCATCGTCAACTCGTCCACTTCTTCATTTGTAAAAGGCGAGGGGGCATTGTTCATTTTTCTCTGCTCGCGTCGATTCGGAGGAATGTGCACGTGGCGCCCAGCCATTGTCCCGACATGGATATCCGGCCTCGGGAAGTTTCTGTTTTGATTGCCATCGGGAGGATTGGTGATCCTCGGGTGTTTCTGATTGCATTCCCTTCCCCTCACTCCATTGTTATACCTCCCCCCCCCTCTGTTTTGTCCGCGGGATGGGTTACAGCATCCTCTACCTTTTAGGGTCCCGCCCCTCGATGGTTGGTAAGAACCATCCTCTGTTCTGGCTCGTTGTCAACTCTTGGGCCATTACGGCAAGCCTCTCTTTTGTGGGTGATAGAGTTGTGGTGGACTCATCACATTCCCTCGTGACATCTTCCTCTTCCGCCGTTACCTCAGTCGCGACCTCCGCCTTTGTTGTCACGATGATTCATAAGGTTTTGCACATGGAATTGATACAGATCATTATTCTGCCCCTGATTCTGGTTTTGAGTCAACAATCTTGGAGCTCATGAGCTCCCCTGATTCAGATTATTCTGGTTGTGGTTCTGATCACTCTGATGCTTTTTGTTTCCCCATCCCTGGTTGTCTATCTTATGATTCTGATTCTGCTTACCCTGATCGTTGTTGGCGGGAGGTGCACTTGTGTGGGTTTCTACCTGAATTTTGACGTAAGCTCTCTCAACCATTGCTTAGTAAGACTGTTCCTGCTTTATGTACAGATGTTTCTTGATTTCACTCCCGTCAAGCAAACCATCCAGGAACGCGACCCTTGTCGTTTTGTCGTCAAAGTCACCAGCTTCCAAAATCATTCCAGAGAAACTTTTAACATAGCTCCCAAGGGTCTCACCAGCCTTCTGCTTGACTCCAACAACTTCCCACATAGTAATGTGTCTCTTCTTGGACGACCCGAAATGCAAGAGGAAGCTTTGCTCGATGCCCGCAAAGCACGTGATGCTCCCGTCGGGTTGATTCAACATCCAGGTCATAGTTGTGTCGGCTAGAGTGCCCGGAAAACCTTTACACATTGTTTCTTGTTCTGGACCCCTCGCGATCATTGCATATTTGTACCGGGAGAGGTGCTCTTCGGATCGCCATTTCCCGTGTATTCCTTAATGGTTGGAAATCTGAATTCCAACAACAGGGCGTGCTCGAATGATGTGCTCCGCAAAGGGGGGGGGGGAGCCCAAACATAGATGATAGATTGAGAGGAGGGTTGGGAGGATACACATGACGAGGATAGTCATTTTGAGGATAGTAAGGTGCCTCGTAAGGTAGAGAGGGGTGTGAGTTTCGACAACAGGGGTGTAAGCCTGATTTCTCATGTCATACTTCCCGCCACCCTGAGAGTAATACTGGTCGTGATAACTTGCGGGAGCTTGATTGAGGTCAACACTTTTAGGCCGCACATCTCTCGCGACATTTCTTCCTTAGGGCACTCGCGAGATGGAAACTCTGCCCTCGGGAATAAATTCCGCACCCTCCTCGTTGAGAGGGGCCTCCTAGTTCTCTTGCTTATCATTCATAACCCAAGTCCCTGCTCTTTGACTCTCCTCATTCTTCACCCTTGGTGCCTCCTGATCACGAGTACTCATCCAAGCCCGAGAGGTTGCCTCTTGCTCAACAAAAATCATAATTATGTTTTCGTTGACGCAAGGAAGTGGGGGGCAACACGGCTTGCGTTGGTGGGTTTACTAGCAAAGGGGTGTTGTTCACAGCACCACTCCTATCGGTGTCTCCCGTTTTTCTTTCACACTAGATTTCCTTCTCAAAGTCTCAAATACTACCTAGTTGCGCGATGAAGTCCCCACGGTCGGTGCCAGTGTTGGAGCCCTGATTTTATGACCTCGCGATCAACACCTCTCGGGATCTGGCCAACCTACGAATGTCTTTGAATTGTCGGAGACCTCACGTGCACAGTTGGACAAAAAAATTTGACCTCAAATCTTCTCTCGATCAAACTCCTTCTTCCCCCTTGTTCTTCGTGTTCTTGAGCTAGAGCTTACACCTACACAAACAAACCAGAAGGTTGGACCTCCAGATTTGGCTCTCTGACACCCAATTAAGTAATTGATCACAAGTAAATGAGTCTAAGGACCCAAAACAACACTAAATGCAAGCTCAAACAAGGAGAAAAAGGAACATAAGGATAAACAAACAAAACACCATTACCTCTTACACAACTCAATTTGGTTCACTCACGAATCTCACCCAAAGGGTTGATTTTGACACCAAAAGTACGATCACGACACCGAGAGTTGGAATCCAGGTGTTGATCATCCGATTTCCTACCAGAAAGAGGTGAATCGGGAGGGAAGGAATTGAGCTCGTTATGAGACTCTTCCTGTGTGTTTTTTATCTCTCTTTCTCTTGAAGAAGAAGATTGTCAAAATATACGATCTCCCTTTCTCTCTCCTTTTTGTTATGCTTTATAACCAATTCGCGGGCCCAAGAATATCCATTTTCTAGGTCTTTTATTACACAATCATCTTTGGGCCTTTTTTGGGCTTTCACTCCCGATGTCCATTTGCTTGCGCTTGGGCTAGCCTTCTTACGAATACCTCGAGAGCCCAGTAGACATTAAGTCCTCGAGAACCGGTTCCAATAGATTTTTTTTGTGGGGAAAAAATTCATGGTCCGTATTATGAACGTTACTATCTTGAATATGAACATTGACGTGTAATCTTTGAATGTGAACTGTTTGTTTTTCCTACGTTGATATGAGTTTCAAATGCCAAAGTTATGGCTAGTAAAGTTTTGGGAGAAACATGCAACACTGGAATTCTGGTAGAATTGTGTTATGCATGAACTTAATCATCACCAACTACACGAGATCCTGTAGACTCGATATTTACAATTAGGAATTACTATAAGCTCCGGAAGAGTAAGAGAATCTCCTAATAAATCATGTACTCTAGTAGTAGTACAATAATAATAGGGTTATATCATATTCAGAACAATTTATTAATGAACGCCAGGAATGGTCTAGTATATATACGACAACCTCTCGCATGCCAGAAGCATGTCTCCTTCGGAAGAGGGTGTGAAAGAGGTTACGGTTAAGCGCACAACCGTAAGTCATGATAGTGATTACTAAATCGAACCTATATATGTATGGTTCCATTTGAATGTCTTGAATACACAATTTAGTTCTGAATGCACCCATCTCGAGGCATCATTTTTTTCAAGAAATCTAATATAAGGCTTATTCGATTTTGAGTTGATGATCTTCCAAATTATTAATGGATCACCCAGGTGCGGATTTTCAATGGTAGACAATTATATTTGTCGATGATGTCATTTAGTTTAATTATTTTAATTGGAAACCTGAAGTTTTCCATTACCATACAAATTGAAATTTTGGTGTGGATATTATGTTCTAAGGGAACGATCTCATAAAAGACTCCGGAAGAGTATCTATCTTGTTACCTGAAGATACAAGAATTTATGAAGATATATATTTATAAAGATATATTTTGACAAAATGGTTGTCATATGATGATATTGACTGAGTATCCATCTCATAGACTAGCCTGAAGAAAGTCTAAAGAAAAGATACCTACAATACGCATGATAAACTAACCAGAAGTTAAGTTGAATATTATGTGGCATGATAAACTTGATTACTCATGTGAACAATATGCATGATCATTACACTAATAAGTAAAGGACCTGAAGCTCCTGAAACCTGAAGTTTCATCTCCTAAGGGTTCAGGGTGACCACGTATGCAAAGTTTCCTATGATCGTTGACTAAGTTCAAGAGATAAATGAGGATTGAGTATACTAGCATGTAGACCGATGAGAATAATCATATATTGTATGATGTTGATAGATGCCTCAACACATTGGCTACACAAATTAAGGGGGAGAATGTGATTATTTATTAGTGTATTAGTTGAGCATCTTGTAGCTCCTATACATTTAGAAAACGACCTAGTAGTGTCGCTTATTATACAGTCAAAATGGAAACAAATGGCAAGGTAATGTCATTAGGTATATGCTTGCATTGACGAATGCTAATATATGACGTACATGACCTGATAGAGTCGTTGATCATATCAAATCATAAAATTTGGATGTCGAGAAGTAAATTCGACTAAGACCGACTGTTTACAATTCTCCTACTTGAAACTTGTCTCCAGAAGAGAGCAAAATATTATTCAAATATGCGGTATACACCCTCTTACCTCCCTCGATATATTAATGTAATGCCACATGAAAAGTTGGAAATAAAGGAGAGGTTTTGTTCCTTATCGTTTATTAATACCTAGAGCTTGTGAATGGGTGATCAATGTAATGCTCGGTATTAAGATTACCAATTTGACAAGGTGAAAATTCCAACTTTAAGGGGAGAAGGAAACAAGACTAGTATCTAAGAACTTGTATGGTATACAATCTTAATACGCCAAGAATTCAAGTTAAATGAACTAGAAGTTCATGTTAAACGAACCAGAAGTTCAAGTGATTGAACCAGAAGTTCAAGTGAACGAACCAGAAGTTCAAGTGAACGAACCTGATGTTCAAGTGATGAAATGAACTAGAAGTTCAAGGGAATGAACAAGGTGTTCAATGTGTATAACTTACATGTTAACAAATCTATTATTGTTATTGTGTGACAAGTCATATATTGTGCTGAGAGCCAATTACGAATAGTATCAATAGGAGGAAAAGTAAGGAAGTCAATTTCCGTAAATGACATGGTTTGTTTTGGGTCAATAGTTTCAACATCAGAAAGTATGAAATTAGACACACATGCATTGTTGTTTATGAGTGCCAAAATCTAGACTAGATATAAAACTCTATTCACTTGTAGTGAATTTTGTTAACATATCTTTAGCTAAAGACGACATATTCACTTGTAGTGAAAATTATTACTCATAAAGCTGTGAATATTGTGATTGTCACAAATTTATGAAAAGAGAAACAAGTCAAGTGGTAAAAATTGGTGCTCCAGCAGAGACCATTAGAAAACTAATAAATCGACTTGTTAGTTCATTAAAAGGATTTGACAATCCGAAAGATTAAGGTAAAATGTCTTTTGATGTGAGATAATGTTATGAATGGTCCAGAAGTACCATATCCTATGCAGGAACAAAATCTTATGTTTTGAACATATGAAGAGTAAATGTTCTTTTGAGGGGGAGTTTGTTGCTCTCACTGTACTTTTTTTCCCTTAGCTTCGGTTTTCATCCCATTGGGTTTTTCCGAGCAAGGTTTTTAATGAGGCAGTTTGTGTAACATTTGATTCAGACCTCCAGAAGAGATCCAATAAAAATCAACTTGATAATGTGTATGTAATACCCGGCTTAATATATCAACTCGACCGGTACACTAGTAGAAAAAACACCTGTTGCAGCCCCCCTGTTGAGGCGGTCACCTTAAAAACCGACGCAAAAAGTCTTATTCTACTATCTGTTGAGGCGGTCAGTCGTTTAGTTCGCTGCAACAGGTACTTTAGAGGCGGACAAATATCCGTTCGCCTCAAATAATATTTGTGTTTTTGACTTGTTGAGGCGGTCAGTAAGGCGCCCGCCTCAAATGATGCGACGAAGCGATTAGAGGCGGGCAGTAAGGCGCCCGCCTCAAAATATAACAAAAATTAGAGGCGGGCAGTCATGCGCCCGCCTCAACAGATGCTTAAAAAAAATTAGAGGCGGGCAATATGCGCCCGCCTCAACTGCTTCGATAATTAAGTTACAGTCGATCGACTGCTTTCTTCATTTGCTCGTTTTCAATTCAGTCGACTGCGCCTCCTCCTCGCCGCCTCCGCCAACTCGCCGCTTCCTCCACGCCTCACTGTCGAACTCGTCGACTGCTCCTCCTCGTCTCCTCCTCCTCCTCCAGCTTTCATCCTTCGAGTCATCGAGGTAGGTGAAACTTCCTCCTTCGCAAATTGTTTTCGGATTTTGATGTGCAGGAGTTGATTCCTTTTGTGGTATGAATGGTTGATTTTTGTTGTTGTGGGTGATTAGTCCCTTATTTGGTGGAATTTTGATTGATTATGTTGTTTTGGTTCTTTAGGAAATTTTGATGCACTCCAAGTGTTCGGTAAAATGCCTAAACGAAAATTTAATCTTAATCTTGTCAATTTTACTAGTTCTTGTTAATACCTTTCATGTATGTTTAGGATTATGCTCTACCTCTTGTCTATATAGTCAATTCATATAACTAAACTTAATTTTGTCACTTTTTAGCATGACTTGATAAAAATTGTAGGAAAACAAATGAAATATGTCGATGAGTGATTTTAATGAGTTTTGCATGAGATATTGTTTTGTTAGCTAGATATCCAAATAATTTTATTTTATTTCAATGAGTGTTTTCAATGTTATGTATGTATTGGTCTTTCTACAGTTTTCTTCTGTTATTAGAAATGAGTCGTCGTTGGATGTACGGTGATCATACTACAGCTGAATATTTGAGTGGGGTTGGGGAGTTTATTAGATGTGCTTTAGCCAACCAACAGAGTACAAAAGCCGAAAAAATCTATTGCCCCTGCCGTGATTGTAACAATGTAAGGAGGTTAGCAGACATTGATGAGATTGAGGATCATTTATTTCGTCGTGGGTTTAAGCAAGATTATCATGTTTGGTTTTGGCATGGAGAGAAAATACCTGATCGTCCAAGTTCTAGTGTAAACAAATTTGATCTTCAGGTAGACAGTGATGAGAGTGATGATAACATTTCTGAGAATTATGAGATGGATGATGATGATGATGATGAGCAAGAGGATGAAATGAATGAGATGATGGATGGGGTGAGAGATCTCTTGGATGAACGACCTAAGGTGTTAGAACAACTAACAAAGGCTGCTGAGACGCCTTTGTATCCTGGGTGTACAAAATTTACCAAGTTAGAAGCTTTGTCAGTGCTATACAACTTGAAATCGAAGAATCCGGTGTTCTTAAGATGGATGTATCCCTTTGAGAGATATTTTGGGTCTTTAAAAGACAAAGCAAAGAATCCGGCGAATCCAGAGGGTAGTATAATTCGGGGAATCTTTCATGAAGAGATATGTGAATACGTAGCTGAATTTTTGTCGAGGCTTGAGCCAATAGGCCTTCCGAAATCTCGTCATGTAGGGAGGCTTGAAGGGGTGGGAGTAATTGGTAAAAAAGTAATCTCGCCTCCTTCTGAAAGGAAGAATAAGGCACATCTTTGTGTGTTGCAGCATCTTACAGAGGTCAGTCCTTACGTAGATAAGCATGTGCTTGAATTGCAACATAATAATCCTAAATTTAATGAAAGGGCGTTGATGCGGGAACATAATCGCTCATTCGTTGATTGGTTTAAGAAGGAAGTAGCTGAGGAACTAAAGAAAGGGCATGATGTTTCTGATACAGTCAAGTGGTTAGCTCGAGGTCCTCGTCTATGTGTTCGGTCTTATGAAGGGTATGATATCAATGGGTTCACATTCTACACGTCAAGACAAGATGAAAAGAGTGTGGTGCAGAATAGTGGAGTGAAGGTTGTTGCATCATCTAGGGTCTATGCAAGCGCTAAGCAAATTTTCTATATCGTAGACAATGTTGATCCTAGATGGCGTGCAGTTGCACAAGGGAAAAGGCATATTCTCGGTATTGATGATGTTCTGGATGAAGATGAGTATGACAACTACGATGACTCACCCCTGTTATCAACTGTTGTTCAACCATTACCAGAGGAGGAAGATGCAAATAATACTAATCACATGCGCACAGATCATAGGGAAGGAATATGGGTTTCAAAGCGCAAATGAATAAGATGACTCTACTTCTGATCTGATTCCGGTTTGCTTCTGATCTGATTCTGATATGATTATGATTTGCTTCTGGCGTGCTTCAGTTTTTCTTCGGTTCTGATCTGATTTTGATATGATTCTGATATGATTCTGGTATGATTCTGATTTGCTTCTGGCATGCTTCAGTTTTTCTTCGGTTCTTCCCTTGATTCTGGTTTGTTTCCCATCTTATCTATCATTGAAATATGTTGTGCTGCTAGAATCTTTAATGTATATTTAGTATCTTTAATCTTTATGTATACTCATTGTTTTCTTGCTTATGATGCAGGAGTGTATTTGTCAGTGTTAAAATGAATAACCAAATTGTTGCTGGAAATGATTCGGAAGGTGACAGTGATCCAGTTATTCCTCCTACAACAGGTGACGAATCACTGGATGCTAGCACGATTACAAAGATTGTCCGTGGTCGATCAAAAGGAGTCAAGGCAAAAAAAGCTATGTTCCTTGAGTATAATGAGCTTAATATCCCTGATGGAAAGTGGTCGGCGGAATACGGGAAGCAAGTTGGAACTTGTGCTGCTAGAATTAATATTAATGAGAAAGAATACCGAAAGATAGATGAGCAAACAAGGAAGGGGTTTTGGGAGGAGACCAAGGTAAAACGTTGGATATGATTTCACATGTTTTTAATACTATGTTCATAATTTAACAGTTTCTGAAAATTGGCAGCTTTTGTTCCACATTTATGATGATTCGAGTAATTCAAGGGAAAAATATTTTCACCATGGTGTGGCAAAACGATTTCGAGATTTCAAGAGTAAGTTGGTGCGTCGATGGATCACTAAAAAAGAAAGGATGCCGAAGACACAGTCATCCAAGATGCCTTGGGAAGTCTATGACCACATCACAGAGGAAGATTGGAACACATTTGTTCAACAATACTTCATGCCGGAGTCATTGGTAAGTTATTTTTTTTTATACAAATGGTTTCTTATGCATCATGTACAAATCTGTTTTTGGTGTTGAATTTGGTTTTGAATGGTAATTGAGTTAAATTTTCTTTCAGAAATCATCTTTAACATCTTTTTTGACAGGCTCGTAGTGAAAAGGCAAGGAACAGTGCGTCATTCAACAAAAGCCATCATCGCACTGGCCAGAAGGGTTATATCAGAAAACGACCTGAATGGATAGACGATGGACGACTTCCACCAGAAGCAGCATTAACTTTCTCAAGTAGTTCCTCGGTGAACTCTTCTGTCACCTCAACGCTAGCTAGAGTTAAGAAATTTAGATCAAAGGAGTGGATATTGGCTCATCAAGTTCTAAATAAAGATGGAGAGTGGGAAATTGACCCAAATGATAAGGAAATTGCAGAAATTGCCAAAAAAACTGTAAGAAGTGATATCTAAGTAATGTTTATTTTCTTTGATTATAAATTATGAACTAATTCTTACTTTTCTAATTGACATAGATGGAGTACATTGAAGAAGAAGAAAAAGGTAATCTTGTTTTTGAAGATCAAGAGGATGCCCTCACCAAAGCTATGGGGAAAAAAGATCATCGTGGGCGTGTCAAGGCAATGGGTGGAAATGTTTGTCATACAGTTGCTTTTGGTCCGAGAAAGAGACAAAATAAATTTGCTCATAGTGAAGCTTCTTCAGATGTAATTGAATCAATTAGAGCTTCAATGAGAAAGGAGTTTGAAGACGACCTAGATAAAATAGTGGAGAAAAGAGTGCAAGAGGCCCTCCAAAAGCAACTAGCCGCCATGGGACATATGGGCCAGTATGCCTCCACTTCCAACCCTGTACATGATCTCTATGGACATGCTGAACATGATTCTGCCCCTCAACCACGCGAGCTAAAGGTACAATTTAGTCTCATGTTGGCTAAAAATAATATATTACATTCTTTTACTTGTAATCAAGTAAATCTTGTTAGAATAATTCACATTAGCTTCATTATATGAAGAGTAGCTAGGAAAGGGTTCCATGTCTATTACAAAACTGAATCTTGTTAGAGTAATCAAGTGAATCTTGTTATAATCTATTAAATAGAGTATATTTGCATCAATTTCATTATTTATGCAGGAAAGGGTTCCATGTCATCTTGCCCTTGAGGATGAAGTTTCCGGTAACAAAGTCATTGTGGCGGATGGTATGGTACAACCCTCAGATGGTGCATTGACCCAACATTTTAGATTAATGAAGCCTGGTCACTATAAAGTCCAAATTGATTTTGTTTACGAAGGGCATGTTGATGATATTCTTCCGGTACCTACTGGAGATGGTTTAACTAACTTAGGCGGTGCTCAGGGTAGTTTTGTACAATGGCCAATCCACTTAGTGATTTTCGAAGACGACGAGGTATGAATGTTTTGAACGAATATGATAATGCAAGCATTTGCTACATCTAATTGTCTACTCAATCTTGCTCATGTAATATTTTTGTAGGAGTTCACTCCACGCCTGATAAAGAAGTCTAAGTCTAAGTCACTCCAGGTATATGATTAGCTAGAACTTGTATTTTTAATTCATGACATATGTTCTATTTGCAATTTTTCTTGTTTATTAGTTATGGTAATGCACTGCTGAATGTTGTTCTTATTTTTCTGCATTGTTGTTACAGTTATTGTTGTTACAGTTATTCATGACATATGTTCTATTTGCAATTTTTCTTGTTTATTAGTTATGATAAAGAAGTCTAAGTCTAAGTCACTCCAGGTATATTTTTGCTCTTACATTTTGTTATTATTTTCATATGCAATGAAGTCTAAGTCAAACAAAGAGGTGGTGGGTAGTTGTGATCGTAAAACTCAAGAGTCAGCCGCCAAAAGCAAGAAAGCGAATTTTGCAAACGATGCAATTCAAGGTCTTGGCCCGCAATGCAAATATTTGCATTTTTTCATCTCTTCAGCTCCCGGCGAAATATACGATAGTACTCCCATCAAGTTGGATGCTTCGATTTGGCATTATTCGCAAGATCAAGATACATACGTAACTGAGTCCGATGTTGAAGAGTTCCTTAGAGGGGCGTGCTTAAACATTTCAGTGATCCAAGTCTACATATTGTAAACATTTTCATCAATCTTTATGTTTTAGTTGTTAATTATTCTTTCTGTGAGATTTTTACTTTACAGATACTAATAGTGTAATCTTGCATATTTTGTAGGTATTTATTGCATGATCACAGCTGGGCATTTGAAATGTCGTCTAAGATTGGATTCTTATGTCCTGAGACGATGTCAAGCACTAGAATCAAGGCTGATCCTAATGTCCCAACAGAGTATTTAAAAAAGATTTTCGTTGCTGAAATTCAAATGGAGAAGATGAATGATCCTAGCATAACCAAATGGTTTTTGCTTCCATATAATCAAGAGTAAGTGTGATATAGCAATCCTTCTTTCTTGTTCTGACTACATCTTTTGACTTGTTTTCTGATGTTATACAATATCTTTTATAAATGACGCAGAAATCATTGGATTCTATATGTACTAGACCTACGTAAAGCCATTGTGTATATTTTCGATCCTCTCAAAGCAGCACGCAAAGAGTATGATGTATGGGGCATCTTGAGTTTGTAAGTTTTTTACTTAAAAATTGTCTTTTCAAATATTTACAAAATCAGAATTTTTGACTTGTATGTTGTTTATTTTATAGGACATACCAAGTGTATAAGTTTAATGGTGGGGTGCGTCCGAGTAAAACGACTAATTTCAAGTCTTGGAGACCCATTCATATAGAGGTATACCATCATAAATGACCTTTTTCTTTATTTTTTATATCTATTGATCTTAAAACTAAGACGATGTATTATATTGTTATTTTAGTGCGCTCAACAAAGTGGCGGAACCGAGTGTGGATATTACGTTATGAAGTTCATGTTGGAGATTGTCACGACATATCAAGAGTCTAATGAGCGACTAGATAAGGTAGTTACTTTACCTAGTCCTTTCATTTCATATATGTAAAATCTAATTTTTTTCATGTTAATTACTTCACTAAGACGATGTACTATATGTTTTTGAAGGTCTATGTTCAGAGGAGTGCGCCTTATACAAGTGAGGAACTCGATGTTGTTCATGAGCAATGGGCTAAGTTCTTTACAACCAAATATCTATTAGTTTAAGCGTATGTTTTGGATATTTGAATAATAGGTTTTGTACTTGCATATATTCTGTTGAAACTGAACACATATTGTATGTGAAATGTATCTGCAAGTGGAACTAGACGTTCAGAATGATTGAAACAGGTTTTCTACCTCTGTACAGGCTGGTTACTGTAAATTCAAACCGAATATTTTTTAAAAAAAAACACTTGTTGAGGCGGTCGGGAGGGTGACCGCCTCAACAGATCAGATGTTTTCTACCACTGTTGAGGCGGTCACCCTTCTGCCCGCCTCAACAGAGGTAGAAAACGTCTGATCTGTTGAGGCGGTCACCCTCCCGACCGCCTCAACAGCTCATGACTTGTTGCAGCCCCCCCTGTTGCAGCGACCCCTGACCGCCTCAACAGGGGGGGTTTTGACCGCCTCAACAGGTGTTTTTTCCACTAGTGGTAGTTCGAGAATTGGTCAATTTTATGTTGATGTTGGTTATTTGTTTGACCGACACAAATCCATTTCACAAATGGGTTACTTATTCATGTATGGAGGAGCAGCAATATCATGGCGATCAACAAAACACACCTTGGTAGCTACATCGTTAAATCATGCAGAGTTGATTGCTCTATACGAAGCCAGAAGAGAATGTGTGTGGTTGAGATCATTTATCCACCACGTTGAGACATTTTGTGAGCTCGAATCAAGCAAACAAATTCCAGATGTGATATATGAAGACAATGCAGCTTGTATCGCTCAAATCAAAGAAGGCTACATCAAAGGAGATAGGACGAAATACATAGCTCCAAAGTTTTTCTCCACTACAAGCTTCAAGTCGAAGGAAAGGTTGATCTTCGTCAAATTCAATCTAGCAAAAACTTAGCAGACTTGTATGCAAAGGCATTACCGACAAACGTTTTCAAGGAACTCGTTCGTGGCATCAGGATGTGTCGTTTAAATGATGTATGATAATTCAGGGGAGTACAACTGCACTCTTTTTCCCTTAGTCTTGGTTTTTATCCCAATGGGTTTTTCCAAGATAAGGTTTTTAACGAGGCAGTCAGTTATGTACATCCAAAGGGAAGTGTTATATTACCTTATGTTATGGATGTACATGTAACTACATGACTTATGGTCTTCTCATGTATTGGCCTATAAATAGGCTTAAAGTTACTTAGAAATGAGAAGAACAAGACATACTCTTTCTCTCTTACTCTCTTTCTCTCTTACTCTCTACTCTCTTCTTCTAGTTCAATCACATTAGATTTGTAACAAAGGGTAAATTGTTTATTTTTCTTTCTATTTCTCATATCTAGTTATTGTTTACTGTCTCTTTCCCCCTCCCCCGATTTTGCGTATGCGAAGGAGGCTTCATGAAATTCTCCTCCTCCTTGGTTGCTTTACTTGTTCAATCAATTTTTCATTTCCATGGTCAAGATCAAGTCGATTTTGCTTCCCTTGCTTCAATCATTAGCATTTCAAGCCATTTTTGGTCGTGCACCTTCTTCTTCACCCTCCATGCCTTTTGGTACCATTTTCTTTTTATTTCATATTTTCTCTACTCGATTTGATCTATATGCATCCTTCTTTTATCATAAAATGTATGTGTGTTCGGTTTATTGACTCAATGCAAAGAAATTCCCCTAAGATTCCACACATGGATTTTTCTAGGGTTTAACCTTGTTCAAACGAAATTCAGAGTTAATGTCACAATGTCCTCGTGTTTTCTAGGTGTAAGCTTTCTCAAATTGTCATTATTCAAGGTGTATATGATTAATTTCTAGATTGTAAGAAATTATATTCTTTTTTGAAAGATGTACACAAGATGCTTGATGATATGCCTAAAAGATATGGTCACGTTTCAGAGATTAGTATGATTTTACTCTTACAACACACAATTCAACACCTAAATCATTGATCTTGTGATGTGAAATTATACAGACATTGACATGTATATTGTCAACTTTAGATGAATAAGTATGAACCTTAGTTTAAAAGTATCTTGATGAGCTTAACAAGGCAATGATTTTTTAGGATCCTACAAACAACTGAAGTCAAAGTTGGAACTTGTCAGTCGAGGTTGAAAAATTCAAGTGCAGTTCCAGCCAAGGAGGAAGACTCATTAGAAGATGTGAAATTGGATATATACTCTCTTAGACAAGAGCTTGGACAAGTCAACGGTGTTGAAGAATCATATAAGCAACTCAACGTGGAGCTACAAAATTTAAGAATGAAATTTGACGAATACAATGTAATACATTTTGGGTGATGCTATATAAACTCATGCATACGAAAAGCGGGAGCATAGATATTATGTCACGCATAACAGCAGGCGGCAGCGTGGTTTCTTTTCTTCTTCAGCGAACGTCTCTGCCGCTGTTCCCTCTTCCGTTCTTCTCTGATCGTCGATGACTTCTCAGATGCAGATCCGGACAAGATGCATCAGCCACCCTCTCCGGCCACCTTTGCGGTCACTTGGCTTGGGAAGGGGTCTTATTTGGTGATTATGGAGGTTTTAGAGGTAAAGAAGGAGACGATAAAGGTGGTTCATAGAGAGAAATATGGGTTGGTGGGGGTTTAGTAATAATACGAAAAAAAAAGAGGAATGTAACAAGCCACGTTATATACGCTCAGTTTTGAATTTGTTAGGACAATTACGACGTCGTAGCAAAAGCTTCTCTGGAGTTCTTCGAGTGGATACGCTCCGACGAGTGGAGTCGCAACAGGAATAGATGCGCGATGGCATCAAGGAGAAGGTTTTTTTGTGCAGGATTTTGCTGACGTCATCGTGTTCTTCATACTGGTTATCCAACCAGTTTTGGACGACCTATCCGAATTTGTTAAATTATGGGACCAAGATAATTAATACATATCGATCAATCGTTTATCAAGATTATTGGATTAAAATGATAACGATCACTAGGTCGTTAGATCGAGGTGACAATGGCGAGTAGGAAATGACGTATGAATACAACGAAATATGTTCATAAATAGAGATTGAAATAAAATGGTGATAACAAGTGATAAATGACAAGAGAAATGATATAGAATGTGATAACAACGGTGATTAAAGGAACTTATCTTTATTTAATCGAAGGGTGATACATGGAGGGAGGCTACGAAGTATATATACACTTGATGATAATTGAACAACAAAAATATAGACAAGGGTACACACATGTATGGTGGAGTTTGTGAATGGGTTCTTGTAAATATGGAAAGTGGGTAGAACATCTCAAGGTGAAATTAATTAGTGGAGGTGTAAGATGGGCTTTTATTAATGGAGGAAAAGATGACATTCCCTCTCGATGAGCTAGATGGGTTTATATCGATTTAAAGGCTTAACTACTTTCCTAACAAGCCTCCCTTTCTTGATGCCCAAGTTGTGGTCGATTACAAGTCTTCAAGGGTGAGACCTAAAATACAAGATTGGTTATAACAACCCGGTTAGACCTTGTCAAGGTTGTTGCCATATCGATCGGCCGTTTGGGCTAATTTCTCGGGCCCAACAATTGCCCCAAATTCATCTTAGTCGTTGGCTCCAAGCGGCGAGTTAGATGAATTTCATATCTTTTTCGGAGGATACCTCTCGACGACTATGATTTTGGGAGATAACTGAAAAGCCAGTTTACTTCTGTTCTTACGTCTTGATTCCGATGTAAGTCAAAGGAACTACTAAGGAACTTGATTTGATGAGAATACTTCAGGTTGCGGGATCTTTTCCCTTACGTCATGGTGCCTGGCTTCCTAGAAAATAAACAGACGAGTGAAAGGAATACGTTTGGTCTGTCTAGTGAAAGGTATATGATCTCTATGAGAAGATTTCGACCGTTGTAAGGTCTCGTAATCAAGGCCGACATCAGGGATAGTCATCCTTTGAATGATGTTTCTCGACGGAGCGAGCTACTTAAACCGTCGTGCTACTAAGACAGTTTGATGAATTGATGCGATATCATTACTTGATGCGTTCATGTGAGACACAATGTTATAAAGTCAATATACCGTAGTATGTATAAGAATTATGTGGATTGCATCAAAGTTCATAGTCATGAGGGTGTTTGCTAATTTAGTTTAACTCAGACGTATTGACATTTTGAAAACGGTGACTTTTGAGTCGCTGAATGTAAGGCGTTTGTTTGTTTACATATTATGATAATGTATTCTTAATGCGTATGACCGGCCTCGTGTGTACATATTTTTATATATGTAGGTGTTGTCTATGAGAATATATCCAATATATAAATTTTGTGTGTTTCTATGTAGGTATTGTATGTATGGTTTGTCACCCGTATTGTGTGTTTGTCATGACATTCATGTAGACCGGGGAGGAAAGCATTTTGTTTGTTGCGTATGTGTAATAAGGTTGTTTCACTCGTGTAAGATGCTAAAACCGTATGTCATCTCCCCGTGTACCGATCGATCGCGTAATGTACTCTTAAGGGTCGTCACCCGTACGTATGTAAATGTGATGTGACATATCAAATCGATTTTGTTTGCGGCTGCAATTGGTGTCTTGTGCGCGCTTGATTTTGTAGTCTTGTTATTTCTGGAAAGACAAAAACAATGCTAGGAGCTTGCACTCGACAACCCTCCAATGTCTTGGTTAGTAAGTGTTTAGATAAATAATAATGACTAGATAAGAATGTAAAGGATATGGGGAAAAACCATGTATTCATACGGAGAGAAAGAGACTTTACCTCGGTATGATAGCTTCGGCGTCATGTGGTGTCGCCAAGTAAACTTACTTCGTAAGGTCACCATATCAGACCTATTGCTTGATTCGACACAATCACGTTCGTGGACCGTATTGCGTTGATTAACTTGGTGATCATTGTCTACGAACCTGCTTCATCCACAAGAAATAATACTAGAGAAAATGTTGTGAGAAATGGACCATTAACTTCTCCACTGATTATCCCATTGAAACGTATTTGCTAGGGATGGACGGTTAAGTTTCAAGCAAAAAATGTATTTCAGTAAATAAAAAGGAAGAGTTTAGAGAGGCTACATGGATGTAACGCGAACTATGGTTATATGTTGTTGGTATTGCACTTCTCTTGATCTTACCATTTGTTTTTGTGGTTCATGGGTATGGGGTGATCAATTGTTCCATGATGAATCCATGACGAATTTTTCTTTCGTGAGATGGTGATGAGGTGATTGCCCCATTGTGACCTCTACGGTGAAGTGCTACGCTTTTGCCTAGATGTGCTTCTCTATGGCCGAAATGTGCTACACTTTTCGCCTATATGTGCACTATGGCTAGGTGAAAGCTGTTACGCTTTTGCTTGGATGTGCTTCTCTATGGATGAAATGTGCTACACTTTTCGCCTAGATATGCTTCTCTATGGTTGAAATGTGCTACACTTTTCGCCTTTTTGTGCTTCTCTATAGCTAACTGAAGTATGCTATGCTTTTGCCTATATATGTTTTTCTATACTAGGTCAAATGTGTTACGCTTTTGCCTAAAAAGAATATAGCACTTTTACTTACAAAGCATAACACTTTTGCTTACAAACCATAACACAAAAAATTGGTAGAAAAAACCATAACACTTTTGCTTATAAATCGTAACAAAAAGTATTTGGTAGCAAAAAAAAACAAAGCATTTTTCCTTACAAATAATGCACTTTTACTTACAAATCATAGCAAAAAAATGATTGAAAGGGAAAAAAATTCGATAAAAAAAACTGACTTTAAAAAAATTAAAAAAATCAACCGTCGGCCAGCGGATGGTCAACGGGAGGTCAACGGATGGTTAACTCCAAGGAGGAGGCTTCCTCCTTTCCTCCGTATCTCTCGTCTTAAGGGCATTTCTCATGAGATTTGGACCCATATATTATTATGAGTATTTTTAGATATAGGTACGCTCAAGCTTTTTGGGATCGTGGCTTTTTGTTTTTCTTCTGAAATTCGGATATCTAATTCATATCCATGCGAAGGCTTTGTGTATATAGGGCTAGAGGTTCTCACACGCGTTTCGAGTGCGTGGAAATATGAGCTTATATAGCAAAATTCTGAGTGTATATAGCATCACCTGCTTTTTTTTTGTTTTTACCAAAATATCCCACGCTTACCGGTAGCGTTTGTGTGATACTTTTTTTTATTTTGATTGTGGATAACCATTTACAAGCCATCCCACGCCAATCATTTGCGTGATTTGATATCCATGCACTCGCATATGGTGCGCGTGGGTCTTTGAGTGTATATAGACACAATTTTAAGTGTATTTAGCCGTTCCGTACATCTTTTGCTTTGTAATAGACCAATACAACGTGGAGCTAAATTATAGTTTTCTTACTTTATTTTTTCCTTTGCAAAAGACCAATACAATGTATTACATTTACGCTTATACTTATTGACAAGTCTTTGTTGTTTGATTCATGAGAAAAGTGTCGTGTCATTGCATTACTATTTTACGAGGTTGTTGGTTTATACATGAACATAAACATTAACATGAACATGAACATAAACAAGATCATGTATTCAACATTAACATTAGTACTCTAACTGTAAACACGATCACCTTAAATGTGAACCTTTATGGACTAAATCCGAACATGAACACTTTATTTTAGTCCTTGTTTCCACCAAAATCAACATGTTTAACACATAACCATTCACATCTAGAACCTGGCCAACATGCCAAAAAAATTATCCTTGCTATCAAAATAAACAACACTTTATGTTTCATATTTACAAATTCCTCCTAGTTTTCCTGTATCTTTGCTTCCAACTCCTTAACTTCACTGAAATCAGACATTAGGATGCTTGTGGTTGATCTTTGGATCTATTTTTTGACCTTTGTCGAGATGATCTTGTTTTCATGATTATAAATGTGAAAAGAGTGTGTCAAGACTGTTCATATACTTGAGTCCTTGATGTAATATGTTTTAAGGTTAGCCAAAAAGTTTAGATTTCAATAACTATAAAAAAAATTGACACTACAAGAGAACTTCAACGTACTCATAATTATAAGTGTAAATATTTGCTACATCTTTTGATTTAGTGTTGCTAAAACCTACACTTAATTTTGTTGAAATAGAGTGTGGCTATATGAACTGTCGATAATTAAACAACATTTACAATTGTGGAAGACATACACACTTTTATTTTTAGTTCAAAAGTTACAAAATTTAGTGTTTTAAACTTCCTCAATTTAATCTAATATTCAATTATCATAAATTAATAAATATATATAATGGAGTTGTCATTTATAAATAAAAATTTCTTCTTTTCGTTTTTTTTATATTATAAATTTCTTTTTTTACCCTTTTATATTGATAATTAAAATTATAATTAAAATAGTACGTTATGCTAATAATTAAATTTTATAGAATATACAATAAAAATTATTATATACTAGAACCAAATTACAACATGATGCAAGGAGTATACAGACGCGTGACATAAAATTAAAATTCAGTAATTTTGAGTTGTTTTCTAAATGTTTATCTGAGGAGAATCTCTTGGTAGTTGGTAAGCGGTTCCATTTTCCATTTCTCTAAGATCCTCAGCAAGCCATGAACAAGAAACAAGGTAAGGGAAAGCACCAAAAAATGAGTGTTGTTCAGATCCCGGTTAAATCGATCACAAAGGATGAATCTAAGCCACTATGTGCTCGATCTGCCTACCAGTTGGGCCAGATCTGAGCGTCTTCCATGAGGCCCAACGGAACAAAGCCCCCAAATTTATTGGGGCCCCAATTTCTTTCAGCCTAGTATATATATATATATATTATGTATATTTATTCTTTTTCATTAATTGTATCTCAAAACCCTAAGAAACACGTCGCTCTTTTCATCTATTAACCCATCTCAACTACATACTCAATATATCACAATCTTCATTCTCGACTTCTTTCTTGATACTCATCTCAAAAACAAAACTACATTTACACCAACGATTTTAAGGTAAATTTTCTTTCCAATTTGTATATACTTTTGTTTTCGATCCAATTTCGTTGATTTAGGGTTTGGGGTTTGATATTCTTTTCAGATTTCGTTTCAATTTTTATATTCTTTTGATGAATTTGTTCAACTTAATATACTTTTTTGACGTTTTCGTTTCATTTTGGTTTAGATGTGTTGACTGATATTAAAAATTCAGCCCTGAGTTCTAGTTTCTTACCAATATACCTTCTCCTTTTAAAAAGAATTGAGGATTTTGCTCTTGTGATGTAATTGCATACAAGCTGATTAGCTGAAGCTTGAAATTTTGATTTCTCGTGCTGCTTTAGTCTTTAGACATATGTTGTTCGTTGTTTTGGTTCCAATTTTGAGTTTATGCGCAATCAGAAAGACATGCCTTAAACATATGTTATCATATTGTGCTAAATAGTAGCTGTTTTTTTTAATTACCATTCCTTATTCATTATTCAGTCACTTCTAAATAGACTATTCATCTGTTTTTTAATTATCATCCACTTCTTTTATGTTAATGTAGGCCTATTCATTATTTAACTATTAAGAGGGTGACAAGGAGTAAACTATTGAAGTTGCGTCTACAGACAAGAGCTTTTCCAAGTTGAAGTTGCTCAAGTCTTATCTACGTTCTAAAATGACTTGAGAAGGAATTAATGGATTAGCCATGGTGACCATTGAAAGGGAGCTGTTGGAGAAGATAAATTATGAAGAGCTCTTTGAAAATTTTGTTTCAAACCATTCTGAAAGGATGTTCTTGTTTAAACAATGATATCTATATTACAATTCTTAAGATGTTGATTGCTTTTGGGATGAGAAAATTGGGTTATGTTTATATAAAATATGAAATATGACTTTTTATTTTTGGTTTGAGCCATTATATGTATTTTATTATCATTAACAGGGCCTCATTTATATAATTATGCAAGGCCCCTAAACATTATCGTTCGACCCTGCCTACCAGCAATAGCATCATCTCCAACTAAAGCCTCAAACGAAAATACTTGAGCTGCAGTTGTTGTAGAACTTGTTGGTTGCGACTCCGGCGGGCAGGTTTGACGATGCCCAACCAATTGATTCGTATGCGCGAGCGGGGAAACTCCTTACCACCGACGTCGTAGGCATGAGCGGCCTCCTCGGTGGTGTTGAAGGTGCGGAGCCAACTGATTCGTCTCTTCTTGTCTTGGGAAAAGGAAGGAAGAAGTGATTATTTAGTGAAATATATAGGAGAGTAATTAAGAGGAGTTGTATTGCAGGCGTGGGGTAGATCGTGAGTTAGTGTCACAAACAATATTCTTTTTTTAATTACAAAAGCAGTTGTATAGGAAAGGTTAAGAAAATATAAGAAATTAACAAATTTAAATTAATAGGATGTATATTCTTAACGTATAAACTAATGATAATGCTTTTTATAAGTAGGAATTATATTATGAGGGCGGTTCGAGTGGGAATGGGTTCTCTTAGAGAGAATAACGAACGCTACGCATTAGTTAGATCAAAGTTGGACGACTGGGATAAAAGCATCCAAACTGATGCTTTATCAAGCCACACGCCCCCTAGTTGCTACATGTGAAGCATGCACAGTTTCGCACGCACATAAATACGAAAACATAGGCAGTTTATCAATCGTCATTTCATCTCCATCCCTTCCCTGAGATAAAAACCTCTCCCACTGAAAAGGCAACAGTAAAAACCCTAGGTCTACGCTCAGAGTGAAAACCGACTCTCACACTCGCTAGATCGAAGCACATGGATGCCTCAAACAGGGATACAACTCAATCTATAAGTATAAAACTACTGATCGATCATTTTCTCGCACCGTCATAAGTTCAATTTTGCATTATATAGACGAATTTACAGTTATTCACTTTAGATTGTTGTTGTTTAGTAGTAGTGTAATCACATATTTCATACACTTTGATATAGGAACATGATTTTGTTGTTTTATGTTCACCAAAACATTACATGATGATGATGATTTTACATCATGTGCAAGTTCTCACTGAGTCAAAACATTGCATGACCAGAAATTTGTAGGAATATGCATCAATTTCTGTAGAATGTGCATCAATATCATTGTAATATGCGCATCAATGCGTCAAATATTTTAGTTTCAATGTTCAACAATATTATTTTGTACGTGCATCAATTTTGTTATGAATGTGCATCAATATTAACAATGTTCATCAATATGCTCTGTATGTGCATCAATATTATTATGAATGTGCATCAATATTAACAATGTTCATCAATATGCTCTGTATGTGCATCAATATTATTATATATGTGCATCAATATCATTAACAATGTTCATCACTATATGCATTATGTTCGTTTTCTTTTGTCATGGAAAAGCGAATCAAAATGATACAACACCTGTAGTAAACCAAAATCCAGACGCAATTATGAGTACTAACAATCAAGTACAAGAAGAATTTGTTGCCAAAGAGATACATTCAAAGAAGCTGAATGATAAAGGTTCAAATGAAGGTTCCTACTCTTAAATCCTCTCTTTGTATGTGCATCAACATACTTCATGTTTATTTGTGCATGAATTTACTCTCTAGTGTGCATCAATATTATTCTATATGTGCATCAATTTTATTCAAAATATGTAAAATATTATTCTTTATGTGCATCGGTATCATTAACAATGTTTATCACTATATGCATTAACCATGTTTTCCTTTGTCATGGAAAAGGCAATAAAAAAGAAGCAACTGTAGTAATCCAATTTCTAGACGCGGTTATGAGTATTGGCAATGAAATACAAAAAGAATTGGTTGCCCAAGAGACATGCTCAAAGAAGTTGAATGATAAAGGTTCAAATGAAGGTGCCTACTCTTGAATTGTCTTTACTTTATGTGCACCAAAATGCTTTGAATGTTCAACAACCTGTTATATGTGCTACAACATACTTCATGTTTATTTGTGCATGAATTTACACTCTAATGTGCATCAATTTACTGACTAATGTGCAATAATAGAATGACTAATGTGTCACCTCCTGCTCCTCCTAAGAGAAGGAAGACAACAACAAACAAATAAATTATACAAGTAAGAAGTTCTCCAAGGTTAAATATGAGTCAAGAAACAGATAGTGATGTCATACCGTTGCAGTGAAGAGCAAACAAAATGAGGTTGGCGCATAAGCCATGAAACCTAGTCATAAAGAAACCAGAACCTGCAAAGAAACCAGATTATGTTGCAAGTTCAAAGAGAAAGAATGAAGTTGTTGTGATGCAACAAAAGAAGAAAGCTAGAATAGGGATGAGAGAAAAAAAGGACTTCAAAACATCGAAGTGCAGAAGTTCACTGATTTGTTTAGTTGAAACATTGAAGGCTATGAATCTAAATCAGCAACAATGTGTTAGAGATTGTGGTTTTTGTCACTTGCTAGATTGGAAAATGGATAAACTTCCATGGAAGCTTAGCTATTTGCTTCTAGATAACTTTGATCTCGTATCTTGTTATTTGAAGTTGAGTACAACTGGGGACAAGCATAGAGTCGCAAAATGTGATGTGCATGGCTACTTGGGATTACCAGTAGGTGGAATACCTATTAATCTAAGCCAGACTACATCTGATCAAGAAGATATTTTCGCACAAGAACTTTTAGAGGAATTCATTGGCCAATTTGGAGAAGTTGAAGATAAAAAGACTTGAGAAAGAGGCCAATAGAACTAGACAAAATTCCTCCATCAACCCTTGCTGGGAAGCTTCTGAGTTGCAGTGTACCCGATGAATGGTTCAAGAGGAACCTTGTCATTTTTATCATTAACAATATCATGGAGAGCCATCAAAGTGGACGACTTAATGTAAAAATCCTAGGATACCTCAACAGAACAAATAATATTCATGGGTATGACTGCTCAACTCTTATGATTGATCTTCTAGTCAAAGCAAAAGAAGCATGGGATAAAATTGATGGTGGTATTTTCAAAGGTCCAACTTTGCTTCTACGTGTATGTGCACTTCTTTAAACTTGAATGTTCGTTACTTCTGTAGGTAACTTTCCTCAGTTCCACCACTTAATGTTATTTTTTCTTTTGCAGATGATATATGTTGACCATGTGGCACTTCGAACTGAAGATATAGATAGGTACTTTTCAGTCATTACCAACTGGAATTCAAAAATGCTTAGGAAGAGGGAAATTGAGGAGATAAGTATTGGGAGTTTTGGGAAGGTTATGTGAGGATACTTCTGAACTTCAAGGAAGAAAAGTTGGTAAGAGAAACGGATGACAAGCCGGAAGTATCTCAGAATAAGGAAGAAGGTAAGAAAGAAACGGAAGTCTGTAAAGATGATTGTGCTACATTTCTGGTAAGCCCCTTTGAATATATGCTCTCCATGTTTTCTTAATGTGCTTGTTAAATGTTCATCAGTTTTATGAACAATGTTCTTCAGTTTAACATTTAAAAAAAATCATGTAACAATCTCATTAGGAGGAACACAATAAAAGCAGCCAAAAACTTGCACTTGAGATCAAGAAATATGTGGAGAGAGTGTCTAAGGCTCCAGAACACTTAGCCAAGAACAATTTGTTCAAGAAGATCAACGAAGCAATAGACAAAATGTTGAAAGTCAAGATCTCTCTATCTCCGGATGAGTCACAAGAGGAAGTAGAAGTTAATCCGACTATGGATGAAGAACTGTTTTGGGACGAAGCTTCGAAGTGCCTAGAAGAAGTTAAGAAGACAATACAAGCAAAAGAGCTCTGTAATATGCCTTCATTCAGTTGGGGATTAATAATATTCCAACAAGGGACATTCCTCCTATACTTGTGCAAGATATTGGCTCAAAGTTTTATAGGCGCATTGTGTTCAAGGTAGTCGACTTCAAAATTATGTGCATCAATATTGTTTTGAATGTGCATCAATAATATTATGAATGTGCATCAATAATATTCTGAATGTGCATCAATTTTATTCTGAATGTGCGTCACTTTTATTCTAAAAATATTTGACTAAAATCCTGCCTTGTCTTAAAGATTCCTAAAGAAGTAGTAATTATAACAAATAATACAACATAATCAAAAGCTTCTACCGCTGTTAATGCTGAGTTGGAAAATCAACAGATATCAACAATGATAATACTAACGATGTGCAGGTATACAAAATGTTCTCTACTTTTCTTCTCAATGTGCATCAAATTTCTTCTAAATGTTCATCAAATTTCTTTTGTTGTTCAACAGGGAATTGCTGCATCTATTGTAGAGGAAGTGGAAAAGGAGAGGGAAATTGCAAAGGAAGGTGGGAATGACAAGGCAGAGAAGGAAATTTCAAAGGAATGCGGGATGGATAATGGAAAGGTAAGAAATGTGAATGAATTTAATGAAAATGTGCACCAGTTTGATGCTAAATGTGCATCAGTTTGTTAATAAAATGTTCATTATTGTTGAATATGAAAATCCAAAGGAAACACTGAATGACATGACACATAATATGACAAGGAAGCAAGGATTGTGATGGATGTTGGAAAGCATGTTGGAAAAGAGATGAAAACAAACCAGGATGTCATTGGCAAAGAAAAAAGGAATCCAACGCTCATATATGCCCTTAATATACTGGAGAAACCATAACCGATTGAGAACAAATTGTACAATTGGATCATTGAAGATGAAACGGAATCCGGGTATGAACACAGAAACAATGTGTCTATTTTCATTGATTATTACTCTTCCTAATTCATATTTTAACTGTAACAGGCATATTGTGGTAAGCACGGGACATATCTGGAAGAAGAGGTGATGGACTGGTGGGTAGAGTTGCTAAACCATAAAGAAGAGATGAAGAGTGATGATAAACCACTAAGGTTTTTCCCAACGATGAATACTACAGTATGAATAATAACTGAATGTTCTCCACAATAGTACTAAATATTCTACAAAATGCAGTACTGAATGTTATACATATTGTACTCCTCTGTGTTGCTAGGTTTATTCTCTTATGGACAGTGTTACAATTGAAGATGGACAAGCATGGTTCAATGAGAAAATGGACAAAGGCATAGCGAAGCTACCTAATAAAAAGTTAGATGATATTCAATTAGTATGATTTTACTATTTTGGTGTGCTTCAAACTAGTTTGATTAATTGTTCTTTTTATTATGATATTTTTTCTTCTTAATTATGCAGTTTGTGTTCCCAATTTATCAGTCAGAACACTTCTATGTCATTGCTATTAATCTTAAAACTCTAGATATGACACCATTGGCAACTCATCAAATAATCTTTCCATTAAAATTAAGTATGGAGACATTCCCGCCATTGGTAAGTATCCACATCTATGTGCATTACTTTTATTAATAATGTGCATTAGTTTATTAATGAATGTGCATCACGTTTTCAGAGGGACATGTTTGTCAAATGCCTAGTTCATCATAATTTATAGGGTAAAGCATCAATGATACAACATGAGAAGAAGATGCCTACTCAAATATTAAAGATGTCATCGCGAGACACGGAAAACAAAATTGACTGTGGCATTTTTGCTATGCGGCACATGGAAACCTTTTTTGGAAGTGGAATGTCAAATTGGGACAGTGATCTGAATAAAGGGGATGTGAAACAAATGCAAACAATGCATATTAGGTACTTGAAAGAAATGATTGACAACAAGTACAACTCAGTGAGCAAAGAAGTTGTCTCAAGGATATCGAAGAAAGTGAAGTAGGACGTCTCTTAAATGGTTTGAGTAGGCTTTTGTTTTGATGTTGTGTAAGTTGTGTTGACTGTTTATGTGGTTATGGTAATAAGACAATTTTGAAGTTTGGGAATTATAGTACTAAATGTGTAAAACTGAAGTTCTTAACAAATAATGTTCTTCAGTTTACTTGATAATTTTTCATCATCAAATGTTCTTCAAGTCGATGATATTTATGCATAAAAATTCTTAACAAATGTGCATTAAAATGCTTAACAATGTGCACCAAACTTCTTAAGAATCTGCATCAAAATGCTTAACAGTGTGCACCATATATAATGGAGAAATGAACGTACTCATGAACTCTATAAATTTTGAATGATAAAAAAGCTTATGACTTGAATTTGCATATCTTCTTGTGCTTTAGGAGACAAGGATACTATTGAATTTTGCTCTTCTGCTGGGAATGGAAAGTTGTTTGTTTATGTTGTGAGGGGCAATGAACTTAGTCCTTCTTTTTTGTTGGGTGGGTCAAGTAGTTCAAAATGGAGTAGCCCAGTAACTGCAGAGAAGTCCAAAGTTGTAAGCCCATGTAAGAGTAAATCAAGTATCCACAACTATTCCAAAGCACTTGTATCCACGGGCTCTATCAAAAGCTTCCAAAATCCTAAGTGTTTCAGTATATCTGCACAAAGGTCTCTAGCTACCACAAAATCTGGCAAAGTTCAATTAGGTCACTTAAATGATGGAGTGGTTGAAGGTGGATTAGATAGTTGATTAGGTGAGTCAGATGAAGGAGATGTACTTGGTTCAGAGACAGATTCATCAAGTGATGAAGAGATAGTTCCTCCTGCAGTGGTTTTTGGTGAATCTTCAAAAGGTGAAGCCTCAAAAGATGATGATACTTGTTTTGAAAAAAATGTTGACATTGATGTGATTGATGAGAACCTCTATCTGGAAGATGTTAATCAAGTTCTAGAGGATGTTTTTTTATATCAGAGTTGAAGATGATGATTTTAGGAGTCTAAGTGATTCAGATGAAGATCATAAGAGTGTCAGGTATTATGTCTTCAACCCTCTTGTTGATTTCAAGAACAAGACTTGTCTGAAGAATGGAATAAAATTTGCCTCCAATGAAATTTTTAGGAGAGCTTTAAGACAGTTTGCAGTTGAAACTGGTTTTGACTACTACTACTTGCACAATGATAACAAGAAGGTTTCAGCTTACTGCATGAATAAATGCAATTGTGAGGTTCAAGAGTGTGTCTGCAAGGAAAATCTGTGTGGGTTCAAAGCTTGTGCTTGAAAAATTTGGTCAGATGGCAGCTAGTTGAAGTCTTTCATTCTAGAATGTCAGTGTGGATGGCAAGACCAAATCACAAAGATGAGTTCTATATGGCTGGCTGAGAGGTATTTGCAGCACTATGAAGATTACCCACGTTGGAGAATAAAAAACTTCATCCAAACTGTGAAGAGAGAGCATAGTGTTACCATCACCTACCACCAAGCTTGGAGAGCTAGGATGAGGGCCATGTTCATGACTCAGGGGTATGCACCTGAACAATATACAAGGTTTAGAGATTATGGTGCCACTATATTGGAGAGGATTCCAAGTAGCTCAGTTTATGTGAGGAAGGAGAGTATAGAAATGCATTTAATCCAAAGGATGTATGATGCGGGTATAAGCCGTTGTTGCTTGATCTATACATCAAACCTCGAACAGAAACTTGAACAAAATGTTAGGCCAAGGCACAATGGATTACAACCAAACACAATGGGTATGGTAGGCTAAGGCACCTGGAGGATGCTCTATGGAGCCTTGAAAACACCACTAGTACAAAATGTTAGTTTTACTACGGTTCAAATGCATGTTTTACTACGGTTCTGAACCGTATTAAAAGTGGTTGTAATGTTTCTGTTTACTACGGTTCACATATTCACTACGGTTTTGCAGAATCGTGGTAAATTAGTAATCGTAGTAAAACTGTAGATTTTTTACCCTCATTAAAACCCGTAGTAAATGTGGCAACTATAGTAAATATGTATGTAGTAATGTTGTTACAATCGTAGTAAATGCGTATGTAGTAATGGTGTTACAACCATAATAAATGTGCATGTAGTATTGTTGTTATAACCGTAGTAAATGTGTGTGTAGTAATATTGTTACAACTGTAGTAAGTTTGTGTGTAATAAAATTGTTAGAACCGTAGTAAATTTTCATTGTCGTTAATTTGTTAAAACCGTACTAATATTGTATAATCTACTATTGGCCGCTATTATACACAATATGCTTGCTAATAGAATTTTCAAACATTCATTTACAACAAAACAATTTCAATGAACATCCAACCATCATTCATATGTAATTAATCTAACAATGCTTACAATATCTATCATATATAATAAAGTATAGCAAGCTTGATTGTCAAAAAGATTTAGTAATGAAAGAATCATCAATATAATGCAACCCACTCCTGAATTGAATAGTTTCCTTATTTAAACTCTACAAAAGAAATCCATTGGTCTCGAACTTGATCTATCTGCTTTGTTGTAAGTGGTTTCGACCCATTTAATAATTCTGGATAGCAGTGCATTTCAAAGTTTACATATTACTTAAGTTGAAATCCAAGTTAAAAGTGAAAACTAGCTTGCAAAATTTAGTTTGACACATACCTCTGCAGGAGTAGTCTTTTTTTTTCTTCTGGCGATATCTAGCATAGATCGAAGAATGTAATATGGAGTTGCAACCCCAAAGCTTGTATTTTCATCAAAATCAATCTCATGTGAGAGTTCTCCATTTGCATAAGCTTTCAATGAACTTCAGGTAAAAAGAAAACAATTAGGTTTGTGTTCAACCAAACCCGCTCAATTTGCCAATTTGAATTATTGAGAATGCAAAAATTTCTTACGTTTTCCAGTCAATTAGATCAAGCTTCTGTGTAAAATGGATAAGGGGCAGATCTACACGCTCTCTTGATACGGACTTTACACTTCCATGTTCCTGCTTTCTCAAGTGAGCAATTTTGTTGTTGGGTTCTTAGAACACACCTTATTTATCCCGGAATCGTCGCCAGAAAGAATATCAGCAACAAATCTTACGTCCAACAGGGCTTGCAGAGCTCCTTTTTCTGACACGTCAACTCCATGATTGGCAACGAAATCACTGTAGATATTAATAACCTGAATCAATTCAGCACGATAATGAACAAGATTTGTTAACATTACACAACAAAGACTGTTCTTGTGCAGAAAATGCACTTTAATAAACTGCACTAACAATAAAATGAATAAAACAACAAACATGAATTGACTTCACATGTTTACCAAACATGCTTAAAGAGTTTACCCTTAGGATAGGTTGTAGTGACTATAAACAATTTAGGGGCCATAATGATTTAATCTCAACTGGCATAAAAACCAAACAATTCAATCATACAGAACAAACAATTCAATCATACAGAGCAAACAATTCAATCATACAAAGCAAACAATTCTTGATGAAATAAACTCTACAAATTTTGGTCCAAAAAGAGAGGCAGATGTACTCCCATGATCAACAAATGTTTTCATTCACAAACAACAACAAAATGTGGAGTTAACGGAGGTTGCCTCATATACTATGTGACTACTATTAATATTTAACACATAGAAATTAGACTTAGAGTACACATGCCTACCGCCACTAAATGACTAGTAAAACTTAAAATGTTACTAGGAATACTTGAAATGAGAAGAATGGCACCGCCACTGCTCTAAAGCTCAAGTTACAAACCACAGGCCCTCACGACCATGATTTCAACCTACTGTGGAAGTTAATAGCAATGTGGTGTAGAACAAACAGTAACTACATCTTTTCAATTCAATTCATTATCAATTAGCAATTGAAAAATACAAATTCAAAGATTGACGGGTAATATAAGAAACAGTGAGTTGTATGGAAGGCCTGCAACAATAACAACCAAATCGACCACTAAACCCAGGTTATCCCTTCCAACCAAACACAAAAACCATTCTTTAGCTCTTTGTCACTATCCAAACAGACAATATTCGACACCATTAAACGAAAATCCAAACCCTAGAAAAAACATTTCCAGCACCAGACACTAGTACAAGTATGGTATTTTATCACACTCATTCTATCTCGGTTATGAAAAGAACGAGTTAAAATGCAATTTAAACTTTGATATCCCGGTTCGTCCCCATCTCCGTGATAAGAAATAAAGTCGCTTAAAATAGATATTCATAAATACCGGTTAAAGAAAAACCGGGATAAATAATCTCCAAAAAGAATAACCTCCCTAATTAAACCCTAATTATATCTTGAATATCGATATGCTTGATTGAATTTGTTTCTTCGGTCTAATTTCTCTTTTCTTAATGTATTATTTATTGTCAAAACTCATTCATGATATAGCTTGAATCTAATATTATTTTTCTAATTTCTCTTTAGGTGATTTGTTTGAATAAGGATTTGTTCTAGTATAGTTTATTTAGGATTACTAGTGATAAATTTCAGTAAAATGACAACTTTAAACTTTGCTTCATATTTGGCCAATATCTACTTTCCTTAGAATTCAATATATATACCAAAGGGTAGATGGTAATATCTGTGCTCGTATAGTATTTCCCTTCTAAAGTGATTGTACAAAAATTTGCATGTTTTCTATCCAAGAGTTCTTGTTTTACCATGTACCTACTGCCCAACGTTGAAAAGCTTCAACTATCCACTGCCTAGCATCAGTATTTACAATTATCATTATAGTTAAGCAAGTCTTAAGGATTTTGAGAAGTGATGAGTTGAGTCAGTTACAGACATTTTGAGCTCAACGATATTTAAATCTTTTACTTGAAGTGTTACCATGTTCAAGAGGTCATTAAAGCTAATATAAAGTGTGAAGCTTCATGTTGAATGGGATGACGATGGCCAACCATCTACATGTTTTGGTAAGTATTTTTTTACTTGTGCACTTTAGTGATCGATATAACTCTTATATTTATGAATTAGTGCATATCAGGTAATGCTTACTTCGATGTATGTGTTGTATGAGTTTTTGTTCTCTATCACTAATTATTATTATTTTGGTTTTTAACCTTCTGATCCTTTTATTTAGTTGTATTATATATGCAATCTCCTTCTACTTTATGTGTGTACTGGTCTTAATTTCTCACATGCATTTTGCTTGTTTTGTCTAGTGTGTAAATCTGCTGCCAAAAGGAAAAATTAACTTTTATATATCTACAAATGCAATTGTATGTTTTCCCTCTTTCTAATCAGTTCTTTGTAGTTTTGTTTGTAATTAAGAAACAGTAATAAAGTTGGAACTTAAGTGGGTTGGACGATAAAAGAGTTTAGAAGTTCATATCTCAGAACCTCTATTTCTTCATTTTTCTTGAATAGCATTTTGGATGATAACATGATTTATCACTTTTCTGTCTAGATCAAGGACACTTAATCAAGCAGTTGCATTTATTTGTTTTATAAGTTTCCAAAATATAGGTTATTAGCTAATGATTTTGCACACAAGCATTCAGTTTTCTCCGTTGTACAAAGACCGTAACATACAAGAATAGATTATTCAAAGAACCTAAAATAGATTTCTCTCATAGTCATTTGGTCAATCATGTGTACAATCTTCAATTTATTTGGCTAGTCTAGGTTTTGGGGTGGAGTGTACACTTTGTTGGAACTGAGTTTTCGACTGGACTTCCGGGCACTTTTCCGGTGGCCTGCGGTCACCGGTTGTGTCGGATTATGAGAGCGTTGACTTCGTCTCCGCGAGCACTACGCCGTAGTGTATTCACACGTCGAAATCGGGTTCCGTTTGAATGAGAAATGAGGGCTCAAACTTGGTTGCTTGCCTAAGTCAAATAACATGTTTGAGCTAATTTTGGGTTGAATTTTTGTCCCACATCGAAAATTGGGAAAGAATTTGAAGGGTTTATATAACCCAAACCCTCTATCCTTGGTAAGACCTTGGGAGAGGTATGGAGAGAGGACCCGGGGGCCCTCGCGCGGTCCGTTCGTCCGGTCCGTGGCTCGTGGTCATGTGGAATGGGCCGTAGCCCAAGCAGCTAAGCTTCTTTTTTTGAAGTTGGGCTTCCAGAATTAGGTTTTTGAATTGCCTCGTTGGGGACGCCCAACTAAGTCAGCAACAACCTCCACGATCTGCTCCACTTGCTCCACAACTGACTCCCACCTCGTTGGTGTCGTCAGATCCGAAATCTCCTCCTCTTAAACAAACTCGGACTCTATTTAAGAGAAGTCTGGTTCTCATTCTCTGTATCCGGAAAATTACAGCAATCCTCTCTTCTCTTCTTCTTCTTCTTCTCTGAGAGTACAACACAGATCTGGTTCGTTGGCTTCTGATTTTGATTGTGCAAACCAGAAGAGCTCGCAGTTGTATCCTGGGATTCTCAACGCCGGTAACCGTCACATATACGGGGCGTTACAGAATTAAGGATAGAGATTCAATCTCGCCTCTGCGTACCTGTTTCGTAACAAAGCTTCGGTAAACTTCTACCTTAATTCTGTTCTTTCATTTATTCCTTACAGATTGTTATTCTCGCGGAATACAGGTCCTACACACTTATCATGCAGCACCGTGTTTTTGTGCTCTTCCTCCTCATGCTATGCGGAAGATCACTTACATTGCTCATGCTGATCAATACTCACTAAAGGTCCCTTCATACTTGTATTAGTGTTCAATCTTCCTTTGTTGACAGCTTATGCATCTTTCAGTAGTTGAATAGCTTATGCATCTTTCAGTAGTTGAATAGCTTATGCTTACATGTTGTGTACAGGATACAGTCTTGAAACTTAGAAGTTTCAGGGACTAAAAAAGCAAATCACCATGATTCAGGTGATTTTCTGTTACATTTATGCATTAATTTCTAGCTTATTGCAAGAGTATTCCTTAATAGTTGTCCCTCGCTCCTGCAGACTTGACCTGTACGTACTCCCAAACTAGTGGCGTCAAAATTTGCCGCTAATACGTCCCTCTACTGGCCGGTCAGGTAGGTGACATAAAGCTAAGCTGATCACCTTGCTCATAAGGGTTTCTTCACTAACATATTATATTTTCTTACTTGCTCAATCCAGGTTCTCAATTGCTAGCAAGGGATTCAAATTATTCAGAGTTCATACTTCAAGTGAGAGTAGATCAAGACTTGATTAGTATCTCTTAGCTAAGAAGCACATTATTATTATTAGAGTGTTGAAATTTTGAAAACATGCTTAAAAAATTGCATGATTTGAAGTGACATTATTATTATCTATATATCTTGTGAAGTTTATGAAATATACTTTTTGGTATTGTTGTGTTTGGTTGGTTATGGTTTGAGAAGTATGTATATACAAGTACAAGAAATCTAATCTAATATAAAATTGTAGGTTCTTTCAAAATCCATTAAATGCATTTACTTCCTTTGTTTTGATTGGTTAATATTCATCTCATTTATTGTCTTCTCTTAAGTGTTTGTGAAGATATGAGACATAATCTAAACCCATTAATATATATAAGCCCAATACGAAACTAATACATACAATCACAACAATCACAACACGTATCAAATTGTCATTGTCATCGTCATTGTAATCTATAACTTATGTCCACATAGTAGAAGACTTTTAGGTCGTCTCTATTCGACTCTTTAACGTCTACGATTATACCGGCCATTGAAATAGACAATTATAATTGATGCTCCATTATTTAATTATGTTTCATCAACGCAATTAAGCCCGCGCGATGCGCGGGCGCCTTCTTCCTAGTAGTCTATAAACAAATTTAATGGACAACTTTATATCCCGATTCAAAAAACCGGGATATAATGATTTCCTGTGGTTTTTAATTTACTTTTTATTACGTATATAACCAATATATATACTCTTTAAAAACGTGATATAAACAAAATATCACGGTTATGAACCGAGATGTAAACAAAACAAAAGCGCACACAAATTTATTATATCCTGGTTATTAGGACATTTTAAGACGGTTGTAGAACAGTGATAAAATACCTGAAATGACGGATATTGACACATCATATCTCGGCCACAAAACCGTGATAAACACTATATATCCCGGGTATTAGGATATTATATCCCGATTCATTAACCGTGATAAAAAAACGTCTTTTATCCCGGTTGTGTGATCTTTTCTTTTTTATATCGCAACTATATATATCGGTTCACAACTGTGATAAAAAGCCAAACGGAACCGGGATAAATGACCATATTTGTACTAGTGAGAGTAAGGGCAGAAATTAAAAGATCTTAAATTCGACTTATGACTTTACACGCGGCCCTCGGGCTTGCCGTTTCCAAAAGTATGATATGCTCCACAACTGAGATCCAGCCCAAAACGCTCTGACTCTGAATTAACCGGAAAAAAGCACAGACAGTATGAGAAATCGGCATGTAACAGAGATATGCAAAGAAGGTAAGAGACAAGATGAGGAGCTAAAATTTTCTTATCTGTTGCGTTGTTTTTAAGACTCAAATGAATCGATTATGTACACATAATATTGATAAAAGAGTCGCCGAGAAAAAGCGGTAGAGGAAATATGTGCTAGATTCGGGAAGTAAAACATAAGAAGCACAAAGCAAAAGGCAAGCACAGAAGAAGCGGTAAACGTCGGCGAGTCGCATAAGGCAAGCAGAGAACAAGAAAAGGGCGGTGAACGGGCGAAGTTAACAAGAAGAAGTAGAAGAGTGGTACCTTGTACTCCGGTGGGAGATGAGTGTTGCTCCTACCGAAGAGAGGAAAGGCCGGCCAAGGCAAACCGAAAGAGCACGCCAGAGAGAGAGGCCTGAGAGGCCGACGAGAGAGGACAAACAAGGCTTGTCGTCGATCGTTTCTATTCTAGGGCAAGCCTCTGGTTGAAACTGAATATCAAGACACATCCCTTTTTATTTTTGAATATTTATTTTAACTAGATCCGCGCGGGAAAATCACGGTTTTCCGCTTGCGGTTAGTCATTAAATTGGCCCTAAATTTTGAGTGAACGATGATATAATAAAATTCTACGAACTCGTAAAATGGAAATACAACTATTACAACGGTGGTTACAACCGAAATCAAGAATGAAAAACTCGAGAAGGCGTTTGGATATTGAAAAATATATTTATACAAAAAAAAACTAAGTAAAATCATCCTTCAATTCAACAATCAAGTGGGAAGATGAAAGAAGAAGGGTTGAATATCAACGGAAGAAATAAAGCCTAATCGATAAATCAAATTTTACCCAATAACCCAATTAGGCCCGATGGATTAATTACGGTGACCGGGTACAGATTGACATTACTTTGTCAAATCCATCAATTTTTATATAAATATAGATATGTAGGAATTTTTAGTACGAATCTAGCTAAACATTTTTACTACGGTTCTTGCGAAACAATTTTACTATGGTTCTTACTAAACCGTAATAAATATATTAAACAAGTAAAAAATATTAATGAACCGTAGTAAATTGTAATCCTTTTTATTACGGTTCGGATAAAACCGTAATAAAATTACCAATTTTGTTAACATCTTTTGGAGCTATAGTGTATGTGTGATTATTTTACTACGGTTCATCAATAACCGTAGTAAATTAGGTAATTAATTATGACAGCTCATGCAAAAACCGTAGTAATTTGATCACGCAAACAAAATTACTACACAGAAACACGGAACCGTAATAAAAATGTGGGTCCCAAAAGTGTCATTTTGTACTAGTGTTCACTTTGTTGTCTTCCCTAAATACATGTGGCAGATCTCCTTACATGGTAGAAATCTCTATCTTTGAGTTTGCTAGAATTATGTTCTTTCATGTGAACCTCGTCAACCATTCCTTTTAATATTATAAAATCAAACAAAAATATTAGTAAGTGAGTAGAATAGATTAGTCATAATTCAGATTGTTAAACCTTCAACATTTTATATATACAATAATACAAATAATGAACTTATTAGTATTCACATTTTGTTTACCATGAACCTACTTTTTCATTTAAATAAACCCACTAGTTCATATTAATGAACTATAAACTAAAATCACATGAACTTACTGCTCTTATGAAATGAATGTCAAACTAAAACAACATGAACCTATTGTTTCATTTTTATGAACCATAAGAGGAAACAACTTGAACCAACTGTTTTCATATTTATGAACCTGAATTACAAACAAGAAGAACCTACTAGTCCAAGCTCATGAACCTAAAACCTCATGAACCTAATATGTTTTTAATTTATCAAAAAATCTTTCATGTATTTCAAATTGTTCTTCATACATATATTTATTTACATATAAATAATCTTCTCCAAATCCTTTTGGTGTATGTGCATTTGCTTCCTTTTTTCCTTTTTCACCACCTTCTCTTTTCCCATTCTCTCTGCTAAGTTGCCATCTGTTAAACCCAAGAAGACAATTAATTCTTGTTTTTGAATTTTGCTTTCCAGGTTCATGAAGATTGTCCACGTAAAGTAGTTGTTTATTTTAAATGCAAAAAAATAACACACATTGTTAGTATAAATATTTTAAAAAAAAATTGTATGATCACAATAAGTCTACCAATTGTACACACTTACCAATAGTACAAAAAGATGTGTATTGCAAAATCTACTCTTGTATTTATTCTTCCATTAACCTGTTCTCATCTTCAAAGTGTCCACAATAAACTAAAACAAGTTTATGCTCTCAACGTCTTCAAATTCTCCAACCTTCACTGAATGAACTACATTGCCTTTCTGAGATAAATCCACTACAACACTTAAGAGCAAAGCCTTTAAAGATCTAATGAACCAGGATTCATCTTTCGTTGACTTCACTAAAGTAGCAACATGAGATAGACGTACTTCCCCTGTTCTCAAGAAAGATTTCCAGTCCTTTACTCTCTTCTTGTATTTTTCATCTTCACCTCCTCTAACAAAGGGTACACTACCTTTAGGAATACTCAAAATTCTTTGAACCTCCTTTGCATCCACCTTGATGAAGGTATTGTCATCCAGTAATATTCCCTACTGCTCTACATCAAATCGATCTACAAGCCAACTTCCAAGTTCTTTTGGTATTGTCTTCAACTTCAATTCAAGAATGCTCCCAAATCCTATTCTCTTTGTAATTTCTTTCTTCTACTCCTTTAAACCCTCTAGTGTTGTAACTAATAAATTAAATACAATCCTTGTTTTGAAATCAGTTGGATCATTTATATCTTTCTTCAAGGTCTTCTTGTCTCCTCTTTTCTTTATTGCTTTGTTTTCTTCATTTCTTGGTACAACTACTTGTATTACCGCCTTTCTTTTCCTGGTTGAAACTCTTTTATTCTCTGTAGTACATATCTTTTGTTTCTTTGTGGCATTGATTTCTTTTTTCCTTTTCTTAGTTGCATTTGATGAGCATTCTTCTTCACCCTTTCTCTCATCTTCCGTGGTATGTTCTACATCTTCTCAAATCTGCTTATCAGATATTGTTTTCTTTGAAGATTCTTGTATCTCATCATCAATCTCTGCAGGATCCTTCCACTTGTGTGGGCTTGTTCGAGTTGCAGCCCTTTCTGTTTTCTTCTGTGTAAGTTTGAATCTAACAACATTTGTTTTTTTCTTGTTCCCTTCATTTGTTGCAATATTAAAAAAAACAAGTTATTTTCATAGTTGCTTCACATGCACTTTGAAAAATAAATGTATGTAACTCTGTGCATAATCTAACGAGCCTCAATTCTTCCAAGCATGAACTTAAGCACATTCAACTATAAATAAAGTATTGAGCCTAAATGCATAAATACAGTCTCTTAAAGAAACAAGATATGATAAAATGGTCATGAACATCTCTAATAGTCGCGAACCTTCTAATCTAATATTAAGAACTTCATGCATAAGTACATGAACTTCAAAAAATAATGCACAAACTTTATGTCTTCAACGTTTTCATTTAATGAGCCTTAATTCATACCAACATGAACTTAAACAGATTCAAATGAAAATAAAGGTATTAAGATCTTGAACAATAGTATGAATTTGAAAGCAACAAATGTTCATAATATTTCGATACAATGAACCTCGTATATTTAGTTAAAGACACTAGACATGATACAATGAATATATGAACTAAATGTTATAAACCTTTTAATGCAATATTATGAACTAAATGTTTAAGTACCTGAACTTCAAAAACAGTTAAAATACTTTATGTCTACACTATTTTTTAACACGTGAACTTATGAACTTTACTTTACAAACATATGAACCTACTTGAGATGGATAGTATTAGTAGAAGGTTTGTATGAACCTAACTAATTCAAGTGTTGAACTCTAATAATTGCAAAAAAAACATGTTTCATAGTCGAGAGTTATGAACCCTAACTTTTTGTTTTATGAACCCTAACTTGAAAAAAGAAATAATGATTTTCTATGGAGGTACACAACAATTGAAAAGAGAAAAATCATAGAAACAAAAGCTGAGTCGAACTAAAGCGTCACCAAAATAGTGAACAACTACAAATAATCTGAATCAATAAGCATTTTCAAAAATCACGAACCCTAGAAAAAAGAGGAGAACTTACCTTAATCCATCACGACACCTCCAAAATGAATCAAACACCAAAGAAAAGTACGATTTCGAACAAAATCTCTAGCGTCGATAGAAGAACGAGGAGAAAATCTAATGTAATCGAAGAACAGTGAAGAAGGCGAAATCGAAAGCCGAAGAGAAAGCGAAAAGCCAGAGAGTGAGAGAGGGAAGAGGGGAAGGGTATTGTCGTCTTTTTCAGGTATTTGTGTTAAAATTGCAAAGTTGTCATCACACCTTCCTTTGCTCAGATCCTTGTTTTTGATTACTTGACTTCATTTGGACCATTGATAATAAGAGATCAAAGGCTTAGATTGATTCTTAGCTTTTATCTTAAAAAAATTTCTCCATAAAACAAGCGGTATCATATTATAAAAATATCATAACAAAAACGCACTTAGACAAACAATATATACAGTGAATGTATAATTTTTGGTAGAAGCCTTTGTAATCGATTTGCCATTATTTTAAACCTTGTATCGAGAACCGTCCGATTATTGTCATTACCTTGTTCGTTTCGAAATCAGTGGTGAAATGTCATCTTCCCCACCAAAACAGACTACACATTCCCGCAGTGTATCACGTCATCTCAGATAAATTGCTCAAACCAACTCTCAGCTAAAATCACTTTTTCCATTTCCCCTCCTTTCGTCTTCCTCCTCTCCCTCTCTGCGTTTCCTTTTACTCCCTCCCTCGCTTTCGAGGGTTTTTTCTTTATTTTTCTCCCTTTTTTATTTTTAGTTTTATTTATTTCCCTCCGATTTCTCCACAATTTTCCATCTCTTCTGCTTTTTCGAATTTTGATCTTTCGCCCGATACTTGTATTCAATTTGGTGTTTGTCATCTCAACCCTAGAAATTTCTGTATCGATTGTTGAGAAAGCAAGCGAATTTTGGGGGAAATTCTCAAACGGAAGAAGGAATTTGGAGTATGCAAGAGCAGAGGCTGAAGCAGCAACAAGCCCTAATGCAGCAATCGATTCTTCAACAGCAGCAGTCGCTTTACCACCCTGGGCTTTTGGCCCCTCCACAGGTTTATTCTTCTTCTCCATTTCCACCAATCAATTTTGCTGCCTTATGTAATTTGTACTTCGAAACATTGAAACTTGTTCTTAATTATTGAATGATTCTTTTTGAAATGGTGATGCTGCTGGGATGCAAGGAGTTGACCTTTTTCCCCTCTGAAAAGTATGATTTAGACGAACCCCATGTACACTTTTGATTGCCATGGATAGTTTAGTTGTTTATTTGTAAATGTTGAGAGACCCATTTTTACTGGGATTTGGGTTTCACCAGCTCCGCTTATTTCTGTGCTTTTTGTTTGTAAATGTCGAGAGTCCACTTCAGTTTCATCGTTTTTGTAGGATTTCTTTTCGTCCTTTGCTTGTTTTTTACATTTCTATTTTGCAGATAGAACCTATCTTGAGTGGAAATCTGCCACCTGGCTTTGATCCAAGTTCATGCCGCAGTGTGTGAGTTACTAATAGATTTTTTCCTTTTTCTTTCCATATTTTTTTGTCATCATTTTATGATTGTTTGTTAGGTGCGTTTTTTTATATTCTTAGTTAGTGGGTATGGAAATCTTAAAGTTCCTTCGTGTGTCATTCAGAGAGAAGTTTCCTATTAAATCATAGGAAATTAGGATATTTCCCAATGTTTTTGTATAATCCAAGATAAGGATGCAAAATTTCTGCATGTAGCATCAAATGGTGGATGATTTACTGTTATTTGGCTGTGATTTTTTAAGATTCAGTATTTTCATTACTATATCTGAAATAAATTGTAGATATGTGGGGAATATCCATCCCCAAGTAAATGAGCCACTTCTCCAAGAGGTATTTTCTAGCACTGGTCCACTTGAAGGATGCAAGCTGATAAGGAAAGAGAAGGTTAGTTTTTTTCGTCAAGTTTAATTTAACCGAATTTTCTTATATCATGCTGCTCTTAATTATTCAAGAGTTATATATTTTTGTCAATGTTATTTTACTTTAATATCTATGGTGCTTACTTTTAAAAAAAAAAAATCTATGGTGCTTACAATTGTATATTTCTGTTTGCGCTTGCAGTCTTCATATGGATTTGCTGACTACTTTGATCGTAGATCTGCTTCCCTTGCTATTGTGACTCTTAATGGCAGACATTTGTGCGTAAACGTTTGATCTATTCCTCGTGTAATTTTTTTCATTTCAAGGCTTAATATAACATTATATTACAGGTTTGGGCAACCCATCAAAGTTAATTGGGCATATGCTAGCAGTCAGAGGGAGGATACAACAAGTAAGCCGATATTATTCTTGTCAAATAAAGTGAGAAGCTGTATTCTTTTAACAATTATTTTCTGTTTATTCACTTTCTAAATGACCTCTCTTATTTTTCAGATCATTTCAACATATTTGTTGGTGATCTTAGCCCTGAAGTTACTGATGCTACACTGTTTGCATGCTTCTCACCTTATCCTACATGCTCGTAAGTGCAATCTCTCATTTTAATTAGTCTTAGGTTGCTAGTGCTAGTCTTAACTTATAGTTGGCTTTTAAACATACTATTAAGCTCAGCTTTCCTACATGCTCGTAAGTGCAATCTCTCATTTTAAATAGTTTTAGGTTGCTACTGCTAGTCCTAACATATAGTTGGCTTTTAAACATACTATTAAGCTCAGCTTTCCGGGTGGCTTTCTGTTCTCCAATGCAGTGATGCTAGAGTCATGTGGGACCAGAAAACTGGGAGATCCAGAGGTTTTGGGTTTGTTTCCTTCCGAAACCAACAGGTAATGTCTTATTCATATCATCACCATGCAGCTTGAAGTAAATTTTTTACCGATTATATCCATAGTTTTTGACAAAGCTATATTTTTGTTTGATAGGATGCACAAACTGCAATAAATGAACTCAATGGTAAGACTTTGTTCTTGAAATAGATAATACTCCCTCCGTCCCTTTAAGTTCTTTTTTTTTCCGATGGCGCATTTGCCGATGCACGTTTGGTATCATCAATATCTCTAATTATAAGTTAGTAAAAAATTTAAATTTTTAATATTGTTGAAGTACTCAATTAAACGAATCAAACAGATCACTCATACTTAGAGGTGTCAATCGGGTCGGTCAAGTCGGATTCGGGTTCGTTCATTTCAGGTTCGGGTTGAGAACGGGTTCGGTTAATTCGGATAACAGGTCAAGTCGGATTGGGTCATTACAGGTTAGCGGGCGGTTCGGGTTAACCAACGGGTTTATAACATCATTTTTAAATATTATATTTATTATTAAATTATTAAAAGTAAATTAAAATAATACACTAATAACTAAAATAAATTATTAAAATAGTATTATATTTAATTATTTTAATGCAATCGGTAGTATTACACTAAAATAATATTTTATATTATTTTTCGGGTAGCTTCGGTCAGGTTATGGGTCGGTCGAGTTCGGTGAATCTATTTTCCGGGTTGCTTCAGGTTCGGTTAATTCAGGTTTTCGGTCCGGTCGGGTCAGGTTTAAATGTAGGTCCGTCAGGTCGGTTTTTCGGGTTCGATCATTTTTTTACAGCTCTACTCATACTATGTTTTTCCATAAATATTGATCAGAAATCAAAAGATTCTCTTCGACCGAATAGTGTCAAGATTCTAAATATGAAGAACTTAAAGTGATGGAGGGAGTAGATAATTATGAGTGGTAATGTAAAAAAGAAACAGAGACTTGTGGTTCTTTAATAATTAATATAGCCAAGTGGAGGGTGTGGATGCAAAATTGTGAAGGTACTATCTGAGGACTTGAAGTTGTAGAAATTGTGCCAATCCATGAGTAGCTGTTTTTGTTGGAAATAATATCGTTTGTTTTAAATTACATATTTTGTTTTTACATAAAATCATGGGTTTAGTTAACCTACATTATAACTTTGTCTTGGTTGCTGATGCTATACTGTCATGTGTAGGCAAGTGGCTTGGAAGCAGGCAGATCCGTTGTAACTGGGCCACAAAGGGGGCTGCTTCTGGTGATGATAAGCAGAGCTCAGACTCTAAGAGTGTGGTGGAACTCACTAGTGGAACATCTGGTGAGTCCATATATGTATTTTCTATCATATTGTTGATGATGTTGTGATTGTGCTAGGGTATAATGCTCTGGCTACAGGGTATTTTCCTCATTTTCAAATTATATGATGGTGTCTGGTTTAGTGGTTTGCACACATGTATAACCATGAGTTGAATTTGAAAGTTGAGCTAAGTAGATCACAAAGTTATGCAGGGACAAAGATGCTCACATTTGTTGAAATTTGTTGAGAATTGATATTTGGCACATATCTGATTATGGAAGTCTGTTTGTTGTAGCGTTATTCACTATTGATGCTAAAACTGCTTTGCTGCCATCTTTTAATATACTTGGAATAAAAAGAAAATATAAGATCAGTGGCTTTGCTAGTGTAAGTTGTTTTTTTGTCTCAGGTAGTTCATTTCATTCTATAATTTTATCACTGCCATTAGGCTTATGTCAATGAAGATGTGTTTTGGTGTAACCAGTGAATGAAAAAGCGACTAGGTGCTCCTAAGCCATGGCATTGCCTAGGTAGCCCTAGGCGACCCTAGGTGCAGAAAACGCCTCAATGTTAGGCGACTGCTTAATGAATTTCACTAGAATTTTTAATATTTTTTAATAATATCTTTTTTAAAAGATATTCTTCCATCTCTCCTGATCTCTCATTTTCATTCATCCCCTAAGTAGCCTTAGGCGGGTCCCCATCACCCAGGGTCGTCTAACGCATCTTTATCCACTGGGTGTAACAGATTAGAATTATCTGCCAATATATTATGGTTGTCATTTTTTTTCTTTCTGTTTGCAGAAGATGGTCAGGAAAAGACTAATGATGAGGCTCCACAAAACAATCCTCAGTACCGAACTGTCTATGTTGGCAATCTCGCTCCTGAGGCAAGGACTACTTTTTTTGCCTCTGTTTATATAATTGAGCTTAATATTTACTTGGGCTCTTATGATGTACTCTTCAGGTCTAAAAGCTGAGTAAGTGAAAACCACATAGAACTATCATGAAATTTGTGTAAAACCCGGTAACCTTTTTCTTAGTTGCTAGCTCAAGGAATTTATAAGAATCTCCAATACGTGAAGAAATAAAAATCTCAAGATACCTATGGCAACCATTTTATAGTTGCTGTCTGAAGGAGTTTTTTTTACTTTTGTTTTGTTATACACTTTTGACTTCATTTATAAAAAACAAAAACCATACTTGCTTTTGCAGGTTACATCCATGGATCTTCATCGGCATTTCCATGCCCTAGGTGCGGGTGTAATTGAAGATGTACGAGTTCAACGAGACAAGGGTTTTGGGTTTGTTAGATACAACACTCATGCTGAAGCTGCTAGAGCCATTCAACTAGGAAATGCAAGGATACTTTTTGGAAAGCCCCTGAAGGTATTGTGCAATTTTTTAGTGTGTTATTAAGACTCTATATAAGCATACACTGGATACTAAATCCTTTATCTAGCTCCTTTTTCCCCTAATTTTGTAGTATTATTTGGGTTTTGGTTCGGGTTTGGGTTTTTTATGTCTCCGTAATGTCGAAGGTTAATCTTATGAGCTATGTTTTGTAAAATCCAATTTGCTGCTGTGATTGTTGGGCTGCCCTCTATCATTTAGGTTTATTATTTTGTGGCTTTGCGAATATTAAAGAAAAAACCCGATTTATTTTCCGTAAATGACAGTGTTCTTGGGGGAACAAGCCTACTCCACCTGGAACAAGCTCTGCTCCATTGGCACCCCCTACTACTGGTGTTCAGATGCCGGGTTTCTCAGCAGTAGAGCTTCTGGCATACGAGCGCCAGGCTATGCTGGCTAAAATGGGTGGTTCCCACGGTTACATGAATCCTCAGGCTCATCTCCCTCTCAATCTCAAACCAGTTGGTGCTATGGGACCAGGCCCTGCTGGACCAATGTATGATGGTGGGGGCTACCCTAATGCCCCCTCTTCTCAGCAGCTCATGTATTATCACTGATATACCCCTTCTATCTGTTTTTTTTTTTCTTTCGGGCGAGCTTCGCTGTTTGGTTTAGCAGCTTGAAAATGTCAACATGGGGTGTTGGCATTTGTTGTAATATGCAGCTTCTTCTCTTGGAGGAATCCTTGCTGAGGTTCACCTTATGTTGAATCTTCGTATTTCCTGTTTGAGTCTGCATGTGGATGGTGTCTTGTACTTGTATTTTGCATTTCCCCCCCTCAGTTTGGTTAATAAAAAGTGTGCAGTGGCCTGCGTGCGGATACTTGTTTCTATATATTTATGTGTGACCTTGACATTTCTCTCTCTATTTGAACAATTTTATTTTTCCAATAGATCATTTTTGTTGATCACAAACACATCTTACAGACAACAAGCCTACAAACCGAAGCATTATAGCGGTAGTATATGCGGTTAAGTTAGCATTAACCCGTAAGATAACCAATTTGATTTTGGAAGGAGATAACTATATAATGGAGAAACCACAATGGAGTTCTTAATTTTACCTTTAATTTTTTCTTTTCTTTTCTCTCTCTTTTTTATGAGTTTATTATTAAGAAATGAGTTTCTTAGTAGATAAACTAGTCTAGAAAACAATGTGGATTTCTCCAGCCAATTCCTGACATTTTCTGTCATTTTTTTTATTTACTTTTATTTTTCTAGTTTAAGAAACTCATGGAATCTCCATTGTGGATGCACTAAACTAATACATCCTAGCCTTAACATAGAATGACTCATTTCCTACAAAAGTTTTCCCATGTATTTGTATATCAGGATGTTTATAAACAATAGTTAAGAAATACCTGACACCGCTAGTAAAAGGAGTACTATAAGGCCCCCAAACATTACAATGTATCAAATCAAAAATGCCACCAGCTAAAGCTTTATCAACACTCAAAGGAAAACAATTACGAACTTGTTTTGCCTTGAAACAAACATCACATGGATCAACAATAATATCCCTTCTAGTAATACGGCCGACTGCAGGGATAGAAGACAACACAAACAAAGACGGATGTCCCATTCGTTTAAGTTCCAAGGATTGAGACATGGTGAAAACAATATTCCATTGTTCAACATTGAGAGTCGACCCAATAGATGCTCGGTCATGCTGATTTGGTTGAAAGACGATAGGGAAAACATTCCCGGAACGAGAAGCTTTTGCTGCTGCAGAACAAGAACCGTGATCGCGGGTAACGCTAGCCGCGATCGCGGGCGGTGAGATTTTCGGTACTGAGGTACTATTTCTTCTATATTCAGAGAAAATTTTGGTGAATGATTCATCTAAAGCGTCAGACGATTCTGTCGGGTGCACCAAGATGACGGCGACGGCGAAAGTGGGGCTAGAGGTCGGTGGCTTACAGAGGTGGAAGATTAGGGTTGTGGAGACAGAGGAAGGAAAAAAATTAGAGCATAATCTCCTCCGATACCATGAAACAATTAGGATTTGAGAGAATATTATGACTTGTTTCATTAGCCTCTCAAAGGCATATATATATAATACAAGGAAAATATGTCTAAACATAAGGAAATACTCCCTTCGTCCTATTAAGTTAGTCTCATTTCCTTTTTGGGCGTTCCCTAAAGTTAGTCTCATTTTCATTTCTATCCATTAAATTTTGCCCATAATACTTTATTTTTTTATTCATATTTTAACAACACTTTATCAATCAAATCAATTTTTTTCATCTAATAAATTTTCCATTGGTTGGATTTTATGATTTAACGTGCAATTATTTACACTTTTGTTTTGATTAGACTTGCCTTAATCCAAGCACAAAGAACACAATGAGAGTAACTTAAAGGGACGGAGAAAGTATAATATAATATCTCTAATAAAAAGTCTTTGATTGCAAATTAAAAATGATGATCAGAGAGTCAGAGACTTGAGCAAAACGGTGCGTTCAAAAATTCCAGAGGAAGGAAGTGTGAGAAGTGGAGGCGCTCCAGTGATCATACTCGTAATAATCCACACTATCCGAATGCGTGGAAGGAGGAGTATAAAAATCCGGGAAGTCGAAATCCATGTCCGAAGAGATAGGGGTAAAATCGTAATAAGGATAAAAAGGATCGGCGTCCCCACTATGAAATGACCCCTCCCACTGTACAGAAGGCGACAAGGCGGAAACTGTTAACTTTTGTCAAACGAGAGGTTTGATCAAAAAGATTCAGCGGAAGAAGAAGATAGAAGACTCTCTTTGAGAGTGTGCTTAGCTAGCTCCATTGATGAAAAGCTGTTTAGCTTGTTTTACAACCTTCGTGATCAACACGCTAAGGCAAAACAGAAATTTTGTCTAACTCTCTTAGTCTGTTACAGAAAAGGACAAAGCCTTATATACTAATACAGAAGAGTTAAAATGAAAGTTGTGCTGGCTTGCTCCTCAACATCCCCCCTCAAGTTGAAGCGTGGGACAACAGATTCAACTTGGACAAAGCAAGCTTGTGTTGAACACCAGATAAAGGCTTTGTGAGAACATCTGCCAGCTGAGTGTTGGAGGGAGTGAAGTGCAGAGAGATCAATCCATCATTGAGTTTCTCCCGAACAAAATGACAGTCTAACTCCACATGCTTGGTACGTTCATGATAGACTGGGTTCCTGGCAATGTGATGGCAGCTTGGTTGTCACAAAAGAGAGGAATAGGAGTTATACCAGGAACTTGCAGCTCATGAAGAAGTCTGGAAAGCCAGGTGAGTTCTGCCACCACTCTTCTCATAGACCTATATTCAGCCTCAGCTGAAGAAAGAGAGACTGTGTTTTGCTTCTTGGATTTCCAACATAAAGGACTAGAACCAAGAGCAATGTAGAAACCACTAACAGATCTTCTAGTGGTAGGGCAAGCTCCCCAATCTGAATCACAATAGGCAGAGAGAGTGAAGTCTGGAGTCTTAGAACAAACAAGACCAAAAGTCGGTGTCCCTTTAAGGTATCTCAAAGTATGAAAAAGAGCATTGTAATGGGGAACCCTTGGTGTTTTCATGAACTGGCTTAAGAATTGGACAGAGAAGGCTAGATCTGGCCTTGTATTAGTAAGGAAGTTCAATTTCCCCACTAATCTTCTATAAAGCAAAGGGTCATGGAAAAGATCACCTTGATCTGGAGAGAGCTTGACATTCACCTCAAGAGGACTAGGAGCAGGTTTATCATAAGGAAGCTCAACGTCTTTCAACAAATCTAGAGCAAATTTCCTTAGTAATGATGACAACAGAGGGTTCATCAAGAATTTCCATGCCCAAAAAATAATTCAGATGTCCTAGATCCTTAATCTTGAAAGTAGTATGCAAGAATTCTTTTAGAGCATTAATCTCATCAGCATTATCACCAGTCAACAAGATGTCATCTACATACACAGCAGCCACAGTAACAGATTTACCAGTGTTCTTGATGAATAGAGAGTAATCATTCTTTGAATATTGGAAGCCTCTGCTTTGAAGATCTGTGTTGAGTTTAGAATACCACTGCCTAGATGCCTGCTTAAGCCCATATAAACTCTTTTTGAGTTTGCAAACAACAATGCCATCAACAGAATGAGGAGGAGGAGTGTACCCTTGCGGTAACTTCATGTAGACATCTTCAAATAAGTCTCCATGCAAAAATGCATTGTTGACATCTAGTTGAAACATAGGCCATTGTTTCTTTGTTGCAACACTGATGAGACATCTAATTGTTGTCATTTTGACAACTGGTGAAAATGTCTCATTATAGTCTATTCCTGCCTTTTGAGTATTGCCCTTTATGACAAGCTTGGCTTTAAATCTCTCCACACTTCCATCAGCTCTATGCTTTATTTTGTACACCCACTTGCTAGCAATAGGTTTCTTCCCTGCTGGCAAAGAAACCACCTCCCAAGTATCATTGGCTTCAAGAGCAGCAAATTCAGTTTCCATAGCTTCCTTCCAAGCAGGGGTCAAAATAGCCTCACCATAGGAAAATGGTTCATGAGTCATGTCAACAGAAGGAATTAAAGACTGATTGTTGCTAGTAAGACTGTTGAAACAAACAGCATTAGAAGGCTCAATATTATCAATGAGAGAACAACCATGAGAAATAACATTTGCTGAATGACAATGATAATCTTCTAGATAAGAAGGAGGATTGCTAACTCTACTTGATCTTCTAGGCAAAGAAGTAGAGACATCTGAAGGTGCCATTGGCTGTAAAGAAGCACCAAGTGGAGAATCTGAGCTGCTATTTGGTCCTGGTGATGGTGAATAGTCTGTTGAATGACTATTAACCATATCATCATCAATCACAGGAATAGGAAGAGCATCCAGAGAAACAACTGGTGAATTCTGGTTGGCAAAAGGTATAATGTGCTCATAGAAAATAATGTCTCTGGAGATAGAAAATTTCTTGGCTTCTAATTCATACACTTTGTATCCCTTCTTCCCACCAGGATAGCCTATAAACACACAAGGAACACTTCTGGCCTGGAGTTTATCCTTAGCTGAACAACCAAAAACTTTGAGTTGTCCATAATCTGGTGGAGCACCAAATAAACACTCATAAGGTGTTTTATCTTGCAATAGAGGTGTAGGAAATCTGTTAATGAGAAAAGTTGTTGTGAGAAGGCAATCTCCCCAAAACCAAGTTGGCAACTTAGAATGAAAGAGTAAAGCTCTACAAGTTTCCAACAAGTGTCTATGCTTCCTCTCCACAATACCATTCTGCTGAGGAGAATGAGAACAAGAAGTCTGGTGCAAAATTCCTTTAGAAGACAAGAACTGTTTGCCAGAAATGCTAGATCCCAATTCAAAAGCATTATCAGTCCTTATAATCTTGACACTCTTGTTATGTTGTCTTTCTACTAAAGAAATGAAAGCTTTAACCAAATCAAAAGCACAAGATTTAGTTTTCATTAAGTGTGTCCAAGTTGCACGACTATAATCATCAACTATAGTAAGAAAATATTTGTGCCCTCCATGAGTGCTTACACGATAAGGACCCCATACATCAATGTGGATAAGCTCAAAAACTTCTGTACTGTGCCTAGAAGAAGATGAAAAAGGCAATCTATGTTGTCTAGCTTTGTGACAAACCCCACAAGCATCATGCTTATCAGCATTTTTATTCTTAAGAAAAGAAAACAGTCTCAACAACTTGTAACTAGGAAGATGTGCTAGTCTGTGATGCCAAAGAAAATAGTCATCTTTTTTAACATTGTTGCAACAGATTGTAGACTCTGAATCTGCTCATGTCTTATCTTTGGACATCAAGTAGATTCCTCCATGGGCTTTACCAATCACCACTGGCCTCTTCATTGAAGGGGCTTGCATGACACACTTATCATGAGTAAAAAGAACCCCACAAGCAAGCTGAGAACATAACTTCTGTATGGACAATAAGTTGTACTTAAAACAGTCTACCAGAAGAACATTCTGTAAAGATAAACCTTGCTCAGTCTGCACAGTACCACATAGATGTACAGAAACTTTCTGACCATTTGGAAGAGAAACAAGACAAGGATATCTGAGCTTTCTCATATCAGTGAGCAAAGATCTATCATGTGTCATGTGTTCACTAGCACCAGAATCTATAATCCATTCAATATTTGACATAATGACAGGCTTCTTAGAAGAATTAAGACAATGTGTGAGAATAGATGTTATACCAGCAAAATTGGTTGTAGTATTGGTGCTTGGCTCAGGAATTCTCAAACTCCCAATCAAGGACATCAGTTGAGCATACTGATCTTGAGATATAGAAGAATTTCCTGAGACAGAAGAGGATGAAGTACTCTGGTCTGGTTGCTCTACCTCTGCATTATTGGCTTGCCTTCTCCCCCTATTGTTCTTGAAATTAGGTGGAAAACCTATAATCCTGAAACACTTCTCCTTTGTGTGCCCTTGTTTCTTGCAATGATCACAAATGATTGTAGATGGTGAGGGAGCATATTTCCTGTATGCACTCTTACCACTGTCATCTCTTCCTCTTTGCACATTAGCATTTAGAGATGAATAGCTAAGATACTGAGTGTGAGACTGAATTTCTCTCTGCTTCTCATCTTGAACCAACATAGAATAAGCTTGACTCACATTTGGTAAAGGAACCATCATCAAGATGTTTCCTCTTACAGAGACATAAGCATCATTTAATCCCATTAAAAACTGCATTAGCCTTTGATCCTATTCATTTTTAACAGAAACGCCTCTTGCACCACAATTACACATAGCAAGATTTTGCAGACTGCTCAATTCATCCCATAGTCTCTTCAATCTAGTGTAATAACCAGAGATAGTATCTGTACTTGACTCGCAGAAGAAAGCTCCTTCTGGATCTGGAATAGCCTTACACCACTCAGTTGACCAAACCTTTCTTGCAACTCAGACCAAATTTCCTGAGCGGTGGAGTAATAAAGAACACTCTCAGCAATGTCCTTCTGTAAGGCATTCAAGATCCAAGAAATGACCATGTCATTATTCCTATCCCAAGCTTGTTGCTTATGCAAATCCTCCAATGGACGCTCCACTGAGCTATCCAAGAATCCAGCCTTGTTCTTCGCAGAAGTTGCAATGAAAATCGCTCTTTTCCACGCACAAAAACCAGAAATGCCATCAAAAATTGCAGACACCATAATCGCACCTGGATTGTCTGAATTTGAGGCATAGAGTGGATCGAAATTGTCCGATTGAGCAAAACGTTGACCACCAGCATTTGATCGATCATTATCCATGATTCGATCAAGAAGAAACTCAAAAACCTAGACGAAGAAGACAAAATCGTCGTCGGAATGAAAAATCAGAGTAGTGGCTCCGATACCATGTTAAATTTTGTCAAACGAGAGGTTTGATCAAACGGATTCAGCGGAAGAAGAAGATAGAAGACACTCTTTGAGAGTGTGCTTAGCTACCTCCATTGATGAAAAGTTGTTTAACTTGTTTTACAACCTTCGTGATCAACACGCTAAGGCAAAACAGAAATTTTGTCTAACTCTCTTAGTCTGTTACAGAAAAGGACAAAGCCTTATATACTTATACAGAAGAGTTAAAATGAAAGTTGTGTCGGCTTGCTCCTCAACAGAAACAGAAGGTGAGGCGGAAACAGAAGGCGGGTCGGAGTTGGCGAATTTAGCGGCGATGTCGGCGGGAGAGAGTGGTTGGATGTTGATTTGCGGGGGGTTAAGGGGGAAATTGAGATTGGCGGCGGATGGGACGCGGATGCAGAGTTGAGCAGCGTCAAATGCATGTGCCGCCTTCTCAGCCGAATCATATGATCCAAGCCAGATTCGGTCTCGGCTACCCATTTCCCCCATTTTCTCTTCCTCACTCCTTTGTACTTCTTCACCGAGGAGCCTGATTTCGGGTACGAGTCTGCCTTTATCACCATCTTCCAAGGACTACTATTTCACTTCAATTTATGATTTCTTCTTCTTCTTCTTGTGTGCTCAATTGTTGCTGTTGTTGATGGAATTTGAGATTTTATATATACGTGTGTCAGGAAAGGGGAAACCGCGGGTTAGTCAGTCAGTCAGTCAGTGAGAGCGAGTGTATACGCGCTCACCATTTAATATATACGCTTTATTTTACTCAAACAATTTACAATAACACGTGCTAATGAAAGCCGCATACGAAACCCAAACGAACCTATACACTCACTCAACCCAATATATATACACGGTTCTTATATACAGCCCGATGCTTTATTCAAACAACGCCGGGTCACTCGCGTTCTGCGAGGACCCGTACACTCGCGTTACGCGAGATTAGCAAAAAATTAGGTTAATTTCATGCATGCTAATCTCGTGTTCTCGCAGAACGCGAGTGTCACGTCCCTCGCAGAACGCGAGATTAGCATGTCAGATGGACGTTGTTGTGCGCCATTACTACATGTCTTGTCCCCACCTAACTATAATAACTACCCCCTTATTTTAAGTAATCCGTAACACCTATTAACCCTACCCTAAGAGCTAAAATGAACTTATTATGTTGTATTTCATGTTAAATCTAGTAGTAGTAAGTGTTGAAGAGATGACTTTTGCATATAATGTCAAAAACTTAGATGTGTTCATGTTTTTAGGGTTTTTAATGTAGAAACTCATGTTATGTTAAATTATCCCGTTGAATGACTAGTTTCAGGAAATAGCAACTTATCGCGTTCTGCGAGAGGAAGCCCCTCGCGTCATGCGAGAAGTGCCTCCCTCGCAGAACGCGAGAAGTTGCACATTACAGAGTATTAACAGAAGCATTGTGTATAGGTGAATTTTTCTTTGTTCACTGGATTGAATGCAATCCAGTTGAATGACTACAACTACCCCTCCCGGAATACAAGGCCATGTTCGCCACCGTCATTTGATTTAGGGATTGACCACTTTGGATATTATCATCAACCATCTTTATATGAACAACATGTGCCATCTACATATGAATTGCATGTGCCATCTACTTATGAGTTGCCCGTGCCATCTACTTATGAGTTGCCCGTGCCATCTACTTATGAATTGCCATGTACATATGAGGTGCCATCAAGCTATGATGCGTTTGATTCACAATTTGCTAACCCACCAACAAACGTAGGAGAGGAGATGTGTTTTCTTCCCTCTTTACGCACTGCACCAAAGTTTGATAGTCCCGTATGTGAGGAAGAGGTTGTTTCTAGGGATTATTCGGAATATTCACTACGGAGCAAGTGTTTGCCTCTAAGGAGATTGGTCATTTGTGGGCTTTGAATGTTGCAAAGCAACACAAGTTTATGATCTCTATTGGAAGGAGTGTACCATCTAAACCGGGGCAAAGTGGTAAGATTCAAATCATTTGTGAGAAAGGGGGAAGCCATAGGCCTAAAGGTGTCGGTGTTAGATCAAACACAAAGAGCAAGAAAACGGGGTGTAAATTTCAGTTGAAGCTCATGGAGAACCGGGTTGAAGAGAATTGGAGATTAGTGGTTGTTTGTGGTTTGCACAACCATCCTATTGGAGATAGTTTGGTCGGGAATGCATTTGTCGGGAGGCCAACCCCGGATCAAAAGAAAAAGGTTCGTGAGATGGTACTTTCACATTGTTCTCCAAATCAGATTTACACTGAGATAAACAAGGATCCCGGAAGTTGCACAAAGAAGAACCAAGTGTACAATTTGGTAAGACATATAAGGGAAGAGGAAATGGAAGGTAGAACCGTGGTTCAAGAATTCTTTCACCAATGCAAAGAGAGCAACTACTTCATGGAGTATAGGCCAAGTGCAACGAATCCTTCGATAATAGGCGACTTGTTCTTTGCTAGCCCCGAATCAATGAAACTCTTAAAGGCGTTTCCATATGTCCTTTTGATGGACTCGACTTATAGCACGAACATGTAAGTATTTATCATTCTGTTTTTATGTTGTATTTATCTTACTGTATTTTGGTTTAAGGTACAATGTTCCCTTCCTGGAGATAGTCGGTTTGACTTCTACATGGAAGAATTTTGTTGTGTGCGGGGTATGGTTAGAGGCTGAGAGCGAGGATAGTTATTTATGGGCGTTGCAGCAGCTGCAGACGATGTATTTGAGAATAGGAGCATCGCCTACTTGCTTCGTCACTGACCGTGAGATGGCTCTTATGAATGCAACAGACAAGTTATGGCCAAATGCAAAGTTTCTCTTATGTAGGCGACATGTAAGGAAGAACATAGAGGCGAGAGCGAAGATAGCTATGGGCACACAAGCATTGGGGGTTCATATTTCAAATGATTATTATAACGTGTTCGAACAAAGCACTGAAGAAGATTACAAGAGTACTTTGAAGAAACTTGAGGACGAATGGCGAGCTTATCCAACCGTATTGAAGTACGTGAGAACGAATTGGCTAAACCGTTACAAAGAAAGACTTGTTTCAGCATGGACAGATAATGTCTTCACTCTCGGGAATAACACGACAAACAGGTATGTTCTGTAATTTATGTCTACCTTCTACATATGATAAAAAGAGCTTCTGTAATGCACTCCTCGCAGAACGCGAGGTGTACACTCCTCGCAGAACGCGAGAATTTGCACATTACAGAAGGATCTACAGGTTCTGATTTGTATTTGCATATTATTGTTTTTCGAACATTTTAGAGTTGAAGGAGCACATTCATGTCTTAAGTCATACTTGTCAAGTGGAAATGCTAGGCTAGACACAATGTTCAAAGAATACAAAACAATGGCGGAGAACCAACTTAAAGAGATTACTGTGTCTTTCACCGAGAGTTTGAATAAGAGCTTCACAGTTGTTGAAGGGGCCGACTTGTTTGAAGTCTTGAAGTTCAAAGTCTCTTACAAATGCATAGAATTTTTGCTTAAGGAATAAACGAAGGGGGAGAGATTAGGTGCGCACTTGAATATGTTTTGTAGCTGCGGGATCAAGATTAGAGATGGGTTGATGTGTGTTCATCAGATTGTAAGACATTGGAAGGAGCAAAGACCACTAAGAGTATCAGAGTTGCACCCTTTCTGGAGTACTTTGAGTTTGGAAGAAGTTGATGTTCCCGGCATACTGGAAGTTAAGAGTAAGGTGGCAAGGCGTCTTTTTCAGACTTTCTATGAGGAAACGTTTCCGAAATTGTGCCCCCATGATCAAGAAAAGTGTGCACAAACTGTTTTAGACATTGGGAAAGTAAATACTCCTCTAAAAGAGCCGGCTATTTCAAAGCACACTGGAGGTCGTCCAGTCGGAGCTCCTAACAAACAACCTAGGTCAACGCAAAGAAGACCGTCTGCATGGGAGCACACTAATGTTGAGATGGATGCTAGAGATTTGGAAGAAACACCCCCAAAGAAGCAAAGAAATGCTTCTAATTCTGAAACATTCAAGAAACCAAAGATTAAGGTGATTGGCAAGTACAAGTCTCACATACCCGCGTCAATGCGCACCCATGTGAATGGTTGGTTTGAGGTAAATGGAGATGGAAATTGTGGATTTAGAGCAATAGCTCATGAATTGCATGACAACCAACACTTATGGAGGGAAGTAAGAGATTTGATGATAGCTAAGGTCAAAGAGATTTGGCATCTAGTTCAAGAAACTTGGATTGGACCTCCACAACAAGCAACTTTGGAGAGCGCTTTACACCAACTTACATGGGAAGGAATAGGAAGGGCTCCAGAAGATCACTGGCTAGCTACCCCGGAAATGGGATGCCTTGTGGCATCCACATTCAACATAGTGTTCGTAACGGTGGGAAAAAATGCTAACTACACTTGCCTTCCTCTACAACGTCCTACTTGGTTAGAAGATGGTGACACACTTCCGACGTTCTGCTTATTCTATATTCAGAGTGAGAGACATTTTGTTCCGGTAAGTTTTTGGATCTACTTATGAATTACTATCTAATATGCAACTTCCTAACGTTGTTGTTTTCTTGTAGTTGCGTCTTGAAGAAAACTGCCCATTACCTCATGTGTTTACTCCTTGGTGGCGAAACGCTGAAAGAGATGTTTTTTCTTTGCACGATCTTGTGTCACGTCGATGTGCCGCCTTTGAAATGTAATGTTGAAGTTATGTTTTATTCGCTGAATTTGTAATGTAATGTTGAACTGGAGATGGTTTTTTAAATTCTTAAACAGGAACTCATGTCATTGACATTTTCCAGAAAATGTCATTCCTCGCGTTCTGCGAGTTTGGTGTCACTCGCGGAACGCGAGTGACACCAACCGTGCCACAGACCGTGCATCTCAACTAGGAGAACCCTGTTTCCTATAGGTTACACCTCGCGTTCTGCGAGTGGTGTACACCTCGCGTTCTGCGAGGTTATGCAAAAACCGAACAGAATTGAAGCAGAACCAACATATCCCTAAACATAATCCAACAAAATTATCCAAGCAACAAAATTATCCAAAACACAAAACGAAAGGCTACTCGTCTTCTCGTGGTCGGAAGGGAGCGAGATTTGACATACATAGTAGCATTTGGGCGTGATATGAAGAAAATTCCTCTGGAGTGGCAAACCGATACCGGTCCATGTCATTGTACACCCGACCAATCACCTATACGCAAGTAAACATTCATTCTATGTTAATATTAGAGACAAACAAAGACTAGAAACGCAAGATAAACCAAAACAATTAATATTACCTGTCTCTCAGTAATCATCCCAGGGATTGCAGGACAGATATACCTATTGGTCCTCTTGATGTACCAATCCATGTAATCATGGGAGCATTCATGTGGTGCAAAGGCAACTGGCCCCATATCATCGAGAGACAAAGAGTGAACATCTCTTGACTCCCAAAGTATAATACCTGCAACAAGGTGTAACAGAAAGACATCTGGGCACACCCCTGTCGTGTGCATATCCCCAGCTGCCTATACAGATGGGCCAAAGCAGCTGAACCCCACGATATGCCCGTAGCATGGGCATAGGTTTCCAAAAAAGGCCCATATCTAAGCCGAATCAAGTTCTGTGACTTGTCCGGAAATAAGAGCGAGGAAGCAGTATACAACACCCAACCTAAACCCTTTCGCTCTGGACCTAGGTTTTCACAATGCCTTTTAAACCATTCAGCCCCCTTCCTACCATAGTATTTTAGAATCTCATCATGACCAAACTTGGCACCCAGTTTCTTACATGTCGTCATTGCTTTCCCTTCTATAGGTAGGCCTAAAATCATATGTACATCAAAAGGCCAATAGTGATCTCACCACAAGGGAGGTGGAATGAATTTGTCTCCGGTTGCCATCGTTCGATGAACGCTTCAATCAAAGGAAAGTCGATTTCTTCGTTCATCATGTCAGGTAGATTTGACAGTCCAACTGCACCGGGAATCTCTGACCAGTCATTGTTGTCCAATGGCCAATCACTGCTCTGCTTTGTCCATTGTTGTGGCTTCATCGGACCTTTGAACTGCAGAAAAATACAAAAATTAGACTCTGCATACCAAATTTTCAAAAAAATTGGTTTCTGCAGAATTGTGCATTTTCTCGCGTTCTGCGAGAAAATGCACATATTATGCATTTTCTGATAATTCTGCAGAATTTGTGCAATGGATTGAAAATGCAGAAAATAAATAAATAATTAAATTACCTCCCCTTTCTGGATGTGGAACGCAACATGGGCTTCAAATCCCTTAAGCAACTCGGGATCTTCTGGACCTCCAGGTGTGTCATGAGTGAGCTCAGGATCATACTTTCGCTCTTCCTTCTTGGACTTCCTCTTTCTTTTTTGTTTCTGGACCACTTCTTCTTCTTCTTCTTCATCATCATCATCACCTTCTTCTTCGTGTTCTTCCCCAACAACTTCATCCTGGTTCTCTTGTTCCATCGGTTCTGGTTGAGGATTGTAAGAAGAAGAACAAGCTTGTCTACTTCCTTGACCCATGTCTTCAGGAACACTTCCCTCACCAAATCCACCTCCCCAACATTGTCCACCGACCCAACTTTGTCCACCCCACCCTTGTCCAAATTCCACTACAGCATACTGAGGAATGAAATTGTCCCAGCCACCAATAGTGCTACTCGATTGTTCATATGGAGTTGATTGTGGTGCACATTGAGTTGACGGTTGTGCACATGAAACCGACTCTTGATAATAAAGGTACCAATCATCATTTCGATACCCTTGATATGTATCTGCTCGTTCTATCCCACTAGGCACAGAACAGTCTTCCCCGACATAACTATGGACACCATTGTACCGCTCTATGGGGCGATAATCAACGTCGGGGAGCCCCTCGGGGAAGAGCTCTACCGGTGTTGTATTCTTTGCTTTCCTTTTCCCTTTTGCATTTTCAACCGGTGGATTTTCTCTCACAGCGTTCCAATTTCTTCGACGGGTTGAACGTCCAGGACGATCCATTACCTAAAAAAATATAAAGTAAAATCAGTATATAAATATAACAGTATATAAAGTAAAAAAAATATAAAGTAAAATCAGTATATAAATATGTATCTGCAGATGAGGAAAGAATTGCCAGTTATGGCAACTGCTCGCGTTCTGCGAGAGCATGACACTCGCGTTCTGCGAGTAGCATGACTCTCGCGTTCTGCGAGTGTGATGACTCTCGCGTTCTGCGAGGGGTGTAGCGTTCTGCGTGAATTTGCACTATCATGAGTTTCCGACAACAGTTTCCGGCGAAAATTTCCGGCGAAAATTCAATATTTTAGCTAAAATATCTATCAATTTAAGTAAATTACCAAATAAACATCAACAACCCTAATCAAAAACCCTATATGGAGATTATACAACCATTCATGAACCATAATTCAAAATCAACATCCACTCATCAACCATAATTCAAAATCATCATCTTTCATCCATTATACAACCATTTCTAAAACAACATTCAATATCAAAACATCATATAATATGCAATTTCCTATACTAACAACATATATTCATCTAGAAACAACATTAGAAAGCATAAGAGTATAAGAAACATACCTTATATGGAGATTTGTAGTGAAAAGAGGAAGAAGAAGTAGTTTGAACCGAGAGAAATGGTGAGAGCGGCGGTAGAAAATTGTGTGTGATGTAAAAAATGGGCCAAGTAGGGTTTTTCCCCTTTTATAGGGGAAAAACACCCTCGCGTTCTGCGAGGTGACGCACCCTCGCGTTCTGCGAGGTGACGCTCCCTCGCGTAACGCGAGGGCCCGGGCGTTATTTAGGAAACGTCTGGGCTGTATTTAGCAAGGGCCTATATATACTCCGTATTTTTTTTATCATACTCCATCAAACAAGACGTTACTACTTTGTAACATATACTTAAATGGTGCACCACGTTTTATTTTTTATTTTTTATTGGTTTATTAGATTTATTCTCGCGCTATTTACATTGCGATTTTTATAATTATGTATATAATTTATAAACACATAGAAATAGACTTGACAAACGGATCGAAAACGGGTTTGGGTCAAACGGGTCAATATAATTTTCGGGTTGACCGGGTTTGGGTTTGGGTCAACCCAACGGGTTTCAATTGTTCAATTTTTTTATTGTCATAAAGAAAAAAAATTAAACAATATTTTTATAATAAAATATTTTTATTATATTATTATTTAATAAAATATATTGTTAATTTTTAATTTAAATGGAATAAAATATGTGAAAAGTGGGTCCCTCGACGAGTTTCGAGAAGTTCGGGTTGGCCAGGGTTTGACCCAACGGGTCTCGAGTCGGCACGGGTTTGACCCAAATGGGTTTCATGAGTTTTCGGGTTGGGTAGAGTCGAGTTTTTTCTGGTCATGTCGGGTCGGGTTGAGCCAACGGGTTGGTTCAGCTTATGACAGATAATATTAATATAAATAAAAGTATGCATTATATAACTATATATATTTTAATTGATTTTAATTGATTTTTAATCAATATTATATAAATTAACATAAAGATTAAGTTACAGAGTATTATACTACCTCCGTCTAGTAATATAAGTCTTTGGAGCCTTTGAGATACAAATTAACAATTATAATTTAAGATTAAATTGTCTTCATTTATTTACCTAAATTAGCAACACTCAATATATCCTTTCTCTAAGTAGAATTTGTCCATAAAAATTAAGGATTGGAAAATTTTGACAAAAAAACTTTTTTTTTATTTTGTTACAAGAGAAAGATGTTCCATGGACTTATATTGTTAAACGGAGAGTATAGAATTATTGCTAAGTGTGCAAGATGTATAAACTGGATTATTTAGAAGATATTTATACAGAATTGTTATTTCATCCTAATTATAATAATCAGATTAAAAAGAGGGGTAAAGATCAAATGAGAAGGAAATATTAAAATGAGAAATGAGAAAATAACACAAACCGTTAGATCTAGGTCAGATCTCCCTAAGCTTGTATCCCTCTCTATGCGCGTGTACAAGCACGTTCTTTCCTCCAGCTTGTGTTCTTCTTTGTTCCGCTCCTTCTCTCTTGTTCGTGACTCCTTCTGCTCGCTTTCCTCGTCAATTTCGCTCGTTCTCGATTTTGTTTCTTCTGGATTCCCTTCTGCGCGTTCTATTTCATTGATTTGTAACCTTTTTCTGCGATTTTATTGTTGGATTTCGACCTTCGTTTTCCGCCTTCAGTTTCTAGGTTTTAACTTGAATTTCTTTTCTTCTTCAGTTGTTGACTTGATTTCTAGGTTTCGCCATGGGTCTATGTTTGCCGTGCTGAATTTTGTTTTTATGTTTCGATTTTTGTCATTAATTTTAGGTGCGTTTGAAGCACGTTGTTTAGCTTTTGAAGCACATTGTTTAGCTTTTGAAGCACATTTTTTTCCCTTTCACAGGTTTATGTTTACGACTGTGTTTAGCACTTTTCCCTTATTTGGAAGCACAAATACACTTAGTCAAAGCACTTTCAGTATTAAAGAAACAATTTCATCGTCAGATTAGCCCTTTCATTTTTACGCATTTTCTCAAGCTCCTTATACATAATGAATGATAGAGTAGTATAGCACATTCATTACAGTGTGCAATGCTAGACTAAAGCACAAATGTACAATGCTAAGGTACAAATGTGCAATGTTATAACACATTTATTAGTGTTCTTATAGCACTAATATTCCTTCTTAAGTTGAAGCACATTTACGATTTTGTTTGGCACTTATCCCTTAAATGGAGGCACAAATACAATTACTTAAAGCATGGTCAATATTACACAAATACAATTGTGTTCAACACCTTCATTTTAAGCACTTTATACATAGTAAACCAGGCACAAAAAGAGCATATACAACCCATTTTAAGTTTAGCATACCTAGTTTGCTTGCAAGTATTAACATTGAAATTAGAAATTTTAAGATTTAATGCTTCAAAGTAAGAAGTACAAAAAATACAGCCCTTCAAGACATTCACTTCTTCTTCTCCTTCTTCTTCTTCTTCTTCAACATTACATCTGCCACATTATGATCTCATTGAATGTGGAATCAATTATGAAAGAACAATATTTCCTTCTCATGTTTGACCTTTCACATCTGCAAATGCATCTGCTTTTGCTGTCATGCCTTTATCCGCAAGAAAGTCCCCAAACATGTATCTCTGTATCACATTTTCCATACAAATATTTTTAGTTTCAATAAAATAGATCACATACAACAGTAAAAGAAAGCATGAATTTGAATAATATGAAGCACACTAATTAAAAAACACACTATATCTCACTAGTTTTTATGGAATATCTCCATACATGTCTTTTATTCCACCTTCTGTCTTTGAATTGTCCAATATATCGAATCTCATGTGTTTCACATTAACAACAATGACGATGTAGTGGCTCATGTAGTTGATTGGAAAGAAAAACCGTTCCAAAAGTAGATAGAAATTAGTCAAAATCACAACAGAAGGAAATGCTAACATTTAAAACAATAGCACCTTATTTGATAAATTAAAGCAGAAACGAAACATATGCCAGCACATTCATGAGTAAATCATAGCACAACAGTAGCAATTGCTAACACTCATTCAAACCATTCCTATAATAGTGAAGCTTAATAAGTCAAAGCCCAACAATATCATATGCCAACACATTTCAATAAGTTAGTAGCAGTTTTTACCATATCTATTTCATTTAGTTTGTACTCTGCATAAATCAAAGCACAACATTATTTAAGCTTCAACAACTGGGTAAATGAGTAAACAGAAGCACGACCATAGAAAATAGAAGTACAACAATAAGATATGGCAACACACTCTAATAACTGAGTAAATCATAGAACAACAGAAGCTTCTAAAGAAAAAATCTAGAAGAAAGCAAAGCACAATCATAAGAAAATGAAGCACAACCATAAGAAAATGAAGCACAATCATAACAAGGTAAAATGAGTAAACTAAAGCACAATATTATAAACTGAAGCACAACCATTGAAAATAGAAGCACAACAATAGCATATGGAAGCACACACTAATAGCACAACATAAGCAAATGTTAACACTCATTTTCTAACACATTCCTATAAAAGAGGAGAACAAGAGTAGCAAATTAAAACACAACAGAAGCATATGCTAGCACAAATTAATCAAAGCACATGCAAACAATTAAGTAGCATATCACTGTGGTGTAAATTAAAGCACAATAACATTATATTGTAGCACAAAGCACATTCTGTATAATGTTGTGCACAAAAATGGATCAAAGCACATGCAAATCATTTGTGCCTCAGAATTCCACCACAAACTCCTATATGAACGAGTAATCTAAAGCAAAATCGCCAAAAATGCTACAATCTAAAGCAAAATCACCAAATATGCTAGAATTTGAAGCAAAATTAGTCAATCTGCTCCAAACCTAGCAATTTACAGTTTTCTGTGGAGAAAAACCTAGATTCTAGTTCCTATCGTCACTTTATAGAGATCAAGTGTCTAATTGAAGGATATAAAACCTAGAATCTAGTTCGATCGTCAATTCTAGGTTTTCTGTAGAGTGAATCAAAGTTTTACCGTTAGATTCCTCTTTTAGGTTTTGTGCAGAAGGATTAGACATGAATGCGACCGAGTTACTTCTTGAAGGTGCGAATGAACTCCGAATCCAGTGGTTTTTTCTCCGAATGGAGCTTCCGAATCGACTGGTTTCGTCACTGAGTTGCTTCTACGTGGAATTGGTTTATGATGGTTGTTTTGTTTATGCAAAAGTAGCGCGTGTCTTCCACACTAAAAACCAGCGAGTAGGAGGCTAATTGGGCCGCGTGTGGGAATCAACTTTGGAAGGCTGGGAAGCCTTCTTATTTCTCATCTTAAGGCCCACTTCCCACCTGATTTGTACCCTTAAAAAGAGTGGTACATTTAATTGTGTTTCTTCCCTGATTCGTATGAGCATGTTTACCATGATGCTTTTATATGTCGTCGGTCGTCACGCCTGCTTATCAAGATTTTTATTATTTTTTAACACAAGTAAATCAACATTTTTCAACCCTATTTTGTCAAGATAATCAACAATTTAATAGCTTTATGGTTTGAAAATACACCCTACTTATCTTCTATCGCTCGTTCACCCTTAGGCTTGAAAACATTCTCGCGTTTATCATTCTTCTTAGAGAGAACAATTCGCCAATCAATCACAATAACCCAAAGGTCCAGTCCTCACAATTGATGAAGAACTCCACCCACTTCTTCCACCATCCATACTTCTCAGCTTTGAAGAGTGGAGGATGCGTCATTGAATATTCATTCTCTTTCACATTTTGAGTACTCATCTTTCATCTGAAAACTAACACAAATCTAAAACAAGAAAGTTTTGATACCAATTGTTGGATCGAAATAAAGTGTTAGAAACAAGGAACATGCTCAGTTTCTTGGGCAACGAAATTACGCACAATTCAGGCAATCTTGCGCAGTTACTTAAGGATGAAACTCCAATCAACCAACAAATTAATCAAAGAAAAACCTCCATCTTATAGGTATTACTCTACAAGGATTTCGAAAGTCTACTTATTTTCGTGATATTTACGTACGCAATTAAGCCAATTTCAAAAACAAATCACACTACTAGATCACTCACTAAGCCTAACACCCCTTAATACGTACTACCAACTCAAAACAGACTCCAATCCACACAAATATTATCTCCTCACAGTGGAAACTTTGCCTAAGCTCATTTGTCACACACAAGCACATACCCCAGCGCCTGTACAAACTGAGGTTTATCCCACAACTTCTCAAGATCAAATCAACTCCTCACAAGCGCAAGAGGCTGAAACCACCAATCGGCGCCAGCACCACCGGCGGCCCTCCTCCCGGCGTTCTCTGGCCCAAAGTGAGCGCCACCCCTTGGTTGCTGGAGTTAGACCCATCGTCTCCGGGCAAAGGCTCCTCCAAGGCCTCCGACGCTGCCCTCATTCCGGCCAAACCCTTCCTTTTTGGGTTAGTTGACTCTATTTGAAAATTGTTGTCTTCTATTTGATTTTGTTGTCTCAACATGAACTTGTTGTCTTTATTTGGTTTTGTTGTCTCTATTTGAGATTTGTTGTCTCATTCCCATGTTCGGAGACATACTATTTTTAGAAAGTGTTAAGCTCGGGTTTTGCTAGCGTTTTAGAACTTTCTATTTTTAGAAAGTTTCTAAATATGGAGTGGTCCAGCCTTGCATGGTTTGGGCCGTCCTAATGGGCTCTTAGCACTCAAGCCCAAGACCACCCAAACCTAGCAAACCCTAGCCATCACCCCCTAGGTCAAGTCGTCTATTTCCTTTGGTTTTCCTTTAAATGGCTTTTGCCTCCATCATTGTAACGCACACTTAGAATTATTGAATCAAGAACTTGTTGAGACGAATTTCCTCCTCTTCTTGATCTAGGTGTCACAATCCTACGGGCTTTGTTTTCTCATCTCCTTCACCATAGGCTTCTAATCCCTTCGTCTACATCCCTAACCTCGGAATTTCACATATCTTCTAGACCCTTTATTCTACGTCTCATCTCCTTCATTGTTTGAGCGAACCTCAATCACCATACTCGAAAACCCTCACAAAAACAGTTTGTTGAACCTCTCAACACTCATATCCCAATTCGACAAGGAAACATGTCGTCTATATCAAATCCTTCCGCTATGTATTCCATATCGACCCTCATCCCCTCAAAAGACATCCACAAACACTTGCCCGATTACCATCAAAGATCCGTATCGTGCATCATTAGCCTTCCCGGAGACCAAGGGCGCATCAACTGGAATCAGAGCTCGGTTATCTTGTAAGTGTAATTGTCTTTTACAAGTTATCTTTACAATTCAATCGTTTTCCATCATTCTTTCTATCCATTTGTTGCATAATTTTTTTTTCTCACCACTGTTGCTCACGGATTTTTGCCACAAAAATTAGAAAAAATTCACAAAATAATTATTCAAAAACCCTAGGCTGATTTGTGTGCTTCACTAGCAAGGAATCATACAAAAATATCCCTAAAATTGTGCTAGCCCTTGACCATAGGATTACCGAAATATTTGCTTGATTTTCTAGATAGGATCTTGCATATCGTATTTCCTATTGTTGAGATTTAGTATCTTGTTAGGATATTTGGTTTCTTTTAAGTTGGCCGAAAATCTGTCATATCTTGCATATCTTGATTCTTTCCCACATATCTCGAACCAAATCAAATCATATCATATAATTGAGATTTCTTATATCCAAAAAAAAAAGAATTTGTTGATTGCGTCTTAGGAATAGCCAAAATAAGGTTAACCCTAATTGACAGTAGTTCGACCAAGGCATAGTCAAAATAAGGTAACCCTTGAGTCTACACCGATTTGGTTCGATCCATCTCTTATCTCCTCACCGTCTAGAGTCGTTTGATTGTTTCCTTTGTCTTGAATGCTACTTATCTTGCAATTGTGTCTGATTTGAAAGCTTGTTGACTTGCTAAATTATCTTGCATCTCTTTCGGTTAGTCCTAGAAACACAAGCTTGCCTTCATCGCCACACGGCCAACCAAAGTAGTCACCCGTCGAGTGCTTTGTTTGGATCTTGCCTAAGTGATTACACGTGCTTGATTTCTTTGGTTTGAGAAAGTTTTTGTGCACTTTTACTCGTCAGAATGTCTTTGAATGCAGGAGAGGATCTTGTCCTTACTCTCTTATCCAACCAGCCTTCACCGCATTCCCTTGTAGCCTCGACGAATCTTGTCCATTAAAGAAGCATCAACCCAGGATCAACGTGACAATCTCTTTCATACTTGGTGCTTATACAAATAATCAACTTTGAGTGTCATAATCGACGGAGGAAGCTACTGCAATCTCAATAATGAGAAAATGGTAACACATTACAACTTGCGTACAACCCCACATCCCGAACCATATGGGCTCCAATGGCTCAAATCAAGTCGAGGTGAACAAGTAACAAGGCAATGTTTAATTTCTTTTTCCATTGGTTTATATTCTGATTTTGTACTATGTGACGTAGTACCCATGGACGCCACTCATCTTGTTCTAGGAAGTCCATGGCAATTTGATAGACGTGTTAGCCATGATGGGTATTTAAATACATATTTGTTTACCTACAATGGAAAACGCGTCACATTCTTACCAATGTCGCCACATGAGATTTTACAGAACATGGCAGAAAGAGATCACAACAAGGTTGTTGAAAAAGAACAACAGAAAATAAAGCCGAGTCTAGGCATCCTCTGCAATTAGCATAGCAAAATCATGGACACACCCAACGCAAAGAAGAGTGTTGTCACAAACATGCCAAAGCTACCACTTGGTGAGTCAAGGAAGGTGTCCATGATACCAAAGCAGCCCACCAACCCAGCGCGCATGCAAGCAATAGTGCCAAGCTTGTCACAAGGGCACCCAAAAGAAGAGGGACCAGACGCAATTGCACCGTGCGACCAGGCGCCACAACAACCACAGTGGGCGTCGACCTAGCGCAAACCACCAGACCCACAATCTGGTCCGAGCGCGCCAAAAAGAAGTGCTCCAAGAGTCGGGCGCTCGAGACAAGATTGAGAACGCTCGGCCAAACAAGGACCCAGAAGCCATTCAAGGCAAATGCGAGCAACGAGGGTTCATGACTCGTCCAAGCGACCTGGCTGAAATATTTCAGGGAAGGCTTCCATGTTTCCTCTTATGCCCTAAAATTTGTTTTTCCACAGACAATGAATATGTTAATCTCCCTACTTGCATACAATCTGTTTTGCAGGACTACAAAGATGTGTTTCCAGAAGAATTGCCAGATGGGCTTCCACCAATAAGAAGAATAGAACATCAAATCGACTTTGTGCCAGGTGCATCATTGCCGAACAGAGCAACCTATAGAGCAATTCCAGAGAAGACACATGAGCTACAACGTCAAGTGCAAGAACTGATCGAAAGAGGCTATGTCAGAGAAAGCTTAAGCCCTTGTGACGTCCCGGTGATTCTAGTTCCTAAGAAGGATGGTACATGGCGAATGTGTGTGGACTACATAGCAATCAATCAAATCACAGTCAAGTACAGACACCCCATTCCAAGACTGGATGATATGCTAGACGAGCTACATGGTGCAACCATATTTTCAAAGATTGATCTCAAAAGTGGATACCATCAAATTTGAATGAAGGCTGACGATGAATGGAAGATGGCATTCAAAACCAAGTATGGCTTATACGAGTGGCTTGTCATGCCATTTGGACTCACAAATGCCCCCTCCACCTTCATGCGCCTCATGAACCATGTGTTGCAACAATATCTAGGTAAGTTCGTTGTGGTTTATTTTGATGACATATTGGTTTACAGTCGCAGCCTTGCAGTGCACAAAAATTACTTAAGACAAGTGTTTGATTGTCTTCTGCAACAACAACTATTTGCCAATTTGAAGAAGTGCAGTTTCGTAGCTGAGAGCACAATTTTCTTGGGATTTGTGGTCTCCAAAGACAGACTCACGGTAGATGAAGAGAAAGTCTGACCAATCCAAGAATGGCCAACACCAACCACAAGTACAATGGTTTGATCCTTTCTTGGGTTGGCAGGGTTTTATAGGCGATTTGTTCGAGATTTTAGTACCATTGCTATTCCATTGCACGAGCTGACAAGGAATGGGTGCAAGTTCGAGTGGCTAGACGCACATGAGTTGGCTTTTAAGAAACTTAAAGTCGCACTGTGTCAAGCACCCTTGCTGCAATTACCAGACTTTGAGAAGACTTTTGAAGTAGAGTGTGATGCGTCAGACTTTGGAATCCCCATTGCTTACTTCAGTGAGAAATTGAGTGGGGCTACGCTGAACTACCCCACATATGACAAGGAGCTTTTATGAACTGATTCGAGTACTCAGAACTTGGCAACATTATTTTTGGCTAAAGCAATTTGTCATCCATTCTAACCATAAGAGTCAGGAAACTTTAGGACGACGACATGCTCGGTAGGTAGAGTTCATGGAGACTTTCCCCTATGTTGTTTTTCATAAGAAAGGTAAGGAAAATGTGGTAGCCGACACCCTTTCTCGCAGGTATATTCTCCTAACTCATCTCCAAGCTAAGATCCTAGGATTTTCATTGATTAAGGACTTGTATGCAAATGACCCATATTTCAAGCCCATACTTGAATCACGCTTAGCTAACCAAGTTGTGGAGAACTTTTGCCTAATTGACGGATTTATATACAAGATGGGACGCCTGTGTATTCCATTATCCTCTATTAGAATACTTCTTATGCAGAAAGCAGATGAAGAGCGTGGACATTTCGGGTCTACTAAGACTTGCAACCATACATATTCCAATTCATGAACTACAATACTAAATGTGGTCTACATTCATTTTGACCTCCTTTCTTTTTCGGTGGTATAACAAACGCCAAAATAGGCCCTTACTATATACCGCCAGGTTAAATTTTTAAACACCGACAGGTTTCTCGTGTAACGCTGGATGGGCATCTCTCGCATTGCACGAGACAAAATCTCTCGCATTGCACGAGACAAAATCTCTCGCGTTGCGCGAGACTTCCTCTGCCGCGCAACGTGAGAAACTGTGTATTATAAATATACACAAACCCTATTTCAGCTCTCATTTTTTCTGATCTACTGCGCCGTGAAAAAAAGAGAGCACCCAAATTCCTCTTCTCAACCCTAATCATCTATAATCATCAATTAAGGTATGTTTTTTATTGTTTTATGCATTGTAATGTTGATTCTAGGTGAATATGTTATTTGTATATGAAATTGCATATTATATGATGATTTTGATATTGAATGTTCATATAGAATTTGATTTATATGGAATTAGGTTTTTTGGAATGGATGAAAAGTGATAATTTTATATTATAGTTCATTAGTGAATGATTTCTATTTGGTAATTTTTGATATTGAATAGATGATATGTAGGTTTTGATTATGATTAGGGTTTAGATGTTGATTTGGGAATTTTGTAGTGATATACTTAAATTGTTTTGTGTTAAAGATATTGAATTTATGTGGAATTAACATGAAATCCGGTGCGAAAATGGCCGAAATGTGACCGGAATTAGAATGATGGCCGGAAAAGAAAGTCTGACGTCACATGTTGCGCGTGGCGTCACACTTCGCGCAATGTGAGAATGGTTGTCTCGCGGTGCGCGAGAAATTGCATTTTTTGGCATTTTTTTGGCAATCTGTAATCTGTAATCTGTATTATGTATTTTTCTGCAATTTGTATTTTTTGATTTCTGCATTCTACATGGTTGTAGTTTGATATTGATTTTATATTGTTTTGGGTAATGGATCGTCAAGGACGCTCGACTAGGCTTAGAAATCGAGACGAAAGGAGGAGAAACCAACCAGCTGACAAGGGAAAGGGCAAGAAAAGCAAGAAAGTTGCCCCACGTGAGTTGTTCTTGGCTGAGGGACCCAACCAGTACAATGAAAAGAGTACTTTGGTGCGGCGAGCTACGAGGGGAAGACTACACCCATAGTGTGGCTATGCCAGGCTACGCCTCCTATCAGGGCGAGTATCTTGCATGCTATTATTTGGAAGCTCCAACGTCGTCTAACAGTCCTTCTGTTGGACAACTTGAGGGTAGCGGCACCCTCATAGGTTGTTTCTTCAATGTTGTAGAATTAGAAGCATTTCTTTGCTCTTTGCACGCGTTTCTTCCAAAGCTCTAGCATCCATGTTTTCATTAGTGTACTGCCATGCAGTTGATCTTGGCTCTTTGTTAGGAGCTCCTTGTGAACGACCCCGATGTGCTTTGAAATGGTTGGGTCTTTTAGAGGAGTATTTACTCTCGCAATATCTAAAACTGATAGTGCTACACTTCTCTTGATCATGGGCTGACAAGTTCAGAAACGTTTCCTCATAGAAACTCTTAAAAATACGTCTTGCCACCTTAATATTAACTTCGAGTATTCTGGGTACATCAACCTCTTCCAAACTCAATGTACTTCAGAAAGGATGCAATTCTGATGGTAAAAGAGGCCTTTGCTCCTTCCAAAGTTGGCCAATCTGATGGACACACATCAACCCGTCTCTAATCTTGATTTCACAGTTGCAAAACATAGGCGTGTACAAACCTCATTTCTCACCTTTCTCGTATTCTTGAAACAAGAACTATATTGCTCTGTACGAGAAAGGCATTATGGTTGTAAATCTGCAACACAGTTTCTGTATTGCAATTCCACGTGTAACACGAGAAATCAAGTCTTGTGTAACGCGAGAATGGATGCCTTGCAGAACACGAGAAATTGCAATACAAAAATTCTCGTATTCTTGAAGACAATAGCTAATCTGTGGTGAATTCTGTAATTTGATTTTATGCATAACGCCTCATAATACACCTCGCGTAACGCGTGAGTGTGTTTCCTGCGTTACGCATGAAAATACAGTGTCCCCCTCTCACTCCAAGCAATTTCTAGAAAAATTGCTTAGAATGAGTTTTCATGTGTAACGCGGGACACATATCCATGCGTTACACATGAAAGAAATATTAAAGGATAAATGAATGAAATAACCCACTGATAAAAATATAAATATCAACAAACTTACTTATTCGTGCTATAAGTTGAATCCATTATAAGTACATATGGAAACGCCTTTAAGAGAGCTTCATTGATTCGGGACTAGCAAATAGCAAGTCACCTACTCCCTCCGTCCCTATTTGTTTGTCCACTTTGAAAATCCTACACTATTCACATGTCGATACAATTTGCTCAATTATTCCTAACCTATAAGAAGAAACATAGTCATATGTGATCTTGTTTGATTCGTCTCAATGAACACTTTAACAACATCAAGATTTTACAATTTTTAGTAATACGTAGTTAGAGATATTAACGACGCAAAACTCATCTCGACAAACGTAAAAAGTTTAAAATGGACAAACAAATAGGGACGGAGGGAGTAGACCTAGCCATACCGAGCTCGGGCCGGGCAGGACTCAAATTTCCAGCCCATATTTTTTATCCGGGCTAGCTCGAGGCCCGGTCTGAGGGCCTGTGACAGTGCCCATACCCGGCCCTCTATCCGAGCCGGGTAGCCCGGTTATGTTAAACCTGTTTTTTAATGATTTTTAAAGAAAAAAGATGAATAAATTACGGCATAAAACAACAACTTCTTCAAACATTAGGCATCCACATCAGCAACTAACTATGAAGTCTAAGAGAACAAAAGTCTAAGTATAGATACAGTCATACACATCAGGAAATAAATAAACGAAAGATGCATATTTCATGAGTAAAGAAGAACATATATACACACCGTCATTTGTGACCTAGGTTAGAGAAAGAGTGAGACCGAGTGAAAGAAAAAGAGGCGGAGGCGCAAGTATGATGAAACAAAATATAGGTTAGATTGTTTTTAGATAATATATATAGGTGAGTTCCGGTGTAACCAATATTGTGGTGTAACGAGTATTTACCGTAAATGATATTCAGGTTTGTAAATATTGATGTTCAACTTTATATGGATTTACGTTATATATGCACTAATCACATTCTCATATGCTTGTGCCTCTATTCAATTTTTTATGCTATTTGTTCATGTTTATTTAGTTAAATATCTACCCTATATTGATATAGGTAAATTAAGTTGGATATCAACCTTAACAAACCCGAATACCATTGAGGGTGAATACTCGTTACACCGTTACACCAGAACTTAAATCTATATATATATTTAATTAATATATAATACGGGCCGGGCATATCGGCCCTTAAGGGCCTGAGGTCTATACCGTACCCGGCCCTTGTACCTTTACGGGCCGGGCTTAGCGGCCCGACAGGGCTTTACCTAGTGTCCAAGCCCGCCCGAATAGAGGGTCGGGCGGGCTGACCCGAGCTTGGCCAGGACTAGGAGGGAGTATCTTGGAAGGATTTTTTTACTTGGCCTATACTCAATGAAGTAGTTGTTCTCTTTGCATTTGTGGAAGAATTCTTGAACCAAGGTTCTACCTTCCATTTGTTGTTTCCGTATCCAATCTACCTCATTGAACACTCATGTCTTCTTGGTGCAGTTCAAGAGATTCTTGTTTAGCTCCGTGTAAATCTGATTAGGAGAACAGTGAAAATGTGCCATCTCCAAAACTGTTTTATCTGATCACGAGGTCAACCTCCCAGCAAATGCATTCCCGACCAAATTTGAGACAATAGGATGGTTGTGGGTACCCGTAAATACAATTAGTTTCATGAATCTTTAGGCTTCTCCATAAGCTTCAACTCAAATGGACACCCACTTGTTGCGTTGTAAAAACATCTGAATCCCTAGACACCACATCTTCCTCACATACGGGATCACAAACTTTGGTGTAGTGCGTAAAGCGGGAATAAATAATAACGGTTCAACTACGTTTGTAACCGGTCTCACCATATGTGGGTTAGCAAACTGTTAACCAAACTCATCATAGCTTGATGACACTTCATATGTAGATGGTTGATAATAATCTTCAAACTCAAACCCTAAATCCAATGACGGTGGCAGGCATGACACCGCCGTCTTCATTGGCATGATGTAGTCATTCAAAGATATATTATTCAATCAAGTGAACAAAGACAAGTTCACCTATACAAAAAATAATACACACAAACACAAAAACGTTTAGTTTCTGTAAAATGCAATTTCACGCGTTACGCCAGATCTGGTCTCTCGCGTTACACGGGTCATCCAGTCTTGCGTAACGCGTGAAGCTGCATAAAGATGTGCAAACAGATCTTTATAGGGTCATTTAAACCTAAACCCAATCTTGTTGGGAAATAACATGAAAATGCTCAAAAATCTCATTCAACACATCATTTCTCATCATATACTTTAACATTTCACTAATATAATCCTAAATCAACAACATTGTACCAAAAATAACATAAGAGAACAATCTCCAACCCTAAACAAAACAAAACTAAGTTGTAAATTAAAAACCCTAAACAAAACAACATTAAAAAACAAATCTTTTGGACATTCTTTGCACAAGTCATCCTTTTAAGACTTACTACTAGTATATTTAACATGAAATACAACATAATAACTTCATTTTAGCTCTTAATGGTGCAGATCATATTAAAATTGAAAATTTAAGCAAGGATATTACCTCATTGGCATTATAACTTGATGAACCATCTTCTCCACTCCTTCCTTTGTTGAATTCCTCTTCATCATCCATGGTTTTAATGATTTTAGAGTGTTTTGGAGGTTTGAAGATTTGAAAATGGATTTTTAATGGAGGGTAATAGATGTAAAAAATGATAGAAATGGGTGCTAGGGTAGAGTTAATAGGTGTTACGGATTGCTTAAAATAAGGGGTAGTTAATATAGTTTGGTGGGGACAAGACATCTATTAAATGAAGCTGAACAACATTTATCTGATTTCATCTTTAATGTTACGCGAGATGTGCATGACTTACGTTCCGCGAGGGTTCATGTCTCACGTTACGCGAGATTGGTATTTTGAAATTTTTCATCTACCGGGTAACGCGAGGCATGCACCCTCGCAAAACACGAGAAACCCGACGGTATATGGAAATTTAGCTTGACGGTATGTAGAATATACTTTATGTATATAAATATTAAAAAAAAACCTCTCCCTTTGCCATGTATCGTTCTCTCTTTTAGTTTGGCATGTGTCGTTATATTATTTTATTTTTTTTAACAATCAAACAAAAGGCTCAATGTTTTACAAACAAGTCAAGCCTAGATCATCATCACGGATGATTTTAAAGAAATCTTTCAGGGAAAAGAATGGAGAGTTCCTAGATAAAAGAAGTCTCTGGAGGTTCAAAGTATCTTCAATAGAGCTTGAGCTGTTATACTTGATAATGACCTCTCGTAAGTCTTCAATAGGGAAGCTCTCTGTTGCCAGGAAATCCGCTGCTCTGTTGTAATGGCGTCTGATGAATGAAAGACTGCAGGATTCAAAGCTGGCAGCTAGGGTTAGAATATCAGATATAATAGATCTAATTTCCCAAGAAGGTTCTTTTTTCTTGTTGATACAATTGATAATAGAAAGGCTATCGCTTTCAACAAGGATATGACAAATATTAAGCTGAATAGCAGTTTTGATGCCTTCAAGAATGACAACGGCTTCAGTGATAAGAACTGAAGAAGGCGGAATACTAAGATGTTCAACAAAGGATGGTTGACCATTCGAGTTTCGAATGATGAAACCGATAGTGGACCCAGAATTGGCCCTAACCGAGCCATCACAGTTGAGTTTAAAGGCATCAGGAGGCGGTTTTTTCCAGGCTGAATTAGTGGTAGTGGTATGAGATCTAGATGAAAAAAGACAGATTTAGCTAGATCCTCCGGGGTTTTAGGAGGGGTAGCACGAAAGATACAATTGTTGCGGTGATTCTGAAGGTACCACCAAGTGAAAAAAGCAATTTCGGTGGATCTAGCTAAATCTGTCTTTTTTTCATTTTTTAAATAAGTGTAAAATAAACACACTTTACCTACTCCCTTTCACTTTACCTCCCTCACTTCTTTTTTATTACCTTTACTTCACCTTCATCACATTATCACATTATCACATCCTACACTTCACCTATTAACATATCATCCTACACTACAAAGAATTCACCATCTTTCAATTTCATGGGACATACGAACTTATACATGTCTATGTTCATGGTATAATTATATTTAACCCTCTATGGTAATGGTAAAAAATTTCAAATTTTGTGTTTATCTAAGTTTATACAATACATTTTACATATATATTAAAGAAAATCTCTTACTTACCACATGACACATAATATTATTTTTTCTATAAAGTATTTTCACATTTTCTTCACCACATCTCATTTTTTATTTAATAAATTATGTTCTATTAAAATTATTTATCAAATATCTAGCTAATCCTTCCATGTTTAAATACAAACACAAAATTAATGAAAATATTTAATCTTATTTTCTTTTTTAGTATATATATTCTAAGATAATTTGATATAAATATTTTTAATAAAATTTATGTGACTATACCCGAAAAGTTTGATTTATTTATTGAATTAATGTTCTTTATATTTCATTTAAGGTTAAAGCTTTTACGTTTTTTATCTTAAAGGTTATTGTATGGTATGATTTACAATTTCATCAATTTTATAAGTAAATTAAGAATTGTTTTTTCTGAAGTAGGCTTTTTTTCAAAAAAAAAATCGATTTGGGCTCGTTTTGAAACTTATTCCCAACGTAGCGTCTCCCAATCGAAGCAGATTTTTTTTTTAATTCCCACGTGTAAGAGAAGCTGGCAAAACCAGCGTCTCTTACGCATAAAATTTTCAAAAAAAAAAATTGGTTTGCATAAGGCGCTGGCAAAACCTGCGCCTTTTACAAAGGCCTTTTTTAATTTTGTTTTTTCAAATGTTTTATTTATTTATATTATTGCATTAGACTTATGCGTGTTCGAATAACTCGTATGAGCTCGTTTGAAATCGGAATCAATCACGACCAATTTCGTTGGGTCCCTATTGATCTCAACTTTCACTAGATATGTTTCACGCTCGATTCTGATTCCGAACGACTCCTTACGAGCCACTTGAACACGCGTAAGTCACGTTTGTACCTTCTACTATCAATGGAGATTTACAAATTTGTTTCTCCATATCAGACGATGAGAGACATATCCGGTGAAAGTTGGGATCAATACGAACCTAACGAAACTGGTCTCTCTCAGTTCCGATTCCGAACTGGTGAAAGAAGGTACGCACAAGACTTACGCGTGTTCGGATGGCTCGTATGGGCTCGTTCGGAATCAGAATCGATCAAGACAAGTTTCGTTGGGTCCGTATTGATCTCGTCTTTCACGAGATATGTCTCTCATCGTTTGATATGAAGGAACGAATTTTTAAATCTCCATTTATAGTAGAAGGTATACGCGTGTTCGGGTGGCTCGTATGGGGTCGTTCGGAATCAGAATCGAGCAAGAGACATATTTGGTGAAAGCTAGGATCAATACGGACCCAACGGAATTGGCCGTGATCGATTCAATTTCAAATGAGCCCATACGACCTATCCGAACACGCGTAAGTCTAATGCAATAATATATATATATATATATATATATATATATATATATATATATCAAACATATGAAAAAAATTAAAAAAGGGCATTTGTATAAGGCGCTGGTTTGCTAGCGCCTTATGCAAACCAAATTTTTTTTTGAAATTTTTATGTGTAAGAGGCGCTGGTTTTGCCACCGTCTCTTACACATAAGAATTAAAAAAATATCTGCTTCGGTTGGGAGACGCTGGCAAAACCAGCGTCTCTCCAACGTGAAATTTTTCCGAACCACATGAGATCGCTTATGTTGGGAATAAGTTTCAAAACGAGCACAAATCGAGAATTTTTTTTGAAAAAAAACCTACTTCAGAAAAATATTCGTAAATTAAACTATTTAACTAACAAAAATTTTAATTACAAAATCAAGCTATGATAATAAATATAAATAAGTTTAAAATTTTATAATATCCGTGTAATCTACCTAACTACAATATAAGGGAGAAGCCAAGTCTTTGTTAAAAATTGCACCACGTGTCGCTAATTTATTGGCCATATATCCATATTTTAAAACATTTTTTTTGAAAAAGATTAAACTATACCCACCTTCTCCATTATATTATTAGATTAAAATTGTTTTTGAAAAAAACCCTAATGAAAACTAAAGATAAGGTACTAAATTTATTAAAATGAAATAGTAATGGGGCACTAACGTTGTCATATTCACTCTTGCTCTATGTATATTTAAGTATCTGAAGTGAAAATATTGTTGACATATATAAAAGGATTCAAAACATAGAAAAACTTTTTTTCGAAAATGATTTTACTATATATATTTATTTATTAAGTTTAAGAATAAATAATTTTCAAAATAAGTTGACAAATTTTAATTCTATTCTTTATAGTAAAGTAATTTATAAACATATAAAGCATTATACATAAAAAAAAAATACATTTACATAATTACCTTTAAATGCCACGAGACTTACACTAGTTAGTGTAAGACGTGAAAACTGATCGAAGTACGTGTTAAAATAAAACACTAGTAGTAGTAGAAGACTAGCGTGTGTTTCTGTACCATGTACGGGGTCGCATGTAATAAATATTTTAATAATATATTTATATTTTATACTATTAATTAGTTTATAGATTGTAGTTTACACTTTATGGTTTATAATTTATAGATTATAGTTTATAGTTTACGATTTATGTTTTATAGTTTAAGTTTATTAATAACTCAATTTAATTAGATTGATAACATAATAATAGATAAAGATATATATATATATATATATATATAAGATATAGATATAATATGATAAAAGAAAAAAATCGATATTTCTTTTTGTAATATAACCTATTAGATATCTTTTTTATTTTTTTACTTATTTAATTCAAAGATATTTATAAAAATATAAAATCGGATGATGTTGAGAATGATAACATATAGACAAATTGAATATAAGGACGACATGTTTCAGTGTATCTATAAATTAGAATCTTGGGCACTCCCGCAGTCCCACACGGACACCTCACACCTACACTCTTGCTTCCCGAACCTTCTTAGGGTTTTATCCTTTCAAGTCAATTCACTCAGCTTCTCTACATCACCCCTTTCATTTGCGACTCTTACAACATCCTCATCCACTATACTTCATCTTCTGGAGGTGGGTATTATTTCTCTTTCTCCAAACCTTTTGATTCATGTGCATTCATAATTGTCTCTGTTTATCTTCTGCTTAACGTAAGAAAAGCCTACTCGGTTGCTCTTATCCTCGTTGGGTTTTATTCTCTATGTCCTGTTTTCTGAATTTAATTCCTGGGTTTGTTTCTGATTTGAACTTTTTGTGTGGTGGTGGTTGTTCTGATTCTCTGGATTGAGTTCTCAATTTTGGTGATGCAGAAAATGGCAGCATCCCAGCTCACTGCTTCAACAGTTACAACAAGGGCTCTGCCCACATTTGAAGGACTTAGATCTTCACCAATCAAGCTCTCTTCTTTTGTGACATTGAAACAAACTAGCAGGTCTTTCAGGCCTTTGGTTGTCAAAGCTGCCACTGTTATTGCTCCAAAGGTACTGTTCCCCACCTCTTCTCAGTTCAATTAAGATGTTTAATATGTGTTATCCGTTTATCTGATTGCCGGGTAGAGCACTGATGAGTGATGGCTATTCTTGTGGGTGAATTAGACGTTAGTATAATTGATTGTCTCGTCAAGTCGTCATACAAATTATTGTTGGGAGACATGTTTTCTTAAGCTGTTGGTCGAATTTGGCTTCTTTTTTTCTTGTCTATACTCAAACACTGGGACGGGATTGTAGGCGTGCAGTTCATCTTCATGAAATGCCATTTTGGGGTGATACCACTACTTGCGGAAATCTGGACATTAAAGATGTGACCTTCTGAGACTGTCGAAACCAGAAAATGATAAGATCATGTTCAGATTCTTTATTTAGTGCTTAGAAGCAGTGTGTATTGTTGAGTTATCTTGTTTTGTGTATATATATATGCGTGCTAGTGATATATGTTATCCTCAGGTGAGATTCGAATGGAATGACTAATAGGCTTGTATTTGTAGTAGATTATGGTTCCTCCTTTGCTTTCTTGATAGTCTATCTTTATAGCATCTAAAATGTATTCTATCAAAGATGATCCACTGTATCAATGACAATGTCCATTAAATATAGTGTTAGGGATTTTATTTTCTGGACAAAAGATACTCGTTTACATCTCTTTGTAACTGATTTGATGTGCTATCTTATACAAGTCATATGCAGGCCCATTGAGATTTCCGTATAATTTCATCTTTGCAAAATCATAGGCCTATAATATGTTCCTCTGGTTTTTGCAGTTCACCTCAGTTAAGCCAATGGCTGACAGGGTTTTGGTGAAAATTAAGGCTGGAGAGGAAAAGACTCTTGGTGGTATTTTGCTTCCATCGACTGTTGTAACAAAACCACAGTCTGGCGAGGTGGTAGCTGTTGGTGAGGGAAGGTGTGTCGGAAAGAACAAGGTTGAGATAAGTTTAGAGGTCAGTTGATGAACATTATTTTCTTTTGTATCGGTTTAATTGTGCCTGTCACTGACTTCATTTGTTTTGGTTTTACAGCTAGGAACCCAAGTGGTATATTCCAAATATGCAGGAACTGAGCTAGAATTCAATGGATCAAGTCATCTGATCTTGAAGGAGGATGACATTGTTGGAATTCTTGAAACTGATGAAATTAAAGATCTTAAGCCTTTGAATGACAGAGTGCTCATTAAGGTATATCAACAAATTACTACTTTACCATGCTAGCTACTTGGACTACTATTCTAGTGTTGTTACTGCAAAGTGGATCTGCATTGTTCAAGATTTAACCCAGTGGCTAAGTTTGCGTTACTTGTTTATATAGTAAAATAAAATAAAATAAAATCTACCCTATGAGTTAAGATATGTTTCCATATATTACTTTTGACTTCTTCAATCTTCTGTTTTCTTTTATAGATTCCTTTGTAGTTGTTTTTTAAGTTATAGTTGGGCCTCTCATGACATAGCCACTCTCAGTGAATTTTTTATTTTGCACTAAATATAATATTTGTTCAGGTTGCTGAAGCTGAGGAGAAAACGGCTGGAGGGTTGCTGTTGACAGATGCTGCCAAGGAGAAGCCTTCTGTAGGAACTGTAAGTTAATCCTCTGGGATATGTTCTCGTCAATTCAATTTCATTGCTCCTTGTTTTGTAAATTGTAAGGACTACGACTACAAAGATGTTATTTCAATATTCATGTTTACTTGAAACCTGAATATTAAGTGTTCAAGAAAAAATTCTTAATCGTAGTGAATGATTCTTTTTCTTAATATATTTTTAGTAATTTATCTAGCTATATTTTCAGGTGATTGCTGTTGGACCGGGCTCTTTGGATGACGAAGGAAAGAGGAAGCCACTTTCAGTATCAGCAGGAAATACAGTCCTCTACTCGAAATACGCAGGTAATGATTTCAAGGATGGTGACGGGTCTGAGTACATAGCTTTGAGGGCATCTGATGTAATGGCTGTGCTGTCTTAATTGTCAAACTCAATATAGGCCGAAAACATGAGTAAACTGATCATAATTTTGTAGCGGGAGAGTTTGCATTAGTTTACGGTCTTGGATTGGAAAGACATGTTAGAATCATGCAGCAAGGGATGTGTTCATATGAGAACTGTTTTGCCAAATAAGTTGAGGTTCAACTCTTTTGTTCTTCCTCTTTCTTGCTTTATTCTCATGTATCTATTCTTTTTCTTTTTGGTCTCCTGCATTCAAGCAGCCTAGACCTTGTTTGTTAAGTAACTCTTTTAGAGAATATATTCTATTTATAGAAAAATATCATTTCTTTTCGAGACAAGAAGCACTTCTAGTTCTAATAATTAAGCAATTCCAAATCTTAATTAGTTTCGTTCTAGATTTTAATCCACTTGCGTCCATCACTGTTTCTCAAGTGACCCATGTTGGGTCTAGATTTCATGATAGGCTCATGGTGATTTGGGTAAATAATTCTTTTATACGTTTTTATTATAAAAATGACAACTTTAGAAACTAATCCCTATCCTAAAAGGAAAAAGGAAAAGAGAAATTCAAGAGTTAGTTTTCTTTAATAAAAATTATTTGAGGCTAGTTTTCCTTCTTTTTTTTGGTCAGAAAAGAGGGCAAAAGCCCCTGCGATTGCAAACTAGATTAAGAAATAGAGTTTTGCCCAAAAGGGGCTACAACAGGATGATCAATACGTAAAAAACGAAGTAAAGCAGGAGGAGTCTCAGAGAGTTCAGTAAAAAAACTAGCAGATAGCAGAGAAAGATTGGCGAGGTAGTCAGCAGAGCTGTTTGCACTACGGTAGACATGGATTAGGCGGACTTCCCAGGAGTTGCGAGCAATGAGCTTCTTGCACTGGGTGATCAGGTGGAAGCTGCGATGCGTGGGAGGAGTAGCATTGCTGAGCAAAGAAATCGTCACGCTGGAATCTGACTCAATGGATCGGATATAATATATTTATATTATTTATATATATAATTTATTATTATATTAATATAAGTGACATACCCCTGGATATCCGCAGGATATCTAACCCCGATCCGTATTCGATTCATTGATCCAGAAATTTATCCGGATCGGATATAGATATATAATCCATTAGATACAGATGTTTTCGGATCGGATCAGCGGATCAATGGATCGGATCGTCCGGATCGGGTAATTATGAACACCCCTACTTAGGGGTATTGTTCGTGCCTAAAAATACGACTAGAAGGCTACACGTCGGAGAAGCTACACGTAGACCAGACGAGTACGAGAGAAGGGAGTACGAAGTAGTCGAACGAGTAAAAAGAAGGGTCGACCGAGCTTATTTAGTCATTTATTATTATTATTTATGCAAATGGTAAAAGAGATAGTAAATAATATAAAAAAAATATCTCGTTACCATGTTTATATTAAGATATAGATAAAAGAAAAAATATATTATTCTTTTCCATACAGATAGAATTATGGTTAGCCTAAAGGGATTTTCACCTTCATCGTAATCATGTCAACCACCGAGAGAGTAATACCAAAGTCGAAGCTTTTCACCATTCTTAACCTAGTGTTCTTGAGAGTTGAGTTGATACTATTCTTTTTTATCGTAAACCCCCAAATTTCTTTAGTATCTACACATAGTTACTTTTGCTACAAACAATGAGCTGACTAAGCTAGTCTCCTGAATTGACCTCAACGGCAAGGGGAGAGTGTGACTCGAGCATAGAAAGAACAAGTTCGTAAGCTCATAGATGATGTTGGTTGAGATGCATGCCAAATGAGGAGGACTGGAGAACCCCACTACGTTCTTATTTGGCTCATGAAACAGGTCCAGAAAGCAAGTCAAAGTATGCCAAACTACAAGTGAGAGCTAGCCGATTCTACCTGAAAGGGGCTGAGTTATACAAGAGAAGGTATACGAGTGAGTCTGCGGGACTGAAGTGCTCGACCTAAATTGGGAGGGCCCATATATAGTAGTGAGGGAGGTCGCACTGAGAGCATACAAGCTCCAGGACAATGCGGGAAATATGCTCAAAAAGACGTGGAATGTAATGCGCCTCCGTAAGTACTACAAATAAGGAAATGGCTATGCCCCAGGCCGTAAAAGCAATAAGAGATGTTTGCCCATACTCTCCAGAAAGTGTAAAAGCAAGTGAAGGGCTTGCGGCTACCATATAAATTCCAAGGCGAGGTAGGAAAACCATGTCTTTTCTAAGTAAAAGTTGGGGGTTTCCCCCAACCGTGAGGGTTTATCCCCTTGATTGCATAAAGATTTAATGGTAGAGTACTTACTTATCGCTTTTCTTTTACCTTGTCTCAGATTGCAAGTCGCAACACCATATCTGCGCAAAGAAGTAAAGCCGCGAGTACCATTTCTGTGCAAAGAGAAGCCACGAGTACCATTTCCGCGCAAAAGCAGGCCACGTTCACCATTTTCCGCGCAAGAATAAGCCGCATATACCCAACATGCGCAAAATAAGGCTGCCACACCATACCCGCGCCTTGAGAAGTTGCAATTACATACCACAACGGTCACCTGAGCTCGTTGACATACCCCACCGCAACGACCAGGTAAGAACCAAACTCTCATTGGCATTATGTAAGAGGTGAAAAATTAAAAGTATCCAACTAGTGTGTAGTTAGCAAGAATGACCACCACATTCCTCCGCGTAGGGACACATAAGAAGCAACAGTAAACCCCGACGTTGTTGGCGGTCACCACCGTAACGACTAGGTAAGTACCATTTGACTATTGCCATTACTTGGAGAGCAACGTGCGCGAACTAAAAATCCGTTCTTTACAGTGCCAAGGGGCTTGAGGCAGGAAAGATGCACCCAACGTGAAGGCAAAGTGACAATATCAAACAAGAAAGCATGAAGTATTAGCTTTCCTTGTCCGTCATGCTTCATATGATCTACGCGTAGGATTTTGAGGTTAAATAGTTGAACGTAAATTAAGGATACCCGCGGAGGGCAATATTGTAGCTCAGAACTTCCTTCTTTAAGCATGTTTATTTTCACTCGAGAAACAACAATGAGGGCCTCACAAGCAATCTCCCAAACACTTGCTTCACCCCGGCAGGCTCACGCTGAAGCAAGCTGGGGGAAAAGGGGAGATAGCATGAGGGCTCCAACAAAGTAAAATGAACAAACAGAGAAAATAGCAAGTGGAGAGGTTCAGAGAGAAGGGGTTGCCTCATCCCACTCAGAGTCATCATAAGATCCTGAGCCCTCCCTCGAGGGATGCACCTCGTCCTCCTCGGTGTCCCGAAGAGGCCAGGGCACCTCCTTTCCATCGCCCTCTACCTGGGGAGCACCTCCTGGAAAACGTCGGCCGGCCCGTAACGGGACACCTCCATGATAGCCCTGACGTCGCGCCTAGTGGAAACATACACTCCTCTCTTGATAGTAGAGGACATGAGAGAACTCCCTCTCCACTTCCCCACCCTCAAAGAAAAGAGTAGACACAAAGTTGGTTGCCGACATCTCGGTGAACCTCCGAAGAACAACCTTAGTAATTACACCCTTCTCATAGCGATGAGTAACGCAGGAGGGGTTGCAACCCCTGACCATTATAGCCTTCCCACCATGGTGGATGTCAAGCACACCCTAACCAAAATTGGTCTGAGAATTGGAAATGTTGGGAAGAGTCGGGATCTAAAGAATGGTGAGGCTCTCCCCTATTTATAGATGGAAAAAGAATACCCTAGAAACACCCATTTAATGCGCTCAAATCCCCACCCACCTCCATTAAATGCGGTCAAAGAAGACTCTTAGACGCAATAAATGCATAGTAAATACCTTAACTTAAGCTCGGAAACCAATTCATCCCAAAAAGAACATTATAAAACCTAAAATCCAAAACATTATTCACAATCCAGAACATTCAAACATAGAAGTACTGCTGCCCAATGGCCAAATCCAAAACATTGTCACCATACAAAAAGCCCACAAAATAAACTGAGTTGTTCGAACATAGAAGAAAACAACATTTCGTGGAGAGGAGTGACCACGCAAGAAAACTAAGTTTGGGTGTCACAAGCACTGGAGCTATCAGAAGCTTTCCTCTCCCTTTCTTCTTTGAAACGGACTTCCATCCCATCGATGGCTTCCGCCTGCAAATTAAACGATCCGCGTCAGCAAGCAAGCCGGAAAAACGAGTCATCTCCTCTTTGAGTGCAGACTTCTCCACGTCGTGCTTTTCCTCTCTGACTTTGAAGGAGGCAAGTTCTGCCCTAAGGTCCCTAAGGTCCACTTCAGTCACAAGGTTTCCCTCATTGATCCTCAAGGATGCTACCTCCTTTCTTAACTCAGATATCTCCACGTCATCCCTTCCTTGCTTCGCTCTAAATTCCTTAAGCTTCTCCTTCATAACTTCCACCTCGGGTCCACAGTTGTAGTCTCTCAGCTTCAAGGCGGTTATTTCCTCTTTGAGCTTGGCTACCTCCACATCATAACTCTCTTCTTTTGCCTTAAGAGATGAATTCTCCTCCCTCATCTTCCCCACCTCAGTGTCATAGCTCACGGTCTGAGCTTTCAACATCAAGATATCCTCCTCCAACTTCACGACTTGTCGGCGAAAATATTTAGCAACCCCACCAGTGTCTTGCTCCATCTGAAATACCTTATGCTTCAAGGAGTCAATCTCATCCTTGTCACTAGCAAGGTTGATGGCATGGAACTCCATGTGCCCGCAGACAAGGTGAAGGTTCCAGATAGTATGAAAAGAGGAACATACCGCAATGTTTAGAAAAGAAGGAAATAAAGACAAGGAGGAAAATTGATCGGCAAGCCAAACACTGACAACCGGATTGGAAAGAAAACATACATTAGAGATAAGGGTGAGAGAGTCGAAAGGCGAGGAGAGAGGACCCATGAAGTCAGCTTCATTATCCTCTTTTCCATTTGCGGACCCATCGAGGATATCTTCGAATAAGCCATGTAGCCAAACTTTGATGTACCCTCCCAGAGTACCAAGATCTAAGTCATCTTCCATCGGGAGCACATCGGGAAAAGGAGGATGAACTTCTGGCGCGGGGAGAAAGCCTTAAAGATCGTCGTCCACATGGATGACTTTTTCCACCACAATCTCGTTGGGACCTTCTCCGGGAGGGATGAATCCTTTAGGCCTTGTGTCGATAAGCGGCGCAAACTAGTCGGAAACAGCAATGTAAGACATAATGTAGCAACCTGGACTTGGAGGGGAAACAAATCAAGGTTACAAAAGAAAAAAAGTGAGTATGGAGACAACATAAGTTCTTGACGCATTAAAACAATGGAAGGGAAATGAGACCAGTTTTAAAAGACCAAAAACAAAATCCCCCACCTCCAGTAGGATGAGGTGGGGCTATTCCTGAGGTCCTCAATAAGCTCCCGAGTGAAGAATGCAATGAAATCTATGGTATCGGTTTGCTGAAGACGCTCGCGGAGTGTGTCATCCTTCCCGGGGGCCGAGTCAGAGGTTTTGCCTTCTTACTTGACTTCTTGGCCACAGAGGCTCGGGCCTGTTGTTTCTTTCTTCTCCTTTGGGTACTCTCGCCTTCCAATTTGACCTCTGTGGGAGGGGGCGGACTAAGAGATATGCCTTTCTTCTCGGCCTTGGCAACTTTACGATTGTGTCAGAGTAGTTGCGCTCCCCGATGGCATCCTCATTGATTTAGGGAGTGATCCGATAACCATGGTAGTCAGGCATGCGCACTAGGAACCACTTGCGCAGCCACGCTACATATTTCTTGGTCTTATGGATCTTTGCCCCATATTCGCACTTGACGATCCAGTATCCTCTTTTCATCCCCCGCGTAGAAAGCACCTCCCTGACGACGTCCACGGTGAGCTTGATCCCAACTTTCTTGCAATGGTAGCAAAGGGTTGTGTAAGATTATTGTCAAGCATTTGGGTGAACCTGGACGTGGCTCGCGGACATAAACATGAGATGCTCCAAGAAGGTTGGACGGAACGGAAAGCAGAAGCCCGCTTTAAAAGAGTCATATCAGACCGCAATGAAGTCCGAAAAGACGTGAATGGATCCTAATACCTTCTCGGGTAAAGCCAGAATTGTCCCCTCCGGAAATGGATAAGTGCTCGCAATCTTTTGTAGGTCTTTAATAGTGAGGGAGCTGTCCGCGCCCATACCCTCTCGGCAAAAAGAATTTGTCTTGAAGGGGAGACGACACATCGTCTGTATGCAAATGACAGGAACAGAACAACTCGGGTTGATAGAGCGAGCCAAAACAAGTTACCCGGGTTGGTCTGATGCACCAGCGAGTTCTTTCCCCGCACTCCGAGATAGAGGTTGCCCAGAGGCCGCGGGAACATCACGCCTCTTTGGCGGATCGGGTTGGTCGTGACGGTTCTTGCTCCTCCTCTCGTCCGTAGGAAGGACCTAGGGGTCCATGTATGGAGACTTTGACTCGGTCTCTGAGTCACTCACGATAGTGGTCTTCTTCTTCATAACTGATGGAGGAGAATTTGGAACGCACAAAAAAAAGGGGTCGCCACCCAAAAGAGAAAGTCGGAGATTGAGAAGGAAATTGACGAAACTAAGCAAGAATATTAAGAGAATCAAGCTAAGAGAAACCAACTAAATATTCGGTTACATCCAGACCAAAAGAGTCACAATAGAACCAAACTAAGAAAGCAAGTGCATAAATCAAATTGGGGGAAAGAAAGCAAAACCCTAAAAAAATGACCCAAACTGGTGAAATGTGGCAACACCCAAATTATGGGGCTAAAGCACAAAGTTGAGTTCGTAAACACTAGATCGAAAAGTAATCGCTCCAGATTGCGGCTAAACAGGCCCGAACACAATGAAGAACACAAAGGGAAAAATAGCTGTCAATTAACAGTTGCGAGAGAAGAAATTAAATCAACCACAAACAAAACATTTTAAAGGAAAACATCAGTGCATAAACATATAGGTAGAGAGAAAGAATCAAGGAAAATTACCTGAATTTGTGCAGGTTAGAGACGATTGGATTTGAGAAACGTGAATCGTCACAGAGAGGCTCTGAAGAACAAAGTAGCAAAGAGAGAGTTTTAGGGAATGTAGCACAAGGAAAATGAATCGTCGAATGGGAGAAATAAGTACTTAATGGAGAAGGAAAGAAACCTTCGCACGACCCACTAGTGAAAAGAGGACACGTGGCCCACTACTCAAGTGCCCGCCTGAATTGGTACAATATTTTAAATTCAAATTAAATAAGGGAAATATGAAATGCCAGGACCGTGAACGATAGAATGATAAATATGTAAGTGCCGCAGACTCTAGGCAAAGGCCTTCACGAACTGAAATTAAGAAGGTTGTGAGGCGATGAAATCTTGTGGACTAAGGATGAACAATCCTTTCCCACCGCTCCGAGGAGGAAGGACTTGTGGGGCTTGATGTTGCGTCCAGATTTCATGATCGGCTTAGCAGGCTTAAGGCCCAAAATGTTCAAATAAGATAGTAGAGGGCCCAAAGAAGCAGTCAGGTGAGGAAAATGCCCATTTAGCACCTCTGGCCGACTTTACAAGTAATAAAGGGTGAGGGAGTAGTTTCCACAAGGGAATATCTATAAATACCCCAATTCATATATGGAGAGGGATCTTTTTCCCTTTCTTTTGCCACAGCTAAGAACCAAGAGAGAGAAAATACCGTTCGAGAGAGAGAGAGAAACCCCAAAACCCATCACCATTGTTGAACCTCCGAGCTCACAAACTCACCCTTTTCACTACTTTCCCGTCATAATTCCGCTTAACCGATACCCGGTCTGAGCTCCCCTCACTTCCCTCATCCTCCTTATTTACTTTTTATCCAATTTGAGCAACATCTAATGTTGGGCGTCGGAGTGTCTACCCAAGGGGGAGATCAACTGAAGAGGAGACGAGCTCGAGGAGGCCAGAACCGAAGCAGAACACCCAAAATTCTCCATCAATGTTGTTTCATTGAGGACCTTCCCCGCTGCTGGTAGAAGGAAGAAAGAGAAGGTCACCTACATGTCCTAGATGTTGTACCGAAAAAACGGGTTTCAACAACCCAAAGTTGCTAAACATGAGCTTGAACACAAGTACGATCTCTTTTTAGTAAGCTTAGAGAGTACGAACATGACTAGCCCTGCCTTAAAAGGCGTCACTATTAAGGCATGTTTGAATTGCACTATATCGATCATTCCGATTAATACATTTTTTTTAATTCAAGACAAACACTTGGATTCTTTACTGAAAAGAAAGGATAATTTCGTTGTTACACAGTTTAATTTCTTTTTTAAATCCAGGTAATAACTGAGATTCTAACTTAGATAAATGACAATCTCAAATCATCCCTCCGAATGATCCCGGTGATAGATTAGTACTTATTAGAGTATAGAGAATGTCCTGAAAATGAAATGCCTCGCTTGAGAAACATAGGAACTAGGCATGATATGACTACTTTGACACGATAGTTAGGCCTATCAAAGTTCTAAATGGTTCTTATAATTGCATCTAGCTTCCAAAACATAATTGGTGAGCGTATATTATCAAGGCTTCAAATCATGAACCCTTTCGTTTAAATATGGCTTGAGGTTTTCATTACATTCCAATAAGCAGTTCAGTTTACATTAAATAAGAAACTTCAACATCCACAAGCACCAAAAAATAACTCTACATTAAATTAGTACAAAATTACCTACCAATGTCAACATACGAGGAAGAGTTGACCTACACACGCATTTTAGTTTCTATTTTTAACAACATAATTAATTTACACACGTATTCCTAACGTGTAAATCTCTTCTCCGTAAATGCAGTCAAGCAAGCTCCAATTCCTGTTGGTTTGCACGACTCCATCTACAAAGAACCGCTTCTCAAACATCTATAAACAAGACCACACCTTATTTGTTGGTTGAAGAATAGGATAAGTTGATCTTGTAATTAAGTTTGTCAATTAAAAGAGGCAGCTGAATGGTCATCAAATTGACCTCTCCACGCATTTCCACTGTCTGTTCCGCTACATGTCTGATTCAGAACGGGAACACTTCCCAGATCTCCATCCAAGCTCATTTGTTGCACTTCAATAGATGACAGGATTTTTATGCTTTGAACACAAATTACAAACTCCCTGCAAGCAGCGAAATTATATGGTATATTAATGAAGAGAGGAAATTAAACGGATTAAAGTCACTATTTCTAGTTGTTTTATTACTTACTCCCATGGATCATCGCCTACAAGGAGTATGTCGTTTTCATGATCCACGTAGACAAGTTTCCAGTCTGTCCTCTGGGGATCTTCAAGCTGTCCTTCAATCCCGAACATACGTGCTAAGTCATGCCGTAGCTCATCGTAATCCCTGTAGCGATTCACATCAATGCATCTCCCCACAGAGCCGCGTTTCTGAACCTGAGGATTCAAAAGTTTAGTTTCCAGTCGAGTAATAATGCTCCGATTAATACAAGGCATCTATCATCAATCAAAGTTTGTATCTGGCAGTATTTTTAATATGATTTTTCTAACCTATGCAAGAAGCTTATAATGGAAAGATTTGTTGAGTTTACTAATTTATGAGATTATGATTTTATTGTAATGGGTTTATAAATTTCCAATTTAGGCTAGCAGTTTCTCTAATTAGTATGCTTATCATGTGCCCTCAAGGCATAGGATAGAAAAAACGTTTTTAATAATATGCTTCTCAAATTACTCGTGAAGGAAACGCTAAAAAAATTTGAAGGGTTTCGTTTAAGTTGTTCCAACAGAAAAGTAGTATCCAGATAGGAGTTTGCAAACATGTGATAAGATTATGACAACAGTTAAGAATGGAGAAATATAATTCAGGCTTGAAAATAGAGGGGAGTAAGTTTACAACAACATTACCCCAATGCCTTTAAAGGATCCCGCTTATAGCAGGGTGAGGGGGGTCGGATGTACGCAACCAAACCCTGTGTTAAAAGAACAGAGAGGTTGTTTCCGATGACCCAAAATGAAGATTGTGTCAAAAATTGCATAGACAAACTACTGTTTCACAAAATAAGAAGCATAGACGTCAAATGAGTCATTTTGCTTTATTTCATATATTTCCGAAGCCAAAGAACAAAGGGAAATAAGTATAAATCTCTTTTTCTATGCATTCCATATTTTAATTGTCAAATTGAAAATGAGAACAGCTTGTTCAATTGAATAAGCTGCATACTGCTAGAACATAAACATAAGAAAAACTGCATATGAAAATCAAAGGTATGACTTCAGATGCCGACAAATATAAGGGCACAAACCTTGGTATATGTCCTCTTACATGGAGTCTGGTTCGCCCACATCCCACCATTTAAAACTCCAAGGTCATTCATTGCATTGTCATTCGAACATCCAGGCTTAAAAGTCATATTTGGCACTTCAAATGACTGAGAACTGACTGCAGCAGCTGACAATTCAGTCTCCAAAACTCTAGGACCATTGCTGTAATTAGAAAGCAAGTTTTGTAGATCCTTTCCAGAATCAAATCCCTTTGAAAGTAACGCATCCGGAGCCAAACCATTCATGCCAGCAGCACTATCTAAGCCGAAGTTGGGCAGCAAGAAGTTCTGCAGAAGCCCGTTATTATCCAAGCAATAAGACGTCGCAGAAGAGGAAGTTTCAAATACATCAACAGCTCCTTTGAATTTTGGTTGGCCAACGACCTTTGAACTCGAAGTTTCATTCATATTGGTTTCAGGCTTAACCGCCGAATCTTCAACAATCATGTTCCGCACCTGATGGTTTCTTAAGACGTTTGATGGAGGTACCTGATTCGTTGAAGGGGACGTAGAACATGATGGAATATCTTCATCTGTGCGGTCTGAAAGAGGTTTTACAGCCCCAACTCCAAGTGATTTCTGCATTCCATGCAGTTGGTTTGGTAGAATTTGGGGTGAATTCATTACTGAACAAGTTGGTGTGTTGCTGACGAGTGGCTGTGGCTGTGGCTGTGGCTGTGGCTGTGGCTGGGGCTGGGGCTGTGGCTGGGGCTGTGGCTGATACTGTGACAAGGGAATCTGTTCTGTTAGCTGATTTGGTTGAGGATTTTGCTGCTGATGTGCTACTTTTTGCTGCTGTTGTAATTTCTGCAAAAGTTGCAGCTGCTGCTGCTCGGGAAAATTTTGTAACATAGATGATCTGTGTGACAAGCTCTCTTGTAATGACTGTTGTGGAGATTGGTTCATATGCATTTGTGGGATTTGAACTTGTTGTCTTTGTAAACTCACAGATTGGTGCTCTAGCTGCTGAAATTGCATGTCTGGTACCAAGCTTTTGTTGCTAGATACAAGAGATTGATGGGATTGGTTATTTGCATATAGTAATTGCTGTTGTTGAAACTGAGGGTATATCGATAATTGCTGTGAGTAATGGTTTACGGTCTGGTTAGACGAGACAAGGCCGTTATTTACAAGAGATGATGATGCCACTTGTTTTTGTTGTTGTTGCTGCTGCAGCATCAGTTGTTGTTTCTGCATTTGCTGCAGTTGGTGAAGTTGTTGGTGTTGAGACCAGGATGCTGGAGGTTGCTGCAACTGATCTACCTGGTTTTGTTGGTTGACCTTGTTACACTGGAGATTCGGCAGACTTGAAGTTGGTGCTTGAAAGTTTAACAATCTGGAAGGGTCATCAACACCGAGGTTACTGTTAAAAGCAGATGCTGACACCATGGATGACAAGAGTCCAGGTTGAGCACCCGGAAACTGATTATTCTGCTGCATGCTCATCCACTGAGCAAGACTCAAACCAGGTATCATTGAGTTGGCAGGATCCTTCATGCCAAAGTCATCTCCAATCCAGGGCATGTTTCTCTTTAATACACTCTCCATATCGGATTCGTCATCTAAAACTTCAACAGATATAATTACTATATATTGCCAGTAATTGTTACAACATCTGTGCATTGTAGAGAGAAATATATGGATCACGGTAGCTGGTAATATGTATAGTGAATACCTGGCAAGCCTGGTTGTCTCGGAAACTTTGGTCTAAAAAAAGGTGGTGGGCATATGTAAAAAGGAGTTACAACAGGCTCGATATCCCAAATACAGACCCGGTTTGGACGTTCACCAGCTGTTGATTCATCCCAACCAACCTAACAATAAACGTACAGTTGTTGGGAATAATAAAAAAAAAATATAATTTGAGGTAAAAATCTATACAAGATTTAATTTCTTAAGCATCATATTAATCACAGGCTTCATCAAAGTTCATCTATCAGGTATTCCAGTGTACATATTTTCATATACACCATTTATATATCAAACTTTTCTTATATATTTAGTCCCTAAATAATCAACAGTATACCTACTTATCTACAACTATGAGAAAATATAATAAAAATTGGCTTGTCAATATTATCATTTCTTTATTCTAACAAAACCTTACTAGATAGGGATCAAGTAATCTGGAAGGAGAGGAAAGGCAATGAGGAGAAGGCTCATAATATAATGGTCGTTAGACCCGTCAAAAGCTGACCCAACCCGGAAAATAACGTAACCCGATGACCCAAAACCCGATCCGACCCGTAGGGTCAAGCCCGGACCCACCCTAACATCTCGAAACTCGTTGAGGGACACACTTTTCAAATGTTTTATTTCATTTAAATTAATAAATAAAATATTTTGTTAAATAATATTGTATTTTAACAATATTGTTTGAATTTTATTTTCTTTATTACAATAAAAAAATAAGTTTGAAACCCCCTGGTCGACCCGAACCTGGCCAATCCGAAATTTTTTATCGACCTGTTTGATCCGAACCCGCCCCGTTCGACCCGTTTCCCAGATCTAATGGTCGTTTATATAATTGTTGATTCCTTAGTCTGATGCATAGGGTTGCTCATGATTTGGTTTGAGTTCTTGTAGATCTTGGCCACTTTGCTTGGGTTAGCCCATGTTTCTAATACAAATTTACTCTTTTGGCGGAAAACCTTACTAGATAGGATGTAGCTAAAATACAGGTGTGAAACTGAATTTATAGAAGCAAACTCAGCATGTGAAGTTGCACATTAAGAGAAGCAAACTCATGTGGGATTGTACATTGATTACTCTGCAAGTTTTGGCATGGAATCATGTGGGGTTGTACAATAACAGCCATATTACTACAACTATGTAAATGCAGTAATTTTCCATTGTTAATGCAACCCCATTGGTTAGTCATCAATTAGGATCGTCAATTAGGATATCCAAAGAGTATAAAACTCTTTAAACAAGGAAAGAAGCACACCTGCACATGACGCCACTGGGAGTTTTTCCATCTTACTGAATCAAGATCACTGATACCAGTGATAGTCCCCATATATCTTCGCACCCCTGAATCCTCTGTTTCAAACATCATTCTAAATCGCATCCCCAAGGAAAGTTGGGTGTACAAAGCTTTGTTATACTTGGCTAGGGGGATCACAAATTCAGTTGGACTAGCCCTGTCAAAATCAAGAGATTATGTTACTTATGCCTATGCATGAATGTATTAGTGGGGAGGACATCCGGATAGAATCAAAATACCGTGGGTTGTAGAAAATAGTAAATGGACTGTGATTAGCTGCAGCATGAGCCGCTGCAGCCAAAATTCCAATATGCATGCTGTCACTGGATATGACTGAAGATGCAAGCGCAGGTTGCTGTCTATTGACACGTTTGATGCCCAAAAGAAGTTGAGATTTTTCATCTCTACAATACATATCCAAACATCTTTTTAGCTTGGTAAGGAAGAAAATAGCATGGAGATCTATGCTGAAGATGTTAAATATAATACCTTATAAAGAGTACCGAGTCCCCAGCAAACAATCTTTTTGAACTAACAAAGATACTCCAACCTGTGGTCAGCAAGTGCCTTTTTGGTTGACCTGAAATTTAATTTTACATGCCACAGATTCATCCATATAGAAAATTTGAACTTTCACTTCTTACATGTAAGCAATAAGAAGGAAAAGTGAGTAAATGGGTATTGGCTATTGCCCACATCCAGTATCTTGTAATTTTATTCTTTGACTGGCCATAGAAAACCACAAGACATCCATTTGTATCGATAGAAAATATTCAAGGGTGGGAAGAAACCTCGGTAAATGTGCCGGAATGTCCATGATTGCCCATGAAGATCTTTGGCAACCAGCTCTTGGGCAGGAGGTTGCATTGTAAAATCCTGTATAATAAAGTAATCTCGATAAGCATAAGGACTTTCCTCAGCCCAGCCGAGAAGGACAATCACATAACAACTACAGAAATAGTAAGCAAGTCTCTGAGCTTACTAGAGGAGGAAATATCTTTTCTGCAGCACGGCGTGGTACAGAAAATCCACCATGAGTGCTAGTGTCACTAGCAGTAAGAGTTTTGCAAAAAAATTCAGTAGGCTGCCTGTTTTGTTTGAGGCCAATCTCAGATGCTATTAAAGCTTCTTTGTCCAACTGCTGGTGACATGAAGTACCATTTACATTACAAAAATCAACTTTCAAGGAAGAAACATGTAGGACACACTTTAATAAACTCAAAACAGGTGGCTTACCTTGTTAACCGGCTGAAGAGTCATCTGAGCATACACTTCATCAGTTTCAGTATCAGCCTATTATTAAGAAGAAGAAAAAAGCAAGACCAAATAGATAAGGAGATCCCAAGTAGAAAAGCAACAAAACTTATTCATTATCTATTTTTTGCCCTGGTATTCCTCCTATCAGTGTATGATGGGTAGATAAGCAAATTAAATTCTCTGCAGCGAACCTAGTGTCTGGAGTTGAAGGAATGTGATTTGAGATATCTCTCGTATATGAAGCCACTTTTTTTAAATGAGAAAAAGGCAATATAATATTTTAACATTTTAAGAAATTTGAGCAAGTATGTAAAATTATATGATTCTACTTAAGGATAAAGAAGGAGGATACCATACGTGTAATGTAACACTACGGAGCATGCAAACCAACTTAGAAGGAAGGTTTGGATAACTGGGGATTGTGTCAGTTTCTTTTTGCATCGATGCAGAAACCTTTCATGGACAAGAACATATAAGCTTCCAGAAGAATAATAAACTTTGGATACCGTGAAAGTATTTATGAAGTGAGCATACCTGTTCACTATGGCCTTGAGGAAAATAAACAACCAGACTTCCAATAGGGGGTACAGAAACCAGTGGTCCAGCACAGGCATGCCATAACTCCGAATTAAAAACCTTCCCTTCTGTTGTACAGATAATGTATATATATTTTGAGAATTTAAGAATAAACAAGACAGTTCGAAAATCACAAAATGAAAAACAGGAGAGAAAACTTCAGCTTAAAAGTATTAAGCTCTATATGTCAACATTACTTCAACTAATTTGCTAGTTCTTTCATTCTTGGCAGGATGAAACCTTACGAAGCATTACAAACTCAACAGCTACTAAACATTTAACTACTGTCACGTAAGGTTCGAACCATTCCAAGAGATAAAACCTATAGAAAAAGAAGATGAAGATGAAATCATGTTAAGCTGAATCTCCTTAAGTTTCAATTGCACTAGCTGGTAAACATTTACTCCCAATATCAGCCACATGGCCCACGTGAAAGGGATCAAATTAAAAGTACCAGCTCTATTACTTATTTTTGCCAAAGGAACCTTAATCTCTGACCAAAATAATCTGAGAATCCCAGATATATCCAGGTGTGGAGATATCAACAATCCCACAAGCCGTCTGAAAAGCGGAAGAAAAACACAACTATATTAATGTTTAGAGATGAAATTATACCTTCACCAGAATTGCCAATGTATCCATTGGGCGGAATCTTCATGGCTAGCACACTTTAAACTAAAAGAAACAGTTGAATAATAAAGATTCTGTAGAAATTATCAGCTACATTCGAGGACAAAATCAGTTTCCTTTGTAATCTCGTTGTTGAAATTGGAGAGCAATTTGCAGTAAGCGAGCAAGGAGCTACTAAATCGGCAGATCAAAGAGTTATGGAAATGGAATGCGAGAGAGGGAGGTGTAAATTGCAAAAGGAATATGGAGAGAAAGCGTGATACTGTAGCCAAAGGAGTTCCTTTTTGGAAAAATACACTTTCCTCATCTAGCTAGCTAGCGCCTAACTTTCTACAGTCGTCGAAAAAAAAGCAAATTCTTAGACGGAAAAGGTAACAGAGCTGGAGATGGATCTCCAGACGCAATGAGCACAGATGTACTAAGCCTGAGAAAATGGAGGTGTGGGAGGTGGTGGAGTAGGCGCCGGAAATTGGGGGAGAAAAAGAGAGAATAACCAACAGAGGAAAAAAAAAAGAAAGACAGAATTTTTGGAAGCCGACAGAGGAAGGAGAGGGAAAAGGAAAAGAGTGTTATGATTTTTTTTTCTTTCGAAAAAACACCTCTTATTTGTGCTAATTTAGACGACATCACGTTTTATATCATTATTGATTTAAACTCATCCATTTTTCACTTTTTATTATAATGTCCTACCATTCACTGACTTCGTTAACATTTCCATCCAAACACTGAAATTATTATTTATTTTTTTGAGGGAAAACTTTTCGTAAAAATTAGGCAATGAAAAATAAAACTCTAGATAATATAATAACAGGTGAGAAAAAAGGTATAGAGAAAGTATTGTCTAATGATTATCTATGCAAGATGATCGATAAAGTACACATATAATATTTGTGAAAGATTAATACTCAAAATTTGTTCACGTGAGCTGTCCGATCGACGAATGAAATACACTCAACACATCACACATATCCCCCTACAATTTTGGATTTTTATTGATGATAGTAATTTTTATTGATGATAATAATTTGTGTTGATGATAATAATTTGTGTTGATGACAGTAATTTGATGATAGTTTGACGGTTTTGATTGATACAATTTGTGATGATAACACAGTGCGTAAATGACATTTTTTATCACATTTGATTACATTTTTTATCCTTCGGCTTTTAATATTGTCCATATTTAATCGATTTTTGTAAAAAAAAGTCAAATTAAATTATCATAAGTGTCGTTCACACTACTATATTGAAGTGTCATCCAAATGTTTTTAATCTGAATACACTGCAAGGTGACCAACAATCAAATTCTAACACGTTTTGTTTTTCAACAATTCGATAGTGTTGATGACAATACATTAACCCTTTTGTGTTGATGACAGTTTGTGTTGATAACAGTTTGTGTTAATAACAGTATTTTTTGTTGATGACAATAATTTTTGTTGATGACAGTAATTTTTGTTGATGAAAGTAATTTTTTCCGGTGACAGTAATTTTTGTTGATGACAGTAATTTGTATTGATGACAGTTTGACAGTTTTGGTTGATACAATTTGTGATGATAACACAGTGCGTTAATGACATTTTTCATCACATTTGATTACATTTTTTGTCCTCCGGCTTTTAATATTGTCCATATTTAATCATTTTTTGTAAAAAAATGTCAAATTAAATTATCATACGTCTCGATCACACTACTATATTGAAGTGTCATCCAAATGTTTTTAATGTGAATCATCACTCTAAGGTGACCAACAATCAAATTCTAGCACGTCTTTTCAAACTAATTACATACATTACCAAGTCAATTAACGTGCTCAATGTAAAAATCAATTTGAAAATTAGGGTTCTTCCCATTTAGGGTTTTTCTTTAATCAATTTGAAAATTTGTATTCTTCCAAATTTAGAGTTTTTTGTTCACGTGTTGCTCTTCTTCGATCTTCTTCATTCCTTATCCATGGAAGATATACAAGCACTGCAAGAGAAAGATCGTACATCAATGGGGTCGAAGCTGCACCATCCAACGAGAATCTCCCCATAGTGAAGCGGCAACGACGTCCAAGCGTTCGATTGAGCGACATCGGCGACCAGCCCTCCGCGACAACGACGCTCTTCCACGAGTCTCACAGGCGGACGAGACAATGGAGGTTTCCCGACCTAGACCTAATTGGCTGCCCAAGATTGAAGAAGGCGATGGGTTCGATAGAGATTTCGAAAAATGGTTTATGCTATAAAAATGGGTATGATTAACTGTAAGGCGAGGGGTATGATTAACTGTGCTATTATCCGCTGGCTTATGCTATAAAAATGGTTTAATTAAAGCTTAGCAATAATGAACGGTTAATTATAGGAATCCGGATCAGGTGAGAATAATTATTATTGTGCGAATATACGAATAAATGCACATTTAGGCGATTGACATGCATTTTCTTCAGTAATGACATGCACATTTAGGTCATTGACATGCACTCTGTCAGATTTGCATGTCATTGATAATTTGTCATTGACATGCACTTTCGGGGTGTGTGCATGTACTTTTCACATATTCGCACAATAATAATTATTTTCATCTGAATCTTTTCCTAATTATAGTTGGGTCTGGACATCACTATTTTTATTAAATGTATCTCTAACATGTGTCCAAATAACTAAAAATAGAAGGGCTTAAATTATCTTAATTCTTAATATACTATAAAATTAGGGGTTTCTCCAATTAATCACACTGCATTTAATGTCGTTTCTAATTTATGTATTTTCTTGATTTTTTTCTTTTCTCATTTCTTTACTACGTTTACGAATATGTCACTCAAATGAAAATTTTGATCCACCAACATATGTCTATAGTGAATCTGTATGAAATTTATCATCATCTTCTACTCTTCGGTTCCGCAAGGTGTGAAGTTTTATAGACAGTAAAATCCGCGCGTAGCGCGGGCCCAAAAAATATAGTTCTCCATAAACTTATATCATAATAAAAAAGTACCACATTTTCAATGTAATTTTTTTCTTTTTAAATTATTTATTATGTTTCTTCGGACACACACTAGTTAAACTCATTAAACATCATCTATACATATATTAAAACAGAGCGGTGTTTTGCCACATGACACTTGGTCTATGTGTCGGTCTCTGGGCTATGTCACCTCATCTTCTGCATCACCGCCATATTAGTTTTTATTTTTGTTATATATGTCTTTGAAAATAGATTAAACAAGGAAAATAAAAAAAAATCTTATAGACTATATCTTTTTTTATCTTTTACCAAATTATAAAATTAAAAAGATATCAAAGAGATTATATTATCCTTTTTTATTTTTTTACCATGTTATATATTTTATCTTATATATATCTTATATATTTATTTTACTATCAATCTAATTAGAATTTAAACTATGAGTAAGGATCAAATTAGAACCTCTCTTAAGATAAGCACTAAGAACCCATATCTGAGTCGTTAGATCCATTTATTTGAACAGTTAGATACGATTACGCTCGAGTGTCTAATTCTCTCCATCTAATGAAAACTCATTAAGGGTATTTTTTGTTCTTTTCACTTCATATTCTTTTGACAATATCTTCCCCAACTTAGCGATCGGAGAAATTGATCTCGCCGGAAGCGCGTCGACAACCGTGGAGAGATGACGATGGCAGAAACAATGTTGTCGGACGCCTCGCTGAAACCAATGCACAATTCAATCCTTTGAGTTGTGGTCGTTGTTCAATTTGGCCACGAAATGTTCGAGTATACTTCTTGGGCCTATCTTGGTCGTGTCCAAAGTTGAAGACCAACAGAGACTCAATGACAAAGATATGGTTGCTGCAAGATCAGAATTGGTTTCTATTCGTTTGGGCAAGATCGTATTAAGCTCTCCTTTGGATATGTTTCATTACTTGTGTTTATCTTCATTGTGTCCAAAATTGAGACCTATTCGACATTGGACGAGGCCACCATGATCAGAGCAAGATCCAGGAGTTTAGGGATTTTCTAGGGTTTCTTTTCTTGGGAACCAAACAATTCGAGGGAGACATTGGGAGACTATTTATTATGTGTTTTTGGAGGGTTTTAGGCAGATTCGACAAATTGATAATATTTCTAAGTTTTAGTTTTGACGTCTAGTTTCGACGTTGTTTTAGCTGTAGTTTGATTGAGTTGAATTCAAGTGGATTTCTTGGTTTTAATTCAATTGTGAGAAAGTGGAAGAATTGGAGAATATTGTCCACAAGAAGAAATCAGAGCCTACAACAGATGTTAGTAACAATGTTAATGAACATTCTCAAAACAAATCGGTAAGCTCTCAGTCAGTAGAAGACACTGTAGATGGCAAGAGATCCAATAAGATTATTGATGAAGAAAATCTTGATGATGCATCTTTTGGGTCAATCATGAGAAAGAACTGTTTCTTGGAGACAATGCAGACAACAAAATTGTAGGAGGCAGTCGAGTTGTTCCACTGACAAATTGTTATTGATGAAAAAATTGTTGATGTTGCATCTTTTGAAAAGGAGAAGTTTTAGAAGGCATTCCAGATGTTGAAGTTGTAGGGGAAATTTCTGAAAATGTTGAAGTTCAAGATGAAATAATTTTAAATGATGAAATTGATAAGGAAATTGATTTTTGTTTAATGGTTGATCAGTCTCCCCCCAAAAAAAAAAAATTGTGATGGAAAAATTACTGAGAGTGCACCATGTAGTCCAAATGTGGAAAGCTTGTTCTAGAGTAAGCACCAAAGGAAAAGAACCATGATCACGAGTGATTGTTTATGTAAAACCAATGTATGAATATTTAAGTCATCTAGAAAATAAAGAGCATGCTCAGATTGTTGAAATGAATAAAAAAAGTGAGTGATTGTTTATGTAAAACCAATGTATGAATATTTAAGTCATCTAGAAAATAAAGAGCATGCTCAGATTGTTGAAATGAATAAAAAAGTGGACGCTGAAGTTTTAATGAATTTAGAAAATCAAGTGGGAGCTCACTGTGATGTAGTCGCTACACTAGTCTATTATTTCTTGGAACGAAAAGCATATGCTGATGTCAATACACAGAATGTTTGAAGGTTAGAATTTGGAATTCCAAAACTACCATTGAAGAAATATAGATTGCCAAACAGACCTCCAAACTCATATTATTATTTTTTGGTCGAGAAACAGGCCTTGGTCCCTGCGATTTCCAAACTCATATTATGACAGTGAAGCTCGAAGAGAATTCTACAATTGGCTTTTAGGATGGTATGCTTCTACTTTCTACTTTTTTATCATATACTTATATAGTGGGATGTTAAAAGACGTCACAAATATTGGCAAGTTTGTCACAAGTATTTTTGTGACATCTTTTATTTTTTAAAAGATGTCACAAATATATTGTGAAAATTTTGGGACAAACACTATTATATGCTAAGTTGTCACATTTTGGGACAAATTAAATTTTAGATTTCTGTTTTATTTTAACCTTTCCTAAACAATATTTTGTTACAATTTATATGTAACACCCCCAAAATCACTTGAGAACATTACCGCTAGTGACACTTAACCGTTCAAACCCACCCAAGGCTTATGTATATCACAAATACAAAACAAATAGAATAACTCGAAACATTCACTAAATACTCCAAATGAGTATACAATGCAGAAGCGTAGCAAAACCAATAATATAGTTATAAAATTAAATAGCGGAAGACTTAATTCAATTTGTAGACGACATAAGATGTCCTAGTCAAAATTATGGAACAAACCTTATTCAAATAAAATGATAAAAATAATCCTGGCTTTCTTCAACGTCTGACTCCTCTTCACACTGGAGATCCACCAGATGTGTTGTATATGGACGGGTGACACCACCCAAACATGAAAGGAAAGAAACGGTTGGTTAGTCTAATGAAAGACTATGAAAGTGGTATTTTTGTGAGGTTCTTGTAATCATGTCGAATAGCCACATCCACTCTCGAATGAAAGTCGAGAAGTGACGAGTACTGAATAATTTATGAAAGAGATATGTAACAGGAGAAGACTCCAAAATGATTGAGTGTTATGGGAAGAATATGATATGAGAACATTATAATTAATTTTCACACAATACTTTTAAAACAACCAACTTGAAATAATGAACTAACAATCAGCCTCACCACATATATTGTGTAAATCACCACACATGTGGATCCAGATTAAAAAGAAAGTCATTAAACAAGAGATCGGGCGGTTTGCATAAACCCACACTTATCTTATTTACTTTCAAAACGTATAAATTCACGTTATAAGTTTTTAAACCACATCTCACCCCTCGAGATTTATTGTGGACAAATTTTCGGAATAATGACACTGGCTAAGTGAACCTCCTCTTATATCCGAATAAGCGGAACGATCATGACCAAACAAGGCGACAATATATTTTTCATCCTAACCCTTATATTATCAAGAATCATCTGCCCTCCCACATGACATGTAGCGCTCCTACATCCAAATGCGATACCCAAATCACAAAAATAAACCAAAGTCAATAATCAATTGATATAATAATTCTATTAATTATACCAATTTAAATATGATTAATTTTTTTTAACCTTAAATTAATAATATTATCGACTTAAAAATTAAAATCAAATTATATTTACTGAAATATAATTTATAATGTATAAACGAAGTTATTATAATGTAATTAATTAATATAATGCATTAATATAATTCAGATTGGGCTTAAATTGCAAACTGATACACAAAAGGGAATTAGGCTTCTTAGGCCCAACAGACTCGGCCCAGTACTCAACTTATCAATCGGCTCATTACCACTGATCCATTAAATGAATTGGTGCAAGGCTCAAGACAAGATGAACCCGTCATCCTCGAATTTTTTTCTGAAATAAGCATTTTACCCGAAAAAATTCCCGACGTAGGCTCTTTTCAAAACAATTTTCCAAAATAGGCACTTATTTCAGCTTCGGAATTTTTTTACGTGTGAGAGACGCTGGTTGAACCAGCGTCTCTCCTCCGAAGCTGAAGCTATTTTTTTTTGATTTTTTTATGTATAAGAGACGCTGGCCGAACCAGCGTCTCTTATACATATTTTTTTTTAATTCCCCGTGTAAGACACGTAAAAAGTTTAAAAAAAAAAATTATTTATACAAACCTTTTGTTAATTTTTTTTTTCTAAGTTTATATATATATATATTATTATACATGACTTACTCGTGTTTGGATGGCTCGTATGGGCTCGTTTGAAATCGTAATCGATCACGACCGATTTCGTTGGGTCCGTATTGATCCCAGCTTTCACTAGATATGTCGCTCGCTCGATTCTGATTTCGAACGACCCCATACGAGCCACCCGAACAAGCGTAAGTCTCGTGCGTACCTTCTACTGTAAATGGATATTTACAAATTAGTTCCTCCATATCACGCGATGAGAGACATATCTGGTGAAAGCTTGGATCAATACGGACCCAACGAAACTGGTCGTGGTCAATTCCGATTCCGAACAAGCCCATACGAGCCATCCGAACAAGCGTAAATCTCGTGCATACCTTCTTTCACTAGTTCGGAATCGGAATTGATCACGACCAGTTTCGTTGGGTCCGTATTGATCCCAGCTTTCACCAGATATGTCTCTCATCGCGTGATATGGAGGAACGGATTTGTAAATATCCATTTACAGTAGAAGGTACGCACGAGACTTACGCTTGTTCGGGTGGCTCGTATGGGGTTGTTCGAAATCAGAATCGAGCGAGAGACATATCTGGTGAAAGCTGGGATCAATACGGACCCAACGAAATCGGTCGTGATCGATTCCGATTTCAAACGAGCCCATACGAGCCACCCGAACAAGCGTAAGTCTCGTGCGTACCTTCTACTGTAAATGGATATTTACAAATCCGTTCCTCCATATCACGCGATGAGAGACATATCTGGTGAAAGCTTGGATCAATACGGACCCAACGAAACTGGTCATGGTCAATTCCGATTCCGAACAAGCCCATACGAGCCATCCGAACAAGCGTAAATCTCGTGCATACCTTCTTTCACCAGTTCGGAATCAGAATTGATCACGACCAGTTTCGTTGGGTCCGTATTGATCCAAGCTTTCACCAGATATGTCTCTCATCGCGTGGTATGGAGGAACGGATTTGTAAATATCCATTTACAGTAGAAGGTACGCACGAGACTTACGCTTGTTCGGGTGGCTCGTATGGACTCGTTTGAAATCGGAATTGATCACGACCGATTTCGTTGGGTCCGTATTGATCCCAGATTTCACCAGATATGTCTCTCGCTCGATTCTGATTTCGAACAACCCCATACGAGCCACCCGAACAAGCGTAAGTCTCGTGCGTACCTTCTACTGTAAATGGATATTTACAAATCCGTTCCTCCATATCACGCGATGAGAGACATATCTGGTGAAAGCTGGGATCAATACAGACCCAACGAAACTGGTCGTGATCAATTCCGATTCCGAACTGGTGAAAGAAGGTATGCACGAGATTTACGCTTGTTCGGATGGCTCGTATGGGCTTGTTCGGAATCGGAATTGACCACGACCAGTTTCGTTGGGTCCGTATTGATCCAAGCTTTCACCAGATATATCTCTCATCGCGTGATATGGAGGAACGAATTTGTAAATATCCATTTACAGTAGAAGGTACGCACGAGACTTACGCTGGTTCGGGTGGCTCGTATGGGGTCGTTCGAAATCAGAATCAAGCGAGAGACATATCTGGTGAAAGTTGAGATCAATACGGACCCAACGAAATCGGTCGTGATCGATTCCGATTTCAAACGAGCCCATACGAGTCATCCAAACACGAGTAAGTCATGTATAATAATATATATATATAAACTTTGAAAAAAAAAATTAACAAAAGGTTTGTATAAGGCGCTATACAAATAATTTTTTTTTTAAACTTTTTACATGTAACCTTATACATAAAAAAATCAAAAAAAAATAGCTTCAGCTTCGGAGGAGAGACGCTGGTTCAACCAGCGTCTCTCACACGTAAAAAATTTCGAAGCTGAAATAAGTGCCTATTTTGGGAAATTGTTTTGAAAAGAGCCTACGTCGGGAATTTTTTCGGGTAAAATGCTTATTTCAAAAAAAAAATTCCGTCATCCTCCCCACGCTCACCTTCGACCTTTTCTGCAGGAGCAACAATGGCGGGTGAAGCGATTTCCAACGACTAACCGAGAAACGGACGACGGATTAACTTCTGGAGAGTAACTGGGCAAATCCGGCGAGACTTCGTGCGAGAATAAGTCAAAGTCCGGCTGAGCGGTTGGCGTACTCTTGCATGAATGCCCCAAATAAGGATGCTCTCTCGAGCAAGCGTTTAATAAAATTGAAGCGTTTGATAAAATTATAGTTCTTCACCTGTGAAATGTGAATGTATCTTTAACAACTATCGATCAGGGTTGTTTTACATCACATTCTTCTTATTCTACATTAATTCGGTCATAATGTTTTCATTTGCCAATATATCATCTTCCTTTTTATATTAGTGATGATGCATTACTCTATATGGTTTTTGATTTTCAACTGAACGTTTAGTTTCACACCTTTAGGTTCTTTGATTGAAGTTAATTAAGTACTTGGTTTCTAGCTGAAGTATGGTTGTTTGTTCAGCACCTAATTATGGGTTTGTTAGGTAGATTAGGTTATAAAGTGTTTATTGTTTATAAATGGTTTATTGTTGATAAATATGTTTGGTAAAAAGCATATTTTTATTGGAATATGTGTAATTTATTTGAAATATGTGAGTGAGGGAAAAAAGATAAATAAATAATGTTGCACGTTAATCGAAATCATAAAAAATGAGTTTTTGAAAAAAAATGGTTTATAAACTTGTTACCAAACATAGCCATAATGAATTTGGAGTATGAAAAATAAAATAACCAAAAGAGAATAATGGAATTTATATGATGACAACAAATTTGATTTATAATGGTTGAGAATTTGATGGCGTCCCCCAGCCAACGCCAAGACTTTGCGACCTAGGACTATGAGGTGTATACTTTGAAGCACATTGAGTCCCTAGTGTTTGCAAGAGGAAATTTCAAGTATGTGACACACAAGAAGGTTGATATCATCATAAGTCAAATGACTCATAGTATTTTCAGGCAAGTTAGGGAGCGTTCTTGAGTTGGAGATTATGAGGAGGTTTCGTTTCATGTTGAGTTTTTAGTTCTTTGATAAGGAATTTATATTAGGAATACTTACATGCATGTAACTTAACTCAAATGTATTTGTGTTATGAAATCTGTAATAAGGCACACTGGTTGCGAGATTAAGTAAAATTTTGCAAATGTTTAACCAAAAATAGCTTTGTACAGTACATGAAAAATATTCTGGAATGGATGCAGGATGAAAGTAAGTAAAATTTTATGCTGGAACAAATTTAAAATTTTATACGCGGACACATTTCATACTGAACAGGCAACGTGTTTTTGTTTGTAGTAATGAAAGTGTAATGGGCCTTGCTGGAAATGAGTTAAACAAGAAATTTTTCCAAAATTTGTTTAATCCAGGACAATGGTTGGAGGGTGATGTAATTATTTTCTATGTTGCAGGTAAAATACTTACATTTTTGTACATTTGTAATTGAAGGACTAATTTGTCATCTTATGTCCGCATATGGAGCAAATGTTATGCTATTATCATAAGCATATATCAGAAAAGGGCGAGCAGTTCAAAGAATTTGTAGTTCTAGACACATACTTCCAACTGTTAGCAGAGGTTGAGCACAAAGGAAATGTAAACGAGTACTCCAAAAGCAAGGAGGATTTTGTGCTAGATTACCTACAAGGAAAACCACCTAGTCTTTATCCAAGGAAATGGGATGATGCAGATCACATCTATTTCCCTTTTAATATTCCTAATACCCACTGGTTTTCTATACATATTGAGTTATCGAATTGGGCAGTTAATGTGTATGAGTGTAATACAAGTCTCTTGAAAAAAGAATAGATCTTCGAATTGATTACGCCAGTAATTGACGTTGTGCAAAAGTATGTGAAGATGTACGAGCCATTGGCAAAGAGATGTGAACCATTTTTTTGACAAACTACTTTCTATGATCTGTAAGGAAAAAGTTCCCCAAAATAATCGTGGGTAAATTATTTATTACATTGGCAGCGATTGAGGTTGTTACTCGATTGGAATTATTCATTTTATAACTTTGGTGTACACTGTACAGAGGGGACTATGAGGTGTATACTTTGAAGCACATTGAGTCCCTAGTGTTTGCAAGAGGAAATTTCAAGTATGTGACAGACAAGAAGGTTGATACCATCATAAGTCAAATGACTCATAGTATTTTCAGGCAAGTTAGGGAGCGTTCTTGAGTTGGAGATTATGAGGAGGTTTCGTTTCATGTTGAGTTTTTAGTTCTTTGATAAGGAATTTATATTAGGAATAATTACATGCATGTAACTTAACTCAAATGTATTTGTGTTATGAAATCTGTAATAAGGCACATTGGTTGCCAGATTAAGGTCAGACAATGTGACATTACATCAGAAAATTATCATTCTTGAATTGAGTTTTAATTCTTTGATCATGAATCAGTAGTTGGAATGATTTACATGTAGTTAAACTTTAACGTATGTGTGTGTTATGAATGCCCATATAAATCTCAGTTAATGTGAGTCTACATCACATATGAATAAGTAAAATTTACAAATTATAATTTTAAGGCGAAATAAGACTTAAGAAACCGTTATATCATAAACAATTCCATTTGATTAGCAACCTAAATCACTACCAAGGTATAGTATCCTATATATATATATAGAGAGAGAGAGGGAGGCTCCGGTAAGACCACTTTTATAGTAAAACGGTGTTAATGAATAGGAGCCATAGGATGAGATTAGATCTAGGGTAGATTAAGAGTCTTGGAATTAAAACAAAATAAGGAAAAAATATCAAAACTTCTTCCTTAATTTACGGCAATTGAAAATCAACGCCTTCTCTCTCTCTTCCATCAATTCAACGTCTTCTCTCTCTTCCATCGTTCTTCTCTTCCAGGGTTTCTCTTTCAGACGGTAACATTAATAGTTGATCGATACAACAACACGCAAATCTCCATGGAAGAAGGTTAGTATCGAGATATGCATCAAATTAGTTTACTAAATTCGACTTTGATATATTAGATTCATAGGAATTTGATTAGAGTTTGATTATATTCGACTTTGATAAATTTGACTTTGATATATGAATCAAACTAGGGTTAATTAGGGTTTCGTTCTGATATGCAACATTAATAAAATTATATGCACCAGGGATTCGGTGTTATGCAGTAGCAATTTAGGGTTTCACATGAATTATGTTATGCAGTAATAAAGCTGTCATATGCATTTCGTTATCATTGTTATGCAACCGGATTTACTTGATATGCAGTAGATACGTTTTGATTCTAACAATGGTTTTCGCCTCTCAAATCGAATGCTTAGCCAAGGGGATGTGACATTCGACTTTCATATTAGATTCATAAGATTCTTTCATGTAAATTGACGGTCATGAGGGTGATGAAATTTGATTTACCTATTGAATTTTACTATAGAATTCTAGGGTTTCATTCTGATATGCAAAACCAATACATCGATATGCACGGTTCGCTAGGGTTTTGTACCAATCCTAATATGCAAACCTTAAGTTTTGATATGCAGTTTGTTTTCGCCGTTATGCAGAACTTAAGTTGTAATATGCAGTTTGTATTCTTCGTTATGCAAAATGTAGGGTTTTGTTTTCAATACTATTATGCAATAATTATGTCGTAATATGCAGTTTGTTTTCAACGTTATGCAGAATATAAGATGTAATATGCAGTTTCATACTCATGTTGTTTTCAAGGTTTTAATCATTTTTATGTTTTTTCGTATTCATCATTATGCATTCGGATTTACTTGATATGCACTCAATATATTTTGATATGCACTCAATATATTTCGATATGCAGTTCATAGGTTCGTGTATGCAAAAGAACTCAAATGATGATGTCATGTAGTATTCCTCGGACGATGATGTCGATGTATCTAATGATGACATGTCAAACGAAGAAGAAGAATTAATATATGGTACAAAATGTGTCACTGACACCGAAGATAAACACACAAAGCATTGGGTTCGGTATGCATGAAGTAGTAATTAATATCTGTCTCGTCGTTGTAGGGTTTCATATTGCCTTGATATGACAATATGCAAAACATCTAAATTGATATGCATTTTAATCAATTTTTGTATTGTTGGGTAGAGTTCTGTATTCTCCTTCTGATATGCAAAAACAGTGAATCGATATGCATTAATTAGTAAATTATTTTCGTATTGGTGTGTAGAGTTTTGTATTCTGTTGATATTTCGATATGTAAAAACGGTGAATCGATATGCATGAACTAGTAATTGATATTCTTCTCCTTGTATAGTTTTATATTGTTTTGATATGCAACACATAGCAAGAGAGGTGTGTGCATATCACACACAAACAAGTGAATATCAAGAATGCACTTCAAAAACACTACATACGATTAGCATATTGTACCAAATTTGCAGAGATATGCACCAAATCTGCAGTGATATGCACCAAATCTGCAGCGATATGCACCAAATCTGTATAGATATGAACCAAATTCGTAGCGATATGCACTAATCGTTGTTCATCAAATTCATCATATTAAAAATGCACTTCAAAAAAACTACATACGATTTGCATAATGTAAAAAGTAGTGTGTATATCACACACAAACAGGTGAATACCAACACACTATATGAAAATACTAATTTGGCTTGAACATTCATTATAATTTGCTCAACATTTTCTCTTTCATACCGATTTGTTTTGAAATTCTTAGGTTATGATGATATACGATCTAACTGTGACAACTGTTTCTATTCATGGTCTTAGGGTGGATATAACAATCTTCTTAATATGAGAACTCTCAATTCTAGCCGGCCTTGTTCTCTCTGCAATTTCTCTTTATTTCAAACTTGCATTACTGCGCTTTTGCTTCTACGTCTGAAAATCACATAGAAACTAAGATTGGCTCGGAAGAAGAAACGAAGAACGCTCCTACCACTGTCCATGTAAGATCCAGAAGTTACAGTTCACATCATTTTCAATATTAATAATCATCCGAGTTTTATTCCAATGAAACAATTCCTAGTTTTTCATCTTTACATTGCAATATTTCTTACAATCTACTTGAAAGACTCCTCATGGCTTTATCCCTGTCCTTGAGCACGAACTTTTGAGTTTTTACTGTAGACGTCTTAGGCAACTCATCAAACACCACACTTGTGGAAGTCGGTCCCTGCAAAACCCAATAAGCTTTGCAACATTAACACTACACCCCTCTTTCAATTGCACAAAAGCACAATGAGTCTCTCCCCTAATATAAACCTGCACACAAGATATTGGAAAAAACATGTAAGGTACATTGCTCATACCATAACAGGAAAGCATTCAACAACTGATTAGTAACAATAGAGGCAGTAATCATGCATAATCTGCACATTAACCATCAAGCAACAAGAAATGGACAACACAACACCATAATCTGCACATTAACCATCAACCAACAAGAAATGGACAACACAATACGCATTTAATCTATAGTCTAATCCGTGATTAGAAGTACCTTCAAATCAACCCAAAAAAACACTAATATTTTATATTATACGTATGCTAAACCCCAAAACAAGCAAGAAGCAACCATCATCAAAGTAACAAGAACCACTGCGCAATGCACTGCAAATTCGATAACGACACCAAACTATAAATCCACAAAATATTAAAATCAAAACAACATCATATTTGAATCCCTAATTAACATTATCATTCTCTGTCATTCTTACTTTCCCTTTCTTTTTTTTCCTTGTTCATTCATGACCCACCTCTGAAAATTCCACAATCCACACCCACATCTTCTTCTTTTCTTCTACAATTATAACTAGATAATTTCACAATAATGCCCCCCTTTCGCTTTTGTGTTTGTACTCTGTACCTTCCAAAAGCCTCACTTTGAATCCAAAATTCATCAAACTACAACTACAAACCAACATAATATTAGCTTTAGACCAATCCATAAGTACGATCTAGGGTTTCACATCAAGTCTTTGAAAGGTTATTAGTTAATTATCATCTATTGACTTAGTCATAGCAGTTTAAATAAATCCTAGAATCTAGGCAGTTAGACTTGTTTCCTTCGTAAGCCAGTAAGTTGTTGTTAGTGGCTACTTTCTAGTTCAGCAGTTATGATTTCCTTGTTTTGTTGTAACCACTATCGACTACTTAAGCCATAGTTTCCCTCATTGAATACAGACAATTCAGTTTTCACAATTTAAGCTCTTAAACTCACATTTGGTATCAGAGCTTGGGAGAGGAAATCAGGCCGCATCCTGTAAAGAATCAAACACAAGATGAGTGAGGACAAAACACTTACGAAGATCCCACATTTTGATGGTCACTATGATCATTGGAGTGAGCTTTTTGAAAATCTGTTGAGGGCAAAGGATCTCTGGAGTCTGGTGGAGATTAGTTATCTAGAACCAAAGGATAGGACTCTCCTTACAAATGCTCAGATAGCTCAACTGGAGGAGGCCAAAAGAAAGGATCACCAAGTGAAGCATTATATGTACCAGGCGCTGGACAGGACGATGTTTGAACAAATCTTGGATAGGAGCACATCCAAGATCGTGTGGGATTCGTTGAAGAGGAAATTCGGAGGCAGTGAGAAGGTAAAGAAATCTCTGCGTAATACCTTAAGGAGAGAATTTGAGATTCTTGAGATGAAGAAAGGAGAGACTATTACTGATTACTTTGCAAGAGTAATGGTAGTCTCCAACAAACTTCACAGCAATGGAGAGGACATGCCAGATTCGAAGATTGTCGAGAAAATCTTGCGAACCCTAACAGAGCGGTTCACTTATGTGGTTGTTTCTATCGAGGAATCAAGGGATACCGATGAGATGTCCATAGATGAGTTGCAGAGCACCCTGGTGATGCACGAGCAGAAGTTCAGCAGAACTAACAAGGAAGAAGAGGATCAAGTGTTGAAAGTGGAAGAACGATCAGTAAGAGGAAGAGGCAGAGGCTATTCACGTGGTCGTGGGAGAGGTCGAGGTAGACAGATTTACAACAAGGCCACAGTTGAGTGTTACAAATGTCACAATCTAGGACATTATCAATATGAGTGTCCTAAGGGAAGCAGAGAGGCTAACTATGCAGAGTTAGAAGAAGAAGATGAGTATTTGCTTATGGCTTATATTGATGCTTACAAAGCCAAACGAAGTGATGCATGGTTTGTTGACTCAGGATGTTGAAACCACATGTGTAGCATTGAAGGTATGTTCTCCAGTTTAGATACAACTTTCAAGCATTCGGTCAAACTTGGGAATGATAACAGAATGCAAGTTGTTGGGAAAGGAATTGTTAAAGTGGTGTTAGGAGGAATCACTTATGCCATAGGTGATGTGTATTTCGTACCTGAGCTGAAAAACAACCTGTTGAGTGTGGGACAACTTCAAGAGAAGGGACTAGCGGTGCTTTTTCAGGGAGATATATGCAGTATATGTCATCCTACGAGGGGATTAATTGCAGAGTCTATCATGTGTGCTAATAGACTTTACATCTTGTTGTCTGAATCATCAAAGGGGTTAAACGAGGAGAATCAAGAAATGAGTTGCCTTCAGACAGACAACACTGAAATTTCCAAGCTATGGCATCAACGTTATGGGCATCTTAGCTACAAGGGACTCCACACACTACAGAGCAGAGATATGGTACATGGACTGCCAAGCTTCCCAACATCAACTATCACGTGTGTCGACTGCTTGAATGGAAAGCAAACACGAGCTCCTATCCCACAACAAAGCACCTGGAGAGCAAGTCATCCTCTCGAGCTTGTCTACTCAGATATATGTGGTCCGATCTCGCCTACATCCAAGAGTGGAAAGAGATACTTCTTGAGCATTATAGATGACTACAGCAGGAAGGCGTGGGTGTACCTATTAGCTGAGAAGTCAGAAGCTTTGGCAAGTTTCAAAGCTTTCAAAAGAATGGCAGAGAAAGAAACAGGACTGAATGTGAAGTGTCTCAGAACTGATCGAGGAGGGGAGTACACTTATACAGAATTCAATGAATTTTGTAAGGAAAATGGGATACGAAGACATCTAACAAATTCATATACCCCTCAACAAAATGGAGTAGCAGAAAGGAAAAATCGAACGGTGAGGAATATGGTGAGAGCTATACTATCTGCAAAAGGAATGCCGAAGTCTTTCTGGCCAGAAGCTGTAAACTGGACCTTCCACATCTTGAATAGATGTCCTATAGTGGCAGTAAAGGATGAAACTCCTCAAGAAGCTTAGAGTGGAGTCAAGCCCACAGTAGATCATTTCAAAATATGGGGATGTCTTGCTCATGCTCATGTCCCACAAACCAAGCGAGGTAAGTTAGATAATAAAAGCTCTATATGTATTTTCTTGGGAGTCAGTGAGAATACTAAGTGATATAGACTTTTTGATGTTCAGTCTAACAAAATTATTATCAGTCGGGATGTTGTATTTGAGGAGAGTAAACAGTGGGAATGGGGAAAAGAGCATGAAAAACAAATAAATGAAGATTTATAGTGGAAAGAAAAAGAAACTCACCAAGAGAACATGGGAGAAAGGGAAACACGAGAAATACAGGTTCATGAGCAGTCAAATGTAGAGGAAGAAAGGGGAACACGGGTAAGAGAACTAGAAGAAGGAGAGTCTAGTTCAATTCAAGGGAGAGAGAGGAGAACACCTAGATGGCTGGATGATTATGTTCATATGGCTCATGTGGTTGAACAAAACTTTGAAGATCCAGTGTATTTTGATGATGCAATAAAAGAAGAGAAATGGAGGGATGCAATGGACAGTGAAATCACCTCCATCGTAAAGAACAAGACATGGACTCTTACCAACTTACCAAAGGATGCAAAGAAGATTGGAGTCAAGTGGGTGTATAAAACAAAAAGAGATGAGAATGGGCAAATCAGCAAGCACAAGGCTCGATTAGTAGCTAAAGGCTACTCTCAGCAGCAAGGAGTAGATTTTTCTAAAGTGTTTGCTCCAGTGGCTCGTATGGACACTATAAGAATGATCATTGCCTCTTTAGCGCAAAAAGGGTGGAAGATCTTTCAGCTAGATGTTAAGTTAGCTTTCCTACATGGAAAATTGGATGAGGTGGTGTACGTTGATCAGCCTAGAGGATATGAACAGAAAGGAAAGGAACATCTAGTGTATAAACTACACAAGGCTCTGTACGGATTAAAATAGGCACCGCGTGCCTGGTTTAGTCGCATCAAGGATCATTTCAAGAAGGGAGGCTTCAAATCCTGTGATAGTGAACAAACTCTCTTCACCAAGAGAAGTCAAGAAGGAAAAATCATCATTGTAAGTGTATACTGGTGATGATGAGAAGCTGATGGCAGAATTCAAGGCATCAATGCTAAGAGAATTTGACATGACTGATCTCAGGTGTATGAGCTTCTTCTTGGGAATTGAGGTGCTGCAAACAGAGAAGGGAATTTTTATATGCCAGAAAAAGTATGCTGAAGAAGTGCTTAGAAGATTTGGGATGTGGGAGAGTCATCTGGTCAAGAATCCTACAGTTCCTGGAGTGAAATTAGACAGTGATGCAAAGGGAACTCCAGTAGACGAGACTTATTATAAGCAAATCGTGGGAAGTCTTATCTATCTGACATCAACAAGACCTGACCTTATGTTTGCTACGAGCTTGATAAGCAGATTCATGGCAAAACCTACAGAACTTCACTTACAAGCTGCAAAAAGGATACTCAGGTACCTAAGAGGAACTCTGAGCCTTGGAGTTTTTTACAAAAGGGAAAATGATCAAATGAAGGAGCTTGAGGTCTATACAGACAACGACTATGCAGGGGATACTGAAGACAGGAAAAGCACAAGTGGCTATGTCTTTTTGCTCAGCTCGGGAGCCATTGCTTGGAGCCTGAAAAAACAGCCTATAGTGACATTCTCTACCACAGAAGCTGAATATGTGGCATCAACTGTTTGCGCATGTCAAGCCATATGGATGTAGAGGATCCTCAAGGAGCTTGGGTACAAGGGAAAGTCATGTACCATCATCAATTGTGATAATAGTTCCACCATTAAGTTGTCTAAGAACCCAGTTATGCATGGTCGTAGCAAACACATAGATGTTCGATACCATTTCTTGAGAAATCTAGCAGAAGAAGGAGTTGTGGCTCTATGCTACTGTGCAAGTGGTGAACAAACAACAGACATCATGACTAAGCCACTGAAGGTAGAGACTTTCGAGAAGCTGAGAAGCATGCTGGGAATGTGCAGCATGGAACAAGTAAGCTAAAGCTTTACAGCTTGTAGATTAAGGGAGAGTATGAAAGGTTATTAGTTAATTATCATCTATTGACTTAGTCATAGCAGTTTAAATAAATCCTAGAATCTAGGCAGTTAGACTTGTTTCCTTCGTAAGCCAATAAGTTCTTGTTAGTGGCTACTTTCTAGTTCAGCAGTTATGATTTCCTTGTTTTGTTGTAACCACTATTGGCTACTTAAGCCATAGTTTCCCTCATTGAATACATACAATTCAGTTTTCACAATTTAAGCTCTTAAACTCACAGTCTTCTTGATCCAAATATCCAATAAAAAATTTAAGCCCTAATGCACAAACCAATAACTAATTGAAGGCCTAATGCACAAACCTAAACAATTTCTTCTGAACTTCAGAGAATGATGCAAGCAACGAAAATCAAAGCTGAGGCTTACTCGGCGATGGTGCAAGCAACGAGAAGAGGAACGGCGACGCAGAGATGCCTAAATTACCGGAAGAGAATTAGAGGAGGTAGAGAATTTGAACGAGATACCGAGAGAGGAATATGGAGGAAGGGCTAGATACCGAGAGAGGAAGGACGGAAGAGTGTCACCGCCGGCTCCGGCGAAGATCTTACGGTGGCGGCGAGTTGTCTTCCTGCTAGGGTAAGGAGGCGGCGAGCTACGGATTTGCAGAGAACGAGAGAGAGAATGAATCAGGGAGGAGAGAGAGAGGGGGCTGAGATTGAGAGGGGTTTAGGGAAATTAGATACCGAGAGAGGAAATTACGGGAATAACAAAAAAAGTTTTATTATTGAAAACTATGAGTGGATCTTGGCCATTCCTCCGTATTTGATCCAACGACTATAAATCGTTAACTCCATTGTACTCTAAGAGGTGGTTTATCAAGAGCTTAAATCTATATATATATATATATATATATATATATATATTATGTGAACAGACAATCACCTAAACGAACAAAAATCTAACAGTGAGAACCATCTTGTAGTGTATACGAATAACGAACTTAGTCAAGCCACATGAGATATGCTCCCATAACAATTCATGTATATGACTATTGTTTAGAGGTGAAGAATACTCTGCTAAAAAAAAAGGTGAAGAATACTAGATATGATTCAGACCGTTAAAGATTGTTGTCACCAATTTGCATTTAAAATAAAAAGTTGTTTAATTCGAAAACACAAACCATTGTCTACTTCAAAGACACAAGAGCGCGCACACACACATGCGCACACACCATTTCACAAACTAAAAGAAGGATTCATAAAAGCAAGATATAACAGAGAAGTCTTGTTTAAGCATATCACTTCTCCTGTGCAATATACTTCCCAACGTCCAAAGTAATCTCTTGCACCTTCCTCTTCGCGATGGCCATAATTTTGTCGGAGTTGTAATTTATGCAATGCAATAAGTAACAAAATAATTAGTATACTGCAGATAAATATGCATTTTATAGAGTGTTTTGAAGAAATCATTATAGAAGAATCATCATAAGACTTATCCTTAATTCCCTTTTAGTTTCCAGCTTTACAGGGCTATATCCCCGTTTTAGATGTCGAGGGCTAAAAACTGGACTCTTTCTGCATTCAATCCAAAAACGATGACTTCATTATCTAACACAAGATCATTATACTAACATAATTGATCATTTAACAAACGAACTTGTATGCCATTCCTCTCTCTGTTTGGCCGTGAAATCTAAATCATCCCAAACGTCTTTGAACTCTTGACATGATGGCCAGTAGTTTGCTTATGGTTCTTCCTTCTCCACCTCAACAGTCATATCTAAAAATGTACAAGTTAGTAAATGTTCAAACATAATATCAATTTAAATATCACGTTTCTTACCGTTTTGAGCCGCTTCTTCGGCTAGTATAGCATGTAATTCATCCCACAGTTGTTGGATTTCTCGTTCTCTGTTTACACTTTCTGAAAAATAACCAATTCGATTTGAATTACAAAGAATTTGAATTGAATACACAAGTTAATCAATATTTAAACAAAAATTAAATTAAAATATCATATTTCTTGCCATGGGCCCTTTCTTCTTCTAAGATCTCACGTAACTCATTCCATATCTGTTGGGTTTCCTCTACTCTGTTTGCCATATCCGAGAAATAACAAAATAAAATAAAACTACAAGGCAAACTATAATAATGAATCATAAAATTCTATAAACATTACATGATTAGTTCCGAATTTCGTACTAAAAAGAAATGGATCAACCCTGAGCTTTTGGAAATTTGAATGTTATTTTTAAAGCAATAGAACAGAGAAGTGAGAAATTAAAATTTCAAGTTGGAACATGCATCCCAACTTTAATGGAAACATATACAAGATTCCAGCCTAAATCCCTAATATCCGACATTTTAGGGCAAAGTACTCCCACTTATCGCATAAAAGCAAATCGAAACGAGAGGAAGAGTTGCAACCTTTTGCCACATGGAAACAACCCAAGCAAAATTACACATACCTCACAGGAAGAGGAAGAGTTGCATATTTAACTTAGAGAAATGGAGAAAGACAAAGAGTCGAAAGAAGAGGTTGAATGCCTTAAGAGGCCCTTAAGGCGGAAGCAGAATGTGAAATCGTTCAAGGAAAAGGGGTTGCCTTTTGAGGTTGACGAACAATGAGAAGGCCTCGATGGGATGTGAATGCTCGAAGAGGGCTATAATGGCGGCGTTGAAGGGGAAGAGATTGGGGCGTTGGAGTTGTCGGAGGATGGGTTATCGAAATCTTCGTGGATGCTTCGATCGCAGTTGGAGAGAGAAGTGAATCTCAGAGAAAACATATGTGAAATGATGTGAAAAGCCCCGTTTACCCCTCTATTAGTTTAGAATGTAAAAGAATTTCAATGGCTTTAGACGTAATTTCTACGAAAATATGAGGTTTGTTACAAAGACAAAAATTTAAAATCAGATTTCAACCCTTTATTTGTATTTTAAGCCTACGTGGTATATTTTTCAGCCATTAGATCTTCTATTTCTTATACAATAACATTTCTCGTTTTGTAGTAGTTTGGATATGTTATATTCACATTGATGTAGTAAATGTAAATGTATAAGATGTGTGTTTTTAAGGTCATTCCTTTCCTTTTCTGTTCCTTTTTATCAATTCAAATTTGTTATTTGTTATATTCGTTCTTTATTCATTATATTCAAAATGCCATATTAAACTATGTGGTAATTTCAAAAAAAAATATAGACTTATTTTCGAAAAGATTTATATTTGAGATTATTTAATAACTGACTCATCGGTTATGTTAATATGCCCTAGTACACAGTAATTTTACATAACAATAGTTCTTGCGACTTTTTCTCGGTAGACATGGTGTCTAGCTAGCTATCTAGATTAACCCAAACGAAAATTTGTTATACGGATTCATAAGTAGTAGTACAATAAAGCATTATAATACGAAGGTATGTATATATTACATACATCCAACATTATTTTAATGATGATTCAAAGTCTTATTATTGCGTAAACTTAAAACCTTGGATTCAAATCAAAATTACATACTAGAGTTGCACTAATGTGCTGATATCATAGGGATAAGCCATGGTTGTATTTGTGGAGTTGTATGCTTTGTATCCAAGAACCTTATAAACTGTATCTGTCGGGTGATACAAGTCCCAGAAGTAGTACACATCTCTATCTGTGCACGGTGTTGTCCCCTCTTCGCACTGCCCGTCGCTCCTCGGCGTGCAACAACTCTCATAAAACTCTGTTATACCTGCATCTAAATCACTCACACACAAAACTTTATAACAACAATCTATATGATCTTACATCCATTTTACTGAAGCTAATTATATGAAATGATAGTTATTGAAGTTCAAATTCATGGAGTAGCTAACTATTTTTAATGCCCTAGCTTATTTCAACATACAAATTTTCTACATGAGTAAAAAAGTTTCTTAAACTACTACGTATAAGGGTGCATTTGAATTTCTTTATGAAAATGCGTTGTCTTATATTGAATAGTCAATATAATGCAATTGAGTGCATTGTATTGAACATCCAAACAAACCACAAGTTTTGAGAATCTTTCTTATTTGTCTCAACAAGTTTTATCTTATTTTGATAAAATATTCTCCGTATAAGGTACTTTTACGAAACACTTGTAAAAATACTTGTTACATAAGTGCTAGAAAAGCCATAACCAATTACGTACCTATAAAAGCCGATGTGTCAATTGCAGTAGAATTGATGTAGGTGAATTTTGCGTCGGACAGTTCGTCGTTGAGCTCATCGATGAGTGTAACCAACTTGGTGTTGAAGATCTCAGTAGCATTATTCACGGTTTCCACGCATGATGTGGTGTTAAATGTTTTCATTAGACCAAGAGCACAACCGATTTCTGTGAGTAAGTAGAATGCTATCTTCCTTGCACCAAGCCCATACAAAATCTACAAATATGCAACAAAAATGAATTATAGAAAACGCGTTCCTTGTTCATCGATCTCTATCAGAATCTGTGGATTTTGTAAAGGAAAAGTGGATGACCTTGGTGTAAGCTCCATAGTAGTCAATGAGGTATGTTGCAAATTCAGCTTGAGAAAAGATTTGGCTAGTGATGTATTTATCGTTAAAATAGTTGTTGATGTAGTCGTTGCTGCCGATGTTGATAGTGTACAAGCACCGAGTTAGGTTCACGTCGCTGGCAATCTTTTCAACAATGCTTTGATGATGGAGTACCTGCTCGTTGAAGCTTATCTCCTGGCCCTGTAGTGAGTGGCATATCCAGGATTTCCGATCAGTGGGGGTTATTTGGCTTAAAAATCCGACGATACGAGACAAACAATAATAAAAGAAATTATGTAAACTCTCTCAACAAAAACTTTAGACTTTTACGAGTCTTCAACACTTCAAATTGAATTTTTTTTTCATTTGTTGACATTTTCTCGGAAAACAAATTCCCGACATTCGCTCGTTTTGAACGTAATTCCCACAATAGACGCTCTTTCCGGCTCTGAAAAAGAGTGTCTACTGTGGAATTATGTTCAAAACGAACATAAATAGAGAATTTTTCCCAAGAAAGTGTCTACATAGAAAAACATTCCCTAAAAAGTATCTTAATTCTCTGAGAAAAGCAATAATTAGTCAAGTAATTTCTATTATAGTTTGTAAAAGGTTACAATAGGACTGAATCAAAGAGTAGAAGATGACTATATGTTTTCATATGGATTCATTATGCGCATGTGTTATTGGACTTTTAATCTTCAATTGAGACACAAATCCGTCAGGAAAAAAAATCAAGAAAAGGAAAAATAACAAAAACCATTGAATGTAGACTAATTAATGGAATAAGTTTTAACTAATCAGAACATATTGGAATAGAATGCATGAGTGTTTAATATGGATAATACACTTACTTTATAGTATACTTGGTACGGATTGCCCTACTACGCAGGGATCAATTATATATTTCAATATATTTGTGTTATCTATAGATATACTAAAATAGAGCGGTATTTTGCCACATGTTGTCCTATTGTTCAATTCGCCTATGTGTCGGCCTCTGAGCTATGCCACCTCACGTCGTCATGACTTAAAAAAAACTAATAAAAAAAAATGTCACATATTTATCAAACTTGGAAAGAAATATCATAATATTTATAAATTGATTATCTCTTACCTAAAAATCTTATCTTCTTCCCATGTACGCATTAATTTAATTAATTAATTATATTCTATCGAATTTTTTGTATCTTCTTCTCATATATACATATTAATTTAATTACGTAATTATCTTTTACCTAAAAAATTTATCTACTTTCTAGACACTATCCAAATATAATTTAATTCCTAAAAGTTTTATCTTTTTCCATTCATATACATTAAGATAATATCCATATTCTTTTGATATCTATTTTTGACAATATCTAATATCTAGATTAACTTTTCATAATCCTCTCTATAGAAATTTATTATACATAAGGCAATAATCCTCTCTAATGTTCGACAAAGCATATATTTGACGAGTACTTTACTTTGATTCATTTTTCTTCTTATTTTATCTTATGTAGAGACTAATGATTTTACATTTCATTGAATATTCAAAGTTAAAGAATAATGTCACTTGGAAAGTTTTATCTTTTTCCATTCATATACATTAAGATAATATTCATATTCTTTTGATATCTATTTTTGACAATATCTAATATCTAGATTAACTTTTCATAATCCTCTCTATAGAAATTTATTATACATAAGGCAATAATCCTCTCTAATGTTCGACAAAGCATATATTTGACGAGTACGTTACTTTGATTCATTTTTCTTCTTATTACTAATGATTTTACATTTCATTGAATATTCAAAGTTAAAGAATAATGTCACTTGGAAGATTCAAGTTCGTGTGTTGCATACGTAAAATAAGTTTCGATAATAAAGATGTTATTATTGGTAAAGAAATGATATTGGTTGACGAGAAGGTATATTTTTTAAAAAGTTTATTTTTGGGATATTTGAAAAGTTTATTCTATTATATTCTTCTCTAATATCAAATTTTAGTTTAAGCAAAAGTATAGTGACACATCAAATTTTATATACTCCGTATATATACAAGATCATTGCAGGCATTTCGCGTGGACCAAACACGTTTTATTTTTATCGATATTTATATACTCAATATACTTAAGATATTTTCTCATATATTTATTTATAGTACTTTTGAATAAAAAAATAGAATATCTCTCATATATGTACCAAAATCACACAGTCGTTGACGGTGCTCGGATTGCTCCCTATCGCTATAGGGATTGCAGGCGAAGAGCGAAGACTTGAAAAAGAAAGAAGATGAAAATGGTGAGAATACTAACCAATTAAGCATATTGTTATAGTTGATTTTATTAGACATTTAATAATTTTCAATTGACATTGGTAGATGAGAGATGAAAAGAAAGAGGAAGATTAATTTTAAGCATTAATTAGTCCATATTCACATTACTTTCTCAAAAGTTCAATTTTATAATATAGGTAGATATATATATATATATATATATATATATATATATATATATATATATATATATATAGCTATATCCCCCAATCCGGACCGGACTCGACTAAAATTATTCCGGTCTAGTCCCCGATCCAGAGATTTTTCTTATTCCGATTTCTGTCCAAAACCCGAAAAAAACTGGATTGGAATGAATTGGTTTTGTCCTCAGTAAGGATCCTTACTGAGGATATATATATATATAGATATAAAGTTATGCATTGCTATAACAGGCATTAGTCCTCAATAAGGATCATTTAGTTTAATATGATAGTCCATTTCATAGTCCATTTATTTTGATTGATTCAAATAAGTAAATGAGCTACCATTGTTTATGAATTGTTGAAGATGAAGGTGAAAAAATTATAAATAAAATTAATATCCTACTGGGAGATGGTTACTTGTGGAGTCTTTTTATAGTCGACTGTTGATGATTAGGGTTTTTAATTTCTCAGTCCAATTTATATCTAATTTTAAGTATAATTCAGTATTAGAAGTAATAAAAAATCTTAGCTTGGTAGGGCCTCCGGATGTAACCATGATGATTGAACAATGTTTATGTCTAAATCCTAAGAATATTTCACGTGAGAGTTGTTACAATAAGGTTGCCACTTTTATAAGATGTTTAAGAGTTGTAAACCATGTCACATACTGCTTCTTTAATTTGAAAATGTGATTATAATGAAGACAAAATTGGAATTAAGGCTTTGAACATAACCGTTCTAGATTTGATACCAGATTTAGTCGGCCGGTTTCATAAAGAATTCCGCCGCCACCAGATGCGTAATTGACACCTTGACTTGCTTCATCTTTCGTCATGCTTTCGGTAAAATGCGGAATAAAATTATCAAATCCAAGAAGCTCACCTGCATATATGTAATGTAATGTAGATCCCATAAACTTATAACCCTGTAACGAATTGTCTTTTCTATGACCTAAGGGGACACGTTAAACATCCGTTTATATAAACTAAAAATCTCTAAATTATGAAGGATAAACTCATCGTAATAAAAATTAACGAAATCTATAAAATGACACGTAGGATTAAAAAACCTAAAATTAAGGAGATAGCTCTATTTCATTCTGTTTTAATATGTATATATATAGATATTCATCTCATCACCACTAAAAATAAAAGGTTAATGTGAATATGTCATTCACCTCAGAAATTATAAATATCATCACTACTGTAATCAGTGGCGGATCCAAGGGGGGAGCTGTGTGAGCGGCCGCCCCCACGGTCCTCCTCCGACAAGCTTAGCGGATGGATGGAGCCCCCCCGGAGTTGCGTCAATTCCACCATGGCAGCAGATGTGAGGGAGGAATTGCAGTCCGTTGGGGGAAGAAGATTTGATTCTTCTTTTCTATGTTTTTCAAATTGCAGCGAAAACGACATCGTTTTGCTTAAATTTTAGTTTATTGTTTTAAAAGTAAAAGCAACACATTTCTATCCCTGTTAGCTTTCTCTGCCTGTACGGCATAACCTCAAATCATTTTTTAAAACCTTTTTCACATTTGTTTTTAACTTTTACTCCGTATTAATGAGTGGGTTTACTGACACAAGTTACACCCATAATTTGATCTCTCCTCCATCTAGTTTTTTATTTTTTTAAAACCTTTGTACTTATCTTCAATCCTCAATTTATAACTCTAATAAATTAAAAGAGATTCATCTCATAAAATATTGAGATTATTGAAATTTAATTGTCAACCAATTTTCCACCAGGTTCCATTAGCAGCACAAGTATAAAATTCACTTAATTTTTTTATATTTTACGATTCAGTTCCTTCTAATATCAAGCGTAAACTTCTATCGTTTACAATCTTAAATTTGTTATAATTATGTAAATTTTAGTTATTTTAGAATTAAAATAATAATACTGTAAAAAAATATAATTATGTGTCGTTGAGCCCCCAATATTTTTTCTCTAGATCCGCCACTGACTGTAATAAGCTAAAGTTTAAGTGTCATGAAGAGCCTACAAAAGTCATGTGATCATTATTTCTTGCTGGAAAAAAGTAATGTGTACTACATACGGAGTATATCTTTTTGACTTATATATATTCGGATGTTAATAATCAGTACGTACGTAATAAATTAGTACTTTTGTTAAGAAGAAACACATTTACATTATTGGAAACAATAATCTAGGAAATATATTTTGCACCAAAAAAATAATCTAGGAAATATATACTTCCTCCGTCCCCTATTGATCTTCCCATTTACTTTTGACACATTTGTCGAGAAACGTTTTGTAACGTTAATATCTCTAAATATACGATGATAAAAATTATAATTTTTTTATATTGTCAAAATACACATTGAGACGAATCAAACGAGATTTCGCATGCCTATATTTATTTCTATATATTGGAAGAAAACGAGAAGATTCTCTCTTTGTGAATAGTGTCGAAAAAACAAATGAGCCTTATATTAAGGGACGGAGGAAGTATTATTTTACTCCATAAACATGAGATTCGGAATATTTGTGACATCAAACGGATGAAAGTCATGTGAGGGGAACACTCTTTTTCAACAGTTTGTAACAACTCTCTAATCAAAAGGATTAAAGTGATGTTTATGACATCAAAAGCCCAAAGGTTATTTGGGTGTGTTGTTTACAGTTTTTCGAAATTAATCCAAACAATATGTACATTAAAGTCGAGAAGAATTTTATATTGGCTCCGCCCCAAAATATATTTCCTTTTCGTGATGGATACATGTTTATGTGCGAAGTATTTTGTAAGAATTTACTTCATTTGTCTCGTAATATAATCCTGGTTGGTGCTCACAGAGTTGACGATGCACATTTTGTATTATCAATATTTATTATTACGGAGCTGTTCATGACGTTTTTGAGGTCCTGCTCCAACTTTTACCTAACCTCAAAATAAATAAAAGAACCACAAATTTTAAAAAATAACTAGTATTTTATTACATATTATTAAAACATGTTTAATTGCTTATCACTTTAATAATAGTCTCATTTAATATTACTAATATTAGTCAAGAAAAAAGAAGAAAGATAGTACCTCACCTCAAAATTAAAACGATTCAAAGAGATTCGAAAAAGCAAGAATAACAAAAAAAAATCGAGAATCAGCAACCAATATGTGTCTTTGAATGTTGACGGGGGAACATATAAAAACCCAAAATTTTTATAACAATTTTTTTTAATATATAACAAAAAATTGGAGAGTATTCATTGTAAACTATTTGTGCTTCTAAGATATTAAATATATATCTTTGAATTGAGAATCAACAATAATTAAAAGAATTGAGACTTATTTATAGAAAAAGGATTCGAATTTGGACAAAGAGAGGTAGAAATAAACACTTATTTACACTTAGGTTAAGAATTTGGGCATATTAATTTTGGAGTTATAAATAAAAAAATACATAATAGACCTAAAATTAAAATATGAGGCCCCAAAATTTCGGGGCCCTACTCGGTCACCCACATTTAACACCCCTAAGCCCGACCCTGTATTATTACGTATTAGTAAGAAATATAAAATTTTGATATTGTTAAAGTATTCGAAATAAGATCTCATATAACTATTTTTTTCATATATATTAATTAAAATTTAAGATTATCTAAGGACCAAGGAAGGAGGGAGTATGGGAAATCGCGGGTTAGCTAGAAAACTGACACCAATAAATTGACACGGTCCTACCATTCAATTTATACACGTGACTGAATAGATCAAGCGTTCAATCTCTAGGGTAGAGGTATTACTCCTTAATAGATCAGATAATAAATGATTGGAGTATAAAGTTTTTTATAATTTCAAACAATTAATACTTTATATTTTATATTTTCATAATATATATAAAATATTTTTTTAACCTATATATCTTAAATTTTAATTATAATTCAATTGTATATATATCTCCATAATTAAGTAAAAGTGCCACATCAATTATTTTTTCATAGCATATGCTAGTATGCTACATATTAGAAAAATCGTATTTAAAAAATGGTTAAAATAATAGATAAAAAGTACTACTCCCTCCGTCCCACTTTGTTTGTCCTCTTACGCGTTTACACACTTGCCGATGCATGTTTTGCGTCGTTAATATCTCTAACTACATATTATTAAAAATTATAAAATCTTGATATTGTTAAAGTATTAAATGAGACGAATCAAACAAGACCCTATATGACTATATTAATACACAAAGATTGAGAATAATCGAGCAAATTGCGTTAATAGGTGAATAGTGTCAAATTCCGTCATAGGACAAACAAAAGGGGACGGAGGGAGTACTATATATGTCGTCTTGCGGTATGTAAGTGAGGTATGGTGATTCTGGAGTTGGCAGGTTAGATGAATAAATGAAGGAAGGTTTGTTGTACGTTGAATAATGAAAGCAATTAGGAAATGAAATGATATAATATGTGTGGAGAGGGGACTTACTTAAGACATCAACGAAAGTGCGGTTGTTGGTGAAACGTCCAGTGGGATTTGGATTGGGGAAGTCAATTCCATAAGGGCGATAGTTGGCTTTGGATTTAGTGTAAAGGTCGTTGTTGTTGCCGCAGTCGGACAAGGAGTCACCAAACACGAAGTAGCATGGGACTTGAGGGTCTGATGTTGTTGTAATTTCCACTACTGTCTCCGCTATAGGGATTATCTTCACCTTCCATTTCATCAGCAGTAGGAATGCACCAAACAACAAGCTCGTAATTCCCGCCCCCGACATTCTTCTTCCTCCAGCTTCTCAGCTTCACTGCCCTCTGCCTCTCTGCCTTGGTACACGTATGTCCAGTATACTCAATGTGTGTACGGGAATGAATTCAATTTATTGGCTTCATTAATTTGTTAGCTAGATCATCTACCCCCAATTAATTATGTATGTGTGTATCACATGTTTTTCCTTCACCTTCAATAGTACTACTATATATGTCGTCTTCTGTCGCTAAACAGGAACATGTATTAGAAGAACAATTCATTAGGTTATAGGACATTCTTTAAGTCAAAATAATTATTAAGGTCATAAACTCCAAGACCCAACAACCAAACACCAGCAGAAACGCCTCTTGACTCGAACTTTTTCTTCGCCAAGATCGCCACCAGGGAATCTCTCTCTTCTCTCTCTGTAATGTGTTGAGCTTGTGAACAGTACTCGACAACTCAGACAAGAGAGCTTATAAGCTTCTCGCCTTAAGCTGTTTAGAGATATACGGGCCGAGCTTCTGAATCCGATTACCAGGCCCAAATGACACGGCCCAAGCGAACCAGCCAGATTAACATTCTGGGGTTTCTTGTAAGCCCAAATGTCATATCCTGATTACAGATTATAAAAGCTAGTCCAAGTGTTTATATTACAAAGGGTTGTTATCTACCTAACATAAGTTCCTATGATAACCTATACTTGTACCAAATGGTAAACTTGGATTAACAAGCATTTACAAAACACCCTCTTAATCCAAAGCTTATCATTTGGGACTTTGAATCAAACTAGTGCATTAGAACAAGCTGTCTCCAATCCGTCATCAACTCAGGTGCTCTTTCTCCTTAGTGGACATCCTTGATGTGAAGGGCATCCCTGCAAAACACAAACTTATTAGATGGCACAATTTTAGTACCAAAGTCAGCTGGATTAAGGTCTCCAAGGATTTTCTTCACACTAATTTCCTGGTTCTCAACCTGATCTCTAATGAAATGATATCTCACATCAATATGTTTGGACCTCTCATGATAGACAGGGTCCTTACATAGATATAAAGCACTCTGGCTGTCCATATGTAACACAGGTAAATAAGCCTTACCCTCTATTTCTTCTAAAATACCTTTCAACCAAGTAGCTTCCTTACAAGCCTCAGTAGCTGCAATATATTCAGCTTCTGTTGAAGATAAGGCAACTATTGATTGTTGCTGGGATTTCCATGATATGCAGTTCCCAGCCCAAGTATAATAAAATGCAGAAGTAGATTTTCGATTATCTTTATTACTAGCATAATCAGAATCAACAAAACCATGTAATTCTGTCCTAGAAGTATGCTCAGAATAAGTCAAACCCAGGTTCACAGTGCCAACAATGTATTTCAACATATACTTCATGCCTAACCAGTGTTTTTCACCTGGGTTAGACATGTATCTACTGAGAACACTAATAGAGAAGGCAAGGTCAGGCCTAGTGCACAACATAGCATACATAAGTGAACCTACAGTACATCATATGGAACATCTTTCATAATTTCCTTCTCACTCTCAGTTTTAGGACAATCAAGTTTAGAGAACTCCAGGTGAGCACCCAAAGGGATATTGGTAGGTTTAGCATGTGTCATAGCAAACCTATCAAGGACTTTAACTAGATAATTATGTTGTGAAAGATTAATAGTTTTCTTAGCTCTATCCCTTATGATGTGAGAACTCCCGATTGAAGTAGAGAACTCCCGATTGAGCTAATAACTAGATAATCATACATAAGTTGCCTGATTTCTTCAACTCCCATCAACCGGCTTCAACCACCCCTTTCTTCTACTTCATCCTTACCGAACAGCCCTAAAATCCTTCAACCCGTCTGCTTTTTCAACTTCAATCAGAAAAAGGCCCAAATTAAACCCTGCCGAACGGGGCCTTAGATTATGTATCAACAAATATGTCCTTCAATTACCGTTTCTGACACTATAAAACAAACGCCACCTAAGTGTTCATGACGTGTTAACCTTGAGCAATATTATTACATTATTTCCAGGTTATATTTGTTGTATTCTTGGGTGTTGTGTGGTTATGAATGGTTTGGTGTTGCAGTTGGTGCTGATGCAGATAATGAGAGAATTGAGCTGCTTTTGTGCCAAAGGAAAGGAAAAGACATCACCGTTCATTGCTTGTCGAAGGGACAAGTTTGCTTCCGTCTACAAAACACACTTTCATATAACTAATTATATGTTAATGTTAATTGTCTGTTTTATATGTTGTTTCAGGACATCGCTCAGTCAACTCATTTTTTTGTTGGTGGTTTAAATGAACGGTGACACCGGCTAATGTAATGTTTTGTTGTGTTATGTTCCCTTTCCATCATTGTTTAGGATCAAGGTCGCATCAACCAAGGACAAGGTGTTGTTAACAGCCACTACTAGTACATACTCACTAATCAAATCGTGGGATTAGTGAGCATGTACGAACCGTTTTTTTAAGCAAAGATAAACCCAAAATCTTAAATCGTTCGCCTTATTTCCATATCTTTTGGTGAGAGCCAAAAGGTAAAGTCATAATACTCTCCTCCCGCTCTTCTTGGACCCGATCGCTTTGCTGTCAGCTGGTGTCTTTGACGTTTGGACTACTTTTAGCATGAAGAATGACCATCTAAATGCCGATGTGCATGGCTATAAAGGGTATATTTAGAAATAAGAGGCAATCAGAAACACCACAATTTGGATCCTACCCATTATCAATGCCAAATATCATTTTACAAAAACTTCGTTTTACATATTATCAACCAACAAACTAGTTAATCCATGAAAGGAATTGGCAAAGCCAACATCTTGGGATAGGGAATAGCACAACAATAAAGGCACAGCATCAGATTTCTGGGTGTGGAGAAATCAAGCATATAGTTGCCCATATTGAAATATTTTCATGGTTTAGAACGAAAAACCCAACACTGAATTTGGAATGATTAATTAGTCCTCAACTGAACTTTGTCACGGTGCTTTAGACTAGTACATCCAATGCGCTCATGAAGCTCGATCCTTTGGTAATGAAGCTCTGCACAAGAAGATTTGATTGGATAAACCATTTGTAGAATATCTACAAAACATATAAACCACTTTTGCTCAATGTATGACTATTTGCAGACAAATAAGAAAGGATGTGAATTCTAACCCAATTGTTTCACAGTTGAATAAAAAATCCCAGTCTTCAAAACCACGTGAAAGACGGAAGCAACAACCTTAGGACTTGGGAACAGTAACGTTAAGGATTTTGACATCTTGGTAAGGCTTGTCATTCCTGTCAGTCTTTGTCTTCTCTATAGCCTATTATGAAAGACGATAAAATTCACATCGTTGGTTTAGAAATGAAGACCAATTAACAAAGAATGAGGAAATTAAATTCCAATCTTTTACCACCGAAAATAAGTTTTTACAAACAAGTAGTACTAGCATGGGATAAGTTTAAGGAGAAGGAAGTGGACTTAAATCACCTGTACGACATCCATTCCTTTGGCAACTCTACCGAAAACAGTATGCTTATTGTCAAGCCATGGTGTAGCAACTGTGGTGATGAAGAACTGTGAGCCATTGGTGTTTTGCCCAGCGTTTGCCATTGATACTGTGAAAGGCCTGTCATGCCGCAAGCTGCACAGAAAAACATTAGAAAGATGAGCATTTATTGTTAATGATGTAATTAAAAAATAAACAGTTCAGTTTCAATAAGTGAGCATTAATAAAAATAGACGCTATATAATAGATGAGAAAGTTAATCCTTATTCAGTTAGCCGATATCGGTACCTATGAATAGTAGGCATGACTTAGATTGGCTTTTCACTGTCCATTGTTACGGTAAGGTACAGAAAATCATGGGCTATCAAGGAAAGGGAAAGCTTCTCAAACAAAACGTACAACAGCATTATTATAGTAAAATAACCTCTTATGAAACTCGTCTTCAAACTCGCGCCCCCAGATAGACTGGCCACCAGTTCCATCTCCCAGAGGATCTCCAGTCTGAATCATGAAACCCTTGATAACTCTATGGAAAATAAGATTGTCATAGTACCCGTTTCTACAATGAGTTGTAAAGTTCTCCACGGTTCTGGGACATTCCTCAGGATACAACTTCATGTGGAGATCTCCCATTGTAGTGTGCATGATCTGGTAGCATTAATAAGAGAACACACAGCAAGTTATCAAGATTTTAACAAAAATAGAACCACCTACAAAAAATCTGAGAGCATTAAAATGACAGCATATCAGAAGTTTTTTAACTGGGATGAGAACTTCAAAACTTGTAAAAAAGATATAGAGCACCCGGATTCTGATATCAACCCCTTGGAAGTTAGAACAAAATACAAGAACAAGTTATAAATCTTCGTTCTCTTGATTATGGTCTGATTGAGACTTGGTTATGACCATCAAAGATTGGGTAAGAGAACAGCTCAGCTTACCACATTGTCTGGAAGTGATGTAGTGGCACTCTTTCCTAAATCTGATACAGCCAGAAGCTCGTCCGCAGGAGGCTTTTCGTTAAAAACATCCCTCCCCTTGCTGGCATCTTCTGGTTCTTCTGGCTCCCTTTGACTATTTTAGTCCATGTAAAATAAATAATTGATTAAATTTGAATACATTTCAGATTAGGTACCAATCATAGAATGATATCCAAAAGTTCAACCCAATAAACATGAATACATTAATCGAACAAGAGAATACATGTATACAGAACCGAATTCACATGTCAATCATAAGTGTACACGGAAACACTAACGGTGCAGGATAGAGGGGGGGGGGGGGGGGTGCAGTACTTGTTCTGCTAGTTCAACAAATGGAAACTGAAGTACAGAGAGTGTAGGAAGAGAGAGATTGAATACCTGAATAAATAGAGGGGGGGGGGGTGCAGTACTTGTTCTGCTAGTTCAACAAATGGAAACTGAAGTACAGAGAGTGTAGGAAGAGAGAGATTGAATACCTGAATAAATAGAGGCGGTGCTTTTTGAACGCACAGCACAGTAAAGTAGGATCCGTCAGAGGCTCTTTGCTTTCATTAGCATTAGCAGCCGCTGCAGGTATCTTTCTTACTTTTTTACTGCTTCTGTCACCTTGATACAAGGCGATTTTCAAGAATCTGTCATTTGTTTCCACCTTCCCTAGGATTCGCACAACTTTATTGGTGTGCAAATTCACCACCTGAAGCAGAGACCATAACCCAATGAGTACCTTGTTCACAACTGACATGTAGATGAAAATTTTGAGGCTCAATCAATGCATAGAGCAATTCAAATAGATATGTATCTTCTTACTTTAATCCCAAGAAGGGTTGCATATATAATGAAGTTTGAACTTTCATCAAAAACTGCATTTGGCTGAGGTGCAGTCTCTGCTTGTTCAATTTGCTTCTCAACAGCCAATCTTCTTCCAAAATCAATCGCATCAAGCCGATAGAACGGATTGTCGCTTCTTTGTAGATCTTGGGCAACCTGAAGTTAAAGCAAAACTTGATGATAAATCATGGAACCACTAATATGCAATCAGATTAAGTGGTTTAAAATAACAAGCTGATATACCTCAAGGGATTCATCATACACTCGTCTCAATTTACCAGTACGATACCAGAAAATACGTATTCTGCGATCAGGTGATGTGAGTGAAAATTGCTTGCCATCAGGACTGACCTGAAGAAGAAAGAACGATGGTGTAAGAATTCCTCTTTCTTTTAGTGGACATGCTAAGAAAGAGCATTTTATATTTAAACAAAGAAAACTGAACATAATACCTCAATGGAAGAAACAGAAGTTTTGCACCTTAAAATCTCAAGGAGATTTGTATCAGTTTTTAATCTAAAATTAACCCTGAACAGATGGAGAGAAAATCAGAAACTGTCACTAGCATTCTTGTGATAAAGCAGAAGACTCTGACATAGTACAAAACCAATTTACTTGTATCCAACTTGTTTGAAAAAACAAAAACAAATAGGCTACTATATAGTTCTCTTCAAGAAAAAATGTTTTTGTTTCAGCAATGGTACAACCTACTATATAGTTCCATTTCCAGAGCCTGCGAGTATGACTAATCTTAAAATGGTACAAAAAAAGGACTTAACAAGGGAAATTTAATATTGACTCAGATGGTGAACACAGAACAAGTGGCCAGACTCATTTCACACTGAACACAATATCAGTGATTGAAGCAGTAAAAAAACAAGAGCATGATAATAAACATGTGTTTAATGACATACCCACTCTCTGGAAACTTAAGAGTTTCAGGGCTCCAGTACTCTATCATTCCACTAGTATCAACAGATATAACAGTATCAAAGACGGGGTTGTACTTCATTACTTTGACAGCTTCCATGTGTATCTGTAGGAAAGGAAAATTGAATATGCAAAATGCTAATAGACGTTTAGTGAGCATTTTATTTTCCAGCTATGAGAATTAAGATATGTCAGTTACCTCTTTAGAAATTAGTGGTTCATTTGTCCCAGCTAGCACATCATAAATGTACACAAATGAAGAATTACGATCACTTATTGCGAGCGTACTTTTGACATCTCCCTGCTTATAAACCCATTCAACAGCTCCAGGAATAAATGGAAGACGAAGCATGACCATCATATCATAGTTGACTACATCATATACTTTCACTGAATGGTCACTGGAAATCGTACAGCAGAGCAATCCATCAACACTGACCTGCATCGCTGAAACAGGTCATGGCTGATGATGGTAAAAAAGGCACTAATCTAACTGCATGCAGGAACTTGTAGAGTAGCTAGAGTATAATAATTCCTCAGGATGATCGATAAGTGAAACATATTCAACAAGCTCCTCAGTCGTGTAAACACTAACGGAATATATAAATAGAAGTAAGGAAGAAACAACTAACAGCTAAGCCTTCAATCGGCCCCAGATGAGCTCTAAAATGCTTTGCAAATTCAATACCAATAGGCTTCTTCTTCCAGAACTTCAAATGGCCTGACAGAGTCACATAAATAAAGATATTGATGAGCTATGAATGACACAAGCCTCAGGAGAAAATACTTGATAGCATTATCTGATAATTAAGTTGCGGGGGATGCCAATTTTGAAATGGTCAGATATCGGTATGAGAATAAGTTGACAAGTTGAACATTAAATAATACAATGCTCTCAGGTCATTGATAATAATCAATATGCAATCAATTTTTTAAGATACTATAGAACACAAGTAATGCAACTTAATATGATGAGTTCCACTCTACGGCCAATTTTTCAACACATTTTAAAGGGTTGCATACTTTTATGGACTCGTTCAATTCTCTAAGTGCCAACACCAATTCAAATAAGCAACCCCTACATTGGGAATTTCTACAAAAACAATCACATCAGATGCAAAACCTTAAGATGCAAGACAATAACCTAGATAGAATGATGGTTGTACTAGTTCATACTTGCAACTCTTCATCATCCCAGTACCAAACTCAAGTTGAGTGTGGAATTAAGGATGATCACAACACAGCACATAAGGGGCACACATAAGTAGTCGCAAAGTCATCTCAATGAAGTCAGCATTTTTCTGTAGAAATTCACTTTTTTCATTTAACATTAAACTAGTTAAAATGGATAGGATCCACGAGAAACATATACCTGCTTGCACAATTATACAGCTTCAAATATCAGATGCTGATTATTTTAATTAAACTTGTTTTTTAACACATGACATATAAGTTATACTTAATGTTCTATATGGTGCAATATGAAAATCCAATGAAAGCAAAGGATTGTTCTAAACTGCTATTAACACAGTGCTATTAAATAGCTCCAGATATGCTGTTGGGGTCATACCCAGTGTTCCATATACTAGAATAAGGGGGAAAAGATGAAAAGTGAGTAAATTTTATTTCAAATGGAGATACCAAATCCTCAAGTAATTAGTATTACCCTAAGAGCAACAAATAAATAAATAGGGATACAAAGAAAACAAAGCAGCATAGCTCATAAACAGAAAGGAAAGTCTTCTCACCATCACAACTGCCAGTAATAAAGAAGTCTGCAGGCGAGACTGCTACATGAGTAACTACATCACGGTGCATATAACTCTTCTCGTACCTGATATCACACAAATTCAAGTATAAGGACCTCAATCTCACATAAAAGAACAGAAAAACTTCAATTTGACCCCAAAATTGAGCATATTTCTTCACCCAGATGAGATTGCACATTAAACCCTAAACCCAAAACACCGAAAACGGCATATGAGATTAGTAAGAGATAGAGAAAGTCACATGTTAGCGGAAGGGAGAGCATCGAGATAAGCCTGTTCGAACTGAAGCGGACGTTTAGGGCGACGCTGGGGAGCCGGTCCTGGCCCTACAATGGGCTCGTCTTCATTCTTAAGGTTGGTGTCGTTCTCTGTCATAGCTGCCTTGTTGCCGTTCTCATGCTCCGAGTCATCCATCCCCTCGAGTTCAAATTGGGAATCAAGGAGCTCTTGTTAGCTATCGACGCCAACTGCACAACTAAAGGCTAGGAATTTGAATACACCTCTTGCTCTGGTTTTTTTCTCTAGGCCGTCCAACCTGCACATCCTTTTATGAGTTTTTTTTCTCTTCTAAATCAAGAAATCGATCATTTTTTATAAGAACTACTCTCTCCACCTATTATAGTTCTTTTTGTCATTATAAATTAACTAGAAATGACCCTCCGCGCGGGAAATTACGGTTTTTTTCGATTAACGTTGTTTAATAGTTCTTGGGATAATCATATTCAAATTCATTTTTTATATAGAAATGTAACTTCAACAAAGTAGGGTTAGTCTCTAATCTTTGTTTTACCAAAAATCCTCTTCAGATAAGGCCTTAAGCATTATAATACGATTTTAGAAATGGAACCTACGCTTCGCGCGGGTCTTTTACGAATCACGTGGAGGGTACTTAAGAGTTAGTATAGATTGAGTGATTCTCTTAGTCGTAAAATCGATAATTTTTACATTGTTCCTTGCACTAATAAGAAGTAGGAATTAGACTTATTAATTACATCCGTTTTTCCTATTCTTACACAATTATAATATTAGATTTAAGTTCTGGTGTAACAACCTCTTACGGTATAATGGTGTAACGAATATTCACCCTCAATGGTATTCAGGTTTGTTAAGGTTGATATTCAACTTAATTTACCTATATCAATATAGGGTAAATATTCAACTAAATAAACATGAATAAATAGCGTAAAAGATTGAATAGAGGCACGAGCATATGAGAATACGATTAATGCATATACAATGTTCTAAAAGGCGCTAGGCGCTAGTCGGGCGGTGAGGGGGAGCCTAGCGCCTAGGCAGGAGCCTAGGCGGATTAGACAATTAGGAAGAAAAACACATACCTGCAGTGAGAATGATAAACAAGTAGTCTAAAGGAGAAGCAGTGAAGGAGAAGCAGTGAGTTGGTGGTGAGGACGATCAGCAGCAGTGAGAATGGGAAAGAGAAAGCGTATAAATCAGTTCGGCCAGATCCGCCCAGATCCCGCCCAACCCGCCCAGATCCCGCCCAAAACCCGCCCAACTACAGATCCGCCTAACCAAGCCCGACTTGGTCCAAATCAGTTCGGCCCAGGTCCGCCCAGCGCCTATGCGCCGCCTAGGCGGGCGCCCAACCCGATTTTTAGAACATTGTGCATATATAACCTAAATCTACATAAAGTTGAATATCAACCTTAACAAACCCGAATATCATTGAAGGTAAATACTCGTTACACTGTTACACCACAATACTCGTTACACCGGAACTTACCCCTCTATAATATTATATGTCTAATAATCTATTATTAGACATATAGAACAATTAAGGCCACCACCATACAAAATAGAGGTAGTCGTTTCTTATAATATTAGCATTTCTTATAATAAGATAAACTAAAACAAAAGAACTTAGGCATAAATAAGTTTCATAAACATGATATATTACAATAGCAAAATTTGGACTTCTTTCTCCTAACCGAAGTTCTTTGACTTCCCAAACAAATCTCACTTTCATGTCAAACCAAACACTTTATTGGCTAGTGAAAGTAGTACAACCTAATAATAGACACCTAAAACCAAAGATTATGCTAACAAAGACGTACTTATCCAAGAACCACTACGGATCAAATGTATCCGTTATGGCCTTATCTTATATAATATTGCAAATACATCTAGAACACCATTCTTCCCATCACTTTGTATAACAACGTCTCTTGGTGCGCAAAGAGCAGCTTAAAGCACATACCTATTCTCAGTGTTATTTATCGGGATATATCAACAAGTAGCAAACACCATATGCCAATATTATAGAAATACTTATTTCAAAATCAATCGGATATAGGCAAACAACAACAATGTGCAGCTAGAAGAACCAGTAGCCACTCTTCCAGATGTCCAACATGTGTACTTCATCAATGTAGAGGAAGTCTTGCTTTCCTTCCTCCCTCCACTAAGCGACCTGTGTCGATTTGTTTCCCCACTTGAGCACATATTTCACTTGTATCATCGGTGAAGAGTGCTAGGAATCCTTGTGTCCTGAAATGAATATGTAGTAAAAATTAAATCATTAGAAATGACCATAAAGACATAGAGTCATCAACTAAAGTTTCAAATGAACAGAACTATGAAAAATTATCTTCAAATTATTTACTGGGCGTATGCTTAATGTGTTTTGGTTAGTGAACTAATCAAAACCAACTGATAATTCTTTTCTCAATTTGGTTGACCTATTAGCACTCAACAACAGGAACTTTGAATTTTTCATGCTGGTGCAAGTGATTATCCCTTACAAAACCCATCTCCCCTCCTCTTCTGCCCCAAATCTAACCCTAATCTCCCTCACTCAATTTCTATATCTCATATTGCAATGGCGAGAACCAAGCAGACAACAAGGAAATCGACCGGAGGAAAGGCTCCTCGTAAGCAATTGGTCAACAAAGCCGCCCGAAAAGCGGCTCCAACCACCGGAGGAGTGAAGAAGCCCCACAGACTTCGCCCTGGTACGGTTGCTCTAAGGGAGATCAGAAAGTAGCAGAAGAGCACCGAGCTTCTCATCAGGAAGTTTCCACAGATTTCGCCCTGGTACTAAGACCTGTTTTAACAACGATTGAGAGAAAACGTGAGATCCAATCATGGGATTTTCGCGCAAAGACATGAATCTCATATTTAATCTATTAATGTGGAGATTGGCAATGCTAGACTAAGAATCTCGCGCATCATTGTTTGTGGAGTATTGTTTTTCCTTTTGTGCATGTATAGTTGTATTGGTTGTAGAATAGGTGAATTTATGTTTAAATTTTTTATATTTTAATAAGCTTGCTAGATGTCTGTTGTGTTGTATTATTTGGTAGAAATAATTGGACAGTGGGTCACTAATTTGTTGTTGACGATCATCTGTAGTGGGGTACAAAGTTAAAAGGAAATTGCATCTCTCTTGCCTATCATGGGATTTGCTTTACATTTGAAGCAAATCACGTTCATCCCAGCAGATTTGTATATCAAAAGGTATTAGTGTAATACCCCTTACTCTGATTGAAAATATCTATATATGGTCTATAATAGTATCTAATATATGATGTGTTATACGAGAATAAAATTATAAATTATATATAATATTCCTATTTTTAATAAAAAGATATTAGCTTAAATATTTAAACAAGAGAAGATGAATATATATACTTATGAATAAGTATTTTAATTCTTGCTAGTATATTTTATATTTTCAATTAATAAATTAGACTAAACCTTATTAATTTCCCTAACCTAATCCTATATATATTCTCTAAACCTAATTGTAACCATCTAGCGGTCATCTTTGACTTTTCTTTCTACGTTGAAATTCCCCATTGCTTTGGTGTTGAGGCTTCAAATCTTCATACTTAATTGGATTTGAAAGTAAGTTTACTGCTCTCATTCTTGTATGCTTAGAAGTAATAAATATTAATTCCATGGGTGATTAGGGTTTGATCGAGTAGAATAGTTTTAAAAGTGGGATTCCGCTAACGAGGTCTTTGAGCTGTACTTTGTACAAAACTCTGAGGAAATGTAAACACATACCTGATTATATGATTTAGTTGTGATATAAATTTGGGGTTTTTGCAGGAAACCACCCGTTATTTGTCGAAATTTGCAGGTAACCACCCGTTATAAACGTATTTATTCTAAACCACCCAAATTCTATACTTTTCTTACAATTCACCACCCGTAAACAGTTTCCGTCCAAGTTGTCGTTTCAGTCTGTGAAATGACCATTATACCCCTTGTATTTTAACGAAATGAAGGGTAAAAATGTCATTGTAATATCCGAATCTGACGAGAATTTGAAAGATGTGGCCAATTTCTCGTATGACTCCTGCAATTTATCATTAAGGTAAAACTTCGTCTTAGGGTGAAATGTTCATCAGGAAAGGAAAGGGGCGAACTCTCGATTGGCGATTGGCGATTGGAGATTGATCGAAGAATAGGATTCTCGCAATTGAAGATCGAAGCTTTCCTCTCAGGAATCGAAGAACGAAGCTTTCGTCGCAGGAGTCGTGGTAAGTAATCCTCAAACCAATGTAGTCCGCAATTAGGGTTTATTCGAAAACGAATATTAGGGCCTTTACGTTCTCGAATTAGGGCTATATGTAATCGAATTGGGGCTAGGTTGTTCTGTACGTGAGTTTTGGTTATCTAATTTGTTGAAGTAAGTTAAGTGAATTAGGGATTTCGAATTAGGGGATTCAAATTAGGGATTTCTTTCGAATTAGGGATTTCTTTCGAATTAGGGTTGTTGTTAAATTTGTGTGTAAAAATCATCTGATAATGTGCAGGATCATGTCATCTCAATCTCAATCCCAATCCTATTCGTCAAACAATGGTAGCATATTTTGTGATTGCAATTTGAGGCCTGTAATTCTTACAGCTTACACTGTAAAGAATTATGGAAGGAAATTTTTAAGATGTCCATCAAGATGCTGCAAATTTTTTCAATGGATTGATGCTCCATTGGAGCCGAATGTGAGTGAGATAATCCAAAAATTGGAAGAGAAGAATCTGCAGCTCAAAGCAACAGTGAAGGCCAAAGATAAGCAGATTGGGAGGTTGTGGTTGCTTGTATTTGTATTGGTTGCTGAGATTGTATTTTTTAGGTTTTATAAGTAGGGCTAATGTGTTATCTTAGTATCTTTGAGACATGACAAAATGTTGTATGAATCTTATTTGTAAGTCTTATCTAAGTTTCAATTTATGAATTATGTAAGTCTTAATATTGCATCAGATTGCAAGTTTGAATTTGGCTTATAAAATGGTACATTGGTTGCATGAAAAGGTGCACTGGTAAGCTGCAGCTGCAGGTGCATTGGGTTTTGCTTGGTCAAAAGTAGGTTAATGCACACATACTGATGTTCAGGTGCATTGGTTATTGTTTGACCAAAAAATAGTTAATGCACATTTGTAACCCTAGTTGTTAACTATATATAAGGAGTCTTCCTACAGTTTGGTTTCATTGTGTGACTTGTTCGAACAAGCTCAAGGGGAAGAGAGGTTGGGTTTGCTGAAGTTTTTTTGAAATGGCTCAAAATGTTGATCTTGAGGTGATTGTATTGAGTTCAAACAATTCATCATCTGATGAGTCCTCTGATTGGAGTTCAACAGAGGAGTCTTCTGATGTCGAGGAGATCAACAATCCAGAAAATCGACATATAGTTGAAGTAGGAGGTGGAGGCGAAGCAGCACTTGAAAGAGCACGCAGTTGCCCATGTGACAAGAAGAAGAGTTTCATTGTTTCAATGAAGAAATCGTTTGTCGAGGACGATTGTCGACTAGTACTTTCTTATCTCTTGTCTTATAAATTGGTGTTATACTTGTTTGATATTGACATTATTTTGTTGTGTGCAGCCACTCCCTTACAAGCATGCAGATAGGTTTATGAAGAGATTCAAAAAAATCAACCTATCAAATGGTTATCATCATTGGCCTGTACTTGTGAAACATAGCAACAATGCGTATAGGTTGGGAAAAGGCTGGAGGACTTTTGTTGAAGAAAACAACATGCGCAAGGATGATGCGTGCCTGTTTGAGCTATTGGGCGTAGGACATGACGGTGATGTCTATGATGTCAAGATCTTCAAGTCTTGAACAATTGGGTGTTCTATCCTTCTAGGTGTTTCTCTGCTTGTTTTTAAGTGTGCTTTGTTAGCAACAATGGTTTGTTTTTTTAATGTAAGCTTGGTAATGCAACAATGGTTTGTTTTCAATGTCAACGCAAGAATCCGACAATCATGATATACCAAAATGAGCAATCAAAATGTTGATTTAATGAAATATGAAACCCTGAAGTTAATACCCCATAATTCACTTGAAACAAAATGACATAGATAGTAGTGTTCAAGTGGTAGTCTAGCAATGTATTCCAGATATTTCACCTAATCAAACCAAAATGACATAGAAAGTAGTCTGACATAATTCAACACTGAAATTTTTTCCAAACTAAGATATGGTCATTTTGTTCCACGTGAGCTTGATCTTGTTGATGTGCCAACTTGTGATCTTGTTGTAGTTCCAGACCTGGATGCAACTTGTGATCTTGTTGTAGTTCCAGACCTGGATGCAACTTGTGATCTTGTTGTAGTTCCAGTGGTAGGCTTCTTAGAATGTCTCGGAGGATGGAACTTCCTGGCAGTAGTAGGTCTTAGAGCATCAACCTGCGATAAATAAGTAGGCCTCAGTAACAATGAAATAAGTAGGAAAATCAGTGCAAAATTAAAAATGGCACTCACATTATTAGAAGTTGGTGCTTGGGATGACTGTGTAGATGGAGGTTGTGTCATCTCTTGGAGAAGGAGTGCATCCTGCCAAAATAAAATGAAGTAATGGTCATACAAAACAATGAAGTATTGGGAACCATAGTAAGCAATGAAATTGCCACATCATAATCTTCAACATTTCCCATCTGCACTGTTTCATCAGGGACTGGAGTTGCTCTTGCAGGTGATGCTGGATCTAGCCTCAGCTATAACAAACAAAAATCCCTCCAGTGTGTTAAGAAACATTATACATTCAAAAATTTATGAAATAATCCCAGATCAACCAACATTACCTGCTTCCTGGTGTACTTTCTTTTCCTTGGATTAACAGGCATGGCATTATTACTTGGTGGTCTTCCTCCAGTGTTTGTAGCCCTAGGAATCTCAGTTGAAGGTGGTTTAGGTGGGTTTTTACAAGTCTTCCTGATGTGGCCTTCTTCTCCACAATTACCACACTTATTTTTCCTAGTCCTTAATCTTGTCTGTTTTCCAGTCTCTCCAGGTTCTTTGTTTCTGGATTTCTTGGGCCTTCCAGCTTGTATGATTAGCTTAGGAGGTTGAAGTGGTGGGTAAACTGTCTTCTCCCATTGGTCTTGTCCAGGCATAGGATTCACAGATAAGCTGTATGTCTTCATGTAGGTCTCTTTTGTATAATAATGTGACACATAATCTTCAAGCTTGTGTCTCCTCTTTAAAATGCAGGAAATAGCATGTGTACAAGGCATGCCAGTTATGTCCCACATGTTGCATCCACAGCTCCTCCTAACCAGATCAACCACATATGTCTTTCCACCACAGTCCACTTCATAGCAATCTGCATCCCCATAGCATCTGCACCTATACAAACTATCAGTTCTAAGAGCATTCAGCCTCTTTGCAGCTTCTGGAGTTAGATATCCCTGGTGTGCATTCATTTTGGCTCTCTTGCTTATAAACATCTTCATGAGTTTTCTCCTAATCCACTCACACATACTAAGGATAGACATCTCTCTGGCAGGCAAGATACAACTGTTAAATGACTCACATGAGTTGTTGAGTAGCATATCTGACTTCACATAATGCTTGAAACCATGTAGAGACCATGTACATGGGTCTTGTCTCATAAGGTAGTTATATGCCTTCTCATCCATGTCTTTTATCTTCTCCATTTCCATCTCAAAATCAGGTAGAGTGGCAGCCTTTGCAGATGCACCAACAGAGTCTCTGTATGACTTCCCAGGCCACTGTTGGGCAAAGTTTTTTTGAAGATGTCTAACACATACACGTGTGTCAGCATTAGGAGCAACCAACTTCAATGCCTCAAGCAAACCCTGCAATATCAAATACATAATCAGTTATTATGTTCCTTTATTTTTAAAAATACCAAGAAAAATAAAAAGAATGATCATTTACCTTCTGCCTATCTGACATGAAAGTCAATGGCTCACCACCAATATCTCTTAGCAAATTTTCCAGGAACCAACACCATGTAGATTTCTTTTCTGACTCCACCACTGCAAAAGCAATTGGAAAGATGTTTTCATTTCCATCTTGTGCAACTGCAGACAACACTTGTCCTGTATAAGCTCCCTTCAAATGACACCCATCTAGTCCTATAATTGGCCTACAACCTGCCTTGAATCCCTCTTTGCAAGCTTGGAGACAAACATACATCCTCTGAAAGATAGGCTTCTCTGGATTCTCTGTATTCTGCTCAGGCCTTACATACACTGTGCTGCCCTCATTGTACTTAATAATTGTGGCTGCATAATCCCATACTCTTGCATATTGTTCAGGTGCAAAAACTTGTGTCAACATGATTGCCCTAAGTCTAGCTCTCCAAGCCTGGTGATAAGAAATGTTCACACTATGCTCCCTCTTTACTGTGAGGATAAATTGTCTGATCCTCCATTGTGGATCCTCTCTGTAATGCTCAAGATATCTCTTAGCAAGCCAAATAGCATCCATCTTGGTGTTCTTATCCTGCCAACCACACTGATGTTCAGGTTCCCAAGTCTTGAGTTGGAAACTTCCATCAGTTCCCATCCTCCTTGCTGCTGCTTTGAACCCACACAATGAAACTTTACACTTGCAATTTTTCCTACTATGTTTGAACCCACACTCACACTTATTCAAACAATAAGCTGAAACTTTAGACTTGTCATTATGCAAGTAATAGTAGTCAAAACCATTCTCCAAGGCATACTGTTTTAAAGCTTTTCTAAAAACTTCATTAGATGCAAATGTCATCTGTTTCTTGAGACATATCTTGTGCTTGAAATCAACTAAATGATTAAACTCTGGAAACTTAGCTTTGGGAACCTTATCTTCATCAGAACTGGAGGTCACATAGGTGTCCTCATCAACTATGATGTCAAAAACATCTTCTCCATCATCTGCACCCACCTCAGTGTTGATATTCTCATCAAAGACATCCTTGTCTACATTTGCTTCAAAGGCAACATTGTCCTCATCTGAATCCCCAAAGATATTGTTCTCATAAACCACATCATCATCATCCGAGGACTCCTCTCCTAACAGCTCAACATCATCATCTCCTGAGTCATCTTCAACATATGTGGTTTCAAAAGGGACTTGGAAAGGATTGCTGAAAGGGGCAGATCTGGTGGTAAATTGGCTTTCAGTGCCTAAGGGGGCTTGTGTTGCTGGAGAGGATACTTGGCTTTGGCTGAGATTGGGAGGTTGATCAATAATTGGGGATGAAATAGGGTTCTCAGTTGGGCCAACACTGATGGGCCTTCCATAGCTCCTTGATGGACTACCCATATTAGAAGGCTGGGCCATTACAGTTAATGGACTTAAATCTGCCCCATGAATGACATACACTTCCAAAGTATGATCATTCCCTACAGATTCACACCACTGCAATATATCATTGTCTCCTATGATCTGTTTGATCCCCCTTTGCAGTGGCATACCAGACCTTGCATACCATAGTTCCTTAATATCTTCAACTCCCACAGCCTCCTTAATGAAATCCTCTAGTTCAATCTTAGAAATTAAATCAGGATCTACATTATCCTTCTTATAAATCTTATTTCTCCTATAAGACAATCTGTCTTGAGACATATTTGGACCCAAATAAAATGTCCCATCATAAAAGAACTTGATGCTAACACTCATCTGGAGCCATAAGATAAACAATAAACAATTAACATTTAATAACTATACATATCTATACTATAATAACTAAGGCATAGGATTTCCATGATTTGTTTATACTATATTGGCACATATATCCGAAAATATTCCATAACCACTAGTATCCAAAACATTGAATTCAGTCAACAACCATTCCAACAACCATTCAATTGAAAATTTCCGAAACAAACCCTAAATCACAACATTATTCAACTCTGCAAACACTAATTTCCAAAAGAGAGAGAGAGACTTACCTTCTGTAGAACACGCTTGCTTGTTGTAGTTGTTCAATCGAAGCTCAAACCTCCACAAATGGCCTCGCCTTGCCTTCTCTCTCCGGAATTCGCGATCGTCTTCTCTTCTCCCTCAATCGACTTCCCTTCTCTCTCCAGAAATCGCCATCGATCGACTTTGGTAGACAAACCCTAATTCCTAACTCTTCCCTTTGCAATCCAATCCCAGATTCGCGATCGTCTTCTCCCTCAATCGCAACCCTCAATCACTGGCTTCTAAAACCCTAAATCGCCATCTTCATCGCCATCTTCATCGCACAACCTATCTCCCTTCGTTATCTCGACGAGATCGAACGCCAAGAAATCGGATGAAACCTAAATCCCCAAATCGATCCCCAAATCACTTCTCCCAAACTGAAACACTGTAAATTGTAAAAAGCATTTCTGAAATTACGTTAAAAGTTTCAATAGTCAATTTCTCGCGATATAATGAAACCGGGTTGGGAATGGGTTGGCAAATCCGGTTATTTCGTTAAAATATAAGGGGTATAATGGTCATTTCACAGACTGAAACGACAACTTGGACGGAAACTGTTTACGGGTGGTGAATTGTAAGAAAAGTATAGAATTTGGGTGGTTTAGAATAAATACGTTTATAACGGGTGGTTACCTGCAAATTTCGACAAATAACGGGTGGTTTCCTACAAAAACCCCTATAAATTTTGTAGCATTTGGATCTGTGTTGAAGGCAATAGTAATTGATAACTAAGTTTCTGTATTTCAGAAAAACTAGGTTAAACGACTGGTTTTGGAAATTCTTTATAAATTGAGGTTACGTCGGAATTGCGTTTATGATATATGGTTAGAATCGCTTAGAAGTCTAGTTTATATGTATTTAATTTCATGATTTGTAATGAATTTTAGATCATGTATTTATATATAAAACCGAATACTGTACGAATCCAGAATGTATAGGACAATCCTGGAGTATATTAATTATATAGCTTTCGTTTGATATTGCATTTAGATAATTCTTGAAGAATTAGGTTCATAACCTTTAAGGCTATTGATCTGTAAAGTTTGATGATTTTAGGACGTTGTTTAATATTTGTTTTATGTTTTACAAGTTGACTTGCAGATTCTGGAATTTGGAGTCTTTTATATATAAGTGTGTTTGTATAAGGTTTCGTGTTGACATGTACTTTTGTATATCTATGGCTTGTTTAGGCCGAGTTATGATTGATGATGGATCTTCATTGGATAATATATGTTTGGATTCAAGGTGAGTCATCCCCCGACTTACTTAGTTGCTTGCCTCAGACTGGCTCGCTTGACGATTGCGTTGATGGACTCTGACTGTAATGTTGTGTGTTTCCTTGCTTGTAATTTGGATTAAGTGGATTAATGTTTTATGTGGTTACCTTTATATGAGACTTGTTGTGATACGTAATGTGTCAAGTTGTTGCTTGGCTTTGTATGGTAGATTAGAATTTGCCTCAATGATTTTTGTTGTTGTGGTTGATAAGTCGATGTCGCGTGTTCTTGTAGTTGATGATCTTATTCCCTGGTGAGTGGTTTGTGGTTGCCCGTTGGAGGTGTATTTGTTGTGTTATCTTGTGTTGTTGTGGATAAAGAATTGATGTTGTTTGTGCTTGTGTTAAAGTGGTGTTATCTAATGATGTGTTGCATTGTATGATTGATTGTATGTGGGTGAGCGCGTGAGGTGCATTGTGATTTGCTATCTTGTGTGTTTGACTAAGTGTTGATTCCGTTGTGCTTGTTAAGTATCGTTGTGAGTTTGATATGTTACTAGGTTTATGCTTTGGCTGATGTTTTGTTTGTAAATTACAGTTTAGTTTCTCGAGATGTAGTTTGATTGCGGGTTCATCCCCTGAGATCCCAACTTCTAACCCAGGTTACTCTGGGGTTTTCTTTTGGTTCTGTTGGTTACAGGACTTTAGCTTGTACGATTTGGTAGCTGCATGGAGGATTTGGAGGTGCTCGACGGTGGTGCTAGTTTAGTGTCTAGACTTGCATATTTTATATTTTAATTTTCGTATTGGGTTTTAGAATAATTATGTATTATAGTCGCTTCCGCTTTAGTTACATATTTATTGTCGTATTTAGCCTGGTGGGTTTCGAGAGAAAATCCACGGCGGTAACGCCCATGAGTTGGGGTGTTACAATTAGAGCCTTTCTAATTTTAATATCCTCCACGGAACAACCTACCTCAGTATTCTAATTAACTGAGTTAAATACATGAAGAAACCGTCAATAATAGAAAAGTCAATAAAACACTACAATCGCAAAGATCCTCATCATCTGAACACATAACACATCAAGAGGAATAATTTATACACCAAGAATTTTCATAAGTGATACTTAGTTGTACTTAAAAACATATGTTGGTACATGGTCCTCCTAACGGGAATAAAATATAAGAGTCAATCAATCAATAAAACCAGCGCATAGTGTCGACGACTTGAACAGAGGATATAGTACCCATGAACCAAACATATTAGAGATGAATCCTCTGTCTCAAAAGGCATTTTGAACCTCATCGTAGTAATTTGCAAGGCCACCCAATAAACAGCCTTGACCACAAACTCTGGGGTACCGGCACGTGGATAATAGAAAACCTCGAAAGTTTGAAGCTCTAATAACTGATTTTGTTTAAAAAAGCTAAGTTTCAGTTCATGACAATTCAACAAACATTTGGTCGGCAACAATATCTAAATTCAAAGTTGAAACAAAATTGAAGGGAAAAATTGAGTGCAGGATTGGTGGAGGAATATAAAACTATACGACAACCAAATTAAATTTCTAACATTGTACTCCATTTATGAAACAGGTTATCCACCTAGATAAGTGAAATTCCAAATCTCATACATTTTCAGTTTTTTAACATAAGAGTCTCCCGTGATTATATTTAGTTTATGAAAAGTACATATTCTTGTTTAACTTATTCTCAAATATACATTCATTCTCATATACTTCTTGACAATAGGATATTCCCATTTATCTGCCTCGCGATCACGTTAATCAAACTGTTTATGCCCTGAATTTATCAAAGATAGCACACTTAAATAAACACTGTATTTTATCAAATTGATCAAGTTATAGTATTATCTATGACTTCAAAAGATGTAGCTAAATAAAACTTAACCTTATCAAGAATTTGAGCAACATGTTTCATCTCCTCGAAATTTCGACATCAGAATACTCGCAACTTTCAGTGAAATTTTCTCATGCGCCTCAAAGTCAATATCAACCCCTAAAATTCGTGTCTGAAATTAAAGAAAAAACAAATATCACATTTAAAAAGTTGATGTACGAAGTAGAGTGAAAAAACACCGCGCTTCTAGACAAAAGGAGTGGCTAACATTATCAGTTTATCACCATTTATGAAGTAAAGTCAATATGCATACAACGAACCTGACAATTAGCAAATAATCAAAATTATCAGAAGAAATAAAGCAAGTACCGAAATTAGTTAATTAAGTAGTAAGCAATGTAGTAATAGTAAGCGTTATGTGAGAGAATATATAGCAACGTATAAATGGTTATTAAGCCTTGCAGGGAAGAAATCAATAATTCGAAAGAATCCTGCAATGAGAGAAATTATAATGAGCTCCATACCATTATCTGTTGCATCGATCAAATACCGCAGAAAAATTGCAACGATTTTTAATAGATATTAGCTGCAGCAGACATCTTGGTATATACATTACTGAGAATTTGTGGATAGGATTGATCACTGCACATGGATGTTATCAATACTGTATCCATCTAAGTCGAATTCGCTTTGGACGAAATACATTCCTCCTTGCTGCAAATAATGAAAAAACAATGAATTAAACTTAATTTCTAGGAAATTTTAGTAACTAATGAAATATTTATGTGCTAGCTGAAAACCTGTTTTAGAATTAGATCACCCTGAGCGAATTGATAGTGATAGAGATTATTTTCCGAGCTAACTTCTTGATCCCTCTCGGTTTTCACACTTTGAGAACTGTTATTGGAAATCACATACTGGCTCGACTTTTGGCCAACCGAGAAGCTTTGGTTAACCAAAACCGAAGGACACATCAGCGTTTTTTGAAACCGAGGGTGAACGTTGAGGAACACCAAACTTGAATTCCTTCACAACCTTGTGATTTTTGCTGAGGAAGAAGCACAAAAAACATATTTTAGTTGGATCCAGATGACGGTAGATGGCTATTTTCATTTATCAATTGCACGGGCCTAGCTTGAGGTTGGGATATCAATAACGCAAAATTATCAGAAGAAATTAAGCAAGTACCAAATTAGTTGATTAAGTAGTAAGCAGTCTAGCAAAAGTAAGCGTTATGTGAGAGAAAATACCTATCAACATATAGATGATTATTAAGCCTTCCAAGGAAGAGATCAATACTTTGAGTCTTTGAAAGCAGTCCTGCAATTAGAAAAATTATAATGAGCCTTATTTGAAAAATTAAAAAAATTGGTTTTCAAGGCACATTACAGAAAGTAGGTAAAATGGGAGAGGATACATGTCACAACATTATTTCATCGTGTGAAATAATGTTGTGACATGTATCCATATATAAGATTAAGAACATGCTCTCCTTTGAAAAAATACATGTCACAACATTTACTTGTATATGAACCAAAAATACAGAAGACTTATTTGCTGAGTGGCAAAACAAATCTTTAAGATATGAATACAATTCATCCAAAACTGGCCTGCTGCAAGTGTTCCGTAGTTGAAAAGAACTTCTTGAGGCAGAAGATGGCATTTGATTTCCAGATCTTCGAAGATTTGCTTCAGTTCTAAAACAAGTCCGGATCTCCTCCTGCTTTTCTCCGGGTAGTCTTTGAAGTTCATCGTGTGATTAACATATAGAGCAATCTTGATCTTGTTCACATTCTCAATCTCTTTCATTACTACATTGTGATCCGGATGCCAAATGGTGGAATTCCCTACTAAATACATGTACAGACGCAAAGTAGATTAAAAGATAAGTCGCTCTTCTTGCTTTAACGTAGAGATTCGAAGATCAAAAACTTCAGTATTCAGACTAATCGATCAGTTATTATATGATATAACTCAATGCAGTAAGAATCATCCTTCTCTCATATATTTTGTATCAGAAACAATGATCAATGAAGGTCGAGATAGTTACCAACTGAATCTAAACAATGCTCTTGTTGACACAACTGATTATAATCTGAAACTTCATTTCTAACAAATTGATTCCACTTCAGCCTAGGATTATGTGTACAAGGTTTTTTATGAGTTATAAATTGAGAGAATATCTTCAGTGGAAACTGGAAACTGGAAAGTATAATGTGTATAAGATAAAGCCGAGTACATTTTCAGCTGAAAACTACTACGTAAGATCTGCAAGAAAAAGGAATTAAACTTTGGGGTGGAAATATAGATGCCTGACTAAAAAAGAGGTAAGATCTGCAGAACTTGTCCAAAAAGGGAATAAGATTAGCCTGTGTATCCTATTTCCTCTCAAGCAAAATATAAGATGTTGTGCTACATATTAATTCCACACTATTTATTAATTTCAAAGACCATGAGACTTTTCTAACAAAATTTAAAAAAATCATCATTCATCAGGAGAGAGCTTTACATCTTTATTCTGTCTTTGAGCTCTCCAATCTTTGCTAATGGGGTCATAAAATCAATGAAGAACTCCACTGTGTCACCTTAATTGTCTGGGCTCCTGTAGAAGTTGTTGATTGGCTTTGTAGCCAAAACAATATTAGGATAGTACACTTTTTTCTTATCAGGTTTCAACATAGCTGTAGATAAGATGTTCATTTCCTCAACAATAAACTGCAGGAAACAATAAATTTCAAGAGTTGAACTTATCGAGATTAGAGAAACATAAAATCATTTTCACATGTATCTTTGGGAAGATTAGTACCATTTGTCCATCAACCACACAACGATCCCTGACATCAATTGGATGAATCACAAATAAAAATATGATGGCTTCAAATATGGTCTTACACGTGTTACCAAATATAAAAGCCGCTACCACAAGTTGGGATGAGAAGAAGAGAAGCAGTTTTGTGGACATAGACCATGGGGCATGGAATGCAGACCCTTGTAAAACTGTAGTAGATGTTTACTTCATTACATTTCCTAATAACAAAACTGACATTTAATTTGTATGCTCAACACAGAACGTTCTTCCTGCAAGAGATTAAATCTCTATCCCATAAATACTGATCTGGGTTATAGTCGGACCTAATTTTCCAGAGAAGAGAAGATTTTACAGACACGAACAATCACATGAAACAAATTTGTAAATAAAAAAAATTAACCATCTATAAAAACTGTGATGTGTGTAGGGGAACTCTGGACATTCAACTCAAGATAGGGGAACTCTAGGCATTCACGTTGTCTTGAGACTAACAGTTCTAAACATACATTGGAAGGTAAGATTATAGATTTTAAATGACCAGATGTTCAATTTTTTTTTTGTTTATAATTGCGCATTTTCTGTCCTAAGGATTTGTCACTCAAACATAGCTCTCACTACAGTTCCAATCCTTGGACATTGTCACTCACTTCAAGATACTACAGCAGAAAGTTTGTAAAGAGAAGGGAGAAGATTTACCGAGCAATGAATGAAACAAAGTCAGGATTACAACAACATAGCTGAGTTTTCAGGAACTTGCTTAACTTTCGGCTGCACCTTAATGCAAATTCCAGCATCTGAATCTTCAATTGCTCAACCCCCCTCAGCTTCCACCATTACCGAACTTATCAAAAGTGAACAGTTACAGCATAACAATCAAGAATTGAGGGGAGACCACGCTTCTAAAAACCTAGGGTTTAGGTCAGGTAATGACGAAACTTATCAAAATCTTCGTGCGATGAAACTTTATAAGATCGAGTAGTACAAAATTGGATAGAAAATTGAAGATCTGCTACCTTCTTGCTTTGCTACAAGTGGAACTGTGGAAGTATGTCTGATAATCGGAGATGGGGACAGCTGTAACAACATCTGGAGAGCAGGAGGCCCGCCGGAGAAGAAGGCGAGCGGTGGCTGCACAACGAGAGCGAGACATTGGAGACAGAACGGCGAAGACCTTGGCTCCTCGATCCCTTTCAGCAATCGCTTGCGCCGCTCTTTTGATTGAGCCAGGCGCCTCAATCCAGACTTCGTAGCTTCCATGGGAGACGGACAAAGAAGGTGCTGGTCGGAAATGGAGGAGATGGCGGAGGCGAGGCTGTCATCGAATTGGTCGTTTTCGTACACAAAAGTGAAGAATGAAACTTGTGAGGGAGAGAGAGTCGTAGTAACGGGGAATAGGGTTAGCAAATAGGGTTATCGAATTTAATGCAGTACGAATTTCATTTACTTTTGGCAACAAACAACTAGTCTTTATGTAGATAAGATGAAAGGAGAATGAAAAATGGAGAGGAGAGAGATTGTGAGTGGGTGTGAATTTTTATGTAGGAGAGAAGATAAAAAATAATTTAGTGTGAGTTTTGATGTACAAAAAGAGGAAAGAGAGTGTAGTTTGATGTGATGTTGATAATGAGACAAAATATATAAAAGGAAAATATGAACTATATTTCGGAACGCCCAAACTGGAAAACGAGAACTATAATAGGGGACGAAGGGAGTAAGATAACATAATCGATCTGAGTGATTGATCATTTCCATCAATGCTCTAGATGAAGCCAAATGGAAATAAAAAGGGAAGAAATATGCGGTGACAATTTTGTAAATATGGCAAAATTTTCAGGGAAAGACAAAAACACCATTTCCCTTTCTCCCCCTTCTCTCTCGCTCGACCGAGTTCGGAATTTCTCGCTCGTTTCAACAACAATTTCCTTCGAATCCAAATTATTTTCCACTGAATCTAAAAGCTTGGAAGCTCAACATTTCGATCGATATCTTGCTTCTGGTTGGTGTTTGCTTCGATTTAAGTTCATACGATGGATTCATGTCAGTTTTCAAAACTTCTAGGGTTCGAGATTCGGAAAATGCTAAAAGCTTCAAATTCTAAGAAATTGTTCACTATATTCGCTATGAATATTTCAATAGTAGGTTCATGACGTTAGAAATCTTCATATATTCAGTGACCATTTCTAGTGTATTAAACTAAATATACCATTTTATAAAAGAGATTTTGCACTATTTTTCAAAGTTCAATATCTTATAAATAAGGTTCATAATATGATATTAGAAGGTTTAGGAATGTTAGAGAAGTCCATAACTATTTTAGAAAGAGTTGTTTCTTTAAGAGTCTGAACTTTTGCATTAAGGCTCAAGGCTTTTGATAAAATTGAATGTGCTTAAGTTCATGCTTGGATGAAATTAGGTTCATTAGATTATAACCAGAGGTACATACATATATTTTTCAAAGTTCATGTCATGAAACAACAAAAACTGTAATAACTCAAACAAGCCCACACAAGAGAAAGGACCCTGAAGAGATTGATGATGAGGTACAAGAATCATCTGAGAAAACAATATCTGAAAAGAAAATATCAGAAGACATAGAACACATCGCAGGAGATGAGAGCAAACAGGAAGAAGAAGGTTCAACAAATGCAACTAAGAAAAGGAAAGCATATCAAAGTCACAGCTTAAGGAACAAAAAACATGTACTGCAGAGATTAGAAGAGTTTTAACAAGGAAAAGAAAGGCAATAATTCAAGTTGTTGAACCAAGATATGGAGTGATAAAAGCTACAAACACAAGAGGAGACAACAAGACCTTGAAGAAAGTTGTAAATGAACCAGCAAATTTGAAAACAAGGACAGTGCCTCATTTACTTGTTACAACTATAAAGAGTTTGAAACAGCTAAAGAAAGAAGTGATAAAGAAAATAGGAATTGGGAGCATTTTGGAATTGAAGCTGATGACAATACCAAAAGAACTTGGAAGCTGGCTTGCAGAACGATTTGATGTAGAGCAGAGTGTAATATTACTGGATTACAAAACCTTAATCAATGTAAATGCAAAGGAAGTTCAAAGAATCTTAAGTATCCCAAATGGAGTTGTGCCCTTTGTTAGAGGAGTTGAAGAAGAAAAAGACAAAAAGAGGGTAAAGAATGGAATACTTTCTTGAGATCAGCGGAAGTACGTCCATCTCATGTTGCACATTCAATGTTGTCTTCAAAAGATGAGTCCTGGTTCATTCGATCATTCCTTGTTTTGTTCTTAAGTACTGTGGTGGACTTATCTCAGAAAGGCATTGTACTTTAGTCACTGATGATTGAACAAATTGAAGATGTTTAGAGCATAAAGTGGTGCCAGTTTATTGTGGACACATTAAAACTGAGAATAGGGGAATGGAAGAACAAAGGAAAGAGTGGATTTTGTAACGCACCAATACTTGTACTTTTGGTAAGTGTGTACAAATTGCTACACTTATTTTGATCATACAAGTTATTTGAAAAACATATTTATACTAACAATGTGTGTTAATTTTATGCATTTAAAAAAACAGCTACTGTATGTGGACAATCTTCATGAACCTGGAAAGAAAAGTTCAAAACCAAGCCCTGTCTTCTTGGGTTTATTAGATGAGAACTTAGGAGAAACATTGGGAAAAGATAAGGTAATGAGAAAGGAAAGGAAGGAAACAAATGCGCAGACACCAAAGCATTTGGAGAAGAGTACTTACAGGTAAATAAGTATAACTTGAAGAACAAACTCATAAAAAATAACAAATTAGGTGCATGTGGTTTTAGGTTCATGAGCTTAGACTAGTAGGTTCATGGAGTTTGTAATCAAGGTTCAACAATATGAAAACAGTTGTTTCAAGTTATATATCTGAGATTCATTAAAATAATCAAATTAGGTGCATGTGGTTTTAGGTTCATGATTAGATTAGTATGTTCATTGAGTTTGTAATCAAGGTTCAACAATATGTAAGCAATTGTTTCAAGTTATTTATACGATGATTCATTAAAATAATCAGATTAGGTGCATGTAATCGAGGTTCATCGATATGAAAACAGTTGGTTCAAGTTGATTCACTTATGAATCAATAAAATATAAAGATTAGGTGGATTGTGTTTTAGGTTCATGAGCTTTGACTTGTAGGTTCTGCATTTTTGAAATCCAGGTTCATCAACATGAAATAGTTGGTGATTTTGAACTAGTAGGTTTAGGAATATGAACAAGTAGGTACATATAGTCGGGTTTAAGGTTCATTAATATGTACTAGCAGGATCAATTATATGAAAAGGTAGGTTCATTATTTGAATATATAAAATGTTCATAGTTTAATAATCTTAATTGTGCTAGCATGTTCATTATTATGTACTAGCAGAGCACTGGAGAGGATGAAATAGTCGAAGACACTCCTATGAAAGAGGATGCAAAAGAAGAGGTGAACCCAAATAAAACAAAAGAATCATCTCAAGGAGAAGAAAATCAGGAAAGAAATGACGAGTCATTGTTTGAGGGATCAAGATTAGAAGCTCACACCGTGGAAGAAAAGAAGACAATATACAGTGAACGTGAAACAAAAAATGAAATGAGTGAGAGGAAAGAGGGAGATAAAAAACAAGAAGGAAACAATGAACCAGAAGAGAACACTGAACCAGTTTGGAGCAAAGCTGGGGATGAAATAGAAGAAGAAACAAAACTGAAAGATGCTGATCAAGATAACCTACAAGCTGAGATGGAAGGATCAATGATTGAAGGTTCAAGGGATGAAGAAGAATTACAAGTTCAAAAGCCACAGGAATCAGAAGCTGAGAGAAACAATGAACCTGTACCAGAGGATGAATTAGAAGACATAGAGGAAGAGGGTTTAATTAGGGAGCATCACACCAAAGTCGTTGACGATGATACAACTAAAATAAAATCACAAGTTTATTGATACGCTGCACTTTGTATAGCGCAACTAGGGATTATTACATTGTATTAAGAGTGATTCCATGTGAGTTTAGAGACATTTCTATGTTATGGGCATTGGAGTTATTATGAAGACTTAGAAGATGTAAAGTGAAGAATTGGAATCAAGAAGAGTTGAAGACATTCTAATAAAGACTGCTGGAGCGGAACCGCGATCGCCATGGTTAAGCTGGCGATCGCCATGAAGCAGCTAGGTCCAAGCGTAAATTGCAAAGAGGAATTAGACCGATGACGTCACGCTCATATCATTGCGATGTCACCCCTGGAGCTTTGCGTTTAGTACCTGAGTTGCACATGATGGGCCGTGACTTTGGCCTGGCCCATTTAATCAAGAAGCTAGCTGTTGGGCCCATTATTGAAGAAGCAAAGGCCAGCCCACATTTTGAGCAAAAGAAGCCCACGTGAAGGAAAGTGGTGCGCTGATGTCATCATGACATCACGCTGATGCAAGCGTTTGGAGTTGGGCTTGGATTGGAGCTGGGCCTGGAGGATTTGGGCCGCTCGTGATGGGCTTTGCAAGCCGGTGATGTCGACTAGAGGAAACAAATAGGTGAATTGATTTCACCGAGTTTGTCCTTCCTTTTATTCCTTTTGTTTTATTTCTTTTCTTTTCCTTTTTCCTTAATTAGTTTTAGGATATATTTCTTTTACCATATATTTTTAGGGTTAGTCTCTATTTAAAGAACCCTAGTTCTTTCTATCTTTATCATCATCTTTTCCATCAGACAATTTAGTTCTGCAACCATGTGCAGGAACTAATCTCCATTGTTTTACCTAGCGGTTGAAACCTTCAGTTATTAAGTTGTGAGATTTCTAAACTCTTGTTCTTTTCCTATGGGTTTGTATTAATTCTCTTGTTCTTCATCTATTGATTTCTATTGGTTTTGCTAGCTTGATCACCTAGTTTGATTGATAGTTTTCTATTGCTAGACTAGGAATATACGGTGAAATTCCTTGTCATTGTAGCATTCATATCTGCATGATTGGGTAGTTGATTGCTTTTATGAAAGAGAATTGATTGCATGTTAATACTTGACGGTTGTAAGTTATTGCATGCATCCTTATGATTCCTGTGCTCTTTGCTGCTATTTCATCTAATCTTGAGAGGTTTCCCTGATTGTTGAATGGTAAGTATTATCGGGACCGGTTAGCCTGCTAATATATTAAAGATTGGAATAGGAACATTCACTAGGATTGATAAGAACTTGAGATAAATCCATGATCAACTTGATTGATTGTTGTGTGGATACTTGCTAGGTGAAACCCCTTCTCATCATATTCACAACCAAACCTTCTTTGCTTGATACTTGTTACTTTTGTGTTCCATACAATCAAAACCCCCCCTTGGTTACTTGTTACTTGTTTGTTAGTTGGTATTTCGCTTGACTGCATAGCGATTGGTGTTTTGATTCCCTTGGGTTCAACCTTTACTTACTTGCTATACTCTAGTTAGTGTTTAGGGTTTTCTTTGATTTGGCACTACGACTTTAGCCTCATCAAATTTGGCGCCGTTGTCGGGGAATTAAAATTTTTCTGATTCTGTGTTGATTGTGAAATTATCAACTGTTTGGTGTGAACCTTTATGGTTCAGACCCGTGCTACTGATTCATCTCTTGTTGCCTTTGACCCAGAGATTTGAAAGGACGTTCCTTTGGAACCAAAGAGCAGCTCTGAACCAAGAGAACGAGATGGGTGATCGACATGGACCGCCATTGCCTACTATGAGGCAACTCACTGCCCCAGACTTAAACCAACAACCTTTGGCAGTGAGGTTTCCTGAGATTGAAGAAGGTGTGAATTTTGAATTAAAAGCTGGTTTAATTGATGAGCTACCACATTTCCATGGCTTAGCAGGAGAAGATCCCAACAAACACTTGGCTCAATTCCATGCCATATGTTCTAGTATGAAGCCAAGAGGTGTTACTGAGGAGCAGGTCATGCTGAGAGCTTTCGGATTTACTCTGGAAGACACTGCGAATGATTGGCTCTATTATCAAGCTCCAAGGAGTATTGATACATGGGCTAAGATGAAAAAGGTCTTTTTAGAGAAATATTTTCCAGCTACAAAACTGAGCAGCTTGAAGAAGGAGATCACGAATCTTCAACAACATTCAACTGAGAGTCTCTATGAGTATTATGAGAGATTCAAGAAGCTTTGCTCAAGCTGTCCATTCCATAGTTATACTGACCAAGATCTCCTTATGTACTTATTTAGTGGCCTGATTGATGAGGATCGTCGAATGGTAAACGCATCTTGTGGAGGTAATTTTCTGAAACTAGCTATACCTCAGGCCACTGAAATGTTTGAAGAGCAGGCAGAAAGTTCAAGGCAGTTTAGCAGTAGACAGGGATCCCACTCAGTCAAAGCAATTAATTCAGATCAATTACAGACTGACATGAATGAGTTGAAAGAGATGGGAAAGGCTTTGATGCTGAAAAATGCTTCCCTTCATGATCCCAATGCTGAGGTAAACGCTGTTGGTGGATGGCAACCAAGGCCAAGGTATGACTCTCATAATATTAGTTATCAGCAACCTAGACCTAAGAATTCTATGACTGCTGAAGATATGATCAAGTCCTTAGCTCAGACTGTAATGCAACAAAACGCTAAGACGGAATCAAGCATCCAAAATCTTGAAAATCAGTTGGGACAGATTGCTCAAGCTGTGAATAAATTAGAGGCCAGGGAACCGGTAAGAAACCCGAGAGAGAACGTCAGTGCAGTGTTCTTGAGGATCGGAAAAACTTTAAATGACTGTTCTGTGCCAAAACCGCGATCTCCAGATCTGAGTGGCGATCACCATGAGATTACAGAGAGCAAAACAGGATCTGCATCCCGACCGCGATAGCCATGACATTCCAGAAGCTGAGGTGCAAAATCATCCGCGACCGCGATCGCCAGTTGTTGATGGCGATCGCCGTGAGCCCCCTGAGTACATTGACGATTATGTTCGCCCGAATTTTCCACCTCTATTCTCTCAGAAGCCTGTTGCTCCCTTTCCTGAGGCATTGAAGGATACTCGAAGGCTGGAGAACGACAACGAAATCTTCGAAACCTTTAGTAGGTGTGAGGTAAACATTCCTTTGCTCAAACTTGTTAAGAGTATTCCTAGATTTGCTAAGTTTTTGAAAGAAGTTTGCACTATTAAAAGAAATCAAAAACTGAAAGGAAAGAAGAAAGTCGAAGTAAGTGAACAAGTTTCTGCTGTATTTCAAAAACGCATGCCTAAGAAATGTGGTGATCCAGGCATATTTAGCATTCCATGTGTGATTGGTGAAACTAAATTTGACAAAGCCATGCTAGATTTAGGTGCATCAATCAATGTTTTGCCTTACTCTTTGTATGAATCACTAGGCTTAGGATCCTTGCATAAAACAGGAACTGTTATTCAACTCGCTGATAGGTCTACTGTGTACCCGGAAGGGGTTGTTGAGGATGTTCTTGTTATGGTTGGTGATCTGATTTTTCCTGCTGATTTCTTTGTGTTGGATATGGAGCATGTTAATAATGTCACACCTATACTGTTAGGTAGACCTTTTATGAAAACAGCACAAACGAAAATTGATGTTAATAGTGGGACTCTCTCTATGGAGTTTGATAGGGATAAGGTAGAATATAATATTTATGACATGGATCCCATTGATAAGAATTCTCTATGTGCTATTGATGTGATTAAGCCTACTTGTAAGGATAAATTGCAACCTGTTTTAGAGAATATCTTAGTTCCCCCAAAAGTAGATGCTGTTTTGTCTACTAATATGCAGGAGTGTCAGGCTAATCTAGAGCCTAAAGGTAAGCTCTCTTCACATCCTTTGTGCAATCGCTCTCCATTATTGACCTCGCCAGGCGAGATACCATTGATGTCTAGTGTGCAGGCACTTGACATTGAGCTTAAACAGCCGCCTGATACGGTCAAGGAGGAGAAAGTGAATGAAACCACCTTCATTGCTAAAGACAAGGTGGTCACGGTAAGAGGGACGAGATTCAAAGCGTTCCATGAGTGGTTCAAGAAAGAATTCAGACAAGAGACTGTTTTTACAAAGCCAAATGGCGTTAGTTAAATCTCTTGAGTTTCATGTCGAGCCACGACATAAAATAAGGCGCTACTCGGGAGACAACCCGAGGTTTGAGTTTGTTTTTATTTGTTTTTGTTCGGTTTAATTTTCTTTTTAGTTTTTTTATGGACAAGAGGAAATCACCGAAGCTTAGGGTCAGCTACAGTCAGTAGCCAATCTCGTTGTAAGTCTTCTCTCCCGCCTTTAAAAAAAAAAAAAAAAAATCCGAAAATAATTCCGAGAAAAAAAACAATATATCGGATAAAAAAAAATAGAGTGCAGAAAAAAATATGAGAGAAAAGAAAGTAAGGAGTTGTATTACATCAAGTTTGGTTTCATTGGTACTATCATTCTAGATCTACATTCATTGGAGCTTAGCTTGTTGGTGACCATGTTCTTTGCAAGGAGTTGATTTGTTTGAGTCACATTCTACATTGGAGGTATTCTTTCTTTTGCTTTAGATGAGCTATGCATTATTGGATTACATTTAGTGCTCATCTAGTTTCTCATTCTACCACACTTTGAGTTTTATTGGAGGAAGGTCATCCGACCTTGTATGTGAGTCTTCTGTCTCCTTCCCTGGGTTCGTTTTTATGTCTTCCATTTCATTGAGGACAATGCAATGTTTAAGTATGGGGGAGGAGAATGTATTCACATGTAATTATTTGGGTGTTGGTTGTATCTGCATGAGCTTATTGAATATATATATTGTATGAAAAAGCCACAAAAATTGAAAAAAGGCATACAAAATCCCTGGATAGCAAGTTCTATGCAATAAGAAGGTGGCTTGACCGACATTAGGCTGGGGAAAAAATAAGTCTTGAGTGATGTGAGTTTTGTGAGCCTGGAACAATTATTGAGTGGTTGGGATGAAAACCCGAAAGGGCGCCCAAGCAAGATGAGTGTTATTAAAAAAATTGAGTGTTTTAGGACCATTATCATCTTGGCGTATGGGGACATAAGAAGGAGGCGTATAGGAGGATTCGGGTAAGCCATTTGGAGGAATAAGGTGTAGTTCTGGGTATGTGCTTATTTTATCACATTGTTCTTGATTATTGTTGTTGTGTTTTGTGTGTTTTGGAGGAGTTTATTGGTTATGTAATCACTAGGAGATATTCTTGTACTTCCTGAGGCTTTGAGTATTTTATTGTATGGGTAGCTTTTCTGTAAGTTACTCGGGACGAGTAAAAGTCTAAGTATGGGGGTATTTGATACGCTGCACTTTGTATAGCGCAACTAGGGATTATTACATTGTATTAGGAGTGATTCCATGTGAGTTTAGAGACATTTCTATGTTATGGGTCATTGGAGTTATTATGAAGACTTAGAAGATGTAAAGTGAAGAATTGGAATCAAGAAGAGTTGAAGACATTCTAATAAAGACTACTGGAGTGGAACCGCGATCGCCATGGTTAAGCTGGCGATCGCCATGAAGCAGCTAGGTCCAAGCGTAAATTGCAGAGAGGAAATGGACCGATGACGTCACGCTCATATCATTGCGATGTCACCCCTGGAGCTTTGCGTTTAGTACCTGAGTTGCACATGATGGGCCGTGACTTTGGCCTGGCCCATTTAATCAAGATGCTAGCTGTTGGGCCCATTATTGAAGAAGCAAAGGCCAACCCACATTTTGAAACCTTCAGTTATTAAGTTGTGAGATTTCTAAACTCTTGTTCTTTTCCTATGGGTTTGTATTAATTCTCTTGTTCTTCATCTATTGATTTCTATTGGGTTTCCTAGCTTGATCACCTAGTTTGATTGATAGTTTTCTATTGCTAGACTAGGAATATACGGTGGAATTCCTTGTCATTGTAGCATTCATATCTGCATGATCTGGTAGTTGATTGCTTTTATGAAAGAGAATTGATTGCATGTTAATACTTGACAGTTGTAAGTTATTGCATGCATCCTTATGATTCCTGTGCTCTTTGCTGCTATTTCATCTAATCTTGAGAGGTTTCCCTGATTGTTGAATAGTAAGTATTATCGGGACCGGTTGGCCTGCTAATATATTAAAGATTGGAATAGGAACATTCCTTAGGATTGATAAGAACTTGAGATAAATCTATGATCAACTTGATTGACTGTTGTGTGGATACTTGCTAGGTGAAACCCCTTCTCATCATATTCACAACCAAACCTTCTTTGCTTGATACTTGTTACTTTTGTGTTCCATACAATCAAACCCCCCCCCCCCCCTTGGTTACTTGTTACTTGTTTGTTAGTTTGTATTTCGCTTGACTGCATAGCGATTGGTGTTTTGATTCCCTTGGGTTCGACCTTTACTTACTTGCTATACTCTAGTTAGTGTTTAGGGTTTTCTTTGATTTGGCACTACGACTTTAGCCTCATCATTTATGCAAGAAAAGGGAAAGACAGTAAGGGCAAGAAGATAAAAGTTGAACCAACAGAGGATGTTGGGCTTAGGACTGGGCGAGCAGGACTAACATTGAAAAGTCCATTCAGAACAAGGGAGATCAAAATCTTATCGAAAGAGACTCATGAACAAAAAGAAATTTCAAATTACGTGTAAGACATTGGATCCAATGACAAGTAAGTGAAAAATACCGCCTTGAAGGTTTTGTTTCATTGTTTATACTTATAGTATCTAAGAAACAATATTATTTATTGCTTTGTCAAAGGGAGGTGTTGTTCAAAGATCCCCTTAAAGAAATAACAAGAGTTGAGTTGAGGTCCGACGATAACCAGAGAGAAAACATTCGTAGCAGCAACAACCCTAACAGAGTCTTCATGTACACAATAATTATGGTAAGGCATTCATAATCCAAAATCCACAGTTTTGTTTAATATTGGAGGTTCATAGATTAGATGTTATGCTGTTTACCTCAATGCACAAGTAGTAGATGTTATCGTAGGAACAAACCGGTTCATTGAAAAAATAGTAAGTTCAACTGATAGGTTCATGCACAAGTATCGTAATTGTAGGTTCATGTCATTTATCTTCGACATACAATAAAAAATGACTAGACACTTCATGTTGTTTGAACAAAATTACGATTTAAAAAAACGCTAGGTTCATTGACCTAAATAGTAGGTTCATAAGGTTTGAAATGGGGTTCATTGGACTTAAAAAGTAGAATCTTGATGATTGTATTTCCTTAATATAGTTTCAACATCAACATGTTGAATGCAAGGCTAATGGTGGATGGGCGAGAAATGAGAGACATTGACATGGTAATGATTGAAAGAGATTTATTGAAAGCACACTGTTTATCTAAATAATATCAACAGTGATAACTTCAATGTTGATAACTATAAACTTGCAGGTTTTAGTGCCAGTACAGAACACTACCTTGCACTTCTATATCATATGCTTTGACATCAAGAACTCATCGGTTCATGTACTCGATACCCTAAACAATGACGGCAGGACCGATAAATACTGTATCTATTGAAAAAGCTGTAAGTTTAATCAACCATTTTCCTATCTATAGTTACAAAGTAAATTACATTATACCGGATTGATGTAAGGGAATTTTGATTGCCAACATATTGGTTATCTCAAACACTGAAGACTGCTGCCCTGCATGCAAGACGTAAAAAAATTGAGGAAGCAAAGAAAAAGCCAATAATTGTTCAAATGCCATGGATTGAACCATAAGACATGACCAACTCGACCGGGCTTGTGCATAAGGAATATGGAGCTCTACATGGACAACCATAATGAACAGTGGGAGAAAGAGATCAATTTGAAGAACAAGACAAGTGCATGAAAGTACTAAGAAGGAAGTATATGCACGCCATTGTAACCTCAGATGCAAACAAAGTAAAGGATCGAGTTATGGAGAATATGAGGAGCACGATTGCAGTTGAAGAGAAGTAAATTAGTGACTGGATTGACTGCAGTGGAAAAATTAAAATTGTTTTGAATATGCGGTATTAGCTGAAGTAATTTCAGATACAGGTTCATTTGGTCTCTTGGATGATGGTTTTAGACTTTTAAGATTCGGAAAAGTTTGTAGAATGGCTAAGATTTAAAGGTGTAGTTTTGATGTTCTTTGTTAAAAGCTTCACTCAAAATTCACCGTGAGGTTCATCAAAATAAAACAACGAGGTTCAACAAAAAAATACGGAGGTTCAACAAAATACGAAGTATGTGTTGTTCTGGCGGTTATCACATCGATGGTGTCTTCGGTGGTTTAGAGGGGAGGCGTGACTCGGATTATGACTCGGAAGCAAGCGCGATCCAGTTCATTGAGAAAATCTGGTAAACTGGGAGCTGTTCTTGAGGATCTCAAAGAGGAATTCCCAGAACTTGTCGCGAGCAAACCTAATGGTCAACAAAGGAAATCCAATGGTGTTGGCTCTAATAGTGTGAGTTCTAGTGGATCGAAGGAAGATTCATGGTTAAAGAAAGCTGAATGTGGTCATAATCATGATCGTGAGAAAGATCTGGAATCAATGGAGCAATCTGTAATGAACACTGGCTCTGGTAAAGTCAATACTGACCTTGACCGACTTAAGGGGGTGAGTCTTGAACATTTACCTATTGTTGATAAAGGATTGTACAAATTTTCTCTGGATGAGGTGAGATTTGAGTTAGATTGCTGGAAATCAACATTGATTGGAGGAGTTATTGGCAAGAAGTTGAACATGACTGAGATGCAATTATTTGTCAAGAATAATTGGGAGTTTGCACTCCATGACATTCAGTTGAAGGAAAATGGCATCTGGATTCTTAGGTTTGATAAACAGGAACATATAGATTGGGTTCTTGATCAGGGGCCATGGCTGATTAATGGATCTAAGCCATTTGTGGTTAAGGAATGGCACTCAGGAATGGCAATGGCTTGGTCAAGCTTTGAGCAAGTACCTGTTTGTAGCGAAATTACCAACGAGATGATAACTAAGCAATTGTAGGGCAAAGATCAAAGAATACGGTATAATCTCAACACTCAAGAACAATGGAGGAAATTAGGGTTGAAACTTGTACTTGGTATTACTCGAGTGGTGGCTGAATACTTACAAAGCAGGCGTTAGCCTGTTTTTATAGGCTAACCCTAATGATATCTTTAAGGAAACGAGATCTTATCTCTTCCTTCTATTTAATAACGATATAACAATAAGGTAAAAAGATATTCTTTATCGTATCTTTTACCAATTACAATAATATACAAGGAAATAAGATAAAAATACACTCGGCCGACTTAATCTTCAAGGAGAACGAGATCTTTGCCACGTCTCGTCACGTCAATGACATCCTCCTTTCCTCTCGTCACGTCGACGTGATCATCCTACGCGTAGCTCGTCATGCGTTCCTTACTCGTCATATTTTTAGGCACAAACAATACCCCTAAGGCGTCTTATCAGGCTTAACGTCTAGTAGAGCTGGGAGACACCTTCTTTCTTCAAGGAATACATCTTCATCATATTCGGAACGCGTTGGATATTTATTCAAACCGAAACCTTGATTTCGTAATAATATCTTCTCTTCGATTCTCATTTAATGCGCCTAACCAACTTGTATCCGCTCCAACGACTATTTCCCCAACGTTCGGATTTGTCTCTAACGGTAACAAACCGATTTTTGGAAAATCTCGAATGAGATCTTTTCTCCTTCCCTTTTTAAACCCGTTCCGGCTTTCTTCTTCTTCTTATCCACGATCTTCTTGCAAACCCTAATCTTTACCTTCCCTCTTCTCAATGGCTCCGATTGTCTACGATCCTAAGATGATTCTCAGTGATGTCAACCGCCATTCTTCTTCGGCTCGCAACAATGAATATTTTCGTTCCATAGCTGGAGTTTCTGCTCATGTGGAAATTGCCATTCCTCCTTCCGACGTGTTCGCTGACGCCTTACGCCCAGGATGGGTTTGCGTCTACGAGTACCCTTTCTTGGTTGGACACCGTTTTCCCTTCTCTTCCTTAGTTCAATCCTTCTTGACTATTATGGGCATTGCGGTCGGGCAAGTTCTTCCGAGCGGTTGGAGAGGTTTGGAGGTATTGGACCATATTTTGGCTAACTTTGATATCGCATTCACGATCGCCGACATCATGCATTCTTGCATACTTTCTACTCCTTCGGCGGGTAGAATCAACATTAAATCTCGCGTCGGGGTTCCCCCTTTGGTGAATGAAGGAGCTTCGTCCGACCGTGGCTGGGCAGATAAATTCTATTTCATCAGGAAGTCTACCTTGGGGAAAGATTGCACTTTCTTGCTTGAAGAATGGACTCCTTCCAGTATGCTTCTTTACTTTTTATGATTTTCTTTAGACTTGTGATCTTGACGCTTATTCTCACTTGTGACTTCATGTGTAGTTGATATCCACGCTATTGTGATGCGGGAGGAGTCAAAGGAGATTACCAAGAAAATCATGGCGATTCCATTGGTAGAACATACCTTTACCGGCCGTGACGGGAAGGGGTATCGTCTCGCGACCCCTACTCCTTCTCGAGGTGAGTTTTCTCGATTAGCGTCCGATTTCTCGATTGTTTGGACTTACGATGCCGGTGGACGCTTCCCAACCGGTTTGGCGTTTTGCCCGTGGATTCATGACTCTCAAAGGGGCCGTGGAAGGCGCGAGTACGCGTTCCTGGAAAGTGGTCGTGGCAATAGGTTTCCCTTCTTTGCTCAGCGGACCGTGCCGGTGTCGTGAGGTACCGGGCTTCATTCCCCATGACCATTGCCACACGTCGCTAACAATCATGGGAAGCGTCGACTCGGAGACGGCGGTTCGGCTAATGTTGCGTACGCGTAGATGGAGCCTTGAACGCGTAGGCTAACGAAATTCGCCCCCGACGCGGATTTTCACCGCGGCCTTATTAAGCTTGGTGTTACGTCATAGACACATAGCAAGTATTTTGAAATGAAACAACTCGGCATGTATTGCATATCGGAAAAGAAAGTGCATACTTATGTATTAACGAAGACTTCATGACTTTTGACGAGCTATGACATCTACTGATGCGACCCTGGCATCGTTGACAGCTGTAGAGGAAGAGGAAGCTAATCAGTCAAGCTAATCAGTCAAGCCACGCAATCTCTTGTCCTTCGCACCGTGGCCAACTTCAGTTCCTCTCCAGCAGAGCACTCTTTGAGGTTCCTAACCTCCAGCTCCTTAATGCCCTCGCTCACTAGCATGGTTGCCTCTTATTCCAGCTCCAGTTCTCAGTACCAGGCTCCAACTTCAGTTCCTGAAGCCAGTTCCCTTGGTACCAGTTCCTCCGAGCTGTGAAGGCCGATTATCTTCTTAGTTATTATTATTATTTCCTATTTTCAGCATATGTTATTAGGTTTAGGGCGTGTCTACTCTCATGCTTGAGAGGCCGACCCTAGTTTCCCTTTTATTACCTTCTTTATTACTTTCTTTACTTATTTTGCAAGATACTCTTTTGTAAAGGCTCGCCTATATATATGGCTTTCCTTCTTCATTAATATGATGTTTAGCTTTTGGATTAATTGATAAAGTCGAGTGCATCTCCTTGTTAATCCCCTAGGTGTCACCAAACAAAGTCTAACTTCTTTATCCCTTCGTATTACTTCTAATCTTCTTCCCCAGTGGATTTATCTACCAAACCCTACGTAAACCTACACTTTACATCCACTTCATCTCTACAATTCATCCGCTCCATCGTTGTTGCTTGTTGCCACAAGTAACAACATCACTATCATTCAGTTCTCTAGTTACTGTCAAGTCTTCCGCAACCCTCCGAGTTCCCAAACTCGACCAGTTCTTGAGAAGGCCGACTCCCTACGAGATCTAGATCGCTCCAGCAAGTCATTCTTGACCTTTTCGAGGCCAGGAACGCATCAACTGGTATCAGAGCGCCATAAATCTTGTAAGTCACTTTCTTCTCTTGTTTGTGATTGTCACTCTTCCACTACGTAATCCCCTTCCTCCATCACTTTGAGAGCCTTAGAAATACTCCATATTCGACCTTCATTCACCTAAGAACCCAGAAAGATCAGATCTTGTTCGAAACCCTAGGAGAAAATATTTTTTTCCTTATCTTGCTAGCCGCTTCCCTTATCTTACAATATCTTGTTAATTCGATTTCTTGCGATTTAATTGATAATTATAGAGATTATTTGATTTGCATATCTAAGGAAAAAGATAGTATCTAAAAGATATGCGCTTTCCTTGTTTGTTGGCCGAAATATTCTCTCTTGTGCTCAAAAGATCTTGCTTGCACCCTACTCTAATTTCTTTCCTTGTGTAAAAGCTTTGACTTTTCTTTGCATATCTTTTGCATATTAGTTATTTTCGGATCCTAACAGAAAAGGGGAATCCGAAATCAAAAAAAAAAAAAAAAAAAAAAAATCAAAATCGAAAAAAATCTCATCCAAAGCCAAAATAAGGTAAGTTTGAGATATCACTAGTCAAAGTTTCCATCTTCTTGCCTCTCCATCGTCTAGGTTTGCATACTAGGAAGTTTGAATCTTTTTGCTTCTTCTCCTTATGCTTGCTTATTCGAATTCTCTCTTGCTGTTCATTGAATTGTTCAAACTTGATTGCTTGATATTGCTTGATTGCATTCAGTTCCCCCCTGACCGCCCTCACGGCTTTTCTATTCATAGTAACCCGAGAGTGTTGTCACTTGCTTGAGTTGTGCGTGCTTTACTAGATTGTTGTGCCTTTGATATTGCTTGTGCTACTTGATACTCGCAATGGTGAATGATCTTGTTGTAGGTAACGTGACTCTAGAGGGCAAAGAGGGAGACCAAGGAACTAAGACTCAAGTTCCACCATTCCAACAACCCCCATTGCTTGAAGATCCGCCCTTGAATCAAGTCGTGGAGCAACAAGGGCAGACAATACAACATTTGCTCCAAGAATTGACGGCACTGAGGGCTAAAATTGACTTTGCAAGCCAACATAGTCCATCGGGGCCGACCCCGAAAGTGCACGTTGATGATGGTGTTCAGTTCCCCAAGTCAGACACTGGTGCCAAGTTCCCTAGCCGTGACAAAGCCAAGCAAGTTGTGGCCTCAACTTCACAAGTTCAACCACCCCAACGACTTGCCTCTGTAATTGAATGTCATCAAGATGCAGCAAAGCTAAAGGAACACCGCACCCATGTCGAGCACAAGAACACCGATTCCAGCGACCGTGATGATGACTACGAGACGTTGCGTTTCCGAGCCATTCTTCACATGGCAAGGGAACTCGCAACCATCACAAGTGTCACGGCCGCCACAAGAAGCACGACGCAAGTTTGCCCTCACCCAGTGACTACATGAACCGAGATCATAGTTCCCATCCCACAGGTAGGTATCACTCGCATCGTCACAACACTGCTTCGACAGTTCCCTTCAACATTGACGATCACCTTCATCACCAAAGTCCCAGATCACGACCACCTCATGGTTGTAGCTCAGCCCCTGAGTCTAATCGAGATGGTTTTGAAGAATTTAATGATGAAGACTTCGCCCATGCTGGAGTTCCCAATCCTGGTAACCTTCACGCTCCCCTGGGAGTTCCTATTGAAGACATGGAGGTCCCTCCAGATTATATTCCGCCGGCTGCTCTTCCAGTCGACCTTTATGAGGGACGTCGTGAAACAGGCCAGTATGAAGCCCGCTATGGACGTAGGGAACAACCTCAGTTCCCTGCACACCGCCGAGATCGCCAGCAGTTCCCTACACCGTGCCATCCAAGGTGCCAAGGCTATGAGGATGTTGACGATTATGACCATGACAACCGTGGTTTTCATCGTCATGCACCTAGATATTATGAGCCTTTACCTGACCCTCGCCGCTATGAAGCACGACGTCCAGCCGTGCCCGGCCACACCGCTCGCCGCGATATCAAGGTAAAGATTGAATTTTTCTATGGCTTATATGATCCCACTGTTTTTCTTGATTGGATGCAGGATACAGATCATGTCATGAAGCATTGTCACTATGAGGAAGCCGAAAAAGTTGAGATATCCACTCTCCACTTCAAAGACGCTGCTCAAACTTGGTGGCACCGCTTCACTTCAGACCGCATTCGTCGCAATCTTGAACCCATTTATACTTGGGATCAACTAGTCTTTGTCATGACTAGAAAGTATGTTCCCACTGGTTATAGGAACCAGGTCCGAATGGAGATAGTTATGCTCCGCCAAGGCACCATGACACCTGTAGACTTCGTCGCCAAGATTGAGGATCTCTACTTTAAAGCTAATGTCAGTGCCGCTCCCACAGCCCTACGTACCAAGTTTTTGAGTGGTCTCAATGCTCCCATTCGAGATCAACTTGAAATTTTGCCAATCAAAGATCTTAACACTTTGGCACACACGGCTATGCAACTTCACTACCAGCTTCTTCGCAAGAAGAACACTTGGCCAACTTCGGGTCAATCCAGGTACAATTCTAACTCTTCCAGTTCCCTTTCTACTAAAGTGAAAAACTCCTCTTCGCAGGGAAAGACATGAACTAGTTCCCGCCCGGTTGCAGCACCCCTACAGCGCCCCTCAGCGCCTAAGCCCGCAACTCAGCAACCTGGCCACACCAGTGACATAGAATGCTACAAGTGTGGTGGGCATGGTCACTTGAAGCGCGATTGTCCAAACACCAAGAGAGTGTTCTTCAACCAAGCCAACGGCTATGAGTCCTGCATAGATGAGGAACCAGAAGAGGAACCAAGTGACGAGTTCCCTAGTCAGGAAGACGTGGATGCTTATGCTTGTGCCCCACATGAGAGCAATGCCTATGTCCCACTAAGTCTTGTTACTAGGCGAGTGATCACTGTCAAGGAGGTAGATTTGGTGGATCAAAGAGAAAATCTATTTCACACCGAATGCAAAGTCCAAACCACCTCTTTGAGTGTCATAATAGATGGTGGCAGCTGCTGCAACATCATCAATGAAAAGGTGGTCAAACATTTCAACCTTCCAACGACACCCCATCCACAACCATACGGTCTCCAATGGATTTCAGAATCCGAAGGCGATCCCATAACAAAACAGTGCATTGTATCCTGTTCCATTGGTCATTATAAAGATTCTGTTTTATGTGATGTAACTCCCATGGATGCCACACATCTTCTATTAGGCCGTCCATGGCAGTTTGATCGACGCGTTATCCATGATGGGTATTTGAACACTTATGTGTTTAATTACCATGGGAAACGTGTCACCCTTTTACCTATGACTCCACATGAGATAATGCAGGATCACACAGAAAGGAGTCGCCAAAAGGCTATAGAGAACGCCGCTGCAAAGAAAGGAACTGACTCAGTTCCCCACAATACGGCCGTTCCAAAGAAGGATCCCCAGAAAGACAGGACCCCAGTTCAGCAGAGACACAATGATCCAAACGACACTCCTGAGTTCCCATCAACACCGACGGGAACTAGAAGCACCACTGCTGATAGGGTTCCCATCCAGGGAAAATGTGAAACACGGATACTTCTGGCACGTCACAGGGATATCACTCCAACACTTCAGGGACGTTCTCCTTGTTTTTTATTAGTTCCCAAACTGTGCGTTCATAATTCCCAGGAACTAGATAATCTACCCCCTAGTGTTTCCTCTCTTTTGCCGGAATTTGAGGATGTCATGCCAGATGAGTTACCATCAGGACTTCCCCCAATCCGTGGAATTGAGCATCAAATTGACCTTGTTCCAGGAGCATCCTTGCCTAACCGCGCCGCTTATAGAGCCAGTCCGGAAGAAACAAGGAAACTCCAGTGCCAAGTTCAAGAGCTTCTTGACCGAGGCTACGTAAGGGAATCCTTAAGCCCTTGCGCAGTTCCGGTTATCCTTGTGCCAAAGAAAGACGGTTCTTGGAGGATGTGTGTAGATTGTCGCGCCATCAACCAAATCACCGTCAAGTATATGCACCCCATTCCTCGCCTTGATGACATGCTTGATGAGCTCCATGGTGCCACAATTTTTTCGAAGATAGATTTGAAGAGTGGCTACCATCAAATCAGAATGAAAGAAGGCGACGAGTGGAAAACATCGTTCAAGACCAAGTATGGCCTCTACGAGTGGCTAGTCATGCCATTTGATCTCACCAATGCCCCAAGCACATTCATGCGTCTCATGAACCATGTTTTGAGACACTTCTTGGGCAAGTTTGTTGTTGTCTACTTTGATGACATTCTTGTTTACTCTCGGAGCATAGAGGATCACACGAAGCACTTACGCCTTGTTCTTGAGTGCCTTCGTAAAGAGAAATTGTTTGCTAATCTTGGGAAATGCACATTCTGCACCGACTCCACCATCTTCCTTGGCTTTGTCGTTTCAAAAGATGGTGTTCGTGTAGATGAAGAGAAGATTCGAGCAATCAAAGAGTGGCCCACCCCTACAACGGCCACAATGGTAATATCTTTCCTTGGTTTGGCTGGTTTCTATCGCAGATTTGTGAAGGATTTCAGCAGCCTTGCAGCGCCCCTTCATGAGCTGACGAGGAAGGGAACTGTGATCGACTAGGTTCCCTCCCACGAAACAGCTTTCCAAGCGCTGAAAGACGCTCTCTGTCATGCTCCTTTGCTCCAGCTGCCTGACTTCTCTAAAACTTTTAAAGTCGAATGTGATGCTTCCAATTTTGGCATTGGAGGCGTGCTACTACAAGACCGCAAGCCGATCGCCTACTTCAGCGAGAAGCTCACGGGTGCCACCCTTAACTACCCCACTTATGATAAAGAACTGTATGCGTTGATACGGGTATTAAGGACTTGGCAACACTACTTATGGCCAAAGGAATTTGTGATCCATTCCGATCATGCAACGCTCTCTTACTTGAAGAGCCAAGCCACTCTAGGTCAGAGACATGCACGTTGGGTTGAATTCATGGAAACGTTTCCATATGTGGTCGTGCATAAGAAAGGAAAGGAGAATGTGGTAGCCGACGCCTTTTCTCGCAGGTACGTTCTTCTTACTTCCCTTGATGCTAAGATTCTTGGTTTTTCTATCATTAAAGACTTGTATTTAGTTGATGACTATTTCAAGCCTATTTTCGAGGAATGCTTAGCCAAAGGTGAGAGTGCAAATTTCTTTCTTGATGAGGGTTATTTGTTTAAAGCAGGGAAACTTTGTATCCCTAGTTCCTCCCTTAGGAACCTGCTCATTAAGGAGGCCCACGAAGGTCGTGGACACTTTGGAATTAATAAGACCTTAGCTGCCTTAAGAGAGTACTTTTTCTGGCCCAAAATGATTAGGCATGTTACTCGCTTTTGTAGGAGTTGTGTGACTTGTCATAGAGCCAAGTCTAGATCGAGTTCCCATGGGTTATACACTCCCCTGCCAGTTCCCTTAGTTCCCTGGGATGACCTATCTATGGATTTTAACACAAGTCTGCCTAACTCAAAGAAGGGAAATGACTCGATTTTTGTGGTTGTCGATAGATTCTCCAAAATGGCCCACTTTATAGCTTGTAAGACCACCAATAATGCTACTGATATAGCCAACTTGTTCTTTGATAATGTGGTGAGATTACATGGGATTCCTAGGACCATTGTGAGTGACCGAGATGCCAAGTTCCTTAGTCATTTTTGGATGACTCTATGGGGTAAGCTAGGAACCAAATTGCTATTTTCCATGAGCTACCACCCCCAAACTGATGGAAAAACTGAGGTCACCAATAGGACATTAGGTCAACTCCTTAGAACCGTCCTTAGGTCAAACCCACGCAGGTGGGAGGACTTACTATCTTTTGTGGAGTTTGCTTATAACAGGTCCAGGCACAACGCTACCAAGCTCACGCCGTTCGAAGTTGTCTATGGTCGCAACCCAATCACTCCATTGGATTTGACGCCTCGACCGCTGCGTGATCAAGAAAGTGTGCCCGGCGCGAAGCGCGCTGAATTTGTACAGGAACTGCACCGCAGAACAAGGGAACAGCTAATGCGTCGTGCTGAGCAATACGCCAAGCAACACAACAAAGGCCGACGCCGCATGATATTTGCCCCAGGTGACCTTGTCTGGGTACATTTGCGAAAGGAACGGTTCCATGGACTTCGCAAGACCAAGTTGGATCAACGCGGTGATGGTCCTTTCGAAGTTCTTGAGGCATATGGAGACAACGCCTGCAAGGTGGACATTCCTGGCGAATACAATGTGAGCTCTACTTTTAATGTTGCTGATCTCTCTCCTTACTTCCCTCCTGAGTTTGAAGATTTGGAAGCGGGGACGCTTCTCAGCCAAGAAGGGGAGGGTGATGCGACCCTGCCATTGTTGACAACTGTAGAGGAAGAGGAAGCTAATCAGTCAAGCTAATCAGTCAAGCCACGCAATCTCTTGTCCTTCGCACCGTGGCCAACTTCAGTTCCTCTCCAGCAGAGCACTCTTTGAGGTTCCTAACCTCCAGCTCCTTAATTCCCTCGCTCACTAGCATGGATGCCTCTTATTCCAGCTCCAGTTCTCAGTACCAGGCTCCAACTTCAATTCCTGAAGCCAGTTCCCTTGGTACCAGTTCCTCCGAGCTGTGAAGGCCGATTATCTTCTTAGTTATTATTATTATTTCCTATTTTCAGCATATGTTATTAGGTTTAGGGCGTGTCTACTCTCTTGCTTGAGAGGCCGACCCTAGTTTCCCTTTTATTACCTTCTTTATTACTTTCTTTACTTATTTTGCAAGATACTCTTTTGTAAAGGCTCGCCTATATATATGGCTTGCCTTCTTCATTAATATGACGTTTAGCTTTTTGATTAATTGATAAAGTCGAGTGCATCTCCTTGTTAATACCCTAGGCGTCACCAAACAAAGTCTAACTTCTTTATCCCTTCGTCTTACTTCTAATCTTCTTCCCCGATGGATTTATCTACCAAACCCTACGTAAACCTACACTTTACATCCACTTCATCTCTACAATTCATCCGCTCCATCCTTGTTGCTTGTTGCCACAAGTAACAACATCACTATCATTCAGTTCTCTAGTTACTGTCAAGTCTTCCGCAACCCTCCGAGTTCCCAAACTCGACCAGTTCTTGAGAAGGCCGACTCCCTACGAGATCTAGATCGCTCCATCAAGTCATTCTTGACCTTTTCGAGGCCAGGAACGCATCATCTACCCCTAGTCTCGACGACCCCTTGTCGTCTTGACGCTAAAACATGCTTGGACATAATAAGGAACCTAAGATATGCATAAGAATAGGTAGAAATCAAATCAATTATCACGTTCTCTAATGGTAATACTTCTTAAGATGTGTCGCGTTCCATGAACGCATCAGTGGTACTCCTTCTGGCGTAACGAGTTCGTAAGCTCCTTGCCCTACGACTTGTGCTACTTGTTATGGGCCTTCCCAGGACGCGGTGCGTTGACCTACGCTCTTATCCTAAGTGTTTGGGAATACTATTCTAAAAACCCAGTCTCCTACTTGAAAAGTTCTCGCATTTACTCGTCGATTATAGCTTCGGGCGACGATTTGCTTCTGTGCCGCCATTCTCATCGCTGCGCTATCTCTTAGCTCGTCTACGGTATCTATCATGAACGTCATCATTGGAGTATTTCTTTCCACGGGGAGAGACCGGTATCTTTCTGTTGGTACCTCCACTTCGATTGATAGAACGGCTTCGCAACCATACACGAGAGAGAATGGTGTTCTTCCCGTTGCTCTCTTAGGCATCGTTCTATCGGCCCCTAGTATAGCTTGGAGTTGATCCGCCCAATTTCCCCTGCACTCTTCTATCCTTTTCTTGAGGTTACTCACGATGACCTTGTTACTTGATTCCGCTTGTCCGTTTGCTTGAGGATATCTTGGTGTCGAGTAGACAAGACGTATACCTTTGTCTTCGCAGAACGATACGATGTTCTTGCTAATGAATTGTGATCCGTTGTCGCATACAATAGTATGAGGGATTCTGAACCTCATGATGATGTTTCTTTCGATGAAGGAGATGACATGGGAATCTTTAATACTCTTGAATGCTTCAGCTTCTATCCACTTGGAGAAGTAGTCTGTGACGGCGAGCATTAGCGTCTTCGGTCCCAGGGTTAAGGGCATGGGCCCTACTATGTCCAATCCCCACTGCATGAATGGCCAAGGAGACGTTATGGAGTGGAGCTTCTCCGCCGGCTGATGTGGAATTGGGGCGTGTCTTTGGCAAGCGTCGCACCTTTTGACGTGATTCATCGCGTCTTGTCTCATTGTGGGCCAATAATATCCTGCTGAGTGTGCTTTGGCGGCTAGGCTTCTTCCTCCTGAATTATTTCCATATTCTCCGTTGTGTAGCTCGTGTAGAATATCTTGGATTTTTTCCTCTGTTGGGCACGTTCAGAACATACCGTTTGATGACCATTTTAGTAGTTGGCCTTTGTCTACTATGAAGGTAGTTGCTTTTTTCTTCAACAACCTTGCTTCGTACCCGTTACTCGGGAGGCGTCCGTGCTGCAACCACTCGTAGTAAGGTGTTACCCATGAGTCTTGACCTCTCACTGTAAGCGTTTGTTCTGGAGTTGCTTCCTTATTGATGGACGCGTTGCTGAGATGAAGGAAAGGGATTTTCTGATATTCTCTCGGGTCGATGGATGAGCCTAGCTTCGCCAACGCGTCGGCTTGCGCGTTAGCGTCTCTGGGGATCTGTCTGATTTGGCAGCTTTCGAATTTCTCGAACAAGTGTTTTACTACTTTGAGATACAAGGTCATCTTCGAGTCCTTAGTGGCGTATTCACCTCGAACTTGGTTGACTACCAGCAATGAATCACAGTAAATATCAAGTTTCTGAACCTGTAAGTCGATGGCGACGCGTAGACCGACGATTAAGGCTTCGTACTCGGCTTCGTTATTCGTCGCTTTGAAATCGCATCTTATGGCTTGGACAACCCTATCCCATTGTGGCGACTTTAGGACGATGCATAATCCTACCCCATTCTGGTTCATTGCTCCGTCTGTGTGCAAGGTCCACTTTGCGAATTCTACCTTGTTTACTTGTGAGACTACTTCTTGCTCTGAGTTGGACTTAAATCCGCCACAAAGTCTGCTAATGCTTGGGATTTGATTGCTTTCCTTCCTTCGTAGATGATGTCGTAGCCGCCGAGATGGACTGCCCATTTCGTCATTCTTCCCGAAAGTTCTGGCTTCTTCATTATGTTCTTTAAAGGCGACGTGGTTCTTACTACGATGGTGTGGGACTCGAAATAGGGTTTCAACTTCACTGACGCCATCACTAGTGCCAAGGTTAGCTTTTCCATGGCGGAGTATCTTGTGTCCGCTGACGACAACGTTTTGCTCACGTAGTAGACGGGCTGTTGTTCTTCCCCTTCTTCTCTTACGAGCACGACGCTAATAGCTATCTCGGAGACTGCTAAATATACAAACAAAGGCTCTCCTTCCTTAGGCTTCGATAGGAGCAAGGGATTCGTCAAATAATTCTTGAGCTCCGTGAAGGCATCTTCGTGGCGTTCCGTCCAAGAGAAAGACTCGTTCTTCTTGAGAGTATCGTAGAAGGGTCGGTTTCTGTCGGAATCTTTGGAGATGAACCTGTTTAATGCAACGACTCTTACTATCAGCTTTTGGATGTCTTTCACGCAACGAGGAGATTCGAGATCAAGTATGGCTTTGATTTGTTCGGGACTAGCTTCTATTCCTCTCTGCATTACCACATATCCAAGGAATTTCCCGGAAGAGACCCCGAAGGAGCATTTGGTAGGATTGAGCACCATGCTATATTCTTCCAGGATCTCGAACGCTTCCTTCAGATGTGTTACGTGATCTTGTTTACCAGCCTTTGATACGTAGCTTTGGCGTTCTTGAGGCCAAAAGGCATGACCTTGTAGCAGTATATCCCCTAGTTTGTTATGAACGCTGTCTTTTCTTGATCGACGACGTTCATCTGTATCTGGTGATATCCGCTACACGCGTCCATGAATGTTAGCATCTCGTGTCCTGCCGTCGCGTCTACCATGGCGTCGATATGAGGGAGTGGGAAGGAATCTTTAGGACAAGCTTTGTTAAGATCCGTGAAATCGATGCATACTCTCCACTTCCCGTTCTTCTTCTGGATGACCACGACGTTGGCGAGCCAGTCGGGATACTTTTCTTCTCGTATCTTGCCTGTTTCGAGGAGATTTTTGACTTCTTCGTCTACAACTTTGTTGTGTTCAGGAGCGAATTTCCTCCTCTTCTGCTTGACCGGAGTGAACTTTGGATCGATGTTTAGCTTGTGGAGCATCACGTATGGAGATATGCATGTCATGTCTTCGTGGCTCCAGGCGAAGCACTTGGCTTTTGACTTCAAGAACGCTATCAATTCTTCCTTAATTTCTCTGGGGACGTCGATCCCTATCTTTACGACTCGTTCTGGTCTGGAGTCATCGATAATCACGTCTTCTAATTCGGGACACTTTGGCCTGACGTACTTAGCTGGCATCTTGACCTGAAATTCTTTTACTTCATCTTTTTTGATCTCTGGTGTCGTGACCCCTTTCATCCTTATTCGGTAGCACTCTTTGGCTGTGTAGGGTTTGCCTTTAACTTCGCATACCCCCAGGGTGTTGGGAACTTCAAGGATTGGTGATACGTGGACGGAACCGCTCGCATATCGTGGATCCAGGGCCTTCCCAGGATGGCGTTATAGGGCGATTCCGCCTCCATCACGACGAATCTGGTTGGGAGACCGACACCTTTTGTTGTTGTCTCGAGGGTGATTTCCCCCAACATCTCCGCAATTTCTCCGCTGAAGCCTCTCAAACGGATACGCTTCCCGACGACATCGTCGACTGAAAGTCCGAGTTCAAGAATAGCGAAGAGAGTGATGATGTTGGTCGAACTTCCGTTATCTACTAGGATTCTCTTCACGTTTCAATTCCGGATCACCACAGAGATCACCAAGCTATCGTGATGTTTGATTCTTTCGTTTGGGTCTTCAAACGTGATAGGCAGATCACGACTCGTCGCTCTGGCGTGGAGAGTTGGAATGGAATCGTCTTGTCCTTCGATAGTTCTCGCGAGCCTTTTAGTGTCGGAGGTTGTATAGGACGGCGGACCTCCTAAAACGGTGAAGGCTCTATTTTGAAGGCTTTTGATTGATCTGGAATCTTTCATAGCTTCTGCGGGAGAGGCTGTTCTTTTCGTATGTAGAGACGATACTCTTTTGATCATGCCCCACGGTGGGCGCCAATTGTTTGTAGCGAAATTAACAACGAGATGATAACTAAGAAATTGTAGGGCAAAGATCAAAGAATACGGTATAATCTCAACACTCAAGAACAATGCAGGAAATTAGGGTTGAAACTTGTACTTGGTATTACTCGAATGGTGGCTGAATTATTACAAAGCAGGCGTTGGCCTCTTTTTATAGGCTAACCCTAATGATATCTTTAAGGAAACGAGATCTTATCTCTTCCTTCTATCTAATAGCGATATAACAATAAGGTAAAAAGATATTTTTTATCGTATCTTTTACCAATTACAATAATATACAAGGAAATAAGATAAAAATACGCTCGACCGACTTAATCTTCAAGGAGAACGAGATCTTTTCCACGTCTCGTCACGTCAACGACATCCTCCTTTCCTCTAGTCAGGTCGACGTGATCATCCTACGCGTAGCTCGCCACGCGTTCCTTACTCGTCGTATTTTTAGGCACAAACAGTACCTGTATGGATACAATTGAAGTATCTTGATCCTATCTTTTATTCACACCATATGCTGAGTGTCATAGGGAGTATGATTGGTTCCCCTACTTGTATGGATCAAACTACTGTGAGTAAAAGGAAGATGGCATATGCAAGATTTCTCATCAATGTCTCAGTAAAAGATGCTCAGAGGAGTTCAGTTATATTGCAAGGTCCTGATGGTACAGTTTACAATCAGGAAGTGTGGTATGAATGGATACCTTGGCATTGCACTTTGTGTAATGTATTTGGCCATGGTAATGATGGTTTTGGGAAAAATAGGAAGCCTAAGCCTAAAACTCAGCATAAGGAGAGTAGTGTTGAGAAAGCTTCAGATTCCCAGAATATATAATAGAGATGAAGTTGTTAATGCTAGTGTTAAGACAACCTCTACCTCGGCTGGGGATCTCTAACAGATTCAATCTGTTGGGAATAGGACTGGCCAGAAGTCTAGGCAACCTCCCACTCATAACACATCAGCTAACACCACCAAGGGGAATGCTAATGTGAAGGCTACTAAACAAAATCTTGTTCAACAACTAGGTCTTAAGAATGTTATTCCTCTCAGTAATAGATTTGATGGTCATGCTAAGGGCAGTAGCAGCTCTAATGGGACTCCTCATGTCTGAAATCATTGTTGGGGGCATGGAACACTAGGGGATATAACACATTGCCTATTGCTAGAGTGGTTAGAGACTTTGTGAAGAGGAATAAGTTGAGTATTGTGGGTTTGCTAGAAGCTAAAATCCGTATTAAGAGGGAGATGGATATTGCTTTGTGTTTGAGGAACAATTGGAGGTTTGTTACTAATAGCACCATGACTAGTAAAGGGAGGATTTGGATTACATGGGATCCATCAATTCTACATGTGAATGTTATTGAGAACCACAGACAATGGATACATTGTGAGATTATTAGTAGAGACAAAAGTATAAAATTTCAGGCTACTTTTGTTTATGCTTCTAATGCTCTAAGTGGGAGACTTGTCCTTTGGCAAGAATTAGAAGCTTTTGCCCATAATGTTATTAGTCCCTAGGTAATGCTAGGTGATTTTAATTGCCTAATGGATCCCACAGAAAAGTTATCACTCAGAAGGAGAAGTAGTGGTGATTCCTTGGAGCTTCCTGATATCATGAGTAGGCTTGAATTGATTGATCATGCTTACTCTGGTGCCAAGTATACTTGGAGTAACCAACAAGAGGCTGGAGATAGGGTGGGTTGCAAGCTTGACAGAGTTATGATTTCTAAGGTCTGGGACTCACATTTTCCCTCATCCACTGTCTTCTTTGGAGATCCCAGCCTTTCTGATCATTCTCCAGGAATTCTTCATCTCAATCCTACATTGGGGAAGAAGAAATTGCCATTTAAATTCAAGAATTTCTGGACTGAGGAGGATGACTACACTGCTCTTGTCAAGGGGATTTGACAATCTGATTTACAAGGCACTGCTCAGTATGTTGTGGCAGAGAAATTGAGAAAAGTCAAAATGGGACTAAAAAATTGGCAGAGAGCCAAGTTCAGAAAGCTAGAAATCATGGTGGATGAGTGTGTGGATAATCTGAAAAAGGCTAATGATGCTCTCTAGCTGGACTTTATGAATATGAGAAAGCAACATGATGTATCTGAGGCTAAAAAAGAGATGGAACTAAGGATGAGTCAATTGCATAGTTTCATTGTTGAAAGAGCCAAGATTGACTGGATTAAATTGGGTGAGGAAAACTCTGTTATGTTATATAATGGGTTCAAGACTAGAAAGGCAGGGTGTCTTTCTAGATACCATGATGCAACCCTAGTTTTACCCAAGTCTTGATCCCTTGTAGGCGAAACGTCTTTCTAGTCTTCATCCTACGCTACCTTTCTAGAAAGGCAGCGTAGGATGAGATCTCAGAGCATATAAGAAGACACCATGATGCATCTCAACACTCAAGAACGATATGGAAAACTAGGGTTGAAACTTGGACTTCTGTATTACTCGTATGGTGGCTGAATGATTAAAAAGCTGGCGTTAGCCTCTTTTTATAGGCTAACCCTAATTATATCTTTTAGGAAACGAGATCTTATCTCTTCCTTTTATCTTATGACGATATAATAATAAGGTAAAAAATATTCTTTCTAGTATCTTTTACCAATTACAACAATATAATAAAGAAATAAGATAATATCTACTCCGCCGACTCTATCTTCAACGTCGACGACATCTTCATTTCTTCTCGTCACGTCGACGTGATCACTCTACGCGTAGCTTGTCACGCGTTCCTTACTCGTCGTATTTTTAGGCACAAACAATATATATGGTTCTTGTATGACCTGATGGTGGTGGGGGAGGAGTAGGAGACTTCTTTTCTTTCTTCACTCCTTCGAGTGTGTTTCTCCCCTCTCTGGAGAGCAAATCTCTCAAATCTCCCCTTTTCAACAACCTCAATACCTCTTTCCTCAAAGTGTAGCAACCATCTGTAGTGTGGCTCGTGTCGTTGTGGAATTCACAATACCCCTTCCCTGATCCGGGCCTTCTCCCTGGATTCGGCTTCTTAGGCCACTGCACGTCACACAATCCCTCCATCGCGTTCATAACTCGTAACGCGTCGGTCTTCATGGGGATGTTTCTATCGACCATATAAACGCTGTCGACCTCGCTCACATTATGCACCATGGGTGGCTCCCTTTGGAATGGCTTATTCCTACTATTAGGCGTTCTCCTCGTTCCTGATGGCGATCATTATGTCGGCATTGAGGAGAGTTCCTGCGCGGAGGAGATCATCTACGCGGAGATCGTGAGCTTTCCTAGGCGTGCCTTAGGAGATCTTCTTCGAGGCGCCTAGCTTCCATGGCTCTTTCCCTGGTCGCGACGAAGGAATCGGGGTGAGTCTTTGTTAGCTCCTTGTATAAGTCACTGTCTCGGGGGAGTGCACGTCTGAACGTGTCGACAACAGTAGATTCACTGCAGTCCGGGATGGTGATCTTCTCGTCGTTGAAACGCTTCATAAAGGCCCGTATGGTTTCACCCTTATTCATGCGCATATTATGGAGATCCGAAGGTTTCTTCGCAAACATCTTACTGTTGACGAATTGTAGGCGAAACATGTTGGAGAGTTCAGCATAAGACAAGATACTTCCTTTGGGGAGGTGGATGAACCACGTCAAGGCCGGACCTTTCAGTGTCGAACTAAAGAACTTGCACATCATCGCTTCTCTCAGCTCCGGCTCGATGGGACTCGTGGAGAGTTTTGCTTTGTAGAGTAAGATATGCTCCTCTGGATCGTCGAAAAGCAAGGGGTAGACGGAGAAGTTACCAACGTAGCCGTCATCCGAGCACAAATCGAGTCCTTCGAGAAGGCTCAAGCCAAAGCCTTGCAAGCAAGTGAGAAGACGGCGTCGAAACTCGCCAAAGAAAACAAAAGGTTAAACTCCACCATCCTAGAACTCAAGGCAAACCAATCCGGACAATACACTTACGTCCGCAACCAGAGCGTCGCTCGACGCTTAGATATGGATGAAGCTCTTGAAGAGGACGACGCCTACCACCCCAGAGAACACCATGGGTTCACCTTACCCAAGGATTCCACGCGGAAGAAGAAGTCCGAAGAAACCCTAACTCCGGATACCATCGCCGCTATCGTGAAACAACAAATTGGGGCCTTCAAAAAAGAGATGATGTCGATGTCGGGAGCCCCTAAATCCATAGTGCCGGAAGAAGAACACGCGTTCGAAGATAGCCCGTTCATCAAGAGTATAGCCATCCAAAAGATCGCCAAGAAATTCACCGTCGCGGATCTTCCAGTCTACGACGGATCAGGTGATCCTGAAGAACACATCTTGCTCTACAAAGCTAAAATTTCCACGATCCCCATTGATCCGCGATTCAAAGAGGCAATGATGTGCAAATTATTTGGCTCAACGCTGAAAGGCCCCGCCTTGACATGGTTCATTCATCTACCACAAGGGTGCATCTCGTCCTACGCCGAGCTCTCCAACCAATTCAGGTTACAATTCGCCAGTAGCAAGCTCTTTCCAAAGCAGCCATCAGACCTCCATAACATGCGCATGAGCAAAGGCGAAACCATAAGAGAATTCCTCAAACGTTTCAACGATGAGAAAGTCACAATCCCAAGTTGCACGGAAGCTACCGCCTCCGACGCGTTCAGACGCGCCATCCCCAAAGATAGTGACTTGTATAAAGAACTGACAAAGATGTGCACCGAATCGTTCGAAATAATGAGGGAAAGGGCCATGCAAGCCATAAGATTGGAAGAGGACTTGAAGCAATACAATGAAGAGGTTTCCAGATCTCCATGTAGGCGGACCCCTCCGCGAAGGAATTCTCCCCAACGTCGATATACCGATAGGCACCAGGAACAGGGAGGACGCAATGGTAAAAAAAACAAACCTTTCCAAAGAGAACCCCAAGCGGTACATACTGTGAGCGAGGTAGAAAGCAACTACGTCGCAGAGAGAGGAATCTCCATGAAGACCGACGCCCTACGCGTCATGAGCACAATGGAAGGGTTACGCGACGTGCAATGGCCAAGAAAGCAAAACCCTGGAAGGAGACCTGGAACGGGCAAGGGGTATTGCGATTTCCACAATGATACAGGTCACACGACGGATGGATGCTACACCTTAAGAAAAGAAGTGATGAGGCTGCTAAAGAAAGGAGACCTGAAAGATTTACTCTCCAAAGAAGGAAAGAACGCCCTCGAAGGGATAAAGAAAGAAAGAAAGTCTCCCACTCCACCTCCACCTCCAGCTCACCACGCTCGTACCATTCATTCCATCATCAGAGGACCTTCAGCAAGCAGATACGCGTCTACGACGGCAAAGAAAAGTATCAAAATTCTAGGAGACGAGAGCAACGCGATAAAAGTCTATCAAGTACGCCCTACCCGAAGCAAGCAGCTTATCACGTTCGAAGATTCGAACGCGACGATGGAGCATCACGACGGGTTAGTAATCTCTCTCACTATTAGTAACCACCTCGTTAAGAGAATCCTCGTGGACAATGGTAGCTCGGCCAACATCATCACTACGGCCTCCCTAAAAGAATTAGGATTATCCCTTAGCAACGTGACCAGGAGATGCGTACCACTAGTAGGTTTCAACGGCGAAGTGACAGAGATGATAGGGGAAATTACGCTATCAACCTACGCCAGGGGTATTAATACGCGGGCTAAATTCGCCGTAATGGAGCTTGAATCGCCATACAACGTGATCCTGGGAAGACCATGGCTGCACGGCATGAGAGCAGTCCCGTGAACATACCATCAGTCCCTGAAATTCCCATCGCCATGGGGGACGCAAGAAATCATGGGAGAAACTCAAGTTGCTAGAGAATGCTACGATATCGGAATGAAGAAAGCAACCAAAGCGTCGCCGAGAAAAAAAAAAGAAAGCGTAGCAATCAAAATATGAAGTGCGACGATCTAAAGTCTTTCACCAAGATACCAAGCATCAAAAGATCCAAACAACAAGAAACTCAAGAAGAACAAGAAATTAGAAAGGAAAGCCAAAAAGAAAAAGACGCATCCCAAAAGATTAAAAAAAGATTCATCCCCTACGCTGAGCAAAGACGTCGATAAGAACAACGTATCCCTAAGGAAGTACAAGCAGAGTCTCCGAGTCCAAAGATGAAAAATATTTATGGCGGAGAACCCCGATCTAAGCTACATGTTCCTGAAACACCATCCGCCGTGATAAGTCATGGTCGAGAGAGTAAAGAAGATGCTTTTTATGCGTCCATTAAATTACCCTTCTATTTCCTTTGCATGAGTAGTTTTTAAGTTTTCAATAAAGACATGTCGTTCTCGATTAGCTCAATACGACAGGGGGTCGTAGAGACTAGGGGTAGGCGTCAATGTCACGTTTAGTTCAAGTATGATGCATCTTCTATTTTATATACAAGTAGACCTTTCTTTCCGACTTGTCAAGCGTGTTGAGATGTTTCGTTTCCAATTACTTGCTCCGTGTCTTTTAAGAGAACGTGCCTCTCGAGTACGGTGTACCAAATAAGAAGCAAGAAGGCCGCGGTGAAAATCCGCGCCAGGGGAGAATTTCGTTAGTTTACGCGTTCAAGGCCACATCTACGCGTAGGCAACGTTAGCCGAACCGCCGGCCCCGAGTCGACGCTTCCCATGATTGTTAGCGACGTGTGGCAATGGTCATGGGGAATGAAGCCCAGTACCTCACGAAGCCGGCCGGATCCTCTGAGCAAACAAGGGAAACCTATTTGTCACGATCATTCTCTAGGAACGCGTCTTAACGCCTTCCAGCCCATCTGAGAGTCATGAATCCACGGGCAATTCGCAAAACCGGCAGGGACGCGTCCACCGACATCGTAAGTCCTAATACTCAAGAGAACGAACGACATACATGATGAATAGGCCCGTCGATTAAAAGAGTTCGACGTCGACCTAAACGCTAGCGTGAGGCAACGGATCCACCTTTAAAGTAAGGGGTAACGTCACAAGCTGATCAAAATCACACGCTGACCTACGTCCACCACTCGCTTCTGGGTTCGGAGGAAATGCATGACCCAAACATCATGTAAGTTGGCAAATAAGCTAAAGTAAGTCGCATTGACCACATCTCTCGATCAAAGCCAATAAGCACATATCAAGCACCCAAGTCACGAACATGAAGTACCATACAAAAAGATCAGAAAGCCGAAAGAAAGCTCTACGCGTTCACGAGATTAGTAAAAAAAAAAAAAGGGAACAACAAGGTATATCAAGTTAAAGTATACAAGACTTCTTTGGTAGCTTTAAACTAAGCCTACAAGAAGCTCCGATCAAACCTACCAAAAGGGGTAGAGATACGTAAGAAAGGAAAAGAACTTCCCAAAGGAACGTATAAACGTCATAAGAAACCGACGACGCGTTGATACATGTCGTCGCAAGAGAGCTAGGAGCGAAAGCCTGTTACGTCAGAATTTGGAGAGTAACAGAGATCGGAGGCTTTGATAAATAGCCCATCATAAAAAGGCAAAATTCTTTTTACAAAAGAAAGAGAGAGAAAAAGCTACACGTACATGTACAAATGTACAAAAGAAGATTCAAAGAAAGTAAATCAAGAAGATTCATCACTAGAAGAAGGATCGTCGTCTTCATATTCACAAGCATCCTTCTCCTCCTCAGAATCCTCTGCGACGACATCCTCGCCATCGCCTTCATCGTCCTCGACTCCGTCGTTGGGATCAACCTCGTTGAGATGAGGAGCAACATCTTCTTCAATATGGGGCTCAGCCGGAGGCTTCAACGGCGTAGATCCCACTTCAACGCCCTCGGGACGCTCCAGGTACGCGTTGTTGAATTCCCTTCGCTCCTTCACCGGGTCCCATCCATGAGTACGACCATCAGCATACTCCTCGATGACCTCCACAAGAGATAACCAAGAGACCAATACTCCGCCACATTCTTGAGGTCGGAAGCCAACCTCAACTCCACCCGGGCCTTTTCAATCTCCAAAGCACCAATCTTGGCTTGAAGATCCTTGACTTGCCCAGAAAGATCTTCACGAAGCTTGAACTCTGCCTCCACCTTCTCCTTCGCCTCGTTCCCCGCCTTCTGTGACGCCTCGACCAACGACGTAAGCTCCTTAATCTTTATCTCGTCGGCCGATTGTTTAGCCTCCATAGACCTCGTTCGATCAACGAAATCAGAGAAGCGCCCACATGCGCATAAAGAAGCTTGAAGATCCTATAGAAAGAACACGTTCAAGTACGTATATTACAGAGAGCGAGAACGAAAGCTCCAGTAAAAAGAAAGCAATTCAAATTGAAACATACCTGCCATTGCGCCGCGAGAGATTCGCCCATCACGTCCTCAGTTTCCCTCGACAAGTAGTAATCAAGGGAAGGAGGATTTTGAAGTTGTTTCATGGCAGGGATAAACGATCTCCCAGACGCGACAGCACGAGAAATCACCCCCGGAAAGTCGTCTACAGACTCGTAGCCAAAGTCCAACTTCTCGACTACCATCTCTTTGCCCTTACGCGATCTCTTCACCGGAGTAGACGAAGGAGACGGGGATGAAAGCAAAGAAATAATAGGGATGGCCTGAAGCGTGGTCCCTGAAGCCGTCATCACCTCGGCGCGACTCCTTTTACGCGATGCTACCAAAGCCGACGCGGACAGCCCTCCACCACGGACGCGAGATAAGTCCGCAGAAACTGAAAGAACCAAAAGCACACGTATAAGAATCATGAGCAAAAAGAAAGAAGAACCGAGTAAAACTCAGATGAACAAACGCGTTACCTGCCGGGAGTACGGAAGCAATTCGACGCCCTTCTCCGTCATGACCATGGAAAGTCCGATCCGCTTCAGGAATGGCAAGAAGCCTATCGATGACCTTCTGGGTCTCTCGCCTTACTATAATAGCATCCGTATTCACTACATAAAGGAAGAAAAAATAAGATCCAGGCCTTGAACACATAGTGCGAGTTTCAAAGAAATCAAAGTTTACCTATAGGATTCCAGCAGTCAACCAACCAAGCACAGTCTTCGCCAAGAGAAGACTTCTTCACAAAGTAAAAGTATTCGGCACAGTGACGATTGGCCTGACTCCCCTCGATCGCGATCTTAGGCGCCTTCGGCCTAGACTTAAGACCTACTCTTCCCACCATCTTCGTTTGGACGTTGAAAGAATAAGCGATATCCTCGACGGCTAGATCGACGCCATGTTTCTCCACCACGTCGTCTAAAGTACCAAAGATCCTCCAAACGCTTGGCAGGAGCTGCCCCACTGCAACCCCCAAAGCGAGCATGAACGCCTTGACCAACGGCGAGAAAGGAAAGCGATGGCCAGTAAGAAAAGGATACTCGTACACCACAATGTATCTCGGCCGGTGCGCATCAGCAAATACCCCGGGAGGAGGTATCTCGATCTCCACCTCAGGACCAAGATTCGCCAGAGACTGTAACCTTTCAACGTCACTTACCTCTGTTGATTTACAGTCGGAGCCCTTCAAGATAAACTTGGGAATGTAGAAGGAGGCCATCTGGAAGTAATAAGAAGAAGTTTGGAAGAAGGTACGAAGAGAAAGAATGAGCAAGAAAGTTCGGATCAAAGTAAAGAGGAAGCAAGAAGACGATAGTGAGTAATCAGATGGGAGCAGAAAAGTAAATGAGATTGGAGATTCACCCATTATATAGCCAGAGAAGGTCGCGAGAATCAAGGAGTATTCAACGACATTATAGCCATTGGGAAAACTAGCCGTTGCGTTTCGACGTTCCCGGCACAGGAAACAAAGCTTCTCCCCCGACACGTGTTAAGAATTGAAGAAAACTCCTGATCGAAGCTTAACGACGATGTCGAGAATTTTGATGACATTATCATCAACGCGTTCAAGTTATTTTGAAGACGTATTCTACAAAGAAAGAAGGCGTCTCCCAGTTCTACTTGACATTAAGCCCTGTAAGACGCCTTAGGGGTATTGTTTGTGCCTAAAAATACGACGACTATGGAACGCGTGAAAGCTACGCGTAGAAGGGTAGAGGCGACGCGACGTATGAAACGGAAGATGGTGTCGACGTGACGTTATAAAGAAGAACGTGGCGTTAAGCTATGGAAATTAGGTCAGCCGCCACTTAGTTACCTTGTTCTATATTATATTCGTGTAAATGGTAAAGGAGAAGATGAAAGAATATCTTTTACCATATTTATTATATCGTTAGAAGGAAAAGGAAAAGATATTATTTCCTTAGTAAGATCCTAGGGTTAACCTATATAAAGGTTAACGCCAGCCTTTTGTAGAGAAATCGTACTACGCCGTAATATCAATACCACAAGAAAGTTCAAGTTTCAACCTTATTCTCTCGTCTTGTTCTCTTAGTGTTAAGATTATATCGTTCTCTTTGATCTTTTCCCTACAATTGCTTAGTTATCATCTCGTTGATAACTTCGCTACAAACAGAACCGATGACCAGTAAGGAATGGGTATTCATACACCGCAACCCACCTTGGGCGGTACGCGTCAGCAGACACCCCTTGCGGAGGTATCTCGATCTCTACCTCAGGGCCTAAACCCGCCAACGACCTCAATCGGTCGACATTGCGCACCTCGGAAAACTTACAGTCGGAACCCTTCAAGATGTTCTTTGGCACATAGAAGGAGGGTCTGTCCATCGTAAAAGCTAAAGAAGAAGTAGAAATGAGTGTTTGGTTAAAGGAAGGAAATGCAAGTGATCTGATGAGCGTGAGACAATGAGAAAGCAAGAAGTATTCAAAATAAATGAGTCGCAGAAAGGTCGAAAGAAAGCATAAGCCTTCTCCTTATATAGGCAAAGAGATCGCGAGAAATACGGAAGGATTGGATCTTCAACGGCATTATAGGCGTTGGGAAAACTAGCCGCTACAAGTGAACGTTGTCGGCACAAGTTGCGAAGCCATCAGATACATGAAGATGATGAAAGAGGAATGATGATCAAAGCGTTACGACGAAGTTAAAATCCAAGGTGGCGTAATCTCCAACGTGTTCCAAGTTTAATGAAGACGTATTCCATGAAGAAAGAAGGCGTCTCCCAGCTCTACTAGATGTTACGCCCTGTAAGACACCTTAGGGGTATTGTTTGTGCCTAAAAATACGACGAGTAAGTAACGCGTGATAAGCTACGCGTAGGGCGATCACGTCAACGTGACGAGATGGAACGAAGATCTCGTTCGCGTTAAAGATGGAGTCGGCCGAGTGAATATCATCTCTTTTCTTTATGTTATTAATGTAATTAGTGAAAGATATTAGAAAGAATATCTTTTACCTTATTTTTATATTGTCATAAGATAGAAGGAAAAAGATAAGATCTCGTTTCCTTAAAGATAAAACTAGGGTTAGCTTATAAATAGAGGCTAACGCCTGCTTTGTAATTTATTCAGCCACTTTCGAATAATACATAAGTCCAAGCTTCAACCCTAATTTTCCATCTTGTTCTTGAGTGTTGAGATTATACCGTCATATTTGATCTTTGCCCTACAATTGCTTAGTTATCATCTTGTTGATAATTTCGCTACAAACAATGAGCATATCAAGACATGTCTATTCCTACCATGCCTTCTTAGAAAACTTATGAGTGTTTCGAGTAGACCGAACAAGTTCATGATAGACATTACCAAATTCACCTTCTTTCTGTTTCTTAAGGATATCTCTATATTCATTTTAAGCTTCTTTATCATGCATGTACTTCTCAAAACTGCACTTGTCAAAAACGTTTTCTTTGTTTTCAATATTAGTACTTTGACACATGAGAGTGTTTTGAATTTTTTTCATTTGACTCTTAATTTCATGCATGCCATTTTTAAGTTCAGAAGAAAAATAATAATAGTCTTTATTTTCTCCACAAGTGATACATGGAACACAGATTCATTTAGAGAATTCTTCATCCTTTCACATTTAAATTTAGACATGGCAAGTTTATGCAGGAATTTCTTGTGATTCTTGTCCATTTCAAATATAATTTCAATCAATTCATCCTTGTCTAATTTATGTAAAGAATATAATGAGTCATGAGATTTTACCTTGGATTGGCTGTTAGATTTTGAATCAGTTGAGGTTCTGCAACATATTTATTTTGAGATGTCATCCTCTTCACTTATGGCCATGGCACACATGTCTGTTGCAAATCCTTCAGGATCCTCATTACTAGAGTCAACACAATCATTTCCCCATATGGTGACAAATGCATTTTTCTCTTGCCTTGCTGAGTTTTCATTGTTCTTTTTTGGCTTGGAAAACGAGCTGGAGTAATGTCCCTTTCGTTACAGTTGTAACAGGTGACATCCTTTGTGTCTCGTTTTTTTGTGGAACTGTTTCCTTGACTTCTTCTTTTGTTATACATTGATCGAACAACTTTTGTGAGACAAGCTATTTCATAGTCTTGTGAAGATATGTCATCTTCTTCTTCTTTAACCATTTCAAATGCTCTTTCCATTTTGAGGGCTAACCCTTTCTTAAGACTAGCATTCCCTCTTTCCGCTCCCTGTCGTATTTTTGAATCTTTCCAAAGACTTCATGAAACGTTAGAGTGACAGTATTGGCTGTCTCATTTAGAATAGCTTTTGTCATGCTATGTCTGTGTGGAAAACCACCAATGATAGCAAAGATTTTCTCAACAAGGAGAATCTCACTGTCTTTGATACCATGAGTTGATAGACGAGCAGTGATCCTTTCATATCTGATTGATAACTTCCCACTTCTTCTCCTTCCATCATGGAGAACTTAAAGAAGTCCTTTTTGGCTATGAATCTGTCAAGCTTTCTCAGATCCTTCTTTCCCATATACATTTGTTCAATGGTTCACTACTACAAAAGTTGTCTAATAACTCGTATAAAATAACCCGGGCGTTTTATTGTCGGGTTATTAGATAGGTAAAAATTAGGAGGTCTATATTATAATCCGGACTATTCAAAATCCGGGTTATATAAGTAAATTATTTAAGTAAATATTGCGTAATCCTAGGCGCCCGGGTTATATTGCGTGTATCTATACTGTAAATGTAGCATCCGCATTATTTCGAACTTCTAAAAATATTTTGAGAACTCCCGATGTACGAGTGGGGTACCATTACAATTTCCTCTTCGACGATGGTTGCCCTAGGAATTGACCACCATACTACCGCACCCAGCCCGAGCATCAATCCCTCCGCCACTTTGTTGGTGTCATTCGTCCCTCCTCCATTGCTTCGTTCTGTCACGATCAGACATCAAAATTAATTTCGTCTCGCCGACCCTACGAAATGAAGTTTGGCGAGTTTGCTCCAATTGACTTCGGTAATAAAGTTGAAGAACATGGTTAGTAAAATAGTTTACATGCTTCTCTTTCTCGATCTATTCTATGTGTGCGTGTTTGTGAAGTTGAGATGGAATTGATAATGTCAAGATGCATTCCTTCAATTAGGTTTTGAAAATTGGGGTTTTCTGATTTAGTCGTTGTGCACAAATTATTTCCGCTAGATGTTGTATTATTATAGCATATTATATAGTTACTACATCGACTATATAACCATATGGTTGTTCTGTGATTGGTTAGACATATTTTGCTTGTGAAACTAAGAGCCGAGAAGACAAGCATTTTCTCCATTCATAAGAGAAATGAGATACATTTATCTTCTCCCATCATTCCCTTCAAAGTTTGTATGATGCTAGTGCAAGATGCATTTTTATAACACAAGTTTATATCTTTTGATCTCCTATAAAGTGCAAGTCATCTGTATGTATCTATGAAATGCTTTATTGATATCAATGACTTTGAACTACTTGCATTTTTTTTTTATCTGGATTGGACTCAAACATATTCTATCATGTGAGAAAACATGTTTTGTGACTTGGAATTATTTGGGGATGGTCATTTGGCTTGCTGAGTATTATGATGTTTGAATAGAAATTAGTTTCGTCCCCCGATCCTATAGAAATTCACACCAAAGCATAGGTCATCTCCAATTTACTTCGCATGTTTCTGTTGTCGCGCTGGTTTTACGCTTGACAAGTTCAGCTGCTCTTGGAACATCTGGTTCGCACTTGGCTGATTCAATATGCCCCGCACTTTATTCATGGTTTTCCACTTGGTTTGATTCCCAATCACCCTTTGAACCTGGTGCTTAGAAGGTGTTTATCCTTAATTTATCTTTGAATTTCTCTAAGTTTGGTGCTCAGATTTGTGTTGTTGAATGTGGTTGACGTTGGTTTAATTTGGACTTCGTGTAAGTGGTTAGGTTTTGAAGTTGTTCAGTGGTTTGGTCTTCCAAATAGGAATAAATTAGTTTAATGTAGCACATGTGTATCAAGGGAAATTCTACCCAATTCTTGTGGTTTTCATTCATTATCGTTTTTTTTTAGTGTATAGTCATCAAACTCATGTGTATCAGTGGAAATTCTACCTATTTTTTGTGTTTTTCATTCACTATCCTATTTTTTTCTGTATACTCATCAAACTCATGTTCACTTTAATGGTTTCTGCTGGTCGTTTACTGCATAAATTTTCAGGCGAACAAACCAGCAACTACTGTGAACCAAACAAGCACAATCCAGCCTCTTTACCAAACAACTCATGTTCATTTAGGTGTAGAATGACTTTTCAAACTATACTTTTTTAGCCTCAATGACTTAAACTTGTCTTATGTCTTGGCTCCATCCAGTACTAGCTGTGCTTAGTAGTCTACTATAGACTATAGTCTATTTTCACACCTTTTTCAGTAACAACATTTAACTTTTTTCAATGACTTAAAAGTTGATTTTTAGATGAATATCCACAAACTTGATTTTTGAACATTAAAAAATAAGCATCTGACTTATACCGGGAAAGTAATGAAATATAAGAATAGGATCCGTGCTATTTTATTATTTATATACTATCTTTCTTTAGAACACTTGAATGAAACCAACTTACTCTCATGTTTAAAATTACTTCTTACAAATTATCTATTTATATTAATCACTTTTTATTTTGGTCTTTATTAATCACTTTTTTCCATCGTATTCAAGAAGAGCCATGTGGAGAACGTGCTCTTATATGTGATGAAGGTAATAAGTTTTTCATATCTGAACAATCTAGCCTGTTTAAATACTTTTCCAACTGGGATTTTATAATTCTTTTGAATATATAAGGTGTATAACATTGCAGAGGATAAGTTGTGTTCATGGGATTGATTTACAAGTCAAGGCTTTGTGTGACGCTATGGAAAGATATAAGAATCTTTTGTTGATATGAGTCAACTCTTCTGTTTATATTCTTGTGGTCAATATGAAACTGAAAAGCTAAAAATTTGTTGTAACCAGGATTGCAATCAGTGAATGTCTGAGTAAGGGAATGAGCATACACTGAGGTTCTCCTTAACAGCTAAAGCCTTCTTGGAGTTGTTTGGGTTCCCTTGTTCTATGTTTTCTCTTTGTTTGTTGGCAAAACTAGATTGGAATCGTAAGAAACTCTGTTAACCCTTAGGGCCTATTCAGATATGCAGCCCCTTCCTTCTTTTAATGTAAATGAAAGCACCTTTCTTCATCTTCAACTGGTGCGCATGTGACAACGGAATTCTGGATACAGTTGTCTTTTTGTTGTGTATTCATGTAATTTTAGAGTCAATTGAGGTTATATAAAGGGGAACTCATTTGTTTGAATTTTTTTTTAAAATAAATATTTTATAACCCGGACCTGTAAAACCGGTATATTTACAAAACAAATAACCCGGATATATGAGGTATTTATATAACCCGAATGTTCTTTAATCCGGGTTATTAATTGACCAAATAACCCGGATCATAAAAAATGCAGGAATTTGAGCATAAGCAGATTACCCGGATTTTGGTCCGGGTTATTTTACTCTGAGCAAATATAGCGGGCTCCTTTAACCCGGACCACATCCGGGTTATAAAGCCCTAAACGCTCGGGTTATATTCCTTAATTTGTAGTAGTGGTTGTCCATTTGGAATTGGTTGTTTCAAAGGATTGAAGTTTTTGAAACATCCTCAGCACTCAAGGCAACAGTGATGTACATGGCGGCCTTTGATTTTTTCTCCATTTTCTGAAGATTCCAGGGATTTCTTTTTGTTGGCTAGATCATCTACTTGAAAGTCACCAATGGTTATGATTAACCAACAATGATAGTTGTTGGATGCGACCCATTTTTGAAAGAGATCCTTCCAATGCTGATTTTGCCCTGGAATGGGCAGAGGTGGTTTGTTGTTCCCAATTCCAACATTTGTAAGAATTCCAAACTTTTCAGCAAGTAACACACAATCCACAGCTACAAAGATCCGATACCAACTGTAGGAACATAGTGCTTTAGACAAGGAACAATAAGTTGTTCCTTGGGCAGCGGAATAATAATATGCAGAAACAAAACAATGAACAATGTTCCTTAGATAGGAAACCTCAAGTGACCAACTAACTAGTCCCCTTGAGAAAAACCTCTACTTCTAGGCTTTTAACCTAGTAGAATTTGAAGCGTGTACTTATATTATTAATCTGAGACTGTTACAAGCAAGTCAACTCCCTCAACCTAAATCTGCCAAAAGTATCCAAGCTACCCTTACATGTAATTCTTAATCTCTAAATAATATAACTCACACTCTCAAATCCTATCGAAACACTTACAATATTATGGAGCACTTCGTTCGTCGCCGTTCTTCAATGAGCTCTCTTTACCTTCAATGCAACCGACTTGAACGACACAGAATAGAAGAACTTATCTTCATTAATACTACAAAAGCTAACCCTAATAAGGAAAATACACAAAATTTGTACTACCATAACTAACGCCCAAGCAAGATCCGAGATTGTTCCCAAAAATACATTAAACTCTAATAAGGAAAATACACAAAATATTCTCAGCGGGTTCTTTCTTGGAGCGCAAGGAGAGAGTGAAGATCTTCTCCAAGAAATTTTTTCCAAGAAAGTAGTTATGTAACCCTAGACAACACTTCTCAACTTTTTTCTTCTGGCACGTTGATCCGCTGGACTTCAAGTGTTCCTTCCTCCAACTTTTGCTTCCTTCACTATTTTGTCCTAGTTGTTCCTTCTTTCATTTATTCATGTGGAAACACTCAAGAAACACTCGAGGACACTTAGTGCAATGAAGTTTGTTATTACGAAAACCTAGAGAAACACTTGTATGGAACAGATGTCAATGACACTATTCCAACAATATAGATATGAAAGTAGAGAGGTTATATGTTGTACATATTTACATGCTTTTGGTTCATGTCATAAGATTTTAACCCTACAAGTACATCGTTTTGGTTTTGACAATACAAGTGAACACCTTTTGGTTCATTCGTCGTCATTTTTCAATGAGATCTCTTTCCCTTCAATACAACCGACTTGAACAAAAATAAAAGAACTTATCTTTTATTAATACTACAAAAACTAACCCTAGGAAACCTAAACACTAACGCCCAAGCAAGATCTGAGATTGTTCCCAAAAATACATTAAACTCTAATAAGGAAAATACACAAAATATTCTCAGCGGATCCTTTCTTGGAGCGCAAAGAGAGAGTGAAGATCTTCTCCAATAAATCTTTTCCAATCTGTCAAGAGGTGTGTCGCCTTCTATTACTAGAAAGTTGTTACGTAACCTTAGACAACACTTCTCAGCTTTCCTCATAAAGCGCGTTGATCCGCTGGACTTCAAGTGTTCTTTCCTCAAGTTTTTTCTTATGTTGTCCTAGTTGTTCCTTCTTTCATTTATTCTTATGGAAAACTCAAGAATCACTCGAGGACACTTAGTGTAATTAAGTTTTTAATCACCAAAACCTAGAAAAATACTTATATGAAATAGATGTTAAAAATATTGTTACAACGATATAGATATGAAAGTAGAGAGGTATGTTGTACATATTTACATGCATATGCGTCATGTCATAAGATTTTAACCCTACAAGTATATAGTTTGGGTTTTGACAACACAAGTAGGAGCCACCCTCCCAAAAAGTACGTTAATCCTCCAATCTCCATTCTTTTTCTTCTTTCAGTAGTATCAACAAAAGAATCTACATGCTTGTTGGGCTGCAATGGTGGAGTGGATGAGTTGGTAGGGATGACTACATGCTCAGCCATGGCACGCATGGACCCACCAAAGGCCAGCAGCTGCTGCAACATTTTGGGCAAAGGTCAAAACCTACACCTAGGTGACACTATTCCTAACATCAACTTGGCTTGTGCTACGGTTTTGGGCATGACTTCTAGCTGCCCTATGGCTTGTGTGGTCCCTTCCAAAGGCAGCAAAATACATGTGGACCCCTCCTTAGGCTGCAAAGACTATGGCTTAGCACAACAACAAACCGGACACTCTTATTCTAACGGCTACAATGGCAAAGGCATTGGCCATGGAATTTTTGTGCAGCCCGGGTCCACCTCCTCTAACAATCCTTTGGCTCCCAATTTGGATGGGTTTGTGAACTCTAATTTAGGAGGGATTAATGAAGGTGCTAAGGGCTGTAATGATCAAGTGGGGCCCTCGTCCAAGAGCCGACTAACTTTGGCGCCTAAAGTTGGCGGGATTCAAGATTTGAACTCGGTTTTGGGTTTGAATTTGGATCCGAGTTTTGGCGCCAAGGATGATGTGGCTATGCAGGCTGAGGTGGACCCGGAGAGGAAGGACTCAAAGGCCTCGGGAATCATGGAACCGAACCCGGAGCCTCCTCGACAAAACGCTTGGGCAAATAAATCCAAGCGTGTCTTCATGAATTCCGGCATCGGAGGTAAGCTTTCTTTTTCCCCTCCTTCGCCCGAAGGGCTTACTATTAAAATTTCCGAGGGTCTATCTATGCATGATGTGTGGGGATGGAGTCTTTTAGGGCAATATGTAGGTTATCACCCGGGTCATTTCATGATTAACACCATGGTTAGGGCGTGGGGGGTTAAGGCGACTTATAAGGAAGAGGGCGGGTGGATGATATTTTATTTTCAAACCGAAGAAGATAAAGATAACGTACTTAAAAATGGACCTTATTTTATTCATGATCGACCTATGATTCTAAAAAACATACCGGATAAATTTGCTTTCAACCGTAAGGATATAGCCACCATACCCCTTTGGGTTCGTATTAATGGGCTAGCTAGGAATTTTTGGACGTCCGATATATTGAGTCGCATTAGTTCTTACATTGGTACCCCCCTATTCATGGATCCGGTAACGGACTCTAGGAAAAGGGGCGCTTATGCGCGTGTTCTTGTTGAATTAAATTTTGCTATGCCATTCCCGAGGGAATTATGTGTGACTTTTGACGACGGCGACAAGGTCAACTTATCGTTCGTTATTGAGAACGAACCTAAGTTTTGTCATGGATGTTGCTCTTTCGGTCACAACATGGAGGAGTGCAAGTTTAGGGAGAAGAAAGAGGGTGTCGGGGTGAAGGCGGTTAGGACTAAGAGGGTGAGTGTAGCCGGTGTTAAGGACGGTGGGATCAATACCATTGGGGAGGCCATTCGACCTAGGGTGGCTGAGGGTGGTGGAGTCTCGGGAGCCCGAGGGTCTAAGGTGCAACCAATGGTGGGTGTTGAGGGAGTGGTAGGTGAGGGGAAAGAGGGATTAGGGGCTGGTTCCGGGAATGGTGGGATTAGCTCGAAGGGTGAGGGAGTGGACGGTGAAGATGAGGTTGGGCTTGGGGGTGACCCCGGGGATGGTGGGGAGAGTTCGGAGGGTGGTGCAGAGGAGGTGGGTTCTGATGAGAGTGAGCGGAAGGAGTCGAAGGGTGAGGGTTCGGTTGGGGATGGGGAGGCTAGTGAGGACTCCTTAGATGGTGGGGAGATGGAAGAGGGAGAGATAGAGACCAAGGATCATATGAGTGCTACCGAGGAGGACGTGGGTGTGGAAGAGGATTTTGTGGAGTTCCACTCTAGATCCCAATTGAGGAAGGCGAAGGCTCTCGCTAAGGTAAGCAACCAGCTTCGTAGACACGTGGTGTGTGCTATACAAGCGCAGAAGAAGTGGAGTAAGACGACTGCTCCTTCCCGCTACTCTGAGAGGACCCGGGGACACAAGCCCAAGGTGTCCCAATGATTGTCGTCTCCTGGAATGTGCGAGGGCTTTGCCAAGCCCTGAAACAAAATGGCGTTGGAGGTGTCATTCGTGAGGTTGATGCTAAGGTGTGTGGGATTTTTGAGACCAAGTGTGGGGGTGTCCGCATTGAGAGTGTGGCTAGCCGGGTTGCTCCGGGATGGGACTTTGTGGACAATTTTGCCCTGGACCCACGGGCTCGTATCTTGGTTATGTGGGATCCGTTGTGTGTTGATTTGAGTGTCATTACCATGTCTGTTCAGCAAATTGGGTGTGCTATGACATGCAAGACGACTGGTGAGAAGTTTGGGGTCTGCTTTGTCTACGGGCTTCATAGTGTGGTGGCGCGCCGGGGCATTTGGGACAGTGTTGCTGAGTTGGTTGAGCTGCATGATTTACCGTGGCTGATTATGGGGGACTTCAATTGTGTCATGGCTGAGCATGAGAGGGTTAACGGGCGTCCAGTTTCGCACTATGAGTGCAAGGATATGATTGATGCGTGTAGGAGACATGGGCTTGTGGACGCGCCGAGCACTAGTTCTAGTCCTTTCACTTGGACGAACAACACAGTGTGGAGCCGTATTGATCGTGTTCTGACTAGCTCGTCTTGGGTTAACTCTGGATTTCATTGCCGCTCCAGCTTCCTTGAGAAGTGGCACATCTCGGACCACAAGGTGGGTGTTGTGTCTTTGTTGAGGGATTTGGGGAAAGGGAAGAAATACTTCAAGTTCTTCAATATGTGGGCTGATCACCCTAGGTTTTCTGAGGTGATTGAGGAGGGTTGGACTACGGTTGAGAGAGGCACTTTCCAGTTCAGGTTGGCGAAGCTTCTGCAGGGGTTGAAGAGACCTCTAAAGGGGCTCAACAACAAGGAGTTTGGCCACATTTCCAGGCAGGCTGTTGATGCCAATAGGGAGCTTGCTCGGGTCATTGCTTGTTTGAGTGAGTCTCCGGATTCTGTGGATGGCAGGAGAGAGGTTGAGGAGGCCAAGGCCAAAGCCAAGAGGCTTAACAAGGCTGAGGCTTCCTTCCTTGGCCAGCAGGCCAAGGCCAAGTATACCCTCCATGGGGATCGGTGTACTAGGTACTTCCACTCGCTTATGAAAGCAAATGGCAAGAGGAACCACATTGCTTCTATTTGCAAGGCTGATGGGACCAGAACCAAGTCCTCTAAGGAAGTTCATGATGAGTTCATTGGCTTCTTCAAGAGTCTTTTTGGTTCTGAGATTGGGGTGGTGTTTTCCAGTGCCACTGATTTTGCCCAGGGACCGTTGGTCAGTGCTGAGGAGGCTTCTATGCTGGTTGGGGATGTGTCCAATGCTGAGATCAAGGAGGCTATTTGGGCTATTGGGGTGGACAAGGCACCGGGGCCCGATGGCTTCAATGCCAAGTTCTTCAAGACCACTTGGGACATCACTGGGGCTGAGGTCTGTGCGGCGATCAAGGAGTTCTTTGCTTCGGGGAAGCTTCTGAAGTCGTTCAATCACACCATCGTTTCTTTGATTCCTAAGGTGGAGGAGCCGGATCGTGTGGAGAATTTTAGGCCCATTTCCTGCTGTAATGTGGTCTATAAGATCATCTCCAAGATTATGACTTCCCGCCTTAGTATGATTTTAGGGACTTTGGTGGATCAGGCTCAGAGTGCTTTTGTTGGGGGAAGACTCATGTCAGACAACATCTTTCTGGTTCAGGAGCTGCTCAGACGCTACAATGTGACTAGGGACACCCCGCGGTGCTTCCTTAATGTGGACCTCGCCAAGGCTTATGATTCGGTTTCTTGGGACTTCCTGCGCTTCACGCTTGGCCATCTTGGTTTCCCGCCCAAGTTTATTTCTTGGGTGATGGAATGTGTTTGCTCTCCCACCTACTCCATCAAGGTTAATAAGGGCATTCATGGTTTCTTCCCGGGTAAAAGGGGCCTTAGGCAAGGGGATCCCTTATCCCCTCTCCTCTTTGTCCTATGCATGGAGATGTTCTCCCGCTTAGTCAAGAAGGAGACCTCCTGTAGTTCTTTCCACTTCCATCAGCACTGTGAGAGCACCAGGCTCACTCATTTGACTTTCGCTGATGATGTGGTCATGTTTTGTAGGGGAGATAGGGGGTCTACTGATGTGCTTCTGGGCTGCCTCCGGAAGTTTGAGGTTATGGCTGGGCTGAGTGTGAATGTGGGAAAGTCGTCTATGTTCTTGGCTTCGGTTGAGGATCATGTGAGCTCTTCCCTGATTGAGGCTTCTGGTTTCAGAGTTGGTACCTTCCCGTTCAGGTATCTGGGGATCCCTATCAACCCCCATGGTCTCAGGAGTTTGGACTTCAAGCCTCTGCTTGACAAGATCAGTAACTACCTCACTGCGTGGACTAAAAAGTCTATCTCTTTTGCTGGGAGGCGGGAGCTGATTGCGTCGGTATTACAGGGGGTCGAGGGATTCTGGTTGTCTATCTTGCCCATTCCTGTGGGTGTTCGGAAGAGTCTGATTAGCATGTGCCGGGGCTTCATGTGGAGGAGGCCTAAGGTGAGATGGGATGAGGTGTGCAAGCCAAAGAAGGAAGGGGGCCTCGGTCTCCTTGATATTGGTATTTGGAACCAGTGTTTCATGATCAAGCACTTTTGGCACATCCTTAGCCAGAGGGATAGTATGTGGACTCGCTGGATTCATCATAGGTACCTAGGGGTTGTTGGGCCGCTTGAGTGGACTGTGCACAAGCGTGACTCTCCGTTGATCAAGGGTATTCTGCATGCTCGGGACATGGTTGTTCAGCTTGATAGTAGAGTTCTCAATGTCGAGGAGTCTCTCTTAGAGTGGTGCAATCTCGGCCACTTTAAGGTTTCCTTGGCGTATGAGGCTCTACGCTCGAAGCGGCCTACTGTCAGATGGTATAGAGAGGTGTGGGCTAGACACAACACGCCCAAGCATATGCTCCTTCTTTGGTTGGCTAACCTCGGGAAGCTGTCTACGTATGATCGCCTGTCGTTCCTGGACGTTCACCCGGGGTGTCGGATGTGTGGGGCTGCTCTGGAGGACCATAAGCACCTGTTCTTCGACTGCCCTTACTCAGCTACCATTTGGAGAGAGGTCAGAGTCAGATTTGGGATACCGGCTACTGCTTCGTCGATCAAGTCTTCTCTTCGCTGGCTTCGGAGGCGCGCTTCTAATCGTGACTGTCTCGCCCATGCTCAGGTATGTTCCCTTTCGTCTACTGTTTATTACTTATGGCATGCTCGGAATTCTCTTATTTTTCAGGGCAACCAGATTCCTCGGGAGGACATTGTGCGCTTGATTTTTGTTAGTGTTTTTAGACTTTTGCATGAACGTTTCCCACCTTGCATGGTTATGGGTTTGTAGTTTGTTTATTTGGTTGTTTGTTCGTTTTTGTTTGTTTGTTTGTTTGTGTTTGTTTGGACTTTGTTTACTTTGATATTTTGTGTGCTTTTGTTTTGTGTAGTTTGGAGGGTCTGTGTACCCTTCCATATACACCTGGTTTGGTTTTTGTGTAGCTTGGACGGCTTGTTTGCCTCTCCATATGCACTTTATCTTGGTTTGTGTAGATTGGATGGCTTGTTTGCCTACCCATATGCACCTTGCACACTGTTTGGAAGGCCTACGTGTCTCTCCAAGTGTGTTTTGTTTATTGCTTTGAACTGATTTGTGTACTGTTTCGTCACCCTCTTTTGTAGGGTCATATTTATAAAATTTAACCGAGGGTACCGTCCCTCTTTAAACCAAAAAAAAAAAAACAAAAGAATCTAGTACTGGACAGCAACCACAAGACAACACGTGCCCTAATGGACCACTTCCCAGCCCTAAGTTAAGGCTAGCTCTTGCAATTTGGCTTTTCCACTTGATTTGATACGAACAACGTACACTATTAAAACCGCAGATTGGGTTCCCTCCCGTGTTTGTTTGGTGGATTAGTAGCTGTATCACCACTGCTTCCTTCTCCATCTCGGTTAATGGTAAGCTGGAGGGCTTTTTTAAAGGGAAACGGGGCATTCGTCAAGGGGATCCCCTCTCCCCTTACCTCTTCACGATTGTTATGGAATATTTCTCGCGTATGCTTAGTTCTCTGGAGGCTCAGCCAGGTTTCTCGTTTCATCCTAGATGTCAGGTGATGAAGCTTTCTCATCTCTCCTTTGTTGATGATCTCATTCTGTTCTGTAAGGGGGATCCCAGTTCTGTTGCTGCTGTCAAGGGTTTGCTTGATGATTTTGGACGGATGTCCGGTCTTTTCGCTAATGAGGCGAAAACTCGTATTTACTTTGGAGGTGACTGTTCTTTGGTGAAGCAGCCCATTCTCGCCTTATCTGGCTTCTCCGAGGGATCTCTCCCCCTCACCTATCTGGGTGTTCCTATTGGTTCTAGGAAGCCTAAGAGTGCTGATTTTGTCTCGGTGATTGAGAAAATGACTTGCAGAATCCATTCTTGGACGGCCCGACATCTCTCCTATGCGGGGAGGATGGAGCTTATCCGTGCTGTGCTTTATGGTATTCAGAATTTCTGGTGCAAAATTCTCCCCTTCCCCAAGCGTGTTCTCAGATCTGTGCAGTCTATTCTGCGTGCTTTCCTCTGGTCTGGTTGCACTGATTCCAAGCGTTGTCTTGTTGCTTGGAAGACGGTTTGTAAACCGAAGAGTGAGGGTGGTCTCGGTTTTAAGGAACTGCTTTCTTGGAATCGTGCTTCTATGGCCAAGGCCATCTTTGATGTGGCCTCCCCTGACTCGCATAGTCTATGGAAGTCTTGGGTCTCTACTAGCTATGCCTCGCCGGATGATATTTGGGATGTTCAGATGCATTTGCTGGACAGTTGGACTTGGAAGAATTTGTTGCGCATTCGTGATTCTCTTCTTCTCCTTGATGACCCCTCTCAGTTGTTTGCTACGCTTGACTCGCCTTCTGGGAAGTTCTGTAGCTCTGCTGCTTACGATCTCTTGCGTGTCTCGGGTGCTTCTGTTTCCTGGGATCAGCTTGTCTGGAAAGGTATGCACCAACCTAAAGCTTCGTTTATTTCTTGGCTTGCTTTACTTGGTCGTCTACCTACTATGGACCGTGTTGGTCGATGGGTCCCCCTTTTGAGTAATGTGTGTGTTCTTTGCCGAGAGGAGGATGAGTCTAATGCCCATCTTTGGTCCTCCTGCTCGTTTGTTCGTCGCGCCCTTCGTCGGGTTCTTTTGTGGGTCAAATGGTCGAATCCGCCCGACTCTATTGACGCCTGCTTCTCCCATTTGTCTTCCTGGTCTGGTCAGTCCAAATTCCAGCTCCAGACGCGTAGTCTCGCCTTGACCAATTTTTTGTATAGCATTTGGAAGACTAGAAATGACATTGTCTTCTCTGATTCTGTCGCCCCGCCTTCACCTTCCCCTACTGATTGTGCTGAAAAACAGATTCGAGGTCTCTCCTTTGGCTTCGTGACTTGAACATTCGTTGAGTTCTCGGCGATTTCTTCGCCATTTTGTTGGTTGTTCTTGTTAAGCTTATGTGTTGGCATTTGCTTTTGCGGTCTGTTTGATCTTGTTGGAACCTTTGAGCTGTAAATTTTTGTTCTTAATATATTTTAACCTTCTTCAAAAAAAAAACTGAAAGCGTGACAAGTCTACATTAAAACTCCCTCCGTCCCGTTATAATCTTCTCATTTACTTTTGACACATTTATCGAGATATGTTTTGTAACGTTAATATCTCTAAATGTATAATTTTTTATATTGTAAAAGTATTCATTGAGACGAATCAAAGGAGATCTCACATACCTATATTTATTTTTATATATTGGAAAAAAACGAAAAGATTCTGTCGATTTGTGAATAGTGTCAAAAAAACAAATATGCCTTATATCATGGGACAAAGGGAGTAGTATTATGATTATAATGAATGTATATTTTAGAACCAACAGAGATATCAAACAAAAAGAATATTCACAAACTCATGCTACAAGATGTTGTGTTTTCTCTTCATAAGGGAGAAAGATCCATTTATATCAAATGAGGATTAGTCATTATTTCAAAATGATGCCCAGTTCAGTAAAGTTTGTGTAGATAAGTGTCTCATATTTAAGGGGAAAAAAGAGGTTATATAGAATTAAGAGTGTTGGGAGAAGTTAGGAAACGAGTGCTGAGTGCTGAAAAGTGAGCTACAAAAGAGAGACAACTTTTGATAGAAGAATCACACAGGTGTTGATACACCTGATTTTCATCTGCTCCGATTGTCGAGAAGATCTTATCCGATTGGGCTGAAACATTGGGATGTTGTTCATGTTATCATGACCTTCCATCTAACGGTTAGATTGTGATTCGGTGCTCTCTAAGTTAAGTTCTTTGATTGTAGTCTCTTTCTCTTCTCTGTTGAGATTCTGATGACACAGGGTTGGAGAAGGACCGTTGCAGGCTAGAATTTGATGAAGAAAAGGATGTCGGCGAAACGGTGGCAGGATGAACACATGACGATGACAAGATGATTGTTGGCGCACGACAGACAATGGTTGGCGGCGCGATGCAGAGGTTGGAGAATGGTGGTTGTGAGGTGGCGAGTAGGAACGATGACAACGAACACGAATCAGATAAGCGTTCAATGACTACGAGAAGTCCAACCCGCTATCTTGAACGACTTGTACGAATCCTTCAAGTCCACGAAGAAAGGTTTGATGCCTCGTTGTTCGAGTCCACGAACAATTCAGATTCGATTTGATTGAGAACAAACGGAGTCCACCGATCACTCTCTTTCACAAATGAATCGAAGGTGAATCCATAATCTTCAACAAAGATTAGGGTTCTACAAATCTAAAACAATTAAACGTATCAATTCTTTGTCAAACTCAATCTAAACTAAAATCCTAGAAAACCTTAAGTTTATATATACTCATTAAAAGAGATGCTAAAAATGGAATTGTCCAACACATAAGGCCCTTGAGGTGAAATTCTCTTCATGGCCAAAAGGCTCACATCTCTCACGAACTTGATCTGATTGTGCCAGTAGCTCCCGAAATCCAATGAACTGAATTTTTTGACACATGAAAGATAAGTTCAAAAACAGACACATATCCAAAAATGAGCCCAAAAGAATAAATGTTTCACCCGAACGAGTTGTTGCAAATTCTTATCTTGTAGAAGCCATAAATTCATCCTTGTTTGTCCGTTGGGCTTCTACTGTGGAGACAAAGTAGTTTGATCATTGGTCCCAAACATATTCCTAAAATGATTCCAATTAGAATAGCCAATTGTGAGCACCAATCTGACCTAGTTTCAGGCCATCTTTGAGAACATCGTCTCTTGTCGTCTTCTTGGCCTTCAGCTTGGCGACGGGATCACATCATGGGTTGTTCCATGAGACTCTCTTGTGCATTTGGGAATTTTCCGAATTGATCTTTATTTTTCTGGAATCGGACGGGTGGAAGTGCGTTTACGCTGAGAAGTCAGGATCGAACAGACGTTGTTCGCCCGTCCAATTCCATTATTCTTTTTGCATTCCTTCCCACTTGCGGAGTATTTTAAGAGTTTTCTTCTCCGGTCGACACTTGTACGCAATTTTGGGTTTTTTATTGTTGTTTAGTGTCTTCGTTGTTTTTTTATTATTCGTTTTGAAGGGCGCAATTTTTTAATGATTTTAGTCCCAAGTCGTCGTGTGTACGCTCTTTTGGATGTTTTTTATGGTTTTCTTTTTCGTTGGTTTATTATGGTTTATTGCTTCATTGGGTTTTTTAATTATTTATTTTGTTGTGACTGTTTTCGATTTCTCTTTTTAATGCATTGGTAATTCATTTAGCAGCTTCGTTGTTCTAAATTTTCTTTTTAAAATGCATTATCGTTTGTTTTAAATCATTTTAATTCTTTAGTGGTTTTTTTATGCATTTTCACTTTCTTATTTAACTAGGGACCAGGTCGTGCTACGCATGGGAGGATTAGGGAAAGGTAACATGATTTAAAGAAACTGCATATGTGATGTTATTTTGGGTTAAATAGAGGCGCAACACAAATAAAGATATCAACACTCAACTTTGCAGTAGCGCTGGCAAATAAAGCCATGGATAATGTTAAATGAGGATCAGGGAAAAGTAACGCGCTTTTAAGAAAATAAAGACGTGATATTATTATAGAATTATAGGAAGAAGCACAAATCCAAACTCTTAGTTTTATAGAGGCGCTGGCAATGAAATTTATGGATATTGTTCAATGGGATAAGGATCAGGGAAATTTAACACGATATAAAAAATACAATCGCGATTTTTTATTGGATTTATGAGAGGCGGGCAAAATCACACATGCAACTCTTTAGCAGTGATGGTAAATAAAGTTATTGACATTGGGTTGTGAAATATGCGGTGGATAACAACAGCGTAAAGGAACGAAAGATTTACACCGCAAAAAGTAGCATTTTTGTGTAGGGTGACGATTCTCTTGCCGTTTTTGCAAGACGTATTGAATGGTTGTGATTGCCTCCTCTTTTAGTTTCTTAGATTTTCGCTCTTTTCTTGGAGGAACGTCAGAAAAATAATATCTGAAAAATTTTGTGATGTTATTTATAAGCATTACAATTTACAGAGGGTCTCAAACCTTGCAATGCTCAAACGTTCTTTAATGATAGTATGGAAGCTTCTTTATCAGAGCTGGCAAGTCACAAGTTGAATGACATTGAGTTGGTAAACACTCTATTTTCCTTATCTGATATGTTAATTCATTTGTTCAACAAAGATTGTTCATTGTATAACTATAATGGTTCACCAGCCTAGCAACAAATGTTCATTGTGCTGTATATAATTGTTCATCAGATTATTAATGAATGTTCACTATATTGTTTATGCTTGTTCACCAATTTAACAAAGAATGTTCACTTGCTTATTTATAAATGTTCACCAAATCATTTAATAATTTCACTATGTCTAGCTAACTAATTTATAATCATTTTTAATGTGCAGCTTTTCTTTCCCATGTACCAGAGCAATCATGTTTATGTGATTGCAATCAATATCAAGAACCCAAGGTTTGGTATCATCTATAATTCAAGTGTTCAAGGGAAGTTAGACAAATATAATCTCATTCCTTCATTGATAGTAAGTTTTAAAACTGAATACAATTTTATACATTTTTTGTAATAGGACCAACAATTGGATACCAATGTAAGGGGATACTGATAAGGAGGAATTCTCTTTTCATGCACAATGTAAGGGGATTAAGCTGGATGATATTACCTTTGTTGATGACCTCATACCGTTTTGTAAAGATGATGTCCCATCTGTTAAGATTCTGAAGGAGTGCTTGGATGAGTTTGGACAAAAACCTGGTCTTACTGTCAATATTCACAAGAGTGAGGTGTATTTGGGAAGAGTGAGTGTAGAGGAGGAGGATGAGATCATGCGTATTCTCCAATTTAAAAAGGGGGAGTTCCCTATTACCTATCTTGGTATGCCTCTACACACTAGGAAGGTTAAATAAAGTATTGAAATATGCTACTTTTATTAGGAAAATTTCGTCTACAGTTCAAATTTGAACCAGTAGGAAGCTCTCCTATGCTGGTAGAATTCAACTTATCAGATGTGTCATTGATGGTCTTTTGACTTTCTTGTCCCAAGGTGTGCTTATGCATGATTAAGTGATAAGTAGGATTCTGGCTTGTTGTAGGAGTTATCTTTGGGTTGGGAAACTAGATAATGGAAGGAGTCTTTGGAGCTTGGAAGACAGTGGTTAGGCCTTTGAATGAAGGAGGGCTTATTATCAAAGAGATTTTGTCATGGAAAAAAACTTTGTTGTCCAAATTGATTTTTTATATTCAGATGGGAAATAGGAACCTTTGGACAATTAATGTTGAGAAAGTTCTTCTTAAATGAACTGATATCTAGAGGAATGAAGAAAACTCTTGTGATTCTTGGATCTTTAGAGCTTTGATCAGAATTAAGGGTGAGGTGAAGATGAAACTGCTCAGAACTGACGATAAGAAGAAAGAGAAGCGAGAAGAAGGAAAGAGATTCGTTGAAAACGAAAGCGCCAGTAGACACGCTCAAAAAGGATAAAACCACATTTGTAACAAGATCGAATGGGACACGGTTAGATGTAATAAGATCGAACGGGACACGGTTAGATGTAACAAGATCGAACGAGACACAGTCATTCTCATCTATTACTGTAGCAACTATTATGAGGGATATTTTTCCTTATTTTAAATGTCCTACAAACAAAGAAGTGGCAAAAATTAACGAAAACCCTAGTGTTTCCCCCTATGGAAATGATATACGATGATAACTTTCTTTTAAGCTTTTATTTTTTGTGGAATCTTTTGAGCTCTGGAAAAAGTTGGAAACTTCAGTACAAACCCCAGCAGAAAGCACTTTAGAGAGTACAAGGTAGCCGGTGCATGCATTTGGACTTTACATAATCCAATGGGCTTGTCACTCGGTCCTTGTTCTGAGCATCTTGTCCGATAAGTCTTATAGCCTATAACTATTAATTGTCAAATATGTCTTACTTAATTCCTTTACTTAAGGTAGAATAAAGAACAACATAAAAGTAAGAACACAGAACCAGATTATAAAACCTATTTGAACAGATGGCATCTGTTCAAATAGGAGCTGAGATCACTACAAAAGAGACTAACCTCGACTTTCTTACCATTAGGAAGAATGGATGGTCAACTGTTGCTTCAAATTGATATAATATCATTTGCAGGAATAAATGTAAATGAGTAAATGTATATATCATGTAGCTCAGTCAAAATCAAACCCTGCCATTCTCTTTTACCTGTTATACGATAATAAGAACTAATATAAATTGGAGGTTACAAATATAAAATTATCTCCCTCATCCCTCAACTGTCATGAATCACAAACTATTTCAATACAAAATAGCCACTATGAGAGTTTTAATCCTAAGAACCCATGTCATGATCTTGACGAACATTCGTTAACTTTATAGAAATCAAAAAGTAATAATGTAGATAAACCTTGTCCGGTAGATTTAATCTCTGGATAGTGAATTTCAGGATGGTCACTCTCATGGAGCAATAGTAACCAAGTAACTGAGATATGCTCTACAAAATGTTCCTATATATCAAAATTCCAAACCCATCTTATGCTCAATCTTGTCAAAAGTCATCACGCTCGTAAGAATATACTATAAGCAAACTGCTTATTTTCTTAATGATTGCCTTAATTGATAATAAAACAATATTATTCTCATTATCAAGTGTTCACTGGAATCTTGACTTCATACTTTCCCAAATAGAATGTCCTTTCCACTCTCAAGAGGTCAATGCCTTTTGCAATCACTAATCAGTCTGTTCAGAATCACACACTCAATACCAACTTGCACCTAAAAAATAGTGTGGGGGGCAATAATATCAGTCCAGAGCCTCTATAAATTTATAAGAATGAGATTCCATTATAACATATAATACCAGTGACAATGTAACTGGCTTCCTCGACCAATGAACAATCACCTTGAAAGCTAGCAATTGTACATTATCAAGTGCAAGCCTACAGATATTCCAGAAGCATAATATATGAAGACCGTCCACGACTTTGACTTGTCACCACAATATATTACAGAGACCATAATAGGAATTTATGTAAAATATTCTTCTGTAAGATAAGATTTCCATGATAATTAAGTGTTCTTCCTGAACCTCATTTTCAATAAAATCTGCAACTGCTACACTATGAACATCGATCTAGAATGATCTGCGAAAACCTTGTCACTAGAAGATAGTTCCGGGCTGTATTATATTTTTTATAAGAATCTTCCGTTAAGGTAACTTATTACTTCACCCCAAACAAATATAAATCTTTTTTTCTTCTTAAATGATAAGAAAGAAGCACATCCAATGAAGATGACTGAGAATTTAGATGTATGTGATCTGATTCCCCAGTTTTATACCAGATATTGACAGTGAACATAGTCGTACGTAGTTCTTGGAAATTTAGAGCTATGTAAAAAATACAGAATTTATACATGAAAAAGCAAGTTTTTGTTAATTAGCCACTGATGGCATGGGCCACTAACAGAATTGTGAAAGAGCATGTTTTCCCCATAATTCCATGTAACTTTACAAACTGCCTATGGCATGATATATTAGCACCAATGAAAGAGGGGAAATAAAATCAAGTTGCCAAGGTTAAGGAAACAATACAGGTTTTTGGTACAATGATGACCGGTTTCATTATACCTTTGAAGTAAACACTAAAATTCATGAACGGCCATACTTCACGGGGTCTCATTTACTTTGAGCTTTTCATCCTTTTGAAGCCAGAAGTTCACAAGAAATGAATCGACAATAATCTACGCAGTAGCACCAAGAAATCTTAAATCAATACCTCACTACGGCGAATCTGCCCAAAAGTTAGGAAAAAAGTTGGAAGGAAACCTGGTTAATATGTGCAGCAATACAGGGAAGAACAAGCAAACCCGAGTTCCCTAGTGCACCATCAAGCTGCCCTATTACAGTTACTGCAATAAGCAATGCTTTCTGCACATCAAGGATGATTTTAAATTGTTAATACATCAATAGTCAATACAGCTATAAAACAGGTCCTACACACAGGTCTGATAGGACTCTATCCTGCTATCTAGTTGTTATTTAGATATTTTTTCTTAATATTAAGTAGGAGTTTATTAGTAGTTGATTTATTATCTAGTATTTTCTTATTAGTAGAAGTCTATCTTTTTCCCCAAGTAATCTTCTATACATATACTAAAATAGAGCGTTGTTTTGCCACATGTTGCCCTTATATTCAATTCGTCTATGTGTTGACCTCTAAGCTATGCTACATCATCCACCATGTCATCCTCCACATCATCCGACTTTATATTTTGATATATATCTTTGAATTAAATAAGTAAAAAAAATCAAAAAGATATCTAATAGGTTATATTACAAAAAGAAATATCGATTTTTATCTTTTATCATATTATATCTTTATCTTATATATATATATATATATATATATATATATATATATATATATATTTTTATCTATTATTATGTTATCAATCTAATTAAATTGAGTTATTAATGAACTTACACTATAAAACATAAATCGTAAACTATAAACTATAATCTATAAATTATAAGCCATAAAGTATAAACTACAATCTATAAACTATTAATAGTATAAAATATAAATATATTATTAAAATATTTATTACATGTGACCCCGTACATGGTACGGGAACACACGCTAGTTAGGATCTATAAGGATCTCTTCCCTAGGTTTTCAATCAAGCGATTAATAAAAACGTATCAGTTTTCTTGGTAGTTGAATCTCTAATCAAAAGGTTCTTGGTTGTTAGATCTCAAATCAAAAGATCAACCCTAATATTGAGTCTTGAAGAATCAAGTCTCATGAAGGTCCTACACTCATTGGCATGAGAGAAAACAGGTCCTACACACACAAACGAACACTAACATCAAAGTATTGATACTTTAATGTCAACTATAAAACTAGTTGAATAACTCAAAGTTAACAGGAACCATTGGTATCATTCATTCATCACAACCACTTCAATTAGAGATACAACTCTTCCACCAATTGAGTGAACAGACCTGGCTACAAACCATTATGAGGGCCCTGGAATTTCCTTTGTTTGCAAATACTGATTGACTGCCACCAAATTGAGTAGACAGGCATTTTACGGAATATGCATTAATAGCTAACAAGGCCAGATGAACAAGTCTGCAACAAAATGAAAAAGAGAGACATATAACTGGTCAACCTCTCATTAATTGAATATATTTTACAATGCAGAAAGTTTGATACAAGATGTGAGTGACAGTATGTTCCGCAGGTAAGTGACTAAGAACAGCTTAATCAACTCCAATATGTAATGAAGATTCTTCAATTTTGTACAATCTTCGAGTCTATATATAATATATACATACATATATCCTAAGCTTGCTTAAAAAATGTAAGCATGAGAATTCATTGTTGAGCTTTTTTATATTCAATAGTGGTATCAGCAACTTGGTCTATTTCTCTGACCAAAAAAGTCAACCTTAAGTTACCACGAAATCTCTGACAACAGGCACATACTAAAACTATGTCCATTTACTACTGTCAGTTCATAGGCACAAAAATATGAGAAAGATGGAACAAAGCGCATTAAAGGGTTCAGCTAAGGGGAAAAAACTCACATTCCCATCGCGATAGCTGCAATAAACACCTTAAGTTCGACAATCATGAGCAAGGATCTAGATTTACTCACTTGAATCCAAGGTGTCTGCAGAAAGGTAACTTGTATCATATAAATGTACTCTACTTCTATAACTAGCATGTAAATGCAACTGAATATGTTGGCAAACAATTAATCTATTTTTCCTTGTTTCTTTCTTCTTCTTCTTTCTTCGAAAAGGATAGAAGGCGAGGAAGAAAGGAACAAAATATAAGGAAAGAAAAAAATACCAACTAAGGAAATAGGAATTATATCGACAAATACATCAGGTATTTTGAATGTAGTACTGTAGTAGTGATTCTAGAAACAAATAGTAATCAACTAAGTGCTGCCAGATGATTGAAAAATCGGAACTTACAAGACTAAGAAGGAGGGTGCTGGCCATTGAAAGAGTCCTTTGATTATGATCAACATATCTTGCAAAACCTATTAACCAGAATGCAGGAAACCGAACTTTTCCTAATGAGCAGCTTACAAAAGAAAGCACAAATAAAGCAAGATAAAGTTCAAACACGGATTTCTATGTATCTTATTTTCTATTGGGGTAAACTGTATGGAAGTTACTTTGAAATACATATGTAAGCCACATTAAGGACATGTCACAATGCTGATTTCTACAGCCTATCCATATAGGATTATAGGCTCCTTTCACAATATATAAAAAGTCCATACTTGAAGAAGAGACCATAGAGAAAATTACCACGAAAAGAATTCCGGCATACCTATGCAAAAGAGACAAGGATTTAATTAAACTCCGAATAGTAAGGGAAATTTGTAATATATATTTGTAAGGAACATTATAATAATAAATCAGTATAATGATCAAGCATGTCTTAGAATATTACATATACCTATAAATTACATCATGTGGATTTATATCACCTCCTCAACAATTGCGGCATTACCAAGTATAGATCAAGAAATATAAGACTCAGAAAAAAAAATATGACCTTTCCGCACAATAAGGGAACTAGGAGTATGATGATAAGACTCCGAAACATCTGCCATGTTGGTATTGATACACCAAAACCATTGGCTAAAAACTTTGAGACCCACAGAGGAACCTGTCCATCAAAGGTCAGCAGGCAATTAGGGGGAAAATCATATGGTAAGTGTGCAAATATCAGCCACAAGTACTTGTTTCTCCAAAATCTACATAGGAAAATCATAATTTACTAAGAAAATCCAAAGCAGCAAGGCATCTGTTTCCAAGAATAGAAACCACAATGAAAACAACATTACTCAAAGAGTATGGAGTCCTTGCACATCCATGACCCCAGTAAAAATCAATTACAGAAACAACAATGGAGATGGAAAAGGGAAATAGCAGATCAATGTTTCAATAATGCAAACAGTTTGATCTCTTCCTATTGATGTTTCCTGTATCGTAAAAAGGAATAAGGAATAGTACATTAGCAAGAATTCATGGTAGACCTGTTACAATTGAGTGATAAAGATAGTCGAGATGCATAAGCCTTGTGCAAATTAAAACCAAAGGGAAACAGCAACTTACAACCAAAATTCCCAACGTATTGGACATAACTGTCAGAGCAAGCGCCAATGCAGAGTTTCCACCAACTATCTATAATTAAGTTAAGGTGTCAACAACAGGAAATTTCCCGCAATTTTTTTTACATGTGATAGGAATGCAAAGAGACTTAAGACAAAAAAAAACAAAGAATCCTAGATTTACTTACTTGTGTAAGTGCTACCCCACTCGTCAATGTTGTTGGCATGCAGCTAAAAATTGCCAATCCTGTTGCATATAACCACACTAAATTTCAAAAAGAAAGAGAATATTTGTAATCTGTAGATAAGAACAACAGCAATGAAAATGCCTGTTGAAAATTCTCGTGGCATCAGCTGAACTTCAAGAATGAGCCTCGAGAAAAGAGGAGAGATTAACAGTATGGAAGCCTGAAAGGGAAGGGGGATGAACATGTTTAGAAGGCATAAAGAAAATACCCATGATTGTATCAATTTTCTTTATTGTTTCCTTTGCTTCAATGTTTTTGGAAGTAAATACTGCCTTCTATTAAAACATCAGTAAGGAATGTGAAATAAAGGAAAACATTTGAAAACTACAAAATGGTGTTGAACGTGAATGAAATATCATATTCTAAAGATAGGTGCAAATTATCACGGAATTAAAATTCTGTTAATATTTAGGTTAATTATAGGCCCTGGATATCTCATTTTAGTCCTTCAACAACAAACGGCGTTATCTTAAGTTTGACCACTTTGTACGATAAATTATACCTATGCCCTTCACAGATCTTCTAATTGCACTGACCAGATAACAAAGACTACATCTCATCAAGTGGGGCATGGCATTGATAAAATCAGGAGGTTAGAGTTTTTCAGTATCATTTTGGTTAGCATCAGCAAGATAGGAATAAGAGGTTCACTAGTTCAAGCAATACACTGAAAAAGATTTCTCAGCAATTAGCATACAGCAGGCATTTGGAAAACTTGAGGTCATACAAGCCCATATAAAACTGCAGGCCAGGCTTTACTGATCTCTCCAACTTCTCCATCGTTCAACTTAAGCCCTATGTATATCATATACAAGAAAGATGTCATGAGGATTTGAGTGCAATGAAAGAAGCACGATGAAAGAAGGATAGAGCCATTTAGTATCTAACCTGAAATGAAGAAAATCCCAAATGTGCTATAGTTTAATATTGAGTACTTGGATGCTTGGCACCCAAGGGCAGGACAAATCATGCCTAAGGTTACTGCTCCAATGAGAGCTATATAACAAATACATGCAACTGGAGTTTGAGAAACATTCAAAAAAAATAGGAAAGAAAGAAGCTGATTTTGATCTTTCCACTTAGATTAATTAGAAACAAATAAAAGATGCCCACAGAAAACTAAGTTTGTAGAGGATTAGTAGATATAAAATGAAGAACTTGAATTCACGGCAGGATACTCTGATTCTTATAAAAATGCCGAAGTAATATAAGAGTGGAGATTAATCCACAAACAAGTTGGAGGATATTTCCCATTTCCCGTTTCCCACATTATCAGTGTTTACCTATTGGCAGAAAGTTAGTTCCTGCAACATTCAGCAGTGCCTTCCCCAAAGTTAAAGTACTCCCTGAGATCAATATCTTGTCTCCGGCGGCATTATCCTGTTGCGAGCAATGGGGTACATGGAAGGTGGTGGAATTGAACCTGAGTGGGAGAATTGGAGAGATAGAGATACGGGAAGTGAATGGAGGATTGGTGTGGAAGTTATAATTCCGGAAGAGAAGTGAGGAGGAGGCGAACGGAGGCCTCGAATTCCAGGTTGCGATAGCTCCCGCCTCCATTGCTGGCCGCTTCACCCAACTGATCGAACCCGTTGCCGTGTTAAACAAGTGGTCCTCTTTCCTTTCAAATTCGGGTTCTTTATTTTCAGAAGTTTACTCATTTGCTTCCCCCTTTGTATCCTCGGTGTTCATATTCCATAATACCCTTCACTTAAAATCCGGGAAAAACCCAAATTTTATAAATGGCCCTCGCTCTTAGGCGCCGGTGCGTTCAAAACCATTTTTAAAAAAACCGACTCAATGTTGGGTGCGTCCAACTTAAATCGGATTTTTGAGTATTTTGATGGCAAAAAGAAAAAAAATAATAATAATTTGGGCGCGTTCGGGGTGTGCTAAAGATTGACCCGGTTCATTTGGACGCACCTAGGATGCGCCCAAGAGCGGGTGTCGATTATAATTTTTCTGGTGCGGGGTTAAACGCCCCTTAAAATGCGTCAATGTCTATACGCAACACATTTTTCAACTTTCCACGTTACATTCGCTTAATATGGACGTACGCAAGCAAAATTCAAAACAAAATATGTGAAGCATAATATAGAATATGTGAGATGTATACGTTCATTTTAAACGTACGCTTGTTTCCAACTGTACACTTTTGAATTCATAAAATGGTCGTTGGAGAAAATTTGACATGTACGCTAGAAATGAGTGTACGCCCATATCCAACGTACAAGTCAAATTTCTCCAACGAATATTTTTTTGAATATGACCGTTGGGAAAAACTATATATATGCCCACCCACGTCGGTTGTACAAATACTCATGTCATCCGAAAATGTCAAATAAGAGAGTTACAACTTTTAGTGATGAAGATGAGATTGGTGAGGTGATTGAATATGTGAGTGGTGAAGAGAATGAGTATGTGAGTGATGGTGACGACGAAAATGACGATGCAATCGAGGACGAGAAAAAGTTTTTCAGTGAACCCGCGACGGGATGTGGGACGATAGCGACGAAAAAGAAGGAAACTTCAACGCCGATGATTTTTCGGTTAGTTATTTCTTTTAATCGTTTTTCTTTCTATGTAGGTGCAAATAATTCGTATAATTGATAGTTTTGATTCATGTGGATTAGTAGTATTTAAGATTTAGTTGTGATTCATATGCTTGTTTGGATTAATTGTTGGGATGTAAACTTTATTGTAGGGTTTAGATTACTCTGATGAGTTTGAAATCGAATAAACGCACCATTTGATGTTTTCGGTTCAGAGTACTGGTAGAGAGCTTATGGTGATAATATTAGTGACTTGCCATAACAATGTACGTGAGATGAATATAATTTGCGAGCTTTCTAGAGTGTATAGATCGGATCAAAAGAAAGACAAATTAGAATATGAGGAAACATATGATGTTGTTGAGACAGAGCGAGATAGTAGGGATAAGAAGACGGATTGCAAGTTTGAGGTCGAGGTTATAAGTTCAAGGTGAGGGATGCCAAAGATGGTATGTGGAGGTACAAAATGGATAGCACAATCATAAGCTTTGCACTAGCTTCTATGGTCATTCGCAGATGGGTCAAATGAAGCCGACTGAGGTGAAATTTGTGACATTGTTGGCAAATTTATTCACTCCGCCTTCTGCTATTGTTAATCAGTTCAGAGCGTCATTTATATGGAATGTAACATCCACAAAACAAGTTGCAAACTTTGTGCAGAAGTTGCATTTTGGGATCATGGGGATTCGAGTGTTCACAATGGATCTTGAAGTTTCTGAAGGAGTGCAACTATGTAGTGCATCCCCTTTGCAAGATGAACATGAACGAGGTGGGCATCTTGTTTTTTGCCCATTAAGACGTGTTGCGCTTGATGAAGATGTATATGTGCGTCGTAATTATTGATGTGGACACCTATAAGACCAATGTTGGGCCCGGATTTCGCCGGTCCAGGAATCAGACTTGAATTGAAGACGTTGACGACCACAGTCCATTCGGTCCTAAGTCAAGACGACCATAATCCACTTGGTCCTAAGTCGAGACGACCATAGTCCACTTAGTCCTAAGTCGAGACGGACGCCCAAAAAACTTAAATGATCAAATCCTACCAAGATCGCCGGAAATCTCGCTTGATATCTCTCCATTCATTGCTATCAGCATTTTATCAACAATCAAAGGGAAAGTCAAAGACATTTAAGAGAGAATCAAGCACAATCAAGAGCATTAAAGACGGAATCAAGAGCATTTATGAGCAAATCAAGGCCATTCTAGGAAGGTTGATCCAAGTATAAATAGGACTTTGGGAGAAGCCTCAAGACACAGAGAACCACACCCAACGACTCTCCACGAAACTACTAATCTCTTTGTAATCTTCACAAACACTGTAATCGCTTAAGTCATATCGAGAATTCGGATTGATATCCGACCGACGACAGTGTTCATCCTACGACCCATCATCTATTTGTAATCCTTATTAGTCTAGCTAAGTTCATCCTACTCTCGTCTCATCATTATCTGGTTAAATTGTCTAGGACGTCCTAGTTTTTAGTCTTGTCTCGACTGATTGACCTCATCCTAAGGCGATTTAGTCCATTGAGATTATTTGCCCAAAACAATTTGACGCCCACCGTGGGGCCATCAATCGATTTTAGGTCTTAACTAAGTCATCCAACAATCAATCAAGATGGTGAATGAGATCTCCGAGACTCTCGTCCTAAGTTTGGCCCATGTGGTTCCCAATCCCGAAGGCACTCTGATTGTGGAGACACCTGGCCAAGCTGAGGGTGATTTGGTGACAAAGTCCAACGACAACCTCGTCCCTGAGGAAATATCCCAGTCAACCCGGGAGGAGATGTGACAGATAGCACAGGTACAGTCGCCGGGGTCCAATGTGGTCAGGACCAGAAGGACCACAAACATCTCTGACGTCCAAACTAGGCTCAATACTGGGGCACGATGAAGATGACCATGAAAGGACAACCCGTCATCGAAGGGATAATAGGTTTCATCCATATCATTTCTAAGTAATTCATTACATCTTACCTTTTTTATTTACTACTTGCACTCGTTACGTGAATTATGCTTTCTGAATTACAAAATAATTGACCTTTACATGTCAACCTACAATCACATGAGTGTCATTTCTAAATATAATATATGGTCTTGCAAAGTATTACTAATGTTACAATTGGAGGACTAACGAAAAAGACTAGCACCAATCTTGTCATGTCTTTTTTGTCTTACGAGGTACATGAAGATTCTTCACAGTTTGATGCACACAAGCCATCAAAATCAGCTTCAAACAAATCGACTAGACATGTCACGTTACATTTACATATACACGGGTGACGACCCTTTAAATTAAATTACACGATCGATCGGTACACGAGGAGATGACATACGGTTTTACCATCTTACACAATGGAAACAACCTTACAAATACGCAGCAAACAAACTGCTTTCCTCCTCGGTCTACATCAAAGCGCTAACATACACAGTCGACTGGACACAGGGGATAGAACAAAACGGAACACCGCTTGCCTTAAACAATACATACGGTACGGGTGACACCCTACCTACAACTACGCAAAAAACGACTTGCTTTCTCCCCTGGATGAACACGTCATGACAAACACACGATACGGGTGACAAACCCTAAATACGGTACCTAAGTACAAAACAATGTTGCGCAACACATACTTACAAAGTTAAACGCCTTACATGGCTATAACTTACACACAACTCACCAAACGTCTCACAACTAGACAACACATACAATTTCAATCACCAGGAGACGTCGTCCACAGAGATTTGAAAATTCATCTCATCCATCGCCTCGCAACAATGACTAAGATGAATTTGGGGCAATTGTTGGACCCGGATTTCGCCGGTCCAGGAATCAGACTTGAATTGAAGACGTTGACGACCACAATCCATTCGGTCCTAAGTCAAGACGACCATAGTCCACTTGGTCCTAAGTCGAGACGGACGCCCAGAAAACTTAAATGATCAAATCCCACCAAGATCGCCGGAAATCTCGCCTGATATCTCTCCATTCATTACTATCAGCATTATATCAACAATCAAAGGGAAAGTCAAAGACACTTAAGAGAGAATCAAGCACAATCAAGAGCATTAAAGACGGAATCAAGAGCATTTATGAGCAAATCAAGGCCATTCTAGGAAGGTTGATCCAAGTATAAATAGGACTTTGGGAGAAGCCTCAAGACACAGAGAACCACACCCAACGACTCTCCACGAAACTACTAATCTCTTTGTAATCTTCACAAACACTGTAATCGCTTAAGTCATATCGAGAATTCGGATTGATATCCGACCGACGACAGTGTTCATCCTACGACCCATCATCTATTTGTAATCCTTATTAGTCTAGATAAGCTCATCCTACTCTCGTCTCATCATTATCTGGTTAAATTGTCTAGGACGTCCTAGTTTTTAGTCTTGTCTCGATTGATTGACCTCATCCTAAGGCGATTTAGTCCATTGAGATTATTTGCCCAAAACAACGACTAGGTATATAATAGTATCATTTTTTAACTATATTATGCAAGTACAAGATGCCTCTTGTGGAGAGTGTCAGTTTCACTTGCACGCACAAGACGTTCAACATTGCCTAGGCATTCACGCGTCAGGAGGAAATTCTACACTACTTGTTCATAATGCAGAGGCTTAAAGGTTTGTTTGATGATGTTGGAGTAATGTCGACTGCCATAATGACCGATCGAGAACAAGCTTTTATCACTGCAATCATGATAGTGTTAAAAAGCTTCCGGTCCAACACTTCTTGTGTTGGGTGCATACAAGCACAAAATCGAAGCAAATGCTACCAAAATCTTGAAAAACAAACAATCGGTGAAAACGTTGTGCGGGCAGGTTATAAGACTTTTTCTATCAAGAACATAGGAAGCGTGCGAGGAAAGGATACTATGATTGAGACAATCTTGGAGAAACAGAATCGTTGGATACAATGGGAAGGTCTGGCTTACCGCTTACAAAAAAAACATTATTTGTGCGTGGACGGAACACAATCTTCACTTCTTCATGAGGAGCTCAAATAGGTATGTTATCCTTAAACCTTTCATATTTGTTTATTACTTGATTAGTTCATTTTTGTCTTACATAAACAAGGCCTTGAATGAATAACCATAGGGTTGAGGGGATGCATAAGGTATTGAAGAAAATAGTGGGTTCAAGTATAGGCAGTTTTAACTGAATGGTTGTGGGGATCAATACATCCATCAAGGGTTGGATTGTGAAGGTAGGAGCCACCATTGAGGCAGATCGAATCAAGACACCCGAGATTTTGCGATGATGAATGCGAGAATGCTATCGTGCATCCACGAGATAGTGAAACATATTATTGATAAGAAGCCTATCAAGCTGAATGAGATCCACAAAGTCTGGAGGCAGCTTCAATGGGATAGGATTGATCGAGCTTTTTAACGGAGAGATAAAGATTGGTGTATCGAAGACCATGCGGGAGTTGAGATTCATTGATCTCAACGAGAGATGACAACCTACTTCCTTTGAATGTACTATAATTGGGGAGTTTGGAGTTGTTGGGTGCACTGTTGGAGAGGCGTTCGGATTATCAGGTTGCACTGCTGAAAAGGGGTTCGGATTATCAGGTTGCACTGTTACAGAGGAGTTTGCCTCTGGACCAGATTTCCCTCAACCAATAATGACAAAATGTGGGGTAGAATTTGGGGTTGACAATGTTGATCTCTTCATGTTTCCATACATTGTGGATGCGCAAGACGTACTTTCAGATGGACATTGCTGATACCGGTCTCTAGCTGTGTTGTTGTTGGGGTTCAACCAATATGAGTATCACCGCCTTCTCTTCGAAGCGACTTTAGAGTTGTTACTGAACAATGATATACATAGACATGCAATGACCAGACTACGCCCGAATTTGGAAAACAACTTCGAAGCGCTTTTAGAAGAGGTCAATTATATCCGGTCACCTGGATGAGTATGTCTATGACCGGGTTATCATTTTCCATTCGGTTTCAGGTTGGTTTGATATACTTAACCAAAGTCCGGTCGTATTTGTGATTAGCGATGAAGGTCTATCCCACAAGCTCCAGTCACGGTTTGAAGATATATGGATTGGCTCATGTGGGCTTCAGAAACTACTACACACAGGTATGATTTTCACTAAAGTATTTGTGTTTCCACTCAATTTCTTGATGCCTAATATAGTATTTCTGTTTTAACATTTAGGTGTGCCTTAGAGAAGATTGTCCGGTACCATCCGTCCTTGGAGATTGGCGCATATTCAAGGATCCTAGAGTGAATGGATTGGATCGTGGGTTCGAGTTGAGGATGCAACAGTGGAAAGACTATCTCATTAGTTATGGTAGTACATATATTGATGTCTAGTGACTTAAGATATGTTAAATGTTCATTTTTTGGAACTTTAAATAACTTGTCTTGTATGCTTTTGAGGTATTGTCTTGTGTGCTTTTGGATTTTTAGTTGGGTTAAGTGAAATGAAATCATTTATATTATATAAAAGGGATTTTACACAAATTAAGTCGGGCTCAATATAAATTAAAACACACTCAATAGAAACTAAAATATACTCAACTTAAACTAAAACAACTGAAATAGAAACTAAAACAGACTCAGCATAAACTAAAACATACTCAACATAAACTAAAATAGACTCAACAAAAACTAAACATCTTATATTACACATAACATTACATCTTAACATAAGAAACCTAAGAACATTAATCGGAATCAGAAGCAAGAGAAGAACCATCGCCATAATATAGCCGAACAAGATATTTGGCCATCCCGTCACTAATCATATTGTCCACTTTGTTTTGCAGTGTCTCATTGCCAGCCAACAAATTTTCCATGATACAAGATGATATTGGTCATTTTCTTGCTCAATCCACATGATTTGCAGGTTACACCTGCATGTAACAAACCTTCGTCCGTACACGGAAGGTTTCTTCTTGTCCATAGAAGTGAAATGATAGCTAGACCTCCCGGTCGGACACGTTATGTACGTGCCTTCTTCTGGTACTGATGATGATAATTCCATTTTGGTTGGTGAACTGTAAATACAAGTAAGAAAAATAGTTAGAACGATGAAAAAGAAGAAATTAGTAAGAAGTTACCAGTTAGAAACATGAAAAAAAAACTCTTTTGAAGAGTTTTGGGAAGAATTAGGATTTTAAAGCCCATTTCCTAATCCGGCCCAACTACATAAGTAATGGATCACATTCAAATGGGCCATATTGCATTGCAAATGAACCTAGCTCGAAAATCGAGAAAAAAAGGCATAAAACAACCAATAGCACGAAAATCAAGAAACAATGGCTTTTAAACGACCAATAGCGCGAAAATCGAGAAGAAACGGCTTAAAACGACCAACAGATCAAAATCGAGAATAAAACGACTTTTGGGTTAAAATACAGTATATTAATAGGTTGGGAATAAGGCACAATGTCCTTTTTATAGTCGTCAACTAGCATGTGTTCCCGTACCATGTACGAGGTCGCATATATTGAATATTTTTATTAATATAGTTATATTTATATTACTATGTAGTGTATAGTTATGGTTTAAATTTTAGTAGTGAATAAAAGAAAAAAAATATTTAAAAATAGTAAGAGAATCTATATATAACTTAGGATTCGAATATGGTAATAAAGGGCCCTTTAGAGATAAATAAGAATGAACGGGAACCGTTCATTCGAATTGATCGGACAGACCAGATTGCTCCACTTTCCACACTGGCAACTTCCTACTCGCTAGCTTTTTGTGTGAAACACACGCGCTACATCGTTCCAACGTGATTCAAAATTGGAGCGAAAACCGTCTCTTCCTATTCTTCTCAAAACTTCCACAGAAAACCTCTCTCGCAAAAGGCGATCAAACCCTAACCTCCTACTCGCTTGCTTTTTCTTCGATTTCTCAACGAAATCACTTCGTTTTCTCTCGCCGATCATCAAAAACAACATACTCCTACAAATTTCGCGATGGCTGGCTCACAGAAGAACAACGAAGGAAGAGGTATGGTGTTTAATCCCTAATTTTAGCGTATACGATGCTTTTTCCCGTGATTTTCACTGATTTCTCTTCATTTCACTCCGTCGTTCACCAAAATCCATCAACTCGCTACTAAAAATGGCAGGATCTTAGAGAAGCCAAGTACCAAAAGGTATGGAGTATAATCTGGTATTTGGAGTTAGGTTTTTGCTTCAACATGTTAGATTTCGCTACATGCATGTTTAATTTGAATGTACTAAGTGTGAAAAGTATATTTGTATGAGTAGATCTACTATATTCGGTGTGAAATTTTCATTTGTATGTACTGAGTGGTCATTATTTGATCATGACTGTGTTTTTACTCTATGTTCACCAGATCTTGTATATATGTTCATCAAAGTTCCTAACAAAGTTCATCAAAATACATGTTCATCACAGTACATCTAAATGTTCATCACAGTACATCTAAATGTTCATCAAATATCTTGTATTTGTTCATCAGATCTTGTATAAACGTTCACCAGATTTCTTTTCAATGTTCACCAAAAATTTTGTGATTGTTCATCTCATTGCCTATATAAGTTCATCATATGTCTTAAGATTGTTCATCAGATTTCTCTTATCTGTTCATCATAAACCTTGTGATTGTTCATCACATTTCTTACATATTGTCATCACAGTTTCTATAAATGTTCATCTCAGTGCTTATGTATGTTTGCAGTTATTGAATTTCAAGATGCTACATTAAACGTGGAGAATCTTGAAGTTATTGAATGTCCAAGAGGTATGAATATTATCCTCTTTATAAACTTTGTATTTTTGCACAATATATAACTTGTATGTTCAATATTACAGAGATAAGAAGCAAAAAAACAAATGACAGATCACAAAGAAATGTGTCATCCCAAGAACAACAACAACAGGAGGAAGAAACAGTTGATGGTAACTAATGTTCATCAACTCTTTTTTCTTTGTTCATCACAATTCTTCATAATGTTCATCAGAATGTTTAATAATGTTCATCATTCCTTTCATATATAGTTCATATGTATGTTTAATAATGTTCATCATTGTATTTCAATATGTTCACCATCTTGTTTGATATTGTTCACCATGATCCTTAATTTTGTTCATCAACTTTTTACATGTCTTTATACTAATAAGTTACTTTTAATGTTATAGCATCCCCTAAACATAAGAAGGCAAAATCCAGAAAAGTAGTTGCTACAACAAGCAAGGGAAAAAGAAGTAGCCAAAGGATACACTGTTCTCAGACCAAGGGAAAAGAGATTCAGTTGTACAGCCCAGAAATTCCTGTAACACAAATAATGAAGAACTTGGAAAGGCCTAGGGGGGGATTGTGATAAGAGATGTTGAAGATCAACCAGAACAAGCATCCAGGACAAACAAGTCTGAAATTGTGCAGTCAAGGAAAGGAAAGGAAATAGTGATTGAAACCAACAAGAAGCAGTTCCCTGCTCAAAAATGTAGAAGTTCTCTAGCGCTTCTTGTTGCAACTTTGGCTAGAATGAGTCCAATTCAGAGAATCTGCATAGTAGAGATGGGATTTGGATGCTTGCTTAAATGGAAAGTGGACAAACTTCCAGCTAAAATCAGTCACTGGTTGTTGAAGAACTTTGATGTCGTATCCTGCACAATGAAGCTTGCCAAGTCAGTGAGGCACAAAATTACAACGCAGGATGTCCATGACTACCTTGGAATTCCTGTTGGTGGGATGCAAATAGAATTGAAGAGAACATTTACTGAACATGAGGATTTACAATATCAAGATCTTCACCGAAGGTTCAAGAATCAATTTCCACTGGAAATCGACACTGAATTGGACGAACCCAAGTTGCGTGACGTCTCAAAGATTCATGCATCACATGTCGCAGAGCTTTTGATAAAAACTGTAGTACTTGGAGAGTGGTTCAAGAGAAATTTCATGATGTTGCTTGTTGCAACCATTATGGACAGTCAGCCAAATGGTGGATTGAATTATAATATTCTTCATTACCTTGAGTGCACCGAGATGATTAATCACTACGACTGGTCAAAATTGCTAGTTGACCTTCTGATAAAGACAAAGGAGTCTTTTGATAGGCCAACAAATGCTAGTTTTTTCAGAGGACCAATCCTTCTACTACAAGTTAGTGTTCACCAATTTTAATCATTTTGTTCATTATCATTTCATTATATGTTCATCAAACTAATATTTACTCATTTACTTTATTTGCTTGCAGTTGATATATTTTGATCGTGTTATTCTCAAGAATGTTGAACATGAGAGAGAGTTTCCAATAATTGTTAATTGGGATGCAGCCATGCTGAGGGCTAGAGAGGCAGAAGAGATCAAGATTGGTGGATTTGGAAAGGGTTATGTCAGAGATCCTCCAATTTTTACAGATGATGATGTGAACAATGTTGCGAACATAAGAGACAGTCCATCCGCCTCTTATCATTCACAAGAAGAAGCAACTGAATATGCAAGTTTACTGGTAAGTTTTCTAATGTGTGTTCATCAAATTCCTTATGAATGTTTATCAACATTGTTTTATATGTTCATCAGATTGTCTCTATCTGTTCATCAAATTTTATAATAATGTTAATCACATCTGTGAACAAGGTTCATCAAATTTTGTAATAATGTTCATCACATCTGTGAACAATGTTCATCAAACTTCTGAACAATGTTCATCAAATTTCTGAACAACGTTCATCAAATTTCTGAACAATGTTCATCAAGTTTCTAAACAATATTCATCAAATTTCTGAACAATGTTCATCAATTTTGCTCTATTGGTTCACTATAATTTATTTTCTTGTTCATTAATGTTTCATTGTTTAATATTGAAACAGGGTTTCTTAGAGGACCATATAAAAGAAGGACAAGAACTTGCTACCAAGATTAGAAACTTCTTGGGAAGAATTGAGCAGGCTCCCTCACGTATAGCAAGTAATAGCTTGTTCAAGAAGGTGAATGAAGCTATTGAAAGAATGCTAAATGTGAGGGATGATGAAGAAAATGCAGAGCAACCACATCAAACAGAGGAAGAGGAAGAGACATTGACCCAACAACAGTTTTGGCGCGAGGCATCTAAATGTTTGGAAGAAGTGGAGAGAATTATGAAGGCCAAGAAGAGTTATGTTGTGAAAGCTGAAGATGAAGTTCCAGAGAAGACACCAGATGAAGTCGTTGGTGAGACTTGTCGAAGCATTGCTAGAGATTACATTTCAGATATTCCATCCTTATCTTTGAGAGTATTCTCCCAATCACCTGAGAGGCCTACAGAGGTAGTTGATCCGCCAGAAGAAACTACAAGATCACCTGAGAGGCCGCCAGTGGTAGTTGATGTGCCAACAGAAACCACAAGACAGTACAAGAGGAAAATTTCATTCAAGGTAATATACAAGGCTTCTTAACTCTTATTACTATCTATGCTTTTATGTGTAATAACTTGTTGTGCTTTATTTCAATTGTAGATTCCTAAATCTGTGGTTGAAAGACAAAAGAGGTTGGATGCAACTACCACACACTCTGAAGATATCGTTGAAAGTACTCTTGTTGTTAACAACAATGTTGACGAGACAGTTGAGGAAATTGATCCTATAGGTGATGAGGTGAGGATGGAAGAACAAAGAATTGAGAAAGAGAATGAGGTACATATTTTGCTTATAAATATTCATCAATTGTTCTATCAATGTTCATCAAATAATTGAGTTATATTCATCATTATTTCTAATTACAGATAGAGAAAGAACAAGGAAAGGAACCAGAAAGAGTGGAGGTGGAAAGGATGGAACAAGGGAAGGAAATGGAAACACAATCTGAGGACAGGGGCGGGAAAGAAGGAGTTGAGGACCAAGTACAAGGGATGGAAATACAATCTGAAGAGGTGGTTCCTGAACCACAACTAAAAGAAAAGGAAAGTGTACAAGTTCAAGAGGTGCTTCCTGTTCAAGAGGAAGAAATAGAAGTTGATCTTTATCATCATTTGCTCATCAACTTTCTTATACATGTTCATCAAACTTCTCACTTATGTTCATCAAACTTCTCACATATGTTCATCAATCATATTCAGGCACTAACTGAGAAAACAATGTTTGTTTGGAAGACGGGGAGTGAGAATGACCCAGAAGTAATCAAAAGAAAGAAACTAATTTCTTGGGCAAACAAATCTCCTTACAAGCAAAGGATTGTGGACATCAAAGAGAAACCAACTGCTCTAGAAATAAAACTCAGCAGCTGGATGTTGGAAGATTTAACACACCTAGAGTAAGAAAAGTTTAATTAGATTTTGTCTAAAGTTCATCACTGGTTTTATAAATGTTCATCACCTTGTCACATTTTGTTCATCAATTATGTTCTAGATGTTCATCATTGTTTTTAGATTTGTTCATCAGTGCTTTCATATTATCATTTTTTGTTTCAGGGACATTGTTTTCAGCGTGGGGCATTTAAATTTCAAGAAGAATGACTTTTAATTCTGAGCATGCAAAACAATCTGTATGTTGAAAGCAATGTGATTGACGCATGGGCACACTTGCTGAATCTCAAAGAGGAAGAAAGAGATGAAGCAAAACCTCTTAGATTCTTTGCTTCAATTGAGACAATGGTAGGTATTTTTTATATGAACAATTTTGTCATTAACATGTGGAAACATAACTAATGGAATCTTTTGATATTATATAATAGTATGTCCCGACTATGGTGGGTTCCGAACTAAAAGATTCAATCACATTCTTCAATGGTGAAATGGAAACTCAGTTAGCAAGACTGCCACTTCACAAATTGAATGATATTCAGTTGGTAAGTATTCTATTAAACTTATCTATAAAGGTTCACCACTCTATAGACAAATGTTCACTGTGTTGTTTAAACTTGTTCATAAGACTATCTATACATGTTCACTGTATTTTTTAAACTTGTTCATCAAACTAACAAAGGAAGTTCACTGTGCAGTTTGTCTTCCCAATATACCAGAGTGAACACTATTACTGCATTGTTTTCAATCTCAAGAACCCAAGAATAGATTTCATTGATAACTCCAGTGTTCAAGGCAAGAAGCTTGTGAAATATAACAACGTTCCTAAAGTGATGGTAAGTTTTAATACTGGATATTGTTCTTCAGTTTATTTGGTAATGTTCATCATTATATTTAAGTATGTTCATCATCATATAACTGTATGTTCATCATCATATAACTGTATGTTCATCATTTTTTTTCAATATGTTCATCATTGTTTTTCAATATGTTTGATATTATTGTGTTTTTATTTTACAGAGAGCAATGTTTGTGGAATTTCTAAGGAAGCATGTCATGGAAGCCAAAGCAGCTCTATTCGAAGACGAGAAAAAGGTCAAAGTTGAACGTCTTTCAATGTACTGGAGAGATGACAAGAACAAGCAGGATTGTGGTATATATACCATGCGACACATGGAAACGTACTTTGGGGAGGGGCTGAAATTTTTTACAACTTCTTTGAAGAAAGGTGACAAAAAGAAAATGGACATGATAAGGGTCAAGTGCATTTCAGAGTTGTTAACCAACAGATTCAACAATGCTTACCCACAACTTATAGAGTGGGTAAATGGAAAATGAACAATGTAGAAGTTTGACAATGAGTACAAGAATTCTTTTGTTCATCTATATATTACAGAATGTTCATCAAATCACTGAACAATGTTCATCAGCTTAACTATGAATGTCCATTGAATATTTAGCCAAAGTTCATCATATTAACACTAAATGTTCATTGACGTTAATCTCAAAAGTTCATCAATATGATAAGTAATTTTACTTGTCTTTGTCACAAATATTCATCATATTAATAATGAATGTTCATCGAACTTAGATACAAAGTTCATCAAATTAACACAACAAGTTCATCACATTAACAGAGAGAGTTCATCTAATTTGATATCGATGTTCATCAATTTTTCCCATGTTGTTCACCAGATTATATATAATTGTTCACCAAGTAGATTACAAATGTTCACCAGAACTAGATTTACACAAAAAGACTTAAATGATAGTTTTAGAATTATCTAACTTCAAACAGTTGTTGAAGTATTCTCAGGACATGTAGAGCGATTGTGTCCAGATTTCAAACATATTATACAACACTTCTTCACCTTGTTAGAATTCAATCTAACTTTCTCAATTGTACTCTTCAAACGTGATGTTTTTGGCCTTCCTTTGTTCTTTGATTGTGGAGGTGGAAGGACATATATTGTATTTGGTAAAGGACCAAAAAACTTCTCAAATCTTGCCTCTCTGCTTTTTGTAGGAATCTTGTTGTTACTCATAGAAGACGACTCAGCCTGAATGGATGAACTGTACAACTCACGCTTCTCCTTTAGAACAATCAACAAGTCTTTCAATTGATCAGAATCATGCTCAATTTCATTGATAATACTATGTATCTCAGACATAACATCATACACTAAAAGCTTCTTCTCATCCATCTCAACAGATTCTTTAAATACTAAACCATCAATCCCAAAAGTTGGCTTCAATGTTGTGCTCTTACTCCATCGTGGTAATATATATTGGTCAGGCATTTTCACATCCAAAGGTGGACCAACGCATCTGATTACCAATATCATGTGACAGCATGGAAGACCTATCTGCAAGAACCTATTACAAGAGCACTTATATTCATTTGTGGATGGTAAGTGTTGAACCACAAATGATTTCTCAAAATGTCCACGAACACGGTAGTAATGGACATCACCCTCTGTGAGAGAATTAACCAAGGCACAATTATAGGCAGATGAGAGAAGCTGAGTTTGCAAATACTCAAAAACAGGCAGTGTATAGACATCACAAAGCTAAACTTCCATTTGGGTCGGTGTCTTGAGAGTAGGACGGCGAGTGGAAGATTCAAAGTCATACTTACGATGAGTATGTCTTTGAGAATCAATTGCATTTTCAAATTGCAACATGAACACTACAAGGGATGATGATGAGCCAATGAAATGTGAGAAGAAGAAGTTCTGAGATTTAGACCTCGAAGTTGTTCTAAGCAGGCCACCCATATGGACATTTTGAAAGAAAGCGGGAATCCATAAGTGTCGTAGATCAAACATTGTCTTGAGCCAAACATTGTCTTGAAGATTGAAATCATCTATAATACCATGCCAAAGCTCCTCAAAATCCACATGAGTAATCTCATCACTCCAAACAATAGGATTGAATCTATCCCTAAAATCTTTATTTTACTCTGGTTCAACCTTAATCTTACCGGGCACTTTGAACATTATGTGCCACATGCAAAAACGATGAACACTTGAGCTAAAAATCTCCTCAACAGCAGCCTTGACAGCAACATCTTGATCAGTCAAAATAAAAAAAGGTTCATGTCCCATTTCCTTTTTGAAATGATCAAACAACCACACATAAGATGGAATATCTTTGTTCAACAATAAGCCAAATGCAAAGGTGATTGAGCACTTGTAGTTGTCAACTCCAGTGAAAGGAACAAACACCATATCATACCTGAAAACAAAAAGCAAAAACTCATAATGTTCATCAAAACTGTATTATTTGTTCATCAAATGATTTAACAATGTTCATCATTACTGATAACAATGTTCATCAAAGCTGGGATAAGAATGTTCATCAACTGGTATGAATGTTCATCAATAAATCTAATAGTGTTCATCAAAACTTGTATGAATGTTCATCAATAAATCTAGCAATGTTCATCAATAAATTTTAATATGTTCATCTATAAATAAAATATAGTTCATCACAACTACAATGATTGTTCACCAAAACAAATAGGAATGTTCATCAAGACGGTTATGAATGTTCATCAATAAATTTAACATTGTTCATCATAACTACTTAGAAAGTTCACCAAAACAGGTAAGAATGTTCATCAAAATACCTATTTGATTTGTATGTTGCATCAGCAGTCACTACATCACCAAAGAATGAAAAACTCTTGCATGCAATCGGATCAGCCCAGAATAAACGAGTTAGTTGATTATGCTCATTGACATAGTATTCAAAATAGAGAGCCTCACATCTCTCTTTCTTGCGAAAAAGGCTATCAATTACCATTTGAGCATCACAACCAACCATATACGCATTGAGATCTCGGTTAAAATTCTTGAAGTCAACCAGGGAGGCACCGACATTTGCGTAAGATCCAACAGAATTCTTGAACATCTTAAATGCTTTGCTAGTCCCAATATTGGACTTGATACAATTCATAATAAAGTCTTCATGGAATGGAGTCAATTTCCGGTTACTCCTGGCAAGATGTCGTTGTGATTCATCAACCATATAATGTGTATGACACTCCTCAAAAATCTTAACAGAATAGCCATCATGACTAAGATAGTGAAGCGCTAATTTAGCAACACAACCACATCTATCTGAATTCCTCTTCCTTTCTGATGAAGTGGAGTCATCTGCAGTATTTCCATCTACTTTCATATATCCCTGCCTACTGCAACAAAGATACTTCCAAATTGGAACTTTGTTCACATCTTTAGTGCTAGTCCCTGACATGATACGTACACTAAAGTCTGCCCTGATGGCATATTTTTTATAGAATTCGATACCATCTTCAATTGAAGCAAACACTTGACCTACATATGGCTTGTAAGAATCTTCACATAATGGTAAAAAGTATTTCGTATTTCCAGGAGAAATAGAAACTACACCATTGGCATTGGATTGATCAACACCTAGAAAAATGTTCATCAGATATTAAACATATGTTCATCAAACTACTTATCAATGTTCATCAAACTACTTATCAATGTTCATCACAAATCTTGTAAATGTTCATTACACATTAAAATTTTGTGAATGATCACCACATCTAGAACAAAGTTCATCAAATCAGTATTAAAAGTTCATTAAGACTGCATTCAACGTTCATCACATGTTTTATAAAAGTTCATCACAAATACTGTCTATGTTCATTATATGTCCAATAGAATGTTCAACACTTATATTACTGTTGTTCATCAAATTCATTTTAAATTTTCATCACAATTCTTCTAAATGTTCATCACATCACTAAAGATTCATCTTCAGTTTTTTAAATGTCCAATATATGTTCATTAACAGTCTTATTAACGTTCATCATATGTCTTGTACATGTTCATTAATTACCTCGGAAGTATGATAATAAGCTTTTTCAAAGCTTAAACATAATCAACAATAGTTCATCGATGATGTTGATCAAATTTGAGATAAAAACTGCTTCACTATACACGAATCATCGTAATACTTCAACAAATAAGCTCAAATTGGAGAGAAACAGGGGGATGAACTGGTGAAACAAAGAAAATAGAAGCAAAACCTAGATCCATAGGTAGAATGAAGGAGAAACAAGTTAACGAATGATAATCGATGTGTTGGATTAGCGAACAGAGAAATCAAGAGAACAAGGACACCTGAATACAAAAAATCAACAAAATCAGCTCACGCAAAAACAAAGGATATAGAAACGTAAACAAGATGAGGAAAACAAAATTAAATACGAAGGCGAGAAGAAGAAGAAGGAATTACGCAGCAGAGAAGAGAAGGCAAGATCCGAAGAAGATTTGTTGAAAAAACTTGGGGGAAAAGAAAACGAAGGCGAGAAGAAGAAGAAGGAAATTTACGAGATCTGTTGAACGCGCTTGTACACGCGCCCAAAAGTGAATTATCCACATCCGTCCGATTTGGCGAAATCAAACGGCTCACAATCATTCTCATTTATTACTGTAGCAACTATTATCACCGGACACTTTTCCTATAACTTATTAATTTTTTCTTATTTACTCTATTTTTTATAACAAAATATAAATTCGAAATTATCAAACACATGAGAATATAGATAAAGAATACGTATATATGAGTTTTATCAAGTATATTAAATTACATTTGGATTTGTACAAAGTAGAAAAAAAATTCATGTAAGAGATAATCAAATAATTAAGTTAATTTGTATAGATGAAAAAATCAAGTGTATTAAATTGTATTTGGATAGGATATATTAAATTAATAAAAAAATTAGGTAAAAGATAATAAATTTTCTATTATAAAAATATAATTTATGACATAAAATACAATATAATACATGGTAAAAGATAGTATAATGACTTTTATATACGTAGATATATTTTTGGATTTTTGGATTTTTTTTTCAAAGTTTCATAAATATGTGACATTTTTTTGGGTTTTTCATTGACCTTTTTTAAGTTACGACGACGTGTCTTATGACGTGGAGGAGGAGGTACCATAGCTGAAACGTTGACACATAGGCGAATTGAACTTAAGAGTGACATGTGTTAAACAACGCTTTATTTTAGTATATGTATAGATGTTGCATAAAAACAACCCAAACCCCCTCCTCAAGAAACCTTACAAACTAAGGACTCAAGGGAGGGACACACCAGAACCAAACACTCAACTAACAACACAACCTAAACTCTCATCTCCAGATCCCTCCTAGACTCCCCATTACATCTAATGACAATTCTTCTTTTGCAACCCGTAATGATCCTCATCATTGCACAACATTGTATTCTTCTTAGAGCTATTGAAGATCATGTTGTTCCTCTCAATCCAAGCATAATAGATCATAGCACACACTGTCATCTTAAAAACTTTGAAGATGGAACTCCTCTTTCTATGAGCATTCTCCAAATTATCAATCCAATTACCAACATTCCTGAGTCTAAATGAAATGCCTAGCCAATCAAACACCTTATCTATAACTTCTCTAGTGTATTTGCACTCCCACCACAAGTGATTCCTACTCTCCTCAGTAGAGTCACACAAAACACAACAAATAGTAGCTATAATTTCTCACTTAGCCAGTCTATCTATATATAGTAGGGACCCTGTCATGAACCACAAGCCAAACAATCATGGTCCATTTCCTAACTCTCCAACCTCTCCAGATCTCCCTGCACCATAGAATTTTTAAGGAAACATCCACCAATCCTTTTGAATTTCCTTATGTTAATATCCTCACGAGATTCAACAAGATGTAAGATACCATCCTTACCAAAATCTCCTTAATCCACAACAAGGATCTGAAGATCCAAAAATCAGTAGACTGCTCTTGTCTAGTCCAGATTTCCTCATTCTTAAGAAGAAGTTTTATTGCATATATGGTCCAACGTTCTTATGGGCCATATCAAAGACCAATTTGCACAACATTGTTTTGTTCCATAAAAGGACCTAGCTCCTTAATGTTCAAACCACCTTCCTCCAAGGGCTTAGTAACAGACCCCCCAAGCCACAAGACTCCTTCTACTCCCCACAGAAGCAGCTCACAAATAGCTTCTACAAATAATACAATTTCGTCTATCACCTCTCCTGGTATAACAATAGCTTGAGACCAGAAAGTGAGCAAACCACCAATGACAGACCTAATAAGTTGAACTCTACCATAATAAGAAATTTTCTTTGGTATTAAGGTGATAAAGAAGAGGGAAAACACTCTCGAGCTAGATTTGAAATATTTCTAGGATAGGGCAACTTTTGCAATTTCTTGAAAGTTGGGGTGGAAAAATTAAGACTTTGCAGTTTTGTCCTAGAACTTGTTGGCTTCCGTACAGGTTACGCCTGGGTGGTGCCGCCTTTCCTAAGAGGTAAATGGCGCCGATGGACGTGTCATTGCATGTAGTGGTAACCTTGTGATAGGACAAAAACCTACCCACAAGTGTATGGGATCAGTTGTAGCTTTTCAAGTGTCGTTCCCACGAGGACAATGTAGTATCACCGTAACTAAAATGGTGAGCTAAGTCGTGAAAGAAGAATAGTTTCTTTAAACTAAGTACTAAGATTTGTTGGGATGGATAAAATCAATGGAAAGAAGTATCTAGGACCAGGGATCCCCGCAACAATGCCTCGGTGACTCAACAAATATTGGCCTGAAAATAGTCTGAACTTGTCTGACGGTAAATTATCTAAGATCTTTACTTACTCCTTTCAGACGGTAATAGACGTGCCTAAACTCAAACTAATAGTCGTTGTCGCGCAAAACTAGTCAAATTCAGACCCATTAAGCATTTAGAACATCTAGGATTAACCAGGTTGACATTTGCTATCGCACTCCGCTAGACTAGACAAACCTAGAGATTCTACGATAACTTAGGACTCCACAGGAACAATCGAGATTATTCAGGTTCAAATTCTAGTGATCCGATAGTAGTAATCTCCTTTCAGACTCATACCCTATCTAAATTATCTATCAGATTATCTCCTTTCAGACTCAAACCTTATAAAATTCTAATCAATTATCATCGATTGCATTAAGAACTCTAGAAATGAATTAGACAAAATTTCAGGTTTCAATTCAGACAAATATCATTTGCGAGTTCACCAATTCATTGTTGGGATCACCCCAACCCAAAGATGGTTTTAGCTAGACATAATCGTAATAACAACAAAAGAAATCATAATAACAATGGAAATCATAAACAAGATTAAAGAGAAAGCAATACTTGGTCTTGAATCTAGTGAAAGATCTCCAAAGTTGCAATCTTTCCCAAAAGGAGGCACAAAATTAGGTCTAGAACAAATGTAAAAAATGTTGAGGAAGGGTCCAAAATTTGTCCCTAAAAACTATATAAATGGTCCAAAAACAAGCAAAAGTCCAAAACACCATTCGGCCCAAAACAGGTGTTTGGCACGTATTGTGACCAAACAGAACGGTTTGTCACAAACCGTGCCTCTTTGCAGAACATGGCTCCTAATGATTTTCAGAAGCGCACGGTTTAAAACCGTGCCATCCTGCAGAAACTCACTCCCGTGCTCTTTTACTGCGCGCGGTTGATGACGAGTTGTGCCAACCTCCAGATAGCCCATCTTGTCGTCTTTTCCTTCCCTTGACATTCCTTAGCTCCGTGTGATCCTCCAATGATGTCCTTGTCTCGTTCAACACCTCCAAACTCCACAAAATTACCTAAAAACATGCAAACAACTAGTGTAGACATCTAACTCGAAGAAATCAATGAAAACAACTAAAAACGAGATATAAACATGTGATAACGTCTAACCTAATGACTAAAATACAAGACCTAACATGTATAATATGGACGTTATCACCTTGAGAAGTTGGAATTCATTGAAGGAGTTAGTAAGGATGTTGTGAAGTTTAATAAGGAAGATGTGCGACTTCAAGAGGAAGGGTGGAAGGCTACTGCCTTTTGAGTTGTAGTGGGTGCTTAGGCTACCTTCTCTGCCTTTGGTAGTTTTGTTAAGAAGAATTGGACGGTTGAACCTCCAGATGTGAAGTTGAAAGACAATAGAGTGTGGGTTATCAAGTTTAAAAGTGTGGAAGATAAGGAAAAGATCCTTGAGCAAGGGCTAAGGATGCTTCCAAGAAATAGGCCTTTGGTTCTACATAGTTTGGTGCCTGGGTCAAGATCGATTGGTCTAGCTTTAATCATTCACATGTTTTCCTTCCAATCACATTCCAATCACATGGATGCTTCCATAAAATAGGCCTTTGGTTCTTCCTAACTTGGATCCTATTTTTCATTCCAATCACATGTTGAGTATAATCGAAAGTGTGATTGGAAGACCTTTGTGCCTGGATCAAATCGCTAGTAAGTTTGACATAATTTCTTATGCTAGAATGTTGTTGGAAGTTAGGGTAGAGGATACTACTAGAAAAGTGGTGAATTTGGAGGGTTATGATGGGGAAAAGTTTGTGCAACAAGCGATCTATGAATGGTTCCCTTGCACTGCCATAAGTGTAAGGAATTTGGCCATTTATACAAGTGGTGTCCTAATGTTTTGGAGGATAAAGGGAAAGTGAGAAGAGTTGAGGTGATGCAATGGGTACCTAAATGTAGGACAACTGAAGGTGGTTCTGGTGAGAATGCTAGGGTTGATGCTATCGAGAAGCTTGGTCATACTGAAGTTGTTGCATTTCATAAGGGTTTTGAATTTGGTAATGAGAGGGGTTTGTCTTAGAAGGAGGTGGTTAGCCATAAGAAAAGTGTGTATGTTGGTCCCTTAAAGAAGGATCAGGATAGAAGAAACATGTAGGTGTCATCTCAGCTAATCAATTTTCTAATTTTCATAGGGACAACGAGAGTGGTAGCAACTCTATTACTGATGCTAATAAATAGTGTTAAGATTGGAGCATGGAATGTTAGGGGGTGTAATGGATCTCCTAAGATGGATATGATCAATAAGTTTGCTTGGAGAATTAAAATGGATATGCTTGCTATCTTGAAAACAAAAATTGAAAAACACAAGGAGACTGATGTGTCTAATAAGTTTCTTCCTCACATGCAATTTACTATTAATAGTTTTGTTAATGCTAATGGTAGAATTTGGTTAATTTGGGACCCTCGTATAATGGATGTGGATATTCTGGAAAGTTCTAGACAAGTGATTCATTGCTATGTGAAAATTCTTGGAGGTATGAAGTTCAATGTTTCCTTTTTATATAGTGATAACTCTGTGAGTGGTAGAGTTGTTCTTTGACAGAACTTGAGGACTTTTAGCAATTAGTATCAGGGGGCTTGGTGTGTTCTTGGGGACTTTAATTGTGTGACCCAACTATTTGAGAGAATGTCTACTATGGTCGTGCTTGAGACTAGTTTTTTTGGAGATTAAAGATATGATAGTGGACTGTGATATGAGCGATGTCAGTTATTCTTGTGTGCATTAGACTTGGGATAATTAAAAAGCTGGAGAGGAAAGGGTTGCTTCAGAAAATTCTGTTTTGTGAGTTATATTACATAAAATTAGTAGGTTGCTGACAAATTGTACTTGATTTATACTCGTGGGAAAGATCTTAGTACTATATGATATACTTAGTAAACTATCTTCACAGTAAATGTGCAGATCTTCATATGATTTATAACTATTTACAAGAGAATCCATGTTCGCCCGTGATGGTTCAGGTTCTTAAGGGATGAAGTCAGGATAAACCATTGTAATCTAGCTTCAGATGTTTTTCATATTACGGGAACTTTCCTTGCTAAATATATGTTTTACATACACAATATTAATGTTATGGTAAAATTGGTTTGTCTATTATCTCTAGAGGAAAAGCAAGGAGGTTATCAAGATCTCGCAAGTGAAGAACCTTTCAAAACAAACCTTATGTGAATCCTCAATTTAGTACATAACATATTTCTCATCACAAAGCAAAACTATATTAGTTTGAGATCATCATAGTCTTTGTCATAACTTTACATGAATTTTAATAAGTACAAATGGCAGAACTGCGAGAGTTAGTAAATTTTGTAGCCTACATGGAAAAATTTGCAAAATCATAGCCAACTTAATAATATCTACCTTTTGTCCATCCACTGGCTTGATTATGTGAAGACCAAAAACAACTTCATTATGAGTGTATAATAATACATATACACATGAATAATCTGGAAGCATCAGCAGAATAACCTACAAAGACTGAAAAAGTCAATACCCTCATTTGTTTTACAAGTGTGGAGTATAACCCAATCAAACCAACCAAGTTGAGTATATATATATAGAGAGTGAGAAGAGAACCAACCTTCATTAAAATTTACCTAAAACAGTCATCTTCACGCATAAGTTTTTTTATTGATGAACGTGGTTTACACTCTGTAGAAAGATAAAAAGATATATGAGTGACAATTGGACCTAGGCAAACAAGGGTTGGTCCGTCCGACCCTCTAACTTTGCGGGCTTGGGCACTAGATAAAGCCTTGTCGGGCCGATAGACCCGGCCCGTGAGGGTACGAGGGTCAGGTACGGTATGGACCTCAAGCCCTGGAGGGTCGGTAGGCCCGGCCCGGCCCGTATTATATATAATTAAATAAAAATTAATTAAAAAATATATATTCCAAAAGTCTAACCTAAAAAACTATAAATTAGTACAAGCGCCATTTGAGTCTAACCTAATTGAATCATTTTCCTTCCGCCTCCTTTGCTTCACTCTCAATGCAGTATTTTTGACAAGTTTATTGTATTGTTTTTAAGCTTTTTTATTTAGCTTTTTCTTTAAATTTCATTAAAAAAACCGAGTCGGGGTACCTTGCGGGCTACCCGGATAGAGGGTCAGGTATGGACAAGGTGACAGGCCCTACATCTGGGCCCCGGGCTAGCCCGGCCCGTGAAAATGGGTTGAAAAAATGACAGCAGCCCGAGCCCGCATTTGGCCAGGTCTAGTGACAAAGAAGCAGGTTTTTCGAGTCGTTATGCACATGTAAATTTTTCATATTTACAAGGATGTACGTGCACCTTATAGTAATACTTCATTTTTAGATGCTCTTTCACCAAGAAAATCCTAGACCTATGCTCTTTCCATTATGGATGACCGAACAAACGGTTGCAGTCACCGCCTCTATTAACATTATAAAATGTCAGGATTATAAAGAAATAAAGTATAGTATTATTTATTGTCGACATACTAAAAGAATATTTTATGACTAATATAGATAAATTTTATGCAAAATTTAAGACTCGCGCGTAGCGCTGACAACAACTTCCTAGAATTAAGGAGATTTATTATATTTTCTTTTTTTTGATAAATCTCAATTGATTAACTATTTTACAGCCTTCCAAAATTAATCCAAAACATATTTTGTACTTATAAGTCTTCCAATGTTTTGTACTCTTTTTAATACATGGTCTATTACGGTTGAAGTTTATTAAAGTCATGGTTTGTTAGGTCTTATATTTATGTTATTTTATATTTTCGAATTATGTTATTTTATATTTTCCAATATTTTTAGATCACCTATATTTAACCAAATTAGGAAGGTTGATTTATTTCATCACTGTTCTCCATATATATTTCAATTTTTTGGTATATATATCTAAACTAAACAATAAAAAATAAATTTAGTTTAAGAAAATTGATAAAGTGAAATTCAATGAATTGATAATATAATAAATTATCGGCATATAAATGCTAAACAATCATTTGCGCATGGTGCGGGATTACGCTAGTATATACTCCCTCCGTTAATAAATATTTGTCTCTGAAGCAATTTTAGGGAGAGTTTATTGATCAAAATTTTTGACAAGTATACCCTTCATAGTTTAAGTAATGACATAGAGAATAAAGGAAAAAATAGGGAGAGAATAAAGGAAAGAATCAATAATAGTAGGGTAAATTTGGAAAAAATGGTGTAAAATTGTGTTAAAAGATAAGTAATTTTTAACAAATGATTTGCACTCCAGGGACAAGTAATTTTTAACGGAGGGAGTATTAAAGAAGAGTTATTTCAAGCTCTCCCCTTAATTCTAGCTTTTAGTTTCTTATGTGTCAATTTGTAGTTTTTTTGATTTATTTTAATTTGTGAATTTTAGTAATTAAATTATTGTAAATGATATTCAATGATTTAATTGTACTAATATCTAATAAATTGTGATTAAGCTTAACTTATTAAGGTTGTAACAAATTAATCATGGACTCAACTTACACAAATTCAAACTTTTCAATTAATATATGATACAATTATCATCATTTTTGTCAAGCATGATTAACATATTAATTGTTAGACTTAATACTCCTAAATGTGGGTGGGTTTGGTTCTGGTGAAGATGAGTTCTTAGATGTGGACTGAGGATGATGCACAAAAACGTTATAATTCATGAACACGCGAGTTATAACTAATGCACACACTGTGTGCATGTGTCACAAATGGTGTGCATCACCTAATACCATGTGCATGAGTTTTAATTTAAGAAAATTGAGACTATAAAATCTATAAAATTTTAAATTATATTATGTATAAGGAGTGCTTTCCTTCAAATTTCTCAAACTTTAAACACTCTTTTGTGTGGCTGAGGAGGAGCTTCTGTTTGGCTAGTCGGAACAAAATGAAGGCATTGTACGGAACGGCGTGCTCAAATACAATCGGATTGATCGCAGCAGCAGCATCTCCGCAGGCTCTTTATTTACCGTTTTGCCACTCCTTCCCCTTTTCAAAACAGCAACTTCCTCGCGTTAGCGTTAGAATTAGCGTTAGTATTAGGCAGGAGAAGGGCGTGTCCAGAGCTTCATCAATGGCGACTTCTACTTCCGCACAACCCAAACCCTTCTCCGTCCTCTTCGTCTGCTTGGGGAATATATGCAGAAGCCCCGCCGCCGAAGGGGTTTTTAGAGATTTGGTCACTAAGAAGGGCTTTGATTCTCAATTCACCATTGATTCTGCTGGCACCATTGATTATCATGAGGTTCATTTTTTCTACTATTCAATTTATTTATTTAGTCTGGAATATCTATGTACATAGAATAGAATCATTTTTTGTGGTGTTTAGGGTAATCCTGCAGATTCACGAATGAGGGCATCAGCCAAGAGGCGTGGGGTTGAGATTACCTCGATATCAAGGCCAATAAAGCCTTCCGATTTTAAGGAGTTTGATCTTATTCTTGCAATGGACAAGCAGAACAGAAGTGAGAATGTTTCCATTTCCATAACATCATTCACTACAAGTTCTCTATTCCTTTTGGCTTCAATGATTAATTCTGAATCTCTTGTGCCAAGCTTTACTTTAATGTCTAGCTACCGGTTTTTGTTGCAGTCGATATTTTGCAAGCCTTTAATGGATGGAAAAAGAGGCATAACCTACCAGATGATGCAGAAAAAAAGGTTTTTGCCACTTCTAAGTTCTAACTCATGCTTTCTGAAGCTCAATTATACGCTTATGGTGTGTTCGTTTGTAGGTTAAGTTGATGTGTTCCTACTGCAAGAAACATGACGAGGAGGAGGTCCCAGATCCTTATTATGGAGGAGCACAAGGTTTTGAGAAGGTAATGTCTTTTTTGTGATATTCATCTCCGAAAGGAATTAATAAACATTCTAGTGTCATTTTCATTTTCAGTCTAATTACTCCATTTTGCTCAGTCTTTAGCTCTCCAGGAAAGTCTTTGTGTATCTTAAAACACATTCTGGCTACAGAATTATTCGGATTGCAAATATAATTTGCTAAACTTCTTTTGGACATGGTAGATCTCATCTCACTGATTTCCTTGATCAGGTTTTGGATCTTCTAGATGACGCGTGTGAGTCTCTTCTGGATAGCATTGTGTCGGAGGAATCATCAACCTAGCATTACTTGCTTTTCTTTCTGCTCAAATCCTTTTCAAAATCAATCTGGTTAATCCAAGGACCGCATCCTTAATCTTATTCTAACATCGCGGCTGCAATGATATCTTCCTACTAAACCTTAGCATGTGTATTAATTTACCTAGTTTATTTCTCAAACCATGATATGCTTTAAATGAGAAGTCTTATGCCATTTTCTCAAACTATGATATTACGATAGACCACATTACGACATGTCTGGTCTACGGAGAAGATATCAAAAACATAAACAATGTAATTTAACTATACTGATTATTTTGCCACAAGATTTCATGACTATGTACCGCAACAAATTCAGGGTCAATATAAAAAAGGATCTTCAGATGTTTGAACTCTATAGTGCTATAGAGAGCAAAAGTAAGCCTCCCTCACCAAAAATCCGTACAGGAACACCTCCCATCAACAAAATGATGGAATCTAGTGGCATCCCTTAAAACAATGTCCCTCTTCTCAAACTTGGACACCAACTTAATAAAAGCATGGCAATCTACACATATCCTAAGATTCTTGGTGACCCTCAAAGGTGTTCCGCTCGATGTATTAAGTAGCCCATAAGCAATAGCCAGCCTCTCACTGTGCTCACGTATCATCTGAACCTTCTCCTCTTCTCGTACATTGTGGAACACGAACTTAGTCTGAGTCACATACCCTCCTTCCTTCTCTAAAACCTCAGTAACCTCACCTAGCTTTCTGTATATGTCATCCGTCTCAGAATGTGACCTGTCTCGAGCCATGAAAGTATGAACCTTGTTCCTTATATCTATCCAACTACAACCCGGGTTTTTCTCTAACCCTACGTTTCTCATTCTCATTCTTACTCTCTCAACGTCGTCCCATCTGCCTGTTGATGCGTATACATTGGATATGAGGATGTAATTTCCCGGGTTTTCTGGCTCTAAAGCCAAAAGCTCCTCAGTTGCAATATCTGAGAGTTCTCCATCTTTGTGAACATGGCAAGATCCAAGAAGAGAACTCCAGATAACAGCAGTAGGTTTCACCGGCATGTTTTTTATAAATTCATACGCCTCTTTCAATCGGTTTGCTCGTCCAAGGAGATCAACTACACAAGCGTAGTGCTCTGGCCAAGGATCGAGCTCGTACTTCTGCTTCATTGTTTCAAGAAACGCTAGGCCTTCATCAATTAGTCCTGAGTGACTGCATGCATATAGGAGGGCTAAGAAGGTGATGTGATCTGGGTTTACTTTTTGTTCTTCCATCTTGTTGAAAAGGTCAATTGCCATCTTACCCTGACCATGCAATCCCCATGCGTTGATCATTGCGGTCCACATGACTTTGTCTTTGTACTTGCTCAAATTAAAAACCTTCAATGAATTCTCTATACTTCCACACCGTGCGTACATATCAAGGAGAGCATTTGTAATTGATCCCTCCATGAGAAAATCCCTTCTAAGAAGAAACCCATGGATCTCTTTTCCTTTCCTCAATGCACAGATACTAGCTGCTGCTGAAAGTAGGGTCAGTAGTGCAACATAATCAGGTTCAATTCCACTTTTTTTCATCAAACCGTATAATCTAAAAGCCTCGTGTCCTAAACCATTATCGACATAAGCAGAAATCATGCTCGTCCAAGAAATCACATCCTTAGTTTGGATGGAATCGAACACATGTGATGCATTTTTTATGACGCCACATTCCGCATATGCGTCCACAAGCATATTACACGCCATCAGATCACACAAGCCTCGTTTCACTGTATAAGCATGTATCTCCTTAATGTAGTTTATGTTCTTCAAGCCAGTGGAAGCTATCAAAACACTTCCTATCATTAATGCATCAACGGATATTCCTTCTCCCTGTGCTTTTAAGAAAACTTCCAAAGCTCTTTCATAATAGTTGCCAAGAGCATAGCCAGATACAACAGTTGTCCAGGAAATGAGGTCTGTCTCAGGCATCTTTCTTAAAACACGCTCCATATAGTCAAAATGAAAACACTTGGCATACATATCAGTCAATGTGTTCCCGACAAGTAAACCATCGTCCAATGAATGTTTTACAGCATAAGTATGAGCTTCCATTCCATTCAGCAAGTACCCCAATTGAGCAGAAGCAGAAAGGATATTAATAATAGAAACCTGGTCAGGTTTTAGACCTGCAACCAAGAATTCATCAAAGAATTGAAGAGCTTCTCTGTATAATCCATTTTGAAGAAACCCAGAAAGCATGGAATTCCATGATATATTGTCCCGTTCTCTCATACTATAAAACATGTTAGCAGCTGCACTCATTTGGCCGCACCTTGTGTACATAACAAGCAGAGCATTGGCCACAAAAAGATGAGGGTGGTTATTGGACTTAAGAATGTGTCCATGGATCTCCTTTCCCAATTTTCTAAATGACTTTTCCTCACAAGCCTGCAACACCGCAACAAGTGAATATGTGTTAGTTGTGACACCTGTCTTTTGCATTTCTCTGAATAAATTCAATGCCTGAACGCCCTCTCCAATGGAAGAATATGCTGAGATGATCGCATTCCATAACACGACGTCATGTCTTTCTCCCATTCTATCAAAGATCTTCCTTGCACTGAATATATCGTTGCACTTAGCGTACATACTCAACATAGCATTGACAACAAACTCATTAGGATCATAACCAGCTTTAATGGCATATCCATGAATTTCAGCACCCTGTTTTACATCTTTGATTGCACCACAGGCTTTAAGTATGCAAGGGAAAGTAAAAGCATCCACATCTACCCCAGCAAGCCTCATCTCCCGATACAGCTGAAGCGCTTCTATTGGCTTTCCATTAGAGACATATCCACCAATCATAGCATTCCAGGAGAACACATTTCTTTCGGGCATTTCATCGAACAGTTTCACAGCATCCAATATAGACCCACATTTCCCATACATAAAAACCAATTTGGTATTCAAAAACGCAGAATCATAGCGGAAATCAGAGGTTATTAAATGAGCATGGATTTGCTTGCCCTCCGCCAGCGCTTTCTTGTTGGCACATAGCTCAATCACGGAAGAGTAAGCATCATCCGGTACAAACCCAGTTGGTTTTTGGCTAGAAAACAGGTAGGTAAATGCTTGAAATGCTTCTTTGAGCCTTGCTTCTTTGCATAATTCCTTTAAGGAAGGCATTTTAGGTGTTAATCGTGGGTTAGGTTTTGGTAAAGCTGAAGAGGAACAGAAATTAGAGAGTTGGGTTGAGGTAACCAATGCCATGGGCGTTTGCTTGGTTACATTGGAATTGAAGTAGCAAGGAGCAGTAGAGTATACAAGAATCATCAAAGGGTTATTTAACAGAAAGCCGGGAGCTTGATAACAGTACAACGCCAGTGGAAGGTATCCTCTGCTTCAATTTAACATAAATTCTATGTATCGCCATAGGGATCTCGCCATAGGGATCTATGCTTATCTTGGGTACCGATTGCTATTGGGAAAATGACTATGGACAGATACACATTTCTGCTTGATAGAGTTTCATCTCGGCTTCGTGGGTGGCAGGCCAAATCACTGTCGATGCCCGGTAGAGTTGTTTTGGCAAACTCAGTTCTCTCTAGCTTGCCTCTTTACGTGATGCAGTCCACTCCTATACATAAAACAGTGTGCGACAACATCGAAAGAGCTATCCGGGGTTTTGTTTGGGGGTACTCAACTGAAAAACGTAGAATTCACCTTATCCATTGGGACAAGCTTGCTCGTCCCCGTCGATATGGAGGTCTGGGACTACGGTCTATGAGACAATCTAACACTGCGGTTCTGTCAAAGCTCGGCTGTCGCCTCTTGCAAGACCCGTCTTCGTTATGGAGTAGAGTTTTGCGGGGTAAATACTGTTCTGGGAGATTGGATGTCGACATGTTTCAGAAAAGAACGAGTTGCTCGAATGTGTGGAAGGGAATAACTCAAGGTTCCCCCACTCTTTAGAACGCTTTTCTGGGACCACTCATGGCTCATTGACAGGCCCCTTTGTGAAGTTGCTCTCACGCCCATTCCCGAGGATTCCCTCGCAGCAACTGTTACCGAAATGTGGACTGGAACGACTTCGAATTGGACAGCAATCTCTCCATAGACATGCTGTTTTGGAGGTTCGTACCGAATGGCCAATTTTCTTCCTCATTAGCTTATCGGGTTTTGCAGGGTGAACTTAATTATCATAGACATGCTGTTTGGCCTCACATTTGGGCAATTCCTGCTCAACAACGAGTCAAACACTTTGTCTACATGGCTGCCCATGAGAGTTTCTTATGCAATCTGACTCGAGTGCAGCGAGATATTGCCCAAGACCCCAGTTGCCCGCGATGCGCACTCCCAGAATCGTGCCTTCATGTGCTGCGTGATTACCCTGCGTGATCTAGTGTTCTCTGGCACTGATAACTCCTCACGCCTATCTGTTGTCGTTGTTTCCATGTCCTCAGCTTTCTGGACAGCTAAGGATGCTGCTGCAATAGCCGAGCTGCCTCCAAACATTCAACAAATCCAGTCCTCTTGGACACCCCCTCCTCCTCAATGGACCACGCTAAATACTGATGCTTATTACTAGCTTAGTACCCGTGCCTTGCACGGGAGTGACAAAAACATTTATATAATTAATTATTATACAATAACATAAAATAAAAACTGGAAATATTATAGAAATAGAATAATTAAAAATCTCTAATTCTTATCAAACACAAAAAAAACTTTAAGATGATTCATATTTGACAATATTTATTAAACATTACTAAATACTTCTTTGTATATAACATTTGTTGTAGTATTGGATCTTTTCTTGTTTTTGTCGCATATCAGAATCTTCATATTTATTTTGAACGGTTTGGTTGGAAAGACTTGCATTTTCCAATTGGACTAAAAAGAAATATGTATACATAAATAGTTATATATAGCTTCCGGAATGAGACAAAATATTTGGAAACCTAAAAAATAAATTGATGGTAATATAATAAAACAGGTACCGTAATTTTCTTTGTCAAGCACGTTAACAGGTACAAATGATGAATGTGTGATTGGATCTCTATGGGTAAATGTGACTCCAACGGTGTAATACTATGATAAACTAAATAAATAAGTTGCAATTTATAATTAGTGAAAGTGATTGATAAATGCAAAATTAAAACTTGGATTATAACATAGGACATTACTAACCATTAGAAATGTCGGACAACGGGCTACGTTCATTAAATACTTATTTCTGTCTAACTCCAAGTATAGATCCTGCAACTGCTACATTTTTATATAAATTTATTATATTAATTTGTTTTTCAAATTATACATTCTAACTATTAACAAAAACAAAAATAAATATTACCGGATTAATTTGAACTTGTACATTCTCCACGTGCATTGCTTGTAGCAACTTTAGTACGTTTGGTTGAGTTATCCATCATATGCGCATTAAAATAATAAAATATAATATTAATCTACCATTAAAAAATACAATATCATTAATTATTTGGCTAGTAATAAATAGTAAAAAAGAAAAAAGAAATAAAAAATGAAATATAGTGCATATACGTGGCTAAACAATACATTATCATTAATTATTGGGCTAGTAATAAATAATAAAAATAAAATAAAAAATGAAATATGGTGCATATACGTGGCTAAACAAAGACCACATAAAATATATTGTATCAAAGTTGCCATCAAACCTAGATCTACTACATCTTCATTTCCTTCCTCTCAGTCTCTTTCACTCTCTTTCAGCTTAAACATGACCGACAACAGATCTTGGGTTTTTGTTTGTTGCTCTAAGAATTCAGTTTCGTCCGCACCGTACTGAACAGAGGGGAAGGTGGGGAGAGAGGATGAGGTAATGGAGGAGGAGAAAGAGACGAAGAAGCCTTCGCTTCTCAGATCTAGGTTTTTTTAAAACTAAATCAGGAAGACGGTGATGGATCTGTACATCTCGTCAGGTAGTTTTTTAATCTTAAGATGATTCTGCTAATATGCCTCTTTCATCTTCTCAGATCTAGGGTTTCTGTTTGATGGTTCTTTCTTTTATTTTTTGAAGATGATTCACATGGTCAGTTTGGTCCGCACCGTAATGAATAGAGGAGAAGGTGGGGAGAGAGGATGAGGTAATGAAGGAGGAGGAAGAGACGAAGAAGTCTTCGCTTCTCAGATCTAGGTTTCTTTTTGAAGTAAATCAGGAAGAGGGTGTTGCTTCACTCATGGATCTGTACACCTCGTCAGGTAGTTTTTTTTTTATCTTAAGCTGATTTGTTCTCGTGCCTTCTTCATCTACTCAAATCTAGGGTTTCTGTTTATGCTTCTTTATTTTATTTTTTGAAGATGATTTGTTCTTTAAATTCAGACTGTGTAATGCTTTAGGTTGCTATAAAATTTGCAAGTCCTCACAGACTGTGTAATGCTCTAAATTTGTACAATGTTTTAATAATTTTTTGTCTAACCTGTGAATTCTTTGCCACTGTTGTTGATTTTGATCTGTTTAAGGAGGAAGAATGAAGCTAATGCACTTTGTATTTGGTTGTGGTCTCTGTCTTGTTTTGGATTTGCAAGCTTTGCATTTGATTCCTGAGGATTTGAGTTGATTGAAGTGTTTTGACTTGTGATTTTCTTTTTGAAAATTTTACACTCTTGATGACTAAATATGCTTTGATATGGTCTTCGCCTTTTTCAAAATCTACTCCTTGCTAAAGCTGATGCTAAATGCTAGTTTTGGAGTTGTCTTATTTGTGGCTTCATACCTGTTTTTGTGAATTTTACTTGAGGACATAAATCAGGTAGACTTATGATTTTATTTTGTATTTACCTCTTCCCCTCAAAGTTGAAATAGATTTATGTACTTCTGTGGTAATCAATGTACTATCAATCTTAGGTTAAATATTAATAATGTAATGTATTGTCAATTTAGTATTTACCTCTTCCCCTTATAGCATCTTTTTATTTCTATTTCTCAAGTGTATCTACTGATTAGTCACAACCTTCATAATAAAAAATTTAAAATTGATTATTCAATCTCTGAGAATTATGTCATGTATGTTGCAGGCAAATGGAAAACTGGGACAGATCACCAGGAAAGCAGAAGGAAATGAGTAAGATGCTGGATGAATGGTAAAATTAGCACAAGATTATAAACGTCTATATATTGCATGTGTTTCCCCTGCTAATATCACTATCTGTTCTATTGTTTACATGGCTGTTTATATACGAAGGAAATGTGGGAACAAACAGCTAAGGTCAGATATATATCTAAGTGAAGCTGAGATTTTCCTTGAACAATATACAAAGCGTAAGATCAAGACTTATTACCATGTATTTATAGATTTTCCTTTTTTTGTGTATTTAGCATTTTGTACCAATTACTTCTCTATATAACACATTCATTTTCAATTCTGTGCAAGCTGAAAATTGTGATGATGCTGAATTCATTTACATTTCTTGATGCAAATGTAAGATCAAGACGTATTACCATGTATTTATAGAGGTTATCCATGTAAGTTGCTCTCTATCAGTCTATTTATTTGTTAGCACAATTTATTACATGTATCAGTTACTTCTTTATATAACATAGTCATACATACTTAAAATATATGGGCTGTAAGAATAATCATTCAACTGCATAAACTGTAGATCTGAATAATATATTAAATGAGCCTAAAAACCTGAAGGTAAAAATGGCTGAAAATTGGAATATAAATGTACACTTTGTGAAAAGTGGCTTATTCAATAGATTTAGTAATTATATATTACATAATACTTTATACTTTCTGAAAAAGAATTCATTTTATACTACTTATTGCTGATACCAGGTATATTTTACTAAAAAGTGGCTTATTGATTAACTGCTTCATGTTTCTGCAGAAAGGTGGAACACAGGTGCAAAGAATACTACTTATTGCTCATACCAGGTATATTTTAATGTAAAATGGCTTATTCATAAACTGCTTCATGTTTTAGTTCATAAAAATATAAATGTTTCAGATCTGCAGTATTAAAATCCAAAACCATACCTGGAATCCATTAACTTCAAGAATAGCCTTTTTCCATCAGGTTTTTTTGCAGACCATTTGACAATATCTCCAATTCCAGCCAACAACCCAATAAGATCTGAAACAATAAATTAAAATAACAGCAGATCAGTTAGGTATGAGAATAACTGTTGCAAAAATGTGTTGATTTAGTTTATAATACTAACCATAATGGGTATTCTCATGTAATGAATTATCATACACTTCCTCAAAATCTATGAATTTAAAGCCATGAGTAGGAATATCTTCAGTCATGCAGGGCTTTACTACTGTAAAGCGTGAAAACAGTAGCTTGAATTTGTGATTTGTATATTTGTACTCTGTATCGTACATTGCAACTCCATATTTTGAGATTAGAAAAGCTTCTCCTTCTTTTAATTGTGGAAAGTTGGTCATTAAAGACTCCTTTATCACTGCATGAATTCGTTCTTCCTGAATATTAGATTACGTATAGTTAGATAGAGAAATATAGAAACAGTAAAACAGGATTGAAATAATCTACATACCGTTTCATCCATGAAAATTATGTTGGTGGTGGAGAATTTAGAGGGATCTACCTTCATAGGAACTTTGAACTTTCTTATGCATCTAACCTTCATAGTAAGATTGTGTTTTGAAGATGTAATATCGATAATACGTTGAACTGCTTCCATGGTGTATGATTGGAAGAATGACAGTAGGTTTAAAGTGAGAATAGGGAAGAACGTGAAAACATTAGGGTTTCATTTTATTATGAAACATTAGGGTTTCCTTTTGTGCATAATACTGCTGCCTCTTATTTCTGGAACAAAATGCAGTAATACAGCTTGCAGATTGTGTTTATTGCCTTTTGAGTTGTCTTTCCTTTTCTTTCTTTGCAGATTGTGTTTATTGCCTTTTGAGTTGTCTTTCCTTTTCTTGCTTTGCAGATTGTGTACGATTTTAAAGGTGTTCAAAATCTTTTAGGTAAATGCAGTAATACAACTTGCAGATTGTGTACATTTTTTTGAGTTGTCTTTCCTTTTTCTTGCTTTACAGATTTTCTGGGCTGTTTGAATGCAGTAATTACAGATTTTCTATTATGTATTATTAATTTTCTTTTTCTTGCTTTACAGGTTTGTGCAAATTTCAGTCCAGAATTTTTGGCATGAGTTTCCTTTTCTTTATACTGTTGCAGATTCATTTAGGGTTTCAGTTTTTTATGCAGAAAGAGTTGTAATAATGCAGGTTCATATCAGTTTTGGTCTAGGGTGAAATGTAATAATGGTTTTTCAGTTTTTTGCGTTTGGGTTTCATTTTTTTGGCATTACAGGTTTAATCATTGAACTGAAAAGTGACTTGTTTTACATGTTAGTTTTATATTGATTTTAGGTTAATAACATAAAGATTACGTATTAGGGCTTAGAGCATGATAATATTTCTATGTATACCCTCTTTTAGGTAAATTAGGGAATTAGTTAATATCATTACTGAATTGGCAAAAAAAGAAAAATATGTTCGACACTGAAAATAAAAAAGATTTCCTCAAATTCTTCTAAAAAAATTCGGTCAAGATTAGACAGCAGTGTCAACAAAAAAAATTGGCAAAAAAAAGGATAAAAACGCAACCAATCATATTGTGCCACGTGGCAGAAACGTGGATAGGCTGAAATGCCTTCTTGCCACGTGGCATAGCTAGGGTGAGAGGAAGGGATTCTGCTTTAGTAGTTATATAGTAGATTTATTGTTAAAAACTCAGTCAAAGTTGTTGGTCAATTTATGCTTCAATCTTGGCCTGCAGATCATGTTAGTGGCCTTATGGAGAGATTTTAGCAAGTCTCTCAAACGGTCATATTCACTCTTTATAAGAAGGATATCTCACTTAATAAAAGAATATAACTTCTGCAATATATCCTTTCATTATATGGTATCAGCCGCTGATCTTGGCAACCTATCTCTTCTCCACAATCAAAAACCATGGCTGCTGAATTTTCCACCACTATTGCTAACCCAAACGACGGATCTCGCCCATTCGTCATGGTGCACTTCACCAACGCCATAAAACTTACCGCTTCAAACTATATCACCTGGAAGTCGCAAATTCAGGCGACTCTCACCGGATATGATCTTTTCAAGTTCCTTAACGGCGACAACCCTGCTCCGCCTACAACTCTCAACGCCGACAACGTCACCACCGCCAACCCGGCGTTCACTTCCTGGATGCGTCAGGATCAACTCCTTTATGGCGCTCTAGTCGGCACCCTCGACTCATCCGTGGCTCCGTTGGTCACTCGAGCCACCACCTCCAAAGAAGCATGGGATATCCTCGCCAGCACCTATGCCAATCGATCACTGAATATATTCAATCGATCACTTCAACTGCGGATCTCCTCGCTTCACTCGGCAAGCCGGTTGACGATGACGACCTTGTCTTGTTCGTCCTCCACGGTCTCGACGGAAATTATCAGCCCGTTGTTGACGCGATCAAAGCCCGGGATACCACCATCCAAATTGACGAGCTTCACGAGAAGCTCATCGTCAAAGAACTGGTACTCCGCACTGCAGCAACCAACTCGGGCGCACCGGCAACTGCCCTGAACGCGCAGTCCCGTCCTCGAAACAATCGGCAACGCCCCCAGCAGCCATTCAACCGCTCACCCTCCACTCAACCACCCACTCACTTCCTCCCTCCTCCCATGGTTCCCCCGCAACACGCTCGGCCCTTTCTCGGCAAATGCCAATGGTGTCGTGAAACGGACCACGTCGTTGCCTACTGTCCTCTCTTCCGCCAACAGCATCCGAGCGCTCGTCCTCCCATAATTCCCAGAAACCCTGCTCATCAGCCCCCACCTCAAGCTCACACCGCAAACACTGCCTCTACCTCTCAAAACTACATAGTCGACAACGGTGCAACGCACCATGTTGTCAATGACCTCAACCAACTCCCCCTCCACTATCCCTACAACGGTCCGGACGAACTTTTCATGGGCAGTGGTGAAGGTTTGTGAATCACTAACTCTGGAACTCTTTCACTTAGCACTTTTGCATCTTTGTTTAAATTACCAGATACTCTTTGTGTTCCCCAAATGACCAAAAACATTATTTCTCTTTCTCAACTTTCAAATCAAAAGAACTGTGCTATCATTTTCTTTCCCAATTCTTTTCATGTTAAGTGTCTCAAAACAGGCAGGACTCTTCTTAGTGGACCTTGCAGAGAAGGCTTGTACGTGTGGCCCACCTCCTCTCCTGTAGTTTTGTCTTCATCCCGCATCTCCAACCCACTATGGCACCATGCTTTAGGTCATCCATCTACTAATACATTCAAAATAATTCAACAACTACTTCGGATTAGCTCCCCCACTTTTGAGCAATCTGATTGCACCTCTTGTCAATTAAATAAGAGCCACAAGCTCCCATTTCACAACTCTAGTCTTCGTTCAAATTATTTTCTTGAAGTTATTTTCTCGGATGTATGGACCTCTTCAATATTGTCGTATGATGGATTCAAATATTATGTGGTTTTTGTTGATCACTTTACACGATATTCTTGGCTATATCCTCTAAAACGCAATTCTGATGTCCAAAACACATTCATAAAATTTCGTTCGCTTGTCGAAAATTACTTCAAAACAAAAATCAAAATATTCTATTCCGATAACAGTGGCGAGTTCATTGCTCTACAAAATTTCCTAAGTCAAAACGGAATAAGTCACTTCACTTCACCACCTCATACCCCCGAACACAACGGTATATCCGAACGAAAACACCGTCACATAGTCGAAACTGGTCTTGCCCTACTCACACACTCTAGTATGCCGCTTGAGTTTTGGCCTCACGCCCTTCTCACCGCGGTATATCTCATCAACCGTCTTCCCACTCCAACCCTACAAAACCAATCACCTTTTTCTGTTATATTTAAACAAAATGCAAATTATGCTAAGTTAAAAAGTTTTGGTTGTGTGTGTTTCCCATGGTTAAAACCATACACTGTTCATAAATTGGAATCGAGATCTGTTGTTTGTGTTTTTGTAGGTTACTCCACCACCCAACATGCTTACTATTGCATGGACCCGAAAACCAGACGAGTCTACACCTCAAGGCACGTCAAATTTGTTGAAACAGAATTTCCGTTTCGGCAACAACCCAAAACTCCTCAAAAAACGGATCACCACAAGAATTGGACCACCATGTCACTACCCATACTCCCACGTCCCATAATTAACTCTCCCTCCCAATCAGCCTCATCAAATCCTAGTTATCCACCTACCCCAACTCCAAGCCCACTTCCCACAACTCCTCCACCCATTTCTCAAGGCCCATTAACCTCCCCTAACAACCCACGTAATTCTCTAAGTCCAACAAACTCACCAACTCTCTCTCAGCAAATACATAACAAATCGATCACCCCCTATTTCTAGTCCCATAGCCGCCGCTCCCTCTCCGTCATCATTCCCAGAATCACAATCAACACCACCACCCACTCAAATCATCCCGGATCGTAGCATAGAACCAAGAACCATTACACATGCTCTCAAGGATCGAGCATGGCGAGAAGCAATGCAACAAGAATACGATGCCTTATGCACCAACAACACCTGGACTCCGCTCCTTTCTCCTTCAACTTGGTTTTGTCACCTCTTCTGCAGATGCATCTCTTTTCATCCATTCCAGTGAGTCCATCTTTCTTGCCTTATTGGTTTATGTGGACGATATTATCGTCACCGGGAACACCGACACAACCGTCACCCAACTCGTTCAACGTCTTGCTGATCGCTTCTCTCTCAAGGATCTAGGCACTTTGTCATATTTCCTGGGTGTTGAAGTCATCCCACATCATTCTGGCGGCCTGTTTTTGTCCCAAAGAAAATATATCAGTGACATCCTCATCAAAGCTGGCATGGAGGATGCCAAACCAGTCACAACACCACTCTCTGCGTCAACTCCCTTGCTCAAAACAGACGGTGACCCACTTCCCTCACCCACTGATTATCGTTGTATCGTCGGCAGCTTACAATACCTAAGCTTAACCCGCCCCGATGTTGCCTATGCCGTCAATAGACTGTCACAATTTATGCAACACCCCACCTCAACTCATTGGGCTGCTCTCAAACGATTGCTTCGGTACCTTGTCGGCACAATAGACAGAGGCATAGTCGTTTCTCTCGACCAATCCACAACATTACATGCCTTTTTCGATGCCGACTGGGTTGGTGACAGGGACGATTACGTCTCCACAACTGGGTTCATCATTTATCTCGGTTCCACTCCTATCTCTTGGGGATCCAAAAAGCAGAGAGTTGTTGCCCGTTCCTCGATGGAAGCCGAATACCGAGCGCTCGCAGACACCGCATCTGAAGTTCTCTGGCTCCTGTCTCTCCTCAAAGAGCTCCACCACTGGATTCACCAACCTGCCATATATTGTGATAATATGGGCGCCATCTTCCTCTCCTCCAATCCAGTGTTCCACTCCAGAATGAAACATATCGCCATCGCCTATCACTTTGTTCGGGAGAATGTACAACGCGGTGTTTTTCGGGTCACTCATGTGTCAACTGGCGACCAACTCGCCGATGTTCTGACGAAGCCTCTCCACCATCCACAGTTTGAGTCCATCATCAACAAGCTCGGACTTTCCTGACGGTCGTCCGGCTTGCGGGGGCGTGTTAGAGAATCCAGATAATCTTATTTAGCATTATTATTTATTGTTTAAAACTCAGTCAAAGCTGTTGCTCTATTTATGTTTCAATCGTGGCCTCTAGATCATGTTAGTGGCCTTATGGAGAGATTTTAGCAAGTCTCTCAAACCGTCATATTCACTCTCTATAAGAAGGATATCTCACTTAATAAAAGAATATCACTTGTGCAATATATCCTTTCCTTATGGTCTCTTTTATAGTGCATCTGGAACATTCATTCGGGCCTTCTCTTTCCATTAGAGCATCTCCAATAATTTCATAGAAATATCAAATTTATAGCAAAAATCAAACACCAACAATAAGCTAAAAATGACAAATAATAAGAATCTGTATATATATATAAAAAGAGAAGTATTTAAAGTTCTCTCATTCACTCTGATCCACTTGTCTTATTTATAATTTTTTTTTTGATTTATTTCTTGTATTTGTCTTAAAACCAAAAATCTTAACAAATCTAATTAACACATTTTACATTTATCATAAATAAAATGGCTTTTTTGTTCTGTTTACCAATACCATGATTACACCTTATAATATGAAGCATATGATATTACTACGCTAATTAGATACGTAGCTTTATAGAAGAAAGTATGAGAAATTAAATTTATATTATACTAAAAAATTGAATTAAATTACATAAGCGTATTCAAATAATATATATCATTTATATTATAGAGTAATAGTTTATTTTTATACACACTAGATACGGGCCTCGCGCTCCGCGCGAGAAAATTACGGATTTTCGTATGTGATTTAATATAGTTATACATTATTTGTTAATATGTTGTTGTTGTTATCAAATTTATTAATATTTGTAAATATAAGTATTTTTTATTTTCTTATATTTATGTTTGAAGTAGTTTTAAAACATAATATTAGAATAAGTTTGCATTGTCATAAGAGAAGCTCACACATTAATTTAATTTGTGACTTAATCAAGTAGACTATAAATAAATATAACATAGGGATATAAGAAATATATTTAAATACATGCCCAAAAGTCCAATAAGAGGTGATTAAGAAATGAGTAATGCATTAAATTGGTACCAATTTCATTCAATTTTGGCAATGGACAACCAACTTTTATATAGATAAAATTTCGTGCATGACACGGGTGATGACACAAGGTCGGATTAAGATTGTGGATCTGCTAGGAATTGGATGAACGATGGGGGTTGAAGTCGACGGTGGCGGCGATTGTGGTCGACGGCGGCGGACGGTTGGGTGAATCTGATGTCGAAGCGGCTTCGAGAGATCGTTGCGACACACGATCGATCGAATCTTGGTCTTCGACAAGTGTTATCTACCTTGACTCAGTCGTCGATCTAGGTAGACTAGCTTGACTCAGACACGATAAGCTAGTGACGTCTTTCTTGACTCAGCCGTCAATCTAGAAAGACTCACTAGGCTCGAATTAACCCAAGGAATCCACCTAGGGTTCTTTCAAGGTTTGGAGGTCGAAATATGTGTAAACAACAGATCGATCTCACAGGCCAATATCAAACCAAGCGTTGACTTCTTGCAATTCAATATCAAACTCAGGCCAATATCAAACCAAACGTTGACTTCTTGCAATTCAATATCAAACCAAGCTACAGCTAAACAACGTCAAAACCTAAAAGGAAGAGTAATTCTCAATTTATCAAAGTCTACCTAAAACCTAGAAAAACACACATTAAATAGCCTTCTCGAAATGCTTGATTCTCAAGGAAGGAAACCCTAGAAAAGCCCTAATATCTCAAATCTCGTTTTGATCATGGCGGCCTCGTCCAATCTCGAATGGGCCTCAAATTTGGACACAATGAAGATAAGCCCATGTAATGAAACATATCCAAAGGAGAGCTTAATCCGATCTTCCGTTTTCGCAAACGAACAGAAACAAATTCGGATCTTGCAGCAGCCGCAAAACGGGGCCCTATGCCCCTATTTACCCTTTAGGAGTGGCAAATAACATCCACATTAATCAAGAGTGGTAACTAACCCCCCCTTTTTTTATATTTAATTTTTTAAAATTAAATATATATAGCTTCTAAAATTAAAAGTTTTCCTCCTCCCATTCCAATTTCTCATTCACGCTACTTTCCTCTCTCGCTGTTCACTCCTCCACCATTCTCATCCCATTCCGCCGATTTCCTGCTCGATTTCTGCGTGTTTCTCATCGATTTCGAGTTATCCTACTCTCGCCGATCTCCAGGTAAGGTTTTTTCTTCGTTTTTTGTTGATTTCTGTAGATATTAGGGTTGTCATCGCTGATTTGTTGTTTTTCTGTAATGCAGTTGTTCGAATCTTGTTTCTGTGAGAATTTCTACCAATTTTCATCTATAATCACTCACAGGTATGTATCTAGTTCAGTTTTTGCTTCTGTTTTGTGTTTTTAGGTTTTACAGTTTGATTTGTTGTTCGATTTTGCTTTTTTCTACTTGATTACAGTGTTGTTTTTGTGTGTTCTCCTTGCTAATTGCACTTTTTTTTACTGTATCTCTTTGATTTTTACTTGTCTGTCCCTTTGCATGTGTTGATTTCAGATTTGTTTGTTTAATTTTCGTATTTGTCATCATATGTATGGTATTTAGTTTTATTTGTTCTTTCTCATTGTTGTTTTCGTGTAATTTATGTTAGTTTGTAGTTTCGATGACAGTTAGTTTGGTTATAAATCTGGTTTTTGTTTTGATGATAATGTGTTGTGTGTGTGTTTTATGTTGAGGACAGTTTGTTTAGTGAAATCTTAGTAATATACTATTTGCGATGACAATGTTTTTGTTTTGATGACCATGTGTTTGTTTGTGTTTTATGTTGAGGACAACTTGTTTAATGAGATCTCAGCATTATACTATTTGTTGATGACAATGTGTTTGTCATCGATATCCAGATTCCCCCTTCATTACAATGTTCTTTGCTCTATTTTATTTTTTGTGCATTACAATATTTGATGACAAACACATTTTGTTCAAATGCGGATGACAATGTGGATGACAATTTGTTTTGATCAAATACAGTTTTTAGTACTCTTGATGACAGTATTTTGCTCTATTTGATGACAATAATTATTTAAAAGTTTTTAGATTTGATTTCAAAATCTTCTATATTAGGATTTGATTGTCTATTTTCTTCTTGTTGATGACAATATTTTTTGTTTTTGTTCTTATAATTTATATTAGTTATCTTTGATGACAGTTTAGTGCTTTATATTTTGTTTTATTGTTGAATTTTATGACAATAGTTTTTTATGGTTTTTGAGATTATGATTACAGTTTCTTGTATGTTGTATTAAAGTTTTTTTTCATTTGTTTTCCTTTCTTAATCTAAGATGGATATCTCGAAAGTGGAATATGTTTGCCCCCCATCCATGCATATGTCAGCACAAGTTAATATGTTCGTAAATTGGGACGTCTTTCAAATTATTGATGAACATCTTGATGCTGATGGACTATATGAAATAAGGAACGGAATTTTTGCCCCTATTGTTACTTGGGCAGGCCAATTGAAGGTGTCATCTCAGCTGCTCTACTACTTTATCCTTCATCAAGTGAAGACAAAAAAACTTCATGAAATGTGGTTCAACGTCAAAGGCCATGTTTGCCGGTTTGGTCTCCCTGAGTTTGCGGCTGTTACTGGGCTGGATTGTCGTGATTGTACCGACTTTGAAATCCCAAATGCAAATATGATTGATGAATTTGGGATCAGAAGTTTAAAATATAAAGAGTTGTTAACACTGTTTGTTATAGAGGCCAATCCAGCTAGGAAGCTGAGTTTGGCATATCTTCTTACTGTTGAGGGTGTTCTACTTCCTCAACGACCGAATCAGCCTATTCGTTCTGAATTCTACAAGTTGTCAACAAATTTGGATGAGTTTAGGAAGTATCCATGGGGGAGGTTAGTGTACTCTACAACTATTGAGTATTTGATGAAGGCAGCTACCGTAGGGAAGCCAGAGAAAGGTGAGCGTCCTCATGACACAAGAGTAACAATTTACTTGCATGGATATCCCATAGCTTTAAAGGTATTTTATCCATTAGATAATTCTGTCATCATTTTTCAATTACCCTGTTTATATTTTTTGCTGACATGTTTTCTTTACTATATGTTGTATTACTGAGTTAATTTTTCAAGTTTTATCCAGTATTCTTTTTAAGTTTGTCATGACATGTTTGTTTATACTTTTTCATACTTTTTGTCTTCGCTACCTCTTTTGTTCTTCATGTTATGGTTGTATGAATTTTTGAAATCAATGTCGCAACATTTCTTTCATCGCTAATGCTTCGCACGCTTCATTTCACATTCTTCCATTTCTTGTCTGTCATATTATTTTTTTAAATCTTTTCTATAGCATTCTGTCATCATCTATTGTATCTGCATCTAATTTTCCTTTTAATTAGTTTTATTCTTTTAACTATGGTATTTGTCATCAACTATTGTATCTGTCATCAATTATGGTATATGTCTTCATCATGCTTATCCTTTTTTCTGTCTATCTGTTTAGGTTTGGATTCTTGAAACATTCCCTCAGTTTCGGGATATTGTAAACTGTACTTCAGCTGGTTCAAGAGAGATCCCTTACTGTCTTCGTTGGTTCAACAAGGATGTCGGTAATATTTGGTTTAGCGCAATTTCGAGACAAGTTAGAGAAATTAATCCGGTATTTATTTCTTCCTTCATCTTTTTCAGTTTTGTTTTATATATTGTCTTGTAATACCTTTTATTTATATCTCATTTTTGTCTTCTTTTCAGTATTGTAGATATCCTCCATATTCTGAGCATGAAAGATTTAAGGATCTGAATTTTCTGGATGAAAGAGATGACGCACTGTTTGATGGATTTGCCGAGCATATTCTGAATGTGGCAAAAGAGAAGGCTGACAAAGAAGCATCCTTCAACACTGAGATTGCAACTACTATTCCAAAGGCTAGAGTCTATACGCGCAAAAGGAAAATCGACACTGTCAATCAGGCTCCAGCCCTAAGGATTACTAGGGCTCGCAATGTGGATCCTAACCCAACTTTGAAGATAAAGTTGAAGGTTGCTGAGCCTAATAAACAATCTCCCCGGTTATTGAAGACTGTTGCAACAAAGAAAGCCTCTCCTAAGAAGACCCTTCTCTTAGGACAACCTCCAAAGGGCAAGAAGGTTTGCAATACAAAATCGGCATTGGTGTTGAGAAGATCCCCTAGGAAGAGATATGTTCTTCTAACAACTAAGCCAATTCCCACTAGTGTGCTCCCTATGAGGGACCCGGTGCCAAATGTAGAAGCTGCGGTTGACAGTGTGCTTCGGAGTTTGAATTCAAGGTTGTCTGGAGGCAGTTCATCCAAGAGTTTGCCCTCAAATGCAAAAGCATCAGCTTCGTCATCATCTAGTGCCAAAACAAAGACAGATTCAAGAAGGTTTGATCCCAAGAGTGCTCCTTTTGAACCAAACTCCCCACCATTTCAAGGCCACTCAACCATTCCTCAAGGTTTGAACAATGACTCCTCTGAGAAGATTTCAGATCTGAGCAAGAAGGTGGATCACATGTGCACTGTGATGGCTGATGTTCAAGGGACAGTTACTGGCCACACCTTGAAGCTAGAGGATGTGTTCAAAAAGCTAGTGGACATTGGGAGCCTCATTGAGACTTTCATTTCGTCAGTAAGAGCCAACAAAGCCGAAACAACTCCTCTTCCAACTGATCCAATCCACAACAATTTTAAGGTGTTGGAGGAAGCTTGTGGACTTTTTGATGATTCTGCTGCTTCTGCGAGGATAATTGGTGTAAAAAATATGGTTGACAGTGTTGGAAAGTCTGTGCTTCCCTCTGCCACTGTTGAGCTTAATCTTGAGGGCAGTATTGGTGGGCCATCTTCTCTCCCTGTTCAGTGTAATCACTCAAATAAATCTGTAGACAGTCATGCTGGAGGTACTGAAAAACTTTTGTTTTCGTCATCTGAGAAGTCAAAATCCAATTGCAAGCCTAGGTCTGAAAATATTTCCAAGGAAGACAGTGTGGGTGAGTCTAATATTCCACAATCCCTTGGTTTAACCCTGAGGCAGTCTCTGGATATCCCCAAGGAATCAAAGGATCAAGAGGTAGCTGTTGTAGATAATGACAGTAAATCAGATTGCAACAATGTTGACTTGTTTGTTCGTGAAGGTGATTCTGGATTTCTAGTGATTCCATCTGGGTCCCAAAATGCATTCCTTAAATCTCCTATTGTATTTGAACCAGAAAGTGGTGATGCAATGTTTGTGGATGGCAAATTGGTCAACTTAGAGGATGACAAGGCAGTTATGGTTGATGATGACAAGGTTGTCATCCCAGATGAACACAAGATAGATATGATTGCTGATGACATGGTTGTCATCCCAGATGATGACAAGGTTGATATGGTTGATGATGACAAGGTTGATATGGTTGATGATGACAAGATTGTCATTCCTGAGGAGGTGTTGGAAGTTGTAGATTCTGTGGTAGATCTTCCAGTCAATCCCGTTGATAAAGGGGAATGTCTTGATGTTGATAACATGGAATCTCAAGACAATGTTGAATCCGATGACAATGAGGCACCTGAAGACAATGTTGCTCCTGATGACAATGTGGCTCCCGATGACAAGTTGCTAAGAAAGTCTTCTAGGGTAGGTCATCCTAGCCCTGTCCTTCTAAGCCCCTTCGCAGTGCCAACTAAAGCCATTGGTATGCCTCCCAGACCAGCGTACTCTTTCTATGAATACGATGATCGTTTGGTCTTCTATTAATGGCTAAAAGATGGGTATGTTGTATTCGTTTTTAGCTTTAATTTTCTAATCATTATTTTGTCATCAAATCATTATTCTGTCATATCTATTATATTATTTTAATTCTTAGCTTAAACTTGTCATCAATTTTGTTTCCAAGTGTGATTGATGCAATCCTGGCATCAATCCTGGCATCAAACACTTTTAGGTTTTGATGACATTTGTGTCATCAATCTTGCCATCCAGCACTTTATTATCTAAACTATCAAGACATTGTCATCATCTTTTCTATGTTTAGTTATCATAATTTTTTGTATGACCTATTATACATTTGTCATCAAGCACTTTATCATGATATTTTGGTATTGTTTATTTTCAGTTTTTGAATGATGACATATATTGTCTAATGACATTTTTTTTCTCCTCTTCATTTTTTGCAGCAAGGAAGAAGCCACTATAAAAGGGAATGATATTAGACTCTCTAAGCCCTTTTTCCAGAAGTTGATTAGGAAGAATGCTTGGTTCGACGACGTTGTAAGTGTTTTATCATTGAAACCAGTTTTTTTAAATTTTTATTATTTATGTATTTGTATATAAATGCTAGAATTCTTTTCTGTTTTCCAGCATTTATCTGAAGCCCTATATTTCATGAGGAAAAGAATATTTGATGAGGGAGAAAAATTCAAGGATGTAGTTATTCTGGACTGGGTTTGGTTTAGTAGGATGAACGCCCAGTGTCTTGAGAAGGTGTTGTCTGGTATAGATTACAACCTTAATTTCCATCTTGATTACTTTTCTGGTGCTCATCCACCAGCCTATGGGAAATCGTGGGCTAATGGCGTCTCAAGGGTTTACTCACCATTTAATATCAATGACGAACATTGGGTTGCTCTAGAGATAGACTTGGTTAAGAAGCATATTACTGTTATGGACTGTTTATATACCCCCGATTCGAGAGCTAGTTTCTACAAGGATGAATTCATTATTGAATGTCTTGAGCCTCTTTGCAAATTACTCCCTGTTTTGTTAAACAGAAGTGGGATGTTCAATCACCTTGGGAACCTAGACAATGATTTTACTCTCACTAGGCATCGTACTCTCCCCCAAGACAAAGGGTATGTATTCATTATTTCTTTTTGAAGCATATTATTCTTAACTTATTCTAATTTCTGATGTATTTTTTTTTTCAATGTTACACTGCATAACCATTTTTATTTTTATGTTTCTTTTTGGTTTTCAGTGGTAATTGTGGTCTCTTTACATTAAAGTACATTGAAGCATTTGCATTTGGGAGTTCCTTGGATGAGCTGGATGACGATCATGTGAGGGCACTTAGGGAGAAGAATGCAATTGAGCTATTTCACCAAGAGATTGTGTGGAAGCCTCTTCCTCTTAATCGTAGAAAGCTGTAGAATTGACTCAGCTTTGTGTTTTCACTTTCAGTAAAAACTTGTTAATAGTGATATACTGGACGACAGTGTTTGTTTCACTTGTGTAAGACAATTTGGGATAATGTGTGCCTTTTTGTACTCCGGTGTTTGTAATGATGACAGTTTGTTTTGCAATCTTATTTTAGTGATGACAAATTAAATAAAGTGTTTTATGGTTGTCCCCTATATATAGTTTTTAATGATTGTGATTCTATCATACTGTCATCCAGATGACAAAAAAGTTTTATTACACTGTCATGCTTTTTGTACCTATTTTACTTTTAGATCATTGTCATCACTGATTGTTGATCAGAATGATCTAAAGCATCATTCTATCTCACTCATTGTGTCAATATTTTATGACAGTTCTATGTTCATTTAAAAATTGTCATCAACCGTCATCTTTCATTAACTATGTCAATGTTTGATGACAGTTCTATCTTCACTTAATATATTGTCATCAAGTGTCATCTTATAAATTATATTTTTTATCATTATTAAATTTGTTCTCCTCCTCATACAATTTCTTATAATTCTTTTGATGACTGTTATATACACTCAAAAATATTTCTGTCATCAGCCTTCACCTGTCATCATCCTTCATGCAGCCTTATTTTGGGATTTTTTTTAGTTTTTTCTGGTGAACCCCAATGCATGTTAATTTAAAATTTCGAAACCAACATGCATTGCTGAGGATAATTCAAAGTTTGAGTTTGGTTGTTGGTCTCCTAACAACCAATAGCATTAAATGTGTTTGGCCAATTTAATGTATTCTTTTGCAACCCTAACTCCTTTCCTATATATATATCCTCATCTTCCATTCCAGATATCCCATATCCTCCCTTTTCATCTTTTTTTTTGTATACCTCCACATATCCAATCGTTTACAAGGCAAGTATTTTATTTTTCAATTTTTTTCTTTTGTTGTAAGTTCAATGGCACTCATTTTTATTTAAAATTCGTGTTTGTGCAGTTCTTTCCTCAAAATGGAAGATGATATCGACTGGGAAAATGATTTCGACTGGGATGAGTGTTTTTTTGTTGAGATGCAGATGTCTATGGTGGAAAATGATTGTAGATTGGTAAAAATCTCCATCCTTTTTATGGAATTGCATAATCTCTTTTTCAGTTTTCTTTCAAATTTTAATATGCTTCAGTTTTTATATATTTCAGCCAATCCCTTTTGACCACTCCAATGAATATCTCAAGGAGTTCAAAGATAAGAAAATCATCTTGGCTATGTTAGACAAACAAAATATTTGGGATGTAATGGTGAAATTCAGTGACCATGGGAATCCAAACAATTGCTATAGGTTTGGTGAAGGCTGGAGGAAGTTTGTTGCAGACAATAAAATAGAAAAAGATCAAACTCTCCTATTTGAAGTGATGGGGAGAAGTGATAGAAGTCTTGTGTACCTGGTTAGGGTTGTCAAAACAGCTTAGCCTCTTTTTGTCTCTCTGTCATCTAGCTATGGACTTTTGTGCTTTTTATGGCTTATCCGAGTGTTGTTGTGTCCTTTTCCTATGTGATTGGTATTTTCCTTTTATGGTCGTTTCATCTATGTAACTTCACTTTATGTGTTGAAATTATGCAATAAAAGAATCAATTCCTATTTTTTCTTTCGATGACAGATATTGATATTGTCATTTATTTTTTCATCTGTAATCTAATGTTATAAAGTTATGAATCTTTTAAATCCATGTTTAAATAATATGTTATGATTTCATATACTTGTCATCACTGATGTCAGAGTTATCAGTTTGTCTTATCGGCCAATTATCTAAGTTGTCATCAACTTTTTAATCAGATTTCTTATTGTATTATGTTATCTATCATCATTTGATTTATAATATTTGTATTTATCTTTATGAAGCACGCTACGCGTGCTTCATTTCACTTCTCATAATTTTGTGCTAAAGCTTGATTACAATTTTATGGTTTGATGATATTAAACTGTCATCAACTGTCATTTGTCATCTACCTTCATCTGTGTGCTTTTCTGATGCAAAACAACTTAGTATTTAATATATTCATCCAATAATTCTTTGATGACAGTTATATACACTCGAAAATATTTCTGTCATCAGCCTTCATCTGTCATCATCATTCATCCAGCCTTATTTTGTGAATTTTTTCTGGTGAACCCTAATGCATGTTATTTTAAAATTTCGAAACCAACATCCTCAATTTAATGCATTGGTGAGGTTAATTCAAAGTTTTGAGTTTGTGTGTTGGTCACCTAACAACCAATAGCATTAAATGTGTTTGACCAATTTAATGTATTCTTTGCAACCCTAACTCCTTTCCTCTATATATATGTTCATCTTCATTCCAGATATCCCACACACTCCCTTTCCTCAAAATTCGATATTGTGCAGTTCTTTCCTCAAAATGGCAGATGAAATCAACTGGGATGAGACCTTTCTTGTTGAGATGCAGAGGTCAATGGTTGAACATGATTGTAGATTGGTAAAAATCTTCATGCTTTATGTTATTGCCTAATTTCTTTATCTGTTTTCTTTCAAATTTTAATATGGTTCAGTTTTATATATTTCAGCCAATCCCTTTTGACCATGCCAATGAATATCTCAAGGAGTTCAAAGATAAGGAAATTTTCTTGGTTGTGGAAGACAAAGAACAAGTTTGGGATGTAATGGTGAAATTCAGTGACCATCGGAACCCAAACAATTGCTATAGGTTTGGTAAAGGCTGGAGGAAGTTTGTTGCAGACAATAAAATAAAGAAGGATCAAGGTCTCCTATTTGAAGTGAGGGGGAGAAGTGCTAGTATGCTTGTGTACCTGGTTAGGGTTGTCAAAAGAGCTTAGTTCTTTATGTCTCTTTGTCATCTACTTATGGATTTTTTGTGGTTTTTATGGCTTATCTGAGTGTTGTTGTGTTCCTTTTCTATGGGATTAGTATTTTCCTTTATGATCTTTCATCAATGTAACTTCACTTTATTGTGTTGAACTTATGCAATAAAAGAATGAATTCCCGTTTTGCTTCCGATGACAGATATTGATGTTGTCATTTATTTTTTTGTCTGTAATCTAATGCTCTAAATTTTTCAATCTTTTAAATCCATGTGTTTATTAATATGTTATGATATCATATACTTTTGTCATCACGGATGACAGAGTTATCATTTTGTCTTATAGGCCAATTATTTAAATTGTCATCAACTTTTTAATCAGATATCTCTTTCTATTTTTGGCATCTGTCATCATTTGAATTTTTTCACTTCTCATAAGTTTGTGTTAAACCTTGATGACAATTTGATGAGTTGATGATTATTCAACTGTCATCAACTCTTATATGTCATCTACCTCCATCTGTGAGCTTTTCTGATGCAAAACAACTAAGTATTTAATATATTCATCCAATTGTTCAACAATTTTTATTTATTGCAATGACCATGTGCTATGTCATCCAAAATACTTGTTCAAATAAATTAAAATAGGACAGTAATGCAAACTATATATGTGTAATAGTATTTTTTTATCAATGTAATCAAACTATTCTAGAACAAAAGGTGAACTTCTAGCTTCTGGGGTTTTGTTCATGCATGATGTTCTGTTGTGTCCAGTGGATCCGCATAGACTGCATCTTGCGGGTCTTCTTGGTCCACACCTCCTCTTGCTATGATTTGGGAACTCACCTTCAGACGGTATTCTCTTCTTCTTAAGTTTCCCTGTTCTTTTCTCTAGCTTGGGAGGTAGGCATTGTATGTTCATTATCTCCTCTGGAATCATTTCTTCAGTTTGCCTAGGCACAGGATATATGGTCTCCTTGTAAGATTTCATCCAATTCTCAAATCTATAGTAGTCACTCACAAATCCTGTCACTTTCACCTTTGCTTTCTGCATTGCTGCCATTCCATGTACACAGGGAATATGATCTAGATCAAACACTCTGCAAGTGCAGCTTCTTTTTTCCAAATCGACAACTCCATAGAAATCTCCTCCTATCACCTGGTATTGGAACCCATTCAATGCCCTCACTTCATATTTCTTGGACAGTTTATGCCTTTTTTGAAGAATTTCCTCTATGTTTGGTGGCACCACTTTGCTCAGCGCTTCTTCTGTTTTGATGCGCCTTTCAACGAACCATCTTATCAGCATTTCTAAAACACAATCCAATAGGGCAACAACCTGAAATGACCTAGCCTCTAGTAGGACCTTATTGATGGTCTCTGAATTGTTTGTAGTCATTATGTTGTATCGGTCTCCTTTGCAGTGTGATCTTGCCCACTTCTCAAATTTGGAAATAACCAAGTAATCCCCCATTTCCTGATTAATTGCACATATCTTCTTGAAGTTCTCCTCAAATTCCCTTTTTGTATAGTTGTTTGCAACCAAAGTGAAGAGCTTGTGCACACCCCTGTCCTTATACCTTGTCTTGAGGTTTTGATGAACATGTCTTCTACACACACAATGCTTTGATGATGTATAAATTCTCTCCACTGCCTTTATAATACTTAGATGCCTATCAGACACAATCACCAATTCCTGTGAACTAGGAATCATTGTGATAAGCTGTTGGAAGAAAAATGTCCAAGATCCATCATTTTCTGAATCAACAATTGCATACGCCAATGGATAAATTTGTTGGTTCGCATCCTGCGCAGTTGCAATCAATAGGTGTCCTTTGTACTTTGTATGCAAATGTGTTCCATCCACCATGATTACCTTCAAATCAGAAGTATTCTGTCATCAACAGTCATTTTTTATATATTTTTGGTTCAAACCCTTTGAAATATAGTACTATTTACTGTATTTTTTATATTTTCTTTTCATACACTGATATCATGCATCCTATAAGAATTTTGTCATCAAACATTGTCGTCAAATAAAAATGTCATCAAAATCTGTCATCCTGCATCCTTCAACACATATTATGAGCAATACACATTTTGAGATTTTTTTTGTAATAATACACTCATCAAATACTGTCATCATTAATGTTTTTAATATATTTTCAAACACTGTTCTCATTCATCCTGTCATGCTTTTACCTTATTTTAAAATTCTGTCATCAACACATATTGTCATCCTTAGTCCATTTATTGTAAGATTCAAGTATAGCAAGGTATGTCTACATACCTTTCTCATTTGATCAAATCCTCTTATTGTTGCTCCTAGTGCTATGAACACATACTTGAAGCAATTTTCGTCATCAACCTCTAGCTTTGTGTATGTGCCTATGTTGACTTGTTTGATCATGTGGCAATATATAGGCAACATTCCATAGTTTTCTTGTGGTGTTCCTCTAATCAAATTTTGTGCCCATTCCTTTGCCTTCAAAGCCTTCCAATAGCTCACATCCATACAATGTTCTTTCCTCATGTCGTTCCGGATACTTTTAGGGTTCGGTCCAGTTTTCACCCCTTCATACCTACACACACAATAAATCATCCAAACTGTCATCTTTCAATATTAATGTGTTTGTATAAGACCATAACTATTTTGCTAATATGTTTTGTTACCTTGTTTTAATCTTCTCTCCAACCATCTTGTATGTTGGCTTGCACTGGTTTTCACACCTAAATTCAAAAGAGCATGTGTGTTCTTCTCTATACTTTCTTATCTCAAAGAAATGTGTGTCTTTCAACACCATTGCCCTCAGCCCCCAGTTGCAGTTCTCATCTGCACACTTAACAGTAAACAAATCAGGGGTTGACTTGTATACCTTGTACACAAAGTTCTCCCTCATAGCGACTTTCCTAATGGCAACTTTGAGCATCTCCTTTGAGTCAAAAATCTGTCCAATATGGATGAACCCTGTGTAGTCTTCATAAGAAGGACTATCACCCTCCATAATTTCTCCCCATTCAGTAATTTTGTCCCTTGATTCACAACTAATTACCTCACTCCCACCTTCCATCTCATAATCATTCTGAAATGGAACAAGGCTGTTTTTTTCCCTCACTACTGTCGTTTTAGTTGTCTTCTTCTTTTTTCTCTCTGTCACATACAAAGGCACACTCCATTGCACCTTCTCTAATTTGTTGATTTCAATGAAAAAATTGAAGTCCTCGTCCGTCTCTACAATATATGGTATCTGAATTTTCTGGAAAGGATTCAAGTGCGACAACTCAATTTCATGTGCTTGTGTCTTCAAATTAAACCTTTGAATAATGGTATCCTTTGCACCATCCAGCCCTATGTTGATGTCGATTACAAATGCTTTTGAAATCAATGTCCCAACATAAGCATTTGAACCATCTTTCATCTTCCAGTCTCCTCCCCAACATACAGTTAGAATATTCATTTTGTACCTGTATAGCACATGTTATTGTCTACATAAACATTCTATCATCACTCTACAATTCCTGAATTGTACTGAATCCAATTTTCAATCTGAATCATACCTAATATTATAAATTTAAATTCTAAATCCTGTCATCAAGTCCTTTTCTTAAACAACAATACTGTCATATTATTTCTGTCATCCAACACTCATCATGTAATCCATCAACATTCTGTCATCACTGTTTAAATTCCTGAATTGTTATATTATGTCATCTAATCCATCAACATTCTGCATTACTGTCATCCAACACACATCATCTAATTATCAAACTGTCATCACATTTACATTTTTAAATCTAAGTTCAATATTATGTCATCAACTTTCTATATGAGCATCATATTGTCATCAGGATCAACATTCATCGGTTTCATCTATATTCTATCATCACTCTACAATTCCTGAATTGTACTGAATCCAATTTTCAATCTGACATCATACCTAATATTATAATTTTAAATTCTAAATCCTGTCATCAACTCCTTTTCTTAAACAACAATACTGTCATCTTATTTCTGTCATCCAACACTCATCATGTAATCCATCAACATTCTGTCATCACTGTTTAAATTCCTGAATTGTTATATTATGTCATCTAATCCATCAACATTCTGCATTACTGTCATCCAACACACATCATCTATTTATCAAACTGTCATCACATTTACATTTTTAAATCTAAGTTCAATATTATGTCATCAACTTTCTATATGAGCATCATATTGTCATCAGGATCAACATTCATCAGTTTCATCTATATTCATCAACACTCTGTCATCCAGTTTTCATTATTTTATTCAATCATTGTTCTTCATCTTATTTGTCCACCAAAATCCTTTTTTTAACAACATTTTGTCATCAAAAATACAGAAAGTCTTTAAAATCACAGTTTTATTTAATTATTTCGTGTGTTTTAGCATTCACATTCATGTAATTATATGATGACAGTTTGAATTTTACCTCGATTTCGATATGCAGTAGGAAGTTTCTTATATCGAGACGACAGATTGATGCTTTGTTAGTTTGATGATGTCAAACCTTGAATTTCATTCCAGAATCTACCGCGAGAGAGATCTTATGAAGCGCGCGAAGCGTGCTTCATTTCACTTACCAGAAAATTTGATTCGAACCACCAAATTCAGTCGATGCGAACCGAGATTAAGCCTGGCTTCGAGTTTCCTGGTGGAGGCGTTTGCTGCGGCTCGGAGGAGTTGACAGTAGCGGGAAGGATCGAGCTTTCTCGCTCCAAATGCAGAGGAAGTGCGAGGATGACAGCACTTGCAAGGAGGACGAAGGAAATCCGTGTGGAGAAGGAGAAGGTAGAAGATCGTTAATGGAGAAGAAGCTGGAGGAAGAAAATTTCGGCAGGGAAGGGAAGGGAAGGGAAGGAGAGGAAGGGGACGCGCGTGTAACAGATTGGAAAAGGAAAAGGTTAGATTGCTTTCCTTGTATAAAAAGGGTTAGTTTCTTCACAAAACATAGTTAAAAGGGTTACTTAGCCCATTTTGGGTGCAGCAGCCATATCTTGGTCATTGGGCCTCTGTTGGGCTTCTACTTTGGACACGGTCAAGATAGGCCCAAGAAGTATACTCTGACAAAATATCATCTCAATTGGACGCCTGCCTCTTGTCCATCCCATCTTCGATAGCACCGCCTCTTGTCGTCTCTTCGGCCTTCAGCTTGGCGTCAGGATTGCATCATGGGTTGTTCTGGGAGACGCCCTTACACGGGACATGCATATCATGTGTTACACGAGAGATCAAATCAGATAAATGTTTATTTTAAGCAATCCGTAATACATATTAACCCTACCCTAACATTATTTTCTTCCTATTTCACCTCTATTCGCCTCCATTAAAACCCATTTTCAACCATTCAAACCTCCAAAACACTCTAAATCCACTAAAACAATGGAAGATGAATAGAAATTCAACAAAGGAAGGAGTGAAGATGATGGTTGATCAAGTAATAATGTCAAATTTTATATTTTAATTTGTTTTGCACCATTAAGAGCTAGAATGAAGTTATTATGTTGTATTTCATGTTAAATGTAGTAGTAGTAAGTGTTAAAGGGATGACTTTAGCATAGAATGTCCAAAAGATTTGTTCTTGAATGTTCTTTTGTCTAGGGTTTAGTGTTTTCAATGTACAATTTTAGTTTAGTTTATGTTTATGCTATTTTGGGTACAATGTTAGTGACTATAGATTAAATTAGTGAAATGTTAAATTTTATGGTGAGAAATGTTGTATTGAATGAGATTTTTGAGGATTTTAATGTTATTTCCCTAAAATATTGGGTTAAGGTTTAAATGACCCCGTAAAAATATGTTGTGTAAATATTTATGCAATTTCCCGCGTTATGCAAGAACGGATGTCTCGCGTAATGCGATGGATCGGTTCTGGCATAATGCGTGAAATTGCACATTACATAACCTAAATCTGTTTGTGTGTATTTTGTTGTGTCTAGGTGAATTTGTCTTTGTTCACTGGATTGAATGCAATATCTTTGAATGACTACAACTACCCAATGGACACGGTGCCATTTCCACCACCATCATTTGATTTAGGGATTGAGTTTGGAAATTATTATCAACCATCTACGTATGAAGTGCACGTTCCATCTACGTATCAAGTGTCCGTGCCATATGCATATGAAGTGCCATGTACATATGAGGTGCCATCAAGCTATGATGCGTTTGTTTCATAGTTTGCTAACCCACATATGTTGAGACCGGTTACAAACGTAGTAAATGAGTTATTATTTCTTCCCGCTTTATGTAATGCACCAAAGTTTGATGATCCCGTATGTGAGGAAGATGTGGTTTCTAGGAGTATTTGGATTTTGTACAACGGAACAAGTGTTTGCCTCGAAGGAATTAGGTCCCCAATGAGCGTATAAAGATGGAAGGCAACATAAGTTCACGATCTCCATGGGAAGGAGTAGACCATCTTTATCGGGGCAAAGTGGAAGGGTTCAAATCCTTTGTGAGAAAGGAGGAAAGTATGTCCCTAAAGGAAGCTTTGTGAGGAAAAACACAAAGAGCAAGAAAGTGGGGTGTCTATTTGAGTTGAAGCTTATGGAGAAGCCTAAATATTGTTGGAAATTAACTATTGTAAGAGGTTTCCACAACCATCATATTGGAAATACTTTGGTCGGGAATGCATTTGCTGGGTGGATGACCCCTGATCAAAAGAAAACATGTCGTGAGATGGCAATTTCTCACTTTTCTCCTAATTAGATTTACACTGAGCTAAAAAAGGATATCTTGAACTGCACCAAGAAGAGACAAGTGTACAATGAGGTAGATTTGATAAGGAAGGAACAAATGGAAGGTAGAACCATGGTTCATGAATTCTTTCATGAATGCAAAGAGAACAACTACATCATGAAGTATAGGCCAAGTGCAAAAAATTCTTCCAAGATAGGTGACTTTTTCTTTGCTAGTCCCAAATCAATGAAGCTCTTTCAATTAAATAATAATTTAAAAATTAGTATGAAAATTAGTTATATAGTTTAAACATATACCTGCAACAATGTGTAATAGAACGACACAAGAGCACAGTTTTGGCGTGTAGATATCCGAATTGCCTATATATGTGTGCCAACAGACCCGAGGTGTTTAAAGCTTTGTTAAATGTTTCCACAAGCTGGATCAAGTTTTAGGACTTGTCGGGAAATAAGGTCGAGGCAACAATATACAACACCCAACCTAGTCCTTGTCGTTCTTTTGACAATCCTTGACAATGGTTCTTCAGCTACTCAGATTTCACCCTCCCAGAATCAATCACCCCCTCATCTATGCCAAAAATACCGCCCCCACTTGCAAAAGTGTCCCGTTAGTTCATTCTTCCCCAACTTCTGACCCGATTTTTTGTTTGGTCCCATGTCATTCCCATTTATACATATCCCTAAAATCATATAAACATCTAGAAGAGTACGTAAAAGTCATATCACCACAAGGGAGGTGGAATGAATTTGTCTCAGGTTTCCATCTTTCAATGAACGCTCCAATCAACGAGAAGTCGATTTCTTTGTACATGATGTCGGCAAGATGTGACAATCCAAGTGCAACGGGCACCTCACTCCATTGGGTGTTCTCTTGTAATGGAAATTTTTCTCGTTGTTGGTTCCTTTGTTGTCCTTTCATTGGCCCTTTGTCCTTCATAATAGAAATTACAAAAATAATACAAGTTAGATTCATATAAATAAATTTAATCTCAATATGCAAAATATAACAAAAGAAGGAGTCCAGAAAAACACATATTCTACAGGAAAAAAAACGCAGATATGTGCATTGTCTCGCGTAACGCATTGAACACTAATACCAAAAGAGACGTACACCGCACTACTCTTTCCACGCATTTTTAATACCGCGGTAATCAAGATACGGAGACCATGTTGTAATTAAAAAGTGCGGTGTACATTGTCTTTTCTTTAGACCGGACCACGGGTTTTTTTATAAGTGCGGTTAAATGTATATGCGGTCCGCGGTTTAAATTAGAAGTGGGGTCCATATATAATATAGACCACGGTCTTTATTATAAGTGCGGTCCGTTTTTTTCCTTTATATCCTAATTAAATGAATATCGTCTGACCTCGTTCAATTTGACCTTCGAACTCACATACTCGTTCGACCCTATCTGCGCCAATTTGCTTCACTCGAACCTCCTCCATCATCTACTTCTCCCATTCTCTCTAACTCAACAATGTCAAAAGACTCAATTTTCATACCAAAGAAGCTCTGATTGTGCTCTAATCCATCCACATTCTTCCATTGGTGTCAGCCCCATCTATGGCGTCTTCTTCTTCCTCATCCTCCTCATCATGCCTCTCATCCAGCCAGATAAACTCCAACTCCGTCCTAGTAGATCTCTTCGATTCTCGCTACACGGAACTCGCCGAGCTTGTCTAGAAGGCTTTGCTTCTCCCTACACTCGAAGACATCGTCGGAAGCCGCAATCTCACTATATTCGCACTGCATAACAAGGTCTTTGAACGCGAGATTGACGCTGATTTCAAGGGGTTTTTGCTTGAGCCTGGGAATCTCAAGTCACTTCAAACCCTAATCCTCTCGCATATCGTCCCTTCTCGCATCTACTCCTCAAATTGGTCTGCTGCTACCGCTATTCCCTCATTGTCTGACCATCGAATCACCCTCAGCCGACATCGCACCAAAGGCTCGCCGTCGACAAGGGCACAACAAGCACTCGATTCATCATCTACAACGACTATAGCAAGTCCGTCAGATCTCACCTAGCTGAGTTCAATCAGTTCTATCCACAACCAAGGTACATCGCTCTTCTCTCTATCTTTGATCCCCCCCTCCATTAGTGATTCCAATTCTGTGAAATTTGGTACTATTTCGACCTAATTATGCGTCAAATTTTTAAATTTGGTGGGTTCAACATGATTCGATGGAGATCCTTGAGAGCATTAGGGTGTGTATATTCTTGTAATTTAAGTTTAGTTTCTGCCCCAAGCTCTAAATATTTTCATGATTGACTTAATTTCGTCTATGAACACAGATCTTACTCATTTGTGTTGAACGATTTCAAGTTCCAACTAAATTCATTTACTGCCTCAGTTTAGGCTTAGAAACTGACCTTGCTCTGGATTTTCAGATACTAGGCATTCTTCATTATGGTCTTGCTAGAACTGTTGACCTCTTCATCAAGCATGCTATCACTCCAGCGACACGTTTACAATCTAGAGTTTCATTTGTAGAAGAGTCAAATGAGAGGAATAGACAGTGGGAAACAACAAGTTTAAAGATAGTTTCGTGCTCAGATATTGAGGTAATGTTAACTGTATGATCTCTCTTGTGTAATGAATGATAGATGTGATGTGTGCATACTAAATTTAAGAAGAACCTAATGGCTAACATGGATTTTGATATGACAGAGTGGAAGCATTCACGGATATGCTATATTTTCAAGGCTGACAGAAGTTGTTAGGTTTATCTACAAATTCTTATGCCTCCAAAATGGTTCTTGGATGAGATGCTTTGGTAAACTATCATGGCCAAGGATGTCTGAGCTGGTTATTTCTAGTTTCCTCTCTAAGGTTGGTGCGGTTGCGTCATTTCTTTCTAATTTCCAACTTCTTTTCAAATTGAACAGTCTTACTAATTTCTGCATAAAAAATGAAATTGAATTGTGGAATTGTTGTGGCATGAGTACTTTCTTGACAGAAATATGTCTTTTAGACATAAATCTTTTTTGGCAGATAAGCTGTCTTTCAGCCTCTTCTTAGAATGAGCATTTGTTTCAGATTGTGCCGGATGATGCTTCGAAATTGCCAGACTTCCAAAGGATCATTAGCATATCTTCTGAATTTGAGAGTACACTGAAAGAAATGAGGTTCATTTCAGCATCCGACAAGAATGATGAAAGCCTTAGCACCTTCGCGGATAATTAATGTTGAGGTTACTTTGCGTCGCGCAAGAAGATTGAAATCTTGGCAACTGCTAGGAAATACATTTTACAATGTGACTTTACATTCCCGCAAGTAAGGCCTTAAAGCTTATGAGTTATTACATCTATACTTGTGAAGTAAGCTTCTACTAAACATATATATCTATTTAGGAGTTTAGAAACAAAGGACCTTATTCGAGGGATTGTGCAAGTACGGATCGTGTTGTTGACTTAATATTCTCATCTGAGAGGTGTGTGGTCTCAGAGGATGCTTCGCAATTAATGAAGCTAGTTCATCAAACAATGAAGAGGATGATTTCATCCTGCCTTCCCAATATTGATTTATTTTGGAGGAAAGTAACTAGTCAGGCTAGGGTCCTTATTGTACTCCAGGCTAGGGTCCTTATTTTTTTCCTTTATGTTAGAGTTTGGTGCATTTCATGCTTTTAAGTTACAACTTTTGCCTGAGTAGTTACATTACTTTATCACATTCATCATTAACATATAAATTGAGAAATGACAATATTAGAAACTCACCCGATTTTAAAATATAAATTCGTTAATGAAGAAACTTGAAGAGCAAATTTCAAAATCATCTCAATTTGAGATCACAGAGACTCACTGCTTCGTTTGTTAAAAAATTATTGCACGATGTCTGTTTATCATCTCCAAGGGTGGCACTTGAATTTTATCATGCTGCTAGGGTTTCTTTGCTCCTTTATGAGGCTGTCGTACCTGTCAAGGTTTGTATATACAATTCTGAAATGTAGTACTAATATCTTGAAGCCTTCATAGATATACAATTTTGCATTTTATCTTGCTGCTTGGGACGTTGAAGTATTGTCTACAATTTTTCATTTTATTAGTGTGAGCATATTTTCACGTTACTGATTTGTTGATGTTTTTTGTTACTGTATATTTATTTTTATATTTCTAGTTACACCAAGAAATACAAAGTTGAAAGAGGAATAGCAGAATGAATAGGTGAAAAGAAAAAGGCATATCAATCTTTTCTTTTTATTTAGTTGTATATTTATTTTCCACCTGCACTTAGTTCTGTAAACATCTGTTGCTCCTAATTTCTCTGACATTTTTGATATACAACACAGTTTATAAATAGAGATGGTTTTGTACTTTCTAATAGAGATGATTTAATTTTGGTACCTCTTCCAAACAGCTGTCCATCCCTCTTTGTATGGTGTATGTTGCAGTCGTAATGCATAAAACCTTTCTAATGAAAAATTCATATAGGACCACGGTTCAGAACAAGAACCGTGGTCTTTTTTGTTTTTTAAAACCGGAAAGGACCGCGATTCTTTTCAAACCGCGGTCCTATATCAAACCACGATTAAATAACTGCGGTCCGGATATTTTAAGGCCATGAAATTTTTAACAACGGTCTGATATTAACCACGGTTAAAAACCGTGGTCTGAAAAATACCACGGACACCCTACGCGATGCGAAAGCCGGACCGCGCCGAGCGAGACCGCCCATACAAAACCGCAGTCCCATGTGTTAAAAAACTGCGGTCTACCCCTATAATCTGTACTAGTGGAAATAGTTCTCCCGTTACGCGTGAAAATGCACATTTCTGCATTTTTTTCCCTGCAGAATCTGTGTATAGCCTAATGCCTGAGAATATAAATATAAATGACTCATAAAGCGTTGTTGGATGTGGTAAGCCTCATGTGCAGAAAATCCCTTCAGCAACTCTGGAATTTTTGGACCTCCAACTACGCTGCCAGTGAGCTCAGGATCTCATCTTGGCTCGTTCTTTGCTTTTGCTTTTGCTTTTTTCTTTTGAGTTGGTTGGTCTTCTTCTTCTTCGTCCTCTTCATTAGCTTCTTCTTCTTCATCTCTATCTCCATCTCCATCTCCTACTTGATCCTCCTCTTCCTCTTCCTCTTCCTCTTACTCTTGTTGTTGTTGATTGTGAGATGAAGAACCAGCTGGTCCACTTCCCTCAGCATATCCACTGCCCCAACCATGACCACTACTCCAACCCTGTCCAATGTCCACACCACTCTGTGCAGCCTGAATGAAATTGTCCCAACACGTTCCAGCGTCTCCAGCATAGCCATTACCCTCAACTGTCCAACAAAATAACTTTTAGACGATGATGGAGCTTCCAAATAATAGCCTGCAGGGTAGTCGCCCTGATAGGAGGCGTAACCTGGCATACACTGACTAGGTTCAGAACAAGAACCGTGGTCTTTTTTTTTTTTTTTAAACCGGAAAGGACCGCGATTCTTTTCAAACCGCGGTCCTATATCAAACCACGATTAAATAACTGCGGTCCGGATATTTTAAGCCCATGAAATTTTTTACCGCGGTCTGACAAATACCACGGACACCCAATTACGCGGTGCGGCGCCGAGCGAGACCGCCCATACAAAACCGCGGTCCCATGTGTTAAAAAACTGCGGTCTACCCCTATAATTTGTACTAGTGGAAATAGTTCTCCCGTTACGCGTGAAAATGCACATTTCTGCATTTTTTTCCCTGCAGAATCTGTGTATAGCCTAATGCTTGAGAATATAAATATAAATGACTCATAAAGCGTTGTTGGATGTGGTAAGCCTCATGTGCAGAAAATCCCTTCAGCAACTCTGGAATTTTTGGACCTCCAACTACGCTGCCAGTGAGCTCAGAATCTCGTCTTGGCTCGTTCTTTGCTTTTGCTTTTTTCTTTTGAGTTGGCTGGTCTTCTTCTTCGTCCTCTTCATTAGCTTCTTCTTCTTCATCTCTATCTCCATCTCCATCTCCTACTTGATCCTCCTCTTCCTCTTCCTCTTCCTCTTGTTGTTGTTGATTGTGAGATGAAGAACCAGCTGGTCCACTTCCCTCAGCATATCCACTGCCCCAACCATGACCACTACTCCAACCCTGTCCAATCTCCACACCACTCTGTGCAGCCTGAATGAAATTGTCCCAACACGTTCCAGCGTCTCCAGCATAGCCACTACCCTCAACTGTCCAACAAAATAACTTTTAGACGACGATGGAGCTGCCAAATAATAGCCTGCAGGGTAGTCGCCCTGATAGGAGGCGTAACCTGGCATACATTGACTAGGGTTGTAGTCTCTCCCCCCCCCCCCCCCCCCCCCACACACACACACAGTTGTTGGCACCAGAGTACTCTTCATTGTAGTGGTTGAGTGCCTCAGCCGGGAATAACTCATTTGGGGAAGCTTTCTTGCTTTTCTCCCCTTTTCCCTTGTCAACTGGTGGGTCTCTCCTCCTTTCGTCTCGGTTTCTAACCTGAGTCGAATGTCCTGGACGATCCATTACCTAAAACAATACAAAATCAATATCAACTTACAATCACACAGAATGCAGAAACAAAAAAAAAACAGAATGAACAATGCAGAATGCAGAAGACAATGCTGAAGAGGAAATTGCAGAAATAATGCAATTTCTCGCGCAACACGAGACAACCATTTTCACGTTGCGCAAACTGTGACGTCACGCGTGACATCACACTTTCTTCTCCGGCGATCTCCTTCACTCCGGCCACATTCCGACCATTATTTTACCATTTTCATATAAAGTCAACATAAATTCAATACTTTTAACACAAAAACCTATCGATTTAAGTAAATTCCCAAATCAACATCAAAACCCTAAATAAAACGAAAACCCTAATCAAAACCATAACCCTAATGCATTTGTATCTATTCAATATGAAAAAATCATTCACTAATCAACCATAATAAAACATTATCACCTTTCATCCATTCTAAACAACATAAATTTGTATGTATATGTTGAAAACGTAATTGATAGTTGTTTGATTCAAATTTAGAGGTAGACTTGTTGGTTTGTGCATTAGAAAGGGGTAAAAAGACCTTCTTGACAGACGGGGGAATGACATGCGTGAAGAAGCTTGTGCTTGCCTGAGTCACAGATGAATTTGCACATAAATGTGCAAATTGGTCCGTGACGTACAGTGGGAAGAGCTCTGTGACGAAGTTTTTTCTGTGGTTCTTGACGAAGGTGGTAAATAGTGTTTCTTAGTGTATTTTTGGCGTTTTATTTTTATTTTGAAGTATAATAATTAAATGTTCAATGATTTAAACAACATATCAATCGATGTCGATGTTTCATTGGGACCTGAATGAGTGTCTTCGTTTGATCTTGGTTTAGATTTTGATAATCCGCCAAATGTCTCTCAACTTGGTCCTCCTCTGTATCATTCTCATCAAATTAATTGGTCCAATGTACCTCAATATCAATCTGTATCGCAACCATATCAATCTAAGTTACAGCTTCAAGGAATGCAGCTTTTCCCAGCTAAATACCACAGTTTGACAGTGTTGTGCATTATGCGGAGCCCAGAGTCGATGAAACTGCTTAAGGCGTTTAGGGTGGTTAAGATGATTGTTTATCGACACTACCTACAATAAAAATCAGTTTGTATAGTTAAGGTATAACTAATATTCTTCAATTTCCTACATATATATAATGTAATTGTATTATTTTGCTAAGGTATGACATGCCCGTCATTGAGATTGTTGGAATAACGCCAGCGTGGAAGAACTATGATGTTGGTGGGGCTTTTGTGTCAGAAAAGAACGAAGAAAACTATGTGTGGTGCTTTTATCAATTGGCAGATTTTTTAGGGTGGTTAAGATGATTCCAACTTTCTTAGTGATTGAACGGGAAAAATCTTTGATAAATGCTTTGGATAGAATCTTTCCAAATTCTACTTTCTTCCTCTGTAGGCAGCACATCCAAAAGAACATTGAGGACCATGTTAAGAAAGCAATGCGGCCAAAAGCAAGGGGGACTAATTTTGCAAGCGACTGCCTTGCCTTATTCAAGAAGTCAACGGATCATGCATACAACATCAGGTTGGGGCGTATTGAAAGAGATTGGGCAAAATATTTATCCGAGATTAGATATCTGAAGAAAAATTGGCTTACCCCGTACGTGGATAAATTTCTTTCGATCTATGTGGATAAGATCTTCACATTAGGATTCAACACCACAAACAGGTTAGTGATGTTACTGTGTTTCTTATTTGGTTTATACACTAGTATATTAGCTTTTCTTTCTACTCAAAAAATATCTTTTTTATTATGCATGGTTGAAAGTGAGCATTTTAGCTTCAAAAATTATTTGTCACTGCCAAGCCGAAGATAGGCATTGTGTTTGATAGGTACAATCCCAAGATGCGCAAACAGGTCAATGAATCTTGGTTTTTTCAATGGAAGTCGGCAAAAGATTGTAAGTAACATTAAAAAAGTTGATCTCTTCAAGCTTCTTAAATACAAAGTGTCTTATACTTTCTTGAATCGCTTGATTACGGAATACAAGAAAGGGGAATATGACCTTCATCTTTATCATTGTGAATGCGTCATAAGGAAGAGAGATGGATTGCTATGTGTGCATGACATTTACAAATATGTGAGGAAGCAAGAACCCATTCTTGTTGATGCGGTTCATTCCTTCTGGAGGTAATTGACTTTGGTAAAAGTAGAGACCGGACCCGAAATAGAAGAGAGGCGCCAAGTAGCAAGAAACTTGATGAATGAGTTTATTGTTAAGCAATGGGATGGAATGTCACCTTATGACCAACACGAGTGTGCAATGAAATGTTTGGCAATAGGTAACCCTTAAATGACCAACCTCCAAGTGCCAACTTATGTGACGTCTAAGAAGGGACGACCTTCGGGAGCTCCAAACAAAGAGTACAACCAAATGAAAAGACAACTGCATTGACGAAGCATTTGAAGAAATGCCTTCAACGAAGCAAATACCATCTTCATTCAAGGTCGGTAAGAGCGATGAGTGGGATTTGAAGAAGGTTACAAAGTATAATACCCGCACCTCCGTGCATGCGTCCCCACGTGCATGGTTGGTATCCAATTGTCGCTAATGGAAATTGTGGATACAGAGCTATCGCACCACAATTAGGTTGGGACCAAGCAAATTGGAGGACAATTAGGGGTGAAATGGCCCAAACGGTTTTTGCACATTGGGAGAATGGGTTGCAAGATTGTTGGGCAACCCTAGGTCAACAACCTAATGTTTAACAAGCAGTGACTAACATAGCATGGAATTGACCAGAAGAAATGGAACCCGAAGAGACATGGTTACAAGTCCCGGTGATGGGTGTATTGTTGCTACCGCTTTCAATTGTGCATTAGTCGTGCTTGGGTAAGGGATATGGCAAACTTAGTTTCCTATATTAGTGAACGACAATAACACAGAAGGAGAGAAATTGCCCATATGTTGGATTTTCCACATTGAAGATGAAAGACATTTTCATTTCGGTAATTTCTAACTCGTTCTTTTATGAAAACAACATGTTGTTTATATTACGAAATCAATAACTAAAACTATAAATTGTTTTTTAGATGCCAATTGATGAAGACTCTCCATTTCCAGAAGTAAATTCTAAGTGGCATCATCGTTGCTCACCGGCTTCTCGCTTCTTGATAGACCCTTTTGTTGAGCAACTAGGGGCGTACAAAAGGCCTAGAGCACTGCCAAAAAACCAGAAAATCAACAATGTCGTTAATCTTAATTAGATGTGTTTTGTATTGTTTAAGATTGAGGCGAAATGGATTGTTTAAGTTTTTTTTATGTTTGGATTGTTTAAGTTTTTTTATGTTTGGATTGTTTAAGTATTTAAATGTTTAAGAATGTTTGGAATATTTATGCCTACAATTCTATGATTGGATACAACTTCATACAGTTGTACTGCTCAAGAACACGTTTTCTAACTTGGGATTCATCAGAAGTTTGGGCTTTAAAACCGTAATTCGGCCCATCATTGTTATTTTCGCCGTCTATATATACATCCACACGAAAACCCTAAATCACTTCATCAACCTCTTGCGCCTCTACCTCCTACAAAGTAAAAATAAATAATTTTGATTACGCTCTCAAGTTCATAGTTGTGTGGAACACACTTTCACCTTGCATGTATTTATTTTCATAGTTGTGTGTATTTTTTTTCTTTGACAACAAACAAATGGATTCAGGACGGAGGAAGTGTTGGTGCATGAAACAACCAACCGTGCAGATGTGTACTGAACAAATCAATGAAGATAGGGTGAACTACGAGAGAAGGTATTGGGGATGACTAGATAGATTGTGGGCATCTCCTGATGAAGATGGAGGGTGCATCTATAACGATTGGATCGACGTCCATACATGTCGTGCAAGAGAGGTTATAGTCCAATTAAATGAGGATAATTTTTATCACTCTTTGAAGGTTGGTGGACCGGAGGTTGGGCTCGAACTGATGAGAGAATATATGTTACTAGATCAGAACAAAGTAGCTGAAATTGTGGCAAAAAATACTGAACTCATGGAAGAAAATGTTGCAATTGTTGGAAAAAATGCTGCACTTGTTGAGAAATATGTAGGATGTTCAAGAAGCACTAAGTAGTTTAGTGGGTTTATCCAAGCAACTGTATTATGTGTTATGGTTAATGTTCTAAGTTTGAATCAGTTTAATGTATAAGACTTTTATGCTGTAAGTTTGGAGAATCTGTTTGATGTTATTACAAATTTATGTTGTAAGTTTGAAGAATCTATTTGATGTTATTACAGTTTTTATGTTGTAAGTTTGAAGAATGTTCATTTTAGTGTTAAAAATTGAACAAAATCATAATGCCTCAGTTTTACAAAAATAATGACCTTTGTCACGGACAAACACTACGGCCATGTCACGATGGTCCCATGGAAGCACATATGTCACGAAGAAAAACACAAGCTCCGTCACGTAAGTCAAACACATGTGCTTCTTCACGTACATATACCGGAGCTCTGTCTCGAAGGAGGATCAACCAAAGCTTTGTCACAGACACCCGCAGAACATTCGTGACAGACCGAAAAAGCCGAGCTCCAAATACAGAATGCTCTCTGTTTTTTTTTGTAGGGTTAGTTGCAAAACGTGCAGCTAACCGTGCCAATTATGTTGTTAAGTTTTTTTGCACATTTCATGACGATTCTATTGTTCTGGGTAGTTTTGTTGAGTTAAACAGGAAAATTTGCAAAACAAAAGGAAATCTTATGCATTAAAAAGTCTTCACAGCCACAAACAAGTCGTCCAAACACAAAAAAGTCTTTAAAGAGAAACACAATCATGTATTCCAAATACGAACTCAAACTTAATGTTAAGAAAACATGAATCAAAACTAGTCGAGGAATGGATAGAAGCCATCTAAAGTGTGGCAGACAATGTTTTTCATTCTCTCAAATTGCTCCTCTTCTGCATCCCGGTAGGGCTCCAAATTATATGTTGTTGTTCGAATTACCTAGAGTCAATTACAACAAAATGAAGTCAAACAATGCTTCAATTTTAAAATGAAGCAAGACATTACAAGATGTTTAGAATGTGAAGAATAATGATTTACCTAAATGAGATGCTTACGAGTTGACGGAGAGATAAGTGGATGAGTATGAGCCAAGTACCACTCCAAGTACTCATCATTGCACTGATATGGAGGGTCTGCTTCTACACCCATGTCCCATAAGCTTATAGAGTTGTTGTTGCTTTGTTCCCAACTCCAGTTGGTGGGATCGTACTCCACAATATAGCAGCGCACATTTCTAGACCTTCTAGCTTTAAAAGGATGAATGTGAGGGATTGCCACACCTTGTACTCGACCAAACTGTCTTGAAACTCTTAGTGGCATGTGAGGCTCGATCTTATCTAGAACATGCATGACCCCATGAAATAAAGTCGGACGAAGTGCTTTGCTACACATATCAAGGCGTCCATATGGTTGTCACTCAACCTATTGTGCATGAATCAATTTAAAAAGATTAAATTGAAGTTAAGACATCAAATCAATAGATAAATAAAATAGACTCATACCCCTTCTACACTCATCATGTCTAGCTCCTCTCTAAAGTTGCGTTGTGCATCTGTTTTTTCAGACAAGTCAAATTTTGATGCATATGGCATTATGTCGTCCCACTGATAGTTTGGGGGAGGGGTAAAGGCTGGAAAGAACAGACATATCCAAGCCTGCATCATCAAAATCAATTAAGGAAAGTACAAGAAAAATTTCATATCAAAAAATATAAATAAAGACGCATATACCATCAAAAAATTGTAACAGAGAGACATTGTTGCACATTCTCTATGTGAGTATAAACCCAGTTGTCTCTACATGAAACACAAAGCGCTTAAACTCCAAGACACACATGAGACATTTGCCATATCATTAAACCATTCATGATGTATCAACTTGATCATGTGTTGCGACTTGTGAGGAAACAATGTCAGTCCCATCAAGTATGTCAGCCAACCCTTAGCGATTGAAACCTAATCCATAACACAATTTCTCTCGTCATCCTCTCTGGAACATTGTGCCTTAAAAAGATCTGGTGAAATTTCAGCACCAACTTTGACTCTTGGATCGCCTAAACTGAAATCAAAATAGGTCTTTGCTCTGTTAACCATTGTGGTCTTGTTATCAGTTTTGACGATTCCATCCGCCGATGTGGAAAGCCCCATGCTCCTTCCCTTTATAGGGATACCCGGAATCTTGTGCACATCCAGTAGAGTGATGATCATTTCAACAAATGGCATGTGAGATATGTTTATTTCTGGCTTCCACCTCTCAACAAAGGCATTGATCAACGCAACATCATGGTTGCAATAGATGAGAGATTCCAAGTGTGACGAACCATAAGCTCTAGCCAATTGAACCCAAGGGTAATTGCCTGTTAATGGGCATTTTTTTAAATCTTCAACCCTGACCGTATTTCTCAATTGTGGTCTCTCCTATATATCATATTTCAATTTTTAAGTACAATTCAAGAAATTAACAATTCATGTAACAATTCATGCAATTAACAATTCAAAAAAAGGTGATAGTATTACTTACATGGCCTTGCCAAACCAAATACGCAGTGCCTCCGGTGAAACTATAGAGCAAGTCTATCTCCCTAGGACCCTTTTCATCACCATATTCTTCAACGTTCAGCTGAACTGTTCCCCGAACTGTCCTTGAGCCCAGTTAGCATTAGGATTGGATTGCCATTCCATTCCTTGTTGACCAAAGTTTTGTTGATGGCCAGTGCTTCATCCCACGCTAGTTGCGGGGAAGGGGGACGAACCCAAGTAGGCATCTATAAAATAATAAGTAGATTTGTAAAATAGAAAATTATAAAACATAATCTATAAACCAAATTCCACACTGCTACTTACACCACTATACGGACACCAAGTTGGATCCTGTGAATGGTAACTCATTGGAGTCATTGTATGATCGTGTTAAAATCAATTCACATCAATAAATTCCCAAAATCATAATAAAGAAACACACTTATATAAGTAGATAATCAAATTACTAACCATAGCCTCATCAGTGTCCGGGCACACATTAGGGCCAGGAGACCCATACCCTTGTTGCGCATGCCAAGATAGGACCTCTTGACTTTCGCTTGTACCGTCGTCAGCTGCTCTTCCGCGCCTCTTCCTCGGTTTGGGTTGGTAACTGGGCCTCCCTCCAGCCTCAATTTCTTGTCGAGTTTGATTGTGGTTATAAATCGAGTATTTCTAGAAGACGGATGCATCTAAAACAAACACATTTTTTAGTCAATTTCTTCTCCCATAAACAAACCATATAAAAAACAGAAACTATCAAAAATATGCAAATTCGTCTGTCACGGACCATCAACAGAGCTCTGTCACAGACCTAACAGAAACGTCTTTCATGAAGCTCCAGAACCACCGCTCTGTCACGGATCCTGGCCCAACCTTCCTGACAAACGATTTACAAATAATGAATTGCAAATTCATCCGGGGACGAACCAACAAGCACATACTTTTCACAATTTTGAACACAAAATTAGTTTTCCAAACATAAATCTTATAGAATAACCCTAAATCACATAATTTCATACACTCTCATAACCAAAATTTCAAACCCTAAATCACAACAAATACAAACAATGGGATTCTATATTTAAAAAAATGAAACAATGTAAATCAAACATAATCATTCACAATTGAATACGGAATACAAATTACAGTCCAATTAGAAGATGTGTTAGTTGAGTTTAAGTGACTGAATACGGAATACAAATTACAACATACATCAATAAGTCAAAACATAACGTAGCCAATTTTTGTGTGAAATGTGTATATTCACACGTCACGTATGGCAAGCTCCCACATGTCACGTATGCCATACATCCACACGTCAAGTATGGAATGTATCCAGAGTTGGAATAATTGTAGTATGCTTGGATACAGCTTGATACAGTTGTACTTTGCAAGAACTTGTTTTTTGACTTGGGCTTCATCACATGTTTGGCCTTTAAAACCCTAATTCGGACCATCAACCTTATTTTCCTTGTCTATATATACATCCACACGAAAACCCTAATTCATGTAAATATTTTATTTGACAACAAATAAATGAATCCGGGACAGAGGATCTGCTAATGCAGTAAACAACCAACTGTGCAGGTGTGTACTGAACAATTCAATCATGATAAGGTCAACTACGGGAGAAGGTATTGGGGATTCCATGATAGGTTGTGGGAATATTTTGATGAAGATGGTGGGTGGAAATATAGGAAATAGACCGATCCTCCATACACAAGTCATGCAAGACAAGTTATACTCCAATTAAATGAGGATAATTTTTATCACTCTTCGAAGATTGGTGGACTGGAGGATGGGCTCGAACTGATGAGAGAGTACATTTACTATATTAGAGCAGAGTAGCGGCAATTTAGGAAAAAAATAATGAACTAATGGAACAAAATGTTGCACTTGGTACAAAAAACAAAGTCTTGATTGATGAGATATATGGAGGAGGTTCAAAGCCTTAGTAATTCTTTTGTAACCGAATTTATTATGTGTTAGAGTTTTATGTTGTTTGTAAGGTTGTATCTTTAGATGTACTAGAGTTTTATGTTGTATTCTATGGTTCATTTTAATGTTGTTTTTAAGGTTAAGGACCTGTTCGGCACATAACTTTTTGCCTTTGTTTTTTGGAAATATAAGCTAGCTTGTTGAAAAAGTAAGCTATTATTTCACGTTTTTTGGTACAATAAGCTACCTTATTTTCCTATTTGTCGAACAGGTTGTAAATTTGTTTCACTTAAAAGTTTATGTACTATATGTATTCAGTCATGAACTGCATTCTATATGCAATGTGTAAAGACAGTGATTCTTGGATCTTTAGAACTATTTTAAGAATCAAAGATGAGATTAAAGACAGTTGGAGAAAGGATGGCAACACTAGCCTTGATATCTCTTGTGAGGACATTGATATTAACAAAATCACTAAGAAGGGAGGGAAGATGGATTGCTCCAAAGTTTATAATCTGTTTAGAATTATGAGTCCTTCTAAGAGTTGGTCTAGAGAGATTTGGCATGGTTGGGGTGCTAGGAAGTGGAGCATCACTTTTTGGCTGGCTGGTTTAGACAAACTGTCCACTAAAATCAATATTGAGATGGGGTATGATTGATGATAGTAAATGTGTTCTTTGTGACAACATTGACGAAGATAGAGACCATCTGTGGTGGGGATGCACTTTCTCTACTAGAGTGAAAAATCTTGTTTTAAACTGGATTGGTAGTAGGTTTAGAACTATTAATGTTAATGACATGATCAATAATCTGGAACATGTCAATAGCATTAGGAGTCCTCATTTCTAGGTTTACAAAATGGCTTGCAATGTCTTGATTTATTTTATATTGAAAGAGAGGAATAACATAAAGTTTAATGGTAAGAGATGCAACTATAATGTTTGTTGTGAGGAAATCATTCGGGAGTGCAAGAGAAGGGTTAGTGTTAGATGTAATTCTAGCTCTAGGAGGGACACTAACCCGGGACTATGCCGAGGGTTTAGTGGTGTTTGGCTCTGCGTTTTGTGTGGTTTCCTTTGTGCTTTCCCTGAGATCTTGATATGTGAGATTCCTTGAGAAAGTTCGGGTAGGTTGGTGTTATTGGTAATTGTAAACAATGAAATTCAAAGAAGAACACACCTGCTCCTTTTACTTTAGGTGTAAAAACCATTGCAAAGCCATCATACAAGATGGTTGGGGAGAAAATAAAGACACTATAATAATAGAAGCATTAATTATTATTTGCATATATTAAAACGCAAAAACGACTCATTACAATTTTTTTGTCTTTGTGTATGCTATTGGAAAGCACTGAAAGAAATGGAATGAGCACATAATCTGAAAAAGGAACACCATAAGAAAATTATGGGATGTTGCCAATTTATTGTCACATATTAACACTACAAGAAAAATGTTTTTTTGTGACGAAAATTTAAAACAAGGACGACAAATTTTTTTTCTCGCCTAAAGTCATGTTTTGGTGACAAAAATTTGATTCGTCACAAAAAAAAGAAATTGGGCGAAGAACAATTGAATTTGACGCCGAAAATAACTTAGGGCTACAAAAAAAATGAGTTTCATCGCCCATAGAATAAATGTTTATGACAAATTTATATTTCGTCACTAATAGTGTGAGGCATTAGTGACAAAAGTAATTATCCGTCGCCCATTGTATAAATATTTGTGACGAAAATGAATTTCGTCCCAGAAATACTCATTGCGCGAGGGATTTAGTTTTCGTCGCATAAAGTTGACAAAGTTCGATTTGTCGCAAACACATGATAAACCAGACAAAATCGGTCGGGACCGAAAAATGAAGTTGGAAGATTAACCCTATCGCCTCCCCGAGTACTTCGCAGTCGTCTTCTTCTTTCGTTCTTCTCATTCCTGATCTGTTAATGCCTCTTTGCACGTCTACGGCAATTAGGTCTTCCGAGAGGTCGGAGATTCCTTCACTCCGTCCTCCCGCCTTCGTTTCTTCCTCCATCCACACATCCTCTCTTTCAGATTCAACAGAGCTCTTTTCTAACTATCATCCAACAGAGCTCTCAAAACCGTAGATCTTTGTGTTCTTCATAATTCTGGTTTATTGAGATGGCAAAGGGAGAAGTCCGGCAATCGGAATCGATCTCTGCACTACCTACTCGTGTGTTGGAGTTTGGCAGCATGATCGAGTTGAGATCATCGCTAATGATCAATAATCAGGTCGTCGTGAACCCTATCAACATTGTTTTTGGTACGTTTCTTCTTTGTTTTTGAATCTGTTGTTGTTGGTCGGTTAAAGTCGAATTATTTTTGTGTGATCATAGTATCAAACCTATTTGACTGATTGTGTTTGATCGTTGTCGAATCTGCCCCAAATAGTTGTGCAATTAGATGTCGAGATAGCATTTTCCTCACATTGATGTTTAATTTGGGCCTAATTAGGTTTTGGCTGCTCTTTCTCAAAAGTGATTTAGGTAGATAGTGTCACAAGCTGACTTGAATAGCTATTTGCTCGAAGTTAGTGCTTATGATCCATGTCATGACAGTGAGTTAATTGAATTCTTAGTTGTTAACTATCGCTAAACTGATTCACAGAGTTCTAAATCAGATTCCAATACAAGAGTAAATCTCTCTATCCTGCAGTGTTCTCCGTTAATCAATGTTCCACAACTTTGATCTTCAAAAATTGCAATCTTATTCTAGATATATGAAACATTTTTGGTTGCTTGTTCAATTTTGATCTCCAAAACAGGCCTTATTGCAATCAGACCATCTCCAATGTCACCTGTAGACATTGATCGTATAAGATTGTCGGGTCCTTTGAAGATAGAATAAGGATTGCTTGAAACTCAAAACCATGCATTTATTTTCACCAGACGCAGTAACATTGTCATTTCCAGTTTTTTTGCAGCAATATCCATATGACACACCTACTTAGGCCTTTCCTTTTGAGATTTTCAAACAAGCATTTGCTGCCATCCAGTCTTGTGTGGTACACTTGCAGGTATTTTTTCTCTTTCTTTTTTGGGTACTTTGCCAACATAATCGATGTCTTGGACTTAGTTATTTCACTCATTAAGCTGGACTCTAGTCCCTTGGTCTAAATATATAATAAGTCTTTGATCTTAATAATTTTCTCTTCTTCGACATCTCTTATATTATTTGCTCATGAAATGTCACCATTTGCTTGCAAATTTCTACTATAATGTTAAGCCTCAAATAGCTCTGAAACGTCGTGGTTGGGAATATGGTACATAATAAATGTTCAGTTGTCCTTAAGCCTTGTTAATACTCCTGCTATTTTTATTTTGTAGTTTCCTTCAGCAAATGACATTCTTTTCTTCAATACAGTCACAAATGTTGTCCTACTGTAACATTTATCTGATTTTTAACTTCAGGGAGTCAGCTTAGCTCGTAAATTTTCTTTGCTTCATCTTGGACCTCCACTGCTAGCTTATAAAGGCAACTACATGGCTATGTTAACTATTGTAGATGGTGTTGTTGAATTCGTTGTGGATCGTACATATAAGGTCGGGGATCCTCTTGTTATCTGGTAATTATATGCTACTTAGATGATCTGTGTCAATCAATTGTTTCTCTGTAATGAGACCATCATGATTTACTACAGTGATTTGATTGTGATTGTAATGAGACCATGATTTTAATATTATATATTAAAATGTTAATTACCAAAGCTTTTTGTATATACTTTTGCATTTATATAATCATTGCAAAATTTAATTCATAAATGAAAATAACAAATGAAAATACAAAAGACCTAGGTGTCAAGCTTCGTCACAAATTGTTTAGGCAACAAAAACCAATTTCGTCATAAAAGACAAAGGCGACAAATTCAATTCGTCACAAAAGACTTAAGGTGACAAATATCTATTTTGTCACAAGGCATTCGGTGACAAAAGTTATCTTGCTTCACAAAAAACCTATGGCGACAAAAGTAAAGTTTCGTCACATAGAGGTTTGGGCGCGAAAAAGAGACTAATCAGACGAAAACAACTCTCGTCGCCTCTACTTTGGGCGACGCGCCTATGGCGACGAACTACCGACGAAATTTATTTGTCACAAAAACTTTGTGCGACGGATTATGCATCTTGGGCGACGAATTATTTTGTCACTGAAAGACATTTTTCTTGTAGTGGTATAAGCAAGTGAACAATGGATTATACACAAAACTTGAGCTTGAAGATCAAAACTTCTTCAAATATGTGTTTATAGCAATAAGAGCATGAGTAAGAGAATTCAATGAAAGGTATGTTACTATACTTTGTAAGATTTTGATGACAATTAAAGTTTCTGAATAAAAATAGAAACAATAATCAATCATTGTCTTGTAGAAGTTTGTGAATATGTTTTATATTGATAACATACTTATAGAGGAGTTAGTGTATTTGATAACAATAGGTTTTCAACTTAAAAAACAAGTAGGAAGATTTTTAACAGTTTTATAATATGTCTTAAGAATTTTATCACCACTAAATAAATTAGAATATTTACATTTTATTACATGAAGTTAAGAAATTCTTCGAGAAATACTATTCGAGGATCATCAGTCCGCTTCGTCTTTGTTGTCTGTTTACTTCGGCTTGTTCTAGCCCTGTTTCAATGTCTTGCCGTAGAGTAGGACGTTCACGCTATGTTGCCCCGAATGACGCTCTCTAGGTTTTGTGTAATTGTGCCTTGAAGCTGTCCATATGAACGAAATACCAGAATAACGAAAAACCAAATCAACAATTAATAATATATAAAAATTGCAAAAACAGAGAACGAGAAAATAAAGTACATAAACTTTAACGAATGCGTCTTCATTTATTTTTCTTTGCTTTTCTTCCCCTATAGCTTGCCTTTATTTGGAACTAGCTCGCCTTTGATTTATAAATTTTGAAGGATTTCTAAAAAGGCGCGGGTCCGGTGAGAACGGTTTTTAAAATGAGAATGTGAGAATGACTGATGTGTGCATCAAATATATATTTAAATGTGCATCAAATACACTCAAATGTGCATTAAATTTTTTGATGCAGATCCTTTGAAAAACTGATCCACATACAATTTTTACCTTAATAAATATTCATTAAAAAAATATTCTTCAAATTTTGGATGTTTTTAAGTTTGTCAACAAATGTGCACCAAATTAGTACTAAATGTTCACCAATTTACTACTATTTATCATTCTCACGTTCCTATTTTAAAAGTTATTCTCACTCAACAATTTTTTAAAAATATAAGGATGACATTTCGTTACGAATCTTCATTGACGTAAGAATGTTCAGGGCTATAAATAACAATTGCAGCGATGAATAGTACCGCCCTTAAAATAGCGGGGAAATCAACGTCTCTCTTAAACCCTAACCCCTAAAATTTGTGTCTCGTCTTTTACCTAAGACCTGTGTCCCAGGCTTTGACAGTTTACATCATTCCATTGATTATTGATCTCGTTTCGTCATGCTCTATCGTTTCCACCAATTCTATCCCAAACGCCTTCCCCTCAAAACCCTCTCCCTCATTTTCTCTAAATCTTCCGCCTCTGCAGCCGCCGCCGCCACAATCTCCTACGACCCCACCGGCGTTTTTGAGCCCGATTTCGACCCTAAATTCACCTCAAACTCTAGTGACCACGTCCGGTCAGTTCTAGAAGGCTTGAGGAATTGGGGTCCTGCCAGATTCTTCGCACAGGACTACTTCCGTTATGCGCTGCTTTCGGCTCTAAACTCTGATGAAGTAGGACGCATTATCGACAACTTGAGAATTGACTCTCCTGGATTAGCCGTGCTGTTCTTCACTGTTTTAAGAAATGATTACGGGTTTCGGCATTCGAGAGATTCTGTGTTGGCCGTGTCTCACATTTTGGCCAGGGAAAGACGAGTAGAAGAATTGAGAGTGCTTTTGACTCAATTGACAGCCCAAGGAGGTGAATATCTTAAGATTTATTTCCTTCCACTTATTGCTGCGTGCTTATCTGTTAACCCACATGCCCTTGAATGTAGTAATAATGCTCCTTGCATTACGGTTGTTAAGATCACTTCACTTGTTATGGCTTCTAGAGACACCACTGGCTAATTAGACTGTCTATTCCAGCTCTTTTTTTTTTAATTAACTGTTATTTAGATCACTTCACTTCTTATGACCATTTGTTGGACCATCAAAAGCATAAAAGAAGGATAAATTATTTGGGATATGTGTGACATTTTCATCTTTTTTTTTTTTGACGTTAGTGTATCTATATGAAGAGACATTATCTATCTTCCTTACTTCTGACATGAAAGCTACGAGCTGTAGGGTGAGAAAAAATGAAACTTGACAATTAATTAAATGGCCTTAAAACTCTGTGTTGTTTCTGTAAATTCATCTGTCTCCTGATTTTATATAATAATTTCTAGGAAACGGTTCTGCACCTTGTATTTGTCATATTCTATGCAATGGCTTCTCAAAGTGGGGCCATGACAGGCTTGTGTGGGATATGCTGGCCTTTTGCTATTCAAAATCCGAGATGGTTCATGATGCATTGTATGTTTTGGCTAAGATGAAGGACTTAAATTTGCAAGTCTCAATGTGGACATACAACAGTTTGTTGCATAATCTTAGGGATACTGATTTTATGTGGAATGTATATGAAGAAGTAAAAGCCAGTGGTATCCCTAGAAGTCACCACACCGGCTCTATCCTAATAGATGGTATGTGCAGGCAGTCTATGCTGGTAGAAGCCGTTGAACATTTTAGGGAGGCTGAATGCAGTGACAAATCTCCTTGCATTGTCTCGTTCAATACTCTCATGTCAGGATTTGTTAGAGTGGGTTTCATACATGTTGCAAAGTCATTTTTCTGCTTGATGCTGAAGTACGGACTTATTCCTGATGCATATACCTATAACATTCTGATCCATGGATTGTGTGTTGCTGGATCCATACAAGAAGCAATAGACCTTGCGGAAGACATGGAAAATCATGGAATTCAACCTGATACAGTAACCTATAATACTCTTACAAAGGGGTTTTGTCTTCTTGGTTGGATGGGCTGTGTACAAAAGGCTATTCAGAATATGGCTCTAAAGGGTTTAAAACCAGATCTTATTACATATTTGATACTTATATGTGGGCACTGTCAAGCAGGAAATACTGGGGAAGGGATTATGTTACACTATGAGATGCTTTCCAGGGGTTTGCAGCCTAGTGTCATCACATACAGTGTTCTGATAAGCTCTTTGTTTAAGAGCGGGCAACTTGACAAAGTGAAGGAATTACTTGATGAAATGAATAATATGGGACTAAAACCAGATCTTGTTTTGTATTCCATTCTGATTCATGGTTTTTGCAAGCTAGGGGAAGTGCAGAAAGCCTTATATTTCTACAAGGATATGCTTTCCATGGGAATCTTACCAAGTTCTTTCTCTCATGCTAATATTCTTCTTGGCCTTTGCCAGGAAGGGATGATGAGAGAGGCAAGAACATACTTTGATAGCTTAACAAAGTATGAAGCACCTGTAAACATTGTTCTGTACAACATAATGATCAATGGATATGCAAAATATAATCATACTCCGGATGCATTGCAGTTATTTCAGCAACTAATTAGAAGGGGAATATGTCCTAGTATTGTTACATTTAATTCTCTGATTTATGGCCTCTGTAAAAGTGGAAGAATGGGGGAGGCTAGGAGTTGGCTTGAAACAATCAAAATGCATGGCTTTGTAGTAAATGCTGTAACTTATACAACTCTAATGAATGCACACTGTGAATATGGGGACATTTCTGCCATGCTTGAGTTGCTTGAGGAGATGAAGATGAAGAATGTTCCACCAACTCATGTGACATATACTGTCTTAATTAAGGGTCTTTGCAAACAGCGCAGATGGCAAGAAGCTCGCCAAATACTTGCAAAGATGATGTATGATAAGGGTCTCTTCCCAGATCAAATAACATATAATACTATTATTCATTCATTTTGTAGGGCCCGGGATATGGAAACAGCAGAAAAAGTGTATAGAGAGATGGTAGATATTCATCTCAATCCTAGTCCTGTCACATATAACATCCTCATCAATGGACTGTGTTTATACAATGACCTCAAACGTGCTGACAATCTAATGAATTCGCTTCAAAATCAGAAAATTGGGTTGACAAAAGTTGCATACACCACACTCATTAAAGCTCATTGTGTGAAGGGAAATGTGCATAGAGCAGTGGTGCTTTTCCACCAAATGCTGGAAAAGGGTTTTGCAATATCTTTGAGAGATTTCAGTGCCATCATCAACAGATTGTGCAAAAGGCATTTGATTGCTGAAGCAAAAGTTTTTCTCTGTATAATGTTTTCGATGAACATCTTTCCAGATCAGGAACTAGCTGATGTGCTAAAGAAGTCCTTATGTGAACGATGATTAACAGAAAATGATGCATCTTATGCTCCTGACTAATTCCTTTTGCGGTGACTGTGGTGTCAGAAGAGAGCATAAATGACGTGAAGGAAGAGGTTTTTGAGGTAACTTTCACATACCTTAATTTATTATTTGGAAGGAAAATTTGTTCCTTATAATATAATACCTGTCAGGTGGTAAATTGTTACCAGTACAACGACAATGCCCTTACCCCGCCCCTCCTTCCATTTCGAGTTAAGTTGCACCCACAATTACTTCATTCTGTTTCCCTTTGGACCTTTTCCTACAAAACAGAGTATCTTTTGATGCACCCCCATCCAATTGTTATCAATTTGGCTTCACTTGTCATTTTCTATAAATTTGTCAAAATATCTTAAATTAACTGCAATTCTGCGGTTGATTACTGAAATGTATGAATAAAAGAAGAGAGTTTGTTAGGGATGGAGCGGTAGGGGCTGAATTGTAAGAATCTCACAAAACAGCTAGATGAAGGATTTTGCAAATCTGAATTTTATCATACATTAGCCAAAACATGGCTTACATAAGAAACCCCTAAGACTATTGATAGACGAGAGCTATAGAATTACAATATCTAGATTAATCCTTATCATTATTAAAAATACTCTAAAACATGATAAGGATAATTATCAAAAGGAGAATCTAAAGTTTACAATTAATTAAGGATTAAATCACATGACTTGCCTGTGACATTTTTTTTTGTAGAACTTACTAATTACGGAGTAGATAGACGTACAGTAGAACTTCCCAACTAATATCATGTATCAATACTAGTTGTCTTTGTCTTCAATTGGAGATATATCTTAAATAATATGAAAAATTAAATCTCAGCAATATTTGCTGAAAAAATAGTATTAAACATGAAGTTTGAACAATATTCTGCTTGCTGTGGAACTTTCTAAGTAACTGTATATTTATTTATTGTCGTCCTTGAGTCAAATTCTCTGGTACTTGAGAATGGATATCAGTTATCATCTTCTTCTGTTTCTGTCAGACAGTCCCCTTTGGTCCCAACATGAAGATAAAGACGAAGGTTGTTATTGAAAACCCTGCCAATGAACCTGTAGAGATTTTAAGTGCACAAAGCAGAAAATTTTCTTGGTACTAATCTCTAGCACTTTGTTTCTGTTGATTTGTTATGCATATTGAATATGTTGGTTGGTATATCCCGAATTTTGGAACTAACCATTGTGGAAACGAGAGCAGGAAATTTGCTTTCATAACTAATCCCTGTAATTGATGTTTGATTTACTCGGTGATTTCAAATTCTGGAATATCCATCACAGAAGTGAAGGCACCGGTGACCTGGAAGGATTCTATCACATTTAGTCCCTATTCTCTATGTGAGAGATTTAGCTTTGTTTTGTTGGGTAATTGGTATTTAAATTTGAATCCGGATCAGGTGAGAATTTTTATTGTACGAATATGCCATTGACATGCACTTTCTTCAGTAATGACATGCACACACGGGGTGTGTGCATGTACTTTTCACATATTATCAATGACATGCAAATCTGTCAAAGTGCATGTCGTTGGCTTAAATGTGCATGTCATTACTGAAGAAAGTGCATGTCAATGACCTAAATGTGCATTCATTTGCATATTCGCACAATAATAATTATTCTCACCTGAATCTTTTCCTTAAATTTATGTATCTCTTACTTGGGTTTTTTATACTATTTTGTACAGTGCACTTAGCCTTAGCCTTCATTTGCTGGATTGAAGAAGAAGAAACATGTACCAATGTAATTTCTAAAGGACTAATATTAACTGTAATTTGTGCAGTTTCCCATGAAGGTTGTAACTCTAAGCATCACATCTCAGGCTGAATCAAACCATTTGACTGATGGCACACCTGAAGTAGAGGTGGGAATATGATCGAATTAGTATATGCCATCAATTCACTTCTGGTATTATGGCAATAAATATTTTTGTTGAATTTTGATATGCAATTCAATTATTTTTGCTTAAGATGAATCTGGTGACCGGGAGGATGCTCAGTCTAAACCTAAACATCCATGGGAAGGAGTGTGAAGTACATGTCCTTTATTATTAGAAGGTGAGTTAATTTTCATGTCTGCTAACATCCGTAATTGATTGATTCTTTCTTGTCTGGTCTCTTCCATTGGGCAGCTTAAAAGCCTGTGGGAATGGTTTGCTACTTTGCTTTTCCAGTCATGTAATCTTACCCATGATGTTTGCAGCTTGTCTGAACGGTTCTTAATATCCTTTGTGGGAAATTCCCAACTTGCTATAGACTGTTGTGGAACGGCTCCACACGTTCTTCGGGAAGGGAAAAAATACAGTGTTCGTGGTGCCATGTATGTTTGCAAAAATGTGATTTCTGGATTTATTATTGTCTATCAGGATTATGGTATAACAAGTCTAATATGGGAGCATACAGAAGCTGCCAGATTTAATATTACGTTTTTCTTTTTGGTTGGGTGGAGCAGGGTCCATGGATAAAACCAGAGCATGTTACGAAGAGAAGATTTAGCCTCTATAAATACATGACTAGGAAAGGTAGGATCATTCGGCATATCTGGAAGCCCAGGTCTTGGCCGTGACATTGTTGCCTTAGCTTCCTTGACAATACTATTCGTAGTTTCAATTTCCTTGGAAAAGATTTTTGATATCTTTCCCTAAAAGAAGCTCACACTTAATTTCTGCAGATGTATATATACTTGCGATGGCGCAAGAGTTCCGGTGAGTTGGTAAATAACTCTTTTATACGTTTTTGTTAAAAAAATGACCTTTTTAGAAACTAACTCCCTACCCCAGGCCGAAAGGAAAAGGAGAAACTCAAGAGGTTAGTTTTCTTTAACAAAAACTAATAAAAGCTATTTGGTGCTACTTTTCCTAATTAAAAACTTTGGAATGGTCATTGAGACACACTCTGTCCAGAGTTCATACAATTAACCCGATGGCGCAAGAGTTCACACAATTAACCCAAATAAAAAAGAAGAAAAAAAACACTAATAGACACTTTCCCTTCATTCACTCCGCTTGCTATATAGCATAGCTCAAAAGAACCGCTTTTATAGTTTATTCTTCTCTCTCTTCAATCAAAAGAACCGCTTTTATAGCTCAAAAGAATCGCTTCACCGTGCATCAACGACTCTGCCACACTGAGTAAAAAATCAAATTGTAATGTTGCGGTGACACGGTCGACCCGGCTACACTGTCATTGTTCATCGTCCAATTTATAAGTTATCTATGTTCAACAGTTAGTCTAATTAAATTACACAAGTAGATAGATAAAATACCTTGGTTAGATTATACAATCATAGATATGATTATAGTTACACAATTAGGTTATTCAATTACATTTCACGATTATGTTACTTCATTACATTTCACATTTATGTTGCGTAATTATCTTACACATAATTAGCTTACATGATTCCTTACATAAAATTAAGCGTAGACAAATAGATTTTGTTTACATAATCACTTCTTGACGATTATGGTATATAATAAGTTACACGATTATAAAGCTAAAACTTACACGATTAGTTTACTTATTTACATTTCACGTAATGTCACATAATTGGATTACACATTTTTATACCTGATTCGTTTGTATAAAATTAACCCCTAAATTAGCTTATACAAAGTGTTTTAGTTTACATAATCATTTTTCACGATTAGGTTACACGAATTAAATTACACGAAATATCTAATGTTACGCAAAAAGAGTGAGTTATACAAAAAAAGTCTTGTTATATATAAGTTACACGGACTTAAATTAACAAAGCTACACAAACCTACATAACAATAGTTCTACACAAATTGACACTAACTTTTAGAATTAGTTTACATAAAATTAGAATGCTCACTAAGTCGAGTCCTCCGTTCTCCTACACAAAACTAACCTAATATATGTAATTATGTTACATAATGAGACCTCACTTCATATTTCACGATTAAGTTACATAATTTGGTATCACCTTTGGTTATATAATTAACATTTATAATTAATCAACCAACACACCTAAAGTGTAAATAATTAAACTTCTCGTCTTTATATAAACGTGAATTAGGTTACATAGGTTTAATTAAACGTAAATCGAACTAGCTAGATTTCATAGGTTTAATTAATCAAAAATGGATTAGGTTACATAGGTTACTCGACTTTGACATATTTAAAATAGGTTTAATAAGGCTAGATTGGAGTGATTGAATTGCGGCAAACATTAGGTTATATCGGTTGAGTTAGCTTAGATTAGGATAATCAACAAACTATAGGTCCGTAAAGGCTAGACATGGATCAAGCGTAGGTTTAATTAACAAATGTAAGTTTTACAAACAATTAGAATCAACGTGGATCAAAAAAGTAGTAGGCTTAGTTAAGCTAAACTTATCTAAAATGGTCAGACGGAGGATTTGACAGTGACTGGACTGAGGATACGAATAGAGGACTCGACGATGAAGAACTTGACGGTGGAGATTGACAGGGAACAACGATGGTGGTTTACAAAAATTAAGTCCTAATGAATGAGTCTATTAGTTTAAGGTTAGTTTTGGAAGGAGAAGTTATGAAAACTTAAAAGGAATATGCTTTATTATAAATTTTTAATAGTAACACAAGCAGTAATTACGGTAAGCAACAACAATCTTCCACTAAATGAGTATGTATACTGTTACTCCGGGTATGAATCCATTCCAAATCTAAAACCCAATTTGCCCTTTTGTTTACTTGTCATTGATGGGTGTATGTGCCCAGATCTGGGCTTGTATCAGATCCGTCATCCGAGTGAGTTAATTGCGTCAAATCGAGAGGAGGGGAATGAAACCTAATCTCTATCGAACGAAATCCCATTTTCTCCATTGAAGCTTCTTCCTCCATTGAAACATCGATTGGACTCTGGAATAGAGGACTCGTGTGAAATTTAACAAGAAGAAGGAAAATGGAGTATTGATTTGTCTGACACTGGTGGAGGGTTATCTTGTTAATTCAGATTTTTAATTTACTTAAATTTGTGTAGTTAAATCAAGAATTAGATGAAGAAGAGAGGGTAGGATTTGCTTTTGCTTCAGTACAAATCCTTTCAACATGTTCATTGTCACTGATGAAAACCCTACTGAGTTGAAAAGGAGATGGAGGTGTGACTGCAAACCCCCGACTAGGGACGTTCTACTAGACATAACATGCTACGGAGAATCTCAAGTATAAACTATGTAATCTTTCCTTGTGTTGGATGAAAAAATCTATTAGAATGTCAATGTAGTGTAACAAGATCTAATTTTAAGGGTGGCGAGATATCTTCTAATATATGATAAATCTTAAGGTTTCGAAATTATGCTCATCAAAACATGCATAAGATGTTTCATATTACTTCATTCAAGGTTCCCTGATAAATATTAAGGTTAACTAACAAGCAAACATAACTAATCATACCAAAAAGAAGCATTGTTCATAACTAGATAGATGACATGTTTTATAATCAAGGGTGACGAGAAATTCCAACTTAACAAAGATTCTTAACAAACCATACCAAAAGTAGTACAACATCCCAAAGTTTCGCACTAATATATAACAGACACAAAAGTAATATGACTTATAAAGAGACCATTTGTAGAGTTTGAGATATCTTAACGGTCCTATTCAGGATCCACAATGTAACCTCCTCACTATTGTGATTGTCGTCATCTTCTTCCTCAGAAAGGTTGACAAGGTCACAAACTTTATGCTTTGTTGCAGAAATAACAACATCCTCATCTTCATCGTCGCTAATTAGTGACACAACCTCAACTGTCTTGGATTTCATACCAAACCACTTTCTAACATTATCACATCTTCTTTCTCTCCACCCTTCACAAACATCCGGACACCCATCTCATCCAATCATGTTAAATCTTCAAATAAACCTCCTCCTTGATTTGAAAGATATCTCCAACCTTGATTGTCTTGGATTGAGACTTGTCGACCACTTCTTCGTCATCGTCCCAATTTTTAACTTCAGTAGGGACTTTATAACGGTAATAACATTGTTCAGCTTCATCAAAAACATCCATAAATTCATGATCCACAATATCAACCTTCTCATAATTGTTATTGTCTTCATCTTCTTCCTCAGAAAGGTTGACAAGGTCACAAACTTTATGCTTTGTTGCAGAAATAACAACATCCTCATCTCCATCGTCGCTAATTAGTGAAACAACCTCAACTGTCTTGGATTTCTTACCAAACCACTTTCTAACATTATCACATCTTCTTTCTCTCCACCCTTCACAAACATCCGGACACCCATCTCATTCAATCATGTTAAATCTTCAAATAAACCTCCTCCTTGATTTGAAAGATATCTCCAACCTTGATTGTCTTGGATTGAGACTTGTCGACCACTTTTTCGTCATCGTCCCAATTTTTAACTTCAGTAGGGACTTTATAACGGTAATAACATTGTTCAGCTTCTTCAAAAACATCCATAAATTCATGATCCACAATGTCAACCTTATCATAATTGTTATTGTCTTCATCTTCTTCCTCATAAAGGTTGACAAGGTCACGACCTTTATTCTTTGTTACAGATATAACAACATCCTCATCTTCATCGTCGTTGACTAGTAACACAACCTCAACTATCTTGGATTTCTTACCAAACCACTTTCTTACATTATCCACATCTCCTTTCTCTCCACCCTTAACAGACATCCGGACACCCATCTCATCCAATCCTTTTTCATCTTCTAATAGATTAACATCTAATATGTCATTGAAAATTTGCCCCGACATTCTTATTAGCTAGGATTCTTATATGAGAAGAAGATGCACCAACATTTCCAAGATGGGATAGAGGGTCAAATGCACTTAATGGAACATCCGAGATCTCTACTTCTTCTGTTGGAGTCAACATAGAGTTTTCAATTCAAAACCCTATGCCAGATTTAGGTTGCACAATAGAATGCAAAGGAATTGACCAAATTCTATCTTTACAGTTTGTCATGTTCAAGAAGATGAATGTCTCTACATCATCCTTATCGAAAATATCGAAGGGAGGAAAATGTGGATTTTGAAGAGACATGTAACTCAACTTCAAGTCAAACATGGTAAGATCAATTTCTTGCTTTTCTACAACCATAGTCTTCACCCCTGCATAATCTATCTTCTCACTAACCATCAACCCCCATCGCCTTTTTAGTGTCTTCATAAATCCAAACCTCGTTCTCCACATTCCACTTTCCTCCACCGATTAGAGAGAGCATATATGTTTGCGGTGGTCGTCCTGAAGAAGAAAAAAAAACAAGACAAGGTAATAGAGATGGTATTGGGGCGGGGAATCCCCATCTTTAACACGGAGTCCCCGTTACGAGGACGGGGATGGTGATTCACGCAACCTTCCTCGTTGGAAAACACTGAAAAAAAGTTAATATATAATTTTCCTTAAAATACCTCTATATATTTTTAGCAAATAATTGTACTCTACACGAAAAATATGTTTTAAATTAAATATTCTTCGATTTTTGTTCTATTTTCTCTATATTTAATCCTATTCCAGCAAAAGTTACGCATAAGAAAGTTTAGCCGAGATGAAGAATTCATGTTAAATAATTTAAATGAGGAAATTTAACGGGGACGGGGATTCCCCAGCGGGGATAGGGATGGGGATGGGGGTGGGGACGGGGACGGAGACGGGGACGGGTAAATATTTCTATTCTAAACGGGGATGGGGATGGCGACGGAGAATTTTTTTTTAAAGGGGCATGGGGACGGTAAGGGCACTCCATGTCCGAGACCCGCCTCATTTTCATCCTTACAAGTTAATCAATTTCTTAAAATGAAACAAAACACACAAAGAAAATAGAGCATGTGTGCATTTAATATGCTAAATTACCATTTCTTTGTTTTGTTTGGTGGAGGGATTTCAATAGAATGAGAATGTTAGAAGAGGGAATATGGCGAATAACAAGATATGAAGCAGAGGACAGAGAAACAAAGGAGAGCTAAGTGGAAGCAAATGAAGTTAATAAAGGGAATTAAAGTGTCAGAATAAATGAAGAAGATGAAGCTAAATCATATTACACTAATGAAGAACATGAAGCTAAATCATATTACACTAATGAAGAACATGAAGCTAGAGTAACTAAGCTTAGAATTTTTTTGCTGGGAAACCGTACAACACCTGTCAGGATTTTTGTCGCTAAAACCAAGTCCCAAATGAAATTGGAGGGAAGGAACAATAACCGCACGGAATGCGTCAGAATTTTTGTGGCTGAGCACAAATTTTCTAGTCACATATTCCCTAATAAAAATTTCTAACACATGTACTTTCACCTTCTACTTCCATTTTCTGTTCTTTTTCTCGTTTACCGAAAATATAATTAATTTGCTTTTTTTTCAGTAGGAGGATAGTAATTGTTTAATGATGATAAAACAATTTCATTTATCTTTATTTTCCAATCTAATCTGATTTTAATTTTCGAAACAAAAAGGCAAATAAAATGTAAAATGAATATTGCATGATATGTTTTAAATGAAGTGTTCATTTGCAGGATATGTGGGCATTGCGGGATACCCATGCAATTTTTCCATTATTTATTTTAGGTCATACCATGACTGGATACTCAATTTATAGTAAAAAGTATATATGGAAGTTAGGTGCCTTTGTAGCTTCCACGAAAACTATAACCACTATAAACTTAAGCATAATGGGTATGTTAGGGCGATGCAAGTAGTGAAGAATTTAATGCATATAAAGCTGGCATGCTTCGTCATTCGATTGAGCCTATATTTCCAGCTAAAAAGAGGGCGATATGATGATTGCATGTTTGAGAAGAACTGTTTGGTGTCCGTTTTGATGATTGCATGTTTGAGAAGAACTGTTTGGTGTCCGTTTGGTTGAATGTTTGTAATTCATGAGAAATTAATTAATGGGAATTGAAGTAATGTGATGTGTAATATGGGGAATTTGGAGAAAATGTGTTTGGTTAAAATTTTCAATAGATAGATTGAAATAAGAGAACTTAAGATTTCATGTGTAAAAATTAAGGAATTGCAACTGGATTTGAATATGGTGATAAAGTTACCTTTAGAGATAAATAAGAATGAAATAGAATCAGGATCACGTGAGAATGATTATTATTGTGCGAATTGCGAATGGATGCACATTTAGGCGATTGACATGCACTTTCTTCAGTAATGACATGCACATTTAAGCCATTGACATGCACTCGGTCAGATTTGCATGTCATTGATAATTTGTCATTGACATGCATTTTCGGGGTGTGTGCATGTACTTTTCACATATTATCAATGACATGCAAATCTGACCGAGTGCATGTCAATGGCCTAAATGTGCATGTCATTACTGAAGAAAGTGCATGTCAATCGCCTAAATGTGTATCCATTCGCAATTCTCACAATAATAATTATTCTCACCTCAATCTTTTCCAATGAAATATTAGTTGCTTTCCACTGTAGCTACCAACTCGCTAGCTACCTCCTACCTCTATGATGTTAGGTTTCGTCAAAATTTGCTTCGATATGTTTGATATCCCTTAATTTCACTATATATGAGCATTTCGATTTACTTAAGAAGAATATACATGCTTCTGAAATATTTTAGACATTTTTGCTTCATGTTGAACATTATCAAAGCAACTTTCGCCAATTTTGCTTGATTTTAGAGATATATGACTTTACTTGGTTCAATTTTGGATAAAACTTGCTTGTTATTTTGACTGTGTGTTCATTAGATGTACAACATCCATGTCTATACCTTTTAGCATATGTATGTTTGTTCATTAAATCTACAAAAAATGTTCATCATGAAGTTTCTGTTTATTCATCATGAACTTTGTATGTTTAGTTGTTTTTAACATAAAAGTTCGTTGAAATGGCTTGTTTGTTCATCATATCTCTTATGAAGGTTCATTTGTTTTTGCAGTTACTGAGTTTCCAAATGCTACAATGAGGATAGAAACACCCACAGATAAAGCACAACAAAAAGGTAGTATTGAAGTTTCTTATATTGGAAAATATCATTGTATTAATATGAAAAATAAACTTATGTGTACATGCATAATATAGAACTTAGGAGCAAATAATTAAATGACATACGAAAAATTGGGACTCGTAGGATGACTCTGTCACGAAAACATATTATGCTAACAAAGGAAGAACCAAATTATGGTAATGAATTATCTTTTTATAAATGTTCACAAGTTCTCATAGTAAGTTCATCAGCACTTTGTTAAATGTTCATAATTTTGTCATACTTTATGTGTTAAAGATATAATTTGAAATCCACTTATGTTGTTTTGAGTTATCAAAAGTGCTTGTTTAAATGTTCAACATATTAGTTATAAATGTTCATCACTCTATCTCTATTTTGTCACCAGATATATTCATGAACATTCAAAATATTGAGAAATCGTAAATACTATAATCTTTTAGCATAGGTTTATTTTTTTTGAAAATGATCAAGAAGTTGTCTGTGATTTTTCACAATTTCTCTTCTAAATGTTCAATATAATACTGTTACCATGATGTTTCTGAATGTTCAACAATATATCCATGAATGCTCACGACTTCAGTTCTATTTGTTCATAACTTCATTTCTATTTGTTCACCATTTCTCTTCTAAGTCTACATTACTATACAGTTATCATGATGTATCTGAATGTTCTTCAATATATCCATAAATATTGACCACTTCATTTCTATTTGTTCACTTTTTGTTTTATAAAATGTTTATTAATGAATGACTTTTATTTTTTTAGACAATGCTCAAACGAAAAAGAAAACTACGAGAAAAGTTCTAGCCGAGTCAAGCAAGGGCACAAGAAGTAGTAAAAGGCTTGACAAAAGAAAGAAGATAGAATTGATCGACAAAGATGATTATGATGTTCCAGTAACACAGATTATGTACAGCTTGAGAAGGCCAACATGGATAGTTATTAAAGATGTCCAAGACCCAACTGCACGGGCTTCAAACAAAAGGAACGTTCAAATTTGAAATTGTTCAATCAAGAAAAGGGAAAGAAAAAAATGATTGTAGTTGAATCAAGCGAAAAGAGTACAAGACCCTAAAGTGTAGAAGTTATCCTTTAGTACTTGTAAAGACAATGGGTTCAATGAATCCTCTTCAATTAAAAAGTGTACGAGATACAGGTTTTGGCTGCTTGCTTGACTGGAAAATAGAAACGTTTTCTGGGAAAATCAGCTATTAGTTGTTGAAGAAGCTAGATCTGGTTCCATGTACAATGTACCTTAGAAAATCTAGGGTGGGGTACAAAATCACAAAGTGGGATGTGCATGACTTCCTCGGGTTTCTTGTTGGTGGTGAGCAAATTGATTTGAAGAGGTCTTTTACAGAGGAAGAAGATCTAGCGTATCTGATTTTAATGTAAGATTTAGGAACCTATTTGGAATGGTAGTTGTTCATGAAAGTGGTGAAATTAAGCTGCGTGATACAACAATGATTCATGCATCAGATGAGGCAAGATCGTTAGTACAATGTAAAGTCCCTGAAGAGTGGTTTAAGAGAAATCTAATCATGTTGTTCTTTGCAACAGTAATGGACAATCAATCTAATGGTGGGTTGAATTACAAAATCCTCCATTACCTCGAGGACACTTTAATGATTACAACAACTGACTCGTCAAAATTACTAGTTGACGTTCTAATAATGACACATGAAACAAGACAAAGAATGCTAGGTTTTCCAAAGGACCAATGTTGTTATTGCAGGTAATTGTTCCTCAATTTCCTTATAATTGTTTATTAATATTGTACTATATGTTTATCAAAATTAAAATCTGAACATTTTCTTTATTATTTTGCAGTCAATATATTTTGATCGTGTAGTACTCAAGGATGTTGAATCAAAGGGAATTTCTCCAATAATTGTTAATTGAGATTCAATAATTAATGTTGAGGGCAAGAGAAACAAAAGAGATTAAAGTTGGGGGATTTTGAAGAGGTTATGTTAGACTTGCTCCTGTTTATAAAACTCAAGATGTAAATGTTGGAAAAACAACAAACGTTGGAGCCGAGTCTTCTTATAAGGATGATGATGCAAGTTTACTGGTAAAATATACAAAAAAAATTCATCACCTTTTTTTATATTTGTTCATCATTTTGTCTTCATAATGTTCATCATGTTGTCTAATAATGCTCATCATAATCTCTATATATGTTCATTATCAATGTATAAAAAAAATTTCATCACAATAGGAATAATGTTCATCACCTTTGTTCTATATGTTCATCATGTTGACTGATAATGTTCATCAAGATATTTAACAATTTTCATTATAAATTCTATAAATGTTCAATAACCCTGATATATTTTTTCATCACATATTTTAACAATGTTTATCATTTATTATAAAATGTTGATAACAAGCTCTTTTTAAATATAATTGAAACATACCTTTTTATAAGAACATATTAAAAAGGTCAAGATTTTGCAGAACAGGTCAGGAAATTATTGGAAGGATTGATAAGTGTCTATCACGTATAGCAAGTAATAGCTTGTTCAAGAAGATAATTAAGCTATTGAAATGATGTTTATGGTGAGGGCTGATGATAAAGATATACAACAACAGCATTAAATGGAGGAAAAGGAAGCGACATTAACACAACAACAGTTTTTGCAGAGGCTTCCAAATGTTTAGAAGAAGTTGAGAAAACAGTGAAGGCTAAATAGACTTCTGATGAGCAAGCTAAAAACTTGAGGAATAATGTTGGAAAGACAATATATAAAGTTGTTACAAGTTTAGATATTCTCTTTTGGGTATGTACTCCAAATCTCCAATCAAAACAACAATTGTGGTAGAAATGGCATGAAATGTTGACAATGCAACTATATACATAAGGAAAAACACATTCAAGGTAAAAAGATCTAAGAAGACAAGGCAACTAAAACCCACAATAATGAAGTATCTACTTGGATTCATCATTTATGCATTACAAAATTCACTCAATTTGTTGTAAAAATGTTCATCATAATACTTTTATCTAATCATTTAGGTTCCCGTTGTTGAGAAGATGGTTGGAAGTATTACTGTTGATGATAACCATGAGATGAGGATGGACATATATGTGACTTTGAATAAAAAGCAGGTACATAAAATTTCACTTTCTTATAAAATTTCATCAATTTTCCTTTCAATGTTCGTTACTGTATGTACTAATGTTCATCAAAACATTTACAAATTTTCATCTTAACAGACATAATTGACTGTTGAGAGTGGGAAAGACAAAGGAGGAGAAGAGTTGGGTGAAGAGGTGATTGAGGAAGAACAAATAATATAGGGAGAGACATAAGTAAGAAGGAAAGGATGATTGATGAACAGGTACATGAATAGTAATCAATTTTTTTATTAATGTTCATCAACTAGTTTATAAATGTTCAATAAGTTTTTTTTTATTAATGTTCATAAAAACATGAAAGTAAGCTCATTTGATTGAATTATGATTCGCATCTCTCATCAAATGTATGAATGTAGCAAGTTGAGGAGCAGAATAATGTCAATGATGTGAATGACATGGGGGGATTGGGGTGGAAATCATCATTGAGAAGGAGAATGAACAAATAGGCTAACAAACAGATTGTGGAACAACAGAAATCACCCAAGAGGTTGGAGAAGGTGGCTGAACGTCCAAATAAGAACAAGCAAGTGAATTATTTTTCCTTTTCTTCATCATATTTTTTATATTTGTTCATCAAATATACAAATAATGTTCATCAAACAAAAGGAAGTTGATGAACAAACTATAATTTTTGTTTGGAAGAGAAGTCTATTTAACCAAAGTGATGATGCACAGAAGGAGAAAAGGAAGAAAAATATTTCTCGAGAACATAAATGACCTTACAAGCAGAGGTAAGTTGACATCAAGTAGAAACCATCAAGTACTGAAATCAAAATCTACAAATGGATATATAATTGAAGATCTAACACACAAAGAGTAAGAAATTCAGTTCCTATGTTAATAAAATGCATCATACTGCTTTATTACATAAAGTTCTATAGTAGCTTGTTATCTAACATTCACTATGTCCTTTTTCATCTTTTCAAGGATATAGTTTTCAGTATGGGTGACTTAAACTAAAATATATGTTGACAACAATGTACCTGTATCGTGGTCTCAATTACTTAATATGAAAGAAGAAGAAAGGAGTGATTCTAAACCTCTATGGTTTTTTGCATCAATTGACACAAAAATATGTATTTGATAAAGAAGAAACATTGGATATTACTTCCTTGAACCATATATTTAATAAAAAATGAAAATAACATTTGAAACTTATGATGTTATATATAGACATTACCAATTCCACAGGGTCTTTTACTTAGCGATGCTCAAACTTTCTTCGGTGATAGTATGTAAGTTGCTTTATCAAAGCTGACCAGTCACAAATTGAATGTCATTTAGTTGGTAAACACTTTATTTCCCTAATCTGATATGTTAGTTCACTATATAACTTATAATTGTTCACCAGTTTATCAACAAATGTTTGATGTGTTGTATAATTGTTCACCAGTTTTTCAATGAATGTTCACTATATTGTTTATACTTGCTCACCAATTTAACAATGAATGTTCACTTGTTTATTTATAAAATGTTCACCGAATTATTTAATAATATTCACTATGCCTAACTAATTTATCATCATTGTCAATGTGCATTTCAAATATACCAGAGAGATCAGTATTATGTGATTGAAATCAATGTCAAGAACCCAATGTTTGATATCATTGATAATTCAAGTGTTCACGGGAATAAGTAAGACAAATATAAGATAATTCCTTCAGTGATGGTATGTTTTAAAATTGGTTACAATTTGTTTTTATCTTTATTTATAATACGACCAACAATAGGATACTAATGTATATTATTTATTACAAAGAAAAATATTTATGAACATCTTAAAGAATCTTAAAGAAGAACAAGATGGAGGTAAAAGTTGTCGGTTTTAGGGATGAGGTGAAGGTCCCAGATGAAAGATTTCAAATGCCTTGGAGAGGTGATATCAACAAAAAAGATTGTGCCGTATTCTCTATGTGATACATAGAAACATACTTTGGAGAAGGATTAGAAAATTTGAAATGTCATATGAAGCAGAATGACAAAAAACAAGTAGAGATTATGCGGCAAAGTATGTTGCTAAATTGATAAGCCATATATTCAACGTTGCATCCAAATCAATGATTTCCGCCCAAGGAACAAATGTGTAATACTTGGTTGTTTAAGACAATATTTTAAGATAGTTTTAATAATAGGTTCTAAAGACAGTATTATCGGGGTATTTTTAGGTAGTGTGTTTGGATGACATTGTTTTTATGGTATTATGGTTAAAGCGCATATGGTATCATGTTGTGTTATTTGAAAAAATTCATGAATATTCACTAAAAGTACTTCAATATACCAGTTACAAAAAGTTCATCAATGTTTCACATATTGTTCATCTAGTAAGGTATAAATGTTGATCAAGTAATAACTAAATGTTCAGCAAAATAGAAAACAAAAAAATGTTGTTTTTTAAAATGCTCTAACATTCAAACAGTTACTGATGTCTTCTCGGGACATGTAGTGCGATTGTGACAAGGTTTTAAACAAATATAAAAGCACTTCTTCAGCTTATTGGAATCAACTATAACACTCTCTATTGTACTCTTCATACGTACAGTTTTTGACATGCCTTTGTTCTTTGGCTGTGGAGGTGGAAGGACAACAATTTCATTTGGTAAAGGCCCCACAAACTTCTCAAATTCGGCTTCTCTACATTTTGTAGAAGTTTTGTTTTTACTATAACAAGATGACTCATCTTGAATTTGATGAAGTGTATAACTCGTGCTACTCATTTAGATCACACAAAAAATCTTTCAATTGGCCAACATCATGCTAAATAACATTGATAATAATGTATATCTCAGACATAACATCATATACCAAAATCTTCTTCTCATCCATCTCAACGGATTCCTTAAAAACTAAATCATCAATCTCAAATGTTGGCTTCAATATTGAGCTTTTAGTCCATTGATATGTTGCACTTTGTATAGCGTAACTAGGGATTATTACATTAGTTTAGGAGTATTATCATATGTGTTTCGAGTCATTGTTATGTTCTGAGTTGTTTATGAAGAAGTGAAGAAATGAAGACCAGAACCGAAGAAGAAGAGGATCAAAGATTGAAGACATGAAGACTTGAAGATATTCTGCGGAGCAGCGGCGATCGCCACCATCACTATGGCGATCGCCATACTTCAACAGAAGCGTTACATGAGTTCGAGAGATCATGGCCATCGCCATGACTCTACGGCGATCGCCATGGGGCGACAGAGACCACGGCGATCGCCATGCATCGTTAACACTTTGGACGCAACTGGTGGCGCCAAAAGTAGCAATTTCTCCCAAGTTGCACCCTATTTCTGTTAACAAGTAGAATGCTATCTTTCTTGCCCCGAGGTTGTACAAAAGCTACCAAAATAAATATAAAATTATCAAGCGTTGGTTCATATCTTCTTAGGTTTTGGTACAGATTAAAAGTGATTAGAATAGAGGTTTCTTTACCTTAGTATATGTTCTATAGTAGTCGATGAGATACCTAGCAAATTCTGTGGGAGTAAATATTGTGCTTGTAGGGTAACTTTGATTGTTGAAGTAGTTGTTAATGTAGTCGTTGTTTCCGATGTTGATGGTGTACAAGCACTGTTCCAAGTTAACTTGTCTACCGATTCATGCCACTATGGTTCTATGATTTTGTATCTGTTGGAAAAAGCTTATTACGTCTCCCTGCAGTGTCAGACAAAAGATAGGTGAATGTGTAATAATATAAATTGTCAATTTATTGGAAATATATTTGAAATTATTTAAATTTGACAAGTTCATGGGCCACGAGACGAGGGCATGACATGGCGTATTCATTCTATTTGGCATTGGTGTCGCAACTTGTGCCCCTATCAAAAGGACACGAGGTGCGAAAATGGCTGAGGCCATAGGGGAACGAGCTACAAACACGAATTGTAAATACACCTTTGGGCCAAATAAGTAGAGGTTGTTGAGAGCCATTCGACCCAAAAGGTCACAAGTTGTAGAATGTCTTTGGGTCAGAGGGACATCAATTACGAGTTGTCAAAAGTAGAGGCAAATGTGTTAATTAGAGTAATATGTCTATTTAAAAAAAAATTACATTTTATAAAGTGGGGGAGAATCAATATATAGATATCACTTTGATATCGATATACTGACATCAATATATAGATATTACATTTAAAAGTCAGAAACAACAAGTTATATTACTCAAAATGAGTAGCACCGTTCAATATGTTTTCGAACCACAAAATGTCAAAGCGGCATATGTTATCATGATGACTCTAGACCCCAAGGAACACATGTTGTTGCGCCTTTTGCTATTCGAACATTCATTTTTTGTTACACTTGTAGGATGTTTAAGGTGAAAAGATCACTAAATAGCTCATAATACGGATCACTCATCCAGAAAAGTAACCTAAAACGTGACTCAAACAAAGGGTTTGTTTGGTGAAAGCAGTTTGTGATTTATAAATTGAAAGTAGATTTAAAATTTTAAAATTCGTGAGGTATAGAAATTTGTACCAAGGCTGAAGAGAAATATTGGTTTGTGTTTATAAACTGTTTATACACAATATGCCAAACAGACCCAAAAGCAAATTACACAAACATAGATTAATATCTATATGATATTTATATAACATAATATGACTGAAAGAATTAACCCATAGGGTGATCTTAAATGAGCCAAGAAAACACGGAGCATTCAAGTCATTATTGATACAAAAGTAGGGATGACGATCCGGTGAAAATAATTCTTACGGTGTGAAATGTGAACTGTGAATATTATTATATCTTATATGTGAATATATAATACTAATTACAATATAATGTTTACAGTTAACTTCATATGTGAACACACAGTTAAAGTTCACATATAAGATAGTAATATTCACAGTTCACATATAGGATAGTAATTTTCACAATTAAGGTGAGTTCGCATTTTACCCTGGAATATATGTTTCACCGGAAACCCTCTCTACAAACTAAGAGCTTGTTTAGTAATCCATATACTGATATCACGTATGGGTAAGAAAATAGCCCTTACCCGTACATGGTGTTTGGTATATCAATATATAGATAGGCTGCGTCTATATGCACACGTTTTTTTTGCTAAATGCACACTATTCTGTGCGGTAACAATTGCAGTACACATATGTGCGTTAACTCTTACCGCACCAAAGGACTCAGGGGCATTGTTGGAATTTTTTCTGAAACCTATACGACGCTGGTGCGGTAAGAATTACCGCACAGATCTGTGCGTTAACAATTACCGCACCAGATTAATCCCAGATTAAGAAAAAAAAAACAGATTTTCATTAACTTAAACCCTGTGCGGTAACAATTACCGCACAGGAATTGTATTTTTTTTAATTAATAATTTTTTTTTAAAAAGTATTAAAAAAGTATTAAAAAAATATTAAACCTGTGCGGTAACACTTACCGCACAAAATGGTGCGGTAACCCTTACCGCACCACGTTACATCTTTAAAAAAAAAATTCTTTCTCCCCCGACCTTCTTCCTCCTCTCGTCTGCAATTTAGCGCCACCGAACCCTAAAAATCGCCACCCATCAAAACCACCGATTAACCCATCAAAACCTTCAATCGAGGATGGATTCGAGTTGCCCCGACCATGGCGGTTCTTCTGGGCCCATAATTTCTGCTGGAGTCGTCCCCCCCACTGTGGAGCAGCCAACAATGGCGGAAGCGCCGTCGACGTTCAGCGGTGGGGCTTGCTGGGTTGCTATGGAGGAGGAAGAAGAAGAGGAAGAGGAGGTTCCATTGACGTTCAGCGGTGGTGCCCGGAGAGAGCTCCGACGGAGAACAGCGGTGGTGCCCGACCCGATTCCCGAAGCCCGACCCGACCCGATACCAGCAGCCCAACCCGCCCCGATACCCGCTCCGAGGCGAAGAAACCAAAAGCGACCCGTCCAAAACGTCGGTCCCGGGTACGCTACTCGAGCAAATAGAAGGTTGAATTCTCAAACCGAGGCGCAACCGGAAGCTTTTTCGACTCCCGTAGATCTACATCAAGTATGTATTTTTATTAAATATTCTATAACTTTTGTAATGTTTTTAAATAGTTTAATTATTTTATTTCGTAACGTTATGAAATTATTTAATAAGTAATTTCATAACGTTATGAATTTAATAATATTTGATAACGTTATGAAATTTTTAAATAAATTTCGTAACGTTATCAATTTATTTAATTTAATTAATTTATTAAATTTATAACGTTGTGAAATTAGTTATTTAATTTCATAACGTTATGAATTTAATAATATTTGATAACGTTATGAAATTTTTAAATAAATTTCGTAACGTTATCAATTTATTTAATTTAATTAATTTATTAAATTTATAACGTTATGAAATTAGTTATTTAATTTCATAACGTTATCAATTTATTTAATTTGATTAATTTATTAAATTGATAATGTTATGAAATTAGTTATTTAATTTCGTAATGTTATGAAATATTTAAATAAATTTCGTAACGTTATCAATTTATTTAATTTATTTTATAACATTATGAAATTAATTTATATGGTAACGTTATGAAATTAAGTAATTTATTGCGTAACGTTATGAAATTAAGTAATTTATTGCGTAACGTTATGAAATTAAGTAATTTATTGCGTAACGTAATTAAGTAATTTATTGCGTCACGTTATAAAATTATATTATTTGGTAACATTATGAAATTAATTAATTTATTCGTAACGTTATGAAATTAATGAAATTTTATAACGTTATGAAATATAATAATTTCATAATGTTATGAAATATGACATTCTATATTGTAAAAGTAATGAATTAATTATTTTATGAAATATGACATTGTTCTTCTCTTATTTTGTAACGTTATGAACTATTAGTATATAAAGTATTGAAATTAGGCGAATTATAACGTTAATTTCGTAACGTTATGAACAAAATGTTTAGAAATTAGAGATGATTTTGATTAGGATTGACGTTACAACAACTGTTTGTAACGTTACGACGTCATGGAAAAGACGTTTTTGAATTTGACGTTATTTTTGTAACGCTATGAAAATAACGTTACGCTATAACAACAACATTAGGGGGTGCGAGATACGATGGCCTCTAGTGGTTTTGTTCCGGGGGCTCCTGTTGCTGCAGAGCGTGTTAGGAGGACGCAGATTACAGCGTCCATACGTCAGAGTTTTGCTACTGCTCGAGACCAGCTGAATGCTTCTAGTTCGACACCCACTGACGAGGCTCGTGCACTTACAGATACTGGGGCAGTTAGGGATTGTGGTCTGGATGTTGATCCGTGTGCTGATGATGAGGGTTACAGTGAGAGTGAGGAGGAGGGTATGGACGTCGATGATACAACTGTTGATTTGGATGATGATATGCTGGGAGACGGTGAGGGTTTAGGTACAGATTATATTGTATCTCATCTCGAGATACCGACAGATCAGCTTAGGAGAGACGACCCTCCTATTATTTCAGAGGATCATGCTGGTATGGGGCCTTCATTGCCAGCTCCTACAGATTTAGGTCCTTCGTCTCCTACGTCAGATGTACCACCTCCCCCGACTGATGATGTACCGCATCCGGCTGCTGCACCTCATGTACCACCTCCTGCTGTACCTTGGATGCCCGGAGGTCCTTTTACAAATGAGTTGCTGAAGAGTTATGAGACGCACATCGCCAGGGCTATTTATGAGCTTACAGTTGTTGATCCTCCCGCACCTGTGATTCCAGCTGGCCCCCGTCCTCTTCCTCCATTTATACAGAGATAGCGAGGAGGCCGAGGAGCTCAGGCAGATGATGATGTTGCTGATGCAGACGCTGCTGATCCTCCAGCACGAGGTGGACGCGCTCCACGCGGAGGACGAGGACGAGGAGGTGGACGTGGACGTGGACGTGCTGCAGATCATGCTGATTTTCCACAGTCTGCTGATCTTCCAGAAGGCGAGGCTCCTCTTGATTTGGTATGTATTTGAACTATAATGTTCATATGTGAAATATGAACGACATTCTGTAGAAGTAACTGTGTTAATTTTTTACTTTTTTTCCAGACACGGAAGGTCGTCAAGGTTCACTTCCACACCGCCTACTGCACTCCACTAGAGGCGTTTAGGAGACCTGGTCCAGATTCGTGGTTTCAGCTTGCAGAGCGATCTGGATTGACTGATCTACGCTATATCGGGTCCGGTCCTGTCGATCATGTGTTGGTTTCTGCTTTCGTCGAGAGATGGCACCCAGAAACCAACACATTTCATTTGCCATTTGGAGAGATTGGTCCTACACTTCACGATGTGGTTGAGATCCTGTCGCTGCCTATACATGGCAGGAGTTGTAGCTCAGTTTTGAGAAGGGAGGAGATCTTCACTTTTGTTGCTGAGATGCTTCACGTAGAGGAGGCACTGGTGAAGACTTGGTATAGGGATGGAGGCATTCCTTTGGGTTATCTTCAGCAGAGATTGAAGGATATGATGCGGATGGAGGATGGACAGAGAGATGAGAGCCTCATTGCGTCTATGTACTTACTGTTGCTTCTCGGCACTACAGTTCTAGTGGACAAGTCGACTACAGCAGTCAAGCACTGGTGGTTAGTTCTTTTGGCCGACCACGACAGCACTGGCCGATATGCTTGGGGAGCTGGAGTGTTAGCTCATCTGTATCGCAACCTTGGACAGGCGTCGAGGCGATTGGCTATGGGGATGGGGAGTTCTGGCATTCTTTTGCGGGTTAGTACGCAAACAACTATACGATTGGATATGTTTAGGAAGTCGAGTTCTAATTATCCTTTTTTTGCAGTCGTGGATCTGGGCATATTTTCCACATTTTCGTGGACATTTTGTGACAGATCCACTTTCTATGGACCACGCCGCAGCTGCTATGAGGGAGGGCAGAGAGGTGCCACAGGGGAAGAGCACGGATCGTTTGGTTGCCATTCGTGGCATGCTTGACCGTGTTCGTTATGAGGAGGTCAGATTTTAAGAATGTATGCTTTCGTTATATCGTGTGAATGTAAACTATACTAACTGTTTTGTAATGTTTTGTTGCAGGTTAATTGGTTTCCCTTTGCAAATGTGGATTTCAGACTTCCGCAGTACGCCCCGTCTTTGTTTGAGGGCATTCTCCGTTGTCTGGACATCGAGGAGCTCTATCAGCCAGGTCGCCTGCTGCGACAGTTTGGACATGTGCAGGGTATCCCAGATCCTCCCCCAGAGCCCATCCAGGTGACACGTAACAACAGGCTGACGCATTATTCAGTTCACTTTGCCGAGGATCTGCTTGGTGTGTGGGATCAGGACCCCAGGCCTTTGTTACAGATTCGGGAGCCACGAGCGACGTACTATTGGGCAGTCACAGATGATTATCTCGATTGGTATGATCGAGTTTCTCATCCTCTGGTGGATCCCAGATCCCGTAGACTCGATCGTCCAGTTGGTCCGCTGCGTATTCCACCTTCGGTTGACAGTTTTGCGGTACGATTATAAATTTTATTAGTCATATTCAATCAATTAGTATATTTGATAGTAATGTTTTGATATGTTGTTAATATAGCTGACCCAGCTAGTGACTTGTGAGATTCGAGCTTTCTTGGAGACACCACCAGAGAGGAGGCCTGCAGATATCGATGAGTTCATGAGGCGTCTCCTTGGAGTTTTGACTGACGAGGCTCCACCGATGGCTCCAGCTCCGGTTCGTCAATCTCAGCTTGTTCGGCATTCAATCCACGAGGAAGGGCAAGGTAGTGGGCAACGTAGTGGGAATGAGGGTCGTGACTTGGAGTGATGTATAGTTTGTTTGGATACTATGTTTTGGTAATGTTTGGTTCACTTTTGCTTATTTATTTTGGGCTTTTCTTAAAAACGCGAGAAAATGGTCACAATCGAAAAAAATAATTAAAAACTACTAAACGTCAAATATTGATAAATGGTTCAAAACGTCTCGAAACGACTCGAAAACGATATAAAACAAGCCAAAATGTAATTTGAAGGAATTCCGAACAAGTTGTAAAAAAGTGTAAAAATGTGGCCAAAATGATGGCATAATATGGCCAAAATGAGCAAAGCTTAGCGAAACTTGACTTTTTTGAAAAAGGCGAAAAACGACCAAGTACGTCAAATATTAATAAAAATGGTTCAAAACGTGTCGAAACGTCTAAGAAACGAAAAAAATCGACTCAAAACGATATAAAACAAGCCAAATCGAAATATGGAGGATTTCCGAACAAGTTGTAAAAATGTGTAAAAATGTGGCCAAAATGATGGCATAATATGGCCAAAATGAGCAAAGCTTAGCGAAACTTGACTTTTTTGAAAAAGGCGAAAAACGACCAAGTACGTCAAATATTAATAAAAGTGGTTCAAAACGTGTCGAAACGTCTAAGAAACGAAAAAAATTGACTCAAAACGATATAAAACAAGCCAAATCGAAATATAGAGGATTTCCGAACAAGTTGTAAAAAAGTGTAAAAATGTGGCCAAAATGATGGCATAATATGGCCAAAATGAGCAAAGCTTAGCGAAACTTGACTTTTTTGAAAAAGGCGAAAAACGACCAAGTACGTCAAATATTAATAAAAATGGTTCAAAACGTGTCGAAACGTCTAAGAAACGGAAAAAATCGACTCAAAACGATATAAAACAAGCCAAATCGAAATATGGAGGATTTCCGAACAAGTTGTAAAAAAGTGTAAAAATGTGGCCAAAATGATGGCATAATATGGCCAAAATGAGCAAAGCTTAGCGAAACTTGACTTTTTTGAAAAAGGCGAAAAACGACCAAGTACGTCAAATATTAATAAAAATGGTTCAAAACGTGTCGAAACGTCTAAGAAACGGAAAAAATCGACTCAAAACGATATAAAACAAGCCAAATCGAAATATGGATAATGGATAATGGATAATGGATAATGAATAGTGGATAATGGATAATGGATAGTGGATAATGGATAATGGATAGTGGGTAATGGATAATGGATGTCATATGTGTACAGTTTGGGCCCATATCGTTTTAACGCCTTGAAACGATGAAAATCGAAATTTTGAAATTGTAACATGACAACAAATACGGCGAATAGTTATTTTCATTTTTCGGAATCGAAAAATTATTATTGAAAACGTCAACGGGCCTAATAAGGCCTAATGAAATTTGAATGAGGCCCAAACACAAAAAACGACATAAAACGGCTTAATAAGCACTTAAAACGTAAAAGTCAAGAAATGTAACATTAATATTTGAGCATTACCAATCAAACGCTATCGTTTTTATAAGAAATTAACAACTTTAACACTTAGAAGTATGTAAACGAAGACTTTCACCTGTATGCTACTACTCTCAAGTATATAAGTTGTATAGTTATACTCATATGTATGTGATACCACTTCGTTACTAAAATGAACTTCATATAATGTATTTATTTCATCATATAACATTAGTTTAACACTTAATTGTTATCGTTTGACTCAACTGACCTCGTATTTCATTAGTATAATATGAATTTTTATCATATAACTCTTCGTAATCTCATATTACATTAGTAAAACTTGATAAAATTATTCACAAAGCTCTCAATAACGACATATTTCAGTAGTATAACATTACTTTGGGTCATAAAACTTTTTATAATATCAAATAGTATAAGAAAACAACATAAAAAATGAATTTTTATGTAATTAGGGTTGGTACTACAACAGTTACCGCACCAACCCTAATACCCTAAACCCTACAAACACCAGAAACATTTGATTCTGGGTAAAAGGGTTGGTGCGTTAGCAGAAAATGTGGAAGACGTCCAGTCAAGCGGCACGGTTGGATACAAACCGTGCAGGATTGCTGCAAACCATGCAGATCAGCAGAAGATGTGGAAGACGTCCAGTCAAGCGGCACGGTTGGATACAAACCGTGCAGGATTGCTGCAAACCGTGCAAACCCTAGGGTTGGGGATTTATCTGTTGGATCTTGACGAAGTTCTGTTATCAGTTGTGCGTTTATTGCTAACGCACCACCATATTTTGCTTGAGTGTGTTACAGCTACCACACAGCTGTAAGTCACCTTTGGATGACCGAATTACGTTATTGGGCCTTTGTTGTTGTGGACCTTTTGTCTACATCGGCCCAAATCTAAGTTACCCTAGTAAAACCTCGGCTATAAATTCACTGCCTCAGTGAACCCTATTATCTCATTCTCACTGCGCCGTAAAATAATTAGGTTTCAAGTTCTTACTCTGTATTTCAATTAAAATTCTCATTTTAATAAATTTCGTTAGATATCTTCATTGTTTCTAACATGTTTTCTTACTTTGTATTACAGATTCAAACAACCATGGCATCATCTTCATCCTCCCCAGTTCCAGCAGAAGGCAGTGAGATCCAGTGCCCGAGTAGAAGGTGCTCAAGAACAATCAAGGTGTTCACTGGTAATGACAAGAACAATCCCCATACGTATGGACGAAGGTATACCACATGTCAGTGTAACTACATGATCGTGTATCTTGAGCCAGAATACGACAGTCATCATCTCCGAGTCATTGCAAAACTGTTGAAGGAAATAGCTGACCAGCAGTTGAAGCTGGTATATTTTCACCAGGCTAAGAGTATTGAAGCAGCCAAACACTGGATACAACAGAGGTTTCCCAATGACCCTGTTCCTAGTTTTTATGACAGTGACTCCGATTAGGGATCTGGGTATCAAATCAGTGAATCTCCGTTAAGTCTGTGTTTAGTTTAAATTTCAAGAATGAGTATGTTGTCTTTCCTTAATGAGTATGTTGTCTTTCCTTAATGAGTCTGTTGTCTTTCCTTAATGAGTCTGTTGTCTTTCCTTAATGAGTCCGTTGTCTTTTTAATTTACGCTGAGTGTGTTGTAGTTTATGGATTCACTGATTTCACTTCATTGTTTCACCTACCTCATCTAACTCTACTGAAAACACTATTTAAAGCAAACAAGACAAGTCATTACATATTTCAAAGCAGACAAGACAAGTCATTACATATTATAAATCAATTCCAATTGAAGTCTATAGATCAAGGCTACTAAACTATTACAAATCAAGTCATGTAGTCCATACGCTTTCCAGCAGTGAAGCGGTATTGTCGAAACAAGTCCACTTGGCCAGCATATATCCCTTCCCACCACTTGATGTTGTCATCTGCAAATCTTCTCCACGAACCGGAACAACGTGGAAATGGTGCCCCATCACGGAGCCAAACCTAGATATACAAAGAAAATTAATCAATAAGTATAAATGATTTCGACGTTTCATGACGTTTGTTTAGATTACCACAGATTCTTACCGGTATCCAGTGATTACTGCATCCGACAAGAGCTATCCCAAAAATCTTCTGTGGAGGACCAGGGCTCACTGTAGACTGCCTTATTGGCAAGCATAAACACGACGCATCCCAAGATAGTTGCACTAAACCAACATTATACACTGTGGCAAACACCAAACCCATAAATGGCATGTCCATCCAAAATGGTCTCTCACAAGGACTTCTCATGTAGTTAACTTGAGCAATAAGATCATCCCATGATCCTACCCGTAGTCCACGTCGTATGGGCTCCCATGTCTCTTTGTTTCCAAGAAGCTCCGCTGCCAACGCAGCACGGATCATACGATATTGACTCTGTTGCATACCCGTAAGTAGAGCCATTGACCGATACCCACAATGTCCGTCTGAACGCACATCTTTCACAGAAGTCATGTAGGAAAGCCAAAAGTAGTCAATATTTTTCACCCCCAAGTTCACCCCCATATAACTTATGGCTTCTTCAATCTCTTCTTCATCTTCTCCTTCCTCTGTTTCGTTTCGATCTGGATAGCAAGCTCTTAGGGGCACGACATTCATGTCTTCGTCTTCTAAATCGATGGTCTCTGAAAACAATGGTTCAGGTTGGGACTGTGATCCGAAGTCGAACGACACTTGACTTGCTTGCTTTTTAGGACAAGTTGGTCGTTCACTTTGCCTATTTGCCTTCTCCTTTGCGACTTTTTGCGCATTCTCAGTATTTGTTAAGTCTTCTCTAACGTACTCGTGGTAACTCTTTTCCCTCTTTTCTCTCAGAGGAGAATTCCCATTTCGCTGCTTCTCCTTGTTCTTTGATCCCGGCGGCCTTCCTTTTCCTTTCCTAAACAAGTTTGTTGGCTCTACCAAAGAACTTTGTTCCGGATGCTCCAAGTCAATGTACAACTCACTTAATCTGAATAGAGTTCCATCCCTCAAATCTCCACTTTCCCATTTCGCCCACATTTCACGCATTCTGATCTCCGGAATAGACATTGAACGATTGTCGTCGGGTAAGGACAAATTTATTGCATCATCTTCCCATCTCAGTTCCTTCCAGAAGTCATGAAAATCATCCGGAACAAGAGGTGTCTTTGAAATGATTGCCCTAGCAAGATCGTGTACGCATGGCATCCCAAGACAATCTCGAACCCAATGATCATCACAAACATTTGAATACTCCTCCTTCAATATTTGCTGGTACATTTCCAACAACAACAGAAAACACCTATCTGACACTCGGTAAAATAGCCTTGAAAACAACATTCGAATTCCAGGAGGAAAGGTTGGGTCATCAAAGACCATTTGCCGAGTGGTAAGTGCTTGGTTCATCGTCGCCCTAATCAGGTCCATCTGAACTATGACCGCATGGTGGATCCTCACGATCACTCTGTTGAAGCCTCCTCTACTAGAACCCACAATTTCTTTCAACACCTTATGCATCCCCTCTACCCTAAATAAACCAATTTCTAATCATTAGCATTAATAATATGGTGGTCCAAATTAACAACTAAACAAACAAAGATACCTGTTTGTAGTCCTTGTGTGAAAGTGAAGAGTGTAGTCCGTCCACGCTCTAACTATGAACTTCTTGTACGGAGTAAACCAGTACTTTTCAACGTAACCAACAATGCCCTTCTTCCATGAATCTCTCAGCTTTCTCAACCTCTCTTCGTAGATTTCTTCGGTGCTCGAGCAAAATATCCCCCAACATTGCGTAACAAAGTTCTCCGCCCTTTTAGTATTTTTAATCGCTTTCTCTGCGTGTGACTGGATGTTGTGCTTAATGTGCACCCAACACAATAGTTGCTTCACATCAGTGTCTTTGAACACAAGTTTGATTGCTCTCAACAAAGCCTTCTCACAGTCGGTCATTATAGCCTTCGGCATCACTCCCAAATTTCTACACAACTCATGAATGCACATCATCACAAACTTGTAATGCATTACTGTCTCCTGAGCCATGAATGCATATGCGATGTTGAACGTCTTGTGCGTGCAAGTGAAACCAACCATCTCCACTAAAGTCATATCATACCTATTTGTCTTGTATGTGGCGTCCATGATAATCACATGAGGAAACTTCCTGAACAAACGAATCGACTCCGGGTGAGCGAAAAAAAGGACTTCAACCTCATTCGTCCTCGTGTTCCTCAAAGGTTGACAAAAATACTTGTTCTCTTTCTGAAAATTTAGAGACCACTGAGTAACTGACAATTCACCACGATCTTCAAAATTGATCTTCTGCAAAAAATTGGCAATCTGCTTCATGGATGTCACATTTTGCGGGTCTCTTATCCTAAGCTGAATAAGTATGTTTTTTGGCGTCTTGCGATCATCCCCCGCTTCCCTTGCTATTTTCTCCTCCTCTTTGCTCATTCTACCCACGAATGAATTCCCATGAAAACTAGTAGGAAGGGTGTGGTTGTGACGACCTTCTACAACATTCACGATCCATTTATAACTATAAGGCCCTTCTTTTATACGAACCCCATATAACTCAAATGTACAACCACATTTCTTCGATTTTCGGTGACGAAGCCTCGGAACCGGCAATTCTGGATTTTTTAAATTCACTTTCGGCCTACCCGATCTAGGTTTTCCAAACCTATCGCATACAAAATCAACGCAATATTTGCTAGATGTACGATGTACCAAAACTATCATTAAATCCCTTGCTCTCTGTTTTGTCCATTCCATCATCTCTTCTTTACTATCCCACATTTGCGCAGTACTAAAATGTGGTCTAAAGTCTTCTTCCTATATTGATTAAACTACATTACTTAGATACGCAATTTTAACTAATTAACCTAAATCTCATGCAATTAAATACAAAATTTAAATTGATAATATACTAACCAAAATCGGTAACGGAGTCCAATCGTCTAATGCAATTGATACATTTGCTTCGCCTTCTTCCTCTTCTTCGTCCACTTCCTCATCGACTTCTTCGTCTTCTTCGTCCACTTCCTCATCGACTTCTTCGTCCACTTCCTCTTCTTCATCGACTTCGTATTCTTCTTCCACGACCCCTGATATCCAATTGTCGTTACCATCATCCTCACTACTCTCATAATTATAAGACATTGTAGTGTGCATTGCAAAACTTCAACAAGATAGCTCAACCTATATATACAACCAAAAAATGCCCGTTGGAATTTTATGTCCGTTGGTGCGTTAACTATTACCGCACCAACGGGCATAAAATTCCAACGGGCATTTTTTCAAAAAAACCTGGTGCGGTAACGTTTACCGCACCATTTTGGGCGGTAAACGTTTTGTGCGGTAACGTTTACCGCACCATTTTGTGCGGTAACGTTTACCGCACCATTTTGTGCGGTAACGTTTACCGCACAGGTTTAATATATTATTAAACCTGTGCGGTAAACCTGTGCGGTAAGTGTTACCGCACAGGTTTAATAATATTTTAATACTTTTTAAAAAAAAAATATTAATTAAAAAAAATAAAATTCCTGTGCGGTAATTGTTACCGCACAGGGTTTAAGTTAAGCAAAATCTGTTTTTTTTTTTGCTTAATCTGGGATTAATCTGTGCGGTAATTCTTACCGCACCAGCGTCTGATAGGTTTCAGAAAAAATTCCAACAATACCCCTGAGTCCTTTGGTGCGGTAAGAGTTAACGCACAGATGTGTACTGCAATTGTTACCGCACAGAATAGTGTGCATTTAGCAAAAAAAACGTGTGCATATAGACGCAGCCTATAGATATCACTTTGATATCGATCTTTGATATGTTGATATCTGACTTTTAAATAGTTTTGATATCACCCAGTTTCAAGGGCTATTAATTTGATATCTCCCTCATTCTAAGATATTCCGCCCATTTAGGCGGGCCGGGCTAGCCAGCAGCCCGCATATGAGGGATATCACTTTGTCCATACCCGACCCTCAATTCGCGCCGGATAGCCCTAAGGGTAGCCCGTTTATATTAATCTGTTTATTTAATAAAATTTAAAGATAAAATACGAATAAAAATACTTCAAAACAATACATTAAAACCATTCCAAAATACGTTATTAAATCATGTCCAAAAGTGTGCATAAATCATGCAATAAAGCCTTAGAATTTTAGAGTGAAAGTTAGAGAAAATCTAATTTAGGTTAGACTTAAAAGCATATATATATTTTATTTATTTATTAATATATAATATGAGTCGGGCCTGTCGGTCCTACAGGGCTTGAGCACCATACCGTATCCGATCCTCGTACGCTCGGGCCAGGCCTATCGGCCCGATAAGGCTTTATCGTGCCGGTTTTTTGGTAAATACCCTAAAACTGTTATGTTTTTTAAGTTTTTGCATCACTTTAAGTTATAAGAAAATACCCCATTTGCTGTCAACAAAATTTTTAACAGAGCTGTCAACAAATTTTTTTACAGAGCTGTCAACAAATTTTTTAACAAAGTTGTCAACAAATTTTTTAACAGAGTTGTCAACAAAAAATTTAACAGAGTTGTCAACAAAATTTATAACAGAGCTGTCAACAAAATTTTTAATAGAGTTGTCAACACGACTAAATAAGTTGTCAACACGACTAAATAAGTTGTCAACACGACTAAATAAGCTGTCAAAACGACTAAATAAGCTGTCAACACGACTAAATAAGCTGTCAACACGACTAAATAAGCTGTCAATACGACTAAATAAGTTATCAACACGACTAAATAAGTTGTCAACAGGACTAAATAAGTTGTCAACACGACTAAATAAGTTGTCAACACGAATAAATAAGTTGTCAACGCGACTAAATAAGTTGCAACACGACTAAATAAGTTGCAAACCGACTAAATAAGTTGTCAACATGACTAAATAAGTTGTGAACACGACTAAATAAGTTGTCAACATGACTAAATAAGTTGTGAACACGACTAAATAAGTTGTCAACACGACTAAATAAGTTGACCGCCTTCTGCGCAAGTCCTTGATACATCAATTTATTGAAGAAAGCTTTTAGAATATCAAAATTGTAATGCATATCAGATTGTCAAATTTAAGATAACCAAATTTCGTTTGTCATAACCAATTGCAAATCTGCAACAATCAGAAATACTAAGTTACAAACCATAGTGAATCCTTGCAGGGCTTGGGGAATGATATTATAGGGGAAACAAATGCAGCTACCTCCAATGAAATAAGCCATGAGAGGAATCTGGAATCTCAGCAGCAGCTCTCTGCTCCTTTAGCTTCTGATATTCATGCCACTAGAAATGATGCTAATTCCTGTTGGAAAATGGTGTTACATGAAGAGAGTAATAGTTACTACTATTGGAATACTGTAACGGGGGAAACATCATGGGAAGTACCTCCAGATTTAGCTCAGGGGGCAACATTGGCATTTGCAGAAGATAATTCTCATAGGGATGTGTATACTTCTAGTGCTACTGTATCTGCTAATGAAGTTACCTATACGTTGTTTCCTCCTATGGTACACCGAAGAGTGATAGACAATAATTCAATCTGATTGAAAACAGAGGACAAATCCTTATGGATCTTAACTCCCAGCGTGAACAAAAAACAGCAAGAATTCCACTGCTAAACTTACGCAAGCTAAAAATATAGAGAAACAAAACCTTAAGCTTAGAAGTAAAGGCAGACATGAGTTTCATCCGGCGAACTTGTACAGCACCAGATGATCCGTCACTCGTCAACAAGGAACTATAACTCGACGCTGAGTCACTCGTGATCGATTTGTCTCTCTCATCTCCAGGTCGCTCGCTATTGCTGGATACTTCGATCGCCTCATCGTTGAGATCGATCCTGCTGAGCATTCCATCAACAAAGAAGATACGCAAGAATTGAGAGAAGAAAAACGCTAAAAATGTCATCGCCGACTTGAATTGTATTGAGAGAAATTGATCGGAAGGGATGATCACATCAATTTTCGGTTCTCAGATAGCACAACGATTGGAAGGAGTAGGAGAGCGGATAATCGTCGACGATGGAGAGAGGGATTCCAAGGGATGCGGCTTGTTCGGTTGTGCGTTTGGAGGTCGGGATTGCGATCTGGAAGACAAAGGCGGAAGGAAGAGGGAGGCGGAAGAGAGGGGGAGTGAAGAAAGGAGGAGATTAGATCTGGGAAGAAAGAGGGGAGTATTTATACTAGGGTATTTTATTAATGTTTAGTTGGGTAGTGTAGAAGCTTAGCCTTTAATTGAGAAAGGTGTATTGGACACAAATAGATACTTTATCGTGTGTTCAAGCACCCAAAATTAAAGGGATGGACGGGTCGGGCTGACGGACCAGGCCTCGTTTGCCAAGCTAAAATCTGATTTTTAATTAACTATTAAATATCGTTGATCAATATTTTTTTTATTAATATCATTAAAAAAAATTCAAACACATACGTACCAAGTTCCGTCGGGCTGTTTCATAGAGTATTCCAGCACCACCAGATGCATAGTTAACACCTTGACTAGCGTCTGTTGACCCCATGCTGGGATTGGAGGACGGAATAAAGGTATTGAATCTGAGAAGTTAAGCTGAATAAATGTAAGTATATTAAGTTTATTGGATTAGAAAATAATCACACATTCTAACAATTTTTCAATACTGGACTAGACACAATAGGAAAATTAACTTTTGATAGAAATTAATTAAAATAAACTAATATATTATTTTTAAAAAAAAATTGTAGTTAAATAGTAGCGATATAGTTAATCTCTATATCTTAATCTAATATAAAGTTAAATAATAGGTAATAAATTTCAATCAATAAATGTCACCCCAAAATTCAATGCATCAAATTAATCCAATTTAAATGGGTCATATCTTTTTTCTCAGCCCATCTTCATTATGATCCAAACTTCACCCCCATTAAATACCTTTAAGCCCGATAATCCTTGAGTGTTGCCCATTCTAATTGCCTGAATTCATTTGTTCACATGGACCTAAGTTACATATACCCATTTATATCCACGTGTACAACATTTTCTACATTTTAATAGCCCCGCCCCGCTCTCTCATTTGCTACCGAAACCCATGGGTTATATCCATTCATCCGGGTCAGACCTCTTAACTAATCTTGAATATTGCATTCAATGGGAAACTATAGCGGCAACCGTTTACTTCTGCAATTCTTGCTTCCATCCACCCTCATTAGGCTTATCTCTTGGAGATCTAAACTCCTTCGTTTCAAATTCTCAAAATTAGAACGTCAGTTGATTCCTATGTTATCTGTAAGCTCTTTAATTTCGACTTCGTCCATGGCGAGAGGATTGAAACCCTACTCTTCATATCGTCTCGCCGATGCAACTCTTCTCATGGCTCTCCAGCAGTCGACATCTACTACCCTTATCGCATCTTCGAGGAATTGGATTTGTATGAAGGCTCTGATCCAACCGCGGAACACGATACCCTTTTGCTCGGATTAACGGGGATTTTAACTCAAAAGGAGGATGCAATTGTTGCCATGTCTGTTGTCGACACCGTTGTCTATTTGTCTTCTAATTCGCTGGTAATTTCACTATGTAATTTCATCTTTTTGTTGTATCGTTGTAAGATAGAGATGGTGAGTTCAAGAATTTTACTGATTTTCTTTCAGACTAACTATGAATTCCAGGAGGATATTCAATTAACGAGATTTGCCAACTACTTTGACAGAGCATTCTCTTTTGTATATTCTACTCTGTTTCCATTGCAAAAGTTGTCGAGGTCATCTATGGAGGTCATCTGTCGAAGTCATATATGTAAGCTTCTCTTTCTCTTGGCTTCCTATTGTTTCTGGGATGTTCTTTAATTGAAGACAAGATTTTAGTTGAATGCATTTTGTAAGTGGTCCTCCTTCTAAGTCTAAGAAACAATCTGACATGTATAGAGTGTTAAATTTGTTATTTGATTCATTGTTGTGCCTATCCTTTGTTTCCAATTGTATGCATTCTCTTACTGTTTTTGTGATTCCAAAAGTTGTTATGACTCAGTTCAATCCAGTAGATGTATGTGGGCTGATTTTGACGAATAAATCTTATAATTTTGTTTGGCTACTATCACTCTTTCAGGGACAACATGCTTTAGTGTATGACATGAATACACCAGATGAGACGTGTGAATAGGTTAATCTTAAACAGGTAAGACGTCTTGGGCCTACTGATAAATACATCTTAAATTCTTAATCTGAATGTCCTAGGGGATGATGAAGAGTTAGGTATTATCAATTTTAATGTGTCTTGGCATGCCTTTCATCTATATTCTCCCAAGTGTATCTTGATCCTAATTGTGTAAGGTTAACTCCAAATTAGTCATGGTAGCTGATACTTTCTATGGTATGTCATAGGTCCACCATTTTCATTTTCTATAACATGTCTTTTCATTATATGGTAGAACTTTACTGCTAAGTAGAGAATGAGGAATGTTTACTTGAATTATAAGGAATGCGAATCAAAGGGCCATCATATTTTCCAAAATAGGCTGATCAGATTCATTACAAGAAGGGCAAACCTACTTTTTTTTATATATTGTTCCTCTTTATTTGTCTATGCACCTAACAACTACTGTACTCAACTCTTTCCATGTGATCTTAAAAATAAATCATATGATGTGGTTTATTGTATGTACTTTAATATTTTGTTTTGTAATGCATAAAATTGATAGATCCAAATCGAAACCGAAACCGAAACAAAAGTTAGGTTGCCTTCATTATGTGCTTAAGGATTGCATATATGATGATCTTATGCATTTGTACTTAATCATTTACCCTTTCTCAATTCTCCATTTTTCTAGGGCATATGAATTTATAAAGGACAAATCTTTATTATGAATAGTAATTAGCGTTTGCAAAACTGCTTTAATGCAACATCAAACTTTTTCCCCATCATTCAGAAAATTTATGTAGTAACTTATACTGAGCCTCTTTGCAGTATGATGAAGTCAATTGAGAAGTATCAGAAGCATAGCTATGGTGGTATAATTTATTTTGATTTACAGAAGTATATGGAACATTTGGTATTTTAACTATGCATTATAATATGTAATTTTTTTATCCAAATGCAGAGTAGCTACCAGAAGTATTTGAAACTCAAGGGTAGAGTTGAAGTCTTACAGAAATCTTAGAGGTAGTCAACTTTATGAATCAAGAAACTAGCTTACATTATTTATAAGACAAAACTTATTTGGTGTTTTTATTTAATTTAAGAAACTTGTTGGGGGAAGATTTGGGTCCCTTGAGTTCAAAGAAGCTAGAGCAACTTGAGCAGCAACGGAGATGTCACTGAAGCAGATTAGGTGTACTAAGCAGAAGTCGGCGAAGCTTCAGATCTTCCTGTTTACTGTCATCTTTCAAGATGATCGAAGTCGCAGTGGAGCACCATCGTTGTCGTCATCTATGCGAGTATAACCGCTTCCATCTCAAGAAACCTTGCGAAGGACAAAGAAGCGTCTGATCAATAGAGGATGCATCTTCAGATACGTGATTTTGTTTCAAGATACGTCGCATGCGCAACTTTCATTTCGGTGATCATTTTGGATCCACTATTTGCATGTGTTAGACCTTGGTATCTTCCCGGAGGTAGAATACTTTTTGCCTATATTTTGTGCAAACTTCTTCTCCAACTCTGCTGTAAATGTAGTTGTTATGTAAGTCATCTTCTGTACTTTGTATTTTTACTTGTCTGTTCTTTCATGCTTCTATTTGAAAATTGTGAAATTCACTTGGTTAATGGATAATGCTCAGGGACCCTAACCCTCTCTATGATGTTATTAGCAATAAAGAGTATAAGAACAAGTATTACCAAAGTCTATTAAGTTTTGGCCTCAAGTATTCTGAAGTAAGCTTTGTTGATCACATTTCAGTAGCTGTCAATGTATCTGTTTCCTAGCTCTAAGAATTACAAGTAATTCGTGCAGCATTAGTGTATGCATTCTCTTTTGTATATTCTACTCTGTTTCCATTGCAAAAGTTGTCGAGGGAGTCATCTGTGGCAAATATGATATATGTAAGCTTCCCTTTCTCTTGGCTTCCTATTGTTTCTGGGATGTTCTTTAATTGAAGACAAGATTTTAGTTGAATGCAAGTTGTAAGTGGTCCTCCTTCTAATTCTAAGAAACGATCTGACATGTATAGAGTGTTAAATTTGTTATTTGATTCATTGTTGTGCCTATCCTTTGTTTCCAATTGTATGCATTCTCTTACTGTTTTTGTGATTCCAAAAGTTGTTATGACTCAGTTCAATCCAGTAGATGTATGTGGACTGATTTTGACAATAAATCTTATAATTTTGTTTGGCTACTATCACTCTTTCAGGGACAACGTGCTTTAGTGTATGACATGAATACACCAGATGAGACTTGTGAATAGGTTAATCTTAAACAGGTGAGACGTCTTGGGCCTACTGATTATTATTTTGTATTCCTCAATTCAACAATTAATATATATTGGAGATTGTAGTTAGTTTGATGAATGTGAAGTAAATATTCCTCAATTGGTCGGCCAATTCTTTCTATTAGAGGCTATAATTAACTTGATGAATGTTTTTAAAGTAAGAAAACAATCTGAAATAGAAAGTTTTAATAAATTCCTGCAATTATTGTACACGTGGAGATAAAATTTGGTTGGTGTCTTCCGGAGAGGTTTCAGATTGATTTTGGAAAAACTGATGGGTGCGCTTCTGGTAGAGATTTTTTAGGGGATAGATTTTCGTAATCACCATGGATTAGGTTGTTGGTTGGAATTTTGTGATGTTGCATATGCTTAATGTCTTTGACAGTTGTGGAGCATGATTATTGTTACATGAAGAACAAACTACATGGGCTTTTTAAGGTAAGAACAAGAGAATTTCCAATTCAGATTAATCTAAATTTCAATATTGTTAAACTCTAGAATATGACAGTGCAGATGAAACAACAAAAAGTTTTAGCAACTGGCTCTCAAGTAATGGTGGCACGTGGGGGTGCAGTTCGTCCATTGGTGGCTCTAACCCAATATGGAACCAACCGATCCAACAAGAAGGCGAGTTTAATTTAAGCTTGCTTCTATTGCCATCACTGCAACGACACTCTCAAGGTATTCTAATTTTTCAATTCCTGATATAGGGCATTTGTATTGAGCTTAATTTGTAATTTTTCTTCAAGATCTGAAGGAATTTAATCTTAATCCCTAACTGCAGCTTAGATACTACAATTCCTATGTCGTGTTCTTTGTTTGTATCATATTAGTGTGTGTGTGTGTGTGTGTGTGTGTGTGTGTGTGTGTGTGTGTGTGTGTGTGTCAGAGAGAGAGAGAGCTTTGGTGTTGTTAAAGTTTGTGTGAATTTGTTGTTGTGTTTGATTGATGGTTTGTAACAGAGATGGTGTTGCCTTTTTTGTTTGTGTTTTGTTTGTTCATCAACATGATAATGTAGGGTTGATGAGGTATGCAGGATCACATTATCATGCATGTGATGGTAGCTTATATTTTGTGGGCTTATAGGGAGATTCTGCAATGAACATGTATTTATCTCTCTTTAATTTGAGTTTGTCTCAGATAGGGAAAGATAAATTGTTGATTTCAATCACCAAAAGAGAGTTATATGTGTTGATTTTGTGTTTGCGACTACGCTACCAACTATTACTCGATTGTTTATGTGAAACTAGGCTATCAGGTATTAGGTGCGTGAACTTTTGGTTCCTGCACCATGCAAGCGCACTTAGTAAATGGTTTAGGTATTAGGTTTCATTTCATTCCGTTTTTTCTGGTTCTTTAATCCCACCTTGCTTCATCGCTTCATCTCAAGATGCAACAAAAGTGAGTTTGAGTTCATGATGTGTACATAGTCTCAGTCTCTGATTTGTTATCAGTTTTATGACATGATCAAACTTTGATTCCTCTTTTGTTGTAGTTTTTGAGCAAGTAGCAAAAAAATGACTCATCTATGTGGTCGATTAGGGAAATCATTGGAAATGACTCAAACTTTGATTCCTCTTTTGTTGTAGTTTTTGAGCAAGAACAGAAATCAAAATTTCTGGGCAAGAAGAAATGAAAGAAATTTCATTTCTCAATACAAAAAAGTCCTTTATAAATTCTTTAATACTATACTTTCAATGCATTTAGTTTGGATGGTGATTATTCATGGGTCTGAATTTATTGATTTAGTTTATGTATTATGATTTAGGGTTTTAAGTGCACTCCTGGCTTGGCTGTCTTTCAATACTCTATTTATCTGTTTGGGTGTTGCATTGTTGCTTGAATTGAAGTCTTCAAAGGGTGACACAAGCAATGGAAAAACTGGTAAAATCTCCCAATCTTTTAATGTTAAATTTATTATTATGCTTTTGCATTGTACCTTCAATTAGTATTACTCCGTTAGTTTGTCTTTAGGACTTGATTTCTGATTTACATGCGTGTTAAATATATTCTTGAATATCGGAGCAGATTTGCATAGCTCATCGTGGTGTTTGTGTCTATATGTGTTAATGAGTTAGACAAGTCTCAGAGCTTTTAAGGATTTTATGGTTCGAAGTAGCAGTGAAGCCACGATTTGGAATGTTTTTGAGAAGCAGGAAGGAATTCTTCAATATCCTGGAGGTTTGGATTCCACTGGCGAGGATAGATTTACACGATTCTTATATACAGCCCGGTACTTTATTCAAACGCAGCCTGGTTTCTCGCGTTACGCGAGGGACGTGTTTCTCGCGTTCTGCGAGGGTCACGTCCCTCGCGTAACGCGAGATCCGGATAACCCTCGCGTTCTGCGAGGGTTACGTCCCTCGCAGAACGCGAGATGCGGATAACTTTATCCGGTACCGGATAACCCTCGCGTTCTGCGAGGGTCACGGCCCTCGCAGAACGCGAGAATACAATTTTAAATTTTTAATATTTTTGTTATTCTCGCGTAACGCGAGGGACGTGCTTCTCGCAGAACGCGAGAAACCAGGCTGCGTTTGAATAAAGCACCGGGCTGTATTTAGTAATGGCCTAGATTTAGGCTCCATAGTCATTACGCATACTTCAAATTTTTAGTGGACTTTATTTTGTCGCAATGATTGAAATCTGAGCCAATGATTGACCGTTGTTTATAGATCAAGTACCTTATGCTATTACTATTTACGTTATTTAGCAGCTTTTGATTACTGTATGATGCACTTTTGGCTTATTATTATCCGTTGTGATGCCAATCATTGTTCCAATGCAACATCCTGTTGTTGAGCTTGGTTTTAAACATTGGTTGTGAATTCAACCCATGCGGCCTCTGTCGCTGACAGAATTTAAGCTTCTCTTAATAATATAAAGATTCCAAGATTATATTAATGAAATAAGTCATAATATCATTTACTGCATATATATTATAAAAACGTTTTATTCAAGTTTAAACAATTTTTTTTACAATACTAAAGACTCGCGCGTAGCGCGGGCATCAAAATCCTAGTAACTACTAAAGTAAAACACTTTTCTTCAATTCTAGCTATGTCACAAGACACATACTCTTAATTAGGTCATCCACTTGTCTTCATTCCATTGGTCACGATTTTTTATTATTTATTGTAATTTTCTTTAAAAATTGATTAAATTTGGAAAATCGTGTGCAAAAATATCACAAAAAGATTGCTTAAGATCTTTCAGATTACGAAATGATTTTTATGTGTGAATTTTTTAGATTTTGACCTCCTAATATCCCATCAGGTTATTTTATAATTTTATAATTTTATTTTTATGATATGACAATCACAACACGATTGATTTCTTAATAAATACGAGAAAAAAAGATTGATTTTTATGTGTACCAACTAGGCTAGTATCTATCTATCTATACATATACTAAAACAGAACGTTGTTTTGCCACATGTCGCCCTTATATTCAATTCGCCTATGTGTCGACCTTTAAGCTATGCTACATCATTCACCATGTCATCATCCACATCATCCGACTTTATATTTTGATATATATCTTTGAATTAAATAAGTAAAAAATATCAAAAAGATATCTAATAGGTTATATTACAAAAAACAAATATTGATTTTTATCTTTTATCATATTTATCTTTATCTTATATATATATATATATATATATATATAATTATATATACTTTTATCTATTATTATGTTGTCAATCTAATTAAATTGAGTTAGTAATGAACTTAAACTATAAAACATAAATCGTAAACTATAAACTCTAATCTATAAATTATACCACAAAGTATAAACTACAATCTATAAATTAATTAATAATATATAATATATATTATTAAAATATTTATTACATGCGACCCCGTACATGGGAACACACGCTAGTTACCACTAAAATGGATGCTTAATGTTAAATATCAAAATAATTTTGAAAAAAGCATAATAACCAGTTTGGTACCGTGGTCTACCCCGATTACGTCAAGGATAAACAGTAACCATTGAATCAAAATCCCCTATAAAAAAACCCCACCCATTTTTTTATAACTGACACCCGTCTTGGGCGCATCTCGGGTGCGTCCAAAACATTTAAAAAAAAAACCGTTTCAGTTTTAGGCGCACCCATGATGCGCCCAACTTGAATCGGATTTTAAAAAAATTTGACGGCAAAAAAAAAAAAAAAAAAAAATCTTGGACGCATCCTGGATGCGCCCAAAGCGGGTGTCAGTTATAAAAAACCGAATGCGGGGTTAAACGGCCTATCTAAATTGTGTAACTCTTTACTCCCTTAAATACAACGATACACAATTTCAATCTTCGTTGCAATAATTTTGAGATTTTAGATCGGTACGGTTTAGTAACCATTTATGGTCTAGTCTAGACTGATTTAATTTAAAGTGTGCATTTGTTAATAAAGAATAACTAAACTATATGCAGGCAATAAATATATATTTTGGTATAGTTCTTAATGGAAACAAATTTTTTAATCGAATCATTTATTTTTGCACCAATTCAAAACGTCGTGATGTGGAATTGAAAAATTGGTTTTACATCATAGTTCTGTAAAATCCGGATTATAAGGTATATTTATTATCTCGATTTTGAAAACTCGGGTTATAAAATCCTTGAAAGTTTAAAATCCAGGTTATAAAGTTGGTAAAACGCCACGTTGTTGCGTTTTAACACTTTCTACCTTGGAATTTTCATAACCGTGATATAAAATAACAGTTAAAAAAAAATGTTAAACGCGACATAATAATATTTTCAATTTGGTTTAGATACAAAAAACTAGGTTCAAACCCCAGTTCCTAACTTCCTATAGTTTATTACTAGGGCTGGGCATGGGTCAAAAACCGAACCGAACCGAACCGAACCCGAAAAACCGAAACCCGAAATTCCCAAAAAATCTGGACCGAAAACCGAACCGAAATCTTTCGGGTTGGGTTGGTCCGGGTTTGGGTCGGTTCGGTCCGGTCCAATAAAAAACCGAATAGGACCGAACGGTGCGGGCGAGTGCGGCGGGGTGCTCGGATCTAGGGTTTGGATCTAGGGTTAACAGCGGGGTGAGGCGGGGTGCTCGGATCTGGATCTGAGCTCGTTGTCTTCTCTTTGCGAGTGCAGATTTGCAGCAGATGAGGCGAAGACTTGCAGAAGACGAGTGCAGATTTGCCAAAAGACGGATTCGAGACGAGGCGAAGACAATCGAGTAAGATTCGAGACGAGGTGAGGTGAAGAAGACGAGGCGAAGACCAGTCGGTGAACAAGAATAGATGTGAGGTTGGAGATGAAGACGAGGGGAAGAAGAATACTCAGAATACGAAGAATACGAAGTTGGATCTGAGGTTTACAATTATATAATCAAGCCTAGCACTGGACTCCATTGATTCGATCAAACGAATAAAGAGCGACCGAAGCTCAAAACTCCGTTATCTTCCTTCCAAACCCTAATCCGCGTAAACAGTAGGAATCGATTGCGATTCACAGAAATTCAATGCGGGAATTGGAGATGAAACGAAAGAGAGAAGGATGATACGAACAGGTGGATGAATTGAAGATCTTGGCGCTACTGATTCATCTGGAATCGGAAATCTGAAATTGTGGAGGGAGAGATGTTTTGGCGTGTAGGTGACAGCGGTGAGCTGAGAGAGCAGAGCAGAGCAGAGCACATGGAAATGGAAGAGGAGAGTAGGGCTGGGCATGGGTCAAAAACCGAACCGAACCCGAAAAACCGAAACCCGAAATTCCCAAAAAATCTGGACCGAAAACCGACCCGAAATTACTTCGGTCCGGGTTCGGTCCGGTTTTTTCGGTTCAATCCGGTTTGGGTTTCGGGTTTACCCAACCCGTGCCCAGCCCTATTTATTACAATAAAGAAAATACAGTAAAAGTATATAAAAATATAAGTTTTTTCATATTTAAGAAAAAATAATATCCATTCAAAAAAATTGGAAAACCGATATTTTTGTCTTCTGTCCACACTTTAACAGAATTATTTTTTCCAACCGGTTCGAGTTAGTCCACTCTGATTTTTTTTTTCCATAACTCATCCCCGTATTAATAAGGCTACCTGAGAAAAGTTTAAGTAAGTTATATAAAGTAGAAAGTAAAAAAATTAGCATAAGCAAACATTAAAATGTAAAAAATATCTTTAGTAAATACATCATTAATATGATACTCCACTTGTGTACCACATATTGAAGTTAATTGGGTAATACGCGGCCAAGGATATATAGTTTGGCTTTGTGATCGTCTCCAATGATATGTTAAAAATGACTATAGCAAACTTATAGTAAAATTACTCTCTAATAGTAAGCTAAAAATGTAAAAATGAAGAACATTCTTTTAGAGAATCTCTATTTCTCCAAATCAAAAACTAAATATAGCATTTCAAATAGCATTTCATATAGCATTTTTGATTATGAGTCTTAAAGGTATTGGATTTATTTGATAAATAAAATTAATATAAAAAGACAATTGTGAAAATTAGTCTAAGAGAAAGCAAATTTTAGCATTTGTTGTTGGTGTTGTCTTCCTCGGTAAAAATAGCATTTGTTAAAAATTATTATTTTAAATTGCTATAATTTTAGGTGACATGGTATTTTTACCTCTCCATTGGAAATACCCTAACGATGAGGCTAGTCTTAGATATTGACTAATTTGTAAGATTAAAAAAGGGTTTTTTTTACCAGAAATCACCCGTATGATGTCTTATATTGCTAGAAACCACCCGTATATTTCAATATTACCGGAAATCACCCCTATAAGACACTCCGTCACTCAACAACCACCCTTCCTCATTTTTTGTCTAACTCCGTTAAGATTTTATACACGTGGCAATTTTTATTATTTTTTATTTAATTAAAATAAAAAGAAAAAGAAGTAAATAATTATAGATGAAAAAAAAAAAAAGTGGGACCCACCAATCCTTTCTTTCCAGATTTGGGGTCTGTAAGGCCAAACAGTTTATAAATGGTTTTTGGTTTATAAATAAGTTTTTGTGAAAAAGCATGTTTGGTAGAATAAAAACTATTTTTTAAAAATAAGTATTTATTTTTGGAAAACACGTTTGGTTGAAAGTTGTTTCCTGCATTGTTCAAAGTTTTTAGATCTAGGGTTTCAAATTAGGGGCAGGAGTTGTAAGCAGAGATTAGTAGGAATTTGTGCAAGCTGCTAGGAGGTTGCCAAGGATGTTGGTCCAAGCCGAGTGAAGGAAAGGGTGAGGATGCTATGACTGTCGATTCAAGCCACTTGAAGGGAGTGAAGGATACAAGGGTGCAATTCGACTCGATTGGTGGCTGCTATCGGTGCGGTTCGATCTGAATTGAAGTTGTTGCAGGGCTGGGTTCGAGTTACTTAACAGCTGGAACGAAACCCTAACTCGGAACTTTACTTCCTTAAATTCATCAACGAAGGGGAAGGAGCGGAACCCCGGTGTGAAGGCCACTTCTTTTCTTCTGGGAGAGATCTGAGTGTTTGGTAAAGAGCATGAATTTGGGTTGGAGAGGAGAATTGCGTTTTTGAGAATGAACGAACAAAGGAAGACTAAAGAAAGAGGTAGAAGATGATGGGCAAGGCAAATGTTAGCTCAAAAAATATTTTTGCTCCAAAAAGTATAAAAAATAATTAAATTGGCACAAATTTCTAAACTTAAAAAACCTGTTTTCCAAAAAAAACTGATTTTAAACCGGCGATTCAACCAGCCAGCACTTTTTTTACACGGTGTTCCGAACGAGATTGTATTTTTTTTTTAAATTCTCGTTCGGAATGGTATTCCGAACGAGATTAACCGGGTTCAAATTTTTGAACCGTTTTAAGAAACCGGGTTAAAAAAATTCGAAAAAAATATCCGGAATTCTCGTTCTAAACGCCGTTCCGAACGAGATTTTTTTTTAAATTTTTTTAATGAGGACAATATTATTTATAAATATTTTTTTTTGGATATCCGCATCTCGTTCGGAATGGTATTCCGAACGAGCAGCGGGTTTTTTATAAATAATAACGTAAAGGTCGAGAATAGGCGGTTCGATGCCCAAACGACGTCAGAATGCAATGAAACTTGTTTTCAATGCATATTATAGCTATTTAACCTTTTCGGTAACTTTGAGTCGAAAACTCGAACTCTTCGAGTCACACCTTCTTTGTAAACCTTCACTAGTCTTTCATTCTTCGAAATAGTCGAAGTAGTTGAGATATGAAGGGTCTAGTACATCGATGTTGATTATGTTTCAAAAACTTATACGATTATGTGTTATTAGGCATATAAAGAGATTATAAGGTCTCCCCTTCACAAAAAGTTGATCGAAAATACTCAAAAACGCAAAAACGCCTTATCGGTCCTGATGGCTTGTTAAGGTCGAGAATAGGCGGTTCGATGCCCAAACGACGTCGGAATGCAATGATACTGGTTTTCAATGGATATTATATCTATTTAACCTTTTCGGTAACTTTGAGTGGAAAACTCGAACTCTTCGAGTCACACCTTCTTTGTAAACCTTCACTAGTCTTTCATTCTTCGAAATAGTCGAAGTAGTTGAGATATGAAGGGTCTAGTACATCGATGTTGATTATGTTTCAAAAACTTATACAATTATGTGTTATTAGGCATATAAAGAGTGTATAAGGTCTCCCCTTCACAAACGTTGATCGAAAATACTCAAAAACGCAAAAACGCCTGATCGGTCCTGATGGTCTGTTAAGGTCGAGAATAGGCGGTTCGATGCCCAAACGACGCCGGAATGCAATGAAACTTGTTTTCAATGCATATTATAGCTATTTAACCTCGTCGAAAACTTAGAATCGAAAACTCGAACTCTTCTAGTAACACCTCATTTGTAAACGTTCACTAGTCTTTCATTCTTCGAAATAGTCGAAGTAGTTGAGATATGAAGGGTCTAGTACATCGATGTTGATTATGTTTCAAAAACTTATACAATTATGTGTTATTAGGCATATAAAGAGTGTATAAGGTCTCCCCTTCACAAAAGTTGATCGAAAATACTCAAAAACGCAAAAACGCCTTATCGGTCCTAATGGCCTGTTAAGGTTGAGAATAGGCGGTTCGATGCCCAAACGACGCCGGAATGCAATGAAACTTGTTTTCAATGCATATTATAGCTATTTAACCTCGTCGAAAACTTAGAATCGAAAACTCGAACTCTTCTAGTAACACCTCATTTGTAAACGTTCACTAGTCTTTCATTCTTCGAAATAGTCGAAGTAGTTGAGATATGAAGGGTCTAGTACATCGATGTTGATTATGTTTCAAAAACTTATACAATTATGTGTTATTAGGCATATAAAGAGCGTATAAGGTCTCCCCTTCACAAAAAGTTGATCGAAAATACTCAAAAACGCAAAAACGCCTTATCGGTCCTAATGGCCTGTTAAGGTTGAGAATAGGCGGTTCGATGCCGAAACGACGTCGTAATGCAATGAAACTTGTTTTCAATGCATATTATAGCTATTTAACCTTGTCGGTAACTTCGAATCGAAAACTCGAACTCTTCGAGTAACACCTCCTTTGTAAACCTTCACTAGTCTTTCATTCTTCGAAATAGTCGAAGTAGTTGAGACATGAAGGGTCTAGTACATCGATGTTGATTATGTTTCAAAAACTTATACAATTATGTGTTATTAGGCATATAAAGAGAGTATAAGGTCTCCCCTTCAGAAAAAGTTGATCGAAAATACTCAAAAACGCAAAAACGCCTTATCGGTCCTATTGGCCTGTTAAGGTCGAGAATAGGCGGTTCGATGCCCAAACGACGTCGGAATGCAATGAAACTTGTTTTCAATGCATATTATAGCTATTTAACCTTTTCGGTAACTTCGAGTCGAAAACTCGAACTCTTCGAGTCACACCTTCTTTGTAAACCTTCACTAGTCTTTCATTCTTCGAAATAGTCGAAGTAGTTGAGATATGAAGGGTCTAGTACATCGATGTTGATTATGTTTCAAAAACTTATACAATTATGTGTTATTAGGCATATAAAGAGTGTATAAGGTCTCCCCTTCACAAAAGTTGATCGAAAATACTCAAAAACGCAAAAACGCCTTATCGGTCCTAATGGCCTATTAAGGTCGAGAATAGGCGGTTCGATGCCCAAACGACGTCGTAATGTAATGAAACTTGTTTTCAATGCATATTATAGCTATTTAACCTTGTCGGTAACTTCGAATCGAAAACTCGAACTCTTCGAGTAACACCTCCTTTGTAAACCTTCACTAGTCTTTCATTCTTCGAAATAGTCGAAGTATTTGAGACATGAAGGGTCTAGTACATCGATGTTGATTATGTTTCAAAAACTTATACAATTATGTGTTTAGGCATATAAAGAGAGTATAAGGTCTCCCCTTCAGAAAAAGTTGATCGAAAATACTCAAAAACGCAAAAACGCCTTATCGGTCCTATTGGCCTGTTAAGGTCGAGAATAGGCGGTTCGATGCCCAAACGACGTCGGAATGCAATGAAACTTGTTTTCAATGCATATTATAGCTATTTAACCTTTTCGGTAACTTCGAGTCGAATACTCGAACTCTTCGAGTCGAATACTCGAACTCTTCGAGTCACACCTTCTTTGTAAACCTTCACTAGTCTTTCATTCTTCGAAATAGTCGAAGTAGTTGAGATATGAAGGGTCTAGTACATCGATGTTGATTATGTTTCAAAAACTTATACGATTATGTGTTATTAGGCGTATAAAGAGATTATAAGGTCTCCCCTTCACAAAAAGTTGATCGAAAATACTCAAAAATGCAAAAACGCCTTATCGGTCCTGATGGCTTTTTAAGGTCGAGAATAGGCGGTTCGATGCTCAAACGACGTCGGAATGCAATGAAACTGGTTTTCAATGCATATTATATCTATTTAACCTTTTCGGTAACTTCGAGTCGAAAACTCGAACTCTTCGAGTCACACCTTCTTTGTAAACCTTCACTAGTCTTTCATTCTTCGAAGTAGTTGAGATATGAAGGGTCCAGTACATCGATGTTGATTATGTTTCAAAAACTTATACAATTATGTGTTATTAGGCATATAAAGAGCGTATAAGGTCTCCCCTTCACAAAAAGTTGATCGAAAATACTCAAAAACGCAAAAACGCCTTATCGGTCCTAATGGCCTGTTAAGGTTGAGAATAGGCGGTTCGATGCCGAAACGACGTCGTAATGCAATGAAACTTGTTTTCAATGCATATTATAGCTATTTAACCTTGTCGGTAACTTCGAATCGAAAACTCGAACTCTTCGAGTAACACCTCCTTTGTAAACCTTCACTAGTCTTTCATTCTTCGAAATAGTCGAAGTAGTTGAGACATGAAGGGTCTAGTACATCGATGTTGATTATGTTTCAAAAACTTATACAATTATGTGTTATTAGGCATATAAAGAGAGTATAAGGTCTCCCCTTCAGAAAAAGTTGATCGAAAATACTCAAAAACGCAAAAACGCCTTATCGGTCCTATTGGCCTGTTAAGGTCGAGAATAGGCGGTTCGATGCCCAAACGACGTCGGAATGCAATGAAACTTGTTTTCAATGCATATTATAGCTATTTAACCTTTTCGGTAACTTCGAGTCGAAAACTCGAACTCTTCGAGTCACACCTTCTTTGTAAACCTTCACTAGTCTTTCATTCTTCGAAATAGTCGAAGTAGTTGAGATATGAAGGGTCTAGTACATCGATGTTGATTATGTTTCAAAAACTTATACAATTATGTGTTATTAGGCATATAAAGAGTGTATAAGGTCTCCCCTTCACAAAAGTTGATCGAAAATACTCAAAAACGCAAAAACGCCTTATCGGTCCTAATGGCCTATTAAGGTCGAGAATAGGCGGTTCGATGCCCAAACGACGTCGTAATGTAATGAAACTTGTTTTCAATGCATATTATAGCTATTTAACCTTGTCGGTAACTTCGAATCGAAAACTCGAACTCTTCGAGTAACACCTCCTTTGTAAACCTTCACTAGTCTTTCATTCTTCGAAATAGTCGAAGTATTTGAGACATGAAGGGTCTAGTACATCGATGTTGATTATGTTTCAAAAACTTATACAATTATGTGTTTAGGCATATAAAGAGAGTATAAGGTCTCCCCTTCAGAAAAAGTTGATCGAAAATACTCAAAAACGCAAAAACGCCTTATCGGTCCTATTGGCCTGTTAAGGTCGAGAATAGGCGGTTCGATGCCCAAACGACGTCGGAATGCAATGAAACTTGTTTTCAATGCATATTATAGCTATTTAACCTTTTCGGTAACTTCGAGTCGAATACTCGAACTCTTCGAGTCGAATACTCGAACTCTTCGAGTCACACCTTCTTTGTAAACCTTCACTAGTCTTTCATTCTTCGAAATAGTCGAAGTAGTTGAGATATGAAGGGTCTAGTACATCGATGTTGATTATGTTTCAAAAACTTATACGATTATGTGTTATTAGGCGTATAAAGAGATTATAAGGTCTCCCCTTCACAAAAAGTTGATCGAAAATACTCAAAAATGCAAAAACGCCTTATCGGTCCTGATGGCTTTTTAAGGTCGAGAATAGGCGGTTCGATGCTCAAACGACGTCGGAATGCAATGAAACTGGTTTTCAATGCATATTATATCTATTTAACCTTTTCGGTAACTTCGAGTCGAAAACTCGAACTCTTCGAGTCACACCTTCTTTGTAAACCTTCACTAGTCTTTCATTCTTCGAAGTAGTTGAGATATGAAGGGTCCAGTACATCGATGTTGATTATGTTTCAAAAACTTATACAATTATGTGTTATTAGGCATATAAAGAGCGAATAAGGTCTCCCCTTCACAAAAAGTTGATCGAAAATACTATAAAACGCAAAAACGCTTATCAGTCTTGATGGTTTGTCACGGTCGAGAATAGGCGGTTCGATGCCCAAACGACGTCGTAATGCAATGAAACTTGTTTTCAATGCATATTATATCTATTTAACCTTTTCGGTAACTTTGAGTCGAAAACTCGAACTCTTCGAGTCACACCTTCTTTGTAAACCTTCACTAGTCTTTCATTCTTCGAAATAGTCGAAGTAGTTGAGATATGAAGGGTCTAGTACATCGATGTTGATTATGTTTCAAAAACTTATACAATTATGTGTTATGAGGCATATAAAGAGCGTATAAGGTCTCCCCTTCACAAAAAGTTGATCGAAAATACTAAAAAACGCAAAAACGCTTATCGGTCCGGATGGCCTGTTAAGGTCGAGAATAGGGGTTCGATGCCCAAACGACGTCGGAATGCAATGAAACTTGTTTAAAATGAATATTATAGCTATTTAACCTTTTCGGTAACTTTGAGTCGAAAACTCGAACTCTTCGAGTCACACCTTCTTTGTAAACCTTCACTAGTCTTTCATTCTTCGAAATAGTCGAAGTAGTTGAGATATGTAGGGTCTAGTACATCGATGTTGATTATGTTTCAAAAACTTATACAATTATGTGTTATTAGGCATATAAAGAGTGTATAAGGTCTCCCCTTCACAAAAAGTTGATCGAAAATACTCAAAAACGCAAAAACGCCTGATCGGTCCTAATGGTCTGTTAAGGTCGAGAATAGGCGGTTCGATGCCCAAACGACGCCGGAATGCAATGAAACTTGTTTTCAATGCATATTATAGCTATTTAACCTCGTCGAAAACTTAGAATCGAAAACTCGAACTCTTCTAGTAACACTTCATTTGTAAACGTTCACTAGTCTTTCATTCTTCGAAATAGTCGAAATAGTTGAAATATGAAGGGTCTAGTACATCAATGTTGATTATGTTTCAAAAACTTATACAATTATGTGTTATTAGGCATATAAAGAGTGTATAAGGTCTCCCCTTCACAAAAGTTGATCGAAAATACTGAAAAACGCAAAAACGCCTTATCGGTCTTGATGGTTTGTCACGGTCGAGAATAGGCGGTTCGATGCCCAAACGACGTCGTAATGCAATGAAACTTGTTTTCAATGCATATTATAGCTATTTAACCTTGTCGGTAACTTCGAATCGAAAACTCGAACTCTTCGAGTAACACCTCCTTTGTAAACCTTCACTAGTCTTTCATTCTTCGAAATAGTCGAAGTAGTTGAGACATGAAGGGTCTAGTACATCGATGTTGATTATGTTTCAAAAACTTATACAATTATGTGTTATTAGGCATATAAAGAGAGTATAAGGTCTCCCCTTCAGAAAAAGTTGATCGAAAATACTCAAAAACGCAAAAACGCCTTATCGGTCCTATTGGCCTGTTAAGGTCGAGAATAGGCGGTTCGATGCCCAAACGACGTCGGAATGCAATGAAACTTGTTTTCAATGCATATTATAGCTATTTAACCTTTTCGGTAACTTCGAGTCGAAAACTCGAACTCTTCGAGTCACACCTTCTTTGTAAACCTTCACTAGTCTTTCATTCTTCGAAATAGTCGAAGTAGTTGAGATATGAAGGGTCTAGTACATCGATGTTGATTATGTTTCAAAAAATTATACGATTATGTGTTATTAGGCATATAAAGAGATTATAAGGTCTCCCCTTCAGAAAAAGTTGATCGAAAATACTCAAAAACGCAAAAACGCCTTATCGGTCTTGATGGCCTGTTAAGGTCGAGAATAGGCGGTTCGATGCCCAAACGACGTCGGAATGCAATGAAACTGGTTTTCAATGCATATTATATCTATTTAACCTTTTCGGTAACTTCGAGTCGAAAACTCGAACTCTTCGAGTCACACCTTCTTTGTAAACCTTCACTAGTCTTTCATTCTTCAAAGTAGTTGAGATATGAAGGGTCTAGTACATCGATGTTGATTATGTTTCAAAAACTTATACAATTATGTGTTATTAGGCATATACAGAGCGAATAAGGTCTCCCCTTCACAAAAAGTTGATCGAAAATACTATAAAACGCAAAAACGCTTATCAGTCTTGATGGCTTGTTAAGGTCGAGAATAAGCGGTTCGATGCCCAAACGACGTCGGAATGCAATGAAACTTGTTTTCAATGCATATTATATCTATTTAACCTTTTCGGTAACTTCGAATCGAAAACTCGAACTCTTCGAGTCACACCTCGTAAACCTTCACTAGTCTTTCATTCTTCGAAATAGTCGAAGTAGTTAAGATATGAAGGGTCTAGTACATCGATGTTGATTATGTTTCAAAAACTTATACAATTATGTGTTATGAGGCATATAAAGAGCGTATAAGGTCTCCCCTTCACAAAAAGTTGATCGAAAATACTAAAAAACGCAAAAACGCTTATCGGTCCGGATGGCCTGTTAAGGTCGAGAATAGGGGTTCGATGCCCAAACGACGTCGGAATGCAATGAAACTTGTTTTCAATGCATATTATAGCTATTTAACCTTTTCGGTAACTTCGAGTCGAAAACTCGAACTCTTCGAGTCACACCTTCTTTGTAAACCTTCACTAGTCTTTCATTCTTCGAAATAGTCGAAGTAGTTGAGATATGAAGGGTCTAGTACATCGATGTTGATTATGTTTCAAAAACTTATACAATTATGTGTTATTAGGCATATAAAGAGTGTATAAGGTCTCCCCTTCACAAAAGTGGATCGAAAATACTCAAAAACGCAAAAACGCCTGATCGGTCCTGATGGTCTGTTAAGGTCGAGAATTTGCGGTTCGATGCCCAAACGACGCCGGAATGCAATGAAACTTGTTTTCAATGCATATTATAGCTATTTAACCTCGTCGAAAACTTAGAATCGAAAACTCGAACTCTTCTAGTAACACCTCATTTGTAAACGTTCACTAGTCTTTCATTCTTCGAAATAGTCGAAGTAGTTGAGATATGAAGGGTCTAGTACATCGATGTTGATTATGTTTCAAAAACTTATACAATTATGTGTTATTAGGCATATAAAGAGTGTATAAGGTCTCCCCTTCACAAAAGTTGATCGAAAATACTCAAAAACGCAAAAACGCCTTATCGGTCCTGATGGCCTATTAAGGTTGAGAATAGGCGGTTCGATGCCGAAACGACGTCGTAATGCAATGAAACTTGTTTTCAATGCATATTATAGCTATTTAACCTTGTCGGTAACTTCGAATCGAAAACTCGAACTCTTCGAGTAACACCTCCTTTGTAAACGTTCACTAGTCTTTCATTCTTCGAAATAGTCGAAGTAGTTGAGATATGAAGGGTCTAGTACATCGATGTTGATTATGTTTCAAAAACTTATACAATTATGTGTTATTAGGCATATAAAGAGAGTATAAGGTCTCCCCTTCAGAAAAAGTTGATCGAAAATACTCAAAAACGCAAAAACGCCGTATCCGTCCTATTGGCCTGTTAAGGTCGAGAATAGGCGGTTCGATGCCCAAACGACGTCGGAATGCAATGAAACTTGTTTTCAATGCATATTATAGCTATTTAACCTTTTCGGTAACTTCGAGTCGAAAACTCGAACTCTTCGAGTCACACCTTCTTTGTAAACCTTCACTAGTCTTTCATTCTTCGAAATAGTCGAAGTAGTTGAGATATGAAGGGCCTAGTACATCGATGTTGATTATGTTTTAAAAAATTATACAATTATGTGTTATTAGGCATATAAAGAGCGTATAAGGTCTCCCCTTCACAAAAAGTTGATCGAAAATACTCAAAAACGCAAAAACGCCTTATCGGTCCTAATGGCCTGTTAAGGTCGAGAATAGGCGGTTCGATGCCCAAACGACGTCGGAATGCAATGAAACTTGTTTTCAATGCATATTATAGGTATTTAACCTTTTCGGTAACTTCGAGTCGAAAACTCGAACTCTTCGAGTCACACCTTCTTTGTAAACCTTCACTAGTCTTTCATTCTTCGAAATAGTCGAAGTAGTTGAGATATGAAGGGTCTAGTACATCGATGTTGATTATGTTTCAAAAACTTATACAATTATGTGTTATTAGGCATATAAAGAGTGTATAAGGTCTCCCCTTCACAAAAAGTTGATCGAAAATACTCAAAAACGCAAAAACGCCTTATCGGTCCTAATGGTCTGTTAAGGTCGAGAATAGGCGGTTCGATGCCCAAACGACGTCGGAATGCAATGAAACTTCTTTTCAATGCATATTATATCTATTTAACCTTTTCGGTAACTTCGAGTCGAAAACTCGAACTCTTCGAGTCACACCTTCTTTGTAAACCTTCACTAGTCTTTCATTCTTCGAAGTAGTTGAGATATGAAGGGTCCAGTACATCGATGTTGATTATGTTTCAAAAACTTATACAATTATGTGTTATTAGGCATATAAAGAGCGTATAAGGTCTCCCCTTCACAAAAAGTTGATCGAAAATACTCAAAAACTCAAAAACGCTTATCGGTCCTAATGGCCTGTCAAGGTCGAGAATAGGCGGTTCGATGCCCAAACGACGTCGGAATGAAACTTCTTTTCAATGCATATTATAGCAATTTAACCTTTTCGGTAACTTTGAGTCAAAAACTCGAACTCTTCGAGTCACACCTTCTTTGTAAACCTTCACTAGTCTTTCATTCTTCGAAGTAGTTGAGATATGAAGGGTCCAGTACATCGATGTATATTATGTTTCAAAAACTTATACAATTATGTGTTATTAGGCATATAAAGAGAGAATAAGGTCTCCCCTTCACAAAAAGTTGATCGAAAATACTCAAAAACGCAAAAACGCCTTATCGGTCCTGATGGCCTATTAAAGTCGAGAATAGGCGGTTCGATGCCCAAACGACGTCGGAATGCAATGAAACTTGTTTTCAATGCATATTATATCTATTTAACTTTTTCGGTAACTTTGAGTCGAAAACTCGAACTCTTCGAGTCACACCTTCTTTGTAAACCTTCACTAGTCTTTCATTCTTCGAAATAGTCGAAGTAGTTGAGATATGAAGGGTCTAGTACATCGATGTTGATTATGTTTCAAAAACTTATACAATTATGTGTTATTAGGCATATAAAGAGCGTATAAGATCTCCCTTTCCCAAAAGTTGATCGAAAATACTCAAAAACGCAAATACGCCTTATCGGTCCTGATGGTCTGTTAAGGTCGAGAATAGGAGGTTCGATGCCCAAACGACGCCGGAATGCAATGAAACTTGTTTTCAATGCATATTATAGCTATTTAACCTCGTCGAAAACTTAGAATCGAAAACTCGAACTCTTCTAGTAACACCTCATTTGTAAACGTTCACTAGTCTTTCATTCTTCGAAATAGTCGAAGTAGTTGAGATATGAAGGGTCTAGTACATCGATGTTGATTATGTTTCAAAAAATTATACAATTATGTGTTATTAGGCATATAAAGAGCGTATAAGGTCTCCCCTTCACAAAAAGTTGATCGAAAATACTCAAAAACGCAAAAACGCCTTATCGGTCCTAATGGCCTGTTAAGGTCGAGAATAGGCGGTTCGATGCCCAAACGACGTCGGAATGCAATGAAACTTGTTTTCAATGCATATTATAGGTATTTAACCTTTTCGGTAACTTCGAGTCGAAAACTCGAACTCTTCGAGTCACACCTTCTTTGTAAACCTTCACTAGTCTTTCATTCTTCGAAATAGTCGAAGTAGTTGAGATATGAAGGGTCTAGTACATCGATGTTGATTATGTTTCAAAAACTTATACAATTATGTGTTATTAGGCATATAAAGAGTGTATAAGGTCTCCCCTTCACAAAAAGTTGATCGAAAATACTCAAAAACGCAAAAACGCCTTATCGGTCCTAATGGTCTGTTAAGGTCGAGAATAGGCGGTTCGATGCCCAAACGACGTCGGAATGCAATGAAACTTCTTTTCAATGCATATTATATCTATTTAACCTTTTCGGTAACTTCGAGTCGAAAACTCGAACTCTTCGAGTCACACCTTCTTTGTAAACCTTCACTAGTCTTTCATTCTTCGAAGTAGTTGAGATATGAAGGGTCCAGTACATCGATGTTGATTATGTTTCAAAAACTTATACAATTATGTGTTATTAGGCATATAAAGAGCGTATAAGGTCTCCCCTTCACAAAAAGTTGATCGAAAATACTCAAAAACTCAAAAACGCTTATCGGTCCTAATGGCCTGTCAAGGTCGAGAATAGGCGGTTCGATGCCCAAACGACGTCGGAATGAAACTTCTTTTCAATGCATATTATAGCAATTTAACCTTTTCGGTAACTTTGAGTCAAAAACTCGAACTCTTCGAGTCACACCTTCTTTGTAAACCTTCACTAGTCTTTCATTCTTCGAAGTAGTTGAGATATGAAGGGTCCAGTACATCGATGTATATTATGTTTCAAAAACTTATACAATTATGTGTTATTAGGCATATAAAGAGAGAATAAGGTCTCCCCTTCACAAAAAGTTGATCGAAAATACTCAAAAACGCAAAAACGCCTTATCGGTCCTGATGGCCTATTAAAGTCGAGAATAGGCGGTTCGATGCCCAAACGACGTCGGAATGCAATGAAACTTGTTTTCAATGCATATTATATCTATTTAACTTTTTCGGTAACTTTGAGTCGAAAACTCGAACTCTTCGAGTCACACCTTCTTTGTAAACCTTCACTAGTCTTTCATTCTTCGAAATAGTCGAAGTAGTTGAGATATGAAGGGCCTAGTACATCGATGTTGATTATGTTTTAAAAAATTATACAATTATGTGTTATTAGGCATATAAAGAGCGTATAAGGTCTCCCCTTCACAAAAAGTTGATCGAAAATACTCAAAAACGCAAAAACGCCTTATCGGTCCTAATGGCCTGTTAAGGTCGAGAATAGGCGGTTCGATGCCCAAACGACGTCGGAATGCAATGAAACTTGTTTTCAATGCATATTATAGGTATTTAACCTTTTCGGTAACTTCGAGTCGAAAACTCGAACTCTTCGAGTCACACCTTCTTTGTAAACCTTCACTAGTCTTTCATTCTTCGAAATAGTCGAAGTAGTTGAGATATGAAGGGTCTAGTACATCGATGTTGATTATGTTTCAAAAACTTATACAATTATGTGTTATTAGGCATATAAAGAGTGTATAAGGTCTCCCCTTCACAAAAAGTTGATCGAAAATACTCAAAAACGCAAAAACGCCTTATCGGTCCTAATGGTCTGTTAAGGTCGAGAATAGGCGGTTCGATGCCCAAACGACGTCGGAATGCAATGAAACTTCTTTTCAATGCATATTATATCTATTTAACCTTTTCGGTAACTTCGAGTCGAAAACTCGAACTCTTCGAGTCACACCTTCTTTGTAAACCTTCACTAGTCTTTCATTCTTCGAAGTAGTTGAGATATGAAGGGTCCAGTACATCGATGTTGATTATGTTTCAAAAACTTATACAATTATGTGTTATTAGGCATATAAAGAGCGTATAAGGTCTCCCCTTCACAAAAAGTTGATCGAAAATACTCAAAAACTCAAAAACGCTTATCGGTCCTAATGGCCTGTCAAGGTCGAGAATAGGCGGTTCGATGCCCAAACGACGTCGGAATGAAACTTCTTTTCAATGCATATTATAGCAATTTAACCTTTTCGGTAACTTTGAGTCAAAAACTCGAACTCTTCGAGTCACACCTTCTTTGTAAACCTTCACTAGTCTTTCATTCTTCGAAGTAGTTGAGATATGAAGGGTCCAGTACATCGATGTATATTATGTTTCAAAAACTTATACAATTATGTGTTATTAGGCATATAAAGAGAGAATAAGGTCTCCCCTTCACAAAAAGTTGATCGAAAATACTCAAAAACGCAAAAACGCCTTATCGGTCCTGATGACCTATTAAAGTCGAGAATAGGCGGTTCGATGCCCAAACGACGTCGGAATGCAATGAAACTTGTTTTCAATGCATATTATATCTATTTAACTTTTTCGGTAACTTTGAGTCGAAAACTCGAACTCTTCGAGTCACACCTTCTTTGTAAACCTTCACTAGTCTTTCATTCTTCGAAATAGTCGAAGTAGTTGAGATATGAAGGGTCTAGTACATCGATGTTGATTATGTTTCAAAAACTTATACAATTATGTGTTATTAGGCATATAAAGAGCGTATAAGATCTCCCTTTCCCAAAAGTTGATCGAAAATACTCAAAAACGCAAATACGCCTTATCGGTCCTGATGGTCTGTTAAGGTCGAGAATAGGAGGTTCGATGCCCAAACGACGCCGGAATGCAATGAAACTTGTTTTCAATGCATATTATAGCTATTTAACCTCGTCGAAAACTTAGAATCGAAAACTCGAACTCTTCTAGTAACACCTCATTTGTAAACGTTCACTAGTCTTTCATTCTTCGAAATAGTCGAAGTAGTTGAGATATGAAGGGTCTAGTACATCGATGTTGATTATGTTTCAAAAACTTATACAATTATGTGTTATTAGGCATATAAAGAGAGCATAAGGTCTCCCCTTCAAAAAAGGTTGATCGAAAATACTCAAAAACGCAAAACCGCCTTATCGATCCTGATGGCCTATTAAGGTCGAGAATAGGCGGTTCGATGCCCAAACGACGCCGGAATGCAATGAAACTTGTTTTCAATGCATATTATAGCTATTTAACCTCGTCGAAAACTTAGAATAGAAAACTCGAACTCTTCTAGTAACACCTCATTTGTAAACGTTCACTAGTCTTTCATTCTTCGAAATAGTCGAAGTAGTTGAAATATGAAGGGTCTAGTACAGCGATGTTGATTATGTTTCAAAAACTTATACAATTATGTGTTATTAGGCATATAAAGAGAGCATAAGGTCTCCCCTTCACAAAAAGTTGATCGAAAATACTCAAAAACGCAAAAACGCCTTATCGGTCCTAATGGCCTGTTAAGGTCGAGAATAGGCGGTTCGATGCCCAAACGACGCCGGAATGCAATGAAACTTGTTTTCAATGCATATTATAGCTATTTAACCTCGTCGAAAACTTAGAATCGAAAACTCGAACTCTTATAGTAACACCTCATTTGTAAACGTTCACTAGTCTTTCATTCTTCGAAATAGTCGAAGTAGTTGAAATATGAAGGGTCTAGTACATCGATGTTGATTATGTTTCAAAAACTTATACAATTATGTGTTATTAGGCATATAAAGAGAGCATAAGGTCTCCCCTTCACAAAAAGTTGATCGAAAATACTCAAAAACGCAAAAACGCCTTATCGGTCCTGATGGTCTGTTAAGGTCGAGAATAGGCGGTTCGATGCCCAAACGACGTCGGAATGCAATGAAACTTCTTTTCAATGCATATTATATCTATTTAACCTTTTCGGTAACTTCGAGTCGAAAACTCGAACTCTTCGAGTCACACCTTCTTTGTAAACCTTCACTAGTCTTTCATTCTTCGAAGTAGTTGAGATATGAAGGGTTCAGTACATCGATGTTGATTATGTTTCAAAAACTTATACAATTATGTGTTATTAGGCATATAAAGAGCGTATAAGGTCTCCCCTTCACAAAAAGTTGATCGAAAATACTCAAAAACTCAAAAACGCTTATCGGTCCTAATGGCCTGTTAAGGTCGAGAATAGGCGGTTCAATGCCCAAACGACGTCGGAATGAAACTTCTTTTCAATGCATATTATAGCAATTTAACCTTTTCGGTAACTTTGAGTCAAAAACTCGAACTCTTCGAGTCACACCTTCTTTGTAAACCTTCACTAGTCTTTCATTCTTCGAAGTAGTTGAGATATGAAGGGTCCAGTACATCGATGTATATTATGTTTCAAAAACTTATACAATTATGTGTTATTAGGCATATAAAGAGCGAATAAGGTCTCCCATTCACAAAAAGTTGATCGAAAATACTCAAAAACGCAAAAACGCCTTATCGGTCCTGATGGCCTATTAAGGTCGAGAATAGGCGGTTCGATGCCCAAACGACGTCGGAATGCAATGAAACTTGTTTTCAATGCATATTATATCTATTTATCCTTTTCGGTAACTTTGAGTCGAAAACTCGAACTCTTCGAGTCACACCTTCTTTGTAAACCTTCACTAGTCTTTCATTCTTCGAAATAGTCGAAGTAGTTGAGATATGAAGGGTCTAGTACATCGATGTTGATTATGTTTCAAAAACTTATACAATTATGTGTTATTAGGCATATAAAGAGCGTATAAGATCTCCCCTTCCCAAAAGTTGATCGAAAATACTCAAAAACGCAAAAACGCCTTATCGGTCCGATGGTCTGTTAAGGTCGAGAATAGGCGGTTCGATGCCCAAACGACGCCGGAATGCAATGAAACTTGTTTTCAATGCATATTATAGCTATTTAACCTCGTCGAAAACTTAGAATCGAAAACTCGAACTCTTCTAGTAACACCTCATTTGTAAACGTTCACTAGTCTTTCATTCTTCGAAATAGTCGAAGTAGTTGAGATATGAAGGGTCTAGTACATCGATGTTGATTATGTTTCAAAAACTTATACAATTATGTGTTATTAGGTATATAAAGAGAGCATAAGGTCTGCCCTTCAAAAAAATTTGATCGAAAATACTCAAAAACGCAAAAACGCCTTATCGATCCTGATGGCCTATTAAGGTCGAGAATAGGCGGTTCGATGCCCAAACGACGCCGGAATGCAATGAAACTTGTTTTCAATGCATATTATAGCTATTTAACCTCGTCGAAAACTTAGAATCGAAAACTCGAACTCTTCTAGTAACACCTCATTTGTAAACGTTCACTAGTCTTTCATTCTTCGAAATAGTCGAAGTAGTTGAAATATGAAGGGTCTAGTACATCGATGTTGATTATGTTTCAAAAACTTATACAATTATGTGTTATTAGGCATATAAAGAGAGCATAAGGTCTCCCCTTCACAAAAAGTTGATCGAAAATACTCAAAAACGCAAAAATGCCTTATCGGTCCTGATGGTCTGTTAAGGTCGAGAATAGGCGGTTCGATGCCCAAACGACGTCGGAATGCAATGAAACTTCTGTTCAATGCATATTATATCTATTTAACCTTTTCGGTAACTTCGAGTCGAAAACTCGAACTCTTCGAGTCACACCTTCTTTGTAAACCTTCACTAGTCTTTCATTCTTCGAAGTAGTTGAGATATGAAGGGTTCAGTACATCGATGTTGATTATGTTTCAAAAACTTATACAATTATGTGTTATTAGGCATATAAAGAGCGTATAAGGTCTCCCCTTCACAAAAAGTTGATCGAAAATACTCAAAAACTCAAAAACGCTTATCGGTCCTAATGGCCTGTTAAGGTCGAGAATAGGCGGTTCGATGCCCAAACGACGTCGGAATGAAACTTCTTTTCAATGCATATTATAGCTATTTAACCTTTTCGGTAACTTTGAGTCAAAAACTCGAACTCTTCGAGTCACACCTTCTTTGTAAACCTTCACTAGTCTTTCATTCTTCGAAGTAGTTGAGATATGAAGGGTCTAGTACATCGATGTTGATTATGTTTCAAAAACTTATACAATTATGTGTTATTAGGCATATAAAGAGCGAATAAGGTCTCCCCTTCACAAAAAGTTGATCGAAAATACTCAAAAACGCAAAAACGCCTTATCCGTCCTGATGGCCTATTAAGGTCGAGAATAGGCGGTTCGATACCCAAACGACGTCGGAATGCAATGAAACTTGTTTTCAATGCATATTATATCTATTTAACCTTTTCGGTAACTTTGAGTCGAAAACTCGAACTCTTCGAGTCACACCTTCTTTGTAAACCTTCACTAGTCTTTCATTCTTCGAAATAGTCGAAGTAGTTGAGATATGAAGGGTCTAGTACATCGATGTTGATTATGTTTCAAAAACTTATACAATTATGTGTTATTAGGCATATAAAGAGCGTATAAGGTCTCCCCTTCATAAAAAGTTGATCGAAAATACTCAAAAACGCAAAAACGCCTTATCGGTCCTAATGGCCTATTAAGGTCGAGAATAGGCGGTTCGATGCCCAAACGACGTCGGAATGCAATGAAACTTCTTTTCAATGCATATTATATCTATTTAACCTTTTCGGTAACTTTGAGTCGAAAACTCGAACTCTTCGAGTTACACCTTCTTTGTAAACCTTCACTAGTCTTTCATTCTTCGAAATAGTCGAAGTAGTTGAGATATGAAGGGTCTAGTACATCGATGTTGATTATGTTTCAAAAACATATACAATTATGTGTTATTAGGCATATAAAGAGCGTATAAGATCTCCCCTTCCCAAAAGTTGATCGAAAATACTCAAAAACGCAAAAACGCCTTATCGGTCCTGATGGTCTGTTAAGGTCGAGAATAGGCGGTTCGATGCCCAAACGACGCCGGAATGCAATGAAACTTGTTTTCAATGCATATTACAGCTATTTAACCTCGTCGAAAACTTAAAATCGAAAACTCGAACTCTTCTAGTAACACCTCATTTGTAAACGTTCACTAGTCTTTCATTCTTCGAAATAGTTGAAGTAGTTGAAATATGAAGGGTCTAGTACATCGATGTTGATTATGTTTCAAAAACTTATACAATTATGTGTTATTAGGCATATAAAGAGAGCATAAGGTCTCCCCTTCACAAAAAGTTGATCGAAAATACTCAAAAACGCAAAAACGCCTTATCGGTCCTGATGGTCTGTTAAGGTCGAGAATAGGCGGTTCGATGCCCAAACGACGTCGGAATGCAATGAAACTTCTTTTCAATGCATATTATATCTATTTAACCTTTTCGGTAACTTCGAGTCGAAAACTCGAACTCTTCGAGTCACACCTTCTTTGTAAACCTTCACTAGTCTTTCATTCTTCGAAGTAGTTGAGATATGAAGGGTTCAGTACATCGATGTTGATTATGTTTCAAAAACTTATACAATTATGTGTTATTAGGCATATAAAGAGCGTATAAGGTCTCCCCTTCACAAAAAGTTGATCGAAAATACTCAAAAACTCAAAAACGCTTATCGGTCCTAATGGCCTATTAAGGTCGAGAATAGGCGGTTCAATGCCCAAACGACGTCGGAATGAAACTTCTTTTCAATGCATATTATAGCAATTTAACCTTTTCGGTAACTTTGAGTCAAAAACTCGAACTCTTCGAGTCACACCTTCTTTGTAAACCTTCACTAGTCTTTCATTCTTCGAAGTAGTTGAGATATGAAGGGTCCAGTACATCGATGTATATTATGTTTCAAAAATTTATACAATTATGTGTGATTAGGCATATAAAGAGCGAATAAGGTCTCCCCTTCACAAAAAGTTGATCGAAAATACTCAAAAACGCAAAAACGCCTTATCGGTCCTGATGGCCTATTAAGGTCGAGAATAGGCGGTTCGATGCCCAAACGACGTCGGAATGCAATGAAACTTGTTTTCAATGCATATTATATCTATTTATCCTTTTCGGTAACTTTGAGTCGAAAACTCGAACTCTTCGAGTCACACCTTCTTTGTAAACCTTCACTAGTCTTTCATTCTTCGAAATAGTCGAAGTAGTTGAGATATGAAGGGTCTAGTACATCGATGTTGATTATGTTTCAAAAACTTATACAATTATGTGTTATTAGGCATATAAAGAGCGTATAAGGTCTCCCCTTCACAAAAAGTTGATCGAAAATACTCAAAAACTCAAAAACGCTTATCGGTCCTAATGGCCTGTTAAGGTCGAGAATAGGCGGTTCGATGCCCAAACGACGTCAGAATGAAACTTCTTTTCAATGCATATTATAGCTATTTAACCTTTTCGGTAACTTTGAGTCAAAAACTCGAACTCTTCGAGTCACACCTTCTTTGTAAACCTTCACTAGTGTTTCATTCTTCGAAGTAGTTGAGATATGAAGGGTCTAGTACATCGATGTTGATTATGTTTCAAAAACTTATACAATTATGTGTTATTAGGCATATAAAGAGCGTATAATGTCTCCCCTTCACAAAAAGTTGATCGAAAATACTCAAAAACTCAAAAACTCAAAAACGCTTATCGGTCCTAATGGCCTGTTAAGGTCGAGAATAGGCGGTTCGATGCCCAAACGACGTCGGAATGAAACTTCTTTTCAATGCATATTATAGCTATTTAACCTTTTCGGTAACTTTGAGTCAAAAACTCGAACTCTTCGAGTCACACCTTCTTTGTAAACCTTCACTAGTCTTTCATTCTTCGAAGTAGTTGAGATATGAAGGGTCTAGTACATCGATGTTGATTATGTTTCAAAAACTTATACAATTATGTGTTATTAGGCATATAAAGAGCGAATAAGGTCTCCCCTTCACAAAAAGTTGATCGAAAATACTCAAAAACGCAAAAACGCCTTATCGGTCCTAATGGCCTTTTAAGGTCGAGAATAGGCGGTTCGATGCCCAAACGACGTCGGAATGCAATGAAACTTGTTTTCAATGCATATTATATCTATTTAACCTTTTCGGTAACTTTGAGTCGAAAACTCGAACTCTTCGAGTCACACCTTCTTTGTAAACCTTCACTAGTCTTTCATTCTTCGAAATAGTCGAAGTATTTGAGATATGAAGGGTCTAGTACATCGATGTTGATTATGTTTCAAAAACATATACAATTATGTGTTATTAGGCATATAAAGAGCGTATAAGATCTCCCCTTCCCAAAAGTTGATCGAAAATACTCAAAAACGCAAAAACGCCTTATCGGTCCTGATGGTCTGTTAAGGTCGAGAATAGGCGGTTCGATGCCCAAACAACGCCAGAATGCAATGAAACTTGTTTTCAATGCATATTATAGCTATTTAACCTCGTCGAAAACTTAGAATCGAAAACTCGAACTCTTCTAGTAACACCTCATTTGTAAACGTTCACTAGTCTTTCATTCTTCGAAATAGTCGAAGTAGTTGAGATATGAAGGGTCTAGTACATCGATGTTGATTATGTTTCAAAAACTTATAAAATTATGTGTTATTAGGCATATAAAGAGAGCATAAGGTCTCCCCTTCACAAAAAGTTGATCGAAAATACTCAAAAACGCAAATACGCCTTATTGGTCCGATGGTCTGTTAAGGTCGAGAATAGGCGGTTCGATGCCCAAACGACGCCGAAATGCAATGAAACTTGTTTTCAATGCATATTATATCTATTTAACCTCGTCGAAAACTTAGAATCGAAAACTCGAACTCTTCTAGTAACACCTCATTTGTAAACGTTCACTAGTCTTTCATTCTTCGAAATAGTCGAAGTAGTTGAAATATGAAGGGTCTAGTACATCGATGTTGATTATGTTTCAAAAACTTATACAATTATGTGTTATTAGGCATATAAAGAGAGCATAAGGTCTCCCCTTCACAAAAAGTTGATCGAAAATACTCAAAAACGCAAAAACGCCTTATCGGTCCTGATGGTCTGTTAAGGTCGAGAATAGACGGTTCGATGCCCAAACGACGTCGGAATGCAATGAAACTTCTTTTCAATGCATATTATATCTATTTAACCTTTTCGGTAACTTCGAGTCGAAAACTCGAACTCTTCGAGTCACACCTTCTTTGTAAACCTTCACTAGTCTTTCATTCTTCGAAATAGTCGAAGTAGTTGAGATATGAAGGGTCTAGTACATCGATGTTGATTATGTTTCAAAAACTTATACAATTATGTGTTATTAGGCATATAAAGAGCGTATACGATCTCCCCTTCCCAAAAGTTGATCGAAAATACTCAAAAACGCAAAAACGCCTTATCGGTCCTGATGGTCTGTTAAGGTCGAGAATAGGCGGTTCGATGCCCAAACGACGCCGGAATGCAATGAAACTTGTTTTCAATGCATATTATAGCTATTTAACCTCGTCGAAAACTTAGAATCGAAAACTCGAACTCTTCTAGTAACACCTCATTTGTAAACGTTCACTAGTCTTTTATTCTTCGAAATAGTCGAAGTAGTTGAGATATGAAGGGTCTAGTACATCGATGTTGATTATGTTTCAAAAACTTATACAATTATGTGTTATTAGTCATATAAAGAGCGTATAAGGTCTCCCCTTCACAAAAAGTTGATCGAAAATACTCAAAAACGCCGTATCCGTCCTATTGGCCTGTTAAGGTCGAGAATAGGCGGTTCGATGCCCAAACGACGTCGGAATGCAATGAAACTTGTTTTCAATGCATATTATAGCTATTTAACCTTTTCGGTAACTTTGAGTCGAAAACTCGAACTCTTCGAGTCACACCTTCTTTGTAAACCTTCACTAGTCTTTCATTCTTCGAAATAGTCGAAGTAGTTGAGATATGAAGGGTCTAGTACATCGATGTTGATTGTGTTTCAAAAACTTATACAATTATGTGTTATTAGGCATATAAAGAGAGTATAAGGTCTCCCTTTCACAAAAAGTTGATCGGAAATACTCAAAAACGCAAAAACGCCTTATCGGTCCTGATGGCCTGTTAAGGTCGAGAATAGGCGGTTCGAAGCCCAAACGATGTCGGAATGCAATGAAACTTGTTTTCAATGCATATTATATCTATTTAACCTTTTCGGTAACTTCGAGTCGAAAACTCGAACTCTTCGAGTCACACCTTCTTTGTAAAGCTTCACTAGTCTTTCATTCTTCGAAATAGTCGAAGTAGTTGAGAAATGAAGGGTCTAGTACATCGATGTTGATTATGTTTCAAAAACTTATACAATTATGTGTTATTAGGCATATAAAGAGCGTATAAGGTCTCCCCTTCCCAAAAGTTGATGGAAAATACTCAAAAACGCAAAAACGCCTTATCGGTCCTGATGGCTTGTTAAGGTCGAGAATAGGCGGTTCGATGCCCAAACGATGTCGGAATGCAATGAAACTTGTTTTCAATGCATATTATATCTATTAAACCTTTTCAGTAACTTCGAGTCGAAAACTCGAACTCTTCGAGTCACACCTTCTTTGTAAACCTTCACTAGTCTTTCATTCTTCGAAATAGTCGAAGTAGTTGAGATATGAAGGGTCTAGTACATCGATGTTGATTATGTTTCAAAAACTTATACAATTATGTGTTATTAGGCATATAAAAAGCGTATAAGGTCTCCCCTTCACAAAAAGTTGATCGAAAATACTAAAAAACGCAAAAACGCTTATTGGTCCTGATGGCCTGTTAAGGTCGAGAATAGGCGTTCGATGCCCAAACGACGTCGGAATGCAATGAAACTTGTTTTCAATGCATATTATAGCTATTTAACCTTTTCGGTAACTTTGAGTCGAAAACTCGAACTCTTCGAGTCACACCTTCTTTGTAAACCTTCACTAGTCTTTCATTATTCGAAATAGTCGAAGTAGTTGAGATATGAAGGGTCTAGTACATCGATGTTGATTATGTTTCAAAAACTTATACAATTATGTGTTATTAGGCATATAAAGAGTGTATAAGGTCTCCCCTTCACAAAAGTTGATCGAAAATACTCAAAAACGCAAAAACGCCTTATCGGTCCTGATGTCCTATTAAGGTCGAGAATAGGCGGTTCGATGCCCAAACGACGTCGTAATGCAATGAAACTTGTTTTCAATGCATATTATAGCTATTTAACCTTGTCGATAACTTCGAATCGAAAACTCGAACTGTTCGAGTAACACCTCCTTTGTAAACCTTCACTAGTCTTTTATTCTTCGAAATAGTCGAAGTAGTTTAGATATGAAGGGTCTAGTACATCGATGTTGATTATGTTTAAAAAACTTATACAATTATGTGTTATTAGGCATATAAAGAGTGTATAAGGTCTCCCCTTCACAAAAAGTTGATCGAAAATACTCAAAAACGCAAAAACGCCTTATCGGTCCTCATGGCCTATTAAGGTCGAGAATAGGCGGTTCGATGCCCAAACGACGTCGCAATGCAATGAAACTTGTTTTCAATGCATATTATAGCTATTTAACCTTTTCGGTAACTTTGAGTCGAAAACTCGAACTCTTCGAGTCACACCTTCTTTGTAAACATTCACTAGTCTTTCATTCTTCGAAATAGTCGAAGTAGTTGAGATATGAAGGGTCTAGTACATCGATGTTGATTGTGTTTCAAAAACTTATACAATTATGTGTTATTAGGCATATAAAGAGAGTATAAGGTCTCCCTTTCACAAAAAGTTGATCGGAAATACTCAAAAACGCAAAAACGCCTTATCGGTCCTGATGGCCTATTAAGGTCGAGAATAGGCGGTTCGATGCCCAAACGACGTCGGAATGCAATGAAACTTGTTTTCAATGCATATTATATCTATTTAACCTTTTCGGTAACTTCGAGTCGAAAACTCGAACTCTTCGAGTCACACCTTCTTTGTAAACCTTCACTAGTCTTTCATTCTTCGAAATAGTCGAAGTAGTTGAGATATGAAGGGTCTAGTACATCGATGTTGATTATGTTTCAAAAACTTATACAATTATGTGTTATTAGGCATATAAAGAGCGTATAAGGTCTCCCCTTCCCAAAAGTTGATCGAAAATACTCAAAAACGCAAAAACGCCTTATCGGTCCTGATGGTTTGTTAAGGTCGAGAATAGGCGGTTCGATGCCCAAACGACGCCGGAATGCAATGAAACTTGTTTTCAATGCATATTATAGCTATTTAACCTCGTCGAAAACTCGAACTCTTCTAGTAACACCTCATTTGTAAACGTTCACTAGTCTTTCATTCTTCGAAATAGTCGAAGTAGTTGAGATATGAAGGGTCTAGTACATCGATGTTGATTATGTTTCAAAAACTTATACAATTATGTGTTATTAGGCATATAAAGAGTGTATAAGGTCTCCCCTTCACAAAAGTTGATCGAAAATACTCAAAAACGCAAAAACGCCTTATCGGTCCTGATGGCCTATTAAGGTCGAGAATAGGCGGTTCGATGCCCAAACGATGTCGGAATGCAATGAAACTTGTTTTCAATGCATATTATATCTATTTAACCTTGTCGGTAACTTCGAATCGAAAACTCGAACTCTTTGAGTAACACTTCCTTTGTAAACCTTCACTAGTTTTTCATTCTTCGAAATAGTCGAAGTAGTTGAGATATGAAGGGTCTAGTACATCGATGTTGATTATGTTTCAAAAACTTATACAATTATGTGTTATTAGGCATATAAAGAGTGTATAAGGTCTCCCCTTCACAAAAAGTTGATCGAAAATACTCAAAAACGCAAAAACGCCTTATCGGTCCTAATGGCCTGTTAAGGTCGAGAATAGGCGGTTCGATGCCCAAACGACGCTGGAATGCAATGAAACTTGTTTTCAATGCATATTATAGCTATTTAACCTTGTCGATAACTTCGAATCGAAAACTCGAACTGTTCGAGTAACACCTCCTTTGTAAACCTTCACTAATCTTTCATTATTCGAAATAGTCGAAGTAGTTGAGAAATTTCAACGGCTAAAGCACTTGTGCGCAGAACCTAAGCGCACAGATTTACATTTAACGGCTACTTTTTTCAAAAATTTCAACGGCTACTATGTGTGAACAATGCGCAGAAACATATAGCCGTTTTCCCGTTCGGAATGGGGTTCAGAACAGACACGACCCGTTAAAAAAACCCGGGTAATCTCGTTCGGAACGAGATTTATGACGTCATAAATATTTTTTTTAAAAAATAACTCGTTCGGAACCCCGTTCCGAACGAGTGTCGAACCGGTTCGACATTTATTAAATGGAAAAATCATTTTCCAGACCGGTCTCGTTCAGAACCCCATTCCGAACGAGAAATTTTTTTTAAAAAATAAATAAATTCAGGGATTCTCGTTCGGAATAACATTCCGAACGAGATGGTACTGCCGGGTATAAAAAAGGTGCTGCTCAGTTGTCACCCGTTTTAAACCAAAATCAGTTTATAACCTGGTTCACCAAACAAAGCCTTGGTTAATCTCCTCCATCTTTAATTAATTTTTAGAACTTAAAAGAAAAAATAAAAGAAACAGCATACGAGTTCTTCTTCCCCCAATCCTTGTTGAATACAAAAGCTTCAAACCTCTCTTTGATTCGGCTTCCACAGTTCCACTTCATCCCCATCTCTGAACAGGCCGTCGCCGATTCGGATCCGGCAACTAGCTCGGTTGCAATTTCGATTTCTTTATTTGCGCCTCCATCACCGCCGGTTCGACCACCATATGTTGCGTCGCCAGACTTGTGGAACGAAAATCCTCCGGTGTTAACAGTGGCACTCTTCCGTCGCCAAAACTGGCTCATCACTGAACCTCATGGAATACGATTACAGTGACAGATGGCCAACCTATTTCACCATTGGAAGAGATTTGAAGAGTACCTCTCGGAGAAGAAGAAGGAGAAACAAGCAGCAGTTCATGGTCGGCTCCTTCAAAAACGTCTTTGCATCTAACGAGAAATTCCATACAAGTTAGGGAAGAGGAAGTTGAGGAAGAAGAGTAAATGGGATTTCAGATCTAGAATTAAATCTCATAAATGGCAATGGCACTAAATGGAAAATTTGAAAATGCATTAAGGGTATATTTGGAATTGTATGAATATTACAATTATTTTTATATAACAAAATAGTAAAATTTGACACGTGTACACTTAATTTGACAATTTGAACGGATTTAGGCATGTGGTGGTTGTTGAGTGACATAATGGTTTATTCGAGCGATTTTCGATAATATTAAATTAAATGGGTGGTTTCTAGCAATATAGGACATCATACGGGTGGTTTCCGTAAAAAAAACCATTACATGGTCCTCAAGCTACTCCCTCCGTCCCATTTTGTTAGTTCCATTTTCTATTTCGGGCGTCCCGAAATGTAAGTCCCATTTCCATTTTTGGACATAAACTTCTTCCTATTATACCTTTACTCATATTATTTTATTGATATCCTAACACTACTTTATCAATCAAATCAACCATCTACATCATCTTCTCCAACTACATTTTCACCATTACTATCATCAACTACCTTCAAACCCATTAAATTTCTTCAAGTTTTCACCTAATCTACATCTAAACTTAACATAAAAAATTCTTAAACAACCCAGATATTTTTTTAAAACCCAGATTAACGCTCTTAATTATGTTCTCTTAATTAAACCCGATTGACCCTTACCTACCCAGCCCAAAACCAAAGCCCAGCCCAAAATCTACCCTATATATATGCCTAAACCCTAAAAAATTCTCACTCTCCCCATCTGCTCTCGCCGCTCTCGCCGCTCTCCTCCTGTTTCTCTCAAACCCTAAACCTAATCTCGCCGACTCCCTCTCCTCCTCTTTCTCTCCTCCGGTGATGTCGAGTGATTCACTGACTCGTCCCTCCCAGTCCTTCACTCAAAGCATTTCTCCTCCTTCGTATGAGAGGAATTTCAAACTCCCATCGGAAGAGGAGCCATCGTCTACCCCCAGTTTCTTCAAGGACGATCCGAACCCGACGGAGGAGGAGACCGAGGAGGAGGTTGAGTCGGCGGCGAAGACGGTGACTGGCGACGCTAGCTTATCTACACCTGTCCCCGGGTGCTCACTTTCTGTCCCTTGCGAAAGGGGTGGTTTTTGCGACGGGAGGCACACTTTCAGTCCCATACGCCGACAAAGAACTCGCACCGTTGACAAATGGTGGGAGCCGGAGAAAGTTTCAGTGGATTTGCAAAGGTCGCCGGCGCAGTCGGAGTTGCTGTCGGATAATGAGGCTATCTCTCGTCCCCGGGAGATCATTGTGATCCCTGACACGCCTTCACCTGAGCCCGTGCCAGTCCCTGTGCTCCCTGATGCTGCTGCTGCTGATGCTGAGATGGTAGAGTCCTCAGGAACGCCGGAGATGGAAGCCCTGGAGCTTGTGATCATCCCTGACAACCCTTCTCACTCCACCACTATCTAGCTAAGTTTCTCTATCCTTTCGTGGAATTAAGACTCTGATTATGTAAATTTGGAAATATTTTGGACTGTTTTGGACATATTTTGGACATATTTTGGACTGTTGGTATTGTGGACATTATGTTTTAAGTACTGGTATTTAAGTATTGGTATTTGGATATTTGGATATTTGGATATTGGTACTTGGATATTGCTATTTAATTCTGTGTTCAGTTGTTGAGAATTCTGCTGAGTTGTTGAGAACTCTGTTGAGTTCATGAGAACTCTGTTGAGTTCATGAGAACTCTGTTGAGTTCATGAGAACTCTGTTGAGTTCATGAGAACTCTGTTGAGTTCATGAGAAATCTGTTGAGTTGAGTTGAGTAACTCTCTGTTGAGTTGATCAATTGATCTGTTGAGTTGAGTATCTGTTGAGTTGAGTTGAGTAACTCTCTGTTGAGTTGCTCATGTGATCTGTAGAGTTGTTTGGGTTATGTCATGGTATTTGTCTGTCAAGGATGAAGTCTTTTTTTACATTCTTGAGATGTGAGTGCATTTGATTGACTTAAAATTTCCATAGGAACACAACTAATTAAGTTTGATTGATGCCTATCTGGAACGTTTAGGTTAGTGTTTAGGGGCTTGTGTCAATGAGGGAATGGGGACATCTGTGATATCTATGATGATTATTTTAAGGCACAAGCTGAGATGCAAGCCCTTATTTATCACTGACTTAAGATTGCCATAGGAACACAGATTTTAATATATGTTGTTTGATCCTATCTGGAATGTTTAAGTTATGAACTTGCATGTCTATCAGTGATGGGATGGGGACACCTGAGACAATTTGTAGACAAAATATGATAACCAAAACACAAAATATTCAGTGTGCTCTTAATAGGCTTACAAAATATGTTTAGTTTACAATCTTATATCATTACTTAAGATTGTAACTTAAACAAGTGTGTCCTAATTAGTTGTCTCCTGTGTTGCTGTCTCTTGAGTTGCATTTTCCTGATCTTCTGTCCCTTGAGTTGCATTTCCTTGAGTTGTTGTCCCTTCATTTGTTGGAGTTGCATGAGTTAATGTCCAAGCTTGTAAAACTGCATGCCTTGGTGCTCTGATTTCTCTTGGTAGAACTCCTGCCTGATATAACTTCTTTTTGTTGACATGTGGAATGTAATAATCATTACCTCCCTTACACTGTAAAATCTCATTCATCACATACTGTAAAGTCATCCACACACTACCTAGAGTGTGTGGATCCAACTCATAAAATGCTTCATTGACTGCATTCAACATTTCATCTGTATTTTTGGGCATCTTCTTGTGCATAAGTGACTGAATGCTCCTAAAGAAGCCTAGGTCCAAAATGTTAAGGTCTGGACTGTTGGCTGGTTGTTGTATTAAAATAAATGTGAACCCTTCTTGCTGGTATATCTGCTGCCATTCTGTGTCTTGTTGAGTGATGTGAGGTCTGGCATTATCTTGTTGTATGAATATGGTTTTGTGACCTTCATCATCTGGCCATTTTGACATTATTGCTGGAACAATGTCATTAATCAACATGTTTCTTGTCACTGTCTTGTTGACTGACTGTATGAGCTTTGTGATAAGTGTCCCCTTGCCTCTGTTTTTTGAATGCCTCTTTGATGGCTCCTTGTAAGTAAATGGAAAGATGCCAATCTTTCCATCAAATGTGCATTCCCCTTGATCATTGAATCTTGGTCTTGCTACTGCTGCTGTGAACATAACCTTAGGGATGAATTTGCTTGAGCTTGCACTTCTGTATTTTCCTTTTTCATTCTTGCCCAAGTAATACCTTTGTGCCTTCCTTGACTGATAAAACCACTTCTCATCTATGTGAACAAAGTCAAACATAGGATAGTATGTTGTCTTTTGATGTGCTGTGTCCCCTATTAGGAGCTTTAATACCCACTGCATTCTGGTCACCTTATGGTATTCACTTAGACCTGACTTTAGTGCATTTGAATGTGGCCTCATGATCCCCTTCTTAACCAATCTGTGACATGTGGACTTAGAAATTTCAAGCTTGCTTGCCAAATCTCTAATGCATGTTCTGTCACCCATATTCAGTGCTTCAATATCTTCTTGCTCTACTTGAATTCTTTTCCTACCACAGTTATGGTATTTTGTACTCACATTGTATTTGCCATGGTTGAGTAGTTCCCTTCGTGCTTCTTTCCATATCCTTCCAATTGTTCTCCTTGACAAATTAAATTGTTGTGCAGTTTCATTGATGGTGCCATATGGAAGCTTTCCCGCTGCTGATTTCTGAAGCATAGCATTCAAGATCTCCATTTTTCTCTCTGTGCTGAGCTTGGTGGGCAATGCCTGGGGATGCAAATTGTTCTCTGTTGGAGGCTCATTTTCTGGCTGATGATGATGGCTTGGCTCGAAGTTCAGATCAAAAGGTATGTTACCTTCTATGTCCCCAAATGACTCCTCTGACTGGGTGTCGTTTTCTCCCATTTCTGCATCACTGAAGCCCTCATCATCCAGGAATGGCACCTCATTTAAGTCGAAAGCTGAAGGCATGTCCACTGAGCAGTGATGCTCTGTTATTCTCTCTGTATTTCTCTCTTTTTTCTCTCTCTTTGTAATGCTCTGTTTTGAGCTGTAATGGTGGTTTTAAGTGGCAGTGAACAAGTGCTTTCTTTGTAAATTACAACATTCTTATTGGTTTAGAGTTCAGGGGTAGTTTAGGAAATTATTGGGGTAAAAAGATGGTGATCTGTGTGCTCTTAATACTGCATTTTGATTGGCTGATGTAAATTGTAAATCCTTCTCTTATTGGCTAATGGATTAATTTATTATTTCATTTTCATCATTTTCAATGCCCACCTCTTGCCTTAATCCAAGATATTTTTTAACAATGGGACTAACATAGTGGGACAGAGGGAGTAGATAAACTTTGCGCCATGTAAAGAATACATTTATAATATTAGTTAAGATGCTGGGTGAAGGTATAAAGTGGTGGGCTTACTTATGACATCAACATAAGTGAGGTTGTTAGTGAAGCGTCCGGTGGGAAGTGCACCGGGAAAATCGATGCCATAAGGCCGATAATTAGCTTTGGCGAGCGTCTGAAGGTTGTTATTGTTACCGTTGTCGGATAACGAGTCTCCAAATACGAAGTAGCAAGGAACTTGCTGGTTTCCGTCACTCGGGAATCGAACTAGGGGCTGCGTTGGTGGTACTGGCTCATCCGGGAATCTAACTGGCTCATCCGGAGTTACAGTGCTATCTGCTTTCAAGCTCATTATCACCAACAATGTTGTAGCACAAAAATACCGATTTCTTATTGCCATTGTTGATTTGATGATATGAATGAATCTATATAACTTAGCTCTTTTAGATGAGGGACTAATTGTACAAGAACCAAATGCAAATTTATAGGTGAAGAATCATATTGGTATATACATCTAATCTACCTATGCTTTCTTTACATCATTGATTGATTTCAAAATGTAAACTGATTTTTTATCCTTTTATTAATAAACACGTTTATTTAATTCTATTCCTTGTACTTATATTATTATCAGAGACTATTAAGCAAGTCAACTCCATCAACTTGAATTCGCCACAAGTATCCAAGTTACTCTTACATGTAAATCCTTGTCCTAAGAATATAACTCACACGTTCACAATCCTATCAAACACTTACACATTCACAATCCTATCAAATCCTAGTCCTAACAATATAACTCACACGTTCACAGTCCTAAGTTCTCCAACGGGCTGCATGATGAGGTTGGTTCTTTCTTGAGGGCACAAAGGTTTGGTCCCAATCCATCCATTGAAGAGGTGCTTCATATGCCAATCAAATGTATGTATTGAGAGATAATTAGGGGATTCTATTGTCTTTGTTAGGATGTAATATATATATGTAGCTTGAAGAATAAGTTTGTCTCAGGATATATTGTAAACGTGATTCTTAAATCAATACAGGAAAATATTTCCCTTCTCTAAGTTTATCATGGTATCATCCTAAAGTATCGATCCTCAAATCAACCTAAACACAAACCCTAAAACTTGGCCGCCAGAGTTAATTTCCCAGTCGCCGCTGTTTCTCGCTTCCGCATCATGCTTGAGGAAGATCAGACATCCGACATCAGTTTCTCATCACTATTCTATATCTTCATCCTTCCGATCATCTGGGCCTCTCAATATGCCCCGTGATCTTCAAAGGAGATAATTATGATGAATGGGTGATTGCAATGCGGACTTCTCTTCGCGCCAAGCGTAAACTTGGTTTCATTGAAGGTTCCATTCCACGTCTTGCTGTCACGATAACTACGCCTCTGACACTTGACGATCGGTTCATGGTGAACTCTATGATGGTCAGTTGGATCGTTCAGTCCATTGACAAATCTCTTCGTTCGTCAACGCTTCTCCGTTGGTAATGGTCCACGGAAATCGCAGATCCGTTCAGAATTAGCAAGCTGTCATCAGACAGGTCAAACATTAGCTACTTATTATGGCATCTTGAAGAAACTGTGGGAGGAGCTCTCTACTTATATTCCTCTTCGCTCTTGTTGTTGTGGAAAGCCTGAATGCCAATCAAATGTTTTCTGGACTCAGGAACACGAGGAAGAACTTGTTCATCAATTTCATCTTGGTCTTGACGATGCCGCTTTTTGTTTGTTTCGATCCAATATAATGACCCAAGACCCTCTTCCATCTATGAATCGGGTCTACATACTTGCAATTCAGGAAGAGAGTCTCAAAACCGCAGTTTCCAATCGCGACGCCCCGGCCACGGTAGTGTTCGCAGCAAGGCAGTACATGCCTTCTTCCAGTTCAGCAACGTCAAATTCTGGTTCTTCCAGTTCTGCACCCTCTCGTAAACATTTAGTATGTGACCACTGCGGTAGAAATGGCCATGACAAAAGTGGCTGCTATCACATCATTGGATATCCGGATTGGATGAAGGAAAAATGGGTTGCGCAAGGCTCCCGTTCACAGTCAACTTCGCAGGCTCCTACAAAGCCTGATCGTCCTCCAGGTTCTGTCAATTATGTTCAAGTTGTTGCTATGTCACCAGCTAGAAATCTGACACAAGCCGATCGTGATGCTTTCGGTATTGCTCTCAATAATGATCAGTGGGCTGCAGTAATGAAAATGTATAACGCTATGAGCAGCGGTTCTGATAAATCCGGTACTCCTTCTGGTAAGCATCTATCTTGGATTTTTGACTCAGGAGCATCATATCATATGACATTTGATCCTACCCTTCTTTGGGATATTACTGATGTCTCGTCTATCTCTATCAAATTGCCTGATGGACGTCTCTCAATTGCGGCTCAGGAGGGCAATCTCTATATAGGCCATTTTTTGCATACCTCATGTTCTTTTGGTTCCTAATTTACAATGCAATTTGCTCTCATTTGCTCAGCTTGCCTCTGATCTGCGTATACTTGTTCTTCTTACTGATAAACTGTGTGTTGAAATCCCTTCTCAATTCCCTGGGTGTTTCTCATTCGCTTCGTATGCGTCTTTTCTATGATAGTCAGGAAGCCATTCATATTGCTGTCAATCCTGTGTTTCACGAGCGCACTAAGCATATTGAGATTTATTGTCATCTTATCCGCAACCAAGTTTTGTCTGGCAGAATCACTACGCACCATATTCATACGTCTAACCAACCAGCTGACTTGTTTACGAAAGCTCTTGGGAAAGGTCAGTTTGAGTATTTGCTTGGCAAGTTGGGCATTCATGATCCACATGCTCCAACTTGAGGGAGAGTATTGAGAGATAATTAGGGGATTCTATTGCCTTTGTTAGGATGTAAAATATACTTGTAGCTTGAAGAATAAGTTTGTCTCATGATATAGTGTAAACGTGATTCTCTAAATCAACACAGGAAATATTTCCCTTCTCTCCCTTCTCTATGTTTATCAGTGTGAGTACTTGCAAGGGAAGAGAACACACAGAGGACTCCGGGCTGCATTGCCATCTAGGCATAATGAATCCATGGAGGAGGCTGCCAAAGCCTCACACATTTCCCAAAGTGCAACCGTGAATCACGGTAACCGAACCTGGGACATGAAGTGTTTTAAGTGCTTGGGTCGGGGTCATTTTGCCCGAGATTTCCCGTCTCTTAAGCAAGTGCTCCTCAATGCCTATGGGGAGTATGAATCTGAGGATGAACACAAGGAAGATAAGCTTGAGAAGGAAGTGAATGAGGAGATTGAATGTCATCCTCAAGATGTCATCGGGGAAGTGTATGTCGTCCACGGGGCGGAACCGGTATGCATTGGACCTTGATGCTACCCTTGGAGACCGTTATGAAGCCGATATGTTAAAGGATGAGATCCTTCAAGATATGCCATGTATGGGGTATAATCCATGGGTTGGTTATGAGCAACGCGATTTCGGGTATCATCACACTTGCTTCATAGACGGAAGCCCCATACCTTGGGCAACTTTGGTTGATAGTGGAAGTGATTGCAATATCTTAGTCGAGCATGTGGTATTAACACTTGGGTATCTCCACCAAACCCTTGACGTCGACGCTTCAAGTGATTTGGTTCAATGAGAATCAAAAGATCAAAGTGGACAAGGAAGTCGACGTTGTCATACACCTAGGAGACTAAACGGATGTTGTGACTTGCTTGGTTATTGATAAGCGGTGTTTTACATACCGCAACTATGGATTATTAGCTAGTTTTGTATAGGATTATGTTATTTGTTTCTATGTAATCTGTATCATGGAGCTGTTCGAGAGAAGAATTACATACGAGATTCCAAGAGATGATACGAAGCATTGGAAGCATTGAAGCATAAAGAAGAAGCTGCTGAAGACGAAGACGAAGACTTGAAGAAATCAGTAGCTGCTACCTCAGACGACACAGCCGCACCCGCGGGTCTCAAGACGCACCCGCGGGTTTCACCCTCAGCCAAGGATCCGAGAAAGCACAAGCCGCGCCCGCGGGTCCCAAACCGCGCCCGCGGTCCTCTGCCATCCTGAAATTCTGGAGAATCCAAAACCGCGCCCGCGACTCTCAACCCGCGGGTGCGGTTCCTCGACAGAAGAATCAAATTAATGTCTTTTCCATTTGAAGTAATTTGTGTTCAATTCTGTAACTTTCCACACGTTTTTATTACCTTAATTTGGCTGTTACAATGGCTGATGACTATTTAGGTTGTGGATGATCATCCTTGAGGGGAGACCTTTTGTTTACTTAAGTTTTTGGAGAGTTTTTCACAAACTTATGAGTTGCTAAAGTTCCTTTGTTTCACTTGGCGTTTGAAGCTTTTGGATTCAACAAGTTGAGAGTTTATCCTTTCCCTTTGTCTACTCTTTGATTGTCTCAACTCTCTTGTTTGTATTGTCCATGAACTAGATTTACTACTTTATATTGATCACCTAAGTTAGTTTTATCTTATTCATATTGCTAGAGTTTGATACTTCTAGTTGAATTATCATACTTGTTGTGTAGCACAATCTATTTGCATGAACTAGTTGTGATTGTTATTAGAGAAGAGAATTGAGTACATGTCGAGTATCCGACTAGCTGTCCATGATATTGCATGTATCTATCTATTCCTGAATGCATTGCTACTTTGTTATTTAACTTTGATAGTTTCAAGGTTATAATCGAGTAAGAGTTATTAGGACTAGTTGGACTAATAACTATTCAAGAACAGGAATTAGAACGATCACTTGATAACTTGACATAGGGATGAAAAGGATTCTAAGATCAACTTGTTAATCTAATTGTGGATAATCGCTAAGTGGGACACTTCGCTTAATATTGTTATAACCAAGTTGACATTCGATACTTCGTATCAAAACCATAAAAAAAAACCCCTTTGGTTACGTTTATTGGTTAGTCATTGTGATAACTTAAGAATTTGATAAACTGATTCTCTTGGGATTCGACCCTTGCTTGCGCACTATATTACTTAGTTTGCATGTTAGGATTACTTGACTTGGAACACGACAAATTAGCCTCGTCAAATTTGGCACCGTTGCCGGGGAATCAAATTTTCTTATTTTTAAGTTCTTATTTTGATTAACTTTAGTGTTGACTAGTGAATGGTCAACACCCATTCTATTAATCAGCCTCTTTCTATTCTTGATTCAGAGATCGAGAGAACTTTTCATCAGAATCGAAGAGAGAACAGAGTCGGGACTGAGACAGTAGAAATGGCCGATCGAGAAGCTCTTGCTGAAGTGCAGCGTCAATTGGCTGACATGCAGTTGGTCGTTGATGCTCAACGGGAGCTAATTGAGGCAAGGCTACCAGGAGGTGGTGTTACTCGCACTTTGAGAGAGCGGCAAACACCGAACCTAACACAACAACCTCAAGCTGTGGTTATTCCACCCCTTGCTCATGGGGTGACTTTCAAGCTCAAGTCGGGGGTGATCAATTTGCTCCCAAGTTTCCATGGTTTGGCTGGTGAGGATCCGATCATGCATTTGAACCAATTTCATGACATTTGCATGACGACCAAACCGCCAAACGTCACGGAAGAGCAGATCAAGATGAGAGCCTTCGGGTTCACTTTGAAGGATGGTGCTCATTCTTGGTATTACCATTTGCCAACCGGTTCGGTTGATAATTGGGAAAAGTTGCACAAGGTGTTCTTGAGCAAGTATTTTCCGGTGAAGAAGGCAAATGCTCTCAAGAAGGAGATAGCCCATGTCGAGCAAAGTGAAGACGAAACTCTCTATGACTACCTTGAACGCTTCAAGGGGTTGTGTGCTTCGTGCCCTTTTCATGGGTATGATACCGAGGATCTAGTGCTTTACATTTGCAATGGTCTTCTTATCCAAGAAAGGAGGATGTTTGATGCTGCGTGTGGTGGGAATATTCTCAATATGACACCGGAGGATGCCATGGAGAAATTGCAAGATATGGCTGAGAGCACAAGGAGTTTTGGTAGGACATACACCAAAAAGGGAGTGCACGCAGCAAGTTCAGGGGATCCCGCTCTTGTAGCTGAGCTTGTAGAGTTGGAAAAGATGGTCTCTCAGTTGCAAAAAGGACAACAACAACAAGTAAAGGTATGTGGTATTTGTGCTGACCCTTCTCATTTTACAGATAAATGCCCTGAGCTTGAAGGTGAAGACGTTGCTGAAGTCAATGCTGGTGGTGGTGGGTATGGACCCCCACGACCTCGTGGTGATCAACAAAACAACTTCAACCCAATGTATAGAGATCATCCCAATTTTCGATGGCGTGATCCAAATGAGCCCCAACAACAAGCTCAAGGCCCTCGACCCAATGCTGGACCATCTACTGCGGAGCTGCTGAGATCCTTGACTCAACACTTCACAACTCATGTTCAAACGACCGAGTCGAGCATCAAGAACATGGAGAAGCAAATTGGGCAGTTGGATGAAGCTGTAACCACCATTGCACAACAAAATTCCAATTCTCTACCGTCCCAAACGGTGGTGAATCCAACCAGAAATGTAAGTGCAGTAACAACAAGAAGTGGTAAGATTTTAGGGGAAACCAAAAATCTTGTTGAGGCTTCTGCAGAAAAGTCGATTTCTGAGGACAGCTGAGAGCTGCGCCCGTGGGTTGAAAACCGCACCCGCGACTCCTCTACTGAGTCAAATGTTTCGGAATTTCCTTCACAAAATGCTGAACTCGAAGTGGAGGATCGGGGGGATTTTCAGTTGAGACAGGACAACTACATTCGCCCCAACTTTCCACCTCTCGACTCCACCAAGCCTCCCGCCCCGTTTCCCGATGCCCTTAGGAACACCAAAAGGCCGGAAAACGACAAGGAGTTGTTTGAGACGTTCAACAAATGTGAGGTAAACATTCCCTTGTTCAAGTTAATTAAAAGCATTCCTCGATATGCAAAGTTTTTAAAAGAACTTTGCACAATCAAGAGGAATCAAAAGTTGAAAGGGCAACAAAAGGTAACGGTAAGCGAGCGTGTCTCCGCTGTATTTCAAAGGCGAATGCCTAAGAAGTGCAGCGATCCGGGCATGGTCAGCATACCTTGCCGTATAGGTGACACACATTTTGAACGAGCCATGCTCGATTTGGGTGCATCGATAAATGTGTTGCCTTACTCTCTCTATAAGATTCTTGGGTTAGGTCCACTTCATGAAACCGGAATTGTTATTCAACTAGCCGATAGGTCCACCGTGTATCCTAAAGGTGTAGTTGAAAACGTTTTGGTTATGGTGGATAATTTGTTCTTTCCCGCTGATTTGTTTGTGTTAGACATGGAACATGATGGGCAAGCTGCTCCTATTTTGCTTGGGAAGCCCTTTATGCGAACCGCTAACACAAAGATTGATTTGGCTAGTGGGTCTCTTACTTTAGAGTTCGATGGGGGAAGTGGTTCAATTTAACATTTTTGATGCTATGAAACACCCCGTCGAAGATGCCGCGTCTATTTGTTCAATCGATGTAATTGATCCTATAGTCCAAGATGTTTTCAATATCTTTGGCTTAGATGGATTACAAAGTGTATTAGAACACAACATCGTTCACTCACCAACACTTGATTTGTCTCTTCCACCTGAGATTCAAAGTGTTCTAGCTCGTCTAGACGCTTCGGGTAGAATTTTGGCCGGTCGGCCCATGCTACTAACTTTGGAGAGCGAAAAGCTTCTTCCTTCTATTGTGCAGGTACCGGTTGTAGAGCTCAAGCAATTACCCGAGCACTTGAAGTATGCTTTTCTTGGGGAAAATGATACCCTCCCGGTAATCATTTTGAGCAAGTTGACAGGTGAACAAGAGAGAAGGTTGGTGATGGTGTTGAAAGAACACATTACCGCTCTTGGGTGGAACATTGCTGACATCAAGGGAATTAGCCCTTCCACCTGTATGCACAGGATCCTTCTTGAGGAAGGTGCTAAACTCTCTAGGCAACCCCAAAGAAGATTAAACCCACCTATGATGGAGGTGGTCAAGAAGGAGGTGTTGGAACTTCTTCAAGCTGACATGATCTACCCCATTTCGGATAGCCAATGGGTGAGTCCAACTCAATGTGTCCCTAAGAAGGGGGGCATAACATTGGTAGAGAATCAACAAGGTGAGATGGTTCCTACCCGAGCTCAAACGGGTTGGAGAGTATGCATTGACTACCGCAAGCTGAACGCGGTAACCCGAAAAGATCATTTCCCTCTCCCTTTTATTGATCAAATGCTTGAACGACTTGACGGTCGTCCATATTATTGCTTTCTAGATGGGTATTCAGGGTGTTTTCAGGTGGCTATTGCACCCGAAGATCAAGAGAAGACGACGTTTACATGTCCCTTTGGCACTTTTGCATATCGTAGGATGCCTTTTGGATTATGTAACGCGCTCGGGACCTTTCAACGATGTATGGTAAGTATCTTTTCGGAATACATTGAACATTTCATAGAAGTTTTTATGGATGATTTTACGGTACATGGGGATAGCTTTGATGCATGTTTAAATCATTTGTCACTTGTGCTTAAAAGATGTGTAGATACTAATCTAGTATTGAATTCTGAAAAGTGTCATTTTATGGTTGAACAAGGGATAGTATTGGGGCACATAATTTCAGCTAGGGGTATTGAGGTCGATAAGGCAAAGATTGACGTCATTCAATCGTTGCCTTATCCTACTAATGTGCGTGAAGTGCGTTCTTTCCTAGGCCATGCAGGTTTTTATCGCAGACTTATCAAGAACTTCTCTAAGATCTCCACGCCCCTATGTGAGCTTTTGAAGAAGGAAGCTACCTTTGACATGTCGAATGTGTGCAAGAAGGCATTCGAAACTCTGAAAGCCCACCTCACCGAAGCACCAATCATCCAAGTACCCGATTGGTCTCTACCCTTTGAGATCATGTGTGATGCTAGTGATTACGCGGTGGGAGCCGTTCTTGGTCAAAAAGTCGGAAGAGCAATGCACGTCATCTACTATGCTTCCACGACTTTGAACGGAGATCAGAGGAATTACTCCACCACGGAAAAGGAGTTGCTAGCCGTGGTGTTTGCCCTTGAAAAGTTTCGGAAATATCTTTTGGGCACGAAGGTGATTATCCACACGGACCACGCTACTCTTCGTTATCTCATGACGAAGAAGGAATCAAAGCCAAGACTCATTCGATGGGTTTTGCTCTTAAGCGAGTTCAATGTGGAAATCCGGGACAAGAAGGGAGTCGAAAACTCCGTAGCTGATCATTTGAGCCGGATTGTGCAAGAGGACGGTAAATTACAGGTTCAAATTCAAGGTACGTTCCCGGACGAAAACTTGTATCAAATTTATTCTGTAAATTCTGCTTCTGCTGAGAACAAGCCGCACCCGCGGCCCGAAAACCGCGCCTGCGGTTTGTGCTCTCAATTATTCTCGGAAAAAGGCGAACCGCGCCCGCGGCTCGGAAACCACGCCCGCGGTTTGTGTTTGCCAGAATTCTCAGTACAAGGAGAACCGCGACCGCGTCTCGATAACCGCGATCGCGGTTTTCTGATAGCAGAGTATGCAGATTATACAGAATTTGCAGAAATTGACCCCGAATACAAGCTTTTCGCCCTCCGGTCTTTCAAACCATGGTTTGCCGACGTCGTGAACTACCTGGTTCGCGAAGAATTCCCGCCGAACTACACCAAAGATCAAAAAGATAGGATCAAGCGGGAATCACGTTTCTACGTTTGGGATGACCCCTACCTTTGGAGACATTGTGTTGACAAGGTAATCCGACGATGCGTCTCGGATAACGAGGTACAGTCTGTCCTTACTTTTTGTCATTCTCATGCATGTGGGGGGCATTTTGGGGCTAACAAAACGGCTAGGAAGGTATTGGACGCCGGCTTCCATTGGCCACACATCTTTCGGGATACGTTTGCCTTTTGCAAAGCTTGCGACCGATGCCAAAGGGTCGGGAAAATTTCTAAACGAAATGAGATGCCACAAACACCATTAGTCTTTTGTGAGATTTTTGATGTTTGGGGTATTGATTTCATGGGACCCTTTCCTAGTTCGTTTGGGAATTTATACATTTTACTTGCGGTGGACTACGTTTCCAAATGGGTGGAAGCGAAGGCCACCAGAACTGATGATTCCCGAGTGGTAGCAGGTTTCTTGAAGGAGAATATCTTTTCTCGTTTTGGGATTCCAAAGGCTCTTATAAGTGACCAAGGTACTCACTTTTGCAACAAGACGGTGAGTGCACTTTTACAGAAGTACCATGTCACTCAACGAGTCTCAACTGCTTATCACCCCGAATCCAATGGACAAGCTGAGGTGTCCAATAGGCAAATCAAGGGGATTCTGGAAAAGACGGTGGCTCCTAATCGGAAGGATTGGAGTCTAAGGTTGGATGATGCACTTTGGGCGTATAGGACCGCCTACAAAACTCCAATAGGAATGTCCCCATATCGACTTGTGTTTGGGAAGGCTTGTCACCTTCCGGTGGAGTTAGAGCACAAGGCATGGTGGGTGGTGCAAAAATGCAACATGGAGTTGGATGAGGTAGGCGACTTTAGGAAGTTGCAAATGCTTGAAGAGATACGTCGGGATGCGTATGAGAATGCAGTGATCTACAAGGAAAAGACGAAGGCTTGGCACGACAAGAACATCTTGAGGAAAGATTTCAAGGAGGGAGACAAGGTCTTGCTCTACCAATCTCGTCTTCAACTTTTTCCGGGTGAGTTGCGATCCCGGTGGAATGGCCCGTATGTTGTTGCTCGCGTCTTTCCTCATGGCGCCGTGGAGTTGTTTGACAAGGACAACCACAACGTCTTCAAGGTGAATGGTCAAAGGTTAAAACCTTACCATGAGTGATTCACCAAAGTGTCTTTAGATGAAATGGCTCTAGAAGAGCCAACTTTTGAAAATTGAAGACGGGAAACCAAGTCGAGCCACGACTCTAACCAAGGCGCTGCTTGGGAGGCAACCCAAGGTATTCTTCTTTTCCCTTGAATTTCATTTTCTTTTTAATTGTTTTGTTTTCTATTTTCTAGGAATTCAAGACGAGAAGACGATGGTCGTTTGCTACTAAAGGAATTGACGGTTCTTCTTTTCGTTTATCTAAAAAAAAAAAAAAAAAGAGAAAAGAAAAAGGAATTGACGGTTCATCTTCTACCCTTCTCCATCTCAGATTTCATCTTCTACCCTTCTCCTTCTCAGATTTCATTTTCTACCCCATCTACGTACCCCACTTCCCATCCCCACCAATAAAACCCTAACTACCACTTCCACCATTCTCTACCTCCCACCACATAAAATCCTCCCACCTCCCACTTCTCTTTCCCAACACCAAAACCACCACACCTTCCCTCTCCTCCGCACCACACCTCCGACCACGCGACCACCACCGGGATCTGACCCTCCCGCGGCTTCGCCTTGCCAAGAAGCTCTCTGCCTCGCAGAAACCGCACCCGCGGCTCCAAACCCGCGCCCGCGGCTCCCTTCTCGCCAGAAATCAGAAAACGCGAAAAACCGCGCCCGCGGCTCCTAACCTGCGCCCGCTGCTTTAGCCTCTGTCGTCAATTTTTGCTGATTTCGGTAAGCTTTTCCGACAACCACACTCATCGTTGTTGATTTTCTTACGCCTCGGGGAGGGCTATTGCTATTGTGCTGCTGCTGCTTGGTATCTTTGTTGTGTTGCGGATTTGTGGTAGAATTCGGTTTGTGTATACATTTTGATGGCTGCAGCAGGGACGTCTCGAGGCCACAAAAATGATTTGTGGCAACAGCAGGTTCAGGCTAACTTAGCCTTTTTAAGTGCTAAGCAGTGTATCGCCACGAGATTTTTCCATCGACGTACGCTCGATGATTTGGGTATGACTGCGTGCACTGAGGCCATGCTTGAGCACGCAGGGTTGCATGGTTTCTTGTTCAGGTCAGCTCCCACTCATGCCGAGGCCACATATCAGTTTTTGGCGAGCCTCAAGTCCAAGACCATCTCTGAGACCACATTCATCTCAGCCATCCAGTTCATTTACAATGGACGATCCTATACGGTTCAGGCTGAACAACTGCGCACCATCTTGGGAATCTCTCAGGTTCCCTCTGAAGATTATGACACTGTAGTTGGTGACAGCCCTACACAGGTCTGGTACACGTGGACGGGACAGGTTCGGGACTCCCATGGTAATGATTATAATGCTTAGATGTCCCATCCATGTCTCCGCCTGACACAGCGGGCTCTATCTATGGCCTTCTTTGGGCTTTCTGAGGTGAACAAGGTGCCTGCTTACCAGCTGAAGTATCTCTATGCTCTTATGCCGGAATGTCAGGTGATTCCGGATTGGCTCTCACTGTTTGTTCACTCCTGCAAGACAGCCCGCTCGAAACCAAGGGGTCAGATTGCTTTGGGTGGCATGATCACCCTCATCTTAGAGGCTGTCGTCCCCGACTGGGAGACTCTTGACTGCGTAGGTAGTCCGGACCCCTCAATGGGTCCCTATTTGCTGGATGCCACATTTCTGCAGACTCGACTTCAGTGGCTCAAGTCTGTTACAGTTGATGCGGACGAGCGTATGTGGGTTTGGCTCGGTCCTCCCGAGATTGCTCTCACAGAGGACTTTGCTTATGGGCCAGCACATACTTTCAGGATCAACCCTATACCCGCTCCCCCTCGTGCAGCTGCTCGACGACGAGCTCGAGGTGGGATCAACAGTCCGTTGACCTTGATGATGAGGATGATGATGACTTCCAGGAGCCTGCCCCTCGATTTCAGCCTCAGAGGCAATGGGGCGAAGGCTCATCATCTGCAGCCCCTGCTGACATACCTTGGGAGAAGCGTCTATTCGAGCGGATTGAGTTTGTCTACCAGTCGGTTCAGACGGTAAACCAAAATGTTGAGAGGCTGCAACATTCGGTGGATGACTTGCGGCTCGACATGCAGGCTCGTTGGCCCGACTATCCAAACCAGGATGACCCGGATCAGTGAGCTTCTTTCTCTCTTCCTCATTCTTTTTCTATGTCTTACACACTGGGGGCATTGTGCACTTCAAGTATGGGGGAGGGGAATTAGTTCATTGCTTATCCTAGAGTAGTTTATTTCCTTGTTATTTCCCTTCGGTTTTTTGAATTTGGTTTGTACTTTGCATGGAATTAAAAACAGAAAAAGCCACAAAAATACGAAAAAAGGCAAATGAAAATCCTGAGATGGAAAAATCCATGCAATAAGCGGGTAGTTCGGCTTGCATTAGGCTTGGCAAAAAAGGAATTGAGGGCGGTAAGGAATGGTGAGATTGAAAATGAAATGAGTGGCTAGGTGAAAACCTTTCGGGGCGCCTAGGCAAAATGAGTGAAATGAGTTTTTTAGGACAAATTTTTTTTGCATTTTAACCACTATGGAGGATCAAATTGATAGATTTATTTCTCATCATATTGTTTGTATACTAAATGTGTTAGTGATTTGTAGTTTCTTTCTTTTTCATACTTCCTGAGATCTTTGAGTGATTATGGTAAAAGAGTAAGTTTCTTTTAGCTTACTCGGGGACGAGCAAGGTCTAAGTATGGGGGAGTTTGATAAGCGGTATTTTACATACCGCAACTATGGATTATTAGCTAGTTTTGTATAGGATTATGTTATTTGTTTCTATGTAATATGTATCATGGAGCTGTTCGAGAGAAGATTTACATACGAGATTCCAAGAGATGATACGAAGCATTGGAAGCATTGAAGCATAAAGAAGAAGCTGCTGAAGACGAAGACGAAGACTTGAAGAAATCAGTAGCTGGTACCTCAGACGACACAGCCGCACCCGTGGGTCTCAAGCCGCAACCGCGGGTTTCACCCTCAGCCAAGGATCCGAGAAAGCACAAGCCGCGCCCGCGAGTCCCAAACCGCGCCCGCAGCCCTCTGGCATCCTGAAATTCTGGAAAATCCAAAACCGCGCCCGCGGCTCTCAACCCGCGGGTGCGGTTCCTCAACAGAAGAATCAAATTAATGTCTTTTCCATTTGAATTAATTTGTGTTCAATTCTGTAACTTTCCACACATTTTTATTACCTTAATTTGGCTGTTACAATGGCTGATGACTATTTAGGTTGTGGATGATCATCCTTGAGGGGAGACCTTTTGTTTACTTAAGTTTTTGGAGAGTTTTTCACAAACTTATGAGTTGCTAAAGTTCCTTTGTTTCACTTAGCGTTTGAAGCTTTTGGATTCAACAAGTTGTGAGTTTATCCTTTCCCTTTGTCTACTCTTTGATTATCTCAACTCTCTTGTTTGTATTGTCCATGAACTAGATTTACTACTTTAGATTGATCACCTAAGTTAGTTTTATCTTATTCATATTGCTAGAGTTTGATACTTCTAGTTGAATTATCATACTTGTTGTGTAGCACAATCTATTTGCATGAACTAGTTGTGATTGTTATTAGAGAAGAGAATTGAGTACATGTCGAGTATCCGACTAGTTGTCCATGATATTGCATGTATCTATCCATTCCTGAATGCATTGCTTCTTTGTTATTGAACTTTGATAGTTTCAAGGTTATAATCGAGTAAGAGTTATTAGGACTAGTTGGACTAATAACTATTCAAGAACAGGAATTAGAACGATCACTTGAAAAGGATTCTAAGATCAACTTGTTAATCTAATTGTGGATAATCGCTAAGTGGGACACTTCGCTTAATATTGTTATAACCAAGTTGACATTCGATACTTCGTATCAAAACCATAAAAAAAACCTTTTGGTTACATTTATTGGTTAGTCATTGTGATCACTTAAGAATTTGATAAACTGATTCTCTTGGGATTCGACCCTTGCTTGCGCACTATATTACTTAGTTTGCATGTTAGGATTACTTGACTTGACACACGACAAATTAGCCTCGTCAGTTATGCCTAGTAAGTCGAATGCACTAATTTTGGGTCGTCCTTGGCAGTTTGACCGGAATGTGTTACATGAAGGAAGAAGAACCGCCACCACTTAGTCTTTAACGAGCGCATGTATACTTTTGAGTCCATGAGTAGAGATGCATTGAAGGAGGCTAAGAAGATTTCCCAATACATGGTGAGTTGTGATTTCCATTTGGATAGACCCACCAAGAGAAAATGGGAGTTACCCCATGAGATGATCGCAAGCGAGAACTATGAAGATTCGGGGTCGATTGGTTTAAAAAACAATTAAAATAAATATTGCTATGTAATGTATACTTTTATTTATACTAGTCTCCGGGACACATGCTTTGCACAAGGTATATAAGTTTTGTGTGTAAAAGAGTACATATTAGAAATGGAGGTTATATTTAGGCTTCAGTAGTTACACGACCAACACAACAATTATATTTCACATCATCCACACATAAATATATACTCCACAAACGCGACAAACACAATACAAACAAATACTTTACAAACATATGCTCATAATGAAGAAATCATGAAAATGGGCGTTTGACGATTTGGCGAAAAATGAGAACTAAAAATGAAATGCAATAATAGATAGAAGACACGCTTGAAATTATTATTTAGTCAATGTTGGTGAAATCCAAACTTCTTTCCAATTTTTCATGCAGGCCAAATCAATTATCCCTTCTAACCTTTTAGTTTAAAATGACCTTGGAGTTGTAGTCTATCACATGAAAAAGTCAGTATATATATTTCTTTTGTTGTTCTCTAACTTCGTCAATTATTGATATTGGTAAACGGCCTAAATAAATTTGATTATAATTTAAATGTGTTACATCTAGTTGTTCGTATCCACATCGTAAATCTTATATTCGGCTTAATCATCTTTTCTTCAAAAGTATACAACAATTGATTAATATGACGTTATTCTATAAAATGTGAGCAAGTACAGAAGGACAACTTGGTCGGTGAGCAAAATATTTTCCTTAACAAATTATTGTACAGTAGAAAAACAAAATCTACAATGTTGTTCTACTCTAATATCCTATTCGAATATGGTCATATAATCATATATACATGGAATCACTTTACCATAGTCACATTGATGGATTTATGAATAAGCTCCTTCAATATGCCAAGAACATGTACACAAAGTAATAATATATGTCACGTAAAGAAAAACCTGAAATCTTAATACTATTTCACCTAGTTTTGAGGTTCAAATTCTTTTAAGCAAAATGTGTTCATAATAAGTGAACCTTATTGCAATATCAGAAAATTTAGTCACACTGTGAAGTCAGGAGGTAGTTTTGCAGCTATGTAATTTAAACCATCACATACGCAAATCATATATTAAATGGTGTACACCTAGAGATAATACAAAGTTTTAATGCAGAAATTCAAGAATTGGAGTTAACATTTACCTCCTTTGACAGCTTGTGCATCTTCTTCTCGTAGAGCCCCTAAATTCTCAAATTGAGAGAGGAAGGGGCAGATTGAGGAACAACGCGATACATTTCTGGTGCTTTGGAGAGGAAAGAGGAGTTTGATAGAATTTTACTTATTTATTGTCGGTCTTCCTCTAACATACGTAACAATTACAACATAGCTCACTCACACTAGTGACTGTGAGACGTGGCTTATTCGAGTGACCATCTAACGCTAGTTGCGCATACGTGGCATTACTATTTACATTCAGCCTTCAGAAAAGTCAAGGCATACCACAGAGATCAAAGTCAGACGCAACTGTTATAAATAATTATTTTTGTTGTTGTTTTAAGTATTATAAATAATTATTTTCGGACTTTATTATATCAAAAAGATATTAATTCATACAATTTTTTTTTAAACTCTCTAACATGTCAATTTAATGAAAATAAATAAATTTAATATTTTTTTAAAAAACTTTTTAAATATTTAAACGATTATAATGAAATTAATATATTCGAAATAAAATAAATTATTTGGAAGTACATTAAATATATACAAAATGGGTGTCTATGGATAGATAAAAATGTAATTAGAGTTATGGTATTTTTTTATTAATTTTATTAAGTAAATATTGAGATATATGATTTTATAATAAACAAAATAACTTCTGGCCAAGATAAATCATGGCCGTTTAAATAGTGTCACGTGACGCACATCAGACGCGCTTCACCATTAGCCATGCTCTTAAAAGGAAACATGTGAATTGTCAATATTACCCTTGTGTGATTTTTTTAATCCAAAAGAATTTCAATGAGATAGACTGTAATTCCTACGGAAAACTAAGTTACATTATAAAGGCAAAAAATTATAATGAGATCTCAGCCCTTCAATAATATTTTAAGAATATGTAGCATTTTTCTAACCATTGGATCTTCTATATATTATATCATTGCATTATCATATTTATAGTAGTTAGGATTAATGTTATTTTTATGTATTTATAAATTACATACATAGTTATAAAATCGTTGTATAAATTTTGCGCATGAAACGAGAATACATCTAGTGTAATAACTAAAACATTTATCTTTAACCCTCCCACAAACAATAAAAAAGGCCTTCTTTTCTCGATCGGTAACGTAAACGATCCCCCCTTCTTCTTTTCTTTCATTGTCTAAGAGATCGAATCTAAAAGTTAGCACACTTACGACCTTGAAAATATATATCCAATACCTCATACAGTCCTATTATATATCTAGCCGACTAGATTATTAATTGGAAGAGAAAAACGAAAACCGTAGTTACACGGCAGCGAGGAAAGTCAGATATTGATCTATATGTAGAAAGTAGCCCGTATCGGGTCATGCTACTAATATAGGTGAATTTACATGCTTTCTATTCACCTCAAAGAACGATTTCTATTTATCGTCTTGAACATCTTTATGTTGTATAAGGATTGCTAATGTGACGTAACGATGACATCTAAATGACAATTCAATGCGTGACGTACATAATTGTCATATGTTAAATAACCTCGTAGGTGTTAGCTTAAGATGATTGGAGCGTACGTGTAAGGATCGTAGTATAAATGACATGGTCGGGAGTTTACGGTGACTTCAATTGCATTAAACGTTGTCAAATACTTATATTACTGCGAAGTGGTGACTTCAATTACATTAAACGTTGTCAAATACTTATATTACTGCGAAGTGGTGATTGTGAGTAACCCTCATGAAGTGATTGTATCTTTAATAGTCATTGACATGGAGTTTCAATCCATTCCAACATCGTTTGCCTATTGGTTTGCCAAATTGGGCCGTAAGGAGTTTTATGGTCTTGTAGCGTGAACGCATAGTTTCGAGCTTCGTTTTGTGTGAGCGAGACCTTATTGAGACTTTATATAAGTAATAAGTGTAGGATCTGTATATTAATATCAAGGGAATTAAGACAAAGAGTTGTCCAGTTCCTAGGCACAGCGGAAGTAATTAACAAGTTACTAACACAATTACAATTACTTAAGGTGGAAACTCTAGATAACCAACTAGTTATCTTTGGATGAAAACCATCCCTCTTCCGAGGATTGAAAAGTCTACTTGCATATTCAATCAACGAGTTTAGACACAAACGAGATTACAAACTTATTGCTAAGTACTAACCTAGTTCCTATCAGAAACTCTAGATGAAACACAAATGAACTTACTTGATGTTCTTTCTCAAGAACAACTCTTTCTCTTCTTAGTCTGATGCACTTCGAGCTCTGTCAAAATACATAAGCACCAAGGACGTAAAGATCATCATATATATACAAAGTCTTTATATAGCACACCCTAAAAGTTTATTTAACACACCCATACATTCGTCACGAAGGTATATGACCAGACATTCTTCACGGATGTATAGTAATTGTTCTTCGTCACGAAGGTATATGGTCAGACATTCGTCATGAAGGTTCCAAGGACATCCGTCACGAAGGTTCGTAATATTTAAACATAATGCATAATTATACTCTATAAGTAATAAACAAGTGATATTAAATGATAATATATAATTATAGTATATAAATTTAATTGCATGATTTTTAACTATAATTAATAATTATATTATACAAATACTAAATTTGTATAAGTTTTTGCTTTTACGAGAAAGAATGTGAGTTCCCCTATCATGCTCATTTCAAATTCACTGCTCATGAGTTCTTTGAATTTTTCTACAAGAGACAGGTTAGTGGAGCCAAAAATAATATCATCGACATAGACCTGGACATCCAGGATGTCTTCATTATGTTCAAGGAGAAAGAGAGTTTTGTCAATCAAACCTCTTCTGTATCCATTGGATATCAGGAACTGAGCCAACCTATCATACCATGCTCGAGGTGCTTGTTTTAGACCCTAGAGTGCTTTGTCGAGGAAGTAAACATGGTCAGGTCTACTCTTGTCTTAAAATCCAAGAGGTTGTTTAACGTAGACTTCCTCTTGAAGATATCCATTTAGAAAGATAGTCTTAACATCCATTTGGAACAACTTGAATCCTTTGTGAGTTGCAAAGGAAATCATAAGGCGAATAGCTTCCATGCGAACAACTGGGGCAAAAGTTTCATCATAATAAATACTCTCTTGTTGACAGTAACCTTGAGCAACAAGTCTGGCTTTATTTCTTGTAACAACTCCTGAGTCATCAAGTTTGTTCCGGAAAATCTATTTAGTACTAATGATCGATCTATCAGAAGGACGAGGAACCAGCCGCCAGACTTTGTTCATTTCAAATTGATGGAGTTCATCATGCATGGCATGGACCCAGTCAACATCATTTAAGGCTTCTTTGTAGTTTTTGGGTTCAAGGACAAATAGGAAAGCATTGAAAGCACAAAAGTTTTTTAAAGAAGATCTAGTGGATGGTCTTGGTTTGTCGAATGGAGTGATGATCTTATCTACCAGATGAGACCCTTTATATTTGTAGTTGGCCACATGAATGGATGAAGAGGAGGGTTCGGTCTGGCTATCATTGCTAACGGTAGCTTCTGAAGATTCCAAGTTCCTTGTGGAGGGAGGAGGTGATGAAGGTAAGGCAGGGTCTGAAACCAAAGAAGATACAACATACGAATTGGATTCGTCATTTGGGACAAGGGAACTAGATTCTGGATCAGTTGGGATAGCATCTTCTTCAGGTTCCCATCCAAATCCCCCGTGATTTCCATAGAGAACTCAAGCTGTGAGGGTGAGGATGTGCACAACGGACTCATGTCTTCTTCATCATCAACATCATTATCACCAAAAGGAGGTACCTGTGAAGATACATGAAAAGCAGATTCATTGAATACAACATGAATTGACTCTTCAAATTTTAAGGTCCTAGTGTTGAACACTTTGAACGCCTTGCTGTTTGGGACATATCCCAAGAAGATCCCTTCATCACTCCTTGGGTCAAACTTTCCTATAGGGGTCTTGCCATTGTTGTGAACAAAGCACTTGCACCCGAATACTTTGAGATGAGAGATATTGGGAACTCGTCCATGAAGGAGCTCATAGGAAGTCTTCTCAATTTGAGGACGAAGCATGGCTTGGTTGAGAATATAGCATGCAGTGTTGACTGCCTCAGCCCAAATTTTTTGAGAAAGACCTGCTGAGATGAGCATGGTGCGAGCCATATCTTCCATTGTCCTGTTCTTTCTTTCTACAACACCATTTTTGTTGAGGAGTTTTGGGGGCAGAGAAGTTGTGAGTGATTCTTTTTTCCCTGCAAAAGGTTAGAAACTTTGCATTCTGATAGATCAACACTCCCTTAATGTTTTCGGATAGATCAACACTTCCTATTCCCAGCATAGCTCCTTTCTTCTTATCACCAAAGGAAATCTTTCCCCCGTTGTATCTCTGAAGTGAGTGAAGTTGCTCTTTATTTCCTGTCATGTGGCTGGAAGCACCACTGTCTATGTACCACCTTACAACATTAGTCACTTCATCCTGCAAAGGGAAACATTAATTTTTACAAACCCAGTCCAGCCAAGCCTTTCAGGGTAAGTTAGTCTCGTAGTTCCCCTACTGGGCAAATCTGGTATTTCTCCTAGGTTGAGAGCCAACATTTTCATTTGAAGCATAATATTGAGGGTCATTGATATCATTAACCTGAGTATTTCCCTGTTTAAACCTCCTAGAAGCTTTTTCCTCTTGTTTCTTCCTTTTTTCACAATCATAGATGAGATGTCTTTGGTTCCCACAATGCCAGCAAATGCGATTTGCGGGAATCCATTGATACTTATCTTTGGTTTTGTAGTGAGATTTTTTCTTATCTAGGTCAACCTTTTTCTTAGGAGTTTTTCTAGGTTTACCTTGTCCCATTTTCTTGTACATATTGTGAATGTGAGGACTGAAGTAAGGGGCACATGGTGGTTCTTTCAATAGGGAGCTTTCAAGAACTTTAAGTCTCTGGTCTAGATATTCATTTTTGCTATTTAAAGTTTGGAGAGCAAGATCAAGTCTTTCATTTTTTGCCTCAAGACTATTTGTGATTTGATTGAAGTCAGGATGAGAGTTACATGGGGGATCAGAAGCATTGTGAGGTTTAAATCCTAGACCCCTACTAGGCTTAACAAAGACAGTTAGAGTGACAATTTTCTCATGAATGCATTTAGTAAGAGAGTCAAGTTTCTCAATGATGGAATGAAGCATGGAGTCAGAGGAACTATGAGGGGAACTGTTGCCTAACTGTAACTTTTCATGCAAATCACTAGTAGGGCAAATAGCAGTTTTACCATTATCAGAAATGATATCATTTTCATATTTCTTACACCAAGCAACACTTTTATCAGACAAAGTGGATATTTTTTCCTCATTTTCAGCAAGTTTTTCTTGAAGATTACTGTTTTCTTTACTCAAAGACATAATAAGTTTGATCAATTGTTTCTTGTCATACTTAAGAAGAGTTTCAGAAAATTCAGAGAAGGAAGATACCTCTGCGTCGGATGAACCATTTTCTGGTTGAGCCATGAGACACATTTCATTCGTGTCATCCTCCGAATCACTTTCTCCCCATATGGCCTTGGACTGTGTGAGAGTCACGAGGCAAAGTTGTGAGGGATTTAGATCGAGTTCCTTATCGGAGTCACTATCTCCCCAGGCGGTGGTAGCAACTAGGGCTTTCTTCTTGGCAGGAACCTCTTCCTCTTTGGATTTTTCTTCTTTTTAGGACAATCTTTAGCATGATGTACCATCTGATCAAACTGATAGCACCTAAATTCCGTGCGCTCCATTCTATTGTCATTTCTATGGAACTTACCTCTGTGTAATTTTCTCACAATGCTAGTCAGTAAGGCAGTCATTTCAATATCATCTTCATCTGAGTCAGCCCTTGTAGAAAGTATTTCCATGACATTAGTCAATGCAAGAACTATTCCAGCCTCAGAGGAGCTCTTTTCATTTTCCTTCATTTTGTCTTCATGACATTGAGCTTGACCGACCAATTGTTCCAAGGGCAGTTCCCTGATGGTAGGAGTTTGAAGCATGATGTCTTGAGTGACAACAAATTTTGAGTAATACCATTGATTTGGACCATTCTTCAAGCTTCACTCCGCAAGCTCTGAGTTTGTTGCAAAGAATCTCCAATCGACCATGTTATGCAGATACGTTTTCAGTTTCGAGCATCTTGAACCTATGATATTCTCCTTGTAGGTCAAACTTTCTGCTGTTCTGGGGATCTTCACTTTCTGAATTAAAGGTTTCAGAAGCTTTCCACATATCTCTTGCGTTGTCAATGCGCATGGCCTTGTCCTGATCAGATTTAGAAAGGGCATTCAGAATGTACTGTCTAGCTTTGGCATTCTTCTAGTGTTGAGAGAAATGTTCAGTCGTCCATCGATGGAAATTGAGTTCTTTTTAGGATCAGCGGGATCGTTTGGAGCTTCGTAGTTCCCGTTCTCAACAATCTTCCGACAGATCATGTCGTTTGTTTGAAAGAAACCAATCATTTGTTCCTTCAACCATTGAAATTGACCAGGTATAGTTTGTTGGTTGAAATACCAAGTTCAGGTTCACTTGGACGAGACATGCTGATAACCTGCGAGTAACACACAATGTAGAGCTCTAGCTCTGATAACAATTGTAGGATCTGTATGTTAATATCAAGGGAACTAAGTCAAAGAGTTGTCCAGTTCCTAGGCCCATCGGAAGTAATTAACAAATTACCAGCACGATTACTTAAGGTGGAAACCCTAGATAACCAACTAGTTGTCTTTGGATGAAAACCACCCCTCTTTCAAGGATTGAAAAGTCTACTTGTATATTCAATCAACGAGTTTAGACACAAACAAGATTACAAACTTATTCCTAAGTACTAACCTAGTTCCTATCAGAAACTCTAGATGAAACACAAATGAACTTACTTGATGTTCTTTCTTAAGAACAACTCTTTCTCTTCTTAGTTTGATGCACTTCGAGCTCTGTCAAAATACATAAGCACTAAGGACGTAAAGATCATCATATATATAGGAGGAAGTATGTCGTATAAAGATATTCCAAGAATATATTATACGTAAAACTTCTTTCCTTATGCATAACAATCTTTACGGTTGTTAAGTTGATAGAATAAACTCAAGATCTTATTGTGTGTTACATTAAACGATTACAACTAACAAAGCAATATTTTAACAAGGGAAAGATCTTCTTTAAGATCTTCTCTTCTTGCCGCCCACGCTAGGGTTAGTTTGTAATGTAGAAGCAACACGGTTCCCCTTTCCCTTGGACTTCGTCAGCATTAAGTCTTCAATCGTCCCTATTCCAACAATAAGACTAAGTTGTATTATTTTTTTTAAACATAATCAACATCGGTGTTGTTGACTATACTATTAGAGAGTCATGACTAGTTTGGTTTTTATAAAGAAGGTGTTACTTGAAAAGTAAGATGTTTTGATTGGAAGTTACACACATGGTCAAATATCTCTAATAGGGATTGAAGCCAAGTTAAATCCATTACGACATCGTTTTGCTAAATTGGACCTAAAGGCCTTTTTAACGTTTACGCATAGTTTCAAGCCTCGCTTGTGTGAGTAAGACCTTATTGGGACTTTATATGCCTCATTAGACTTGTTGTATAATTGTTTCAAACATAATAAAAAATCGATGTTGTAGACAAAACATATTGCGACAAGCTAGAGAGTTTTGACTAGTTTTGTTTCAAACATAATCAAAATCAATAAGAAGTTTTGTTTGGGAGTTACCCACATGGTCAAATATCTCTTATAGGCATTGAAACCATGTTTCATTCCATTCTGACATCGTTTGGACGTTGTTTTGCCAAATTGGGCCTTAAGGCCTTTTAAGGCCATTTAGCGTTTACACAAAGTTTCAAGGCTCGTTTTGTGTGAGTTAGACCTTATTGGGACTTTATATGTCTGATAAGACTAAGTTGTATAATTTTTTAAAACAAATTCAAACATCGATGTTGTTCACCATAGGTATTGTGACAAGTTAGAGAGTTATGACTAGTTTTGTTTTACAAAGGATGTGTAGCATCTATGTTGTTACTAGAACAAATCGACAATGAACATGAGCATCCTTACATCACGTAAGTATTGGTTCCTTGCACGGTAAGGATCTCATCGTTGCGTGACGTAAGGATTTGCAGATTACCCAACTGCAAGGACGTCTTGTCTCACTGCACCAAAGGAACTTATGTGAAGTAACTTATGAATTCTGGCTAATACCTACGACTACTTACCCTATCATTTCACTTATCTTAATCTAAACACCATTAAAACCCCCATTGTCAACCATCTTGTGCTCCAACTAAAGCCATTCTAAATAAATAAAAAAACAAGTTCATGAAAAATGGAAAATGAAAAGTGAAAAGGATGACCACAATGGAAAAGGTGGAGATGAAGTTCCATCAAGGTATAATTACAATAAGGTTATATTCATTCTAAAATCATTAATTTTGAATTGTTATTTTTATTTATAGTTTGATTTATTAGTTTTTCATGATTCATGTACTAGTAATATCTAAAAAGGTGAAGATTAGTTGAATTTGATAAACTATGGTGATTATTACGCCTTGTTCAAGGCAACCACTGAAGAAAGCTTTTACAAAGAGTTGTCTAATCTTGAGATAAATTGGAGGGCGCATCGGACCGTACTGCAGTATGTTAGAGACAATTGGATAGGTCCTTACAAGAAAAGATGTTTGTCGGCATGGCAGATAACGTGTTCACTATTGACAATAACACGACAAACAAGTAATATAACTCTACTTTCAATTTTATTTGCAATTAACTAACAGATTATGACTCTAAATCATGGCATACTTCTGCACAAAGGTATATCCTTACGTCACATAAGGATTGCTTTCTTACGCGACCTAAGGATTAACCTTTGTACTGAAACTGAATATGGGTGCAAAACTATGTATTTGCTATTATATTGTGAGTCCCTTTGCATAAATTACAGAGTTCAAGAAGCACATTCATGTTTGAAGTCATATTTGAGTAGTGGAAAACGGAGACTAGATAAAGTCTTCACAGAATACCAAACTATGATAGCAAATCAGCTTAAAAAAATACTTGGTTCTTTTAACGAGAGTCTGAAAAAGAGTTTTTATAATTGTCGACCATGCAAGTATGCTTGTCCATGTGAAGAGGAAAGGGTCCTTCAAGGCAATTGAGCTCTTAATTAAAGAATATGAGAAAGGTGTACAATTCAGGTACGATTCACAAATCTGTAAATGTGCAATCAAGGTGAGAGACGGGTTCTTGTGTGTCCATGACATTGAGACTTGTTTGAAGTACCAAACTCCTATTCTGGTGACACAACTTCATCCTTTTTGGTGTACGTTGTCTTTGGAAGAAGTGGATGTACCGTGTGTTCTTGAAACTAAGAGTAAAGTGGCGAGACGTCTTTTTGATGACTTTTATCAAGAAACATTACCCCATGATCAAGAGAGGTGTGCGATATCGATTAGAGCTATTTGTAAAGTGGATGCTCCACTAGAAGAGCCACCAATTTTGACACATACCGGTGGTCGTCCTTAAGGAGCTCCTAATAAAGTGTCAGGATCAACACAAAGAAGCATGTCAGCATGGGAGTACACTGATCAAGAGATGGCTCCTCGAGATTTCGATGAAACACATCGAAAGAAGGAAAAAAAAACGTTTGGTGCACCTCCTAAGAAACAAAAAATGAGGGTGCCTGCGAAGTACAAGACTAAGGTACCTCCATGCATGTGCAATTATATGCAGGGTTATTTTTAGATCGTGGGCCATGGAAATTACGGATTTAGATCTATTTCTATGGCAACAGGTATGACCCAACACCATTGAAATTCATACGCCTAGACATGATACGCAAAGTTAGAGATATTTGGCCTCTTGTGAAGGGGACGTGGGTTGGGTAGAAAGAGAATCCAATGCTAGAGACCGTCATACATTAACTCACATGGGAAAGCAATACCAGATCTTCCCCACGAGAACATTGTCTAACCGTACCAGAAATGAGATGTTTGGTTGCCTCAACATTCAATTGTATGTCTAGGCGATCAAATGTGCCAGACTTTCTCGCCTCTTACACTTCCAAGTTTGTAGGGTGAACCCGAAAGAAAAGTGGAGACTCTTTACCTATTACTACTTTCTAATGAGGAACATTTCATCCCGATATGTTTTTTAACTTTAATTACGTACTTTCTTTAAATTTTGAATTACTTTTAATAACTTGTACATTTTTAGATATGAATGTTGAGGTGGAGATGGAAGAACCATACGCAAACTACTGGCCATCATGTCAAGAGTTTAACGACGTTTGGGATGATTTAGATTTCACGGCCAAACAGAGAGAGGAGTGGCATACATGTTTGTTTGTGAAATGATCAATTATGTTAGTATTTTCTTGTGTTAGAAAATGATGTGTATGTGTGTGTGTGTGGTAGACAATGGTTTGTGTTTTCGAATTGAACAACTTTCTATTTTAATTGCAAATTGAAGACAACAATCTTTAACGTTCTGAATCATATCTATTATTCTTCACCTTTAAACAATAGTCATATACATGAATTGTGATGGGAGCATATATCTTGTGGCTCGGCTAAGTTCGTTATTCGTATACACTCCAAGATGGTTCTCACTGTTAGATGTCTCTTTGTTTAGGTAATTGTTTGTTCACATAAAATATATAAATAGGACACTATACATTGGAAGTGATTTAGGTTGCTAATCGAATGAAATTATTCATGATATAACTGTTTCATAAGTCTTTTTCGCCTTAAAATTACAATTTACAATTTTAACTTATTTTAGAATGATAATTATGTGATGTAGAATCACATTATCTTATCTTTATCTAGGCATTCATAAAACGCACATACGTTAGAGTTCAACTACATGTAAAGCATTCCAACTACCAATTCATGATCAAAGAATTAAAAACTCAATTCAAGAATGATAATTGTCTCATGTAATCTCACATTGTCTGACCTTAATTTGGCAACCAATGTGCCTTATTACAGAATTCATAATACACACATACATTTGAGTTAAGTTACATGTAAATTATTTCTAATACAAATTCATTATCAAAGAACTAAAAACTCAACACGAAACAAAACCTACTGATAATATCCAATTCAAGAACGCTCCCAAACTTGCGTGAAAATACTATGATCCATTTGACTTATGATGGTATCAACCTTCTCGTTTGTCACAGACTTGAAATTTCCTCTTGCAAACACCAGGGATTCAATGTTCTTCAAAGTATACACCCCCACATTCCCCTCTCCACAGTGTACACCAAAGTTATAACATGAATAGTTTCAATCTAGTAACAACCTCAATCACTGCCAATATAATAAATAACTTACCCACGGTTGTTTTGAGGAACTTTTTCCTTACACGTCAAAGAATGTGGCTTGTCAGAAAATGATTCACATCTCTTTGCCAATGGCTCATACATCTTCTCATACTTTTGCACAACATCAATCACTAGAGTAGTCAAAGATCTTTTTTTTTAAGAGACTTGTATTGCAGTCATACACATTAACTACCCAATTCGATAGGTCATTATTTATAGAAAACCAGTGAGTATTAGGATTATTAAACGGGAAATAGATGTGATCTTCATCATCCCATTTCTTCGGATAAAGACTAGGTGATTTTCCATTTAGGTAATCTAGCACAAAATCATCCTTGCTTTTGGAGTACCCGTTTACATTGCCTTTGTGCTCAGCCTCCGCTAACAGTTGGAAGTATGTGTCTAGAACTACAATTTCTTTGTACTGCACGACCTACTCTGATATATATGCTTACGATAATAGCATAGTATTTGCTTCATATATATGCTGACATAAGATGACAAATTAGTTCTTCAATTATCAATGTAAAAAAATGTAAGTCTTTTACCTGCAACATAGAAAATAATTACGTCACCCTACAACCATTGTCGTGGAATAAACAAATCTTGGAAATTTTCTTGTTTACTAGTAGATATTGTCACCATTGTTGTAGCAATTTCACTGAGCATATATAGAGCATTCTCTGAATTAACCATTATTTGTTCCTTAAGTCCAGTTCATAAATCACCGATATTTCTCTTAATTCTACGACCCTCGGAGCTACCTTCCTCATTCTCTCACCCACCATTTAATGTTGATGTCGGACTGCCATCATCCTTGTTCAACTCAGCAACTAAATCGGGAGCACCAGAACTAACCTACATGTTCAACACCCTTTTTCTTTGTTCTTGCAGTTCCATTTCCTGTAACATCTTCATTTGGTCTCTTAACACCCTTTTTCTTTGTTCTTGGGCTAAGTCTCTTCACAACACGACCACACAATTTGTCTTCTTTCTCTTCTATGAAGTAACAATTTCCTCCCGCCTCTTCTTCATCCTTTTCAACAAGGATGATGGCACCTGAATTGCAAAGTTCTCAGTGGCTGGTCTAGCCGTTCTCATCCAGCTCAAACCTCGGGGATTAACTATTTTGTGCACCTGAATTGCAAAGTTCTCACCAATGTGGGGCATTGCCTCGTATTCCCAAATCTAACCAAAACATCCATTAAATCATTAAAAGAAGTAGAATAGTAAAGAAGCTTTTTTTTTAATTAAACTATTAACAGCTCAGCTTCTCTGAAACATTAGTGCACATCCTATTAAGGTGTATCCTGCTCTCTCTCTTTTTTTGTTTCCATAGCCATCCTTTGATTCTTTAACTGTCCTCATTCTTGAATCAAGAGCCTTATATAAACTTGAGTGAAGCACATTATAAGCAATCCTACCCCATGGAAACTCATTGAAACAATCCATGTCCTCAATCAGCTTCACAAATTTTTAATTTACTTTCCTACTTCTTGTGCCTCCAAGTACCACACCCTCCAATATTAGCAGTATGGCCATCTTCAGTTTCAACGTGTTGTCAGACAACTGATTGTAATGCTTTTTGACCGAATAAATTCAGGATTCCAAACTTATCATCCCTCAGGTCATCTTCCTTAGGGACACCACAATTCAATCTTGTTATTGTTCTAAACTCTGAAAGTGAAAAACGACATGGTTTGCCTGCTAGAACATACCAACTTCTTTGGGGGTTTTACCCCCCTCAACAACACATAGTGAAATAGTTGTCCAGAGAACTTCAAATTCTTGAACATCTTCATAATTGGGCCAAAAGGCCCATCCCCAATCACTTTTAATTGTTGTGCAGTGAGATGGCTTTTAACATTGCAACTAAACTCGCTTTTTGTGTTCAAATTAATGCTAGCATGAAAGTGGTCTTTATTTACCCACTTGTGCTCCATCTGAAACCAGTTAAAGTTGCTTACAATCCAAAATCACATAATTAAACACTATTATTTTCAATAACACTTAGATTGTCCAAGTTCACAAGAATGATAACTTTTGTCAACTTTGTATGTTCATATAAATCATAGTCAGGCTAGTCTTTTTCATAGCTGCAACAATCATATTCGCTCCATACTTACTTTGTCCGTTCAAATATGTACCTTTGTGTCCATAGTTTCTGTTCAGTTCAATTCATTAAATAAATGTTTCAGAGAAGATATTCAGCTCACATTCTTACAAAATACAATTTCATGAATTTGAAAACATGCATCTTCACGACAACTCTACACAAGGTGGGTTCAAGTAAAACGATTGTTATGGTAAAACGATAGTACAAACAGAGACCAATGGATGAAAGATGATGGAAGGCTGGATTTGAACATGTGGGGAGAGTGTTCACAGAATTTTAGGTAGTTACCAAAAATCCTAAATAGAAAAATCTAAAAAAGAGTAAGTTAGAGGAGAGAGAAAACTAAATCTTCTCCGCAATCTTTTTTAATTATTCATTTCCGTAAAAATTTTATTAGAAAAAGCAATTTTGTTTTTTCCATTCTGCAATCTTTTCAGCTCTCGTGAATATCGATAATGTCTTTATGAATATCAATAAACTATTTTCAAATATTTCATGAATATTGATTGTGCATTTATGAATATTGATCAACGCGTTCTGACAACTCAAAAATTCACAAATGTAAAGTTTATTTTTGAACATTGTTTATGTTTGTATAAATATCTTTGTTTGATATTTGAATATTAAAATCTCTTAAACACATGAATATCCTGATTAAACCTTGAATATCATCAAATGAATATCACAGTTATGCATATGAATATCACATGCAGCTAAATTAATATCATCCCAAGTTAATTACATGAATATTATAGTCGGTAAAATGAATATTACCAATATCGATTACATGTATATCACCATCTTATTTGTGAATAACGACTAAATATTACACTGAGTAACATGAATAAACACCTAGTTACACGAATATTGCAACCTAATGTTGTGAATCTAACATCTAATATTGTTAATATTTTTACGCATCACCCTCTACAGATATCAATCTACATGAATATCAATATCCAATTCGTGAATATATATCTATCTAATATATTGAAGATGAAGTTTTTTAAGCTCTTAGAGTGAGTTTAGCATATAGTTTGTTAAACTATTTATTTTAAATTTTTAAAAATAATTATTATTAAAATTTAAATAGTCAATAAAGATGTTACAATTATTTGTAAAGTTTTATAGACTACTATCGTAAGTTTAACATCTTGAGTTGTCTAAATTTTTAACTATCCACATAAAAGCTAATAGTTAGGAATCGAACAAACACATAGATTCTCATAAAAACTATACTTAACATAAAAAAACTTACTAATGTCGTAGAATTACAAATTTAATAAATTAAATATAAAATATATCAAAATCAATTATGAAATTACGAAACATATCCCCGTTTGTGAGTAATGATCAGTACTCATTTACTTGAATATCACCACGAAGTTCGTGAATATTGATCTTCTGCCAATTCGATTATTACCACCTCTAAATTACATTAATATCACACTTGATTGCATGAATATCACAATCCAATTCGTGAAAATAGATCATCTTCAACATGAATATCACCAGACAACTCGTGAATATTGATCGTCATCCATTAAAGTAATAGTATCACAAAATGACATGAATATGACCATTTATTCGCGAATATCACAACTAATATTGTAAAGATATTCTTTGTTCATCTTTTTTTACTCTTCGACTCTTGGTGTAAGAGCTGACAACTATGGTGTTTCACATGACGCCTGTCTTTAGAGACAACAGACTAAAACGAAGACATTAACAGATCAACTAAAGTTCGTATGCTAAAGAATGTAAGAAAAAAGAAGGTAACTATTAGATTCATCAAGAGAAATAAAGTTTTATTCATCATTTAGTGGAAGAAAATCAATTCAAAGCTTCAACAATAATGGTAGTAAAAATACATCGTGAGTTCGTGACCTATTTCCTACAATTTTGTTTCCACGTACGAGTGGTTTTTTAGAACTAAAGATTACTGAAAAATAAATCAAACAATAAAAGTAGACATTGAAGGAACCACGGACAATATTAATACCGTACCTATTTGAAAGTTTCGGGAGATTTGATAGGTGAACAGGAGCACATGTTCATATATATATATACCATCAGGTCATATAAAGAAAATTATATGGACAAGAATTTTAAAAAACTCCAAACATGTACTTCAATGGAGAATAGAGGAGAGAAAGAACCAAAAGAAGTATGAAAGATGCACGCATCGTTGTTTATGAAAGAGAAACACAAAAGATTATATGAGGGTTGAATTATGAAATAAAATATATTTTAAAATAAAATATCCAACAAAAACCGGAATTGAATATATTTCCTTATTCATCTATTTTATTTTTGTAATATATACTCTAACGTCTTAGATCTAGTCCATTCAATATATAATACTATCGTTTCACCTTAAGAAATTATTTCACTAGATCCTAAGCATGCATCATAAACCATAGTAAAGCCTTATAATCATTAATCAGTGCAATCCTATCAGCACTCAAATCAATACTTAAATGTTGAATTTTTAAAACCAAACTAACCTTGTCATCTTGTTTTCGAATGAGTTGTTCTTCCTCGCTGTCTATTGATGCCACAACGACTCTCTTCCTTCTTCCCTTCTTAGATACATCTACGTTGGGTTTCTGTTCTTCTTATTCAGATGCAGATAAGCTAGTGTTCCTTTTCTGCTTTTTTTCCAGTTGTCTAGCTTCTTCTTCTTATTTTGAAGCAGCGACTCGCTTCCTTCTAGACTTTTTCGTCAGTTGTGTGGGTTCTTCTGATTCTTTAGATGAATAATATGTTTTCTTACTTACCGTCTTCTTCTTATTATTCATCTTCAAATTTCTCACTTCTTCTACGAATTCCTCATCCAATTCCTCCTCTGATTCCTCCTCCGATTCCTCTTCTGATTTAGACGAAGAGGAATACACCTTATCTTTTGATTCAGAAGAAGAGGAATACACCTTCTGTATTCGCCGCCTCTTCAATTTTTGAGCGTCTTCGCGCAACCTTTCTCCAGAGTTCTTACCCCTCTTCCGTCTTGATTTCAGGGCAACAATCCGCTTCTCTAGTTTATCGCCATACTTAGACTTCTCATTGCGATTTGGGATTTTCTAATTGCAAAACTAAGGGTTGAAATTAGGGAGTAAGTGTGGCCCATTGGCCCCTTTGAAATTTTTAATTAAAAAAACTAGACCCTTGTAGTTTTTATTAATTTTGTGTAGCCCCAATATAAACCATAGTTTTAATTAGGGGGTTTTATTCCAGCCCCTAAATTCTTTTGTTCTTCTTTGCCTCCCTCTCTCATCCTCTCCTCGCGCTCGACTATAACCCTAACCCTAACCCCCTTCGTCCTCTCCTCAACCTCGATATACGTATGCTCTCCTTGTCGGATGTCGGATGAGCTGCTCCATTTGGATTTCCAAAGCGAGCATTTGAGGCCGGAGGAAGAGAGGCGGTGCGTAGGCAGAGGCATGGGTAATTGGAGGCGATTAAGGCCTCTTTTGCTGACGAATCTTAGGACTAGGAGAGCTAGGGCGAGACACTGATGTTTGACTTCTCCCATAAGAGAGACCCCACGGTGCTCCTGATGAAGCAAATCTGTTGCCCCTTCGTAACCCAACCACCGCCGTTGTTGACGCCGGAAGACCTCGCTGGCCGACGATCGACGATCCACTAGGTCTTTCTGAGGGAGATTCGGTTCTCTATGCTCGTCGATTCTATAAATTCGGCTTCTTCCTCCTCCCATGGCTTTTGGGATGTCAATTGCTTCTACTTCAGGCCTTATTTTCACGGTTCTTATATACAACCCGATGCTTTATTCAAACAACGTCGGGTCACTCGCGTTCTGCGAGATACGTGACACTCACGTTACACGAGATTAGCAAAAAATTAGGTTAATTTCACGCATGTTAATCTCGCGTTCCGCGAGTGTACGTGTCCTCGCAGAACGCGAGCTTTGCATGTCAGATGGACGTTGTTGTGCGCCATTACTACATGTCTTGTCCCCACCTAACTATAAAAACTACCCTCTTATTTTAAGTAATCCGTAACACCTATTAACCCTACCCTAACACCTCTTTTTATCATCTTTCACCTCTTTCACCCTCCATTAAAACCCATTTTCAAAACCTTCAAACTTCAAAACACTCTAAAAACACCTAAAATAATGGAAGATGAAGAGGAATTCAACAAAGGAGGGAATGAAGATGGTGGTTCATCAAGTTACCAATCCACGTAATCATGGGAGCATTCATGTGGTACAAAGGCAACTGGCCCCATATCATCGAGAGACATAGAGTGAACATCTCTTGACTCCCAAAGCCATTGGTTGACGTCATAAAAAACACTATAACACCTAATGTTTTTCAACCTATGAGCTTTGAGCGGTTCGATGACTGGCCTAGGAATACGCTGCACTCTCCCAAATTTTCTCGGACACCGATCATGCATGTGTGGTTCGGTGATGTCACAGCACGATAGCACCCTGTGAAATAGAGCGGGAGCAAGCTCAGGATCGGTGAAGTCTTGTGATCCATACGGGTTCCAACATACCTAAAAAAATGATAGCAGAAACTTAACAGAAAATGAAGACACTAGGAGAAAATGCAGAAACTTGCATTTTCTCGCGTTCTGCGAGAAAATGTTGCGTAATCAAAAAAATGCAGAAATTCCAGAAAATGCAGAAACTGTTGACAATGCAGAAACTTAACAGAAAATGCAGAAACTTACCATCTTCGGCATAAGAATATCGAGCGCTCCTCTATAGTCCATTCCGACTTGCCTCTTCTTCAGCTTTACATTCTTAGGCATCCACTGGTAGACCCATGGTTGCTCCGCTCTCCACCGAGGACGTTCAGTAGGTTGAAAGTGTGGGAAGTAGTTGTAGATCCATGCCTAGGAAATACAAAGTACGTTAAATATGAAAATATATATAAGTACGTAAATTAAACGCTTAGAGAGTAAAATACTTGCAACAAGGTGTAACAAAAAGACATATTGGCACAGCCCTGGCGTGTGCATATCCCCAGCTGCCTATACAGATGGGCCAAAGCAGCTGAACCCCACGATATGCCCGTAGCATGGGCATAGGTTTCCACAAAAGGCCCATATCTAAGCCGAATCAAGTTTTGTGACTTGTCGGGAAATAAGATCGAGGCAGCAATATACAACACCCAACCTAAACCCTTTCACTCTGGACCTAGGGTTTCACAATGCCTTTTAAACCATTCGGCTTTCACCCTCCCAGAATCTAAAGTGTGAGGATCTATTCCAAAAATTTCCGCCCCCTTCCTACCATAGTATTTTAGAATCTCATCATGACTAAACTTGGCACCCAGTTTCTTACATGTCGTCATTGCTTTCCCTTCTATAGGTAGGCCTAAAATCATATAGACATCAAGAAGGCCAATAGTGATCTCACCACAAGGGAGGTGGAATGAATTTGTCTCCGGTTGCCATCGTTCGATGAACGCTTCAATCAAAGGAAAGTCGATTTCTTCGTACATCATGTCAGGGAGATCTGACAGTCCAACTGCACCGGGAATCTATGACCAGTCATTGTTGTCCAATGGCCAATCACTGCTCTGCTTTGTCCGTTGTTGTGGCTTCATCGGACCTTTGAACTGTAGAAAAATACACAAATTAGACTCTGCAGAACAAATTTTCAAAAAATACAGTTTCTGCAAAATTATCATAAAATGCATAATATGTGCATTTTCTCGCGTTCTGCGAGTGTGTCACTCCTCGCGTTCTGCGAGAAAATGCACATATTATGCATTTTCTGATAATTCTGCAGAATATGTGCAATGGATTGAAAATGCAGAAAATAAATAAATAATTCAATTACCTCCCCTTTCTGGATGTGGAACGCAACATGTGCTTCAAATCCCTTAAGCAACTCGGGATATTCTGGACCTCCGGGTGTGTCATGAGTGAGCTCAGGATCATATTTTGGCTCTTCCTTCTTGGACTTCCTCTTTCTTTTTGGTTTCTGGACCACTTCTTCTTCTTCTTCATCATCATCATCATCACCTTCTTCTTCGTGTTCTTCCCCCAACAACTTCATCCTGGTTCTCTTGTTCCATCGGTTCTTGTTGAGGATTGTAAGAAGAAGAACAAGCTTGTCTACTTCCTTGACCCATGTCTTGAGGAACACTTCCCTCACCAAATCCACCTCCCCAACATTGTCCACCGACCCAACTTTGTCCACCCCACCCTTGTCCAACTTCCACTAGAGCATACTGAGGAATGATATTGTCCCAGCCACCAATAGTGCTACCCGGTTGTTCATAAGGAGTTGATTGTGGTGTACATTGAGTTGACGGTTGTGCACATGAAACTGACTCTTGAGAATAAAGGTCCCAATCATCATTTCGATACCCTTGATATGTATCTGCTCGTTCTATCCCACTAGGCACAGAACAGTCTTCCCCGGCATAACTGTGGACACCACTGTACCGCTCTATGGGGAGATAATCAACGTCGGGGAGCCCCTCGGGGAAGAGCTCTACCGATGTTGTCTTCTTTGCTTTCCTTTTCCCTTTTGCATTTTCAATCGGTGGATTTTCTCTCACAGCGTTTCAATTTCTTCGACGGGTTGAACGTCCAGGACGATCCATTACCTAAAACAATATAAAGTAAAATCAGTACATAAATATAACATATTCTGCAAAAGAGGAAAGAATTGCCAGTTATGGCAATTCCTCGCGTTCTGCGAGGGGTGTAGCATTCTGCGTGAATTTGCACTATCATGAGTTTCCGGAAACAGTTTCCGGCGACAATTTCCGGCGAAAATTCAATATTTTAGCTAAAATACCTATCAATTTAAGTAAATTACCAAATAAACATCAAAACCCTAAATAAAATCAACAACCCTAATCAAAAACCCTATATGGAGATTATACAACCATTCATGAACCATAATTCAAAATCAACATCCACTCATCAACCATAATTCAAAATCATCATCTTTCATCCATTATACAACCATTTCTAAAACAACATTCAATATCAAAACATCATATAATATGCAATTTCCTATACTAACAACATATATTCATCTAGAAACAACATTAGAAAGCATAAGAGTATAAGAAACATACCTTATATGGAGATTTGTAGTGAAAAGAGGAAGAAGAAGTAGTTTGAACCGAGAGAGATGGTGAGAGCGGCGGTAGAAAATTGTGTGTGCTGTAAAAAATGGGCCGAGTAGGGTTTTTCCCCTTTTATTGGGGAAAAACACCCTCGCGTTCTGCGAGGTGACGCACTCTCGCGTTCTGCGATGTGACGCTCCCTCGCGTAACGCGAGGGTCCGGGCGTTATTTAGGAAACGCCCGGGCTGTATTTAGCAAGGGCCCTTATTTTCGTCATTCTCGCGCTTTCCCTATCCTTGCAGTTGAGGAACAGTGGTTGCAACTTGCAAAGAGAGAAGTGGAGAGATTTAGCAGAAAATGACATTTTTTATTCAATACATAAAAGTGTCATTTTAGACCAAAAGTGTTAAATGAAAACAATATGAAAGTGTCATAAGTTTGAGTGTCATTAAATTAAAAGTGTCATTAGTGTACTTGACCCAAAAAAAAAGTGTCACTAGTGTAAAAGTGTCATTAAAAATAAGTGTCATTACAAAATAAGTGTCATTACAAAATAAGTGTCATTAGTCGGAAAGTGTCACTAAAAAAATATTATTAAAACAATTAGAAACTTGAGAGGGAAACTTGGGAGAGAAACTTGGGGGAGGGGGTTAGTTCTTAGGGAAAGTGTTGGGTGAGAATAATTTTTAAAATACGAACGTGAGAATGATACACATTAGTAGTAAATTGGTGCACATTTAGTACTAATTTGATGCACATTCGTTGACAAACTTAAAAACATCCAAAATTTGAAAAACATTCATTTTTTAAAGAAAATTTATTGAGAAATTGAAAAACATTCAGGTAAAAATTGTATATGTGCATCACTTTTTCAAAGATGTGTATCAAAATTTTTGATGCACATTAAAGTAAATTTTGATGCATATTTAAGTATATTTTGATGCACATTAGTCATTCTCACGTTCTCATTTTAAAAACTATTCTCACCGGAACCGCACCTTAGTTTTTAAGGGGGTTAGTTTCTTAATAAAAACGTTACACAAAGGTCATTTACTCAACTCACCGGAAATTAGGGCCCTTACATCAATTAGGGAAAATCAGAATTTTGGATCTTTCAAAGTAAAATGTTGCAACATGTTGGCAAATCAAGTTTAACCGTCGATTACTGAAAATTAAGTATATTTATGTCAATTTATTTTCAACAGAAAAGATTTAAGATTTTAACAATTTACCTTTATTTCTGAAACACAAATTTTCTACTTTTGCCATTCTTTTTACATAACAAATTTTTACAACTCAACTTCAGGAAATTGACATTTTTTCCATTACGCCTACTTTAAATGTGCAGGTGAATATGTATAAATGAGTTTCGTTTATACATACAAAATTTGTACACCTTCAGAAGTTCGTTTATTTTGTATGCATGGACTTCGGACATTTGCAGTTTTACCAACACTTGTAGGAAATACGAGTAGTTGCTTTGCACAAATATAAAGTTTCAGCCAGTTCGAAAAAAAGTTTAAATCAGTGGCCCATTTTCCAGTTTCTGAATAGTTGTCTTACAACTTTAAAAGTTGGACCAAATATTCAAACGGAAAGTGTCAGGATACAATAACTTTTAAAATACGAACGTGAGAACGTGAGAATGATGCACATTAGTAGTAAATTGGTGAACATTTAACACTAATTTGATGCACATTTGTTGATAAACATAAAACCTCCAAAATTTGAAAAACATTTATTTTTTAAAGAACATCTATTAAGAAACTAAAGAACATTTAGGTAAAATCGTATGTGCATCACTATTTTAAATGATGTCACATTTGAATATATTTTGATGCAAATTTAACTATATTTTAATACACATTTATCATTGGCACGTTTCCATTTTAAAAATTGTTCTCACCGGAAATACACCCCTATTCAAATACATACCAACAGTAGTAATCTATTGACTATTAGCTCCCACTAGTTGGTATTTTCGGTAAAATCAGAGATTCTCAAATTGAGATCATGCAGCAAATTTTCAACATCATAACAACAATTTCAGTTCTCTAACACAAGAACCGGCTAGTATCTGCAGTGAAGTAAATAAAATCAGAAGGTAGAAAAGACCAGGAAAGTGCAAAAGGAATTAGTAAGGGTGAAACTAAAATCTTAATTCAGGTCAATATAAGTGATAACCGGTAACATTTCATAGAATTTTGCATAATAAATTTCAAACCATACAACAGAGCTACAGAGCTACAGAGCTACTTTTCCCAAGCAACTTCCTCTTCAGCAGAACCTATATACCTTTTGTGATTTAGGGAACTAAAGGCGCAATCTGAAATCAGGGTTCCAACTACCGATCTCCATTAATCCCGAATATCCGAACCTTGTGCATGTGGGGAAACTTAGCCACAACAAGCACAACAACTGCTAATGTGTTGAACAAGAGCATGGGGTTTTGATAGTTTGTTGTATGGCAAGCTACCAAATACCTACGCAAGACAAAGTCCAGTCACAATTTTATAATAATAGGGAAATGGTATAAAATGAGTAACTGATTTTTTTCAACTGATATAAATTCTGATCTTTGATTTGCTAAAACGACCACTCAAATGATGAACTCAAGTCCTTCCTTGATCTAAAATGAAGTCCAACCTTTTATCTTTCTATAGCATGCCCCTTGTCGAGCTTGAATAGGAAGTGATTTCCTTTAATGTTTTGAGAAATAAATTCTGATCTCTGATTTACTAAACTGATCATTCAGACGGTGAACTTAAGTTCTCACTTGAAATTGAATGAAGTCTAGCTCTAACCATTTATCTCATTATGGAGAATCCCACTTTTTTCTTCTACAAATAATTAGTCTATACTTCCAGCATGCATTATCGAAATGGAGTAACTAAAATATGAAGGTTTCCCTTTATGACAAGTGTAAGTTACACTAGACACTATTTATATTAAGTTTACCTGTAATGTCGTAGGTTTTAAAGCTAAATGTTGGTTGCCATTTCGATAATGCATGCTGGAAGTATATACTAATTATTTGTAGAAGAAAAGTGGGAGTCTCCATAATGAGTTAAATGGTTAGAGTTATACTTCATTCAATTTCAAGTGAGAACTTGAGTTCACCGTCTGAATCGTCAGTTTAGTAAATCAGAGATCAGAATTTATTCACAAACATTAAAGGAAATCACTTCCTATTCAGGCTCGACAATTGGCATGCTATAGAAAGATAAAAGGTTGGACTTCATTCTAGATCACGGAAGGACTTAAGTTCATCATCTGAGTGGTCGGTTTAGCAAATCAAAGATCAAAAAAAAAGTATATTTTTATCTTTTACTTTCTCCTCCAGCTGGACAAACACACTGATGGATTCATTAGATAATTCAAAAAGGAACAATACAATCTTCTAAATTCTGAATAAACCAGTCCATTAAAACGTAAATGAAATAACATAGGATATTCCTACGAAAAAGTGGATGCCAGTGAAATGATAAGCCCTTATGATTCTATGTATGCGTTTTCTTAAAATATATTAATAATATAATTGAAGACTTCATATACTCACAAAAGTACCGGTACAACTGTCAAAAACTTCCTGTTACGAGTGAGCTGCTTGCCATTGTCAATCTGCTCCCACCAAGTCAGTCGATTATACATTCCCTGATCATCAGCAAAGGGTGTACCTTTCTTCCAATGAAAGCAGCTGTATGTAACCTGGGGATAAAAAGGAGAGATTTTCTCAGTAAAAAAAAAAGAATATCTCTACAAAAATAAGTTGTATAACAACACTTTTCACTTTTAGATGTTATGTATCTATCACACTTCAAATTACTTGTTGAAACGGAAATACAACTAGTCTAGTATATTCTCATACCTTTCTGAAAACTAGATGGATCTTCTAATCAATAGTCAATTAGCATGTTTTCAGAAAGTTCAACGTGCCTTAGTGTGATTAGTCATTATTTTTAATTCGCTCTAACCTCAACCATTATATTAATTATACATTACAGATTATTCATTTCTCAGGAAAGATGAGAAGAGCATAAATGCAACTTGATGAAACTCATTCTACATGAGTTTATTGAAAGCTTTAATGTCATATTAGCTTGATTTAAATATGTTTTATGTGTTCGATACTTATTTTCGTATCATTTCTACACTCCTGATATGTATAATTTCAAAGGTTCGAACATGAGAGGAGGCCCTTATCTTGAGAATGCCAAGACGAACATCAAGGACTATGTTTAGAGAGCCATTTGAGAAAAAAATTTCAAGGCAAAGCAAGTTTTATGGTTAAATCACTGTACAATGACATGAAAGAGGCAAGGTAGTGTGCAGCAAGATTTACAGCACTGTGCCCCAGGTTGTTGCAATCAATAAAGAAAGGAAGACAAAGCAGTCATCATACAACTGTGCTTCCCACTGCAGACTCGATTATGTGTTTCGTTTCCTTGTAAAATATATTTTAACCTCAATGTACAAGTAGGACAGAACAGACGCTAGGCCGACCACCTTAGCTTCCAAGCTCTCCTTTAGCGTTGCACACTAAAAGGTAATATTTACAACATCAAAAAAGTAGTTTAAGATTTCATGAGAGTTAAAAAAATCGACAAAGAATTCATTTGGTCTCAATAAAATTGGCAATCCATTAAATTAAAGGAGGTTAATTTAATCCTTATAAGTTAGTTGTTAATCTCTGAAAGTGTTAAAATTTGCAATGGATTTGTGTTAATCAGACACGGGTACGAGAATCCGATACGGGTACGGATCCGAGTGTCCGGTACGTAATTTCCGAAAATTTAGGACACCGGGACACTGTCGGGATTTTAGACACCGGTACGGGGACACGGCTTTAACGAAAAATATTTTACATAAATTATAACTAATCTATTAAAATTAAATTCCTAATCTATATATTTACAAGGTTTTTATAAATTAACATAAGAAGCAATTCGATATTAGAATGTTGAATTTTTTTACTTGGGCCATCTGATAAATTAGTGAAGATGAATTAAAAATTAGAGTTGGGTCAACCCAAATGTTTTTCTTTCATTAGTTTTTAGGTTAGAGGCCCAACTTACCTCTCCTACTTTCCCCCACTTCGTCTTCCTCACCAGAAGAGTGCCTTACTCTTCTCGCCTGCTCTTACAGAGCCACCACCTTGTCTCCGCCTTCACCAGCTCCCATGTCCGAATGCCAAATGGAGTATCCCGGCCGGATTTCATACCCGGATCAGCGTCGGGTCGGGTCGACACCGGTATAAGGAAATTTTTTCTGTGTCTGATTAACACAGGCAATGGGACAGTTTAACTTTAAACTGGTTCAATTAAAATCCCATAGGAGTTAGGTGTTATATATATAAGTGTTATTGTGGTAATCTAACTTCAGAGTCTAATCCGAATTTCAGTTTTGTCTGAGTTGCTTTTGATCACTAATTTACTTTAGATTTGTCTTTTCTGACATCCATTTTCAAACATAGATCATAGTATTGATTAAGTAGTCCTAGACAGTGGCCCGAACGAACTTGAATACTACTACACCACAATTTGAGTGGGGAAAATTGCTGGATTTGGGTGGTTCTCGAAGAGAGGTAATGCAGGTTTTAGATTCACAGAAAATAGGATATTCCATACTTATGAACCATGACAACAGATCGGAGTTTCATATCAGAGCTTTTAAGTAAATGGACCACCTAGGTCTTACAGATCAAAGACTATGTTTTCAGAAAGTTGATAGTAACTAGGTATTTAGTAGACCTGTAAACCTGGTGCATATATCCTAGTGCTCAATTTCTAGCTGATGCAAGTAACCTTAACAAAAGGACAACTTGCCTATTCAGATTTGTGGTCGGTATGTCATGCATCTGAATAATCAGAACCAACATGTAACACTTCTTGTTAATAAACACCATTATATGTGTCACTATCATGTGTATTTATTTCAAGGGAGTTATATTCTTACGCAGCATAGTAGCATACCAAGTCTAGAGCTCCAGATAAGAAGGTGGGATCTCACAAAAGTATAAAATTGAAAATAGAACCTACTTTAATATCAGAAGGAAGCATATCTTTTCATAGAAAAAGTGATTGTTGGTAAAAAAGTTACACAGGTTGCACCAATATTTATAAAAGGACAATTGGGCTAAGGCAGCTTAAGAAGGAAAAATATAACAAAGAAAATACAGCCCTAAGGGGAGAGACGTGGGAAGTATTTTGTGGGAAACATTTATATCTCTCAAGGCCAATGTAGTACCAGCATAATTGACTTCACAATCCTAGTATTATAATTTGTCTGTATCATGTTTCACATTCCTTATACAGTGAAGAAATTTTTATATCATGTTGCTAAAAAGGGGAAGCCACCTTGTTTCCTCTCACTATCAATTCCACAAGGCACAGGCACAATGTAGTCTAATCTGTCTCCCTTTAGACAATTTGTGCTGCCACTTTGCTATGAAGCTAATCCTCCACAATATTCAACCCGTCTTCTGCACTAAGCAGTCTACATATCCTTCTATAATTAAGTGAAGCAAGAGAATAAATTGAAAACACAGGCGCCAAAATGACAAGAAAAAGTAAAGCCAAGGTCATCGGACAACAGATCTATAGAACAAAGCTGGTTGTAATTTACTAGCATATACATATACCATCTGCAGCAGCAGCACAGCACAGCACTCTAAAGAAAACAGACCAAATTATAAAATGGATGGAAACCCTAAGTGAAAGAAAGAATTTGCTTACGAAGAAGTGAAGGAGGTGGACGAGTGTCCAGGCGATGCCAGGAGAGCAACCAAGGAGAGAGACAAGGAGGATCCATGGGACGAAGAGGAGGAGAATATAGGTCGTCCAAATCCCGGGGTAAGCGAACCACTCGGTGTTCTTGTTCAACTCCGCCGATGGCTCCGCCCTAACGTACATCATATTCGTCATTCCGGTCACACCGATGATGCTGGTATTTGCTTTCCCCTTATCAGATTGCAAAGCACAAAATCCTACAGTGAAGAATTCAACAGCAGGAGAAGAGAATTGCCTCTTGATGATCGAAGAATTGGAATTTTCTTTTTTATTGGGAGTGGAGAAAATTAGGGGTTTGGATGGTGAGAGGAAACAACTGGGGGAGGAGAGATACAATAGAATTTATTAAAAAAAAGACATACAAATGCTTGTTTACAAATAAAATAAATTAAATTTTCGGGAATGATCTTCAAAAAATTATTGACAGGAAGGACCCTTGCGTCTCTAGAAGTTAGGAGACTTTGGAGCGTCGAACGGTCAAGACTTATCGGTTTAGAAAGGCAATTATTAACAGTAGAGTTATCACTCTCGATAATGATATTCTTAATGTTAAGGCGGATAGTTGATCTAATTCCTTCAAGAACAGTTGCTCCTTCAGTAATTAAAATTGAGGACTCAGGAATGCGAAGCCTCTCCACAAAGGAAGGCTTGCCTAAACTACTACGAATAATAAAACTAATAAAAGACTCTAAGTTAGCTCGCCTAGAGCCATCACAGTTTAACTTAAAAAATAATGGAGGTTTCTTCTAGCAAGACCTATTAGAAGGTCTATTATTGTGAGGCTTAGTTTTACGGTTAATAGGCAAAGGGAACTCACTTTTCCACTCTAGAAAATGGAAAAGAATAGCTTTAGCAATTAAAGAAGAAATGATTTTTATCTTCATCAATAGAGTTACAAAGGCAACAAACCGGATAAACCCGATGGAAATGTCGATTAAGGCGTTTCGTAGTAGGGAGACAATCAAAAAAATGCCTTCAGAGAAAATTCTGAGTTTTGGGGGGGGGGTCTTAGATTTCCAAAAAAGGTTAAGATCTATGATCGGAAAATCTAGGGGCCTGATAAGATGATAGACGGATTTAACCGAGAACTGGACATCCATTGCAGGTTTCCATATGATTTGGTCAACAGTTTCAGTGAGGGGGATACGAACTTTAACTATCTCGTTCTCGTTAATAATACTTGTTGGGAGAACACGTGAAAGTTTACCAATGTCGCATAGTTTGTCGTGGGTGATGAAATCACTCACTTTAAGGGTTGAAGGCAGAGGTTGTCTAAACTGACTTAGTTGACAATTTGGGAGCCAATTGTCACTCCAGAAATTAATAGATTTGTCATCGCCTAATTGTCAAATAATACCTTTCTTAAAGTCTTCCAGGATTAGCAGCAGACGACTAAACTGCCAGGATTGGGTTGGCTTACGGTCTAAGGTTAAAAAATCTGAATTAGAGAAATATTTATCTTTAAGAATAGAAACCCAAATATTGTTAGGTTGAGTGATGATTTTCCAAATAAATTTCAGTTGGAGGGCTTGATTTTTATCCTAGGCAGTTCGGATAGCTAAATCGCCAAGACATTTAGGCTTACAGATGTTGTTCCAATGAAGAAGGGAGCGGCTAGAGGATGTTTTCTTATTCCAGAAGAATTCATTGTTGATATCATCAATTTCATCACAAACCCCTTTTGGAAGAAGGAAACTTTGCAGTAAATAGTTAACTTGTAAAACAAGATTTTTTGAATAAGAACAACTCTAGCTGCTTGGGTGAGAGAGTCAATTTTCCACTTGGACCTCTGCTTCTTGAGGGCTATAAGGGCTTCATCGAAAACCTTGTTACAAACACTTCCGTGAAGAATAGGGATTCCTAGATACTTTTCCATTTTAGAGGTAAGAGGGATATTAATGTGAGCCGCCCGGTTTCTAGCAAAAGAAGAGGATATGTTGTTGGAGACTTGTATTGAACTTTATGATAGTTTATTAGTCTGCTTTGCTTAGCTAAACAAGTAAGAAAGCTTCTAATAAAATGGATATTGTCAGTAGTTGCGTTTGCCAAGATAATAGTGTCATATGCAAAAGTGAGGAAAGGGATCGGAATCCCATTTCGAGTTAATTTGATGCCAACGTGCGGATGAGGGTTAGTAGCTTCCAAATCCATAGTCCTACCCAAGAATTCCATAGCTATGATAAAAAGGGCATAAGCAAAGGGGTCTCCTTGGCAAATACCACATGATGGCTTAAATTCTGGCCCGGGTTGATTATTAATAAGAACAGAATAGGAAGTTGTTTTAAAGCAGGCTTTAACAAGATTGACCCATTTAGGACCGAAACCAAATTTGAAAAGAATTTTACAAAGAAAGTCCTAATCAAGTTTATCATAAACTTTTTCCATGTCTAGTTTAAGGGTCATCCAACCAATACTACCTTTTTTATTTCTATGAAAAGAATGGAAAATCTCATGTGCTCCCATGATATTGTCTTGAATGAGCCGACCTTCCACAAAAGCACCTTGGAAAGGGGAGATGATTTTTTCAAGCAAGGGTTTGAGTCTGTTGGCCATTATTTTAGTGATAATTTTATAGGAAGAGTTGCAAAGGCTAATGGTTCTATAATGGTTGATAGTCATTGGCGAGTCAGTCTTTGGAATAAGAGCAATGAAGGAGTGATTAATTGAAGAAAGCACTTGTTCAGAGTAGAAGAAGGCTTTGACAGCAGCATGAAGACAAAGTTTGACATTTGTTTTGGGCAAATAATCTCAATGGACCAAATTGCCTTACGATGAGGTTAATCAGACAAAACAAGATAAAATACTACGACGTCCTAGACGAATAAATCAGATAGAAACAAAAGGATCAACGAATGATAAACTTAGCTAGTCGGGCACAAAAACTCAGACAAAGATCGCGATGAGAATGAAGTAAGCACTTGATTGATGAATTACATCTTCGATACAAACTCAGTAGATTATGTTCGAAGAGGATTACAGAGAGATTAAGAGCAGAATGTAGCATGCCCTTACAAATGATAACTCTATCCTCTATATATCTAACAGTGAAACCTTAAATATGTCGTTGATCGTTTGTTAAAGAGATTCCGGAAATCTCGGTGGTCCTTAACTTCCACCTCGTCCACATCGTCCCTGATGATCTTCAACGGTCTGATTCTTCATTCAGATACAACTGCTGGGCTTGGACTCTCAACTCGATAGTGGGCTGGATTTAGGCCCAACAATTTGCCTCAAAATAAATCGGGAAGTTGGCATAGAGGCTTGACGGTTTCTTTTCCCGAAGCTCATCTTACCCTACACGTGTACGTCGATCCTGCGTTGTTTTTGAATTTGCAGTTACTACGATTTGGGCTACAAATCGGATGGGATGTATGAGAGACCAGAGCATCACTGCGTTTCTCTGTCTCCGAGTCCCAAGGTAGTTCTCTTCGACTTCTTCCTTCTTCAATTTTCTTCTTTCACTATCCATGGCGTCCAGACCCGAGGTCGATGCTACCAGTCCTTCCCCATTCCTCTTCATCGAACACGACGCCGTGCCCAGCGAACTGACTAAGACAGAGTTGAAGAGGTTCCGTCAATGGTACGGATTCCTGACTGGCGCAGCGCTTCGAGCCCCTGATTCCGACGAGAGGGTCGATGATGAAGACAAAAAATGGTTGTACTTGTTTGAGTACCCTTTCAAGATCGGGCATGTCTTTCCCTTCTCCAAGTTGGTTCAGGATGTCACTTGCATGTTGTCAGATCACGCCGCACTGAGAGAGGTTGCTCCGGGTGTTGGACCGCTTAAACAAAAGATATCTCGACCTCAACTTCGACTTCTCGGCTTTCGATTACCTCCATTATCATGCAACACTGAAATCCAACATGTACAACTTTAGGGTGAGGTCTTGATATAACGCCATTGCGCTGGGACAGAGCCCTGACGACCGAGGCTGGAAAAGACGATTCTTTTTCGACAAGGCTTCGTCACTGGGAGTGGGGGAAGGTGGCTTTTTGATGACGACCTGGATGCATCAAGGTTTGCATCTTTCTAGCGTTTGTTCTTCTGCATCGTGTCTTAACTTTGTCTTACTTTCTCTTTTTTGTAGTTCCTGATGAATCGAGTAGACCGACCGATCCAATCTTTGAAGCGAAGTTGGAGCAGAATTTTGTTGTCCCAGAGTCTCATTGAACTTTCAAGAACTCGACGATAGCCTCGCCGATTCCCCTAGACATCATGGGTCCCACTCCGTCAACTTCCAAGTGTAAGTTTCTTAGATCTCGATGCTTTGTCATACAACGGATTTGTTATTCACTGTGAGGCTTTTGTTGTGCAGCGACCAACACCAGGGCAGGGCGTTCCAGCGCTCGTCTGTCTTTTCAAGAATTTGATGGCTGCCAAGGGCAAAGGGATAGCTACGGCGTCCAACGTCCTACCTCCTAAACCCAAGGTCGGGGATAAATTTTAGCAATTGTCTATGCATAGTGTGGGTCGGTCGTACCTTATTATTGTCGTAAGGCAAGCGGGGTACGACGTGCCTATGTGATGGATGATCCTCCGTGTTTCAATCGGTCGTGTCTGCGTGTGTGAGCTCATAAGTGCGCGTGTGGATCCACTTATTATTTGTAGGCCTTTATTAGTGTGTCTGCAATATGCCAAGAAAAGGTAGACAACAAAATGTCCTAGGACGATAGTTGGTCGTAACACGCAAGCAGCCTTAGACGCTTATGTCAGCATTTATTCATAAAGTAAAATTGATGATAACTACGATGGGAGATAAGTTTATTATGTGATAGGAATAAATAAATGAGAGGGTTTTTAGAAGTGATACAGCTTGAGGTGAGTCGCATTCCAGCTCTGAGGGACGGGTCGTCCTCCGATGTCTTCTAAACGATACGCTCCTTGACCTACGACTTTGACTATAAGATACGGTCCTTCCCATTGGGGGGGGGCAACTTACCATCTCTTGGGTCCTTGGTATTCTGGAATGTCTTCCTCAAGACCCAGTCTCTTAGCTTGAATACTTTGATTCGAACGTTCTTGCTGTAACTTCGAGCGACCTATTGTTGATATTTGAACATCCTGATTTGTGCCTTTTCTCTCAGTTCATCGACAGTGTCAATGTTGTGGGATAAGGGTTCGTCGTTGGTGTCGTAGTTCTGTAGTCCGTAACGTGTAGTGGGAAGGAGGACTTCGACAGGGATCACGACTTCACATCCGTAAACGAGTGAGAAGGGTGATTGTCCTGTAGCTCGTCGGCCCACTTTCCTTTGGCACCTTCTAGTCTCTTTTTTAGTTTATTGATGATGATTTTATTGCTAGACTCTGCCTGCTCATTGGCTTGAGGATATATCGACGTAGATGTGACCAAGTTGATGCTCCACCCGGCGCTGAAGTCTCTAGTCTTACTCTCGATGAACTGGGAACCATTGTCGCAGACAATCTCTGAGGGTATGTCGAATCTGCACAAAATGTTACGTTTAATGAACGATATCACTTGATGCTCTTTTATTTCTCGATAAGCTTCTTCTTCGATCCATTTAGAAAAGTAATCAGCCATAGCTAGGAAGAAAACTCGTTGCCCCGGTGCTGAAGGGAGTTTGCCGACTATGTCCATCCCCCATCTCATGAAAGGCCAGGGAGCTATCGTAGGATACAATAGCTCTGACGGTTGATGTGGGACGGGTGCGTGTCGCTGGCATGCATCACACTTCTTAGCATGGCTGGCCAGAAAAATCCTTGACGTTGGGCTTTGCATGCTAAGCTCTGTCCTCCTGCGTGGTTTCCGCATTCTCCGTTGTGGAGGGACTGGAGTAGGTTTTGAGCCTCAGACGGTGTCAGGCACTTCAGCTTTGCCCCTGTGAAGGATCTTTTAAAGAGTAAGGAATCAATTATATCATAGGACAGTTCTTGTACCTTAAGTCTTATAGTTGCTGCTTTGTCGGTTGGTAGGACGCCACAAACCATATAATTCAGTAGCGACTTAGTCCAGTCTTCGGTGTCTTCCGTTTTCTCTTGTTCAGAAGTTGCTTCATTGACTAGGACTTCTTGAGGTGGGTCTCTTGTTCTGGAGATTGCAGGAGTTGCTACGTGAATGATAGGGATGATGGGGAACTCTTTCAGATCCAGGGCAGATCCTAGGTTGGCTAGCGTGTTTGCTTGTGTGTTTTGTTCTTTGGGGACTTGATGTATTTCAAATGAGTTGAATTTTTCTATTAATCCTCGGACCACACTTACGTATGCTGCCATCCTATCATCTTTTGTGGCGTATGACCCTTGTGTTTGATTGACTATATATGAGGAGCGAGTCGCATGTGACTTTGATATCTTATATTCCCATGTCAACTGCTAAGTGTAGACCAAATATGAGTTTTTCGTACTCGGCCTCATTGTTTGTTGCATCCCACTCGCATCTCACAGCTTGGGCTATATTATCCCCTTGTGGCGATTTTAGTATGACACCTAAGCCAGTGCCCCTGACATGTGATGCCCCATCTGTATGTAACTCCCATGTGCCTTTTTGGTCCGTTGATAACAACTCTGATGTTTCCTTTACTGCTTCTTGTTCTAATGTCGGACTGAAATCAACCACAAAGTCGGCTAAAGAGCGACATGGTCGTTTGGGTCGTTGGTACCGTCATAGCTCGCCATATTAGGCAGGTGGAACTTCTTAGGGATCTCGGCCCGAGAAATGTCCTCGACGAACGGTGAATCTTCGAATCCATCCAAGGCCCTCTCGATAGGACGAGGTACCCCTGGGATCCTGGCGATACGCTCGTCGAAGCTCTGAGGCGCTCGTTGAGGGCTTGGTCGATGAGCATCTGGATGTTGTTGCTTGTGGTGACCTGCATCTTAGACACTCGGTCTACAGTTTGACCGGTGGGCACAACAAAAGTAATTGTGTTAGTCGGAATAGGAATACCATTATTAAGTTCAGGGTTACCGATAGACGCTCTACGATTAGTCACAGGGGTCATTTCTACGTCCTCCATGTTGAGCCTGGGGATGCACATAGAGTCTCATAGCGTTGACGCTAGCGGAGCGCCTCCATGGATTGAGACATTTGCACATCTCCACTCTGGTTGATTGGGAGATCTCTTCAGGAGAGAGACCGTCACTGGTTTTCGTCGCAAGGTTGTCCCCGGTTTGGGCTAATATTTCCACAGTCTCGGTGTCATTGAGAGTGGGAACCACTGTGACCAAACCTTGGTCGTGCACCTCGGATATCTCGTTCACCATCTTGATTGATTGCTAGATGACTTAGTATAGACCTGAAATCGACTGATTGCCCCACGGTGGGCGCCAAATTGTTCTGGTCAAATAATCTCAATGGACCAAATTTCCTTAAGATGAGGTTAATCAAACGAAACAAGATAAAATACTACGATGTCCTAGACGAATAAATAAGATAGAAACGAAAGGATTAAAGAATGATAAACTTAGCTAGTCGGGCACAATAACTCAGACAATGATCGCGATGAGAATGAAGTGAGCACTAGATTGATGAATCAGATCTTCGATACAAACTCAATAGATTATGCTTCGAACAGGATTACAGAGAGATTAAGAGCAGAATGTAGTGTGACCTTACAAATGATAACTTTATCCTCTATATATCTAACAATGAAACCTTAAATATGTCGTTGAACGTTTGTTAAAGAGATTTCGGAAATCTCGGTGGTCCTTAACTGCCACCTAATCCACGACGTCCCTGATGATCTCAACTCGATAGTGGGCTGAATTTAGGCCCAACAACAGTGTTCCAGTGTTTTTGGTAAAATTCTATTGAGAAATCATTTGGGCCCGGAGTTTTACCCGGTGGCTGTTCAAAAATGGCCTTTCGAAGTTCTGCTTCCGAGGGAGGGTTTAGCGAGATTATAATTATCCTCTTCAGTAATAAGACTAGGGATGATTTTTAATTCAGCGTTAGTGATTCCTATAGCACCATTAACTTGGAACCGAGTAGCTAACTCTTTAGTAACTTCTCGAGTAATTCCGATCATGAAGGACAATGACATCCTTGGAGCAAAAGCGGAGCATAACTTGTTTGAACGTTCTCATTTTATCAATAGAGTGAAAACACTTTGAACTACGATCGCCTTCCTTAATGTGTTTAGTCTTAGCCGGTCGTCTCCAAAAATCAGTTTGAAAGTGAAGGAGGGAAGAGAAATTCTTGGAATGGACATTGAGTTGCTGAATAGTACAAGTATTAGTAGGGTCCTGAAGGAAGTCCAAATGGAGTTGTTAGAGTTTTTCTTCCCTGGGTTTAAGATGAGAGAAATTATTTTTATGATTTAAACTAGTCCAGGATCTAGCGTATCTTTTAAGAAGCTTGAGTTTATAATGAAATCGGTACATGTAGGAGCCCTGGATTTCATATTTCCATACTTTTGTCACAAGATTCTTAAAGGTGGAGTTTCGGGGCCAAATTGTTTCATACCTGAATGGTAATCGAATAGGGGATACAGTCGAGCCAAAGAAGAAGGAAATGAGGGCGTGGTCAGACGGAGAAAATGGATGGGGGTGGATAGTTAAATTAGAAAAAAGGGAGGTAAGAGAGCAATGTACCAGAACTCTATTTAATCTTTCGAGAATATTGCTCCCTATATTCTGTGACTTCGGCCAGGTGAAGGGGAAGCCCGTGTAGTTTGAGTATGTCAGATTCAAATCAGTACACATAGATTGGAGTCACAAAAAACGAGAAGACGAAGGGGTAATGCCTCCAATCTTATCTGAGGGGGATAGGAGTTCATTAAAGTCACCAACAATTTTAACACGTAGTTCAAGATTGGAAATTTTTTGATGCAATAGAGTCCAAAAAGAATTTTTCCAGTTTCCCTAGAAGGGGCATAGACAAAAAAGAGAAGGATACGCGTATCCTTAATCACAATGTTCATACAAATAATACAAATAAAATTATCATGATAATGATTAAGATTGAAATGCTTTGTAGTAAACAAGTTTTTATAAAGGAGCCACAAACCACCTTTGACACCAACCGAAAGAACAATGATGATGTTATCAAACCCCATTCTTCTAATAAGACTAGTAGAGGGAGTAGCATCCACCTTAGTTTCAGACAATTAAATAACATCCAACTTATTTTTCTTTTTAATGTAAGCAATTTCAGTGATAAGATCCTTACGATGCATACCCCGAACATTTTAATAGCCTATATTCATATTAACTAATCATGAGCAAAAGAATCCAAGTTATAATAATGGTTCGAGGACCAGGTTGACAAAGAGTATTCAATAAATTTAATATGTTGATCTTTGTATATATATATATATATTAATTGATTTGTTTTCAAATGAGAAAATGATATCAATGGTAGTAGGATAGTGATATTTAATTTTGATTTTTGGAAAAAAGACATGTCGCACGATAATGTGGCATAACTAATAAGTGAATATAAAATATTGTTCTGGTAATCATATAGAGATTTTCAAGGGTGTGTCATCATGAGTTATTAGTTTTTACACCTTACTATACTTAAAAGAGAAGACACACTACAAACACCAAGAAAAAGAGAAGATATAAGAAAAAATCTCACCGTTCCAATCAAGTAGCGAAAAAACGTACAATATGGACACGATTAATTTATTCGGCAGAAATCCTATCTCGCATGTACAAACGTTATCACTAATGAACACACAGTACATCCACGTATCAACACACATTTAATTTAGCCAAAAACACATAAAAATGGTTTCACGCATAAATTTATAAGACAAATATTTGTGGTGTATTCATACACACTTGTGTGGTTTCATATTAACACATATGTGTTTCACAAGAGAACATGTCTTAGCTTGGCCCTCTCGCGCAACGCGAGACCAACATCATTCGCGTTGCGCGAGAATGTGTGTATTATAAATACACACAAACCCTATTTCAGCTCTAATTTACAGCATTACTGCGCCGCGAAAAAAAATCACAGCTCCCAAATTTTGCTCTTCTCAACCCTAATCATCCATAATCATGAACAAATGTATGTTTTTTATTGTTTTATGCATTATAATGTTGATTTTAGATGAATATGTTGTTTGTATATGCAACTTCATATTATATGATTATTTTGATATAGAAACTGTTTTATATGAAATTAGGTTGTTTAGAATGAATGAAAGATGATAGTTTTATATTATGGTTGATTAGTGAATGGTTTCTATTTGTTAATTTTTGATATTGAATAGATGATATGTAGGTTTTTATTATGATTAGGGTTTAGATTTTGATTTGGGAATTTTGTAGTAATTTACTTAAATTGATAGGTTTTGTGTTAAAGGTATTGAATTTTTGTGGAATTAATATGAATTCCTGTGTGAAAATGGCCGGAATGTGGCCGAAATTGGAAAGATGGCTGGAGAAGAAAGTATGACGTCACGCACAACGTGTGACGTCACACTCTCAAGCAACGCGAGAAGTGGGTGTCTTTTATTAGGGTGAAGAACCGTGGTAATTTACTAATTTTATTAAATATTTACCCCAGTTTTTAATACGCCCACAACAACACCTCGGTTTACTCAAAACCGTGACAAATAAGTACTTTTATTAGCGTATATTTGCCTAGGTTTGAACTTTTCACCACGGGTATTTGAAGAACGCGGTAAAACTACCTAGTAAATTTACTCCGCTTCATGTTTTACCACGGTTTATATAGAACTGGGGTAATATGGTTGACCGAATTTTATTTTACATGGTAATTATTTATTGTTAATAACCAAACCAGCGTGAGGAAAAATTATTTCCCGGCCTCATCCCTATTTCTTATCCTTCCTTAGCCGCTTCTTCCTCCATTATAGATCGAGCAACAAAGTGCTAGTGATGTAGAGAAGATCGTCAACCTTTGGTGGCACATGTCATCTCCGTCTTCTTTTCTTTTGCACAAGGGCAATGTGGAATCAAACTCTCCATTTCTACAAAGGAGTAGCAACCTTAAACAATCTCTTGTCCTCCCTCTTTGATGAATTCGAGTGGTTCATGTACAATATTCCGCTCATACAAACCCCATCGACCTTCAATCACAAACTCTCCCGGCGATCTGCACAAATCAAGGTGATTTTTTCCCAAAACTAGACCTTCTTCCTTTATGCACACCACATGTTCGACAAATTTCCTAAGAGAATGCATCCTCTCTTTTCATCTTTCATCAATCAAAATCACTTACTATGTACCTTGCTTTGCTAGTGTCCAGGTTTCTGACTGCTTCTAGGTTCCGGTTGCGTTGTTCAACTCCTTTTGCTCTGTCGTTGCACGGCGCTGCCATCGTCAACCTTTAAGGTGCTTCCATAATCACCCTCTGTGACACTGCATTCTCCAAGTGTTTCTTCATCCTTCTCTTCCGAGTAACCTAATAGTGAGTCCTAATGAACCATCCTTCTATAAATTTCATAATCAATTTACACAATTAGTACATGAGTGAACCCTAACTTTGTTATGATTTGACTTGATATTACTTGAAAACTGAATTAAAGAAAATCTAGTTGTACACTGCTTGATAACTATTTAGCATGGAATTTCTTAGATACTTCACTTGAAACTACTACTGTTAGTTCTCTTAGTGACAAACAACAAGTTACTTTATTCAATTTTATATTAGTTGTTCATATGTGGTTATTGTGAGATGATAACAGGATGAACTATATGTCTTGTAGTCAATAACATAGTAGCATAATATAGAGATTAAGAACAAACAGACAAGTAATGGTTATAGATTGTGTTTGCCAATTGCTTAAACTTGAGATGAGTTATAGTTTTGGTTTGCCTATTGCTTAAAACTTGAGATGAATTATACTGAGGACATAGTTTATTTTTTATTTTTATCGTTTGATCAATCTTGATGTGTAATCTTTAGTGATTAAATTAGACAAGTTTTAGTTTAAACTCATTGTTTCTATTTATAAACAGGTACATCTTATCTTCAATTGCTAATACCGTAGACCTTTAGCTATCAAATATGTGCAGATTTGTTTCAAAAGGCTATTTCTTAGTCTAAAAGAATATGATGAAGTTTTGTCAAAGCTTCTTTTGAGACTTTCTATAATTCATTTGAGAAGAGAACTTGTAATTCTGCTCTTATATTAAGGTAACATGATCCTCTTAAAGACCAGTAACTAGTAGAATAGAATTGTCACACATGTTAAAACTCTCTTCATATATGTTGGGTCATTGAAGTTAAAGACTTTGAATAACATATATACTTTGATCCTAAAAGGTTTGTATGATAAGACTCCTATTGATACTTCATTCTCTCTCTGGGTTGATCATTAGTGTTATTTTTGTGGTTGTACATTGTCGATAAGTATATTAATACATACACACTTCACATTTTTCAAATGAGTTGGTCGAAGATTAATTCAAGCTCAAGTTCCATTTCATGTAGGTCATTCCACTACTCTTAGGCTGTTAGCCAAGGAGGTCTTTGATAGAGTAAATAAACAGGGTATATATTGTAGTCTGCTTACTAGACAGGAAAAGACGAGGGTTAATTTCTCAAATCATATTACTTGTACAGTTACGATGGTTGGGACAAATGAGTTTTAGGAAGTTGTTGTTATTGATGAGATTTAATCCTATACTTTGTTTGTTTGGCTGTCTGATATAAAAATACTACAAATATTTCCCACCTTAAATCTGTGTGCAGGTGAAATAAATTGGTTGTTGATGCAAAAGAAGGGGTGACGTTGAATGTACCAGGAAATCTCTCTAGTCCAAATGCTTCGTCTAGCAGTGCAATACCATCCACGTTTCCTGCTGGAAGTGCGCCTCCACTCTCACCAAGAAGTTAATCTAGTTCGCGTTGTATTATGAATCAGAGTCTAGGCCTTGAATGTACTGCAAACAAAAAAAAGGAGTTGATTCACAAGTAAGAAACTTATGTGTTTGTTTCTCATCGTGCACCCAGGCATGCTTTAAATAGATCATGTTTTTCGTGTCCAGAGTGGGGGATGCAAATAACCGGTAAGACATATTTTTTTGATGTAGAAGCTCAGAGTACAATGACTAATTCCTGAATGGATTTCCAACCTCTGGTGATTCATCTCTTTATAATTTCTTTGGATGAAACCCTTGTTGATGTTCAAGGATTTGAGTGTGTATGGTGCTGTTTTTATTTAGATATTCTTGTATGGTGAGTATCTATTAGAATTTAAATGTCAATTCAGGGTGAAATGTTTGTTTAATATTCATTTTTTTTAAAAACATAATTATTTACCTCGGTTATTTTACAAAACCGTTGTAATAAGTTTTCAAAAATTTTAGTAATAAAGGGCATATTTACCCCGGTTACACGTTTACCGCCTTTTACAAACCGTGGTAAAAGTATCGAAGTAAAAATAGAAATGAGCACATTTACCCCGGTTAAACGTTTACCTCTTCATGAACCGCTGTAAAAGAGAAACCGGGGTAAATATGAAAACCGAGGTGAACATGTTTACCGCGGCCATTTTTGCCACGCACAACATGCTGTTTTTTTTTCCGCAATCTGTATTTTTTTCTGCATTCTGTATGGTTGCAATTTGATATTGATTTTGTATTGGTTTAGGTAATGGATCGTCCAGGACGTTCGACTCAATTTAGAAACTGAGATGAAAGGAAGAGAAACCCACCAACTGACAAGGGAAAAGGCAAGAAAAGCAAGAAAGTTGCCCCACACGAGTTGTTCCTGGCTGAGGGACCTAACCATTACAATGAAGAGTACTCTGGTGAGGCGAGCTATTGGGGGGGGGGGGGGGGGGGGCTGAGTCTATTTCAGGTTATGCCTCCTATCAGGGCGAGTACCCTACATGCTATTATTTGGAAGCTCCAACATCGTCTAACAATTATTTTGTTGGACAAGTTGAGGGCAGTTGCTATGTTGGAGACGCTGAAACGTGTTGGGACAATTTCATACAGGGTGAAGGGAGTGGATGTGGTGTGGATGTGGTGTGGACATTGTGTAGGGTTGGGGTAATGGTCATGGTTGGGGAAGTGGATATGTTGAGGAAAGTGGACAAGTTGGTTCTTCATCTCATAATCAACAACAAAACTAGAGGAAGAAGAAGAGGAGGATCAAGTAGGAGATGGAGATAAAGATGAATAAGGAGAAGATAATAAAGAGGAAGAGCAGCCAGCTTGAAAGCGCAAAGCAAAAGCAAAGAACGAGCCAAGATGTGATCCTGAGCTCACTGTTAACGTACCCGGAGGTCCAGAAAATCCAGATTTGCTGAAGAGTTTTCCTACACATGTGGCTTACCACATCCAGAATGGTTTTGTGAGTAATTTATTTTTATATTCACAAGCCTAAGTTTTTTTTAGATTAATTTTATTTATATGAATTTCACTTGTTTTATTTTTTAATTTGTATTATAAAGGACAAAAGGCCAAGGATGGGACAACAAAAGGAACAAACAAAAGCAGAACTGGGCATAACAGCAAGACCGAAGATGGAGTGATGTACCCGCTACACTTGGATTGTCACATCTCGCCGACATCATGTACGAAGAAATCGACCTCTCGTTGATTGGAACGTTCATTGAAAGATGTAAGCCCGAGACAAACACTTTCCACCTCCCGGGTGGTGAGATCACACCCACTCTTTTAGACATTCAAAAGATTTTATGGATATCTATAAATGAGAATGGCATGGGACCAATGAAAAAACGGGTGAGAAGTTAGGGAGGAATGAACTGGAGGACCATTTTCCTAAGTTGGGGGCATCAATTTTTAATATACCTACGAGAGTGATTGATTCTGGAAGGGTGAAAGTTGAGTGGTTGAAGAACTATTGTCAAGAATTGTCAAAAGAACAACAAGGCTTAGGTTGGGCGTTGTATATTTTTGCCTCGACCTTATTTCCTGACAAGTCCCAAAATTTGATCCAACTCAGATATGGACACTTTGTTGAATCATTTGGCACAACTTTGAACACCTAGTGGGGCTCAGGTGTGTTGGAAAGAAAGTGTAGTTAGCGTTTTTTCACACTGTCACGAACACTACGTTGAATGTGGAAGCCACAAGACATCCCATTTTCGGGGTTGCTAGTCAATGATCTTTGAGAGCCATTCGTCGTCCTTCCCATGTAAGTTGGTGTACGACGCTCTCCAAAGTTGGGGTTTCTCGAGGTCCAGTCCAAGTTCCTTCTACTAGATGCCAAATATCCTTGACCTTAGCTATCATTAAATCCCGTATGTCCTTCCATGAATGTTGGTTCTCCTCCGTCTCAAACGCTATTGATATAAATCCACAATTTCCATCTCCACATATTTCAAACCAACCTGTCATATAATTGCACATGCATTGAGGTACCTGAGTCTTGTATTTGGACGATGCCGCATAGGTTGTTTCTTCAATGTTGCAGAATTAGAAGCATTTATTTCCTTCTTTGGAGGTGTTTCTTCCAAAGCTCTAGCATCCATCTCTTCATTAGTGTACTCCCATGCAGACGGTGTTCTTTGGGTTGATCTTGGCTCTTTGTTAGGAGCTCCTTGTGGACGACCCTCAGTGTGCTTTGAAATGGCCGGATCTTTTAGAGGAGTATTTACTCTCACAATCTCTAAAACTGATAGTGCACACTTCTCTTGATCATGGGATGACAAGTTCGGAAACGTTTCCTCATAGCAACTCTCAAAAAGATGTCTTGCCACCTTACTCTTAACTTTGAGTACATCGGGTACATCAACCTCTTCCAAACTCAATGTAATCCAGAAAGGATGCAACTCTGATGGTAAAAGAGGCCTTTGCTCCTTCCAATGTTGGCCAATCTAATGGACACACATCAACCCGTCTCTAATCTTGATCTCACAGTTGCAAAACATAGGCGTGTACAAACTCCATTTCTCGCCTTTCTCATATTCCTTAAGCAAGAACTCTATGCATTTGTAATACTCTTTGAACTTCAAGACTTTAAACAAGTCTGCCCCTTTAACAGTTGTGAAGTTCTTTGTCAGACTCTCGGTGAAAGACACAACTATCTCCTAAAGTTGGTTCACTGTCATTGTTTGGTATTCATCAAACATTGTGTCTAATCTACCCTTTCCACTAGTCAAGTACGACTTTACACACGAATGTCCTCCTTCAACTCTAAAATCGTCGAAAAAAAACATGTAAATTGACTGCATTATAAAAACTATAACTCTGCCATACAGTTTCTATAATGCAATTTCTCGCGTTACCCTAGGAATCCATTCCCGTGATACACAAGACATGATTTCTGGCGTTACGCGTGAAATTTCCATACAGAAACTGTATTGCAGAACGGACAACCCTTTGGTAATAAATAGCATTGCATAACATTTAAATCTCGAAAATAGCAAAAGTACATGAAGGAGTGTTATTCCCAAGAGTAAAGACGTTATGCGTCCATGCTGAAACAATTCTTTCCTTGTAAGGGTTAAGACAATTGTCTCTCACGTATTTCACTACAGTTGGAAAGCTTTTCAAACACTCTCAAGTATCCTCAACTTTGTGTAGTAGCCTTCTTCAATGGTTTGTTTGAAGAACTCAAAATATTCCACATAAATCTGAGTTCCCAATGCGTGTGTTCCCATATCTTTCTTGCCTTTGGCCTCTATGTTTCTCCTTACATGTCGTTTGCATAAGAGAAACTTTGTAGTTGTCCATAACATGTTTGTTGCATTCATAAGTGTCATCTCACGGTCTGTGATAATCCAAGTAGGCGAGACTCATATTCTCATAAACATGTTCTGCAACGGCTACATTGCCAACAAATCACTTTCCTTACTCTCGGCCTCTATAAATGTCTCGCTAGCAACAAAATTCTTCCACGTAGAAGTCAAACCAACTATCTCCAGAAAAGGAACATTGTACATGTCATCAAAATACAATTAAGCAAAGACTTGTGGTGAATTTTGTAATGTGAGACTCACGCATAACGCCTCATAACACACCTCGCCTAATGCGATAGTGTGTTTCTCGTGTAACGTGATAGTGTGTTTATCGCGGGTGAAAATATTGTGACCCTACTTTTCATCTATTTATAAACTAAAACTCATTTATAAACTATCCTACCTAACAAACCCTAAATAATTTAATTTATAAATATTCATATATTAGCAATTTCAAGAAACATTGCAGAAATGAGTTTTCATGCGTAACGCGGACACATGTGTGGAAGAATTCGGGACTAGCAAAGAAAAAGTCACCTATCTCGGAAGGATTTTTTTACTTGGCCTATACTCCGTGAAGTAGTTGTTCTCTTTGCTTGTGTGGAAGAATTCTCACTACAAAAAAGAATGTATATAGTCATGCAAATTGTTACAAAATTAGCAATAATTCACTTGTGGCTAAATTAGTTAGCCACAACTTTCGCGACAAATGGAAAGGATGTTGGCATACGAGGTGCAACTATTAGCAACAAAAAATAGCAAAAATATTAGCAATTAATATATAATTTATGTCTAGATTTGTTACTAAACTTGTATAATTAATGAACCTCATCACAGAGAAAATTTGTTGCTAAAAAGACACGAACCAAACAATAAATTGATTTTGTCACTAACTTTGTTACTATAATTGTCTTTGATTACGTGGGTGTGGTTGTCGTTGGATTGGTAGCTTAGTTTGTGAGCAAGTACATAGCTAACGAAGTTACTAAATATGTTGGCTTGTTTGTGGCTATGTAAGAAGGTAATCTCGTGAGATGGATGTTGATACACTGGTTACCAATATTGTCATTTAGTCTGTAAGATTTATAGCTACGAGCAATAAGTTTGCAAGTGTAGTTGCTTCTAATTATAGCACAAGTTTTGTTGTTGATCTTGAAGTTTAGTTTGTGACTAAGTACATAGCGAAATATGTTGACGATAATTTATAAATAAGTATAATAAGATTGCTAGTTATGTACCTATGTTTATATCTATAAATATTATTCATAATTTTTAAATGTCACGCTAATTATATAACTAATTATGTAACTATCTATGTTACTATAAATATCGATAACTCTACAAATGTCAATATAACCATGAGAGAATTTGTTGGTATAGTGTAGCAAATTGGGCTATTAAATAATATTTATTCTTTTATTAGAGGACGCAAACTTAATATAGAAATTAGGTAATAATAAAATAAAATGCTAATTTTTTAGAAAAGAGATGTGATCAAAATTCTCAAAGAATAAATTATTCAAAAGACAAATATAGAAATGTAAACTATCAAAACGGAAATGCTAGGTAAATAGAGATTTGGCCAGAATAGATTGGGCTTCATTTTCGAATCATGGAGGATTATTAAAACCACTTAAGTGTGTACCTGGAACCCTCCCCACCGCAATTCTTTCTTGTCATCAGAAACCATAATGAAACAAGTGTATGCTTCATCATAGTGAGAATGTATAATGTGCTTCAACATATCATAGGCAGGATTCAATGGATCGAAGCTACATCAAAAAAATTGATGATTATTAGAAGTGGTGCTAGAGATGGTTTGATTTGGGAGATGCTCCTGATTAATCTCAGTAGCATGATTATTGATGGGAGATAAAGGTGCTGATAATTCTTCAGGTAAGGTCGAGTCATTTTGGGTGAACCCATTAACATTAGGTATGGATTGTTCAGAATGTGAGATTCATTATGAATGGGAGAAAGGACTGGTGAAGGCTTACCATGAATGAAGGCTTACCATGAATTAGGGCTGGTGGTGAGGAATCAAAAGCTCCATATGAGCGGGTACTTTTTCGCCCAAGAGCTAAGGACTTTCCTCCGGCATATCTACACAATATGAGATACAACAACAACCACCACCACTTAAAACAACATCAAGAAACAGTGGTAATCATTAATGACAAGATTTACAACAAGAAACAAAATTTGTATTTTCATCGAGACAGCAGCAAGAAAATCATATATAGTGGTAATAATTAAATCGAACGAAGAAAACAATGACATCTTGATATCCATGCTTATTCAAAAACAAAATCCATGCTAATTCAGTAATCAAAAGAGAAAACAAAACTCCAAAGTTCATGCTTAATTCACTAAACAAAATCTATCCTTATTCAGGGGAAAAAAAATCCAAAGTTTTAGTGCAGCTCTAGTGTCTGAGATGATTGTTCTGCTAGGCGAGATTGCGCTAAGCGTATCATCCATCGTCTAAATATGCAACGCTTGAAAGAGAGGGAAGTTTCATGTTTTCTTTTCAAGAAGAGTTATTTTTGAAATTTGAAAATAATAGCTTAACTCCTTGTACATCACAACGCTTGTGTGAAACATTACTTGCTACTTCTTTTGGTTTGAAGCCCTACGTCAACCCTACATTGACTCCCAATTGCCCAAACTTTCTTGGCCCTTGAGTGCCACAATTTCGAGTCGCTTGTGACAAGGAATTTGTTTGATAATAAGCCCTCTTGCTTTGTGGTTGCATTGACGACCAACGCTTGTCTGCTCGGACCCATCGTCCTCGCATGACTTTAAGGTCAATATTGAAATGTTTTTAGGTGAAGATGACGCCGTGAAGTTAGCGTAGAATGCCTACACCTTTAGTCAACTTGACTACGATGAGTTTGTGAAACTCAAGCTTTCCACCAAACTCTCCAATGAATATGCTCGCACATGGTGGTATAATCTCAAAGAAGATCATTGTAGATGAGGTTGGAGCAACTTGACTACGTCATGACGAAACACTTCGTCCTGGTGGACTATGATGAGCATCATGATATTATCTTGCACTCAAGTCAACCAAGACACCACACAACATCAATCAAGATGATCGACATGGTCACTTCAGTCAAGAAATATGTTAACACCCTGCCCGATGATGTTGAATCGCTTCATGCCCTCATTTTACGTGTAGAACGTGATACCCTTCGAGCTAGTAAAACAACTAGCTCCTTGTTGGTCGTGACTCCGCCTACCGCTGCATTGTTCAACCCCCTGCATTACCTCACGTGTGTCCAAGACTAAAAAACCATTCCCTCATTTTCATGCCCTCATTTTCATTGTGGGAGGGAATGGTTTCAATGAAAATGTGGTTTTTCCACTACAACACGGACAACCAAAATCCAAGAAATTTCTAAGAGATGATCATCGTGTTTACTTTCTCCCTCCCAGTGCGTCTTTTTCAACTTCCAAAGCTTTGATTGGTTACCCCAATTATTTCTCCATGTTATGCCAAAAATCAAGGGCTTTGTGCCACCCATGCCACCAGACTTTTGGCAATTGACGACCGGCACACCAAAGTTGTTCACTTTCCATGGAAAAGTTGAATTGTGTCCAATGTGTTAAGCTCGTGAAGAAGCTACATGTGCGTGATCATACCAGCTTGAAGTATGGCATTTCCAATTCCATATCCCTTGCTATCACAGGCAACCTATATTGCCCTTTTGACCCTGGTGAAGTACCAAAGCTCAAAGAAGGGGAGTGTGAAACCTTCTCGCTAATCCTTTGACAACACAACCGACTCGCATGGATGATCGGTTTCCTCCCACACTCTAACTTCATGTTTAAGAAGAGGAGACACACCAATATTTTACTCCTTTCTCGCATAGGCCTACGTGCATGAATCGAGGACGATACAAATTTAAGAAAGGGTGAATGATGATGGAAAGTTGACCAACCCCGAGGCCTTGGTCAGGACCTTTCCCTCGCACAACATTGTCGCACCCGCCCCTAGGATCCATCTCCTTTAATGTGATTTTATCCCGTCTCAAGCCATGGAAGATTAAAGCAATCTCACTCCTTCACCAATGATCTTCATTCCTTGTCACCTAAAGGAAGATCCTTCAATTCCTCTCCAACCAAAGAAAGTAGGCAGTAGCCCTAATGGCCATATAGACTACCTTAAACTGCATTTTCTTCATTCCTTTATCTCTAGAAATCATGTGAATCCAACAAGACAAAGAAATAGGATTAAACCTGGATTGAAGCCAGCCATAAACTTTCTTGATCACAGTTCTAGAAAATCCACACTTCCACCAAATATGCGTTCTAGAAAATCCTCACTTTCCTGGTGTACAGAGGAAGCCCCAGATATGTGAAAGGAAACACACCCTTTTTGAATTACAACACCTGCAAATATCATATTCCTCCTCTTCTGAGCATCCTCTTAGATACACATCACTCTTAAGGAGTGTTGAAGAAAAATGTGTAAAATTGCAAAACATATTTTAATTGACTTTTAGAACTTGAGTTTGACCCTCTCCCGTTACCCTCTTGATTAAAACTTATACAAAAACCAAGATTTGAGTGTTTTGATAATTTGGGTTGCACCTGAAGGAATTGTGTCCTTTAATCAAATGTGCAATTACTAATTCTGAAATAGGACTATTTATGGAGATTAATAATCCAGATATTTTAGGAGTCGCATGCTATTGCTAGTGGCCAATACGACTTATGGGATTAATCAGGTTAAGCCCATGGCTAGAATAACTGGGTCCTATGAGGTCACACACTTAGAGTTTATGGACTGGATCAAGCGAATCCACAGACCCGGTAAGCCTATTGGATTTGAAGTACTTGGGAGAATTAAAGATATAGATTGATTATCAAGTAAAAGATAATAGTTATCTATTACTTATTGATAGAAGGATATATATCTTGAGAGATATATGGTATAAGATAATATATATATATTAGATATATATTTCAAGAAGTTGAAAGATATTATATACCAAATATATAAAACTACTTAATGCAAGATTATGGATTGATCTATATATATATAAGGTTATATGGACCAAGCCGTAATTGGTGAGTTCAAATACAAGATTTGTAGAGACAAATCTTTGTACGAGAGTTTGATGAAACCTAGAGAACAAGTTCTCTTCACGTCCGCGTATCTTCTCCCTCGTTTCAAGGTTATACTTTTGAGTTACTCGGTCTAGCAGAAGAGACTTAAAGGTGATCCAGTAAATTGCTCGTGTGGACTAATTAGAGGAGTCACACTTGGGGCTCTAATCTCTCCATTCCAGCGAGATTCAAACACGCATCAAAAGGTATTTATTTTTTCCTATGTACGATTTATTTAGTTTATGCATGAGATCCTTGGTTAGATGTTAGGAAAACGTTTCCTGAAATTCCGCTTTAAGCATCTAAAATCCCTACAGTGGTATCAGAGCCTCTTGCATAAATTGATTAGATCAAATTTAAAAGTTTAAATTTTGATGCATGTTCATGTTTTATGTTGATTCAATTATGTATAAATTGTTTGTATGGATTAATTTGCATAACTGAAACGAAAAATTTGATTTTTCTAGCCATAGAATTCATGAATTACATGTAGGGTAAGTTGCTGATTTTTTGAAAATTATGCATGATTTTGCCCTAAAGTTTATTCTTTTGATTAGTTTATCCAATCTGTTGTATATGTTTTGAACATACATGTTAAAATCTGATTTTTCATGTTAAAACTATGAATCAAGAAGCCTGAATTTTATGAAAATTCATTACCATAAATTTTCCAATCAAGAGTTGTAAAAGTTACAAATTTTAAGTGGGAGAAACACTGTTAAGAACGGAAAAGATGGTGCAGGCTGGACATGCGCGGCAACAGCACTACCCCGGTGGTTGTGATGTGGTGGCCGTCGGTGGCCCACTAACGATCCCAAGGATATTATTTACCAAGATAAGATATGATATGTGATATTCTATCTTAATAAATTAGATTTATTTTAATTAATAAGATATTTGATATTTTATTTGGTAAATAAATATTTAGTTAAATGTTACAAGATATTTTGATATCTTATTTGGTAAATTTTGAGTTACCATATTAACTGTTATTTTTGAATATTAGATTCATCATTTTTAGCAAATTAATGATTAATATATGATATTAATTCCATGCACAATTTAATTGAATTAATATAATTAGAAATCAGTTTCTATTTTAAATAATTAATTTGATTAATTTTTATTCTTTTTAAAATTTGGATCAAGAGCATATTTTATTTAGATGAAATTTTATATGTTATTATTGCATGCGGGTTTAATATTATGATATTATTGCATGCGGTGACTAGTATGGCCCACATTAGGATAGATAAATACGATCTGCGTATCGTTATGTTTTTCTTGTACACGATCTGCGTATCGTTATGTATTTTTGTAATTTAAATTTCTGCAAGAGAGTTTATTTCAATTATATGTAAAACAAGAAGAAGGAGATCCTAATGAGGCTAAGGATGGAGATCCAAGAAGAGGTGATTCAAGGATGAAGATCCATGAAGGACCACGAACTTGAAGATTAGATCTTATTTGGTTTTTAGGGGTCATACTAGGATCACAATTTTTATTTATTTATTGCATTACTTGAATGCTTTAATATTTTCCCACTTTGCATGCTTGCTTGTCTATTTATGTTATTTAGTTCACTTGTAGATAGACAACATTGCATGCTTAGGTCCCTTAAAAGAATATTGAGATATTGCCTTTCCATATCATAACCCATGAGGCCCTTAGAATTTGTTGGATAGTTTTCGCCTTAGCGAGGTGTCCTTCTTTGACTTTGGGATAGTGCGGGCATGTCTAATAGTGGCATGTAAACCTTGATACGGTTATACTCAACAAGAGACCAAAAGACTTAGTTTTGGATCTTGAGGCATAAGGATGAGTTTAACATAAGATGTGACCATCAACCAAGAGTTATAAAGGGTTATAATTGGTAAAGAGTTTACTTACCTTGATTACATGAGATTTGGGGAAGTGCCTAAGTACGCTCAAGTTTCATTTAAGATAGGATCTTGGAATCATTTTACTCAGGAAGGGACAATTTTTAATTGAGTAGAATGCGTAATACCTTAATTTTTATATCTTGTCTAAATTTTAAGATATTGCATGTCAAGCATAATTTATCTGCATTTTTTTTTATTATTCTGTTTCTGTACTTACTACGTCTTCTGAACACCTCAAAATCAATCTCCACTCAATTGTTGAGAAAAATAAGTTGAACGACACAAATTTCTTTGATTGGGAAATAAAATGAGAAATGTTCTCAGAACTGAGGGTCAACAAGATCAAGAAAGGATTTACGTTACTGAAATCTTAACAACTAACTCCAATGATTGGGTATTAGATACCGGTTGTGGTTCTCACATTATTTCGAATGTGCATGGACTAAGAAATAGGAGAAGGTTGTAGAAGGGTGAGATAGATCTCCGTGTTGGAAATGGAGCAACTGTTGCTGCAATTGAAATTGGAGATTATAGTCTATCTTTACCTTCTGGCTTAGTTTTAGAACTTAATAATTGTTATTTTGTTCCCTTCCATAACTAAGAACTTGATTTCATTTTCGGTTTTGCATCGTGAGGGTTATAAATTTGTTGTTGATGATGGTTTTTCCATTTATAAGAATGACATTTTTTATGCCCAGGCACATATGACTAGTACTGGACTATACAGATTAGTGCTCAAATCCGATGTATATAACGTGGATACTAAAAGGCAAAAGTCGAATGATATAAGTGAAGCCAATCTATGGCATTGTCGCTTGGGCCACATTAGCATCAAACGCATGAAGGAACTCCAAAATGTTGGACGTTTAAAGTCATTTGATTTTGAATAATTTGAAACATGTGAATCATGTCTCATGGGCAAGATGACAAGGTCACCTTTCACTGGTACAAGTGAGAGGACTACTGAGCTGTTAGCTCTCATACATACCGATGTGTGTGGACCTATGAGCACAGAAGCTAGGAGAGGCTATCGATACTTTATTACTTTTACTGATGATTTTAGTAGATATGGGTATATCTACTTAATGAAACATAAATCCGAATCCTTTGAAATGTTCAAAGAATTTCATAATGAAGTAGAGAAACAAACAGGCAAAAAGATAAAGGCACTTCGATCAGATCGAGGGGGTGAATATCTGAGCCACGAATTCGACCATCATTTGAGGAGTTGTGGGATTCTAACACAACTGACTCCACCGGGTACACCACAGCTGAATGGTGTATCTGAGAGAAGAAACAGGACATTGTTAGACATGGTCCGCTCAATGATGAGTTTTGCTGATCTTCCTACATCCTTTTGGGGTTATGCCCTCACTACCGCTGCATTCACACTAAACAGGACTCCGTCACGATCAGTTGACAAGACACCACATGAGATATGGTTTGGGAAGCCACCCAGCTTGTCATTTCTGAAGGTCTGGGGATGTGAAGCTTATGTAAAGCGTTTACTATGTGATAAGCTCGCACCCAAATCAGACAAATGTTTTTATAGGTTAACTCAAGGAAACGAGGGGTTATTATTTCTACAATCCAGTTGAGAACAAAGTGTTTGTTGCTCGGGATAGTGTCTTTTTGGAAAATGGGTTCTTTTCCAAGAAGTCAAGTGGGAGAAATGTTCAACTTGATGAGATTCAAGCGGAGCAACAAACAGGCCAAGACGGCAACCTAGACGATATGAGGATTTTGTCTTGATTGCTGACGTTCTACTTTTAGAGAATGATGAGCCTGCTACCTATAAACAAGCAATGACGGACCCCGACTCCGAAAAATGGCTTGAAGCCATGAGATCCAAAATGGAATCCATGTTTGAAAATAAGTTTTGGGACTTGATAGATTTGCCTGATGGGGTAAAACCTATTGGATGCAAATGGGTCTTCAAGATCAAAACAGACAAGGATGGAAATGTTTCTGTCTATAAGGCAAGATTAGTTGCCAAAGGATTTAGACAAGTTCATGGTATTGACTATGATGAAACGTTCTCACCGGTCGTTATGATCAGGTCCATTAGGATAATCCTAGCCATTGCCGCTTATTATGATTATGAGATATGGCAAATGGATGTCAAGACCGCTTTTCTAAATGGTTTTCTAGAAGAGAATGTATACATGTTGCAGCCAGAAGGTTTTGAGGATCCAGAGAATCCTAGGAAAGTATGCAAGCTTAAGAAGTCTATCTATGGACTTAAGCAAGCATCTAGGAGTTGGAATCTTCGTTTTGATGAAGTGGTCAAAAAGTTTGATTTCATCAGATGCGAAGAAGAACCCTGTGTTTACAAGAAATTTAGTGGGAGCAAAGTGACCTTCCTGGTTCTATATGTGGATGACATATTACTCATTGGAAATGATATTCCTATGCTGGAGGCAGTGAAGGAATGGCTTAAGAAGAATTTTTCAATGAAGGACCTAGGAGAGGCAGAGTACATATTAGGCATTAAGATCTATAGAGATAGGTCTAAGAGGCTTATTGGTCTAAGTCAAAGAAACCTATATAGATAAGGTCCTTGCTAGATTTAATATGGTGAATTCTAAGAAAGGATTTCTTCCTATGCAACATGGCATACGACTCAGTAAAATCCAGTGTCCTAAGACACCTGGTGAAATTGAGAAAAATGAGTAGGATTCCTTATGCCTCAGCCATAGGATCCATCATGTATGCTATGACTTGTACTCGCCCAGATGTTGCGCACGCTTTGAGTGTGTGCAGCAGATACCAATCAAACCCTGAAAGACACATTCGTGTGCAGCCAAGAACATTCTAAAGTACTTGAGAAGGACTAAGGATGATGTATTGGTGAACGGAGGTGATGACGAATTGGTCGTCAAGGGCTATACTGATGCGAGTTTCCAGACAGACAAAGATAATTTCGAGTTTCAGTCTGGATACGTCTTCATTCTGAATGGAGGGGTTGTCATCTAGAATAGCTCGAAGTAAAAGAGATTTTCCTAGCTTTATATGTGGATGACATATTACTCATTAGAAATGGCACCCATATGTTGGAGACATTTAAGTACTGACTTAAGAAGGATTTTAATGAAGGACTTGGGAGATGTTGAATACATACTAGGCATTAAAGTCTATGGAGATAGACATACGAGACCTACTAGCCTGAGAAAGAGTTAGTGTCAATGGTGTATAAGAAAGAACATCCTATGGTACTTAAGAGGGACTAAGGATGAATTCTTGATTTATGGAGATAATGATGAGTTAGTCGTCCAGACAATTACTACAAAAGTGCCACATGATTCAATACTATGTTGATAGAGAAGACATGAGGTTGTGCACATTGCACAGATGATAAAATTGCAGATATTTTAACCAAGCCTATATCTAGACCCAAGTGTGACAGTCACATTCGAGTCAAAGGGCTCAAACACATTGGAGAATTGTTTTGAACTATTTTGTTTTATGATAAAACTTGTTTATTGTTGTTACATACATTTATGCTTGACTTATATATGAGTTTCATATTATTATTTAATCATTGCTTGGGATTAGATAATGTATCCAAACAATTTTATAGTTAACAAATGGGTTCATCAAAACTGTTTTGGTGAATGGAACCCCATTAAGTGAACTGAAATTATAAAATTGTTAGAAGTCCATGGTCTGAGTCATTAACTTGGATACAAATGACTTTATTAAAGACCATATTGTGAGATTGATTGATAACACCGGGTTTCATGTGTTATGGGGACATAGTGATGTCTAATCAATCACATAGATGTGTATAGCGATACATGTCGGACAGACCGATCTTAGGATTCTTCAGGACATTACTGTAGAGTTCTAGGAATATTCATGATTAGTGAGTTCCTTAGACATGAGTATGATATAGTTATCATTTGGCTGATGGTATGTCTTTGACGCTGTTCAACGCTGACCGTAACAGGCAGCTATAAAGGCAGTGATTGGGATTGCCAAAAGTTGAGTGGGAGCTATAGTCGTACAAGATTGAATATGTCCTCCTATTCCATGTATACCATGATACATTTAGAAAGGAATGGTGTCTCGGCCACTTGAAGGGTGAGAACTGTGAAAACGCATGGCCATGCTCGGATGGATTATTAGTAATCATCTGTACTGACAGTTCGATCTCAAGAGTTCAAGAAACATATTTGGCGGAAAAGGTGAGTTTCATCGTATAGTCAAATAGGACACTAAGTGACAAAGGAATTTTAACATTGCACACTTGTTTTAAGGACAAGTGGGAGATTGAAGGAATTGTGTCCTTTAATCAAATGTGCAATTACTAATTATGAAATAGGACTATTTATGGAGATTAATAATCCAGATATTTTAGGAGTCGCATGCTATTGCTAGTGGCCAATACGACTTATGGGATTAATCAGGTTAAGCCCATGGCTAGAATAACTGGGTCCTATGAGGTCACACACTTAGAGTTTATGGACTGGATCAAGCGAATCCGCAGGCCCGGTAAGCCTATTGGATTTGAAGTACTTGGGAGAATTAAAGATATAGATTGATTATCAAGTAAAAGATAATAGTTATCTATTACTTATTGATAGAAGGATATATATCTTGAGAGATATATGGTATAAGATAATATATATATATTAGATATATATTTCAAGAAGTTGAAAGATATTATATACCAAATATATAAAACTACTTAATGCAAGATTATGGATTGATCTATATATATATAAGGTTATATGGACCAAGCCGTAATTGGTGAGTTCAAATACAAGATTTGTAGAGACAAATCTTTGTACGAGAGTTTGATGAAACCTAGAGAACAAGTTCTCTTCACGTCCGCGTATCTTCTCCCTCGTTTCAAGGTTATACTTTTGAGTTACTCGGTCTAGCAGAAGAGACTTAAAGGTGATCCAGTAAATTGCTCGTGTGGACTAATTAGAGGAGTCACACTTGGGGCTCTAATCTCTCCATTCCAGCGAGATTCAAACACGCATCAAAAGGTATTTATTCTTTCCTATGTACGATTTATTTAGTTTATGCATGAGATCCTTGGTTAGATGTTAGGAAAACGTTTCCTGAAATTCCGCTTTAAGCATCTAAAATCCCTACAGCACCCGAGTTTGTAGCGGATTGCCTACATATCTCTTTGAAGAGAATCAAGTCTTATGTAGTTCAGGGTGTTAAATTTACGTACATCAGAGAAACGAGCCTAAACTCACCTTCGAGGAAGGGTAGCTTAAACACGATTCAACTATCATGTGTACGTCGTGAATGAAATCGAACCCACCTTCTAGGAAGGGTTGTCCAATATCTTCACTGTTTTATATTTTTATTTATTATTTTGAATTTGGGGTTTGCGACTGTACTCGATACGTATTTTATTCTATTTTTTTACCGAGCTCCTACGTAGTCTTTATAGACGTCAAGTCTTTACGTAGTTCTAAAGAATATTGAGAATGAATTACTCTTCTTTGATTAAGGAAAAATGATCTATTAAATGTAATTAGTTGTTAAATGATTGAGATAGCTTTTAATTTTTTAAAGTCATCATTTCATAACTTTTGCTAATGAATAGATCATTTTTGCAAATTTGTGTGGTCTCCGTACTGAAGATCGACATAGTGGTGGACCATGCCCATTCAAACTTTATTTTGGGCTCTCTTATATTTTAAGGTCACTCGTCCTTTGCGAAGCACACCCTTCTCTTTGGGTTTGATTTGTACCCCAGAGGCCTATTTGCTCAAATCTTTATATATCAAACCTATAGTGCATTCTCACTTCCTGTAAGCTGTAATCTCTTTTTGATTAAGATCCCACGCTTCAACATATTCAAAACAAGTAGTTTTGCTTTCTCAGAGTTATACTTAGTCTCTGGTTCTTCATCTTTCCAATTCTTTTTGTTACTCAAATTGTTGAACCTCCATGTTTAGACAAAGACCAACATTATATCAACTTATTTTTGAAAGTCTCTGCACTTTGAGTTCCAACATATAATGCACGATTCTGCCACATATAACAACAAATAGGTAAATGGTTCCTTTGATTTATTTTAATCCATTTGGTTCTGTTGGAGTGGTTTTCGGTACTGTTCGGTTCCTCTCAAGCTACGAACTTTGTAGGATCTGTATGTTAGTATCAAGAGAACTGTGACAAAGAGTTGTCCAGTTCCTAGGCACAGTGGAAGTAATATGACAAGTTATCAACGCAATTACTTAAGGTGGAAACCCTAGATAACCAACTAGTTATCTTTGGATGAAAATCACCCTTCTTTCGAGGATTTGAACGGTCTACTTGTATATTCAATCAATGAGTTTAGAGATGAACGAGATTACAAAACTTATTGCTAAGTACTAACCTAGTTCCTATCAGAAACTCTAAGATGAAAATACCAGTGAACTTACTTGATGTTCTTTTGCAAGAACATTTTTCTCTTCTCTTAGTCTGATGCACTTCAAGCTTCGTCAAAATACATAAGACCTAAGAACATAAAGATGATCATATATATAGGAAGCAAGTCTGCCATATAAAGATATTCCAAGAATATATTATACGTCATACTTATTTCCTAATTTATAACAATCTCTATGGCTTTCAAGTTAACCTAATTAACTCGAGATTTACCAAATATTACATAGACAATATTACAACCAACTCTAGCAATATCCTAACAAGGAAAAGATCTCCTACAAGATCTTCTCGGCTCGCCGCCCACGCTAGGGTTAGAAACAACACGGATGTAACGCAGTTCCTTCAGACTTCCCTTAATACTTCATCAGTCTTCAAATCTTCAATCTTTTCATCTGAAATATCAAGATAAACTATACCATAGTATATGCTAAGGTTGTCATCGTCAAAACATGGAATAATAGTGGAAAGGAACCTATTGAAGAACCAGTGTTCCTCAGGTTCTTATTCCAACAATTTCCCCCTTTTTGATGATGACAAACTCGTATAAGTGTAATCACAGAGACAATAGGCAGATATGAATATGAATCTCAGGACAAAGATACTTAGACCAAAAGCTTCAAAAGGTTCCCCCTTAACCTTTGAATTTTCTAACAAGTTCCCCCTAAACACGATGTCAGTCCTATTGGTTCCAAGATTTCAGAGTATATTCCCCCTTTTGACATCATCGAAAAGATTTAAAGATAATATAAGGAACTATGATGCAAAACATGAACGTGCAAGACTCACAAGGCATAGAACAACAAAATATTGTTATTATCATTCATGAGCCCAAAGACAATTGTGACTCATACAAGCAAACACAAAAAAAGGAACAGAAATCATGAAGCAGAAAGAACAACAAGAACATAAGGATTGATGTGCTGGGGAACCCTAGAGGAAATTCTATGCCAACTACATCGGAGGAACTGCTGGAGAAACCCTATCTTCTCTTGACAGAGAGAACGTCGGCAAGCTTGACGAAGGCAGAGCTAAGGTCATGAATAGCAGCCGAAATTTCCCGTAGTTTCTCAACAATCTCGGAAGAGATCTCCTCTTGATCATCTGCAGGAGCGGGTCGAGCAGGTATATGTCTGGAGGGCCTGGACTTCTTGGAGACATTCTCTTCCACTTTGAGACTGTTGATGTAGGAGCTATCCATCATGTGGGAGAACTGCGTCTCCTCCTCTATTGCCGGGTAAATGTCAAGTCTCTCCAAGAGAGCCTTGATGAGTCATGGGAACGGCAGAGAGTGGGATGGATGGCTATGGCATGCCTACATGTGATGCATGATGATCTTAGGCATGTCAAGGATCTCCCCAGAGACGATTTTGTCCATGAAGACAGCGTCGGCAATCAGAACTGTGCTCCTCTTTTCTTGGCGAGGAACTACGTTGTTTATCAGAAACGCATGGAGCAGCTTCATGGAGAGGGAGAGGAACCTTGTGTTGAATTCCTTTAGGGAAGAGTTCCCAAACACAGTCTTGGCAAGCTCAGTCTTCTTGACAGGCCAATGCTTTTTGTGGATAGCAAAGAACCCGGTTCCTGTAGGGATCCCCAGTACGGAGGAGATCATTTCGGTGGAGATCTTGTAGAGCTTGCCTCGGATGTTCACCACGATATCCTGAGGATTATCAACTTTTGATACAGCAACAAAGGACATGGAGGAGTAGAAAGAGCGAATTACCTCCTCATTGACGCGCTGAGGGGCTGTGAACAAGGTTTCTCAGCCTTGAGAGGAGAGGAGAGCGCGGAAAGTAGCAACCTCAGCCAACTCTGAGTTCCCTCAGGATCCACGAACAGGGGACCCAAAGTTCTTCTCTCTGCGAAGCCTGGTTTGAGAGAGGTGGAGGTTGTGGCGAGGGAGCTGGAGGAGGAGATGGCCGGCTTGGCGGAGCGAGTGCGGGCGGCGACGGTGTTGGGCTTGGGCTTTTTGGCCTGTCGACCACCGTGAGTGGTGGTCTTGGTGATGAGGGGCTCATCGTCGTCAGCCTCTTCCCTGAGGCGCTTTAGGAAAGCGTTGTCTACGCTCTCCGGTTCGGGGACACTGGGAGGATTGGAGGGATTATCCATTGAGTGGGAAGAGGAGTGCTGCTGGGATTTGGGGGGAGAGTGAGTAGAGGCGTCACTCTTGGCAGGGGAGGGTTCGACTTTTGTGGAGTTCTCTGGAGGAGGAAGAGAATTGGCCGGAGAAGTGGGGGGAGAGATGTAAGGAATGATAGCCATGGTGATGGGGTCGGGGGAGGGAGATTTCGGTGGAGATGTGGATTTGGTGGAAGGAAGTGGGGTGGAAGAGGAGGAGGGGATGTCGGCTGGCTTAGTTTTCTTCGATGGAGTGTCCTTCTCCACTTGTAACATGAACAGCTTAAAAAGTTCCATCTGTTGGTCGGTGAGAACCATGGGAGTGTTCTTGGCGTCCATTTGAGAGATCGAGAGATTAGGGTTTGAGAGAGTTCAAAGTTTGAGAGGAGGCGAGAGAGAGATGAAGGCAGGGGAAGGGAAAATAGGGTACGAACCTCCCTTAAATAGTTCTCACACCAAGATCATAGAGACATCCTTCAAATGGTCATAATGAGATCTTCCCCAATCACCGCTGATACAAACGGTAACAAAATCCCTAGTAAATCGGCCTTAGTAGGAGAGATTGGAGTGGCGAATGGCTTAGAGGAACTCATTTGAAATCTGTCAAGAAGTTCCTTGACATACTTTTGCTGGTGGATTTGAGTTCCGGTGGGAAGTTGATTTATTTGCAATCCCAGAAAGAAGGCGAGTTCCCCAATCATACTTATTTCAAATTCGCTGCTCATGAGATCCTTGAATTTCTCTACAAGGGACAGATTAGTGGAACCAAAGATAATATCATCGACATAAACCTAGACAACCAGGATATCTTCATTTTATACAAGGAGAAGAGAGTTTTATCAATCAAACCTCTTCTGTATCCATTGGATATCAGGAACTGAGCTAACCTGTCATACCATGCCCGTGGTGCTTGCTTGAGTCCATAAAGAGCTTTGTCGAGGAAGTGAACATGGTCTGGTCTGCTTTTGTCCTCAAAACCCGGAGGTTGCTTGACATATACTTCTTCTTGAAGAAATCCATTTAAGAATGCAGTCTTGACGTCCATTTGGAATAGTTTAAAGCCCTTATGAGTAGCAAAAGCGATCATGAGTCGAATGGCTTCCATTCGAGCAACAGGAGCAAAGGTCTCATCATAGTCAATGCCTTCTTCTTGACAAATACCCTTGGGCGACAAGTCTTGCTTTATTTCTGGTGACCATGCCTAAGTCATCAAGTTTGTTTCTAAAGATCCATTTGGTTCCAATGATAGTTCTGTCTGAAGGACGAGGAACCAGACGCCAAACTTTGTTCCTTTCAAATTGATGAAGTTCCTCATGCATAGCATGCACCCAGTCCTCATCATTGAGAGCTTCCTTGTAGTTCTTAGGTTCAAGAACAGAGAGGAACGCCGTGAATGCACAGAAGTTGTTCAATGAGGATCGGGTGGAGGGACCTGTCTTGTCAAATGGAGAGATAATCTGATCGACTGGGTGAGATCCCTTGTATTTGTAGTTGACAACATGAATTGATGAGGAAGAGGGCTCATCCTGAGGAACTGTATTGTATTCAATCTCATTGGAGTCTGGGTTCTCTGAAGAGGGAACTGTGGCGGAGTCAGAGGGGCCAGGAGCACTGGGAGAAGATTCATCATTCTGTACAAGGGAACTGGGTACAAAGTTTTGAGGGTGATCTTCCTCAGGATTCTCATCTGTTGTACCTGTAGGGTCTAAGGAAAATTCCGGAGTTGCAGAGGAGTCTGGAGTAGATTGATCTTCTTCTTCATCAGCATAATTGTCACCTGTGGGAAATACCTGTGAAGACACATGAAAAGCAGATTCATTGAAAACAACATGAATGAATTCTTCGAACTTGGAAGTCCTCGTGTTGAACACTTTGAAGGATTTGCTATTTGGAATATATCCTAAATATATTCCTTCATCACTCTGGGATCGAACTTCCCAATGGGAGATTTGCCATTGTTGTGGACGAAGCACTTGCACCCCAAAAATCTTGAGATGAGATATGTTGGGAACTCGTCCATGGAGAAGTTCATATGCAGTCTTCTCAATTTGGGGTCGAAGCATGGCTCTGTTTAGAATATAACATGCAGTGGTGACATCCTCAACCCAAAATCTTTGAGAGAGACCAGCTGAGATAAGCATAGTGCGAGCCATATCTTCAAGAGTCCGATTTTTCCTTTCAACCACTCCATTTTGTTGAGGAGTTCTGGGCGCGGAGAAATTGTGAGTGATCCCCTTTTCCCTGCAAAAGGTTAGGAACTTTGCATTTTGGAATTCGGTTCCGTGATCGGAACGAATAGCCTTAATTTTGTGTCCCAGTGACATTTCGAGAGTTGGAACTATTTCACATAATCTATTAAACACCACGTCTTTTGATTTTATGAAAATAGTCCACGTGTATCTCGAGAAGTCGTCTACAATCACAAGAATGTATCTATTACCTCCAATACTTTGAGTACGCATAGGACCACAGAGGTCCATATGGATCAGTTCCAGAGGTTTGGAGGTACTTATGACAGTTTTTAGTTTAAAAGAACTACGTACTTGTTTACCTCGAATGCATTCGGACATAAATCAGATTCATCTACCTTGATAGAGGGTAGGCCGTGAACAAGTTCCTTTCTTTGAAGTTTGTGAATGAGGTTCAGACTTGCATGACCAAGTCGTTGATGCCACAGAGTAGATTTGTTCATCATTGTGGCAAGGCACAACTTTTCTTGAGGAGAGTAGCTATGGTCAACGATGTAGACATTATTGAATCTCTTACCTTTGAGGAGAGTTTTCTGAGACTCAGGGTGAATCACAAAGCACTCAGAGGGAGTAAATAAGACATTGTTCCCTCCTTGGTCACACAGCTGCGACACACTTATTAGATCAAAACCAAGATTATCGACAAGGTGAACGTCACTTACCTTAATGTTTTCAGAGAGATCTACAGTTCCAGTTCCCAGTATTGCGCCTTTCTTCTTGTCACCGAAGGAAATCTTTCCTCCGTTGTATCTCTAAAGTGAATGAAGTTGCTCTTTATTACCTGTCATATGATATGAAGCGCCACTGTCTATGTACCACTTAGCAACATTCTTCACTTGAGCCTGCAAGGAAAACATTAATTTTTACGAACCCAGTCCAGTCAAGCTTTTCTGGGTAAGTTAGTCTTAAGGTTCCCTTGTTGGGGAGTTCCGAGGTTTTTCTGAGTTTTGGACTTGGAGTCTTTAACATTTTCATAGTATTGAGGGTCATTAATTTCATTGATTTGAGTCTTTCCATGTCTGAATTTTCTAGAGGCCTTTTCTTCTTGTTTCCTCTTTTTCTCACAATCATATATAAGATGTCCTTGGTTCCCACAGTGCCAACAGACACGATTGGTGGGAATCCACTTATACTTATCCTGAGTTTTGTAGTGAGATTTCTTTTTACCTAGATCAACCTTTTTCCTGGGGGTATTTCTAGGTTTACCCTTTCCCATATTTTTATACATGTCGTGAATGTGGGGACTGAAGTATGGGGCACAGGGTGGTTCCTTTGTAGGGGAACTCTCAATCACTTTGATTCTTTGTTCCAAATATTCATTTTTGCTATTAGAGGTTTGAAGAGCTAAGTCAAGTCTTTCATTTTTGGCTTCAAGAATTTTGGTTATTTCATCAAAGTTTGAATGAGATTCACAAGGAGGATTAGACACGTCATGAGGTTTATAGCCTAGTCCTCTACTGGGTTTAACGAAGACGGTCTGAGTGACAGTTTTCTCATGAATACATTTAGTGAGAGAGTCAAGTTTCTCAAAAATGGTATGCAATAAGGACTCAGAAGGTTGTGAAGGGGAACTGTTTCCTAAGTTCAGTTTTTCATGCAAGTCGCAAGTAGGACAAGTGGTGATTTTGTTAGCATTTTCATATTTCTTGCACCAAGCTTCACTTTCATCAGAGAGAATAGAGATTTCTTCTTCATTTTCAGCAAGTCTACTTAGCAGGTTGCTATTTTCTTTGCTCAGAGATTTGATAAGTTTGATCAATTGTTTCTTATCATATTTGAGAAGAGTTTCAGAAAGTTCAGAGAAAGAAGATACCTCAATAATTGGTGACTCATTTTCAGGTTGAGCCATGAGACAAACTTTGGTCATGTCGTCCTCAGAGTTACTGTCTCCCCATATAGCTTCAGGTTCCGAAACAGTCATGAAGCAGACCTTGGATGGATTTAGATCCAGTTCCTTGTCAGAGTCGCTATCACCCCAAGTTGTGGTGGCAACCAAAGCCTTTTTCTTGGCAGGAACCTCTTCTTCTTTAGGTTTATCTTCATTCTTAGGGCAGTCTCTAGCACGATGCCCTGGTTGATCACATTGATAGCATCTTAGTTCCCTCATTTCCTTTCGATTCTCATTCCTGGGGAACTTGCCTTTATGAAATTTCCTTACAGTGCTTGTGAGCAAAGCGGTCATTTCATCGTCATCATCATCAGAGTCAGCTCCAGTGGAGAGTCTTTCCAAGACTTTGGTTAGGGCAAGAGCAATGCCAGCCTCAGTAGAACTTTTCTCATTTCCCTTCATTTTATCTTCATGACGTTGAGCTTGCCTAACGAGTTCCTCTAAGGGGAGTTCCCTGATGGAAGGGGTCTGAAGCATGATATCTTGTGTGACTGCAAATTTTGAGTTTAATCCATTGATGAATACCATGGATTTTGACCATTCCTCGAGCTTGACTCCGCAGGCGCGAAGTTTGTTACACAATATCTCCAGACGACCATGATACGCAGATACGTTTTCAGTTTCTAGCATCTTGAATTTGTGATATTCTCCTTGTAGATCGAATTTTCTGCTATTTTGGATATCTTCACTTCCCAAGTTGAAAGTTTCAAGAGCTTTCCACATATCTTTAGCATTGTCAATGCTCATAACCTTATCTTGATCGGATTTCGAGAGAGCATTCAGAATATATTGTCTGGCTTTGGAATTCTTTTCTTGTTGAGAGAATTGTTCAGTGGTCCAGCGCTTGAAATCCAGTTCTGACTTGTTATCAGCCGGATCCTTTGGGACTTCGTAGTTTCCATGCTCAACAATTTTTCAACATATCATGTCATTAGTTTGGAAGAAACCAGTCATCTGTTCCTTCCACCATTGGAATTGACCAGGTTTCAACAAGTATGGCTTGTTTGTAGAGATACCTAGTTCTGGTTCGTTTGGACGAGACATGTTGATAACCTGCGAGTAACACACAATCTAGAGCTCTAGCTCTGATACCAATTGTAGGATCTGTATGTTAGTATCAAGGGAACTGTGACAAAGAGTTGTCCAGTTCCTAGGCACAACGGAAGTAATATGACAAGTTATCAACGCAATTACTTAAGGTGGAAACCCTAGATAACAAACTAGTTATCTTTGGATGAAAATCACCCCTCTTTCGAGGATTTGAAAGGTCTACTTGTATATTCAGTCAATGAGTTTAGAGATGAACGAGATTACAAAACTTATTGCTAAGTACTAACCTAGTTCCTATCAGAAACTCTAAGATGAAAATACCAGTGAACTTACTTGATGTTCTTTTGCAAGAACACTTTTCTCTTCTCTTAGTCTGATGCACTTCAAGCTTCGTCAAAATACATAAGACCTAAGAACATAAAGATGATCATATATATAGGAAGCAAGTCTGTCGTATAAAGATATTCCAAGAATATATTATACGTCATACTTATTTCCTAATTTATAACAAACTCTATGGCTTTCAAGTTAACCTAATTAACTCGAGATTTACCAAATATTACATAGACAATATTACAACCAACTCTAGCAATATCCTAACGAGGAAAAGATCTCCTACAAGATCTTCTCGGCTCGCCGCCCACTCTAGGGTTAGAAACAACACGGATGTAACGCAGTTCCTTCAGACTTCCCTTAATACTTCATCAGTCTTCAAATCTTTAATCTTTTCATCTGAAATATCAAGATAAACTATATCATAGTATATGCTAAGGTTGTCATCGTCAAAACATAGAGTAATAGTGGAAAGTAACCTATTGAGGAACCAGTGTTCCTCAGGTCCCTATTCCAACAAACTTGATGCGGTTGTGGTGTTTGGAACCGTTCGATCGGTTCTTCCCAGACCACGTTTATCAAACCGACCGGACATTACGATGGCTTGTAAAAGCTGATCTTTGATTTTTCGGAACCATTCAGTTCCATGTTCGTGGTGTTCGGATCCATTCGGTTCCGTTCAAGCCACGATCTTGATGTGTGTGTGGTGTTCAAAACCATTCCGTTCATCTTGGGCCACAATGATTTGATCAAAACATGAGATTGGTTCGTGAAGGCAGAAGTTTCCTTTACTCAAAACAAATTCAAGTTTGTAAACTTTGAATATATCTTTGATTTAAAAGGACACACTCATTTGTAAAAGCTTGGTGTTTATATATAGTGCTTTACCAAGGCTAAATTTTCTGATCACCTTCAAACTGTATGGGATTAAAACTGTTTGAAATGAAAACAATTTTAAAAGCCTTGATTTGGTTAAACCATCAGTTGCAAAAAAGTTTATAAATCCTTGAATGTGTTTGTAAATAATTCTTCAAGTGAAGAACAAAACCATGAAATCTTGTAAATTTTGTTTGAGAAAACTAAAGGCTTCGTAAACCCTTTGAAAGGAGTTTGGTTTGAAAACTTAAAACCTTTCGATCATAATGGAAAACTTTCAAAGTCAGAGCGTAGAGGTATCCTACCTTCTTCACTTGTGCTCTTCTCTCTGATTTTTTTTTTCTCAGATTGTTTCCTCTCTATTTTTTTCTTTGCATTCCCTCGTGGTCTACTGGAGTATCATGTGAAGATCCTCCCCCCCAAGCCATTCTTTTTATAGAGAATTTGTAGTAGTTAATTAAGTAACCACCCACTTCCACATAATGGGCTTAATTAACATTTCTTTTAATCCATTTTTGACCGGTGTTGTACCATAAAATGGGGAATGGGATGGTGGAGTTTGTATAACTGACTCAACCACGTTCAACAATCCAAACTATTTTCTCTTTTTTTTTTTGTGTAACTTTGAACATTAAAAAAATTGGGCTTCTTCGATTTTAACCTTTTTTAGCCCATTTAATTTTAATTATGGACAAGAGAAATATATACCAAATAAAGGATTTCTTATTTATCTTGTCCAGAATTCTTAAAAATTCACAAATTTTACCCTTCAACAAGCAGATTGACCATAAGTCCTGATTCCATTCCAAACTAATCAATACATTCCTTAACCTTTCTTATAGAAGCAATATCAACTCTACAGAAGATTAGTAATCATCTGCAAAAGAAATGTCAACCAACTTTGATTTCATGCACTTAGGATGATAGCAAGAATCCATATTCTCTTCCATTCTATTTCGTACTAAGCATCTACATCACAATGAAACAGAAAAGGTGACATAGGATCACCCTGCCTAAGTCCTCTCTTGGCGGGAAAAAACCCTCTAGGTTCTCCATTAACCAAGAAATAATACATGGGGGATCTAACACACTCCATGATTCAAACTATTACTCTATTAGAGAACTTAAGAAACTTCAAGGTATAGTCAAGAAAATCGCAGATGACACAATCATATGCCTTCAATATGTCTGCTTTAATCATGCATCTAGGAGGGATCTATTTCTGAGAATAGTTGTGTATCAAGTCTTGGGAAACAATGGATTTATGTTCAAACCCCCCTCCTCCAAGGGTCTAATCATGCATCCCAGATGACACAATCATATGCCTTCAATGTCTTCAGTATGACATTGCGATGGGAAATGCGCCTAAGGTCTCTCACCTACTCAGGCTTAACCACTTTGGGAATCAAGGTCACAAAGGTAGTGTTAAGTTTCTTAAGAAGTTTACCATTTCTAAAACATTCACTCATTGCCTCAAACACATCATCTTTGACAGTTTCTCAATAGGTCTTATATAAAACACTACCAAAACATTTTGGCCACGAGACTTATACCGATAAAATGGATTGCACTTTTCACTTCACCAATGGATGGAATCCTACACAATCTTTCCCAGTCGTCCTCTTTAATCCCTTTGAAGTCAAGGTCTACAAAATCAGGAGCAAGCCCTTGGAAATAGGAACCAAATAACCCTTTGTAGAAGGCAACAATAATCTCAATAACCCCATTCTTATCCTCCACCTTATCTCCAAGGTCATTCTTCAACATGTGAATAGCATTGCTACTTCCTCTTTCCTTCACACTGTTAAAGAACAAGGAATAATTCACTTCTCCTAACTTAATCCAGTCCAACATTGCCTTCTGTTTAAACAAAGTATCCCTTTGTTTTCTCTTCAATTGCATGCACTTTGCTTATATCACTATTAAAATAGTCATTCTGTAATTCAGTGAACCTCTTTTCAAATTCCCTTCACAAGCAATGACTTCCTCATACACATCAAAAAACCTTACTTTGTTCTATCCTTTGAGGACTTCTTTAGTTCTCCTAAGTTTGGCCACCAGTCCATTATGCTTTGACCCATTAACTTCTCCAGAGCAGGCCCCGTCCACACAACTATGAAATAAACAGCAGCACTTACAACCATAAGAGTACCTTGTAACCTTCATGCTTTCTTATCCTTTTCTCTAACAAACCATGCCATCCAATCCTCCAAATAACTCTTTCTAGCTCCAATTTGCAGCCACTGCAAAACTCCATCCAGAACCTGCACAGAGAAATCACAATCCCACCATAAATACTCTTCAAATTCAAGGCCATTATTACACAAAACACAATCTGCAAGAACAAGCGCTCCCCATCTTTGAAGCTTTACTCTTGTAGGTAATGTCTTGCTCCAAGCCAGCCACGGATTAAAGGACCATCTCTTGGGTTGTTTCTTACGCCAATCCCAAACTCTATTTCTCCTAGACTAGGGCCTTTTCTCTCACAAAATTCTATAACTTCTTGCAATCCATCTTGCCATTAGTTTTCTGAATATATTCAAAGTTTATAAGCCTTATACTAAACTCTCCATGAGGTGCTCCATCACAAACAAATTTCTTCCACATCTCATTTTTAAACCTTACCAAGACTTCAAAATTCACCTTGCTTCTCCTCCCTTATCTGTAGATCCTTCCCTTTTAACATATTATTTGTAACCCACGAAGTACACAAATTACACTTTCCAGTATGAACTTCAAAAATCAATTTCAAGAGGATCCAACAAAAAAATCCTTTAGGTTCCTCATTTACCAAAACAGAAAACTTAGGGGGTCCTCACACACATCATCACCCATTGAATCAACTTCTCGGGAAAATCAAGGAACCTAAGAGAATATTCCAAAAATTGCGGCTAACACAGTCCTAAGCTTTCCAAATCCACCTTAATCATACACCCAGGAGACTTTAAGGCCTGCAAATAACTAGTTCCCGGGTCTTGGGCAATTATCGAATTATTGACAAGGCTTCTTCTGGGGAAAAAGACTCCTTGTCTTAGCGAAACAACTTTCTCCAACTGGTTTTGGAAGCCAACAACTTTATATTCATTTTAAACACCACATTGAAAAAAAAATTGGGTTAAAATATTATATATTATTAGGTTAGGAAAAAGGCCCAACATCTTGTTTACAATCACCAATGCAGCCTAAAAACAATCCAAACTCCCTCCTCAAGGAACCTTACATACTAAGGACTCAAGGGAGGGAAACAAAAGAACCAACACTCAAGTAACATCAAATCCTAAATCTCTCAATCTCTATCTCAGCTCCTAATAAATAATGATCTCATCACTGCATTGCATTGCAGTCTTCTTAGAGCCACTGAAAATCTTGTTGTTCCTCTCAATCCAAGTATAGTATATCATAGCACACAATGTCATCTTAAAGACTTTGAAGATAGAACTCCCATTCATGTTAGCATACTCATGAACCTTAGTCTAGTGCCCCATCCATTCAAACACCTTATCCATGACATCCCCAGTGTATATGCAATCCCACCACAAATGGTTCTTATACTCCTCTGCGGAATCACACAAACCACGGCAATTAGTAGCATTAATACCCTACTTAGCCAGTATGTCCATAGTAGGGACCATGTCATGAACCACAAGCCAAACAATCATAGTCCATTTCCTAGCACTCCAACCTCTCCAAATCTCCTTCCACCATCGAATTTTCAAAGTTACATTCCTGAACAGATTGTAAATCTTAGAGCCATCCATCTTTCCTCCAGTTCTTGTGAATTTCCTTATGTTAATATCCTCACAAGATCCAACAGAATGTAAGATACCGTCCTTAAAAATCTCTATAACCTCCTCCTTGATCCTCAACAGTGATCTGAAGATTCAAGAATCAGTAGACTTCTCTTGTCTACTCCAAAACTCCTCATTTTTAAGAACTTTTCTTACATATATAGTCCACAAGTTCTTATGATCACTGGCTATATCAAAGACCAATCTACACATCACAGTTTTGTTCCAGGACAAAACCTTCTTGATATTCAGACCACCTTCCTCCAAGGGCTTAGTAACAGAACCCTAAGACTCTTTCTACTCCCCACATAGCCCGCTCAAAGATAGCTTCTACAAATAGTCACAATTATATCGCTCACCTCACCAGGTATTACAATAGCTTGAGACCAGAAAGTGAGCAAATCACCAGTGACAAATCTTATAAGTTGCACTCTACCATAATAAGAAAGCTTCCTGGTAGTCCAACTTTGAATTCTAGAAATAACTCTATTAATGAAAATCACCATATTCAATCACCTTAATTTTCTTTGTATGCACAAGTAAGCCAAGATAAGTAATAGGGAAAGACCCCTTTTTTATCTGAAGGAGCTGCAGAATATCATTCTCCATCACATCATTCACTCCTCCAATTAGACCTCACTCTTCACCGGACTCATAATAAGACCATGCTCTCTACCAAAATTATCCAAACACTCCTTCAAAATGCTAACAAAACTCAAATCAGCTTTACAAAATAGAAGTAGGTCATCTACAAAGGTGATGTCAATCATCCCAACTTTCTTACATTTAGGATGAATATGAAAACCAACCTTTTTAGATTCTCTCTACATCTATCTACTAAGCATTTCCTTGATAATCACAAACAAAAAAGGGGATAGGGGATCACCTTGTCTAAGACCTCTTTTTCCAGTGAAGAAACGTTTAGGTTCACCATTGATCAGAATAGAGAACATAGGGGATTTGACATTGACCATTATCCAAGAGATCAACTGATCAGGGAAATGAAGAAATTTCATAGCATATTCTAAGAAATCGCAACTCAAACAGTCATAAGCTTTCATAATATCAACCTTGATCATACACCTAGGAAATATCCACTTTTGAGAATAATTAGAGATAAGATCTTGAGCCATCACAAAATTGTGTGCCAGATTTCCTCCAGGAACAAAAGCACCTTGCCCAATAGTATTGATACCATTCAGTTGGCTTCTCACCCTATAAGCAAGAATCCTAGTAATAACCTTTAATGTGCTCCCGCACATGGAGGATCGTCGTTAACAAGGTGAAGGGTAGCCAAACTCAAGCCTCCATGGAGATCTCGGCCAAGGCACTCAAATAGGATGAACTCATTGTGTGTTTTGGAAAGGGAAATATATAACTCACCAAGATGAATCAAGGAGAGTTTAGGATAAGCAACTTGGCTCCTTAGGATACAACTCACCAAAGGAATCAAGAATAATCCAATTGATTGTAGATATGGCTCACTACTCTCAATGAACTCAGTCATGGATATCACTCACCAAGGCCATGAAAAGAAGATCTAGATATAACTGACTTAACCCATCAATTCATTCGAAGAGACAAGAATTTCGCTCTCAAGAATTTTTCATTTCATTCATGTCTTTTTTACTAAAGATTCAAAGCATGCTCTAAATAGGCTACACAAGATATTAAAAGAAAATGCTAATACATTAGCACCAACTCTACCCACTATCTCTAGACCCACTAACTCTAATCTATGTAAATTAAAACTAAAAATCAGAAAAACAATCAACTTAAAATAAATAACATAAAATCATAAATAAACACAACATCAAATGACGTCCTCAACATGAGAGCACTCAGACTTCTTCTTCACTTTATGGGTGCCGGCTTGGTCGTGTCATTAATGGGACCTAGGGTCACATCAACCTTAAGCAACACATTGCAACAAGAGATTGGTCTAAGATCCTTAGTTAATTCAGGTTTATTCACCTTAGGAATAAAGGCCACAAAGGTAGAATTTATCTGTCTGAGCAAGCTTCCGGTGATTAAAAAATTCTTCAACAACCTTAAAGACATCAGTTTTAACCAACTCCCACTAATTCTTGAAAAATATGCTATTAAGTGCATCAAGCTCAGGAGCTTTGTTATTACGAATATCAAACACCACTCTTTTCACGTATCCATAGAAGGAATTTTGATCAAGTCTTCCCACTCCTCCTCCAGAATTCAAGTATTAAGCAACTCACAAGAATTAGGAGTAAGAGTAGGCATATCATTACCAAACAAGTTCATATAAAAAAACAATATAATGTCTCTAATGCCCTCTGTACATTCCAGCACAACTCTGTGATCATCGTGAAGAAGATGAATGGAATTTCCAGATTTCCATTCTTGTATATTGTTGAAGAAAAGAGAGGAATTTTCTTCACCCAATTTAAGTCAATTGTATTTGGCTTTCTGGTTAAAGATACATATCTCTTTGCTTTCTCATCAACTGCATCTCTTTCCTAGCAACTTTAGCAGCAGCTTGTTTTTCCACATTCCAATAGTCCTCTTGCATTTTATCATCCCAATACATTATCCTCAACAACTTTGACAACATCAACAACTCTGTCTCTACCCCCACACCTTCAAAGCAGACTTAACCACTTGAAGCTTAGAAACAAGTTGGTATTGAAAAGTGCCATAAGCACTATTATTCCAGTTCAAAGCCACACAAATACCAGGGGAGTGATCAGACACATTAGGATGAGGGAAATGTACAGAGCCAAAATCATCTCTCATTCACCAAAACTCTATCAAGTTTGCAAGCCACCCTCTCCTCTCTAGCTCTATGATTATCCCAAGTCCATTGCACACTAGAATAACTCAGATCACAATCCTCCATGACATCTTTTAGCTCCAAAAAACCACTCTCAGGCACAACAATAGCATAGAATCTTTCAGAAAGTTGAGTCATACATTTTAAATCCCCAAGAACACACCAAGCCCCTTGATATTGATTCCTTAAATTCCTCAAATTCTGCCAAAGCACAACTCTTCCACTAACAGAATTATCTGCATAGAGAAACGAAGCATAGATTTTCATTCCTCCAAGAATTTTCACATTAGCAATGAATCACTTGTCTAGTATTATCCAAAATATCCCCATCCATTCTACGAGGATCACAACATAACCATATTCCTCCCTTAGCATCAACACAAGTAACAAATTGTCGTTGAGGAAGCAACTTTCTAGCCACATCAGTCTCTCTATTTTTATTTTTATTTTATCAATTTTGGTTTCTAAAATAGCAATCATAGCCATTTTATTTTTATTTTATCAAATTTGGTTTCTAAAATAGAAATCATATCCATTTTATTCCCCCACACAAACTTATTGATCATATTCATCCTAGGGGGAGCATTAAACATCCTAACATTCCATGCTCCAATCTTGACACTATCGATTAGCATCTCTAGCAGAGCTGCTGCCACTCTCATTTTCCCTATGGAGAATAGAAAATTGATCAAGTGATATCACAATTACAGGTTTCATCAACCCCTCATCCTTCTTTAAGGGACCAGTATAGCTTCCTTTGTTGCGGCTAACAACCTCCTTCCAAGACAAACCTTTCTCATCACCAGGTTCTAAACCCCTTTGAGTTGTCACAACTTCCGGATGCCCAGGCTCCTTAGAAATACTAGCCATGCATTCACACTAGTACTACCTTTAGTAGGCTTTTTCTTAGGAATCATTGCACCCCCTCTTCCTTTCTCACTTTCCCTTTACCCTCTAACACCCTATAGGGGCACCGCTTGTATAAATGGCCAATTTCCTTGCACTTATGCCAGATGCCAGAAAACCTTTCATAGATCACTTGTAGAACAAATATTTTCCCATCATAGCCCTCCAGATTCATCATTTTCCTTTTATATCTTCAACAATAACTTCCATCAACATTCTAGCATATGAAATTATATCAAACTTACTAGTAATCTGATCAAGACGCACAAGTATCCCAATCACACTTCCAATTATACTCAACATGTGATTGGAGTGAAAAACAGGATCCAGGTCAGGTAGAATGACCCACACTGGCAATGAATGGACCGACGATCTCTCATATCCAACAGTTGTGATCCGTTTGTAGTTTGTAGCTTAAGGATGGTTTATCACTGAACGGGCCTCCAATAAATGGACAATTTCATAGCATCTCAACAACAAAAAATGCAGTGATAACATGGGACCACCCCTAATTCATACATCACATCGACATCACAAACAGCAACAAAATATCATTTTATTCAAACCCTAAATCCTAGTCATCAATGGTCATATGCAATTCAACAACACTAAAGCTTTGATTCTCATCCAGATAGTTAAATTAGAGATGTGTGAAGAAAAAGCCCTAAAACACATTCTTCTCCTCAAACTGGGAAATAAGCTCTCACCTTCTTCTGCTTCAAGCTTTAACTCCAACTTCACTCTTCTTCTCCGCTTTGAACTCCAAACTTCTCCCCTTCAAGATTGAACAAACTTCGCAGTTTGCAATAATCAGAAACCCTTGATCCCTTCGCACTCTCCATATAGCTTTGCAATCCTCTTCATAAACTTCGTAATCGACTGGTTCAAAAAAGCCCCTAACATTTTTGCGATCGAACCCTTTGAACTCTCATATACCCTAGATCCTTAAATCCCCTACCCAAATCCACTCGGGAGCCTTAAAATCTAAAAAATCAAACTCGGTCAGTATATGAATATCACCCACGAATGGCTATCGCCATGAGATCTCTCCCTAATCGCCCCCTAATCGCCAAGATCTCAACCTAGAAAACGCCCCAAATTCTCACTCTCAAACCCTAAAAGATACTGGTTACGGGGTAAAGTTCTCTTGTTTAAACAAATATTTTCATTTTATCGTCAATGTTAATTGGAATTTAAAAACCTTGGTAAATTCGGTAATAAGTTAAGGGTAAAATGGTAATTTGATACAATTAGACGGAGAGCTTGATGAAAAAATAGGGATGGGTCGAATTTTGTTAACAAAGAATAAAAATGGGTGGTTAATTATAATTATTAATATTACGGGTGTTTTGTGCATCAGACAAATAGCGGTGGTTTTATGCATAAATCAACCTTTTTTATTTTTTTTATTTTTTTTGTAGCAGGCAAACACTGGAACTGCATGCCTCAAGGCGATGACAGTCCCTGAACATCCCTCTGGATGATCCGAAAAAAGGATAACAAGGTTGGAGTACAACCATGTCTTTGTAGGTGACTACTAAAATTCCTGATATTGGCATCAGGTAGGGCATAACTATTATGACCAAAAAGGAATAGATTAATATTCATAATATTAACTTCCTCAGCAAGGAAATCAGCAACTTGGTTTGCTTCACGGAAGCAATGTTTAAATGTAAAATGTGGTATATGTTGAAGGAGGTTCATACAATCCTGAATTATAGATTTTATTTCCCATGGTATTTTCCAAACTTGTTTAATAGAATTAATAACTGTTAAATTATGACCTTCGAAAATAACTTTATTTAGATTATAAAAAAGTGCGAATTGAATTGCATGTAGGGCTGCCAACGATTCAGTTTGTAGAATTGAATTTGCAGTAATATTCTGGTTATTAACAAATATAATCTTACTGTCATTAGTTCTGCCAATGCTTGATATATACCCTATATCCGGAGGTTTTAATGATCCGTCAAAGTTAATTTTGACCCAGTTGTCTGGTGGATGTTGCCATATTTTGTGTTTAGTCTTGTGTCTGTTCCTTTGATTTTTAATCCTTGGTGGATGTTGCCATATTTTGTGTTTAGTCTTGTGTTTGTTCCTTTGATTTTTAATCCTTAGTCCAGTCTGTTTTATTTGGGAGCTCTCTCAATGCTTAATGTTAAAAAATGTTATACCCGCCGGATCTCTCTTATCGGTAGATTGTTTATTAAAAACTATTTTGTTTCTATAAATCCAGAGTTCATACCATAGAAAAATTAGGGTATTGATGATATGTTTATTTTGATGGTTAGTTTTAATTTTCTCTATAAACTGGTTGAAAGGTTGATCCATAGGTAGATTGAAGTTGATGTTTAATAATTTAAAAAGTTTAGAGCAATATTTCCTTGTGTTAAAACATTGGAAGAAAAATATTATGTGTCTTCTATTATGTTATTACACCGCAAACAATAGGAGGGAACTCTATTGTAGTATCTATTAAGTCGTTCCATCGTAGGTAAATTATCCGATATGATTTTCCAAAGGAAATTTTTATATCTAGGGGGTATACTAAGACTCCAAAGCCAATCAAAGAGATTTTGATTAGAATTATAATTTTTATTGGAAGTAATTAATTGTCTAGCCTCTAGGCTGTTGTGAAGTGCCTTGTTTTGTCTAATGCCCAAGTAATAGAGTCTGATTGTGTTGTTTTCGGTATGTAGATACACAGAATCTGATCTACTATATTATTTGGAAAAACATTTTGTAGTTTAGGTGTATTCCATGTGTTGTATGGTGTAATATATAGCTATTGACATTTTCATCTATATCAGAGATGACAGGATTGAAGTATTGTTGAAGAGATATATTCGGTAGCCAATTATCTGTCCAAAAATTAATATTCTTACCGTCTCCTATCTTCCAAAGAATTCCTTCTTTAAATAATTTTCGCAAGTGTAAAAGTCTGGAAAATTGCCAAGATTGTCTCTTATTCTTCTTCTTCTTCTTATACTGTAATAATCCATTGTCTTTAAGATATTTTTGAGCTACTATTTTAACCCATATATTGTCCTTATCTGTTATGAGTTTCCAAAGCAGTTTCATTTGTAGAGCGTCATTTAGGTGTTTAGCTTTATGTAATCCCAAGCCACCTTGAGACTTTGGTTTGCATATATTATCCCATGAAGTGAGTGGACGATAACTAGGGTTGTCATTATTCCAGAAGAAATTTTTATTAATCTTATCATTTTTTGAGCAAAACTTTTTGGGTAATGAAAAGCACTGCATTAGATGATTAGCAGTAGATAGGATGTTTGATTGAATAAGAATAATGCGTCCTGCTTGTGAAATAGAGTTAGCTTTCCATTTTGACAGTTTTTTAATATGTGATGTAAAGCATATTCAAAACATTCACTCTTAACTCTACCTTTTACAATAGGGATACCCAAGTATTTTTCTAGTGAGTTTGTGGTTTGTGAGTTAAGAACCGAGGCTAAGGATTGACGTTGATTATTGGAAATGTTTGGGGTTGTGTGGAAAGAACTTTTATGATAATTAATGGAAAGACCTGATAAAGTTGTTAATTTATCTAAAACTTTCTTAATGTAGTTCATCAGTAATATTTACGTTTGCAAAAATTAATGTGTCATCGGCAAAACATAAGAAAGGAATGTGAGTGTCATGATTAGATAATTGGATATCAACTTTGTGTTGTTGTTTGTCTGCCTCTAATTGTAGAGTTCGTGCTAAATATTTAATAGCTATAATAAAAAGAAAGGGGGGAATGGGATCACCTTGTCTAAGGTCGCAATTTGGTTTAAAGATTGGACTAGGAGTGTTATTAACTAGAATTGAAAAAGAGGCTGATTTTATGCATGTCATAACTCTCTCAATCCATATATTATTGAATCCAAATTTTTGTAGAATTTTAATAAGAAATGGCCATTGAAGTTTATCGTATGCTTTTTAGATATCTAGATTTAATGTCATCCATCATCTTTTACTCTTTTTTCTTTTGTGAAAGGAATGAAATACTTCGTGTGAAATGAGAATATTATCAAAAATAGAACGTTTCTTGACGAAAGCTCCTTGACAAGGATGGATCAATTTTGATAGTACTATTTGAAGACGATTGGCTAATATCTTAGTTATGATCTTGTAAAATGTTGTGTATAAGCTAATAGGCCGGTAATGATTAATATTAACGGGATTATCTTTTTTTGGAATTAAGGTAATAAAGGAAAATCAATCTTTACTTTTACGAAAGATCGGTGTAAGAGCTAGTGCCAAACATATATCATAGAGAAGTCGAAAATACATCCATGAGGAAATTCAAGTCTGCTACCATAAAGGGATGACCAGAAACAACAAGAAACCCGACAACCATACAAAACACACGAAAAGAAAGCTAGAAAAACCATACTTAACCAAAAAAAACGTTAACTACAAACACTACGTACACTACAAGTGTATGATCAACCTCTAGATCTATACTTCCATCCTCCACTCTACCAAGAGGAGCGTAACAAACAGACTCCATAGACACACATCACACCTGAAAATACAAAAACAATCTGAAACGGAAAGACTATAATCCAATTACAAAGGGATGACCAGAAAGGATCAACTTAAAAACCAATCTCTTCGTTAGTCGTCTAGCATGATAGGTAAAAACTAGAAGAAGAAGAAGAAAACTCGAAAACTTTTTGAATATAATCTGCTGATCATGTCCACCAAAAATCAGGATTTCTCAAGGATACATCTCTCGTACAGAGCAACGAGATCCTTCTTGTTTGGTTGCCTCAGCTTCAGCAGCTCGTCCCCAAAATCATGTTTCGTAAGTTCCCGCTTGAGTTTCTGCATAGTGAACTTTGTATAGTCCTCTGTCTCAGTCTGCTGGCTGGCATTGTCGTCTTCTTCCCTCAACACAGAGCTTCCATCCCCAACTGAAGTAGTTGTATACTGGTAGGGGCTAAGCGTACTCCTCCGCTTCTTGCTGTCTCTCGTTATTCTTTCATTTGGCCCCGCTTCCTGAACCGAGTCCCCGGCCATATCATAATCCTCCATCCTTGGGCGTTTTCCATGAGAAGCCGTTTTAAGCTTTCCATCCAGAGCAGATTCATTCAGCCGCACGGAAGTAAGCTCTTGTTGAAGTGCATCCAGTTTTCCTTGAGTGGCCTGCAACTGAACCGAAAGAGCTTCAGCCCTGCGGTTGGCCTCTGCACGAGCCACACGTTCGGTTTCAAGGAGGCTTTCGAGAACGTGAACTGTGCTGGCCCTCTGTTCGTTGTTAGATTTCATGAGGATCTCTATTTCCTTTTCTCTCTCCTCAACCCGAGCCTCCAGCATCACCACCTTGGCATTGGCATCCACCTCTGATGCACGTAGTCTCTCCAACTCCTCTGCTAGATCTCTCTTTTGTCTGTCCAAATTCTCAAGCTGCCTTTCAGCTCTCTCGATTTGAGCCAACCTTTGCATGGCAACACGTTGTATTTCACTCCTCTCCTTCTGAGCGGCTGCTGCTTCTATTCGTGCCTTATCAGCCACTTCATTGGCTTTTTTGGCTTCTTTCTCGGCGACTCTGCACCTATCATGCACATCATCAAACCTTGCAAATTCAGTTCTGTATTTCTCCTCAAGATGATTCTTTTCCTGCTCCAAAATCCGGGCTTCTCTTTCATAAGACTGTGCAGTTGCATTTGCAGCTTCCAATCTTTCACTTAATTCTTTGAACTCACTTCGCAAGCTTGCAATGTCCAGATCATAACTCTTTATCTTTGATTCAGCAGTCTAAGAAGACAAGAAACAAATGAATATTGTATACCAATTAGTCATATAGAAATACTAGAAAGTAATAAGTCAGTAGAACCACATCTTAATTTGTATCTTCTACAGAAAACCTGCTAATGCAATATATAGACATAATTATTAAATTGTTCAAGACCACACATGTGAGAATATAAGAGGCATGCCAAGTTTCTAAGGACCTATTTAGGAGGAAAAAAAACTGTGCAAGAGATTTGACGAACAAGACAAACTGGAGGAAGATAAGAGTAATAATGTAATTTCTGAACAACAAAGAAGTGATTCTCCTTGAGAACTGTAATTGAAGGAATTTTACCTTCAACTCCAAACATAAAGTTGTCATTCGTTGCTCAGCATACTCAATTTTTGCTGCTTTCTCCCTGATTTCATCCTCCTGCATATTTTATCAGCCAGTAAACATCTCACAATAAATAATTTTCCAAGTTAGGCACAGAGAAAAACCAACATGTATGAATATAAGAACAATACTCTACCTTCTCAGCCAGATCTCTAGCATATTGTGATCTCAATATATCTTCCCTTGATTGCATATTCTTATTAGCACGTTCTTGCACAACAGCTGCCTTCTCAAGTGCGGATTTAGCTTCTCTTACGGCAACCTCGTATTTCCTTTTCCATTCCTCTGCTTCGCCTTGAGCAGACTGGGCTTGTTCATGAGCAGCAGCTAACCTAGCTTCAGCTGCGCTACTCCTTGACTTTAGGATAGCTATTTCAGCACTGGCTTGGTCTTCCTCAGCTTTCTGCTTCGAGATCACATGCTCATATTTCCTCTTCCAATCAGATGATTCCTGCTTTACTGAATCCAAGGACTTCACCAAGCTAGAGCATCTTTCCTCAAGGGAGCTGCATTTTCCCTGTAAGTTAGTTATACGGCTCATGTAGTCATCAGCAAGCTTCCTCTTGTCACCAATAGCATCCTCATAACGCTTTAGATAATCAGCTTTATGCTTCTCACTAGCATCCAACTGCTTGCTGAGTAAACCCATCTTATCTTCAATTGAGCGACACTTCAGCAACAAAGAGCTTCTCTCTGATCCAATTTGATGTATTTGCTTCTTTGCAAGGTCGGAAATAGGGCCTTCCAAACTGAAAAGATCTTTGGGGTCAGAGTTATCATACATTAAAAAACAAATAAGAGAGAGAAAATTGTATAACCTTTGCTGCAAGAAAATAGCCACTTTCCGCCATTTCCCTGGACCATGTGATGTTTTCTCATATTCAGCAAGTAGATCATCAAGAACCTGTATGCATGCCAGATTAACTCTTAATCAGGATAAATTCCAGACATGTTAATCATAATATCCATAAATAAAGGATGTAATCTGTTTGCTTTCCCCTCAAAATAATTATAAAAGCATCCCATAGTCTCCCTGGCACTAGTTTATATCCTCTTTCCCTTCTTTTTTCCTCTATTATATATTATCCTTGTTCCCATCTGTTTTTTCTTCTATTATATATATTATCCAGTTAGTATAGTTGAATGATGAAAAACTTCGTAAAACTAAGACAATCACCTTAAGAAGTGCTACATAAAAATCTAGTCATAAATAAAGGATGTATTCTGTTTGCTTTCCCCGCAAAACAATTATAAAAGCATCCCATAGTCACCTTGGCACTAGTTTATATCCTCTTTCCTTTCTTTTTTCCTCTATTGTATATTATCCTCTTTCCCATCTGTTTTTTCTTCTATTATATATCATCCAGTTAGTATAATTCAATGAGAAAAAACTTCGTAAAACCTAAGACAATCACCTTAAGAAGTGCTACATAAAAATCTAGTCACAAATAACATCATCATACAAAATTGGGGGGCAAAGCTACACATAAAGGACCTTAACTCAAACCATGAACTTCTTGCATTACAAACATATCTTAAAAGAAGAATCCTACAATGATCAACTGATTCGTATCTTCAAATTGTCAGACAGCAATAGAGCAGCTGTAGAGCAACCAGTTAACAGTGCATGTGCATATTACTAGACAATAGTGATAAATATTCAGATAATTGGCCTGGGAAGTCTCAATTAAAACCCACCTTAAGAACTTGATCTAGCTTGGCATCCGGGGCATGACAAGCAGACCTTAGTTTCCTTTCCATGCTCTGGATAGCATTAGAACATTGTAAATCTGCTTCCATGAATGCATTCCTTTTGTAATCCTTGATAATAAAACCAAAAAATCAATCAATATAACAATAACAAGTATAGGGAAAATTTTGCCGTGTACTGTTAACACAGGATCCGTGTCGAGTCGACACCAGTATAGGGAAAATTTTGCCGTGTCTGATTAACACATGATCTCACTCAAAGGAAACCGATAATATATGACCACTAGGCAAGGATCCCACCCTAACGAACCCACTTTGAGCAAGCACCTCACCCAACAGAACCACTATAGTTAGAATCTAACCCAAAGGAATTTGGAGAATCTCCCTTTTCACATATTCATTCATTAATCAAGTCTGATTTACAATGAGACTAACAGCTAGAAAAGCAATGAACATTAGTGCTGGAATAACTAACCTAATCCTTAACAGAAGCAACTAAGAAAGTGCACAAATAACTGCTTAGTGGCAGCACGATCAGGATCCTATCAAGTACATCCATACAATGTGCATAGAGTAGTCCCCTTCCCGTACAAAATAACCGAAGTAGTGCATGTATCAGGATTCTTAAAATTTGATCACCTCATACGCCTTCCTCAAGAAAGTCTGAAGTAGCTTATCATATTTCTGCCTTACAGAACCAGCTCCAACAGCTGTAGCATTAAATTCAGATAGGGCTTTTTGAACAGCTGCCTCATGCCCTTCTCTTAGTGCAGCCTACATAACCAAGGTAATATGTAACTACATAGTCAATGACAATTGAATGTTCTCTGAGATAGATACTTACTTCCTCGGGTGGTTTTGTGCGATCAAAAGAAGACATGTACACCTCAGCAGCTGCGTCATATGCTCTTCGGCACTCAGCTTCTTCAACACTCTACAAAAGCAGCATGAACAAAATATTTTGATTAGCTGTAAGAGAAGATACTAGTATGGATTTACATCCATCCAAATAGATAATAATTCCTCTACAAGTTTTTCTGGAACTACTCTTCCAATCTCAGCATCATCATATGCATCATTAAATTTTTAGTACATACGCAAGTTTTTACCGATACAATTAAGATATTCACTTCAACCATAGCATGAAAATAACAAGAATAGGGTCTGATTAAAGCATAAACCTGCCAAGATGATGTTATTGTTGGTACTGCCCCTTTATTTAAGGCATCCAGAAAAGACTGTGTGAGTCCAGCAAGCATTGGCCCATTCATTATAGTTGCCCCAACCTGCTTTGGTCTTGTCCTTTCAAAAACAAACCTTGTCAATGCATCCAGACCAGCCCTGAACTCTGGCCTCAATTTATCCATCTACATAGCATAGTTAACATAATTAGTTTATTACACTAGAAATTTATGAAGTTGAAATCTAAAAAAGAAGTACCATAGCGTGAGAAAGCTCACCGAAATTTGATCCATTCGTTGAAGTTGATTTTCACTGTTTAACGGCCGGACAAGGGTGAAACATTCTCTGTCTGGAAATAATGCTCGAATAGACTCCCGGATCTAGTGATCGTCATGTTTACATATCAGCATTTAAACACCCCATAGACGCTGAAAATTAAAGTTCCAACAATTGCTTTCGGTGATGGCAACCCGTTTTATACTCCAAAAACAACAGATACAAGCCTATTTGTTTTTTAACGAAAGAAAAAATATATATACACATACAAATGTTTATCGAGCCTACTTGCTCATACTGAAAATAACAACAGTTCAAAATTTTAAAATGCCATCCAAAATTTGCATCATATCTTTAACCTATCAAGGATTCAAGTGAGAAGAATACCTCATTTTTTGCTGCAACATCCATACTCCCCCCTTCCACGGGCCGCAAAGCAAGTTCTAGGTAGTCACGTGGTGTTATTTTCCTATTGTCTTCCACCAAATCCAAATAGAAGTCCTGCATCACAAAACATATTTAAGCCATCCTAACATTCAAACATGCTAGAATTATTAGTACCAAGAATCTACCCTTAACAGCCACACAAAGATTGGGGCGAACTGTCCAAGCTCTGAGGTGGTAGTTTTGCTCCCAGAAGCTCTCACACGGATATGTTTAGTCATTTCAGTAACCAGAGAGAGGCGATCAAGAGCAGACTCATCAATGCCACCCATCTGAAACACGGATAGAAAACGGTACCATTATATAAGTCCTTAGCAAAAGTAGAATTGCATCATTTCAATCAAGAAGGAAAAAAATTAGACTACATTTCAAGAGATTTTGTATGATTTAGCAGTAATTACGCAATTAGTTTCATCCAGAATTGTAATGACTGACCTGGTTGTATATGAACATGCTAGACAAGAGAACAGCTAAGGAGAATATCTGTGTACTGTATGTCCCCTGTCGGCAAAATGAAAAGTGAAATGTAAGTGAATAATGATAACAATTGATATTCATTTACAGCAAAGCAAACAGAGATAGCCACCTATTCCGAAATAGGTCATTTTCTTTTGTTAACAAAGATAAATCAATGTAGAAGGTAATTGCAACTTCTGCACAGCAAATAAGGACAAAATTGAAGGAAATTCTAACCGTTTGATCATAAGCATCAATTCCTTCACTGTCAAGAAGTATAAGGTTGTACTCTGTTCCATCAAGAGCAGTCCTCTTTATAGGTGCACTCCACAGCCAAAGTCCTTTAGTACAAGGCTTGTGAGTTGATGCAACCTGAAATCCACTGCTCCTCCCGAGAAGCTGGCAACAGATTTGATCACAGCATTGAACACGTCATGCAATGTACCACAGCAAATTACCATTATGAGAAACCGAGAATGAAAGAAAAACAAAGCAGATGAAATATGGGTGAGCATTTCTTCGGGGTAATTGTAGATTAATGTGTTGGTCTACAAATGAAATCAGTTGTTGCGGCCCAGTTATTGATTAGCATGAAGACCCTAACCCTAACCCTAACCCTAGAAATAAGGGCAGATGGAGTGTGTGTATATGAAAGAAAGAAGGAAGAAAACCTGATTAAGTATAAAACTTTTTCCCTGGCGAGCACGGCCGCAAACAGAGACGACACCGATAGGCTCCTTGACGAGTTGAAGGGTGGCTAGGGCTTCAGGATCCATAACGAATTTGCCTTTTTCGTCGCAGTAGACGAAGCGAATAGGCCGGGCGGGACCAGTGGAGGAAGGCTGGTGATGTGGCTGCAACGTCGGCGGAGGAGGAGGCGGCGATGGTGTGGATGGAGAGGAATCGCCATTGTCGCGGCCCCTGAAGAATCTGGGGAGCATCATATTGGCAGTAGATCTGTAACAGCGTAGGCTGCTTTTGAGCCTCCTCCTTTTCCTTTAAACAAACACTCAATTTTTTGCGTTGTACACAAAGAAACCACCGCTACGAATTTGAGGAGGGAAAAAGATCGGCTAAAGCCTTTCAAGGCCGTTCAGTTGACGGACGTAGAAATGATTTTGTCCTAAGTTCCTTTGTATTCATATACTAAGATTGTTCAGATATCAGATATCAGTTGACGGGCTTATTTTTGTGTTTGATATGTCATTCTAGAGGAGGAAAATGGACATGAGAAGATGGGTGTGTTTTAGAATAAGAGACCGAAGATGGGAGATATCAAACCTATTCAAAAATAAGATTTTAGGAGATATCAAATTGATATCCATAAAATGATATATCAAACACTAGGTACGGGTATAAACCATGTTGATACTCATATCTGATATCAGTATATGGATATCAAACAAGCCCCTTACTCTTTAGTAAATATTTTCCTTTCTTTTTTTTCCAACTTAATATACCCCAATTCCTAATACTCCCTCCGTCCCAAAATATAAGGGACATTTGGGCATTTGCGCGGAGCTTAAGACGGATGTGAAAAATTGTAGATTTGATGGAAAGAGGAGAGATAAAATAAAAGATATAATAATTAAAGGAGAGAGATATAGAGAAAGAGAAGAGAGTGTTGGGATGTGGGAGAGAGAAATAATAGAAAATGTATTAAGAGAAGATAAAGAAAAGTTATAAATGGAATATGAGAAGAACTTTTTGGGACGCCCAAAATAGAAATGTCCCTTATATTATGGGACGGAGAGAGTATACCTTTCTCCTAAATTATAGGCCTCCACTAGACTTTTTGGGCCCACGGCTACGCGCGAGTTTTATAGCCTATAAAACTTCACAATAAGGCATTGCGGAATCGAAGAGTAGAAGATGGTGATATGTTCCACATGAATACATTATAGACATGTGTTGATGGGTCAAATCTTCATTTAGACGATATATTTGTAAACGTATGAAAGAAATGGGAAAAGAGAAACATTAAAAAATTAAAAACAAAGCATTAAATGCAGTGTGTTTAATTTGGAGAACCCCTAATTTTATAGTATAATTAGACTTTTGGGGCCCGCGCTACGCGCGGGTTTTGCGAAGAGTTTGACCCATCAACACATGTCTATAATGGATTCGTATGGAACTGATGCGGGGATAAGCCGCAGTTGCCGACCTAGACACCAAACTCGAATAGGAACTCGAACAGAGAAGAAAAGCGGAATTAGATATGAGATGAAAAGAAAGGGAAGTTGAAGGATAGGCCAATTGGAACCAAATCAATCAACGATAAAACCCTTGAACTTTAGAACAAGAACCTTACCGAATGTTGAAGAAACTCCAATGGATTACAACCAAACACAATGACTATGGTATGTCAAAGCACCTGGAGGATGCGCTATGAAGCCTCGATAGCACCAACCTTATGGAAGAGATTGACACACACAAGCACAACTAGGGTCAGCTCAACAACAATGCACACAGGGCACTCGACTCACAAAAGCACTCTCTTTTGGGAGTAAAACTTAATAACTCTGTATTCAATATCAATATCGGGGGGCCTAAAACAATAACTAGGGCAAACCTTATATAGAGTCAATAAGGTGGCCAATTAAAAGAAATAAAACAAATAAAAGTATTGCCAAAAACATCCTAAAACAAATAATCCCGAAAACAAATTAAATAAGGAAAACTTGCATTCTTCTGCCGCATGTAAGATGGCGATCGCCATGTGGATCCGGCGATCGCGGTTTATAGCAATTTGGCTACGGCTTTTGCACTTTAATTAAATCCTCGCGAGCAGGTGGCGATCGCCATATAAATCCCGCGATGGCGATCGCCATATAAATCCCGCGATCGCGAGCGTGTCACCGACAACTCTTTTTCAACCGGCTCGTTCTCTCTCGTCCGAGGTCGGAATTGAGTGATTCCAAATCCCAGAGTTTCGTCTTGAAGTCTAGTTTGTTTCTTCTTCAGAACTTGACTTCTCATCTTGACTCGAACCGGATCTCTTCGAGCTTGAATGGCTACAATACGAGCTCGGGCTACTATTAATTACTCTAATGATGGCTCAAAGCGGTATTTAGCCCTTGCTTCAGTGGTTAGCACATCTCTAGATTTAGGATGAGGCGTCCTTGATGATAGCTCAGATGCTCCCGCATCAGGAACATACCATCATCTTCTACTCTTCGATTCTGCAACGTCTTATTGTGAAGTTTAATAGGCCGTAAAACCCGCACGTAGCGCGGGCCCAAATAGACGTTGCGGAATCGAAGAGTAAAAGATGATGATATGTTCCATACGAATCCATTATAGACATGTGTTGATGGGTCAAAATCTTCATTTATGCGGCATATTCATAAACGTAGGAAAGAAACGGGAAAAGAAAAAAATCAAAAAAAGATAAATTAAAAACAAAGCATTAAATGCAGTGTTTAAGATTAAGATAAGATTAATCACCAAATATCCGATGTTTCCATTAAGCCATAGATTTAGGGATTCACTGCTTAATATTTCACTTCGGTAATTTCGTTTCTCAAAGCCAAAACACGACCTCCACCTCGGAACGATCGACAAGCCACCGTCAAGCCACAGAAAAGCGACCAGAAAACACCGACAACTACCAGTAAGTCATTTAGAACAACCGTCAAGCTATCGTCAAGGAACCAACCCATCGTCAAGCATTTGAACCATCTTCGTATTGATATTAAGTTGTAACCGCTCTCAAGCCACCGTCAAGCAAACTGAAGCCACCAACGGTTCATGTAGTTCATTATTTGATGCGAATTGGGTTGTAACCCGCCAAGCCACCCTTCGGTAATTTCATTTCTCCTCGGCGTAACTGCGCATTTCACTTCTCCTCAGTGTAACTACGGTATGATATTCAATCATATCCTACGGTGTCTTGTAGGTGTATTGTAGGTGTGTCTTGTAGGTCTGAGCTTTTAATCTTGTTCATTTTAAATAATTAATATCGATTTGTAGGTCTGGGGTGAAGCCATGCTTGTAACTTTGATCATAATTAATTAATTATAGAGTCAATAAGGTGGCCAATTAAAAGAAATAAAACAAATAAAAGTATTGCCAAAAACATCCTAAAACAAATAATTCCGAAAACAAATTAAATAAGGAAAATTCGCATTCTTCTGCCGCATGTAAGATGGCGATCGCCATGTGGATCCGGCGATCGCGGTTTATAGCAATTTGGCTACGGCTTTTGCACTTTAATTAAATCCTCGCGAGCAGGTGGCGATCGCCATATAAATCCCGCGATCGCGAGCGTGTCACTGACAACTCTTTTTCAAACGGCTCGTTCTCTCTCGTCCGAGGTCGGAATTGAGTGATTCTAAATCCCAGAGTTTCGTCTTGAAGTCTAGTTTGTTTATTCTTCAGAACTTGACTTCTCATCTTGACTCGAACCGGATCTCTTCGAGCTTGAATGACTACAATACGAGCTCGGGCTACTATTAATGACTCCAATGATGGCTCAAAGCGGTATTTAGCCCTTGCTCCAGTGGTTAGCACATCTCTAGATTTAGGACGAGGCGTCCTTGATGATAGCTCAGATGCTCCCGCATCATTCTCCCCTTCTTGAAAAGGATTCAACCTCGAATCAGCTTTGATATGAATGATAGAACGATCTTCATAGGCGTCATCCTCTTTGATGCATAACTTCCTCTTCAATGCTTTGAGTGCATAGCTCCACCTTGAGGAACAAATTTGATGTTGTGGGGAATCCTTGCCTTCCTTCATTCTTTTAGCTCTTTTATCCTTGTCCTTCCTCTTGTCATACTCATCAGCGACCTGTGAAGGAATAATAGGTGGAAGAACAACAATTCTAGCATAGAAGGGTAAGGAATGACGATTAACAAAACCATCATGGGCGACTCTCTTATCATACTGCTATGGATAATTCAATAAAACTTGACAAGTTTGCATAGACACAACATCACATGAAATAGTATCATCATAATGTCCTAATGTCATGACTTCCTTAGCATGCTTGTTCAATTTCACATTAAAACAATCATTCATCCAATGCAGTTTTATAGGACTAGGGTAGAAATTTGTAGTAAGTTGCAATGTAGTATTCAATTCCATGTTAGCAATTTCACTACAATTACCTTCATCAATTTTCATGTTGCAATCCTCAACTTTACCTAGACAATGAGTTTCTCCTATAATTTCATCACAATAAGCAGTTTGTACATGCAAATCTTTTCTATCAATTGAATCAACATGCTCATACTCAATTTCAACTTCATTATCTAAATCAGTTTTAAGATCATCAACCCAAACAACATCATCAATACTATCACTTTTTTCATATTCAATCTCAATTTGTTCTCAAAATCATTTCAAATATGTGTTTGTCGCTTTTGGAGCATCTATATCAGGTTATCGAGCAATGAAAAAGGTACATAATATCACACTCCTTTTATAATATTTTGTACTTGTTATAATGTGTACATAATATCATACTCTTGTATTCTGTTAATTTTTGCTTGCTTTAAATTTATAATTGGTGAAGTACAATAAAAAAAGGTTTCATACGTAGATTTGGTTATATCATTTTGAGTGTTTTGATGATTATCTCACGTTTGGTAATATCCTTTTTTTTCTTGCTTTAAATAATATCTTACGTTTGGTGATTATAATGACAACAAGTTAAAAATACTCAATAAAATATCATAGGTTATAACATGGTTGTCTTGATTAATATATTACGTTTGGTGATTATAATGACATTAAGCTTGACTGTCTTAGAGTTTCATACGTAGCATGGCATTATATATATAGTTGGTGAAGTACAATAAAAAAGATTTCATACTTAGCATGGCATGTATAAGTTTACTAACTTAGAGTTTCTCATATATTTTCACTAGCTTTTAATTGAATTCTTGTATGTTAAACTGTAACATAGGTTATAGTTGTGGATGGAGCAACTCTAAAAGGGAAGTATGGTGGTGTGATGTTAGTTGCAACTGCTCAATGTGCAAATCAACAAATATTCCCACTAGCTTTAGCGGTTGTTGACAATGAAAATAATAATTCATGGGATTTCTTCTTCAAGAATTTGAGAAAGTTTGTTGATAATACGACGAACTAGTATTTGTGTCTGATCGCCACAAGTCTATCAAGAATGTAATAGCAACAAATTTCTCTCAAGCGAAGCATGGAATTTGCTTGTTTCTTATTGAACAAAATGACATAACAAGGTGCAAGGTGAAGAAGTTTTTGTATACGATTTCGATGGCAGCTAAGAGCTATAGGAAAACAGATTTCATACGTATCTTTAACGATATATGTCAGGTATATATATCAATCATGTTTTTTTTCAAGAAATTTGGTATTACTTTTGTCACTAACATTTTTTCCAAACATTAGATGAACCCTAAATTAGGAATGTATCTACAAGAAGTTGGTATTAAGGCCTGGACTAGATCATTCTTCCCAGGAAAAAGGTACAATATGATGACAATTAATAATGCAGAATCTGTGAACTCCAGATTTAGAGAAGCTAGGGAGTGTCCATTGTTGGCATTATTTGATGATTTTAGAGTTTGCTTGAGTGAAAGGTTCCACGAAAGACGTCAGTTGACAGCAGGCTGTCAACAATATGCTCCACCCAACATTCAAAAGATCATACAGGACAATTATGATCAAGCCCAAGGGTATTCTTGTAGTACCCAAATGCCGCAAGAATGGAATTTGAAGTAAGAGGTGGTGAATTTGATGTGGTTGTACGTTTGATAGAAAAATCCTTTAATTTCCCTATTGCAACTATCATTGCTACTATATTAATAGACAATGTCAAATAGTGTATGTAATAAACTATTATATTGATATTTATATACAAAAAGAACACACATTTAATACCAATGTAGAATTCTTGTCTTCTTGTCTCTCTTTTTGGTAAGGAAAGATCAAAATATTGTATATTGTCCAAAACCACCTCATTAATCAAATATCACTGTATTTTAGCTTTCATTGGCAAAACCAGGGTTGCATGGTTCGTGGAAGAACCGGATCGTGAACGCGGTTCGCGGTTCGCGATTCGCCATTTGTGGAGAATCGGATTCGCCGAAGAATCACAGATTATCGGATCGTTGATATTAGGAACGTGATTCGTTAATTTTTGAAACGTGATTCGTGATTCGCCAACGGCTGTAATAAATATATATGTTATATAAAATATTACATTTTATAACATATGCATTTTCTTGAATTTATAATGCATTAGTTTACTCAATGCATTATAACCTCAGAAATTCAGAATAGGCTTTTTATTAAAACCCAACAAAATAATCAAATTGGGTAGCAGAAACAAATTGGGCCAAGCCCAATTTGCATCCACGGCCCTTTCGGAAAAGGCCCAGCAGAGTTGTCTTCCTACTCTTGCCCCCGACAAAGTTGCTCTGCAACTTGGAGCAGCAAGGAACGACTCCAACAATGGAGTTCCCGACAGCAGCTCGGCTCACCTTGGCACACCACTCCGGCGAGGCTCGCGGGACTCAACGGCGACTCGGAATGGCTCGATTGGACAGAACAGCTGAGCTTGTTTTGGGGTTCGCTTGTTCTGGAGAATCGGAACGCGAACCCGAACGAACTGGAGCGAGAACGAACCGCGTTCAGGCACGCGCGTTCCGATTCGTGATTCGCCATACATATGAGCGAATCATGCAACCCTGGGCAAAACACCACCCTTGTTCTAACTCCCTTAATACTCATGACATGTGGCAATATTTTATTGTTTTATATTCAAAGAAAAAGAAAAATATAAAAGAAAAATAAAGTTTAAAAATAAAAAAGGAAAAAAGGAAAATTCTAAGATACGTTTCTTCCTCCTCCTCTCTCTCGTTGTTCATCAATGGAGAATGAATTTGACTTTTTGTTATTATTCCAAATTGATGTAATTGGAACATGAATCTGGGTTTATATGTTTATTGAATCAATCAATACCTTTTATTTCATCATTTTGGGTGGATATTTGAGAGTGATTTAGACGCAGCCTATTTATCTGGACTGCAATTTTACAGATCTACAAGCAAGCTTAGTTCCGATTTGGTTCTTGAACAAGTGATTTATGAGAGCTGATAACGAGATCTGCAAAAGCAAATTTCGGGGTCTAAATATATGAATTGTTGAGCTTGATTAATGGCGGTACTAAGTTCTCGATGAGCGACAATGGAGGATGCAGTGGCGCAAATTATGGGTCTCCAGTTTGGATCCGATTATTAGATGGGTGCATCCAGATTGCTGGTTGTTGGATGAGTTTATGGATTCTGAAGGAAGTTGGAGAAATGGGTTTTTAGGGTTGTTGAATTGTGGCCTTGTGGGCATGACCAAGTGGCCAAGAAGCAGTCAACAGACTGCCCTCTTCCATGAAGTAGCATCGCCAGTGTTATTGTACATCAACGTCTCCGTCAATGAAGGCGGTGGAAGCTCCTAGGATCCGACCACAGAAAAGGGTAGGAGCCGGATTTTGACAATATCTATTTGTTTCTCCAACTTCTGACAGTTGACCTTTGTGTTTATTTGCTCAATGATGATCTGGTCAATCTTTTCACCTTGTTCAGTCACGTCTTCCCTCAATGACTCCATCTCTTGGCAGAAAACTTTACCACACCCTAATAAAAACATTAACGTGTTCTCCTAGCTGTTACCCATGATGGCTCACAATATTGTACAAGAAACGAAAGTGCCTTTGTTCATCACTTGAATGATGAGATTCTGTTGGTCTTTTCTCCTCTGTAACAACATCAAGACTCATTTTTGTCATTGTCTCTCTGGTTCTTGTATCCTCCATTTCATTAGATGACCTGTATTATTCTTGTACACCTTAAATATCATAAAATTGAAACCTATTGATATCATATTTTTAATGATCAGGAAACTTTCTCTTCTTTAATTTCAAACGTCCGACTTTTGTCTTCAACTGTAGTTGTCTTTCCATAGCTGTTTTTTTGTCACCTACTGATTCTGTGTTTGTATCACACGATCTTGTTTCCTCTTTCCTTTTCTTTATTTTGCTGACATTATCGCCTTCTCTATTACCTGGACATCTTTAGTCACTGACACAATAGGACAACTCCTCGCAAAATACTTTACAATTCTATCACCTTCTTGCTCTTCGCGTGGCAAAAAAGACTTATCATCACCAACATCACCTAAAACAAACTTCATAATGTTCTGTATGTAAACAAAATCAGGTCAAGGTTGAGATATTCATTACAATTAAGTATATAAAAGCCTACACGACTATACAGACATATACGTACACATTAATAATTTTTGGTAGAAAATACGTATACATTAATGACTAGACAAGAAAGACTTGCAAGAAAGACATTCAGGAGTATATTATTTGCTGAGAGAGAAAATGAAAGACAAACATTAAATGTCTTTGTGTTTTAATTGGTTAATTGACACTCGTCAATTTAATACTATTATCTTCTAATTGATGAATTTTATTCATTGTAGATGGATCAAACTCCAAAAAAATATGAATTTGTGAAGAATTATTGCATTAAAAGATAGATTTTGAAAGAAAATTGTTTTTTATTTTCAAAAAATAAAGGAGAACTTCAATCTTAACAGATTCGAAGTTCACCTCTAACTATATAACGATGTTTAAAACCATAAACTTCAACATTTTTATTTATCGCTTTTCTATATTCAAACATGATGTAAACTTTTCTAAAAAAGCAATTTTGTTGATAAAGAAAACTTAGTTCAAAATCATATATAGTTGAAAAATTATAAATATTGCAATATACAAACAACACATCTATAACTTTAAACACTTTAGGCAACAAAAAAAACCCTCTATTACCCATAAATGCAAAATTTAGAAAACAATGATACACTTTCACATATAATTTGAATATCAAAGTTACAACAGAAACACATATTTTTCCGGTGAGTAAAAATAAAATTTATTACCTAAATAAAACATAAAACACTAAATAAAGCATGATATACCAAAAAATAAAAGACCCGCGCGGAGCGCGGGAACCTTTTCCCTAACTAAAAGAAAAGATAAAGACACAATTATCTCCAAGCTCATTGAATAATCATTATTATTAAGATAACTATTAGTTACTATATGGTACTCCGTAGTATACGAATAAAGACTATATAGTATTATACGAATAAAGACACAAGTATACTTGGCAGAGTTGTAAGATTTAAAGACTATACGTGTAGACTATATATATGGAGCATTCCCATTATTTTTAAATAATTAGCTAGTATATAATGAAATATGGAATATGATATATACAATGACGTTTTGGATTATTTGTTTTGGGTTATTTTTATGGCTTTCTTTAATTGTTAAGGCTGAGAACTAGGTTTAGCATCCGTCGTTACTTCCTCAGTTACTTTTCCATGTTTTAAGTTTGTTGGAGTTATCTATATAAGGAACTTCATTGTTTACTTTGTTTTTTAGACGTTGAATTTGAGTTTAAGCATTGAAGTTGAGATTATCTCCTTCCTTAAACCTTCTTCTTCAAACCCCGCTGATTGGATCCAGAGTTGTTCTCGATAACGAACTCTGTCACCAAGCTTACCTACCGAACTCGTTCATCCTTTGAGTGGACTCTCAAGACCCTCTAATTCTTATTGAGTTGAAAGGCTCAATACTTATCAAAACTAGAAGAGTTGAAGAACAACAACTTCCCTTTCTACCACGATCCTCCCCGAGGCATACGAGTCAAGCAAATTTGTATTACATGCATAATGCATATTGGATGAGTGCAATATCTCTGAAGGAATATTGTGAGAACCAAGAAGATCCCGAAATACACGGGTTAGGATATGTTCTTTACTTGTTCACTTTCATTATCTTTGCAGACAGTCGAAAAACTTGGCCCCTCTGAGATTTGCTGCATTTTTGGAGAGTGTTGAGATGGCACTTACTACTCACGGGGATTTGGGGCGCTCACATATTTCTATCGTTGCATCGGCATTAATTCCCGCCAGGAATGCGTGTTGTTGTCATTTTGTTTCACTTTGCTGCAAGTAAGTATCTAAATATTTACATTATGGTCTTATTCATTATATTTTGTTTTAATTGCAACTTTATTTTTTTTAAATTAGGTTTCGATCTACACCTGTTTCCCAACCATTGCAGTGGATTGTCCTCAAAATCCTAATTGGCATTCTGGTCTCCTTTATGCATTTCGTTGGCAACCAACGAATGTGTTGCCAAAAAACGCCCCTAGTCGGAGAAACTACAGAGATGAAATCGATGCAATGTGGGAGGATCAAGTATTTGTGTTGCAATTAATAATTTTGTGTAAAATATTAAGAGATTTTTTAGTTTTAAATTTTGTTGTTATTTATTTAGATTAATTGGACCCCGTATGATGAGATCGACTTCACTAACCCGAGCTACATATGTTTCGACACTATATTTTGAGGTGTTGAACTGTATGGACATAACGGTGCCCCCACATGCCTGATAGGTCACCTAGGCAATTTGGTCGGGTGCAAGGGATTTCGAGTCCTCCAATTGCACCTTTGAAGGCATGGAGGAAGACAAGGGCAAGGTCATATGTGGTAGAATATGATAGACAACTCTGGAATTGGGATGAGATGGATATCCATACCCTCACCCTTGAAGAGATGGGCCCACTAGCATATCCAACTTGGCAAGTTGCTCTGATCTATCTTAGTTGGTACATCTCCCAAACTCACCGATTTGTGACACCCAACACTCACACGAACTTGGAAACTCAAGAGGTAATTTATATCTCATTTACCTTCAACTTCAATTTTTACTTAGGATTTAGGTTAAACATTATGCAAATAATTGATTTTTAATGTTTGATTTTATTTGTAGGCGCTTAACATGGTCTACATGAACTTGCAACCATATTCAGCTGTAAGAGTCGATGTTTTTGAGGAAATGCAGTAGGCTCAGAACCAATCACTATATGATATGGACCCGTTCAGAAATCAAAATCAAAATCAAAATCAGGGTTGATCTTCTTGGAGTGGATTGTTTGTGTTGATATGTTTGTTTTCGGACAGTTAGGATTTATGTTTTTTTTTAGATTGTTTGTTTATGTTGTTAGATTGTTATGTTGGATAATAAGACTAAGTTGTATAATTTTTTCAAATATAATCAAACATCAATGTTGTTGACCAAACATATTATGACTAGTTTGGTTTTTCAAAATAGGTGTTACTTCAAAAGTAAGAAGTCTTGATTTGAAGTTACCCACATAGTCAGATATCTGTAATAGGCATTGAAACCAAATTTGAATCTATTCCGACATCGTTTGGGCGTCGTTTTTCCAAATTAGGCTTTAAGGCTTTAACACGTCACTGGAATTGACTTATTTTCCACACATAACGAATAATACATTGAATACATTGAAGTCCATTATATATATGTCACTTAACATATGAAATTTCATATGTCACGTATGCATTAGTTCCATACGTCGTGTATAAATATAATCCATATGCGACATATGGATTGTATCCATACATGACTTATAAAACTGGGCGGTAAATAGCAAAAGGGGTATACAGTAACCAGAAACCATGTATTTTTATATTAATGATGAAGAAGAGGAAGATGACGAACTTCGGTGTGTGTACTCTCGGCTCCCTTACACACTCTGATATTTATACATTCCGCCTATTTCCACTACAAAATTTACTAAGGGCACTACATGTGTCATGTGTGCACGTTGAAAGCCAACGCACGTTGGAACCCAACGTACATGCCAAAATTTTAGTATACGTATTAAACAATTCGTATACGTATAAACTATTAAAAAAAATAGGATGCACGTTCGAACCCAATGTGCGTGGGGTTTTATAAATCTCGCGCACTTTTCTTCTTCTTCTTCTTCCTCTCTTCTTCTTCTTCTGCTCTGAAACCCTAAATCTCGTAACAAAATCGTCGCCACTGTAATTTCCCGTTTCTTAACCAAATCCCTTCGTTCCACATCCAATCTTCATTCTTTTTCAATGTCAATCGTAATTCCCTTATCAATTGTGAGATTCCCGCATCAAAATGGCTCCAAAAATCAAAAACCCTAAATCCCAAAAACCTAAATCGACGTCGACAGAGGAGCCGATCTGGAGGCTCGCTGGTGGCGTTCGAGTCTAAGGCGGTGCGAGCGGAGGCGGTGCAAAGAAGGTTGCCGGAGGTGCTGGGTCTTCAAATCCCGCAACGGAGGTTGCTGGAGGCGGTGGCGTCGGGCTAGTGGCTGGGCAAGGGGGTGGTCGGGGTTGGGTTCCAGGTGGTCGGGGTGATGTGGGCGGTCCCGAAAACGGGCTTCATCGGATTCGTCAGAAAAACCACGTACACTTTACGAGTACGTAATTTAGCGTTTAAAATAAATCGTAAAATTACGACTAATTAAAAATTAATCGTAATTTAGCGTTTTAAAATTAATCGTAAAATTATGATTAATTACTAATTAATCGTATTCTAGCGTTTTATTAAATTCTATATTTATTTGAATTAGTCATTATTTCTCGTAAAACGTGTAACGTTATTCGAGAAATAACAATTAAATAATGTTGAATTTTTTTTTAATTATTCGTTATTTTTTGATTAACGTTTCACCCTAATCAAGAAATAACGAGTAAAAGAAAATGATTTATTAAATAATTTATTTTTATATTTTAGTCGTTATTTCTCGTAAAACGTGTAACGTTATTCGAGAAATAACGATTAAATTATTTTTAATTATTTTTTAATTATTTGTATTTTTTCGATTAACGATTCACGCTAATCGAGAAATAACGAATAAAAAAATGGTTTATTAAATAATATATTTATATATTTTAATCGTTATTTCTCGTTAAACGTGTAACTTTATTCGAGAAATAACGATTAAATAATTTTGATTTGTTTTCTAATTATTCGTTATTTTTCGATTGACGTTTCACGCTAATTCAGAAATAACGAATAAAAGAAAATGATTTAATAAATAATATATTTATTTGAATTAGTCATTACTTCTCGTAAAACGTGTAATGTTATTCAAGATATAACGATTAAATAATGTTGAATTGATTTTTTATTATTCGTTATTTTTCGATTGACGTTTCACGCTAATCGAGAAATAACGAATAAATGAAAAATTATTTATTAAATAATATATTTTTTAATTAGTCGTTATTTCTCGTAAAACGTGTGATGTTATTCGAGAAATAACGATTAAATAATTTTGAATTGTTTTTTAATTATTCGTTATTTTTCGATTAACGTTTCAGTGTGATCGAGAAATAACGAATTAAAGAAAATGATTTAATAAATAATATATTTACTTGAATTAGTCATTATTTTTTCGTAAAACGTGTAACGTTATTCGAGAAATAACGATTAAATAATGTGGAATTTATTTTTTATTATTCGTTATTTTTTCGATTCACGTTTCACGCTATCGAGAAATAACGAATAAAAGAAAACTATTTATTAAATAATATATTTTTTAATTAGTCGTTATTTCTCGTAAAACGTGTAACGTTATTCGAGAAATAACGATTAATAAATTTTGAATTATTTTTAAATATTTGTTATTTTTCGATTAACGTTTCACGCTAATCGAGAAATAACAAATAAAAAAGTGATTTATTAAATAATATATTTTTTAATTAGTCGTTATTTCTCAAAAAACGTGTAACGTTATTCGAGAAATAATGATTAAATAATGTTTAATTGTTTTTCGATTACTCGTTATTTTTAGATTAACGTATCACGCTAATCGAGAAATAACGAATAAAACAAAATGATTTATTAAATAATATATTTATATATTTTAGTCGTTATTTCTCGTAAAACGTGTAACGTTATTCGAGAAATAACGATTAAATTAATATTGAATTGTCTTTTAATTAAATAAATAATAGTAAACCTTAAAATTGTAGAAATATTAATATTTTAGTAATTATGAAAATAGGCGTTAGATATGGCCCTTTCCCCTGCTGGTTCTATTAGAAAAGAAGCACAAGGCCCCCAACAATGTTAGTGAGCGGGGGATCACCGCTTTATCTCGACGTAGAGCTCCTGGAGCCGTTGTTCCTCTGGACATTTCAGGAGTTCACATAAGAGATGGGTCTCAACATCAGCTACTTGATATCGCTGAGGAGGAGACAGAGACTGCAGCTGAGAGAGAGACCGGAGCTGATCTAGAGATAGATATTGCAGCTGATCCAGAGGGTTCTCCACATGATGAGACAGAGTTGGATGATGGATGTTTGGAGGCACAGATGGAGGCTGATTATTATGTGGGGTCTCCACAGATTCAACCATCTCCAAATCGATCGCCGCCTCCACTGGATACTGAGCAACATTTTCATGAGCCTTATCTGGAGGCCGATCAGGAGATACTTCACGAGGCCGATCAGGATCATGATCAGCAGGCCGCTCAGCGGTCTACGTGTTCCGGCTCCAGGAGAGCCAAATCTTTTGGGGGAGCCTGGAGGTCTAGTTAGTTCGCTACTTCTAGTGGACTACAACACTCACTTTGCTCTTGTCATATGGACCCAGACGAAGCTGCTTGTTGGGGAGCTTGAGAGAGATCGCACATACGTGATACCACCTACATCGCCGATATTCCTATTCCCCTTAATAAATTATTAACCCAAATATTTAATGAAAGCCGTTTTTAAGATTAACAATTGTTTTTCTGTTTTGCATCTCAGCTTAGAAGGGTGCTTTAGGTATATACACGCAAGTCTTATTTTAGCGAGTTTGACTGGCACAAGACAGATGCTCCTGCTTCATGGTGGCAGCTCATTCGGCAGAGCCATTTGCACACCCTTGCAGATCCTCGACCGGAGTACAGGACTATGGACCCGATTATGATTTCAGCGTTTGTGGAGCGTTGGCATCCTGAGACCAACACCTTTCACTTCGATTTTGGTGAGATGGCTCCCACACTGATCGACGAGCTGAAGATCTTTGAGCTACCGATCCATGGCGTCGCTGTCAAATCTACTGAACGGGATATAGATTCATTTGTCTATAACCACGTTCAACGTATCTTCGGGTTGGACACACGCAGGGATGCCAAGCTGCTATCCGGACGTAAGTATAATTTATTACTTATACAATTAATTTTCATTTAGTTGATTCGATTAAATGTTAATAACATAAAATGAATCTCAACTCCCGCATGGTCTTCGGTACACCAATCTCTATCTCTCCGCTATTAAGTTCAATTCTATCCCATTGTAGCGGTCTCCAGAATCTGTGGATCTCGTTCAGCTTGATTGGCTTATCATCAATAATATGTTAGACTATCTCGTGGATGCACGGTAGGCCCTGGCATTCACGCATCTAGTAATCATCGCAATGTGCCTCAAAATTCTTCTCCTTTATATCCTCCCATATCGCAAACAACTTCTTCAACCCTCTATCCGAAACATCATGGAATAAATGCCGAAAGATCAATTTGACTTGTGGATTCATATTTTTGAAAATCTCGGGTGTCTTGATCCGATCCTCTTCAATGTTGTCCCTCACCTTCACAATCTGGCTCTCGATGGCTGCATTGATCCTCACAACCATTCAGTTAAAACCACCTATGCTTGAACCCACTCTTCTTCAATACCTTATGCACTCCCTCAACCCTATGGTTTATTCATTCAAAGACGTGTTTATTTAAGACAACAATTAACTAATCACTAATAAACAAATATGAAATGTTTATGTATAGGTTTTTTTTTACCGAAAACCACCCGTATGATGAGCTATATTGCCCAAAATCACTCGTATGTTGCAATATTACCGGAAACCACCCATATGAACCACTCCGTCACTCAACAACCACCCCTCTCTATCTTTCGTTAAATATTTATGACACGTGTCATATTATATTATTATTTTATTCAAAATTACTGAAATCACCCCTTTAAAATCTTGTAATGACATTTTTTTCATGTCGTTAAATCTTTGGTCCGTTTATGTAATTTCTGATAAAGAAATCAAATCCCAAAACTCATCATCTTCCCCAATCTGAAATGAAGAACCCTAAATCCCTTCGTTACACAATCAAAATCACAACAACAAAATTCATCATCTTCCATTGGATGCTTTTAAGTCTCTCCTTGCTGACCTCACTCCAATCCATTCCATTACATAATCTCGACTCTCCCGGACTCTGAGGCTCTGTCGTTGCCCCCTGTTTCCACCACCAATCCCTTCCGATGTCCCTCTTTTTCATTCCCGCAACCTTTGGATTTCCAGTCTCGAGACTCAATTTGTCGGTGCAACATTCGGATAAGCTTACCCTGTCGAAAGCCTCAGATGGAGAAGCCTCGAGCAGAGTTTACACAAGTTTTCAGGGGAAGTGGTGCCGCAGTCACCGTCTCCGGAGACCAATCCTCCATTGTGAGACTCAGATCTTCCTCAAAAGCAGTGGCCAAGCTCTCGGTCTCTTCGACTATGGATCTGTTCTCGTGGTCCCTATTGATTGTGAATGATGCAATTGGGGGATGGTTGTGGTCCAAAACCCTAGCTAGTCCGAAATCTCCGAGTTTGGTGTTGAATTGACGGTCGAGAAGGACATTGCTGGGCTTGACATCGTCGTGGATGATGGGCGTGGCCGAGGAATAGCCAAGGATAGAGACGACGAAGGGCGAGCGGGTTGCAAAAGATGTGTGGATTTGAAGGCATGGAAGATGAATTTTGTTGCTGTGATTGTGATTGTGTAATGAAGAGATTTAGGGTTCTTCATTTTAGATTGGAGAAGATGATGAATTTTGGAGTTTGATTACTTTATCAGAAATTACATAAACAGACCAAAGATTTGAAGACATGAAAAAAATGCCAATACCAGATTTAAAGGGGTGGTTTCAGAATTTTTGAATAAAATAATAATAAAATGTGACATGTGTCATAAGTATTTAACAAAAGTTAGAGAGGTGGTTGTTGAGTGACAAAGTGGTTCATAGGGGTGGTTTGCGGTAATATTGCAACATACATGTGGTTTTGGGCAATATAGTCAATCATACGGGTGGTTTCCGGTAAAAAACCCTTATGTATAACATACCTGTTTGAGGTCCTCGTGAAGAAGTATAGATTGTGTTAGGGCTGGGCACGGGTTGGGTAAACCCGAAACCCAAACCGGACCGAACCGAAAAAACCGGACCGAACCCGGACCGAAGTAATTTCGGGTCGGTTTTCGGGTTAAGTTATATGAAATTTCGGTTTTCGGTTTGGGTCGGGTTCGGTTCGGTTCGGTTCGGTTTTTGACCCATGCCCAGCCCACTCTCTATCTGCCTCCTCTCCATCTGACGTCTTTCTCTAAACTCACATCTTCATCAATCTCCCTCCTCTGAAAAATCTATCTCTCCTCCTTTCTTCCAGATCTAAAAACGTTTATCTCCCAAATCTATTTTCTCCTCTTCCTTCCTCTTCGATCTTGTTCTCCTCTCCAGATATCAACCTCTTCGCTCTCCTTTTCGTGTTCATCGAGCGTTCGTCCTCTCCAAGATTTCTCGCCGGAGCCGTCTGTCCTCTCCAAAGACGACGAGGGATCTGAATCGTAGATGTGATGGCGGATCTGAAGAACCCGCAGAAGGCTGAAGAAACCGCAGAAGAAACCGCAGAAGAAACCGCAGATGTGGCGGTGGATCTGAATCGCAGAAGGCTGCTTAAGACGAAGAAACCGCAGAAGGCTGAAGAACCCTAGATGTGGCGGCGGATCTGAATCGTCAAAGAACTCAGATCTCTGAAAAGAAGATATATTTCAACAGGAATTTCGGTCCTATTCGGTTTTTTATTGGACCGGACCGAACCGACCCAAACCCGGACCAACCCAACCCGAAAGATTTCGGTTCGGTTTTCGGTCCAGATTTTTTGGGAATTTCGGGTTTCGGTTTTTCGGGTTCGGTTCGGTTCGGTTCGGTTTTTGACCCATGCCCAGCCCTAGATTGTGTTCCGTCCACAGACAAACAATGTTTGTCTTGTAAGGGATAAGCCAGACCTATCAAGGTACCCAGCGATTCCGCTTCCCCAAGATGTTCTCAACCGTACCAGCCTCTCCTCGTATGCCTCCTCCGTTCTTGATGGAAAAAGTCTCCATACTTGTCCGCACAACCTTTTCACCGATTCCTTGTTTTTCAAAATTCTGGTAGCATTTACCTCGATATTGTGCTTGATATGCACCCAACACAAGAGGTGTTGAACCGGAAGATCTTTGAACACTATCTTGATTGCAGTGATAAGAGCTAGTTCTCGATCGGTCATTATTGCAGTCGGCATTATTCCAGCATCCTCAAACAACTTTTTAAGCCTCTGAATTATCCACAAGTAGTGCATTGTTTCCTCCTTACGCGTGAATGCATACGCAATGTTGAATGTCTTATGAGTGCAGGTGAACCCGACAATCTCCACAAGAGGCATCTTATACCTGAATAATATAGTTAAAAAATGACGCAATGGGACATTAAACAACAAGACATACGTACACTATTATATACCTATTCGTCTTGTAGGTGGCGTCGATAACTACGACGTACGGAAACATCTCCAACAAGTGCAACGAGTCTTGATGGGCAAAGAACAAGATGTCCACCTCGTGTGATTTCTTCCTGCAAAGGGGATGCACTACATAGCTGCGCTCCTTCAGAAACTTCAAGGTCCACTGTGTAACACTCAAATCACCACGATCCTCAAAATGCAACTTCTGAATAAAGTTTGCGATTTTTTGTGTGGATGTTACATTCCCAGGAAATTTCATTTCAACTGAAGACTAATACCAGTAGGCTGAGTGAATACATTCGCCAACGACATCACTAAGCTCACCTCATCCGGCGTCATTCAACCCATGTATGGATGACCAATGAAGCTAGTGCAAATCTTATGATTGTGCTTTCAGGGCTTTACCTTCAAATACCATCCATCTCTGGCATCCCTATCCTTGAACTTATAACCTCTGACCTCAAACTTACAATTCGTCCTCTTATCCTAGTCTCCCGCTGTGTCTCAACAACCACCGTTGTTGACCCATCTTCTAATTCCACTTTCTTTTTTCCGTGATCTATACACTCCAGAAAGCTCACACATGATATTCATCTGACGTATATTACTATGATTAGTCACTAATACCATCATAAGCTCTCTACCAGTACTCTGAATCCAATGCCTCAAATGTTCCTTAGTAGGAAACGTTTCTTCGGTTTCAAACGCATCCGAGTAATCCAAAGCCTATAATTAATTTTGGCTAATCCTAATTAATCCAAACTACAATAACAATCACATCTATATCTTATTAATCCACATGAATCACAACTACCAATTCTACGAATTTATATGCACCTAAATAGAGAGAAAACAATTAATACAGAATAAACCACTAACCGAAAAATCACCGGCGTCAAAGTCTCCTTCTTCTTCGTCGCTATCGTCCCACATCCCGTCTTCGGGTTCACTGAAATACTCTTTCTCGTCCACGATCGCATCGACATTGTTGTCGTCGCCTTCACAATCATTCGGATGACTCGAATGAAAAACACAACCAATAGGGGGTATAAATAGTTTTTTTTGCAATGGTCATATTAAAAAAAAAAAGCTGTTGGAGGAAATTTACCCTGGAAACCAACGTACGTGGGTTCCCAACGTACAATGTAAATTCTCCCAACGGCTAAATTTTTAACGGCTATTTTTTCAAATTATATATGTACGTTGATTCCCCATATACATGTGTTTCCAACGTGTATAATTTACATATTTTTTAATCCGCTTATATTTTTTTGGTTTTGCCTGTGTGTTGGAAACCAACGTAAGCAAATGTAATGTGATTAGTTAAATTTTGCAGTGGAAATAGCCACTACCTATTTATATATCTCTGTAACTAAAGCGATAAATCGGGGAGAACATGTTTGCCAAAAATTTCCACTACCTATTTATATATCTCTGTAACTAAAGCGATAAATCGGGGAGAACATGTTTGCCAAAGACTGTCCGTACTTTCTATCTCAAAGTTTCAATGTAGGCATCTAGCGGCTACTCCCTCCGTCCCATAATTTAAATCTCATTTAATCTCGACACATATACCAATTCACGTTTGATATCGTTAATATCTCTAATTATACGTTAATAAAAATAATAATTTTTTAATATTATCAAAGTACGTGAGACGAATCAAACAAAAATGACAACTAATCTCTGATACTAATTAAAAATTCATAGCATTTTCATTCAAATACCTCACAGGAGTAACAGGGTGCAAAAATCATAAACCAAGAAGGACAACTACCAACATATGTGTCCTCTGCTAATTTACTTGCATTCTCCAGGATGTTATATGTCAGTTATCCGTCTCTTCATTCAACCATCGAAAACTATTAGGACACGCCAGCCTTGATTAGTTATCAATTATCATTGCCAACATTGTTTTCTGCATTGGTATCATTCTCATTCTCATTCTCCTCTTGGGCATCGGCATCTCCATCTTCTTTTGCAGCGCCAGCCGCCTCTTCGTCTGGTTTCCTCTTCTTGTTTGATTCCTTTGCCTTAGCAGAACTTTCTCTTTTTCCAGCTTTCTTTTTCCTGAATTCTGGAGTAAAACAGAAGATATATTCGCCTGAGCCTTGGCAAGAAATGAATGACCAGCATGAACAAAACAGCAAAATATAACAAGATAAACACTAAACCAATAAAAAAGAGAATGAGTACCAAATGAATGATTTTGAACCTGTAAAATGATTGTAACATAGAGAGTCCACTGTAGAACTATTAATATTCTTGCTTTGCATTTTATGTAGAGTTGCAGTATCAGAACTTTCCTTGATTAGCATAATACATTAGTGAACAGTGAACACTAAACAACAGTAATACAAAATTTGTCTCTTATATAGAAAGTAGAACTCCAGTGTGCTGTGGTGAAAGATCCCTTCCAGACCAATCCGAGACCCATTCTGCTTTTATAAATAGTGCAGAGAAATCGCAGGAATTTGGTCGAAGTATATATAATGAGAAAGAAGTAAGTATCACTTCTACCTATGTTTCTACATCATACATGCTTGGGATTGTTTTAAGATGCGAGTATGGACACTACTCAAAAACTTCAATGACTTGTCTCCTCACATCATCAAGTTATTGAAACAAGTTCATAAAAGCCTGGGGAACAGTTTCATTACTCACTTCAACTGATTAAGCTATGATTCTCAAATACTTTAGGAGTAGCAAGTTCACATATTCAAGTAAAAAAAAAAGGTGTTCCTTTGTGTCCAACACTCAAAATAGTAAATGATAATTGACACAACGAACCATTAAGAGTAGTCCTGAGAGATCCACTGAACTCAGGAAACTCAATTTCATCGAGAGCTTTGAGCACATCCTCAGCGTTGATGGTCTGCCTTCCAGCTTCTTTGCACAAATCATTAGCCCTAAAACAGAATCGGAGACAGAATTAGCCCTAGAATAAAAGGGTATCTAAAAAGGGAGAGTTAGATTGATAGAGGGAAACAGTTACGTGGCGGAGAGATAATGGATGAAGATCCTGGCACTTTCGGCGAAGGCGAGGAGAGCTTCCTTGTGCAGGTTCATGTCTCCTTCCGTCGAGAGCTTCGATAATTTGTCTTTCACCACCCTCCTCACTATCGCCTTCGGAAGCTCCTCTGCTGTCCCTTCTCCCGCCATTCTCTCTCTCTCTCTCTCTCTCTCTCTCTCAAGTGCAGAACCTCTTCTCTTCTCTGTTCAAGCGGAGCGGAGCGGAGGAAGGACATTGCTGTCATTTCCGCCGCGGACCCGGTTCGGTAACCAAACCGGGTTCGTCAATCGCTTACTTGTATGTAAAGTATGTATACGAATTACGAAAGCCTCTCAATCTTCCTCATTCGTTTGGATTTTGGACCATAAGAATGGGCAGTTCGAACCCATCAGCCCCGCCCGTGCCAGATTCATACGGATCGGGTTCACCATACGCTCACAACCCAAACCCTTATTCATATAGCCCGGCACAGTACAACACGCCGCTGCACCAACAGGGCTCCGATCAGCCCGCTTATGCGCCATCTTCCTCTTCATCTGTTTACTACGGACACCACCAACCGGGTGTTGACCCGGAGTTGATTCGGGCATTCCAGATTGTCGATAGGGATCGGAGCGGCTTTATCGACCATTTTGAGCTTCAGCAGGCTCTCTCTTCAGCCTACCAGAGGTTTAATCTTCGGACTATTCGCCTTCTCATGTTCTTCTTCACGAATCCTCTCGATAATTCATCTCTTAGACTTGGTCAGTTTGGTATTTTAGTTCTCTATCCAGTTTAAGTTTTTTTTTAATTGCTTTTGGTTGCTAACATGTTGACATAGACATTTAATTCTTGAGTATTGAATGCAAGATTGAATTTGAATTTGCAGCAAATTTGGCAACATTGTATACTTGCTGAGTTACTTATTCAGTTGCTTTCTAAGCATAGATTGGACCCTGAAAAGAAACATGTATGACGATGAATTGCTATCTTACTTATATTTACCCTTTTTTGCTTCATAATTTTTTGAAGAAAATTAGTTCTGTAATGCTGAATTGCTATGTTGTTACCATTTATGTATTATCTTTTCAAGACACATTAGATGTTTTAGCAAGTAAGAGGGATCGTGCAAATTTGCAACCGTTTTATAATTCCAAAAAATGAGATCGTTCCTTATAAAGAAGCACAATCGAATTGCAAATAGATCTTGTCCGGTGTTATGCTGAGTGAACAATGAAATCTTTTTATTGTACAGTTTATGAATTCTCTAGCTATTTTTTGTATGAATCCTGATTGCTGAATTGAGTTTTTGCAGGGTTTAATGAATTTGTAGCGGTATGGAATTGCCTTGGCCAGTGGCGTGTAAGTCTTCTATTTCTTGATACTCGATAGTTTCCTATACTGTTTTGATTTCCAAGCATCCAATAAATCCTCAAACTTTGTTGCACAAGTATCAGCATTGCATATTGTTATTTCAAGCTTGAAATCTCAACTACCTTCATGTTTGAGTAGTTCTTTCATTACAAACTTTCACAGAACCTGTAAAAATGCTACTAACATCTTCTAGCATTCTGATAATTACTTACCTAAAAATTAAAGGAATGCTAGACATGTGTCGCATCAAGTCATATTTTATTCAGACATGTGTCCTTCTGTAGGTGCAAAATACTGATCAATTTATAATTTCTTGTTGTTAAACTCTTTGTACTGAATTGATCTGCCACCCTCCAAATAACATGATCTTCGATTTGCTCTTCGTTTATCATTATACGCGGTTCTATTCAGTTATCAGCTAATAGAAATTTTGTAGGTATGTGCATGCTGCACCATCCCAAAATTGTTTCTGCATCAGACTATGCACCGTTTTATTTCCTGTGCAGAAAGCCTCTAACTTGAAAGCTTATGTTGTTTTCAGTCTATTTTTGAGAGATTTGATCAAGATCGAAGTGGAAAAATGGACGCAACAGAGCTAAGAGATGCCCTTCTAAGTGTTGGATTTGCAGTCCCACCTTCAGTTCTCCATCTTCTGCTATCCCACTGTGGCTCTCGCAATGGCAACAAACTGGAGCTCAACTTTGATAACTTTGTCGAGTAAGCTCCTTGTTTTCTTCATCCTTCAATCTGTTGCCTGGTTTTTTGGTTTTGACATTGTTATTGATCTGACTTGCCACTTTTTACTCTATTCGCAGGGTTGGGGTGCTTGTAAAGGTGAGTGTTATACGAAGCATTTTTTTATTAATCCTGTGTTACCAATGTTATATGCAGAAGTGAAAAATCCGATTTTCATCTAGATTTGTTCCATTTATGGTTTTTCATGTGTTTGTTTCATCAGGGTTTGACAGAGAAGTTCAAGGAGAAGGATACGAGACAGACTGGCTCGGCTACTCTTCCGTACGAGACGTTTATGTCGGTGGTGCTTCCTTTTATGGTCACTTATGATTAATCATGTTATCTTTCTGCATTGACTCTGTGGTGGTTGTGTACTTGTGTGAGACTTATGTTATTTGTTTATTTGTTGGTCAACTGAAATTGAGTTTCTTGTATATGGTGAAGACACGTCTACCCGATACTGAGGTTTTATTAAGCTGATGTATATAATTGTGTATGTTACAAAAGGAAGAACATGACTCATATATACTAGGGAGAAGAGCAACACCAACGGCTCTATGTTGAAACTAGGGCTAAAGAGACAATTATAAGCATAAGATAGATAAGAAATAAATTAAGAATATGGTTGAGTTGGTATTCCAATACCAATGATATTAACTGTTGGAGTCGATTCTCTGGACCCTCGCGAGGCCCACAGGAAGCCCCATTATCTTGTTTCGAGCCAAGCAAGGCCCAAACAAGATGGGGCGACCCACGAGATGGAAAGCCCAATTGGAGGAGTCCGAAGGCTTGCTAGCGAGTGTAACAACTCGAGTGAAAAACGATGTGGGACCCACGTGAGGGTTTAAAATCTCAACAAAAAAGAGAGAGGGGGGAGATCATTTTGGTGCAACAAATGCTATTCTTAAATTGAGAGCAAAACATTGAAGCGAGAAAGAGTTCCTACTCGCTTCATTAATCCCAATCGATCCCTTTTAATGGAAGATTGGATGTTCGACACTTGGATCTTGACTCTCGGTGTCGAGTTCAAGCTTTTGGTGTGAGATTTGGTGTTTTATGAGGCGTTTGGTATCGAAGAATTGAACGAGCTTGAGAGGCTCGTTAATGGTTTTGTGTTCATCCTTCTTACTCTCTCTTTAACTTATTTCTTCTCATTTCGTGTCAATTTGCATCTTGCGATTCCCCTTTTGTTGCTCATTTACTGACTTGAGCGTCGGAGAGCCAAATCCAGGGAATCAACCCTCCTGGTTTGCTTGCGTGGGTTCGAGAGAGCTCAAGAGCAAGACGAGACGAGACAAAGAAGGAGAAAGACGGCGTTGTTTGATCGAGAAAGACTCCAATTCCAAGTTGTTTGTCCAGACGTGTTGAAGAGGTTCTCGACAAGTTTCAGAAGATCATTTGACCCGTGCCTCGCGAAACGTTGTGTCGCGATATCTACATTTCTGGGCTCCAATACTGGCGCCGACCGTGGGGACCTTCTCACACAAGTAAGGGCAATCGACGATGTTTTGCGAGATTTCCAACATCTTTGATAAAGTGAAAATGACCACTGGAGGTAAAGGAAGTGGTGCCCTTAACAATACACCATTGCAGACAGGAATACAACAGGAGGTGCACAACGTGCGTGCTCCTCTGCTATGCGTGGATGATGAAGGAATCTTTCTCACTGGGAAGCGCTCGAGAAGTACCAAAGCTTTCAAAGGTCCCAAGAGCAGAATGTCGCGAGGGTTCAAAATCAAGAGCATCAGAGGGTCGCTATCCGAGAGATTTTGCCTAATTTGGGGAATCAGGGATCTGCCGCTGCTGAGGAGAGTGCAAAGTTTGTACCAGAGGACAGAGTTTCAGTGTCGCGGGGACCGAGGGTCGAGAGAGTACCTAGGGTGAGTCACCTTGGGGGCATTGACTTGAACCAAGCCCCCGCGAGCTATCATGATACTCATTACTCCTATGGCAGAGGGAGGCCGGATGCAAGAGACTAAGACAATCCAATGGCTCGCGACCATACTCATTACCCTTATGTTGGCGAGCCTCGCTATTCTCAGGCGCCATATCCGCCCCCGGCCTATGACACTTACCGTCCTTTAAACCCCCCATCGCTCTTTGGTCCAACTGCTTTCACCGATCACATTGTCAGATCTATGCTAATGTCAAAGTTTAGATTCTCGGTCATAAAAGAGTACAATGGAAAAAGAGACCCAAATGAGCACTTGGCGCGTTAAAAATATGCCATGCTTGCGAGGTTCCCTGACGAGGCCACAATGTGCAAAGGTTTCAAGGGGACTCTCGCGGACGCGGCTATGACATGGATGCTCAGCCAGCCTGCCGGGAGCATACATTCATTTGCTGATCCGGAAAGGAGTTTCTTGTTACACTTTGGCTCCTCCAAGAAGAGGAAGATAACCATGCAAGAGGTGGTTGGTGTTAAGCAAGGCCCTAGTGAGTCGCTCGAGAGCTATGTCAAGAGATTCTTCGAAAATATCCTCGAGGCGGAGGACTTCCATGACAAAACAGCGAGGGTCGCGTTCCTAGATGGACTCGAATGAGAATCGCAGGGGAGGAGGACGCGGTTGAGGTCGTGGCACGCGAGGTTTGTGGTGTGAGTTCCACAAGACAACTTCTCACAACATAAAAGATTGTTGGACGCGACCACGTAACCAACCCGAAGAGGAAGAAAGAATGGTCCTCGCGAACCAGAGAGGAAATGATAATGCTGGCAGAGGTGGTAACCAGAGATGATGAGCTAGAGGAAGAGGTAGGGGAAGAAATCAGAATGACGCGAGGCAAAAGACCCCGGGTAGAGACAATTAGAATCAAAACCAGGGTTAGAATCACAACTAGAATCAAAACTTCCCTTGCCCTGATGGGCATGTTGGAACCATCGCTAGAAAGCATGTGCCAATCCCTCCAAGCAGGCAAGAGAAAAGGCGAATAAACAATGCCCCAATTCCTCATGGCCTCCCAGTTTACAGTGTCGCAAGACCGAAGTCAGATCCTTATTCGCTATCATTCACTGACAAGGAGGTGGATGTGTAAGATGTCGAAGCTGCCGATCTACTCGTCATTCATGCTCAATTGGGAACAAAGTTGGTAAAGAGAATTTTGATAGACACGGGAAGTTCAGCTGACATTCTCTACTGGGACGCGTATGAGAAGATGGGGATAGACGCGTCGTCGCTCAAACCCACAATGACTACCTTGGTCGGTTTTGCCGGCAACAAGGTGAAGGCTCTGGGGGTCGTGACCCTCGACGTGATCCTAGGAGAAGAGTCTGGGCCTCACAAGTTAGAAAAGATCGATTTTTTGTGGTGATCCTCACTGTATCGTCCTACAACACAATCCTTGGCCGGGAGACACTGTGCAAGTTTGAAGCAGTGGTATTGATCAATCACTTTTGTCTGAAATTCCCAACACCATCAGGGGTTGGTATCGCGAAGGGTAAAATAGAAGAAAGTCGAGTATGTTATGTCTCGTCTGAAAAAGAGACGCTCTAACTTGCGCCGGTGGTTCTGGTGTTGGCGCCAAGCTTGAGAAATGGATGGACGAGATGTTTGGCGAGGCTAGAAATGATGCGTGAACGGTACTTAACCTCAAAATTTCCTTCATGAAGAGTGGAGGCAGGAGACGCTCGTTGAGGCGAGCCATGGATTGGCTCTAGGCAAGGCAGGGGCGCATCACAAGGGGTTTTTGCCCGCCTCAGCAGGTGTTTTTTCCACTAGTGCTTAGACAATGGAGGAGAGAATAAGTTTTTCAATTTCTTGATATGAAAGCTCTGCATCCACTTTTATAGGCTTCCATAGGAGCCTCTTGAGGGAGAGAAATCCGGAGCACTAAATGCTCAGATTGCAAAAAATCCGGAGCATTTAAGCTCGAAATCAAGCTGCACATCAATGGAGAATCTGATCGGATTAATGGGGTCAAACCGCGTCGAAAGGAATGCGGAGGAGAAAGATATGGAGCCATAAGTGAATCTGAAGAATTAAATGTATTCGGATTGAGCCATCTCTAAAAAAAGGCTCCTCCTCGTGCCTATGGCCCATTCCACAAGGCCTCAAGCCCGAGCCCAAGCCTGAGCCCGTGCCCGAGCCAAATCGCGCGTGTGTGGTCTTCGAAGGCCCAAGCCCACCAAGATAGCCTCCTCTAGGCCCAATCACATCCATTGTAATCAACTTCTAGTTTATATACTAGTAGATTTATCTCACATTTTCCAATGAGGGATACAATTTTATCCCAAAACTCAACTTAGTTACATTGTATGCAATCACCTTTGAGCCCTCATTTCTCATTCAAAAGAAACCCAAATTTGACGTTTGAGCATACTACGAGATAGTTCTCGCGGAGACAACGCAAACTCTCCAATAATCTGGCGCTGACGGTGGCCGAAGCTCACGAGAATAGTGCCCGAAAAATTCGGTTCCAACAGTAATGACTTCAAATATGAAGCTATGAAGCCCTAAACACGACTTCTACTTTCTATATGCAAGATACAACAAAAAAGAAACAGGAAGAAAACAAAATGACTACAAAGCTTACAAACACAAGGCGCAAAGCAACAAAATGCAAAGCACAAAAACTATAGCTTGTAGATCTGCAATTCTAATGAATTAATTCAAGGAATCTGAGCAAACTCTTACGTAGCTCTGATACCACATGTTATGATCAGGGAACGAGGGGCCTTCGATGCAAGGATGATTCCAAATTTTGTTGTTAGATCTTGAAGTCTACTTTACACCCTTGAAGATTTCAGTGTCGTCGAATCTAAGAATAAAGAGATATGACGCTTTTACTGAGATGTCGCTGAGAGTTCCAAGAGGAATACAACAAGATGATTGTTGTGGATGTGGATGATCGAATGGTTGATGAAGATGGACGAACAAGTGATGGATAAGCAGTCTTCAACAAGTGAATAGGACTCACCATTTGAAGAAGAAATAATTGATCTTCTACGAAGGGATATGACTCACGCTAGGTAAATGATCAACGCGTTTGATCGATATGACTCACGGTCACGGTGAAGACTTGATTTTACTCACAAGTTTAAGAGAAGGAAGAGAGTATAGTGACAACTACTTCCACTTTTTTCATTCATCGTCAAGGTTCTTCTACAACTATATTTCAAGCCTCATTTTTACGCTGAAATGGAAATAAAAGAAAATGCAAGAAAAAACTAATTTCTAGCACTACTATGCCCACTACTCTAGTCATTAACCAAGACAACAAAGTATCTTTTTTAGGAAATTAAAAATGCTGGAAAAATATCATAAAACATAAAAAAATTAATGTCTTAAGATGCCTTCAATTTTCTTCATGGTGTCGTGTAATACATGTGACGTGGCCCCATAAAGATTGTTGCAGCCCTCCTAGACACATGAGGCTATATTTGAGTTATCAGAGAAGTTGTCCAGCCCTAGCTCGAGTGATGGCACTGGGCTTTCACTTGTCTTTGGCATTGACACTCTTGTCCGTAGTCTGGCTAGACATTTGGTCATTTTGAGCTCCATCTTCAATACTTGAGCCATCTCAAAAGTCCAGACTCTCTTGAAGCTCTTGATGGGACCCATGGTCACATCATCGTCGCTTGCCATTCATTGTCTTCTCTTTTTCGCCATTTTGTCTAGGAGTTATGCAATCAACATCCGTCGACTTCATAAACTCAACGATTTCAATTTTCAGGTGTTGATTTTGTTGTCGTTGTTCGATTGTTGATCGAAAGTTAATAAAGATCGATGATTTTTGGTTGATTTTGTTGTTCGTCGATCGAAAACTCTCGCGATGATTAGGGTTTGTGTTCTCGCCTTTCTCGCGTTGAATAGTGCGTGTTCTATGTTATGTTTTTTTTTTACGTTGGAAAGACGCTTTTGCTATTAATTATTTCCTCATAAATTCAAAACTAGTGTTAGACCCGTACCCTGTACGGGGTTATAATTTGATTATATAAATATAAATATAACAATGAATTTATTATTATTAAAAATGTTTAGAACACGTGGACAATAGTTATTGAAATGGAAAAGAATAAAATGATTAACATATGTGTAACTACTAAAACACTAAAACATGTTGATCATATGTTTTGGAGCACTTCTTTATAAACCACATTTGTTGTTTGAGAGATCGCCTTTCCATTCTTGTCTAAGATCAACACCTTCAATCCTTCCATGCTTGTTACCCTTGATAACGCAACATAAAGCTGACCATGAGTAAATACAGGTCTCAGAAGATACAACCCAACCTGAGATAAGGACTGTCCTTGACTTTTATTGATTGTCATGGCAAAAGACACAATTATAGGAAATTGTCGACGTTGAAGAGTGAATGGTAAGGTTGAATCTGATGGACTCAGCAACATTCGAGGAATGGGAACTATTAGTCCAATATTACGCCCACTAATAATTTTTGCTTCCACCATTTTCTTCCCCAATCTAGTTATAATCAATCTTGTTCCATTGCAAAGCCCATTAGCTTGGTCTATATTTCGTAGAAGCATGACGGGAACACCTACTTTCAGCTTTAATTCATGATTTGGGACACCAGAGCATTTGATATTGTTTAACATATCAGATGAATACATCAGCGCATTAGGTCCATCCGCTTTGCAAATGCTATCTGCACTGTAATAGACTTCCTCTTTTCCTGGCATTATAGAGAGCATGTAGTCGTTCACTTCATCAACGATGTCATGAGTTGGTGACAAAATTGCTCTCTCTTGAAAGTAATCAGGGTCTCCCAAATGTTGAAGCAAAGACGGATATGTAGCATCAACAATAGAAGCAATTGGTTCAGCAGTATCCAAAATTAATACCTCCTCTGGGAACTCTATAGTTACTTCACCATCGTTTTCTCCTCCAACTGTTCCATCACCAACTTCAAGAAGCCATTCAGCAAACTTTTTCATAGAATCAGATTGTGAAGATTTTGATCCTTGTTGAAGCCTCATATTTTTTGTGAGCTTCAAAACCTACATAAATATTTAGAAATTAATTGTTTTCATAGATAAAGTTATCAATAAGAATTTATTAATTAGATTAGAATCATTGTACCTCGCAATGTTGCCATATCTCTGAAGAATTAATTGTAGCTTGTACAATATCTTGTCTTGATCCGCGAGTTACAACCGGCAAGATTTGTCTAAAGTCGCCACCAAATACAACCACTTTGCCTCCAAATGGTTGTTCTGCACTCATAGGATTTGAAAATCTCAGAACATCCCTTAGGCTTTTATCCAGCGCTTCAAAGCAAAATCTTTTTGTCATTGGACATTCATCCCATATGATAAGTTTTGCTTTTGATAATAATGCCACCAGTGGACTTCCAGCTTTAATATGGCAGGTAGAATCTACCTTTATATCTAGTGGGATTGCAAATCTTGAATGGGCTGTTCGCCCTCCAGGAATCAATAAAGATGCTATACCACTTGAAGCAACTGTTAATACTATATCTCCTCTACACCTGATTGCAGCTGACAAAGCTCTCCAGACAAATGTCTTGCCTGTTCCTCCATATCCATAAAGGAAGAAAACACCACCTGTGTTATTTTCAACAACAGAAATTATCTTGTCGTAAGCATTCTTTTGCTCGTCTGTCATGTTGGTTAGAAGGTTTGTATGCTCACTGATTAGTTGTTGTTTATCATAACGAAGTTCTTCTTGTATCAACTTGTTGCTCCCTTCTCCTAAAAGGACATCATTAGGGAAAGGCATGGATGGAAAGCGTCGAAGGCTGCTGCCATTTCGTCCCAACAACTCCTCAATTTCTGCCAATACATAGTTTTGTATTTGGTTATCACTGAGTTGTAAATCTGCAAAAAAAAAATTAAAATTATAAGATTACGCATGTACATAATATTCCATCTATAGTAAAAACATTATCACTATCATAATAGACTTTTAGAAACATGTACCTGGTATTTGCAGGATTCTTCTTTGATTTCGAAGCATATCTTCTGCCAAATGATGCCATGTTTGTTCCCATACATGCTCTGGTCTTGTTAGAGTATTTGATAGCAACAACATTACGAACAAATGTCGTAAATAATGTGGAGATCCCCAAGTACTACACTCATTAATTCCTTCAATGTATTCCTTCTCATCATCTAGCAAGCCTAACTGATAGCAAGCATCCTTGAATGTATCATATGTTTTTCCATGGACTGTTCGTAGATCTTCATATGATGTCGCTCCCTTGACTTCGTTGAGCATAAGTCTAAGATAGTACAGCTCTCCAGTACCTGGTGTACAATGGAAGATTCGGCCAAGAGACACAATGTTTTTTTTTACTCTTTTTTTCCACATCTTGTCCTTATCAATCCATGCATATTCCTCTGGGAATTGACTGTAGTGCAAATTTCTGGCATTTGCGTCTGATTTATTTATCTCCATCCATGCAAGAAACATAGAGGCATCTGTGCCTTCTCTATTCACAGCCTCATCAATTGGATCATCATCCTCAAACATAATATTGTGTTCATCTGGTAGGTGAAAGAATAACCTTTGAACCGAAGGACGTCTAAAATGTATGTTGAAAGCAAATAATCTCCAAGCGGCCTCACAAGCTGAAATATATCTGCAATCGTAGTACCTTTTGATCTCATCAACATCTTCACCACGATTCAATGCCAATTCAAAAGTGATACGATCATTCCCCTTGCTTATGTACTTGAACAAATATTTGATGCTTCTAGTCTGATTACATGCCTCGACATTGATATGTGCCTTGTATTTCAGTGATAGAAATCTGTTATATGGGACCACATACTGGTTATCAAATACGAATCCATTCTTCTCAATGAAATTTCCATTATTCCTTCTTCTATAGATTGGAAATCCATTTGGATCAAAATGAGTTGCTGCAGTGTATTCCTTGGGAAACTGTTTAGAACACTTTCCATCCGTTGTACATGGAGCCGATCTCTTTAATGCACCACAAGGTCCATGCAACATGCAGTCTTGCACCACTTCGTGTAACTCCTTTTCAATTATGTGATCAGGAATTTCAGCACATATTACTTTGTCAATATCCTCAGTTGTGCGTAATTTATCTTTTGATTCTAGAAACAACACTATATGAGCATGTGGGAGACCACGTTTTTGAAATTCGATGGTGTAAATTACTGCAAGAAAAATATTAGAAGTAAACATCATACTAAGATAGTAAAAAGTAATATAACTTAATAAGTAGATCTTATGAATATCTAAATATTTTGACGTAACAAATTAAATTAATTGAACAATAAGTTAAAAATTAATTATACTTACTTGCTTGGACTTTTCCGAATATGTCCTTCTTGAGCATATCATCAATCATTTCATTCAACTTCATCTCGAATACTCGTGAAACAATATCTGGCCGATCTTGTGGTGTGAGACCTCGAGCTTTAACATATCTCGTAATTTCCGGCCAGTTTTGGTTGCAAGTGAATGTGATGAAAAGATCAGGATGACCAAAACGTTTGCAAATTGTCATTGCATCTTGGTAATTTTGTATCATATATCTTGCACCACCAGTAAAAGAGGCTGGTATACGTATGCACCTTCCAATAGAAGAGGGTGTTGTAATGCCATTAGAAGCTGCATTTGATAGGTTCTTGTATGTGTCTGATCTATATTTCTTCTGATTAGCTCGATGGAAGCGAAGGCGGCTTGCTTCAACCATAGTATACGCATCCACCAGAAATTGTTGGAATAATAGCCTTGAAAACACAATGATCGAACCATCTGAAATTCTTTCCTGAATCCTAAAGGCAAAATACTCTCGTAGACTCATGTTTTTCCTCTTTCTGTTTTTGTTGGGCCCCGAATCAGACAACTCAATATCAGTTGTATAGTTATCCTCACCGTATGGAAATAGTAATGGGTATTGAAGCGCAAGATATGAGGGATGCAGCTCATTTATACGGCGTAGTAACCGAGATTGAGTCTCAATAACAATATCTCTCTCTGACACCTCACCTTCATCATTAACTATCAAAGCAGCAACTTCAGATGTAGTAGGCATGTTGTACCTTTGAGCATCTCGATTTCGCTTCCCAATCAACTTTAACTTCACATTGGCATCGCTTGACTCTGCAAACCGTTCTCGAGCAATTCTATATATTTTGGCTAATGGATTGAATTCATCAATCATGCTTTTCAAGTCTCTTATGATGGATTCTTTGAATTTATGAGCCTCTTTAGCACTATAATTTATATATGTAAAGGAAGAAATAATTATTATTTGTTATTTAATTTAAGAAAAGAATAGACGATGTTATATGAATTTGATTTTGATGTAGACATTACCTGTAAGCGAAAGCACGGTTCGTCTCTTCATTCTCTGTATCTACTATGTATAGCTGTGAGAATTTTGGCTTTGATCCAGTAGGAGGCAACAAACTTCCAATAAGGTGGTAATTCTGACCAACCATTCTGAACCCAGGAGGCCCACGACCATCGTAAATGTTTTCAATCTTGCCACCCAAAGAAGTAAATGAGAACATCATATTATATGCATGGATGTTTTCGCAGAAGTGTTTGCTAATAGGATCATCTTGTTTTAGCAACCTTGTAAGAATTTCAGGTGGAGAATGCAGAGGAGGCAACTCAACATTTCCTTTCATACAACACAATGAAAAGAGTGGAACTGGAGGTTGTTTGCTCTTTAAACTGCGTTCTTCATACCACATTAGTGCTCCACATGATCCACAAGTATATGAAGGATCTCCAATATCGTGATATAATACTGCATCAATTTATAAATCATATAAGTTTTTAAACTATATTATTTATAATGAAGTAAATGAAAACACAATATTATTTCATGTTTATAAAAATCATTTGTATATATATGTATTCATATCGTACCTAATGGAAGACCACACTTTTGTCGTTTTTGTCGTTTTTGTCGCAGTTGTCTCATTTTGTGCAATTTCTCTTTCCTTTCCATTCTCCTTCTTTTGCACGTTTTTGGATCCATATCTGACTTGTTATCTAATATGATATGATATAAATCAGTATAAAAAATAAACTCAAAGTTTAAATACGAATAAAGGGATAATTAGTAACATTTGCATAAAGGGATATATTTAAAAAATAATACAACGTCAGACTAATAAGATGCACCAAAAAAACACTAACTAATAACACTATGTATTTTGTTACACAACATGTATGGAATAAACACATTGAAATGCAAGTTCTTATCTACAACTCACATTTGGTACCCTAGAAGAGCTCCATTTCTTGGAACCATATTCTTGATTAACAACTTCTCTACAACCATGACAAAACCTAACTGAAAAAGCAAGCTCTAACTCTAAAGTTTAGGAGAAAATAATATAGCCATAGTGATAAGTAAGAAATTTAGCAACAAAAGATGAACTCATACTATAAATATATAATTGCAGATTGTGCAGGCAGAATTGTAGTTCAATTAGAGCACCACTCCGTCCTTGCTAGATCATTATGAATTTGGCAATTACGCTGCAATAATAAGAAGAACAATCACCAGAGTTATGCAACGGACCAGAAGACAAAATTCTACAAAATTGAATATTGAACCTGAAGAAAGAAGAGAGTAATGGATCCTTCTAGGTTTTGTGGGTGTAAGCTGCTCTGAAATGTGCAGATCTTCCTACAAAAAAGTGTATATGTCAAAAACATATACAATGTCAAAAACATATACAATGTCAAAAACATATACAATTTCCAAGAAATTCCTCCACAACGATCCCAATATAAAGTGAAACTACTGAAAACGAAAAATGGATCAACTCATTAACTCAACACCTTACGTAAGCTGAAGTTGAAGCTTTGATTCAAAGTCGAACCCTAACAGATTAATAAATAGTAAACTTCAGGCAAAAGAAGAGGACTTTGAAGAAGACAACAATAGAAAGAACGATTAGATGAGACAATGACAATGACAATGAAAAATTGAGGGAAATAACGATGGCAAGGGAACAGAGGAGGTGCGCAATGAGAGAAGAAGAAGCCACGAGAAGAAAATCTATTTTATGGGACAAACCAATTAGACGCAGTCCCTAATATTTCGTAAAGATGACAGTTGAGGAAAGAGTGGCATTAGGGGGCAACAGTTGAGCAAAGAGTGGCATTAGGGTTCAGATAATGGAAGGGAAAGTAGGGAAATTACCTTGTTGTCTTAGCTTGGAATTGATCTTCAAGAAGTTAGCTGTATTTGTTTTTTTCACGTGAAGAATAGAGCAGCAAGGTTGTCTGTTATTTGCTGTTTATATTCTAATATGAGAAGCAAAAGAGTCGTTCAAAATATTAAACCCTTTTTCCCGTTAAAATTGTTTTTGTGATCTCCACAAAATCTGGCTAAAATACAGCAGAGTATAGATATAAAACACTCCATCTTTATTTAGTTAACTCTGCACTCACAGATACAAAGCTATGAAAACTGAAATTGCCTAATTCCCAAAATGATAAAATAAACTATAAGCTTTATTATGGAAATATAACATATACTAAGGGTTGAATTTAGTAATTGTTGCGCAACTTCCATCGACACATTGGGCAAGAATCCTTTTTCTCGAGCCATGTACGGATGCAAGCAGGGTGAAATCCGTGGGAGCATGGCAATGTTGATTTCATCTTGTTTTGTTGGAATTGTTCAAGACAAATGCAACATTTTCCTTCACCTTGATGTTGAATGTCGTCCAACATATCTTCTATTGGAATCCATTCTTTGTCACCGTCACCCGACAATTCAAAAATAGTTGGTTTTGTTCGTACTTTGACAATGATTGATGGTGTGATACCATTATTGATGAAACATTGTTGTAGATATATTTCTAGCAATTCAATAGCAAGATATCGTTGAACAAACGCAGGAACATTTGCGTCAGCAAACATTCTGCTTATTTGTTCTTTAGTCAATTGTGATCCACTCCATGCTGTGGTTGATTGAAAAGTTGATACATTCGAATCAATTTGTCGTTCATGCAAGATCTGAATCTGGGCTCTGTTTGGCAGCGTAGTGATTTTTCCTGAAACATTAACAGAATATGGTCCATAACTCATATGAAAACCGCTGTCAAAGAGATTTGGTGGTGGTAATATATTTGCCCTGCAAGTATAATGTAAATAATCAGTACTAAGCTTGTATATTAAATTATACATAAATTACACCATAAAACATAGGCTTACATCTTAATACGAGCCCTGCAGGCTGGACGAATTGTCTTCTTTGCTTTGAGCACTAAAGTTTTTTGATGTTCTATTATTTTTAAAAAGGGCTATGATATGGTTGTATTTATAGGGTAGAGCATGAAGATATTTGAATTAATACTGGCTAGAATTTCAAATTTTTTGTAGCTGAATTCAGTGTAAAAATCTGAGGTTGTTGAAAAATTATGTTTGCTGATTTTTTTTCTCTTGAATTTCGAATTTTGTAGCTGATTTGAAATTCAAAAGCATCTAGTTAGGAGATATCTCAGGAATCTTAATTTTGAATTATGCTAATTCTCTATTTTAACATTTTTTTGTAAAAAATTCTGAGGCTGTCCTATGCCCCTTAATTTTGCTGGTGTTTTTTGGATAAAATTATACAGTTCAGGAAGTGGTCATGAACCAGTGCTACATCTTAATACGAGCCCTGCAGGCTGGACGAATTCTCTTCTTTGCTTTGAGCACTAAAGTTTTTTGATGTTCTATTATTTTTAAAAAGGGCTATGATATGGTTGTATTTATAGGGTAGAGCATGAAGATATTTGAATTAATACTGGCTAGAATTTCAAATTTTGTTTAGCTGAATTCAGTGTAAAAATCTGAGGTTGTTGAAAAATTATGTTTGCTGATTTTTTTTCTCTTGAATTTCGATTTTTGTAGCTGATTTGAAATTCAAAAGCATCTAGTTAGGAGATATCTCAGGAATCTTAATTTTGAATTATGCTAATTCTCTGTTTTAACATTTTTTTGTAAAAAATTCTGAGGCTGTCCTATGCCCCTTAATTTTGCTGGTGTTTTTTGGATAAAATTATACAGTTCAGGAAGTGTTCATGAACCAGTGCTGAAACTTATGGATGCCATTATTAGACCTGAGATGATTTATGTTACATATTTCTGAGGCTGTCCTATGCCCCTTATTTTTGCTGTTGTTTTTTGGATAAAATTATATAGTTTAGAACTAATAAGTTGATTGAAAGGAGCATCAGTAAAACCAGCTAAAGGTAAGACTTTTATTAGCATTAAGGTAAGGCTTTTATTAGCATAAATGCCAAGTAAAATAACTTGACTTGAAAATATCCATAACAATTGAGAAATCACTAAACTTAAGGCTGAGTTTCTTGAGAAAGCAGAAATAAATTGAATGAGAAATCAGAAATCACTAAATTTCAAACTGATTGCTGGAATAAGACAAATTATTCTTTTAACACCAGCTTTCTTCTAATTGGCCTTTTCTTGGTATTTGATTGTTGAACTTCTTCAGAATCTTCATCGCTCTGTTGTTCTGATTCCTGACGGCTGTGTTTCGATGGAGTTGTATTATTGTTAATGGATACTTGAACTTCTTGAGAATCTTCATCGCTACTATCTTCTAGTTCATGGCGATTGTGTTTCGCTGGAGTTGGTACATGAGGATCTTCATTGGTATTAGTTGTTTCTTTGTTATCCTGCTCAACCTGATAAGAAAGAAAATTTGTTTAGGAATACATTTTTTTCTTCTAAAAGGTAAGATATATTTAATTACCTGGTTTTCAGCATATTTCTCTTCATGTTCAGCAATCATTTTAGCATCACTAATTATCTTTTTAATTGTATATGATGATCCTGGGTAATCCACATTGTAATTTGTAACCTCCACTACAAACAGATATTTCTTTTCAAGAAAAACATCGAAATCCTTTGGATAGCCATCGCCATTAACTTCCTGCAATAATATGTTGGAAATCATGAGTACTGTGTAGAAAACAATTATTGCATTCTTCCAAAATTTTACATACTATGGATCAATTCACAAAATTGAACAAATATCAATTATAGAATTTAAATACCTTAGATACTTCACTTTGCAATGTGTCTACTGACTTTGTAATAAAATGTGATAAAAGCCCCTCAAACATCACAAATGGTGCAGTACCAGAAGAATCAGACACAATGATATCAACTTTCAACCTAAATTAATACAAACAACGTGAAGAAGTGTTTTAATGAAGAATTTGTTACTAAACACGAATCATTAAATATAATAATACCTTGCAGCAACTACATCAGAATCAGAAAGGCAGCTTTTACAAGAATATGTTTCTCCATCAAATTCTAGTCTTTTTTTGCAATGCTTGCAAGCAGTATAGAACCAACTTCTCTTCTTGTTTATCTCTACAATAGTGGCCACCACTTTGCAAAAACACTTCTGCCAAATACAGGCTTTATTATTCTAAGTATCTTTTAAGAATTAATTTTAGGTATAGAAAATAAATAATTACCTCAGTGCTTTGTAAAATGTCATTCAAACATTTTGGAATACTGACTTTGAGAAAATCAGTTCCTATACTAAATGTTGGCAGATTGGTTAAATGTTCATTTGCATCCCACCTTTATAAAACATGTTTAGTTCACTGTAAGAAAGCAATATATTAATTACATGAGTTGAATCAGTAAAGTATATTTTTTACCTGGCCTTAAAATCAACAAATTGAGGAAAGCTTTGATTACATATGATTCTAGTCCCACCAATAGCATTGTTTATTATAGTGTGACCTGCACATTAACCATAAATAATGAATTCATGTAAGTGTATGAAAATGTAAAGAATCAAAAGTTAGTTAGCATTAGTTGGGAATATATACCTTGTATTTTTCTTATCTTAACAAATTGCATTATGATGTCAATATCATGATTTCCAAGCTTTTGGATGACATCTTTTAACTGATCAACATAATTCCCCCAAAGAGTGCATTTTATTGTTTCATTGCTGTAGAAAATACGATAAATTATAAGTCTTTGTTGAAGAATGAATATTATGAATGAGAGTAAAATTTCATTCAACTTACTCTTCACTTGACAATAAAAAATCAACGCTGTTTACACCCTTGTTATTGACTTTCTTAATGCAAAATGATGGTTTGGATACAATGTGGCCAATGACATCTAATTCAAAGCAGGCAGTGAAAAGGTTTATTATGACGGTTAAAATCAACAAAATACAACCATTTCAAAAAAAAAGACACTTACCAATCAAATAGTTATCATCAAGTGTATCGTTGTTGATGGAATTGAAGGAAACATACTTGAACCCATATTGTTGTATTTCGTGATCATCTATGGGTGTGACAGTGGTAAGGAAACTGAACTTGATTGTATACTTATGGTCAGAATAGCGATACGTGCTGTTGTTATTGTGTAGAGTGAAGTTGTGTACGCAACATATCAATCCTTCACAAAGCAAATCCGAGAAGTTGGAGATGAGATTATTGGGTACTTTAGCCTCAATTTTATATCCCTGTAAGAAAAAACAAATAGGAATATTATTAGATGTGCATGAACACTTCAAAAAAATCAGATGATCATGGAATGAAAATATAGTATATAAGTGTGTACCTTATGATCCATAAGAACTATTTGAATCTCATCATATGATCTAAATGTTTTGCACCATTGTCGAATGATACGACATCGAATTTTCCATGTTTGCTTGCTTGGATTGATGCTCTCAATATCATCATAAGTAGAAACCATCTTTATCCTATAAATTGTAGAATTAGAAATTAGTTGCAGCAAGCAAAAAGAATGTAAAAAATTGATCTACTATGAAAGAAATAATGAACTTGCAGTAAGAGTGAATCCAGATTCTGAAGAGCTGTTCCAAGCCAAAGGTGAATGTGATTTCAACTCTGATAATAGGGTTTATGTAAGTTTGAATATGAGAACTGAACTGAACTAAAAATCAGTAATAACTTTTAAATTTGTATTTTCAAAAATCTGAGGTTTTTTGTTTTTGGGTAAAAAAAATCTGAGGTTGTTGAAAAATTATGTTTGCTGATTTTTTTTCCCTTGAATTTCGAATCAACATAAAGAAAAGACTTCAAACTGAAATGCAAGATGAGTTTGTCTTTAATATTATTTCCTACATCACTTTTTAGGAGATGGTCAATTTCAAGAGGTTAAAACAACATTTTGTGCTGCATCTGTTTATAGCAATAATGAACTTTGACATAGAAAGAATTTCCAGCTTCATACAAATGTGGAATATATCATTATATGGAAAGATTCTTGTGGCTTGAAGCTTGAACAATGCTTGCTGAAATCATTTGCATTAAAATATCCAGTATGGTTTCTTAACTCACATCCAAACTAAATAAAAATTGATGAAACCCTATGCAAACTGTCGTCCAGCATATCTGTTTTCCTTCTAAAATTCTGTTTCTATTCCTAAAATTGTGTAACTGCACGAGATACTTGCTTAGTTTGATTATTCAGTTGGAGAATCTTAAAAACTCAGCAAAAAATCTGATTGGAAATGTTGATTCTGTACATGAGGATATTTCTTTGAAGTTGTTAAGATTTTTTAGTCAAGGTGATATATCTGTTGCAGAAATAGCTCATCTGCACCATTAGATTTGCTTAATTTGAACATGCTTTTATCTGATTTTGTTAAATGATCTAGTGGGGACTGTTTTGGTAGCAATTTCCTTTCTTTTTTGCACGCTGTGATTTTTTTATGATCCAGTCTCAAACTGTACCATACAGAAGAGCAGCAATATTCATGTTACTTTTACAAAAGAACTTTAGTACTTCTCTCATCAAGATTATATGAATTTATATCCATATGTTACCCCAATTTCATAGTTTCTAAACTTCCACACTAATATCTCAAAGAACTCATTTTCAACAGATAAACTTGGAAGAAGCCAGATCCTTGGATCAACTCAGTCAACTAATAATGCTTCTACTTCTCAATCTCTATGATTCCCTCCAAAATATGAATATCAACTATTTGCAGCATGGTTGACTGCCAACATTTATGTTCATAGGCACTGACTATCAACTTAAATAGTATTAACAAAATATCATTAAACCAGATGAACTCATTCACTGCTAACTTACCCAAAAAAGATGACTGATTCAATTTATTTGCCATCATCATGACTGGAAAAAAAAAGGGCAATTCAGATATCAACTGTTTTGATGGGTTCAATAAAAAAGTTATTACACAAATAATCAACACCCTATACTAATAAGAGAATTAAAGAAAAGAGTAAGGAAGACTTCTTATTCTCTTCAATATGCTATACAATAATAAAAAACCATTACTAATTATATGAAATCATATATTCTTCATAAGAATATAAGTCTTGACCAACATCATTTGAAGTGATATCAATGATGAGAGTAGGGATGGAATATTGGTTGATACCCAATGTAACTTGATGCACACAAGCATCTATGTATTTTCTTATATGATCTATTGCACAAGTTTGTTGGATACAATCTGGAACATTGGCTTTGTCGAGCATTCGAGACACTTGTTCATAGCTAAGAGAATGCCCTGCCCATTCACATTGTGATAGCACTTCGACAACCGATGTATCTCTTATCTCATAATAAGTAATATCAATGGAGCTTTTAATTAGACCATAGAATGCAGCTGAAATGCGAAGGGAATAATCCCCACAACCAATGTGATAGCCAGAGTGGAAAAAAGGAGGAGGTAACATAGTTTCCCTGCAACAAATTTTGATGTAAAAAATCAGAGGCAAAAACAGAACAGAATTGATTAAAATTCAGAAAAACTGAGAGGAAAAATTATTTTGAAAATGCATCTGAAGTTTATCATGTGCGCAGATAAACTGGGAAAACTTAATTAGGAAGATGGGCATACCTGTCTTGGTCATTCTCATCAAGAGGACCCTATCAATGAAATATATTAGAACAGAAAAAACAGAAAATGATAAATAGATGCAGATTTACACAATCTATAAACAGAATGAGGAATTCATGATGTCAGATGCATAAACCTGTTGTAAATTGATGTCTTCCAGGCCTTTTATGATTTGGTACTGCTCCAAAAGGTTTTGATCATTAACATGAAGAGGAACCTATTAAATAGTATAACACAATGTGTTATATTAGAAGAGAAATGGCAAATGATAAATTGATGGCACAATTATAGAAATTTAAGCAGTTAGATTACCTCAATGTCTTTAACAATGTCGGGAGCAAGGAATTGAGAGGAATTCATGTTTATCTGCGCACATGCTAATATTAGAAATTTAGAACAACATGATTAACACAAAACTACATACATAATACCTGCTGCGTTGAAGGTAAGACTGTGATCTGCAGGATCGATACATCTCTCAGACATTTGTTTGAGCAATTTTCAGTGGCATTGGAAATAGACAATTTGATCATGGTATTAAGGAAGGAGTGGAACTTACATGGCTCTGGAGTAACCTTCGACGGCGGTTAATGTCAGTCCTGCAGTAACCACGTTCTCTTCTCTTCCTCAACCCTGCCCGCCTCCCTCTTTTATCGCTACTCAAATCTATATTGCCTCGCTTCAATCTTCGTGTTCTCTGTCGGAACTTCTTCTTCAATTGTTCCCCAAGTTGCAGAGAAGACCTGTTGTTTGAGTGTGCTTGGTCTTGGAATACTTGAGGGCTGCACTCGGACAATTGAGTTGAATTGGAGGATTGGAGGATTTAGAGGAACTGTGAGAAGAGTGGGGTGAGAGAGTGGGGTGAATTGGAGGATTTAGAGGAACTGTGAGAAGAGGCTGTTATTAAAGGGAGTAAACATAGGGTTTTTAGTTTTGACGATGGAAGTAGCAAAACAGCCCTCATTGTAGCAAAACAGCCCAATAAATTGATTTTCTCCCTAAGTAGCAAAACAACCCAATAAAGTGATTTTCTATTTTTTTTGCAATGAAAAATATGTGGCGCTGAGGTGGCGACGATGTGGCGCAAATTTTTACATAGACATGGCTTCTCCCTTATATTGTAGTTAGGTAGATGTGTCACCACACCGTTGATTGAACGCGCGCTTGTGAAGTATCGGATTGCTTTTCCCTTTTAATCTTCACCGTCGATTTCTTATCTAATGAACGAGGTGTTCCCTCGTGTATTTACGGGATCACGCACCCTCACTCAAAGCCCCTCTATAAATATATATATAGTAGATTGTTGGATATATCAAGTTGGGATATAATCGGGTTCTCTCGATTCGGGAATTTACAGATTTGGTTTATTACCGATTCAGATCGCTTTTGCCATTAATGCAGTTTCGGGTTCGGAAGGTTTCAGATTATTTTGGTTTAGATTGACATTCAATATATATCTATATATATCTAAAGGTGCGGCCGGTTCGTGAACCGCTGGTTTCGGTTCATGAACCACCGGTTCAAGGTTCAACATATGCTTAAACCTGAACCTAAACCAGTAAAGGCATGGTACAGCCGGGCCGATTCCGATTTTGACCGAAAAATCGCCATTTTTTTAACCGGTTTCGGTTCGGCCCTGAACCGGAATAATTTTTTTTAAAATAAAAAATATATCATATATATTTTAAAATTTTACTATTTTTTTTAATAATCTCAAAAATTTGAGTTTAATCAAGAAATTGAGTCATTAGAGGCCTGAAACTGATAAATAATTTCTACACAAGCATGCGGGTTTTTTTTTTCCAATGTCGAAAGCTCTTTTATTACCAGCATAACACATTTAAAAACTTCTGACATCGAAAACTAAATGAGAGGTTAAAGTCTATATATTAAAAAAATGAAATTCTTCTCGCTCCACTCAATTATTTTATACTTTTTAATTTTTTTTGGTGTGAACTGACGGTTAACTGACCTGTTTAGGTTTCGGGCCGGTTCGTCCAGTCAACCTTCATTGAAACTGTCAATTCATGGCCGGTCCGTCCTGGATCCAGTTTTGATCAGGCCGGTCCCAGTTCCGGTTTTGATCAGGCTGGTTCCGGTTCGATTGGGCCAGTCCGATTAACGTTTTAACACCTCTAGTCAAATCTATTTAGATATAAGGCCCTGTTTGGTACGATTTCTGGAATCAGGAATTAGAATGGAATTAGAAATCAGAATAAATCATTCTTGTAGGTTGGTGTTTGGTATGCTATAGGAATAAACCATTCCTATAATTAAGTGTTTGGTATGCAATCGAAATGAACCATTTCTAGGAAATATTATTTAATTATTTTTTATATAATCTGGAATTGGATACAAAATAATTACATTTTTTTTTATCAAAGGCTCAATCAATTAATGGAACATCATTACATATTTACATAATGCACAGTACATCAAAACAATAAAGCTCCTACTCCGTAGTTTGAAAAATACGAATTGACGAATTGAGTTTTACCTTGTTCACAGTACATCAAAGGCTCAATTATATACAAACATCAATACTACCTTGTTCACAATACTAAAGCAAATCGTAATATCGGGGAAGACGTCAGGAGAGACCATAGGGAAGTCGCCAAGAAAAATGAAGGGGAAGGCACGACCAAGCTGGTAGGAAAAGATTCTTTTTTTACTTACCCTAATTCGTGGGAATGGATGAAATCTTGGATTTTTGGAAGGAATAAATTTATTCTTCACACTTGAAATGAGTCATTCTTAATAATTTATTTTTACCCAACCAAATATCATTTTTAAAAATATATTTTTTAACCCAACCAAACAAAAATGGATGAAACCTTGGGTTCAGTCTGTTTTTCCTGCTCGGTTCATTTTGTTGGGATATCGGATGGGTCCTGATTCGGCGGTCCGGGCGGTTTTGTCGACGACTGCCCCCTCCCTACCGACGAAAAGAAGTGGCGCCTCTTTCCGATTTAGGGTTCCGGTCCTTCCCCTTTGTTGGATCGGTTAGCGTAAAATACCAAAGAACAAAGATTTGTTCCCTGGAATGTAATGCAGCGGAATTAAAATAACATAGGAAAGATCGTACCTGAACACGAGGATACATAGTGGAAACCCTTAATACCAATAAATATTTCAGGGCAAAACCACTCCCTTCTAGCTTCTCACTAGAAGGAGTTTGAATCGTCTACTTGTGTTATTGATATCTTGATTACAATAAGAACTTGGATCACTCTTCTAAGCTTCTCACCTAGATCTCGGATCTCTCTTCTACTTGAACTCAATCTCTAACACTCATAGTCTCTCTCTTCACAACTCTCAACGCTCTAGTTCTTTTTGGCTCTCAAAGACTTGCTAAAACTACATGAATCTCTCACAATATATAGCAAACTAAATAACCCTAACTAGACGTCTTCTTGTGCTCCAAGTCTTCAATCTGAATTACCATAAAGCTTAACCAAAGATATGATATATTTTCTATAAGGAAATCTCTTCCTTAAATAAAATATCATTCGTTCCTTCCAAAATAATCTTGTATATTTTTCTCCAAGACTTGAAATCCGACTTTCCATAAATCTTCATCAAATATATGGTAAATTCTATCTTTAAGGAATTATCTTCCTTAGATATAATTTCCATACTTTCCTTCCGTGTAATCTTCCAACTTGATCTCCAAGTCTTTCAACTTAAGTCTTTAATAGGCACGCTGCTTCTTTATGTATAAGGAAATATTATCTATAAGGAAAATATTCCTTATATATATTATTTCCTTATTTATTCAATGAATCAAACGGGCGTGCTTCTCAAGACCAAGTCTCCACCGAGTTACCTCTTTCCTTATTTGAGAAATCTTCTTTGCTTATTTGTGAGTTAACTCTTCCTTATTTGTGAGTTAACTCTTCCTTATTTAGAGCTTGCATGAATTGGTACGTAACCTTCCATTGGGGGATATCTTCACCGAGAAACTCTATTTGGCTAACATATCCTTCGAATCTAGCATGAAAATCTTCCAAAGATTCGTTCTTTTCTTGGAGAGCCTTTTCATAGTCCTTTTGTGCTGCTAGGAGGCGATTTCTCTTCACATCGCTACTTCCTGAGTAAGTTCTGCTAAGTGCATCCCATATTTCTTTCGCAGATTTGTATTTTAGTACCTTTCTGAGATCACTTGAACTTAGTGCCATGTGAAGAATCTTCTTGGCCCTAGCATTCTTCTCTAAGACTTTGTAGTCAGCATCGTCGTAGTCGATTCTCTTCTTCTCCTTAGTCTTGTCTTCCCCGGCAAGGTCAAGAATAATTGTATCTCCGAATTCAATGACCTTCCACAGTTGAGCATCAAGGAATTGAGTATGGGATTCAAACTGAATCGCCCACCAGTCATACTCTCCCGGTTTCAGCATTGGGGGTTTCCAGAATGAGTCGTTGATTGTATTGTTGGATGACATCTTTCCTGCAAAGCTAACTTAGACAATCTAGAGACCAGGCTCTAATACCAATTGTTGGATCGGTTAGGGTAAAATACCAAAGAACAAATATTTGTTGGAACGTAATGCAGCGGAATTAAAATAACAAAGGAAAGATTGTACCTGAACACGAGGATATATAGTGGAAACCCTTAATACCAATAAGTATTTCAGAGCAAAACCACTCCCTTCTAGCTTCTCACTAGAAGGAGTTTGAATCGTCTACTTGTGTTATTGATATCTTGATTACAATAAGAACTTGGATCACTCTTCTAAGCTTCTCACCTAGATCTCGGATCTCTCTTCTACTTGAACTCAATCTCTAACACTCGTAGTCTCTCTCTTCACAACTCTCAACGCTCTAGTTCTTTTTGGCTCTCAAAGACTTGCTAAAACTACATGAATCCCTCACAATATATAGCAAACTAAATAACCCTAACTAAACGTCTTCTTGTGCTCCAAGTCTTCAATCTGAATTACCATAAAGCTTAACCAAAGATATGATATATTTTCTATAAGGAAATCTCTTCCTTAAATAAAATATCATTCGTTCCTTCCAAAATAATCTTCTATCTTTTTCTCCAAGACTTCAAATCCGACTTTCCATAAATCTTCATCAAATATATGGTAAATTCTATCTTTAAGGAATTCTCTTCCTTAGATATAATTTCCATACTTCCCTTCCGTGTAATCTTCCAACTTGATATCCAAGTCTTTCAACTTAAGTCTTTAATAGACACGCTGCTTCTTTATGTATAAGGAAATATTATCTATAAGGAAATATTCCTTATGTTGGATCGGTTAGCACAGTTACTTCCTAGGAAAAAATAGGTATTGTTCCTCAGGAGGTATAGCAGCGGAATAATAATATGCAAGAAGTAAACTTTGACACAAGATTTATAGTGGAAACCTCAACCACTAAGTGTTGAGTAAAACCACCACCTTCAAGCTTCTCACTTGAAGGATTTAGAAGGGTATACTTATCTTATTGATTTCTTGTTCGTTACAAAAGAGAGCTCGGATTACGATTACGAATCACTCCTCTCACTCGAGCCCGAACCCAACCTCTAAGCCTAAGAATTACTCTTCTTCTTCTTCTCTGAATTTCTCAGCCGTATAAGTACAATCAATTCAACCGTCCGTTCCTATGTCTAAAACCTAGCTTTTACACTAAGATAGTCTAGGTTAAAAACAAGGAAATAAATCTATAAGGAAATAATATCTTTTAGGAAAAGATAATATTTCCTTCCTTAAAAGCTTATTCGCCCAACTGCCAAGATTACAATCTTCTTCGAATATATCTTCAATCAGATCTTTCCTTAAAAACTCATTCCCTTATCTCGCTCTCTTTCCGATCGAGCTTCCCTAAAATAGAACACTGCTGTGTAACGTTCCTTTCTCAGTAACGATCCTGAAACACTCAGACAATTCATTAGCAGAATGTTTGTTTCCATTCAAAACATGAAGGAGCCTCAACAAATCCCCCTTTTTGATGGTGACAAACATTCTCTTCTTTAAGGCATACATACACTTAAGATGTAAGACACGAAAAGTGTATTCACAATATACACATAAATAGTTTCCCTTAGGATTGTTTACTCATAGAGAAAGGATCTGATATTCCCCCTAAAACCTTGAACTTCCTTTATTTTCCCCCTTTTGGCATCATCAAAAAGCTAACTTAATCATATAAGAACTTAAAGCAAGTCAAGTCAGGTCACAAAACAAGCGTTCTATTGATTAATAAGCGTCTAAGGAACTGACGTTGGTACACATTCAAACAGGGAAACGAAAACACAAACAAAGCAAACAAAAGAAAGTCAAGCAAATTAGGCAAAGGGTACAATAAAGCATAGAAGAGAAGAGGTTGATGTGCTAGGGAACAGAATGTGGGGGTCAGATGTAATGAAGGAAGGGTGCATGGCAGCGTCTTGATACTGCGAAGGGAACCTCACTGGTTTGATTTCGTCCAACGACGGATCTCATCCTTCAGGGCAGTAATCTCCTTAGCTATCCTGTGTTGTTGTTCAGAGAGAAGTCCAACAAGCGTGCACAATTCTTCCAACTTATCATTGTGATAGACCATAGTAGGCGCTTCATTCTGTTCATCTTGAGGGTCTTCTAACATGGCATCAATGTCAATATTGTCCAAGGCCCTTACCCAAGCAACATCAGCATTCTTGTCAAATCTCATCTTCTTCAAGTTGGCCTCAACAAGCTCTCATGCATACACAACATCAGCAGTCCCAGATTCATACACCTTCAGATACTCCAAGACCTTTTTCACAATTCCAGGGAAAGGAAGACCGTGCCTCTCATTCTTCCTGGCATGAGCCATGTGCATCATGATGATCTTAGGCAGGTTGATGTCTTTCCTGAGGAGCATCTTATCCATGATTAGAAAGTCTTGGATCAAGATTGTGGTGCGCTTCTGTTCTCTGGGGGTAATGTTACTGATGATGTAACTGTGAAGCACTCGATTCATGATTCCCATGGAGGTTGTAGACATCTCGCCTACAACTTCAGTGTTGAAGTCTTGAGAAACCCTCTGAATAGCAGCTAGACTAACATCCTTAGGCCACTGACCTTTAACATACTCCTCAAACCCACAGTGAGGAACGCCAAGAATCAATCCTAATTCAGTGCTTGAGAAAACATGGGTTTCCTTACCCAGTTTGAAGGAAGCTTGCACAGCATGAGGTTTCTCAGTGATGGTAAGGGATGTGTAGAACTGACGGAGCAGATGTTCATTTACCTCTTCAGCGGAGCAGAACAACCTTTCCCAGCCCTGGAAGCGAACCATATCAACCAGTACTTCCATCCCGTTGTTGATCAAGAACTGAGCGTTGAATATCAGGTCCCTGATGATCACCCTCTTTCCTAGAGCTTTGCCTTCAACAATTGATTTTGGAGCTTTCTTGGCTCTGGGTGGTTTTGCTGCAAGACTCCGAGTGCGAGGGCGAGAGAGAGAGGCTTCAATTTTGGTCTTTTTGAGGGAGGGCTCATCGGATTCCTCAGAGACGACAGTTGACGACCGTCGAGGAGTAGATCTAGCCTTTCGTTTGATGATGAGCTCATCCTCATTCTCCATTGTCAAGTTTGTAACCTCCAGACCTTTTCCCTTCTCCTTCCTTCGACTCTCTTCCTCTATTTCCTCTAGGACAGGAGCAACACCCAGATCTGTTGGCGTTGTGGCCGAGGCGGTGCCTTCAGACTTAGTTTCTTGTGGGACTGTCTCAGGCACTGCCAATTTTGGAGCAGTGTTGGAGTCAGGGACAGAGCTAGGGTTAGGGTTAGGTTTTTGTGGAGAGGGCTCTATGGAGGGAGGCGGACTGAGGAGTTTTACTGTGGAAGGAGTGGACATTTTTTCTGTGGAAGTATTGGAGGAGGTTTGAACAAGAGTGACCGGAGGGGTTTTAGATTTGGCTGGTGATGGTGTGGGGGTTTTTGTTTTGGCTGGCTTTGGTGAGGGAGTTTTTGATTTGGCCGGCGATGGAGAGGGTGAATTTGCTTTAGCCTGCGATGGAGGAGGTGATTGGGTTTTTGGCTCAGGGTTTGAGGTTTCTGCAAGGTATTCGATGGCAACTCCTATGGCGGCCAATATTCTTCTTATGGTTTCAGGGCTCTCCTTGCCTGTGAGGGAGATGGAGTTTGTGTTCACCGTTGCTGAGAGCTTTTTAGGTTTGAGGGTTTGAGGATTCTGAGGGTTTGATGTTGAGAGGATTTGAGGGCGTGAAGAAGAAGAATCAAGATTATTCTTTTTATAGTCAGACGTCTGCAGAAGCCATCTTTTCAAATCTTTTCAAATCTGTAATTTTTCCTTGTGTGAATTTATTTCCATAAATTCACCAGTTGGTTGCCGCAATTTTCTCCAATCAAAAACCTTCCATTTTCATCATGAACCTTGGGAGAAAAACTACCATTATTGATTTGTACCTCCTGTCATTTCATACGGCGCTGATAATCATAATGTTCTCACTTGCAGATTTCAAAAACACAGCCTTTTCACCTTCCCTTCCTTATCTGATGTCGATGGTGTGTGATGGTTGGGGTAATGTTACCAGAAAGGGTACAAAGAGAACATCACACGAAAATAATACAGATAACATGAATTTCAATTATTTTATATCATGGCGAGTGAGTCCAGTTGTGAATGGATAAACAAGGCTCATAGGACTATCATCCATGAAGGCTAAGGATGGCTGTAGATTTCCTCTATCCTTTGGGCTTATATTGTAGGTTCAGTACATCAAGAGGAATCTTTTGGGCTAGAAATAAGACCTTTGCTTAAAATAACATGACATCAATTGAATACAGTGATTGGTAACCTTCCTAATCATGAATAGTACTAGCATGCGGCACAAAAGACACGAATTCATATCATAGGAAATCAAGAGTGACCATGCTTCAAAAGATCAAGTGCAGAATGAATGAATTAGCTAATTTCTCCAATCATTGGGGGTTTTATAAAAGAGCAAGATCATTCGAGAGAAATCATACCTAACCCCAGTCGTAACTTCTCGAAAGGGACCTTATTTAGTGGCTTTGTAAATATGTCCGCGATTTGATCCTCAGACCGAACGTGCTCCATAGAGACGATTCCCTTTTCCACACAATCACGTAGAAAGTGATGTCTTATATCAATGTGTTTGGTCCTTGAGTGCTGCACAAGATTTTTAGAAATATCAATAGCACTTGTGTTATCACACAAAATAGGAACGTTACCTAGAATAATACCAAAATCACTTAGCTGTTGTTTGAGCCATATTAGTTGAGAGCAACAAGCAGCTGCGGCTACATACTCAGCTTCAGCAGTGGAGAGAGCAACTGTGGTTTGTTTCTTGGAAGCCCATGACACAAGACATGGACCAAGAAATTGAGCCATCCCAGAGGTGGATTTCCTGTCTGGCTTGTAACCATCGAAGTCTGCATCTGTATATCCTAGTAGTTCAAGACTTCCTCCTCTTGGGTACCACAAGCAAAGATCGTCTGTTCCTCTAAAGTACCTCAAAATCCTCTTCACTGCAGTGACATGTGTTTCTCTGGGGCTTGCTTGAAACCTAGCACAAAAACACACACTTTGCATAATATCAGGCCTACTGACGGTTAGATAAAGCAATGAGCCTATCATTCCACGGTAGACTTTTTGATCACCTTCCTTCTTATCTGCATCAATTCCTATTGTGTCATTTGGGGACATAGGAGTGGAACAATTCTTGGCATCTGCCATCCCAAACTTTCTGATGCATTCCCTGAGGTACTTTTGTTGATGAACCTTTGTTCCTTCTTCAGTTTGGATCACTTGTAATCCTAAAAAGAACTTAAGTTCTCCCACCATGCTCATTTCAAATTCACTTTCCATCAGTTTAGTGAACTTTGTGACTAGTTGCTCGTTGGTGGAACCAAAGATAATGTCATCAACATATACTTGCACAACCAGAGTGTGCTTACCTTCCTTCAGTAGGAACAAAGTCCTGTCAACTTCCCCTCTGACGTAACCATGGGACAAGAGGAACTGAGATAACCTTTCATACCATGCACGTGGAGCCTGTTTGAGACCATAGAGTGCCTTATCAAGGATGAATACATGATTGGAATTGGAAGGGTCTGCAAAACCAGGTGTCTGCTCAACATATACCTCCTCTTTGAGAACACCGTTCAAAAAGGCAGTCTTTACATCCATTTGTTGCAACTTAAATCCATGATGAGCTGAGTAAGCAATCAAAAGACGTATAGCTTCCAGCCTTGCAACTGGAGCGAAAGTCTCATCATAATCAATTCCTTCTTGATGGTTATAACCCTTAACAACCAGTCTAGCTTTGTTCCTCGTAACTTGTCCCTTGTCATCCATCTTGTTCCTAAAAACCCATTTTGTACCAATGACGGATCTATCCTTAGGCCTGGGAACCAATCTCCACACTTTGTTTCTCTCAAATTGATGAAGCTCTTCTTGCATAGCATTTACCCATTCTGGATCTTTGAGAGCTTCTTCAATTGTCTTTGGTTCAACTACAGAAACAAAAGCACAAAAAGCATGAAATATAGGATTTAAGGTTAGGACGGAACAATCCTTCGAATTTGGATTGGGTGATGTATCGGAAGTTGAAGCAGAAGCACAGTTGCACACGTAGTCCATGAGTCTTGATGGAGGACCATGGATACGAGTGCTATGACGAGTTCCTCCTACTTGAAGTTCTTTAACACCTGTTTGTTCCTCGTTAGGGATATGTTCCCCCTGAGATCCAGATACTTCCTCCAGTACGCTTTCTGTCTGAATTTGATCATTGTTTGCTTCTGTAGAGAGAATTCCTTGTACTTGGTTTTCTTCTTCACTGGGATCCTGTACATGATCTTCCAAGAGTTGAAAATGTTCCTTGTCTTCTTCAGTTAAGGGAAGAACATTTGAATCCTGCACAAGGGTACCAGCCATAACATTTTCATCAAAGACTACATGTATACTTTCCTCAACCTTTTTGATTCTCCTGTTGTACACTTTATAAGCTCTGCTTTGTGGTGAGTATCCAACGAAGGTTCCTTCGTCACTCCTTGGATCAAACTTTCCCAAACTTTCCTTCTCGTTGTTGTGTACAAAACATTTGCAACCAAAAACTCTAAGATGAGAGACATTAGGCTTTCTTCCCCTAAACAATTCATATGGGGTTTTCTCTAACATGGGCCTTAGCATTGCACGGTTGAGCACATAGCAAGCAGCATTCAGTGCCTCAGCCCAGAAGTTCCTAGGAAGACTACTTGCAATCAGCATTGTTCTTGTCATGTCTTCCAGTGTCCTGTTTTTCCTCTCAACCACTCCATTTTGCTGTGGAGTTCTTGGAGCAGAGAAGTTATGATTAATTCCTTTGGTCCTGCACAGGGAAAGGAACTGAGAGTTTTCGAACTCTGTTCCATGGTCAGTACGAATAGACTTTAAGTGTAAACCTAACTAATTTTCAACAGCATGCAACCAATACTTAAACTCATCAAACACATCTTCCTTAGATGCAAGAAAAAATGTCCATGTGTACCTGGAGTAATCGTCCACAATGACAAACACATATTTATTTCCTCCACGACTCTGAGTACGCATAGGCCCACACAGATCCATGTGGATGAGTTCCAGAGGTTTGGAAGTACTTACCTGTTTCTTCGATTTGAAGGATGATCTTACCTGTTTTCCTCTTGTACATGCGATGCATACCTCTTCAGCTTGACAGTCTATCTTTGGTAGACCTACCACTAGGTCCTTGTTGTGAAGTTTGGATAGAAGTCTGAGGCTAGCATGTGCAAACCGTTTGTGCCATAAGTTTGATTCCTCAGTTTGGACAGTTAGGCATAGTTCCTCTTCTGGGATGAAAGAAGGATCCACTTTGTATAGGTTGTTTTCAGTAATGCCTCTTAGAAGAACCTTCCCTGTCTTAACATTCTCAACTAAACATTCATCAGTAGTAAAGACAACCCTATTTTGACCATCCTGGCACATTTGACGTACACTCAACAGATCAAAAGTAAGGTTGTCTACCAGAGTAACGTTATTCACAAAGAGTTTGTCAGAAATTCTTACCTTTCCCACTCCTACTACTTCACCCTTACTGTTGTTCCCAAAGGTTATAGAACCCTTGGTTTGTGGATGGAGATATATGAACCAGTCTTTGTTCCCTGTCATGTGAATCGAGCAAGCGCTATCTATATACCAAGAATATTTTTTCCCTCCATCCTGCAAGTAAAAGATTAGTTTTTACGAACCCAGGCTTACTTGGATTAGAAAAGACCCTTCTATTTCTTGGTTTATTAAGGACAATTTTTATCCTATGAGTGTTCCTAACATTGGATTGTTGCCTAGAATGGTAAGCTCTTTCATCATGTTTCCTTTTAAGATTACAGTTCTGTTTGTAGTGGCCTGCTTTACCACAATACCAGCAAACTTTGTGATTCCATAGATTCACATACTTGCTTTGACCTGGCCAGATGGGTTTATTGTTAATCCTTGATTGAAAGTCGATCTGTACCGGTTTGATGTTCTGAACTTGTTTAAGCCACATGTGGTAAGCCTTTTGTCCATCAAACCAGACTTTCTCCTCACTATTCTTGAACCTTTCTTCCCCCTTGGATCCACTGTGGGAGCAGCCAGAGCTGGATCCACCACAATGTTCCTTGTAAGAAGAAGGAGTTCGAGTATCTGAGGGAATGTTACTAGTTTGGGAACTGAGAGTCTTTCTGTAGCCTAGTCCAGTACTAGGTACAAATCGCTTGGAGAAGTCATCCTTCTCTTTTTCAATCTTGGAAGCAATATACTCATCCAGCCAAATCTTCTTTCTTTCTTCCTCACTTCCCTTTAGATCTACTGCTTCTTTAGTTAACTTAGAGTTACTCAGTTTTAACATAAGAATTTCTGATTCAAGCTCAGTAACTTTACTGTCAAGGGAGGTGATGGTAGATTGATAGGTAGGGCAGGACTTGCAGACATCTGGGGAAGGGAATGAAACTTTCTCAAGTTTGATGACTTTTGAAACCCAAAGCTTGTTTTCCTCAACCAAGTTAGAGATAGTTTCATTCTTTTCTTCCAGAAGTAAATTTAGATTTTCATTTTCTTCCCCTAAGGAATTTATAGCTTTTATGATCTGAGATTTGGTTCTGGTATGTAAAATAGAGTCGAGTTCAGAATCAGTTACCTCATCTTCCGATTTTCCTCCAGCAGCCATAAGACACGTTTCCTTTGAGATATAGGTAGAGTCATCATCTGAGTCAGACGCACCCCATGTAGCTATCATGGCTTCCTTTCTTTCCCGAGCAGGGACAGGTGCTTCTCCTGTCTTCTTCTTGAAGCAATTTCTTGCGAAATGTCCTTTCCTTTGGCAGTGATAGCAGACAATGTCTTTGACATCTTTGTTCCCATCAGTGGAACGTTGCATGTTGCGACTTCCTCTCCAGACTTTGCGAAATGCCCGAGTGATAAGGGGAATTTCTTCATCACCATCTTCATCCTCATCATCTTCCTGAGCAAGATCGAAAGCCTTTTCAACCTTTAGAGCAATGCTTTGTGATTTTTCAGATTTTTCACTTTCTCTTCTAGAGGCCTTGCTTTGTTGAATGTCTGCATTGCTATGAAGTCGAGCAACCAACTCCTCCAGAGTAATGTTCTTAATGTCGTTCTGTGCCTGAAGAGCTAGAGAAAAGGCATCCCACTTTGCTGATAATCCCTGAAGAAATTGACGAGTAATCTTCCATTCAGGAATTGTTTCTCCTAGAAACTCCAATTGACCTACATATCCCTGAAATCGAGAATGAAACTCATCAAGAGATTCATTCTTTCCTTGAACAACGCTGTCATACTCCTTAATGAGTGCGAGAATCCTGTTCTTCTTGATATCTTTGTTTCCCTCATACATCCTTTTGAGTGCATTGAAGATATCATGGGCAGTTTTGTAGCGAAGGACCTTTCTTTGATCAGAAGGGCCTAGAGCTGCGAGCATGACTTTCTTGGCTCACATGTTGAGTTCCAGCACTTTGTAATCAACATCTTGATAATCAACCCTAGACTTTAATTTGACTCCAGTAGGATCAGTATGATCAAGAATTTTGATATCACCAAACTCTACCACTTTCCACATCTGTCCATGAAGCGAACAGATATGCGACTCGATCTGTTCCACCCAATAAGAGTATTCTCCGAATTTGAGCACCGGGGGTTTCCAGAACGAATCATTGATGGCTGTTTGTGAACCCATACTTCCTGCAAAGCTAACACAAATCTAGAGACCAAGCTCTGATACCAATTGTTGAATCGGTTAGCACAGTTACTTCCTAGGGAACAATAGGTATTGTTCCTCAGGAGGTATAGCAGCGGAATAATAATATGCAAGAAGTAAACTTTGACACAAGATTTAGAGTGGAAACCTCAACCACTAAGTGTTGGGTAAAACCACCACCTTCAAGCTTCTCACTTGAAGGATTTAGAAGGGTATACTTATCTTATTGATTTCTTGTTCGTTACAAAAGAGAGCTCGGATTACGATTACGAATCACTCCTCTCACTCGAGCCCGAACTCAACCTCTAAGCCTAAGAATTACTCTTCTTCTTCTTCTCTGAATTTCTCAGCCGTATAAGTTCAATCAATTCAACCGTCCGTTCCTATGTCTAAAACCTAGCTTTTATACTAAGATAGTCTAGGTTAAAAACAAAGAAATAAATCTATAAGGAAATAATATCTTTTAGGAAAAGATAATATTTCCTTCCTTAAAAGCTTATTCGCCCAACTGCCAAGATTACAATCTGCTTCGAATATATCTTCAATCAGATCTTTCCTTAAAAACTCATTCCCTTATCTCGCTCTCGTTCCGATCGAGCTTCCCTAAAATAGAACATTGCTGTGTAACGTTCCTTTCTCAGTAACGATCCTGAAACACTCAGACAATTCATTAGCAGAATGTTTGTTTCCATTCAAAACATGAAGGAGCCTCAACACCTTATATATATTATTTCCTTATTTCTTCAATGAATCAAACGGGCGTGCGTCTCAAGACCAAGTCTCCACCGAGTTGCCTCTTTCCTTATTTGAGAAATCTTCTTTCCTTATTTGTGAGTCAACTCTTCTTTATTTCTCCAAGGCCATCCTCCAAAATATCTCGACCAATATTCTTCCTCGGATGGACCTACAATGCACAATTGGCTTCCATTCGACGTAACCTTACGTCTCATGAAATCCAGCAAGCATTTCTCTGCATCCTGCTACCACTAGTAACATTCCTATACACTCAAGTAAATCATTAGTAGATGTTTGTCATAATCAAAACTCATCACATCTCAACACCCTTCGACTGCCTCCAAGCGCCTCCCCTTTTCTTTAGGCCAACACTCCATCCAAGCGCCTCCCTTTTTTTTTGATGTGTTTAGGTCCAAGAACTTTTTTGTGAGATTTTAAGTAGCCTAAACTTGCGAATTGAAACTTCTGATGAATCCATCTGATATTTACTCAATTCAAGTGCTGCTTCTAGTTGCTTTAGAATGACAAAATTAACATCTTTATTTTCTTAATGAAACTAGTACATAAAAGATTTAGAAAAGAAGTAGACTATGTGCAACACTGGGAAAAAACTTGTAAAACATAATGCAGAGAAATACGAATAAAACGGTCTATAGCTGTTTGTGTGTGATTTACATTTTAGAATTCTTGCCTTCCTGTACTACCTCACTAAGGTTCACTTGTTTGCTGAGTCCTGCTTTGCTTTGTGCACTATTTGTGGTGCGTTTTCCTCTCAGTTTCTGAACTGATAGACAACCTCTCTTGCCATCTTCAAAAATGTACTTTGTGGAGAAGTGCATGTTAACTCATGCCTAGTAGACTCATTGTATTTGATGATTTTTTTTTGTTTAGGTTGAAGTACTACCGCTTGGAGTGACTAAATTCGTAGTGGGTTGAAGTTATAAAGGGCCATCATGGATGGTATGCCTCACTTTATTATTGTTTAACATTGATATTTGATATTTGATTATTGCATGTCATTCGTTACACATTCTCTGTTGGATTTTTGCAATTCGTTCTAGAATCGTTGTGGGTTTGATCTTTGCATATCCTTGTTCTATTATGTTCTGTTGTGTGCTTTGTTTTTATAATGAAGCAAATTGTATTGGTCTTGGCATCTTGGTAGTTAGTTATTCTATTTGCGTACTAGCTAAATGGGTTGCTTTTCATATGCTGCTATTCATTAGATGTATCAGTTACAGTAGTAGAAGAAGAATGGCGACAACTAACAACAGTTTTTAAATTTTGTTACGCACCCTTCTTTCTGATAGGATCCCAGCAGAAGCATAGATATTAATCTTAGGTTATTGCTGAAATAGTATTTGCTTATTCTATGATTAGTTAATTAGAAGTCAGTTGAGTCAGTTATTTGGAGAGAGTCAAGCATTTTCTCACGTTTACAGCATTAGGAGTAGTACTGGGTTAGTGATAGTTAACTACTACTTATTTCCCTATTTAAAGGCATTGAAGAGTCAATTTGTAGTTCTCCAGATTTGAGAAGTAAGAATTATTTATAAAAAAATCGTAGGAATTATTCCTGCACAAATCCTGTTGTTACATTTTGACATCAGTGGGCTTCTTAGTGAGATACTTGCTAAGGAAAAGATATCACATTCCCTGCTCGTAGATAGAAATATGTAACACCTCTTTCTATGAGATACACTGCCATGTAAAATGAAGGAAAACTAATTAAAAGTTATTATATGACAATAATGTTAATGCATTGGATACTGTTATCATCATAATGTGGGAGGAAATTCTTCATAACCACATACTCCATAAAACCATTGATTAATATAATAAATTTTTATTTCTTCTGCTCTTTGTTCATAGTAACCACATATTCCCATAAAGTGATGATTAATATAATTTTTTCCCTTCTATATTTCTGATTAAAAGTGATGGAGTATACACTAATTTATCCTTCATGCAACTGCTAAATGGATCAGTTGATTCACAACCAACTATGGAGGAAACCATTTTGGTTGGTGAGGACTTAATGATGGGACCTCCATCACCTATCATCCCACCTGATATCGCTTCGCATGTGCTTCAAGGTGTTAATTTATGTGATGGGGTTTTGAAGAATCTTTTTCTGTGTAAGCTCCCTTCTTTACAACATTGATAGGTTCTTGTTTTTAGATTTGAATTTTTGTAACAGAAAGTGATTAAAAAAAATGTTTATCTCATGTGATATTGGAGACCCAAGTCCTTGATTGCTTTCAATTTAGCATTTGAACCCATTTTCATGGTACTGGCTGTAAACTTGTAAAATTTGAAGTTAGAGGGATTTCCCCCAAATGATGTATGTTCTTTGTCTGCATTTTTCTGAAGGCATTATGAAAAATATTTGTTCATTATCTAGGTTTACAAATCAATGACATAGAGCCATTTTGTCAAGATGAGATTGCTTTATACCTGTTGGAGCCGGTTCTCGATGGGCTCGCGAAACCCAAAGAGAATCGAATCAGGTCCAGAAGACGCGACCAAGGACGGCCCATGAAGTCAGCCCAGAAGAACGAAAGCGGCCCATAAGCATACGGAGCCCAAAAAGGGAATCCGACGAAATCAAGTATCGGAGGGACAAAATGGTAATTGACTCGCGTGGGCCCCTGGCGAGAGTATAAGAGCGTAACCGAATAGAGAGAGAGGAGAGAGCATCATTTTACCGGAAAGATTCTCCTTTCTTCTTCCTCTCAAGAGCTAAAAACACAGAAGCGATCTTGAGCTTCAATCTTCCTAAACGACATTCTCCTTGAGGCGTTTGGACGATCAGCACTTGAATTATGACTCTCGGTGTTGCAATCGAGCTTTTGATGTTGAAATGGGTGATTTCTGAGATTACTTGGGTGCTTGTAGCAAAGAGCTTGATAAGCTTCAAGTGGTGTTTTGAGTTCTCCTTTTCATTGGCTTACTTCTTCCTATTCTCTCTTGCTTGTGTCAAATTGCATTGTCTTTGATTGCTTATTTGCACATTTTCTAACTTGAGCATCGGAGAGCCAAATCCGGAGCCACCCCCTCCTGGTTTGGTTGCGCAGGTACCTCAGGGCTCAAGAAAAAGGTTGGTTCTTAGGGAGAAGTTGACGAAGAGCCAAGTTTGATCGAGTGAAGTACAGCATACAAGTTGTTTGTCCAGAATTGCGGAAGAGGTCCTCAGAATTCCTTCGAAGATTTAACTCCCTGTGTCTCGCGAGGTGTTGTGTCGCGAGACTACAATTTCTGGGCTCCAACACTGGCGCCGGCCGTGGGGACCTCCTCGCGCAAGTAAGGCTTACTACAAAGTTCCGCGTGTTTTTGATATTTAGCCGACAGACTGAGGATGAATACTGGTGGTGAGGGAAGTGGTGCCGTTAATAACACCCCTCTCCAGACAAGAACGCAGCAAGAGGTAAACAACTTGCGGGCACCCCTTCCACGCGTAGACGAGGAAGAGATTGTTCTGGTAGGACCCGCGCTAGTTCAGTATCGCGCATTCCTTCAGGCGTTGGGACAAAGCACGGGCGGGGGTCAAAACCAAGGGCTGAGGCCCGCGAGCAAGAGCAGAATCAGGGTAATCGGGAGCCACCTGTCGCAGAGGAGAGTGCTGAGCACATACCCGACGACAGGATCTCAGTATCGCGTAGACCCGGGGTCGAGAGACGCGAGAGGGCTAGTCACCCTAGTAGGTTTGATTTGAATCAAGCTCCCGCGAGCTACATAGAGAACCAATCTTACGGGGGAAGAACCGAGATGAGGGGGTATGGGATTCGAGCCGAGCGGGGACCTTCTCGCTACCAATATGAGGGGGAACCTTATTACAATCAGGCAGCCTATCCACGACAACTACTCGCGTGGTGTAATGACATGGGGATCGCCTTAAAAATCGCGTCAGTCGCTCACCCGCATTGCAATGGCCAAGTAGAGGCTGTGAACAAAAGTATTGTCCTGGACCTGAAAAGGCGGTTAGAAGGCTCCAAAGGCAAGTGGGCCGAAGTATTACCTCTAGTACTCTGGGCAAACAGGACCACAGTAAAAAAAGCAACCGGGGAAACTCCTTTTGCTCTCGCTTATGGAGTAGAAGCCACAGTGCCAGTCGAGTTCATTGTGCCCACGGACCGCGTCATTCAGTATAACCCGATCGACAATGACGAAAAAATGCAGCTAGAGTTGCAGATGCGGGAAGAAACTCGCGACCTGGCAACTATAAGAGCGGCCAATCATAAAGCCAGCGTCGCGAAATATTATAACAAGCAAATTAAGATAAGGGGGTTTGCCAGAGGAGACCTCGTGCTCCGCAAGACAGAAGGAGAAAAGCTCGACCCCAACTGGGAAGGACCCTATATTATAGATCGCGAAGTCGCACCCGGGGCATATCGTCTCAAGGATCACTCCGGGAATAACATTGCCAACTCTTGGAACGTGATGCGACTTCGTCGCTTCTATGCCTAGTCCTCCCACAAAACCCAGGTACGCTTAGCAAATTTTAGCAGAATTTTTCTTATCCCTGATCACAATTCTTATCACCTCAAGACACTAAAACAGTCGATCACTATGGCATGATAAGTACAGGTTGTGGAACCAACAATTTGTTAACACGCGAGTCTGGGTTACCAAAGAATAAGTATCACAGCCTGGTCGACCAACGCTCGTCCACCTAAAAAGGTAGCGCTTCAACTCAAAAAGACAAAAAGTCGTCAAGACCGCTTCACTGGGCTGGGCTAAAAAACCCCCCCAGGTCGCGTGTCCAGCTTCCAAGGTTGAGCTAAAAAACTCTCCTTTGTCGCGAAAGGATGGACGGGTTTACGCCAACGAGCTCACCCGCCATGATTCCGCTTCACTGGGCTGGGCTAAAACCCCCCCCAGGTCGCGTGTCCAGCTTCCAAGGTTGAGCTAAAAAACTCTCCTTTGTCGCGAAAGCATGGACGGGTTTACGGTTTACGCCAACGAGCTCACCCGCCATGAGTTCGCTTCACTGGGCTGGGCTAAAAAACTTCCCCAGGTCGCGTATCCAGCTTCCAAGGTTGAGCTAAAAAACTCTCCTTTGTCGCGAAAGCATGGACGGGTTTACGCCAACGAGCTCACCCGCCATGAGTCCGCTTCACTGGGCTCGGCTAAAAAACCCCCCCAGGTCGCGTGTCCAGCTTCCAAGGTTGAGCTAAAAAACTCTCCTTTGTCGCGAAAGCATGGACGGGTTTACGCCAACGAGCTCACCCGCCATGAGTCCGCTTCATTGGGTTGGGCTAAAAAAAACCCCCAGGTCGCATGTCCAGCTTCCAAGGTTGAGCTAAAAAACTCTCCTTTGTCGCGAAAACATGGACGGGTTTACGCCAACGAGCTCACCCGCCATGAGTCCGCTTCACTGGGTTGGGCTAAACCCCCCCCCCCCAGGTCGCGAAAAGACGTGAACGCTGGGCTGGTGCACACACACCAACCCACGTAGTGAGATAAAAGCGATGGGAGGGTGGGGCGAAAAATCCCACTTTCCTCGCAAAGGCAGTTCGCTGGGATGAGAGCCAAGGGCCTTCACCCAGCAAACTCCATTCACATCATGACTCACGCGTCCTTTAAAAGTTCTAAACTACCTAAAGAATAAAGACCAAGTACTAAAAGCCTCTCTACATGTGCAGTGCTTAATGTCCTTCGCAATGAACCTAAAGGAAGCCCACATCGCGGAAGAAATTCAAAATTGGCGACCACTTCATACCCAGATCATCTCTACGAAGTCAAAAAGTTTTCTGCAACAACCATCCAGAAGAAAAACTCAAGAGATGTCCTGAGGCTTCGCGACTATAAGAGCTCAGGTAAAAAGCTTCGCTTTGTCAGATGTTTAGAAGTGTTATCAAAACGCAAAAATAACCCACAAAGGGCATACCAATACAGGACAACCCTTGCGAGTGTCAAAAACAACAAAGAGCTAAAGCGCGAAGCCCTATCACCAGCTAGAGCAAACGTAGTGATCAGGTAAGTAGACAGAAAATAAAAACCCCTCAGTTACACAGATAATATTTGTAACCTAACCACGCGTACATGGACCTCTCATTGCCTTACAGGATTCGCGTGGAAAGTTCGTGTGATAGCTAACAGGAGGATGGTTTGCAATACTTTATGATTGTTTCACAAAAACTTATGTAACACCGTCAGTTTCATCTTTTATTATATAAGAGGGATCTTAGTTATGAAACGCTTATCTCTTACGTTGTATTTTTCGCAAAATTACTGCCCTTTTCCGAAACATAAAAAGAGGGGAATGAGGCGAGGTAAGTGTGAACAAAACAAGCAGACGGATAAATAGAACTCAAAATAGAAAGCACAAGAGCATATAGCTCGCGACCACCACCCCGCATTAAAAAGTATAATTACATAAGAGCCTAAGCTCGCAATAGTTGCACCAAAAACATATATTGTTTGAAAGACCACCAAGCCATGAGTGTCAGAAAGTTTGAAACATAGGACAAGAGCAGAAATAATAAGCATCACTTCGCGACAGTCTCAGGAGCAGCCTCGGTATCCTCTACGCGATCCGCCTCCAAATCCACAACGACGTCCTGACCATCAACCGCCCACGAGCCTGACCCCCCCCCCCCCCGCCTGATCTAAGAATGAACGCTTCGGGAAGGGTTGAATGGTGTCAAGAAGAGCATCGGGCGCGAATACCTTTCTCTTACGAGGAGAGAGGGCCGGAGATGGAGGACTCGGCAACGCGTGAGGAACAGATTCCAAGCTTTCGGGCGGAGGCGGAGTGACCATCTTCGGAAGAGGAGGCTTGGGCACTTGGTTCTCTTTACCTTTAACGATACCTTTCTTAGGCACAAGATGAGTTACACCCCAAGCCTCGAGTGGAGCATCCCCATCATCAATAAAGGTTCCCGGCACCGGGGGCTCATACTTAGGAAGGTCGGTGGAAAAACCACATAGATCTTGGGCACTGAAGGGGAAATCTTTGACTTTGTACTTCCGCATCTGAACCTTCACCATGCAAAGGAGAAGCGTGTTGACAGCATTCTTGTAAAAATCCACGCGAGCGCGTTGACGGTAACCGCCACAATACTCTTCCACTGCCATATTTCTCTCATAGGCAATTCTCTCGGACATCGTCGCGTGAAGTTTCTCATTCTCTTGTTTGAGATCGTTCACTTGCGTGTTATATTCAGTGATGATGTTGACGTGGGTAGACCTCTCATACGCAAGTTGTGCCTCCAGCTCTTTTATCTTCGCGTCCTTTGATTCCAATAGCGCATTAGCCTTTGAAAGCTCCACCTCCAAAGCTTTCTTTTCTCCCATAAGACGAGACTTAGCCGCTCTATTAGCATCGCGGATCGACTGGTCCTCCTCCATCAACTCTTTAAGTTTATCCTCAGCCGCGAGCACCCTCCGACTTGCACTCGCAATAATACTCATCCCCTGCAAAACGACCAACTCCAGGATTAAAAAGACCCCAAAGAAACAAGAAGTAAATAAAAACGCAAAACTTACCGCAAAGAGTAACTTAGACAAACCGCTAGGTCTATCCGAGACTTCCTCGTAAAGGCTAGGTTCAGGGGGAAAAGTAGTTGGAATTGAGGCAAAGAAGGCACGCGTGGTAGATAAACCATGAATGAAAGTAGGATTCACGAGAGGAGAATCAATAGGCTCTGGAGACGAAACAAACTCCACTTTCGTCATCCTTTTGCGACTTCTCTCAGACACTTTTTGTTTCCCCTTATCACGAGACGGGCAGTCGGGTGACGACTCCGGCCCAGTGGTTTTTTCTCTCACCTTGTCTGAAGCAGTGAGAGGTCTCTTGGACCGAGGGACCTCCTCAGAAACGGTAGTCGCGACCTCAACCGGCGACTCCAATATAGCAGGAGGAGGAGAAGCGATAGTCACGTCGGGAACAGAAGGAATGTTGTGAGAAGAAGTCGCGAGCGTAAGGGATCCGGTCTCATTGAAAACCAACCCATCCAAATTCGGGAGATCGGAGAACATGTCAGCGTCTGCAAAAAAAAAACCACACAAGTAAGCATACTAAAAACGCAAGCGCTAAGAGCAAACACGAACAGGAACCTCTGGCATGGGCTTTAAGGCTAAGTCCCCTGGAAACCAGTAAGGCATCCGAGATTGTCTGCTCAAATCGCTTTTGAATAGCTTTGTCAGGATAATCCTTGTAATCACGAATGAATTTATCGCGAGTCTCCTTTTGAAAGAGGCAAGGAGCCTTTCTCGCATGAGGCTCACGAACTTGAACAGAAATGTCGGAACCAAGCGGGGGACGAACTAAGAACCAGCACGTTTTCCACCCATCAATCTTCGAAGGCAATCGAAAGGCACTAGGAGTCTTGTCTTGAGCGGTATAAAACCCATCCTCGCGAGAGTTCTTCTTATATGAATTAATAAGAGGATAGTGAGGCGTATTGGGGACTATCCCAATATCCTGACATCGCATGGTGTATACGATCAATGAACTCCAGAAGTTTGGATGCATCTGTGATGGACTGAAACCTAAATCCGCCATCACTTCATTCTGAAAGGACGTCCACGGGAGACGGAAGCCAGCTTCTAAAGATTGTCTGCTTAAAGCAAAAAAGGGTCCGTATTGGTCGAGAGAAGTGCCCTCATGGTCAGGAAGGGCGAAAATAGTTCCTTCAGGAAAAGGGTACCGCACAGCGAAATAGTGAAGATCGTCAAAGCCAAGACTGCTGCGATGGGCTGTGTTAGGAATTAAGTTGCGAGTGTGTTTTATTCTCTTCGTTAGAATACTTATTCGGCCCGGATCCACGAGGAAGGGCTTCTCTATTATTATGTGGGGTAAGGACCCCTTATGGGAGAAGAAACGAGCAAATTTACCATAATCGGTCTCGGCCCGCTCCTAAATCACGCGAGACGGGAGCCTGGTTTTGGATTTCTTGGACTTCTTCGCCTTACTCCGTTTGGATTTGCCGGTCACGCGAGATCGTCTACGAGAACTAGGCTCGCAACCACCAGAAGCCCGCTCGGAGCCAGACGTCGTGCGCCCCGAATACTCAGCCTGAGCTGAACGTTCAAAGAAATCGTCACTACCTGAAAGCATAGGCAAAGTAAGATTCAGTTTTCCAGGGATGGAAAGAGAAAACAAGGGGAGAACAACACGAGGCTATGGGAATTAACGCGAGACGATGGGAAGTGGACAAACAAGAAATCCCTGGAAAAACTGAAACTCGGAAGATCAAAGGAGAAGTTAAAACGACGTCAAAATGAACCAGGCCCAAGAACACGGAGAATCTTGTGAAGGTCTGAAATGGCAAAATTGATCGAAAAAAAGTGTATCTTTCTAGACAACGTCTCGAAAAATAAGAGTCAGAAAGAGAATCCGGCACAGGAAGCATCCAATGGGCAAACAATCTCTAAGGGAGATCTGACAAAATGAGGAGCCCTAGCAAAGACTCAATTATCAAGTACGAAGAACACGAATGTCGAATCTGTAGAAAACCCTAAAATCAAACTAAAAACAAACTTTTGCGAAGAAGAAAAGAAAAGGAAGAGCGATAGACTAACCTGCCATCAGATATCGGGTGAGAACGGCGGCGAGGACGACGGTAGAAAAGAAAGGAGAACACCGGAGGAGTGTTTTATTCAAAATTTTACAGAGAGCAAAGAGGGGTTATGATGGATTGAGAGGAGGAAGACGAAGATGGGTGTTTATAAAGAAAAATCGGAAAAAGAAGATGCAATCAGAAGACGACACGTGGACAACATGCGCCCAGTGCGGGAATTCGTAAGGGTTTTCGAATTCGAAACGCCGCTCCGAGAAATTTAGCCAGCACGCACGAGACTTGTATACGCGATGTGATCATGCCAAGTCGAAAGAAGGGATCATATCGAGAACGCGACCTCAAGGAGACAAACCCAAGCCTTAGGCTATTCAGCATAAAAGCTTGGGGGGCTGGATGTTGGAGTCGATTCTCGATGGGCTCGCGAAACCCAAAGTGAATCGAATCAGGTCCAGAAGACGCGACCAAGGACGGCCCATGAAGTCAGCCCAGAAGAACGAAAGCGGCCCATAAGCATACGGAGCCCAAAAAGGGAATCCGACGAAATCAGGTATCGGAGGGACAAAATGGTAATTGACTCGCATGGGGCCCTGGCGAGAGTATAAGAGCGTAACCGAATAGACCGCCATCAGTAATTCTGAACCCAATGTTGAAATGTTTATTCCGACTAACACTGTGACTTTCGCTGTTCCTACCAGTCCCACCATAGACCGAGTAACTGAAACGCAGGTCGCACCGAACATTAGCATACAGATGCTCATAGAGCAAGCCCTCAATGAGCGTCTCAAGGCTTTGGATGATCGCATCGCGAAGATCCCTGGGGTCCCTCGTCCTATCGAAAAGGAGGCACTCGACGGATTCGAAGACTCCCCGTTCGTCGACAACATCGCTCGAGCGGAGATCCCAAAGAAGTTTCACTTGCCAAGCATGGCAAGCTATGACGGTACCAGCGACCCAGACGACCACGTCGCCCTTTACAAGCACAAACTCATGGCCATCTCAGTTCCTCGTGGAAGCCGTGAGGCGGTCATGTGTAAGAGCTTTGGGACGTCGCTTTCTGGGCCCGCCCTCACGTGGCTCATGCATCTGCCACGGGGATCTATCAACTCTTTTGCAGATTTAGTCGACTCTTTCAAGAATCAATTTGCTAGTAGTCGCAAATTGGAAAAGCAATCCAGCGACTTATACCATGTTACTCAGAAAACTAATGAAACCCTGCGTGATTATTTGAACAGGTACAATAAAGCGAAAGTGTCGATCCCACATTGTGACACTCAGACGTCTATCCAAGCATTCAGACGAGGATTGGTTAGAGGCAGTGAGCTTTATCGCAAGTTAACTAAATACCCCTGCCAAACCTTCGAGGATGTCCAGGCCAAGGCAATGGCTCAGGTCAGACTCGAGGAAGACGAAGCTCCCTACAGAAGTCCAGACCGAGTCGATCGCAAGTCGCGAGACAATAGTCGCAGGGACCATCGAAGCCAGCCCTATTCTCGGGACAGACGAGACAGGGACAAAGTCGGTCCCGACGGAGATCGAGGAAGCGAGTGGAAGGATCATCCATCCCTCCCACCAAAGGTTCAATCTTACAATTTTAGTGTCTCTGTTGCAGAGTTGGTCAAAACCTTCGACAAATTCGGGAAGGATGTGAGATGGCCACGTAAAAGTGACAAGCCCGAATCGAAGAAGGACATGAACAGATGGTGCGAATTCCATGGCGACCATGGCCACTACACCGACGAATGCGTAGCCCTCCGAAAAGAAGTCGCTAGGCTACTGGCGCAAGGTTTCCTCAAGGACGTCATATCCGATAGAGCAAAGGCTACATTGGATCGTCGACCTAAAGGACCAGACGATCGTCCAACTTCCCCTGTTCCAGCCAAAATTATTAATTGCATTTCAGGTGGGTCGGAACTGTGTGGGATATCCTATTCAGCAGCAAAGAGACACATCAAAAGCAGTATCCTAGATGCACCTCTACCATCGGAGTCCAAGGGTAAAAGGGTGAGCGATTTACCGTCAATCACCTTCGAGGACGCCGACGCGTGTGAGGTTGAACATCACGACGGTGTGGTCATATCACTATCTATTGGTAACTGTCTCATTCGTAGAATTTTAATCGATACTGGTAGCTCCAGCAATTTAATGAATCTCTCCACACTGAAAAAAATGGGACTGGGGGAGGACGACGTAAGTCCAAATCGTATTCCCTGGTCGGATTTAGTGAAGAGGTAAAGTACACGGTCGGGGATATCGTCCTTGCCATCTACGCTGGTGGCGTGAACCTCCAAGTGAGATTTAATGTCGTGGATTGCAAGTCGCCTTATAACTGCATTATAGGATGACCTTGGATCCACGCCATGAAAGCAGTAGCGTCGAACTACCACCAAACATTAAAATTCCCTACGAAGTGGGGGATTCAAGAGATTAAAGGGGAACAAAAACTAGCAAAAGAATGTTACATGGTTTCCATGAAGCAAGCTGTCGAGGAGAGATCGGCGTAGCAATTAAGGGATGAAGAGAGGTCAAGGCGATACGTCGAGCCACAAACAGAAAATCTCGACGAAGTCGTCCTCGATCCCTCTTCACCCGGGCAAACCGTCCGCATCGGGTCTGACCTAGATGATGAGACGCATGCATCTTTGCTGCAATTTTTGCGATCGAATTCCGATTGCTTCGCATGGTCACATGAAGACATGGTAGGGATCCCCCCACATATTATGACACACAAGCTTAATGTCGACTCTAGTTTTCCTCCTGTTAAGCAGAAACGCAGGAAATTCGCCGCTGAGCGCAACAAAGTGATCGACGAAGAGGTCACCAAACTCCTTGAGACGGGCAAAATCAGGGAGGTCAAGTACCCCGACTGGTTGGCAAACGTCGTGGTCGTAGAAAATAAAAACGGTAAATGGCGAGTCTGCGTCGACTTCAAAGATCTCAATAAAGCTTGTCCTAAGGACTCGTTCCCGCTACCTCACATCGACGCTATGATAGATGCGCCGGCGGGGCATGAAATGCTCACCTTCATGGACGCCCTCAGTGGATACCACCAGATCCAGTTAGACCCTGAAGATCAAGAGAAAACAACCTTCATAACTAGTCAGGGGACATATTGCTACAAAGTAATTCCCTTCGGTCTCAAGAACGCAGGGGCAACGTACCAACGTCTAGTTAACAAGATGTTCAAGGATCAAATCGGAGATACAATGGAAGTCTACATCGACGACATGCTCATCAAATCTAAACAAAAGAAGGATCACATCGATCACTTACAAGAGGCATTCGAGGTACTCAAAAGATACAATATGAAGTTACACCCTACTAAGTGTTCTTTCGGTGTGTCATCAGGAAAATTCTTAGGATATCTGGTCAATCAGAGGGGGATCGAAGCCAACCCAGAACAAATCAAAGCAATAATGAACCTAAGGTCCCCCAGATGCATCAAAGACGTCCATAAATTGACACGACGAATCGCAGCGCTTAATAGATTCATATCAAAATCCTCGGACAAATGCAAGCATTTCTACGACGCCTTAAAAAAGACCAAATCTTTTCAGTGGAGCGGAGAGCATGAGACACCTTTCCAAAATCTCAAGTCGTATCTATCTAACCCCCTATTATTGGTGAAGCCCAAGATTGAAGAAGCATTACCGTTATACCTATCCGTCTCAGTGTCGTCTATAAGCGCAGTCCTAGTGAGAGAAGAAGATGGACAACAGTCACCAGTTTACTATGTCAGCCGATCATTGCTGCCGGCAGAAACACGATACTCATCATTGGAAAAATTGGTACTAGCTCTAGTCATGGCGTCCAACAAGTTACGTCCATACTTCGAGTCTCACACTATCATCGTAAGGACAAATTATCCTATGAAGGCCGTCCTAAGGAAAACATAATTCATCGGACGCATAACGAAATGGGCAATACACTTGAGCGGGTACGAGATAGAGTACGAACCGAGAGCAGCCATAAAATCTCAAGCTTTAGCTGACTTCGTGGCTGATTTCAGTCCTACACTAGAAGAAGCAGCAATGAAGGAGACGTCGGAATTGCTAGCAACAGACCAAAAAGGGACATGGCAACTCCACACAGACTGAGCGTCAAACGTCAGGGGCACCGGACTGGGTGTCGTACTAAAATCGCCACAAGGGGACAATATAGCCCAAGCTGTGAGATGTGAATGGGATGCGACTAACAACGAGGCCGAGTACGAAGCACTCATATTCGGTCTACACCTGGCAATCGACATGGGGGTAGATGATATCAATGTCGCATGCGATTCACTCCTCATAGTAAATCAGACACAAGGGTCGTACGCTACGAAGGACGATAGGATGGCTGCTTACGTAGTGGTCGTCCGAGAGTTGAACAGCAGGTTCGCTAAGTTCAAGATCCACCAAGTCCCAAGAGAACAAAACACACAGGCAGACGCCCTAGCCAACCTAGGATCCGCGTTAAATCCGAAAGAATTCCCCGTCGTCCCCATTGTTCATGTAACAACTCCCGCCATTTCTAAGGTAAAAGACCCACCAGCAGAAGTCCTGACCAACGAAGCAGGCGACAATCCAGAGCAAGCAGAAGACACTGAAGACTGGACCAAACCATTCCTAGACTACTTGATCCGAGGAATCCTACCGACGGATAAGGCGGCAGCTAAAAGACTCAAGGTACAAGCACTTTCTTATGAAATCATTGAGTCCTTACTCTTTAAACGATCCGTCACAGGGGCAAGACTCAAATGCCTAACTCCATCTGAAGCACAAAAGTTACTCCATTCAATCCACGACGGCGAGTGCGGAAACCATTCCGGAGGACGGAGCCTCGCGTGCAAAGCAAGACGACAAGGGTTCTACTGGCCCACCATGAACGACGACGCAATGAAACATGCTAAGAAATGCGACGCTTTCCAACGACATGCACCTGTCCCACATCAACCGTCGGAGTTGCTACATCCTACGGTTGCTCCCTGACCTTTCATGAGATGGGGGATGGACATAGTCGGTAAAATGCCCCCAGCACCGGGGCAAAGAGTTTTCTTCTTATCTATGACAGACTACTTCTCGAAATGGATCGAAGCGAAAGCTTACCCAGAAATAAAAGAAAATCAGGTAATATCGTTCATTTAACGTAATATTCTGTGCAGATTCGGCATACCTTCAGAAATTGTCTGCGACAATGGTTCCGAGTTCATAGGGGGCAAGATGAGAGACTTCTGCGCTCGATGGAACATCAACTTGGTCACCTCAACACCAAGATATCCCCAAGCCAACGGGCAAGCAGAATCTAGCAACAAGATAATCATCAATAACTTAAAAAAGAGATTGGAAGGCGCCAAAGGAAGATGGGCCGACGAGCTACCCTATGTCTTATGGTCGGATCGTACGACCCCGAAAAACGCAACGGGGCAATCGCCCTTCTCCCTCGTCTACGGATGTGAAGCAGTGATCCCCGCCGAAGTGCTTCTCCCAACCACGAGGTATGGATTACAAAACTTTGAGACCAATGACGAAGCCCTATCCCACAACGTGGACACTGTCGATGAACTCAGGGAAAAGGCCCGAGTTAGGATGTTCCAGTATCAGCAACAAGTCGCCAGAAGCTATAACAAGAACGTCAAGATCAAGGTCTTCAAACAGGGGGACTGGGTCCTAAGGAAAGCGTTTCAAAATACGAAAGACCCCAAAGACGGTAAGCTAGCCCCACAATGGGAAGGACCATATACGATAGTCGAAGTCGTAGGACAAGGAGCCTATCGTCTAGAAGACATCGCAGGACGACCCGTCCCACGAAGTTGGAATGCGACCCATTTGAAACTGTATCATTTCTAGAAACCCCCTCATTTACTTCATCTTGTTTACATAATAAATTCACTATTCACTATCTTTATTTCTTACTTCAAGAATAAATACTGACATAAGTATCCTAGGATAGTCGCGTCATGCGACCGATCATTACCAAGGATATATCTATTGCTTTCTACTTGTCTCATAACCATTTCAGATACATCAATAAAGACCTATGAAGAATAAGTGGATCCACACACATACGTTCATGAGCTCACACATACACACACGATCGATCGGAACACGAAGGACCACACAGGCACGTCGTACCCCGTTTGCCTTATGACAACAATAAGGTACGATCGACCTACACTACGCATTCACTCATGCTAAAATTCTATCCTTCGGACATACGTCATGACTCTGACACATGTGCACTCCCAACACAGGCCGCCCTTCTTATCATAGGACGGGCTGACGCACAAGGATCTGACGGATCCTACGACCAGATGGGAAGACGACGCCTGGGCCCACGTACCCTGCGACCTTACATACATCGTAAGGTAACGTATAGTCTACACACATCCCACAACCTACATTGACATATCGCATTCATAAAGCTTAAATACTCATTACGTGTTAAATTCACCACAGGTCGTATGACCTCCAATATGAGGAAGAAGGCTACCTTAATGCATAAAAGATAAGGCCATACGGCCAAAAGTCTTACAGAAGCATGCAACCCGGGATGGCGGACGGGCTGCCAAAACATTGTCGTAGTACCATAAAACCTGCGATCCGCGATGATGGACGGATCGCCAAAACACAAGCATTTGTTCAAGAAAAACCCACAGAAAAAACACACAAGTCATATAAGTTGAAGAGAGAGAGAGAGATCACTTGCCATCAATCGGGACGTCGTCGGTTGGCTTCTCAGCCTCGTCCTTCAGGGAGCTTTCTGTGACCACAGCCGTGCGACCAGAGCTGCACTCAGCCTCGTCGACCCCCTCATCCTGCGACACGAGGCCTTTCAGGTACTCGGGATGAGGACAGCCGAGAGGAAAGGAAGCTTCGAAGTTATCCTTGGCCGCTTGCAGATCCCACGACAGATGTTGCCCCTTTTCGTACTCCTCCATAATCTCCAACCGCGACTTGGCCCTAAAATACAGACTCATCTCCACAGCCTTCGTCCCCACATTTTCTTTCTCTTCCTCCAACAACTTCTCTAGGTCGCTGTAACGCTCGCCTTGGGTCTTGGCCTCGTTGGACAGGGTGTTCACAGTTGTCTCCAACCTCTTGTTTATCTCGCGCACATCCTTAACCTTCTTCTCAGCAGCCTCGGCTTGGCGAACAAGGCCATCGATCGTGTAGACGGCCTTATCATGACATACCCGAATATGTTGCATAGCCTGAAGGGAGGAAAGATCAACGACAAAATAAGATACCACAAGAATTAGATACGACAGGTGAGTAATCGCACGACTTACGGCCCAGATACTCTCCCCGGCATAGCGCATGTTGTCTTGAAGGCTCATCAACCGGACGTCGTCAGGAACGACCATGTCCATGAGCTTGGAGACCCCCGCCTCGGTTCCATGGGAAGCAGCCTCGGCTGACAAGTCGATAATCTCGTTGGCCTTCCTCTTGTCCCCTGATTTCGGTTTAGGGGGGAGAGCGAGAGTCGTCGAGACTTGGCCTTTTCCCTTGACCGCAGCAAGGCTCTTGAAAGACAACCTCGCGCTGGAGCGCTCCTATCGAGTGCTAACGGCTGCCATCACAACACAACCCCACGGTGAGACAACAAAACAAAAGATCTAAATAAGAAAATCCTTCGGAAGACTTACACTTGGAAGAAGACGGAGTAGGACCCATGTCCTCTACGGGAATAGGCTGAGACGCAGTCGAGTTCAGAAACGTGCGATAAATATCTGGGACGGCGAACACTTCGTCTAGCTTCGCCTCGAGAGCAGGGTCAATTGGATACTCAAGTTCTCCTGGGACTGCAAGAAAGAAAAAGTAAGAAAAAAAAAACTTAAGACATGGTTGTAGAAGAACATTCACGAGAAAGATACTAGCCTTGTCGCAGCCATCTAATCTGCATGAAGCTCCGGTCCTCCTCCGTCCCCAACGACGCGATCTTGGCGAAAAAGAACTTCTTTTTCCACCCTCTGTCATTCGGACTCTGCCCTAAAGCTATGGCATTGTAGCCCGATCTCACCTTAAATTTGTACATATTTGACTTGATCGTGCAGGGATTGTGAAGGTAAACAAAAGCCCTCAAGTCGAATTTAAGATCTGGGTACCTTTCGTTAAGACGATCAAGAATCCTCAACAACCTCCACCCGTGAGGAGTGATTTGACAACATGCAAGGTGATATTTCGCCAAGACCTCTCGAACCAGAGGGGAAAAAGGAAAATTGTGCCCAATCTTGAAAGGATATTCAAAAAAGCATACCCATTCATCTCCCTCCTCATCGGCTCTTTCATCTTCTCTCGGTAGTCGGAGTATTGTACCAGAAGGAAAGCCGAACAGAAGGCGGAACTGCTCGAGTTCGACTGCAGTCACATCGCTAGGGACAGAATCTTGCTCATTGAGAAGAGAAGGAGGAAGATCGGAAGCTTGAGAGTAGGAGTCGGAGGCCATCGTTGATGAAGGAAGAAGAAATTTGAAAAAGAGAGGAAGGGGGGAGTACCTTGGGACTCAAAACGTGCAGAAAAGCTACGATGACTCTTCTCCTTCGGACGTCTCAACAATTTAAAGATCAGGAGTGGTAACTGCAAATTCAAACGAACGGACGAGAACATTACACGTGTGAGGCGAAGATTCAAGCTGAGAAAAAGAAACCACCAAACTCTCAGCCCAAGTTTGAGTTTTCTTTTTGGGGCAAATTGATGGGCCCAGAATCGGCCCATGAGCGAGTTGACCGCCCAAATCTATATTCAGTAGCAGAGGAGGTTGATCTGAACGTAAAAGAGAAATGGCCGTTAGGAAGAATCAAAGTAGAGATCGTGTCCGAGATTCTAGGGAGAATTGAAGATCATTGTTAACGGTAATATTATGTTTTCTTTCGTAGGATATAAATAGGATCAAGGTTTTATTTGTGAGGCACAATCTGACACACAGAAGCTCTCGCTGTAATCTCATATTCGAGGCATAAGGTCATAGCAATTTTGTGTTCTTATTACGATCATCATCCGTGTTAATCCTACTGAAGCAATATCCCATCAGTAATCAACGCCCGTCTAGCTAAGCTCTCTTCGTTTATCATCTCATTCTCATTTCTTTGATTCGATTGTTAGGACGTCGTAGTATTTATTTCTTGATTCGATTAGTTAACCTCGTTTTTAAGGCAATTTAGTCCATAGAGATTATTTGCCCAAAACAATATCCATTGATCAACAACAGGATTTTATGTGCGAGGAAGCACTCCTGATCACCTTTCTTGTCCGAGTTACCTGACTAATATCGTTGTTGACGTCCTCGACCTCCACCTCCACCTCCACCTCGGGGTTGTTGTTGACGGCCTCTTCCTCGGGTTTGTTGTTGACCTCGGCCTCCACTTCGTGGTTGTTGTTGACCCCGTTGGCCTCGCCCTCGCCCTCCACCTCGTGGTTGTAGTTGTGGTTGTTGTTGTTGTTGACTGCCTCTGCCTCTGCCTCTGCCTTGTTGTTGTTGTTGTTGACTGCCTCGCCCTCGCCCTCGGCCTCCAGCATTGGGCTTTTTCCAGTACTTAGAAATGAAGGATTGGGCATGGTGCGGATATTTGTTCCTAACCAAGTTCTCCACACATTTCTTGTATGAAAAATCTTGTTTCTCACCATCACTTGATACCACATACAAACACCTACTATCTCCAAAGCTGCTGTGCTTCGAAACCTTCAATGCCCATTCATCAAATCACTTCAAACTTTAAATACAAGTATCACCAACTAATAACAACAATTAATTAAACACACCATACCATACCATGATATGATCGATTCCACTTCCTACTTTTGCATCTCTATCAGGATGGTAGACCAGGACATTGTCCAGTATGTATGCTTGATCTTCTCTGGAGATTGGAAATCCATCGGTGTACCTGAAAATGAATATCCTTAACATTAGTTTTGATTTTATATTTAAAGCAAAGATGAAGCTTTCGGTACCTTTGTTGTTGCATTATTCTTCTAACTGTTTTCATGATTGGATCAATTTCAGAATGAATATTCTGTTCTTCACGAGTAAGAAATTCCAGCTGTCTTGGCCTTGGAGGCTGATTATATTTGTTCCTCCATTCTCCTGCATCAGATACACCTCTACCCGAACTTGAAGCCTTCTTCTTCCATGGCAACTCTCTACTTGAAGCGACATCCTTTGGAGCATCACATCTAGCAACTGTTCTGGAACTCCAAACAGAAGGACCATCATGAACTCTTTCTATTGGAGTAAACTCCTCATTTGCAGAATTCCAGCCTTGTGAACTACCCCTGTTGGTCCCCGTGTCTACAGCCTTATTTTTCTTCGCCTCCTCGCCCCAATCAGATGTCGTGTTTAAACTTACTGCTGATGAATTCCAAACCTCCAAACTTGGCTCATGGGATTGAGAATTCCAGCCAAGATTATTAGTAGAGTTCAAATTCAAAGTGCTATTATTACCCCAGCCATCAGTCGTCTGCATTGCCATATCATCATCTTCAAATACAGCATTACAGACATTTGGAGAAAGGGATCCGGACATATCTTCATCCTCCCTTTCAATATTGTCCACGTCAAAACCTAAACAGCCAACACCACCATCTTCATCTTGTGGACTTCTTACCAGCTGTAAGAAGTCATAAACATCGATACTTTCCTTATCTGGTGGAGCCTCTTTCTCATTCCAAAGTATGTCAATTCTTGCACCTGTACCAACTGCAACAGGTTTACCCCAACAGCATGATGCCACCACACTCGATAAAGAGTCAAGACGACACTTCTCAGCTGCTTTCTCAAAGCACTTTTTTGGGGTCTGACCACAACACACAAACAATCAATGGTCTAGTTTTGTACTTAATCTTGATCATATATGTACAACTATAAAAAGAGGATAAGAAGGTTATCATACATATAGTGTAGCCTCAGTAAATGGTGCTTTGACACCTGATGTAGAGTACATAGCCTTGATTCCGCCGCTGTTGAAACCAAGGAGATTGCCTGTTGACGTCATGCTGCTTCCTATAAGGATAAGATGCTCCTTTAGAACACCTTTTGCCACTATTTTCACTGATGTGGAGAGTCTCTGCAAAAGTTAGCAATCGTCAGTAAATCACTGAGAAAGTATGTAGACAAATAAGCACCTAACTGATTAGGAGATCTCAATTTTAAACAGCGAGTCATAAATACCTGAACTGCTTGATCAAAAGCACATGAAATTCCAAGAATTTCCTGGATCTGTTTTACTGAATACGGAATCAGCCGCATAGTGTCAATCAAATGAAAAACAGGAAGACAACAATATAATACAATCCTCCAAGCGTCACCACTCATTCTCACTGCTTTACTCTCAACAACAACTTCAACCGCCAACTCTTCATTCTGATGGTCACTGGATTTTCCAATCCATGAATTTGTGTCTGGACTGACCCAGATTATATTTACTGCTGCAATCCTAGGATCACCTGAGCCAATAAAATTTGTTACATCAGTGATCATCACAAGCATCCTGGAACACTGCTTACCATTCAAAATAAACAGACTTGTGTAAAAAGTTCAGCAGCTCCGTTTTTGTTCTTTTGGATCAAACAAGAAGGAAGTCCAATAGATGCCTTTTAGAGAAGACTGAGTAAAGAGTGACATTACCTTTAACAACTGTGCCTAAGAGAACAGGGAAAATAACATCAGCCATATGACGGGATATTTTGTCCAAGTAAGTATCATTAGATGCACCCTTATCTTTCCAAAAGAACTTCAAGCATGGCATACCAGAGCAGTTGCTTCCATCACTAAACAAGCAACACTCACTGCCGAACAAAATTGAGTTACAAGATACCACGCTGTTAGAGTTACTTAATCTCAGACCATTTTGGAAAAAATATATAGCATGCAACTAAATTAAGTGAAAATAGGCTATCCGGTGAGAATGACCTTATCCAACAAATATACGAATACATGCACACCCTTCTATATTCACATGCAGATTTCATCATATTCACATTCACATGCCTATTTTTCATATATTGTCAAAGACATGAACACATCTGTCAAAGAGTCTGCATGTATTCGTAATTCGTAGGATAATAATCATTCTCACATGAATCTTTTCCATAGAAGAAAAGGTGAAAACTTTGTCAAGGTGAACAATTTGAACAGAAAATAAATCTGTAATTAGAAAGGGGTAGATTTAATTGATAATGGGTACAACAACCAAAATGTAGTTTGCTAAACAGAGGCTTAACAAGACAAGACAAATCGTGATATTAAACAAGTTACAAAAAGATGAAGCAGTTGATCATAATAGGATTACTCATACAGATGCAAAAGAAAAAGAAATGAAAGGATGAGATACGCAAAGAAGCAGAAAGCCGAAACAAAAGTGATTGGGTAGTCAGTATAAAAGAAACCCAATTAACCATACACTAGTCATAATTCTTAAATAATCAACTTCGACAGAAGAAAAAAAGCCACTTAGTAAACCAGAGGTCGAGGATGGGATATATATGTGCATATGCATGAGCATGACTGATGTGGATGGCATTATAATACATACCTGATAGACAAAAGTATTCTTTGGAAAATAGCAAACTTCTTCTTCTTCCGAAATGAATTGACCTCAAGTTCGCATTTGTCAAGAATATCATGCATGGTTATATTTGATCTGTACAAGAAATGCTATACAAAGTATACAGTTATGAATTTGTCATAAGAAACTAGCTAAATAGTATCAATATATTCAAAATATGCAACATACCTTGCTAAGATGGATATGGCCAACAAGTCCACTACATAATTCATCACTTTCAGAACTAACCGGACTTCTGTACCTATCAGCATATCACCCAATAGCATTACATTTATTTTGTCAAGAATCGCAGCATTTCATTCTAAGACACATGAGTGCATCATAAAACTTCCACAAAGGAGCTGTAGGAAAGAAGAAAAATAGTTTTCACAGACCTTGTAACCAAGTGAGGAATTACAAGACAAATATGAAGAAGACATAGAGAAGACATTAAACCAGAAAACCAAGTTTCTTTGCGTCAGCTCACTCACAACATGTTTCATTTAAACAGCACTTGACTTCTGAAACTGTAAATGCATATAATAAAACTTACTCGATTAAAAATTCTTCTGCAGCATCCCTAAGGCTAACCCTCTTCAACATGCTCTTCACAACACATGATGCATTCTCTCTACAAAAATTTCTACCACACTCACAGCTATTTAAATAGAGGATGACTCGACGATCTGTCAAGTCATTCTTGAACCGAACATTGCAGAAAAGTACTTCCTGCAGAGGGAAACAAGAAAAAGGGATTGAAAAACAAAATTTGAGGATATGTTAATTCTAGCAGAGTTTATAAATAACGAGTGTTGAAAGAAAATATGTGCAGCACAAAGTTCCTTGTAATAAAGACAAGGAATCGAATAATACCTTCATTGTATCCCAAGAAGAATAACTACTTGGAGACGAATCAAGAACAGCTTTGTAGGCGGGATTAGATATAGCTGTTGCCGCTAATACACCAACAGGTTTTCCTGGAGGGAAAAAACTCAGAGATTTTTCCCCATTCACCCCATAACTAAACTGAATGATAGAGTTACTGCTGATGTTCCTGATGGTTCCATCATAGCATATAGAAACATCTCGAAGTATAGCCATGAGATTTTTAAATAAAATTCCAGGCTCAGCCAGCCCTCTTGAGGAACGGATTATGACCTCTCTACTAGCAATGCAATGGACTAGCTCCTCATAAGGGTCTAATCCTTGGAAAAAACCACTCTTCACTAGACCAAATTCCTCGCAAGGGAATTCATCACAGAACGGATACTTCCGATGGAAAAGATGAGCCACGTCATTAACCAACTTTCTGGAATAGAACACCCCTCTACCATACAGCTGTATACCCAGAAATCCTATCTGCTGTAAAATCTTATTGACAGCTGACTCACTTTTCGAGTCTATCAAAGTTCCATGAGCAGATGAATTAAGAGTGAACTCCACCAAAGGTCTATTCGCTTGTCGAAGGCTACTCTTCATTTGCCGCTCAACTAGCTCATTGTAGGATGTTCTGAGCTGAAATAGCAATGCTGAAACATCTTGAATCTGCTCCTGGATGTCCGTAAGCAATTTAGATGGAATGATAAAATCTTCCAGTGAAACAGTCTGGCCCTCAGAAAACAAGTTTTCCATCAGCAAGGGTAGTAAAGAATCAAACAAATGAAGAGCTTCTTTGGGACCTTTCTCAAACACTACAGATGTGATAATATCATTAAGCATGGACTGCATCACATCCCTACTGTAATCTATACTGAGAATTTCACTCTCTTTGATCAAATGTCTATCTCCAGAGCAATGAAACTGAGCAGGAAATGTTGTCTGGAGTATTTGTAGAGCAGTCCAGTAAGGAACAGAGGCACGCCCTTTTTGTAGCGCGGGTGAAGGCAATGGATGTCTAGCAAACATGCTTAGCTGCTGTGCTGATGATTTGTTATAGAAAAATTGCTTGAACATCTTCTTAAGAGATAACAAAGCATCAGATGCTAGCTGCAAGTTTAAGTTACCAGTATGTGAGCTCAGCAACTGCTTCTCTACTGAGAACAACTCCAAGACCTCAGCTCTGGCAGCTAGTGACTGGGGATAGAATATGTGCACACAATCACCATCAAAGTCAGCACCTAAGGGTCCACACATGAGAGGGTTGATCTTAACCGTGTGATCCTGATGGATATAGACGCTTAATGCCTGCAGGGAGTGTTTGTGTATCGTTGGAGGTCTATTTATAAAGACAATGTCCCCATCCATGATTCTTCGGTGTATAACTTGGCCTGGTTTGAGAAGAGTGTGGCCTTTGGATCCCTCCCGGAGAGAATAAGCCGATGCACCATCTCTAAAAGTGAGGCAATAGTTCTTATCGACTAAAGATTGTAAATACTTGATGTTGTACATGTTTACTGTTTCTGTGAAGGTCATCCTCTGTGCAATCTGTGATGGCAGTCCAATCTCATCCACCTTTTTGTATGTCTCACCAGTGATTACACTGCGAGATGAAGAGCCTGATCCTTTGCTGATAAAGAGTGTCTTCATTTTCTCAAGCCAAGCCTTTGGTGCAGTATTGCTAGCCTCTTTCTTGGCTGAATAATGGTTGCCCACTTCATTGGATGCCTTTTGATAGCGAAGGGAAAAAAGACAGCAGAAGACCACATCAATGAAGATTTAAGAAATAGAACCAAAGTAGCTTTCCAAGTTTAAGGAAGTCTAATAAAGCTAGATATTTTGTAAACAAATGTACAAGAAAAAGTCACCCAATTAAACTAAAGTTCCATAAAAAAAAACCGTATTATGTATTCATCTTTTCTTGTCTGCCAACACCTATAAATGAGCAAACTATTACACAGAAAAAGTAGTCGACATCAAACACAATAAACCAGTACTCTATATACACCACATGCAAAACAAAACTGAAAGCATATCCCTAACAGTCATTGACTGAAAGAATTTAAGTATTTCCACGAATACTCGAGATAGTTACACAAGAAAATCAAGAGTAGGCTCAATAATAATGCTGCCGGATAAGTTTGCAAGTATTACCGTCCCAGCTCCCCTGACTTGAAAATAGTGTGAAACTGCCACTTGCAGTTGATTTGTCTCCAGTTCAGTTGATTCAAAATTCTGTTCATCAGATCTTGTACTCTTAATTATCTCAATTTGCCTCAAGACCTTCTTCAACATTGTGGAAGCTACATCCTGTGTCAAGCACCAGTAATTCATAACAGATATATATCCTAGTCCTAGGGGCTAGCAGCATACATTTTGAAAGTAATGATGCAGATCATTAGGACACAAGCATATCCATATAATTATGCTAGTAGCAATAGGAACTCACATTTGACATCACACTAACTCCATCCGAAATGTCTGGGATGGACAGACAATTAGGAGGAATGGGTAGCAAGCGCAAAATGTATCCTTCCTGAGGGAAATATCCTTTCTTAGCAAGCTTCTTCGTTGTTCCATCAGGCAGTTCTTCCAAGATAGCAAGGACCTGATAACAAATGGTCGGGCATTATAGAACAGGCAACTGCAAGTAGTAAGCAATAAAAGTAAAAAAAAAATCAAAGTTCTTCAAATGAATCATTCTAATCAAACATCAGCGTAAACTGAATAAAAGCATCCAGAGCAATGAATCATATAAAGGCCATCATTGAAAAATAGGCCATACATGTCTCGATTTGACCCTAAACTATTACATGGGCAGCCCAAAAAAATAGAGAGAAGTTAAAACATACTTCTGAGGGAAGCAATGTCCTTGAATGACCTTCTCCGTGACGGTATCCATATTTTTTCAGAAACCTCCAGGTTCCATCTGGAAAATTAGACCTGGCTGGTAATTTAAGTTGTATAAAGGATGCTCCATCTGTAGTCTTGATGTCCTTGACTGTAATATCAGACGTCTCCTGCAGCAAAAAGACAAGTTCAGAATAGCACTCTTTCACTTTCTCCACATAACTGGAGTAGATCCCACTACCCAAAAGTAGTCTTACTTAAACATGTTTGCACATTCAGTAAGCTACTCTCACCTTCTTGATAACGTAGCATCCTAGTACAACGAGAAGATTTTTGTAACCGAATGTAGGTCATGGTGTCATACATATACGCGGAGAAAGATAGGCTTATACATCTAATAAAAATCTACTAAAGGTTAGGAAAAAACCCCGAGTTGAAAAAGAATCTTGAATCCATTGCATTAACCAATAATGATTCACTATTGAAAAAATTTACATCTGAACTGTTAGTTTACCTCACAACATTGAAACAATTTTCCCAAACCACCAGCTTTGAGAGCTTTCTTTGTCGACAACTAAAAGAAAAACATGAAATTAGTACAAATTAATCTTGTTACCTCACACCAAGAAAACAGTCAGCTAGAAAATGGCTCTCAAGACATTTGAAGATTACAATGAAAGACCAAGAGGTAATAAAATACCTTAATGTTCTTAAACTTCAAACATTTCAAGCACAGAAAGCTTAGCATCTGCCTCAACTCAACAACATGGCAAGGGTGGTAGATTGGAACAGGAAGTTCGATATATCCAAAATGACCTGAAAATAACAAGTTTTTTTTTATAAAAAAGAATACCTTCCAAAAAAAAAAAGAATACCTTCCAAACTTATATTATAAATAGGAATTTTTACAGGAACGCTTTTACAAAAGAGAAATATTTTGTAGCTTCGCATACCTTCACAGTTTTGACGTTCGGAAGCACCACATGACTCACACTTACCGGTTTCCAAGGGTAGACCAAGGAAAGGATTTGCAAGCTGACTAGCATGACTAATAGGACACTCATTCATTGATGATTTACTCTGCACAAAATCAGATCGTGTTACTTAATTTTCTCTCAGCACCGACATTTGACCATTAGGATATTGTTACACAAAAGAAAATTCCAGAAAATAATTCAGGAAAAGATGCGACTTGTTAAGTTGTGAAGGAGAGTAGCTAGTATCAACATAGATTACACTTCTTAGTATCATCGTCAGCTACTTGAGCACTAAATGGCTAGAATAACTAAAGGATGTAGTCCATGTGTTAGTGCATCTAAGAATATTTGAGATTTAGTCTATAGACATTTATCCTTGGCTACAGAGTTTCTCTGCTCCATTGCTGTTTGATTATCAATTGCATGAGGAACTTTTTCCCTCTTATAATCAATTCCTAGATTTGTGGAGTATATCCAGATTTTAATCTTAACATTGGAGCTCAGCCATTTTCTGTAAGTCAAAGCATTAAGTGTACACAGGCTTATGTAGCAACTAATTCTGTCACTTACTACAGTATATTTCTTCAAACTGCAAAGCAGATACCATGATTCAACAAGTTTTATTTCACACTCTTTCTTGACATATAACAAGCATGGCCGCTAAGAACCTAAGGTTAATATAGTCTGTGTTTGATACGCTAATAGCTAGCTTATTTATTTTGTAATTTAATTATATCCTACTAACAAAGTTAGTGGACAGTAGGGTATCCGAATATTATATTTAGTAAGTTATAAACCGAATAAAAAGTTACTCTGTTTGACACTTGGGCTTCAAAAATCAATGTTTTAATGAGATTCGTTGCAACTTGCATCACCAACAAGCAAACGAACTTAAACTTCATTCTTTGGAGAGTACGAAGACCAAACGAGTAAGAAATTACCCTTTTCGCACAAGACAACCATGCAAAAGAACAAGAAAAGATGTTCATGGTAGTGAATAAAGCAGATAAGATGGAGATATACTTACAATTTCTCCATGAGTTGCCAGGGAAAATTTAATTCCTTTTATCTCCCCATCATGGATTGTGACTGTATTCTCCTCCATTTCCCTAAACAAATAAACACTGGGGAATCAGCGCGCACAGCAAAAATCAAATGTCCGAGTCAGATTTGACATTAAGAAAACAACAAAATCTCGTTTCCCTTTCTTTATTAACCAAAAAAACTAGAGAAACAAAAACTTTGTAACCCACCAAAAAAGTTAAGAGCTTTGCACTCTAACGAACTAACCCTTCACAAATCAAAACTACCCCAAAATTTCTATACCTGATCCCCCATATCCACAACGAAAAAACATTAAATGAATATACAACCGACTTGAAAGATAATGAACGTTGACAGCATTCGTGGTGTAGAAGTTGAAGCTAAGTCGGGGACTGACAATCTAGCATAAGAGATGGACAAATGAGAAGAGAATATGCAGCAAATGGAGGTGTGATTGCAGGTAACTCCGGCAAAAGGAAGCAGCTTTTAGAGCGTATTGAGCTTGCGGGTGATAATTAAGGAAGTTTTGGAGAGAAAGGCGGGAACTTGGGAAATGCTACAGTTTCCAAGACTCACCTGAATATTCAAATGCGGAATGAAATGAGAAAGAGGAAACTAGAGAGTGAGAAAGAATAGGGTTTCTTGGATTATATAACCAACCCCAATGCCTGGAACCTGGGAGGGCAGGGAGAGGTTGGAATCTCGCCTGCTACAATTATTGCAGTACCACTATATTCAGCCACCTGTCCTTTTCTTTGGGAATATTACCACCTGTCCTGACTGTTATTCCAACTGAAAAGCGATCGATCAAGTAATGGGCTCGACCTTACTTGGGCTGAATTTTCTCGTACCCAAATCAAGATGAACTATTGCCCACAAATGCTTTCAATAACTATTGTGTTATAACGAAGTGAAAAGAGGTGTTATACACTTTCAAGAAAGATCATTTCATCAATCAACCCTCATGTATAAGTTACTATACTTAAATCCATACCGCTTTATATTAAGGGTCTTACATGAGGGGAATACAGTAAAACCATGTCAATGAATATACAAGACAAACACAAACTCAAAATAGTAATTGCTTAAAAAGTAGCATCTGTCACCCATCCCTTGTTTAGTGACTAGATACGGGACTCGCGCGCTCCGCGCGAGGAAATTATAAATTTTCGTATTTTGTTTAATGTAGTTTCACATTATTTGTTAATGTTTTTTATTGTTATCAAATTTGTTAATATTTATAATTATAAGTATATATTTATTTCCTCATGTTCGGAGTAGTTTTAGAACATAATATTGGTTTATACATATAATTTAGTTGAATTGACTCAAAAGTCTCAACCTACAAAGATTTTAAGTGCAATCAATGAAATTTGACAACATTAAACCATTAATACGAAATGAGATAAGTTCAAAATTACATTCGTGAAGTTTTTATTTCTAATTTAATAATAATTCTTTTTAACCATAAAAAACCCAACATAAAAAACAAAAAAACATGTCAATAGAAATTGTTATGAGGAGTATTTGGAGTATTTATTGTGATGGAAATAAGTATCAATTACTAACTTTTAACAAAAGACAACGAAGTTTTCAATATATAAGGTTCTCAAAAAACAATAAAGCACAATCCATCTAGAATTTGTAGTCCGCGCTACGCGCGAGGTTTAAACGAACGAATTGAAGTAATAATGTGGTGTTGTATAGTTTATATCTTGCTTTAATTGTAATATGATTGATAAGTTATATAGTTAATAAGATTGATCGATCTCAAACTGATGTTATATGTTGATTCTAGATAGATGTCTATAATTTTATTTTCATGTTATTATAGAAAAGTCACAATAATAAAATGGGTATTGTTTTACGAAATTCAATTTCGAAGTCCAATTTTCAAAGTAAAAAATGCAATAAAAGGATTAAAAAACATTTAAAAAGATATTAACTTTTGACAATTTATTACGAAAGAAGATGAAAGGACTAACGATGTCCCAAATTAAAGCTTCATTTTCTTTTTGACATAACATTAAGTTTTTTTATTAGATTAGAATTAGATTTTCTATGGATGTCCATGACCCAAAAACAAAGTCCAAAACAAAGCCCGTGAAGTGAAGAGATCTGTAGACCCAATAACATGGTCTATTAAATGATGTGGTACCAATTTCATTCAATTCGTTCAACGGACAGCTAGCTTGTATATAGACTAGATACGGGCCTCGCGCTCCGCGCGAGAAAATTACGGATTTTCGTATGTGATTTAATATAGTTATACATTATTTGTTAATATGTTGTTGTTGTTATCAAATTTATTAATATTTGTAAATATAAGTATTTTTTATTTCCTTATATTTATGTTTGAAGTAGTTTTAAAACATAATATTAGAATAAGTTTGCATTGTCATAAGAGAAGCTCACACATTAATTTAATTTGTGACTTAATCAAGTAGACTATAAATAAATATAACATAGGGATATAAGAAAGATATTTATATACATGCCCAAAAGTCAAATAGGAGGTGATTAAGAAATGAGTAATGCATTAAATTGGTACCAATTTCATTCAATAAGTCTATGCAGATTGTTTTCTTAGATATTAGAAAGATATAAGAAAAATGGTAAAAATAAGTCCTGCCCTCCACCTATAGTACCATGGAAAATTACTGTAACTATATCAATTCAATGAAAATCATGTAAAAAATCATGTAAAATATATTTTCTCCATCCCCTGGTGCACGGGTAGAGTTGTCATAGTCTTACAATCATTTATAATCAAATGAAGAACATTGCTCCCTTGATTAACTTAATCCTACATGATGTTATTCTTATTTCCCATAGAGAAACTTAAACCTACATGGTGTTATTCTTATTCTCATTCCTTAAACTTACTTTTCGATTCATTGATGCAACTACATAAGTGTAATACTAGCAAATATGGATCAAGTAATGAGAATATCCAAGCACATCTATTAGATACAATAAATATCGTGTAGAACTAACAATGCAATAAATTAAGAAGCTATATAGATATATACATGCGTTGCCCATGGTAAACAACAGTAGGCTTCCCCGTGGGAGAGAGCATCAGCAAGATGATGACAATGTCACACAATATCGCCAACTCGTCGGCTTTCTTGAGAATCCCACTTTTCCTCTTTGAACAAGTAACTTGCCTATTGCTCTTTTTTTCTAACCTCTTAATCTTGAGCTTAAGGGATCTGCAAGACTTTTACAAACCTGAGCATAGAAGAAACCTGAGCATAAAAGAAAGTCGTATAGATCAAACCATCACAGTCTTATAGATTATTTCCAATCTTATAGATGAGAAAGGATGAAAAAAAAAAGAGTTTATATGATCTACCATAATGTGTTTATGTTGTTCCATGACACCTTCATAAGAGTGTATATTTCACCCTTCCTGTTGAAAATTAATCCCCTAAGAACTTAAAACGCCAAGATCAATCATTTTAGAATTATTAAGAACATCTTTAGGACATACCTGGATCAATGACGGTAATCGAACCTTTATGCGAAACTACGAACGAGAACCGTAGGTACATCGTCTTCCTCAATCAAATCACTTTAGTGCTTTAGGGTTTTGTCTTCTCTCTGATGGGAAGAGATGATGGAGGTTGCTGATCGATTTGATGTCTTGGGGACCATAACCTAATTTTCTTTATTTATATGACCTAATAGAATCCCATTAAGCCTATTGGGCCAAATCCGGTATCCACCCATTGGGCCCATACCGCTTATAAGAAGTCTAAGGCTTTTTTTTAATTGAATCACTTAATTAAGCCATCTAATAATTAGCCTTATAATATAATTGTCTTATAATATGTAATCCCACATAATATTATTAGATTAAATAATCTAACAATCTCCCACTTGGGATACATATGAAAAAGACATTATATTATCCAAAGTCTTTATGTGTACACGTCTTGGCTAACTTTATAAACTTCCTCTTTATTTCAATCTGGTTCATCTTATATATCAATATGAGATCACGGCGGTATTAGAAACAATACATAGTAACTAAACCTTCCGTGTTCACCACACCAATATATTAAATGACATAGATCAAGTATGGATGAGTGGCATGGAAATTACATGCAATGTGATCCCAAAACATGTCTATTTCCAACTGGTCCTACTTTATTTGGAGATCAATCCAAAATATTAAGTTCAGAGATCTTATTCATGACACAAGTCACTAAACTTTATTATGCATAACCAAACACAGAACATCTACATAAGCTCCCACTAAACCAATGTATCATAAGAATGCCAACACATAATTATAAGCACAACGCTCATAAATAACTTTAGAAGGCAATACCATAGTTGATACATTGATATCATTGAGCATGTCTTTATTTGTTCTATATAAAAAATTTGACTACCCTGAACCTTTCTTTCAACAAAAACTTGATTTTAATGTATATCTCCATAACCAAGATCTTATAGCTATAAGAGAACAACACTAATACTTTATTGTCACAAAATAACTTTAGCAGGCTCTTGATGCAATATATGCAACCCAATGACAAAATTAGTACAAACCATAGTAGAAGTATCTATAAGTGTTTGAATGACACTTTTCCATAATATAGCTATTCAAGCCAACATGAAACTATATTATTAAATGAATCATCTATGATAATGCTTAACAATGGAATCAACATTTAATTAATGATCTCCAAAATGTCTGATTTCCTATAGGGTGGAATGAAATCTTTCATTACCTACAAAAGTTGCATGACCCTTTGGTTACTTTCCAAAGAGGTCCCTTAAGTACCTGCATAAACTTGTAGTGAAGTACACTATAACTAGATGTGCACATAATAGAAGAAACATTGGACTCTTCCAAGACAATAGGGAAAAAGCCTTCTTTTTCATGAATTTATTGATTTTATTTAGGACACTAAGTCAAAGAGAACTGAAATTACCAACATTCTTTATTGTCAAGTATGCTTTATTGATAAGGCCCTTTAATGACAACTTGATGATACTCTGAGAATAATCTCACAGTATCTTTATGCTTAAAACAAAAGACATATGACCAAGTTTTTCATCTCAAAATTTCTAACGAGAGATATCTTGGCTATGTGTTATAAGCCAATATCATTACAAGACAACGACATATCATTAGCATATAATACAGAAAAATAACCTTGCTCCCACCGAATTGTCACACACACAAAATATGTCTTAAAGTCAGCTTGAAACCATATATGGCTTTCTTTAGTTTATGAACATCATAGATTTTTAATCTATAAACCATATAAACAAATACTTCCAATAAGGAGCATTGTCTTTAGATCCATATCATGTAGCTCTTAATCAACATGAGTTACAAGTGTTATTCATATTCTTAAAGTTTCTCTATGAAACTACAGTAACTGACCTCCTCAAACTCAATGCCTCTTTTCGAATAAATCATGTGAACAACCTTAATATCTATCGATGTTGCCTTAAATCTTTAATTACTTAACTTGGTGACAACTCGAATAGATTCCAAATGTTATTGACTTCTTTGGATTTCATCTTATCTTAATGGCATTGATCCAATTCTCCAAAACTAGAATTTTGAACAACCTCATGAAGATTTATTCTTTGTTATTCCTCCATGATCTTGTTCTTCCGTATGGTATGTGAATAATTAATCTAGAATCACACACACAAGATCTTCTAGTTTTAGAAGATATAAACAATGATAATCTGGATCTGTATATCTTCCTTTCTTTATTGGATCTCTATGAATAGACTTCTTGAGGTTGTTGAGTTTGCTATATGGGAGGAACTTTAATGTTGTCGCATTCAATCGCAATAATAAAGACAACATAGACAAAATTGTCAAGCAAGAACTAACTCAGTGAGTTCAAGCATGACGTTCCTCAATCCTTCCCCGCCAAACTTTGATACCACTTGTTGGAAATTAATCCCCTAAGAACTTAAAACGCCAAGATCAATCATTTTAGAATTATTAAGAACATCTTTAGGACATACCTGGATCAATGACGGTAATCGAACCTTTATGCGGAACTACGAACGAGAACCGTAGGTACATCGTCTTCCTCAATCAAATCACTTTAGTGCTTTAGGGTTTTGCCTTCTCTCTTATGGGATGAGATGATGGAGGCTGCTGATCGATTTGATGTCTTGGGGACCATAACCTAATTTTCTTTATTTATATGACCTAATAGAATCCCATTAAGCCTATTGGGCCAAATCCGGTATCCACCCATTGGGCCCATACCGCTTATAAGAAGTCTAAGGCTTTTCTTAATTGAATCACTTAATTAAGCCATCTAATAATTAGCCTTATAATATAATTGTCTTATAATATGTAATCCCACATAATATTAGTAGATTAAATAATCTAACACTTCCTGCTTTCGGATGCAATGGTAAGAACCTGTTTTTCCCTTGCTTTAATTTTTGCCTTCTGTTAAAAAAAAATTTCGTTTCTCTTCTCTCTCCTGAGGATTGGCTGACGATTCTTGGTGGTCAAGTTTTTCAACAAACTTGATCTTCTTCTTTGTCTCTGCCTGATCGTGCATGATCTCTCCTGGGATTCAGAAGGGAGGCGTGATCAAGCTAATGGCTCGCAAGCAGCCGAAGAACATATTTCCCTTACCAGTAAAGATGTCTATAATTTTTCCTCTGAGGAGGTGGAATCTGAACTTGATAAATGGAAATTGATTGTTATAGGTGGTGTCCTAGGCAAGAAATTGAATAGATCTGAGATGGAGGAGTTTGTTAAGGCTGAATGGGAAATTGATATGTCTGACATCCAACCTAGAGACAATGGGATATGGATCTTTAGGTTCATGAAACTTGAGCACTTGGAGAAGGTGCTAGAACAGAAAGTTTGGCTTATCAATGGAGTCATACCTTTTGTCTTAAGGAAATGGGAGACTGGTATGGCATTAGATTGGTCATGTTTTGACAGGGTGCCTGTTTGGGTGCAATTGAAGGGGTTAGATCCAATCTTTTATTCTCATCATATGCTCAGTGTCATAGGTAGCATGATTGGTGTACCAATTTGTATGGATAGCTACACTGCTAGGGGAGGGAAAATGAACTATGCTAGACTTCTCATCTTAGTCAGTGTCCAGGAAGCTCAAAGGAGTTGTGCTGTGCTTAAGGGGCCTGATGGAAAGATCTACAATCAGAGTATCTGGTATGAATGGATACCATGGCATTGTGTTTCCTGTGATTCTTTTGGCCATGGTGGTGTTTCATGTAAGCATGGCCTTGCTAAGGTGACAGTTGCTGCTAAGACTGGTAATGACTCAAGTGCTAAGCTGAGTAAAGAGCCTACTGGTGAGAGTATTGAAAGTGTACAGAAAGTCTCTGAGGGTATTGGTGCTTCTCAGAAGATTCAATCACCACAGAGAGTCACTAGGAAACAATTTGAGATTCAGCATAATGAGAAAAATGCACAGAAAGGAGGAAGTGGTAAGCAGGGGCCTAGCATCATTTCCAAACATACTCATAATGGATTAAGATCGAGTGGTAGCAACTCAGGAAGTAGCTCTCATGTCTGAAATCATTGTGGGAGCTTGGAATACTAGGGGGTGTAGTTCACTTCCTAGAGCTAGAGTTGTGAGAGATTTCATGAAAAGGAATAAAATGTGCATTGTTGGCCTTATGGAGACTAAAATTCCCTTGGATAGGGAAAAAGATATTTCATTTTGCTTGATGAATAACTGGAAGTATGTGACTAATAGTTCTCCTTCTCAGAAAGGGAGAATTTGGATTACTTGGAATCCCTCTGTATTGAATGTCAATGTTATCTCCATTCAATATCAATGGATCCACTGTTTGGTGGAGAGCAAGGATAAAACTACTAAATTTCATGTTAGTTTTGTGTATGCCTCTAATGCTTCTATTGGTAGGAATGTGCTTTGGCAAGAACTTATCAATGTTGTTGGAGGGGTATCTGGTCCTTGGGCCTTTATGGGAGACTTTAATTGTGTCCTTAATTCCTCTGAAAAGCTCTCTCTGAGGAGAAGGAGTCTTAGGGATAGTGATGAACTATCTATTGTTTTGAATTCTTTGAGTATGAATGATCACGTGTACTCTGGGGCTAAGTACACTTGGAACAACCAACAAGAAGGGACTGCTAGAATTGCTTGTAAGCTGGATAGGGTGATCATTAATGATGATTGGGAAAGAGAGTTCCCTAACTCCCAGGTTTTCTTTGGTGACCCTAACCTATCTGATCACTCCTCTGGCATCCTCACTGTCAATCCCACCTTGGGTAGGAAAAAAATCTCTTTCAAATTCAGGAACTTCTGGACTGAAGAAGGAGACTATTCTAATCTGGTTAGAGATATCTGGATTAAGGATGCTCAGGGTACTGCTCAATTCATTGTTGCTGAAAAACTGAGGAGAGTTAAGAATGCTCTTAAGATGTGGCAAAAAGGGAGATTTAGGAAGCTTGAAATCATGGTTGAGGAGAGTGTTGAAAAACTCAGAATTGCTAATCTTCAACTCCATAATGACTTCTCCAATTGCACAGTTTCATAGCTCAAAGAGCTAAGATTGATTAGATCAAATTGGGAGAAAAGACTTCTCCAATGTTTTATAATGGTATCAAATCCAGGAAGGCTTCTTGCTCTATCTTCTCTCTGAATGATGATCTTGGTAATGATATTGGTTCTCAGTGTGAGACTGAACATGAGATCATTCAGTTTTATTCTCAGCTGTTTGGCATTGAGAAACCAGTTAGTGAGACTGATTTTAGTGAGTATGAGGGTGAGTTGGTTAATCCTGAGAATTATGAGAATATGTGCTCCATGCCTACTAGTAGTGATATCAGATCTACTATTTTTGATATTGGGAATCTTAAATCTCCTGGACCAGATGGGTTTGGTAGTTGGTTCTTCAAACAAGGGTGGATATGGCTGAGTAGTGATGTTGAGAATGCTGTCAAAGAGTTCTTTCATAGTGGAAGAATGCTCAGGCAGACTAATGCCACATTTGTGAGTATTATTCCAAAGGTTGATCAACCTTTTCATATTAAGGAATTCAGGCCAATTTCTCGTTGCAACACTATGCTCAAAATCTTCTCTAAGATTCTGGTGATGAAGATTAGGCCTATTCTGGATGATATCATCTCTATGAATCAAGGAGCCTTTGTTCCTGGAAGATCAATTGCCCATAACATTGCTACTGCTCAGGATATCATTAAAGGATATGATATCAATAGGATCTCCCCTAGATGCCTCATTCAAATTGATCTTCAAAAGGCATATGACTGTGTCTCTTGGAAATTCTTGGCTGATTCTTTGAGATACTTTCAATTCCCTAATAAGTTGATCCAGTGGATTATGGAATGTGTCACCACCCCCTATTTTTCCATCATCATTAATGGGGAGGCTAAGGTTTTTTTTTAGGGGAAGAGAGGCCTCAGGCAGGGTGATCCCCTTTCTCCATTTCTGTTTGTGATTGTGATGGAGGTTCTCACTAGAAAATTGAGAGCTATGAGCAAAAAGAACGGTTTTGGCTTTCATCCTAGATGCAAACAGATGGGTATTACTAATGTTGCTTTTGCTGATGACCTTTTGGTCTTTTGTAAGCCTAACAACACTTCTTTCAGGCTGATTAAAGAATGTCTTGACAACTTTGGCCTTGAATCGGGATTGGTTGCTAATCCTGCTAAAACTAAAGTGTTCTTTGGAGGGCTCAGTGTTGAAAGGAAAAGGGAATGTCTTGATATCCTTGGCTATAGTCAAGGGTCTTTCCCTGTTAGATACCTGGGAGTTCATCTGCATTCCAAGAGGCCTAAGACTGGGGATTTTGAGGGCCTACTGAGCAGACTTAAAAGTGTTCTTAATTGTAGGAATGCCAGACAGATTTCCTATGTAGGGAGGCCCCAAGTGACTAAGGTTGTTCTTGAGGGTGTGTCGTCATTTTGGATGCAAATCTTTCTACTTCCTAAGAAAGTGATTAAAGGGATTGAAGCCATTTGTAGATCATATCTCCGGTCTAGTAAGATTGATGGCAAAAAGAGTCTGGTTGCTTGGAAAGCTGTGTGTAAGCCAAAAGAGGAGGGTGGACTAGGCTTTAAGGAGCTTCTTTCATGGAATAAAATTTTGTTATCCAGATTAATTTTTGAGCTACACAGAGGGTATGATAATCTTTGGACTTTATGGGCCAGGAACAACCTTATTAAGAGACAATCTATATGGAATGCCAGATGCCTCTCCACTGGATCTTGGATTTGGAAGAGCTTGATTAAAGTCAGAGATGAGGTGAAATCTCATGGCCAAATTCAGTTGTTTGACAATCCTAGCTTGATCAAAACCTCTGGCAAGTTGGATAGTGTTGCTCTCTATAATTTGATCAGATCTCCTCATCATACTTTCCCTTGGTGTTAAGTTATTTGGCATGGGCATCAAGCTAGTAAGTGGAGCTTTATATGATGGCTTGCTACACTTGGGAGGCTGTCTACTGCTCAGAAACTCCACAGGTGGGGGATTATTCCTAGTCCCTTATGTTCTTTGTGTCATTTGGAGGAAGAAGATGAGAATCATTTATGGTTTAGGTGTACTGTGACCAAGAATATTGCCAACCTGGTGCTCAGTTGGCAAGGTATCACCACTATCTTATATTCCTTGAATGATTGGTGGTGCTGGTTTGATGATTGCACACAAAGGCAGAATAACATCTACCTGAGCAGGATCTTGACAGTTGAGGGGATCATCTACTTCACTTGGAGGCTTAGGAATGAGGTGATCTTCAATGGAACTACTGTCCATGAGGGGAATTGTGCTTCTGCCATCATTGATGCTTGCAAGCTGAGAATTCAATGCAAGATCAAGAAGAATAGTATTTACCATTTGGCGGATCTAGTGCTTTATTTCTGTCTTTGTTTCCTTTGTTGGTGCTTGTTGTTTGTTTGAGAACTTTTGTTGTAGTTGGTGGTTGCTCTTCTTAATACAATATTTACCATTTGGCGGAAGGATGAAAAAAATGAAAATGAGCATAAACACATAATAAATAGAATTCAAGAATTGCAAACAAGAGCATCGATGATGTACGTACGCTGGAGCGTCTCTCAGAACAACCCATGATGCGATCTCGTCGCCAAGCTGAAGGCCGAAAAGACGACAAGAGGCGGTGCTATCGACGATGGGATGAAAAAAGAGCAGAGTGACGTTCACAATTGGCTAACCCAATTGGGATCATCTCAGGATATGTTTGGGCCCCAGGACCAAATGGCTTGCTCTCCAAAGTAGAAGCCCAACGGACAAACGATGATCAAGTTATGACTTCTACAAGGTCAGAAATTGAAATAGCTTGTTCGGACGAACCATTTATCCGTTTGGGCCCATTTTTGTATATGTGTCTTTTTTTGGACTTATCTTTCATGTGTCCAAAAATGAGGTCAATTGAAGGTCTGGAGCTATTGGAACAATCACATCAAGTTCGAGAGAGATATGAGTCTTTTTTGCCATGAAGAGGATTTAGGCCCAATGGGCATGTGTTGGACAATTCAATTTTTAGTATTACTCTTAGGAGTATAAATAGTTAAGTTTTTAGGGTTTAGAGACACTTTTGAAATCAGCCAAAAACTTATCACGTTAGTTTGATAATTGTAGAACCCTAGTTGTAGTTTTCGATTGAATTGGATTTCGTGGGTCGTTTTTCAATTCAATCTTGAGAAAGAGTGTTTGGTGGGTCCATATCTCTACCTCAGCGATCGAACGAGTGGTTGGTGTGTCCATAGATCATTAGATCAAACCTTGAAGGCGTTCTTCGTGGATTCGAAGAACTAACTCAAGTCAAGCGAGTCTTTCTAGGTTGACGACTGAGTCAAGAGAGACGTCACATGCTTATCGGTTTGAACCCCTATCTTCCGCTGCCACCATCCGTACGCCGTCACCATCCCGCAAACCGCCGAAGACGTTCTCGCCGCCGCCGTCTGCAGTCGCCAATCCGCCACCGCCGTCGTCATCCTTGTTGCCGTCGTCGAGTTCCTGTCTCGACGTTCACCAAATCCTAGCAATCTTTGATCTTCATCCGACGTTTTGTCATCATTTGGTATCAGAGCCAACGCTAGGTAAAAACGCTCTTCTGTTTAATTTTTACGCTTACGTTGTTGAAATTGTTAAGAAATTTAAACCGGGTTTTTGCAGGATCTATCAAAAACCGAGTGTGCGAGCCATTAGAATTTTTTTCTCTAGGGCCGACCGTCTATCTGTGAGAATCGTGAGAACCCACACGTGGCTGGGCGCGGGTCGCCGTCTAGGCACCACCGGCGTGGCTCGGGAAGGGTGAGAGAAAACCCTAACCCTTACCACCTTGCCTTGACCCGCAAGAACAAAATCTTTGTTACTTTTGCAATTAATTATTTGTTTAGATTCTGATTTTATTTTGGTTAAGATTTGATTCTCTAAAAAGATCTTGAGTGGTTGAGAAGATCTTCTTTGATATCCAACTATGATAGAATCTAAAAGATTTTGTTAGCCTATCTTGTAAAAAACTAATTTTCTTTTTTAATTTAATTAATTCCGAATATCAGGTTTAATTAATTTAATTTTCGAAATTATTTAAAAAAAAAAAGAAAGAAAAAAAAGGAATTTAGAACATCTAGCTGAAGAGGAACCCGGCTAGAGCAAAATCCGTTCTAGGCTAGTAGTCTTTAGTCACCAAGATTCAAACGGACCCCGATTAGTAACCGTGAGAAGTCCTAGAGCGCACTTCAAGTGGTACCGGGGCTAGTAGCCCCACGAGTATCCCGCTCGACAATTTCTCTAGGGGAATCCTGGTTGTTTGTCTTGGTTGTTCTATTCACCATTTGTGTTCTTTGTGATTTTCTTTTCTTTCCAATTTACTTTTAGTATCTATTCAGTGATTGATTGCCCCCTTTCGTGCCTAGCTTTACCACTTTGCTTGTCCCTAGCTATTCTTGCAATTCAAATGCGTAGCGTAGGGTTAAATAGAATACGTTTGTGCCTTCTTTGTACTGTTGTTTCCTTGTGAATTGCGCAGGTCTAGGAGACCAAGGGAAAACCTAAGGAGCCACTCATGGCTCTTCAAGTGTTTGACGTTGGTTGGACTATTGATCAAACTGCCAACTAGGAGGGCATGTGCTACCCATATGACCAATACTATCCAATGAATCACATGTCAGAAGAGGACTTCTATGGAGTCCAAGATTATGGAGCGACATATGGAGATGTTCAAATACAGAAGAAGAAGGTGAGCTTCAATGAACAAACGCTCGTCTACGACTATGACGATCTTTCATATTGTGAGGATGTGCAACATCAGAGGATCAAAGACTTGATTTTCATGATTTGAACCCACATATGAGGTACGAGCGTGAACCTTATTATTACGACTCAGATAGAGCTTATTATTATGATTCCTATGATTTGTCATCTAACTCTTTGGTGCAGCCCGAGGAAGTTCATGACTCAGATAGGACTTATTATTATGAATCCTATGTTTTTTCACCTGACTCTTTTGTGCAGCCCGAGGGAGTATATGACTCAAGTATGAATTACTATTATGATCCCTATGGTTGTTCTTCTAACTCTTTTGTGCAGCCCGGAGGAGTTCATGACTCACATGAGACATTTGTTAGCACTCCTTACGAAGAGGATGGTTCGGCTCTGCAACCTCGAATTCGAACACGTGACATCATATGTGTTATGTGTGGAGGAAGAGGCCACTTGGATGATATTTGCCCAAATCGCGACTACATCTACGAGGATGAAGTTGATGAAACACCAGCCTCAGATGTCGTCAATTCTTGTGGAAAGGAGGACGTCCGAGAGGTGACGCACATTGATGTCAAGATGTAGTTGTGTCTAAGCGACAAGGGTGTGATAGGAGAAGTAACTACAAAAGTAGGAGAAAAGGCCTTGGACTTATTCCCTGAAGAGGCTCGAGAAGCAGAAGAAGAAAAAGTAGAGGAAGAAGAAGAAGAAGAAGAATAAGAAGATGCAGATGAAGAAGAAAAAGAGGTCGATAACGACTCGGGGACTCAACATCTCAGGGAAGCTTTCGTTATTCCTTCATCCTTTGATTTGTCGTCTACACCTTCTTTTGTGCATTATCATAGTAGTAGAAAGTCATACCTTTTATAACGTGTTATATGGCATAAACGTTCTTGCTTGCTTAGGAATGCCTATTATGTTTGTAGTGACATAATTCAGCATATACATAGGCATAAGAAGAAGATTATAGCATGTGCATGTTTGTTGTCATTTGATTTGTATATTTGTTACAAGGAAAACTCCCTTGTGTTATGATTTGTCTTCTGTCCATTACTATCATGCTCCATTTAACGACACATCATATAAGTTGTTTCCAGATCTCCATGAAGCTTTCTTATTCTCGTATACTTATTATGTTGTTCCTAGCATGTTTGGGAATCTAATTGGGATTAGAAAGAAAGGTGGTGTAGAAACTGCATGCATCTTGATATATCCTTTGCACTTATGCTTGAGATTTTCATTGATTGAAATCCTTGATTGTTCATCTTTTTTTCCTTAGAGACATAACTAGTTATCCTTGTGCTTTTATTGCGCTTATGACTCTAGAAAATAAGGTACGTCATTTGAAGGGGAGATGTCTCACTTTTGTAAGCATGACGTCTAGACCTACACATCAAGCTTTGTTCATTTCAAGAAACTATTTATGTCTTGTTGTGTGTCAAGATACTTGTTACATGGCGCTCCTTTTTGCGGGTCAAGAAGATTCGAGGTCGAATCTTTTCAAAAGAGGGGAGGATGATGTACGTACGTTGGAGTTTCATCAAGAGTTGGAGCATTATTCATCTTTGGCACCCATGGTTGTATGGGTGAGCTCTCAAGGCCCCCATTTTCAAGACGAGTTGAATTTGGAAGAGAAAGAGGATTCGAGGACGAATCCTTTTCAAGGGGAGGAGGATGATGTACGTACGTTGGAGCGTCTCCCAGAACAACCCATGATGCAATCTCTTCACCAAGCTGAAGGCCGAAAAGACGACAAGAGACAGTGCTATCGACGATGGGATGAAAGAAGAGCAGAGTGACGTTCATTATTGGCTAACCCAATTGGGATCATCTCAGGATATGTTTGGGACCCAGTACCAAATGACTTTCTCTCCAAAGAAGAATCCCAACGGACAAACGATGATCAAGTTATGGCTTCTACAAGGTCAGGAATTGAAACAGCTCGTTCGGACGAACCATTTATCCGTTTGGGCTCATTTATGGATATGTGTCCGTTTTTGGACTTATCTTTCATGTGTCCCAAAATGAGGTCAATTAGAGGTCGGGAGCTACTAAAACAATCAGATCAAGTTCGAGAGAGATATGGGCCTTTTTTGCCATGAAATGGATTTAGGCCCAATGGGCATGTGTTGGACAATTCTATTTTTTGTATTACTCTTAGGAGTATAAATAGTTAAGTTTTTAGAGTTTAGAGGCACTTTTGAAATCAGTCAAAAACTTATCACGTTAGTTTGATAATTGTAGAACCCTAGTTGTAGTTTTCGATTGAATTGGATTTCGTGGGTCGTTTTTCAATTCAATCTTGAGAAGGAGGGTTTGGTGGGTCCATTTTTTGTATTACTCTTAGGAGTACAAATAGTTAAGTTTTTAGGGTTTAGAGGCACTTTTGAAATCAGCCAAAAACTTATCACGTTAGTTTGATAATTGTAGAACCCTAGTTGTAGTTTTCGATTGAATTGGATTCCGTGGGTCGTTTTTCAATTCAATCTTGAGAAGGAGTGTTTGGTGGGTCCATATATCTACCTCAGTGATCGAACGAGTGATTGGTGTGTCCATAGCTCATTCCGCTACCATCATCTAGCATAGAAGTTCCTTAGCACAAAATTCAGACATGAGATTCTTTGACAAGTTTATGCATGAGCAGAATTAAAACCTATGCTATAACAACATCTTAATACAGTTGAAATGTATAATTAGCAGTAATATTGAGAAATCTCGTTTTGATTAACATATATCAATGCACGAATGCTCACCTTGTGCAATGACGAGCAACATTGACGAACTCGAGTTCTTCACATCATATGATATATCCACCTTTGATCCTGCATTGTGGTAATAAAGCCACCCCTTCACATAAACAGAAACACCTCTTAAATTCCCAACACTACTATTGTATATAAATTCTTGAGGAACAAAACAAGGAACTGAACCTTGTGAAAATTAGACATTAATACCAATTTTTTCTATATTACTCATTCAAAAACAATATTTGAAATAAATGTTGTCTCATTATGTAAATATAGTCCACCTAAACTACACATTTCCAAGAGTTTGTAGAAGTTGACATTTCATCAAGCACATGGAGAGCACAAATACACACTACCAAAATATCAAAACGAGAATACAAATCGATCACCGTACTTGTTGTGTTTAACATGAAAATCAAAATAATACACATGAAGATTATAGATTATTCACAATCTACAAACTTCAACACAAAAAACTCAACAATTTCTAGGGTTTTGATATTCTGAATTTTAGGGGTAAATTACCTAGAATGGGGAAGAAGAACCCTAGAAATGGTTGAGACTCTTGAATCTGAAAAAAATGAATCTCAAATACAAATTCAAGAAGTATTTCCAGAATTTCTCCAATAATGTTGAAGTTGATGAAATCAAATAATGTTGGGGGAGGCAACATAATGGAAAATGGTATTATCGAGTTGAAGATGGGTGATTCCGTCAACTACTTCGATCAACTTTAACTCCCCACTAATGACCAGCCGAACACGCCCACGGTAGTTGATTCACCGAATTCCCCATTTCTCAACCTAATCAACTGGTTGAAGATGAAGATTTTACCTTGCCAAACGGGCCCTTACACGTGGAGAAGAAGGAGAAGGGGAAGATGAATAAGTTTTGTTAGATCAACCAAACGCCTTTTAGTACGGTGGACTTCAAATATATATAACATGATTTATCAAGTTTGCTTTGTGGAATCCAAACAGAGCCTAAGTTGAGTATTGCATAGGTGCAAAGACAGATTCGGGCAAGTCATTTGGGAAAAAAGGATGTTCATTTCGGATCTTGTATCTTCCCATGGATAATTTGAGTGGTTTCATTTGCTCCTTTTTTTTGCCATTTTGCAGTATCAAATAGGTTCTTATATTAGCCATGTTTGTTATGCTGAGGAGTCCAAAACAGAGATGACATAAGAACATTTCTGGTTATGTTTGGCTATTTTTGTTATGCTTCTCTTACACATTACAAAACAAATTTGGCATTTCATCAAACTCTTAGAGGGCACAAACAAATACTACTTATGTTACAATAAGAATAGGAAAAAAGCACCATTTCTATAGAAATATTATGAACTTGCTTCCTTTGATTTCATTCTACTACACGCTGATGTTAGAACAAAAACAGTTCAATCCAGTTGGCACCAAAAAATTAGAATGCTACAGTTTTCAATTGCTCCAATTTTTTACAAACTTAACCTTGACTTTGATACAATCTGAAGAGGCTTGAATTCATTTTTGATTTTGATGCAATCTGAAACAAAAATTATAAGATTAGACTACAAATTGAAAAGAGATTGAGAGGTATCGAAAAAATGAAGAACAATAAGCTTGCCTCATGAATGAACCCTGGAAATTGGGGGCAAAGTGGCTCTTGATCAAGAAAACAATGAACCAAATATCCATCTCACGGGTAATTGGAGAATTTGCCCAACTTCAATTAAATTTAATAATGTTCCGCCCACATTACAAAATATGGGTTGAATCGACCCTTCACCATAGAACTAGCCGAGCATGCCCAAATCCACACTAACCATATGAAAACCCACAATTTCATCAACTTCATCCAGCTTCAACTACCAAAATAGCCTTATCGAGCGGGCCCTAAAAATTTGAGTGCAAATTAAGCTAGCTTATCAAGATTTATAAAAATAAATTGTTTGTGTCGAACACTACTAGAAATTGAAAAATTCTATAAGCTAGATTAAAGGAGCAAAAATAAGCTAATTGAAAAATTCTATAAGCTAGCTTAAAGGAGCAAAAATAAGCTAACAAACCGGTTGCCGAACAGAGCCATAGAGTTAGATATGATATAGAGGTTTTTGCACGGAACCACTCTTTATATAGGCCAATTTGCATGGAACCACCCCTTATATGACTATTGATTTAAAACCACCCATTATTTCACTTTTTGTTACAAAACACCACCCTCGACTAACTTCTGTTAACAAATCCGTTAAATCATTGAAAAGACCATCTTACCCTTAAAATTTTAAACTAATTACAATTTTTACCAGATAAACAAATATGCTATTGAAATTGGATAGAGGATTTAGGGTTCTTGACATTAAATGGGAGAATTAGGGTTCTTGTTTGATGAGATACGATGTCTCTTCTTCATCAAACTCCGAGGCTCACATCCGGATTTGTCACCTCTTCCGACGAGGAAGACGAATCGCAACAACGATATCAAAATCAATCAGATCTAGTTGGAGTCGGATTAGAACAATTGGAAGCTCCAGAGGAAAAAGACGAAATTGGAGTTGAGTATGAAGAACACCTTCCCGACATTGATATCGTAGCCCTACGTTCCTCCAATCCCATCCAACCCCATCCAACCCCAACTCTCCAATGACAAAGCAAATTTCATCGGTCTCCGACCATTTCTTACCCCGTCGATTCAGAACAGTGCGCCAACGAGCGCGATTCCGAGCTCCAATGGCAGTTGTCTGGTTAGAGGGGTATTGCGAGGACTAGGGTTGAATTTGCGAGAACAGTGGCGGGAGCCCAAATTCCCGATTTCACCCTAAATCCCCAATCCAATTTCAAGAACCCTAAATTTAATTTCAATGTCAAGAACCCTAAATCCCCAATCTAATTTCAAGAACCCTAAATTTTCAATTCCACTTCGAGAACCCTAAATTTTCAATTCCACTTCGAGAACCCTAAATCCCCCATCCAATTTCAATAGCAGGTTTGTTTACCTAGTAAAAATTGTAATTAGTTTAAAATTTTAAGGGTAAGATGGTCTTTCCAACGATTTAACGGATTAGTTAACGGAAGTTAGTCGAGGGTGATCTTTTGTAACAAAAAGTAAAATAATGAGTGATTTTAAATCAATAGTAATATAAGAGGTGGTTCCATGCAAATTAGCCTATATAAGAGATGGTTCCGTGCAAAAACATCTACTCCCTCTGTCCCATTTTGTTAGTCCCATTTCAATCAGGCACATATGCCGAGACATGTTTTGAATCGTTAATATCTCTAGTTATATGTTAATAAAAATTATAATTTTTTAATATTGTTAAAATACTCATTAAGACGAATCAAACAAGACCCCACATGGCTATGTTTTTTCTTATATATTAGGAGAAATCTACAAGATTCTCTCGGTTTGTGAATAGTGTCACGAAAATAAATGAGACTAACATTATGGGATGGAGGGAGTATGATATATCCATAGTAGCTCACATTGCAATGGCCCTATCATATCCTCAATGTCAATATTAAAATAGTAAAAAAGACCACTTTGACAACAAAAAATCAATATTATAGGTATTATTTTAAGAAAAACTTACAAATTTATTTTGATCTTGTTTTTCCTTGCGACTAGTCTGAAAGTAGTAGGAGTTTACAGCACTGGGTAGCTTTAATCGACAGAATCGAGTGATTCCATGTTGACAATCCAACACTTAATTGAAATAGTGATACATAATGATAAAAAAAGACCATACTTTGACAACAAAAATTCGTGAGGAATATACATAAATTGCTATAATAAGATAAGATGTGAAGCATTATTTGTGATAGCATTTCCACTAAAAGGGCCATAAATCTCCCCATATGGATCTTTTTGCTTGATGGTGCAATGTAGGATTCTTGGCCCTGGTTATAACTAGGTGTTCATAGATACCTTCAGACCCGTCTCTCTTGGTCGATCTACACACGTCCATTTCAACCCGTCTTCCTCTCCGTTGTGGCATGAAGATGATTCTTCCCCAGCCTGTGCCAAGATCTGCCCGCCCAGTCTCATCCTCCTCCTCCTCCTCTTCTGTGTACTGTGTCAGAGAATCGGGCTCTGCAGCATCAGAATCATATGAAGCAGGATCTTGCTCATGTGGGACTATATCATCATCTTCTGATTCACTCTCGTCCTCTGAGTCATGCGAACAATCAAGAATACTAATTAGACTATTTAATGGTTTTTTGTTAACTAGAAGAAGATATCAGAATCTGATGGTTTTGCTAACAGCGTATTTATAGTGTATGTACCATAGTCGATTAGAAGACCTTCAGAGTTTCTGTTAGCTTGTTGCTCCTTAAAGGTCTCAAGTTTTACTCCATCCAGAGGCCAATCCTCCCTGTTTAAATCAAACAATTTTTTTAGAATTCAGTAGAAAGGGATGATCCTTCTCCAAGGAAATGCACATTCCAGAAAACTTACTGTGGTCTTTCTCCACGCCTGAAAGCAACGTAGGCAAATTTTTCATCCTCAAAACCACGTAGCGGTACTTTTCCTGAGCGCTGCACAAAGAAGTCAAGGATAAATAAGACGTGCAAACAATTTTATGTGATATGCATTTCCTTTTCGGCTGCTTAGGCACTAATGATTAAGTATTTAACGGTACAAACCTTATATGCACGTTGAGAAGATGTTCTCTGTAAACGCTGAACAAAGTGGCAATATGTATCTGTATTTGCCAGAGGACAAGGACCATCATGCGGACACTGCAAGTATTTTAATAATAAAGCAGCTTATACTCCGGAAATTTGAGTATTGAGTAGTAGGAACAACGAAAGAAATAATACAGATAAATCCCTCAAACTACTTGTACTCACTGGAGCAATGACATATGCACCGCTCTTGGACGCTACTTCAGTTTCAGAATTTTTCTTCTTCCGGGCTTTCTGAAAGTTGAGGAATACAAACTTTGATGCAGCAACAGATGGATCAAGGTAAAACAAAAAAGAGTAGAAGAAAATCTAGCAATAATGTCAACGAACCTCCTAAGAAGGAAAAAAAAATTCTATAACATACCCGCTTTTCCATCCATAAAATATGAGATCGCATCTGAGATATGATTTTAGAACCTTGTGGTGTACCTGGTTCGACCAAAACCTGAAACGACTGTAAGTTTCTCTAACAGGAAAAAGAAACAATTTCAAGAAAAATGCAAGTGTTGTACCAGAATCTCTGGTGGTTCAGCACTTAACTACAGAATAAATTATTATCTTGCTTCTTGACTCCACTCACTCCCCTCCCCCACTCACACAAAAGAAAGAAAAATAATCACACAGAAATGACCTCGTGCAAGTTGACAAATTCTAGGAGGGGGGGGATTGTTACTCATCACCCAAGGGATCAAGAAAAGGAAATAATACTTTGTCATGCCATATTTCCAGTTTCCCCTATCACCACTTTCTATATTGATTACTAAGAATATATTAGCTAGCAAATAATCACTTCTACATCCTTACAATGTCAAGGAGCTGATACGAAAGCCGATAAGGTTTCTAATAAGGTGATAATTTATTGGTATGGATGTCTTTGTTTACCAAATATGCCCTTACAGGTAACAACAGGATCAACTTATTTTCTCTATAAACATAGATACTAAGGGGTCAATATATTTCACACAATTAATACACTGTGGGATAGAAAACCAGTATCGGAAACCAAAGGTCCAAAACCTCAGTGCTTTATTGTATCAAACCTAATTTGATGCAGTAGTACACCCTGGTTCACCAGATTTGGCAATCAAACTTGGCTATGTAATATACTTATTCTTTTCGTTTAAAAAAAGAGAGTATGTTGTGGATCAGAAAATGTACCAGGATATCTGTTGAAAACTCCCACAGTTGACGAACTACAGTAATTCTGTCTTTCAGTGATGGTATCTCTCCAAGAACATACGACTTCACAAAACAACAAAATCTAGTTAACATCACCAAAAACATGCACCAAAATACAGTAAAAAATGTCGTGTGGAAACTCACAGCAATTACAAGATCATGCTTTCGCTCAGACTTGCTAAGGTTTTGACTTAGCTCTTGAATACTGTTGTAGCTATGAATAAGTGGCATCTTCTTGATATCTATGTAAAAAAAACATTTATCCACATAAAAGCTCATATGAATATTTAACATGAAAGCCACAAGAACTACTACTTTGAAAAGTACCTTGTACAAGGCCCTGTCCAGCACGCTGCATCGATTGTGAAGGCTCCACCAAGTTCACTCTCTCTAATGAGTGTGGCCAAATCTCCCTCAATGCCCTACACCGCATAAATGCTTCATTTTTCTCATCATTAAAGGAAACATCATCACAAGTATGAAAATATCAAATCTTACCAGAATGCTGAACCAGAACCAGCCCCAAAATCCAGAACCGTAGCAGGAGCGAAATCAGGTATCCTTCTTCGTATCTGAAGTAAAGGGAAAAAACATCATCTCCCATTGCAAGCAACATTCACTTATTGATTCTCTTTAAGGGCCCGTTTGTTTGTAATCTTTGGAAACAGAAAGTAAGCGTAAATTAATCTAAACAGTTATTAATTGATGATACATTGACAACTTGATTTTGGATTCTAAAATTTGTATGTCAAGAGAGGAGAAACGAGGGGGAGGTGAGTAGGCGAAGGGATTTTGAAACTCACCTTAAATTAGATTAACAAATAGCCCAACATTATTGGTAAGAGAAGAGGGGAAAGAAATAAAATCACTACAATTCCACTAAAATGGACTAGATTCGTTTCCTTTTTCATTTCCCTTTCGACAATCTAAACAAAGGTCACTTAATATGTAAAGGTTACATAAGCCTAAGCTAAGTTTGCATCTCTCCGGACAGACACAAACATAACAGCTATACTTTTCGGAAATGAATTAGCAGAGTATGAATACAATAACAGATAGAGTATGAAACTAATCTTGGGACTTCAACCAAAGCCAGCTTTGGTTGAGATGGTTCTTTGACAATAGCACATCACAGGACACGATAAAGAAGAATGTATTACAAAATTGGGAATTACCTCGCGGAGGATTCGGTAGCAAACTGTATAGACAGCTGGCATACGAGATGCAACATAAGCCAGTGTCTGGTCTTGATTATAAGTCAATCCGGCGTCTCCATACAAGGTCTGAATCTTCCATCTCTTGGATTGGCCAACTGATTTCAATGGATCGTCGACCAGTGCCATTGAGGTCGAGGTCGCGAGAAGCCGGTTTGAATCCTTGATTTTGTTAAAGGACTCGGATAATCTCAGCACATTTCTCCGCATGTGCACCATTTCCTGCTCTGTAAAAAACAAAATGAGGTTGCTACAGAAACCACTAACAAAAACAAAAAGAAAGTAGAAAGGACCTCGGAGGTATCGTTTGATGGCTCGGCGGAGGCGGACGGGTACGACGAGGCATTTGAAGGACTGTTTCGCCGCCGATCGGATGGCCTCAGCGTAGAAGATTTTCCGGCCGGTTTCCGGAAGAAGGGCAGCCATGGTTTCCCGGTTTGGGTTTAGCATAGGGTTTTACAGTTATTTCCACACAGCACTAGGTTCTTTGGGCTTTTCGATAATCTTGAACCGGCCCAATCCAGGTACTATGTCAACAGACTGAACAGTATACCAAACTCGGGTTAAGTACCCGTTTTATATAGTTTGCCAAATACTAATGCCGTAACGCGCAAAACGGAGCCCTTTGCCTTTTATTACACTCTTTGAGTGTAATATAACATTCTTTCTAATCTAAAGTGGTAACTAACCCTTCCCTTTTTTAATTAAATTTTTTATAGAAAATTATATATACCCCTCCTAATTAAACTCCCACCTCCTTTCCATTCATTTTTTTCGAGTCCGTTACTTTCCTCTTTCTCTCCTTTCACTCCACCTTCCTCTTCCAAGAATTCCGGAGGATTTCGCCGCGATTTCTCCTCGTTTCTCGTCGATTTCGAGCTTCCTTACTCTCGCGCGATCTCCAGGTATGTTTTTTCTTCGTTTTTGGTTGATTTCTGTAGAAATTAGGGTTGCCATCGCTGATTTGTTGTTTTTCTGTAATGCAGTTGTTCGAATCTGGTTTCTGTGTGAATTTCGACCAAATTTCATCTATAATCACTCACAGGTATGTATCTAGTTCAGTTTTTGCTTCTGTTTTGTGTTTTTAGGTTTTACGGTTTGATTTGGAGTTCGATTTTGCTTTTTTCTACTTGATTACAGTGTTGTTTTTGTGTGTTTTCCTTGCTAATTGCACTTTTTTTACTGTATCTCTTTGATTTTTACTTGTATGTCCCTTTGCATGTGTTGATTACAGATTTGTTTGTTTAATTTTCGTATTTGTCATCATATGTATGGTATTTAGTTTTATTTGTTCTTTCTCATTGTTGTTTTCGTGTAATTTATGTTAGTTTTGTAGTTTCGATGACAGTTAGTTTGGTTATAAATCTGGTTTTTGTTTTGATGACAATGTGTTGTGTGTGTGTTTTATGTTGAGGACAATTTGTTTAGTGAAATCTTAGTAATATACTATTTGCGATGACAATGTTTTTGTTTTGATGACAATATGTTTGTTTGTGTTTTATGTTGAGGACAGCTTGTTTAGTGAGATCTCAACATTATACTATTTGTTGATGACAATGTGTTTGTCATCGATATCCAGATTTCCCCTGGATTACAGTGTTCTTTGCTCTATTTTATTTTTTATGCATTACAATATTTGATGACAGACACATTTTGTTCAAATGTGGATGACAATGTGGATGTCAATGTGGATGACAATTTGTTTTGATCAAATACAGTTTTTAGTACTCTTGATGACAGTATTTTGCTCTATTTGATGACAGTAATTATTTAAAAGTTTTTAGATTTGATTTCAAAATCTTCTATATTAGGATTTGATTGTCTATTTCTTCTTGTTGATGACAGTAATTTTTGTTTTTGTTCTAATAATTTATATTAGTTCTCTTTGATGACAGTTTAGTGCTTTATATTTTGTTTTATTGTTGAATTTTATGACAATAGTTATTTATGGTTTTTGAGATTATGATTACAGTTTCTTGTATGTTGTATTAAAGTTTTTTTTCTTTTGTTTTCCTTTCTTAGTCTAAGATGGATATCTCGAAAGTGGAATATGTTTGCCCCCCATCCATGCATATGTCAGCACAAGTTAATACGTTTGCAAATTGGGACGTCTTTCAAATTATTGATGAACATCTTGATGCTGATGGACTGTATGAAATAAGGAACGGAATTTTTGCCCCTATTGTTACTTGGGCAGACCAATTGAAGGTGTCGTCTCAGCTGCTCTACTACTTTATCCTTCATCAAGTGAAGACAAAAAAACTTCATGAAATGTGGTTCAACATCAAAGGCCATGTTTGCCGGTTTGGTCTCCCTGAGTTTGCGGCTGTTACTGGGCTGGATTGCCGTGATTGTACCGACTATGAAATCCCAAATGCAAATATGATTGATGAATTTGGGGTCAGAAGCTTAAAATTTAAAGAGTTGTTAGCACTGTTTATTATAGAGGCCAATCCAGCTAGGAAGCTGAGTTTGGCATATCTTCTTATTGTTGAGGGCGTTCTACTTCCCCAACGACCGAATCAGCCTATTCGTTCTGAATTCTACAAGTTGTCAACAAATTTGGATGAGTTTAGGAAGTATCCATGGGGGAGGTTAGTGTACTCTACAACTATTGAGTATTTGATGAAGGCAACTACCGTAGGGAAGCCAGAGAAAGGTGAGTGTGCTCATGACACAAGAGTAACAATTACCCTCTTTATATTTTTTGCTCACATGTTTTCTTTACTATATGTTGTATTACTGAGTTAATTATTCAAGTTTTATCAAGTATGCTTTTTAAGTATTTCATGACATGTTTGTTTATACTTTTCATACATTTTGTCATCGCTACCTCTTTTGTTCTTCATGTTATGGTCGTATGAATACTATCATCTTAATTTAATGATTCATACTTATTATCCTCTTAATTTCTTATGTTCATTTCACATTCATTCCTTTTCTCGTCTGTCATATTATTTTTTTAAATCTTTTCTATAGCATTATGTCATCATCTATTGTATCTGCATCTAATTTTCCTTTTAATTAGTTTTTCTTCTTTTAACTATGGTATCTGTCATCAACTATTGTATATGTCATCAATTATTTGTATATGTCATCAACTATGATATATGTCATCATCTATTGTATATGTCATCAATTATTGTATATGTCATCAACTATGGTATCTGTCTTCATCATGCTTATCCATATTTCTGTCTATCTGTTTAGGTTTGGATTCTTGAAACATTCCCTCGGTTTCGGGATATTGTAAACTGTACTTCAGCTGGTTCAAGAGAGATCCCTTACTGTCTTCGTTGGTTCAATAAGGATGTCGGTAATATTTGGTTTAGCGCAATTTCGAGACAAGTTAAAGAAACTAATCCGGTATTTATTTCTTCCTTCATCTTTTTCAGTTTGGTTTTATATATTGTCTTGTAATACTTTTTATTTATATCTAATTTTTGTCTTCTTTTATGTTCAGTATTGTAGATATCCTCCATATTCTGAGCATGAAAGATTTAAGGATATGAATTTTCTGGATGAAAGGGGTGACGCACTGTTTGATGGATTTGCCGAGCATATTCTGAATGTGGCAAAAGAGAAGGCTGACAAAGAAGCATCCTTCAACACTGAGATTGCAGCTACTATTCCAAAGGCTAGAGTCTATACGCGCAAAAGGAAAATCGACACTGTCAATCAGGCTCCAGCCCTAAGGATTACTAGGGCTCGCAACGTGGAGCCTAACCCAACTTTGAAGATAAAGTTGAAGGTTGCTGAGCCTAATAAACAATCTCCCCGGTTATTGAAGACTGTTGCAACAAAGAAAGCCTCTCCCAAAAAGACCCTTCTCTTAGAACAACCTCCAAAGGGCAAGAAGGTTTGCAATACAAAATCTGCATTGGTGTTGTGAAGTTCCCCTAGGAAGAGATATGTTCTTCTAACAACTAAGCCAATTCCCACTAGTGCGCTCCCTATGAGGGACCCGATGCCAAATGTAGAAGCTGTGGTTGACAGTGTGCTTCGGAGTTTGAATTCAAGGTTGTCTGGAGGTAGTTCATCCAAGAGTTTGCCCTCAAATGCAAAAGCATCAGCTTCGTCATCATCTAGTGCCAAAACAAAGACAGATTCAAGAAGGTTTGATCCCAAGAGTGCTCCTTTTGAACCAAACTCCCCACCATTTCAAGGCCACTCAATCATTCCTCAAGGTTCGAATAATGACTCCTCTGAGAAGATTTCAGATCTGAGCAAGAAGGTGGATCACATGTGCACTGTGATGGCTGATGTTCAAGGGACAGTTACTGGCCACACCTTGAAGCTAGAGGATGTGTTCAAAAATCTAGTGGACATTGGGAGCCTCATTGAGACTTTCATTTCGTCAGTAAGAGCCAACAAAGCCGAAACAACTCCTCTTCCAACCGATCCAATCCACAACAATTTTAAGGTGTTGGAGGAAGCTTGTGGACTTGTTGATGATTCTGCTGCTTCTGCGAGGATAATTGGTGTAAAAAATTTGGTTGACAGTGTTGGAAAGTCTGTGCTTCCCTCTGCCACTGTTGAGCTTAATCTTGAGGGCAGTATTGGTGGGCCATCTTCTCTCCCTGTTCAGCGTAGTCACTCAAATAAATCTGTAGACAGTCATGCTGGAGGTACTGAAAAACTTGTGTTTTTGTCATCTGAGAAGTGAAAATCCAATTGCAAGCCTAGGTCTGAAAATATTTCCAAGGAAGACAGTGTGGGTGAGTCTAATATTCCACAATCCCTTGGTATAACCCTGAGGCAGTCTCTGGATATCCCCAAGGAATCAAAGGATCAAGAGGTAGCTGTTGTAGATGATGACGGTAAATCAGATTGCAACAATGTTGACTTGTTTGTTGGTGGAAGTGATTCTGGATTTCTAGTGATTCCATCTGGGTCCCAAAATGCATTCCTTACATCTCCTATTGTATTTGAACCAGAAAGTGGTGATGCAATGTTTGTGGATGACAAATTGGTCAACTTAGAGGATGACAAGGCATATATGGTTGATGATGACAAGGTTGTCATCCCAGATGAACACGAGATATATATGATTGCTGATGACATGGTTGTCATCCCAGATGATGACAAGGTTGATATGGTTGATGATGACAAGGTTGTCATCCCTGAGGAGGTGTTGGAAGTTGTAGATTCTGTGGTAGGTCTTCCAGTCAATCCTGTTGATAAAGGGGAATGTCTTGATATTGATAACTTGGAATCTCAAGATAATGTTGAATCCGATGACAATGAGGCACCTGAAGACAATGTGGCTCCTGATGACAATGTGGCTCCCGATGACAAGTTGCTTAGGAAGTCTTCTAGGGTAGGTCATCCTAGCCCTGTCCTTCTAAGCCCCTTCGCAGTGCCAGCTAAAGCCATTGGTATGCCTCCCAGACCAGCGTACTCTTTCTTTGAATACGACGATCGCTTGGTCTTCTATTCATGGCTAAAAGATGGGTATGTTGTATTTGTTTTTAGCTTTAATTTTCTAATCATTATTTTGTCATCAAATCATTATTTTGTCATATCTATTATATTATTTTAATTCTTAGCTTAAATTTGTCATCAAATCTTTTTATTTCATGGCTTAATTGCACTTTTATGTTTATATCTCATGAAGCGTGCTACGCAGGCTTCATTTTGTCTCCAAGTGTGATTGATGCAATCCTGTCATCAAACACTTATAAGTTTTGATGACAATCATGTCATCAATCCTGGCATCAAACACTTTTAGGTTTTGATGACATTTGTGTCATCAATCTTGTCATCCAACACTTTATTATCTAAACTATCAAGACATTGTCATCATCTTTTCTATGTTCAGTTATCATAATTTTTTGTATGACCTATTATACATTTGTCATCAAGCACTTTATCATGATATTTTGGTATCGTTTATTTTCAGTTTTTGAATGATGACATATATTGTCTGATGACATTTTTTTCTCCTCTTCATTTTTTGCAGCAAGGAAGAAGCCACTATAAAAGGAATGATATTAGCCTCTCTAAGCCTTTTTTCCAGAAGTTGATTAGGAAGAATGCTTGGTTCGACGACGTTGTAAGTGTTTTATCATTGAAACCAGTTTTTTTATATTTTTATTATTTATGTATTTGTATATAAATGCTAGAATTCTTTTCTGTTTTCCAGCATTTATCTGAAGCCCTATATTTCATGAGGAAAAGAATATTTGATGAGGGAGAAAAATTCAAGGATGTAGTTATTCTGGACTGAGTTTGGTTTAGTAGGATGAACCCCCAGTGTCTTGAGAAGGTGTTGTCTGGTATAGATTACAACCTTAATTTCCATCTTGATTACTTTTCTGGTGCTCATCCACCAGCCTATGGGAAATCGTGGGCTAATGGCGTCTCAAGGGTTTACTCACCATTTAATATCAATGACGAACATTGGGTTGCTCTAGAGATAGACTTGGTTAAGAAGCATATTACTGTTATGGACTGTTTATATACCCCAGATTCGAGAGCTAGTTTCAACAAGGATGAATTCATTATTGAATGTCTTGAGCCTCTTTGCAAATTACTCCCTGTTTTGTTAAACAGAAGTGGGATGTTCAATCACCTTGGAAACCTAGACAATGATTTCACTCTCACTAGGCATCGTACTCTCCCCCAAGACAAAGGGTATGTATTCATTATTTCTTTTTGAAGCATTTTATTCTTAACTTATTCTAATTTCTGATGTATTTTTTTTTTCAATGTTACACTGCATAACCATTTTTATTTTTATGTTTCTTTTGGTTTTCAGTGGTAATTGTGGTCTCTTTACATTAAAGTACATTGAAGCTTTTGCATTTGGGAGTTCCTTGGATGAGCTGGATGACGATCATGTGAGGGCACTTAGGGAGAAGATGGCAATTGAGCTATTTCACCAAGAGATTGTGTGGAAGCCTCTACCTCTTAATTGTAAAAAGCTATAGAATTGATTCAGCTTTGTGTTTTCACTTTCAGTAAAAACTTGTTAATAGTGATATACTGGACGCCAGTGTTTGTTTCACTTGTGTAAGACAATTTGGGATAATGTGTGCCTTTTTGTACTCCAGTGTTTGTAATGATGACAGTTTGTTTTGCAATCTTATTTTAGTGATGACAAATTATATAAAGTGTTTTATGGTTGTCCCTTTTAATGATTGTGATTCTATCATACTGTCATCCAGATGACAGAAAAGTTTTATTACACTATCATACTTTATGTACCTATTTTACTTTTAGATCATCGTCATCACTGATTGTTGATCACAATGATCTAAAGCATCATTCTATCTCACTCATTGTGTCAATTTTTGATGACAGTTCTATGTTCATTTAAACATTGTCATCAATTGTCATCTTTCATCAAGTATGTCAATGTTTGATGACAGTTCTATCTTCACTTAATATATTGTCATCAAGTGTCATCTTATAAATTATATTTTTTATCATTATTAAATTTGTTCTCCTCCTCATACAATTTCTTATAATTCTTTGATGACTGTTATATACACTCGAAAATATTTCTGAGTGTTGTGTTCTGAGTGTGGTTGTGTTCTTTATTGTGTTGAATTTATGCAATAAAAGAATGAATTCCTTCTTTGCTTCCGATGACAGATATTGATGTTGTCATTTATTTTTTCATCTGTAATCTAATGTTCTAAATTTTTCAATCTTTTAAATCCATGTGTTTATTAATATGTTATGATATCATATATTTTGTCATCACGGATGACAGAGTTATCATTTTGTCTTATAGGCCAATTATTTAATTTTCATCAACTTTTTAATCAGATATCTCTTTCTATTCTGTCATCTGTCATCATTTGAATTTTAAATTTTGTATTTATCTTATGAAGCACACTACGCGTGCTTCATTTCACTTCTCATAATTTTTTGTTAAACCTTGATGACAATTTTATGCGTTGATGATTATTCAACTGTCATCAACTCTTATCTGTCATCTACCTCCATCTGTGAGCTTTTCTGATGCAAAACATCTAAGTATTTAATATATTCATCCAATTGTTCAACAATTTTTATATATTGCAATGACCATGTGCTATGTCATCCAAAATACTTGTTCAAATCAATTCAAAAAGGACAGTAATGCAAACTATATATGTGTAATAGTATTTTTTATCAATGTAATCAAACTATTCTAGAACAAAAGGTGAACTTCTGGCTTCTGGGGTTTTGTTGATGCATGATGTTCTGTTGTGTCCAGTGGATCCGCATAGACTACATCTTGCGGGTCTTCTTGGTCCACGCCTCTTCTTGCTATGATTTGGGAACTCACCTTCAGACGGTATTCTCTTCTTCTTAAGTTTCCCTGTTCTTTTATCTGGCTTGGGAGGTAGGCATTGTATGTTCATTATCTCCTCTGGAATCATTTCTTCAGTTTGCCTAGGCACAAGATATATGGTCTCCTTGTAAGAATTCATCCAATTCTCAAATCTATAGTAGTCACTCACAAATCATGTCACTTTCACCTTTGCTTTCTGCATTGCCGCCATTCCATGTACACAGGGAATATGATCTAGATCAAACACTCTGCAAGTTCAGCTTCTTTTTGCCAAATCGACAACTCCATAGAAATCTCCTCCAATCACCTGGTATTGGAACCCATTCAATGCCCTCACTTCATATTTCTTGGACAGTTTATGCCTTTTTTGAAGAATTTCCTCTATGTTTGGTGGCACCACTTTGCTCAGCGCTTCTTCTGTTTTGTTGCGCCTTTCAACGAACCATCTTATCAGCATTTCTAAAACACAATCCAATTGGGAAACAACCTGAAATGACCTAGCCTCTAGTAGGACCTTATTGATGGTCTCTGAATTGTTTGTAGTCATTATGTTGTATCGGTCTCCTTTGCAGTGTGATCTTGCCCACTTCTCAAATTTGGAAATAACCAAGTAATCCCCCATTTCCTGATTAATTGCACATATCTTCTTGAAGTTCTCCTCAAATTCCCTTTTTGTATAGCTGTTTGCAGCCAAAGTGAAGAGCTTGTGCACACCCCTGTCCTTATACCTTGTCTTGAGGTTTTGATGAACATGTCTTCTACACACACAATGCTTTGATGATGTATAAATGCTCTCCACTGCCTTTATAATACTTAGATGCCTATCAGACACAATCACCAATTCCTGTGAACTAGGGATCACTGTGATAAGCTGTTGGAAGAAAAGTGTCCAAGATCCATCATTTTCTGAATCAACAATTGCATACGCCAATGGATAAATTTGTTGGTTCGCATCCTGCGCATTTGCAATCAATAGGTGTCCTTTGTACTTTGTATGCAAATGTGTTCCATCCACCATGATTACCTTCAAATCAGAAGTATTTTGTCATCAACAGTCATTTTTTATATATTTTTGTTACAAACCCTTTGAAATATAGTACTATTTATTGTATTTTTTATATTTTCTTTTCATACACTGTTATCATGCATCCTTTAAGAATTCTGTCGTCAAACATTGTCGTCAAATAAAAATGTCATCAAAATCTGTCATCCTGCATCCTTCAACACATATTCTGAGCAATACACATTTTGAGATTTTTTTGTAATAATACACTCATCAAATACTGTCATCATTAATGTTTTTAATATATTTTCAAACACTGTCCTCATTCATCCTGTCATGCTTTTACCTTATTTTAAAATTTTGTCCTCAACACATATTGTCATCCTTAGTCCATCTATTGTAAGATTCAAGTATAGCAAGGTATGTCTACATACCTTTCTCATTTGATCAAATCCTCTTATTGTTGCTCCTAGTGCTATGAACACATACTTGTAGCGATTTTCGTCATCAACCTCTAACTTTGTGTATGTGCCTATGTTGACTTGTTTGATCATGTGGCAATATATAGGCAACATTCCATAGTTTTCTTCTGGTGTTCCTCTAATCAAATTTTGTGCCCATTCCTTTGCCTTCAAAGCCTTCCAATAGCTCACATCCATACAATGTTCTTTCCTCATGTCGTTCCGGATACTTTTAGGGTTCGGTCCAATTTTCACCCCTTCATACCTACACACACAATAAATCATCCAAACTGTCATCTTTCAATATTAATGTGTTTGTATAAGACCATAACTATTTTGCAAATATGTTTTGTTACCTTGTTTTAATCTACTCTCCAACCATCTTGTATGTTGGCTTGCACTGGTTTTCACACCTAAAGTCAAAAGAGCATGTGTGTTCTTCTCTATACTTTCTTATCTCAAAGAAATGTGTGTCTTTCAACACCATTGCCCTCAGCCCCCAATTGCAGTTCTCATCTTCACACTTAACAGTAAACAAATCAGGGGTTGACTTGTATACCTTGTACAAAAAGTTCTCCCTCATAGCGACTTTCCTAATGGCAACTTTGAGCATCTCCTTTGAGTAAAAAATCTGTCCAATATGGATGAACCCTGTGTAGTCTTCATAAGTAGGACTATCAACCTCCATAATTTCTCCCCATTCAGTAATTTTGTCCCTTGATTCACAACTAATTACCTCGCTACCACCTTCCATCTCATAATCATTCTGAAATGGAACAAGGCTGTTTTTTTCACTCACTACTGTCGTTTTAGTTGTCTTCTTCTTCTTTCTCTCTGTCACATACAAAGGCACACTCCATTGCACCTTCTCTGATTTGTTGATTTCAATGAAACACTTGAAGTCCTCGTCCGTCTCTACAATATTCAAGTGCGACAACTCAATTTCATGTGCTTGTGTCTTCAAATTAAACCTTTTGAATAATGGTATCCTTTGCACCATCCAACCCTATGTTGATGTCGATTACAAATGCTTTTGAAATCAATGTCCCAACATAAGCATTTGAACCATCTTTCATCTTCCAGTCCCCTCCCCAACATACAGTTAGAATATTCATTTTGTACCTGTATAGCACATGTTATTGTCTTCATAAACATTCTGTCATCACTCTACAATTCCTGAATTGTAATGAATCCAATTTTCAATCTGTGATCATACCTAATATTATAAATTTAAATTCTAAATCCTCTCATCAACTCCTTTTCTTAAACAACAATACTGTCATCTCATTTCTGTCATCCAACAGACATCATGTAATCCATCAACATTCTGTCATCACTGTTTAAATTCCTGAATTGTTATATTATGTCATCTAATCCATCAACATTCTGTCATTACTGTCATCCAACACACATCATCTATTTATCAAACTGTCATCACATTTACATTTTTAAATCTAAGTTCAATATTATGTCATCAACTTTCTATATGAGCATCATATTGTCATCAGGATCAACATTCATCAATTTCATCTATATTCATCAACACTCTGTCATCCAGTTTTCATTATTTTATTCAATCATTGTTCTTCATGTTATTCGTCCACCAAAATCCTTTTTTTAACAACATTTTGTCATCAAAAATACAGAAAGTCTTTAAAATCACAGTTTATTTAATTATTTCGTGTTTTTTAGCATTCACATTCATGTAATTATATGATGACAGTTTGAATTTTACCTTCTTTTTCGATTTGCAGTAGGAAGTTTCTTATATCGAGACGGCAGATTGATGCTTTGTTAGTTTGATGATGTCAAACCTTGAATTTCATTCCAAAATCTACCCCGAGAGAGATCTTATGAAGCGCGCGAAGCGTGCTTCATTTCACTTACCAGAAAATTTGATTCGAACCACCAAATTCAGTCGATGCGAGCCGAGATTATGACTGGCTTCGAGTTTCCTGGTGGAGGCGTTTGCTGTGGCTCGGAGGAGTTGACAGCAGCGGGAAGGAACGAGCTTTTTCGCTCCAAATGAAGAGGAAGTGCGAGGATGACAACACTTGCAAGGAGGACGAAGGAAATCCGTGTGGAGAAGGAGAAGGTAGAAGATCCGTGAAGGGAGAAGAAGCTGGAGGAAGAAAAAAATTGGCAGGGAAGGGAAGGAGAGGAAGTCACGCGCGTGTAACAGATTGGAAAAGGAAAAGGTTAGATTGCTTTCCTTGTATAAAAAGGGTTAGTTTCTTCACAAAACATAGTAAAAAGGGTTACTTAACCCGTTTTTGGGCCGTAACGGCTACAATGTGTACCCCTCGATCCGAGTTGGGCGTCAGCCAAGTTGGGAGCGTAAAGATATGAAACGAGCAGAGGGCAGCGACTTCGTAAGGAGATCAGATTTCTGGTCTTCAGAGGAGGCAAAAACCATTTGAAGGGTCTTGTTTTGGACACGCTCGCGAACAAAGTGATAGTCGAGGCGAAGATGCTTGATCCGATGATGCAGAACTGGGTTGCCAGCAAGGAAAGTGGCGCCAAGATTATTACACCAAAGTATCGAAGCTTGAGTGAGGGGGATCTGCAGTTCAGACAACAGCGACTGAAGCCACAATGCTTCACACGTGGCATGAGCTATGGCTCGATATTCGGACTCAGTGGTCGAACGGGAGACCGTGGACTGCTTCTTAGACGTCCAGGAGACAAGACTCGAGCCAAGGAAAATTCAGTAGGCAGTGGTGGAGCGGTTGTTGTGTTCTTCACCTCCCCAATCTGCATCAGAGTAAGCAGACAGAATAGGGCTGACAGTTGAGGAGAGTACTAGTTGCTGATCAGATGTGGCATTGAGATATCGGAGAACCCTCTTAACAGCCTGCCCATGATTATCACGGTGGCAGTGCATATATTGGCAAAGGCGATTGACAGCAAATGCGACGTCGGGGCGAGGAAAGACAGGTATTGAAGACCGTCGACGATGTTGTGATACTTGAATTGATCAGCAAACAGAGGAGAGCTTTTGTCTAAAGTATCGAAGTCGGTTTACATTGGAGTGCGCACAGGTTTGCATTTTGCCATATCACATTTCTGGACAAGCTCCCGTATGTATTTGGACTGAGATAGGTAAATGCCAGATGAGTTCCGCTTCACTTCAATACCTAAAAAATAGTGTAAATAGCCAAGATCCTTCACATGAAATTGATTAGATAGAGCGGCAAAAAATTTGTCAAATAATGCAGTCGTGGAAGAAATGACAAGTAAATCGTCTACATAAACCAAAATGAGAACACAGTAGGTTCCATAGCGATGGATAAACAAGGAGGTATCGGCTCGGGAAGGGGTGAAGCCCATCGTAACAAGAGAGTTACTTAGGCGAGAGAACCAAGCACGAGGTGCTTGTTTCAAGCCATAAAGGGATTTATGAAGTTTGCAAATATGAGAGGGAAGGAAGAATCAGTGAAACTTGGTGGTTGGGTGATGAAAACATCCTCGTTCAAGGTCCTGTGAAGGAAGGCATTGTGAATGTCGAGTTGTCGCACCAGCCACCCTTTGATTGTCGCCAAGGAGAGGAGCAACCGAATCGTAGACGGTTTGGCCACCAGACTGAATGTTTCTCCACAATCAAGTCCATGAATTTGATGGTAGCCTTTTGCAACAAGACGGGGCTTCCGTCGTTCAATTTCTCCATTTCCGTGGCGCTTAGTTTTGAACACCCACTTAACCCCAAGGACATTGTTTGAGGTATGAGAAGGGACGAGAGTCCAAGTGTTGGTTTTGAGGAGAGCTTGGCATTCCTCGGACATGGCAAGTCTCCATTCAGGATACTTTTGTGCCTTTGTGAAAGTGGAAGGCTCATCTGGTGTGGTGGTGGCAACGGACACAAATGGTGACGTCCATGGCATTGTTCCATCCGTTCTGATTTTGGGGCAAGTAATGTTGGACTTGGACCGAGTATGAATAGGAGAAGGAGGTGTGGAATTGGGCTGATCTGTGGTGATCGGGTCTGGGTTTTCTGTGGGTGGATCAGGCATTTGTGGAGCAGGGGAATTTGTGGGCTGATTTTGTGGTATGGACTCGGCAATGGAAGGCCCGGTAGAAGTGGGAGCCTCAGAGATAGTGGGCTCATTGATTTGTGAGGAGGAATTAGATTGTGGGGGACCAATTGAGGGAAGCAGAAGAATAGGCAATGAGGCCATAGAGATTAGCGGGAATTGTGTCTGAGGAGATGAATTTGCAAAGGGAAAAACAGTCTCATGAAAGAGAACATCCCGGGAAATGTAGGTGTGTTTGTGAGACCAATCGTAACAAATATAGCCCTTATGATTAAGACTATAGCCAAGGAAAATAGTGGGAGTGGAGCGGAAAGAGAGCTTGTGGCGGTTATGGAACGGAGGTTGGGAAAACAAAGGCATCCGAAAACCCGAAGGAAGGTGTAATCGGGTGGTTGTTGATAGAGGAGCTCACAGGGATTTTTGTGGGTAAGGAGAGGTGTGGGTAGGCGATTGATAAGGAAAGTGGCCGACTCAAAGGCATAGGCCCAATATTTGAGTGGAAGAGAGGCATGTTTGAGAATGGTGAGACCGATGTCCACAATAAGACGGTGCCGGGTCTCAACACTCCCATTTTTTTGGTGGGAGTAGGGACAAGTGAGACGGTGGGAGATGCCAAGGGATTGAAAAAGGGGTTTGAGTGGTTTGAATTCGGTCTCACCATCGGTTTGTATGTATTGGATTTTTGTGGAGAAAAATCTATCTTATATATTAAAGTTAAGACTTTTAGAGCCTCTAGAGTGATTCTAGGCTAGGTTGTTAAGCTATTTTCATTTTTTTAATTTTTAAATTTAATTAAAAAATATTAAATAATTAACTCAAAAATAAATCTTATAAGACAATCACTTCATTCAACATAAAAACAATACAAATTATCCTATCATATTAATAATAAATTTTAAATTTAATTATGATATATATAATGAGATATTTATGTATATAATAAATTATATATCATTCATGAATTGAATATGTATTAATTAGTATTCACAAACAAAAAGTTAAATTTATTTCGCGTATTTGGTGAGAGTTAAACGTAATTTTTAGACAAACTTGGCTTAAACCATATGAACTTTTACGACGAACAATCTGGAATACCCGTGCATGGTACGGGTCACTACACTAGTTTTGTAGAAAAGGTAATGAATGTGGAGACAATTTGAGACGCAAGATTTTTTGTGCTAGAGCCAAATATACTTAGAAAAATCATCCACAATGGAGAGATAATAAGTGTTACCCTTAACATAGAGGGAATGGACTGGGCCCCATACATCTAAAAATAAAAGGAAAAATGGCCTAGGAGAACGATTTGGACTAGACGGGTGGGGAAGCTGATGGGCTTTGGCTCACAACACCCGTAGAGCTCTTCCCCGAGGGACTCCTCGACGTTGATGAACGCCCCATTTTTTCCCAAGATAGTTATTCATGTGGACAACCGGGTAGCTGGGACTCATACCAAGGTGGCTGGGACATTATTTCCCAAGATAGTTATTCATGTGGACAACCGGGTAGCTGGGACAATTTTATTCCACAGGGTGCACTAGTGGAAGTCGGACAGGGGTGGGCTGGACAAAGTTGGGGTGGTGGACGGGGGTGGGTGGACAAAGTTGGGGCGGTGGACATGGTGAGGGAAGTGTTAATCAAGACATGGGTCATGGAAATGTCGAGGGAAGTGAACAAGCTTGTTCTTCTTCTTACAATCAACAACCAGAACCGATGGAAGAAGAAAACGAGGATGAAGTTGTCGGGGATAAAGAAGACGAAGTGGAAGAGGAAGAAGAAGAAGAAGAAGAAGAAGAAGAAGAAGAGGTCGTGAAAACAAAAAGAAAGAGGAAGTCAAAGAAGAACGAGCCGGTATATGATCCTAAGCTCACTAGAAGCGTAGCTGGAGGTCCAGAAGATCCCGAGTTGCTTAAGGGATTTGAAGCACATGTGGCTTACCACATCCAAAAAGGGATTGTCAGTCTTTCCAAATTTTTTACTCAGCAGTTTTTATTCCAGTGTGCACAGTTTCTGCAGAGAATGCAGAAAATATGCATTTTCTCACAGAACACGAGATGAGGCTCCCTCGCAGAGCGCGAGTGTATGCAACCTCGCAGAACGCGAGAAAATGCACATTTACTGCATTTTCTTCCTTCTCTGCATTTTCTGTCTGCATTTTTAGCTAATTTTTTCTGCAGAATATAATATGTATTTTTTCCTGCAGATCAAAGGTCCGATGAAGCCACAACAAAGGACAAAACAGAGCAGTGATTGGCCATTAGACGATAATGATTGGTGTGAGATTCCCGGTGCAGTTGGATTGTCAAATCTCCCACAAATGATGTACGACGAAATCGACTTCCCGTTGATTGAAGCGTTCATTGAAAGATGGCAACCAGAGACAAATTCATTCCACCTCCCTTGTGGTGAGATTACTATTGGCCTTCTTGATGTGTATAAGATATTAGACCTTGCCATAGATGGGAAAGCTATGACACCAAATAAGAAATTGGGTGCCAAGTTTAGTCATGAAGAAATTATAAAATACTATGGCAAGTGGGGGGCTGAAATTTTTGGAATAGATTATGACACGTGCGATTCTGGGAGGGTGAAAGCCGAGGTTTTTAGTAGTCATTGTCAAACCCTTTCTGAAGAACGAAAGGGATTAGGTTGGGTGTTGTATACTGTTGCCTCGATCTTATTTCCCGACAAGTCACAAAACTTGATCCGGCTTAGATATGGGCCTTTTGTGAAATCCTTTGATCGGGCTTCGAAAATGTCGTGGGGCTCGGCTGCTTTGGCACATCTGTATAGGCAGCTGGGGGTATGCACACGTCAGAACTGTGCCCAAATGTCTTTTTGTTACACCTTGTTGCAGGTATTTTACTTTCTAAGCATTTAATTTACCTACTTATTTATGTTTTCATATTTAACGTAATTTATATTTCCTAGGCATGGATCTACAATTATTTCCCACAGTTTCGACCTAATGAATGACATCGGTGGACGGAAGCACAACCATGGGTTTACCATTGGATGCCTAAGAATTTAAAGCTGAAGAAGGGGCAAGTCGGAATGGACTATAGAGGCGCGCTCGATATTATGTTATCGGAGATGGTAATTATCTAATTCTTTTTTATTCATCTGCATTAGGTTGAGTTAAGTTTCTGCATTTGGTGCATATTCAACAGCTTCTGCAGAAATGGACTTCACAGTAGAAAATGGGCATTTCCTCGCAGAACGCGAGGTGGCACATCTCCCAGAGCGCGAGTTGTGCAACCTCGCAGAATGCGAGAAAACGCCATTTTCTTGCAAAACTGTGTTCTTTTGTTAGCAGTTTCTTTCAATTTCTGCATTTCCTGTCTGTTTTTAGATATGTTGGAACCCTTATGGGCATGTAGACTTCTCTGATCCTGCGCTGGCCCCCGCTCTATTTCATGGGGTGCTATCTTGTCTCGACATCACTGAACCGCACATGCCGGATCGGTGTCCTAGGCAATTTGGGCGGCTGCAGCGGATTCCTAGGCCAGTTATTGAACCGTTGAAAGCGCATAGCCCCCCCGACATTAGGAGTTACAATGTTTTCTATGACGCCTCCCAATGGCTTTGGGAGGCGAGAGATCTTCACTCCATCTCTCTTGATGATATGGGGCCAATTGCCTTTGTACCACATGAATGCTCCCATGATTACATGGATTGGTACATCAAGAGGACCCATAGGTATATCCGTCCTGCAGTCCCCAGGATGATTACTGAGCAACAGGTAATATTATTTGTTTTGGTTTATCTTGCGTTACTAGTCTTTGTTTGTCTCTAATATTAATATACAATGAATGTTTACATGCGTATAGGTGATTGGTCGGGTGTACAATGACATGGACCGGTATCGGTATGCCACTCAAGAGGAATTTCCTTCATATCACGCTCAAATGTTACTATCTATGCAGGATCTCGCTCCCTTCCGACCTCCGCAACAGTGAATTAAGTTGATTGATAATTTTCGATTGTGTTAAGGATTGTTTTTGTTTTTGGATTGGTTTGTTTGTTGGATTGTCTATGTTTGTTGGATATTTTGAACTTGTTTGTTGGTTTAGTTGTTGGATAATGTTGTTGGATAATGTTTGTTGGTTTTTTTTCCATCTAAATCAAGTCCCAAAACTAATCTACATCAAAAGAAATGAGAAGAGACAGTAAACTTACCATGTGTAACGTCTCGCGTAACGCGAGGAGGGCATTCCTTGCATTCTGCGAGGAAAGCCGTAGCCAGCTTCTTGCTCTCAGTCAAGATGCACGGTCTCTGGCAAGGTTTGTGCCGCTCGCGTAACGCGAAGGACACACACATCGCAGAACGCGAGAAGGTTTGTGCCGCTTGCGTAACGCGAAGGACACACACATCGCAGAACTCTTTGGTTTCTTGAATGTTTCAGAATTAGAAGCATTTCTTTGCTTCTTTGGAGGTGTTTCTTCCAAAGTACTTGCATCCATCTCAGCATTAGTGTGCTCCCATGCAGACGGTCTTCTTTGCGTTGACCTTGGTTGTTTGTTAGGAGCTTTGACTGGACGACCCCCGGTGTGCTTTGAAATAGCCGGCTCTTTTAGAGGAGTATTTACTCTCCCAATGTCTAAAACAGTTTGTGCACACTTCTCTTGATCATGGAGGCACAAGTTCGGAAACGTTTCCTCATAGAAACTCTGAAAAAGACGTCTTGCCTCCTTACTCTTAACTTCGAGTACGTCGGGAACATCAACTTCTTCCAAACTCAATGTACTCCAGAAAGGGTGCAAATCTGATACTCTTAATGGTCTTTTCTCCTTCCAATGTCTTCCAATCTGATGAATACACATCAACCCATCTCTAATCTTGATCTCACAGCTACAAAACATAGGCGAGTACAAACCAAATCTCTCGCCCTTCGTGTATTCCTTAAGCAATTCCTCTATGCATTTGTAAGACACTTTGAACTTCAAGACTTTAAACAAGTCGGCCCCTTCAACAATTGTGAAGCTCTTATTCAAACTCTCGGTGAAAGACACATTAATCTCCTTAAGTTGGTTCGCCGCCATTGTTTTGTATTCACCGAACATTGTGTCTAGCCTACCCTTTCCACTTGTCATGTAAGACTTAAGACACGAATGTGCTCCTTCAACTCTAAAATGTTCGAAAAACAATAAGAACAAACATAATATGCAAATACAAAACAGTGACTTTGCATCATTCTATAATGTGCAAATTCTCGCGTTTGGCGAGGTGTACTTATCTCGCGTTCTGCGAGTTGTACTAGTCTCCCATTACGCGGGAATGTGCATTACAGAAGCTCCTATTCTCAAATATAGAAGGTAGACATAAATTAGAGAACATACCTATTTGTCGTGTTATTCTCGAGAGTGAAGACATTATCCGTCCATGCTGAAACAAGTCTTTCTTTGTAAGGGTTTAGCCAATTCTTTCTCACGTAGTTCAATACGGTTGGATAAGCTCCCCATTAATCTCAAGTGTCTTCAACCTTTTGTTGTAACCTTCTTCAGTGGTTTGGTTGAACACGTCATAATAATCATTAGAAATTTGAACCCCCAATGCTTGTGTTCCCATAGCTATCTTGCCTTGTTCTTCCTTAGATGTCGTCTACATAAGAGAAACTTTGCATTTGGCCATAACATGTCCGTTGCATTCATAAGAGCCATCTCACGGTCTGTGACGAAACAAGTAGGCGATGCTCCTATTCTCAAATACATCGTATGCAGCTGCTGCAACGCCCACAAATAACTGTCCTCGCTCTCGGCCTCTAACCATACCCCGCATATAACAAAATTCTTCCATGTAGAAGTCAAACCGACTATCTACAGGAAGGGAACATTGTACCTTAGACCAAAATAAAGAAAGATTACACCTTTAATTCAGAGTCTTAAATGTGTCTATTGCGGAATAGCATCTGTAATGAACTTTCTCGCGTCACGCGAGGGCACCACACCTTGTGTAACGCGAGATTGTACTCTATTCAAGAATCTTTGCTTTCAAAAATGCATAAACACTGAATCAAGTACATTTCTTGCGTTACGTGAGGTGTGGTGTTCTCGCGTTACGCGAGAAGTGTTTTTTACCACATATATTAAATTTTTCATGAATTTTAAAATACAACATAAAAACAGAATGATAAATACTTACTTATTCGTGCTATAAGTTGAATCCAACAAAAGGACATATGGAAACGTCTTTAAGAGCTTCATTGATTCGGGGCTAGGAAAGAACAAGTCGCCTATTGTGGAAGGTTTTGTTGCACATGGCCTATACTCCATGAAGTAGTTGTTCTCTTTGCATTGGTGAAAGAATTCTTGAACCACGGTTCTACCATCCATTTCATCTTCCCTTATATCTTTTACCAAATTGTACATTTGTCTCTTCTTTGTGCAGCTTCTGGGATCCTTGTTTATCTCAGTGTAAATCTGATTTGGAGAACAGTGAAAAAGTACCATCTCATGAATAATTTTCTTTTGATCAGGGGTGGGTCTCCCAGCAAATGCATTCCCGACCAAAGTATCTCCAATAGGATGGTTGTGCAAACCACAAAAAACTATTAGTCTCCAATTTTCTTCAATACAGTTCTCCATGAGCTTCAACTGAAATGGACACCCCGTTTTCTTGCTCTTTGTGTTTGTTCTCACTCCGAGACCTTTAGACCTATAACTTCCCCCTTTCTCACAAATGATTTGAACCTTTCCACTTTGCCCCGGTTTAGATGGTACACTCCTTCCAATAGAGATCATAAATTTATGTTCCTTTGCAACATTCAACGCCCACAAATGACCAATCTCCTTAGAGGCAAACACTTGCTCCGTAGTGAAATATTCCGAATAATCCCTAGAAACAACATCTTCCTCACATACGGGACTATCAAACTTTGGTGCAGTGCGTAAAGAGGGAAGAAACCACATCTCCTCTCCTACGTTTGTAGGTGGGTTAGCAAACTGTGAATCAAACGCATCATAGCTTGATGGCACTTCATATGTACATGGCAATTCATAAGTAGATGGCACGGGCAATTCATATGTAGATGGCACGGGCAATTCATATGTAGATGGCACGGGCAATTCATATGTAGATGGCATAGGAAATTGATAAGTAGATGGCACGGGCAATTCATATGTAGATGGTTGATGATAATCACTAAAGTCAATCCCTAAATCAAATGACGGTGGCGAACATGGCCTTGTATTCCGCAAGGGGTAGGTGTAGTCATTCAACTGGATTGCATTCAATCCAGTGAACAAAGAAAAATTCACCTACACACAATAAAGAGTTAATACTCTGTAATTTGCACTTTCTTGCGTTCTGCGAGGGAGGCACCACTCGCGTTACGCGAGGGGATCCATCTCGCAGAACGCGGGAAAGTGATAAGGTTGAAACACTGTGAAACAGGGTCATTTAACATAAACATTAACCTATTCCTTTATTCTACATTAAAAACCCTAAAAGCATAACCCCTAAACAAAATAAGGTTGAAGAACAAAACTTTTGGACATTATATGCAAAAGTCATCTCTTCAACACTTACTACTACTACATTTAACATGAAATACAGCATAATAACTTCATTTTAGCTCTTAATGGTGCAAAACAAATTAAAATTCAAAAATTAAGTAAGAACATTACCTCATTTGCATGATAACTTGATGAACCACCATCTCCATTCCTTCCTTTGTTGAATTTCTCTTCATCTTCCATTGTTTTAGTTGTTTTTAGAGTGTTTTGAAGTTTGAAGGTTTTGAAAATGGATTTTAATGGAGGGTGAAAGAGGTGAAAGATGATAAAAAGAGGTGTTAGGGTAGGATTAATAGGTGTTACGGTTTACTTAAAATAAGGGGGTAGTTATTATAGTTAGGTGGGGACAAGACATCAATTAATGGTGCACAACAACGTCTATCTGACATGAACTGCTCGCGTTATGTGAGGTCATGCCACTCGCGTTCTGCGAGGTCACGTACCCTCGCGGAACGCGAGTGGCCGGGCGGTGTTTGGTAAAGGCACCGGGCTGTATATAGCATCCGTGAAACACTAGGTGATTTTAGTTCTAAGTTTTCTCCTCTTCTCTCTTGCTCCATTCTTCTCCTCTGGTCCTCGACTCTCCGTTCAATTCACTGTGCCTCTTTCGTATGCTTATATTTTTATTTTTTTATATGCTATATAATTTTAGAATACAAAATAAGACAACCCGCATATCTCACACGATCCACCCGTGAACCCGATGGATTAAGATGGATTGGATGTGGATTGAGGGTTTCACGGATGACAGATGGGTTGGATGGTAAAAAATTATACGGGTTGGATGGTGGTTTGGGTAAATCCACCCACCACCCGATCCATTTCCATCCCTAATTGTCTGTGCAGAATTGACTGACGGATAAAAGATTTTTGGTTATTTGAGGTGTATGTAACAAATGAGTAAGGGAGAAAAGATGATTAAAAGAAGAGAGAGTCGAAGACCGTGGTTGTGGATTGGTATGTTTGATCCATCGCCTAATGAAACCTGGTCTGAGCCTTCACATGGATATGAGTTGATTTGAAGATTTGTCAGATCTGGGATGAAGTGGTGAGTAGCTGCAATATCTGGGTACCAAGAGCGATGACCACCATTGTGCATCTGATATCCAGTGTTGTTTGCCTGGAAAGACAGTGCTGGAGGAGAGCCTTGTTGTAACCACTACGGTGGAGGAGCCTGGAAGGCTTGGTCAAATATGTGCTAGCAGCGCAAGGCTGTGTGTCCAGGCTTTGTACACACCTGACAGACCGGGCGGTGGTCTGGTGCTCCGGTGAAAGTTTCACGTCCTCTGCCTCCATTGTTGTTGTGTCTCCCTTGTCCTTGACCTCCATTGTTGCGGCCTCTACCACGCCCACGACCTTGAAAACCAGTGTAGTGGGCTTCAAGACGATGCTCAGTTGAGGTGTTGTTAACAAAGGTGGACTGTTGAAGGCTGGTGTTTTATCGCTTCAGACGTGACTCATGGAGAAGAAGATGAGAGAGAATAGAAGTGGATCTAGGAAGAGAAACCTGGGTTGAGAGTGTTGTGACTACTGATTCGTAGTCATTTCCGAGCCCGACGAGAAGGAACGTGGCGAACTCAGCGTCAGAGATGGGCTCTCCGGTGGCCGCAAGGCTGGAGGTAAGGTTTTTAGCCTTTGTAAAGAACTATGTGCCACACTCTGCTCCCTTCTTCAAGGAGGCAAGTTGGAGCCTGGACTGCACCACTTGAGCACTAGACTGGGCCAAGAAGAGCTCATGGACGTGGTTCCAGATCTGGCCGGAGGAGGTGCAGTCTATGACCTGTGCAAGAACTGGTTCAGACAATGAACCATTTAGAATGGCCATAATGAGTTGAGAATCATTCTGTCATCATATAATTCCATGACTGTGAATGCTCAAACACACGAAAAAAATAAAAAAAACAGAGATTTTTAAGACTTTCTGAATTTCTTATGACAACATATTGTTGAAAGTGAGGAATATGATATCATATGCTGCATAGAGCAATAATTTATAGTACATGCAATTTAAAAATCAATCGTTTAGTATTAGAATTGAAAATTATGATGACAGATTGTTGTTTAGATTCATATTCAATTAATGGAATGAACAGTGATGACAAAATGTTGCTAAAAAAGGATTTTGATGGTAGAAAAAAGATGAGATATAATGATGGATTAATAATGGAAATTGGATGACAGAGTTTAGATGAATATAGAATGATACTGTTGAATGATGATGTTGATGACAAATGATGCTCATATGGAATACTGATTACCTCAAACGTGGAGTAAATTCGGAAATCGCTTCCACATGTCTAAATAAGTCATAATTCAATCTAGCGCGGTTGAACGTAAAACTCACTTATTCAAAGATAGTTGTTTCTCAACTTTTGTGTGAAATAACTACAAGGTTCTCAAAACATTCATTTTTTTTTCATAAGATTCGTCTTCTTTGGAGCCTTCTCTTCTTACGTACCTTTTCTCTATATAATTTAGTAAACGTTTCAAAAAGCTTTCACGTCTCGGTTATTATTCGAGCATGATACGAATACGAGAACCTCACATAAAATACGCTTACATAGTCTTTTATTAGACCAACTGTACGCTTTCTTTTCTTGCATGGTTGAGTGATGTCATCGGGTGGTGATTACAAGAAGTGAAAAAGCAAGTCCCTAGCTTTGAAGTAATTTGGCATTTCTTTTAATAGTTTTAATTAAGATAAAATTTTGAGGTTAATAATAGGGTTAAAACCTATTCTGTGATTTCAATATTCTATTCAAGTATTTTGTTATACAGAAGATACAATTTTAATAAACATATGTATTCATATTCACAGATAATGTACATTTGTGTTCATAAGAATATATGTTCATACGCTACGTATTCATATAAAAAAGCATAAACATATTTTTTCCATCTAAAAAAGTATAAAAACAGCTACAACAATTGGGCTCAACCGGTGCTTACATGGTTGATTAATGGATACACTTATTGTGTGAATTTGGGAAATTGTTAGATCGGAGAATACAAGTCATCATTCAGCCTGCAAGATTTTCTTCGTTTCACATGGGTTTCACGGAAACAAAGGAAACTGAAACGAAAACAAACCTAAGATGAAAGATGGATAGTTACCATAACTTGACAGTAAAATATGTGTCCAGTTAGTCATTTTTAGACTAAAAAACGATTATACTGGGGAAGGAGGAAAGGCTATGGTATCAAAAGTTTGTGGCTAAGATAGAAGGCTATGGTATGAAAAGTTTGTAGGTAATGTTTAAGTAGCCGTTGATGATGATAACGCGTATGAATTAGGCATGGGTAAGAGAATCTAAATAGAAGGACGGCAGGGGGTCCTTCCTTGAAATTGCGTAGAGTATCATCTTGTCAGATTTTGCCAAGTAGAAGTAGTGGAGTTTGGTCTCATAAAAACTCTAGTTAGTTCTTACAACGATGGATTAATCAGACCCACACATTACATACTATAGTGGAATTGAGTATATTTAACGTGACACCACATGAATCAATCCATATATAGATTGAGCTTCAACACTTTCTTTAATTTCACACACTTTTTCCACACAACTCCCACATGCCCACCCTTGTCCATACCTTCTATTGTACAATCCATCTCCTCCACTCTTCCTTCTCTACCCCCAAGTCACAATCATCACCCTAAAGTCATCGAAAATATTTGTCATGTCAGGTTTCTTTCATGAGGGCATATATTCAATCAAGGCTTATCTCCTCTGTCTAAAGCAACCACTCATTCTTGATCGTCTACGGGGAATGAATGCATCATCACCGCTCCCTTTATATTTAAAGTTGTAGAGGAGCTTCTGACTTAAGTCAAAGGGAAGAAGACAAGAATATATAGAGAGCATATAGAGCAGGAGTGTGGAAACCACATAGCTTAGAGAGAGAACAAAATTAGCTCTTTGTATTATTAGATTCTTTGAAAAGACGGGCATATAATTCTTGAAGAGAAAGTCCATACCTTGAAAGTGACGCATTTGGCTGTTTAGACCAACTTGGAATGGGCTACTGATTGACATTGCACCAGCCATCTTTGATTCCTGCAAAACCCAAGTTTATAAACAAATCAATCATTGAGAGATAGATATTTTTAAAGCTACAAAAGAGAAAGAAATGGAGATGGAGATGAAGAATACGAGAGAAGCCGAGGAGATGGAGAGGGAGGTAGCTGAGGAGGAGAAGGATGAATCTCATTCTCAGGCATCATCAAAGAGAATCCCGACATGGACCGAGCAGATCACACTAAGGGGGGTTCTTGTGAGTGTTGTTCTTGGTATAATCTACAGTATTATAGCCATGAGGCTGAACCTCACCACAGGTCTCAGTTTAAACCTTAACGTCTCAGCTGGTTTGCTCGCCTTTGTGCTCATTCGTTGCTGGACCAAAGTGGTAGAGAAGGCTGGATTTTCCACTGTTCCATTCACAAAACAGGAGAATACCATGATTCAGACCTCTGCAGTAGCATGCTACAGCATTGCGCTTGGAGGTTTTGGTTCTTGACTTCACTTTTTAGCATGTACTTTCTCTTCGGTTTTCCATCTTAATGACGACGCATGTTGTGTTTGTGTACAGGCGGGTTTGGCTCCTATCTTCTGGGACTGAATAAAAAGACTTACGAGTTGGCTGGGGTCGACACAGAAGGGAATACTCCGGGTAGCTACAAGGAACCTGCCGTTGGATGGATGACATGTTATCTCTTCTTGGTCTCCTTTGTTGGCCTCTTTGTGTTGATTCCTCTCAGAAAGGTAAATCCGGACAAATTACTTTCATCACTTCATCTCTTGCTTTCTAGTTTCTTCACATATAAACAATTTTTCTGCAGATACTGATAGTGGATTATAAATTACCTTACCCAAGCGGAATGGCAACTGCAGTTCTTATAAATGGATTTCACTCACAGGGCGACAAGGCATCTAAGTAACATCCTCCAAAATCTGCAAACTTTTCTTAAGCCTTAATAAGAGAGGAAGAAACATCATATAACCCAACCGCCTTTATCTTTGCTGATTTTCAGGGGACAAGTAAAGCTTTTTGCTAAATTCTTCTCCATGACCTTCTTCTGGGGCTTCTTTCAATGGTTTTATTCTGGACTCGGGAACTGTGGATTCAATCAATTCCCTACGTTTGGACTACGAGCTTGGAGACAAACGTGAGTACAGCATTTTTTTTCATCTGGTTGTTGAACCTGAGGCCTCATTTGTTTTAGTGGCCTGTTTATCTTGCTTCAGATTTTACTTCGACTTCAGCATGACTTACATCGGAACAGGGATGATCTGCTCCCACATTGTAAACTTGTCTCTACTCCTCGGTGCAGTTCTATCATGGGGACTGATGTGGCCGCTGATAGGCAACCTTGAAGGAAAGTGGTTCCCTGCACATCTCCCTGAAGAAAGCATGAAGAGCTTAAACGGCTACAAGGTAAATCAACAGTCTTCCATGGACAGTTCGATTCTCACTCTTTTCTTAAACTGCTGTCATGTTTAATTTAATTCAACAGGTCTTCATTTCCATCGCTCTGATCTTTGGAGATGGCTTCTACAACTTCACTAAAGTCGTCATCGTCATGATAACAAGTGTCCATGGAAGGCTAAAACTCAAGAGCCCAGAAGAAGGCAACTCAGGTCCATTCTGCTCCCTTAGATTTGTTCAGAAAAATGTAACACCATCATCTGAACATATATTCTAAATGTAATGTAGGTAGAAGGGACAAAGAAGGTAGGGAAACAAAGCACAATGAGTTGTTTGTTAGTGAAACGATCCCAATGTGGGTAGCAGGATGCGGGTATTTAGTGTTGACCACCATCTCAACCATTGCGCTTCCCATGATGTTCGCTGAGATGAGATGGTACTACGTGACTGTAGCCTACATTCTCGCTCCTGCTATGGCTTTCTGCAACGCATACGGAGCTGGCTTAACCGACATGAACATGGCCTACAATTATGGGAAAGTCGCCCTCTTTACTCTAGCAGCATTAGCCGGGAAAAACTCGGGTGTGGTTGCAGGGATGGTAGGGTGTGGGCTCATCAAGTCAGTGGTCTCAGTCTCCTGCATCTTAATGCAGGATCTCAAGGCAGGCCATCTCACGCTCTCGTCTCCTCGGTCAATGCTTATAAGCCAGGCAATCGGGACGGTAGTCGGTTGCATAGTCTCGCCTCTCAGCTTTTTCCTGTTCTATAGCGCATTCGACGTTGGAAACCCAGACGGGGATTTCAAGGCTCCGTATGCCATAATCTACAGAAACATGGCAATTCTGGGTGTTGAAGGCTTTAAGGCATTGCCTCAACATTGCTTGCAGCTCTGCTACGGTTTCTTCATTTTCGCCATCCTAATCAACTTTGTAAGAGATTTTACTCCCGCGAGAATTGGGAAATGGATGCCTCTTCCAATGGTGATGGCAGTTCCGTTCCTAGTAGGAGCTTATTTTGCAATTGATATGTGTGTAGGGACTTTGGTTGTGTACGTGTGGCATAAGATCAATGCCAAGAATGCAGATCTCATGGTCCCAGCAGTTGCTTCAGGGTTGATCTGTGGAGAAGGTCTTTGGAGCCTACCGTCGTCGTTGCTCGCCCTCGCGAAAATAAACCCTCCAATGTGCATGAAGTTTTTGCCTTCCTGAAAACACATTAGCAAACTAAAGTTTTCTCTAATTAGAGCGGTTAGAAATGGTTTCATATAGCTTAATGATCCACACAGTCGATGCCATTGTTTTCAACACTATCATAATCAATGACAAGTAAAACTACATTTGACTTTTCAATCTCTTAAAATACAGTGTCTGGCTGGCTACATACTCTATCACAGTGAACAAATAAAGTCGTAAATACGATGCCACAACAAAACAAAAATATAATGTACACGCATGTCGAATCAATTAAAACAATAAATGAAGCAGCGACACACTGACAAAGTTTTTAGAATTGATACACTCTGGCATTTACCCATCATCCAGTTATGATACCAGAAAGAACATCAGTCTTCCCTTTTGCAAAAATTGTGTAAACCAGACGAATGGCGTCCAGCCAGCCATCCAATGACTCCCATGAGTCAGCAACCTAAAGAGACAAAAATGGAGACAAGTTTGTCAATATTTGTATACCCGAAAAACAAGTCCAGTATTCTAGGATACTTCAACCAGCAATGATAGCAAATTAATTGGATAGCAATGATAGTAAATGACCAAAAAGCCATCCCTTGAAACAATAATTCAGAAATGCTCATGCTGAGCATGGCTCTGCTTTGAAAAAATAGTATATGGAATTTTATTCAACAGAAACAGCATAGTGGAGAGAAAAAAAAGTTACCAAGTACACTGGTCCTTGGATTGTGTCAATAAAAAGACCAGCACCAGGCGGCAACGTCAGATCAGAAGAGGGTGAAATTGAAACTATATCAGGTATTTCGACTTTAATAGGCAGCCTTCTACCAATTGCTGGATTAGTATTCTTTCCTAGTAGGCTTCCCTCCTGGGTCTGCTTTGGATCATCTGCAATAAGCTGCATCACAGATTGGAAGTTTAATACTAACAGAAAATTTATCTGCATAGTAAAACAAATCACAATTTTGACGGGATTCGTGAAAGCATATAAATTTATCAAGTCCTCAGGAGGGTGCAAGGAAAATAATTGCATCTCAACTGGTCTACATGAACTTTAGGGAGTATGTGGTCACATCCAAGAAAGGAATTCAACATTCTTTCTCCTAAATCAACAGATTTTTTATATGAAAAAGAGAAGAAGAAAAATCGAGGAAGGTGTTCTCTTTCCCTCTACATTCACGCCTTGAAAAGTACAATACCCGTGGTATCAAAACCACGACCATTCATGGACCAGCATGGAAACAAGTTTGACATTACAGAAGTACATGCTAGATATTTCATGATGTAGGATCTGAAATTGTTGAAAACATATAACGAACACATTCCTTTTATTATTACGGGAAAGGGAAGGGAGGAAAACATAAAGTTAATTGCAAAAAGAATCATTAAGTACAACACCAGAAATGCAACAATGCCGTACTACAGCAACGAAAACACAGTTTATCATGTTATCCCGAAAGAATCTAGAGCTGTACCTGAAAAAGACCTTCATGATTAAGAACAAATTGAGTTCGCTTCCACTCACTGTGCGCGGAAATGTTTTTCCCTGGTGGTGGAGCTGTCAGATAACCGACCTTAAGATATGGCAAGGGTAGCTGATCATAGTAAAGCAGGAGAAATGTGTTAGACTTTGAGCCAACAGCATCCCTAATCTACTATAAAGTACCACCAAAATACTATGCAAGCTGTTGTGTCATATTATCCTAAGTATTCATCATGGTACTTTATGAGCTTATAGTTAGCCAATCATCTAATATAACAATAACAAGACATCATGTATGAACTCCTTGATGTCCGAAATCAATTAATTTAAGTGCCCAAAAGTGACAAAATAAAAGAATCATTTAAGAGGTTAGCAAGATGCCTCCAAATTATTAAAGATTTAGCAACTTACCATAGATCGAACCAGTCTCAGTGCACTGCGGTATACCTATAAACCCCCATAAAAAATAACTGGATAAGCATACAGTTTAATAATATTCGAAGTACTCAATGAATAACATCACTACCAAGCTCTACTAAGAACGGAATTAGGGTGACAGGGACATCAATTATGGCGATTAACTTGTCAGGCACTCAATTTAAGATCAGAAAGCACTAACCGAGTTATTAGGTTTCAGTGCATATGCAGCTGCAATATAGATAGCGCACTGACTGTACAAATACTCAGAGGATGCTTCTTTGGCATTTCTTGACTCTCCAACTCTGAACATATCTTCAGCTAAAGCATACTGCAAAATGATACAGAATGCACATAATGATCAATAATTAATTATGTCATGAAATGTATTGCTAATAATTAGCAAAATATATCAGATATTTACCAGCACAGTTCCAAGGTTGTATATTGCTCGATGAAAATCAAACTGCAATCGAATTGCTGCACGAAACTACATGAAAGCATGAAGACTTTAAATTATTCTATTTAATGTTAGACTTCATTTAGGGTTGCTTTATCTATATATATATATATATATTAAAACAGATATATTTGAAGCCCTCTCATTCACTTTGGCCCCTCCATGCTTACGTGTCATTTTCTCATTAATCTTAAAAAACCAATTTTTCAATTTTTTTTCAAATGCTTAACAAATATGATCAGATTTTATAGTTTGTAACATATTTTTAGGGGGGGGGGGGGTTGTTGCAAACCTCTATTGCTATTTAATAATAAAAATAAAATATATGATTAAGAAAAACTTCGAATTTGAATTAGTTTGTCTATTTTCTTAGCATATGTCGAATATGAGCACAAGTATGCCACTAACATAATCATTGATTAATTCATGTTTCAAATGTTACGAATTACTGCATTAGATAAATTAGATAGATTGAAACATAAAGCCTTCTTTTTCAGTTTTCCCACCTATCAATAAATATAACGGTTTTTCTAATCTCTTTCTTAGGGCATAGGTTAAGTTTATTCTTACGGGAATCACAACGAAAAATATAATATCAACTTCACATATTTAACTATTTTCATTATAAACTTTTCAGCTTAACATATTTAATATATTTAACTATTCTCAATTTCTCATTATAAGAATATTCCTTAGAACATGAGTTAAAAAAATTAATAAATCAAATCACATGCCATGAATTCTTTAGTTATTTGTGATTGAATTTAATAAAAATATATTTATAATTATATAAAATACAAAATTCTATCTATATTCTATATCATTTCAATATTTTTTAGGTTAATAATCAATAATATCATGGTTTCCAATTTATAAAACACAACCTTCTGAATGCAAAAATATATTTATAATTATATAAAATACAAAACTCTATCTATTCTATATCATTTAAATATTTTTTGGATTAATAATCAATAATATCAAGGTTTCCAATCTATAAAACGCAACCTTCTGAATGCAAAAACTCAATCTACGAAAAATATAAGTCCTAGACTTGGTGTTATTATAGAGTTACTCAAGGAAAACGATTTAATTCTTAAAACCCCTCAATATATGTTATTTCATATTTTTCAATATCTTTATATCACCTATATTTAACTAAATTTGAAGGGTTAATTTATTCCATCATCGTTCTTACAGTTTCCAATTTTTGGAATTTATGTCCAAATTTTATCAATAAAAATGTAATTTTGAGCTTTAATTTAAGAAAATTGACAAGTGAGATTCAAATAATTCATAATATAATAAATTACATTATAAATAAACGACAAACAATATGCTAGTTTATTTAAGAAGTGCTACAGGAATACGGCCATTTTCCTGCTTCAACAGGTTGAAAGTAAGTAATATGTTCCAATCTAATCCACAAAAATAGGTTGTCAGGAATCAATAGGGACTCGTTGTTTACTAATCCGGAATAATAGAAATAAATTTGAACAAAGCTTTATACCCCCTTTTCAGAGTTGAGCTCATCATAACTGAGCTTCTCACAATCGCAGCTTTATACCCCCTTTTCAAAAATTTGCAACCATAATTTTATACCTTGCTAATTGCTGTACGAACAATCATCAGCTTTTCCTTTGCAGGAACAATAGCACTAAGCTCCTACATTACATAGTCATTTGTCAATATGACCCATGTCAGAATTATGTCATAAAACATTCATGTATAGCACTGCCAGAGCATATTTATACATGTACATATATTGGGAATTATCAAGTTTACCTGTAAAGCAAGTCCCCAGTTGTTGAGAGCCTGCAAAAGATCATAAATTTGGTCACTTCGTGGTAATGGAAGGAAGAAGAAAGAAGCTTAAAATAGGATGCCCCGCAACAAACGCTAAGTAATCAAGAGATACACAATAACACAAAAGCAACAAATCACAGTACCTGTGGACTATTCCAGTTCAGTTGAACAGCTTTTTCATAGTATTTTGTCGCCTGTTGTGGAAAATAAAGAAAGAAAGAAACTTCATTATTTGAAAATCATGGAGAAATAAATATAGCATGTTCAACCGTGAATTAATCCAATGGCAAGTAACATGTAGCTAGTTGGTTTCCAAATTATAGTAGCTTATAGCTAGTTTTAGTGTTTTATCATGTAGAAGCTAGCCATCAACTATTATTTACAATTGCATGTAATGAACTTCAAATGAACATAAATATCATAACAGAATAAATAACAGATATTGAACAATTGCAAAGGCAACAGGATCATTCTCACTGCTGCACCTTCTTATCAGCTATTCTGAGTCTCGGACGCATTGTCAAGAAACATAAAAAGAGGGTAGGGAAAAGACATTCAAATAAAGGTTGACATTTAGAACACCTGCTTCCACATTTCCTCTGCCTCCTTAGTCCGTCCGCGCAATCTTGCACGATCAGAGATGGCAATGGCCCAGTTATAATATGCCTGATACATCACGTTAAGAAATCAATCTCCAATGTTAGGATTTAGGAATTAACCTCTAATGAACAAGTTAACATCTGAGAACTGTTAAAAGTCAAAATTCATACATCATGGAGGGTAGGGCAAAGACGGGTGGCTTCATCATATCTTTTGCAAGCCTCTTCTAGCAAAGCATCTTTGGAAGGTGCAGTAGAATCAGGCTCAACACTGTCTGCACTTTCCTGCGCACATACATCGGATCCGGAAAAATAATATTCATGAAGTGTACTTTAACAAAAAAATGTAAGGTGGGTGATTATTGTGAGAAAGCTAAAAACAGTTGTACAAATATAACATAATGTTAGCAAACACAGCAAGAGGGTAGATAGTTGCAACAACAAGCTAAGACAAAATATCAACATTGGCATGACGAGTCCTCTGAAAGAACCATTTGATTATTATAGCATATATGCCTGTGAATGTTTATTATAACTTGTCCAAAATTTCAATAAATTTCATGCAAATGTTCTCCTCAGAAGAGTCATGGTTAGGATTTATGAAAAGAAAGAAAATAGGATACAAGGGGAATATCTGTTGGAGAAACAACTAGGAATGTCATCATAATTTGGTTTATGCAAAGTCATCAGGTTTTGTATGTACACAAATTGTTGACAGATCGTCTAGAAAAAGCTATACAGACCTGGAGAATCAGAGCCCAGTTATAAAGTGCATCATAATCCCCTGGATTTCTCTCAATGGCATTAGAAAACCTGTATACATATCAAAAACGCATGTATGAAACTCTGATGTAATTGGAAGGGAAAAAAGAAGAGAAGAGGTCAGAAGCACAATAAATTTACAAAAGGAATGAGGTTGCGGGGACAAGCTAGCAAAATTATAATGCCTTTAGCGAATTTGGTGCAAAAAAAGAAAATAAGTTTAAAGCAAATTGAACAACCCAGCTGCCTTATACTCACTCAAACATAGAGATAACCTATTTAGCCTACACTAGACACTACAAAATGACTTCTTTTGATCACTATAAGATTTGCATATATGCTGTCAATCTGAGACATGACAAGTAATTCTATTCCAACAATGAACTACTAATGCATGTCAAACTTGAATCTGGGAAAGGGACACCCAAAATATTAAGGTTTCAACAATCTACTGAATGGGATGGCGTACCTCTTAGCAGCAAAAGCCAGAATCCTCTGGCGAGGCCGACCTTGGTCATCAACACCAGTGATACTATTGATCAACTGAGCGGTAGCATTGTCGGGATAAAGAATCTGACGCTTCTGTAAGCTGCTTGGACTGCAAATCGAAGGTTAGCTAGCACGGTCATTACCAAGAAATATAGGAAACCACTGTAGATACTCTAATTAGTTCATAATTCAGCTGCGCCAACCAGAGTAAGACAGGCTTGTTAATTTCCCAGCCAGATTCTCAATTTCAACCTCCAATTTCAAATTAATGTTTAGGTAGCAGAATGGAAGCTTAAACCTAGATAAAACAGGGCTTAAAATTCAGTAAAAGAGAACCTGTCCGTAGAGGCTCCATCCGCGCCAGAAACTTCGTTAGAGCCCTGGCCTTGATCGTTCCTCAAACCGCCAAGTAAATCCCTCATAGTGAAAGTTCGGCTCCCATCTTCCTTTTTCAACTCCAGATGATGATCTTCCTCCACAGAAGCATCCGGAGCGCTGCCGCCATCAACTTCAAAGATAGCTGAAGATTCTCCAGCAGCGTAGGTGGATCCAGATTCGGACTGCTCAGGCTTCGGACCTTCTCCTTCTTCACCGATAGAGGAGGCCGGTTCCGGTACTAGTTCAATGGCGCTGTTTGACTGTACCGAATCGTCGACAGCAGCGGTTGATTCATCTTGGCATTGTTCGAGTTTGGACTCTGCATCGGAGATCCGAGTTTGCAATTCGGGTTCTTCTAAGGGATACGACATGGTTGAGAGAGGCTGGGCTTCGGATTGACCGGGCGGTTGCCTGAATCTTGAAGAAGAGCTGAAATATGTGAGAAACTCGTCCTTCCTTCCTGCTGTTTCTCAATTATAAAAACAAAGTTTGTATTCGGTGATTCGAAAAAAAACTCCACCCAAATCCCAATCCCATCGAAAACTAATGAAATTTTGGGTTCAAATCTGGGTCGACCCGACCGAAAACTAATGAAATTTATTGGGATTTAAATCCGGGTCGACTCGAGATCCGTTGGGTCAAATACGGATTAATCCGAACTTTTCGAAACTGTTCGTGAGATCCACTCTTCAAATATTGTATTCCATTTAAATTAAAAAATAACAATGTATTTTATTAAACAATAATATAATAAGGCTGCGTCTATATGCACACGTTTTTTTTGCTAAATGAACACTATTCTGTGCGGTAACAATTGCAGTACACATCTGTGCGTTAACTCTTACCGCACCAAAGGACTCAGGGGTATTGTTGGAATTTTTTCTGAAACATATCAGACGCTGGTGCGGTAAGAATTACCGCACAGATCTGTGCGTTAACAATTACCGCACTAGATTAATCCCAGATTAAGCAAAAAAAAAACAGATTTTGCTTAACTTAAACCCTGTGCGGTAATTGTTACCGCACAGGAATTTTATTTTATTTAATTAATAATTTTTTTTTAAAAAGTATTAAAATATTATTAAACCTATGCGGTAAACGTTACCGCACAAAATGGTGCGGTAAACGTTACCGCACAAAACGTTTACCGCACAAAATGGTGCGGTAAACGTTACCGCACCAGGTTTTTTTGAAAAAATGCCCGTTGGAATTTTATGCCCGTTGGTGCGGTAATAGTTAACGCACCAACGGGCATAAAATTCCAACCCGCATTTTTTGGTTGTATATATAGGTTGAGCTATCTTGTTGAAGTTTTGCAATGCACACTACAATGTCTTATAATTATGAGAGTAGTGAGGATGATGGTAACGACAATTGGATATCAGGGGTCGTGGAAGAAGAATACGAAGTCGATGAAGAAGAGGAAGTGGACGAAGAAGTCGATGAGGAAGTGGACGAAGAAGACGAAGAAGTCGATGAGGAAGTGGACGAAGAAGAGGAAGAAGGCGAAGCAAATGTATCAATTGCATTAGACGATTGGACTCCGTTACCGATTTTGGTTAGTATATTATCAATTTAAATTTTGTATTTAATTGCATGAGATTTAGGTTAATTAGTTAAAATTGCGTATCTAAGTAATGTAGTTTAATCAATATAGGAAGAAGACTTTAGACCACATTTTAGTACTGCGCAAATGTGGGATAGTAAAGAAGAGATGATGGAATGGACAAAACAGAGAGCAAGGGATTTAATGATAGTTTTGGTACATCGTACATCTAGCAAATATTGCGTTGATTTTGTATGCGATAGGTTTGGAAAACCTAGATCGGGTAGGCCGAAAGTGAATTTAAAAAATCCAGAATTGCCGGTTCCGAGGCTTCGTCACCGAAAATCGAAGAAATGTGGTTGTACATTTGAGTTATATGGGGTTCGTATAAAAGAAGGGCCTTATAGTTATAAATGGATCGTGAATGTTGTAGAAGGTCGTCACAACCACACCCTTCCTACTAGTTTTCATAGGAATTCATTCGTGGGTAGAATGACCAAAGAGGAGGAGAAAATAGCAAGGGAAGCGGGGGATGATCGCAAGACGCCAAAAAACATACTTATTCAGCTTAGGATAAGAGACCCGCAAAATGTGACATCCATGAAGCAGATTGCCAATTTTTTGCAGAAAATCAATTTTGAAGATCATGGTGAATTGTCAGTTACTCAGTGGTCTCTAAATTTTCAGAAAGAGAACAAGTATTTTTGTCAACCTTTGAGGAACACGAGGACGAATGAGGTTGAAGTCCTTTTTTTCGCTCACCCGGAGTCGATTCGTTTGTTCAGGAAGTTTCCTCATGTGATTATCATGGACGCCACATACAAGACAAATAGGTATGATATGACTTTAGTGGAGATGGTTGGTTTCACTTGCACGCACAAGACGTTCAACATCGCATATGCATTCATGGCTCAGGAGACAGTAATGCATTACAAGTTTGTGATGATGTGCGTTCATGAGTTGTGTAGAAATTTGGGAGTGATGCCGAAGGCTATAATGACCGACTGTGAGAAGGCTTTGTTGAGAGCAATCAAACTTGTGTTCAAAGACACTGATGTGAAGCAACTATTGTGTTGGGTGCACATTAAGCACAACATCCAGTCACACGCAGAAAAAGTGATTAAAAATACTAAAAGGGCGGAGAACTTTGTTACGCAATGTTGGGGGATATTTTGCTCGAGCACCGAAGAAATCTACGAAGAGAGGTTGAGAAAGCTGAGAGATTCATGGAAGAAGGGCATTGTTGGTTACGTTGAAAAGTACTGGTTTACTCCGTACAAGAAGTTCATAGTTAGAGCGTGGACGGACTACACTCTTCACTTTCACACAAGGACTACAAACAGGTATCTTTGTTTGTTTAGTTGTTAATTTGGACCACCATATTATTAATGCTAATGATTAGAAATTGTGTTTATTTAGGGTGGAGGGGATGCATAAGGTGTTGAAAGAAATTGTGGGTTCTAGTAGAGGAGGCTTCAACAGAGTGATCGTGAGGATCCACCATGCGGTCATAGTTCAGATGGACCTGATTAGGGCGACGATGAACCAAGCACTTACCACTCGGCAAATGGTCTTTGATGACCCAACCTTTCGTCCTGGCATTCGAATGTTGTTTTCAAGGCTATTTTACCGAGTGTCAGATAGGTGTTTTCTGTTGTTGTTGGAAATGTACCAACAAATATTGAAGGAGGAGTATTCAAATGTTTGTGATGATCATTGGGTTCGAGATTGTCTTGGGATGCCATGCGTACACGATCTTGCTAGGGCAATCATTTCAAAGACACCTCTTGTTCCGGATGATTTTCATGACTTCTGGAAGGAACTGAGATGGGAAGATGATGCAATAAATTTGTCCTTACCCGACGACAATCGTTCAATGTCTATTCCGGAGATCAGAATGCGTGAAATGTGGGCGAAATGGGAAAGTGGAGATTTGAGGGATGGAACTCTATTCAGATTAAGTGAGTTGTACATTGACTTGGAGCATCCGAAACAAAGTTCTTTGGTAGAGCCAACAAACTTGTTTAGGAAAGGAAAAGGAAGGCCGCCGGGATCAAAGAACAAGGAGAAGCAGCGAAATGGGAATTCTCCTCCGAGAGAAAAGAGGGAAAAGAGTTACCACGAGTACGTTAGAGAAGACTTAACAAATATTGAGAATGCGCAAAAAGTCGCAAAGGAGAAGGCAAATAGGCAAAGTGAACGACCAACTTGTCCTAAAAAGCAAGCAAGTCAAGTGTCGTTCGACTTCGGATCACAGTCCCAACCTGAACCATTGTTTTCAGAGACCATCGATTTAGAAGACGAAGACATGAATGTCGTGCCCCTAAGAGCTTGCTATCCAGATCGAAACGAAACAGAGGAAGGAGAAGATGAAGAAGAGATTGAAGAAGCCATAAGTTATATGGGGGTGAACTTGGGGGTGAAAAATATTGACTACTTTTGGCTTTCCTACATGACTTCTGTGAAAGATGTGCGTTCAGACGGACATTGTGGGTATCGGTCAATGGCTCTACTTACGGGTATGCAACAGAGTCAATATCGTATGATCCGTGCTGCGTTGGCAGCGGAGCTTCTTGGAAACAAAGAGACATGGGAGCCCATACGACGTGGACTACGGGTAGGATCATGGGACGATCTTATTGCTCAAGTTAACTACATGAGAAGTCCTTGTGAGAGACCATTTTGGATGGACATGCCATTTATGGGTTTGGTGTTTGCCACAGTGTATAATGTTGGTTTAGTGCAACTATCCTGGGATGCGCCGTGTTTATGCTTGCCAATAAGGCAGTCTACAGTGAGCCCTGGTCCTCCACAGAAGATTTTTGGGATAGCTCTTGTCGGATGCAGTAATCACTGGATACCGGTAAGAATCTGTGGTAATCTAAACAAACGTCATGAAACGTCGAAATCATTTATACTTATTGATTAATTTTCTTTGTATATCTAGGTTTGGCTCCGTGATGGGGCACCATTGCCACGTTGTTCCGGTTCGTGGAGAAGATTTGCAGATGACAACATCAAGTGGTGGGAAGGGATATATGCTGGCCAAGTGGACTTGTTTCGACAATACCGCTTCACTGCTGGAAAGCGTATGGACTACATGACTTGATTTGTAATAGTTTAGTAGCCTTGATCTTTAGACTTCGATTGGAATTGATTTATAATATGTAATGACTTGTCTTGTCTGCTTTGAAATATGTAATGACTTGTCTTGTTTGCTTTAAATAGTGTTTTCAGTAGAGTTAGATGAGGTAGGTGAAACAGTGAAGTGAAATCAGTGAATCCATAAACTACAACACACTCAGCGTAAATTAAAAAGACAACAGACTCATTAAGGAAAGACAACAGACTCATTAAGGAAAGACAACAGACTCATTAAGGAAAGACAACATACTCGTTAAGGAAAGACAACATACTCATTCTTGAAATTTAAACTAAACACAAACTTAACGGAGATTCACTGATTTGATACCCAGATCCCTAATCGGAGTCACTGTCATAAAAACTAGGAACATGGTCATTGGGAAACCTCTGTTGTATCCAGTGTTTGGCTGCTTCAATACTCTTAGCCTGGTGAAAATATACCAGCTTCAACTGCTGGTCAGCTATCTCGAGATGAGATACAATATAATCTGTACCTAAACCCTCACCGTCTCCCAGCATATCATCATCCAAATCAACAGTTGTATCATCGACGTCCATACCCTCCTCCTCACTCTCACTGTAACCCTCATCATCAGCACACGGATCAACATCCAGACCACAATCCCTAACTGCCCCAGTATCTGTAAGTGCACGAGCCTCGTCAGTGGGTGTCGAACTAGAAGCATTCAGCTGGTCTCGAGCAGTAGCAAAACTCTGACGTATGGACGCTGTAATCTGCGTCCTCCTAACACGCTCTGCAGCAACAGGAGCCCCCGGAACAAAACCACTAGAGGCCATCGTATCTCGCACCCCCTAATGTTGTTGTTATAGCGTAACGTTATTTTCATAGCGTTACAAAAATAACGTCAAATTCAAAAACGTCTTTTCCATGACGTCGTAACGTTACAAACAGTTGTTGTAACGCCAATCCTAATCAAAATCATCTCTAATTTCTAAACATTTTGTTCATAACGTTACGAAATTAACGTTATAATTCGCCTAATTTCAATACTTTATATACTAATAGTTCATAACGTTACAAAATAAGAGAAGAACAATGTCGTATTTCATAAAATAATTAATTCATTACTTTTACAATATAGAATGTCATATTTCATAACATTATGAAATTATTATATTTCATAACGTTATAAAATTTCATTAATTTCATTAATTTCATAACGTTACGAATAAATTAATTAATTTCATAATGTTACCAAATAATATAATTTTATAACGTGACGCAATAAATTACTTAATTACGTTACGCAATAAATTACTTAATTTCATAACGTTACGTAATAAATTACTTAATTTCATAACGTTACCATATAAATTAATTTCATAATGTTATAAAATAAATTAAATAAATTGATAACGTTACGAAATTTATTTAAATATTTCATAACGCTATCAAATATTATTAAATTCATAACGTTACGAAATTAAATAACTAATTTCATAACATTATCAATTTAATAAATTAATCAAATTAAATAAATTGATAACGTTATGAAATTAAATAACTAATTTCATAACGTTATAAATTTAATAAATTAATTAAATTAAATAAATTGATAACGTTACGAAATTTATTTAAAAATTTCATAACGTTATCAAATATTATTAAATTCATAACGTTATGAAATTAAATAACTAATTTCACAACGTTATAAATTTAATAAATTAATTAAATTAAATAAATTGATAACGTTACGAAATTTATTTAAAAATTTCATAACGTTATCAAATATTATTAAATTCATAACGTTATGAAATTACTTATTAAATAATTTCATAACGTTATGAAATTACTTATTAAATAATTTCATAACGTTACGAAATAAAATAATTAAACTATTTAAAAACATTACAAAAGTTATAGAATATTTAATAAAAATACATACTTGATGTAGATCTACGGGAGTCGAAAAAGCTTCCGGTTGCGCCTCGGTTTGAGAATTCAACCTTCTATTTGCTCGAGTAGCGTACCCGGGACCGACGTTTTGGACGGGTCGCTTTCGGTTTCTTCGCCTCGGAGCGGGTATCGGGGCGGGTTGGGCTGCTGGTATCGGGTCGGGTCGGGCTTCGGGAATCGGGTTGGGCTCCACCGCTGTTCTCCGTCGGAGCTCTCTCCGGGCACCACCGCTGAACGTCAATGGAACCTCCTCTTCCTCTTCTTCTTCCTCCTCCATAGCAACCCAGCAAGCCCCACCGCTGAACGTCGACGGCGCTTCTGCCATTGTTGGCTGCTCCACAGTGGGGGGGACGACTCCGGCAGAAATTATGGGCCCAGAAGAACCGCCATGGTCGGGGCAACTCGAATCCATCCTCGATTGAAGGTTTTGATGGGTTAATCGGTGGTTTTGATGGGTGGCGATTTTTAGGGTTCGGCGGCGCTAAATTGCAGACGAGAGGAGGAAGAAGGTCGGGGGAGAAAGAATTTTTTTTTTTAAAGATGTAACGTGGTGCGGTAAGGGTTACCGCACCATTTTGTGCGGTAACGCTTACCGCACAGGTTTAATGCGTTACCGCACAGGTTTAATATATTATTAAACCTGTGCGGTAAGTGTTACCGCACAGGTTTAATATTTTTTTAATACTTTTTTAATACTTTTTAAAAAAAAATTATTATTTAAAAAAAATACAATTCCTGTGCGGTAATTGTTACCGCACAGGGTTTAAGTTAATGAAAATCTGTTTTTTTTTTCTTAATCTGGGATTAATCTGGTGCGGTAATTGTTAACGCACAGATCTGTGCGGTAATTCTTACCGCACCAGCGTCGTATAGGTTTCAGAAAAAATTCCAACAATGCCCCTGAGTCCTTTGGTGCGGTAAGAGTTAACGCACAGATGTGTACTGCAATTGTTACCGCACAGAATAGTGTGCATTTAGCAAAAAAAACGTGTGCATTTAGACGCAGCCTATAATAATAATATTTTATTATAAAAATATTGCTTAATTTTTTTCTTTATTACAATAAAAAAATCAAACATTTGAAACCCGTTGGGTTGACCTGAATCCGACCACGCACACGTAATATAAGTCTGTCACGAACCTCGTGGTAACGGTTGTTACACATATGAGAAAGGCTAATTTGCAAAAATACCCTACTTGGGGGTATCTAATAAACCTACCTAAATTGAAATGGATATTACTGTAATATCCATATTCCATTTTATTTTGTCATTTTTTTTGCTTTGGTAAATGAATAAAGGTTTTTGGAAAAAGGTAAAATAAAATCCAAAAACATTATAATAATGAGCTGAGAAAAGAAGAAAGAAAATCTGACGGAAAAGAAGAAAAGAAGGAAAGAAGGAAAGAAGGAAAAGAAGCAAAATCCGTACATATGTCAGGAATTTTTTTTTAAAAAAAAAGATAAAATGGGAAATGCGTCAGGAAAACACAGATCAGCCACAAAAAATCTGACAGGCCGTACAATTCACTATTCACTCGTACCAGATTAATTCTCAGCCACACAATTCAACTTTGGCGGTACACTTTCCCGCCAAATTTGATGTAAGCTCACTTAGAGCAAATTTTTGCTCCAAAATTAATGTAATTCCTCTTATCTTAACTTCATCTTCCTCATTAATTCCGTTTTTTCTCTTCTCCTCATTAAATCAGCTTCATATCCTGCCAGCCAACTGTTTCCATCTCTTTACATCCTTGGTGGTTTTGATATCTCTCCACCATACACAAGAAGGAATGGGTAAGTTGGCATATTAAATGCAAACGTTTTTTTGTGTATTGGTAGCAGTAAATGACTATGTTTTCTTGTTTTGGCTTGTTTAGGTCAAACATATATGTTCTCCTTAATATGTGGAGGCAAGTGGAAGGTGGAGAATGAACTTTGGGTGTATGAAGACCCTAAAAAGGCAAAGTGATGAGACCGGTTATGAAGGGCTGCTGAACATGGTTGAAGAAAAACTTGTCATTGATCTTAACAGGTTTGACTTAAAGCTCAGCTACATGCCTCTACAAAATGTTCATCTTCCTCCTTTCGATATTTCTGATAATGATGATGTAGACGCATTCTTCTTCTTGAACATGTCAAACTGCAAAGATAGAATATGGTCAATTCCTTTGCATTCTGTCGTGGTGCCTAAATGTTTTGGTTCAAATGAAAACCCTAATTTAATTCCAAAAGAAGAAGAAGAGATGATGGATGTTCAAGGTAGTGCACCTAAACCTTGTTCTCAGGCTGAAAATGTTGGTGGACCTTCTTACCATGTAAGAGTCCTAAAGAGAATGTCAGATCACATGTTTAGTAACATAGTAGATGATGAGCTGAGAGAAGAAGAAGACATGTCAGGATCATATGATAAGGATGTCCGGATATGTATGGAAGGTGGAGAGAAAGCTAAGAAAGCTAAGAAAGGCAGTGAACCTGATGTTGTGTCACTAATCAGTGACGATGAAGAGGAGGATGTTTTTATTTCTGCAACCAAGCGACAAGGTTTGGACCTTGTCAACATTTCTGACGAAGAATTTGATGATGATCATGTCAAGTTAGAGGACTACGAATATCTGGGAGGAGATGCTGAGGAACATGAACAGGGGTTTTACCATTATGATGTTCCCGCTGATATTGAAAATCTGGAGGAGGAAGAAGAATTGTGCTTAAACTCTCAGCCATTTGCAATCAAGGTTGGAGACGTCTTTCAAACCAAGGAGGAGGTTCAACGGTCTTTAGTCTCATATGATGTGGAAAAATGTATAGAAATGCGTGTGAAGAAGTCAGATAAGAGCACTTATGTGGTGGAGTGCCAAAATGGTGGAGCATGTTCATTTGGGTTTCGTGCTTCAACGAGGGGTGGTAAAGCTACTGGTCCGTGGTGGGTTCGAAGGCTTGAACCATCTCATACATGTGCGATGCTGTTCAAGAACAATCACAGCATGCATGCCAATTCATCGTTCATTTCCAAGAGTATCACTAGTGGAAAAAACACCTGTTAAGGCGGGCAAAAATCCCCTGTTGAGGCGGGCAAGGGTCGTTGCAACAGGGGGGTTGCAACAAGTAAATACTTGTTGAGGCGGTCAAAATAGTGTCCGCCTCAACAAGTAGGCAAAAATCACGCCTACATATATCGATTGCCCGTCTCTAAAAGTCTGATTGCCCGCCTCTAAAAGTCTCAAATCTGACCTGCCCGCCTCTACAAATAAAAATTTTGAGGCGTATAATATTGTCGCCCGCCTCAACATCACATGGGCCAACCAAAAAAAAAACTGCAGCATCAATCAAAAAATTACTACAGAAAAATAAAATTGAGCAAAACAACAAGACAACTTGAATCTTCAAGATCTGAACAAATCCCTGAACTGCAACATCGAACAAGAACACTATATATTCAACAATTGCACAATTTCTTACACAAATCGATCTCAGTACAAAAAACCCTAGACCAATCAAGCAATTACAAAAAATTCTTCAACAAACTAAACTTAATCAACAGATAATCTGATATAATGAAAAAATCTTGAACAACCTAAAAAAACCCTAAACTCAAACCTAAACTTGAATCTTCAAGATCTGAACAAATCCAGATCTGATGGAAATGGAGACGGCGAAGTCGAAGCTCGAGCCGAGAGATATGGAGACGGCGAAGTCGAAGCTCGAGCCGAGAGATATGAAGACGGTGAAGCTGAAGCCAGGAGAGATGGAGACGGCGAAGTCGAAGCTCGAGCCGAGAGATATGGAGACGATGAAGTCGAAGCTCGAGCCGAGAGATATGAAGACGGTGAAGCTGAAGCCAGGAGAGATAGAGACGGCGAAGACGAATGCTCTGGATCCGGGTTTTGCTGACTTGAACACATGCCGAGGAAGGAGAAGATGAACACCAGATCTGGGTTTCAGAGAAGCCAGACGAGCGCAACAAATCGAAGACGACGAAGACGAATGCTCCGGATCCGGCGAAGTCGAAGCTGAAGCCAGGCGAGCGCCACAAATCTGGGTTTCAGAGAAGATGAACACCAGATCTGTTCAATGGCTTCTTGGATTGAGGTTGGAGAAGGAAGGAGAAGATGAACACCAGAAGTTGAAGCCGAGGAAGATGAACACATGCGATATCTCCATAGCTGGATAATTAGGTTTTGAGAGGGAATGGAGAAGGAAGGAGAAAAGGGAGGCTGGAATTAGGTTTAAAACGAACGGTATGGATTAAAAACGAGAGATGAGATCCAATGGTCGAAATTAATTAGGCGTTTTTATTTTTAAAAAATGACTTTGTTGAGGCGGGCAAAATTTCGCCCGCCTCAACAAGTCCAATTTTTTGTGGTTGTTGAGGCAACCAAAGTTTTGCCCGCCTCAACAGATGTTTGTTGAGGCGGGCAGAGTTTTGCCCGCCTCAACAAGGGCGCTGCAACAAGTGTTTTTTCCACTAGTGTATTCTTGATAGGTATGTATTGTATTTGTCTTGTTGAAAAATTTAACCTGGAGGGATAGTGTATGAAGGGTGACCGGATGGTTTTTGAACACATGTAACAGGTTCAAAGGTCGCAAGGACGCACCAAGGGCAAAAGAGATACATGTTATCATGAAAGATCTAGGAGTCCATACCAGTTATTCCAAAGCAAACAGAGCAAGACAAAAGGCAGAGGACATTATTCGAGGGTTTCCCGAGGAAGGTTATACTCAACTTCACTCATGACTTCATATGTTGAAAGAAGTCAATCCTGGATCACATACAACCTTAATATTGGATTCTCAAAACCGATTTAAGTACTGTTTCTGGGCATTGGGTGCTTGTATCAGGGTTGTTCCTCATTTGAGAAAGGTAACTTTTTAAACTATATCTTTTTCCTGTCCAGATAATAGGTAGTGTGTGGAGAGACAATAACTGACGGGCGGAGGGATATGATTTCAGAAGAATAGATATAATTACCTGGCGGGATATATTATAGAGTGTGACAGGTTATATGATGTATCAGGTGATTTGTGTTGATGGAGCACACTTAGGAGGGAGATTCAATGGCCATCTTCTTCTAGCTACTGCCCAACATGGAAATAAACAGATCTATCCCTTGGCTTTTGTTGTAGTAGACAGTGAGAATAAGGATTCTTGGTCCTTCTTCTTTGAAGAGCTGAAGACGGCTGTTGTACCAGATAGTGTGGATGTGGTTTTTGTGTCTAATAGTCATTTGGCTATTAAAGCCGCTCTGAGACAAGTTTACATTCTTGCACAACATGGATATTGCATTTATCATATGCTGCAAAACTTCAAGCAAAAGTGCACTTGGGGAGGTTTGCAAGACCAGTTGTTTAAGGTTGCAAAGGCGTACACTGTAGAAGAGTATAGGACTGAGCTTCAGATCCTACAAAACAAAACTTCAGTTGTGGCAAATATGGCTCTCAAAGTGTCTCTTGAAAAGTGGTCTAGGGAATATTTCACAGCTGAGAGGTACAACATCATGACGACAAACAATGCAGAATGTCTGAACAAGGTGTTTAAACAGGAGCGTATGTGGCCTATTGTAGCATTGTTTGATGTTATATTACTTACCTTTTCCACCTGGTTTTGTGAAAGGAAGGAGTCGGCTACTACATGGTGTGAGGTGACTACTAGGGCAGTGACCAAGACAATTGATAATAGGTATGCGACATCTGTGAGTATGAGCATCAATAGGCTTAGTGATATTGAAGCAGAGGTGACTGATGGAAGGAACAAGTATGAGGTGAATCTTCGCCAACAAACTTGCCAATGCAACGTGTTTCAGAGAGATCGGATTCCTTGTAAGCATGCTTTGGCATTAGCAAAGGACAGGGGAGTTGATATTTCTACTCTTGTTAGTCACTTTTATACCAACAACATCTTGAAAGAAGTTTACAAGGAAACCATCCATTTGATCCCTCCACCCAACCAATGGGATGTTCCACAATCAGTCTCCTCTCTTCCGTGTTTGCCACCACCATGGAAAAGGGGACCTGGAAGACCAAGGTTGAATAGATATAAGGCTAGGTGGGAGAGGCCCTACAAACGAGTGTCCACGAGATGTGCAAGATGTGGTCTGTCTGGCCATACTCACAACACGTGCTCCCGGGCTGCAAGGGGAGGATAGTCAAGGCGAAGACCATAGGGTAAAAGGGTAAGACAACAAGGTTCTAACTTTTTGGTATATGAACAATGCTAACTTTTTGGTATATGAACAATTGTAACTTGTTATCCCGCCATGTTTGATGTTTTATCCCTCCAACATACAGGTTTTATCCTGTCACACGTACTTTTATAAGTCATATTATTTTGGGTTGGATGTTGAAATTCTGTTAGTATGAATGTTGAAATGCTTTTAGTTTGCTTTGTTAAGTTGTATTGTATTATCCCACCACACATTCTGTTTTATCCTGTCACTCTTATTTTTTAACATCCCGCCACCTAACTCCACTACATAAATGCAGTCAAAGCACACATTTACTCTCTGAACTAACGTCAGTACATGTTTTCAATCAAAAAGTAGTCAAACACATTTACCTACCCAACACGTTAACCAACCCAAACTAACACATTTACTCATTTTTTGTCAAATTTTGCTTCAATAAATAGGCCATTGTTGTATACACCGAGAGCAAAAACGTATTTTGCTCATTCCTTTCTTTCTCAACAACCATACCTTTCTTTCTCTCTTTCGCTCAACTCCTTCATGGCTGGTTATCACGTGGTAGACCCATTTCTCGACCAAGATTACCAAATCAAAAGTTTCTTCGTTGAAATGAAACGCTCATATATAGAGGGGGACTGTCGTCTATGTATCCCCATCGGTCATGGAGACAAGTTTTTGAAAGACTACAAGAACTTTGAAATAACACTTAAAGTTGGACTTCAGACTTGGGAAGTTCATCTCACACACTCAAAAAAAGGCTACTGCTTGGGCAAGTGATACGCTACACTTTGTATGGCATAACTAGGGGTTATTACATTGGTTTAGGAGTATTATCATAGGTATTAGGAGTTATGGTTATGTTCTGAGATATTTATTAAGAAGTGAAGAAATGAAGATCAGAACCGAAGAAGATTGAAGACTTGAAGAATGAAGAAGCTTCTGCGACGCCAACCGCGATCGCCACTACCATCCAGGCGATCGCCATCATTCTACAGAAGCCATTCGAGAAGAAATTAGCGACCGCAATCGCGGGTGATATGGTGGTGATCGCGGTGGAGCAACAAAGAGGAATCGACAGAATTGTTGAAGGCCGCGATCGCGGGTGTTCCGGCCGCGACCGCGGATGGACCGGCAGAGGCGAGGACTATTTCTCAGATCCGCGATCGGATGCTAAGTTGGACTGAAGATTGGGCCGTGGATTCTAAGCAGGCAGCTGGGCCCAAATAATGGAAGCACGCACCTAATGTGATGATATCAGTTAACAATTATTTCACCGGCTACGTTTTGTTTTATTTCATTTGTTTGTTTTATTTCTTTTTCCCTTATTTCTTTAATTAGTTTGAGGATTTATCTTTTAGGATTTTATTCTAGGGTTGAATTCTTTATATACCCTAGCAACTTTCATTAGTTTTTCATCATCTTTTCCATCAGACAATTTAGTTTTGCAGCCATGAGCAGGAACTAATCTCCATTGTTTTGCTTAGCGGTTGAAACCTTCAGTTATTAAGTTGTGAGATTTCTAAACTCTTGTTCTTTTCCTATGGGTTTGTATTAATTCTCTTGTTCTTCATCTATTGATTTCTATTAGTTTTGCTAGCTTGATCACCTAGTTTGATTAATAGTTTTCTATTGCTAGACTAGGAATATACGGTGGAATTCCTTGTCATTGTAGCACTCATATCTGCATGATCTGGTAGTTGATTGCTTTTATGAAAGAGAATTGATTGCATGTTAATACTTGACGGTTGTAAGTTATTGCATGCATCCTTATGATTCATGTGCTCTTTGCTGCTATTTCATCTAATCTTGAGAGGTTTCCCTGATTGCTGAATAGTAAGTATTATCAGGACCGGTTGGCCTGCTGATATATTAAAGATTGGAATAGGAACATTCCCTAGGATTGAATAGAACTTGAGATAAATCTATGATCAACTTGATTGACTGTTGTGTGGATACTTGCTAGGTGAAACCCCTTCGTATAATATTCTCACCCAAGCTTCCTCTGCTTGTTACTTGTTACTTGTATGTTCTTGCAATCAACCCCCCCCCCCCTTTGGTTACTTATTACTAGTTGATATTTCACTTGACTACATTGATTTGGTGTTTTGATTCCCTTGGGTTCGACCTCTACTTACTTGCTATACTCCAGTTAGTGTTTAGGGTTTTCTTTGATTTGGCTCTACGACATTAGCCGTATCAAATTTGGCGCCGTTGCCGGGGAATTGAAAATTTTCTGATTCTGTGTTGATTGTGAAATTATCAATTGTTTGGTGTGAACCTTTATGGTTCAGACCCATGCTACTGATTCATCCCTTGTTGCCTTTGACCCAGAGATTGAAAGGACGTTCCTTCGGAACCAAAGAGCAGCTCTGAACCAAGAGAATGAGATGGGTGATCGACATGGATCGCCATTGCCTACTATGAGGCAACTCACCGCCCCAGACTTAAACCAACAACCTTTGGCAGTGAGGTTTCCTGAGATTGAAGAAGGTGTGAACTTTGAACTAAAAGCTGGTTTAATTCATGAGCTACCACACTTCCATGGCTTAGCAGGAGAAGATCCCAACAAACACTTGGCTCAATTCCATGCCATATGTTCTAGTATGAAGCCAAGAGGTGTTACTGAGGAGCAGGTCATGCTGAGAGCTTTCCGATTTACTCTGAAAGACGCTGCGAATGATTGACTCTATTATCAAGCTCCAGGGAGTATTGATACATGGGCTAAGATGAAAAAGGTCTTTTTAGAGAAATATTTTCCAGCTACAAAACTGAGCAGCTTGAAGAAGGAGATCACGAATCTTCAACAACACTCAACTGAGAGTCTCTATGAATATTATGAGAGATTCAAGAAGCTTTGCTCAAGCTGCCCATTCCATAGTGACGAGGCGAATTTGTCGTGTGCCAAGTCAAGTAATCCTAACATGCAAACTGAGTAATATAGTGCGCAAGCAAGGGTCGAATCCCAAGAGAATCAGTTTATCAAATTCTTAAGTTATTACAATGACTAACCAATAATCGTGACCAAAGGTTTTTTTTTGTGGTTTTGATACGAAGTATCGAATGTCAACTTGGTTATAACAATATTAAGCGAAGTGTTCCACTTAGCGATTATCCACAATTAGATTAACAAATTGATCTTTAGAATCCTTTTCATCCCTATGTCAAGTTCTCAAGTGATTGTTCTAATCCCTGTTCTTGAATAGTTATTAGTCCAACTAGTCCTAATAACCCTTACTCGGTTATAACCTTGAAACTATCAAAGTTCAATAACATAGTAGCAATGCATTCAGGAATAGATAGATACATGCAATATCATGGACAACTAGTCGGATACTCGACATGTACTCAACTCTCTTCTCTAATAACAATCACAACTAGTTCATGCAAATAGATTGTGCTACACAACAAGTATGATAATTCAACTAGACGTATCAAACTCTAGCAATATGAATAAGATAAAACTAACTTAGGTGATCAATCTAAAGTAGTAAATCTAGTTCATCGACAATACAAACAAGAGAGTTGAGACAATCAAAGAGTAGACAAAGGGAAAGGATAAACTCACAACTTGTTGAATCCAAAAGCTTCAAACGCCAAGTGAAACAAAGAACTTTAGCAACTCATAAGTTTGTGAAAAACTCTCCAAAAACTTATGCAAAACAAAAGGTAAGATGATCAAGGATGATCATCCACAACTTAAATAGCATTCAGCTATTGTAACAGCCGAATTAAGGTAAACAAAACGTGTAGAAAGTTACAGAATTGAACACAAATTACTTCAAATGGCAAAGACATCAATTTGATTCTTCTGTCGAGGAACCGCACCCGCGGGTTGAGAGCCGCGAGCGCGGTTTTGGATTCTCCAGATTTTCAGGATGGCAGAGGGCCGCGGGCGCGGTTTGGGACCCGCGGGCGCGGCTTGAGCTTTCTCGGATCCTTGGCTGAGGATGAAACCCGCGGGTGCGGCTTGAGACCCGCGGGTGCGGCTTGAGACCCGCGGGTGCGGCTTGAGACCCGCGGGTGCGGCTATGTTGTCTGAGGTAGCAGCTACTGATTTCTTTAAGTCTTCGTCTTCGTCTTCGTCTTCAGCAACTTCTTCCTTATGCTTCAATGCTTCCAATGCTTGTATCATCTCTTGGAATCTCGTATGTAAATCTTCTCTCGAACAGCTCCATGATACAGATTACATAGAAACAAATAACATAATCCTATACAAAACTAGCTAATAATCCATAGTTGCGGTATGTAAAACACCGCTTATCAAACTCCCCCATACTTAGACCTTGCTCGTCCCCGAGTAAGCTAAAAGAAACTTACTCTTTTACAATAATCACTCAAAGATCTTAGGAAGTATGAAAAAGAAAGAAACTACAAATCACTAACACATTTAGTATACAAACAATATGATGAGAAAGAAATCTATCAATTTGGTCTTCCATAGTGGTTAACATGCAATTTTTTTTTTTTCCTAAGACACTCATTTCACTCATTTTGCCTAGGCGCCTCGAAAGGTTTTCACCTAGCCACTCATTTCATTTTCAATCTCACAATTCCTTACCGCCCTCAAGTCCTTTTTTGCCAAGCCTAATGCAAGCCGAACTACCCGCTTATTGCATGGATTTTTCCATCCCAGGATTTTCATTTGCCTTTTTTCGTATTTTTGTGGCTTTTTCTGTTTTTAATTCCATGCAAAGTATAAACCAAATTAAATAAAACCGAAGGGAAATAACAAGGAAATGAAACTACTCTAGGATAAGCAATGAACTAATTTCCCTCCCCCATACTTGAAGTGCACAATGCCCTCAGTGTGTAAGACATAGAAAAATAATGAGGAAGAGAGAAAGAAGCTCACTGATCCGGGTCATCCCGGTTTGGATAGTCGGGCCAACGAGCCTGCATGTCGAGCCGTAAGTCATCCACCGACTGCTGCAGTCTCTCAACATTTTGGTTCACCGTCTGAACCGACTGATAGACAAACTCAATCAGCTCGAAAAGACGCTGCTCCCAAGGTATGTCAGCAGGAGCGGCAAATGATGAGCCTTCGCCCCATTGCCTCTGAGGCTGAAAACGAGGGGCAGGCTCCTGGAAGTCATCATCATCCTCATCCTCAAGGTCAACTGGCTGCTGATCTGGCTGCTGAACCGGCTCCTGGATGCTGATCCCACCGCGAGCTCGTCGTCGAGCAGCTGCACGAGGGGGAGCGGGTGTAGGGTTGATCCTAAAAGTATGTGCTGGCCCATAAGCAAAGTCTTCTGCGAGAGCAATCTCGGGAGGACCGAGCCAAACCCACATACGCTCGTCCGCATTTACTGTAACCGACTTGAGCCACCTAAGTCGAGTCTGCAGAAATCTGGCATCCAACAAATAGGGACCCATTGAGGGGTCCAGACTACCTACGCAGTCAAAAGTCTCCCAGTCGGGGACGACAACCTCTAAGATGAGGGTGATCATGCCACCCAAAGCAATCTGACCCCTTGGTTTCGAGCGGGTTGTCTTGCAGGAGTGAACAAATAGTGAGAGCCAATCCGGAATCACCTGACATTCCGGCATAAGAGCATATAGATACTTCAGCTGGTAGGCAGGCACCTTGTTCACCTCAGAAAGCCCAAAGAAGGCCATAGATAGAGCCCGTTGTGTCAGGCGGAGACATGGATGGGACATCTTAGCATTATAATCATTGCCATGGGTATCCCGAACTTGTCCCGTCCATGTGTACCAGACCTGTGTAGGGCTGTCACCAACTGTAGTGTCATAATCTGCAGAGGGAACCTGAGAGATTCCCAAGATGTGGCGCAGTTGTTCAGCCTGAACCGTAAAGGATCGTCCATTGTAAATGAACTGGATGGCCGAGATGAAGGTGGTCTCCGAGACGGTCTTGGACTTGAGGCTCGCCAGAAACTGATAGGTAGCCTCGGCATGAGTGGGAGCTGACCTGAACAAGAAACCATGCAACCCTGCGTGCTCAAGCATGGCCTCAGTGCACGCAGTCATACCCAAATCATCGAGCGTACGTCGATGGAAAAATCTCGTGGCTACACACTGCTTAGCCCTTAAAAAAGCTAAGTTAGCCTGAACCTGTTGTTGCCACAAATCATTTTTGTGGCCTCGAGACGTTCCTGCTGCAGCCATCAAAGTGTATACACAAACCAAATGCTACCACAAATCCGCACACAACAAATATACCAAGCAGCTGCAGCAGCACAATAGCAAAAAGTCCTCCCCGAGGCGTAAGAAAATCAACAACGATGAGTGCGGTTGTCGGAAAAACTTACCGAAATCAGGAAGAATGGACGACAGAGGCGGAAGCCGCGGGCGCGGGTTGGAAGCCGCGGGTGCGGTTTTTGCGTTTTCTGATTTCTGGCGAGGAGGGAGCCGCGGGCGCGGGTTTGGAGCCGCGGGTGCGGTTTCTGCGAGGCGGAGAACTGCTTGGCAAGACGAAGCCGCGGGCGCGGGTGTTGAGCCGCGGGTGCGGGTGCGGGTTCGGCGAGGCGGAAAGCTTTTTGGAAGGGCGAGGCCGCGGGTGCGGGTTTTTTGAGCCGCGGTTGCGGTTGGATTCCGACGGTGGTCGCGGTGGACGGAGGTGCGGCTGTGGAGGAGGGCTTGGTGGAAGGATGTTGGTGTTGGGAAAGAGAAGGGTTTGGTCGCGGTTTTTGCGTTTTCTTTTTTTTTGTTCTTTTTTTTTCATAAACGAAAAGAAGAACCGTCAATTCCTTTAGTAGCAAACGACCATCGTCTTCTCGTCTTGACTTCCTAGAAAATAGAAAACAAAACAATTAAAAAGAAAATGAAATTCAAGGGAAAAGAAGAATACCTTGGGTTGCCTCCCAAGCAGCGCCTTGGTTAGAGTCGTGGCTCGACTTGGTTTCCCGTCTTCAATTTTCAAAAGTTGGCTCTTCTAGAGCCATTTCATCTAAAGACACTTTGGTGAATCCCTCATGGTAAGGTTTTAACCTTTGACCATTCACCTTGAAGACGTTGTGGTTGTCCTTGTCAAACAACTCCACGGCGCCATGAGGAAAGACGCGAGCAACAACATACGGGCCATTCCACCGGGATCGCAACTTACCCGGAAAGAGTTGAAGACGAGATTGGTAGAGCAAGACCTTGTCTCCCACCTTGAAATCTTTCCTCAAGATGTTCTTGTCGTGCCAAGCCTTCATCTTTTCCTTGTAGATCACCGCATTCTCATACGCATCCCGGCGTATCTCTTCAAGCTCTTGGATTTGCAACTTCCTAATGTCGCCTACCTCATCCAACTCCATGTTGCATTTTTGCACCGCCCACCATGCCTTGTGCTCTAACTCCACCGGAAGGTGACAAGCCTTCCCAAACACAAGTCGATATGGGGACATTCCTATTGGAGTTTTGTAGGCGGTCCTATACGCCCAAAGTGCATCATCCAAGCTTAGACTCCAATCCTTCCGATTAGGAGCCACCGTCTTTTCTAGAATCCCCTTGATTTGCCTATTGGACACCTCAGCTTGTCTATTGGATTGGGGGTGATAAGTAGTTGAGACTCGTTGAGTGACATGGTACTTCTTTAAAAGTGCACTCACCGTCTTGTTGCAAAAGTGAGTACCTTGGTCACTTATAAGAGCCTTTGGAATCCCAAAACGAGAAAAGATATTCTCCTTCAAGAAACCTGCTTCCACTCGGGAATCATCAGTTCTGGTGGCCTTCGCTTCCACCCATTTGGAAACGTAGTCCACCGCAAGTAAAATGTATAAATTCCCAAACGAACTAGGAAAGGGTCCCATGAAATCAATACCCCAAACATCAAAAATCTCACAAAAGACTAATGGTGTTTGTGGCATCTCATTTCGTTTAGAAATTTTCCCGACCCTTTGGCATCGGTCGCAAGCTTTACAAAAGGCAAACGCATCCCGAAAGATGTGTGGCCAATAGAAGCCGGCGTCCAATACCTTCCTAATCATTTTGTTAGCCCCGAAATGCCCCCCACATGCATGAGAATGACAAAAAGTAAGGACAGACTGTACCTCGTTATCCGGGAGGCATCGTCGGATTACCTTGTCAACACAATGTCTCCAAAGATAGGGGTCATCCCAAATGTAGAAACGTGATTCCCGCTTGATCCTATCTTTTTGAGCTTTGGTGTAGTTCAGCGGAAATTCTTCGCGAACCAAGTAGTTCACGATGTCGGCAAACCATGGTTTGAAAGACCGGAGGGATAAAAGCTTGTATTCGGGGTCAATTTCTGCATACTCTGCTGCCAGAAAACCGCGATCGCGGTTATCGAGACGCGGTCGCGGTTCTCCTTGAATTGAGAATTCTGGCAAACACAAACCGCGGGCGCGGTTTTCGGGCCACGGGTGCGGTTCTCCTTTTTCTGAGAATTTTTTAGAGCACAAACCGCGGTCGTGGTTTCCTGGCCGCGGGTGCGGCTTGTTCTCAGCAGAAGCAGAAATTACAGAATGAATTTGATACAAGTTTTCGTCCGGGAATGTACCTTGAATTTGAACCTGTAATTTACCGTCCTCTTGCACAATCCGGCTCAAATGATCAACTACGGAGTTTTCGACTCCCTTCTTGTCCCGGATTTCCACATTGAACTCGCTTAAGAGCAAAACCCATCGAATTAGTCTTGGCTTTGATTCCTTCTTCGTCATGAGATTACGAAGAGCAGCGTGGTCCGTGTGGATAATCACCTTCGTGCCCAAAAGATATTGCCGAAATTTTTCAAGGGCACACACCACGGCTAGCAACTCCTTTTCCGTGGTGGAGTAATTCCTCTGAGCTCCGTTCAAAGTCGTGGAAGCATAGTAGATGACTTGCATTGCTCTTCCGACTTTTTGACCAAGAACGGCTCCCACCGCGTGATCACTAGCATCACACATGATCTCAAAGGGTAGAGACCAATCGGGTACTTGGATGATTGGTGCTTCAGTGAGGTGGGCTTCCAGAGTGTCGAATGCCTTCTTGCACACATTCGACATGTCAAAGGTAGCTTCCTTCTTCAAAAGCTCACATAGGGGCGTGGAGATCTTAAAGAAGTCCTTGATAAACCTGCGATAAAAACCTGCATGGCCTAGGAAAGAACGCACTTCACGCACATTAGTAGGATAAGGCAACGATTGAATGACGTCAATCTTTGCCTTATCGACCTCAATACCCCTAGCTGAAATTATGTGCCCCAATACTATCCCTTGTTCAACCATAAAATGACACTTTTCAGAATTCAATACTAGATTAGTATCTACACATCTTTTAAGCACAAGTGACAAATGATTTAAACATGCATCAAAGCTATCCCCATGTACCGTAAAATCATCCATAAAAACTTCTATGAAATGTTCAATGTATTCCGAGAAGATACTTACCATACATCGTTGAAAGGTCCCGGGCGCGTTACATAATCCAAAAGGCATCCTACGATATGCAAAAGTGCCAAAGGGACATGTAAACGTCGTCTTCTCTTTATCTTCGGGTGCAATAGCCACCTGAAAATACCCTGAATACCCATCTAGAAAGCAATAATACGGACGACCGACAAGTCGTTCGAGCATTTGATCAATAAAAGGGAGAGGGAAATGATCTTTTCGGGTTACCGCGTTCAACTTGCGGTAGTCAATGCATACTCTCCAACCCGTTTGAGTTCGGGTAGGAACCATCTCACCTTGTTGATTCTCTACCAATGTTATGCCCCCCTTCTTAGGGACACATTGAGTTGGACTCACCCATTGACTATCCGAAATGGGGTAGATCATGTCAGCTTGAAGAAGTTTCAGCACCTCCTTCTTAACCACCTCCATCATAGGTGTGTTTAACCTTCTTTGGGGTTGCCTAGAGGGTTTAGCACATCCTCAAGAAGGATCCTGTGCATACAGGTGGAAGGGCTAATTCCCTTGATGTCAGCAATGGTCCACCCAAGAGCGGTAATGTGTTCTTTCAACACCATCACCAACCTTCTCTCTTGTTCACCTGTCAACTTGCTCGGAATGATTACCGGGAGGGTATCATTTTCCCAAAGAAAAGCATACTTCAAGTGCTCGGGTAATTGCTTGAGCTCTACAACCGGTGCCTGCACAATAGAAGGACGAAGCTTTTCGCTCTCCAAAGTTAGTAGCATGGGCCGACCGGCCAAAATTCTACCCGAAGCGTCTAGACGAGCTAGAACACTTTGAATCTCAGGTGGAAGAGACAAATCAAGTGTTGGTGAGTGAACGATGTTGTGTTCTAATACACTTTGTAATTCATCTAAGCCAAAGATATTAAAAACATCTTGGACTATAGGATCAATTACATCGATTGAACAAATAGACGCAGCATCTTCGACGGGGTGTTTCATAGCATCAAAAATGTTAAATTGAACTATTTCCCCATCGAACTCTAAAGTAAGAGATCCACTAGCCAAATCAATCTTTGTGTTAGCGGTTCGCATGAAGGGCCTCCCAAGCAAAATAGGAGCAGCTTGCCCATCATGTTCCATGTCTAACACAAAGAAATCAGCGGGAAAGAACAAATTATCCACCATAACCAAAACGTTTCCAACTACACCTTTAGGATACACGGTGGACCTATCGGCTACTTGAATAACAATTCCGGTTTCATGAAGTGGACCTAACCCGAGAATCTAATAGAGAGAGTAAGGCAACACATTTATCGATGCACCCAAATCGAGCATGGCTCGTTCAAAATGTGTGTCACCTATACGGCAAGGTATGCTGACCATGCCCAGATCGCTGCACTTCTTAGGCATTCGCCTTTGAAATACAGCGGAGACACGCTCGCTTACTGTCACCTTTTGTTGCCCTTTCAACTTTTGATTCCTCTTGATTGTGCAAAGTTCTTTTAAAAACTTTGCATATCGAGGAATGCTTTTAATTAACTTGAGCAAGGGAATGTTTACCTCACATTTTCTGAACGTCTCAAACAACTCCTTGTCGTTTTCCGGCCTTTTGGTGTTCCTAAGGGCATCGGGAAACGGGGCGGGAGGCTTGGTGGAGTTGAGAGGTGGAAAGTTGGGGCGAACGTAGTTGTCCTGTCTCAACTGGAAATCCCCCCGATCCTCCACTTCGAGTTCAGCATTTTGTGAAGGAAGTTCCGAAATATTTACCTCAGTAGAGGAGCCGCGGGCGCGGTTTTCAACCCGCGGGCGCGGATCTTCAGTCAAATTGATTTCTGGCTCAGTAGAGGAGCCGCGGGCGCGGTTTTCAACCCGCGGGCGCGGTTTTCAACCCGCGGGCGCGGTTTTCAACCCGCGGGCGCGGTTTTCAACCCGCGGGCGCGGTTTTCAACCCGCGGGCGCGGTTTTCAACCCGCGGGCGCGGTTTTCAACCCGCGGGCGCGGTTTTCAACCCGCGGGCGCGGTTTTCAACCCGCGGGCGCGGTTTTCAACCCGCGGGCGCGGTTTTCAACCCGCGGGCGCGGTTTTCAACCCGCGGGCGCGGTTTTCAACCCGCGGGCGCGGTTTTCAACCCGCGGGCGCGGTTTTCAACCCGCGGGCGCGGTTTTCAACCCGCGGGCGCGGCTCTCGGCTGTCCTCAGAATTCAACTTTTATGCAGAAGCCTCGACAAGGTTTTTGGTTTCCCCTAAAATCTTACCACTTCTTGTTGTCACTGCAGTTACATTTCTGGTTGGATTCACCACCGTTTGGGACGGTAGAGAATTGGAATTTTGTTGTGCAATGGTGGTAACAACTTCAGCCAACTGCCCAATTTGCTTCTCCATGTTCTTGATGCTCGACTCGGTCGTTTGAACATGAGTTGTGAAGTGTTGAGTCAAGGATCTCAGCAGCTCCGCAGTAGATGGTCCAGCATTGGGTCGAAGGCCTTGAGCTTGTTGTTGGGGCTCATTTGGATCACGCCACCGAAAATTGGGATGATCTCTATACCTCGGGTTGTAGTTGTTTTGTTGATCACCACGAGGTCGTGGGGGTCCATACCCACCAGCAGCAGCATTGACTTCAGCAACGTCTTCACCTTCAAGCTCAGGGCATTTATCTGTAAAATGAGAAGGGTCAGCACAAATACCACATACCTTTACTTGTTGTTGTTGTCCTTTTTGCAACTGAGAGACCATCTTTTTCAACTCTACAAGCTCAGCTACAAGAGAGGGATCCCCTGAACTTGCTGCGTGCACTCCCTTTTTGGTGTATATCCTACCAAAACTCCTTGTGCTCTCCGCCATATCTTGCAATTTCTCCATGGCATCCTCCGGCGTCATGTTGAGAATATTCCCACCACACGCAGCATCAACCATCCTCCTTTCTTGGTTAAGGAGACCATTGCAAATGTAAAGCACTAGATCCTCGGTATCATACCCATGAAAAGGGCACGAAGCACACAACCCCTTGAAGCGTTCAAGGTAGTCATAGAGAGTTTCATCTTCACTTTGCTCGACATGGGCTATCTCCTTCTTGAGAGCATTCGCCTTCTTCACCGGAAAATACTTGCTCAAGAACACCTTGTGCAACTTTTCCCAATTATCAACCGAACCGGTTGGCAAATGGTAATACCAAGAACGAGCACCATCCTTCAAAGTGAACCCGAAGGCTCTCATCTTGATCTGCTCTTCCGTGACGTTTGGCGGTTTGGTCGTCATGCAAATGTCATGAAATTGGTTCAAATGCATGATTGGATCCTCGCCAGCCAAACCATGGAAACTTGGGAGCAAATTGATCACCCCCGACTTGAGCTCGAAAGTCACCCTATGAGCAAGGGGTGGAATAACCACAGCTTGAGATTGCTGTGTCAGGTTCGGTGTTTGCCGCTCTCTCAAAGTGCGAGTAACACCACCTCCTGGTAGCCTTGTCTCAATTAGCTCCCGTTGAGCATTAACGACCAACTGCATGTCAGCCAATTGACGTTGAACTTCAGCAAGAGCTTCTCGATCGGCCATTTCTACTATCTCAGTCCCGACTCTGTCCTCTCTTCGATTCCGATGAAAAGTTCTCTCGATCTCTGAATCAAGAATAGAAAGAGGCTGATTAGTAGAACGGGTGTTGACCATTCACTAGTCAACACTTAAGTTAATCAAAATAAGAACTTAAAAATAAGAAAATTTGATTCCCCGGCAACGGCGCCAAATTTGACGAGGCGAATTTGTCGTGTGCCAAGTCAAGTAATCCTAACATGCAATCTGAGTAATATAGTGCGCAAGCAAGGGTCGAATCCCAAGAGAATCAGTTTATCAAATTCTTAAGTTATTACAATGACTAACCAATAATCGTGACCAAAGGGGGTTTTTTGTGGTTTTGATACGAAGTATCGAATGTCAACTTGGTTATAACAATATTAAGCGAAGTGTTCCACTTAGCGATTATCCACAATTAGATTAACAAATTGATCTTTAGAATCATTTTCATCCCTATGTCAAGTTCTCAAGTGAATGTTCTAATCCCTGTTCTTGAATAGTTATTAGTCCAACTAGTCCTAATAACCCTTACTCGGTTATAACCTTGAAACTATCAAAGTTCAATAACAAAGTAGCAATGCATTCAGGAATAGATAGATACATGCAATATCATGGACAACTAGTCGGATACTCAACATGTACTCAACTCTCTTCTCTAATAACAATCACAACTAGTTCATGCAAATAGATTGTGCTACACAACAAGTATGATAATTCAACTAGAAGTATCAAACTCTAGCAATATGAATAAGATAAAACTAACTTAGGTGATCAATCTAAAGTAGTAAATCTAGTTCATCAACAATACAAACAAGAGAGTTGAGACAATCAAAGAGTAGACAAAGGGAAAGGATAAACTCACAACTTGTTGAATCCAAAAGCTTCAAACGCCAAGTGAAACAAAGAACTTTAGCAACTCATAAGTTTGTGAAAAACTCTCCAAAAACTTATGCAAAACAAAAGGTAAGATGATCAAGGATGATCATCCACAACTTAAATAACATTCAGCTATTGTAACAGCCGAATTAAGGTAAACAAAACCTGTAGAAAGTTACAGAATTGAACACAAATTACTTCAAATGGCAAATACATCAATTTGATTCTTCTGTCGAGGAACCGCACCCGCGGGTTGAGAGCTGCGGGCGCGGTTTTGGATTCTCCAGATTTTCAGGATGGCAGAGGGCCGCGGGCGTGGTTTGGGACCCGCGGGCGCGGCTTGAGACCCGCGGGTGCGGCTATGTTGTCTGAGGTAGCAGCTACTGATTTCTTCAAGTCTTCGTCTTCGTCTTCGTCTTCAGCAGCTTCTTCCTTATGCTTCAATGCTTCCAATGCTTGTATCATCTCTTGGAATCTCGTATGTAAATCTTCTCTCGAACAGCTCCATGATACATATTACATAGAAACAAATAACATAATCCTATACAAAACTAGCTAATAATCCATAGTTGCGGTATGTAAAACACCGCTTATCACATAGTTATACTAACCAAGATCTCCTTATGTACTTATTTAGTGGCTTGATTGATGAGGATCGTCGTATGGTGAATGCATCCTATGGAGGTAAGTTTTTAAGATTGACTATACCTCAGGCTACTGAAATGTTTGAGGAATTAGCTGAGAGCTCAAGGCAGTTTGGTAGCAGGCAAAGAACACAGTCAGTAAATTCACTTGATCCCGCTAAAATTCAAAGTGATATGAATGAACTGAAAGATATGATGAAGTCTTTTATGCTGCAAAGTGGTGGTCAACAACACGTGAGAGCTTGTGGGGTATGCACACTTACAGGGCATCTTACTGATTAGTGCCCACAACTCCACGAGCCGAATGCTGAGGTAAATGCTGGAGGAGGATGGCAACCTAGGCCTAGATTTGATCCTTATGCTAATCATTATAATCCAGGTTCAAGGAATCATCCTAACATGAGGTGGGATAATCAGAATAATGTTCAAAACCCTCAAGTATTGCAAAATCACCAAAATCAGCCTAGACCTCAAAACTCTCTGACTGTTGAAGATATGATCAAGTCCTTAGCTCAGACTGTGATGCAACAAAACGCTAAGACGAAATCAAGCATCCAAAATCTTGGAAATCAGTTGGGACAGATTGCTCAAGCTGTGAGTAAATTAGAGGCCAGGGAACCGGTAAGAAACCCGAGAGAGAACGCCAGTGCAGTGTTCTTGAGGAGCGGAAAAACTTTAAACGACTGTTTTGTGCCAAAACCGCGATCGCCAGATCTGAGTGGCGATCGCCATGAGATTACAGAGAGCAAAACAGGGTCTGCATCCCGACCGCGATCGCCATGCCATTCCAGAAGCTGAGGTGCAAAATTATCCGCGACCGCGATCGCCGCTGGCTGACCGCGATCGCGGCCGGACTCCAGAAGCTGCATCAGATTTCGACATCAATCCGCGGTCGCGGATTGATACCCGCGATCGCGGGTCTTCTGCAGAAACATACTTCTCTCGGCCGCGATCGCCAAGAGCTGATGGCGATCGCCGGGAGCCCCCTGAGTACATTGACGATTTTGTTCGCCCGAATTTTCCACCTCTATTCTCTCAGAAGCCTGTTGCTCCCTTTCCTGAGGCGTTGAAGGATACTCGAAGACTGGATGATGACAAAGAAATCTTCGAAACCTTTAGTAGGTGTGAGGTAAACATTCCTTTGCTCAAACTTATTAAGAGTATTCCTAGATTTGCTAAGTTTTTGAAAGAAGTTTGCACTATTAAAAGAAACCAAAATCTGAAAGGAAAGAAGAAAGTTGAAATAAGTGAACAAGTTTCTGCAGTGTTTCAAAAAAGCATGCCTAAGAAATGTGGTGATCCAGGCATATTTAGCATTCCATGTGTGATTGGTGAAACTAAATTTGACAAAGCCATGCTAGATTTAGGTGCATCAATCAATGTTTTGCCTTACTCTTTGTGTGAATCACTAGGCTTAGGACCTTTGCATAAAACATGAACTGTTATTCAACTTGCTGATAGGTCTACTGTATACCCGAAAGGGCTTGTTGAGGATGTTCTTGTTATGGTTGGTGATCTGATTTTTCCTGCTGATTTCTTTGTGTTAGATATGGAGCATGCTAATAATGTCACACCTATACTGTTAGGTAGACCTTTTATGAAAACAGCACAAACGAAAATTGATGTTAATAGTGGGACTCTCTCTATGGAGTTTGATGGGGATAAGGTAGAATATAATATATATGACATGGATCCCATTGATAAGAATTCTCTATGTGCTATTGATGTGATTAATCCTACTTGTAAGGATGAATTGCAACCTGTTTTAGAAAATCTCTTAGAGCCCCCAAAAGTAGATGCTGTTTTATTAGTACTATCATTGTAGATCTACATTCGTTGGAGCTTAGCTTGTTGGTGACCATGTCTTCGTTGGAGCTTAGCTTGTTGGCAACCTGTCTTCTCTCCCGTAAAAAAAAAAAAAAAAAAAATAGAGTGCAAAAAAAAAATGAGAGAAAAGAAAGTAAGGAGTTGTATTACATCAAGTTTGGTTTCATTAGTACTATCATTGTAGATCTACATTCGTTGGAGCTTAGCTTGTTGGTGACCATGTTCTTTGCAAGAAGTTGATTTGTTTGGGTCACCTTCTACATTGGAGGTATTCTTTCTTTTGCTTTAGATGAGTTATGCCTTATTGGATTACATTTAGTGCTCATCTAGTTTCTCATTCTACCACACTTTGAGTTTTATTGGAGGAAGGTCATCCGACCTTGTATGTGAGTCTTCTGTTGATACGCTGCACTTTGTAAAGCGTAACTAGGGATTATTACATTGATTTAGGAGTATTATTATATGTGTTTCGAGTCATTATTATGTTCTGAGATATTTATTAAGAATTGAAGAAATTGAGATCAGAACCGAAGAAGATTGAAGACTTGAAGAAATCACCGACGACGATCGCCATAGACCAGCGGCGATCCCGGTGGAGCTCACTCAGATTGTACGTGGGCCGGCCTATGAAATTGTTGAAGCCCATGTGATGCTATTAGAGGATGACACAGAGATGATGTCACGATGATGCAGGGCTGAGTTGATGCTCATGGGCGGATTTAGAGGAAGCGAGGAGCTGGGCTGGGCCGTCATTTCTGCTGGCCCATTTAATGAAGAAGCAGATGGGGCCCACATTGGAAGCTTGCAGCCGTAATCAATTATTTGAAGCAAGCAGCTGCACAAATTCATCACTTTGCTATGTTCTTTTATTGTCCTTTTGCTTTATTTTCCTTGTTTTGTTTTATCTCTTTCCTTTTATTAATTAGTTTTAGGATTTATTTTTTACCATATATTTTTAGGGTTAGTTCTTTATTTAAGAACCCTAGTTCTTTCTATCTTTCCATCATCTTTTCCATCAGACAATTTAGTTCTGCAACCATGAGCAGGAACTAATCTCCATTGTTTCACTTAGCGGTTGAAACCTTCAGTTATTAAGTTATGAGATTTCTAAACTCTTGTTCTTTTCCTATGGGTTTGTATTAATTCTCTTGTTCTTCATCTATTGATTTCTATTAGTTTTGCTAGCTTGATCACCTAGTTTGATTGATAGTTTTCTACTGCTGGACTAGGAATATACGGTGGAATTCCTTGTCATTGTAGCATTCATATCTGCATGATCTGGTAGTTGATTGTTTATATGAAAGAGAATTGATTGCATGTTAATACTTGACGGTTGTAAGTTATTGCATGCATCCTTATGATTCCTGTGCTCTTTGCTGCTATTTCATCTAATCTTGAGAGGTTTCCCTGATTGTTGAATAGTAAGTATTATCAGGACCGGTTGGCCCGCTAATATATTAAAGATTGGAATAGGAACATTCCCTAGGATTGAATAGAACTTGAGATAAATCTATGATCAACTTGATTGACTGTTGTGTGGATACTTGCTAGGTGAAACCCCTTCTCATCATATTCTCACCCAAACTTCCTCTGCTTGTTACTGGTTACTTGCGTGTTCTTGCAATCAAACCCCCCCCCCTTTGGTTACTTGTTACTAGTTGATATTTCACTTGACTGCATTGATTTGGTGTTTTGATTCCCTTGGGTTCGACCTCTACTTACTTGCTATACTCTAGTTAGTGTTTAGGGTTTTCTTTGATTTGGCACTACGACTTTAGCCTCATCATCTGTCTCCTTCCCTGGGTTCGTTTTTATGTCTTCCATTTCATTGAGGACAATGCAATGTTTAAGTATCAGGGAGGAGAATGTATTCACATGTAATTATTTGGGTGTTGATTGTATCTGCATGAGCTTATTGAATATATATTGTATGAAAAAGCCACAAAAATTGAAAAAAGGCATACAAAATCCTTGGATAGCAAGTTCTATGCAATAAGAAGGTGGTTTGACCGGCATTAGGCTGGGGCAAAAATAAGTCTTGAGTGATGTGAGTTTTGTGAGTCTGGAACAATTATTGAGTGGTTGGGATGAAAACCCGAAAGGGCGCCCAAACAAGATGAGTGTTATAAAAAAATTGAGTGTTTTAGGATCTTTATCATCTTGGCGTATGGAGACATAAGAAGGAGACATATAGGAGGATTCAGGTAGGCCACTTGGAGGAATAAGGTGTAGTTCTGGGTATGAGCTTATTTTATCACATTGTTCTTGATTATTGATGTTGTGTTTTGTATGTTTTGGAGGAGTTTATTGGTTATGTAATCACTAGGAGATATTCTTGTACTTCCTGAGGCTTTGAGAATTTTATTGTATGGGTAGCTTTTCTGTACGTTACTCGGGACGAGTAAAAGTCTAAGTATGGGGGTATTTGATACGCTACACTTTGTATGGCGTAACTAGGGGTTATTACATTGGTTTAGGAGTATTATCATAGTTATTAGGAGTTATGGTTATGTTCTGAGATATTTATTAAGAAGTGAAGAAATGAAGATCAGAACCGAAGAAGATTGAAGACTTGAAGAATGAAGAAGCTTCTGCGACGCCAACCGCGATCGCCACTACCATCCAGGCGATCGCCATCATTCAACAGAAGCCATTCGAGAAGAAATCAGCGACCGCGATCATGGGTGATATGGTGGCGATCGCGGTGGAGCAATAGAGAGGAATCGACAGAATTGTTGAAAGCCGCGATCGCGGGTGTTCCGGCCGCGACCGCGGATGGACCGGCAGAGGCGAGGACTATTTCTCAGATCCGCGATCGGATGCTAAGTTGGACTGAAGATTGGGCCGTGGATTCTAAGCAGGCAGCTGGGCCCAAATTATGGAAGCACGCACCTAATGTGATATCAGTTCACAATTATTTCACCGGCTACGTTTTGTTTTATTTCCTTTGTTTGTTTTATTTCTTTTTCCCTTATTTCTTTAATTAGTTTGAGGATTTATCTTTTAGGATTTTATTCTAGGGTTGAATTCTTTATATACCCTAGCAGCTTTCATTAGTTTTTCATCATCTTTTCCATTAGACAATTTAGTTTTGCAGCCATGAGCAGGAACTAATCTCCATTGTTTTTCTTAGCGGTTGAAACCTTCAGTTATTAAGTTGTGAGATTTCTAAACTCTTGTTCTTTTCCTATGGGTTTGTATTAATTCTCTTGTTCTTCATCTATTGATTTCTATTAGTTTTGCTAACTTGATCACCTAGTTTGATTAATAGTTTTCTATTGCTAGACTAGGAATATACGGTGGAATTCCTTGTCATTGTAGCACTCATATCTGCATGATCTGGTAGTTGATTTCTTTTATGAAAGAGAATTGATTGCATGTTAATACTTGACGGTTGTAAGTTATTGCATGCATCCTTATGATTCCTGTGCCCTTTGCTGCTATTTCATCTAATCTTGAGAGGTTTCCCTGATTGCTGAATAGTAAGTATTATCAGGACCGGTTGACCTGCTGATATATTAAAGATTGGAATATGAACATTCCCTAGGATTGAATAGAACTTGAGATAAATCTATGATCAACTTGATTGACTGTTGTGTGGATACTTGCTAGGTGAAACCCCTTCGCATAATATTCTCACCCAAACTTCCTCTGCTTGTTACTGGTTACTTGCGTGTTCTTGCAATCAAACCCCCCCCTTTGGTTACTTATTACTAGTTGATATTTCACTTGACTGCATTGATTTGGTGTTTTGATTCCCTTGGGTTCGACCTCTACTTACTTGCTATACTCTAGTTAGTGTTTAGGGTTTTCTTTGATTTGGCACTAAGAAATTAGCCGTATCAGCAAGGGTTGGAGAGCTTTTGTTTAGGACAGTAAGCTCAAGTATAAGGATGAGTGCCTCTTCGACCTTCAAAGTGCAGATTCAAATGGTGTCGTGTACGATATTGAAGTGTACAACTATTGATGTTGTATCATTTCATGTTATTTCAATGTTTTCAGTTTCCTTGTGTCTTTTGTTTCCTTTGTACATCAATTATGTTTCTGTTTGGTATGGATTGGTAATATTTTCCCGCCACAAATTTTGTTTCATCCTGTCACACAGTTACTTACATCCTGACGTATTTCAATGCTACCACAATTCCTCTCTGATATGATAACTCACACTGAAGAGAGATAATTTTTCATTATAAGAGAAGATTAAAGCGTAGAAACTGAAAAAACCGACATCATTGCACTTAGATCACAAACTAAAACATATCCCTCCACACTTGCCCACATATCCTGTCGACCTACATAGATTACACAACATTAGAGTCTCCATAGCATGGTATGTCGAGACGAAAGTCCATGTCCCTGGTTGGGGGTTTGAAGTCACGCCTCCACCTCTTTTTCAGCTCCAAGGGGTGTTGATCGGTGACAATGAAGATATTGATTAGAGCAACAGACCTTCCTAGATCTGCAAGGGCATGGGCATCACGTGAGTGCTGCAAGGCTCTTATAGTGTTCCTCCCTCCATGAGCATGAACCATCTCAAAGAAATAATGTGTGTTGTTCTGGCGGTTGTTGAAGGTCCATAGCTCTCCTCTTAGCCAATTGATGTCCCTCACCTTATCTGCCACTGGAGCCCAATCTTCGCAGAGACCACCTTCGTAAGTGTGGCTCGTGACACTGGCCATTCTTCCGCTGCTGGGGACAAGGGAACCACCATAGTGAACTTCAGTATAGACTCTTGTCAAATCCATAACGCGATCCATTTTTTTGATAATTTATGGACTGAGAGCATGACAATATTCGGTAGGAAACTTTGTTATTTATAGACTTCAAGGCTAACACAAATTAAAGGCGGGTTTTTTTAAATTTTGAAAACTTTTTTCAAGTTTGAAAACTTTATCTTGACAATATTCCTTTTTCATCCTGTCAATATGTATTTTTTATCCTGCACAAGGACAACTGCTTTACTTTCAACTGCTTTACTTTGGCAGTTGTCACATCCTACCATTTTGAGTTGTCATAGGTGGTTCATGTATGACAATAAAACAGAAATCTGTATGACAATAAAACAGAAATCAAACCATTGTTCAACTTTCAATGCTAGACCAACATAGGTCAACAAAACCAATATTCACACAAACACACCTTAAAACTGTTCAGAAACATAACACATAACAATCAGAGATACAAATTATTCCTACTGTGTAACATCATCAACATTATTCAACCTAGTGACCCATTTCTCGTCAAAGAGGCTGTTAGCGAGGTCAAATCTGTGCATGTCGATTGTCTTGTCCGAAATTAGGGAGAGATCATTATTGCCAAAACACAACCACTCAATGTATTTCACAGTGTATGCACCACAATCACCACTGCAAACAAACAAACCATTACTCACAGATTTATAAAAGGGTGGCGGGTAAATAACAGAGTAGTGGAGGGATATATTACCTTCTTTTATTCTGTGGTAAGCCATCAACCCTTCCATGATAAGCCAAGTCCTCCTGAACCCTATGTGTGTACTTTGGGGACAGAGCCTCGTGTTTGCTCAAAAACTTTGGCACATACTTCAGGATTGGGGCCACATCTTTTTCTATTACCCGCTCTGGCTTCAAATCGGTGTTGTAGTCATACACATTGAGCTTCCAGTTCAGGAGGTCTATTTCAATGGTCACCCAATGGTTGCCTCCAACAAAGAGTGGTGCATAAATGAAGTCCACATCTTCCCAATTTTTTCCAAATAGAAATGGAAGACTTCCCTTGAAGTACCCCACAACACGATATGGAATAACTGGTACTTCAACTCCACCTGCTTCACTCTTATGTTGGTCCTTGTAATCCTCAGACCATAGACAATCCATTATGGCAGCCTTGTTATTATCAGCTGGTTTTTTCCTGAGCTCATACCTCACGTGGCAAAGAACCTCATCGATGTGCCGCCAATACAAGTACACATTAATTACACTTAAGACTGAAAAAATAAAAAATGAAAATTTTATCCTGTCACCCTTACCAGATTATCCCACCAGTACTTTGGTTCAATAATGCACTCAAAGAAAGCATTGTCAATAGTAACTCCACTCAGACCTTCAAACTCCTCAGGGCTGAAACATAAAACACAATATAGGAGTATAAAATTTCATTGTAATCATCATAAAAGATATTAAATAGTATATTAATACACCAATTTTTTCAAGTACCTTTCCCCTTGGTACCATTGTATTGCATCTGTCATCTCTCTTACAACAGAATTATTGGTTATCTTCTTCCAGAATGCTTTGGAATAGACTTCCTTCTTCTTGTCCTTGTTGTCCTTGGTGTTGTCCTTCTTGGTGTTTTTCTTCTTGGTGGTCTTGGATGTGTAAGGAGAGCTAAGAGAAGTAGAAGACTTTGTATTACGCTTGGGAAGGATCCTGCAAAACCACAGTGACAAAGAAAATATCATATCCTTCCATGCAACACAAACTATCCTGTCATACTCCGAAAACTATCCTGTCATATTCCAAAAACTATCCTGTAATTTCAGAAGTTACCTCTGTTTCTGTGGAGACACCTTGTTTGGAGAACGACCACTAACATGCTTCACCCTTTTGCCAAACACAAGTTTGGGTTTGGCAAAATCACCTGCCTTGTTCTCCTCACCTTTCTCCGCCTCAGTCATTTCCACATCAGCCTTTCCCTCCTCAGTCTTTTGCTCCTCTGCCTTTCCCACCTCAGCCTTGGTCTCCTTATTCTTTTCCTCCTCAGCCTTGGCCACCTCAACCCTTTTCTCCTCCTCAGCCTTTGCTTCCTCCTCAGCCCTTTTCTCCTCCTCAGCCCTTTTCTCCTCCCCAGCCTTTGCTTCCACAGCCTTTTTCTCCTCAGTTGTAGCCTGCTGAGTGAGCTCTTCCCTTGGTGCATCTTCAAGTTCATTATCTTTCAACTCATCTTGAACCTTAGGGTCGCTCTCATCCTTATCAGATGTCTTCTCAGCTAGCTCAGCAACAACATTCATTACCACATCTCCTTCTCTTCTTTTTTTTAGCCAAGTGGTAAATGTATTAGAAGAGTCAAAAGACTCAAAAGAAGGAATTACAAGCCAAATAAGAGTACAAGGAAATACCACAACTTAGAGCCTAAGCCTATTCCTCATAGCTCTTCCTCTCCTACTAGTAATCTTAGCTTTGTGAATAATCCTCACTTTACAATCATTTACAATTTTAGTGGCACAACTATTAACATCAATGGTGGCTTGATTAAAGATGACATCATCTCCTTCTCTTCTACGAACACCAATTAATTGAAAATCTTCGACCCCCTGCAAACAATCCTGTCATGTATCAATATATATCCTGTCATTAAACAAACACTTCCTAGACACCAATAAACTAATCATACCTCATTGTCACTCAAGTCTTTGGAGCTTACAAACTCCTCATTCAAGTTTACAAAAGGAGCAACAACATTACCCACTGGCTCCTCAACCCTTTTCTCAACATTCTCAACAACAACTTCATCAACATTGTCAACCCCACAAGGAGCAGCAACATTGTCAACCCCACCCTGAACAACAACTTCATCAACAACATGTACTTCATCCCCAACAACATTATCCTGTGGAAAAAGATGGTCCTCCAACTTCTCATTATTACCACAATCAAATACTGGTTCATGGTAAATAACAAGTCCTCTTTCCTGCAATAAAAGTTTCTTAAATCCTATATTTCAAGCTTCACAACCTATCCTGACATACTACAGAACCTATCCTGTCATCCTTCACATTCTATCCTAGTATGATTTATTACTATCCTGACATACAACCCAAATTATCCTGTCATACTCAAATAATATCTTGTCATACTTTAATAAAAAAATAAATTAACAAAACAAAGTATACATACCTCATTCTCAGCTGTCACTGCCTTGTCCTCTGCTTTCTCACATCCATCATCTCCATCTCCACCATCATCATTTCCTCCATTGTCATCTTCACCATTGTCACTGCTTTCCACTTCAGATTCTTCACTTTCCTCAGCATTCTGCTGTGTTGTCTCCACCTTATCTTCTCCACTGTCACTGCCTTCACTGACACTCTCTTCACTCTCAGACTCCTCTTCATACTCTTCACTCTCTTCACTTTCTTCACTAGAAGATTCTACTGGTTGCTTACCCTTCCAGGCTGGTGTCTTGACACTCTTCCTTGCCATCCTCTTCCTAGGGACCTCCTCCTCCTCCTCAAAAACTACATCGTTCTTCACTCTTTTCTTTCCCATCCATTTCTTGGGGACCTCCTCCTCCTCATAAACAAAGTTCCTTCTCTCCAGCCTTTTAATCCTCTGACAAAGACCAGCCTCAAACTTGTCAATCTTCATGAACAAAGCCTTCATGACCCCCATTAGCTGACCTTGTTCCCCAGTAGATTGTCCTTGTGATTGGTCTTCTTCTTGTCTAGGCTCACTGCCCTTTGTCTTTGACACAAACTCAGATGTAATCTGGTCAAAGAAGAGGTCATCTACTTCATCTGAGAATTTGCAACCATTAAGAAAGTCCTTCTCAGATTCATCTGCAACCAGTAGAGGCAAGACTTCTAGACCTTCTCCTTCAAAAGACAACCTTAGTGATCCATGCTCAGGGCATTGGGTTGCCGACCAACGCACTTCTCTGGGTATTTGGGTCTCACTAATCCTTGAGGCATACTGGACTCCAACAGTCTGTACACACTCCCAAATCCACACCTACACATAAACAAACAAAACCATTAGTAATCCTGTTACCCTTCAATATGTATCCTGTCAGGAATGTACTACTATACCTGAAACACCACTGCCATCCCTTGAAGGTTGTATGGTATTCTACCATCATCTGAGATTTTTATGGACTTCTCCATGGATATCATTCTTCTTGCCATTGATCTGATCAGTGCCCTGTGCAACTCCATGTAGGCAACTCTTCCCCATGGATAACTCCAAAACTTGTCAATGGTTTCCACTACCCTCACATGTTCAACTTTTACAAGCCTCTTCTTATCACCTCCAAGAAGAATCCCTTCCACAATCAGCAATAATGCTAACTTGAACTTGTGGTTGTCCAAGACTTTGTGCTTCATGAACCTTTTATAAAGGTCTTGCACTGAAGTTTTAGAACCATCAGGACCACCAAATAAACTGTTCATCACTTGGTTGTCTTGCTTCCTAGATGATTTAATCTCCTTGGGAAGAGGGCCACAGTTCAAGCCAGTTATCAAAGCAAACTCTTCCAGCGAAAATCTCAATGGCTGACCAGCAATCTCATACCATGTCTCCCACTTCTTTTCACTCTTCAACTGCTTGAAGAGAACTGAGTGCACGGTTTGAGAAGAGAAGGTCACTTGATTGACCATTTTCACAACATCCCCAAAAGGGCTGCCACATATTCTTCTCCAATCTTGGCATGCTTGCTTAGACTCTATGTCTTTGAGATATTGCCTCCTACAGTTAATATTCACACGACCATGCAATGCATCTCCCTTGAAGTAAGCATACATCACCTACATAACATTGCAGGAAAATATTAGTAATATGTCAGGATGCACACTTCTTATGACAAGAAACAGTATTCAGAGGTGGAGAGATATGCAAACTACACATAATCTCATTAACCCATGCACAAATGAAATTCCTTACAAACTAAAATTTTTCACAAAACTTCAATCCAAATACTTCCACTACATAAACTCCTAAATGCACATAAGCTACACAAAACCAAAGTTCCAAGTGTCGGGACACAGAGAAGAGTATGTCAGGACATAGTAAGGAGTCTTTCAGGATAACCCTAAACAATCTAGACACAGCGAGGAGAAGAGGATGTACATGCATTTCCTTAAAAACTAAAAATATTCAGAAACTCAAATCCAAATACTTCCACTACATAAACTGGTTCACAATGCACATGACAGGAAGTATTTTTAGAGGTGTCAGGATTCATAATACACATGAAGAAATGAAATTCCTTAAAAACTAACAATATTCAGAAACTCAAATCCAAATACTTCCACTACATAAACTCCTAAATGCACATAAGCTACACAAAAACAAAATTCAAATGTCGGGACACAGACAAGAGGATGTCAGGACACAGAGAAGAGGATGTCCGGACACAGAAAGGAGGATGTCAGGATAACCCTAAACAATAATCAAATTATTCACAACTTTGTTCTCAACTCCAATTACACGTGAAAATGTACATATTATCTCAAATTTACATGCATTGGCTTCAGTCATGAACCCTAAATTCACCAATTTAACTCATATACTCGAATTGAATAACAAAATTTCAGAAATTTCACTTACATTGTCGTTAAAAGCCAAAGGCTCCATGCTTCTCCATTTCCCCAAGAGATTCAAGACCTCCTTCTTCCTCTGGGAGACTGTGGCTTCCCCTTTGGGCTCCGACTTCACCGACGAACCCTTAGTAGATTTGGGGGTTTTCTCGGTTTGCCTCTTCTTTCTTCCTTTAGAGTCTCCATGTGCGTCTCTCTTTCTTTTCTGGGGTGCGGGGGGTGCGGAAGCTCTGGTCACGGCCATAACTGGAGCGATTGGGAGAGAAAGAGTTGCCAAAGAGAGAGTTGGGAGAGAAAGACAGAGAGTTGCCGGAGGTTACGAGCGGTTGCCGGAGAGGTTGAGGGCGGTTGAGAGCTGGGGTCGGGAACAAAAATGGTGAAATAGTGAAAATGAAGAAGAGAAGACGAATGGGTGAATGTTCGTTTTCAACGAGAGAGAAAATGGGTGAGAAGCTGAGTGAGAAAATGGGTAAATGACATTAATTTTAGCCTAATGCTACTTAAGTGGGATTAAGTAGCAGTTACTTTTTAAATTATGGCATAAACCATAAATTCATTCCGACTTCATCTTCAACCCCTCGTCAAATTTTCTAACCACTAGAAACGGAAATCCGCGCGAAGCGCGAGTCTTTCGCTCGTGGTTTTTCCCTTTTTTTTGGTTTCTTTGATTTGTTTTTGTTTGTTGTAAATAGTTTTAAGATAATGATTTCATCATTTTATCTTAACAGTCAACGTGTAACATAATACAGACCGGAAGCGAAGCTTAGATAGTTTTCGACATTTATTAATATATATTTACACAATATTATGCTCTCGGTTAATTTCAAGAGAATGTTGTGTTATATAAGATCTCACTTTCCGATGGGTAGTTTACTCTAGTGTGGTGCCCGAGCCTTTTACATTGTTTAAAATTAGTTTTAATAAGCATTTGAAAAATGAACATCGAGAATATCCTTGATAAAAACAAAATGGCTCGGAAATAACTTAGACATAATAAAGTAATAACGACAATCAGATGATGGTTTGCATGAATAAAGAAACTAATGTAAAATAAAACAATCGAGTTATAGGTCTAAATGATTAAAGACTATTAAAAACATATACATTATATCAACATTGGAAAACTCCAAATCAATACTCCCTCCGTTCTTTTTTAATTGTCATTCTATCCTTTCTTTTTTTGTTCCTATTTAATTGTCGTTAGCTATTTTGGCAAGATTTTGTCAGATTTTCCCATATGTTTATTACTAGATTTGTAATCTTAAATAATTATCATTTTGAACATTACTAATCAAGGAAATTAACTGAGGGTAATTTTGAGAAAAAATTGAATTCTTAATTTGTCTTAAAAATCCTAGAATGACAATTATAAAAGAAGCTCCTCTTTCAATGTCATTCTCATTTGAAAATAATATGGGTCTTCCATTCACAAATACCTACCAGTATCATCAATTCGAGAAATTAAAATTAAAAATCACAGAATTTGAGATCGCAATTCAATGTGACAACAATCCAACAATTAAGCAACCTAAGCAAAATGAGAAAGTTGAAAAAGAGTTTATACACTATGGGAATGGAGAAGGTGAAGTTGGCGGCATCAGGAAATTTTGAGTGAAAGACGCCATTGTCGACCATGGAGAAGTTCAGCAGGGGAATGAATAGCCCTACAGCAACAACCGCCCTCTCCACAACCTCCAAAGCAACCACCCTTCTTCTAAGATGCCAACTGAAGTCTCGTCTGGGCAATATGAGCACTAGAACGAGCAGTGAAGAGATCGAGTAGAAGCGACCAAGCTTGAGCAGAGGTAGTACAGTCAGTCACCTGAGCAAGGACCGATTCAGATAGTGATGAGGTGATGATGACTGTTTGTAGCGAAATTACCTACGAGAAGATAACTAAGCAATTGTAGGGCAAATATCAAAGAATACGGTATAATCTCAACACTCAATAACAAGACAGGAAATTAGGGTTGAAACTTTATCTTGGTATTACTCGAATGACGGCTCAGATGATTACAAAGCAGGCGTTAACCTTTATTTATAGGCTAACCCTAACAATATCTTTAAGGAAACGAGATCTTATCTTTTCCTAACAATATTCTCTACGTTATCTTTTACCATTTACAATAATATAATATAGAATAAGATAGAATACACTCGGCCGACCTAATCCTTGAGAAGAACGAGACCTTTGCCACGTCTCGTTACATCGACGATATCTTCCTTTCACCTCGTCGCGTCGATGATGTCCTTCTACGCGTAGCTTCCACGCATTCCACACTCGTCGTATTTTTAGGCACAAACAATACCCCTAAGGCGTCTTACAGGGCTTGACGTCTAGTAGAGCTGGGAGACGCCTTCTTTCTTCATGGAATACGTCTTCATTACACCAGGAACGCGTTGATGATTACGTCACTTGAATTTTTATTATCGTCGCAGAGCTTTGATCGTCCTTCTTCTTCAATCATTTACATGTGGCATGCGAGGAGCTTTGTTATCTGTGCCGATAACGTTCAATCGCAACAGCTAGTTTTCCAACGGCTATAATGCCGTTAAACTTTCTCCCGTAATATTCGCGATCTCTCGGGCTATATAAAGGGGAGATCTTCATTCTCTTCCTACTCCTTCTACAATTCATCTATTCTGATTATCTTTTGCTTTCTCTTTTACTTACGCTCAAAAAAGATCATCTGCTTCTCCTTTCTTCAGATCTCTTCTTCTAACTCTTAAAAAATGGCTTCTTTCTACGTACCCAAGTTTATCTTGAAGGATTCCGACTGTAAGTCAACGGAGGCACGCGAAGTCGAGAGATTGAAATCGTTGGCGAATCTCGGTCCCGAGGTGGAGATTGAGATACCTCCTCAAGCGGTATTTGCTGATGCACATCGGCCAGGGTGGATTGCGGTATACGAATACCCTTTCCTTACTGGTCACCGATTTCCTTTCTCTCCGCTGACGAAGGCGTTCATGCTCACTCTAGGAGTGGCCGTAGGGCAGCTTTTGCCGAGCGTTTGGAGGATTTTGGGCGCTTTGGACGACGTGAAGGAGAAACATGGCGTTGACCTTGCCATCGACGATCTTGCTCATTCTTTTAACGTTCAGACCAGAACGGTCGAAAGGGTAGGTGTTTGTGCCTATAAATTCCACTACGGTTGCGACGTGTTCGTAGGTCAACGTGTTGTAATGTACATGAAGACGGGGTGACCAATAGAAGACGTCCAAGCAAGTAACATGATCGACAACATCACGAAGTTAAGCACGAAGTACTCTTTTTACTCTTCTCATGTTTTTTCCCACGCGGTTTTCCTAAGAAGAGGTTTTAACGAGGCTCCCATGGTCATTCATCGCCGTGACACCATCAACATGGTCCCCGACATCATCTACGAGTTCCCAAGGTCACCTACGTGAAGATTAAGTATGTCGACGAGAAGAGCTACGCGTAGACGACGACGAGTACGAGAAGGAACGAGTATGAAGGCGTCGTCAAGATCAAGATAAAGTCGGTTGAATATATTTATGTCTTTTATTTAATATTCTTTATGTAAATAGTAAAATAAATAGTAAAAGATATTAGAAAGAATATCTTTTACCATGTTTTATATTAGGTTAAAGATATAAGGAAAAAAATAAGATTTTTTCGGCCTTAAAGATAGAACTAGGGTTTGCCTATAAATAAAGGGCTCCCTTATCATTGTAAACCAGCCTTTTTCCCCCAAGCAATACAAAAGTATCTCGAGTTATCTCTCTTTTATCAATGGTGTTTTCTAGATGAAGTGTTGGCACTGTAAAGTTTGATCTTTGCCCTACAATTTCTTAGTTATCACCTCGTTGTTAATTTCGCTACAAACAATGGCGCCCACCGTGGGGCATGATAAAAAAGCGCCTTCTTTTCATCAAAAGAAACCATCTATTCTTCACAAAAAAGCCAAAACCTAACGAGCCTTCAAAGATCAAAGAAGAAGATCAAAATCTGAAATCATTCCCGGTTCACGAAGCTGTCTGCGACACAATTTTGAAAAAATCGTATCTCTCCCGTCCGATGTCCAAATTCAATGAACTTTTTCGGGATTAAATTAGACTTCAATATCGGTCGAATGGCGTTGGAATCATGCAATTCCGAATTTTATACAGAGCATGCCGACATAAACAAGATGACTACAGAATCCAGAAAGTTGCTTGTTCTCCAAGGAAGATTTCTCTTTCACCAAAACGGTAATATCTATCCATAATCTTGTTGCTTTGAGTTCTAAAAGGTTCAACTTGATTATATCCATATCGATTCAGAATAAGTTGCATAGAAATCATGCCAAAGGAAAACTCTTAAGTTCATTATCATGAGATTTCCATATCTAGATTTGCATATTCACCATAGAAAGCATGTTAGACTTGATCTAAAGATTAAATCTTTCTTATTCTTATTTGAGATTTAAGATTATAGTATGAGAATCTAAAAAGATCAGAATTTTATGGTTAAGTAGAAGTTCATAAAGTTTGCACCTTGATTAAGCATGATATACATCTACTTAAGCACGTCGTGTTGTTGTTGCTTGCATATGATGATAACGACGCCGTATCTTGCCCGTAAACGTCGAGTGGAGTATCGAAAGCTTTCAAGAAATCAAGGAAATCAGATAAAGATTAAAAAGATCATGTAAGACCCTCCAAGTAGACGATCAAGGCGCTAAGACGTCATGAACAACACGTTCCTGAGACGTCAAAGATGACGTAAGACGAATTCCTCTCCAAAGATAAGAAACACCGCGTTGCTTTATTCGCATCTCCATGACAAGGGGTAATATCTCCACAAGTTTGGTACGGCCATGACGGTGTCTAAGGAACACGACGTCCATGATCACGAGCAAACAAGAGCTCATAAGCTAAGTTCTTTACTCCTTTATTCTATATCTTTATTCAAATACCAAGTTTCCATGATCATATCTCACCTAAACGTGCATGATAAATAAGATTCAATTAGCATAAAGATGCATGCTACCTCTATATACGCTCATAAACTAAAAAGTAGAAGAATTGCATGTCAAATATGAGATTACCTCCTAAGTCTTTCGTTAAACTCTCTCCTTAAAGTCTTTATGATCTAAATCACACTTGATTGGATAAGCTCTTCATAATTGTTATTGTTCAAGCTAAATAAGAGTACAACAAAGAGAATGACGACGTCGGACAAGACGATGACTTTGGATTACTATGTGATAATCTCACTCTGAACACCATCCTGAAATCATCACAAGGGGGATAGGATACCCAAGTCATCATTAAGAAACAAGGTGACAAAAGCTCTCCCTCCAGAAAGATCAAGAGCAAAGCATCACGTCATAGATGAAAAGTCAATAGAAGTCGACCAACCACTGCATAAGCAAGTTATCAACGTCACCCCTCAACGCGACGCCTTCTCCTAAACGCGTCTGATGGACACAACGTCCTAAACGACATCCTTCTCCAACGTTTGTAGACGTGAAATCAAGAACTCCATCATTATATGATCTCCAAGCTATCATTCAAAGTATGAACTAAGTGGAATACAAGAACGCGACGGATCAAGACAGTCTCAAGTTCGGACACGACGCTAAGAATCGCCTAAGGAAGTACAAAGTGCAGCAAAACCAAGTAAGTTCTCTATGGAACCTAAGCCTTTCAGATCTTACTTTAATCTGAGGAAAAGAAAAAGATACTTCATCAAGTTGAAAGAAAAAAGAAAGATCGTGTCTCAAGATGCTAACTAAAGACCACGCCAAAGAGAGCGTAAGATCAAAGTAATCCTCCTCAAGTTTGCGAAGAAAAAGCAATTCGCCAAAAAGAACAACACAAGAAGTTACAATCGAAATACCAAAAGCAAAAGTGTTCCAAGTAAGATAGTTGAGAAAAGAATCTTCCAACACCGAAATGAAAAACTCCTAAGGATGAGAGCGTTGGGAAACTCGACGCGTCCTAGGAAGACCCGTAAGAACTTCATTGATTGTTAGCTAAGTTGAAGTGCATATTTACCAAGTTACGCATGTCTAAATATGTTTACTTTCTGCATAATCATGTCATCGTCATAGCGTCGACGCGGCAACGGGTGGCGTCGACTAGGGGTAGCTTTAGAATGTCGTCATGTCGATTCATCATGATTACTTATTTGCATAAGAATATTTTCTCTCCGACGTGTTAAGCATGCTGAGCTGTTTCATTTCAAAGTACTTGCTCTGTGTCTATGACGTAACACCAAGCTTAATAAGGCCGCGGCGAAAATCCGCGTCGGGGGCGAATTTCGTTAGTCTACGTGTCAAGGCTCCATCTACGCGTAGGCAACGTTAGCCGAACCGCCGACCCCGAGTCGATGCTTCCCATGATTGTTAGCGACGTGTGGCAATGGTCATGGGGAATGAAGCCCGACACATCACGAAACCGGCACGGTCCTCTAAGCGAAGAAGGGAAACCTATCGCCACGACCACTCTCCAGGAACGCGTACTTGCGCCTTCAACGCCCCCTCTGAGAGTCATGAATCCACGGGAAAAATGCCAAACCGGCAGGGATGCGTCCACCGACATCGTAAGTCCTAACAATCGAGAAATCGGACGCCACACGATGAATAGGCCCATCGATTAAAAGAGTTCGAGGTCCACCTAAATGCTAGCGTGAGGCAACGGACCCACCTTAAAAGTAAGGGGTAACGTCACAAGCTGATAAAATCACACCCTGACCTTTGTCCGCCACTCGCTTCAGGGTTCGGAGGAAATGCTGGACCCAACCTTCATGTAAGCCGGCAACGTAACAAAAGCAGCCGTAATGACCATATCATCTTATCAAGTAAGTAAAACTTTCGAAAGCGTTCACTACGAACAAAGTGTCATACCAGAGGTAGAAAACCACACCCTAAAGATAAAGTAGCAAAAGCGAAAGCCAAGGACCAAACCTACGCGTTCAAAAACAAGCTACGCGTAAAGGGTCACAAAAGTTAAAGTCAAAAGGAAGAAAAAGCCCTACGCGTACCAAAGCATAGCACATAAAACATCAAAACTAAAGAAAGAGCAAGCTCCCAAGACGTCTCTGACGGGAAGAATAACGCGCACGTTGCAAGAAACAAAGTGCAAGATATAACAAGTAAAGCAAGCCCAAGGGTCTTTGTAGCTCTAACCTAGTCTACGGGGAGTCTAAGTCAAACCTACCAAAAGGGGTAGGACCACTCAAGGAAACAAGAAAAATAGAAGTATTGTCAAGACGATCCAAAGAGAAAAGTTACTCGTTCAACCCATAGACGAATAAGCTATCGCCAAAGAAGATCATGTGAAGGCGAAAACGTCACGCAAGATAAAAGGAAGAGTTTGCAACAAAGAAAGACGAGACACAGGAATCTCGATCGAAAGCAAGAGTTCAGAAAAAATCCAAGAGCTAGAATATGAACGAGAACGACAATCACAAGCTGGCCAAGATCACCCAAATTCTACGCGTAGAGAACGCCTAAAAAGCCCAGAAGAGGAAGAACACGGTCAAAAGCATCGCAACGAATATAATAAAATTTCATCTCCGTAAGAAAATAAAAGATACGGTGAAGAACCCTCCTGAGAATACCAAGCATGATCTAGTCACGAGAAGCATTAGTACGACTGCAAGCACGACGAGGTTGAGATTATCGCCGAACGAGTCTAAGAAAGACATTCAAGAGAAGCAGTGCTACCAAAAGTATAAAGTAAAAGTCAGTGTAGTCGACACAAGGTGTCATCGCCAACAAGTTCCCAAATGTGCAACGTGTTCTCCAAAGACTTCTCCCGACACGTTCTCCAGAACATTCGCGTTACATCTCCTTAAGACTCGAAGCAATCTAAGAGCATCACATGAAGATCAAGTTGTGCCGCCATGAAAACGCCACCAGGGGTCGGACCTATGATATAATCGCCATCAGAGCAAGAAAGTATGCGTACGACTTCGTCTCCAAACTAAACCTCAAGGGTCTACTCTCTACGCCATATAAGCGATGCGTCCTCTAAGTTATCTCCACAATCTATTCATCCTGGGTACGTTGCTCAAGACCTCCTTTTACTTAGTTATTCTTCTTCACATATCTCCACTGCTAGTCTACAAGCTCCACCCCGAGCAAGTCTATCTCTCTCTCCAACTTCTAGCAAGGCTCCAGGCAATAGAGGTCAAAACCCATCTGCAAAGGGGTGACGTAATGATAACATACGCGTTGAAAGTAAGAACGTGTAGAATCGCCAAAGAGAAAAAATAGTACGTTATGAAAAAAGTATGTCAAAGTAGACACAGAAGTTAAGAAGTAGCATCATAAGAAGAGACACCAGAACTTAAAGCATATACCAGAGAAGAACGAAAATACGAAAACACGAAGAGATAGAACGCATCGCCATCGCCCATCGTGACCTCCAAAGAGTACCTCCAAGCTAAGCAAGAGCATAAGGAGAGAAATCAAGAAAGCTAAAAACTTTCACGTCACCTAAGCTAGGGGTGATGAATAGAGCCTCCACAATGTCTAAGAACGAGCGATGAAGTGTCCCCAGTTAGAAAGAAAACACATGTTCAAACGTAGAACACGAGTTCAGGGAGCTGATTATGAAGCAATAGAGTATCAAGCATCAAGTTATAGCCGGAACGCGTTGAGATTAAGAGAAGGCATTGAAGAAGATGAAGACGTTTCCCAGATCTGCATGGCAATAAGATCTGTAAAACGCCTTAGGGGTATTGTTTGTGCCTATAAATACCACTACGGTTGCGACGTGTTCGTAAGGTCAACGCGTTGTAATGTACATGAAGACGGGATGACCAATAGAAGACGTCCAAGCAATTAACATGATCGACAACACCACGAAGTTAAGCACGGAGTACTCTTTTCACTCTTCTCATGGTTTTTCCCACGAGGTTTTCCTAAGAAGAGGTTTTAACGAGGCTCCCATGGTCATTCATCGCCGTGACACCATCAACATGGTCCCCGACTTCATCTATGAGTTCCCAAGGTCACCTACGTGAAGATTAAGTATGTCGACGAGAAGAGCTACGCGTAGACGACGACGAGTACGAGAAGGAACGAGTATGAAGGCGTAGTCAAGATCAAGATAAAGTCGGTTGAATATATTTATGTCTTTTATTTAATATTCCTTATGTAAATAGTAAAAGAAATAGTAAAAGATATTAGAAAGAATATCTTTTACCATGTTTTATATTAGGTTAAAGATATAAGGAAAAAAATAAGATTCTTTCGGCCTTAAAGATAGAACTAGGGTTTGCCTATAAATAAAGAGCTCCCTTATCATTGTAAACCAGCCTTTTTCCCCCAAGTAATACAAACGTATCTCGAGTTATCTCTCTTTTATCAATGGTGTTTTCTAGATGAAGTGTTGGCACTGTAAAGTTTGATCTTTGCCCTACAATTTCTTAGTTATCACCTCTTTGTTAATTTCGCTACAAACAATGGCGCCCACCGTGGGGCATGATAAAAAAGCGCCTTCTTTTCATCAAAAGAAACCATCTATTCTTCACAAAAAAGCCAAAACCTAACGAGCCTTCAAAGATCAAAGAAGAAGATCAAAATCTGAAATCATTCCCGGTTCACGTAGCTGTCTGCGACACAATTTTGAAAAAATCGTATCTCTCCCGTCCGATGTCCAAATTCAATGAACTTTTTCGGATTAAAGTAGACTTCAATATCGGTCGAATAGCGTTGGAATCATGCAATTCCGAATTTTATACAGAGCATGCCGACATAAACAAGATGACTACAGAATCCAGAAAGTTGCTTGTTCTCCAAGGAAGATTTCTCTTTCACCAAAACGGTAATATCTATCCATAATCTTGTTGCTTTGAGTTCTAAAAGGTTCAACTTGATTATATCCATATCGATTCAGAATAAGTTGCATAGAAATCATGCCAAAGGAAAACTCTTAAGTTCATTATCATGAGATTTCCATATCTAGATTTGCATATTCACCATAGAAAGCATGTTAGACTTGATCTAAAGATTAAATCTTTCTTATTCTTATTTGAGATTTAAGATTATAGTATGAGAATCTAAAAAGATCAGAATTTTATGGTTAAGTAGAAGTTCATAAAGTTTGCACCTTGATTAAGCATGATATACATCTACTTAAGCACGTCGTGTTGTTGTTGCTTGCATATGATGATAACGACGCCGTATCTTGCCCGTAAACGTCGAGTGGAGTATCAAAAGCTTTCAAGAAATCAAGGAAATCAGATAAAGATTAAAAAGATCATGTAAGACCCTCCAAGTAGACGATCAAGGCGCTAAGACGTCATGAACAACACGTTCCTGAGACGTCAAAGATGACGTAAGACGAATTCCTCTCCAAAGATAAGAAACACCGCGTTGCTTTATTCGCATCTCCATGACAAGGGGTAATATCTCCACAAGTTTGGTACGACCATGACGGTGTCTAAGGAACACGACGTCGAAAAAGCCAATTACAAAGGCTAAAGATAGATGATGCATCTCGATCTAATCACGAGCAAACAAGAGCTCATAAGCTAAGTTCTCTACTCCTTTATTCTATATCTTTATTCAAATACCAAGTTTCCATGATCATATCTCACCTAAACGTGCATGATAAATACGATTCAATTAGCATAAAGATGCATGCTACCTCTATATACGCCCATAAACTGAAAAGTAGAAGAATTGCATGTCAAATATGAGATTACCTCCTAAGTCTTTCGTTAAACTCTCTCCTTAAAGTCTTTATGATCTAAATCACACTTGATTGGATAAGCTCTTCATAATTGTTATTGTTCAAGCTAAATAAGAGTACAACAAAGAGAATGACGACGTCAGACAAGACGATGACTTTGGATTACTATGTGATAATCTCACTCTGAACACCATCCTGAAATCATCACAAGGGGGATAGGATACCCAAGTCATCATTAAGAAACAAGGTGACAAAAGCTCTCCCTCCAGAAAGATCAAGAGCAAAGCATCACGTCAAAGATGAAAAGTCAATAGAACGCAAGTTATCAACGTCACCCCTCAACGCGACGCCTTCTCCTAAACGCGTCTGATGGACACAACGTCCTAAACGACATCCTTCTCCAACGTTTGTAGACGTGAAATCAAGAACTCCATCATTATATGATCTCCAAGCTATCATTCAAAGTACGAACTAAGTGGAATACAAGAACGCGACGGATCAAGATAGTCTCAAGTTCGGACACGACGCTAAGAATCGCCTAAGGAAGTACAAAGTGCAGCAAAACCAAGTAAGTTCTCTATGGAACCTAAGCCTTTCAGATCTTACTTTAATCTGAGGAAAAGAAAAAGATACTTCATCAAGTTGAAAGAAAAAAGAAAGATCGTGTCTCAAGACGCTAACTAAAGACCACGCCAAAGAGAGCGTAAGATCAAAGTAATCCTCCTCAAGTTTGCGAAGAAAAAGAAATTCGTCAAAAAGAACAACACAAGAGTTACAATCGAAATACCAAAAGCAAAAGTGTTCCAAGTAAGATAGTTGAGAAAAGAATCTTCCAACACCGAAATGAAAAACTCCTAAGGATGAGAGCGTTGGGAAACTCGACGCGTCCTAGGAAGACCCGTAAGAACTTCATTGATTGTTAGCTAAGTTGAAGTGCATATTTACCAAGTTACGCATGTCTAAATATGTTTACTTTCTGCATAATCATGTCATCGTCATAGCGTCGACGCGGCAACGGGTGGCGTCGACTAGGGGTAGCTTTAGAATGTCGTCATGTCGATTCATCATGATTACTTATTTGCATAAGAATATTTTCTCTCCGACGTGTTAAGCATGCTGAGCTGTTTCATTTCAAAGTACTTGCTCTGTGTCTATGACGTAACACCAAGCTTAATAAGGCCGCGGCGAAAATCCGCGTCGGGGGCGAATTTCGTTAGTCTACGTGTTCAAGGCTCCATCTATGCGTAGGCAACGTTAGCCGTACCGCCGACCCCGAGTCGATGCTTCCCATGATTGTTAGCGACGTATGGCAATGGTCATGGGGAATGAAGCCCGACACATCACGAAACCGCCACGGTCCTCTAAGCGAAGAAGGGAAACCTATCGCCACGACCACTCTCCAAGAACGCGTACTTACGCCTTCAACGCCCCCTCTGAGAGTCATGAATCCACGGAAAAAACACCAAACCGGCAGGGATGCGTCCACCGACATCGTAAGTCCTAACAATCGAGAAATCGGACGCCACACGATGAATAGGCCCATCGATTAAAAGAGTTCGACGTCCACCTAAACGCTAGCATGAGGCAACGGACCCACCTTAAAAGTAAGGAGTAACGTCACAAGCTGATAAAATCACACGCTGACCTTTGTCCGCCACTCGCTTCAGGGTTCGGAGGAAATGTTGGACCCAACCTTCATGTAAGCCGGCAACGTAACAAAAGCAGCTGCAATGACCATATCATCTTATCAAGTAAGTAAAACTTTCTAAAGCGTTCACTACGAACAAAGTGTCATACCAGAGGTAGAAAACCACACCCTAAAGATAAAGTAGCAAAAGCGAACTTAAAGCATGTAATGTACATGAAGTTAAGAGAAAAAATAGTACGTTATGAAAAAAGTATGTCAAAGTAGACACAGAAGTTAAGAAGTAGCATCATAAGAAGAGACGCCAAAACTTAAAGCATATACCAGAGAAGAACGAAAATACGAAAACACGAAGAGATAGAACGCATCGCCATCGCCCATCGTGACCTCCAAGCTAAGCAAGAGCATAAGGAGAGAAATCAAGAAAGCTGGAAACTTTCACGTCACCCAAGCCAGGGGTGATGAATAGAGCCTCCACAATGTCTAAGAACGAGCGACGAAGTGTCCCCAAAACTTCCCTGAGTAAAAGCATCGATTGGTCGAGAACAAGCGTAAGAGAAAAACATCTGAGTATGCAGTAGAAAAGAAAGAAAGAAGTTGAAAGAGTCTATTGTTTCTCTCATTCGTGACGAAGTAGTAGTTTCTCCAAAAGTGATATCCTTAGAAAAAGGAACGGAGGATGCTCGAAGTACCACATTAAGAAATCCAAACATGATATTGGCAAAGGTCCAATAAGGAGATATGTTACAAGAAAGAAGTAAATCGCCATCTAAAAATTTGCTTGAAGACAGGATGATCCAAGTAACCCAGCTGAGGATTATGGTGAAGCAACGACTCCACTTACGAAGTCCTCATTATCCATGATTTTAGATTCGGTATGCGAACATTTCAGAGTCCATTAAGCACAAAGTTGATTCTCTCCAAAGAACGCGTAAGAAGCCCAAGATCCAGATCGCCTATCGCACGTTAGAAAGAAAAGACATGTTCAAACGTAGAACACGAGTTCAGGGAGCTGATTATGAAGCAATAGAGTATCAAGCATCAAGTTATAGCAGGAACGCGTTGAGATTAAGAGAAGGCATTGAAGAAGATGAAGACGTTTCCCAGATCTGCATGGCAATAAGATCTGTAAAACGCCTTAGGGGTATTGTTTGTGCCTATAAATAACACTACGGTTGCGACGTGTTCGTAAAGTCAACGCGTTGTAATGTACATGAAGACGGGATGACCAATAGAAGACGTCCAAGCAATTAACATGATCGACAACACCACGAAGTTAAGCACGGAGTACTCTTTTCACTCTTCTCATGGTTTTTCCCACGAGGTTTTCCTAAGAAGAGGTTTTAACGAGACTCCCACGGTCATTCATCGCCGTGACACCATCAACATGGTCCCCGACATCATCTACGAATTCCCAAGGTCACCTACGTGAAGATTAAGTATGTCGACGAGAAGAGCTACGCGTAGACGACGACGAGTACGAGAAGGAACGAGTATGAAGGCGTAGTCAAGATCAAGATAAAGTCGGTTGAATATATTTATGTCTTTTATTTAATATTCCTTATGTAAATAGTAAAAGAAATAGTAAAAGATATTAGAAAGAATATCTTTTACCATGTTTTATATTAGGTTAAAGATATAAGGAAAAAGATAAGATTCTTTCCTTAAAGATAGAACTAGGGTTTGCCTATAAATAAAGGGCTCCCTTATCATTGTAAACCAGCCTTTTTTTCCCCAAGTAATACACAAGTATCTCGAGTTTTCGCTCTTTTATCAATGGTATTTTCTAGATGAAGTGTTGGCACCGTAAAGTTTGATCTTTGCCCTACAATTGCTTAGTTATCACCTCGTTGTTAATTTCGCTACAAACAGTAGGTCTTAGATCAAGACCCAAAGCAGCCAGGATTGCTATTGAGGGGAGCCAGGCTGATCGTCATTGGGCCGACTTCTTTTATTATGTAAATAAATCGACTCTTGGTGAGGAATGCGCTTGGTTGATCGAGTGCTGGAATCCTTCGAGTGAGTTCGCCTTTTCTCTCTTTTGAATCTTTACTATACGCATCATTGTCGACGTCTTACTTTATCTTGTTCTTCTTTGTAGTTAATGCGGACACTATCGTGGTGAGGCGAGAGACCAAGAAAGTCATCGCTAAACTTCTCGAGATTTCGGAGAGCGAACGAACCTTCCATGGTCACGATGGAGAAGGTCACCGCATTGCTTCTACAACCTTGACATGTAACGCATTCACGCTCTCTTACTTAGTTTTCCTCTTTCTTCTGTTCTGAGGGTTCTAACCCCTTTCTCTGTTGATGTTTTAGTGTCCGCGGATCTTTCTCGCGTTCGTAGCGGGGGGAAATCTGCGTCCGCTCTTATTGCGTCGCGGAAGAGGAGTTGTACTGGAGAGGGAACTGCTTCCGCGGTCCCTATTCATATTACGCCGATGATTTCTCTCATTTCGTCTCCATCTCCTTCTTCAACTCCGGTGAAAAAGTCACGTAAGGGTAAGGAGAAGGTGGTTGAGAAGTTAAACTTCGACTACGAGACCGTGGACGACTTCCCAGGAGTTATTTCCCGTGTCGTCGCGTCTGGAAGGTCATTTGTGCCCGCCATGAAGCGTCTTCAGAATCCTCCGTCGCTTGATTATTATTTGCCGATGGAGATGGAAGACGTGATAGGAGAGGCACTTGCTACGCAATGGAAGGTAGGTTTCCTTTGCTTTTTATGTTGAATCTTCTGTCTTTGATTTTATTCTTACCTTTTTGTTTTCTTTCCTTTAGGCTTTTCAATCTTCGCTGTGCGTCTATGGGCGCTTCTCTGATTTTGTCAATTCGGTGAAAGCTATGGAGGTCAAGCAATCCGCCGACGAGGCGAAGATTAAGGAGCTTGAATCGACAGTTGAGGCGTCGTGTAAGGCGGAGAGCGAGGCTCAAGAGAAGGTTACGGCGGCGCTTAAACTTCACGTTGATCTTGCCAAACAGGTCGAGGACTCGAAGGCAAAGATCGCTACTTTGGAGGACGAGAAGGCTAAGGTGGAGGAGAAGCTTGCTTCTGAGCTCAAGGAGGTGAAGCTTTATTGGTCCTGGCTTTCTCGTGTGGAAGTCATCGAACAGTATGCCGCTGGTTAATATCGCGGTTGGAATCTGGTGAAGGAACGGAAGGAGTTTGAGGACGCGTTCCCGGAGCTTCCTGAAGGTGTCAACGCGGGACCTATGCCTATGAATCCTCCGGCGAGTCCTCATGTTATGGAGGATGACGTCCCTCATCTTGACGAGGTCGACCCTAACGATAGCGTCGAAAATGACGGAGATGATGGTGAAGAAGACGTCGTGGAAGATACTGAAGACGAGGAAGGGGATGAACGCGAGTATGAGGACGGGGATGCTTCATCATCGAGTTCTTCTGAGTCTGACAGCGACTCTTCTTGATTTTTCGGGGTCATTCTTCCCTTGGAGTTCTTTGTAAATTCCTTTTTCTTTCCTTTTTTTACGCGTCGCCGTTCTTTAGGGCGTTTACTTGTAGATATCTCCATTCTCGCCCTTCATAATGGAATTCTTATAATATAGTTACTTTATTTTGGAATTACTTACTTGTTGGTGAAGACGTCTTCAAGATCTTCTGTGACTCAAATATGTCGTTGTATCTAGTCTTCCTTTTGTTGGTGACGGCGTACTCGTCCATACATTACTCGAGTGACTTTTGGATCCTTTTTTCGAATCGATCTTTTATCTCGAGTACTCCCACCCCTTTTGGTAGGTTTGACCTAGGCTTCTTGTAGACTAGGTTAGAGCTATCAAAGACTCGTGGATTCTTCTTTACTTATTGTATGTCGTATTTTATTTCTTGCATCTTACGCGTCAATCTTCACGTTGCGGACATCTTAGGAGTTTACCCCTTATCTGGTCTTCATCTCTTATGTGCTTTGTTTTGGTGTGCGTGTCTTGTTTCGCGTGTGTGCATAACCTTTGGCTTTTGACCTTCGTGATCTTCTACGCGTAGCTTATTTATGAGTACGTAGGGTTGGTTCTTTGGCTCCTACTTTATCTTTGTAGGGTGTGGTTTTCCCACCCCTGGTACGATACTTCGCTCGTAGTGAACGTGTTAGAAGATTTCGTTTACTTAATAAGATGGTATGGTCATTGCGGCTGCTTTAGTTACGTTGCCGGCTTACATGAAGGTTGGATCCAGCATTTCCTCCGAACCCTGAAGCGAGTGGCGGACATAGGTCAGCGTGTGATTTTTATCAGCTTGTGACGTTACCCCTTACTTTTAAGGTGGGTCCGTTGCCTCACGCTAGCGTTTAGGTCGACGTCGAACTCTTTTAATCAACAAGCATATTCATCGTGTGGCGTCTGATTTCTAGATTGTTAGGACTTACGATGCCGGTGGATGCATCCCTGCCGGTTTGGCGTTTTGCCCGTGGATTCATGACTCTCAGAGGGGCCGTGGAAGGCGTGAGTATGCGTTCCTGGAGAGTGGTCGTGGCGATAGGTTTCCCTTCTTCGCTCAGAGGTCCGTGTCGGTTTCGTGAGATGCCGGGCTTCATTCCCCATGACCATTGCCACACATCGCTAACAATCATGGGGAGCTTCGACTCGGGGTCGGCGGTTCGGCTAACGTTGTCTACGCGTAGATGGAGCCTCGAACGCGTAGGCTAACGAAATTCCTCCCCGGCGCGGATTTTCGCCGCGACCTTATTAAGCTTGATGTTACGTCATAGACAGAGAGCAAGTAATTTGGAAATTGAACAACTCAACATACTTTAACATGTCGGAGAAAAAGAGTGTATTCATATATTCATAAAGAAAATGCATCACGAACTGACAGACTTCGACTTCTACACTTACCCCTAGTCGTCGCGACCCCTTGTCGCTCCGACGCTAAGATTACGATGCTAAATTTATTGAGACTCTTGAAAGAAACTAATCCTACTCATGCAAGAAAGAACATAAAGGAAATAACCCTAGGAAACTCGGAAGCTCTTATTACTTCTTTAGGCTTATGGCGGATGGTGTTTCAGAAACATGTAGCTTGGGTTGTTGCTCTTTGTTTGGATCTTTTTCTTGTACTTACTTGGCGTATTAGTATTCCTTTGCTTGTTCAACTCTGTTCTTCGCATTGCGTCGAGGATTGACTTTCCACCCCTAGCTTTTTCTTTGCGATTCCTTGATTGCTATGCTTTCTTTTCTTTATCCACCGATTCCTTAGTGGCTTTTTTCATCCCAATGTTGTAGCACTCTCTCGCGACTTGAAGCTCGCCTTTGATTTCTTGGATCCCCAATGGAGACGGGAATTTCAAGGATTGGTGATACGTTGAGGGTATAGCTTTCATGTCATGCAGCCAAGGTCTTCCCAGGATAATATTGTAGGGTGACTCGATCTCCATTACTGCAAACTTGGCTTGCATATTAATACCTCTTGCGTATGTTGACAACGTGATCCCTCCCAACATGCTTGCCACTTCGCCACTGAACCCCACTAGAGGGACATCCTTCTTTATAACGTTGTCGTTGGATAGTCCGAGTTCCTTTATGGCGGACGCAGTGATGATGTTGGCGGAGCTCCCGTTGTCTATAAGAATCCTCTTGACTAGGCAATTGCTGACAGTGAGGGAGATGACTAACCCGTCGTGATGCTCCACCGTCTCGTTTGGCTCTTCGAACGTGATTGGATAATTCCTTCTGATAGGGCGAATTTGGTAAACCCTTGTCATGACGCTGTCGTCGCGTAGGATCTTGATATTCCTTCTGGCGGCGGACGCGGTATAGCCACTCGTGGAAGAGCCTCCGATGATGGTGTGTATAGTCTGGGTATGACTTGACGGAGGTGGAGGTGGAGTACGAGACTTCCTTTCTCTTTTCACCCCTTCAAACGCGTTCCTTCCTTCTCTGGAGAGTAGGTCTTTTAGATCTCCTCTTTTCAACAACCTTAACACTTCTTTTCTCAGGGTGTAACAACCATCCGTCGTGTGACCCGTATCGTTATGAAACTCACAGTACCCCTTCCTTGTTCCGGGTCTCCTTTCGGGATTCGGCTTTCTCGGCCATTGTACATCACGTAATCCTTCCATCGCGCTCATGACTCGCAACACGTCGGTCTTCATAGAGATACCTTTGTCTACCATGTACACGCTATCGACCTCGCTCACAGCATGCACCGTCTGCGGTTCTCTTTGGAATGGCTTGTTTCTCTTGTCATGACGTTCCCCTCGCTCTTGATGTCGGTCGTTGTGTCGACGTTGAGGAGAGTTTCTGCGCGGAGGAGTTCTCCTACGTGGAGATCGAGAATTTTTATCGTTGTACCTTAGGAGATCTTCTTCCAATCGTATGGCTTCCATGGCTCTTTCCCTAGTCGAGACGAATGACTCGGGACGAGTCTTCGTCAGTTCTTTATACAAATCACTATCTCAGGGGAGTGCTCGCCTGAATGCGTCGGTGGCGGTGACTTCAGTACAATCTGGGATCGTAATCTTTTCGTCATTGAAGCGTTTCAAGAAGGCCCTTATGGTCTCGCCCTTGTTCATACGCATGTTATGGATATTTGAGGGTTGTTTTGTGAACAACTTACTGCTGGCGAATTGCAGCCGTAATTGGTTGGAGAGCTCGACGTAAAAGGAGATACTTCCCTTGATCAAGTGGATGAACAACGTCAAGGCTGGACCTTTTAGCGTTGAGCTGACGAACTTGCACATCATTGCTTCGTTTAATTCTTGTTCGATCGGACTTGTGGAGAGCTTAGCTTTGTAGAGCAAGACGTGTTCTTCCGGGTCGTTTGACCCATCATAGACGGGGAGGCCCGCGACGGTGAATTTCTTGGCGATCTTCTTGACGGCGATAGCGGCAACAAACGGGCTTTCCTCGAAAACAAATTCGTCTTCAAGGATTATGGATTTGGGGGCCCCGGTCATCAACATCATCTCTTTCCTCAAGGCTCCGACTTGTTGTGCTACGAGCACAGCGACGGTGTCTGAGGTTAAGGTCTTTTCAGATTTATTTTTCTGGGTTTGTTCCTTGGGGAAGACGTAACCATGGTGTTCTTGGGGATGGTATACGTCGTCTTCTTCGATGGCTGCGTCCATATTGAGGCATCGAACGATGATCTGTTGGGCGCGGTGAGGGTTTAGGTACAGATTTTATTATATCTTTTCCCATGATACCGACACATCAACTTAGGAGAGACGACTCTCCTATTATTTCGGATGACCATGCTGGTGTGGGCCCTTCATCACTAGTTGTTACTGATTTATCTCCTCTAGATGTAGATCCTCCAATAGTTCCAGATCCTCCGATAGATACAGAGGCTCCTACCACTGTTGTTGTACCACATCCAGCTCCTACCACTGTTGTTGCACCTCCTGTACCACCTCCCGCTGCACCTTGGATGAGAGGAGGTCCCATGACAAATGGGTTACTGAAGAGTTACGAGACTCACATCGTGAGGGCTATTTATGAGCTTACAATTGTTGATCCTCCCACACCAGAGATTCCACCTGGCCCCCGTCCTCGTCCCCCATTCAGACAGAGACAACGGAGAGGCCGAGGAGCTCAGGCCGATCATGAAGAGGACATTGTTTAAGCTGATGATGCAGATCCAGCTCTAGCTGCAGATGTAGCTAATCCTCCAGCACGAGGTGGACATGCTCCACGCGGAGGACGTGGACGTGGTCGTCGTGGGGGCCGCCCACCTCTTGCTCTAGCACCTGCTGGTCTTCCAAGGCCTCTTCTTGATTTGGTATGTATTTGAACTGTAATGTTCATATGTTAAATTTTTTGGCATTCTGTTGAAGTAACTAACTTTCAGTTAACTAATTATTCAGACACGAAAGGTCGTCAAGGTTCACTTTCACACCGCCTACTGCACTCCACTAGAGGAGTTTAGGAGACCTGGTCCAGATTCGTGGTTTCAGCTAGCAGAGTGATCTGGATTGACTGATCTACGAAATTTTAGGTCTGGTCCTGTCGACCATGTCTTGGTTTATGCTTTTGTCGAGAGGTGGCATCCAGAGACAAACACATATCATATGCCATTTAAAGAGATTGGTATTACATTTCACGACGTGCTTGAGATCTTGTCGTGCCTATACATGGGACGAGTTGTGCTTCGGATTTGACTAGGGACCAGATCATCACTTTTGTTGCTCAAATGCTTTTGGTAGAGGAGACACTAGTGCGATCTTGGTATAAGTCTGGAGGCATTCCTTTCGATTATCTTCATCCGAGGTTGAAGGCCATGATGGAGATGGAGGATGGACAAAGAGATGAGGGCCTCATTGCCTCTATGTACTTATTATTGCTTCTTGGCACGACTGTTCTAGTGGACAAGTCGACTACAACAGTCAAGCACTGGTGGTTAGTTCTTTTGGCCGACCACAACAGCATTGGCCGATATGCTTGGGGAGCTGGAGCGTTAGCTCATTTATATCGCAAACTTGGACATGCGTCGAGACGATTGGCGATAAGGATGAGGAGTTCTAACAACATGTTGCGCGTTAGTACGCAAATAACGATACGATTGGGTATGTTTAGGAAGTCAAGTTATAATAATATTTTTTTGCAGTTGTGGATCTGGGCTTATTTTCCATATTTTAGTGGACATATTGGGACAGATCCTCTTTCCATGGACCACGCCGCAACTGCTATGAGGGAGGGTGGAGAGGTGCCACAAGGTACAAGCACATATCGTTTGGTATGTATTCGTGGCATGTTTGACCGCGTCCGCTATGAGGAGGTTAGATATTTAGAATGCGTGGTTTCGTTATAATATGTATAAGTAATTATTACTAACCTAGATATAATGTCTTGTTGCAGGTTAACTAGTTTCCATTTCCATCTGTGGATTTCCGTCGTCCATAGTACGCCCTGTCTATGTTCGAGGGCATTCTGCCTTGTATGGATATCGAGGAGCTCTATCAGCCAGGGCGCATGCTTCGACAGTTTGGACATGTGCTATGAATCCCAGATCCTCACCCGAAACCCACCTAGGTGAAACGTTCCAAAAAGATGACTCATTATTCAGTTTCATTTGGCAAGGAGCTGCTAGATGTGTGGGATAAGGAACCCAAACCCTTGTTAAAGATTTGGGAGCCACGAGCGACCTACTATTGGGCGGTCACAGATGATTATCTCGATTGGTATGATCGGGTTTCTCATCCTCTAGTGGATCTCAAATCAGTTAGACTCGATCGTCCAGTTGGCCCGCTGAGTATCACACCTTCAGTTGACAGTTTTGCGGTACGTTTATATTTTAAATATTCATATTCATTTTAAAATTATTAAATTCTACTAACATTTTGATATGTTGTTAATATAGCAGACTCAGCTCATGACTTGCGAGATCCGAGCTTTCTTGGAGACATCGCCGGAGTGGAGGCATACGGATATCGATGAGTTTATGCGGCGTCTCCTTGGAGTTTTGACTGGCGAGGCTCCACCGATGGCTCCAGCTCCGGTTCGTCAGTCTTAGCTTTTTCGGGATTCAGTCCACGAGAAGGGCAAGGTAGTGGGAGTCAGAGTCGTGACTTGGAGTGATATAGGGTTTGAGTATGTTTGGATAGTATTTTTGTGTAATGCTTTGTTCACTTTTGCTCATTTACTCCCTACTTTTCTTAAAAACGCGAGAAACGGTCACAAACGCTTAAAAACAATAAAAACAACTAACCATGACCAATAACGACTCAAAACGACCAATAACGGCAAATAACGACTCAAAACGACCAATAACGGCAAATAACAACTCAAAACGACCAATAACGGCAAACAACGACTCAAACTGACCAATAAAGGCAAATAACGACTCAAAATAGTTCAAAATGACTCAAAAAATGACTAAACATGACCAATAACGGCAAATAACGACTCAAAACGACAAATAACGGCAATAACAACTCAAAACGGCTCAAAAACGCAAAAAAAACGTCTCAAAACATTAAAAAAAACTAGCCAAAATGACTTTTGAGGCAATTTCGAAAAAGTTGCCAAAATGTGGCCAAAATAATGGCACAATATGGCAAAAATAAGCAAAAAATGTCAAAACTTGACATTTTTTCAAAACGACTAAAAAACGCAAAAAAACGACTCTAAATTTTAAAAAACGAGCCAAAATGACTTTTAAAGAAATTTTAAAAAAAATTGCCAAAATGATGCCACAATATGGCCAAAATGAGCAGAAAATGTCAAAATTTGACAAAAAAAATATCAAAAGGACCAATAACGGTAAATAACGAAAAGAACGGCTCAAGACGACTCAAAAACGCAAAAACGACTTAAAACATTAAAAAATACCCCAAAATGGAAAAAACTTTTTTTTTAAGATAAAGGGGTTATAAACTCTCACTTATTAGATAAAGAGGTTATAAAACTACATATTACAACAAATAGGCTCAATATTTGATGGCATAAGTGGTTTTATGGGCCCAATTCGTTTTAACACCAAGAAACTCGAAAAACGTAATTTTGAAGTCGCAGAATAAGAATAAAACCACATGTGTTCATGAACATTCGTTGAAAACGGAAAAAAATAACGTAAGGGTCAATGGGCCTACTAATGGGCCTACTTGGCCCAATAGCCCTAAAACCCCTTAAAAAGCCTAAATCCACCTTAAAACGAAACAAAATTCCTTTGTAATACTCGATCAATTTGTACATGTATAACTTGAAATAGTATAACTTAGGTTAGTATAACTTGAGTTTTGATTACAACTTTGATTAATCATATAACTTTTTACTCTCACTAACATGAACTTACATGAGTATAATTTCGAATTTGAGTAATACATTAATGATTCTATCATATCACATTAGTATAACATGATATTAAGTTTTAATGTTATGATTTCATCATATTTCGTTAGTGTAACACTTCATTGTTATCGTTTAATTCAACTTATACCTCATTTAACATTACTATATGATGAATTTCGAGCATATAACTCTTCATAATCTCATATTAACTTAGTAAAACTTGATGCAATCATTCATAAAGTCTTAATAACGACATATTACATTAGTATAACATTATTTTGAATCATAAAACTCTTAATAACATCAAATTTCATTAGAAAATTACATGAAAAACTCAATTTAATGGAATTAGAGCTTGTACTCTAACATTTACCGCACAATCCCTAATACCCTAAACCCTTGAAACACCAGAAACCCCAGAAAACCTAGAAAACCCATTTGTGCGTTAATTGTTAACGCACAAATGTGGTATATGGTCCCGAGAATTTTTGGGTTGGGCTGTTTTTGGGCTGGGCTGTTATTGGGCTGGGCTGTTATTGGGCTGGGCTATTATTGGGTTGGGCTATTCATAAATATTGAATTGTTTTGTTCAATTTTTGTGTTGTTTTTGTGACGCTTATGTTCTTTTGTGTAAGTTTGAGTGAAACAGTTTTAACCTTACAAACATTATTAAACGGAACCATAATATACAACATAAAATTCCAATACACCAAAAGATACAACATTAAAAGTACTTTTCTAACTCGAAATGGAATAAACATTACAACATTAGCAAGAAACTCAAAATTAAACAAACATTACAACATTAGCAGTACAACAAACTTGAATAAACATTACAACATTAGCAAGAAACTCAAGTTCAGTTACTTGGTCTCTTAGGCCTGTTGTCCCTATCCTCGGGAGGTCCATCCCATCCTCCAGTCCACCAACTTGTGCAGAGTGATACAAATTATCCTCATTTAGTTGTTCTATAACCACCTTTGCACGACCTGTATATGGAGGATCGATCCAATGTCTGTATTTGCACCTACCTTCTTCATCAAGAGAGTCCCACGACCTATCAGGGCATCCTCAATATCTTCTCCCGTAGTTCACCTTATCATGACTGAATTGCTCAGTACTCACCAGTTGAGTTGGCTCTTTGCTGCACCAACAGACCTTCCCTCTCAGATTCATTATACATGTTGAATAATGAAGAACACGAAGGCTGAAGTTTGTTGATGCTTATGTTCTGAAACTCGTGTTAAATAGAGTTGAAGGATAGTGTGCTACAACTAGCACACACCTGTAAGTCACTTATTTGCCTTGAGTGTGTTGCAGCTAGCACACAACTGTAAGTCACTTCTGGACTTGAGTGTGTTACAACTAGCACACAGTTATAAGTCTCTTCCGGACTTGAGTGTGTTACAGCTAGCACACAACTGTAAGTCACTTATGGACTAAGTTTGATGGGCTGAATTATGTTATTGGGCCTTTTGTCTGCATCGGCCCAAAATGGACACAACCACTTCAACTTAGTTAACACAACCACTGGATTTCAAAATGGGTCTGCTTAAACTTTACTGTTGTGGGCCTTTTATCTACATCGGCCCAAATCTAAAAAAACCTAGTAAAACCTCGTCTATAAATTCACTGCCTCAACAAACCCTATTATCTCATTCAGCTCTAATTTTCACTGCGCCGTAAAAGAAATAGGTTTGAAGTTCTCAATCTGTATTTGAATTGAAGCTCCCATTTTCACTGATTTGGTTTGCTTTCTTGGTAGTTTCTAACTTGTTTTCTTACTTTGTATTATAGATTCAAAACCAACATGGTATCATCTTCATCATCCTCAGTACCACCAGCAGGCAGCTGGATCGAGTGTCCGATGAAAAGGTGTTCCAAACGAGTGAACGTGTTTAGTGCTAATGACAAGGATAAACCCGCCACGTATGGCCGAAGGTATGTTACATGCGACTGTAACTTCAGGATCGTGTATGTTGTTCCAGAATACGACCATCATCATCTACAAGTCATGGCAAATTTGTTGAAGGAAAACAATGACATGACACATAAACTGAGATTTTTTAACAGGAATTTGCTCCAACTCATGATTCCAATTAGTGTTCTTGATAGTTTCTTCTTTTAATATGTAATGTAACAATTTCAAGAATGAGTCTGTTTTATTTTCTAATGAGTATGTTTTAAATTATGTTGAGTCTGTTGTAGTTTCTTAATTGTCTGTTTTAATTTATGCTGAGTGTCTTGTAGTTTCCGGATTGACAATTTTAATTTATCTAAAATCTCTTTTAGTTTATCGGAATCTGTTTCACCTAACTCATCTAAAAAATTAAAAAAATCAGACAAGACAATACCTTTGTCAAAAGCAGACAAGTCATTTAAAGCAGGCAAGACATACAAGACAAGTCATTACATATTTTGAAACAATTCCAATTGAAATATTAGAGATCAAGTCTACTGAAATATTACAATCAAGTCATATAGTCCATACACTTCCTAGTTGTAAAGCGGTATTGTCGAAACAAGTCCAATTGGCCAACATATAGCCCTTCCCACCACTTGATGTTGTTATCTGAAAATCTTCTCCACGAACAGGAACAATGTGGCAATGGTACCCAGTCACGGACCAGGCCTATATATACAAAGACAAATAATCAATAAGTATAAATGATTTCGACGTTACGTGACAATAATTTAGATTACCACATAATCTTACCGGTATCCAATGATCGCGGTATCCCACAAGAGCTATCGCAAAACTCTTGTGTGGAGGATCAAGGCTCACTGTAGACTGCCTTATTGGCAAGCATTAACATGACGCATCCCAGGATAGTTGCACTAAACCAACATTATACACTGTGGCAAACACAAAACCCATAAATGGCATGTCAAGCAAATTGACTTCTCACAAGGAGTTCTCATGTAGTTAACTTGAGCAATAAGATCATCCCATGTTCCTTCCCGTAGACCACGTCGTATGGGCTCCCATGTCTCTATGTTTCCAAGTAGCTCCCCTGCCAACGCAACACTGACCATACGATAGACCGATACCCACAATGTCTGTATGAACGCACATCTTTCACAGAACTCATGTATGAAATCCAGAATTAGTCAATATTTTTCACCACCAAGTTCACCCCCATATAAATGATGACTTCTTCCATCTCTTCTTCATCTTCTTCTTCCTCTGTTTCGTTTCGATCTGGATAGCAAGCTCTCAGGGGTACGACATTCATGTCTTCGTCTTCTAAATTGATGGTCTCGGAAAATAATGGTTCAGATTGGGATTGGGATCCAAAGTTAAACGATACTTGACTTGCTTGCTTTTTAGGACAAGTTTGTCGTATATTTTGCCTATTTGCCTCTCGTTTGCGACTTTCTGCGCATTCTCAGTATTTGTTAAGTCTTCTCTTACGTACTTGTGGTAACTCCTTTCCCTCTTTTCTCTCGGAGGAGACTTCCCCTTTGGCTGCTTCTCCTTGTTCTTGGATCCCGACGACCTTCCCTTTCCTTTCCTACACAAGTTTGTTGGCTCTACCAAAGAACTTTCTTCCGGACGCTCCAAGTCAATGTACAACTCACTTAATCTGAATAGAGTTCCATCCCTCAAATCCCCACTTAACAGTTTCGCCCACATTTCACGCATTCTGATCTCTGCAATAGACATTGGACGATTGTCGTCGGGTAAGGACAAATTTATTGCATCATCTTCCCATTTCAGTCCCTTCCAGATGTCATGAAAATCATCCGGCATAAGAGGTACGAAGGAAAATAATGCTTAGAACTTGAACTTGGTATTAATCTCGTGGAGGCTAACTTGATTAGAATGAAGGTGAAAGTCCTTTAAATAGGCTAACCCTAGTTCTATCTATAAGGAAAGAGAATAATATATTTTCCTTCTATCTTATACTCGATACAAAACATGGTAAAAAATATTCTCTCAAAATCTTTTACTACTTCTTTTACTATTCACATAATGAATATTAAATAAAACACTTAAATATACTCAGCCGACTTTATCTTGATCTTGACGACGTCTTCACACTCGTTTATTCTCGTACTCGTCATCGTCTACGCGTAGCGCTTCGACGCGTTCACTTCCAGCCGTATTTTTAGGCACAAACAATACCCTAAGGCGTTTTACCGATCTTTTGCCTGACAAAAGAGGCAAAAGCTCGCTCATGCATTTTCTTCTTAGGCTCATAGCGACGTGGAGCCTATGAGGATAATGATTTCTTCTCCTACCCCTTCTTCAACCAAGACACCAAAGGTGAGGAAGGGCAAGGCTAAGCAGACTGAGGCGTCGTGCTCTAAGTTCTCGAACGTAGACGACTTTCCAGGGATGATTTAACGCGCTATCTTCCCAGGGAGGGAACTACTTGAGCCCTTGAAGGAGCTTCTTTCGCCAAGGACATTGATTACTTAGCGTCGACGTGATGGGGGGAGGCCTAAACTGCCATGTGGCAGGTATGGACTTGTTTGTATCTAGAATATCAACGTGACAATACTCAAGCAGTTGTAGAGTTATGATCAAAATAGATGGTAACAATCTCTTCACTCAAGAACACGATGGAAATAATAGGGTTAAAAGCTTATACTTGTGTATTACTCGTGGAGGCTAACTTGATTACAATGAAGGTGTTAGCCCTTTAAATAGGCTAACCCTAGTTCTATCTTTAATGAAATAGAATAATAATGTTTTGCTTCTATCTAATATCGATATAAAACATGGTAAAAGATATTCTTTCGATATCTTTTACTACTTCTTTTACTATTTACATAATGAATAATACATAAAAGACTTAAATATACTCGGCCGACTTCATCTTCATCTCGACGACACCTTCATACTCGCTTTCTCTCGTAGACGTCGTCATCTACGCGTAGCTCTCTGACGCGTTCCTTGCTCGTTGTATTTTTAGGCGCAAACAAGGCGTTTTACGGATCTTATTGCCTTGCAGATCTGGGAAACACCTTTTGTTTATTTGGAATACGTCTTTACTTGACCGGGAACGTGTTCGCTGAAGTCGTCGGATGAAAGTTAATCTCGTAGAAGTGCATCGATCGATGTGACTTTGCATTATTGATTTTCGCCTGATGGAGCTTCTCACTAATCACAATCGCATCGTTCACTTTCTTCAACGACTTCTTTCTTAACGGCTATAATGCCATTGAGGATCCATTACGTTGTAATCTTCGCTGATTTCTTGCCTATATAACGGTGAGGCCTTGGCTTCTTTTGCACACTTTCTTCTAATCTTATCTTCTTCACCTTCTTCATCTTCTCATTCACTCGTCCACTCTTATCTTTACTTGTTCAAATAACTTCTCATTTCTTCATTTCAAATTTAATGGCAACACCAATCATCTACGAACCAAAGGCGATCCTCAAGGATTTGGATCGTTACTCTTCTGAAGCTCGTAGCGTCGAGCGATTGAGGGCATTGGCGGAGTTAGGCCATGAGGTTGAAATTGAGATTCCTCCTAGGGGAGTCTGTGCTGACGCGCACCGGCCAGGATGGATCTCGGACCACGAGTACCCCTTTCTCGCTGGGCACCGGTTTCAGTTTTCACCCATGGCGAAGGCATTCATGTTAGTGCTGGGCATTGTTCGTAGCTAGAATATCAACGTGATAATAATCAAGCGATTGTAGGATTATGATCAAACGAGATGGTAACAACCTCTTCACTCAAGAACACGTTCTTAACCTCTGCAACAGAAGAAGAAGTGGCAACAATTTTATAGAGATTGCACAATGGAGAGTATGGAAACCACTCGGGTGGAAGAATCCTAGCAGTTAAGGCACACACACCTGTATATTATTGACCGATCATGAAGCAAGACGCCATAGAGTATGTTAAGAAGTGTGACGTTTGCCAATGTCATGCTTCAATATTGCACCAACTACCACAGAAGCTTCACTCCCTCATAGCTCCTTGGCCCTTCATGAAGTAGGGGATGAACATAGTTGGGACCATGCCAAAGACTTTGGGTCTGGGTACAATGATGCTCGTCGTGACAGAATACTTCTCCAAGTGGATCGAAGCAGAAACAACCAAGATTTTCCAAGACGCGCACATGATCTGTTTCATTGAAAGAAACATCTTGGTATGATTCAGGATCCTGTTTGTGCCTAAAAATACGACGAGTAAGGAAGGCGTTCTGAGCTACGCGTAGGATGATCACGTCGACCTGACGAGACATGGCGAAGATCCCGTTTGCGTTGATGATAAGGTCGGCCGAGTGAATATAGTCTTATTTCTTTATTATATTGTTGTAATTGGTGAAAGATATTAGAAAGAATATCTTTTACCTTACTTTTATACCATCATAAGATAGAAGGAAAAGATAAGATCTCGTTTCCTTAAAGATAAAACTAGGGTTAACCTATAAATAAAGGTTAACGCCTGCTTTGTAATCATTCAGCCACCATTCAAGTAATACATAAGTTCAAGTTTCAACCCTAATTTCCCATATCGTTCTTGAGTGTCAAGATTATACCGTATTCTTTGATTTTTAGCTACAATTTCTTAGTTATCATCTCGTTGGTAATTTCGCAACAAACAATTGGCACCCACCTTGGGGCATGATCAAAAGAGTGTCGTCTGTACATACGAAAGGAACAACTTCTCCCGCAAAAGCCATGGGAGATTCAAGGTCGATCAAAGGTTTTAGCAACAGAACTTCACCATTTTAGGAGGTCCGCCAATCGTTACCACCTCCGACACGAAGAGGCTCGCTAGGACCGTCGAAGGGCAGAACGATTCCACTCCGGTTCGCCACGCCAAGGTGTCAAATCGCGATCTACCCATCACATTTGAAGACCCAAGTGAAAGAACCAAACATCACGATAGCCTGGTAATCTCTGTAGTCATCCGGGATTGTAACATCAAGAGAATTCTGGTAGACAACGAGAGTTCGACCAACATCATAACGCTCTCCGCCGTTCTCGAACTCGGACTTTCCATCGACGATGTTTTCGGGAAGCGTATTCGTTTGAAAGGTTCAGCGGAGAAGTAGCAGAGATGTTGGGGGAGATTACCCTCGAGACAACAACCCAAGGCACCGACCTCCCAACCAGATTCGCCGTGATGGAGGCAGAATCTCCTTATAACGCCATCCTAGGAAGACCCTGGATCCACGATATGCGAGCGGTTCCATCCACGTATCATCAATCCTTGAAGTTCCAAATGCCATGGGGGGTACAAGAAGTCAGAGGAGAACCCTACACGGCCAAGGAATGCTATCGAATCGGAATGAAAGGGATCGCGACACCAGAAACCAAGAAAGACGAGGTAAGAGAATTCCAGGTCAAGACGCCAACTAAATACGTTAAGCCAAAGTGTTCCGAATTAGAAGACATAATTATTGACGACTCCAACCCAGAACGAGTCGTGAAGATAGGAATCGACATCCCCAAAGAAATAAGAGAAGAGTTGATAGTGTTCCTAAAGTCAAAAGCCAAGTGCTTCGCCTGGAGTCACGAAGACATGACAGGTATATCTCCCGACGTGATGCTTCATAGGCTGAACGTCGATCCAAAGTTCACCCCAGTCAAGCAAAATAGGAGAAAATTCGCCCCCGAACGCAACAAAGTTGTGGACGAAGAAGTAAAAAATCTCATCGAAACTCGCAAGATACGAGAAGCAAACTACCCTGACTGGCTCGCCAACGTCATGGTCGTCCAAAAGAAGAACGGGAAGTGGAGAATATGCGTAGATTTCACGGATCTCAACAAAGCTTGCCCTAAAGACTCCTTCCCACTTCCCCATATCGACGCCATGGTAGATGCAACGGCAGGACACGAGATGTTGACGTTCATGGACGCGTTCAGTGGATACCACCAGATACAGATGAATCCCGCCGATCAAGAAAAGACCGCGTTCATTACAAACCAGGGGATATACTGCTACAAGGTCATGCCTTTCAGCCTCAAAAACGCCGGAGCTACGTATCAAAGACTGGTGAACAAGATGTTCGAGGAACACATAGGTGATACGATGGAAGTTTATATAGACGACATGCTCGTGAAGTCTAAACAGGCAAAAGATCGCATAACACACCTGAGGGAAGCGTTCGAGATCTTGGAAGAATATAGCATGAAGCTCAATCCTACCAAATGTTCTTTCGGAGTCTCCTCCGGGAAATTCCTCGGATCCGTGGTAACGCAGAGAGGAATAGAGGCCAGTCCCGAGCAGATCAAAGCGATACTCGATCTTGAATCTCCGCGTTGCGTAAAAGACATCCAAAAGCTAACATGAAGAGTCGTTGCGCTAAACAGGTTCATCTCCAAATCTTCGGACAAGAATCGACTCTTCTATGATACTCTCAGGAAAAATGAATCTTTCTCTAGGACGGAACGACATGAAGAGGCCTTCACGGAGCTCAAAAACTACTTGACGAATCCCCTACTCCTATCAAAACATAAGGAGGGAGAGCCTTTGTTCGTGTATCTAGCAGTCTCTAAGATAGCCATCAGCGCCGTGCTCGTGAAAGAAGAAGGGGAAGAACAACAACCCGTCTACTACGTGAGCAAAACGTTGTCGTCAGCAGAAACAAGATACTCCGTCATGGAAAAGCTAACCCTTGTACTGGTAATAGCGTCGGTGAAGTTAAAGCCCTATTTCGAATCCCATACCATCGTAGTAAGAACCACGTCACCTTTAAAGAACATAGTAAAGAAGCCAGAATTGTCAGGGAGAATGACAAAATGGACAGTTCATCTCGGCGGCTATGACATCATCTACGAAGGAAGAAAAACAATCAAATCTCAAGCATTAGATGATTTTGTGGCGGACTTCAGCCCGACTCTATAACAAGAGGCAGTCTCGCAAGTAAATAAGGTGGAATTCACCAAGTGGACATTACATAAAGACGGAGCGATGAACCAGAACGGAGTAGGGTTAGGTATCGTCCTAAAATCACCACAAGGGGATAGGGTTGTCCAGGCCATAAGATGCGACTTCAAAGCGACGAATAACGAAGCCGAGTACGAAGCCTTAATTGTCGGCCTACGCGTCGTCATCGACCTACAAGTTTAGAAGCTCGATATTTACTGCGATTTGCTGCTGATAGTCAACCAAGTTCGAGGAGAGTACGCCACCAAGGATTCGAAGATGACGTTATACCTCAAATTAGTAAAAGATTTGTTCGAGAAATTCGAAGGTTGCCAAATCAGACAGATTCCTAGAGATGCTAACGCGCAAGCCGACGCATTGGCAAAGTTAGGATCGTCCATCGATCCAAGAGAATATCGGAAGATCCCCTTCCTTCATCTAAGCAACGCCACCATCAACAAGGAAACGACTCCGGAACAAACACCACAGTAAGAAGCCAAGACTCGTGGGTAACGCCTTACTACGAGTGGTTGCAACACAGATGCCTCCCGAATAACGCGTATGAAGCGAGACTTTTGAAGCAAAAAGAAACCACCTTCGTAGTAGACAAAGGACAACTATTAAAATGGTCATCTAACGGTATGTTCTTATCATGCTCGATGGAGGAAAAGATCCAAGATATCCTACGCGAGTTACATAACGGAGAATATGGGAATCATTCAGGCGGAAGAAGCCTAGCCGCCAAAGCACACTCAACAGGATATTACTGGCCCACAATGAGACAAGACGCGATGAATTACGTCAAAAGATGTAACGTCGGCCAAAGACATGCTCCGATTCCGCATCAACCGGCGGAAAAGCTCCACTCCGTGACGTCTCCTTGGCCATTCATGCAATGGGGGATGGATATAGTAGGTCCCATGCCTCTGACCCTAGGACCTAAGACGCTGATGCTCGCGGTCACAGACTACTTCTCCAAATTGATAGAGGCTGAAGTGTTCAAGAGTATCAAAGATTCCCACGTCATCTCCTTCATCGAAAGAAACATCATTATGAGATTCGGAACCCCTCATACCATTGTATGCGACAACGGATCACAATTTATTAGTAAGAACATCGTATCATTCTGCGAAGGCAAAGGTATACGTTTAGTCTACTCAACGCCCAGGTACCCTCAAGCAAACGGACAAGCCGAATCAAGCAACAAGGTTATCGTGAATAACCTCAAGAAGAGGATAGAGGACTGCAGAGGAAACTGGGCGGATCAACTCCAAGCCATATTGTGGGCCGATAGAACTACGCCTAAGAGAGCAACAGGAAGAACACCATTCTCTCTCGTCTATGGTTGCGAAGCCGTTCTACCAACTGAAGTGGAAGTACCAACAGAAAGATATCGATCTCTCCTCAAGGAAAGAAACACTCCAATGATGACTTTCATGATATAAACCGTAGACGAGTTGAGAGATAACACCGCATTGAGGATAGCGTCACAGAAACAAATAGCAGCCCAAAGTTATAATCGACGAGTAAAGGCAAGAACTTTTCAAGTAGGAGATTGGGTCTTAAGAAAAGTTTTTCCAAACACCGAGGATAAAAGCGTCGGCAAACTTGCCGCGTCCTGGGAAGGCCCATATCAAGTAACACAAATCGTAGGACGAAGAGCCTACGAACTCGTCACGCGAGAAGGAGTACCATTAATGCGTTTGTGGAATGCAACCCATCTTAAGAAATATTATCATTAGGAAACGTGATGACTGATATAATTTCTATCTGCTTTTATGCGTATCTTAGATTTTTTATCGTGTCCAAGCATGTCTTAGTGTCGAGACGACAAGGGGTCGTCGAGACTAGGGGTAGACGTCTTAGCTCGTCAAAATTCATGAAGTCCTCGTTAATATATAAGTATGCACTTTCTTGTCCAAAATGCAATACATGCTGAGTTGTTTCATTTCAAAATACTTGCACTGTGTCTATGACGTAACACAAAGTACAAGAAGGCCGCGGCGAAAATCCGCGCCGGGGGCGAATTTCGTTAGCCCACACCTCAAAGATAAGATACCGAAAAAAAAAGAAAAAGATCGACCTACGCGTTGCGACCGAGAAATATTTGGCGAACCTGACTCCATAGAAGATATGAAGCCGAATTCGCCAAAAGGGGATAGTAGTCCCACCAAAAGTCAAAATAAGAAAAAACCTTGCGTAAAGAAAGAAACAATAAGTATCCAATGCATATTCACGAGGAAATCGCCACACAGGAACATGACAAAAAACCAAAACAAAGATCCATAATCCACAAAAAGTGCAACAAGCAAAAAGAAAAAATCCTAAGAATTAAGAAGAAGGAGAAACGTCCTCATCCGCAAGGACAACGTCGCCATCTAAAGCGGCCCCCGTACCACTAGAAGCCAAGACTGGCGAGTTAGAAGTCGCAAGAACGCGTATAAGAGAAACTCCCTTGGGCGGAACGAGATAGAGAACAAAAAACTCATTGCGTTCACGTTCCACATCCCAATCTACGTGACGACCTGCACGAAACTCCTCCATAGCTTCGATACGAGATGACCAAGAATAGTAAGTACTCGTCTCTCGTAAGTTCTTCTCGTATACCTTCACTTTCTCATCAGCGTCAGCTTCAAGAGACGCGACCTTCCCGGTCAACACCTCGACGCGTTGCGCCAGCACGCCCATCTGCTTCTCCGTCTCCAAAGTATCCATGCGAGCGTCTTTCTCTGACGCCGTAAGACGGCCAGTTTTCTTGTTAAGCTCCTTGACCCTTCAATGTCTCCTCGGATTCGGAGTACTTATGAAGACGTTCTCAGATACACAGCGAAGCTTGGAAAGCCTGAAAGATCCCAACATATAAGAAATGACATAATACTAAAAAGAAAAGCAAAAAGACGAGAAAAGGTACGCATCTGCCACTGCGCTACGAGAGAATCGCCCAAAACGTCTGCAGCCGGCATAGAGAGATAATGGTTCCAAGAAGAAGAAGAAGCCAAAGCTTGCATCGCCGGAATAAAGTTACGCGTAGGTGCGACGGAACGAGACACTACCGCGGGGAAATCATTTACCTCAACATATGTAACGGAAGCCGCGCCGGGGGGCTTAGCTTTATTCTTCTCACTCTTCACCGACAAGTCTACAGAAGACTCTTCTATTCCTGCGTTTAGAGGCACGTCCAACGGCGCATGCACCCCTGTATCTGATGGAATCATCTCCTCTGCACATGTTGAAGTAGGAGCGACTTCTTCCTTCACAGCTTTCAATTTGCTCTCCGAAATACACCTCCTCTTAGCCGAAATCAAGTCGTTTGCCGACTCTTGATGAGTGCGAGACACGACGCCTGAAATAAGACTATACTCATTATAAAAGATAAAAGAAGCAACGCGTAACTTACGCGAGAGAATCTACCTCGAGAAGGAGTAGGGGTCGTGATACGATATCCCTTCTCGTCGCGGCCAGTAAAGGTGCGTTCCACCAATGGAATCGCCATGATTTTCTTGGTAATCTCCTCCGATTCTTCCCGCGTCAAAATAGCATGAATTTCATTTGTACGTAAAGTCACGCGTAAGAGTAAGCGACAAGGTACACAAGTCTAAAGAAAATCGTAAAAGCAAAGAAGGCATACTGGAAGGGGTCCATTCTTCGAGCAAGAAAGCACAATCTTTTCCTAAGGTAGACTTCCTGATGAAATAGAATTTATCTGCCCAACCGCGGTCAGACGAAGTTCCCTCGTTCACCAAAGGAGGCACTCCAACGGGAGACTTGATGTTAATTCTACTCGTCGAAGGAGTGGACAGTATGCAAGAATGCATGACGTCGGCGATTGTGAACTCAATATCAAAGTTGACCAAAATATGATCCAACACCGCCGAACCTCTCCAAGCACTCAGAAGAACTTGCCCGACCGCAATGCTTAGACTAGTCAAGAAGGACTGGACTAAAGGAGAGAAAGGAAAACGTTGTCCAACCAAAAAAGGGTACTCGTAGACTCAAATCCATCATGGACGTAAGGCATCAACGAACACGTCGGGAGGAGGGATGGTGATTTCCACATGGGCGGAAAGTCCGTCTATGGAACGAAAGTGTTCAATATTACGGGCCGAAGAAGAACGGCGATTGACATCGTTAAGAATCATCTTAGGATCGTAGACAATTGGAGCCATTGAGAAGAGAAAGTAAAAATTAGGGTTTGTGAGAGGATCGCGGATGAGAAGAAAGAGGAAGCTGGAACAAGGTTTAAATAGAGAAAGAAGAAAGATCTCGTTCAAGATTTTCCAAGAACCGCTTTATTACCGTTAGAGATAAATCCGAACATTGGAGAAATAGCCGTTGAGGCAGATGCGAGTCGGTTAGCCGCATTAAATGCGAATTAAGGAAAAATGTTATTATGAAGTCAAGGTCCCGGGTCGCATGAATCTCTAACGTGTTCCGGATCTGATGAAGACGTATTCCTTGAAGAAAGAAGGCGTCTCACAGCTCTACTAGATGTTAAGCCTTGTAAGAGGCCCTAGGGGTATTGTTTGTGCCTAAAAATACGACGAGTAAGGAACTCGTTCTGAGCTACGCGTAGGATGATCACGTCGACGTGACGTAACATGGCAAAGATCCTGTTTGCGTTGATGATAAGGTCGGCCGAGTGAATATAGTCTTGTTTCTTTATTATATTGTTGTAATTGGTGAAATATATTTTACCTTATTTTTATACCGTCCTAAGATAGAAGGAAAATATAAGATCTCGTTTCCTTAAAGATAAAACTAGGGTTAACCTATAAATAAAGGCTAACGCCTGCTTTGTAATCATTCAGCCACCATTCAAGTAATACATAAGTTCAAGTTTCAACCCTAATTTCCCATATCGTTCTTGAGTGTTAAGATTATACCGTATTCTTTGATCTTTGTCCTACAATTGCTTAGTTATCATCTCTTTGGTAATTTCGCTACAAACAGATCCCTCATACTATAGTCTGTGATAACGGCTCACAGTTCATAAGTCGTTGAACCATCACGTTCTCTGAAGAAAGGGTATACGTCTAGTAACATCGACGCCTAGATACCCACAAGCAAACGACCAGTACGAGTCAAGCAATAAAGTCATAGTGAACAACCTCAAGAAAAGGATAGAAGAATGCAAGAGGGTCTTGGCAGACCAATTCCCCACCGTCTAATGGGTAGAAAGAACTATGCTACAGAGGGCAATAGGTAGAAGTCCCTTCTACTTAGTCTACGGATGGAAATCCGTACTCCTCATTGAAGTAGAGGTACAAGTCGCTCCTAGCAGAGCGCAAGACTCCCCTCATGAAATTCATGATGGACACATCCGACGAGTTGAGAAGCAACACATCCATAAGGATGGCGATGCAACAACAAGTCGCCGCAAGAAGTTACAAACGCCACGTTAAAGCAAGAACTTCGGAGTAGGAGACTGCGTCTTAAGAAAAGTCTTTCCCAACACCGAGGATAAGAGTGTCAGAAAGTTAGGCGCTTCCTGGTAAGGGCCTTACCAAGTAACGCGAGACGTCAGTTAAGGGGCCTACGAGCTCGCAAACGCCAAGGGAGTGGAAGTCACACGTTCCTAGAATGCCACTCAACTCAAGAAGTACTACCATTGAAGTGTTAAGTAGTTGATATGCTTTATTTTTTTTTCCTTGCATGCTTAGGAATAGTTTACTTTTAATAAAAGCATGTCGTCGTCTAAGCGTCAAAGTGACTAGGGGTCCCGACAACTAGGGGTAGGCATCAAAGTCTGTCAACTTCATGTTCCTTCTTTAATATATGAGTAGACATTGTTCTCTCCAGTGTGAATGACATGCTGAAGTGTTTTTAACTTCATTACTTGTTGTGTGTCTATTACCGAGAACCTGTTGGACGTGTCCCTCATCACGTTCGTCTGCGTGCCAAGGCCGCGGTGAAATACCGCGCCAGAGAGGAGGTTCACCAAGGCGTCGCCAAAGTCCATCTGAGCGCCAAGGCGCCGGCCAGAACCGATGTCTCTCAAGCTAGACTCTGCGACGTGTGGCAACTACTATGAGAGAAGAAAGTCCGGCATAGCTGGGGTAGAGCTCTGTCTACCAAGATACTTTGTAACCCCCCCCCCCCCGATTTGGCTACGCGTAACGCGAGTAAAAACATCTAAAGCCTTAGTCGCCCGACACGTACCCTCTGAGTCAGCAAGGTGATAAGCCTATTGCCACAATTTCAAAAGATACGTGGAAAAACGTCGACCATACCAAATTCAACCGTTACTTGGAAATTCTTTGGTCCACATATAATTGGTATTTGACAAGTCTTAAAGCCTAAGAATCGAAAATGATACGTGGATATTCGCAGACCACATAACCAAACAACTACGTGGATAAACGTTGGACCACATGAAATCAAAGCAATACATGGACACTCGTTGGTCCACATATAATTGGGATTTGACATAACACGTGGACATTCGTCAAACCAAATAAGAAAAGCAACCCAAAAAAACAGAAAAGTAACCATCGCAGCCTTTCAAAACGCGTTCGAGACTACTAATCCACAATCGTCACCATCCACGAAAAGCACAACCGCGTGAATAACACCCCATACAAAGAGACGGTAAAAGCGAAGGCGATTGTAGCCGTTCAAATCTCCTCGGAGCACACGAATCGAAAATCGTCACCACCCACAAAAATCAGAAACGCTTGAAGAGAACCAAACGCAAAGAAGGTAAAAGCAAAGACGATCGTAGTCGTTCAAAACGCCTTGGTGTCGTGAAGACTGATCACATCAATGTCGTATGGAATAGAAAGACTTAGGAGTTGGAAAAGTCTCTTCTTCGTTGACCGATCATTCACTAAATCAATGACGTACCCAACCTTTTTTTTTTTTTCCGGGCCCCTTAGGGATAAGAGGGATAGGGTTCAACGAGCTTGCCTTGTTCTTGTTACGAGTTTCCATCAGATCCTTAAATGAAATCCAAGCACTAGATCTCTTGTCACAGGAGGTGGTCTCTACATAATCCATAATAACATGGCCTCACGGTCAGATTCTAGTGGTATGGGGTTAACTATAGTCGAATTCCTAAAAGTCATGTGAGACTTCGTAACGTCCAAAACAGCCTCGAGCTTAGATTCCAAAACATGGTCTATCAATCGGATGTCTTCGTTCGTTGCTGCAGATAAAGAAAAGTAAGCAAAGAGTTAATCATTACATTCAAGAAGACTGTTTGTAGCGAAATTACCAACAACATGATAACTAAGTAATTGTAGGGCAAAGATCAAAGAATATGGTATAATCTCAACACTCAAGAACGATATGAAAAAATAGGGTTGAAACTGGAACTTGTGTATTACTCGAATGGTGGCTAAATGATTACAAAGCAGGTGTTAACTTTATTTATAGGTTAACCCTAGTTTTATCTTTAAGGAAACGAGATCTTATCTTTTCTTCTATCTTATGACGATATAAAATTAAGGTAAAAACTATTCTTTCTAATATCTTTTACCAATTACAACAATATAATAAAGCAATAAGACTATATTTACTCGGCCGACCCTATCGTCAACGTAAACGGGATCTTTGCTACGTCTCGTCACGTCGATGTGATCAGCCTACGCGTAGCTCAAGACGCGTTCCTTACTTGTCGTATTTTTAGGCACAAACAATATCCCTAAGGCGTCTTATAGGGCTTAACTTCTAGTAGAACTGGGAGACACCTTCTTTCTTCAAGGAATACGTCTTCATCAGATCCGGAACGCGTTGGAGATTTATGCGACCCGGGACCTTGACTTCATAATAACATTTTTTTTCTTAATTCGCATTTAATGCGGCTAACCGACTCGCATCTGCCCCAACGGCTATTTCTCCAACGTTCGGATTTATCTCTAACGGTAATAAAGTGGCTCTTGGAAAATCTTGAACGAGATCTTTTTTCCTTCTCTATTTAAACTCTGTTCCAGCTTCCTCTTTCTTCTCATCCGCGATCCTCTCGCAAACCCTAATTTTTACTTTCTCTTCTCAATGGCTCCAATTGTCCACGATCCTAAGATGATTCTTAACGATGTCAATCGCCGTTCTTCTTCGGCCCATAATATTGAACACTTTCGTTTCATAGCCAGACTTTCCGCCCATGTGGAAATCGCCATCCCTCCTCCCGACGTGTTCGCTGATGCCTTATGTCCAGGATGGATTTGCGTCTACGAGTACCCTTTTTTGGTTGGACACCGTTTTCCTTTCTCTTCTTTAGTCCAGTCCTTCTTGACTACTCTAAGCGTTGCGGTCGGGAAAGTTCTTCCGAGTGCTTGGAGAGGTTTGGCTGTGTTGGATCATATTTTGTCCAACTTTGATATTGAGTTCACAATCGCCGACGTCATGCATTCTTGCATACTTTCCACTCCTTCGACGGGTAGAATTAAAATCAAGTCTCGCATTGGAGTGCCTCCTTTGGTGAACGAGGGAACATCGTCTGACCGTGGCTGGGTAGATGAATTCTATTTCATCAGGAAGTCTACCTTAGGAAAAGATTGTGCTTTCTTGCTCGAAGAATGGACGCCTTCCATTATGCCTTCTTTGCTTTTATGATTTTCTTTAGACTTGTGTACCTTGACGCTTATTCTTACGCGTGACTTTACGTACAGTTGACATTCATGCTATTGTGACGCGGGAAGAATCGGAGGAGATTACCAATAAAATCATGGCGATTCCATTGGTGGAACGCACCTTTACTGGCCGTGACGGGAAGGGATATCGTATCACGACCCCTACTCCTTCTCGAGGTAGATTCTCTCGTGTAAATTACGCGTTTCTTCTTTTATCTTTTATACTGAGTATAGTCTTATTTCAGGCGTCGCGTCTCGCACTCGTCAAGAGTCGGCAAATGACTTGATTTCGGCTAAGAGGAGGTGTATTTCGGAGAGTAAGTTGAAAGTTGTGAAGGAAGAAGTTGCTCCTACTCCGGCATGTGCAGAGGAGACGATTCCATCAGATACGGGGGTGCAAGCGCCATTAGACGTGCCTCTAAACGCAGGGATGGGAGAGTCTTTCGTAGACTTGTCGGTGAAGAGCGAGAAGAACAAAGCTAAGCCTCGCGGCGCAGCTTCCGTTACATATGTTGAGGTAAATGAGTTCCCTGCGGTAATGTCTCGTTCCGTTGCACCTACGCGTAACTTTATTCCGGCGATGCAACCTTTGGCTTCTTCTTCTTCTTGGAACCATTATCTCTCTATGCCGGCTGTAGGTGTTTTGGGCGATTCTCTCGTAGCGCAGTGGCAGGTGTGTACCTTTTCTCGTCTTTTTGCTTTTCTTTTTGGTATTATGTCGTTTCTTATCTGTTGGGATCTTTCAGGCTTTCCAAGCTTCGCTGTGTATCTGGGAGCGTCTTCGTAAGTACTCTGAATCTGAGGAGACATTGAAGGGTCAAGTGAGCGATCTTAGCAAGAAGGTCAAGAAGCTGAACAAGAAAACTGCCCGTCTTACGACGTCTGAGAAAGACGCTCGCATGGAAACTTTGGAGACGGCGAAGCAGAGAGGCGTGCTGGCATGACGCGTCGAGGTGTTGACCGGGAAGGTCACGTCTCTTGAAGCTGACGCTGAGGAGAAAGTGAAGGTATATGAGAAGAACTTACGAGAGACGAGTACTTACTATTCTTGGTCATCTCGTATTGAAGCTATGGAGGAGTTTTGTGCAGGTCGTCACGTATATTGGGTTGTGGAACGTGAACGCAATAAGTTTTCTGATCTCTATCTCGTTCCACCCAAGGGAGTTTCTCTTATACGCGTTCCTGCGACTTCTAACTCGCTAGTCTTGGGTTCTAGTGGTACGGGGGTTGCTTTGGATGGCGTCGTTGTCTTATACGCGTTCCTACGACTTCTTCTTAATTCCATAATATCATTTCACACTTTTTTGCTTGTTGCACTTTTTGTGGATTATGGATCTTTGTTTTGGTTTTTCGTCACGTTCCTGTGTGGCGATTTCTTCTTGAATATGTATTGGATACTTATTGTTTCTCTCTTTACGCAAGGTTTTTGCTTCTCTCGACTTTTGGTGGGGCTACTATCCCCTTTTGGCGAATTCGGCTTCAGGTCTTCTATGGAGTGGGGTTTGCCAAATACTTCTCAGTCGTGACACGTAGGTCAATCTTTTGCTTTTGTTTTCGATATCTTATCTTTGAGGTGTCGTTTCTTACCCCTGGCATAGTTATGGTCATTGCGGCTACTTTTGTTATTTTGCCGGCTTATATGAAGGTTGGGTCCAACATTTCCTCCGAACCCGAAGCGAGTGGCGGATGTAAGTCAGCGTGTGAATCCTTTGCCACACGTTAGTGTTAGGTCGACGTCGAACTCTTTTAATCGACGGGTCTATTCATCGTGTAGCATCCGATTCTTAATTGTTTGGACTTACGATGTCGATGGACGCCTCCCAGCCGGTTTGGCGATTTGCCCGTGGATTCATGAATCTCAGAGGGGTCGTGGAAGGCGCAAGTACGCGTTCCTGGAGAGTGGTCGTGGAAATAGGTTTCCCTTCTTTGCTCAGCGGACCGTGCCGGTTTCTTTTGGCGTCGACTCGGAGTCGGTGGTTCGGCTAACGTTGCGTACGCGTAGGTGGAGCCTTAAACGCGTAGGCTAACGAAATTCTCCCCTGGCGCGGATTTTTGTCGTGGCCTTCTTGTACTTTGTGTTACGTCATAGACACGGAGCAAGTATTTTGAAATGAAACAACTCAGCATGTATTGCATATTGTACAAGAAAGTGCATTCTTATATATTAACGAGGACTTCATGAATTTCGACGAGCTAAGACGTCTACCCCTAGTCTTGATGACCCCTTGTCGTCTCGACGCTAAGACATGCTTGGACAGGATAAAAAATCTAAGATATGAACAAAAACAAATAGAAATCATATCAATCATCACGTTTCCTAATGATAATATTTCTTAAGATGGGTTGCATTCCACGAACGCACTAATGGTACTCCTTCTGGCGTGACGAGTTTGTAGGCTCCTCGTCCTATGATTTGTGCTACTTGATACGGGCCTTCCCAGGATGCGGCGAGCTTACCGACGCTCTTATCCTCAGTGTTTGGAAAGACTTTTCTTAAGACCCAATCTCCTACTTGAAAAGTTCTTGCTTTTACTCGTCGATTGTAACTTTGGGCGGCTATTTGTTTCTGTGTCGCTATCCTCAACGCGGCGTTATCTCTTAGCTCGTCCATGGTATCTATCATGAAAGTCATCATTGGAGTGTTTCTTTCCTCGGGGAGAGATCGATATCTTTCTGTTGGCACTTCCTCTTCGATTGGTAGGACAGCTTCGCAACCAAGACGAGAGAGAATGGTGTTCTTCTTGTTGCTCTCTTAGGCATAGTTCTATCGGCCCACAATATTGCTTGGAGTTGATCCACACAGTTTCCTCTACACTCCCCTATCCTTTTCTTGAGGTTATTTACGATAACTTTGTTTCTTGACTCGGCTTGTCTGTTTGCTTGAGGGTACCTTGGCGTCGAGTAGAGTAAACGTATACCTTTGTCTTCGCAGAACGATACGATGTTCTTACTGATAAATTGTGATCCGTTGTCGCATACAATGGTATGAGGGATTCCGAACCTCATGATGATGTTTCTTTCGATGAAGGAGATGACGTGGGAATCTTTGATACTCTTGAACACTTCAGCCTCTATCAATTTGGAGAAGTAGTCTGTGACCGCGAGCATCAGCGTCTTCTGATGAAGGATCATCTGGACATCAACCGACACCAACGGTTCCCGAGTTTGAAGGTGCATTGACTCGTTCGAGAGCTAAGGAAGTCCAACAAGAACTAGACAAGTTAGTAGCTTTCTTCATGTCTAAAGAGCTACGTGTTGAAGAGGAACCACCATTGAAGACGGTTATGATAATTGAGGTTCGAGAGCACTCGGAGCCAAACGACGAAGGCTGCGGAGACAGTGGCAAATCCGCGACCGCGGCCATGCCACCCGCGACCGCGGATCGCGACTTGTTGATTTCGCCGAGAATTCTTGTTTTATTTCGTTTTCGGGATTTAATGCCTTTTATTGGTTTGTTATTTTAGGAAACACTTTTATTGCTTTATTTCTTTTAATTGGCATCCTTATGAACCCTATATAAGGTTTGCCTTAGTTATTGTTTGAGGTCACCTAGACTTTGATATTGAATACACCGTTTATCGTTTTTCCTCCCAAAAGAGAGCTTTTGTGAGAAGAGTGCCCCGTGTGCATTGTTGTTGAACTCGCCCTAGTTGTACTTGTATGTGTCAATCTCCTCCATAAGGTCGGTGCTATCGGGACTCCATAGAGCATCCTCCAGGTGCCTTGACCCACCATAGTCATTGTGTTTGGTTGTAATCATCTGTTGGAGTTTCTTCATCATTCGGTAAGGTTCTTGTTCTTAAGTTCAGGGGTTTTATCGTTGTTTGATTTGGTTCCAATTGGCCTATCATTCGACTTATCCTTCTTTCATCTCATTCTAATTCCGCCTTTCTTCTCTGTTCGAGTTTATGTTCGAGGTTTGGTGTCTAGATCGGACAACATCGGCTTATCCCCGCATCAAATTGGTATAAGAGTTGTGTTGACACCATTTGTCTTCACAAGAACATCAAGAGAGCCCCTATCAAGAAAATCACAAAAAAGAGTCAGTTTTGTTTTCCTGTTTGTCAGTTTCTTTCAGAAATTGATTTTGAGTCTTCTAGTACTTTGATCTTTCTTGTTGAGTCTGTTTCAGGTTGTGTACAAGAAGCTTGGATCGATTCTTGTGTGTGGAGATCGAAAGATTGGAGTTTGGAGCACCCTTGTCCCAAAATCCATTCATCCCATCACCCATCACAAATTCATCCATCCCTACCAAAAACACAGCCATCAGAAACCCTAAGGAATTGCTGGAATTTCTTGTCTTGGAGCCCAAACAAGATCTTCAAGGAAAGGAAATCTTATCTTCTCTACAAGGAAAATCAAGTTAGTTGTTATTTTTATTCATCTTAATTTTTGCTGAGATTAATATCTCATAGTCTGTAATTTTCGTTTTGCTGAGACAAAAAAAAATATATATATACACATATTCAAAAAAAAAAAAATCGAAAAGTCTCAAAGTCAACATTTTATTTTACGTTTTGTTGAGTCAAAGTCTAGTTTGATATTGTTTGAGTCGGAATTCAAGAAATCGGAGGAATCGGGATTGCCACGAGCCCGAATGAAGACGAAGGAGGTTTGGCCGCAAGACGCGACCCGCGACCGCGGAATTCCACCCGCGATCGCGGAAATCACCACTGTTTCTCCAGAACTTCAATTCGCGAACGCGGCACCCAGAACCGCGACCGCGGAACTTCTGCTGCCTTATTTGGCCCTATTTCTACAGCTACGAGCCATCCCTAATACTACCTAGCCCTCTCGACTCCGTCTTCGATCCTTCATCAACACCAGTTGGGACAAGTTAAGGTACGCTTCCTTTTGGCCCTCTTGAGTTCAAACTTGAGTCATATTAGTTGTTTGCATTTACATTCTTGCAAACGTTTTGAGTCTTTGTTTCTTTCTTTCGTTGAGTCAATTTTTTTGTTTTGAATCAAAGCCTTGAAGTTGAAACCCCGCCCTACACTAGCCATCTCCATCTCTACCATCACTCATATAGTGCTAGGAGCTTGATAGTTTCAATCTATTGGGTTATTGATCCAGACAAGGCAATTCATCAATAAAAGCTTGTTACAACAACAATTGAGAGAGAGTGCAGAGGAAAACATACGAGAGTAAACACTTGCGAGTTGTTTTCATTTACACTCACTTAACATTGTTCTGTGTTAGTCTTTTCTTTGATGATGAGTAGGTCAGTCTCTCCCAGGGGCAGGAGGAGAACCCCGGAGACCAGCCCCGTCACTCCGGAATTCTTGATGAACTTGTTTCGAGACCAGCCCCGTCACTCCAACGGCTGCGGGGCATATTGGGACTTCCCAAGGCGCTCCCATAGACGCTCTACGGAGGCCCCTCCCTCCCCAACGGGAAGTCTATGAGGCTGCCCAAATGGGTCGGGAAGCTAGAGGCAAGACGACACCCAGAGCTGACAACCGTCAAGCTCGAAGGGGGCGTTTTCATAACTCTCCTATACCTCGCCTTAATAGATACAATGCTGCTAACCGTTTTAATGATGAATTTCAGGATCTAGGTGACCATGATTACGATGAGGAGCCTGAGGAAGAGGATGACGAAGAAGCAGCAGAAGCAGTATGGCGACCCCCTCGTCAACAAGGAGGGTACCAAGGAAGAAGAAGAGAGCCTGAGCAAGATGGAGTTGGGAAGATCAAGGTGAAAATCCCAAGCTTTGAAGGTAAGTGTGATCCAGATGTCTACATGGAGTGGGAGACGAAGATCGAGCAAATCTGGAATTGCCACAACTTTCCCGAGCCTAAAAAGGTGCAACTTGCATCTTTGGAATTTAGTGGCTATGCTCTAGTGTGGTGGGATAGTTTGATAAGAGGAAGAGCTGCTAATGGAGATTATCCCGTCACTACTTGGGATCTCATGAAGAGGATGAAGAGAGCTCGATTTGTTCCCCCACATTACACTAGGGAACTCATACAGCGGCTCGAGAACTTGAGACAAGGATCTATGGGAGTAGAAGAGACCTTCAATGCTATGCAAGTAGCCATGGTTCGAGCCAATTTGGATGAGGATGAGGAGACAACAATGGCTAGATACCTCCGTATCCTTCACCCATATGTGTCAACTGAGATTGAGATGTTCCCTTACAACTCTATGACTGAGTTGTTGCACGTGGCAATCAAGGTGGAGAGAAAGACCAAGATTAGGGGTCATGGAAGCAGAAATACAGGAGGATGGAAAAATCAGCAAGGAAGAACTTCCTACCCTTCAGCCCGAGAGCCCCCTGCTAAGGAAGACAGCGGTTCCCGAAGGAACCCACCACCTGTTGCCCAAGTGCCTTCAAAAACTACACTTGGCCCTTCCAATGGACCCTGAGGGAGTACTTCTAACCCTACTTCTAGAGCTAGGGATATTGAATGTTTTAAATGTAGAGGAAAGGGTCATATGATGAAGGATTGTCCTAATTTTAGAGTATTAATTGTTAATCAACTAGGTGAATATGAAAGTGAAAGTGAAAAGGAGGAGCACCTAGATGAAATGCATGATGAGGATGATCTTAGTGATGAAATTGGTTATGAGCATGGTGATTCTTTGATTTGTAAGAGAAATTTGCATGTACAACCCGCCCCTTGTGAGGATAACCAAAGAGAAAATTTGTTTCATACTAGATGTTTGGTTCAAGGGAAGGTTTGTAATATGATTATTGATGGAGGAAGTTGTTGCAATATTGCTAGCACTGAATTAATCTCTAAATTGCATATTGCTACTATTTTCCACCCTAGGCCCTATAAATTGCATTGGATAAATGAATGTGGTGAATTAAGAGTTCAAAAGCAAGCTAGGATAACTTTCTCCTTAGGGAAATATGAGGATACAGTCTTGTGTGATGTCGTTCCTATGCAGGCTTGTCATATATTGTTAGATAGACCATGGCAATATGATAGAAAAGTTGTTCATGATGGTCACACTAACCGTCACTCATTTATTTTCAATAATAAGCCTATTACTCTTAAACCTATGACTCCAGCACAGATAGCAGATGCATATGAGAAGAGCAAAGGCAAAGAAAGAGCCACCGACGAAACTGAGGTGCTGGCGCAACAGAGCCAAAACCGCGACCGCGGCTCCAAATCCGTGACCGCGGAAGTTGGCGGGTCTCGACAGGGCCAAAACCGCGACCGCGGCTCGAAACCCGCGATCGCGGATGTTGGCGCAGGAGCCCTTGTTGTTTTGACTACTCCGCCTCGCGCTCTTTTGTCCTCCAAATCCGAATTGCAAGGTGAGTACTTGCCATTGGATACTACCTTAATGATGCTTTGCAAGAGATTTGTGTTGACAGGTACCGATTCTCGAGTTGATCTACCCCCTAGCATTCAAGCTATTCTTGATGAGTTCATTGAGGTGTTTCCGGATGAGATTCCAGCGGGCTTACCGCCCTTTAGGGGCATTGAGCATCAAATTGATCTTATTCCAGGAGCCTCTTTACCTAACAGGCCAGCTTACAGAAAGAACCCTCAGGAGTGTCAAGAGATTCAGAAGCAGGTGCAAGTGCTTGTAGATAAGGGGTATTATCGAGAAAGTCTTAGTCCTTGTGCAGTTCCGGTCTTACTTGTGCCTAAGAAAGACAATTCTTGGCGGATGTGTGTTGATTGTCGAGCTATCAACAACATAACTGTCAAGTATCGTCATCCTATACCAAGGCTGGATGACATGTTGGATGAGCTTCATGGTGCCACAAACTTCACCAAGATTGATCTTAGGAGTGGCTACCATCAAATCCGAATGAGGGAAGGCGATGAGTGGAAGACCGCCTTCAAGACCAAATTTGGTCTATATGAGTGGCTTGTTATGCCATTTGGACTTACTAATGGTCCCTCTACTTTTATGAGGCTTATGAATCATGTCTTGAGGAAGTTTATAGGGAAGTTTGTTGTAGTTTATTTCGATGATATCTTGATTTACAGCAGGTCCCTAGGGGAGCATGAGCAACATCTCAGGGAAGTACTCGTTACTCTTAGTATACAGCGACTATATGCTAATTTGAAGAAGTGTGATTTTTGCACTGATAAAGTTATATTTCTTGGCTTTGTAGTGAGCTCCCAGGGATTACAGGTTGATGAGGAGAAGATTAAGGCCATTCAGGATTGGCCAACCCCCACGACTAGCAGCCAAGTCAGAAGTTTCCATGGATTGGCTAGCTTCTATCGGCGTTTTGTGAAGGATTTCAGCACCATTGTTGCACCCCTAACTGAGGTAACAAAGAAGCATTCAGTGTTTGTTTGGAAGGAGGCTCAAGAAAGGGCGTTTGAAGAGCTAAAACGCAGATTGACCGAAGCGCCATTGCTTGTGCTTCCCGACTTCACTAGGCCCTTTGAAGTGGAATGTGATGCCTCAGGAGTTGGCAGAGGAGAAGTACTCATGCAAGAAGGTAAGCCTATTGCCTTCTTTTCTGAAAAGTTGAAAGGTGCAAGTCTAAATTACTCTACTTATGATAAGGAATTGTATGTATTATATAGAGTACTTAAGACTTGGCAACACTACCTATGGCCTAGAGAGTTTGTTTTGCATACCGATCATGAATCTTTGAAACATTTTAGGAGCCAAGACAAACTTGATAGGAGGCATGGTAGATGGATGGAATTTATTGAGACTTTCCCTTATATTATCAAATACAAGAAGGGAAAGGACAATGTTGTTGCTGATGCACTATCTAGGAAGCATGCTTTAATTGTTCAACTTGACTCTAAGGTGTTAGGCTTTGTTTACATCAAGGAGTTATATCGTAATGATGCTGATTTTGGTGCTATTTATAAGCAATGTTTAGATAAAGGAACTTTGGATAAGTTTTACTTGTTTGATGGTTTCTTGTTTAGGGCTAGTAAAGTATGCATACCTAAGTGTTCTTTGAGATTATTGCTTGTTGAAGAAGCCCATAAGGGTGGATTAATGGGACACTTTGGTAGAGATAAGACATATCATATGTTGCATACTCATTTTTATTGGCCCCATATGCTTAGGGATGTTGAGCATTGTTTGAAAAGATGCTTGGAGTGTCTTAAGGCTAAGTCTAGAGTTAAACCACATGGATTGTATACTCCTTTGCCTATTCCTACGACCCCCTGGGTAGACATTAGTATGGATTTTATTGTAGGGTTGCCTAGGACTAAGAAGGGGAGAGATTCTATTTTTGTGGTTGTTAATAGATTTTCTAAAATGGCTCATTTTATTGCTTGCAACAAGACTGATGATGCTCATCATGTGGCTGACTTGTTCTTTACCGGAGTTGTTAGGTTACATGGAGTACCAAAGACTATTGTGAGTGATAGGGATGTGAAATTTCTAAGTTACTTTTGGAAAACTCTTTGGGGAAAACTATGGACTAAACTACTATTCTCTACATCTAGTCATCCTCAAACTGATGGTCAAACTGAAGTAACCAATAGGACCTTAGGAACCCTTTTGAGAGCCATTCGTAAGAAGAATTTGAAAGCTTGGGAAGAAGCCTTACCCCATGTTGAGTTTGCCTACACTAGAGCCATCCATTCCTCAACCTCGCTGAGTCCCTTTGAATGTGTGTATGGTTTGAATCCACTAACCCCTTTTGATCTTATGCCGTTACCTACGAAGGAGCGAGTGGATTTCAATGCAGGAAAACAGGTTGATCACATCAAGGAAATTCATGAGAGGACAAGAGCTAAATTGCTAGAAGTAGCTGCTACAAATGCTAGCAAGGCAAATAGGAAGAGGAAGAAGGTCGTCTTCAAGGAGGGAGACCTCGTGTGGGTCCACTTTAGGAGAGAGCGTTTCCCCAGCAAACGCCACTCAAAGCTTTCCCCAAGAGGTGATGGACCATTCAAGGTGCTTAAGAAGATTAGAGATAATGCTTATGTCTTGGAGCTTCCCGGTGAATATCAAGTGAGTGCCACCTTCAATGTGCAAGATCTAACATTGTTTGAAGGCGAAGAAGAGGAGGAGCTGGATGATTCGAGGTCGAATCCTTTTCAAGAAGGGGAGGATGATGAAGGATCATATGGACATCAACCGACACCAACGGTTCCCGAGTTTGAAGGTGCATTAACTCATTCGAGAGCTAAGGAAGTCCAACAAGAACTAGACAAGTTAGTAGCTTTCTTCATGTCTAAAGAGCTAAGTGTTGAAGAGGAACCACCATTGAAGACGGTTATGATAATTGAGGTTCGAGAGCACTCAGAGCCAAATGACGAAGGCGGCGGAGACAGTGGCAAATCCGCGACCGCGGCCATGCCACCCGCGACCGCGGATCGCGACTTGTTGATTTCGCCGAGAATTCTTGTTTTATTTCGTTTTCGGGATTTAATGCCTTTTATTGGTTTGTTATTTTAGGAAACACTTTTATTGCTTTATTTCTTTTAATTGACATCCTTATGAACCCTATATAAGGTTTGCCTTAGTTATTGTTTGAGGTCACCCAGACTTTGATATTGAATACAGCGTTTATCGTTTTTCCTTCCAAAAGAGAGCTTTTGTGAGAAGAGTGCCCCGTGTGCATTGTTGTTGAACTCGCCCTAGTTGTACTTGTGTGTGTTAATCTCCTCCATAAGGTTGGTGCTATCGGGACTCCATAGAGCATCCTCCAGGTGCCTTGACCCACCATAGTCATTGTGTTTGGTTGTAATCATCCGTTGGGGTTTCTTCATCATTCGGTAAGGTTCTTGTTCTTAAGTTCAGGGGTTTTATCGTTGTTTGATTTGGTTCCAATTGGTCTATCATTCCACTTATCCTTCTTTCATCTCATTCTAATTCCGGCTTTCTTCTCTGTTCGAGTTTCTGTTCGAGCTTTGGTGTCTAGATCGGATGGCAGCGCATGAGAAGAAACGAAGAGGATGAAAAGAGGGTTGTTACCTTGGAAAAGGAAAGTTACATGCAGTAATAATGCAACTGACATCAGTCACATCTGATCTAAAGGAGAAAACCTTGGGAAGACAAAGAGACGGCAATTCGAAGTCAAGGTCGAGATCGGCATAAACGTGGAGGCAGATCGTTAACAGAAAGAAACCGTCCAATCCTTTGGACAAGACACTTTCTTTAGGGGTAGATTAATGGGCCTATTTTCAGTCCATAATTAATCAATGCCCAATATCCCAAGACATAATTGGAGATAAAGAAGTATGTGCGAGTTTTCACGACGTGGAGGTGGAAATAACCATCTTCGAGATTTCAGGGGGTGGACAAACAACTACAGCAAGATTTGAAGACATAATCTTGGGTTTCATTATTGTTATCCATAGAGGTGAGGATTACCATTGTAAGACATATACTATCTGAACTTCAAAGCATTATCAAAGCTTTCTACGATTTGTCCACACTTTTCATCTTCTTGTAATCTCATGATCCTTTGAAGGAAGAATCAAAGACGTGTTTTTGATCGATCAACAACGATTTGTTGTGCTCATTCATCCATTTCACCCATCTAACAAAGCGTATTTCTTGTTCAAATTCTTTTTGTCGTTTCGTTTGATTTGTATTCGACATCATATTTGCTATTTGATCGACTAATAGTCCCGCTTTTAAGGTAATTTAGATCGTTGAGACTTTTTGCCCAAAATAAAAACATCAGAACGGGTTACATATCTGATTTGTTACCAAATTTATCGATTTGACCTTATTGTTCCATGTTTCATGATATTTGTTTGATCTTTTAATTTAGGCCCTTACTAATTAACGTTCAGGCTCCGTGCGTCACATATGGAATATATTCATACGTCACGCATGGATTGCATCCACACGCGATGCACGGAAATCAACCATGCGCGACGCACGGACACAATCCATACGCGACGTATGGATTGTTTTGCCTATAAAAGGCCCAACATCGAAACCCTACCATTTTGTTCTCTTCTTCATCATCTCCATCGGCGGCGGCTGCACGCCAACGCACCAATTTACCCAATTTTCAACAATTTTCATCAACTCTTTGCATATAAGGTATGTAAACATTAAGATTTCATTTTTATGGTATGATATAGATGTATATATGAGGTTTTGATGTTGTTTTGATGATATTTACTTCAAAATTCAATGTGTATGTTAATTAGTTGATTAGAAAGGATTAAACTTGTAATATATGAGTGGATTGTATGTAGGTTGTTGAGAGTTTCTTGTTGAATTTGATATTTTGTTGTGTAGATAGTGTTATTAGGGTTTTGATATTGAATTAGGGTTTAGTGAATTAGGGTTATGAATTAGGTTGTTGAAACTTGATATGGTTTTAATGAAATTATTGAAAAACTATTGAATTTCGGAAAAAATATTGAGATTAGGGTTTTAAAATAGGCGGAGTGCGGAAACTGTAGAAATTAGGGTTCTGGAATTGCAAATTCCTGCAATTCCAGAGCTTGTGTTTTGCAGTTTCAGATTGAATTTCATGATATACAGATTGGGTTTTTGATGATATTCTGATTAAATTCGATAAACTGATTAATTTTGTGGAATTGCACATTTTTTTATAATGATCATGGTCCTGAATGATTAATTTTGTGATGCAGGTATGGATCGTCGACCAAGACGCGATACTCGTCAAAGAGTTAGAGAAGAGAAGAAAAAAGATCTCATAGTTGCAAGACCAAGGGGGAAGAAGAAGAAGAGACAAGAATCCCCTCCTCGTCGTTTAGAGTTTTCTGATGAGAGGCAGCAGCAACAACAGCAGCAAGGTTTGTATGCTGGAAGCTTCATGCCCCAGGGCTCCCCTCATTATTTTCCCGGCACCCCCATTATGTTCCCACAGGTCCCGGGCTATCCTCATGTGCCTCCACAACAAACACAGTTCCCGGGCTATCCTGTTGTGCCTCCACAACAAGAACAATCCTTTGTGGAGATGATGAGGTTGGCTAGCCAAGCTCATAACCCTCAGAACCCTTAGAAACCTCAGTTGGGCGGTGACTACTACGCAATAACGGTTGCTTCTAGCAGTGCAGGTGATGCGGGGATAAGCCGTTGTTGTCCGATCTAGACACCAAACCTCGAACAGAAACTCGAACAGAGAAGAAAGGCGGAATTAGAATGAGATGAAAGAAGGATAAGTCGAATGATAGGCCAATTGGAACCAAATCAAACAACGATAAAACCCCTGAACTTAAGAACAAGAACCTTACCAAATGATGAAGAAACCCCAACGGATGATTACAACCAAACACAATGACTATGGTGGGTCAAGGCACCTGGAGGATGCTCTATGGAGTCCCGATAGCACCAACCTTATGGAGGAGATTGACACACACAAGTACAACTAGGGCGAGTTCAACAACAATGCACACGGGGCACTCTTCTTACAAAAACTCTCTTTTGGGAGAAAAAACGATAAACGCTGTATTCAATATCAAAGTCTGGGTGACCTCAAACAATAACTAAGGCAAACCTTATATAGGGTTCATAAGGATGCCAATTAAAAGAAATAAAGCAATAAAAGTGTTTCCTAAAATAACAAACCAATAAAAGGCATTAAATCCCGAAAACAAAATAAAACAAGAATTCTCGGCGAAATCAACAGGTCGCGATCCGCGGTCGCGGAAACGTCCGCGGTCGCGGGTGGCATGGCCGCGGTAGCGGATTTGCCACTATATCTGCCGCCTTCGTCGTTTGGCTCCGAGTGCTCTCGAACCTCAATTATCATAACCGTCTTCAATGGTGGTTCCTCTTCAACACTTAGCTCTTTAGACATGAAGAAAGCTACTAACTTGTCTAGTTCTTGTTGGACTTCCTTAGCTCTCGAATGAGTCAATGCACCTTCAAACTCGGGAACCGTTGATGTCGGTTGATGTCCAGATGATCCTTCATCAGCAGGGCCATCAGCTGGGGGTGCAGATGTTGATTTTGATTAGGAGCATGAGGAAGAGGGTGAGGAAGAGGAAGAGGATCAGACGCATGAGAATGTTCAGGAAGAACATCAAGAAGAGGAAGTGGGAGAGGAAGAGGAAGAGGAACAGCCCAGACGACGACGACGACGACAACCGGTCAAACATGTATACGTCCCTCACTTAAAGGAGGGTGTTCCCAGAGGTCCACACAATCTGGAGCTTCTCCTAAGCTTTCCCGCTCATACAACCTTTTTTGTGCAACAAGGAAAGGTATGTAATTAGAATTTGGTTTTTAGATTCAATACTTATCATAACTAAATTAATATGAATTTAATGTTAGGATAAATGGTTAAAATTAATGAAAAAAATACATTTAGTTCATTACTTGATTATATGAAGCATGAGTTCTTATATGTATGTTTATTTTTATGTATGTATGACCACTTTGTGTTGTGATATTAAATTTGTTAATGTATGAATTTATTTAGTTAAATTGATGGATTGTTTGTTGAACTATTTGTATGAAAATTTTGTATATGGTGTTCTGTCCAGTCCATAAACCAGTTTCTCTGCATTGTGTGAAATGAAATTCCACACGTGATGCATGGTTTTCGCGTGACGTGTGGATACAAACCACGCGTGACGCATGGTTTATGTCCATACGTCACGTGTGGAATTTCATTTCACAGAATGTCCAGTTTCTGCATTCTGTTGGACAGAAGGAGTGAAAATGCAGTTTCTGGAAAATATTTATGCGTTATGGAAATGATTTGTGTTACGTAATCAATTTACAGGAGAGAGGCGTACTCGATCACCAGACCAGACAATCACAGCTGAGAGATTGGGATCTCGATGTTGAGCAGACATGGGGTCATCATGCACTTGCAACCGAGCTGACTCATCTCAAGACTTTGATCTACGATGAGATTGATTATCCGCTCATCTGCGGCTTTATTGAAAGGTGGCGTCCGGAAACCAACAACTTTCACATGCCATTTTCGGAGATGACGGTCACGTTGCTGGACATCAAGAAGCCGATGGGGCTTCCTATTCACGGGAAGCCTATGGTGACCGACCCCAGCGTTGCTAGTTTCGGGAGCATTTCCAAGAAGAACTGGTTTGGTGAAAAGGGCCAAGCCAATTTTCATCTTGAAACTGGAATGCTCGACGACTATTGGATTAGTGCGAAAAGGTTTAAGAAGCACATTGAGAGCCTAGACGATCCTTAAGTACAAGGGATGGGATATATATTCCACTTGTTGACTTCCACAATCTTCACAGACAAGTCACAACACCAACTCCCTGTGAGATTTGGTGCATTTCTGGGGAGTGTTCAAGAGGCAAGAAGAATGTCATGGGGATATGCGGCGCTAGCATATTTCTATCGCTGCATCGGCATCTGTTCACGCCAACAATGTGCCTTGATGTCATTTTGTTTCACTCTCCTTCAAGTAAGTATTTAATTATTTAGGAACTACATTTTTTAGCAACCCTAACTTATATCTATGGTTTTAATGCTAACTATATTTTTTGGATTTTAAGCTTGGATATACACGTACTTCCCATCCTTAGCAACTGGTGTTCCGTACAATCATGATTGGTCGCTTGAACATCCTTATGCGTATCGGTTTCGACCAGAGGGAGTGTTGCCAAACTACAACCCTGAAGCACGAAACTACAGAGCTGAACTAGATGCAATGACGGAGGATCAGGTATTTGTGTTGCATTTTATATGATTTTGTTTACATATCATCTTCTTGACGTCAGTTTTGTGCCTCAGTTTTGTGCCTCATTTTTGTGCCTCGGTTTTATGCCTCAGTTTTTTGTGCCTCAGTTTTGGTGCCTCAGTTTTGTGCAAATCCATACATCACGTGTGGAATGCTTCTGTGCGTCATTAAAACGGTTAGCAGCATTGTATCTATTAAGGCGAGGTATAGGAGAGTTATGAAAACGCCCCCTTCGAGCTTGACGGTTGTCAGCTCTGGGTGTGGTCCTGCCTCTAGCTTCCCGACCCATTTGGCCAGCTTCATAGACTTCCCGTTGGGGAGGGAGGGGGCTCCGTAGAGCGTCTGCGGGAGCGCCTTGGGAAGTCCCAATATGCCCCGCAGCCGTTGGAGGTGGAGTCAGGTGAAGTTCCAGCCGGATGGCTGTGGTAACTCCAGACGCAATTCCTGCGGTTAACTCTTGTCTAAACTCTCGAAACAAGTTCATCGTGAATTCCGGAGTGATGGGGCTGGTCTCCGGGGTTCTCCTCCTGCCGCTGGGAGAGACTGACCTACTCATCATCAAAGAAAAGACTAACACAGAACAATGTTAAGTGAGTGTAAATGAAAACAACTCGTAAGTGTTTACTCTCATATGTTTTCCTCTTCACTCTCTCTCAATTGTTGTTGTAACAAGCTTTTATTGATGAATTGCCTTGTATAGATCAATAACCCAATAGATTGAAACTATCAAGCTCCTAGCACTATATGACTGATGGTAGAGATGGAGATGGCTAGTGTAGGGCGGGGTTTCAACTTCAAGGCTCTGACTCAAAACAAAAACATTGACTCAACGAAAGAAAGAAACAAAGACTCAAAACGTTTGCAAAAATGTAAATGCAAACAACTAATATGACTCAAGTTTGAACTCAAGAAGGCCAAAAGGAAGCGTACCTTAACTTGTCCCGACTGGTGTCGATGAAGGATCAAAGACGGAGTCGAGAGGGCTAGGTAGCATTAGGGATGGCTCGTAGCTGTAGAAATAGGGCAAAATAAGGCAGCAGAAGTTCCGCGGTCGCGGTTCTGGGTGCCGCGTTCGCGGATTGAAGTTCTGGGGAAACAGTGGTGATTTCCGCGGTCGCGGGTCTTCCGCGGTCGCGGGTCACGTCCTGCGGCCAAAACTCCTTCGTCTTCGTTCCGGCTCGTGGCAATCCAGATTCCTCCGATTTCTTGAATTCCGACTCAAACAATATCAAACTAGACTTTGACTCAACAAAACGTAAAATAAAATGCTGACTTTGAGACGTTTCGATTTCTTTTTTTCTTTTTTTGAATATATATATATATTTATTTTATTTTTTTGTCTCAGCAAAACGAAAATTACAGACTATGAGATATTAATCTCAGCAAAAATTAAGATGAATAAAAATAACAACTAACTTGATTTTTCTTGTAGAGAAGATAAGATTTCCTTTCCTTGAAGATCTTGTTTGGGCTCCAAGGCAAGAAATTCCAGCAATTCCTTGGGGTTTCTGATGGCTGCGTTTTTGGTAGGGATGGATGAATTTGTGATGGGTGATGGGATGAATGGATTTTGGGACAAGGGTGCTCCAAACTCCAATCTTTCGATCTCCACAGACACGAATCGATCCAAGCTTCTTGTACACAACCTGAAACAGACTCAACAAGAAAGATCAAAGTACTAGAAGACTCAAATCAATTTCTGAAAGAAACTGACAAACAGGAAAACAAAACTGACTCCTTTTTTGTGATTTTCGGGATAGGGGGTCTCTTGATGTTCTTGTGAAGACAGATGGTGTCAACACAGCTCTGATACCAATTTGATGCGGGGATAAGCCGCTGTTGTCCGATCTAGACACCAAACCTCGAACAGAAACTCGAACAGAGAAGAAAGGCGGAATTAGAATGAGATGAAAGAAGGATAAGTCGAATGATAGGCCAATTGGAACCAAATCAAACAACGATAAAACCCCTGAACTTAAGAACAAGAACCTTACCGAATGATGAAGAAACCCCAACGGATGATTACAACCAAACACAATGACTATGGTGGGTCAAGGCACCTGGAGGATGCTTTATGGAGTCCCGATAGCACCAACCTTATGGAGGGGTTTGACACACCCAAGTACAACTAGGGCGAGTTCAACAACAATGCACACGGGGCACTCTTCTCACAAAAGCTCTCTTATGGGAGGAAAAACGATAAACGCTGTATTCAATATCAAAGTCTGGGTGACCTCAAACAATAACTAAGGCAAACCTTATATAGGGTTCATAAGGATGCCAATTAAAAGAAATAAAGCAATAAAAGTGTTTCCTAAAATAACAAACCAATAAAAGGCATTAAATCCCGAAAAAGAAATAAAACAAGAATTCTCGGCAAAATCAACAGGTCGCGATCCGCGGTCGCGGGTGGCATGGCCGCGGTAGCGGATTTGCCACTGTCTCCGCCGCCTTCGTCGTTTGGCTCCGAGTGCTCTCGAACCTCAATTATCATAACCGTCTTCAATGGTGGTTCCTCTTCAACACTTAGCTCTTTAGACATGAAGAAAGCTACTAACTTGTCTAGTTCTTGTTGGACTTCCTTAGCTCTCGAATGAGTCAATGCACCTTCAAACTCGGGAACCGTTGGTGTCGGTTGATGTCCAGATGATCTTTCATCAGCAGGGTCATCAGCTGGGGGTGCAGATGTTGATTCTGATTAGGAGCATGAGGAAGAGGGTGAGGAAGAGGAAGAGGATCAGACACATGAGAATGTTCAGGAAGAACATCAAGAAGAGGAAGAGGGAGAGGAAGAGGAAGAGGAACAGCCCAGACGACGACGACGATGACAACCGGTCAAAGATGTATACGTCCCTCACTTAAAGGAGGGTGTTCCCAGAGGTCCACACAATCCGGAGCTTCTCATAAGCTTTCCCGCTCATACAACCTTTTTTGTGCAACAAGGAAAGGTATGTAATTAGAATTTGGTTTTTAGATTCAATACTTATCATAACTAAATTAATATGAATTTAATGTTAGGATAAACGGTTAAAATAAATGAAAAAAATACATTTAGTTCATTACTTGATTATATGAAGCATGAGTTCTTATATGTATGTTTATTTTTATGTATGTATGACCACTTTGTGTTGTGATATTAAATTTGTTAATGTATGAATTTATTTAGTTAAATTGATGGATTGTTTGTTGAACTATTTGTATGAAAATTTGGTATATGGTGTTCTTTCCAGTCCATAAACCAGTTTCTCTGCATTCTGTGAATTGAAATTCCACACGTGACGCATGGTTCTCGCGTGACGTGTGGATACAAACCACGCGTGACGCATGGTTTATGTCCATATGTCACGTGTGGAATTTCATTTCACAGAATGTCCAGTTTCTGCATTCTGTTGGATAGAAGGAGTGAAAATGCAGTTTCTGGAAAATATTTATGCGTTATGGAAATGATTTGTGTTACGTAATCAATTACAGGAGAGAGGGGTACTCAATCACCAGACCAGACAATCACAGCTGAGAGATTGGGATCTCGATGTTGAGCAGACATGGGGTCATCATGCACTTGCAACCGAGCTGACTCATCTCAAGACTTTGATCTACGATGAGATTGATTATCCGCTCATCTGCGCCTTTATTGAAAGGTGGAATCGGCATCTGCGGCGCTAGCATATTTCTATCGTTGCATCGGCATCTGTTCACGCCAACAATGTGCCTTGATGTCATTTTGTTTCACTCTCCTTCAAGTAAGTATTTAATTATTTAGGAACTACATTTTTTAGCAACCCTAACTTATATCTATGGTTTTAATGCTAACTATATTTTTTGGATTTTAGGCTTGGGTATACACGTACTTCCCATCCTTAGCAACTGGTGTTCCGTACAATCATGATTGGTCGCTTGAACATCCTTATGCGTATCGGTTTCGACCAGAGGGAGTGTTGCCAAACTACAACCCTGAAGCACGAAACTACAGAGCTGAACTAGATGCAATGACGGAGGATCAGGTATTTGTGTTGCATTTTATATGTTTTTGTTAACATATCATCTTCTTGACGTCAGTTTTGTGCCTCAGTTTTGTGCCTCAGTTTTGTGCCTCATTTTTGTGCCTCAGTTTTATGCCTCAGTTTTTTGTGCCTCAATTTTGAGCAAATCCATACATCACGTGTGGAATGCTTCTGTGTGTCACTTATGGATTGCAACCATACGTTACGTATGGAATTGCACAAAACTGAGGCACAAAACTGAGTACTACTGCAATGTCCCGTATGAACTGTTTTTAATTTCTAGGATCTTGAGTAATACATGACGTTGTTATTTTTTATAGATTAACTGGACCCCGTACGGTGACATCGACTACAATCACCCTGCCTATGCTCCGACTCACTAGTAGAAAAAACACCTATTGCAGCCCCCCTGTTGAGGCGGTCACCTTAAAAAACCGACGCAAAAAGTCTTATTCTACTATCTGTTGAGGCGGTCAGTCGTTTTGTTCACTCCAACAGATGCTTTTAAGGCGGGCAAATTTTCATTCGCCTCAAAAAAAATTTGTGTTTTTTACCTATTGAGGCGGTCAGTAAGGCGCCCGCTTCAATAGGTCCAAAAATATTAGAGGCGGGCAGTAGGCGCCCGCCTCAACAGTTGCGACAAAAAAATTAGAGGCGGGCATTAAGGCGCCCGCCTCAACAACTCTTAATTTTTCTAAAAAAAAGGCGCCTCTTTAAAAAATAACGAGTCCCATTTTTTATAACCCACCCATCTCATTATAACCCTAACCCGACCACTAAAGCGGGGCCTCTCAATGCTCTCATCTCATATAACCCTAACCCAATTCAACGCTCTTTTCCAATCTTCCTCTCTACTGATATCTCATTCTTTCAGAATCTCTCGTTCTTTTCCAATCTCCCTCTCCATTGAAATCTCATTCTAAAATATCTCCTTCCTTCTCCATTAATCTTCCTCCATTGAAACTCTTCTTCAACAGATCTGCGCCGCTCATCTTCAACAATCTCTGCGCCGCTCGACAACCAAGATCTGCTCTGCGGATCTCGCTAACAACCAAGATCGAGCGGATCTCGTCAACAACCTCTGCGCCTCGTCAACAGATCTGTTGGATCTCGTCGGAAACGACTTTGGCTTCCAGATCTGTTGGATCTGTAGGATCTCGTCGGAAGCGACTTTGGCTTCCAGATCTGTTGGCTTCCAGATCTATTGGCTTCCAGATCTGTTGTATCTGTAAGGATCCATGGAAGAAGAAGACGAGCCTCCGACCGAGTCTGCACCACCGAAGACGACCGAGTCTGCAACTGGAATCCACCGAAGACGAAGACGAGTTTTAAGAAGAAAACAAGTTCGCAATCATAGGCGACAAAGACGAGTCTGCAACAGAAATCAAAATTTGATGCCTTGTTCATAATCTATTTTATTGCAGATCTGTGTACAGATTTATGGTTTCATTGTAAATTTGATTTGCAAATTTGTTAAATTTTTGAGTTGTAAATCTTATCTGTGTAAAATTGGTTATCGTAAAAATTAATGGGTTGCCAAAATTTGGAATTAAAATTGGTTATCGTAAAATTACTGAAATGGGTTGCCAAAATTTGGAGATTTTGAGGCGGGCATCACATATATTAGAGACGGGCAGTATAGTGTCCGCCTCAAAAAGCCTAGTCTTTTGAGGCGGGCACGTGAGATTTAATGCTAAATTTTGCCTATCTGTTGAGGCGGACATTTGCCCGCCTCAACAAGTATTTACTTGTTGCAGCTCCCCCTGTTGCAGCGACCCCTGACCGCCTCAACAAGGGGGTTTTTGCCCGCCTCAACAGGTGTTTTTTCCACTAGTGGCTCTATTTTTCCGGGTGCTGAACTGCATGGACATAATCGAGCCCCACCATCCCGATAGGTCGCCTAGGCAGTTTGGTCGGGTGCAGATGATTCTGAGGCCTCCAATTACACCCTGATAGCCCATAGGAACACCAAGCCTAGGTCATATGTGGTGGATTATGATAAAATGGCGTGGAGTTGGGAGGGGATGGATATCCACATTGTCAGCCTTGATGAGATGGGACCACTTGCGGTTCCAGCTTGGCAAGTTGCTGCGGAGTACCTTGGGTGGTACATCCCCCGGACTCATCGGTTTCTGATACCCGGCAGACACGCTAGCTTGGAAGCAACGCGGGTAATACATTTATCTCATGTAACTTGAACTTGAGATTTTTCTCTAAGTTTGATTTAAGGTAAACATTATGCAAATAGATGATTTCATTGTTTGATTTTATTTGTAGGTTTTTGACAGGGTCCACTCCCACTTGTCGCCATATGCAACTACAGATGCCCTTGATGTTTCTGATATGCAGGTAGCCATAAACGAGGTCCTTCTTTAATTAAGATCTCTATTGCCTTGTACGAACCTTTGCATTTCAAATGTACAAACAAAGATGTTTGGTGAACAAGTGTAAACGTCTTTGTTAGACTCTCGTTAAATGAACCCAATATCGCTTTTAGCTGGTTTGCTACCTTGTCACTGTATTCCTGATACACTGCGTCGAGCCTACCTTGTCCTCCACTCAAATATGACTTTAAACAGGAATGTGCTCCTTCCACTCTGCAATTTTCTTAAGGTGTTCAAAATCTAGCAAGGATGGGAGCTCAGGAACTGCATGTTCTGTAGATTGCACATCCATACGTCGCGTATGGATGTTTGCCAAGCGTCACGCGTGGATTATAACCATGCGTCACGTGTGGCACCATTCCATACGTGACGTGTAAATGAGCATTTTACAGAAACTTTGTAAGTTGAACGTGGTTTACTAAATAAAGTTGTGTAAGTGCATGTATAGATAAATTACCTGTTTGTCGTGTTGCTTCCAAGAGTAAACACGTCATCCGTCCATGCCGACACACATCGTTCTTTGAAAGGAGCAAGCCAATTGTCTCTAACATATTATAGTACGGGAATATGCGCGTTCCAAGCTCTCTCTATAGTATCCAACCTTTTTTCATATCCTTCTATGGTGGTTTCCTCGAACAAGTTGTAATAGTATTTGGATAAGTTTTTTCCCTTGCTTTCGATCTCATTTCGTGCGAAGCTTTGGCCTCTATGTTTTTCCTTATATGTCGTCTACATAGAAGAAACTTTGCATTTGGAAATAGAAGATCTGTTGCACTCATTAAAGCTTGTTCACGGTCGGTGACAATGCAAGTCGGCGTTGCTCCAATTCTTCTATACATCTCTTGAAGTTGTTGCATAGCCCACAAATAATGCTCTTTAGTCTCTCCCTCAAGAAATGCCCCACAATCTACAAAGTTCCTCCATGTAGAAGTGATTCCAACAATCTCAAAAAATGGCATTTTGTACCTATAAAGAGATAATTTGAAATAATATTATTGCAATGTTATGGAAAATCATATGTGATGGTCAATAATCACACAAAACTTGATTATGGAAAATCATATTGCAATGTTTGGAAATAGAAGATCTGTTGCACTCATTAAAGCATGTTCACGGTCGGTGACAATGCAAGTCAGCGTTGCTCCAATTCTTCTATACATCTCTTGAAGTTGTTGCATAGCCCACAAATAATGCTCTTTAGTCTCGCCCTCAAGAAATGCCCCACAAACCACAAAGTTCCTCCATGTAGAAGTGATTCCAACAATCTCGAAAAATGGCATTTTATACCTATAATGAGATAATTTGAAATAATATTATTGCAATGTTATGGAAAATCATATGTGATGGTCAATAATCACACAAAACTTACTTGATTGTGGCATATGTGGAGTCCATTATAAGTACATAGGGAAATGCTTTCAGGAGCTTCATTGATTCCGGAGACGCAAAGAACATATCACCAATCATACCCGCATCATCCTTGCTTGTCCTATACTCCATGAAATAGTCATTTTGTTTGCATTTTTAGAAAAACTCTTGGATAACAGTTCTTCCTTCCCTGTTTTCGATCCTCGTCTTGGCCATCAAATTATAAACTTGTTTTCTTTTTGTAAGGTTCTTGGGAGACTTGTTTAGCATAGTGAATATCTCATTTGGTTTACAATGAGCCGCAATCATTTCAACTACAGTACACACTTCAGCAGGCGTCATTCTGCCAGCAAACGCATTCCCTAACAAGATACTGCCAATAGGATGGTTGTGGGTACCTAACAAGCTACTGCCAAGCCCCTCTATGCTTCTCTAGAAGCTTTAATTCGAACCAACATCTACATTTCTTCGTCTTGATGTTTTTCCTCACTCCCTTAGCTTTTGAGTAATTCACTCGTCCTCTATCACAGATAAGCTGAAGTTTCCAAGATTTTGTTGCAGTAGGTGCTCTACTCCTTCCATGGACTATGCAGAAAGTTATTGGCTTCTGCAATCTTTACTGCCCAGCTCACTCCCTCTTGTCTAGAGGCGAATGCCAATTCATTTGCAAACAACTCTGAGTAATCAACAAAGACATAGTGTTCTTCTTCTACTGCAATATCAAATTGTGGTGCAGTACGCAAAGGACGAAACACATTTAAGCTACTTGTGTCTGAAGGTGGCCTCACCAAATGCGAAGGCCATTGCGTCAAACCGTAACCGGTTCCAAAAGATACAGTGTTGATATCACCAAACTGTGATTGCGGTTGTTCCCATGTTGTTGCATTTTCGGTCCCATATTGAGGTTCCCCAAGAGATTCAATACCCAAATCAAACGAAGGTATGTCGTTGATGTATGACGGAGGTGGTGAGTAGTCATTAAGAGTTATGTTGTTTAATCCAGTAAACACAGAGAAGTTCATCTATGCACAAACACGAAGATAACAAACTAGTTAAGCTTTTGTATGGCAATTCCACACGTCACGTATGGATGCATTCCATGCGTCACGTATGAACACTAACCATACGTGACGCATAGTTACGGTCAATACGTGACGTGTGGAAATACAACTAAAGTTTCATTCATTACTGGATTGTGCGTATGATTCTGTTTGAAAATCTGTGTTTCATTAACATTTCAAACATCACATTCACAAACCAACATCTTTTGTCATACAACTAATACCTTTAACATGTGAAATCCATAAAACCTAACTAAATCAAACCCTAAAACAAGTCAACACCTTAAAAATTAATATTATAATACATTTCAAACATCATAATCACTAAAGTAAACAAAAATTCACAAATCAACATCTTTTGTCATACAACAAATACCTTTAACATGTCAAATCCATTAAACCTAACTAAATCAAACCCTAAAACAAGTCAACACCTTAAAAATTAATATTCTGAACAAGAATGTTACCTTATTAGGATTATAACTTGAAAATGGTGTTTCTCCACCTCTTTCATTGGTGCATTCCTCTTCATTCTCCATATAGAATGAGCTTTTTTGGGATAAAATGGTGTGTTTTGCTCTCAAGATTGTTCAACAATGGAGTTAAAAGGGTTTTGACATTTGAAATATGGAAAGATAGGAAGATAATAGGGGTTAATGTAGGTGTTACGGAAATGGTTAAAATATTAATGGAGCTATTACAGTTTGGTGAGACAAGACGTTCCTGCAGGCCTTAGTTCTATAAAGAAAAACCATACGTCACGCATGGTTGCAAACCACACGTCACGCATGGTGGTCAACCACACGTCATGTATTGTTTGCAACCATGCGTGACGTGTGGTTTGCAACCATGCGTGACGTGTCAACTGGCATATGATCCCTTTGATCCTTAGTAACACTTATGTGTATATGATTTTCAAACAAAATCAAATTACATATTGTCAAAGGTTGACAGTTACGCCACGTAAGAAGTCCAAACAAAGGATATGCTACTTTACAAGTTAGAAGTTGTTATTGGGAGTTACCCACATGATTAAATATCCCTAATAGGCATTGAAAACAAGTTTCATTCCATTCGGACATCGTTTGAGTGGCGTTTCGTCAAAATGGGCCTTAAGTCCATTTAAGGCCTTTTTAGGCCTTTTAGCGTTTACGTGCCTCATTTCGTGTGAGCGAGACCTTGTTGCTACTTAATATCCCTAATAAGAGTAAGTTGTATAGTAGTTTCAACAATAATCAACGTCAATGTTGTAGAATATACATATTGCGACAAGTTAGAGAAATACAACTAGTATGTTTTTTACAAAGGAGGTGGTACTTTAACAGTTAGAAGTTGTGATTGGGAGTTAACCACATGTTTAAATATCCATAATAGTCATTGAAAACAAGTTTCATTCCATTCGAACATCGTTCGGGGGTCGTTTGGCTGATTTGGGTCTTAAGTCCATTAAGGCCTTTTTAGGCCTTTTAGTGTTTACGCATAGTTTCGAGTCCCGTTTTGTATGTGTGAGACCTTATTGGGACTTTATATGACTTATAACACAATTGTGTATAAATTTTTCAAACATACGAAAACATCAATGTTTCGACCATATATATTGCAACAGGTTAAGCTTGTGATGAGTAGTTTGATGTTTTACAAAGAGGGTGTTACTCTAAAAGCAAAAGGTTTTCATGCAAAGTTACCGACATGGTTAAATATCTCTAATAGGCATTGTAAACAAGTTTCATTCCATTCCGGTGAAGTTTCGACGACGTTATGGCGAATTGTGGTTTTAAAGCCTTTAAAAGCAACACGACAAATGAATTATTTTGCGTGACATAACTACAAATATATTGAATACATTGAAATGGATTACATAAGCAAAAAAAACATATGAAATTCCATACATCACGCATGGATGATGTCCACACGTCAAGTATGGATACAAACCATGCGTGACGCATGGCTTGAAACCACACGTGACGCATGGATTGTTTTGCCTATAAACGGACCAACATCGAAACCCTATCATTTTGTTCTCTTCCTCCTTCTCTCCCATGGTGCAACAGCAACAAAAACACACGGATTTACCCAAAAATCAACCATTTTCAACAACTCTTTGCATATAAGGTATGTACAAATTCAGATTTCATTGTTATGATAAGATATTGATGTATATATGAGGTTTTGATGTTGTTTTGATGTTATACTTTGATTAGAAAGGATTTAACTTGTAATATATGAATGGATTGTGTACTTTATAGATGCTTGTTGAATTTGATATTTTCATGTGTAGATAGTGTAATTAGGATTTTGTTTTGTGAATTAGGGTTTTGTGAATTAGGGTTATGAATGAGGGTGTTGAAATTTGATATGGTTTTAATAAAATTATTGAGAAACTGTTGAATTTTAGAAAAAATGTTGAGATTAGGGTTTGAGAATAGATTCGAAATCAGTAGTCTTGATCTGGAATGGGCAATTCATGCGTCACGTATGGTGATGCACATTCCAGATCAAGACTACTATGATTATAAGCATTGTTGTTGTTTGTATAGATTATGAATATGATTGCGTATGTAACTATAATTTGGTTATGTTTGTGATTATAGAGATGTCCTATTCCGATCAAGGATCTGATATTTCTGATATTAGTACGGCGTCTAGCATGGCAGACAACTTTGATATGCTTGAACGGGAGAGACGTGAACGGGAGAGACAAGAACATGAGCGACGTGAACGGGAGAGACAAGAACGTGAAAGGGAGAGAGGGAAATCATCCACTAAACCAAGGTTGACCACACAACAATACAGGAACTTCTTCAGGCCGTTCAACCCTCGTCGTTAGATTTTTCTTTTGAAAATTTATCGACCTTCTTTGTTTGCTTGTTCCTTTGAATGTTTTGTGTTTAGAACTACTTATTATGTTGAACCTTTGAAGTGTTGAACCTTATTATGTTGCAAGAACTACTTGTTTTTCTTAAAAGTGTCTATTTTGTTGGTATGTTGAAACATGTCGAGCCTTGTTATATTTCTTTGTTATATGGTGCGCCATACATATTGCGACCCGTTTCACTTTCAAACTAGGTTTCACTTTAAAAGGAAGAAATCTTCATTTGAAGTTACACACATGGTTAAATATCTCTAATAGGCATTGAAACCAAGTTTCATTCCATTCCGATGAAGTTTCGATGACGTTTTTTCCGAATTAGGCTTTATCGCCTTAAAAACGACACTAAAAATGAGTTATTTTGCACACATAACTAAAAATACATTGAATATGACTCCATATATCTCAATTAACATATGTATAACCACACGTCACGCATGGATGCAAACCACACGTCACGTCTTGTTTGCGACCATACGTGACGTGTGGATGGCAACCACGTGTGACGTGTCAAATGACATATGATCCCTTTGATCCTTAGTAACACTTATGTGTATATGATTTTCAAACAAAATTAAATTACATATTGTCAAAGGTTGGACAGTTACGTCACGTAAGAAGTCCAAACCAAGGATATGCTACTTTAAAAGTTAGTAGTTGTTATTGGGAGTTACCCACATGGTTAAATATCCCTAATAGACATTGAAAACAAGTTTCATTCCATTCGGACATCGTTTGAGTGTCGTTTCGCCAAATTGGGCCTTAAGTCCATTTAAGGCCTTTTTAGGCCTTTTAGCGTTTACGTGCCTCATTTCGTGTGAGCGAGACCTTGTTGCTACTTAATATCCCTAATAAGAGTAAGTTGTATAGTAGTTTCAACAATAATCAATGTCAATGTTGTAGAATATACATATTGCGACAAGTTAGAGAAATACGTCTAGTATGTTTTTTACAAAGGAGGCGGTACATTAAAAGTTAGAAGTTGTGATTGGGAGTTACCCACATGGTTAAATATCCATAATAGTCATTGAAAACAAGTTTCATTCCATTCGGACAACGTTCGGGGGTCGTTTGGCTGATTTGGGCCTTAAGTCTATAAGGTCTTTTTTAGGCCTTTTAGGATTTACGTATAGTTTCGAGACCCGTTATGTATGTGTGAGACTTTATTGGGACTTTATATGCCTTATAACACAATTGTGTATAAATCTTTCAAACATACGAAAACATCAATGTTGCGACCATATAAATTGCAACAAGTTGAGCTTGTGATGAGTAGTTTGATGTTTTACAAAGAGGGTGTTACTCTAAAAGCAAAAGGTTTTGATGCAAAGTTACCGACATGGTTAAATATCTGCCTATTATAAACAAGTTTCATTCCATTCCGATGAAGTTTCGACGACGTTATGGCAAATTGTGGTTTTAAAGCCTTTAAAAACAACACGACAAATGAATTATTTTGCGTGACATAACTACAAATACATTGAATATATTGAAATGGATTACATAAGCAAAAAACATATGAAATTCCACACGTCACGCATGGTTTGAGACCATACCTGACGTGTGGATGTCATCCACGCTTGACGTGTGGATGTATGTTGCAAGAACTACTTGTTATATTTAGAATGCTTATTTTGTTGTTATGTTGACAAATGTTGAACCTCATTATATTTCTTTATTTATATGGTGCGCCATACATATTGCGACCTCGTTCGGTTTTCAAACTAGATTTCACTTCCAAAGGAAGAAATCTTAATTTCAAGTTACACACATGATCAAATAGACATTATAAGGATTGAAACAAAGTTTCATTCCATTTCGATAAAGTTTCGACGACGTTTTTGCCGAATTGGGCTTTATCGCCTTAAAAAAGACACTAAAAATGTGTTATTTTGCACACTTAACTACAAATACATTGAATAGGATTACATATATCTCAATTAACATATGCAAATCCACACGTCACGTATGGTTTGGATTTGTGCGTGACGCATGGTTCTCATCCATGCGTGACGTGTGGAAGACATCCATGCGTTTTTTGAAATATGCAATCCATGCGTAACGCATGGTTTATAACCATACGCGATGCACGGAAGGTGGGCGATAAATAGCAAAAAGGGTGGGCGGTGAATAGAAACCATGTTAATTTATCGACCTTAAGACACTTGTTTGGGTCTAGCATATCATAATAAAGCGTTATTAGATCGACTTGGGTCATCGGTCGTAAGACATCAATTCAATGTGTTAACTTATCCAGATACCTGCACTCTATAGAGTGTATCAAGATAAGTTATCCTATATTGAAAAGTTGGAACTCTTAACTTATGTAAATTTGAAAGTTACTATTTTTATTCAATTGATTTTAAGATAAATTTGACAAAATTTTATGATTAAACATGATATTTTTGCACATTCATATATATACAAAGCCTTTATTTAGAACACCCTAAAAGTTTATTTGGAACACTCTTATCTTCGTCACGAATGTATTACAAACCATCTTCTGCCCGAAGAAAAATCATCAGAGATTCGTTATGAAGAAACTAAGGAGTTTTGTCAGGAATTATTTAAAAAAAAAAAAAAAATCAGAATCTTGTAGAGAGTTTCAATACGAGTTTGTGCATATAAAATTCGTCTAAAACGGACACCGTTTTCTTTTCCAAAATCTCTAAAACAAAACAGTCGTTTTCGTTAAGTTCGTAATATTTAAACATAATGCATTATTATACTTTATTAGTATTAAATTAGTGATATTAAATGATAATATATAATTATAGTATATAAATTTAATTGCATGATTTTTAACTATAATAAATAATTATATTATACAACTAGTAAATTTATATAAGTTTTTGTTTTTACCAACTTAACGCATGCAACTATTTTGTTTTGGAGGCTTTTCTTCGTGACGAATCTCTGGTAGTTTTTCTTCGAAGATCGTCTCTAATACATTCGTGACGAAGATAAGAGTGTGTCAAATAAACTTTTAGGGTGCGCCAAATGGCAAGGCCCTGTATATATATTATACCAATCTATCTACCCAAATATATATACGGCAAAAAACCGCGCACTCACTTTTTTTACACTGTACACTGAGCTCGGGACTACACGTCGTGTAGTTGGCTTGAACCGGGTTTTTTTTCCGAAAAATAGGCCAACTACACGTTGTGTAGTTGAAATAAACCGGTTCATTAGTAAATTGGTTTTGGTAACTAGTTTAGTAACTAATTGCAAACCGGTTCAATTTCAATTTTTTTTTAAATTGCTGGTCCAACTACACCTCGTGTAGTTGGCTTCTGGCCCAACTACACGACGTGTAGTTGGCTCTGATCCTTATATATGGCCCGAACCGGTTCACCACATGACCCAAACCGGTCCAGATCGGTCCGATCGAACCGGTTTAATTAATTTTTTTATTAAAAAATAAATTCTGAACTGGTTTCCAACTATACGTCGTGTAGTTGGGGTAAACAGGATGTTTTCCAGAAATTAGCCAACTACACGTCATATAGTCCGCAAGTGGGTATATTGTGTAAAATGAGTGATTGCGCTCTATATATACGTACTCACCGGACTTTATGTAGGGATGCACAACCGGTCCGGCCCGGAATTTTTCGGATCGGTCCGGACCGACGGACCGAAATTTTTCAAACTCTTGGACCGGGGACCGGACCGGACCGGGTTTTTTCTATATAAAAATAAAAAAAAATCCAAATTCTTTAACAATTTTTTTTTAAAAAAAAATTATCCGGGTTTTCGGTACTGTACCAGACCGGACCAGAAAATTCATAGACCGGACCGGATCGGATAATTTCTGAAATATGTGGACCGGGGACCGGACCGGAATTTTCGGATCCGGGTCTCTGGTCCGGGCCAAATCTGTGCATCCCTAACTTTATGAATGACCAATTCCCTCAACCAAGAGAAAAAAGAACAAAGTATAAAAGCATGCAATGGGGTCACCGTTAAGGGTCCACCGTTAAAAGCACCGACTAATTAAGAACCCACCACCCACGTAGCGCCAATCAATCACTCGCAATCACTTCATCATGCCGATGGACTCGTGTCCAAGCCCTGCGTTAGCTAGCCCCAATTCGGATATTCTGCAGCTGCATTTGTTCAGCTCCTCCTCTGCCAACTTAAAAAAAAGCAAATTAATATTATTTTAGTAGTTAAAAAAAGGATAGTTTAGGGTTTATGGATTTGTTTGGTGGTAGGGTTTAGTTTTGGCATAGAAATAGATACACCATCAGCCTAAGACAAGTCCATCTAGTATTGCAAATTCAACCATGTCGGCAGCTTTATAAATTCCTATGGAGTCCAACTTGAGAATTGTGATTTCCTTAGGAACTTTACGGCTTTCGTAAATAGTGGTCACGCTAATAGTTTTGTAGGCGGGTTTTATAACTGCAACTAGCCCTACCATATGCTACAGTGTTTGGCTTAATTTTTTTTTTTTTTTTTTTTAATGTTGGTGGTTTTGGTCATGTACATGGTTTTTGTGTTTTTGTATGATAAAATTTGTTGTATTATTGGTCGGGCACATTTGTTCTGCTTGTGGTTGTTTTCGTTATGCTCTACTTTCGTACATCAACCGGCGTGGATTCCTTTGAACCAAAGGTGGGAAAAGGAAAAGAGAAAGAAAGAAAGAATTTTGTTTTTAGCTCTATATTTTGATAGACAGAAGAATTCCTTCTGTACTTACAAGAACATGTGTTTTCTTGGTTTTTTTGTGTGTTGGATGTGTGAGTGTTATTGATTTTGTTTCTAGGTTACATGTGTGTAGGAATGAACACTCATCAAACCCAGAGCGTGATATACTTTTTTCTTCGATGTATTTGCAAATCCAACATTCACAAACGACCTTAAGTCCAAAAACCTGTGTAGTCGACAAAATAAGACTTAGGCAGAGGGAAAACATATGCATATTCATGGCCTTGAAAATTACTTTATAAAATTCTCTTCCCTAACCAAGCACTTCATCTTACACTCAAGAAAGACAATTTTGGAGGGACTTAGTCCAACTCAAAACCCAACAATTCCTCCAGTGAAGTATATGATCTACCATCTATTAATTTAAATTTCAACAGTTCAAACACAAAGAAAATTCTGGAGAAATTCTAATCAAATACACATTTCTTGAATTGACTATCGTGCACATATAAATATTACTTTGGTCTGTTGCGTTCAGACTTGATGTTTACTTATAAATGGAGGCATAAATTCCATTGAAGAGGTACACCATTTAAAATACTTCATATATGTCGTAAACCTTTTGTTATCAAATCACATATTAAGTATGTTTTGATTTACTTTTTAGAATTTATATACCCTTTTAAAAATCTTAATCTTAATATACTATAAAATTAGGGGTTCCTCAAATTAATTATATGATCTACCATCTATTAATTTAAATTTCAACAGTTCAAACACAAAGAAAATTCTGGAAAAATTCTAATCAAATACACATTTCTTGAATTGACTATCGTGCAGATATAAATTACTTTGATCTGTTGCGTCCAGACTTGATGTTTACTTATAAATGGAGGCATAAATTCCATTGAAGAGGTACACCATTTAAAATACTTCATATATGCCGTAAACCTTTTGTTATCAAATCACATATTAAGTATGTTTTGATTTACTTTTTAGAATTTCTATACCCTTTTAAAAATCTTAATCTTAATATACTACTCCGTATAAAATTAGGGGTTCCTCAAATTAATCACAGTGCATTAACTGCTTTGTTTTTAATATATCTATTTTTTTAATTTTTTCTTTTTCCCATTTCTTTCCTACGTTTACGAATATGTCACTCAAATGAAGATTTTACCCACCAACATAGGTCTATAGTGGATCTGTATGAATTTTATCATCATCTTCTACTCTTCGATTTCGCAAGATGTGAAGTTTTTTAGGCTGTAAAACCCGCGCGTAGCGCGGGCCTAAAAAGTCTAGTTACTTTATAACATGAATGGTTTATTAGTTTCATAGTGCATGTCAATTGCTGGGAAAAAGAGTTTGAACTAAACCGGGTCCACAATTAGGAAAAGGGGAATGAGCTAAACCGGGTCCACAACTGTCAGACAACACAACTCAATTCACGGATCTAAATACACCATTAAACACCATTAATACTTAAACAAAAAGTCATCTTTATAATATACTAGGTTATTTCCCGCGCTTTGTGCGGGCCAAAGACGTTTTAGTTTTGTCGATATTTGTATACTTAAGATATTAGTTTCATATATGTATTTTTGGAGTAGTTTTTAATAGGAAATAATATCTCTTATATATGTACCAAATCACACAGTCGTTGACGATGCTTGAATTGCTCTTCATCGCCATACAGATTGGAGGCAAAAAGCGAAAAAAGATATAAAAAATGGGAGAAATATCAACGATTTAAGCACATAGTTATGGTTTTATTAGACATTTAAGGAGTCTCAACTGTCATTATTTTGGACAATACCAACCAATTTATATATAGAGATTTATATTATTAATTATATTTACTTATTATTGATTAATAACATTGAAGACCATGATCATTTCCATTTTACAATACAACTAATATATGTCCTAAAATATACAACAACATTCGATGTATGTTCCGAAATATACAACATCCAATGTGTGTTGTATTTTTGAGTATTAAGAATTATTAATTTAGTGCATTCATTAGCTAAATTTTATATCATTGAGTTGAAGAATTTAAAGACTTGTAGACATTAATTGTATAGCTTAAAACTAAGAGAATATGAGAGTTTTGGATTAAATATTTATGATGAAAGGAGAAGGGTTTTGTTCATGCATTAAATAGGTATCGATTTCATTTACTTTCGGCCAAGACAAACCAACTTTTATATACTAGTCTCCGGGCCCCGTGCTTCGCACGTGGTATACAAATTTTGTGTGTACAAGAGTATGTATTAGACATGGAGGTTATATTTAGGCTTCGGTAGTTACACGACCAAAACAAAAATTATATTTCACATCATACACACATAATACATATTGCACAAACGCGACAAATACATTGCAAACATATGCTCATAATGAAGAAATCATGAAAATAGGCGCTTGACGATTTGCCGAAAAATAAGAACTAAAAATGAAATGCAATGATACGTTCGAAATTATTATTAGTCAATAGTGGTGATATCTAAACTTTTTTCCAGTTTTTCATGCAGGTCAAATCAATTAGCCCTTCTAACATTTTAGTATAAAATGACCTTGGAGTTGTGGTCTATGACATGAAAAAGTGAGTATATATATATATATATAGCTCTAGGTTCCGATGTAACAGCATCTTACGGTGTAACGAGTATTCACCCTCAATGTTATTCAGGTTTGTTAAGGTTGATATTCAACTTAATTTACCTATATTAATATAGGGTTGATATTCAACTAAATAAACATGAACAAATAGTCGTAAAAGATTGAATATAGGCACATGTATATGAGAATGCGATTAGTGCATATATAACCTAAATCTATATAAAGTTGAATATCAACCTTAACAAACACGAATACCATTGAGGATAGATACTCGTTACACCACAATACTCGTTACACCGGAACTTACCTCTCTCTCTATATATATTTCTTTTGTTGTTCTCAAACTTTGTTAATTATTGATATTGGTAAACAACCTAAAGCAATTTGATTATAATTTAAATGTGTTACATCTAGTTGTTTGTATCCACATTGTAAATCTTATATTCGACTATCTTTTGTTCAAAAAGTATACAACAATTGATTAATATGGTGCTATTCTATACATTTTGAGCAAGTACAAAAGGGCAACTTGGTCGTTTTTCCTTAACAAATTATTGTATAGTAGAAAAACAAAATCTAACGATGTTGTTCTACTATAATATCCTAATTAAATATGATCATATATACGATCATATATTAATGGAATGGCGTTACCATAGTCATATTGATGGATTTATGAATAAGCTCCTTCAATATGCCAAGAACTTGTAAACAAAGTAATAATATATGTCACGTAAAGAAACCTTAAACCTTAATACTATTCACCTAGTTTTGAGGTTCAAATTCTCTTAAGCAAAATGTGTTCATAATAACTGAACCTTATTAAAATAACAGAAAATATAGTCACATATAGGGTTACTGGACAGTAAAGTCAGGAGATAGTTTTGCAACTGTGCAATTTAAACAATCACATACACAAATCATATATTAAATGGTACACATCTAGAGGTAATACAAAGTTTTAATGCATAAATTCAAGGATTGGAGTTAACATTTAGCTCCTTTGACAACTTGTGCGTATTTTCCCGTAGAGCACGCAAAACCCGAAATTGAGAGAGGAAGGGGCAGATTGAGGAACAACATGATACCTTTATGGTGATTTGGAGAGGAAAGAGGAGTTTGATAGAAGTTTACTTATTTATTGCTGGTCTTCCTAACATACGTAGCAATTACAACATAACTCACTCACACTAATATGATTGTGATACGTGGCTAATTCGAGTGACCATCTAACGCTAGTTGCGCCTATTTGGCATGGTTATTTACATTCAACTTTCAGAAAAGTCAAGGCTATCGATCAAAGTCAAATGCAACTACTATAAAGAATTATTTTGTTGTTGTTTTAACTATTATAAAAAATTATTTTTTGACTTTATTATATCAAAAGATACTAATTTACACCATTTTTTTTAAATCTCTCATATGTCGATTTAACGTAAATAAATAAATCTAATAGATTTTTTTAAATATTTAAATGATTATAATGAAATTAATATATTCGAAATAAAATAAAATTTTGGAAGTACATTAAATATATACAAAATGTGTGTCTATGGATAGATAAAAATGTAATTAGAATTATGGTATATTTTTAGTATATACATATTGAGATACATGATTTTTAATAAAAAAATTAACTTCCGGTCAACTTGTGTGTCTTCTTCTCGTAGAGCAACCAAAAGTGGAAATTGGGAGGGGAAGGGTCGGGTTGAGGAACAAAACGATACATGTATGGTGATTTGGAGAGGAAAGAAGAGTTTGATAGAAGTTTACTTATTTAGCGTCGGCCTTCATCTAACATACGTAGCAATTACAACATAGCTCACTCACTCTAATGATTGTGAAACGTGGATTATTCGAGTGACCATCTAACGCTAGTATTGCCTACGTGTCTAGTTATTTACATTCAACCTTCAGAAAAGTCAAGGCATACCACAGAGATCAAAGTCAGATGCAACTTTATAAATAATTATTTTGTTGTTGTTTTAACTATTATAAATAATTATTTTTTGACTTTATTATATCAAAAAGATATTAATTTGTATAATTTATTTTTAAATTCTCTCATATGTCAGTTTAATGTAAATAAATAAATTTAATAGATATATTTTTAAAAAAAACAACTTTTTAAATATTTAAACAATTATAATGAAATTAATATATTCGAAATAAAATAAGAATTTTGAAGTACATTATACAAAATAGGTGTCTATGGATAGATAGAAATATAATTAAAATTATGGTATTTTTTATTTTTTTATTAAGTCAATATTGAGATATATGATTTTTTATAAAAAAAAATAACTTCGGGCCATCTTGTGCGTCTTCTTCTCTACGAGCACCCAAAACCCGAAAGCGAGAGAGGAAGGGACGGGTTGAGGAATAACAAGATACCATTTTTGTTCTTTGGAGAGGAAAGAAGAGTTTGATATAACTTTACTTATTTACGGTCGGCCTTCCTATAACATACGTAGCAATTATAACATAGTTCACTCACACTAATGACCGTGAGACGTGGCTTATTCAAGTGACCGTCTAACGTTAGTTCCGCTTATGTGGCATAGTTATTTACATTCAACCTTTAGAAAAGTCAAGGATATCACAGAGATCAAAGTCAGATGCAACTGTTATACTATTTTTTTTAACTATTATAAATAATTATTGTTGGACTTTATCATATAAAAAAGATACTAATTTATACAATTTTTTTAAATCCTCTTATATGTCAACTTAATGTAAATAAATAAATTTAATAGATTTTTTTTATAAAAACACAACTTTTTAAATATTTAAACGATTATAATAAAATTAATATATTCGAAATAAAATAAAAAATTTGTAAGTAAATTAAATATATACAAAATGGGTGTCTATGGATAGATAAAAAAGTAATTAGAATTATGATATGTTTTTTATTTTTTTCTATTAAGTAAATATTGAAATCTATGAATTTTTAATAAAAAATAACTTTCGGTCAAGATAAATCGTGGCCGTTTAAACATGCCACATGGCGCACTTTGAGCGCGCTTCACCATTTGACATACTCTTAAAAGAAAACTTGTGAAAAACTATTTCTACCCTTCATTTAATTTTGGAAATTAAATGAATCTCAATGACATAGGTCGTAATTGCTACGAAAATCGGAGGTTTGTTACAAAGGCAAAAACTTGAAATCAAATCACAACCCTTGATTTGTATTTTCAGCCTAAGTGGCATGTTTTCATCCATTAGATCGTCTATATATAACACCATTGCATTCTCTCATTTATAGTAGTTTGGATAGATAAAATTCATCAAGGTGGTCAAGATTTGTGTCAAATAAAACTCCGGTATAAAAATTGATCAAAAAAGAAATATTCATCAAAGATGTGTCACCACTTATACAACATTGCTATGATCAAACTCGTTTTTCGTTGACATTTCGTTTTTATATGGCAAAGTCTATTTGCACGCTATTTCATGATTAAATGTATGTGAATTGGTACGCACAAAATCCGCGTACACTTTATTACGCATAACTTATGTGTACCGGATAAAATTGATATTTTTAATTACATTTATAAATCTGAGATAATTTGATACGCGTAAGTTAGTCGTAAAATGGTACGCGTACGTTAAGCGTACCATTTTATTTTTATTTTATTTTTCTAAGTTTTTTGTACTCCTTACTTGCATAGTTGTTTCGTACAATAATTAAAAATCCAAAGAACGAAGTGTACCAGAACAATTGTTTCTTAATTTTACTAGATCCGAAACCCCGCGCTTCGCGCGGAGAAATCACGGTTTTTCGTTTGCGGTTAGTCATTAAAAAGATCCTAAATTTATAATGAGTGAACGATGACATAATACAATTCTACAAACTCGTAAAATGAAAATACAACTATTGGAATAATGATTACAACCGAAACCAAGAATGAAGAACTCGATAAGGCGTTTGGATACTGCAGTAGGCAAAACATATTTATACCCAAAAAAAACATAAGTAAAATCATCTTTCAATTCGGCAATCAAGTGGGAAGATGAAAGGCTAAAGGGAAAAAGAAGGGATTAATTAATAAATTGACATCAGATTTAACCCACTAACCCATTTAGGCCCGATGGATTAATTACGGTGGTCCGGTACGGATTGACATTACTTTGTCAAATATTAACATTTATTAGGTACAAATTGACATCAGTTCATCAAACTCAACAATTTATATATAAATATAGATTATGTAGATAATTTTAATACGAGTCTGTACATATAAAATTAATCCAAAACGACATTGTTTGCCCTTTAAAATAGCCAAAAAACAAAGTGTTCTAGCACAATGTTTACTTATTTGGACATTGAGAAAGAAAATGTCGTGGTTGTTAAATAAAAAAAACCCTAAAATACAATCTAAAGTATAGCAAGTAAGTAGAGGTCCAACCCAAGGGAATTAAAACATCAATTCTATGCAACAAATGAAATACCAACTCAAGAACAAGTAACAAAGGGATGTTTGATTGTATCGAATTAACAAAGTAATAAGAAACAAGCAAAGTAACGATGGTTGAGGTAATAGTTATGAAGGGTTTCCACCTAGAAAGTATCTACACAACAGTCAATGAAGTTGTTCACAAGGATGTATGCAATAAATTACAACCGTCATGTATTGAACATGCAGTCAATTCTCTTTCATAAAAGCAATCATCTACCAGATCATGCAATTATGGATGCTACTATGGCAATGAATTGCACTGTCTATTCCTAGTCTAGCAATAGAAGACTATTAATCAAACTAGGTGATTAATCTACTAAAACCAATAAAAAGCATATGAAAAGAACAAGAGATAGATCTTACAACTTAATCAACTGATGGTTTCAACTACTAGGCAAAACAATGGAATTAGTTCCTGCTCATGGTTTGCAAGACTAAAGCTCTAGATGAAAAGTGGGAAAACGTAAGATAAGAATTAGGGTTCTTAAAAGATAAGTCTAACCCTAAATAATACCGAATTAAAAAAAGGAAAGTCTTCCAAACGAAATAATAAAACAAAAACGTAAAAGGAAAGTTTGAATCTTCAACTCAGAACTCTTGACAGGATTGCCGTGAACTGAGACGTGATCACCATATGTCTTCAATTCTTATCTGGCTTCTATCTTCAGGACGCGATAACCATGGTGTGGAGGCCATCGCGGTTTGATCTTCAAGCCTGTCATTCTCTCTGTTAAGGGGAAACGATCACCATGTTGTAGGACGCGATCACGTCGTGTTCACTTGTGATCGCTTGATGTTGGACACGGTCGCCATATGTCCAACATATCATCAATCTTCACTTCGAGGTCTTCTCCTAATGTATTCAAATCTACTCTTCAATCTTCTAATTCTTCACTTCAACTCATATAGTTCAAGTAGTAGAAATGACTCCAAAATTATACAAATCAACTCTAAAGATAGTGTAATATTCTCTAGTTCGCTATACAGAGTGCAACGTATCAAATACCGTCATACATAGACCTTTACTCGTCCCAACTAACTTAAAGAAAAGCTACCTTTACAACAATATGTTAAAAGTCTCAAGATGTACAAGAAAATCTACTTAGTTATTACACAACTCAATAAACTCCTACACACATCGACATACAAAACGCAACAATAACATCAAAACAATGTGATCAAATAAGAAAAAACTCAAGTCTACACCTTATCCTTCCAAGTGGCCTACCCAAATCCTCCTATACACCTTCTTATGTCTCCATATGCCAAAATGAGATTGAATCCTAAAACTCTCAAAAAATTTATGTCACTCATTTTGCTTAGGCGTCCTCTCGTGTTTTCATCCTAAACACTCATTAGCTGTTCCAAGGGCTTACAAACTCACATCACTCAAGACTTATTGTTGCCTCAGCCTAGTGTTGGCCAAGCCACCTTCTTATTTTATAGAACTGGCTATCCAAGGATTTTGTATGCCTTTTTTAGATATTTTTGGCCTTTTCAAACAAATGTTTCTTTAAATTCATGCATATACAACCAACATAAAATAAAGACATGTGAATACATTCTCCTCCCCGATACTTAAATATTGCATTGTCCTCAATGAAATGAATGACATAATATATCGAACCCAGGGAAGGAGACAGAAGACTCACACAGAAAGGTCGGATGACCTTCCCCCAATGGAACACAGGTTGTGGTAAAACGAGCACTAGATGAGCACCAAATATGGTCCAACAATGGACAACTTATCCAAGAAAAAAAACAACGGAATACCTTCAATATAGATGGTGACCCAAAAATCAACTTCATGCAAAGAACATGGTAATGAACATAGTCGGACTCCAACAAATTTAGATCCATAGAAGATAACAATGATGAACGACGAAAGCAACACTTGATGAAATATAAATGTAGATCTCATTTTTTTAATCCGATATATTATTTTTTTCTAGGATGAATTTCTTAATATTCCTCTTTTTTGTTTTTTTTTTGAAAAAAAAGACTTACAGCGAGGTAAACCACAATCGCGGATTGGATAAGGCTATAGCGGTTTGGCTACAGAATGTAGTTGAACCTGGTTCGGTGCTTTCCTCTTCTCCATAATTAAACTAAAAAGAAAATCAAGATGAATGAACACACAAAAACAAATCAAAACACTCACAAACCTCAGGTAGCCTCCTGAGCAACACCTTATTTAATGTCGTGGCTCGACATGAAACTCAAGTTATTTAGCTAACACCATTCGACTTTATGAAGACCGTCTCCTGTCTAAACTCCTTTCTAAACCACTCATGGAATGATTTGAATCTTGCTCCATTACACTTAATCATCTTACCTTCGTGCTCTATTTTAGCCTGGATTTCAGGCATATTAGTAGACAAAGCAATCTCTACTTGTGGGACTTCTAAGACATTCTCTAAAATAGGTTGTGATTTATCCAAAAAAGTAGGATTAATCACATCAATAGCACATAGAGAATTCTTATCAATGGGATCCATGTCATATATATTATGTTCAACCTTGTCCCCATCGAATTCGATAGATAAAGTCCCGTTATTCACATCAATTCTTGTTTGTGTTGTTTTCATGAAAGGTTTACCTAACAGTATAGGCATTGCATTATTATCATGCTCCATATCCAACACAAAGAAGTCAGCAGGAAAGATCAAGTCAACAACCATAACAAGAACATCTTCAACAACCCTTTTCGGGTACACAGTAGATCTATCAGCAAGTTGAACAACAATTTCGGATTCATGTAGAGGTCCTAATTCTTGTGATTCATACAAGGAATAGGGTAAAACATTTACCGAAGCACCTAAATCTAGCATGACTTTCTCAAATTTTGTATCACCAATCACACATGGAATACTAAACATGTATGGATCACCACATTTTTTAGCCATACACCTTTAAAACACAGCAGGAACTTGTTCACTAATTTTCACCTTTTATTTCCGTTTTCAGTTTCTGATTCCTTTTAATCGTGCAAATTTCTTTACAAAACTTAGAAAGTCTAGGAATACTCTTAACAAGTTTCAGCAAAGGGATATTTACCTCACACCCACTAAAGGTTTCGAAGATTTCTATGTCATTACCCGTTCTTCGGGTTTCCTCCGGTGCCTTGGGAAATGGAGCTACAAGATTTTGAGAGAATAGTGGTTGAAAGTTTGGACTAACATACTCATCGATAATGTCAGCAGGAGAACCGCGATCGCCTTGGATGGGACGCGACCGCGTCTTAGGATTTTGGGCATCTGTCTCTTTTGCAGAAGAACCGCAATCGCTTCTACTAGGAGGCAATCGCGTCTCTTCATCTGAGCTCTCTGTAATGGCGACGCAATCACCGTCAGTTGGACGCAGTAGTGTTATTTCTCGTTGGCGGTAATCACTTTCTTCCTCAGAATAAGAAGGTTATCTGAGAGTAACCGCGATCGCAATTATGGGATAGCGATCACGTTTTTGGAACAACCTTCTCTGCACTCGAGTTTTATTCAGCACTTTACCACTCCTCATGAATACTGCATTGACATTCTCTTTCGGGTTGACTATTGTTTGTGAAGGTAGCTTCCCAAAATCTCTAGCCTCCAAGTTACTCACAGTTTGAAAAATCTGACCTATTTGCTTCTCATGATTCTGAATGCTTGATTTTGTCTCAGCGGTTTGTTGCATCACACTCTGAACTAGCGACTTAATCATCTCTTCCGCAGACATAGAGTTTGTGGTGTTCTAGGTTATTGTTGCTGCAGGACTTGAGGGTTTTGAATGTTGTTCTGATTACCCCATCTCAAGTTAGGATGATCCCTTGTACTCTATTGTAAGTATTAGCATAAGGGTCATACCTAGGCCTTGGCTGCCATCCTCCTGCAGCATTTACCTCAACATTTGGTTCCTGAAGTTGTGGACACGCATCTGTATGTAGGATGTCCCATATTTGTGCACACCCCACAAGCTTTCACTTCATGTTGAGCACCAATTTTCAGCATTAAAAACTTCAGCATCACCTTCAACTCATTCATGTAAGTTTGCATTCTAGATGAGTCGACTGCCTTAACTGATTGAGAACTATGCCTGTTACTGAATTGCCTTGATCCCTCAGCCAACTCCTCAAACATTTTTGTAGCTTGTTAGTAGTCATCTTCCGGATATTACCTCCACAGAATGCGTTTACTTACGATCATCAACAACTAGACCATTAAACAAGTATAGAAGTAGATCATGTTCTGTGTACATATGGTATGGACAACTTGAGAATAACTTCTTAAGTCTCTCATAGTACTCATACAAGGTCTCAAATGCATGTTGTTCAATAGTTGCAATATCTTTCTTCAGGTTATTCAACTTCACACTTGGGAAGTATTTGTCCAAAAAAGTCTTTTTCATCCTAGGCCATGTCCTAATACTCTCTGGATCTTGATAGTAAAGTCAATCATTAGAAGCATCTTTCAACATGAATCCAAAGGCCCTTAACATGATTTGCTCCTCGGTAATGCCCCTCTCCTTCACCTAAAGCAGATATAATGGAATTGAGCCAAGTGTTTGTTTGTATCTTCTCCGGCTAAGCCATCGAAATGTGGTAGTTCATGGATCAAATCAGCCTTCAGCTTAAAATTCACACCCTCTACTATCAGGAAAAGTCACTGCCAAAGGTTGTTGGTGTAAATTCGAGGCAGTGAGTTGCCTCAAGCTAGGCAATGAGAGTTCTACCTCACTCATCTCGCAATCGTGGTCCAAAGTTGCTTTTCGGTTCCAATGGAACGTCCTTTCAATCTTTGAATCAAGCTCAACAAGAAATGAATTAGTAGCACGAGTCTGGACCATAAACAGGTTCACACCAAACAATTGATAATTCACAATTAGCACAGAAATAGAATAATTCAACTCCCCGACAACGGCGCCAAATTTGATAAAGAAAATGTTGTGGTTGCTAAATCAAAGAAACCCTAAAATACACTTCTTGCTACACAAAGTGCAGCGTATCAGACATCCCACATGCGGTGCATTCGAATAAAAAATATTGTTCTTTTTTTCAGTTTTCTACGAAAATATTGTAGAAAATTTCAATATAAGTGTGTATATAAAATTTACGTTAAGTTTTAAATATTATATGGATCCATTTTTGGATAATGTGCGTTATTTGTTATATATGAATTATATAGGTTATGTAGTCATATATAAATTGTATATGGTAGTTTTACAATACAAGTTTTTGTGAATGTTATGAAGAATAAAGTTACCAACATCATTTTATACTCATAAAACGCCTACAAACTTGTTATTTCTTTATTTCGATATCGTTATGGCATTTTGGGCTTTTTAGCCCAAATAGCTTTTGTGAACGTTTTTTGTCTTATTTTTCTCTAATTTTAAGGTGTGTAGAGCTATATTGTGCCATTACAGTCCGAATATGGTCTTGTTACATTAGCTTAACTTCTACAAGGCGCATGTGTAGGTGAGAGACGTAGAAGGTGTAATATGTCACTATAATAGTGCATTAAGAATAACTAGAGTATTATGATATATTACATTGTATATGGTAGTTTTAAGATATGAGGATGTATAATAAAGTTACCAACATCATTTTACACTCATAAAACACCTAGAAACTTGCTATTTTCTTATTTCGATATCGTTACGTCATTTTGGGTCTTGTTAGGCTTTTTGGCCCAACTTGCGTTTGTGGAATTTTTTTTGTCTTATTCCGCTATAATATAAGGTGTGTAAGAAAATATTGTGTCATTGAATTTCTAATATGGTCTTATTACGTTTTTTTTATTCCTACAATATGTTTGTGTAGGTGGAAGACGTAGAATATGTCACTAAAATAGTGAATTAAGAAGAACAAGAGTATTATGGTGTATTACAAAATATGGTACATTTATAATATGAGGATGTATAATAATGTTACCAACATCATTATATACACAGAAAACACCTAGAAAATTATTATTTCTTGATTTCGATATCGTTATGGCATTTTGGGCATTGTTGGCCTAAGAACCCAACAAGCGTTTGTGAACGTTTTTTGTCTTATTTCGCTATAGTTTAAGGTGTGTATGACCATATTGGGAGAAACCATTGTAAATATGGACTTGTTACATTGGTTTAATCTTTACAAGACACTTGTGTAGGTGAGAAATGTAGAAGTTGTGAAATGATCCATATAATAGTGCATTAAGAATACTAGAGCATTATGATGTTTACATGTTATATAGTCGTGTTACAATACGGCGATGTAGAACAAAGTTACAAACATACTCATAAAACGGCTAAGGTGTGTAGAGCAATAAGTGTTTGTAAATTTGTTTTTATCTTTTTTCGCTTTACTTTAACGTGTGTAGAGCAATATTGAAAATTTGATGGCATAATATGGTTCCACCCTCCCCAAAAGATAATAAAAGTTCATAAACGCTAGTCTGGCCAAAAACCCTAACAATGTCCAAAATGTCATAATGTGAGCATAATATATGGTTAAGAATAATTAGCCAAGCAAGGAGGAGTGTCTCTTATTCTTTATCGCTGAAAAGAGCAACATCAAAATAGGAGGAGTTTTCAATTTATTAATTGGTAATTCAGATATGAGAGATTCCTATATAAGAGATAAGAAGAAATAACCAAAATCAATCTTCAGAAACAAGAAATACAAAGGAGAAATTGTTCACCAGCGGAGAGGGAAGTGTAAACACAAAGGGAGGTTATATTTATTTGTAAGGATATTTTCTCTTGTATGAGAAGCTTCTGGTTTGTACAAGTTTCAGGATATTTTCCTTCATATAGTAACAAGCGTATCACCCCGAGGACGAAAACAATTTGTCGAATCTCGTTAAATTCTTTTGTGTTCATACTACTTTTATTATTCCAAACTAGTCGAAGCTTCCGTAGCTCCTCAATAATTGGTATCAAAGCTAAATCAAGATCGAAGGACGTAAAAGTATGATTTTGGAAACAATGGCTTCTAGTAGTGAAATCATAAAAGTTGATAAGTATGAAATTGAGAAATTCATTCGGAAGAATGATTTTCCTTTTTGAGGACGCAGATGAAGAATAAGCTAATTTCTCAACAGTTACACAAGACATTATTGGGTAAACATAAGAAACGTGCAGATGTGAATGTTTATGACTGGGATGGACTCGATATAGAACCACGTGCCGCTATAATCTGATGTCTTGAGAGAGACGTTGCATTCATGGTGGACGACGAGGAAACTGCGTCAGGCGTGTGGGAGAAGTTGGAGGCAAACATCATGACCAGGACTCTAACAAATAGAATCTATATTAAATCAAAATTATATACTATTAATATGGAGGAAGGAATTTCACTCCGTGATCACATCAACAAATTTGATTGGATAATTTCAAATTGGAAGGATATTGATGTGAAGGTTGAAGATGAAGATCAAGCTCTTATGCTTCTACTTTCATTGACTAAATCATACGATTAATGCTTGAACGATGCTTCTAGATGAAGATCTGCGGAAGGTGTCCACTAGTGTTATGACTATTGCAAGAAATTAACAAGCACAAGGTTTGTTTGCAAGAGAAAGGGGTAATGGCAGAGGAAATGGCAAGAAGGGAAAGTCTAGATCAAAGTCTAGATCTCTAGCGGAAACTCTTTGTTACAAGTGTGGTGAGCTTGGGCATTGGAAGAAGGATTGTCGTAATAAGAGGGTACAATGGAAGGACAAAAACAACAAGAATAAGGGAGATCAAGTTGTGAAGCATGAAGCTAGTGTAGCTTCGGATGAGTTGGCCGAAGAGTGTTATTCCATCACATCTTAATATTCAAGCAATTTGATTCTAGATACCGGATGCTCTTATCATATGTGCCCAAACAAGAAGTGGTTCACTTCCTATAAGGCCATAAATGGTGGAACCGTTTTGATGGGTAACAACAATGGTTGTGAGACGGTGGGTATCCGTACAATTAGAATCAAGATGCATGATGACATTGTCAAAACACTAATGGATGTGAGGTATGTTCCTGGTTTGAGGAAAAATCTTATTTCTCTTAGTATCGTAGAATCAAAAGGTTGCAAAACAGGGTTTAAAAGTTTTTATTAGTTCTTTGCTGGTGATGAAGGGGATTCTCCAAAGAAATTTGTACCATCTTGTTGGTACTATAGATACAGGTGATGTAGCGGTTGGAATAGTTGGAAGCAAGAGAACCCAACAGAGTATACTAGGCTTTGGCATATGCGCCTTGGACATATGTCGGAGAAGGGTCTAAATTTTCTTGGTAAGAAGGGCTTGATTAAGTACATGAAGAAGCCTTGCATATTGTGTTTTGCGAGCATTGTGTGTATGGAAAAGCACACATGGTTTCATTTTCAACGAGCAACCATAAAAGCAACCATAAAAGCAAAGAGATATTAGACCATGTTCATACAAATGTTTGGGGTCCGGCTAAAGTTGCTTCCAAAGGTGATTCCAGGTACTTTATCTCGTTCCTAGATGATTACTCTAGATATGATTGGGTATATTTCCTTAAGCATAAGAATGAGGTATTCTAGATATTCAAGCAATGGAGAGCAATGGTTTAGAATAGAACAAATGGAAAGCTAAAAAACATAGAGGTCCGATAATGGCACGAACTACACAGATTGTGCTTTCAAGAAGTTTTCTGATGAAGAAGGCATTGTTCGATATTGGACGGTGAGAGACACACCACAATATAATGGAGTTGTAGAAAGACTGAACCGTACAAAACTTGAGAAAGCTAGATGTATGAGCTCCAATTCTGGTTTGGGTCGAGAATGGTGGGATGAGTCGGTTGCCACAACTTCTTATATTGTGAACTGATCTCCCTAGGGCCGGCCCAAAGGGTAATTCGAGTAGGGCGACCGCCCGGGGCCCAAGACTAAAAGGGGCCCAAAATTTATATTAAATAGTAGGAATATATTTATGTTTTGGGCTTTAAATAACACAAAAGTAACTTGGTCTAGTGGTATATGGTGCTCTATACCTTAAAAAAGGTTTCGGGTTCAATTCTTTATTCCTCCTTTTTTTCAATTTAACTTAAAACCCTAAAATATTATATAAAAAATTATTTTTTTCCCTAGGGCCCCTCAAAAGTTTGGACCGACACTTTCAACATTACATGGAGATACCCTTTTAGGATGTGGTCAGGAGAAGAGGTAGATTATGGAAGACTTAGGGCCAAGAAGGCAATTTTCTTAAAATATGCAAGAGAAGTCAAGGGCTATCGTCTTTGGTCTCTAGAGAACTCTAAGTTTGTACTCAGCAGAGATGTTACTTTCTATGAGAATTTCATGGCTTCTTTCTCAAAAGCGTATGTATCCAAAGGGTGTTGATATTGTAACATCAAAATCTAAAGTAGTTGAGATAGAAGAATCTGAAGACCAACCAGATTCTAGTCATGATCAAGAGGAATCTCATGGTGACAGATATTGTCAAGGAAATGATGAGGTTGAACATGAGGAGATTGAACATGAGGAGGTTGAACAAGAAAATGCACAAGTACTACAACAACAAAATGAGACTTTGGCTTCCACTAGGACTAGACGGAATTATAAGACAGTTCAGAGCTATGGATTCGATGAGTCTCTGAAACACTACGGGCAGGAAAACTTGTTACAATATGCTCTCTCGGTGGAGGATGATTAGCCGATCACATTTAAACAAGCTATAAAATAAGACATGGGAGGTAGTCCCACTACCCAAGGGAAAGACTATTATTGGTTGTACGTGGGTGTATAAAAGAAAATCAGATTCATTTGAGCTCGGTGGTATGAGATACAAGGCAAGATTAGGGGCCAAAGGTTTTGCACAGAAAGAAGATGTGGATTACAACGAGATATTTTCTCTTGTGGTAAATAATACTTCTATTCAGGTGCTTATGAGAATTGTTGCTCATGGTGATCTTGAAATTGAACAGCTCGATGTGAAGACATCCTTCTTACACAATGACTTAAATGAGGAAATCTAAATGTATCGACAAGAAGGGTACAAAGTAGAGGGAACGGAGGTTCAAATATGTTGCTTGAGGAAATCCTTATATGGATTAAAACAGTCACCTTGACAGCGGTACAAGCGATTTGACTCTTTCATGCTAAAACATGGATTATCCATAAGTGACTATGATTGTTATGTTTACTTTCAAAATCTTTACGGAGGTGATTATATTTATCTCTTATTGTATATGGATGACATGCTTATTGCTTCAAGAAGCACGGTGGATATAAATAAGTTGAAGGTCAAGAAGATGGTGCTTTCAAGAAGTTTTGCGATAAAGAAGGCATTGTTCGACATTGGACGGTGAGAGACACACCACAACATAATGGAGTTGTAGAAAGACTGAACCGTACACAACTTGAGAAAGCTAGATGTATGCGCTCCAATTCTGGTTTGGGTCGAGAATGGTGGGCTGAGTCGGTTGCCACAACTTCTTATATTGTGAACCGATCTCCCTATTCAACATTACATGGAGATACCCCTTTTAGGATGTGGTCAGGAGAAGAGGTAGATTATGGAAGACTTTGGGCCAAGAAGGCAAACTTCTTGGGATATGCAAGATAAGTCAAGGGCTATCGTCTTTGGTCTTTAGAGAACTCTAAGTTTGTAATCAGCAGAGATGTTACTTTCTATGACAAATCCTTGGCTTCTTTCTCAAAAGCGTATGTATCCAAAGGGTGTTGATATTGTAACATCAAAATCTAAAGTAGTTGAGATAGAAAAATCTGAAGAATAGCCAGATTCCAGAACCTTCTTAAGAGGGGCAATATATGGAATTGCAGGGCTGTTGTTGGGAGCTCGCGTTTTTGGAAGTCGCTTCTTGCTGTCCGAGGAGAATTATGCTCTCATTTTGCATCCTCTCCGCCCCCAGTTGTGCGGCTGCAGAACGCTGCTGGAAAGTTGGATTCCAAGGCTGTTTACAAGTATTTTGCTGTCAATTATACGTTTGTGCCATGGACAGATCTGATCTGGATCGGTGTTCAGCCGCGGAAATGGAGTTTTATATGCTGGCTTGCTACATTAAACCGGCTTCCGACGAGAGCTCGCATGTTTACTTGGGGAGGTGTTGACACGGATGAGTGTGCTCTATGTGGTGCCGGGATTGAGACCTCTACGCATCTATGGTTCGAGTGTTCGATCACTACCCGTATCCTGGACATAGTGCTGGCGTGGCTGGATGTGCAAGTGAGAAAACCGAATCTTCGTAGGTGGTGGGATTGGTTCCTGGATTGTGATAAACGATCCAATAACATCTTTCTTGTCCGTCTTCTTTCTTTCATGGGTGTGATATATTTCACTTGGAAGTTGAGAAACGATGTAATTTTCAATGGAAAAAATGTTGATGTGGAGGGTGTGGGTAGAGAAATAATCAACGCTTGTAAGTTTAGGTTGATCCATAAGATCAAGACTAACACTAGAAGGGGGAGAGCGATGATGAAGAGACTCCTTAGATGATTGTATGTTTCCTTGCTTCGGGCATCAATATAATTTCTTACCTCTTGGCAAAAAAAAAACAAGAGGAATCTCATGGTGACGGATATTGTCAAGGAAATGATGAGGTTGAACATGAGGAGGTTGAACAAGAAAATGCACAAGTACTACAACAACAAAATGAGACTTTGGCTTTCACTAGGACAAGACAGAATTATAAACCGGTTCAGAGCTATGGATTCGATGAGCCTCTGAAACACTACGGGCAGGTAAACTTGTTATGGTATGCTCTCTCAGTGGAGGATGATTAGCCGATCACTTTTAAACAAGCTATAAAATATGTTGATATAGAGAGATGGTTGGTCGCTATGGAGAAAGAGATGGAATCTCTCCGTAAGAATAAGACATGGGAGGTAGTCCCACTACCCAATGGAAAAACTGTTATTGGTTGTACGTGGGTGTATAAAAGAAAATCAGATTCATTTGAGCTCGGTGGTACGAGATACAAGGCAAGATTAGGGGCCAAAGGTTTTGCACAGAAAGAAGGTGTGGATTACAACGAGATATTTTCTCATGTGGTAAAAAATACTTCTATTCGGGTGCTTATGAGAATTTTTGCTCATGGTGATCTTGAAATTGAACAACACGATGTGAAGACATCCTTCTTACACAATGACTTAAATGAGGAAATCTAAATGTATCGACAAGAAAGGTACAAAGTAGAGGGAAAGGAGGTTCAGGTATGTAGCTTGAGGAAATCCTTATATGGATTAAAACAGTCACCTTGACACTGGTACAAGCGATTTGACTCTTTCATGCTAAAACATGGATTCTCCAAAAGTGACTATGATTGTTATGTATACATTCAAAATCTTTTACGGAGGTGATTATATTTATCTCTTATTGTATATGGATGATATGCTTATTGTAATATCCCTAATTTCGATAGAAATTGTATTTGTTTGAGTGATTTTGAAAATTGGTTTTAAAAAAAGAGGTATAATTTTGAAAAGGTTATTAATTGTTTCTATAAAAATAATACGTATATTTTATCTTGAGTTGTGTTAAATACTTCTATCGACTCATATATATATATTGAGATTTTAACAACTTAAGTTGAATTATATTATAAATTAAGAATTATAATTATAATTTATTATTATTCTCAATTAGTGATTAAGATAATTCTAATAAGTTTTTCTAAGCCTAGTATATATATATCCTACTTCAATTTAACCTAGTATATAAAGCAATTTTAGACCTAAACCAACCCTGGCTTCCTTCTCTTCTTTCTCCCCAGCCTCCTCTCTTGGTGCTGCAGAAAAATACTTGTTGATTAAAGGTAAACTCCATAACTCGAAAATTAATGAACTTTTTACCACTGTAAGGTAACACGTTTAGTAGTATCTCTTTAAATTTTCGTGATGTTTGAATTTTTATTGAAGGAGATAAAAATCTTTCAGCGGTGACTGTTTTTTCTGAAAAACTGAATAGATCGACTTGCTTTGAGAATCTATAAGTATTTGACTATAGATCAGAATTCAGTCATTGAGATATAGTTGTGTTTGTATGGAAGTCTATTTTCAGTCTGTTATGTTTCGTAATTTTGAGAGACATTTATATTATGATTTAACATTTAAAACCGATTTAGGGTTTGAATCTCGAAAGTTATTGACAGTGTTCTAATATATTAATGATATCTCTTTGATTTGAAATTGAATTAAGGCGATTCTTATTTCTTCAGTTTCCAAATGCATAATTTTCTTGTGCTGTAAATTTTGATAATTTTTAGAAATTGTTTAATATACGTTTTATATTTTATAATTTGATTTGCAAATTCTGAAATTTCTGATCTTCCCTTATAACTCATTTAACAGGGTTTGTGTGTTGAGTTTTGTACTTATATATATATATGGCTTGTTTAGGCCTGATTTTTTATGAAGATGGATCTTGGCTGGATATGGGTTGCTTGAATTGGAGGTGAGTCATCCCCCGACTTACTTAGTTGCTTGCCTCAGACTGGCCCGCTTAATGATTGCGTTGATGAACGTTGACTGCAATGTTGTGCGTTTCCTTGTTTTGTAATTTGGATTAAGTGCATGGATGTTTTATGTGATTAAATTTATATGTGACTTGTTGTGATACCTAATGTGTCAAGTTGTTGTTGAGCGTTGTATTGTAGATTATAGTTTGCTTTTATGATTAGTGTTGTTGTGGTTAATAAGTCGATGTTGGGTGCGCTTGTATTTTGTAGCCTTGTTCTCTGGTGTGTGGTTTGTTGTTGCGCGTTGAAGGTGCATTTGTTCTGTTATGGTGTTGTTGTGGATAGTGAATTGATGTTGTATGTGCTTGTGTTAAACCGGTGTTGTCTAATGATATGTTGCATTGTATGATTGATTGTATGTGGGTGAGCGTGTGAGGTGCATTGTGATTGTTATCTTGTGTGTTTGAACTAAGTGTTGATTCCGCTGTGCTTGTTAAATATCGTTGTGAGTTTGATATGTTCACTGAGTTTATGCTTTGGCTTATTTGTTGTTTGTAAATTGCAGTTTAGTTTCTTGAGATGTAGTTTGATTGCGGATTCATCCCCTGAGATCCCAACTTCTAACCCAGGTTACTCTGGGGTTTTCTTTTGGTTCTGTTGGTTACATGATATTAGCTTGTACGACTTGATAGTTGCATGAAAGAGTTGGAGGTGCTCGACAGTGGTGCTAGTTTAGTGTCTAGACTTGCATATTTTATATTTTAATTTTCGTATTGGGTTATAGAATATCTTTGTATTATAGTCGCTTCCGTTGTAGTGATTGTTATGTTGTTGTCTTTAGCTTGGTGGATTTCGGGTGGAAATCCACGGCGATAACACCCAGGAGTCGGGGTGTTACAAATTGGTATCAGAGCCAGGTTAGGAGATCTGTTTTTTGGGGGTTAGGTGTAGTTGTCTTACTTTAATGTTAAGTGAGTCTAGAAATAGCACCGTCGAGCCGCCAACGTCTTCCATGGTATTTGTTAGGTTGTTTTTGTTACTAGTGTTAAATTATAATATGTTTTTATATATGGTTGTATACGAGTGTGTGGGGTCATATTTTGGGACTTCATTCTCCCACGACTACTATATTTTATATTATTTGAAATATTATTTTTATTGGTTTCCACCGGTATGGTTATGGGTGCGGGGTAAGTCGATGAGGAAGTGACCCCCGGGTATGACCATGCGGCTAGGAGGGACCCCTTCTAAAAAACCAAAAATGTTTTGGCGAGTGCTGAAGTAGAGACTCAGTCGGGGAAAGAAGTTGATTATTCAATAATGGGCAACGTGTAGAGCTGAATGTTGATCGTTGTGTGCCATGAGTTGAGGCCGGAGGGTGCCATGAAAAGGTTTTTGAACTTTTTGAGTTGTTTTGAAGGATGGTTATTATGAAATTGATTTGAGATTGATGAGTTATACTAATTTATAAGGTTTGATGATACGAGATTAGTTTGTGACTTGAGAGTCATGTTATTTTATAAGTTGTTGAGATTGGTTTGGGAAATTTGAGTTAACTTCGACGATGTTTGTTAATTAATTGATGTGAGTATGTCTGTCGAATGCTATGATGAGATGGTTTCTTTGAATTAATTATGTTAGTTGATAGTTGTTGTGAAAATGGTGAGAGTTGTGTAAGATGATTCTTGCTCATTCTTTTACATAATTATATATCTATTGATTGTAAGTTTTTCTATTCTATACGGATATTATTTGTTATGTGTGATTGTTGTACATAGTTGATGTCAGTTGAGACTAGCTAGTGGTGATTGATTGTTTCGTCCATTACGAGGACGACGGTGCATCTGATAATTGACATGAGGTGATGAATTTCTCACATGTTTATATTTACTTGTGTTAGTTGTGGTGATGATAGTCTCACCACATTGTCTTGTTTGTGTGTTTGAATTATTCATTATCTTGTAGCTAGGGGTCTTTTTGTTTCCTATTGATTGTGGTTGCTTACTTCTAGTTTTGAAGCCGAAAGTTATTTTTAAGGGGGAGTATATGTAATATCCCTAATTTTGATAGAAATTGTATTTCTTTGAGTGATTTTGAAAATTGGTTTTAAAGATAGAGGTATAATTTTTAAAAGGTTATTGATTGTTTCAAGAAAAATAATACGTATATTTTATCTTGAGTTGTGTTAAATACTTCTATCGACTCATATATATATTTTGAGATTTTAACCACTTAAGTTGAATTATATTATATATTAAGAATTATAATTATAATTTATTATTATTCTCAATTAGTGATTAAGTTAATTCTAATTAGTTTTTTTTTTGATAAAAGTAAGTATATATATCAAAGAGAAAAGATCTTTACAAAAGAAAGATCAAACCCAACCAACCCTCCACAAAAACTTCCTCATGGAGCCTTACAAGCCAATGTCTGAAGGGGAAGTACAACAAAAGTCTCTCACTCAAAAACCTTACAAACCAAGGCTTCAAGGTGAGTAACAACCTCCAAAAAAAAAGAACTACCTGCCACAAGCACACAACCAACAAAACTAACAAATTTTCAGCAGTTTCCTATAAGTATCATTCATGTGAGATCCACTCCTACACTTCATACTAATCCTCATCTTGCAATCATTAATAACCTCATCAGCACATCTATCAACAGAGGCAATAACACCATTAAAAATAACCTCATTCCTAGTCTTCCAAGTATAATAAACAGAAGCACACAAGGCTAGGAGACTCCCCTACATTCTCCAAGCTTTCTTATCATGAGCATTAGCAAACCAAGCTATCCAATCATCCAAAGAGCTCTTCCTCACACCATTATGCACCCACATCAGCACTCTATCAAGAACACAGGAAGAGAATCTGCACTCCCACCACAAATGATCAACAGATTCCACCCCAGCATTACACAAAACACAATGATCCTCCCCGATCAGACCCCACTGGTGTAACCTGTCTCTAGTAGGCAATCCCCTTCTCAGAGCAAGCCAAACAGTGAAGGACCATTTCTTACATTGTCTTTTGCCCCAGATCATCCCCATCTTGTCATCAGGCTGTATACACTCCCTAATCTCATCATACATCTTCTTACAGTCCAGCTTCCCATTCTTCTTTTGAACCTTAGTAAAACTAATGGTTCTTTCACTATACACACCAGGCTGAGCACCAGCAGCCAAAAATTTATCTCTAATCTCATTCTTAATTCTTAACAACACTCTCCAAATCCAGGAATCCCCTTGCTTCTCATCTCTTAACCACAGATCACATCCCTTAAGCAAATTATCTCTCACCCACTTAGTCCAGATATTACATTTGCCAACCTGAATTTCATAAATCAACTTCAGGAGGATGGTCTTATTCCAAGCAAGAATTTCTTTAATGTCTAATCCACCTTCTTCAAAAGGCCTAGCAACATCCTTCCAAGCAACCAGACACCTCTTACTGTCACTACACCCCGCCCAGAGGAATCTCCTACACAATGCAACAATCCTCTTCATGACTTTAACAGGAAATAAAATAGCCTGAGACAAGAATCCCAGAATGCCTTCAATAACAGCTTTCAACACTTGTCTTCTCCCAGCATAAGATAAATTCTTGCAAGTCCAACTCTGAATTTTCTCAGTGATCTTCTTAAGCAGCCCAACATATTCATTCACCTGCACTTTCTTAGTGTGAAGTGGGAGACCCAGATACTTGATGGGGAACTCCCCCACCCCAAACTGCAAACTTCTCAGTAACTCAAACTGAGTAGCCTCAGAAATCCCACCAAAATACACTTCACTTTTCTGCATATTCACAATCAACCCAGACTCCTCCCCAAATTTATCAATATAATCTTTAATCACAGTGACAGAAGCAATATCATCTCTACAAAAGATGAGCAAATCATCAGCAAATGCCAAGTCCACAACTCCCAATCTCTCACACTTAGGGTGAAACTTAAACTTCCTATCTCCACTGGCTCTTTTCAACTCCCTGCCCAGCATCTCCATAACAATCACAAACAAAAAGGGAGACATAGGATCTCCTTCTCTGAGACCTCTTTCACTAGAGAAGAACCCTTTAGGTTCACCATTAACAAGGATAGAGAACATAGGGGTTCTAACACACACCATTATCCAATGAATCAACTTATCAGGAAAATGTAAAAATCTCAGAGCATATTCAAGAAACTCCCAATTAACACTGTCATAAGCCTTCATAATATCCACCTTTATAATACACCTAGGAGATTTACAAGCCTGGAGATAACTTCTTACCAGATCCTGTGCAATAATGGAGTTATGGACCAAACTTCTCCCAGGAACAAAAGCTCCTTGCCCCAAGGACACTACATTCTCCAATTGTCCTCTAATCCTGGAAGCAAGAACTTTTGTGATAATTTTGAACACCACATTACAACAAGAAATGGGCCTAAAGTCCTTAACAAGGAGGGGCTTAGCAATCTTAGGAATAATGGTCACAAAGGTAGCATTAATCTGTCTTAACAGTTCTCCATTCTTGAAGAAATCACTCACAGCAGCAGCCACATCCTTACCCACAACATCCCAGCAAACTTTAAAGAAAAAACTATTGAAACCATCAGGACCAGGTGACTTGTTACTATTAATATTGTGCAGAGCAGACTTAATCTCGGAAAAAGTAGGAACTCTACACAAAGCATCACTTCCATAGGCATTAACAATTTGGCCATCAAGATCACAAAAGTTAGGTACTATTGCATTTCTCTTAGACCCTAACAGATCTCTATAGAAATTCACAATTTCCCCACTAATGTCATCCTGAGACTCAAACACATGCCCTAGCTCATTATGCAAAATATGAATCCCATTAGCACTCTTCCTAGCTTTAATGCTCTTATAGAAAATGGAGGAAGTCTCCTCCCCCATAGTAATCCAATCAACTTTAGCTTGTTGAATCACTTTCTCCCTTCTTTGTTGTCTTCTCAGACTCATGTCATCTCTAGCAAGCTTAGTAGCAATTTGCTTATCCTCATTAAAATAGTCCTCCTGAAGCTCTTTAGACAATCTCTCAAAATTCCTCTCACTCTGAGCCACCATCTCATCAAGGTTAGTAAACCTCAACTTGCTCCATTGTTTGAGTTTCAACTTAAAATTCTTCAGTTTGCTCACCAATTGAAACTGCAAAGTACCATTCACCTGAATATTCCAAGCCTCTTTAACACATCTCAAAAAATCCTCCTCTTTATTCCAATAGTTCTTGAATCTAAAAGGAATCTTCCTTACAGGGATCCCAGTCTCAATGATCAAGACACCAGGAGAGTGGTCAGATTCATCAGGGTCATCAAACATAGCACTGCTATTCATTTTATCCCTCCACATACCATTCATCATGATTCTATCCAACTTACAAGCCACTCTCTCTTTCTCTTTCCTCTGATTGTCCTAAGTATACACCACACCAGCATACTCTAAGTCACTCAAATCACAGTCAATCACCACATCATTCAACTCGTCAAAACAAGCCATAGGGATACTAGTCTCAGAGACCCTCTCAGAGGCATCCATTACACAGTTAAAATCCCCCAAAATCACCCAAGGCAGTCTATTTCTCAGGGCAATCTCCCTAACATTAGTCCATAGATCATCTCTTCCCACCCTACCATTCTCAGCATACACAAAGGTCATATCAAAATCTTGTTTCAACCCATGAACCCTAGCATGACAGTGAATAAACTGAACATTAATTTCCACCACCTCCAATTTTATAAAAGCAGGATTCCAACTCAGCCAAATCCTTCCCCTTCTACTATCAGAAGAATTAGTGACATAAGGCCAGGAAGCTAGAAGTTTCTTAGCAATAGCCTCCTCCTTACTCTTCTCCACTTTAGATTCTAACACAGCAAACACACCTATACTCATCTTGGTTGCATATTTATTTATTCTACTAATAGCTTCAAATCCATTGCAACCTCTGTAGTTCCAGGCACACACCTTGAATCTATCCATTAACACCCTTTGAAGGGCTGCTACCACCCTCACCACCATCTCTTAACACACCAAAAGAATTTGGGGAGTAAACTTTATCATGTTCACCAGGATTCACCTTCAAAACACTACTTCCTGCTTTCTTACTAACAACATATTTCCAACTATCCTTACCAATTCCATTACCAGGGGAGGAATTGCTCTGTGTCACTTTGCATTTATAAGTCTCACTTGACACATCAAGATCCTTACCAGAATCACCTTCCTTCTCCTTAGTTTCACTCCCAACTTTGCCTCCATTCCCATCCTTATGAGTCACTTGCTTCCATATCTGATTCTTCATCTTCTTATTCAACTGCCCTCCATCATTTCTCATCTGACATCCTTCAAAGGGATGACCAAATTCCTTACAGTTGAAGCATCTCCAAGGTAACCATTCAAACTCCACTTCCTGCACATAAACTTTCCCATCATAACCTTCAAGCTTAACATTCTTCCTCACTGTGTCCATAACTGATACCTCAATGAGAAGCCTAGCATATGAGAATCTGGACCTTTGGCTAGTGACATGATCCATACAAAGTGGAACTCCAATCATACTCCCAATAACACTCATCATTCTATGTGAGTGGAAGAGAGGATCAATATCAGGAAGCCTCACCCACACAGGGATTTTGTCAAAACAAGACCAATACAGTCTCATCCCCGGACTCCATATCTTAAGAACTACAGGTTTAGACCCCATCATCCATGGTCCATTCTCCATCACCCATTCCATCTCATCCTTCTTCCTAAACTTCAAGATCCACACTCCATTATCTTTCAAATGGACCTTAGGAACCTCCACTCTCCAATGTTTCTCAATGAACTGCATCATAGCCGCATAAGAAGGCCTAAGACCAACCACAACACCAACAAGAGTAGAGCTCCACTGTAACGCCCCAAAAACGAGGAGTGTTACAGCGCCAGGGATCCCGTGCTTGGAATCCCCACAGGCAGCTTAAAGGAACTGAAAAACTTTACAAAAGAACAATTCAAAATGAAAACAAGTAGATAGCCTCGCAAGAGATCCATACAAATACGTCTATGAAGACCTAACATGTTCATACGATCAAAATGCCAAAAACATGCTTCAAGAGAACTATCAAACAAAGTTTAGCCCAAACGCTACAAGCGCATCCAAAAACCAAAAGATGGATAGTTTAACGAGAGTTAATATTTTTAAACCAAAATAAACCCATCCTAGCTTGCATCAAGTCGCATGACCTCCTCCATACTCTACAACAAACAGTCTGGGTACCTGACCATGTCAACAACACAACCTGTTCCCCCACCGAAATGGGGGTTAGTCTCCAACCAGACTAGCAAGTTATCTATAAGCAGAATACGAGTAATAGGGCAAGTAAATGAATCACAGATTAGCATACATGCAAACCCACTCTTCCGATAAAGCCATAATCGAGGGTGTTACGACATAAAACCGTTCGCAATCAAGTGAGGGATCGGAACAATCCTTACCCCACATATAAATCTCAAGGACAATGTGTACACACCGATAACTTCACATAATCGCATCCCAAACATATAAGCACAATCACAAGGATAAACATATCGTCAAGATTCTCACGAAAGAAGACATGTTCAACATAACACATAATCAAGTAATCACAATAGAGCATATACTCATGTAATCACTAACATAGTATTCGTATTCCATACTTCATTAAGAATAAAGCTCATATACTATTTAGAAGTTCGATGACATGCATAATCCGATATCCTAAACTTAACCTACGACACGCAAACGCTTATAAACAACTTGCCTCAATCGACAATCAACACAAGTAATCCGTTTGTCGTATAAAGATGTCGCAAGGTTCACGAAACGGTCGCCTAAGTCGAACCTTCACGAAAAACGCCATAACTCATCACATATACATCCAAATCGAAAACCGTAAAATTTCCTCATACTCGTAGGGAGATTACTCACCTTAAAAAGTCAGCCCCAACTTCCCAGAAATTACGAATTTTGCCCAGATTTTCCAGCAAGTTTACCAAATGGCCCAAAACTCAAATCCTTCCTTATTCCTCCAAATCTCAACTTCAAACAACATATGGATTAATTGAAACGGGGTGGCGGTTCCAAGGTGGCGTGGCTGAGCTAAGGGCTGCGCAGCTGGTTGACGAACTGGGAGGTGTCGCCGCCAAAAGCAAGCTGCGAACAGCTGCTGTACGCAGTGGAGAGACGAGCGAGCTGCTACGCAGGAGGAAGAGAAAGGCACGAGCTGCTGCTGCGTGGGTGTGCTCAGGTGGCTGGCTGAGCTGCTGGCTGAGCTGTTGTGTGTGAGCTGAAGTCAAGAGAAGGGAGGAAGAACAACTGTTGCGTGAAGGGAAGAGATGGGGATGTAGAAGCTTGAAACAAAACGTGAAAGAAAAAGAGGTGGGGCCCAATGATAGTAGTTTGTAGAAAATTCTAGATAAAGGGGTGTTAATTTAATTTTGGGTATATATCCTTTATGTAGGGATAAAATAGAGTACGTCGGGTTTTTAATAAATCCCGATGAAACGAGGCAAATTCGACAATCGCTAATTACCCAATTATTTGAAATAGACAAGAACCCGAAGTTCTCAACTGAAATACGTAGCTATTAATATGAAAGCTTCCAGGAGAATCAAGTTCGGCATAATTATACTGGAATATGTTACTACTAGTAAGTGAGCTCGATATCGCCATATATTACAGAGCCAATAATTTACGGGGCATTTCATCCACTCTACCTGTTGTTCTTGCACTTCCTCTCGAGAGAACACATACTTCTTCTTGAATTTATTGTTTGCTTGTTGAGGATGATGAACATTAACTTTTTTCAATAGAGGCTCAACTACGCTTGAACTTCAAAACAATCCATATTGTTCCTTTATCATACACAACAACACTTTCAGTATTAATGTCAACACACGAGAGTACAATACTGAGCACTTATGCTAGGCGAAATAGAAGACAAGTTTACTTAGTTAACAACAAGATAAAGAACCTATGATTAGATTTTGTATCAGCTAAAAGAATTTGTGTTCATTCCTGCACATCATGGTGTTCATATAGAATGAATGTTAAACATATGTTCGTTTTTAATGCAAAATGTATTCATGTCAAAGCAAACGTTTGATCATCTCTAAATAATTAAAAGAATATAAAGCATTTATTGACATAAAAATTTCACATGCTTGGAGAAATAGAAGACAACATGTTATCCATATTACAATTGCCTAAAACACAAAAAGAACGATCTGAGTTAGCGTGTTCATTTTAATTGGAATATGTGTTCATTGACAGATGTCAATGTTTTCATAGGGAACACATAAGTAGATATTTAAATAGATATAATTTGGATGTTAAGTATGTGTTCGTTTCGAATAACATATGTGTTCATATGGATGTAATTCATAGCAAATGTGTTGGTATGCACATGAAAAGAAGAGAATTAAAAGAATTCATGTGTTCATTTGTCAAAGCATGTGTTCATGCATAAACACATATGTGTTCACATGGGGACAATAAATAATAAATAAATTATTTATAGTAATTTACCTTGTTCCATAACAATTGGTTTTTAAAGGATTAGAATTAAACGGAACTGGTTCATACAACAACCTCCAAAAACAACCTACAACGAACACACACAACCAAATCAATCTAAAAAATTCCAAATCAATCTAAGCAATTCCAAAATCAATGTAACAAATTCAATGTAATTCAAAGTGAGAAAAATAACCTCGAAAATACACATACAGTGAACAATTGAAAACAAAATAAAAGATTGAGAACTTCCAATTAGATTGGATAATCAATAGAACACAAAATCAAAGCTAAAAAATAAAGATTACCTGTTTGACGAAATCGAGAACGAGGAAGCGACGATGTAAGATAAAAAGCGATGGCGTGATATAAAGAAGCTAGCACAAGCACCCAAATGCGTCGTGGGGAAGAAGCATGAGCGAAGAAAAGAGCAAAATGATGAAACGGTAACGAAAAAGGGAAGAAGATCCATGAATATTTTTTAGGACAAACTATATAAGGTGCACATAGATTGACGCTCTAATCTTGAACGACCGATATTAAAACAAAGAAGCAAGAGATCAACGACCCAGATTCATTCTTATTTTTTTTTTCCTTAATATATTATCCTCTGTGATTTTTTGAATACAAATGGGTTTTATCTACTACCAAATCAGTTGGCCCATGGTATATACGAAAATGAAGATCTGGCATTTTGTTCCTATCTCTATATTATATGTACGCTGTTACATATATTATTGTAATTTACCTAATATTAAAATGAAAGTGAAGATTTTTGTTTTTAATGGATTACAATTAAATTAAAGTGGTTCATATAACAACCTCCAAAAACAAGCTATAACGAGCACACATACACACAATCAAATCAATCTAAACAATTTCAAAATCAATATATGCAATTCCAAAATAATGTAATCAATTCCATGCTATTTAAAGCGAGAAAAACAACCTAAAAAATATGCATACAATGAACCATTGAAAACAAAATTAAAGCTTGAGAACTTCCAATTAGATTGAATAATCAATACAACATAAAATCAAAGCTCAAAATCAAAGATTACAGGTTTGAAAAAAATGACAAAGAGGAAGCGACGATAGAAGATAAGAAGCAACAACATAAGAGAAGAAGCGAGCAGAAGGATACAGATGAGCCGTGGGGAAGAAGCATGAGCGAAGAAGAGAGCGCAAAGATGAAACGGGAACAGAGAAGAGAAGAAAAGCCATGGATTTTTTAGGTGAAAACATTTAATGTGCACGTAGATTGACGATATAATCTTAAACGACTGAGATTAAAACATAAAAGAAAGACTTTAAGGGTCTAAATTCATTATTATTCTTTCCTTAATATACTATCCTCGTGTGATTTTTTTTTTTTTTTTTTTTGCATACTAAGGGTTTTTATCTACTACCAAATCAGCTGGGCCATGGTATATACGAAAGTGAAGATCTGGCATTTTGTTCGCATCTATATCTTATATGTGCACCGTTACATATATTATAGTAATTTACCTAATATTAAAATGAATAAGTGTCCAATCTTAATGTTCTGTTCACCATTTGGTTCTTAGCAGACGAGGAACATGTTCATTTCTATAATCCAAGTGTACACGCTTACACTAAAAACAACCGCACGCGTATCCTTGTTGGCTTCCTATATTTATATTATCTGCTTTTTCACATACATTGATTGTTATTTATTCCAAAGATATGTTTGAAACGCTGGTTTCTCCGACAAAATTTATATAGTAGACCAGTGATGCGAGTCGTTTGGAAAAGAGATTGACATGTATAAGCATATATATATATATATATATATATATATATATATATATAATAGTGCATTTCCAATTTATTACTTTTGTGTCTCATTATATAGTTTTCGATTCTATTTTGGGTGTCTCAAAATATAATTATCACTTTTCAATTTTATCCTAATTTTTTCTCAAAAACTACACTCATTTATCTTCTCTTACACACTTTTCTACCTCAAAACTCACATAAAACATTTTTTTATGTTTTTTCTCCTACATAAAAACTCACGTTCACTCACATTCTCTCACCTTTTCACTTCACTTCCTTAATTCCCGTGTAAATTCAACAATGAGAACTATAAAATAGGACGGAGGGAGTATGTCTTATTACATTACATCTAAAAAAATTTAATCTTTTAATAAACGACAAGTCATAGAGCCTGCTCGACACTTCTCAATTTAGCCTATAAAAACCCAAAACTTAAACTGACTTATTTTACAAATAAGCTATCAATCCAAGCTTATTTTACAAATAAGCTATCAATCCAATCTTATTTTTTTTAATATGAACAGACAGATAATCAACCTGAAATGTGTATTTCCTGAATAAAATGGTTACTGTAGAAAGTATAATAATGCCTGAATTCTTAAACGGTAGGACAAATTGAGACTTTCTCATCTCTTTATAATCAGAGATAAAGAATGTGTTTAATAGGAAAAGGTAGAAGGTGAATTCTTAAAAGGGAACTACTTTATACACCCCATAGTTCCTTAATAAAACAACTTTATCTTAACTATTATAAATATGAGAATGTAATGGTATAATATATAGAAAATCCAATGGTTATAAATATGTCATATATGCTTAAAATATCATTAAAGGACTGAGATCTCATTATAGGTTTTTGCCTTTGTAATGTAAATTAGTTTTCTATAAGAATTACGGTCTATGTTATTGAAATTATTTTGCTACAAAAATCACACAAGAGTAATATTGATTTTTCACATGTTTCCTTTTAAGAGAAAGCCCAATGATGAAGCGCGTCCGATGTGCGTCACGTGACACTGTTTAAACGAACATGATTTATCTTGGTCGAAAGTTATTTTGTTTATTAAAAATAATATATCTCAATATTTACTTAATAAAAAATATAAAAAATACATTAATTTTAATTACATTTTTATCTATACATAGACACTCATTTTGTATATATTTAATGTACTTCCAAATAACTTATATTATTTCGAATATATTAATTTCATTATAATCGTTTAAATATTAAAAAAGTTGTTTTTTAAAAAAATAAGAAATTATTTATTTACATTAAATTTCCATATGAGAGAATTTAAAAAACAAATTGTATAAATTAATATCTTTTTGATATAATAAAGTCCAAAAAATTGTTTATAATAGTTAAAACAACAACAAAAATAATTATTTATAATAGTTGCATCTGACTTTGATCTCTGTGGTATGCCTTGACTTTTCTAAAAGTTGAATGTAAATAATCATGCACGTAGGCGCAACTAGCGTTAGATGGTCACTTGAATAAGCAACGTCTCACAGTCATTAGTGTGATTGAGCTATGTTGTAATTGCTACGCATGTTAGAGGAAGGCCGACGTTAAATAAGTAAAGTTCTATCAAACTTCTCTTTCCTCTCCAAAACACCAGAAAGGTATCGTGTTGTTCCTCAATCTGCCCCTTTCTCTCTCAATTTCGGAATTCGGGTGCTCTACGAGAAGAAGACGCACAAGCTGTCAAAGGAGGTAAATGTTAACTCCAATCCTTGAATTTCTACATTAAAACTTTGTATTATCTCTTGGTGTATACAAGTTAATATATGATTTGCGTATGTGATGGTTAAAATTACATTGATGCAAAACTACCTCCTGACTTCACAGTGTGACTAAGTTTTCTGCTATTGCAATAAGGTTCAGTTATTATGAATACATTTTGCTTAAGAGAATTTGAACCTCAAAATTTGTTGTGCAGCTACATCCTGTTGATTTCATGGAGGAGGCACCAATGTGACCAAGAGGGTTTGATGTTGTTGCTCAAGAAGAGTCATCCTTTGCCTCAAGGCTCGAATTTCAGCCAAGGCCAACTTCAAACACTTGCAACTTGCATTGTTGTGGCGTCCACAGTTGGTCGAAGAATTGGTGGATCGGGAAGAAGAGGTGGTGTGGTGTTATTGTGTGGATCCTCAGGCTCGCTGAATGTACCTATAGAGATAACCATGGCGAGAGATCAAGTGCACAAAAACAAATAACAAGAGAATAGAAACCAAGGAAGTGTAACCACTTAAACAAGATCCAAACAAAGCACTCGAAGGGTGACTACTTTGGCTGGCCGTGTGGCGGTTAGGTTAGGCTAAAGTATCTAGGAACAACCGAAATAGATGCAAGACCATTAAGCAAGTCATTAAAACAAACTAATCAATCACAATTGTAAAAGAAAGTAGCATGCAAAGGCAAGGTAAACAATCAAGCGGCTCTAGATGGGAGTAACAGCGAAAATCTTATATATAGATGATAAGTAAACATGTCAAATTGCGGGTGAAGGATTCAAAGGTGATGATCAAGGGACACTTGAACGAGTGAAAGAGTTTTGAGATGTAGGCAAAAAGGAGGGACATGTAAAAGATATGGATTAGAAGAATATGTGAATGGTGAAACCTAGAATCTAGATAATGGAGGAATAACTTTGTCTCAACAATGGATCTAGATTAAAACAAAACGTGAGTTTACAAGGGAGGCAACTCGGTCTTATGTAAGAAACGACTAAACCTAGAGAAGAAGCAAAGTGACAACTAGGGTTTTGGGTAAGGTTTGGAAGAACTTGGGCTTGATGGACAAGAGTCCAATAGGACGGCTCAAACCCTTCAAGGTTGAACCACTCCATATTTAGAAACTTTCTAAAAAAAAGATCTAAAACGCTAGCAAAACCCGAGCTAAAAAACATACTAAAAGTAGTATGTCTCCGAACATGGGAAATGAGACAATAAATCTCAAATAGAGACAACAACTGAAAATAGGGAATTCACAAATGAAAATAGGAAAACAAAATCATGTTTGAGACAACAAAAACCAAATAGAACAAAACAAAACCAAATAGGCGGAACCTTGTCTTAAAACATCACTTACGGGCGATCTCGGCGCCGAGGGCCAATAGGGCATCAAGTCCACTTTCATCATCAACCATGAGGTTGCGCTCAATATGAGCCAGGGTGTGCCCGAGCTGGAACTGTAGGTGAGCCTGCTTCAAGATTAGGCCATACGGGAGTCAGCACAGTCTTGCGCTCATGGGCGTTGGGGCATTGTTTGGGGGTTTCCACATGCTCTCTTGGACATGATCGAACCCAGAGGGTGGTCCAAGTTTGTAGGGACGAGATGGCTCGGGATTAGAGCAAGGGTGCTCGGGAAAGTGCTCAAGCTTCACTTGTATGGGCACTGGTGTCCGAACGCTTTTGTGCATGGCGTTTGGCGAGCTTTGGTACTCGCTTCTGGGAGCCTAGGCGAGGCCTCAATGTCATGGCATGGCATGGAACCGAGTGGCGCTTGGTTCGTCTTCAAGCGCTTAGCCTCAACTTGAAATGGTGCTCAGTGCCTGGATTGGTCTTTTACGCCAAGTGTTTGTCTATTTGAGCAAGAATGCGCCTCTTTTGTTGAGTGAGCTTAGAATGGGTCACATGACTAATCACATAGCTAGGTAGGGGCACATCAACAATTTTTTAGTGAACCTTAATTGTATGAGAGTAGGAAGTTAACAGGTTCAATCAACTCTATAATAAGTCATCAAGGTCACTAATCCTTCTTTTTCCTTTTTTGATTTAAATGAGTGAAATAGTTTATGGGCTATTAGAATATTGTCTTGATGCCTCTAATTTTAACAAATGTTTTTCGTAGAGGGTGGACCATTTTACCCATATATTTTTTAATCTATTTGTTATGATTTTTATATTAGTTTATATATGGTATTATAGCAATAATTGAATTTTAATCTATGTTATCTATTAAAGTTGAGCTTTTTCAAGCCTTCTTTTTACTTCTGGCCCTACCACTTCCAATGTGACAAATTTTTATTGGTTGTTATTATTTATATTTATTCATAAAATTTTAATAGACAAATCTATCTTATATATTAAAGCTAATCATTATAGAGCATTTAGAATGAACTTAGGGTAACTTGTTAAACAATTACTATTTTTTATCTTTAATATTTATTATTAATATATTGCATTGTTACATTAACAAAATACTTTCATCAAGAAATATACAAGCTATTCCATTAAGAATAAAAATTACTCTGAGAGTTCATATATCATTTTTAGGATAAAATTAGGATGATTTTCGATAATAAAAAATAAGTCAAACTATGTACATAATATTTATGAAATAGAATATATTTTTATTAAAAGTCTTTTCAAGAAAAAAATTAAACATAATTTTCTTATTATATAAAAGGTAAACTTTAGTTTTAGAATGAATTCTGATTAAAAATATATAAAAATTTTACATAAATAATATGAAATTTCCTGTGCATTACACCGGTCACTAGTATTTTGGTAGGAGTGTTGTGAAGCACTTTCACCAAAAAAAAAAAAAGTGTTGTGAAGCAGCGAAGGTACGGTACGGGGTATTTATTAATTGTACTAGAAAAGAAATAAAAGGATTTCCAAAATAAGAGACGTAAAAAGAGAATAATTTTGCATTTCAAGTGATATGCAAAACTAAATATAGAATCAGTATAGCATTAATTAGAAGTAGGACATACACTCGTGGGATGAGCAGTGTACCCTCTCCCCCTCCACTCCGTGTTAGCTTTGTGTCAATTTCATAAACAGATCATCACTAAAACACCTCCTCACCAAACTCAAAAGCTTATAATAATGTATATTATTTGTACTTACATACATACAAAATTTTTTATTGGTGAACCGTCATGGGAAATTTCCTTTAGCTCCCCACATAACATTGCACTTGAAAACTCTCATATAAATACTGCAATCTCTTGAATGTCATCACACACCAAGCAAGCACCTCTAATCTTAAGTTAAATTAAGAACCAAACAAAATCTTGGGCTTTTGTTTGATTTGAGACTTTGTGATCGACAAGATGGTGATGAAGGATGAGATTCAAGCTAACAACTTGCTGTCGAAGATTGCATCTGGAGATGGGCATGGCGAAGAATCTCCTTACTTTGATGGGTGGAAAGCGTATGACAAAGACCCCTTTCACTCCTCCAAGAACCCTCTTGGTGTTATCCAGATGGGTCTTGCAGAAAATCAGGTAAGAAAAAATAATAAGTTGAATAAAGCTCTTTGTAGTTTTTACACTAAAATTTGTGATATACTAATTAGAATGAAATAATTGCAGATGTGCTTTGACTTGGTCAAGAATTGGGTACTGAAAAACCCATCTGCTTCAATCTGCACAGCAGAAGGAGTGAATGGTTTGAGGGAAATGGCGAATTTTCAAGACTACCATGGATTGCCTGAGTTCAGACATGTAACTATCTCTTACAATATTCTTAATGTTTGCTTTTGTTCAACTTGTATTTTAGTTTGGTAATTAATAATATATGTGTTGAGCAGGGTGTTGCAAGGTTGATGGAGAAAGTGAGAGGCGATCGGGTTAAGTTCGACCCGAGCCGAATCGTGATGAGTGGTGGTGCAACTGGTGCACATGAGTTGGTGGCTTTTTGTTTGGCTGATCCTGGTGATGCATTCTTGGTTCCAACGCCTTACTATCCAGGGTTCGATAGGGACTTGAGATGGAGAACAGGTGTGCAGCTTGTGCCTATCGAAACGTCGAGCTCGGATGGGTTCAAGATGAGCAAAGCAGCGTTAGAAGAGGCGTACAGGAAAGGGTTAGAAGGAGGGATGAGAGTAAAAGGAGTTCTGATAACCAACCCTTCGAACCCACTAGGGACAGTCCTTGACAAGGAGACTTTAACACTATTAGTCAGTTTCATCAACCAGCACCAAATTCACTTGGTTTGTGATGAGATCTACTCTGCTACCGTCTTCTCTGACCACCCTAACCGGTTCATAAGCATAGCCGAGTTGATCGAGCAAGACGGTTGTAACCGCGACCTTATACACTTGGTGTATAGCCTCTCCAAGGACATGGGATTCCCTGGGTTTAGAGTTGGGATTGTTTACTCTTACAATGATGCTGTTGTTAGCTGTGCTAGGAAGATGTCCAGCTTTGGCCTTGTCTCCTCCCAGACCCAACATCTGATTGCTTCCATGCTTTCTGACCATGAATTCGTGGACAACTACCTTGCTGAGAGCAAGAAGAGATTGGGTACTAGATACAAGTTTTTCAACTGGGGACTTTCCATGGTGGGGATTTCATGTCTGAAGAGCAATGGAGGGTTGTTTGTATGGATGGACTTGCGGAGTCTCCTAATAGAGCCGACGGTGGAGGCTGAGCTGTCGTTGTGGCGCGTAATCATCAAGGAGGTCAAGCTTAACGTGTCACCAGGCTCGTCTTTCCACTGCTCAGAAGCGGGTTGGTTCAGGGTTTGCTTTGCCAACATGGACGACAAGACTGTTGACGTCGCACTCAGGAGGATAAGGAGCTTCATGTTGAAGGGAGAGGATAAGGACCTTAATGTTGCAAACATGAAGAACAAGAAGAAGAAGAAGTGTTGGCAGATGGATATGCAGTTGCGCTTGTCCGCCAGGAGGCTCGACGATGTTATGTCTCCTCATTCAACCTTGCCTCTTTCGCCTCTTGTCAGGACAACCACTTAAAACACTTTCATCGCATCGCAACCTTATCTATCTTATCACTAGTGGATGGAACAATAATAATAACGATGAATTATATATTCATCTAACTCTCAATGTCTACTTATAATATGTTGTGTGGTAACAAATATGTCATTAAACTCGATTCATCTAAGATTATACTTCTATACAAGTGTATGCCAATGTTATTTGCCACGAAAGTTCCGGTGCTAAAGCAACAACTTCAATTACAAAAATAACTACCGTGTGTTCCCGTACCATGTACGGAGTCGCATGTCATAAATATTTTAATAATATATTTATATTTTATACTATTAATTAGTTTATAAATTGTAGTTTATATTTATGGTTTATAATTTATAGATTATAGTTTATAGTTTACGATTTATGTTTTATAGTTTAAGTTCATTAATAACTCAATTTAATTAGATTGATAACATAATACTCTCTCCGTCCCTTTAAATTTGTCACATTTTGTACTACGCACAAGAATTAAGACAAGTCTAATCAAGGTAAAAGTGTAAATAATGACATATAAAACCATGAAATTTAACCAATAGAAAACTTATTACAATGTAAAGACAACTTTATCCCTAAAAAATACTGTTGGGTGTGAATAAAATAAATTGAGTAAGGGTATTATTGGAAGATATTAATGGATAGAAATGGAAATGCGACTCACTTTTGGGGACACTCGAAAAGGAAACCTGACAAACTTAAAGGGACGGAGGGAGTAATAGATAAATATATATATATATATATATTTAAGTTCTGGTGTAACAGCCTCTTACGGTGTAACGAGTATTCACCCTCAATGGTATTCAAGTTTGTTAAGGTTGATATTCAACTTAATTTACCTATACCAATATAGGGTAGATATTCAACTAAATAAACATGAATAAATAGCGTAAAAGATTGAATAAAGGCACAAACATATGAGAATGCGATTAGTGCATATATAACCTAAATCTACATAAAGTTGAATATCAACCTTAACAAACCCAAATATCATGGAAGGTAAATACTCGTTACACCGTTACACCACAATACTCGTTACACCGGAACTTACCTCTCTCTCTCTCTATATATATATAAAAGATAAAGATATAATATGATAAAAGATTGAATGTGGTAATTATAGGTTGATAATAGGGATAAAATGAGTAGAATAAAGTAACATAAATGGAATAATGGACAAACAAAAGGGGACAACCGAAAAGAAAAGTGCACAAACAAATAGGGACAGAGGGAGTAATTTATTATTATATTACCTTATGTTATGGATGTACATTTTAACTCATGACTTTTGACTTTTCCATGTATTGGTTTATAAATAGGCTTGAGTTTACATAAACAAAGAAGTACAAGACATACTCTTTCGTTTTACTCTCTACTCTTTTACTCTCTTACTCTCTTCTTCTAGCTCAAGTGTCTTTGATCTATAACACGTTATCAACACGATACGCTCAAGGTAATCGATCCTTCACACAATTTCTTATAGTATAATTTGATACTATTTTTGTTTTGTTTTGATCTTATCCTTGGAAGTGGATAATATATAATCATCTCCCGAAGAGGATGAAATTGCACGACTGATATTGATTTATCCCCTGAAGTGGATATATGTAATCATCTCCCGAAGAAGATGAGTTTACGTGATTGATCTTGTATTATCTCCTGAAATAGATATATATAATCATCTCTTGAAGAAGATGAATTTGCATGATTGATCTCCTGAAATGGATATTATATATACAATCATTTCTCGAAGCAGATGATGAATTTGCGTGATTGATTTTGTTATCTCTTGAAGAAGATGAATTTGAGTATTATTCTCCCGTAGAGTTTTTCTTATACGTTTTGTGTATATACATAATAAAAAGCTTCCTCAAGAAGATTAATTTCCTTGATTGACTTTGTATTATCTCTTAAAGTGAATATGTATAATCATCTCCCGAAGAAGATGAAATTTGTGTGAGTTATATATCGTTCATGAAGTAGTGATATTTTTCTCATAACATATATAAATTCTATATGATTCTTCCAAAGTAGATGTTATAACAAAACGCTTTCCGTCGCGGAAAATCTCCATATAGAATTTATGTGACATCATTCCTGAAGAAGTTGATAATATATGGCGATAAAATCACTTCCCGTAGTAAGTGATTATTATAATTATTTAGTTATATATATATTTTTTCTTGTTTGTTTGTTTCATCCATAAATCTTTCAATCAATGAGATTCATTTCTCTCGTCTATTAATGTCCTCTCTGTACGTTTTTTTCCTTCATATTGCATAGTTAATATCAATTAACTACTAATGAATTGAATCATTAATGTTGCATGCGTCTTATATACCTATAAAGGTGTCATTTTTCCCTAGCATTCATGTAGTTTACCTCCAAAATTAAAGTGTTGTTGGCTTCTCAGAATTTAGGGCTTTCATTGCTGCGTTCATTCTCCAGACTCTTCGGATGAATTCATCCTTTCCGTTTCTTCTCCACTGCCGGTTACGTCTTCGTTTGCCCTTTGGTTTCACACCGATGTGTACTTAAGCATTCCTCTCCCACAAATGGACGGATTCCCTTCTCGCTGCTCGCTTACGATTCTCTCAAATCATCTCCAATGGCACCTGCGAAACGCAAACAAGCCGCCACGATTTCGGCCGTCCATGGCAAGGCTGATCCAGCTGCAACGGTGCCCTCGAAACGCAGGACGGCCGGTGTGCCTAAGGTGCCTGTGAAGGTTGTTGAACGCCCCGTTTATGTCTCCCTGGCTAACCTAGCAATCGGTGTAGACGCTGAGGTTTGTGTGCTCATCTGCCGCCAGTGGGATGCCACTTACTTATAGGGCAAATACATCGGCTCCGCCTTCATTGTTTCAGATTCTATGGTTTGCCCTCTAAATTACTCTTAATGCCGTATTCAATTTCACGTTTCGTATTTGATTGTGCTCGCCGTATGTTGTGGTGGTTTCTCGAAACAATTCGGCCCTCCAATTTGCTGTATATGGATTTAATCGGCTAGCATTTGTTTTTGATCGCGATTGTCGAGATATTTGGCATGGCCTTATGTTGTGTTCAGCCATCATGCTTACCTTTGTATAATTAGTTTTGTTTGTTGATGTGTTTGCTTGCTTCCTCAATTTGATCTTTAGGTTTGTGTATTTTAACGCCTATCATTTCTGTTGGCTCGCGTTTGTCTATTTTTTGGCATGGCATTATGTTGTATTCAGCCATCGTGCTTACCTTTGTATGATTAGTTTTGTTTGTTGATGTGTTTGCTTCCTTCTTCAGTTTGATCTTTACGTTTGTGTATTTTAACGCCTATCATTTGTGTTGACTCACGTTTGTCGATTTTTCCTGAAATGGCCTTATGTGGTATTAAGCCATTATGTTTACCCTTTCATAATTAGTTGTGTTTGCTGAGGTGTTGGCTTCCTTCTTCTGTTTTCCCTTTGTCCATATGGCCAATTTGTTGACTTCGCTTGCCTGTTTATGGCCTTATGTGGTACTGAGCCATCGTGTTTACCCTTGCATAATTAGTTGTGTTTGTTGAGGTGTTTGCTTCCTTCTTCTATTTTCCATTTGTCCATGTGGCCAATTTGTTGAGTACGCCTGCCTGCTTATGTGTGCGGATTTGGTCACCTACGAATTGTGTTTGATCGCAGTTGTCGAGTTGTTTGGCGTGTCCTTATGTGGTATGTAGCCGTGATGTTTACACTTGCATAGTTAACTGTATTGCTGAGGTGTTGGCTTCTTCATCTTTTTTGATTTTAGGCATGTGTGTTTTTTGAGCCTCGCCCACGCACTAACTATTTGTGCAATACCAATAATTTTGTTTTGTCTGCCAGGGTAACTCCATATTGTGCACTGCAAGAGCTGCGATTGCTCAGCGTTTTGTGAGCCGTCTATTGCCAGGGAAGATCTATTCATTGAAGAACTTCACCATCTCACCGAATAAGGAGACCTTCCGTGTGCGCAATACCGATCCCCATATTCTCACGCTTGAAGGGAACATTGTAGTGAAGGATGTTGCTGTTTCTGATGAGGGGTTTGTCCGATACCCCTTTCAACTGGTTGAGTTTGAGGATGTTGTTCCCAACGGCTCAAAGTTTCTCATAGGTACGTCATTGTGTCCCCGACAACCTATATCCAATGATCCCCATATGATTTCTAACTGTATCAATTTGTTGTAGACGTGATTGGATGCCTCACGAGTACCACTAGCCCCAAGGTCACCCTGAGCGGTGTTCAGTTCAGGAACTGCCATATCATGAACGAGAGGTGATTTCCCGATTCCCTTTTCTAGACATACGTGCTTCATAATTCCTGCCCCATATTGTAACTGCTGAAATTGTGCAGAGGTGTGACGGTGCGAGTCACACTGTGGGGTCAGTGTTGCAGCGACCTGCTCAAGGCACAAACCCACGCTCAACCAACCAACATCGTTGTTTTCCCGGACATGAATGTAAGGGAATATCGAGGTAAAATCTGACCCCTACACCGTAGTCACAAAAGGCAGTTATGGATTTTCCTTTAATGCTCCTGTGTTCGTTAAATAGGTGAGGCCTTCCTTTCTAGCACGTCAGTCACCCAGGTGTTCTCTCATCGCAGTATCCCTCATATCAAGGCGTTCAAGGCCAGACTGATGTTCGTATTATTTTTTTAGTTGCTTTGGAAATAATTGTGTATGTTCAATTGTTTTCACATGGACTAAAGCTTCAACTTACAGGGGGAACGACGGATGTGTTCCTGTGAGGCCGCCTGGTGTGTTAGCAACGCGACGGCTTACCATCTCGGAACTGTTAGAACTGGGCCGACAGTACAAGGCTACCGGGAATAAGGTGTCTGTCTTTTTGGTTTTTTATTTTTGTATTTCCTGGCTCCCGTTCCGTTCCCCTGATTGTTGTTCTGCATATGTACAGGTTACGCACATCGGCAATTGCACCGTCCGGATCACTGACATACGCACAAAAAATAGCTGGTATTATGATTCCTGCACAAATGGACAGTGCAAAAAGAGGATCACTAAGGTCGGTGGGAATTTCTGGTGTAACGCCTGTGTCCAATCCTGTGACTTCCCTCATACCAGGTACCCGACCTGTGTTTATTCCGTGTATCCTATATATTCCCATGTGCTATGTGTCCTCTGTTTGTCTTCCCTTTTCTGTTGTTGTGTGCCCGTTTGCCTGTTTGCGAAATTCACATATTATTAGGATCAGTTTTGGGCACAGTAGTCTTAATTCCATGAGAACCATACCCTTTTAATCCTGCGACTCGGTAGCCGTCACAGACAATGTGTTTTTGTGATTGAGTTCATCCCGCGTGCAATTACACGTTTCGACTTGAGGTCGATGTTGCTGATGCCACCGGGACAACTGTTGTTACATTGTTTGATGACGTGGCTGAAAAGGTTGTAAAGGACAAAGCTGCCAATTTGCTGAAGTCGTCTGGGGTATGTTTCTCCGTGCTGTATTCTATCTTCCCATGCTTTGTAATCTGTGGTTTGTGGTATACTGACCTTGGTTTGTTGTTGACAGTGGGATGACAATGAGGTTGTCCTCCCCCGTGCTCTGATGAATTTGATCAACACCGAGCATACTCTGGAGGTGCGGGCGCAGAGCTATTACGACCACACATCGTACGATAGTTTTACCTGCTCTAACGTCGTTGAAGCTGTTCCGTTGCCCATCGATGATTCACCCACCATTTTAGCTGGTGATGGTGTGGAATCCAAGCACCAAACCTCCCACCCCGCCAGCCGTGGGGGTGACGGTGTCCTGCACCAAAGCTCCCCAATCATCATAACAAGGTATCCCGCGTCGTTGGTAATTTATTTTGTTATGTAATCTGTTTACGCCCCCCGTCCGGTTGTGCGTTGTCTCTCACCCTCCATTTTGCTTATGTTACATCGATGTTGATGGATCTGCTGCCTCCCTTTCAAAGAGCGAAGCCTGCAACAAGATCTATGCCTGCGGAGGTGCTGATTCCACAGTTGATGGGCAATTGTCTCCTGTGGTAGACGTCAGATCCGCTGCTGTTACTTCCCTCTTACCACTTCTGTTTCCATGGTTGTGGACAAAGGTATTTATGCAATGGATTTTGTGTACATGTGCGTGATCATTTTTTGTGCACGCAGTGACAACGACGCAGAGGACCCTGTGCCTGATGACGAATCTCTTTCGGGCACTGCTACCCCGGATGGTGTCTCTGATGTTGAAGCGGCGGTGTAAGAAGCGCTTTCTGTGTGCGTTGCAGTTTTGATGGATGGTTGGTAGCAGCCTGAAGCAACGCGGAAAAGAATAATGTGTCCGTCTCCTCTTAACGGCTTTTTCATTATGTGTTTATGTGCTTCAAACATTGTCTTTCGTTACGTGCATTAGTCTGGATGTATGGAAGTTGCCTTTCATGTCTTTCGCGCACACGGACAACAATTTTGTTCAAGGGGCTGTTCCTCAAATACTGCTACACACGGGCCCCGGCGATGTACTGTTTTCCATTACAACATCATGACAGAAATCCAAATATAAGAATGGGATTGCAGTTCTTCATTGCGTATATACACGAATGTAAAATACTTCCCACGCGGTAGGGAGGATTGACATATGATTTTGAGAGTTTGATTTTGAACTTAATAAAGGGAATCACAATCGGGACTATACCCTTTGTTGCGGATGATGGACGTGGTGCTGCATTGTTTTACACACAAACCTGTTAGAAACGAACGCCCGACCACCATGACAATCATATATAATTACGCGTACAAATATAACAAACAATACCATGTCTAAGAATCGAGTGCATATGTCGTTGGTGATAACTGATCTCGGATGACGCCAAGTTATACATCCGGACTCGATAGTGTGATATAGCGTCCTTATCAAATAATAGCATATATCCTTCTTCGATGGCATAGTATGCCAAGAGCTCTGCCCACCCGGCCTTCAGAACGAGTGTCACTTTCACGCTGAATACGGACTACGAAGGTGTTACCATCGGGCACTCGAATATTCATATGCCGTTCCATTCTTGGACCCATTTGGACACAAAAAGCTTCGGGCAATGGCTGTACAGGGAACAAACAGGCATCAGGATAGTCTAATGCAAACCACAATTACAGTCTCAAAATTATGTGTACCATTTTCTCCAGCGCTCCAGAATCTAAGATGAAGCGGAAGAATGAACGGGTAGTGTTAGGCCTCATGGTTATTTCTTCACATACAACTGTAAGAGCAAAACGAAACAAAAAACCGCAATTTGCGTAATTCAGTATATATAGACAAGCGATCTAACTCGATTGAACCATGATTCATGGTGTGATGAATTACAAATCAGAATTAACCCAGCAGTTGTTCCTATATTACAATTTCCAAACAAATCATATGGATTGTAGACATCGTACACACCTATGTATCATGAAGGAATACACATGCAATGTGACATACTGCAATTTTATGCAATTCCCCACGAATTGAGCACCGATAATATATAGTGAAGGATGAAGTTGACTTGACCCATGTCTTACCATGGTTCACAACAAAATCAGAGGGCTAACACGGTGTGCCTCTTATCCAAATTACTCTAATCCTATCTATGAACCATCATCGACACCCCTAGACAGCTACACACTCTTATCCGAAATTGAAACGCAAAAGAGGGACAATTAACACTTACCTGGTGTGTTCGTGATGGAAGACGGCCCCTGAGAAGAGAGCGGAACAGAGGGATGTGAAGAGTCGGCTTAAACTGATGCAACTATCGACCAAATCCGATCTTCTAGAGCTGGTTCTATAGCTATTCATCTGCCAAAGAACAGAATGTTTTTTTAAATGGTAGGGGTGTGGGAATAGGGAGTAGTAATTTAGTCATGACATAGCCATAGAAGATCCCGACGGACTATCGACCCCTCTAAATAGTGTCTGTGGGTCATCCAAAATGCCGAGAAATATTAATAAAATTTGTTGTTTTTTAAGGGTGATGCTATATACACTCATTTTTTTGTCTATTTAGACTCAGATACCCACGCACTCGCAACGCGTGGGCGTGGCTAGGTACCCACGCACACGCAACGCGTAGGCGTACGTTTAAAACGGATATCCGACCATTAAAGTCACGCCCACGCAACGCGTGTGCGTGGGTATTTTGATAAAATATTACGCCTGCGCAAACTGTACCCGTAGGGCAATTTCGGAAATATTAAAATATACGCACGCACACGCAACGCGTGGGCATGGGTGTTTTAAAATATACCCACGCACACGCAACGCGTGTGCAAGGATTTTTTCAAAAATATACCCACACCCACGCGTTGCGTGTGCGTGGGTATATTTTCATCATGTTCCTCCGGCTGATCTTGTGGTATTCATTTCATGCATAACATTACACGTTATCTTTACTTTGGTCAAAGTAAAGAACTCTTAAATTTAATTTTAAAAAGAGTAATAAGTACGTACTAATATTGTAACTGGATATGATACAGATTATCATTATGTTGATTGATTTTTTTCAGCTTTGAGAAGGATAGATATCTTTACTTTGATTTTTTTAGCTGCATGCACAATAAACTGAAGGATGTAGAAAACAATGAATTGATTTCTAAATACATATGTGCTGGATTTTTCTATTGTCAATTGATTATCGGCTCTCATTGACACCATTTTCCATCAATTCTTTGAACTTTAGATGTCCACAAGATAAATAGACATGGATATAACTTTGGTTTTAGGACAAGTATTTACCCCCAAATTCTCAATTTGATTTTAGGATTAGGAGGTCATATAACTACAAAATCTATCATCATAAAGTATTATATCCAAAATAACATACTGACATAAAGTATAAAAACTACATAATCTAATGTGGATCAGATCTATCCTCTTCCTCGCGCCCAGAACCGCTACCCTCACCACGCACATGTTCCGAGTTTTAGAAAAAAAATTACGATAAAATCAAAACAATGCAATGATTATAGAAAAAAGGTGAGCTAATATAGCCATATCTATGTCTTAATCACACCGGCGTGTTTGATTCCCGTCCTGCGCTAATTCTATATTTTTTCCACTTTTCAATCCTATCCTTAAAGCCGTCATCCCAACCTTCAACAGTTTTGTCTTTGAATTGATTCCAATACAATGAAACTGGCGGTAGTGGAGCAGTATCACGGAGCCACACCTATAATAAGATAAACAAAAAATTATGTTATAACTTTCAATAACATATGTTAAATAAAATATTTATTTAATTTACTTACTTACCGGAATGAAGTGGTTACTGAATAGAGCAATAGAAAAGATCTCTGTTGGTGGTTCGGCATCATGACTAGAAGCCGTCATCGGCAAACATAAGCACGAGCCACTCCAGGACAAAAACACAACAACTACTTGAAATCGAGTAGCAAATGCTAAGCCAGCCATGGGCATCTCCATCCAGTATGTCCGAGAACAAGGACTATGCAAGTAGTTGACATTTATGCAAAGTTCCTCATACGGGGTAACAACGGGAGATAGGCTCTCGTATATATGTTGGTTCTCCACCAGCTCCATCCCGATCTCCATGCGGACTCTCCAGAATTCATGCTCGGGCCATTTCTTCAATACTGATAAGCTTCGATAACCACAATGTCCGTCATCTTCCACATTTCGAGCTTGGGTGATGTAGGCAAACATGAAGTAGTCTATACTCTCAGTTGGAAATTTAATCCCCCAACGCTCCAACTCCATATGTGGTAGTTGCCCAACAATTTGCTCATCTGGAGTCTCACCTTCATTCGTAGAAGACGCTCTACTACGTGTCTTGCTCCCTGGGGGTCGTCCTCGTTTAGGCTTGCAAGCTTTCAAGGTATGTTCCCACTCACTGGCATCCCTTTTGTTATCCCATTTGGTTCCTCTAGCTTTTGGAGGTCTACCTTTGGGAAGGACACCTGTAGGCTCCTTCAGAGATGTTTCATGAGGCCTTTTCAAGGTATTGTATAATGAGGTGACCTCTGATAAAAAGTCTTCACTCATTTCACCAGTAGCCACATCAGATGTCATCTCCCTCCATCTAATATAAGGTATTGATACTGGAACTGTGGTATCTTGCTCGATATTCGGATCTGTAACCCCTTCCCACGTCACTTGTCTCCAAAAGAGGTGTATCTCTGACTCTATAAGGGGAGTATTTTGAAGCATGGCAGTTCCAATTCTATGGATACACGGTAGCCCAAGACATGTTCTCCACCAATGATCAGTGCAAGATTCTGGGATTTCGCCGTTCAGTATAGAGTAATACAGATCCAACAACATCATCAAGCACTTCGACGTGACTTTTCGGAACAGAGGAGAAAATAAGGCAAATATCTCAGGGTCAAGGTCATATACCTCCGTCAAAACCTTTGTTCGTGACATCTCGATTGTTTCCCTAATCCTATCACGTTGAGCCTCTAAAGCATAATGTATCCTCACAACCAATGAGTTAAATCCATATCGAGAAGATTGCAAAATATCTTTCAAACTTTTGTGGATGCCCTCAACCCTATAGGAAAACAAAAATATTAAAAACTTTTGTTGCGCAATCAACTTAAACATGCATACATATCTTATACAAGGTTACCTGTTTGTGGTCCTTGTGAAGAAATGAAGATGAAGGTCAGTCCAAGCTCGGACTATATTCTCCTTGTAAGGATTGAGCCATGTAACTTCAACATACCGAACAAGGCCATTGTTCCACGATTCTCGCAACTTCTCGAGCCTAATTTCATAGCTCCTCTCTGTGCACGACATAAATAACCCCCAACATTGGTTCGCAAAATTGTCAGCTTGGTCCACGTTGTTCATGACACGCAAACCATATGACTGAATGTTGTGCTTAATGTGAACCCAACACAACAAATGTTTCACTGTATCCCCGTAAACACTTTGAATTGCAGATATGAGAGCCTGGTCTCGATCAGTAACAATTGCAGTTGGCTTCTCTCCCACAAATGCAAATAACTTCTTCAACCGCTCTAGTATAAACACGTAACGAGAAATATCCTCCCCCCTCGTGAATGCAAAAGCAATGTTGAATGTCTTTCCCGTGGAAGTAAAACCAACCATCTCAATCAAAGGCATGCCATACCTGTATATATATATATTATTACAAGTATAGCATAACTACTACAAGAATCGTATAAAAGATTAGTAAAACAATAACAATACCTATTAGTCTTGTATGTGCCATCAATAATAACAACATAAGGGAATAGCTTCAGCAGATGCAGTGTCTTTGGGTTCGCAAAGAATAAGATATCCACTTGATTCGTAGGGCGCTCATTCCTGTGATACACTTTGTATCCCTCTTGTTTTAGGTATCTAAGTGCCCATTGCGTTATGGTTAATTCTCCCTGATCCTCAAATTGCATCTTCTGGCGAAAGTTGTTGATTTGTTTGGAGGATGTAACATTTCCTGGAAACCGGTCTCTAAGCTCAGTAATAATCCAACTTGCCTTGTTTCCCATCTCGGTCCACCTCCTAACCAGTCTCTCTTGTTCTGAGGTCATTCTGCCAACATATGCATGCCCAAGAAAACTTGTAGGAAGGGCATGGTTGTGGTATCCGAAATCAACTTCAAGCTTCCCCCATGTTTCTGCTTTTGTTACCTTGTCTACGGTCAACCTATATCCAATCACCATGAATCGACAATTGCACTTTTTTGTTTGAGTTCTCCTCCCTTCCACATTATTCTTGAGCTTATACACACCATAATTCTCACATACCATTATCACTCTATTAGGATTTGAGTTTTTAGTAACGATAACCATCATCAACTCTTTTCCAAATTCTCTAACCCAATTGAACATTTTCTTCGGGCAATCCCACACATAGTCCACAGTAAAATCATCTGAGTAGTCTCTTGTGCATATCTATTTACAATATCGTTATTTAGATAAAGTAACATTATTATTCGAAAATAGACACATCGTTATTAGATTACAAAACTAAGTACAACCATACAATAAATACAAATACTACAGTTTCATGCAGTTTTACCTCCTTAGGATCAATATAGTTTGACCTCAATTCTCCTTGCACCGATGAGTCTCCATCTTGATTTGACATTGTTTTTCTTATGGTGTGTTCAAATTGGGATAGAAGAAAAGAATAATATAGGTTTAGATTTTATGCTTGCAAGACTAAAATTTTACTCTCCAAAATTCGCCGAAAAGAATCTTTTGAAAATCTTTCGTTCAAATTTATTACCTTAAAAGATATTGCGTCGGTTACAGAAAAAAAATTCGGAAAAAACGAAAACACCCACGCCCACGCGTCGCGTGTGCGTGGGTCTTAAAACCAAACAAAAAATGCACGCACACGCAACGCGTGTGCGTGGGTCTTGAGTTTAAGTTTTTTTTTTTTTTCCGATTATGACCTACGCGTATATGAAGCGTGGGATTGACAAAAAAAAATTATACCCACGCACACGCTTTGCGTACCCGTGGATTAAATGTTTCGGATATCCATAAAATGGTCTCGTACACGCGTTGTGTATGCGTGGGTAATACCCACGCCCACGCGTCGCAACTGCGTGGGGTATTGAGTGTATATAGACAAAAAAAAATGAGTGTATATAGCCGTTACGTTTTTTAAGAAGTCAAATAGTTAAGTGCCATATGGAGGTTACCAAAACGGTTACTTCTAAATTGATATGCAAAATAAATGTTTGTTGACATTATCCATTCAGAATACTATATGCCAATATTGAAAACGCCATTTCGTTAATCTGGGCATAGCAACAGCATCAGGTACTGGCAAATTCGGGTTACCGATGTTCAATACGGGTCAAATATGATTTTTGGGAATAAAATTGCAGCCTTCAACAATCATCATATATGTATTGATCATGAATCATGGTCCGATTCGTGTAGGGAGTTCACTATTACAAGACCAGCAATCATGTATATGTCATCCAATTGCTGGTGAGATATAGTTATATCAGTGTCGTGGAGACGGGCTCATTATTGGCTATGTGATATCAGATTTGACTAAGAGTGCACACAAGGTGTTCGATAAAAGTCCAAACAGAAAAATGGGTGCATGAAGTGCTCTATATGGGTTCTTACTCGAGCCCGTCCTCCATAACCCAGTGTGCACATGTTTGTTATGATGACGACGGGAGTTGTTGGGAGACGCGTGGCGTGGATCGGGCCATATATTACATGGTTGTGTTGGTCAGCTGAACAAGCACGCAACAGACGAAAGATGGATGATGCATTATGTTTCATGAATGCGTTGGCCATGTCTAATTACACGTCTAATTCGCCAAGTTGCCTACGAGCTGAATGGACTACGTGTGTTTTCATGGACAAAAAATGGCATTGGACACGTCACACATAGGCATATATGATACCGTGGCCTAATCCGCCGAGAAGATGAGCTCTGCGCAGTACATACAACAATTTCACAGAGCATGGCTTGCTGCTGTTGCAAGGCTCATTCAATTGAACTACACCGTCGACTCCTTCGAGGCAAGTTTTTTGAATTTCATGCTCTTTTATTCAACTTTGTATTATCACACTTATTTCCTCTAATGTTTTCCTATTGATTACCTCTTTCCTCAATTTCAACACAATTATTATCTTATGCAAATGATCAATGCCTTTTAATGCTTACCCATTAATTGAGATTACATCCATTAATCTACCACAACCTTTTCCCTATGGCTTATGGCTTTCCACATCCCTTGCAAAACAGTGCCATCATACTTCAAGAGATTATACTCCCTCCTCCTTTGTCCATACACCATTCGAAACACGGAACTCATAAACAACCCACCGCAATCAAAGCATCTGATCAAGCTAGGATACTGCACTACATACCTTGGTGTTCCACCCTGCGTTTGTAACATGGGACGGAAAAGGAAGGCTACATCTGCAGGTAATGGATTCTTACCCATGAGGCACCCAATGCCTACCTGATTTACATGAGCAAATATATATGACCTTGGAAATATTCAAACTCATCCCCACACTATGTTGCAGATATGTTGCCACCATTTCGCAGCCTAGGTGATGCGCCCCTTCCTTGCCTAGAGACAAGGCATGGATCGCCTCAACGAACGCCTCCTGCTTCTACTTGTCCTCAAGATTATTTTGAGGTAAAGCACCGTTGGCGTCTCTTTTATAGCATCTTGTCTCGTGCCCCGCTCTATAGTTTCAAGTGGAGGTTACCTTGCACTCACATTCGCCCTCCACCATGGCCGCCTCCCGCCCTACATCTCGATTCCAGTGGCGCACCTTGGCTCATCTTAAGCACAGTCCACACTTGTTCAACCATGGTCATATCAGCGCCCACGAGAACCACTCATCCCATGCCGAGTCTTCCCGAGCGCCCGTCAGCGAAACCACCAGATCTAGAACAGCGGCACCAACATCACTTCCACCAGCGCTCCCCGGCTCATCTTGAGCGCCGCCCCTTGGTTGCCGGAGAAGAACCAATCGCCCCCGACAAAAGACTCCTCCAAGTCTAGGAACGTTGCTCCAGCGCCGTCTTCAGCATCTTGGCGATCCAGCGCCCCGTGCCCAAGCCTCGTCCTTGGCGACCTCCTTGGCTTGGCACTATTGCGCCTCATCAAAAGCCTTGGTCAACTTGGTATGATCAAGCCATGGTTTTTCCATGCCTATCCTTTATCTTTCATTTGATACTCTTTTAGGCACACTCGGGAAACTTGCTATTTTTAGCAGTTACTATTTTTAGCAGTTACTATTTTTAGCAGGTTGCTATTTATAGTAAGTACTATTTTTAGTCCTCGTTTCCCGAGATAGAATTGTATTGTTGAACTTTCTATTTTTAGTAACTTTCCATTATTAGCAAGATTTCTATTTTGGGAAGTCTAGGTTCGGTTTTTGCTAGAGTTTTAGAACTTTCTATTTTTAGAAGGTTTATAAATATGGAGTGGTCCAGCCTTGCATGGTTTGGGCCGTCCTATTGGATTATTGGCCATCAAGCCCAAGATCGTCCAAACCCTAGCCCAAACCTAACCCTAGCCGTCACCCCCCTAGGTCAAGTCGTCTCTTCCCTTTGTTTTTCCCTTTATAATGGCTTCGCCTTCATCATTGTAACTCACGTTTAGCTTTTGAATTCAAGAACCTTTGTTGAGACGAGTATTCCTCCATCTTCTTGAACTAGGCGTCACAATTCCTTCGGGCTCTGTCTTCTCATCTCCTTCACCATATCTTCTAGTCCCTATCTTCTACATCCCTAGCCTCATAAGTTCCCATAGCTTCTAATCCCTCTTTTCTACATCCCTAGCCTCATAAGTTCCTTTGTTTGAGTGTCCCTCAATCGACATCTTCGAAACCTCCACCAATCCTAGCTTGCCGAGTTGCCTCCTCGACATTCATATCCCAATTCGTCAAGTCATTCTTGACGTCTATATCCCCAAAATTCCGCTGCAAACTCCATTATCTACCATCGACCCACAAAAGACATCCACAAAACACTTCCGAGGTTTGTTGATTAAAGATCCTTCGAGCGCAATTGGCTTCCCGGAGACCAGGCGCGCCTCACTAGGGCCGCATATGCAAGTATACTCAGGCCGTACAACAACGCACGATGGCAATCCACAAGTATACTGTGGATTAAGGGTCGTTGAGCCCGTGCAACCTCCGACCCGCAAAAGAAGTATGGTAACGCATATTACTGCATACATGAATATACAGTGAAATGTACAGAGACATAATTCGGGTTCATTATATGTGATTTTTTCAGGAGCTACCGCTTCCACGGCTCGCCCCAAACACCCTCCGCCCCCTGCCTGGAATTCCACAAGTGAGTTCCCGACGACCTAAAAGTTTATGTATTACTACTGAAATTATTTGAATAAAAAAACATTCATAGGCATCTTTATTGTGTAAACAGATGCGAAAGTTGTGTACAATGATTTGGGGCCCCCGGATCACATGTGCCCGTTCTTCCACGCGTACGTGTGGGTTGAGGAGAGAAGCAAATCTGTTAAGCTAGAAAACACAACTTTTTCGCTATGTTGTCAGGAAGGCAAGGTAAAGTTGCCTAAATTCAAAGTTGCCCCTGAACCATTGAACCAGATGTTGAACGATCAGAGCCAGCGGGGGATAGACTTCAGGAGGAAAATCAGGGTCTACAACAGCCTTTTCTCATTTACTTCATTCGGAGCGAATGTCGATGAGCGGATCAACAAGACCAGATGACCATATACTTTCCGTATTGCAGGCCAGAACTACCATAGCTTTGGTTCACTCATCCCCAATGAAGGGGCTACTCCAAAATATGCACAACTGTATATTTATGATACCGCAAATGAGCTCAGCAACCGAATGGGGTGCATGAATTTGACCGCAGAAGATGTGGACCCCCAGATCGTGCAACAGTTAACAACCATGTTTGACTTGCACAGCTCTTTGACACCCACATTTCGACAAGCAAGAGACTGATGTGACGCCGAACCTGGTAGACATTTCCATATCAAAATGGTTGGTGAACGGCAACCGGCTGCCAAAGGGTACAATCTCCCAAGTGCCGACGAGGTGGCCGGATTAGTTGCTGGGGATTTTGGACAGAGTGATGGGAAGAAGGATGTGGTCATCAACAGCAAAACGAGTGGCCTGATGCGAATAATGGAAATACACCCCCTCTACATGTCTCTGCAGTACCCAATGTTATTCCCTTATGGTGAGGATGGATATCATCTTAAAATTCCATACAACACTAATAGTGGTAGGCGGGGGACAAAGAGGGGAAAGGTAACCATGAAAGAATATTACGGCTACATACTTCAACAACGTCCGAGTGAAGGGACGACCGTAACACAGGGAGGAAGATTGTTTCAACAGTATATGGTAGATGCCTACACGGCTGTAGAAGAGCAGCGGTTAGATTGGGTAATATTTAGCCAGGATGATCTACGCGTTGATTTGTACAAAAATATTTGTGATGCCGTTTCGAGAGGTGACACTGATGCACGTGAGCTCGGAAAGAGAATTGTCCTTCCAGCGACGTTCACAGGAAGCCCGCGATACATGATCCAGAACTACCAAGACACCATGGCTTTGTGTCGTGCATTTGGCAACCCATCTTTGTTCATAACGTTCACCGCAAATCCAAAATGGCCAGCAATTCTGAAGATGCTTGCCAAACTCCCTGGCCAGACGGCTAATGACCGGGCAAACATAACAGTGCGAGTATTCAAGTTGATGCTCGGAAAACTAATTAAGGATATCAGGGAAAAAAAAATATCTGGAAAAGCAACCGTAGGTGCGCTGGCTTCTTCGCCCTTACGTAATATAGTAACCTCAAGTTTCCATATTCGCTTGCTGCTAATTTTGCTCATGCTTACCCTTTGGTTGTGAATGTTGCAGTCATGTACACCATAGAATTCCAGAAAAGAGGGCTGCCCCATGCATATATCTTAGTCTGGCTAGCGGACGAGCACAAAGCTAAAACTGGAACACAACTGGATGATATCATAACCGCATAGATACCCTGCAAAGAAACGGACCCCGTGGCACACAAGTTGGTGGTGGAGCACATGATACATGGCCCGTGTGGGAAGGTCCAGAAGAAAGCTCCATGCACGACGAATGGCGAGTGCTTGAAGCATTACCCCAAACCATTATACGCAAAAACAACATTTGATGAAGACGACTTCCCTGTGTACAGACGGAGGGATACATGGGTCCACATCATGAAAGGGAAATACAAGTTTGACAACAGTCATGCTGTGCCGTATAACCGGTACCTCCTGATCCGGTACGGGTCTCACATAAATGTAGAATGGTGTAATCGGTCATGTGCCATCAAATATCTTTTCAAATACATTACCAAGGGACCAGACCGAGCCACCGCCGTGATTGTTGATAGCAATACCACCGACCATCTACTAACCGAGGCCCCCGAGAGCCGGATCGATGAAATCCGCCACTTTTTAGATTGCCGGTACATCTCCGCGTGTGAGGCTGCTTGGAGGATCTACGCCTTCAAAATCCATTACTCCCGGCCTTCAGTAATAAGGTTGTCATTCCATCTTCGAGACCAACATGCCGTCACAGCAGGAGATGCTCAAAGCCTCCCGGGGCTTTTAAAGCGCCCGACCATTAAAGACACCATGTTCACTGAATGGTTCAACATTAATATCATGGATGAACATGCAAGGGGATACACGTATGCAGAAATACGAAAAGAATACGTGTGGAATGCAAACACACAGGAGTGGAAGGTGCGTGACATAAGGGGCGCTATCGGTAGAATAACGTACTATCATCCAGCATCAGGGGAGCAGTATTACTTGCGGATGTTGTTGAATGTTGTGAAAGGGCCCAAAACCTTCGTATATATCAGGAAAATCAATGGAGTGACATATCCTACATTCAAGAAGGCATGCTTTGCCCGAGGGATGTTGAACGATGACAAGGAATGGGCAGATACAATACAGGAATGCAAAATATGGGCAACAGGGCCACAACTGAGGGAGTTGTTCGTGAATATCCTGTTGTTCTGTGAAGTGACTAGCCCAAGGCAGTTGTGGGAGCAATCCTGGCAGGTATTATCGGAAGGAATCGAAAGGGACAAGCGCAACCAATTTAAATACCAATCCCTGAAGCTCACTGACACGCAGATTAAAAACTACCGTCTACTGGCCATTGAGGATTCGTTGACAAAAAATGGAAAGTCCCTGGGGGATTACCCAGATATGCCGATGCCAGAAAAATCCCTTCTAACCATCATTGATAACAGACTCATTCAGGAAGAGCGGAATTATAATTGTGAAGAACTAGCTGCTGAGCATTCCATCCTATACGCAGCTCTCAACAACGGGCAAAGGGCAGTTTACTCAAGAATCATTGATTTTGTCCAAAAACAGGATGGTGTGTTCTTCTTCGTTTATGGGGCTGGCGGCACTGGGAAGACATTTCTGTACAAAACTATAATGGCTCGCATTCGGTCCGAAGGAAAAATTGTCCTCGCCGTGGCTTCTTCAGGTATGTAAAATTATAGTTAAGTGAAGGGAAAAAATATGCCTGCACAATTGTAATTCAGGTGTAAACCAAGCCAAAGGGCTAACTAAATTCAATTTTGACCAACACAGGTATTGCATCTCTCCTATTGTCGGGTGGCCGAACAGCCCATTGCAGATTCCTCATCCCAATTGAGCTCCTCGACTCCAGTACGTGTGGAATTACACAGAACACGTATCTGGCCAAACTTTTGAACGAAACTGAGCTAATCATTTGGGATGAAGTGCCAATGACATACAGGAACGCATTTGAAGCTCTTGACAGAACTTTGAAAGACATTCGTGGCCTGAAGAATGAAGCAAACCGCACGAAACTGTTCGGCGGGATCACTGTCCTGTTGGGAGGAGACTTCTGTCAAATATTGCCAGTCATTCCGAAAGGCAAGAGCTGGCACGACATAGTACAGGCGTCCATCAACAATTCACCTCTTTGGGATCACTGCCAAGTTTTAATCTTGACAGAAAACATGCGAGTCAATGAGAAGGATAATAGAGGCCAGATCGACATGCGGAGACGTGTGTTTGTGCCTAAAAATACGACGAGTAAGGAACGCGTGACAAGCTACGCGTAGAAGAATTGTCTCGATGCAACGAGAGAAGTGGAAGGTGTCGTCGACGTGACAAGACATGGCAAAGATCTCGTTTATCTTAGAGATTAGGTCGGCCGAGTGGATTTTATCTTATTCTTTATTATATTCTTGTAATTGGTAAAAGATACGGTGAAGAATATCTTTTACCTTGTTTGTTATATCGTTATTTAGATAGAAGGAAGAGATAAGATCTCGTTTTCCTTAAAGATATTACTAGGGTTAGCCTATAAATAAAGGCTAACGCCTGCTTTGTAAGAGGTCAGCCTCCATTCGAGTAATATCAAGTTAAAGCTTCAACCCTAATTTCCTACTTTGTTCTTGAGTGTTGAGATTATACCGTTCTCTTTGATCTTTGCCCTACAATTGCTTAGTTATCTTCTCGTAGGTAATTTCCCTACAAACAATTGGCGCCCACCGTGGGGCAAGATAAAAAAGGTATCGTCTTTCCATACGAAAAGAGCTTCTTTTTTTTTTGCAGGAAACCATGACAAGTCCGACCAACAGTCCGCGTGATGGTGAAAAAAGATCCGAAGAAGAAGATTACGTAGCGGTTCCTCTCGTTCCGGTGGAAGAAAACGCGAGAAAAGATCTCGAGAACACTCTTGGCGCTCCAAAGAACAACGCTCCCACAGAAGAGCAGGGGACGAGCCGTGATGTAACCAACGTGGCCTCTGTCAGAGTCCACTTCGACACCCTCTAGAAGGCATGGACAGAAGCTAAAAATGCCAGCGAAGAGAATACATCGGGACTCACCAAAGAGAACGAATGACTACGCTCCATCATAAAAGAGCTTAGGGCAGAGTCGGCGAAGCCACTCACCTATGTTCATAGTCAAAGCGTCGTTCGCCGCCTAGATATGGATGTCGTCGCTGAAGAAGGAGAGGATTACGGATCCCAGGAGCATCGAAACACCATCCCATTGAGAGAAACGATTCAGAAAAATAAATCTGAGGAGAAGATGACTTCAGACGCCGTTGCTGCGCTCGTAGCGCAACAGGTCGGAGCCCTAAGAAAAGAGATGATGTTGATGCCCGGAGCCCCAAAATCTATAATCCCCGAGCACGAATTCGGATTTCAAGAGAGTCCTTTTGTTGCCTCTATCACCGCTCAGAAGATAGCTAAGAAGTTCACCGTCGCCGATCTCCCCGTATATGATGGATCCGACGACCCGGAAGAACATGTCTTACTCTACAAGGCCAAGCTCTCCACAAGTCCAATTGAGCCAGAATTAAAGGAAGCAATGATGTGCAAGTTCTTTAGCTCGATATTGAAAGGTCCAGCCTTGGCGTGGTTCATCCACTTACCCAAGGGAAGTATCTCCTCCTACGCCGAACTCTCCAACCTGTTCCGACTACAATTCGCCAGCAGTAAGTTGTTTGCAAAGCAACCTTCGGATCTCCATAACATGCGTATGAACAAAGGAGAAACCATCAGGGCCTTCATGAAGCGTTTCAACGACGAGAAGATTACAATTCCAGATTGTAGCGAGGCTACCGCTGCTGACGCGTTCAGACGTGCGCTCCCCCGAGACAGCGATCTGTACAAAGAGTTAACAAAGACTCGTCCTACTTCATTCGTTTCGACGAGAGAAAGAGCTATGGAAGCCGTACGCCTCGAAGAAGACCTCCTAAGTCACGCTGAAGAAAAGTCTAGATCTCCACGTAGACGCACCCCTCCGCGCGGGGATTCTCCCCAATAAAAAGGTGACGAACGCTACGATAGAAGAAATAAGTCGTTCCATAGAGAACCCCCCATGGTGCATAACGTAAGCGAGATCAATAACGTCTATGCGGTCGAAAGAGGGGTATACATGAAGACCGATGCGTTACGAGTCATCAACGCGATGGAAAAACTCCACGACGTGAAGTGGCCTAAAAAGCCAAATCCGGAAAAGAAGTCGGGATCGGGAAGAGGATATTGCGAGTTCCACAACGACACGGGACACCCAACAGATGATTGCTACACTCTGAGGAAAGAAGTGCTACGTCTCCTGAAAAGAGGCGGCCTATTAGATCTGCTCTCCAAAGAAGGAAGGGACGTGTTCGAAGGAGCAAGGAAAGGTAAAAGATCTCCAACGCCACAACCCCCCTCGTCGAGTCGTTCAAGGACAGTCAACACGATCTTTGGAGGTTCTCCCATAAGTGGCTATACCGCCTCCGCAGCCAAAAGGAGCGTCAAAGCATTACGCGGCGAAGGAAGTACTCTGCCTATCTACCACGTTAGGGCTGTTAGGAAAGATTGTCCAATCACGTTCGAAGAGCCCAATGGGAGCGTAGATCATCACGACGGGTTAGTTATCTCCTTAACCATTAGTAATTGCAAGGTTAAAAGGATCCTTATCGATAATGGAAGCTCGGCCAACATCATCACCCTGTCTGCAATCAAAGAACTCGGACTATCTAGCGACGACGTGGTGAAAAAGTACATCCCCCCGGTAGGTTTCAGCGGCGAATTCGCCGATATGCTGGGAGAGATCACCCTAACCACTCTGGCAGAAGGGGTCAACATGCAGACTAAATTCGTGGTGATGGAAGCATAATCACCCTACAACATAATCTTAGGAAGGCCGTGGTTACACGATATGAGAGCTATACCTTCAACATACCATCAGTCCCTGAAGTTTCCATCTCCGTGGGGAATCCAAGAGATCAAGGGTGAACCACAGATAGCAAGGGAATGCTACAGCATAGGAATGAAGAATACAACCAACGCGTCCCTAGAGAAAAAGAGTAAGGCGTAGCAACTAAAAGACCATGGAGAACAAGTAAGATATGCTCAACGGAGGCTCTACAAGATAAAAGAAGAAATAGGCCGGGTAGGCGACGAGACATACGTCCTAGAAGTAAAATCCAACGCCATCCGAGGAGTAGAGAAAAGGAAAGCGTCTTCATGGTCTGGATCATCGAGTAATGAAGAATCCAAATGCCTAAAAACGCGGAAAAAACATGGAATGTCCAAGAAAGAGGCTAGGGGTAGAAGAATAACCCCCGACGCGTCAAACAAAAGCCGTCTAAGAAGCGAGATAACGGCGTCGATAAGCACGACACGTATCTACGGAAACGTAAGAAAAATCTACGAGTTCAAAAGTGGAGGAAATTTATGGCGGAGAACTCTGACTTAAGCTACATGTTCTTAAAACACCACCCACCGTAAAGACACCATCAGGAAAGAGTTTGAGATACTTCTATGCGTCTTTTGATTCCCGTTTATTTCCCTTTGCATGAGTAGGATTAAGTTTTTAATAAGAACACGTCGTTATCTTTAGGTCAAAGCGACAAGGGGTCGCGACGACTAGGGGTAGGCGTCAAAGTCAATGTTCATTATCGCATGATGCATCTTTTATTAATATACAAGTAGACCTTTCTTTCCAACGTGTTAAGCATGCTGAGTTGTTTCATTTCCACGACTTGCTCTATGTCTATTAAGAGAACGTGCCTCTTGAGTACGGCGTACCAAATAAGAAGCAAGAAGGCCACGGTGAATATCCGCGCCGGGGGCGAATTTCGTTAGTCTACGCGTTCGAAGCTTCATCTACGCGTAGACAACGTTAGCCGAACCGCCGACTCCGAGTCGACGCTTCCCATGATTGTTAGCGACGTGTGGCAATGGTCGTGGGGAATGAAGCCCGACACCTAACGAAACTGGCACGGCCCTCTGAGCAAAAAAGGGAAACCTATTGCCACGACCAGTCTCCAGGAACGCGTACTCGCTTCTTCCACGATCCCTCTGAGAGTCATGAATCCACGGGAAAAACGCCAAACCGGCAGGGATGCGTCCACCGCCATCGTAAGTCCTAATAATCTAGAAATCGGACGCCACACGATGAATAAGCCCATCGATTAAAAGAGTTCGACGTCGACCTAACGCTAGCGTGAGGCAACGGACCCACCTTAAAAGTAAGGGGTAACGTCACAAGCTGATAAAATCACACGCTGATCTATGTCCGCCACTCGCTTCAGGGTTCGGAGAAAATGCTGGACACAACCTTCATGTAAGCCGACAACGTAACTAAAGCAGCCGCGATGATCATATCACCCTATCAAGTAAGTAAAAAGCCTCTAACGCGTTCACCGCGAACAAAGTATCATACTAGGGGTGGAAAACCACACCCTAAAAGATAAAGTAGCAAAAGCGAAAGCCAAAGAACCAAACCTACGTACTCACAAACGAGCTACGCGTAAGGGGTCACGAAAGTTAAAAGTCAATAAGAAAAAATTTCGTCAAAGCGAAGTACATAAGATGGAAGGAACAAAGTACGAAATGCAACAAGTAAAGAAGAGTCTTTGGTAGCTCTAACCTAGTCTACAAAGAGGCTAAGTCAAACCTACCAAAAGGGGTAGGACCACTCGAGGAAACATGAAAACACACCCAATGCCAAGAAATGTATAGGACAAGCGTCAAAACAAGACCGAGACCACCTACCTGTAAAAGAAAGATAAGGAAGTCAAGGAGCACCCCCGAGGCAAAGAAATTGGAAAGACAAAGGTTGACACAAAGGGATCCAAAAGTTACTCACGGACAAATACGCCACCGCCAACAAAGGCATACCTGGACGCAACGACATACTCAAAACATAAAAGACCTTGGAGACGCCTTCATCAACAAGTAAGCAATTCAAAAAAGTTATATTACAGAGGCCCATCATGAAGGGCAAGAACGAAAGTATTTACAAAAAAAACGCCCCGAAGGCCGGCGACGCATAAACAAAAAGAATAAAAGAAATTTACAAGAAGTCCAAGGGAAGAATGACCCCGGAAAAATCACAAAGAGCCGCTGTCAGACTCAGAAGAGCTCGATGAAGAGCCATCCGCGTCCTCATACTCATGCTCATCCACGCCCTCGTCTTCAGAATCTTCCACGACAGCTTCTTCACCAACATCCTCGTCATCTTCGACGCCGTCATTAGGATCAACCTCGTTAAGATGAGTGACATCATCCTCCATGACGTGAGGATTCGCCGGAGGATTCATAGGCGTAGGTCCTTCCTCGACTCTTTCAGGGAGTTCTGCGAATGCTTCCTAAAACTCCCTCCGCTCCTTCACTGGATCCCAATCGTGGTATTGACCAGCAGCATACTGTTCAATGACCTCCACACGAGAAAGCCAAGACCAATAAAGCTTCACCTCCTTGAGCTCGGAAGCAAGCTTCTTCTCCACCTTAGCCTTCTCGTCCTCCAGGGTAGCAATCCTCGCCTTCGAATCTTCGACCTGTTTGGCAAGATCGACGTGAAGTTTAAGCGCCGCCACAACCTTTTCTTGAGCTTCATTCTCCACCTTACGTGACGCCTCAACCGTCGCAGTAAGCTCCTTAATCTTCGCCTCGTCAACCGATTGCTTGGCCTCCATAGCTTTCATCCGATCGACAAAATCAGAGAAACGCCCATAGATGCACAACGAAGATTGAAAAGCCTAAAAAAGAGAAGATAAAGAGGTCAGAATAGAATCGCAGACAAGAGACTCGGCGTAAAAAGCAAGAAAACCTACCTGCCATTGCGTAGCAAGAGCCTCTCCTATCACATCTTCCGTCTCCATCGGCAAATAGTAGTCGAGCGATGAAGGATTTTGAAGCCCCTTCATGGCGGGCAAAAATGACCTTCCAGGCGCAACGACACGAGAGATAACTCCCGGAAAGTCGTCCACGGTCTCGAATTCAAAGTTCAACCTTTCAACAACCTTCTCCTTACCCTTACACGATTTCTTCGCCGGAATTGAAGAGGGAGATGGAGACGAGACGAGAGAAATCATTGGCGTGATATGGATAGGAACCTTAGAAGCAGTTCGATATCCCATACGACTCCTCTTCCGCGACGCGATGAGAGCAAACGCAGATTGTCCTCCGCTACGAACGTGAGAAAGATCCGCGGATACTAAAAGATCAACAAGGAAAATGGTTAGTACCCTCAAAGCAAAAGAAAAAAGGAAAACAAGGTAAAAGAGCGTGGATACATGACCAGTCAAGGTCGTAGAGGAAATACGATGACCCTTCCCGTCGTGCCCATGAAAAGTTCGATCACTTTCAGGGATCTCGAGAAGTCTGTCAATAACCTTCTTAGTCTCTCGCCTCACCACGATACCATCCGTGTTAACTGCAAGGAAGAACAAGATAAAGTAAGACATCAACGAGTAACGACATGAGCAACAAAGATCCGAAAGAAAAAGCAAACTCACTCGCAGGATTCCAGCACTCGATCAACCAAGAACACTACTCACCAAGAGTCGATTTTTTGACAAAATAGAAGAAGTCGGCCCAGTGACGATCAACCTGACTTCCCTCGATGGCGATCCTAGCCGCCTTAGGTCTTGATTTAAGACCTACTCTCCCAACCGTTTTGGTTTGAACGTTTAGAGAATAAGCAAGGTCGTCGACGACAATCTTGACGCCATGTTTCTCTTTTACATCGTCTAGAGCACCAAAGATCCTCCAGACACTCGGCAGAAGCTGACCTACGACAAATCCTAGCGTGATTATGAACGCCTTCGTCAACGGCGAGAAAGAAAACCGATGACCAGTAAGGAAAGGGTACTCGTATACCGCAATCCACCCTGGGCGATGTGCGTCGGCAGATACCCCTTGAGGGGGTATCTCAATCTCCACCTCGGGACCAAGATCCGCCCATGATCTCAATCTCTCGACGTCGCGTGCCTCTGACGATTTGCAATCGGAATCCTTCAAGATGAATTTTGGTACGTAGAAAGAAGCCATTTTAGGAGACTAAAAGAAAGAGTGAAAGAGATATCTGAAGAAAGGAGAAGCAATTGATCTTTTTGAGCGTAAGCAAGAGAGAAAGCAAGAGATGTTCAGAGTAGACGAATTGTAGAAGAAGTAGGAAAAAAATGAAGATCCTCTCTTTATATAGCCAAAGAGATCGCGAAGAATACGGGAGAAAGTTCAACGGCATTATAGCCGTTGAGAAACTAGCCGTTATGATTGAACGTTACCGGCACAGATAACAAAGCCCCCCCATCTGTCGTATGGAAATGATTGAAGGAGAATGACGATCGAAGCTCGGCGACGATATTAAAAATTCAAGTGACGTAATCATCAACGCGTTCCTAGTGTAAAGAAGACGTATTCCTTGAAGAAAGAAGGCGTATCCCAGCTCTACTAGTCGTTAAGCCCTGTAAGACGCCTTAGGGGTATTGTTTGTGCCTAAATATACGACGAGTAAGGAACGCGTGACAAGCTACGCGTAGAAGAATTGTCTCGACGCGACGAGAGAAGTGGAAGGTGTCGTCGACGTGACAAGACATGGCAAAGATCTCGTTTATCTTAGAGATTAGGTCGGCCGAGTGGATTTTATCTTATTCTTTATTATATTCTTGTAATTGGTAAAAGATACGGTGAAGAATATCTTTTACCTTGTTTGTTATATCGTTATTTAGATAGAAGGAATATATAAGATCTCGTTTTCCTTAAAGATATTATTAGGGTTAACCTATAAATAAAGGCTAACACCTGCTTTGTAAGAGGCCAGCCTCCATTCGAGTAATATCAAGTTAAAGCTTCAACCCTAATTTCCTACTTTGTTCTTGAGTGTTGAGATTATACCGTTCTCTTTGATCTTTGCCCTACAATTGCTTAGTTATCTTCTCGTATGTAATTTCGCTACAAACAACGTGCATTTAATCGATGGATCTTGCAGGTCCGAGAAGGGACTGTGCCAGCAATAGGCATGCAGGACGACGACGAGAAATCTTGGATTGAAATACCGGCAGAACTTATGATCCAGCCGCAGTACGACCCCATACAAACAATTGTTTCAGCGATATTCCCGAACTTCGAATCCACAAATGTAGACGGGCAGTATCTTAGAGAAAGAGCTATTTTAACTCCCCTGAATGAAGATGTAGACAAGATAAACAGCTACATGTTCGATGCTCTCACCGGGGACGTGCATACGTACAAAAGCTCTGATGAAGTCTGCCTTGCCTCAACAGACACTGGTGACCAAGAACACATGTACCTACCTGAGTTCCTCAATAGTTTGGATTTCCCAATTATGGACGTCCATTACAAATGACAACTCTATTCCCTTAAATAAATGGGACAACATCTTAATTTGTTTTCATCCACAAGAATGCCACCCCGCGCCCTCACCTTGAGACGTGGGCTACCGGTGATGCTCCTCCGTAACGTTAATCCCACACAGGGGTTGTGTAACGGCACAAGAATGATCATCACACATTTGGGGAACTGGATTATTGAGGCAGAAATAATAACTGGAAGCCATGCCGGGACGAAGGTCCTCATACCCAGAATTACATTGTCCTCGACCAAGACCAAATGGCCTTTCATCCTTAAATTGATACAGTACCCGGTGAAACCATGCTTTGCGATGACAATAAATAAAAGCCAAGGTCAATCTCTCCGCTATGTGGGGTTGTATTTGTCGAATCCTGTGTTTTGCCATGGTCAATTGTACGTAGCAATATCTAGGGTGATTGATCCGGAAGGGTTGAAGATTGTTGTAACCCGAAAGCAAAATGAGCCAGAAATGCGGACTAAAAATATTGTGTACAAAGAGGCCTTCAACACGTTACCAAGCATTGCTCTTACTGAGGTGCGTTGCTTTTAACAAAAACAAAAATTCCAACCATCCTAATATTACGGTACGTCTTTATTGCAATGTTTACTTGGTTTCCACTGCAGGTTTCTACCACGCAAGTTAGCCCCCAGAACAACCAACCTTGACATGTGCAGCGTGATTGGTACTTTGCTTTGCGATAGCAGGTAACTTTCATTTGCCGATTCTGTACGGTATGAATCATTCTAAGTACGCGATAATCGTAACAGTGTGATGTTCTGATTCTTAGGCCTGTATGCAACCGATCAATCCCAGTCCAGCATCCGCTTGCATTGTCGCTTTCGGACACGAGGGAAGATACCATTACCGACTTGACGAACCCACGGGCACCAACATTAGTTCATGAACCCATTTTCAATACGTTTCGTACATTAGTTGTTTTATTCTGATGATCCCGAAACTTAGTTCTTTTTGGTAATGGATAATTATGATCTACAAGCAATATAAGTCAAAGCAACCGATGTGTCCGTGTTACCATGTGTCGTTACGAATTCGGGGGGGATTCACCTGTGTCGTTACGAGAACAGATGCAAACCCAACACATTATATCACATGAGAGCAACAGTTGACAACAAAGATGGACACAAGTGCGATTTAACTTCGCGATTCGTCCCATACATGGTCTGTATGTACTAACAGTAGTTTCAAGTAACGATTGCCCACACAACAACAAAATAAACTGACGCTACCCGTTCCTGTCAAACGAAGCCACCCCCCAGTGTCCACCCAAAAAAAAAACCCGCCAGTGAACGTACCCTAAGTCATGCCCGTGCAATTTCAACGATGTACACCAGCTTTGCGGGGTCGACAAGCTTGAATGTGCACATATCTCCAAGTTTCAGTCCATTGCTAACAACAAAAGCTCCCCAACCACCTGAAAAAACAAACCGCTTCTCGCCCTCCCCAAGCTTCACTTGCCACTTTACCTTGCCCACTTCCAAGACTACTGTCGTACGGCCCGAATCCGCAATGTTCGCATAGTAGTGCGCTCTCGGGATCCACTGCAGCCGAATGTACCCATACAGAAGAACACATGACCCGCAAACGTCATTAACAGCACATAAGGAGATAAGTCAACTAACAAAGAAACGTACCAGGCGGAAAGGATGGACAAGGAATGACGACTTCATCACTTTTGTAAATGACGGTGCATTGCTACATGTTGTGCCGTAAGTATCGCGCCCAACATCACCGCCAATACGTGCAACGCCTTCCCCATAATCAGATTTAGTCAAATGCTTCGTAAAAAACCTAACATCGAACAAGCATCCCCCTCTCGGGAACATAATAGTGAAGTCACCCGGTTCCACCCCGTTATCAGACATACGCTGCACTTTGTATAGCGTAACTAGGGATTATTACATTAGTTTAGGAGTATTATTATATGTGTTTCGAGTCATTGTTATGTTCTGAGATATTTATTAAGAAGTGAAGAAATGAAGATCAGAACCGAAGAAGATTGAAGACTTGAAGAATGAAGATGCTTCTGCGATCGCCACTACCATCCAGGCGATTGCCATCATTCAACAGAAGCCATTCGAGAAGAAATCAGCGACCGCGATCGCGGGTGATATGGTGGCGATCGCGGGTATTGCACTTGTTGGGCTGAAGTGATGGGCCGATGGATTGGGCTTAATTAAATCAAGCTAGCTGCTGGCCATTTATGGAAGCAAGCTGCTTGATCTTAGCCGTCATACCATTTACTTCCGAGACTTTGTTTTATTTTCCTTTTGTTTCTTTTCTTTTCTTTTCCTTTTTCCTTATTTAGTTTTAGGATATTTATCTTTTACCATATATTTTTAGGGTTAGTCTCTATTTAAGAACCCTAGTTCGCATCATCTTTTCTATCATCTTTTCCATCAGACAATTTAGTTCTGCAACCATGAGCAGGAACTAATCTCCATTGTTTTACTTAGCGGTTGAAACCTTCAGTTATTAAGTTGTGAGATTTCTAAACTCTTGTTCTTTTCCTACGAGTTTGTATTAATTCTCTTGTTCTTCATCTATTGATTTCTATTAGTTTTGCTAGCTTGATCACCTAGTTTGATTGATAGTTTTCTATTGCTAGACTAGGAATATACGATGGAATTCCTTGTCATTGTAGCACTCATATCTGCATGATCTGGTAGTTGATTGCTTTTATGAAAGAGAATTGATTGCATGTTAATACTTGACGGTTGTAAGTTATTGCATGCATCCTTATGATTCTTGTGCCCTTTGCTGCTATTTCATCTAATCTTGAGAGGTTTCCCTGATTGCTGAATAGTAAGTATTATCAGGACCGGTTGGCCTGCTGATATATTAAAGATTGGAATAGGAACATTCCCTAGGATTGAATAGAACTTGAGATAAATATATGATCAACTTGATTGACTGTTGTGTGGATACTTGCTAGGTGAAACCCCTTCTCATCATATTCTCACCCAAACTCCCTTTGTTTGATACTTGTTACTTTTGTGTTTCATACAATCAAACCCCCCCCTGGTTACTTGTTACTTGTTCACTAGTTGATATTTCACTTGACTGCATTGATTTGGTGTTTTGATTCCCTTGGGTTCGACCTCTACTTACTTGCTATACTCTAGTTAGTGTTTAGAGTTTATTTCTTTGATTTGGCACTACGACTTTAGCCTCATCAAATTTGGCGCCGTTGCCGGGGAATTGAAATTTTTCTGATTCTGTGTTAATTGTGAAATTATCAACTGTTTGGTGTGAACCTTTATGGTTCAGACCCGTGCTACTGATTCATCTCTTGTTGCCTTTGACCCAGAGATTGAAAGGACGTTCCTTCGGAACCAAAGAGCAGCTCTGAACCAAGATAACGAGATGGGTGATCGACATGGACCGCCATTGCCTACTATGAGGCAACTCACTGCCCCAGACTTAAACCAACAACCTTTAGCAGTGAGGTTTCCTGAGATTGAAGAAGGTGTGAACTTTGAATTAAAAGCTGGTTTAATTCATGAGCTACCACACTTCCATGGCTTAGCAGGAGAAGATCCCAACAAACACTTGGCTCAATTCCATGCCATATGTTCTAGTATGAAGCCAAGAGGTGTTACGGAGGAGCAGGTCATGCTGAGAGCTTTCGGATTTACTCTGAAAGACGCTGCGAATGATTGGCTCTATTATCAAGCTCCAGGGAGTATTGATACATGGGCTAAAATGAAAAAGGTCTTTTTAGAGAAATATTTTCCAGCTACAAAACTGAGCAGCTTGAAGAAGGAGATCACGAATCTTCAACAACACTCAACTGAGAGTCTCTATGAATATTATGAGAGATTCAAGAAGCTCTGCTCAAGCTGCCCATTCCATAGTTATACTGACCAAGATCTCCTTATGTACTTATTTAGTGGCCTGATTGATGAGGATCGTCGAATGGTGAATGCATCCTGTGGAGGTAACTTTTTAAGATTGACTATACCTCAGGCTACTGAAATGTTTGAGGAATTAGCTGAGAGCTCAAGGCAGTTTGGTAGCAGGCAAAGAACACAATCAGTAAGTTCACTTGATCCCGCTAAAATTCAAAGTGATATGAATGAACTGAAAGATATGATGAAGGCTTTTATGCTGCAAAGTGGTGGTCAACAACTCCAAGAGCCGAATGCTGAGGTAAACGCTGTTGGTGGATGGCAACCAAGGCCAAGGTATGATTCTCATAATATTAATTATCAGCAACCTAGACCTCAGAATTCTATGACTGTTGAAGATATGATCAAGTCCTTAGCTCAGACTGTGATGCAACAAAATGCTAGAACGGAATCAAGCATCCAAAATCTTGAAAATCAGTTAGGACAGATTGCTCAAGCTGTGAGTAAATTAGAGGCCAGGGAACCGGTAAGAAACCTGAGGGAGAACGTCAGTGCAGTGTTTTTGAGGAGCGGAAAAACTTTAAATGACTGTTCTGTGCCAAAACCGCGATCGCCATATCTGAGTGGCGATCGCCATGAGATTACAGAGAGAAAAACAGGTTCTGCATCCCGACCGCGATCGCCATTCCATTCCAGAAGCTGAGGTGCAAAATCATCCGCGACCGCGATCGCCAGTTGTTGATGGCGATCGCCAGGAGCCCCCTGAATACATTGACGATTATATTCGCCCGAATTTTCCACCTCTATTCTCTCAGAAGCCTGTTGCCCCCTTTCCTGAGGCATTGAAGGATACTCGAAGGCTGGAGAACGACAACGAAATCTTCGAAACCTTTAGTAGGTGTGAGGTAAACATTCCTTTGCTCAAACTTGTTAAGAGTATTCCTAGATTTGCTAAGTTTTTGAAAGAAGTTTGCACTATCAAAAGAAATCAAAAACTGAAAGGAAAGAAGAAAGTTGAAATAAGTGAACAAGTTTCTGCAGTGTTTCAAAAACGCATGCCTAAGAAATGTGGTGATCCAGGCATATTTAGCATTCCATGTGTGATTGGTGAAACTAAATTTGACAAAGCCATGCTAGATTTAGGTGCATCAATCAATGTTTTGCCTTACTCTTTGTATGAATCACTAGGCTTAGGACCCTTGCATAAAACAGGAACTGTTATTCAACTCGCTGATAGGTCTACTGTGTACCCGAAAGGGGTTGTTGAAGATGTTCTTGTTATGGTTGGTGATCTGATTTTTCCTGTTGATTTCTCTGTGTTAGATATGGAGCATGCTAATAATGTCACACCTATACTGTTAGGTAGACCTTTCATGAAAACTGCACAAACGAAAATTGATGTTAATAATGGTACTCTCTCTATGGAGTTTGATGGGGATAAGGTAGAATATAATATATATGATATGGATCTCATTGATAAGAATTCTCTATGTGCTATTGATGTAATTAAGCCTACTTGTAAGGATAAATTGCAACTTGTTTTAGAGAATCTCTTAGAGCCCCCAAAAGTAGATATTGTTTTGTCTACTAACATGCAGGAGTGCCATGCTAAGTCAGAGCCTAAAGGTAATCTCTCTCCACATCCTTTGGGCAATCGCCCTCCATTACTGACCTCACCAGGCGAGATACCATTGATGTCTAGTGTGCAGGCACTTGACATTGAGCTTAAACAGCCGCCTGATACGGTCAAGGAGGAGAAAGTGAATGAAACCACCTTCATTGCTAAAGACAAGGTGGTTAAGGTAAGAGGGACGAGATTCAAAGCGTTCCATGAGTGGTTCAAGAGATAATTCAGACAAGAGACTGTTTTTACAAAGCCAAATGACGTTAGTTAAATCTCTTGAGTTTCATGTCGAGCCACGACATAAAATAAGGCGCTACTCGGGAGGCAACCCGAGGTTTGAATTTGTTTTTGTTCGGTTTAATTTTCTTTTTAGTTTTTCTATGGACAGGAGGAAATCACCGAAGCTTAGGGTCAGCTACAGTCAATAGCCAATCTCGCTGTAAGTTTTCTCTCCCGTCTAAAAAAAAAAAAAAAAAATCCGAAAATCATTCCGAGAAAAAAATAATATATCGGATTAAAAAAGATATATATGAGAGAAAAGAAAGTAAGGAGTTGTATTACATCAAGTTTGGTTTCATTAGTACTATCATTATAGATCTACATTCGCTGGAGCTTAGCTTGTTGGTGACCATGTTCTTTGCAAGGAGTTGATTTGTTTGGGTCACTTTCTACATTGGAGGTATTCTATCTTTTGCTTTAGATGAGCTATGCATTATTGGATTACATTTAGTGCTCATCTAGTTTCTCATTCTACCACACTTTGAGTTTTATTGGAGGAAGGTCATCCGACCTTGTATGTGAGTCTTCTGTCTCTTTCCCTGGGTTCGTTTTTATGTCTTCCATTTCATTGAGGACAATGCAATGTTTAAGTATGAGGGAGGAGAATGTATTCACATGTATTTATTTGGGTGTTGGTTGTATCTGCATGAGCTTATTGAATATATATTGTATGAAAAAGCCACAAAAATTGAAAAAAGGCATACAAAATCCTTGCATAGCAAGATCTATGCAATAAGAAGGTGGCTTGACCGGCATTAGGTTGGGGCAAAAATAAGTCTTGAGTGATGTGAGTTTTGTGAGCCTGGAACAATTATTGAGTGGTTGGGATGAAAACCTGAAAAGGGCGCCCAAGCAAGATGAGTGTTATAAAAATAAAAAAATTGAGTGTTTTAGGATTTTTTATCATCTTGGCGTATGGAGACATAAGAAGGAGGCGTATAGGAGGATTCGGGTAGGCCACTTGGAGAAATAAGGTGTAGTTCTGGGTATGTGCTTATTTTATCACATCGTTCTTGATTGTTGTTGTTCTGTTTGGAGGAGCTTATTGGTTATGTAATCACTAGGAGATATTCTTGTACTTCCTGAGGCTTTGAGTATTTTATTGTATGGGTAGCTTTTCTGTAAGTTACTCGGGACGAGTAAAAGTCTAAGTATGGGGGTATTTGATACGCTGCACTTTGTATAGCGTAACTAGGGATTATTACATTAGTTTAGGAGTATTATTATATGTGTTTCGAGTCATTGTTATGTTCTGAGATATTTATTAAGAAGTGAACAAATGAAGATCAGAACCGAAGAAGATTGAAGACTTGAAGAATGAAGATGCTTTTGCGACGCCAACCGCGATCGCCACTACCATCCAGGCGATCGTCATCATTCAACAGAAGCCATTCGAGAAGAAATCAGCGACCGCGATCGCGGGTGATATGGTGGCGATCGCGGGTATTGCACTTGTTGGGCTGAAGTGATGGGCCGATGGATTGGGCTTAATTAAATCAAGCTAGCTGCTGGCCATTTATGGAAGCAAGCTGCTTGATCTTAGCCGTCATACCATTTACTTCCGAGACTTTGTTTTATTTTCCTTTTGTTTCTTTTCTTTTCTTTTCCTTTTTCCTTATTTAGTTTTAGGATATTTATCTTTTACCATATATTTTTAGGGTTAGTCTCTATTTAAGAACCCTAGTTCGCATCATCTTTTCTATCATCTTTTCCATCAGACAATTTAGTTCTGCAATCATGAGCAGGAACTAATCTCCATTGTTTTACTTAGCGGTTGAAACCTTCAGTTATTAAGTTGTGAGATTTCTAAACTCTTGTTCTTTTCCTATGGGTTTGTATTAATTCTCTTGTTCTTCATCTATTGATTTCTATTAGTTTTGCTAGCTTGATCACCTAGTTTGATTGATAGTTTTCTATTGCTAGACTAGGAATATACGGTGGAATTCCTTGTCATTGTAGCACTCATATCTGTATGATCTGGTAGTTGATTGCTTTTATGAAAGAGAATTGATTGCATGTTAATACTTGACGGTTGTAAGTTATTGCATGCATCCTTATGATTCCTGTGCCCTTTGCTGCTATTTCATCTAATCTTGAGAGGTTTCCCTGATTGCTGAATAGTAAGTATTATCAGGACCGGTTGGCATGCTGATATATTAAAGATTGGAATAGGAACATTCCCTAGGATTGAATAGAACTTGAGATAAATCTATGATCAACTTGATTGACTGTTGTGTGGATACTTGCTAGGTGACACCCCTTTTCATCATATTCTCACCCAAACTCCCTTTGTTTGATACTTGTTACTTTTGTGTTTCATACAATTAAAAACCCCCCTGGTTACTTGTTACTTGTTCACTAGTTGATATTTCACTTGACTGCATTGATTTGGTGTTTTGATTCCCTTGGGTTCGACCTCTACTTACTTGCTATACTCTAGTTAGTGTTTAGAGTTTATTTCTTTGATTTGGCACTACGACTTTAGCCTCATCAATCCTCTCCCTTGACAATTTTAACATCGTAGACATTCCCCATGGGCGAGCGTAGGTGCATACGCCAAACCAAACCGTCAACCATAGGCGTTGTGAATTTTGTTGGCAGACGCTGCACCAAAACCGACACTCATTCAGAAAAAATACCAAAATAACACTCAAAAGCAGCATACATCAGGTGCACAGTACCAGCCCCAAGTGCACGGGCCGGAACCCGAACAGAAAAATAGCGGGCAGGCTGGCAGGTTTCGAATTGTCTGATTTGCCGCGTTTAGTTTTTTTAATCCCGCCCCGATTGCCGGTCCTTTCATCGTAATCCGCTTCAAGCAACGTGGAGGCGAACACTCTTACTTCAAACCAACCCCTCTCGGGATAAACATGAGGATGTCTGACTGTTTGATCCCATTTTCTGTTGCGAAGCTAGGCCACCCACCTTCGAGCCAACACTCGCCGTCTTCATCGGTGATAATTGTAACTGCGTGACGCTTGCCTCCAGGGGTTTCCATACGCATGACCCACCCAATGCTACTAGCCATGGCCGGTGTAAATTTGCCAGGGAGGCGCTACAACAACAACGGAGAAAAAATGAGAATCTGAGTAAAAATTTGTCATAGGAATTAACACGGACCAAAGTGAGGTACCACATCGGCCAACCCCGGGTTGAGCGCTGTTTGTAGCGAAATTTTCAACGAGATGATCACTAAGCAATTGTAGGGAAAAGATCAAAGAGTACGGTATAATCTCAACACTCAAGAACAAAATAAGACGAGATAATAAATAAGGTAAAATATATTCTTTCTCGTATCTTTTACCAATTACAATAATATTCAAGGGAATAAGATAAAAAAATGCTCGGCCGACCTAACCCTTAAGGAGAACAAGATCTTTGCCACGTCTCGTCACGTCGACGACATCCTTCTATGCGTAGTTTACCACGCGTTCCTTACCCGTCGTATTTTTAGGCACAAACAATACCCCTAAGGCGTCTTACAGGGCTTGACGTCTAGTAGAGCTGGGAGACACCTTCTTTCTTCAAGGAATACGTTTTCATTGCACCAGGAACGCGTTGATGATTACGTCACTTGAATTTTTAATATCGTCGTAGAGCTTCGATCATCATTCTTCTTCAATCATTTCCATGTGACAGGCGAGGAGCTTCGTTATTTGTGTCGGTAACGCTCAATCATAACGGCTAGTTTCTCAACGGCTATAATGTCGTTGGACTCTTTTCCGTTTTTCTCGCGATCTCTCCGTCTAGGAGAAGATTTTCACTTTCCTCCTACTCTTTCTATGACTCATATACTCTGAACATTGCTTGCTTTCTTGTTTACCCACGCTCAAAAAGTTCATTTGCCTTTTCTTTCTTCACATTTCTTCTCCACTCTTTCTTTTAGCTTCTTGAAATGGCTTCTTTCTATGTGCCGAATATCTTGAAGGGCTCCGACTGCTAATCATCAGAAGCACGTAGCGTCGAGAGACTGAGATCATTGGCGAAGCTTGGTCCCGAGGTGGAGATTCAGATGCCCCCTCAAGGGGTATCCACCGACGCACATCGCCCGGGATGGATTGCGGTATACGAGTACCCTTTCCTTACTGGTCATCGATTTCCCTTCTCTCCGTTGACGAAGGGGTTCATGCTCGCGTTAGGAGTGGCTGTAGGACAGCGTTGAGCTTGCTGTTGACGATCTTGCCCATTCTTTGAACGTTCAAACTAGAACGGTCGGGAGAGTAGGTCTTAAATCAAGACCTAAAGCGGCCAAAATCGCCATTGAGGGAAGTCAGGCTGATCGTCACTGGGCCGACTTATTTTATTACGTAAATAAATCTACTCTTGGCGAGGAGTGCGCTTGGTTGATTGAGTGTTGGAATCCTACGAGTGAGTTCACTTCTTCTCTCTTTTGAATCTTTACTGTACGTGTCGTTAATCGTCGACGTCTTACTTTATCTTGTTCTTCCTTGCAGTTAATGTAGACGCTATTGTGGTGAGGCGAGAGACCAAGAAAGTCATCGCTAAACTCCTCGAGATTCCGGAGAGTGAGCGAACCTTTCACGGTCACGACGGGGAGGGTCACCGTATTGCTTCTACAGCCTTGACAGGTAATGCGTTTGTGTTCTTTTACCTTGTTTTCTCTTCTCTTTTGTTTTTAAGGTCCTTAACCCTTTTTCTTGTTGTTCTTTAGTATCCGCGGATATCACTTGCGTTTGTAGTGGAGGGCAATATGCGTCTGCTCTCATCGCGTCACGGAAGAGGAGTCGTATCGTGGAGGGAGCTACTTCTGAGGCTCCTATCCGCATTACTCCTATGATTCCTCTCATCTCGTCTCCATCTCCTCCTTCAATTCCGGCGAAGAAGTCGCGTAAGGGTAAGGAGAAGGTCGTCGAGAAGTTGAACTTCGACTTTGAGACCGTTGACGACTTTCCGAGAGTTATCTCTCATGTCTTCGCGTCTGGAAGGTCGTTTTTACCCGCTATGAAGGGGCTTCAAAATTCTCCATCGCTTGATTACTACTTGCCGATGGAAACGGAGGATGTGATGGGGGAGGCTCTTGCTATGCAATGGCAGGTAGTTTTTTTTGCTTTTTACGCCGAGTCTCTTGTCTTTGGTTTGATTCTTACTTTTTTATCTTTCCTTTCTTAGGCTTTCCAGTCTTCGTTGTGCATATATGGGCGCTTCTCCGATTTTGTCGACCGGATGAAGGCTATGGAGGCCAAGCAATCGGAAGACGAGGTGAAGATCAACGAGCTTAATGCGACGGTCGAGGCATCGCGTAAGGCAGAGAGTGAGGCTCAAGAAAAGGTTGCGGCGGCGCTCAAGCTTCACGTCGATCTTGCTAAACAGGTCGAGGATTCGAAGGCGAGGATTACTGTCTTGGAGGACGAGATGGCTGAGGCGGAGAAGAAGCATACCTCGGAGCTCAAGAAGGTGAAGCTTTATTGGTCTTGGCTTTCTCGCGTGGAGGTCATTGAGCAGTATGTTGCTGGTCAATACCATGGTTGAGACCCAGTGAAGGAGCGGAGGGAGTTTCAGGAGACTTTCGCGGAGCTTCCTGTAGGCGTCAAGGAGGGACCTTCGCCTATGAATCCTCCGGTGAATCCTCACGTTATGGAGGACGATGTCCCTCATCTTAACGAGGTTGATCCTAATGGCGATGCCGAAGAAGATGAGGACGCTAATGAGGAAGCTGTCGTAAAGGATTCTGAAGACGAGGATGACGACGAGCGTGAATACGAGGACGCGGATGGTTCTTCGTCGAGCTCTTCTGAGTCTGAGAGTGAATCTTTATGATTTTCCGGGGTTGTTCTTTCCTTGGGCCTTTTTGTAAATTTCTTTTTCTTTTGTTTGCGCGTCGCCGGTCTTCGGGACGTTCTCTTGTAAGTACTATCGTTCTTGCCCTTCTTGATGGGCCTCTATAATATAACTTTTTGATTCTTGGATCTTTCACGTGTTGAGTATGTCGTCGTGTTTAAACATGTTCTTTTTGGCGATGGTGTTTTCGTCTACGGGTTGAACGAGTAACTTTTCTCTTTGGATCGTATTGACAACTTTTCTGTCTTTCTAATTTCTTTACTTCGGACTTGTTTGGCGCGTATTCTATATGTTCTTTGGTTTTAGGTGTGCTTGCATGTTTCTTTGAGTGGTCCTACCCCTTTTGGTAGGTTTGACTTAGGCTCCCCGTGGACTAGGTTAGAGCTACCAAAGACCCTTTGGCTTGCTTTACTTGTTATGTCTTGCATTTTGTTTCTTGCGTCGCGTGCGTTATTCTTCACGTCGGAGACGTCTTGGGAACTTGTTCTTTTTCTGGTTTTGATAGTTCATGTGCTCTTTGCTCTTACGCGTAGCTTGTTTTTCTTGAACGCGTAGGCTTTGTTCTCGGCTTTTGCTTTTGCTACTTTATCTTTAGGGTGTTGTTTTCTACCCCTGGTATGACACTTTGTTCGTAGTGAACGCGTTGGAAAATTTTACTTGCTTGATAAGACAATATGGTCATTGCAGCTGCTTTTGTTACGTTGCCGGCTTACATGAAGGTTGGGTCCAGCATTTCCTCCGAACCGTGAAGCGAGTGGCGGACATAGGTCATCGTGTGATTTTATCAGCTTGTGACGTTACCCCTTACTTTTAAGGTGGATCTGTTGCCTCACGCTAGCGTTAGGTCGACGTCGAACTCTTTTAAACGACGGGCCTATTCATCGTGTAGCGTCCGATTTCTTAATTGTTAGGACTTACGATGCCGGTGGACGCATCCCTGCCGGTTTGGCGTTTTGCCCGTGGATTCATGACTCTTAGAGGGGCCGTGGAAGGTGCGAGTACGCGTTCCTGGAGAGTGGTCGTGGCAATAGGTTTCCCTTCTTTGCTCAGAGGACCGTGCCGATTTCGTGAGGTGCCGGGCTTCATTCCCCATGACCATTGCCACACGTCGCTAACAATCATGGGAAGCGTCGACTCGGAGTTGGTGGTTTGGCTAACGTTGCCTACGCGTAGATGGAGCCTTGAACGCGTAGGCTAACGAAACTCCTCCCCGGCGTTGATTTTCGCCGCGGCCTTATTAAGCTTGGTGTTACGTCATAGACACAGAGCAAGTAATTTGGAAATAGAACAACTCGGCATACTTTAACACGCCGGGGAAAAAAAGAGTGTACTCATATATTAATAGAAAGATGCATCATGAACTAACAAACTTCGACGTTGATGCTTACCCCTAGTCATTACAACCCCTTGTCACTTCAACGCTAAGATAATGACGCTAACTTTATTGAAACTCTTGAAAGAAACTAATCCTAGTCATGCGAGAAAGAACACAAAGAAAAAAATGCTAGGAAATTTGGAAATTCTTATCACTTTTGTCGGATTCGACTTATGGCGGGTGGTGCTTTAGGAACATGTAGCTTAAGTTGTTGTTCTTTGCTTGGACTCTTTGCTCGTACTTACTTGGTAGATTGGCATCCTTTTGCTCGTCCAACTTTGTTTTTCTCCTCGCATCGGGGACCGACTTTCCACCGCTAGCCTTTTCTTCGTGGCTCCTTGATTTCTATGCTTTCTTTTCTTTTTCCAACGATGTCTTTGTGGCGTTTCTCACTCCGATGTTATAACATTCTCTCGCGACTTGAAGCTCACCTTTGATCTCTTGGATCCCCCACGGGGACGGGAATTTCAAGGACTGGTGATACGTTGAGGGTACAACTTTCATGTCGTGTAGCCAAGGCCTTCCTAGAATGATGTTGTAAGGCGATTCGATCTCCATTACTGCAAACTTTTCTTGCATATTGATGCCTCTGGCGTAGGTTGCTAACGTGATCTCTCCCAGCATGCTTGCTACTTTGCCACTGAACCCCACCAAGGGAACGTACTTCTTCACGACGTCGTCGTTGGATAATCCGAGCTCTTTTATGGCAGATGTAGTAATTATGTTGGCGAAACTCCCGTTGTCTATGAGGATCCTCTTGACCAGGCAATTGCTGACGGTGAGGGAGATAACTAACCCGTCGTGATGCTCTACCATCTCGTTTGGTTCTTCGAACGTGATCGGGTAATTTCTTCTAGTAGGACGGATTTGATAGACTCGCGTCATATCACTATCGTCGCCTAGGATCTTAATATTCCTTCTAGCGGAGGATGCGGTGTAGCCACTCGCGGAGGAACCTCCGAGGATGGTGTGTATGGTTCGGGTATGACTTGATGGAGGTGGAGGAGGGGTAGGAGACTTCCTTTCTTTCTTCACCCCTTCGAACGCGTTCCTTCCTTCTCTGGAGAGTAGGTCCTTCAAATCTCCCCTCTTCAGCAACCTCAATACCTCTTTTCTCAGAGTGTAACACCCATCTGTCGTGTGACCTGTGTCATTGTGAAACTCGCAATATCCCTTCCCCGTTCCGGGTCTTCTCCCTGGATTTGGCTTTTTATGACACTACACGTCGCGTAGCCCTTCCATTGCGCTCATGACTCGCAACGCGTCGGTTTTCATAGAGATACCTTTGTCCACCATGTAGACGCTATCAACTTCGCTTAGAGCATGCACCGTCTGTGGCTCTCTCTGGAATGGCTTATTTCTCCTATCATGGCGTTCCCCTCGCTCTTGATGTCGGTCGTTGTGTCGACGCGGAGGAGAGTTCCTACGCGGAAGAGTCCGCCTTCGTGGAGATCGAGAACTTTCTTCGGTGTATCTTAGGAGATCTTCTACTAGGCATATGGCTTCCATGGCTCTTTCCCTTGTTGAGACGAATGATTCAGGGCGAGTCTTCGTCAATTCCTTGTACAAATCACTGTCTCGGGGGAGTGCGCGTCTGAACGCGTCGGCAGCGGTAGCTTCACTACAATTTGGGATTGTAATCTTCTTGTCATTGAAACGCTTCATGAAAGCCCTTATGGTTTCGCCTTTGTTCATACGCATGTTATGGAGATCTGAAGGCTACTTCGCAAACAACTTACTGCTGGCAAATTGTAATCGAAACAGGTTGGAGAATTCAGCGTAGGAGGAGATGCTTCCCTTGGGTAAGTGGATAAACCACGTCAAGGCTGGACCTTTTAGTGTCGAGCTAAAGAACTTGCACATCATCGCTTCTTTTAACTCCGGCTCAATCGGACTTGTGGAGAGTTTGGCTTTGTAGAGTAAGATATGTTCTTCCGGGTCGTCAGATCCATCGTAGACGGGGAGGTCGGCGACGGTGAACTTCTTGGCTATCTTCTGGGCGGTGATAGCGGCGACGAAAGGACTCTCTTGAAATCCAAACTCGTGCTGGATTATGGATTTCGGGGCTCCGGGCATTAGCATCATCTCCTTTCTTAGCGCTCCGACCTGTTGCGCTACGATCGCAGCGACGGTGTCCGAAGTTATGCTCTCCTCGGATTTCTTTTTCTGAATTATTTCTCTAGGGAGGACGTTACCATGGTGCTCTTGGGGTTGGTATCCGTCGTCTTCCTCGATGGCTGCGTCCATGTCAAGGCGCCGAACGACACTTTGACCGCGAACATAGGTGTGCGGTCCTGTGGATCTCGCCTTGAGTTCCTTGATTATGGAGTTCAGTCTCTCGTTTTCTTTAGTGAGCTCCAACGCCGTTTTCTTGCTTGTGTTCAGGGCTTCAGCCTGGGCCTTCTCGAAGGAGTTGAACTGTGCTCGGACGGCGGCCACATCTGTCACTTCGCCATCTACCCCTCGTTTCTCTCTGGGAGCGATTCTTTTTGGAGTACCGGGGGTGTTCTCGAGATCTTTTCCCGCGTCTTCACTGACCAGAACAGGAGGAATCATTGCAGGGCCTCCTTCTTTGGATCTCTTTTCCCCGTCATGTGGGCTGTTGGTCGGACTTGTCATGGTTTCCTGCAAAAAAAGAAGCTCTTTTCGTATGGAGAGACGATACCTTTTTTATCTAGCCCCACGGTGGACGCCAATTGTTTGTAGCGAAATTATCAACGAGATGATGACTAAGCAATTGTAGGGCAAAGATCAAAGAGTACGGTATAATCTCAACACTCAAGAACAAAATAAGACGAGAGAAGAGTTTTAGGGTTGAAGCTTCACTAGTGGAAAAACACCTGTTGAGGCAGGCAAAACCCCCCCTGTTGAGGCGGGCAGGGGTCGCTGCAACAGGGGGGGCTGCAACAGGTCATGAGCTGTTGAGGCGGGCTGAGGGTGACCGCCTCAACAAATTAGCCATTTTCTGCCTCTGTTGAGGCTGGCGGAAGGGTGCCCGCCTCAACAGACCCATCTATTGTGGCGCACAAGCTTCCGCCCGCCTCAACAGACCCCCTCTGTTGAGGCGGGCACCCTTCCGACCTCCTCAACAGAGGTGGAAAATGGCTAATCTGTTGAGGCGGTCATTCTTCCGCCCGCCTCAACAAGTGTTTTTTTTTAATATTCGATTTGTATTTACAACAACCCAGCCTGTACCAAACAGAATAAGCAACCTGTCGTTCCATTTCACAAACTAACAATCTGTTTCAATTACAAAAGAGTTTACATCATTCTGAACTTCTCGTTCCACTTGCACATACATTTAACATACAATATGTGTTTCAGTTTCAACAGAATATATGCAAGTACAAAAGCTATTATTCAATAATATCCAAAACGTAAGCTCAAACTACTAGATAGTTGGTTGTAAAGAACTTAGCCCATTGCTCACGAACAACATCGAGTTCCTCACTAGTATAAGGCGCACTCCTCTGAACATAGACCTTCAAAAACATATAGATAACATGAAAAAAATTAGATTTTACATATATGAAATGAAAGGACTAGGTAAAGTAACTACCTTATCTAGTCGCTCATTAGACTCTTGATATATCGTGACAATCTCTAACATGAACTTCATAACGTAATATCTACACTCGGTTCCGCCAATTTGTTGAGCGCACTAAATTAACAATATAATACATCGTCTTAGTTTTAAGATCAATAGATATATAAAATAAAGAAAAAGGTAATTTATGATGGTATACCTCTATATGAATGGGTCTCCAAGACTTAAAATTAGTCGTTTTACTCGGACGCACCCCACCATTAAACTTATACACTTGGTATGTCCTGTAAAATAAACAACATACAAGTCAAAAATTCTGATTTTGTAAATATTTAAAAAGACTATTTTTAAGTAAAAAAACTTACAAACTCAAGATGCTCCATACATCATACTCTTTGCGTGCTTCTTTGAGAGGATCGAAAATATACAGAATGCCTTTACGTAGGTCTAGTACATACAGAATCCAATGATTTCTGCATCATTTATAAAAGATATTATATAACATCAGAAAACAAGTCAAAAGATGTAGTCAAAACAAATATGACACTTACTCTTGATTATATGGAAGCAAAAACCATTTAGTTACGTTAGGATCACTCATCTTCTCCTTTTGAATTTCAGCAATGAAAATCTTTTTTAAGTACTCTGTTGGGACATTAGGATCAACCTTGATTCTAGTGCTTGACATCATCTCAGGACATAAGAATCCAATCTGAGACGACCTTTCAAATGCCCAGCTGTGATCATGCAATAAATACCTACAAAATATGCAAGATTACACTATTAGTATCTGTCAAGTAAAAATCTCACAGAAAGAATAATTAACAACTAAAACATAAAGATTGATGAAAATGTTTACAATATGTAGACTTGGATCACTGAAATGTTTAAGCACGCCCCTCTAAGGAACTCTTCAACATCGGACTCAGTTACGTATGTATCTTGATCTTGCGAATAATGCCAAACCGAAGCAACCAACTTGATGGGAGTACTATCGTATATATCACTGGGACCTGAAGAGATGATAAAATGAAAGTATTTTCATGACGGGCCAAGACCTTGAATTGCTTCGTTTGCAAAATTCGCTTTCTTGCTTTTGGCGGCTGACTCTTGAGTTTTACGATCACAACTACCCACCACCTCTTTGTTTGACTTAGACTTCATTGGATATGAAAATAATAACAAAATATATGAACAAAAATAATACAACACAAAAAGTGAACATAAGGTGTGCTTCTAGTGTTAATTAAAACATAAAACAGTCCAAAACAGAATAAAAACCAGAAAACCAGTGAAAATTGTAACAACGATGCAGAAAAATCAGAACAACATTAAGCAGTGCATTACCATAACAAATAAACAAGAACAATTGCAAATTGAACATATGTCATGAATAAACATACGAGTTCTAGCTAATCATATACCTGGGCTAATTTCGTGGTCTTCCCTTTGGCCACCAATATTGTTGTCTTCTTTTTAGAGCTATGATCCACCTCTTGAGAAACTTTAGACTTAGACTACAAGATGTAGCAAATGCTTGCATTATCATATTCGTTCAAAACATTCATACCTCGTCGTCTTCAAAATTCACTAAGTGGATCGGCCATTGCACAAAACTACCCTGAGCACCGCCTAAGTTAGTGAAACAATCTCCAGTAGGTACCGGAAGAATATCATCAACATTCCCTTCGTAAACAAAATCAATTTGGACTTTATAGTGATCAGGCTTCATTGATCTAAAATGTTGGGGCAATGCACCATCTGAGGGTTGTACCATACCATCCGCCACAATTACTTTGTTACCAGAAACTTCATCCTCAAGGGCAAGATGACATGGAACCCTTTCCTGCATAAATAATGAAATTGATGCAAATATACTCTATTTAATAGATTATAACAGCCTAGCTACTCTTCATATAATGAAGCTAATGTGAATTATTCTAACAAGATTCACTTGATTACAAGTAAAAGAATGTAATATATTATTTTTAGCCAACATGAGACTAAGTTGTACCTTTAGCTCGCGTGGTTGAGGGGTAGAATCAAGTTCAGCATGTCCATGGAGATCATCTACAGGGTTGGAAGTGGAGTTTAATTGACCCATATGTCCCATGGCGGCTAGTTGCTTTTGGAGTGCCTCTTGCACTCTTTCCTTCCGGGAATGTGTAGCAAAGTCCCAATAATAGCATCACACACATTTTTTTCAATGTGCATCACATCGAGACAATGACGAACCGACAAATCTTTCCAATAAGGAAGATCCCATAGTGAAGATACTTTCTTCCATAAAACACCCTTTTTAGACTTGTTCTTGATGAACTTGCCATATTTGGTTTCAACATTTTTAATACGTTCATAAACCTGTGATCCCGTCAAAGGTGCACGAGCCACTCCTTCCTCGGTGTCACCATTGAACTCTTTCTTCTTCTTACGATAAGGGTGATACCGACTAAGGAACTTCTTGTACTTTACAAACACATTTTTCTTGTAATGTTTCAAGTATGTGGGTTCCATGTCTTCTTCACATATAGGGCATGCTTGTTCTCCTTTGGTTTTGTACCCAGACAAGTTTCCATATGCTGGAAAATCATTTATGGTACAAAAAACCATAGCTCGCAGTGTGAAGTCTGAGTTGGTGTGTGCATCGTACATTGAAACACCTTCATTCCACAATAATTTCAAATGCTCTATAAGTGGTGCTAGATACACATCTATGTCATTTCCAGGTTGCTTAGGCCCCGAGATGAGGAGTGATAACATGATATTCTTGCGCTTCATAAACAACCATGGAGGAAGATTATAAATCGCAAGAAGAACTGGCCATGTGTTGTGCTGAGTGCTTAGAGTGCCATAAGGATTCACACCATCTGTACACGGAGCAAGTCTCAGATTTCTAACTTCCTTGCCAAATTCAGGATATTTCTTATCGATATTTCTCCATTGAGGAGAATGAACAGGATGTCTAAGGAGTCCATCTTTCTTCCTCCCTTCTGCATGTCATCTCAGATTTTTTGCATGTTTCTTTAATGAAAACAAACGCTTAAATCTATCTATGATTGGAAGATACCACATAACTTTAGCCGGTGGACCCCTCTTAGCGGAATTTACCCCTTTACGCTTGTAACGAGATACACCGCACTTTGGACACTCATCCAAATTTTCATGGTCTTTTCTGTAAAGAACACAATCGTTTGGACAAGCATCTATTTTGACAACCTCTAAGCCAAAGGGACACATCACTTTCCTTGCATAATAGGTAGAGGTGGGCAACTGATTTCCTTCCGGAAAAACTTCACTTAACCACTCCAATAAGGTCGTGAAACTTCCATCAGTCCAACCACTCTTCGATTTCAAGTTTTATAGCACTGACAAAGCTTCTAACTTGGTAAATTTTGTACACCCAGGATACAAAGGCGTCTCAGCAGCCTTTGTTAGTTGTTCCAACACCTTAGGCCGTTCATCCAAGTGATCTCTCACCCCATCCATCATCTCCTTCATTTCATCCTCTTGCCCGTCATCATCATCATCATCCATCTCATAATTCTCAGAAATATTATCATCACTCTCATCACTGTCTACCCGAAGATCAAATTCGTTGACACTAGAACTTGGACGATCAGGTATTTTCTCTCCATGCCAAAACCAAACATGATAATCTTGGTTAAACCCACGACGAAATAAATGATCCTCAATCTCATCAATGTCTGCTAACCTCCTTACATTGTTACAATCACGGCAGGGACAATAGATTTTTTCGACTTTTGTACTCCGTTGGTGGGCTAAAGCACATCTAATAAACTCCCCAACCCCACTCAAATATTCAGTTGTAGTATGATCACCGTAACGACGACTCATTTCTAATAACAGAAGAAAACTGTAGAAAGACCAATACATACATAACATTGAAAACACTCATTGAAATAAAATAAAATTATTTGCATATCTAGCTAACAAAACAATATCTCATGCAAGACTCATTGAAATCACTCATCGACATATTTCATTTGTTTTCCTACAATTTTTTATCAAGCCATGCTAGAAACTCACAAGATTAAGTTTAGTTACATGAATTGACTATATAGACAAGAGGTTGAGTATAGTCCTAAACATACATGAAAGGTATTAACAAGAACTAGTAAAACTACCAAGTACTAAATTGATTTTGAGATCTCTAGCAATTGTACGTACCAGCAATAGGACCAGCTAGCCTTTTCCTTTGGTCCGTTACTTGGTTGATTTCTAAATGTTTTCAGCTCAGCTCTGTTTTCTTTGCCTGCATTAATGGAGAGCAGTAGGAAATGAGGATTGATGAGTAAAAAAAGGAGTGGTGAGAGGAAGATAGACAGTAGGAGGGAAGGTGGACTCCTGCTTGTTTATAAGCTCAAACATTATATTAAATTCTATTAAATATTTGTCTCTCACTCTTTTAGTTTTTGGGGAAGTGGAGGGATTTCAAAATAAAAAAAAGAATTAAATTATGTATACCATCTTATGCAGAGAGTGAGGAGAAGCTAAGGTATATAGGAATTAAATTTAGTAATCTCTTCTTCTTCTTTGGTCCCTTCCACCATATAATAGAGCTACGATTATTCCCATGCCTTTATTTAAATTTCAGTATTAGAGTATTCAAATAAACTTTGAAGTAGTTGGCGTCTTGTAGCTTCAAAAACAAAAACCATAGCTAATGCACGTTTTATTTTATCAACATTCAATAATCTTTTCAAGTTTAGGTAGCATTAATCATTTCATACTCCTCATCTTAATTCCTACACTACCAAGTAACGACACTCTCAAGTATAAGAAGAGCTAGCTAGCATTCATAAACTTGTGATAAACATCCTAGATTGAAGACTAGTAGAACTAGATTTATGTGTAAGAAAACATCCATACAAGTAGACCATGTGCTAGATTGTGATGCTGCAGTGAGATCATTCAGTTCAATAGCACGAACTCAGAGGTGATAGTAAACTTACTCCCTGATGAAGCAGATCAAGGAAAGAATTCCAGACGCGAACAACATGCAAACAGTTAACAAGGATATTGTCAGAATAGTGTAATATAACAGGCTACCTGAATATTAATACAACAAAAAGCAGCATATTCATGTGAATGCAAGCATTACTTTCAAAAGATATCAACTTTAAGATATACCGAAGGACTAAACTAGGATAATGAAGATGAAATTCAGGAAATAAGTGAAACAGTAGGGGCATAAACTATTTGATCAGATATGTTCCAGGAATTGGGAATAGTCACTCTGAATCTCAGACATAGGATAGAATATAAATACAAAGTATCAGCATGACTAGAATAGAATAAACTCCTTCCAATCAAAGTGTTGTGCAATATTAATAAATGGACATAAACATGCAGAAAGCCTCATTCTCATATTTCCCATCCTCAAAGCATATGTAGGATTTACTCTCACACTCAGATAAGTTAAACTAACATCTAAGCAATCCATGTCAGTTGTATTCAACCAGAATTCATCTGAAAAGAGCAGTTGCTCTCAGTCAGCATCACCTGGAAAGGTAATCTTAGGGAAAACAATTGTGGTCAATTCATGTGTTTGGTATTCAACCAGATTATGCAGCATATATATACAGTAACTAAGGAAAATTTGTGTTAAAATTTTCACAAGCAAGCACATATATGTCGATTCTTGTGTTGCAGAAATCATTTGTTTTAGAATCTCATATCAACATTAAGAAAGAACGTTAATCGGGTGATGATTCATTACCTTGTGAGGAACTTTAATCGGGTGAAGGCGACAGATTGGAGTCGGAACGGGGCTGGGTGGAGCAGGAGGCGGCGCGGCGAGATGGTGGTGGAGCAGAGGGGTGGAGCAGGGCAAGCTGTACAGCAGCGAGGCTCGACGACAGCGACGAGGCAGCGAGGAGGCCAGAACAGGATCGACGACAGCGACGAGGCCAGACCAGGCTCGACGACAGCGACGAGGCAGCGAGGCGAGGAGGCGAGTTGGAGGAGGTGGCGAGGAGGAGGAGGCGGCGCGGCGAGATGGTGGTGGCCGGCAAGGAGGCGAGTTGGAGGAGGCGGTGCGGCGAGGGTACTTAGAGAATTTTGAGGGAATAGAAATGTCGAGACAAATTCGGGCGCCCAAGTTAGGTTTTTGAGAATTGTTTGAGGCGGGCGGATAGTGCACGCCTCTAATTCTGTTTAAAACGAATGTTGTTGAGGCGGGTGTTTTGTGCCCGCCTCTAATTGTTTTGAGACGACGGCTTTTGAGGCGGGCCTCTAATTTTGTTTGCGACGAGGGCTGTTGAGGCGGGCAGTTAGTGCCCGCCTCAAACTTTAGAGGCGAACGCCTCAACGGGTCAAAAACACACATATTTTTTAGGCGAACGAAAATTTGTCCGCCTCTAAAGCATCTGTTGCAGCGAATAAAAAGACTGACCGCCTCAACAGATAGTGGAAAAAGGTTTTTTGCGACGGTTTTTAAAGTGACCGTCTCAACAGGGGGGTTGCAACAGGTGTTTTTTCTACTAGTGCTTGAACTTGGTATTACTCGTATGGTGGCTGAATGATTACAAAGCAGACGTTAGCCCTATTTTATAGGCTAACCCTAACGATATCTTTAAGGAAAATCAGATCTTATCTTTTTCTTCTATCTAATAACGATATAATAAATATGGTAAAAGATATTCTTTCTCCTATCTTTTACCAATTACAATAATATTTGAGGGAATAAGATAAAAAATGCTCGGCCGACCTAATCCTTTAGGAGAACGAGATCTTTGTCACGTCTCGTCACGTCGACGACATCCTTCTACGCGTAGCTTACCACGCGTTCTTTACCCGTCGTATTTTTAGGCACAAACTAGCGCCATGAAACGGATGAAAGCAACGTGGGTAGGTTTCGACGATGCCAACCCTTCAGATGCACCCTCTGCCATTCCATTCGAGCATCCGGCAAACTGAGACAAGACCATACTGCATATTGAATACATGACCATATACGTGAATGTGTAACCAACCCAAGGTCTCCTGTACATCCCACAAACAAAAAGAACACTATACAGGCGTATGTGTAACTGGAATCCCGAGACAGGGCGTAAATATTCATGACTGCCTTCATTGACCAATAACGATAAAGAAGTTTAGTCCTACCAAAACAAATAAAAAACCAGCCAAGTACATTTACCCTTTCAACACCATATAATCATACCGTTATTGGTCCGTATTGATCCCAGCTTTCACCAGATATGTCTCTCGCTCGATTCTGATTTCGAACGACCCCATACGAGCCACCCGAACAAGCGTAAGTCTCGTGCGTACCTTCTACTGTAAATGGATATTTACAAATCCGTTCCTCCATATCACGCGATGAGAGACATATCTGGTGAAAGCTGGGATCAATACGGACCCAACGAAACTGGTCGTGATCAATTCCGATCACGACCAGTTTCGTTGGGTCCGTATTGATCCAAGCTTTCACCAGATATGTCTCTCATCGCGTGATATGGAGGAACGGATTTGTAAATATCCATTTACAGTAGAAGGTACGCACGAGACTTACGCTTGTTCGGGTGGCTCGTATGGGGTTGTTCGAAATCAGAATCGAGCGAGAGACATATCTGGTGAAAGCTGGGATCAATACGGACCCAACGAAATCGGTCGTGATCGATTCCGATTTCAAACGAGCCCATACGAGCCATCCAAACACGAGTAAATCATGTATAATAGTATATATATATAAACTGTGAAAAAAAAAAATAACAAATGCTTTGTATAAGGCGCTGGGGGAATTAAAAAATTTTAAAAAATTTTTTACGTGTAAGAGACGCTGGGGGAATTAAAAAAAATATGTATAAGAGACGCTGGTTCGGCCAGCGTCTCTTATACATAAAAAATTCAAAAAAAAATTTATCAGCTTCGGACGAGAGACGCTACCAGCGTCTCTCACACATAAAAAAAATCCGAAGCTGGCATAAGTGCCTATATTGGGAATTTCTTTTGAAAAGAGCCTATGTCGGGAATTTTTTTGAAAAAAAGCCCATTTTAGAAAAAAATTCTTAACATTTTGCATTAAGTTTTTCCATTATCATTCCATTAACTTTTACATGCGTTTTATATTGATTTATTAGTACTAATGGACCTTAATAATGGCATATTAATTAAAGATGGCTAAATGCTTGTATGCGTTTTCCCCCCTTGAATTTGACGTATTAGATGTACATTCCATTGAGCATTAAATCTAAATGGAATTCCCTCCTTTTATTTCATGCATGTAATGTAATTACTCCTCATATTATCTTTTGCCGGGGTGATGTGGAATCGGTCAGAATTGTCAAGTCGGCTCTGGATCTGTTTGGAGACATCTCAGGCCGGCCTCCGTGTCAACGGCGATAAATCAAGCGTCTTGTTAGCTGGTATCAATGATGATGAGAAGGACAGAATCATAAATCTGCTCGATCAGTTTCAATGTTGGCAGCCTCCCAATGACTTACTTAGGGCTCCCGACGCCCAGCTTGTGCAGATTACAACCCCCTCATCCAGAAAATTACTTCCAAATACTCTCTCCTATGCGGGTCGTCTTCAAATTGTTGCCTACAAGTCCTTTGGGGCTACTCCAAATGGTAACTACTCCACCAAAAATATCTACCTTGTTTTCACTCCTCCGAGTCCAGATAAGAACTGGTGCAAATCCTTTGGGGCTCACATCACTCTCCTCGGCACTCCTTCATCACCTGGGTTCGCCATTCAGGACCGTCTGCCTACCCGCAACCGTCTGCATCAATGACTCAACCTGCCTCCTCTCTAATGCAGCTCCTGAAACTGGTGAGCATATCTGGTTCCACTGCAACTTTGTCATCGCGCCTATTCTGAACCGGTTAGACTCATTTTGACTCTATTATGGACTGGGCAAATTGGCTGGATTCCTGCACAAACAAAGCTAATGCCACTCATAATTTCCGTTGCTCTGCACTTACTACTACTGTTTACACCATTTGGAAAGTCAGGGACCTTCGTATCTTCCAAAGCCAAACTTTTAGCCACACCGACTGCATTGACCTCATCGAGACTAACCTCATGGAATCCTTCAATGCTAATCTTAAGATGGGAGATACGGTTACAGCACCATGGAGAAGGAAATACGCTTGGCATTTTTTGATAGAATTAGTTATTTTTGGTGATTACTCCTTTTTGGGTTGCCTTGGTTGGTTTGTGCAGTAACTCATTAACTTATGTCAATATTTTGACCATGTAAATCCTTCTCTATTAATCTACGTTAAATTTTCCCCAAAAAAAAGTTTTCTTTACTAAGACTAATTATGTACATGGTTTGTTCTATATGTCTTAGTTAGAATTGTAACTTTATAAATGCATGTCATATATATATATATATAGGCTTGGTCTATATGCACACGTTTTTTTTGCTAAATGCACACTATTCTGTGCGGTAACAGTTGCAGTACACATCTGTGTGTTAAGGCTTACCGCACCAAAGGACTCAGGGGCATTGTTGGAATTTTTTCTGAAACCTATACGACGCTGGTGCGGTAAGAATTACCGCACAGATCTGTGCGTTAACATTTAACGCACACAGTTAATACGAGATTAACCCCAAAAAAAACAGATTTTGATTAACTTAAACACCTGTGCGGTAACTCTTACCGCACAGGAATTTTATTTTTTTAAAAAACAAATAAATTTAAAAAATAATAATTAAAATATGAGTACAACCTGTGCGGTAATTGTTACCGCACAGGTTTTATATATTAAAAAAACAATAAAGTGGTGCGGTAACCCTTACCGCACCACTTTAAATAATGAATAAACCTGGTGCGGTATTTGTTACCGCACCGCTTTTTTTTAATTCGCACACTATAAATGTTTCCAGAAGAAACAACTTGATATGAGTTTCTAATGCCAAATTTAGAGCTAGTAAAAATTTTGGGAGAAACATGCAACACTAAAATTCGGATAAAATTATGTTATCCATGAACTTAATTATCATCAAGTATACGAAATCCTACAAACTCGATCCTGCAACAACTTCAGTAGAAAAGTAATATACATGTGTTATGTATAGAGTTGTCAAAAGTCAGAGTTTAATATTGTTTGGCACTACCAATAATTAAGACTCCTTTCCAAATGGATGAAAATTCTAAGGAATGCTAAAAAGATAATGTTAGAATAAGATAAGATCGTACCAAGTTTAAACATCTTGATTAAGGATCGAGTATCACATTACAACCGGAAGTAAATACCGTGGACCTAAAAAACTAATTTATCTGGTTGTTTTGACGAATATATTGGAATATTCAGTGCTTTGGATCGCTCTCAATTATAGAGTAGTGTAAGCGCAAATTTAAAACACTTATATATAAGTACATGATTCTGTTGTTTCATAGAACAAAATTCTCTTCGTGCGTCAAATTTTTACTTGATGATGATGATTTTACATATACGTTTTACCCATGTGTGTGAGTTCTTTTTGTGCAACAAATTTTCTGTAGTGCATCAATGTCAAAAGAAAATGCACATCAATATGTGCCAACAACTTGATATTTCATGTGGCCAATTTGTTATGGAATGGGATTCGATATCATGTATAATATGAATCAATGTGTCAAAAGCTTGCATGTTCACCAATCTATATGGAATGTGTATAAATTTCATGTTCACCAATCGGTGTATGAATGTGCATCAATTTCCGTCTGGAAATGCATCAGAAAAATGAAATTTGGTCATCAGTATGTGCATCTATGTGCATTATTTTACACTTGTGTGTGAGTTCTCTCTCGGCAACAAATTTCTGTAGATTGTGCATCAATCTCAGTGGAAATTCGCATCAATGTGTCAACGACTTGATTTTTCATGTTCACCAATTTGTTATGAAATGTGCATCAATATCATGTACGATGTGAATGTGTCAAAACCTTGCTACTGGATGTTCAGTAATCTGTATATATGAATGTGCATCAATTTTGCTCTGAATGTGCATCGGAAATATGGAATTTCTTCATCAGTATGTGCGTTAACTCTGTTTTCTTATGTCAAGGAAAAGACAGTTAAAACGATTCTACACATGTAGTTATCCACTTCCCTAATCCAATTATGAGGATTGAAACAATGTACAATAACCGATTACTAGAGAAATTCGTTCAAAGAATCTGAACTGTAGGAATGTTACATGCGTAAAGAAACATAACTTTATAATGAACAAGGTAAACAATGTCAGAAAATTTGGTGAACATGCAAGCAGATCATCACAATGATTTGCATCCCTATAACTACATATTAAATCTAACAGATTATGTTCCAAGAATATTCTTGCTTTTGGTTCCAAAAATGGAGACCCTTTAGAGGTCCAAAGAAACATGTTGACACATTAAGAATTTTATTCCACTTGAGTGCTTAATTCCTTATTGCTTATTTTTTTAGCAGCAAAACAATACTTCATTAGATCAAACCATCAGCCAACAAATTGTTCAGTTCAGTAGTGAAATTAAAGTGAATCAAGCACAATTCAAGCTTCAAATGGTTGCTCTAATACACACCTTAACTTTGGGCAAACCGATAACACAAGCTCATTCTACCACCTCGGCTGCAGCACGTTCTATACGAAGCAATAAGCACAGCATGATAAGAATCAAATCACAGCTACAAAATACAAGTGAAAAGGATCATATAGTTTTTAAAAGCATATAAAATTTCACATAGTAGATTCCAAAAATAGGAAAACCATCTACTGAAGCGAAACAACATAAAATAAGTTGTATATAACAAAACTTAATTTACTACACTCAACATTACCATCCTTCTTTGAGCCTTTGGAGGACTTCTCACTTTCAACCAGTAGGAGGATCGTTCTCACTTTCAATTTCATCATCTTTATCATTACCTGTTTTTATCATCTTTCAAAAATAGGAAAATCATCTTTATCATCTTTCAAACATTGAACACCTGTTTTTGTTTTTCGAATGTCCGTATACTTTAAATCAAATAAGTCTGTTAGAGCAAATTCCCCTATGGTTGCAGAAGTTTTGACTTTCTTAAATTCAGTCAAATTAGCAATGAAATTTAAAAATAATAATCTAATCATTGAAGGAGATAACCTAACACTTATCAATTATGTCAATAACATTTGGAAAATACCTTGGGAGATAAGAAATATCATAACAGATGCAAAAAATTTGTTCCCTAATTTCCCTAATATAAGAGTTTCTCATTGCTGTAGAGAAGCTAATAAAGTTGTGGATTTCGTTGCGCAACCTGACATTACTGCTCATTATGTTAAGATTATTCTTAACTGTAATGACGACCGTATGTTATCTGATGATTATACCAGGATATCCGGCCTACTCTCATGCAGTGGCGGAGCTAGGGGAGTGCTTGAGGGTGCTCAAGCACCTCCTTCGCCGCCGGGATCCGTCAAGATTAGCTTTATTTTCAAAAAAAATCCATTGGAGCACCTGCTATTAGGGCCCGCTCCTGTTGTAACGTGCTACTGTGAGTGAAGCAAGAAGAAGAAGGGTTCCTACCTTTTCCAATTCCAGACATCAAAACGCTGCCGTTTAATTAGCATTTTTATTCCGCACATAGCAGGAATCAGATTTTTGTGATGGGCCTAGCCCAAATCAGATTCCTCTAAGTCCAACAAGCATTAATGTTGTCGTTCTCTTAATATTTAAAGCCTTAAACAATAAATCTCTCTATTTAGTGTATAATAAAGCATTAGACAATTAATTATTTAATTTTTTAAAATTATAAAATTTAAAATAATATAAAGACTAGTAAATATGGAAAATTATATTTTTCTATATAATTTAGTCTCCCCATTATATATTAGATTTTTAGTTTGAGCATTATAATATAATAACTACTTTTTTTTTACAGTATATAATAACTACTCTAGTTTTGTAGATAAATAAAATAAAATTTATCTTACCATAATTTTATAATATACAAATAAAAATTATAATGATAATAATAATTAGGAGAAAGATCAAATGAGAAATTAATGTTAACATGAGAAATGAGAAGTAATCCTAGCAAGGGGATTGACTTTGACCGCCTGTTGACCGGCGTTGACTTTTTTTTTTAGGCCAAAAAAATATTTTTTTAGGCCGGATTTTGTACTTACAAAATCAAGTGCTTCAAAATGCCTGAAATGTGCTACTATATTGTTGAAATGTGCTATGATATATTAAGCCAAAATTTGAACTTGCAAAGTATGTACTAGCACAAGTGTTATGTGCTTCTATATTACTGAAATATGCTACGTTATTTGCCCATATGTGCTTCTATATGGCTAGGTGAACTGTGCTACGATATTGCATATATGTGCTTCTCTATGGTTGGTGAAATGTGCTAAACTTTTTGCCTAAATGTGCTACACTTTTGACCTATATGTGATTTTCTAGGCTAGCTGAAGTGTGCTACGATTTTTCCTATATGTGCTTCTCTATGTTAGGTGAAATGTGCTACGGTTTTTCCTATATATGATTCTCTATGTTAGGTGAAATGTGCTACGTTTTTGTCTAGATGTGCTTCTTTATTGTTGAAATATGCTACGTTTTTCGCTTATATGTGTTTCTTTATTGCTAGCTGAATTGTGCTACACTTTTGCCTATATATGTTTCTCTATGGCTAGCTGAAATGTGCTACCCTTTATGTGCTTCTCTATGTTAGGTGAAAGGTGCTACGCTTACTAGTAGAAAAAACACATGTTGAGGCTCATTAGTAGAAAAAACACATGTTGAGGCGGACAAAAAACCTCTCTTAAGGCGGACAAGAAACAGGTAAATAATTGTTTTTATTTTTGGTTGAAACACGTAAATACCTCAACAAATTGGAAAAAATATGCCCGCCTCAAAAATTGATTGTTTGTTTGAGGCGTACTACCTGCGCCCGCCTAAAATATTTGATTGTTTGAGGCGTACTACCTGCGCCCTACTTTCTCGATCAAAATCAAATTGCACAAATGAACACTAATCGATAAACAGATCTGCATATACAAGCTAACTCAAAAACGGATCTACAATTTTTATTTCTCTGATATTGAACAAGATTTATACAACAGAGAAACTTGCAAAAAAAAAACTAAAAGAAACATACAAATGTTTATACAAAACAGATCCGAGAATTAAAACCTAGATCTAGGCGTGGACGAGGCGTGGCGTTGAGATGCGACTCAAACATCTGCAGGAAGATGACGACGCAGGACGAGGCGTGGTGACTGCAGATCCGGCCTTGCGAGTTCAGAGGCGTGGCGTTGCAAGACCAAAATCCGGCCTTGCGAGTTCAGATCCGGCCTTGCAGGAAGATGACGACGCAAGACCAAAATCCGACTGCAGATCCGGACGAGGCGTGGCGTTGCGACTGCAGATCTGGCGTTGCAAGGGACGAGGCGACGAGAGACGGAGACGAAGGTGAAGGGACGGTGACGAACGGACGGCGAGAATTGTGAGATGCTGGTGAGGGAGAGACAGTGGCTGTGTTTGAGAGATGAAAGGGAGAGAACGAGGTGGCTGCGTTAATTTGAGAGATGATAAGGTTTTGGGAGATGGAAGATGGGGTTTAATTCTTTTTTGAGAGAACGAGGTGGCTGCTTTTGAGAGACTAAAGGAGAGATGATAGGTTTTGAGAGATGGCTTTTGAGAGATCAAGAAAAGGAGCTGCAATAAATGTTTTTTTTTATCAAAGGGTCAATGTGCTCTGTGCTTTTTCGCCTATATGTTCTTCTCTATGACTAGGTGAAAGGTGCTATTTTTGTGCTTCTCTATTGTTGAAATGTGCTACACTTTTCGCATACATATGTTTCTCTATTACTGCAATGTGCTATACTTTTCACCTATATAGGCTTCTCTATGGCTGAAATGTGCTACACTTTTCGCCTATATGTGCTTCGTTATGGCTGAAATGTACTACACTTCTCACCTATACGTGCTTCTCTATAGCTAGCTGAAGTGTGCTACACTTTTTGCCTATATGTGCTTCTCTATGATAGGTGAAATGTGTTACGCTTTTGCCTCGAAAAATATATAACATTTTTTCTTACAAACAATAGCACACAAAATTGGTAGAAAAAATATAGCACTTTTGCTTATAAATCGTAGCGAAGAAAAAAGCATTTTTCCTTACAAAGAATAGCACTTTTACTTACAAATCATAGCACAAAAAAAATTGAAACGGAAAAGTCCGAAAAAAAAACTGACATTTTTTTTAAAAAAAGTCAACGCCGGTCAACGGATGGTCAACGCCGGTCAACGGGTGATCAACGGCCGATCAACGGGTGGTCAACGGCCGGTCAACGGGTGATCAACTCCAAGGAGGGAGGAGGGATGAGCTTCCTCCTTCCTTCTTATTTCTCATCTTAAGGGCAATTTAAATATATAACTCAATTTTAAAAAAAATCACGTTAATAATATACGAAATTGAGCAACTGCTTCAATATATTTCTGGCATCTAGCCTGTTTACATCCTACAAGACTCTCTTCCGGATCATCGCTACTGATGGTCACGGACTATCTTTCCTTTTGGGATGATGCCGCGTGTCTTGCCTACGTAAAAAAAAATGACAAAAGACGCATGTTCCACGTGTCTAACCACACAGTCTTTGCCCTCCGGGTCTTCATCAAGGAATACGAAGTGGTGAACATATATGATTCATCATCAAACCAGACAAAGTTTGGCCTTTTTGATGAATATTCTTGTGAGAACTTTAGTATAGCTTCTGCAAAGCCTTAATTAGTGGTTTTACAGGATCTATGGATCCATGTTTTGTCTTGTCTAGATTTCTATAGCAGATAGAATGAGATGATATGTCCAATACCAAAATTAAAGAGGTGGAATTCGACCTGGTATGTGAATCCTTCAATCTTAATTATACGTGTATTCAAACTTTCCAAAAAACATAGCCTAGTAAAATTCAACCAACTACATTTTCTTCCAATTCTACGATAGATGCTCAGCATAACACGTGTGAGCAAGCTATTTTCAAGAGAAGAAATAGGAAGGTTATTTCCATTCTTTACTGGTGAATGAGAAAGAATGAAAGAACATGAAAATAGGAAGTTCTTCCTATTTTAATGTTTGGTAAATGACGAGTGAGCTTTTCTATATAAGAAGAGAAAAGAGAAATTATCAAATCATCTTCTAAACACAAAACACAAAGGAGAGATTATTCATCTGTAAGAGAGGAGATTAAACACAAAGAGAGGTTTATATTTCTTTGTGAGAATATATTCTCTTCTACGACAAGCTTGTGGTCTGTACAAGTTGTCGGATATTATCCTTCATATAGTCAAGAGTGTATCACCCCGAGGACGTAGGCAATTTGCCGAACCTCGTTAATTCTCGTGTGTTCATATTTACTTTATCGATCCATATTTGTCGAAGCTTTCCGCAACTTTTACTCAACAACAGGAATAAGAAAACTAAACAAGAGGAGGTGTAAACTCTAAACAAGAAATTGAAACACCTTCCTAAAATAGATCAAAGACACAAGTCTCATACACACAACCTATACTGCAAACGTGAAGAACCACAAAACTCGATGAAATCCAGCCATCATAACGAATAATAATCCATAATCAACGATGTATAGTCGGGCTCAGGCGATGAAATACCCGAAGACGCGTCGTTCCACGTGTCCCACCACACATAGTCCTTGTCCTCCGGGTCTTCATGATGCACCGAAACCACCTTCACATTGGGGTAATCTTCTTCCTTAAAATGGACGAGCCAACACCCTTTGATATTCAAAGTCTCGAGCTCGGGACAACCCGACAGAATCTCGAGAGCAGCTGCGTTGTCGATGTTAACATAAGCTATGTCAAGATGCTTAAGCTTGGGCATGGTTCGGCCTATTGCCCGTCCCTCGTTTGCACGAGACGGGCGAGGGGGCGCGTCAAATTCCGGATACCATGTCCGCTCCATCTTCCAAGTCAGAGACTCGAGCTTTTTGCAGTTTGTTCCTATGGCTTCGACTGCTCGCTCCGTGAAGTCGTAACATTCGGTCAGATCCAGTGTGATGAGTGAGGACAATTTTGAAGCCACTTGCTCCACTACAGAGTCGCTTATGGAGCTTCTTTGGAGTGACAAGGTATGAAGGGATCCAGCACTGCCAAAAACCAAGATTAATGATACTAAATAGGCAAATTGCATACCTTATGTAGTTCAGATCTTAAGAAAACTATGGCAGAGAAATCAGAGCAGAAGGAAACACCACATCTACAGAATTCAATAAGAATTTTGAAAGAAAGGCAGATAAGTGTCAACTTACTGCTCAGCGAAGAACGATATCTGGTGATCCTTAATATTGCCCAAAACATATAACTCAGAGAAGAAGCCAGAGCTTCTAGTGACGAGCAATCGAAGCATTCGATCTAGATTATTCTTGTCATACTTATATCTGCTGCTCCACCCATCACCAAGATCAATTTTTTGCCAACAATAAGGCCCCTCAATAGCCTTGCACCATGGTTTACAAACCCTAGTAACCATTTCAAAAATCTCGTTGATCTTCAGGTTCTTGAATATGAGACCAAGAACATCAGGAGCCAACTCCGCCCAAGGACGGAAATCGGGTTCTCCTTCCACCTTTTCAGCTCTTCTCTTTTGACAGATACCTTCCATGTCTATTAGGATTTCAATTAGGATTTCAGGTTAGTTATTGTGTCAATTAAACAGAAATTGGCGATAGTAATATCAAAAACAGAGACAAGGGTTCTCACGTAGAGATTGACAAGCAGGAGCAAGCATAGACAACTCAAGGGACAACTACAAATGCAAGTACCATGAAGAAAAAGGAGAAAGAAGAAGCTAGGTTAATCACCTCGATCGGCCGAAGAAGGATTCCGCAAGAAGCTTGAATGTAAAATTGCTAACAGTTAGAGATATATATAGAGGATTAGTGGCCGGACAGTTACTTCTCCGAGACGGCGGTTACGATTATTAGGGGAAAAAGGATCACCGTAAACCGCCATTATCGCCCGAGCTTTTATTAGTGAATTAACTAGGTTAGCTTCCGTGGAATAAAAATAGGCCATTGCTTAATACAGCTGGGACGTTTCCACCTCTCCTATAAAAAAGGGAAAAACCCTACTCGGCCCATTTTTTACATCACTCACAATCTTTTACCGCCGCTCTGATCATTTTTCTCGGTTCAAACTACTTCTTCTTCCTCTTTTCACTACAAATCTCCATATAAGGTATATTTCTTATACTCTTATGCTTTCTAATGTTGTTTCTAGATGAATATATGTTGTTAGTATAGGAAATTGCATATTATATGATGTTTTGATATTGAATGTTGTTTTAGAAATGGTTGTATAATGGATGAAAGATGATGATTTTGAATTATGGTTCATGAATGGTTGTATAATCTCCATATAGGGTTTTTGATTAGGGTTGTTGATTTTATTTAGGGTTTTGATGTTTATTTAGTAATTTACTTAAATTGATAGGTATTTTAGCTAAAATATTGAATTTTCGCCGGAAACTGTTGCCGGAAACTGTTGCCGGAAACTCATGATAGTGCAAATTCACGCAGAACGCTACACCCCTCGCAGAACGCGAGAGTCATGCTACTCGCAGAACGCGAGGAATTTCCATAACTGGCAATTATTTCCTCTTCTGCAGATACATATTTATATACTGATTTTACTTTATATTGTTTTTACTTTATATACTGTTATATTTATATACTGATTTTACTTTATATTTTTTTAGGTAATGGATCGTCCTGGATGTTCAACCCGTCGAAGAAATTGGAACGTTGTGAGAGAAAATCCACCGGTTGAAAATGCAAAAGGGAAAAGGAAAGCAAAGAATACAACACCGGTAGAGCTCTTCCCCGAGGGGCTCCCCGACGTTGATTATCGCCCCATAGAGCGGTACAGTGGTGTCCATAGTTATGCCGGGGAAGACTGTTATGTGCCTAGTGGGATAGAACGAGCAGATACATATCAAGGGTATCGAAATGATGATTGGGACCTTTATTCTCAAGATTCAGTTTCATGTGCACAACCGTCAACTCAATGTGCACCACAATCAACTCCATATGAACAATCGGGTAGCACTATTGGTGGCTGGGACAATTTCATTCCTCAGTATGCTCTAGTGGAAGTTGGACAAGGGTGGGGTGGACAAAGTTGGGTCGGTGGACAATGTTGGGGAGGTGGATTTGGTGAGGGAAGTGTTCCTCAAGAAATGGGTCAAGGAAGTAGACAAGCTTGTTCTTCTTCTTACAATCCTCAACCAGAACTGATGGAACAAGAGAACCAGGATGAAGTTGTTGGGGAAGAACACGAAGAAGAAGGTGATGATGATGATGATGAAGAAGAAGAAGAAGAAGAAGAAGAAGAAGAAGAAGTGGTCCAGAAACCAAAAAGAAAGAGGAAGTCCAAGAAGGAAGAGCGAAAGTATGATCCTAAGCTCACTCATGACACACCTGGAGGTCCAGAAGATCCCGAGTTGCTTAAGGGATTTGAAGCACATGTTGCGTTCCACATCCAGAAAGGGGAGGTAATTTAATTATTTATTTATTTTCTGCATTTTCAATCCATTGCACATATTCTGCAGAATTATCAGAAAATGCATAATATGTGCATTTTCTCGCAGAACGCGAGGAGTGACAACTCGCAGAACGCGAGGGTGTCACTCCTCGCAGAACGCGAGAAAATGCACAATTCTGCAAAAACTGATAATTCTGCAGAAACTGTATTTTTTGAAAATTTGTTCTGCAGAGTCTAATTTTTGTATTTTTCTGCAGTTCAAAGGTCCGATGAAGCCACAACAACGGACAAAGCAGAGCAGTGATTGGCCATTGGACAACAATGACTGGTCAGAGATTCCCGGTGCAGTTGGACTGTCAGATCTACCTGGCATGATGTACGAAGAAATCGACTTTCCTTTGATTGAAGCGTTCATCGAACGATGGCAACCGAAGACAAATTCATTCCACCTCCCTTGTGGTGAGATCACTATTGGCCTTTTTGATGTATATATGATTTTAGGCCTACCTATAGAAGGGAAAGCAATGACAACATGTAAGAAACTGGGTGCCAAGTTTAGTCATGATGAGATTCTAAAATACTATGGTAGGAAGGGGGCGAAATTTTTTGGAATAGATCCTCACACTTTAGATTCTAGGAGGGTGAAAGCTGAATGGTTTAAAAGGCATTGTGAAAACCTAGGTCCAGAGCGAAAGGGTTTAGGTTGGGTGTTGTATACTGCTTCCTCGATCTTATTTCCCGACAAGTCACGGAACTTGATTCGGCTTAGATATGGGCCTTTTGTGGAAACCTATGCCCATGCTACGGGCATATCGTGGGGTTCAGCTGCTTTGGCCCATCTGTATAGGCAGCTGGGGATATGCACACGACAGGGCTGTGCCTAGATGTCTTTTTGTTACACCTTGTTGCAGGTATTATACTTTCTAAGCGTTTAATTTACGTACTTATATATATTTTCATATTTAACGTACTTTGTATTTCTTAGGCATGGATCTACAACTACTTCCCACACTTTCGACCTACTGAACGTCCTCAGTGGAGAGCGGAGCAACCATGGGTATACCGGTGGATGCCTAAGAATGTAAAGCTGAAGAAGGGGCAAGTCGGAAGGGACTATAGAGGAGCGCTCGATATTCTTATGCCGGAGATGGTAAGTTTCTGCATTTTCTGTTAAGTTTCTGCATTGTCAACAGTTTCTGCATTTTCTGGCCTTTCTGCATTTTTTTGAGTACGCAGCAGTTTCTGCATTTTCTCCTAGTGTAAGTTTCTGCTATCATTTTTTTAGGTATGTTGGAACCCGTATGGAGCACAAGACTTCACCGATCCTGAGCTTGCTCCCGCTCTATTTCACGGGGTGCTATCGTGTTGTGACATCACCGAACCACACAGGCCTGATCGGTGTCCGAGACAATTTGGGAGAGTGCAGCGTATTCCTAGGCCAGTCATCGAACCGCTCAAAGCTCATAGGTTGAAAAACATTAGGTGTTATAGTGTTTTTTATGACGCCAACCAATGGCTTTGGGAGTCAAGAGATGTTCACTCTATGTCTCTTGATGATATGGGGCCAGTTGCCTTTGTACCACATGAATGCTCCCATGATTACATGGATTGGTACATCAAGAGGACCCATAGGTATATCCGTCCTGCAATCCCTGAGATGATTACTGAGAGACAGGTAATATTAATTGTTTTGGTTTATCTTGCGTTTCTAGTCTTTGTTTGTCTCTAATATTAACATAGAATGAATGTTTACTTGCGTATAGGTGATTGGTCGGGTGTACAATGACATGGACCGGTATCGGTTTGCCACTCCAGAGGAATTTTCATCATATCACGCCCAAATGCTACTATGTATGTCAAATCTCGCTCCCTTCCGACCACGAGAAGACGAGTAGCCTTTCGTTTTGTGTTTTGGATTGCTTTCTTAGGTGTTTTGTTGCTTGGATAATTTTGTTGGATTATGTTTAGGGATATGTTGGTGTTGCTTCAATTCTATTCGGTTTTTGCATAACCTCGCAGAACGCGAGGTGTACACTCTTCGCAGAACGCGAGGTGTGCAGTCCTCGCAGAACGCGAGGAATTACATTTTCTTGAAAATGTCCATGACATGAGTCCCTGTTTAAGAATTTAAAAAACCATCTCCAGTTCAACATTACATTACAAATTCAGCGAATAAAACATAACTTCAACATTACATTTCAAAGGCGGCACATCGATGTGACACAAGATCGTGCAAAGAAAAAACATCTCTTTCAGCGTTTCACCGCCAAGGAGTAAACACATGAGGTAATAGGCAGTTTTCTTCAAGACGCAACTACAATAAAACAACAACGTTAGGAAGTTGCATATTAGATAGTAATTCATTAAAAGATCCAAAAACTTACCGGAACAAAATGTCTCTCACTCTCAATATAGAATAAGCAGAACGTCGGAAGTGTGTCTCCTTGCCACCTTACTCTTAACTTCGGAAACGTTTCCTCATAGAAAGTCTGAAAAAGACACCTTGCCACCTTACTCTTAACTTCGAGTATGCCGGGAACATCAACTTCTTCCAAACTCAAAGTACTCCAGAAAGGGTGCAACTCTGATACTCTTAGTGGTCTTTGCTCCTTCCAATGTCTTACAATCTGATGAACACACATCAACCCATCTCTAATCTTGATCCCACAGCTACAAAACATATTAAAGTGCGCACCTAATCTCTCCCCCTTCATGTATTCCTTACGCAAAAATTCTATGCATTTGTAAGAGACTTTGAACTTCAAGACTTTAAACAAGTCGGCCCCTTCAACAACTGTGAAGCTCTTATTCAAACTCGCATTCTGCGTTCTGCGAGGAGTGTACACCTCGCATTCTGCGAGTTGTGCATTACAGAAGCTCTTTTTATCATATGTAGAAGGTAGACATAAATTACAGAACATACCTGTTTGTCGTGTTATTCCCGAGAGTGAAGACATTATCCGTTCATGCTGAAACAAGTCTTTCTTTGTAACCGTTTAGCCAATTATTTCTCACGTAGTTCAATACGGTTGGATAAGCTCGCCATTCGTCCTCAAGTTTCTTCAAAGTACTCTTGTAATCTTCTTCAGTGGTTTGTTCGAAAACGTTATAATAATCATTTGAAATATGAACCCCCAATGCTTGTGAGCCCATAGCTATCTTGGCTCTCGCCTCTATGTTCTTCCTTACATGTCGTCTACATAAGAGAAACTTTGCATTTGGCCATAACTTGTCTGTTGCATTCATAAGAGCCATCTCACGGTCAGTGACGAAGCAAGTAGGCGATGCTCCTATTCTCAAATACATCGTCTGCAGTTACTGCAACGCCCAAAAATAACTATCCTCGCTCTCAGCCTCTAACCATACCCCGCACACAACAAAATTCTTCCATGTAGAAGTCAAACCGACTATCTCCAGGAAGGGAACATTGTACCTTAAACCAAAATACAGTAAGATAAATACAACATAAAAACAGAATGATAAATACTTACATGTTTGTGCTATAAGTCGAGTCCATCAAAAGGACATATGGAAACGCCTTTAAGAGTTTCATTGATTCGGGGCTAGCAAAGAACAAGTCGCCTATTATTGAAGGATTCGTTGCACTTGGCCTATACTCCATGAAGTAGTTGCTCTCTTTGCATTGGTGAAAGAATTCTTGAACCACGGTTCTACCTTCCATTTCCTCTTCCCTTATATGTCTTACCAAATTGTACACTTGGTTCTTCTTTGTGCAACTTCCGGGATCCTTGTTTATCTCAGTGTAAATCTGATTTGGAGAACAATGTGAAAGTACCATCTCACGAACCTTTTTCTTTTGATCCGGGGTTGGCCTCCCGGCAAATGCATTCCCAACCAAACTATCTCCAATAAGATGGTTGTGCAAACCACAAACAACCACTAATCTCCAATTCTCTTCAACCCGGTTCTCCATGAGCTTCAACTGAAATTTACACCCCGTTTTCTTGCTCTTTGTGTTTGATCTAACACTGACACTTTTAGGCTTATGTCTTCCCCCTTTCTCACAAATGATTTGAATCTTACCACTTTGCCCCGGTTTAGATGGTACACTCCTTCCAATAGAGATCATAAACTTGTGTAGCTTTGCAACATTCAAAGCCCACAAATGACCAATCTCCTTAGAGGCAAACACTTGCTCCGTAGTGAAATATTCCGAATAATCCCTAGAAACAACCTTTTCCTCACATACGGGACTATCAAACTTTGGTGCAGTGCGTAAAGAGGGAAGAAAACACATCTCCTCTCCTACGTTTGTAGGTGGGTTAGCAAATTGTGAATCAAACGCATCATAGCTTGATGGCACCTCATATGTACATGGCAATTCATAAGTAGATGGCACGGGCAACTCATAAGTAGATGGCACGGGCAATTCATATGTAGATGGCATAGGAAATTGATAAGTAGATGGCACATGTTGTTCATATGTAGATAGTTGATGATAATCACCAAAGTCGTCAATCCCTAAATCAAATGACGGTGGCGAACATGGCCTTGTATTCCGGGAGGGGTAGTTGTAGTCATTCAACTGGATTGCATTCAATCCAGTGAACAAAGAAAAATTCACCTATACATAATGCTTCTGTTAAAACTCTGTAATGTGAAACTTCTCGCATTCTGCGAGGGAGGCACTTCTCGCGTGACGTAAGGGGCTTCCTCTCGCAGAACGCGGGAAGTTGCTATTTCCTGAAACTAGTCATTCAACGGGATAATTTAACATAACATGATAAATTGTTGAGTTTCTACATTAAAAACCCTAAAAACGCTAAAAACATGAACAAATCTAAGTTTTAGACATTATATGCAAAAGTCATCTCTTCAACACTTACTACTACTACATTTAACATGAAATACAACATAATAACTTCATTTTAGCTCTTAATGGTGCAAAACAAATTAAAATTCAAAAATTAAGTAAGAACATTACCTCATTTGCATGGTAACTTGATGAACCACCATCTTCATTCCCTCCTTTGTTGAATTCCTCTTCATCTTCCATTATTTTAGGTGTTTTTAGAGTGTTTTGAAGTTTGAAGGTTTTGAAAATGGGTTTTAATGGAGGGTGAAAGAGGTGAAAGATGATAAAAAGAGGTGTTAGGGTAGAGTTAATAGGTGTTACGGATTACTTAAAATAAGGGGGTAGTTATTATAGTTAGGTGGGGACAAGACATGTAGTAATGGCGCACAACAACGTCCATCTGACATGCTAATCTCGCGTTCTGCGAGGGACGTGACACTCGCGTTCTGCGAGGACACGTACACTCGCGGAACGCGAGATTAGCATGCATGAAATTAACCTAATTTTTTGCTAATCTCGCGTAACGCGAGTGTACGGGTCCTCGCAGAACGTGAGTGACCCGGCGTTGTTTGAATAAAGCACCGGGCTGTATATAAGAACCGTGTAAAAATAGGGAATTGTTGTTTAGCGCATCCTAAAATTGTTACTCCGTATTTAATAAAGGAAAAGATTCGTCACCGATTAAATAGGTTAGGTTCGTCACAAACAAAAAATCGATAATTTCAATAGGCATCAAAAGACACGATACGTCACAAAATTCTTTTAAAAAAGTAATTGGTTCGTCGCGAAGGAAATTAGACATATCGTCACAGACCGATTTTGTTAACAAAAATATTCCCCAAAATCTTGAGAAAATTTCAATACGAGTTCGTGCATATAAATTACGTCCAAAACGAACATCGTTTGCCCTTCTAAAAGCTTCAAGAACAAAACAGTCGTATAAGTCATGCAAGTTCGTAAAGATAAACTTAAATAAATTTATTATTTTTTATTGTTAAAAAGTATGCAATTAAAATAATATGTTATAATTATATATTAAATCAAGCCAAAGTAATTATATATTGACAACCTTTTTCAGGGCATAATTTTATCTAATTCAAGCCAAAGTAAATCTAACATGCAGATCAAGACATTAAAACAAAATAAACGAACAATAGAAGTGATAAAAATAGCAAATTGATTGGTTCAATGGTTGGCTGGAGTCACCCGTCCCTATACGGCACATCAGATGGTAGTTTCTCGTAACTAAAGAATCAAGTTCCCGACGTTGAACAAATTGACAATAACCATGAGTAACGACGAAATACAATATGCAGAATAGTAACGACGACTTGATGAGAGAATTAAATACGAAATACCATTCAGAAGATCAAAAGTTTGAATTAGAAGAGGGATTCAAGAGGCCACATAGTAATGGCGACTTAATGACAACCTTCTATATTCATATATTTAATATATTTTTTCATATATGTATTTTTTAGTAAATTATAAATAAATTGAATAACTCTTATATATGTACTAAAATCACATAGTCGTTTACGTTGCTCGGATTGTTCTTCATCGTCATACGGACTGGAGGTGAAGAGCGAAGAAAAAAATGAAAATGATGGAAATACTAACCAACTAAGCACATAATTATGGTTTTATTAGACATTTAATAACTCTTAATTATCATTGGATAATGAGAGATAGAAAGAAAAAGAAAAAATTAAGTTTAAACATTAATGAGTCTCAATTGACATTACTTTCTTAAACTCATGAATTTTTTTATATATATAGACTAGTTCTTTATCGCCCGTGCTACGCATGAGCTTTAGTCTAAATATAGCACATTTTTAAAATTTCATTAATAGATATAATATTATTGGTATATTTTTCATTTTATAACTTGGACCTTATTGTCTTCGTTAGTAATACACTAATACATATATTAGTTTTTCTTATATATAATCTGTTTCTATTACCAAACCATTATTAATGATGTCCTATGCAGTTCTCACGCATGCGAAAAATTTGTAGTGATATTTATTTCTCGATATTGAATATGCTTTACATTATATAATACAAAATAGTAATTCGTATAGTCCATCTAACTGAGTTTTAATTTAATAAAAGTATGATGTATTTTTTAAAATTGATTAATAAGTATAAAATTTTAGTTAGATTCAACTATTTTTTTTAATATGATTTATCTTGTTTATATCAATTACTAATAACTAAAGTCGTAGCCCTCTTTGCCACGTGTTCTTCCGCTATTGGTGCCACATCACCATCTTGTTAAAAAAAATTATTAACAGATTATTACTTTGGTCCTACATCAATAATCAAATTTATTAACTTAATAATTTGTTAAAAGAAAAAATCAGAAAAATCTCAACCGAAATCATTAATCACATATATTTAATAATTCAATTAATAATCAACCAAAATAAATATTAATTTATAACTAAAATTATCCTTTGTTCTCAGCCATCGGTTTTTAATTTTAGAACTAAAATTAAGGTTTGAAGTCAAATTTTAAGGTTCATATTGATAATAGCTAAGATTAAAAGATGTAGTATTATATTATAGCACTATAAATTTTGAGTATAAATATATCTTAAAAGATCATTAGAAACAATTTCGTAACAATCAAAAATATGTGTCAACTGTATTTCTTGGAAGAGCGGCATAATTACTCAAACGGGATTCTCATTAAATTTTAACAATTAGTATATCTTTATATAAAGATTTGATTGATTGAAATAGAAATCTGTAAGTTTTTTTGGAATAATTTTCTTACTTTTTTTTTTACATCACTTCACCTTTGTATTAAAATAAAAAATAAAAAATTATTACTTATCAATATAAATTTTGAAACTTAAATTCATTTAATTTTTATAAAATTATTTATAGCCCCCGTGCAATGCACGGGTCCTTAACTAGTTGTAATACAAGAGGGCTGAGGGCTGACTTCAGTATTGAGATAGATTTAATAAAATCACTAGCTTAATTTTCCGTGCACGATATAATATAAATAAATTATTAAAATTAACAAAATAAAATTATTATGGTTGAATTATCACATTTGTTTATTGATATATAAGATTTTCATTGTTTTTCTATTTTGTAAATGAAAAAATATTTTTAATATATTCATATAAACATTTATAATTATATTTAATTCAATTAAAAAAATAGTGATATCTGTAATTAATTCATATTTAAATTAGAAAATAATAATAATTGATAATGATACTAAATGACATATGACAAATAAATTAGAAATTGCCTTAAATATGAATGTGTCATGTGATAATTACAATCATAACTACTATGTATATATATATATACGGAGTAGTAGATTAACTCTGAGTAATCGAGTTAAATTGATTGGTGGAAGGAAGGACGTTGTTTTTGAGTTTTGACCGCCAACTTTTCTTTTATAGTGGTTTTGCAATTTCTGTGTTCTTCCTCCTTCAGTCCACAGACTAAATATTCACTATAAATTCAGCTGCTTCGTCTCCTTCCTCATTAGTCCACACAACTTTCTTTTTATATACACAAAACAAAGAAAGCGATCAAGCTAAAGCCTTTAACTATGTCTGCTCCTCAAGTCATCAAATGCAAAGGTAAAAATTCCATCGAGCTGGTTAATTCATTCAACTCTAGATGTATGAAAATCCCTAATTTTAGGCATAATTTTGTAGCGGCTGTGGCATGGGAGGCTGGGAAGCCATTGGTGATGGAACAAGTCAAAGTTGCGCCACCTCAGAAAGATGAAGTTCGTGTGAAGATCCTCTTCACTTCTCTCTGTCACACCGATGTTTACTTCTGGGAAGCAAAGGTCAGATCTTTTCGTGTATAGATGAAGTTTTCTGAAATTCAGTTGTTATGAACTTTAAAATTTGGTTATGCTACAAAAAAGGGATGCATGTTACAGGATATGAACCAGAACCTCAAATTTAGTTTTTTTTGCTGCTAATTTGTGGGGACAAACACCACTTTTTCCTCGGATATTTGGCCATGAAGGAGCAGGGTATGATATTTTCCACTTACAATTATACAGATAAATAAACATAACATACCCAAATGGAAAAATCGAATTTATTGCTTGATTTTTTCAATATAATTTGGTTGATTATATCATATATTTATATGCTAAAAATTGCCCTTTCCAAATCTGTCTATGTTTTTAGACTGAATTACCTTGAATCATTAATGATTGAGCAGAATTGTGGAGAGTGTGGGAGAAGGTGTAACAGAGCTGAAACCAGGAGACCACGTTCTCCCGGTATTCACAGGCGGATGTGGAGAATGCCGCCACTGTAAATCCGAGGAAAGCAACATGTGTGATCTCCTGAGGATCAACACAGAAAGGGTTTCAATGTTGAGTGTGTTGGAACTGATTTTGACTGGACTTCCGGGCACTTTTCTGGTGGGCTGCGGTCACCGGTTGTGCCGGATTATGGGAGCGTTGGCTTCGTCTCTACGAGCACTACGCCGTAGTGTACTCACACGTCAAAATCGGTTTCCGTTTGAATGAGAAATGAAGGCTCAAAGTTGGTTGCTTGACTAAGTTCATAGAACAATTTTGGAGCTGAATTTTGATATGGGTTTTGTCCCACATCGAAAATTGGGGTGGGAATATAAATGGTTTATATACCCCAAACCCCATACCCTTGGTAAGTCCTTGGGAGAGGTATGGAGAGAGGACACGGGGGCCCTCGCGCGGTCCGTCCGTCCGGTCCTGGTCCGTGGTCGGTCTTGTGGTCTTGTGGAATGGGCCGTAGGCCCAAGCAGCTTAGCTTCTCTTTTTGAAGTGGGCTAGATCTGAAAGTTTTGGGCTTCCAGATCAGATTTTGGATTGCCTCGTTGGGGACGCCCAACTGAGTCAGCGCAACTGCTTCCACGATTTTTTCCACTTCCCCACATCTGCCTCCACTATCTCCTCCTCTAACAAACCGAGAATCTCTATTTAAGAGAGTTCTGGTTCTCATTCTCTGCATCCGAAATTACACAGCAATCTCTCATCTCTTCTCTTCTTCTTCTTCTTCGAGAGTACTGCGCAGATACTGGTTCGTTGGCTTCTGTCTTTTGATTGTGCAAACCAGAAGTGATCGTAGTTGTATCCTGGGATTCTCAACGGCGGTAACCGTCACATATACGGGGCGTTACACAATTAAGGAAAGAGATCTAATCTCGACTCTACGCAACAGTTTCGTCAAGAACGATTCGGTAAAATTCTTTCTTAATTATGTTCTTCGTTTTAATTCTTTACAGATTGTTATTCTGCGAAGTACAGGTCCTACAATCTTAATTCTATACAATTTTATCCTGTCGCTAACAATCTGTTTGAGTTTTAAAGGAACAGAAAGTTACATCCCGAAGAAAATTGTCTGTACTGCGTACAGTTTCGGATCTGTGATCAGATTCGAGTAAAAACGAAAATTAATCTTTATAATTGTGAGGTTGCTGTTGTATTACAGAACCATGTTGTTGTTGTATTACAGAACCGAAAAACTGTGTTTACAGTTCACAGATTTCTGATTCTGTATTTACAGATTGCAGAATCTGTGTTTTACAGTTCGCAGGAATTCAGTTATGTTTTACAGATTCGTGATTTCTGGAATTTTTACAGTTCGCAGGAATTCAATTCTATTTTACAGATTCGTGATTTCTGGAATTTTTTACAGTTCGCAGGAATTCAGTTCTGTTTTACAGATTCGTGATTTTCTGGAATTTTTACTGGTTTACAGATTATGTGTTTACAGATTCATGAATTACTGGTTCTGAGTTTAACAGATTCGCAGATTCTGGTTCTGTAATTTTTACAGTTCGCAGATTGCTGGTTTCTGCATTTACAGTTCGCAGATTTCTGGTTTCTGCGTTTACAGTTTTGCAGAAAACTGTGTTTTTTCAGAATTTTGAAATCTGTTTTGCAGAGTTACTTCTAAGTCATACTAATATTTGTTTGTCTTATTGAACATATACAATGACTAACAGAGATGAGAAAACTGCTGCTGACGCTGGAAAGGTCACCGGGTCGCCCCGAATTCAGTTTGGGACTATGCCTCTCGATCAGGCTCAGATACTTGATAGGGCTTCAAGTTCAGAACAGTCCGGGTCATGAGAGTCCGATCAAGGAAACCCCCCCGGTCGTCCAAGTGGATCTGCCACCAGTGCCTCTTCATTCGGCTCAACCGAGTCATCCGGCTGAAACGAGTCATCTGGCTCAACCTCCTCATCCGGGTCAAATGAGTCATCCGGGTCAAATGAGTCATCCGGGTCAAATGAGCCATCCGGGTCAAATGAGTCATCCAGGTCAATTGAGCTATCCGGGTCAAACAAGTCATCCAGGTCAAACGAGTCATCAAATGGATCTGTCTGATGTTCAGTTGCCTCATCTGTATGTTCCCCACAGACCTTATGTGACAACTATGCCGAACACAATCCATGTTGGGATCCTACCCGAAAAATTTGACGGGAAAGGGTTCAAAATATGGTCTCAGAAGATGGAGTTCTTCCTGAGCATGCTGGGTTTGGACAGGTTCTTGAAGGAGGAGAAACCTAGGTTCTCCCCACATGACACTGATGCCCTATCTGATTGGGCGAAAGGGGACTATGCATGCAGAGGGTATCTTACTCATCGCATGATTGACTCGCTGTACAAGGTCTACTGTAACCATAACACCGCTAAGGAATTGTGGGATACTTTGACAAAGAAGTACAAGACACAGGATGCTGGCTCAAAGAAAGCGGCAGTAGCAAAGTTTCTGAACTACAAGATGGTAGATTCAAAGTCAGTCGTGGAACAGGTTGAAGAACTACAACTGATCGTCCATGATGTGATCTCGGAAGGAATGACCATCTGTGAGGCTTTCCAGGTAGGTGCCATCATTGAGAAGCTTCCTCCATCCTGGGAGCAATTCAAGGTTTACTTGTTGCTGAAACAAAAGGCAATGAGGATTGAAGACTTGATCGTGAGGCTTCGGGTCGAGGAAAACAATAAGAGGGCCAATCAAGTTGGGCTCTCTAACAAGGCAAACCTGGATGAGCATCGAGACAAGGGGAAGAACAAGAAGTTTCAACCTCAAAACACCACAAACTTCAAGAAGCAAGGAGCAAAGAAGTTCAGTGGAAAATGCCACAAGTGTGATAAGGTTGGTCACAAGGCAGAAGAGTGTCGCAGCAAGCCCGACAACAGAAGAGACAAAGGGAAGAAGTCTCAAGCCAATTTAGCTGAAAACTCGCTGACAGCAGACGACCTGTGTGCGGTGACTGAAGTGAATTTGGTTGGGAGCAACCCAAAGGAGTGGTGGTACGATACAGGTGCCACTAGACACATCTGCTCGGATAAGGGATTGTTTACCACTTATCAGAAAAGCCGAACAGAGGAGAAGCTCTTCATGGGAAACTCTGCGACATCCAAGGTTGAAGGTATTGGGAAGATCGTGCTCAAGATGACTTCTGAGAAGGAGCTGACTCTCAACAATGTGCTTCATGTGCCAGACATTCGAAAGAATCTGATCTCGGGGACTCTTCTCAACAAGAATGGGTTCTGTGTCAAGTTTGTGTCTGATAAGTTAGTTCTTTCTAAGAATGGGATTTATGTGGGGAAGGGTTATATGAAGGATGGGCTGATCAAAATGAATGTAATGACAGTCCTTCCCAAAAAGGTTGTAACTGATGTTTCAGTGAATGAGAATAATCCTATTGCTTATGTCGTTGAGTCTTTTAATATTTGGCATGAAAGATTGAGACATGTTAATTATAAATCTATAAGTAGACTAATAAGCATGAACATGATTCCAGAATGCAAAACAAGTAAAGACAAATGTGAAGTATGCGTACAAGCGAAACTCACAAAAACGCCATCACCTCATGTAGAGAGAACAACCGAACCTCTAGGACTAATTCACACTGATTTATGTGATTTAAAGTTCGTGCAAACTAGAGGCGGTAAGAAGTACTTTGTAACCTTCATAGACGATTGCACACGATATTGTTATGTATATCTGTTACATAGCAAAGATGAAACTTTGGAAAAGTTTAAAGAATACAAGTTGGAAGTTGAGAACCAACTTAGTAAAAAGATTAAAATGATCCGAAGTGATAGAGGAGGCGAGTATAGTGAACCATTTAATGTATTCTGTAGAGAACATGGAATCGTTCATCAAACTACTGCGCCTTACTCACCTGAATCTAACGGGGTTGCGGAACGAAAGAACCGAAATCTCAAAGAAATGATGAATGCAATGCTGCAAGAATCTGGGTTATCCCAGAACATGTGGGGGGAAGCGCTGCTAACCTCCAACTACATTCTCAACAAAATACCGCATAAGGTGACTGGAAAGACGCCTTATGAGTTGTGGAAAGGTAATGTACCTTCATACAAATACCTCAAAGTGTGGGGGTGCCTAGCAAAAGTGGCGGTACCACCCCCTAAGAAGGTCTCAATAGGACCAAAAACCATTGATTGTATCTTCATCAGGTATGCACACAATAGTAGTGCGTATCGTTTCTTGGTATACAAGTTTGATATACCAGATATACATGCAAATACAATAATGGAATCAAGAAATGCATCCTTCTTCGAAAACACGTTCCCGTGTAAGGATAAAGAAAATCCGAAACGGACTCGTGAAGAAGGCGAAGCAAGCACTTCTGTTCAACTAACAGAAGAGAACAATGATGAACCTAGACGTAGCAAAAGAGCTAGAAAGGAAAAATCATTCGGTCCTGATTTTGAAATGACTTATCTTTTGGAAAATGAACCTAGAACATTCAAAGAAGCTATGTCAACACCAGATGCACCTGCTTGGAAGGAAGCGGTGAAAAGTGAAATCGACTCCATTATGCAAAATCATACATGGGAGTTAGCTGAGTTGCCATCCGGTTCGAAAGCTCTTGGGAGCAAATGGATTTTCAAAAGAAAATTAAAAACCGATGGCTCAATCGATAAGTACAAGGCTAGGCTTGTGGTGCAAGGATTTAGGCAAAAAGAAGGCTTGGATTTCTTTGACACCTACTCTCCAGTAACGAGAATAACTTCAATAAGAATGCTAATAGCCATTGCAGCTATACGCAATCTAGAAATACATCAAATGGATATAAAAACAACTTTTCTAAATGGAGAACTAGAAGAGGAAATTTATATGAAACAACCTGAGGGTTATGTTGTCCCTGGACAGGAACACAAAGTGTGTAGACTTGTGAAATCCTTATATGGACTTAAGCAAGCTCCTAAGCAGTGGCACGAAAAATTTGACCAAGTAATGATGTCAAATGGTTTCAAAATAAATGAATGTGACAAGTGTATCTATGTCAAGGAAACTGCAAAAGGATACATTCTGTTGTGCCTATATGTGGATGACATACTCATCATAGGTAGCAACAATGACATGATCAAACAAACCAAGAACATGCTTAATGGAAAGTTTGACATGAAAGACTTGGGACTAGCGGATGTGATCTTAGGGATCAAAATATTTAGACATTCAGAAAGAATAGTCTTGTCTCAACAACATTACGTCGAGGCGGTACTTGAACGATTCAAGAACTATTCAAATGGGATTGCAAAAAGTCCGGTGGACCCGCATCTCAAACTGAAGAAAAACTCGGGTAATGGCATATCACAGTTAGAGTATGCTCGTGTGATAGGAAGTCTTATGTACTTAACAAATTGTACAAGACCAGACTTAGCACATGCTGTCAATGTACTGAGTAGATATACCAGTAATCCAGGACACAATCACTGGAAAGCAATAACTCGAGTATTGAACTACTTGCGACATACTCGGAGTTACGGGCTGCACTATGGAAGATATCCAGCCACTCTGGAAGGCTATAGTGATGCTAATTGGATATCAGATTCGAAGAACTCAAAATCCACAAGTGGGTATGTATTCACGCTGGGTGGTGCAGCTGTATCATGGAAATCCTCAAAACAAACGTTATTGGCCAGATCCACAATGGAATCTGAGTTCATTGCTTTAGATAAAGCAGCTGAAGAAGCAGAATGGCTTCGAAACTTTATGGAGGATATTCCTTTGTGGGAAAAACCAGTGCCAGCTTTAGGTGTAAACTGTGATAGTCAATCGGCTATCTCTCGGGCACTGAACACAATATATAATGGTAAGTCTCGCCACATAAGACGACGACATAAAACCATAAGACAATTGCTCTCAACTGGTGTAATCTCAATCGATTATATCAAGTCAGCTGACAACCTAGCAGACCCGTTCACTAAGGGATTGTCAAGAGAGCAAGTTGTAAAGTCATCTAGAGGAATGGGTTTAAAGCCTATGACTAAAGAGGATGCTTGATGGCAACCCTACCTAAGTGATTGGAGATCCCAAGAAATAGGTTCAAGGAGAAAACAAATTCAAGTCGAATCTAGAAGCGCACTTGGAGATATTATATCTTCTTCCCCAGTTCCTAGGATGATAAAAGTGCGATGGCAAAGTAGAGGTTAAGCATTTGCTTTTAATGATTCCATAAACTTTGAAAGAACAAAGTAGGGTATTGGTAATACCATTTATGGTCAATCACCTTATGAGTGTGAAATGGGGCCGTTTCTAGGAGAAAGAAGAGAGTTTGCTTTCTCCAAGTTCACTCATGAATAACCAGGGATGTTCACGACCAAAATGAACACAATCAAGAACCTACTTCTGTGAGAAGATGAAACTGTGTGATAGTTATTGTCTAGGTTTACGTCAAAGTCCGGGTGGTTCAAGACATCATGTTCACTACCTGGTCGAGTAAATCTGATAGCTACTCACAATGGGTGGTTCAAGGCTGAAAAACGCCACCAGCTCAGATGCAGTGATTCTTCCCCCGTACTCTCAAAATTTCTGTCTGTCTTGTCTAAGCACGTGTAATAGAATCATTTCTATTCATGTGGGGGATTGTTAGAACTAATTTTGACTGGACTTCCGGGCACTTTTCTGGTGGGCTGCGGTCACCGGTTGTGCCAGATTATGGGAGCGTTGGCTTCGTCTCTGCGAGCACTACGCCGTAGTGTACTCACACGTCAAAATCGGGTTCCGTTTGAATGAGAAATGAAGGCTCAAAGTTGGTTGCTTGACTAAGTTCAAAGAACAATTTTGGAGCTGAATTTTGATATGGGTTTTGTCCCACATCGAAAATTGGGGTGGGAATATGAAGGGTTTATATACCCCAAACCCCATACCCTTGGTAAGCCCTTGGGAGAGGTATGGAGAGAGGACACAGGGGGCCCTCGCGCGGTCCGTCCGTCCGTCCGTCTGGTCCTGGTCCGTGGCTCGTGGTCTTGTGGAATGGGCTGTAGGCCCAAGCAGCAGCTTAGCTTCTCTTTTTGAAGTGGGCTAGATCTGAAAGTTTTGGGCTTCCAGATCAGATTTTGGACTGCCTCGTTGGGGACGCCCAACTGAGTCAGCGCAACTGCTTCCACGATTTTTTCCACTTCCCCACTTCTGCCTCCACTATCTCCTCCTCTAACAAACCGAGAATCTCTATTTAAGAGAGTTCCGGTTCTCATTCTCTGCATCCGAAATTACACAGCAATCTCCCATCTCTTCTCTTCTTCTTCTTCTTCGAGAGTACTGCGCAGATACTGGTTCGTTGGCTTCTGTCTTTTGATTGTGCAAACCAGAAGTGATCGTAGTTGTATCCTGGGATTCTCAACGCCGGTAACTGTCACATATATGGGGCGTTACAGAATTAAGGAAAGAGATCTAATCTCGACTCTACGCAACAGTTTCGTCAAGAACGATTCGGTAAAATTCTTTCTTAATTCTGTTCTTCGTTTTAATTCTTTACAGATTGTTATTCTACGAAATACAGGTCCTACAGAGTGATGGGCAATCAAGATTCTCAATCAATCCTTGGTACTTCGACTTTCAGTGAATACACTGTTGTTCACAAAGGCTGTCTTGCTAAGATCAATCCTTCTGCTCCTCTTTACAAAGTCTGTGTCATTAGCTGTGGATTTGCTACTGGTTAGTCTTAGATCAACTAATTGATATCAAACATCTGCTTATATGTGTAATGATTTTTGCCTATGTTTTGGAAGGTTTTGGTGCTACTGTCAATGTTGCCAAACCAAAGCAAGGTTTAACTGTCGCTATATTCGGTTTGGGAGCTGTTGGGCTTGCTGTGAGTATTTTTAGAGTTGTGAATTGTAAAATTATATTTGTTTTTTAATGGGTAATTAAAATTGATTTGGGTTTCATTTTCAAAGGCTGCTGAAGGAGCTCGAGTATCCGGTGCTTCAAGAATCATTTGCGTTGATCTAAATACGAGCAGATTCGAAACAGGTAGAACTTAATTTAGTTACCCTCAAGAACTCTCTACATGTTTATTGACATGATATTACAGCAGTTAAGTTCTTTTTGTTGGTTTACAGCAAGGAAATTTGGATGCACCGAGTTCGTCAACCCTAAAGATCACAACAAGCCAGTTCAGGAGGTCGGTTTTTGTTCGTTTTTACTCGCACGTGAATTTAAATTCTGAAATAATAAGCAAAAAAGTTTGGGTTTATAGGTGATTGCTGAAATGACTGATGGAGGAGTAGACCGAAGTGTCGAGTGTACTGGAAGCATACAGGCTATGATATCTGCATTTGAATGTGTCCATGATGTAAGAATGTAAATCATTTGTTGCAATTTCATGCATCTAGATGTCAAAAACTTGCAACTAACAGTAAACAGTTGTTGTCTTTTGTTTAGGGATGGGGAGTTTGTGTGTTGGTTGGTGTACCGAGCAAAGACGACGCGTTCAAAACTCATCCTATTAATTTCCTAAGTGAGAGGACCCTAAAAGGTACGTTCTATGGACACTACAAGCCACGTACCGACATTCCGAAGATTGTTGAGAGGTACTTGAACAAGGTGAGAGAACTCTTTGCATAATGGTTTTCAACTTTTCAATTCATTTTACATTGTGTAATTTGACATGAAATGTATTTTGTGCAGGAACTCGAAGTGGAGAAGTTCATAACTCATGAAGTTAGCTTCAATGAGATTAACAAGACCTTTGATCTGATGCTTAAGGGAGAGGGTCTTAGATGCATCATCAAAATGGATAATTGAACAGAGATTTAAAAAGGTTGTGTTCTGTTCATATTGTCACAACAAGCACTTGGTTTCTTTTTCTTTAGTTTGCTATGTTATGTGGTTTCATCAAGTTCAGAATGTATTGTGCATGTCTTGAACTCTTGTATATATTTATAAACAACCTCTTTTAATTAAAAAAAATTGTATTTGTTCATATCTCTAAAGAAATAGAATTACTAAATATAATATTATTATAAATAAAATAAAATAGATGGATAGAATATCTCTCGTATTAGAGTGTTGAATTATAAGTTTCTTTAATTTGTATATAAAAATGATAAAAGATCCGGTGAGGATAGGGTTACGAAGAAGGAATAAGGATGAATCTTGGACGATCATTTTTTCCCATACCATTCTAATACTGGCTGTTCCCTTTCTCTTTTTTTCCTTTTCTTTTTTCGGCTCTTTGTTCGATATAACTGAAGCATTTACTTCTCAAAAACAGATTTGCCGCCATTATATTCTTCTCATCGAATCCTTCTTCTGCTCGTTTACTCGTCGCCATTGTTGTTCTTCGGCTGTTCCTGGTGTTCCTTAGGCGACAGTGTGTTTGACAGTGCCCGCGCCACTGTATTTTCTCTGTTTGCGTTTGTCAGCGGCCAAATCTTGTGTCCTTCGTGATATGGCTAATGCTTCTCCTAATTTAGGTATTGATCTGTACTGTGTGTTTGATTTGATTGTTGTTTTCTTCATATATATTGCATTTCATTACAGTATCAATATAATGTCTCAGATTTCTGGATTTTGTATGTGATTTGGTTGATTTAGGTATGTGCTAGTTTGAATAAGGTACGTGCATCCATTTCTGGATTTCTGTACGTGATTTGGTTGATATATGTATGTGCTAGATTGAATTAGGTACGTGCATCCATTTGTTTAATAATCTGGTTGATGCACCTTTAACCATTGAGTGATGCAGGTTTTACCATTGAGTGATGCACCTTTTACCATTGAGTGATGCACGTTTTACCATTGAGTGATGCACCTTTTACCATTGAGTGATGCACCAGTTGAGAATTTTAATGATTCGTGTGCATAATGCATTAATGTTCATTTGTTGATGCACCTTTTACCTTTGAATGATGCACCTTTTACTTTTGACTGATGCACCTTATAATATGCTATGATGCACCAGTTGAGAAACATTGATGATTTGTATGCATAGTGCATTAATGTTCATTGGTTGATGCACCTTTTAGCTTTGACTGATGCACCTTATTTCAGGATGTGATGCACCTAATTATAAGATTGATGATTTGTGTTCCCAATGCATAAAAATAGGTGTTTCATGCACTTTTCCTCAGTCAACAATTCACTTATTATGTGTTTTCATGTTTGTCACGAAGTGGAAGTCAAAGGATGCCTAGTATTAAATCGATTTCTCCAAGTATTAGGGTTGACTATATTATTCTTGAGTGAAATGATTCATTGAAGCCCTATTTTGGTAAGCTTTTCCCAACTCTTCATAATGTCATCACCTTTTATGAAGCTTATGCAGTGGCATGTGGTTTTACTGTTCGTTGTTGTTCGACCAAGACAGATAAGAAAAGTGTACCACCAGTTGTTCTCTTGAAGTACCTTTGTTGTAACAGAGAAGGATATAAAGTTGTATCCCCATATTCTGAGTTCAACCATGATGTCCCAACAAATGGAGATGTTGTGAAGAGGAGGAGAATATCTAATAGATGTGGATGTGAAGCTAAGCTTTGGCTCAATTATGAAGGTATGGATGGTTACCGCGTTACGAAACTGGAGAATGGTCACACACATTCTATGTTGGAGTTGTCCCATATGGTATTTTCAAAAGGGATTCCATTCCATCAAGAACTCGTGATGAACTGTATTAAATCCAATATATGTGTGAATAAGAGTTTCAAAGTGTATAAGAATCTAGTTGGTTTGTATGCTAACGTAGGCGCCACTATTGTTGACTTTAAGAACTTTATGAGGGGTTTGAACTCATACATGGAAGGAAGTGATGCTCAAATGGTCATCAATGACTTTGTTAAGAAGAAAGAATGTTGCAGTGCATATTACTTTGATTATCATCTCAACAGGAGGGCCAGCTGTTTCGGTTGTTTTGGTGTGATCCTATAAATCGCAAGAGTTTCTCTTATTTTGGTGATTTCGTGTCGGCTGATGCTACATACCAATTGATCAGGTAAATCATATGTACTCTTACTTATTCATGCACTTATGATTCTCAGTCATGCACCTATCCTCTACAACTGATGCACCATTTAGTTACAGATGATGCACCTTTTAGTTACGGATGATGCACCTGTTAGTTACGGATGATGCACCTATTTTCTACCAGTGATGCACCTATCCTCTACAAGTGATGCACCAAATGCTTAACTTTTGTACTTCTTTATTGCATATATAATATGGTCTTTGTGCCATTTACTGGAGTGGATAATCATAAAAGGTCTATAACATTCGTTGTTGCTCTGCTTCTGCATGAAGATATTGAGTCTTATGTGTGGTTATTTGAGAATTTCAAGAAGGCGATGGGGCATGAACCGCATGCCATTATCACCAATCAAGCTGCGTCTGTCAAAGCTGCTATTGAACGAGTGTTTTTTCATTCTGTCCACCGGTTGTGCATGTGGGCCACATGCACAACCGGTGGACAAAAATTCGCCCAGGGCCCAAAATGTTTTAATTTGTAGCATTTATTTTATTCTTTTCTATATAACAATTTAAAACACATAAAAGTTTTAAGTAAGATAGTTGTCAAAATAAATGTTATAATAGGGTCCACATAAAAATTCGCTCAGGGCCCAAAAAATGCTAGGAACGGCCCTGCATGTGGCATATAATGATGAAGGTTTCTAGCAAGGTTAAATTACCTCCAGATTCAAATCCTTTCTTCTTTGATGCGTTCCAAAAGAAGTTCAAGAATATTGTTTGGGATGATGAACTTACTCCTATTGAATTTGAAAGTGAGTGGTTTTCGATTCTTGGAGAATATGGTTTGGAAGGGCACGAATGGCTAGGAGTAATGTTTGAACTACGGAGTTATTGGATCCCAACTTTTTTCCAAGATGTGAGAATGTCATTCTTATTGAGGACGACATCAAGGTCTGAGAGTCAAAACAGTTTTTATGGAAATTTTCTAGGTTCTCAATCAAGCCTTGTCCTTTTCATGATGCAGTATAGCAGTGCCATTGATTCTCAGCGGCACAGTCAGAAGAAGTGTGATATGGATTCTTGTACTTCCACTCCACGTATGAACACGCTTTATTAGTTTGAAAAGAACCTCGCAACCATCTACACTATCAACGCCTTTTATGATGTCCAAGAGGCGTTTGTAAGTGGTACGTATCACAGCAGCCTTGATGAACTGCGTAAAGAGTCCGATATCCATCACTTTAGGGTTCAAGATGAATTTGATAGAATCTGTGATGTACAACATGTTGTTGCAAGGAATGAATATGTTTGTTCTTGCAACAATTTCCTTAAATTGGGGTTTCCTTGCCAACACATTTTATGCCTTAAAGAATTCCCATGTAACTAATTTGCCTCCTAGCCTCATTAACACTTGCTAGACCAAGCAAGCTATTCTACAACCACTATTTGAAGTAGACGGTGCAGTGTATGATGCTAGTGTTGAGATTGATGAAACGAAGCGACTTCTGGCTGAAGTGATGACAGAAATGTATTCTTGTGTTGACATTGTTGGTGATGACATGGATAGATTGAAACAATTTTTAGCTATTTTAAAGGATCAAAAGGCTGCATTGACAAGATCTAAAGTAGTTGATCCTTCCTCCTTAGCACCAGCTAGAAACTATAAGTTTGAGAAATTTGTAGGCCTGTTACCCGATCAAGTAAATATCCATCCTCCTGAAATGGCAAAGAACAAGTTCAAGAAGAGGCGTATTAAAGGTGGCCAAGAAGTTGGAATTGAAAATTCCAAGAAGAAGAAAAGGGTTTGTAAAATTTGTAAGAGGTCGGGACACAACATCACTACTTATCTTCAATATATCCATTAGTTTCTCTGAGCTTTCATTGTAATGAGTTATTAACCAGATATTTTAGTAATGCACCTATTAGTTATGACTGATGCACCAATTGTATCTCAGTGATGCACCAATTGTATCTCAGAGATGCGCCAACTTTTATTAACAATGCATTGCACCCTGTTTACTTGACTAAATTAATCTTGGTTTTATTTTTCAATTTTTTATTCAGTCATTTTCTCTAGCTTATTCATGCAACGATTATCATTGAGTGATGCACCAAATATCACTAAGTGATGCACCAAATATCACTAAGTGATGCACCATTTTCAATTAAGTGATGCACTGATAAGGCTAAAGTCGTAGTGCCAAATCAAAGAAAACTCTAAACACTAACTAAAGTATAGCAAGCAAGTAGAGGTCGAACCCAAGGGAATCAAAACACCAATCACTATGCAGTCAAGCGAAATACCAACTAACGAACAAGTAACAAGTAACCAAGGGGGCGTTTTGATTGTATGGAACACAAAAGTAACAAGTATCAAACAAAGAAGGTTTGGTTGTGAATATATTGAGAAATTGTTTCACCTAGCAAGTATCCACGCAACAGTGAATCAAGTTGATCATAGATTATCTCACGTTCTTATCAATCCTAGGGAATGTTCCTATTCCAAACTTTAATATATTAGCAGGCCAACCGGTCCTGATAATACTTACTATACAACAATCAGGAAAACCTCTCAACATTAGATGAAATAGCAGCAAAGAGCACATAAATCATAAGGATGCATGCAATAACTTACAACTGTCAAGTATTAACATGCAATCAATTCTCTTTCATAAAAGCAATCAACTACCAGATCATGCAGATATGAATGCTACAATGACAAGGAATTCCACCGTATATTCCTAGTCTAGCAATAGAAAACTATCAATCAAACTAGGTGATCAAGCTAGCAAAACTAATAGAAATCAATAGATGAAGAACAAGAGAATTAATACAAACCCATAGGAAAAGAACAAGAGTTTAGAAATCTCACAACTTAATAACTGAAGGTTTCAACCGCTAAGTAAAACAATGGAGATTAGTTCCTGCTCATGGTTGCAGAACTAAATTGTCTGATGGAAAAAATGATAAAAGATAGAAAGAACTAGGGTTCTTAAATAGAGACTAACCCTAAAAATATATGGTAAAAGATATATCCTAAACGAAATAATAAAATAAGGAAAAAGAAATAAAACAAACAAAGGAAAATAAGGAAAATCCGGAATGTCTTCGGCCCTGTTGTGGCGATCGCCATAGATGTCTGGCGATCGCGGTCTTCATGTAAAGCTTTGCCTTGTCTCTGTCGCCCCATGGCGATCGCCGTAGAGTCATGGAGATCGCCATGATCTCTCGAACTCGTGTAATGCTTCTGTTGTAGAATGGCGATCGCCATAGTGATGGTGGCGATCGCCGCTGCTCCGCAGAATGTCTTCAAGTCTTCATGTCTTCAATCTTTGATCCTCTTCTTCTTCGGTTCTGGTCTTCATTTCTTCACTTCTTCATAAACAACTCAGAATATAACAATAGCTCCAAATACTTGTGATAACACTCCTAAACTAATGTAATAACCCCTAGTTATGCCATACAAAGTGTAGCGTATCAAATACCCCCATACTTAGACTTTTACTCGTCCCGAGTAACTTACAGAAAATCTACCCTTACAATGAAATGTTCAAAGTCTCAGGAAGTACAAGAATATCTCCTAGTGATTACATACTCAATAAGCCCAAAGCATACAAAACCCAACAACAACAATCAAGAACAAATGTGATACAATAAGCACAAACTCATAACTACACCTTATTCCTCCAAGTGGCCTACCCGAATCCTCCTATACGCCTCCTTCTTATGTCACCATAACGCCAAGATGATAATGATCCTAAAACACTCAATTTTTTTTATAACACTCATCTTGCTTGGGCGCCCTTTCGGGTTTTCATCCCAACCACTCAATAATTGTTCCGAGCTCACCGACTCACATCTCTCAAGACTTATTGTTGCCTCAGCCTAGTGCCGGCCAAGCCACCTTCTTATTGCATAGAACTTGCTATCCAAGGATTTTGTATGCCTTTTTCTTAATATTTTTTTGGCTTTTTCTATTTTTTAATTTTTTTGAATTTTTGATTTATAACATGCAAAAATGAAATGCTAGGAAAGTAAATATGTACAACTACTCATATCATCCCCTCCCCCATACTTGAATGAAACATTGTCCTCAATGGAAAATAAAGGACATACAAATGTAAATGGGGAAGCAAGGATAATACTCACTGTGGTGATGGTGGTGGATGGTGTGGATAGTAGGGGTTTGCACCCCTAAAGAACTCCTCTTGCTTCTGTTGCAAGGTCTGCATGGTCTGCTCAATGTTGGTGAACCGACTGTCATAGCTGCTCACAGTCCGGCTCACCTCAGCTAGCTGTGTCCCGAATGCCTGCTGCCGAAGAGACATACTCTCCATCAAACTGTACATCCGCTCATAATCAAATCCCGGGGCAGCAGCCTGAGGACCGCCCTGATCAGCCCCCGGAGCACCATCATGACCTCCCATGTCAACTTCCATTTCCGCCTCCTCGTTAGACTCCCCAACCTCAGCACCATCAGGCAATAGTCGAAAATCCCTTGCAAGAGGACCAAAGGGGATGAATCTAGGTAGACGCATCTTGTGTGTGCCCTCATTCTTGGATAACCAAGTATAAACATTCCGGCGCACATCTAGAAGCAGTGCACGCCTCAGCCCTGAAACATCATAAACATAGTTGGAGTTGCTGCTACCACTAGGGATAGCATCATCTCCTAAACAAAGTCGGGCAATGAGAGTGACCATCCCTCCCATACTTATCTTGCCCACCTTCTTGCCCATCTTCCTGTATTTGGCCACACTATGGAAAAAAAGCAGGATCCAATCTGGAACGGTCCCACATTCAGGTGTGAGGCTCCATAAAAACTGTAGATCCTGAGCAGAGACCTTGTTCACCTCCCCACGCCCCAAGAAACACATGGCTATCACCTTGTGAGCTAGCCTAAGGCAAGGATGAGTGAACTCGTAATTGTACTGGGTAACAGAAGGGTTCAGTACCTGCCATGTGGCATGAAACCAGAAATCTGCAGCCCTCTGATCAGTCTCAATCCAACCTTCACTAGGGTCCTTGGTCACCCCAAATAGTATACTCAACTCATCAAAACCAAGCACATACTCTTTACCCTGCAGCATAAAAACAATATTCCGTTCCTCTACACTGAATGAGAAAGTAACAATAAAGTCTCGTGTCAAAGTCTCATCAGTGGGAGCGTTTTTGGTCATAAGTCCACCTAAACCACCATGGCTTAGCAATGCCAACGTGCACTCTTCCAAACCCAACAATTGCAAAGTGGGCATGCAAAAGAACTTAGTAGTAACTACCGTTTTAGAATCCACAAAATCTCGAACCTCTTTCTGCTTTTTAGTCATACATCTCTTGACTCCTCTCACCATTTTATAATAAGGGAATGAATAGAAAAGGAGAGAAACGAAGTTGCACTCACAAAATTTCAAAGCAAAATCGTGCTGCAGAACAATATGGCGATCGCGGTTGCTTGATGGCGATCGCGGTCGCTGGAATTCTTCACAAACAGCTTCTGTAGTGCAATTGCGATCGCGGTGATCCAATGGCGATCGCGGTCGCGATGGGCTTCCAAAGGTGAACTTCTGTCAACAGATAGCGATCGCCGTGAGAGTGAGGCGATCGCGGTCGGCTTTCCGGCGAACTTCTGCGAGATTCTGGTAGGAGGTTTGAGGGAGAGGGTCGATTTTTGTGGTGGTTTGAGGGAAAGGGTCGATTTTTTGTGGTGGTTTGAGGGAAATGGTCGATTTTTGTGGTGGTTTGAGGGAGGATGAGAGCTTGGTGGCTATGGGTTTTTTGGGGGTGGCTAGGGTTTGGTTTTAGAGGGGGGGGGGGGGGGGCTGCTGGGATTTATTTTGTGAGGGTGGGTAGAGGGTGAAGAAATCAAATTTAGGCCCAGTCAACACAAAGTAAGCGCCACGTCATCTGAATATCCACGTCATCATTTTTTTCATTTTTTTTTGAATCCGATAAATTCTTCTTTTCTCGGATTGATTTTTTTTTTTTTTTTAATTTTTAAAGAGAAGACTTACAGCGGGATTGGCTACTGACTGTAGCGAACCCTAAGCTTCGGTGCTTTCCTCCTGTCCATAGAAAAACTAACAAGAAAATTACCCCGAACAAAAACAAAAACAAACTCAAACTCAAACCTCGGGTTGCCTCCCGAGTAGCGCCTTATTTAACGTCGTGGCTCGACCTCATGCCTTTCAATCAGGTTTCATCAATAGGCTCAGTAAAATATTGCTCATCAATGGCCTCGTTGGTGAAACCTTCATGATAGGCTTTCAACCGTTGCCCATTTACCTTAAATACCTTATGAGTCTCCCCATCATATAAATCCACTGCTCCATGGGGAAAGACTTGGGCAATAACATATGGTCCTATCCATCTAGACTTAAGCTTACCTAGGAAAAGTTTCAGGCGTGACTGAAATAATAGAGCTTTATCACCTGCTTTGAAGTTCTTTCTCAAAATGTTCTTGTCATGCCAAGCTTTCATCTTCTCCTTATATATGATAGCATTGTCATAGGAATCGAGTCTTGCTTCCTCTAGCTCACTCAATTGCAACTTCCTGAATTCTCCAACTTCACTAATTTGCATGTTGCATTTCTTGACAGCCCATAATGCCTTATGTTCAAGCTCCACTGGAAGATGACAGCCTTTACCAAAAATTAATCGATAGGGTGACATACCTATAGGAGTTTTGTAGGCTGTGCGGTAGGCCCACAATGCATCATTTAGTCTCAGGCTCCAATCCTTCCTGTTGGGAGCTACTGTCTTCTGTAAGATGGTCTTGATCTCCCTGTTTGACAACTCAGCTTGTCCATTGGTCTGTGGATGATAGGCAGTGGAGACTCTCTGAGTGACATGATACCTCTTCAACAATGCACTCACCGTCTTGTTACAGAAATGAGTACCCCTGTCACTTATGAGAGCCTTGGGAATACCAAAACGAGCAAATATATATGTTCTCTTTCAAGAACCCTGCTACAACTTGAGAATCATCAGTCTTGGTGGCCTTCGCTTCCACCCATTTGGAAACGTAGTCCACTGCAAGCAAAATATATAAGTTCCCGAATGAGCTAGGAAAAGGTCCCATAAAGTCAATCCCCCAAACATCAAAAATCTCACAAAAGATGATTGGTGCTTGAGGCATCTCATTCTTTTGAGACATGTTCCCAACTCGTTGGCATTGATCACAGGTTTTGCAATAGGCATAAGCATCCCGAAAGATGTGTGGCCAATACAAACCTGCATCCAACACTTTCCTAGTTGTTCTATTTGCCCCAAAGTGACCCCCACATGCATAAGAATGACAAAAAGACAAGACAGATAGTACCTCATTATCAGGAAGACATCGACGAATCACCTGATCATTACAGTGTCTCCAAAGAGAGGGATCATCCCACACATAGAATCTAGCTTCACTTTTCATCTTATCCTTTTGAGCCTTGGAAAAATTAGGGGGGAACTCGCCTATGACAAGAAAGTTCACTAAATTTGCGTACCAGGGTTTGACGGTTTTTAGAGCGAGGAGCGTAGCTTCAAGATCAAAGTCAATGTAAGTCTCTGCGAGCCAATGGCGATCGCCACCAATGTATGGCGATCGCGGTCGCGGTCCAGAATCGAGGAAAGCTTTTGTGGAAGTGTGGCGATCGCCACCAACATGTCGCGATCGCGGTGGTGATTCGAGAGAGGAAGAATTCTCTGTGGGTGTATGGCGATCGCCATAGTCTAATGGCGATCGCGGTCGTGACTCAGTACTCCTGTAAACATCAGAATAATCATGGCGATCGCCACCAGACGGTAGAGATAGCGTTATGGCCACAGTAGCTACTCCGAACAGATTGTCATCAGGGAAATTTTCCTGAATTTGCTCCTGCATATCTGGCTTGTCATCTGCACTGACTAATCTACTCAAGTGATCAGCCACCAAATTTTCAGCACCTTTCTTGTCTCGAATTTCCACATCAAACTCACTCAGCAATAAGATCCATCGAATCAATCTTGGCTTGGCATCCTTCTTCGTCATAAGATAACGAAGTGCTGCATGGTCAGTATAAACAATTACCTTGGTACCAAGTAGATATTGTCTGAATTTCTCCAAGGCAAACACAATTGCTAACATCTCCTTCTCAGTGGTGGAGTAGTTCCTTTGCGCTCCGTTCAAAGTCATAGAAGCATAATGAATTACATGGGAAGCTCTTGCTTCTTTTTGTCCAAGAACTACTCCAACTGCATAGTCACTAGCATCACAGATGATCTCAAAAGGTCGAGACCAATCTGGCGCCTGAATAATTTGTGCACTTGTCAAAAGAGTTTTCAACTCATCAAACGCCTTCTTGCACTCGTCATTAAGCTCAAAATCAACCTCCTTTTTCAGCAGCTCACATAGTGGTGATGAGGTCTTTGAAAAGTCCTTAATAAACCTGCGATAGAAACCTGCATGGCCTAGAAAAGAACGAACTTCCCGCACATTAGTAGGATAAGGCAAAGACTGAATTACATCAATCTTCGCCTTATCGACCTCAATACCCCTAGCTGACACAATATGACCTAACACAATACCTTGCTCAACCATGAAATGACACTTTTCAGAATTAAGAACCAAGTTGGTTTCTACACATCTTTTAAGCACTAATGTCAAATGGTTTAAGCATGCATCAAAACTATCACCATGAACTGTGAAATCATCCATAAAAACCTCAATGAAATTTTCCACATACTCAGAAAAAATACTCACCATACACCTTTGGAACGTACCGGGTGCGTTACACGACCCAAATGGCATCCTGCGGTATGCAAAAGTACCAAAAGGGCATGTAAATGTCGTTTTCTCTTGATCCTCTGGAGCTATGGCAATCTGAAAATAACCTGAGTATCCATCCAAAAAGCAATAGAAAGGGCGACCAGCAAGTCGCTCAAGCATTTGATCAATAAATGGTAAAGGAAAGTGATCCTTTCTAGTTACCGCATTCAGCTTACGGTAATCAATGCAAACTCGCCAACCTGTTTGTAACCTGGTAGGAACTAACTCTCCTTGTTGATTCTCTACAACCTGAATACCACCCTTCTTGGGAACACACTGTGTAGGACTAACCCATTAACTGTCAGAGATAGGAAAAATCATACCTGCCTGCAGGAGTTTCAGCACCTCCTTCTTCACCACTTCAGTCATTGGTGGATTGAGTCGCCTCTGGGGTTGTCTGGATGGCTTGGGATCCCCTTCTAGCAAAATCCTATGCATACATGTCGAGGGACTAATCCCTTTGATGTCTGCAATGGTCCATCCCAAAGCTACCTTATGCTCTTCAAGCACTGCCACTAATTTCTCCTCTTGCTCCTTGGAAAGATGGCTTGAAATAATAACCGGTCCTGTTTTACCTTTTCCAAGAAAAGCATACTTCAAATGTTTGGGCAGCTCCTTCAATTCAACTTCTGGTGCCTGCACAATAGATGGTAGGAGCTTCTCGCTCGGCACTATTAGTTCTAAGGGGCCATTGCCCACATAAGTTTAGGGAGGCTTACCTTCAGCATTCAATTGTGCCAAGACTACCTGCATGTTAGTGGATAGAGACATATATGCATGTGGATCCTCCACATCATTCTCAATGATCGATTTCAGCTCATCACAACAAGTAACATCAAACACATCTTGCACAATAGGCTCAATCATATCAATAGAACATAAAGAATGGTCATCAATGGGGTGTTTCATAGCATCATAAATGTTGTATTCAACCTTCTCCCCATCAAATTCCATTGTCAGTGTCCCACTGTTCACATCAATCTTAGTTTGAGCAGTTTTCATAAAAGGCCTACCTAGCAAAATAGGTGTTGCATGCTTGTCATGCTCCATATCCAAAACAAAGAAATCAGCAGGAAAAATCAAGTCACCAACCATAACAAGAACATCTTCAACCACCCCTTTCGGGTACACATTAGATCTATCAGCAAGTTGAACAACAATTCCTGTTTCATGCAATGGTCCTAAGCCTAATGATTCATACAGAGAATAAGGCAAAACATTGATTGATGCTCCTAAATCTAGCATAGCTTTTTCGAATTTAGTTTCACCAATCACACATGGAATGCTAAACATGCATGGGTCACCACATTTCTTAGGCATACGTCTTTAGAACACAGTAGAAACTTGTTCACTAACTTTAACCTTTTGTTTTCCCTTAAGTTTTTGATTCCTTTTAATTGTGCAAACTTCTTTAAAAAAATTTGCAAATCTAGGAATACTTTTGACAAGTTTAAGTAAAGGGATGTTTACCTCGCACCTACTAAAGGTTTCGAAGATTTCTTTATCGTTCTCTGGCCTTCGAGTGTCCTTCAATGCCTCGGGGAAGGGAGCCACATGCTTCTGTGAGAACAGAGGAGGAAAGTTGGGGCGAACATAATTGTCAATCGGCTCAGACGACTCATGGCGATCGCCATCAATGTACGGCGATCGCGGTCGCGACCCTTCAGCTTCTGTTGAAGAATGGTGATCGCCAATGATATGTGGCGATCGCGGTTCCTTCTCGGCCAGATTCTGCTTGCTCTCTGTAATGATCCCGCGATCGCCACCAATGTTTGGCGATCGCGGTCGGTCTTCTGGAGTTTCTATCTCGGGATTTTGCTTCTGTTTGGCCTTTTCAGCATCAGATTCCTCAACCAATAATTTTCCACTTCTCAATGTCACAGCACTGACACTTTCTCTCGGGTTTACTACCGTTTGAGATGGTAGCTTTCCTGAATCTCTAGCTTCTAAGTTGCTCACAGATTGAGCAATCTGTCCTATTTGTTTCTCAAGATTCTGAATACTCGACTCCGTTTTGGCATTTTGTTGCATCACAGACTGAGCTAAGGACTTAATCATCTCTTCAGCAGTCAGAGAGTTTTGAGGTCTAGGCTGATTTTGGTGATTTTGCAATACTTGAGGGTTTTGAACATAATTCTGATTATCCCACCTCAAGTTAGGATGATTCCTTGTACCTGAATTATAATGATTAGAATAAGGATCAAATCTAGGCCTAGGTTGCCATCCTCCTGCAGCATTGACCTCAGCATTCGGCTCTTGGAGTTGTGGGCATTCATCAGTAAGATGCCCTATAAGTGTGCATACCCCACAAGCTCTCACGTGTTGTCGACCACCACTTTGCAGCATAAAAGACTTCATCATATCTTTCAATTCATTCATATCACTTTGAATTTTAGCGGGATCAAGTGAACTTACTGACTGTGTTCTTTGCCTACTACCAAATTGCCTTGAGCTCTCAGCTAATTCCTCAAACATTTCAGTAGCCTGAGGTATAGTTAATCTTAAAAAGTTACCTCCACAGGATGCATTCACCATACGACGATCCTCATCAATCAGGCCACTAAACAAATACATGAGAAGATCCTGATCAGTGTAGTTGTGGAAAGGACAACTTGAGCACAACTTCTTGAATCTCTCATAATATTCATAGAGACTTTCAGTTGCGTGTTGTTGGAGATTTGTGATGTTCTTTTTCAGGCTGCTCAGTTTAGTTGCTGGAAAGTATTTCTCCAAGAAAACTTTTTTCATCTTGGCCCAAGTATCAATACTCCCATGGGCTTGATAGTAAAGCCAATCATTGGCAGCGTCTTTCAGAGTGAATCTGAAAGCTCTCAACATTATATGTTCCTCAGTAACACCCCTCGACTTCATGCTAGAACATATGGCATGAAACTGAGCCAAATTTTTGTTTGGATCCTCACCTGCTAAGCCATGAAAGTGTGGAAGCTCATGAATCAATCCAGCTTTTAGCTCAAAATTCACACCCTCAGCTATCTCAGGAAACCTCACTGCCAGAGGTTGTTGATCTAAGTTCGGGGCAGTGAGCTGCCTCATAGTAGGCAGTGGCGGTCCATGTCGATCACCTATCTCGCTACTTTGGTTCAAAGCTGCTCTTCGGTTCCTGTGGAACATCCTCTCAATCTCTGAATCAAAAGCAACAAGAGATGAGTTAGTAGCACGGGTCTGAACCATAAAGGTTCACACCAAACAGTTGATAAGTCACAATTAGCACAGAATTGGAATAATTCAATTCCCCGGCAACGGCGCCAAATTTGATAAGGCTAAAGTCGTAGTGCCAAATCAAAGAAAACTCTAAACACTAACTAAAGTATAGCAAGCAAGTAGAGGTCGAACCCAAGGGAATCAAAACACCAATCACTATGCATTCAAGCGAAATACCAACTAACGAACAAGTAACAAGTAACCAAGGGGGTTTTTTGATTGTATGGAACAAAAAAGTAACAAGTATCAAGCAAAGAAGGTTTGGTTGTGAATATATTGAGAAATGGTTTCACCTAGCAAGTATCCACGCAACAGTGAATCAAGTTGATCATAGATTATCTCAGATTCTTATCAATCCTAGGGAATGTTCCTATTCCAAACTTTAATATATTAGCAGGCCAACCGGTCCTGATAATAGTTACTATTCAACAATCAGGGAAACCTCTCAAGATTAGATGAAATAGCAGCAAAGAGCACATGAATCATAAGGATGCATGCAATAACTTACAACCGTCAAGTATTAACATGCAATCAATTCTCTTTCATAAAAGAAATCAACTACCAGATCATGCAGATATGAATGCTACAATGACAAGGAATTCCACCGTATATTCCTAGTCTAGCAATAGAAAACTATCAATCAAACTAGGTGATCAAGCTAGCAAAACTAATAGAAATCAATAGATGAAGAACAAGAGAATTAATACAAACCCATAGGAAAAGAACAAGAGTTTAGAAATCTCACAACTTAATAACTGAAGGTTTCAACCGCTAAGTAAAACAATGGAGATTAGTTCCTGCTCATGGTTGCAGAACTAAATTGTCTGATGGAAAAGATGATAAAAGATAGAAAGAACTAGGGTTCTTAAATAGAGACTAACCCTAAAAATATATGGTAAAAGATATATCCTAAACGAAATAATAAAATAAGGAAAAAGAAATCAAACAAACAAAGGAAAATAAGGAAAATCCGGAATGTCTTCGGCCCTGTTGTGGCGATCGCGGTCTTCATGTAAAGCTTTGCCTTGTCTCTGTCGCCCCATGGCGATCGCCGTAGAGTCATGGCGATCGCCATGATCTCTCGAACTCGTGTAATGCTTCTGTTGTAGAATGGAGATCGCCATAGTGATGGTGACGATCGCCGCTGCTCCGCAGAATGTCTTCAAGTCTTCATGTCTTCAATCTTTGATCCTCTTCTTCTTCGGTTCTGGTCTTCATTTCTTCACTTCTTCATAAACAACTCAGAATATAACAATAGCTCCAAATACTTGTGATAACACTCCTAAACTAATGTAATAACCCCTAGTTACGCCATACAAAGTGTAGTGTATCATGCACCAACAATATATTCGGTGATGCATCAATTTCGATTTTGTGATGCACCATTTGTCATCATGTGATGAACCAACAAACAACTACTCATGCATTTTCTGCCATTGTGAGTCATCAGCAACCACAAACCATGCACTAAAGCTCAACAAATATTTTCATTTACACATGCACCAATACCCACTGGGTGAGGCACCAACACCCACTAGGTGATGCACCAACAAACAACTACTCATGCATTTTATGCCATTGTGAGTCATCAGCAACCACAAACTATTTTCATGTGCAAACCACAAATACCTAAAAAACAAACTTGTCTTACAATCTAAAAAACCAAACTTGTTTTCTCAAACCAAATATGTCTTACTACAAACCAAACTGTTTACAAACATCCAAATTGTTCACATCTTCCTGTGTCATCCCTACTTCTTTCTACTCTTTACTTTGCACGTCCACGTCCCCGCCCACGACCACGTACATGATCAGATGGTGCTGCCCTCTCAACTACTTCTTGAGCTTTCATTACTTTCAGTAATTCTAATAACTCTTCAATTCTATCGCTTGCTAAATTGAAGCTGCTTGTTAGATGGAAATGGCAATATCTTACTCTAAGCTTGGCCAACTGTTTCAAGTCTTTCTTCTTCAAGTTTTGCTTCCAAGTAGCCATCCCATTTCCTTTATATGTCTCCATGTGTTGTAGTAGAAAGACTCCACAGTCTTTTTTGTTCTCCTTGTCCCTCCAACTCATTTCGAGTCTTTCAAGCGACACGTCTTTAATCAAGGCAGCTTTGGGTTCCATTCATTTTATTCTTGAAGAAGTAGGCCATTATTGTCCTCTGCATGAATAAACAATCACATTTAACTAGAGTAAACATAAGTGATGCATCAATTATATTTTAGTGGTGCACCAATGACTTTCCATTGATGCACCAATTATATTTCAAAAGTGGACTTACGATGGTAGTTAGTACATGAGCATACTTCTCTATATCCCTGTCTAATGAGTTATCGAGGACGTCAATACTTGGCTTATTGACATTAATGGTTAGCAAATAATAGTGTTGCTCTCTGAGAATTGGCAAAAAAAACTGTCCAGGAGAGAAAAATCAAATTATAAGTTAACAATAACACATATCAATAGATAATGCACCTATTCCCACTATTTGATGCACCAAATCACAATAGCTGATGCACCAAAACACAGTAGCTGATGCACCAGATCACAGTGGATGATGCACCAAAACAAAGTGGATGATGCACAAAAACACAGTGGGTGATGCACCAAAACACAGTGGATGATGTACCAAAACACATTAGCTGATGCACCAAAACACAGTATATGATAAACCAAAACACAGTAAAAATATTACCAACCAACGTCGTTAAGCATGTTCCTCTCCTTTTAAAAGCTTTGACATTGTTAAAGGTTTCTTGGACAAGTTCAGAGAATAGATTATATCTTTCTTCCGTAGTGTACGCAGCCATCTCTGTGTCTATAATATAACGGTGTCAAAATAAAATATTAGATGATCCACCAAAACCATTTGGGTGATGCACCAAAACCTACTGGGTGATGCACCAAAACCAACTGGGTGATGCACCAAAACCCACCGGGTGATGCACCAAAACCCACCGAGTGATGCACCAAAACCCACCGGCTGATGAACCAACATAAACTTGAAAAAATGAACTTTATAAATTATTATTTGAATTTTATACCTTCTTTGGTTGAGCAAATTTGTCCTTCTGAGCTGTCTCTTCCTCCATCTGATCTTTAGCGTTCATTTCTGTAGCTACCCCCTTCCCTTTATCTGTAGCAACATCTATTTGCATATGCTCGACAACTTCCTTTTCTGTCCCAGCCACAACTTCCTTTTGTTCTACAATCTTTCCCTTTTCTTTTTCAATTGTGTTTTTTCCTTCCTCTTCTCCCTCAGAAACTTCCTTTTCAACAACCTCCTTTGTATTTTCTGTCATATCTTCCCCTTTTCCTGTCACTTCTTCCTTCTCAGTCAGATCTTCCTCTTCAATTTCCTTGTTATTTCCTCCATTCTCACCTTTTTTCTTCCACTCCCTGCCTTTGTTGTTGTTGTTGTACTTGATGTTGATCGTCGGTTTTTTCAGTTTCAAAAACATCCTCAGTTGTTTTTCTCTCCATCTCAATTGGTTCCTCTTCTAATTGTTCTTGAACCTGTTCTACAACAGTCTCGTCTTCGACAACCTGCGCATCCTTTTCAACATTCTCTTTGGCACACACATCTTCAGGCGCCACTTCCTTCTCTTATTCTTTCTTTGAGTCTTCATTATGTAATTCCTCCTCCTTTTCTTGTTCGTTGACTCTGTCTTCTTTTTCAAGAACATTCCCTGCAACAGTTTGCTCTTCTATCTCATCATCAACTTGAGGCTAGCAGCATCCTCAACGGTTGTTGTAGGTTCCGACCTCACGGGAGAGAAGCCTAGGTCTAAACTAGGAATTTCTGGACTAATATGTAATTATAAAGAAAAAAACTAGGTATTAGGTGATGCACCAAATAGTAATGACCTATGCACCAAAGCTCAACAAATATTTTCATTTACACATGCACCAATATCTACTGGATGATGCACCAAAACCTACTGGGTGATGCACCAACACCCACTGAGTGATGCACCAACACCCACTGGGTTATGCACTAACATAAACTTGCAACAATGAATTTTTAAAATTATTATTTGAATTTTTATAAACATAAACTTGTAAAGTCACTTACATTTCTTTTCCTTTTTTAATAAGTAGTGGTCCCTTTTGTTTGTTTTGACTTTGTAACTACATTTGTAGGAAGGCTCGAACTAGCCCCCACATTCTCAACGTCCTTTGAGATTTTTTGTAGCAAATCTGAAAATCCCGGCATGTCCATGTTGTTGTTGTGTTCTTTTTGTTGAGCAATTATCTTCTCAACTTCCTCAATACACTTCATAGCTTAATCCCAAAACTCCGTGTTCTGGGATTGTTGTTCCTTGTTGTCCACGTCAGCTATCCCTTCTTGCGTCAGTTTCACGTTTATTATTTTCTGAGCCTCGTGATTCATAGATTTCAATGCAACACTCTTCTTCAGCCTTTGGGGCATTTGTTACTTCTGCAACAATAGTTCCCTCACATTCTGATAGATGTTCTCAATCCTTGTCATGTCGCAAGCCATGTAAGATCTCAACTCTTCATCTGTTTCCCTTGCAAGCTCTGGCTGAGATTGGATGTCAGCTTCTTCCTCTTCATGCTCCTCTTCCCTCACATTGACAGTCGCGCTGAAGCTTGGTCGGCCCAGAAGTATTCCATTACCAAACCCACTATGCATTATTTCCTCATCCTCCATATCTTTAATCATGTTGGTAGTCCAATTGTTGATAATGGGAAACTTCCTAGGTATTGTACGACCTTTCCATCTCAATTTGTCTACATAAATTAACCGTGTATAACAAAAATAAAGTGAATTAGCTCAATTAGATGATGAAGTAACCCTAACTATCTGAAGCACCAAGACCCACTGGGTGATGCACCAAAACCCACTGGGCGATGCACCAACACCCACTGGTTGATGCACCAACCCCCACTGGGTGATGCACCATCCCCCTCTAAGTGATTCACCATCCCCCTTCGGGGGATGCACCAATTCAATTTAGTCATGGAACTATTCTCAGAATTTCATTTATCATTCTATTAAAATGGTAGAAGAAATAATATATATTTTACCTCAAGTAAGAGCATGCTCCCGTTGAAACTTGAAGTTTGTTTGCTCCCCCATGCAAGTGCACAATCAATAAGTGACTTGTAGAGGCATTGGGCAATTCGATAGTGGTTTCCGAAGCGGTGATGGAATCTTGAATTTCCAGCTTGATATGGAGTTGAGACGGAACGAGGGGACCTGGATGAGATGACAATTGAGACTGGGGTTGTATTTGTGCCGTTGAGGGTGGATTTACACTATTATTTCGCCTCAGAATCCACGACTCTTCAATTCCGAGCAAGCCCACTTCATCTTCACATAGAATACCACTTAGAGGCTGGACTAGCCACTCAACAAATTTGTCTCCTCTTATATAAGGTAAGCCCCTAAATCTATCCCTTTCTCTTAACGTTTAAGAAAAAGATAAATTGGGCGATTTTGTCTTTAACACTTTTGTAGGATTATGGATCAACTGATAGAAGGGACACAATTGCACGGTTTTGTCTTTGATACTTCACAGTTTCCAATACATATGATTTTTCCTTCTGTACTTGGGTTTTGATGGCCTATATATATCAAAATTTGCACATTATCTTTGACATCATTGATCTGTTGTACCCAAAATGGGCTTATATATGTTGTTAGAACTGAATGTGGAGGATAAGTTAGTTCTCCTTTTACTAGTTCAATATATGATATATCTAATCAAATGCTTTGTTGTTTATTAGTTGAATTTGTAACGTCCGCCGCTTTGGGCCGTCCCAATCCCAAGGGCTGCAGCCCATACACTCCAACCCATCCTTGGTAGCTCCGCTTATTAATAAAGCAACTATTTCACAAGAGGTTGTTGGTGAGGCTCGAACCTGAGACCTTCACCCTTTACCAAGAGGTCGTTCGGAGCCAGTATAATCATTCTACTGTTTATGCAGTTGGTACACTGAATGGATTTATTGACTCATTTGAATGTAGATGAACTGATTAGTTTCTAATTTGAGATTGATTTATATTGCATAGACAAGGTTTTCGGTCCGAATGCTATAACTGAAGAGCTGCAATGGAAGGTGTCAATGGTATGATACTAGCAGCTGAGCTAAGATAATTTATGGAGTTATTTATGATTATATTTATTTGTAATGCAATTTGTAGGACAAATGTACAATCTCATAGTTGAATTCTGGAATTTTTTCCTGACTCTTTCTAAAACAACTGGACGAAATTATAGGTATTGTATTTGCTTATGGTGTGACCAACAGTGGGAAGACGCACACAATGCATGTAAGTTTTAACATTTTTTTATCACTGGAATGATACTACTTGATTTCTAATCACATTTATTATTTATCTTTCATGCATATTTAAAAGTATTACAAATTTACAATGATGTATAAGATTTTCTTTTTGTTAAGTATTAACACTTTGAGGTATGTAAATCCATGGAAAAGGCATGTGCATAATCCTTGTTGTGTATCAGTAAATAGTCTTTGTTATATTATTCTTTTTCATGCATATTCTTTTACCATGTTCAGTTTGTAGCTTAGGCCAGGGGGTTAGAGAGTAGCTGTTTGCCTCCATGAACTACAGAAGCTTGCATATGAAATAGGAGTGCAAAATCTGCAATGAAGATAGGTAGTTTGTAGCCTTATTGCAATTGTAGTTATTCTCTTGCATTTGATCAGGAATTTAGCTTTAGGGTGGAAGAGAAAATAAAGATAAGATCCTGCTCAATTCTCATTTTTTATGCTGAAGGATTCATGGAGTTTGAAAAGATTTGATCTCATTACAATTCCCTCTATCCACTGTAACATCCTATGTAACAAGAAAAGTGGGTCATATTCTCTTCTCTTGCAGACCCACTTCCTTCACCCCCTCACCCTGGTTCAACCCCTTTTGCTCCCTACACACTCATTTGAGTGTAATGTAAATACTATAACTTCAAACAGCTAGCAGTATGAATCATTAGGGATAATATGCATAATTTGCCCCCAAAAGTTAGGCAAGCCTGGCAACACTTACTGCCATTATTTATTACTATAGTTGTCCATAATCCGTGTTGTATCTCTGTGTTATGTATGAACTCTTTGGTTTTAGCTTATGAATTCCACTTAGAATTCCTTAACTGGTTAACTGTTTTAGCTTCATGTAAGGCACCTATTCATCAATCTGAGCCATGTATTATGATGTTAGATTAAGCCTGTTAGAGATAGTATGGCTGAAGCATTGCAACACTGGAAGAAGATTGTTGAAAAATATGGGAATGAACCCCATGATCAAACAAAAACTCCATCACGTGGTAAGAATAAATGTAAGTCTGTAAGTTAGTTAAGATTTCCTCAATTAATTAGTGTATGAGCATCTCACACTAACAAAAATCTATTGGCTGCTGGTTCAGATCCTGAAAAATCAGTGTCATCTCAGACTAAACAGAAAAGTGTGGATCTTAGTGAGAAGAAATTTCTGAAGAAGGGTACATTGGAAATTCAGTTTTTTTCTCTCTCTTCCTGATTGGGGGAAAGAAGCGTGACTGGTAAGGCTTGTAACAAACTTGGGATCAGATCATTGTGTCGTCGGTGGTAAAGCGAGCTGTTCCGGTGAGGATTCTTACCAGAAAACAAGCGCGATCTTGTGCGCAAACTCAGAAGGAGAATCTGGGAGTTGTAGATGAAGAATTGGTGGAAGAGGAGTTCCCGGAGTTGGCTATTGCGAACCCTAGCTCTTCGAAGGGAAAATCCACCAATTCCAAGGAATCGGGATCTCAATCTGGTACTCCGATAGTGAATTCTTGGTCGACTAAGGTGAGTGGTGAGCAAGAATCCATTGGAGGTAAGGTTGTTTGCGAGACTGAATCTGTGATGGATATATCGAAAGGAAAGGGGAAATTGGACAATAAAAAACGAATGAAGTGATTATATTATTATTCTAACGAACACCATTATCATAGATAATATGCTTATATATAAAAATGACAGTATTCTAACCAACACCATTATCCATGCTTATACATAAAAATGTCATCATAAGTAAATGGGACAAACAAACCCTTAACGTTGTCAAAGTATGATAGCAATAGTCCGATATCGGATGATTAAGTGATACTTATTAATGTATTAACATACGAACACATACAACGAGTGTGTACAATTTATACAAAAAAAAAGTGGGTACAACAACTGCATACTGGTTCCTTTTATTAGCATGACAAAAAATTGCAACATGCAATTTACAATTCATTACAATTCACTATATGTATGAAAAACAAGTGGGTTAGGACTTAGGAGGAAGCATTCAGAAAGCCAATTCTTACAACAATTCATTTGGATAGCAAACCTGATACCACTACAAAAAAAAAGTTAATCAGATTGAAGCTTACGCTAATAAACACAGATGGAAGAATCCTTTACCTGTCACTCACTCACTCACCTGTACTCTCACATGAACTCCCAAGGTTGCCCAAAATGTCATGAATACACAGCCTGATTATATTGCTCCCTGATGATCTCGTTACATCCAGACATTCTTGAAGATCCGAATCACACGAAATCAAAACCCATTCATGGTCGTCATCTAAATACTTAATCTCAAATGTGCCCACCTCTAACTTCAGCCGCTTTGCAACTTCCTCACGTATATCCACAATGTTAGAGCTTAGAGAGAATCTGAACCGTATCATATCGTCCCTGAATGTAGCTTTTATGGTCACACTGCTCATCTCTTGCCTTATATCAAACCTTGGCATCATACTTGGGATTGGATTTGGACTTGGGTTTGGATTTGGGTTATAGTAGTTTGATGTAGAGCAAAGATTTGTCAGATCTTTGGAGCTACCAGCATCAGCAGCAAGCATTCCACAAAATGCCTCCAAAGGGTCAAGTGAGCCTGAAGGAAAGAATGCAGCTGTTGTATTGTTCATCTCTCCATTAGGTTGATTCCATAAACCGATCAAATTATCTGCTTGTTCGTTTTTATATGAAGAGACGAAATGGTTATTATTTGGAGGAATACTTTCAGCACCTGGGCTACCATGACAGGATCCATGTGAAGTTGATGAACCGTTGCTTGCCTCTCTCGACCCTGTTCCAGCAGCCCTAGACATTTCAAAATCTCTCAAAAAGCCATTTTGCTTAGTTGATTCTGTTTCTTCCTGCCCGTTTATTCCGGGTACCTCAGTTGCTGGCAACATAAGGCTCTTATCAAGAAACATAGCGGGTTTAGGGCTTAGTTGTTGATTGGTTCCATTGAAACCTGCGGGCCAGGAAATGGAACCCACAGTGATAGGGACGGTACTTTGACTCATAGAAATCAAACTGAATCCTCCATCTGCACCTTGTGCAGCTTCGATCACGTTCTTGAGCTTCGAAAGGGAGCGGTTTACTTTGTTAATCTTCCGAGAGGGCCAACGAGATATGCCATGTTGCCTACAGATTCGCTTCATCGTTGTTGGACATACTGCAAAAAAGAGCAGCTGTATTGAACATAATAATTTCACACGAAAAATAATAGTAGGCCTGTAATGAAATTATTAATTAGTCTCACAACTCAAGAAAATATAATTCCATGTGTTGCAGAAAAAATCAGTGCAGAGAAGAGGAGCTTACCACCAAGACTTTTTGCAGCATCCTTCAGGCTCCCAGAAAAATATTGCTGAAGAACTTCTAAACTTATTTGCTTCTCGGCTTTTCCACGTTTTCTCTCTGAAGGCTTTTTTGTCCCTTTAACTATAGAAGGAGAAACACCATTAATTACCTCCTTTTTTTCCTGTAAACGTGAAGATGAAGTTTCTTGTGGGTCCACTAGATTTCCAATAGATGTTTCTAGGACAGGAGACTGTTTGGGTGGGTATGATGCAAGAACATGTTCAGGTACAAAAGGACTCTCATCTGTAGAAACATCAACAATTTCCATACATTTTCTTTCGTCTTCCAGCGTCTTTCCAGAAGCAACCATCAGACTGTGGAAATGCTGCTTCATCGTTGCCAACATCAAGTCCAAAAATTTGTGCTGCTCCGAATGGTCTGTTAAGTTAGTTGGCAGAAAGAATTCAAGAACATACTCATCATCCCCCGTGTATTTGCTCCTCAAGCAAATAGCATAAGATCCAATTAAACCGAACATTTTGGCATAATGCACCAAAGGGTAACCTATTTTGCTGAACCGCCTAATATCTTCACAGAAACAAGAACCATGGGACGAAAAAGCCCTCCCGGCAACTCCCTGTGTTTTCTGGAGATGATGCTCAGCACACGCGTCGTGAAAACGCCACATGTGAGCATCCACAACATAAAGTGCGACGTCGGTGGTTGACATGCACACTTGTCCCATACAGCTTCCATCAAAGCTAGAGCAGCTCTTCTTCACACCGCCACCATGGGCAAGAACACTTCGATGCCTGCACGGAACCCAAGTCTGAGCCAGCGGTAATTTATAAGTTTCACATACCTCTGTGAACACTTCTAATATTTCAGCAAGTGCGTGTTGACGACCTTCATTGCAAATCTGAGCGAAAAGCATTATGCATTAGAAAAAGGAAGGATAATCATAAAAAATTATTAGTATACCAGAACCATTTTTACCTGGATGTTTGTCTCGTCCAATATATTTGAGCTTTTCAGATTCACAGCCTGGAGAGAAATGACATATCATGAACAGAGACACAAACAGAAATACAGCCACTTAAAGAAAACAAGATTATATACTGAATGCATGATATACAAAGGAGCACAAAACTAACTCAAGCTTTAGCAAGGTTTAACTTCAGAACAAAATAATGCAACACAAACAAATCCATACACATTCTCCACCATAGTAGACTAATAATAGCTTCTTATCGATCAGACAAGAAAATCAAACGTGCGATATAACAGAAAAAGCAATTGCATAGAATTGTATTTACCATCACTTCTTCCATAATTGACATGACTACTTTTAGAACTACTTGGAAAAACTCACTCCAAAACTATAAACTACGGTAAATAAGCAGAACCTATTCGAGTCATAAGCTACATTTTAAACAAGTGGTGTTTGTGTTGCATTAATATTCCGTGAAGTAATGAAGGAGAACAAACCTCAAGCGCTTTGCAGACTTTATCAACCTCAGGAGCATAGTTAATATTCTGTGAAGTCATGATAAGCTCAAGAACACCAATACATGATTTCCCACTAGGCTCAAACACGGGTAGAGCCAAGCTCCCATGAACATTATGGTTCTTTGCATGCTGAACCCTGGAATACTCCCTGCTAGAGTAAAACTGCACATCAGGCGTCCACTCTGGTAATTTATGCCTAAAAACCCGTGCAGGAAGGCCAAGACTCCCATCAGTGTCTTCATCCACAGAGAAGCTATACATCTGAGATACAGTTCTATACTGATGAAGGCCATTGCTGTGAGGGCTAAGAACAAAGGGTTGTCCTGAAGTCGTGAGGACGTATCGATTCCCAGTCTTAATAGGAGCCCAAACTTGAGCAAGAATTTGGTGTTGCTCTGTTGATTCCTTAAAGTACCTAAGGGCTTGTGTCATCCTCTCCTTGATTATGAACACATCAGGTAGTTCTGAAGAAGTCAACTCCAATACCGGCTGTGGAAGTCTCTGTTTATGATCCCCATTGTCATTGCCCTCTTGGTTTCCAGCCGCTGCTTCAGGGTTACCTGCATATTAGTCAGGTTTCAGTACAGGTTTTTCCCATCAAACTGCACATCATACATACAAAGCAATTGAAACATAATTCAGAAGTCCAAATATCCCCAACAAACCGTGCTTTTATGATGACAAATTAAGATCCAAATTCAATATTAGATTTGTTAGAGGTGTGAAGCGGAAGTTGAATTAATGATCTGAAGACCCAAAATCCATGAAGAGGAATGGCGAATTAGGGTGAAAGATGATGTGGTGAATCAAAAAAGACAAATTGTGATTGACTTTTTAGAGGAAGCAAAAAAGTAATCGTTATCCAAAATCTAACAGAATGATGGGTGTGGAGTGTAATCGAAAAAAGGGGAAGTTGGGAAGCAGAAAAAGATAATTGAGGTGAAACAAATAGAGTAAGAATGAATTGATGGAAGGAGCGTACAAGTAAAAAAGCGGGAGTCTGGGGCGGCAGCGGAGTTGTGGTTGTGGTGGTCGGAGTCAGAGAAGGCCCAAAGAGAGGAGAAAGGGTGTTGTTGGTGGTCGTAGGAGAAAGGGAAGGGGGGCCAGGATGATGACTCCAACTCTGCAAAATCGAGGTCCATTATCGAGTTCGGATCGCCTCTGTTTGCCCTCGCCCTCGGGATTTCGTCTTCTGCGTCGCCCAACTCTCTCTCCAGATCTGTCTTGTCTTTGTCCTCTTCAGTCTCCCCCGATCACAATTTGGTAAACGCAGGGAGGAGAGATAAACACCACACGCCCATTCTCATCTACGTCTACAACACTAATCAATCAATACTATCACACTCAATTTCATTTTATGTCACCCCAATCTACCGTACTCCGTAGGAGGATTACCCAATCTTCTATATCTATATAAAAGTTATTGGTTTAATGAATTAATGACAATTGGTAATTAATTAATTAATGTATTAAATTAATTAATGTATTAAATTAATTAATTCATTTAAAAAATATCACATTTACTTAGGCTCTTACAGTAGTCGTCTCACGTCTGTTCGTTTCAGCCAGTTCCTCTTCCTTTCATTTAATCTCCAAATTTGGGTCTTTTATTTATGTTTTGAGTGTGTGTTCGTATGTTCGTTTATATATCGTATTTTTCTCATCGATTTTTATATGTTCCATGCGTATGCCTTTTGAGATTTTTCTTTGACATGTTGATTGTCTTTTGAGATTCTCTTTCAGCGGGTTGTTATTATGTAGATAATAATTTTAAAAAATCACTAATTAGTAATTATATTAATCAATATGTTAAAATTTCTATATTTAATTAATTAAAAACATCTATTTTTATTAACAGTTATAGCATAAATATATACAGCGTGTGAAAATAATACGAAATATATAAATACGATAAAAGTAAATGTGGTAGGCCCGCGCGAAGCGCGGAGAAATGAACTAGTCTTATCTTATCTATATAAAGATTGATTGTCCAATGTCAAAATTGAATGAAATCGGTACCTGCTAATTAATGAATTCCGTTAAGGTACTGTTCAATGGGCCTCTAATATTTTCAGCTCTCAGCAGCCCGTTACGATTCATTCGTTTTGTCCTGCATCATCTTTCTGTAGCGCTCCATCTGAGTTCAATTCTTTGTCTAATGGCGTTTTGCTTCAAATCCGGGTCTTTCGCCCCCCGGCTCTGATTTCGAACCATCCTGGCGCTAAAGAATGTATGCCTGACGTTAGGGTTTTGTGTTGTTGGTATGAACTGCGTACAGTTGCGATCAGTATTTCTTTAATGAGTTGCTTCATGTTGAAATTGGTGACTGTATGTTGTGTAAGTATTCATTCCACTAAAGGGTATGTCTGCCTTGCTCCTATTGTAAACTCACTGGCCATTCTACAATGTGTGAAGTAGTCAGCGTAATTGAAATGGTCGTAATTATTCAATTTCTGATTTCATTGGGGTTTTGTATCTGATTCATACCATGGCTATTGCGTTATTAGTTGTCAGATTCCTTGATTCGAAGCTTTTGGACACTTCCAAAATCGATGCTGAATTTTGAATAAAAAAGACGATTGAAAAATCAAAACCGTTCCTGTGATGGAGACCAGTTATTATGCTTTCCAAATCAAATGAATTATTGATTCAGACAGACATACAATTGAACTTTAGATGATATGAATGACCCCGCAATATGGTTTGATCAATCTCTTTGGCTGATTTGTATCCGTTTTCCCTGATTCATTTTGCAGCTTATGTGTAATTTCATAATTCTTGGCCTGATTATGTGGTTTGCTTTGCTTTGTTATCCTGTGAAATGTTCTGATTTGTTTCCTTTGCTTTGATTTGTTTTACAAATTCTAACCCGTCCCTGTGATGGATACCAGTTATTATTTTTTCTAAATCAATTGAATTATTGATTCGGACAGCCATACAACTGAACTTTAGATCACATGAATGATCTCGCGGTATGGGTGGATCAGTCTCTTTGGCTGATTTGTTTCTGTTCGCCGTTAATTATGTTGTAGCTTATGTTTAATTTCGTATGTCTTGATCTGCTTTTGTGGTTTGTTTCGCTTTGTTATCCTGTGAAAATGTTCTGTTATTGTGGGTGTTTTTGATGAGATCCTCCTTTCTTCTTTCTTTTTGCAGAGATCCTCCTTTTTATTTTAGTTATCTATCTATATATATAAAAACTAGTGTGTATTCCCGTACCATGTACGGGGTCGTATTTAATAAATATTTTAATAATATATTTATTTTTATACTCTTAATTAGTTTATAGGTTGTAGTTTATGTTTTATGGTTTATAATTTATAGATTATAGTTTATATTTTACGATTTATGTTTTATAGTTTAAGTTCATTAATAACTCAATTTAATTATATTGATAACATAATAATAGATAAAGATATATATATATATATATAAGATAAAGATATAATATGATAAAAGATAAAAATGATATTTTTTTGTAATATAACCTATTAGATATATTTTTGATTTTTTTTACTTATTTAATTCAAAGATACATATAAAAAAGATAACCAATTAAGATTGATAACATAATAATAGATAAATATATATAAATATATATATATAAGATAAAGATTTAATATGATAAAAAATAAAAATCTATATTTCTTTTTGTTATATAACCTATTAGATATCTTTTTGATTTTTTTTACTTATTTAATTTAAAGATATATATCAAAATTTAAAGTCGGATGATGTGGAGGATGACATGGTGGATGATGTAGCATAGCTTAGAGGTCGACACATAGGCGAATTGAATATAAGGACGACATGTGTCAAAACAACGTTCTGTTTTAGTATATGTATAGATGAAATTACAATTTATTTTATTTTGTAAAAAATGATATTTTAGGCCCTCGAGAACTTTTAATAAATAAAAAAATTATGCAAGTACATACATGTTTTTTGTATTAATATAGTGGACCACAACAAAACTTGCTAAAAATAAATTTTGATAATTACTTGTAATAATAAATTTCTATATTAAAAAAATTAATTGCCCAACAAATTGCTCCTACAATCACTCTAAGAGCTTGAAAAGTCTTAGCTTTAATATATAAGATAGATTGTTGAGTTTACGAAGTAATGACAATTTGTACCTAATAAATGTTAATATTTTAATCTTTATCCTAATTATCTATTCTCTTAAATGCTAATTTCATCACTAACGTCTTCGTCTCCTTCCTCTACCACAACCTCCAAACTCATTCCTATATAATGGTGTTCGTCAATCCATTCGTTTTATCCTGACGCCCCCTCCTTCTTCGGTTAAAAATTAATATGAGTTAATTAGATATTTTAATCTATCTATATATTATATATCTATATATCTATATCTATAAAAAAAATTGATGGATTTGACAAAGTAATGTCAATCCGTACCGGGCCACCGTAATTGATCCATCGGGCCTAATTGGGTTAGTGGGTTGTATTTGATTTATTGATTAGGCTTTATTTCTTTCGTTGATATTCAACCCTTCTTCTTCTCATTAGCCTTTCATCTTCTCACTTGATTGATGAATTGAAAGATGATTTTTCTTAAGGTTTTTTGGGTATAAATATGTTCTGCCTATTGTAGTATCCAAACGCCTTCTCGAGTTTTTCATTCTTGATTTCGGTTGTAACCATCGTTGCAATAGTTGTATTTTCATTTTACAAGTTTGTTGAATTGTATTATGTCATCGTTCACTCATTTTAAATTTATGGTCTATTTAATGACTAATCGCAAACGAAAAACCGTGATTTTCTCCGCGCGAAGCACGGGGTTCCGGATCTAGTTATTATTATTATTATTTGTTTTCAATGTCTTTATGAAAGCGGTTTCATCTTTGATTTTATTGTCATTTATGGGGTTAATTCACCCACATTTAGTATTCTTAGCCGTTTCACATATATCATCCTTGGTTTTATTGTCATTTATGGGGTTAAATTACACAAATTCATTATATTCTGAGCCGTTTCATTCTTCCCGCTCTTATGTCGGTCATTGTTTTCACTACATTTAACTATATATACACACACGTTTCCTTCCATTTGTTCTTGTTGTCTCCCCCTCTCCACTTTTCCCCTATCAAAAATCTCATGGCTTCCACCTCAAAGCTCCTAGTGTGCAATGCTGGCCACGCTGTCAACTATCTCAAACAAAAGCATATTCGCAAAGTCGTTCCTCCTTCTGTTGGTCGGGAACCAAATGATGGGAAGGGCTCTACGACTTTTCATGATCAAAAAGCAGAATTCAACAACTGCTCTTTCTGATTCAGACTGAGGCCGCACATTCATTCAGTGAGGTGGAGGAGTAAAACCAAAAACAGAGGAAGTAGAAGACAAGTACTGTTCGTTTTGGATTATATTTTACTTCGTTTTTGTTCGGCATGTATTATTAAAAAAAATGAATGTATAGAAAAGAACTTAATTCCTTTTTTTGTTCGGCATGTTATGCAAAAACATTAATTGATCCTTTAAAATGCTATAAATTTCTAATCTGCCATTGTATGTCATTTTGAATTATACCTATTCACCGGGATGTTAATGGATTTGATGTTCCAGGCTTCTTCGTCTGAGTCCTAGATCTTCAACTCACCAGCTCCACAAATCAGACTCTAAATACATGCTTCTTCGTCAGAGACATATTGTTTTGTCGGTGGAGGTTTGTGTTACAAATGACAGAATTTAAGTGTTTCTTCATTTATGTTTGGAGGATAAGAAATTGCTTTGTAAAGAGAGGTATAATGTTAGTACTAATTATTTTCTTTTCTGAATTTTATGTAAGAAATGATTACTGATATGTCTCTGTTAACACCAGTTGCAAGTAGCAAGCTGGTTTTGGCTGCAATAGCATGCAATGATTTTTGGTGAATAAGATTAGTTGGTTTGATGTAATATTGATTTATCTCGGTTTGATAATGTTTCAAATTTGACTTGTTTCTGATATCATATTGGCTTTGTTTCTGATATCAAATTTGACCAGTTGCAAGTAGCAAGCTGGTAACTGTTGTATATCTTTGTTTGAAAGCTTAATTCAGGCTATAACATTTAATTAATTTAAATGATGTTGTATTTTGAATGTGCAGTCAAGCTGGATAAACAAGGGAGCAAGGGCAGTGCACTCTATTAGTTTGTTCTATTTTTGACGCCTCGAGAATATTTGTAGTAGCACTTGGCTATTTCTCAACTTGCTGAAGAAATTGAAAGTCGATAAATTGTTGTTTGAACCAGATGACATTGATAAATAATTGATGTTTGGTCAATTCTCATTGCTTTGTGGCATCAAAATCAGATCTTTCTTACTCATTAGTTCCATACTTCAGTGTTGTGTGTATTTTGTTGCTCTATTGTGCCATTGGGCATTTTTTTTGTACTGCTGGATATGGGTTAGAAATTTATACTGCTTAATCTGAGTTAGATCTTTGGCTAGAGATGAGGAAGTTGAATAAAGTTGAATAATGTCAGGTTGCACAAAAGGAGAGGAAAGAGAAGCTTGGGCTATCTAATGTTGGTAAGATCATTTTGATAAACATGGACCGCAAAAACTCTCCAAGATCATAATCTATAACAATGAGATTTGTGTATGTATTTCTTTTCATGTGATATTGTCGATGTTGGGAATACAATTGAATTGGAGAGGTTCTCTTTTTTTTTTCTCTTTTTTCAAGGTGGTAAGCTTTATATTTATAGGTACAGTTGTAGTATAAACTTACACTATGTTAGCTTAATGGATATTGTTTATGTCGTATCTTATTCTCCCAAGCGTAGGTGTTAATATTATATTCTCTAATGGCATCTCTGAATAATCCTCTCTACAAAAGAATGTATAGTGATTGTGAGAGTCTGCCTCCCTTGGACCAAAAAAAGAATGTCTATTAATTATGGTTTATGAGGAAATCGAGCAGTTCCTACTTCTGATTTATTGTCATGTTATTAGAGCTCTGAATCTCTAATGCTGATTTTCTGAAAATAGTAGCTTTGGTAATATTTGACAAAAAGTTGTAATGTTGGTTGTCAAATAGTTGTCATATTGGTTCGCTTTCCAAATCTTTTGAGATATTATCATTAGATCTTTGCTTTTTAACTCTTGATCACTTTGGAACACATTTAAACTCTTGATCACTTTGGAACACATTTAAACTCTTGATCACTTTGGAACACATTTAATGATCTTCCATTGCTCATTTCTTATTTTACTGTCAGGTCGACACCCTTATAGATATAACTGCCAAATTTTGACAATTTAATATGTTTATTACAGTTGTTGACTTAGCCTTTTTCTTTTATTTTTTGGCATCCTGTAGCATATAAATTTGATATGTTGAATACAATTGGATACATATACTCAAGACAAGCAGCAAAAGAGCTTGGAAAGCAGACAAACTATTTGGGCGTTCATTTATTGTAGAATGGTTCAGAAACAAAGGTCCTTCCATCAAATATCAACTTATGGCTGCTACAGGTGATTAACCTCAAATTATCAAACCTAGACTTCTGAATGAAGCATAATGTTGTTCATTATCTATCAATTTATATATTAACTTTGAATGTATGAATTTGTTTGATAGCATTGATTTTTAATAATTTAGATTATACTGATCTTATGTGATCAACATATTATATATTGGTAACCATGGTTTTTTGCTTCAAGTTTGGTTGAACCAACTCCTCTTGCTGAAAATATTAGCATTCTAACAAAGTAAGACCGCTTTCACTCTTATCTTCATTTCTTATTGAGTAAAAAGTATCTTTCCTGATCTTTTAATTTCCGCAATTTGTTGCAAGTTGCATGCTGGTTGTGAAGAGGAAGTTGTAATTGGTTTCTGGAGTGGTTTTACTTCTTTTTTTTGGTTAAAGGAGTGGCTTTACTTGGTTAATAGGTATGATTGGGATAGTGGTATCGTAGCTCTCTCCTATTTGTGGTAAATAATCATGTTTTTCCAAGTACACACTATTTTATAAAAAAATTGTCACTTAATATTATTTTGTTATATAGTTATAGATTTGTTAAGGTTCAAGCACTTCTTAGGATAACAGCTTACTCAAAAAGAGATTTTTATTTACATTAACCTTTTCTTCGAGCCTCACTTAGTGGTGTATGTCTAAATTTTTTCCTCAAAAAATCCATCTTCCTTGCACTGAACTAGGAGAAGGCAATTGAGGAGCGAAATAGTTGACTTAGGTAATTAGTAGCTTATTTCTTCTATAAGCTTGAAGTACTATGGCCTAATTAGTGTTGTATAACATGATATGTGTACTGATTCAATACTTTCAGCTAATTAATTATTTGATCATGTCAAACAAACAATATCAAATTAAAGACCAATAGATTAAAACTCAAGAAAGGTGTGCTATCTACTGACTAAGCTTGATTCCAACGAGTATTAATATTGCCTTTGTGTCTTAGCCGATTTAGTATTGCTCGGAATGCAGATGTTCGAGTCAAAGAGACGAAGAATGAAGAACATACAAGGAATCCTGACAATTGAATCCCCTCTCCAGCTACAAGGAATGATTAGTATCTTTTGAAAAATGATTCTTTTTTGTAACGGTTCACATCTAAACAATAAAAATGTCAAAAGTTCATAAATTACCTACTTTTTAAATATGAATTAAAAGTCATAACTAACAAGAAAGGTACAAACCTTCGGTTCTCTCTTATACAATAAAACGCTAATGTCAGATTTTGCATTGTCTAATTAAATAACTTGAGTACGAAATGAAGCACATATTTAGTAATGTCGAATTTCTATTTGATTAGGATTAGGCTGAAAGCAATGTGTTTTCTTTTGGAGAAAGTTGAAGCTGAAATGAAAGACTATTCTAGATCTAAGTTCAATACTTAAATAGATGCTCTCATCTACTTCAAGAAGTTGTCACTTTGCAGTTTCAGCATGTAGGGTTGGCTCCCGGTCCGGTTCCGGGAAAAACCGGTTCCGCCGGTTACGGTCCCGGAACCGGCCGGTTTTTTATTTTTTTTAAAAAAAAATAACCGGCGGTTTTGTTTTTTAAAAAAAAAATTATTAATTTATAAAACTGAAAAAAAATCTAAAAAAATCTAAACATAATTTTTAAACTTAAAAAAAGTGATTATAAAAAAACTCTATTAAAAAAGAATGTTTTGTCATTTTTTTTAAGTTTAAAAATTATGTTTAAAAAACTTAAAAAAAATGATTATAAAAAAACGCTATTAAAAAGAATGTTTTCATTTTTTTTAAGTTTTTTAAATTAAATATGAAGGAACAAAAAAATTAAAAAAATTGGGCTTGCACTTAACAGTGACTTACTTGTTAAGTTGCCTACGTATCCTCTCGGGTTAGAGGAATCAAAGCCCACGTAGTTCTTTACCTTTTTTCAAAACCCGTTACCTAAGTCGAATCTTCGGCGGATGAATCGGTGCGTATCGTAGTAGAATCTCCAATCCACTCGTCTTCTGATGACTCGATAATGTTACGTTGTTGCCTAATTGCGGCTCTCTTCCAATCGCAAACACAACATTGCGCCTCCAATGACTCCGGTGCCAAATTTGATCTCTTCCTCGTTAAAGTGTTGCCTCCTGCACTAAAAGTTTGTTCCACCGCCACGGTTGAAGCGGGGACGGCAAGAACTTGAGCCGCAATCTTCGCAAGCGTTGGAAACATGCTCCTATGATCCTCCCACCACTTCAAAACATCTAAAGTATCACAACTAACAAACTCAAAGTTGGTGTTAAGATAGTTATCAATTTCCGCATTCGTGTTTGTAACTCTTGGTCTTTTACTAAAATACTTAGCTCCAAAGGCCCCCAAGCTAGAGCCCGAAGAAGCCGGAGGTAATTGTGAAGTAGTCGGAGAATCAGAAAAATGAGTAAATAAAGTTTCAATGTTTGTTCTAGTTCTAGAAACCATACCTAAAATATCCTCTAGTTCACCGTCGGCTAAAATATATCCATAATAGTCATTTAAAAGAGCGTGTAAAACGGATAATTTAAGTCTAGGATCTAAAACACAAGCAACAAGAAAACAATCGGGAATATATCTATAGTAGAGCAACCACTTACTCCTCATGCTTGCAACGGATTCCTCAATGCCGGGAAGTTTAGCTCCCTCACTTAAACCACACATAACATTACAAGCTTCCAAGACAAAAACATTACTACTTGGTGTATAAACATGACTAAATCTCTTTGTTGCATCACTAAAACATTTTAAAAACGTTGCAATACTTTGACATATATCCCAACCTGATTCGCTAAAATAGAAAGTAGAGCCAGAAAGGTTTTGAGAAACAAAAGACGTTAAAACTTGTTTATATTGTATACATTCACATAGTAATATGTAAGTAGAGTTCCATCGGGTACCCACATCTTTTGAAAAACGTTTTGGGTGCACCCCGTTAGTTTTACAAAAGGTCATCCAATCTCTTGTAACTTTAGGATGCCCCCAAATATACTTAATAACGTTCTTAATTGGCTCAAAATGATAACTCATAGCACGTAAACCATCTTGAACACATAAGTTTAAAATATGACAAGCACATCGAATATGAAAAAATTTCCCACCAAATAAAGGTTGACACATTTCTTGTAAATCTCTAATAGATGCGGTGTTAGCAGATGCATTGTCGAATCCAATTGAAAAAACTCTATTAAGTAGTCTATATTCTTCTAAAATTCCACGAATCATCATAGCAATATTTTGTGCGGTATGTGAATCATCAAAGACTCTAAATGCCAATAAACGTTTTTGCATTGTAAAATGATGATCTACAAAATGACATGTAACACCCATGTAAGAATGGGTTTGAGTATTATCACTCCATATATCACTACAAATAGAAACATGCATATCATTTTGCGAAAAATAAGAAACTAATTCGGCCTTGCGTCTTTTATAAGCCTTAATTACGTTTTTCTTAATCACTTTCCTAGATACGGATGTAAAAGCGGGTTATGTATGATCTTTAATGTACTCATTAAATCCTACATTTTCACTAAATCGAAATGCTAAATGATCAACACAAATAGCTTCGGCTAATGCTACACTATTAGCTTCATGATCAAAACGAAATAAAGGGTTACCGGTAGTAGAAGATGCAAATCCGCCGGAAATTTGTGTTTGTCCCCCTAGCATTCCCATCTCGGCGACGTGTTTGTGCTCCATGTGTCGTTGAAGGGTTCCATATCCTCCACTTTTCTTCCATTGGAATGTCGCCTCGCAAAAGTTACAAGAAACAATAATTAGATCGGGATCATAATCCTCGGCCTCGAGTTCCTCGAGACCGGTTTCTAATTTAGTAAACCACTTTACAAAAATAGGAGATGTTAGTTTCCGGGATTGGTTCCCGGAGGACCCGGACCTCCCCCCCCCCCTAGGGGCCCTAGCCGGCCTCGAACCGCTAGCTTGCCCTTGAGGCCTAGCGGTCCTACCCCTACCGGACCTAACTTGGGAGGTGAGAGTGGGAGTGGGAGAAGTGACATTATCACTCTCTTGGGTGTCAAAATGTTCCGCCATATGATTAAGAACAATTAAATAATATGATTAAAAGCAATTAAAACAATTAAAACAATAAAACAATAAAACTTAGAACAATATAATAATGTGATTAAAAATGTAAAAGCAATAAAATATTGAAAGACAAAAGCTAATTAAAAGGAAGAGATTAAGAGAGATATGAAATTTGAGAGATTATAAGATTGAGATTTGAGAAAGAGAAGAGAGATTGTTGATGGAATTTGAGAGATTATAAGATTGAGATTTGAGAAAGAGAAGAGAGATTGTTGTTGTTGGATGTGTGATTTGAAGATTGTATGGTATGATATTTATAGGGGTTGAAATGAGTTATTTTAATATTAAAAAATTGCCGGTTAACCGGTTTTTCCAGTTAACCGGCGGTTAAAAAAATTTAAAAATAAAAATAAAAAACCGGCGGTTAACCCAACCGCCGGTTTTGAAAAGCGTTTTTCGTGAACCGGAACCGGACCGTGACCAAACCGGTTCCTACCGGTTCCGGTTTTGACCCGGTCCGGTTCCGGTTCGAACCGGCGGTCCCGGTCCGGTCCGGCCATCACTATCAGCATGTAGTTTACTGATGACAATGGTTTCCGTTTCCTGAACCGACCAGGCGCCAATTGGAGCCCTCGCTGACCTTGCCTACAACACTGCTCCGTGGTTTCAACGAGGGACAGTTCAGGTTCCGGTTCCTAAGGTTACACCGCCACCGCCTGTTGTTCATGTTTGTGAATCCTCTTCCCCACTGAAAATCTAAATTCGGAGAACCTTTACCCAATCGGATCACCCAGCCACATTTTCTCCAAATTGGCCAACAATCTGCGTAATTCGGAGGTAGCTCTCACTAATTCTCATCTTCTTTCTGTTTCATTTTGTATTATATTTTCCCAATATTTGTTCTTCGGAGGAGCTGCTGCTTCAATGTTGACCTCAATTGATCATATAATCAACCTACAACTATTAAAGATCAGTTCTGAAGGAAGACTAAACTTTTCAACTACTCTGATCCTGAAATAAAGAGCAAGTTTTTTTTTTGTCCACATGATTTCCTTTCAAAACAGAAGTGGATGTTTTTATATCCAGCTTGAATTCATACTATCAGCAATTCAACATCACATTGATATTTAAATTTCCATATGCTGCATTCTCTGGAAGTAGCCATTGAAGGTCAAGATAAGGTTTTCAAATATGTGATTATTGGTCACTGTTAAATTTCATCTTTTGGTAAGTGGATTGATTTGTTTATGAATGTAGGTTGCAGAAACTTTAATAAGAAAAGTATTGGCTCCTTTCAATCAGAAGACAAAGTTGATTGAGGCAAAACGGTATGTTCTTGAACTTAAGTTTCACTATCCCTACCTGGATTTTGAAATGTTAATGAATGTCCTTTGGTTTTTGTGGACTTGCCTCATACCGATTGTATTAAAATTGAAACACACGTAAAAGTAGATCAAGTTTATGTAAGAAATGAAGTCCAAATTTGTAATATTTCTAAAAATCCAAAGTAGATCTCCCAATACTTACCGGCTAATAAAGGGAATCCAAGGATATTATTCTCCAATCTGAGTTTTGCTCACGTCTGCCTAAATTTCATTATTATTTTTCGAAACCAAGAAGCCTTATGTATAATCAAGATTTTATCACACCACTGTCATGTTTTTCCCGTTGGTCTAGAAATGAGAAGCTGAAATTTTAGATAAACTCTTTCCCGCTTGACTGCCTCCCAGATGAGTTGAGTTCTGTTTTTTGACATGCTACAGCTGGACACAACATCTGGATTGATAAGGTAAGTCAATAGGGCTATTTAGGCCAATCCTCAATTTTGCACGCATCATTTAAGGTTTAGGTTTATCAAATTTCTAGGTATTTATAGTACAAGTGCAGAGTTGGAACCAAATTTTGTGACGGAATGCCAAGATGAACAACTCAAAGGAACAAAACTAAAAGTGAAGTCGTGATTTCTCCCATGGTTAGTGCGAGACGTGATACATGCCAATTTTCTCCAAGAGAAACAAAGATTTAGTACGCCAAGGTGAACGATTGCTTTTCAGCTTTTCTTTAATCGGATTTGTTGTCATTCTTTGAATAATGGAATAGTCTATGTTGTTTGTTGTACTGTGAAGAGCAATTTCTAAATAAGTTTAGGTTTCTTTTGATTTTTTTGTTAGATCTGGAATCCACCTGTATTAATCTTCTGCTATTGCATTTTGTCTTATTTTTTGCTGCCTTGATCTAATCATGTGTGTGTTTATTTGAACTTCTTGCATCAATTCTTTAGACTTGATCCTGATGGTTTTTACTATGAAATTAAATTCTTCTCTGCCACTTTGCAAAATTTCTGGTAAGCAGAACCATGAAAATTTTACATTCTTGGTAGCATGACTTCTACTGCCGTTAATTTTGTTACTAAATTTCTGGTAAATAGGAATGTGTTTGTTGGTCTGACTATAGAGACCTGTAATCTGATGTTTGATGTATTTACAAGAAAAAATAGTCATAAAAGTAGATGAGGATGGATATCAGATCTAGATCAATATGGAAACATTCTTTTCATTGATTCCGAAGTGGTACAAATCCTAATATTTATTGCCCAAACATATAATAGGTATTGGAACAATCCTTTCATTCTTATACCTACGTACTTGAAAAGGCCCATGTTAATTGTATGTAACTTGCTCTTATAAAACTAACCTCTAAACACTCTGAACTGCCTTTCTATGTTTCTTTCTATTTTATTTAGTCGTTAAAGAGTCGGCTTATTTTGGGACTTAGCTCTTACTTTATGTTGGCTTCTCTTCAGTATATTTAGCAGCATTGCAAAGTATGCAGCCCCAAGTGCGGAATCAAGGTCAATCTCTTCCTATCCCAATGGCGTCTAATCAACCAACAGGTCAAGGGAGACAGCAAATTTTGAACCCGAACATTCAGATTAACATTAGTTCGACAGTTTTCTGCAAATTTACCATCTGTATTGCCTTCTAATTTAGCTAAGAATAACATGCCAAATGTAATACAGAATCCCAACCAGCAAAACATGTCTGGGATTTCACAGAATTCCATGGGGAATTCAATGGTACAAGGAGTGGCTTCTAATAATTATACGAACTCTCAGAAGCCGATGCAAGTTAGGCAAAGATGGTACTAGATCTTCATCTGCATAAATGCATCTTTAAATTTGTATTGAATGATTTGCAGAAGACTACCCTCCTGCAAAACTTTTTCGTCTCATCCTCCGGTTTATGTTTTATTGAATGATTTTATCCAGATTTTAAGGACCGTTGCATTTTATTTTAATCCACTTTTTCGAATTGAAATTAACTTCTATTTTTGTCTTGCCCATTGTTATAAGCAAATGAATGATATCGATTTAGCTATGGCCAAGAAAATCAAGGATGCTGAAAAGAATAAGATCAAGGATGTTGTCAAATAGAATTTACGAAATCTTGGCCAAGAAAATCAATCCCTTGATCAGGTTATGATTAAAAGTCATTTTCGTATCAAAAATTGTAATTAATGAATGATTCGATCGTGGTCATGAATGGTTGAATTATGTATCACGTGGAACTTTAGCAAAACTGTAAATCCATATCTTCACCTCGACTTTATCACTACATCATTAGCTATGAGTTAGTTAATGCCTTATGTTTTTATCTGCAAAGTGACACTTAAATCAGCTGGTCTCTTTGTCTTTACATGAAAATGTATCTGCTGTGGAGCCTAATGATGCTACCATTGTTTGTGCCTTTCAAGTTTATGCAAGATCAGGAGATGCCAAAGTTGGTGATCGTGATATTGGAGTTATGGTGAAGATGGCCTTGATTTTCAGTCTGCAATCCAATTCTTGGAATGTATTCCAAACGTGGGATGATGAGTGAAGCCTAAGAGAAGAAGCCTCATAGATACTGCCATGGTACTGTTGCTCTTTTGTTAGTGTTTATCTCTCTCTTTTTATCCCCATTATTGTAATTATTGGTATGAGAGTGAAATTGTGAAATTGATTGTGTGTGTTCTGAAATCAGTGAAATCCATAATTGCCAAAAGAGTACATATCTTCTGATAAGGAAGCTGCCATTCCAAAGGTTGGTTCATGAGATCGCACAGGACTTTAAAACTGATATGCGTTTCCAGAGTCATGCTCTAAAAGGTAGATTTTAGGGTAATTACATATATCTTCAGAAAGAATTTTAAATCCAAATCCCATAAACCCTACTTCATAATGAAATCCCTAAAGGAATTTGCATGTAATTCTCAGTGTAAGAGTCGGTCAATGTTTTCGATCCCTGTTTTGATAGTTTCAATCCTTAAATAAAGTTCTTTTCCTGCAAGAAGATGATGGGATCTTGAATCAAAAATTCTTTTTTGTGAAGAAATTAGTTGTCTCTGTACCAGATACCAGTAATGTGAATTGTAGTTCCTAAATGGTTAACATTTATGGACTTGGATTCTGGCATGATGGGATCTTGACGACCGCTGGTCTGCTCAACTCCGCTGCTCATCAACCTCATCATGCTGCGCTACAGCTTACAAGTTTGCCCAATTGACTCCTTGATGATTTGCCCTAATCCTGAATTCTCATATGAAAATGATATAGTGGATTAGTGTATATTTAGGGTTTATCAAATCCTTTAAAATTTGAAGGCTGGACTGTTGACTGCTGCAGTAAGAGTTGTTTTGTGTTTGTTGTGAATATGAAGAACTGAAAAGTGAGTAGGCAGGTTGCCTTTGACAGTGGCACCCAATTCTGAAAACTTGAAGGACTGGAACAGGAGAACAACTCTTGATGCAGCATGCAACACTGCAACCTTCAAAATATGTTTATTTCTTATTCGTTTTAATTTGTGCCTTCTTATTCTTTCTGCAGCAGTAAGTTAGAAAGTTCAATGCTTTTACAAATGCCTGATTATTGCTGCAACAACAACTAAGTTAGTTAAGTCCTTAATGTTTATTTAGTTTGAAAAGAATAAATAGGTATTTTTCGAGTATCAGCGTTTCACCAAATGTAGCGGCAAATTTCAATCCTAATCCCCCAAGCAGTCATGAGGCTTTGTTGGAAGGTAAATCTGTAACTCTTGCTTTTTCCCTTACCCTAATTTCATGTTTACATTTTTAATGATATCACGAAATACTACATTTTGATATCAACGTATGTAACCAAGGGGCAAGACTATATTTTTGAGGAGCTAGAGGAGAATTATGATCACGAGTTTGATTGAAATTGTTAAGTTTGTTTTTTAAGAAACCCTTTTACCGATAGCTAGGAGAAATAACAAGAGAATCTGCATATAAAATCATGTACCTTCTACTTTTATATCTTCTATTTTCAGTTTGCAGAACCCCCGCGAGTGTAAAATTTTTGGTGTTTAGTAATGTGAAATTATAGGATCAAATGCTAAAATAACTCATGTGTTTTTCATAAGAAATTCCTGTCTATTTTGTGATTTGTTTTTAGGTGGACAATGAAAACACATATGGCATACTCTTTGAAGCTAAGATTCTTGCTAATATTGAACTCATCGTACGAAAAGCTTACATATCTTCAGGTGGTGGTTGCTTCATGGATGTTGGGTATTCTTAAATTCCTGCACTGATTTATGTCATTTTGACTTTATGCTAATTTTGTTACTACTATACACTATTTACTCCTTTTCCAAAAACCAGCATTCAATGTTACTGATCAAGAAAGGAACAAAATTACTGATGGGGAAGTAATTGATTATATCCACAAGGTATAATGCACTAAAATTCCACAACTCATTAATGGTGTCCTTATTCGGGAATTAATGAAATATATAGCAATTCGTTGATGTCTTCTTATCTAAATTTTCAGTCGTTAGGACCAGATTTAACTTCCAGGAACAAATCCATTGATTTTCAGTCGACTTCAGAATATTACACTTCGATCGAGTTCATCGAGAGGGACATGCATGCTCTGTTATCTGAGCTAAGTGTTGTGCTAGCTCACCGGGGTGGTAATGTGGTCAATGTTAAAATTTGGACCCACAACACGAGTCAGGAAAAGCGTTTATCCATTGATAAACCAGATATATAATTACTCACTACTTCTTTTGTTTTGTTTATTATTACACATACATGGGGATAAAGGTGTTGGATGGTGGACATAATAGATAAACTTGGAACTGCTTTTCACTTTCTAAAATGTTGCTAGCTGATGCCAACTCTTTCATGTTGGATATCTTTAATGTCATTATAGGATCATGTAGATTATTAACATTGGATGTAAAGGCATGGGAGCCTCTTATATCTCTCTTCCAATCACTAGGTAACTAGGTAATGTTTATGTAGGAGTTCTTCAGCAGAAGAATCAATTCCATAGAAGACAAACCCTTTGCAATTTAATTTTATGAGAAAAAAATTTGACACTAACATCTCTTAACGTTTGTTGAACAATACAGTTTCCCAAAATCCAAAGAGCACAAACTATTTTTCATGAAGAAGTGTGCTTCTAACGATTATGTGTCCGTGTGAAACATTAAAACATGCATAAATGTTTTAGATTCTTCGCCTATCTTCATTTACAGTTTGATACTGCTATAATCATACTTTGCACACAGAATTGCACCAAAACTCTATGTCGTACTGGATCATGCATTTTGTTGCGTGCCACAACCCGCATTCGTAGTAGATACAATCACATGTTGCAATCATCTGAATGATATTATAACAACAGAGTGTAGTCGTTTCCTGTTGTCTAACAAGTTGGGTTAGGTAATTTTCTACGCATATAGTAATGGTGTGATTTATCCTTTTATAAACTCAAACGTGTCTGCCGCTATCAACAAATTCTCTTCTCTACATTATCAACTCTTTCACACTATTTTGCATGCCATTTAGGTTCACCATGTGCTTATTTGAAGAATGAAGTAAAATGATTCTTTTATTTACATCGAAGACGACATGATCATAGAGCATAAAAAACAGTCGAATCAAACCAAATTATACCCGCGCTTCGCGCGAGTTTCCGTTTCTAGTCTATATAAAAGTTGGTTGTCCAATGACCAAATTGAATGAAATCGGTACTTAATTAATACTATATTTATGTTAGTTTTTTTCATTTTTATTAATGAATTATCATTAATTCTAATCCATTTAAGTCTTGTTGATTAATTCTAAATCCAATTAAGTCTTTTTGTTTTCATTATTAATTATCTTATTCTAATTCTTATCTTATTTAATTTAATATCTAAAATTTTATCTTCTTATATATATTAAAAATTTTAAAGGTTGGTTGTCTTTTGCCAAAATTTAATGTAATTGATACTTATCTCCACCACAATCAATACTCCTAATCTTCCATTTTTAAACCTTAATGGTTCTCATAAAAATTTCTTTTTGCATGTTTGGTTTATAATGATTAAAAAGAATGACTATTAAATTAGAAATAAAGCTTCACCAATGTAATTTTTAACTTTTATCCTATTCGTATTATAAAAATTTTATTGTCAAATTTCATTGTCAAATTTCATTGACTGTACGCAAATCGTTGAAGGTTGAGACATTTTAGTCATTTCCATAAAATTATATATATGAACCAATATTATGTTTCAAAATTACTTCAAACATAAATATGAGGAAATAAAAAATACTTATAACTACAAATATTGACAACTTCGATAATAACAACAAAAATATTTAAAATAATGTGTAATTTAATTACATACGAAAATTTATAATTTTCTCGCGCGAACATAAAGCTTGATAAATCCATAAATATATATAAATTATTGCATTTCATATATAATTAGTATATCATAGCAAAAATATATTTAAATAAATAATTGAGCTCTGCGTAGCAAAACAATCTATGTCTAGTGTATATAAAAACTGGTTGCTCTTAGCAGAAAGTAAATGTAATCCGTACCTATTAAATGCTTTAGCAAAACCCTTCTCATCCCATTTAAGAATCTATATATATTCTCTTTTTCCCTTAAATGTAATTGGTATCTCATCAATTCTAAACCTTACTTTTTGTAAAACCTAATAAATTCTAGATTCATTCAAATTTTATTACTTTTATTAATTAATTATCTTATCCTTTCTTCCTAATCCTATCTTTGTCCTAATTAAATAATATAGTAAATATAATGTCAAAACATAATATAATTTTTATCTACTAATTTTAATCTCCCTAAATAAATGATGTTGTTCGTAGTCAAAACCTAACCGTCTGAGTAAAAACAACATAATCACGTCAAACTGAAAACCAATTCGAACACAATAAATCTAGATATTATAATTAATAAAGAAAAATTAACTATTTAATATATTAAATTATTAAATTGATTCAACTGCACACTAACACGTATAGACCCAGCCCGTCTTGAACAATAATCTGAATTGATCTAATTCATTCTCAATCTCAACCCAACTTAACTGATCTGATTAACAACTCTATTTACAAAACATAAAAATCACCCGACAACGTCAAAGCAATAGAAACAAATACATGTAACAACCTCAATGACGCTATTTAATTACCTACTAACTTTCCAACTACTCCCTTCGTCCCTTAATATAAGGTCCATTTGCTTTTTCGACACTATTCACAAACCGAGAGAATCTTCTCGTTTTCTTGACACCACTTTACTCTCAGACAAACCCTAAAAAACCAGCTTCTGCAAACAGAGGCAGAAGAAGAGGAAGAGGAGGAAGAAGACAGTATAGAAAAAGAGATGACTTCTGAGAACTTTTTCACTGTTGTAGCCAACAACTTTGATGTTCTTGCTGGGTAATTAATTTCTTCCACCATCTTGTGAAGCCGGACTCCCCCTTCCACTGAGCTATTCTCCTAATCTACTATATAATTTTCGCCTTTTTACAAATGAATGTTTAGCATTGAAGTCCAAAGTGTTTTCATTGGTTCCACAATAAATTTTACTTCCCTTTCATATTAAGCAATTAAAGGTCGCATTAAATATTTTTGCATTCTTATTGGTTAATGACATTCCTCAATTTACTACTATTATTTTTTTAGTTGGTGAGTTTTATACATTATAAATGGATCAAACTATATAAAAAAATTGAATGTGTGAGGGTATATAGAATTAAAACTTAGATTTTTAAAAGATGATTATTTGTTTTCAATCTATTATAATCTAATCTATCCAATCTAATATATAAATTGCGATTTTAACAAATGGATCAAACTCTATAAATGAGCTTTTAGTCTCTCTTTTTATTTGAATGGTTTGCTAAACACGTATCTTGCTCTTGAGTTATATGTAATTTGCGATTTCAAAATGGATTAATTTGATGATAGATCTCAAATTCGTCTTTTCCGTATCTTGCTCTTGAGTTATATGAGTGAGTAATGTTATGTTAATAGTTTTATTGCGTATAAATACACTAATGAATTAAGCATGGTTTCTTCAATGAGTAGGTGGATGTTTTTTGTTGTAGTTTGATTATAAGTTGATGTTTGATATTCCTTTTTATAGTTTGAATTATAAATTGGATTTTTGATATTGAACCATATTGAAAAAGTTGATAAAAATTACAAATTTGGTCTATACAATATTAACATATGTAATAGCAGCATGAATCACATATCCAAATTATCTTTCTGGAGACGCTAACAGGACAACAAAGAGCAATCAAGAAGACAATCAATCAGTAACGTTTATATAAAATAATATAGACCCGCGCGTAGCGCGGGACCCAAAATGCTAGTATACTATAAAATTAGGGGTTCCTCCAATTAATCACACTGCATTTAATGCTTTGTTTCTAATTTATGTATTTTCTTGATTTTTTTCTTTTTCCATTTCTTTCTTACGTTTACGAATATGTCACTCCAATGAAGATTTTGACCCACCAACATATGTCTATAGTGGATCTATATGAAACTTATCATGATCTTCTACACTTCGGTTCCGCAAGGTGTGAAGTTTTATAGGCCGTAAAACCCGCGCGTAGCGCGGGCCAAAAAGGTCTAGTATTAATAATAACTAGGTCATTTCCCGCGCTTCGCGCGGACCAAATGCGTTATAATTTTGTCGATATTTCTATATTTCAGATATTTTTTCATACATGTCATTTTTAATAAAAGAATAGAATATCTCTCATATATGTACCAGAATCAGATAGTCATTGATGGTGCTCGGATTTCTCTTCATCACCATACAGATTGGTGCCAAAGAGCGAAGAGAGAAAAATATGAAAAATGTGGGAATACTAACCAATTAAGCACATCGTTATGGTTTTTATTAGACATTTAATAAGTCTCAATTGTCATTGGGTAAATGGGAGATGGAAAATTAAAAGGGGGAAATTAGGTTCAAACATTAATTAGTCTCAGTTGACATTATTTTATCAATAGATCGATTTTATAATATATATAATACATTTCGTCTTTTTCTAGTCTTATTATGATATCTATATATGATATTTAGGTTTGATTTTATTTTCATTGAACGAATGTCAATCCAACCACGTATATTTAATATTGTAACGATTATACTCCGTAGTTGGCAAGTTAGTAGGTAATTAAATAGCGTCATTGAGTTTGTTACATGTATTTGTTTCTATTGCTTTGATATGGTTGTCGGGTGATTTTTATGTTTTGTAATTAGAGTTGTTAATCAGATCAATTAAGTTGGGCTGAGAATGAGAATGAATTAGATCAATTCAAATTATTGTTCAAGACGGGTTGGGTCTATACGTGTTAGTGTGCAGTTGAGTCAATTTAATAATTTAATATATTAAATAGTTAATTTTTCTTTATTAATGATATTAGATTTAGATTTATTGTGTTTGAATTGGTTTTCAGTTTGACGTGATTATGTTGTTTTTACTCGGACGGTTAGGTTTTGACTACGAACAACATCAATTATTTAGGGAGATTAAAATTAGTAGATAAAAATTATATTATTTTTTGACATTATATTTAATATATTATTTAATTAGGACAAAGATAGGATTAGGAAGAAAGGATAAGATAATTAATTAATAGAAGTAATAAAATTTGAATGAATCTAGAATTTATTAGGTTTTACAAAAATTAAGATTTAGAACTGATGAGATACCAATTAAATTTAAGGAAAAAAGGGAAAATATATAGATTCTTAAATGGGATGAGAAGGGTTTTGCTAAAGCATTTAATAGGTACAGATTACATTTACTTTCGGCTAAGAGCAACCAACTTTTATATATATATATAGATTTAGGCTCCTGAGAAACCAACTCTTAGAGTACAACGGAGTTAACGAATAGGAGCCATAGGACGAGATTAGATGAAGGGTTGGATTAGGAGTCTTGGAATTAAAAGAAAATAAGGAAAAAAATATCAAAACTACTTCCTTAATTTACGGTAATTTCAAATCAACTACTTCTCTCTCTCTTCCATCAATTCAACGCCTTCTCTCTCTTCTATCGTTCTTCTCTTCCAATTTTTTCTTTCATAAGGTAACAATAGTTGATTGATACAACAACACAGAAATCTCCATGGAAGAAGGTTAGTATCGTAATATGCATCAAATTTGTTTACTAAAATCGAATTTGATATATTAGATTCATAGGATTTTGATTAGGGTTTTGTTAGGATTTGATTAGGGTTTGATTATATTTGACTTTGATATATGCATCAAACTAGGGTTAAATAGGGTTTCGTTCTGATATATGCGACAACAATAAAACGATATGCATCAGATGATTCGGTGGTATGCAGTAGCAATTTAGGGTTTCACATGAATTATGTTATGCAGTAAAAAGGTTGTCGTATGCGTTTCGTAATCGCTGTTATGCAGCCGGATATACTTGATATGCAGTAGATATATTTTGATTCTAACAATGGTTTTCGCATCTCAAATCAAATTCTTAGCCAAGTGGATGTGACATTCGACTTTCATATTAGATTCACAAAATTCTTTCATGTAAATTGACGTTCATGAGGGTGAGAAATTTGATTTACCTATTGAGTTTTGAATACCTATTTAAATTTTACTATAGGTTGCTAAGGTGATATTTTGATATGCGATAAAGTAAATCAATATTCAGTTCGTAATCTCCGTTATGCAGTAGTTATGTTGGCTTTCTCCCTAAGTTATTTTTTCGCGGTTATGCAATCTGATTTATTTGGTATGCACTTGTTCTTAATGAATGTGCATTTACGGTTCATTGATATGCAGAAAACGGTATCAGGTATGCAGAAGAACCAACCTGATGATGTGATCTATTCTTCCTCAGACGATGGTGTTGATTGCATGTCAGATGATGATGAAGATGCATTATATGGTACCGAATGTGTTATGGACGATGGCTTCATTGGAGGTCAGGAAAGGTTATTGTCTGACAAAGAATTTGTATTTATGAATTGAAAACATTATTTGGGGTCATATTCATTATATATATGATATGCAGTATAATATTAAAATATAGCGTGTTGATATTCACTTGTTTGTGTGTGATATGCACACTAATTTTTATATTATGCAAATCGTATGCAGTTTTTTTAAAGTGCATTCTTAATATGATGAATTTGATGAACAACGATTGGTGCATATCGTTACAGATTTGGTGTATATCGATGTAGATTTGGTGCATATATACAGATTTAGTGCATATCACTACGAATTTGGTTCATATCTATACATATTTGGTGCATATCGTTGTAAATTTTGTGCATATCGGTGCAGATTTGATGCATATCTATACAGATTTAGACATTTAGTGCATATCGATACAAATTTAGTGCATCTATAGATATGTGTTGCGTATCAACTAAAAAGTTGTAAACCTTGGAAAACAAACCCTAGTATGTCTTCAACGCCAATAACACATTGAGTACCAAATCATAATGATAATAATTCTTCGGTTGTCAAACCATCGTCTGAAACATCAAAAACATCGTCTGAGGAAGAATAAATCACATCATCATTTGGGTTCTTCTGCATATTTGAACTTGTGTTGTGCATATCAACTAAAAAAGTGTGCATTGAGGAAGAAATAGATCACATCATCAATTGGGTTCTTCTGCATACCTGAACCATTTTTGTGCATATCAATGAATAGTTAGTGCACATCCGTTAACAACAATTGCATATCAAATAACCGAAAAATGTTTCCCTAGAGACCGATATTAAAATTCACTACGACATATGATTTGAGAGGCGGCAAACAATGATAGCAGTTTAACACATATAGTGCATATCATGTCAATATTATTGCATAATAGTGGAAAAAAACGCATATGACAACTAAATTACTGCATAACACCTCAAAATTCGAAACCCTTATATGCTACCCCATAACGGCGAAGGGAATATGCATATCGTTCTAGTGAGTTCGCATATCAAAATTAAACCCAAGTAACAAGGAATTAAAGGATTTTCCAATTATTGGTTTAATGTCATCGGGACAATGAGGAACCCAATACTTTTTGTTTCTGTCTTTCACGTCAATAAAACATTCGGTACCATATAATGCTTCTTCATCATCATCTGACATGCAATCAACACCATCGTATGAGGAAGAATAGATCACATCATCAGGTTGGTTCTTCTGCATACCTGATACAGTTTTGTGCATATCAATGAACCGTAAATGCACATTCATTAAGAACAAGTGCATACCAAATAAATCAGATTGCACAACCGCGAAAAAATAACTTAGGGAGAAAGCCAACATAACTATTGCATAACGGAGATTACGAACTGAATATTGATTTACTTTATCGCATATCAAAATCTCACCCTAGTAACCTCTAGTAAAATTTAAATAGGTATACAAAATTCAATAGGTAAATCAAATTTTTCACTCTTATCACCGTCAATTTACATGAAAGAATCTTGTGAATCTAATATGAAAGTCGAATGTCACATCCACTTGGCTAAGAATTTGATTTGAGATGCGAAAACCATTGTTAGAATCAAAACATATCTAATGCATATCAAGTATGTCCGACTGCATAATAGCGATTACGAAACGCATACGACAACCTTTTTACTGCATAACATAATTTATGTGAAACCCTAAATTGCTACTGCATACCACCGAATCATATGATGCATATCGTTTTATTGTTGTCGCATATATCAGAACGAAACCCTATTTAACCCTAGTTTGATGCATATATCAAAGTCAAATATAATCAAACCCTAGTTTGCTACCGTATGGAAGAAAAAATTAGAAGAGAAGAACGATAGAAGAGAGAGAGAAGGCGTTGAATTAATGGAAGAGAGAGAGAGAGAAGTAGTTGATTTGAAATTACCGTAAATTAAGGAAGGAGTTTTGATATTTTTTTCCTTATTTTCTTTTAATTCCAAGACTCCTAATCCAGCCCTTCATCTAATCTCATCCTATAACTCCTATTCGTTAACTCGGTTTTACTATAAAAGTGGTCTTACCGGAGCCTCCCTCTCTCTCTCTCTATATATATATATAGATATGTTGATGCCTGGTCTACCAGTCTATCACAATAAGGGGAAAGCCAATTGACATGTAGGGTAAGGGGGGTATCCTCTTGTGAGGTGGTGAGATCGATATTTGATCCCAACATTTGCTAGTGCTAAAGGAGCCCCGTTTCTTGTCTGAACAAAAAAAATATAACCATAAAGGGGGAAAATAATAGCTATCAATATATAGAGATCGGATCATACGAGGACAAGGCTTTGGGTGAGGACATGATTGATAAGTGGTATTTTACATAGCGCTACTATAGGTTATTAGCTCATTTTGTATAGGATTATGCTAGATGTTATGATGTATTCTGTAATTACGGAGTTTTGGAGAGTTGAGCTACATATGAGATTACATAGGATGATACGGAGCATTGAAGCATAAGAAGAGGAGTCGAAGCTGCATGAAGACCACAGGAAGAAGACCACAGGTAGCATTGGATGCAGCTGAAGACGAAGCCACAGAAGCCATTTCCGCGACCGCGGGTCCAAAACCGCGATCGCGGAAAGTCCACTGGACCAGCTAGTTTTACAGCACAAAATCCACGACCGCGGGTCCCAAACCGCGATCGAGGATTCCGCCAGCGAAGACTTTCTTCCATTTTCCGATTTAGAAACTTCTTTATGTTTTGTAACGTTTTTATAACGTTTTTGTTAGTAATTGCATCAGTTTTATTGGGCAGAGACTTATAGGTTTAGTTGTTAGGGGTTTTGGGAGGATCTTCCATCTTCTACATTCCATATTCCAAGTTTCTTAGTTTTTCTCTCAAGAACCCATGAGTTGCTAAACCTCCATTGTTTTGCTTGGCATTTGAAGCTTTCAGATTGATTAAGTTGTGAGACTTCTTTCCTTTGTTCTATTCATTTGATTGTCTTTATTCTCTTGTGCGTATTATCATTGAATCAGATTTGCTCATTTAGATTGACCATCTAAGTAGAATCATCTTATTCATATTGCTAGAGTTTGTTTATTTCTAGTTGAAATATCTTACTTGATTGTAGCACAAACAATTTGCATGAACTAGTTGTGAATGTCAAATTGTGAAGAGAATTGAGTGCGTGTCGAGTATCTGACTAGTTGTCTACGGTATTGCATGTATCTATCCATTCCTGAACTTAAATCTGCTTTATTATTGAATCTTGATAGTTTCAGGGTTATAGTTCAGTAAGGGTTATTAGGACTAGTTGGACTAATAACTACATTAGAACAGGGATTAGGCCGATCATATGAATAATTCGACATAGGACTAAAAGGAGTTAATGATCAACTTGTCAACCTGTTAGTGGATATTTGTCAAGTGAAACGTCTTCCTTTGATAAATTACAACCCAAATCAACCTTCGGTACTTTGTTCTTGATACATTATAAAAAAAAACCTTTGGTTACTTTCACTAGTTAATCATCTTCATTACTTATAGAATTGATAACCTGACTCCCTTGGGATTTCGACCCTTTCTTGCCTATTATACTTGTTAGTGAGCTTATTAGGATTACTTTGACTTGGCATACGAGAATTCGCCTCGTCAAATTTGGCGCCGTTGCCGGGGAATCAATTTTTCTGTTCTTTAAGTTCTTATTTTGATTGACTTTAGTGTTGACTAGTGAAAGGTCAACACCCGTTCTACTAATCAGTCTCTTTTCATTCTTGATCCAGAAATCGAGAGGACTTTCCATCAAAATCAGAGAGAGAACAGAGCTGAGACTGATTCAGGTGCAATGGAAGGCGATCAGTTGACTCCCGAGCAAAGAGCTCTTGCTGATACCCAACGTCAATTGGATGAAATTCAGTTAGTTGTTGATGCTCAACGGGCATTGATTGAGATGCAGCAAGAGGCAAATGCGCTAGGAGACGGCGGTGTTGTCCGCACTTTGAGGGAGCGTACTACTCCCAATCTGACACAGCAACCTCAAGCTGTGATTCTTCCACCCCTTGCTCATGGGGTGACTTTTGAGCTCAAGTCAGGGGTAATCAATTTGCTCCCCACATTCCATTGTCTGCCTGGTGAGGATCCAATCATGCATTTGAATCAGTTCCGTGACACCTGCATGACAACCAAACCACCAAATGTCACTGAGGAGCAGATTAAGATGAGAGCATTCGGGTTCACTTTGAAAGATAGTGCTAGGTCTTGGTACTATCATTTGCCTACCGGTTCTGTAGATAGCTGGGAGAAGCTGCACAAGGTGTTCTTGGGTAAGTATTTTCCAGTCAAAAAGGCAAATGCACTGAAGAAAGAAATTGCCCATGTGGAGCAAGGTGATGATGAGACTCTCTATGATTACCTTGAGCGCTTCAAGGGATTGTGTGCTAGTTGCCCTTTTCATGGGTATGATACTGAGGACGTGGTCTTACATGTTTGCAATGGTCTCCTTAACCATGAGAGGAGAATGGTAGACGCTGCTTGTGGTGGGAGCATTCTCAACATGACACCGGAAGATGCCATGGAAAAGTTGCAAGACATGGCATAGAGCACCAGGAGTTTTGGCAGGACATACACTAGAAAAGGAGTGAATGCCACAAGTTCAGGAAACCCCGCACTTATGACTGAGCTCGGTGAGTTGAAAAAGATGATTTCTCAGCTGCAGAAAGGACAACAGCAGGTAAAGGCATGTGGTATATGTTCTTACCCTTCTCATTTTACTGACACATGCCCTGAGCTTCAAGATGATACTGTTGCTGAAGTCAATGCCGCTGGTGGATATGGACCTCCACGACCTCGAAATGATCCGCAGAACAATTATAATCCGAGGTATAGAGATCATCCAAACTTCAGATGGCGTGATCAGACTGAACCCCAACCTCAAGCTCAGGCCCCACGACCCAATTCTGGACCTTCAACTGCAGATATGTTGAGATCGTTGACTCAGCATTTCACAACCCATGTCCAAACTACTGAATCTAGTATAAAAAACATGGAGAAACGGATAGGGCAGTTGGCTGAAGCTGTAACCACTCTTGCACATCAAAAATCCAATTCTCTACCATCTCAGACAATAGTGAATCCGACCAGAAATGTTAGTGTTGTGACAACAAGGAGTGGAAAACTGTTGGAGAGTTCTGGTGCTGAAAAGGAGGAATCAGAAACAGTGGAAAATCCGCGACCGCGGACGGAGAACCGCGACCGCGGAAATTGTTCTGGGAAAACAGAGGAAATTCCACGACCGCGGACTGACAGCCGCGATCGCGGAATTGCTGTTGGCAAAGCCAATGTGGAGGATGCTTCAAATGATGGTGAGGCCGAGGTCGAGGACCGGGGCGACTTCCGATTGAAACAAGACAACTATGTCCGCCCCGACTTCCCACCACTTAGCTCAACCAAACCTCCCGCACCTTTTCCAGATGCTTTAAAGGATACGAGGAGGCCGGAAAACGATAAGGAGCTGTTTGAAACCTTCAGCAAATGTGAGGTAAATATCCCTTTACTCAAGCTCATTAAAAGTATCCCTAGATATGCTAAATTCTTGAAGGAACTCTGCACCATCAAGAGGAATCAGAAATTCAAGGGACAACAGAAGGTGACGGTAAGCGAGCGTGTCTCCGCTGTATTCCAAAGGCGTATGCCTAAGAAGTGCAGCGATCCGGGCATGGTAAGCATTCCTTGTCGTATAGGTGACACTCACTTTGAAAGAGCTATGCTTGATCTTGGTGCATCTATAAATGTTCTGCCTTACTCGTTGTATAAAATGCTTGGTTTAGGACCTCTTCATGAAACCGGAATAATTATTCAACTAGCTGATAGATCCACTGTTTATCCTAAAGGAGTTGTTGAAAATGTTTCGGTAATGGTTGATAATTTGTTCTTTCCTGCTGACTTCTTTGTGTTAGACATGGAACATGATGGTCAGGCTGCACCTATTTTGTTAGAGAGGCCTTTTATGAGAACTGCTAACACTAAGATTGATTTAGCTAGTGGGTCTCTTACTTTAGAGTTCGATGGGGAAGTTGTGCAATTTAATATCTTCGATGCTATCAAGCACCCCATTGAAGATGCTGCTTCTATTTGTTCTATTGATGTGATTGATCCTATAGTGCAAGATACTTTTAATATCTCTGGCTTAGATGAATTGCAATGTGTTATGGAAAACAACATCATTCACCCACCAAAGGTTAATCTCTCTCTTTCTCCTGACATTCATAGGGTTCTAGCTCAGCTAGACACGTCAGGTAGATCTTTGGCCGGCAGGCCCATGTTACTGACTCTGGAGAGCGAAAAGCTCATTCCTTCTGTTTTGCAGGCACCAGTAATTGAGCTCAAGCAATTGCCAGAGCACCTGAAGTATGCTTTTCTTGGAGAGAATGATACCCTCCCGGTAATCATCTCTAGTAAGTTGTCAGGAGAACAAGAGAAGAGGTTGGTGAAGGTGTTGAAAGAGCACATTACAGCTCTTGGGTGGACTATCGCTGATATCAAGGGAATTAGCCCTTCCACTTGTACGCACAGAATCCTACTGAAGGAAGGAGCTAAGCCATCTCGGCAACCCCAGAGGAGATTAAACCCACCTATGATGGAGGTGGTAAAGAAGGAGGTGCTTAAGCTTCTTCAAGCTGACATGATCTTTCCCATTTCGGATAGTCAATGGGTAAGTCCAACACAATGTGTCCCTAAGAAGGGGGGCATTACAGTTGTCGAGAATCAACATGGTGAGTTGGTTCCCACTAGAGCTCAAACAGGTTGGAGGGTATGCATTGACTACCGTAAGCTGAATGCGGTGACTCGAAAGGATCACTTTCCTTTACCTTTCATTGATCAAATGCTTGAACGACTTGCTGGTCGTCCCTATTACTGCTTTCTGGATGGATACTCAGGTTATTTTCAGGTGTCCATTGCGCCCGAAGATCAAGAGAAGACAACCTTTACATGCCCTTTTGGCACTTTTGCATATCGCATAATGCCTTTTGGACTATGTAACGCACCTGGGACTTTTCAACGATGTATGGTAAGTATCTTCTCGGAATATATTGAACATTTGATTGAGGTATTCATGGATGATTTTACGGTACATGGGGATAGCTTTGATGCATGTTTACACCATTTGTCACTTGTGATTAAACGATGTGTAGACACTAATTTAGTGTTGAATTCTGAAAAGTGTCACTTTATGGTTGAACAAGGTATTGTTTTGGGTCATGTTATTTCAGCTAGGGGTATTGAGGTCGATAAGGCAAAGATTGACATCATTCAATCGTTGCCTTATCCTACTAATGTGCGTGAAGTGCGTTCTTTTTTAGGCCATGCAGGTTTCTATCGCAGGTTTATTAAGGACTTTTCAAAGATCTCAACACCTCTATGTGAGCTTTTGAAGAAGGAAGTTATTTTCGAGATGTCTACCGAGTGCAAGAAGGCATTCGATACTCTAAAATCCCACCTCACTGAGGCACCCATTATTCAGGCACCCGATTGGTCTATACCTTTTGAGATCATGTGTGATGCTAGTGACTATGCGGTGGGAGCTGTTCTTGGTCAGAAGATTGGAAGAGCAATGCATGTGATCTATTATGCTTCCACAACCTTGAATGGAGCTCAGAGAAACTACTCCACCACAAAGAAGGAGTTGTTAGCTGTGGTGTTTGCCCTGGAGAAATTTAGACAATATTTGTTGGGCACAAAGGTGATTATCCACACTGATCATGCTGCACTTCGTTATCTCATGACGAAGAAGGAATCCAAGCCGAGACTCATTCGATGGGTCTTACTTTTGAGCGAGTTCAATGTGGAAATCAGGGACAAGAAAGGAGCAGAGAAGTCAGTTGCTGATCATCTGAGTCGGATTGTGCAAGAAGATGGTGAATTAAGGGCTCAGATCCAAGGTAAATTCTCGGACGAAACTCTGTTTCGGGCATCTACAGCAGAAAAACCGCGACCGCGAGACCCAATCCGCGATCGCGGGTGGACTACAGAGAGTTTTCCGCGATCGCGGGCATCCAGCCGCGACCGCGAAATTCCTGACGGTGAATTTGTTCATCGGGATCCCGAGTACGAGCTTCTCGCTTTCCGATCCTTCAAGCCTTGGTATGCCAACATAGTGAACTACCTGGTTCGCGAAGAGTTCCCGCCGAACTTCACAAAAGCTCAGAAAGATAAGATCAAGCGGGAATCGCAATACTATGTTTGGGATGACCCCTACCTATGGAGACATTGCGTTGACAAGGTAATCTGACGATGCCTCCCGGATAATGAGGTACAATCTGTCTTAACTTTTTGTCATTCTCATGCATGTGGGGGACATTTTGGGGCAAACAAAACCGCTAGGAAGGTTTTAGACGCAGGTTTTTATTGGCTACACATCTTTAGGGATGCTTACGCCTTTTGCAAAGCCTGCGATCGATGCCAAAGGGTTGGAAAAATCTCTAAAAGGAATGAGATGCCACAAACACCATTAGTCTTTTGCGAGATTTTTGATGTTTGGGGTATCGATTTCATGAGACCCTTTCCTAGCTCGTTCGAGAATCTATATATATTGCTTGCGGTGGACTACGTTTCCAAATGGGTGGAAGCGAAGGCCACCAGAACTGATGATTCCAAAGTGGTAGCAGGTTTCTTGAAGGAGAATATCTTTTCTCGTTTTGGGATACCCAAGGCTCTAATTAGTGACCAAGGAACTCACTTCTGTAACAAGACGGTGAGTGCGCTTTTGAAGAAATATCATGTCACTCAAAGGGTCTCTACCGCTTACCACCCCCAATCCAACGGACAAGCTGAAGTGTCCAATAGGCAGATCAAGGGGATCCTTGAAAAGACGGTAGCTCCAAATAGGAAGGACTGGAGCTTGAGATTGGATGATGCACTCTGGGCGTACAAAACCGCCTACAAGACTCCTATTGGGATGTCTCCTTTCAGACTTGTATTCGGCAAAGCCTGCCACCTTCCAGTGGAATTGGAACACAAGGCGTGGTGGGCGGTGCAGAAGAGCAACATGGAGATGGATGTTGTAGGTGAGTTTAGAAAGTTGCACATCCAAGAGTTAGAGGAGATACGCCGGGATGCGTATGAGAATGCTGTGATTTACAAGGAGAAGACGAAGGCTTGGCATGACAAGAACATATTGCGAAAAGACTTTAAAGTGGGAGATAAAGTCTTGCTATATCAGTCTCGCCTTCAACTTTTCCCTGGGAAGTTGAGATCCCGTTGGAGTGGACCCTATGTTGTAGCTCGCGTCTTTCCTCATGGCGCCGTGGAGTTGTTTGACAAAGACAACCACAATGTTTTTAAGGTAAATGGTCAAAGGTTAAAACCTTACCAAGAAGGGTTCACCAAAGAATCTATTGATGAGATGGCTCTCGAAGAGCCAAGTGCTGATGATTGAGACCTGAGTACCAAGTCGAGCCACAACTCTAACCAAGGCGCTGCATGGGAGGCAACCCAAGGTATTTCTTTTCAATCTTATTTTATTTTATTTCTTTTTGCTTGTTTTCTTTTCTTTGGTTTACTAACCTGTAAGAATAAAGCACGGGAAGATGACTGTCTTTTAGCTTTTACTGAAGGAATTGACGGTATTCCCTGGACGCCCAGCGTCTTGCGCTGACTAAAAGAATTGACGATTTTTCCTTTTCGTGTATACAAAAAAAAGAGAAAAAAAAAAAATCAACTGAAAAATCGTTTCCATTGTCTCCCCAATTTCCCATCATCTCTTCAATTTCTCCCATCTCCCCAATTTCTCCTCAAAATTTCCTCCATCTCTCCAATTTCATCTCCACCTACAAACCCTCACCACCAAATCCCCACCTTTTCACCACCACTCCTTCCCTACCGAAACCCCCTTTTCAAAAACCCTCGTAGCCTCCAATAACCACCAACAACCCTCCTCCCACTTCTCCCCAATTTCACAAACCCTCATCACCAAATCCCCACCTTTTCACCACCCCCACGACCCACACACAACTCGTCGGAGACCCCCAAGCCCCATCGAGATCGACTTCCGACCAGCCACCAGATTCCTGTTCGACGTCTCAGATCTCTCTTCGCAGTCGAAATCCGTGACCGCGGAAAACAGCCGTGACCGCGGTTTCTCGCCTCAGAAAACCAGAATAACAGAGCTATTTCCGCGACCGCGGAATTCTGCCCGCGACCGCGGATTTCTGTCTGTCTCGATTTTTCCCTCGGTTCTGTAAGTGATTCGTTTGCTCTCTTTTGGTTCCATCTTGGTGTTTGTTGGTTGTTTCGCCTCTGTGAGGGCCATATTTGTGCTTTGCTGGTGTTGAAACTGCTGTTGTGGTTGGTTTGTGTTTGGTGATTGTTTTGAATTTGATTGTGTGGAGTTTGCTGAGTTTGTGGAATTTGATAAGTGTGAAAATGTCGCGCTCAATGCCACATAAGAATGATGATGAGGGGCAAAAGCAGGTGAAGGTGTATGTTGCGACTCTTAAGCAGAAGTGGGCAATTGCCACTCGGTTCTTTCATGGACCTACCCTTGAGGAGTTGGGTATGGCGAATTGTACTCAGGCTATGCTCGACCATCCTAGTTTGGGCGGGTTAATGGCCCTCTCTGCACCCTCCCATGTGGACTTGTCGCGCCAATTCCTATCGACCCTGAAGACGAAGAGTCGTGATGGTACAATTGCTACCATCACATTTATCTATAAGAAGCGCATTATACTGTTTCTGCCCCGCAATTGAGAGATATCTTGGGGATCACACATGGTCCCTCGGATAACTATGAGGATGGTGTTGGTGATCGCCACTTTCACATGTGGCAAAGATGGACAGGTGTCCCGAGGAGTGCTGATGGGAATGACTACAACTATCAGCTTTCTCACCCTTGTCTCAGGCTGACGCATAAGGTGTTAGCCATGACTTTCTTTGGCATGACCGAGGTTAACAAGGTCCCTTCCTATGTGCTCAAGTATCTTTTCAGTCTCATGCCGGAGTGTGAGCTTACCCCTGATTGGGTTTGGCTCTTTGTTGCTTCTTGCCGGACCGCCCGGAATAGAGAGAAGGGGAAGATTGCATTAGGAGGCATGATCACCTTGATTGTGCAAGAGGTGGTTGATAACTTTGCAGATCTTGATGTAGAGGGTAGTGTTGATCCCTTTGTTGGGCATTATGAGTATGATCTACGGTTTCTGAAATCCACCGTTCATCTGTTGCGTGGAGGTCCTGCACAGTGGGTATGGGTTTGTGGTAGGATGAGTGAGCATGAGATTGCCCTGCCTCAGCAGTTTATTTATGGTCTTGCTGAGACTTTCAGGCTGGCACCTGTTCCTGTTGCGCCTCGTGCACCTGCTGGTCGTCGTGCACGGGGTGGTATTGCTATCCGAGAGCCGGTTGTTGTTGTTGATGACGACGATGATGATGATGAGATGATGCCTGATGCTCAGGCACAATTTGGCGTCGGTTTGTCTAGTGGAGCTGCTGATAGCTCCAGTATTCCCTAGAAGCAGAGGTTGTTTGATCAGATGCAGGGGATGCAGTCCGAGATGCATGCTATGCATCAAGGATATCAGACGATATAGCAGAGCTACAACCAGTTTTATTCTGAGTTTGATTCTTTCCGGTCCTCCTACGCTGCTGATATGCAAGGTTTGCAGCAGTCCATGACTGGGATGCAGCTGGAGTTGCAGGGCTGGCGAGAGGAGGCTAGGAGTTCTTGGTTCCATCAGAACCCCGATCTTCCACCACCAGGCAACCCTGATCAGTGAGTTTTTCCCTTCTCTTCCTCATTTATTCTCTATGTCTTTTGTTTCACACTGAGGACATTGTGTACTTCAAGTATGGGGGAGAGGGATTTAGTTTACTGCTTATCTTTAGAAGTAGTTTCAATTTAGTTTTTGGAATTCAGTTTCGTATTTTTTTTTTTTTTTAAAAAAAAAGCCAAAAATATGTTAAAAAGGCAAATGAAAAATCCTGGGATGGGCTGAAAATCTGAAAGGGCGGTTCCATGCAATAAGCAGGTAGTCTGGTCGGCAATAGGTTGAGCCAAAAGTGGACTTGAGAGATCTGAGCCAATTGTGAGTTCATCTAGAAAAATGAAATGAGTGGCTAGGTGAAAACCCTTCGGGGCGCCTAGGCAGAATGAGTGAAATGAGTGTCTTAGGATTATCTGTTGTTGCTGGCGAGGTGTCATAAGAAGTGGTGATATAAGGAGGAAAGGGTAGGCCACTCTGGAGGGATAAGATGCTAGATAGGAGCTAGGATTAGATATATCTATTGTACTCACTATAGTGTTTGGAGGCGAAGTGTGTTTGTAACTTGTAGTTCATTCTTTTCTATACTTCCTGAGATCTGTGTGTGCTGATTGTAAGGGTAAGTTTCATTTAGCTTACTCGGGGACGAGCAAGGTCTAACTATGGGGGAGTTTGATAAGCGGTATTTTACATAGCGCTACTATAGGTTATTAGCTCATTTTGTATAGGATTATGCTAGATGTTATGATGTATTCTGTAATTACGGAGTTTTGGAGAGTTGAGCTACATATGAGATTACATAGGATGATACGGAGCATTGAAGCATAAGAAGAGGAGTCGAAGCTGCATGAATACCACAGGAAGAAGACCACAGGTAGCATTGGAGGCAGCTGAAGACGAAGCCACAAAATCCATTTCCGCGACCGCGGGTCCAAAACCGCGATCGCGGAAATTCCACTGGACCAGCTAGTTTTACAGCACAAAATCCGCGACCGCGGGTCCCAAACCGTGATCGCGGATTCCGCCAGCGAAGACTTTCTTCCATTTTCCGATTTAGAAACATCTTTATGTTTTGTAACGTTTTTATAACGTTTTTGTTAGTAATTGCATCAGTTTTATTGGGCAGAGACTTATAGGTTTAGTTGTTAGGGGTTTTGGGAGGATCTTCCATCTTCTACATTCCATATTCCAAGTTTCTTAGTTTTTCTCTCAAGAACCCATGAGTTGCTAAACCTCCATTGTTTTGCTTGGCATTTGAAGCTTTCAGATTGATTAAGTTGTGAGACTTCTTTCCTTTGTTCTATTCATTTGATTGTTTTTATTCTCTTGTGCGTATTATCATTGAATCAGATTTGCTAATTTAGATTGGCCATCTAAGTAGAATCATCTTATTCATATTGCTAGAGTTTGTTTATTTCTAGTTGAAATATCTTACTTGATTGTAGCACACACAATTTGCATGAACTAGTTGTGAATGTCAAATTGTGAAGAGAATTGAGTGCATGTCGAGTATCTGACTAGTTGTCTATGGTATTGCATGTATCTATCCATTCCTGAACTTAAATCTGCTTTATTATTGAATCTTGATAGTTTCAGGGTTATAGTTCAGTGAGGGTTATTAGGACTAGTTGGACTAATAACTACATTAGAACAGGGATTAGGCCGATCATATAAATAATTCGACATAGGACTAAAAAGAGTTAATGATCAACTTGTCAACCTGTTAGTGGATATTTGTCAAGTGAAACGTCTTTCTTTGATAAATTACAACCCAAATCAACCTTCGGTACTTTGTTCTTGATACATTATAAAAAAAAAACCTTTGGTTACTTTCACTAGTTAATCATCTTCATTACTTATAGAATTGATAACCTGACTCCCTTGGGATTTCGACCCTTGCTTACCTACTATACTTGTTATTGAGCTAGTTAGGATTACTTTGACTTGGCATACGACAATTCGCCTCGTCACTGATCTCAGTCGTTGATCCGAAACCATCCGACACTCCAGATTAAATCAAAGATTTGGGTAGGATAATATGGGACGGGGGTATTATGGTCAATTCGTCTTTGTTCTAAATCTTCTCCCTTCGTCGCTCCTTCTCTCTCACTCGCGCGACGACGACAATCTCATTCTGCAATCTTCATCTCTTCCATTGTTTCTTCGATACCGTTGATGATCTCTACTGCAAACTGATTTTCGTTGTTCGAGACCGGTAGATCCTCATTCAAATCATGTTTTTCAGGTGGTGATTCGAGTAAGTTTCGCTTTTCTGATTTTAATCTCTTTTTCGCGATTTGATTTTGAGTTTTTGCTTTGTTGTTAGTCGATTTTAGTTGTTTAAGTGAAGTTGTTTCTGCTATATTCGCATTCTAGTTGATGATCATCTCCATCAATTTTGTTGCTTTTCAAGTTTACTGTCAATCTAGGTTTTGTACTTTTGCTCTTTTGAGTTTCTTTTTTTTTGCATCTAAACTTGTTCATAGATGATTGTAATATTAATTTCCTGTCGTTTTTACTTGTGATTATTCCTTTAATCACTATAGATCTTATGATGCATTTGTCTGAAATTTCTTTGAAGACATTATCTGAATGCCTTTCGAATACACTGATGCTCTTATTGAATTTTTTGATGCTTTAATGCTGAAAGATTTACTTAGCATCTGCTTATGATGATGATGATATGTGTGTATTGTGCAGACTTGCATAAAACCTAATGAACCTTTGAGTTGGATATGATGAACTTGAATTTGTTTATTTTATGTTCCTGTAAGTGTTAGATCATGATCAATGAAGCTTTTGTTCTGTTGAAATTTATATTCAGTGTTCTCTATCTACCTTTGATTAATTATCTTAATTAGTTTTATAAGGGCTTTATCTAAGTTTAAATTATGTTTTTGTTTTTGAGATTGTAGCTTCTACTTCTGATGCACCTGAGATCTGTGTTATTTCAAGTTGTGAAGATGTGCTTGTCGTTATTCTTGATTCTGAAGAGCAGAATGAACCTATACTGTCTCAAGGTGGTTCCCTCACCTATATCCCTTCTTGTGATGATGCTATCAAACCTGCAATGGGAATAGTGTTTCAATCGTTTGAAGAAGGTATATCATTTTACCAAGCGTATGCTGATGCTTGTGGGTTTGATATACGCAATGGAACCAAGCGTCTTGAAGATGGTGTTGTGAAATACAAGTATGCCTTATGCAATAGAGCAGGGTTCAAAGAGGATAGAGTTAATTAAGGTGTACGTTCTAGGGTATCTAATAGGGTTGGCTGCAATGCTTTGCTTGGTGTCCGTTATTCCCATGGCGTTGGATACAAAGTAACTTCGTTTGAGGAACGTCACACCCACAGTTTTGTTTTGAACTCCCATCGTCAGTTTATGAGTTCCTCTAGGAAGTTAATTAGATATGAAGGACATAAGAATTTTGTCCTTAACTGTCAAAAAGAAAGCATTGGCCCGGTTAGATCTCACCGTCTTTTCAAAGAGATTGTTGGTGGCTAGAAAGAAGTTGGTGCATCAGTTGTTGATTTTAAAAACTTTCGGCAAGATATGTTGGCTTACATAGGGGGGTCAGATGCTCAGAGGACAATTGTTCGGTTCTTTAAGAAAAACAGCTTTGCTGGACTTATTGTTTTGACTATGATGTGGATAGCACAGAGCGCCTAACACGCTTGTTCTGGTGTGATCCTGTATCCAGGAAAAACTTCTCACTGTTTGTTAATGATGTTTCATTTGATGTGACATATCGTACTAATAGGTAAGTAAAACATCCTTCATTTGTCTTAGTTGCTTTGTATTATTCTATTTTTATTGTTATGTGATTTATGATGAATCTGGTCTTCTTTTCATGTTCAATTTTGTGTATTTGAAACTTATAGTCTACATGAACCTGTAGGCATAATTGCATGAATCTCTATGCATATTTTTCACTTTTCTCTATGCATATTTTCATGAACCTAAATTTATTGCTATGAACCTCTAGGTATATTTTCATGAACCTCTAGGCATATTTTCTTGAACTTATAGGCAAGTTTTCATGAACCTCTATGTTTTGTTTGTCATGAACCTAATTGTATTGTTATGAACCTCTAGGCATAATTGCATGAACCTCTAGGCATAATATCATGAACCTCTAGGAATATTTTCATGAACCTCTATTCATACTCTATATTTTTTGCAAATGTAAATTCCATCTTTGAACCTGCTTTCTTCTTTTCCCTGATATCTCTATTTAAGGTTCGTCAATGAAGATTTTGAAACCTTAAATTCCATTTTGTAGGTATAATCTGATTTTCACCCCTTTTATTGGCCTTGATCACCACAAAAGGAGTGTCACATTTGATGCGGGTTTGATTTTTAAAGAGGATGTTGGTTCCTATGTTTGGTTGCTTGAAAAAATTAAAGAAGCAATGAGGAAATTTGGCAACCATAGTAAGTACGTATGTAGTAATATTGTTACACCCGTAGTAAATGTGTATGTAGTAATCTTGTTAGAACCGTAGTAAATGTGTATGTAGTATTTTTGTTATAAGCGAAGTAAACTTGTATGGAGTAACTTTGTTATAACCGTAGTAAATGTGTATGTAGTATAATTGTTACAACCGTAGTAAATGTGTATGTAGTATTGTTGTTCCAACCGTAGTAAACTTTCATTGTTGTTAATTTGTTATAACCGTAGTAATATTGTATATGTGTATGTACTATTGTTGTTACAACCGTAGTAAAATTTCATTGTTTTTAATTTGTTATAGTCGTAGTAATAGTGTATGTTCTACTATTTGTCGCCATTATACAAAATATGCTCGATAATCCTGAATTTTAATTTCTAACATTTATTTATAACATCCAACAATCATTTAAATGTAACTAATCAAACAATGTTCATAATATCCATCACATATATAATAAAGTATACCTAGCTTGATCATAAAGAAAAATAGTAAGGAAAGAAATCCTCAAAATACTGCAACCTACTCCTGAATTGAATAGTCTCTTTATTTACTTAAATCTATAAAACTTTGCACAAAAGAAATCCACTGATCTCGAACTTGATCTATCTGCTTTGTTGTGAGTGGTTTTGATCCATTTGGCTCTAGATAACAATGCATTTAAAATATATTTTATTTTAGTTGAAATCCAATTTAAAAGTGAAAGCTAGATAGCTTGCAAATTTTAGCTTCACACGTACCTCTATAGGAGTAGAACCTTTTGCTTCTAATAATATATGGGCAAATATCGAAAAAAGTAATATCCACAATCTACAATATTTGTTTGACGGGATACTATCATTAATCCAATTTACAATGTTATAAACTCTGAATCACTCGTTGAATCAAATTTTTTAGCAAGTGCTAAAGTAATAAAGAGAAAATGGATCTTGCACCCACAAACTATAATTAAACATTCAAATTGAATGATTCAATAGCTAGGTAGGGCTATTTCAGCATTCGACAAACAGAAAAAAAGCCAAGGTGTAACTGTTGTCATTAGACCTAGTCAAATGCGGGCCTGGGCCGGGCTGATGTCATTTTTTCAACCCATTTTCACGGGTCGGGCTAGTCCGAGGCCCGGATGTAGGGCCTATCACCTGGTCCATACACGACCCTCTATCCGGTCCGGGTAGCCTGACTCGGTTTTTATAATGAAATTTAAAGAAAAATCTAAATAAAAAAGCTTAAATACAATTCAATAAACTTGTCAAAAATACTGCATTGAGAGTGAAGCAAAGGAGGCGGAAGGAAAATGATTCAATTAGGTTAGACTCAAATGGCGCTTGTACTAATTTTTAATTTTTTAGGTTAGACTTTTGGTATATATACTTTTTAATTAATTTTTATTTAATTATATATAATACGGGTCGGGCCTACCGGCCCTCCAGGGCTTGAGGTTCATACTGTACTCGGCCCTCGTACCCTCACGGTCCGGGTCTATCGGCTCGACAAGGCTTTATCTAGTGTCCAAGCTCGCAAAGGTAGAGGGTCGGGCGAACCGGGCGGGCCAACCCTTGTTTGCCCAGGTCTAGTTTTCATTATACAATCTAGATAAATCAATAATATCTGAAAACATAACAAGAAGCACAAGAACAATTGGGACAACAAAAACCACATATTGAGACAAAAATAAATTTAAACTTTGAACAAATGTGCATTCTGAATAATATGAAGAAAAGATCTTGCATAATATAACTAGGCAATGGCTATATGCACGCGAATCGAGGCGTATATGCACACGATTCTGTGCGCTCAACTTATGCGCACGCATCTGTGCGCAATTCTTATGCGCATACGTGTTTTACGGGGTATTACGGGTACTTTTCGTAAATTTTCAGAGTCTGTAACAACTTGTGCGCCTAACTACTGCGCACAGGTTGAGAATATGTGCGCCTTGTTTCTGCGCACTACTCTAACATAGTAGCCGTTGAAATCTTTGAAAAAAGTAGCCGTTAAATGTAAAAGGGTGCGCTTAGGTTCTGCGCACAGGTGCTTAAGGGTTTGGGTTTGTGCGCGGATGGTTAGCGCACAGGTCTTTACAGTTTAGGATCCATCCATTTGGACCACAACGGTCATAAATGTGCCTATATAAAGCCACAATCTCTTCGTTTCCAACAAATTCATTCAAAACCTCTTCATTTTCCAACAAATTCATTCAAAATGTCTCGTCGTAATCAAAACTCTCGTATGTTAGAGTTGATTAATCAAAGTTGTGAAGATAGTGATGAAGAACACGATTGGGATAGCGGATCACAAGAAGAGGAAGACGACCCGAACGACGACGAATGGTTGGATGGTTTCTTAGAAGACGAAGAGTTCGGCGACTGGGATCCGAGTGGTGAATTTGTGGTTAGTATAATATGTTATAATTTGAAACATATGGTAGCGTAATTAGTTTCAAATTAGTTTCATATGCTAGCATAATTAGTTTCATATGCTAGCCTAATTAGTTTCATATGATAGCCTAATTAGTTTCATATGATATCCTAATTAGTTTAAAGTAATGATTCGTATTTTGCCTTGTTATTTTGGTAGTAGTGTAATTGTCGCTCTACAATTACGTATAGGGGAAAGATTATTCGGATTATTTTAGAAGCGCACAATATTGGGATACTCCGCAAGAATTGTATGAGTGGGCGAGAGATAGAGGAAAGGAGTTAGTGATAGCTTTGGTAACGCGTAATTCAAGTCCGTACCAAATAAGTATTGTGTGCGATAGATTTGGAAAACCAAGATCTGGGAGGCCAAAGGTGAACAAAGAGAATCCAGAGTTGGCTGTTCCTAGGCTTAGAAAGTCGAAGTCGAAGAAGTGTGAGTGTAGATTTCAGCTACTGGCAGTGCGAAAGAAAAACATTCCCGGGGTCGCAGGAGAAAAATGGATTTTAGGTGTGATAGAAGGTCGACATAACCATGTGCTACTTGCTAGTTTTCATGGGAATGCATTCATGGGTCGACTGACGGAGGAGCAAGAGCTTTGTGCTAGGCGGTGGGGAGATGGAACTGAACGCAAGACGCCAAAAGAAATTATCTCTAAATTGAGGGAGAAGTACCCTGGTAATGTTACTTCAAGGAGACAAGTTGCAAACTTTTTGCAGAAGGTGAATTACGAAGATCGCGGAGAGCTAAACGTGACACAGTGGTCGCTTAAGTTTTTGCGAGACCACGACTACGTAGTTCACCCACATAGAGACACGACAAACGGAGAGGTTGCAATATTATTCTTTGCTAACCAAGAGTCGTTGCGTTTGTTGAAGAAGTACCCGTACGTGGTAATTATCGATGCGACGTACAAGACAAACAAGTAAGTCTCTACAATACCTTGGTCGATATTTAGTTCGGATAATGATATATATTCTGTAGTGATATATGTTAATGTTTCAATAGATATGAAATGCCGCTCGTAGAGATCGTTGGATTCACCAGTACACACAAGACGTTCAACATCGCGTATGCATTCACTAAAGCGGAAAGGATTTATCATTACACATGGATAATGATTCAATTGAAGTCATTATTCATAGATTTGGGAGTGATGCCAACGGCTATAATGACAGATTGCGAAGACGCGCTGATAAAAGGGATAAAGACTGTTTTCGGGAGCGAAGTTCAACATCTGTTGTGTTGGGTGCATATCAAACACAACATTGAGGCACATGCTTCGACCATCCTAAAGAGACAAATTAAAGTGGAAGCCTTTGCAGGACAATGTTGGGGACTATTTTGCTCAGCTACTGAAGAGACCTATGAACTGTGGCTCGAACAGTTGAAGAGATCTTGGAAGAGCGGCCTTGTGGGATACGTCGAGAGAACATGGCTTAATCCTCACAAGACAAGTATAGTGAGGGCTTGGACAGATCATAAGCTTCATTTCCTTACGAGGACTTCAAACAGGTAAATATTGATATTTTTTAGTTAAAGACGATTATATCATAACGGCGTACTTTCTGAACTTACCAACTTAACTGTTTTTTAGAGTTGAAGGGATGCACAAGGTTTTGAAAGATATTATTGGTTCCAGCAGAGGGGGCTTTAACAGAGTGATCGTACGGATCCATCATTCAGTACTCCTTCAGATTGATTCAATTAGGGCGAGCATGAACATGTCTCTCTCCAAACGACCAACTGATTTTGATGATCCAAACATGCATCCGCTTGGAAGGGCTATTTTTTCCCGACTATTCGACAAAGTGTCATACAGGTGTTTTGATCATTTGTTGGCTACTTATGAGATCATGTTGACGGGGAAATTTCCTGAACAATGCACCGACCATTGGGTGAGGAACTGTCTTGGGTTGCCGTGCGTCCATCAAATTGCACACGCTATCATTTCAAACACACCCCTGATTGAGGATGACATTCACCCGTTCTGGAGGGATTTGCATTGGGATGACACTCCTGAAACAGAAGACGACCCAAATCTGAAGGTCCGAATGAACATTATAGAGTTGCGACTCCATGAAATGTTCACCAAGTTGGAACTTGGAACCTTGAAGAAAAGCACGGCATACCAGCTAGGTGAGTTGTATCAGGACTTGGAGCATCCTGAACTAACTACCTTGAAAGAACCGACAAATGTGAGAAGAAAAGGCAGGCCAAAGGGTGCAAAGAACAAGGATAAGGAGGAGGTTGACAGTGAAAATGACAAGGAGGATGACATAAAACAAGAAGATATGGAGCAGTATGAGATGGAGGAGGCAAAGCAGAAATCAAAAGGAAAGAAGAGTACAGGAGCAAGACGGCCAGGTCGTCCTAAAAAGGAGGAGGATGATAGTGAAAATGACAAGGAGGAATCGAGAGAGAAGAGTTATTTTGAGCACAAACAAGAAGAGCTGGAGAAGTATGAGAAGAAGGAGGCAAAGCAGAAATCAAAAGGAAAGAAGAAGGCAAACAATACAGGAGCAAAACGACCAGGTCGTCCTAGAGAGCAAACAAGGACATCACTTCCCGTGGTCATTGAGGTCGAGGAGTTGCATTCTCAACCCATGCCCGACCTATCACAACCTGAAGGATCAAACTACACTGACTTCGAGCAGTGCCCTGAAGAACTTGGTGTTCCTCTCATTCATAGGGGGTTGACTTCGGCATTGACAATTTGGATGATTTTTGGCTTCCATACATCACAGATGTTAGACAGGTACGTTCTGACGGACATTGTGGTTATAGGTCGATGGCCTTACTTCTGAGAAGAAAAGAACAAGAGTACGAAAACATTCAGCGTGAGCTGGTAACGGAGCTGCTTCAGAACCGAGAATTGTACGAGCCTATTCGTCGTCGTCTTCGTCCGGGTACTTGGGAGGATCTTATTCTCCAAGTTAACCATTGCAGAAGCCCTTGTTCAGAACTGTACTGGTTGCACTTTCCACTGATGGGCTTAGTGTTTGCCACCCTATACCAAGTTGGCCTCGTGTTATTGTGTTGGGATGCTCCGACCTTTTGCTTACCGCTAAGGTGTAGAACAGAAAACGCTGATCCTCCACGACAGATTTTCGGCATGGCACACGTAGGCAACCGTGACCACTTCATACCGGTAAAGTAGACAATTGTACTTGATACTTGTGTAATCATAGTTTTTTGTTTAATATCTTAAGTCGATTGTGTTTATATAGGTGGCGTTGATGGTTGGTTCGCCACTACCGCATACTCCCGGCTCGTGGAAGAAACACGTAGATCCAAACATTCAATGGTGGGAAGAAACATATGGGGACAATTTGAGGATGTATCGAGAGTACCGCATTTCAAATGGTCGGGCACCAGATCCATTCATGTATAAAGGAGGGACCGAACCCGTTCACATATCTGACTGAGTGAGATTGTCATGTAATAATTAGAAGACGCATTGGAATTTCTTAGTTTGTAATGCCTTGGTTTTTAATGTTTCGTATTTGTTATTTTGGTAGTAGTGTAATTGTGCTTTATATAACAATGAATGGATCAGATTGCATTGGAATTTCTTAACACGCTCGAGAGACAAAGAAGCGACAATGAAAATACACAACGAAAGTACACAATGCTCATATCATTAGATGTCTACGATTTAGGCGTCGTCGGCAGAAGAGGAAGAGCAGTCAGAAGCATAGACGATACTACAAACCATCAACCGCAATTCTTTTTCTTTAATCTTAAACCTTTCCATCAGGACCTTCACTCTATTGTCACTCTTCTTTTTCTTGATGATTAATTTCGTGATAGCACGTAAAGCAGTAGGGGTATGCTCTGGATCAATAAACCTGATTCCGAAGAAACAATTGCATGCATAATGCCTTCGTCCATACTGGTCAGGCATGTCTTCTTCATTGGTAACGTAAACATTACACATTTGGCGACACCTTTTTGTACCAGTACACATTATCTGTGGAGGGTCAGGCTTCACACGTCTTGGTGATGATGATGATGATGCCATATTCGTAGTTATGTTCTTCCAAATAAGTAAATAATAAAAAACTTTAGTTATAAACATGAAAGCATATACAAAAAACAAAGCATATACAAAAATGAACAAAAGAAAAATTTACCGATTAAGTAGGGAAACTTCGATTTTTGCTCGATGAACTAGTTGAGATGGATGAAGAAATCACCACCTTCAAACCGTTGGTTTTATAGGAATTTATGTATATGGTGCGCGTTGCTTCTGCGCACAAGGAGTTACCGATTCAAAATAACGGTAACTAAAAGTGCGCTATGTAGCTGCGCACAAATTTTTAACGGTAATTTTTTGTGCGCGTTACACCTGCGCACCAAAAGTTACAGATTCAAAAAGTTACATAATAGGTGCGCTTTACCTTAGCGCATGGATGAAATTTCTGTGTGTTGTACCACTGCGCACTATACTCTTCAATCTTCGAAATAGTTGAGATATAAAGGGTCTAGCACATCGATGTGGATTATGTTTGAAAAGCTTATACAAACTAGTGTTATTAGGCATATAAAGTGTGTATACGGTCTCCCCGTCACAAAAATTTGATCGAAAATACGCGAAAACGCAAAAAAACCCTTATCGGTCCTGATGGCCTGTTAAGGTCGAGAATAGGCGGTTCGATGACCAAACGACGTCGGAATGCAATGAAACTTGTTTTCAATGCATATTATAGCTATTTAACCTTGTCGGTAACTTCGAGTCAAAAACTCGAGCTCCTCGAGTAACACCTCCTTTGTAAACCTTCAATGCGCACGGTTGAAGACCGTTGAAATATGACCGTTGCGTGCGCATAACATCTGCGCACGAAACGGTCATATTTCAAAAGCAAAAACCGAAGCTATAAAAGGGGGGTTGCACTCACCTCAATTCACCAATCTCACCATTTCTCTCTTAACCTCACCAATCTCACCATTTGTCTCTTAACACTCGCTATGTCGCACAGTTCATCATCAAGCAACGCTGCCCTTTTTTATTATAAATGTGATCGACCAGCGGTAATGAGGAGTTCGGAATCTCGAAGAAACCTCGCTCGAAGGTTCTGGACATGCGCTGGTACTGGTGGTTACATTTGTGAATTCCGCGAGTGGATCGATCCACCACACCCTTGTTACTCCTTAGCTGCAATAAGAGATCTATTCTCGAAGATACGTACGTTGGAGGAGGAAAACGCCGATCTTAAGGCGACCCTGGCTTCCAATCGTTAGTTAAGTGGTTGTTTTAATCGTTAGTTCGTTGTTGTAATTGTTAGTTAAGTGGTTGTTGTAATCGTTAGTTAAGTCATTGTTGTAATCGTTAGTAAACAAGCATAGCACTCGACAAAGAGAAGTTGAGGAGGGACAACCTATAAAGATCCCCAACCGATATTGGTTTTGATGTTCGGATTTAGCAAAATGTACGAACTAATAAGAGTTCGGAAACTGGTTATTAGTTGGTACATATTGCCGACTCCGAACATCGAAACCAATCATCGGTTTGGGGATCTCGATAGGTTGGTCTTCCTCACCATCTCTTTGTGTAGTGTTGTTGTTGAAATTTGTATTTCGTTTTCAAATCAAAATAGTTTTTCACGTCTTGTTGTTCAGATTTGTATTTGCATTATTGTTCGGAGTCGTTTTGAATATTCAAACACGCAAAACATAAAATTTAAAACCATCACACAAGAAAAAGGCATACATAAAACATCAATCGTACATAAAACATCCATCAAGCGTCTAATCCTGAGCCTCCTGAGTATAAGGCGGAGCATCTTCCCGAGGCACATCACCCTGAGTCATATCATCTTGGTGCGCATCCTCCTGGGTCGTATCATCCTGAGTGCCGCATCCACTCCCCTGGCCCCTCTCATGAACAGAATCTCGGAAAACAGGAGGTGGTGGTGGTGGTGGCATCCGCGATGCACGTGGGAGAGATGGTGCCAAAGGTGCCTGAGGTGCCTCTAAGATTGCAAGCCAACCACGAATCACATCTTCAGTGGCCCAAGGTCGATCCGAGATAGGGGTGTCTAGAAAAGAGTGCATCATGGCTTGAAGGATCTGACAACGCTGCAAACAAAACATAAATTTAATCGTTAGTTAAGGTCTAAAGCTAAGTTTTGTACAAACTTTATAAAATTTTACATACCGCTAATGCATCGATAGGCACCGGGGTATATCCATAGCGAGGCGGGCGATCATGTCTCTCAGAGGATGGATCGACGACGGGATGTGAGAACTCGTCCAGCCAATCCATATAGTCATCAGACATCTTCCATGCTGGCTCTGCAACCGGCCCATCCAGATCGATCAGAGGCCTCGGCTCTGCGTCCCATGCAAGAAGAAGCTCAGGTGCATAAACGACGTCATACCTTGTGCAACCCATGGGCCGATTAAATGACAACGGCTGAATGGGTGGGTCGGGAACGGGCTGAGCCCGCCCAAACTGCCGCAGGACTCTCCTAGGGTTGTAGGCCTCATGAAATTTCCAGATGCTCAATACGCCCTCAAATCTCGTAGGAGAAACCTGTGGTGAGTTGAAGTCCAAATCTCTCCATGGCTGCCAGTTAACCTGAAACAAATAACAAGCCAAATTAGACACGTATTGCGGTAATGAAATAAAAAATATAAGAAATTAAATCCAAACCTGCTCATATCTCATGTTGTCGAGCATGCGACGGATGGCAACCAAACGCCCAGTATCCGAGGTAAGTGGTGTATACAATCCTACAGCAGCATCTCCATGGGCGAATGCAGGGTTCGTGACAAAGTGATCACGAAAATGAGGAAAGTATGCCCAGATCCAGCACTACATATAAACAATTACAGATTATTAGTAAAACTACGTGAATAGTTAGTTATTCACCAAGACGTTAAAGACAAGATCTTACCCTCAGAAGAATCCCATATGAACCAATGGTTGCCGTCTCGACTCTAGATGCAGACCCTAAATTGCGATACACTAACGCAAGTATGCCGGCTCCCCATGCAATGTCCCCTGTACGATCATGGTTGAGAACAAGTGCCGCGTACTGGACCTTGACACCCTTTGTCGACCTGTCCACCAAGACAGTCGAGCCCAGAAGCAAAAGGAGATACAGAGTGGCAATGTGACTCTCATTCCTGACTGGCGCATCAAACAAAACTTCCAACAGAGCATTGAGGGCACCGAAATGAATGCCACCTGAGCTATAACATGCCTTCATGTCATCAGCCTCCTGACCCATAGCGTCTGCAAGCGCCGCATAGATCTGGTCATCTGTCATAGGTGAATTGCAGCTACGACCATGTATACGGACTCTGAGGATCTGCATCACGTCATGTAGGCAGATTGTCATCTCAGCAAATGGCATGTGGAAAGTGTTGGTCTCTGGATGCCACCTCTCCACAAAAGCAGAAATCAATGCAGCATCGATCTGAGACGCTATACCCACTCGGCGCAGCTCTGTCAGCCCAGAACGCTCAGCAAGCCTGAACCATGTACCCTCCTCAGCTGAAATATGATGCTCATAATCATGAACCTGTGCAGATCTGTACATCACCCTCACGAGCTTCCTAGCCTAAATAAGTACAGAAAATAAATTGCGTCCGGTTAGTAATATGAAACGTATAACTTATTATAAGCATTCAGATCAATGTTATTGAACATACCGGATCTAACGGAGCCGCATCAGCCTCGGCCTCATCCCCGTCCCCATCCTCTGGCTCATCCTCTGGCTGAATATCTCCTACTCGTCGTCTCTGCCTGGGACGACGACCACCTCTAACTGGAGCCGCAACCTCCTCAACAACAACCTCCTCAACTGCAGCCCCCTCAACGACTCCCTCAGCAGCAACACCCTCACCACCAACTCCCTCAGCACCCTCCTGGCCTCTCCCTCTCCCTCTCCCTCTCCCACCACCTCGGCCTCTGCCTACAGCACCCTCACCACCACCTCGGCCTCTGCCTCGGCCTACAGCTTCCCCCGTACGGGCACGCTTCCTAACCTGCACCGGGGGCACCAATGGTACATCGGGAGCAGGCCCTGGAAGAGGACCACGCGACCATATCCATCTCGCTATATGCGTCTCATAAGAACACAGTAGGTGAGGCGCACGTGGACGAAAAATGTCCTGCATCGAGTCCCCGAGCCAAGGAAAATAGGTCGCTACGGCATGGTCATCGTCGTCTAAATCTCCCGACACTGGCTCTGAAGATGCGACTGGCTCTGCAGATGCGACCGTAGGAGGAGAAGATGTCGACGTTCCTGCATCTGTCACTGCAGGTAAATCCTGCTCTGTATGCTCTGAACTGCGAAGGACAGCATCCTGAAACAGAGGTGCGTCGTGGATATCATAGTCATCTGTGGTCACCTGCGCCTGTACTGGTGTGGGTTCGATAGGGTCGAACGCAGTAAGATATCGACCAGGATAATCTACGTCGTCATGGAAATCTCCTGTCTGTCCATCTATCTCCATATCCGAACCATCTATCTCCTGCTGCTGCAGCTGTGCCTCGTCGTACTCATTCTCTGGCTCACGACGCTCAGGTGATCCGGTGCCGAAAAATCGTTCGAGGGCCTCAAACTCTAATCGCACACCGGCTGCCACATCATGTCGACGTGGAAGCCGTTCCGCTACTGGTGCGGGCATCGTGTTGCCCGTCTGATCCATGACGGCTTGTATAGTCTACATGTTTTTACATTTTTAGTATGGCTAATTCATACTAAAATATTCGGAAATAATTTGCAACTTCGTAATCAAATTCGAGTCTTTATATCTATGAAAACTAAATTATTTAATAGGAATTGTTAGAAATTTAACAATTAAGTCATAACTAGTTATGACTGTTAAGTTTCTAATATTTAATTCATAATTACTAAAAAATAAACATCTCAACTAATACGAAATAACAATCACTACTATTACTAAAAAATTACAATTAATACGAATTCATAATAATTCGATTAATGCATAATAATCTGAAACTTAATCGTAATTATAAAAAATTACGATTAATAAGAATTCTAATATTTAATTCATAAAAAACTGAAATTTAATCGTAATTATGAAAAATTACGATTAAATTACAATTAATACGAATTCTAATATTTAATTCATAAATAACTAAAATTTAAACGTAATTATGAAAAATTACGATTAAATTACAATTAAGATACGAATTCTAATATTTAATTCATAAAAAACTTAAATTTAATCGTAATTATTACAAAAAAAAATTACGAATAAATTTACAAAATTAAATACGATAAATATTTGAAAAAAGCGGGTTTAGAAATTTTATACCGAATAAAGCTCGTGCGGTGTCTTCGGATCCGTAGTCGTCGTCGCTGGAACCCTAGCCCTCGCCGGAACAGTCGCCGAAACAGTCGCCGGAATAGTCGACGGAGGAGCATTTGCCGCTGCCAACGCCGCTCTAGTCGCATACCGCCGGCCGCCTCCATCCACCAACGCTTCATCGTCGGACAAGGTCGCCGGAGGTCGCTCCGTTGGGACGGAAGTCGCCGGAGGTGTTGGGATTGGGACGGAAGTGGTGTGGTCGGGACCGGAAGAATGACGGGGTTCAGAATCCATTGACGGAATTGTGTTTAGACGAGGGAAACGCTCGGAAATGGAGAAATTGTCGTCGGCGCCGTCGAAAATAAAATCGCAGAAAAGAAAGAAAGAAAGAAGGAAGAAGAAGAAGCTGCGGCGCAGGGTTTAATAGAATGTGTGCGCAGAAGAACTGCGCACTAATTCTGTGCGCAAACGTTCAGCGCACACATTCGGGAATCCGAAACGTCGTGCGCTGAACTTTTGCGCATTATTTATTCTGTGCGCTTTTATCCGGCGCACACATTTGTCAGACATCGTCAGGATTTTCACATTTATCCCGAAAATACCCTTGTGCGCAAGAAAACTGCGCACCAACCTATGCGCATAACATCTGCGCACCAAATGGCGTGCATATAGAGAAAAAGTCGCGTGCATATAGGCGTTTCGTATAACTGATGGTAAAATAAAGATATGAAGAAGAGTACATAAAATAAAACTAACCTTCACTTCTATCCATTTTATAGACTTCTTAGATTTGTTTAAATTACTTCTTTATTCCTATATTAATTTCATAATAGTGCTTCCCCCTCATTTCTCTATGTACTTAGGCTTAGTTCGGATGCAGCTTAATTAGTACTTTTAAGTACATAAAATTGTTGCTGCTTATTTTCGTCCAATAATAAGTACGAGAGGGCATGTTTGGATGTTCTTCCTCCCTCAGCTTATTTCCTCTACTTCTCCCATTTCTTCTCCTTAAAATACTAGAAAAAAAAAGCATCATCTCCATACTTCTCAGGAATTCGAAGTACTTATGGATGAAATTGGTGGTTCCGAATCACATTCTTACCCCCGATACTTGTTTTTCGTTCTCCTGAAGAGAGGAGAAGAAGGACGAAAGAAGAGCTCTCTCCTTCCTCTGTGGAATCGAAGGTTTGTAATGACATCTCTTCTTTGCTGTTTCTTTACTGGATTTGTTGATTCTCATCGTTTTCTTTGTGCTTTGCTTACTGTTGGTGGTGACGGCTCAGATCTGGGATCGACGGTGGACTCGGAACAAAGGGCTTTTCATTTGTTTGCTCTTCTTCTCCTATACCACTCTATTTCGGTGTTTCTATAGAAAGGTACGTCTGTATTCCGCATATTCCGACCTCAGTGTTGAATTTCGAGATCTAGGGTTTTGGTTTAGGGTTCCAAGTGGAGTTCATTTTCTTTTTGTTCTCCCTGCTACAACGGACAACGGGATTAGTATTTAGGGTTACATGTTCTCAGTGCTACATATCCGAATTGAGCCTGATTTGAAACTTAAAATTGAACCCTTTTGACATTTAAACTGAAATGGATAATATTTTGAATGTTCAGCTCAGTCTTTCTTCATCCTAAACGCTTGGTTTAAATTTTCTTCAAATATATGGAAGAATGATTTGCTTGATTTCAAGCCTCGGTTGATGTTGTGATATCTTTAATGTACTACTTACTGACTGTAATCTTACAAAGATCATGTGTTCAGCAGCTGGTTAACTCTCTCATGTACTGATGTCTTGTTTTTCTGACTGTAACTGAATTTCTGATTTGGCTGAAGCTTAAAGGGTTAAGTGTTTGAATGTCAAAAGGGTTACTTCAGCTCCATTTTTTTATTAATGTGCTTTCAAAAATCATGTCTTGCAGGAAACCACCCGTTATTTGTCGAAATTTGCAGGTAACCACCCGTTATAAACATATGTATTCTAAACCACCCAAATTCTATACTTTTCTTACAATTCACCACCCGTAAACAGTTTTCGTCCAAGTTGCCGTTTGAGTCTGTGAAATGACCATTATACCCCTTATATTTTAACGAAATGAAGGGAAAAAATGTCAATGTAATATCCGATGAATCTGACGAGAATTTGTAAGAGATTTTCAATTTCTCGTTTGAGTCTTCAATTTATCTTTAAGTTAAAAAATTAGGGCTTAGTCGTTAACATTAGGCTTAGTCGAAGTCGAAGAGAGATTTGGAAACCTGCGTCGATTGGCGATTGGAGATTGATCAAAGAGAGTTCTGAGTCGAAGATCGAAGCTTTCCTATCAGGAATCGAAGATCGGAGGTGTCCTCGCTGGAGTCGTGGTAAGTCTTCAATTAGGGAATGAATTAGGGTTTTGATTCGAATCCGTAATTCGATTCAAATTAGGAATTCGATTCGAATTAGGGTTTTGATTCGAATTTGGGTTTTGATTCGAATTAGGGATTGGATTTGAATTAGGGTTTTGATTCGAATTAGGGATTTATTATGAATTATGGATTGGATTCGAATTAGGGATTTATGTCATCTCATAATGTGCAGGATCATGTCATCTCAATCTCAATCCCAATCCTATTCGTCAAACAATGGTAGCATATTTTGTCATTGCAATTTGAGGCCTGTAATTCTTACAGCTTACACTGTAAAGAATTATGGAAGGAAATTTTTAAGATGTCCATCAAGATGCTGCAAATTTTTTCAATGGATTGATGCTCCATTGGAGCCGAATGTGAGTGAGATAATCCAGAAATTGGAAGAGAAGAATCTGCAGCTCAAAGCAACTGTGAAGGCCAAAGATAAGCATATTGGGAGGCTGTGGTTGCTTGTTTTTGTATTGGTTGTTGAGATTGTGTTGTTTAGGTTTTATAAGTAGAACTATGGTATGTTGTATGAATCTTATGTCTAAGTTTTATCTTAGCATCTTTGAGACACTTTGGTATGTAACAGATTGGCTTCTATGAAAGTTTATCTAAGTTTTATCTAAGGTTGAATGTATCAGATTTTATTTGTTGAATATTGGTTACAAAATGTTCCATTGGTTGCATGAAACGGTGGCTTGTTAATGGACATCAGTAACTGCAGGTAATGTGCTCTTTTATGGGATTTGAATGGAATGCAATTTTATGAGAAGAATTGGAGTGATGTGAAGACATTGCATTGACATTAGGAAACTAACATTAACTTAACATTGACATCAGGAAATGAAACAGAAATTCAACAAAAACAGAAATAAAACACCAGGAAATGAGACACCAGGGACACCTGGAAACTAAACCAAGAGACAAAGACGAGACCAAAGTTCAAACAAAATAGATAGTTAATTGAGCTTTGAAGATGATGACTTCGTAGGTGGGTTTTCCAACTATCTCCTCCATTTGAAAGAGGCAAACATCTTCTATTTCTATGTCATTGTCTTGAACAAAGTCTCTCCATCCTTTGCCAAACTTGAATTTGTTCCCACTGAATTTGAGTACTACTTTCCAAGTTGTTTCACCAATGAAAAGTGTAATCTCTTCGTCTATGAAAGGCCTCAAATTGTTGTTTGCATACTCGAAAGGAATAATCTGTTAATAAGCAAGTTTATGTATATTAGTCATTAGAATAACATGCCCAAAACACAAGAATAAGACAGTACTTACCATTCTGCAATCTTTTTGAACAAATGAAGCTTTCATTTCCACATAAAAGCTTAATTTGGTTGGATTAGGGTAGTTTTGAGCTTTCTCTAAGGGAGTTTCCTGGTTGCATTCCTTACACTCTTCACATTTGCATTGGCTGCAGTCTTCACTGTCAGAGATGTCTATTAGATCAATGACGTGATTTGCCATGGAAGAAATGGAAGAAATGCAAGGAAAGGAAGAAATGCAAGGAAAGGAATTGATGGAAGCTTGGTTGTGATGACAAATGTGTAGAGAAATAGAGCTATTTATGCTTGAAATGTACAGGCGGTTTAGGGAAGAATTGATGACAGAGGTAGGTGACAATTGACCAAAATTAAATGTGGTCATGGTCAATGGTAAAACTGTGCAGTAAAGAGGCTGAAAAACTGTGCAATTTGTGCATCAATGGTACCAAAAACCTGTGCAAAATGACAGTGTCATTTTCAAACTAAACCTGTGCTAAAACCTGTTTCCATCTTTCCCTTTAAATTGTCTGTTTTGCTTAATGCTATTTGCTTCATGTTGTTCGGTGGTATGAAAGTTTCCTTTGTTTTCAATGCAAAATTCCTTTGTTTCCTATGTTATCAATGTCAATGGAAGAATCAGAAAGTCATGACATAAATCAACACCTAAGCAATAAAACGTTAATACACCAGTTGTATTCACATAAGCAAACCAAAAGGACCTAGCAAAATAGATAGCAGTGTTCAAGTGGTAGCAATGTATTCCACATATTTCACCTAAGCATACCAACACATAGACAGTAGTCTGACATAAATCAACACTGAAATATTTTCCAAACAAAGATAACTAAGAAAAGGTCATTTTTTCCCACGTGAGCTTGATCTTGTTGATGTGCCAACTTGTGACCTTGTTGTAGTTCCAGACCTGGATGCAAGACTGCTAGACTTCTTAGAACTTCTCGGAGGATGGAACTTTCTAGCAGTGGTAGGTCTTACAACATGAGCCTGTGATAAACAAGTAGGACTGACTAAGTAACAATGAAATAATTAGGAATCATAGCAAAGGAATGAGTAACCCGTGATAAGCAAATATCAAAATGGCACTCACATTATTAGAAGCTGGTGCTTGGGATGACTGAGTAGATGGAGGTTGTGTCATCTCTTGGAGAAGGAGTGCATCCTGCCAAAATAAAATGAAGTAATGGTCAACCAAAACAATGAAGTATTGGGAACCATAGTAAGCAATGAAATTACCACATCATAATCTTCAACATTTTCCATCTGCACTGTTTCATCAGGGACTGGAGTTGCTCTTGCAGGTGATGCTGGATCTGGCCTCACCTATAACAAAAAAAAAATCCCTCCTGTGTGTTAAGAAACATTATACATTCAAAAATTTATGAAATAATCCCAGATCAACCAACATTACCTGCTTCCTGGTGTACTTTCTTTTCCTTGGATTAACAGGCATGGCATTATTACTTGGTGGTCTTCCTCCAGTGTTTCTAGCCCTAGGAATCTCAGTTGAAGGTGGTTTAGGTGGGTTTTTACAAGTCTTCCTGATGTGGCCTTCTTCTCCACAATTACCACACTTGTTTTTCCTAGTCCTTAATCTTGTCTGTTTTCCAGTCTCTCCAGGTTCTTTGTTTCTGGATTTCTTGGGCCTTCCAGCTTGTATGATTAGCTTAGGAGATTGAAGTGGTGGGTAAACTGTGTTCTCCCATTGGTCTTGTCCAGGCATAGGATTCACAGATAAGTTGTATGTCTTCATGTAGGTCTCTTTTGTATAATAATGTGACACATAATCTTCAAGCGTGTGTCTCCTCTTTAAAATGCAGGAAATAGCATGTGTACAAGGCATGCCAGTTATGTCCCACATGTTGCATCCACAGCTCCTCCTAACCAGATCAACCACATATGTCTTTCCACCACAGTCCACTTCATAGCAATCTGCATCCCCATAGCATCTGCACCTATACAAACTATCAGTTCTAAGAGCATTCAACCTCTTTGCAGCTTCTGGAGTTAGATATCCCTGGTGTGCATTCATTTTGGCTCTCTTGCTTATAAACATCTTCATGAGTTTTCTCCTAATCCACTCACACATACCAAGGATAGACATCTCTCTAGCAGGCAAGATACAACTGTTAAAAGACTCACATGAGTTGTTGAGTAGCATATCTGACTTCACATAATGCTTGAAACCATGTAGAGACCATGTACATGGGTCTTGTCTCATAAGATAGTTATATTCCTTCTCATCCATGTCTTTTATCTTCTCCATTTCCATCTCAAAATCAGGTAGAGTGGCAGCCTTTGCAGCTGCACCAACAGAGTCTCTGTATGACTTCCCAGGCCACTGTTGGGCAAAGTTTTTTTGAAGATGTCTAACACATACACGTGTGTCAGCATTAGGAGCAACCAACTTCAATGCCTCAAACAAACCCTGCAATATCAAATACATAATCAGTTATTATGTTCCTTTATTTTTAAAAATACCAAGAAAAATAAAAAGAATGATCATTTACCTTGTGCCTATCTGACATGAAAGTCAATGGCTCACCACCAATATCTCTTAGCAAATTTTCCAGGAACCAACACCATGTAGATTTCTTTTCTGACTCCACCACTGCAAAAGCAATTGGAAATATGTTTTCATTTCCATCTTGTGCAACTGCAGACAACACTTGTCCTGTATAAGCTCCCTTCAAATGACACCCATCTAGTCCTATAATTGGCCTACAACCTGCCTTGAATCCCTTTTTGCAAGCTTGGAGACAAACATACATCCTCTGAAAGATAGGCTTCTCTGGATTCTCTGTATTCTGCTCAGGCCTTACATACATTGTGCTGCCCTCATTGTACTTAATAATTGTGGCTTCATAATCCCATACTCTTGCATATTGTTCAGGTGCAAAACCTTGTGTCAACATGATTGCCCTAAGTCTGGCTCTCCAAGCCTAGTGATAAGAAATGTTCACACTATGCTCCCTCTTTACTGTGAGGATAAACTGTCTGATCCTCCATTGTGGATCCTCTCTGTAATGCTGAAGATATCTCTTAGCAAGCCAAATAGCATCCATCTTGGTGTTCTTATCCTGCCAACCACACTGATGTTCAGGTTCCCAAGTCTTGAGTTGGAAACTTCCATCAGTTCCCATCCTCCTTGCTGCTGCTTTGAACCCACACAATGAAACTTTACACTTGCAATTTTTCCTACTGTGTCTGAACCCACACTCACACTTATTCAAACAATAAGCTGAAACTTTAGACTTGTCATTATGCAAGTAATAGTAGTCAAAACCATTCTCCAAGGCATATTGTTTTAAAGCTTTTCTAAAAACTTCATTAGATGCAAATGTCATCTGTTTCTTGAGACATATCTTGTGCTTGAAATCAACTAAATGATTAAACTCTTGATACTTAGCTTTGGGAACCTTATCTTCATCAGAACTGGAGGTCACATAGGTGTCCTCATCAACTATGATGTCAAAGACATCTTCTCCATCATCTGCACCCACCTCAGTGTTGATATTCTCATCAAAGACATCCTTGTCTACATTTGCTTCAAAGGCAGCATTGTCCTCATCTGAATCCCCAAAGATATTCTTCTCATAAACCACAACATCATCATCCGAGGACTCCTCTCCTAACAGCTCAGCATCATCATCTCCTGAGTCATCTTCAACATATGTGGTTTCAAAAGGGACTTGGAAAGGATTGCTGAAAGGGGCAGATCTGGTGGTAAATTGGCTTTCAGTGCCTAAGGGGGCTTGTGTAGCTCGAGAGGATACTTGGCTTTGGCTGAGATTGGGAGGTTGATCAATAATTGGGGATGAAATAGGGTTCTCAGTTGGTCCAACACTGATGGGCCTTCCATAGCTCCTTGATGGACTACCCATATTAGAAGGCTGGGCCATTACAGTTAATGGACTTAAATCTGCCCCATGAATGACATACACTTCCAAAGTATGATCATTCCCTACAGATGCACACCACTGCAATATATCACAGTCTCATATGATCTGTTTGATCCCCCTTTGCAGTGGCATACCAGACCTTGCATACCATAGTTCCTTAACATCTTCAACTCCCACATCCTCCTTAAAGAAATCCTCTAGTTCAATCTTAGAAATTAAATCAGGATCTACATTATCCTTCTTATAAATCTTATTTCTCCTATAAGACAATTTGTCTTGAGACATATTTGGACCCAAATAAAATGTCCCATCATAAAAGAACTTGATGCTAACACTCATCTGGAGCCATAAGACAAACAATAAACAATTAACATTTAATAACTATACATATCTATACTATAATAACTAAGGCATAGGATTTCCATGATTTATTTATACTATATTGGCACATATATCGAAATTCATCATCCACATCATCTATCTACACATGCTTGAAAGCTGAAAAAAGATTTCAAAACAAAGAAATGGGACCATGATCACATGCTTCAAAGCTGCAAAAAATATTCCATATCCACTTACTTCCAAAGCATTGAATTCAAGTCAACAACCACTACCAACAACCATTCAAACATCCATTCAATTGAAAAATCTGAAACAAAAACTAATTGAAACCAGCAAACCCTTAAATCATCTCATAACTGAACACTCCAAACCCTTGGTTGTTCTACGTCTTCAATTGAAGCTCAAACCTCCAGAAATGGCCTCGTCTTCTCCCTCGATCGAAACCCCCAAATTCTGCCTTCTGAAACCCTAGATCTCCGTCTTCAATACAAACCTGATATGATGCCTTCTCAAGCCCTAAACCTCCAACCTCAATCGCAACCCAGAAATTCCCCCTTTTGAAACCCTAAACCTCCATCCTCAATCGCAACCCAGAAATCGAACCAAAAAACCCTAAATCTTCTCCCTCAATCGCAAGCCCCTTTCTCACCCAAAATCGACAGATTCCGAGCTCGCACAACCTATCTCCCTTCGTAATCTCTCACAACCTATCTCCCTTCGTAATCTCGACGAGATCGAACTCAATCGCCAAGAAATCGGATGAAACCCTAGATCCCCAAATCGATCCCCAAATCACTTCTCCCCGATAAGTTTGGTAAATTGTAAAAAGTAATTTTGAAATTAGGTTAAAAGTTTCAATCGTCAATTTCTCGCGATATAATGAAACCGGGTTGGGAATGGGTTGGCAAATCCGGTTATTTCGTTAAAATATAAGGGGTATAATGGTCATTTCACAGACTCAAACGGCAACTTGGACGGAAACTGTTTACGGGTGGTGAATTGTAAGAAAAGTATAGAATTTTGGTGGTTTAGAATAAATACGTTTATAACGGGTGGTTACCTGTAAATTTCGACAAATAACGGGTGGTTTCCTGCAAAAACCCCTAAATTTTTTTAATGTGCTTTCTTAGTGTAACTGAATTTGTTTATGCGTTGAAGTCTTGCTCTCTTTTAATGGTCATTATGGTTATATTTCGCATACAAGGCTGCACTCTTGCTCTCTTGTAATGGTGATTATGGTTATATTACTGATACAATGGTCCAGGGAACTTTATATACAATGGTGCAGTTTTGATCTGTGTTTGACTGATTTTGGTTATATTTGTGATACAAGTTGAATCTTTAAATCACGTGTTGAATATTAAAATGATGTGTTCAATCTCATATTTGCGAGGGAATTGTTTGTTTCATTACCTATGTCAAATGTAAAGGATTATGGCTAGCGAAGTGGCGTGTGGGACATTTCATTGTCCACTGACCACTAGTGGAAAAAACACCTGTTGAGGCGGTCAAAAAACCCCCTGTTGAGGCGGTCAGGGGTCGCTGCAACAGGGGGGGCTGCAACAGGTCATGAGCTGTTGAGGCGGTCGGGAGGGTGACCGCCTCAACAGATGCAACGTTTTCTACCTCTGTTGAGGCGGGCAGAAGGGCGACCGCCTCAACAGAGGGGGTCTGTTGAGGCGGGCAGAAGGGCGACCGCCTCAACAGAGGGGGTCTGTTGAGGCGGTCACCCTTCTGCCCGCCTCAACAGACCCCCTCTGTTGAGGCGGTCGCCCTTCTGCCCGCCTCAACAGAGGTAGAAAACGTGCATCTGTTGAGGCGGTCACCCTCCCGACCGCCTCAACAAGTGTTTTTTTTTTTAAAATATTCGGTTTGAATTTACAGTAACCAGCCTGTACAGAGGTTGAAAACCTGATTCAATCATTCTGAACGTCTAGTTCCACTTGCAGATACATTTCACATACAATATGTGTTCAGTTTCAACAGAATATATGCAAGTACAAAACCTATTATTCAAATATCCAAAACATACGCTTAAACTATAATAGATATTTGGTTGTAAAGAACTTAGCCCATTGCTCACGAACAACATCGAGTTCCTCACTTGTATAAGGCGCACTCCTCTGAACATAGACCTTCAAAAACATATAGTACATCGTCTTAGTCAAGTAATTAACATGAAAAAAATTAGATTTTACATATATGAAATGAAAGGATAATTCCGGTGAAATGAAAACTTAGATAAAAATTGAAAACGTTATAAGAATATATCACGATTTATAAACTCAGACGTTGTGAAAGATGTATATAATCTGTGATATGTATAACTTGCAATACATGCATATTGTGTAAAGTAACTACCTTATCTAGTCGCTCATTAGACTCTTGATATGTCGTGACAATCTCCAACATGAACTTCATAACGTAATATCCACACTCGGTTCCGCCACTTTGTTGAGCGCACTAAAATAACAATATAATACATCGTCTTAGTTTTAAGATCAATAAATATAAAAAATAAAGAAAAAGGTAATTTATGATGGTATACCTCTATATGAATGGGTCTCCAAGACTTGAAATTAGTCGTTTTACTCGGACGCACCCCACCATTAAACTTATACACTTGGTATGTCCTATAAAATAAACAACATACAAGTCAAAAATTCTGATTTTGTAAATATTTGAAAAGACAATTTTTAAGTAAAAAACTTACAAACTCAAGATGCCCCATACATCATACTCTTTGCGTGCTGCTTTGAGAGGATCGAAAATATACACAAGGCCTTTACGTAGGTCTAGTACATATAGAATCCAATGATTTCTGCGTCATTTATAAAAGATATTGTATAACATCAGAAAACAAGTCAAAAAATGTAGTCAGAACAAGAAAGAAGGATTGCTATATCACACTTACTCTTGATTATATGGAAGCAAAAACCATTTGGTTATGCTAGGATCATTCATCTTCTCCTTTTGAATTTCAGCAACGAAAATCTTTTTTAAATACTCTGTTGGGACATTAGGATCAGCCTTGATTCTAGTGCTTGACATCGTCTCAGGACATAAGAATCCAATCTTAGACGACATTTCAAATGCCCAGCTGTGATCATGCAATAAATACCTACAAAATATGCAAGATTACACTATTAGTATATGTAAAGTAAAAATCTCACAGAAAGAATAATTAACAACTAAAACATAAAGATTGATGAAAATGTTTACAGTATGTAGACTTGGATCACTGAAATGTTTAAGCACGCCCCTCTAAGGAACTCTTCAACATCAGACTCAGTTACGTATGTATCTTGATCTTGCGAATAATGCCAAATCGAAGCATCCAACTTGATGGGAGTACTATCGTATATTTCGCCGGGAGCTGAAGAGATGAAAAAATGCAAATATTTGCATTGCGGGCCAAGACCTTGAATTGCATCGTTTGCAAAATTCGCTTTCTTGCTTTTGGCGGCTGACTCTTGAGTTTTACGATCACAACTACCCACCACCTCTTTGTTTGACTTAGACTTCATTGCATATGAAAATAATAACAAAATGTAAGAACAAAAATATACCTGGAGTGACTTAGACTTAGACTTCTTTATCATAACTAATAAACAAGAAAAATTGCAAATAGAACATATGTCATGAATAACTGTAACAACAATGCAGAAAAATAAGAACAACATTCAGCAGTGCATTACCATAACTAATAAACACGCCAGAAGCTGCAAATAGAACATATGTCATGAATTAAAAATACAAGTTCTAGCTAATCATATACCTGGAGTGACTTAGACTTAGACTTCTTTATCAGGCGTGGAGTGAACTCCTAGAAAAATATTACATGAGCAAGATTGAGTAGACAATTAGATGTAGCAAATGCTTGCATTATCATATTCGTTCAAAACATTCATACCTCGTCGTCTTCGAAAATCACTAAGTGGATTGGCCATTGTACAAAACTACCCTGAGCACCGCCTAAGTTAGTTAAACCATCTCCAGTAGGTACCGGAAGAATATCATCAACATGCCCTTCGTAAACAAAATCAATTTGGACTTTATAGTGACCAGGCTTCATTAATCTAAAATGTTGGGTCAATGCACCATCTGAGGGTTGTACCATACCATCCGCCACAATGACTTTGTTACCGGAAACTTCATCCTCAAGGGCAAGATGACATGGAAGCCTTTCCTGCATAAATAATGAAATTGATGCAAATATATGAGTCATTACATTTTAAACACATTATTTTTTGAAAAGCTAAACGTTGTTTCAGATGCTATTTTTTATGTTTATAAACATGCTCATGTTATCTCAAGACTGTAAACCAAGAGTAGAAAAAATAAATCAATGACAAGTTTTTTTACATAACACCAAATAAAAAAATATGACAGGTATTGCCAATTAGGTAGAACTGTAGAAGTAATAAGAGTGTAAATTATGTTGATGAGTTGGTAAAACTCAATTAATCTTGAAACTGAGGTCCACATACAACGTCTGTCCCAAATTCTATTGTCTTTATCCTTGTCAAGGAAGAGAAATTGGTATGTAGTTCTTATATATGCCTTATACAGGAGATGACATTAGTGCATGCACATGGGACTTAATAATATTAATGCAGTATATAAGATGGTTCAAAATGAGGGATTGACGTGTAAGCTTGGAACGTCCATCACGTAACATTCATCATGTTATAATTTAGCCCTATATGTTCCCGCATCAATGCCCTTTCATTAAATTTCTTAACTCTATTTAATAGATTATAACAAGATTCACTTGATTACTCTAACAAGATTCAGTTTTTTAATAGACATGGAACCCTTTCCTAGCTACTCTTCATATAATGAAGCTAATGCGAATTATTCTAACAAGATTTACTTGATTACGAGTAAAAGAATGTAATATATTATTTTTAGCCAACATGAGACTAAATTGTACCTTTAGCTCGCGTGGTTGAGGGGCAGAATCATGTTCAGCATGTCCATAGAAATCATGTACAGGGTTGGAAGTGGAGGCATACTGGCCCATATGTCCCATGGCGGCTAGTTGCTTTTGGAGGGCCTCTTGCACTCTTTTCTCCACTATTCTATCTAGGTCGTCTTCAAACTCCTTTCTCATTGAAGCTCTAATTGATTCAATTACATCTGAAGAAGCTTCACTATGAGCAAATTTATTTTGTCTCTTTCTCGGACCAAAAGCAACTGTATGACAAACATTTCCACCCATTGCCTTGACACGCCCACGATGATCTTTTTTCCCCATAGCTTTGGTGAGGGCATCCTCTTGATCTTCAAAAACAAGATTACCTTTTTCTTCTTCTTCAATGTACTCCATCTATGTCAATTAGAAAAGTAAGAATTAGTTCATAATTTATAATCAAAGAAAATAAACATTACTTAGATATCACTTCTTACAGTTTTTTTGGCAATTTCTGCAATTTCCTTATCATTTGGGTCAATTTCCCACTCTCCATCTTTATTTAGAACTTGATGAGCCAATATCCACTCCTTTGATCTAAATTTCTTAACTCTAGCTAGCGTTGAGGTGACAGAAGAGTTCACCGAGGAACTACTTGAGAAAGTTAATGCTGCTTCTGGTGGAAGTCGTCCATCATCTATCCATTCAGGTCGTTTTCTGATATAACCCTTCTGGCCAGTGCGATGATGGCTTTTGTTGAATGACGCACTGTTCCTTGCCTTTTCACTACGAGCCTGTCAAAAAGGATGTTAAAGATGATTTCTGAAAGAAAATTTAACTCAATTACCATTCAAAACCAAATCCAACACCAAAAACAGATTTGTACATGATGCATAAGAAACCATTTGTATAAAAAACAATAACTTACCAATGACTCTGGCATGAAGTATTGTTGAACAAATGTGTTCCAATCTTCCTCTGTGATGTGGTCATAGACTTCCCAAGGCATCTTGGATGACTGTGTCTTCGGCATCCTTTCTTTTTTAGTGATCCATCGACGCACCAAATTGGTTATGCATTTTAACACTGACAAATACACTCCTGCATCATAAGCAAGAAAACAATGAGTATACATAAAGATTAAAGATACTAAATATACATTAAAGATTCTAGCAGCACAACATATTTCAATGATAGATAAGATGGGAAACAAACCAGAATCAAGGGAAGAACCGAAGAAAAACTGAAGCACGCCAGAAGCAAATCAGAATCATACCAGAATCATATCAGAATCATATCAAAATCAGATCAGAACCGAAGACCCGGTCATGAGACTTGGCCGGGTCTTGGCCAAACCCGGCCAAGACCCGGCCAAGTCTCACCCCGTGTCGTGGAAGGCAAGGCAGACTTCAACTGGGAGTAACCCGGTCATGACCCGACCGGGTTTGTGACCGGGTCAGCAAGCGAGTTGTCACCTGAGTGTAACCCGGCCATGACCCGGCCGGGTTTGTGACCGGGTCAGCAAGCGAGTTGTCACCTGAGTGTAACCCGGCCATGACCCGGCCGAGTTTCTGGCCGGGTCGGGCCGCTGTTTCATTTCCGACTCATTTAATCCCGGGCGTTTTGTCTTCTATTCGGAGGGGGTATAAAAGCCTTGTTAGAACTGCTATTCCATGATCTGGTAACTGCCTTAGACGTTTCAAAAACTCTCAAGAACCCTAGGGAAAACTTGGAGATTTTACTAGATTTGATTGTTGGAATTTCGTATCTCTTTGGAGAAGACAATTGGTATGTTGTTTACGACTTAATCTATTAGTTGAATTGACAATTGGTACTACATAGTCCCAGAGTTCGACACCTTGGTACTACACCCGAACCCGTACACTTGCGGGGTAGGATTTGGACCTATCACATATCAAAATCAGATCAGAACCGAAGAAAAACTGAAGCACGCCATAAGCAAATCATAATCATATCAGAATCAGATCAGAAGCAAACCGGAATCAGATCAGAAGCAGAGTCATCTTATTCATTTGCGCTTTGAAACCCATATTCCTTCCCTATGATCTGTGCGCATGTGATTAGTATTATTTGCATCTTCCTCCTCTGGTAATGGTTGAACAACAGTTGATAACAGGGGTGAGTCATCGTAGTTGTCATACTCATCTTCATCCAGAACATCATCAATACCGAGAATATGCCTTTTCCCTTGTGCAACTGCACGCCATCTAGGATCAACATTGTCTACGATATAGAAAATTTGCTTAGCTTGTGACGCTAGAATGAATGGCTCGTCACTCTCACTTAATCGGTCAAAGTTTACCAACGTTAAACCCGGGTAAATATCATCTTGTTTCACCCCATTATGGTTGTTGGCCCACTTGCACCGGAAAACAGGAATCACAAAACTGCTGTAATCAAGCTCCCATATTTCTTCGATTACACCGTAATACGATTGTGTCGCATCAACCGGTCTTTTATCCTTAGCGCTTGCATAGACCCTAGATGATGCAACAACCTTCACTCCACTATTCTGCACCACACTCTTTTCATCTTGTCTTGACGTGTAGAATGTGAACCCATTGATATCATACCCTTCATAAGACCGAACACATAGACGAGGACCTCGAGCTAACCACTTGACTGTATCAGAAACATCATGCCCTTTCTTTAGTTCCTCAGCTACTTCCTTCTTAAACCAATCAACGAATGAGCGATTATGTTCCCGCATCAATGCCCTTTCATTAAATTTAGGATTATTATGTTGCAATTCAAGCACATGCTTATCTACGTAAGGACTGACCTCTGTAAGATGCTGCAACACACAAAGATGTGCCTTATTCTTCCTTTCAGAAGGAGGCGAGATTACTTTTTTACCAATTACTCCCACCCCTTCAAGCCTCCCTACATGACGAGATTTCGGAAGGCCTATTGGCTCAAGCCTCGACAAAAATTCAGCTACGTATTCACATATCTCTTCATGAAAGATTCCCCGAATTATACTACCCTCTGGATTCGCCGGATTCTTTGCTTTGTCTTTTAAAGACCCAAAATATCTCTCAAAGGGATACATCCATCTTAAGAACACCGGGCCACATAACTTGATTTCTCGCACTAAATGGACAATTAAATGCACCATTATATCAAAGAAAGAGGGCGGAAAGTACATTTCAAATCGACACAAAGTTTCAACGATATCATCTTGCAGACTATCCAGTTTCTCTGGATCAATCACCTTAGCACATATGGAACTGAAAAACACACACAGTTTTGTTATAACATGCCTCACGTGTTTCGGCAATATCCCACGAAGTGCAATTGGCAAGAAAACATTAAGCAGTACATGACAATCATGAGACTTCATACCGATCAACCTCAGGTCTGAGAGAGAAACTAGACGTTTTACATTAGATGAATATCCCGATGGCACCTTAATGCCATGTAAGCACTCGCAAAACGTCTTTTTCTCCTTTCTTGACATTGTGTAACACGCCGGAGGAAGAAAAGTCCTTTTACCATCCTTTTTTTTCACGGGCCACAAATCTGGACGCATATTCCTCTCTTTCATATCTTTCCGAACTTTCTTATTGTCCTTAGTCCTTCCGGGAATGTGTAGCAAAGTCCCAATAATAGCATCACACACATTTTTTTCAATGTGCATCACATCGAGACAATGACGAACCGACAAATCTTTCCAATAAGGAAGATCCCATAGTGAAGATAATTTCTTCCATAAAACACCCTTTTTAGACTTGGGCTTCATGAACTTGCCATATTTGGTTTCAACATTTTTAATACGTTCATAAACCTGCGATCCCGTTAAAGGTGCACGAGCCACTCCTTCCTCGGTGTGACCATTGAACTCTTTCTTCTTCTTACGATAAGGGTGATACCGACTAAGGAACTTCCTGTACTTTACAAACACATTTTTCTTGTAATGTTTCAAGTATGTGGGTTCCATGTCTTCTTCACATATTGGGCATGCTTGTTCTCCTTTGGTTTTGTACCCAGACAAGTTTCCATATGCTGGAAAATCATTTATGGTACAAAAAACCATAGCTCGCAGTGTGAAGTCTGAGTTGGTGTGTGCATCGTACATTGAAACACCTTCATTCCACAATAATTTCAAATCCTCTATGAGTGGCGCTAGATACACATCTATGTCATTTCCAGGTTGCTTAGGCCCCGAGATGAGGAGTGATAACATGATATTCTTGCGCTTCATACACAACCATGGAGGAAGATTATAAATCGCAAGAAGAACCGGCCATGTGCTGTGCTGAGTGCTTAGAGTGCCATAAGGATTCACACCATCTGTACACAGAGCAAGTCTCAGATTTCTAACCTCCTTGCCAAATTCAGGATATTTCTTATCGATATTTCTCCATTGAGGAGAATCAGCAGGATGTCTAAGGAGTCCATCTTTCTTCCTCCCTTCTGCATGCCATCTCAGATTTTTTGCTTGTTTCTTTAATGAAAACAAACGCTTAAATCTATCTATGATTGGAAGATACCACATAACTTTAGCCGGCGGCCCCTTCTTAGCGGAATTTACCCCTTTACGCTTGTAACGAGATACACCGCACTTTGGACACTCATCCAAATTTTCATGGTCTTTTCTGTAAAGAACACAATCGTTTGGACAAGCATCTATTTTGACAACCTCTAAGCCAAAGGGACACATCATTTTCCTGGCATAATAGGTAGAGGTGGGCAACTCATTGCCTTCCGGCAAAACTTCACTTAACCACTCCAATAAGGTCGTGAAACTCGAATCAGTCCAGCCACTCTTCGATTTCAAGTTGTATAGCACTGACAAAGCTTCTAACTTGGTAAATTTTGTACACCCAGGATACAAAGGCGTCTCAGCAGCCTTTGTTAGTTGTTCTAACACCTTAGGTCGTTCATCCAAGCGATCTCTCACCCCATCCATCATCTCATTCATTTCATCCTCTTGCTCATCATCATCATCATCATCCATCTCATAATTCTCAGAAATGTTATCATCACTCTCATCACTGTCTACCTGAAGATCAAATTCGTTTACACTAGAACTTGGACGATCAGGTATTTTCTCTCCATGCCAAAACCAAACATGATAATCTTGCTTAAACCCACGACGAAATAAATGATCCTCAATCTCATCAATGTCTGCTAACCTCCTTACATTGTTACAATCACGGCAGGGGCAATAGATTTTTTCGGCTTTTGTACTCTGTTGGTTGGCTAAAGCACATCTAATAAACTCCCCAACCCCACTCAAATATTCAGCTGTAGTATGATCACCGTACATCCAACGACGACTCATTTCTAATAACTAGAGAAAACTGTAGAAAGACCAATACATACATAACATTGAAAACACTCATTGAAATAAAATAAAATTATTTGGATATCTAGCTAACAAAACAATATCTCATGCAAAACTCATTAAAATCACTCATCGACATATTTCATTTGCTTTCCTACAATTTTTATCAAGTCATGCTAAAAAGTGACAAAATTAAGTTTAGTTATATGAATTGACTATATAGACAAGAGGTAGAGCATAATCCTAAACATACATGAAAGGTATTAACAAGAACTAGTAAAATTGACAAGATTAAGATTAAATTTTCGTTTAGGCATTTTACCGAACACTTGGAGTGCATCAAAATTTCCTAAAGAACCAAAACAACATAATCAATCAAAATTCCACCAAATAAGGGACTAATCACCCACAACAACAAATATCAACCATTCATACCACAAAAGGAATCAACTCATGCACATCAAAATCCGAAAACAATTTGCGAAGGAGGAAGTTTCACCTACCTCGATGACTCGAAGGACGAAAGCTGGAGGAGGAGGAGGAGGCGGCGAGGCGAGGAGGAGGCGGCGAGACGTGGAGGAAGCGGCGAGGAGGAGGCTGCGAAGAGGAGGAGGAAGCTGCGCAGTCGACTGAAATTAAAACGAAGGAAATGAAGCTGCAGTTGGCGCGGGCTGTTAATTAATTTGAGAATCAGTTGAGGCGGGCAGTCATGCGCCCGCCTCTAATTTTTTTTAACCATCTGTTGAGGCGGGCGCATGACTGCCCGCCTCTAATGGTTTTTACGCAGCATCTGTTGAGGCGGGCGCCTGACTGCCCGCCTCTAATTGTTGTTATATTTTGAGGCGGGCGCATGACTGCCCGCCTCTAATTGTTTTTACGCATCTGTTGAGGCGGGCGTCTTACTGCCCGCCTCTAATGTTTGGGCTCTGTTGAGGCGGGCGCCTTACTGACCGCCTCAACAAGTCAAAAACACAAATATTATTTGAGGCGAACGGATATTTGCCCGCCTCTAAAGTACCTGTTGCAGCGAACTAAAAGACTGACCTCCTCAACAGATAGTAGAATAAGACTTTTTGCGTCGGTTTTTAAGGTGACCGCCTCAACAGGGGGCTGCAACAGGTGTTTTTTCTACTAGTGGACGAATCTGCTCAACCACCTGCTAGTAGGTATGCCAACTGGGTTAGCAAGGCAGCTTACGTTCAGCTCAGTTAGTTAACCAACTAACTTCTAAACTCGTCGAATGGTAACACTTGTTTCCTTACAAATTGTTGAATTATATATCGTCATAATTGGTTTACTGTTTTATGAAGACTGATTTCTTTAATTTTTTTTTGGTAACCCTTTACCGACGCTTTTTTCGTCAGCATATCTTGACAAAATAAAGCGTCGAAACCAGTAATCTTGACGCTTTATTTAAAGAACATCCCCGCCTTCATTTTAGATTCCTAGACGTTTAAAAGCGTCGAAAATGTCTTGGCACCAATTTTCTTGACACTAATAAGTGTCGAAAATGACTTACTGCCTAAAAAAATAATACATTTCTCGACGCTTTAAAGCGTCGACTCCAAATTAAAATTTCAAAAAAAACATTGTGTTCCTGAACAAGATTGTATCAACACCATTAAAGCGTTTGATATGTTACCTGAGAGTAGAAGATCCAAAAGACCCATCAAACACACCTATCGAAAAGACTAGTAAACCATTCTAATATTTCAAATATTCCACAAAGAAGCTATAATGTTTAAAGATCCAAAAGACCCATCAAACACACATATTGAAAGTTGCTAGCAACACCAAACCAAGCACAACAGTGTTGGGGACGCCCTTCTGGTCCAAACATTGTGTTCCTGAACACCTGCTTCCACAAAGAAGTCTTAAATACAGCTAAATGGAAAGATTTCAGGAATTATTTAGAGGTTACAAATACAAAAATTAGCCTTACAAGTTCATCCACACATCTACACATCATGGAAGCACAATAACATGATTATTATCCACCGATGATAAATTCATGAAATAACTTGGTGCATGTGCATCTTAGCTAATAACAGAATAAAAAATAGTACAGGACTCATAAATATGTTGCTACTACTCTTGCATTGATTTTCTAGAACCAAAAAGCTATAATGTTTGAGGTCAAACCCGCCTCTTCAACTGTTAAAAGAGGCAAATAAATTCTAATTCAATCCTATTCGCAGGAATCACTTGATAAAGTTTGTTGATGAACTTCTTGGCTTTACAGCAAGCAGAGCATCAATGGTGCAAGGAACACTTATTAAGCTTGCTCATAGTTGGCTTTTAAGCTTGCAGAACAGCAATGGTGCACTCAAACCATAGATGAATAGCTAACAAAGATGAATGAGTGATTGAATTAAGAAAATAGTACAAGTCCGAGTAAGAAATCCGAGGAACTAAGAGGTAGAGGGCTTCAACATCTACAAAAAGAGAGGGTAAAGTTGCTACCAAGGGCACAAACACAAGGAAGACATCCTCCAAAGGATTTCATAGATATGTGAGTAGCTCAAGTACAAAAGAGTTCTGACCTGAAGGACCACGGCCATCAACGTACCGAGAATAAGGATTCCAGCCTTTCCAGGAATAAAGATCAACCAAATGCCCAAACCTGCTCAAGTTAGAGAGAGGTAAATTTCATTTCTAAACTGATGTTATATGCTGAAAATTACTTTCCATGAACTAGCTGGAGATTTTATTAATTTAAGGTACCTATCACCACCGTATCCTACATCTAGTGGATTGCCACCATACAGTTTACCCTAATGAGAAGTGCATAAGATCAACTTCATGGACATAACATGTTTTCTTTCTGCAAGAACTCGTTGATTCCTTGCAGCCGCCCATCTTAGAAAACAATACTCCCAGTCATATTTACACAGATAGTACAGCAAAACATCATATGAAAAATAGTTACTACAAAAAATATCTAATTGTCCGCATAAGTGAACCTTACATTGTGATAAGTAGCATTTTCACCAATCTGAAACACGAGAGCAACCGAAGGGATTTATTATTCTCGCTGCATTAGTCAAGGATAAAATCAGACAAGCTTAAGATTAAGGTCACCGAATAAAAGCTTAAGATTAAGGTCACATGAGAGCAACCGAAGGGATTTATTATTCTCACTGAATTTCATGTGTGAGCTTATGCATGACAGCTAGAAGATTAAAATACACAAAGCAATTAAACCAGTCATGTAATTAGCATGTAAACGAAAGTATTGCAAATCATTGTCTTTCTAATTATTATTCATACCATTTAGGGTGTTTTTGTAGAAACAAACCAGTCATGTAATTACCATGCCTTGCCAAACTCACATTTGTTGTGTATATAAACACAACATTACTGCAATTTGGTTCAGCAAATTACTGTTACTCTCTTAGCATGCACATATTCCTTGTTTCTAGAATCTTACTCTAGCTAAAGAATACACTTATCATCATGACATGGCTATGCGAACTGCCCAGACTCCAAGAATAATATACTTACTGAAGAAGCATAATATACTTATGATGAGGCTAAAGTCGTACTGCGAAATCAAAGAAAACCCTAAACACTAACTAGAGTATAGCAAATAAATAGAGGTCGAACCCAATCCTAAACACTAACTAGAGTATAGCAAGTAAGTAGAGGTCGAACCCAAGGAAATCAAAACACCAAATCAATACAGTCAAGTGAAATATCAACTAGTAATAAGTAACCAAAAGGGGGGGGTTTGATTGCAAGAACACACAAGTAACCAGTAACAAGCAGAGGAAGTTTGGGTGAGAATATTATGCGAAGGTGTTTCACCTAACAAGTATCCACACAACAGTCAATCAAGTTGATCATAGATTTATCTCAAGTTCTATTCAATCCTAGGGAATGTTCCTATTCCAATCTTTAATATATTGACAGGTCAACCGGTCCTGATAATACTTACTATTCAGCAATCAAGAAAACCTCTCAAGATTAGATGAAATAGCAGCAAAGGGCACAGGAATCATAAGGATGCATGCAATAACTTACAACCGTCAAGTATTAACATGCAATCAATTCTCTTTCATAAAAGCAATCAACTACCAGATCATGCAGATATGAGTGCTACAGTGACAAGGAATTTCACCGTATATTCCTAGTCTAGCAATAGAAAACTATCAATCAAACTAGGTGATCAAGCTAGCAAAACTAAAATAAATCAATAGATGAAGAACAAGAGAATTAATACAAACGCATAGGAAAAGAACAAGAGTTTAGAAATCTCACAACTTAATAACTGAAGGTTTCAACCGCTAAGTAAAACAATGGAGATTAGTTCCTGCTCATGGTTGCAAAACTAAATTGTCTGATGGAAAAGATGATGAAAAGATAATGAAAGCTAGGGTATATAAAGAGTTTAACCCTAGAATAATATCCTAAAAGATAAATCCTAAAACTAATTAAGGAAAAAGGATAAGAAAAGAAATAAAACAAAACAAGGAAAATAACCAAAACATGTCTCGGTGGAATGAGGTGAATTGCTTCACAATCGTCCAGATGCCTGCTTCTCACGTGAATTAATTTCACATGTTTGCTTCCAATATTTGACCCAGCAGCTTGCTTGCAAAGCCCACTGACGAACGGCCCATTTGATCCAGCAGCTTGCTTCCTGCTCTTCTCGAGTGGGCTCCTCCTCCTGCTGATCTCCAAGTCTCCAAGCAAGTGGGTCGGCCATCCTCTGCTTAGGCCTTCATCTTCACGGACCGCAACTTATATTAAAATTTGGATTCCTTCTTTAAAAGGATAAACCGCGATCGCCATATACCAAATAGCGATCGCCATCGTGGCTCAGATTGTTACTTCAACTTCAATTCTCCTAAATCTTCATAAATATCTCATATTATAATAATGACTCCAAACACATATGATAACACTCCTAAAACAATACAATAACCCCTAGTTACGCTATACAAAGTGCAGCGTATCAAATACCCCATATTTAGACTTTTACTCGTCCCGAGTAACTTACAGAAAAGCTACCCATATAATAAAATGCTCCAAGCCTCAGGAAGCACAAGAATATCTCCTAGTGATTACATAACCAATAAGCTCCTCCAAAACACAACAACAACAGTCAAGAACAACGTGATAAAATAAGCACATACCCAGAACTACACCTTATTCCTCCAAGTGGCCTACCCGAATCCTCTTATGCACCTCCTTCTTATGTCTCCATACGCCAAGATGATAAAGATCCTAAAACACTCAATTTTTTTATAACACTCATCTTGCTTGGGCGCCCTTTCGGGTTTTCATCTCAACCACTCAATAATTGTTTCAGGCTCACAAAACTCACATCACTCAAGACTTATTTTTGCCCCAGCCTAATACCGGTCAAGCCACCTTCTTATTGCATAGATCTTGCTATCCAAGGATTTTGTATGCCTTTTTTCAATTTTTGTAGTTTTTTCATACAATATATATTCAATAAGCTCATGCAGATACAACCAACACTCAAATAATTACATGTGAATACATTCTCCTCCCCCATACTTAAACATTGCATTGTCCTCAATGAAATGGAAGACATAAAAACGAACCCAGGGAAGGAGACAGAAGACTCACATACAAGGTCGGATGACCTTCCTCCAATAAAACTCAAAGTGTGGTAGAATGAGAAACTAGATGAGCATTAAATGTAATCCAATAATGCATAGTTCATCTAAAGCAAAAGAAAGAATACCTCCAATATAGAAGGTGACCCAAACAAATCAACTTTTTGCAAATAACATGGTCACCAACAAGCTAAGCTCCAGCGAATGTAGATCTAGAATGATAGTACTAATGAAACCAAACTTGATGTAATACAACTCCTTACTTTCTTTTCTCTCATATTTTTTTTTTCTGCACTTTTTTTTTTTTAATCCGATATATTATTTTTTTTACTCGGAATGATTTTCAGATTTTCGGATTTTTTTTTTTTTTTTGACGGGAGAGAAGACTTACAGCGAGATTGGCTACTGACTGTAGTTGATCCTAAGCTTCTGTGATTTCCTCCTGTCCATAGAAAAACTAAAAAGAAAATTAAACCGAACAAAAACAAACTCAAACCTCGGGTTGCCTCCCGAGTAGCGCCTTATTTTATGTCGTGGCTCGACATGAAACTCAAGAGATTTAACTAACGCCATTTGGCTTTGTGAAAACCGTTTCTTGTCTGAATTCTCTCTTGAACCATTCATGGAACGCCTTAAATCTCGTCCCTCTTACCTTAACCACCTTGTCTTTAGCAATGAAGGTGGTTTTATTCACTTTATCCTCCTTGACCGTATCAGGCGGCTGTTTAAGCTCAATTTCAAGTGCCTGCACACTAGACATTAATGGTATATCGCCTGGCGAGGTCAGCAATGGAGGGTGATTGTCCAAAGGATGTGAAGAGAGCTTACCTTTAGGCTCTGGCTTAGCCTGGCACTCCTGCATGTTAGTAGATAAAACAGCATCTACTTTTGGGGGCTCTAAGATATTCTCTAAAATTGGTTGTAATTCATCCTTACAAGTAGGATTAATCACATCAATAGCACATAGAGAATTCTTATCAATGGGATCCATGTCATAAATATTATACTCCACCTTATCCCCATCAAACTCCATAGAGAGAGTCCCACTATTAACATCAATTTTCGTTTGTGCTGTTTTCAAGAAAGGTCTACCTAACAGTATAGGTGTGACATTATTAGCATGCTCCATATCCAACACAAAGAAATCAGCAGGAAAAATCAGATCACCAACCATAACAAGAACATCCTCAACAACCCCTTTTGGATATACAGTAGACCTATCAGCAAGTTGAATAACAGTTCCTGTTTTATGCAAAGGTCCTAAGCCTAGTGATTCATACAAAGAGTAAGGCAAAACATTGATTGATGCACCTAAATCTAGCATGGCTTTGTCAAATTTAGTTTCACCAATCACACATGGAATGCTAAATATGTCTGGATCACCACATTTCTTAGGCATGCGTTTTTGAAACACAGCAGAAACTTGTTCACTTATTTCAACTTTCTTCTTTCCTTTCAGTTTTTGGTTTCTTTTAATAGTGCAAACTTCTTTCAAAATCTTAGCAAATCTAGAAATACTCTTAACAAGTTTGAACAAAGGAATGTTTACCTCACACATACTAAAGGTTTCGAAGATTTCTTTGTCGTCATCCAGCCTTCGAGTATCCTTCAATGCCTCGGGAAAGGGGGCAACAGGCTTCTGAGAGAACAGAGGCGGGAAATTCGGCCGAACATAATCATCAATGTACTCGAGGGTCTCCCGGCGATCGCCATCAGCTCTTGGCGATCGCGGTCGCGGATAATTTTGCACCTCAGCTTCTGGAATGGCATGGCGATCGCGGTGGGGATGCAGACCCTGTTTTGCTCTCTGTAATCTCATGGCGATCGCCACTCAGATATGGCGATCGCGGTTTTGGCACAGAACATTCATTTAAAGTTTTCCGCTCCTCAAGAACATTGCACTGACGTTCTCTCTCGGGTTTCTTACCGGTTCCCTGGCCTCTAATTTACTCACAGCTTGAGCAATCTGTCCTAACTGATTTTCAAGATTTTGGATACTCGATTCCGCTTTAGCATTTTGTTGCATTACAGTTTGAGCTAAGGACTTGATCATATCTTCAGTAGTCATAGAATTCTGAGGTCTAGGTTGCTGATAATTAATATTTTGAGAGTCATACCTTGGCCTTGGTTGCCATCCACCAACAGCGTTTACCTCAGCATTGGGATCATGAAGGGAATCACTTTTCAGCATCAAAGCCTTTACCATCTCTTTCAACTCATTCATGTCAGTCTGTAATTGATCTGAATTAATTGCTTTGACTGAGTGGGATCCCTGTCTACTGCCAAACTGCCTTGAACTTTCAGTCAGTTCTTCAAACATTTCAGTGGCCTGAGGTATAGTCAGTTTTAGAAAATTACCTCCACAAGATGCGTTTACCATTCGACGATCCTCATCAATCAGGCCACTAAATAAGTACATAAGGAGATCTTGGTCAGTATAACTATGGAATGGGCAGCTTGAGCAAAGCTTCTTGAATCTCTCATAATATTCATAGAGACTCTCAGTTGAGTGTTGTTGAAGATTCGTGATCTCCTTCTTCAAGTTGCTCAGTTTTGTAGCTGAAAATATTTCTCTAAAAAGACATTTTTCATTTTAGCCCATGTATCAATACTCCCTGAGCTTGATAATAGAGTCAATCATTCGCAGCATCTTTCAGAGTAAATCCGAAAGCTCTCAGCATGACCTGCTCCTCAGTAACACCTCTTGGCTTCATACTAGAACATATGGCATGGAATTGAGCCAACTATTTGTTGGGATCTTCTCCTGCTAAGCCATGAAAGTGTGGTAGCTCATGAATTAAACTAGCTTTTAATTCAAAATTCACACCTTCTTCAATCTCAGGAAACCTCACTGCCAAAGGTTGTTGGTTTAAGTCTGGAATAGTGAGTTCCCTCATAGTAGGCAATGGCGGTCCATGTCGATCACCCATCTCGTTCTCTTGGTTCAGAGCTGCTCTTTGGTTCCGAAGGAACGTCCTTTCAATCTCTGGGTCAAAGGCAACAAGAGATGAATCAGTAGCACGGGTCTGAATCATAAAGGTTCACACCAAACAGTTGATAATTTCACAATTAACACCGAATCAGAAAAATTTCAATTCCCCGACAACGGCGCCAAATTTGATGAGGCTAAAGTCGTAGTGTCAAATCAAAGAAAACCCTAAACACTAACTAGAGTATAACAAGTAAGTAGAGGTCGAACCCAAGGAAATCAAAACACCAAATCAATGCAGTCAAGTGAAATATCAACTAGTAATAAGTAACCAAAAGGGGAGGGTTTGATTGCAAGAACTCACAAGTAACCAGTAACAAGCAGAGGAAGTTTGGGTGAGAATATTATGCGAAGGTGTTTCACCTAGCAAGTATCCACACAACAGTCAATCAAGTTGATCATAGATTTATCTCAAGTTCTATTCAATCCTAGAGAATGTTCCTATTCCAATCTTTAATATATCAGCAGGCCAACCGGTCCTGATAATACTTACTATTCAGCAATCAGGAAAACCTCTCAAGATTAGATGAAATAGAAGCAAAGAGCACAAGAATCATAAGGATGCATGCAATAACTTACAACCGTCAAGTATTAACATGCAATCAATTCTCTTTCATAAAAGCAATCAACTACCAGATCATGCAAATATGAGTGCTACAGTGACAAGGAATTTCACCGTATATTCCTAGTCTAGCAATAGAAAACTATCAATCAAACTAGGTGATCAAGCTAGCAAAACTAAAAGAAATCAATAGATGAAGAACAAGAAAATTAATACAAACCCATAGGAAAAGAACAAGAGTTTAGAAATCTCACAACTTAATAACTGAAGGTTTCAACCGCTAAGTAAAACAATGAGATTAGTTCCTGCTCATGGTTGCAAAACTAAATTGTCTGATGGAAAAAATGATGAAAAGATAATAAAAGCTAGGGTATATAAAGAGTTTTAACCCTAGAATAATATCCTAAAAGATAAATCCTAAAACTAATTAAGGAAAAAGGATAAGAAAAGAAATAAAACAAAACAAGGAAAATAACCAAAACATGTCTCGGTGGAATGATGTGAACTGCTTCACAATCGTCCAGATGCCTGCTTCTCACGTGAATTAATTTCACGTGCTTGCTTCTAATATTTGACCCAGTAGCTTGCTTGCAAAGCCCACTGACGAACGGCCCATTTGATCCAACAGCTTGCTTCCTGCTCTTCTCGAGTGGGCTCCTCCTCCTGCTAATCTCCAAGTCTCCAAGCAAGTGGGCCGGCCATCCTCCGCTTGGGCCTTCATCTTCACGGACCGCAACTTATATTTAAATTTGGATTCCTTCTTTAAAAGGATAAACCGCGATCGCCATATACCAAATAGCGATCGCCATCGTGGCTCAGATTGTTACTTCAACTTCAATTCTCCTAAATCTTCATAAATATCTCAGATAATAATAATGACTCCAAACACATATGATAACACTCCTAAAACAATACAATAACCCTTAGTTACGCTATACAAAGTACAGCGTATCAACTTACAACCTAAATAAGTAGCCTTCAGAGTTTTGCAAGTCCAAAGGTCTCCTGCAAACAACCAAACAATTAGTAAAGTTAGAGCAACATAAACTAAGAAACGTTTTAAAAAAGAAAATATATAGGAGCATGTTTACAAATTAGTATTTTAATTGACTATAAATATGTGTTATAATTATAAAATTAGTATTTTACTTATAGTGCATTGAGCAAACTGCACTGACATTCTCAATGTTCAATATCATTCCTTGGACACTAAATAGCTAGACATTCCCACAATAGCCCATAGCATATGAAAGCAAGATATTTAGTAGTTTAAACTTTAAAGAAATATATGAAACACAGGTAGGTTGAATGCACTTAAGCTTACCGCATGTTATTTTATTCTGATCATTGGCAAACAGGTGCACAATTTCTCCCTAAATTCAACATAGAAAAAATAGAGTTTGTTGTCAGATATAGGATTGCAACACATGTTATATTACAAACAGTAAATTCACGAAATGGGTGGAAAACTTGCATTGAGTCTTCCGCAAACGAGAAAATACTTGCCTCCTCAATCTCAAGCATACAAGAAAACTAAAAAAATATATATTTACTAGCTTACTTTCTTCCAGCTATGCTAATATGCTATACATGAACAACTAGATAAGGTAGCATCCCTATCCCAATGAGTTTATTACAGTTGGCATCAGTGATGCATACTGAAAAGTTTATATGCATTATCCTTATTATATATAAGAGAAGTTTTTACCAAGGGTTTTCTATTGAGTTATGACTATGGCAATTCGTTAGAAAGAGGAATTATGGAACAAGATTGCTTTCATAAGTAGAATCTATGAAGTATAAGCTTTCCTCTAAGAATTCTTATACAGGAAAGTTCAAATTTAGATCTCAGATACATATCAACAGGGATTACATGATCGAAGAAAACTTCATGGTACTAGGTCAGCCAGCCTATACCCTAGACAGTCAGCTATTCCTCCATAAATTATCAGATTTTCACTCTTTCCACACCACTATACTTGCAAATGAGAAGATTTTTCCCAACCCCAATCCTCCCCCACTATTAAACAATGAAAGAAATCAGCCCCACAAAAAAACAGACAAATCACACTTACATAGAGGCATGGAGCATCCAGCAAAATTGATCTATTCCATCACAACTCATATGGATCCCTGATTCAAGGGGTTTTATTACGAAAAAATGTCCCACCGTAGAAAACCAGACATCTAGCTTTTCCTATGAGTGTATAACATGCTCTCAATCAAACCTTAAAACAAATACTAATATAAGGAGAACAAAAGCCAAACAAAAAGGGATGCTATTCACTCACCATAATCGCTATGTAGCGGCTCAAAGTTGCAGACCTAAGCCTCGATACCATGAGCGGAGTGCTTGCTGCTCGAAATCCCTACCTTGTTGCTCGAAATCGCTTGTTTTGCTACTCCAAATCTCCTTCCTAAGCCTCAACACTAGAGGCGAAGTCGTTGTTCTTTCCTCTACTGCTTGAAATCGTATCCTTTTGCCTTGAAAACTTTCTACTCGAACTCAATAAAATATTCGAAGGGATTTCGAGAGCAACTAGGGTTTCTCAGGGAGAGTGGGATGGAATAGGGAAAGAGGGTTCTTTTTATATTTTTAAGATTCATATGTGTATATTGAAAATAAATATCGGGATAGGCACAGGATCCAGTGATCCACTACGATTTTTAACAAAACTCGACGCCTTAAGAGTGTCGGTATTTTCAAACGCTAAAAAGCGTCAATTAAAAGCGTCATGGTTTGCAGCGCGCCTTGATTCTTCTTCGACACATCCAAAAGCGTCGGGAAAATAGTGTCGACTTTTTACCTGTTTTCTAGTAGTGACATCAATTGCGTCATCATAAGTATGTTTACAGTCCAAAAGCTCCTTTGTTCGTAAGTTGCGTTCAAAATCAGCCTTCATCATGACCATCATGTCTTTCCCTTGATCTTCCATCGATCTCAGTTGGTCAGTGTACATCCTAGAAGTTTCAGATTGGCGCTTCCGTTTTCGCTGTGGTTGTGTGTTTGCGGATGTGCTACCAAAACTACCCTTAGATTGTGCAGAGGTTGGTGTGCCAATAGTCGGTTCAGTAATTGCCTGGCTTTTCAAGGTCAGTACTAGGTTGTTCGCCTCTTCTTCAGCATCTTTGTCCATCTGTTGCTCAAGAGATAGGTTCTAGGTTCTTGAGATCCAATGTCATCTTCAACTTGTAATTGACTGGCTGAGAGTACATTCATAGAAGAGGATACAACATTCTTTCCAGATGCAACAAAGTCATTGAAAATGTCGTCCCACATATCACTCACGTCTGCTGATACTCCCTTCTTTCTGAATGTGCTATAAGAGTCACCTAGTTCCTGACATATGAAGATGTGGTACAATTGTGTCAAAAAAATGAATACGTGCAACACAAGTGTTATCATAGAAATAATTATTGAAAAATAAGTTGAGAAACATTCCAACTTTTCCTTCTCCCACCACTCAAGCTCAGCAATAATTTGCCCGGTAGCGTGATCCCATCCTATACCCGTCTCTATTTTCAGAGCTTCTAGCAAACTTGACTTTGGCAAAGTGCCTTCTCCAATCCTTCCCAACTCATACCTACTAAAAGCTTGTCTCTTGGTCCATTCATTCCTCTTATGTTGTAAGTCTTGTATAATATTGTATAAAACAAAAAATAGGACAAATATCCAAACAACACGATGTGTATTTTAACAATTGCAGCAGAAGCAAACTATATTATCAATAAGAGAAAACTTTTGTGATGTTGTTATGAGATATATATATTTTTGGACAAAGAGAATAGCCGGTGAGTTGGGTGAATAACCCTTTTGTATGTTTTTATTAGAAAAATGACCCTTTTACAAACTAATGTCATGTATGGGATTGTAAGGCATATTAGATAAGACCATATAAATAGCCATTTGATGTAATAGGAATGGAAGGAAGATTAAGAATCAAACTTTACTCTCTAATTTGTTTGTACTCTCTTCTCTTCTATCCTTCTTCTTCCTTGCATCTTCTTCTCCCTTCTCTGAATCTATCTTCTACTCTCTGTCTTCTCTTCCTTTTTGTTCTTTCCCTTCTCTATCATGCTCTCTATCAACCAGGGACATGAAAAATTGGTATCCAGAGCCAGATTTTCCTCGGAAATCTAGCAAAAAAAAATTCCCCAAAAGATTGAAAAGAATCAAGATTAGCCATGGCTACAGGAAATTCATGGATGGATAGATGGCGACGTGCAATGCTAGGGCCAAATTATGAGCAATGGTGCAATATTCACCGAGCACCAGATGTATCTTGCTTCGTCTCGACCTCAAGCGACTCAAAGACACCAAACTCCATTCCATTCACCTCTTCTTCTGAAAATTGGGACAGAGAAATGGCAGACTTTAAGAATTTGTCATATTACGATCAACTTCGAGAGATTGAGCATCGTCTTGTGGAACTTCAAGAATCTTTTCGACATTCTTCGGATCGAGGTGTTCTGAAATCAAAGCCCATGAAATCGAATTTTGTGGAAGATCCGTTTGAAGAGGGATCGAAGTGGAGCTAATTGCATTGAAGAACGACGTTGATGAGCCACTGAATCCACGATCTGAAACCTTGCAAGCACACTAACCCCCTACCCCAAGGGGAAAAGAGAAACCCAAGGGGTTAGTTTCTTTAACAAAAACTAATAAAAACTATTTGAGGCTAGTTTTCGTAATTAAAAACTTTAAAGGGGTCATTCGTATACACTCTCTCGAAAAGAATAGCATGGTTCTAACAGATTGCTTGAATAAACGAGTAACTTCTCAAAAAAGAACTGTTTATTTCATTTGGACCATACTTATTAGGAAGATTCTGCATCCTAGAAAATGAACAACCATGGACATCAAGAGTGAAAATGGTCTCATAGCCACCCACTAAACAATCCAACACAAAGGGGACATAAAAATAAAACTTATAATGGTCAGCATGCCATCTACATTTTCCCTGTCAATACCACTATAATCAAAACCTTGTGTTTGAGCCAACAATTTTCCCAAATTAAGAGGCACCGAAACAAGAAAATCTGGTATTCCTATTGGAACAAATACCTTCAATCTGCAAATGTTAATTCAAATGAGAATCAGTCAAGCTCATGTAAGCTTCAAAAACACTTGTCAAGAGTTAAATCATTAGACTATCCACAATAGGGTTACATAGAATAAAATAATAATTGGTTACATAGAAAAATGTACTTTTTTCTATGTAACCCATGTTTGGGTTATATCGGGTTACATAGATATGGGGACCACTTTTCATCTATTTTCAACCATTGATTAAAAATGATCTAATGGTTCTCATAATTTGTATTAAAGTACTATAATATAGTCTTTCAACCAAATATTAGGCTTATATAGATTATAAAAATAAAAAAAGTATTTTAATATTTAAAATTTATTTTTATCTACACATAGACACCCATATTCCATATATTCATGTTATTTTTTTCTATTAAATTAAATTGAGTCAATCATATATAGATTACGTTCAAAAATACTATTTGATTTAACATTCAAGCTCAATACAAAATAAAAACATAATTGTTCACTTAGGAAAACTAGAAACATAATTGCTAATTTCGAATCATAAACATGAAGTTATTCTTCACTTATGAAAATTAGAAACATATATTAATTTCGGAAATCATAAACATGAAGCTATTCTTCCCTTAGGAAATAACTCGCTCATTAACATCATCGTCTTTATCATCTCTTGTTCTGGGGTCAACACTCCTGATGCTAAAAGTTGAGTTAGCATCTCAAGCTTTTTTGTATGAATATAGTTATTGGTAGTATGAATGTAGTCATGACTGATTTTTTCGTTTGAATGAAGTTTAAGCATAATGGCGTTGATTTGTATTAATTTCATTTGAAAGTATAAAAAAAATTACATTTATATTAATCTGAATTAATAAAATTATAATACAGTATTTATTAAAAAAATTGTTAAAAAATAAAAATAAGCTAGGGTTTGCTTTTCTACCTTTTGTGCATGCAAATTTTGGGAGAAATGAAAGGAGAACAAACTCAATTTTGAAAAATAGGGTTTGCCATTCTACCTTTTGTGACTACAGATTCCAGGAGAAATGAAAGCGGAACAAAACTCAAGATATAGAAACATAGATTTGCATAAAACTCATCCCCATCTGCGCGAGGAAGCGAACAAAACGAAAGAGTCCCAAAATCTCTCGCGAACACGATTCTCTTGTACTCGAGCGCCACCACATAATATTGTTTCATTGTCGTTGGTTAGCGAGAGGGAGAGCGAATTTGCCATGGTAGCAGTTCATTTATAGCCTATGGATAAGTAGGATTGAGGAGAGGGGATCGGTGCCAGCAATACAGAGGCTCTTTTAGAAAGGGTAATTAGAAGGGAAGGGAAGGGGAGGGACGTTGATGATGATGTTTGGGTATATTATTAGGAGAAATTTGGAAATTAGGGAGTAGAAAATAGAGAATAATTTAAAGGGAACTAGTGTAGTGACCCGTGTCATGCACGAGAAATTTCATATTATTCGTATGAAAATTGTATATCTTTTTAATCGAGTGCGTCAAAAAATTAAGAGTTACTTTTTTTCTTGTAAAGACTATTTATAAAAATATATTTTATTTCATGAAGGTTATGTATGTAGCTTGACTTAATTTTTATTGTCGAAAATAATCCTAATTTTATCATAAGAATATATATTAACCTTCAACATAATATTTATTCTCAATAAAATAGCTTGTATATTTGTTGTTGAAAGGAATGATAATTTGTTTGTTAATATAATTATTCAATCTATTAATAATTGAAATTAAAAATTAAAAATCATAATTGTGTAACAAACTAAGCTTAAAATCACTCTAAGAGCTCTAAAAGGCTCAGCTTTAATACATAAGATAGATTTGGAGAGGATTGGAGGGTGCATCCATCCTTAATTTAGGTGGAATTTAGAGGGATTCATTTGTATTTTTATCATCTTTCCTTTCTTTTCTATCCTAACCAAACACAACACTTTAAATTCACTTTACGATTTTTAAAAATTCTTTCTTTTCCTTTCCATCGTATCCAAACAACAATCATTTAAATTTTTTCCTTATTTATTTCCTTTCCTTTCTCTGTCTTATTTAACTTTCCCTCCCCTCCCTTTAATTAACCCTCATAATAAACCTTTTTTGAGTTTTTAAAATAAAAAAAATGATCACATAAGTTGTAATTACTACACAAATTTATGATATGTACAAGGGCACATTTTTAAGAGAAGGAAAAAAACAATCGAAGAATAGAAAATGAGATGTCAACGTTAGATATCTTCTAGAGCTTGTCTGACACGTTTTTTAGCCATTATATAAGTTTTATCTTTTATTTCTTATTCACGTATTATTCCTTACATTTATACTAGTTTGAATAGTATAAATTTTCCCGCGATATTATTCCCTATGGTTCTGGTGAGACATTTTTACTACGGTTCGCGCGAGACAAGTTTACTACAGTTCTAGTTAAACTGTTATAAAAAACCAATTGAAATAGTAATTTGTAAAACATTTTATTACGGTTCTTGTAAAACCGTAATAAAATGTCCAATCGGAACCGTAGTGTTTGTTCCAATATTTTACTACAGTTCATAAATAACCGTAGTAAATTAGGTCACAGATTATGACAGTTCGTGCAAAGACCGTAGTGATTTGTAACACAGACAAAATTACTACACAAACCTAGAACCGTAGTAAAAGTGTATGTCCTAAGTGTATGTCCTAAAATTGACATTGATTGATTTGGTTGAAAATGACATGAAGATTGGAATTTGATATAGAATTATGGCAAAAACTTGAGCTTCGAGATTGGAACTTGATATAGAATTATGGCAAAAACTTGGATCAAAAATGCAGTTGCTTCAGCTTGGATCAAAAATATATTGACAGAAATAATAGAACCATTCCATGATAAAATCCAGTAACACATACAAACATGACAATATATGCATCATCTCCTATTGATCACAAGTTTAAGAAGTACCGAAATTGGCAGAGAAAAAAATAAGTAGCTGAAGGAAAATGGGTCACGGGGAAGCTGCTGAAGAAGAGCATCCTGAGGAGAAAACTGGTTCTACACAATCCTTTCCAGCTCCCTAGCATAGCTTAGTGTTTGATTTATGAGCTGCAGGGAAGGAATTTCTTTGCACGGAGCCGATTCCTTTGCCTTCTGCAAATATATGCCCTCATCCTTGATTTCCCACTCAGGATGATCCTGCAGTGCAGGTCGTGCTCAAATCTCAGAAATTGGATAAATATTGCTATTCTATTACTCAACATATTTAAACAAATATGACTCCTATGTTTCTTGAGACTAGAACATGCTGTTCCGAAATATTACCTCCTGGATGTACTAGATTAGTTTATATTGTGAGTAGAACAACAACATTTGTTGAGCATCATTTAGCGAAAGACAATCATATGCTTTTTCACTACATCCGGCGAGTTCATCTCTGCAGGCAAAAAACAGAACCTTAAATACACTTCATACAGCTAGCAAAAAAATATAGAATTGTCAAGTTTCATGGGTCACACTTTGTTTGGAAGATTCCACATAGTTCTGGAGACTGGATATACATAATATTTGCGAATCATTCATGGCATTTAGTCATTAAGCTTACCTAACAGTCTTGGCTAACAATTCAAGTCCATGAAGTAGACATAAGTTTCACGAGGCACAGTTTGTCTGGCAGTCAGCACACGATTATAAGCTCCTTCCATGAAAGACTGTTCCCACTCCACAGCATGCTTAATGCAGAGGTTATCCAAAAGAAGAAGATGGAAGCAACTCCAGTTCAGTGTGAAACTCAGCTATTCTGTTTTGCACAAGTAGCCTCAACAGGTTGAGATAGCATATTCTTGTTGCTAGAAGGCGGTTCCTGTTAACAAAGAATATAGCAATCTTCATTGTTTTTTTATATAAAAGAAAACAAGGATATCTGACAACCGAATCTATGGTGACTGGTGAGAGACTTAGAAATGGAGCACAAAACATCAATTGAAAGGAATCTCTTCAGCACAAGTACTGAAATGAATTTTTCTTCACCTATTAATCTTGACAATGTTCTGGAATGCAGTGAAGCAAGAAAATTACAAGGCTAAGACTAAACTACAAAGTAAACCACTATAAAACCCACATATTCTCATGGAAGCCCAACATCTCGTTAACAGGGATCAAAGCAATATTTTATTTCCAGATATTTAATGTTCAGTTTCATGTAAAAGCATGTTTGTAAAATGCCAAAGTACCCATCAAACCCATATTATAAGGGCACATCAAACCCATATTATAAGGGCACAAAACAACAGAATGAGGTCTGAAGAGAGAAAATAACAAGAAGAAAAAGCAGAGACGTACTTTGCCAAGGTCAATTCAGAAGATGAATTAGGTGTTTCTTCCCGCAGTGGTGGCAGGCTTCTAAATCTTGTCAGCAGAACATTGAAATGCAAAGCAAAAACAATTGTCACCTAAATTTCGAAAAGAGCAGCTCAAACAGAAGACACATTGAACTACGGGCTATTTCCTGGAATACACTCCTTAGGGCTCTAGGGCTTGTTTGGTATCCATATACTGATATTAGGTATGGGTATTAAAATGGCCCATATCCATAACTGGTGTTTGGTATATCAGTATATGGATATCAATTTGATATCTTCCATAGCCTGACATTTGCCTTTTGTGAATAGTTGATATCCCTCTTTTTCAAGGGTTATGCTTTTGATATCATTCTCCTTCAAAAAAAACATGCTCTTCTTCTCTCCCTTCTCTTCTCCCACATCTTCTACAATGACATAGCAAGTCTCCTCTCAAGCTCTTCACTCAGATCTTCGGCTCTTCAGCAAGTCTCTTCTCAAGCTCTTCACACTCTTCACTCTAATTCAAGCATTCTCTTTTTTTTTTCAACGTAAAAATCTATCAATTTTAGATCTAGGGTTTATTGTTTAACCAAAAAATTTGAGTATGTATTCGATTTTTAATTGTTCCTAGGCTTCTTTGTGCTTTAATTGAGTTTGTTTGATGTATTTGATTTTATCGGCGATGTGTTGCCTCGGTTCACAATCCGATTTTTTTAGGTATATATGTACGTGCTGCTATATATATATATGTGCTGCAATTGATGTGCTGCTGCCTGCTATACCTCCTACTCCGTATTATATATGTGCTGCTGCCTGCTATTATATATGTGTTGCTGCCGGTTTTTTATTATTTTAATTGATGTGTTGCTGTGCTGCAAGCTTTTTATAAGCATTGGAATTCTAGTGCTTGGTATATATGTGCTGCAATAGACACACTTTCGATTTTAAGCATTAAAATATATACCCATCTGTATCGATATATACGTGTATATATGTGTTTATGTTGGTTGATGCTTGTTTCCTACTGTTTATTCGGGATAATTATTTATTTTATAGAATGGATTCATATGAACTTGAATCAATAAGGAGGAAGAAGGAAAGACAAGAGCTTATACATGTAACAATTATACTTGTTACGAAACTCATCGTCATTGCTACAACAATGATTCGCGAACAAGTTTATCAAATCAAAGAGGTTCCAATGCAAGCTAGGGATAGAATACGTCATAGGTTGTCCAATCTAAATAGGTTGATTAGAGAAAGTGATGTTATATGTAAGAACGAACTTCGTGTCAATAGACACACTTTCGGAGTGCTTTGTGAGATGGTCCAAAGTATTGGGGAATTACGTAGAACAAAAAATATGGAGGTGGAAGAAATGGTTGCAATGTTTTTATTTACATTAGCACACCATAAAAAAATAGGTCTATAGCGAATTATTTTTTAAGAAGTGGAGAGAGTGTTAGTCGACAATTCAATCTTTGTATTCGTGCGGTTTTAAAGTTGCATCATCACTTGCTCAACAAACCTACACCTATACCCGAATATTGTGAAGATAGTAGATGGAAATATTTCAAGGTACTAAAAAAACTTTAATTTTAATCATTAATAACTAAACAAATTGAATTGTTTTGACAATAATCACTTTATCTTCCTTGATTTGTAGGGATGCCTAGGAGCTTTAGATGGAACTTTCATTAGTGTTCATGTGTCAAATGCCGATAGATCAAAATACCGAACTAGAAAAGGTGTACTTGCTATGAATGTCTTAGGAGTTTGTAATCCAAATATGGAGTTCATATATATATTGCCTGGTTGGGAAGGGTCTGCACATGATGGTCGTGTTCTTCGTGATGCAATTTCTAGACCAAATGGTTTGAAGATCCCAAAAGGTAATCATAAACAATCATTTAATTTAGCTAGATGACTTCAACAAATAACATACATTAACACAATTTTTACTATGTGAAGGGTGTTATTACCTGGTAGATGCTGGATACACGAATTGTGAGGGATTCTTAGCTCCGTATAGAGGTAATAATTATCACTTAAAGGAATGGGGGGATACATTGCCTGAAAATCCTGAGGAGTATTTCAACATGAAACACGCCAAAGCTAGAAATGTCATAGAAAGATGCTTTGGTCTACTGAAAGGGAGATGGGCTATACTTCGAAGTTCATCATTCTTTCCAATTCGAACTCAAGGTCGGATAGTTAGTGTGTGTGCATTATTGCACAACCTCATCTGTAAATACATGCCAACTGATGTTGGGTTGGACCTTAATATCGAGGAAGAGGAAAAGGAAGAAGACGAGGAGGAAGAGGGTGAGCTTGAGGGTGAAGAATGGGAGGAAAATGAACCAACAGAGTACATCACACAAGTTTCTACATCAGATGCTTGGGATGACTTCAGAAAGCTCATGGCTCATACATTATATAACAATTGGAGATCTAGTTCTAGTTGATTAGCCTTTACAAGTCTATTTTTTTTGCTTGTGATTTGAATGTCTTGTACTAGTTTACAAGTGTTAGTAAAACTAGCTAAGCATGTATAACTCTATGTTTGTTTTAGTGTTTGTAAAACTATTTGGTTTCATTATGATTGAGCTATGTGTGAAGTTTGTGTGATTGGTTTATATTTCCGTTTGTGTTATATATGAAACTTTTGATATTTTTAGGATGAATGATTCAAGTCAAGCTACTGGACGTGGGAAGAACAAGAGGAAGTGGAGTCATTCAGAGGAGGAGATGATGTTGGATTTCATAATGGAGCTAAAACTTGACCCTCGTTGGAGATGTGAGGGTGGCTTTAAAAATGGATTTCATCAATGTGTGGCAGAAAAGATGATAGATAAGTCTCCATCATGTGGGTTGAAGGCTTCACAAATTGAATCAAAGATCAAGTTCTTGAAGGAAAAGTATATTGTTATCCATGATATGCTCAAGTTATCAGGATTTCAATGGGATGATGATGCTAAGATGGTTCAATGTGAGAGACAAGCTTTTGATAACTTTTGTGCGGTAATTTCTTAATCTTAATGACTGCATAATTTTAGGTGTTTATTTACTTGATTGACATATTAACCAATTGCATTTTCACCATGTAACTTATGTTATATGTTTTTTTTCAGCAACATCCTATGGCGAAGGGTTTATGGAAGAGTAAATTTCCACTATTTGAGAAGTTGGAGCTTATTTTTGGTCCAGATCGAGCGGATGGGGGTAGGGTTGAAGATATGGATGATAGCATTAACAACATAGACAAGGAGTTTATTGATCTAGATAATGACGTGGAAGATTTAGATGTGACTGAATTGCCAACACTACCCGCTCGGAAGAGAACGAAGCAGGGAAGATAATATTTTTGGTTTGTGATTGCAAGGTTATTTTGATGGTGTAATTTTTTGTGTGCTTTTGCATAACTTATCTATCGAACATTCATTATTCCCTAATTTTTAGGAGGTTTTTTGCACATTATGATGATGTTGGTAGATTGAGATGTAAAGCTTCAATGACACTTGCAAGAACATTTTTTAAGACATATATTATGTTAGAGGATTGTGTTTTTTAACTAATGATTTTATTTAAATTATATTTTTACTATCTTCAAGTTAGAAATTAACTTATTTTTTCAAAATTAGTTTTGATATCTCATATATGAAAAAACTCTACCAAACACAGATATCAGATATCAAACTGATATCTCCTGCATACCAAACACAGATATCAGATATCAAACTGATATCTCCTGCATATCAAACACAGATATCAGATATCAATTTCATACTCATACCTGATATCTGATACCCATTCCCATTCCCTAGCTTCTGGTTTACCATTCAAAGTTTAAATTAGCAGGGATAGCTAAAACAGTTTGGACATTTAAAATTTTTATAACAACAGTACTGAAAACAAACTATTCCACGCAGAATGAATTTCATTATATTATGGGAAAAAAACCATCTAAGCCTAAATGTATATTTACGAAAGCTAACACTGGTCCTTGCAAAATACAGGCTTAACAAATCCTTGAAGTAGATTTTTCTATCTAAAATTCATCAAAGCAAGCATGTAAATGGGTAAAAGGTGCTGACAACATACGATGAAATCTAGGATTTGTACCTTGAGCTGTCAGAGGATGTTGGTGGAGGAATCAAAATCGTTGCGGACAAGAGCTGCCTTGAATCGATCGAAAAGCTGAGACACCTCTGTGACAGCTTGGGATCCATTTCTTTGTCTTGTTTCTATACGAATTCCAAGTGTTATTCTTCTTCTCAGCGATCTTCACCTCCGAAACTTGATTTTATAATTTGCGTGGTTATTAAGTTTAAACCTTGATTTTAAAAGTGAACAATTAAGCCCCTATAGCTCAGTGGTAGAGCGTCAGTCTTGTAAACTGAAGGTCTGTAGTTCGATCCTGCATGGGGGCACTTTTTTGTTGGTTTTTCAAATATCTTGGTCTTGTGGGTGTGAATTTGTTGCTAGACCCACTTTTTGAGTAAATGCATTTTTTTTAAGGAGAGGCAGGACTCTCCAGAGCTTTTATTGAATTGAGAAAACTTAAAAAGAAATCATTCAGGAAATGGTAACACCCCTTACATCATCCATAAAAATGGAAAATTAAGAACTAAGAATATTCGGTAAAAAATGGAAACCTAAATCTAAATCTGAAGCATAGTTCGCTAACCCATCTGCAAGACGGTTGGCTTCTTTATACACATGAACAATCCGGACCAGCCAGCCCCTAGTAACAAAGTCATGACACACGTGTACCAGGAAGGAAAGGGGATGAGCGTCAGGGACCCCTTTGTTGATAAAGTCGACCACAATCTTGGAATCAACTTCAACGATAATGCGCCTATGACCAAGTTCTCAAGCAATATGGAGTCCATAATAAACTCCCCAAAGCTCAGCCATAGGAGCCGAGCACGAGCCAATGTTGAGACCGAACCCTCCCTTCCATTGTCCGGCCTCGTTCCGCAGCACACCACCCGCAGTAGCCCGCCCAGTATCTCCCTTCACAACCCCATCTGTATTAACCTTGGCCCAACTCTCCTCCGGCTTCGTCCAGGCCACCTGAATTTCCATACTCTCATGCGAGCACTGTTTCTCTTCCCTGCACCTGTGCCCTTCACCATACTCCCTTGCCATTTTAATAATATGGGCAGTCCGAAAATCATCCAGTGTTTCTTTGGCAAAGACAATTTCGTTTCTCCACCGCCATCCCCACCAAATGGCAGTACAAAATATAATTCTCCATTCAGTACTAAAAATGTCCTTCCCTTGCAGAAGGAAATTAGCGTAAAGCCAACTATCGATTTCTTCACCGAAGAACATTGCCCAGTGACTGAACGGGACCAACTCCTTCCATATTAAACCTTACAGTTTTATAAAAACCTATAAAATTTATAAAACTAAATTTATATACATAACTGTTATGCATAACACACTAAAAATATTAATGCATAACCCAACAAATTGTGTAATTACAACTTAATTTTAAAAAGTTTGCTAGTTTCAATATAAGTATCAAATAAAATAATATACTTAATTAATTTATATTTTTTGTATTCTATTTTATCATAACACATTGCAAGTTATCTAAAACCGAAATAACAAAATTACACAATGTTTTTTAACTAAAAATTTATTACGTTGATTAGCTTATAATATGTATACTTATTGTCACAAAACAAGGTAATAAGTTATGAATAACATTTCTCTATAAGTCAGAAAAATTTTCTACATCGATTTAAAATTTTGAAAATTTAGGTGTTTTTTTTGTAATTTAAATGGGTTATGTATAACACTTTTATGCATAACATGTCCCTTTATATAAAGTACTCCAAAAATATAGCACACATACCACATGCGCTTCAGGAAAGTGGACGAAGGGATCACTCTGAAGAGAGAGGGGACCATACCCAGGAAAATGGATGAGAGGGGGATGATAACAGCAAGTTGTCGTGCTAATTGCTCTTATGCAAGTAATCCAAACAAACCTAATATGCAGTCCTAGGCAAGTAAGGGTCGAGTCCTCAGGGAGACAAATTCTAGTTCTGTATGAAATATATGTGTCAATCAAGTAACCAAAGGGGGGTTTTGTTTGTCTTAAGTAACCAAGCATCTATTCCCACAAGCCCAATCTTCAGCCCAAACACCCCATGACACTCTCTCAAATACCCAACCCCCTGCCTCCTTATCTGAGCCATCTTCAACAAATCTCCCAAGCCCATCCACAAGTGGTCCATCTATTACTGCTCAGCCGGTCCCCACCCAAGCCCCAAATACCCAAAATCCAACCCCTACTCCAAATAAACGCCAAAAGCTAAACCCTGGCGGCGGAATTGTTACTCGTTCACGTAACAATATCTCAAAACCTGTTACTCGCCTCAATCTTCACCTCAAATCCACCCCCTTCCCTGAGCCACGAACCATCACCCAGGCACTTCGGGACCCGGATTGGCGGCATGCCATGAAGTTGGAGTTTGATGCATTGCAAGGCAACAAAACATGGGATCTTGTTCGTCCCAACTCGTCTCAGAATTTGGTAGGATGCAAGTGGGTGTTCCGAGTCAAGTATTTTTCGGATGGGAAAATTGATCGGTATAAGGCGGGACTTGTAGCCAAAGGGTTCCATCAAAGGCCAGGATGGGACTACAATGAAACATTCAGCCCGGTAGTCAAGCCCGTTACCGTTTGAATTGTCCTAACTATTGCCGTTCAGAATGGTTGGTCTCTTCGACAACTCGACATCAACAATGCGTTTTTGCAGGGAACCCTGAATGAAGAGGTTTTTATGGTTCAACCCCCAGGTTTTGTTGACAAGAGTTACCCGGATCATGTTTGTTGTCTACGAAAGGCAATTTATGGGCTTAAGCAGGCACCACGAGCATGGTACAATGAGCTCCGCAATTTTTTGCTCTCTCTCGGGTTCAAAAATTCCATTGCTGCTGCGTCACTATTTATCTTTCAACAAGGACTAACGACCCTCTATCTCTTAGTCTACGTTGATGATATTATAGTTATAGGGAGTTCCACCACTGCTTTGTCTGATTTGATCTCCAAACTAGCTGCAAAATTCTCACTCAAAGACCTGGGCAATTTAAGTTACTTTCTCGGAGTAGAGGTTTTGCCCACATCAGATGGCATCTTTTTGTCCCAAAAGAGGTACATCCTGGACTTGCTGCAGAAGGTCGGCATGGCCGACACCAGACCTATGTCCACTCCTCTCTCTGCTACCGTCACACTTCAGCGAGAAAATGGCACACCTTTACCCTCTCCTAGTGAATACCGCACTTTGGTGGGCAGCCTGCAATACTTAAATCTTACCCGTCCGGATGTTGCTTACACAACCAACAAGCTCTCCCAATTCATGCAACGACCCACATCGGAAAATTGGTCCGCACTAAAACGGGTTCTAAGGTATCTTGCTGGTTCTTGTGACTATGGTGTCAATATTTCAGCCTCTTGTCCCCTCACCTTTCATGCCTACTCCGACGCTGATTGGGCCGGTGACAAAGACGACTACATATCAACCACTGGTTACATGCTATATCTAGGAGGCACCCCTGTTTCATGGAGCTCCCGCAAGCAGAGATCTGTCTCTCGTTCATCGACAGAAGCTGAGTACAAGGCACTTGCTGATGCAACCGCAAAGGTTATGTGGGTACTGTCACTATTTTCCGAGTTGCGCCATCAACTTCATCAACAACCTGTCATTTATTGTGACAACCTTGGAGCTACTAACCTCAGTGCCAACCCAGTTTTCCATTCCCGAATGAAACACATTGCTTTAGCATATCACTTCGTTCGGGAACAAGTTCAGAAGGGGACCTTCAGAGTTGCTTATGTTTCGACCGATGATCAGCTGGCCGATATTCTAACGAAGCCCCTGCTCCGACCAAGTTTTCATACCTTGTTGTCCAAGTTGAACATGACTCGTCGATCGTCCAACTTGCGGGGGAATGTTAGTATTTAATTAATTTCAATAATTATATATTTGTAAACAGGTTGGAATTAGTCTTCTGCCTTTGCTGCACATAACCTTTAGTTGTTAGACGTAGTGCTGTAGTGGAGAGATCTTAGGTTGCTGTTAAAAGATCCTCCTAATATTTAGTTTCTCTTGTGTATAAATTGTACATTCAATCATAATGAATATTAATCCTTTCTAATCACATTCCTTATAGAAACACCTTCATAAAAAACCATGTGTGTCATGATTGACATGTCCTAGTGGCGAACTCTGATGTATTCCTCCAAGTTCACTGATTCATTGACTGGAACATTGATCAAGGCTCTTGCAAACTTTCCTCTGAAGCGGCTGTTGGTTAATTCATCCACTTGTAGAAGAACACCAAGCCTGTTTCTTAAGATAATCGTAGTGAAGCCAACAGTGTTTGCCATATAGTAAGGCAATAAAGGAATTCTCATCCAAACATCAACATCCGTTAGTCTATGGTTGTTTAGGTTAAAATCCAGAGTAAACGGCCTTACCACAATGAGTTTGTTCGCAATTTTGTACGGGCGCTTGTTGTAGATCTGGTCTCTGTCTTCTTTGTTCGCAAACTGAAATATGATCCAGCTGTTCCCGACATTGTGAAAGATCAGCTCTCCCTTGATCTTCTGATTGTGGATGAAGTTGGATTTGACTCTATTTGCTATTTCCACCGGTTTTCCAAGCCTTCGACCTCTCTAACCACCAGGCCAAAATGCACCATGTGAGCCAGGTTGTCATGCAGTTCAGCCATATATTGCGCTTCATGCCTGAGAAATTGTTCATCCAGGTTATCCTCAATCTCTGGAGGAGGAGCCTGATCCTCATGCATGTTGTCTACGTTCACTGGAGGCTGTAAATCTCCAAGTTCGTCATCGTCTTCAGGGATTATGTGGGTTGGGTTGGTGGGGGGTTGGTTTTCTGGAAAATCATCTACATTTGAGATAGGGAGGCTAGAGGGATTCAGACCCATAACATAAGGAGCATTAATAGCAAACAGGTCTTCACTAGGGGCTTGGATACTTTCAGTAGTGCTATGGAGTTGAAGAGCTTGGAGATTGGATCCGTAAGGGAAGCCAACCAACGCATGAGAGTATGACCTGCCATCTTCCATACGAGGAGAAGAAAAGGTAATTCTGTTGTTTTGGGAGAGAACAAAAGAGAATGGCAGATGGAAAGTTTTTGGAGAATTGGGTTTGATAAGTAAGGGAAGAGATCTGATAAAAAGTGTGGCCTTGGAGCTATTATAAAAGGAGGTGATATGCAGTCTAAAATCATAAAGAATTATAGAATAAGATATAGACCAAGTAAGCTTATCGGTGTATTGTTCTAATGCCAAGTGTCTTGTTACACACGATCTTCTGCCACGATGCACAGGAGGGCAAGCTTGCAATTTTAATTTTTGTTTGTGAAATTGCAGATTGAGTATCAAAAGATTGAAAAGGGGTATAATGATAAATATACCAAAAATAATGTGCCAAATCTGATATAAAGGGATGATTTTAGACGTTGGGAGATTTTGCTTGGATGGTAGAAAATCTTCATTACACGTGTGACTTTTTGTTTGCTCAAACTGGGCGGTGGATATAATTTTAATCATGTCAAATTTGCATGCCACATTTAACAAGGAATTGCAGAGGGATTGAGTGTTGAGGTGTATTAAACCGTAATGATGAGCCTTAATCTTTAATTTATTTAAGTAGATAATGTTTTTTTGAGTATTAATTAACATTTTAAGGAGCCTATAAATGCACCAATTAATAGAAGTGTTGCTTATACTGAACATTATAGTATCTACATTAATTTTACTGAAGTTATCAAGTGTAAATTTAATAGAGCTGAAACTATAATTAATACTCTTCTTAGGCATACAATATTGATATATTTTATCGTCCAAAGTAGAATGTTTTAAGGATAAAGAGTCCTAATTTGGATTTAAGCAAATATATCGATCTGGGATCTTAACAATATAAATTAGACTGATGTGATGATATGTCTTTTTATTTAATAGGTGATAACAGGAATATAAGTACACACAAGATTTAATAATAGTGTACCTAATTCTATTTCCGAAACGATTATAATGATCTTTATCTTTGCTAACAATATTATTATTATTCCTAATATCCAAGTCAGTATGATTTTCTAGATAGTTACAATGGTAAAAGATATTTTTGAGATTACTATTTTCAACTTTTTGAATTATAGATCTATGATAAGAAGCTTCATAATAAAACTGAGAGTTTATGTGTAGAATGAAATGAAATGCATCGTTAAGTTCACAAATTTTTCCGGCAAAGTAAGTATCATTAATAAAATTGTACCATTCATTAGTGATGACATTTATTTGATGTTTATATTGGCTATTGTTGTCATTAGCTTTAGACTTATTGACTTGGATAATATCTTTGTGTAATGATAAAATTGTCATTACATTACATACAGTATATAACCTGTAATAATAAAATTTTCTCAAAACTATATTCCAACAGTTGAAGTGATAGAAAATCCACCGAGATTTAATGAGAACCGTGTTATAGTGATACCTCGGTTGCTCGTTGTAAATAGTATACATGATGTTTATCCTATGAATATCAACACAAGATCTATTATGTTTTTTGAAACGATATCTAAGTATAAGATTCCCACTTATCAATATCCTACTATTCAATTCATTAGAGAGGTCCCATATTTTACTATTGTTTAGAACAGATGATCTGATATCCCACCTAAATCAGGTTTTTTTTTTAATATGGTCAATGAGATAGAGTTGTAGCGTTTGCCGGTTCTGTAAATTGTGTAATGTATGGATCATATGAGCGTTAATACAAGTAATTTTGTAGTCGTCAAGTCGCAACAAGAAAGAATGGAAATCCATAACATCAGATCTTGTACAGTCTTCCTTATGAATCATTTTAATATTATCTAGCTCTTTACTACCAAAGTAATAGTACGTGCTGATCTTAGTGTCATAGATAAAATTATTTCTGTCAACCCACACAGACATGATGTTGTAAAACAATAAGAACATGCCACAGTGAGTTCGAATACACCAGCAATATAAGATCTTATGGATTCTTATAACAATAGACACCAAATCCACATGGATATTTGCTTTGTCCGCAGAAAATAACAAACTAAAGCCATACCTCCAGATGTGAAAATTGTTAACCTCATCTAAGATAGAGTTATTCAATTTTGCCTATACTTTAATATTACTATTGAATAAACATGACTGAGTGCAGAGAAAGGACATCTTCCAGTGATCAGAACTAAAAGGATCTGAGCTATGTGGATTGATCTTACAAATCTGATTGCATCCAGTTCTTAACATATTATCTTGTAAATTATCATCATTGTTCATAGGATACTCTTTATAGTTAGTGTTCATAGTATAAGAAAAATTATTATTCAAAAGCCACTTTAAATTAATAATAAGAAGTACAGAGGACTTACCATTATAGAAAACCTTCTTATAATTGAGTTTCCATTTACCCTTATAATTGAAATATAAGGTTTTGACAATTAAAGCAAAATCAGTTGTAAAGAGCAAGATAGGTAGATCATATTGAATCAAAACCTTCTTGTTGAAATTGTAATCAATATTAGCTGAGTAGTGAATATTGTAAAGGAATACAAGATTATACACCATTTTATCATCCTGTTTATGAGCAAATATATTGGCAAGATTGTAATCAGGCTTAAAATGCAAATTGAAAGTAAAGGAGTAAATCTGGCAAATGGTATCTTCAATAGTATAGGGGTACCTGCCTGAACAAATACCAGAGAGAATCTTGTCGGTGGATGGTGAATTATAACCATAACAATTGTTTTTATGAAGAACATAACTACCAGTACAAACATCCAGAGTATAAACAAATTTGTCGGCAAGATTGTAGTCGAAGGTGTTGGCAAGATTGTTAGCATACTTGGAACTCAAATTATCATAGCGATTAAGAGTGTGAAGAACGATTTCTTTACGGATTTTGTACTTCATACCTGAGCAAATTCCAGAGAAGATGTTGTCGGTGGAAGGCGAGCAGTAACCGTAACCACTATAAGAGTAAGGATTGAAGATAACAGTACTAACATCGAAATTGAAATCAAGAGTAAATGCAAGTTTGTCGGCAAGTTTTTTTGCAAGTTTGTAGGCAGAGTTGTGAGCTTCTTTGTAACTTAACTTGAACGAAAGAGTAAGATTAGGGAGAAGAGAGAGCTTACCTGTGCCAGGCCTCCATCCTGGGCTTGTGCCGACGAGGATCAAGGCGGTTTCATTAAAACGGTGATCATGGAGAATGCTGAAGAAGGTGGTAGAATACAGGATGAAGAGAGGGAAAGGAAGAGAGAAGTCAAAACTTTTTTTTTTTCTTTTCTACATGAATGTATCCCACGCAATTTATTAATTAATACTCAGACAACTAGACAAGAATTGGATATTACTATATTAGATTATAAGTTACCCCCTTCGTCCCCTAATGTTCTTCCCATCATCAATTTTGACACTATTTATGTTTCGAGAGAATCTTCGACATATCTTCCAATATATAAGAAAAAATATATTAATAAGGGGTCTTGTTTGATTCGTCTCATCAAGAGCTTTAACAATATTAAAATTTTATAATTTTTATTAATGTGTATTTAAAGATATTAACTTTATAAAACGTGTCTCGACAACTATGCCTAAAAGAGATGGGAAGAACATTAAGGGACGGAGGGAGTAGTTATTTGTAGATAAGAACTGGATATTACTCAGACAAGTAGACAACTGTTGCTTCTCATTTGGAGATAATGATTAATTATACTTACAATAAATTATTATTGTGGATGGTTGTCATGTTCTTTCTCACTAATTAACTTGTTCGAATTGAATGGTTTTCAGTCTTTTTACATACTGGTTTTTTTAATGAAAACTCTTATTGAATGATTTTCCTGCGTGCGAACAGAAATATGAGTAAATCAATATCCATGGAATTCTCTACAAAACTTTCATGCAACGTAAGACTCGTAAGTTGGTGTGGGGATTTATCTTGTGTTATTTGAGATATAAATGATAATAAAATCATCACATTCTTTTGTTTGATGGACAGATGGCACCTACTACTACTAGATCATCAGTTAGAGGACCCGATGATATGGATGAGGAAACTGAGCACAACCATGACTCTCCTGAACAATTTGTAGAAGTTGATGATGAAGATAAAGAGGAAGATGATGCAGAACCAAGTAAGGCTGAAGAAAAATCAAAGAGGAAACCCCGTTAAAAGACCAAGGTCAAGGAGGACAACACCCTATTGGATTTATTATGACATTATTAAGACTGAGGAAGGCAAGTTTTGAAGTGGTGGAGACGCCACGAGCCTACATATCCTATCCTTGCACGTATGGCACGTGATGTATTTGCTATCCCGGTCTCTACAGTTCCTTCCGAGTCTACATTTAGCACGGGACGACGAGTTATTACAGATTTTAGAAATCGTTTGAAAGATAAAGTAAGTCATTTATCCTTTACATATTTTTTATGCTCATATAGTATTGTACTAAATACATACTTACAATCTTATATTATGCAATTGTTGGTAAAAGAATGTGCAAGCATTGATTTGCACTCAGGATTGGTTACGCATGCAAACAAAGAAAAAGAACGGAGATGTTGAGGATGAATCCGAGGAAGATGAGTCCGAAGGTAATCTTTCTTATATAACCATTAAGAATGTCTTGTATATTTAACATTTCTAATTATGGTGATGTAATTAACTTTGTAATTTATGTCTTGATCTATTGTGAATTGTTAGATGATAATGATGAAGGCTTATTCTATGCTTGATGAGGCTACATTCTTTCGTGTATAGCCATTTTTTGGAGAGGCGGAAAAAACTTTGATCTCAAGTAAGGTGGATGCTTGGATTTGACTAGTCTTCTTCAAATAAAATTATGTCGTCTATTGCTAAGATTGCTCATTTTTTGCAGGCGAGTTAATATCCAATTGGTCTAATGTGAATTGTGGAAGATATGAAGTTATTTTGAACCATACGGAACCAATCAAGGATAAAACTGAAAACTCTATTGTTATTGTTATTTTTCGATAATTTTGTTGTAGGATTTAAACTTTTATTCCCCTTTATTAGACATTTTCGTTTAATATTTATGTTTTAGGATTTTTATAACATTTGGTTCGAAATTTAGGATTACATTAAATTATGAACACACTCAACTTTCCGGTCCGGTCCGGTCCGGACCGAAAACCACACCGAATAATCGTCATTCATTCGTGCAACAAAGATTTCCGGTCCAAACCGGGACCGGACCGAACGAATCCGGTCCGGTCCTCGGTCCAACATTTTTCAAATTTCCGGTCCACCGGTCCGGACCGGTTGTGCATCCTTAGAGGGACGGGATCACCCATCTCAATGTCTTCCTCATCTTGCTCAGCAGGTGCACGTGAGGGTCCAGCAGAAGAGCTTTCAGAAGCGCCTAACCGATACCTGCGTATATCAAAGTCCACATACTTGGGTCCAAAAGGCATCTCTACTTGAAGAGGAAGCTTGATCTTGTGACTTCCTCTTGAACCATAAGTCCAATAGTGCTTGCCTTCCATGTGTGACAAGACACCCACATGCCTCATCTTGACCCAATCATAAACAAAGCTCGGAGAAACCTGTGATTTGTCAGCCGAAAATGGGATGTCAAGGGACAAGGCAATCAAAGATACCATTCCACCGATTACATTCTTGCCTTTCTTGGCACCCTGATATTTCGTACAACACCCCAAAAATAAGGATAACCAATCCTTCACCAATGAGCATTCTGGTGTCATGCTCCATACTGCTGCCAGGTCTAGATACGGCAGCTTGTTCAGCTCTGATTGGCCTAAGAAAGCCATCCTAATTACCTTGTGAGCTAGGCGGAGACAAGGGTGTGACCATTTGTAGTTATATTCTCCACCTTTTGCGTCATAACTTGAATCACCTGTAGAGCCATACCAGAAATCCAAGTACTCACAAGTGTTTGCCCATGCAGATTCCTTAGAGGGTGGCTTGGTAATTCCAAGCGCAGAGCTGAGTTCCTCGTAACTCATTGAGTAATTATTACATGCAAGCACAAAAGCAACTCTTTTCTCGTCTTTCACATTCTCAAGGGTGCTCAAGAACTCAATCATCCAACTTTTGAATGTTGGTGCCTTAAGATGGAAAAACCTTCCCAAACCACCATGCTGAAACAGTTTCTCCGTGCAATGATAGAGGCGAAGTGCACCTAAGCATTGATGGTCTAACAACAAAGTGGACACAAATTCCTGTTTTTCTAGCCATTTCTTCCTCTCCTTTTGCTCAGGAGTTGACTGTGGGCGGGAGCTGGCGGTACGCTTCATCATTCAATCAACAACAACAACAAGAGCAACAACAACCAAAAGCAGCAACAACAACAACCAAGAGCAACAACAACAACAACCACACCAAAATTTTCAAGAAACTCAAATCCAAAAATAATCCTCCAAAGCAAACCAAAGCTTCAACAATCACTATTATCAACTCCAATCAATCCTCAACAACAACCAAATAGCAATATCCTCCACAAATCATCAACCAAATAGCCCAAACCCTAGAATTCGAATTTCAAGTTCTAGGTGAAGAGGGGGGCTTACCAAACCGAAATTGAAGATGATGGAGGTTAGAATAGACTCCAGGGATGCCGAAAACTGAACGGAGCCGAGGGAGAGAGCACAAAATCCGATGAAGCAAAACCAAGACGAAGAGGTGGCGGTCGCTGCTGGTTGGGCGGCGGTCGCTGCTGGTTGGGCGGCGGTCGCTGCCTTGCTGGTGAGGCGGGGTTCTGACGGGAAGAAGGTCGCCACCGACGGCTTGTGGGAGGGCTATGGGTGGCGGCGGCTGCGGGCAATGTTCTAAAAAACGCTATACGGGAACGGTACGGTGAAAGATTGTCTAGCGTCTAGACTGTTGTACGGCCTTCTAGACGGTTTTGGTACAGTTTAAATTAAAATGACTTATTTCTTATATTTCTACCTCTATCTTATTATTTAGACTATATAGACATTATTTAATTCATAATATCTATACAAAAATCATTTTAGTTTATAAATATACTAGGTCTACAAAGCCCAATTTTTTTTTTTGTATCATATGTATATTATATATACTACATCTAATAGATTAATACATTATCCTTAATTCATACATAAATATTTTCACATATTTTTTATTAATTAATAATAAAATATAATATCACTTATTTAAATACTCTAAAATATTATTGTGAATAAAGTTTTATTATTTGGAAAAGAAGAAAATATACGTATATTAGTATATAGATGTATCATGGATGTATCATGATTTGAAGTTGGAAAAGATGGTTACGCAAGCCTCCCACATCGGAAACGTGAAAATAAACCTTCTTTCTAAAACAGTACATATACATGCATCAAATTTTTGCTTCCCACATCGGAAAGTCTCTGTGTACTCCAGCTCCTAAATGTATATACAAGGGTATGAAATCAGTGCACTTATTAATGGGTTATTATGTTTGGTCAGTCTATTATCGGCCGTCCAGACCGTTTTTAGAGCACTGGCTGCGGGTTGTGAGAGAGGGGAGAGTTTTTTGTTGAGGGTTTGTGAGGGAGAGAAAAGAGGAGAATGGGTTTGATGTGTTTGAGTTTGGTAAAGTGAGGGTGGGGAGAAGAAGGAAAGGCTGATAATATCCGATACACTCTATTTTTTTTTTTGATTTTTTTTAAATCTCACATATTCTTTTTTCCGCTCGGGTTTAGGAGCCATACCTGAGAGGCTGCTATCGCCGTAAGTTGGGCGGAGATCGCCATAAGTTAAGTTGGGCGGCGATCGCTGCAATTAATTGACACAAAGCCGTAGTCAAATCGAATTGGCGGCGATCACTGCTTTTGGGGACGGCGGTCGCTGTAGGCAAAGCGGCGGTCGCTGCCTCTGCTTCGTAGCCATCTGTCGAGATTCCTAAATGGTGGCGGGGGTTTCTTTGGGGCGGCAGTTGCCGTAGGGAAAGCAGCGGTCGCTGCCCTTTTGGCGGCGGGTGCTGCCTCGTTTTCTCGCTTCTCTGCACAAGTTAGTTCCAAACAAGACCGTACGAAAGAAATAATGTGAGATGAAATTTAAAGAAAGAAAATAACTACCTATCATCGGGTTGCCTCCCGATAAGCGCCTTAGTTAATGTCGTGGCTCGACATCGTACTCAAGTGATTCAGCTGACACCATTCGGTTTCGAGATAACCTATCCTTTCTTGAACTCTTTGTTGAACCACACATGGAAGGATCTAAACCTTTTTCCATTCACTTTGACCACCTTATCCGTAGCCATGAAAGTAATGTCCTTCTCTTTCCCTTTGTTGATCTTATCAGGCAGCTGTTGAAGCTCAATCTTAAGTGCCTGTACACTAGAAGACAATGGTTTCTCGCCTGACAAGGTTAGCACAGTGAGGCGAATGCCCAATGGATGAGAAGGAAACTTACCGCCGGGGTCTAAAATAGCCTGAACTTCCTGCAAATTAGTAGATAAAGCAACATCTACAGGTGGATCTTCTATGACATTCTCTACAATAGGTTGCAATTTATCCAAACAAGTAGGATTAATCACATCAATAATATTTAGAGAATTTTTCTCAATGGGGTTCATATCATATATATTGTATTGAACCTTATCTCCATCAAACTCCATAGTCAAAGTACTTGTACTCACATTAATATTTGTATTTGCAGTCTTTAGAAAATGTCTCCCTAACAGAATAGGGGTTGCATGCTTATCATGGTTCATGTCAAGCACGAAAAAATCAGCAGGAAAAGTAAGATCATCAACTTGAACAAGAACATCCTCTATTATTCCAATAGGTCGCACATTAGATCGATCAACTAGTTGAATAACTACTCTAGTCTCATGAATAGGTCCTAACCCCAAGGTTTCACATAGAGATGAAGGTAAAACATTAATGGAAGCACCCAAATCTAATAAAGCTTTATCGAACTTGGTACCTCCAATTGTACATGGGATTGTAAACATACCTGGATCTCCACATTTCTTAGGCAGACTCTTCTGAAATACAGCTGAGGCATGCTCAACGACTTTCTCCTTCTTTTGACTATTCTTGTCTTGAGCTTTCTTTGTGGTGCACATCTGGTTCAGAAACTTTGCATAACGAGGAACATATTTGATCATATTAAGGAGAGGACGGTTTACCTCAACGTTTCTAAACATCTCAAACATGTCTGTGTCTTGCTTAAGTGGCTCCGTACGCCGCAGTGCAGATGGGAATGGTGCAACAGGTTTCCACTCAGGCAAAATTGGCTTTTCTCTAGCTTGGTTTTCTCGAACATCTTCCTGCTTCATTCCACTTCTCAAGGACATTGCACTCACATTTTGAATAATCGGATTCTCTTCAGTTTGGGATGGGAGGTTCCCTGAATCCTTTGCTTCAAGCTTGCTCACCACTTGAGAAATCTAACCCATCTGTCGTTCCAAGTTCTGAATACTAGATTTTGTAGCTTCTTGGAATTGCCATGTGTTTTGCATCAACATTTTCATCATATCCTCCGTAGATGAAGATGGGTTCCTCCAACTAGAATTGTAATTGTTGGGTTGAGAGTCATACCTGGGCCTTTGTTGATATCCTCCAACTGCGTTTGCTTCTTCTTGGAGTGTTGGGCAAGCATAAGTTGGATGAAGTTCATCTCTGCAAATCTCACAAGCCTTAGCTTGTTGAGGGGTTCCTTTCAGCTTCAGGCGTCTCACTTCTTCTTTCAGAATGTCAAAGTCAGCCTGGTCAACAGTAGATTGAGAGCATGCTGCTAGAAGTGTTTGAGAACCTCTCCCACTGAATTGCCTAGAATCATCAGCTAGTGTTGCAAAGATCTCTAAGGCTTCCTCATATGTCTTCTTCAAGATGTTCCCACCACATGCAGCATTTACCATTCCGCGGTCATCCTCGCGAAGACCTCCATGAAGATATAGAATCAAATCATTCTTTTCATAGCCATGATAGGGACAACTTGTAACCAGACTCTTGAAACGCTCATAATAGTCATAGAGAATTTCATTAGATTGTTGCTCAATATTGTTGATTTTCTTCTTCAGATGATTAGACTTAATCGCTGGAAAATACTTATCAAGAAACACCTTCTTCAATTCAACCCAAGTAGTGATGCTCCCTGGAGTCAAAGAATGATATCATTCCTTAGCCGATTCCTTAAGAGAGAAGGAAAAGGCTCTCATCTTCATATGATCTTCTGTGATATCAGATGGACACATGCTAGTGCAGACCTCATGAAACTCAGTTAAGTGCTTGTTAGGATCCTCTAACGGTAGTCCATTGAATTTCGGAAGCAAATGTATCACTCCCGTCTTAAGCTCAAACTTAACGCCTGCAGTGAGTGCAGGGAATTGCACTGCTCGACGTGCTTGCACAAGATCCGGTGCCGTCAAGGATTCAAGAGTAACACGTTCATCCATGCTTCTAGCTGCCTAATGTCGTGCACGAATAGCCTTGCGAGTACGGAGAAGAGTTCTCTCAATTTCTGGATTTAAATCAAGAGGTAAATTATTAGTAGCACAGGTGTGAACCATAAGATAGGTTCACACAAAGATTGACACACAAATCACACACAAACACAATTAGAATTGTTGCCTCCCCGGCAACGGCGCCAATTTGATAACAACAATTTGTCGTGCTAATTGCTCCTATGCAAGTAATCCAAACAAACCTAATATGCAGTCCTAGGCAAGTAAGGGTCGAATCCTCAGGGAGACAGATTCTAGTTCTGTATGAAATATATGTGTCAATCAAGTAACCAAAGGGGGGGTTTTATTTGTCTTAAGTAACCAAGCATGCAAATAGTAACAAGTAAAAGATGATGGAATCAGTAATTGGGAAATAGCCCAGCCAAACAAATATCCACACTTCGTATGACAAGTTGATCCTAGAAAACTCATTCAATATCTCATGCAATGGAAATTCCTATTCCTTTTCTGAATTAGCTATTAGCACACCAGATACTAATACCTCTAACTAATTAAACAACCATGAAACTATCAAGATTCAGTTTAATAGCAGCATTAAGATCAGGAATATAATCAGGATACATCAGCATAAAACAACCATCTTTTATCCTAGATGTAAATCAACTCTCTCTACATAAGACTAGCACAACCAGATACTAGCACGATGCAGTTGCTACAACGAATTAGATATGCTCAACCAGTAACAATCAAATTCTAGCAATAGATCAATAAAGACGATACCTAGATGATCAGGCTAGAAACAATCAATATTAATCATGATAGATTCAAGCAAGAGAATAGATTAATTCCAAGCAATTGATAAGGAACGAGAAATCTCACAACTTAATCAAAACGAATGCTTCAATTGTGTGACTAAGCAAAAAGGGCTTTAGTTCTTCATAACAAATTGTCTGCTGATGAAAAGAAACGTGTAAACGGGGTTAGAGAAGAACAAGCTCTCCTCTAACCCAATTATATAGAAATAATATCCTAAAAATAAAGCATAAAATGAGTTTAAACAAATAAAGAAAAATAACAAAACAATAGAAAATAAAGATTATAATTTCGGATATGATAGAGGCAGCGGTCGCCGCCAGTAGATAACTTCAAATTCTTCACGTGGAAGGGCGGTGGTCGCCGCCAGTAATGGTCTTCATCTTCTTCTTCTGTAATAAGTCTCTAATATCAACATAAAGCTCCATATGTCGTCTTCACTCCAAATGCATGAATAAGCTCCAAGACGCTCCTAAAACCCAGTAATCTCACCCTAAAACACCATACTTACACACTATGATATCGTGTGTATCAAACTCCCCCACACTTGAATCTCTACTCGTCCCGAGTAGATAGAAAACTACTACTCATCATCAATATAGCTCATAGACACCCAAGTACACAAGAGAACTCAATACTAAGAATGTAGCACCTAAACATGTAAGCTCATAACTCTAAGCAAGTGAAATCACCAACATCCTAGCTAACAACCAACAAAACTCCAACTCAATCAACACCAAATAGTCTCATCCTCCAACAACACTAACAAATGTGATCAAAGAAATTATGACCAAAACTAACGCCTTATAGCTCCAAAATGTCCTACCCAAATTCCTCCTTATATCACCTCCAACTTATGTCACCACGCCAAAATAATAATGAATCCTAAAAATCTCTCTTTTCTTACCACTCATTTTGCTTAGGCGCCCTCTCGGGTTTTCGTCCTAACCACTTATTAATTGTTCCAGGGCTTACAAACTCACATCACTCGAAACCTCTTTTTACCCCAACCTAGTGCTGGTCTAGGTTACCTGCTTGTTGCATAGATCTTGCTATCCCATGATTTTTCTGTCTTTTTTCATATTTTTGTGGCTTTTTCTATTTTTTTTTCTATTATTTTTTTCAGAATCATAATATCAAAATAACAATAACAAATACAATATTTACTCCCCCACACTTAAAGCTAACATTGTCCTCAATGAATTAAAGACTGAACGATAAGGGGAAGTAAAGAGAGTACCGCTACTGAAATGTTGGATAATGCTGGGTCATGAAAATGTCCCAGGACCGCATCTGATCTTCTAAGCTCTGTATGTTCTCGGTCTGCCGCTGCTGAATGGTACGGAAATCAAGTTGATTGTCAACAAGCTGAGTAAGATGACCTCTCATGAAGCTCTGCTCATCACTGAGCCAACAACATTGTTTGTAGCTAGAATTCCTACGTGTAGAAACTAATGCCAGATGTGGGTTATCGATCAAACTAGACGGTATCAATCTCAACTCTCAAGAACTAGGGTTAGACAATGGTGAAATCACTTTATATGTATTATCCGGGGGTTTAACACTTGATTACAATGATAAGGGAATCCTTTAAATATAGGCAAACTCTAATTTTATCTATAAGGAAATAATCTTATTTTTTTTCCTTTTATCTTTAACTTAATATGAACTAGGTAAAGATATATTCTTTTAATAATATTTACTTATCTCCTTACCATTTACATGAATAGAATAATATCTCACTAATAAACAAGGAAATAAACTCGGTTAACCCTTTCCTTGCTCGTTAACGCTGCTCGTCGACATGCTCTCCTCATCTACGCATAGCTCTTCAAACATGTTGCCTCCTAGTGGTATTTTTAGGTACGAACAATACCCCTAAGGTGTTTTGCAAATCTCTTTCTATGTAGATCTTGGAAACGCCTTCAATCATCTTAAAATACACATTCTCGTCCTTCGGAACGCGTTCATCTTGGTCATTAATCCGCGAGTACATCGTCTTTCTTTCGTACATCTCGGAAATCGTGCAACTTCATCATTATGCTCGTGTCAACCTTTAAATTTCCCTTACGCGCACTTACAACGGTCACTTTTCTCAACGCTCGGATTTAAACGGCTATAATGTCGTTTGGGAGATCTTCCACCGATATCTTAGGGTGATCTCTTTCATTATTTAAACCCTTGATTCCGCTTACTTAAACACGCTTCTGCGTCTTGAACTTTGCACATCTTACTCGCAATTCTCCCTTGCTTCTTTCTTATTTCTTGAATCTTCTTGCATTCCAAACAATTATCAAATTCCTCAATCACCTTTCTCAACCAAGATCCATGGCCACCCGCATCTACGATCCGAAGGTGATCCTTGCCGATCACAATAGGCAAACCTCTCTTGCTTGTAACGTTGATCACTTCCGCACCATCTTCGGCCTCTATGCCAATGTGGAGATCGAAGTTTCTCAATCCAACGTCTACGCCGACGCCCTCTGTTCGGGATGGATCTGTGTTTACGAATATCCCATCTTGGCGGGGCACCGCTTTCCTTTCTCACCTCTGGTCAGAGCTTATTTGGCATGTCTGGGTGTTGCAGTAGGGCAAGTCCTTCCTGGAGCTTGGAGAAGGTTGGCGGCGCTCGAACATGTCCGTTCCTAGGCCAGAATCTCGGTTCGAGTACGGTTCATGAAATTTTGATTGATGAAGGAACCGAAATACCGAAATCTTAATAAAAATGTAGAAAATATTTAATAATATTAATTATGGGACTTTGTACCCGAGGAACCAAAGAACCGACCAGAACTGCGGATTTTGCTGCGGTTCGGTTCGGGTATTAAAATTTAGATCAAACATTTATCGCGGGTCGGTTCCTGGGCCAGAATCGCGGTTTGGGTACGGTTTTTTGAAGATCTGATTGATGAAGGAACCGAAAAACGAAATATTAATAAAAAAAATTAAAAAAATTATTATATACCATAAAATTTATGTCAGATCCTAATTCTAAACCTACCACTATCCTCGATTTTCCTCACGACCCTAACCCTAATCTCTTAATCTATCTCGATCTCTCCCAATTTTGAGTGTGAAAAACTCTAATTGTTCATTCTAAACCTAGATTCGCGCCTTGTTGTCATTCTAAACCCAAATCGAATTCTCAAACCTAATGGCGTTTGCATCAACCTCTAATTTGAAAGTCCTTAAATCTCCAATTCTTCATAAAGGAACAAGCCTCAAGTATGAATTGTTTAATCTGTTCAATTTCAACTTCAAAATTGCAAAATTGCAAAATTGCAAATATTGAATGAATTTGTTGGTGCACTTGGTTGATTTGTTGAATTACAGTTGAATTTATTGTTGGAAATTTGTTGTTGTTGAGTCAATTTTATCGAGTTGTTGTTGTCTAGTCTTATTTTGAGATGGAGTTTTATTGTTGTTATCCTGAGGCAAGTAAATCAACTATCAAGTATCAAGTGTTCGTGTGTTGTTGTTGGATTTTTTCTGCTTCATATGAATTATGTATTATAGTTTTGGATTGTTTTTTTACTTTTAGTTGATGTATTAATGTGTGTGTGAAGTTTGAACAAAGTCTTAATGCTTATGATTGAGCCTAAAACATGACTTAGAGGTTAATTTTATGCAATTTCTTAGATTTGTAAATTAACCGAGGAACCGAATACAGAACCGAGAAAATATCGGTTCGGGTTTTGTCGGGTTAATGAGAAAATTATCAGGAATCGAACCCGAACTAAAATTTTTTTTACTCTGCGGGTAGGCTAGAAAATCATCAAGAACTGAAAGTTCTCAGCCCTAAATAATATATACCCTAATTTATATTTATGTCAGATTCTAATTCTAAACCACCGCCATCCTCGATTTTTCTCTCGACCCTAACCTTAATCTTTCCCGATCTCTCCTAATTTCGAGTCCTAAAAACTCTAATTGTTCATTCTAAACCTAGATTCAGGCCTTGTTCTCATTCATAAATATTTCAAGACCTAATTTTAAAGCCCCAAATTGAATTCCCAACCCTAATGGCGTCTGCAACAACCCCTAATTTGAAAGTCCATAAATCTCTAATTCTTTACAAAGGAACAAGCCTCAAGTATGAATTGTTTAATCTGTTCAATCTCAACTTCAAAATTGCAAAATTTCAAATATTGAATGAATATGTTGGTGCACTTGGTTGATTTGTTGAATTACAATTAAATTTATTGTTGGCATTTTGTTGTTGTTGAGTCAATCTTATTGAGTTGTTGTTGTCTAGTCTTATTTTGAGATGTATTTTTATTGTTTTTAAAGAGTTTTATTGTTGTTGAACTGCGACAAAGAAATCAACTATAAAGTATCATGTGTTGGTGTGGTGTTGTTGGATTTTTTCGGCTTCTTATGAATTATGTATTGTAATTTTGGAGTGTTTTAGACTTTTATTTGATGTATTAATTTGTGTCAATGTGTGTATAGAGTCTGAACAAAGTTTTAAGAATATCCTTATATGATTGAGCCTGTTATAGAACTTAGAGGCTCAATTTTATACAATTTCTATGATTTGTAAATTAACTGAGAAACCGAATACAAGGACCGAGAAAATATCCATTCGTATATTGTCGGATTCATAGGAAAAAATCAAAAACCAAACCCGAACTAATGTTTTTTCACTTGGGTAGGCTAGATAATCATCTAAGTATTTTTCTTCTCCGTAATCTGTGTTCAACATTGTTTGCATTCCAGCTTTCTCTTAAGCGTCTCATTCCCCCTCATTTAAAGCTTCCAGTTCCTGCATACAAATTGTTGTCTGGCGTCACCTTCTTCATCATTCTTGTCCGGAAAAACGGTGTCGTTACCGGGCTTGCATTCCCTCGCCGAAGAAAAGGTCGATGAAGGTCATCGACAAGAATCATGAAGCCCGACGACTGTCAAATATTCAGGTATCTTTTATAATTCCATTTTCTCTAGTTTGCATTTTTGCCTAGTAGTAGCATGCTATTTTTCTTATTGCATTAGCAAATACTAGAGTAATCATTTTTTGTTCAATTCGTGGATATTGTTTGTTTCATTAAGAATTTGGGAAGTATTTCTTTGTATGGTAGTCTCACCAGTTCTTTCTGTAAATATAAGGAATTGATTGATGTTGATTCCAATTTGTTTTATCATGAGCAATGGGGGCATAAGAAAGAGTGTAGATTACTAGTATTACATCGAACACCCTTGGTGTTAACATGTTATTTGGAGTTTTACTGTTAGAATTTCCTCATGATAATTAAGACCAAATTTAAGTTCAAACAGTTGGTGTTATCCTCACTTGCAGCCGCCAATGACAAGAATGTTGGCAAGAATTCCAACTGTATCAGTAAGATAACAGATTTACTTATAAAAATGGTGCTCTCTTTTCTAGTCTTCATCAGAAAGCACTAAATAATACAATTGGTCTATACCTATTCCTCGGCCCTACAACTTATTTCTTTTCTTTTCTGGTATGTCGGGGTCGAATTGGGGAAATAATTTAGATATTCTGACCCCCAATACTCGGTTTCATATACCATTATAGAATATAATGGGACATGTTGTTGTTGTTGTCATATACCATTCTTCTCTGAGTTTCATTTGGTGGGAGAGGAAAAAGACATTGCATTTTGCACCACATACTGGATATATGAAACTTAACCCAACAGAGAGAAAGAAGCAAGTGACATACAAATCTTCTCGCTGTATATCTGATCGGAATGATGTAGTTTAAGTTCTTATTTATAGAGAATAAATCTGAAAAAAAGAAGAATTCAACTTTTTTTTAATGTGTATCCCATTTGAAGGATATCTAGATATGCATATGCAGAAAGAAACTTTAGAAAGCACTAACAACAGTGAGTATGAGATGAAACCCAACCCAGTGAAAACAATTCACAATCAATATGAGAGACTAAAATTGTTTATTTCTGAAATTCTTTATGGAAGGTCAAGTAACAAGCTCTAGTAGAATCTTCCAATGGCTCTTCAACCCTCCTTGAGGCTAAGATGCTTCTTTACGTGTTAATCCTCTTATCTTTCCATACATTTTTAGTTGGCAATTAATAGCAATCATCTCAGACATAAGTAATCGCGACTATTGCTGAGTCTGTTTTGAGGATATAGAGTAGGATCTACGTGTATTTTATCAGCAGATTGCAGACATGTTCTTTTTGTCACAAGTATGCCATTTGTTTTTTCAAATTTCAATGACCTGATGTAGAAAAATAATCTTAGATGTTTTAGCTTAGCTAATAATACATGATAACTTTTAGGCCACTGAACCCAACACTCCAAGGAAGTGTATGTTCTCTATTTATAAAAGTACAACTTGGAAGTTGTTTTCTTATAACCACTCCTTTTGTAGGTAGTGCAATTTTTATGGAGTAGTGCTATTTTGGACTAGTTAAAATAATTATAACAGAATAGCGCCATTATCATAAAAAATCAATCATAAAAAGTGTTTGCTTTATCCAGGAATTTGACATGAAAGAGGCAAAATCATAAGATATTTTTTCACTAATTAGTTTTGTTTAACTTAACCAAATACAAAAACTGTTCGAATCACTGTATTATGAAGTTGAGGGGTAAAACCTACCTTCTTGTCTGCCCTTTTTAACTACATTATCTGCACATGAGGCATTCCAGTCATCCTAACTTTCATTTGTCTCCTCTGAAGATATTATCTTAATCTTTTTCATCTTGTTTTGAAGTAATTCACTTATTAATGATTATTATCATGATAATCATCCAACCTTAACTTTCTATTCACCCAAAAGACAGAAGACAAGCAAAAAGATGAAAAGAGCGGGAGATGCAGCTGATTGTGTGTCTTCACTACTCCCGAACACCAAAACAGGTAAATCCCAAATCACAATTTCTAAGTATTAAACATATACTCCCTCCGTCCCTTTAAGTTCTTCCTGTTTCCGTTTTGGGCGTCCCCTTAAGTTCTTCCTATTTCCATTTATATCCATTAATTTCTCCCCATTATACCCTTACTTTATTTATTTTATTCATATCTTAACAACACTTTATCAATCAAATCAACCTTTTTCCATCTAATAAACTTCCTATTGGGTGAATTTTATGATTTACCGCGCCATTACTTACACTCTTGTTTTGATTAGACTTGCCTTAATTCGTGTGCAAAGTACACAATAGGAAGAACTTAAAGGGACGGAGGGAGTATTAAATTTCTACTTTTAAAGTTTGACAAAGAAGTTGTTACATTTACAGATCCAATTTGATATATTGGAAGAATGTGGGATGTAGTTTGGTCCCATGCTTAGCAAGTAGGCCTTAATTAAGCTCGGTATACACAAGGACCCGTTTCTCAGTGGAGGTTTATAGGCTTGTCCTATCAAAATATAAAGGGTAGTAAAAAGAATACATATATCATCATGTGTGGTTGATCGGAAAAGGTCCTCTTTGCATCCCTCCATAGTTTTTTATTCTGCAAAAAGTAACATATATTAATGTCTTTTTCCCAGTCTAAACGCACATCCTTGTACAGTTTCCTTCTCTTGTTTAACTCTATAATTTTGGTTTTGCAAATAAATAGCCCTTAGCTCCAAATCTTCAGTTTTTCCTTAAAAATTCAGTGACACATTTCCAGGCTTATCTTTTTTCTCAAGTTTTTAAGACATGATGGGCAGATCTCAGCCTGAAGCTGAAGGTACTACATCTCAAAATACAAATAGCAACTTGTATCCCCAAGAGCTTCAGCTTAAACTCTACGAAGCCTTCATATTCTCAATTCCAATCCTGTTTTCAATCATACTGTTCTTGCTTTTCTACTTGCTTTATCTCAAGAAAAGGGCTTCTAATCTCTATCCACAGTCACCAGCAAGAGAACCTTTACACCTATCAACTTCTAATCAAGCTTCCACGGTAAGTCATTAATTAATCAACAGTCTTAGCTTATGTTATAATTCTTGTTACTGAAACATGTTTGATTTGGTGGGATTCCAACGTGGCCATAATAAAGGGAGACTTGAAAGATGAACTCTATGTGGTCCATTTTGATGAGGAATTAAATGCACGAGATTCACAGTAAGTCCAATAATTATTTTCTCCTCATTAATTAGTCATATCCCCTTGATTATGTGTATGTTTATGGAATCATTAGACTTGTTTCTCTCTTAATTTTTCTGTTTTCTCTTCAACGTTTGAATCTTTCTTTCAAGGGTCTAGGGAAAGAAAACTGAAGGCATAGCCATATCATATCCATTACTGAATTCCAAAGTTAAACGCCATTTTTTTTAGTGACAACCCCAGATTTTTTGGAATATAATGTTGGATGGAGAGCATTTTGAAAATATGCTTTTGGCTACAAAGTATCACAGTTGTTGTCACTGAATAAGAAAGTAAACACATTTGATAAGGAAGCAAAAAGGTTAAGAAAAGTGTTCCAAGTGTTTGATTATGAAATTTAGTTATATGCGAACTTGTCATGTTTGGTAGTTGTTATAGAAGGAGCAAGTAAAGTTGTATGGTAAATATTTGGTTTTTAGATGTTGTGTGTGCTTGGGAGAGTTTGAGCTGAATGAGGAGCTTGGACAGATGACGTCTTGCAAGCATGTGTTCCACTTGGATTGCATACGAAACTGGCTACTCAACAACGCCACATGTCCTCTTTGTAGGTGTCATGTTATCGTGTCTGCCGTGACGCAGCAACCAACTCAGCAAGGAGGTGTTGTGGTGGAAGTTGATTCTTTAGCAAGGCAAAATTATTTAGATATTGAACAAACAGGATGAGGAAAGTGTGGGAGATAGATAAATATTAGTCCTTTATTAGAGTGCAAATAGTATAGTGACTTTTATCATCATTTTCAAAGTATGAACTCGTACTGAACTTGTACCTACTGGCATTCTTAAAAGTCAATCAGTTATACCTTAAGAAGAAGAGTAAGGAAAATGCATAAAGGCAACAATAGTAACGCAGCAACCAAAATGGTCTTAGAAGGCAGTCTTCCCTTGTCCGTCCTTAACACCATGGCTTCATAAACAGGCCAAGAGTTGAACACCACAAACCCACTAAGAAGCATCTGAAGAGCTAATCCTTGATGATCATCTCCATTGGCGGTCCGAACCACACCTGCTCCTAGAGCTACTAGGTTTACAATTGTGGCCATTGTCAGGGGAACAAACATAGGCGAGGCCACTCCAAACTCGTATGTTTCTTCATCATACCTACAACTCACAAGTGATTCATTGTTAAACCACTGTAATGTTATTATTTATTGATCAAAGTATTACCTCTTCTTGATGTCATTCTCTTGGACTTTACTAGTGACATCGAAACCTGAAATGGAAATGCCAAGGTGACCGAGGAAGTACTCCGTGCATCCAAAGAGGAAGGAGGAGATGCCGCAGATCATCCACATCCTTTGGGAATTCCACCACCTATGGAAACTGGATTTTGCTAGCAAGAATTCTAGGAGGTCTTGCCCATAGGCGCCAATGAACAAGAACAAGTAGAGTGAAGCCCATGGATCACTCACCTATTATCAATATGTTAATTCGTTAAATTTCAAAATAATTTTATATGCACTTTGGAATTATGTACAATTCAAAACATGAGAGAAAATGACTTGCAAAAGAACTGTCTGAAAGCTAAAAACTAACAAAACTCCTAGCAGAATGTACAAAAGCAGTTATATCAACCAACACCCCCTTCAAGTTTAAAATGCTTTGTTTGCTAATAAATTGGTTGTGACAAACACCAGGTAGGGCTTAATAAGAATATCAATCAATTGGTTGTGTGTTGAAATGTAGTCGAGGGAAATTAAACCATCTTGAAGCTTCTCCCATACATAATGGTAATCAAGCTCAATATGTTTAGTTCGTTCGTGAAAAACAGGATTCTTGGCTATGCACGTAAATGCATGGTTATCACATTTGAGAGGGATGAGAATAATAGAAAGGAACTTTCATTTCATAAAGCAACCTGGTTATTCAAGCAAGGTTCTGTCACAACTTGTATCATAGATTTGTATTCGGCTACAACATAGGACAAGACTATAATGGTTTTCTTTTTAGACTTCCAGCACAAAGGAGAACCACCAAGGAAAACAAAGAAGTCACTGACTGAACGTTGAGTTGATGAACAAGCACCCCAATCAGAGTCGCAAAATGCCTCAAGTTTATAATATGTATTCTTAGGCATGCCCAAACCTACAACGCACCTTTGATGTATCTAATAGCATGAATGAGAGCATCATATTGAGGTACTCGAGATTTAGACATTGTATTGACTGAGATGTTGAACAGTGAATACCAAGTCTGGGCGTGTATTAACAAGGAAATTGATCTTGCCAATGAGCTTTTTGTATAAAAAAGGATTGGGATTGGAAAAAGCTCATCATAATCCTAGTGGAGTTAAGACTAGGATCCAAAGGTGAAGAAACTAAGAAGACTTTGAACAACCCGCTTCTTCAACCCGTACTATATTTGAGTGATGATGTAGGCATGAGCTTCATCCAAAATTTTCATGCCTAGAAAGTAGTCGAGGTTACCAAAATCTAGGATAATAAACTAATCATCCGATAAACCCTTACTTATTTGATTTCAATAGCATTACTTCTTGTGATGAGTAAATCATCAACATAGACAACACCTAGTACAACATTATCATTGATATACTTCACAAACAAAGAGTAATCATTTTTAGAGTACTCAAAACCACGAGAATTAGAATGGTAGTGGGTTTGAATACCAGTATCTTGAGGCTTGATGAAGACCATACAAAGACTTGTTTAACTTGCACAAGAGGTAGCAGAAGAAGAATGCATGGAATATCCTGGAGGAAATTTCATGTAAACATCTTCAAATAGGTCCCCATGTAAAAATACATTGATTACATCCAATTGGTACATGAGATAAGATTTCTTTGCAGTTGTTGTTATTAAGCACATGAGAGTAGTCATTTTTATGACAGGGGAGTAAGTCTCCATATAGTGAACTCCTATAGTTTGTGTGTTACCCTTGCTCACCAAACATGCCTTATGCCTTTCCAAACTACCATCTACCTTATACTTCAACTTATAAATCCACCTGCAACCAATAAACTTTTTGTTTGGAGGACGTGCAACCAAACACCAAGCATCATTATCCTTAAGAGTTGCAAATTCTTTCTTCATTGCTTTATACCAGTACGGAGAAAGAGAAGCTTCTTTGTAAGAATTAGGTTCCCTTGATAGATAAACATTGTTACCAAAAAAGCTTGGCTAGAAGAAGAAACGGAGGAAAAGCAAATATGGTGAGAAGGTGTTAGGTTGTCAAGGAAAGAAAAGGAATGAGTAGTAGAAGATTGATAAGCAAACATGGTGAGAAGGTATACTGTTTTAATAGAAGATCAAGTTTTTGGTAGTGAAGAAGTTTTGTCTTTGATGTCATAGATTTTGTAAGGCTTTTTGCCTTATGGATAGACTAACAATATGAAAGGAGAAGCCCTTGGTGAAGCTTGTCATGGTTCATGGCCAAAGTTGAGGCATAATAAAGGTTGTAAAAGACTCTTAAGTTGGAGAAGTCACGAATCTCGCTAAGAAGATCTTCATATAGAGACTTTTCAAACAAAATCTTGGAAGGGGGCATGTTGATCAAATAGCAACTTGTGAGAAGACAATCACCCCATACCACAATAGGTAACTTGGAATGGAATAGAAGAGCTATTGAAGTCTTTAATAAGTGCTTCTGTTTCTCAACAAATCCTTTATTGAGGAGTATAAAAACAAGAAGATTGGTGGATGACCCACTTGACAAAAGATAAGCTTGAACATCACTTCCAATACCTAGCTCAAAGGCATTGCCGGATCTCATCACTTTGATCTTCTTAGAGATATGCGTGTCCACCAATGCAATTAAAGCTTTTAACATGTAAAAAGCAAAGAATTTAGCTTGAAGCAAGTGTAACCAATGAACTCTACTATAGTCATCAACAATGGTTAAAAAGTACTCATGGCTACTATGGGTTGAAATGTTGTAAGGCCCCCATACATCCAAATGATTGAGATCAAATACATGAGTAGGATGTATATGAGATTTAGGAAAAGACAGTATATGTTGTATGGCTTGATGACACACATCACAAGCTTTATTTGGAAAAGAAGTAAAATTATCACACTTAGTGATGCCTAGCTGATCAAACATAGATGACAACAAATTGTGCCGAAATGAGAAACATATAAGACATCCTTTAGAACAAAAGAAGGAATGAACTAAACATCCCCACAATGAGCGACTTGAACTCTCTTACCAGTAGGCCAAGAAACCTAGCAAAGATGAGTCAAAGGTCTAAACACACTAAACAAGTCTCTATCACAAGCTAGATGAGTCAAAGGAGCAACAAGATCATTGAGAATTTGCATTCAAAGAGGCAATTATCTTGAAGAAACTTACTAGTAGCCTGACCTTCTCTATCATTATTCCTGAATTAAGAAAGAGTAAGCATGGGAACTGGAAGGCAAAAAAAGCTTCATCGAGATGCTACCTGGAATGGCATGTGTAAGAGGAGTTAAGTTCCAGAAGGAACTGCATGAGGTGATCAACATGTTCCTTTCTGTGAAATTTATGAGCTAGCACTTGAAACTGGCCCATTCATCCCACATATGTTTAATCTTGGTAAAATAACAAGAAATGCTATATGTACTTGCTTAGATCCTTTGAAGCTGAAATAAAGGAGCTCCATTACCATGTCGTTGGCGCGATCCCAGGTGTGAAGCCAGAGGAGAATCGAGAAGAGATCAAGGAAAAATCATCGAGAGGATTATGATGAAAGCAGAAGAAAGAGATCGAGAAAAGTGTTCGTTACCATGAGAGTAAATGACTTGCAGAAGAAGAAAACGAGATTGAGAACTTTCTATATGCTTGAATTGATCTCAAGATGAGGGGGTTGCAAGAGATATATAACGTTCAAGCCACATCATCGACGTCATTATTAGGTAACAAAAGTAATTGAAATCTAAGAAAACTTGTAACAGATTGTACAAAAGCAGTTCTATGAACCAACAAAACAAAGGTTATCAAGATTAAGGCACATACATACCTTAGGGAAAACGGAGATACCATTGAGAAGAGCAAGTTGGGGAAGGAAGGCGTAGATGGTTAAAGGAATTGACCAAATGGGCCAACAAGCGTAGTGAGAATAACCAAGGCCCATGAACAGACCGATGGATGGTATACCATATGTTAGTATAGTAAACTTGGAAAAAAGTACTTGAAGAAGGCCAATGGACCATCTTTTGCATTGGCCTAATAAATCAAGAAGGGTAACCGGTGCATGACCCAAAAATGCTGGCCTTTCAGGATGACAAAATATGGCTCTCCACCCTTGGCATTGTAGTATATACCCTGAGAAGTAATCCTCCACCAACGATCCATATCGAATGCCCATCTGCCAATAATAAGTTAAAATCCTTTATAGGTTCATGATGCATTGAAGGAAATGACATTACCTTGGATCCCCAGAGAGTTCCATGCTCATAATCGACGGCGGCTACACGATGGGCCAAATGTAGAACATCTGGCGAGTGTAAAGGTTTATCAGCTATTTGGGTTGGGGTTATATTTGGGGCACCAAAGAAAGCCCGTCTTTGAAAGAAGCAATTGGTTCCTACATAATTGGGACCTTGGAAACCATCGAACCCCAAAGCGTTGATTACAAACAAGCGCTTATGCTCCGAGGCATAGGTATCACCGTTGTTAATCCCTCTGAACAATTGTGGAAACTGGACGTAGCCTAATGTGGGTTGGGTTTTGGGGTCCTCAAAGTAGCACAACGCCCGCCAAATTGTCTGTGGATCGTTCGAGAACATGTCGCAGTCTAAGGCTAGGATGATCGGGGAATTCGTCATTACTGCTGAAACTCGTATCAAAGTGTTAAGAGCGCCTGCCTTGAAATTGTGATGGTGGAGCCTACTCTTCTCCCTTGAGACATAGATCAAATTGGGCATTCCATGTCCATCACTATCTTCGTCTACTCTTTTATCAACTACAACCTACAACCAACCACACATTATTAATACGCCAATCAACCAAGCGCATTGCAAATACAAATAAATGTCTTTATATAAAGTGAACCTATTTAATAGACATGACTTATATATTTCTTTAAATCTCAACTTATTCAATTCATCACACATATATTTACAACACATTATATAATTACAGATATATTAACCAAACATTTCAACTATGATTATTAACTTATTAATGCAATATTTAAATAAATATAAATAAATTTATATCCAAAAAAGAGTAAATAAAATCATGAAAATAAACTAAATTTGAGTAAATATGAACAAAGTTAAAAAATAATGAAGCCTAACAAACTAATACATCTCAATATTATAAGTTTTTTAAATAAAATGTGTTGTTTTCGTTTAACTAAATATAAATAATAGAACAAAATAAAATCAGTATCACAACCATGTTTATATGTTCAAGTAATGCTCTGAACAACTAAATGAACATATGTATTTGTAATGCAAATACGCAGCTCTGTGCATTTGTACTACAAATACGCAACTATGTGCATTGTACTACAAATACGCGTGTAAACATGTGCATTTGTATTACGAACGCGCAAGAATATGCATATGTATTGCAAATGTATTTATATATATCCGCATTGCAAATATATAGACTGGGTGCATATATAAAAAAGATATGGGTGTGTTTGATGTCCCCGTATATATATATATACATGAATGACTGTAGGATGGTGTTGTCGAGTGAAGTCATGAGTCCATTTATTGAATATCGCACGATCTTCTTCCGACCGAATGTGTTCATCCTCAACTTTTCCCCTTTCAATTACATCTTCAACCCTTGATTTCATTTCTTCGTACACCATCTCCATGCCCACACAATAATTAAATTGCGTTAAAAATCGAATTATCTAACCACTACTTGACAAATAAAATTGAAAACTTATTATATTAATATAAAAAACAATAATGGTAAGAGTAGATAATACCACTGATTGATATTAGTATACCTTATCCCTGTGAAAACTTTGTCCTGTACTTGAAAAACAATAGAGATCTGTAGCGAGAGAGAGAGATATATTTTTGATAAAAGTAATATTACCTTAATGTTGTTGGTTTGTGCGGAAGAGGTAGTGCTAAAAAACACATCCGGCGACCTAACCTGAAGGTTATTTCGTGTACAAAAGGGAAGCCAAAGGGTTGCAAAGCGTGCAGCCTCGATGAGTGCAAAGAGTGTTAGGATTGAGCCAGCATCATCAGATATGTAGACAGACAACTTGTCGGGTGGGTAGTCATAAGCCAAGACAGACAAGGCGGTGTTAACCACCCCCATCGGCGGCTCCTTATAAGGATCCGCCGTACATATGAATATGTCGAGGGGGGGAGGGAAGTTGGCGTCGTCGTCGTGTTTCGCCTTTTTCAAATTCTCTGGGAATTGGTCGCGACGAACGGGGCTTATTCGGAAGCTTAGGGTGGTGACCCATTGGAAAGCGAGGATGAGGTCGGCAAGGAAGAAGAGGAGACACACGGGTTTGGCTTCAAGGCTTGTTATGTGGTGGTAGAAGAAGCCCGAGAGGGCGCACATGTAGACCACGCCGAAGAGCCGGTTCAAGCTGGTTCGACGCAAAGCCGACCACGTGTGGAGGGGTTTTGAGCTACTACTACTTACCATGTCTTTCTCAGATGCCGCCCGGGGATGTGGGAATTACTACTTTCTTCTCATTTTATTCTAACACACAACAGATAAGGATAACTTATTTATGGATGTACATGTACCTCTCCCATCTAAGCCTCTATATAGGCAGGCTTGTGTTTATTTATATACACAAATGAGAATAAGAAACAAAATTTTATTTCTACTCTCTCTATTTCTAGTTCAAGCACATTATAGATATCGATTTTATTCCCTGAAGTGGATATATATAATCATCTCTCGAAGAAGATGAATTTACGTGATTCAAACTTGTATTATCTTCCAAAGTGGATATATAATCGTCTCTCAAAAACGATGAATTTAGAGAGAAATTAGAGAGTTGATTCAAAGAGAGAGATTAGAGAGTTTGATTACCTCACGTAAATGGATCATTCTTAATAGAGTAACTAAAGAGTTTGATACTCATAAGTGTATCAAATTTGATTATCCATGTGAAACACGACGACATGAAAATTCGCCATTCGATCATATATGATCAAGTGTTATAATACATGATGTAATAAGCATACTGAACGATGATGTTGGATGATCTAAACCCCCTGAAGAGTGGGTGATGTTGGATGTGGATGGATGATATAAACTCTCGAAGAGTATATGTTCATTAGTATGTATACGAACTCTTGAAGTTGAAGAGGACTGTTGGATCGGTTAGCACAGTACTTCCCAGGGAACAATAGAAATCGTTCCTCAGGAAGTGTAGCAGCAGAAATATAATGCAAGAAGAATATAATTGACAAGAGATTTAGAGTGAAAACCTCAACCGCTAAGAGTTGAGTAAAACCACTACCTTCAAGCTTCTCACTTGAAGGATTTAGAAGAGTTTACTTATCTTATTGATTTCTTGTTCGTTACAAAAGAGAGCTCGGATTACGATCACGAATCACTCCTCTCACTCGAGCCCGAACTCAACCTCTAAGCCTCGATGACTCTTCTTCTTCTCTAAATCTCTCTTAACATAAGAATCTCTCTACAAAAACGTCAACCTTATTCCTAGTCTAAGCCTTGCTTAAATACTAAGATAACCTAGGTTAAAAACACAAGAATAATATCTTTAAGGAAAAAGATATTATTTCCTTCTTTATTTGAGTTGGTCTTGTCTAACCACCAATATCACGTCCAACCCTCCAACAAACAAGATCTATCTTTAAGGAAAATAATATCTTTAAGGAAAAAGATATTATTTCCTTCCTTATTTGAGTCGGCCTTGTTCAACCGCCAAGATCTTCGATCTTTCTGGAATATCTTCGACCCTTATATAGATAACAACACATAATCTTCGATTGGACCCATCAAGCTCTCTCTCCGATCGAGCTTTCCTTATATAGATCACAGAGGCGTAACGTTCCTTTCAGAGTAACTATCCTGAAAACACTCAGACAGTTCATTAGCAGAATGTTTGTTACCATTCAAAACCTGAAGGGACCTCAACAAGGACGATTTCGATATGTCATGAAGAGATATAATAAATCATGCATATTGGAAATTAATTTGGTTTTTATCCCTTAGTCTTCGTGTAATCTCAATTGTGTACATTGGATTTGTGCAAAGAACAATATGCATTTAAGATATATAATAAATCCCATGCATATAAAAACATTTCCCGTGTAAGGGAAATTCCAACGACATATGGTTAATCGATGTAAACAATATGGTTACGATATGCCTAAATCACTAACTGAAATACCGGTTAACCGAAACACAATTTAACCACACGTGCCCAATCCTAGCAGCAACTACCCGAAAGTTTTCCTCTCTTTGGGATACAAGTCTTAACTCTCAGCAACAGAAACCACATGGAAACTTCCTCTCTTTGGGCTCCAAGTCTTCACTTTTAGCAACAGAAACAACTTGGAAACTTCCTCTTTTTAGGCTCTTGGCTTCTTCACTCTCAGCAACAGAAACCACGTACAAATTTCCTCTCCTTGGGTTCCAAGTCTTCACTCTCAGCAACAGAAAACACCTGAAAACTTTCTCTCCTTGGACTCCAAGTCTTCACTATCAGCAACACAAACCACTTGAAAACTTCCTCTCCTTAGGCTCCAAGTATTCACTCTCAGCAACAGTTGCCTGGAAACTTCCCCAGCTTGGGCCCCAAGTTACTATTTACTATAAATAGGGTCTTACTAAATACAGCCCGGACGTTTTACTAAATAACGTCCGGAACCTCGCGTTATGCGAGGGAGCGTCACCTCGCAGAACGCGAGGGTTTTTTCCCTATAAAAGGGGAAAAACCCTATTCGACCCATTTTTACAGCATTCTACCGCCGCTATTTTACCATCTCTCTCAAAAAAACCTACTTCCTCTTTTCAACACAAATCTTCAATTAAGGTATGTTTCTTCTTCCCTTATGCTTTGTAATGTTGATTCTAGATGAATATATGTTGTTAGTATAGGAAATTGCATATTATATGATGTTTTGATATTGAATGTTGATTTAGAAATGGTTCTATATAGTATTAGGTTGTTTTGATTGGATGAAAGATGATGATTTTGTATTATGGTTGATGAGTGGATGTTTTTTTTATGTTGAATAGGATGAAATTCATTAGGGTTAGAGCTTTTTTATTAGGGTTTACATTTTTATAGGGTTTTGATGTTTATTTGGTAATTTACTTAAATTGATAGGTTATTTAGTAAAAATATTGAATTTATGTTGAATTTGTGTTGAAATGTCGCCGGAAACTGGCTGGAATGTATGAGATGACCGGAGAAGAAAGTGTAAAATCACGCGTCACGCGTGACGTCACACCTCGCAGAACGCGAGTGTCAAGCCCTCGCAGAATGCGAGAAATTGCCAGTTATGGCAATTTCCCCTTCTGCAGAACATGTGTATTCTGCACATTTTGTTTTCTGTGTTTTTTTCTACATTCGTTTATTTATTGATTTTACTTTGTATTATTTTAGGTAATGTATCGTCCTGGTCGTTCAACTCGTAGGAGAAACTGAGACATTGTGAGGGAAGAACCCCCGGTTGAAAAAACAAAAGGGAAGGGGAAAGCAAAGAAGACTACACCTGTAGAGCTCTTCCCCGAGGGACTCCCCGACGTTGATGAACGCCCCAATTTGTCCCAAGACCCTTATTCATGTGGACAACCGGGTAGTCGAGACTCATACCAAAGTGGATGAGACCTTATTTCCTAAGATAGTTATTCATGTGGACAATCGGGTAGCTGAGGCCATTTTTTTCCACAGGCTGCACTAGTGGAAGTCGGACAGGGGTGGGCTGGACAAAGTTGGGGTGGTGAACAGGGGTGGGCTGGACAAAGTTGGGGTGGTGGACATGCTGAGGGAAGTGGACAAGCTCGTTCTTCTTCTTACAATAAACAACCAGAACCGATCGAAGAAGAAAACGAGGATGAAGTTGGGGATCAAGAAGAGGAAGAACATGAAGAAGAAGAAGATGATGATGAAGAAGAAGAAGAAGAAGAAGAAGTGGCCGTGAAAACAAAAAGGAAGCGGAAGTCAAAGAAGAACGAGCCAAGATATGATCCTGAACTCACTCATAGCGTACCTGGAGGTCTAGAAGATCCTGAGTTGCTTAAGGGATTTGAAGCACATGTGGCTCACCACATCCAAAAAGGGACTGTAAGTCTTTTTTTTTTTTAAATTTTTTTCAGTATAATCTAGTTTGCTTAGTTTCTGCAGAGAATGTGCATTTTCTCGCAGAACACGAGATAGCACCTCTCGCAGAACGCGAGTGTGTGCAGCCTCGCAGAACGCGAGAAAATGCACATAATATGGATTTTCTTCCTTCTATGCATTTTCTGTCTGCATTTTTAGCTAACTTTTTCTAATCTATATAATATGTATTTTTTACTGCAGATCAAAGGTCCAATGAAGCCACAACAAAGGACAAAACAAAGCAGTGATTGGCCATTAGACAACAATGAATGGTTTGAGATTCCCGGTGCAGTTGGATTGTCAAATCTCCCTGGAATGATGTACGACGAAATCGACTTCCCGTTGATTGAAGCGTTCATCGAAAGATGGCAACCTGAGACAAATTCATTCCACCTCCCTTGTGGTGAGATTACTATTGGCCTTCTTGATGTGTATAAGATATTAGGCCTTGCCATAGATGGGAAAGCTATGACACCAAATAAGAAATTGGGTGCCAAGTTTAGTCATGAAGAAATTATAAAATACTATGCAAGGTGTGGGGCGGAAATTTTTGGAATAGATTATGCCACGTGCGATTCTGGGAGGGTGAAAGCCGATTTTTTTAGAAGTCATTGTCAAACCCTTTCTGCAGAACGAAAGGGATTAGGTTGGGTGTTGTATACTGCTGCCTCGATCTTATTTCCCGACAAGTCACAAAACTTGATTCGGCTTAGATATGGGCCTTTTGTGAAATCCTATGCCAAGGCTTCGAAAATGTCATGGGGCTCGGCTGCTTTGACACATCTGTATAGGCAGCTGGGGGTATGCACACGCCAGAACTGTGCCTAGATGTCTTTTTTTTACACTTTGTTGCAGGTATTTTACTTTCTAAGCATTTAATTTACCTACTTATTTATGTTTTCATATTTAATGTAATTTATATTTCCTAGGCATGGATCTACAACTATTTCCCACAGTTTCGACCTACTGAACGTCCTCGGTAGACGGAAGCACAACCATGGGTTTACCATTGGATGCCTAAGAATTTAAAGCTGAAGAAGGGGCAAGTCGGAAGGGACTATAGAGGCGCGCTCAATATTATTGTACCGGAGATGGTAATTATCTAATTCTTTTTTTATTCATCTGCATTAGGTTGTGTTAAGTTTCTGCATTTGGTGCATATTCAACTACTTCTGCAGAAATGGACCTTGGTTGTGTAGACAATGGGCATCTTCTCGCAGAACGCGAGGTGGCAACTCTCGCAGAACGCGAGTGTGTGCAACCTCACAGAACGCGAGAATTTGCACATTTTGGTGCATATTCAATGATCTTTTGTTAGCAGTTTCTTTAATTTGTCTACATTTTCTGTCTGTTTTTAGATATGTTGGAACCCGTATGGAGCGGTAGACTTCTTCAATCCTGAGCTCGCTCCCGCTCTATTTCACGGGGTGCTATCGTGCTGCGACATCACCGAACCACACATGTCGGATCGGTGTCCGAGGCAATTTGGGCGCCTGCAGCGTATTCCTAGGCCATTCATCGAACCGCTCAAAGCGCATAGGCTGGCCAACATTAGGTGTTACAATGTTTTTTATGACACCAACCAATGACTTTGGGAGGCAAGAGATGTTCACTCCATCTCTCTCAATGAAATGGGGCCAGTTGCCTATGTACCACATGAATGCTATGAGGATTACATGGATTGGTACATCAAGAGGACACATAGGTATATCCGTCGTGCAGTCCCCGGGATGATTAGTCATGAACAGGTAAATCTTGCATTAGTCTTTGTTTCTGTATAATATGAATATAACTTATTTTTTTACATGCTTTTAGGTGATTGGTCGGGTCTACAATGACATGGATCGATATCGGTATGCAACTCAAGATCAATTTCCTTCATATCACGCTCAAATGCTACTATTTCTTCAAGATCTCGCTCCCTTCCGACCACAACAAGACCGACCACAACAAGATTAGCCTTAAGTTGGATTGTTTGAATTTCCTTAAGTTGATGGATAATTTTCGATTGTGTTTTGGATTGTTAATGTTTTTGGATTGCTTTGTGAAGATGCACGGTCTCTGGCAACTTGAAGTTGGATTGTCCATTACATGAGTTCCTGTTTCAGAAGAGAAATAACTATGCTCCAGTTCAACATTACATTACAAATTCAGCGAATAAAACATAAATTCAACTACGTTAAACTATACTCGGCACATCGATGTGCCACAAGATCGTGCAAACAATGAGCATCATATTCCGCGTTTCGCCACCAAGGAGTAAACACAGGAGGTAATGAGCAGTTTTCTTGAAGACGCAACTACAATAAAACAACAACGTTAGGAAGTTGCATATTAGTAAGTAATTCAAAAGAAGATTAGAAACTTACCGGAACAAAATGTTTCTCCCTCTCAATATAAAATAAGCAGATCGTGGAAAGTGTGCACCCTGGTCCCCACTAATTAAGTAGGAAGTTGTAGAGGAAGGAATGTGTAGTTAGCGTTTTTTCCCACAGTTATGAACATTGCGTTGTATGTGGATACCACAAGACATCCCATTTCCGGGGTTGCTAGCCAATGATCTTCTGGAGCCCTTCCAAAGTTGGTTGTTCTTGAGGTCCAATCCATGTTCCTTCAACTAGATGCCAAATATCCTTCACCTTAGCTATCATCAAATCTCTTACTTCCCTCCATAAGTGTTGGTTCTCCTCCGTCTCATACGCTATTGATCTATGTCCACAATTTCCATCTCCATTTACTTCAAACCAACCATTCATATAGGTGCGCATTGACGCAGGTATCTGAAGCTTGTACTTGCCAATCGCCTTAATCTTTGGTTTCTTGAATGTTTCAGAATTAGAAGCATTTCTTTGCTTCTTTGGAGGTGTTTCTTCCAAAGCTCTAGCATCCATCTCAGCATTAGTGTGCTCCCATGCAGACGGTCTTCTTTGCGTTGACCTTGGTTGTATGTTAGGAGCTCCGACTGGAGGACCCTCGGTGTGCTTTGAAATAGCCGGCTCTTTTAGAGGAGTATTTACTCTCCCAATGTCTAAAACAGTTTGTGCACACTTCTCTTGATCATGGGGGCACAAGTTCGGAAACGTTTCCTCATACAAACTCTGAAAAAGACGTCTTGCCACCTTACTCTTAGCTTCGAGTACGCCGGGAACATCAACTTCTTCCAAACTCAATGTACTCCAGAAAGGGTGCAACTCTGATACTCTTAATGGTCTTTGCTCCTTCCAATGTCTTCCAATCTGATGAACACACATCAACCTATCTCTAATCTTTATCTCACAGCTACAAAACATAGGCAAGTACAAACCAAATCTCTCCCCCTTCGTGTATTCCTTAAGCAATTCCTCTATGCATTTGTAAGACACTTTGAACTTCAAGACTTTAAACAAGTCGACCCCTTCAACAACTGTGAAATTCTTATTCAAACTCTCGGTGAAAGACACATTAATCTCCTTAAGTTGGTTCGCCGCCATTGTTTTGTATTCACCGAACATTGTGTCTAGCCTACCCTTTCCACTTGTCAAGTAAGACTTAAGACACAAATGTGCTCCTTCAACTCTAAAATGTTCAAAAAAAAAAAGAACAAACATAATATCCAAATACAAAACTGTCACTTTGCATCATTCTGAAATGTGCAAATTCTCGCGTTTTGCGAGGTGTACATGTCTCGCGTTCTGCGAGTTGTACACATCTCGCGAGGTGTACAGAAGATCCTATTCTCAAATATAGAAGGTAGACATGAATTAGAGAACATACCTATTTGTCGTGTTATTCCCGAGAGTGAAGACATTATCCGTCCATGCTGAAACAAGTCTTTCTTTGTAAGGGTTTAGCCAATTCTTTCTCACGTAGTTCAATACGGTTGGATAAGCTCCCCATTCAATCTCAAGTGTCTTCAACCTTTTGTTGTAATCTTCTTCAGTGGTTTGGATGAACACGTCATAATAATCATTAGAAATATGAACCCCCAATGCTTGTGTGCCCATAGCTATCTTGCCTCTCGCCTCTATGTTCTTCCTTACATGTCGTCTACATAAGAGAAACTTTGCATTTGGCCATAACATGTCCGTTGCATTCATAAGAGTCATCTCACGGTCTGTGACGAAGCAAGTAGGCGATGCTCCTATTCTTGTATACATCGTCTGCAGCTGCTACAACGCCCACAAATAACTGTCCTCGCTCTCGGCCTCTAACCATACCCCGCATACAACAAAATTCTTCCATGTAGAAGTCAAACCGACTATCTCCAGGAAGGGAACATTGTACCTTAGACCAAAATACAGAAAGATTGCACCTTTAATTCAGAGTCTTAAATGTTTCTACTGCGGAATAGCATCTGTAATGCTCTTGCTCGCGTCACGCGAGGTCACCCCATCTCGCGTAACGCGAGAAAGTACTCTATTCCAGAATCTTTGCTTTCAAAAATGCATAAACACTGAATCAAGTACATTTCTCGCGTTACGTGAGGGGTAGTGTACCCGCGTTACGCGAGAAGTGTTTTTTACCAAAAATATTAAATTTTCATGAATTTTAAAATACAACATAAAAACAGAATGATAAAAACTTACTTGTACGTGCTATAAGTCGAATCCAACAAAAAGACATATGGAAACGCCTTTAAGAGCTTCATTGATAAAAAGAGGTGTTAGGGTAGGGTTAATAGGTGTTACGGTTTACTTAAAATAAAAGGTAGTTATTATAGTTAGGTGAGGACAAAACATGTATTAATGGTGCACAACAACATCTATCTGACATGCAATGCTCGCGTTACGCGAGGTCAAGACACTCGCGTCCTGCGAGGTCACGTACACTCGCAGAACGCGAGATTAACATCTAAAAAATTACCCTAATTTTTTGCTAATCTCGCGTTCCGCGAGGGTACGTGACCTCGCAGAACGCGAGTGGTCGGGCGGTGTTTGGTAAAGGCATCGGGATGTATATAGCATCCGGGTATAAATAGCCAAACAAGAATCCAAGACAAGGACCTCTCTTTTGGCCCACTTTTCACACGACTTCTCGGATGAAGTTTCTCGGACCGAGACTTTTCAGATCTGAAACCCTCCAAAACGAAGCTTTTAGTCGTCAACTCTTTGGCGATAAAGGCAAGCACAAAAGGGTTAGCAAGTGAAAACATCAACACTAGATTTAATCACGTTTAAAAAAGAAAACACCACTTACTCTCTTGGTTAAATTCTGACTTGAGCGTTAGAGGACTATCCCGAGGTCATCCCCAAGACTTGCCTTGTGTGCAGGAAAGCAAGGTTCTCAATCAAACCGAACCAGACCGCACAAGACCGGAGTGAGCCAATCCAGAACGACTCAGCTCGGAGTGACCTGAAGCCAGCTTGGAGCCATCCCGAACCGGACCTGTTTACGAAAGAGTGAAGGATGTGGCGGTAAAGTCAGCAATCAAGTCGTCGAGGTCAACGTAACACGAAGGGTAATTTTCCGACCCCTTCAATTATTATACAATACATAACCAAGCGAGCATTACAATAGGTGCACCGTTACACTGAATTACTTGAAATTTACACACTCCCAAAACTATTTACATCTTCCTCCAACAATGTTCTTCTTCAAGTCCAACATCACACTGTATTAAAAACAAACCTTTTTATACACTTGCAAAAGTTAATTACCGTATGCACTACTACGCTAAAACTCGCAATTCGTTCCATCCTCCAGGGCCTCTGATGATAGTGACAATACAGTAAAGTCCCGCAATAGCCTTTTTAAAATGATTTCTAACCACATTCTTCAAGTTACTTAATTGGCTACTCCTACTACCGCCACTATAACTTGCAAAAGACAAGAACATGGAAAAGAGGAAGACACTGATGTTTTCAGTTATCAGATTCGAAGCTTATCACGGTTCCATCCCCTTCAAGTGAAGATACAGGGAGGAGCTTTGAACCCGGGTTCATCTCGTTCACGTCATGGCTAGAACATATGAAAATCCTCTTTGCCATCTTGCAGAACTCACTGTAACAAAAAAGTCAAGACCAAATATGTCAAGGAGTAGCATTTTATGTTAAATGGCGTGACCCAAGGGCCCGGCCTGCCAAACACAAGCTAGCTTATCAACTTCAGGTAACTTATCAGCTTATCCTGCCAAACATATAGGAAATTCAAATCTCTCTCAAGCAAAAACTACTAAACCTATTCAGAATAGTCCTTTGAAAGGGAATCTGTTTCTTCTGTGGTTTAAGATACATTATGCTATACTTGAATGATATCAGAAACTGATTCATAAGAAAGAAGCGAAATAGAGATAGCTTACGGCCATGGGTCATCACCAGCAAGCATCATGTCTCCTTCATCATCTGTGAAAACAATCTCCCACTTGTCTCTGGATTGCAACTCTCCGTTTATGTCAAACAATTTCTCGAGTTCATAAATTAGCTGGTCATACCCTACCAATGCCGTCAAGTCAACTGCCCGACCAACTGCAAAACCTTGCATTTGTACCTTTTCCAGTAACAATCCACCACAAACACATGGCAATTAGATAAGGGGGGAAAAAGGCAGACTAAGAGATAATCGAGCAAAATCATGAAAATTACAATACCTTAATTCGACTTCTGGAAGAGGAGCTGCCTTCCCCCTGTTTACTCTGTCCTTGCTGCTTTTCTTCAGAAAACTTTGACATGTCAGTTTTATGTTCCAAGTCAATTAGTGACTCTTGAGTAAGAACCTGTTTTTCCTTTAACGTCTCAGTTGTCTTTTCCACAGTGACTGCATGTTTTGTTATGTTATGTTAACACCAAACAAGCGGCAGCTCGGAACAGCTTCACATTTCTTAACATTTTCTAAAGCTTCTGCACCATAATTGATGGGGAAGAGAGCTGCTTGATACCCCGAGAATACAGACCAAACAGACTGGCTTTTATTATCTTCAGCTTCCTTCTGTGTCATGAAGGATGATGTCTAATTATGAGCATTGTCAAAAGTATCCAGCTATTTTTAAGTGCATCCCAATTTGACCATACCTGTGTTCTATCAATAGAAGGATTCCAAAACGTTGATCCACAGGTAGACATGGACTCTGCGACAAAGATATTTCCATATAAGACCAAAAGGAAGCTATCGCGGGATACAGATTGAATAATAGAGAGATCTTCATACCGTGTACACGAATATCTGTACATGGGCGGGATCGTTTGTTCTTCCCTGTAAGAGGTTCAGGTGACTCTGAAGGGATGGAATTGGGAATTAAGGGTTCTATCTCCCAAGGAGAAACTCTCTCCGGTCTCACAACAGAAGCGGGCTCGTCCCAACGCACCTGTCAATGAAAAGCAACACAGTGTCCTCAGTTCTAAATATACGAGGTGATTAGTATGTGCATCAAAGTAGGCATTGAGATAGAGAAATTCAAACCTTTAGCGATCGCCATTTGGAATCATTCCACTGCTGCGAAAAATCTTCTACCCGGACAATTGTACCCGTGAACCTTTTAAAATACAACAAAGAAAATCAAGCTTAAGCAATGGTCAATAACATACCATATAGTAGTGCACATAAGAACTCAATCTTCATTAAATCTATCTACCGACTTTCTTTCTGGTGTATCCTCTCCCTCAAATTTCATTTTAAATCGCATGCCCACGTCAAAACTGTACTTAACAGACTCCAGATATCTGTTTAAACCTACAATGAACTGACTTGTCCTGCCCAGTTCAGAGAGAGAAATAAAAAACAATCAAGATTCAGTTAAAATAACAATACAGCACGAGCTCTCCAACAAAAATTGTTAATCAATAATACCTTGGCTTGTAGTACACCAAAAAGAGGGTATGAGCTAATACGGCATGGGAAGCTGTGGCAAGCACTCCCAGATGCATGCTCTCACTAGAGATAACAGATGGTGGCATGCAGCTCTGGTGGTGTGCAACACGCCGAACTCCAAGCCGAAGCTCACCACTTTCCCCTCTACACAATAATTGTCAATAAGTCTCTAACTAAAAATGTCAAGTGGAGATCGAAGATGATACAGGCAATAATCTTATTAGTTTGGAGTAAGTAAGATGATAAACCTTAGAAATACAAATGAATCTCCAGCTACCAATCGCTTAGATGTCACAAAGTGGCTCCACCCAGTAGTTAGCAGATGCCTCCTCGGCTGGCCTGTTAATACAGAAAAGAAAAAATCAGAATTTCACCATGATCCAGTAGTTGGTCCAAAGAATAGATATTATCAAGAAAATTGGTTGATGCCAGCCTTGATCCCCAAGACTAGTAGTACTTAGCAACCAAATCACAAGCCACAATAAGTCCAGAAGGATGGTCAATATAAATATATCACTATTCACAAAATTTAAATTCGCAACTAACTCAACAGCATGTGAGACAACAACCAAGAAAATCCACTTTATCCACATTTTTTTTTTAGCGCAGGCAAGACACGGGGGCCCCTTATAACAGGCGGGCCCCTACCCCAGCTAAAGCTGAGGTCATACCGGCCTCCAAGTTCAAACCTGGGACGGTATAAGGGACATAGCCCCTACCACCGGGCCAATGAGGCTTTGGTAAATCCACTTTATCCACATAACAGAAGATTGAAACCTCTATAGATGTGCTTAAATCGCCATATGTAGCCATGAAGATCCTTTGCAGCCAGCTCCTGAGTTGGGGTTTGCTGGGTCATATCCTAAGAGGAAAAAAGCATTAAGATATTACAATTAGCAAATAAATTGGAAAAATATCATTTAAACGACATATAAACAAAAGCTCATTACTGAGAGATGATATACCAGTGCAGGAAGACTTTCAGTTGCATGTTTCCGAAGCACAGAGAAACCTCCATGTGTGCTCGTGTCGGAAGCAGTTAAGACTTTGCAAAATGAATGCACGAGTGGCGCTGGAGGCTCCATAGGGCATGGATCAGGCTTAGTAGGTTCAGTTTGCTAGACAATTCAAACATAATTTATCAATAAACAAAAATTAAAAGCAAGCAACTATAAAAAAAGAAAAATTTAAGGCAAAAAAAGCAACTGGTTTGTACTAAACTTGGCAATTGAAACACCATTTGAGTTTCTTACATCTGATTCAGGCAAGAGAGTAATTTGAGCATACACCTCATCTGTTTCTTTTTCGGCCTACAATAAAAAAGCAGTGAAAACACAAATAAATATCCGCCCAAATTAGACCGTATCTTAAACATTTAGCAGCACAGCCAAAAAAACAACAGCAAACCCTAGAAACAGAAAGACACAAGATATTACAAATTTAACCTTAAGTTCAATGTTAACAACACGGCATAGGATCTTCGAAGGAAGATCGAGCCGTGGAATGGTCTTGTTCAGCTCCTCATTTGTAGATGCCTCCAACTATAAACAAAATCATAGCCAGGATAAAATTAATTTAAGAGATGTTAATAGTAATTTAAGAACCAAAATAGGAAGAAAATTAAAACCCAAATTATACTTGCTCCATGTGGCCTTGTGGGAAATAGTAGACTCTCTCCCCAGCTCTAGGGATGTTCACCAGCGGCCCAGCACACGCCTTCCATAGTTCAACATACAGTTTCTCATCACGCCCTACACAACAACAAAAAAATCCAATTCAATATTTTGTAGCGACACTAAAAGCAGTTTCCATCAGAAAGAGAAGCAACAGACCTAAATCTGTGATCCCGGTATCATAAGAAGTCATTGCATCCCCCATTTGGCTTATGTCTACTAGAAAACAGAAGACCAAAACCCTATCAAATTGAAGCAATTGATCGCTTGTGCGTGAAATAGACCCCCCATCAAACAAAAACGTGAAATCAACAGCACGGCAAAAGGGGATTGTGTGTCTCCTTGCCCATGCTTTACATGTTGCCTCGTATTGTGGGTACGATTGGAACCGCAATTGAACAACTGAAACCGTAATTAAATAGGCTTTATTACTCTTCTTCTTCCTCCTCCTCCTCTCGTTTGTAGTGAGGTCGGATCTCTAAGCAGAAGGAGCTGGAAGAAGCAACAACGACGGTGGAGGAAGGAGAAAAACGCTTTGCTTTACGCGCGTCTACTTATGAGTGGTGGGTGGCACTAACCGGTTTTTAAATCGAGTAAAATTGATTTCGGTTTCGATTCATTTTATATAACCGTGAATTGATCGGTTTAGAACTAGTGATGGCTCCCGGTCCGGTCCGGTCCGGTTCCGGTTCAGCCCGGTTCAGTTCGGTTCGGGCTGAACCGGATCGGTTTTTTTAAAAAAAAATAATTTTATAAATTTATAAAACTGAAAAAAAAAAAAAATGTAAAAATAATTTTTAAACTTAAAAAAAATAATTATAAAAAAACGCTATTAAAAAAGAATGTTTTGTCATTGTTTTTAAGTTTTTTAAATTAAATATGAAGGAACAAAAAAATTAAAAAAAATTGGGCTTGCACTTAACAGTGACTTACTTGTTAAGTTGCCTACGTATCCTCTCGGGTTAGAGGAATCAAAGCCCACGTAGTTCTTTACCTTTTTTCAAAACCCGTTACCTAAGTCGAATCTTCGGCGGATGAATCGGTGCGTATCGTAGTAGAATCTCCAATCCACTCGTCTTCCGATGACTCGTTAAGGTTACGTTGTTGCCTAATTGCGGCTCTCTTCCAATCGCAAACACAACATTGCGCCTCCAATGACTCCGGTGCCAAATTTGATCTCTTCCTCGTTAAAGTGTTGCCTCCTGCACTAAAAGTTTGTTCCACCGCCACGGTTGAAGCGGGGACGGCAAGAACTTGAGCCGCAATCTTCGCAAGCGTTGGAAACATGCTCCTATGATCCTCCCACCACTTCAAAACATCTAAAGTTTCACAACTAACAAACTCAAAGTTGGTGTTAAGATAGTTATCAATTTCCGCATTCGTGTTTGTAACTCTTGGTCTTTTACTAAAATACTTAGCTCCAAAGGCCCCCAAGCTAGAGCCCGAAGAAGCCGGAGGTAATTGTGAAGTAGTCGGAGAATCCGAAAAATGAGTAAATAAAGTTTCAATGTTTGTTCTAGTTCTAGAAACCATACCTAAAATATCCTCTAGTTCACCTTCGGCTAAAATATATGCATAATAGTCATTTAAAAGAGCGTGTAAACCTCCTAATTTAAGTCTAGGATCTAAAACACAAGCAACAAGAAAACAATCGGGAATATATCTATAGTATTGCAACCACTTACTCCTCATGCTTGCAACGGATTCCTCAATGCCGGGAATTTTAGCTCCCTCACTTAAACCACACATAACATTACAAGCTTCCAAGACAAAAGCATTACTACTTGGTGTATAAACATGACTAAATCTTTTTGTTGCATCACTAAAACATTTTAAAAACGTTGCAATACTTTGACATATATCCCAACCTGATTCGCTAAAATAGAAAGGAGAGCCAGAAAGGTTTTGAGAAACAAAAGACGTTAAAACTTGTTTATATTCTATACATTCACATAGTAATATGTAAGTAGAGTTCCATCGGGTACCCACATCTTTTGAAAAACGTTTTGGGTGCACCCCGTTAGTTTTACAAAAGGTCATCCAATCTCTTGTAACTTTAGGATGCCCCCAAATATACTTAATAATGTTCTTAATTGGCTCAAAATGAAAACTCATAGCACGTAAACCATCTTGAACACATAAGTTTAAAATATGACAAGCACATCGAATATGAAAAAATTTCCCACCAAATAAAGGTTGACACATTTCTTGTAAATCTCTAATAGATGCGGTGTTAGCAGATGCATTGTCGAATCCAATTGAAAAGACTCTATTAAGTAGTCTATATTCTTCTAAAATTGCACGAATCATCATAGCAATATTTTGTGCGGTATGTGAATCATCAAAGACTCTAAATGCCAATAAACGTTTTTGCATTGTAAAATGATGATCTACAAAATGACATGTAACACCCATGTAAGAATGGGTTTGAGTATTATCACTCCATATATCACTACAAATAGAAACATGCATATCATTTTGCGAAAAATAAGAAACTAATTCGGCCTTGTGTCTTTTATAAGCCTTAATTACGTTTTTCTTAATCACTTTCCTAGATACGGATTTAAAAGCGGGTTGTGTATGCTCTTTAATATACTCATTAAATCCTACATTTTCACTAAATCGAAATGCTAAATGATCAACACAAATAGCTTCGGCTAATGCTACACTATTAGCTTCATGATCAAAACGAAATAAAGGGTTACCGCTAGTAGATGATGCAAATCCGCCGGAAATTTGTGTTTGCCCCCCTAGCATTCCCATCTCGGCGACGTGTCTGTGCTCCATGTGTCGTTGAAGGGTTCCATATCCTCCACTTTTCTTCCATTGGAATGTCGCCTCGCAAAAGTTACAAGAAACAATAATTAGACCGGGATCATAATCCTCGGCCTCGAGTTCCTCGATACCGGGTTCTAATTTAGTAAACCACTTTGTAAAAACAGGAGATGTTAGTTTCCGGGATTGGTTCCCGGAGGACCCGGTCCCGGTCCCGGTCCCGATCCTCCCCCCCTACCCCTAGCCGGCCTCGAACCGCTAGCTTGCCCTTGAGGCCTAGCGGTCCTACCCCTACCGGAGGACCTAACTTGGGAGGTGGGAGTGGGATTGGGAGAAGTGACATTATCACTCTCTTGGGTGTCAAAATGTTCCGCCATATGATTAAGAACAATTAAATAATATGATTAAAAGCAATTAAAACAATAAAACAATAAAACAATAAAACAATAAAACAATAAAACTTAGAACAATATAATAATGTGATTAAAAATGTAAAAGCAATAAAATATTGAAAGACAAAAGCTAATTAAAAGGAAGAGATTAAGAGAGATTGTTGATGGAATTTGAGAGATTATAAGATTGAGATTTGAGAAAGAGAAGAGAGATTGTTGTTGTTGGATGTGTGATTTGAAGATTGTATGGTATGATATTTATAGGGGTTTGATATGGGTTTTTTAATATTAAAAAATGAATTTTTTATTTTTTTTTTAATTTCCTAACGGCTAGTAGCCGTTAGGACCGCCGGTTAACCGGCAACGGCTACTTTTGTAGCCGTTGGAACCGTCGGTTAACCGGTGGTTCAGTTTTTTTTTTAGTTTTTTTAAAAACCGCCGGTTAACCGGCGGTTTATTTTTTTATTTTTTTTTAAAAAAAACCGGCGGTTAAAATTTTTTTTTAAAAAAAATAAATAACCGGCGGTTAACCGCCGGTTCGAAATCGGTATTTTCGTGAACCTGAACCGGACCGTGACCAAACCGGTTCCGGTCCGGTTCCGGTTTTGACCCGGTCCGGTTCCGGTTCGAACCGCCGGTCCCGGTCCGGTCGAGCCAACCCTATTTAGAACTGACAGTTTCAAACCGTCCCTTGCAAATATGCTAGATAGTGAAATTTCATTATACAAGTATAGAATTACATATTTTTGATTTCTCAAATCCAAATAGTCAAGTAAACAAACTGAATGTTAAACTAAAATTCGTTATTTTATTAATTTTTTTCTTATAATTTATCTATTAACACAAATAATTATTATATTGTGAAATTTTGATTAAAAAAACACTTTAATAAGTATATTTAACCTACTTACATAACAAAGTTTATAAATAAATTTTATAACCAGTTAGACCCGGCATAAATTTACCCGACGCGCAAACTCGACCGACCCAACCCGATTTTTATGGGTCATAACACGTCAAATTAAACCCGTGACCCTTTTTCTGTCAAACCCGATTGACCCGAATTTTTTGGGTCAAAAATTGGTTGACCCGCCCCAACCCGTTTTGACCCGAAAATTTGGCCAAAAAAAAGTAGTCCCTCCGTTAATATTTACTTGTCCCTGAAGCAATTTTAGGGAGAATTTATTTATAGAATTTTTAGAAAATTATACTCTTTGAATTTTTAAAAATGACATACTCACTTACATATTTTTAAGAGATAAATTATGATTATTTATTTTCCATCCTTCTATTTTTCTTTTTGAGAAGATTTTTCTTTTCCATTTGGAGAAGATTTTCCTTACTTTATCTTTCTGTGTCTATCTCATGTCCTCCAACTTCCTTAAATTTTGGTTTCCCTCTTGAATTTGCAGTTACCGCCAACTTTCACAAATTTAAATTTCTTATCAAAATCAAATTTCACTTGGAGCCAAAATAAAATTGAAGTGTCGGCATATCAAAATGAAATTATGTATGTACTCCTACTTTGATATGAAATTGGAGTGCCGGCATATCAAAATCAAATTTCACTAATCGCTCAATTTTTTGTAATCGGTGGATTAGTTCTGTTTAGGGTAATGCTTTAGATGAAATCAAGGAGAATCTTATGGAAAATCCACATAGCTTTAGAGACAAATCAGTATAATTATTTAAAAAATAATTTGGATTTCAGGAACAAGTTATTATTAACGGAGGGAGTAATAAAGAAGCGGAAAATTATAAATTTTACCAAACAAAATGCCAATAATTGATAATTTCCCAAAAATTTATATATTTAAATTATATGAATTGCTACACTTGTACTACAAATGAAGATAAGAGCTAGAAGATGTTGCACAAGTACATATATAACATGTGAAAATGAATTTTATATATTTAAATTATATGAATTAGAATGAATTTTAGTTTTTACATAGGTATTATAAATTCATATAAGTTTTAAAATTATATAATGAATTATAAAATATCTATGTAGTTTAAGTAATAAAACAAGCATAGAAAAAATAGAAAATAAGTCATTTTAATTTAAACCGTATCAAAGTCGTCTAGAAGGCCGTCCAACCGTCGATACGCTGGACTCTCTCTCACCGTACCTCTCTCGTACAACACTTTATAGAACACTGCCTATTAGAGATATTTGACTATGTGAGTAACTCTAATAAAAACTTTTACATTTTCATGTAACACCTCCTTTTTAAACATTGAACTAGTCATCACTCTGTAACTTGTTGCAATATGTATGGTCAACAACATTGATGTATTACTATGTTTGAAAATATTATACAACATAGTCTTATTAGGCATATAAAGTAACAATAGGCTTACGGCCCAATTTGGAAAATCGGCGTCCAAACGATGTCAGAATAGAATGAAACTTGGTTTCAATGCCTATTAGAGATATTTTACCATGTGCGTAACTTACAATCACAACTTCTAACTTTTCAAATAACACCTCCTTTGTAAAAACCAACTACTGATAACTCTCTAACTTGTCGCAATATGTATGGTCTAATACATCGATGTTGATTATTGTTGAAAAAGTTACAACTTAGTCTTATTAGGCATATAAAGTACCAATAAGTTACTGTGCCCAAGTTATTCAAATAAACGAAAAGAAGATAATTGTGTCGCTATCGAAGCGTACCTTAAAATTTGCAATCAAGATTATCCAAATTTAACATGAAAATTTCATAACGACTAAACTTTTTTTGTCTCAGTAAGTTTTTGCTTCAAGCAACTCGATCTGATAATAAATCCGTAACAAACCGACCTGATTGACTTAGCAATTTTAGACCCGAACCCGACCCGACCCGCACATAAACCCGTAACGACCCGACCTGTTTTGACCCGATAATTTTAGACCCGAAATGACCCGACCCAAAAAATACCAGACCCGAAAGCACTCTAACCCGAACCCGTCCGACCCGACCCGATTGCCAGGTCTATAACCAGTATATAAGCCTATAATCTATCACGATTTTCTTTTTCCCTCCTTTCCTTCCTGTTTAGTCGGATCTGATTTTCTAAGCGCAAACTCTTGAATAGCGTCCAGTTAATCGGTAGGGATCCTCTAGTCCAAAATGATAGTCCATTTCATGGTCCATTCATTTTGATTGGTTTAAATGAGTATTTTTCTTTTATTTTTTTAAAACTAAATAGTTATATAGCATTTTTTAATCTCATTTGAACCAATCAAAATGAATGGACCATGAAATGGGCTATCATTTTGGACTAGAGAATCCCTACCGTCAATCGATCCCCGCAATTTCCACCCTTATTTCAACATTCCTTTTGGTTAGCCCCGGCCAACCAGTGGCGGATCCAGGGGGTGCTTGAGGGTGCGGCCGCGCCCCCTTCTCCTCTGAGAACCTCCAATTATACATATGAAGTCGAAGATCAAACAGTTACAACACCCCCTTGATCTGGACATTGAAGCGTAAAAGCTCAGGGAAGAGGGAAGAAGACGAAGTATAATTAGGTTTTGTTCCTTTGTTTTAAATTGGGTTGGATTCTTTTCTTCTAAAAACAGATTACTTAAAATTCAAAAGCCCATTCGAATTTGAAGCCCAACAGTCCACTAACTTTCATTTGTACATGCTGCTCGTGTGGGTTTGTGGGGACTACTCATCAAAAGCCACCTAACTATAATTTGAAAGTCCAATATTACTAATTAAATTGATAATTAGAGATAAATTTTTATTATTAACTAATAAACGATGCAAAATAATAGTATATAATTTTTTAACGGATATAACACTTGCTTACTTGACGAATTTCGTATGCTTCTTTATTTCTATTTTGTGTTTGACTTTCAAACTAGCACTATGTTCTGGTCATTGTCTAATTAGGGGTCGCACCGTTTGCTAGAGCTAGTACTTGCTGTTTTTATGGTTGAGAAATAACATAAGAAAGAGTTTAAGGATTTAATGAACTCATGTTTGGGTACGTTGTATGGACATCGAGCTTTTGTTCTTCTTCTTGGGGTTACTATGGCTATAAGGGAATTTGACTCATTTGATGGGAATGTTAAATTCTGATGATGATGAGATCAAGATGGATAGAAGAAGCTCTTTGTTTTCTAATCAGGAAAGGGGAGAAAGTTCTAGGTTGAGCTCTTCCAGTGAAACAAGCTGGTATTGTCAATTTTGGTTGTGAAACATCTTATCTATATAAAAGTTGGCTGTCCAACGAACAAATTGAATGAAATCGGTACCTAATTAATATTATATTTATGTTAGTCTTTTTCATTTTTATTAATTAATTATCATTAATTCTAATCCATTTAATTGTTATTGATTAATTCTAAATCCAATTAAGTCTTTTTGTTTTCATTATTAATTATCTTATTCTAATTCTTATCTTATTTAATTTAATATCTAAAATTTTATCTTCTTATATATTAAAAGGTAGATTGTTTTTTGTTAAAAATTAATGTAATTGATACTTATTTTCCACCACAATCAATACTCCTAATCTTCCATTCTTAAACCTTAATGGTTCTCATAAAAAATTCTTTTTGCATGTTGGATTTTTAATGATTAAAAAGAATGACTATTAAATTAGAAATACAGCTTCACCAGTGTAATTTTTAACATTTATCATATTCGTATTATAAAATTTATGTACTCAAATTTCATTGATTGCACGCAAATCGTTGAAGGTTGAGAATTTTGACTCATTTTCATAAAATTATATATATAAACCAATATAATGTTCCAAAATTACTAGAAACATAAATATGAGGAAATCAAAAATACTTATAACTACAAATATTGACAAATTCGATAACAACAACAAAATAATGCGTAATTACATTAAATCACATACGGAAATCTATAATTTCCACGCGCGAACATGAAACTTGATAAATCCATAAATCTATATAAATTATTGCATCTCATATAGTATATCATAGTAAAAATATATTTAAATAAATAATTGAGCTCTGCGTAGCAGGGCAACCCGTGCCTAGTATACAAAATTGAGCTTCTTTATTATTTATGAATGTGTTGTATTTCTTGAATGTTAGTTATGAGTATTCTCATCATGGCAAGCACCATAAATTAAGATGAGTTTGATGCACTTAAAGATGAGTTTGACGCAATTGATGTGGATAAACAAGGTATGTCCTTATCTTGTCACTCAAATTTGACAATTTCGTCAAGAGTTGTTGCATTTAGGAAAAGTTGCAATGTTTTAAACATTATTATGTTTTATTTTGAGCTATGAACTGCCACATTTTTGCTATTGAAGATGTATAAGATCTTAAACCATCAAAATATATAAGAAAACTAGACGCGGACACCCGCGCTTCGCGCAGGTATAACACACTTTACTTTTATCGAAATTTATATATATTATTTTCATGATAATTATTTAATAAAAGAATATATGTTCTTTTTCAACTAAACATATTAATATTAACATGTTGTATTTTAAATATTAGTAATATATAATGTTTAAATACTAATTAGTGTTATAATAAAGTCATTATATGTATAATAGTCAATTTAAATTTGTTGCCATTGAGAAAACACAATTAGTCGATTTTGACGAATTGGGTGAAAAAGAGATTGAATGGAGTAGAAAAATTAATTTATTGTGAATTTATTAGTAATTGGTAAGGAAATAGTCAAGCACGTTTTATTTTTTGTCGATATTCATATACTTAAGATATTTTTTTTCATATATGTATTTTTAGTAATTTTTAATAAATTAATTGAATATCTCCCATATATAAACCAGAATCACATAGTCGCTGACACTACTTAATTTCTCTCCACTGCCATACGTATTAGAGGTGAAGAGCGAAGAGAAAAAAGAAGATGAAAAAGGTGAAAATACTAACCAATTAAGGACATAGTTATGATTGTTTTTTAGATATTTAATGGAAGATAGAAAGAGAAAAGAAAAATTAAGTTTACCATCAATTAGTCTCAATTGACATTACTTTCTCAAACCATCAATTTATATATAGATAGATAGATTTAGGCTTCTAAAATATAACTTTCCTACATTACAAAATGAACAACATAAATAAAGGACATATCGAGATTAGTAGGCTTGTCTAGACGGTCCGGTAATCAAAAAAATGAATACAATATTTAACATGCATCTGGAACTTAATAAGAGATGACAATCACGTGGAGAAGTGATTGCCTATCCATTTCCTTCCTTCTCCATGAACATGGTCAATTATGTAGACAAATAGCATGTGAATAATAAAATATAATGCACCTCCAATTGTGAGATATGGTTCTTTTTTTCAATTAGTTCGCTTCTGGCATCTGCTAAGCTTGAAAATTTCACTAAGTTTGGTCGATGGAATGCTTAAATGTATATAGTATTTATATTCTTGGTCGAAAACAATGCTAATTTGCCTTCACCACATGGTAAAAGCCTCTAAAACAGAAGTGAATCAATGCATATCCAAAAGATCTACTATATAATAAGGGGCAAAAAAAGAATGTGGTCATTCTTCACATGAGACTGAATCGATGCGTTAAGTAATGTGCCCAGATATCCCTAATATGCCAACAAATCACCAACTATAGCTTCAAAAAAGCGTTCATGTAGAGAATCCATTCAGCAGTCGAGAAAAGAAACCAAAAGCCAGTTTTCTTTTATTTCGCCTTTGACAAATTTGAGCTGAAGCTGGTTAATGATGAACACGAAAAGCATTTTTTTGGAATTTACAAACGTTTCAACAAAGATGAAAGCAGAAGAATTCAGAAAGAGCTTTACATGTTCAATTTCTGTTTATTACTCTTTTTGTGGCAGAAAAAGATTCCTAGATGAGCTTCAGTTCAAAAGTTGATAGCAGGATCTTCCTGCACATTTTACTCCTTGATAAGCGAAACTTTCCCTTGGTCTTCCCGAATACCTGTTCAGCTAAGACCGCTGCATTTCCATCAGCTTTCTTGATCTCCAAATTACCCTTATGATGAACACCAGTGTCGGATTCATCATACATAAAAGAATATGCAGGGGTCAAATCCTATTGCAACAACAGCTTCAACTTTGGCTCCATACACCAATCTCTGTTCAGAAGGAGAAAAACACCATGTTACTATGCAAGACGAAGTTTACCAACATAAAAGAATATGCGGAAAAAATGAAGTGGGCAAGAATTTCTGACCTTGATCTTAGAGAATATGATGGCACCCAAGCACATTGGACATGGTTCACAGGATGCATACATCTCACAATCTGACAGCTCAATTCGGTTCAGTTTATGGCAAGCCTGAAAATATTGTAGTCCATCAATTCTTAAAATTCAGATTAACTTCACAGATTCTATTGATGATATAGTTAGTTGCTTACAAACTGAAGTGTTCAAATCAATCTTCAATGCTAGTTAAGTTCCAAGCCAACAACCAAGTAAACAAATGAAAGCCAAAAAGAGAAGGCAAGAAATTAGAATGAGATAAAGAAGTTTTAGTGATGAGACCTCTCTTATAGCAGTGATTTCAGCATGCGCGGTTGGATCTGTGTTGATGTATACCATATTATGACAACTTACTATAACTTCATCCTTACGAATCATAACTTCACCAAAGGGACACCCATGCCCACATTCAACACTTTTATTGGCTTCATAAATTGCTATTAGCATGAACTTTTGGTCCTTCTCCTCCTGCATACCTGAAACAATGTGATCTCAATAAGAACCAAAGCAAGAAATAAACTAAGTAGCAGAACACCGGACTGAGAACTCTGATTATTATGCAAACTAACACTTCATCAGTCACCTCGACAATCACCTGCAACCGACAGGTTATTTTTCTCATATTTCAATGTAATGAAATTTAGTCTTATCAGTAGAGATCTTTATAATATATAGTAGCAAATCAACACCCTCTTGAACATGCTTTTTAGAGTCTTTTGGGTTTGTAAACGTTGTGCAAGGAGAAGACCTAAGAAACATCATGTAGGAACAACATCATGCTAACTTAGTTGTTTCTGAACAACTTGTTATCGGGAAATCAGTTCAAATATTACTACTTTAGCAAAAGAAAAGCATGCTTAACCTAAGAGGCGAAAGGTGCAACACAATAATCAAGTTGTGGAAACAGCTTCCAGCAACATGGATTGTCAAAACCAGCCTGTTGAAGAAGTGTTAGCTCTTGATTATCCAGGGTGCAGCAATTCAAATAATTCTCATGTGGATGTTAATCTTGTAAATAACATCTCTAGTAAAGAAGAGTCTGCAAAATCTTTGCAAAAGAGAAAAGGCAAAGCAAAGGCACAATGTTTGAACAATAATTTTGAGCATTCTGATTTTTCATTTTAGGATATGAATTCATCATACAGACTCTTAAAAGAGATATAACAGAAGACATTGATGATTCTGTTAGCGAGATTAATTGCACAATAGAAAAAGAATGAACCTAACACCTTTCTTTTTCTTCGTGTATTTAAACAAAAAGCTTTATCCTAACTTGATACTGAAAAATTATGAATTGTGACATCACATATTTCCATTAAATATAAAAGAGAAGAAAAGGAAGAATTGTAACCAACTGAAAGCTTCAAATTACCAACCCGTGTCACCTCAAATTGGAAATTACTTACCAGGAAGCTACATCCTACAACAAAATTCCAGATCGATTAATACTGCCAAAATGCATGGTTATTGCAGTTTGTGGCACTATACAAAAGGAACCTACATGTCAAGTATGATTATCGAATCAATAAAGTTCGCAAACAGTATGCAACACACAAAATTAGTTGGTAATAGTCCAATTCCATAGAACCAGTTGCTAACACGATGTAAACTTCCACATAATAACAGTCCAATTCGAAGGCCAAGATTAAATATAGCGGAAAAAGTTTATGAATTTTTGTGAAGCAGATGAAAACCTTGGAAGAGGTACTTGCAAGTTTCACCCCATTCTTCTCTGTAATGATATTTTAAATGAATTTGAGAAGGAATCACCAGTTTCAGTACATCGGGAGAATGATTAAGAAAGAAGAAGAAAAAAAAAAGTTCTGACCATGGTTCGTTTGAGCAAGGGAAACTTAAGGACTCAGTGTAAAGCGCAACCACCATGGATCGAGATGCGATGCTTCTTTTTCACTTCTTTTTTCTCTAGAGAACCATTTTTTTAAAGACGGGTCTAACGATCAGCCAAAGAAGTATCAACTCGTCTGTAAGAAAACTGCAATTGTTTACACTTTTATCACTTTCATAAGCTTGAATAAAAAAACAAATTACAATGACAACCTTTGATCAAACCAAAAAACACTCCATGAATAAATGAATAATGTGAATGGGCCATATGCATAAGAAAAAAATGAGAAAGCAATCACGTACATGTGAAGATTGATTGTTGCATAAGTTTGAGAAGTAATCATGTACAGATGTTGTTGCATTAGCACCATTATTTGAACTTTAGATTTGTAAAGGTAATTCAATAAAGTTTTGTTATTAATTAATGGACTTCAAATAATTCATGTATCTAATCACTATGATGAATAAATAAGAAATAAAATGTGGAAAATACAAACTTCAGAAGAGGAAGTGGCAGCATCAAGGTTCGAACCACTCCACAGTTGTGTGAATCGATCCTCTGTCTTGTGTCCGTGCGACTCAGTGGAGTTGCAAGTATTAAGAGCATTACCACCTCCTCTACAACATGTCTTATAACTCTGGAACAAAGGATAACAAATAAAAACACATATTTTCATCCAAAGAATGTAGATCAAGTATAGAAAATTTATCAACATGAACTGGACGGGATCCAAAATGCCCACACATTCCACTCTTCACACTATCCTATAGCAGTTCACACAACAACAACCACAATTGCAGAAGTGAAGAAAACACGCCACAAAAGATGAAAATATCCAAAAATACACTCACTGAATTGCTACACCAGAGCATGAAAATATCAAAAAAAATAATGAATTGTTACACGCCATAACATCAACACACTGAATTGCTACACTAAAGCATGAAAATATCCAAAACAAAACATTCACTGACAACAACAATGCTTTACCGGGAAATTTGCCATCGCCTTAGGTCCACGAAGGCTTCTGGCGGCTGAATCGTAAGCCCTAGCGGCTTCTTCGGCGGAATCGAAGGTGTCGAGCCATACACACGTCTTCTTTGAAGGATCTCTAATCTCGATTCAATTTGAAACTGATTAGATGATGAGGAAGAGAGGGAGTACTCTTGGCGCCGGATTTAAGGAGTTTGCCAACGATTAGGGCGGTAGAACAGGCGGTTCTGGTGGAGAGGCTGCGGGCGGAGAAGAGCAAGTGGGGAGGTCAGCACCTCGGTTGATGAAGTGGTCGTTGAGATTCAAAGTGGAGGGATCGATGCCAAAGGTGCCAGCTATGGTGCCGAGTTCGAGACGACGGTGCTCGTTCTAGGTGACTATGGTAGCCGAAGGTGATAGCTATGGTGCGAAGGTTCCCCTCGTCATGATCTCGAAATTCAGATTTGAGGACCAGAAAAGTAGCGATTGAGAGGGGAAGGGAAGTAGGAAGAGATTGGCAAAGGACATAGATAACGATTAAAGAGTGTGTAATTATGAAGAAAGGAATTAAGGAAGAAATAGTGAAACGTAGGGTATACAATGTAACCCCAATAAATATTGGAAGAAGAAGCGCTGAATATCAAAAGACAAAGCCTAAAGTGTAATCAACAAAAGCCCAACAAAGCCCGAAGATTTAATAGAAGGCCCATGAATGACCCGGTACCGTTTGTCATTACTTCAGCAAAGCCTTCAATTATTATATAGAGATAGATGAGGAAGGCCTACACAGGTGCAGTTCCCTCTTCCCTCCAAGTATATGAAAGGGGCTGCTGCAAGAGATTCATCTACCTAGGCAATAATGTTGGCCACTACTGCCCTAGTCTCAGGCTCCACGCCTTCGACGGAGCTCGCTTCCCATGCCAACAGTACTCCTCCAAGCTCCGTCGGCCTCGATTTCCACTCTTCACCAACTCCGCATCCATTACCAACATCCGCAAAAAATGAGGTGATTGTTCTCTAAAAAATTTACCTCATTCATATGTGTTCTACGAATTTCCTTACAGAATTCATCCTCGAGTCAACCCCTTTGCTGACCAAATTTCCTTAGGGTTCAAGTACTGTGAGATCAGTATAATATTGGGAGAGATAGTGTGTCCCAATAACCCCTTCAAAGTTTTTAATTAGAAAAAGTAGTCCCACATAGTTTTTATTAGTTTTTGTTAATGAAAAATAACCCATTGTGTTTCTCCTTTTCTCTTGAAGTAGGGGATTAGTTTCTAATGGAGTCATTTTTCTAATAAAAACATATAAAAGGGTTATTTACCCAACTCACCGTCAAGTATTGCGTGATTTTGATTTGTTGATTTTTTTTAAAAAATATCTTCTATCAAGTGAAAATTGATACTTGGCAAGTTGTCTTGGAAGCAACTGATGAAATTAAGTCAACTTTTGTGCGAAGCTCTTATGAGAGTGTGATGAAATATTGCTTTGGATTAAAAAGAAACTGGAGTTACTGGATGCAGCATTGGAAGCAACATGGTTTGGTGGATGAGCTCCTTGACAAGGATACGAGTGTTCAACAAGGAAGATGGCTAGATGTTTAAATCAATGAGTTTGAGCTTGCGTGAAACGATACCGGACAAGACATTGACAGAGTCTGAAGAAGAGGAACTCATGAGCATACGCTCACTAGGCCCAGTGACCCGAGCTAGAGAAGGAGCGGTAGCCAAGGCTACTCAATCAATGGTCACTCAAGGCTTAGCCAAAAATGGCGACATCGGTGCAACCGAGAGAACGTGGAGCTTGACAACGCTCGAAGAGGTGGATGACTACCGGACACTTGGCGAAGCAACGCTGGCCTTCAATCCAACCTCATAGTCAAGGGTCGACACACGGGTCAGTCCGCCATCTCGAACGAGCCAGAGCAAGTGTTGCAGATCCCCGATGGCGATCACCATGTTGATGGTGGCGATCGCGGCCATCCAACAGAAGCAACCAATTAAGACGAGTCCGACCGCAGTCGCCATCCTGATGTAATGATCGCGGCAGGACAACAGAGAGCTCTCGGATTTGTCCGAGAGCCCGATGGCGATCACCACCCTCATATGGCGATCGCCATCGCCTATCCTGCAGCTTTCCGTACTTTTCTTTTTTAGACGTTTTCTTTAATTGTTTTGCGTTTAATTCGGTTTAGGGCTGCGAAATTAGGTTTAATGTTAGTAGTAGCCTCTCTTATAAGTTGAACTTTTCCCCATTGTTGTTTCTTACGTTGAAATTGAATAGCAGAGCTTTAGTTGAGTTTTATCTCCTTCCGTTGCTTCGACGTCATTCTACTGATTGAATCCGGAGTTGTTCTCGTTAGCGAACGGTCATCAAGCCTACCTACCGAATTCGATCATCCATTGAGTGGACTCTCAAGATATCGAGCTCTTGGCGAATCGAAAGATTCGTTACTTCTCAAACCCTAGAAGAGTTCTAGAAGCTCCATCGACTTCCCTTTCTTCCACGATCCTTCCCGAGGGCATACGAGTCATCCAGATTCGTATCAATTGGTATCAGTTTCCAGCGGTTTAAAGGTGTAGTCATTCTAATACTCTTTCTTTCACTTAATCCCTTTTGTATCCACCAAATTCCGCATTGTTAAGTTTAAACTGAAAAATTTGAGTGAAACCCTAACCCTTTGTGACGAAGTCTTGTACTCAAGAAAACGTCGTGGCTTTACTCACAAAAACAGAAAAACCCAGAGAGATTGAAGATAACTAATAACCTGAAGATCGCAGATATTTTAGGCTTCATCAAATTGTTAGATCATTGACTGTTGCTTCAACATTTTGTGATTTACTTGATTATCTTTCATTCTTGACTGGTTTACTATTGTCTCTTCTTTACCTTTAGCATCAAACGAAACTGCATGCTATTCTTTCTATATAAAAAAGAAACAACACTTGAGTTCATAAGTCGATCTTAAATTCGAGCAAAAAGAAATCCACAGGAGATCTAGACTAGTAGTCCATTCACTATCTCAAGTGTCCATTGTGCCTATCTCTCCATTGTCTACTCATAAGTTTGGCGTCTTGATTGCATGCTAGTTAAGTTTTGATCAATTACTTGCTTACATCTTTCTTTGATTTCTGAATTTGTTGTTGACTTGGATATATTGATCTTTGCCCTGAGCTATCCTATCCTTCCCTCACGGATTGCTGAAATTAGTCACCTTACCACGTGATTGATAGTGTTTTGTTTGCTACTCTTTGAGCTCAGATTTCTGATTACTGTTGATATCTAATATGTGACTATGTCTGACAAAGGTAACAATGGGGGCGGTCCAGCAGACCTCATGGTTGAGGTGGCTCGCTTAAAGGAGGAGCTGGCAATGACAGAACAGGCTCTTGCTGAATCCACATCTTACAATCAACAAGCCAGAGAGAAAGGCAAAGGTCCTGTAGTTCAGCGTCTTTCTAGTGTCATTGAAAAAGATGCTATTGATGACCGCTACAAGCCACCATGGTCAAGACACGAGTCAGACGAGAGTGGTTCTGAGAATGATGAGACTCCTTCCCATGAGGAGTACAGATCTATAGTCCGGACAAAACCCCGGACTAGAGGTTCAAACATGGCTAATAGACGGCGCCAGGAGTCCTCTGATAGGAACTCCATACGCCCACACCAATTGCTTTTAGCGAGTATGATGAAGAGGATCTAGCACTCTATGGGCAAGCTAATCCCAACAACTTCCATCCACCACTTCAGGACCCCATTGAGAACCAACAGTACCCCGAAGGTTATCTTCCTCCACCTGAATTTACAAATCCTCCTGCTTTTCATAATTACAAGAATGATGATCGGGGCTACAACAATAATGAGTACCAGGATGTGAGACGTCCACGAGTACCGCAGAGAGGACGAGGACGTGCCAATGACGGTAGAGGCAATGACAGACGTGTACAACAAGAAGCTTTCTATGAAGATAGACGTCCAGCCCGTCGTGACATCAAGGTACGTATTGAAAATTTTGTAGGTGAATATGATGCTGCTGTATTTCTGGAATGGCAGCAGACAACAGAGCATATTTTGAAACATTGTCACTATGAGGATCATGAAAAAGTGGAGGTTGCAACTCTATATTTCACCGGGGATGCAAAGACATGGTGGAATAAAGATGTAACCATGAGAGAAAGACGAGGGTTCCCACAGGTTGACACTTGGAATCAGCTGATGTTCATCATGACACAAAAATATGTGCCAACTGACTACAAGAATGAGTTGCGTTTGAAGATAGCACTTGCTAAACAAGGTACACAAACTCCCAATGAATTTTATGCTTCTTTTGAAGATATGTACTATAAAGCAGGTATGAGTGTGTCAGCAGCTACAATTTGAACCAAGTTCTTGAGTGGTTTGAATGTCACAATTAGAGACCAATTAGAGATTTTGCCTATTAAAGATCTCAACTCCCTTGTGCACACAACGATGCAAATCTACAACCAATTAGTGCGCAAGAAATCCTCTCCATGGGCTTCCAATAAAAGGTATAACTCTCGTGATAGTTTGTCAAAATCTATTAATTCTACTCTAGATGTGCAGCAGAGAGGTCAAGGACAAGCTAGACCACAATACAAGAAGGAGGCACAACAAAACACTCCCCCAGAGCCATCAAGAGGTGCCAACCGCACCAACAATGCTTCAGCTTCTACAAACCGGAGTAGCACAACAGACAAGGAGTGCTACAAGTGTGGAGGACATGGGCATATTTCTAGAGAATGCTCAAATCCAAGAAAAGTGTTGCTAAATCAACAAGGTGGCTATGAGAGTGTTGAAGAGGAGGCTGACTATGAAGAGGCTGCACAAGATGAAGAAGATAACGATCCCTATGTTTGTGCACCCTCAGATATGCAAGGAGGTACAACACTTATCCTTGTCACGAGGAGAGCTTTAACTATCAAAGAAGCCGCGCTAATGGACCAAAGGGATAATTTATTTCAAACCAAATGCTTGATTCAAACGGCGTCTTTGAGTGGTATCATTGATGGTGGGAGTTGCTGCAATATTATGAATGATAAGGTGGTTCACCACTTAAATCTCAAGACAACTCCACATCCTCAACCATATGGCCTTGAATGGATAACCGAAGGTAAGGGTGATGTGGTAAACAGGGAATGCCACATCTCTTTCTCTATTGGTCCATACAAAGATACTGTTTTATGTGATGTTATTGCAATGGATGCTACGCACCTTCTTCTTGGTCGTCCTTGGCAGTTTGATAGGAAGACGATGCATGATGGCCTCCTCAATACTTACGCATTCATCCATGGAGGAAGACGTGCATGATAGCCTACTATTTTTGACGAGCCAAAGGCCGCGATCGCGGCCCAGATGGACGCGACTGCGGCACCAAAATCCAGCAGCAACTCGGATTTCCCAACTACAGCTCGAATGAAAGATCTATACCAACAAAAGTCTGGAATACAGGGATGTTGTGAGAATAGATTACTACTTACACGCTCTCGGGATTTCACTCCAATCATTCAGGGACGTTCTCATTGCTTTCTTTTAATTCCTAAAGCGTGTCTTTCTAGTAACAAACATGATGATTTACCTCTTGCATTCAATCTCTTTTTCAGGACTTTACAGACGTCTATCCTGACGACTTACCAGGTGGATTGCCTCCAGTCAGAGGCATCGAGTATCAAATTGATTTGGTTTCGGGCGCTTCCCTACCCAACAGAGCTGCATACAGGGCAAGCCTACAAGAGACAGCCGAGCTACAACGACAAGTTCAAGACTTGATGGATAAAGGTTATATTCGAGAAAGCCTACCGCCTTGTGCAGTCCTGGTTATCTTGGTGCCAAAGAAGGATGGCACATGGCGTATGTGTGTGGACTGTAGAGCGATCAACCAGATTACAATGAAGTACATGCATCCTGTCCCCCGCCTGGACGACATGCTAGACGAATTGCATGGTGCTACTCTATTCTCCAAGATCGATCTCAAGAGTGGCTACCATCAAATTCGTATGAAGGAGGGTGATGAATGGAAGACAACCTTCAAAACAAAGTATGGTCTCTATGAATGGTTAGTAATGCATTTTGGACTTACAAATGCACCAAGTACTTTCATGAGATTAATGAACCATGTGCTTAGACATTTCTTAGGAAAATTTGTTGTGGTTTATTTTGATGATATATTGGTGTATATCCGTTCATTGGATGATCATATTGACATCTTAGACAAGTCTTGGAATGTCTTAGGACTGAGCAATTGTATGCTAATTTGTCAAAATGTGTATTTTGCTCTACTTCTACTGTCTTCCTTGGCTATGTTGTATCTAAAGATGGATTGTAAGTGGACCAAGAAAAGGTCTGAGCCATAAAAGAGTGGTCAACTCCTACTACTGCCACTATGGTAAGATCATTTTTAGGTTTGGCAGGCTTTTACAAGAGATTTGTGCGAGACTTCAGCACGATAGCAGCCCCATTACATGAGCTCACAAAGAAAGGAGCCACTGTAGAATGGAAGGACAAACATGAGGCTGCATTCCTCCGGCTCAAGGAAAGTCTTTGCAATGCCCCATTGTTGCAACTCCCAGACTTCTAAAAGATATTTGAGGTTGAGTGTGATGCCTCTAATTTCGGCATTGGTGGTGTCTTGCTCCAAGAGAAATGGCTTATTGCCTACTTCAGCGAAAAACTCTCAGGTGCAACACTCAACTACCCTACTTATGATAAAGAAATTTATGCTTTGATTAGGGTATTCAAGACATGGCAACACTACCTATGGCCAAAACAATTCGCTGTGCACACGGATCATGAGGCATTGGCGTATTTGAAGAACAATCCACTCTTGGAAGACGCCATGCCCATTGGATAGAGTTAGTGGAGACCTTTCCATATGTTGTCATGCATAAGAAATGTAAGGAGAATGTGGTAGCCGACGCCCTTTCTCGCAGGTATGTTCTCTTAACTCACCTCCAAGCTAAATTACTCGGATTTGCATTGATAATAGACTTGTACATGCAAGATGATTTCTTCAAGTTTATCTATGAGAGTTTAGCTAAAGGTGAGGTAGATGGCTACTTTGTGGATCAAAAGTATCTTTATAGATGGGGCAAGCTTTGTATCCCTTCTAGTTCTATAAGGACACTTTTGATTCATGAGGCTCATGAAGGGCGAGGACACTTTGGAATAGCCAAAACCTTAGCCTCCCTTCAAGAACACTTCTATTGACCACATATGATCAAACATGTCACAAGATTTGTCAATGGTTGTGTGACTTGTAATAAGGCGAAGAGTCGCTCATCTTCTTCGTTGTATACACCCCTACCCATTCTCAATCAACCTTGGGAAGACTTATCTATGGATTTTGTTATGGGGGTGCCTACAACTAAGAAGGGAGTGACTGCATCTTTGTTGTGGTTGATAGGTTCTCCAAAATGGCTCATTTCATGGCATGCAAAATGACTAATAATGCTAACGACATTAGTAATATCTTTTTTTCAGCATGTTGTTAGATTGCATGAAATTCCTAAAACTATTGTTAGTGATAGGGATGTGAAATTTGTGATTCATTTTTGGAGAACATTGTGGGGAAAGCTAGGTACTAAACTCCTATTTTCTATTAGCTATCACCCACAAACTGATGGACAAACTGAGGTTACGAATAGGGCTCTAGGCTCACTTATTAGGACCATGCTTCGTGCTAATCCCAAGAAGTGGGAGGACTTACTTCCGTATGTTGAGTTTTCGTATAACAGGGCCGTCCATTCGACAACAGGGCTGAGCCCATTCAAGGTAGTGTATGGTTGAAATCCTTTGACCCTGATGGACATGATTCCACTCCCCTTGAAAGATGGTGAACAGGCTGCAGGAGCTTACCGGGCTGAGATGATCAAGGAATTGCATGAGAGAACCAAGGAGCAGCTGCAACGCCGTTCGTTGCAATATGAGTACAAGGTAAACAAAGGGAAGAAGAGGGTCACCTATTCCCCAAGAGATCTTGTGTGGCTGCACATGCGAAAGGAAAGCTTTCCAGCTAGACGAAAGCACAAATTGGATGATAGAGGTGATGGACTCTTCAAAATTCTTAGATCTTTTTGTCCTAATGCATATGAGCTTGAATTGCCCCCAGGTATTGGTGTTCATGGGACATTAAATGTGGCTGATTTGTCCCCATACATTCCCCCGGATCTAGTTATTGACGACACGAGGACATGTCGAGGCCAAGAAGGGGAGAGTGAAACGATATCGGACAAGACAATGACAGAGGCTGAAGAAGAGGAACTCATGAGCATAAGCTCACTAGGCCCAGTGGCCCGAGCTAGAGAAAGAGCGGTAGCCAAGGCTACTTAATCAATGGTCACTAAAGGCTTAGCCAAAAATGGCGACATCGGTGCAACCGAGAGAACGTGGAGCTTGACAACGCTCGAAGAGGTGGATGACTACCAGACACTTGGCGAAGCAACGTAAGCCTTCAATCCAGACTCATTAGTCAAGGGTCGACACACGGGTCAGTCCGCCATCTCGAACGAGCCAGAGCAAGTGTTGTAGAGCCTCAATGGCGATCGCCATGTTGATGGTGGAGATCGCGGGCATCCAACAGAAGCATCCAATTAAGTCGAGTCCGACCGCGATCGCCATCCTGATGTAGCGATCGCGGCAGGACAACAGAGAGCTCTCGGATTTGTCCGAGAGCCCGATGGCGATCGCCACCCTCATATGGCGATCGCCATCGCCTATCCTGCAACTTTCCGTACTTTCCTTTTTAGACGTTTTCTTTAATAGTTTTGCGTTTAATTCGGTTAAGGGCTGCAAAATTAGGTTTAATGTTAGTAGCAGCCTCTCTTATAAGTTGAACTTTTCCCCATTGTTGTTTCTTACGTTGAAATTGAATAGCAAAGCTTTAGTTGAGTTTTATCTCCTTCCTTTGCTTCGACGTCATTCTACTGATTGGATCCGGAGTTGTTCTCGTTAGCGAACTGTCATCAAGCCTACCTACCAAATTCGATCATCCCTTGAGTGGACTATCAAGACATCGAGTTCTTGGCGAATCGAAAGATTCGTTACTTATCAAACCCTAGAAGAGTTCTAGAAGCTCCATCGACTTCCCTTTCTTCCACGATCCTTTCCGAGGGCATACGAGTGATCCAGATTTGTATCATTGCGGTAATGATTGAATTTAGATGGTTGATAGCTCGTTAGATGGTTGATGATATGTGATCATTAATAGTTGATAGTTTGTGACAAATTTCGGTTTTAGTTTGTGACATGTTCAGGTTATGACAAGTTGTTGAAAATTATTTTGTGATAACTAGGTATATTTAATTTGTGACAAGTTGTTTAAAACTAGTATACGTACCCGCACCTTAAAGGCGCAACAGCCTTTAACTTTACATTTTTAACGGCAATATAAAATTGATTTACTTATATCAAGATGAGTGGTGACATGATTACATATTATTCAGTTTGAATATATTTCTACGAAATTCGGCTATAAATTTGCATTAATGTCGTAAGAAAAAGTACAATCTTATAATACATAATAGGTTAAACATTAATGCGGTAAAAAAACATAAATATGTTGTCAAAACCTTCTACATTGGTATATACAAAACTCTATATACAATGTCTACTCCAACCTATATATTGTATTATGATTTTAAAATATACAAAATTTAATCACAAATTACTGTTTTAGGATAACAAAACACATAAAACAAACGAACATTATTTGTTAGCATATGAACAATATTTTAACATTGATTGTGAACAAAAGATAAAACATAATTACAATCGTTCAATATACTTAAAGTTAGAGAGGTTCAACGGTTTGAGTAAGCCGTGAAACCGGCGGTTTTGAAACCATGTAAAATCGTCTTAAACCGGAACCGGAACCGAACGTAATTGGAACCGGGAAAAACCATTTAAGTTTGGTTCTGGTTAATGATTTCATAGAACTGTGGCACCTGCGGTTTGACCGGTTTAGAAACCGGCGGTTCCAAACCGGTTCAAAACCACCACTTGTAAATAGTTAAGTAGACAAACTGAATGTTAGGCTAAAACTCGTTATTTTATCAATTTTTTTCTTATAGTTTATCTATTAATACAAATAATTATTATATTTTATAGTTAAAAAACTTAGTGTATATTAAACTATTGAAAAGATCGAACGATTAATTTATTTCTATTTTGGTTTTTCTCACATATAAGTTTCTCCCCGGTTTGAAACTGTAACCGTATCAAAACCGGAACCGCAATCGAAACGGCAAACCGAATAAACCGCCTAAGTCCGATTTCAGTTTCGCTTTATGATTTTTTGAAACCATAACCGGCGGTTCCGTAACCGTAAACATCTCTACTTAAAGTACAAATTATATAAGCGTTGAAAATATTTAGTTTATAATTGTTGTTTAACAATGTGCATACACAATAACACTTGTCAAACTTCTTATACATAAAACAATAAGAGTTAATTCCAATCGTTGCATTTCTCCATCATTCTTTTTATATGCATAAGACGGTGCACCCACCAGGCCTCGATATCATCAGTATCCAAATGATATGGAGCAACAATTTATTCATCAGTTTTTTCTTTAAAATCTCCTATTTTTATATCCAAGCTAATGACATTATGTTTTCCAAAGAGATAGAAGGAAGAGAATCTCAAGCCTGTTTGACCTCATGATTTAAGAAAGGAAAATCATTATGGATTAAAAATAATTTTGTACTAAATTTCATTGACTCTATGGGTTTCTCTTCATTATCAACTTGCAATATGAAATACCTTAACCTAATAAAAAAGAAAGTTAGGCCTAGATGCATTCGTGGTGGAAACTCTAAAAAAAATTATTCTCTGGCCAAGGGAAAAGTCCAGTGATCTAAAATTGCTAGTGATGGTACCTCATTTTAAACGCTTGCTTCTGACGTGAACACCGCTCCCCCTACAAAGGAGTAAGGCCGTAATGTTACAAGACGTTAACAAACCTACAAAGATCAACGCGCTGGGAACCTCCACCAATGGAGAATGGGATAGTTCAGATGGTGGCTCCAAAACTGACGTTGAGAAGGGATCAACGTGCTGGGGACCTTCACCAACGGAGAATGGGGTAGTTCAGATGGTGGTTCCAAAACTGAAGTCAGATAGAAATCATCGCGTTAAGTGCTTCATTCGTCTTTAAAAGAGTCTAGGGGCCAACTACGAGTTAGACCAAATGATTGAGGCATGAAACCATTTTCTAAACATTAAACTTAAAGAGAAGCTCAACTGTTTATCATATCACCGAACTATCAACACCAACGCGGTCACCCGTTGAGCACTAAATACTTACTTCTTTAATCGCGTTCATCTTATAGCTAGACTGTGTTTCATATTTTTTATCCAAGCACCTTAATAAACGCGATCACCTCACTGGCGTCGTCTGTGGGAAACTTTCTCCCACTAAGATTAACCCAATTTAGTTATTTGAACGCGTTGTCATTGCGATGGAAAACTACAATGGATAAGAAGGCGATCGAGAAGGAGACGCAGACTAGAGACCATGGTGGTCCCCACTACGAGCACCACATATGCCTGAATACACACCTCCAGTATTCCACCCAGTCATACCTCAAGAAGACAACCGTCAGTATCATTACGTCTCGGAGTTCGCACCCCCTGGTTACTCTTGGATGCCACACGTGGAGATGGGATGATTCCCTCACTCTCACCAACAACCAATCCTAGAGAGGAATCAACCAAGGTCTGTTCAAGGATCCTGTTTGTGCCAAAAAATACGACGAGTAAGGAACGCGGCCTGAGCTACGCGTAGGCTGATCACGTCGACGCGACGAGATGTGGCGAAGATCCCGTTTGCATTATTGATAGGGTCGGCCGAATGAATATAGTCTTATTTCTTTATTATATTGTTGTAATTAGTGAAAGATAATAGAAAGAATATCTTTTACCTTAATTTTATATCGTCATAAGATAGAAGGAAAATATAAGATCTCGTTTCCTTAAAGATAAAACTAGGGTTAGCCTATTAATAAAGGCTAACACCTGCTTTGTAATCATTCAGCCACCATTCGAGTAATACAAAAGTTCAAGTTTCAACCCTATTTTTCTATATCGTTCTTGAGTGTTGAGATTATACCATATTCTTTGATCTTTGCCCTACAATTGCTTAGTTATCATCTCGTTGATAATTTCTCTACAAACAATTGGCGCCCACCGTGGGGCTTGATCAAAAAGGTATTGTTTGTAGCGAAATTACCAATGAGATGATAATTAAGCAATTGTAGGACAAAGATCAAAGAACACGGTATAATCTCAACACTCAAGAACGATATAGGAATTTAGGGTTGAAGCTTGAACTTAGGTATTATTCGAATGGTGGCTAAATGATTACAAAGCAGGCGTTAGCCTCCTTTTATAGGCTAACCCTAATAATATCTTTTAGGAAACGACATCTTATCTCTTCCTTTTATCTAATGACGATATAACAATAAGATAAAAAGATATTATTTCTCGAATCTTTTACCAATTACAACGATATAATAAAGAAGTAAGATAATATCTACTCGACCGACTTTATCTTCAACATCGACGACATCTTCATTTCTTCTCGTCACGTCGACGTGATCACTCTACGCGTAGCTTGTCACGCGTTCCTTACTCGTCATATTTTTAGGCACAAACAATACCCCTAAGGCGTCTTACAGGGCTTAACGTCTAGTAGAACTGGGAGACGCCTTCTTTCCATAAGGAATATGTCTTCATTAAACTTGGAACGCGTTGAAGATTACGTCATTTGATATTTTAACTTCGTCATAACGCTTCGATCATCATTTCTCTTTCATTATCTCCATGTGTCTGATGAAGAGCTCTGTTATCTGTGCCGACAACGTTCACCCGTAACGGCTACTTTTCCCAACGGCTATAATGCCGTTGAAGTTTTCTCCGTGTTTCTCGCGATCTCTTTGGCTATATAAGGGGAAGATTTTTACTTCCTTTCGACCCCTTCTACAACTTATCCATTCTGAATGTGCTTTCTCATCTACTCGCGCTCAACAGGCCGTTTGCTTTTCCTCTTTTTGCTTAAGTTTCCTCTTCATCTATTTCTCGACTCTTGAAATGGCTTCTTTCTATGTATCAAAAAATATCTTAAAGGGTTCCGATTGTAAATCTTCAGAGGCGCGTAGCGTCAAAAGATTAAGATCGTTGGAGAATCTCGGTCCTGAAGTGGAGATCGAGATAATCCCTCTAGGGGTGTCTGCCGACGCATACCGCCCGGGATGGATAGCGGTGTACAAAATCCTTTTCTCACCGGCCATTGGTTTCCTTTCTCGCCATTGACGAAGGCGCTTATGCTTACGTTAGGGGTAGCCGTAGGGCAGCTCCTGCCGAGTGTCTGGAGGATTTTTGGCGCTCTGGACGACGCGACAATGAAGCATGGCATCGAGATCGCCGTTGATGATCTCGCCCAGTGTTTGATGATCCAGACTAGAATGATTGGGAGAGTGGGTCTGAAGTCGAGACCTAAAGCGGCTCGAATTGCCATCGAGGGAAGTCAAGCCGACTGTCATTGGGCCAATTTCTTCTATTTCGTGAAAAAATCGACTCTTGGTGAAGAATGTTCTTGGCTTATCGAATGCTGGAGTCCTACGAGTGAGTTTGCCTTCTTTCCGAATCTTTATTATGTGTGTCTTTAGTCGTCGATGCTTTACTTATATTGGATCTCGTCTTACACTTTTTTGCAGTTAACACATACGTTATCGTGGTGAGGCGAGAGACCAAGAAGGTCATTGATAAACTCCTCGACATTCCAGAGAGTGAACAAACCATTCATGGTTACGACGAGGAGGGTCATCGTATTGCTTCCACGGCTCTGACTGGTAACGCTCTCACGTTCCTTTATCTTGTTCTTTTTTCTCCCTAGCTTCGAGAGTTCTAAATTCTTTCCTTTGACGTTCTTTAGTGTCCGCTGTCATTTCCCGCATTTGCAATGGAGGAGAATCTGCGTCCGATCTCATCTTGTCAAAGAAAGGCGTCGCGTTGAGGAGGGATCTGCTTCTGAAGCTCCTATCCATATTACACCCATGATTTCTCTCGTCTCTTCCCCATCTCCTTCTTCAACTAGGGCGACAAGGTCACGAAAGGGCGAGGAGAAGGTTGCTGAGAAATTGAAGTTTGAATTCGAGACTGTTGACGACTTTCCGGGAGCCATTTCTCGTGTCGTCGCGTCCAGGAGAACATTTTTGCCCGCTATGAAGGGATTCAAACTCCTCCAGCGCTTGACTACTATTTGCCAATGGAAACAGAGGATGTGATGAGAGAAGCTATTGCTACACAGTGGCAAGTAGGTTTTCTTAATTTTTCCGCTGCGTTTCTTGCCTTTGATTTGACTCTGACTTCTTTATCTTTCTTCTTTTAGGCGCTTTAATCTTCGTTATGCGTCTGGGGACGCTTTTCCGACTTTGTTGACCGGATGAAGGCCATGGAAGATAAGCAATCGGCCGACAAGGTGAAGATTCAAGAGCTTAACGCGACGATTGAGACGTTGCGTAAGGCGGAGAGCGAGGCTCAGGAGAAGGTCACGGCGACGCTCAAACTTCACGACTAGCTTACTAAGCAGGTCGGGGACTCGAAGGCGAGTATTGCTGCTGTGGAAGGCGAGATAGCCAAGAAGGAGAAGAAGCATGCTTCAGAGCTCCGTGAAGTAAAGATCTATTGGTCTTGGCTTTCTTGTGTAGAGGTTATTGAGAAATATGGTGCTGGGAAACATCTTGGTTGGGATCCAGTAAAAGAGCAGAAGGAGTTCGAAGCGGCGTTCACGGAGCTTCCCGAAAGCGTTGAGGCGGGTCCTTTGTCCTTGCATTCTCCAACGGATCCTGACGTCATGGAGGAAGACGCTCCTAGGTTTAATGATGTTGATCCTAATGAAGGCGTTGGAGATGACGAGGGTGTCGACGAGGAAGTCGTCGTGGAAGATTCTGAAGGTGAGGACGAGGGCGAATATGAATACGAGGACGCGGATGGTTCTTCGTCGAGCTCCTCTGAAGGCGAGAGTGAATCTTCGTGATTTTTCGGGATTCTTCTCCCCTTGAGCTCTTTGTAAAGTTCCTTCTTACTTTGTTTTGTTTACGCGTCACCGGTCTTTGGGGCGTTTTCTTGTAAATACTATCGTTCTTGCCCTTTTTTATGGGTCTTTGTAATATATCCTCTTTAATTCCTGGATCTTCTACGCTTTGAGTATGTTGTTACGTCCAGAAGTGTTCCTTTTGGCAATGACGTTTCTTCTCGTATTGCCTATGCGATGGTCGTTGTTACTTTTGGTATTTTCCTTTTGATTCTTTGGGCATAGTTCCACCCCTTTTTGTAGATTTAGCTCGGGCTTCTTGTTGGCTGGGCTAGAGCTACCAAATATTTCTATACTACCTCTGCTTGTATGTTTTGTGGCGTCGTGTACTTTAAGTATGGGCGTCTTGTCTTGTATACGCGTAGGATTTTTGCAACTTCTAATCGTGTAGTTTGCTTATGAGTATATAGGTTCAGTCTTTGACCTTTGTTACTTGTCTTTATGGTTCGGTTTTCTACCCCTGGTATAGTTGTGGTCATTGCGGCTGCTTTTGTTATTTTGCCGGCTTATATGAAGGTTGGGTCCAACATTTCCTCCGAACCCGGAGCGAGTGGCGGACGTAGCTCAGCGTGTGATTTTATCAGCTTGTGACGTTACCCCTTACTTTATGGTGGATCCTTTGCCACACGCTAGCGTTAGGTCGACGTCGAACTCTTTTAATCGATGGGCCTATTCATTGTGTAGCGTCCGATTTCTCGATTGTTTGGACTTACGATGCCGGTGGACGCCTCCCAGCCGGTTTGGCATTTTGCCCGTGGATTCATGACTCTCAGAGGGGCCGTGGAAGACGCGAGTACGCGTTCCTGGAGAGTGGTCGTGGCAATAGGTTTCCCTTCTTTGCTCAGCGGACCGTGCCGGTTTCATGAGGTTCCGGGCTTCATTCCCCATGACCATTGCCACACGTCGCTAACAATCATGGGAAGCGTCGACTCGGAGTCGGCGTTTTGGCTAACATTGTGTACGCGTAGATAAAGCCTTGAACGCGTAGACTAATGAAATTCCTCCCCAATGCGGATTTTCGCCGCGACCTTTTTTAACTTTGTTTTACGTCATAGACATAGAGCAAGTAATTTAGAAATGGAACAACTCAACATACTTTAACACGTTGGAGAAAAGAAGGGCGTACTCATATATTAATAGAAAGTAACTTCATAGACTAACGAACTTTGACACTGACGCTTACCCTAGTTGTCACGACCCCTTGTCGCTTCGACTCTAAGATAACGATGCTAAATTATTGAAACTCTTGAAAGAAACTTGGTAGACTGGTACAAAGAAAATAATACTAGGAAATATGGAAATTCTTATCACTTTTGTTGGTCTTGACTCATGGCGGGTGGTGTTTCAGGAACATGCAATTTAATTTGTCATTCTTTGCTTGGAATTTTTGCTTGTACGTTGATACCCGTGGCCAAGGTTGCTAACGTAATCTCTCCCAGCATGTTCGCCACTTCCCCACTGAATCCCACCAAGGGGACGTACTTCTTCACGACGTCTTCATTGGAGAGTTTGAGTTCCTTAATAGCGGATGAAGTGATTATATTGGCGGAACTTCCGTTGTCTATGAGGATTCTCTTGACCAGGCATTTGCTGACGGTGAGAGAGATGACTAAACCGTCGTGGTGCTCTACAATCTCGTTTGGTTCCTCGAACGTGATCGGGTAGTTCCTCCTAGTAGGACGGATTTGATAAACTTGCGACATATCACTATCATCGCGTAGGATCTTGATATTCTTTCTAGCGGCGGATGCAGTATAGCCGCTCGCGGAGGAGCCTCCGAGGATGGTATGTATCGTTCTGGTATGACTCGATGGAGGTGGAGGAGGGGTAGGAGACTTCCTTTCTTTCTTCACTCCTTCGAACGTGTTCTTTCCCTCTCTGGAGAGCAAATACCTCAAATCTTCCCCCTTCAACAGCCTTAATACCTCTCTTCTCGGAGTGTAACAACCATCCGTAGTATGACCTGTATCATTATGAAATTCACAATACCCTTTCCCTGTTCCGGGTCTTCTACCTGGATTTGGCTTCTTAGGCCATTTTACGTCACGCAACCCTTCCATCGCGCTCATAACTCGCAACACACCCGTCTTCATGGGGATACCTCTGTCGACCATATAATCGCTATCAACTTCGCTCACATTATGTACCATTTGTGGCTCTCTCTCGAACGGCTTATTTCTCCTATCATGGTGTTCCCCTCGTTCTTGATGGCGGTCGTTATGTCGACGTTGAGGAGAGTTCCTACGCGGAGGAGACCGTCTACGCGGAGATCGAGAATTTTCTTCGGCGTGCCTCAGGAGATCTTCTTCGTGGCACATAGCTTCCATGGCTCTCTTCCTCGTTGCAACGAACGAATCTGGGCGAGTTTTTGTTAATTCCTTGTACAGGTCGCTTTCTCGAGGGAGAGCGCGCCAGAACGCGTCAACGGCAGTTGATTCGCTACAGTATGGGATCGTGATCTTTTCGTCGTTGAAACGCTTCAAGAAGGCTCTTATGGTTTAGCCTTTGTTCATGCGCATGTTCTGGAGATCTGAAGGTTGCTTTGCGAACATCTTACTGCTGGCAAATTGTAGTCGGAACATGTTGTAGAGTTCGGTGTAAGACGAGATACTTCCTTTGGGTAAGTGGATAAACCATGTCAAGGCTGGACCCTTCAACGTCGAGCTAAAGAACTTGCACATCATTGCCTCCCTTAGCTTCGGCTCGATTGGACTCGTGGAGAGTTTGGCTTTGTAGAGTAGGATATGCTCTTCTGGATCGTCGGATCCGTCGTAGACAGGGAGATCAACGACAGTGAACTTCTTGGCTATCTTCTAGGAGGCGATGGCGGCGACAAAGGGACTCTCTTGATATCCGAACTCGTGCTCAGGGACTATGGACTTAGGTGCTCCGGGCATTAACATCATCTCTCTTCTTAGAGCTCCGACTTGTTGTGCTACGAGTGCAGCGGCGGCGCTCGGGGTCATATCTCCCTCGGGTTTTTTCTTCTGAACCGTTTCTCTAAGGGGATATAGTCATGGTGCCCTTGGGATCTTTATACGTCATCTTCTTCGACGGCCGTGTCCATGTCGAGACATCGAGCGACGCTCTGACCACGGACATAGGTGTGTGGTCCTGCAGATCTCGCCTTGAGTTCCCTGATTATTGAATGCAATCTCTCGTTCTCCTTAGTAAGTTCCAGTTTCATTCAGCCACCATTCGAGTAATACAAAAGTTCAAGTTTGAACCCTAGTTTTCTATATGGTTCTTGAGTGTTGAGATTATACCATATTCTTTGATCTTTGCCCTACAATTGCTTAGTTATCATCTCGTTGATAATTTCGCTACAAACAATTGGCGCCCACCGTGGGCCTTGATCAAAAAGGTATTGTTTATAGCGAAATTACCAACGAGTTGATAACTAAGCAATTGTAGGGAAAAAATCAAAGAACACAGTATAATCTCAACACTCAAGAACGATATAGGAATTTAGGGTTGAAGCTTGAACTTAGGTATTATTCGAATGGTGGCTGAGTGATTACAAAGCAGGCGTTAGCCTCCTTTTATAGGCTAACCCTAATAATATCTTTTAGGAAACGAGATCTTATCCCTTCCTTTTATCTAATGACGATATAACATTAAAGTAAAAAGATATTCTTTCTCGTATCTTTTACCAATTACAACGATATAATAAAGATATAAGATAATATCTACTAGGCCGACTTTATCTTCAACATCGACGACATCTTCATTTCTTCTCGTCACATCGACGTGATCACTCTACGCGTAGCTTGTCACACGTTCCTTACTCGTCGTATTTTTAGGCACAAACAAGTATCATCTCTCCATACGAAAAGAACTGATTTTTTGCAGGAAAAGAGATGACAAGCCCGTGATGGAAGTACGACGCGCCACTGTGCCGAAGGGATTCAGGAAACCCGTGATGGAAGGATACGACGACACTAAGGACCCCGATGAACACTTACAACAATTTATCGTACAAATGGGCTTGAATGAAATGAGAAACGCGATGTTTTGTGGAGCGTTCCCCCCCCCACTCTCAAGGGAACGACGCTGACTTGGGTGATGGGTCAGAAACCAGGTTCAATCTCGTCTTTCAAGACCTTCTCTGAATCTTTTAAATCTCATTTCAGTAACGCTAAGAGGAGAAAAGAGACTGTTCAAGACCTCTTCTCGATCAAGCAAGAAAAAGAAGAACCCTTGGGAGACTTCTTCACGAGATTCACCAACGTGGCCTCCCAGATAGTTAACTTACAACCCGAGATGGCTCTTCAAGTGCTCACGGGAAATCTGTTCGATGGACAATTTAAGTTGTCTGTCTACCGCAAGAAGCACCAGACATACGACGAGCTTAGGGATTACATCTCGCGCCAAATCTATGTTGAAGAAGCCATCAGGGGGCATTCAGACAAGAAGAAAGGAGAACGGACGATTGGCTTTAAAGACAAACAAGATGACAAGCCAACACGTCTAGAAAAATAGAAGGAGAAGGTAAGAGATGCCTACGCAATGAACGATATAAAGAAGGACCATGATTTTCCCGCGTTACATAGACAAAGGAGCAGGGCGGATACTTCCCAAAGAGCAGAGACTCACAGAGAAGAGACCACATCGAATCAACGCGGTGAGAAATATGGGAGTTATCAGAGTGAGTCTAGAGGGAAAACGTCTTGGTGGGGGCGCAGTTCTAGTAAGATGGCGGATCCAAAAGACCCTACGCCGAGACCCGAAGGGTATAACAACACCATTGCTGGTGCTCCATCCATCGCGGGAACCAGTCAGCAAGAGAGAAAGTGTTATGCCCGTGATGGTCGCGGTCTCTCTTCAATGTATAGCGTGGTACAAACGTCGAAGCAACACTCTCAACTCTCCTTCACCGAGAGTGACGTTGACTTAATGCACATGTCGTACTCCGACCCCTTGGTTATCCATATGCAGCTAGGTTCCCGATTTCTAAAGCGTGTCCTGGTAGACACTAGAGCTTCAGTGGATATCCTTTACATGGACGCTTTCGGATATCTAGGAATCTCCCCCTCCGCTCTTAAACCTTATCAAGGCAAGTTAATTTCCTTCTCTGGAGACGAAGTCGATGTAGTCGGGTCCATTGAGCTCAAGACAACCTTGGGGACTAGCCCGCTAAGGAGAGAGGAAGACATTGAGTTCTCTATATAGTCAGACTGCCCACCTTTTATAACACAATCCTAGGAAGGGTTTCTTTGATGAAATTCCAAGCCTCCGTTTCAATTTACCATCTCAAACTCAAGTTCCCCGTTGAAGGGTATGTGGGTGAGGCCAAAGGTCATTAGGAAGAGGCGAGGGCTTGCTATCTTACCTCGGTGAAAAACCTCCCCAAGAAAACCATCATGACCCTTTGGCGCGAAAATGACGATGAGAAGCGCTTGAGACGAGTGATTGCGCGAGAAGAGAAGAAAGCTCGGAAGAGAGAAATCCTGATATCGGACAAGGAGACCACCGATGCGGAGGTTCGCGGTAAAGATTAGTCTAAAATGGGAAGATTTGATAAGATCACAATTACTCCTTTTGAGGATAAAAATGAAAAGTTGTACGTGGGATGAGTTTATAGGGAAGTATGTCGCTTGCGCTCGAGCATTTGCTCTCGGCCTCGCACGATGTGTGTGCATGGAAGATGCAGGAATTGAAAGGCATACCAACCTTAATATTAACCACGGGGCCAAGCCAGTTTTTCAGAAGAAGCGAAAGATGAATGTTGAACGCGCTGAGATAACATAACGAGAAGTGGATAAATTATTAAGTGCCGGTTTCATCAAAGAAGTACAATATCCATGATGGTTGTCTAACGTTGTGTCTGTGCAGAAGCACAATGGTAAATGGAGAATGTGTGTTGATTTCAAGAATTTAAACGATGTGTGTCCCAAAGATTGCTACGCTCTTCCCGCCATTGACGAATTGGTGGACGCAACCGCAGGACACGCTACTCTGAGTTTCTTGGACGCCTATTCGGGCTACAATCAGATTAAGATGGACCCAATAGTCGAGGAAAGCAATGCGTTCATTACTAACCGCGGTGTTTATTGCTACACTGTCATGCCATTCGGTCTTAAGAACGCTTGGGCAACATTCCAGTGAGATGTCAACAAGATTTTCAAGGGGCAATTGGGAAAATCAGTCTCCGCATATATAGATGATATAGTGGTGAGAAGCTTGAGCAAAGAAAGCCATTTAAAAGATCTATGCGAAGTATTTGAAACTTTGAGGAAGCATGGGATGAGCCTCAATCCATAAAAGTGTGTCTTCGTGGCGGACTCCGGCAAATTTCTGGGTTTTATAATCAATGTGCGTGGAATAGACGTCAATCCTGATAAGGTGGAGAGCATACAGCGAAATGTTTCACCCTGCACAAAGAATGAGATTCAAAGGCTGAACGAGGCCGTGAATTACCTTAGCCGATTTTGCTCCCGCTTGGCCGATCTCGCCCTCCCATTTTTTAGCGCTTTGAAGTAGAAGGGAGAATTCAAATTGTCATAATTTTTGGAGAACGCCTTCATCAACTTGAAGGAATACTTGACCAAGTTGCCAACTGTTTCTAGCGAAATTATCAACGAGATGATAATTAAGCAATTGTAGGGCAAAGATCAAAGAGAACGGTATAATCTTAACACTAAGAGAACGAGATGAGAGAATAAGGTTGAAACTTGAACTTTCTTGTGGTATTGATATTACGGCGTAGTACCATGTCTCTACAAAAGGCTGGCGTTAACCTTTATATAGGTTAACCCTAAGATCTTACTAAGGAAATAATATTTTTTCCTTTTCCTTCTAACGATATAATAAATATGGTAAAAGATATTTGTTTCATCTTATCCTTTACCATTTACACGAATATAATATAGAACAAGGTAACTAAGTGGCGGCTGACCTAATTCCCATAGCTGAACGACGTGCTCTTCCTTATAACGTCACGTCGACGCCATCCTTCGTTCTTCACGTCGCGTCGCTTCTATGCTTCTACGCGTAGCTCCTTAGCGTTCCATAGTCGTCGTATTTTTAGGCATAAACAATACCCCTAAGGCGTCTTACAGGGCTTAATGTCAAGTAGAGTTGGGAAACACCTTCTTTCTTTGTAGAATACGTCTTCAAAATAACTGGAACGCGTTTGTTTCAAAGGAAGAGACTCAAGCAATTACGTTAATGTATTTCTTCGAGGATCTTCATTTATTGTGACTGCTTGATTGGTATTTTACCGTAATGGCTATATTCCCAATGTTCGGATTTTCTTCCAACGGTAACAAGGTGATTCTTGAAAATCCCGGATGCGGTCTTCCCTTATTTAAACACGCTCTGGTCTCGCCTTCTTGCCTTCACAATTTTTCTTTGAAAGAATAACCCTAACTTTCATTCTTCCGCCATGACTTCAAATACTTACGACCCCAAGATGATCCTTAGCGACGCTAACCGCTGTTCTTCTCAAGCTCGCGATCCTGAATTCCTTCGATCCGTGCCGGGGCTTTCTTCCCTCGTTGAAATTGCTATTCCTCCTTCCGGCATGTTCACGGATGCTCTTCGTCCGGGGTGGATTTGTGTCTACGAGTACCCATTCACGATCGGTCATCGTTTTCCCTTTTCTCCCTTGGTTCGTTCCCTCTTGTCTTCCCTGGGTATTGCAATTGGGCAGATTCTTCCTAGTACCTGGAGAAGTCTGGCCGTGCTGGATCACGTCTTGGCTAACTTTAATATCGCGTTCACTATCGCCGACGTCATGCATTCTTGCATTCTCTCTAGCCCTTCACCGGGTAGGGTTAATATCAAGTCTCGTGTTGGAGCCTTGCCTTTGATGAATGAGGGAGCTTCATCCGATCGAGGCTGGGCGGACAAGTTCTATTTCATCAGGAAATCGACTTTGGGGAAGGATTGTGCTTTCTTGCTTGAAGAATGGACTCCTTCGAGTACGTCTTCTTCTTCTGGTGCTTACTTCTTTCTTTGATTTCTTGAGATTTCGATGCTTACTTTAGGCGTGTAATTTTCTTCAGTTAATATTCATGTGATCGAGGCGCGTGAAGAATCGGAGGCGATAGTTAAGAAGATTTTGGCGATTCCTTTGGTGGAGCGTACCTTTACTGGTCGAGACGGGAAGGCATATCGTCTGGTGACCCCTGTTTTCTCTAAGGGTAGGTTCTTTCATGGGATTCTGCGTACTGCTCTTTACTATGTTCTTTCTAAGTGTGCTTTTTGCTTTTAGGCGTTGCGTCTCGTACTCGTCAAGAGTCTGCTCAGGACTTGATTTCCGCGAAGAAGAGACGCGTTGCCGAGGAGAAATCGAAAGCGGAGAGGGACGAGGCAGCCGTTGCTTCGTCTTTTATGGGGGAACCGATACTTTTAGGAACGACGTTGCAAACACCCTTAATTGTAGAGGAGTCGGACGCACCTGTAGATCCGTCGGAGAATGTCAAGGAGGAGAGGGTTGCGGAACCTAACGTATATTTCCTTACGTACGTCGAGGCGAGTGACTTTCCTGCAATCATTTCTCGTCCCGCAGCGCCTACGCGTAGATTCATTCCAGCTATGCAATCTTTAAGTTCTACGTCGTCCTGGAATCATTATTCGTCTATGCAGGCCGTAGACATTTTAGGAGAATCTCTCATATCGCAGTGGCAGGTATGTATCTTTCTTTCTCCGTGGTTTCTTTCTTTATTTCGCGTTGCTTCTGGTTTCTCTTGATTTTCTTTTCTTTAGGATTTTCAAGCGTCGCTGTGTTCCTAGGAGCGTCTTCAGAAAGAATCTAGCTCGGATGCTTCTTTAAAGGATCAGATGGAGGTTCTTGAAGAAAAGGTTCAAGATCTTACTACGGAGGTTGCTAAACTGCGTTCGTCGGAGAAGGCTGCTCGTATGGAAACTTTGGAGACGGCAAAGCAGAGAGGCATATTGGCACGGCGTATAGTGGTGCTAGATGGGAAGGTTGCGTCTCTTACTGCTGACGCCGAGGAGAAGGCAAAGTTATATGAGAAGAACTTACGGGAAGTCGACACTTATTACTCATGGTTATCTCGTATTGAGGTGATGGAGGAGTTCCGGGCAGGTCGTCACGTAGATTGGGATGTGGAACGTGAACGTGGCGAATTTCTTGTACTTTACCCTGTTCCGCCTGAGGGAGTTTCTTCTTTGCATGCTTCTTCGAATTCTTCTGCTTTAGCATTTGCTTTAGATGGTGATGCTTCTGAGGGTGGTGTTTTGCCTCCTTCTCTTTAGATACTTCTTTGTTTGCAACTTTGTTTTTGTTTAATAGGACTATTATCCCCTTTTGACGAATCTAACTTTGAGAGAATTGGGTTCGTCAAACATGAATCTTTTTGTAGACTTGATGTCGTTGCTTACCTTTTGTGTGTTTCGGTCAATGCGACTTACTTTAGGTTATTTGTCATCTTATATGAATGTTGGGTCCAGCATTTCCTCTGAACCCAGAAGCGAGTGGCGGACGTAGGTCAACGTGTGATTTTTATCAGCTTGTGACGTTACCCCTTACTTTAAAGGTGGGTCCGTTGCCTCACGCTAGCGTTTAGGTCGACGTCGAACTCTTTTAATCGACGGGCCTATTCATCGTGTATGTCGTCCATGCTAAGACGTATTTGATAAGAAAATAGTAAAGAGGGGGAGAGAGCATCTTAAGAATTTATCATGCGAAATGGCAAAGAATCATCACATCGACTATCTTTTAATGATAGTACTTTTTAAGGTGAGTAGCGTTCCAAGAGCGCATCAATGGTGTTCCTTCCGGTGTTGTGAGTTCATAGGCTCCTCTCCCTACGACTTGTGCTATTTGATATGGACCTTCCCAGGACGCGGCGAGTTTCCTGACGCTCTTATCCTCGGTGTTTGGGAATACTTTTCTTAAGACCCAATCTCCTACTTGAAAAGTTCTGGCTTTTACTCGTCGATTGTAGCTTCGGGTGGCGATTTGCTTTTGTGATGCGATCCTTAGTGCCGCGTTGCTTCTTAGCTCATCGATCGTGTCTATAATGAACGTCATCATGGGGGAGTTTCTTTCTTCAGGGAGAGATCGATATCTTTCGGTTGGTACTGCCACTTCGATCGGTAGTACGGCTTCACATCCATATACGAGTGAGAAAGGTGTTCTTCCTGTTGCTCTTTTGGGCGTCATTCTGTCGGCCCATACTATAGCTTGGAGTTGGTCTGCCCAATTACCCCGGCATTCTTCTATTCTTTTCTTAAGGTTACTTACGATTACCTTGTTGCTTGATTCTGCTTGGCCGTTTGCTTGAGGGTATCTGGGCGTCGAGTATACTAGACGTATCCCCTTATTCTCGCAGAACGACACGATGTTCTTGCTGATGAATTGCGATCCGTTGTCGCACACGATAGTATGTGGGATTCCGAATCTTGTAAGGACGTTTCTCTCGAGGAAGGATATGACGTGGGAATCTTTGATACTTTTGAATGCTTCAGCTTCTACCCATTTAGAGAAATAGTCCGTGACGGCGAGCATCAACGTCTTCGGCCCTAACGTTAAGGGCATGGGGCCTACTATATCCATCCCCCATTGCATGAAGGGTCAGGGAGAGGTTATAGAGTGGAGCTTTTCTGCTGGTTGATGTGGGATTGGAGCGTGTCTTTGGCAAGCGTTGCACTTCTTGACGTAATTTGACGCGTCCTGCTTCATTGTGGGCTAGTAATATCGGGCTGAGTGTGCGTTGGCTGCTAGACTTCTTCCTCCGGAGTGATTTCCATACTCTCCGTTGTGTAGTTCGCGTAGGATATCTTGGATCTTTTCTTCCGAAGGACACGTTAGGAATACGCCGTTCGACGACCATTTCAGCAATTACCCTTTATCTACAACGAAAGTAGTTGCTTTCCGCCGCAACAACCTTGCGTCGTACGCGTTGATTGGTAGTCGTCCGTGTTGTAACCATTCATAGTAAGGCGTCACCCATGATTCTTGGCTTCTTACGGCGAGAGTTTGCTCCGGGATGGCTTCTTTGTTGATTGACGCGTTACTTAAATGGAGGAACGGGATCTTCTGATACTCGCGGGGATCTATCGAAGATCCGAGTTTAGCTAACGCGTCTTCCTGCGCGTTGGCGTCTCTGGGGATTTGCCTAATTTGACAATCTTCTATCTTTTCGAACAGCTCCTTCACTACCTTCACGTATAGTGTCATCTTTGAATCCCTGGTTGAATACTCGCCTCGAACTTGATTGACTAATAATAGCGAGTCACAGTAGATGTCTAGCTTTTGAATTTTTAGGTCGATGGCGATACATAAGCCGGCAATCAGCGCTTCATATTCGGCTTCGTTGTTTGTTGCTTTGAAATCTCACCTTATTGCTTGCACTACTCTATCCCCTTGTGGCGACTTGAGAACGAAGCCCAGACCTACTCCATTCTGGTTCATCGCTTCGTCTGTGTGTAGAGTCCATTTTGCGATTTCCACTTTGTTGACTTGAGAGGCGGCTTCTTGTTCTAGCGTCGGACTGAAGTCTGCTATAAAATCTGCAAGTGCTTGGGATTTTATCGCTCTTCTTCCTTCATAAATGATGTCATATCCGCCTAGATGGATCGTCCACTTCGTCATTCTTCCAGAAAGCTCTGGCTTTTTCACTATGTTTTTCAATGGAGATGTCGTTCGTACTACGATGGTATGCGACTCAAAATAGGGTTTCAACTTTATCGACGCCATGACCAAAGCCAACGTTAGCTTTTCCATCGCCGAGTATCTCGTTTCCGCTGAGGACAGCGTTTTCCTCACGTAATAAACGGGTTGTTGCTCGTCTCCTTCTTCTCTGACGAGAACGGCGCTAACAGCTATTTCGGACACTGCTAGGTATACGAACAATGGTTCTCCGTCTCTTGGCTTTGCTAGGAGTAATGTACATGTCAGGTAACGCTTGAGTTCTATGAAAGCTTCTTCATGGCGTTCCGTCCAAGAGAAGGATTCGTTCTTCCTCAAGGTGTCGTAGAAGAGGCGATTCCTATCGGAGGCTTTGGAGATGAACCTATTCAAGGCGGCGACCCTTCCGGTTAACTTTTGTATGTCTTTCACGCATCGTGGAGACTCGAGATCGAGTATGGCTTTTATTTGCTCGGGACTGGCTTCTATCCTTCTTTGGGTCACGACGTATCCGAGGAACTTCCCCGAGGAGACTCTGAAAGAACATTTGGTAGGGTTGAGCTTCATGTTGTACTCTTCCAGGATTGTGAACGCCTCTTTCAAGAGTGTTACGTGATCTTAGGCTTTTCTGGACTTTACCAACATGTCGTCGATATAGACCTCCATGGTATCTCCTATTTTCTCCTTGAACATTTTATTAACCAAGCGTTGGTATGTTGCTCCAGCGTTCTTGAGGCCGAAAGGCATGACTTTGTAGAAGTAAATGCCTTGATTGGTGATGAACGTCGTCTTCTCTTGATCTTTGGAGTCCAATTGAATCTGATGATATCCGCTGAACGCGTCCATAAACGTCAACATCTCGTGACCTGCTGTGGCGTCTACCATGGCGTCTATATGGGGGAGGGGGAAAGAATCTTTGGGGCATGCTTTGTTGAGATCCGTGAAGTCGACGCATACCCTCCATTTCCCGTTTTTCTTCTGAACTACTACGACGTTGGCTAGCCAATCGGGGTACTTTGCTTCTCGTATTTTACCTGTTTCGAGGAAATTCTTAACTTCTTCATCCACCACTTTGTGGCGTTCAGGGGCAAACTTTCTTCTTTTTTGCTTTACCGGAAAAAACTTAGGGCCGACGTTTAACCTATGGAGCATTACGTCAGGGGATATTCCTGTCATGTCTTCATGGCTCCAAGCGAAACACTGACTCTTTGACTTTAGGAACGCCGTTAGTTCCCCTCTGATTTTCTCGGGAACGTCAGTACCTATTTTTACGATCCTTTCTGGCTTTTTACCGTCTACGACAACGTCTTCCAATTCTGGACACTTTGGTTTTACGTATTTGTTGGACGCTTTTACTTGGAACTCTTTTACTTCGTCTTTTTGGATCTTTGGCGTCGTGATTCCCTCCATACCGATTCTGTAGCACTCTTTGGCCGTAAAGGGGTCGCCTTTGACTTCGCGTATTCCCTAAGGCGTTGGAAACTTGAGGGATTGGTGATATGTGGACGGGACCACTTTCATTCCGTGAATCCATGGTCTTCCTAGGATGGCGTTGTATGGGGATCTTGCTTCCATTACTGCGAATTGGGTTGGGAGGCTGACTCCTTGCACGGACGTTTCGAGGGTGATCTCTCCTAACATCTCTGAAATCTCTCCGCTAAATCCTTTCAGACGGATACGCTCTCCATAGATATCTTTAATGGAGAGTCCGAGTTCAAGGATAACGGAGAGGGCGATGATATTGGTCGAACTTCCGTTGTCTACCAGGATTCTCTTGACTTTAAAATCTTTGATTATCACGGAGATCACCAGGCTGTCATGGTGCTTGACTTCTTCGTCTGGCTCTTCGAACGTGATGGGTGAGTTCTTGTTGGATGCTCTGGAGAGATGGACTGGGACTGAGTTGCCTTGGTCTTCGATGGTCCTTGTGAGTCTCTTCGTACTGGAGCTTGTGTGAGACGGCGGTCCTCCTAAGACGGTGAGAGATTCTCCTTGGGGCGGAATCGAAGACGTCATGGCTTCCTGCGAAAAAGAGGTTCCCTTTATGTGGAAAGACGACACCTTTTTTGATCTAGCCCCACGCTGGGCGCCAATTGTTTGTAGCGAAATTATCAACGAGATGATAATTAAGCAATTGTAGGGCAAAGATCAAAGAGAACGGTATAATCTTAACACTAAGAGAACGAGACGAGAGAATAAGGTTGAAACTTGAACTTTCTTGTGGTATTGATATTACGGCGTAGTACCATGTCTCTACAAAAGGCTGGCGTTAACCTTTATATAGGTTAACCCTAGGATCTTACTAAGGAAATAATATCTTTTCCTTTTCCTTCTAACGATATAATAAATATGGTAAAAGATATTTGTTTCATCTTATCCTTTACCATTTACACGAATATAATATAGAACAAGGTAACTAAGTGGCGGCTGACCTAATTCCCATAGCTGAACGACGTGCTCTTCCTTATAACGTCACGTCGACGCCATCCTCCGTTCTTCACGTCGCGTCGCTTCTATGCTTCTACGCGTAGCTCCTTAGCGTTCCATAGTCGTCGTATTTTTAGGCACAAACACCAACCTTGTCAGCTCCAACTCGCTACGAGGACCTACAACTTTATCTCGTTGTAGGATCTCAAACCATCAGCGCGGTTTTAACTCGAGAATCGGTACATCCCGTTTAATTTGTCAGTAAGGTGTTATAGCCTGTAGAATAGAGATACTCCCCGACAGAGAAGATTGCGCTTGCAGTGGTCATGGCAGCGCGCAAGCTTAGGCCGTACTTCCAAGCCCATACAATTTACACCCTGTCGGACCTACCCCTTAGAAGAATACTTCATCAACCCGCGTTGTCAAGGAGGATGACTAAATGGGTTGTTGAGTTATCATCGATTGATATAGTATATCACCCAAGAACAACCATCAAAGCTCTAGTGTTAGCAGACTTCACAGTAGAGACGAATTTCACCGCGTGCGAGGGAGAATGCGATGAGATATGGAAAATCTTTGTGTATGGATCGCGAACGGATTTCACCCGGCCTTCTCGGTAGAATACGCGCTCGAGTTTTTATTCTCGGTTACCAATAATGAAGCGGAGTACGAGACAATGATAGCCGTAATAGAGATCGCGATGCTGAATGGGGCTCGCAACATCCATGCTTTCACAGACTCAGAAGTTGTGGCTAAGAAAGTACTCGGAGAATACGACTACAAGACCAGGACCCTCCCACAGTACTGTAGAAAAGTCAAAGTATTGATCGCGTGTCTTGATGATTTCAAGATCGAGGCTATATCCCCAGGGGCTCCAATATGAAAGTCGACGCTTTAGCCCGTATTGGCAGCGTGTTACCTCTCGAGATAGGCAACAAGATAACCCTTGAAAGAACAATGATGTGAAGTGTTTTGTCCCACGTTCTCAGTGTGGGCAAAGCGAAAGACTAGATGAGGCTCATCGAGCGATACATTTTACATGGAGAGTTACCCAACAAAGGAGCAGAGATTAGATCTCTAAAGATCAGGGCTGCACGATATTGCATGCGCGGAGAACAGCTCTATCGCAAGGGGATAATCGAGGGGGGTTTGTTATGTGTGTGCAAAGAGAGGGGAAGACAAATTGTCCAAGAATCGCATGGCGGAACTTATGGATGACACCCGGGATGGCGAACCCTTGCCCGAAACATCACTAGGGGGTGATTCTACTGGTCAACCCTTTGCGCTGAGTGTGTAGACAACGTTAAGAGATGCGACGCTTGCCAACGACATGAGAACGTCCAATGCATCCCGGCTTCAGACGTGAAACCAATCCATCCTTCCTTCCCCTTTGCGCTCTGGGGTATGGACATCATCGGCCCTTTTCACAACACGAGCGGAAGCCGTGGTCACATTTTGGTCCTTGTAGATTACTTTACCAAGTGGGTAGAAGCCGAAGCTATGGCAAAGATAACCTCCGCGAAGGTATGCTCATTCCTTTGGAAAAAAATCATCTGTCGTTTCGGAGTCCCAAATTCCATCATCACGGATCATGGTCCACCATTTGACTGCGAAGAATTGAGAAGCATAGACAGTAGATAAGGTTGGGGAACAAAAAGTGTGGGTCAGATGTGTCAGGGAAAGATAAAATCACTCAGTGTCATCTTGAGGAGTTGATCGAGGCAGAAGACTTCCAAGGGCAGTCTCTATCCTTTCTAATTTGAGTCTTACAAGACTCATCTCCTTCTCAAAAGTCCCTATCAGTCGTTGTTGTTGATCAGAGAGACTTGCAATAGCTCGGCCCGATTTCCCTATTACAGTTTGCGATTCATAGACCATCGTTGGCTCTTCATTTTGTTCCCCCTCGGGGCTCTCAGACGAAACTTCTTCAGCTTCTTCCACCTGAGAGTCTTGAGCCCTTATCCATCATGCGCTCTTGTCCTTCTTGAATTTCATCTTCCCCAGGTTACTTTCGTCCAAATGCCTGTAGAAAATAGCTTCACTCTCTTCGGAATACACCATCAAACTCAAAAGAATTTTCTTGGCGAGACTGGGGTAAGGCAGTGCATGAGTTTCACTATTACTCACATGCTCCATGTGCAGTAGAACAATCTTAGCAAGGTTCACCTGTTCTCCGTTGAGCAACTTGTCCATGAGCATGAAGTCCTGGATGAGGATGGTATTCCTCTTCTGTTTTCTTGGCGTGAGGTTGCTAATCAAGACGGAGTGAAGAAGACGATTAATCACCCCCATAGGATTGGTCTTGACATCGGCATTTGGAGGGCGTTCGTCCTCACTGATTCTCCTTTTCAATTCCATGGGTTGAACGTTTTGTGGCCACTGACCTTTGGAGTAGCTGCAGAAACCCTCATGAGGAACTCCCAGAATGAAGGCAAGTTTAATGCTAGAGACAGAGCACTCCTTTCCCTTAGCACTAAACTTCCCTGTGAGAGCGTGAGGCCTTTCTTCAAGCGAGAAGCTCCCGTAGAATTCCCTGAAAAGTTCCGTGTTGACACTCTCCCCTTCCTCAAACAGATGTCCCCATTTCTAAGCCTTGAGAAGCTCAGACACCCTTTCCAGCCCGTTCTCTATCATGATTAAGGCTTTAAGGACGGCTGTACAGTACCTCTATCCTTTGGGATTATAATGATGGATCAAAACATCAAGAGGACTCTTTTGGGCTGCAAATAAGACCTTGTTCATGCAATAGGAAGTTTGAGAGAAGCATGCAATCATGTAAGTGTTCATAGAGTAGGACGACATAATTTGGACATGACACATAGTCAATTTTACATAGAAATTAAGAGTTGTAGAGCTCTATGAGATTTAGGAGCAAGAGACATAAGATCATTCAAGTTTCAGCCAATCATTGAAGGATTTCAAGAGATACGAGATTCAGAGAGAAGGGAAAACATACCATAGTGAGTTCCTTCCTTTCTGGAGTGGCTCATGCTTAGTGCTCGAATGATGTCTTCATATGGGATAGGTGCAGAGAGAGAAGGCGAGAGAGAGAGACCTACCCTTTTGACCAAGGTTTGCAAACTTCCGGGGTGAGAACAAGAACCTTTGTGGTATGAGGGGTAAGAAGCCTTTTGTTCCCTTTGAGGTAAGAGATCCCAATTTTATTTTATTTTTTTGATAAAAGAGGGAACAAAGAACAAAAGCTAATAAACAATAAACAAAAGAAAGGGAAAGAGAGCCATACTTGTAGGAGAACATTTCTTCTTTGGAAACATACCTTTTGTCCTCATTATTTAGTTTTTCTTCGTAGTATGATCTTCCCCCTTTGACACAGTTGATTGGATCGACAAGTCAACACTAAGTGAACGCCTTTGACCGGCTTTGATGTTTTTTTCCTTTGATCCAGAGGGAGGGTTTCCTCTAGATGATCCGGTGAAATGTCATGGAGCTATCCTTTGTTCCCTGTAAGTTTACCCTGTCTATTTATTAAGGATAGTTTGCGCTTCACCAAAGAGAAAAGAGTTAATTTTTCCTTTCCCAAGTAAGCCTCGGCTTGCTTGAGTTTTTGGGGACAGACCTATTGTTCGTGGTACCTTGATGTTCAGATTGATTGACCTCAACCTTTGCTCTTGGGGTACCTCTTGGTGTTCCTCTTGATCCTATCCCACTTTGAGCTTTCACACCCTTTGTTTTGAGTGTGTCTTCGGAGTGATCTTTGGATCTCATCTTTGACTCAGATTGAATGGCTTCAACTTGAGTCTCTGATGTATCCTCTGATTTTCTCTCGATCTGAGCCCGATAAGGAGCACGTATCTTTTTCTCAATTTCGTTTCTGAGGGAACATTCATTCTGGTAGTGCCCAGTGTTCCCACAGTGCCAACAAACACGATGTTGATTGAGATTAACGTACTTGCTTTGTCCTGGCCAGATGGGAATGTTAGCTTTCCTAGACTCAATGTCAATGTACCGGCTCTGTGTTTTGAAGTTGGCTCAACCAGATTGCATATGCTTTTTGTCCATCAAACCATGTGTTTATCCTTTCGACGAATTTGTTTCCCCCTGAGGACTCCACCTTGGTGATACACCTTTTGCAAGAGTTCTCCAAATTCATGCTGGGTGACGAATGAGTTTTAGGATTTTTATCTGAGCCATATCCAATTCCACTGCGGGGCACAAATCGACTTGAGTAATCGGTTTTTAGATCGTTTATGTAGGATGTAGCATGCTCATATAGCCACAACCTTTTCTTCTGATCCTCATATTTCTTGAGTACCACAAGATCATGACACAGTTTCTCATTTTCAAGAGAAAGAGAAGACTTTGCATTTTCGAGCTCAGTGACATTACTTTCAAGAGCAATGATCTTGCTTTTGAGTGCGGGGCATTTTTCGCAAGAGTTGGAGAATGAGGAAGAGAGACTTTCTAGCATGGTAACTTTCTCAAACAGGAGTCTAGTTTCATTAACCAGTCTTGAAAGTTCCTCTTCTCTTTCCTCTAATTTCCCTTGTATATCCTCGTTCTGTTCTTCTAGTCTTCTTACAATATGAATTAATTGAGTGCAAGACATGCTCTGTAATTTGGTGATGATGGACGAGAGACTTACCTCTGTTTCAGACGTGCTGTCTTTGGCTGCCGTAAGACACACTTCCTTCTCACTCTTCTGATCTTCATGATCTGAATCTGAGTCTTCTTATGTTGCCATCATTGCTCGGTTTCCTTTTGGAACGGGTGGTTCTCCAACTTTCTTTTTGTAACAATTTCTGGCAAAGTGACCAGTTTTCTAACAGTGACAACAAATGACTTCCTTCATATCTTTTGTTCCGTCAGTGGGACGGGAATCACTTCTGCCACCTCTCCAAGATTTAAGAAAGGTACTCATTATCAAGGCTAGTGTTTCATCATCTTCAGCCTTAGTGTTATCCATTTGGGACAAGTCGAATGCTCTTTCAACTTCTGCCACCTCTCCAAGTCGAATGCTCTTCAGCCTCTTTCAACTTTTCACAAGGAATTCTCTTCCTAAGAAATATTTCCTTCCATGTCACCTTCCAACTTGTTCTCCAAGTAGTTACCATGGGGCTTACACTTCGGCACGCTGCCTTGATCAAATAAGGAAACAAAGCGCATAAGGAAATATTCTTGACGCGTAATATTTCCTTATTTCTTCGGCAACACTCACACGCGCGTCCAATGCCCAATCCTTGCCGAGTTTCCACTTTCCTTTTTTGACGAAATCTTGTTTCCTTCTTTGAAATGCAACTCTTGCATAATTCTTCAAGGCTATCCTCCAAGATATCTTCGACCAATTATCTTCCTCGGATGAACTTATTCTTCACATCTGTCTTCCATTCGACGTAACCTTACGTCTAATGGATTCCAGCAAGACTTCCTTCCTTCCTACCTGCTCACACTTCCTTTGTTCCTTCATACACACTAGTAACAATACCAACACACTCAAGTAGATCATTAGTGGATGTTTGTCATTTAATCAAAACCTCATCATATCTCAACAATTTCCCCCTTTTTGATGATGACAAACATCCTTAACAATAAGAGTATAAACCTGAGACATATATATACTAGCCTAGGAACAAGGACTAACAAAGCACTAAAAATTCCCCCTCAGAAAAACAACGAACTAAAACTAAGTCATGAATTCCCCCTCAAGTCCTGTTATCCTCTAATTTCCCCCTTTTGGCATCATCAAAAAGAATGAAATCAGAAGTCATAAATAGGAAGTATACACAACACAGGAAAGCAATCGAGGTAATGACTCATAAGGACTCCAATGCTCAAGAAATCATAGTATCAAGATAAAAATATGAGAATCGACATGCTAGCAACCAAGAAGAATAAGTCATGAGAAAGGGTACAATAAGAACAAAGAGAAGAGGGATAATGCGGTTGGGGAAGAAGAGTGGGGTTGGAGCAATCGGAAAGTAGTCAGAGATGTTCTGTTCCCTTTGAAGAATGAAGCTAGATTACTCTGAAGTAGCGACTTTACGAATTTCCCGAACCAAAAAATCGAATCTCGACTGTCTTGTTAACTTTTTCAACTTCTTCTTCATGTTGTTTCTTAGATGCTTCTGTAACTGAAACCACTGAACTAGCCTAGCTTTTCATTGTACACAACTTTCTTGAGTGTTTCTTTTGCTTGTTTGAGGGTATTAAACCTACCCGTTTTTTCAGTACTCTGGAGACAGAATTATTCGAGAGAAATCATACCAAGTTCTAGATGAAGTCTTTCGAAAGGTTCCTTGTTTAGTGCCTTGGTGAAGATGTCTGTGATTTGTTCCTCAGTGCGAACGAACTCCATTGTTACTAGCTCTTTTTCAACACAGTCTCTCAGAAAGTGATGTATAATCTCAATATGTTTGGTTCTAGAGTGTTGCACATGATTCTTAGCAATATTTATAGCACTAGTATAATCACAAAGAATAGGTACTGAATTGAGATTGATACCGAAATCACTTAGCTGTTGTTTAAGCCATAATAGTTGTGAGCAACAGGCAGCAGCTGCGATGTACTCAGCTTTTGCTGTGGAAAGAGCCACCGTAGTTTGCTTCTTTGATCCCCATGAGATGAGACATGGTCCTAAGAATTGAGCCATGCCAGATGAGGACTTGTGATCTAATATGTTCCATGCGAAGTCCGCATCTGTATATCCTATAAGGCTCATTCTTGCTCCCCTGGGATACCATAGACACAGATCACCTGTTCCCCTTAGGTATCTCAGAATTCTCTTGACTGCTACGGTGTGTGATTCTCTTGGATCAGCTTGAAATCTTGCACATAGACACACACTGTAAATTATGTCAGGTCGACTGGAAGTCAAATAGAGTAGGGATCCAATCATTCCTCTGTAGAGAGCTTGATCTTCTTTGTTGTCGTTCTCGTCCTTGCCTAGAGAGTCATTTGGAGAGATTGGGGTTGCATAGGGTTTGGAATTTGCAATTCCAAACTTCTTGACTACTTCTCTGAGATATTTCTGCTGATGGACTCTTGTTCCGTCATCTCCTTGTATCACTTGTAGTCCGAGAAAGAACATGAGTTCTCCTACCATGCTCATCTCGAATTCGCTTTCCATTAGTTTGAAAAATCTTTTAACCAACTTGTTGTTTATGGACCCAAAGATGATGTCGTCCACATAGACTTGAACGACCAGAGTGTCCTTTCCTTTTGTCAAAAGGAACAGAGTTCTGTCTACCTCTCCACGAACATATCCATTGGACAACAGAGTATCCCAAGAATGTACCTTCGTCGCTTCTTGGATCGAATTTCCCGGAGTTTTCTTTCCCATTGTTGTGAACAAAGCATCTAGATCCAAATACTTTAAGATGATATACGTTTGGCTTTCTTCCAATGAGAAGTTCATAGGCGGTCTTGTTGATGAGAGGTCTGAGAGTAGCCCTGCTTAGCACGTAACATGAGGAGTTGAGTGCTTCTACATCCAAATACTTTAAGATGAGATACGTTTGTCTTTCTTCCATTGAGAAGTTCATAGGCGGTCTTGTTGATGAGAGGTCTAAGAGTGGCCCTGTTTAGGGACAAGAAGTGCTTACCTCTTTCTTGAATTTACATCCATCTGTTGAAGCTTGAAACCATGATGTGTTGAGTAGGCAATTAGTAATCTTATGGCTTCCAGTCTGACCATGGGAGCAAAGGTTTCATCGTAGTCTATCCCCTCCTGTTGGTTGTACCCTTTTACCACCAGTCTGGCTTTGTTTCTTGTGACCTGGCCTTTGTCATCTAACTTGTTTCTGAAGACCCATTTGGTTCCTATTATGGTTCTGTTCCCTGGATTAGGAACAAGTCTCCATACCTTGTTTCTTTCGAACTAATGAAGCTCGTCTTGCATAGCTTTGACCCATTCTGGTTCCTTTAGGGATTCATCCACTGTCTTTGGTTCTTCTAGACAGACAAAAGAGGTGAAAGCACAAAAATCATTAGAGGGTAAGAGAGATGACGTACCTTCACTAGGATTGTTCGTGATTGTGTTTGAAGGTAATGGATCTTGCATGACTAATTACATATGTAGTCATTCAACCATCCTGGTGGTCCGGTGCTTCGAGATGTGCATCTGATTTCTGTGGCAGGTTCTTCATTGGTGGACTCCTCTGTTGTGTTCCCTGGTGAGGGACTGGCATCCGGATTGTCAGGAGTGCTGTTGATTTCTTCGTCACTTTCTTTCTTTGTTTCCTCTGAATTGCTTTCTGAAGAATTGTTAGACTCTGGAGCTTGAGTTGGGTCAACATCGTTTGGGCTTTGTTCCCCGAGATTAGAAACTTCGACTAGATCAAAGTTGTCTTCCGGAGTGTAGGGTGTACTATCTCCTTCTTGTATGGCTTCGCCGGCCATGGTGGACTCATCGAAGATCACATGAATACTTTCTTCAATTTTTCTTGTTCGCCTGTTGAAGACTTTGTAAGCTTTTCTTTGGAGAGAGTATCCCACGAATGTACTTTAGTCGCTTCTTGGATCGAATTTCCCGGAGTTTTCCTTCCCATTGTTGTGAACAAAGCATCTAGATCCAAATACTTTAAGATAAGATACGTTTGGCTTTCTTCCATTGAGAAGTTCATAAGCGGTCTTGTTGATGAGAGGTCAGAGAGTGGCCCTTGTTAGCACGTAGCATGAGGAGTTGAGTGCTTCTGCAACCAAATAGTTTAAGATGAGATACGTTTGTCTTTCTTCCATTGAGAAGTTCATAGGCGGTCTTGTTGATGAGAGGTCTAAGAGTGGCCCTGTTTAGGGACGAGAAGTGCTTACCTCTTTCTTGATTTTACATCCATCTGTTGAAGCTTGAAACCATGATGTGCTGAGTAGGCAATCAGTAATCTTATGACTTCCAGTCTGGCCACGGGAGCAAAGGTTTCATCGTAGTCTATCTCCTCCTGTTGGTTATACCCTTTTACCACCAGTCTGGCTATGTTTCTTGTGACCTGGCCTTTTTCATCTAGCTTGTTTCTGAAGACCCAGTTGGTTCCTATTATGGTTATGTTCCCTGGATTAGGAACAAGTCTCCATACCTTGTTTCTTTCGAACTAATGAAGCTCGTCTTGCATAGCTTTGACCCATTCTGGTTCCTTTAGGGATTCATCCACTGTCTTTGGTTCTTCTAGACAGACAAAAGAGGTGAAAGCACAAAAATCATTAGAGGGTAAGAGAGATGACGTACCTTCACTAGGATTGTTCGTGATTGTGTTTGAAGGTAATGGATCTTGCATGACTAATTACATATGTAGTCATTCAACCATCCTGTTGGTCCGGTGCTTTGAGAGGTGCGTTTGATTTCTGCGGTAGGTTCTTCATTGGTGCGCTCCTCTGCTGTGTTCCCTGGTGAGGGACTGGCGTCCGGATTGTCAGGAGTGTTGTTGATTTCGTCGTCACTTTCTTCCTCTGTTTTCTCTGAATTGCTTTCTTCAGAATTTTTAGACTCTGGAGCTTGAGTTGGGTCAACATTGTTTGGGCTTTGTTCCCCGAGATTGGCAACTTCGACTAGATCAAAGTTGTCTTCCTGAGTGTAGGGTGTATTATCTCCTTCTTGTATGGCTTCGCTGGCCATGGTGGACTCATCGAAGATCACATGAATATTTTCTTCAATTTTTCTTGTTCGCCTGTTGAAGACTTTGTAAGCTTTTCTTTGGAGAGAGTATCCCACGAATGTACCTTCGTCGCTTGTTGGATCGAATTTCCCGTAGTTTTCCTTCCCATTGTTGTGAACAAAGCATCTACATCCAAATACTTTAAGATGAGATACGTTTGGCTTTCTTCCATTGAGAGGTTCATAGGCGGTCTTATTGATGAGAGGTCTGAGAGTGGACCTGTTTAGCACGTAGCATGAGGAGTTGAGTGCTTCAACCCAGAAGTTCTTTGGAAGATTGCTAGAGATAAGGAGAGTTCTTGTCATGTCCTCTAGAGTTCTATTCTTTCTTTCCACGACTCCGTTTTGTTGAGGAGTTCTTGGGGCTGAAAAGTTGTGGTTTATCCCTTTGTTCCTACACAGGTCATAGAACTGAGAATTTTAAAACTCGGTTCCATTGTCAGTGCATATAGAAACTAGGGAGACTCCCAGTTGATTCTCCACAGATTTTAGCCATGCTTCAAACTCCTCAAAGACTTCATCCTTTGAAGACAGGAATATGGTCCACGTGTACCTAGAATAGTCATCCACAATAACAAAGACATACCTATTTCCTCCACGGCTCTGTGTACGCATAGGTCCACATAGGTCGATGTGGATCATCTCTAAGGGACGAGAAGTGCTTACCTCTTTCTTGAATTTGAAGGAGGACCTCACTTGTTTGCCTCTTATGCATGAGGAGCACACCATGTCTTGGATGGCTTCAACCTTGGGAAAACCGCTTACCAGGTCCTTTTGGTAGAGCTTTTGAAGATGTGACAAACCTGCATGACAAAATCTTTTGTGCCAAAGGAGAGAGTCCTCCTTAATAGTGGTAAAGCACATATCCTCTTCAGGAATGAAGGTGGAGTCTACTTTGTAGATGTTGTTGACACATATTCCTTTAAGGAGAATCTTCCCTGAATTCAAACTCTCAACTTGACAACCATTAGTAGTAAAGACAACTCTATTCTTCCCTTTTTGACACAGTTGAGCCACGCTTAACAAGTCAAAACCAAGATTGTCTACTAGATTCACATTATTGACAGAGAGTTTATCAGATATACTTACCTTGCATGTTCCTTGAACTTCTCCTTTACTTTTGTTACCGAAGGTGATGGAGCCTCCGCTTTGGAAGTTTCTCGATTGAAACCATTCTTTGTTCCCTGTCATGTGGCATGACATGCACTGTCTATATACCAAGAATGGATAGGTACCTGGTTGATGTCATCTTGATAATTCCCGGTTTCCATGAGACACATCTTGTCGTCTGTTCCTTCCCAGGTTGCCATCATTGCCAATTTCTCTTCAGGGGCTGGTGGTGCCCCTGCTCTTTTCTTGTAGCAATTCCTGACGAAGTGTCCTGCTTTTTGGCAGTTATAGCAAATAATTTCTTTTGGACCTTGGTTACATTCGGTGTGACGTGTCTCTCCTCCTCTCCATGCTTTTCTGAAGGCTCTTGTGATGAGAGCTATTGTGTCATCCTCTTCAAGTTCAGGGTCTTCCATCTGGGATAGATCAAAAGCTTTTTCCACCTTTAATGCAATTGATTTTCCCTTGTCTGTATCTTTCCTTGTTAAGAATTTCTTTGATGTCGCTCTGAGCTTGAAGGGCATTGATGAACTCGTCCCATTGGGCATTTAGTGCTTGCATGAATTGATAGGTGACTTTCCATTGGGGGATCTCTTCACCTAGAAATTCAATATGACTCACATAACCTTCGAACCTTGCATGGAAGTCTTCCAGAGATTCACCTCTCTCTTGAATGGCCTGTTCATAGTCCTTTTGGGCAGAAAGGAGTCTATTCCTCTTGACATCATTACTTCCTGAGTATGTCCTCTTTAGTGCATCCCAGATTTCCTTGGCAGTCTTGTACTTCAGAATCTTTCGACGATCATCGGGCTTAGAGCCATGTGAAGGATCTTTTTAGCCTTGGCGTTCTTCTCAAGGATTTTGTAGTCTGCATCACAATAGACAGCTCTCTTTTTCTCTTTGGTTTTGTCATCATCATTCAAGTCAAGGATGATAACATCGCCAAATTCAATAACTTTCCAGATCTGGGCGTCAAGAGATTGAGTATGTGACTCAAATTGAATAAACCACCAATCATACTTTCCTGGCTTCAGCATTGGGGGTTTCCAGAACGAGTCATTGATTGCATTGTTGGAATTCATATTTTCCTGCAAAGCTAATTGAAACAATCTAGAGACCAGACTCTGATATCAATTGTTGGATCGATTAGTGTATAAAAACTCAAGGAACAAAAGCTATTGTTCCTTGATAAGTAGATTATGCAGAAAGACAAATAATAATGTAAATCAAACCTGAACACGATGATATATAGTGGAAACACCCCAAGTACCAAAAAGTCCTCGAGGTGAAAAACCACTCCTCTCTAGCTTTCACTAGAGAGAGTTTGAACGACTCTACTTGTTGTATTGATATCTTGATTACAATAGAACTTGGATCACTCACCTAGACGTCCTAGCTAAGTCTTGCTAAGCTATGTAATTCCCATACAATATATAGCACACTAAATAGCTCAAATCTAACACCAATCTAGCCTTTCTAATATTACCATAAATCTCACAATATCTTTTCCTAAGGAAATCTCTTCCTAAAATATCTTTCACAAGGAATTCTCTTCCTAAGAAATCTTTCCTTCCGTATGACTTTCCAACTTGTTCTCCAAGTAGTCACCATGGGGCTTACTCTTCGGCGTGACGCCTTGATCAAATAAGGAAACAAAGCGCATAAGGAAATATTCCTTGCGCGTAATATTTCCTTATTTCTTCGGCAACACTCACACGCGCATCCAATGCCCAATCCTTGCCGAGTTGCCACTTTCCTTCTTTGACCAGATCTTCTTTCCTTCTTTGAAATGCAACTCTTCCATAATTCTTCAAGGCCATCCTCCAAGATATGTTCAACCAATTATCTTCCTCGGATGAACCTATTCTTCACAGCTGTCTTCCATTCGACATAACCTTACGTCTCATGGATTCCAGCAAAACTTCCTTCCTTCGTACCTGCTCACACTTCCTTTGTTCCTGCATACACACTAGTAACAATATCTACGCACTCAAGTAGATCATTAGTGGATGTTTGTCATTTAATCAAAACCTCATCATATCTCAACAGCGTTCCTTACTCGTCGTATTCTTAGGCACAAACAATACCCCTAAGGCGTTTTACAGAGCTTAGCCTCTCGCAGATCTGGGAAATGCCTTCTCTTCTCATGGAATGCCTCTTCTTTAAACCTGAAACGCGTTGACGACGAATCTGAACGCTATGCTTCTTTGATCTTGTATTAATCTTCTCGAACATTGCCTTATTCACATTTAATGCATCTAACCGATTCGCTTCGGCTCCAACAGTCATTTTCCTTAACGTTCAGATTATTCCAAAAATCCCAAGGCGATTTCTTCTTGGAAGATCTTGGCCGAGATCTTTTTCTTTCCTTATTTAAGCCCTGCTCCTGATTCACTTTCTGCTCACTCTAATCCCAGACTTCCTTGCAGATCTCGTCCTCTGTTTCTTTGTCTTGTTACCCAAATTCTTCATCTTGCTTCTTTTGCCGCCATATTTCTTCAATGGCTCCTATTGTTTACGATCCCAAGATGATTCTTGGCGATGTCAATCGGCGTTCCTCCTCTGCTCATAGCGTTGAACATTTTCGTTCCATAGCGGGGCTTTCTGCTCACATGGAGATTTCTATTCCTCCTCCCGACGTGTTTGCTGACGCGCTACGTCCTGGATGGATTTGTGTCTACGAATACCCTTGCTTGGTAGGACATCATTTTCCCTTCTCTCCTCTGGTTAGGTCTTTCTTGAGTTGTATGGGCGTCGCGATCGGTCAAATCCTTCCTAGTGCTTGGAGAGGCTTGGCGGTACTGGATCATAGCTTGGATAACTTTGATGCCGAGTTCACGATTGCCGACGTTATGCACTCTTGCATGCTTTCTACCCCTTCGGCGGGTAGAATTAATATCAAATCTCGTGTCAGAGCGACTCCTTTGGTGAACGAGGGGACTTCGTCCGATCGTGGTTGGGCGGAAAAGTTCTACTTCATTAGGAAATCCACTCTGGGGGAGGATTGCGCTTTCCTGCTTGAAGAATGGACTCCTTCTAGTAAGTTTTCTCTACTCTCGTAATTTCTTTTACTTTGTACGTGTCGACGCCTAATCTTACGCGTGACTATGCGTGTAGTTGATATTCACGCAATCGTGGCGCGAGAGGAGTCGGAGGAGATTACAAAAAAGATTGTGGCGATTCCTTTGGTGGAGCGTACCTTTACTGGGCGCGACGGAAAGGGATATCGTATCGCGACCCCTACTCCTTCTCGAGGTAGAATTTATGGCATAGATTATGCGTTGTTTCCTTTAGGTTCTGCTCTTCCTTCGTCTTACGCTTTATCTTATGCTTTTCTTTAGGCGTTGCATCTCGTACTCGTCAAAAATCTGCCAGCGACTTGATCTCGGCAAAGAGAAAGTGTATCTCGGAGAACAAACTGATGGTTGATAAAGAAGAAGGTACCCCTATTCCGGCGAAAGTGGAGGAGGTTACTCCTTTAAACGTGGAGGCAAAGGTGTTGTCCGATATAACCTTGAACGCGGAGGTAGAAGGATCTTTCGTACACTTCTCGGTCAAAGGCGACAAAGGTAAGGGTAAGTTTCCCAGCACAGCTTCCACCACGTACGTCGAAGTTAACGATTTTTCTGCGGTGGTGTCGCGTTCTATTGCGCCTACGCGTAATTTCGTCCCGACGATGCAAGCTTTGGAGTCTTCTTCTTCGTGGAGCCACTATCTACCCATGCCGGTCATGGATGTTTTGGGCGATTCTCTTGTTGCGCAGTGGAAGGTACGTTCTTTTTCTCGTTCTTTAGCTTTTATCTTTGGTGTTTCATTGTTTCTTACTCACCGCGACCCTTCAGGCTTTTGAAGCTTTGTTGTGTGCCTGGGAACACCTTCACAAGTCTTCAAATTTTGAGGAGGTGTTGAAGGGCCAAGTTACCGATCATAACAAGAAATTCAAGGAACTTAACAAGAAGATCACTCATCTTACGGCGTCTGAAAAAGGATACTCGTGCGGAGACGGCGAAGCATCGTGGCGTGCTGGCGCGACACGTTGAAGTATTGACGGGGGACGTCGCGTCGCTCAAAGATGACGCGGAGGAGAAGGCGAAGAGGTACGAGAAGAACTTGCGGGAGACGAGTACTTACTATTATTTAACATCTCGTATTGAAGCTATGGAGGATTTTCAGTCCTCTATCATGCCGCTCCCGAGGGGGTTGCTCTTATACGTGTTCCTTCTGCTTCGAACTCGCCATCTATAACTTCTGAGGGTGAAGGAGTTATTGAGGGAGCCGCGTTGGATGGTGATGTCGTCTATGTGGGAAAGACGCTTCTCCTTGTGTCTTTTGCTTTTACTTTTTTATTTCTCTTGCACTTGTTGTGCTTTCTTGTGAATCATGGATCTTTTTTGGCTTGTTGGATTTTTCATCACGTTTCTGTGTGGTGATTCCTTTTGGTACGCGTTTAACGTTTATTGCTAATTTCTTTACGTAAGATCTTGCTTTTCTTCATCCTTGGCGGGGCTACTCTATCCCCTTTTGGCGGGTTCGGCTATAGATCTCTTATGAAGTCGGATCTTGGTTGTCTTCATCCTTGGCGGGGCTACTCTCTTTTCTTCCTTCATACTGACGCCTTCATCTTTGTCTCGTTGCGTCGACGTAGTCTTAATTTCTGCGCATAGCTCTTGACGCGTTCCTTACTCTCGTATTCCGATTAACATATGTCTATAAATACTTCTCTCCCTCCATTTGAGAGGGGGACTTTTACTTTTTAGAAGCTTTAAAAGGCTGAAAAAAGTGTAATATGTGTGAGGAATCTTTGTTATAAATCATAGTTATTCGAGACATTAAATACTTACATCCTTAATCGCGTTCATCTTATAGCTAGACTGTGTTTCATATTTGTTATCCAAGCACCTCAATAAACGCGATCACCTCAGCTAGCTCTAAAGGGAACCCGTCCACCCTCTCTATCCTGTCATCTACTCACTAATCCTAACACATCAATTGGTTATGAAGTCATACCATTTTTTTAAATGATGAGCAAAACATGTTTCATACATCATTAATACAAAATTCAATTTACTTCCTCTGTCCCTAAATGATACTCTCATTTCACTCCGGCACATTTGTCGATGCACGTTTTGTATCGTTAATATCTCTAACTACAAGTTGGTAAAAATTATAAAATTTTGATATTATTGTAGTGCTCATTGAAACGAATCAAACAAGATCCCACATGACTATATTTTTTCTCATATATTGAAAGATATTTACAAGATTCTCTTGAATTGTGAATAGTGTGAAAAGCAACAATGGGACTATCATTTAGGGACAGAGGGAGTATGAGTTAAAGTGCAAGTAGAGGAAAACCTAGTCACACATTAGCCATTAATACTATCACCCATGCCTCAAGAAAGGACAAAACTCGGGCTCATAGAGAATTGCACTTAATTACTAAAGAATCATAATCTATAAACATATAAAATCAACCTTTAGATTAAACATTTACTGCTTTTAGGGGTGCATTAAAGGGTTAATTTGTGGTGTAGTGAATGCTTCTTTTTTATTGTCACTCTTCAATTTTCTCCCCTCTCTTCTTTTACCCGTCCAATTAGAGTTTATTTCAATGTATTCAATTTGCCTCTTCTTCTTCTTCAACGGTTCATTTCTCTTGATTCGTAACGACGACGTTTGGTTTTCCTGATGGTGTTCTTTTGCTATATAAGATGTCGCTCCAGCCTTTTGGTCCTTTTTTGTTCCTCCTGGAATGTTTGCCACGTAGTAGTTCATCTGTTACCCGTCTCCATTCGCGAAGGGTTAACTCTCCCATGTCCAGTTCCGATGGCCCTTCTAATGGAAACAGCGCGGAGAAGGGTGGAGGTGGTGTGGCTGATTTGTTAAAATTGGATGTTGGGGTTGATGCCGAGATTAAGGTTCTCTGAAATAAGCATTACTGAATTCATAATAAATGGAGTTGTCGACGATTAAGGGGGCACAAGGTTTGAGTAACCGTCAGATTACAGATGCCCTGAATGGTTCTCAATAAGTTAGAAAAAGTTTTTTTTTTTATAAAAGTTAAGTATATATATTAAAGGGAAAAGATCTTTACAAAAGAAAGACCAAACCCAACCAACCCTCCAAAAAAACTTCCTCAAGGAGCCGTACAAGTCAAGGTCTCAAGGGGAAGTACATCAAAAGCCTCTCACTCAAGAACCTTACAATCCAAGGCTTCAAGGTGAGTAACAACCTCCAAGAAACAAAGAACCACCTAACGACAACCACACAAGCACAACCAACAAAACACTATCAAACTTTCAGCAGTTTTCTATTAGTATCATTCCAATGAGAGTCACTCCTACACTTCATGCTAATCCTCATATTGCAATCATTAATCACCTGCTCGGCACATCTATCAACAGAGGCAGTAACACCTCTAAAAATTACCTCATTCCTAGTCTTCCAGGTATAGTAAACAGAGGCACACAAGGCCAGGAGACTCCCCTGCACTCTCCAAGCTTTCTTATCTTGAGCATTAGCAAACCAAGATATCCAGTCATCCAAAGAGCTCTTCCTCACACCATTATGAACCCACCTCAACACTTTATCAAGAACACAGGAAGATAAACTACACTCCCACCAAAAATGATCTACAGTCTCCACACCAGCTCTACACAAAACACAATGATCATCCACAATCAATCCCCACTGGTGTAACCTGTCTCTAGTAGGCAATCTCCTTCTCAGAGCAAGCCACACAGTGAAGGACCACTTCTTACATTGTCTTTTGTCCCAGATCATCATCATCTTGTCAACTGGCTGTCTACAATCCCTAACCTCATCATACATCTTCTTACAGTCTAGCTTCCCATTCTTCTTTTGGACCTTAGCAAAACTAATGGTTCTTTCACTATAGACACCAGGATGAGCACCAGCAACCAAAAATTTATCTCTAATCTCATTCTTGATTCTAATCAACACTCTCCAAATCCAGGAATCCCCTTGCTTCTCATCTCTTATCCACAGATAACACCCCTTAAGCAAATTAGCTCTCACCCACTTAGTCCAGATATTACATTTACCAATCTGAATATCATAAATCAACTTCAGGAGAAAGGTCTTATTCCAGGCAAGAATCTCTTTAATATCTAACCCACCTTCTTCAAAAGGCCTAGCAACATCCTTCCAAGCAACAAGGCACCTCTTACTGTCACTACACCCAACCCAGAGGAAGCTCCTACACAAGGAAACAATCCTCTCCATGACTTTAACAGGAAACAAAATAGCCTGAGACCAGAATCCCAGAATGCCTTCAATAACAGCTTTTAAAACCTGTCTTGTCCCAGCATAGGATAAATTCTTGCAAGTCCAACTCTTAATTTTCTCAGTGTTCTTCGTAAGCAGCCCAGTATACTCATTAACCTGCACTTTCTTAGTGTGAAGAGGGAGGCCCAGATACTTAATGGGGAACTCCCCCACCCCAAACTGCAAATTCCTCAGTAACTCAAACTGTATAGCCTCAGAAATCCCACCAAAATACACTTCACTCTTCTGCATATTCACAATCAACCCAGACTCCTCTCCAAATCTATCAATACAATCTTTAATCACAGTGACAGAATCAATATCAGCTCTACAAAATATGAGCAAATCATCAGCAAAAGCCAAGTCCACAACACCCAATCTCTCACATTTAGGGTGGAACTTAAACTTCCTATCTCTACTGGCTCTTTTCAACTCCCTACTCAGCATCTCCATAACAATCACAAACAAAAAGGGAGACATAGGATCACCTTGTCTAAGACCTCTTTCACCAGAGAAGAACCCTTTGGGTTCACCATCGACAAGAATAGAGAACATAGGGGTTCTAACACACACCATAATCCAGTGAATCAATCTATCAGGAAATTGCAAAAATCTCAAAGCATACTCAAGAAACTCCCAGTTAACATTGTCATAAGCCTTCATAATATCCACCTTAATCATACACCTAGGAGACTTGCAAGCCTGAAGATAGTTGCTCACCAGATCTTGTGCAATAATAGAATTTTGGACTAAACTTCTCCCAGGAACAAAAGCTCCTTGCCCCAAGGACACTACATTCTCCAGTTGTCCCCTAATCCTGGAAGCAAGAACTTTTGTGATAATTTTAGACACCACATTACAACAAGAAATGGGTCTAAAGTCCTTAACAAGGATAGGCTTAGCAATCTTAGGAATAATGGTCAGAAAGGTAGCATTAATTTGTCTCAACAGCTCACCAGTCTTGAAGAAGTCACTCACAGCAGCAGCCACATCCTTACCCACAACATCCCAGCAATCTTTAAAGAAAAAGCTATTAAAACCATCAGGACCTGGTGACTTGTTACTATTGATACTATGCAGAGCAGACTTAATCTCAACAAAAGTAGGAACTCTACACAAAACATCATTTCCAGAGGCATTAACAATTTGGCCATCAAGATCACAAAAGATAGGTACTATTCCATTTCTCTTAAAACCTAACAGATCTCTATAGAAATTCACAATTTCCCCACTAATGTCATCCTGAGACTCAAACACATGCCCAAGCTCATTATGCAAAATATGAATCCCATTAGCACTCTTCCTAGCTTAAATGCTCTTATAGAAAATAGAGGAAGTCTCCTTACCCATAGTAATCCAATCAACTTTAGCTTGTTGAATCACTTTCTCCCTTCTTTGTTGTCTTCTCAGACTCATATCTTCTCTAGCCAACATAGTAGCAGTCTGCTTATTTTCATTAAAATAGTCCTCCTGAAGATCTTTGAACAATCTCTCAACTTTCCTCTCACTCTGAGCCACCATCTCATCAAGATTAGTAAACCTTGACTTGCTCCATTGCTTGAGTTTCAACTTGAGATTCTTCAATTTACTCACCAGTTGAAATTGCAAGGTACCATTCACCGGAATGTTCCAAGCCTCTCTAACACATCTCAAAAAATCCTCCTCTTTACTCTAGTATTTCTTAAACCTAAAAAGAATCTTCCTAACAGGGACCCCAGTCTCAATGATCAAGACACCAAGGGAGTGGTCAGATTCATCAGGGTCATCAAACATAGCATTGCTATTCATTTTATCCCTCCATGTACCATTCACCATGATTCTATCCAACTTACAAGCCACTCTCTCTTTCCTTCTTCTCTGATTATAGTATACACCACACCAACATACGCTAAGTCACTCAAATCACAGTCAATCACCACATCATTCAACTCATCAAAACAAGCCAAAGGGATACTAGTCTCAGAGACCCTTTTAGAGGCATCAATCACACAATTAAAATCTCCCAAAATCACCCAGGGTAGTCTACTTCTCAGGGCAATCTCCCTAACATTAGTCCACAGATCATCTCTAGCCACCCTACCATTCTCAGCATACACAAAAGTCATCTCAAAGTCTTGTTTCAACCCATGAATCCTAGCATGACAGTGAATAAACTGAACATTAATTTCCACCACCTCCATTTTAATAATAGCAAGATTCCTACTTAGTCAAATCCTTCCCCTTCTACTATCAGAAGAATTGGTAACATAAGGCCAGGAAGCCAAGAGTTTCTTAGCAATGACCTCCTCCTTACTCTTCTCCGCTTTAGATTCTAAAACAGCAAACACACCTATACTCATCTTGGTTGCATATTTATTTATTCTATTGATAGTTGCAACTCCATTGCAACCTCTAGAGTTCCAAGCACACACCTTAAATCTATCCATTAACACCCTTAGAAGGGATGCTACCACCCTCACCACCATCTCTTAACACTCCAAAAGAATTAGGAGAGTAAAATCTATCTTGTTCACCAGAAACCACCTTCATAGCACTACTTCCAGCTTTCTTACTAACAACATATTTCCAACTATCCTTGCCAATTCCATTTCCAGGGGAGGAATTGCTCTGTGCCACTTTGCATTTATAAGTCTCACATGACACATCAAGATCCTTACCAGAATCACCTTCCTTCTCTTTAGTTTCACTAACAGCTTTGCCCCCATTCACTTCCTTTTGAGTCACTTGCTTTCATATCTAATTATTCATCTTCTTATTCACCTGAACTTCATCATTCCTCAACTAACATCCATCAAAGGGGTGGCCAAATTCCTTACACTTGAAGCATCTCCAAGGTAACCACTCAAACTCCACTTCATGCACATAAACTTTCCCATCATAACCTTCAAGCTTAACATTCTTTCTCACTGTATCCATAACAGAGACCTCAATGAGTAGCCTAGCATATGAGAACCTAGACCTTTGGCTAGTGACATAATCCATACAAAGTGGAACACCAATCATACTTCCAATTACACTCAGCATTCAATTCTATGTGAGTGGAAGAGAGGATCAATGTCAGGAAGCCTCACCCACACAGGGATTATGTCAAAACAAGACCAATCCAGTCTCATCCCCGGACTCCATATCTTAAGAACAACAGGTTTAGACCCCATCATCCATGGTCCATTCTCCAGCACGCATTCCATCTCATCCTTCTTCCTAAATTTCAAAATCCACACTCCATTATCTTTCAAATGGACCTTAGGAACCTCAACTTGCCAATGTTTCTCAATGAACTGCATCATAGCCGCATAAGAAGACCTAAGACAACCAACAACACCAACACCAACAAGAGTAGAACTCCACTCTACCTCTTGTGCATGAACCTCCTCTTGTGAGAAAACATATTTCTCCTTATCAATATCATCAATAACCTCAAGTTTTTCCAATCCAAACAACTCATACCCTTTACGATCTGATTTCTTTAGATCTATGCCTTCAGCGCTCTCCCCTGAACAATCTTCGAGCTCAACACCCTTATTAACCTTCTTTCCTCCTTCCACAGTGACCCTTCCATCTCCAATCACCTCAGAATCTCCAGATCTGCTCTCCAATCCTGTCACAGTAGTGTTCTTCTCCATCACCACCACCTTAGCACCTTGATTCTTCCCAATCGGCGTTAGATCTAAACAGTCATCATCTTCCAGGATTGCATCCAAAGTTTTCCCCCACCTCGACAACGAGCTCCCCTTTTTCCATAACCCCTACCTCCTCCACGACCTGCGTTCCTTGTCAACACCCCTTGCCCCCTCAGAACAGCCGGGGAGGCCATTCCGGCGGCAACAACCCCTTACGGAAGGGCGGAGACGCAACCTTCAACCGTACGGAACTCAACAGAAACTTCCTGGAAATTACAAAACGGGCCCGATTCAGGGAATATTTAATTTCCTAACCGAGAGTGTTTTTCATACATTGAACTTCAAGTCAGAAGAAGTTGCTCTCAAGAATATTTGAAATCTTTAGGTGATTGAGTTGGTTACTTGCTAGCATGTTGAGATTGTGGAGATGGTACCAAAATTGCTTGCAAGCTCATCCAGTGAAGACGCAAATGATTAGCTCTGGAGTCATCTGGGTGTTGGCGATCTCGCCGCTCAAACCATCACTCACGCCTTGAGACCTAAAAATCGTCTCAAAATCTTTGTGCGTATTCAATCATGCCCCTCTTTTTCCATCGTAAGATTAGGGTTTTGAATCTCATGTCACTGTATGATCTGAAACTTACTGGAATTGCTTGGTCGGTGTTATTACTTTGAATCCAGTTGGTTTCATCAAGTTTTGCGCATGTGTATCCAGGATTTTTTCTTGCATCATTTTCCCACTCCCTATTTGCATGTTTACATTCATATCATCTTGTGCTCTATGTCTTAAATGCAGAATAAATAATGGGAGTGATCATTTTTTAATTTGGCTAATTATTATTTGTTTGTTCGATAACACTTTTATGCTATATAGGTTTGAAAATAAAGGATTGAAATTTAACTCTCGGGCGACATTTTACTAGGTTTTAAGAGCTCGACTATAACATTCGTTTGAAAATTCTTCTTTATTTTGCCTTTTGGCTCCGTCAAGCATAAAAATTCTACAGTCAACAACCTTGAATTTGCCCCAATTTTATAAATTTTAGTTATTTTAGAATTGCTTACTGAATAGTCGTTGAGCCCCCCAAAACTTTTACTCTAGATCCGCCACTGTAGGTTGGTAATCCTAATTCGGATCATAGTTTTTGGGAAAAGCCTGAAACTATGAGTGAGAAAAGACCTCTGTCCCAGATCAATGCTTCTACTCCTGGAACAGAGGTTGCAGCTGAAACGGCAGCAGCTATGGCGGCAACATCTTTACTGTTTAAATCTGATTCCACATATTCTAGCACCCTTTTAAAGCATGCCAAACAACTTTTTAATTTTGATGATAAGAATAGAGGATCATATAGTGTCAATATCCCCGATGTGGCTACATACTATAACTCCACTGGTTATGACGATGAATTCCTGTGGGGCAGCCAGTTGGCTTTACCATGCAATTGGAGATGATACTTATCTCAGTTATGTAACTTCAGATAATGGAAAAGATTATGGTAACTGGGGAAATCATACATGTTTTAGCTGGGATAACAAGCATGCAGGCACTCACGTAAAGTACTTATTTTTTTGTTATCTGCTTGGTTCACTTCTTGCTGATTTTGTTGTTATTTGAGTTAATACTGTAATTGAACTGATGATGCAGTAAGGTGATTTAGCTCTTCCATACATTCCCGAAATTAGATTAATATTTATTAAGTGTATCCTCTTCTCTTATCATAATGTGATTTCAGTTATAGTGTTTATTAGGCAAACATATATATTTTGCTCTATTTTAGGATTGAAGATATCTCAAGGAGGATTTGTAGGGATTTAAGAGCACTATCTCACACACACAAGGCCTGACATAGCCTATAGTGTGAGTGTAGTATCAAGGTTTATGCATTCACCATCAAGACAACACCTTGGAGCTGCAAAGAGGATCTTGAGGTATGTGTCAGAAACACTTGGGAAAGGAATCCTCTATGAGTGCAGGAAAGAAGTGAAGCTAGAAGGATTCACAGATAGTGATTGGGCAGGCAGCTTAGATGACAGAAAAAGCACGTCTGGGTCAGTGTTCAATCTAGGCTCAGGGGCTGTCACTTGGAGTTCAAAGAAGCAAGAAACCATAGCCCTCTCATCAAGTGAAGCTGAGTATGTAGCTGCTTGTGCTGCTGCAAGACAAGCTGTCTGGCTGAGGAAAATGTTGGGAGATTTGTGCTGTGAGCAAAAGGAGCCAACCATGATATGGTGTGACAATCAGTCAGCAATTGCAATGGCTAAGAATCCTGCATTCCATGCCAGAACCAAGCATATAGAGATCAAGTATCACTACATCAGAAAGCTTATAACTGATGAAGTTATCACACTCAAATTCTGTGGAACTAATGATCAAGATGCAGATTTGTTCACTAAAGCATTGTGCCAGGTGAAGCATGAATTCTTGTCTAGGAAGATTGGAATAAGGAAGTTTGAATCAAGGGAAGGTGTTGAAATGTGATTCAACCTTCTTGAACAAGATTAAACAACGAAGATTAAGCCAAGTAAAGGAGGATTACTTTTGAAGAGGAAAATAAGCATAGTAGAGCTGACTTTTGTGATGTACTTGTGTGTTTAAAGTTGTTGTAATGAGTATTTTGTGCAGAGGTATGGTCTTGTGAAAGACATACTTTGTTGCAGTGTGTGAGCCATGCTTATGGCAGAATGTTGGAGTGTGAGAGTAGGTTTAGAGTGTGTTTAAATATCTGTAATGTGTGGTACTCACAAGTTAATGAATCTGAAGTTGTTCACAACAGAACAGTTTGATTGCTTCATTCACTCTTTTCTTTTCTATTCTACTTTGCTGTCATTTGTTCTCTTTTGTTGCTGCACATTGTTGATGATCATTTGAGCCAACACTACGTTCATACAACAACTCAACTGGCGGATATTTTTACTAAAGCTCTCGGCAAAGCACCATTCCAACGTCTCCTTCGCAATTTGGGCATCAAGGACTTGATGGCTCCAACTTGAGGGAGGATAATGTGATTTCAGTTGTAGTGTTTATTAGGCAAACATATATATTTTGCTCTATTTTAGGATTGAAGATATCTCAAGGAGGATTTGTAGGGATTTAGGAGCGTCTGTTTGCTCCCTTTCCTCCTCCATCCTATTCTTTTGATTTGTATATATGTACTGCATCTTCTTCTAAATAACACAACAACATCACAGCTTCCATCTCCTTCTTTCTCACGTTTCATATCACATAAACTTCTCCTTGACTGAAAGATAAGACATATGCTGATTTTTTGCTAAAGGTATCCTTCGTAGCCTAATCATTTTTCTAAAAGGGTTTTCGTGTTGCTAAAAACGTAGGTTATTTTGTAAAAGAAAAAGAAGAGATATTTAGCGAGTAGTTTCAGCAAAATGCACAGTAAACATAGTTACAAATGGTTTGATACTTCGATGAGGAAAGCAATGCACTTGAAACTCAGATTAATGAAAAAGGGTTGGTCTATGCATTGTTTATTATATCGAGTATGGATAACTAATCAACATATATGTTGTCACTTTGTGTTTCAGTTGGTATGCTAAATATTATCTTATGTTGGTCACGATTCTTTGTTATTTTTTGCAGGAAACCCCAAAATCCCGATTTCAAGCATACAAATACAGGGGAAGCTTTGTGGATATGAAACCCATGAATAGTCCACCTTGTTTATTATATCAAGATGAAAGCTGCTTTTTTTTTTTTTTTGAGCATGGAGGTGGGCAGTGTGATTTTTTGAGTAACAATGAAAACCAACATTGCTAAGTTCTTTGGGTTTTCCGGTGAGGCGTTATCCGGAAAAATCAAGAGACATAGACGTGAAATCAACCTCTTTCTTCTCTTCAGGTATGTGGAAGCAAATTACCTCTCTTTACAGATTTCCAATTTCCGATTGTGCACCTTATAAGATATGAGCAAACCTTCTTTGTACATTTGCAATTTCACATATATATTTGTTCAGTTATTTGAGCCTCTTGCTGTTTGCTCATCATTGATAAAAGCTACCCTTGATTTTCTTCATTCTGACCAAAAAAATATTTGTTTCTTCAGAATCACAAGTCAAAATCTAAAATGTGGTGTCCAATTAATTCTTACAAATGTAATTTGGATGAAATATTTTAGGAAGGCTTATAATTAATATGGATGTAATTTATTTCCATGCTTTTGTTAACTATAGCATTATTTTATTAAAGAAGATGAGATGAAGCAGCTGAAAGACAAGTATAAAGAATTTTCGTAGGTTGGGACAAATGGAGCAAAATTGTGAAAGAAATTTAGTCTTTTGTTAGTAGGTGATGTATATTAAATATCTATGATTGGAATACATCAGGTGCTTGATGTACTTACCTCAGATTGACAAATTACATATGCCGCACGGTCTTTCTCACTGCATCATGTCACTACCAATTTGGTTGTGTTTCTAAGATTTAAAAAAGTTATTTCAGTTTGGTTAATGCTTTAGATGATCAATTGAACTTGGAATATTACTACTTGATTGCACATGAATTTGATGCATGTGCATCAGTCCGCAAATACATTTTACAGTCTAGATTTTAGTAAAGAAAAAAAATAATGATTTGGCTTCTTAGGATCATTCATCTGCCTTATATGTTTACTTCAAAAATTAGCACACTATAATTGAGGAATATCTCATTATGTGATTAATGTCTTTGTTTAGGGTTTCCTTTAATTTTTAGCATAGTTGGTTTCAAGTTCATTATTGTGTTTGTGTTTCTATGCGTTGCTCCCGTTTGAAAGGTGGGGCCGGGCATTGGTTCTTGGAGGACTCTGATTTCTTTCAGAAAGCACTATGAATCTGAAGTTTGCGCTTTTGCTGATTCTTGATTGTTTGAGTAATTGGGTGATGTTTGATGCTTTTTTTGTTAGATTGTCAAGTGTCGGTAGGTTCTGATAGATCAAATGGGTTATATCTTTGTCTTTGATTTTGGTTTAGTGAGTACCTGTGGCTATTCCAATGTTTTCAGGCAACCCTGCAGGCATTAATGAGAACATAACTCTGAAAGTATATAGAATATCCAGGCAACCAACATAAGTTTCTTATCTCTGCAGAGAATTACCATCACAGACATAAAAGAAGATGAATGGTTTCAAGTAGATTATGTGGCAACAATTGGAATGGATTTTGTTGAGGATATTGACTCTAATGATGATCAAGCATCTCCATTTTCCATTGAGGTATGTATAGCCAAATAGGATGAGTCCTACAAATTTCAACTTTCCTCTGATACATATATATTGATCTAATTGTTCGAAAATCAAATGCAGGATATTGCGACAGAAAAGAGTGAAACTCAATCACCTGGTTTCATCAATGCATTCCAGTTTGTAGCAATGTCACAAGACCTAAACTTGTCAGATTTATTCGAAGAGAAGGTATTTATTATTTATTAGAAAAGCAAAAATCAGATAAAACATTTTCTTTTGGTATTTAATCTTTACTAAATCAAGCACCCTGCAAAACATAGGACGATGACAAAAAAAGGGTCATGATGGGATCTGAGCACACAATTATAGAAACCATAGAGAAAATAGAGGCTGAAGCAAAAGGTTCAAGCCTCTTAGTTGAAAGGATAAATAATTCCAAGGTAAAATTTGATTCTTTATTTCATACTATTTTAATATACCACCCAGATTGCAGACCCCGTGATATAAGGTAATACAATCTTGAATATAAAATTGCAAATAGATCCATGAATGCCTCATTGAGATTTTGTGATTTGAAATGAAATTGTAGACCCACTTGGTCCACTATTTGGTGCTTATCTGTGATCATGTAACATCGCAAATAGATCCATGATGTCATTGGATAATATCCATCCATTGATTAACCTGTCATGGTGTGGGATATCTTTATATACAAGAGGAATAAGAAGTGACTGTTTATAAGCCAATTTCTGTTCCAGTGAGTCATCAACACTTCTTATACCTCTTTTTCTTTACTTTTCTTATAGCTTAACTAGCATTTTGTTGCCCGCGGTCTATGTTATTTTACATAAGTGTTATTGATTTGTAGGAAAAAGTTATCAACACTACACATATTTTATTTTATTTATTGTGTAAATTTTTTTTATATAAATATTCTACGTTTTGTGCAATATAAAAAGGTTATAATTAAGCTATTGATTTATCGTCATCTTGATTGCTCTTTGTAGGGTTTCTGTAGAAAGGTTTTTTGGATATTTGATTAATACTCATATATATATAGACAAAATTTGCAGTTTTTACCAACTTTTGTGGAGTAATCTCAAAGACAAAAATTTGTTTAGTTGGTGATGATGATCCATTTTATTTTTCTTATAAAAATATCACTTTATCCTTGAATGTTAAGCATTGAAAACACTTCAGCATACACTATACATTTTAATTATAGAAATTTAAGTCTTAATTATATGGGATAAACCATTTTTAGTTGTTTTAGTGCAGTGTGAATCATCTGATCCGCTTTTATAGTCCAAATAGTGGTCCAATCATTTTTATTGGTCCATTTATATTTTTTAATTAAAATTAAATTGAAGTCTTACAACTCTCATCTTCTCATAGACCAATAAAGAGATTGGACCACTATTTGGACTATAAAAGCGGACTAGATGATCCACATCCGTTTTAATGTGTGGACCACTGTAATCAGGCTTGGGCTATGACCAATCTGTATATATCTCCTGTGCTCAAGAGCTAAGCTATGGTGCTTTGATCTGGAAACAACAGTAGAAAATAACCTGCAGATTCAGATTCTTTCTGATAGTCAAGGTACCTTTCTATGCTCAATGCCTATGATTAAAAAGTAGAAATAATGAGTTTCATTGTAATTTCTTCCTTTGTCCGGTTGCTACAGGCCAGTGTTGTATTCAGGGTCTAGGAGAGATCTATAGAGTCTTCCAACTTCTCTGATTATCTGCCAAGGTATACAAACCATGGATGCTCTTAAACAAGGAAAGTCAGACAAGCTTTTTCCTTGTTTTGGACGAGTGCTCTGCATTATGGACGAGCTCAGGACTTGAGGAAGCGTTGTGGAATTTGTTGGGCTCAGTTGATTCAGTATCGGCCCAATCCGCTGATTCACTTCTTGAATATATTAAAGATTTTCAAGAAATTGACGTGCTTGCTGTGCAGGATTCTGTCTTCAAAAGGTTAGACTTTTGGATTGTAATGTAATTGATAGAAATGAAGGGCCTCTAGCTAATTTGTAAATCACAGAAAACATGAAGTTGAACGGCTCCGCAGAGAGAGAAATGCGGTGCAAACAAGATCAAGGGAAAAATAGAACAATCTGAACGCCAAAAGTGATGTACGTACGATGGAGCGTCTCCCAGAGCAACCCGTGATGCGATCCCGTAGCCGAGCTGAAGGTCGGGAAGATGATAAGAGGCGATGCTGTCAAAGATGGCCTGGAACTAGGGCAGAGTGGCATGGACGGCTCGGGCGTCCATCTGAGAAGATCTTTGGTCAGAATATACTTCTTGGGCCTATCTTGGCCGTGTCCAAAGTTGAAGCTCAACAGAGGCTCAATGACCAAGATATGGCGGCTACAAGGACCGAACTTGTTTTTGTTCGTTTGGGCAAACGGAAGATCAGATTAAGCTCTCCTTTGGATATGTTTCAGTACTTGGGCTTATCTTCATTGTGTCCAAATTTGAGGCCCATTCGAGATTGGACGAGCCCGCCATGATGAGAACAAGTTTCAAGAGTTTAGGGTTTTTCTAGGGTTTCCTTTCTTGAGAATCAAACCATTCGTGAAGACTATTTAATGTGTGTTTTTCTAGGGTTTTAGGCAGATTAGACAAATTGAGAATTGAGATTTACGTTTTAGTTTTGACGTCTTTAGCTGTAGCTTTGGATTATATTGAATTGCAAGAAGTCAACGCTTGGTTTGATATTGTCCTGGTTTGATATTGAATTGCAAGAAGTCAACGCTTGGTTTGATATTGGTCACCTGTGAGATCGATCTGTGTTTATACATAGTTCGACTTCAAAACCTTGAAAGAACTCTAGGTGGATTCCTTGGGTTAGTTCGAGTCAAGAGTGTCTTTCTAAAAGACGTCACTTGTTTATCGTGTCCGAGTCAAGCTAGTCTACCTAGATCGACGACTGAGTCAAGGTAGATAACACTTGTCGAAGGCCAAGGTTCGATCGATCTTCTTCCACAACGATCTCTCGAAGCCATCTCAACATCGACTTCCTCAACATCCACCCCAAGAGAACTTTTTCAGCCTCATATATTCAATCCTGCAGATTCATCTGCCATCATTTGGTATCAGAGCTAAACGAGGTAAAATGTTCTAGTTTCGTATTCCATTTGCTTGAAGTTTACTCACTCGGGTCTGTTTTTGTCAGATCTACCTTAAAGCCGAGAGGGTGAGAAATTTTTTCGGCCAAAACCTCCTCAAAACGTGTGACGAGCGCCAGAGAGGAGAGTGTAGCCGAGGGAAGCAAGCGGCGTCTCAGCCTCGGGACGGCGGACGGCCAGGGGGAAACCAATACTCTATCCCTTCTTACCCTAACCAACCCATCGCCTAAATCATTGGAAGAATCAGGTTTGAGATTTTCTGTTGGGATTTTATGCAACTATTTTTTAGAGGAAATCAGAAAATCTTTTTTTTTAATTCGAATTTCAAAAAGGGCAAACGAGCGCGAAGCATTTTCAAGCTCCCTACCCTTCTACGGCCAGTCGGCCATTAAAAAAAAACGAGTTTTCCATTACCCGACTAGCCGAAGAGAAATCCGGCTAAGGCGAGAACGTTTTAGGCTAGTAGCCTTGTTTATTAAAGGTTGAGCAGGACCCGGGCTAGTAGACTTGAGAAGTCCCAGGGGTCAAGCCAAGTGAGTCGGGCTAGTAGCCTCGAACTCCGCCCCGGCGTCTTCCCGCTTGGGGGCGGCTATAGAGATTTTCGAATTGAATCTTGCATTTTTTCGTTTTCTTACGAAAATTATTGTTCAAAATTCTTTGCGGCATAATCTCAACCGAATCTTCTATTGACTTTTGGAAGATCCTGTTTTAGCCAGAACCTCATCCCGAGCCCAAACCGAGAGAGAACCTTCTGAAAAGGGAAAGCGTGAGGAATTTCGAGCCTAGGGCTGCGAAATTAAACGTTAACCTAATTTTGCCTCTTTTATTTCAAGTGGGCTAACAATCTTGCAGGGGAAGATTACGAGGAGAATCGCCAAGTTGGCAAGGCGGGACCCACCGCTCGAGCGGGAGCACGCACACCAAGGCGCGCGCAGCCGCGCCTAGCGGGCTGGCCTTTGGGCCGGCCGAGTGGCCCTTCCCCCTTCCCACCTCATTTTTCCAAAAATACAAAAAAAAAGGGAAGATCTTCTTGTTATCATATCTTGTTATTTATTTTATTTTCCTTTCTTTTTAGGAAAATAAAAGATATTCTTTACTTGAAAGATAAGTTGTTACCAAGTTGGTGAGATCTTATCTAACCATATTGAGATTTTCTTTTATTTTCTTATTTTCCTTTTTAATTCCTTTTTAGATATTCTAGATTTTATTTCTTTTCCTTTATTCTCTTGTAGGGATTTTATTCTTGGAAAGCAAGCCAACAAAATTTGAAGAGACTCTTGAAACCCTACAAACAGAGCAACCCGTGATGCGATCCCGTAGCCGAGCTGAAGGTCGGGAAGATGATAAGAGGCGATGCTGTCAAAGATGGGCTGGAACTAGGGCAGAGTGGCATGGACGGCTCGAGCGTCCATTTGAGAAGATCTTTGGTCAGAATATACTTCTTGGGCCTATCTTGGCCGTGTCCAAAGTTGAAGCCCAACAGAGGCCCAATGACCAAGATATGGCGGCTGCAAGGACCGAACTTTTTTCTGTTTGTTTGGGCAAAAGGAAGATCGGATTAAGCTCTCCTTTGGATATGTTTGAGTACTTGGGCTTATCTTCATTGTGTCCAAATTAGAGGCTCATTCGAGATTGGACGAGGCCGTCATGATCATAACAAGTTTCAAGATTTTAGGGCTTTTCTAGGGTTTCCTTTCTTGGGAATCAAGTCATTCGTGAAGGCTATTTAATGTGTGTTTTTCTAGGGTTTTAGGCAGATTAGAAAAATTGAGAATTGAGATTTACGTTTTAGTTTTGACGTTGTTTTGAAGTCTTTAGCTGTAGCTTTGGATTATATTGAATTGCAAGAAGTCAACGCTTGGTTTGATATTGTCCTGGTTTGATGTTGAATTGCAAGAAGTCAACGTTTGGTTTAATATTGGCCACATGTGAGATCGATCTGTGTTTATACATAGTTCGACTTCAAAACCTTGAAAGAACCCTAGGTGGATTCCTTGGGTTAGTTCGAGTCAAGAGAGTCTTTCTAAAACACGTCACTTGCTTATCGTGTCCGAGTCAAGCTAGTCCACCTAGATTGACGACTGAGTCAAGGTAGATAACACTTGTCAAAGGCCAAGGTTCGATCGATCGTCTGCCACAACGATCTCTCGAAGCCATCTCAACATCGACTTCCTCAACATCCACCCCAAGAAAACGTTTTCAGCCTCATATATTCGATCCTGTATATTCGTCTGCCATCAAAAAGCTCATAGAAGAAGGTGTTAATGAATGTTATCTTCGCTATTTCTATTCTTTGTTGATATGCTGCATTGGAGTAGTCATGTTCCTTTGTGCTCCACAACAAGTTGGACTTTATCTTAATAATGCATGATCTCTGTGGCTCCTCACACACTGTCTCACTCTAAGCCATTAGGCGAGCTGAGTTGGTCTTTCTCCAAGGTGGTTCCATGGTGGCAAATATGGGTGGAAGAATTTTGTATATTTAAAGGACATTTTTTTTACTTAGAGGGATTTTTCCCTTTCTTGTTGGAGCTTGCCATGATTTTGTATCAGGACTAACTTGATGAAGTTACGCTCTGACTACAAAGATGTGTTTGTTGAGAAACATGGAGTGAAGTTGGGATTTATGCAGGATTTATCAAAGTACGTATCACCGTTTTTACAGCATGATTTTTGTGGTAAAAACTCTACGGTGAGACAAAATACTCTACCACACCAGTATTACTTGATTGCAAATAGCCAGCTTAAATGCGCCCAAGATTACAACGTTTCGAAGGCAAACATGACCTATGACTAACTCGCTGCGGGCTTCATTAGACCACACATTGTGTAGGACATGTATGCTGCCACATATATACAACTTTTAGTTTATATTGCTTGCAACTATCTCATCGTAATAGCAGATTAAAGGTGTAAGATGAATAACATGCTGGTAAAGATATATGTTTGGTGTGGGGATCAATATTGATATGGGCAGGCATTAAAAACTGAGCAAGGATGGAAAAAGAAAAGACCAAAACATCAAATACATTGCGAAAACAGTTCAGGAAAAACATGCGGAAACAGAAACCAAACTCTAGAACCACCAACACGCCCAAACGAAAATCCGGCGGCTAGAAAAACAGAAAGTGCAGGAAACATCATAACTGGAAAGCAACAAAAAAAACTACTGTCCTTCGTCATCGTCGCAACCTAAACCAAATCAAATCAACAAGTCAACTTACACGATGCGTAATTTCATTAAAAAGTAGATGTCCATCCACGATGCGTAATCGTCAACTTACAAACACACAAACTTAACAAAGTTCAACAAGTACAAACACACAAACTCAACAAAGTTCAACCACTACAAACACACAAACACAACAACAACAGTAGCAATTTAACCTCAGTTCATCAGATGAACAACAACAGCAGCAACAACACATCAACACCAAATGAACCTCAGTTCATCAGATGAACAACAACAACAACAACAACAACAACACAACCACACCAGATGAACCACAGTAGCAATTTAATCACAGTTCAAGCACATTTAAAGAGCAATTCCAGATAGGCAAACCATAAATACATAAACCCATAAATACATCAAATACATAGTCTAGTACATACACAAAATATACAGTCCACATCAGGACTTCCAGTTTTGACCAAAAATCAGTCCACACGAGGACTTCCATATACAAAAAATATTAACATATCAATACCATTGTTCATAATGAAGTCATAGAACAGAAAATTAAACCAAAGACTTAGCTACATTTCAAAGGAGTTGGAGGCATAGTGGGAGTGAGACAGAGACGGCGAGTCCGGAACGACAACGATCTCAGGGGACAGAGGAGGAGCAATCTCCGGTGTCGGGGTGTCAGGAATGATGATGATCTCCCGGGGACGAGAGACGCCTTCATTTTCCGTCTCCCTGGGACGAGAGACGCCTTCATTTTCCGAAAGCTCTGGCTGCATCTCCATCGCCTCGTTCTTCTGCCCTGGCAGATACAGCATGTTGATATCAATGTCCTCTGACGGGTGGCTGCTCCAAGTATGATCTCCAACGCAGTCGGGACCCCATTTGAAGGGGGGACAATGAGCACCCTGATCGACCAGAGTCAGTGGCCGAGGGATTGACCTCTGGAGAGTAGTCGTTGATCATGGAGTCAGTGGCCGAGGGAGTCGCCGGCAAAGGAGAAGAAGGGTTAGAGACGGTGAGAGATTGATGGCCGTTGGAGAGTGGAGGGGTTCCACTATGGGTAAAGCTTTGTGACGGCCTTGTGTTGGTGGAGGAGTCCATTGCTAAATGATATTCTGCATACAAAAGAATTAGATGAAAATTAAATCTTCAGTAAATCCACAGTAAATCCACAAAAATTATCTGCATACAATAATCACGAAATGCAAAATGATCAAATATGAAAATAGACTACATTATGTCTGATTATTGAAAGGCATGTATTTGTGGAATCTTTATCCGGGCTAACAATCAATTGCTGGATGTTCAGTAATGACGTAACTAATTAATTAGTAGACATGCATTAGAAGAACTTCCTACAGATTACCACCATTTTTGCAAGGAAGAAGTGCATAATCTCTGGGATGGTTAATGATCAAAAGCACTCAACTTCTAAAAGAAAAACATTTCTTCACTAGGAAAAAAAATTGCAAGAGATTTTAACATCAGATAGCATGAAACTTAACCAGACAAGTCATAATCACCAAGCTAGAATGCAATTTTATATGATAAGAAACCATACTACTAAGTATTGAGTGATAGACAACAGTAAGCACTACATTATATCTGATTATGGAGTCCCCGACATCTCAACATGCTCAATGTCGAGAGTACCAGGAAAGCTTTATACTTAATTAAGTTCTTCCTATTCTTGTTTCCCTTGTATTTGGCCAAAAACAATCACCTCTACACCACAGTGATTCAAGATATCAAAATAACACATGAGATCTTTAACAGTCCTAATTTGATCAAAATTGGTATGATGAAAAATATTGAAAGGCATGTATTTGTGGAATCTTTATCTGGGCTAACAATCAATTCCTGGGTGTTCAGTAATGACCTAACTAATTAATTAGTAGACATGCATTAGAAGAACTTCCCACAGATTACCACCATTTTTGCAAGGAAGAAGTGCATAATCTCTGGGATGGTTAATGATCAAAAGCACTCAACTTCTAAAAAAAAAACATTTCTTCACTGGGAAAAAAATTTGCAAGAGATTTTAACATCAGATAGCATGAAACTTAACATCAAAAGGTAAAAAACATCCCAGAAGGTTAAGAACATGCTATGAGAAAATTTGTAACATGCATTATTAAGTATACAAATCATGCATTATTCGAAATAAGAGTTGTTACAAATCATGCATATGAAGATAAAAGATGAAGATCATCATGATATCTTACTAAGTTGTTAGAAATAAGGGCGGAGAAAGAGCCAGAGGAGGCGATGGCGAGAGCGGGGGAAGAGCCGGAGGAGGCGACGAGGAGAAGGCTGCGAGTAAGAATGAGGGCAGAGAAAGAGAGGAGAAAGAGAAGAGAAGAGGCGGAGAAAGAGAGGGAACTGAAATGAAATGAAGAGGGAGAAGGTTATTCGCCCTAATTCTTAAAGCCCTAAAGTTGCTCGGTTAAAGTAGGCGAGCAACAGTTTGCCTACTTTACGCGAGTAATTGCGAAGAGGCTATCGTCCAACTTTGCTCGGTTAACGTAGGCGAACAGTAGCTCGCCTACTTTAATCGAGAAAAACTAGTAAGTTTATTCCTTTTTAAATCAACACAAATGAGTTTTGGATGTAAAATATAATATTTCATAATGACCAAAATTATTTTCGAGTAGCACCTCCTTTGCAAACATCAAACTAATCGTCACTCTTTAAGTTGTTGCAATATGTAAGGTTAAGAACATCGATGTATTGTTATGTTTGAAAAAATTATACAACTTAGTCTTATTAGTCATATAATATTTTTTTTTTAACTTCCTCTTTTTTTTTTCTTTTTTTTTTTAATCCGATATATTATTTTTTTCTCGGAATGATTTTCGGATTTTTTTTTCTTTTTTCCGTTTTTTTTTTTTTTTTTTAGAACGGGAGAGAAGACTTACAGCGAGATTGGCTACTGACTGTAGCTGACCCTAAGCTACGGTGATTTCCTCCTGTCCAAAGAAAAACTAAAAAGAAAATTAAACCGAACAAAAACAAATAAAAACAGTCTCAAACCTCGGGTTGCCTCCTGAGTAGCGCCTTATTTTATGTCGTGGCTCGACATGAAACTCAAGAGATTTAACTAACGCCATTTGGTTTTGTGAAAACCGTCTCTTGTCTGAATTCTCTCTTGAACCACTCATGGAACGCCTTAAATCTCGTCCCTCTTACCTTGACCACCTTGTCTTTAGCAATGAAGGTGGTTTCATTCACTTTCTCCTCCTTGACCGTATCAGGCGGCTGTTTAAGCTCAATGTCAAGTGCCTGCACACTAGTCATCAATGGTATCTCGCCTGGCGAGGTCAGTAATGGAGGGCGATTGCCCAAAGGATGTGAAGAGAGCTTACCTTTAGGCTCTGGCTTAGCCTGACACTCCTGCATGTTAGTAGACAAAATAGCATCTACTTTTGGGGGCTCTAAGACATTCTCTAAAACAGGTTGCAATTTATCCTTACAAGTAGGCTTAATCAATTCAATAGCACATAGAGAATTCTTATCAATGGGATCCATGTCATAAATATTATATTCTACCTTTTCCCCATCAAACTCCATAGAGAGAGTCCCACTATTAACATCAATTTTCGTTTGTGCAGTTTTCATGAAAGGTCTACCTAACAGTATAGGTGTGACATTATTAGCATGCTCCATATCTAACACAAAGAAATCAGCAGGAAAAATCAGATCACCAACCATAACAAGGACATCCTCAACAACCCCTTTCGGGTACACAGTAGACCTATCAGCAAGTTGAATAACAGTTCCTGTTTTATGCAAAGGTCCTAAGCCTAGTGATTCATACAAAGAGTAAGGCAAAACATTGATTGATGCACCTAAATCTAGCATGGCTTTGTCAAATTTAGTTTCACCAATCACACATGGAATGCTAAATATGCCTGGATCACCACATTTCTTAGGCATGCGTTTTTGAAACACTGCAGAAACTTGTTCACTTACTTCAACTTTTTTCTTTCCTTTCAGTTTTTGATTTCTTTTGATAGTGCAAACTTCTTTCAAAAACTTAGCAAATCTAGGAATACTCTTAACAAGTTTGAGCAAAGGAATGTTTACCTCACACCTAGTAAAGGTTTCGAAGATTTCGTTGTCGTTCTCCAGCCTTCGAGTATCCTTCAATGCCTCGGGAAAGGGGGCTACAGGCTTCTGAGAGAATAGAGGTGGAAAATTCGGGCGAACATAATCGTCAATGTACTCAGGGGGCTCCCGGCGATCGCCATCAACAACTGGCGATCGCGGTCGTGGATGATTTTGCACCTCAGCTTCTGGACTGTCATGGCGATCGCCATCGCCATATGGCGATCACGGTCGCGATGCAAATCCTGTTTTGCTCTCTGTAATCTCATGGCGATCGCGGTTTTGGCACAGAACAGTAGTCATAAGTTTTTCCGCTCCTCAAGAACACTGCACTGACGTTCTCTCTCGGGTTTCTTACCGGTTCCCTAGCCTCTAATTTACTCACAGCTTGAGCAATCTGTCCTAACTGATTTTCAAGATTTTGGATGCTTGATTCCGTCTTAGCGTTTTGTTGCATCACAGTCTGAGCTAAGGACTTGATCATATCTTCAGCAGTCATAGAATTCTGAGATCTAGGTTGCTGATAATTAATATTAGAAGAGTCATACCTTGGCCTTGGTTGCCATCCACCAACAGCGTTTACCTCAGCATTGGGATCACGAAGGGAAGCATTTTTCAGCATCAAGGCCTTTACCATCTCTTTCAACTCATTCATGTCAGTCTGTAATTGATCTGAATTAATTGCTTTGACTGAGTGGGATCCCTGTCTACTGCTAAACTGCCTTGAACTTTCAGCCAGCTCTTCAAACATTTCAGTGGCCTGAGGTATAGTTAGTTTCAGAAAATTACCTCCACAAGATGCGTTTACCATTCAACGATCCTCATCAATCAGCCCACTGAATAAGTACATAAGAAGATCATGGTAAGTGTAACTATGGAATGGGCAGCTTGAGCAAAGCTTCTTGAATCTCTCATAATACTCATAGAGACTCTCAGTTGAGTGTTGTTGAAGATTCGTGATCTCCTTCTTCAAGCTGCTCAGTTTTGTGGCTGGAAAATATTTCTCCAAGAAGACTTTCTTCATCTTAGCCCATGTATCAATACTCCCTGGAGCTTGATTATAGAGCCAATCATTCGCAGCGTCTTTCAGAGTAAATCTGAAAGCTCTCAGCATGACCTGCTCCTCAGTAACACCTCTTGGCTTCATACTAGAACATATGGCATGGAATTGAGCCAAGTGTTTGTTGGGATCTTCTCCTGCTAAGCCATGGAAGTGTGGTAGCTCATGAATTAAACCAGCTTTTAATTCAAAGTTCACACCTTCTTCAATCTCGGGAAACCTCACTGCCAAAGGTTGTTCGTTTAAGTCTGGGGCAGTGAGTTGCCTCATAGTAGGCAATGGCGGTCCATGTCGATCACCCATCTCGTTCTCTTGGTTCAGAGCTGCGCTTTGGTTCCGAAGGAACGTCCTTTCAATCTCTGGTTCAAAGGAAACAAGAGATGAATCAGTAGCACGGGTCTGAACCATAAAGGTTCACACCAAACAGTTGATAATTTCACAATTAGCACAAAATTGGAATAATTCAATTCCCCGGCAACGGCGCCAAATTTGATGAGGCTAAAGTCGTAGTGCCAAATCAAAGAAAACTCTAAACACTAACTAAAGTATAACAAGCAAGTAGAGGTCGAACTCAAGGGAATCAAAACACCAAATCAATGCAGTCAAGCGAAATACCAACTAACGAACAAGTAACAAGTAACCAAGGGGGGGGTTTGATTGTATGGAACACAAAAGTAACAAGTATCAAGCAAAGAAGGTTTGGTTGTGAATATGATGAGAAGGGGTTTCACCTAGCAAGTATCCACACAACAGTCAATCAAGTTGATCATAGATTTATCTCAAGTTCTTATCAATCCTATGGAATGTTCCTATTCCAATCTTTAATATATTAGCAGGCCAACCGATCCTGATAATACTTATTATTCAGCAATCAGGGAAACCTCTCAAGATTAGATGAAATAGCAGCAAAGGGCACATGAATCATAAGGATGCATGCAATAACTTACAACCGTCAAGTATTAACATGCAATCAATTCTCTTTCATAGAAGCAATCAACTACCAGATCATGCAGATATGAGTGCTACACTGACAAGGAATTCCACTGTATATTCCTAGTCTAGCAATAGAAAACTATCAATCAAACTAGGTGATCAAGCTAACAAAACTAATAGAAATCAATAGATGAAGAACAAGAGAATTAATACAAACCCATAGGAAAAGAACAAGAGTTTAGAAATCTCACAACTTAATAACTGAAGGCTTCAACCGCTAAGTAAAACAATGGAGATTAGTTCCTGCTCATCACTAGTAGAAAAAACACCTGTTGAGGCGGGCAAAAACCCCTCTGCTGAGGCGGGCAAGGGTCGCTGCAACTGAGGGGGCTGCAACAGGTCATATGGTTTTTGAGGCGGGCGCGGTACGCTGCAACAGACTGGTCTGTTGAGGCGGGCGCTTAAATGCCCGCCTCAACAAGTTATTTTCAGCGTTAAAAAAAAATATCTATTGAGGCGGGCGCTTAAATGCCCGCCTCAACAAGTTGATTTGAGCGTTAAAAAAAAAAGCCTTGTTGAGGCGTACTTTTGGGTGTACGCCTCAACAAGTTGAGTTATTTTATTAACAAAAAAACTTTGCTGAGGCTGACAGCCTCAACAAGTTGAGTCTAATTAACAAACCCATTCTATTTACTTATACTTAGAACATGCAACTAAAAAACGAACAGTAACAGGAGCCCTCTAGAGGACAATTTTCCGGCGAAGCCCTCTCGACGACCTTCCGATTGTCAAAGCCCATCTTCGGTTCCAGTCGACGACCTTCCGATTGTCAAAGCCCATCTTCGGTTCCAGTCGACGACCTTCCGATTGTCAAAGCCCATCTTCGGTTCCAGTCGTCGACCTTCCGATTGTCACAACCAGCGGGCCTCCCAATATCACAACAAACTGTTTTTGCATCAGTAGATTATTAGAATCATGCCTTTTTATCTATGTGCTCAGATAGCTAAAAGGAAGTATCAAAACCTTAGTGAAGGAACTTATGACTGCCACAGGTAAAAGACTTGGATGAATCATTGCAATAGCAGCAGGCCATGCAAAATTCCAAAGTTGCTCCACCAAATTTCCAGCCAAACAATTTGCATATAGAGCTGAAAAGAGCATATTATGCATGTAAAGCAATAGAACTTATGATAGTCTTCCCAAAGCTTTACTTGCTATTTTCATAAAATGCAGCAGAATTAAATAGTATTCGATTGGCTTCATTTGTATCAAACCCTATACCAGACTGCAGACTCTGACTAAAAAAGCATCCAAAAGAATTCAACAAGGGTCACATGGTATATACAGGATAAGAGTAACCATAATGAGCAAGGATTGATGTAAAAGCAGGAAAAGTATCTTTGTGACATGGGCATTGACAAATGATTCATGAACATAATTATCCTGGTTCTGTTAGCAAACTGATGAAGTTGATATTTAGGTGCAATGCTTGCAACAGAAAAAATACCGTATAAACCAGCAGGATGAGCAGGAGTTGCAGCAAGGGCATTCTGTTCATCCTCAGTTAGAACCTGAAACACCAAGCATATAGTAATTATGAATTAATAACAGCTAACACCAAAAGAAGACAATGGAGGCAATAATCAGGAAGCAGAAAACATACAGGTAATGATATCAAAACACTGTCCACATAACTCCTTTCAGATAACAAATTCAAGGGTGTGGCCTCAAGAACTTCAGAATTGAGATGAATTATTGGACTGGCACATGTCAAACAAGAGGACACATTTTCATCACTCTCCTCATCTAAAGCAGCAACATCATTGAGCTGGATATCAGCATTGGTTATGGAACATCTTGTGCAGCTACTGTCAAGCCTACATCAAGGATCAGCTTAGAATAATTTACTGTATGTCCATAGACAAATCCATGATCAGATAATTAACTACAGTACTTTAACAGCTTTTCTTTCACACAACAACAGTACTTTAACAGCTTCTAGTGAATAGCATAACAAAAAAAGGAGATGATTCTAAGACTGAAAACACAGAACCGCAGCACAATTAAGCCTTCAAATTGCAATCTGATTTTACACAACTACAGTACTTTGACAGCTTCTGGTGAATAGCATAACAATATAAGATGATTTTATGACTCGAAAGACATAACCGAAGCACAAATCACCCTTCAAATAGTAGTATGCACATTTACCTGCCTAATTCAAGTATGCTCAGCAACAACAACTTTCCTGAACTAAGAGCATGAAATACACTAGAAATACTGTTTCCTTGAAACGCACAAACGTCACCAATGAGAAGAACATCGTTCTCCCTTTACTGATCTCCAGTGGAAGTTTGGCCAACGAACGAGATCTAGGTCACTAATCCCTGTAATCGTACCCATATGTTATAATGAAACAATCCTTACCCCAATTTTAAAATCATTCGGGATCGGAACAATCCTTACCCCAATTACCATATCACAACAATATAACGAAAGCCATAAGACATTATAGAGTTCCATCATATAACAATCTAACGAAAGCCAAAATATATATATTACCAAAATGACAAAGCAACTCAGAAAGGAAAGCTCGGTAACTACTCCAATAGCATGATTAAAATAAAACAGTAACTCAGCAAAAACAGTACACACATAAAAAGCAAGAACAAGGAAAGCTCTAGCTCACACTTCTAAAAGTTCAACGCATAAGAAACACATAATCCAATGTTTTTTAACATTGTAATACTGAATAAAAACATGTATCTCAAGAATAATGAACATGAAAAAGCATTTCATCCCACATGAAGCATTGTTAAGCCACTGTCTCCAGTTAAAAGCAGTGGCGGATAGTACGAAAAAAAAGAAAAAAAAAATTATATAAAGACTCTCAAGAATCTATCCGAACACAATGAAACAAGCATTTTGCTGAATATCGTTTCATTTTCCCACACAAGCATTTCATCGAGCAGTTGGAGTGCAGTTGTGCAAACTTGTCTAATAACTAATCAAAGCAAATTCAATGGAGCAGCTGAACACAATCAAACAAATCTGAAAGATTAAAGCAATAAAATCAAAACGAGTAAGCAGCTGAACACTTAACAACCAAATCTAAACACTTGAAACGCATGGCAGCTGAACTGGAGCGCAGGAAGTCGCTGAACTCGAGCGCAGGAACACAGTGAACAAATCGAATGGAGAAATTACCTACTGCGGTTCGTCGCTGGAGGCTGCAACTTCTGAGGAAGTCCTCGGTGGTGAGGTCATCGCTGAGGTCTGGTGGAGCCTCCGACTCGGTCGTCTCCTCAGTGTAGCTTGCAGGTCGTCGTTAGAGGAGTGGCGGCCAGATTGAAACTTCCGAATGAAAAATTCGTTGGATTGCAAAAACAACGACAGCGACGGTTGCTGAGAAAAATTTGTTGGATTGCAACAACAGCGGCTACGACGAATGCTGAGGGCTTGGGCACAGCGTTGTTGGCGACAGGAGGTAGCATTACCTAATTCGAGAAGCACGTAGCACGTAGCACGAGGTCAAGCGAGGAAGTAGAATAGGGTTTGTAGAAGGAATCGACAGGAAAGGAGGAGGCGGTTAGAAGTAGAATAGGGTTTCTAACAGCAACGAGTAGAGTTGGAGGAGGCGGCGAGGCGAGGAGGAGGCGGTGAGGCGTGGAGGAAGCGGCGAGGAGGAGGCGGCAAGGAGGAGGCGTCGTCGATACTTAGAGAGTTTTGAGGATTTGTTGAGGCGACTTTAGCATTTGAGTTTTGAGGCAAGGAGGAATCGACGACTCTATCCTTGTTGCTGAAAAAGTCGGGTTCCTAGTTTCTGAGTTTTTGAAGCATTTGTTGAGGCGGGCGCCTGACTGCCCGCCTCTAATGTTTGTGTTCTTTTGAGGCGGGCGCCTTACTGCCCGCCTCTAATCTCTTCGTCGCATCAGTTGAGGCGGGCGTCTTACTGCCCGCCTCTAATTTTTGGGTTCTGTTGAGGCGGGCGCCTTACTGACCGCCTCAACAAGTAAAAAACACAAATATTATTTGAGGCGAACGGATATTTGCCCGCCTCTAAAGCACCTGTTGCAGCGAACTAAATGACTGACCGCCTCAACAGATAGTAGAATAAGACTTTTTGCGTCGGTTTTTAAGGTGACCGCCTCAACAGGGGGGCTGCAACAGGTGTTTTTTCTACTAGTGCATGGTTGCAGAACTAAATTGTCTGATGGAAAAGATGATGATAGAAAAGATGATAACAACTAGGGTTCTTAAATAGAGACTAACCCTAAAAATATATGGTAAAAGATATATCCTAAACGAAATAATAAAAGGAAAGAGATAAAACAAAACAAGGAAACTAAATAAATCAAAGCATAAAAACACGAAGTGCTCGGTAACATATCCAATTGAGCTGCTTGCTTCCTCTAAATCAGCCCATCACTTCTTCATTAAGTGGGCCAACCCATTACTTCAGCCCAACAAGTCAGCAGCTTGCTTCCTCTATTTGATTACGGTGCAAGCTTCCAATGTGGGCCCCATCTGCTTCAGGCCCATGTTTTGCACGGCCCATCTCCTCCATGCCCAGTCCAACTCGGTCCAGCAGCAGCTTCTCCTGCATAATATGTGGGCCAGCCTTTCTTCTCCTCACGTGGGCTGCTTGCTAATATAATGGGCGGCCCACTTGCAATTCACCGCACGGCCAGATATGCATCAGTGCAATACCCGCGATCGCCGCTAACCCATGGCGATCGTCGTCGGTGATTTCTTCGAGTCTTTAATCTTCTACGGTTCTGATCTCAATTTCTTCAGTTCTTAATAAATATCTCAGAACATAATAATGACTCGAAACACATATAATAATACTCCTAAATCAATGTAATAATCCCTAGTTACGCTATACAAAGTGCGGCGTATCAGGTCTCGCTCACACAAAACGAGACTCGAAACTATGCGTAAACGCTAAAAGGCTTTAAGGCCCAATTTGGAAAAACGATGCCTAAACGATGTCGGGATGGAATGAAACTTGGTTTCGATGCATATTAGAGATATTTAACCATGTGGGTAACTCCCAATAAAAACGTCTTCATTTTCGAGTAGCACCTCCTTTGAGAACATCAAACTAGTCATCACTCTTTAAGTTGTTGCAATATGTAAGGTTAAGAACATCGATGTATTGTTATGTTTGAAAAAATTATACAACTTAGTCTTATTAGTCATATAAAGTGACAATAAGTTCTCGCTCACACAAAACGAGACTCGAAACTATGCGTAAACGCTAAAAGGCCTTAAGGCCCAATTTGGCAAAACGATGCCTAAACGATGTCGGAATGGAATGAAACTTGGTTTCGATGCATATTAGAGATATTTAACCATGTGGGTAACTCCCAATCAAAACGTCTTCATTTTCGAGTAGCACATTTTTTGCAAACATCAAACTAGTCATCACTCTTTAAGTTGTTGCAATATGTAAGGTTAAGAACATCGATGTATTTTTATGTTTGAAAAAATTATACAACTTAGTCTTATTAGTCATATAAAGTGACAATAAGGTCTCGCTCACACAAAACGAGACTCGAAACTATGCGTAAACGCTAAAAGGCCTTAAAAGGCCTTAAGGGCGAATTTGGCAAAACGATGCCTAAACGATGTCGGAATGGAATAAAACTTTGTTTCGATGCATATTAGAGATATTCAACCATGTCGGAATGGAATAAAATCTAAACCCTACAAACCCTAAACCCTACAAATCCTAAACCCTACAAACCCTGCTAACCCTGCTCGCTTATAGTAAGCGATCAAGACGAGAACATTTTCCACCACACGTTTAATCGCTTAATATAGGCGAGCAATAAAATCCTCATTATGTAACTAGGTCATGCCGCATATGGCGGAATAAATTTCCATTTCTTTCTTCCTCTCTTTTCAATCTTCACCGCCATTTGACCACCACTTCCCCACTTCCACACCACTACACCGACGACCATGGCACATTTGAACAACCGAAGATTTCATGTGAACAACAACCGATTTCTTTTTCGTAACCCCGCCCGCCGCGCCGCACCCGCCGACTCCGCCGAGTTATCCGCCGCACCCGTATACCATGAATCTTCACTGTAAGAAATTTACATTAGCATAGAAATGTTATCTCTACTGTCAATTAAATGATTTTTCTTTGTTTCCAGGGTTAGACATTTGTGTTTATTGATTTGAGACTCTAACTCCAGGGTTAGGAATTAGCTAGCTCTATTTCTAAATTGTCAAGAGTTGCCTGGTCAGAGAGATTAGCTGCTCTAGAGTAAAAGAAAAAAGAAGCTGAACTTTGAAGTGTTATCCCTAACTAGAGATTAGTCAAAGTATCCAAACATTTGCCACCAACTAAGAATTTCAATGTTGCTTTACATCTTCATTTTAACAGAAGAAAAAGATAACTAGGATTAGGAGTAGTATTTCTCTATAAACACCTGCTTCTCTATTCGTATTTGTTGTATTACTACAAACAAATTGTAACAAAAACTTATTAGGTGGTGTATAATGATTAGGACTTCAATTCAACGGCACACAAAATATATAGTTCTTGTAATGGAAAGTGAAGGATGCAATATCGGAAAGTAGGTTTCAGTGGACAATGAGTGGAAAGGTAGATGTTGATAGTACAAAGAGAACATGTTAGTAGTATAGGAATGGGAAATGGATCCTTCTTTTGATTTGTGTGGGATTCTCTTCTTTTAAGTTTGCCACTACTGCATATTTGTTTTTATTTTCTTCTTCTATTCAGAACTTGCAGTTGTTAGAGTAGCTCTGATTAGATTAGACCACTGGATTCTTTGCAAGTTATAGCTTGACTAATTTATAGGCATTCAACTCTATCCAAGGTCCAACCAAATTCACAACTTGCAGTTGGATAATTTCCTTGTTGCTATTTGTGCTCTGCAATTCTTTTAAGTTTGCCACTACTGAATATTTGTTTTTATTTTCTTCTTCTATTCAGAACTTGCAGTTGTTAGAGTAGCTCTGATTAGATTAGACCACTGGATTCTTGGGTCAAGAACTTTAGACCACTGATCAGAGTAGCTCAATGATTTTCATTTTATGAGCATATGATTGAGCATAATTTCGATTTTATGAGCATATGATTGCTTACATTTTTTTTCTGGGTTAATGATTTGCATTTTATGAGCATATGATTGAGCATAATTTCGATTTTATGAGCATATGATTGCTTACATTTTTTTCCTGGGTTAATAATTTGCATTTTATGAGCATAATTTCGATTTTATGAGCATATGAAATTTTTGTTTTGTATGTTTTAGTCAACGTTAATTAGTAATAATATTTTGGTCAATAATGTCAGCACATTCCGGGGGAGTATCTCGTCAGATGCTACCTCTATTAATCGCGACGCCTGTAATAGATGTTGTCATTGTGGTTTGAAAAGTGAATGGCATGAAATGGACGATACTCAACCTATCAACTACAAGCGACGCTATTATAAATGTGGTGACCCAAGCAGAAAATGTCATTATTTCGAGTGGCTTGACCCCCCCATATATATGAGGAACGAGTGGGCGAAACTATCAAAAGATTGTTGTATGAGATGCATGGACTCAAACTGGCCAATCAAAATCATGAGGAAGTTTTCGAGTGGTTTTCGAAAGATAATGACAGGTTATGGAGACGTTTGCACTGTCCTGATAGTCCTCACACTTCAGATGAGGACTAGTTTGTGTTTGTGTGTTTGTAGTGGTTGAACTTTATTGAGTTTGTGTGTTTGTACTTGTTGTTGAACTTTGTTGAATTTGTGTGTTTGTAATGGTTGAACTTTGTTAAGTTTGTGTGTTTGTAAGTTGACGATTACGCATCGTGGATGGACATCTACTTTTTAATGAAATTACGCATCGTGTGTTTGTTGATTTGATTTGGTTTCTCTAGTATCGCACCAATACAATATCGTTTTTCTCGATTTTGCGTCATTCGAGCATCATTTCCTCGATTCTCGCGCGATTCGACGTGAATTAACATTGAATCTTGTTTATTGCAAATTTCAGTAATAAATCTTGTTTATTGCATCAGTTTCTCGATTTTTGCGTCATTATTTGTCATTAAATCTTGTTTCTCGCCCCATCCAACATTTTGAGTAGAATAAAGCCGTTTTGAGTCGCTTTGTAGTGTTTTTAAGTGTTTTATCCGTTATTGCTCGATTAAAGTAGGCGAGCTATAGTTCGCCTACGTTATCGATTTCTCTTTGACTACCTCCACCCTCTGCAAAAACCGACTCAAACAAATAAAAACGACCCAAAAATGATTAGTGGATAGAGCACTTCAAAACGACTCATATTCATTATGAAATATTATATTTTATATCCAAAACCCATTTGTGTTGATTTAAAAATGAATAAACTTAGGATTAGTTTTGCTAGGTTAACTACAGTTCGCCTACGTTAACCGAACAAATTTGGGTTACAATTGCTCGCTTAAAGTAGGCAAACTGTTGATCGCCTACTTTAACCGAGAAAATTTGGGGCTTTAAGGATTAGGTCGAGCAGCCTCTTCCTACCCTTAAATTCATTTTCTCTCTTTCTCCGCCTCCTTTCTCAGCTCTCCTCCTCCTCCCAGCTGAGCCTCTTCCTCCCTCTCTTTCTCCCAGCTCTAGTCACCTCCTCCTCCCAGCTCTCACCTCCTCTAAGCTCTCGCCCTCGCAGCCGAATATCTCTGTCTTTCTCTGCTCTCGTTGTCGCCTCCTCCACTCTCTCGCCTCCTCCTCGCCTCCTCCAAGCTCTCGCCCTCGCAGCCGGACCGACACCCTCTCCTCGTCATTTCTCCATTGAACAACTAGCTGAGGTATTTATGCCCTAATTTCTTACGAGAAGTTGCTCTATATATATATGCTCGTAAAACTGAACTTGTCGAAGGTATATTAGTGTGTTTATTATTTCCAGTTTTGAAATGAATCATTGCTTTTTCCCCAGTTTTGACCATAAGAGAGAAATTAATCAGATTTATGAGGAGAGGGCGTCGAAACTGAACCTTCCAGTCATTTTTCTAAGTAGCAGAATCTAAACCAAACATTGCTTTTGCCCCAGCTTTAATTTTGGTGTCACCTCTGGAGTAATGCAGTGTTTGGCTTGAATTTAAAATTCTTCATGTTTAGACTCCCTTTTGATGTTGTTTTATCTGCAGTTGATTTAGCTTTGCTTCATGTACTTCTCCATATGTTTCATTAGCTATGAACCTGTTTTAGGGGCATGATGCACTTGTATGAATAGAATGAAGAACCTGTATGAGGATGATGATGCACCTGTATGAGTTAGCTTTGTCAAAGTGCAGTTAAAGGATCTTAAAGTATTCACTGTGAATCTGTTGGTGGAAGCTTAACAGCTATTCCTGGGATCTCAGACATGATTGATGCAAGTCTATTCAACTATATGTCATTCTGTTTGTCCGTAGTTATTTGATGCAATTCTCTCTTAATCTGATGAATTCATAAGCTTTTTCTTTCTACGCTACTTCCATTTTTCAAGGTTCATTCTTATTGATAGTCTCTGCTTTTTCTTTATATTAGAAAATCAGGAAAGAAGGTGATGAGTTTTGATATTCTTCTTTTTCGCACGTCTAGTGGATTATTTATTATGAATGAGGTTTTACTTACAGAATAGGCTATTGAAGTAGAATAGATGATGCAAATATTGAGGGTGACTGATACTTACCACTGCTTTTTGTTTGGTGCTACTGCATTTTGTGTTTTTACAAGAAGAGACTTGTTTTGGTTGTGGCTTTTGGGTGTTGCTTACCTTGTTTTAGCTTAGTATTATCTAAGTTTCTTGCCATTATTCAGGATCCTAACTATTTGAATTTATTTGTGTTTTTTGTTGGCTTGGCTTGGCTTGGATGTAAAATGATGAAGCCATGTATGTTGATTCCCCAACCAACTACATCCACGGGTTGTCCGATTATAGCTCAAGTGATACTGAAGGTGAATTTAGGCAAAAATTCACCGATCCTGATATTGAGGCTTTTGACATGTCACGACACGATGAGTTAATCTACGGGTGCGATGAAATTGAACCAAGAGGTCAGGTTTTTCAAATAATTGCTTGGAATCTTAGATCAGACATGAAGAACATGTGGGAGGATTGTGTTAGCCGCATTGAAAGTTTGACGAAAGAACTTAACGAAGAACGCGCATTAGTTGGAGTGTTAGATTGGCAGAACCAGGAACTCATTGCGGCCATGGCTCAAGTTTATGACGAGCTTGGTCAAGCAAAGATCGAGCGGGACGCTAATGCTGCGAATGCTCGAAAAATGAAGTTTGTGACCATGTTTGTGTGCATTCTTCTTCTGTCAGTGTTTATTAAGATGTATTTTCAATCTAGTTTGTAAATCATAACTTTAGACTTGTTGTTGCTTTAATCCTGTGAATTTGGACGTTTATGTCATTGTTTCTCTAGTATCGAACCAATGTAATGTATTAGTTGTTAAGGCATGATGCTTTGTGTTTTTCATTGTTGGTTTGTAACTGCTTCTAAGGAGAGATTAGCCTTTGTGTTTTTCGTTGTGCTTACTGGATTCAAACCAAATTCAGGTGTAATTGACATTAGTCGTTTCTTCTCGATTTTCGCGTCATTCGAGCATCATTATTCGTTTTTCCTCGATTCTCGCACCATTCGACACCATTTTATTTTATTACTCGTTTCTTCTCGATTTTCGCGTCATTCGGGCATCATTAGTCGTTTTTTCTCGATTCTCGCACCATCCGACACTATTTAATTTTATTACTCGTTTCTTCGCGATTTTCGCGTCATTCGAGCATCATTATTCGTTTTTCCTCGATTCTCGCACCATTCGACACCATTTTATTTTATTACTCGTTTCTTCTCGATTTTCGCGTCATTCGGGCATCATTAGTCGTTTTTGCTCGATTCTCGCACCATCCGACACCATTTAATTTTATTACTCGTTTCTTCTCGATTTTCGCGTCATTCGAGCATCATTATTCGTTTTTCCTCGATTCTCGCACCATTCGACACCATTTTATTTTATTACACGTTTCTTCTCGATTTTCGCGTCATTCGGACTTTATTAGTCGTTTTTCCTTGATTCTCGCACCATTCGACTGTAATTAAATTTTATTACTCGTTTCTTCTCGATGTTCGCGTCATTCGGGCATCATTAGTCGTTTTTCCTCGATTCTCGCACGATCCGACACCATTTAATTTTATTACTCGTTTCTTCTCGATTTTCGCGTCATTCGAGCATCATTATTCGTTTTTCCTCGATTCTCGTACCATTTGCCACCATTTTATTTTATTACTCGTTTCTTCTCAATTTTTGCGTCATTCGAGAATCATTAGTCGTTTTTCCTCGATTCTCGCACCATTCGACACCATTTAATTTTATTAGTCGCTTTTCCTTGATTCTCGCACTATTCGACGTTATTAGTCGATTCGCAAGTCCAAAATATCATAAAAAGAAAGAAATGTTATACATACAATAATCCAAAGTGTAAAAGTATGTCAAACCGAGCAATCTAATCTCTACCGCCCTGACTACCTGAAGCATCGGCGTCCCCACCACCCTGACTACCACTACCCTGGCATGGATCATAAAGAGAATCTGTAAAAATATGTTGAGATGCACGAGGAGGAGGGGGAGCCATCGGAATAGACTCGTCTACCAGTACATGTAGAAAACTCCTCATGAGATCAACAACCTCCTGCTGGGAAATCATGTCGGTCATATCTCTCGGTCTGTCTATATAACTCCTGATCATAGCAGCAACTAACTGGTTCCGCTACATTCATAAAACAATAAAATTAGAATCATAATTTTATAAGATATTCATAATCAATATTCAAATAAAACTAATAAAACATACCGCAAGAGTGTTGACAGACGGAGTAGGATGAATAGGACCAGCTGGACGATCCTGGCGAATAGATGTGGGATCCACATATATGTGCGAGACGTCGTCCAACCAGTCCAAGTAGTCCTCAGTCACTCCCCAGAAGTCTGAGGCTCGTGGCTGCTCAATCTGGTACAACGGCCTAGGTTCCTCATCCCAGATCAATGACAACTCAGGGGGGAAATGCACGGTGTAGTGGTAGATGATCTCGGTGCGAATGACCTTGATAGGCTCCAGCAGAGACTCACGAGGGATCATCTGTATATGTCCGAACTGGCGGAGTACATGGTCCGGATAATACGCCTCCTCTATATCCATGGAGCGTAATAGGCCTCTGAAGAGTGAAGGTGCATACCGTGGTAAAGTGAGGTCGACCCTAGCAAATGGCTTCCACTGAACCTGTTATAACAATTCAGAATATGTTATCATGTGCATACTTTAAATAGAAAGACAATAATTAATTAAATAATAAATCATTATACCTCCTCATATCTAATCTTGTCAAGCAACCGGCGTATACGGATCAAACGATTGGTATCCTGCCCCTGTGGGACCTCTTGTCCATCCCTAAAAGTTGCTGCATCCGCTTGCTGGGAAATGGGGAAAGTAAGCCCATATCCACGACTGTAGAATACGAATGAACGTCACAAATGAAAAAAGGTAATCACTAATTTTAAATTAAGTAATCAAACGACGATCACTTACCCTCAACAGTATGCCACAACTTCCTACGCCCTTCGCTATTGTTCTAGACGCATGTCCTAAGTTTCTGTACAGAAAGGCCAAGAAACCGGCTCCCCAGGCAAAACGGCTAGTCGCTGAGTGATCCATCACGAGACCCAGTATCCAATGCTTCAACTTGTTGGTTGTCTTGTCGACGAACACTATAGTCCCGAGCAGAATCCATAGGTACAGCGATGCGACCAACCCCTCGTCCCTCTCGGGTGCCTTCATCATATCCTCTAAGACCTTCTTAACTGTAGCCAAAGGAACAACTAGTGTTTTTTTTCCACTGCTGCACTTGTTTCACGTCCACCCCAAGGACAGTAGCTATCAGCTCCAAGACCTTCTCCTCTGGCACATCAGGGAGATAGGTACAACTCTGCCCGTCTATGGGCACACCAAGAATCTCAAAGACATCGTGCAGTGTAATAGTCATCTCGCCCCATGGAAAATGAAAGGAGTTGGTCTCTGGGTGCCATCTCTCCACGAACGCAGATTCTTTGTATGCCTTTTTTCAATTTTTGTGGCTTTTTCATACAATATATATATTCAATAAGCTCATGCAGATACAACCAACACCCAAATAATTACATGTGAATACATTCTCCTCCCCCATACTTAAACATTGCATTGTCCTCAATGAAATGGAAGACATAAAAACGAACCCAGGGAAGGAGACAGAAGACTCACATACAAGGTCGGATGACCTTCCTCCAATAAAACTCAAAGTGTGGTAGAATGAGAAACTAGATGAGCACTAAATATAATCCAATAATGCATAGCTCATCTAAAGCAAAAGAAAGAATACCTCCAATGTAGAAGGTGACCCAAATAAATTAACTCCTTGCAAAGAACATGGTCACCAACAAGCTAAGCTCCAGCGAATGTAGATCTAAAATGATAGTACCAATGAAACCAAACTTGATGTAATACAACTCCTTACTTTCTTTTCTCACTTTTTTTTTTTTTTTTTTTTACGGACGGGAGAGAAGACTTACAGCGAGATTGGCTACTGACTGTAGCTGACCCTAAGCTTCGATGATTTCCTCATGTCCATAGAAAAACCCAAAAGAAAATTAAATCGAACAAAAACAAACTCAAACCTCGGGTTGCCTCCCGAGTATCGCCTTATTTTATGTCGTGGCTCGACATGAAACTCAAGAGATTTAACTAACGCCATTTGGCTTTGTGAAAACCGTCTCTTGTCTGAATTCTCTCTTGAACCACTCATGGAACGCTTTGAATCTCGTCCCTCTTACCTTGACCACCTTGTCCTTAGAAATGGAGGGTGATTGCCCAAAGGATGTGGAGAGAGCTTACCTTTAGGCTCTGGCTTAGCCTGACACTCCTGCATGTTAGTAGACAAAATAGCATCTACTTTTGGGGGCTCTAAGAGATTCTCTAAAACAGGTTGTAATTCATCCTTACAAGTAGGATTAATCACATCAATAGCACATAGAGAATTCTTATCAATGGGATCCATGTCATAAATATTATATTCTACCTTATCCCCATCAAACTCCATAGAGAGAGTCCCACTATTAACATCAATTTTTGTTTGTGCAGTTTTCATGAAAGGTCTACCTAACAGTATAGGTGTGACATTATTAGCATGCTCCATATCCAACACAAAGAAATCAGTAGGAAAAATCAGATCACCAACCATAACAAGAACATCCTCAACAACCCCTTTCGGGTATACAGTAGACCTATCAGCAAGTTGAATAACAGTTCCTGTTTTATGCAAAGGTCCTAAGCCTAGTGATTCATACAAAGAGTAAGGCAAAACATTGATTGATGCACCTAAATCTAGCATGGCTTTGTCAAATTTAGTTTCACCAATCACACATAGAATGCTAAATATGCCTGGATCACCACATTTCTTAGGCATGCGTTTTTGAAACACTGCAGAAACTTGTTCACTTACGTCAACTTTTTTCTTTCCTTTCAGTTTTTGATTTCTTTTGATAGTGCAAACTTCTTTCAAAAACTTAGCAAATCTAGGAATACTCTTAACAAGTTTAAGCAAAGGAATGTTTACCTCACACCTACTAAAGGTTTCGAAGATTTCGTTGTCGTTCTCCAGCCTTCGAGTATCCTTCAACGCCTCAGGAAAGGGAGCAACAGGCTTCTGAGAGAATAGAGGTGGAAAATTCGGGTGAACATAATTATCAATATACTCAGGGGTCTCCTGGCGATCGCCATCAACAACTGGCGATCGCGGTCGCGGATGATTTTGCACCTCAGCTTCTGGAATGGAATGGCGATCGCGATCGGGATGCAGATCCTGTTTTGCTCTCTGTAATCTCATGGCGATCGCCACTCATATCTGGCGATCGCGGTTTTGGCACAGAACAGTCATTTAAAGTTTTTCCGCTCCTCAAGAACACTGCACTGACGTTCTCTCTCGGGTTTCTTACCAGTTCCCTGGCCTCTAATTTACTCACAGCTTGAGCAATCTGTCCTAACTAATTTTCAAGATTTTGGATGCTTGATTCCGTTTTAGCGTTTTGTTGCATCACAGTCTGAGCTAAGGACTTGATCATATCTTCAGCAGTCATAGAATTCTGAGGTCTAGGTTGCTGATAATTAATATTATGAGAATCATACCTTGGCCTTGGTTGCCATCCACCAACAGCGTTTACCTCAGCATTCGGCTCTTGGAGTTGTTGACCACCACTTTGCAGCATAAAAGACTTCATCATATCTTTCAATTTATTCATATCACTTTGAATTTTAGCGGGATCAAGTGAACTTACTGACTGTGTTCTTTGCCTGCTACCAAACTGCCTTGAGCTCTCAGCTAATTCCTCAAACATTTCAGTAGCCTGAGGTATAGTCAATCTTAAAAAGTTACCTCCACATGATGCATTCACCATTCGACGATCCTCATCAATCAGGCCATTAAATAAGTACATAAGGAGATCTTGGTCAGTATAACTATGGAATGGGCAGCTTGAGCAGAGCTTCTTGAATCTCTCATAATATTCATAGAGACTCTCAGTTGAGTGTTGTTGAAGATTTGTGATCTCCTTCTTTAAGCTGCTCTGTTTTGTAACTGGAAAATATTTCTCTAAAAAGACATTTTTCATCTTAGCCCATGTATCAATACTCCCTGGAGCTTGATAATAGAGCCAATCATTCGCAGCGTCTTTCAGAGTAAATCTGAAAGCTCTCAGCATGACCTGCTCCTCAGTAACACCTCTTGGCTTCATACTAGAACATATGGCATGGAATTGAGCCAAGTGTTTGTTGGGATCTTCTCCTGCTAAGCCATGGAAGTGTGGTAGCTCACGAATTAAACCAGCTTTTAATTCAAAATTCACACCTTCTTCAATCTCAGGAAACCTCACTGCTAAAGGTTGTTGGTTTAAGTCTGGGGCAGTGAGTTGCCTCATAGTAGGCAGTGGCGGTCCATGTCGATCACCCATCTCGTTCTCTTGGTTCAGAGCTGCTCTTTGGTTCCGAAGAAACGTCCTTTCAATCTCTGGGTCAAAGGAAACAAGAGATGAATCAATAGCACGGGTCTGAACCATAAAGGTTCACACCAAACAGTTGATAATTTCACAATTAACACCGAATCAGAAAAATTTCAATTTCCCGGCAACGGCGCCAAATTTGATGAGGCTAAAGTCGTAGTGCCAAATCAAAGAAAACTCTAAACACTAACTAAAGTATAGCAAGAAAGTAGAGGTCGAACCCAAGAGAATCAAAACACCAATCGCTATGTAGTCAAGCGAAATACCAACTAACGAACAAGTAACAAGTAACCAAAGGGGGGGGGTTTGATTATATGAAACACAAAAGTAACAAGTATCAAGCAAAGAAAGTTTTGTGAGAATATGATGAGAAGGGGTTTCACCTAGCAAGTATCCACACAACAGTCAATCAAGTTGATCATAGATTTATCTCAAGTTCTATTCAATCCTAGGGAATGTTCCTATTCCAATCTTTAATATATCAGCAGGCCAATCGGTCCTGAAAATACTTACTATTCAGCAATCAGGGAAACCTCTCAAGATTAGATGAAATAGCAGCAAAGGGCACAGGAATCATAAGGATGCATGCAATAACTTACAACCGTCAAGTATTAACATGAAATCAATTCTCTTTCATAAAAGCAATCAACTACCAGATCATGCAGATATGAGTGCTACAATGACAAGGAATTCCACCGTATATTCCTAGTCTAGCAATAGAAAACTATCAATCAAACTAGGTGATCAAGCTAGCAAAACTAATAGAAATCAATAGATGAAGAACAAGAGAATTAATACAAACCCATAGGAAAAGAACAAGAATTTAGAAATCTCACAACTTAATAACTGAAGGTTTCAACCGCTAAGTAAAACAATGGAGTTTAGTTCCTACTCATGGTTGCAAAACTAAATTGTCTGATGGAAAAGATGATAGAAAACATGATGATAAAGATGATGATAGAAAGAAAGAAACTAGGGTCCTTAAATAGAGAACTAACCCCAAAATATATGGTAAAAGATAAATCCTAAAACTAAAATAAGGAAAATAAGAAAATAATAAAAGAAATAAAAACAAAGGAAAATAAGGAAAGTCCGGAATATCTTCGGCCTTGTTGTGGCGATCGCCATAGATGCCTGGCGATCGCGGTCTTCATGTAAAACTTTGCCTCGTCTCTGTCATCCCATGGCGATCGCCGTAGAGTCATGGCGATCGCCATAATCTCTCGAACTCACATAACTCTTCTGTTGTAGAATGGCGATCGCCTGGATGGTAGTGGCGATCGCCGCTGCTCCGCATAATATCTTCAAGTCTTCATGTCTTCAATCTTTGATCTCTTCTTCTTCGGTTCTGATCTTCATTTCTTCACTTCTTAATAAATATCTCAGAACATAATAATGACTCGAAACACATATGATAATACTCCTAAACTAATGTAATAATCCCTAGTTACGTTATACAAAGTGCAGCGTATCAGCTGTAGATGGCTCGGGAACTGGTGTATGTGCACTAGATGGCTTAGACTCTATATCTACCCTTGCAGTTGCACCCCTCCTACGATCACTATCTGTGATCACCCTCGGAGGATCTAAATGTCTATCAGCTACAGGTGTCGGACAAACCGGGACTCCCAATGCAGCACGTACACCCTAAATTATTAATTTCTTAACGCTATTATTCACTAATAAATTTACGATCAATTCAAAGGACAACTAAAAGATCCTCCGAGAAAAACATATAAATTCAAAGGACTTGGACCAAGTACGATAATTAAACAATCATACAGAAACAATTTAAATTCAATTTTGACAACTACGACAATCATGCATAAATAATTTAAATTCAACTACGACAATCATGCATAAACAATTTATATTCAATTACGACAATTTCCATTAAACTACGATAATTCGAACAATCATACATAAACAATTTCTAATGGTCATGCAAACATACTTTCGATTTAATTACAATAATCAAATTACGTTAGGAGAATTAAGAGTACGTACCTCACGACGATTTCTGGGTGCCGGAGTCTTGTAGTCTTGTCGAGTTTCCCGTTTTCTAGCCCCACCGGCAATCTGAAATGGCCCTGTGCCGTCTCCGTCACCACCTTTAGGCAACCCACCAACCCCGGTTCCCGTAGTCCCGACGCCCGCCAACCCCGGTTCTTCTTCAATCGTCTCACCAACCTCAGTTCCGACCTCAACCTCAGTCCCGCCCTCCGCCCGAATCTCCTCCGTCGATTCCCGTAGTCCCCCGCCCACCTCAGCATCCCCCTCCCTACCAGCGCCCTCCGCCCGAATCACCTCAGCAACCCCTCCCCACCAGCACCCTCCGCCCGAATCTCCTCCGTCGATTCCCGCAGTCCCCCGCCGACCTCAGCAACCCCCTCCCCACCAGCGCCCTCCGCCCGAATCACCTCAACAACCCCCTTCCCACCAACACCCTCCCTCGTAGATTCCCGCATCTCCCCCGCCTGAATCCCAAACTGCCCACCAACGCCCACCTCTGCAATGACCTCCCCACCAACTCCCTCCCCCGCTTGAATCCCGACTGACGCACCAGCTCCCTCCTCTGCAACGGCCCCATTTTTTTCACCCTCCAAAGCCATAGATGGAATTAAGAAATTGAAGAAGAAGAATAGATGAAGAAGAGAAGAAAGAATAAGACCGATCGGAACTCGCTGCAAATTTTGAAAAAGAGGCGGAGAAGAAGGTGAACAGGGGAAAAGAAAGAGACGCCCTAATATAAGCGAACAGATTGTTCGCTTATTTTAGGCGAACAAAGCCTAAGTTGTTCGCTTATATTACGCGAACACAACCTAAGTTGTTCGCTTACATTAGGCGAACAAAGCCTAAGTTGTTCGCTTATATAAAATTACAAATCTCATAATTTCCCTATTTTTCGGTGAAATTTGTTTTTTTTAAAAAAAAAAACTTTTGCTCGCCTAACTTAAGCGAACTAAGTAAACCCCAGACCCCACAATTTGAAATTTGTCGCGGGAAAATGTTTATTTTTTCATTAAAATATGTTGCTCGCCTAACTGAAGCGAACTAAGCTTGAATATTTCCCAGAATTACACAATTATTCATATTTTACCCCTGGAACTGGTTGTTCGCCTAACTTAAGTGAGCTAATGTAGTTCGCCTATGTTAGGCGAACAATATGGCGTGTAAACAACATCTGACAGGCGTGAGAATAGTAGGATCCTATATATACATGATACATGTACTCACATTCACTCCTCATTTTTACATCAAGCTCTATAAGAGAATCACAGCTGCTGCTCAAGCTAATTTGGATCTTAAAAAGTTGATCTGGTCTAGAGTGAAACATGAACAGCAAAAGGATGAGCTGCAAGCCTACAACGTCCCTACCAAGCTCAGATTCCATATCATTCTTTAACTTCACCTCAAACTTCAGGTAAAACCTTTTCATGTTTCTGGCATTCCCTAATGATGAAATCTTCCATTAACTTTCATTATTGTTTCAATCTTTTTTAGATTTTCAGTCATCGGCTTCTTCGTATCAACCTCCCAACCAAGTTCAAGCTCAAGTTGAACCAATCAACACTAATGGCCAGAATCATGGTAAACGCATGTTTACTCATAATCCAGCAGCCACTGGTGTTTTCTGGCATTCCCAAGATCATTAACTTTGATTTTTATTTAAACCTTTTTTAGATGTTCAGCCGTCACAAATCATGACCCGTGAGAAGCTGCAACGTCCCTACCAAGCTCAATCAATCATTACTGATCTCACGTTAAATCATAATCTAACAGCATATGGACAAAGATTTGTGGTGTGGCTAATGCTGAAAGATACTTCCACAGCCTTCCAAAGAGTGCAAATACAGTTGCAATTTATGTTGGTCTGCTGCACTCATTTGCAACTGCAAAATTAACTGATCGAATAACTCTTTTCAAAACAATGATAAAGTATAAGTGTTTGTCTCTTACTGCAATGCAACCATGTAGATGACTCGATATAGGTTTTGACATAAACTTAAGACTCTGGCTCAGTTTTATAAAGAACTCAAGTGTTGAGTCAGATTTATTGACTTACAACTATATGGATCAACTCATGTGAAGGCATAATCATGAGGCAACACACTGTGAAGTAATTAATCACTCATAAAATCCCTCAAGGCATCACTGTTACAAGATGTTTATTGTCAAGTGATTACATCGATTGACATTTCCTTTATATTCTGCATATATAATATAATCACATCAATACTGTAATACTCCAAATCCTCAATATTTAAGAATTAGTGACCGTGTTTAGGTGCTTTCTTAATCTTAAGTTACTTGGAATATTTACTGGATCACGTATTTTGTATCAAAACCATATGGACATAAACGTCAGAAAGCATATTCAGGCCTTTCCCCTCGCTTTGACAAAAAAACAGATGAACCTGAAGAAAAATAAGCTTTTCAAACCTGAAGAACAACCTGAGCTCCATAAAAAATAGTTGAATCTAACTAAAATTTTATATATATGATTGTAGATCCACATCAAAATACGAATTAAATATATCAGCAATCATAAAAAATAGTTGAATCTAACTAAAATTTTATTAAAATTTTATATTTATTAATTTAATTTCAAAAATGTGATATATTTTGACTAAAGCCCAACATTCAAGCCCAACATTCAACCTCAAAAATGTGATAATTTCAAAAATGCGTAGCACGGGCGAGAAAGTACAAGTATATTATAAAGTTAAATGTTTGAGGCAATAAATTCTAAACCCCAACATTCAATGTCATACCATTAATCCCAAATCATCCATACAAAACTAAATCTTTCACATGGGTTAAATTTTGACATTTTTTATATGGAATCATAATAGGCTTGAATTTGAACTCTAAAATTTCTAATATATATAGTTGAATCATGTGTTAATAAGAGATACCAATACTTTAGTATATAGTCATTTTTCACTAATAATTAGTCTTTATTAATATTAATATTCACGTATCCTTCAAATATAATCAGTTTCAAGTTTTTACTTTTTATTTGCATTCAATCTTATATTAAAGTAAAATTAAATTTATTTAAAACATAAAAAATTCACCAATAATTAATTTATAATAAAAGAATATATTGGAAGTGAGATTAAGGAATGTTTTATTTTCTCACAAAAAAAAGAATGTTTTATTTAGTCCAATATTCATACGAAACATATTAAAGAGTATTTTATTTCTAATGTAAATAAATTTCATACAAGACTAAAGATCCACGCGTAGCGCGGACATCAATATCCTAGTTTCCAAATAAAACATGAAAAATTGATTAGCTATCTTAGATGCAAATCATTGATGAAAACACATGAGGTTGAAAGACCTAATGCTCCACTATACTAAAAAGATTGAAGGAACTGCAACCACACTTGAGTTCGAGTTGTTTATTTTTGTTTAAGAAAAAATGATAGAAACACTTCATATACTCCTCAAGCGAACATTGATGGAGACAAAAATGGACAACACATATATAATTGAGCAAAGTGACAATCAATGAGCATAAAACTCACCAGTAAGAATCAAATTGTCACCTATTTGCATATGACGACATCATTGCCTAGGGTTCAGACCCTCTTGATTCAAATCATTGAAAGCCTTCATTTGTACTCACTAAGTCCTAAGTCACGGTATATAGTTCATGTTTATCATATAAGGGGTTCCTTTATGATGTTCCTGTTTTCCTCTTTTGTTCAATTTGAGTCGAAGAGTTTGGACAAAATTGTCCTCATTAAAACCCAAAATTCACATTAGTACAAAACCCATAAAACTCACTCTCTCCTTATTTATATTCATCCACCCACGTGTACACCTATATCATTCTTTAATTTTAAAAAATGGACACAACTTCCTATTCTACTCTTCCCCTCCAATTTTATCAACTTTGTTAGCCAACTTTTCTCCCCTTAAATAATGTGCCCAGAAGCAAACCGGAACTATAAACATGGACAGAGGAAGTATGTAGTTTCATAATTTTCAAGTCAAATTCCCATATAGCAAGAGGAATTTGCCTAATTATCCAATCCTGAATATTACAATTGTGTTGCAGTCTACTCTAATATTGTTGAACAATAACTAAGGACTTGACTAATTATCCAATCCTCTTAGGAAACTTGCATATGAACTATATTACCCATATAAAAGTGATAACATTATCATATATCTATTAATTAACACCTAATAACATTATCATATATCTATTAATTAACACCTAAACTGAAAAAATGTGAATATATATATTGAAGTGGGTATAATATTCCATGAGAACCATGACAACAAATTCGAATAAAACATCCACAACTTCCTTAAACATTAGAACACGTAGCAAACCTCCAAAAGCTACGGTCAAAAATTTGATATCTGAATCAAGGCCTAGCATATCTAGCTCCACCACAATTCAGATTCTAAGATGGAAAAAAAATTCAAAAAGCTTGGCAGAAGATTCAATGCAGGGAAACTATATATTTCCAGTTGTAAAACTACATTGGCGTGCAAGTATGCAGAGTCCATATTTTATACTACATTCGTTTCTATTTGTTTGTCCACTTTAACCGCTCTATCATATTCACATGTCGATACAATTTGCTCGATTATTCTCAATCTATGAGAAAAAACATAGTCATATGTGATCTTGTTTGATTCGTCTCAATTAACACTTTAACAACATAAAAAATTTACATTTTTTAACAATACGTAATTAGAGATATTAACGACGTAAAACTCATCTCGACAAACGTAAAAATTACAAAATGGACAAATAAATAGAGACGAAGGGAGTATAAAAAATGGAAGGTTTAGTTGAAACAACCAAGTCACGAGGGTATCTTCATCCAACTTGTTCACCAAATAAACAGCAACATTGTACTCCCTATGTCCCCTAATATAAGACTCATTTGCTTTTTTGACACTATTCACAAACCGAGAGAATCTTCTCGTTTTCTTCCAATATATAAAAATAAATATAGGCATGTGAGATCTCGTTTGATTCGTCTCAATGAGTACTTTGAGAATATTAAAAAATTATAATTTTTATCATCGTATATTTAGAGATATTAACGTTACAAAATATGTCTCGACAAATGTGTCAAAAGCAAATGGGAAGATCATGAAGGGACGGAGTGAGTAATTCATTGTGACATAGATTAGAGGCCCACAAGACTGCATTTCTACGGCTTGCAAGCACACACACAAACAACAAATTAAACCAAAAGAACTAAGAAACAAAACGTAACAATACATCTCAATATTGATGAAGATGTCTACTTGTACAGATCATGGAAATTAAATCTTTTCCAGATACTTTAGAAAGTTAGGGAAATTTTTGTTTGACCCTACTTTCATCAACTGATCTCTCTAAGTCAAGATGATTTACATAGAAAGGTTGAATAAGTGGCGAATAAATGACGTGAAATGATGATCCAGACAATAGGTAGTAATTCCATTAACAGAGGACCCCGACAAACTATAGTGTTTGACATCAAAAGTCCAAGTGCTAAACTCAGCCAAGTCTCATACTTTATAAAAAATATTTTTAAGCCTCGAGAAATTAAGTAGAATGACTTGTAATTTTAATGACATGTGTGTTGTAACTTCGTTTGAGCTAACCATACTTTCCTACCACTTACTACCACATGCTAGAATAAGGTGATCATATTTTATGAAGTGCTCAATCATATGAAGCAACTGACAATTTTAAATAAAAAACCCTAATTAACAAAAGAATTGAATTAAACAATTAGAGCTTTTATAACAGCTCGCGACTGAATCAAAATCAGAGATGATAACAAAGTGATGAGCATAGAGGATTTATGAGGTAAAAGAGGGCTTTAATGTTTAAGTAGATATTCAGTTTTGTTGCCTTTAATCCAGACTTTGAGCAAATACTCGTAGAAGCTGAATCTTTCTTTCGGTATAATGACTTGATTAGTGCCGAGTTGTTGTTTGCTAGGCACGGCAACATAAACTTCAACCATTTCTTGAACAATAGTAGACATCACGACTGAGATCTGGCTGATTTGCAATGCTTACCACTTGAAAAGGATGTGATAACCTTAATCACCCAAAATAAAAAGCATCAAGGAATGAGAACTTGAGTAATATGACATTTATGATTAAGTGAGAGAGCGAAAAAATATCAGAGAAAACCATCAATTAATACTCTCTTCTCATTCCTTATGACAATTTTTACGTACGGAGCAACAAAATTAGGCAACATAGACAATTAAAATAAAGACCCAAGGAGCATAACTAACAGCCTAGAAATTTAGAACTACATGGAACCCAGCTACATATATACACACAGATGATACGCAATAAAGCCATAGAGCATGAATAGTAGTTCTCAATTAGAACTACATGGCCTATTTCTACTTCTATTTCCTATTTCGGAAAAGCTTTACCAATCACAATTACAACTGTCATAGTATACTCTCTTCACTTATTTCGCCAACTACAGTTCAATCTGAAATGATTCAGAATAAAAAAATGGCAAAACAATCAACACGAATAACGAATTAAGAGCTTCCCTATTCTCTACTTATAGCTAGGCAAATGAAAGTAACTAACATTGCTTTGCTAGTTTGCTGAAAATGACCTAATTAGTATTGTCCAAATTGGTTGCATACTTGTAACTTGTAAGTCTAAAATTAATATATATGCTCTAGGAGGCAATTATTGTCCAAGGCTAATAAATCTGTAAACATAATCCTATGAAACTTTAGACAAGCCGATTCAGAAATTGATTGATTTACCAAAATTGCACCTCAGATGGACGGACTCTTGCATATTTAATCAGTCTCGGGATCTCATAGTCGTCGACCACCACCTTCCAATCGATTCTACAACTGATGTAAGAAGGACTGACCGTCAGATTAACTGTGCCAAGTGAGCCTAGTTTATGTTAAATCCAATAATACAGAAACCACAATGTGAAACACAACCTGCAAGCATATTCAAATATTAACCCAACCCAATCATTATTATAAATTCAATGTGAAATTTGGTGTTGAAGATATCACAGTATGAAACACAGTGTTTCATAACGCATTTATCACAGAGTCATCGAAGAAAGCTTGCAAACCCACCTCATATATTAAAAGTGATCACAGAGTGACAACTTTCATAGTGCATTTATCACTTCCGTCGCCGTAATTAACAATGTTTCCACCGCCTCGTTTCCGGGGCTATTTCCGGCGCAAACAACCCCTACAATATGTTGGTAAAAGTCTATTAATAAAACTTATTGATTTTATATTAAAAGAATGGAATTAGTAGGGAGTAATCTGATTTTAATAAATCAGTGGCTGAGATTAAAAGATGATCTGTTAAGATCAATGGCTGAGATTAGAAGTTGATTTCTGAGATCAATGGTTGAGATTTTTCTTTAAAAGATAACTTCCTAACTGCTGTTAACTGTTCTCAACTTTCCTAACTATAATCTGAAATAACTGTGCATGACAGTTGAGAAATTCTCTATAAATAGAGAATGTTCCTCCACAAGGAAAATATGAAAGAAAATCAGATTTTCTGTCTGATTTTTCACTAAAGGGCTTTGTTGTATCCTGGGAAGTGGATTTGTCTGAAACCCTACAGCAATCAAATAGGGGACAAATATCACTTTAAAGACAGTGATCTTTTCACGCCTCAAAGCTATTTCTAAACCCTTATTCCCAACAGATATCACAGTATGAAACACAGTGTTTCATAACGCATTTATCACAGAGTCATCGAAGAAAGCTTGCAAACCCACCTCATATATTAAAAGTGATCACAGAGTGACAACTTTCATAGTGCATTTATCACTTCCATCGCCGTAATTAACAATGTTTCCACCGCCTCGTTTCCGGGGCTATTTCCAGCGCAAACAACCCCTACAATATAGTCGGTTGAAATTCTCATCCGAATCGACTATCTCAAGGCTTTGAGCAACGTGTTTGGAGCGTCGGGTCGGATTCGTAGACATAAGGAGTAAACATCTTAGCACTCGGTGGTTGTGGTTGAAGCAAGGCGGTAGAGTGGTTGAGCGGTTGAGTCATAGGCGCAAGAGATGAATGTGAAAGGGTGAAGTAGATTAAGCTATGTTGAGCGTCCAAATCGAAACTTATATCAATCGACTGTAATCAACGATTGATAAGAGAGAGAGAGAGAGAGAGAGAGAGAGAGAGAGAGAGAGAGAGAGAGAGAGAGAGGGAGAGAGAGAGAGAGGCGACCTGTTTCAGATCGTGAGAGGTTGGCTCAATTAGGGTTATAAAACAATTTGTTTTTAGTTTAGTTTTAGGGTTTTAATTGGATGACTGGAGGCTTTTAGAGAGACTGAAAATTGAGTTGTCTTTAATTGGTAGGTAGGTTATTTGTTACAATTAAGTTTGTGACAAGTAGTTGAAAATTATTTGTGACAACTAGGTTTATTAAGTTTGTGACAAGTTTTAGTTTAAGTTTGTGACACGTTCAGTTTATGACAAGTTGTTGAAAATTATTTTGACAACTAAGTTTATTCAGTTTGTGACAAGTTCAGTTTGTGACAAGTTCAGTTTGTTACAAAGTTGTCATCAACAACCAATTACGAAACAACTAAGTTTATTTTGTGAATATATCATTTTGTAACATTTTTTCAGTTCGTGACATGTTTAAATTTTTCGCAAGTTGTTGAAATTCTTCTTGGGACAATTAGGTTTATTTACATACTTTCTATTTAACGCCCACCCTTTTTGCTATTTACCGCCCAGGTCATCCGTGCGTCACGCATGGATATGATCCGTGCGTCACGCATGGATATGATCCGTGCGTCACGCATGGATATGATCCGTGCGTCACGCATGGATATGATCCGTGCGTCACGCATGGATATGATCCGTGCGTCACGCACGGATTGCGCATTCCAGAAAACGCACGGATTGTATCCATGCGTGACGCACGGATTGTATCCATGCGTGACGCACGGATACAATCCGTACGTCATGCATGGATTTGCATATATGAATCTAGGGTTATTCAATGTATTCAATGTATTTCTAGTTAAGTGTGCAAAGAAACACATTTTTAGTGTCTTTTTAAAGGCGATAAAGCCCAATTCGACAAAAACGTCATCGAAACTTTATCGAAATGGAATGAAACTTTGTTTCAATCCTTATAATGTCTATTTGATCTTGTGTGTAACTTGAAATTCAAATTTATACCTTTGTAAGTGAAACATAGTTTGAAAACCGAACGAGGTCGCAATTTGTATGGCGCACCATATACAATTTGAAATATAATAAGGTTGAACATTCGTCAACATAACAACAATATAAGCATTCTAAATTTAGCAATAAGATTTTGCAACATAAAACCATGCGTCACGTGTGGAATGCATCCACACACCACGTATGGTTTTACACCATACGTGACGCATGGATTTCAATGTATTTTTTTGTTGCTTATGACTGTTCCATGTCAATGTATTCAATGTATTTGTACTTATGTCACACAAAATAATTCATGTTCCGTGTTGTTTTTAAAGGCTTTAAAACCACAAATCGCCATAACGTCGTCGAAACATCATCGGAATGGAATGAAACTTGTTTACAATGCCTATTAGATATATTTAACCATGTCCGTAACTTTACATCAAAACCTTTTGCTTTTAGAGTAACACGCTCTTTGTAAAACATCAAACTACTCACTACAAGCTTAACTTGTTGTAATATATATGGTCGCAACATTGATGTTCACGTATGTTTGAAAAATTTATACAAAAATGTGTTATAAGGCATATAAAGTCCCAATAATGTCTCACATATACAAAACGGGATTCGAAATTATGCCAAAACACTAAAACCACTAAAAACGGCTTAAATGGACTTAAGGCGGTTTTTGGCGAAACGACACACGAACGATGTCCGAATGTAATGAAACTTGTTTTCAGTGGATATTATGGATATTTAACCATGTGGGTAACTCCCAATCACAACTTCTAACTTTTAAAGTACCGCCTCCTTTGTAAAATACATACTAGTCGTAACTCTCTAACTTGTCGCAATATGTATATTCTACAACATTGACGGTGATTATTGTTGAAAATACTATACAACTTACTCTTATTAGGGATATTCAGTAGAAACAAGGTCTCGCTCACACGAAATGAGGCACGTAAACGCTAAAACCACTACAAACGCCTTAAATGGACTTAAGGCGGTTTTTGGCGAAACGACACTGAAACGATGTCCGAATGTAATGAAACTTGTTTTCAATGCCTATTAGGTATATTTAACCATGTGGATAACTCCCAATAACACCTATTAACTTGTAAAGTAGCATATCCTTTGTTTGGACTTCTTACGTGGCTTAAATGTCCAACCTTTGACAATATGTAATTTTATTTTGATTGGAAATCATGCACACATCAGTGTTACTAAGAATCAAAGGGATCATGTGTCATTTTGTGCGTCACGCATGGAAGAGAACCGTGCGTCACGTGTGGATTATATCCATGCGTGACGCACGGATTTTATTTTCAGAACTCATGCCAGCAGGTACGTCAGTCTCACCTACTGTAATAACTCCATTAATATTTTTACTATTTCCGTAACACCTACATTAATCCCTATTATCTTCCTTTCTTTCCATATTTCAAATGTCAAAACCCTTTTAACACCATTGTTGAACATTTTTGAGAGCAAAACACCATTTTTAACTATCTTCCTTTCTTTCTATATGGAGAATGAAGAGGAATGCACCAATGAAAGAGGTGGAGAAGCTCCATTTTCAAGTTACAACCTTAATAAGGTAACATTTCTTGTTCATAATAATATTTTTTAAGGTGTTGACTTGTTTTAGGGTTTGTATTAGTTAGGTTTAATGGATTTTACATTTTCAAGGTATTAGTTGTATGACTAAACATGTTGATTTGTGAATTTATGTTGATTTATGATATTTGAAATGTATTATAATATTACTTTTTAAGGTTTTGACTTGTTTTAGGGGTTTGTATTAGTTAGGTTTAATGGATTTTACATGTTCAAGGTATTAGTTGTATGGATTTATGGATTTTGACTTGTTTTGACTTGGTTTTAACTTGATTTAATGGATTTATGGATTTTATTGACTTTAGTGATTGTGATGTTTGAAATGTATTATAATGTATGCATTGTTCGTTAAGGGGGTTGAAATGTATGACTTATGGCAATTCCACACGTCACGCATGGTTCAAGACCGTGCGTCACGCATGGAATGGATCCACACGTGACGTGTGGATGTTCCATACAGATACTTAACTGGTTTGTTATCTGTGTGTTTGTGCATAGATGAAATTTTCTGTTTTTACTGGATTAGACAAGATTACTCTTAATGACTGCCCACCTCCGTCATACCTCGACTACATACCTCGACTACATACCTTCGTTTGATTTGGGCATTGATTTTACAACATGGGAGCAACCGCAATCACAGTTTGGTGATATCAACACTGGATCTTTTGGAACCGGTTACGGTTTGTCGCAATGGCCTTCGCATTTGATGAGGCCACTTTCAGACACAAGTAGCTTAAATGTGTTTCGTCCTTTGCGTACTGCACCACAATTTGATATTGAAGTTCAAGAAGAACAATATGTCTCTGTTGATTACTCAGAGTTGTTTGCAAATGACTTGGTATTCGCCTCTAGACAACAGGGAGTGAGTTGGGCCGTTAACATTGCACAAGCCAACAACTTTTGCATAGTCAATGGAAGGAGTAGAGCACCTACCGAAACAAAATCTGGAAAACTTCAGCTTATCTGTGATAGAGGACGAGTGAATTACTCAAAAGCTAAGGGAGTGAGGAAAAACATAAAGACGAAAAAATGTAGATGTTGGTTCGAATTAAAGCTTCGAGAGGAGCATAGAGGGGCTTGGAAACTTACTGTAATGTTAGGTACCCACAACCATCCTATTGGTAGTAGCTTGTTTGGGAATGCGTTTGCAGGCAGATTGACGCCTGCTGAAGTGTGTACAGTAGTTGAAATGACTAGGGCTCATTGTAAACCAAATGAGATTTACACTATGCTCAACAAGTCTCCCAAGAACCTTACAAAAAAAAAACAAGTTTACAATTTGATGGCCAAGACGAGGATCGAAAACAGGGAAGGAAGAACTGTTATCCAAGAGTTTTTCTACAAATGCAAACAGAGCGACTATTTCATGGAGTATAGGACAAGCAAAGATGATGCATCTATGATTGGTGATATGTTCTTTGCGTCCCCTGAATCAATGAAGCTCTTGAAATCATTTCCCTATGTACTTATAATGGACTCCACATATGCCACAATCAAGTAAGTTTTGTGTGATTATTCACCATTACATATGATTTTCCATAACATTGCAATAATATTATTTCAAATTATTTCTTTACAGGTACAAAATGCCATTTTTCGAGATTGTTGGAATCACGTCTACATGGAGGAACTTTGTAGTTTGTGGGGCATTTCTTGAGGGCGAGACTAAAGAGCATTATTTGTGGGCAATGCAACAACTTCAAGAGATGTATAGAAGAATTGGAGCAACGCCGACTTGCATTGTCACCGACCGTGAACAAGCTTTAATGAGTGCAACGGGTCTTCTTTTTCCAAATGCAAAGTTTCTTCTATGTAGACGACATATAAGGAAAAACATAGAGGCCAAAGCTTCCCTCGAAATGAGATCGAAACTAAAGGGAAAAAACTTATCCAACGACTACTACAACTTGTTCGAGGAAACCACCGTAGAAGGATATGAAAAAAAGTTGGATACTATAGAGAGAGATTGGAACGCGCATATTCCCGTACTGCAATATGTTAGAGACAGTTGGATTGGTCCTTTCAAAGAAAGATGTGTGTCGGCATGGACGGATGACGTGTTTACTCTTGGAAACAACACGACAAACAGGTAATTTATCTATAATTGCACTTACACAACTATATTCAGTTTTCTGTGAATTTAAACAGTTTCTGTAAACTGCACATTTATACATCACGCGTGGATTACATCCGTGCGTGATGCACTGATTTATTCCCTGCGTCACGCACGGATTTGTTCCATGCGTCACGCATGGATGTGCAGTTTACAGAAACAAGCACATTCCTGTTTGAACACCTTAATAAAAATGCAGAGTGGAAGGAGCGCATTCCTGTTTGAAGTCATATTTGAGTGGTGGACAAGGTAGGCTCGACACAGTGTTTGAGGAATACAGTGACATGGCACGAAACCAGCTGAAAGAGATATTGGGTTCATTTAACGAGAGCCTAACAAAGACGTATAGACTTGTTCACCAAACATCTTTGTTTGTACATTTGAAGTGCAAAGTTTCGTACAAGGCAATGGAGCTCTTGATTAAAGAATACGACAAAGGTGTACAAGGCATGTACAATCCACAATATTGCGATTGTGCAACCAAGGTCAGAGACGGGATGCTGTGTGTCCATGACCTTGCGACTTGTGTGAAGAAACAAATGCCAATTCAGCCCGTGTCTTTGCATCCTTTTTGGAGTACGTTGTCTTTGGAAGAAGTGGATACACAGTGTCATCTTGAAACTAAGAAAAACGTGGCAAGACGTTTATTTGATGAATTTTATGAAGAAACATGGAACACCTTGTCACCACATGATCAAGAGAAGTGTATTGAATCTGTCAGAAAGATAGCTAAAGTGGATACACCTCTAAAAGAGCCGCCTATTTCGAAACACACCGGTGGTTGTCCCCAAGGAGCTCCTAACAAAGTGCCTAGATCTACACAAAGAAAGAAGTCAGCATGGGAATACACCGACCAAGAGATGAGGTCTAGAGCTTTGGAAGAAACACCTCCCAAGAAGCAAAGGGTTCCTAAACCCTTTGGTGCACCTCCCGCTCCACAAAAAAAGTATGCGCCTTCTAAGTACATTAGAAAGATACCAATGTGCATGCGACCATATGTGGAGGGTTGGTTTGACATCAGAGCCGATGGAAACTGCGGGTTTAGATCTATTTCTATGGAAACAGGTGACCGATATTATCTTCACTCTAATGTACACTTTATCCAAAATATTCCGTCACTCAATCTGTTTTTGAGAGTCATGTAACAGGTGGGACCCAAGAGCATTGGAAGTTCATACGAGAAGAGATGATAAGAAAGGCTAAAGAGATTTGGCATTTACTTAAAGGCACGTGGATTGGTGGAGAAGTAAATCCAACATTGGAGTCCGCTATACATCAACTTACATGGGAAAGCGATTACTACCCAGCTCTAAGGGATAAGTGGCTTACCGTACCAGAAATGGCATGTTTGGTGGCTTCGGCATGTAATTGTGTCTTTGTGTGTCTAGGCGAGCAAATTAAACAGACATTCCTACCTCTTAGACTTCCGACTTGGTATGGTCAACCTGGAGCCAAGATGCAAGTTGTTTGCCTATTACTACTCACACAGCAAGAACATTTCATCCCGGTATGTTTTTTTCAATTGCTATTTACCTAGTGCATTACATGTAAATTTAATTATGCAATTCCATAAAATCTATCTCAGATTCGCCTGAAGGATGGATGTCCACTACCACCTGTTTATAATCTTTGCGAGCGTAATTGTGAAGAATCTGCTGCGGCCTTGTATGACGAAGTGTGGCAAAGATATGGGGCTTACACCCCCCCCCCCCCCCCGAAAAGAGGAGGACATCAATCGTCCAAACAAAGCATCACAATTCCAGACGATGATGAAAACGATTACTAGTTCAAGAGTTATTGTCAGTCCAGACAATGTTGTAATGTGTATTTTATTTCGAGCTTCGAATGACCTTCTAATGTTGTAAGGTTGTATCTTTTGATGCACATTTCAGTCTTTATGTGGTATTTCTAGGTTACATTTCACGTGAAACAGGTGCTTTGCATCTCAAATGGAAATTCTGCATTCTGTAGGAAGAATGCAATTCCATGCGTCACGTGTGGAACACATCTGTGCGTGACGCACGGATTTGTTCCACACGTGACGCATGGAATTGCATTCTTCCTACAGAATGCAGAATTTCCATTTCAGCTTTACTTGTCAAAATCAACACTTCCGAATTGTTTTGTCAAAAGGAGACAAATGAGTTTTCTTGTCAAAAGGAGACATATGAGTTGTCTTGTCAAAAGGAGACATATGAGTAGTCTTATCAAAAGGAGACATCGGAATTACAACATAAAACAGATATATTACAACATAAAACAGATACGTTTCAACAAAAAACCGATACATTACAAAATAAAACAGATTCATTACAGCATAAAAAAGACTCATTCTTTCTCTTCGTTAAAGATTTCCAGTTTCGCTGCCATAGTCCGGTTTTCCTCCAACAATTTCGTCATGACACGGAGATGATGAGGGTCATATTCAGGATCAAGAAACACCCACCTGATAGGATTATTACATTCGCATGTAATAAACCTCCGGCCATACTGGTCTGGTCTCATCTTGTCATTAGCGCTGAAAACCGTGATAGACTTCCTACACCTCTTATTTGGACACTGAATGGTGCTGCCTTCTCGTGGTATTGAATATGATGATGAGGATGATGCCATATTGGTTTCCAATCAGTAATACAATGTAAGAAAACAAGTGAGAAAGTAAGGAATAAGATGTGGAATATGGACCTTCAATGAAGAACTTCAAAAATCAACTTACAGGCTGATGGAGTGAAAACGAGAGATTAATGAGTGGAAATGGTATGCTGAGGGACTCAATTTATAGGAGATTTCAAACTAGGTTAACAATTCCATGTGTCACGCATGGAAGCAAACCGTGCGTGACGCATGGAACACATCTGTGCGTGACGCATGGTTCGACATTTGACCAACAGAATGCAGATTTATGTCTTCTGCACCCTAAACAAATAATCCAACAAATTCAACAACGCTAACCAGAAATGAAAAGTTCAACAACGTCATAACAAACAATCCTTACGAAAAACGGACAATCCTGAAAATCTGAAAACAAACAGTTCATAAAATAATCGAACCCAATCCAACAAGATCACCACCGATGTTGTTGATACATAGTTGTTCACGGCTCAATATCTTGAAGGACCTCGGTTATGGCTCCATGCATTGCAGAAACATCATACGGATCAGGCAAGGTTGCATATGGTGACAAGTGATCATAGACCCTGTCAAAAACCTACAAATAAAATTAAATATTGAAATCAGCTATTTGCATAATGTTTACCTTAAATCAAACTAGAAAAATCAAGATCTCAAGTTACATGAGATAAATGTAATACCTGCTGTGCTTCCAAGCTAGAGTGTCTGCCGGGTATCAGAAATCGATGAGTGCGGGGGATGTACCACAGAAGATACTCCGGAGCTTCTTCAAAACCCGTCGCCGCAGGTGGTCCCATCTGCTCAAGGGTCGCCCTGTGGATATCCATCCCCTCCCAACTCCACGCCATTCTATCATAATTCACCACATATGACCTAGGGCTGATGAGCCTATGGGCTCTAAGGGGTGAAATTGGAGGCCTGGGAATCATCTGCACCCTACCAAACTGCCTAGGCGACCTATCGGGATGGTGGGGCTCGGTTATGTCCATGCAGCTCAACACCCCGAAAAAAAGAGCAGGAGCATAGGCAGGATCATTGAAGTCGATTTCACCATACGGGTTCCAATTAACCTAAAAACGATATCAACGTCTTGCATTACTCAAACAGTAATTTTACACCTTAAGGTCCAAAACAGAGGTAAAAAAAAGTCCTCAGTTTTTTTTGCAATTCCATGCGTGACGCATGGAATTGCAAAAAAAACTGAGGCTTAAAAATGTAAACAAAATGCAACACAAATACCTGATCCGCCCTCATTGCATCTAGTTCAACTCTGTAGTTTCGTGCTTCAGGGTCGTAGTTCGGCAACGCTTCCTCTGGTAGAAACCGAAACGCATAAGGATGATCAACTGACCAACCAGGATTACGCCGAACACCAGCTGCTAAGGATGGGAAGTATGTGTATATCCAACCCTACCATTTAAAAAATATAGTTAGCATTAAAACCATAGAAATAAGTTATGATTGCTAAAAAATGTAGTTCCTAAATAATTAAAAACTTACTTGAAGGAGAGTGAAACAAAATGAGATCAAACCACAATTTTGGCGTGTAGCGATGCCCATTTGGCGATAGAAATATGCTAGCGCCGCAGATCCCCAAGACATACTTCTTGCCTCTTCCACACTCCCTAGAAATGCACCAAATCTCACCGGGAGCTTATGTTGTGACTTGTCAGTGAAGATTGTGGAAGCCAACAAGTGGAATATATATCCCATTCCATGAACTACGGGATCATTAAGGCCCTCAATGTGCGCCTTAAACTCTTTTGCTCTAATCCAATAACTATCGAGCTGTTCATTTTGAAGATGAAAATTTTGTCGTCCCTTTTCACCAAAATAGTTCTTGTTGGTAGTTCTCCCGACTGAAGCGGTGGGGTCGGTCACCATAGGTTTCCCCTGAATAGGAAGCAACATCAGCTTCTTGATGTCGAGCAACGTCATTGTCATCTCACCAAATGGCATGTGGAAGCTGTTTGTTTCAGGATGCCACCTTTCTATAAAGGCGCAGATGAGCGGATAATCAATCACATCGTACATCAATACCCTGAGATGAGTCAGCTTCGTTGCAACTGCGTGATTACCCCATGGCAAGTCAGAATTAAGTTCCCAATCTTTCAGCTGCGATTGTCTAGTCTGGTAAGGGAGTACGCCTCTATCCTGTAAATTGATTACGTAACACAAATAATTTCAATAACGCATACATTTTTTCCACAAACTGCAGAAACTTGACATTCTGTGTAATGCAATTCCATGCGTGACGCATGGTTCTGCTCCCCACGTCACGTATGGAACAGAAGCATGCGTGACGCATGGACATGAACCATGCGTCACGCATGGAATTGCATTACACAGAATGCAAAGAAACCAGTTTCTGCATTCTTTACAACACACCTTAACCAAATTTTAAACAAAACTACAAATAGTTCAACAAATAATCCATCAATTTAATGAAATCAATTCAAACCCTACCATTTAATATCACAACACATTTACAATTCATAAATAAAAATAAACATACTTTATCTTTCATATAATCAAATAATGAACTGAATGTAATTTTTTCATTTTTTTCAACCATTTTCCTAACATTAAATTAGTTATGATAAGTATTGAATCTATAAACGAAATTCTAATTACATACCTTTCCTTTTTGCACAAAAAAGGTTGTATGAGCTTCAAAGCTTATGAGTAGCTCCGGAATTTGTGGACCTCCAGGAGTACCCCCCTCTAACTGAGGGACGTATATGTTTCTGACCGGAGGTTGTCGTCATCGTCGTCGTCTTCTGGGTTATTCCTCTCGCTCCTCTTGCTCTTCCGCTTCTTCATGTTCTTCATGAACATTCTCATATGTCCGATCCTCTTCCTGACCCTGTTCCTCATGCTCATGCTCCTGCTCATAATCAGAATCAGCATTTGCACCCCCAGCTGATGGCCCTGCACTGCTACAAGCAACCAGTGCGTACTGGTCATCACCCGTCTGAGGGTTCTGAAAGTTATGAGAACCAGTAGCTTGTCTCATCATCTCCACAAATGATGGCTCTTGTTGTGGATAGCCCGGATAGCCTGGAAACTGTGTTTGTTGTGGAAACAGTGTTTGATGTGGGATCAGAATGGGGGTGCCAGGAAAGTAATGAGGGGAACCCTGGGGATCGAAACTTGCAGCGGACAAAGCTAGCTGCTGATGTTGCTGTTGTTGTTGATGCTGTTGTTGTTGCTCTTGTATCTGTTGTTGTTGCATCTCACCAGAAAACTCTAAACGACGAGGAGGCGATTCTTGTCTATTGTTCTTCTTCCTTGGTTTTGGAACTATGAGATCTTTTTTCTTCAGTTCTCTGTTTCTTTGACGAGTATCGCGTCCAGGTCGACGACCACCATCCATATCTGCATCATAGAATGTGCAATTCAACAAAATTAATCAGTTTACTGAATTTAATCAGCATATCATCAAAAACTCAATCAGTATATCATCAAATCCAATCTGTAACTGCAGAACACAATTTCTGGAATGTGCAATTCCATGTGTCACGCATGGCTTCCATCCATGCGTGACGCATGGCTTACATCCATGCGTGACGCATGGAATTGCACATTCCAGAAATTGCTCGTCAACAGATTTTCCATGTTTCAAACCCTAATCTCAACAGTTTTTCCAAAATTCTAACAGTTTTTCAATAATTTCATTAAAACCATACCAAATTTCAACAACCTAATTCATAACCCTAATTCACAAAACCCTAATTCAATATCAAAACCCTAATAAACTATATACACATCAAAATATGAAATTGGTCAATAAATTATCAACAAAGTACACAATCCATTCATATATTACAAGTTTAATCATTTCTAAACAACTAATTAACATACACATTGGATTTTGAAGTAAATATCATCAAAACAACATGAAAACCTCATATATACATCAATACCATACCATAACAATGAAATCTTAATGTTTACATACCTTATATGCAAAAAAGATGATGAGAATGATGGATTTTAGGTAAAATGGTGCGTTATGGATTGCAGCCGCCGTAAGTGAAGTTGGAGATGGTGACAAAATGGTAGGGTTTGATGTTTTTGGGCTTTTATAGGTAAAAAATCCATGCGTGACGCATGGATGGTGTCCATGCGTCACGCATGGTTTTGCTCTGTGCGTGGCGTGTGGATTAAAACCATGCGTCACGCACGGATTTAATCCATGCGTGACGCACGGAGCCTGGGCGGTAAATAGCAAAAAGGGTGGGCGTTAAATAGTAAGGGCCTTTATTTAGTTTGTGACAAGTTTCAGTTTGTGAAACGTTCAAGTTGTTGAAAATTATTTTGTGACAACTAAGGTTATTTAATTTGTGACAAGTTGTTGAAAAATTATTTGTGAAACCTAGGTTTATTAAGTTTGTGATAAATTTGTAATACGGGTGAAGAAGTGTTTGTGACAAATTGTAATAAGGGTGAAGGAGTTTTTGTGACAAGTTTGAACTTGTCACACTGTAAAAAATTGTCATATAGGTGAAATAGTGTTTGTGACAAGTTGTAATAAGGGTGAATGAATGTTTGTGACAAATTGTATTCCGGGTGAAGGAGTTTTTGTGACAAGTTGTAATAAGGGTGAAGAAGTGTTTGTGACAAGTTGTAATAAGAGTGAAGGAGTGTTTGTGACAAGTACAAACTTGTCAAGTTGTAATAATGGTGAAGAAGTGTTTGTGACAAGTTTGTACTTGTCACACTATGAAAAGTTGTAATAAGGGTGAAAGAGTGTTTGTAACAAGTTTGTATTTGTCACAGTGTAATTAAGAAGTTGTAATAAGGGTGAAGAAATGTTTGTGACAAGTTCAAATTTGTCGCAATGTGACAAGTTGTAATAAGGGCAAAGGAGTGTTTGTGACAAATACAAACTTGACAAATTGTAATAAAGGTGAAGAAGTGTTTGTAACATGTTTGTACTTGTCACAATATAACAAGTTGTAATAAGGGTGAATGAGTGTTTGTGACAAGTACAATCTTAAGTTTTTAATTGTCACACTATGACAAGTTGTAATAAGAGTAAATGAGTGTTTGCGACACAATGACAAGTTGTAATAAGAGTGAGCTTTTGCACATTTTCGTTAATATATGAACAAGATCATCTATCTATATAGTACACACCTAGATCCATGGATCCATACATCTCGATCAGAAAAGAAACAATAGAAAAAGAAAAAATTGGAATTGATCGATATATTTATTTCGAAACTAAAAAAGGAAATGAAAGATAAATCACGGATCAACTAAGCTCCCTCGAGGACTTGCTTAAGAAAAAAGAAGCATAAGCAAGAGGAATCTCATGGAAATACCATGGAGTAGGGTTGGATCTTATTCGTGGAGATTCCGTAAATAATAAATTTCCAAAATAGAAAGTTCTGAACAATTGAGATTTTTTTGGAGATTGGATGGAGTTACTAATTCATAATCTGGCATGTACAGAATGAAAACTTCATTCTCGATTCTACGAGAATTTTTATGAAAGCCTTTCATTTGCTTCTCTTCGATGGAAGTTTTATTTTCCCAGAATGTATCCTAATTTTTTGCCTAATTCTTCTTCTGATGATAATCAGATGCAATAGTCAGGGAGATATCTACCCCTTCATTCCGCGAGTCAAGTCGGCATCTCGACATTCAAAGTCTTCTTCAAATAATATGGCATCGTCGCCTTGGCCATCCGGGTGCTCATGTCCTGCATCAACTAAAACCGAGTCAAGTTGTCTCCACCAACGTTTAGTCGTCTCCATATGTCATGCCTGCCAACTCGGAAAATATCAAAAACTTTCCTTTTCGGTGTCAACGTCCTCCTCTTGGGTGCCTTTCGATGTTGTTCATTGTGATTTATGGACCAGTCATGTTCTTAGTCTTTCCGGTTTTAAGTACTATCTTGTAGTTTTGGATGATCATTCACATTATGTGATGACACAAGGTCGGATTAAGATCGTGGATCTGCTAGGATTTTGATGGACGATGGGGATTGAAGTCGACGGTGGCGGCGATTGTGGTCGACGGCGGCGGGCGGTTGGGTGAAGCTGATGTCAAGGCGGCTTCGAGAGACAGTTGTGACAGACGATCGATCGAATCTTGGTCTTCGACAAGTGTTATCTACCTTGACTCAGTCATCGATCTAGGTAGACTAGCTTGACTCGGACACGATAAGCAAGTGACGTCTTTCTTGACTCAGCCGTCAATCTAGAAAGACTCACTAGACTCGAATTAACCCAAGGAATCCACCTAGGGTTCTTTTAAGGTTTGGAGGTCGAAATATGTGTAAACAACAGATCGATCTCACAGGCCAATATCAAACCAAGCGTTGACTTCTTGCAATTCAATATCAAACTCAGGCCAATATCAAACCAAGCGTTGACTTCTTGCAATTCAATATCAAACCAAGCTACAGCTAAACAACGTCAAAACCTAAAAGGAAGAATAATTCTCAATTTGTCAAAGTCTGCCTCTAAACCCTAAAAACTTATCTATTTATACTCCTAAGATTAATACTAAGAATGGAATTGTCCAACACATGCCCATTGGGCCCAAATCCTCTTCATGGCCAAAAAGGCTCATATCTCTCTCGAATTGATCTGATTGAACCAGTAGCTCGCGACTTCCAATGGACCTCATTTTTGGACACATGAAAGATAAGTCCAAAAATGGACACATATCCAAAAATTGGCCCAAACGGATAAATGGTTCGTCCGAACGAGCTGTTGCAATTTCTGACCTTGTAGAAGTCATAACTTGATCATCGTTTGTCCGTTGGGCTTCTACTTTGGAGAGGACGTCATTTGGTCCTGGATCCCAGACATATCCTGAAATGAGCTCAATTGGGCGAGCCAATTGTGAACGCCACTCTGCCCTAGTTTCAGTTCGCCTCTTGTCATCTTCACGACCTTCAGCTCGGCTGCGGGTTCGCCTCACGAGTTGTTCCGAGGGATGCTCCAGCGTACGTACATCATTATGTATGGTGTTTTCCTTTGAAGAATAAATCAAAAGTGTTTAACAAATTTACTCATTTCTATGCCTATGTCCAAACACAATTCCAATATACCATAAAAAATCTTCAATGTGATCATGGTCGTGAATTTGACAATAAAGAATTTCACAACTTTTTCAACAAAATCGGTACTCAGTTTAGCTTCTCTTGTCCTCACACTTCACAACAAAATGGAAAACCCGAACGTATGATTCGAACCATCAATAACATTGTTCGAACCCTCCTTTTTCAAGCTAGTCTTCCACCACCATATTGGACAAAAGCATTGCATGCAGCAAACCACATTCTCAACATTCTTCTCACAAAAAGTCTCATATATACCACCCCACATGCCATTCTCCACAAATAGACCCCCTTGTATGGTCATCTTTGTGTTTTCGGGTGTCTATGCTATCCTAATCTATCTTCTACTATGTCACACAAATTATCTCCTGGTTCTAGTCCATGACTTTTTCTAGGATATGCCCAAAGTAATCGGGGGTATCGGTGTCTTGAAATTTCAACGGGAAAAGTTATTATATCTGGACACGTAATTTTTTATGAGACTCAATTCCCATACCAAAAAGAAAATAAATAAAAATTCCTATGATTTCTGAAAAATAATCACGGAAAAATGTCTACCCAATTACCAAATTCATTTCTCAAATCCCATCATTGTCTCTCCTATAACTCCTCAATCAAATACTGTAGTTCTCTTCCCCCTTACAAAATTCTCAAGCTCCACAAATTGAACGAGACCCACCACTTTCCTCAAATTCCTTCCAACTTCACCCCAATCACTCCCCCTCCCAAAATCAATTCATTCAAACCGATCGCATTGCCAGCCCACCAAATCTTCAAATTTTCCACTAATTCAATCATATCCCAAGATTCTCTCCCCTCCATTCAAAGATCCGAATTAATTTCCAATACCCAAGCCGCTGGTCCCACTCTCCCTTCAACACAAAGTCAAACTTAAAACCCTAACCGAATTGCTGCACACAAAATGTGCACTCCTGCAAAAAGCGGCATCTCTAAGTATCGGGGAGTGATTAAAATACCCTTGGGTATATACCTAGTGTGACATGTCATTAAATTTATCCATCTAAACGGCTGATTTGGACATAAATTAAAAAAATCAAAAAGATAAAAATTGAAGAAAGCTAACGCTCTCCCGCCTCCCTCGGTAATTGCTGACCCATAACCCAAAATGCACTTCTTTTTCAAAAATTTCATCTCCAACCTTTAATCTTCCATTCCTTTTTCTAAAATTTCATCTCCAACCTTTAATCTTCAACGTACTCTTACTCTTTTCTCTCCTTTTCCAATTCATCCTCCTCCATAACTATACTCTCAATTTCCCTACAATTCCAAGCTAAACAGGTTAGTTTCTATAAAAGACCAAGAATACTGATGTTTCAATTATTTATGGTGTCTCTCTTATATATATAATTTTTCGATGTTTATATATTATGTTGCTTGCTGGTGTGCACCACATAAACAAAGTCTTAAGCTTGCTGCTCTGCACATGGTCGATACAATACAGACATAGTTATTTAGTTAGTTATTTCTTTGTAATCTTGTGCAACAGTTATAGGAGGTTATTAGTTAGTTATGTAAGTTTTTGTCATAGCTGTCTTTTGTGCTTATATCTTCTGTCTTCCATCTATATATAAACACTTCTGGATCAATCAATAAAGGCAGTTCATTTTGGACAAATTCCTCCCTCGTAAATTCTGTTTTAGTTTCTACACTGTCGATCGAAGTAGCATTGATATCCATGAAACTATATTGATTTCGATCTTGGCTAGCATGTACTTTATGTTTATGACTACCCTTTATTTCGATCGAACTACATCGATTTCGATCGAACTACATCGAGTACATTCAGTTTTGGGCAGATGGGACATGGATGATGAAGGGAGATTGAGGAACGTATTTTGGGCAGATGGGAGGAGCAGGGCAGCCTACATGGAGTACATTCAGTTTTTATGCAGTACATTCAGTACAGTTGCTGTAAAAAATCAGATGTGCTGAAATAGTCACCAAAAATTCAGTTTTTATGCAGTATATTCAGTTTAGTTGCTGTAAAAATTCGCTTCAACCAGCTATGCATATTTTGGTATGTTTTTATGTCAATTCAAATGTTGAATGGTTACTTAAGCATTTTAACATTCAGTTTTTATGCAGTACAGTTGCTGTAAAAAATCAGATTTGCTGAAATAGTCTCCAAAAATTCAGTTTTTATGCAGTATATTCAGTTTAGTTGCTGTAAAAAATAGCTTCAACCAGCTATGCATAATTTGGTCTGTTTTTATGTCAATTCAAATGTTGAATGGTTACTGATATGTGTTTACTAATGTGTTCACTGTCATGTGAGATAGATTAAGCTACCTGGATGTCAAATGCTAAACATACCATTCATCATAGTCTATGTTATATATGAAAATTCAGATGAAATTACAACTCCATGAGCTACATTGTCAAAATTTATTGACTACAACAAATAACTAATTTATCCAACTTAACCCTTTATGAATGAAATTACAACTCCAAGAGAGTCCAACCCAATCCCTTGTGTTTACTAATGTCTCCAAGAGAGTCCAGCAATTCATAAGCCGTTGATGAACATGAATAATAACCTGATCTCTTCCGAATCAGGATTAATTGCCATGAACTTGCCAGGCACAGACAAACCGGCATACATACAAAGCACAAACCCTAATATCACTTAACTTGATCTCTTCCGAATCTCGATCTGCACCCAACGGTGGGAGGAGACAAATAGCGTCGGTTGGGAGGAAGGAGGGAAGAATAAACGCCGGTGAGAGGAGCAAGGAGTACAGAGCGTCGGTGGGAGGAAGCTCAGGGATCGGTGGTAACTGTGTCGTTATTAATGTGGTATTGTGTTTTGAACCCTAAAGAGTATTAAATGGGTTCCGTATTAAATTTATTTTTAAATAAAAGAGAATATAGTCATTGGACAAATCTAAATCACACGGATTGTACTTTTTAACGGTTAGATTTTAAATTAATTCTTATAATTAAATCAAATCTGACCTTTGATTTCAATTAAAGATTTACATGAAATATAACCGTTAGATTTTTTTTTGAACACTACCGTCTTAAGTGTGATAAAATAATATATCATTAACTTAAATTATACTTACTACATATCTATTATATATACCTTATATGAATATAATGTGATAGAGGCAAGTTCCGGTGTAACGAGTATTGTGGTGTAACGGTGTAACGAGTATTTATCAACCTTAACAAACCTGAATATCATTGAGGGTGAATACTCGTTACACCGTAAGAGGCTGTTACACCGGAACCTAAATCTAATATGATATATCATTAACTTAAGTTATACTTACTATATATCTATAATTCAATCATAGATCACTATATAAGTATGTAGCTTATATGAATATAATGATATACGATAGATGTTATATTATAAATGTGAAACTAAATAACATATATATGTTAGAATTATAAAATTTTATGATTAGTATAAAATTGTATGAGATTAGTTAAGTGTAATAAAGTGATATATCATTAACTTAAGTTATACTTATTATATATCTATAATTCAATCATAGATCACTAACCTTATATGAATATAATGATATACGATAGATGTTATATTATAAATGTGAAACTAAATAACATATGTTAGAATTATAAAATTTTATGATTAGTATAAAATTGTATGAGATTAGTTAAGTGTGATAAAGTGATATATCATTAACTTAAGTTATACTTACTACATATCTATAATTCAAATCTATATAAGTATTACCTTCTATGAATATAATGATACATGAGAGATGCTACATTATAAATTGCAAAACTAAATAACATATGTTAGAATTATAAAATTTTATGATTAGTATAAAATTGTATGAGATTAGTTAAGTGTGATAAAGTGGTATATCATTAACTTAAGTTATACTTACTACATATCTTTAATTCAATCTATATAAGTATGTACCTTCTATGAATATAATGATGAGAGATGCTATATTATAAGTTGCAAAATTATATAACATATGTTAAAATTATAAAATTTTATAAAATTTTATGATTAGTGTAAATTTGTATGAGATTAGTTAAGTGTGATAAAGTGATATATCATTAACTTAAGTTAGACTTACTATATATCTATAATTTGATCATAGATCACTATATAAGTATGTACCTTATATGAATATAATGATTTCTTGCTTTGTTATACATGTGTTACTAATATTATATTTGTGGTATAAGGATTATTATAGTTATCTAATGACACGTCTATAAGATTAGTGTGATATGAATATTAGATTTGAATTGAAGTTGTGCAATTGACCTATGTGTGGGCCTCTGGGTTATGTCACAACATCGATCTTTCACATCACCTCCACATCATTAATTTTTACATTTTATTATATATATCTTTGAAATATAGATTAAATAAGAAAAAAATATCTAATAGACTATACTTTTTTTATATCTTTTATCAAATTATAAAATTAAAAATATACCTTATTTTTATTTTATAGCATGTTATATCTTTTCTCTTATATATATCTTATTTATATATTTTACTATCAATCTAATTAAAGCGTAAGATAAGTGTGATACTAGTACTTATATTTGAAGTCGTGTAATTAATTAACTTAATTAATTGATCATAACTTATTATATATCTTATAAAGTTATATATCTTATGTATGTATGCAATTATAATCGACCATAACCTGTTATATATATTATGTATGCATGCAATTATATAATACATTCATTATTATACTCCGTAAATGATAGATGTAGCACGAATTTTATAATCAAAACATTATATATCATAATAATATTATACTAACAACAAGCTCCCAATCTCTTTAGAATGAATTTATGATTTTGAATTTATTCTAATATAAGCTCGATGATACAATCTTATCGTATAAACTTGAGTTAGTAAGCAAAATTTTAAAATTGGCTAGACAAAGACTTAAATGGGGTGGGGATGTGCTGCAGAATTAAAATTAGCCTTGGAAAATCACATATGGAAAATCACACAAAGAAAGTGAAGCGTTGCAATTATAGCATATTGCACGCGGACCTCTTCTTAACACAGAAGCATTATTCTATATAAACCTCCCATCTCATTCTTTTTTATTCCTGCATACCATCTCTATATGCCAATTACCAAACAAACAGAAGTGAAGAAGATGGAGAAAAGCCCGATGACCTCGAGGAAGATGGAGAAAAGCCCGATGATCTCGAATGTTCAAGTTGCCACACGAAGCGAAGCCAATTTGCAAATGTTGTATGATATGACAGTGGCTAAGCATAGCTCCATGAAGGATGAGATATGCAGCCTTATCACTTGAATACAAAACAACTTACCTGATCACTTACTTCTGTACTCCATAGCTGAATCACCACATGGCCAAAAATGACTGTCAAGAAAGAAAGGTATCAATATGAATAAGCATCCAACAAGAATTCATTGTAGCAGTATAAAAAAAAGTCCACAATAGCCCATTTGCATATTTTTTTTGAGAATCAAAACCCACTTTAATTAAGCCAAGTCAAGTGACAGTAATGACAAAAGTTTAGCAGGGGAAACTGCAGAGTAAAAACAAATAAAAGAAGCATCATGCCTCACACCAGCAAGATAGTGTGCAAGGTTGTTTGCTTGACGACAGACATGTGACCAGGAGCAAGAAGAGAAGTTGGACTGCAGAGCCCATATTTGCATATAGGTTGAACAACAATGCATCAATTTGGAATTAATAATGTTCCCCATAATACAAGTCCTACATCCAATAATTATAAAAAATTGAGAACTAATTTATTTGACATGATAAAGTGAAGATAAGAGCTTAACATGGAAACATGCATCAACCAAGCACATGAACACATATCTCTGTTTGTGACCTAATCTGATAACAAAAGAAAATGAGATTTCTAAGCATAAAGAAAGAATAAACCAATTTATAAGCTAGGTTCCACTCTCATCAAGACATTAATTTTTTGAATAGGTCACAAACAAGTAATGGAAAACAACAGAAAAGTTCTCACATGGATTTCCATTGCTTACTTTTACTACATGTATTATATATATAGAAGACATCAACAAACCTTGAATCAGATATAGGGATTTCATCTCTTTTGGAAACACTGGTGCTCAAAACCTTCTTCTATTAGTTTCGTCTTCCTCCTCTTCAAATTCCTCTGGCTCCACCCTGTGAAACCCATAGTCGTAAAAGTGCTCGGCACCCTCGGTTTGGAAGCGGATCCGAACGAATCGACGGTGTTTTCCACCATCAACTCGTTCCTGAAGTCGGAATCAAAGGACTGACTTTCGAAGATTGCGGGACGAAGACGATATCGGAGGACACCATCGCACGATGAATCAGATCTAGGGATTGCATCGCTCGAATGAAAGAAAGGGGTCTGTTTGAAAAGATGAGTGAGATTTAGGGATTTGAGGAAAGAGAAAAGAAACAAAATATTTAATTAACAGCTCACCTGCCACTTCATTATTGTATTTACATTTGGCCTGATGAATCATCAGGGTTTTTTTACCCATCCGGTATATGAAACATTTTCCCTAAATATCCTCCATTCCAAAAACACACAAAAGAATGCACAATGGTGCTTGCCATGCAAGATGAATTCAATGCTTTGATTAAAAATAGAACTTGAGAACTTTTCCCAAGGCCATTGCATGCTAATGTGGTTTCAGGAAAGTGGCTTTTTCGCCACAAATTTGGAGCTGACGGATCATTAGCTCGTTATAAGGCATGTTGGGTCGCTCACGATTATTCACAACAACAAGGTGTAGATTTTGATGAAACCTTCTCTCCCGTTGTCAAGCCTACTATAATTCAAATGGTGCTTTCCTTGGCTCTTGCTCGTAATTGGCCCATACATCAATTGGATGTGAAGAATGCTTTCTTACATGGCACTTTAAAGAGACTGTCTATTTTCAACAACCTCCCGGTTTTGAAGATCAGGCATTCCCACATCATGTATGCAAGTTATAGAAGGCACTATACGGTCTCAAACAGGCTCCTAGGGCATGGTTCCAATGTTTTGCTCAATATCTGATTCAGATCGGTTTTAAAGGAAGTAAATCCGATCCCTCCCTCTTCATTCCCAAATCCGGAAATCGAGAGGCTTATTTACTTGTCTACGTTGACGACATGTCCATAATTGCAATAGGTGTAATCCAAACATGTCCTCGTCTTGTACTTATTTCTAATTGTATGAACTTCAACGAGTTTCTATGACTAAATTGAAGAACCTGTAAGCGTAAACCAATGAACTTGTATTGTTTTTAGGCTCTGTTCGGGAGTAAGAAACATAAGCTAGCTTATTTTATCAAAAAGCTTGAAATCGTAGCTTATTGTTTCAATAAGCTAGCTTATTTTTCTGTAAAATGAAGGTTAAAACCCACGTTGCCGAACAGGCACTTAATTCGTTTGGATTACACGTATTGCACTCGTGAAATTTTTAATTACGTATGTTCATAATCTTTCAATAACAGGTTCACTGTATTATAAAATCTTAATATAAAATATCAATGAACCTCTACTATAAATTGGTGAACCTCTTTAAAACATCAGGGAACCTATATTACAATGTCGCATAAGTAAAAGAACTAATGCACCACATTCCTACAATAGTAACTCAGTGAACCTGTATGAGTATTTTGTTGAACCTGTAATAGTAAATCACTTAACTTGTAATAGTAAATCACTGAACATGTATGGAAACACTGTGTGTTTTGGATGATACATTTGCCCTATACACGACACGACATTCATATATGACAGATACTTGTAGGTTCATTAATTTAGGCATACAAGTTCATCACTTTATATTGTCAGTTCACGAACATTAGCAGGCGACTCATAAAATTAATGCTAGCTTTATACTAATTATAGGTTGATGAATCCTATTCTAATGGTCATATTGATAGTCTCGCTAGTTCATGACGAGAGATTTGCAAGTTCATGACGATAGCATTGCAGATTCACGCCGATAGCATTGCAGGTTCATTTTGGTAGTCTTGTAGGTTCATGAGATACATTTGCACTAAACAAAATGTGCTTACATATAAAAGTTCATGTGATTGATTCATTCTTTTTTATTGAACTTTCGTCTGCATTAATACCCTAATGAACCTGCCTAGCTTAACCAATGAACCTATGAGGATGTGTTTGCTCTGACCTTGAAATGTGTCATTGAATTGCAAATTTCCAGTAGTCAATAAACAGAAATATTGAAATGATTCCAAAGTCATCATAATTCCAATACACAAGAAACTTTCTAACAATATTAAGACTTATAGCAGGTTCATTAGTTTTCACTTGCAGGTTCATTAGTTTTCACTTGGAAGTTCATTAGTTTTCACTTGCAGTTTCACTAGATGTTATAACGTACAAGTTAAAATGTAACCATAGAAAATGAAATTTAATGAACCTGAATATAATAATTAATGAATCCGCTTGGAAATCCGGTAGGCCACTTGAAGGGAACTAGGTTCATCACATACGTGAACTAGGTTCATCGCATACGTGAACTAGGTTCATCGCATAACCGTGAACTAGGTTCATCGCATAACCGTGAACTAGGTTCATCGCATAACCGTGAACTAGGTTCATCGCATAACCGTGAACTAGGTTCATCGCATACGTGAACTAGGTTCATCGCATAACCGTGAACTAGGTTCATCGCATAACCGTGAACTAGGTTCATCGCATAACCGTGAACTAGGTTCATCGCATAACCGTGAACTAGGTTCATCGCATAACCGTGAACTAGGTTCATCGCATAACCGTGAACTAGGTTCATCGCATACGTGAACTAGGTTCATCGCATACGTGAACTAGGTTCATCGCATACGTGTATCAACAGACCTGAATCTTACGTAAGAAAGTTCACTATTATCATTAAGTATCATGAACTTTCTTTTCTTTTTTCCTGAACCTTGTTTGACTTGCTTTTTGAACTTTCATTCTATCCACTGTTTTTCCTTCTTAGAATTGTGCATGAACTTCAATGTATATTTTCATGAACCTATTGTTACCCTTCTATGAACCTAATCATTTTCTATAGTTCACTTGCTTCTCTTTACCATCGACCTTTTTATTTGTTCTATATTAACATAGGTATTCAACATCATGAACCTTCTACCTAATTGGTGAACTTGCACGTTCACCACAATGAACCTGCTTGTTTTACACTATTCTTGCAATCAAACTAAACTCTCTCTTTGTCGATCATTTACATAGCATAATATGCACCAAACTTGTCTTAAAATAGTTATACTACAGCTAGACCTATAAGTTAAAACGGAAGAACTTGCATGGTAATCTCATGAATCTATAAGATAAAACTGGTGAACCTAAAAAATAAAACAACGAACTTACATACAGGTTCAATATGTGCAATCCAAAATAATAAAAAGAGTCGTCCAAAGATAATAAAAATACAGGTTCATTGTTGTACACATACAGGTTCAACCATTTACACATACAGGTTCAACCATTTACACATACAGGTTCAACCATTTACACATGCAGGTTCAACCATTTATACCATGTTGTATCTTGATATTCGAACTGCCACTAAATCAGCGGGTTGTGTCCCTTTTCCAATGATGGTGAAGGCTGCTAAAACCTTGTAGCTCTAAGAATGACCATTTTGATGTTTTGATAGGGAGAAGCAGTGGTTTTTTGAATGATTTATTTGTTGCAGTCTTCTTAAGGCACTACATTCTCACTATAATCACCAAGTTGATCATCAATGTCACTACTCTTGCCAGTAACTCCAAGTTTCCGCTTGCACTTGCATCCAAACTATCCTTGTCTTGCTGCACCGAATTGATTGGGCTTGAGCTACTGAAGTCTGAAGTGAAACAAATCCCATTTAAAGTTATCGCTAATATTTCCTTCATGAACCTCAACGTCCAAAGAATGTAGTGCCTCCAAGAGTATAATCATGAACCTAGAAGAGTACATTTATGAACCCACAATATAATGTTTATGAACCTAGAAAAAAATCATGGAATTATACTTCCTTGTTGCAACTTCTTTGCCTTTGTTCTTATAAGAAGAACAACAACAACAACTTAGTAACTCGGTCAATAAAAAAAATAGCAGCAATTCAATCATGGATACGAAGGGAAAAAATGCAGCAACTCAACCAGTCATAGATAAGAAAGGAAAAAAATAGTAGCAACTCAGTAAACAATCTCTTCCAACAAATATGAAAAAACACACAGTAAACAATCTCTTCCTAAATTAGCAAGAAACTATGAGTTCACTTTGCAACTTAATTCATTTATAAGCTGAACTAGCCTAAAACAGTAGGCTAAAACAGTAGGCTACATAGTCAAACACAAGCTAGAAAACTGTGAAAAAGCAATAATTGAAGGTATGTGCGAGATAAAACAGTAACATGCATGTGAGGTATGTCTCAGAAAGAATAAGAACCTCTGGCTGCAGTAGGCTGCCAATCTCACACGGTAACTCGCCTTGAAACCGGTTGAAGCTGATGTCGACTTGCTGCAGTGCCTTGCAGTTGATCAGTTGATCAGTTGCATTGTTGAATATAGCGTGTCAGAATGTTTGACATCAACTTTGAGAATTCTGAGAATTTTGACACTACCAATCTCAAGTTGATGTCAAATTCTCTGAGACGTCAGCTATATTCACCATCCAAACCGGTTAAAAAATCAAGTTTGTTGGAATTCTGAGACATCAGCTATATTGCTGGAATTCTGAGACATCAAGTTTGTTGGTAGTGTCAGAATGTTTGTCACTACCAATCTCAAGTTGATGTCAAATTCTGTGACACTGCTATATTCACCATCCAAACCGGTTAAAAAATCATGAACCTCTGTTTAACTAATTTCCAGCCAAGGAACACAAGATGAATCACAAAATTCTCATAATGTTCAACTAGAAGAGTTTGTTTGATTGAGTTTCGAATCAGAAAAGGCATACCTTCAACCTATGATCACCACCAACAAACTTGACGTGAAGAACATGCTCCTTGTCATCAAGAAGCTCCAATTCTTCCATGCTAGTGGTTGCCGGAAGCCCGGATTTGACATCAACTTCTCTGACACTACCAATCTCAAGATCTCCTCCCTGAACTACACATTTGCTGACAAAGGGCTTTTATTTTTGGGGCTCATCGAAATTTCTTACTAAGGACCATACCTGGTTTTGTAAGGCAACCAAACACAACAGATTCAAACACCATATCAAACTTCATCACAAACATGAAACTAGCTAAAGGAAGCTGTAAAACAATGTTTATCACGCTATATTCACCATCCAAATTCTTTCTTAGGAAAGCTTTATAATTCAAAGGATCCATGAAATTGACAAGAACAATTGCGTATGCATCATCGAATTATCAAGCTCTATACTGAGACGCCTAAGATCAGATACACTCATATCATCAATAATCGCTATCAAGAAGTAGAGCAGAGCTAAAGAATCCAGAATCAGTAGTGAAAGAACTAAAGAAAGAACAGATGAAATCAATACCAGATGAAGAGGCGCATTAATGTGCTCGACGAGAACAGAGCTACATCGATTGTCTGCTAGATCGTGCTTGTGAAATCTTTTCACGAATTCCTCCTCGGAACCGCCATATCCGTCTCCGTTCATCTTCACTTCGTCACAAATTCAGCTTCTCCGATGGTCACGAGCGGTTCTTAGTTCTTATCTTAAGATAAGTTTGTCCTAGAACCCACCTCTCACTGAACATATGAACGTCTAAGTGATTTTGTGATTTCATCTTCATTGTCTAAGAAGCGTAGTGAATTTTCAGTCCCGCCAGAGAAAGATCAAATTTTGACTCAAAAGCACAAGTACATACAGCTCCGACGAAAGTCCCAAAACGGGAAATAAATTCGCAACAGCTCCAAAGTTAAACAGTGACCATAATTAATTACTCTTGGTGGTCCAAGAAGAACAATTTTACAGAGATTGAAGCTTGCCTGAGCACAATCCAACATACTCTAATACCTCAGGATTAAATCAAACATACATGACAAATGCATTTTCTCAAACACCTGGTGTGCACAAGGAGTTGGAAGCCTATACAAAACCAGAAGTCATGCTGCGCTACAAGTCATTCAATAAAATCGCCAATATCGCCACTCTTTAATTCCTCTTTTCCTGGTGATTTCTCGGTCCTTCGCCTATTTTCTCGCGACCTTCCGCTTCCTCCTACGTTTGTATACACTTGTGTTCAACTATCACTTCAGCCTCCTCCTCCAAAACCTAATCATCATCACTCTCTTCGTCAAATCTAGACATTTCGCCTGTCAAACCGACATCCGCCAAATATTGTTCTTGTGGATACAGAGGCCAAATCTCCGGTTGAAGGCAAGAAATAGGTGGCTCAGACGGAGAGTCGGTATATAGGGCAATATATAGTGGTTAGAATTTATTTTTCTGGAGTACCATGTAATAATAGGTTAAATTTAAGTATTAAAATCAATATTTACCTAATTTCCCTATTATATTCTATATTTAAAAACAGGACGATTTATTTTATTTCTATTTTATTTTTTCTTACATAGAAGTTTTTTTCAGGATTGAAATCGGAACCGCTAGAAACCTGAACCGTTAAAAACCGGAACCGAAACAAACAAACCGGATGAAACCGTCTAAGTCCGATTTCCGGTTTCGGATTATGATTTTGTGAAACCGTACCTTAATTGGCGGTTAACCGTAACCATGAACATCTCTAGTGGGTGGGAAATGGGAAATGGGAAATAGGAGAGGATAGACCGTTCACTTAATATATTTTAGACGAGTTTGTTTTTAGCATACAGACGTTATAACTAATGCACACAGACGTTATAACTAGACTATTTTGTGATGCACGTCATCTATAACACATGCACACAATATTTGCATGATTTATAACGTTTGTGTGCATGAGTTATAAGTTAAGAAGTCTATGTGCATTCTCTTTAACTCTCATGTGTGACATCACACATGAGAGTTAAAGAGAAAACCGGCAACTCGGTCTTCAGCATCGAGTGTTGACCTTCAACCCTGATAATGACATTTTACATGTTTAAATTTTAATTGAAAAATGTCATGATCATTCTCGATAAAAACAATAGATTATATCTTACATGTCAAACGTTTTTGTGCCAAAATGTTGTATATCATCGCAATACGCAACTATAAAACCGGCGTATATCCTCCTCCTCCTCCTCCTCAGAAAGAGAGGGAGGAGAGAGGTCGACTCAATTTGTCAGTGGGGCTAGAAAACCGGCAACTTGGCCTTCAACGTTTCAATCTATGGATGCGGCGTGACTCCGTCACCGGGATCCAGTGGTTCTTAACCCCTACGAGTGTTATAGTAACAGTTTGTGACGGAGGAGCTAGCTCTGGTCCAGATGCCCTTATAGGTAAGCACATCATAGGGTAGGAAGATAAGACGACGACCACAACGTTGTACAAGGTGGCAAACACTAAACCCATAAATGGCATGTCAATACAATAAGGTTTATCCCAAGGGGACCTCACATAGCTAATTTTAAACATCAGTTGATCTCATGTCCCTTCTCGTGTCTGTGCTCATATCGGCTCCCAATAATGTCAATTGACACGAAACTCTGTTGCCATCTCGCTCGAATCAAGGGAAAGCTACCCTCGTTCAATCCCTTTAGTATAGCCAATGATCGATATCCACAGTGTTCGTCTAAACGTACATCTTGAGCTTGTCTAGTGTAGCCATACCAGAAGTAGTCAATATTATTCACCCCGAAGTCCACCCTGCAATGAATCATTGTTTCTCTAGGCCAAACGTCATGTTTAGACTGCGATTCCGTTGGTTGGGGTTGAGAAGGCATATCTTCATCGCCAATCTCATCGAAAGTTACTTGCTTTCTAGGACGTCCGAGCCTTTTCGACTTCCATTTTCCCTTTGCCTCATTTTTCCCATTTGCGTCCTTTGCCTTCTTTGCCTCCTTTGCCTCTTTTGCTCTTTCCTCATTTTTAAGTAATTTCTCTCTTACGTGCTCATCGTGACTCTTTTCCCTATTCGGGGACTAACCTCGCTTGTTCCTCGAACCGGGTGGTCTTCCCTTACCTTTTATATCCGGATCCTCTGTCGGCTCCATAAACGTACTGTGTTCTGGATGCTCCAAGGCAATATAAAGTTCACTCACTTGCCATAACGTGGCCATGTTCAAAGTCCAATTTTCCACTTTAGCCCACATTTCACGCAATCGCATCTCTGGAACTGATATCTCAACATTGTCGTCAGAACGTGCAAATGATATTGGATCGAGATCCCAATCCAATACCTTCCAGAAGTCATGAACGGAATCGGGTGTGAGAGAGGTCTTATTAAGGATGGCGTCCACAATATCGTGGATACAAGGCAGTCCAAGACAGTTTCTCACCCAATGATCGTCGCATGTGAAGGCATAGTCGTCCTTCAGTATCCGATCGAACATGGCAAACAACAACACAAAACACCAAGCCGAGACTCTGCAGATTAGCCTTGAAAACACCATTTGTGCGAGCTCTGGATCCCTGAACCTCGACGGTGTTAGATTCATTGAGTTGTTCATTGACGTCCTTATCTGATCCACTTGAAAGATGATCTAACGGTGTATCCTAACGGTCACTCTGTTAAAGCCGCCTCTGGTGGATGCAATAATATATTTTAACACACGATGCATCCCCTCAACCCTATCACGATGATACGTTTTGTTTATATATTTACAAATACATAATAAATTCAACAACACAAAGCTCAAAATAATACATGTTTTCCGTCCTCGTGCAGAAGTGAAGAGAGCGACCAGTCCACGCTCTTAGTATGTTTTCCTTGTAAGGAGTCAACCATTTCTTGCCCTCCAACCGACCTCTCCTCAATGTAGCGAGTCTCTCCTCGTAAATTTCCTCCGTGGTTGAACAAAATATTGACCAACACTGGTTTACAAATATATCAGATCGCGCACTCTCTTTTATAACCTTGTTGATATGTGCCTTGATGTTGTTTTTTATATGAACCCAACATAAAAGATATTTTAACGGGACATCTTGAAAAACATCTTTAATAGCTTTGATTAGAGCAACATCACAATCTGTCAGCGGTTGGCATTACTCCTAGCTCCTCAAACTAATTCCTAAGGCACTTCATAATGAACCGATAATTGAAATGCTTCTCGTGTCGGGTGGATGCATATGCAATGTTGAACGTCTCCTGTGTGCTGGTGAAACCAAACATCTCCACCAAAGCCATATTGTACCTATCGATAAACGTATCTGGAACATAGAGAATTTATCTGCCTAAAATATACATAAATACAACGAACTATTATTAAAATCAATTACATACTTATTTGTCTTGTACGTGGCATCAATTATCACAACGTGCGGAAACTTCTTCAACAACCGTAGGGAGTCACGGTGAGCAAAAAACAATATCTCGACCTCATTATCTTTATCCACATTCCGAAGAGGATAATAGACGTACCCATTGTCTTTCAAAAAAACAAGAGACCACTGCGTAACCGTCAACTCCGCACGATCCTCGTAATTAATTTTTTGCAAAAAGTTTTCTACTTGTCTCATTGTTGTCATGTTTCCAGGGAACTGTTTCTTCATCCCTGTAAGAATTACTTTTGTTGTCCTGCACTCGTCAGCCTCATTCCTAGCCCATTTCTCCTCCTCCTTCATCATTCGGCCGATGAATGCATTTCCATGAAGGCTAGTAAGTTTGTGGTTGTGGAAGCCATGTATGACATCCAAGACCCATTTGTTCGTAAGATTTTTTGAACTCGTCTTTCCTACAACGCCCATGCAACTTAAAGCTACAACCACAATTCTTTGATTTACATTCACGCTTCCTTGGACCCTTTAACCTAGGTTTCGGGGGACCATATTTATCGCATGTCAAAGTGATTGCGTACGGACTTGTGTGAGCTTTCACCAAAACAAACAACAAACCTTTTGCTACCTCTCTCGCCCATTTAACCATTTCGTTCATACTATCCCAAACATGACCGGTACGGAAGCTATCTCCATAATCTTCCCCCTATTATAATGGAATTTTTCATTTAATGTTTAATTTAAATGAAATTAAACATTAAATGACCTATCATTTCTAATATCGAAATTTAGACAAGATTAGGGCAAGAGAAAATAACATATATAAACTTTTTATTTTATTTTCTACAAATGACCTATTATTTCAACAATCGGAATTTAGCAAATACGTCTACTCGTATTTATCGCATGTCAAAGATAACAAAACTAAGATAATATCTACTCGTATTCACACAACTAAGATAATTTCTAAACTTCTTTCCTATAAGAAAGCCTATCATTCCTAATAGCAAAATTTAGACAATATATCGTAGAACGGATTCAACACTAACCATGAATATATCGTCGATCGGATTCCAGAATTCGCCTTCGTCCCCAACTTCAGCTTGGACACCGACTTCAACTTCTCTGTCCAATTCATCTAGTTCCCGATTGTCGTCTCGACTCTCTAACAAGTTCTCACTTTCATCTAACAAGGTCATTTTTTGTCAAACGGCTAGAATTCTAAATTTAGTAAACATTGTTCGCCTACAATAGGCGTGCAGAGGAAATGTTGCTCACCTAAAGTAAGCGAGCAACGTTGTTGTTGTCTAGAGTTTGTGATCTTAGCCTGTGACATGTGAATTACACCAGGCACTTGCGTAATTTGGAGAACACTTATTCTAGATTTATTTAAGAGGTTTTTGCATAAAAACACCCTTTATATGGGCCATATTGAGTTTAAACACTCCTTATATCAATATTTATTTTGTCCCACCCCTTATTTCCCCTCCGTTAACAAAGTCCCACCCCCTCCTCATTTCTGTTTGTTTTTCTGTTAAATACGTGGAAATTACTCTTTTGCCCCTCTTCTTTCACTTGAACTGTCTGTAATGACTGGCAATAGCCGTTGTGTTGAATTGCTCAGAAATAAACAACCCCACCCAAATTAAACATGATCGAGATCGAAATCCTCCAAATTGGTAAGCATCTGACCCATAATCGATCAATCCCTCTCCTTTTCCCCAATTTAAACCCTAAACCCTAAATTCTCGCAGTAGTGGAAGTCGAAATCTGAGGAGGAAAAAATCACAGAAATCGCCATTGTTGGAGCTTCCATTGTTGTAGGTCCGAGGTCTGAAGGTAAGCATTCTATGAACTAAGTTAATTTTGTTTGTAAAAGGGAGATTTCGGATTAAATTGGGTGTACAGTGGGCTGACAGAAGCTCCCTCTTTCATCCGATTTTTTTAGTTAATGAAATTAAGTATTTGCAGCAATAAATTGGGTGTGCAGATGGTTGTTGTTGTTTTCAATTGCAAAGGTGGGAAGAGATGTGTATTGTATGTGTAAAAATGGGTCGGATGGATTGATGTGGGGCCAATTAGGGAATCTTTCAACACTTGCATTATGTATGCTCATGTGCTTTGGATTCCATTTATCTCAACTTTAATATGATGTTTTTTGGATGTATGCAAAACTGATGACATAGACATGTGAGAAAAGAATAGTCATTTGCTGTTTTTTATATGTTTTTGACAGATGATTAGTATAATATTTCAACTCAGTGGGAAATTTTGCTTGGAAAATTATGTGCTTTGCTACAAGAAGAAGCATGAATACGGTGTCACTGACATTGATCCAGATAAGCTATCAAGGATAGAGTTAGTTAGTTTTTTGGGAGAAAAAAGCATAATAGGAGTGAAGGAGCTCTGGTTTTGCAAGGAACAATGCACACTGAACGAAGGGCTGCAAGAAATAGTGTGTGACAGAGACATATGGGACCTGTGTGCCAATGTTGGAGAGAAAAGACAAATTGATGTTTATGTGGTGAGAGGAAAACAACAGAGCCCAAGGGCATTGATGTTGGGGCAGACCAAAGTCTTGGATAATGCAAAAGCCAGATCCTCTTTACCTTGTTCAAGTTTGGAGAACAAAGGCCAGAAAAAACCACAAAAGCCCAGGAAAAAAAGTGAGAGTGATGACTCTAGTGAATTTGGTGAAGAAATGGGTGCTCATCAAGGTGTACTCACTCCAGAAGTTGCAACCATTGTCAATGATAGGAAGATTGCAAGTGTTGGTAGTTGCAATTGCCTTGGGGAAGGACTGCAGTATGAGGTAGACTGTAGAGGGAAGACTTATGTAGTGGATCTTCAAGCAAGGACTTGTGGCTGCAACATATGGGCTATAACTGGGATCCCATGTGTTCATGCCATGAGCTGTCTATTGCAGAATAGGTTAGATGTTAATGCATATGTTGACCCCTACTACTACACAGCTACATTCATGAAAGTCTATGCATTGAGTGTCAACCCCATGCCTGGAGAGGATCAGTGGGAGAAGACTGCTTTCCCTCCTCTTGAGCCACCAAAGCTTGTGGTGCAACCAGGGAGGCCAAGGAAGTCAAGGAAGAAGGACAAAGGAGAGAAAGATGATCCTAACAAGGTAAGGAGGAATAGACATGAGAAGAATAAATGCTCCAATTGTCATGAGGAAGGGCACACAATGAAGTCTTGTAAGAATCCATCAAGACCTCCACCTCCAAAGCCAGCTCCAGGAAAGAGAGGGAGGCCAGCAAGTACTAGTACTGTGAAGTTTACACAAAAGAAGAGGAAGTATACCAGGAAGGATGTAAGATTCAATTTTCCATTGGTATTCATGTTGCACCTCTAACTGCACACATTCACTAATATCATGTTTTTTGGTATCACTAGGTTAGGGGATGCAATGAGAATGCTCAAGCTATGCCAAGTGGAGCTCAACTGCCAACTTCAAATCAAGACCAGGCCATGCCAAGTGGAGCTCAAGTGCCAACTCCAGTTCAAGATGCAGCTATGCCCATAGCATCTCAGGGCCTGGATGAAATTAGTGATGCAGATTTGCTTGCACATGTGGTGGAGCTGGAAGATAACAATGAAGTTGGAACCCAAGCCTCTCAGGTGACTGGCAATCCTTCACAATTTAGGACTGCATCTTCAATGGTTATCCCCTACTCTGCTCCTACACAATCTCAAGCATCATCTTCAATGCCAGCAAGGAAGTTTACAAGATCTAAGCTCAACAAGTAGTTTAAGAAGAACTCGTCCACCAAGACTCTTTTTTATTGCACTTTTGAAGTAGTTTAATTGCACTTTATGTTGTTGTTGAATCAATCAAACAAGTCTGGAGTGGTTTAGTCTCACTTTTGAAGTTTATTTTGATGTTAAGCTATGCTGTTGCTGTCTGTGACAGCAAACACTGTGACAGCAAACAAGTCTGGAGTGGTTTATTGCACTTTTGAAGTAGTTTAATTGCACTTTATGTCAAGCTTGTTGGATATGCATGTTGTTATTTTACTAGTCTTGATGCTCAACTGTTTTGACAGGAAAGGAACTGTGGAGAATGGATTTGATAGCTCAACTCATTTGCTGTCAAAGAAAATGTGGAATAAATTGGGGTTTTTTTGCTATTATGACAGTGAAGGGATAAATTTAGGCTTGCTGCAAGGTTTTCTTCAAGAGGGTTTACCTGCCTGATAACATTGCACAATTAAAATACTGAAAATTGAAAATGCCATCAAAATGGATCAAAATATAACTTCTTCATTGACCAACTTAAACTCCATTACATCAACTGTCATAAGACTCCAAGAACAACCAGATAATTCAACAAAAAATTTCACAACAAACCCCACATGTTGAAGATCACATAAGTACCCAAGAGAACCACAACAAATCCTAATCCTAATCCTAGAAATAATTCAAGCCTATTTCCTTGGCCTTTTTTGCACATCTGAAATTCTTTAGCCTTCAAGGACTCCTCAAGTACTTTCACAGTTTCCTGCAAATCCATTTTTTGCTTCACCAATCTTTGAATAACACTAGATGCTTGAGGCTGGAATGGTGCATCAACCCAAGCAAAAAAATTGCACCTGTTTCTTGACTTGAAATTTGCACACCCTAGAAACCTTCTTCCATAATTTGCACTTGTGTGTGCAGTACTCATTCTGGCATCTTGATTACAGAAGCAAAGGGTTTTTATTGCACTTTGATAACAATTCGATGAACCTGAATTGTAAGACATAACCTGCATTTCGATTTGAAATCATATTATTCTTCAACCTCAAATATCCACAGAAATGGTCTAATAACAACCCCCAACAATTACAACCCCCAATTCGATTTAGGGTTCATAAGAAATAACATACCTTCGATTCCGGCGTTCAATGTCCACAGAGATCACCTCTTCTACTTCGAAATCGCAAGAACCCTACACAATAGCAACCACCAAATTCGATTAAAACCTCAATTAGAACACCAATTGAAAGCGAAATGGTGTAATATAACCAACCCCTATACTAATTCCTAGAACTATTGTGCCAGATTATACAAATTTCGAAAAAATCGTATGAACCCTAAACCTCTTTCACCCCCAAAAAATCGTATGAACCCGAAATGGTGTAATATATCCTCTTTCACCCTCAATATGGACAATCGTATGAATCAGGGCCTGGATGAACTATTTTTCCAAGTCAGTTCAAGTGAAAGAAGAGGGGCAAAAGAGTAATTTCCACGTATTTAACAGAAAAACAAACAGAAATGAGGAGGGAGTGGGACTTTGTTAACGGAGGGGAAATAAGGGGTGGGACAAAATAAATATTGATATAAGAGGTGTTTTTATGCAAAAACCTCTTTATTTAATCAGCGTGCAGCTACACATGAAGCTGCTCTACATGTACTTTATATTTTAACCTGAAATCTCAAGTTAATATTGCCTTTAATGTCCCTTCTTTTGTTTTGTTGAAATGTTGGTTAATAATACTATTCGTAGGTAGCCCTGACAAAACTGTGGACTCACTTGGAGCGTCAAGCAGGAGGTCATCGGAAGTTGTACAGGAGCAGTCGTTGCTTTGTGCCCATCCATGTACGTAGTTTCATCGGTAATCACAAAGAATACATAACAATCTACTGTAATAAGCATCAAAATTTATAATATCTGACAATGCATTTCTAATGGGTTCGTCCTAGGTAGGCTATACTAATGCAGGGAAGAGTACACTGTTAAATCAATTAACTGGAGTTGAAGTCCTTGCAGAGGATAGACTGTTTAGCATGCTAGGTAAATGATGCAAATTAAATGAGAAAGTAAGGGCTTCATAATAATGTCACTTCACACTCTATCACCGACATCTAAAGTTGCTGCCAATAGGATAACCCTTTGTGTACTGACGATTGTATTGTACTGATGAGGACAAGGGAACTGTTGCCCATGTATCATATCCTGACTACCAATTTAAAGTATGAATAGATACTACAAATTAATAAATTGAGGTAAAACTTGGAGAATTAGAGAGTAATATATCCATTAATTTTCCTTATTCATTCGATGCAAGTTCAGTAACAGGCTTAAACAGCCCATAATGCTAGCAAGACAGTGCACTAATGGAAAAATGGAATTTGAGGTTGTGTGAATATTGTCATAAAAATGAAATAGAGGAAATGAATAAACATGTGTCAAATAGAAGAAACTAGCGTGTGTTCCCGCACCATGTACGAGGTCGCATGTAATAAATATTATAATAATATATTTATATTTTAAACTATTAATTGATTTATAAATTGTAGTTTGTACTTTTTGGTTTATAATTTATAAATTATAGTTTATAGTTTACAATTTATGTTTTATAGTTTAAGTTCATTAATAACTCAACTTAATTAGATTGATAACATAATAATAGATAAACATATATATATTTATATATATAAGATAAAGATATAATATGATAAAAGATAAAAATCTATATTTTTTTTTGTTATATAACCTATTAGATATCTTTTTGATTTTTTTACTTATTTAATTCAAAGATATATATCAAAATATAAAGTCGGATGACATGGTGGATGATGTAGCATAGCTTAGACGTCGACACATAGGCGAATTGAATATAAGGGCGATATGTGGCAAAACAACGTTCTGTTTTAGTATATGTATAGATCTTCAGCATGAATCGTATTCAACTTTGCTAATGTTTTAAAATCAGAACCATTCAACCACTTCACGATTTTCAGAAATTTTGAAAACTTTTAAATATGGAATTCTAATTTCTAAATCCATCTCTTCAACTTTAGAGAAACAATGTCAGATTGGAACTGCTAGAGTGTCAGAAAATCACTTCTAAGCACAAAATAATATGATCTCATCTTATAATACTGATGTGCTTTTTTTGTACAAAATATACATTTATTTATTTACAGAACTTGCAGGTTTTGGGATGTTACTCTTTCATATGGTTTTAGAATATGATAATTCGTGATATTGTCATAAAAAATTTAAATGGACGAAATAAATAGACATGTGTAATGTGGTTTATAATTTATGAAAGTGACAGTGAACTATAATTCAATACTAGGAAAACTATATTTATATAGGATGCACATATTATTGATTTTATATAGTTTACTTTGGAAATTTGAACAATCTCAGATTTTTCTACTTAAAAAAAAAAATTATCATAATTCAAAATAAGATTTCTGAGATTTATCCTAACTAGATCTTCATATTTGCTTTTTTCTTGAAAAAAATAATAACTGGATCCAAAATCATTGACTACAAAACTTCAGGAGAATAAACAAATTGAAGTTCAAATACCAAATATATACATGTATCCAACAATTTTCCATACTAAACAAGCTCAAGTGCAGAAATGCCGGAAAATGAATATCTTCTAGCATACCAGACAGTACACATTCGGTTCATATCGAGGCATAATTTGAGCGAATTGAACAGAATCACAAAGTCATTGACTACGAAACTTCACGAGATGAAACAAATTGAAGTTCAAATACCAAGGATGACATTGATGTCGAGTGTGTAGCGGCGAATTAGCCATGAAACACCTTCCAACTGATGAGGTTTAAGAATGGCGGATACTCCTATATCTTCGAAATCAACCGCGATACATCTTCGCCGCTGCTCGGAGCCTATGCACGTAATTCATCTCGACTGCTCGAAATTGTTCGCTAATAATTTCTCAGAGAAAATTCCTATTAGCGTAAGGTGGGAGACTATAAATCTTGCGCCAAACGAGCCCTAGAAAAAAAAATCGAATTTTTTGGTAAAACTGTTTTTGTTGTGTCAACTGTCAACGTGGAACCGCCCGCCCTGTTTATTAAACCCAATCATCATCCTATAAATACAAGCATATCATAGCTCTACCCAATTTATTCATTCAATTTTGCAATGAAATGTAGTTTTCAATTCAGAATATATATATTTGTTTACAAATGGCAATTGCAAGATATAAATATTGTTTGCGTATTTTAAACATACTTTTATATTAATAATATTTATTATTATACTTTATTTTTATATAATCAAATGATAACCCCGTACAAACACTAGAATGCGCTTGTTATTATTGTTCTCGTTTGTTCTCGTTTGTTTTGTTTTGTCTTTGTGAGCGTTCATGTCAGGTCCATCTCTGCTTTCGGAGGTTCGTAGTCGGAGGAAGGTCTCTAAGTTGCGACTAGGTTCGTGGAATGTAGTGACGTTGACCGGCAAGTCCATCGAGCTCGTTAAAATCTTCTGTTCCCGGCAATTAGATATAGCTTGTGTGCAAGAGTCCCGGCAATTAGATATAGCTTGTGTGCAAGAGTCTAAGTGGAAGGGAAGTGATTCTAGGACCACTCGGGTCATTGATGGATGGAAGTTGTGGTTTCCGGGCTCTTGCGGTAGGAAGAATGGAGTCGGTATACTTCTCGGGGAGAAGTTGAGAGACCATGTGGTTGGTGTTCAACGCATTAGTGACCGGGTGATGGAAGTCAGAGTGGTGGTTGCTGGAAGTATTCTTCATGTTATTAGTGCTTATGCCCCTCATGCGGGCCTAGGGGCGGATGAGAAAAGATGTTTCTGGGAGGAACTGGATAGTTTGCTCAGAAGTATTCCAAATTCAGAGAGTTTTATGATTGGAGGTGATTTCAATGGTCATATTGGCAAGGACAGGACAGTTTATGAAGATGTTCATGGAGGCTTTGGTTACGGGGATAGAAATGCCAACGGAGTCGAGCTGTTAGAGTTTGCAGTGGCTTTTGATTGTGTGATTACAAACTCATGGTTTTGCAAACGGGACAGTCATCTTCTCACGTTTCGGAATGACACTAGTGCTACACAGATTGACTTCTTCCTTGTTAGGAGAAGAGACAAGAGTAGGTGTTGGGATTGTAAGGTTAGTCCGTTCAATGGCTTGACGACTCAGCACAACTTGCTCATCCTTGATTTAGTATTGCTCGGTAATTTAACTGTCACGAAGACGAGAGCTCAGCCCATAATTAAGTGGGGGCGTTTGTCAGAGTCGGTCGGGGTCCGTTTCAGAGAGAGGGTTTATGAAGAGGCGGAGAAGCATGGAGCTTGGTGTCTGGGGAGCAATGCCAATTCCATCTGGGTTACCATGTCAGATTGCATTCGGCGTGTAGCACGGGAAGTGTTGGGTCAGTGGAGCGGTAGAAGTGGAAGTCGACGCAAAGGAGATGAGTGGTGAAATGCTGATGTTCAGGCTAAGGTCAAAGCTAAACAATTGGCCTACAGGAGTGTGCGTCTTTGTACTAGCGAGGAAGACAGAGTGAGTTGTCTGTCTGTTTACAGGGAGGCTAAGAGGGTAGCCAAGAGAGCAGTGGCCCAGGCGAAAGAGCAAGCTTTCGAGCACATCTACAAAGCTTTGGATGAGAAGGGGGAGAGCGTTTGTTGTACCGTTTGGCACAGGTTAGGGAAGGTGCCCGTAAGGAGTTCGACAGAGTAAGGTGTATTAGAGCTGTAGACGGACAAATTTTGGTTGATGATGCGAAGATTAAGGATCGTTGGCGGGAATATTTCTCGGGCCTACTTAATGAAGGTTTTGAGTCGGAGGGGGGTACTCCGAGTCTCGGAAATCGAGCAATTTGCACTTTTAGTAGGCGTATTTCGAGAGAGGAGGTGAAGTATGTTATTCGAGGGATGAAGAACAGACGAGTTGTTGGCTCAGATGAGATTCCTACAGAAGCATGGAAATGCTTGGGGGTTAGAGGTTTGGACTGGCTTACTACTCTATTTAACGTCATTCTCAAAACAGCTAAAATGCCTGATGAGTGGAGATGTAGTAAGTTGGACCCAGTTTATAAGAATAAGGGAGATGTGCAGGACTGTGGTAATTACAGGGGAATCAAACTCCTTAGTCATTCTATGAAGATCTGGGAGAAACTTATTGATTTGAGGTTAAGAAGCTTGGTCCAAGTTTCTAGTAACCAATTTGGGTTCATGCCGGGAAGGTCTTCCGTGGAAGCTATTCATGTGATGAGGTGCCTCATTGAGAGTTACAGAGAGAGGAAGAAGAGTCTACACATGGTTTTCATTGATCTAGAAAAGGCTTATGACAATGTACCTAGGGAGCTGCTTTGGGAGTGCTTGGAAGCAAAGGGTGTGTCAGGGACGTACATTAGAATTCTGAGGGATATGTACGAGGATGCGAAGTCAAGCGTCTGCACACCGAGCGGAGACACAGATTACTTTGGGGTGCGGATTGGGCTGCACCAAGGATCAGCTCTAAGTCCTTTCCTTTTCACGGTTCTGATGGACGTGCTTACAGGTGACTTGCAAGGGGAGGTCCCATGGTGCATATTGTTCGCAGATGATATTGTGTTGGTTGACGAGTCCAAGGAGGGTGTCAGTAACAGATTGGGAGAGTGGAGAGCAGCTTTAGAACCAAAGGGCCTCAGACTGAGTCGAACCAAGACCGAGTATGTGGAATTTGATTTTGGAGTTTCGTCAGACAGGGATGTGGGGCTGTTGCTTGGAGAGTCTTCTGTGTGCGTGAGAGACTCCTTTAAGTACTTAGGCTCTATCTTGCAGAGAGATGGAGGAGTGGATGGGGACATCAAGTCCAGGATTCAGATAGGTTGGCATCATTGGAGACAGGCCTCTGGAGTTTTGTGTGACAAGAAAGTCCCCCTTAGGCTGAAAGGTAAATTCTATAGGGTGGTAGTTAGACCAGCGATGATCTATGGGGGCGAATGTTGGCCAATTATTGTGGCTCAGGAGCAACAGATTATGGTAGCTGAGATGCGGATGCTACCCTGGATGTGTGGTCATACTAGATTGGATAGAGTTCGGAATGAAGTTATTCGAGGAAAAGTCGGAGTGTCTAGTATTAAAGATAAGTTGCGAGAATCTAGACTTCGATGGTTTGGCCCCGTTCAGAGGAGGCCACTTGGTGCACCAGTTTGCAGTTGTGAAGTTCTGGCGTTGGGGGACTACCGCCCGGGTAGAGGGCGACCAAAGAAGAGCTGGATGGAGGTCATCCACAAGGACCTCGCTGCTCTGGAGCTTTCAGTTGACGTGGCTCAAGACAGAGCTTTGTGGAGGGAAAGGATTCGAGTTACAGAACCTTGATCTGAGATTCTTGGAGTGGTGTATCCTTCTACTCGGGCTTGGAGCCGTATAATCTTTTTCTCTGTTTTGACCTTTCTGTTTTCAGTTTTTAGCTCTTGTGGTATTCTCATGTATTGTTAGGTCATATCGGTTACTTCCTCTCAACCTGTTGGGGTAAGGAAATACCAATCCCGACCACCTAGACCTGGGAAACGGGTCAGACGAGTCGGGTTCGGGTTCGGGTCAGAGTACATCGGGTTTAGTATATTTCGGGTCGGGTCATTTCAGGTTTAAAATTTACCGGGTCAAAACAGGTCGGGTTAGGACGGGTTTATCTCCGGTTCGGATCAACCCATCGGGTCTGATTGCGCAATTTTTTTATTCCTTTTTATACTTATTTATAAATAAGTTTGTAATGGATAAACCAATCGTTGAACATTTATCTCTTCTATATACTTTTTCAATGAATATTTTGTCAAATTGGGCTTTTAAGCCTATTTAAGGTATTTTAGCGTTTACGCATAGTTTCGAGTCTCGTTTTGTGTGAGTGAGACCTTATTGTGCCTTTATATACCTAATAAAACTAAGTTGTATAATGTTTTCAACAATGATCAACATCGATGTTGTAGACCATACATATTGTGACAAGTTAGAGAGTTATCACTAGTTTGGTTTTTATAAAGGAGGTGTAATTTGAAAAGTTAGAAGTTGTGATTAGAAGTTACCCACATGGTCTTTTAGCGTTTACGCATAGTTTCGGTATAAAATAAAATGACTTATTTTCTTATATTTGAACTTTGTGTCATGCTGTTCAAACTAACAGACATATAACAAAGTATAATGTTCAATCAATAACCATATAATTTCTGATGTAAGTATATAAAAGTATATTATACATTATTAAATAATCATCCATAAATTTTAGTCTCCAACATAAACTCTAGTTTATATAAATTCTTAATTATTAAAGAGTATTCCGTATAATAAAATTTATGTAAACACTAAACAATTATTAAACAATCCATACAAGCTAGAATTATAGCTCACAATATCATTTAATATTGGGTTAGAAGATCGTAAACTAGTGAATAGTGATAAAATTTAAACATTTAAAAAATAACTAGAAAAAATAATAAATCTCATTGTAATAAATCTCATGTTAATAAATCTCATTAAAAATTAAGTGGTTGGTGGCTCTATTTAAATTTGTATGTATAAAACTTGTCTACCCTCATTTCTCACATCGAGAACTTGCAAATGGATCATTGTCTCAATCTTCTATATAACCTTGCATTTTTTGCTACATAAATCCAATCCATACCACATCGACAAAATGGAAAAACATGAAGCTCTAAATGTGTATATAAGGTTGATACAAGTTGTTGACTCCTTACAATTCAATTTGGGTATGTTTTCTTGATTGGACTTTTAAAATGAAAGCCCGTAATAAGTAAAACAATATATTATTTAGGCCTAATCAACCTAATTTTTATTTTAAAGCTTGTTTTTATAAACAGAATTTATAACATAGCCGCAAAATATCATTTTTTTTTCCTATCAATTTTTTTATTTTTTCATATTTGTTTTCTATTTTTATTTTCTAGTTGTTTTTTGGTAAGAGTGTAAAACCCAACGGGTTGACCCGACCCAACCCGTTTTTGACCCAGCAAAATGTCGGGTCATCAAGTCGGGTCCAAATCGGGTTTCGGGTTTAATTTAACGGGTTAAGAGCAAAAAAAATTGGGCGGGTTCGAATCGGGTTTGCAGATCGGGTCATATTTTCCCAGGTCTACGACCACCCCCGTACCCCGTTTTTCGGGATAAATGGGGATTGATGTTGTTGTGGTTGTTTGTATCCACCAGACTTGTGATTGAGTCACTCACTCAACTTAAGATAATAGATACAGAACATCGTAAGGAAGATGTTGAAAAATTCCCTTATAATACTCGTAAAGATAACCAACAAACCAGAATATGAACCCTAGCTAACAACTGATGTGTATATACAAGCATATAAGAATCCTAATAAATAGATTTCCGGATAAAACTAGCAAGAATTTGTACTCATGAATAGCTTAGCAAACCAACGCATAAATTGATTCACCTGCTACATGTAGTCCAGTTGGAAGGAAGTCTATCAGAAATCAAGCTGGGCAAAGTTCTTACAGTCACATCCATCGGAAGCATGCGGTATTCAATGTCGAGATCTCTGAACACTTTTACCATTTCCTCCACCAAAAGAGCTCTCCTAGCCCACCTCTCTCCCATATCCTGATGGTTCATAGTGTGCGACAGCCAAATCGAAAACTTGAGCCGGTTCATGTCTTCAACGTCTCTCATCACTATCATTGGTGCTGGATACCAATGCTCCTTTTTATTCTCTATGTATCTGCAATTATTAATCAAGTATGCATTCCGTGTTATAATCACGACAAATAATATAGCTAGGGAAACTAATTAAGGCTGAGGAGACTGTAAATCGCAAGTACCTTGTAATTCTCTCTTTCATAGTTGCAATCTTCTCAATCGGAGTCGATATGTGAACACAAAAGTCAATTGCATCTCCCATATCAGGACTCCTATAGTAATTACTGATTGGTTTGGTCGCAAGGACACTGTTTGGGTAGATTATCTTTTGGTTATCAAATCTAAGAAACACTGTTGTTAGTATATTCATCTCCTCCACAATCATCTGCAAACACAAAACGCAAAATGAATAAGTATTACGAAATATATCAATCAAATTCCCATGCTCAAAAACAGTACAAAAAAACTACCTGGACTCCCTCTATTTCACAACGGTCACCTACATCAAAAGGATGCATGACAAATAGAAAGATGATGGCTTCAAATGTCGTCTTGAACGTATTGCCAAACACAAATGTCAAGAGGAGCAGTTGTGAACTAACAAAGACCAGGAAATGAGTGATTGGAACGCCAATTATCAGAAGCCAAATAATCACAATGACAATACCAACAAGCACATTTAACAGCTGATGGAGCTTGTTCACAGCTGTTTTAGTATCATTGAGTGAAAGCGCAAGAGCTCTCCTTTCTCTAAACACATTAACCTGTTATACATACGTATTCAATCATCTGCAACTGGAACTTACAATGAACCATTAATTGATTAACCTAACACTAATTACATAACATCTGACAGTAGATCATGTACATAAAGAAAAAATGACTTACCACCCAGTTTTTAAGTGCTCTCTTGCTGATTCCTTTGCTTTCACCGGATCCTTCAAAGAGCTGGATACTTTTCTGAGCTTCGTCATCTCTCATAAAGCGCATCAAATCCTCTACAAAGATGAACCTTAAGAAAAGAAATGAAAGTCAATAGGATTACAAATTCAGAAAGATAAAAAAAAAGAAATGCAACTTTGAAAGAGGCTAAGTCCTTACTTAGAACCTGGTCTAGCAACATTGTTGAAGATTCTCTTGGCTGCAGATTTTGCTTGCTTCTCACTTCTAATCTGTAAGGAAGCCTCGTCATCATCATCTTCCATTAGCTCCTCATCCAAAGTGGATAGAACACCTTTACGCACAATATTCATCAACCTCTTCATATTCCAGGCAGAGATATTCTTATGATTCAACCTATGAAGATGATCAATGGTTATCCCAGCTTCATCCTCGAGCTCTTTGCTTTTTGAAAACCTCGGACTCTTTCCAATGGTAGTAGCACTCCTCGGACTTTTACCAATTAAAGGACTCTTGAGAATTCCACTCGCTATCGACCTCCCACTCCCTACATTCCTCCCAACACCAACAGCACCATTAGGGAAACAATTATCCCTGAGATCGGCTGGAATTGCAACTCCAGCATTCTGAAGCTTCTGAACTTCACACATGACTCTGTCTTCTTCCTCCTGAATCCGCTGAATCTCAAGCACGGGTGGACCTGAGAGAGTCTCAATGACATACTGATTAAACAAAGCGTCCTGAATTCGGTCAAAGAAGGCACTGACATGGAAGGACATTGCAAGAACCTTGACCAGCAAGGTCTTGAACAACCATATGATTGTACCTACAAGAAAACACACCAAGATTTTGGTGACATAAGGAAGGTATTTGTTGTGTGTTTCCTGTTCAACTTTTTGATCAAGAATCAGAATCCAAGCCAACAACACCCAACCCAACCATAGACAGTTCTGAACGGCGCTTCTCAAGCCGTATACGAAATACAGGACACGCTTTCGCAGCAGGAAATTGCGCTCAATGAAGAACACCACAACCCTAATTAGCCATCCCGAGACTAACCCACCGCAAATAAGGACTAGTAGCATAACACCCCATTTCCAGAATTGCATCCCCCAAAGAGTTTTCCCCCTGAGAACCGGGATGGCGAGACTGCAAATTAGGGCAGCGATGATGAAGATCAAGATGAGCAGCTGAATGAGAGAGAAGAAGCTGAACTTCATCTTCTTGTACTCCTCAGGGAAATCATCGTCCGTAAAGGGGTCGTCTTCGTCGGGATCCTGTTTGGAGGGGAGAAATCCAGATCTTTTGGAAGATCTTCTATCGCCTCCATCTTCAATCTCCGGTGGATCCAGCAATCTGGACTTGGTTTTGGTTGGGATGAGTGTGGACATGCGTTGAAAGGAGGTGCAACGCACAACTCCTTCATCTTCCTCTCGGCGGGCGTCAGCGGAGGATCGGCGGTGAAGGAGGTCAGCAGTCTCCTTGAAAGAGACTTTAGAGATTCCTCTTGGAGTGATTTTGCCATAATCGTTAGGGCTCTCAGTGACCGGAGACAGCGTCTGGCTTTCCAAATCGCCCTCCTCTGCTTTTGCTTTCTGCTTCGGGAAATCGAACTCTACGCTGTCGTCGTCTTCCTCCCTTTTTCTGGTTGAAGAAACAGAAGCAGGAACGGTGTCATTTAGGAAGTCATAGCTTGACCCTCTCCAGATTGGAGCTAAGGGTTTATCGCCGTCCACCTTCACCACGACGGTATCAGCACAAGTTGCTGCTTTCGATTCCGCCATTAGAATCTGCCGCTCTTCGTCTCCCTTGGGAGATCTCCTTGACGGACTTCTGATTCCTTCCATCCAAAACTGATCTCTGTTCGCTCCAGAGTTCAACAAGGATTTAATGCTTAGTAGAAGCAGAAGAATAGTAGAGTAGTTGGGTAAAGAGTAAAGAGTAAAGAGTAAAGAGAAGAAAGACAGCGCGTCCGTCGGATGAAATTCGGCTGTGTTGCCATTGTCTTTGAGCATCCCAATAAGCGCCAAATGTAGGGGCAAAAATGGAAAGTTGGCTAAAACCATCTTCTACTAAAACCCTCCACCTCGACGGAGTAGATACACCTGCCTTTTTCTTTCTACTCCCTCCCTATGTCGTTCTAGCCTTCCTTTTAAGTATATTTACAGTCTTTCAGCCTTTTTAGATTTTTTACTTTTTTTAAATATCTCAAAACTTTCTAATTTTATAAGGATATAATTGTATAAAATTTTAATCCTTAATCTATTGGTGAACGATGGAAATACCTTATTCAAAACTAATTCTTAGACCTGTTTTAGAGTCTAGTATTCGTTTTCTTACATATCAAAATATGGAAGGAGATCATTGGTGAAATGCTTTTAGATTGTGAAATGTGAGACAATCCACACTGTCAGATCTAATATCCAATGACCCAGATTTAATGCGCTATATTTTAAGTTTTCATTACGGACAAATTGGTCATTTTACGTTCTATTTCTCAAATTTTGTTACTTTTCATCTTCTTCTTCCCCGAGCTTCCCCGAACGCCTGCGATGGACGAATTTTTGGTGCAACTCCTTTGGTTGCTTCACTTGATTCATTGATTTTGAGTTTTTAGCATCTAGATCAAGTTGATTTTGCTTCAATCCATATGATCTAACCATGAATTCGAGCTGATTTTTCGCGCACCTACGTCTTCAACTTCCATGGCTTCCGGAACTATTTTCTTTCGATTTCATAGTTTCTCTACCTAATTTGATCTATTGCATCCTTCTTTCATCATAAAAAATATCTGTTTGTTTGATCTATTGAATCAATGTGAAGAAATTCCACTAAGATCCCAGTGATGAATTTTTCTAGAGGTTTAACCATGTTCCAACTGATTTTCGAGTTATTATGTCAATTTCTTTTTTTTTCTAGGTTTAAGCTTTCTCCAATGACAATTGTCATTGTTTACGGTGTAGATGAGTAATTTCTGGATTGTAAGGAATTGTGCTAGTTGTTGAAGATGTACACTAATTGTTTGATAAAATGCCTAAAAGAGACACTCATGTTTCAGAGAGACAATTATACTCTTTAAATTTTTTAAATTTTGAATTAGTCAAACTCAAGCATACAATTGCATTCATCTACCCTAAATTAGTATGATTTTACTCTTACAACACAACATTTACAACACAACATTCAACACCTAAACCATGTATCTTGTGATATGAAATTATACAGACATTGACATATATCTTGTGAACTTTTAGATGAATAAGTAAGAACTTTAGTTTAAAATTATCTTTATGAGCTTAACAAGGCTAAGATTTTTCAAGAATCTTACAAACAACTGAAGTTAAAGTTGTAACTAGGGTTGGGACTTTGTATCCGAGGAACCGAAAAAACGACCCGAACCACGTATTTCGGTTCGGTTCGGGTTTTTGAATTTTTTTTACAATCGATATTTCAGTTGAGTTCTTATACGCAATTCGGTTCCTCGGTTCAATTTTGTAAAAAAATAATGAAAAAAACCGAAAAACCGAATATAATGCATGGGTAGTAATTTTTATATCCTTTTTTAATATTTGTATTACCCTATTAATGTCCGATCGTTGCTCAGGCTCAGCCTCGCTCCCGTCCGCTGCTAAGACTCTGCCTCGGTATGTTTAAAATGCTCATTCCTTATAGTCATCATACGGTTTCCAAATCGGCATATTGATAATTTTGCTCTCTTTGTTAGCAACTGCATTTTTTGGTATTAGCTATATAGATTTAAATTCTGGTGTAACAGTCTCAATGGTATTCAGGTTTGTTAAGGGCGATATTCAACTTAATTTACATATATCAATATAGGGTAGATATTCAACTAAATAAACATGAATAAATATCGTAAAATATTGAATAGAGGCACAAGCATATGAGAATGCGATTAGTGCATATATAACCTAAATCTACATAAAGTTGAATATCAACCTTAACAAACCTGAATAACATTGAAGATAAATACTCGTTATACCGTTACACCACAATACTCGTTACACCGGAACTCACCTCTAGCTATATATGACGACTTAATTCGTTGTTGTTTATTGTTAATACTAAGTGCTATCAACTAATGAGGTGAATAATAATTCAGGTAAATTTGCTTGATAAAACTTTTTAAAGATGATTTAGTCTACAAGTTCACCATGTGATACGAATCTGGATGACTCGTATGCCCTCGGAAAGGATCGTGGTAAAAAGGGAAGTCGTCGTTCTTCAACTCATCTCAGATTGATAAGTATTGAGTCTTTCAACTCAATAGGAATTCGAAGGTCTTGAGAGTCCACTCGAGGGATGAACGAATTCGATAGGTAAACTTGGTGACAGTTCGCTTACGAGAACAACTCCGGATCCAATCAATGGGGTTTGACGAAGAAGGTTTAAGGGATGCGATAACTCAACTTCAATGCTTAAACTCAAATTCAACGTGAAAACAAAGTAAACAATGAAGCTCTATATATAGATAACTCCAACAAACTCAAAACATGGAAAAGAAACTAAGGAAATAAAAAGACGGTTGCTAAACCTAGTTCTCAGCCAAACTCAATAAAGAAAGTAATAAAAACTCGAAAACATAAAACCAAACAAAGTTAAAACAAACTCGGACAGTTCAGTAAAATGTTCAACAGAAGGTCGCAGAGGAGCGACCGCGATCGCGTCTGACCACCCACGGTCGCGTCTCTGGCCGCGGTCGCGGTTTGGTCGCGGTTGCTGCTGCTGGATTTCTGTAACTTCATTCTCCATGGGGATGCCAAGGCCTCAGACTCAATGGTGATGTCGTTGCTAGCTCGCCCTTCTGATATCTCTTCATTCTCCCCTTCTTAGCCTCGAAGCGTCCTCACTTCGATCGTGTTGGTGCAAGGGAGAGAAAGAGATCAGTCATGTTAGAGTGTCTCCCCTTCTTAAGAATAAACTCATTCATTTGGAGCACTCCAAAGTCACTAATGTCGGGAATTGAACCCAAAGGCTGCATGCCGGGTGGGATGAATGCAGGTATTAGAACTCCACAAGGAGTCCAAGATAGCTTTGTAGGAACCGTCAATGGAGAGGGCGAAACGAGCACCAAAGGAGCCTCAAGTGCCTAAATGTAACTTTCTGAGTCATCTTCCTCAGAAATATCATCAAGAGCAGTCGAGACTTGGTTGGCAATGAGAACCGAAACTGACTCTTCAAGCACTAACTCTACAACTATTGATTCAGAGATTAAGTATGGTACCTGAATGATCTTCTGTTCTTGGTTCCCATTTTCGCTGGAAATGGGAACCAAAACTGACTCTTCAATTGTTGTTTCTAAGATTAGAACGGGTACCTGACGTTTGGCACACTCAGGTGTGCGGACAGATCTAGTTGGCAAACCCAATACTCGGCGTCACGTCCTCTCGACATGGTCATGTGCGCTTATTTCTGATACAAAGTGGCGTGTCATAACATAAACAAGTTGCACCCAAGATATGACTGGTGCCCAACCACGTGAATGACGACAAGGCACGTCCTGCAACCACCAAGAGCGAGCATAGTCTGTAAGGCATTCAAGTGCCATATCCAGTTGATCAAAGTCATCGTAGTCTCGTTGGGCAAAATAATAGGACATGTGTCGAGCCCAATCCATAAATATATCAGAACCATCATAACCGAAAAAATATCTACGACGTAATCTCCGGGTCCTGTCCATTGAAGTAGCCAAAAATTAGGGTTCTGTCCGCGGTGGTAACGCGATCGCGTCTAACAAACCGCGATCGCGGTTTCGGTGTTGGCAGATAGCGGCGGGTCTGTATTTTTGGGTTTTGGACGGGCAAACGAACTCCGATTTGGACAAATATTATATGTATGGACTCGTCTTGAAAATCTCTAGATGACAGTGGAGGTTTTTTTTTGGCAAAAGGAAAACATTTTGGGGCCGAAATATGGGTAGAAGTCGGAGGGATTTTTAGGGTTTATGGTTTTGTGTGCGGAATTTGGTGGAAAGGATATGGAAGGGAATGGAAAGTAAGATTTTTTAATGACTACACCTTTAAACCGTTGAAAACTGATACCAATTGATACGAATCTGCTTGACTCGTTTGCTTTCGGAAAGGATCGTGGTAGAAAGGGAAGCCGACGTTCTTCAACTCCTCTAGGTTTGATAAGTATTGAGTCTTTCAACTCAATAAGAATTCGAAGGTCTTGAGAGTCCACTCAAAGGATGAACGAATTCGATAGGTAAGCTTGATGACAGTTCGCTAACGAGAACAACTCCGGATCTAATCAGTGGGGTTTGACGAAGAAGGTTTAAGGGAGAATAACTCAACTTCAATGCTTAAACTCAAATTCAACGTGAAAACAAAGTAAACAATGGAGCTCCTTATATAGATAACTCCAACAAACTCAAAACATGGAAAATAAACTAAGGAAATAAAACGACGGCTCGTAAACCTAGTTCTCAGCCAAACTCAATAAAGAAAGTAATAAAAACTTGAAAACATAAAACCAAACAAAGTTAAAACAAACACGGACAGTTCAGCAAAATGTTTAACAGAAAGTCGCAGAGGAGCGACCGCGATCACGTCTGACCACCTGCGATCGCGTCTCTGGCTGCGGTCACGGTTTGGTCGCGGTTGGTGCTGCTGGATTTCTGTAACTTCATTCTCCATGGGGGACGCCAAGGCCTCAGACTCAATGGTGATGTCATTGCTAGCTCATCCTCCTGATATCGCTTCAGCATGTTTGTGCGATGTTTGAAATATTGTATTATGCGTAGTTTAGATGGTTATTGGCTGAATTAGTTAGTACTATCTCATGTTACTTCTTACAATATATATTGAAGATTGAGCCTTTAGAACACAAGCAGTTAGAACTAGAATTTGTTTTGGTTTCATGATGTTGTAGTTGAAATATTTAGGGAGAATATACTAATGCACATGTCTCGTTTAGGATTTGCCAATTGATTCTTCAACACAAGCCGCCGTCGACCTGTCTGGTTCCGATTCAAGTAACTCCCTTGTTAGCGTCAAGGAGCTTAGTCACCAGACCACCGCAGCCCCTGCTATTGTAGTCACAAGTTCGAAGGGCAAGAAGACTCTTCCAATTTGACCATCAATTTGACCATCAAAATTGATGATCCAATAATATCTGAGGTTGATGGAGTCAACAAGCAGGTGGGGATAACGAAGAAAGCCGAGTGTAACTACTGCAAGGCAGTCCTTCACCGTCTGTTCCGGTTTGACGGTTGGGAACCTTCGGTTCTACGGTTCCGAACCTCCGGTTTCACGGTTCTACGAAATCATAAACTGTAACCACAACCGATCACTTACGGTTCCAGACGGTTCCGGTTCGGTTTCGGTTTTGATTTTTGACGGTTCTGAAACCGACGGTTTCCGTTTCAAACCGAACCGATAAGCACCTCTAGTTGTACCTAGGTTTATATTGCCTTGTAGGAAGACAATTGATGAGAATTTATTGAAGGAAAATATGTTGTAGTTGAAGATTGAGTTGGGGTCTGTTAGTGTTTCTCTTACAACTCATACATGGACTAGCTGTCAAAACATCAACTACATGGTCATAACTGCTCATTTTATAGATTTTTCTTGGACAATGCACAAAACAATACTGAAGTTTTGTACCATTCCCAATCATAGTGGGAATACAATTGGAAAAATCTTGGAGGATGCATTGATTTAGCGGGGGATTGAGAATGTGCTAACAATTTCAGTGGACAATGCTTCTCCTAATAAGCACGTCATTAATTATGTTAAGAGGAAGATGTTGGGTTGGGATACGATACCTTTTTTTGAATGAGAGTTTTTGTATGTGAGATGTCTTCCTCATGTCATCAATTTAGTTGTGAAATCTGGTTTGAGAGAGATGGAAAGCTCAGTTGCTGCAACAGGGAATGCAATCAGGTTTGTTAGGAGTTTTGTTTCTGGGACAGAGGCTTTAAGAAGTGTGTTGAGAAGGATAAGATTGAATGCAAAAAGATATGCATTCTTGATGTCCCAACAAGATGGAATTGAAGTTTCATGATGCTGGACACTGCCATAGAATTGAAGAGGGCATTTCAGAGGATGACAAATGATGATTCATTGAATTACAGAAACTATTTCAATGAGGGAGAGGAATTATATGATGATGAAGACAAAACTCAAGATTGAAGGGTAAGAGGAAGAAAGAGAGTTGGGCTTGCTAAGGATGTAGATTGGGAAAAGGCAGAGTGTTTTGTAAGATTTTTTAGGGTTTTCTACCAAGCCACAATCAACTTGAGTGCTTCAACTGAGCCTACTGCACACTCTGCATTCCATGACATAGTGAGCATCAAAGCTGAGATAGAAGAATTGACTATATTGAAGATATTTTAGGAATATCTTTATTCTAGCATATATTGTATCTTAGGCTCCAAGGAGCAATCTTTTCCTTATAGATAGAATCTCTGTAAAGTATATATATACATGACCTAATCAATGAAAAGAGCAAGGAAGTATTTTCCACAAAATCTCTACTCTCTCTAAAGTTTATCATGGTATCAGCCTAATCTCGATCCTTCCAAACACAACCCTTCCGCCACCCCCTCAGTTTTGCCCTAATTTCGGCCGCCGCCGTCTTCTCAGCCTTCCTACTCGTCGGTTTCATTCATCGACGTCGCTAAGTTGTCTTTTCCTGCAATGGGAGATACAACCAAAGAAATACCCGTGAGTTTTTCCTCACCTTACTACCTTCATCCTTCGGATCATCCGGGTCTTTCAATTTGTCCCGTGATTTTCAAAGGTGATAACTTTGATGAATGGGTTATTGCCTCTCAAACACCAACCCCGACGGATACAGTTGCCTTTGCTGCTCGTCAGCAGCATTCCGCACCACCTTCGTCAACTTCTGTCGGACATCAGCGGGTTAACAAAAAGAACCTGCATTGTACCCATTGTGATCGTAAAGGTCATGAGAAAGCTGGTTGTTTTCAACTTATTGGCTATCCCGACTGGCTCAAGGAGCGCTGGGCTGTTCGTGATGCTGCAAAAACGCAGTCAAAACCGCATCAGTCCGGTGTCGCTAACGCTGCAGTGCAGCCCTCGCCGGCTTCATTCACGCCGCTTTCACCTGCTGATCAAGCAGCACTCAGTCCGGCTTTGACTCCAACTCAGATGGCAGCAGTGTTGAACATGTTCAACACATTACAGACCAGCAAAAATCAGTCCGGTATGTTGTTTAATTGGATTTTAGATACCGGTGCGTCGTTCCATATGACCGGCGATTCGTCTAGTCTTCGGGATATAGTTGATGTGCAGGCCGTCAATATTAAATTACCGGATGGGAGACTCTCCTCTGCTACTCAGGAGGGTCGTATTTATATGGGCAATATTTGTTTGTCCAATGTTCTTTTTGTGCCAAACTTAACCTGCAATTTGCTCTCTCTTGCTCAATTGTCTAAAGATCTTCAACTGCTTGTTCTTTTAACACCTGCGATTATTGTACTTCAGGAAATCAGTTCGAGGACGGTGATTGGCGTGGGTAGAGAGCATGGTGGGGTTTATTGGCTGCAGACAATTGGTGCAGATGTTCGGGCTTCGTCTGCTCAGTCTTCTGCTGATTCGGCTATTTTGTGGCATCGTCGACTTGGTCATCCGTCGTCGTCTGTCTTGTCGTCTATTTCGTCATTTTGTTTGAATAAAGACTCGCTTGTGAGTCTACCTCCATGTACTTCTTGTTTTGAAGCTAAACAAACTAGATTGTCTTTTCCAGAGAGTTCTAATAAAGCCACTGAATTGTTTGAATTGGTTCATTGTGATGTGTGGGGTCCCTATAGCACTCCTTCTTTAAGTGGCGCTCGATCTTTTCTTACTATTGTTGACGATTACTCTCGTACAGTTTGGGTTTGTCTTATTCAATCCAAAACAGAGGTAGCTGCTCGGTTTCAGAAATTTTGTGCTTTCGTCCATACTCAATTCCGCACTCAAGTCAGGCGAGTTCGCGCTGACAATGGCACTGAATTTCTGCCACTACGTTCCTATTTTGAGGATCAGGGTATTGTTTTTGAAACATCATGTGTCGCTACACCTCAGCAAAATGGTAGAGCAGAGCGAAAACATCGTCACTTGCTAAATGTAGCACGTGCTCTTCGGTTTCAGGCACATCTTCCTCTTGCTTTTTGGGGAGAATGTGTCACAACAGCAGCATTCCTGATCAACCGTACACCCACACCACTATTGGGAAATCGCTCGCCATATGAGGTATTATATAAGCATCCACCTTTATATGACTCCATTAAAGTTTTTGGTAGTCTTTGTTTTGCTGCTCGGAATCCAAAGAATAGGGATAAGTTTGCCTCCCGCAGTAGAAAATGTGTATTCATGGGATACCCGCAAGGAAAACGAGGTTGGTCTCTTTATGATCTAGAGACCAAAGAGATGTTTGTCAGTCGTGATGTTATTTTCTTCGAGGAATTCTTTCCCTTTGCTACGACTCCTCCTGTATCATCTCCAGAGCCGATCTCAACGTCATCTCCCGCAATATATGATGATGTTCCATTACCTGCGGTCGTTGGGGAAATTTCTGAAACTCCTTCTCCTTCGATTGAGTCGTCTTCCTTGGATCAGACATCTCAGGCATCCCCGTCTGACGACAGGGGGAGTGATGTTGCTATCGTTCCTTCTTCGTCTGTGGCTGATCCTCAGCCTTCTGCAGTTCGACACAGTGCTCGTACTAAGCAACCACCTACTCGCCTCAAAGACTATGTTTGTCAGACAGTACTTCAAGCAACACCCCATGCTCTCCCTTCTACTCCCGCGCCACAATCATCGTCCTCAGGTACATCTCATCCCCTAGCAGCTTTTGTTTCATGTGCTAATTTTTCTCCTTCCCATGTTAGATTTCTAGCCGCTGTTACAGCAGGTCACGAACCATCCTCTTTTAAAGAGGCAGCTCTGCATAAACCATGGCGTGACGCAATGCTTTCAGAAATTCAGGCTCTTGAACGAAATGGTACTTGGAAGTTGGCCACTTTACCTCCTGATAAGAAACCAATTGGTTGCAAATGGGTGTATCGCATCAAGTACAATTCTAATGGGTCCATTGAAAGATACAAGGCTCGATTGGTTGTTCTTGGCAATCGTCAAGTTGAAGGCATAGATTATTCAGAGACATTTGCTCCCGTTGCCAAAATGGCATCTGTTCGCGTTTTCCTATCTGTTGCAGCCATTCGTGGATGGGAGCTTCATCAAATGGATGTTCACAATGCATTCTTACATGGTGACCTGGCCGAGGAGGTGTACATGATTCCACCGCCTGGTCTTCTGCACGTCCCTCCCGGACATTTCTGTCGATTGCAGAAGTCCTTATACGGTCTTAAGCAGGCTCCAAGAAATTGGTTTGCCAAATTATCCTCTGCTCTGCGTGTTTTTGGCTTTGTTCAAAGTTATGCTGATTATTCTCTTTTCTCTTATACGCTGAGGGATATCAGTATACATGTTCTCGTCTATGTCGATGACCTTATTATAGCAGGAAATAACTCTGGCGCTATTGCTCGATTCAAGGTCTATCTTTGCTCCTGTTTTCACATGAAAGACCTTGGTCATTTGAAGTATTTTCTCGGAATTGAGATTGCTCGAAATGCTTCAGGATTGTTTCTTTCCCAACGCAAGTATACTCTTGATATTTTGTCTGAGGCAGGACTTCTCGGTGCCAAGCCTGCCGAGTTTCCTATGGAGCAACATCATCCGCTTGCGAAGTCCTCTAGTCGTCTGTTTGATCAGCCCGAGCGTTATCGGCGTCTAGTTGGTCGTCTTATCTATCTTACTATTACTCGTCCTGAGCTAGCTTACTCTATCCACATATTAGCACAATTTATGCAGGCTCCTAAGACTGATCATTGGGATGCTGCTAATCGTGTCCTTCACTACTTAAAGGGCCATCCAGGACAGGGTCTGCTCCTGTCAGCTACGAGTTCTTTACAGGTTACCGCCTTCTGTGACTCTGATTGGGCAACATGTCCCAAAACTAGACGCTCTCTCACTGGATACTTTGTTATGCTTGGACAGTCTCCCATCGCTTGGAAGACAAAGAAACAGGCTACTGTGTCTCGTTCGTCGGCAGAGGCGGAATATCGGGCTATGGCTTCGGTCTGTTGCGAGATGATCTGGCTCAAATCGCTCTTGCGTTCTTTGGGAGTCCGACATTCTACTCCTATGAGACTATTTTGTGATAGTCAGGCAGCCATTCATATTGCTGCAAATCCTGTCTTTCATGAACGAACCAAACATATTGAGATCGACTGTCATTTGGTTCGTGAGCAGATTCAATCGGGCAATGTTGCTACTGCCTATATCCATACCACAGAACAACCAGCTGATTTGTTTACAAAGGCTCTTGGCAAGGTGCAATTTCAGCTTCTATTGGGCAAGTTGGGCATTCTTGATCCTCATGCTCCAACTTGAGGGGGAGTATTGAAGATATTTTAGGAATATCTTTATTCTAGCATATATTGTATCTTAGGCTCCAAGGAGCAATCTTTTCCTTATAGATAGAATCTCTGTAAAGTATATATATACATGACCTAATCAATGAAAAGAGCAAGGAAGTATTTTCCACAAAATCTCTACTCTCTCTAAAGTTTATCAGACTACCAACCCACCAAATGACAACAACAGTGAAGTAGATCAGATTCTGTATGACATGTCACAAAAGATGACAACCAAATTCAACAAATATTTTATCTCGCTGGGTGACATAAATCCACTATTTCTGGTAGCTCTTGTTCTTGATCTAAGATACAAGCTCGAGTACTTGGAGAGGAAAGCTAAAAAGATGCTAAACTTGAGCAACACTGAGGTTAGGAGGATATCATACAAGCTGAAAGATTTGATGATTAAGCTTTGTGAAAAGTATGGACCTAGTGGTGGTGGCAGTTCGCAAAGGTCTTGAAATTCATAGAGTACGTGTAAATGGAATTGAAAGAAATAGTTAGGGAAGAAGAAATGCAAAGGATAAGATGGTTTGCTCTGATAAGAAGAAAGCTATGTTAGAGGATTGGGACAAACAACTTGAAGAAGGTGAGGACTTGGTTGTAGGTCATGAAGTAGATAGGTATTTGCTTGACCCTATTGAGAAGCCTAAAACAAGAATTAAATTCAAGATATTAGAATGGTGGAGGGATAATGAGAGCAAGTATCCATGTTTGCAATCTGTTGCTAGAGATGTGTTGGCAATTCAAGTGTCCAAAGTGGCTAGTGAATCACATTTTAGCACTGGTAAGAGCGTAATTGATCCATACAAAAGCTCGATGACACCTAAAACTGTTGAGGCCTTGATTTGTTTCCAGAATTGGTTGAAGAGTGATAGCATCACTGCATTGGAATTCACTCCAACTATTAAAGAAATGAAATTTTATGAGAAGATTGAAAAGGGTAATATTACTTACTTTGAACTATTTTATTCTTTCAAATTGTAAGTTTTATCTTCGATATTGAAATGATTTATTTTACCCATTCTTGTGTCTTTGTGAATATGTAGAGAGGCAAGAAGAAGTCAGACAAGAAGAAGATGCGAAGTCTGTAAACAACAACAGTATGAATGAGTCAAATCTTACACTTGTATTGTCTGGAAGAGTATATATAACTGCAGATCCACCAACCAAGAAAAAAGAAGCTCACAAAGACTAAGGGCTTCAGAAAGAAACAAATTAAGTTGATCTTATTATTTATTAATATGTTGGTTGACTTGGTTAACTATTTAATTGCTGAATTTTATTGGTGTTCATCACTGTTTTTGATCTTCGATTGCTAAAGTATGTTTCTTCACTGTCAATTTGGATTGTTGATCTAGATCTTTGTTGAATATATGAAGATAGTTAATGATCATATCATCATTGTTATGAGGATGGTTAATGGCTTAATGCTACGATTTTATTGATTCAACATTGTTCAATGCTACTGTCTTATTGATTCAACATTGTTCAATGCTATTGATTCAACATGATCTGCCTATTAATTTGTATTGCATTGATTTTCATGCAGACATTGATGATTCCTGATTTCTTGGAACCGTATTCTTGTCGGTTGTCACTGTTGGTTGTAGCTATGTTTGGTATATTTAGGGTTCTCATTTTGGTTGTTTTTAAATTGTCAAATGATAAGTTGAGCTGTACTGATTTAAGGGGTCTCATTTTGGTTGTTTATGTATACTGTTTGTGTATTGAAACTCTCATTTTGGTGGTTTATGCATACCGATTCAGTACATGAACCGAAAAACCGAAATTACAAGAACCAAACCGAATAACCTAAATTCCGGGCATGAACCGAATTTTGGGTAACCGAGAAACCGACTTTTACAGTTTGGGCACATCCGGGCAAAATTGTAGCACCTTTCACCTAGCAATAAAGAAGCACATATAGGCGAAAAAGTGTAGCACATTTCGGCCACAGAGAAGCACATCTAGGCAAAAGTGTAGCACCTTTCACCTAACATTGAGAAGCACATATAAGAAAAAGCGTAGCACACTTCAGGTAGCCATAGAGAAGCACATATAGGCAAAAGCGTAGCACAATTCAGCTAGTCATAGAGAAACACATATAGGCGAAAAGTGTAGCACGTTTTAGCAATAAAGAAGCACATCTAGGAAAAAACGTAGCACCTTTCACCTAGCATAGAGAAGCACATATAGGCAACACCGTAGCACACTTCAGCTAGCCTAGAGAAGCACATATAGGTGAAAAGTGTAGCACATTTAAGACATAGAGAAGCACATCTAGGCAAAAAGTGTAGCACATTTCACCTAGCATAGAGAAGCACATATAGGCTATATCGTAGCACAATTCAGCTAGCCATATAGAAGCACATATAGGCAAAAGCGTAGCATATTTCAGTAATATAGAAGCACATAACACTTGTGGTAGCACATGCTTTGCAAGTTCAAATTTTGGCCTAAAATATCATAGCACATTTCAACCATATAGTAACACATTTCAGGCATCTTGAAGCACTTAATTTTGTAAGTACAAAATACGGCGTAATTTTTTTTACAAAAAGTCAACGTAGGTCAACGCCGGTCAACGGTAGGTCAACGTCAATCAATGGTCAATTACCTGGATCAAAACCCTAAAAGAGTGTAATCATAACCATTGAATTCCCTGGCTAGGATTACTTCTCATTTAAGATTAACCTCTCATTTGATCTTTCTCCTTTGAAATATGCCTAACCTTTGATGTACAGATTTGTTTTGAGATGAATCTGACATACATTATTGGTTGTTTTTCTTACAGAATTCTCCGGGTGTTACAGTTAGAATTGTGAACTTCCGTAATCAAATTATGAACATATTCAACTTAAACGAGCACCTGACTGGACTATACATGAACATAAAGAAAACATGTGTTCATTATGAACATTAATAAACTTTATGTCAACACTGTAACATTATACATGAACCTGTGTGTACTAAATTTTAACATGACCAATTTGTACTATATTATTAACCAAAATGAACATGTTTAGCACAACCATACAAACCAGAATCTGCCCACAAAGCTCCATAATTCATCCATAGTATCACACCAAAACGACACTTGATTGAAACCGATAGGGAGTATGAAGGGACCCTTAAGTGTTCCATTGTTGGCTTTGTATTCCTTCATAATCTTTTTTCATCTCTTCCTTCACTTCATTGAAACCGGTACATGTCTCTCCTCAGTTTGCTCAATGTTTCCCCTAGCCACCTCTCCTGGTGGTTTCACTAACTTTCTTGGTTGGGCTTTAGGAGTTAGAAAGTCTTCTATGCTATCTTCATATTCCTCATTGTGAGTATCAGCTACATATTCTTTATCCTCGGCGTCACTAACACTACCATTATGGCTTCTAGTGTTGTTATTTTCTTCAAATTCACCCTCTTCAACTTAATCTTGTCTATCCCCCTTCATTCTGAGTTTGTAGTTCACAATCAGAACCTACATAAATCAGTCTACACTAGTTAATTCATGCCAAATAACAATAAACTTTATCTTCATTATTTATGCACCTACAATGTTAAATGTGTACATGTATCATAACTATGAAATCAAACTGGGCAGCAGTGCAACAAATAATCAGAAACTCGATAACAATGAACAACATATCAGACTGAAAGAACAATAAACAATAAACAATAAACAATAAACAAACATGAACTTCAACCAAATACTCCAAAAATGGTGGGCTAAAGAACAATAAACAAGCACCTGATAAAAAACGAAAGTATTGAAAATTACATCATTCAAAAAACATGATTCAAACCAGCACAAGTCAATTGCAACTCCAACCATTCATTTCTAACAAGCCAATAGACACAGAAATCTTTAATTCATGTCAGTGAACAAATAACTGGAAATCCGTATTAAAGCCAACCGTAAGGCTTACAATTTGTTCTAGCTTGACCTAAACGATCAACGTTCAAGTGAAGAATTAGCAAATTCGGCAACAAATATAACCAAAACCACAAAGCAACAGTACTCATCATCCTTGAAAACTGCAAAATTCAATTTAAAACAGGTTAACTATAACACACCAAACTCATGCTCTACAACTTCCACCAAATAATTAACGATGATTAGCTAAATGCACAACATGCAAATAGACAGAGGGCGCAAAAGAGCATATTCTGAAGGAAATATAACCAAAAAAAGACCAGCTATTTGCGTACGGCAGTTGTAGGGGAAGAAAACAAAATTCTCGAGCAAAGCCATAAAACATTCCAACATCTGTTCAAGACATATGAGCCGTAAATCTGAACCAAAAGCATGCCAACATTCACTCAATTTCTATAGTACGAGCCCTAAATCTGAACAAAAAACGCACATGATTCTTCATTTTGCTCAATTTCGTTCTCTTTTTCGCTAGCCTCCATAGTAGGTTTAGATCTTGTCTTCATTTGAGGTGTTGGATGTGGAAACGTAATTGAGGAGAGAGGAAGGAAATCGTAGGCGACGGAGGAAGGAAAGAGGCGCTGAGATGAGACAGACGGAGGAAGGAAGAGAGGAGACAAATGGAGGAAGGAAGTCAATTGTAATCTCCTCCCGGAAATAGGCGATTTTGGAAGGGAAGAAGGAAGAAGGCGATTTCTGGGCAAATGGGAATGAAAGAGACAAACCCCTAGTTTCCAATTCGGTTTGAATAGTCTATTTTACCCCTCCAGAGTCCAGGCCCTTTATCCACGCTCTCTCTCATCAACTAATCTTTAGGCTCCGTTCGGATTGGCAAATTTGGGCTGTTGAAGGAGTGGAAGTGGAAGATTTTGGGCGTTGAAGAAAAATTTGGTTTGTTCGGCATTTGTACCCGGCGAGTTGAAGCTCATGTGTTGAAGCAATAATGCGTTGAAGTTGAAGCTTTTTTTGTACCCTTGGGGGGTAAAGGGTAAGCATAAAAATCGAGTTGAAGCAGGGATGTTTACGATTTCTACCCCTGAGAAATCTCATATATCCCATTCTCATATCTCAGAGAAGCTGTTCATCGACTTTGGCTGAGAACGATTGCTTCGACTGTTCATCGCCAGAGGTAATCGCTCCTTCTTCATCTCGTTTGGTTTTCCGCAACCTGTTCTTAATTTCTCTTCAAACCTAGATAATGCAGCGAGCTGTGAGTCTTCAGTTCTTCGTTGTGTGTGACCTATTGCAGTCGAATCTTGCCTTAATTTCTCAGCTTAATCGATTGAAATCCGCATTTTCGTCATATCTCCTACAGTTACCTGATTACATTTGTTCCTGAATTGGATTCGTACTATAATTTCAGTATTGCGTGTTTCAACTTGTCCAGATATGTCAATTAGGGTTTACACTGGTTTTGTGATAATTGCCAAGTTTAGGTTTTTATGATTGGAAGCAACACTCAATTCTGCTTTAAATTGGAAGAATTTCCTATCAGTAGCACAAAATTTCATGTCTTTGGGCATATGTTAATTTGTTCACCTAGTTGTATGAAAAACTCGATTGGAAATAGATATCTTTTGCAGATGATGTTTGTTTATCTCAATCTTTGTCTAGTTGTGGATGTCCAAGCCCCAAGGTAGCTGGGTATGAGTGCTTTGGTGCAAGTCTAACGCTTGTTGCTGAGGTCCTATCTAAATTGAAGTGTCATTTGTTTTTAATAGGAGTTATCTTTCTTAATGGCAATAGAAGCACTGGATTCACATGTCAATGCAGTTTCACTATCCAATTTTTATGTTGGGAAGTACTTGGAAGAAGTTGTTCTTTTTGAAGATCTTTCCTGGATTATGTTTCATATCATTCATATTTTAGTAGATTTGCTCATATAAATACACGAAATCTCCATGTCTTTCATATTTATAAATAAATAGAATGTCCATTTGACTTCCTTTTCATCAATGTATATATGTATGTAGTAGAGTGGGCAAGAAAAAGGAAGTTCCATTGCTGACTTAGCTGAGCTCCTGGCACCTTGATCTTCTTTTGTAAGTTGGTTGTCATTATCCGTAAATGTTATCTTCCTCATGCTAATGAAATGTGAGTCTTATGTTGAATTTTGTTGTATGGTGGTTTTTGAAAGATTTGAAAACTGTGAAATGATAAAAATGCTCTTGTTTCATTTTCATTGTATAATGGTTATTGATTTTCATGTCTACCAAGCATAAGTTCTGTTGTATAGGCTTTGCTAAGTAACAGGATTTTGCTTTGGAAAGAAGAGCTCGATAGTAATTGCGAGTAATGTGATTTCTGATGTAATAAATGGAGGTATTTATAAGGAGGAGAATGGTGGAAGTCGAGGGGTTGGAGCATTGATGCATGTATCTAGATACACTGCAGTAAAATTGAATATAAGCATTGCTGCTATCAATGAATAGGGATAAACATTTATTCAAGGAATGTCTGTCAGAGGTATAATGCGTATTTAAGTTACTATAATCAAGTCTCTTCATAAAATAAAGAGAGAGGAGTCTCTTCAGATTCACAATCTGAATGGATATGTCATAATTGGTCTTAAGAAACATACAATGGACCCGATATAGAGAGTAGTTTAGCAGATAAATCAAAGAAATTCTTTGTATAAAGACAAATAGAGTTTGCATAAGCTTTTGATTACAGGTGAGTACAAAACTAGTTTTAAAATTAAGAGATTCATGAGTCCCATATTCAGTAATGAAAATCATATAGGCAATATCAAATCTTATAGAGTCTTGGGCACTCCACCTCATAACTTTAGAATACGTTTTAAGATGACAGGTAGGATTTATATTCACATAAAGAAGTTGGAGTTTTGAGTTTAGAACATCAGCAGAAATTATTACCAGGGTTTGATGAAGGCAACAACCCCAAGAATCAATCTGGGAACCTATCATAAAATAATTAATCCATAGCAAGGTGAGGAGGCGAATTGGTTCAATTTTTGGGGTCACACTGGTTAAGCAAAAAACCTTGTTTCAGCAAAAGAGGTAGATAGAAACATGTTTAGTACTCACAACAGTTGGACTGGAGTCAAGAACCAACCCATTCATTATCAGATATATGGTCTCGTGATGATTTAATAAGTTCACTATAATTCCAAAGTTTTGCATATAATTTTTGTTCTTATCTAGGGTATGACATGGATGGATATTCTCCAAACAGCACTGAGCAAATGTTAGCTAATGAAGAAGACTCCTTTGGTTATTGTCCAGGTCCATTTGATGGACTTCCAAGGGAGGTGCGACGCACCATGACTGATTACACATCCAGTGGCTCCATTGGTGATGTGGATCCTGATCCATGGTGGAGGGTAATCTACGCTGAGTCATTTTTGTTATATCCTACACTTTAGTAATTGAATTAGGCATTCCAGCAGTTCATTGTTATATCCTACACTTTGATTCATTGAATTACACATCCCCACTTATAACAAATGCCTGAAGTGCTGTCATTTATTTGTTTTCTCTTTAGGAATATGATGTGTCCAGGTTTGATTCCCTTATAAACTCAGTTGAAAGCCATCCTAGGGTGGTGGAGATGCAAACTGCTGCTAGTAATCTGAGAAGTGATTTGACTGAGTATGCAGAATTCCTTCACAGTGAAAGAATGAAGGTGAATGAACTCACATGTAAGGTTCAGGAACACCGTGATGAGATTGAGCATGTCCGTAATGAAAATGTAGAACTCTTTGACCAGGTTTCTTCAATGGCTACTTCAAATGTAAATTTGGCGTTGCAGAGGGACAACCTTATGAAAGAAAACATCAAGCTACGTGAGAGGAATAGGAAGATTACCATTCTTTCATGTAGCCTTGCTCTTGTGCTCTTGCTTGTTGGTGTTAACAACTACTTGGTCCGTAAATGGAAGTGAGTCATGTTTAGGACTACATTTTGTAATAACTTGGTGTGTACTGTTTGTTTTATTTTGTTGAATGCTGATCATTTTGCTATGCTTCGGTTTGTAATTATCGAAACAGGTTCGATGTAATTCTGGTATTATGAGTTGCATTATGGTATCATTTTGGTATGCTGATGATGTTTAGGACTACATCTTGTGCTCTTCCCTTGTTTTATGAGTTGCATTCTGTTATTATTACTTCCAACAAGAACACACTAACTTTATTGATTAAAACTTCCAACAAAACATACACATAAACATAAACTCATTTCTGCTTAACAAAACATACACATAACCATAAATACCACGATACAATGTAAATAGTTTAAATTAGAGTTCCAGCAAGCATCTCGATCATAACGAAGCTCATATTACGATATCACCCGATCTTTAAGGGTAGAAGACCTGAGATAACAAGCTCTTCATTGTCGGGTTTAACGGGTGCCATCCGCATAAACTGAGATTGGTGGTACTTGGTTTTTGAGTAAGGTACCATATAGCCTTCTCGATCGGGATATCCTTTGTCGCATAGATAATATCTACCTAAATTATACAAACAAGTTAAAATATAGATATTGAAATCTGACCAATTAATTCACTGCACTACTGCAAACTGTTCAACCATATATGCAATGCACTGTACTACTGCAATTAATGAACTACTGAAAGTAGTGGACAACATACGAAATTAATGAACTACTGCATTAATGTCATACCTTTGGGTGGATGAGGAAAGTTCATAGATTCCGTGTTCATGGAATGTTGTAACACACGTGTGTCATGCACACTTCCTTCCCAACCGACGGATATGTACGTGAAGTACATATCGAAGTCGCATACCGCCATGACATTGAAAGAACAAAACCCTTTACGACCTCTGTAAGGAAATTGATCGACCTCGGGTATAACGCATTCCATGTGAACGCCATCAATGCACCCAATAGCACCCTAAAAAGGTACATTTTGAAATTATAACTCCTTATATAAAACAGAAGACACACATATATAAGAGATATGGGTCGTAACTATAAAATAAATTATTACCGTGAATAGGTTATATCTCTCTTCATTTGCAATCTTGTTAGGAATATTTGTGAAGTTCCTATCTCGCGGTTCTACTAGCTTACGCACAAAACCAGTGAAACCAACATTCCTTCCAACAAATGCATCTTTAACTTGATGAAAGACCCTAGAGATCGTGTCTCCGAAACGTTGGAAACGCTCAGAACATAGCCTATTTGATGCTGAAATGGATAGTACGTATAGAAACACACCAACCTTCTCCATGACACACATATATCGTGAAGGTTTAAGGCCATAGTCAGCTTCTAATTCATCACACAGATTTGCAAAAACATGACGCTCCATACGAAATGCAATCATGCATCTGACATCTGAACCTGAATCCATAATTTGTCTAATCCACATATACCCAGTCAGATTAGAATCAAAGCAAGGGGTCTTCACAAGGAATCTCCTATAATATGCATCTGACAATTCTGCTGCTGCGGCTAACCACACATATATCAAAGGGCTTAGCTTCTTAACCAACTCAATCCTTTTTCTCTTTCTTGAGGCTGGAGAGCTATCCATAGTCAGCTGTAATACAAATTCAACACCCTAAACAGTGTTAGCAAACAAATCATCTACAAGAAAATGAAGATAAAAACATAAACATTCCATAAAAGTCATTCCGAAACAGTGCCTCAGCCATAAGGTTTAAAGGTTACATAAAACTGAAAACAGGATTCCGAAAAACAATTGTCTCATGCATAAAATAAAACCATAGAACATATTCCATTTGCGCCTCTCATCTTCAATGAGTCTTTTTTCACTGACTTGCACTGCTAGATGGTTGGTAGATGTTGTTTGCAACTTGATATTCATACTTCAGCCATGCGAGCCTATTAGATTGCTTAGGCAACGTAATGAAGACCTCACGCATTGCCTCCACCTTAAACTGACTTGCTGCAAAACACCATATAGGAGACTCCTCACTTAGATTCCCAGAGGCTACCATCTCTTCAAGAAGCTTAATGCAGTCGTTGAAAGTATATGTAGGGCTCTCTTTTCCAGTAGCTGAGCTGCTAAGTTCTCCCTCCAAAAGAGACAGAATTTTTTGACCGGTTTCTCCAACAAACTTCATGTGCTCATTGAATGCTAAAGTTGTAACTGAGGACCTCTTCTTACGCTTCTTGACCACTTCTTCTGGTGAAGACAAAGATAACATGCCAGCCTTTCCTTTCGTCATTGATGGACCACAGTCCAAATTTCCACTCACAGTTTGATGCACTTGAGCTAGATATGCATCACAAGGCAATTCAACATTTACCCTAGCAACAAGGGCTTGCAAGCTAATGGAGTCATCCTCTAAATCTTTGCTTAATATGGCATCAAGAGAATCTTCTTTATCTGAGCAAGCAAGACCATCATTTTCAGGTAAGGCAAGAGTAGGAACAGAACTTGGCTCCATGCTAGGTGATACAACATGCTTTCCAGTCGCAACAATTTGGCCAAAAACATCGTCCCACAAATCACTAAGCTCTGGATGAACCCCTTTTTTCCTAAATTGGGAGAACTTGTCGTTCTTTGTCTGTACAAAAAGAACAAAAAGGATTATTCAGTAAATGCAAACACAGCAATAGAATCAGTAACTGGAAACAGAAACTGCAAAAAAGGATCATTTTTTCACAACACCCTGTAAACAGATGGCAAAAACTGCAAATAACTAACTGTAATTCAGTGCACTAACTGTAATTCATACAAAATAACTAAGTCAGTACCTTCTTTTGCCTATCCCACCATTCATCATCCATGGTGAATTGTCCAGTAGATGGATCCCAACCGCCACCAGTGACATGGTTCCTTAATGCACACCATGGTTTCCACAACTTTTTCATATGTTCAATCTTGTTTCTTGCACAACTCTTACTTGTAAGCTTCATTCCAGATTGTTTTTCAAAATTGTCATTAATTATATTCCAAGCAAAACTCTGATTGTATCCGTGAGATGACTGATAATCCTTGCATATCTTCATCAGTAGGATAGTTAGTTCATCATTCCAAGGAAATGTTTCCTTGGCCTTATCCTTACCCTTATCTTTCTCACTGGAATCCATCTCTACTATTTTTGTAACATGGAATACACATCAAAAACCAAAAATCAATTGAATGCTCAAACTATGGTAATTACTTATAAGGAGCCTGTTTTACCTTCACTATTTCTTCACAAAATCGATTGAATGAGAACACAACAACTTCTGGTTCAGAATTTGCCTACAAATTGCAAAGAAAAACAAAAAGGCAATGACAACATCAGTAAACTTATCCTCCTACAAATTGCCTACAAACAACATCAGTAAACTTAGCCTCCTTAATTGAACACATAACCTCAGTACAATTATTGTACGACCAGAAAAACATGATAACATCACTACACTTAGCCCTAAACCCAAACAAATAACCTCAGTACACTTATTGAACAACCAGAAAAACATGACAACATCAGTAAACTTACCCCTAAACCCATACAAACCTCAGTAAACTTATTGAACAACCAGAAAAACATTACACCATCAGTAAACACACACAGGAAACCAGAAAAATGATGAACATTGCTATAAAAACATGACAGCATCAGTTAACCTCAGTAAACTCAGTAAAACTCAGAAATTTACACACAATGGCTGCCTCTAGGTCACGAAGAACTACCTCTGTAAACTCCATTACATGAGAAAAAAAACTGATAACCAAAAAAAACAGAGAAATTTAAATACCTAACCCTAGGTCACGAAGAAATCAACCAAAACAACTATAGGGAAAGCTGTAATTTCTTTCAAGAAGAAAAATGACAAGGTAGGGAAATCCAAATTGTGTACACCCTTAGTTTGTAAAGATTAAAGAAACCTAGAGGAAATTGGCGGGAATTGAGTAAGTAGAGGAAATTGCAAGTGACCTTCATAGCCCGATTATGAGGCCGACATGGTTGAACGGGAAATCACCACAGCTTAGCATTTAATTACATTTATGATGTATCACAAACACAAATTCTATCTCTTTCTCCAAAAGTCAAATTCACTACAACTCCAGTTTCAAGCCATAATCCGAAGGGTAAGGTGACATATATATATTTTTCCTTTGAAGAATTAATGTTTGATGTCAGCTTACATAATAACAAATCATATATACGGCAGTTTTGCCCCTTCATTCCCGTGAAAAAGTATTGACAATAACAAAGATTCCACATTAACAATGATATTCGACAACTGTTTTTGATTTGGACATAGAATGATTACGAGACCATAAAGATGTGAACTCTAATTCCGGTGAGATGGAGACTTTATCCAAGAGAAGAGAAAAACAATGGCATGGTCAGCTAAGATAAGAAGATGAATTGTTGTCCCGGCTGCCATATCAGTAAATTGTTGTTAAAAGAGTTCTTATCATGCAGATAAAAAGAAACAGTAGCTAGCAATTACGCAGTAGTTCGATGCAAGGATGATATCAAAATAAACCCCAAAAAACTGCCAACTTATTTTACACATCTAGATCTATTTCGGTTTGAAGGCAAAAAAAATAAAAATAAACCAATAGCTTACTTCAAACAATTATTGGGGGTCTTCCTCACTTGAGAGTACAGTGTAGTTTTTCATCAAACTAGAGGAACAAGTGGTTAAGGTGAGAAATGGCAAACCAGGGAGAATCGTCAGAGAAGATGACGACGTTGTGGACTCCATTGATGACTATCGGGAAATATTACCTGCGAGGTGGAGGAGAGAAATCGCCAGCCGCCTCCCTGCGTTGTGGACTCCTTAGATGATGACTATCGGGAGAGCTGAGTAATGGCAGATTTGGGGAACAAAGTTTCAATTTGGGGAAGAAAAGTCACGTGAATGGCACATGGTAGCTGATGGTAGGATTTAGAAGAGGGCATGTGCAAGTCACGTGACAAGAAATCAGAATTTTCCTCGTACCCTTTTTCGTAATTTTACATACCAATATCAATTACTTCAACTCGTTTTACCGAACACTCCATATCGAACTTCAACTCCTAAAATCTCAACTTCACCACCAACTTCAGCTACCTTCAACTTCAGCTCACTTCAGCTACCTTCAACTTCAGCTTACTTCCACTTCAACACCTACTTCAACTACCGCCGATCCGAACGGAGCCTTAATCTGCTCTGTTCGATCCAAATGATATATCATATATGGTGGTGTGAAATCACTAGTGAAAAAAACGAGACTGTTCAGGCGGGCAAAAAATACTATTGAGGCGGGCATGGATCGCTGCAACAGAGGGCTGCAACAAGTGACTTGTTGAGACGGTCAAAATTGTGCCCGCCTCAACAAGTAAGCAAAAATAAAGCCTTTGGAAAGTATGCCCGCCTCTAAAAGTCATTTGTTGAGGCGGACAACTTTGTGCCCGCCTCAACAAATAGCCAAAATAAAGCATCTAACAGGCCACTGCCCGCCTCAAATGTAACAACAACAACAACAATCCCCATTTATCCCGAAAAACGGGGTATAGGGTGGTCGGGATTGGTATTTCCTTACCCTGGGAGGAAGTAACCAATATGACCTAAAATGATGATTGCGTCAACAGTTGCGTCACAAAATAAGAAGTACTTCACAAAATAAAAAGCATAGACAGTTAAATGAGTCATTTTGACTTATACCATATAATTCATTTTGCTTTATTCAAATGCGTTTCTCAAAAACAAAAACAAAACAAAGCAGTACGCCTCAAACTTACAGTTGCAACACCAACAAATTTGCAATATCCAAACCAACGAATTTGCAATATCCACACCAACAAATTTGAACAATTTTATTATGAGATTATTTGTACATACTGAAATTTGAGATTGAGAACAAATTTGAACAAGATTTTCAGAAGATTATGAACAAAATTTATCAGAACCCTAACTAAACCCTAACCCTAACCTGACGAACCCTAACATGCCTCAACCGCCTCTTCTTCTTCAGCCGTCTTCTTCTTCGGACTTGATTTTGGATCTGAAGCTTCCGGCGAACCAAAAAACGACAAATAAAGAAGAGGATGAAGGAGGAGGAGATGGAGCGGCATGGAGCTTCTGGATCTGGAGGGAATGACGAAGGAGCAGAGGAGGAGCTTCTGGATCTGGCGGCGACGAAGGTGTTGTCCAAATCTGGCGGCGAGCGCCATGGGTTCAAAAACATTTCATCGCCAAATCCGCTACAATTCCAAATCGCAGTGCAAAAACACTTATGAACGGCGATAGAGGGAGAGGGAAGAACTCACCGTCAAGGCTTCCTTCATGACAATAGGAGCGTTAGCCGCCGCCATGGTGGACCAGATCGGCGATCAGAAGCGCTAGCAAAGGCCGACTTTAACCCCCACGAGCGAGGGTTCGAAGGCGATTGCGCACCAGAGAGAGAGAGGGAGCGGCATGGGTTGTCCAGATCTGAAGAGGAGAGGATGAGAGGAGAGGTCGGAGAAGAGGAGAGGCTGAGAGAGGTTGTCCAGATCTCAGAAATATTTTTGACGAGAAAAGTTGATGGCTTTACTCTATTTTCATAAAAAATGATAAGTTGTTGATTATGTGAGCCGTTTGATAAAGAATGATCTAACGGCTGATATGGTGATCCGTGTGACTTTAATAAAACCAATAGTATAAGAGTAAGTTGGGCTAAGGAATTGGTGACTTTTAAACCTTTTTGAGGCGGGCGGAGTTTTGCCCGTCTCAACAAACACGAGTTTTGCCCGCCTCAACAAGAGCGCTGTAACAAGTGTTTTTTCCACTAGTGAATGCATTTCACACCATGGATCCCCTATAGAGCTTTATTGCACTCGAAATCTCCTCTCCCAAATACTAATCCTCATTTTCATTTATATCCTACTTTTTCGTAACCAATCACACTCAAACACATTCTCTCCCTTTTTTACATCAAAACTTACACCTATTCACTTTTTATATTCTCTCCTACCTAAAAAATCACTCTCTCTTACAATCTCTCTCCATCCATCTTCTCTCTCCCATTGCTCTTAATTATTATGCATAATTAGATAACAGACTATAATAATAGGATGGATAGAGTACTACCCCCTCAGTCCAAGTTTGATTGTCCACTTTTTTTCTTCGGATGTCTTCTAATATTTGTCTAGTTTTCTATTTTATTAAGTTTATTCTATCAATTTTATCCTTAATATTAACATATAATTACAACTTTTTCTCTCTCTCAAATTCAATCTTATCTACTATTTCTCTCTATCTATCTCCTTTAACTAGGGTAGATCAAAATCCGCGTCGACCCGGTTTTTTGGAGCGGATAAGGTCCGGTCCAAGGATTTTGGAAATCCAAGTCCGGTCCAAAATCAGTTTGGTCCGGGTCAACCCGATTTTTTATTAATTTTTATTTTTAATAATATAAAAACTAATATATAGTATATTTTTGTAGATTATATATATATATTTTTAATAAAATTATATATTTTTAGACTAATATTTTTAAATATATTCATAAATAAAATCTAAATTATAAATTTTATAATTTTTTTTATTAATGTTAAGAAAAACATGATAGCTGGTCCGGTCTCCAGTCCATATTTCTCCCGAATTCTGGGTCTGGTATGGGTTTGGAGCGATGCTCAACCCTACCTCTAACATTTTACTTTACACTTTTCTCTCTCTTGTTGACAATCAAATAGGTACGGAGGGGGTGATTCTCTAAAATATTACAGAATTAATATATATTATTAAAATTCAATGTATTTGTTAAAATATACATATATATATATATATATATTTCTAATTTTATTAAATTTATCGCTATATTTATTATTGAGTTTTCCTTTTTTCATCTCTGAATATATCATTTTTCTTATATAGCTATTTTGTGAATGATTAGTTTTTCAAATTGTTTAATGAAAATATCTAAAAATCATCTATTTCTTAAGGGAGGAATAAATTATTTAATAGATTAGACATGATTCCTTAAAATACATTATTTTATGAAAAGATCAACAAATCTAATTAGAAATGAAAATTTAATTAGAAGCATGGTAATTCTCCACTATATATTTAGATGAAAGAAACTTCTCAAAAAAACCTATTAAAATTTAACTTTTGACAAATTAATTTTATGAAAATCGTTACAGTTATTTTGCGCGCAATCTAATTTCTACAAACGGTGTTCTAGCGCGCCACGTCGAACTTTTCCGAAATCGATAGTTTACTGACGTGAGGCCTTTTCTAGGTTTTTTATCTTCGTAATTGGACGGCTCAATAAGAGACAAGGGTTTGAATGGTCGTGTTTTGCTTATTGCTTTCTTCTTATTTATTCTCGGGCGTCCACTTACGGATAAAATTAATTGCTTTCTTCTTGTGTTGCCACATTTACAATTGTGTATTTTCGTGGATTTTTTTATCTTGTGTAATTGTTGGACGAGTTGATTGTAGGACACGTGTAACTAATAGAAGTTTGAACAGTCATGTTATGCGTTGGTATTTTTGCTTATTGTTTTTTAGAAATCTTGAGGCGTCCACTTGCGAATTATAGTATATTGCTATATTCCCTTGTTTCTACGTGGACGCCCGCAATTGGAGTGCTTTGTATCCGCCTGCATTTCTGCTTTTTCTGGACGGTGACGATTATGTTTTTGTAGGCTCCAAGACGTAATTAACGGCTAAGATCCTCTTGCTGTGAATAAATTTTATTTGGCCATCTGCTCTGCATCCACCTGAATTTCTTATTTTTTGGGGTGCAGACGATTATATTTTCGTAGGCTCCAAGGGGTTACGAAAGAGTGGGAACCCCTTCCAAAGTTGCCTCTAATGCTTCACTTTTGCATGTTTTATGATTTTGCATGTAGAACAGTCGATTGTGTTGTCATAGGCTCCAAGGCGTACTGGACAGTTGATCTCTTTTTGACATGTGCGCTCGCTATTGGATTCGAGGGATTGGACTATGTTGGCCTATATGGTTAGCTTTTAATTCTTGTCAGACACGTGATTATTATCCACGTGATTACGTCAGAATGAACGGCTGCATATGCGTGGTCTTATGTCGTTTCTCTCAGGTCACTCCTCTACGAACGGCCTGGCTGTTTCCTTTTATTGGATATTTCCCATTGGTTGCTTTTTGTTATGCTTGGGTGTTTCGTCGGTCCGACTCTCTGGTGGTTGTATCATTGACGTGCGTTTGTTGTGTTGTCCTAAATTTTCGGTTAGCCTTGTGTGTGTTTCTTTCGGTCGTGAAGGATGGATATATTATTTTCTAATGGGTAGGTTTTGGATATTCATTTATGATGGGTAAATTTCCAACATGTAATATTGTGATGATGGGTAATTTGCATAGTTTTAGATTCAGCCCATGTCGGCCACGGAGCGCCGTGATAGGTAGATTTGGTAGCTTTCCGACCATATCGTGCCGTGATGGGTAGCTTTCCGACCTGTCAGACCTTGGTGGGTGGATTTTGAAAATATGAATTTGTGATGGGTAGGTTAAAGGTAGGTTAGCCTTGTGACACGACGAGTTCTAACTGTTAAAAGAAGTCATGCTAATGGACCAAAGGGAAAACTTGTGTGTTAAACTCGTTGCTTGGATCAAACGGTATCTTTAAGTGTCATTATTGATGATAGTAGTTGTTGCAATATATTTAATGAAAAAGTGGTTAAACACTTTAACCTTAAGACAACTCCCCACCCTTAACTATATGGTGTTAAATGGAAAGGTGATGTGGTAAACAGGCAATGTCACATCATATTCATTGTTGGTTCTTATCAAGATAGTATTTTATCTTATGTAATAGCAATAGATGCTACTCATATGCTTATTGGTTGCCCATGGTGACAAGAAGATGATGCATGACGGTTTCCTCAACACATATACCTTTCTCCACAACGGAAGGCATGTGACTTTACTACCCATGACACCCCAAAGAAATTATCCAAGATCACCAAGAGAGGGGTTGCGCCAAGGCCATCAAAGTCGTTGCAGCAAAGGACTCGGCCGCGCCAGACTCACTGTGTAGCGCCAAGGACCGACACCAAACAGCAACTTGGAGATTTCGAAGCAAACCCGCTCCAAATGCCAGGAAAGGTTTTCCACAACTTCTACACAGTCCATAGCACCTTTTGGCAAGGATTCCGCGCATAACACCCAGGATAAAAACAAGGCCCCTTAGAGGTAAAAAAATGGCTCCTCAGGACTTTCTACGCAACAAAAGGCTTTTGAGTCTTAAATTTTTCACACATTCACCAAATCTCAGAAGCTACAATCTGGCCAAAAGAGCGTCGACGGAACTGTAAAAGCGCATGGAGCACCTGTTGTTACAATTCAGGGTTGTTGTGAGCATTGGCTTCTCCTAGCACGGTCTCGAGACCGCACTCTGGTTATTCAGGACATTCTCCATGCTTTTTATTAATTCCTCAAGTTTTCCTTTCTAGTTTAATTTGAAAAATATTATCTACCATTGAATATTTGTCTCTCTTTTGAAGGTTTTTGCATATGTGTACCCGGATGATTACCCAGTGGCTTACCTCCTTTGTGTGGAATTGACATCAAATCGAACTAGTTGCACTTCACTTCCGAATATGGCCGCCTACAAAGCTAGACTAGAAGAGGCGGCTAAGCTTCAGCTCTAGAAGCAAGATGTGATGGACAAAGGGTACTTTCGAGAAAGTTTGCAACCTTGTGTAGTTCTAGTGATTTTGGTGCCAAATAAGGATGGCACATGGATAATGTGCATGGACTGCAGGGTCGTTAACCAAATTACATTGATGTACCGTCATCTTATTCCCTGGTTAGATGACATGTTGGATGAGCTGCAAGATGCCACCCTCTTTTCGAAGACTGATCTCAAGAGTGGCTACCATCAAATCTTGATCCGAATGAAGGAAGGGGGTGAATGAAAGACGTCCTTCAAGACTAATTAAGGCCTCTATGAATTTAATAATGTATTTTGGTCTTACAAATGTCCCTAGTACTTCCATGAGATTAATGAACCATGTGCTTAGACATTTCCTAGAAAAATTTGTTATGGTTTATTTTGATGATATCTTGGTGTATAGTCATTCATTACATAATCATGTTGACAATATTAGACAAGTTTTAGAATGCCTTAGGAAAGAGGAATTATATGCTAACTTATCTAAGTGTGTTTTAGCTCGGATTTTATTGTGTCTCTTGAATTTGTTGTTTCTAAAGATTTTTTGCAAGTGGACCAAGAGAAGCTCTAAGCCATTAAGGAATGGCTAACTCCCACTACACCTACTATAATTTGATCATTTTTTTAGGTTTGGCAGGTTTTTGTAGGAGAATTGTAAAGATTTCAGCACAATTGCAGCCCCATTACATGAGGTCACAAAGAAAGGAGCAATTGTTGTTTGGAAGGACAATCATACAACTGCATTCAAAAGGCTTAAGGAGAGCCTTTTCATCGCACCAATGTTTCAAATTCCTAAATTTTAGAAGATGTTTGAGATTGAGTGTGATGCCTTCAGTTTTGACATTGGTGGTATCTTGCTTCAAGAGAAGAGACCAATAGCCTATTTCAGAGAGAAGCTATCCCGAGAAACACTCAGTTATCCTACATATAACAAGGAACTCTATGCCTTGATTAGAGTTTTTAAGAAATGACAACATTACCTTTGGACGAAGCAGTTTGTTGTGCACTTAGATCATGAAGGTTTGGCTTATTTAAAGCAACAATCTACTTGATACGAAATCGTTAAATTCGTATGCCTTCGGGGAAGATCATGGTAGAAAGGATAGTCGCCAGACTTCTAAACTCCTTCAGTGTTGGATAAGTATTGAGTCTTGCCACTCAATAAGAATTCGAAGGCTTGATAATCCAATCAAGGGATAAACGAATTTGGTAGGTAGGCTTGATGATAGTTCTCTAACGGGAACAATTTCATATCCAATCAGTGGGATGATGCTGAAGCAAAGAAAGGAGACTTTCTCAACTTTAAACTCTGCAATAAAATTCAACGTAACTGTAAACGATGACAGTGGTCTCCATATAAATGAGGAGATCAAAAATATTGAAAGGAAATAAAGTGACGGTTGCTCAAGCTAAGTTTAAGAAAGCTATATGAATAAAAATAACTAATTGAAGTCTTAAAAACCCGAAATCATTAAACCAAACACAAATAAACTGATTTCGGACATTCAACAGACACCGTCACCGCGGGTGCGGGTTGAGTGCCGTGCGGGTGTGGATCTTGGTGCGGTCAGACTACGGGTGCGGGTCTGGGAGCGGTCAAGGTGCATATCCGGGTGTTGTTCTGCTTCTCGTCTTCTGCTTTCTGGAGACTTGGTCGTGGGTGCGGCCAGAGTGCGGTTCGGGTGAGGTGGATCTTCTGCAAAATCGATCTCTAGCTCTTCGGAGTGTAGGGCAAGACCATTGGGTGGCCCTTTACTAATGAGGCTGGTTTTAAAAGCCAGCGTTGCTTCGCCAATCGCATGGATGTCATCCACCTCCTCGAGCGTTGTTAAGCTCCATGTCATATCCTTCACACCGAAGAAGCTACTCCGAGCCAATCTATTTGTGACCATTGATTTAGTTGCCTTAGCTACAACTCTTGCTCTTTCTCTTGTCACTGGACTAAGTGATCTTATGCTCATTAGCTCCTCCTCCTCAACCTCGGTCAATGTCGTGCCGGCATTGCTTCACTCTCCCTTCTTGGCCTCGACACGTCCTCGTGTCGCCAATGTCTATGTTCGGTGGAATGTATGGGGATAAATCGGCAACATTAGAAGTCCCATGTACAACAATACTTGGAGGCAATTCAAGCTCATATGCATTAGAACCAAAACCTTAGAGAATTTTAAACCGTCCATCACCTCGGTCGTCTGCGTTTTCTCCATGCAGCAAAACGCTTTTTCCTCATGTGCAGCCACATGATGTGACTCGCTTCTTTCCCTTGTTAGCCTTTTACTCATATTGTAGTGAACGGCGCTGCAATTTCTCTCGAGTCCTCTCGTGTAGAGCCTTGATCATGTCATCCCGGTTTGCGCCTGTAACTTGCTCACCATCCATCAAAGGAAGTATCATGTCAATTGGGGTCAAAGGATTTCGACCATACACCACCTCGAATGGACTCAGCGTTGTGGCCAAATGGACGACCCTGTTATACGAAAACTCAACATACGAAAGTAAGTCCTCTCGAGTCCTCTCGTAACCTCGGTTTCTCCATCCGTTTGTGGATGGTAGCTAGTAGAAAATAAGAGCTTAGTACCTAACTTACCCCCACAATATTCTCCAAAATTGACTCAAAATTTCACATCCCTATCACTAACAATTGTTTTAGGAATTTCATGCAACCTAACAACATGCTGAAAAAATATATTACTAATGTCGGTAGCATTATTTATCATCTTACATGCCATGAAATTAGCCATTTAAGAGAACCTATCAACCACAACAAAGATGCAATCACTCCCCTTCTTAGTTGTAGGCACCCCTAACAAAATCCATTGATAAATCTTCCCATGGTTGAGGTAGATGTGTATACAACAAACAAGACAAACGACTCTTTGCCTTATGACAAATCACACAACCATTAACAAAGTGGGTTACATGCCTTATCATATGTGGACAATAAAAATGCTCTTGAAGGGCGGCTAAGGTCTTGGCTATTCCAAAGTGTCCTCTCCCCTCATGAGCTTCATGAATCAAAAGTGTCCTTATAGAGCTAGAAGGAGTACAAAGTTTACCCTGTGTATGAAGATACTTTTGAACCACAAAGTAACCATCGACCTCACCTTTAGCTAAGTAATTTTCATAAATAGACTTAAAGAAATCAGCATGCATGTACAAGTCTATTATCAATAAAAATCCTAGCAATTTAGCTTGGAGATGAGTCAAGAGAACATACCTGCGAGAAAGGGATTCGGCTACCACATTCTCCTTACCTTTCTTGTGAAGCACAACATATGGAAATGTCTACATAAACTCTACCCAACGTGCATGATGTCTTCCCAAAGTTGATTGTTGCTTCAAATAGGTCAACACCTCATGATCTGTGTGCACAACAAATTGTTTTGGCTAAAGGTAGTATTGCCATGTCTTGAAGACCCAAATCAAAGCAGAAAGTTCTTTATCATAAGTAGGGTAGTTGAGTGTCCCACCTGAGAGTTTCTAGCTGAAATAGGCAATTGACATCTTCTCTTGGAGCAAAACACCACAAATTCAGAAATTGGAGGCATCACACTCAATTTCAAACATCTTTTGAAAGTCCTGAAGTTGCAACAAAGAGGCATTGCAAAGACTTTCCTTGAGTCGTAAAATAATAGCTCCTTTCTTAATGAGCTCATGTAATGAGGCTGCAATGGTGCTAAATCACGCACAAATCTCCTACAGAAATCGGCCAAACCCAAAAATATCGAACTATAATAGGCGTTGGTCATTCTCTAATGGCTCAGACCTTTTCTAGGTCCACCTGCAGTCCATCTTTAGAAAAAAGAAAGTCAAGGAAAATAGTAAGAGTAGAGCAAAACACACATTTTAATAAGTTAGCATAAAATTGCTCATTCCTAATACATTCCAAGACTTGTCTAAGATGGTCAACATAATCATGAAAAGAACGGCTATACACCAAGATATCATCAAAATAAACCACAACAAATTTTCCTAAAAAATTTCTAATCATATGGTTCATTAATCTCATAAAAGTATTTGGTGAATTTGTAAGACCAAAAGGCATTATTAACCATTCATAGAGACCATACTTGGTTTTGAAGTCCGTCTTGCATTCGTCACCCTCTCTCATACAAATTTGATGGTATGCACTCTTAATATCAATCTTGGAGAAGAGAGTAGCACCATACAATTCGTCTAGCATGTCCAAGCGGAGAATGAGGTGTATGTACTTCACAATAATATGATTAATGGATTTGCAGTCCACGCACATACGCCATGTGTCATCCTTCTTAGGCACCAAGATAACCGGGACTGCACAAGGAGATAGGCTTTCTCGAACATTGCTATGTATGCAGCTCTGTTGGGTAGGGAAGCTCCTGGAACCAAATCTATTTGATGCTCAATCCCTCGGATTAGAGGCAAACCACCTGGAATGTCGTCTGGGTGGACGTATGTAAAGTCCAGCAAAAGAGATGGATAGGAAGGGGGTAAATCATCCACTTTCATACTTTAAAACACACGCTTTAGGAACTGAGAGAAAGCAAGGAGAACGTCCCAGAATGATTGGAGTGATGTTCCTAGAACGTGTCAGTGATAATCTGTTCTAACAACGACTTTGGATGCCAGATTTGGACTCGAAAGGCCCATTTAACCATAGAGGCAGAGATGCAGGAGAAGGCTCTTCCCGGGTGCAGGTAGGGTGCGGTTGATTTCGGCATTCTACTGTTCTCAGCCTTCACCGCAGGTGCGGTACACCGCGGGTGCGGCGAACTGTCATGCAGCTTTGTTGTTGTGCAGTCTTCGATCTTGGATGGTGGCTTCCTCACGTGTTTTGGATCTACTTCATTCTTGATGATCCAAGAGGATTTTTGAAGGTTTCAAGGGAAGCAAAGTCACACGTAGTCCTCCATGAACAAGTAATAAGTGTTTAGGATTCCATCATGCACCATCTTTGTATGGACCAATAGAGAATGAGGTGTGACATTGCATGTTTACCACATCACCTTTACCTTCAGTGATCCATTCAAGACCATATGGTTGAGGATGTGAAGTTGTCTTGAGATTTAGGTGTCGAACCACATTTTCTTTCAAAATCTTGCAACAATTTCCACCATCAATAATGACACTTAAAGACGTCGTTTGAACCAAGCATTTGGTTTGGAATAAGTTCTCGCTTTGGTCCATTAGCGCGACTTCTTTGATGGTTAAAGCTTGTCTTTTCAAATGGCTAAGTGTTGTGCCTTCTTGCATTTCTGAAGGAGCACAAATATATGGATCATCTTCATCTTGTGCATCCTCGTCACTATACTCGAGGTCTTCCTCCACAATTTCATAGCCCCCTTGTTGGTTTAAAGAACACCTTCCTTTTATTTGGACAATCTCGTAATATATGGTCATGTCCTCTACACTAGTAGCACTCCTTGTCATACTTGCTCGGTTTGATAAGGCCGGAGCATTGGTGCTGCTTTTAGCACCACGAGTTTGATCTCGGGTAGTGTCACGTTGTGCTTCTGGCTTCCATGTGTTCTTTGTTGCACATCCATAGAAGAATTAGTAGATTTTGACAAGCTTTCACGAGAATTATACCTTTGATTGGCTGTCCATGGAGAGGATTTCTTGTGCACCATTCGATTGTGAATTTTCATCGTCATGTGCACAAGGGAGTTGAGCTCTTTGATGGGCAAAATCTCCAATTGGTCTCAAATTAAGACATTCAAACCGCTCAAGAAATTGGTTCAAATTGTAGCCAGGGAAACACTCATGCCTTCTTTATAGTACATATCTTCTAATGAAGCATAATTCTTGTGGAGTTTGAGTACCTTGGTGGGCGAGTGCAATCTTCAAATGTACCTCATTCATGCAATCACTTGGCCCATAATTCTGCGTCATGATGTGGGTGAGTTGATTCCAAGTGGATACTTGGTAGAAACCTCTTCTTTCTCTCTTCTGCCCCTATGTGGCCCTCGTTGACACCTCTCGTCATGGTAGCCATCATAATTGTTATAATCCCGAGCACCATATCCTTGATTAGGAAAATGAGGCAGATTTGTGTATTCAAGAGGAGGGAGGTAACTTTCGGGATGATGTTGGTTCTCAATAGGGTCCTGAAGTGAAGGGTGAAAGTTATTGGGCTTAGCTTGGCCAAGAGTCTCTAGATCATCCTCATCGTATTCGCCAAAGGAATTGGCGTTCTACTCTTGTTTGTTCTTCTAGGATCGTTGTCATAGGAATCTTGGTGACGTCTTTCATCTTTGCAGGACTATTTGGATTGTGTTCAGTCCGGCCAGCATGTCATCCGCATAGTAAAGTGACTCATTATCTCCCGAACCGGCGTCGGTTGACTCGTGCTTGTAAGGCGCGTAGCGATCTTTGAAACCCTTAGTTTCGATGACGCTTGTAAGGCGCGGAAGCAGAGGTGCCTTGCCTTTATCCTTGGTTTGTTCGTTGTAAGAAGTTCCCTCGTCAAGGGCATGCTACAGCATGGTGATCGTCTTCTTTAATCGAGCAATTTCATCATCTCTTGGTTCAATTAATGCTGCAATTTTTCTATCCATAGCGTCCTCCAAAGCAACCTCTGTGACAGATTGATCACGATCCTTTGTACCTTGGTCATCCAAAGATACAGATTAGGTATAAAAAAGGAATCGGAACACTCAATTCAAAGAGTAGCAAACAAAGCACTATCAATCACGTAACAAGATAACTAATTTCATAAACTCCGTTGGGGAAGGATAGGTTAGTTCAAAGAAAAGATCAATATATCCAAGTCAACAACAATATAAGAAATAAAATAAAGATGCAAGCAGAAAATTTGATCAAAGACTTAACTAGTATGCAACCAACACGCCAAATTTATTTGTTGTAGACAATGGAGAGATAGGCGCAATGGACACTTGAGATAGTGAATAGACTAATAGTCTAGATATCATGTGGATTTCTTTTTGCTCGAATTTCGGATCGACTAATATGAACTCAAGTGTTGTTTCTTTATAGAAAGAAAAGCATGCAAGTTTGTATAATGCTTGAAGGTAAGGAAGAGACAAAAATAAGGGCAACAAGATTGAAGATAATCAATCAAATCAGAAAAACTAGAACCAAACATTCAATGATTTAACAAAAATCTTTACCTATGATTAGGGTTTCACTCGATTTTTCAGTTTATGATGAAGAAGTGCGAAATTCGGTGGTAATGGAAGGGGAGATACATGAAAGAAAGAGTTTTAGAATGACTACACCTTTAAACCGCCGAAAACTGATACCAATTGATACAAAATTGTTGACTTCGTATGACTTCCGGGAGGATCGTGGTGGAAAGGGTAGTCGTCGGGATTCTAAACTTCTTATGTGTTGGATAAGTATTGAGTCTTGTCACTCAATAAGAATTCGAAGGCTTGATAATCCAATCAAAGGATGAACGAATTCGGTAGGTAGGCTTGATGATAGTTATCTAACGGGAACAAGTTAAGATCCAATCAGTGGGATGACGCTGAAGCAAAGGAAGGAGACTTTCTCAACTTTAAACTCTGTTATGAAATCCAACATAACTGTAAACAATGACAATGGTCTCCATATAAAGGAGGAGTTCGAAAATATTGCAAGGAAATAAAGTGACGGATGCTTAACCAAGTTTAAGAAAGCTAAATGAAAAAAATAACTAATTAAAGTCTTAAAAACCCAAAATAATTAAACCAAACACAAATAAACTGATTTCGGACATCCAGAAGACACTGTCATCGAGGGTGCAGGTTGAGCGTCGCGGGTGCAGATCCTGGTGCGTTCAGACCGCAGGTGCGGGTGTTGTTAAGGTGCGGTTCTGCTTCTTGGCTTCTGCTTTCTGGAGACTTGGTCGCGGGTGCGGCCAAAGTGCGGTGGAGCTTCTGCAGAATCAATCTTTAGCTCTTCGGAAGTAGAGGGCAAGACCATTGGGTGGCTCTTGACTAAGGAGGTTGGTTTTAAAGCCAACGTTGCTTCGACAAGTGCCTGAATTTCATCCACCTCCTTGAGCGTGGTTAAGCTCCATTTCATTTCCTTCGCACCGAAGAAGCTATTCTGAGTCAATCCTTTTGTGACCATTGATTGAGTTTCCTTAGCCACAACTCTTGCTCTGGCTCTTGTCACTGGACCAAGTAATATTATGCTCATTAGCTCCTCCTCCTCATCCTCGTTCAACGTTGTGTCCGGTATCACTTTACTACTCTTGCCTGGCGTCATCCAAGATTGGTTGAGTTCATGGAGACTTTCCCCTACATAGTGATGCACAAGAAAGAAAAGGAGAATGTGGTAGCACTAGTAGAAAAAACACCTGTTGAGGCGGGCAAACTCCCCTGTTGAGGCGGGCAAAGAGGGGCTGCAACAGAGGGAGCTGCAACAAGTCAATACTTGTTGAGGCCGGCAATATACCGTCCGCCTCAACAAGTGACTTTTTTAGGCCGCCAATATATGGTCCGCCTCAACATGTAGGCAAAAGTTTGGCCTAAATTTTTCATTGCCCGCTTCAATATTATTGTGCATTTTGAGGCGAACGGACTCTTGCGAAGCCTCGAAGGAGGGCTTTTTAAGGAAAAAAATAATAATGAAAGCCTCGTGGATGCTCATAATCAGATCGGTTCTCGATCTGAGCTCGTTGTCTTATTTTTGTGAGTGCAGATCTGCAGATGACAAGAAAAATGAGTGCGAGGTTGAAGATGAAGACAGATCTGCAGAAAACGGATTCGAGACGAGGCGAAGACGAGTCGGGTTCGAGACGAGGTGAGGACCAGTCGGTGAACAAGAATGGATGTGAGGTTGAAGATGAAGACGAGGGGAAGAGAAGAATAGGATCTGAGGTTTACATAGATTTTTTAGGGGACGAGAAGAAGGATCTGAGGCTTTAGTGGAAGAGACGAAGGCAACACATAACATATTTTTTAGGTTTTGTATATTTGGGATTTAAGGGTTGGATTTGAGTGTGATTGATTTAATGGTGTTAAATGTCAATCCGTGTGAAATTGTTAGATTTTATATTTATAGTTGATTAAGTAAGGGTAGAAATATTTATTTATTTTTAAGATCATTTTGTTGGCCCGCCTAAAAAAGCCAAGACTTGTTGAGGCGGGAAAAACTCTGCCCGGGTCTGTTGAGGTGAACAAAAATGTGCTCGTTTCAACAAGTCTGATTTTTTGAGGTTGTTTCTCAACAAACATCTGTTGAGGCGAACAACATAATGTTCGCCCTTGTTCATCAAGCAATTGATCTCTTTGTTGAATCTTTTTTAACACTTATCCATCAAAATGGAGTTTTGGAGCCCTCACAATCAACTTAAGCCACAATCCTTGCCTCTAGGCAAAGCCAGTCACAAGGATTTGTATCACATCTTCACTCCAATGGCTACAGTTGCCTCGTCATCGCCAAACAACCACCGTAGATCCACCTTAAAGACGCTGGCACCGACATCCTTTTGTCATCAAGTTCCATCCGATGTGATCCTTTTTCGACCGTGTGTCATCAATTCCTATGTGCAGTCTTGTCGCATCGTGCTTCGCCCATGAGTACGTTTATGCGCCTTTTAACTGATTGACTCGTTATGAGTGCACCGTTTTTTCGGGTAACGGGCTTTGATCCCAAATCTTGACTTGTAGTTATTGTTCTATCCATTGCAAGTTTTTTCTTATAAAGAGGAGATATGTTGCTCTATATATAACATATGCACATTAGCGGTATATTTTTCTTTTCATAAAACGCTATATAATATTGGTGTACGGTGTACCGACACGCACGTATATGTGACCTACTGGGACAAAAATCGGGTTGCAACCGGGCAGCACCCTTTTTGCGCCCGGCAGCACCCCCTCGTTCGGAACCCCATTCCGAACGAGGGGAAAAATTATTTTTTTTAAAAAAATTCGTTTCTCGTTCGGAACGGGGTTCCGAACGAGAAACGGTTCATTTAAATAATTTGTTAATTAATAATGCCAAACCGGTTCGCATATTGCGAACCGGTTTACACCTCGTTCGGAACCCCATTCCGAACGAGGAATTTTTTTTTTTTTTTATTATGACGTCACACCTCGTTCGGAATGGGGTTCCGAACGAGGTGTAAATTTTTTTTTTAATTATGACGTCAGCATCTCGTTCGGAACCCCATTCCGAACGAGGTGTGACGTCTTTTTTTTTTTAATATGCCGTCATATCTCGTTCGGAATGGGGTTCCGAACGAGATGCTGACGTCATAATTAAAAAAAAAAAAATCCTTGTTCGGAACCCCATTCCGAACGAGATTCGGCAAAAATTTTTGAAAATGCGAACGGCTATATTTTGACGGAGTCTATAAAAATCGGAGTTGTATGACCAAATTATCAAACCCAATCGGAAGAAACACAAAAAATGACGTCTGAAAGCGATTCAACTAATTCTTCAAGGGCAGGTAGTTGGAAAGAAGGACGGGAGTGTTCTTCTAGTGAGACGTCGGTGGAGGAGGAGGTTGATTTGTCTGCGCCGGTAGATGATACATATTTCCAAGTAAGTATTTGTAAACCTTTTTTTTATAGCGTTTCATTATAATTTATTTTATTGGTATAGTAGTATTGATATTTGAGTAATTTTAAATAGGGATACTGTAGTGATGAGGAATATTTAAAAATCGACTATAGTGCCCATTTTACGACTAGTGAGAGATTTCCTACTATGGATCTTCTGAGAGAGTGGGTTAGAAAGGTCGGTTATGAGTTTTGTATGGTTATCACCACGAAATCATCAATGGCCAACAAGAGGATATTTCTGCACTGTGAGCAATCCGGTAGTTATAGAAAACATGGAAAGAACATTAATCTTGAAGGAGATGTAGCAGAACCATCGTCGCAGCGTAGCAACCTTAGTAGGTTAAGGAAGTACAATTGTCCTTTTATGTTAAGAGGATATTATCGACGAGCAACTCTTGTTGAGCCGCCTGGGTGGATACTAAAAGTTGAGAAGGCATGTCACAACCACTGTCTTTCCAGCAGCTTGATTGGCCATGCATTTGCTTCGAGGATGACGGGAGAGCAGAGACGAAAAATAATGATTGCATCAGCGGCCGGGGCAATGCCGAAGGTTATTTATACACAGCTGCTTCAGGAAAATCCGACTTCCACAATATCAAGAAGGCAAGTGTACACTGTGAGGGAAAAGGAGAGGAAGAAAGCATTGGCAAATCTAACCGTGACCCAGTGGTCATTAGATTTCCTCCATCATAGAGGTTATCGTAAAGACATTTACCACGAGACGAATCCGGAGACGGGGGAGAAAAAGTTGGCAGCGTTTTTCATATCTCATCCGGATTGTCAACATTTGTTGAGAATGTTCCCTCGGGTGGTGATCATGGACGCGACGTACAAGACTAATAGGTACACTAAAATTCATTATTATGAATTCAAATACCGTTATAGAATTATAATTATTAATATACCCTCGTTGATAGGTATGGTTGGCCGTTACTTCAGTTTGTTGGATTCAATTGCACCAACTATACATATTGTATTGCGCTAGCGTTCATCTGTTGTGAGACAGCCCCATACTATGCATGGGCATTGAAACGGGTCAAGTATTTGTTTCGTGCACTCGAAGGACCGGATTGCATCATGTCTGATCGAGAGCTGGCAACAATTAAGGCGGTTGACCATGTATTTCCTAGTGTGCGTCATATGCTTTGCCATGTCCACGTTGATCGGAATGTTAAGGCATTTGCTAAATTGAACAACCTGGACGAAAAAAGTGCATCTGCTAGCGTTCGACAGGTGATGCGGTCTCACACAGAGAAGCAGTATGAGGAGAGACTTGATCACTTCCGGAAAACATGGAGGAATGGTCATCTTGTACAATATGCTGAGAGCACATGGTTTACTCCCCATAAAGAAAAACTTATAGCTGCGTATTGCGATGATATACGCCATTTTAGCACAAGAACGTCTAACAGGTAAGATATTTGAATTTGTTTTTAACGAGAATGATCATGACACTCGATGTTTAACATGTACAATGTTGTTGTCAGGGTTGAAGGTCAACACTCGATGTTGAAGCATATGTTTGATTCAGCTGTTGGAGGGTTCGACACTTTAGTGCAACACATTGACAATATGTTTGTCGATCAGCACCGTCGAATACGGGCCGAGATGGAAATGTCCAACCATACTAGCCCGAAGGAGATACAAGACGGGCCTCGGTGGATCAAGACTATTTTCATGCGCATATTGAGGAAGTGCTCCGACAAGTGTTTGAGAATGCTACTGAAAGAAGTCCTTAAGGCAAAGGAGGGAAAGATATGTGGCCCATGTGAGGATCCTTGGTGGGAATCAACACTCGGATTGCCTTGCCCACACAGGATTAAGGTGTTTGTAGAAGAAGGAACGCCATTGTTGCCGAGCGACATTGATATCTTCTGGAAGCAGATCAAGTGGGAAGGAGTGGAATTGAAAGACTTCGACTCTGACGACGACGTGCAATTGACTGCAGATAAGGTTCTTATGGATGATTTCTTTGAAGGGGTGTTTACCGGTAACGTTGATGATTTCGATATGAAGAGGATGGCTGATAAGTGGCGTGAGTGCAAGGATCCTTCTTCAGTTGATGTCCAGGACCCCCCTCGGGGAGAGACGAAGAGAGGAAGGCCTAAGATTCATGCGAAGAAGACGGGTACAAAGCGAGATCCGGGTTGGGATGAGAGGGCTCAAGCTAAGAAGGATAAGGAGAAGGCAGAAGCAAGGAAAAAGGGGATGAAAGAGGAAGAGGGTGCAACTGTGCCACCGAAAGCCGATTCACAAAAGAAATCGTCGGTTGCATCCAACAGAGCTTCAAGCGGGGCCACGACCGTAAAAGGGAGTGCAACTAAACCACCGAGGGCAAGAGGAAATGCTAGATCGAAATGTAGCGGTGGCAATTCAATCATTTATCTCGACTTCGACTGGGGGATAGATAATATAGACCTTTTTATGCTCGCATACATAGCTGCTGTGGAGAAAGTAGGTGATGACGGTCATTGTGGTTATCGATCCCTCGCTCGCTTACTAGGTAAACCAGAGCAACAGTTCGTTGAAATCCGATTTGATCTTTCGAAGCACCTCCAACAAAACGGGCATATGTATCATGAGATGCTAGAGGGTTTCAAGACTATCCCGCAACTCATTCGAGAAGTGAATCACATTCGATCGCCATGCTCTCCTGAATTCTGGATGTGCACACCTACAATGGGATTGGTATTTGCCACGAGGTATCAAGTTGCACTAGTGGTGTTATCATGGTTTGGTCCTTGTACATGTCTTCCGATGTTTGCTCCTCCCGGTTCAGAGCCTCCTACCACGGTGTTCGCCATTGCACATGTAGGCAGACGCAACCATTACGTACCGGTACGCATCGATATTTTCCGCTGTTGTACCTTATTTCACATATGTTTTTTAGCATACAATAACAATTTTGTTTTGACAGATTTGGTTGGTTGATGACAATTGTCCAATTCCACCCCCTCCAAGGCAGTGGAGTATCTACAAACAGCCATCGGTGGACGGATGGGAACAGCGCTTTCAGAGTAGATTCGACAACTACGTATCGGAGAGAGAGTTTCATGGTGGCGGTCCCATAATGACCTAAATCTTGTATTTGTTTGATTAATGTTCGTATTAAGTATGTTGTTTGTTGACTTGATTAATGTTTGTTGAATGTTTTGGTGGACAATTTATAAATGTTTGAGTAATTTTTTTTCCAGAATGATGTCAACATAATCATAGAAGCATTAATATTGAAACAACAACACAATTGAAAAAGAACAGCACGAGTACAACGCAGACGGTGAACAACTAACGATACAGGAAATTAAAAATACTTAATTCTCTATTTGTTACGTGTTGCTGCCAATTCTGCAGCAAGTGCAGCGTTTTCCTCCATGAGCTCGGTGTTTTTGGCTTTCAGTTCATCTATTTCGTTGGCCCATTCTTTTGTTCCAATCCTCAGCAGCTCCATCCCTTCCTCAATTCCTTCAGCCTTTGACCAGTTGCATAAGTTGTCTGCATTTAGTTCTTCAATAACGACCCTTGCACGACCTGTGTATGGTGGATCGATCCAATGTTTGTATTTGCACCCTTTCTCTTCCTCTTCTTCAGTAAGAGCATCCCAACATGCATCCGGACATCCCCAAAATCTTCTCCCATAGTTGACCTTGTCCCACTCTATTTGTTCGGTACACATATGCACCGTGGGCTTTTTCTGACACCAACACAATTTCGGACCAGGATCCATTGTCGAGGAAGAGGCGGGAAATAGAGTTGGACGATTTGGATACATATCGAAATTTGAGAGAAAATAAATATAATGGAATGATAGTGAATGTGTGTTTGAAATGGTTTGTTTTGGAGGTATTTATAGACGAAAAGATAAGAGATGTGACGGAAATATCTGACCGGGTCCCACACCATCTCGTTCGGAACCCCATTCCGAACGAGATGCTGACGTCACCATCTCGTTCGGAATGGGGTTCCGAACGAGATGGTGTGGGACCCGGTCAGATATTTCCGTCACATCTTATCCCAAACAGATCTTATATTTTCGTCTATAAATGGCAGCCATGCGGTGAGTCCCGGATTTGCATCTATATCTATGTCCCGGATTTCTTTAACGTCATAACCGTGCAAACCAATGCCGCCTCTAAATATTAACCCGATACCCCAAGATGACGATGATGACGATCATGTAGTTGAAGATGGTGGTGAAGACGATGAAGACAGCGAAGGTGACGACGAAGGTGAAGACGAAGGTGAAGACGAAGGTGAAGACGAAGGTGAAGACGAAGATGAAGACGAAGGTGAAGACGAAGGTGAAGACGAATCGGAAGAAGAACATGAAGATGATTATGATGACGTTGAAGAAGACGGTGGGGAAGAAGATGATGATGATGATTAGAAATGGTCACGTTTATATACTTTGTAATGCTCAGTTGTGTTGTCGTCTTGTTACAACAAAGGACATCAATAAAGAAATTTGCAACAAAGAAGTTTTCGAAAATTGCTAAGTTGTGTTTAAGGCTTATATATTGATGGTGAAGATATCATGTTGGTAGAACACTTGAAAACCACATCAAAAGACATACTAAATTGCAACAAAGAAGTATCTCGAGCTGAGAAGCAAAAAATTGAAGTGAAATTGGAATTGGGAACCAACAAGGAAGATGACTGCGCGTTAGGCAAACAGTGCAAAGTTATTTTTACCTCTTTTTTTTGATGCTCTTTCAATTGAAAATCAGTTTTTGGATACTAGTACTGTATTAAATTTGAGACTGACCATGCATGCAATCAATTCAAATGGCAGACAAACCAGTGCAAAATCATTTCCTATATCTGTATTTGGAGGAAATACTAAATTAAATTGATTGAAACGTAAGGAAACCAAATAATATTCATTATAACTTAAGGAAACCAAATAATATTCATTATAACTTAAACAACAAATACAACGATTCAAATCCCCCAATAAGGTTCCGACCCGTGACCCACATTATCTTCCCATTCATTACGCCCTGCTTCTTGTTCCGGATGGCCTTGTCCCGCACCCATCCTTGCCCGCTCCCATATAGAAGGTGTGGCTCTCTCTTCTGCACTCCTGGACGACTCTGCTTGTGACATCCGTTGAGTTTGAGTGACCTCCTCAGCTGTAGGCGGATTGTCGATACTGAGCATCCGAATGTAGTAATCCAAATTCTCCATGGATAATATCCCCTGTTGTCGATGTGTCCGCATAATACCGAGTGTCGTCGATACACGCTGCAATACCAACACATAATTAGGAGATGGGTCATATAGAAAACACAATACCAACAAATAAAATAATATAAGAATTACCCGGTTGAAATCGAGGGTAAGGATCGGGTTCGGGTTACGTGGCGGTCGAGGTCTTGCCGGGGCGTTTGGGCTCACATATGGATGTGAGACCTGAGCAAACCAATCGAGGTAAGCATCCTCAGCATCCCAAGGGATAAGAGCTGGTGGGCTGGACATGATGTACTGACACAGGTTGTCATAACGCTGGTCCCATCTATCCCATTCCGGGCCATACCGTACAGTGTATTCCCGGCCACCTCGCATTGATTTTGGCGGACAATAATACTCCACTGGCTCGGGGACATCCAAAGGCCGGGACTGACGGCGACCGAACTGTCTGCAAAACCGATCAGGGTTGTACATCTCCATAATGTCAAAGCACCGGATCCCACCACGATAAGTGGCCACTCTATGACGCCCTTGCGGTCCCACGTCCAAATCCGGATACGGCATCCAACACACCTGCACAAGTAGCTTATAACAATTAATAACAATATTAATAACAACTTGGAATGACATTTAGACGATTCACTTACATCTTCCGGTGCATACTCATCCAAGATGCGTCTGTACTGTTGCAGTGTCCTTTTTTGCCTCAGCGGGGCTCGTCCAGTGGAATAACGGGACACACGAGCAGTAGCTTCTTGGGAGTTGACATCCAGGTTTGGGTTCCCAGGAAAATACGGGAAATGTAACCAAATACAAATCTCAAGAAGCCTGACGCAACCAGAAAATTGCACGCATCTCGCCCTAGATGCTATACCCAGCTGCCTGTACAGCAATGCCAAACAACCTGTACCCCATGCGTATTCATGATTCCTGCTCGGATCCTCTAGTAGCGGCAGGAAGCATGTGTCTAACAGGTTGGAGGTCTTGTTCACGAACAAAGACTGCTGAATTAGGTGCCACAGAAAGCCGGTTGCAATGGAGCCCGGATCGGATCTTCTTCGAGAGTTGATCATCGAGACAACGTGGCAGAAGAATTCCCGCTCGCCGACTTTCCCCCTACCTATGAACTTGACCATAAATGCCTCCTCAGCGTCAAACGGGTTGTCCAGGTCAACGCCAAACAAATAGGAAAACAATTGGGCACAATGCGCTGAATCTGCATCTAGACCCAAATGTGTCCATGGCGTGGTGACAGCACCCCCGTCAATAGGCAGCTCCAGAATCTCCAAAACGTCATGGAGACCGATTCCAAGCTCCCCAAAGTTCAGATGAAATGTGTTCGTCTCAGGGTGCCACCTTTCCACGAATGCAGAAAGGAGGTTGTGGTCCACATTCCAAAATTGACCCTTCAGGATGTGAAGCAGCCCCGACTCCTGGGCAAGAGCAAACCATGATTCTGGCTCCGGGTCGGTAGGAATTCTAGGAAACCATAGCTCGAAACACTTTTGCCTTGTCTGCGCCTTTAGCTGACGGGGGACACTTTCATCGGGATTCGGATCTATCCAAATCTGATGAGCAATGTGTTGCTCATAACGAGTCAATATAGACCCCTCGTTGAGTCCTGGAAGAGGAGGAGCCGCAGCAGCTTCTGACTGCATCGGAGCAGGACCTGACTGCCGAGTCTGTCGGGATCTACCCCGCGAAGAACCCGACCCACTCGGAACATCTGGGTTAGGTGGGTTCCTAACCCCCGCAGCACTTGACCCCCGGGAACCTGACTGTTGCGGTCTATCACCACGCGATCTTCTATCCCCCCTCCTCTCAGAAGCAGTGATTCGCCTATCACCCAAATTTCTGTCCTCTCCAACTCTGGATCGGATATTTCTAACTACCTCCTAGTTTTAGCGAAATACATACAAATTTACCATCGATTATTATAACTAAAGTCCATATATGCGATTTTAAGTAGTTTTCAACCTTTTTGGTATTTTCTACAAAGTGTTGATACGCTTTCCACATGCATTAAACTATTTTTTTTTACCATGCATTGCAGTTAATATTGAAATGAAGCGTTTTCCACTATAAACTAATTTTACCTCCTAGTTTTAGCGAAATACATACAAATTTACCATCGATTATTATAACTAAAGTACATATATGCGATTTTAAGTAGTTTTCAACCTTTTTGGTATTTTCTAAAAAGTGTTGATACGCTTTCCACATGCATTAAACTAATTTTTTTTACCATGCATTGCAGTTAATATTGAAATGAAGCGTTTTCCACTATAAACTAATTTTAGCATGCATTTGAAATACAATTGAGCATTTTCCACTATTTCTACAAAATTAAGCGTATTTCAGGTTTTTAGAAATACTAACCGACTCCGTGTTCCGTCTCCGACGTGCTGCTCGGACATCCTCCTCCGCTTGCTCCGGCTCTTCTTGAGGCGTTGCTCCGCCTGTAACAGTTGCATCCCAGAACATGTGTTGTTGATGCCTTTGGAGATCACTGAAACTGGGGGTGGGGAGGTTGTAACTACTACTAGCTGCTCCGTCCATGTTGAAAAAACCACTACCAGAAGGACCAGCGTAGCTTGCATTCGGAACACCATAACCCGACCACCACTCGTTTCCTACGTAAATTTCTTCATCTGCAGCCGTCGGATCAGAAAAAAAAGGATTAGGAGGAGTTCCGGCCATTATCGAGACGAGGGAAAGCGTTTTTTGAAAGATTTAGAAGGGAGCGTTTTTTTGTAAGATTGAGAAGAGAGCGAATTCGAGTGTGGTTCGGAATGGCATCCCGAACGAACTATATATAGGCAAAAGCTGGTGAGAATGATGACGTCAGCTAGCCGTTACACATAGCTGACGTCAGCATTTTTAAAAAAAAATCATTCTCGTTCGGAATACCATTCCGAACGAGAATGATGACGTCATCATGACGTCATCAAAAAACTATTCTCGTTCGAAATGGGGTTCCGAACGAGAATAGTTTTTTAAACCGGATTATTTTATGTATTAAATAAAACCCGGTTCATGAACCGGGTTCACAAATTTTCTCGTTCGGAACGGTGTTCCGAACGAGGGGGGTGCCGAGTATAAAATGGGTGCTGCCCGGTTTAATCGCCGACAAAAATCTCTAAGGGTTGGATTTTCTCTTTACTTCTCATTTACTCCGTACTACACAAGCGTGGAGTTATTAAATATTATTTAATTGCACTGTTGAAAAAATGGTAAAGAAATAGTATTATTTAGGGAATTTTTTTTTTTTCTGAAATGAGCATTTTATCAGAAAAAATTCCCGACGCAGGCTCTTTTCAAAACAAATTCCCAAAATAGGCACTTATGTCAGCTTCAGAATTTTTTTATGTGTGAGAGATGCTCTCCTTGAATTTTTTATGTATAAGAGACGCTGGCTCGGCCAGCGTCTCTTATACATGTTAGTTTTTTATTTTATTTCCAAACATTTTTGTAGTTTTGAATTTTTTTTTAAGGCAATGTATAAGAGACATTGGTCGAACCAGCGTCTCTTATACGTTAAAACATAAAAAAATAAAATTAATATGAGACGCTGGTTTGCCCAGCGTCTCATATACAGAGATATTTTTTTTTTATTTGCACATGTATAAGAGACGTTGGTCGAACCAGCGTCTCTTATACAATTTTTAATTAAAAAAATGTGTTGTGTAAGAGACGTTGATTCGCCCAACGTCTCTTACACTAAACCCTAATTTTCCAAAACCAGCCGCTGTTTCGTTTGAACGGGTTTGAAATTGAATGTCAGTAGTTGGGGAGATAGCAGTTCAACGTTACAGTCTTTAAATTCATCTTCCTCTTTCACATTTTTACTGCAATTCCTCCTCCTCTTCTTCTTCTTGTTTTCTTTTCATTCGTTCCAACAACAACAGCAAGGCAATAAAGGGGTGATCCAGCAATCGAATGTAAGTTTTCATTTCTTTTTCTCTTCTTGTTTTTGGATTCATTTAAACAGTCTAATTCTATTTCTTCTTCTCTTAATTAATTTTGTTCACTGTTATTTTATTGTCATACCAGCAACAATCTTCGTTCCAAATTCAGCAAGGAACAGACTGGGGTGAACGGACGAGCGGACGTGAACGAGCGGGTAAACGTTTTTCAACAGAAAAGTATGTGGATCTTCAAGTAGTATTGTAGATTTCACTTTAGGTAGATTGAAATTGCAATTCGAATTTCAGTTTTTAGGGTAAGTTGAAATTGCATCGATTGGTTTCAATTCAATTTTTAAGGTGTAGAGCTCCTATAGAAACATACTATGATGTTTCAATTCGTCTTTGTGGTTGTTGTCCTGTACAATCTATAGCAGCTATGTTCGGATTTGGAATCATAGCTGATTGTAATTTCCTCATTCAATGATATGCTAGGATTTTCCAAGCTATCTTAAAAAAAACTGAGGTGTTTTGGCCTGAGATTTTCAAGTTTTAAAAGGAGGAAGACTTATTTGCAAGGGTCCAAGACTATTTCGATCGTAATAATGTGTCATGAATTTATGTCATTGCTCCTACTTTACTTGATAAACGAAGATCCAGATTATAGTGTTCACTTGCACATTTGATTTTTTCCTTGTTTGACCTCAGGCCATTCTCTGTGAAGAAACTTTCCATGGCATTTCGAATATGTCATTTACTATCATTCTCTCGGGGACTGCATTGGTTTTCGATTCCAGTGCTTTCTTTCAATTGTTTGGAGGTATGACTGAATTTGTGGAAGCTAGGAAGGAAGTGGCGTAGAAGCGACTCATCTTTGTGCTCGAGCGAGCTCACCCTGTCCAAGAAGATACATTTGTACGATAAAATGGTGGCTAGGTGTCTTGGTTCCGCTATCTCGCCGACAAGTTAGCCTATTACGATGCTCTTAGCTACAGGGTTGCTATATCTTATCCTCTTCCTTCACTGAAATTCGTTTATTTCTTCCTTCTGATTCAATTTTTTATTTTAAGAATACTTGTATTCAATCCAATATAGTCACTCGAATTAGTGCACTATGCCCTTTTGTTTGGCGTTCAATGCTTTTGTTTAGATCTAGTTGCACATATGTAAGGTTTCCTCTTAGGGATTGAGTAGTTTATATTGTAAAATAGTGAAAATTCAGACACTACTTTTGGTGTTGGGTTTAACAATTTAGAAGAACATTGTATTTTGCCTTGGTTGTTTGGTGACAATAGATTTGTTGATGTGGTTCAGGTCCTTTCTTAGCAGTAGCAATTTAGCTATTAGCCAAATAGTATGTGCAGGAGATGAATCTATGCTAGAATTGTTGCTTTGTTGTTGTCATGAACTTTATGATGGAATAAAAGGAAAATATAATGTTTCCTAAAAGATATCATTAGGGTTAGCTTATAAAAGGAGGCTAACGTCTGCTTTGTAATCATTCAGCCACCATACGAGTAATACTAAGTTCAAGCTTCAAACCCTAAATTCCTATATCGTCCTATATCGTCCTATATCGTTCTTGAGTGTTGAGATGATACCATATTCTTTGATCTTTGCCCTATAATTGCTTAGTTATCATCTCGTTAGTAATTTCGCTACAAACAATTGGTGCCCACCGTGGGGCAAGATCAAAAGAGTGTCGTCTCTGCATACGAAAAGAACCACCTCTCCCGAAAGAGCCATGGAAGATCCCAGGTCAATCGAAGGTCCTCACAACGGAACCTTCACCGTTTTAGGAGGTCCGCCGTCCTATACAACCTCCAACACGAAAAGGCTCGCGAGAACTATCGAAGGACAAGACGATTTCACTCCAACTCGCCACGCTAGAACGATGAGTAGCGACCTACCTATCACGTTCGAAGACCCAGGTGAAAGAACCAGACATCACGATAGCCTGGTAATCTCCGTGGTCATTCGGAACTGCAACGTGAAGAGTGTCTTGGTAGACAACGGAAGTTCGACCAACATCATCATCCTCTCCGCTACTCTTGAACTCGGACTTTCAGTCGACGATGTCGTCGGGAAGCGTATCCGTTTGAAAGGCTTCAGCGGAGAGATTGCGCAAATGTTGGGGGAAATCACCCTCAAGACAACAGCTCAAGGCATCGACCTCCCAACCAGATTCGCCGTGATGGAGGTGGAATCACCCTATAACGCCATCCTAGGAAGACCATGGATCCATGATATGCGAGCGGTTCCATCCACGTATCACCAATCCTTGAAATTCCCAACACCCCGGGGGGTATGCGAAGTTAAAGGCGAACCCTACACAACCAAGGAGTGCTATCGAATCGGGATGAAAGGGTTCGCGACGCCAGAAGTCAAAAAAGATGAAGTAAAAGAATTTCAAGTCAAGATGGCAACTAAGTACGTTAAGCCAAAGTGTCCCGAATTAGAAGATGTGATTATCGATGACTCCAGACCCTAACGAGTCGTAAAGATAGGGATCGACGTCCCCAGAGAAATCAGAGAAGAATTGATAGCATTCTTGAAATCAAAAGCCAAGTGCTTTGCCTGGAGCCACGAGGACATGACATGCATATCTCCAGACGTGATGCTCCACAAGCTAAACGTCGACCCGAAGTTCACCCCAGTCAAGCGGAAGAGAGGAAATTCGCTCCAGAACGCAACAAAGTTGTAGACGAAGAAGTCAAGAATCTCCTCGAGACAGGCAAGATACGAGAAGCGAAGTACCCCGACTGGCTCGCCAACGTCGTTGTCGTCCAGAAGAAGAACGGGAAGTGGAGAGTATGCGTCGATTTCACGGATCCTAACAAAGTCTGCCCCCCAAAGACTCCTTCCCGCTCCCTCATATCGACGCCATGGTAGACGCGACGCCAGGGCACGAGATGTTAACATTCATGGACGCGTTCAGCGGATATCACCAGATACAGATGAATCTCGCCGATCAAGAAAAGACCTCGTTCATAACAAACCAGGGGATATACTGCTACAAGGTCATGCCTTTCGGCCTCAAGAACGTCGGAGCCACGTATCAAAGGTTGGTAAACAAGATGTTCGAAGAACAGATAGGCGATACGCTGGAAGTTTACATAGACGACATGCTCGTGAAGTCTAAACAAGCAAAAGACCACGTGACACATCTGAAGGAAGCGTTTGAGATTCTGGAGGAATATAGCATGAAGCTCAATCCTACCAAATGTTCCTTCGGGGTCTCTTCCGGGAAATTCCTTGGGTACGTAGTAACGCAGAGAGGAATAGAAGCTAGTGTTGAACAGATCAAAGCCATACTTGATCTCGAATCTCCACGCTGCGTGAAAGACATCCAAAAGCTGACAGGAAGGGTCACTGCGTTAAACAAATTCATCTCCAAAGCTTCCAACAGAAACCGACTCTTCTACGTTACTCTCAGGAAAAACGAGTCTTTCTCCTGGACAGAACGACATGAAGAGGCCTTCACGGAGCTCAAGAACTACTTGACGAATCCCTTACTCCTATCGAAGCATAAGGAGGGACAGCCTTTGTTTGTATATCTAGCAGTCTCTTAGATAGCTATTAGCGCCGTGCCCGTAAGAGAAGAAGGGGAAGGACAACAACCCATCTACTACGTGAGCAAGACGTTATCGTCAGCAGAAACGAGATACTCCGCCATGGAAAAGCTAACCTTGGCACTGGTAATGGCGTCGGTGAAGTTGAAACCCTACTTCGAATCCCACACCATCGTAGTAAGAACCACGTCGCCTTTGAAGAACATAGTAAAGAAGCCAGAACTGTCGAGAAGGATGACGAAATGGACAGTTCATCTCGGAGGCTATGACATCATCTACGAAGGAAGGAAAGCAATCAAATCCCAAGCATTGGCAGACTTTGTGGCGGATTTCAGCCCAACTCTAGAACAAGAGGCGGTCTCACAAGTAAACAAGGTAGAATTCGCGAAGTGGACCTTGCACACAGACGGAGCAATGAACCAAAATGGGGTAGGACTAGGCATCGTCCTAAAATCGCCACAAGGGGATAGGGTTGTCCAAGCCATAAGATGCGACTTCAAAGTGACGAATAACGAAGCCGAATACGAAGCCTTAATTGTTGGTCTACGCGTCGTCATCGACCTACAAGTCCAAAAGCTTGATATTTACTGTGACTCGTTGCTGGTAGTCAACCAAGTTCGAGGTGAATACGCCACTAAGGACTCGAAGATGACCTTGTATCTCAAAGTGGTAAAAGACTTGTTCGAGAAATTCGAAAGCTGCCAAATCAGACAGATCCCCAGAGACGCTAACGTGCAAGCCAACGCGTTGGCAAAGCTTGGCTCATCCATCGACCCGAGAGAATATCAAAAAATCCCTTTCCTTCATCTAAGCAACGCGTCCATCAACAAGGAAACAACTCCTGAACAAACGCTCACAGTAAGAAGTCAAGACTCATGGGTAATGCCTTACTACGAGTGGTTGCAACACGGACGCCTCCCGGGTAACGCGTATGAAGCAAGGCTATTAAAGCAAAAAAGCAACTACCTTCATAGTAGACAAGGGCCAACTACAAAAATGGTTGTCAAACGGTATGTTTTTAACGTGCCCAACAGAGGAGAAAATCCAAGATACTCTACGCGAGCTACACAACGAAGAATATGGAAATCATTCAAGAGGAAGAAGCCTAGCCGCCGAAGCACACTCAGCGGGATATTATTGGCCCACGATGAGACAAGACGCGATGAATCACGTCAAAAGGTGCGACGCTTGCCAAAGACACGCCTCAATTCCACATCAGCCGGCGGAGAAGCTCCACTCCATAACGTCTCCTTGGCCGTTCATGCAGTGGGGAATGGACATAGTAGGGCCCATGCCCTTAACCCTAGGACCGAAGACACTAATGCTCGCTGTTACAGACTACTTCTCCAAATGGATAGAAGCCAAAGCATTCAAGAGTATTAAAGATTCCCATGTCATCTCCTTCATCGAGAGGAACATCATCATGAGATTCGGAATCCCTCATACCATCATACGCGACAACGGGTCACAATTCATTAGCAAGAACATCGTATCGTTCTGCGAAGACAAAGGTATACGTCTTGTCTACTCGACGCCAAGATACCCTCAAGTGAACGGACAAGCAGAATCAAGTAACAAGGTCATTGTGAGTAATCTCAAGAAAAGGATAGAGGAATGCAGAGGAAATTGGGCGGATGAACTCCAGGTTATGGGCCGACAGAACAACGCCTAAGAGAGCGACGGGAAGAACACAATTCTGTCTCGTGTACGGTTGCGAAGCCGTCCTGCCAATCGAGGTGGAGGTACCAACAGAAAGATACCGGTCTCTCCACGAAGAAAGAAATACTTCAATGATGACGTTCATGATAGATACCGTAGACGAGCTAAGAGATAACGCATCGTTGAGAATAGCGGCACAGAAGCAAATCGTCGCCCAAAGCTATAATCGACGAGTAAAAGCGAGAACTTTTCAAGTAGGAGACTGGGTCTTAAGAAAAGTATTCCCAAACACCGAGGATAAGAGGGTCGGTAAACTCGCCGCGTCTTGGGAAGGCCCATACCAAGTAGCACAAGTCGTAAGGCGAGGAGCCTACGAACTCGTCACGCCAGAAGGAGTACCACTAATGCGTTCATGGAACGCGACACATCTTAAGAAGTATTACCATTAGAGAACGTGATAATTGATTTGATTTCTACCCGTTCTTATGCATATCTTAGATTCCTTATTATGTCCAAGCATGTTTTAGCGTCAAGACGACAAGAGGTCGTTGAGACTAGGGGTAGATGTCTTAGCTCGTCGAAATTCATGAGGTCTTCGTTAATACATAAGTATGCACTTTCTTGTCCGATATGCAATACATGCTGAGTTGTTTCATTTTAAAATACTTTCTTTGTGTCTATGACGTAACACGAAGTACAAGAAGGCCGCGGTGAAAATCCGCGCCGGGGGCGAATTTCGTCAGCCTACGCGTTCAAGGCTCCATCTACGCGTACGCAACGTTAGCCGAACCGCCGACTCCGAGTCGACGCTTCCCATGATTGTTAGCGACGTGTGGCAATGGTCATGGGGAATGAAGCCCGGTACCTCACGAAACCGGCACGGTCCGCTGAGCAAAGAAGGGAAACCTATTGCCACGACCACTCTCCAGGAACGCGTACTCGCGCCTTCCACGGCCCCTCTGAGAGTCATGAATCCACGGGAAAAACGCCAAACCAGCTGGAGGCGTCCACCGGCATCGTAAGTCCAAACAATCGAGAAATTGGACGCTACACGATGAATAGGCCCGTCGATTAAAAGAGTTCGACGTCGACCTAACGCTAGCTTGTGGAAAAGGACCCACCATAAAGTAAGGGGTAACGTCACAAGCTGAAAAAATCACACGCCGACCTACGTCCGCCACTCGCTTCGGGTTCGGAGGAAATGCTGGACCCAACCTTCATGTAAGCCGACAACATAACAAAAGCATCCGCAATGACCACAACAATACCAGGGGTAGAAAAATCGAAACCTCAAAGATAAGACATTAAAAACAAAAGCAAAGATCGACCTACACGTCGCAAGTAAGAAATGTTTGGCGAACCCGACTCCAAAGAAGATCTGAAGTCAAATTCGTCAAAAGGGGATAGTACTCCCACCAAAAGTTAAAGATAAGCAAAAACCTTACGAAAAGAGAGAAACAATAAGTATCCAATGCATAATCAAAAGGAAATCGCCACACAGGAACGTGACGAAAAGCTAAAATCCATAATCCACAAACGCAGCCGTGCAACAAGCAAAAAGATAAAAATCCTAAGAACTAAGAAGAAGGAGAGACATCCTCATCCGCAAGAGCAACGTCGCCATCTAAAGCAACATCCGCGTCACTAGGAGCTAAGACTGGCGAGTTCGAGGGAACACGCATAAGAGAAACCCCCTCAGGCGGAACGGGATAAAGAACAGAAAATTCGCTGCGCTCACGCTCCACATCCCAATCTACGTGGCGACCCGCATTAAATTCCTCCATAGCCTCAATACGAGATGACCACGAATAGTAAGTACTAGTCTCTCGCAAGCTCTTCTCATACACCTTTGCTTTTTCCTCAGCATCAGCCTCAAGGGACGTGACCTTCCCAGTCAACACTTCGACGCGTCGCGCCAGTACACCCCTCTGCTTCGCCGTCTCCAAAATTTCCATATGAGCGTCTCTCTTAGACGTTGTAAGACGAGCAATTTTCTTATTAAGTTCCTTGATATTCTTACTAAGATCACTCATCTGACCCTTCAAGGCCTCCTCGGATTCGGAGTACTTATGGAGACGTTCCCAAATACACAGTGAAGCTTGGAAGGCCTGAAAGACCCCAACAGATAAGAAACGACACAACGCCAAAAAATAAAAACAAAAAGACAAGAAAGGGTACACACCTGCCACTGTGCCACGAGAGAATCACCCAAAACGTCTACGGCTTGCATAGACAGATAGTGGTTCCAAGAAGAAGAAGAATCCAGAGCTTGCATCGCCGGGATGAAATTACGCGTAGGTGCTACGGAACGAGACACCATCGCGGGAAAATCGCTCACTTCAACATATGTAACGGAAGCTGCACCGGGATGCTTTGTTTTGCTCTTCTCGCTCTTCGTCGACGGGTCTACGAGAGGCTCCTCCGTCCCTACGTTTAGAGGCGTGTCTGAAGACACTTGCACCCCCGTAGCTGATGGAATCATCTCCTCTACGCATGCTGGAGTATGAGCAGCCTCTTCCTTTAAAGCTTTCAACTTATCCTCCGAGATACACCTCCTCTTAGCAGTAATCAAGTCGTTAGCAGACTCTTGACGAGTACGAGATGCGACGCCTGAAGTAAAGCTACGCTCAGTATAAAAGATAAAAAAGAAAGGCAACGCGTAACTTATACGAGAAAACTCACCTCGAGAAGGGGTAGGGGTCGCGATACGATACCCCTTCCCGTCACGGCCAGTAAAGGTACGTTCTACCAATGGAATCGCCATGATTTTCTTGGTAATCTCCCCTTACTCCTCCCGCGTCACAATAGCGTGGATATCAACTACACATGAAGTCACACGTGAGAATAAGCGTCAAGATACATAAGTCTAAAGAAAATCATAAAAGTAAAGAAGCATACTGGAAGGAGTCCACTCTTCGAGCAAGAAAGCGCAATCTTTCCCTAAGGTATATTTCCTGATGAAATAGAATTTATCTGCCCAACCACGATCGGGCGAAGTTCCTTCATTCACCAAAGGGGGCACCCCGACGCGAGATTTGATGTTGATTCTGCCCGCTGGAGGAGTAGAAAGTATGCAAGAATGCATGACGTCGGCGATCGTGAACGCGACGTCAAAATTAGCCAAAATATGGTCCAACACCGCCAAACCTCTCCAAGCACTCGGAAGAACTTGCCCTACCGCTATGCCAAGAATAGTCAAGAAAGACTGGAGAATGGAAAATGATGTCCGACCAAGAAAGGGTACTCGTAGACGCAAATCCATCCTGGGCGTAAGGCGTCAGCGAACACGTCGGGAGGAGGAATGGCGATTTCCACATGAGCAGAATGTCCGGCTATGGAACGAAAATACTCAATGTTACGAGCCGAAGAAAAACGGCGGTTGACATCGCTGAGAATCGTCTTAGGATCGTAGACAATCGGAGCCATTGAGAAGAGAGAGTAAAAATTACTAAATTAGGGTTTCTAAGAGGATCGCGGGTGAGAAGAAAAAGAAAGCCGGAACGGGTTTAAATAGGGAAAGAGATAAGATCCCGTTCGAGATTTTCCAAGAATTGGTTCGTTACCATTAGAGACAAATCCGAACGTTGAGGAAATAGCCGTTGGAGCGGATACGAGTTGGTTAGCCGCATTAAATGAGAATTGAAGAGAAGAGATTATTACGACATCAAAGTTTCGGTTCGGGTAAATATCCAACGCATTCCGAATCTAACGAAGACGTATTCCTTGAAGAAAGAAGGCGTCTCCCAGCTCTACTAGACGTTAAGCCATGTAAGACGCCTTAGGGGTATTGTTTCTGCCTAAAAATACGACGAGTAAGGAACGCGTGGCAAGCTACGCGTAGGATGATCACGTCGACTCGACGAGAGGCGATGAAGATGTCGCCAACGTGACGAGACGTGGCGAAGATCTCGTCTACCTTAAAGATAGAGTCGGCCGAGTATATACTATCTTATTTCCTTGTATGTTGTTGTAATTGGTAAAAGATACGATAAAGAATCATTAGGGTTAGCCTATAAAAGGAAGAGATAAGATCTCGTTTTCTAAAAGATATCATTAGGGTTAGCCTATAAAAGGAGGCTAACACCTGTTTTGTAATCATTCAGCCACCATACGAGTAATACTAAATTCAAGCTTCAAACCCTAAAATCCTATATCGTCCTATATCGTTCTTGAGTGTTGAGATTATACCATATTCTTTGATCTTTGCCCTACAATTGCTTAGTTATCATCTCGTTGGTAATTTCGCTACAAACAAAATCCATGAACCCGACTAGTATAGACAATAAGGTTTATAAATTGAATTCTTGAGGTTCATGCATATAGTCTTGTGGGTTCATACATATATTCTATTAGGTTCATGCATATAGTCTTGTAGGTTCATACCGATACCGATACCGATAGTGTTTGTAAAAACTAGAAACTTGTTTGAATTTGTTACTAAAATTTCATAGTGAATACACGAATGATGATAACTAAATATCTACGGCGAAAAACCCCGCACCCACTTTTTTATAACTGGCACCCGCCTTGGGCGCAACCCGGATGCGTCCAAAAAAAACCCGGTTCAGTTTTGGGCGCATCCAGGATGCGTCCAACTTAAACCGGATTTTTTAACTTGGGCGCATCCAGGATGCGCCCAAGAATGACCCGGTTCAAAAAAAAAAAATTGGACGCACCCGAAATGCGCCCAAGACGGGTGCCAGTTATAAAAAAATGGGTGCGGGGTTAAACGCCCAATATCTATTGGGAAACACATTTGTCCTACATTTGTTAGTTTTACACTGACTCATACAACTAGAATTTCTCCTAGGCCCAGTTCATCTCCTAATTCCTCCTCTTAATTGGCAACACAGTTGCCTCTTCACCACATAATTTGCATTGATGAATCTGCCCAAATCTTCATGTTTACCCATAGATCATTCATTCTCCGTACCAACACCACCATCACCTGTGTTGATGTATTTTTCAGTTTTTGAGGTGGAGGGAAAGTCCTCTTGCAGTAGTTGTGTGAACCACAATTTCCAACATATACTCCTTCCGTTTCAAAATAGATGTCATTCTAGAGTTTTTCACACATATTAAGGAAATGATTAATTATGTTTTAAAAAGTTAACTTTTTCTCAAAATAAACATTCAACTCATTTTACAACCAATGCATGAGTGGAGAAAATCAACAATTTCAAAATTCAATAAACAAATTTATGATTTTCATGGTATTAATTGTCTTGAAATCCTATAATGACAAATATTTTGAAACAAAATTGAGAGTTTAGAATGACATCTATTTTGAAACGAAAGGACTATCATAGAAAAGGTTATTGCTTTAAGCTTCAACAACTTTTTTTGTTGTGCCATTTTGTCCACACAAGTAGAGTTGGCTCCCGGTCCGGTCCGGTCCGGTTCCGGTCCTCCGGAATCCGGAACCGGAACCGGAACCGGTTTAAACCGGTTCCACCGGTTCCGGTTCCGGACCGGTTCCGGTCCGGTTCCGGTTCATACCGGTTCGGACCGGTTTTTAAAAATAAAAAAAAAAAATTTAAAAAATAAATAAAAAAATATAAAAATAATTTTTAAACTTAAAAAAAATGATTATAAAAAAACGCTATTAAAAAAGAATGTTTTGTCATTGTTTTTAAGTTTAAAAATTATGTTTAAAAAACTTAAAAAAAATGATTATAAAAAAACGCTATTAAAAAAGAATGTTTTGTCATTGTTTTTAAGTTTAAAAATTATGTTTAAAAAACTTAAAAAAAATGATTATAAAAAAACGCTATTAAAAAAGAATGTTTTGTCATTGTTTTTAAGTTTAAAAATTATGTTTAAAAAACTTAAAAAAAATGATTATAAAAAAACGCTATTAAAAAGAATGTTTTGTAAAACATTCTTTTTAATAGCGTTTTTTTATAATCATTTTTTTTAAGTTTTTTAAATTAAATATGAAGGAACAAAAAAATTAAAAAAAATTGGGCTTGCACTTAACAGTGACTTACTTGTTAAGTTGCCTACGTATCCTCTCGGGTTAGAGGAATCAAAGCCCACGTAGTTCTTTACCTTTTTTCAAAACCCGTTACCTAAGTCGAATCTTCGGCGGATGAATCGGTGCGTATCGTAGTAGAATCTCCAATCCACTCGTCTTCCGATGACTCGTTAATGTTACGTTGTTGCCTCATTGCGGCTCTCTTCCAATCGCAAACACAACATTGCGCCTCCAATGACTCCGGTGCCAAATTTGATCTCTTCCTCGTTAAAGTGTTGCCTCCTGCACTAAAAGTTTGTTCCACCGCCACGGTTGAAGCGGGGACGGCAAGAACTTGAGCCGCAATCTTCGCAAGCGTTGGAAACATGCTCCTATGATCCTCCCACCACTTCAAAACATCTAAAGCTTCACAACTAACAAACTCAAAGTTGGTGTTAAGATAGTTATCAATTTCCGCATTCGTGTTTGTAACTCTTGGTCTTTTACTAAAATACTTAGCTCCAAAGGCCCCCAAGCTACTAGAGCTCGAAGAAGCCGGAGGTAATTGTGAAGGAGTCGGAGAATCCGAAAAATGAGTAAATAAAGTTTCAATGTATGTTCTAGTTCTAGAAACCATACCTAAAATATCCTCTAGTTCACCGTCGGCTAAAATATATCCATAATAGTCATCTAAAAGAGCGTGTAAAACTCCTAATTTAAGTCTAGGATCTAAAACACAAGCAACAAGAAAACAATCGGGAATATATCTATAGTATTGCAACCACTTACTCCTCATGCTTGCAACGGATTCCTCAATGCCGGGAATTTTAGCTCCCTCACTTAAACCAGCCATAACATTACAAGCTTCCAAGACAAAAACATTACTACTTGGTATATACACATGACTAAATCTCTTTGTTGCATCACTAAAACATTTTAAAAACGTTGCAATACTTTGACATATTTCCCAACCTGATTCGCTAAAATAGAAAGTAGAGCCAGAAAGGTTTTGAGAAACAAAAGACGTTAAAACTTGTCTATATTCTATACATTCACATAGTAATATGTAAGTAGAGTTCCATCGGGTACCCACATCTTTTGAAAAACGTTTTGGGTGCACCCCGTTAGTTTTACAAAAGGTCATCCAATCTCTTGTAACTTTAGGATGCCCCCAAATATACTTAATAACGTTCTTAATTGGATCAAAATGATAACTCATAGCACGTAAACCATCTTGAACACATAAGTTTAAAATATGACAAGCACATCGAATATGAAAAAATCTCCCACCAAATAAAGGTTGACACATTTCTTGTAAATCTCTAATAGATGCGGTGTTAGCAGATGCATTGTCGAATCCAATTGAAAAAACTCTATTAAGTAGTCTATATTCTTCTAAAATTGTACGAATCATCATAGCAATATTTTGTGCGGTATGTGAATCATCAAAGACTCTAAATGTCAATAAACGTTTTTGCATTGTAAAATGATGATCTACAAAATGACATGTAACACCCATGTAAGAATGGGTTTGAGTATTATCACTCCATATATCACTACAAATAGAAACATTCATATCATTTTGCGAAAAATAAGAAACTAATTCGTGCTTGTGTCTTTTATAAGCCTTAATTACGTTTTTCTTAATCACTTTCCTAGATACGGATTTAAAAGCGGGTTGTGTATGCTCTTTAATATACTCATTAAATCCTACATTTTCACTAAATCGAAATGCTAAATGATCAACACAAATAGCTTCGGCTAATGCTACACTATTAGCTTCATGATCAAAACGAAATAAAGGGTTACCGCTAGTAGAAGATGCAAATCCGCCGGAAATTTGCGTTTGTCCCCCTAGCATTCTCATCTCGGCGACGTGTCTGTGCTCCATGTGTCGTTGAAGGGTTCCATATCCTCCACTTTTCTTCCATTGGAATGTCGCCTCGCAAAAGTTACAAGAAACAATAATTAGTCCGGGATCATAATCCTCGGCCTCGAGTTCCTCGATACCGGGTTCTAATTTAGTAAACCACTTTGTAAAAACAGGAGATGTTAGTTTCCGGGATTGGTTCCCGGAGGAGGACCCGGTCCCGGTCCTCCCCCCCTACCCCTAGCCGGCCTCGAACCGCTAGCTTGCCCTTGAGGCCTAGCGGTCCTACCCCTAGCGGAGGACCTAACTTGGGAGGTGGGAGTGGGAGTGGGAGAAGTGACATTATCACTCTCTTGGGTGTCAAAATGATCCGCCATAATATGATTAAGAACAATTAAATAATATGATTAAAAGCAATTAAAAACAATTAAAACAATAAAATAATAAAACAATAAAACTTAGAACAATATAATAATGTGATTAAAAACGTAAAAGCAATAAAATATTGAAAGACAAAAGCTAATTAAAAGGAAGATTAAGAAAGGAAGAGATTAAGAGAGATTGTTGATGGAATTTGAGAGATTATGAGATTGAGATTTGAGAAAGAGAAGAGAGATTGTTGTTGTTGGATGTGTGATTTGAAGATTGTATGGTATGGTATTTATAGGGGTTTGATATGAATTTTTTAATATTTAAAAATGTATTTTTTTATTTTTTTTTAATTTCCTAACGGCTAGGAGCCGTTAGGACCGCCGGTTAACCGGCAACGGCTAGTTTACTAGCCGTTGTAACCGGCGGTTAACCGGTTTTGTATTTTTTTTTTTTAAATTTTTTAAACCGGCGGTTAACCGGTTAACCGCCGGTTTATTTTAATATTTTTAAAAAAAAACCGCCGGTTAACCGGCGGTTAAAAAAAAATTAAAAAATAAATAAATAACCGGCGGTTAACCGCCGGTTCGAAAAACGCAATTTCCCGAACCGGAACCGGACCGGGTCAAAACCGGTTCCTACCGGTTCCGGTCCGGTCCCGGTTTTGACCCGGTCCGGTTCCGGTTCGAACCGCCGGTCCGGTCCCGGTCGAGCCATCTCTACACACAAGGTCCATTATAGATCTTCACCCTTGTCATGTCCCAACGATGGGCCTTCGTGAACTGTAACGTGTAAGAGCCTAAATGGTTTAAACCAAATTTAGGCTAAGTAACCCTTTTTGCAATTTCACTTTATTTTCTAACCCTAAAAATATATAGTGCGGAAACTAACCTTTTGTGTTGATGACAGGTTGTGTTGATGACAGGTTATGTTGACGACAGTAATTTGTGTCGATGACAGTAATTTGTATAGATGACAGTTTGCGTTTATGACATTTTTTATCGTAAAATATTACAATTTTTGTCCACTATTATTAATATTGTCATTCATGAACGGTCATCGACGACACGAAATGTCATCGACGACACGAAATGTCAACAAACTCCTTAAAACAAATTCAGAACCACATTCCCTTTACCATTATCACAATTTAAGAACACATAAGCCATAGTCAACATCCAAACTCATATAATCAACCTTACAAAATATTTCTTCATCACCAACATTAATTATCTCCTATTGAATGAAAAAAGACGATGAAAGTTTATGTCATCAGCCAACGATTCTTCCAACTTCTATATACATAGATCTCACATGTTTTCAGAGAGCAATATTGATGGAACATCTTGACAGAAGAAGGTTCTTCTTCTTGTCGTCAAATCCCGCCGGAGAGCACACATGTGAGATCCAATTATTTCTCCGTTCGCGAAGAAGAAGAGTTTCTCCGACAGTGCAATGGTCGTAATTGTTGTTGTTGTGGTCGTCACCGCTGCAAGGAAATGCCCGCTGCAGTTGCTACGGTGGAAGACAACGAAAGGAACGACGTTGATGAAGTGGCAGCAGCGTCGAAGCCACCTCCTCCTCCGACGACCACATCGAAGGCCAGCAGAGTTAGCAGAGCCTGGTGTTCTTCGGAAACTCGCAAAGGGTTTTCGCTTTGAACAATCTTTTGAGAGCTTCCCGCAAGTTGATTGGATGATAAGTTGAGAATTTGGATTTCGAGGGAGTAGATTTCATTGATGGAGGAGGAAGCTATTTGGTTTGAGGAAGGTTGATGGAGGTAAGAGCTATGCAAGTGGTGAGGAAGGCCCATGGAGGATGAAGGTCTGGAGAGGGAGGGTGGAGGACGAAGCAAGACATAGATCTGGAAACGAGAGGGGAGGCGAAAGTAAAAAAGAGGCGCTAGGGTTTAGACGCTTAGTTCTTCTATGCCAAAATTGAATGAAATTGATATCTCATAAATGTTGCTCCCTTCATTGATAAATTTAGGATTTCACTAAATAAATTTACATCAATCATTTTTTCTAATTTAAAAAGATGTCCAAAAGATAAAAAATTAAACACCTTTTTTTTTTCTTTCATTAGATCTGTGGTAAAACTGTATAACGGTTAAAATTTTCCAAACTAGAGATTCAATTGTTTTAAATTTTAAGTAAAAATGTGATATACTGATTATTCTCCTCTGGTTTAGTATCATATAAATAGTTAGCTTTTTAATATATTTTTTTAAAATTCAATTTACACAACGGTAATTAATTACTAAGTAATTAATAGAATTACATGAAGTTGGTTTGATTTTATTTTTCATGTAATATAACGTAAGTCATTTTCGCCTTTTAATTTTATACACAAACTAGACTAGGTCTCGCGCCATGCGCGGGTTTATATAACTCGATATAGTGAATTAGTAGTAAGGAGTATTATGTAATATAAAATTTTATATGAAAATAAGTTTATATCTTAAAATGATATTGATATATAATTAAGTTTTTACATTTTAAATATAATAAACAACGAATATACATGAATTTTTAATACCAAAAATCTTATTTGATCAAATTATCATAGGTCAATTTTTAACAAATTTAAATAAATTGATTTCAACATATATAAAAATATATAATTGAAAACACTACAATAACACAAAAATATAATTATTTCTCTTATTTATTAAGAAATCAATCTTTTTGTGATACATCATATCATAAAAATAAAATATATATTTGTAAAATAAAATAATAGGATATTGGGAGGTCAAAATCTAGAAAATTAACACATAAAAATCTTTTTGTAATCTGAAAGATCTTAAGCAATCTTTTTGTAATATTTTTGCACACGATTTTCCAAATTTAATTAATTTTTTTTTGAGAAAATTACAATAAATTATAAAAAATCGTGACCAATGAAATGACGACAGATGGATGGCCTGAACGAAGAGTATGCCACGTGACATAGCTAGAATTGAAGAAATGTAATTTGCTTTACTAGTTATATAGAGATTTTTTCTATTTTATTCTTGAATTTTGGTAAGAAAAGTAAGAGGTGTGTTAAACAGAGAAACATGATTATTAAAAATGTAAGGAAACTAAATGTAATTTTTACATACAGAGTTTTTATATTTTTAATATCTATCAAACCCACTAAATATCGGTAATATTAGAGAAAAAGAATAACTTTTATATGATATTTCTATGTACAAGATATTTATTTGATACAAGAATAAAAAGTAGAAGAATATTTATTATTGATTTTACCACAAATAAATTAAATTAATTTAAAATTTAAATGTGGGTTAATATTATATTGAATATGTTTAAATCAAATTGATAATACTCAAGAAAAAGAGAACATAATTTATAATCTTAATTCTAATACGAGCCCCCACGGTAGAAATTTTCTAGATCCGCCACTGCCGATAACCCCCAATTCCTCGATCCTCACTCTCCCTTTCAAATTCACCGATCAACCTCAATTTTGACTGTGGTAATTTTCTTCTTACATAGATGACAGTGAATGATGTCTACTTGTCTTTTCTCCCTCTCGCGCACATACTTGACCGTATGATTGTGGGGAAAAATCCCGCACTCGGAAACTTTTAACTGGCACCCCAAACCTTTTTTTTAAAAACCTGGTTCAGTTTTGGGCGCAACTAGAATGCGCCCAAAACTAGATCGAATTTTTGAGCATTTTGAAGGCAATAATAAAAAGAAATTCCATGGCAATTACTCTTGTACACATGAAATTCAATGTTTTAACATCACTCAATGTTTTATGTTTTCATTGACTCTTTTTTTCATGACCTCTTGTAATTAAGATTAGTCAAATTAATTTGAGTTTCTGATTTCAAAAACTGAATTATGTGCTATCAGTTTGTGTTTTCAGATCGAATATAAATATAAACTGCAAAGAAAGATGTTTGGACAAGAAGGTTGTGATCACATGAGATGGGTTGCTAACATTGTTGTTGGATTAGATATTGGTGTTCCATGGTTAATGTGCAAGGAAGATGACTCTCTTGATCCCGTTATAAGTTCTAGTGTTCTTGTTGACAATCTTAATTCTTTTCAAAATAAATTTTTTAATAGTTAATGATCTTATTGTGACAAATTAATATACTTGCAACGACTTTTACTGTTATGTGTTTACTAAAGCAGACCTTACAAACCTCTCACGTGGACATAGGTTTGGAGTGGATGGTATGATTTTGCAGTAATTGACTTTATCATTAGATTAATAAAGTAAAAAGTAAAAAGCCAGATCAATAACTTTTTTCAAAGGTACACATGAATGCTTTAGTAAATTATACTCCGTCCGTCCCAAAATATGAGTCCCATTTTCCTTTTTGTGCGTCCCGAAATGATAGTCTCATTTCTATTTTTGTCCATAAACTTCTTCCAATTATACTTTTACTCATATTATTTTAATATTTTACATTCATCATTTCCAATGCACTTATGTACTTTTCATTTGTAAACTCTTCTCCCATTGGTTAATGAATTATTTTAATATTTTACATTCATCATTTCCAATGCACTTATGTACGTTAAAGCATTTGTCTTAATCCAAGATATTTTTGTACAATGAGACTCATATTTTGGGACGGATGGAGTATATATATATACAAATAATATGTAGGTTTACAGAGTTTAGAGGACCGACTTACCAAAGAATCTAAATTCCCTATATTCAATTCATGTATCATGTGTCTTTGTAAAATGATTTAACTTTTGCAATTACTAAATTTATACAAAGAGGGAGATCTGTTGTGAACTATATGGTATGCATTTTTTCCTCTTTCAATTTCTTTGTGCTTGAAGTGTTTACTTTTTACTTATCCTAAACTACATTTTTCGTCATTAGTACCAAACTTTGAGCCCTTATCGGAGGCCGTTTGCATCTAATTTTAGTAATTGTAAACAATATTACATATTGCAATATGCTAGCATGTTGTTTTCAAACATTTACACTCAGTTTCCAACAAACATGATAATTTAGTAAACACGTCAAAAATGTATACAATGGGGAAATGACATTTAATAACTGGTCCTCGAGTTTATTCAATTGTAATGAGTTATAGACATAAAAATAGATCATATATTCAACAACTTGGCTATTAATAAATCAAAATAGATTACCTTATTTTATATACCAAAATCTGTGGAGTTGGTAATAATACTACAAACAAGACTTGAACAAAAATTTAGCATATAGAGCATTGAAGAAATTGCATACGCAAATAACATATATTTAAAAACTTTTGTCCTGTACATTACAAGAATATTAAAAATCATATTTTTAAAAACTTATGTCCCGTATATTACAATAATATTACAAAATGATATAACAATTTGGCGAATTGAGAGAAGAGGTACAAATCATCAAACTCATTTGATTATATTATATAATATCATTTCAATATCTATTATGAAACATTTAAGAAATTATAATTACGCAAGACCCGTACGGGGGTTTCAGTCTGTTGATTTAAGCCCTAATAAAATAGGAACACCAATACACGAGCTAATTGTTTGGCAAAAAAAAAGCACCCGAGCTAATTAGGTAATGTGATGATTTTAAAGGGAGAGACGAATTCATAGGTGGTTGTGTGTCAATTGCTAAAATGATTAATAAAACATTCAGGAAAAACATAATCACTAATTAAACTTTATTTTTTTTTCTTTTTGATAGAACAAAGATTAGAGACTGCTTTGTCGAGGTTAGATTCTATATCATAAAGGGTTGTGAATATGATTAGCCCAATCTAATTTTGGGACGCCTATTAAACAACGTTAAATCATATTAAAAACTGTAATTTCCCCGCGCGTAGCGCGGAGGCCCGTTTCTAGTATGATTAAAAGAGAGTTACAAATTACTCCTATTGTTCAATAAGGGGCAATGGGCTCCTTAATGTCTGGTTTAATTCCACACTTTCTTCCTCCCTGCCCCTCTCTCGCTCAATCTCTCCGTCTTCGATTCAACTCCCGTTGTCCTCCTCCCCAAACACTACTTCTTCAAATCCAAGGCTTCTCCGGCTCCATCTTCATTCCGACCTCCACCGCCTCCTTCGAGATCTAAGCTTCCGCCTCCGTCTCACTCGACATCGGCATTACTCCGTTGAATCGACGAATCTGAGTTGCAGTAAGAGGATCTGAGCGAAGAGGGAAATGAATGAACCAATTGGGAATGAGATGAGATGGAAGGAAAGGGTGAGCCCTACAAACAAACTCTTCTTCTCTCTATAAAGACGATGGACAAAACTGTGTGCATATGGAGGTAGCAGAGCAAAGAGTGGTCCATAACTCCATTGTTGAGAGAGCTTCCAAGTAAGGCAAAACTCCGCTTTCACGCTCCTTATTTATCATTCGCACTCTGCGAAACTCTTTGATTTTGAATCCGATTGTTCCATAGAAAAATCCTGGCCATGCTTTTCCACAACTTTCTTGAACTTTCGATCTCTCTCTTTCTCGAGTGATTGAATTTGTTTCAGAAAGTTCAAGAACGATGTGGGAAGATATGGTTGTTTCATGATTTCCTTCTCCTTCCGATCGTCGCCACACAAAATTGCGGTGCCGATTCTGCAGAATTCTCGGTGATTCGGGAAGTTTTTTCTCACGCGTTAAGTTTGAACATTGAATTCTCTTTGGATTTGCAGAAATAAAAGTTGAATTGAGAACTTTGCCTCAGTCTGATGTCGAATTGTGATTTGAAATGTAGTATCACAGAATTTTGATGATTTAGTTTTGTAGAATTACGACGAGCTTCAGCATTTTCGAATTGAGCATTGTAGATCTAGATCTGTAGAAGTTGAGTGATGAATTCACGGTTAGTTTGTGTTACAGAGAGGATTTTAGACTAGTCTTCTCCCATACTGGATCTTCAGTTCATATTTGTTGTTTCTGTTGGCATTTCCCCCAATTACTATACTCTCCAGAGAAATGTTATCCTTCTGTCATCATGTGAAACAGATTGGAAAATGTGTAATTCTCCATCATCTTTCTGTGTTCCATACATTATCAATATGGATTAGGTGGTGACACAATTGGCCAATCTGGCTTTGCAATGATAGTTTGCTTGCAATGAATCGTCTCAGACATGTGCTTGAATTCACCTCCATCTGCACAATTTCATGGTAAATCACAGCATCTAGCTAATCAGTTTGTTCTTCCTGTTTACATGAAATTACCAATTTATAAGCTTATGAAGCTACGTCATCTTCTCGTGACTACTCTATTATTGATGCTTGTTCAATTCCTTCAGTGAACCCCATTTTGGATCTTTTTCAGCTTTGTGTTCAATGGTTCATGATCATTTCTCCTATAGATTTGAAAGTTTCTTTTGTTAAGTCAACAATTTTGATTAGCTCAATTGACCTACATTTTACCTACAATTGGACGGCTCAATTGAACTTTTTGAATTGTGAGAGTTTCTTTTGGTGTTTTGAAAGTTTTATGTTGTGTGTTGATAATTTTTAGTGTTTTTTTTGGTGTGTTGGCAGTTTGTTTTAGTGTGGACGTTTTAAATGTGTTTCACAATTTTGTTAGTGTGTTGATAATTTGTTTTTGTGTGTTGACGATTTTCAAGTGAGTTGATAACTTATTTAGCCGTGTTGACAACTTATTTGTAGTGTCGACACTTATTTGTTGTTTTGTTGACAAGTTATTGGTGGTGTTTGACATATTATTTTTTTTGTTGACAAATTATTATTCATGTTGACAAATTAATTACTCGTGTTGACAAACTATTATGCAGGGACTGCTGACAAAAAAATTGGCAGTGTTGACAAGTTAATGTGTGTAAAATTTGACAGTGTTGACAAGGATTATGCAGGGACAATGCAATTTATTTTAGTGTGTAAAAAAATTAATGTGTTGACAATTCTTTTTTTGACAATGTAATTTAGTGGTGTTGACAAGTTTTGTAAAGTGTTGACAATGTTGACGATTTTGTAATATTACTCGTGTTGTATGTTATTGACCGTTTATTAGTCGTGTAAACAATTTATTTAGTTGGGTTGACAACTTATTATTCTTGTTGACAGCTCTGTTAAAATTTTGTTGACAAATTTTGTTGACAAGTCTGTTATAATTTCCACTTCAGCAAAGGGTTATTGTGGGTGTTGACAACTTATTATTCTTGTTGACAGCTCTGTTAAAAATTTTGTTGACAACTCTGTTAAAAATTTTGTTGACAACTTTGTTAAAAATTTTGTTGACAACTCTGTTATAATTGTCACGTCAGCAAAGGGGTATTTCCATATAACTTAAAAAAGTGATGTAAAAACTTAAAAAACATACCCAAAACTGGTATCGAAAATAGAGAATAACTTTCTATTTTCTACCTTTCTTCTATCCCTTATCCTCTTCTTTTCTACTTCTTTCCCCCCTTTCTCCTTCTCAGGTTTATCTAGATCATTACAACCCTTTAGCTTGGGATAGTAAGGGTGTGTTTGAATAGATATTTATAATGCATTTTATAAAATGCATTATGGACGAAATAATGTATTAAAACTAAAAATTATGTTTGGTTGTATAAAAGTTTAAAATCTATTATTATTGAATATTAACACCGAGAAGATTTGAGGAACGATGGAGATTCCAGAAATAGATAGGGGAAAAACTTAGTTTACTTATGTTGTCAAAGACACTCAAATATTTAATACATTTTAATAACGTATTAAATTTTCATTTAACGCACATTAAAATTTAATACAAAATAATGCATTATTGATTTAATGCGTTGGAATCCAAACGCACCCTAAAGTCTCAATCGACCCATTTTTTTTTTTGATAGATCAATCGAACCATATTACAAATTATCATACATCATCATATAACACATGTCATATTTTTTTAAAATTAAAATTTAATATAAAGATTACTATCTTTATTCTGTTGATAACATTTCCTTACTTGAACATAAATAATTTAAAATATATATATATAAAGATCATTATCTTAAATCTTTTAATATTATTTCCTTATTGAACACATTCAATTTAAAAGATTATAAATCTCACAGTTTCTTTATATTTATATAAATTTGATGTAATAATCAATTTAATAAATATAATTATACACAACAACATCAATCCCCATTTATCCCGAAAAACGGGGTATGGGGTGGTCGGGATTGGTATTTCCTTACCCCAACAGGTTGGGAGGAAGTAACCGATATGACCAAGATTGTGTCAAAAGTTGCATAGTTTGACTACTACTTCACAGAATAGGAAGCATAGACAGTGAAATGAGTCATTTTGCTTTATTCCATATAATTCCGAAGCCAAAGAATAGTGAATCTTTGGTTATATATTATATATTTTTATTAGTGTTGATATTATACTTATGTGTATATGATTTATATACATTTATAAAAGTCGTTACGCAAATTTCACCGCATGGCGCGAGAATAAATCTAGTTCAACGTAGCAGAGAAATACAACCGAAACGCAACAATGATTCAAGAAATTTGCACAATTACTGCCGACTAAACACCGGTATGATTTTTAAGAAATTTAAGGTTTATCAGCAGATTAGTTTGAAGGAATTTACAACATTAATAGAGACCAACCATCAATGTATATTAAAGAGGTTTATCAGCAGCTTCTTTGATGTATTTCCTGGCTTCTGTTTCAGATAGTTGCTCTCCTTCTACCAATCCTCTGATCAAAATGTTGGCATACTCATACGAAGGAGCACGTAGGGCAACTTTTCCAGATTTGAAATTCTCGACATCAGAGAGCTCACACCTGGAAGAATATAATCAACCAATCAAAGACAGGAAAAAGTAAGTTTCATATGCGGCAATATGCAGTAGTATAAGGGATTTTATATAAAACGCGAGGATTTGGCCATACGTCATGGTGATAATAGGGATGCCACCCTCCTCTCCCAAATACACGACATTGTGATACCAGCCTTGCTGCAAAGCACCAGGGAAAGAAGAATATATGAAGCAAATAAGATAATCAAGGATTATGAGGATAAGAAGCAGATATGATGGGCATTTCGTACAGAAAAACATTTGCCTACCTTAATAATATCAAGTGAAGCAGATTGGTTAGCTCTGATGTTTTCCAAATCTTTCACATCAAACAAGGGAGAAGACATGTCATAACTTGAAATGTTTTCTTGATGCAGAATATCATTAAATTGCTCTAACCTGTCAGGTAAAAGAAAAAGCAAATGTGGAATCTATCGTGAAGCGTCGCTTACATAAGATGATAAATCAAAGAATATAAGCATAAAGTTGAAATTATACACAAGTCACTTACGTGATTCTGTACATTAAAAGGTAAGCTTCATCCCCCGCATTACTTTCAGGATGAAGGAAAGCAACACCGCCAGGACCCCATGTATGAGTATGATCACGACCAAAAAATAATCGATGAGAAACAGCCTTCCACATTTTCCCTTTTGGTGGACTCTTATCCATAGATCCAGAACATAATCTTTGCATACCTTCCACCTTAAAATAAATCCAAAGAATAAGTTGAGAAAACTACTTCAATCATGTAATATATTTCAGTATAAAAGATTGAAGGTAGCATTTCTGAAGAAGCAAAGAAATTAATTCTACTCCATCTATGAAGAACCTACAAGTTTGAAGCGGTAACAGAGACTCAATCACAGTGTAGAATATTATTGCTAGGGGTGATGGGAACAACTGTTTAACTGGATAAGTAGCAAAGTAGAAGCATTCAGGCAAAAAATGGTAAATTGCAGCTTCCTTAGAGCATCTTCAACCATGAAACTCTATTGAGTTTCATAACTTCTTTTTTTATTATTTTTTATCCTCCGCATCATTTTATGAAATTCCTTTTCTATAATCATGTTTTCTACACTTGAAACTCTTAGTTTCATATTTATCTCCTTACATCATCACATGTCATTAAACAATTAATAAACAATTACATATGGGTCCTACATTCAAACCATTTTTTTAATATTTTTTTGTTACTGATTTTGTCAGTGTTTTGGCAGACAGAGTTTCAACTGCCTGAAACTCAAACTCAATAATAACCTAGATACTTTCATAAAATCTGACAAATTTTTTTATTTTCTTTTTTGAAAAAAGTTATGAAACTCTTAACTTAAGAGTTTCATCAATGAATGATGGTCTTACCTGTCCACCTTCAATATAACAAAGAAATCTAGCTTTGCACATATTTGAGCCATAACTGGCATACCAAACATCAATCTCTTTGAGCTCCTTTCTCCAGACAGTGGGTAATGTATCATTTTGACCTGTACACGTGCACAAAGATTAAAAAAAGGAACATATAATGCCAAGTAAAATGATGCTTTTAGATAATAAGCACATAAATTTACCATGGTTATCCATGCTCAGCTCTGAAAAGGACTGTATAATATCCTCAGATACTTCCTCAAACTTTTCACTTTCAGAATCAGAGCTCCGGTCAAACAGCTGCTATACATTATATGCAACCGGAAGACATTCAAAATTTGAAAACACTAAGACATGTTCCTTTTTTTTATACGAAGTCAGTCTTTCAAAATTAAATAAAATATACACAAAAGTTATAAATTCAAAAACCTCTACCTAACTACAATATAAGGGAGAAGTCAAGTCTTTACAAAATATTGCGCCACCTAAGCGCCACATCATTATTTTCATAAAAAAAAATGATTAATCAATCAAAATTAGTTATGAAAAAACAATTTCTCTTTCCACGATCTCACACCATTTCCCTTGACCTAGCAACCAATTATCTAACTAACAAGGGTTACAAAAATTATTCACTTAATTAGGGAAAAACTACCAACATCTTCTTCACATTCAGTTTGGTTTCTTCGTGGGCTAAACTCACCTCTCCCAATTATGTTTCACTCCTATAATAAAGCTTAAGCCTCTCCTTGATTCCAATTGCTTCTTGCAGTTCTATGAAACAAATTATTGTTCCTAGGAAAATCCCGGAACACAAATTACAAAGGACTAGCCGGACCGGAGAAGGTTAACTCATAATTTATTTTTAGCACGTGTTGTAGTAAGTTTATTGTTGTTTTGTGATATCACTCTGTGAACTTCGTTGGTGCTTCCCATTTGTTTCATCTTCAATTTTGATGTTTTTGACGTCTTTTCCATTTTTCAGTTGAATTGGAATTTTATATATGTGGTTATCTAATTTTTCCTTGCTTAATTTGTAACCATGGCAAGTTTCATACACAGTCAATGGTGAGTTGTGTGCCACAAAATCATATAATTATTTACAATTTCAGCTCAGGTTTTGTTAGTTTGATGAATGTGCTTCTTCTCAGGTTTAGGCCATGTAGCTAGCTTGCAAAAGAAAATTGGCAAAGGAGTATTTTCTCGCTTCCACATGATGGTTTGCGCAGGATAAGAGGTTTCTTTTCTTCCTCTTTGCTCATTTAAAGTTGATAGAACATTGATCATTTTGCTAGATATTTGTAATTGTAATTGGGTGCTCTGTTTTTTCACCTTAATTACCAATTGACAGTATATATATGACTCATAATGCATGAGCTTTAAGCATATAAATTTCATGAAAATTTGAGGAATACCAGTGATATATTTGATCTGATTGTCCATGGTAAATGATAATGTTATTATATAATCCAGTAGCATTGTTTCTGTGTAAATAATGTCCTTACCATGTCTTCTAATTCTAGACTTCTTACTTAGGAAAAACCCAGAAAGTTTGGAATAAATTCAATTCAGATGAACTTTTGTAGCATGGTTCATAAATCATAATTCATGACGATTTGGGTTGTGAGAGTCATTGGTGGCATTGTTCCTTCAGTAATTATTTTTAGTTTGTGTTGTAATATCCTATGTTGTTCAACAATCCCTTTTTTATGTCATTCTAAAGTAATAGTGACCAATTCTCACCGAAAACATTGATGCGGCGAAGAAGATGTTGTTGTGGTCCGATAGAATATGAAGGCACCAAATTATGTGTAAATTAATGGAATTCGCTTGGTCGATTGTATGAAATTGGCATTGCAACTCATCTTGAACTATTCATAAACATGGAACCTACTACGAGCGAGATGAAGATTGCTCTTAAGATAGTCTTTCTCTGATTCCTCTTGGTTTCATCCTTTGTTTTCGAGTTTGGCCATTTGGGTCATCATATGTCCACTTTATTTTGATGACAAGTGTGTGCTTGTATGATCTAATAATAGTTTTTTTTAATTTTAGTAGCATGTAAACAATAGTGATTCTTATTTTATTTGCTTAACTTATAATCAAACAAATTAGGAGTTAACGGAAGTATATAAAAATAATTGAATTACATATTTCATATTAATTATTGTTTGTTATGTGTTTAATTAGAAAGTAATGAAAACATTTATTACATGCACATTATACAAATGTAAAGGAATGTGTATGTAAATGCGAAAGAATGTGTATGTGAATGCGATGGAATGTGCATGTTATATTAATGGTTATTTGCACATGTTTTTATCCTATTTGGAATACATTTTAGTTGCTTATTGGTAATGTCATTGTACAATGACTTTTTAACAAAATAATCAATCATTTACATCCAACAATTTTAGCATCTACATTTTACACCAAATACATGTTATGAAAGTAAAGGTGTATAATTGTACTTTTTACATGTACTTTATACTTTTATGTGCATGACATTTCAACTTAAATTATCTTGAAAATAAGAAAAAAAAGTTTTTACAATTCTCAATTTTATAATGTGTATAAACTCTAATTTTCATATATATTTATATTAATGCAATATTAATATATCCCGTGAAGATCACGGGGATTATACTAGTTGACTAATCAACTTTGAATCTTAATTTCTTTTTGGGTAAATATGAGTTCCAGTATGTCAGTATCACTTTCCAAACACTCCCATCTCCTCCTTCAAAAGCTCCCCAGAGGCTGCTTTGATTCTATATATAAGGTACGGCTATGTTTTTCCTGATTATCTGATATACAGGTATATCCTCATGGCAATTCACTACTAAACCTTCGAAAAAGAGTATCAATTCATCTCTGAAATTTAATCCACCAAATTTTCCATTTGAAGATCCTCTTATCTATTTTGAATAGTGTTGATGAATGTAATCCTTCATATTTCTCTAAGATAAATCTTTTAATTTTGTAGTAATCTCTTTTCAGGGCTACATGAGCATATAGACCCTCCTTTTGACTAATGGCTAGGCTAACAAATTTTCAGTGGGTAAAACAGAAAGAGGTTAGAATGATTACCTGGTCTGATGATGATGTCTGAGTCATCATTTTTATTTGTAGCTCATAACCTAGGCTTGGCCAGTATTCCTTAAACACTTGGCGAACCTATTACATTTATAGTTCTATTAGATGTATCAATAGCATAATAAACACTTACACTTGTTCCATTCAAAATCTTACAGTTTCAATAGTACGCCAAGTCGACTCAAATGGATGCTCCGCTGCAAATCCTGAAATTGGTTTCTGATCCAGCAAGACTTCAACACAAGCAAGTACTGAATTTGCAAGGGACTGGAGATTATAGCCTCCCTCCAAAGCTAGCACAATCTTACCATGAGCAAAATCCATCAACTATAAAACATAAGCAAGAAACAAGCATTTATAAGAAGGCATGAATAAGCTACAAACTGGATATTTCAAATGTGCTCGGGATAAGAATAAAAGATTACAAAAAAATACATCAACAACAAAGGGAGACATAAGACTTTGCTACAAAAGAATCCCAGAGCAATTAAAGTTGAAAATACATCGTTTAGACCTTAATATTTGAGAGCACCCTAAATATATCACAATATATAGTACACATTCTGAATTATATGGATGCTGACCTTTGTCAACAGCACAGAGTATCCATATGGTGTAATACGACAACCACCAAGAGGATCATGAACAGCTGCTCCAACAATAACATGAGAAAGAATTAGAATGTAAATTTTATAAAATCGACGAAAGGATGACAATTACTTAAAACAATCACTGTTGGGACATGATGGCAAGTAGACCTCAGTTGTTTTTGCTGTGTTACAAGGTAGATATTATATGTATATGTTCATTCATGTCTTATATGAGCTACACAACAGAACGGAGAAAGAAAATGCTCAAAATGATACATATGATCTCGGGGAACCCTCGGTTACAGGAGGGCATTCTCTTGTTTCTCCTTTAGAAATTGATTATGTTGCTGCCTTAATTCCACATAAAATTCCCAACAACGAGTCCATCTTCCTCAACTCCACCACGCTCATCAAGCCTTCGACAATTTGCATCCGCTTCCGCACCCAATTCAGCGCGGGCAGAACGACAACGATGGGGGTTTAGATTAGGGTTTGAGGAAGGGACGATACAGATGGAGATGAACTCAAGCGACAGATGAAGAGAAGATATGAGGTCGGAAACTAGGGTTCGGAGGACTCGATGAGCTCTTGTGGCTCATTGCGAAGGGAATCATGTCCTGACTAAATGGGAAAGTCCAATTCAACCTTCAATTTGTTCCTTGGTGTCTTCAATGGAGCCACAAACCGACGACGGATGTGATGGCTAAAGATAATCGATGGAGTGGGTAATGGAGAAATAAATTGGGTGAAGATGGTCGGAATGTAATATTGTATATCTAAAAGGGCAATATTGTCTATTGGGATGTGTGCAAAGTAATTATGGGGGTGTATAAAGTAGCATCCTATCAAATAATTAGTGTACGAACCTGCATCAAATCCAGCAGACACAATGATTAAATCTGGATTGAACTCCTTTGCAACTGGAATCAATACATAATCCCAAACAGCGAGATAATCAGAGTCACCACACAGACCATGCTCCCAGGGGACATTTATATTGTATCCAGTACCAGGTCCCTCTCCAATCATATTATAAGAACCATCATCATTAGCAGGGTAGAAAGTTCCAAAATCATGCCTGCACAAAGAATTTTACAAAGCTAGATTAATCATACAGAAAATGAATTTGCGATACATGAAGAGGAAAGATACAGATTTCTCTACATGCATTTGTAACTATGTTGAACTTTTTTGACGGACAGCTATCTCGATAAATGATAAATTAATATTTATATCCGTTACTGTAGTTACTCCTGATTTTGTAGAAGCTTCTAGAGGATTGCTATGAGGGGAGTTCACGACATGGAGCTAGTACCTGTGAACAGAAAAGAATAAAACACGGGAATCCTTCCAAAACATTTTCTGAGTGCCGTTACCATGATGAACATCCCAATCCACGATCAATATTTTACGAATACCTAAATCAGGCTACAAAAAGAACTCAGAGTTAGCTGTAACAAATTCTACAACCACCAAATTGCATAACTAAACATTCAATATAAAATTATTACTCTATTGTTCAAAATATAGCTGGTTGCTAGAGCCACATTGTTGTAAAGGCAAAATCCCATAGGTTCATCTTCTTCAGCATGATGACCAGGAGGTCTCACAACAGCAAAAGCAGAATTTAGATCCCCACTAGCTACTCGTTCAACAGCCTGCTTATGCAATCATCCATACATACAAACAAACGAAAAAAAAAAGATGACAGATTTTGGCTAAAGTACAAAGAAAAAATCACTTTAAAAAGCTGGAGTAGTAATGATTAAACTGTTTTCATATGTCGAAACACTTCTAAAGTAACATAAAATACTAAGAAGACATTAAATACATACATACTCTTTCATATAAAACATACCAGTATATAATTTTTATATTATGAATATAAAATACTGAAAAATCGTCATGCTTACCTCAACAATAGAACCAGCAGCAAGATAAGCAGCTTCAGATGAGCCTTTGTTGAAATATATGGAATTAAATTTGGATGCGATCCTTTTCCTTTTTGAATCAAGCCCTTCGCTTATGCTTCGAATTAAATCAACATGTTTTTTAGAATGAACCAAGTGGATGGCGTTATATATTTCATCTGATATCTTCGGTTTTAAAATCACACATCTGAAACAGAGATGTCAAGTTTAGTAAGTAACACAATGTATACATACCTATATATGCAATAAATAAAAATCATAAAACACATAGCTTCAAAGCTTAGACAAAAAATCATCTCTCTTCAAATGAGTAATCTAAGGAAGTGATGCCACAAGAGGAATAACAAAAACGCCTAACTGAAACACAATTACTTCATAATATTAGAGGAACTCCAATAATTAAATGATATATACATTTTAGAATATCGAACAATCAAGCTAGTATTATCCCACAGAAATGCCGTCCGGGGGTCATGACGTACACACCCATCTTGAGGGTGTGAATGAATTTTATGGGAACTTTTGGTATTGATACAAGCGCCCAACAGAGATTTTTTAGTTCGGCAGCATTCTAAATTCTTCTACAATATAAGTAATATAATTTTTTCTCCTATGTACACACACAAACCAGTTGATGTAGTTGTAAAATACTCGTTCGGGATAAATGGGTAAAATACAATATGATGAGATGTTTAATTCGGAATCTGAAACCAAGATAAAGTGATCTTTGATTCTAAAAAAATATTCTTAAAAATAAAAAATGAGGACAAAAGAGAAAAGGATAGGAGCGACACTGAGAGCAGATGAGCAAGTACAGCAGCACATTCTTAGCTACATGGCTTTACATTTTCTAGGGCAAAGAGGAATTACGACCATATTCGGTGGGCTCAATGATCCTCGATATTCTTTCACAACTTGCTACCATGTTTGGGTTAGAAAGGATAGTGGCAATCATGCTGCAGCCAAAGAGAATAGAAATAATGGAGAAAACCAACGGTAAGCTTTATGGAGAGGGGAAAGAAACAGAGCAGCACGAATGGCTTGAATCCAAATGCTCTAAGTAGGTATTAAAGATACATTCAATGAGTTAGGATGCAGAAATAAAGTGGCAATCCTTGGGAATGGTTGAATTCGATGCCCAGATACAGCCTAACAAGAGGATAAAGAGTACTTCATTATGGGTTTCGAGGGGAAGATCCAATAGCATTTGTTAGTGTGTATCACATAAAGGTAAAATGTTGGACTCCCCATGTTTCCACTGAGAAAAAACAGAGTAGAAGATTACTGGATTTGTAGAAAGGCAGAATCAGCAGAAAATTCACAGAGGAGCAATAGAATAAGTCAGTCATGGTGACTGTACAAAGATAGTTTGTTATTTATCAGGCTATGTTTGGGAAAAAATACAGTTTACTACACATAAATATTTACCTAATTACAAAAAATACAGTTTACCTTAGCTCCAGGAAAAAATGAGGTATATTGTTCTGAATTTGCTCTTTACACAATCTTCAACCATTAAACCCATGGTTCCATTAGCCTTTTTTAAAAAGGAAATTGTGGGTAACATGAATTGAATTTCAAAAAGAGTAAAAATAAATCGAAGTCAAGATTTTTATCTTAGGACCTTCATATAAGAGCATCTTCATCCATGGACCATGGTGTCATTGCCTATGATGAGACCTTCATATATTATATATAAGAACAAAAACAAAGTTCATGAAGCAAATTTAGAAGTACATTTCCATCGTCTACCAAAAAAAGAAGTAAATTTTCATCTTAGGACCAAAGAAGGCATTTGTCTGTCGCTCAAACTAGAACATTTCAGTTCATGAGTCTCAACACGAAGATCATGGTATAAGTCCATCGGTTCACTCAAACTCCAAATTAGCACACAATCACCGTAATTAACTCTAGAGACTGAAAATGGTTCAGCTTCCAGAGACCAATTTCATCAACAGAAACAAAACGGGAACACGAAATAGAGAAGAATTCGGTTAAAAGAGGAGAGGCGAAAGCAGAAGAAGGAAAACCTATCAAGAATTCCAGCAGTCTGGAGCTTCTTCCAAATAGCCCTAATTCGATCAGGGCACTCGGGGTGGTCTTCGTCATCAGGAGTTGTATGAGCGCACATTTTGTCATCGTAGACCAGACCTACACGGCTCCGCGACGAATCAACTACCCGAGAAGAATCCGCCATAGTTGGAAGAGGAAAGAAAGAAGCTCTACGACTTCGTAGTTCAAAATTGAAACAGAGAGTAGACTGCTCAAAAGCTAACCCAATCCGTCCGATTCGAAAATAACTCGATTCTATCGACCCGAAAACTCATGAAATCTGTTGGGTTCAAATTCGACTCAATCCGAGACCCGTTGGGTCAAATCCAAATCAACCCGAACTTCTCGAAACTCATTAAGAGACCACTTTTCATATATTTTATTTCATTTAAATTAAAAAATAACAATGTATTTTATTAAATAATAAAATTATAATAATATTTTATTATAAAAAATATTATAGACCTGTTTGACCCGAACCCGTTTTCTTTATTACAATAAAAAAAATCGAATATCTGAAACCCGCTGGGTTGACCCGAATACGAACCTGACCAATCCGAAAAATTTATCGACCCGTTTGACTCGAACCCGTTTTCAACATGAACCCGTTTTCAACCCAAACCCAATATACCTGAATCCGAACTCGACCCGTTGACCCGTTTGTCGGGTCTAGATGAGAGTAAAAGACTTGTAAAATGGAATGGGAGTAAAACGTAAAAAAAAAAAAGAGAAAAGAGGTGATTGAGGTTTTCTATTGGAGGGAAATTTGGGGCCGAGGCCCACCTTTAGTGTTTAGCCCGAGTTCGAATATGTTCTTTCCCGAATTCATTTTGTATCTTTCAAATCTTATAAACCTAGACAGACTTTTGTTTTGAAAAAAAGTTAATGGAAATTCAAATTTTCAACTTTAATTATGTGTACTTTCTTTCTGATTGATCAGTTTTTGCTTGAAACACTAGAAACGGAAACCGCGCGAAGTGTTTCTTTTAGAACGTGTACATCTCGACTACTACGTGTTTTCTTAGGTTTTGTGTGGTTGTCAAATTTCATAGATTATCGATTATTGTTTCGACGAATTATTCGCTAAAGCATATGACTGGTTTCTTGTGGTTGCTCACACCATTGGTTTGTTGACATTTACTTATTTATAATGAGGGGTTCTTCCAACTTAAGAATCTTGTACATTTATTTGTCCATAGCATTGAGGGTTTGTTAAGTTGCTCATTTTTCTTTTGTTAAATTGTTTATTGGGTCCCTTTATCCTTCCTAGAATGGAAGTCTATGTTCTTAGCTCGTAATGAAAGTTGATAGAATGAATATATATGTTTTGATATCATAATAATTTTTCATAAAATGTATAAATATTTAATATCTTATATATACTTAACATTTCTCTTAAAATATATAAGTGCATATTTCGTTCTCATTATTTATGTGTTGATTCTATCAACAACGAATAGAACTATAAAATAAAGATTGACAATATTTGAAGAATCAGAGATGTTTGTTTGGCTAATCCATTGATATATATCAACTTTAGTCTATAACATCCAGCCCTCGAGTACAGTAGGTGACTTAGGATTTATTTAGTAAAAGGCAGTTTGTTGTTTATAAACTGATTCTTTGAAAAAAGTAGGTTTTAAAATTTGTGTTTGTGGGATATGGGAATTTGTGCAAAACTTGTTTTGTGTTTATAAAGTGTTAGTAAACACTTGCCAACATGCCCTTAGACCATCTTTAATAATTAAATTTGGAATTTCATAACCTTTTTTTAAAAGGAAATGAAATTGAAATGTAAGAATTTTTCAAAGTATCAAGGAAAACATATGAATTGAGTTTCAAGCAATTCAAACTTGTGCGGACACAAATGAAACTCAAATTCAGCTTATATCCAATAAAAAGATGACACATGGACCAATGAAAATGTTGTATTGTCTTGGGTGTTCAAAATACATATTCTAACCCTTTTAACGGATTATTATAAAGAAATATATGAATTATCCTTTAATAAAAATATATAAAAAAATTCATCACATATCGATATCCATATTGACTATGTTAAACATTTAAATGTATATTGTTATATGATGTCATAAGATGATGTAACAAATTAAAAGCTTCAATCGTAAAAACGTCATTGTAAAGTAAGAGTTGCATTGAGTGATGTGGAGGGAAAAAAAGAAGATTATAAAACTCTAATGAATTTCATGGATGAATATGCTCTTAATGAGTAGCGAAGGGTATTTTTATTAAACTATTTCCTCATGAAAAGGTGGAGAGTCCTCTATCATTTTATATTGTTGTATTAGTTAAGAATGTGTATCGAATTGTGCAAGAATGAATGAAATTTTGTATCATGTGTATGTTGTTAACTTTTATGATTTAGATGAAATATTCAATATTGTATTTGTTTTTATTTAGGGGTTCTTCTTTTCCTTTTTATTATCTTTGTTATGCCACTTGTCTTTGATACTTTCATATTTCTCCTTTTTTTTGATTAGTTGTACGAAGTTTTGGTTAGAAGTTACTGATACTTTCGATTTCTTTTTCCATAGTTTATGTGAATGTAGAACTTGATTTAAATCAAGATTAAATGTGGCATCTACTGTAAAGCCATGAAATATATCTATTAGTTTGAATTTTTTTTTCCTGAAAGTATAGATTATGTTGCCATCTATTCTTCCTCGTGTTTTTGGATTTCCTTTATCTCATCCGCCAAGCTTAGTGTGTCGTTCATTGTTCCTTTTCCCATTTGAATCATCATCCTTTTCGTATAAGAGCAACAAAAGTGTAAGCTGGTTATGTTTGTATATGAGCATATGGATGGCGTAAGGAGTCGCAAATAGTTATTACCTCCCAGACGGACACATCACTGAGGATGTCGCTGCAGGCAAAAGACTTGGGGGTACCATGATGAATGTAAGTCTCAGGCTACAACTCTATGATCGTAGTCAAAGCCTAAAAAAACAACATGATCGCGTCAAATGAAAACCTAATTCGAACACAATAAATCTAAATCTGATATCATTAATAATAAATTAAACTATTTAATACATTTAATTAATAAATTGACTCAACGTATAGATCCAACCGTCTTGACCAATAATCTAAAATGATCCAATCAATTCTCAATTCAAAAGCAACTTAACAGACCTGATTAACAACTTTAATTACAATACATAAAAATTACTTGACAACCATATCAAACCAAAGAAAACAAACATGTAACAACCTCAATGACACTATTTAATTACTTACTAACTTGCCAATTATGATCACTATATTATAAAATATATGTGTTCGGATTGACAATTGCTCAATGAAAATAAAATCAAACATAAATATTGTATGTAGATATTATAGTATAAGACTTCAAAATCTAGTATATATATATATATTATATATATAAACTGATCTCTTGAGAAAGTAAGGTCAATTGAGAGTAATTAATGTTCAAACATAATTTTTCTCTCTCTTTTCATCTTCAATTTACCCAAATGACAATTAAAAATTTAAGACTTATTAAATTACAATAAAACCATAACTATGTGCTTAATTAGTTAGTATCTCAATCATTTTCATCTTTTTTCTTTCTTCGCTCTCCGCCTCCAATCTGTATGGAAATGAAGAATAATCTGTTGCACCGTCAACGACTATGTAAATATGATATATATATATATATATATATATATATATATATATATATATATATATATTGTAATAAAGTAGAGCGGTAATAAAGTAATGAGGGGTCTGACCAATTGATCAAGAAGGAATAAAAAGAGTAATAATTAAAGGATCTGGATCTGTTGAGAATAATTAATATGGTGCGAATATACGATTTTTTCATTCGCGTGCACAACCTTCAATATTCACACGCACAACCTTCTATATTCACATGCACAACCTTTCACATGCACACGCATGCATGTGCATGTAGTTTAAATATATTGTCAACGGCATGCACACATGTGTGGATGTGCATATTAATGTAAAAGAATGTGCATGTGAATACAGAAGATTGTGCACGTGAATTTTCCATTCGTACATTCGTAGAATAATAATTCATTTTAAACTTAAAAACCATTTTTTTAGAAGCAACCATCATTACATGAACCAATCAAAACCAGCTATTTCATATATGTTCCTTTACCATATCAAATCCTTCAATAGGGTTCACCTACACTCGAGAATAAAAACCTGACATACAGTATGGCGTTTGTTGACTCTACATGATCATCGAATGTTTATTGAGTATAGAACAAAAAAAATGAGAGAATACTAATGAAGAGTTAAAAAATGCAAAAAATAAATGAACTAAACTAAAAAAGATCATTACCAGACTTGTTTGCAAGTGAAGTTCCTCATTTACTCCTAATGTAATGCGTTTCATTATCTTCCTTTGGAAACCCACATACATAATCTTCTTTGAAAACCCACATACATAATCTTCTTTGGAAACCCACATACATAGATCTCAGTCTCACTGAGGCTGCAATTCAGGGAAATTTTGAGGAGAGAGATCCTACTATTCTTTGCCTAACCAGTCTGACGACATCTCCCACTCGGCCTTGAATATTGGAGATATATACTGTTTTGAATTTATCCTTTTCTGCTTCTGGGATCTCTTTTTTTTTGGAAACTGGAAGTAGAATCTAGGGAAGAATCAGTGTGTTCTATGTAGTAAGATTTATTAGAGGAGATAGCTGAGGCTTTTTATTACGGTGAATGATGATTTCTGCTGGTTTGTTATTTTGTGCTGCATATCGGGTGTTGAGACTTGAGAGTAGTTGCAGTTTTGTAGTATGAGATGAATGTTATGAACATAACTTAGAAAGAAATTTTCTTCAACATGATCTCTAATCAAGCTTGTTTATTTTTCAAGACATGAGGACAAACCTTAAGATCAGAGGAAGAGATCAATTAAGTTACGATTTGGATACTTTGGTACTCATTATATTCATTTAGTACTCTCACTGCAAGGGAACTGAATCCACATCTAGGATACTTTGGCATCCCTTTCATGTGAATCATTACCAGATTCTTCTTGACATCCTACAAATATACAATTAAAAAAGAAAAGCAAAATAAGAATTTGACTACAAAAAAGTAAAATGTGCATTACAGGGAATATTAAACAGAATTTTTAGGCTCAAATGAGTGAAGTGCCTAAAATTTATTAATATTAACTTCATTTTGTTCATTTTTTGGTGCTTGAGATATGAAGAGTTTCAGTATAGAAACTTCAAGTAACAAGAGAGGAAGAAATCTGAGAGTGAAAACTCCATTGGAGAGCTTTTGATATTAACAGAAAGTTTGTTACAAAAGCACTAACTAACAAGAGGGAGAAAGAAAGCAATATATACAGCTACGCTACTGGTGCCACATCAGTGACTGCTACGCTACTGGTGCCACATCAGTGACAGGCTAACAAACTAAAACATATATTATATCCCATTATATTCCATATACCCCCCTCAAGCTTGATCTGGTGGACGAAACACAAGACCAAGCTTGGAACAAAGGAACATGTGTCGTTGAGCACCAAGGGGTTTTGTGAACAAATCTGCCAGCTGCACAAAAGTAGCAACATGAATGGTCTGAATGAAGCCATCACCAACCATCTCCCTGATGAAATGAGCATCAATCCTGATATGCTTCGTTCGTTCATGGAAAACAGGATTAGCAGCCAATTGTTGCGCAGCCTTGTTGTCACAGTGAAGAGGGATAGGAAGAGGAATGGCAAGGCAAAAATCACCAAGCAAGCCTTGAAGCCAAACCAATTCACTGGCTGTGTAAGACATGCACCTGTATTCACTTTCTGCAGAGGACTTAGAAACAGTACGTTGTTTCTTTGCCTTCCAGGAAATTAGAGAATCTCCTAAGAAAACACAGTATCCTGAGACAGAACGACTAGAGAAACTGCATTTGCTCCAGTCAGCATCACAATATGCACGAAGGTTGAAGGCAGTACCCGCAGGATAAGTCAAGGACCAATTTAAAGTGCCCTTTAGATAGCGCAGAAGAAACATAGCAGCTTGTAAATGAGGAGCGCGAGGGACCTGAAGGAACTGGCTTAAGTGCTGAACAGGGAAAGCAATATCTGGACGAGAAATTGTGAGATAAAGAAGCTTCCCAATGAGCCTTCTGTACACCTCTGGATCAGGAATAGGAATGCCAATGTGAGGTTCGAGACCCAAACCACTTTGCATAGGAAAAGCAGGTGATTTAGTATTAAGCATATTCACATCTTTAAGCAAATCCAGGATGTACTTGCGCTGATGAAGTTGTAATCCAGAAGCATTTCTACTGATCTCAAGACCAAGGAAATATCTTGCTAAACCCAAGTCCTTTATGGTAAAGGCTTTATCCAGAGATTGCTTAGTGGCAAGGATCTCAGCAGAATCATTACCAGATAAGAGCAGATCATCTACATAGACTAAGGCAACAGTGATGTGATCACTATCTGTTTTAACAAACAGAGAATAATCATGCTGAGATTGCTTGAAACCAAGGTCTTGGAGATGCTTTGTCAACTCTATGTTCCACTGTCGACTGGCCTGCTTCAAACCATACAAGGATCTCTTTAGTTTACATACCATACCTGGTTTAGCCTTATACCCCAGTGGTGGAATCATGAAAACCTCTTCATCAAGGAATCCATGAAGAAAGGCATTGTTAATGTCTAGTTGATGAAGTGGCCAATCTTTACTTGCAGCAATAGCCAACAAAGTTCTAACAGTGGTGAACTTGGCTACAGGAGAAAAGGTATGCTTATAATCCTTGTCCTTGATCTGACTATATCCCTTAGCAACCAACCGAGCTTTAAATCTCTCAACCTCACCATTTGGTCTATACTTCACCTTATAAATCCACTTGGAACCAATGGCTTTCTTTCCTGGAGGAAGAGATGTCAGTTCCCAAGTCTCATTTTCCTCCAGAGCATGAATCTCTTTGGCCATAGCATCCACCCAGGCAGGATCAATCTTAGCTTTGTCATAAGAGGTTGGTTCATGTACTTGGAAAACATTGAATAAGGATGCAATGTAGTCAGTGGAATGCTGGTGTAAATCCTCTATGGTAATGGCAGAAGCAAAAGGATCTGGCACAACTGATGTAGGAGGCAAGCTAGGACAAACATAATCATTCAGCTTGGCTGGTGGTTGATGTGCTCTAGCAGATCTGCGTGGAGGAATAGATGGCTCAACAATTGTCACATGAGTGGGGGATGTAGGAAGGGGAAGTGAGGGAATAACTTCGGGAGTAAGAACAGAAGGAAGTGCCTCTTCAGGTAGCAACTGGGTGGTAGGCACTACAGTTGGTGAAGAAGAAAAATCTTCATCTGGTGAAGGAGACACCAGAGGAAGCATACTAGAAGGTGGAGAAGTAATGAACAAATGATCTCTAGACTTAAAAGGAAAAGTCTTCTCATGAAAGATAACATGGCGAGCAATGAAAATAGTATGAGTCTCCAAATCATACACTTTATATGCCTTATGAGAGCTAGGATATCCTAGCAGAACACATCTTCTAGACGTAGCTTCAAACTTTGCCCTTTGACCCTTAGGAACCAAGGCAAAACAAAGACATCCAATAACTCTGAGATGATCCAGAACAGGCAGCTTCCCATGGAGTAATTCTGAGGGTGACTTCCAATGAAGAACAGAGGAAGGAAGTAGATTAATGAGATAAGTAGAAGCCAAGATGCACTCACCCCAAAATCTCATAGGCAGACCACTCTGAAGCCTAAGGGCTCTTGCCATTTCAACTAGGTGTCTATGTTTCCTTTCTATCCTGCCATTTTGCTGAGGCACATAAGGAGCAGATCTCTGATGAATGATCCCTTTCTGTAGTAGAAGAGTAGACACATTCTTCTGGACAAATTCAGTCCCATTATCTGTTCTAAGGAACTTAACAGTAGTTTGATAATGATTCTCCACATACAGAAAAAACTGAGCAATCAATCCAAATACCTGCTCCTTAGACCTTAATAAGAAAGTCCAAGTAGCACGGGTATGATCATCCATGACAGTAAGAAAATATCTTGCTCCACAGAGAGAAGAAATTTTGTAAGGGCCCCATAAATCCATATGTATCAACTCAAACTTCTGTGCAGCCAAGGATAAATTCTTACTGAATGGTAATTGATGATGCTTTGCAAGAGCACAAATCTCACAATCAAAAGAATTTTTACTCATCCCTGAAAACACAGATAAATGTTGCATTTTGGAAAGAGAGACATGTCCCAATCTGGCATGCCAAGCATGTGTTTCATCCTGCTTATTACAAACTGACTGTAAAATATTAGAAGTCTGCATTTCAATATCAACTGCAGTAGTATTATGTAATTGTGGAAGTTCTTCATCTTCAACAGCTACTTGACTGGACAACTTGTATAAGCCACCTTCTTTAACTCCTTTGGCCATGTTTTGTTTAGTTGAACGGTCCTGAAGAACACATCCAGTGTTCCAGAAAACAAACACAAGATTATCATCAGTAAGTAACTTGGACACAGACATGAGGTTATGCTTGAAGGCTGGCATATATAACACATTCTGAAGAACCAAAGATTCGGATAATCTGACACAACCATATTGTTCTACCATCTGAATAGTTCCATCTGGTAAACCAATACCAATTGGCTTGATCAAATTCTTCACCTCAGACAAAAGAGCTTTGTTATAGGTCACATGGTCAGTAGCACCTGAATCCACAATCCAAGTACACTGTCCAATCTGACAAGTATGAACAACAGGAGCAGAATACAACATACCTGAGAAATTAATTGATCCACCCTGGCCACCAGTCTCATCAAAAGGACTCTTTCCCTTCATTGCTTTCAGCACTTCTTGCAAAACTGCATTAACCAAGGAAGCATCAGGTCTAGACTGAGGAGAATCTTGTTCATCATGGTCAATGGGTGAATTGAACATGTCTTGAACATTTGCTGCAAACTTGCTATTCCCTCCATTCTGAGCTTTAGGACCTTTCCACCACTCTGGATAACCAACTAATTTGAAACAACTATCCTTGAGATGTCCAATCTCATGACAATAGTCACATTTCCTGTCAAACTTCTGCTTCTTGTAATCCCTCTTATCACCATTGTGATTAGGATTATTCCCATAGTTGCTTGAGTTGTACTGGTTATGTCCAGAATTAGACTGATTTCCTGCACGTCCACCATGTCTATTCACTGCTAAAACATCATGATTAACAGTTTGATTCATAGTGATCCCTTTCTGTCTCTCCACACGTAGAACCATGTGAAATGCCTTGTTAATAGTAGGTAGAGGATCCTGAGACAGAATGCTGGTTCTGAGATGCTCATAAGCATCAGAAAGTCCCATCAGAAACTGCATAAGTTTCTGTGTGGATTCCCGATCCATTAATCTTTTGAACAAAGCACAATTACAAGTATCTAAAGCATTGCACTCACACAAAGGCAATCCATCAATAGCCTGTAGTTCATCCCATATCTTCTTGATCTTACTATAATAAGCAGCAACAGTCATATTTTCTTGCTTTGTATTACTGAGTTCCTGTTGTAATTGAAATACTAGAGGAGCATTGGACTCAGCAAATCTCTCTATAATCTCATTCCACAACTCACGAGCAGACAAGACATGTAAGAAATTATCTCCAATTTCAGATATCATGGAATTAATCAACCAACTCATAACCATGAAATCACATCGCTCCCAGCGTTCCAAATCAGGCGAAAATTTATCAGGTTTCAAGCATTTACCAGCTATGAACCCTAGCTTTTTCTTAGAACCAAGCGCAATAGTAACTTGCCTACTCCAGCTATGATAATTCGATCCATTGAACTTAGTAGATACAAGCTGCGTACCTGGATGATCTGAATTGCTAAGGAAAAGTGGATCTGAATAATCACCGATTCTTTGATTCATTCGCGCAGGATCAGAACGAGCATCACGATTGGACTCGACTTCTTCTGAAACATTTGGTCTTTGATCAGGCATCTTTCAACCAATCAAAAACAGATCGAACGAGAAACGAGCTAGAGAGGAAGAAGAACTGGATCAAGAAACCAGCAAAACAGAAAACGTAGCAACCAAAGGTCGAACACAGAGATCAGAGATCAACGAGAGGATCGCAACCGTGATCGCTCTGATACCATGAAGAGTTTCAGTATAGAAACTTCAAGTAACAAGAGAGGAAGAAATCTGAGAGTGAAAACTCCATTGGAGAGCTTTTGATATTAACAGAAAGTTTGTTACAAAAGCACTAACTAACAAGAGGGAGAAAGAAAGCAATATATACAGCTACGCTACTGGTGCCACATCAGTGACTGCTACGCTACTGGTGCCACATCAGTGACAGGCTAACAAACTAAAACATATATTATATCCCATTATATTCCATAAGATAACTGAGCAAATACTATCAATTTTTTGTGATTGAGTTTATGTCACATGATTGAAAATGCTTCTGGCATTCAACTGTATGCATGAATCTCTCAAAGCTTATATCAAAAACATCTCAGTAACCTAATTCGAGAGGGTCGCCATTGATTGAGTGAAGAACAAACACTAAAATGGGAAGGTTTCCTCAATGGAATCTGTGTAGTATCCTTCTTTTCATTTGTGTATTCCTGAAGAAATACACAACTAAATTAAATGATATATATTGGCATTTTTGTATACCTTGCTCTATGTCTTATTAAGTAATGAAGAGGCTTTGAAAATGAAATCACATTTGAGTTTATAGACAGATGCTTGCCAGATGCTATATTCCATTAGATTAATATTGATGTCTAAAGAATACAAACGTTGGAGTAATAGTATCAGCAATTCAGTTAGCTTAAAGCTTACCAGCAACAGTTCATGAAACACAAATTCAAGCTCGAAGATGAGGGAGATCAAAAGCAAGCAATGGAAAATGCCCAATCTCGTCCATAAGTCCATTATGCATACATGAACCTGAAAGTAGCAAGGATTTATTATGCATCAAGTGAAAAATGAGCCAATATCTTTACTCATTTCACATTTGTAATGCATGTTCTAATTTCATGTATTTCAAGGTTCTTACCTTTACAGGTATGGTGACGGTCTACCGCTTGGGTGTGGGGCTCTCCGCTCTCAGCAAAGCATCCATGTCCAATGAAATGAACCACTTCGGCTTCGTTGCTTACTCAAACTCCTTTTTCAACTCTCCTTCTTTCCCTTCACTTTCCTATTCAATCGGTAACCAAATAATTAGGTTTTTGATATCTATTTTTGCTTCAATTTCATGTTTTGGGCATTAATCAGTGTTGAATACTTGAATGTACATAACAAAGAATCCACCTCTCAGTCTCTCTATCATCTCTAATGCTATTCTGCATCAAATCATCAGTTGAAGAAAAAACACAAAAATGTAATAGAAGAGTACAGAAAGCTAAGAGACTTCCATTAAATTTAGAACTTTGGTAAGCTCAAAATTGTGGAAGTAATATTCATCGAGATTACATATCAAGAGAAAATGAGAGATTGACCAAAAAGAAAATGAGACACAATGGATTTCTAAGCTGAGAATACTGTTTTAAAACTACATCAGCCTCATATAACTCATATGGCTACACTAATGGTTATAAAAATTACACAGTAGAAGAACGTAAAATATGAAAATGCAGTATAAGAGAAAAGCACCTTTGTTTTCCCGAATGATTCAACTACTATATTGAATCTGTGCACAGAAAAGAGAGAAGTTGTACGAGAAAAAAATAAGAAGGGATATTGTCAAGTGTATTTGTAAAGAGTGGCGATTTAATTTTAAATGCTCAATCAATTAAGTTTGTTATAAAATATATGTGAACTGTGCCAGCTTGCACAGCAGAAAAATGGATTCATATGTACATAATTGGCTTGGAGTTGTTAACGGGACTCAAGTATTTGTACAATCCTTTTACTCAATGACCGGCTATTAATGGAGTTTTATTTTGAGGAAGGGTTTAAGAATGAGGAAAATCTGGTATAGATATGTTATACACTACTGTCAATTGTAATTGTGAAGAGTGACAATTTAAATTTGACAAATATATGTGAATTTTGTTAACAACAGAAGAGTATATGAACATGAAAAAATCATAGCAAGCCTTTAAATGGAATTGAAATTCTTTTAAGTGTTGTATAAAATTGAGCATTCTAATTGCAATATACTACAACTAATCAAGACTTAAAACCAGCTACATACATCCGAGTAATTAACCCTAGAGCTTCCTTTTCTGATGGAAAATTAGAAATCTAAAACTGTTTGATGAGAGACTTGAAATATACTTTCTTCTTTGAACTTGGCATCTAACAGTAACGACAACCAAGTCTATTGTGAAAATCAATAAACTTGCAACTAAATTGCTTTGAGAAACGACAATTGCAAATTAGTATTACTACAACAAGTCCTATAACTCTACCAGTAATCAATATGACAATTTTAGAACACAACGTAAGAAATATGACATCAAGTTACGTTTTGACAAATTGAGAACACAACCTTAAATGATCTTGTTTTGAGAAAACACTAGTTATAGAATTTGAAGCACTTACACATAATAATTATTATCATTAAAAAAAGTGAAAAGGTCTTAATAAGGCACAGTATTCTAGGAGCAAAATATCATGTTATTTTCTTAGAGTGATAACCATTAATTACCAGAGTCTATAGCTTCACCAGAGTATTGAACCGCACTTCATACATCATTAGCCATGTGTGACTTCCTGCAAATCTCCTCCAATTCTTATGAAAACGTATGAATGAGAGCATTTGATGAAAACGTATGTAAGAATAAAGTATGCAAAGTATGCAAGAATTATTTAGATGAAAACGTCAATAATATAAAAGTTACCTTGGTGTTTGCAGTCACAGTCATATTTCCTGTAACTGTATGAATGAGAGCATTTGATGCAAGTTTTGATGGGTGAGGAAATGAGGACCCTTGTCTGTTTGAATAACCAAACAGCCTCATGAAACCTGGTGAAGTTCTTTCCTTGCCCTCTAACGGATCTGATTAGATTTTAAGACCCTCCACTGCAGTGTGGAAGGCTCTAGATTTTATTCCTGCAAATCAAAAGGTTCCACTGGAGCAAAACACTTATGCCTCTGTGCATGAGTATTGGTTTTTTCTTTTATCCAATTGTTGTTGCTAAGCTCTTAGCTTCATTAATCTGCCCTGATGCACTTGGATGGAGACAACATTTGATAAAACCCATCCCATCTGCTAAACCTAGGGAATATGATATATTATAATACAGTTGATTCAGTAGGCACATAATGTTAATATGAAACATAAGTTGTTACCTAAATGGAGCAATTTGCCTTAATGACCCACCAATTCCACATCCTACATTCAACACCTATATATCATAGTAAACCCTGAATAAAAACTTCGAGGATATAAATCACGTTATAAAAACAAAGCATCAACATGTAGAAGTGAAACAGACCTTCTATTCTGGTTTCATCCCTAGCTTGGGTTCTTACAACAATCATAAGCCTGAAAAGTGAACTGAAAGCAGAAGTAATAAGATTAATAGTAGTAGTGTAATCTGAAGATGACAAAGAGAACAAAAGTGAAAGCTGGGATAAATAAACTTATACAATTTTCTGAAAGAAAAAATTTAGAGGGTTAAGCAGAAAGTTAGCTTACAACATCGTTGTGCGAGGAGATAGCAAGGTCAGCATCTTCCTCGGAAGAAAAAGACACTAATCCAAAGCCAGTAGACTTGATGTTCCTGGAACTTGTGAAACCTTGGCACTGAGAACATTTCCCTTTTGTGAGAAGAAGCTCTTTAATATTTCTTTAGTTACCATCCTTGCAAGATTCCCAACATAAACTTTATGTATACTGTCAATGAATTAAGAACCATCAGTTTGTACCACTGTTAAATCGACACCCGACATATTCTCAATGATGTTTACTTCGATTTTCCTTTCTCCAAATTCTTGTATAAAAGGAGAATAGACACTTAATTGCGATTACTATGACATGCACTTCATATAAAGAGATATGATTAGGTGGGAGATATAGAAGGCATTACTATTCCATCGAGCTTCTCAATCGCAGAATTTGCATCTGCCAGTCTTCATGATAGCAAATTCACACCTTCGGCTCCATTTAGAGTATTTTCAAACATGACCTAAGGAAGTTCGACATATGAACCAAAAAGACAATGTTTCAGTCAAAATCCTGTAAACATAGCTAATGATGGACGCAAATGTTCTCCACGACATAGGAGTTGCATCCGACTCCAATAGACACAGTTTTGCATCACTGTAACAACACCAAAAATCAAAACGAAAAATTACCGATAATGTAAAATAAATGAAACCCAATTGAACCTCCCACAAAACTCCATTCTTTATCTCCTAAAAGCAATTCATCCCCTGAAAAAAAAAAAACACAGTTACCAGTATAACATGTGCAAATCTGAAAAAATACAGAGATCTGTAATACCAGAAATTCAATTATATTATCAACAACAAACAATAAGGTATATTATCAAGAAATTGCAAACCTAAAAAACTCGTTGTGGACTCATCAAAACCAGTAAAACCTACATGCTAATTCATATGGACATATAACCCATAAGAAGATATATGTAATACTCATACACAAAAAGTACTCACCGTCAAGTACTCACTGCAGCAATCACAAATCGGGCTTAAAGACTGCTGCATGATATTACTGAAGTACCCGACTTCAAGTCAAATTTGTCTACGTAGTTATGTGTGTAATACTAATGTCTGCTTGTGCTGAAGCACCTTTGAAGCGTCAACCGATCAGTCTTTTAGCATCTGAAGATAAAGAGAAAGGATATCCACATTAGCATTTTGAAACTGTGCAATTTCCGAACTATACACAACAAATAGCTGTCACTTCCAGATTATTTAACATTCCTAGAATCCCTTTCAGAAACAAATTTTGCAAATAGCAGAGTTAGACTAAACACGTGAATTGACAAATCATTAATTTTTGATTCAAGAGCTCATATCCCTTTCAAGCAAGAACTCATGATTGATTGCACCAAAGAGTTTCAACATATATCTTAAAATGAACATACAATGTCTAATAATTCAAGTACTAAATCGCAAGACTACACACCATTTAGAGTAAATGATCAGGCTGAAGAAAAAGTATAATTATCCAAGGTATAAAATTTTAAACTACAAACTTTGAATTCTAAGCTATACTATATCAGCATACTCCCAATATGTAATATTTCATTTACTAAACTATATACAACAGATAGTATATTTATGTACATAAATCACATTATTAACACTGGTGAAAGTTATACTACAGAACTGTTACTAATAACCTAACTTCTAAAGTTCGAAACTACAGGCAAGGATCTCGCTGAAACATGCTAGTATATTTACATATTTCTAAATTCAAATATTTTTGGATCATGACAAAAATCGATCGGGAAAACACAAAATCACAACAACGAACAATTTCAATTTTGAGTAAAAGAACAGAATAACCAGATTCTTGGCGGCATCTCCGATTAACTGCTAGGTAGTAGGGTTTGCTAACATGGTAAGTGAGCAACGAAACTGATTATCAACATAAGTTCTAAGCTTCTAATTTTAGAACCTTCTTCCGACGTCCAGCTGGTTTGTCATCTCTTGACCTCCCCCCTGTCAAAGAAAATATTCAAGGCTATATAAGACCATTTGTCTACTTTTTGGAATGATTTTATGTTGATAAAGTTGTATCTCACAATCAAGATGTCAAGAATTAAAACCAAACATGGATGGATCAGTCTGTTATATTTGTATACTGACCTTGTTAATTTGGTATAAAGACAATTTGTCTACTAATGATTTTATGTTGATAATGTTGTTTCTCGCAATCAAGATGTCAAGTATTCCATATACAATAAAAGAAAGAGTGGCTGCCACAATGAAAATGTAGAACCATCAGAGAAAGAAAAAAACTAATACATGAATGTGGTTCAATATACAATAAAAGAAAGAGTGAAAACATCAGTTTAACAAAGATATCTAATCAGCTTCAACTATTATGCATACAATAAAAGAAAGAGTGGCTGCCACACTGAAAATGTAGAACCAGTAGAGAAAGAAAAAAAATCAACTAAGAATATCTTACTTGGGTTTAAGTTCTAAATCAACACCAACATATGTCAAGTTCTGATTCAACATCTTTTCCATGTCTTAATTTGAGGAGAACTCAACTAAAGCGGTTCCACAGAATAGTTTTTTTGTTGAAAATAGGACATGGTAGCTTAAGAGGGTTACCTGCAAGAAATAGAAGAATCTAGAGGGTTCACTGTAATTTCTTCACAAAGTTTCCCATAGGAAAAAAAGGCAAGAACTTTCATAAAACCTCTAAGATCAGCACTTCATAGATTATCCATTTAAAACAACAAAAATGTTTTTTATGAAGCTTATTTGTTTTTTTTTAAGATTTTAGAATAAGAAAAAAAATCTATCTTGGTGAAATCTGTATTTCTTCTTTCTCTATCCTAATTAACTCAATTAAGCAAGCAACATCAATAATTAACTTAATCCAAACTAAGCTTTAAACTTTAAAGGAAACAGAAAACAACACAATGAGAATTGCCCGAAGCATCCACCTTGATAACATCATCAATTTTTTTGTTGCATACCTGCCCAGGATTAGCGGCTTACCACTTTACATGGCCTTAAAAATAAAATAAAATAAAAACTTGATAGTCAATAGGTGGATGAAAGATAAGTACCCCAAGAAACAATGATATGATTTCCTATTCCTGTTTCAGTCCCAAATTATTCTAGTCAGATTAATTTGATTCTGCTATCTGTCAACGATGAGTTGGCTTTTGCAGCAGGAAACCCTATTCTGTTAATACACACAGATTTGACACAGATAGAATGCAAACTGTCCGTGCTCATGAAGACACACCAATATATGAGATATAGATATAAGAGATAAGACATCATATTCTTATCAGATGGAATAAAAAGATGAGATGTCCATGGAATAAAAAACAACCATTTGAGCATAACCAAAGACTGCATATATAATGCAATATAATTTTAAACTCACAAATCAATTTTTAAAAGCATGTGGTCTGCACTGTTTCAATGTTAAGTTTAAGATTGTTTTGACTTCATCTCCATTTTGAGTGTATAAGTATATATAGGTCAGGATAAAAACAGAAAAAGACAGTAGAAGAGAAGGATATTGGTATAATTGACACTGATGCTCCAACTGAGCCAAAAATTTAAACCAATGGACTTGACACTAAGGTTTGGTGTTTATAGTGATTTTATATTGTGGCTTTATATTGCAGGGTGAAAATCATGTTGACTTTTGTTCATTTGATAGATTGGAGTTCGAGTAGCTGTTGTGGTGTTTGGCTCTTGTATCTTTGACCAAATTAAAGACTGCATATATAAATGCAATATATTTTTAAAAACTCACAAATCTGTTTTTAAAGCTACACAGGTTGTTGAAGATAAATTCTAGTATCCCACCAAACCTTGACTAAATTTATAGCTTGATAATAGAACAAATATATCCCTTTTTTTATAGCTTGCCTGCCAGAAATGTTTTTCTATTCAGTGTAAAAAGTACAGACATACTTTGACAATTTTGTGCAAATGTACTGCACAAACACTGACATTCCATGACTAAACTTACAAAGTACAATATATATCAATGTGAAGTTGACAAAAGAATTCTCGTTTAAGTTTTCACTCGTTATCGGTATGAAATCATTCACAAATGAAAATACCTTATCCAACAATTTTATTACCTGACAGCGCTATCATGAGAAGCAGTTTGCAAAGATTGAGATTTCAGAATTTGTTCACGCAGTACTGCTTGATCCATACGGTCATAGACCTCAAGCTGTCAAAAATACAAGGCATGTTAAAATAGAGGCACATTATTTGTCTCAGCCTCAACCAAAGAAAAATATATAAGATAAGATCAAACATAATACAAAGGCCAATGAGATATAAACCTGATGATGAACATAACCAACAGAACTGGAATATCTTCCTGTTGCATCATTAGGCAAATCCCTAGTGATGTAAGCACTTTGCATGAAGAACAATGAGGAACATTTTCACCAACTTTGGGGCCAAGAAGCTAGACTGTCAAGCTTCATTTCCTATTACAGTTCAATATATAGTGTCTAACAATCCCTGGGAAAATAGTCAAAAGTAAAGATGTTAGTAATATACTGAAGCATGACAAATAGTTGGATTAATAGAAAAAGGGTATAGAAATGAAGCCAAACATACAGAAAAATCAAATCAAGGATCCTAGATCAGTAAAGTTGCCATGAGAGATCAATGCACAATTTTGAACCACCAATCTCCAACAAAAAATTGCCAAAGAATTAATGATGTTCCATGAAATAGTGAAGCTTAGTGTAGAAAATATGATATGATCACGGCACTGTTCAAAGCAATATTTCCTAATAAAAAAAAAGGTTAGCGTGAGTTAGCGTCGATGACGCACTGCCACGACCTCGTCTGGACTTAGAAATCCTAATAGCCTTACCAACAGAAGATAATTGAAGGGATGAATTAGATGTCATGTCAAAGAGAGAAGAGGAATGGAGACGAATTGAAAAACCACAAACAAAGCATGAGAAGTAGAATGGAAAATGAAAGAATTAGACTGAATTTATAGGTCAAAAATTAAGTAGAATAAACCAAATAGGAAATACAGAAATCAATGTCAGCATAAATGAGGAATTAAATGGCTCATCAATGTTATGGTTTGAATGGGAAATTTAATAGTAGGAAAACATCAATCTATATTGACCAAATTAAAGTGAGTAAGAAAACAAAACTTGGGGACTACGGTCACAGTGGGATATAATATGAATCTATGCACTAACAGTTGTCTATAGGATTAGACAGGAAATTATAGAGCTGAGGGAAACTAACAATATGAAAATCAAGAATGAGGGAGAAGATAACGTAGTCTGAGTGAGTTTACAGTATATAGATGAATTAAATTATGTATTACTGAGTGAGTTTGATGCTCAATAAACTGTATGTCCTATGAACTGATCTCTTGATTAGTGTTGATATATTTTTACTGTTTTCTGCATTTTGTGGATTCTTATTTTGATACGACCATAAGAAGACTATGGCACAATTTTTCATGAATCATGATTGTGTATACTGCTTTGCGTATTATGCATAATGAACATCTGACTGTTCACTGTTTAATTTCTGCTTGTATGTGCAAAAGGCTTTCAGTGTTGTCGATCTTGGTGATATTTTAAAAAGTTATTGTAGGAAACATAACAACAATTATGCTACCAAAGAGCTAATATAGGAGTAAAATAAGCAATTCTTCTTGATCAACAACAAAAATATGAGAAAATTACAGAAGAAAATACCATGAAGCTGCAAAAATCAGTGTCGGATGTGATTCATAAAATCAAAAGCCAAACCTCAAGCCGCCGTATCAGCAAAATCGTCAATGGCTGCCGACGGCCGAAGAGCCTCCCTCTGTATGTCAACAGAATCGGAATCCGGCGTTAATGGAAGGTGGAAACGACACCAGCATTTTATTGGTTGTTGACAAGATATTATTTATGTTGTTGAAATATTCAGGTTGTTGACATATATAAGTTGTTGACAGGAATATGTTTATTGTTTAGATTTTATTAACACGTAAGTGAACGAAGCGCGCTACGCACGCCTCGTAAGAATAATAAACATACGAAGCACGTTGAGAGCGCTTCGTTATAAAATACAAATATAAATTTGTACCTGATAGAATATTGCTGACAGGTAAAACAACAATGTTTATGTTCATTAGGGAAAATGTTGACAGATAGATTAGAAATACTTATCTAACAAAACTTTATTGAATATATATGCAGATAAAAAAGCACATTCTGACAGTCTCCTATGGCAAACAAATAAAAATAAGAGATGGTGTTATGGTGTCTGATGGGGAAATCATATCAAAAGCATTTTTAGTTGATATGAACATAACTCTGCAAGCAATGAAATCGTTGATTATACAACGGTTCAAACTCGAAACAGAGGAAATGCATCTCCAACTATGCCATCTTAATCCATTCCAGAAGATCAAAGTCAAGTATACTGTGGAGACAGATGATGATCTTGCATCATTCATGGAAATCAATGGCACAGCAGAAGTGGAATGGACTTGTCCACTATATGTATCAAGGGAATACATGAATTATGAACCAAAGATAGCAAGAGAGAATAGATGCACTAGTATAGTTATTGTCAACATGAATGAAGACATGTTTCTACCTATGGAATATGAAGTGCCAACACAAGGGAATAGTGAAATTATGGATTGTGAATCTGCAAGCAAGATAATGACAGAAAAAAAAACAGGGGAGGATGAAATGAGTCATAGTGGAACAGATGCAGACTTTGTCCATGTGGGGAAGCTATTTGACACAAAAAAGAAGCTGATCGAAGCTTTGAAAAAATTGGCAATGACTGAGAACTTTGCTTACAAAGTTAAGAAATCAGATCCAAAGCTTCTAACATTAATGTGCACAGATACAAGCTGCAAATGGAGATTGAGGGCTATTGCATTACAAAACACTCCATTCTTTGAGGTGAGAAAGTTTCAAAGAGAACATACATGTTCCTTTGACTTTAGATGTCAACATGAGTGCAAACCAACATACAGAATGATTGGGGAGCAAGTAAAAACCAGGTATTGTGTTTACAGGTTTCTGTATCATAAATATCATAAAAATATTAATTGCTTGAAGATAACCAGAGAACTAATAGTAATGTGATAAACATGCAGGTTTGAAGATGTTAAAAATGGACCAATACCAAAGAGCATTTGCAATGATATGAGAAAGGAACACTACATGGATGTTAGCTATTGGAAGGCATGGAAAGCAAGGGAACATGCACAAGATTTAATACGAGGCACACCAGAAGAAAACTATGCACTCTTGCCCATGTACTGCCATATGCTGAAAGAAGTAAATGAAGGATCTTACACATGCCTAGAAGTTGGTGAGCATGACGACTTCAGATTTGTGTTTGTATCTATTGGAGCATGCACAAGAGGTTTCCAAGTAATGAGAAAGGTATGGCAGTGAGTAAAATAGGAATTAAATGATATATTGTTTAATAGAATGATTTATTGTTGACAAATAAAATTAAACATATGATAACAGTATAGAAAATGTAAACATAAGGTCTGATTTTGACATTTTGATTGTTGTTGACAACTTACATTATACAGTGTTGACATGAGTAATAATACATTCGTTTTGTGTTGACAGGTGATAATGGTAGATGAGACTCACTTGCATATAAAGCACAAAGGGCATATGCTCATTGCTATAGCTCAGGATGCAAACCAACAGATCTATCCACTTGCATATGCAGTAGTGGATAGTGAAAACGACATATCCTGGACATTCTTTTTTACACAGCTTCTGAAAGTCATACCATGTACAGACGATTTGGTAATAGTGTCAGATAGACATCTCAGCATTGCCAACGCCATTCAAAGAGTGTACACAACAACAAACCATGTTGTGTGTAGGAGACATTTGAAGCAAAATCTGAAGACAAGATACAAAGATAAAGGGGTGCACAAACTATTCTCTCTGGCTGCTGATGCATACACGCTAAAGGAATCCCAAGAGAATTATGGGAAAATTTGTGAGATAAATAAGGAGATGGGAGCATACTTGGAAGCAGTAGGATTTAAAAAATGGGCAAGAGCACATTCCAAAGGCAATAGATACAACATAATGACAACAAACAACTCAGAGACAATAAATTCAGTAATACTGGAAGCAAGGTATGAGAAATATTATAGATTTGGCACTGTTGAAAATTGATGTTGACACTGTTGAAAATTCAGTAATGCTGGAACCACTTCTACCATCTATGAATTGTCAAAGATATTTTAAAGTTGTTGACACAGTTGAAAATTTGATGTTGATAGGTCTTTCCAAGTTGTCGCTCTACTAGAGTTTCTGAGAGATGTGCTGTCAAGGTGGTTTAATGAGAGGCGCTTAGAGGCTGAAAAAAATAATAGTAAGGTGACACCAAATATAGGGAAAATACTGGAGTCTAGGTATCAAATGTCAAAGGCGTATGAGGTGAGAAAGCTAAATCAAGCACAATATCATATTCTTGGTGGATATTTCTATGGGGTGGTCAATCTGTTAGAAAGGAAATGCACTTGCAAAGTATTTGATGTGGACCACATCCCGTGTGCATGCTATAGCTGCAATATAGAAAGCAAAAGCAACAGTGACAGATTTTGTGAGCGACTACTACAAAACTAAAGCTTGGACAACTGCATATAGAGAAACGATCTACCCGATGCCATGAGAAACGGACAAGAGTGTACCGAAAGATGTAACAGATACAATCTGCATGCCACCAATTGTGCAGACAAATAAAGGGAGGAGAAAGAAGAAAAGATACCCATCTGAAGGTGAGTTCCCAAACAGAAGCAAGAAGAGAAAAGGAACAAGAAAACCAGGAAGATGCAGCCTCTGTGGTAATATGGGACACAACAAGACTTCTTGCCAAAAAAACTTTGCTGACAAGATCGGGACAGAGTTCTCAGTGTGGATAACATTTTAGGATTTTAATTTTCAATTTTTTACTTTAATTGAAAAAGGGATAATAGTTTTGTATCCTGTCAACATTGATATTCATACTGTAAAATAAGTTTGCAGATTTGATGACAGCTTGCCATTGTGTTTTGTAGATTTTGAGATAAATGTCAAAAATTCTTATTCTGAGACTGTTGAGATGTTGACAAGATTGTGTTTGCAGATTTGATGACAGCTTGCCATATTGTGTTTGCAGATTTGATGACAGCTTGCCATATTGTGTTTATAGATATTCTAATACTGTGATAAATAAATGTTGACAACATTGAGATATTCTGATAAATAGTGTTGACAACATTGTGTTTGCAGATTTGATGACAGCTTGCCATATTGTAAAGATACGAAATGTGTTGACATGCACACAAAAAATGGTAACAGGTGAAAAATATTAACAGATTCGATTGTGACAATGAAAAGTTTATTACAGAGGTGAAAAATGTTGACATAATGTGATGACAAAAATGTTGACAGGTTATTTAACAAAGATTTAGAATGCTGACAGGTTATTTAACAGTAAGGTGTGTTAACGAAGCGCGCTATGCGCGCCTCGTAAGAATAATAAACTTACACGCGCTACGCGCGCTGAGTGTTTTGTTGCACCTGAGTAAAACTGTTGACATATAAAAAAAAAATATAACCATAAGCAATAACTGACTTAAGCACAAACTGTTGTGGTAAACAGAACCTGTCTTACTAAAAGTGGAATATAAACTGTCTTACAAAGCTGAAATCGAAAAGGTCCAAAGGTTGACAACAAAAGCCATTAAAGTCTGAACTAAAAACACTGTCAAACAGACATAGCAACAATCCAAACCACACACATATTACATCAGAACATTAACATTGAAATTCAAGCTTTAGGTCTGTCCTTCTCAAGTGGCAATGCCTTGAACTCCCATTTCTCGTTAAACAGGTCAATAATCATCTTCTCCCGATGAGCCCTCATGTGTTCGTCATCCAGATCATCCCAGCTGGTGCCAATGGCCAAATGCTCAATGAACTTAATGCAATATAAACCACAATTGCCACTGAAAATCACCCCAGAACAAAAAGAGAAAAATCAGGAAAACAGAGGAAAAATAAAGAAAGAAAAATCTAATGTTGACAAGATACTTACATCATCCCATCCTGAGGAACATCTTTGCGCCTGACCATGAGAAATCCTTGTCCAAAGAATTAATATAGCCAAACAAGTTGGACTTCTTCATAACAACATGAAGCATACGGCATAAACTACTAATTTTACTCCAACAATAAGCATCGTTGCTGATTTGAATGCTGGAATCATACACAGTGACATGCCAGTTTGCTAAGTCAATTTCCAGGGCAACCCAATGCTCATTTTGAAAGTTGAAAGGGGTATACACCCTAGTCACAGATTCGGACCAGCACCTGCCCTCATGTTTTGGATACATTCCTATAAAGTACTTCTGGAAAAACAGAAGCTCCTTTTCATCATCTATTGCAATAAGAGCTTCCTTATCCGCATTGAAATGACAGTACCAGATCCAATCCATGATTGCAAAATCCTTGAATTTCTCACTGTTTTCATTAATATGCTTCCGGAAGAAAAATAAAGCCTCAGAGATATGCTACATAAGAAGAGAAAAAAGAGTAAGGTTAAAAGAGAAATAAAAAATAAAATAAAACTGAACAATAACAACACAAATAAAAAAAATTGCAAACTGACAGTAGAAGAAATAATAAAAGACTCACTGACAACACAAATATGAAGCATGCGTTGACAAGACATCAAAATATCAAAAACTTTTAAAAATGTTGACAGGACATGTAAAAAGTAATTAACTTACACAATCATTTAACCACTTGGCTTGTCCAATAGATTTTGTGCTTTTCAACAATAATTTGTTAAAAAAGTCCTTGGTGAAATTAAAATCATGGTCCTTGCGCTTAATAACCTCTTTCTTACCACTGCAACAAAAACACAAAATTAGTAAACACATATATTCAAAAATAAAGAAAATAATTTAAATTAGAAATATAAAACATACGTCCAATAAAACCATTCGAAGAACTTTCTGCGATCATCATCTCCATAGAATGAGTAAGGTGGACAACTATGCATTGAAAGCTTCTTCTTCTTCTCCTCAGTGAAAGGGCTTTGAACAAGAGCACTTGGGGTTGCGAGCCTGGAAGACTTCCTCACTTGTGTTCCAACATCAAGAGCTTTCTTAGGAGACTTCTTCACTTGCTCCTCTGAGTCAATGAGGTTCTGTGAAGCAGGAAGAGTATCCAAGCTGTCTTGAGTGAGACTGCTTCCAGAAGAGATGAGAACAAAGTCCTTCTCTAAAAAATCTGGGTTGCTGCAAAGATATTGATCAATACACCCGCTGTCATCGAGAAATTGACTGGAACCACCAACATCAGCATTGTCAACACCTTGTGGATCTTGGAAGCTGTCAACTTCTGGCACAAGTGTAATGTTGTCAGCATCTTGAACAACTTTCAGGCTGTCATCATCTTTACCCACTGTCAAGCTGTCAACATCTGGACCCAAGACTTTGCTGTCAACACCTGGAGCCAATGCTTTGCTGTCAACATCTTAACCCAATGCTCTGCTGTCAACATCTTAACCCAATGCTCTGTTGTCAACATCCTTGGCTTTTGGAGGAGTGTCAACAATGTCTTCTTGGATGTTGTCAACTTTGATGTTGTCAACTTGAATGTTGTCAACATCCTTGGCATTTGGAGGAGTGTCAACAATGTCTTCTTTGCCCTCTACACCATTTCCACTCACTACAGCATCAGCCATTGATGGAATTTCATCACCTCCAGCTTCACCCAGGCCCCCTTCCCTTTCTGGAGTTTTTTCTTCCTTCTCAGAACATCTAGTTCCATCAATTTCTGAAGAAGTCACAAAGCTGTCAACATTTTCATGTGTGCTGACATCTACAAAATCTTCAGATTCATATTGTGTGCTCTTATCTTGGAACGAGGCCTTGACGTTGCTCTGCATCAAACTAGATAGATCGTGCAACTTCTTTGCGACATCAACTAACGTCAGGCCATGTTCTTTGGTGGAAGATTGAACTTCAAACATGGCATCGCACAAAAATTCAATTTTTCGGCTCAACACATCAAACCGTCCACCCCAAGCTGCAACATCATTTCCTTCTATGTCAACTGAGGGACGAACAAACGCTGTCCTCTCACTGTCAACAAAATCAAATGTAGGGCCAGCTGCATTTATTTCCATGGGAACATGAATGGAAGAAGATTGTTGCTTAACTGAAGATTGCTTACCACTCTCAGATGAGGAAGGGAACTGAACAATAGGTGCAGCATCTTGGGCGGCTAGCTCTGGGATGTCAGACCTTAGCTTTCTGAGAATGTTGTCAACATGAACTTGGACAGATTCGTACACAACAACGTCCCGCACAGAGTCCTGCTTTGCCTTCTTAAGTTCTGGCTCAGAACCACTAAGTTTAAATATCACTTTGGGGCAAGGAGAAGGAGGAGACTTCCTCTTCTTATTTACAACGTCGAGATTAGCAGAATGTTGATCATCTTCAACCTTACCAACTGATCTTGTTGCTCTAATGGGATATTTTTTTGAAGCGACAGCAGAAACACCAGCAAAATCCTTTACATCTCCAACCTTCTGTGGAGACTTTGATGGTCTTTTACGAGAAGTATATGCAGGGGCAGACGAAGCACCAACAGAAATCTTGTGCTTGCCGGGCTGATTGCTCTCTGATTTGCTTAGTCTTGGTGATTTCCTTGGAGTTTGTTCAGAAACTAAGACTTTCCGATCTTGTAAGGTGAGCCTACGTTTATAAGTTCTGACAACTAGAGGGGAATCTGAAAACAAAGTATAGAGAACTGTAAAAAACAGAAGAAAAAAATGTCAACAAAACAAAACATGGGGAAATAGGAAAAAAGAAGAAGTTGTCAACAGTGTATAAAAATGCAAAACATATCATACCTGGAGTGCTGACAGGTTGATTTCTCTTAGAAATAGCTTTTGCAACCTTTGACACATTAGAAATTGGATTGCTGACAACTTGCTTGTCTTTACAATCACCTTTGCCCATCTCTGCAACATTTTGAACTGAAGTGCTGACAACTTCCTTCTCTTGGTTGACAGGTTCCTTATCCTTGTTGACATCTTCCTTTTCTTTGTTGACAACCTTGACAACCTTAGCAACTTTCTGAACTGGTTCCTTTTCTTTGGTGACAACCTTCGCCACTTTTTGAACAGGTTCCTTTACTTTGTTGACAACATTTGAAACTTTCTGAACTGGCTTCCTGGCATTCCTTTTGGGAGCAGGTTTCACTGGCTTCGTGGCAACCTTAGTCGGTCGCTCGGATATAACTGTGTTAGAAACAGCTTGCTCTGAATTCTCACGAACAGTGACAAGAACTTGTTCAGCGAATGCATCAAACAAAGGATCTTCAACCTCGTCGAGAAAATTAAGGTGACGAAATGTAGAGTGTTCCTCATATGGAGACGGTCTGCACAACTAAAATAATGAAAAAACAACAAAAGAGTTATAAAAATGTGCTGTCAACAAAAAGAGTTAAATACAAAAATAAAACAGACAAGAAAAATATAAATGTATAATAAGATAAAGAATAATACCAAAGGATGAGCATCGAAATGATCTGACACAGAATGATACCAAGCGAGCTTGTTATTATCCAATGAGAACCAGCGTTCGCCATGTGGAATGGTCTTAAGACATGCAGTAGCAGCTCCAACAAACTCGCGAAACTGATGAAAATGTTCAAGCACCCAAACCTACAAAAAAAAATTAAGGATTAAAAAGGAGAATATGAAAATGTATTTGAGCAAATAACTGAAAAAGAGAAATGAAAAACTAAATACCTGAAAAGCAAGAGGATAGCCATGGAGAGTATACCAAACTCTATCATTAGAAGAACCACCTCCTGTGCGTTTTGCATGGATTGGAGCATCTTGAAAAGCCCGAAGAGTCTCTAAGTATACTTCCCTACCCCAGGGATAGTTCAAAAAAGCTTCATAATTGCTAGCAAGCTTTAGAAATTTTAATCTGACAGCAGAGCCTTTCCTCTGAGGCATCAGCACACCTTCAACAATAATAAGGTGTGCTAGAACCATCTTCCGCTCCCCCGACAAGATAGCAAACTCTGCAATTATGTCGTCAAGAGTGATCTTGTTTTTGGTTCCCAGAGTACACTCAAAGACTTGATCTGGGATGACATGACCTTCGAAATCAGTGCACTTCAAACCCGTGATCGCAACAAAGTCTTGAAGTGAAAAGGACAACACATTGCCTTTCATGTTAAACCACATCTCGTACTTCTTCTGTGTCTTAACTGCACGCATTAAAGCGTAGTGAACTATGACGTGCGAGTAGTTGAGCTGCGATGTCATGCTTAAAATAGTTTTGAATACACCAGTAGCAAACAACAAATTACTGACTTCGTCTAACTGACCCTCGATCTGATCAATCATAACAAATTTGTGGTATGTTGTAACCTTGGGAGCTACAAATAAATCTTGGGAAGCCAAAAACTGAAGCTTAGAAACATCCATGACACCTGTCAACAAAAACCAAATACAAAGTGTCAAAAAATTATCACAAAAAGATATAAAAGCAGAGCAAGGTGTCAACCATAAAAAAAAATGTTAGAAATCTAAACAAGTTGTCAACATGAATAAAATGTCAACAAAAAATAAGATGTCAACATGAATAAGATGTCAACATGAATAAGATGTCAACAAAGAATAAGATGTCAACATGAATAAGATGTCAACATGAATAAGATGTCAAACACAAAAAGCTGTCAGCATCCATATTAAAAAATGTAATATATGAAAAAGTTGTAAACATGAACAAGTTGACAACAAGAATAAGATGTCAACATCAATAAGATGTCAAAGACCAAAAGCTGTCAGCATCCATATTCAAAAGATGTAAATATGAACAAGTTGTCAACAATAAGCTCTAGAGACACATAAAGTTGTCAGCACGCCATATTGAAGATGTCAACATTAACAAGCTGACAACAAATATGATCTCAAGACAAAATCAGTTGTCAGCATGACATATTAACAACATAAACATGGAAAATGCCAAAAAAATAGAATCTCCAGCCACAAAAACCTGTCAGCATCCCATATTCAAAAACATAGACATAAACAAACACTCAACAATTACATATACAGACACAACAAGTTGTCAAACATGAAAAATTCAACAACAGAAGCTAAAAAACAGTGAAGAATCACACAAATAAAGTGAAAAATTCAAAATAAAACACAACATGACATGTTCAACACACATTTGAACAGTCCAGATGCTCTGAATCTGTCAGAAAACTTAAAAACCTAAAAATCAAACAGATAAAGACACATGCAACTAAAAACAACCTTCAAAATCTAGGTTTCGAACAAAAACGAACTCGATTTCGACTTGAAACAGAGGAACAAAGACGCAATCACAGAAATCTTCCGAAATAAACAACCGAAACAATAAATAGGAAAACAAGAGGGCTAAATGCCTGATTTTATATGAGAAAGAGCCTCAAAATCTAGAAAATGGAGATGTACTAATCACAACTTGAGCAGGCGAAATCTGAGCGAAGACGAAAACGAAAACGGAATCGATTGTGGAATCGAGCGAGGCAGCAGAAGAGGAAGGAGGAGGAAGTTGAACGGTTTTAGTTTTTGATTTTGGGAGTGAATGAGGGAGAGAGGAAGGAGAGAATGAAAGTGCGCGTGATTTGAAAAATGATCGGGAAAGTGGAGCGCGTGAAATTGGGGTGGTGGGGGTAGGGGTAGAAATTAAAGACTTAGTTTAGTGGTGCATTTGTTGAGAATATAGTGCCCAATAGGGCATTGGGCACAAATCCTTCCAAGTTGATGTCGGTAAGACTTTCTATCGGATTTGAATTAAGCAAGGCCCGGCCCAATAAAAGAGATAAATAAAAGGCCCGTTATCAAGCCCGATACCGATACCGATACCGATTTCATTTACTTTTGTCTAACACCGACCAATTTTTATATATATATACTAGGGAGAAGGTTCCCGCGCTCCGCGCGGGTCTTTTTCTTTTGGTGTGTATCCATGTTTCATTTTGTTTCTTGTTTTAGATATATTTTTAATACGTGCCAGAAAATATTTGAGTTTTCATTTTAAAAGTAATATTAAGAATATGTGTGAAAGTGCATAATTGTTTTTTAAAATTTACATCTATAGGAAGTAGAGGTGTAAATTTCTTTTCAAATGTTTGAAATTATGAATGTGTTGTTTATATATTGTATTATTTATTTTTTCTATTATATATGATTCTGGATTAAATCTTCTTAGTATAATTTACAAAATGATCTCTTTTCTTTATTTATAAATAACTACATCTTTTTTGAAAATTAAATTTCGTATATATATAAATATTGAAGTTATATGATCCATACATTTAAGTTTTTATGGAGCTTGATCCATCTATTTATCTATAATGTATAAAATCAACAAATTAGAAGATAAAAACATTGAATTGAAGAATGTGAATTAACCAATCAGAATACGGAGCATTTAATGCTAAGTCTTTCATTTTCTCTCTCCGCGATTTTTATATTATATTAGATATTAGATATAGATATTAGATATTAGATTAGATTAGAAGATTAGATAGATTTATCTCAACTATAGGAAGTAGAGGTGTATATTTTTTTTCAAATGTTTGAAATTATGAATGTGTTGTTTATATATTGTATTATTTATATTTTCAATTATATATGATTCTAGATTAAATCTTCTTAGTATAATTTACAAAATGATTTCTTTTCTTTATTTATAAATAACTACATCTTTTTTGAAAATTGAAATTTCGTATATATATAAATATTGAAGTTATATGATCCATACATTTAAGTTTTTATGGAGCTTGATCCATCTATTTATCTATAATGTATAAAATCAACAAATTAGAAGATAAAAACATTGAATTGAAGAATGTGAATTAACCAATCACAATACAGAGCATTTAATGCTAAGTCTTTCGTTTTCTCTTTCCGCGATTTTTATATTATATTAGATTAGACTAGATAGATTCGGACCCCCGCGCGTAGCGCGGGGCAATAACGGGTTTCGTATACGGTATAATGTTGTAAATAAGCGATTTAGGGTGTAGATAGGCGGCGAACGACAGTGGAGATGAAGATAAGACGGAGATCTTCAAACGAAGGAGGGTAACGATGAGATACATTTTTCCTTTATTTTAATATTTTTCTTTTCATTTATTATATTAAAAATCTGAAACGTATACGAATAAAAAATTATGTATATGGATAAATTACAACTTCTCATCTCACCTTCTTACTAATTCGATATAAATATATTTTGTTACCATTGTTCAAGTAATTTCATGATGCACTTTCAAATCCGGTTTAACACTTACAAATTGTTATATGAAGACTACTCTCAGCCAAAAAAAAATAAAAAACATCATAAATGATTCAATAAATTCTCATTATAATGCTTGCATAATTGAGTAACCAAAACTTTAATCCTTTTTCAGTTTCGCACATTGCTCAGATATTTTAGTCCGAGTGATGATTCACAACAATCACCAATTCATGCATGAAGGAAAGAAAGATTACTCGCATCATTTTCTCCAATGTCAACAGCTCGTTCCGTAGCTTCATCTGTATCATTCATCCATTTATAGTAATGGGCAAGACCAAAATAGAAGTTAATTTCATTATGAAAGGTGGATTAGACTGTGAAGCAACGGTCCTCAATATCTAGATAAAATCAATCTGTAAAACATGCTCAAAGAACTTAGAAAAAGAGGGTTACAACTTTGTACCTCATGTTCTTCTGTCTTCTGTTTGGACAAATTGATATTCTCACTCTGATTAGAGGAAATTCGCATGAACATACCAAGTAAGCATTACATGCTTCATGTCTCAAGTTCAATAATTAAAAAGAATTGAAATAAAACCACTTATTGAGGCAGGTAAACCAAGACCTACACAAATAATATATTAAGTATGAAATTATCTCTCTTTTAATTTCATTCAGTTCCATATGGTCAAACACCTTGTTAACCCAACCAACTCTCGAGAAATTCAAATACTTACTAAGAGCAACAAAGCCACATACAAATCAGTTTCGAACCCATCAACAATTGTCTGCTAACAATTTTGAACGAATCCTAATACATCATAATAGAATGAAACATTCGGATTTCACAACATCAAAATTTAAAGGAAGAATATAATATGAATTTCAAAATTCCATACTTAGAGTAGTCAGAAGAAATCATGGATATCTTCGTCTTTCTTTTGCATCCAATATACAACTCCGTGTGAGGCTATCATCAACATCCACAACATGAGTTTCTTCTCCTCCTCTGTGCAAGCGGCGTAGATCAAATCCATCAACCTCAAACCATAATCGTAGGAAGGTGGAAAGGTTGTTAATCACCGTCCTTACAATTCAGAAGTGCAACAGAAGAAAATGTTGAAACTTCAGACATCATAATTCCGGCTAGATGAGGAAGAACGAACATGATATACATGTAACAATGATCTGCTTCAGATAAGACCTAAAAGAACAAAATGAGAAAGAGAAGGGGATAAGAAATCGCAATGTGCAACACAACAATGTTACACTGTTACAGTGATCCCCAAACAACTCAACAACTCTTACCACGCAACAACCGTGGGTTAAGGAGGTTGATGAATTATAAGACTCACCTTTTCGGCGTCTAAATGGAACTTGATTCAGCTTGTAGATGCATGCACCGTCTTTATAACCTACTCATGATAAATAAAAGAGACCATTTTGTGACTATTGAGTACAATAACTAAGCCATACATGATAGATACTATGAAAAGCAATAGATACACATATCATTAAATGGATCAATATCTTACTCTAAATAGTGTGAAATCAGCTGGCATTCTAATATGACTAAGAAGCAGATAGCTAGAGTTAGTGCAAATGGGTGGTAGTCGACTAAAGATGTCAATAATATTGATATCTAGTTAAAAACTCACAAATACACAAAGTGCATTCCTCTAAAACCAGCCAAATACATAAATAAGTAGTATCAAGCAAAAAGGAATTTTTCTCCTCCAATCCTGAGACCGGTCCACTCTGTTCTCATATTTATCAAAGGCAGGATAAATCTAAAAACACTATGTGCATGGTATAAATTACATTTATTCCTATGTAACTTCAGAAAAACATGTTCTACGACATCTTTTATGAACTAAAAATAGAGAATAAGATCAATAAAGAGCATATCTTTTTAGTGACAATGCAACCAAAGTAATGTAATTTCTTTAGACATGAATGATGTTATGCAACTTAATGTTCATTAAAGAACATATCTTTACAATCAATTTGTAATCCGACTGATATAGATTTCTTAGAACCGTGAATCATGTTAGGAAACTATACAGGAGTAGGAAAACAGTGGCATGATAAGATATTTAATATCCAAATGAATCTTGGAGATGGAGAATCTATACACCTGTAAGGCCTTATGTATGAAACGATCCACCTAACTTTTTTTGAAAACAATTATGACACAAATGTAAAAATAAACTGGTGTTGTTCTCCTTTACAAATGTTATATCCATTGTATTACACACACTTCCATACACACCAACAGACTTCATCAAATAACTAAACTTAAAAAAGACTATCATGTGTTATAATTGATGACTTTAAGGAAAATAATCAAATGGAGATCATGCACAACATTTAATCGATGAGCTTTGAGATCTCATCTATTGCTAGAAAGAAAGCATGTAATTTTTTAGCTTCCAATAAAAGCTAAATTTCAATTATATCTTATTTAGTGATCTGAATTGCTATGATCTACCAGAATATGATCTGCAACTTATCCATGGAAGTACACACACACTTCCATCCACACCAACTGACTTCATCAATTCCTTGAATAAAATTGAATCAAACATGAGCTTGTTATATTTAAACCAGATTTAGCATCAGAAGTGAAAAAAAATCCATACTCGATCTTCATACTGATTTACGATAATATTAGGCAATATGTAGGCGATACCCGCAGTTTGTGGGATCCATGTGCTCGGTGGCGTGGACAAAGGAGCAGAAGCCGACATCTCAAGTGTTGAAGCCGGTGAGGAGACGGAGAATGACGAAGATGGGGGAAAGCGGTTAGAATGCTGAAGACTGTACAGAACAAAGAAGTCCCCTCTCAGTCTCTCTATCATCTCTAATGCTATTCTGCATCAAATAATCAATAGAAGAAAAAACACAAAAATATAATTGAAGAGTACAGAAAGCTAAGAAACTTCCATTAAATGTAGAACTTTGGTAAGCCCAAAATTTTGGAAGTAATATTCATCTGGATTACAAATCAAGAGAAAATGAGAGATTGACCAAAAAGAAAATGAGACACAATGGATTTCTAAGCTGAGAATACCTATTCTTTGGCGCTTGCTGCTTGGAGCGAACTCAATCCGTCAGAATCAGAATCCAAAAGAAAAAACAACGACCTCAATGCGGAGGACTCGATCGGAGAAAACGATGTCGTTGAAGGCAAATTCTAAATCCAGCCTCAATAACCGGAACCACAATCGAGAGTAGAGAACGACAATTCACAAATCAAAGTGAGCAGAGAAGAGAGCAAAGGGGACAATTTTTGAAAGATACTTAAAATCATAGAAGAAAAAAGAGTTTTACCTGCCCATGGGATAAGCAGAGCTGCTTGTTTCTCTTCAATCACCTGTAAATCCAAATTTATAATAAAAACACGGTTAAACTTCATCTAAGGTATGAAAGGCTTGCACATATTTTCTAGAAGATGTGCAACAACAAATATTTAACTACCCCCACTGAAGTTAAAGATATTATCTTGAGCATTAGTTTAAGGGTATAACTACTACACTATTCCAGAACTGCATTAAAATGCAGATTAATGTATCTAGAACAATAGCAGTTTTATGCATTCAATATACCTAGATTGCAATTGTCATTCACATGGAAGTGTCAAAAAGATCTTAAACTGTTGAAGATCAACTGACCAGGTGCTAATTTCAGCATCAAACACAATTGAAGTTGTCTAAAAAGAGTTGATTGAGAGGCCAACCCTAATCAAACGAAACGAAAAACAGAGTTATGCTCTTTGCCTTAGGAAGTGTTAGAAGCCATCGCATAAGCAAAAGGACAGTACAAAACCAACCACCTCTCAATGGCACTCATTGACTTATCTCCCGGAAACCCCAATTTGGGAATCAAGGGCAACACAGAAGTATCCTGACTATCACGAAGCAAACCCCTCTTTCCAGTCTTGGTATTCTGAGCCCAAATTCAAAGTGGGTTATTCCTCTACTTTGTATATTGTGTTCAGTTGAGGTGAATCAAGAGAGGCATGACATAAATGAAATTAGCAAGGGTAGGGGCTAACCTGGCTTTATTTGCAATCCCCCATCGCTCTCGCAAAAAGCAGTTATGGGAGCTCCGACTGCGCTTTTCTCACGGGTATTGAGTTTGGGGAAGGAAATCGACGGCGGTAGAGAAAGAGAGGTCAAACGAAGTGGGTGCGCAGAACAGGGTGAATAAGAGTGAAAATATTCGATTTGGTGTGTTGAAGGCAATCCCAATTACATCCGTCGCCGGTTTCTCTGATATGGAAGATGCTATACTCACGGAGATGACGACAGCGATGGTCCATCACTACAACTTCGATCGTCTTGCAGAGGGCACTTTCAACAGAGAGGGCGAAGTGTTGAGTGGTTTCTGCTATACTGAGGGGAGAGAGAAGAGAGGCAGAGGGGACGTGAAATGGAGGCTGGGTATGGTTTATAATTTAGGGGATGTAAAGGAAAAGAAACGGGGATGGACTGAGGGAATTCAATGCAAATCGGCGTCAGCGAAGATCAAAGGACAACAAACAGTAACGGTGAGAACCCAAACCGGAAGAACAACAAAGACATCAGGAGAGGGGAGGAAGCGCAAAGGGCAAAATCAAGGACTTTAATTAGGGCCCAAATAGCCCAAAATCAATGCTTGGCCCGTGGACGGCCCGATACCAATTGCCTTTATTTTATCAGGCCCGGAATTCTTTGTTTTAGCCCGGTACAATTTATCATTACTTTTGCAAACTCATCGATTATTATATAGATATAGATAGATTACCCGATGATAACTTGACGTTTCTGCTATGGACTTTTTGGTGAATTGCCAAACTCATGCTGACCACGTAATACAACAATCTGGCAACTTAGTCTATATGTTGATCTCCTCTGCAGTTATTACTTTCTATCTTGCACTTCCAGGTTAGTTGACTTGCATTTTGAAACAAAATAATGTTAGCTTATTTCCTACAGTTTTTACCTATAGTATGCATGCATATACTCTAAATTTCAATGCTTTCTCTCTGTATGACGTTTCTGCAATGACTTTATGTGATCTTAGTAATCGATGCATCAAAACCTACCATCTCAAGACAAACCAATACTCTCGATATTGGATTACAGCAAGATTGTACATCTTATCCTACCCTCGAAATTGGTTCCTCTTTGAAAGCGGTTTTTCATAAATATAGCCTACTGGAATATTAGGGGACTAGATGTAAGAACGTACAAGCTGAAATTTCATATATAAAGAAAAAGAATAAACTAGATATTTTATGTCTTTCTGAAACTAAAGTGGATACACCACCAACAACCCGCTCCATAGCTAGAATGAGATTTGATAATATTGTGTTTGTTCCTTCGGTTGGAACCCGAGGAGGACTTTGGCTACTTACCAAACAATCCTCTAATACAAAAACCCTTACTCTTAACCATATTGATACAAATTATATCTGTATGAACTACTGGATTAAAGACACACAATTTCTTTTATTCTTTATCTATGCCCCTTCCCGTGACCCGTACAAGGACCCTTTCTGGTCACGCCTTCAACAAATTATTGAAAGTTTAGGTATGCCTGTTATTCTTGCTGGTGATCTTAACGAACTTTTGATCCCGGCTGATAAAATTGGTGGTGTCATCCCATCCACGAATCGTTTCCTTCGTCTACAAACCTTTATTCGTAACCTGGATTTGATTGATTCACAATTCACTGGTTTCCCATTCACCTGGCGTAAGTCTTAGGACATGCATCAAAATATTTTGGAACGACTTGATCGAGTGCTTTTACACTGCTCTTTGGCATCTATATCCCCAAGTTTGACGACCCATCATCACCCGTTTACTTCGTCTGACCATGCACTCATCTCTTTCTCGCTTGGGGCTTTAACTTCCCATGCGCGACTTCCCTTCCGGTATGAACCGAACTGGTCAAACAATCCTTCTTTTGCTAAACTGGTATTTAAAGTTTGGAAGTATAAAATCCATGGATCCTTTATTTTTAAATTCCATTCTAAACTCAAACTATTAAAACAATATATGCTAGAACCTGGGTTTGAGCCAACTCTGAAAACAATTTCTCCCAATTATCTATCACTGAAAGTAAGCTACTTCATCTTCATTCAGAATTTCTCAATGACCCTTCAAATACACATTCTAAAAAATACACTGCTCTACTAAACTTTCAAACAGACTACTGGAGAAGGAGGGCTAAGGTAACTCATATTAAATATAGAGATAAAAACTCTAAATACTTTCACTTTATTGCTATGATAAAAACATTCAAACAATCCATTCTGCAATTTTGTACTAAAGACGAGCTGGTTATCCATGATCACCACAATATTACTAAGGAAATAACCAAGAAACTAGCTGCTCGGTTTCAGGTAAATTGCGCGGTTGGAATTTCCCAGGAAGAATTAAAAATTATTCCCACAATTCTTACCAAAGAAGACAATGCTTCCTTAACCAAACCACCTACTGAAACTGAACTCAAAAAAGAAATTTTCGATCATCCACCTGACAAGACATCTGGTCCTGATGGTTTCTCTATAGAATTCTACCAAAAACACTGGACTATTATTAAAAATTCTCTGTTGGCGCGCGACAATCAAAGCTTTCTTTTATTCTGAACAAATGCTCTCTTCCATTAATCATTCCTTCATAGCTTTGATCCCAAAACAGGACTCACCAACGACTATTAACCACTACAGACCAATTAGTCTATGCAATTCCTCCTACAAAATTATTACTAAAATTATGGCTAACAGACTTAGACCCTGCTTGATAAAATCATATCTCCCCTCCAAGGTGCCTTTGTTGAGGGACGTTTAATTCAAGATAACATCCTAGCAGCTCATGAGATTTTTCACTCTTTTCACAAGAATAAAAAAGGAAAAATAGGTTGGATGGCCCTTAAGCTAGATATGGAGAAAGCATATGATAAATTGGATTAGGATTTTCTCTACAAGATCCTTTTGAAATTTGGTTTTTGTCAGAAATGGATCAATCTTATCCAAGCTTGCCTTAATACAACTTATTACTAAGTTCTTATTAACAACCAACCTGGACATGAGTTCAAGCCAAAGTGTGGCATTAGACAATGGGACCCCTTAGCTCCAACCCTGTTTGTCATTGCTATGGAATTTTTGGCCAGAAAATTGTCTCTTGAGGCCACTAAAGCGCAACCCAACGTGGGAATCCAATTAACTCGTCACAATATCCCTATTCCGTTTCTCACATTTGCTGATGATACTATTATATTAGCTAACGCTAATATGGAAAACATTGACTTCATCTGCAACTTTCTCCACTTATTCTCAAAACAAAGTGGATTGTGTATTAATTTTCACAAAAGCTCGATCCAAGTCTCATCAAACGTCTCCCCGCACCTTGCTTGAAGTTTGGCAGCACACATGAACATTCCCCTTACCTCCGAAATGGAAACATACTTAGGCATTCCCATTCTTCAAGGACGCGTGTGTAATGATGTCTTTGATGAAGCTTATGCAAATTGAAACAACAAAGATCTAAATGGAAAGTTGACTCCTTGTCTCGGGCAGCTAGAGCTGTACTGATCCAAACAAACCTTGTTTCTCAAGTTAATTTCTTAATGCAAAGTTTCCTTCTCCCTAAAGGAGTTTGCGAAGAAATTGATGATATTAATAAAGCTTTCTTCTGGAACAAAAAAAACACATTCTAACCACTCCCTGCTCCACTAGAACCAGGTCTGTAAACCTAAGTCTCAAGATGGACTTGGTATTCGTAAAGCTTGGGACAATAATTGTGCTTTACAGATGAAGTTATTATGGAAAATCGTAAGTCAACCGACTAACATCTGGGTCTCTATCCTTAGAGATAAGTATTTCTATAACGAAGATTTCCTTTCACTTGAACGTAAACCCACCCAGTTCTGGCAATTTAGTAGACTCCTGCTGCTCCTTGATGATTTCAAGAATGGTATTTCTAGGCAACTTGGGGATGGAAAGTCCATTCTGTTTTGGACTAACAACTGGCTCCCGGATACACGGTTATCTCAATACCGAAATAATAATCCCATCACCTATAAAGTGTCGGATTTAATCACCCTTGGAAAACAATGGGACATAAGTAAACTTTATGCAATCTTGCCACAACATATCATAAATAAAATAATACAAATCAAATTCCATATTCTCCTTTGGATGACACTATTCTCTGGACTACTGCTAAAGATGGGATATTCATAGTTAAATCTGCATATCGGCACATTTGCCCGTGGAACTACCCTACTGCACCTAACAAATTTTGTTGGAAATCAAACATTCCACCCAAAGTACAAAATTTTATATGGAAAACTATGTCTGATTGTCTCCCAACTACTGAGCGTCTAAATCGTCATTTTCATAGGGTGTACCCAACTTGTAGCCTCTATGACTCAACAAATGAGGATAAAAACCATTTCTTTTTTGAATGCCCTTTTACATTATCTATTTTTGATGAATTAAATAAAATTAGTACCCACACCCTTAGATTACAAACTCAGGATACCTTTGAAAACTCTATAACGAATTTCTGTAACAAAAATGAGTCCTTTGAACTTGGTCTTTTGCATGGTGGAGTATTTGGAACCATAGAAATAAGTGCGTCTTTAGGCTAGAAACCATTCCTTCCTCTTTTAATTACAAAGAGCTTGCAAAAAACATTCTTTTCCATTTCCTAGAATATTCCTCCAGTTCAATCCCAACTAACCCTACAAAAAGTAAAAAACGACAACCCCAGTCTAAAATGTCTTGGCATAGACCACCAGAGAATGTCTTTAAACTTAATTGCGATGGCTCTAAAAGAGCCAAAATCAGACTCTTTTATTGGTTTCATTATTCGTAACTCCGAGGCTATTCCATCCTTTGTGGAACACCTTAGTATCCCTCCTTCCTCTATTCTTACTTCGGAAGCAGTAGTTGTTCTTGAGGGGCTCAAGGCGACAACTCGTCTTCATATTAAAGATATTATTTCTGATGAAGGGGGCCCTGTTTCTAGCTTGTTCAAAAAATAAAAAAAAACTTTAATGTGTTGTTGCCAAGGCTCTTGTAGCCAAGTGGTAAGGAGTTAGTCTCTTTGTCCACATATCGGGAGTTCAACTCTCACTAATGACATGCTTTTTTTATATAGGGGTGTGGGGTCTGCCGTGATGAAGAGCCCCCCGTTCTTGCTTGTTCAAAAAAAACTTTAATATGTTGTTTTTGTTTATGGTGTATTTGTTTGGAGCATTTGAGGGGATTTTTAAGGAGGAAAATGGGGAAAATAAAATCTTTTGTTTGGTCTCTATGAATAGAGAGAATTTGAAGTTTTTTAATAGAAAACATCCGCGCTACGGATTTTTGTATACGGTATAATGCTGTAAATAGGCGATTTAAGGTGTAGTTAGGCGGCGGATGACAGACATTTGAGGGGATTTTTAAGGAGGAAAATGGGGGAAATAAAATCTCTTGTTTGGTCTCTATGAATAGAGAGAATTAGAAGTTTTTTAATAGAAAACTCCTGCGCTACGGATTTTCGAATACTGTATAATGTTGTAAATAGGCTATTTAAGGTGTAGATAGGCGGCGGATGACAATGAAGACATTTGAGGGGATTTTTAAGGAGGAAAATGGGGAAAATAAAATCTCTTGTTTGGTCTCTATGAATAGAGAGAATTGGAAGTTTTTTAATAGAAAACCCCCGCGCTACGGATTTTCGTATACGGTATAATGTTGTAAATAGGTGATTTAAGGTGTAGATAGGCGGCAGATGACAGTGGAGATAAAGAAAAGACGAAGATCTTCATACGGAGGAGGGTGACGATGAGCTACGACCTCAATAGGTTCATAGTTAATAGTATTTTAATAATCAATGACATATTTTATATATAATTTATATTATTTCATATTACTACGACTTCAATAGGTTTTTATGTCAAGTAAGTTTTTTTTTCAAAATTATGTGTTTGTAAAATAGTTAAGCTTTTCAATAGATAAATAACATATTTAGACAATTCAAAATATTAAACTTAAAAAATAGTAGTATGCCACTTTAATAGTAATTATAATATTTTTATTGGTTGTTTAAATTTTAAAATTAATAATTATTTTAAATAATAGGTAGTTAACATCCTTTGCTAAAATCACTCTCAAGGATAAAAAACAAGTTCAACCTTTAATATATAATTTAGATACTAACAATATTTTAGTGTTAAAAATTTATTAATTTAGTGCATTAATTAACTAAATTTGATATTGTGGAGTTGAAGAATATGAAGAAATGTAGATATTAATTGTATTGCTTACAAGTTTTGGATTAAAATCCATGAATGAGATGAGAAAGATTTTATTCATGCATTGATTGAGTACCGATTGACATTACTTTATCAAGTACTAACAATTTTATATGAGATATAGATAAGAAAAGAAATGGAGGGGAATTGAATCTCACCAAATTGGTGTAATTTTAATGGAAATTTGGACACAACTACATAAAATCCATTATTCTCCATATTCTTCAACCAAATTTTTCTCTTAAAACCTTTCTTCTCCAAACAACAAAAATAAGAATCTCTCGTTTTTACCTCTCCTCTCCCTTTCCTTTCCCCCTCTTATTTTCTCTCCCTTTCTTTCCCCCTCATTTTCCAATATCCAAACATATTGTTAATATATTGAGTTTAACCCTAAACAACAATACTGCAAGATCTCATGGAGATATATACCTATCTATACATACTAGCCTCCGTGCGGGATGCACGATTCATACATGGTATCTGAGCATAAGTTATCCACTGCCATCTGAGCATCAAAGTCAAGCATGTAGGTGTTCATATCTCTTTTAAAAAATTTGAAATCCACAAGGGTAACACCGACTTTGCTGTACGAGCCAACATAATTCTTGTATAAGTGAAAAGTTTTGCTTGTACCAATGTTAGACTTCAAACAATTCAGGATAAAATCCTTGTGCACCCCAGTCAGCTTCATGTTCGACTTCAAGAACTGTTTGTGTGAATCACTCATGAAATCATGGTTGTGACGCTCCACAAAGGTTTTGACACGGTATCCACGGAGTCCTTCATAACGAAAAATGATTTTGGCATAGCAACCGCATAAGTACGAGATCCTTTTACGCAATTGCAGTACCCTGGTACGAAGGTTTCTGTCCTGCTCGGTTACACAAAAGATACTTCAAAGTAGTAATCCCTTAGCCATCATTAGCTTTTATATCTGTAGCCCTACGAACCGAAAATCCAACAAAACCAGCATACGTCTTGTAGAACTGAACAACATCTTCAAGCAATGGGAAAAACTGGCCCACATAAGGTTTGATGTCGACAGGACAAATAGGAGTGTAGTAAGTCGTATTCCCAGGAGAAGTCGAAACCTTAACTTTGTCATTACTTTCTGGATCACCTATACAACAAATACAAATAGAGAGGTGAACATCATTATTTGTTTGTGCTAGAGTACATCTCGTACGTGCTGTCATATTGTTTGTATGTGCTAGAGTGATTTCTGAAAAGTGTCATGATTCATGTATATGTGCTATCATCTTGTTTGTTTGTGCTACAAATTCTCATGAAAGTGCCATGATTTATTTTAAGGCCCACATGTTCATATACTTGTTCTATAATATTGTATGTTTGTGCTAGAGTAATTGCTGAAGAGTATCATGATTGATCTGCCTCATTAATTTGTGCCACATTATTATGCTTTTATGCTTTGAATTTATGAAGGCATGACAATTCCTTAAACACAAATTCATCCATCTTGCTAACTCAAGCAAAATCAAACAGAAAAAATGATGAAAACTCAATCGGAAAACTAAAATAAACGACGAAACTTGAAAATCAAAAAGGACGAGCCTCCAATCGTCGGAGTTAGAGATAGATCCATGGCGAAACCTAGAAATCGGGCAAAGACTGAAGAAGAAAGCAAATTCAAGTAAAAAACCTCACAAAACCTAGAAATCGAAGTCTACAATATCAGGAAAAGCTTACCAATCAATGAAAGAGAATAGACAGGAGAGAATCGATGAGAAACCAGAGAGGAAGAGATCGAGTAGGGAGCCAATTGGATCGAGGAAGAGATCGAGTATGGAGCTAGATCGTGCGGAAGATTTTCCAAGTGGGAGAAGGAAACGAACGCGCTGCACGCGCCTGAGAAGGAGGAAGGAGATCCGTCGATCTGCCCTAGATCCGACGGTCTGTGTTATTTTCTCATTTCTCACATTAAGATTAATTTCTCATTTGATCTTTTGCCCTAACATAATGCTCTAAATATTTAAGTGGCTTTTAACTCTTCTAATTTACTGCTAGACCTAGAATTAAAATAATATTTACTGAAAACAGATTAACAATTGCTTCAATAATACTAAATCTTCTTACTTTTTCTATTGAATAAGTAGAAGCTTTGCTGGAATCGTATCAGGTTGATTAAGATTTCTTTGATTAAGTATAATGACTTAAAGCTTGTCACATGCATTAAAGAGTGTCTTATTGGCCCGGTCTAAAACGAAGTAATGATCCAAGCCCGCCCAAAAACAAAGAATGTTGAGAGCTTAGCGCGTGACTTGTCATTGTTCTTAAGATTCTTCAGTTATGACAATGCGTTGTCTTCTTGGTTGGTGGTCAAACAACGAAGAGTTAAAGCTAGCGTGCTATATCTCAGGCTCACCATTAGCCTAGCCACTACGGACTAGGTGGCGTTGTCGATGAGCCGTGCGTGAATCCGAATGATTGGGTCTTCCGAACGCACGTTCTTCTCCGGCCAGCGAGCTGATTATCAGGGAGTTATAGCAGAATTTGGTGCTTAGGCACTCATGGATTTCCTTACAAGACTCCTTAGGTAGACAAGATATGATAAAGTATACTGTATAAGCTTAATATTTGAAATAAACACTGCTTGAGCTAGCAATGACATGAGCCCTATCAAAAAATGGATGGAAAAAAAGAACAGTTAACATGAACCATAGTATTGGTTGGGATTGGGTCAGGAATCTCAGATAACGTCAAACTCAGCTCCGATAGGAAGGTGGTCACTAGGATGGTAGTGGTTCGGTAACCCACCAGCTACAGACGTGGAATCTGGCTTAGGAAGATCAAGGATACTGACTGGTTCGATGGAACCAGATGGTGTAAAGAATATGTAATCCAGAGTTCCAGTGAATCCCGGAGTGAAGTTTGTGAATGGTGGCTCTCCTCTTGTGTGTGCATACAAGCTGCTCAATGGAACCGACACTTCATCATCCGCCAACTCAATAATATCGCAAGTGGACGAACCTGAGATTAATTGTTGATAAACCTAAAACAACAAATAACACGTCTTATAGTGAGTTTAGTTTTTCTAAATTAGAACCAAATATACTATTCTTGATGAAGTTTTCTACTCTAGGGTTTCATTCAACATGGTCTTTGACAAGGGATTCATACAAACATAGAGACATAACCAGCTGCTGAATCTGAAACCATCATCAGCAAAAAGGTCACTAATCAATAGTTATTCGCAGGTACTCTTCATACTTGCAAGAGTATTGATAGGGTAATAGAAGAAACTATTTTCTGTTAGACTAGACTAGAAGAGTAGAATATAGAACAAACAAGATAAAGCTTACACAGATTGATAGAACTCTCACAATGGCCGCCAAAACCCTATCAAAAGAAACAAAGGCAACTATTCTTAGATATTTTCTAAGGGTTTTATTTGCTACTTATACTACTCCATGATCATGCACCCACTACCACTGTCTGCTAGACGGCAACTGACACATGAATTGTTCCCTCTCAAAAGACAAGTTTACCCTTACATACCCTTTTTTCTACGGTTATAAACTATATAGCCTCCTTTCTTAACATTTTCACTACAACAATACCAAGTAGTAGTAATTGTACTAGGACCAGCTGACTGTTTAGCTGTATTTGTCATCTCTTCGCAACAACAAGATTGTTATAAAAAAAATAATCATCTGTTGTCAAAGATTGCAGAGCAGATAGGCCAACCTTGTCTCCTGGGGTTGAATTGAAGTCGCCAGTCACGATGACTGAAGGTGTGCAGTTAAACTTTTCTGCTGTGGTCATTTTGAATCGGGCCAACCGAGAAAGAAGATACTTTGCCTGCGCCAGCTTGACATCAGCCCATTCCGGATCCCTAAAAATTCAAAACGTTAAAGATTGAAACAGATGATGCAATGTTTCTTTCTTGAAAAGAATGAATAAACATGGTGTTCTCAAACAATGATCCAAGTGGAACAATTAGGCAATGTACCAGTACAGATGTGTGTTGGCAACTATGACATGATGATCAGAATAACCTTTCAACCTGAAAACCCCCATTATTCCCACACAGTCACGTTTTAGTTTAACACAAGGATCATCAGGGTCTTCATGTTCTGTTTGAACAGCTTCCTGCACAGAGCCTGAGAAACTGTTGTGTTAAAACCATTGGAACCCCATAATAGAGGAAACAAGTGTAGCAGAAGGGCACATAGTATCACTTGCAGTTCAAACATCTCTAAAAGTGTATAACATAAACGGATTTCGAACATAGGATTGTTGTAATATTAGTCAAGATTAACACTCCAGAACTCACATTAGATCAAGAAAACCGCTTCCCGTTTATTTTAATTTTCATTTCATCACCTTAGATAAAAAGTCGAGATGGTCAAAAGTATTTTCAATTACAATGATAGACACTAAAATATTGTTATTCCATGTAAACATTTTTTATGTGACAGTCAAGCACAAGGCATGATGCAGAACATCAACTGAAACCGAGGAAAGGTTATCCCCCTAACACATTAGATTAGGTCCTGGAAAAACTATACAAACGCTAAAAAAACATACCAGTTTCTTTTTCATCATTCGCAATTGCTTTGGCTGGTGAAATTTTGTTGTCACCGTTACTTGGAACGGATAAACCAGTAGTTGAGTATATTAGATCATTATACTCTATTGTTTCCTGTAATAACAATTCTGCACTGAAACAGAAAGAATAACTGAATCAAAATGACTAAAAGAAGAAAGTTAGGTAGCATAAAAAGTGACCAATATATATAAGATCAATACGAACATGTGCACCAGATTCCTTTAGTAGACAAAAGTTCAAGACACTAGAGGTAGCTCGGTAGGTTAGGTTGGCTTTCAGTCAACTTCAGTCATGTCACATCACACCCTAGGTTTACATAATTGCTACGGCCTACGGCCAGGTAGAGGCAAATTGACTTTTAGTCAATGTATGGCCAGTTTCGAGTAATATCCAGAATATATTTTTCTATTGTGTAATTTTTAAGCGAAAAAGAGATCAATCAACTGGATGTAGCTAACTGTGTCAGGTTAGTTCTAAGGCAGATTATGCCGTCATAGGTTTACATGATTAATTGAGTAGGGTTAAGCAAATTCTAGTATTGGGTAATGTCAGGTCAGTTGTGAGTAATATATGTAAACATACTTACCTGTGTAATGTAAAAACAAGGGGTTGGAAATACTTGGGATAGTTTAAAGTTACCATTCTTGTAGATCTTACTAGGCTAAAACTGACTTTAGAGAGGAATCAGAACACAAGTTGTGTGTAGGGGGTGGGGGGTAGTAAGAGCTACTTGCAGCCACTGCTTAGTGCTTACCATGCCTAGGAGAAAAGGAACCATCTTTAGCCAGATTTGTAAGCCACATGTGTTTTCTAGAGAGGATTTCGGTTTGTATGATGAAAAATCTTTCTTCCTCCATAGTGTTACAACATATTATTCAGGCAATTTAATTCGTTTCTTACAAAAATGTTCTTCTATATCTGAGGGATATTTAAAGCAATTTTTCCAAAACGAGTTAACAAAAACATGAAGGGAAACAAGGTAAAAAAACAAAAGTAGATCCTAGATTCAACCCAACATCTCCACAACCGATGTAAAACATCAAAGGCCTAAATTGAAAGTATTGGATCTTACAGATCATGGTCTCATTACTTTTTTATAAGAGCTTCTAACTGAAAACAATACCATCATACATTAACTGTGCAAGAGCATACCCCGTATGTTTGTAAAATATTCCACAACCATCTCGCTTCTTTCCAGTTCTTTTTACATAAATGCTTGAGTACCCATGTGTTTCCATCATTCCTTTGTAAAAAGTGTCATATTCATCTACTTCCTGAAAATAAACGATACAAAGAAGCAACATTTGACATTTTCAAATAGATCATATGGACATCAATTAATTACTGTGCCAGGTTTAACCTGTAAGCAGAGAAAGTCGGTTTCAAGGCTCTTAAGGAGAGACAAAACTGCTTGTGAACGAGCTTTCCATCTGCAGAGACAATTCCAAATCAGATTATCAATAAAAACAGACTAAATGCTAATTCAAACAATAATAACCGTGTGCAGCAGCAGATAACTACAGGCTAGGCAACTCAAAGTCATGCTTCTTTAGTCAATTTCATTACATTCTTCTTTCCTCTCTATTTTAATTTCTGAAAGGGTTAAATATCAAAGTTTCGGGAAGAGATGATATATAAGTATATAAGACTGTAATGTCTATATGGAGAAGTCTTACTAGCTTCTGCTTAATCAAAACTAGAGCGAAGCATCACAAAAAGAAGTAGAATTTAGAGACAAGTTTCTAAGAATATTTGGTAGTATAAAACTGTATATCCATGCAATAAATGTTGGAACATTGAGTGTATTGAGCCCGGCTTCGAAATTGATTATGCACATGAAGTACAAAGCCTTTATAGAGCAACTGACACATTAAAATATACACTACATTCTTTTTTAATTAACATCACTAAAGAAAAAGTTGCACAAGTTCCTATAAAACAGAAAAACGACCTACAATTCTACAAAACGGACTTCTATTACAAAAAAGAAAAACACAGAAATGGAATCAGGAAGAAAGACTCTTACTTGACATGATTACTCTCTATAACACAATAGCCTCTGAAAATTTTGAAAGGCTCACCTGAGGCATGATGCCGGAGAGTGAGGAAAGAAAACACTCTTCACATATACCTAGAAGAAAACAAAGCTATATGATAGCAACCAATTTTCAGACTAGACAATTAAGGTTATGACTTAAGAAAAAGGTAAATCTATAGGTTGCCTATTCCGAAAATGTCTAATCAAATTCAATAATTAAAAGGACTATTACACAAAATTCTAGGTTAGAGGTTCATTAAAAATAAAGCAAGATGTTATGTCTATTTTGTAACTTTTTGATGCTTTTGTATTTGCAGGATCAACCTTGCATGTCATGTCCTCATATAGATAATCTTTGTTTGATAAGTTTCATCTAATTTGTTAGCTGAATTATCAGTTGATATAATAAGACTTTCAACAAAAATACAATGGCAAAAGACACATAGAAGCCCCATAATAATAGTATCTGTAGTTCTGTACCCATAATGTACACGAGTGTGCATTACATAAGCCATGTTTGTTTGGACTGCTTGTACTGTGATAAAAAAAAAATAGTTACCTCTAAAAAAATATTCAACAGAGTTTCTACATGAAACAAATTCTTGTAGTATCATGTAAGTGCTAAAGAGTTAGGCAAAGCCTAAGAGTTGCCTCTAATCATATGAAATGGATAACAAACAAAAGCAGGTTGTGAAAGCTGATACAAGTAAAATAACTGCAGTTACTAGATAATAAATTCAGTACCTGAGCCAGTATATTATATGAGACAACACTGAATCTCTGACCTGTATCATGAAATTGTATCTCAGTTACTTACAAAAGACTCAAATTATGCCAACTACAGACTGACCTAAATTTACATCAAGAGCCCAAAGATGATACTACTCTCTACCCTCAAACTAAATATGTGGGTTGATATAATAAGCTCATCCAAGCATTAAGAAATTATAAGGCCCTTCAAGGATTCAGGAAAAGACCTTTGGTTGCTATGATCGTCAAATCCAATAGAAGAAGTTGAATAAAAAATGGAAGTCGAGAACAACTGTTATTTGTAAGCCATTAATTTGAAGAGTCCTAAAGCTAAATGCTTATAGTGAAGCAATAGACAAAGGAGAATGAAAGACCAAAAAGGTCCACTAGTACTAGCAATAAAAGAGTACAGCCGGGAAGGCAATAATACCTTGAGGTTTAGTTGAGGATGTGATGCCAGATCTCTCCACAGGGATGAACCTAGGGCACAATGGTCCTGCCTCCATGGACATTTTGGCGAATGGAACTCTGCAAAAACATGAAACACTCGATTTAAACTTCAATTGCATTAAAAACGGATGCAATTCTCAATTGGAAAGACTGGGCAACGCTCAACATTTACAATTATGCAAACGGACGCAGTTAACCAAATAAATTTACTATATAATAGCAACAAGATAATATACCTGGAGGAGGAGGAGGAGGAGGTGGCGGCGGTCGAGGGAATGCGGGAGAACAGAGAAACGCTTCTCAACATTTACGCACCTTCAATCGAATTTGACCAGGTATGTTGTACTCCGTATGACAGCACTAAGACTGTGTTGACATACATCTTTATTACAGCATCTCTCCAAATAAGTGTAACACCAACGTCACTTCTATAATTTTGCCATTTTAAGTGTAATATTAATTTCTCCCTCTTTTAATTTTTCAATTTATTAATGAAATATCATCTATCTTATATATTATAATTGAGCTTTTTAGAGCTTTTAGAGTAATTTTAGACTTAATTTATTACATAATTATTATTTTTTATCTTTAATTTCAATTATTAATAAATTGGATAATTATATTAACAAATAATCTTAAAAAATTATCATTTCTTTCAATAACAAATATACAAGCTATTTTATTGAGAATAAATATTATGTTGAAGGTTAATATATATTTCTTACGACAAATTAGGATTATTTTCGATAATAAAAATTAAGTCAAGTTACGCACATAACCTTCATGAAATAAAATATATTTTAATAAATAGTTTTTACAAGAAAAATGTTAATCTTAATTTTTTGACGAAATCGATTAAAAGGATATACAATTTTCATACTAATAATATGAAATTTCCCGTGCATGGCACGGGTCACTACACTAGTTTATTTAGTGTACCACACACACTTGACTTGCTATTTGGAAATAAAGCATCTCTAAAAGAATATTCTCATTATTTGTCATTTTAGCTTATTGTTGGTGTTTGATTTTTGCTATAAATTTGTTATCTTATCTATATAAAAGTTGGCTGTCCATTGCCAAAATTGAATGAAATTGGTACCAATTTAATGCATTACTCATTTCTTAATCACCTCCTATTGGACTTTTGGGCATGTATTTAAATATATTTCTTATATCCATATGTTATATTTATTTATGGTCTACTTGATTAAGTCACAAATTAAATTAATATGTGAGCTTCTCTTATGACAATGCAAACTTATTCTAATATTATGTTTTAAAACTACTTCAAACATAAATATAAGGAAATAAAAAATACTTATATTTACAAATATTAATAAATTTGATAACAACAACAACACATTAACAAATAATGTATAACTATATTAAATCACATACGAAAATCCTTAATTTTCTCGCGCGGAGCGCGAGGCCCATATCTAGTGAATAGAAAAACCACCCTTTATGCAAAACAAATTTAAGGGTCCCCTTTGAGGCTTTAACCCTTCTCCTCCATCTTTTTTCACTTTCTCTAGTCTTATCTATATAAAAGTTGGCTGTCCATTGTCAAAATTGAATGAAATTGATACCAATTTAATGCATTACTCATTTCTTAATCACCTCCTATTGGACTTTTGGGCATGTATTTAAATATTTTTCTTATATCCCTATGTTATATTTATTTATAGTCTACTTGATTAAGTCACAAATTAAATTAATGTGTGAGTTTCTCTTATGACAATGCAAACTTATTCTAATATTATGTTTTAAAACTACTTCAAACATAAATATAAGGAAATAAAAAATACTTATATTTACAAATATTAATAAATTTGATAACAACAACAACATATTAACAAATAATGTATAACTATATTAAATCACATACGAAAATCCGTAATTTTCTCGCGCGGAGCGCGAGGCCCGTATCTAGTCTCCATTTATAGCAAACCTTTATTCAAATCAATGTGTTTGGCATTATTAAGAGGTGTTTGCATCAAACCACCCTTTATTTGACCTAATTTGCATGAAACCCCCTTTATATGTCTATTGATTTAAAACCACTCATTATATCTACAAAACACCACCCTTTAACAATTTCCTTTAACTGGTCCGTTAAATTCGTGAAAAAACCGTATTGCCCTTCATTCTTTAAACAAATTACACAAATTTACCAGGTATCTTACCTACTACTACCTGTTAATAAAATTGGGGATTTGGGGCATTAGGGTTCTTGATGGAATTGAGTTTAGGATTCCTGTTTGTATCCCAAAACTGTATTTGAAATCAAAAATTTCAACAACCCTTGAGCTAATAATAAGATCAGGATTCCTCACGGTCAGATATTAGCCCAGAATTTCCGAGCACGACCGGATTACACCAAAACCCAAACAAACTGAGATCTTCGCGCCCACCGGCGACGAAGAGGCTCAGAAGCGAAACCAGTGGCCTTACCTAAAGCTCTGACCGGATCCCAACTCCCGGAATACGAATCTGTTAGGGTGGAGAGGAAGAAATCCAGCTTACTCCTCGTGGCTGATTACAGAGGCATCAGGAAGCTTCGCGACCGAGAGAAGGGAGCAGGTGGCGTTGCAATGCACGGAGAGGAAGATGAAGATCGCTCGTTAACGGAGATTTTAATTTTCGAGGTAAGTAAGAAGCGTGTTTATCCATTAATGGAGTCTCTTCAAAGTTTTAAACAGAGCGTTGTTTTGGTCCTCTTGATGTTGAAGAGAAGTGATACTCTTTCATCACCCTTAACTCAGGTTTCTAATAGTTTTTTTTATTGAGAAATAAATGATGATGATTTTCATGTGCTGAGGATCTTCTCTATGTTACTTTGGGAGTTCTTCCTCCACAAGAAAGTAATCAGTCGTCTTCAACATGAAACTTTGATTTTTTTTAAATTAAAATTTACCCGGTAACATTTGTAATTTGTTTAAAAAATGAAGGGCAATATGGTCTTTTTACAAATTTAACAGACCAGTTAACGGAAATAGTTAAAGGGTGGTCTTTTGTAAACAAAATATATATAACGGGTGGTTTTAAATCAATAGACATATAAAGGGTGATTCCGTGCAAATTACTCCAAATAAAGGGTGATTCCGTTCAAATTAGCCCAAATAAAGGATGATTCCGTGCAAAAACCTCTATTATTTATCATCCATAGAGCCATTATTTCTGAAAATACCTTTATAAAAAAAGTTCTTTTTGACACGAATTCCAAACTTTCATAATCCCTTTATAAAAAATAATGTCATTATAAATTATAAAGCCTTTTATAAATGAATGTGCCAAACACAACCTAAGTATGAAAAATTAAATAATTCAACAATTCTTGCCAAATTTTATACTCGTACTCCGATCTGAATAATTCAACAATTCTTGCTAAATTTTATAAAAACCCAAAATATCAGTTTTCCCCCAAAACCTCTCTTCTTCCCTACTCTTTCAGATCTGAATTCTCACACCCTCTATTCTTCCCCCGCTTCAGATTTGGATTTCTTAGATCTCGAAATCGAACGATTTCGCTCGATTCCTAGGGCAAACGACGGAGTATTCACAATCGATTTCAGTCGATTCAAACTCGGTGAAGAGGAAGAAAGGAGATCGATCTCCGAAAATCAGATTGGAAGCATTTTTCAGAGGACGAAAAAGCGATTTCACTAGATTTGAAAGCGATTTGCATGAGTGAAGGAGAATGAGAATTAGATCCAAAATTGCTAGGATTGAAGGTTTATTCTCCATGGATTCGAAAATTGAGTGCATAAATGAGTTTAATAGTAAGTTGAATTAGATATGTGCATCATTTTGTTGAGTTGTGTGCATGTGTTAAATCTTCTGTGTGCATGAACGAGTCAATGTGCATGTTCTATAAGATTTTAATATGAATTTAGTTGTGCGCATGAATTTTTTTTCCAGTGTGCATGATTTTACCTTCTGCGTGCATGAGTTTTTGCTTTTTGTGTGCATCATTTTGGGTCCATGAAGTATACCTTCTGTGAGCATGATCAAATTTGTATTGATAAGTCCATGGCATAAAATGTATGTGAAATTTGAAAATACATTTATAACTGCAAAACCTCTCTTCTTCCCTACTCTTTCAGATCTGAATTCTCACACCCTCTATTCTTCCCCCGCTTCAGATTTGGATTTCTTAGATCTCGAAATCGAACGAATTCGCTCGATTCCTAGGGCAAACGACGGAGTATTCACACTCGATTTCAGTCGATTCAAACTCGGTGAAGAGGAAGAAAGGAGATCGATCTCCGAAAATCAGATTGGAAGCATTTTTCAGAGGACGAAAAAGCGATTTCACTAGATTTGAAAGCGATTTGCATGAGTGAAGGAGAATGAGAATTAGATCCAAAATTGCTAGGATTGAAGGTTTATTCTCCATGGATTCGAAAATTGAGTGCATAAATGAGTTTAATAGTAAGTTGAATTAGATATGTGCATCATTTTGTTGAGTTGTGTGCATGTGTTAAATCTTCTGTGTGCATGAACGAGTCAATGTGCATGTTCTATAAGATTTTAATATGAATTTAGTTGTGCGCATGAATTTTTTTTCCAGTGTGCATGATTTTACCTTCTGCGTGCATGAGTTTTTGCTTTTTGTGTGCATCATTTTGGGTCCATGAAGTATACCTTCTGTGAGCATGATCAAATTTGTATTGATAAGTCCATGGCATAAAATGTATGTGAAATTTGAAAATACATTTATAACTGCAAAATGTAGGTGATGAAAACACCAAAAGTAATGGATTAGAACATGGAACAATGCAAGTTGCTCCACCTTCAAATCCAACAATTAATGCTTCTCTGGCTACAACATCACCACAAAATGGTAATTCCATTGCAATGTGTGAATAAAAAGTATGAATTTCATAAATTAAGTGTAATATATATGAGTCTTATAGCATGTTCTTATCTTATTGTTGTTGTATGCATGCCTTTTTTTTTCTTTTGTATGCATCAGTTTGTGAGTATGAATTATACCTTTTGTTGCATGTTATATACTTTCTAGGAGCATGAGTAAGTTTGTATTTTATAAATTTAGTGCATATATGAGTTTTATATATGCTCTATAAACTTTTAATCTGAATGTAATTATGTGCATGAGTTGAACCTTATTTTGCATGAATTTTATCTTCTGTGTGCATGGGTTTTATCAGTTTTACCTTCCGTGTGCATGAGGTTTACCTTCTCTGTGCATGAGGTTTTACCTTTTGTGTGCGTCCTTTTATTAGCATGCATTACCATTTGTGTGCATGTGTTATACCTTTTGTGTGCATGAGTAAGCTTATATATATGAGTTTTATAACATGTTCGACAATCTTTTAATCTAAATGTAGTTATATGCATGAGTTGAACTTTATGTGCATGTGCATGAATTTTACCCTTTGTGTGCATGAGTTTTACCTAGTGTGTGTGCATTAGTGTTTTTTTTTTAATATTTACTTTTTTATAAATTTCCTCAAGAAGAACAAGATGGAAGCGAAAGTTCACCCCATTGAAGACGAAGATAAAGTACGAAACATATTGTGGAATTTTTGCTATAAGGCGCATGAAAATATACTTGGACAATGGAATATCGGACATGAAGTGTGGTGTTAAAAAAAGAGACAAGAAGGAGATGTCTAGCTTGAGAGAGAAGAACCTTTAAAGTCTCTGTGAGAATATACATCCCACATCGGAAGTGGATAGCTTGGTGGTCTAGTATATAAGCAGACGAGCTACTCCTCCTATCACCAATTGGTTTTAGGATGGAACCTCATGGGCTTAAGTGCTAGGCCCAACTGCGCATACACGCGCTTGCACGCACGATCCCAGTCTGTCACTGTCACGGACCTACCGTGGGCCCAATGGACTTATACAAAGTTCAAGATGGTATCAGAGCGGGTTTGGTCCTGGGCTCCACGAAATCCAAGTGTCAACTGCTATAGAACCAGTTGCACTTGCGGGGGAGTGTGAGAATATACATTCCACATCAGAAGTGGATAGCTTGGTGGTCTAGTATATAAGCAGACGAGCTACTCCTCCTATCACCATATGTGCTAGGCCCAACTGCGCATACACGCGTTTGCCCGCACGATCCCAGTCTGTCTCTGTCACGGACCTATCGTGGGCCCAATGGACTTATACAAAGTTCAAGAGTCTCCTCAATGATGAACACAATGTAGTGCGTAAAAGGGTGCTAGACATAATTGAAGATAACTGACCCTCAAAAGTCGCAAGACCCTCTAAAAGAGTTGGAGGTAGAAAGAAAAAAGTATGAAATAGTGGTTTTATAGTTGGAAACATGATGTAAAGATTGTGGAGTATGGTTCTTGTATAAAGATTGTGTAGTAGATTCTAGTTGTTGGCTTGTTCAAAATCTATTTTTTTTTGAAATGCAAATTATTGATTTTAAATTACTCTCAAGAATCTCAAAAAATTGTGTGCATGAGTTAGGTTTCGGTGTGCATGACCTAGTGATTTTGTGTGCATGAGTTTGTGTTATATTGCGCATATATGAACTTCCATTTTTAACGATTAAAAGAATCTCAAAAAGTGTATTAGCATAAGTTAGAGGCCAGTGGTCTGTTGTGCATGACTTAGTGTCTGTGTATGCATGAGTTTGTGCTATGTTGTGCATGAGTCAATTTGATTTTCAATCAATCTAAAGAATCTCAAAAAAATATGTGTATGAGTCAGGGATTAGGTGTGCATGAGTTTGTACTTATGTGTGCATGAGTTTATGCCCTTGTGTGTATGACTCAGTGCTTCTATGTGCATAAGTCAGTTCATGTGAGCTTTCTTAATCAACAAACTTGTGTGCATGAGTTAGTTCATCCGTGTGCGTGAGACATTGCTTCTGTATGCATGGGCTAGTGTTTTTGTATCTCAACTTAATCAACAAATTTTGGTCATGTCTTGCAGTTGTGGCTAAACTTATTACGAATTCCACAAATACAGATAATACTTTTGTTTGCAATCAACAAAAACTACTAAAAAATCTATAAAAAGGAAAAAATATTTTTTTTCCTAGAGTTTCAAAAGTACGTGTGCATGACTTAATTCATCCGTGTGCATGAGATACTGCTTTTGTGTGTATGAGATAGTGTTTTAGTATAACTTTGGGGAAATTCAAGGAACAGATACACAGTAGCATAACTGACCTTTGTGACCTGACTAATCAAAGTAGAGTTCTCTAAAAAAATCTATTGTAACAATTAATTGTTAATTGTATTTATACTCCGTAAATTGAACTTCGTACAGAAACTTCAAATCTCTCCATTGTGAATGGTCAGATACTGAGCCACGGGTCCATTCATTTTTCTTACAAATAATGAATAGTCATGCACATATCTTACATATCCCAAACTGAGCAAGAAAGTCAACTCTTTGTTCAACTGTCTTGATGCCTGTTTAAGGCCATATATGGACCTTTGTAGTCTACAAACTTGACCTGGTTGTATTTTGTTGTATCCTTGTAGGTAGCATATACACTTCCTCATCCATTGATCCTTGTAAGAAAGCATTGTTCACATCTAATTGGTGAGCATGCCATTTCTTCACTGTTGACAAAGCTAATAATACCCTTACTGTTGCTAGCATTGTTCACTAACCTTGCTTTATGTCTCTCAACTGAAAGGGTATAATCTTTTCCATAGAGTTTATCAACCAACATCGTACCATATGATCTGTACGAATCCATCTCTCACAAGGTTTCTTGCACGTTCCATCAAGACGGAATTGAGTCAATTGTGCCCCGAGATGATCTGAACTGGATAACGTCAGTGAATCGCAACTTGGCAAGCTCTCTAATCTTGCACCAGATGCACCATCGTTTCCAAATCCAGCCTCCACTGCATCAAAAAAATATCGCGGAAGAAAAACAACAAGATCGAGCATCGTCGGCTCTGATACCATATGAAGGTGATAAAGTAAACCTAGATCGATCACCGAATCATTAATGAACTCACAGAAAGAGAGAGAATGAAAGAGGACCTTAGTCATCACCATGTAGTCTTCCACCTTAGAGAACTTCACCAGATAATACCCTTTGAGTGTCATTTTCCTGGCGTGTTTCCAAAGCTCTTGGAGCCTTCGGTTCATGCATGATATCGAAGGTAATCATGGTACGCAATGCCTTCACTGCAAGGGACGAGATCCAAACAGAGGCAAGCACCACTAGGACATCCGGGTAAACAGTGATGTCTGGTTTACTATCCTATTCTTCACCATTAGGGAATGAGATCTCAATTTCTTCTCCGAGGAATTGTTCCGATAATAACTTTATTCCAAGAGCCCGGGGCTGAGTTTCAGGTATGAGCTCTAGAGAAACATGGGGAGAGGCCATCCCCTCACCAACGAGGGCTAACAGAAACAAGGCAGAAAAAATTTAACGCGCACAAGCATTGTTTTTTTCACATCTAAATTCTGTATACAACAGTTAACAAGTTAAGCAATTTATTCAGCATGACCGTAAACTGATTACACCAGTTGACATATAAGATTCCCTCAATCCCAATAAAAAAGTTCAAATTGCGATCAGCAAATATATGCATAGGAAGAAGATTCCGCTGACTAAAAACCCAACCTAGAAAAAGTAAAACTGAGATATCCGTTGACAAAACATGCACTCCGCGAACAAGTTACTGTCCCATACTATTTTGTGGAGTTATCCATGGGTTTTCCCTTGTATCCCCATGGGTTATTGCTTGCCCACTTCCATTGCCCCCTGCAGATATCATCAATTCCATATTTGGCCCTGAAAAGAAGATCCAGTTTACAAGATCATGAAACTATTTCAAGTATTCAGGAAAAATATAATCAAGAATAGGCTTGAAATAGCATGGGACAGAAACTTACTTCCATCCAAGCCCTTTCTCTGCTTTCTCTGTTGAAGCATAAACTGCTGTTGCATCGCCAGGCCTCCTCGGGCAAAATTTTAACTGTATTTTCTGGATTTTGCAACAGGAATATTTTCTGTTAAGTTGGTTCAGTAAGTTAAACCTGATACTAATAAATAAATAAATAAGGTCATTGATGATTCATACCTTTCCAGACGCTCTCTCAAATGCGGCCACCATTTCAAGCACAGATGCACCACGACCAGTCCCCAAGTTGTAGGCAACACAACCTTAACACAAACAAAAGTCGGATGTTCTGATAGATCTAAATGGTAACTCTATAACAGACAAAGAAGACTACTGAACCATCCTCAACAGAAGACGATGAAGAAACAACTTTCAGATCACCTAGGTTTTCTGTCTTGAAAAGTTTTCTCAGAGCCGCAACATGGCCTTCTGCAAGGTCCATGACATGGATGTAATCTCGAACCTAATGATTGAAAATGGACAACTTTCATAATGAAACGTTGCAAAAGTTGAACAGCTCTCTTGCATCAAATTGAGAAAGTGAAAGTAATTAAGGATAACATACAGCTGTACCATCCCTGGTCGGGTAGTCATGACCATAGATATTAAGCTCAGGCAATCTGCCAACAGCTACTTGTTGAATGTAGGGCATGAGATTTGTTGGAATGCCTTTTGGATCTTCACCTATTCTTCCACTCTCGTGAGCTCCAACCGGGTTAAAGTACCTTAGCAAAATAATTTTCCAATCTGGGTCTGCCTTTGAAATGTCTCGAGCAATTTCTTCAAGATACAGCTAGTGTTCAACATAGAAGGATTAATTTGTCACAAGAAGCCTGAATCACATCACCCAAAATTCAAGTAATACAGAAATAATAACAAAAGAATCATTTGAATGCAGGCGAGAGTACCTTAGAACGACCATACGGACTCATAGCCTTTAGTTCGAAATCTTCAATACATGGAACCTTCTCTGGTTGGCCATAGACAGTCGCAGATGATGAGAACACCAACTATTCATCACCAAAATGTTACTAATTACATGTGGAATATATAAGAAATTGGTTATATCTAAACACAGAATCCCAGATGATGAGAACACCAACTATTCACCTTCCATTTGGAGCTCCAGTGACATATATAACTCCAGTGACATATATATACACAATATCACTGAAGTTATAGTCACCAACTCTATTAGACTCTATTTAATTAATAATCAATTTAATTCAAGCTATAGAAGTGTGGCATTCTTCCTATAATGAAGATAACAATTGTTTGTACATATTTATCAAATAGTGGGCTCGATTTAGATAATTATGGTAAACATTGAAAGTTAAATAGAATACATAACACTGTGTTACCTTCTTACAGTTGTATTTAGCCATGATGTGATACAAATTGATAGAGCCTACCAAATTATTATCATAATACCGAATAGGGAAAGCAACACTTTCACCCACAGCCTTGAGTCCAGCAAAATGGATCACAGCTTCAAATCTACATCAACCCGAAAAAGGGTTTTTAATCAAAAAAAAATATAAAAACATGAAATTCACAAAATTTGGTAATGAAGGAGCTTCAGAGTGTCAGAAAAATACTTGTTCTTACAGAACAACCTTTCAATATCATCTTTGTTCCTCAAGTCACCCTACAAACGAAACGCACAAGAAACGACATACTGTATTAAATTGAAACGAAACAAAACAAAATCAAGAATGTGGGGAATATAAACATGCCATATTGATCTCAAGATTCTTAGCCAGATTAGGACCAGCCAATTCTCTGACTCTATGAACAGCTTCTTGGCAGGAATTATCAAGATTATCGATGATCCAAACCCTAAAGCCTTCCCTAAGCAACACAAGAACAGTGTGTGTCCCAACGAATCCAGCTCCGCCTGTCACGAGGATGTTCTTCCGCTCGCAACCCATTGTGTCTTGAGGAGAAATGACAGCAAAATTGGCGTGGCTTTGATCTTCACAACGAATCCAAAGTGTGATTCAGCAGACAGTGTAAGGAATTTCAAAATTCAATGCCGGTGAGATAGGAGAGATTAGTGGTAGGGTAGTTGACGGTAAAAAAAAGCAACATAGAAAATCAATTTTGTGATCATCTTATTTATCTGTCCTTTGCAATTTACAAACCATAAATTATGGCCCTTGCTATATGGAAGGATTTGTGCCCAATGTCCTATTGGGCACTATAAATTTAACAAATACACCTCCTAACTAAATATTTATAAAATACCCTAGTATAAAATACTTCTCTCTTTCTTCCAGACCTAATCTCATCCTTTCTTCACTCCCCTCTCTTCTGCCTCTCTTCCGCCTCCTTCAGCCTCGGAGGAGTACTTTCTCTCTGCTCCCGACTCCCAAAAGGAGTAAGCCACTTCCGCCTCGGTCCTCCGAGGGGTACCTTCCGCCTCGATCCGGCACCGGAGGGGTACTTTCTCTCTGCTTCCGACTCTCAAATCCAATGGCTCCTGTCCACACAACTACACTCAGCCTCGTTCAGTCGCATTCGATCTCATTCGGTCGCTCGTTGCGCCAAAGCTTTCGTGCTCCTCCTGTCTCTGAAACAATCGCCGGATCTCAGTTCGCCTAATTCCAAATCCGAAGGATCTCAGTTCGCCTAATTCCATGCTTCTCCTGTCTCTGATTACGCCTTCGATACTGATTCTCGTCTCCCGATTCGTGTCCAGGAGGCCTGAGATCAACGATTTCAGCTCCGGAGACGTCCATATCCGAAGTTTTGTTGATCTGCGTGCTTGATTCTTGATTCAGTTGGCTACCAGTGGCTCTCCAGCTTTTCCTCTAATGAAGATCTGGCCTCCAGTGGCTCCATACAGGCAAGTGTTTCTCATATAAATTTAATAGTTATTCAGTTTTAGATGTAGTTTTGTTGATTCAGTTGGCTTGCAATTGTTGATAGTGAATCTTGAAATTGACTGCAATTGTTGATAGTGAATATTCTTGTACATAGCCATCAGAATATTGATTGCGTGCTTGATTCTTGATTCAGTTGGCTTGGAATTGTTGATAGTGAATCTTGAAATTGAGAAAATTGCAGTCAATTTTTATTTAGTTTATAGTTTTTAAAATATGAGAAAATTGCTGATAGTTTATAGTTTTGCAGTCAACATTGATTCTTGCTAGTGAATCTAGAAAATGTCAACATATTTTAGATGTAGTTTTGTTGACTTCAGTAGGCAGACTTAGGAACTTAGCCTTACTCAGGTCTTATCCGAATTCCTTGTTATTGTTATGTAATGTGGTGATATTAGTATGTACTGTTGTGAATTCCTTGTTAGGCTATGTTACTAAGTTCATCAGTAAAGCTAAGTTCTGAGCTAGAAATGCAGGATTCCTTGTGATACCTTTGTGGTGATTTTTTTTCTGTTTTGTTGTTCTGAGCTAGACATTAACTCTTTTTTATTGTATTCCTTGTCTCCTCATGCAGGTATCCCTGTAACTAGCATCCGAAGACCAGAACAGGGATTGTGTGCATTTCTATTTCTTCGTACGTATTATTTTTCGTTTTGACAGATCATTACTCATGTTCACAGTTTAGTTACATTGTGTTGACATTTTATTTACTCATGGTGACACTTTTGTTACTTTGTTGACAAGCTATTATTGGCATCATTTCTTTGCATTCAAGTAGATTAGTTTTGCTCGTTGCAGGGACTGATAAAGAACCTGCGTTGTTGCTTTGTTGCAGTGCGAGGAAGTTTGCTTTAGATGAGGAAGAAGTAACCAGACTATTTCGAATTAGGAAACTGGGATGGAGATGCTTCATGATCCAGGTTCAACAGACAAAGTAGGGAGATATACTGTTTTTCTAGTGTGTTTATAGTTTTTAAAATATGTTGACATTTTAATTTAGTTTGTTGACAACTTTTGTAAAGTGTTGACAATGTTGACAATTTTGTAATATTACTCGTGTTGTATGTTGTTGACAACTTATTTAGTCGTGTTGAGTTGACAACTTATTTAGCCGTGTTGACAACTTATTTATTCGTTTTGACAACTTATTTGGTCGTGTTGACAACTTATTATTCTTGTTGACAACTCTATTATTCTTGTTGACAGCTCTATTAAAAATTTGTTGACAGCTCTGTTATAAATTTTGTTGACAACTCTGTTAAAAATTTTGTTGACAACTCTGTTAAAAAATTTGTTGACAACTTTGTTAAAAAAATTGTTGACAGCTCTGTAAAAAATTTGTTGACAGCTCAGATAATAATTTTGTTGACAGCAAATGGGGTATTTTCTTATAACTTAAAAAAGTGATGCAGAAACTTAAAAAACGTAACAGTTTTAGGGTATTTACCAAAAAACTGGTACTATATGCCATCCGGGTAGTTCTCAAACACTGTCAGGTTTTTTGCGTAACATGAAAAAATGATTCTCGCGTTATACGAGAGGTGCATATCTCGTGCTACGCAAGAAACACTGAACATTTATTTCTGGTTCTGTCTCTCGCGTAATGCGAGATCTGCATTTTGAAATATTGCACTTATTGCATTACGCGAGAAACCTGCTGGTGTTGCAGAATTTGCCTTGTTCAGAATTTGATAAAATTTTATTGTTTTATTCAATATATAGAAATAGATATGGTCGCCTACACTCTTTTTTGATTCGTCCTAAAGAGTTTTTTAATAATAATAAAAAATTATAATATTTATTATTATATAATTATAATTAAATATATTAATGTTATAAAAGGTGTCTCGATAAATTTGCTAAAAAAATGTCCCTTATATGACGAAAATACAAGTCCTCGGGTAAATTTCCAACTTTAGCATCCAACAAGTTATCCTTGTTCTAAAAGTTGTTCTTTTAATATTGATACATGTAGTTGTGAAAAATCAGCAACAACATTTTCTTTACTAAAACAGGAGGTACTAAAACACGGAGAAAAGTTCGGGCGCAAATAACTCTTAACGTAGGAAAACGAACAGACCGCGTTCATAGATTATACGCCAATGTTCATATTCTAGATAGTAATGTTATAATCCGGGCCATGAAATTTTTTGAACGTTTTCAGTGAGGGACGCGGTGGCATACTTGTAAATACTGGAAACTTTGTTTTTCTTTTCAAAATGACCTAAAAAATTTATCGCCCAGATTATGAATATTACCGCCCAAATTATGAAGATTAGCTTGTTATTTGTGAACGCGAAAACTTCGTTTTCCTACGTTAAGCTTTGTTCTCACCGGAATTTTTCTCCTAAAACAAGAGGTGTACAAAATGCGAAGTATTCACATTCATTAATAAAAGTCAATGTTCATAATTTAGGCGGTTATGTTCATAATCCTATGATTATGTTCGTTCGGGTAAAAATAACAAAGTTCACATAAATTACAAAATTGTCACTGCGTGACTCATTTAAAGAGTAAAAAATTATCATCGTCCAGATTATGTACATCTAAACGCTTCGCACTTCATACCATAACTTCTTTCCTACACAAACCCCCTCTTCTAAAACAATGAAAAACTTTGAAATTGTTAAAAAAAACAAAGTATTGGATTTCAGAGAAAGGTTCCAGAGAGAACATACTTTATGGTACGAATGGCAAAGTCCTCGTGTTCACAAATAACAAACTAACGATTATAATTTGGGCGGTCATGTTCGTAATGTCAATCATACTCGTTCAGATCATTTTAAGAAGAAAAAAACAAAGTTCATAAAAATTACAAAAATGTCACTGCTTGACTCATTTAAAGAGTTCAAAATTGTCATTGTCTATATTATAAACATTATCATCTAGAATATAAACAATGACGTGTAATTTGTGAACATAAACGCTTCATACTTCAAATCGTAACTAAAAGTGTCACTGATCTTTTGGGACACCTTTCCGAATATTCCTAATACAATTGATCACTAAAAGTTGTGTTTCAGAACAAGATTTCTAATACCTAATCGATTAGCAGCCCACGCCCTCTCTAGAGTCGGTAAGGCTTTAATCAAAATAACCAACGAATTCACTATTTGTTTGCTTTCCACTAGAATTGTATACCCAAATTCATTTCTAATAACTAGTTTAGCACCCGTGTCTTCCACGGAAATATAAATAGCTTTAGAAAAATTATTTGAATTTTAATCATAATATATATATATATATATATATATAATAATAAAGAAAAATATTTGATAATTAGTTTCGTTACTAATTCTTAAAGTAAATCTTAATTAACATCAATCTTAAACCCATTTCAGTTGTGAATATAAGCTCTGTTATCATTAATATTAGAGATATTATATTATAGATACAATCTTTCCTTGTGTAGATATCTTATTTCTCATATATCTTGTTTAGTCTATACTGTAACCCCAATCAATCAATCAAGCAGATCATTATTTCCCCAAAATCTCTTAACATGGTATCACACCTAGGATTCTAATTTTTTTTACGCTCCTTTCTTCTTCCCTTCCGCCACCTTTTGGCTGCCGGAATCCACTACCACCGGCCATCTTCTTGGCTGCCTCCTCTCACCATGGTTAATGATAACTGATAAGCGGTATTTTACATAGCGCTACTATAGGTTATTAGCTCATTTTGTATAGGATTATGCTAGATGTTATGATGTATTCTGTAATCATGGAGTTTTGGAGAGTTGAGTTACACATGAGATTACAGAAGATGATGCGGAGCATTGAAGCATAAGAAGAGGAGTCGAAGCTGAAGAAGACCACAAGTAGCATTGGAAGCAGCTGAAGACGAAGCCAAGGAAGCCACAAAAGCCAAATCCGCGACCGCGGGTCACAAACCGCGGTCGCGGAAAAACTACTGGACCAACCAAGATCACAGAAGAAATTCCGTGACCGCGGGTCCCAAACCGCGATCGCGAAAATGCCACCTGAAGAAGCCAGATCACAGAAGAAAATCCGCGATCGCGGAAACCCGCCAGAGAAGACTTTCTTCATTTGCCCGATTTAGTATGTTGTGTTAAGTTTTGTAACGTTTTTAGCTTCATTTTGTCAGTTTAATTCTGCAGATACATATAGGTTTTAGGTGTTGATGATCTTGAATAATCTTCCACATTCCATTTCCATGTTTTGAGAGTTTTTCCTCAAGAACTTCATGAGTTGCTAAGTCCATTTGTTTTGCTTGACATTTGAAGCTTTCAGATTGATTAAGTTGTAAGATTTCTTTCCTTTGTTCTACTCTTATGATTGTCTCTATTCTCTTGTGTGTATTGCTATTGAATTAGATTTGCTCATTTAGATTGGCCATCTAAGTAGTTTCACCTCATTCATATTGCTATTGTTTGGTTATTTCTAGTTGAAATACCATACTTGTTTGTAGCACACACAATTTGCATGAACTAGTTGTGAATGTCAATTGTGAAGAGAATTGAGTACATGTCGAGTATCTGACTAGTTGTCTATGGTATTGCATGTATCTATCCATTCCTGAACTTAAAACTGCTTTATTATTGAATTTTGATAGTTTCAAGGTTATAGTTGAGTAAGGGTTATTAGGACTAGTTGGACTAATAACTACATTAGAACAGGGATTAGAACGATCATATGAGTAATTCGACATAGGATTAAAATGAGTTTATGATCAACTTGTTAATCTGTTAGTGGATAATTGTCAAGTGAAACACCTTCCATTGATATATTTACAATCCAAATCAACCTTCGTTACATTGTTCTTAAAACATACAACCCCCCCCCTTTGGTTACTTACACTCGTTAATCATTATTATAACTTTAAGAATCGATAACCTGATTCCCTTGGGATTCGACCCTTGCTTGCCTACTATACTTGTTAGTGAGCTTGTTAGGATTACTTGACTTGGCATACGACAAATTCGTCTCGTCACTTAGCAAAAAATATATCAAGCAAGGTGGTTTGCCGACTAGTTCTCCCTCTTCTCATATTTGGAGGAGCATCAAAGTTGGCATGGATAAGGTCGTCAACAAGGGGGTCAAGTGGGTTGTCGGTAATGGTTGTTCTGTCCGCTTTTGGCTTGACCCTTGGGTCGATGATGACGCCCTTTGTAAGAGATGCATTTCTTCTATCCCGGTGGACATTCTCGATCTTCCTATTGCTGATTTTTGGGATGTCTCTAGTGGCTGGAACTGGAATGTGATTTCTCCTTTTGTCTCCTCTCCTATGTGCCTCAAGATTGCGGCTTTTGCTCTTTCCGATCTCCCCTCGGCTCATGATTGGATCAGTTGGAAAGGATCCTCTTCGGGTAAGTTTTCGATCTCTTCGGCTTTTGATTTGCTTACTAATGTTGGCCCTTCCTTCTCTGCAGATTCCCGCCTCTATAATATTATTTGGAAGCTCAAAGTCCCTGAACGTGTCCGATCCTTTATTTGGCTCGTCTTCAAGGGTGTTATCCTCACCAACATGGAAAGACGCCGTCGCCATATGACGTTGGACGACTCCTGCAGTTGCTGTTCTGGAATGCCCGAGTCCCCCTTGCACCTGTTTCGTGACTGCTGGATTTCTGCAAGAATTTGGCCAATGCTTAACCCACCCCTTAGCCACGAGGATTTTTATGCCGACAAGATTGCCTCGTGGCTGCGTTTGAACCTCTTGAGCCAAGCCATTGATGCTCGGGGTATCGATTGGTGTGCCACTTTCGCCTTGGCTCTGTTTTGGATTTGGAAGTGGAGAAACGACCGCATTTTCAACAACCAAGATCATCATGGCTGCAAGATCTCTTTTATCCTCGACAGGGGTCGTGAATACTCCATGGTTGCCTTGGCTTCCAAGTCCTCACAACCTTCCTCTCAAAGGATTGAGATGTGCATATCTTGGTCCTTTCCTCCTCCCGGATGGGTCACCGTCAACTCGGATGGTTCGGTGGATTCCTTGGGTCTCGCCTCGACTGCGGGGGTTATCCGTGACGATAAAGGAGATTGAAAGATTGGTTTTTTTCATAACATCGGTTCTTGCTCGATCCCGATGGCCGAATTTTGGGGCGTTTTTGATGGTCTCAAAACTGCTTGGAACCATAACTTCAGGAGAGTTGTTGTTGAAACCGACTCTTTGGTTGTCATCGGTTTGCTCAACAACCCGCCGCCTCCTCACCACCCCCTCGCTAGTCTCGCCGCTTCCGGCAGAGACTACCTTCGTAGGGATTGGCTTGTCCAATTCCGCCACGTCTACCGAGAAGCCAATTGTGTCGTAGACGCTCTTGCCTCGCTCGCGTTCTCCTTTCCCGTCGGTTTTCATTTATTGTTTGTTCCTCCCATTTTGGTTTGTAACACTCTTAAAGACGATGTTAGGGGATTGGCTAAACCCCGCTCCTTTTTAGCCTAGTTTTTATGTTATGCTTAAGGGCTTGCCCTTGTTTCGACCAAAAAAAAAGTCAAAATCCAACAAAATCAAGCAAGTTGGAATTGAGCTACTACAACCAAGTTGGAATAATATACGCGCGTGGCAATTACGGTTTTTTCTATATACTTTAACACTTTAACGTTGTTTAATAAATGTCTTAAAATTTGATCGGACTAATCATATTCACAACCTCTGCAATTACTGAAATGTAACCCCAACGAAGTAAAATTTATAACAAAAAATTAGGAAATAAGCAAAAAATTACTCGGAATGCAGAGTTGCATTTTATGCCTGAGAAATACTATGAATCTAGCGAGAAGTATAGGAGTGCGGGTGCCATCACTACTTGGAAATCCTGTACAAATTCCCCAAAACCAAACCCTAGGGGGTTCACAATCCCAAATCCTCCATTTCTCAGAACGAAGAGGCAATGCATTTGGACCCTCAGTTGCACAAGTTCAGAGTCAAGCTGCTGCGTATGATCAGTTTCAGGCCAACCTTAAAGCACAGAGTCAGCAGAACCAAGGAGGTAGTAATGTGGGTCCCAGGATGTCTCCGTCCTAACTCAGGTATTGAATTTTGTGTAGAGGTTAGGCAAATTTTCAATGGAATAGGCATTTATTTCATTAATGCAGGTATCAATTTCAAATGAAATTCCTTTTTGGTCATTTGCAATCAATATTCCTGTCCTGCGACGGTTCCATCTAAGGGAATATGATGTATATCTTCAACAGGAATGGAGTTTGCTTGCTTTACAGGGAGAGGAATCGCCTCTTTCGAACTCTGGATCCTAATCAAGATCAGAAGCTTCTGTTTGGCCTGCTTTTCTCTTTGAAATCACTAACTGTAAAGATGAATTCAACTAGGTCACCTTTGATTACTGCATTTTATTTGTAAAAAATTGAATGGCGAGATCTGATTGTGAATTGTGAATGCAATGGTGAGAAAGTGAACCTTGGGGGCCTCTTTTACCGGGCGAGGGTTGTTTGTTCCATAGTTTTCGTACGAATACTTACAAGCTCAGTTTCATGCAAACTCCATCAGGAATAAAGGTAATTTAAGCTACATTGTATATTTTCATGTGTGTTGAATGAATTTCATGACTATATACATGTTTTTTTGCTTATTTCCTGGTTTTGCATATTTTCTTTCATTCAAGCTCAGTATAATTTGGTCAATGCTGTTAGTAATTGCAAATTTTGTTCTTTAATTTTTCATTGAAACCATCCCATTGAAAACAACATTGTATATTTTCATGTGTGTTGAATGAATTTCATGACTATATACATGTTTTTTGCTTATTTCCTGGTTTTGCATATTTCCTTTCATTCAAGCTCAGTTTAATTTGGTCAATGCTGTTAGTAATTGCAATTTGTCATGTTCTTGTTGCATTTCTGTTTTCATGAATATGGAAGTTGAACGAAGAAGTTAGTGCACTATTTTGTTTCTGGTTTTGTTATTGCTTAATAAATTATTGAATCTGGATGTGATAAATGTGTAAATCCAATTTACGCGGAATTTTAAGGGCAGGGTTGCTGCTATGCAAGTGAAACCAGTTGATAATAATACAGGCGCAGGTGATGCATTCGTTAGAGGACGACTTATAAAACTAGCTCCATATCTAGGGATTATTCAGATAACTATATTGGAATTGATAATATGCTCACATTTTCTTTGAGAAAGGAATTGCAAAGGAATCATATGATAGGATTATAATTTTATAATACATCTCATAATTGAATGTAGATGTGCATTTGTAAGGACGAGAATCGGTCAAAAGAGTTTCTATTTTTTGCAAACGCGTCGATGGTGCAAGCCCTTAATATTAAGATTTAATCATGAAGTTGATAATCGTTTATTAAAATTTGAATTGCTTCTCTTAGCCTCTGTTAAAGGCCTGCAACGTTTTGTGGAGCTTCTTTTAGTCTTTTAGCCCCTTAATATTCAGACTTAATCATAATGTTTGTCAACATATTTTTCCACTGTCGTTTTTTTACCAGTATTCTTCCTCTGAATTGGACAGTTGGGACCAGTTGGACCTCTTGCTGTTACCATAGAAGATGCACTATTTAAATTGATGGCAAGTGTTATTGACTTAGAATTAATTATAACTTGCCACATGTTGCAAGGTTAACGAGATTAAATCTACAAATATATTTTCCTTGATATATTTTTGTTATTTCTTAAGGGTAGCACAACGGTTAAAGTCCCTTTTTAGCGGGAAACGATTAAAATCCCGAAATCCCGAAATTAAATCCCGCGATCGCCAGGGGGTGGGCCGCGATCCCGGTCGCTCTCCTGCGGAATTCCTTCGTTGCCTTCGCCCGGGTCATCTCGAACAGTGATAATAAACACCATTCTCGTGGGTGTTTCCAATAGATCTTTTGTACTCATAAGCTCCTTAGACAAGATAAAAGCGACTAACTTGTCTAACTCTTGTTGGACCGCCTTTGCTGTCGAGCGAGTCAATGCACCCTCGAACTCGGGAATGACCGACATTGGTTGATGCTCAGATGATCCTTCATCAGAAATAGTAACTGAAGACAGTTTCAATCCATAACAAAGCTCCTTATATCTAGTACTAAATTATTGGTTGTGTCTCGCCAAGTATCACATAGTATTCTCGAGGAATGGATAACCGGTGATGAAAAAGGGAAGCAATTTGGTGGTTTTAATTTCTGCTTGATTCAGCAAGTGCATTGATGAAAAATGGTTGCGAACACGCCTTGCTGCTTACATGTCACCGAAAGATTGCATTTTATTTGGTCAAGAATGGGAGCTGATTTCTAAGATCACGACTCTTCCTTTCATTGATGACAGTAACAATTGCTATGGAAATAAAATCCATGAGTACAAAAAAGAGCAAAGCTTCATCGTATGGCTGAGATAGTGTTCTTTCTATTTAAAGTTTTTGACTTGCTTGCTTAGGTATTAAATCATAGTTAATGCTATGAAATTAATTGATTTTGAAAGCTAAATTGGCGGCGGACTCATCTTCAATAAGGTTAACTTCCAAATCTAACCCTTTCTCACGTTATTTATCTTGGTTGAGTGCATTTTATAAATGTAGGAGCAAGAAAAGCTGATCATTGTTTTTCATTGCTTTGTTGATCAGTGTATGTACTCTCCGGATATACTTTCGATGGGTTTCATTATTCAGGTGTTCTTGAATTATGTGTTTCATTAAACTGACGTTCGACCTTACGGTTTCAAACCTTTTGTATCTTCTTTGTGAGTTTGTAATCACAAGAAATTTCATCGTTCTCATATTGTTTTGAAATTGAAAGATGCTAACACGAGACGGGATTTTGTAGGTACTCACCAAACATGAAAGAGATTAAAGTTGTCCCATATTAATGAGTTTACTGGGGTATATGCAGTTTCTTTGAATATTTAAAGAAGTAGGAAAGGAAAAATTATTATTTTTTGAAAGTCTTCATTTTGTTCTATTTAATGATCTCTTGTTGCTAATTTATATGTTCTCTTGAACAAGATATATATTGATATTTAAATTTTCAGGTTGGCATTGAGAAGGGAATAAAAAATCATTTAGTTCATTTAGGAATACACAATGTACACTTTCGGCATGTTTCGTCCGGAAGCTTTTCTGTTTATGGTCTTCTCTCCCAGTCTGTCATTATATTCATAGAAAAGCATATTAATCAATTTTTGTTGTTGTAGGGGAGTGTAATAATCAATTTATCATCATTCTATGCTGATTTGACTACATATATTTTGTAGCTCAATGGATGGTTGTGTTTGTTTTGAACTTTTAGATTGCAGGTGAGTGTATTGTTTGTTTTTCATAACACTTTAACATTCATTCATATGTCAGAGGTGGTGCAACCGTTGGTTAGACTGGTGCAGCGAGCAAACATGAGCAAGATAACAGTTACAAATATAACCAGGCAATCTGAAAATGCTGACGAGAATATGAACTGAAACCAGGTATATCTGTACTTTAAGTTCTTCAGCTTTTTTACTCAATTCGAGTTTAGCTTTGATTGTTGACCATAAACTATAGATGTAAGTTACAAACGTCGATTTTGATTTTAATTTTGATTTTAATTTTGAGTAATGTACAGCTCTCAATGTGATTCTGTTTACTGGTTTTATTTCTCTTTTTTAACTCAAATCTATTGAATTTCATTTTCCTTGATACAAAAATCAGTTCATAAGTTGTTTAGTTTGCTGTAGCTTTTTTGTACACTGCAGTTACATGATTATGGAGGTGGAAGAATTTCTTGAGATAGAAAAAGCTACATCTCGACTTTATTTAAACGAAAGAAAAAGGTTAGTCCTGCTCCTAGACTTCCAATTCCAAGTAGTAGTAACGGAAAGAAACATGTTTAGGAGAACGTTGATGTTGTTCTTTCAATTGCTCTATTGCAGCTCAAGAACAAGAAGTGAACAATCATTGGTTGGGTGGGGGACTCCTCAGCTCCACGACATTGATAAGTTGACAAAGATGGTAAAACCGACTCTTGAAGGACTCTACCCGGTCAGGTCTCTGTCTCGATTTGCTGATTCCACCGCTCTTTGTGTCCAGGTATCAATTCTACACATAACACATCTATACTATGCCTTCTATACATGTTTTTTGTTGTTTACTCTTTGGTTTAATGTGATAGGTGGAGCCAGAGTTCAGACCACCGATGTCAGAGGTGGTGCAGGTGTTGGTAAGACTGGTGCAGCGAGCAAACAGGAGCAAGAGCACAATCGAAAATACAACCAGACAATCTGAAAATGATGATGATAATATGAACTGAGACCATTTGTATAATAATACTTCCTTCCTGGGCATTGCTCTTTTCCTTATGGCTATCCAGGTATATCTCCACTTTATAACTTTTAAGTTCTTCAGCTTTTTAACTCAATTGGAGTTGATGATGAATGTTCAGCTTTTTTACTCCTTTGATGAGCTGAATTTCATGTGCTTTATTATCAGGTCTCATGAACTAATGTCAGTAGAATTGATTGACCACATTACTGATGAGCATCATATTGATGTCGAACGTGCTACTAACAGAAGGGTACAAGCACATTTTATTTTCTTCTTGGTTTTGTATTCAATATTAAAGTATAAGAAGGTTTCTATTTCGTATAGCATTTATAAGACTTTTCTTTTATATGGATTCTCTGCTTGGCAACTTTTGAGTTATTTTTAAATAAATAAAACTTACACAACCAAACATGTGCCAAGTCAAATTCACACTTGCATCTTAACTGTGTTACTCACTTCGTGTCTATACACGTTTTTGTCTTCATATTCATTGAAAAAAATTAGAAGCTTTACTCATTTCACAGTTGTCTCTCTGTTATATAGGAAATGATATTAATAAGCTCAGAATTTGCATTGCCCAAAGTAAGTTGTTAGCAACAATCTCTGTGTGAAAATGTTCCCTTATCTGCATCCTAATCTTCAATTTTTTTTGTTTGAATCATGAGCTCAAGAGAGAAGACATCGTTCACAATGATGTTTTACGATGCATCTAGTTTAAAATTGACATCAATGTCCTGGTTTGGTCTTTCATAAAAAATTGCATTCTGCAAGTGATGTGTTTGTTCTGTTTTCCTTGGGGAAGAGGGTGGGGATGTTTTTTAATCCACTTGTTTGGAGGCGAGGGGGACATGAAGTTCAGCGGTTAACCAACTTCATGCCATAGGAAGTTTTTTTGTGTTGCCACCATCGATCACTTTTTTGCTTTCCTTTCTCCTTTAACCAAGGTAGTCCTGTTGATTGCATATATTCTACACGACCATATGCTTATTTTTAGTGTTACTTTATATTATATCACTGTGGCGATTGTTTGAACTTCAAGTCTAAAATCTTAATCACAAGATAATTTCCTTCTTTCTCTTACTATATGATTTACGCTATTAATAACTTTCGAAATCAACAGGAAAGAAATCTGGAATGTGTTTCATTTGCAACACATCCGTGATAATAACGTATAAATCTTGAAGGTAATTAAACATGCTTCGTTGAGTTTCATAGCTCACTTTCAGCATTTTCTTATAATATTTGACTGTTTTTGTTTTTGTTTCATGCTCTTTTGCATACCTCTGTATCCCGTGGTAAGAAGGTTGTCATTAATGGGTCAAAATCTGGTCATAACAGCCCCTTAAGTGATAAATGAGAATGAACGGGGACCGTTCATTCGAATTGATCTAACGACCCAGATCTCTCTCACCTCCCACACTGGCAACTTCCTACTCGCTAGTTTTTTGTGTGAAACACACGCGATACATCGTTCCAGCGTGATTCAAAATTGGAGCGAAAACCGTCTCTTCCCATTCTTCTCAAAACTTCCACAGAAAACCTCTCTCGCAAAGGCGATCAAACCCTATCCTCCTACTCGCTTGCTTTTTCTTCGATTTCTCAACGAAATCACTTCGTTTTCTCTCGCCTATCATCAAAAACTACATACTCCTACAGATTTCGCGATGTCTGGCTCACAGAAGAACAGCGAAGGAAGAGGTATGGTGTTTAATCCCTAATTTTAGCGTATACGATGCTTTTTCCTGTGATTTCTCACTGATTTCTCTTCATTTCACTCCGTCGTTCACCAAAATCCATCAACTCGCTACTTAAAATGGCAGAATCTCAGAGAAGCCAAGTACCAAGAGGTATGGAGTATAATCTGGTATTTGGAGTTAGGTTTTTGCTTTGACATGTTAGATTTCGCTACATGCATGTTTTATTTTAAGGTACTGAGTGTGAAAAGTATATTTGTATGTACTGAGTGGTCATTATTTTGATCATGACTGTGTTTTTACTCTATGTTCACCAGATCTTGTATATATGTTCATCAAAGTTCCTAACAAAGTTCATCAAAATACATGTTCATCACAGTACATCTAAATGTTCATCAAATATCTTGTATTTGTTCATCGTATCTTGTATATACGTTCACCAGATTTCTTTTCAATGTTCACCAAAAATTTTGTGATTGTTCATCTCATTGCCTATAAAAGTTCATCATATGTCTTAAGATTGTTCATCAGATTTCTCTTATCTGTTATCATAAATCTTGTTATTGAATATTATCCTCTTTATAAACTTTGTATTTTTGCACAATATATAACTTGTATGTTCAATATTACAGAGATAAGAAGCAAAAAATCAAATGACAGATCACAAAGAAATTTGTCATCCCAAGAACAACAACAGGAGGAAGAAACAGTTCATGGTAACTAATGTTCATCAACTCTTTTTTCTTTGTTCATCACAATTCTTCATAATGTTCATCAGAATGTTTAATAATGTTCATCATTCCTCTCATATATAGTTCATATGTATGTTTAATAATGTTCATAATTGTATTTCAATATGTTCACCATCTTGTTTGATATTGTTCACCATGATCCTTAATTTTGTTCATCGGCTTTGTACATGTCTTTATACTAATAAGTTACTTTTAATGTTATAGCATCCCCTAAACATGAGATGGCAAAATCCAAGAAAGTAGTTGCTACAACAAGCAAGAGAAAAAGAAGTAGCCAAAGGATACACTGTTCTCAGACCAAGGGAAAAGAGATTCAGTTGTACAGCCCAGAAATTCCTGTAACACAAATAATGAAGAACTTGAAAAGGCCTAGCGGGGGAATTGTAATAAGAGATGTTGAAGACCAACCAGAACAAGCATCCAGGACAAACAAGTCTGAAATTGTGCAGTCAAGGAAAGGGAAAGAAAAAGTGACTGAAAGCATCAAGAAGCAGTTCCCAGCTCAAAAATGTAGAAGTTCTCCAGCGCTTCTGGTTTCAACTTTGGCTAGAATGAGTCCAATTCAAAAAAGCTGCATAGTAGAGTTGGGATTTGGATGCTTGCTTAAATGGAAAGTGGACAAACTTCCAGCTAAAATCAGTCACTGGTTGTTGAAGAACTTTAATGTCGTATCCTGCACAATGAAGCTTGCCAAGTCAGTGAGGCACAAAATTACAACGCAAGATGTTCACGACTACCTTGGAATTCCTGTTGGTGGGATGCAAATAGAATTGAAGAGAACATTTACTGAACATGAGGATTTACAATATCAAGATCTTCACCGAAGGTTCAGGAATCAATTTCCACTGGAAATCGACACTGAATTGAATGATGTCAAGTTGCGTGACGCCTCAAAGATTCATGCATCACATGTCGCAGAGCTTTTGATAAAAACTGTAGTACCTGGAGAGTGGTTCAAGAGAAATTTCACGATGTTGCTTGTTGCAACCATTATGGACAGTCAGCCAAATGGTGGATTGAATTATAATATTCTTCATTACCTTGAGTGCACCGGGATGATTAATCACTACGACTGGTCAAAATTGCTAGTTGACCTTCTGATAAAGACAAATGAGTCTTTTGATAAGACAACAAATGCTAGTTTTTTCAGAGGACCAATCCTTCTACTACAAGTTAGTGTTCACCAATTTTAATCATTTTGTTCATTATCATATCATTATATGTTCATCAAACTAATATTTACTCATTTACTTTATTTGCTTGCAGTTGATATATTTTGATCGTGTTATTCTCAAGAATGTTGAACATGAGAGAGAGTTTCCAATAATTGTTAATTGGGATGCAGCCATGCTGAGGGCTAGGGAGGCAGAAGAGATCAAGATTGGTGGATTTGGAAAGGGTTATGTCAGAGATCCTCCAATTTTTACAGAAGATGATGTGAACAATGCTGCAAACATAAGAGACAGTCCATCCGCCTTATATCATTCACAAGAAGAAGCAACTGAAGATGCAAGTTTACTGGTAAGATTTTAAATATGTGTTCATCAAATTCCTTATGAAAGTTCATCAACATTGTTTTATATGTTCATCAGATTGTCTCTATCTGTTCATCAAATTTTGTAATAATGTTCATCACATCTGTGAACAATGTTCATCAAACTTCTGAAAAATGTTCATCAAATTTCTAAACAACGTTCATCAAATTTCTGAACAATGTTCATCAAGTTTCTAAACAATGTTCATCAAATTTCTGAACAATGTTCATCAATTTTGCTTTATTGGTTCACTATTATTTATTTTCTTGTTCATTAATGTTTCATTGTTTAATATTGAAACAGGGTTTCTTAGAGGACCATATAAAAGAGGGACAAGAACTTGCTACCAAGATTAGAAACTTCTTGGGAAGAATTGAGCAGGCTCCCTCACGTATAGCAAGTAATAGCTTGTTCAAGAAGGTGAATGAAGCTATTGAAAGAATGCTAAATGTGAGGGATGATGAAGAAAATGCAGAGCAACCACATCAAACAGAGGAAGACGAAGAGACATTGACCCAGCAACAGTTTTGGCGCGAGGCATCTAAATGTTTGGAAGAAGTGGAGAGAACTATGAAGGCCAAGAAGAGTTATGTTGTGAAAGCTGAAGATGAAGTTCCAGAGAAGACACCAGATGAAGTCATTGGTGAGACTTGTCGAAGCATTGCTAGAGATTACATTTCAGATATTCCATCTTTCTCTTTGGGAATATTCTCCCAATCACCTGAGAGGCCTACAGTGGTAGTTGATCCGCCAGAAGAAACTACAAGATCACCTGAGATGCCTCCAGTGGTAGTTGATGTGACAACAGAAACCACAAGACAGTACAAGAGGAAAATTTCATTCAAGGTAATATACAAGGCTTCTTAACTCTCAGTTACTATCTATGCTTTTATGTGTAATAACTTGTTGTGCTTTATTTCAATTGTAGATTCCTAAATCTGTAGTTGAAAGACAAAAGAGGTTGGATGCAGCTACCACGCACTCTGAAGATATCGTTGAAAGTACTCCTGTTGTTAACAGCAATGTTGACGAGACAGTCGAGGAAATTGATCCTATAGGTGATGAGGTGAGGATGGAAGAACAAAGAATTGAGAAAGAGAATGAGGTACATATTTTGCTTATAAATGTTCATCAAATAATTGAATTATGTTCATCATTATTTCTAATTACAGATAGAGAAAGAACAAGGAAAGGAACCAGAAAGTGTGGAGGTGGAAAGGATGGAACAAGGGAAGGAAATGGAAACACAATCTGAGGACAGGGGCGGGAAAGAAGGAGTTGAGGAACAAGTACAAGGGATGGAAATACAATCCAAAGAGGTGGTTCCTGAACCACAACTAAAAGAAAAGGAAAGTGTACAAGTTCAAGAGGTGGTTCCTGTTCAAGAGGAAGAAATAGAAGCCCAATATGTGAGGCAAAATGATGAGGAGAAGAGGAAAGAAAAGGGAAAGGACAAGGTGGAGAGTGAAGGAAAACAGACAGAGGAGCAGGTTGAGAAGGTGATCTTTATCATCATTTGTTCATCAACTTTCTTATACATGTTCATCAAACTTCTCACTTATGTTCATCAAACTTCTCACATATGTTCATCAATCATATTCAGGCACTAACTGAGAAAACAATGTTTGTTTGGAAGACGGGGAGTGAGAATGACCCAGAAGTAATCAAAAGAAAGAGACTAATTTCTTGGGCAAACAAATCTCCATACAAGCAAAGGATTGTGGACATCAAAGAGAAACCAACTGCTCTATAAATGAAACTCAGCAGCTGGATGTTGGAAGATTTAACACACCTAGAGTAAGAAAAGTTTAATTAGTTTTCTTCTAAAGTTCATCACTGGTTTTATAAATGTTCATCACCTTGTCACATTTTGTTCATCAATTCTGTTCTAGATGATCTTCATTTTTTGTTTCAGGGACATTGTTTTCAGCGTGGGGCATTTAAATTTCAAGAAGAATGACTTTCTGAGCATGCAAAACAATCAATATGTTGAAAGCAATGTGATTGACGCATGGGCACACTTGCTTAATCTCAAAGAGGAAGAAAGAGATGAATCAAAACCTCTTAGATTCTTTGCTTCAATTGATACAACGGTAGGAATTTTTTATATGAACAATTTTGTCATTAACATGTGGAAACATAACTAACGGAATCTTTTGATATTTTATAAAAGTCTGTCCCGACTATGGTGGGTTTTAAACTAAAAGATTCAATCACATTCTTCAATGGTGAAATGGAAACTCAGTTAGCAAGACTGCCACTTCACAAATTGAATGATATTCAGTTGGTAAGTATTCTATTAAACTTATCTATAAAGGTTCACCACTCTATAGACAAATGTTCACTGTGTTGTTTAAACTTGTTCATAAGACTATCTATACATGTTCACTATATTTTTTAAACTTGTTCATCAAACTAACAAAGGAAGTTCACTGTGCAGTTTGTCTTCCCAATATACCAGAGTGAACACTATTACTGCATTGTTTTCAATCTCAAGAACCCAAGAATAGATATCATTGATAACTCCAGTGTTCAAGGCAAGAAGCTTGTGAAATATTACAACGTTCCTAAAGTGATGGTAAGTTTTAATACTGTATATTGTTCTTCTGTTTATTTGGTAATGTTCATCATTATATTTCAGTATGTTCATTATCATATAACTGTATGTTCATCATCATATAACTGTATGTTTTAAGTATGTTCATCATTGTTTTTCAATATGTTTGATATTATTGTGTTTTTATTTTACAGAGAGCAGTGTTTGTGGAATTTCTAAGGAAGCATGGCATGGAAGCCAAAGCAGCTCTATTCGAAGACGAGAAAAAGGTCAAAGCTGAACGTCTTTCAATGTACTGGAGAGATGACAAGAACAAGCAGGATTGTGGTATATATACCATGCGACACATGGAAACGTACTTTGGGGAGGGGCTGACAAATTTTACAACTTCTTTGAAGAAAGGTGACAATAAGCAAATGGACATGATAAGGGTCAAGTACATTTCAGAGTTGTTAACCAACAGATTCAACAATGCTTACCCACAACTTATAGAATGGGTAAATGGAAAATGCACAATGTAGAAGTTTGACAATGAGTACAAGGATTCTTTTGTTCATCTATATATTACAGAATGTTCATCAAATCACTGAACAATGTTCATCAAATCACTGAACAATGTTCATCAAATTACTGAACAATGTTCATCAGCTTAACTGTGAATGTTCATTGAATATTTAGCCAAAGTTCATCATATTAACACTGAATGTTCATTGACGTTAATCTCAAAAGTTCATCAATATGATAAGTAATTTTACTTGTCTTTTTCACAAATATTCATAATATTAATAATGAATGTTCATCGAGCTTAAATACAAAGTTCATCAAATTAACACAACAAGTTCACCACATTAACAGAGAGAGTTCATCTAATTTGAAATCGATGTTCATCAATTTTACCCATGTTGTTCACCAGATTATATATAATTGTTCACCAAGTAGATTACAAATGTTCACCAAAACTAGATTTACACATAAAGACCTAAATGATAGTTTTAGAATTATATCTAACTTCAAACACTTGTTGAAGTATTCTCAGGACATGTAGAGCGATTGTGTCCGGATTTCAAACATATTGAACAACACTTCTTCACCTTGTTAGAATTCAATCTAACTTTCTCAATTGTACTTTTCAAACGTGATGTTTTTGGCCTTCCTTTGTTCTTTGATTGTGGAGGTGGAAGGACAGATATTGTATTTGGTAAAGGACCAACAAACTTCTCAAATCTTGCCTCTCTGCTTTTTGTAGGAGTCTTGATGTTACTCATAGAAGACGACTCAGCCTGAATGGATGAACTGTACAACTCACGCTTCTCCTTTAGAACAATCAACAAGTCTTTCAATTGATCAGAATCATGCTCAATTTCATTGATAATACTATGTATCTCAGACATAACATCATACACTAAAAGCTTCTTCTCATCCATCTCAACAGATTCTTTAAATACTAAACCATCAATCTCAAAAGTTGGCTTCAATGTTGTGCTCTTACTCCATCGTGGTAATATATATTGGTCAGGCATTTTCACATCCAAAGGTGGACCAACACATCTGATTACCAATATCATGTGACAGCATGGAAGACCTATCTGCAAGAACCTATTACAAGAGCACTTATATTCATTTGTGGATGGTAAGTGCTGAACCACAAATGATTTCTCAAAATGTCCACGAACACGATAGTAATGGACATCACCCTCTGTGAGAGAATTAACCAAGGCACAATCATAGGCAGATGAGAGAAGTTGAGTTTGCAAATCATCAAAAATAGGCAGTGTATAGACGTCACAAAGCTGAACTTCCATTTGGGTCGGTGTCTTGAGAGTAGGACGGCGAGTGGAAGATTCAAAGTCATGCTTACGATGAGTATGTCTTTGAGAATCAATTGCATTTTCAAATTGCAACATGAACACTATAAGGGATGATGATGAGCCAATGAAATGTGAGAAGAAGAAGTTCTGAGATTCAGACCTCGAAGTTGTTCTAAGCAGGCCACCCATATGGACATTTTGAAAGAAAGCGGGAATCCATAAGTGTCGTAGATCAAACATTGTCTTGAGCCAAACATTGTCTTGAAGATTGAAATCATTTATAATACCATGCCAAAGCTCCTCAAAATCCACAGGAGTAATCTCATCACTCCAAACAATAACATTGAATCTATCCCTGAAATCTTTATTTTGCTCTGGTTCAACCTTAATCTTACCGGGCACTTTGAACATTATGTGCCACATGCAAAAACGATGAACACTTGAGCTAAAAACCTCCTCAACAGCAGCCTTGACAGCAGCATCTTGATCAGTCAAAATAACAAAAGGTTCATGTCCCATTGCCTTTTTGAAATGATCAAACAACCACACATAAGATGGAATATCTTCGTTCAACAATAAGCCAAATGCAAAGGTGATTGAGCACTTGTAGTTGTCAACTCCAGTGAAAGGAACAAACCCCATATCATACCTGAAAACAAAAAGCGAAAACTCATAATGTTCATCAAAACTGTATTATTTGTTCATCAAATGATTGAACAATGTTCATCATTACTGATAACAATGTTCATCAAAACTGGGATAAGAATGTTCCTCAACTGGTATGAATGTTCATCAATAAATCTAACAGTGTTCATCAAAACTTGTATGAATGTTCATCAATAAACTAGCAATGTTCATCAATAAATTTTTATATGTTCATCTATAAATAAAACATAGTTCATCACAACTACAATGATTGTTCACCAAAACAAATAGGAATGTTCATTAATAAATTTAACATTGTTCAACATAACTACTTAGAAAAATTCTCCTAAACAGGTAAGAATGTTCATCAACATACCTATTTGATTTGTATGTTGCATCAGCAGTCACTACATCACCAAAGAATGAAAAACTCTTGCGTGCAATCGGATCAGCCCAGAATAAACGAGTTAGTTGATTATGCTCATTGACATAGTATTCAAAATAGAGAGCCTCACATCTCTCTTTCGTGCGGAAAAGGCTATCAATTACCATTTGAGCATCACAACCAACAATATACGCATTGAGATCTCGGTTAAAATTCTTGAAGTCAACCAGCGAGGCACCAACATTTGCGTAAGATCCAACCGAATTCTTGAACATCTTAAATGCTTTGCTAGTCCCAATATTGGACTTGATACAATTAGTAATAAAGTCTTCATGGAATGCAGTCAATTTCCGGTTACTCCTGGCAAGATGTCGTTGTGATTCATCAACCATATAATGTGTATGACGCTCCTCAAAAATCTTAACAGAATAGACATCATGACTAAGATAGCGAAGTGCTAATTTAGCAACACAACCACATCTATCTGAATTCCTCTTCCTTTTTGATGAAGTGGAGTCATCTGCAGTATTTCCATCTACTTTCATATATTCCTGCCTACTGCAACAAAGATACTTCCAAATTGGAACTTTGTTCACATCTTTAGTGCTAGTCCCTGACATGATACGTACACTAAAGCCTGCCCTGATGGCATATTTTTTTATAGAATTCAATACCATCTTCAATTGAAGCAAACACTTGACCAACATATGGCTTGTAAGAATCTTCACATAATGGTAAAAAGTATTTCGTATTTCCAGGAGAAATAGAAACTACACCATTGGCATTGGATTGATCAACACCTAGAAAAATGTTAATCAGATATTAAACATATGTTCATCAAACTACTTATCAATGTTCATCAAACTACTTATCAATGTTCATCACAAATCCTGAAAATGTTCATTACACATTAAAATGCTGTGAATGATCATCACATCTAGAACAAAGTTCATCAAATCAGTATTAAAAGTTCATTAAGACTGCATTCAACGTTCATCACATGTTTTATAAAAGTTCATCACAAATACTGTCTATGTTCATTATATGTCCAATAGAATGTCCATCACTTCTATTACTGTTGTTCATCAAATCCGTTATAAATGTTCATCAAATCCGATATAAATGTTCATCACAATTCTTCTAAATGTTCATCCCATCACTAAAGATTCATCTTCAGTTTTTAAAATGTCCAATATATGTTCACTAACAGTATTATTAACGTTCATCATATGTCTTGTACATGTTCATTAATTACCTCGGAAGTATGATATTAAGCTTTTTCAAAGCTTAAACATAATCAACAATAGTTCATCGATGATGTTCATCAAATTTGAGATAAAAACTGCTTCATTATACACGAATCATCGTAATACTTCAACAAATAAGCTCAAATTGGAGAGAAACAGGGGGATGAACTGGTGAAACAAAGAAAATAGAAGCAAAACCTAGATCCATAGGTAGAATGAAGGAGAAACAAGCTAACGAATGATAATCGATGTGTTGGATTAGCGAACAAAGCAATCAAGAGAACAAGAACACCTGAATACAAAAAATCAACAAAATCATCTCACGCAAAAACAAAGGATATAGAAACGTAAACAAGATGAGGAAAACAAAATAAAATACGAATGCGAGAAGAAGAAGAAGGAATTCCGTCATTAATTGGATTACAACCGAAGATCTAGAATTCTACCAGATTTGAGGTAATCATTATTCACCATCTCTTTACCTAATCATAGGCTTATAAGCAGTTTAAACATTGCAAAATCCTGAAAATTTCAACACTACATGAAATCTACTGAAGGTTGGTGCTAATCAGTTTGCTTAAACTCATGATATTAGAGTAAAAAAACTTGATTTGTTAACTACCATTAAAAATTTTCAGGGTGAGATGGAATTTTGGTTCCTGGAGGATTTAGATGATGCGGAGTCGAAGGCATGATCTTTTGGTTGGGAACACATCCCAGTCGTCTGCAGGACGTTGTTAACCTTGATCCTTCCAGTAATATACAAGTCAAAGCGCTATTATGTGATCGATTGTCTACAGTCATTAACTTCAGTAGTTGACTAGAATATTTGACTAGAATATCTAGCAATAAAAAATGCATATTTTCAAAGTATCAGGTTTGTTTGAAATCATTTATGATCGATTTCACTTTGTCTATTTTCCTTAGTATTGATTAATGATTTAGATTTGTGTTGTTATATTTTGGCAAGCTTTTGGTGTTTCAGATCATGTTTGTACATACCGAACGAAATTGATATTTAAATTTGAGTGAATTTTCTATTTTATAGAATCTTTTAGACCATGATTAGAATTATGTGTTCTTATTGCATGTTCAGTTGCACATTTTTAAAACTTTGAATCACACCTGCCACATTAGATCTAGATTCATCATATGAATCTCAATTCAATAGCTGGAACTAAAAGGTTGTATAACTTGAAAGCTTAAACAATGCAAAATTTCAACTTCCATGAGTTAGCAATGACACAAAAATGCGTTTGGACGAGTTTTTAAGGGGACACTATAGGTGACTGGTTAGGTTGGTGCAACCATATTCTATACTTTTTCTTGCAAATAAAGGATACTGTTTACTTGCATTTCAAAATTGACTCCTCGCATCCTCAATGTTGTCGTTGTAAAGCAACTTGATAGAAATGGAATGTAAGGAAACAACGAGTTCAATGCAACAAACATTGCACTTCTTTAGGTCGTTGATTTAATTTGATTTATTAAAAATTGACAGTATTTCGTGAAGATCTTGAGAATGAAGGCATGGTCTACTATACTATACTAAAGTTCAGATTACGACCTAGAGATCCAAGGAACCCTCAAAGAAAAAGAAAAACTAAATATCAACAATATGAGATGGAGAAATCGGAAACACATACTTGATCACTATAACTGTAGAACAACAACAGTAACAGAGAACAAGCAGGCGAGATCATTTAGAAAGTAGAGGAAGAATATGTTGAAAGTTAAGAGATGATCATCTCTTATAAACTAAAAATTTGAAACTGAACCGCCATTTATGGCAAGAGACAAGCAGACGAGATAATTTCGAAAGTAGAGGAAGAATATGTTGAAAGTTAGGAGATGATCATCTCTTATAAACTAAAAATTTGAAAGTGAACCGCCATTTATGGGAAGAGACGTAGTAATGAGATTTCAACGAGACTTCTTTAAGTAAAACTACCTCGGGTCCACATTGTAATATTTACCCATTTCATATTTCATATCATATACTCCCTCCGTCCCTGTTTGTTTGTCCTGTTTGACTTTGGCACACTTGCCGATGCACGTTTTATATCGTCAATATATCAAATTATATGTTATTAAAAATTATAATTTTTTAATATTCTTAAAGTACTAATCGAAACGAATCAAACAAGACCACTCATGACTATGTTTTATCTTATATATTGAAAGATATTTAGAAGATTCTCTCGATTAGTGAATAGTGTCAAAATTTGAAACAGGACGAACAAACAGGGACGGAGGGAGTATCATATATCACATATTATTTTTATATATATGATAGTAAAATGTATTCCAAAAGCTCTATATATGTTTATCCTTACAAATAAAAATTCAAACACATGTAAAAATATACACGTATTTAATTGTTATAGTTCATTTTTGTTTATGACAAGTTTAACAACGAACAAAACTATATCACATGTATGATGTATTACTTATAATAGAAAAAACAATATTTTATATTCAAAACATCCAATATATGTCAACTCTTAGAACTGGAAAATAATTATTTTTACAATTCATTTTTTCCCTGTAATATAATACACATTAGTTTTTTTACAATTCATATTTTGGATTAACATTTTCACGGTATCTATGTTAAAGGAACGACTCCAAGGCTGAAGTCGGGCCTTAATGGCCTCCACATCCACGACTTCGGCGACACCACCAATGGTTTCATACACATTGAGTGACTTCTCAGTCATTACTATGGATTTTTGGGTTAGCAACACATGCATTTATATCCTATATTTATAGAGGCTAGAGACTTCTCTTTTTCCCGAAAAAAAAAATCATTATGTGTTTTATCATTATCTTAATTGATTACGTTTATAAATCTAACTTCGTTGAGATTACATGAAATATTACAAGATTGTGAATACGATTAGACCCAATCAATTTTACGACATATAACGTTAAACCGCATACGAAATATGTAATTGTCTCGCGTGAAGCGCGGGGTCCTGGTTATAGTCAAATAAAGAAAGAGAGATCTCCCTTTTTGGAGACATCAAAATTTAATTTAAAGAAATTAGTCCTCCTTTATTCGAAATAATATGATATCCTTTTCTACTTTTAGCGATAGATTTTCTATATATTGCATTTAGATTCATGGGTCCAAGTGGCTCGTTAACTTAAGACGCTTATAGCAAGTTCTTTAAAATTGGATTTGTTATCTTTAGTAGGTTTACTGATAGATACTATTTCATACACATTATCTACTGATTATTAGCTTAGTTGAGGATCGTTTAGGAGTTATTTCATATGTAATTATGTGATTCGGAGCTGAAGAGAAGAAGTAGTGAATGATGAAGAAATATGAAGATTGAAGACGTCTTTCGAAGAAGCCGAAGAAACCAAGTTAGAAGACGAAGGAAGAATAAGAAGAAGCTGCAGAAGTGATTTCCGCGCGTGAGCCACATACCACCTATATTTTCGCACCCGCAGATTGGACCAGAAGAGAGAGTCCGCGCCAGCGGCCAGCCAACGGACGAGAATTCAAGAATTTGCTAAGTGTTGATTTCCGGACGATCCGCGGGTTGCCACAATTTCCGCGCCCGCGGATTACTTCTTGAAGGCCGGATTTGTCTCCGAGTTTTCTTGTATTTCCTTATTTGTTTTGTTCCGAATTATTTCTTTATGTTGTTTTCGGGATTTATTATTTAGGTATAAAGAGGAAAGTTCATGTGATAACAATGCTTAACGTAGGAAAAACGAAGTTTTCGCGTTCACAGATAATAAGTTAATGTTCATAATTTGAGCGGTAACGTTCATAATCTAGGAGATAAATTTTTTTGAGGTCATTTTGAGAAAATAATTAAAAAAAAATCAAAGTTCGCATTAATTACAAGTATGCAACCGCGTCCCTAACTTAAAATGTTCAAAAAAATTTGTGGCATGTACTATGAACATTACCATCAAGAATATGAACATTGACAGGTAATCTGTGAACACGATCTGTTCGTTTTTCCTACGTTAAGAGTTATTTACACCCGAACTTTAAGCCTAAAGACAAAAACTGCTATGCATAACACACTAAAAGTGTTAATGCATAACACACTAAAAGTGTTAATGCATAACCCAACAAATTGTGTATCTACAACTTAATTTTAAAAAGTTTGCTAGTTTCAATATAAGTATCAAATAAAATAATATACTTAATTAATTTATATTTTTGGTATTCTATTTCATCATAACACCTTGCAAGTTATCTGAAACCGAATTAACAAAATTACACAATGTTTTTTAACTAAAAATTTATTACGTTGATTAGCTTATAATATATATACTTATTGTCACAAAACAAGGTAGTAAGTTATGAATAACATTTTTCTATAAATCAGACGAATTTTCTGCATCGATTTAAAATTTTGAAAATTTGGGTGTTTTTTTGTAATTTAAGTGAGTTATGCATAACACTTTTAGTGAGTTATGCATAATATGTCCCTTTAGTTTTAGGTTACATTTGACTTTCTGAAGAACCCTAGTTTTCGCCTCCATGTCAGCGAAGAACTAATTTCCATTGTTTTGCCTGACGATTGAAGCCTTTGGCTGTTCGGTTGTGAGATTCTAAACTTTATTTCCCTTTCTATCAAATTGTATTGATTCTCATGCTTTTCATCTTATTGAGTCGTGTTGATTTATCTAGCCTGGTAATCTAGGTTTATTGACATTGTTCATAGTGCTAGGATTTGATAATTCCGGGTCGGAGTTCTTTATCTAGTAGCAAACACAAGTTTACATGAGCGGGTCGCAGTGTCTACTCGTGAATGAGAATTGATTGCATGCTTTTCTGACGGGTTGTCTGAATTGCATGTATCCTGCTATATTCCTTTGTTTAATGCTTCTATTGAATTGAGTCTTGAAGGTCTTCAGATTTGCTTAATAGGAAGTTATATCAGGGCGGGTTGCGCTGATATCTATGTCTGAACAAGAATAAGAACAACGATAGATTACATGAATTAGAGATATCTATGATCAACCTTGCATGTCATTGTGTGGATATTTGTTAGGTGAAACGCTTTTCCAAATATATTATCACAACTCCTGTTACTTGTTACTCTTATTTGTCGTTAGCTTTAGAACAACAACTCCCCCCCTTTGGTACGATCATTAGTAGTTATTACGTGCTTAAGAATAGGTTACTTGATTCTCTTGGGATTCGACCCTTGCTTTTCTGCTATACTAAGTTGGTTAGTTAGGTTTACTTTGATAGGCAAACAACGATTTTAGCCTTGTCATTTACAAATAAAATTGTTCCTATATCTGCAAAGGTTCCACAACGATTTTAGCCTTGTTCCATTTACAAATAAAGTTGCTTTCGATATCATTATTGTAGTCTATATTGAAATTTGACTCAAAAAAAATCTTTGTTAATATCATCAAGATCCTTACAAAGCATTTTTGGCAAAAGAAAATTTGGTATGGAGACATGTTAAGTAGTAAAATCGAGACAAACCTCGTACCTCTCTTTCTTTTTAATGTCTCCACCTTCGTATGGAGACATAGGGGCATCAAGGAACCTATTAATGAACAATATTTTGTTTTCCCACAAAAAATTGTGGGAATGACTGAAGAGCTAGGAATTCCTAACAATAGTTAGCTATGCACCTTGGATCTTTATATTAATGTTCCATTTTGCCTAATTTTGTTGCTCCCTAAAAATTGTCACATGGAATTACAAGAGAATATTGATTGATGACTTTTTCTGATAACTTTTCGCTCTCTCATTAATTATAAATGTCATATTACTCAAGTCTTCATTCCTTGATTCTTTTATTTTGGATAATTAAAGTTATCACATCGTTTTCAAGTGGTAAGCATTACAAATCAGCCACATCTCATTTGTGACGTCTACTATTGTTCAGGAGATGGCTGAAGTTTATGTTGTAGTGTCTAGCAAACAAAAACTCTGTACTGATCAGGTCGTTTACCAACTGAAAGAAAGATTCAGTGCAAGCAAAATAGGACATGTATCACGGAGTCTAATCACGGAGGATATGAAGGTTCTAGATATTTTCCTAAAAATAAGCTGTCATCTTTAACAGTTTTTCGTTGATAATTGATTACATATTGTGGAGTTCATTTCTGTTTTATTGAAAGTTGGCAGTGCGTTTGCAGAACAAGAAAATGTATTACTTGCTAAAGTTTCCCTTATATACATCTCAAACTTGATATAGGATTGGATTAGCTTGAGAAAGTATCAAAGATTCAAAAGAATTTTATTGACCTTCATAATATGTTGTGCAGTTAACTGTAGCCATCAAATCACATTATACTATACAAACTTCAATCATTATAATAAATACTCTATACTATCCAAATTATAATACATCTATCTTATATATTAAAGCTAACACTTTTAGAGTCTCCAGAGTGATTCTAGGCTAGGTTGTTAAACTATTTTCATTGTTTATTTTTAACTTTAATTTAAAAATATATTGAATAATTAACTCAACAAATAAATCTTATAAAACAATCACTTCATTCAACATAAAAACAATACAAATTATCCTATCCTATTAAGAATAAATTTTAAATTTAATTATGAGATATATATAATGAGATATTTATATATATAATTAAATTATATATCATTCATTCATGAATATGTATTAATTAGTATTCACAAACAAAAAGTTAAATTTATTTTGCTTATTTGGTGAGAGTGAAACTTAATTTTTACACAAACTTAGCTTAAACCGTATGAATTTTTACGACGAACAATCTTGAATACCCGTGCATGACACTAGTCACTACACTAGTTAGGTTCTTGGAGACAAAGCTCTCCGCTAATTCTGGTGCATGCGGCGCGGCTCTCTGCTAATTTTGCCACGTGAAACCGTGATTATATCTGATTTTTCAATACAATATAGATTTGAATATTTTTAGTACAACTATCTTAGTCGTATTACATATAAATGTAGAATATCTAATATCATATCTCGAATTACTTCAGTACAAAGTCTTTATTTGACACACCTTAAAATTCTATTTGGCTCACCCTTACTTTCGTCACGAAGGTATTTCAAAAGAGATTCGTCACGGAGAAACGAAGGACTTCCGTCACGAAGGTTGCCAGGAGTTCCGTCACGAAGGTATTGTGGAGTTCCGTCACGAACCATTTTTTGAAAAAAAATAAAAAATTCAGAATGTTGTAGAGAATTTCAATACGAGTCCGTGCATATAAAATACGTCCAAAACGGACATCGTTTGCCCTTCCAAAAGTCCTAAAAACAAAACAGTCGTTTTCGTTAAGTTCGTAATATTTAAACATAATGCATAATTGTACTTTATAAGTAATAAAATAGTGATATTAAATGATAATATATAATTATAGTATATAAATTTAATTGCATGATTTTTAACTATAATTAATAATTATATAAGTTTTTGTTTTTACGAACTTAACGCATGCGACTGTTTTGTTTTTAGGGCTTTTGGAAGGGCAAACGATGTCCGTTTTGGACGTATTTTATATGCACGGACTCGTATTGAAATTCTCTACACCATTCTGAATTTTTTATTTTTTTTCAAAAAAAGTTTCGTGACGGAACTCCCCAATACCTTCGTGACGGAACTCTTGGGAACCTTCGTGACGGAAGTCCTCCTTTTCTCCGTGACGAATCTCTTGTGAAATACCTTCGTGACGAAAGTCTGACCAAATACATTCGTGACGAAAATAAGGGTGTGCCAAATAGAATTTTAGGGTGTGTCAAATAGCCTTTACAAAATGTTAAAGGCTACAGGCTCGGGCTTATACTAGTTGAATAGTAAAGCAGCGGCTTGTAGGATTTGAAAGGCAATCAAGTTTTCATACTCTCCTTTTGGATGGTACTTGTGATGCATTTTGTTTAGAAACTTATTAAACTATGTTATATTTTCATCATTAATAGAATTTTGTTATTTCATATTTGTGAAAGTATTTTAGATCATGAGTAAATGAGTTTGTATGAAAATAAAAGGTATCAAACTCTTTTAAATGTGCCCGACTATATCTCCAATATCAATATATTTACGACGCTTTAAAATAACTATTACGGCGCTTTCAAAGTGTTTTGAATATCTTATGACGCTATTTATGCACCCCAATAGCTACTTGGAAGCGTCGGACAATACCAAACTTTAAGCGGCGTTTTTGAAGCGCGGCTAGTCCATTACGGCGCAAAAATATTGCTATACCGACGCAATAAAAAGTGTCGCAACAGGGGTAGCGGCATACGCAAAGAGAGCACTCTTAATTGCGTCGGTATATGTATTTGCAACGCTTTTATATGTCGCTATAGCTTTTTCATAGCGTTGCTAAAAACTTTTTCCCTACTAGTGGAATCTCAATTTGTTGTGCATAAGAATTATTGAGATCTTGTGCTTAAGAAAATAAAACTTATATGAACTCGTTCTGTATAGTCGCATATAATTCTAATTTTATAACGGTATTTGACAGTTTTATGTGAGGCAATGATCAATATTTAAGATACGCTTTACAGATGGTTGGGTATAAGACTATCTTTAATGTGGCTAATGTCTTGACTTGGCAAACGGTCTATCGGGGCGTGTTCGGATCAAACGAGTCGATAAATTTTCGCATTGGTCGGGTTCGGTTCAGTTCGACGTAGCGGGTTTTAAACATTCGATTATTTTATTATAAATAATAATATTATATTATTATTTAATAAAACATATTATTATTTAAAGGAAATAAAATATGTGAAAAATGTGTCTCTCAACAAGCTTCGAGATGTTTGGATCGGCCTGGATTTTACTCAACGGGTTTCGGGTCTGAATGGATTCGAGTCATCTGGTTACATTAGTGTTTAAAGGTAAAGAATCTCTATGTAGATATGCAATTGAAAGATGTTTACAAATTACCTCTTTTGGAGCTGAATCAATGATTTTTACCCTAAATCATGAACTCTTAATTTTGCCCAATTAAACATACTAAGGCTCCATTTGGCATATTGAGCTGAAATAGGATCTGGAGCTGAACAAGTAGCTAGAGCTGAATATATTAGCTTAATTTTTCTATAAAAGCTACAATACTTAAGTGTTCGGTATTCTAAAATGTATTTGTATATAGTAATAATGAAATTACAAAAAAGACATTTCAAAAAATAGAAAGAGCCCATACCTTGTTACGAACTTTAAGCCCATATGCAATTTAGGTTAAATTTTACTTCAATTAACTAATTGCACCCATGAATACCCATGAATATATATCATACGGAACCACATCCTTGCCACCACATCTGAAGACGGAGTCAAATCTCCAAGATTAATGCCCCCTAACAAAAATTACTTGGAATTAGATACGGGAGTCCGTGCTTCGCACGGGCCAAATACAGATATTAATTATTATATTTTGGATAAATGTATGTAAATATAAAAAAACAGTAAATTAAGCTCAAAATATTCTCTCTCAATCTCTCCTTCCTATAAAAAAACGTTACCGCACATCCCGCATTAAATTCAGCTCTCCACCTCACCATCCATTTTTTGTCGATTTGTTCATTGACTTCCTCTTCTTATCAGCGGTGGCATTTCTCTTCTTCTTGTCAGCAGTGACGTTTCTCTTCACCGAATGGATCTATTCAATTGAAGTTGTGTTATCATTTTAATAATTTTTTAGTAGATATATATGTATATATGCAACATAAAGTATTTATATGAGGTTCATGTTTTACTGAGGCCAATGTTGTTTGGCGTGTTACATGCTTTACTGAGGCCATGCATATGAATCAATCTTAGGTGTTGCCAAAATATAGATTAAAAATATCTAATTAATCCAGATTAATTTTTTTCCGGAAAGGAGGGAGCGTCGGGATGAAACAAAGGGATTGATGAACGAGATAGAGATTAGAATTAGTTTGGAGATTGTGGTAGAGGAAGGAGACGAAAATGATGTTTTCTTAGTTGGTGATGAAATTAACATTTAAGAAAATAGGTAATTAGGGTTAAAATTTAAAATACTAATATTTATTAAGTTATATTAAGTACACATTGCTTTTACTTCATAAAGCGAACAATTTTTATATATACTACATATAGTTCATTTTTTACTTCATCCCAATTCGAAGAATCGATATTAACTACATAACAGTTCATTTTTTATTTTGGCTTCGATGGATATTTGGCTTATGGGTTTATTTTTTAATTTTGGCTTCAATGGATAGTTTGTACGGAGTACATGAGAGGGTATGAGTGAGAGATTTTTTTTATTAAGCTACTTAGGCCCCGTTCGGACAAGCTGAAGTTGAGCAAAAATCTGTATGAAGTTGAAGAAATAGGGGGGTTGAAGCTGATTTCACCCGTTCGGCAAAGTTGAAGGCAAAAAGCATATTTGGTTGAAGCTGGTTGAAGCTGATTGAAGCAAATGGCTAACTTCAACCAAATAGTGCCAATTTGCTTCATCTAGCCCCCCAGATGAAGGAAATTCCTTCAACTTCAACCAGGTTCAAGCACCTCAAATTCCAACAAGTACCCCTGAGCAATTGGTCGATGGATTCATATTGTTCTTCATCCTGGTATTGCTCTCTTTTTATTGAACCCTAAACTCGATAATCAAATTTCGATCGAATTCTTTCTTGCTGAAATCTTTTCTTTTTTTGCAGCCCCAAATCGAAAGGAAGATCATCCAAGCTTTATCAAGGTTCGTGTTACTTCAATTTTGATTTTTGCTTCAGGCCTTACAATTTGCGTCAACTTGTGATGAACCCTAAAAATCACAAATGTGTAATTTCTTCAATTCTGCAGTAACTGCATAGCTTAGGATAGTATAATGGTTCGATTGAACCCTTTTACGAATTCAGTATTGTGAATTATAGACCAAAATAGTTGTGCACTCCAAGTGTTTGATGAAATGCCAAACATATGGATGATTGCTTGATGACTGTTTTCTCGGTATGTTGTGACTGAGATAAGTTAGATCAATGTTCAGGTAGCAAAGATTATTCATATTTGTCTTAAGTTTAGCAAGGTGTAGTGAAAGAATTGAGTGAAGTCAGTGATCCTGTGAAATTAGTTAGTGCAAGACCATGTCAAATAAGAGCTCAGTTTAGCAAGGTGTAGTTTAGAAAGTTTAGCAAAAATTATTCATATAAACAGAAAGTGGATCTATAAACAGAAACACCATGAGAGAAGGCAGTGATCATGTAAAATAATTAAGTGGTTGTGAAAGAAGTTATAGATGCATATTAAGATACAATATAATGATTGTCTTGTGGATATTATGGGAAGATATATTATGTATCCTAGTTTATTTAGATGAGCATCCTAGTTTATGAAAGAAGGCAGTGATCATGTCAATGTCAAAGAAGTAGTTGGTTTTGGTTTGTAAATTAAAGTTATAGATGCATATTATGATGTTTGTATAAGATCTCTTTCAATTCATTACTATGTGAATTTGTTTGTGTATTCACATCTGTTTCAATTCATTACTATGTGAATTTGTTTGTGTATATGTTTGTATAAGATCTCTATAATAAACAATATTGTTTTAACAAAGCCTTTTTTAGATGTCGGATGAAAACTATGCACATGATATGGAAGCTCATTTGCTTGCTGAAGAGGCTGAACGTATGTACTATGCATCCCCTTGGGAAGCCGTGGAAGCCCTTACAGATTGCAGCCCAATTTCAGCTAGTTCCTCATCTGCAACTGTATCACAAGATGAACTGTGGAGGGTAATGAACAATACTATCCCTTTTTGCATTTTTCAATTCAATCATAGTTTCCCGTTATGAAAGTAATGCTCCGTTAAGTCATTGATAAGAATGCCTTCTGTCCTTTGTCTTGCAATGTTTTTAGGATAATAATGTGGATCGATTCAACTACATTATCAATTACTCGGTTGAACAATCTAATAGTCGTGTTCTCTTGGTTCAAGAGGCTGCTCGAGCACTTCGTGACCAAGCTGGGAGGTTATTGGGACAAAATGCATTTGCCAACCGTCAACTACAAAGCATGAATTCTGCATTACAACAAATGACTTCAAGGCTTAGTGATGAATTGGCTATAAAGAAAATGCTAAATGATGAGAACCAAGAGCTCCATGAGCATGTAGCCGAAATTGCCACTTCCAATGTTCAGCTGAGACTTCAGCGTGACGACCTTATTTCTGAAAACAAACATCTTCGAGACGTTGCGACACGAAGCTCAACCTTAGTGTGGTTTCATTATGCTGTTACTGGTCTTGTGATGATGTTAGTTGCCATCTATATGGCTATGTAGTAGGGCAGGTTTTATGTACTAAAACATTGTGTCATTTTGGAACGTTGAAATTGTATGCAGGGGGTCATTTTGGACTAGTATTCCCCTCTCCTTTGCAACTTATCTTTGTAATGGTTGGTTTTATTTAAGTTATAATTTGGAGTACTATTTCACCACTTGTTTGAGTCACCCACCAAAGATGGACTAATCCATGTAGGTGCTACTATAATTTATAACATCTTTATATGTAAGTTTTATGTAAGTTGTAATGTCAATTTTATACTATTTTTTTTGAACACATGTGGCCTCTAATAAATGGATTAATCCATGTACCAACCTCTATATAAGAGCACATTGGGGTTTATCTCCTCTCCTCACACTTGTGTACTAACACACTCATCCTCTAGTAGAAGAAGCAAGCATCCTCATTTCAACATTCCCCACCGATGGCTAGTATGTGCTCAATTTCTTCTTTACTCATATTGTCCAATCTTTCTAATATTATGACGTTGTAATATGAACGTTTCATTAATGTAGGACAACACATTGTTTGGTTTATGAGTGATGAAGATAGGCTATGTTTCATGGAGGTGCTACACGAATTCCGTGAGGACCTTGAGAGACATTTGGTTCTCGATCTTGCAAGGGTTGAACTATCGTTTTTCCTCAAAACCGGAAAACATGTTGACCCGATATTGTTGAACGACACTTTCAACAAGATGGTCAAGATGTGGCGTTTATGGAAGAAATTTGTGACCTCCGGAAATGTTGCATGCGATCCGGTCTCGGGCAAAGTAATTGGTGATGATCAGTGGTGGGCGGATAAAATAAGGGTAATATGACTCGCTATAGACTTTTGTTTTGCAATACACTATTAATCTAAGATATTAGTCTTAAATTCATTTGTGTATATGTTTGTGAAGGAGAACCGACATTTCACGGACTTCCGTTGGTTCCCGATGACCCCGGCAATGAAGGACGCTTGTGCTTATCTTTTCCGTAACGTTTAGGACGTTCAAGAGTTGAAACCTTTGCGGATCATCGACATTCACTTTATGTCTTAGTATTTCCTTCCTTTTGCACTATGTCGTTTTCACTATGTCCGTTTAGTATGTCCACTAAGAATGTTGTCGTTTTACTATGCCTTTTCAATATGTGTTGCGTGCTCTCGTTTAATAATATGGTGTTTGTGTTCCTATCTATTGTTTGAGCTATAGTAAGAAATGATGATAACAAAAATGTCGAACTCTTAAAATATAGTAACACATTATATTATACTAAGACATGATGATAAATAAAAGGACAAACTATAGTAACACAACACATTGCATAATAGTAAGACCATGATGATAAAATAAAAGGACATACTCTTAAAACATAGTAACACAAAACATTACATTATAGTAAGACATGGGTGATTATAACCACTCAAGGTTGTTTGCATGGACTCTACTAAGGGTAGAATAGTCGAGATAACAACGTCTTCATGGTTGGATTGAACGGGAATACACGGAAGCACACATACTTGTTATCGTCCTGTATGCAAAAATAAAACTGTACGTCGTTATACAAAAAATGAACTTATGAAGGCATGAAATTTAGTACTGCGTAATCATACTCACCTCCAACAACGTTCCCGACCAATCGTCGTCTTTCAAAATGGCTCCCGTTACAAGGTCGCACTCAACGTTGCATGCTGTTTGGAACGACTTCCATAAGTTCCATCTTTTCTTCAATACTTGATAGTGGTTCTTCAGCAACGGGACACTATAGTTCAACCCCGTAGCTCGACCAAACTCCTCTCGTACTACGCCCCACATGAAGTGCTCATACGCACCATACTTCACTTGATAGTCAACCAAAACCTCGACAAACTTCTGCTTCTGAACGTCCGTTAAAGGTATAGGGGCTTCCATCTCTTATTCTTCTAACAAAACGTCAAATATAGTATGCAAATTTGTAGTTTTATTGAGTTGATAGAAACTACCATTTGCATTGGTTATATATGATTTCGAAATTGTATAAACATCACTATCATTTGTTATGGAAACATTTGTTACATGCTTTCCACTTTCACTATCATAATGTAATATGCATGCATGCAAATGACATTCAGTATTTGGTCTTCACTTGTCACTTTCAATATTGAAAAAACAATGTCATTATATGAAGCCACCGACGCATGCATTCCATCTTTGTAAACCCATGTCATTGTGCATTCAATTTTGTGTCTTCACTTGTCCCTATCACAACTAGCATCGATTTGAAGCTACATAAGGGGTCAAAGACAATGACATATGCATGCATGCCACACTTGTCTTCTTCATTTGGTGAGAATTGTTCCATCAATGGTACAAAAAAACTTTTTGGTAACTTATCAACTTATGTACTTTAGTACATTACTATAACTTCTCACAAGTTTTGGTAACTTATCAACGTGGCTACATTATTACATTAGTCAAACTTCTTAAAACATTGCTAACTTAAATACTTGTGTAACTTATCACAACTTATAACATGCAATGTACACTAGGGGACGTTTTCTTAGGAATAATGACATAGAATGCTTGGGACAACTCTTCAAAAGCATGCTCATCAAAAACGAGATGTATATCAACTTTGACCATATCTTTGACAACATTCATGACCTTAATTTTGCTATTTAAGGACCAACATATGTTACTCTTAAGCTCATCCTCTACAAAAACCTCTAGAAATCGACCCATACATTTGAGGATATTGCGCATTTTGATTTGAGGTAAATTCATCTCATTCGTTGTTGCCAATCTTTTAGTTTATTTCCCATTGTCATTGTTTTAATGTCATCTTATATGTTTTGCAAGACCATGGACCGTAGGCCTCAATTCACCGGTGGAGACGAAGTTGAAGTCATGGGAGTGGAAAAGGGATTGAAAGGTTCATATCATGAGGCTCAGATAATATGCGAAAGCCAAGCGATCGGTTACTATACGGTAGAGTACGCAAACTTGTACGAGGATGACACTCATACAAAACGCATATGGAAGTTGTTACCGAGATGATAATTAGGACTCGTCCACCCATCCACACAAAGAAAAGGTATGAAGTTGGGGACCATGTCGAGTTGTACAAGCGTGAATGTTGGTGGTACGGTAAAATCAGTCGTGTTTACACTTCCGATGACACGTATCAGATCACGTTTTTCAATTTCGGATACAAAACCATAAGGGCCCCCCACCGTGCTATTAGGCTTGCATACGTGTGGAATGGCCGTCGTAATGTACCCGGCAATACCCCGACCGTCAATATCGATTAAGTGGTCAATTATGTTGCTTCCCGTTTCGTCGTCACTTGTTTGTTTTAACTTCGCTGACAGTTTGCCTTAAGTGCGTTGACAGTTTGTTTTAAGTGCGTTGACAGTTGTTTAAGTGCGTTGACAGTTGTTTTAAGTTCGTTCACAGTTGTTTTAAGTTCGTTCACAGTTGTTGTAAGGACGTTTCCAGTTTTATTAAGTACGTTGCCAGTTTTATGAAGTGCGTTGCCAGTTTTAATAATTACATTGACAGTTTTATTAATTACGTTGACAGTTTTATTAAGTACATTGACAGTTTTATTAAGTGCAACTACAAAACCATTTAAATAGAGTCCTAATATAAGAAGTTCAATACGTATAAGAGAGTGTTTGATAAAACTGCCATACATGTCACAAAGCATTAGGGCCTACCCAAAAAAGATTGCCACACATTCATGTTACCATGAGCTCAAAACACAAAAAATATCTACCGACTAACCCATGGCATGTGCTTAAAGTTTACCTAAGTTCAAAGACCAGCTAGAAACATACTTTTGTACTTCCAAATGTGTGTTGCTATCTTATCTCGGATACCGCCCATTGCCGAGTTTTGATCGTTATCCTCTTCGTCATCTTCATCGGTGAACTTCTTATTGGCGTTATCCTCGTCTTCATCATCTTCGTCTGGGACAGAGTCGTAATGCTTGTGTTCTAGTATGAAGTTGCTTAAAGCAAAACATGCACATATAATGTCAACTTGAGTGGATAGTGGATATGAAGGCATACCCTTCAAAATCTTCCACCGTTTCTTCAAAATTCCAAAGCATCTTTCAATGGTTGTCCTCAATGACGAATGAATACGATTAAATGCTTCCTTATGGTTCTCTGGAATGTGTTTGATGAACTGGGATTGGTGATATTTAGTTTTCATATATGGCACCAAGTAACCTTTCCTATCCGGGTAGCCCTTGTCACACAAGTAGTAACGACCTATAATATATACCGTTACATGAGTAAAGAGATTGAAATACATTACATATGTATATATAAAAAATAGTTACCAGTTGGAGGATGTGGGAAATTCATATGAGCTTCATGTAAGGCGTGGTCGAACACTCGAGCATCATGAGCACTTCCTTCCCACCCAACAGATATGAATGTAAAGTACATGTCAAAGTCGCACACCGCCATTACATTGATCGATGTGAATCCTTTCCTACATCTAAAAGTCATTTGTTCGTCCTTTGGGACTACACATTCCACATGAACTCCATCAATTGCCCCAATAGCCCCCTGTAAAACAGTTAGTCAGATACTATACGGACTATATACATAAACCATGTTTAAAAATGTTTTATGACTTGCATAAAACGTTTACCTTAAATATCCTATAGCGAGGTTCATTTACGACTCTGGAAGGAAGGTTTGCAAAAGTTGGATCACGGGGTCTCAAAAGTTGTTTGACTAGCCCTCCAGAACCAAGGTTTCTCCCAACCAAAGCATCCAACACTTGGTGAAACACCCTGCTAATTGTGTCTCCCGATCGCTGGAAACGCTCACACGCATCTCTATTTGAGATCCCCACCGCAATTGTGTAAAGGAATATTCCAACTTTTTCCAACATTGACATTTTCTGAGAAGGTGAGAGTCAGTACGTATTTTGGAGTGCATCACATAGATTGTGTAGGACATGTCTTTCCATTCGGAATGCATTAACGCATCTCACTTCTGATTCAGAATCCATACACTGCCTCATCCACATGTAGCCGATCAACTTGGAATTATAACAAGGAACTTTTAGCATATACCTAACAAAGTAAGCAGTACAAAGACGAGCATGGGTTGCCAGTAGTAGATGCAACATAACTCCATATCTCCTTAGACGCTGAGCTCTTGTCAATCGTCCTCGAACTCATAATCCTCGAGCCATTCCAATATGCAGTCACGTTTGTTCAAGCGAAAGCCATAACTGAACATATAAACGAAACAGGAGATGAATCTGTTAAAAACAGAATCCAACAAATTGAAAACAAGGACATGGGAAAATCTGCGATACAAATCACAATACATCATTACCCAAAGTACAAACATAAATTCATTACAAACAACAACATCAATTTAAAAAACAACAGCAATTTAAAACACATGCAAATAACAGTTTGTCAGTCACAGAAAGACAATGCTCATCAAGGCAAACTCAACACATAACATCATTTCGATCTTGCTTCAAACTCATACTTCAGCCAAGCTAGTCGCAAATAATTGTTGGGAATACAGATGAACACCTCTCTTGATGCTTCGTTCGAAAGCTTACTACAAGCAAAACAAAACATCACATTGTCGACTGCAAAATCCAGAGTCGCATCCTTACTCATTTGAACTAACAAATCCATGCACTGCTGAAAGGAATATAGATTTGCCGACCTTGAACTACTTTCAAACTCACCCTCCATAAGAGTATATAACCTCTGAGTTTGCTCTCCCACACTAGCCAATGTGTTAGTATAAGCAGATGTGTTGGCTGAAGGTTTTTTTCTTTTCTTTGTCATAGAATCGGGTAAAAGAGTTGGTTCAGATCGGGTTTGGTTTGCAGTAGCTACTCTTGAACCTTGTTTAGCACCGGTTTGAGGATTTCCCCGGCTAGGTTTATTTATCGCATCACAAACACGATCTAGAAATGGATAAAGAGGCATGTCATCATCTAAACCATTTACAACATTCCTTAAGCTTGGACAATCTAACCCACTTTCTTTCGTAATACATCGATCAATGCTATCATCACTCAAACAGTGCACATCATTTCCACACTCATTCACATCATCAACAACACCACCATTAACTTGGGAATCATCGCCGAGACCGGGATTTGTAAGAAGAAGCATAGGGCTGTCCATAGACGGTGACATGACAAACTTTCCATTAGCACAGATAACTGAAAATACGTCATCCCATAGCTCACTCAACTCTGGATTAACCCCCTTCTTTTTGAACTGGTGAAACTTGTCATTCTTAGCCTGCAAAGTATCAATTTAATTGTCAAAAAAATGAATACGAAAGTTGACAATGGAAGAGGCATTACAATGATTGAAAACTCACCGTTCTATGTTTTTCCCACCATTCCTCAGAAGCAGTAACTTGGCCAGTAACTGGATCCCATCCCGCTCCGGTCACACTATTACGTAACAATGACCAAACACGCCAAAGTCCTTTCATGTGTTCAAACTTGTTCTTTAAACTTTGCTTACTAATCTTCTTCCCAGTCTTCTCCTCGAATGTCACAACTAACTCCTCCCACGCAAAACTGTTATTATACCCGTGAGACACGTGATAGTCCTTACAAATATGCATTAACATCAATTGATCTTCTTCAGAGAATTTAAAAATTCTCTTCTCTTCTAGTTCAGAGGTGGACTTGGCCTTAGCCTTATCCTTACCTCTACCCTTTCCTTTGCCTTTTGTCTTTCCACTTGCATTTCCATCAAGTTTTTCAACATCCATTTTTCCAATCTAACTTCACAAAAAGATTGTTGTTTAGACAATGGAATTCAATAATCAAAGGCAGCATAACATGTCTTAAATCAATTCATGCTCTCACAAACAATTTAGTAACATGGATGCACATGGATGCACATAAATACACATAACAATTCAACCAAAATTACAACCACAAAGTATAAGATAAACAAAGTCGAGTACCAAAAACTCGAGTATGAATTTCAACCCTACAACAAAATCCAGTAACAACAATTGAATAACATCTCAATGTTCTCCATTCAACAAAATCCAGTAACAGAAATTGAATAACAAGATTACCAACAGATTCAGAATAACAGAAATTGAAAATCAGAAATTCAATAACAACCATTCTCAATGTTCTCCATTTCTAATAACTCCACTATCAATTTCTGTTATTCCGAATCAGATTACTAATAACAACCATTCTGTTCTTCAGATTACTAATAAGATGAGAAATTCAATAACAACCATTCTAGTTCTTCAATTCTGATAGTGGAGATGAGAATGATTGAGAATGGTTGTTATCTCCTCTGTTGAATAACAAGATTACTAAGATGAGAATACAGAACTTACCTCTACCAACAGATTCGGAATGTAAAGATTGTAAAGAAACCGACCTAGTTCTTCAATTCTTGTTATCGAGCACTTCGTGAAGGGAAACAAAAAACTGAAGTAAGTTTGAGGAAGCTTCAACGAAGGAGATGAAGGTTGATGAAGCAAAGAAATCGAGTACAAACCTGGAATGGGAAGATAGGTGAAGATGTTGTTCATCGGCTTCAAGAACTGAGAGCTCGGAATTTTGGGGAAGCTGGGGAATAGAAATTGGGGGAAATTCATGGGAACGAATAAGCTAGCATAGTCACGTGAGGCAGCAAATTTCGCACGTGATTTGTAATATCTACAAATACCCATGCCCTTTTATGTAATTTAACATACCAAAATACCCAACTTCAACTACCATTTTTTCATCTTTACCGAACACCCCTTTTTCCAACTTCAACCCGAAAAGCAACTTCAGCTACTAACTTCAGCTTCAGCTTCCTTCAACTACCTACTATAGCTTCAACTACCTTCAGCTTCAGCTACCTTCAACTCTCATTTTCATCATCTAATCCGAACGGGGCCTTAAGCTTGTTTAATGTGAGGGGTGAGACATTATAGAATTAAGCTTTTTTAAGCTAGTTAATCTTTTTAAGCTAGATTGTTATTTATTTTTACCAAACACTCAACAATCAAGTGGAAAAAAAAATTAAGCTGGTTTTTCTTTCTTCTGAAATAGGCTTTTTCCAAAATAAATTCTCGATTTGGGCTCGTTTTGAAACTTATTCCCAACATAGGCGCTCTCATGTGGTTCAGAAAAATTTCACGTTGAAGAGACGCTGGTTTTGCCAGCGTCTCCCAACCGAAGCACAATTGTTTTTAAAAAAAAACTTATGTATAAGAGACGCTGGCAAAACCAGCGTCTCTTATACATAAGTGTTAAAAACAATCCCTCGTATAAGAGACGTTGACAAAACCAATGTCTCTTATACGTATTCAATATATTAAAATTTTAAAAAAAGAAATTTAGGCATCTTTGTGTCCGTATCGATCTCATCTTTCACCGGATATGTCTCTCGCTTGATTCTGAGTCTGAACGAGCTAAAACAGGCAACCCGAACGCGCGTAAATCTTACGTGGGTATGCACGAGACTTACGCGCGTTTGGGTTGCCTGTTTGGCCTCGTTCGAAATCGGAATCGAGCGAGATCAGTTTCTTTGGGTCCGTATCGGTCTCATCTTTTACCAGATATGTCTCTCGCTTGATTCCAATTTCGAACGAGGCCAAACAGGCAACCGAAACGCGCGTAAGTCTCGTGCATACCCGCGTAAGATTTACGCGCGCTCGGGTTGCCTGTTTAGGCTCGTTCGGAATCAGAATCAAGCGAGAGACATATCCAGTGAAAGATGAGATCGATACGGACCCAAAGACACTGATCTTTCTCGATTTTGATTTCGAACGAGAATATACGAGTCATCCGAAGTCGCGTAAGTCCTAATATATACTCCCTCCGTTAAAAATTACTTGTCCGAAGTCCAAATCATTTGTTAAAAATAACTTGTCTTTTAACATAATTACACCCTTTTTTCCAAATTTACCCTACTGTTATTGATTCTTTCTTTTATTCTCTCAATATTCCTTCTTTTATTCTCTATATCATTACTTAAATTATGAAGGGTATACTTGTCTAAAATTTTGATGAATAAATTTTCTCTAAAATTGCTCCAAGGAAAAGTATTTTTTAACGGAGGGAGTATATTAAAGATTAAAAAAAACAAAAAAAAGGTCATGAGCCGCTGGCAAAACCAACGGCTTATGCCTAAATTTCTTTTTTTTTTAATTTTAAATATATTGAATGCGTATAAGAGATGCTGGTTTTGCCGGCGTCTCTTATACGAGAGATTTTTTTTAACACTTATGTATAAGTGACGGTGGTTTTGCTAGCGTCTCTTATACATAAGTTTTTTTTAAAAAAAAGTGTGCTTCGGTTGGGATTGCCAGCGTCTCTCCAACGTGAAATTTTTCCGAACCACATGAGAGCGCTTATGTTGAGAATAAGTTTCAAAACGAGCCCTAATCGAGATTTTTTTTTGAAAAAAAGCCTACTTTAGGAAAAAAAAAATTCTTTATAATGTGCTAAAAAGCTCTCCGAACGGAGCCTAAACCGTAGTTTGCCTCCTCCCAGATCTAAACATCTACTTTTCTTCTTTCTCCTCTTCTCAATCTGAACGACCAAGTCCCTTCTTCCTCCTCCACTGCAACATCCGCACAAAAAAAAAGAGATCTCATTGGTGGACGACGCGTTTTTTGCTGAGGCAAGATCGGGAATATGAAGACCCTACGAGGTTGTCATGGTATCCCCTCCCACTAAGTGTTATTTTCCAGTTGTCTTCTTCCGGAAGCTTGCTATAAAAAAAATTCAGAGCCCAAAGTTTGATCTGATTAATTACACTACCAACGAAATTCCTGATTCGATTATCTGCATTAAATTCCTGACAATGCTGGTTATTTCCTCTGAGTTTAATTGACAATGTTGGTTGATGATGCTTTGTCATCTAAGGACAATAACTTTAACTCGATTAAGTATACATTAGCAGTTACTAATGGAGATAGAGTACCTAATTGTGTTATCTGGCTGGATAGATACAGGAAGATTGTGTCTAATCTTTACGCTAATCTGTTAGCGTTTTAAGTTCTAGCCTAGAGAAAAAAAATCCTGCTATGGTAAATTGCACACAAATTAAGAAGAATGCAGAAAGGGCGAAGCATAGTTGGGAGTGAAATGAAGCTCAACTTCAAGGCTTGCTACATTCATTGTCTCAAGTGCATTCATTGTCGCAAGTGTTGAATTTACAACATACCCATCATCGTATTTGAAAAACTGCATGCAAGCAGAACAACTAAAAGAAAATCTAATTCCCTGTTCTATCTAGGGACCAAAGTGTTAAACTGAATACTTACAGCTAAAAAACAACCAAATACATACTCTCAGCCAGCCATGGTGCCATTCTCTGTGCAAAAGCTTGCTCATCCTGCCAACAGCACTATACAAAATAGCTTTACTGTAAGCTGAACAAACATGATTACTCTCAGCCATGATTTTTTCCACCACTTACTTGTGTTGCTCATCGAGCAGCGCGAACCACAGTGACAGTGTAGTGGTTTGGTGCTTGAGAAAGCAGTTGAAACACACAAGCATCTCCATCTTGCAGATCATTGTCTACTACAAAATCCTTCCATCCCGATGAAAGCCTTACATAATTAACAGTTGAACGGTAAACATAGCACTTGACAGGCCACGTTTGTCCAGAAAGCCCATGAAGGAACACTTGTTTTTGATGCTGATCCAGAAGGTACTTTGAAGCATGCGCAAGTGGTACGCTCTGCAAACAAACAGTCTCATTGTGCATACAGTAACATACAAATTTGACTAATGCACTAAGTTTATTAGATGAAATGCAGGCAAGGGGAATCCAAAAACCATACCAGTGCAGATAATGATTGAGTACTGACTTTAAACACAACAGTGAAAGAGGTCTTGGCTGTTTCAAGCCTTGCAGAGTCGGACATTTTTCTCTTTCCAGTCAGTGCTGGGTTGGGAATATTAGGCGTTTTAACAGAGTTGTTTGCATTAACTTCTTCTGCAATAAGCCGGATTATGGTTACATTGAATACCATGACTGTGCTACTAACCAGCTCAAAGATGCACGCATCTCCATGTCGAAGATCATATTGTCGAGCAAATCCATGCCACCCTAAGTTGATTATAACTTGGTACAGTGGAGAGCCTCCAATGCGATATGTCATAAACCATGGTCTTCCGTTCGGTCCAAAAAGGTATATGCATTTCTCATCCCTTCCATAGAAATAGGTTCTACCAGGCCTTGCTGGGATATACTGCAGAAGACTAGCAGTTATTTAAATATACCTCATAATTGTAATCAGAAATTCAGAATGACAATGCCATTTTGTTTAATGAAAAATGTAGACCAGACGTACCAGATGAGAATGATAAGCTGATCGCATTATGACAAAAAAATGAGGATTTGGGCTTTGAAAGGATCTCGCTCTTCGTAGAATTCTCTCCTTAGCAATGATAGATGCAGCAAGCCCTTTGACTTGAAATTCTCCATCATCTCCTTTTTATTTTACCACAGGTATTCATAGAAAGATAAAACTAAGCAATGCAGATTATTTAATATAAATCATGATGGAAGAGGTAAGAATATTCACTTACTAGACAGGTAAGCCACCGACACTTCTCCAGTCCTCTGGGGCCATTCATCTAGAATATCATCTGAGCTATCCTCCTTTGTGATCTCCATGACTTTGGGTTGATTTAAATTGACCCTTTGACTAGGGGTGACCGAACTGTCAGCAAAATTAATATCCAACCCACCTTTATTGAATATGAAGACGCGGAAAAAGGATCCGCCTTCATACTTGAACAACAAGGAACGCACATCTTTGATGGAAAAGTTTTCAAGAATTACTTGCCAGCCTCTCTGTAGGAAAACTCGGCCATCAAACCATTTTACCTCCACTTTCCACTGTTTACCAGTTGACATTAGTAGTAGGCAAGCATACTTAGACAAGTAGCTATCGTGCTCCTCCACAAGATCTTTGGGAATTTCCTGGCCAAACATGTACAAGCTGGAAATTTTTAAAATGCACTAATGTTGATCTGGAGGAATGACTCAAGTGTCAAGTTTAATAAAGTGTTCACCCACAAGCAAACCACACCACAAAATGGGGTACTGAGCAGGAAGAAACTAGTAGGAGTTTGTTGGAGTACACTGTAGGGTATGATTCAGCAAATATTTTTGTAAGGGTAAATAAATTGAATATATCAAAGGATTTACAAATAAACTCAACCAAAAGGATGACTATGCATGAAAGAAAAAATGCTTGACAAGGAACTGTTTTTCACTCGGCAAATTGCTTCCTTGTATTTACTATAATGTATAAAATTTTGTTATAATAGTTCTTCAAGCTGAAAAAAATAACGAGGGACTATTGTTGACCTGGAGGAAAGGTGGATCTCAAATGATACATGTACACCAACAAACGGATCATAGCCGCAAAAAAGGTTGGGAATAAGGGTCTAGAAAATAGCTTTGAGGCGTGAAAAGATCACTATCTTTAAAGTGAAATTTGTCCCCCATTTAATTGTTGTAGAGTTTAAGACAAATTCACCCCCCAAAGTGTCATACAGTTAATTCAGATTACAGTTAGGGAAGTTGGAAGCAGTTAGGAGCAGTTATTCTAATGCAATCTCAGCCATTGATCTCAAGAGATCACCTTTTACTCTCAGCCACTGATTTTAACAAATCAGATTACTCCCTTTCAAATTCCAGAATTAAAATTCTTTTAATATAATATCAATGTCTTATTAATAGACTTTTACCAACACAAAAGAGTTAAGCAAATAAAGGTAAAGTGTTGGATGAGAATAACTTTTAAAATACGAACGCGAGAATGGTGCGCATTAGTAGTAAATTGGTGAACAATTAGTACTAATTTGGTGCACATTCGTTGACAAACTTAAAAACATGTAAAATTTGAAGAACATTCATTTTTTAAAGAACATTTATCGAGAAACTGAAGAACATTCGGTAAAAATTGTTTATGTGCATCACTTTTTCAAAGGAAGAGCATCAAAAAATTTGATGCACATTCTCATTTTAAAAACTGTTCTCACCGAAACCGCACCCGCAAATAAATTACTACAAGGATATCTAGGGTGACTGGAGAATTCGTGATCCGGCATAGCATATTTGGCTCTTTTCCATGTTAATTTTGTCAGTAGTTTTGTTTCCTGTTTTGCTTATTATCAAGAAATTCAGATGCTGAAATCACTCTGTGCCTCTTTAATTCCCATTTCAATTTCTGGCTTCTCCATTTCTTAGTACATTCTTTACTCTGCTTTTCTATTATAAATTCCACATAATTCTATGGCAGTTTTCCTATCTTCTATCTATTAATTCTCAACTTTGCTATAATGTTTGATTTCCATACTATTACACATATGCCTATCTTCTAACCATATATTCTCTACTTCATGGTTCAATTGCTTCATTAATTCTCGACTTTGATTTTCTACCTGCAACACATTTTCCTATCTTCAATTCATTAACCCCCTAATTTGCTGTTCATCAATTATCTACTTCTCCTTTCTCTTCTATTTCAACAAAATCTAACAGTTGTTGTCTCATCCAGCTCAAGTAGTTACTGTAAGAAAGGTGAAGAAGCTAAAAGCCTTACCAGAGTTCCATCTTCCAGGTTTTCAGGAACAATGATCTGGAAGAAATGTGGATATCTCGTCTGCTGTCGAGAGCTTCCTGCATTCTTGTCCATCTATGAAGGATCGGAGATCTTCGCTCCTTCCCTTCACCTGCCAAAATCAAGTAATTGAATCCACTACTCGCCGTTCCTCCACTCAATCTTCATTTCATTTTTTCTTCCCCTCTTACTCGTATACTCCTGCAAAATCGAGACGCTTATGGAAGCACGAATAGGGAATGTCAAAAACGAACAGCAATGGATTCAGAGGCAAGCGATTGCGCGACAAAGAATAGCAGAAGCAACAATCCAGCAGCATAAAAAGGGGAAGATACAGATTATGGAAATGCAAAGGGGAAAATCGGAGAAGAATGAAGAAATTAGCAGTGGAAGAAGAATTATGGGTCTATGCTGTTGATTTCCAGGGTTTGATTTTTCTAAAAAAGTTCCGCCAAACCATCCGTTATTTGAGGTATTTTGCACGGAACCACCCCTTATATCAAATTTTACACCGAACTACCCCTATATCTACTTCTGTTAATAATTTACCACCCGTCTCAAATTTCCGTTTTCTAATCCGTTAAAGTATTGAAATTACATTTTTACCCTCACTTATTTTTAAAAAATGAGGGCAAATATGGAATTCCATCTAAGCCTAATGTTGACCACGAGATATTCCAATATCTCGTCTGAATTCATCTCGTCAACTCCCAGATCCCTAATTCCATCTATTCCTGGAGCCTAATTTTACAAGTCGAAGGCAAAATTGCAACAACAGAGGCGATTGAAGAGGCGATTGGGAGGCGATTGGGAGGCGATTGAGAGGCGATTGAAGAGGCGAAAGAGTCTCGCGAGGAAAGGCGGTTGAATAGCTTAGATTCCCGACCATGAACTTCTGTGCTGCAAATTTGTGGTCGTCGATTTGCGATTTAGGGTTCGCCGACTTAAGAATCTTCACAAGGTAGGTCTATCTCTTGCATTTTGCTTTTCTTCGTCGATTACGGTTGTAATTGGGGTTAGGGTTCTGTAATTGGGGGTTTCAAAATTTAGGGTTCTAATTTGGGGGTTTTTATTCTGGTTTGATTTTAGGGTTAGGGTTTCGAATTGGGGCTTTTTATCCTATTTTGATTTTAGGGTTAGGGTTTTGAATTGGGGCTTTTTTGCAGTGGAAATTAATTGGATTTTTTTTTTGTAGGAAATGTCAAGTGGATCATCCTTGTATTCTAATGAGGGGATGGTGTTTCATTGCAAAGTAAGGCCTACTATCTATACAGCTCACACAACAATAAATTATGGCAGAAGATTCCTTGGTTGTACATTGTATAAACCAAATGTCTATAAAGGATGTAAGTTTTTTCAGTGGATTGATCCTCCATTTGAAGCAGATGCATCAAGTATTATCAATGACTTGTTTATTGAGAAGAAGGATTTGTTAGCAAAAAACATGAAGCTTGAAGAAGCATTAAAGGCAAAAGAAATGGAGTTAGGAAGTGCGCAATCTAGATCTAAGTTAGAGCTTGTGGTTGTAGTAGCCTCATTTGTGTTTGGTATGGTAGTTGTCAAATGGAGTTAGGACAGTATGGTAGAATGTAGCTTGTATGACACTTTGCAGTTGGCTTGTAATGACAGTTTGTATCCCATTTTGGGTTGTTATGACAGTTTGTTATGCTTGTTTGAATTAGGCAATTGTCCTTACAGTATGTATTAGAGCACTATGACAGTAGCATATTAAAACAGAAAACACTTGCATATTAAAACAGAGACACAGTACATATTACAACAGCAAACAACAAACAACAACAAGTTAAAACAGAAGCAACAAGCATGCATGAAATGAACTAAACAGAAAACAGAAGCAAAGGCACCACAGAAAACAGAAGCAAATGCACCATGACTTTCAAGGATTGAACTCTTCATAGTTATAAACTTGAACATCATAGACGACATTGTTGGAAACATCACTTCCATCACTTTCGAGTTCGAAGAGACAATCATCATCAACCTTGAGTTTATGGGCCTCAACGAAAGCCTTCCAACCCTTTCCTAAGCGGTAAGCGCCGTTGGTATGCTTGAGAGTAACTTCCCAAGTTTTATCTTGAACCTTAAGGGTGATAGGACAATCTTTGTATGCCTTCAAATATTTGTCTCCATGGATTGTTGGGAGAATCTGCAGCATGAAAATAGTGAACATTATAATGGGTAAATTTGATCATAAAAACCAATATAGGACGAGCAAACTTACGAGACGACAATCCCCCTCTACAAAGGTTTTCTTCATTTCGACAAAGAAGCTCTTATGATCGAAGGAGTTGTCAATTTAGTCTTCGGATGATGAGTCCAACACAATGACCTCAACATTATTGGCCATGGTGGTATGAAGGAGAACGAAGTCGATTTTTGGAGAATGAAGGGAGAAGTCGATTTGGTGGGTGTTAAATGGCATTTGTAAAGCTTTATATAGAGGTCATATTTGACCCATTTTTTTTTAATGAACCGATGCATGTTGGTTGCTTATCTGCTTGGGGAAGCTGAGTGCATGGTGGTTGCTTGTCAAAACAAGCAAAACAATAAATGAGAGCTGAAATGGTAGGTGCACATTTACTACACTTTTTGACCAGTTTTTAACGTTACAAAACAACACCAAATTAAACTGCAAAAACCATTTATACTAAGCAGTTTTAACACAATTTAGATGTTGCAAAATTACAACCAAAAGTTGCTTCCAAACACTTACAAACCGGTAAGAGTTTTAAGAGAATTCCTGAACAGATTCATCCAACATATAAAGAAGCAGTAACACAAAATAACACCAAAATATTGTACTTCTTCACCATTACTTCTTAGACGTTCCTCCTATATGTTGATGCAGTTTTCCTGATGTTGTACTTCTTCAATGTGAGAGCTCTCAGATGTCCCTGATGACTGGATCCATTATCCTGTTCAAACATATAGAGAAAATTTACATTAAAATGACATTAAAAATGAGGCTTACCACAACAGAACTTTGTGTTTGTGAAGCTTGAGTTATAACCACATTCTCATCAGCTTGGTTCAAGGAATGGGCAATCATAGCATCCTGTAAAATGAACCATTAAAATGAGTAAACTGGACCAAATAAAATGAACCAATAAAATGAAGAGAATTACCACATCATAATCTTCCTGAGTTGCCCCCCTGCACACTACCATCTCCAACTTCAGCTGTTCCAAAACTGTGCACCTAATCATTAAAAAATAAGAAAACTTCATCAACATTTGTAAAGAAAACTCCAAAACTGTGGTTTAAAGGAAACATTTGTAAAGACCAAACCTGTTTCCTGATGTACTTCCTCTTCTTAGGTTGTACAAGCATTGTTGTTTTACTTGGAGGTCTTCCACCTCTTTTAGGGTTCCTTGTTGGTTCAGTTGTTTTGGTGGGTTTTGTACATGATTTCCTGGTGTGACCTTCTACCCCACAGTTGCCACACTTGTTTTTCCCAATCCTTAGCCTAGTTTTTTTTGTAGATTGCACCTCACCAGGTTCCTTTCTTCTTGCATTTTTCTTAGGCCTTCCAGGTTGCACAACAAGCTTAGGCGGTAGTAGTGGTTGCTCACCAGTTTTTATCCACTGATCCTCTCCCGGAACTGGCATAACTGAGCCTTCATACACTCTCAAGTATGTTGCTTTGGTGTAGTAGTTATCCACAAAGTCTTCCACTCGTAGTCTTCTCTTCAGAATGCAACATATAGCATGTGTGCATGGAAATCCTGTTAGATCCCATAGGTTACAACCACAAATTCTCTGCTGCAAGTCAACTACATATGTCTTTCCAGCTTCGTCAACCTCATACAAGTCTCCATCCCCAAAACACTTGCATCTACATGCACTATCTGCTCTTCTAGTGTTCAACTTCTTTGTAACTTTAGGAGTTAAGTTCCCCTGGTGAGCTCTCATCTTATTTCTCTTGCTAATAAACATTTTCATTAGCTTCCTCCTCCTTCTCTTTGTTCAGCACTTCAGACGGATGAACCTTCCTCCTCAAACAGCCTCCAGTTGAACCTTCCTCTTCGTCTCCCTTCTTCGACTGCGTGTCCCTTCTTTGAGTGCTTCTCCCTCAAACAGCCTCCAGTTGAACCTTCCTCTTCGAGTGAAAATCTATTTGTAATCGTCTTCGAAGATTAAACCCTAATCGCAATCGAATCTCCTCTCAATCGCCTTCGACATATTTCTCTCAATCGCCTTCGACTTGTAAAATTAGGCTCCAGGAATAGATGGAATTAGGGATCTGGGAATTGACGAGATGAATTCAGACGAGATATTGGAATATCTCGTGGTCAACATTAGGCTTAGATGGAATTCCAGATTTGCCCTCATTTTTTAAAAATAAGTGAGGGTAAAAACGTAATTTCAATACTTTAACGGATTAGAAAACGGAAATTTGAGACAGGTGGTAAATTGTTAACAGAAGTAGATATAGGGGTGGTTCGGTGTAAAATTTGATGTAAGGGGTGGTTCCGTGCAAAATACCCCAAATAACGGGTGGTTTGGCGCAAAAACCTCTTTCTAAAATAAAAAAAAATTGGTGAAAATTCGGGCTATACGTGAAGGAGTTTTATTAGCCATAAATTATAGAGTCCTCCCTAGAAGAGAGTTTGTCATGTACAAAGAAATCGTTCAAACAACAGGAAAACCAGAAAAATCAAGAATATCAGAAGCAGGAACTAAGCAAGAAAAAGTCATTTGAGCTAGGCCATCGGCCACTTTGTTGCTTCCACGACGGGTATGCTGAATTTGCACTTACCATGGGTTATCATCAATGAGCATCCAACAGTCTTGAATGAGATAGTAGTGTGCATGGGTGAGTAGTCTTCGGGTCGACAACAATCGACAAGCCTCTGTGCAGTCTGTTTCAACAATTAAGCATGGAATCCCCAGGTCCAAGCCTCGCTGCAATCCGTGCGCCAATGCAGATAATTCGGCAAAGAGAGCAGTACCAAATCCCTGCGAGATCATGAAACCATTCAGAAAATTCCCATCACTATCGCGGAATATACCGCCTCCACCAGTTGGTCCCGGATTTCCCTTGGAAGCCCCATCGACGTTGAGTTTACACCATCCGGACGGAGGGTGAGACCAACCCAGCTGAGCAGCCTTCTCAGCAGCCGTTTTTGGTAGCAAACCTGGGATTCTACTACACATTGCAACTCTGTACAGTTGTAGTTGTGAGACAACAATAGACGAGAGAGATGAGACACCATCATGGTTCTCGAACACAAGCTTGTTCCGACATTTCCAGGAGAACCACACCATTATTGCAAGCTGGGATGCCCATTCGTCTCCTGCTTTAATGTTGAGATTTATCCATTCTCTAAGAGACGTAGCCGAAAAGAAACCATTCGGTAAGGCGTTACCTGTAAGAGCATACCAGACTTGGGCGATGGCTTTACAATCACGTAGAACGTGGATCGCCGTTTCCTCGTACCCACACCGCGGACAACTAGGATCCGAGGATATATGACGACGAACCCTGTTAGAATTACATAGGATACTGTTCTGAGCAACAAGGTAAAGGAACTGTTGAGTGCGCTCCTGCGCCTTTACTTTCCAGATAGCATCCCATACAGACTCAATAGATGGAGGATTAGGCTTGTCTCGCACCACCGGAGCAGCTGATTTTGCGGTAAAAACTCCCGACGAAGATAATCCCCAGAAGATTTTATCAGTCGTTGTCACATTCGGGTTCAAGCGAACAGTCGATATTCGGTGACAGATCGAGGCGGGAAGATGTGTGTGCAAAATATCCCATCGCCAACCTGCAGCAGACCATAATTCAGCAACTGTAGTGCCCTCAAGTTCAGGTGTGAGCGGTTGAGTAACGTGGTTGATTAATTTATAATAATCCAACCATGGGTGCAACCAAAACAAGGTTGAAGTGCCATTACCCACCGCCATTCGTAGCCCCTTCTTGAGCGTCTCCGCCCCCATGTACGATCCCCTTCCACGTGCGGGAGCAGCCCCGAGGCCGCTCGAACATATCAATATCCAAACGACCATGGCAGTATTGGCTACATAAAACCCGAGACCATAGACTATGCGGTTCCTAAAGAGTGCGCCATCCTAATCTTGCCAAGGAAACTGAGTTCCTTTGCCGCATAGGTTGGAGACCCAGTCCACCATCACGTTTTGGCTTGGCAATAGTCTCCCAGTCAACCCATCAGCCTGGAGAGTAGCCTTAAGAAAACTCCAACGCACCCGGTCGTATGCCTTAGCCAAATCTATTTTCAGAATCATCAACTTATTAGATTGAGCTGCATTCATCGAGTGGAGAGCTTCTTGGACCACTACGACATTATCAATTATTTGACGACCCGGGATGAAAGCCGCTTGAGCCGGCGAGACAAGCGATGGCAAGATCGGTTTGAGGCGATCGACGATAGCTTTAGTAGCCATTTTAAACGTCACATTGAGCAAGGAGATAAGACGTAGATGAGCCGGACTAGTCGGATTAGGAATCTTATGCAGTAGGACCATGAAAGCGTCTCCCAATCTAGACGGGAACACACCCTCATTCGGTAACTGTAAGACCGTCTGACAAACCTTAGGACCCACAAGTTCCCAGTTTTGCTGATAAAATACTGCGTGGAAGCCGTCCGGACCAGAAGACTTATACGAGTTCATTTGCTTGAGTGCAGTCCATATATCTGTTTCTGAAAAAGGCGCTGCCAAGAAAGCAATATCAACCTCAATTAAGGGCGGGAAAGTGCGACTCCAAGCAGGAAGATTGGTGACTTGAGCAGGGACCTGTTCTGCTGTATAAAGATCTGCGAAGAAATCAATCACCAAGTTCTGCAGCCTCATTTCTGATAGCCATTCCCCCTCAGTATTTTGAAGTTGCAGAATTTTGTTCGCTCTTCATTTGATAATTGTCGAAAGATGGTAGAAGCGAGTGTTACGGTCGCCCTCAACAAGAAAGTGAGTTCTTGATTTTTGAAACCATAATATGTGTTCCTGGTGAAGTATAGTTTCTAGCTGCTCCTTCAGTACCCTTTCCAAAAGTAGACACGCAGATGTGGGACGTTGAGAAATCCGTTTTTGAACATGCTCCAGCCGTGCCCATAGGACTTTCTTGCGGATGAAAATATTTTTGAAGACCCGCTTGTTCCAAACCGTTAGTCTATCTGCGAGAGAAGTCAGAGAGTCTGCCAAGTTACCCTCGGTTTTCCAGGCAGAGGCCTCATGGGTCTGCCAAGCAGCAAGAAAGCGGAACGGTCGAGTACCCGAGTTGTCAGAGACCCTAGGCTCCACTTATATCAAAATAGGTCGATGATCCGAATGGGGTGCCGATAAATGGCGAACACAAGCCTCTGGAAACCGTAGTTGCCAGTCAGTGGAACACAAAGCGCGATCTAACCGTGCACCGTGAAACATAGCCATAGACCTACCTGTAGTCCACGTAAAGGCAGGCCCCGAAAATCCAAGGTCAACCAAGTCAAGGTCGTTAAAGAAATCCTGGAACTGTTGGGAGCTCCTCGTCGATCCGATAGAAGACAAAGACCTCTCATGAGTTGTCAATGTAGCGTTAAAATCACCAGCTAGCAGCCAAGGCCGACGGTTTGTTGTTGCAAAATTCTCAAGAAGTTGCCAAAGCTCAGATCTCGAGGATGGGTTCGGTGAGGCATAAATAGAACTTAAAATCCAAGGTTCCTCAGAGCGTCGTGAAACTTCGACTGTAAGATGTTGAGCATGATGAATCAGAGGCGTAACTGTCACTTCAACAGATTGCTAGAACAACCATATACCCCCTGAGAATCCATGAGCATCCATACGAAGCACACCATCATAACCAATTCTATCACATACCGCATCCACTCTAGTTCCGCTTATATGAGTCTCGACAAGGACAAGCAGAGAAGGACGATGTATCCGGATAAGCTCCTGCAGAGCCTCCATGAAGTTTGTGGATCCCGCACCACGAGTGTTCCAAACCAATGTACTGAGTTCTAACATAAAAAACGATCTGAGAAAGGACGCAAGATTATGGGGCGCATAGGCATTAAATACATCGTCAAGACGATGCAGGGCATTACTGATGATTTGGGGTACTGAGACCCGACAAAGCAGAGGTTGTGATTCTGTGATTAGTGGCAACAGTTCCACTACCATTCGGTTGGCCAGGGCTGGTAGATGTAACCGAAACGGCCCTGTCTGGTGGTTCGAAACCAATACGCTCTGACGACTGAACACCTGTGTGGACATCCCGGCTACCGGTCGTGACTGAACGCGTTGTGCCATCAGTAACAACAGAGGGTGCAGGTTTTTCCGTTTGTTGAGGGTTCGTGAATGGCTTCATAGGATCAAATACTGGGCTTTAGGTTTGATTTTTGGGCTTGGGGTGTATTATTCAAAACCATATCTTTAATCAAATATGATCTTTTCACTTCAGCTTCTTTGGATAGAATCGTATTCCTTCCGGATTTCCCTTTATTTTTCTTGTTTAAGGAAAGAGCAGTATCCTTAATATCTTTCTTGTCCTTCTTTTTGGGAAAATGGCCCACATCAGCAGAATTAACAGTTCGTTGAAAAGATTTTGTGGCTGCATTCTCGGGCGAGATTTCCTTGTGAGATTCTGCTCCAAGATTCCCTGGATCGACGCCTGACACAACCGCCTGATCAGATTCTCCCATTGGCGAGTCTGTTTGCTCCTCTAGTTCGTCTTTCTCGACCTCTGTATGGTCCTCTTCCTGAACAATGTCCTGTTCCTCAGCACCCCGAAGGTGAAAGCGAGACCCCGTATTGATCATAGCAGTCGTAGTCTCAGTTGCAGGATTCTGCTTTGAGGTATCCGGTTTCGCAGTTTCTTGCCTAACAGAAGTTTGGACTGATTTCTTATTGTTCTGAACACCAGGTGACTAGTTGGTAGCAGCGTTTCTGGACTTTCGCACATATTTCTTGGGTTTATTGAAATACCATTGAGGGTAAATACTCGTTACACCACAATTCTCGTTACACCGGAACTCGCCTCTATATAGATTTATATATATATGGTTATCTATTATTATGTTATCAATCTAATTAAGTTGAATTATTAATGAAGTTAAACTATAAAACATAAATCGTAAACTATAATCTATAAATTATAAATCATAAAATATAAACAACAATCTATAAACTAATTAATAATATAAAATATAAATATATTATTAAAATATTTATTACATGCGACCCCGTACATGATACGGGAACACACGCTAGTTTTCCCCTATTTCCCTCCTTAAAAGTCCCCTTAAAACCCTCCAAACAGACACACCGTTAGCGTGCCTGGGATTATCATAGAGCGTAAGAGCGGGCATGAGCAGCGCAATATGGGAGGTCTACTAAGAATTGTTTTTTTTTCTTTTAATAGCAAACAAAATGTCATCTATTACACATAGACTACGCCTAAATTATCCGCACGCATGATCTTGAAAAACTCTCTAACGAGAAAGAGTCTTGAATTAGGGGATTGGAGATTGGTCCTTAAGCTTTCACTTTGATGGGGGAGAGAGGCCTCGTTCCATCTGAAAATGCCAGCTCGAAGTTCTTCTAAGTTAAATTCCTTCTTAGCAAGGAAGTTAACAACTCTGTTGCATTCCCTAACAACATGAAACACCCTACATACATCAAGGGAATTGAGCAATTCCTTAATATCAGAAACAAAAGAACAAATTTCCCACGAGACTTTCCAGGAATCCTGAATACCTCTGATAAGGGTCAAATTGTCTCCGTCAATAACAAGCTTTTTAATATTGAGTTTGATAGCAGCACGAACACCTTCTAGAAGGGCATCAGCTTCCGAGACTAGGATAGAGGAGTAAGGGATTCTCCTTTGGTCAACAAAGTTAGTACGTCCTAGGGAGTCCCGTATTATGAAACCAATGAAAGAAGTTGAGCTTGATTTTTTAGAAGCATCAAAATTTAATTTATAAAAATCATTCATAGGTTTTCTCCAAGCCACCTTAGAGCGATTTTTCTTAACATTTTTGTTGTTCCTGCCAGAGGAAGAGGTAGAGTTGGCAGATTCCCACTCGATAAACTGTGAGTAGGCTGAAGAAGCGATCTGTTCGGGCGTAAGATGTGAGAGATTTTGATCTTTTCTAAAGATATGATTATTGCGAGAGTTCCAGATGAGCCACCAACAAAAGAAGGCCAAGTTTTTTTTATCAGAATAGTCTACAAAGAGCTTAATCGAATGTTTGAAGTCAGACGAGAGGGGTAAATTCCAATTCAGATTAAATTTGGATGCAATAGAAGCAAACACAGCTCTAGTAAAGGGACAATTAAAGAAAAAGTGGTTAGCATCCTCATCATACAAATTGCAAAGACTACAGGTAGAGTAAATTCTATGACAGGACCGATTATGTTTTTCCGTTGTCGGAAGACAGTCAGCGAAAGCTTTCCAGAGAAAGTTTTGAATTTTAGGAGGGAGCTTTTTGTTCCACAATATGCTTGTATCAAGAGTTGGGATATTCATGGGTCTTAAAAGCTGATAGGTGGCTTTAACCGAGAAAGAACCATCCTTATATGGGGTCCAAAGTACCTGATCAGCAAATTGGGTAATTGGTTTATGGATAGCCACTATTTTTTCAACAATGTTGAGGAGTAGAATTGTATAGAGTTTATGGGTATCCCATTGTAGGTCGGATGTGATGTAGGTACTAACTTTCTGGTCAATAGGAGCATTGCCCCGAAGACTAGAGATATTAGTACCTGAGATCCAATGGTCAGTCCAAAAGCACATAGACTTGCCATTGCCAAGCTGCCATTGAAAGCCTTGCTTAAAAGTGTCCAACAGCAGAAGAAACCTACTCAATTGCCATGATTGACTAGGGAGGCGATCAAGAGTTAATAAGTCACAGTGCTTGAAATATTTTTCTTTTACAATCATGGCCCAAATATTATCACGTTGGGTAATGAGTTTCCAAAGAAGCTTAAGTTGGAGGGCTACATTGTTGTCCCATGTTTTACGGAATCCAAGACCCCCAAGAGCTTTGGGAGCATAGATCGAATCCCAATGAATAAGACTACGGCTAGATGAATGCTTTTTTTCCAAAAACATTCTGTGTTAATATCGTCAATTTCTTCACAAAACCCTTTGGGGAGAAGAAAGCTTTGCATAAGGAAGTTAGCTTTGGACGAAAGATTGGTTTGAATAAGAAGGGCCCTGCCAGCTTGTGAAAGCGAATCGGCTTTCCACTTGGATCTTTGTTTTTTAAGTTCAGAAATAGCCTCATTAAACATATCATTGGTAACTCTGCCTTGCAGAATGGGAATACCAAGGTATTTCTCCATTTTTGAGGTAATAGGAATATTCATAGAAGAGGCCAAGGAAGTAGCCTGATGTTTCGAGACATTCTTAGAGACCTGTAGTGAACTTTTATGAAAGTTGATAGAAAGTCCACTAAGTTTGGAGAAAATAACAAGAAGTTCTTTTAAGAAGTTCATGTTGTCATGGCAAGCATTTGCAAGAATGATATCATCGACGAATGTAAGGAAGGGGATTCGATGACAATTGTGTGTGAGAGCAATTCCTACTATTGGGTTGGGGCGAGAAGCTTCTATATAGAGTTGTCGAGCCAGGAGTTCCATGGAAATGACAAATAATGCACCACGTTGATTATTGACAAGCACAGATAACGAAGCAGTTTGAAGACAAGAAGATATCATAGCAATCCACTTTTTGCAAAAGCCAAATTTCTCGAGTACATTACAGAGAAAATCCCAATCATGTCTATCATAAGCCTTCTCCATGTCTAGTTTAAGACCCATCCATCAAGTCTTACCTTTAGTGTTTTTGTGAAACGAGTGAAAAATACCATGGGAAGCTAGAATGTTGTCTTGAATTAGGCTCCCTTCAACAAAGGCCCCTTGGTGAGGAGAGATAATTTTCTGAAGCATAGGTTTAATGTGATTGGCCATAACTTTAGTGATAATTTTATAGGAAGAGTTACAAAGGCTAATTGGTCTATAATGATTCATAGAAATGGGGGAGTCAGTCTTAGGGATAAGAGCTATGAAAGAGTGGTTTATGGATGATAGAAGCTGACCAGAGTGGAAAAAAGCTTTTGTTGCAGAAAGAAGTGAATTTTTAATGGTATTCCAATGTTTTTGGTAGAAGTCGATTGGGAAACCATCAGGACCAGGAGTTTTATCCAGAGCTTGATCAAAAACAACGGTGTTCAGATTCAGATGGTGGTTTGACCAGGCTGCGGTTATCGTCTTCAGTAATGAGACGGGGGATAACATTGAGCGAGTTCAGGCAAATGGATGAGAAAGGGGATTTAGAGAATCTATTGGACAGTTCTTGGGAAATGGCTGTAGAGATACTATCTTGGTCATAAATAGTGAAGCCATCTTTAGTGCGAAAAGAAAGAATTGCTTGTTTAGAAGTTCTAATCTTAGAGATAGAGTGGAAGTATTTTGTATTACGGTTCTCATTTGTCATGTGTTTGATTTTACCTCTGCGCCTCCAGTAATCTGTTTGAAAGTTAAGGAGTTTAGAATATTAGTAGAATTGATTGCAATGCTATTGATGGTGGCCATATTGCCAGGGTTCTGCATATATTCAAGGTGAAGGGCTTGGAGTTTACTTTCAGTGTTTCTAAGCTGGATAAAATTGTTATTATTATTAGCTCTAGCCCAGGTTCTAGAAAAATGCTTTAAGAGTTTCATTTTAGAATTGAATTTATATAATAATGAACCGTGAAACTTGTAGGTCCAAATTTTCTGAACTAACTTAGAATAAGAGGACTTTAAAGACCATGCACTCTCATATCGAAACGAAAGTTTGCACTCTCATATCGAAACGAAAGTTTGACGGTGGGGTTGTTCGTTTTGAGAGAGAAAGCTATAAGAGCATGGTCATAGGTGGTAAAGGGATGATGATTAACAATGAAGTTGGGGATGGTCAAAATGATAGCACTATGGATGATAATTCTATCAAGACGCTCTAGAATGTTGTTTTGCATGTTTTGAGATTTCCTCCAGGTAAAAGGAAAGTCCAAAGTCTTGGTATCTGATAAGTCGAATTCAGAGATAAATTTTTGATGTCTGGTGAATCTAGATGAAGAGGCTGAGATGCCACCAATTTTATCCATGGGAGAGAGAAGCTCGTTAAGATCTCCAATTAAGATAACTGGAAGGTTTATATTGACAATAATACTGCTCAGGAGATCCCAGAAAGCGGGTTTGTCCGATTCTCGTGACGGGGCATAAACAAATATGAGAATAATGTAGATATGTTGAAGAGTATAATTGAGGACAATAATATTACTGTGAGTTTGATTTACAGAGAGATGTTTCAGTTTGAATGTATTTTTACTAAGAAGCCAAATGTGATATTGTTGAATCCCATTTTTCTAATAGTGCTCATGGAAGGAGAGTCTGTTTTAGTTTCGGATAAACAGAGAAGATCAAGATGGTTATGTTTTTGAATATAGGCGATTTCTGTGATAAAATTATTACGACGAGAACCTCTAATATTCCATCATCCAATATTCATAATAACTTACGGGGTTGGTTGAGGACCATGTAAAAGAGCAAGTTCCAAATTTTATCGTTTTTCAAGCTTTTAAAATAAGTGTATAGATATATAATGAATTGCATACTTAACAAATAATAATGATGCCAAACATAAAGGATATCAGTCACAACTAAGCAAGGGTTAACAATGATTGACGACCAGAAACGAACTTGTAACAATATATAATGGATATAGCAATAGTTTCTCCTGCAGCAAGTGTAAGTGCCAGTACTAATGGTCAAGAAAGAGTATATCAAGTCTGGCCTCAGATTTCCAAGTTTTACTATGGTAGCATTGTAAAAATAAAGCTTAGATTTCATATCAATCTTAACTATAGGCAAAGAATCGTAAGTGCAAGCAGTAATGAAATAAGGATCAAAGTAATTGAAATAGTTAACCTTCATTGGAAAAGAAAAAGCAGAGCAAAGCAAAATAATAAGTGGACAATTGTTCTGATTGGAGTGGTTCGAACCCTTGCAGGGGTTAAGCAAAATAGAGAGATCATTGATCAAACTAACACAAGCAAACCTGATAACATGTTGAACCACTGTAATATGGTTTTTGAGCTTAAGCATAGTGGAATATAAATCAGTGTCATAAAGTTTCATCGTGCAACTGGGCAGACATAAAAACGTATGGTCCCGAAGCCCACTAATCTCAGGAAAAGTATTCAGGCAATCAGTTAAATAAGAACAACCGGTACTAAGAGTCATACATAAAGCCAATATCATTTTAGATTGTTGAATACCAAACTGATCATGATCTAAGCAACATAAGCATCCCCGATTCCATAACAGCATAGTCTGAGTATAATAACCTGGGATCAAGAGTGATTGTGATGCAATTGAGATATGAGTAGTTTTCAACAAAAAGTGTCTATTGTCAATGGTTGGAGGTCTACTACCCACGCAGGGGTTGTTCAAAAATAAGGGAACAGATGCAAAGTTCATAAAACATTCAAACCAAACAGAAGAGGGGCTAGTAATAACAAACTTACTCATTGGGGTTGTTCTCCTTGCCCTTACTCTTTCTTTTTGGTTGTTAATCATCAAATAGTTGGGCATGAAGATCAGATTTAGAGGTTTAACATCCAATAAGTCATAAGGAATACAATTTCTAAACAAACGCCAAATTAGAAAGAGTGTATACATGTTCCACATATAGTACCAGCTCAGATAATCTAAGTCATCATTTACACTGAAAGGATACAATAATCATCACATCAGTCCAAACCAAAACTACCAGTTCTTTTGTATATATTTTATTGCAAATTTATTAATATATAATGTTTATGTCTAATTGCAGATCATGTCTAACATCATACAAGTGAAGGATGTTCGATCTGGTCGCGGAAAGTATACACTCACTACTAGAGTTATTCGATTGTTCAAAATACCTATGAAAGATAATCCAACAAAATTCAGCACCACTGAAATCATACTAATGGACGAAAGGTAATCCCTAAAACATTTATTATACAATGTACTATTTCATTAAAGATTACAGATTATGTCTAACACATTTTTTTATATTTCAGAATGATACTATTCTCTCCACCATTAAAGAGTCATTTATGGGGTCTTACTCAATGTTTGAAGAGGGAAAATATTTTATCATTTCAAACTTTGGAATTTCTCTTTATGAGAACAGATGGAAATATACTACTCATAAGTACAAGATCATCTTTTACCGCAATACCTAAGTTGACCCATGTGAAAAAATATCTATTCCTATAAGTGGATTCAACTTTGTTGACTTTGAGAAAGTCAACAACCGCTCATTGGAGCAATTCCAACTTCATGGTTAGTTCTATTATGTGATAAAATATCTACTATTTCTTTTTATTTACACTTTTAAGTATTTAATATTCTAATATTTATACTAATATTAATTTATGTAGATGTTATTGGTGCATTGGTCGGAATAAGTGATAAGATTAATGTATTTTCTAAAAGTGGTAAAAAAGGATGGAAAATACATCAACCTAAGGTTAATAGATTCAAGGTATTTAATATATATACCGCACACTTTTCTATTTTCACTTATACTAGGGCTTTCGGGCCCGCGCTACGCACATGTTTTATGACGTACGACTCTAACTATGCCCATCTAATAAAATGAGAAAGGAGAACATATATATTTCTTCAAACATCAAAGAGAAATAATAAACTACAATAATTTTGTAAATTTTTATTAGCATTGCGAGTGAAATGAAAAACTTCTCAAGATCTTTATATAAAATTAAATATCTAGTTAATTCTAACATTCGATAGTATCCATTCTCAAGAGTGTAATAATGGTCTTATCTTTTAATCTGCTTTCTAATCCACCCTTTATTTTCAGGACATATTTCAACGGTGATATCTGAATATTTGAAATGTCTTAGTGGTACGTTAAAGATGACTTGTTTGAATATATCATCGTTGAAATAACTAACGCTGATATCTTAATATTTAATAGTTAAATGTTAAAGAATAGTATAATCTTTTACAAACTCAAATTGTTGAAGTCAATAAAATAACATAATAAAACCGAACTAATATTTTTTTTAATTTTTACACAATTACATATCCATCAAGTAAAAACTCATTTACCAAACATCACCCCCTAAATCAAGCAAAAATTAGTATTTGATCGAACTCAATCAACTCATACACTACACATTGATAACCTTATCTCAATGCCTAGCATCCTTTGGCAGTACACAAACTATGCTGCAAAATCCTGCAAAGATACCACTGATAAAAACTTTTTAAAGAAATTTGTGAGAAAGGTTCAAATAAGGGAAGAATGCATTGCTAACAACAACAACAACAACATTGATAAGAAACACAAAGCAGTTAAGTTGCATCTTTGCCCAACTGAAAAAAAAAAGAACATATCTCCATGAAGTATTATTGGATGTTGTATAAAACACATAGTCTCTATGAGAAACAATTTTCGTTCACAAAGATAGACTACTTGTTGGTAGTGAACTCCTCCCAGTCAGAGATGAGCGAATGGAGCAAAGGTGTCGTGTCCTTCTTTCCTCTATGGCCTTGAAATATGCTTCTTGAGCTTCCTTCTCGGCTTGATCCATATTTCAAGCACTTTTCGGGGTTGGAAAAGAAGGTAAGGGCAAGTCTGATTTCTCCACCATAAACCGACTATTTATAAGTCGAGGTCGGTGAAACGACCATGGAGTATGCGAAAGGTCAGAGCATTCCATGTGTAGGACGGTTTTGTCAGTAGGAACGCCGGATGTGAATGCGAGGGAGAGGAGAAGGAGGTGGGAAATGAGGGGTGACGATGGAAGCCCTACAAAGGTAAATTGCGAAGTCGGTAAGATGTGTTGGGTGAGTATGGGCAAAAAAAAATGGATTACGATGTCTTTCTAATCCCAATTGTCTTTCTAGATATTTTATGGTCAACAAAAGTTGTTTTCTTTCTAATGATTTCTTTCTAATGATTTCATCTAAACATGCATACTTTCATCTAAACATGCATAATTTATCAAAATGTAATGCAGCCAATAATTAAAAATGAGAGATGCAAGAAGAACTATTAGATGACAGATGACACACCAGGTTTTTCTTTCTAATGCTTTCTTTCTAATTCTTTCTTTCTAATTCTTTCATCTAAACATGCATACTTTATCAAAATGTAATACATCCTATAATTACAAATCAGAAATGCAGGAAGAATTGTTAGATGACATATTGTCAGCGTACACATTAATCTTAGCTCAACAATTTTTTTTACAGAGAGCACCAACCTTGTATTTCTTGCATACTGCAGCGCCTCTGCAAGTTTGCAGAGTTCTCCCTTCACAACAAGTTGTAGATGTGTCATAATAAATGCGAAACTTGACATAAATCACAGTTTTCAACCTGCATATAATTTAAAATGCGTATGTTATATACATAAGTTCAAAATAAGATTGGTTTTAGCTTGATTACTTTCTTTATTTCTCTTCCCTTATGAATGAAAAGTGTGGAGAATTATTGTGATCTAGACTAACTATTATTTTTGTTTATTCCTATTATTGTAGGGATAATGTTATAAACTGCATTCTTTGGGATGATTATGTTGAATTCTGCCGTCCGTTCCTTGGATCTACCTTAGAAAACATAATTGTTGTTATCCTTCAATTTGTCAAGTGTGGAGAATGAAACAATGAACCCAACATGTCGAGTACTAGCGATGGCACAAAGATAATTTCTGATGATGATAAGATTTCAAAAATTTGAGATTTCAAAAAGAGGTATAATGTTGAAAGTGTATATTATATTTTAAATTGATATTTTAATTTAATAATTTTATACTAAACATTATTCATAAAATAATACTATACAGTTTATCTAAAAAGGATGGGCTACAAATTTAGCTTTCAAGTGGACCTTCAGTTTCTCATGTTGATATTGTTTTAAAGATGAAAGATAGAAAAACATTGGAGGGGCTTCATGACCATCTTCATGAAGTGAAAACAGTAAGTTATTTTATAATCAAGCATTAAAAACTCTAGCTTATTTCAATTTTAGCCTTGTATCTAAAATAATGAAATATTATAAACTTTTTTTTTTATTTCAGGTACTTAAAGTTGTCACACTTGCTACAATTGAATATATCGATAATAATAATTGTTGGTATTATGTGTTGTATTACTACATATTGATGGTTTATATACATATTTTGAATACAACTCTAGGGTGAAAAAAGTTGATGATGCTCTTGTGACTGAATTGAGAAAGATGAAACACAACCCTCATGCAAAGGCATTCAGAATGGCAAGAGATCGCTTTAAAGAGTTAGCTAATTCATCTAATGTCAATTTGCGTATTATTAGTGAAAGAAACACTGATGATCGACGATACAATATCCCCAAAAAAGATGAGGTTGTTGCTCTTATTGTTGGTGATATTGGGACAAATTTAGCACACAGAGACATTGTACTTCACACTAAGGTTGGTCCGTTACAGCGGATTCCCGAGCTGCATCCTTCATACCTTGCTCTTCAATATCCTCTAGCATTCCCTTATGGTGAGGATGGATACAGAATTGATATTATTTTGAGTGATATGTCTCTAAACTCTTCAAGGAAGAGGGTGACAATAACTTTAAAAGAATTTTGCCAGTTTAGAATCCACGAACGCCCGTCAGAATCGTCGGCTCTTCGGTCATCCAAAGAGTTGTTTCAACAGTTTTGGTTGATGTTTATACAATGATTGAATCATAAAGGTTGAACTACCATAGATGCAATCAAAAGAAGCTTCAATCATATTTGTATAATAACATCCAGACAACAACTAACAACGAGAAAATTGAACCATCCTCAACATGGAAGCGAAATATGTTGGCCCATTCATTTACAGGTGGACCGAGATACATGAGGCAAAACTTTCAAGATGCAATGGCAATATGCAGATATCACGGTTATCCCGATTTATTTATTACATTCACATGTAATTCTAAATGGCCTGAGATCATAAGGTTTGTTGAAAAAAGGGGTCAACAGCCCTAGGACCGACTAGACATTATATGCAGAGTATTTCTTTTTAAGAAGAATTTTATTATTATTTTTGTTTACTTTAGTAGATTATGAGAAATGTCTTAATTTTTTTTGAAATATGTATATCTATGTTTTATTGTGATTTATTTCTATGTTGCAGCAATGTACACAATCGAGTTCCAGAAGCGTGGTTTGCCTCATGCTCACATTTTATTGTTTATGGAAAAGGAGTCTAAGTTGCCTACTACATCAGATATTGATAGAGTTATATCAGCTGAGCTTCCGAACCCAAAACATGATCCCGTTTTATTCAAGGCTGTGACAGATTTCATGATGCATGGTCTGTGTGGACATACACATCCTACCTCTCCATGTATGGAAGATGGCAAGTGTAAAAAGTACTATCCTAAAGCGTTCAATGGGGAGACTTCTGTATCTGAAGATGGGTACCCTATTTATAGAAGACGCGATGATGGGATAACGATTGAGAAGAGTGGAGCTCCTTTAGATAATAGGTATGTCGCTCCTTACAATGCAACTCTTCTCCTAAAATATAATACACATATTAATGTGGAATGGTGCAATCGATCTAGGAGCATTAAATATTTGTCCAAGTATGTAAACAAGGGTCCAGACCATGTCACTGCTGCAATCTCAACATCTGTTGCAAACTCAAAGAAATGTTAAGGCAGTGATGAAGTAACAGACTATCTTAATTGTCGTTATATATCTGCATGCAAAGCTGCTTGGAGAATTTTTGGGTTTCCTATTCATTATCGTACTTCGCATGTTCAACGGTTGAATTTCCATCTTCCTGGTGAATAAAATGTTATGTTTGTTGATGATGATCCTATCGATGTTGTCTTAGATGATCCTGTTGTAGCAGAATCGGTGTTTTTGCATTGGATGGAGTGTAACAAAACAAGTGAAACAACAAGAGAATTGACCTACTGTCAATTTCCTGAAAAGTTTGCATGGGTTGCTTTAAAACGAGAATGGAAACTTCGCAAACCGGGAACATCTTCTATTGGAAGAATTTATCTCATAACTCTAGGTAGCGGAAAGAAGTACTATCTTAGAATTCTTCTAAATCACAGTAAAGGTCCGGCGTCTTTTAAAGCAATCGGGATTGTTAATGAGTTTCCACATCCTACCTTCAAAGAAGCGTGTTATGCAAAGGGACTATTAGATTATGACAAGGAATACACTGAGGGGATCAAAGAAGCAAGTTTCTGGGGGCACAACACATTATCCGAGGAGTCTATTTGTATTTCTTTTGATTTCTGATAGCATGGCTATGCCAAATTTTGTTTGGGCACAGACGTGGAAACATCAATCATATGACATTGTTAATAAACAAAGGAGGATTCTTCGTATAGAAGGTACGTAAATGTATTCCGACCTTGATTTTATATTTCTTAAATAATTCTTTTTATTCTATGTTTACAATATTTTCAGTATTTTATACGTAGAATTTGTCTATTATTGCAGATTTATATCTTTATTAAGAAATAACTTTTTTGGCAGATTTGCGTCTAACGGATGAACAACTGCAAAACTATGCTCTCGCTGCAATTGACAAGTTATTGCAACAAAGTGGTTATAGTTTAAAAAACTATACGAAGATGCCTGATATTGATCAAAGTTTCATATCAGAAGGTGTCAACAAGCTCATACAAGATGAACTTAGATATGACAAATCACATCTAGCTGAAGAGCATCAAAAACTGATTTCTAGCTTTACAAGTGAGCAAAAAGGAGTATATGATGAAATCATGAATAGTGTTCTATCAGACAGTGGAGGTGTATTTTTCTTGAATGGCTATGGTGGCACTGGGAAAACTTTCATATGGAGAGCACTTTCGGCGGCAATACGTTGTAAAGGTGAAATAGTCCTCACAGTTGCTTCAAGTGGAAATGCGGCTCTTTTAATACCTGGAGGCAGAATTGCTCATTCAAGATTTAAATTACCTTTGAAAGTTGATGAGGTTTCGACATGTCATATAAGTTCTGGAACAGAACTTGCTGAGTTGATCTGTGTTGCCAAACTTATTGTATGGGATGAAGCACCCATGACTAATAAGTATTGTTTTGAAGGCTTAGGACTCTGAGAGATATTTGTCGTGCTACAAATCGAAATAGCGATAAACAACCTTTCAGAGGAAAAGTGATAGTATTTGGTGGAGACTTTAGGCAAATCCTTCCCGTCATCACAAAAGGAAGCAAAGAAGATATTGTTTTCTCCACCATTAATTCCTCTAAGTTGTGGGAACACTGCAAAGTTCTTCATTTGACCAGAAACATGAGGACTCAACAAGGTAACAGTGATTATAAGAAGCAAGAAGTAAAAGAATTTTCTGAATGGATATTAAGCATTGGAGATGGCACTATAGGTGATGACAATGATGGGGAAGCACAGATAACGATTCCTGATGACCTTTTAGTGAAGAACTATGAACTAGAACCGATTCCAGTAATTGTCCAGGCTGTATATCCCTCAATTAAGGAAAATCAGTTTTGTCCAACATACTTTGAGGAACGAGCAATTCTGGCACCGACACATGAAGAAGTTGATCAAGTTAATGATTATATATTGTCAATGTTGAAGGGGATGAGAAAATCTATCTCAGTTCCGATAACCTTTGCAAGACACATCATATTACAGAATTTGATCATAATATCTATACTTCTGACTACTTGAACAACGTTAGGTATTTTGGTGTGCCAAATCATGTGTTGAAGCTTAAAATTGGCGTCCCTATTATGTTGCTCAGAAATATTGACCAGTCTTCAAGTTTATGTAATGGGACAAGATTAATCACTACTCAACTTGGAACCTTGTTATACATGCAAGTATTATTTCAGAACCCCTCTTATATCTAGCAATTTTTATAACATACTCATTATATGTGTACTTAATTTTCCACTCATTATATGCACACAAGAATTATTTTAGGGAACAATATTGGACACAAGATTTTGATTCCTCGCATGCTCATGAAACCATCAGACACTTCATTCTCATTCAAGTTTCAACGAAGACAATTTTGAGTGAGTGTGTTTTGGTATGACAATCAACAAAAGTCAAGGTCAATCCCTGGCTAATGTTGGTTTGTATCTTCCACGCCCTATTTTCTCTCATGGTCAATTTTATGTTGTATCGTCCAGAGTTATCAGCAAGAAAGGCTTGAAGATTCATATATGCGACAAAGCAAGAAAATATCCAATACTACAACAAATGTTGTATACAAATAAGTATTTAGTAATGTTTAATAAATATTGCCAAATATGAATCAACTTGAAGTTTTTTTTTGTGTTTGATAAGAATTAGAGATTTTTAATTATTCTATTTCAATAATATTTCCAATTTTTTATGTTATTGTATAATAATTAATTTTATAAACATTTTTGTCACTACCTTGCAATGCGAAAAGTAAAAAGGAGTATAGATGAAGCGGTGACATTTTTTAAAGGGTTTGGTTCCGGTGAGAATAATTTTTAAAATGAGAACGTGAGAATGACTAATGTGCACCAAAATATACTTAAATGTGCATCAAAATATACTTAAATGTGCATTAAATTTTTTGATGCACATCCTTTGAAAAAATGATGCACATATACAATTTTTACCTAATGTTCTTCAATTTCTCCATAAATGTTCTTTAAAAAATAAATTTTTTAAAAATTTTGGATGTTTTTAAGTTAATGAATGTGCACCAAATTAGTATTGAATGTGCATCAGTATACACTCACTTGTAAGTTCATTAGTTTTAGCAATGAGGTTCATGCTTCTTATGCACTATAGATTAATGACAATTGATTTACGTATAGTCTTCTTCATGTTTGTGAGATGTGAAGGTTTTTGGATCTTAATGGCCTTGAGTACATATTGCAAATTTGGGAGCAAGTTGAATGCATATAAGATGTTCGATGAAATAACACAACCAGATGTTGGCTCTTGACTCTCTTGGAGACATCTAATTGTTCAATTCTATTTCCATTGATAATGTTCACTTTGTTTATTTTTGTTCATCTCGATTGTACACGTACAATTGGTGGTTTTTGCTTATTGATTTATTTATCTAAATTTGTTGGAGATGTGTTAGTAAAATAACATTCTGCCTTTCTATACAATATCTCACCTCTCTTCTGTTAATGGTTTATCATTATTGCACCGTCTAGGCTCATCAAGAAATCACAAGGCAGATGGTTGACCTATTGGGATCTCATCCATTATGGAGGGTGGTTGTAATATATCTGTATTGTTCTTCTTTTCTTTTATTGTTATGTTCCATCTCATTTGTATTGCTTCTGTCTGCAGTCAACCTTTTATGAACTCAATATTAATAATGTGTCTTTCGGGGGGATGTGGTTTGCTTCTCTGCAATGTATCAGTACTTAGTTGGGAGTACTTTCTATTTTGTGGTGTCAGTACTTGTATGAAATAGTCACATGACTTGTTCAAGTTGTTTTTCAGGTATTGGTTTGCATCTTAGATTCTTGTGTCACCTTCTACAGCCCTCAAAAACTTTGCATCTTTTCTTAAGAAGGTAAGTAGTTAGATGGTATAAGAAAATATATTTGGTAGGAGAGTAGTTGTGTGATTGTTTTTAAGAAAAGTGTGCATAATGAGAAAAATATAGAAGTATTATTACAAATATGAAGCTAATCCTTTTTCAAAACTGTTTTCCACTCTAGAATTTGACCGCAATGGAACAACATTCATTCCTCAACATATTTGTGTTTGGAATGTCCATGGGATCTTGCCTAGCTTTAGTATAAGGCAATTCATCTCAGTTCATATTTTTTGCACTAATATCTTGATAAAAAAATTTAATGTTAGTGCTTATTATGCAAGTTTAGTAGCATGAATATAATTGATTTCTTCACAATCAACTACCCTGAACTTGGAAGCTTATTACCATGAATCTTTCTTATACATAACATGAACCTGCACATTAACTAGCATGAACCTGCATGAATAGTATCCTGAACCCATACTTTAAATAATTTTCTTAGTAAAATACGTAGAACTTGCAAGCATATTACCATTAACCTGTCTTGAAATTATCATGAACCTCCGTTTAACTATCATGAGCATTTGAAAAAATCATGATCAAGTTTTGCATTAACCTTTAATACAATTATCATGAACCTGTATTGCACCTATAATGAACTTGCTGTAGGACCTGTAATCCGCTGTTTGAACAATCTGTAAAGAATAAACAAAAGAACAGAGTTAAGGTAGAAGTTTACCGAAGGTTTATCTCGAATTTGATCTGCAGAGGCGAGAAATAATCTCTGTCCTTAATTCTGTAACGCCCCGTATATGTGACGGTAATCGGCGTTGAGAATCCCAGGATACAACTGCGAGCTCTTCTGTTTCGCACAATCAAAAGCAGAAGCCAACGAACCAGTATCTGTGTTGTACTCTCAGAAAAGGAGAAGAAGAGAAGAGATGGGAGATTGCTGTGTATTTCGGATTTCTGAGAATGAGAACCAGACTTCTTTTAAATAGAGTCTGGGTTGTTACAGAGGAGGAGAATTCGGATCTGACGACACCACCGAGGTGGGAGTCAGTTGTGGAGCACGTGGAGGAAAACAAGGAGGTTGTTGCTGACCCAGTTGGGCGTCCCCAACGAGGTAGCTTAAAACTTAATCTGGAAGCCCAAAACTGCCAGATTTTGACGTGTGAGTACACTACGGCGTAGTGCTCGCGGAGACGAAGCCAACTCTCCCATAATCCGGCACAATCGGTGATCGCAGCCCACCAGAAAAGTGCCCGGAAGTCCAGTCAAAAATCAGTTCCAACAATCCCCCACATGAATAGAAATGATTCTATTACACGTGCTTAGACAAGACAGACATAAATTTTGAGAGTACGGGCGAAGAATCACTGCATCTGAGCTAGTGGCGTTTTTCAACCTTGAACCACCCATTGTGAGTAGCTATCGGATTTACTCGACCAGGTAGTGAACATGATGTCTTGAACCACCCGGACTTTGACGTAAACCTAGACAATAACTATCACACAGTTTCATCTTCTCACAGAACTAGGTTCTTGATTGTGTTCATTTTGGCCGTGAACATCCCTGGTTATTCATGAGTGAACTTGGAGAAAGCAGTCTCTCTTCTTTCTCCTAGAAACGGCCCCATTTCACACTCATAAGGTGATTGACCATAAATGGTATTGCTTATACCCTACTTTGTTCTTCAAAGTTTATGGAATCATTAAAAGCAAATGCTTAACCTCTACTTTGCCATTACACTTTTATCATCCTAGGAACTAGGGAAGAAGATATAATATCTCCAACTGCTCTCTAGATTCGACTTGAATTTGTTTTCCCCTTGAACCTATTTCTTGGGATCTCCAATCACTTAGGTAGGGTTGCCATCAAGCATCCTCTTTAGTCATAGGCTTTAAACCCATTCCTCTAGATGACTTTACAACTTGCTCTCTTGACAATTCCTTAGTGAACGGATCTGCTAGGTTGTCAGCTGACTTGATATAATCTATTGAGATTACACCAGTTGAGAGCAATTGTCTTATGGTTTTATGTCGTCGTCTTATGTGGCGAGACTTACCATTATATATTGTGTTCAATGCCCGAGAGATAGCCGATTGACTATCACAGTGTACACCTAAAGTTGGCACTGGTTTTTCCCACAAAGGAATATCCTCCATAAAGTTTCGAAGCCATTCTGCTTCTTCAGCTGCTTTGTCTAAAGCAATGAACTCAGATTCCATTGTGGATCTGGCCAATAACGTTTGTTTTGAGGATTTCCATGATACAGATGCACCACCCAGCGTAAACACATACCCACTGGTGGATTTTGAGTTCTTTGAATCTGATATCCAGTTAGCATCGCTATAGCCTTCTCGAGTGGCTGGATATCTTCCATAGTGCAGCCCGTAACTCCGAGTATGTCGCAAGTAGTTCAATACTCGAGTTATTGCTTTCTAGTGATTGTGTCCTGGATTACTGGTATATCTACTCAGTACGTTGACAGCATGTGCTAAGTCTGGTCTTGTACAATTTGTCAAGTACATAAGACTTCCTATCACACGAGCATACTCTAACTGTGATATGCCATTACCCGAGTTTTTCTTTAGTTTGAGATGCGGGTCCACCGGACTTTTTGCAATCCCATTTGAATAGTTCTTGAATCGTTCAAGTACCGCCTCGACGTAATGTTGTTGAGACAAGACTATTCCTTCTGAATGTCTAAATATTTTGATCCCTAAGATCACATCTGCTAGTCCCAAGTCTTTCATGTCAAACTTTCCATTAAGCATGTTCTTGGTTTGTTTGATCATGTCATTGTTGCTACCTATGATGAGTATGTCATCCACATATAGGCACACCAGAATGTATCCTTTTGCAGTTTCCTTGACATAGATACACTTGTCACATTCATTTATTTTGAAACCATTTGACATCATTACTTGGTCAAATTTTTCGTGTCATTGCTTAGGAGCTTGCTTTAGTCCATATAAGGATTTCACAAGTCTACACACTTTGTGTTCCTGTCCAGGGACAACATAACCCTCAGGTTGTTTCATATAAATTTCCTTTTCTAGTTCTCCATTCAGAAATGCTATTTTTACATCCATTTGATGTATTTCTAGATTGCGTATAGCTGCAATGGCTATTAGCATTCTTATTGAAGTTATTCTCGTTACTGGAGAATAGGTGTCAAAGAAATCCAAGCCTTCTTTTTGCCTAAATCCTTGCACCACAAGCCTAGCCTTGTACTTGTCTATCGAGCCATCGGTTTTATATTTTCTTTTGAAAATCCATTTGCTTCCAAGAGCTTTCGAGCCTGATGGCAACTCGGCTAACTCCCATGTATGATTTTGCATAATGGAGTCGATTTCACTTTTCACCGCTTCCTTCCAAGCAGGTGCATCTGGTGTTGACATGGCTTCTTTGAATGTTCTAGGTTCATTTTCCAAAAGATAAGCCATTTCAAAATCAGGACCGAATGATTTTTCCTTTCTAGCTCTTTTGCTACGTCTAGGTTCATCATTGTCCTCTTCTATTGGTTGAACAGAAGTGTTGGCTTCACCTTCTTCACGAGTCCGTTTCGGATTTTCTTTATCCTTACACGGAAACATGTTTTCGAAGAAGGATGCATTTCTTGATTCCATTATTGTATTTGCATGTATATCTGGTATATCAGACTTGTATACCAAGAAACGATATGCACTGCTATTGTGTGCATACCCGATGAACATACAATCAACGGTTTTTGGTCCTATTGAGACCTTTTTAGGGGGTGGCACCGCCACTTTTGCTAGACACCCCCACACTTTGAGGTATTTGTATGAAGGTACGTTACCTTTCCACAACTCATAAGGCGTCTTTCCAGTCACCTTATGCGGTATTTTGTTGAGAATGTAGTTGGAGGTTAGCAACGCTTCCCCCCACATGTTCTGGGGTAACCCAGATTCTTGCAGCATTGCATTCATCATTTCTTTGAGAGTTCGGTTCTTTCTTTCCGCAACCCCGTTAGATTCAGGTGAGTAAGGCGCAGTAGTTTGATGAACGATTCCATGTTCTCTACAGAATGCATTAAATGGTTCACTATACTCGCCTCCTCTATCACTTCGGATCATTTTAATCTTTTTACTAAGTTGGTTCTCAACTTCCAACTTGTATTCTTTAAACTTTTCCAAATTTTCATCTTTGCTATGTAACAAATATACATAACAATATTGTGTGCAATCGTCTATGAAGGTCACAAAGTACTTCTTACCGCCTTTAGTTTGCACAAACTTTAAATCACATAAATCAGTGTGAATTAGTCCTAGAGGTTCGGTTGTTCTCTCTACATGGGGTGATGGCGTTTTTGTGAGTTTCGCTTGTACGCATACTTCACATTTGTCTTTACTTGTTTTGCATTTTGGAATCATGTTCATACTTATTAGTCTACTTATAGATTTATAATTAACATGTCCCAATCTTTCATGCCAAATATTAAAAGACTCAATGACATAAGCAATAGGATTATTCTCATTCACTGAACCATCAGTTACAATCTTTTTCGGAAGGACTGTCATTACATTCATTTTGATCAGCCCATCCTTCGGCGGTAAGAAGTACTTTGTGAGGCGTATCGGGAATTAGGCGAGGCGTCTAGGAGTGGAGTGGTTGGTTTCGGCGGTTGTCCTTATCTTTTACAGGTACGTAGTAATAGTAGAAGTGATATACACTTGTAAAGTTGTCTGACGTTAACGATTTGCATTAATTGTTTCAGATTTGGATATTGATGTACTTCATTTACTTCCCAGGGAACCCGAACTTCCAGCGTGATATGGCAGGTGATGATGAGAGACGCGCATCCCTTTACCACACCGACAAGACTGCCCAGCACGAGTTGAGCCCCCATGTTTACTGGCGGATTCTGGATGAGTATCGACCAAAGGATGTAAGTATTGTTTAACGACTAGTTGTATACGTACATTATTTGAACTTGGCAAATTGTTAACTTTTTACATTTGCATTGTAATCTTGTAGATATGTTGGATGCCTTACGGCCAGCTAGATTTTGTTGACCGGTTTAGGGCCTCTACATATCGAGGAACGTTGAGGTTCCTCGATATTCAGGAGCCCTATATGCCTGATAGGGTGGTACGTCAGTTCGGACGACAGCAGAGCAGACCACTAGATCCTATTCCACCATCACGGGTCTCTCGACCAATTAATAAACGCGGGAAGAACAAGTATATTGTGAAGTTTGCTGAGGAGTGGGATCGTTGGGAGAGGATGCAAGACCATCTCTGTCCGTACATTCTGGAGAGCCCCGTAGCTTCTCCTCCTTGGTCGGTGGATCCTGCATACTTAGACTGGTACCTCCAGATATCACATCCATATGTCAGTCGGTTTTCACAGAGGCAGGCCCCTCCCGATGTTGTTCCTTCGCCGTTTATTGACACTCATTGGGTAAGTTTGTTTTATTATCATGCGTTACAATATTTTATTATAGAGTTTACATCTACTTACATAGTCATTGTTCTTTAATTACAGCGTCTTGCTCTTATTACTTCCTACGTCGAGAGACAACTGCAGATAGTCTCTCCTTGTTGCAAGGAACAATTGAGAAATATTTTGCAACTTGCCACCGATGATGTTCCTCTTGTTAGGGCGACACAGATGGATCCTGGGACTTCTTCGACACCCGGACCCAACATTCCATCTATATATGAGCGAGGGGAGTCGTCTCGTATGGCGGAGGAGCGCGCAACAGGTGGGGCAGACCCCGAGGAAGATCTTGATGATGCAGGCCTTGATGATGATGTTTGACATTTTTCATGTTTTTATCGTCTGATGTTTATGGATACTTGTTTTTTGTATGTTTCGGGTTTTAGACATTTAACTTTTGTGTTCGATAAGACATGGTTTATTTGATGATACGTATTACATTTGATGTATTAGTACGTCACATTTTTGTGTTGAACACGTTATTTGCGTTTTTCGGTAAAACGTTATGTTCGTTACAAACATTGTCTCTTACAAATTCAAGTAGTTCAAATTTTTTTCTTCATTAATGTTAACGGTGTTTGAAACAGTAGTTGTTCGAAGATGAATTCTTATTATTCAACTTAAATTAATTAAATACACTACGTAAAAAAAGAATGTGTTTCTGAAAATGCAGAATGAACCCAGATATCCCGAATTGTGCATTCGTGAACCTGGCGAATTCTGCATTCGTGGGTAAGTTTAGTATTTAAAAAAAGCTTTGTACGTGGGTAGTAAATAAAAAAAGAGCTGCTACGTAAGATTAGTAACTGAAATACAAGGAAAGTGTGTTACAAACTTCTTAAGCAAGATCTCAAAGTGCTTTAGTTTTCCCCGGGGACATGTTCCACAAACAAACATTCATACTCATCATATAATAGGGCTAGGATCTGTGACCTAGCTACACTGTCACTTGTATGGATTGAACCACCTTCCTACAAAAGCTCAGAATTAGACCGAATGTAGTTCGTAAGTGGACAATACCAAAACGCACCAAAGGTTCGTTTAATAACTAAGGTACCAAGCCATGTGGGAGGGTCAGCTACGTTGTTCATGTCAGCAATTGAACTAATTTCCATAGTTTTGGTGTCAAGTACGAAGATATTGGAATCTTCGTCCTCGTCAAGGAACACCACAAAAGCATCGGTTCTTCTCATCACAAACTGGAAGTGTCGGGTAAGATCATACTTAGCGTCTCCATGCACGAAGTGTAAGTGGTTGTACAAGTCATTATGTGGGCCGAAAAACGAGCATTCAGTGTAAGGGCAACTAAAAGGAACGCCGTCCTGCGAATTCAATGTGTCAAGTATTTTCTAAAAAAAAATTAGCTAAGAAAAACGAACTTAAGAAAAAAATTAGGTAAGTAAAACGAACTTAGGTAATTATCGTTGCATGACCGTTGCTCCTACCGTTGCTGCTTCCGTACCTCAAAGCCATTATAAATGCGTTTCAAAAAGTATTTTGGAAAAAGTAATGTTGTGGTGAATGTGAGTATACTAACTACCATCTAAGGCGTATTAATAGGCTGCAATGAATATGACATCTCCCGAATTCACAACTCGTAGGGTAAGGGTAATTGACATGAAACCTCCCGAATTCACAACTCGTAGGGTTCTTTGCAAGATATCATTGGAGCTCACAAATTCTGAATTCGTGAGAGGGCATGCAGAGATTTCTGAATTGCAGAGATTCCTGACTTGCAGAGTTTGTAAATACCTCGGGAAATGGAAGTTGGTTTTCATATGGCCGAATTCTGAATTCTGGATTAGATTGTGTATTTATAGGAGATGGGAAGCAATTTCATATTGATAATTAATATTACAACAGCAGTACTGGAACAAACACAGGATAATTAAAAAGTTGAACAGAAATTAAAGTGCATTACAATCATAAGCAAATAAGACCGGAAATTTAACTACTCCTTCATCGGGAGGTGTTTCACTACAACAACTCCATTAGCATTGTAGAAAAGATCGTGTCGATTACGGAAAAAGATGTACTAACGATTCTGAAAAAGCACAATGTTCACGAATTGAGCTAAATTCCAGATATTGCAGTGCCTCGATTACGGAAAAAGCACAATGTTCACGAATCCTGTATTCGTGAACATTGTGCTTCGATGGCCAAAGTTGCCGAATCCAGGATTCGGAAACTTTGTGCTTTTTCCGTAATCAAGGCACTGCAACATCTGAAATGTCTGAAAAGACCGTGTCGGATATTGTCCTTTTTTACACGAATTCAGGATTCGGGATAACATTGTGAGGTAAAAAAAATCGTATATATACAATTGTCTAACTGCATGGTTATAAATGTAGTCCCGAAGTGTAGAAAAAGATTCATAACATATTAGAAGATGGCAAGAACGCATGATGACCCTGGTCCACCTCCTCGTAGAAATGAACGATCTAGTGTTCGAACTCGGTTATGGGTAAGTAATATGGAGTCCCTATGTAGTTCACTTAATTTAAATATAAGAAATCTGTGTGGATGTAAATTTCGTGTATGTAATCATATGATGTTTCAGGATTCAACGCGTAACCTATTTAGCAGAGCGGGGTCGTCTAGAGATTCCCGTCGGAACATGAACAACCATCCATCACGTAGCACCGTAAATGAAGCTTCGTTACCTCAGGAAGACATTGTTATGATGGGAAGCACTACTCCAGTTACTGTAAGAGCAAGGAGGAGTTGTTCTGCTGTTGGAGACACTCCCCAAAGGAGTGGACCTACAATGCAAAGATCTACTAGTGCAAGTCACGTTGAGTTAGACGCTGATGAAATGTGGCAAATTGAGTACCCTGGCGGCCCTGCAGACAGTTTGTTATTGCGCGATTTCAACACGCATTTTGCACGTTTCCTATGGAACAATACAAACGACGCAGTGGTATGTCAATGAAATTTTTTTTACAACGTCACTTCATTTATTTTACTGCTACAGAGATTTACCGTTGATGCTAAATGATTCATGTCATACAGATGAAAAAGGTTGTGAAAGTGCATGCTCGTAGTAAAGGAGTATCGGAGTGGGATTCAATGCCCAATGGGGCTTGGAGGGGAATAGCTGAAACAAGCGGTTTAACTAAATTACTGCAGATTCCTCACACTACATTTGATTCGGCCCTCATTTCGGCGTTCATAGAGAGGTGGCACCCCGAAACAAATACGTTTCACTTGCCGTGGGGAGAAATGGCGCCCTCATTGCATGATGTGTATCAACTGCTTGGACTTAAAGTTGTTGGACTGCTGGTAGCCCCTTCAATGACGGACAAAGAGTTGTTCAACGAAGTAGCCAAAATGTTTGGCATGCACGTTGATGAAGTGTATGCGTACAAAAAAAACAAAGGTTTTACCCTTGCAACCTTACGTGAAATGATGACAGAAAGAGTCATACATGAAGATCAGCAACACACCATTGCCTCTGTGTACCTCGCAACCATTACGTCTTCCCTCCTGTTCCAAGACAAGAGTGGAACAAAAATGAATATTCGGAATTTTCATCCGTTGCTAGACCACACCAACACGGAAAGGTACGCTTGGGGAGCTGCAACGTTAGCATACCTTTATCGCGAATTGGGAATGGCTAGTCGACAATATGTTGCACAATTTAGTGGATCCCCTTTACTTCTACAGGTATTGATTTCCTAACTAAAGTTGATTTGTTTTTACTATTGAAATGACGGAGTAATTAACTGTAATTCGTTTCAGAGTTGGATATGGGCGTACTTCCCAATGTTCAAAGGTCATGAAACAGCAGATCCATCTTTTACAACTCCCGGCCCGTACACTTACTGTAACGACCGACGTCGTGCTAGAAAGTCACCACAAGAGAGGATTCAAGGAATACGAAAACAACTAGATTTAATGCGAGTGGACGAGGTTCGAGCTAGTTCCCGTTTTGTACCTAATATTGTTCGTATACCATGTATTCATAAATACAAATTGTTTGTAGGTATGTTGGATGTCGTGGAAGGAAGTGGTTAATAAACGCGCATTCAAAGTGTCTCACTACAAAGGGACGCTGCAATACCTGGGTATGGAAGAAGGTTATAACCCAGATAGGTTTGTAAGACAATTTGGAAGAAAACAGATAATACCGAGAAATCCACCTATCGAGCCACTGCAAAGTAACAGACCATCAAGAAATTCAGGCGGTTATAAGGTGAAATATAACTCGGCAGACAATAATTTTGGAACATGGTTCGAACACTGCCTGGAAGAAGATGATTTGCCCATCAGCAATCAAGTTTGGGAAACTTCAAGCGATTATATGGACTGGTATAGACAACACTCTCATCCTTACAACGATGCAGAGTCAGCGAAACTAGTCGCTGAACTTGACAAACAACCCAGGCCATTAGCACTGCAAGTTGTCCGTGTAAGTAAAATTCATATAACATGTCATTTTTTAAAAACTACTTGTAACACTGTGACAAATACTAACTCCAACCATCTGGTTACTTGAACAGCGCCTCAACCACATTGAATCAATTATTCTGGAGAATGTGGAAGTACTTCGAGGTTATGTAGATGACGATCCACTGAAAAAAATTATAATGCAAGTAATAGGGTCGGTCATGACTCCAGGTCTTCCAGAGGTATTCCGTAATACAGGCGTTGGTTCTTCCCAAAGATCAAGGGCAGAGCGGTTGGACTCAGATGCCGAACAGTTACAGGACGGATCACCCCGAAGATATAGCGGCGGGCAAACCTTTGGAATGTACAATCTCGGCAATCCCGGACCTAGCTCCTACATGCCCGGTTCATACAGCCAACCTGAATCATCCTTTCAACCCTTCAATTTCACCGAACAACATGGAAGTCAAGGTTATGGTTTTGCAGATTTCAGAACATCAAGTGCAACTGGTTTAGGTAGTAGCCCAAGTTATGGTTCTCCCCCGTCCAGAGAGCCAACTAGGAACTATTTCGACGGTTATGATAGAGGCCATACATCTGGGTATTGAATGACGCATGACAGACATCATGCATGCACTATTCCGAAAGTGTGTTTTCAATTATGTGTTACCGCAAATTAAGCTTTGAATTATGAAGTTGTAGCGTATTCTGCATTCCGTACTGTTATGAAAGGTTGTCGTAGTTTTCGATTATTTTGTTGTCAGGCAACCGAATTGTGGATTCGTGAGGATTTGGAATCTAATTCAGTCCTTCGAAGTACAAACCTCTTCCATATCTTATGAAAAAGTAATGGAATCTTATCTGCAAAAGGGCCCGAATTGTGAATTCGTGAGGGTTGATTCATGGTTTCCTCGGGAATGAAAACCTACATCTGCCCTATCTTCTGAAAAAGTAATGGAAGAATTTGAGGCGCTTGTTGGATTGTAAGTGCAGAACTACCTCCAGATATGCGTCGTTCATTTCTACGAAAGAACTTACGTACGGCTTACGATGAATTCATGCGTTTCAACGTTATAACCGTGTCTTACGACTCATTCCGCATCAAATACATGGAGATGGAGCGTGACTTTGAGATATGGAAGAATTTGAGGGACTCAGATCCGTACGTCCAAATCGACATTCGCATTCAAAGTTGGATTTCAGACGTACGTTACAACATTAATACAACTCAAACATTACAACATTGGTGAAACTACAATATATCAACATTCGCGCAATTAAAACATTACAACCATGGTAAATATGAAACATTGGAAAACGAAGGGGTACGTAGTTCTGAGACGAACACAGAAGTTCACACTTACACTTTAAAACAGTAAAACCTAGTCGGCGCAGTCGTTAGGAGCCATGGTCTCCCTTTGAGTAGAGACTTCATGTTCCAACGAAGAAATACGCTGCAGTAGTTTTCTTATGGCGTTTTGCGAGTACTCAGGATGAGGAGGATCGATCCACTGAGTGAAGTAGCACATGGTATAACCGGTGCCAGGGCACGACCATAACTTCCTGCCTAAGTTTCTCCTCGATTCCGACTCCGCCATTACGGCTGCCTTATTGCATTGGCACATTTTAACTTTGCTGCTTCCAGATGAGCTGAGTTCGGACATGATTTTCAATAGCTTATAGTTAGAAAGAGTGAAAACTATCTGTTGTCCCACCTTGATTTGGAGTCGTCCATTTATAGACGTCGTGCAACCTTGTAGTCCTCCCCAAATTACGAAAATGCTTGCCAAAAGGTCCCGAATTGTGAATTCGTAAGCTATCATAATGGCCTCAGTAAACTCTTTCCGAATTGTGCATTCGTGATATCTGTTGGCGCTTTTGCATAATATTCCCCGACAACGGAGGAAAATGTGATGGTGATGAAGAAACAAACGATTCTGTTGAGAATATTTATTCAGATGACCGACCACCCGAATGCAAAACTCGTCCGTTTTAGCATATACTATTTCTCGGAAATGCAAACACAGAATCATTATGTTCTGAAAAGTTGGGCAATGTTATGTTATCTTAAAGTTCCCGAATTGTGAAATCGCGGGGTTTTGGAATCTACTTTTTCCAGAAATACAGACTACTCTGCCCTAGATTCTGAAAAGTTGTCAAGTCTTTTCTTAAAGTTCCCGAATTGTGAAATCGCGGGGTTTTGGAATCTACTTTTTCCAGAAATACAGACTACTCTGCCCTAGATTCTGAAAAGTTGTCAAGTCTTTTCTTAAAGTTCCCGAATTGTGAATTCGCGAGGTGTGGAATCTATTTTTTCCAAAAATACAAACTGCTCTGCCCTACATTCTGAAAAGTTGTCAAGTCTTTTCTTAAAGTTCCCAAATTGTGAATTCGCGAGGTGTGGAATCTACTTTTTCCAAAAATACAAACTACTCTGCCCTAGATTCTGAAAAGTTATCAAGTCTTTTCTGGAATAGGGCCCGAATCGTGAATTCGCGAGGTGTGGAATATACATTTTCTAAAAAATACAGACAACTCTGCCCAAGATTCTGAAAAGTTGTTCAGTCTTTTCTGGAATAACGCCCCGAATCGTGAATTCGCGAGGTGTGGAATTTACATTTTCCCAAAATACAGACTTCTCTGCCCAATATTCTGAAAAGTTATTAAGTCTTTTTTGCCCATTTTCCCAAATGTACTTTGCCCCAGTGTCTGAAAAAGGTGGGGAATCTAATATACACATCTCACGAATTGTCCATTCGGGTGGTAGTGCAGAAATGAAATTTGAAGATCGTTGATGGATGGATGGATGTTAAATTCCATGTCCCGATTTACATAATGTCGAATGCTAAATTCGACCACGAGGGAGGAGGATATGATGGGGATGAAGAAACAAATGAATCAGATGACCACATTACTTCGGATGAAGATGGAGCTGAAAATGAAGACGATCCGCCTAAGCGAAGGCCAAGAAATTAGTATTATTGTATTGCATGTTTTCTTGTTGTTCCCGTGTAATGACCGCGTACTGTAATGCATGTTTTAAGTAATAGTAAGTTTTTCCAATATAATGACCCTCCAATACTCCCTGAGTTCAGATTTGAGCATTATGTCATATAAAGTTTCACCTTCTTAATGCTACAAACAGTAGATTCGAGAACAAAATTTCAATGAAACCATGGACACACATCACGAATTATAGATTCGGCAGGCGTGCAATCACTTTTACCCTCGGGAATGCAAACCCAAAATCGTAGATTCCTGACATATTGCTCTATCCTCAAAAAACCCTAAACCTCACGAATCATGGATTCGTGAGGTTTTGTTTCCCTATATATATGTCCATGTGTAACGAATAAATTTTCATCTCCACCAAACACCAAAAGAAATATGGTCAGTCAAGGTTCTAGCAACTCCTCTCGCTCGGTTCCCGAAGTTGACAGATTTTACGATTATTTAGGAGTATACTGCTTCCAACTTTTATTTCTTACGTATATGTGGTCGAAAATTTGTATGTGCATAACTGATTGTGTTTGTAAATACAGGATTGCGACTACCCGGATCAAGTAAACATATTGAAGAAGCGCTTAGATGCGGCTAACGAAAAAAATAGTCACCTTCTAATGACAATCGATGATTTGGAATTCGAATTGTCTTGGTATAAGGAGAAGTACGAGGACCAGAAGAAAATGTTGAGTTCGGGGGAGGTATACCCGACAGAGGTTCTTCAAGCTCCTGCCATGCCATATGCAAATTCAGTTCAAAGCAATAGATATGCTAAAACTCTTACGGTTATCCTTCTTGTTGTAATGATGATTTTGATGTCCCGTGAGTTTTCTAGGCCGACCGAGCGAACCGGGCGCTGCAGCTACGGCTTTTCGAGGCATTAGAGTGGGGGGTCGTACTTTGTTTGTTTATGCAAGGAAGTTGTTATTTTCAGTAAGAAGTTATGATGAATCTCTTTAACGGAATATGTCTTATTTTACGAAATTATATTGGTTGGTAGCGTTTCAACAATTCTTACCATATTGACTACAACAGTCAAAATAAATACTACATAAACATACCAACAAACGGATTGAATAATGAAGATACGCATCGACTACGCTAAAGGTCTGCTGTGTAGCTGTCGTAAATATTGGAAATGGTTTATACGATCCTGAAATTGATGTTCCCAACCGCTTACGCTCGAATGATGGTGGTGGGTCCAATTATAAGCAACCAGAGGAATAGGAGCGTTATCTGATAACTTGACCTGCATAAAACATAAATATAATGTCAAAAATATTCCAAGTCATACGATTTCGAAAAATAATTAAAGTACATCTCATTTTACTAACCGGTATGTAATGATCTTGATTTCCCACCAAAGCAATCACAATTACGTCTTTCGGCTCTACGGGGCTACCCTTGGAGTAGAATGGGAGCGTAGTATGTGAACAGCCCCATGATAACAGCACAATAACTTTTTGGAATGCTGTAGCAGCTATAAATCCACAAGCAGGCATCTCCATCCAAAACTCTCGGTTTGTACATTGCCCTAACCAACCTATACGCTGGACCAATACATGTAATCTTGTGAATGTGTAACCAATGTTGTTGTAAAAGTTGTAGTTCTCTTGAACCTCGTTCACCATTGTTGTGCGCACATGTTTCCATGAATCCTCATCTTCTAAACCAAGAAGCCATGCAAGAGATCGGTGCCCACAATGACCATCTCCCCTTACGGTTTTGTAGTTCGTAATGTAACCAAACATGAAATGATCTATCTGGTTTTGGCCAAACACTTTCTTATAATCAATACCCTGACTTACACCTGACCGCTCATCATCAGCATCGTCTTCCAAGTCGTCCTCGTCCTCAAATTCTTCGTCGGATTCCACAAATATCTCCCCTTTTGGCCTTCTGTACCTCCTCCGACCTATATTATCATTGCCTGATACATGCTCATACCAAGTCTGCTCCCTCTTCTCAGGTTGAGTCATACGTGGCCTGCCTTTTTTTTTTATTATATCTCGATGGCGGCTCTTGCAAAGGACGTCTGCAACCATTGTTCACCTCATTTTCCTCATCTAGGGGGACTGTATATCCTTCTAGTGGTTTATGCCAAACAATTTGTTTCCATAAGTCGTTAATTTCCCCTAAAGGAATTGGCACCCCCATACTCATGTAGCTGTACAAATCATGTGCACAAGGAAGGCCTCTTACATTTCTCCACCATCTATCGCTGCACGCATGAGGGTGGAAACCCTTGGAAGGATTCTCGATCCTATCCATGGTCTCCATAAGTATATTCATACAGTCAGTTGAAACCTTGTTTATGAGCTCCACATAATATGTATACCGCCCAGTTCCTTCCATGCGAATAACTTTGGAGAGTCTGGTATTGACATCCATTTCCATTTTCCGCTGAATACCCAGAATGTGAATTAAGATAGTTGAGTGGATCTCTTGTGCTATGGTGTTAAACGAACCAACATTGTTGTATATGAAATTTTTCAACCTCGAGTGAGCACCTTCAACTCTACAATATAGATTAATAATTAATATCAATAATTGTAAGACATGATTATATATACAAATTCAAAACATACATAAATAACAACAATAATACCTATTCGTTGTCCTCGTAAGCAAATGAAATATATTGTCCGTCCATGCCCGTACAATGCGCTCTTTGTAAGGAGACAACCACGTCTCGTTTAAATAAGGATAAAAGCCTGGATACTTCTTCCTTATCTCAGCGACACGGATATTATACGTCTCTACTGATTTAGAGTTGAATACACCTCTACAACTATTCCCAAACGCTTCAGCAAAATTATGGTTTCCCGTTGCTGTTTTTACTTGTGCCTTGCAGTTACACAGTATATGAAACCAACACAATAGGTGTTTTGCATTAGGAAATACCTCAGCAAATGCCTTAATCTCCGCCAGATCACGATCCGTCACAATCGCTCCAGGACTTTGTCCAATGTGATCGTACATTTCCTTCACCTTCAAGAGAGTCCACTTGTAGTCGTCAAAGTTCTCTCGTGCCATGAACGAGTACGCAACGTTGAACGTCTGCCCGGTGCAAGTAAACCCTACAATCTCCAACAACGCCATATTGTACCTGCATTTTCACATAATATTTATTACTACACACTTTCTAACAAATTATTCAAATTAAACAAAAACATATACACTTATCATACTTGTTCATCTTGTACGTAGCGTCCATGATGATGACATATGGGAATAACCGCAACAAAAACAACGACTTCGGGTTTGCCCAAAAAAGATCTTGAATTATGTCGTTGTCGTGTGACATAGCACGGGATCGTACCATATAACCCCTCTCCAACAACCAACTTCGTGTAAACTCTGTTACATCTTTTCCATCCATCTCCTTAAGACATAGAGTGTAACACATATTTTTAATTTGAGTCTTCGACGTAATCATCCGTCCACCATGCTTCGCTGCCAAAAATAAAAAAATCTTCGCCGCCTTCACATGCGCTTTTATCAAAGAAATGATATCCCTTTTCTGTTCCTCGTTCATTCTTCCGGCATATGCATGACCCACCAATCTTTCTGGGAGGGGGTGATTGTGACACCCGCACACCACTCTCAATGTCCATTCGTTATCCTCACAGTGACAATGGAGGCGAAACGGACACATACTTTTTCTGGACCTCGGGTTGCGAATCAACAAATTTTTTACCCCACGATAAGCCCCATATTTCTCACATGTAAGCTTCACATAGTTCTCTCCTGAACGGTCAATTATTAAGACCATGTTGTTCTTTGTACCGATTCCACGTGCCCAACATAACACATCTTCTTTGTTATTCCACACATAATCGTTTTCAAATAACGATGTGTAGTCTTCTTACAAATAACGATGTGCAATATAACTCATGAACTTTGTACTCCGCTTTATTAAATAATTCCGTTAAAATAACATAAATAATGCTAAAACAGAACAATGTGTATTCTTAACTACCTCGCGAATCCTAAATTCGCAAGGCATAATTCATACTCCCGAATCCTCATTTCGAGATGCATATTTTACTTCAAATTCATCTACAACAGTTTACTTTCTAACTCCATTTCTAAAAATACAGTACACAAATATTAGCTTCACCACCTCTAAATTACAGTACAATATGTACGTACACATCATGACGTTTTACACTCTTAAAAAATTGTAATCTTGGATACGTATTCTAACATACAATGTATTTATATATATATACATTCACAAAACTAAAATATTGACTTAAACAATTAAATTACAAGTACATTATGTAACTTATCATAATTGTCTTCTTTTCTTTTATCGAATCTCTTATTTGAAATAATGTCGATTCTCCTTCCTCTTCTTCTCCTACTCTCTTCCTTCCTCTTCTCCCAACCTTACCATCACGTACACTATATATATACCCGACTAAATCAATTAGGGCATGCAAAGTAGCCGAATTCTAATTTCGCGAGGTCTTCGAGCCTTTTTCCTCGGGAAAGCGATCATATACATGCCCTAGATTCCTGACAAAACTGCGAATTCATTATGTACAAGCTCACGAATTATGAATTCGTGAGGTCTGTATTTTCCTCGAAATGCGAAGATATCCTAGCCCTAGATTCCTGACAAAACTGCAAATTTATGCTCTAACACCTCACGAATTCAGCATTCGTGATGTCTGTAAATGCTAGACCGGATTATCATTTCAAAACCGGATATCCGAAAAATTAATTACTGAACCGGTCCATATAATTAATTACTGAACCGGTCGCCTCATATATATTTTATTTATTTGAACCGGTCCTAATTAATGTTAAGAAAACCTCACGAATGCAGAATTCGTGAGTTATGGGGCGGTGTTAAGTGTCGCGCGGCGCTAAGCTCCGCGCGGCTGTCAGCTCCGCCGGAAAATGAAAGTGGTCATTCAAGCCGTCAATCTGTCAATTCGAGTGTAATTAGAATCCCCCGTATACAAAGGAATTGCAAAGAAAGGCTACAAGCCTACAAAACCCTATGCTGGAGAGAAAGGAAGGCCTTTTTCTTCTATTTTTATTTATTTATTTTTTGAGTTTCCTTATTAAAAGAAGGGGTCCCAAAACGTCATCGTTTTTGTAAATGAAGAATAAAAACTAGAATATGTGGCTTTGAGTCTTCTTCTTCACCGCTTCACCCTCCTCTGAAAACAGGAACACTGTTTCTCCATGGATTTTTTTTGGCCGGGGGGCTCGTATATAACACTAGGGTATTCGTCGGACGTCCGTGGGGGCAGCCGCTCCCATAGCCCCCTAGATCCGCCTCTGGTTGTAGGACACATGGAGTGGCTGAAATGCCTTCTTAAAACGTGATATAGCTGGAGTGAAAGTATGTGGATTTACTTTAGTAGTTATATAAAGATTAACTTCTTATCAAAGGCAATGCTACATTTTCTTCTGGAAAAGCACGTCTTGGCTAATGTTTGATTTTATTTTTATTTGTTTGAAATAACTCTTGAACGCCCATTCCACATTTAATTGCGTCGGACATGCGTCCCTAGTTTGGCTAAAAGCATCTAATCCCAACATTTAAGTGCTCGTTTGGTTGAACCAATGTAGGAATTGTAATTCATATGAATTGAAATAAGGTGATTTGTATAAGGCTAAATTGCAAAAAATACCCTAGGGGTAACTAACAAAAATGCCCAAACCATTTTCGATATTACGGCTAAATTGCAAAAAATACCCTAGGGGTAACTAACAAAAATGCCCAAACCATTTTGGATATTACTGCAATATCCAAAATGGATTTTCTTTTGTCTTTTCTTTTTGAGTTAGAAAATGAAAATTGATATATAAATAAAGATAAATGAAAATTAATTTTATAATAAAATAATAAATATTAGAAGAGAAAAAAGTAAATTAGAAATTAAAATAATAAATCAGAAATAAAAGGAAATTAAAATAAAAAAACAAAAAATTTAAAAAAGCTGGCAATTGAAACAAATTAATTTCATTTTACTCTATTTTCGCAACATTAGTCGGTTTTACTCGATTTTCGCGTCATTAGTCGTTTTACGCCGATTTTACTCGATTTTCGCGTCATTAGTCGTTTTAAGTCGGTTTTAGTCAATTTTCGCATCATGAGTCGTTTTAAGCCGGTTTTACTCGATTTTCGCATCATTAGTCGTTTTAAGCCGGTTTTACTCGATTTTCGCACCATTAGTCGTTTTAAGCCGGTTTTACTCAATTTTCGCACCATTAGTCGTTTTAAGCCGGTTTTACTCGATTTTCGCCCCATTAGTCTTTTGAAGACGGTTTTACTCGATTTACGCCCCATTAGTCTTTTTAAGCCGGTTTTGCTCGATTTTCGCCCCATTAGTCGTTTTAAGCCCGATTTTACCCGATTTTCGCGCCTTTAGTCGTTTTAAGCCGGTTTTACCCGATTTTCGCACCATTTGTCGTTTTAAGCCCGGTTTTACCCGATTTTCGCACCATTAGTCGTTTTAAGCCGATTTCACCCGATTTTCGCGCCATTTGTCGTTTTAAGCCCGGTTTTACTCGTTATTCACATCATTAGTCGTTTTAAGCCCGATTTTACTCGATTTTCGCGTCATTTGTCGTTTTAAGCCCGGTTTTACTCGTTATTCACATCATTAGTCGTTTTAAGCCCGGTTTTACTCGATTTTCGCCCCATTAGTCTTTTTAAGCCGGTTTTACCCGATTTTCTCGCCATTAGTCGTTTTAAGCCCGGTTTTACCCGATTTTCGCGCCATTTGTCGTTTTAAGCCCGGTTTTACTCGATTTTTGCCCCATTAGTCGTTTTAAGCCCGGTTTTATTCGTTATTCACATCATTAGTCGTTTTAATCCTGGTTCTTCATCATTGGTCTATCATTCGACTTATCCTTATTTCGTCTCATTCTAATCTGCCTATCTTTTTTGTTCGAGTTTTTGTTCGAGTTTTTGTTCGAGGTTTGATGTCTAGATCAGGCAACAACAACTTATCCCCGCATCAAATATAAGTGCAAGGGTGTTGATTTTTTAGTTTGTATGCTTTAAGCTTCTCTGATAATGAAAAATTAGCTCTATTTAGTGTGATATACCATACCCAAGCGGCATTGTTCATAACTTGATAGGCGATAAGATGTACAGTGAAGGGTGTTGAGATATATACCAAATTAACAAAGATTTGCAATTGTACTCATCAAAATATGTATAAGATGTTTCATATATTCCTTCATTGAAGATTACCTCATAAATATTGAAGTTTACTAACGAGCAAGCATACAAAACCATACCAAAAATAACTTTGGTTCATACCAATAAGGGTGACAGGATGAACAATCAAGGGTGGCGAGATATAACAAGCCTCTTCAACTCTTCAAAGAAGAAGGACCAAGAATCCTTATTCTCACTGTCTCATACAACAAAAGGCAAGGGGTAGATTTGTTTGTTTCCATCTTGGAAAATAGCTAGAAGAAGTTGGTAATTGAATCGCCTTCCAAAGTTTCCTCCATCAACACAAATCACCTGATACAATCACAAAACCTGTCACCCTCTATAATATATCCCGCCAGCTAACACTATCTATTCTTGTCAAAACATATCTCTCTATCAATCACTAACAATCTATCCACCCATCATTAATAATCTCTCCACCCACTTCAACTCTTCAAAGAAGAAGGACCAAGAATCCTTATGCTCACTGTCTACTACAACAAAAGCTAAGGGGTAGATTTGTTTGTTTCCATCTTGGAAAATAGCTAGAAGAAGTTGGTAATTGAATCTCCCTCCAAAGTGTGCTCCATCAACACAAATCACCTGATACAATCACAAAACCTGTCACACTCTATAATATATCCCTCCGGGTATTACTATCTATTCTTGTCAAAACTTATCTCTCTACCAATCACTTATAATCTCTCCACACATCATTAATAATCCCTCCACCCACTTCAACTCTTCAAAGAAGAAGGACCAAGAGAAAATTATTCTCATTGTCTACTACAACAAAAGCCAAGGGGTAGATTTGTTTGTTTCCATCTTGGGCATCATCTAGAAGAAGTTGGTAATTGAATCTCTGTCCTAAGTGTTCTCCATCAACACAAATCACCTAATACAATCACAAAACTTGTCACCCTCTGTAATATATCCCTCCAAGTATTACTATCTATTCTTGTCAAAACTTATCTCTCTAACAATCACTTATAATCTCTCCACCCATCATTAATAATCCCTCCACCCACTTCAACTCTTCAAAGAAGAAGGACCAAGATAAAATTATTCTCATTGTCTACTACAACAAAAGCCAAGGGGTAGATTTGTTTGTTTCCATCTTGGGCATTATCTAGAAGAAGTTGGTCATTCAATCTCCGTCCTAACTGTGCTCCATCAACACAAATCACGTAATACAATCACAAAATTGTCACCCTCTATAATATATCCCTCCAGATATTACTATCTATTCTTGTCAAAACTTATCTCTCTAACAATCACTTATAATCTCTCCACCCATCATTAATAATCCCTCCACCCACTTCAACTCTTCAAAGAAGAAGAAGCAAGAGAAAATTATTCTCATTGTCTACTACAACAAAAGCCAAGGGGTAGATTTGTTTGTTTCCATCTTGGGCATTATCTAGAAGAAGTTGGTCATTCAATCTCCGTCCTAACTGTGCTCCATCAACACAAATCACCTAATACAATCACAAAACCTGTCACCCTCTATAATATATCCCTCCAGATATTACTATCTATTCTTGTCAAAACTTATCTCTCTAACAATCACTTATAATCTCTCCACCCATCATTAATAATCCCTCCACCCACTTCAACTCTTCAAAGAAGAAGGACCAAGAGAAAATTATTCTCATTGTCTACTACAACAAAAGACAAGGGGTAGATTTGTTTGTTTACATCTTGGGCATTATCTAGAAGAAGTTGGTCATTCAATCTTCGTCCTAACTGTGCTCCATCAACACAAATCACGTAATACAATCACAAAACCTGTCACCCTCTATAATATATCCCACCAGGTATTACTATCTATTCTTGTCAAAACTTATCTCTTTATGTCCATCATTAATAATCTCTCCCTCCATCATTAATAATCTCTCCACCCACTTGCACCTATCTTGCCATAAAAAAGATTTAGTAAAGTTACCTTTCTCAAATGACGAACAACCCTGAAACAAGCAACCAAGGCCCAGAAACTAATGACGCGGAAATCGTGCAAAACCGACTTCAAACGACTAATGACGCGAAAATCGACTAAAACCCACTTAAAACGACCAATTGAAACCAAATCAACAACGATAAATCGACTAAAACCCACTTACCGAATGATGAAGAAGTCTCAATGGAGGATATTGACACACATAAGTACAACTACGGTAAGTAAAACCGAGTTTAAATGATTAATGATGCAAAAATCGAGTGAAGTGGAGCAAAAAAACATGTAAAACCAAGCTTAAAACGACTAATGACGCGAAAATCGAGTAAAACCGGGCTTAAAACCACTAATGGCGCGAAAATCGGATAAAATCGGACTTAAAACGACTAATGGCGCGAAAATCGAGTAAAACCGGGCTTAAAACGACAAATGACGCGAAAATCGAGTAAAACCGACTTAAAACGACTAATGGCGCGAAAATCGAGTAAGACCGACTTAAAACGACTAATGGCGCAAAAATCGGGTAAAACCGGACTTAAAACGACTAATGGGGTGAAAATCGAGTAAAATCGGGCTTAAAACGACAAATGAGGTGAAAATCGAGTAAAACCGACTTAAAACGACTAATGGCGCGAAAATCGGGTAAAACCGGGCTTAAAACGACTAATGGGGCGAAAATCGAGTAAAATCGGGCTTAAAACGACAAATGAGGCGAAAATCGAGTAAAACCAACTTAAAACGACTAATGGCGCGAAAATCGAGTAAAACCGACTTAAAACTACTATTGGCGCGAAAATCGGGTAAAACCGACTTAAAACGACTAATGGTGTGAAAATCGGGTAAAACCGACTTAAAACGAATAATGGCGCGAAAATCGGGTAAAATCGGGCTTAAAACGACTAATGGTGCGAAAATCGGGTAAAACCGACTTAAAACGACAAATGACGCGAAAATCGGATAAAACCAGGCTTAAAACGACTAATGGCGCGAAAATCGAGTAAAACCGTGCTTAAAACGACTAATGGCGTGAAAATCGGGTAAAACCGGACTAAAAACGACTAATGGCGCGAAAATCGAGTAAAACGACTAATGGCGCGAAAATCGGGTAAAACCGACTTAAAACGACTACTGGCGTGAAAATCGGGTAAAATCGGGCTTAAAACGACGAATGGCGCGAAAATCGAGTAAAATCGGGCTTAAAACGACAAATGACGCGAAAATCGAGTAAAACTAACTTTAAACGGCTAATGGCGCGAAAATCGGGTAAAAACGACTAATGGGGCGAAAATCGCGTAAAACCGGGCTTAAAACGACTAATGGGGCAAAAATCGAGTAAAATTGGGCTTAAAACGACAAATGAGGCGAAAATCGAGTTAAACCGACTTAAAACGACTAATGGCGCGAAAATCGAGTAAAACCGGGCTTAAAACGACTAATGGCGCGAAAATCGTGTAAAACTGGGCTTAAAACGACAAATGATGCGAAAATTCAGTAAAACCGACTGAAAACGACTAATGATGCGAAAATTGAGTAAAACCGACTTAAAACGACTAATGTCGCGAAAATCGAGTAAAACCGACTTTGTTTTTCTTTAAATTTTGATTTATTATTGTAATTTTATTATTATTTTAATTGTCTTTTATTTCTGATTTTTCATTTTCATTTTTCATTTTCTTATTTTTTTTATTTTCCTTTTTCTTATTTTTTTTTTATTATAATTTTTTTTTATTTTTTATTTATTATTTTGATTTTCGTTTTTCTTAATTTCAAATAATATTAAAATAATCATTTGTGTTAAAAAAATAAAGATAAATGAAATTATAATAATTTTTTTTTGAATAGGAAAAATATTTTTTTGGACTATTATAACCCTCATATGGATATTACAGTAATATCCATATGAAATTCAGCATATTTGTAATATTGGTACAAAAAGGTGGGTATTTGCGACATTATTTTCTTTGGTAATATATAGGATTTTGAGAAAATGTATTTGGTTAAAATTTGCAATAGGTAGATCAAAATAAGAGAATTTAAGATTTCATTTGTAAAAACGGGGGAAAGTGAATTACCTAGGAAGACTAGGTAAGATCAATTCTCACATAATGGAGAAATTGGAATTCCAGAAAGTCGATATCTCATGATTTTTACATAATTATTTTTTTCAACAACACATATATTCATTTTCATTTTCTGGCAGATTTTCAATTTGGGATTTTAGTCTTCAACCAAACTTGCCTTAGTTTTATGTTTGAGAAAAACAGCTTGGACAAACAGTTTGGATTGTCTTCTTTCTTTATATTTAGACATCTTCAAATTAATGGGATGCAATCCTAACCAAATTTGGAAATTTAAACTTGGGGAAGTAGTTATATGCTCAATTTGTACAGCCATATGCAACACCAATCTGCAAGTGGGTAGCTAGCAATTCATGTTGAAGGTTGCTGATTATCGCAGGTGATGCCTGTTAGAAAATGAAACAGGAGAGAGAGGCATATTATCAGCTTGAATAACAAGTCAGCTAGTACAAGAGCTGAGTTTCAAGATTCAAGTGAACCTTAGGATCTCTTTTGTTGCCTTCCTGATCTTGCAACGGATAGTCGGAATGCCAAGCCGCTGATGAGCCTCGTAGCGATGACAGCCTGAGAAACCTACACAACCAACAGCATGTGATTTCATATTCATTCTTAACAGCAACAGTTTTGTGTAATGATATAAGCTTCATAGATGGGAATCAGAATCAAACCATAGTACATTCCATCCACCTCAAGAACATCTATCTGCCAAAAGAAATTAAAACAATCGGTTATATTTTTGACCTCCACTCCTCATGAAATAAAAGGACAGTAATCTTACTGGTACTTGCAGGCCAATTTCAGTGATGCTATCCATGAGCTGTTGAACCTTTTGTTGATCATTTGCTCTGGTTCGCAACAAAGGCCTACGAATCTGATAGAGCGGGATCTCCATAATCACCGGCCCCTTCGATTGACTTCCTGAATCAACACTACGTACTTACTACTCACTATTTGAAACTATGTGCACGCAAATGTTTACTTCATGTGTAGAGATCGATGATACCATTAGATGAAGCTGATACAGAGAAATTCCTTGGAGCGGAAAGGGGTCTACCCACACAAAAACCTGCCATCTTGGAATCTTTTTCTTGCGAATGATGTTAAAACTAATCATTATGGATCAAATCATTGTGTAACTTGTGAAAATGCAGGACAGAAACAAAAACAAACTAAAACTGTAAGATGGGAGCTAGGTTTACCACTGACATGTTGTAAAGATTAAAAATATAAGCTATCTGTGATTCATTGCTACAACTTATATTGAGTTTTATTATATATTATAAAAGAATCGAGCAAGAATTAATTGAGATAGAAAAATTAGGAAGAAAACTTAAACTGATGAGAAGAGAACAGAGGAACAGAGTCGTACCTGATGGAAGGAGAAAGGAATATGAATGGCTGAGGTTGGCGATAATATTTCGACTTTAGTGAGCTCCAACAAGAGGGAACGTTTGTTTCTTTTCCGGACGGAGACTATTTTTTTTTTTTAAAGAAGAACAAGAAGAGACCACATTTTCCTCGACTTTATCTCTAAACTACTGCAGTAACCACGGTGAAACGGGTAAATAACCATTTTGTAGTTTTTATTAGAAAAACTAGACCCGAAAACCCGCGCTTCGCGCGGGTATAAAATGTGTTTCTTTCACTTTGTAATGTTGTTTATCTGGCATATTAAAATTGGGTTTGGGTAATACTATAAGTTTCGTTTTGGAGTAGCTAGATTTGTTTTGTAATGTTGTTGTAGGGGGTCTTATAAATGAGTTAGGGCAATATTTTGGTTGACTATAAATTGCGTATCATATTTTGTTGGTCTAGAGTAGTTTTGGTATGTTGGTTGTGTGTTATTGTTTGTGGTACGCCGGATGTTCATTCTGTGTTGTGTTTTGATTCTTTGTGGCTTATTGTTTACCCATTAAGTAGTGAGGCCGTATTGTTGTTTTATTGTTTTATTCGCTCGACCCATAATGTTTGTTCCATGTAGTTTTTTTGTTACTATTCATAATCCGAGAGGGTCTTCTAATTATGTTTAAATTTATATATTCTTGAAAAAATATCGTCATAAGCGGTCTTGTTTGATTCGTTTCACTGACTACTTTATTCTTTTATTTTATTTTAATTTTTACTAATATATATTTAGAGATATTGACAAAACAAAACATGTATCGACCACAATTGTATTGTCGGGTGAAATGGTACTAACATTTCGTGACAGAGAGAGTAACCATTTTATTAGTCGTTTCATCGCATTTCATTCGTAACGGTTTGTTAAAATGTACCTATTATTATTAATTTTGAATGTTCGTGTTTTGTGGTCCCTTATTTAGGCCGATGACGTGTGTTGTTGTGTCAATAGGTGCCATATATATATATACTTCCTTTATAAGTACGTACAAATAAATTTTGGGAAACAAAAAGAATTGTGGAGAGAAGATGCACAATGAAAAAACAACAAATAGAAGTTTTTCTAACCATTAGAAGAGCAAAACCCTCTAAATCATATTTATATCTTCTAGAATTAGAGATTAGGAATCATATTGAGTTTTCATCATAATATTCTCAATCATAGTGTAACCAACTGAAAAGATGCTATATGGACTAACTACAAACTACAGTTCACAAAGGACTTTTGACATCAAATGAAAGCAAACAATGTGGACCAACTCCGATTAAATATGAGCCCTGACTAAAACGAAATGTGGACCCTCTAAATCACATATCATCTGTAGTAATTTCGTGAGTGTCCAGGAAAAGCAAACAACTTTCATCCATAACGAAATTTGGACCCTCTAAATCTAATTTCGTTATGGTCTCTTCTCACTCACGAAATAAAATTACTACAGATTTAGAGGGTCCACATTGTGAAATTACTACGGGAAAAGCAAACAAATGAAAGCTCAATGGTCTCTTCCCACTGAGGAAAGACATTCTTCATCATCTTGTGAAGTCACAACTTGCATCCATCATTGTTGCCTTTTCTAATTTCTAAGCACAATCCCAGTAATTACATATTTGAGCTTTCCTGAATCTCTCATTGAGTTAGTGGCATCCAAATACATATCTTGAACAATTACTTCACATTTTTCCTGGGTTGTAACTCAGGCTGTGACACCGAAGCCCGAGTACTAATGTACATCATATATCACATTTCTTTCCTATTCAAGCCAAATTCATTTCCACTTCTCTTTACTGAACCTAAAGAAACTTATACATAAAAATGAATGGAAAAATCGTAAGGGAAAAATCGTAAAGAAGCATGACAATATATTTATTAGACACGTGAATGCAACACTCCTAAATCCAATCCAATACAGTAGTGTGAGAAAATCTTAATATGCAACCTTGCATTAACACAAACTGTTCCATACAAAGAAATTGTGAATTCATTCGTCAAAATCTTATGAAGCAGAAGCTTGAGTAATAGGCATAATTCATTAAGCCGCTAGAATTCATTAAGCCGCTAGAATTCATCAAGCCATTAGTCTTTATAATTATAAGGCTCTCTAAAACCTTGTTTATTTTCATAAAAACATATCGAGTCTGAGTTCTACTAAGACATTATTGGATTGATCTACTGAATATCTTACATGGGTTTCTTCCTACAAAAACTCAAAGAAAGGACGTCTAACCTTTGTAAGCCCCATTACATAGAAAAAACTCAAAAGAAAATATAACAGAAGACTTAGAAATTATTGATAGCTAAAATGTCTAACCTCTGTAACCCCATTACTCCTTCTGGACGCATGTGGAACATGACAATGGATTCAGAGATGAGGAAGAAACTAACACAATAATCGTGCCATTACAAATTAGTTGTTTTACAGGTATTTGTTCCTGAAATTATGCTCATCTGAAGATCTAGAAGCCAATCAGATTTCAATAAATTCATACCTGAAATTAATGCCATCTTTTCTGGTTTTTTGCAACTTGATATTTCTTGTCCCTTATAATGTTGACTCTGCAGCTTCTTCAACTACACATGAATAGTAGATAGAGGTTTAAGCAAATCAAGCTTATAGAAAAGTGAGATGAAAATTTATTTTTACCAACATCTTGTTATATCTATATCTAATGCATACATATGTTTAACATTTCAACAACATTATAAAGAAGACACTTGGTTGTATAATGATTGATTTAATACTCAAGAAAAAGCCCAAACCATCTGAATCCCCTTAGCATGGGACATCTTTGTAGTTTTACTTCATGTCATCATAGTGCCCTAAGTGTGAACTGGTAGGTGAACCTGCATAAGAATATATCAGATTAGAGAGCATAAATTGCCAAATGAACAATGCTCAAGACTTCAGGTTATATTCAATTATTTCCTAATATGTTGGAAAACATTGCTTTTGCAATTCCCTTTAGAATCTAGATTAAAACGTTAGTTATCTAATAGATTTTATGATGATTGATGACCTAGGGTTAGGCCTTGAAGACAAAAGGGCATTCAGTACTAAGGTTTCAGATCGGCTATCTGTCCATCGTTTGCCCTGCATATCAAAGATAAGCCAATCATATTACAACCTCATTTTTCCAAGTCATGATGAGGGAAGCAGAAACACTAAAAGCAAAGCAGGTAATAGATGAGCCAGAAAAAGGACTTGCATATTTGCAAGTAGTATCAAGCTTGCTTTAATTATTCTCATACGTAGGAAAATTTCAGACTAATGCCATCCCCTCCTTGACCGTTTTAAATGCTTCCTAGTTCAGATCTACACAACTTTCTGATCTTCTGTTCCATCACCATTTTAACATTCTGATATCAGAAAAGTATGATCACTGTTAGCTACAAACAGGATATCAGAAAAGTCTCATACTCAAATTTATGAGGTGTCACTACAACTTTAGTGTGCAATAAACAATCAACAAAGTCATCCATTTTCATTCTTAAAACTACTAACCTACCATTTAACATCCAAGGGCAAAGTCATATTCAAGAAATCTGGCATATACTCTGTCTTAAGACAGTCATATAAGTCATGGTAAAATGTGCCTTTTCTGTTCCAAAAGTGAAGATTAATTACTTACATCCATAGTTGGAGCAGACCAAAGCGCGCCTCACTGACTCAATCTCTCTAAATTGTGATAATTGGCTTTAATCTTGACCATCTGACCAGAGAATTCTAGAGACTCTACTCTACTGACCCTCCAGAGTTGTACATGTCCAGCAATCCAATTGGTGCAAAATTAATCATCTGGAAAAAAAAACCTGCATTTAACAAAATCAAAAAATATTCTCATTACACGAAAATCAAACAATTTGCACCTTTTAGAAGATAGATGATTTTGAACTCATTATAATAGGATATATAGGGTATAATTCACATTGTAAGAGACCCATGGACACAAATATTTCTTGTCTTTGGAAATTTTGCAAAGATCTTGTAATTTCATAGCACAACGCTGACAATGCATAAATACCAGCATTCCGTATAAGTTTTCTTATGTATTTCAATGCAGAGACATCAAACGGTGCCTGACCCCCTTAGCTTATGTTAATATATTCAGTAAATATGGTGAGGTGTATATTAGAAGAAAGAAATGGAGTTAAAGTAGATTCCTAAGAAGGATAAAAGAATTTGTATTCAGATAGACATATACCATTGGCTTTCGACTCCTGCACATGAACCTAAAACCAGCAAATTTAAAGTATTAAGATTAACATCATGGTATGTAACATTTATAGGAGAAATATGGCATCAGCAAAACAGGCTACACCAAAGTTGGTTGATATATCCTGCATTTGATCAAACTGAACTTACACGGTAGTAGCGTGCATGAGAACTGCCACCATCTCTAAGGATTATCCGCAGAATTTCACCCATGCTATCCAACTTACAGGAGCGACCCTTCATCCCATGAGTCTGATTACTTCCTATACCATTTGCATCTATTGAAAGAGCATATTGTTAAGCTGAGCAGTGCATAGGAAAAACTTTTCAAAATGGAAGATCACAAACAAAAGCAATCTGATGAAAAAAAATGATAGTAATTCAAATATCTCTAATCTTCCACTAAATCATTATGTCATTATCATTTACTGTATGAAGTTAAGGTAAAGAATATGCTATAGTTACGATTCCTAGTGCTACGACGTTTTGCTTCCAAGTGTCACACTCGCCAATTCCACTGCCCGGGTGCATTCTAAACATAGGACATGAGTTTGAACTTTTCCAACAAATGTCAAGCAATCTAAATCATGACATATTTGCAACTTCATTCCTAGAAACAGAAAATTAAAATCCCACAGGTCCAACAATTGTAGACGCCTTCATGCTTTACTGTTTCGATTAGGGCTAAATACGTTAGCTTGCGTTGAGTTACAACTTCTAAACATTGGAATCAAATAATCAATAATCGAAGTGAATATAAAGGGAGCTTTGAAGAAATTGAAAAGGGTAAAAGATAATCAACCGGCCTTAGATAATCAACTGACCTTCAAGGCCACCGTCATCGAACTTCCAGCGTCGAGCGTCTGCGCAACCGCGGTTGTTGCCTCCACCTCAAGCCCCACCACCCACCTCTGTATGCTCCGCATCAGCACCATAAATTAAGGAACCAAAGAAACTCACCGTCATAGCCCTTTATGGCTGAGACGTTTGTTTTAGACGACTTCTCCTCTTTACACAACGACGGAGAAGGCTCCTTGAGTGTGGGTAGAAGTGGGCAACCCTAATCTTCCGAATGTAGCAGTGGAAAGAGCCGGCAATAATAGGCTAGGAGGAAAAGGAAGGAACAGACTGGAGAACTTGAAGAGGCGTGAAGAATAAGGGAAGAACATTAACTCAGTGAAAACGTTCAAAGGATGAGAAGCCCGAAAGCCCGATGTTTTAATGAATTGGCCCGAATCCTCGGGCCCGGTACAGTTTACCATTACTTCAACAAATCCATGAATTATCTACTATATACAATGTTAAAGTTGAAGCCATGTCTTCACAAAAAATTGCGCCACTTGGCACAATTTGAGTGGAGGCATGCTTCAAGGTTTTTCATTATTTCTCAAAAAAAAAAAAAAAACCCACCCCTCCACTAAAACCCCTCCCCCACTAAGTCCATAAAAAATCCAGCCCATTTAGCCAATTCTTTATAAGTTCAGTTTTCCCGTCAATTTCAATGGTCAATCTGCGGTAGCCTCACAAGGCATTTTCTCAATGAATTTCAAAGCCTTTTCCAACTGACTAGCACGTCCGAGCAAATCAACTACACAACCATAATGCTCTATGTTCGTCTTCACCCCATCCTTTCCAGACACCAACTCGTCGAAATATTTCATCCCGTCATCCTCCATCGCTTGCCGTCAATTTCAATGGCCACTATCCTTCATCCCTCCAAAAGGTAGTTAATGAAGAAATTTTGATTAATTTTTGTTGTTTTATTTACTGTCCATAGATGAGAGTTGTGTAAAGGAGGAAGTGCTTACAAGCTTCTGAAGCTGCTCGGATGGAGGATCTTAAAGGAAAAGTAAGCCTCATCATATTTTCTTTGGATTGCTTATCTTCTTCTGCACGCCTACTTAAACTTCCATCCATTTTCTTCTTCGACATCTTCAATATAACTAATATAAATCTTCTACATTGATTCCTGTATTTTTTGCCAGCTTGAATCATCTCCCTCCTTTCAACAGGTGAACTTCAATGGTGCATATAAACTGCTCGACAAAATGTTTCTAAATGCTCTTTGCTTAAATCTATTAGCTCAGCTTTGAATAGATCACTATGTAAAGAGAATTGAATCATCTCCCTCCTCTGATTGTTGGCAAACCGGTGTAACTCAGATCCAATTTTGTTTTTCAGGATAGCTTCATCACTTGGTTTGGACTTCGGCTTTGTTGCCTTCTGATAAGATGCAAGGTAAACTGAATTCACAAATGCCATTCTATTGGATTAAATTTGTTTGCTTTAATTTTGTATCAAGCAACCAACTTGTGATCTCTGATGTCTGATAATTTTTTTGGCATTTACTGATTACATAATTGATAGTGAATCTGAATGCAGTTATTCCAACCTTAGAACTGACCCATCTGTTAAAATTTGCAGGGTGGAAAGCTAATCCAGTTGAATTCGATTCAGTCTTTAACCGAAGTCGACATACATTTTCATATGGAAGTCCGGATATTGTACCAATATTTTGTAGTCAATTACCCCATAGCACCTGGGGTTCATATCCTCATGAGATTGAGGACTTCGCTACTGGTTAGTTCAACTCTTGTATTTTTTTTCCTTTCCATTAATGAACTTTCATAAGCTATTAATTGTATGTTGCATATTTGAAAATGTTATGGGCCTCGCAATCTGGACTCTGTTGAAACATTTGAAGAACCATAAATAGATGTATGAAAGTAATCAAAAACAGAATACTTTATTTCTCACCATATTTCTTGCAATTCAGTTGTCGATTTGTAAGGTCAATTGGTTACTACCCACCATGTCCATGTTGCCATTTTTTTAGCCAATATGGTTATGTTGGAACTACATAAACTCCTACCTTCTCTCACTCTTACATCTCATTTACTAATTCATCTTCTCTTCAGTTTGTGCATATACTCATCCACTATCCTTCAAAGATTAAGTGAGTTTTTCTTCTTTAATCAATTACCTTTGTAAGTGAAACTTGCTTTCATACACAAAACTGCAGCAGAAGTGTCTTATGCTTGAAATCTTATCTTTACCTGAATTCCTCAATTTTCTATTTCCTAATTTTAAGTTTTCTCTTTTCTGATTTTCTGTTTGCTAATTGTTTTATCATTCAAGAATGTATATTTCATTCATAATAGTTATATGTCCATCAAATCAGTTAGACTGGTGTTAATAAATTTCCTTAAATATCTTGCAGTTCGTCTCCATGGTTCCTCCTCCTACATTTCACTCCGGCTATCATATTTCTTGTGGGAATTATACTATTAGTATCTCAGGTGCATATAATGATCTGATGATTACGAAGTTGGGAACCAAAATAGTTGAAGAAAAAATAATCAGCGGCCGAAACATTGGTAAAATTGTTCCCATTCCAAGAATGATGTTAAGTCCATCTGACTCAACATTGCCATTCAGCCTTCAACGTCGACAATTTCCTATAATTGTCTCATTTGCCATGACAATTAATAAAAGACAAGGACAATCTCTATCTCAAGTGGGATTATATCTTCCAAGGCCGGTATTCACGCACGGACAACTTTATGTTGGTTTATCTCGAGTTACTAGCATGGAAGGCTTGAAGGTGTTGATCTTAGACAAAAATGGAAATGTCGTCTTGCATACAACAAATGTGGTTTATAAAGAAGTGCTCCAAAACATTTGATGTAATATGTCATTTTCTTACTCTTGATTGGATATTTCAATAATGTAATTTTCATCATTACGAATAAAACAAATAAAAAAAATGATATTATTATCTACTGAATGATAACATATTTATAAACTGTTATATTGCATAATAATTAATCAACACCCCGTACTGGGTGGGTACGGGTCGATCACTAGTTATATAGAGATAGATGACCTCTCTAAAAACTAGAGGTGAGTTCCCGAACTGAGAACCACTATGAGACGTTAGATCATCTAAATAGACGTTCAGGATCGAATCTTGAAGATTGAAGAAGTAAAGGCTAAAAAAGAGACGGTGGCACGTTCGTAATTATAAGGGACAGACAGAGGGGCAAAATAGTAAAAACGCCCTTCATAATTTTCATGCCCCACGCATAGGGTTGGCTCCCAGTTCGGTCCGGTCCTCCGGAATCCGGAACCGGGAAAAACCGGTTCCGCCGGTTACGGTCCCGGTTCCGATCCGGTCCGGTTCGGGCTGAACCGGCCGGTTTTTTATTTTTTTTAAAAAAAAAAATTATTAATTTATAAAACTAAAAAAAAATCTAAAAAAATCTAAACATAATTTTTAAACTTAAAAAAAGTGATTATAAAAAAACGCTATTAAAAAAGAATGTTTTGTCATTTTTTTTAAGTTTAAAAATTATGTTTAAAAAACTTAAAAAAAATGATTATAAAAAAACGCTATTAAAAAGAATGTTTTCATTTTTTTAAGTTTTTTAAATTAAATATGAAGGAACAAAAAAATTAAAAAAATTGGGCTTGCACTTAACAGTGACTTACTTGTTAAGTTGCCTACGTATCCTCTCGGGTTAGAGGAATCAAAGCCCACGTAGTTCTTTACCTTTTTTCAAAACCCGTTACCTAAGTCGAATCTTCGGCGGATGAATCGGTGCGTATCGTAGTAGAATCTCCAATCCACTCGTCTTCCGATGACTCGATAATGTTACGTTGTTGCCTAATTGCGGCTCTCTTCCAATCGCAAACACAACATTGCGCCTCCAATGACTCTGGTGCCAAATTTGATCTCTTCCTCGTTAAAGTGTTGCCTCCTGCACTAAAAGTTTGTTCCACCGCCACGGTTGAAGCGGGGACGGCAAGAACTTGAGCCGCAATCTTCGCAAGCGTTGGAAACATGCTCCTATGATCCTCCCACCACTTCAAAACATCTAAAGTTTCACAACTAACAAACTCAAAGTTGGTGTTAAGATAGTTATCAATTTCCGCATTCGTGTTTGTAACTCTTGGTCTTTTACTAAAATACTTAGCTCCAAAGGCCCCCAAGCTAGAGCCCGAAGAAGCCGGAGGTAATTGTGAAGTAGTCGGAGAATCAGAAAAATGAGTAAATAAAGTTTCAATGTTTGTTCTAGTTCTAGAAACCATACCTAAAATATCATCTAGTTCACCGTCGGCTAAAATATATCCATAATAGTCATTTAAAAGAGCGTGTAAAACGGATAATTTAAGTCTAGGATCTAAAACACAAGCAACAAGAAAACAATCGGGAATATATCTATAGTAGAGCAACCACTTACTCCTCATGCTTGCAACGGATTCCTCAATGCCGGGAATTTTAGCTCCCTCACTTAAACCACACATAACATTACAAGCTTCCAAGACAAAAACATTACTACTTGGTGTATAAACATGACTAAATCTCTTTGTTGCATCACTAAAACATTTTAAAAACGTTGCAATACTTTGACATATATCCCAACCTGATTCGCTAAAATAGAAAGTAGAGCCAGAAAGGTTTTGAGAAACAAAAGACGTTAAAACTTGTTTATATTGTATACATTCACATAGTAATATGTAAGTAGAGTTCCATCGGGTACCCACATCTTTTGAAAAACGTTTTGGGTGCATCCCGTTAGTTTTACAAAAGGTCATCCAATCTCTTGTAACTTTAGGATGCCCCCAAATATACTTAATAACGTTCTTAATTGGCTCAAAATGATAACTCATAGCACGTAAACCATCTTGAACACATAAGTTTAAAATATGACAAGCACATCGAATATGAAAAAATTTCCCACCAAATAAAGGTTGACACATTTCTTGTAAATCTCTAATAGATGCGGTGTTAGCAGATGCATTGTCGAATCCAATTGAAAAAACTCTATTAAGTAGTCTATATTCTTCTAAAATTGCACGAATCATCATAGCAATATTTTGTGCGGTATGTGAATCATCAAAGACTCTAAATGCCAATAAACGTTTTTGCATTGTAAAATGATGATCTACAAAATGACATGTAACACCCATGTAAGAATGGGTTTGAGTATTATCACTCCATATATCACTACAAATAGAAACATGCATATCATTTTGCGAAAAATAAGAAACTAATTCGGCCTTGCGTCTTTTATAAGCCTTAATTACGTTTTTCTTAATCACTTTCCTAGATACGGATGTAAAAGCGGGTTGTGTATGATCTTTAATGTACTCATTAAATCCTACATTTTCACTAAATCGAAATGCTAAATGATCAACACAAATAGCTTCGGCTAATGCTACACTATTAGCTTCATGATCAAAACGAAATAAAGGGTTATCGGTAGTAGAAGATGCAAATCCGCCGGAAATTTGTGTTTGTCCCCCTAGCATTCCCATCTCGGCGACGTGTTTGTGCTCCATGTGTCGTTGAAGGGTTCCATATCCTCCACTTTTCTTCCATTGGAATGTCGCCTCGCAAAAGTTACAAGAAACAATAATTAGATCGGGATCATAATCCTCGGCCTCGAGTTCCTCGAGACCGGGTTCTAATTTAGTAAACCACTTTACAAAAATAGGAGATGTTAGTTTCCGGGATTGGTTCCCGGAGGACTCGGACCTCCCCCCCCTAGGGGCCCTAGCCGGCCTCGAACCGCTAGCTTGCCCTTGAGGCCTAGCGGTCCTACCCCTACCGGACCTAACTTGGGAGGTGGGAGTGGGAGTGGGAGTGGGAGAAGTGACATTATTACTCTCTTGGGTGTCAAAATGTTCCGCCATATGATTAAGAACAATTAAATAATATGATTAAAAGCAATTAAAACAATTAAAACAATAAAACAATAAAACTTAGAACAATATAATAATGTGATTAAAAATGTAAAAGCAATAAAATATTGAAAGACAAAAGCTAATTAAAAGGAAGAGATTAAGAGAGATTGTTGATGGAATTTGAGAGATTATAAGATTGAGATTTGAGAAAGAGAAGAGAGAAGAGAGATTGTTGTTGTTGGATGTGTGATTTGAAGATTGTATGGTATGGTATTTATAGGGGTTTGATATGAGTTATTTTAATATTAAAAAATTAATTTTTTTTTTTTTTAATTTCCTAACGTTAGGACCGCCGGTTAAAAAAATTTAAAAAATAAAAATAAAAATTCGGCGGTTAACCGCCGGTTTTGAAAAGCGTTTTTCGTGAACCTGAACCGGACCGTGACCAAACCGGTTCCTACCGATTCCGGTCCGGTTCCGGTTTTGACCCGGTCCGGTTCCGGTTCGAACCGGCGGTCCCGGTCCGGTCCGGCCATCACTACCCACGCACAGCTCTCTCCCAGGCGATTTCTCCCATCACGATTCCCATGGCGATCTGTGATACAGTAAAGGACTCTAACTTCCTATATCAATCTGCGACTTCGTCCTATTCTTCGTACCAAACCCTAGCCTTCCTCCCGACTTCGTCCTAGCTGATATGAAGAAAGCTAGGGCTTCTGCACTCCGTCGCGCCTCTTCGGTTGCGGGAATTAGGATGAAGATACTCGTGACTGCAGCCGATGGTCTCATTCTCGATTTGGGTGATTTGAGATGGTTGGTCGATCAGCCTCTCGGCTTCGACTTGCCCCACCAAGGCGTTTCAGATGGCAACAGAGGTAAGCTCAAACCCTAGACTCTGTCCGATTGAACCTTCATGTATAAAACCATGAACATGTATAGGTAAGTCAGTGAACCTTCATAACTAAATCTTTGAACCTGTATAGTGTTTTAGTGCCCACCGAGTGCTCGAAGAAATGATTTTGTCGACTAGCTCTTTTAAGCTCGAATTGATCGATAATCTTGCATAACTGTAATTTAATGGTGAACTAAACCTTTAGTCTGCGAATGATGATGTTGCAAGTATAAGAACAATTGCTTTGTTTTGTATTGAAGATAAAGTAATCAATCACATGAACCTACGCATTATAAAAGATGAACTTGCACGTTCAAGCACATGAACCGGCATTTGTGTATGCTCAGGAATGGTGAAGATGGTGTAACATTCTTGGAATTTAATACTCAGGAATGCATAATGGTGGACCTCTAGACTCTATGCTTTGTTTTTAGTTCATTTGCTGCAAGTAGTCTTAAGAAGCTGCAAGTAGTTAAGCTTTTTCGCACAACATTCTTTGTTTTTGCTACTGTTAAGTTTGAGCTTCAACTGAATGACAGGTATGGTTTTCTTAGACCGAGATGACAGATTCTGAGTAGTGTGCGAAGTGGCCGCAGCATGTTCTTGGGCTCATGTCTGTGATTGCTGATGGAGTTGGTGAGATTTTGTTGTTGTGGTCTTGGGGTATGTATTCAGAGTCTGATGCATAGTGTGTTAAGAATCTGTCATCTCTTCTTGCATTGTTTTGGTAGTATGAGTTTTTGATGTGCCTTGTGTTTGATTGTCCAATGTCCATCTCCACTATTTTTATGTTCTCTTCCATCATTCTTTTCTCTACTTCCTGCATATTTGCATATGATCAATAGCTTGGTTAGTTATTATATCAAACTGTATGAATCAAATGGATCAAGAAATGGCTAAGGATTCTAAAGAATGTAAAATAAGGTTTGAATCAATGAAGAGGAAAAGTTGATGACTTACATGATAAGAGTTCCTGAAATTATAGTCCTCACCATTTACTCTGTATGTAGATTGCCTATGATTATTGTACATCTTCCTTTCCTACAAGGACCGAATCCTCTTAGCTCGATCTCTAGCCTGTGCAGTTATTAGAGCCTCCATACATTTGAGCGTTGCAGTGGTCCGTTTCCTCACGAGTTGACCCCGAACCAGCGCCTGCAGCTTCACTAGTCCTCTTAATGCTCTCAATGCTTTCCTTGCATGTCATCATAAAAGGTCAGACCAAATTTTCACTTGGTTTTAAAACTGACAATTCAATTAAAAAATGTTACATACCAAATAGGATCTGAATACTGATTGAATCTTGGTTGCAACAACTTCTTGAATTGACCCTGCCTTGTCATTTTTCATTGAAACTTCAACTACATTCAGCTTCTTGTCATTTTTCATTGAAACTTTAACTGAATGACAGATATCTCCTCTCGGCGAGTCTGTTTGGAGCGATGTCAACTACTGTAAACGATACAAGGTGAAAGAAAATGCCATACTGAAAATCTAAAGAATTCTAGTACTTCTTAAAAATTTGATTCATGTGTGTTTTTCGTTGCGTAGTTGTGGTACGTGTATGCAAAGACATTAGCAGAGAAAGAAGCATGGAAGATAGCTCATGAAAATGAGCTTGATTTAATGGTGTTTCTCCCGTCTTTTGTAGTTGGTCCAATGCTGCCTCCAAAACCAACTAGCAGCCTGCTTCTACTTTTTAGCATTATCAAAGGTTTTAAAATTTCTAAGGCATAATGCAATTTCTAATAATTTTCTTTGACATTGTTTGGTTTTTTAAAATAGGTAAAAAAAGGCGGAATCCCGAACCAGATCATAGGGTTTGTCCATATAGACGATGTAATCTCCACCCACATATTGGCAATGGAGGAAAGCAAGGCATCAGGAAGGTTTATTTGTTCAGGTCCAGTAGCTCATTGGTCAGAGATTGTGGAGATGCTCAAGGAAAAGTTTCCTATGTATCCTTATGAGAATCATTAAGTATAAGTTGTACATATCCTAAGCACATCTAATTCAATAAGATGGTGATATTGTTTTTAAATGCGTCGTTATTTGCAAATTGAGTAGCGGTCTACAAGGGGATGCAAATCCACATAGCTACGATACAAGCAAGATCATCAAGTTCGGATGGCGCGGTTTCAAGACCATCCCTGAAATGTTTGATGATTGTATCACAAGCTTCCTAGAAGAAGAGTTTCTGTAATGCATATGGCCAGGTAGATGTTGGTTCTCTACTGATTTATAGGCTTGGAATTTTCAAATAACTCGATTGCACACACATCTTTGATTTATTGCCAATTAAAAGAAGATTACTGCAGTAACACTGCTTTAGTTGTTGCATATTTTTCTTCTAGAAATGTAGAAAAAGAAAAAGAAATCTTCTGGATGATGAAACGTGAAGATGGGTTAGCATAATGATATTTTTATATGTTTTTCCCAGTGTTACTATCTATATTTGTCACTAATGTTATTACTCGTGCTATTTGTTTTTGGAATTTGACTATAGAAATGAAATTGTTGAGTGGATAAATGAAGGAGGAGGTATAAATGTGAATAATTCTGTGAAGAAGAATGTGGTTTTTTTAGTGAATGTGCTAGATGTGGTGATTAACCTTCTTCCCATCTAATGAACCTAGTTCATATATGCGATGAACCTTGTCCCTCCAAGTGGTCTACCCGATTTCCAAGCGGGTTCATTAATTTTGAACCTGTAACAATATATCAATGAACTTGTATGTATATATTGTTGAACCTGTAATAGTAAATCGTTGAACCTGCAATAGTAAATCGTTGAACCTGTAATAGTAAATCGTTGAACCTACATGAGTACGATGTTGAACCCGTAACAATAAATCACTGAACATGTAAATTGATGAACCAATAATAATAAGAACTTTTATTAATAAATTAATAAACTCTTTCATTGATACATTTCTTGTTTATGAACTTTAAATTAGTATAAAGTTAGCACAAAGTGTTATGAACCACCCGCTAATGTTCATGATCCAACACATACCTCGCTTTTATGAATGTCGTGTATAGTGTTTACGAATATCCTCCTTTATATGAGCATGTTCGGAAAACAAAAGCATGGTTTATTAAAAATCAATGAACCTAACATTGAAACTCATGAACCGGCAAGTGATGATTGTATATTGGTTGCCTTGGGTTCATGGTTATGTAAACTTAATTTATGAACACAAGTACAAGTTCGTGTGTATTAACGAGTAGGTTCATGCGTATTAAAGTGTTGGTTCATACCACTTTTTTATGAACCCATTGTATTTTTTTGTATGAACCTGAGGTTTGAAACTTTGAATCTTACGAAGGCCACGGAAGATAAAAATATGAACCTAAGTACAAATTCATATGTTTCAACGAGAGGTTCATTGAATTAAAGGGTAGGTTCATGTGTATCAATGTGCAAGTTCATTCTTTTTTTTTTATGAATAAATTGCAAATTTTTTACGAACCTAGAGTCTGAATCTTACATAGACTATCCACCGACATGCCAGCATATCTACATTAACTTAGTGATTTACCGAACCAAATTCACAAAATTATAACTTAATAAATGGAAGTTCATAAATTGTTTTTCAAAACTTATAGTTCATGTAAAAAAAACTAATGAACTTGAATCGACAAAACTTATGAACTTGCAAGTTAAAACTCATGAACCTACAACTACGAACTGTAGGTTCAACAAGTTAGACCTGTAGGTTCAACAAGTTAGACTTGTAGGTTTCAAGCGGGTTCATTAATTTTTGTTTTCAGGTTCATTAATTTTTTTTCTATGGTTACATTTTAACTTGTACGTTTTAACATCTAATTCCTAAATTTTAACTTGCAAGTTCATGAGTTTTAATTTATGGGGTCATTGAATCTAACTTGCGGGTTCATGATTTTTCTTAATTCATGAATTTTTTATTCTTGCGGGTTCATGAGTTTTGTCGTATGGGTTCATTAGATTTTATTGCATGTTAATTTATGGGTTCATTGAACCTATGAACCCACAAGTGAGAAGTAAAGAAATGTCTAAACTAATGAATCGGCAAGTGAAAGCAAATGAACCTTCAAGGAAAATTTAGTGACCCTACAAATGAAAACTAATGAACATGTAAGTTAAAATTAATGATCTTAAGAAGCATTTTCTTTTCGTGGACGTGACGAATATTAAAGTACTTTTGATGAAAAATTAAAAAATGAGTTATATAGAAACTAATGAAGCTACAAGTGAAACTCATGAACCCAGACAATTAGCTACAAGTGAAACTCATGAACCCAGATATAGAAACTAATAAACTTCTAAATAAGAAATGCATGAACTTAAGATACGTTTTTCTTTTTATGAACCTGAAGGTTGTGAGAGTATTTTTATGAAAAACAAAAAAGAAGTTATAAAAAAACTAATGAACTTGTAAGACAAAACTTATGAACTTGCAAGTGAAAACACATGAACCTACAACTACGAACAGTAGGTTGAACAAGTTAGACTTGTAGGTTGAACAAGTTAGACTTGTAGGTTCAACAAATTAGACTTGTAGGTTCAACAAGTTAGACCTGTAGGTTTCAAGCGGGTTCATTAATTTTTTTTTATGTTCATTAAATTTCTTTTTCTATTGTTAGATTTTAACTTGTACGTTTTAACAATTACGAACCGTAGGTTCAACAAGTTAGATCTGTAGGTTCAAGCGCGTTCATTAGTTATTATTTTTTCAGGTTCATTATTTTTTTTCCTATGGTTACAATTTAACTTGTACGTTTTAATATCCAATTCCTAAGTTTTAACTTGTAAGTTCACAAGTTTTAATTTATGAGTTTTGTTGGACATGTAGGTTCAACAAGTTAGACATGTAGGTTCAACAAGTTAGACCTGTAGGTTCAACAAGTTAGACATGTAGTTTCAACAGGTTAAACCTGTAGGTTTCAAGCGGTTTCATTATTTTTTTTAAATTAAAAGTTTACGGCTTATGAACTTTTAACCTAATTTTTTGTAAATCTTGAAACAAAGGTTCATATACTCTGAGTTCATGAAAGTTATATCATAAGTATTTAAAACAACATCTTGATGAACCTGCCACTTCTTATAGATGACTTGCTTGTTATACACATGAACCTATATTTATGTTTATATTTTTCTTTTTCATTCACAGCCTATGTAAGATTGAAAATCAGGGCTTCATGAACCCGAACCTCCCGTTGTTAGCCTATGTGTTCGTATGATTTTTAATGCCGGTTCACAATATTAGTTTGCAGGTTCATTAGCTTGTCTTATAGGTTCATGATTCAATGTACTCACACAGGTTCAATGATTTATTATGTAGATTCAATGAATTACTATTACAAATTCAACAATGTAATCATGCAGGTGCATATATGTTAATCATAGATTTTTCATTAATAAGAAACTTGCTTGTTTAAACGAGGCCTGGATGGATGATTTCTTGAAGATTCATGATTTTTTTATTTCGAGTTTACGATTTTTCTTTAGTAGGTTTATCATTTTTCTCTTTCAGGTTCACCAGTTATCTATTGTAGGTTCATTGTTTTTCTTTTTCGGTTCATATCAATAGATTAGGCTTGTAGTTTCATATTATGTAGATTCTTGTGAATTGTCTTGTATGTTCATGAAGAGAGATTTTTTTTAAAACGGGGCCTGGATGGCTGGATACAAACTTATATGAATAATTGATGAACCTGTACATATAAATCAATGAGCTTGGAGGACTACACTAATGAACCTATAGAATAAATCGATGAACCAATACAAATGAGTCAATAAACCTAAACTAGTAATGAAAGTAGGTTCATACATTTAGTATCTCAGCCATCCGGGCTTCCTTGATTTACCAAGGCGGGTTCAATGGTTTACCGAGGCAGGTTCATGGTTGATAGGAAGAATCAGCACGTGTATCTAGACTATGAATCTGTGCATTGAATGGTATGCCTCGGTCGGATTGGTCTCGGAGATCAAGTTGAACTTAAGAGGCCGCATCCCAGTTGAAGGGACTGAAGAATGGCAAAGCAATACAACATTAAGGGCTGAACCAGGTGGCCTTATCCAATGGTTCCTAAGAGAACTTCTCGGGCTTGTGATCTGCAGCGCATTAGAGCAGTGAGCAGCGGCAACATTACATGCTTGCACTGAATCAACTCCTTCAAACACCAACTTGTTACAACATTTCCATGTAAACCAAACCATAATAGAATACAAAAGAGCTATTCATCCTTGCACTATAAGTTCAACTTCAACTAGACTGTAAATATCAGTAGAGGAGAAGACGTTTGGAGGCATATAATGGTGATAGCGCGCGCCAGACCTGTGTGATAGGATGGCATACAACCATGCAGCACGTGGAAAACCGACTCCGTTTCACCACAACGAAGGCAATCAACAGAGGTGGCGAGGTGATGACGAGCTCGATTGGAATTACAGAGAATTCCATTGTGAGCAACTAATACAAGAACATCTTCGATCTCTCTTGTGTTAGAGTGCCAAATCTACTTCCAAACTCCGAAGCTCAATATGAGCTTGTTGCTACACTCTTCAGGGTAAAGAATCCAGACAAAGAATGCTTCCAATAAATCTTATCATGCGCCTCCGATTTAATCTCCAATGAACAGAAGCGACACTTCGAAAAATCGATGCGGGGAGTAATTGGTTAATAAGTAACCAATTCCATCCAGCAGCGGTCCACATCTCTGCATCGGTTGCAGCTGTTTGAAAAAATTTCTCCACTAACACTTGAATGTTTTGGGAAAGACATTTCACGGGATGTAGAAGATCCAGCTTTGGACACCCTGTTCAAAACAAGTTCCAGGAATAAATTCTCATATTCTTCCTGAATGCATTTTCACTATCTGATATCAAGCGCGAAACAGAATGGAGCCACTCAGAGATCATGTTATTGTCTAAACACCTTCTGAATGCCTACAAATCCATATAAAACATGAGAGGAAAATACACATAATAGATATGAAGCTCCGAAAATCTAAAGAATAAAAATAAGTAGAAAGGTCAAAGCCAAAAGGAGCAAAACGAGAGGAGGGGAGATTTGATAAAACTAGGAAGTTCAATTGTCCTAGATAGCATAGGACACCGTCAATCCATTAAATCAGGATGTTAACACAGACAATTCTTTCAACGACTATCAGGATGTAAATTTCTAGATGATTAAACAAAACCTGTGTATCGTAGAGACTAATCCGGAAATGTGATAAGACAAAACATGCAGTGAAAAAGGGACATTCCTTATAATGACCATAAGCTTCCATCAAGTTTGTTTTTACTTCTCATGAAGAAGGACAAGTAACTTGAAAGTTGAAACATCACTCTCTTGAAGCTACCAGCACATATCACAAAGAAGTTTAAAGAATATAACCTCTGACAAAGCTGAAATTGCTACTTTCCGGATGCTAAGGACGGCATCTGAACAAGCCATTCCCATTGCCTTCACAATCTCAATATCATAGTTGCCATCTGAAAGGTCTACCAACTTGGTAATAAGAAGGAGAGACGCTCTCCTAACGGAAGCTTTCTCATCTAAAAACCTTTTTTTTCAGAAGCTCATTCAAGCTATTTTCCTGCCTATTAGATCCATCATGTCCGAATCCCAGTGCTTCCCTTAAAACCGCACCACTTGTCTCATTTTTTGAAAGACTTCCAATGAGATTTGCCAAATTTGACGCCTCCGAGTTATCCAGTGGCTCTTAAGAGCACTTCTTGTGCTTGTGATCTGCAGCGTATTAGAGCAGTGAGCAGTAGCAACATTATATACTTGCACTGAATCAACTCCTTCAAACACCAACTTCTGCGGCATTTCCAAGTAAACCAAGCCATAAAATAGCATACGAAAAGAGCCATTCATCCTTGCACTATAAGTTCAACTTCCACCAGACTGTAAATACCAGCAGAGGAGAAGAAGTTTGGAGGTATACAATCCTTGCACTCTCATTTCCTCCACTCTAACTGTAGTTAACTCCAAGTATTTATGCTCATCATATTACAAGTTACACATTATCCATAGCCAGATATTTCTTACAATAAAACAACATAACATGTTAATCAAAGCAAATCCTTCATTTTCCTGAACACAATCAAACAAGCATTTTCTTGAATATCCTTCAGTTTCCCACACAAGCATTTCATCGAGCAGATGGAGTGCAATTGTGCAAACATGTCTGATAATTAATCAAAGCAAATCCAATGCAGCAGTTGTACACAATCAAACAAATCTGAAAGCAATAACATCAAAAGAAGCAAGCAGCTGAACACTTATTACTAGCATGACACTGTTAAGCATGAACGGATCACTGATGATATACGGATACAAGAAAAGTATGGTTATTTAAAAAGTTCTCCTTAGTTTATATAAAATGATCATAAATGAAAGTTCAACTACTTTATCCTCATTAATTCATCGTAAATTACTTGGAACTCCTGCTTTCCCTTGCTAATTCTCTCTCGATCCAAGGAATCAACAACATAAATCCGCCAGAGAAATTATTAATAACCAACTTTGCTGTTGAAGAGAAACAGTAAAGCAGAGCCGTATCAAGATAAAATATCAAATTTTATCAAGTGTGTAAGTACCAGTCCATCTGTGTTGTTGAAGTAATGCCTCCAGAGAGGTCTAAGTTTCTCTTGACCACCAACATCCCATACAGTGAAAATTACATTCTTGTACTGAGCTTTCTCCACATTAAATCATGAAAACATCCAAATATAACCATGTAAGATCACTTGATTATGATGACAAGACGGATCAAAAGAAGGTTAATATATCATACAAAGAAAATAACTGTGTCACATCAGCAAATAAAATCAGAAGGGATACCAACAAGGACCTAGAAGCTTTTCAGTTAGCAACGGATATTGGGCGTGAGCATGCAATTATAATGAAAAATTGAGAAGTGATGATCCTCAATAATCAGTAGTTGAACAAGTTTAGCAAGGTAGAAACAAATTCAATCCAGACAAGGGAATATGAGACCAAATGAAAATGAGAATAACGCTTCTAAGAAGAAGAAGCATGAGCAGGATCAAAGTGTTGTTGTACCAGAAATTGACAATGGGGTTGAGTTGCCATCAAGATTTGAGGGGCTAAACTTGTTCATTATCCTCTATCTCACATTCGAGTTCAGCAAACAATGCCTACTCCTCAATCCAGTGAATATCTTGGCAGAAATCGATCTCCTCCTCATCTCTAGCCTCTTATTGTTCTCTCTCTCCCTCTACGGCGGTTTCATCCTTACGGCCTACTCATCCATCGTCAAGCGATCTCCTTCTCCCAGCTCCGACTCCATTAACAAATTCTAGGGCTCATATCAGGGAAATGAAGATGATGGCAGTATCAAAAGCAGCGAGAAGCGAGCAACGAGGACATCGAATCAGTTCCTCCTTCGATTGAGTGCTTGAGGGAGAGTCGGGACTCTGAGGTCACTTGAGATTCGCAAGAGAGTTGGGACTCCGAGGTCTGAGCTTCGCCATTGATGGATCTAAGCTTAGCTTGAGAATCGGGAGAATAGAACGAGGGTATTGATGTCTTTTTCAAGAAAATTTGTCTTATTTACAATTTTGCCACCAGTTTCTTAATTTTTTTTTTTGTTTTAATCTCTGGATTAATCTCAGCCATTTATCAACATAGATGAACGGTCTATACAAGTTTTTAATTCTTATCTTAATAACATTTCTCATTTGATTTTTCCTCCTAAAAACTAATCCCCTGCCTCAAAGGGAAAGGAGAAACCCGAGAGGTTAGTTTTTTTTAACTCTCTCTAGTAACCACGAGAATGTATTTTGTAAGTTCCTAATCGATTTTGACATATTTTAGATTTAATTTATAATATTTTGTATTACTATGACCTCAATAAGTTTCTTATGTTAAGTAAAGTTTTTCTGCAAAATTAATGTGTTTGTTCAATGGATAAGTAATAGTATTTTGTGGGATTTTGTAGTCTAACTGACGTGTACAAAATTAATTTTGTTAATCCCACAAAATTAATGTATTTTGTAGTCTAACTCCTTTGCCAAATGCATGCCGTAATACACCCCCACAATTCATCCATAGGAACCGTACAAATTCCAATATTCAAGGTGAAACATCTACATCCTATCGGCCCCACGAATAACTCCCCCGGCCGTAGCTAAACCTTGATTGTCTCTCGAAGCCCTTCTCATGAGAATGCATGTACTCTTCCGTCTTCTTCCTAATAAAGTCCACCTTGTCCAACGGTCCATTCGACCTACTAAACACCCTCTCATTCCTCCATTTCCAACTTCACTGCATCACCTTCGCAAAAATAATCGACCAATTCCCCTCGACCCCACAATCCTCGAATGTCAAATTCCAATACATTCATTCATAAAAATTAAATAAAAAGAATTCGAGGATATTCACCTACTGCAGCAATTGATTCCACACCATTTTAATTAGTGGGAAATCTCTCAACACATGCAAAAGGGTTTCGCTCTCTCTAGAGGATCCCCCCATCATCAACCACGAACTTTATTCGAAATCGCTCACAATTAGTCATCACTTTCTGCAACAGGTTATCCACATTCAACGTTTTTTACAGAGTAAGTATCATCTGCATTGCAACCCCAATACATTTTGTCCAACAAACCAGTTAAGGCATCGAGAGTCAGGCCAACAAGATACAATGTGCATTTCCCGCCCAGATACTGAGGCAAACTCGTAAAGTCCCGACCACATCCCAAGACCCAAAAATCAACGACCATTTGTCCTCCTAGAACCTAATCACTCGTCCATTACCAGGGAACCAACACAAGCCTCTGTCAATTATCTCTTTCACGCCAACGACGATTGCCGCCACACAGGAGAGGACCCCCATTTCGCCTGAATCCTCCCTAGATCCTGCAGACTTCCAATTTTGATTTACCCTGGATGACCTTAGCTCAAAGGTTATCCTTATAATTAAAAAGTCTCCACCTTCCAATTTCAGCCTACACATCTTTTTCCATGAATCAAGATGAAAACACTTCTTACCTCCATTCTTTCCCCATAGTAATCGTATGAATCAGAATCAATGACAAAACAGACTTTGTCAAAGTAATCGGACCAGCCAAACTCAGGCATCTGCACCTTCTTTTCCACCAAACTCAGGCATCTGCACCTTCTTTTCCAGCCAAACTCAGGCATTTGCACCTTCTTTTCCAGCCAAACTCAAGCACAAAAATCCAACAACACCTTCTTCACCAATTTGATTTGAGACATCGAGTCTTCTGCAAAGAGAATGAGATCATCCTCAAAGCAAACATGGGAAAGCGTTTCCCTCCTAGACAACTTATTCGGTTTCTATTCTTTACACTCCGCCGCATGATTAGTCAAGTGACGTAAGTGTTCCATACAGAGCACAAACAAATAAAAAGATAGTCGGTCTCTCTCAAGTAACCCTCTTTGAGGGGTACACCCTTCAGACATCTCGCCATATGCACATCTCCAGAGAAACCGCAACGACAAGTCTATCCTCGAGAAAGTCCCACCGAATTCTATCATTAGCCTTCTCAAGATCCAGTTTTTACTGCATTGGGTGGGACCGACCAACTTTGCAATCACCTTCATAAGTTAGTTAACCGTGGTCTTAGAAATGACCTTAAAAAACAGATTACATTGGCTGATAGGGCGGACCTAGGGCGGATCATGGTCGTTTTTCCAGCCCATTTGCATGGGTCTAGCTATCCCGAGTCTCGGATGTAGGGACTATCACCTTGTCCATACCCGACCCTCTATCTGTAATGGGTAGCTCGGAGGGCAGCCCGACCAGTTTTTTTTAGTGAAATTTAAAGAAAAGGCTAAATAAAAATGCTTAAAAATAATGCAATAAACTTGTCTATAATACTGCAATGAGAGTGAAGCGAAGGAGGTGGAATGAAAGTGATTCAATTAGGTTACACTCAAATGGCGCTTGTACCAAATTTTTATTTTTTAGGTCAGACTTTTGGTATATATATATTTTAATTAAATTTTATTTAATTATATATAATACAGGCCGGACCTACTGGCCCTCCAAGACTTGAGGTCCATACCACACCCAGCCCTCGTATCCTCACGGACCGGGCCTATCATCTGGTCGGGCGGGCCAACCCTTGTTTGTCCAGGTCTAGGCGAAATTGGGCCATTTGCTCAGGTTTATTCACCTTAGCAATCAAGACAAGCAAAAAGTCATTCACAAAAGTCGGAAGAACCCCATGTCTGAAAAAACCCAACACAAACTCCTTGACAGACGCACCCACCACATCCCAACCCTTACGATAGAAAATCGGTTAAAAGCCGACAAATTTCCAAACAGAGATTGCTACGTGTAGTCTAAAACGACAAGATTCTACGCGGTTTACCGTAATCTAATTAGGTTAAATAAATTTGAAAATAAATTGTGACAGTCACGTTACATGACTTCTATAACAGTAATCTCTTAAACAGGAACTCACAGTTTCAGTTCTCTTTTACAAATTTTTATTGTGATTTTGTAAGATCAGTTATTGTAATGATTTCGTTAGTGTTACAATTATGACCAAAATTTAGTATGTTGGATGCTTTATGGAGACTTGAATTTTGTGAGACGTTATCAAACTTCGACATATCGAGGGACTATTCGGTTCCTCAATATTGTTGATCCATACATCTAAGACAGGGTTACACGTAAATCTGGACGACAACAAAACATACATCTATTGATTGAATTTGATCCAATAGTTTTAATCAAGGTTCAGAATGAAATTTTTTATTTAAACCTATATGATTCTTCTCACAACAATCAGATTCCATAGTATCTTGTTTGATCGATTCTTTTCACTAGGATAACACTATTACAAAAGAGGCCTAATATAGCATAGAATATAACTCGGGGTTTTTAATAGACGTGATCTATTCTTAATTTGAAAAACTTTCATAGCATATAACCCGAACTCTTTTAAATCCGGATTATTTAAATGTATTGCGCGTTTGCACACCCGAGTTATATGTACATCCATCATACATGGCAACTTAACCATCTGAATTATTTAAGAATTAAAATATTAACACCGAATTATTTAAGAATTAAAATATTAACATCCGGATTATTTTATACTTACTTATAAATTATGGGTGCACTTAGTGTGAGAATAATTTTTACGGTGAGAACGTGAGAATGACTCATGTTTATGAAAATATATATAAATGTTCATCAAAATGTACTTAAAATGTTTTTAAAACTTTTTTGATGCACATCATTTGAAAAAGTGATGCACATATACGAGTTTTGTCTGAATGTTCTTCAATTTCTCAATCTTTAAAAAATTGATGTTCTACAAGTTTTGTATATTTTAAAATTTGTCAACTAATGTTCACCAAATTAGTATTAAATGTTCATCAATTTACTAGTAAGTGTTCAACATTCTCATGTTTGTATTTTAAAGTTTATTCTCGCCCGATACTTTCTCATAAACAATCTATCTTATATATTAAAGCAGAGACTTTTAGAGCTCTTAGAGTGATTTTAGGATTAGTTTGTTAGACAATTATTATTTTTTATCTTTTATTTCAATTATTAAAAGATTGGATAATTATATTAATAAATAAATCTTAAAAAATTATCATTCATTTCAACAACAAATATACAAGCTATTTTATTGAGAATAAATATTATGTTGAAGGTTAATATATATTCTTACGATAAAATTAGAATTATTTTTTATAATAAAAATTAAGTCAAACTACGTACATAACCTTCATGAAATAAAATATATTTTTATAAATAGTTTTTACAAGAAAAAAGTTAATCTTAATTTTTTGACGAACTCGATTAAAAGAATATACAATTTTCATACGAATAATATGGAATTTCCCGTGCATGGCACGGGTCACTACTAGTAATCCCTTAAAAAACATAACTTTATACCTATGTCTCAAACTATCTCCATCCTCAGTAGAACATAGCCCTTTTCCAAGTGTGAAACTCTAACGTAAAACACTCTCTCTTTCCCCCAACCCGTCGTCACCTATTGTTGGAAACCCTAACTCTCCATCTCTTCGTCCGAGCCATTCTAAGCCTTAGCAGTGCCAATTTCTGGCCTGAAGACACTCAATCTCCTCTCAAACCTCTCCCTACAGAGCCACACAATTTAATTCGAAGCAAAATAAAGTTTTCCCCTAAAAAATTAAACCTTGGCAAGTTTGAATAACAGAGATGGTCTCTGTTTTGCTTGGCCAACAAACGAATCTGCGATCTTCTCACAGTTCCCCATCAGTTCTGGTGCGACAGAGGCCCGACTTGGGTTTGTTTCAACCTCCATTTCCTACGACGAAGAGGAAAATCTATCCTTTATAGTGAAGAACCATCAAATGATGCAAGTAGACAAATGATGTAAAAAGTAGGTTTGTTGTTTATGAGACATCAATGGTTAAATTTGAATTCTTGGATTGTGGTGTGGAATCTTTAGTTGTTTGCGATGAACAATCTGTAGTAGTTTGTATATATTAGTACTTAAATGTATATATCATTAACTCTTTTTGTGTTCATTGATTAAGGCTTATGTGTTCATTTGTCTAGCCATTTGTGTTCATTAATCAGATTGAGAATATCACGCTTGGATTATAACTTTGTTAATCATTAATTCTACTTGTGTTCATCTCTCAAGTCATATGTGTTGATCTTTCAGATAGAAAAATTTATGTGTTTATGAATATCAAAACTGAAATATATCGTTGTTCATTATTAAATCTAGTTGTGTTCATCTCCAAACCAATATGTGTTCATATATCTAGACATATGTGTTCATATGTCTAGCCATATGGTTTTGTTTGTTAGATAGAAGAACTTATATGTTCATGAAGATCAAAAGTGAAATATAATTTGGTTGATTCTTAAATCTACTTATGTTCATCTCGTAAGCAAAAATGTGTTCATATGTCTTGGCATATGTGTTCATACTAGATCTTGAGAATTTATGAACATCAAAAGTAGAAAGTGTGAAACTCATAAACTTTGTGTTCATGAATAAGTTATTGTGTGTTCATGCAATAACCGAAAGTTATAATAGGAATGTATGAAAGGCTAACATAAAGAAAAATATTTGACAAAGTTTGGTATCTGATTCATTACATCAAAAACAAAAACATAAAACATAACATGAAAATGTAGCGACTAATAGAGGGAATGCATTGCAGTTGTGTCCAAGCTGATTACAAATGAAACATATTCGGCGTTGCTTTATTGAGTTTGCAATTCCAACTTCTTGGCCGCCCTCAATTGTCTCTTCTTGAGCTTATTGTTTGCTTGTTGAGGAGGATGAACATTAATTTGATCTGGTACTACACCAACAAAATATGTTTCATTGTGTTCATATAGAATGAATGTTAAACATATGTTCGCTTTTAATGAAAAATGTATTTATGTCAAAGCAAACATTTGTTCATTTGTAAATAATTGATAGAATAGAAAGCATTTATTGACATAACAATGTCACATGCTTGGATAAATAGAAGACAACTTGTTATCCATATTACACTTGAATAAAACACAGAAAGAAATATATGAGTTAGCGTGTTCATTGTAAAAGAAAGATGTGTTCATTTATAGATATCAATGTGTTCACATGGAACACATAAGTAGATACTTAAATAGGTATAATATGGATTTTAAATATGTGTTTGTTTCGGAAAACATGTGTTCATATGGATATAATCAATAGCAAATGTGTTGGTATCACATGAAAAGATAATAAAAGAACTTATGTGTTCATTTGTAAGAGAATATGTGTTCATGCAAAAACACATATGTGTTTACATGGCGACATGTAACAAGAGATAAAAAAGATTCAGCAATTTACCTTGTTAAAGAACAATATGGTTTATAAAAGGATTACAATGAGAAGAATCTGATTCATACAACAACCTCCAAAAACAAGCTACCACGCACACACAACATACACAATCAAAATCAATCTAAGAAAAACCAAATTCAATGTAACCAATTCCATTTTATTCAAACTGAGGAATACAACATCGAAAATACACATAAAATGAACAAAAAACACAAACAAAGGTATAAGAACTTCCAATTAGACCGAATAATCAATATAACACAAAATCAAAGCTCAAAATAAAAAATTACTTGTTTCAGCGAAACCAGGGCGAGGAAGGGCGGCATGAGAGAAGAAGCGAGGACATGAGCGAAGAAACGAGCACAATAAGCGAGCACAAATGAGCAGGGAGGAAGAAGCTTGAGCGAAAAAGTGAGAGCGGAGAGGAGAAGAGGAGGAAGAGCTCTAAATTTTTTAAGAATCAGATAAGAAGAGGAGGAGGAGCGCGTGAAACCACACTTTTGATCAACGACCGAAATTAGAACATTGAAGGAAGAGATCAACAACTCTTGTTCATCCTTATTCTTTCCCTAATATAGTATCCTCATGTGATTTTTTTTCCGTAATTTTTCCCACATATAACGGAGGTTTTTTTACGAAAAATGTTGTTGACGACGATGGATGGTTAATTGTTTACTGGGTTTTTTTATGAGTCGTTAAAATTAATTTTTAATAAAGTTGGTGGTTTAGAGCTATGTCGTCTATGTAACCGGTGGTTTAATCCAATTTTGCCTAAATACTAATTATATCAATTATTAAGATAAAATTTAATATATAATATCTTAAAATATTAAGAAATTATACAAATTCTGTACACGATACGAGAATTAATCTAGTAAAAAAAGAAAAGAAAAGATAGCAATGTGATTGGATTGGTGGCCCAATTTCCATCTCGAATCAATGTCTCGGCTCCCCGCAGCCCACGAAACAACCAACCTTGTGATGCCTTTAGGGTCGCTGCCGGCTATTGCAGATTTGAAACCACACTTGTTCTCGCTAAATTAAAGCGTTGTTGTGGGCGCATCTGAAAGTTGTACGATAGAAACGAAAACCACTAAGTTTTGAGTCTTTTGACATGAAGAAATTCAACTTATAGCACACACCCCCCAACCACCTTCCCCTCCTCATGCGTTTGTTCATGGACTTGCGAAGATTATCATGTTCCACTGCAAAGCGAATCAGCCGCCCGCGTTGCTTCCTAACCTCCGCCGCCCACACCAGCTCCCATCAACACCACCAAGAGCTTCCCCTCTCGCCGCTTGATAGCGGAGCGAATCAGCCGGAGGTGTTAGATCAGAGCCTCGTCAAATGGGTAACCTCAATCCTTGTAAACCCTTCTTTGGATTCTTCCAAATGTACGGAAATCTTCCCCCGTTTGTCTCCTCCCATTTTAGACCGGATTCTTTACGACATTCATTATTCACTTAATCCCAAAACGGCTCTTAAGTTCTTCTATGTTGGAGCTGAATCTTGTGGGTTTCGCTTCACTATTCGGTCTTATTGTGTTTTGATGCGTTTGCTCATCGCTTCCGACATGATTGCCCCTTCTAGGTTGCTTCTCATTCGTTTGATTGATGGCAAGTTGCCCGTTTCTCTTATCAATGACTGGAGTGACAGACATCTTGAGATTGCCAAGGAAATGGTGGATTTGAACTTAGGGTTTAGGGATACGATTGGGTTTCGGATGTTTGACATGTTAGTTCATGTTTACTGTTCCCAGTTCAAGGGTTTAGGGTTTAACTTAGCCTATGATGTATTTCGGCTCATGGCTGACAGGGGTGTGTTTCCTTCTTTGAGAACTTGCACTTACCTCCTGAGCTTTCTTGTTAAGGCTGGTGCATATGAGAGGGGTTACGAGGCCTTCGAGCTCATGTGTAGAGGGTTAGTTCCTAATGTTTACTTGTTCAGTATTGCAATTGATGCCCTTTGTAAAGGTGGAAGGGTCATTGATGCCATCTTGTTGTTTGAGAAGATGGAGAGCATGGGTGTTTCTCCCAATGTTGTGACCTACAACAATGTTTTAAATGGTCTGTGCAAGAAAGGGGACATAGATGAGGCGTTCCGATTCAAGGCGAGAATGATGGAAAGTGGTTTGAGTCCAAGTGTTGTCAGCTACGGTGTTCTAATTGGTGGGTTGATTAGATTGGAGAGGCTTGAAGATGCGTCTGATCTTCTGCATGAAATGCTTGCACAGGGACTTGTTCCGAATGAGATTGTCTATAAAATTTTGATTGACGGGTATTGTCAAAATGGAAAGGTTGAGGAAGCATTGAAGATTAAAGATCGCATGGAGTCAAAGGGAATGGCTCCGAATTCCGCTACTTATAATTCTTATATCTACGCATTTTGTAAGAAAAATATGGCTGAGCGAGCTCAGGTTCTATTGGAAGAAATGATTTTAAGGAAGTTACCTGTACGTATTGGTACATATAATGCTGTCATACATTGCCTTTGTGCAAATAGTGGGATAGTATCTGCATTATCTCTTGTCAGAGAGATGCTACCTAGAAATTTATGTCCTAGTGGTAATCTTCTCACCATGATTACAAGTACACTTTGTAAGGAGGGTAGGCATTCTATGGCTTTAGAGCTTTGGTCTGAGCTTGTAAAAAACGGGTTCTCACCGAATATCATTACCACGAATACTTTATTATATGGCCTTTGTAGGGATGGTAGTATGCAAGAGGCTGCTAGCCTTCTTAAGGAGATGCTAAGCAGGGGTTTGAAGTTAGATAGGATCACATACAACACGCTCATCTTTGGGTGTTGTAAAGAGGGTAAAATAGAGGAAGCAGTTAGGTTGAGTAAAGAGATGGGCAAGCACCACATTCATCCAGATCATGTTACTTACAATCTTTTGATGCACGGACAATGCAAAACAGGAAAACTGGAAGAAGCTTTGAGACTTTGGGATGAATTTAAAGGGAGAGGCTTAGCTCCCACTGTCCATACATTCGGGGTTCTAATAGATGGATTCTGTAAAGCTAACAAAATTTTGGAGGCACTAGGCCTCTTAAATGATTTGATTTCTCGGAAGTTGCCGCTGAACCATGTGATCTGTAATTTGCTTATTGGAGCATATTGTCGGGCAAACAACATGACAGAGGCCTTCAGATTTCGTGACGAGATGAGGAGCAGAGGTATTTCCCCAACATGTGCTACTTACACTCTTATGATAAATGGACTAGGCAACATTGGCTGTGTTGAAGAAGCTCGAACCCTTTTAGATGAAATGGTAAAGGAAGGTCTGAGACCAGATGTATACTCTTATACTGCTCTTATTGGAGGTTACTGCAAATTAGGTCAGATGGATACGGTGCAGAACATTTTTATGGAAATGTCTTCGTGCCACATACATCCTAATAAAATTACATACACCATTATTATTAATGGTTACTGTAAGTTGGGTGATACAGAAAGGGGTAAGGAGATTTTGCAGGAGATGATAGAAAATGGAGTTGCTCCTGATACTGTCACATTCAATGTATTGACACATGGATATAACAAGATAGATATGGAAGAAGCTTTTCGAGTCACTGATGATATCTTAAAACAAGGACTTACTGTAGATGAAGTTACATATACAACTTTGGTTGATGGGTTAGAGAAGCCTATAACAGCAACAGTTCAAGAATAACTATAGAATTCTGAGGTTTGTTTTTCACTTTTTCCAATATTTACCGATGATTTTCTAATCTGAATTTTTGTTGTGGTCTGTCTGTATTAACATGAATCTTGGCGTTATGATTTTGTGACTAACTTTTTTCTTTTTTCATTTTAAATTTTATCTGCAGTATAGATGCTTGCATATGAAGGTGGCATTGGCAGGATAAATCTTGATAAGGGATTGACACATGGCCTGGCTAAGGTACTTGGAAACTAAAAATTGTTAACCGTTAATTCTTCAGTATATAACAACAAAAACAAGCCCCTTATATCCCGAGACAAAGAGGTTTGGGGAGGGGTCGGAATAGGTATATACCCAAATAAACATAGAAAACACCACAAAAGTCCTCCCATTTACGAACCCTATAAATATTAATAAGAAACAAAACCAACCCACAGAGAAAAAAAGACAATAAAAGTGAAAAGAACTAAAACGAATCCATGGTCACCAGTTTAGATGTTTCAATTTGTAAGGAGAATCTGACATCATTTTGGAATAGAATGGTGAATTAAAAGCTGATAGCGAGAGCAAGAGATCTTTCATTTTGACTGCTACAAATGCCTTTTGTATGTTTGATATTGCCTTTCAATAGAAGGAGATAGTTCTTCAGCTTACTGATGTTGAGAAGAAAATGTACTGATGCATTTTTCCATTTCTGCTGTGTCTTCATGTCTTGTAAGCTGAAGAATTATCTCCTTCTTTTTCTCTGGTGACTGGATAATATGAAGAGAACTAGAAATTGTTGTCCACAATTTTGTGCTACTACTTGATTATAGTAATTGTTTTAGTGGTGTAGTGTATAATTATCTCCTTCATGTCTTGTATGCGATTGCTTTGAACTGCTTTGTGTTTCTTGGATATTATTCACCAATCCGGCCCTACTAAATATATACTCCCTCCGTCTAGCAATATATGTCCGTGGAGCATCCTTATCTTGTAATGAAGGATAATTTAGTCTTAAATTATAGTTGTTAATTTCTATGGGTCCAAGGACTTATATTACTAGACGGAGGGAGTATGTAATAAAAAAAGCGGATAATAAAGATAACATCTTTTTCTGGAAAAAGCTAATATTCATGTTCACTTGTTTTAATGAATCTTGTCTTCATTTGTTTCTTGTGGTCAAGGGAGCTGCTGGCTACAATTGAGACTTTGGAGGGCCATTTCAACAACATTCAAGTGTTCATGCTCACAGCAATCGGAAGATAAACAAGGATAATGCAGGTGAGAATCCATTATTTACCTTGTATTTTAGCACCGTTAATTCTTGGAACCTTGTAGTAATTTTGCTTTTCGGTTCATCTGGTTCAGTAATAAGGAGAGGAGTGAACAGTCTCTTATCATGATGAGCACAGATCGACGATGAGCAACAGGTGGGTATCCATCCATCCCTCCCTGCCATGGCTATCTATCTGAAGGAGGGTTCAGAAGTACCCTTTGGATTTTAAAAAAAGAAAACGGTTCCAGTGACGAGAGAAAGCGAGAAAAATTCAATTCATTGCTTTTTTTTAGGGGGTTAATATTGCTTTTTGTTTTATGTTAATCTGATTTTGTGTATTCTTTGCGTGCTCCCTGTCTGTAAATTAAGATTCACAGGAAGTGTTTTCTTTATACAACAGTTTATTATAGATAGTTAACTAAAAGCAGCTATATGTAACTTTGACATACTCCTTTCAAAAATAAATGTAATTTTGACACAACATCGAATTGAAGAAACCAAATCACAGGAGTTGATGTTCTCTTTTTCTATTGTATCTTCTGTCGTCTCTGCTAAGTTTTTTCTGGTCGATTAAGCACATTTAATCTAGGCAAAGGCTATTTCCATTATAAAATTTAACCAAGGCACTACATTATGATATTATGATACGTTGGTTTCTAACGTATGGGCATTTCGGATTCAGAGTACTGATAGAGAGCTTATGATGGTATTAGTGACTAGACATAGTAATGTGCAAGCATTCTGGAATATAATGTGCAAGCATTCTGGAATGTATAGATCACGGAAAAAGAAAGTGAAATTAGAATATGAGGAAACAGAGGTGGTTGTTGAGACACAACGAGAGAGTAGGGATAAGAGGACGAATTACAAGTTTGAGGCCCGAGGTTATAAGCTCAAGGTGAGGGATCGATGGAAGAGATGGATGGTATTTGAAGGTAATACACAGACAACACAATCATAAGATTTGCAGCTTCTTTGGTCATCCGTACATGGGTCGAATGACGCCGGGTGAGGTGAGCTTGGTGACGTCATTGGCGAATGTATTCATCGCGCCTACTGCTATTGGTCTTCAGTTGAGAGAAATTTCCTGGGAATGTAACATCCACAAAACAAATCGCAAACTTTGTCCAGAAGTTGCATTTTGAGGATCGTGGGGATTTGAGTGTTACATGGACCTTGAAGTTTCTAAAGGAGCGCAACTATGTAGTGTGCATCCCCTTTGCAGGAAGAAATCACACGAGGTGGACATCTTGTTTTTTGCCCATCAAGACTCGTTGCACTTGTTGAAGATGTTTCCGTACGTCGTAATTATCGACGCCACCTACAAGACGAATAGGTATATAATAGTGTACGTATGTCTTTTTGTTTAATGTCCTCTTGCATCATTTTTTAACTATATTATGCAGCTATAAGATGCCTCTTGTGTGGAGATTGTCGGGTTCACTTGCACGCATAAGACATTCAACATTGCGTATGCACACGTAAGGAGAAAACAATGCACTACTTGTGGATAATTCAGAGGCTTGAACTGTTGTTTGTTGATGCTGGAGTAATGTCGACTGCAATAATAACCGATCAAGAACTAGCTCTCATCATTGCAATCAAGATAGTGTTCAAAGATCTTCCGGTTCAACACCTCTCTTGTGTTGGGTGAATATCAAGCACAACATCAAATTAACACTACTAAAATTAAAGGCTAATGCAGCGGTAAAACACCGTCACATTAGGTTGATAAACCGCTGCAAAATGGCTATTGCAACGGTTTTAAGGCTGTTGCAGCTGTTGTAATTAACATGAAAACCGTTGCATTAGGGGACAAAACCGCTGCACTTGATTCTTTTGTAGTGGTTGGTTTGCAGCGGATTTTGCATCTTAGGCAACGCTTATTTGTATCTAATGAAGCGTTTTTTTTAGTGATGAACTTTATACATCAGACTATATAAGGTCTGGGGTATAAAGTCTAATTTTTTATAAAAAAAATATATATTTATTTCTTTCGATTACAAGAGTGTACTATGGACAAGGACTTGTAAATAGTTAATAAAAATGAAGATTCAACCATTAAATACATAAATCCTTCAGAAGTGCAAGAATTATCATAATTCATTTGCTTTTTGCTGCTAAGTACTTAGCTAATTGTAATTGGTCTAGTATAATCTGTCAAAATCCTTTGTGGCTATGTTTCCCCACCATGAAAGGAAGAAATTCCTTCTTTTTCAGCTCAAATTACTGAGACAATCAGAGAACCATAATTAAGCATAAAAGGCTAATATGATTAGCACTGTATAGATTAAATTCAGTGATGATAAGAGGTATATATAGAAAAACTGCTCAGTGGGAGCTTTCCTACACTATAGTACTGTCACACAAGATAGTAATCAATTTCACTTGCTTGATTCAAATACCTGAAAACTAATCCAAATGCACGACTAATCAAGCTAATATGATTAACACTCTGCAGACTTAAATTCAGTGATAATAACAAGTCTAGGATTGGAAAATCAAAGCTAAGAATCTTGTAATTCACAAATCCTGAGAAACATAAAAACTGACCTTGACAGCAACATCACTAACAATCCCGATCCATGCCAGCGGAGAGATTGCGAGGCCAAAAGCTAGAACGGAAGAGAGATAAGCATATCTTCTTGTGGAATCTGTGCCATCCCCGACCAGATACACTTGCATCTCTTCCCTCCATATCTGTAACCAGTAATTCACTATGTGAAACCATATCTTATAGGATTAGGGAACATTACAAAATCAAATATAATCAATGACTTGCCATGTGACGTAACTAGAGTCAGATGTGTGGCACAATTGTCTTGTGGATATCATTTCCATCTGGTCCTCTTTTGAAATACTCTGGCCCAATCCAGTGAGACTACAACAATTAGGAGAAAACGTTATATGCACCTTAGATGAGCAAACATGAAATAGTACTATAGATTAAATGCACTTGTGAAATTACCTTGAGGAAATGAAAAAAGCCAGACTGGAGAAGTGAATTACGAGCAATTTCACATAAGTCGCATGAACTCAGCTTCCACACCTAAATTGGTGCACGTATAATATAAAATTGATGCACATAAAGAGTTAAAGTGATGCACATTCAGGGTAAAAGTGATGCACATTCAGAATAATATTGATGCACATTCAAAATAAAATTGATGCACATTTAGAATAAAATTGATGCACGTACATAGACAAATAGATGCACATATTACAATTATATTGATGCACGTTATATTGATGCACGTTTATGGCCTGTAGATTAAAACTGAAACAACTACAGAAATTCAACACCAAAATAAATAGACACGATTTGAGACTGAAAAACCTATAGAGATTCAATACCAAAATATCCATCAATATACACGATTTGAGACTGAAACAACTACAAATATAGTATAAAGTTTGAGACTGAAACAAATTTTAAGAGACAAGAGGAGAGGAAAGAGAGAGATAGAGTGAAATTTGAGAGTTGATGTGATTGATTTGGGCCGTTTAACCACGCACTCACTCATTTTACACCGTACACTTACTTGGGGACTACACGATGTTAAGTTGGAAATATTTTGGGTTCACCCGAACTACACGATGTGTAGTTGGAAACCGGTCAAATTTTAATTTTTAATATATTTTTAATACAAAAATAAATTAAACTGGTTCGGTTCGGACCGGTTCAGGTCATTTAGTTGGACCGGAGCCAACTACACGACGTGTAGTTGGACTTATATTGTTAAAATAGTTAAGTGTAAGCCAACTACATGTCGTGTAGTTGGACCAGAAGCCAACTACATGTCGTGTAGTTCGACCATACCGAACCGGTTTTCCAAAATAAAAATAATTATTTAAATCATATATTGTAAACCAGTTTGCAATTAATTACTAAATCGGTTATCAAAACCGGATTACTAATGAACCAGTTTATTCCAACTACACTGGCCTATTTTTCAAAAAAAAAATCGGTTCAAGCCAACTACACGTCCCCGAACTGAGGGTACGTGTAAAAAGAATGATTGGGCGGTTTTTCCCATTTATCTGTTAGATAAAGTAACAAATGGAAATTGAAGCTCCTTTTCACATTATAACGGAATGACGTACTCCAGTATATTTTTCTGGTTAGGCCTCATATGTGGTTTTACCATTTAAATGCCCAATGGACATGTCCAATATTACTTTCCATATATGAACCAACTTCCCAGCTTGTTCAGGTGATTAGATGCAAAAAAAAATTCACCACCCCAAGTAGATTTAATGCAACATGCATAACTCCACAAATGAAAAACCATTTTCCAAACGGTTAAAACAATTTAATATATAAGACTCTCAACCAATGAAGTGGATTACAGTTTAATATTCTTATGAAATATGTAAAACCTAAATGTAATATTTTTTTTTTCTGAAATGGGGTTTTTTTTCAAAAAAATTCCCGTTATAGGTTCGTTTTGAAATATATTCCCAACATAGGCACAAATTTTTGGTTCGGAAAATAAACACGTTGAAGAGACGCTGGTTTTCCCAGCGTCTCTCATCCGAAGCTGATTACTTTTAACAAAAAAAATTTATGTATAAGAGACGCTGAAAAAACCAGCGTCTCTTATACATGTAATTTTTTTTTAACCCACGACCAGCGTCTCTTATACGTAGGGTTTAAAAAAAAGTATTTCATTTACCAGCGTCTCTTACACGTATAACTTAAAAAAAAAAAAAAGTTTGCATAAGGTGTATACAGAGGCTTCAATTAATGGATTGAGGGAATTTTTTTTCTGAAATAGGCTTTTTTTTAGAAAATATTCCCGATATGGGCTCGTTTTGAAAATAATTCCCAACATAGGCGCTCTTTTGAGGTTCAAAAAATTTTCACGTATGAACCAGCGTCTCTCATCCGAAGCAGATTTTTATTTTTTAATTCCCCGTGTAAGAGACGCTGGTAAAACCAGCATCTCTTTCACATAAATTTTTTTTTTTAAAAAAATTATTTGTATAAGGCGCTGGGAGAAACAGCGCCTTATACAAAGCATTTGTTTTAATTTTTTTTTTTTTCAAAGTTTATATATATATATTATTATATAAGACTTACTCGTGTTTGGATGGCTCGTATGGGCTCGTTTGAAATCGGAATTGATCACGACCGATTTCGTTGGGTCCGTATTGATCCCAACTTTCACCAGATATGTCTCTCGCTCGATTCTGATTACGAACGACCGCATACGAGCCACCCGAACACACGTAAGTCTCGTGCGTACCTTCTACTATAAATGGATATTTACAAATTCGTTCCTCCATATCAGGCGATGAGAGACATATCTGGTGAAAGCTGGGATCAATACGGACCCAACGAAACTGGTCGTGGTCAATTCCGATTCCGAACAAGCCCATACGAGCCATCCGAACAAGCGTAAATCTCGTGCATACCTTCTTTCACCAGTTCAGAATCGGAATTGATCACGACCAGTTTCGTTGGGTCCGTATTGATCCTAGCTTTCACCAGATATGTCTCTCATCACCTGATATGGAGGAACGAATTTGTAAATATCCATTTACAGTAGAAGGTACGCACGATACTTACGCGTGTTCGGGTGGCTCGTATGGGGTCGTTCGAAATCAGAATCGAGCGAGAGACATATCTGGTGAAAGCTGGGATCAATACGGACCCAACGAAATCGGCTGTGATCGATTCCGATTTCAAACGAGCCCATACGAGCTATCCAAACACGAGTAAGTCATATATAATAATATATATATAAAAACTTTGATTTTTTTTTAAAACAAATGCTTTGTATAAGGCGCTGGTTCTCCCAGCGCCTTATACAAATAATATTTTTTTTTTAAATTTTATGTGTAAGAGACGTTGGTTTTGTCAGCGTCTCTTACACGGGGGAATTAAAAAATAAAAATCTGCTTCGGATGAAACCAGCGTCTCTCATACGTGAAAAATTTCCGAACCTCATAAGAGTGCCTATGTTGGGAATTATTTTCAAAAAGAGCTCATATCGGAAATATTTTCTAAAAAAAAAGCCTATTTCAGAAAAAAATTCTGGATTGAGGTGTACGTACTGTTTGCCTTGCAATTGAATAATGATTGTGCAAATTTTTTTTTTTTAAGTTATACGTGTAAGAGACGCTAGGACACTGGGAAAACCAACGTCTCTTATACGTGAGTTAAAAAAAAAAAATGTATAAGAGACGCTGGTTTTCCAGCGTCTCTTATACATAAGTTTTTTTTTTTTTAAAGTAATCAGCTTCGGATGAGAGACGCTGGGAAAACCAGCGTCTCTCGTACGTGAAAAAAATCCGACCCTCCCAAGAGTGGCTATACCGGGAAATAGTTTCAAAACGAGCGTAGATTGAGAATTTGTTTTTAAAAAAGCTTACTTCAAAAAAAAATTCATAATATTATACCCATCATAAATAAAAACACGTTTTTAGTGCAACTGGATCATAAATTTGCATTTTTTTATTTAACACCTTATCATACATATTTTAGTTTGAGTCGATATACCAAAGTTTGATCATTTATTAACAATAATTTGCATCTAATTATCAATTGAAGAATAATTGAATTTTTTTTGCAAATTAAAATGTTTATTAAAAGTTTCCTATTAACAATTTCGATAGAAGAGGCCTAGTGTTCATAAATGTTCATGAATGTTCATTTGGATGTATTCAACTCAAATGTCCATACAAAAATACTTAAATATTAGTTAATTTGTATTACACTTAAATGTTGTTCATGTCATTTGAACCAACATCGGACAACGTCGGGGGTTGCCGGACCACCACTCGGGCATCGTCGGAGGGTCATCGGGGAGTCTCTGGACCACCCACCCCCACCCCAGACGACCACCCAACCCCATCCCTAGTTATAGTGGGGGTAACTACTTTAATCTTAGTCATCGGATGCAATATTTATCTCTTCTTCTTTTTTTTTGATGAGGAAAGCGTTTAGGGGGGCACATCTAGCGAGAATGATACCGCCCTAGGGCATCCCGAAGGATGAGATCAGAAAGATCTGGAAAGGCTGCAAAATCAGGATGGGGTGTTAAATGGTACATTTTAGCTATAAGGTCAGCTGCACCATTTGTCTCCCGAAAAATATGGGATACTCGATTTTCCGCAAAGGATTGGAGATCCATTAAAATATCAGTTATGATCAAGTCTATTTCCCATGGGCAGTCCGAAACGCCGTTTATGGCATTAATAAGGCGAAGATTATCGCCTTCGATCTCAACATGCGTGAGACCCAGCCGAATCGCCTCCTTAATGCCATAACGCATAGCGAGGGCCTCAACCATGATTGGTGAAACGTAGCCTAAAGACCCGTTCTCCATTTTAATTGGATTACCTTGTTCATTTCGGATAATAAAACCATACGATGCTGGTCCAACAAATGGGCAAGCAGCATCAACATTGATTTTGTGGAAATTTTGTTTTGGTTTGGTCCAGCTTATTGCTCTTCTTTTCCTTCTGGTTTGTTTTGAAATAGGTGGATCAGTATCAAGATCCATTTTTTCTCCCATTTTTGCTAGTTGCCAGTCTCTTATTTGGTTTTTAATAAAATGGTGAATATTGGGTAGTTGATTATGTTCCACTATGTCAAATATTTGTTTATTTCTGTAAAACCATAGGGTCCACCAGATGGTAGCCAGGTCTTCAATTTCTCTATTTGTGGCCTTGCTTTTTTATTTCATTTAGTAGTTCTATAGTGGTTTGATTTCTTGGTGTTAGGGAATTAATAATTGAGTGAATTTTCCTATCAAAATTTCTTATAATTCGTTTAGTTCTTGGACACTCAAAGAGGAAATGTTTTAGGTCTTCATTAGGGGAGTTACATCCTAAACATTCTGTTGTTATAGGCATATGCCTATTCTGAAGTTTAGTCTTGGTTGGTAATCCATCCTTGGAGATTCTCCATAAGAAAGACTTTATTTTTGGTATTAGATCAAGTTTCCAAATCCATTCGGAGTTTGATGGTGGGAGGTTGCGATTCTCATAGATCATATCCATTGCACTTTTGGTAGAGAACCATCCATTCTTACTAGATTCCCAATAAAGCCTATCTTGTATGTAGTTTGTTGGGATTGGGTATGATTTTAGTTTTTCTATAGTTATATTGCTAAAGTATATCTTAAGTTTGTCTTCATCCCATGAGTTATCCTGGTTGAGGAAGAACGATATCGTAGCTTGTTTATTGATTGGTGCATGTGTTATTACTTGTTCTTTCAGTGGTTCAGGGAACCATCTATCTTTCCAAACTTTAATGGTTCGCCCATCTCCTACTTTCCAAGAGAGACCTTGTTTAAATTGTACTAGTAATTTCGACATTTGGGTCCATTGCCAAGAGTCGCTTTTCTTTGGGTTTTTCTCATAGTCTAGGATGTGTATATGTTTTAGGTATTTTTCTCTTATTATTTTGACCCATAGGTTATGTGGTTCGGCTAAGATTTTCCATATGAGTTTCATTTGTAGCACAAAGTTCATATCTTTGCTTTTGCGAATACCTAATCCACCATTATGAACTGGTTTACAGATGTCATCCCATTTTATCATTGGTTTATAATCATCTCCTTTGTTCCAAAGGAATATTCGGTTAATTTTGTCCAGTTTTTTGTGTGTTTTGGAAGGTAACATGAAGTTTTGCATCATATAGTTTGGTTGGGCTGATAGGTTTGCTTTGATCAGTACTTTCCTTCCTTCCATAGAGAGGGTATCGGCTTTCCATTTTGTGAGTTGTTGGGATGTTTTTTTAATAATTGAGAAAAAAGTGTTATGGTCCACTTTCCCAGTAATGATCGGGCAACCTAGATATATCTCCATTGCCATTGATTGGTTGATATGGAAGATTTGGGTTATTTGTTGGATTGCGTTATTACTGGTGTTTTTGGATACTTGGAATGTTGATTTATCATAGTTGACTCGTTGCCCCGAAACTTCACAGTAATCATCTATTATAGTTTTGATTTTTTGACAGATTAATGTCTTGGTTTCTGCAAAAATGATTATATCATCAGCAAAGGCAAGGAACGGAATTTTTGTGCCCCCTCTGGAAATCTTGATACTGATCGGGTTTGGTCTTACTTCAGATGCCCTCTGAAGGCTTCTAGATAGGATCTCTGCACTAATTATGAATAGGAAGGGAGAGAGGGGGTCACCTTGTCTCAGACCTCTAGTTGGGTAAAATAGGTCTGTTGGTCCTTGGTTAACCAATACAGAGAAGGATACAGTTTGTATACATTCTTTAATCCAGTTAATGAATTTTTCACAGAAACAAAATTTCTTTAATGTTAACAGAAGAAACGTCCAGTCAACCCGATCATACGCTTTTTCCATATTTAATTTAAGGGCTATCCACCCATTGTTTCCTGATTTTCTTTTAAAGGAGTGGAATATCTCATGTGCAATCAGGACATTGTCTTGGATGCTTCTATTTTGAACAAATGCACCTTGAAGGGGGTGTGTAATTTTATCCATAACTGTTTTGAGTCTATTAGTGAGGATTTTTGATATTATCTTATATACTGTGTTGCACAGGCTGATAGGTCTATAGTGGTTGGTAGATTGAGGGTTATCATTTTTTGGTATGAGGGTGATAAATGTGTGATTTATTTGTTTTAATAGCCTTCCTGAATGGAAGAAATTCTTTGTGGCTTTGATGATATCAGGCCGAATGGTGTCCCAATATTTTTTATAGAAGCCAGCTGGCATGCCATCTGGTCCCGGTGTTTTGTCATCTTTGATTTCCTTTAGTGCTTTGTATATTTCGCTATTTGTTACATTAGCCATTAACTTTCTATTATCCTCATTTGTGATTTCTGGTTCTATGCCTTCCAGAACGTGTTCAATCTTCCTAATATCTATGTGTTGTTTAGAAAACCTTTTTTCAAAATCTCTCTTGATTTCTGTTTTGATGTTGTCATAGCCAGTAATTTGTGTACCTTCGCTGGACGTTATTTCTTTTATGTTTTTCCTAGTTCTTCTCCCAGTAGCTATCCTATGGAAGTATTTGGTATTTGAGTCAATATTTTTTATGTGTTTTAGTTTGGCTCTTTGTCTCCAATAGATTCTTTGGAAGGAGAGAAGTCCTTGTTTCTTCTTTATGAGGTTATTTTGTTTGATAACATTACTTTCAAGGCAAGATGATTGGGGAATATTCTGGATTATGAGTAGTTCGTCTTCTACTTTTTTGAGTTGTTCAAAGATATTACCAAATCTGGTTTTGTTCCATTCCTTGATTTTTGATTTGAGGAGTTGGGTTTTCTTTGCGAGTTGGTATAGGGGTGTTCCTGGAATTTGATTCCTCCAAGTTTGTGTAACTAGAACTTTCATATCTTTTCGCTTGGTCCACGTCATTTCAAATTTGAATGGTAGAGCTTGGTATGTGGTTTCGTTTGTTATGTCTAGTGATATTGGACAATGATCTGAGGATGTGAAAGCATGATTTTTTGTGGTTAAATTTGGGTACCATGTTACAACTTGTTGGTGAATCAGTGCTCTATCTAGTTTCTCTTTAATTGTATTGTTAATCGTTCTCGATTTCCTCCAAGTGAATCTGTTACCTATAGCCGGAGGGTCAAACAGGTCATGTTTTTGTACAAATTGATTTAATCTTTGCAGCTTGTTACTATTGGGAATTGTTCCTCCCTCCTTATCACCACTAACCAGAATGTCATTGAGGTCTCCAATGATAATAAAGGGTTCGTTAGTTACTGTGATGAAATAGTCAATCTGTTTCCAGAATTCTTCTTTATCTTTTTCATGAGGGGGGGCATAGGCAAATATTATATAGAATTGTGTGTTATTTTCTAAATTTTTGTAGATAAAAGCTATAAATCTTTCATCGATCGTGTGTAGGATAATTGTTTCGTTTCTTAGCTGGTATTCTTTCCATAGGACGATGATACCTCCTGCGTATCCTTTGGCGGGTGAGACAACAATATTGTCAAAACCCGCCTTTCTCCATTCTTTTTCATTCGGGTAGTTGAGGGACTTAGTTTCAACAAGCCCCATCATTTGAATATGGTTAATTTTGCAGAACGAATCAATATCCGTCCAAACGTTGTTTCTTTTAATACCTCTCACATTCCAAAGGTTAATCTTCATAACAAACCTTCATGTTTTTTCCAGTTAAACTTGGTACTGGACTTTTTAAACCACTTATTAGAATTGCGCACAAGCCAATTGATATCAGTCATTAGTATATTTTGTAGTTGTTGCTTTATAATGTGAAAGTTCTTGTTAATTTTGTATTTATCCCGAACTAGGATGCCGCTTGGACCCAAGATCACATTGGCCAAGTTTGGTTTATCTTCCTGTTGAGATGGTTTACAATGGTTTTGATGTTTAGCAGGTTGTTTAAGCAATTTGATCCGTTTGTTACCAATTTTGGTGTAGGTTGATTGCTGTTTTTTATGAAATTGTTGGTTGGTGGTGTTTTTAATTTTGGCATGACCTCTCTGCTTTTGTTTGGTCCAAAACCTGTTAGCTAAGTAAGCAGACCTGCACCCAGATCTAGTCTTATAATTTTCAATCACATACACAGTCCTTGTACAAAGGATTTTTTGATCAAGATAAGAAATGTAACTAGTATGATTAACTTGTTTTCTGGGCAACAATGCAAGCTTGGTCTTATCCCCTGTACTCGGTGTACTCTGTTTATTTGATATCATGATATATTAGTTACATTACCTGCAAAAAATTACAGTAGTTTAGTTGATATCATGATATAGGTAAATAGAGTAGAACCAAAGGTTACAGTTACTGAGCTTAATTTTTTAATTTTTTTAACAGTCACCCTTAGGGAGACATTCATTTGGTAGTGAATGTTCAGCTGAAATGTTTTCCTTTTGTTGATTAGTATCCTCTTGGTAATAGTTGTTTCCCACTTGCTATATTGATTGGTGTCAGCTAAGGTTATGATCACTGCTTTGTTGGTGTTTTTACAAGACAAAAATATGTCTTGCCAATAACTTTGATTCACAAAGCAAATCATATGGTCTATGAGTTGGTTAACTGATGCATGAAACCTGGTATATTGGTAGTAATGGACTAGCTTGTACTCATGTGCAACAGTCAAGTAGATAAAGGAGTTCCACTTTAGGTAGATGTTATCAATCCTAAAAGAGATTTTGGCATAATGATAATGAGTACATTGGTTACAGGATTGAAAACACGAGTACAAAATGCAATATTTCATTAATTTATGCAGTAGAATGATAAACCTAGTGTTCTTGATGTTTTGTATAACTTTATAGCCTTTAATATTTGGTCCTTGCTTTGTGATAAAGTTAGTAGATGAACAAATTAAATGCTCTCTGATCATACACATAAACAAGTAGCTTTGATTTATTATTGATAGTAGATAGTCCAAAAGGGCATAGTAAAATTTGGTTAGTTTAGAACATTTGGTCTTATGATGAGTGTACTTGATGCTATTTGGTGGTGTCTGCAACCTGGAATTTATAGTAGCAACAACAATTGGTGATAATGTTTGGATGAGAAGCTTTTGGTATTCTCCTATTCTTTTTTCAAAAGTGCACAAAAGGTTGTAGATGATGCAGGTTTGACATGATTCAATAGGTAAAAAGGTAATATTGTGAAGGTTAGAGTGATATAACCTGATTTCTGAAATCTTATTAAGGATGTTTAGATGTCCAACAAGCTCCTTTGTTGTTGAGTTCAGGGTTTCTTCGTCTTTGAGTTGTCTAGGAAATTGAGTTTTGCATCGGGCGGTCTCGCCTATGAGACACCATTGATTTACAGAAAGGTGACAGAAATCCACCAATCTCTTCCTTCTCTTTCGTCGACTTTGAATTTGGGGTCGGAAACCGAGGTTGCGGTTTCGGGTGATGCTTTGCTCGATCCCATTTCTTCGAATGGGGCTTAGAATCTCAGGTTCAGTTCCAGTGGTCTTCTTTCTCCAATCACCCTTGCGCAGCTTCAGAGGATGGGTGAGGGAGGCTCTGCTTCTTTGTCAGTAATCTTGAGCACTAATATCGCTTGGGTGTTGGGCATCAACATGTCCCGATTTGCCTCCAGCGGTGGGCTTGGAGCCTTGAGCACGCCAAAGGAAGGCTTGAATAGCATAGATTGCAAGAATAAGGATGAACGCTAGTTGAAATTTGAGATTTATTTGTAAGAGTAAGCATATGATTTCAGATCTAGGGTTAGCTTGGAGGAAAATATATCTAGATCTAGGATTCATAGAGATTTGGGGGATTTTCAATTTGAGGTTGATTAGTGAAGATAGGAGACTGGATATGCAAATCCAAGTGTTGGCTTTAATTTTTGGATGAGTGTGGCTCAAAGGTATAGAATTAGAGGCGTAGGAGATTGAAGATCTAGTGAGAGGTGGGAGGGAGGGTTTCTAGTGAGAGGTGCAATATTTATCTCTATCTATTGGAGAATTTATGATGGGATTCAAACCTTAAATATTTACATCTTTTAACTTTTCATAAACATACTTTTAGTTTCTTATTGATTTTTAATCTTTAAAATTAATATTGTCCTTTTATTTTCACTTATATTTTCGAAAGCCTTTGTTAGGACCTTTTGTTTGACATTCCAAGGATTAAAGAAAAAAAAGTCCAGCTTCTCACATCAGTGAAGATCAGATTTTGCCGTTGCTTTCCTCTAAGGCGGAACGCTCCCTTATGTAATGTTTTGAAGAAAAAAAGAGGGACAAGTTTGAGGCCTTAATCGTGGACTGGAAAGGACGCTCCCTTATCTAGGTGCTGGACGATCTTCGTTTGGATAGTTGGAGGCAGCGCGCAGGTGGAGCAAGGCTGGTGCATTTGGTGAGGGTGCGGAGGCGACGGAGAGTGGTATTCCAGCGGCGTTGGAGTGCGGGGTGGGCTAGTGAGTCAGGGGTGGAAATTAAAGAAGACGGGAGAGGTAGCAAGGGCGGAGGGAGGGTACGTCCGTAGTGGGAAGGGTCATTGTGTGGGAATCTTAGGACACAGATTAGCTAGGACAAACAGGATGATGTGCTTGCATGGGCTGGCTCTGTCAGGACAGCTGCATCTTGGTGTGTTCTTAAGCTTAGCTGGAAAACACCAGACCCTAAGCCCTGACCAACTCTTTGAACAACAAAGCTCCTTTGCATACCACCCCATCACCCACTCTTCTCAGCCAGCTACTATCCAAAATCCCTTATCTCTACATGAAGTCCGAAAAATGATGACTAAGCTCTCCAATCTTACCCTTTTCATTCAAATGGTTGACACAACACTCAACATCCAACCTTCTGTCATTCTAGCCAAGGTCAAAGAGCACTGGAAAGGGCTTCAAGGAGACATTGAAGTTGGCTCCTACGACACTTGGACCATGCTTACATTTGCAAACAGAGAAGCTAGGGACATTGTCTGGGCACATCGTCTATACAGAGTGCAAAACAAACTTGTTCTGCTGCGCACCCATGATTTTGATCCACTCGCAAGAATTGTAAGTCATGCTGACATTTGGCTGAGAATCCCATTACTGCCTTTTTTTTTTATCACAATGAGGATGCTTTGAATATGACTATTAGAGGAAACAACATATATACTCTTTCATTAGGATGGATGAAAACTCGAGCATCAAGAACAGAGGCAAATTTCTTAGATTTAGCATCAATGTCACTATCCCTAAGGTTCCTTGCCTTTGTGAAAATTCAGCATACTGATAATTCTGCAAAGCTTAATTCTGACTGATGCAAAGCTGTGTTACTTAGATTTGATGCAAAGCTTAGACTGTTCGTGCCTAAAAATACTTACGTTTACGCACTATTTTATTTCAAACATAATCAACATAATTTTTTTTATTATGGATGAAAGATCATTTTTACATATAATTTGCTCATATAAGTGTGCAATTATTCATTTTTAAGTCTACATAAAAGTATCGCATTTTTAATGAAGTAAGTTATGTTTAATTGACTAAGACATTGTTTCAATTGAACTGAATTTCATGTTTGTTGGGTATAGTACATATATAAGACATGTATTTCAAGAGGACGTTGATTTCGTCTTTTATTTTATCAAATCAATTTTTATTGGTTGCTATATTTGTTGTTTATTAATTATAAATAAATATGTGCTTACGAATCTATATAATCTATTAAAGCTGAGACTTTTCAAGGCTTCTCCTTGATTCTGGCCCCACCACATCCATGTGGCAATTTGTTATTGGTTCTCTTTTAATTGTTTTTATATTTTTATTTGATTTAAAATAAAACATTATTTTCTAATCACTTTTGTAGGTAAATATATATATAAACATCACTTCTAACAAATTTGACTACAAGCTGTACTACTAAAATAAAATACTACTTAAACATTTGTTACATTAATGTGTCATATCTTATAATATACACATATTTTCACTTTTTTTAAAGTCCTCACCAATTTTAGCCTTCTGACAAATCGTAAACTGAATGATTATAAATTGATTTAATAATTATTCTTTACTTAAGTTATTGTTTAGTAAATAGATATATCAATTTAAAAAATAATCTTAATCTATTTTATATATCTATCTAATATCTCTACATGTATATTAAAGCAAAGGGTGCTTAAAAAATATTAAAGAAAATGTATTTAATAGCTTCATCAATTCTATGTGCCAAGTACTCATTTTGTTATTAAACCAATATATTTTTAACATTTTCTAAATGTTTAACAAATACAACTTGGCTTCTTGATTTATTATCGATTTTTAAGTCTCTAAGATGATTTTTTAATATTTTATGTTGTGTTTTATTAACCGAGTTTTCCAACAAATAATAAACTTAACGTATGAGAACATTTCAACAAAAACTATATGAGGAATCACTGATAAAATTTGTTCTAACTAACTTCTAAACCAATATTTCTTTGGATATAAGTTTTTTGAAGTTGCATTAGAATTTATTATTTATTAGTATTTAATTTATATAACTATGAGCTTTGTTTTCTCGATTTGATTCATGAATTTCTTTTAAAGAAGAGATTTTATATCATTTGATATATAATTTTTTTTCTTTAGGTTATTTTATAAAATTATTAATCAATATAAAGTTATTAGTAGTTTAATAAGTTATCATGAAAATATCAATTCTTATTTTAATAGTTTACTAAAGTAATTATAAAATAATAAGTAGTCTCGATTACCCGTGCATGGCACGGGTCTATACACTAGTATAAGAGTTATTTTAACCCGCGCCTTTACACTAGTTTATATAAAGACAGTGGACAGTTTATGTAGACATTATAATTGAAGACACATATTATGCTCCAAGTTTTTGTGATGCATACATTCTGTAACTCAATCACACACAATGCACGTACGTAAACCAAGATGTTTGTGTACAGGAGTTACACAGCATATATGTGCACCAGCCGCAAGAATATACCACAACTGAACCTCAGAATACGAAGAAACCAAAACTCACCCCAAAAGAAACAGCTTAGATTTTTACATAAAACATACCACCTCATTCGCAGCAATTCATTATCTCTATCATCTGCTACCTCTATGAAGAACCTTTAAGTATCTTCAGCCTAGACCGATAACTGACTCTCGTCTTTTGTTCCTGCAGCTTAGCCTGGAGCGAGTTCTTGGAAGTCGATGACTCTACCATTGCAGGATTCCTTTCTGAAAGCAAAAGCTCACTCACAGACTTATCCATAGCGCCTTTTCCTTTATTGGTGCCCTTTTCTTGATCTAAACTAGGCTTAGTTTCAAAGAGCTCGTTCTTCGCATTAATATGGGAATCGAACCCTTCGTTCTCAAACAAAAGCGAAGTAGAGATGGCAGAGTGGGCGTTCCCCGTATACTTGGGAGCGGTAGCTACTTCGTTTAAGGAGAAGGACTCGACGGAATTCCTCCTTAGATGGCTTTGTTTTGCATCTTCTTTAGAAGCAGCCAATTTTCGAGTCTGAAGGAAGTTGACTATCTCATCTCCTATCTTGTCGACAACAATTTCTTGTTTGCCAAAACCATGGGTTCCCTGCACAACATCTTGTTGTTGATCCCTTATCTGGATGCGTTCGTCGAGCCAAGACTCACTCATATGAACCACCAAACGGTCACCGCCTGTCCCGCTCTTTTCATTCTTCTGTCGAAGATTATGTGCTTGCTGCTCGTATTGTATTATTCCTTTGGCGAACTCGTCACAAAGATCTTCCACTAAACACCGACTCATCCTCTCTCGATCGAGCTCTTTGAGAGAAGTAGAAAAGGCGACCTTGACTTCAAAAATTTCCCTTGCTAGCCTTCTATGGAGGCCTTCGGAACGTTTTCTCAGCTTCCTTTCATCTTCTAGCTCGTCTTTCAACGACTTGATTGTAGCGTGGACTCTGTCCTGTTCTTTGATCTTATTTGTTACTTGCTTATCCACTGAGATTTGCTTCATTAATTCGTTCATTTCGTGCCTGCTCGACTGCTGATCTCTGAGCAGCTCCTTGACCTTCATACGTGCATGGTTCAATTCAGTTTTCAATGCTTTCATCAATGATATATTGGACACATGCTGCTCTTCCAGGGTCCAGATTCGATTAAGCACTTTCAGAAGCTCTGTTGACGTTTTGAACCCAAACCTGGAGTCACCCATTTTGCCCCCCTTCAACTCTATAGAACTTGTAGGCGTGGAAGCTTGGTTGTATGCACTAATCTGCAAGACAAGTGCAAGAATTCTAGTACGATCCAAAACCCGGCCACTCACTGGGCTTATGTATTTCATATAAAGCATACCTCCAAGGAACTTGCGTAACTAGCCGGAGATGGTTGCTGAGGAGGAGGAGGATTCCATTCACTCGATTGATGATGCTGTGCAAGCAACATGGCCACCTGCCGCCTCAAATTGCTACCCGTTGGAGGCTGCCATAAGTTGTCATGTTTATTTTTGTTAAGAAAAGAAACAAAGCCATAAATCCACTTACAAACTGAACTTAAAATGTATTTTTGTTGCAGTCTTTAAGATAGAATTCAGATCACCTCAGCTAAAAATCAACAAAAAGGCAGGCAAATCTACACTCTCTGATATAGCCCAGCTCTATGAAAAAGAAAAAACACTGGCAAAATAGAGCTTTGTATTTACACTCTCTGCTTAAACAATGAGCAGCAAAGAAGTAGTCAGATATAGAGGGTCCTGAAAGTTAAGTACCTGCTGTTGAGGTGGTGTTTTTTGGTGTCGGTGGTGAAGATAGTGGTCCATGGTCTCAGGCGGCACCGACGGAGAAAAGTACTGGACGAATTGCCAGACGGCGCCTGCTAATCTTCTGGCCGGAATCGGAGATGAAAAGGAATGGGGTTTAAAAGCATCGCCACCAACCTCTTCTTGCTGCTGCTGCTGCTTCCATGGGAGAACTGGAGTACTATTACAAGTCTCGCCTGACCCACCTCTTTTCGGTGCTGCTAATAATACCAATTTCTCTCCTCCTTTACATCTCACCTTTGAATTCCATGATCTACCCAATACTTCTCTTTCTTCGCCTTTATCATCATCTCTCCTTTTCATTCTTCCCCTTTATTCTTTATTCTACACTCGACTAATTCCCGTTTTTCTTTTTGGATCTGAGTTTTCAGCTTCTGTCTAAACAAAACAGAAGAGACAGTTCCTTCCTGCAGATGGATCATTCAGTGAATAAGTGAGTGGGGATTTCAGATTTGACATGCGTCGCAACGGAACAGTCCAGACGGGATATGCACATTGCCTACTCTACTCCAACATCTCACACATTTCATTTCGGCACTAACTTGCTTTAGATACTTCCTCATCTTTCTTTTTGTCGCGTCAAGTAAACGTAAAAATTGAAACACGTGTGTAACAAAACACGGCTTCTATATACGTCACGTAACACGGGACATGCACATCTCGCGTTACGTAAGAAATTATAACTGATAGACGTTGTTGTGCACCGTTAATAGATGTCTTGTCCTCACTTAACTATAATAACTACGCTCTTATTTTAAGTAAACAGTAACACTTATTAACCTTACCCCAACACCTATTTCTATCACCTTTCACCACTTTTACCTTCCATTAAAACTTATTTTCAAAACCTTCAAACCTCAAAACACACAAAAAACAATGGAAGATGAAGAGGAATTCAACAAAGGAAGGAGTGAAGATGGTGGTTCATCAAGTTACCATGTCAATGAGGTAATATTCTCACTTAAATTTTGAATTTAAATTTATTTTGCACCATTAAGAGCTACAATGAAGTTATTATGTTGTATTTCATGTTAAACTAGTGGACTATAGTCCGTGCTACGCAGGGACGTAGTATCATTACTGTTTTCCCTGTTATGTCTTTGTATTGTTGATGATTATGTTCGTAGTTGATTTGTTTCTTATTTATCTTTCCTTATGTTTGTTCCACATGTTTTCTTGTGTTTGTAATTTTCTTCTTTCTAACACTTCAATTTAATCTCGGTCTAGCAATTACTACCCTTGCTATAGGCGGGGCACTGCCAATCTACGAATTTTGTTGTTTAGTTCACATGTGTGGGTTGTCTAACCTTATGTGTACATTCAACAACATTAGTAATTTATGTTGTTTGGCCATGAATAGACTACTGATATTTAATTACGATATTACGATTGTGTGTCTGCCAATTCATATGATATGTTAGTGTATGTATAGAATTGATTACATAGTTTGTAGTAGAGACACATAATTGTCCGACTCTTTAATAGTTAAAACCACAGTAAGTTAATTTGTGTGTTTCTTTTGTCTTTAAAACTTATTTAATTCACCTCTACTTATCTTTTTGTTGCATTTTATTTAGCCCATATATTGAAAATATGTGGTTATAACATAGGTTATGGCCATATGGTGTCGTACATAGGTGATTGTTTCTTTCGTCCAACTATTCTCAGTTCTCATTATAATTTATAATAATAAATGTCATCATATGTGTTTTCATTTGATTTGTTTAGACTTTTACTTTTCGTATGTTAATGTTTTCTTTTTCCAAAATATGAGTCTATGATTATTAACTATATGAAGTATGCCTCGTTATAGTTATTAAATAGAACTGCAAATAATAAAACGTGGGATTTGATCTTACTCTATTCATGAGGTGTCTATTTGTTTTATTTTGTGCACATCTCTATTTGTCAATGAAATTATGTTGTGGGTTTCGATATGTTGTTTTACAAGTTTTTTATTCTTTACAAATTGAAACATTATTAAATAATTTTGCAGTTGTCTCACCCTTTTATGTTCTGTATATAATAGTGTATATACGTATATTTTTACTTTTGTAGCTTATCCTTGTGGAGATGCTTTAATTTTGTACTGAGTAGAGTATTCTACAACACCCCGCAGCTCTGAGGGCAATAATCAGCGCACCTCATCTTTATCCATCCCTTTTCAAATTTGTTTTTGTGTTCTTCTCTTAATGTGGGTTGTGATTTCCGAGTTTGTGTACCGTATTACGGTTGCTAATAAGGTTGAATGTGGAAGCTTGAGGCATGTACATACAACATTCATTTACGTAGTATAATAGAGTGGAGATAGTTGAATTCTTTAACCTATTTAGTGTTTTTATTTGAGTTTCGTTGGGCTGAATTGGAATATAATCGTTTTTTGGAAATGGAAATTAAAAGTGGTTAAGTATTACTGTAGTATACTTGTTTGTTTCAAATTGGATGTTTTGTTATTGTTATGTGTATATTTAATATAGTAGTTGTTATTGCACTGTATATTACATTTAAGAGAGGATGGGTTTTAATTTCCATAAAATATAATTTGTTTTTAGAAGGGCCCCGTTTTGGCCTCGCAATGGAAGTGGCATCGCTGTGTTTTTTTGTCCTTTTGCGGGCATTTGATTCTGCAATTCGATGCATAGAAAATTAAGAAAAGTAAGGAGGCTTCAATGTTTCGGGCGTTTTTTCTTCTTTTGAAGAAGAATTTCCTTTACTGCGGGGCATGTTGAAGTTTTAGGGGTTCTGCAAAGCTTAGCTGTGGGACGTAGTGTTGAGTGGATTGTTCGTTTCTGTTGTGGGATGAACGAGAATTGGCGTCTGTTGGTAGAATCCCTAATTTGCAGGGGTGGCGTTGTCGGTGATCAATTGTACACTCTATCTCCTCTTGCAAGTGGTCTTCCTTCATAATATTTGTGAATGTCTGTTAATCTTTTTTGCTACACTTGTAACTTCTATTTCTTACCTGGATTTTGGTGTGGATAGGTTGAGTAGGATATATTTGGTGATATTCGTGGACTTTGTTTGAGTTCAATGTAGCTATGTTTTGAATTTACTCCATGTACATCATTTGATTTTTTTTCCTCTAGATCATTTTCCAGCTTGATCGTGCTGCTTCCATCCTATTGTAGCTGGGTTAATATACAAATTCCGATGTCAGGACTCTGTTTTCTCTGCTGAATTTGTTCATGCAACAGAAGGGGGCCACTAATCAGGTACAAATCAATGCCCCATTCTTGTGGTTTGTATGCTTCTGCGGGATTGTGTGCCTATTAGTGTGTGCAGTTTATTTGGCTAATGTAATTCTTCAAACAGAAACAAACAATGTAGTGTTGTTGGCAAGTATATGCACCTCTAGTTGCCCACTTATGTGGTTGAATGATTCCTTGAAAACTATGTTCCTTGTATAGTTCTTAGGTTCTTTTCCATTGTGTAGAAGTAGTATCTTCAATCCTTGTGGGTCAGTCACTCTAGATATTGCCACATATAGTTGTCCGTGGCCAAAAACTGGATTACGCAGGTATAGTCCTACGGGCTTCAGTGATTGGCCTTGGCTTTTATTGTCTGTCATAGCAAAAAAAGGTTTGAGTGGGAAATGACGCCTTTCGATGACCAAGGTCCATTTTGTTTGGGAAGAAGTTAATGAGATTCTTGGGATTAACACTTTATCTCTCAAGCATGCTCTCGTTATGATTTGGCTATGACTTCAAAAAAAATTGCTATAATTCGTGGGATCTTGCAAAAATAGAAGTGAATGATGGTACTTCGTTACTCAATGATGGTACTTCATTTCCTCATCTGTCTCTTCTTTCCAAATCTTCTTTAACAACACGAACTTGTCTTCTTTTCTTGATTCGTTTTTAATTGGTTTTTCAATCTGAGAAATGAATCCGATCATTATATTGATAGATTTGGTCCAGTATGCTATTGATAACTACCATTTTATTAGAGGAATGGATAATGTCATAAGGCTATTAAGAATGCACGATTATATGGAGAGTGTAATATATTGCTTTTTCCTTGCATTATGAAAATTCTAATAATATTGAGGATTTGAAGAATCATTATAACTGCACCGCTGTTTTATAGTATTGTGCATACTCAATTATTCCTTGTTGTTGTCATAAAATGGAAAATGATCATCTTTCAAGTTGAATTTTTTGTATATTCTATCAATAGATAACTCCTAACAGACTTTATAGCCGTGCGACCAGTTCTCGTCCTCTCTCATGTGAATACATATCATAATAGAAATCCTTAATATTCTACTTGTCGTGATTCATACATCACACCAACATTTCAAAGTTTTCTTCTTGACATATGCCCTTTCGTGTTTAAAAGCTGATAAAGTAACACATGTAGGTGTTAAAGTTTCTATGTTCTTGAATTAGCTAAGCTTCTGGAAGTGTCTTTGTAATTTTTTTTTTGTTTCTTTACGCTCTTGCCTTTCCTTCTTTTTTTGCTGGCTTTTTGCATCATTGTCACCTCTGTTTCCCTTTGAAATTTATTCCCCCTGCAATTGAAGCATTGGTAATATTGTGTTAGTGGTAGTTGTTTGTAGCGAAATTACCAACGAGATGATAACTAAGCAATTGTAGGGCAAAGATCAAACTTAGCGGTATCAATCTCAACACTCAAGAACACGATGGAAATTAGGGTTAATGGCTTGTACTTGTATTATTGCTCAAAGGTGGCTGAATGATTACAAAGCAGGCGTTAGCCTCTTTTTATAGGTTAACCCTAGATCTATCTTCAAGGAAACGAAATCTTATCTTTTCCTTCTATCTAATGACGATATAAAAATATGGTAAAAGATATTCTTTCTAATATCTTTTACTAATTACATTAAGAATATACAATAAAGAGATAAAATATACTCGGCCGACCTTATCCTCATCACATCGACGTCTTCATTTTCTCTCGTCACGTCGACGCGATCAATCTACGCGTAGCTTATGACGCGTTCCTTACTCGTCGTATTTTTAGGCACAAACAGTAGTTGTTTTGTTTTTTCAATTTGCGGTTATGCTTTTTTCCCCTTTTGGTATGTTAAATATTTAAAGAACAACTATCCTTACCTGATTATGTCGCATTTAGTATGGCGCTAGGTCATCTGTCAGAGTGTTTGTCCATGATTTTCCCCCTCTTGTTGTCTAATGTATTCATGTTGTGTTGCTTCTAAAATTGTTGTCATTTCAGCTATGTGATCGTCGTGTATCCAACAGGTCTATTCATTTTTGCTATACCCTACTCCCTCGTCATATTCCAGAATTCCCATCTCTTTGCATGTGTCCTCGTAGCTCCCAAATTGTATTATGTCCACTGTTTTTATGTCCTTAAATGATGTCAGACCTCTTACTATATTCAGAAGCATGCGTAGATAGTACTCTTCCCTGTTTGCCTTGTTGACGCTGAGTATTCTTCCAACTATGTTAGGGGTCTCTTCGATTTGCTTCCCGTGTTTTCAAAATTTCATTCCATTTGTATTGATTTGGTGTTTCACTATATGTGTACCTTCTTGTTGCTGGTGTGGTTCTGTTCAGTTCTAGCCAGGAAGTGAACATGGATAGTTGTGTTGTATTTTGGGTCATTATGACATATTTCGTTCCGTCACGTGTGGGGTCAACATCTGAATTGGTTTGCATGTGGAATTACAGCCTTATCACATTTGGGGTGCATTTGTGTGCTTTGATTCCGTATATGCGTAAGGCTGCCTCTGTTGCAAACAATTTCCTTGATTGTAAGTATGTTGTTATTTCATCCACCATTGGTTCGAGACATTTACATGTATCTTTTGGAGACTCATTATTCTGGATCAGGCACCCTTACATAGCTTAAATCCTTCTCTAGTGCAAACAAGATACTTCCAAACAAAGTGCATGAGACAATCTCAATTGGAAGTATCTTGTTGTGTCACAAGCACCCTTACATAGCACGAATCGTTATAACGGAGGTTGATGTCATGGTTTTCATGTCTCTTTGTGTTGTCACATTATTTGGGATCCTATTTTTGTCACTATGTTCCATTGTCTTCTACTACTTCCTCTAACCTTACACCATGTAGTTTTAATGTGTACTCCCTTCCCGGGTTGTTTTTCGCCCACTCCTTGGCAGTTTTGAACATCTGCAGTGGTAAATTGTTTGCCAGTAGCATATCATTGATTTTTGTAGCTATGTCATTGTCCACTGCATGGTTGTTGTTTTGTTGGATTATTAAATTTCCGGTCCATGCGTTCGTTTCGTTGTGACACTGGTCTTCAGGATTGTTCTCCCATTCATCATCCAACAATTTTTTTTGAATGACTTTGCTTGTTCGGATCGTCCATGTAGTAGTTAATCAAGGATTGCTGGATTTGTTTTTATTTTTGGCAGGATAATCCCTCCATTGTTGCAACATCTTGTTGGTGTGCTTCTTTCCTCATGCAACCCTTTAGCGCTACACCACTTGCATACTTTTGACATCTTCCAATTTAATATATAGTTTATTATATAAGTTTCTTTGTCTTTTACCATTTTATTATTCTTTAGCACTCATTTTTCTTAGTTGTTATTGTTTTTTGTTTTGGTTCTTATGTTGAAATACAACTATATGTTGATATTATATCTCTGCTTCGGGTTGTTGTTGTAATGTTTGTGTTGTCTGTCATGTCTTCTTTCCTGGACTGTGTATTGTTTGCTTTGTAGTGACTTTGTGTGCCGTGTACCTGTGACAACGTCATCTTCATTGGTTATTTATTCTGAATGTGATAGACATGAAATTACATTAAAATGTGAGTGATATGTTCTTCACCTTCGATTTCTTGAGTTCTGTACTCCTCTTTTTCCTTCGTTTTTTTTATTCTGAGTCCTCGTAGCAATCATGTGTACGGTGAACTTGCATTTTATATGGGTGTATTTGCGTGTGGTCCACATCTGTCTTTAATGTTTCATCTTTCCCCGAAATCAATTTTCCTTTTCAAATTGGTATGAAACGTTTTTATTTATATCAGGTGTTATTGAACACTTTAATGCCATTATTTTTGTTTCGTTGGGTGTTTGGTAATAATAATAAAAATTATTCTTTATTCAGAGAAACTGTTTTACCGTGCGAAATATCCTCCTTCAAAACAATACTGCCCTTGTGGACTGGTACGTTTTGATGTTGCTAAATGTTACTTTTGTTGTTGTTTGTGTCTCTTCGGTTTCCACGTGGAAGATGCGGTGGGTTCATTGCTAGGTTAAAGTTACAGTGTAAATTGTTGTGGCTGAACTTTTTAATTAAGGTTATTAAAATCTTATGCACACAACTTTATTTTTAGATTATACTGGTATGTTTGTTTCATATATATTTCTATGTGTAAAAATGTAAGGACATATAGTTTTTATATTAATCTTAGCAAACACTATTTTTTGGCGATACATTTTAACATACCATATTGTAATTGTTTACACACATTAAAATATAAATGATTTTTCTTTGTATGTTCTTTTGTGCTTTTAATGTGGCAGTATAGGACATTTTTAATTTGTTCCTCGTGTCTATTAACATCATTTGTTGTTATATTTTGTTTTAAACAACATAGCAAGGTATAGAATATGCTAGACATAGTAGTGACCAATTAAAAAGGCGTAGTATTGATAAAATTTAAACATGAAATGATGAAGCATTGATTTATGATTTCGTCTGCTGTTTGTTTTTATGTTTTGCTGTTTATTTTTATTTGTCTTGTTTTGTAGCTGATTGTGGTTGTGCTTTATTCATTTTTTATTTTTTTAAAATAATTTTTTTCACTTTATGTCTCTGCCTTCATGGTCGTCCTGTATTCCGTTGATTGATCTTTAATCATCTCTACCATATGGGTGGTTTGTATATATAGGTCAGAATTTAAATTTGTCAGATCGACAATTTTAATTCATTGTTTTGTCACATATTAATTACTTGCAAAGAGTACAACATTAAGATTGTTGAAAGCTTCTTTGAAAACAATATTCCTTGTGTGGTTCTCTGGCTAGTTTCCCGTATTTAGTAAAAGTATTTTCAGTCCTTTGGGGTCCGTTACTCTTGAAATTGCGACATACAACTTTCCATGGCAGAAGACTGGTTTGGGTAGATACAACCTCACATTCTTCAATAACTGACCCTCGCTCTGATTGATTGTCATTGCAAAGCATGACTTTAGGGGAAACTATCGCCGCTTCATTACGAATGGCCATTTACTCTGGGTTGATGAAAGGGTAATTTTGGGTAACAATACCTTTTTTCCAACGCAAGTGCTTGTTATGATAAGAGCTTCTAAAACCCAAGAGCCTAATTTAATTATTAGCAGATGGGTCCCATTACACAAACCTTGGCTTGGATTTACATTTCTTAGGAGCATTACCGGTAGGCCGACCTTTAGATGCAGGACATGTGGAGGGATTCATGTTATTAATTTTACAATGTGTTAGGTCTTTTTCATAAGTTTATCTAAGCCGTTTGCTAACGACACAATTATTCTTTATAGGTCAATGATTAATTTTGCTGAAATTTTTTAAATGGTACCTGAGAAATCCAGAGGGTTTAAGAACTCCTGTGGGAACATGTGGTCTTGTTCAGCGACATCGGTGGACACCATTCATATGTCGTCCGCACTTTTGTAAGTCTTCATTAGGCCTTTGATCTTTTTGAACATATAGTCGTTTATTTGATCCGCATCCTAATTCAAAGGTGTCGGTATAGCACCGTCTTGTAAGTATGACATATTTTTTCCGTTATAATGATAATCGGGGAAGACTGTGTCTAGTAGTTGCTCAATTGGATTTAAGCTTGGTTGAAGAATTAATCTTTTGGGGATTTCTATCCATGATTCCTCTCCCTCATCTTGTAAGGGTATGGCTGATACATTTCCATCTCCTACATTTTTTATCCATTCAGTGAACTGTTCTCGTTCAAAATTTATTGTACCATCTTCATTCAGAGTGTTGACGCACATATTTTTGCTTAACATAAATAGTTGACATTCTTCCCACAATATGGAGTTGTTAATTTAAGCCTCAACAATTCTTGTCGTTTTCCGTTAGTGATAACGGGTAGGATTTGTCTGAAATCTCCCCCTAGAACTACAGTTACTCCTCCAAAGAGTTTATCTCTTTTGCCTTCATCCTTCAATCCCAAAATATCATGTAAAGTTCTGTTCAAGGCCTCGAATGCGTCATTGGTGCCTTATCCCATATAATCAGCTTCACCCCATGCAATAATTGAGCCAGGTGTGTATTTTGTTTGATTCCACATGTACTGTTGTCAAGTAGCTCAATTGGGATGAGGAACCTGCTATGAGTTGTTCTTCCTCCTTGTAAAAGAAGTGACGCTATTCCTGCACATCAATGTCACTTTGCATTAATCTAGTTAATTTATTGAGTTTTTTGCATTGTTTATTAATGGTGTTTATTTACCCGGGGATGCAACTTCCAGGACAATATCTCCTTTTGAACGTATTTGAGACATTATTATCTTGTACATGAATGTTTTTCCCGTACCTCTTGCGTCGTAGATAAAGAAAAACTGCTTTGTTCTATGGGTTACCGCATGCATCACCTTAGCATATATGTGAAGCTGTTGATCGTTTAGTTGGATGTATAACATCTCATGCAGCTCATTCATTTCACTACAATGGTAAGATAGCTCCTCACGAAGCAACCTATTTTCTAATGGCTGAAGAAAAGTCGGGTGTGGTTTTGGTATGTCTGGATAATCATCTAATGATCTCTCATTTTTAGATAGGATGTTTTCTAGGCTCATCATGCAGTAATTCCATACTTGGGTTTCGTTTAGCTCAAGTTGTTGATACTGGAACTCTTTTCTTTTCATATATTGTATGTCCTCTGATAGGGAAGGATGAATCGCTCCCGAAAAGGAATCTATTGATTCTCTCCAAATTGGTTGGACCAACCTCCCAGTTTGTGTCCCATAGTTTCCGAGGGCTGGCTATGTCGCAGAAGATGAGAATTGTGACAAATATCTCCCTAAGTTGCGCTCTTGTTGCCCATAACCTTGCCTCCTGAATGGCATATGTCCACTCGTTGTCCTCTTTCAGCATCCCACGGGCACAACATGCTTCTCTAAATGTGTTGTTAACCCTCTCATTCATCCTTTTTATATCTTCAGATGATAGCGACCCCTTTACTACATTTAGTAGCATTCGAAGGTAGTAGCGCTCTCCAGTCGAGGGGTGTGTATACACCATTCTCCCTATTGGATTTAGGTGTCCTCGTGTGCTCCACACTTTGTCAATGGAACCGCACACGTATTTTCTAGGTATTTTTGCATACATGTATTGTCTTGCCTTCAGATCTACATTGTTTAGAGTGAACCACTTTGTGAACATTGTTTTTGTAATACCGTCCTTTTCAGCCAAATTTCCCGGCTGTTGTGAGTCTTCTATTGTCACAGAGTTCTGTTCAGGCAAATGGTAGGTGAGCCGGATAACCGGTGGCTAGCTGTAGTGAATGTCAAAGATGAAAATAAATCTGCATTCTAGATAATATTTTATCTCATTAATGCCAACTGGGTGGCTTGAAACTTCTCCATCTTAACCCTTTGTGATTCTCTACAAAAATAGCAGTTGCTCTATTTGGTCCCTTTGTAATATATTTGAATAAATACTTTATTGCTCTTACATTGTTGCACCGTTCCACATTTATGTGGGAACCGTACTTAATTAGTAGGTACCGATTATAAGGAACAACATGACGGTTGTCAAACTTGACCTTCCTTTTGAGGACACTACGCCTGTTGTTTCTCCGCCGGTAAACAGGGAACCCATCACCATCCAACGTTGTCTTTGCGTAGTATGTCTTTGGAAAGTGTTATGTGCATTCACCCCCATTCATGCAAGGCGAGTCTGGATGTGTCGGGCCGCATGGTCCGTGCAACATATGTTCCACTACAAGTGGCATTTTGGGTCTGTTATCTCGCAAGGAAGCTCATCACAGATGAAATCATCTATCTCTTTCCCTGTTTTCTCTTTGCTTGTTTCTTTTATCCATAAGAGAATATGTGGATGTGGTAGGCCTCGTTTCTGAAACTCAATTGTGTATATGGTTGTGGACGCAGAATATTAGTTTGTTAATATTTTAAATGTAAACACACTCAAGAGTTTTATGTCTGTGTTTTTTTTGTATTACCCGCATTAGTCTGCCCAAAGATTTTTTTTTTTTACGTAAATCATCCATGTGTTGGCTAAGTTTCCGTTTCAATATACACGTCATCATATCGGGCATGTCGTTGGGATGAAGACCTTCCAGGTCTTGTAGTTTCTCCTTTGCTTTTGGCCATTTAGGTTTGCTGTAAATGTGATTAATAGTGATGGATTTCCAAAAGTCCTACACAAGGCCATTGCATCTTGGTAATTTTGTATCATGTATCTTGGTCCACCTGTGTAACTTGAAGGGAGAACAATTCTTTGTCCAACTACTTTTGCGTATGTATCTCCCTTTGTAACAACATCACATAGGTTGTTGTATACTTTTGATCTCAGTTATCTTTGATTACTGTTAATCCACCTCAAACAGACTCTTCTATGGAAATGTATGCGTCCATAATGTATTGGTAGTACAAATGTCTGCCTCTTATCAATGTGTCTGCTTCACAGTCCCGATGTTGCATTATGTATGAGTAGAACTCTTTCATAGTAACCACTCCCCTTTTTTGTTTGTCTTGGTCCAGAATTGGCATTATACGGGATGTTTATATGGAACCCATCCTCACCATGTGGAAACAGTAATGGGTATTGTAGTGACATATATAATGGGTGTATTTCTGATATCCGGCTAGGGCGCCCTTTTTTGCTCTGGATGTAGACATCGCGTGGCTCTATTCCTTTTCCAAAATTCCCAAAAATTAGGCTTGCTATCTCTCCCGTTGTTGGTAGGTTGTATTGCTGTTTTTCTTTTTGCCTTTCTCCTATAGCCGAAGTGTGAAATCAGTAGTTTCAGTACTGTGTGTCCAATCCCTTGCCAAACTAAACACTTTTGCAACAACACTGGTTTCATCCAACATAGTTATTGGGATGTTCACAATGTCTGGGTTGATGTATGATTTTTTCAGATTCATACACCCATTCTATTCTGCAGTTCTGTGTCAGACTCACTGAAATACAGTTGAGCATATCTACGGGGGGCGCATTCCTCTAGTATCAGTGATCCGATTACATGGTAATTCTGACCAGATATTTTGAAGGTGTATGATCCTCTCTTCTTGTTAATTTTGTTATCTATTCATGCCTCAAAGGATGTAAATGAAAATAGCTATTATATATTCTTATCTTCTCCTTGAAAGTACTTGATGTTGGGTTGGTTCCACTAAGCAATCCTTTCAACGGTTTTGGTGTTTCTTTTATCAATGGTACTATGACTTTCTCTTTCTGGTAACATATGGACGTTTTAAATTGTGCTTTTGTTGCTTTTCCCGATTTCTCTTCTAACCACATTTTTTCCCCACAGAATCGACATACATATGTTGGTTCCCCATGTTTTTCATTGGTTATTTAAGCTCCTATCAGAATCATCACATCAGCCGGTCATTATGTGATACTCTGGTTTTTTGTTTGTTTAAAAAATAATTGAATCCAGTTGAAACACACATGTTGAATTACGAGTTGCATGCTGATTTTTTGGTTTTGGTGGTCTCCCACGCTGCTCTGTACATGAAAACCATTTTTTTTGTTATACAATAAAACCGAATGTTATTCAATGACCCTTTGATCTTAATTTTCTGGTCGTTTGTTCCCTGTTCCGTAGGTTGTGTTGTTTCTGGCTTGTCATTCATGTGTTTTTGCCTTGTGGGTTACAAAAAAAGGTTGTAACATATACTTGTTTCTCAAAATTTATTTTTGTCAAAATTTATTCTGCTTTCTATCACCAATTAACGTGGTGTTTTTTGTGTGGTACAGTAATCAATACCTTGTATATCTCTTGTTAGTACCAACGCGCAGAAGGTTACAACCCTTCTATCTCGTCCTTTGATATCTATTTTGCAAAAATGGAGGGGATATGACTTCCATGTTACCGATGTATCCCTACCTGTATGGCTTTAACATTTTAATGAACACCTTTGTTTGTATATAATTTTCAGTGTTATTTGAGAACGTTTTTCCTTTTTTTTCCAAAGTCGTCTCTGTTTTGTACCTGGTTGAGTGTTTACAACATCAAGGTGTAGCCCGCAGAATGTCTGGTATTTCCCATCGGCCCGTATCACGGTCTTTTGGCGTAGCTCGATGGTTGTTGTTCTATCTTTGTTTCCTTTTATTGGTCTTGTTGGTTCCAAATTAGCTGGGCGTACAACGGTCAAGAGATATTCAGCAAATATGTGCCTTGACTGTGTGAGCTATGTTACCTATCTCTTTATTTGGTCTCATTAAGTTTGTCATTTCAGAGACCTTTGTCCTACCCTCATCCTTGGTGTCTGAGTAGTTTTTGTGAAAAAATGGTTGAGTAGGTGTTATTCCATGATCAAAAAGGTTTTGTTTTGTACATACATTTTACCTGGATTTTGTGTTTCTTGCAGCATTGTCAGTGCACAAGGAAGGAGAAAAGGATTAATTTAATTATCTTTCCACAAGGAAGGAGAAAAGGAAGGAGAAAAGGTATTCTAAACACAAAACGCGAGTACTGTGTAAGACAAAACAATAAGACCATAATCTTCAGAACATTCTTCCGTACTTTTTCAAATAAGCCCTACACGAAACTTCAAAATCTCTAGCTAAGAACAACAAATCGTATGCCTCCCCAATTCCAGGAACAACATTTGAAAGTGCCTGGGTAGCCTGAAATTTTGAAATAACGGATTATATAGGAGACAGATAACATCAACATTAGGAAAATGTCTGGAAAATTACAAATTATATGTCATCCATAAGATCATTCGTTGTTTCTTTAGAAGTTAAAACCATTACACCAAACAAATCTAGGTTAGCAAGGGCATCTTCTTTCAACGCAAACGCATTAGTCATTTTCTTATCTCCTTCAATTAACATTTACCGTAGAACACGTCCCGCTCCTTGAGTAATAAAATCGCCTAAATAACACAACCAAAAAGCATGATCGACGACTAAAAAAGATATCTAACAAACAACCATCATATCGGTATTAACATACTTATCAGGAACACACACTCAGAAAGGATATGTTCCACTTTGACCATAAGCTCAGCAAAACATGCATTCACTATTGCGTACCGCTCACAAATATCAATCATGATCTGCCAAAAAAATAAGGAACATATGCGAGATATATAATTATACAACAAAGATTTTGAAAAATAACCACAAAGGAACAAACTAAATAATGAATAAAACTTATGGTCAAAGTGGAACATGGTTGATATTTGTGAGCGGTACGTAATATAGAACATATGCGAGATATATTACGTACCACAAACAAATTTTAAAAGTATTTTGAGAAAAGATTTATTTATTTATATATTTTACAAACAGAGGATTAATCATAATTATAAAAAATTATCAAGATTTCTTTACTTTTTAATTTGTTCTTGTATAACCCCTTTTTAAATTTAAATGGAAATAACAATGTGCAAGATGGTTAAGATTATGCTCAGTAATAATCTTTATAAAAACTTCAAACGAAAGAGCAATATATGAGATTTGTGTTTTTTACAACGTACTTACATACAATTTGAAGGAGAATAATAAAATAATTTTCCATTTTATAAAGTAATAAAATTATTTTCCACTTGATCCTAGTCAATCTTGTATAAGAATAGAATTTTTTTTTATAATCCTATGTGTTTTTCATTATGTTAAGAATAAAAGAGGAAATAACAAACCATCAAATATCTTATTTCCTATTATAGTTGTGAGGAATGAGACATTGGATAAATTTGAACCATTAATTAGCATTAAGGGTTATGATTTAATGAAATCAACCCATAGATTTTAATTAACACTTTATGGGAGCCGGTCCGAATTGGACCATTAATGTGAATATAACGGTTACACAAAGGAAGGTGTTTCGTTAATTAAGTGACTCGTTTAACCTTTATTTCAATTTACCGGTTATACACAAGAAAATAGAGAAAATAATGACTGACAATATACTACACATTTAAGACCTTTGGAATTTCCAACCACCAACTTTTATATATATTAAGATTAAGATGTAGTAGTAGTAATTGTTGAAGAGATGACTTTTACATATAATGTCCAAAAGATTTGTTCTTGAATTTTGTTTTGTTTAGGGTTTAGGCTTTTAGGGTTTTTAATGTACAAAATGTAGTTTTTTTCATGTTTATGCTATTTGGATACAATGTTAGTGATTATAGATTATATTAGTGAATTGTTAAAGTGTATGATGAGAAATGGTGTGTTGAATGAGATTTTTGAGGATTTTCGGTTTAAATGGCCCCATAGAACTGTGTATGCACACATTTATGCAATTTCCCGCGTTATGCGAGAGAGGGTTGTCTCGCGTTACGCGAGAATCTCTTCCTCACGTTACGCAGGAAAATTGGACATTACAGAGTTTAACTCTATTTGTTTATGTTTTGTTGTGTATATGTGAATTTTTCTTAGTTCACTGGATTGAATGCAATTTAGTTGAATGACTACACCTACCCAACGTCCACGGTGCCATGTTCGCCACCGTCATTTGATTTAAGGATTGAGTTTGGTGATTATCATCAACCATCTACGTATGAAGTGCTCGTTCCATCTACTTATCAAGTGCTCGTGACATCTATATTTGAATTTCCCGTGCCATCTACTTATGAATTGCCATGTACATATGAGGTTCCATCAAGCTATGATGCGTTTCATTCACAATTTCTCTGGTAAAGCTGATAGCAACGCACGAGGAGTGTTTCAAAACGATATTCATACCCATGAGAAATGCAAGTGTGAACTTGTGATGGATCGATTGCTTAATATGCAAGTGTTTCACGAGCAACATGATCAACAAAAGCAAGGAATTCCCATTTCAATCCCTAGCAATGCAAACCCCTCCTAAAAGTCGATTGCCCTCCAATTTTCATGTGTAAGTCATTAGACGTTGATCTCTTCTTTCATAGATGGTCGTTCACGAATTATTTCATAGATGGTTGTCGCTCATGTGAAAGTTATTGGTGAGAACTTTAACTAACTACATTTGGAAGTTGGACAATGGACTTAATATAATACTTCATCTGCCCTATTTTGTTCTTCATGTTTTTATTTTTGGCGTCCCCTTTTGTTCTTCTAAACCCCCTGTCTTTCAATTTCTATCCACCATTTTTATTTCAATAATACCCTTATCTTTTTACCCATTCACCCAAAACAACATTTTCTCTCTCCTACTCTTAATATTCAATCATTTTAATCTACCAACTTCATCTACCTCAATCACCATTAATATCCACCATTTTTATCCATCTTTTAAAACTTATAAAATCTTAATTTTAATTAATCTAGTTACATGTTTGAGATTTGGTTAACCAATTAAACAAACAAAACTAACTAAATTATTCAAATGAACACATTATATCATCTTAGGCCCAATTTATAAATTAGCTCACACTAATCATCTCCCATATAAAATCATCCCCTCCACTCCACTACAAGACCTAGTCGTCTTCATCTCCCTCTTCTTCTTCTCAAACACAAATTTTAGATTCAAAGGTCCCTCATGTGCACCCCTCCCGTCTTTGCCAACCCTATCCACTATGCCAACAGACTCTCAGATCTCCTCTTCCACCACTACACACCGTTTTCTCCCAAGACCCGGTTCGAGCGATGGATTAGGAAACAATGGACAAGATGAAGAAAACACCAAGGAAGAAGGCAATGGAGTAGAAGCAGTAGACTAAGGATAAGAAAATTCATCCAACAATACGAAAAAACATCCTCTAACAAAGAGCAAACCATGCTGGTGTCTCTAAGAATTACAAGGTAAGAAAGAATGTAGAGCCTAACCTAAATCTTTAATCTGAAACTGATCATCCAAAAAACTCTTTAACTAGGAAATTTTACCTCATTCCATGCAAGTAAAATGCCCTCTACATAGATGACAATTAATACAACAAAATCTTGCTTGCGAGAGAGCCTGGAATAGTCAATAGGAGAATGAGAATACCCTTGAGAATATAGAGCTTGAGACACCTTAGCATACCATTGGGAAGCCTACTTTAATCCATAAAGAGATTGGTTCAGCTTACACACAAGAGATGGAGTAGAAATCGAAAGACATGGAGCATGTATCCTGTAAAATGCTTCATGTAAATCCCCATGAAGGAAAATGTTATTGACATCCAACTGAGCTATTGGCCAACCTCTTTTCTCAGCAACTGAGATCATGGTTCTAGTAGTTTTCATTTTCACAATTAGAGATAAAGTTTAAGTAAAATCACTCCTTGCTTTATGTGGGAATCCTCTAAAAACTAATCTGCCTTTATGTCTTTCAAATTTACCATCAACCCTTAGGTTTAACTTGTAGACCCATTTGAAAGAAATATGCTTCTTTCCCTTCGATAATGACACTAAATCCCATGTCTAATTTAAAGCCAAAGCTTCAAATTCCTTATTCATAGCCTCTTTCCAAGCAGGATATCCCGCAACTTCAACATACAATCTAAAAGAAGACATAAAATTGTGATCATCTTTAGATAAATAAGTGGCTCATATTTTTGAAATGAAGGAAGCAAAATCACGAAAAGAAGTAATTAATAGTATGAGAACATGCATTGTTGCAAGCAATAAATGAGTTGCACACATAATCCTGGAGATGTGAAGGTGGTAAATGATGCCTAGTAGATCATCTGATGTATGGAGAAGATATGTTTGGGGAGGAAAATGGAAGTTGTGGAATTGTGGAATAAGAGTAGATCCGAGGAAGAGCTAGAAGTAGTTGATAAAGGTAAAGTTGTAGGTATTGGAGAGGATGTGGAGACTGAAGCAACGGGCATGGTAAAAAGAGAATATGTCACAATAGTAGGTAGATAAGAAGTGGTGTCTAGGGTGGAAAGGAAATATGTTTTCATAAAAGGTAATGTTTCTAGTGGAGAAAACTTTGTGAGCTTCCAGATTCATAACCTTGTATGATTTATTTCCAAAAGGGAAATCCACGTAAATACAAGCTTGTGATCTAGGTAGCAACTTGATGTGACTCTGCCATCGCTGACAGCTGTTGAGGAAGAGGAAGCCATGAGCCTTCGCTCACTTGGACCCGTGACTCGATCCTGAGGCAAGCTAATCAGTCAAGCCACGCAATCTCTGGTCCTTCGCACCGTGACCAACTTCAGTTCCTCTCCAGCAGAGCACTCTTCGAGGTTCCTAACCTCCAACTCCTTAATGCCTGCACTCACTAGCATTGATACTCTCTTATTCGAGCTCCAGTTCTCAATATCAGTCTCCAACTTTAGTTCCTGAAGCCAGTTCCCTTGGTACCAGTTCCCGCGAGCTGTGAAGGACGACTATCTTCTTAGTTATTATTATTTCTATTTTAGCATATGTTATTAGGTTTAGGGCGTGTCTACTCTCATGCTTGAGAGACCGGCTCTAGTTTCCCTTTTATTATCATCCTTATTACTTTCTTTACTTATTTTGCAAGATACTCTTTTGTTAAGGCTCGCCTATATATATGGCTTGCCTTCTTCATTAATATCACATTTAGCTTTTGGATTAATTGATAAAGTCGAGTGCATCTCCTTGTTAATTCCCTAGGCGTCACCAAACAAAGTCTAACTTCTTTATCCTTTCTTCTTACTTCTAATCCTCTTCCCCGGTGGATTTATCTACCAAACCCTACGTAAACCTCCACTTTACATCCACTTCATCTCTACAATTCATCCGCTCCATCGTTGTTGCTCGTTGTCTCAAGTAACAACTTCACTATCATTCAGTTCCCTAGTTACTGTCAAGTCTTCCGCCGCCCTCCGAGTACCCAAACTCGGCCAGTTCTTGAGAAGGCCGACTCCCTACGAGATCTAGATCGCTCTAGCAAGTCATTCTTGACCTTTTCGAGGCCAGGAACGCATCAACTAGTATCAGAGCGCCAGGGATCTTGTAAGTCACGTTCTTCTCTTATTTGTGATTGTCACTCTTCTACTACGTAATCCTCTTCCTCCATCACTTTGAGAACCTTAGAAATACTTCATATTCAACCTTCATTCACCTAAGAACCCAGAAAGATCAGATCTTCTTCGAAACCCTAGGAGAATTTTTTTTTCTTATCTTGCTAGCCTTTTCCCTTATCTTGCAATATCTTGTTAATTTCGATTGCTTGCAATTTAATTGATAAGTATAGAGATTATTTGATTTGCATATCTAAGGAAAAAGATAATATATAAAAGATTTGCTCTTTCCTTTGTTTGTTGGCCGAAATATTCTCTCTTGTACTCAAAAGATTTTGCTTGCACCCTACTTTAATTTCTTTCCTTGTGTGAAAGCTTTGACTTTTCCTTGCATATCTTTTGCATATTAGTTATTTTCGGATCCTAACGGAAAAGGGGAATCCGAAATCAAAAAAAAAATGTTCGAAAACAATCTCATCCAAAGCCAAAATAAGGTAAGTTTGAGATATCACTAGTCAAAGTTTCCATCTTCTTGTCTCTCCATCGTCTAGGTTTGCATACTAGAAAGTTTGAATCTTTTTGCTTCTTCTCCTTGTGTTTGCTTATTCGAATTCTCTCTTGCTGTTCATTGAATTGTTCAACTTGATTGCTTGATATTGCTTGATTGCCTTCAGTTCCCCCGTGACCGCCCTCACGGCTTTGCTATTCATAGTAACCCAAGGGTGTTGTCACTTGCTTGAGTTGTGCGTGCTTTACTAGATTGTTTGTGCCTTTGATATTGCTTGTGCTACTTGATACTCGCAATGGTGAATGATCTTGTTGTAGGTAACGTGACTCTAGAGGACAAAGAAGGTGACCAAACTAAATCAACAGGAACTAAGACTCAAGTTCCACCATTCCAGCAACCCCCATTGCTTGAAGATCCGCCCTTGGATCAAGTCGTGGAGCAACAAGGGCAGACAATACTACATTTGCTCCAAGAATTTACGGCACTAAGGGCTAAATTTGACTCCACAACCCAACATAGTCCATCGGGGCCGACCCCGGAAGTGCACGTCGATGACGGTGTCCAGTTCCCAAAGTCAGAAACTGGTGCCAAGTTCCCTAGCCGTGACAAAGGCAAACAAGTTGTGGCCTCAACTTCACAAGTTCAACCACCACCAACGACTTGCCTCTATAATTGAATGTCATCAAGATGCAGCAAAGCTAAAGGATCACCGCACCCATGTCGAGCACAAGGAAACCGACTCCAACGACCGTGATGGCGACTACGACGTTGAGTTTCCGAGCCATTCTTCACATGGCAAGGGAACTCACAACCATCACAAGCGTCACCGCCGCCACATGAAGCACGACGCAAGTTTGCCCACACCCAGTGACTACAGGAAAAGAGATCACAATTCCCATCCCACAGGTAGGTATCACTCGCGTCGTCACAACACTGCTTCGACAGTTCCCTTTAACATTGACGATCATCTTCACCACCAAAGTCCCAGATCAGGAACACCTATTGGTTGTAGCTCAGCCCCTAAGTCTAATCGAGATGGTTTTGAAGAATTTGATGATGAGGACTTCACCCATGCTGGAGTTCCCAATCCTGGTAACCTTCACGCTCCTCTGGGGGAGTTCCTATTGAAGACATGGAGGTCCCTCCAGATTATATTTTGTCGGCTGCTCTTCCAGTCGACCGTTATGAGGGACTTCATGAAACAGGTCAGTATGAAGCCCGGTATGGACGCAGAGAACAACATCAGTTCCCTGCACAACGCCGAGAACGCCAACAGTTCCCTGCACCGCGCCATCCAAGGCGCCAAGGTTATGAGGATGTTGACGATTATGACCATGACAACCGTGGTTTTCATCGTCATGCACCTAGATATGATGAGCCTTTACCTGACCATCGCCGCTATGAAGCACGTCGTCCAGCCGTGCCCGGTCACACCGCTCGCCGCGATATCAAGGTAAAGATTGAATTTTTCTATGGCTTATATGATCCCGCTGTTTTTTTTGATTGGATGCAGGCTACAGACCATGTCTTGAAGCATTGTTACTATGAGGAAGCCGAAAAAGTTGAGATATCCACTCTCCACTTCAAAGACACTGCTCAAACTTGGTGGTACCGCTTCACTTCAGACCGCGTTCGTCATAATCTTGAACTCATTTCTACTTGGGATCAGCTAGTCTTTGTCATGAGTAGAAAGTATGTTTCCACTGGTTATAGGAACCAGGTCCGAATGGAGATAGCTATGCTCCGCCAAGGCACCATGACACCTCTTGACTTCTTCGCCAAGATCGAGGATCTCTACTTCAAATCTAATGTGAGTGCCGCTCCCACAACCCTATGCACCAAGTTTTTAAGTGGTCTCAATGCTCCCATTCGAGATCAAGTTGAAATTTTGCCAATCAAAGATCTTAACACTTTGGTGCACACGGCTATGCAACTTCACTACCAGCTTCTTCGTAAGAAGAACACTTGGCCAACTTCAGGTCAATCCAGGTACAATTCTAACTCTTCAAGTTCCCTTTCGACTAAAGTGCAAAATTCCTCTTCCCAGGGAAAGACAGGAACTAGTTCCCGCCCGATTGCATCACCTCCACAGCGCACCTCAGCGCTTAAGCCCGCAACTCAGCAACCTGGCCACACCAGTGACATAGAATGCTACAAGTGTGGTGGATATGGTCACTTGAAGCGTGATTGTCCAAACACCAAGAGAGTGTTCTTCAACCAAGCCACCGGCTATGAGTCCTGCGTAGATGAGGAACCAGAAGAGGAACCAAGTGACGAGTTCCCTAGTCAGGAAGACGTGGATGCTTATGCTTGTGCCCCACATGAGAGCAATGCCTATGCCCCACTAAGTCTTGTTACTAGGCGTGTGCTCACTGTCAAGGAGGTAGATTTGGTGGATCAAAGACAAAATCCGTTTCACACCAAATGCAAAGTCCAAACCGCCTTTTTGAGTGTCATAATAGATGGTGGCAGCTACTGTAACATCATCAATGAAAAGGTGGTCAAACTCTTTAAGCTTCCAACGACACCTCATCCACAACCATACGGTCTCCAATGAATTTCAGAATCCGAAGGCGATCCCATCACCAAACAGTGCATTGTATCCTTTTCCATTGGTCATTATAAAGATTCTGTTTTGTGTGATGTAACTCCCATGGATGCCACACATCTTCTATTAGGTCGTCCATGGCAGTTTGATCGACGCGTTATCCATGATGGGTATTTGAACACTTATGTGTTTAATTACCATTGGAAACGTGTCACCCTTTTACCTATGACTCCACATGAGATAATGCAGGATCACACAGAAAGGAGTCGCCAAAAGGCTATAGAGAACGCCACTGCAAAGAAAGGAACTGGCCCAGTTCTCAACAACACGGTCGTTCCAAAGAAGGATCCCGAGAAAGACAGGACCCCAGTTTAGCAAAGACTCAATGATCCAACCGGCACTTCTGAGTTCCCATCAACCCCGACAGGAACTAGAAGCACTACTGCTGATAGGGTTCCCATCCAGGGAAAATATGAAACACGGTTACTTCTGGCACGTCACAGGAATATCACTCCAACACTTCAGGGACGTTCTCCTTGTTTTTTATTAGTTCCCAAACTGTGCGTTTTTAATTCTCAGGAACTAGATAATCTACCCCCTAGTGTTTCCTCTCTTTTGCAGGAATTTGAGGATGTCATGCCAGATGAGTTACCACTAGGACTTCCCCCAATCTGTGGAATTGAGGATCAAATTGACCTTGTTCCAGGAGCATCCTTACCTAACCGCGCCGCTTATAGAGCCAGTCCGGAAGAAACAAGGGAACTCCAACGCCAAGTTCAAGAGCTTCTTGACCGAGGCTCGTAAGGGAATCCTTAAACCCTTGCGCAGTTCCGGTTATCCTTGTTCCAAAGAAAGACGGTTCTTGGAGGATGTGTGTAGATTGTCACGCCATCAACCAAATCACCGTCAAGTATAGGCACCCCATTCCTCGCCTTGATGACATGCTTGATGAGCTCCATGGTGCCACAATTTTTTCAAAGATAGATTTGAAGAGTGGCTACCATCAAATCAGAATGAAAGAAGGCGACGAGTGGAAAACAACGTTCAAGACCAAGTATGGTCTCTACGAGTTGCTAGTCATGCCATTTGGTCTCACCAATGCCCCAAGCACATTCATGCGTCTCATGAACCATGTTTTGAGACACTTCTTGGGCAAGTTTGTTGTTGTCTACTTTGATGACATTCTTGTTTACTCTCGGAGTATAGAGGATCACACGAAGCACTTACGCCTTGTTCTTGAGTGCCTTCGCAAAGAGAAATTGTTTGCTAATCTTGGGAAATGCACATTCTGCACCGACTCCACCATCTTCCTTGGCTTTGTCGTTTCCAAAGATGGTCTTCGTGTAGATGAAGAGAAGATTCGAGCAATCAAAGAGTGGCCCACCCCTGCAACGGCCACAATGGTAAGATCTTTCCTTGGTTTGGCTGGTTTCTATCGCAGATTTGTGAAGGATTTCAGCAGCCTTGCAGCGCCCCTTCATGAGCTGACCAAGAAGGGAAATGTGATCGACTGGGTTCCCTCCCATGAAACAGCTTTTCAAGCGCTGAAAGATGTTCTCTGCCACGCTCCTTTGCTCCAGCTGCCTGACTTCTCTAAAACTTTGGAAGTCGAATGTGATGCTTCCAATTTTGGCATTGGAGGCGTGCTACTACAAGACCACAAGCCAATCGCCTACTTCAGCGAGAAGCTCACGGGTGCCACCCTTAACTACCCCACTTATGATAAGGAACTGTATGCTATGATACGGGTATTAAAGACTTGGCTGCACTACTTATGGTCAAAGGAATTTGTGATCCATTCCGATCATGCAGCGCTCTCTTACTTGAAGAGCCAAGCCACTCTAGGTCGGAGACATGCACGCTGGGTTGAATTTATGGAGACTTTTCCTTACGTGGTCGTGCATAAGAAAGGAAAGGAGAATGTGGTAGCCGACGCCCTTTATCGTAGGTACGTTCTTCTTACTTCCTTTGATGCTAAGATTCTTGGTTTTTCTATCATTAAAGACTTGTATTTAGTTGATGACTATTTCAAGCCTATTTTCGAGGAATGCTTAGCAAAAGGTGAGAGTGCAACCTTCTTTCTTGATGACGGTTATTTGTTTAAAGCAGGGAAACTGTGTATCCCTAGTTCCTCTCTTAGGAACCTGCTCATTAAGGAGGCCCATGAAGGTCGTGGCCACTTTGGGATTAATAAGACCTTAGTTGCCTTAAGAGAGTACTTTTTCTGGCCCAAAATGATTTGACATGTTACTCGCTTTTGTAGGAGTTGTGTGACTTGTCATAGAGCCAAGTCTAGATCGAGTTCCCATGGTTTATACACTCCCTTGCCAGTTCCCGTAGCTCCCTAGGATGACCTATCTATGGATTTTATCATAGGTCTGCCTAACTCAAAGAAGGAAATGACTCGATTTTTGTGGTTGTCGATAGATTCTCCAAAATGGCCCACTTTATAGCTTGTAAGACCACCAATAATGCTACTGATATAGCCAACTTGTTCTTTGATAATGTGGTGAGATTACATGGGATTCCTAGGACCATTGTGAGTGACCGAGATGCCAAGTTCCTTAGTCACTTTTGTAGGACTCTATGGGGTAAGCTAGGAACCAAATTGCTATTTTCCACGAGCTACCACTCCCAAACAGATGGTCAAACTGAGGTCACCAATAGGACATTAGGTCAACTCCTTAGAACCGTCCTTAGGTCAAACTTACGACCTTTACCACAAAGACGCTGTCCATAGATCAAATTATTTCATGGTGACTATCCAGCACGGTTCGGAGAGCACTTTTAGTCTGCGCTGGTGAATGGGAGCCCCCTTTTGTGGAGTTTTCTTGTAACAGGTCCAGGCACAACGCTACCAAGCTCACGCCGTTCGAAGTTGTCTATGGTCGCAACCCAGTCACCCCATTGGACTTGACGCCTCGACCGCTGCGTGATCAAGAAAGTGTGCCCGGCGCTAAGCGCGCTGAATTTGTACAGGAACTACACCGCAGAACAAGGGAACAACTGTTGCGCCGTGCTGAGCAATACGCCAAGCAACACAACAAAGGCCGACACCGCATGATATTTGCCCCAGGTGATCTTGTTTGGGTGCATTTGCGAAAGGAACAGTTCCCTGGGATTCGCAAGACCAAGTTCCACCAACGCAGTGATGGTCCTTTCAAGATTCTTGAGGCATATGGAGAAAACGCCTACAAGGTTGACATTCCTGGCGAATACAATGTGAGCCCTACTTTTAATGTCGTTGATCTCTCTCCTTACCTCCCCCCTGAGTTTGAAGATTTGGAAGCGGGGACGCCTCTCAACCAAGAAGGGGAGGGTGATGCGACCCTACCATCGCTGACAACTGTTGAGGAAGAGGAAGCCATGAGCCTTCGCTCACTTAGACCCGAGACTCGATCCCGAGCCAAGCTAATCAGTCAAGCTACGCAATCTCTGGTCCTTCGCACCGTGGCCAACTTCAGTTCCTCTCCAGCAGAGCACTCTTTGAAGTTCCTAACCTCCAGTTCCTTAATGCCTGCACTCACTAGCATGGATGCCTCTTATTCCAGCTCCAGTTCTCAGTACCAGTCTCCAACTTCAGTTCCTGAAGCCAGTTCCCTTAGTATCCGTTCCCGCGAGCTGTGAAGGCCGACTATCTTCTTAGTTATTATTATTATTTCTATTTTTAGCATATGTTATTAGGTTTAGGGCGTGTCTACTCTCATGCTTGAGAGGCCGGCCCTAGTTTCCCTTTTATTATCATCTTTATTACTTTCTTTACTTATTTTGCAAGATACTCTTTTGTTAAGGCTCGCCTATATATATGGCTTGCCTTGTTCATTAATATCACATTTAGCTTTTGGATTAATTGATAAAGTCGAGTGCATCTCCTTGTTAATCCCCTAGGCGTCACCAAACAAAGTCTAACTTCTTTATCCTTTCTTCTTACTTCTAATCCTCTTCCCCGGTGGATTTATCTACCAAACCCTACGTAAATCTCCACTTTACATCCACTTCATCTCTACAATTCATCCGCTCCATCGTTGTGGCTCGTTGTCTCAAGTAACAACTTCAGTATCATTCAGTTCCCCAGTTACTGTCAAGTCTTCCGCCGCCCTCCGAGTTCCCAAACTCGGCCAGTTCTTGAGAAGGCAGACTCCTTACGAGATCTAGATCGCTCCAGCAAGTCATTTTTTACCTTTTCGAGGCCAAGAACGCATCACAACTTGTCTTTGCTCTTCCATGAAGGTGAGACATAGCACAAGCATCCAAAAGTGGGGATATGTGCGAAGGTAGATGACTTAGAAAAGAGAATCTCTTAAGGAGATGTTTCCTTAAGGACCCAAGATGGAAAACGGTTGATAAGGTAGGTGGCCATGAGAACACATCCACCCCAGAAAGGTATATGCATGAGATTGAAAAAATAAGGCTCAAGTGGTTGAACCAAGTGCAAAAGCATTGTCAGTACGGATGGCTTTGGGAACGACTCCAAATTGACTGTTACTCAGTTGGATAAAATTTTTTGACAATAGTTAAAGCATTGTTTTAACACTGATTAGGTATGTTCCAGGAGAGGTCATTACTATTGTGACAGAATAATTATATTCATTGTGTGTGGATGTATGATAAGGTCCCCATAGGTCAATATACACAAGGTTAAAAGACTTTTGTGTAGTAATGGAACTGGCAAAAAAACGATATTTACGTTGTCTTGATTTAGGACATATATCACAAGGTAAATTATAGCTAACATTAGAAGATAACAATGACAATGTATTTATTTTGGAAAAGGAATGTGACCAAGCCTATTATTCCAAAGAAAGGACTTAGGATTAGGACATGCAACAAAGTTATGAGAATTTTTAATACAATTTCTCTTAGGCAAACTACTAAACATCATAGAAGAAGAAGAATCTCACACTGCATTGGAACAAGTAAAGGCCCTTCATGTGTTTATCAAGAGCAAGATGGTTCTTCACAGAAGGGACCCCCAACAAAAAACGATTATCAGAGAAAATGACATCACTATGTGTTTGGGAAACAAGTTTAAGAACCATATGGTTCTTCACTAACAAATAATGATTATCAGAGAAAATCACATCCCTATGTGTTTGGGCAACCAGTTTACGAACAGAGGGAAGATTGGATCAAAATGTAGGGACAAATAGACCATTTTACAAGGTTATATGAGGCAGGATCTTAATAGAACCAAAATAAGTAACTGGAATATGAGTATTATTAGGTAAATCAATAACTCTCTGTTTGGATAATGGTTTATGGATTGAAAAGGAAGATGTAAAACACTTGTGGTCACTAGTGCCCATATCATTTATCCAAACATTCTCAAAGGAAACTAAATAAAATTGTGCACTTAAATTGAGACCATATGAGGAAGAGCAAAATGCAAGAGAATGTAATTGTATACCTGACAAGGCTGACATGGAAATACCAACCAACTCACAGGATGATGGATCAAACTTGCACTTGCTAAGCAACATTTTTAGATGTGCAAATTCTTCTGCAGAGAAACCAGATGAAGATCCCTGATCATTATTACTCTCGCTAGAGCTGGATGCCATGGTCATCCCTTCTTGGCATCTATAGGTGGATATCCCTTGATCTTAGAGCAATTACCCACTGTGTGACCAGTTTTCTTGCATTGATTGCACGTCATAGGAGGTCGCCTAGTAGATATAGTTCCTTAGTTTGAAGGATATCCAATGATTTTGTAACACAGTGTGCCCGTTCTTCTTGAAATGTGAACACACCAAATGAGGCCAACCATTTCAGTTAGAAGATTTTGGCCTTCCATTCCTGATATGCATGGCAGCTGAATCATCAGAAAAACTTGAATTTGCTTCACCTCTCTATGCTTTTCTTCATGAATTAGCATTGAAAAAACTTGAGATATGGCGGGAGTTGGATTCATCGTGAATATACTTCTCCTAACCACATAGAAACTCTCATTGAGTTCCATTAACTCAGTTTAATCCCAACAGCATGAGTATCAATGACATTCAGGTAAATTGTGCAAAGACGATAGTTGATCCCAAAGTTTGTTGATCCTAATGAAATATGTGGTAATGCTATCATTTCCTTGAGAAACACTGCACAGTTCCTTTTGAACACAAAAAGCTTTGAGCTAATGTACTTTGTCTGTATCGCATACACAATTAATTCCATATATCTTGTGCTTTCTGAGTGCATATAATACTCTATGCAATTTCCTTACTAGTTGAATTCAATATCCATGAAACAACCATATCATTGCATTTTCCCAAATTTTGTAATCCGAAATTCCAAGCTACGTCTAATTGCATTTCTATCAATTAGACCTACTTTGTTCTTGGCGGAAAGCGCTACTCTCACCGATTGCTTCCAGATATTAAACAATCTAGAAACCAAGAGCGCACCTAGTGTGTCTGAAGGATCAACGTTCACCGGATTTTGCTGAATTTCCTCCATTGTTGACCCTCCTCTCGCTTCATTCTAAAATTCCATTGTCCCTTCGTCACTGAAATAGAACAATGTCCAAACAAAGCTGATTATAGATACTCACAGTCAATCAAGCCCCAAACAAAAGAACAATCCAAAAAATAACTGATCATAGAAAGAGGGATCGAGACATCGGCTCTAATACCATGTCAGAGAAAGACCGAAATGGGGAAGAGAACAAGAGAAGGGGAAAATGTATCAATCAATAATTGATAAAGTCATAGTATACTTTATCACATATTCATCATTTATTTGTCCACCTTACTCATGTTAAAACATTTAATTGGTTGAAATATATTTATAGAATTATTAATTTTCTTATTTAAAAATTCAATTAATCTATACATATACTAAAACAGAGCGTTGTTGGACAAATGTCGCTCTTACGTTTAATTGGACATTTGACACGTCATCATAACTTAAATAAAACCTAGTAATAAAAAAATTCCACATATTTACAAAATTGAAAAAATATATCTTAATTTAATTAAATGATTATCTTTTACCTAAATTTTTTTTATCTTTTTTTTAAAATTTTATTGATAATATGGGTTTAGGAATTTACAATACATAACTAAATACAATAATTCCAAATCTAACGAAAACATATAACAATTGTTTTCAGTAAAACCAGTAATCTTGTGAACTAGATTAAACGCTTTTGCATACCTTCGTTTTAATCTTCGTTGTCTCCATATACAACCATCTACAAAGGGCTCTATCTTTTCACTATAGTCTTTAAGCGAAAGATGATATGATTCACCAGATAGAATAAGAGAAACTGACATCCGTTGTAATCCAATGTTTGCATCTCTTCTAATATATAGGACTCCAAACCACCACCCATAAAAGATGATTGAAAACCACCCACCATTAGAGGAGAATGAAACATCTCATACAAGGAGAGAATATAAAAACAACTTAAAACAATACTAACTAGACACAAGCTTATAAATTTGGGGCGTATCATCGACAAACAAGACGATGATTGCCCCAAATTCTTGAATGAAGTATACAAGAACAAGAGAGGAAGAGGAACAATTTTTTCTTCTTGGGAGTTTTTGTAACCGTTGAACTACTTTTTAAAAGTACGGTTGGTTAAATTTTTATCTACTATGTACACACTATCCAAATATAATTAAATACACTTGATAATTTCCATCTATATGTATTGATTTATTTAATTGATTATCTTTTACCTATGTTGGGAAAAAGTTTCAAAACGAGCCTATATCGGGAATATTTTTTAAAAAGCCCGTTTCAGAAAACAATTTAATATTCTTCAGGGGGTTTTGCAGGAAACCAGTCGTTATTTGTCAAAATTTACAGGAAACCACCCGTTATAAGGGTATTTATAATTAGAGCAAATTGCAGAAAACCACCAGTTAAATGTGTGGTCATTTGCCTTAAACCACCCGTTAAACGATTAATTACTTACGATCACCCTTAAAATGCATTATGTTAACTTTATCCGTTAAATAGCCAAAATTACCAAATTAACCCTAGTTGACTGGTCAAACTCCAGTTTATATACATTTAATTACGGGTTTGAGTTTAAATTATGTGAACCGGTTTGATTTTGGTAATTAGGGTTGACTGGGTTAAATTAGTTAGTCAAAATCAAGAGGCAATTTGGGGTAAAACTGCGAAGAGCAGAGTGCGAAGAGGAGAGTGCGAATCGAGAGTGCGAATCCAGTGGGAATCGAGTGCGAAGCTGAACCTGTGAATCGATTGCGAAGAGGAGAATGTAGAAGATGGTGCTGCGGATCGACTGCGAAGAGGCTCTGAGAATATGATGTTGCGAATCGATTGCGAAGAGAAAGAGATGATTGCGAACAAGATGTTGCTAACCATTGCGAAGGAGAGGCGATTTTAAGAAAATTGCAAAGGAGAGGTGAACTAGGATTTTCTGCAACCGCTAAGTTTGGGCGATTTTTAGGGTTTCTGCAACTGAAAACTGAGCTCGATTTTCAGGTATATATTATGTCTCCTTTATCTTGGTCACATCAAATCAATAAAATATTAGTGTTTTCCTTGATGAATGTGTGGTCACATGTGAAAAGAGCTTTATGCTCAACATCTTGCTGAATCAAATTGAATGCCTGCTCACATGTCACATGCTCAATTTATTCCTTTGTTTATATGCTTTTACTGATATGAAAATGGAATCTTTTGTTTTTTTCTTGAACACTATTGAATGGGTTGTTGGTTATGCATTTACTTTTCAGATGATGATGTCACTTCGATATTTGTATGATGGGGAGTTTTTTAACAGTGAAAATGGCAATCTTTGTTCTAGGAAAAAAATGGTTTACTGGAAAAAAGATGTTGACGCAGATTTGTTTTCCAGTCTAGAATTGATTGTGCTGTTTCTAAAGAGGACTAAAGTAGATGTAGTGAAAGAGATTTGGTATGCTAAGCCTGGGTTGAATTTGAGTGATGGCTTGACACAAGTTATAGGTGATGATTCAATCAGAGACATAATTGGGTCTATTGCCTCAGATAAAACTGTTCATCTGTATGTTGTGCAAGAAAATGAGGTTAGCCCAACAATGCTTAGAACTCAGCATAAAAGCCCACTTTGTATTGGCCCAAATGCATCAGAAATTCCTCCACCAACTACCCAAAATTCTTGTGTCATTGTTGACTCTCAAAACCCTATATCAGAACCACCTACCAACACTCCATCTCTACAACACTCTTCCTCTTTTGTGGTTTATGAATCTGAGGGTGGGGGCTTAAATGGTGAGTCTGGGAGTGGTGGGTTACCTGGTGAAATTGATGTGAATGAGGGGCTAGGTGATGTTGATGCATGTATTTCAGAGTCATCCTCATATTATGAGGATCCACTGTTTGTTGAGAATGTTTGGGCTGGAGAGGATCGTGAGATTTTCAAAATCAATGTTGATCATGAGGTCAATGAGGGGTTAGAAGAAGAAGGTAAAGGTAACCAACTAGCTTATGATCCAGAACTATCTGAGGGTGAAGATGTTTTCCAAGTAGTGCATCCAGAAGAAGGTTATTTGAGCTATTCAGGATCAGATGGTGAAGCTCATGTTAGGTATCCAGAATTTAACCACCTAGTTGATTTTAAGAATAAAATTTTCCTTAAGATTGGTATGAGATTTGGGTCCAATGATATTTTTAGAAAGGCTCTAAGGCAGTTTGCTCTGGAAAATGGATTTGATTATTACTATTTGCACAATGACAAGAACAGAGTTTCAACTTATTGTAAAAACAAGTGTGAGTGTCCTTATATCCATGGTAGGATAGTTTGTGTTTGTAAGAAGACTATTTGTAGCTTCAAAGCAACTGCAAGAAAAATGGGTTCTGATGTTAGTTTTCAGCTGAAGTCATTTGATCCAAACCATGATTGTGGGTGGCAAGATAACAACACAAAGGTCACTTCAATTTGGTAAGCAGAACAATATCTTGAGCATTACCTGGCTGATGCTAAGTGGAGGATTAAGACTTTTATTCAGACAGTGATGAGGGAACATGGTGTGAGTATCACTTACTCTCAAGCATGGAGGGCTAGGCTGAGGGCTGTTCTGCAAACACAAGGCCATGCCCCAGAGCAATATGCTAAAATTTGGGATTATGCATCTGCAATCCTCAGGTGGAACCAACGCACTAGTGCTTTTGTGAAGATAAACACAAGACCTGGTGTGGAGAGACATCTATTTCAAAGATTCTATGTATGTTTACATGCTTGCAAGCAAGGGTTTATGCTGGGATGTAGGCCTATTATTGGCATTGATGGATGTCATCTGAAAGGAGCATACAAAGGGCAAGTTTTTAGTGCAGTGGCTAAGGATAGAAATGAGAACATTTTTCCTCTAGCTTATGCAGTGGTTGAGTTAGAGACTAAGGAGACATGGTGCTGGTTTTTGGAGAATTTGATCAGGGATATAGGTTGTAACAACTTGACATTCATGTCTGATAGGCAAAAGGGTTTGAGTGGGTGATGGAGGAAAAAATTGGTTCCTATTATCTTCAATTTGTGTCAATGTAGGATAAACAATATTTAGCTTATTGAGTACAATTTACTAAATTTGTAAACCTTGGCAAGGAATTTCAACCACGTTGCCTAAGTAGTCAACAAATATTGGATATTGTGCTTAAGTTATACCTCATGTTCTTTCTTATGAAAATATATTATACATTTTCTTTGAAAAAAAAGAAAGAGATAACATATTACACTTTGCTTCTTATTTAAGCTTCGAAGTATAGAACATTATAAGTTCTTGATTGTTTAGCACTTGCTGATCTCATAATGGCCTTGGTGAAGTGTAATATGATGCTCTAGTCTTTTATTTTATATCTATTTTAGATTCTTCCTTTACCTATTTTTCTGGTAGTAGTGATTTGCCTATCCATGTGAACATTATTCTAAAATTTTCCATCCAATTGGTTGTTCTTTATTTGTGCTGCAGGATCTTGTAATTCTGTGCATCTGCTTGAAAATCATTCATGCATGGAGAAAATATCAATCAAGCACTTGCTTATCTCAAAACAAGGATTTCTTGTCTCGGTGGAGGAAACTTGACAGTAGCAGAGTTTGTAGAGATTACACCTGACTAGTTAGGTTTCTGTTTCTGGATCTTGTAAACTTTTTCTACACATTTTGGAAAAGATACACTGAATGATGACATCATAGTCAATAAGAGTTCTATTTTTTATATATGATGTTTCTTTATTTTGATGGTTGCCAAACAGATTTTACACCAATTGATAAATTATCACGTAGAGACATTTTACGACGCTTTAAAGCGTCGTAAAATGTCTCTACGCTAAAACACGTCGATGTTGGTTGAATCTTGACGCTTTTTAGCGTTTAAAGTAAGTGAACTGCCTGAAAAAACCACAATAAATTCGACGCTTTATTGCGTCAAAATACTCCTCGACATATAAAAGTGTCAATATTGGTTAAATTATGACGCTTTTTATCGTCAAAAATCAAATGAACTCTTTAATTTCCCTCTCAAAAAAGCGTCAAGAAACGTATGTTGACGATAAAAAGCGTCGAGCTTGGTGACGCAATAAAGCGTGGACAAATCGTTACGATGGATTTCCCTACGCTTTTATGAAGAGTCGGTAATGTAAATGGCTACACATAAAAGCGTCAAAAATGGCATTAAAAGCGTGGGTGTTGGCCTTGTTTTCTAGTAGTGCGTGCTTTATATCTCTGTATGGATCCCGACTCTGTGTTTTATTTTGTAAACCCGTTTACAACTAATGGGATTTTTTCCTTTTGGAAGAGGAACTATCTCCCAAGTCTTGTTTGTTTCGAGTGCATAGAACTCCATTTGTCATGGCCTCTTGCCATTCTTTGAACTGGCTGACATGTTGGTAGGTGGATGGCTCGGTAATAGGGAGATATGTGGGTGTGGCAGATATAGAAGGGAAGGAAAGGGTAGTGGTGAGGGTGTGACAGCAGATGCATTCAATGGAGGAGAAAGCATGGCATACATAGTCATGTAAATAATGTGGTTTTGTGTGAGACCGAGAGGATCTTCTTGGGTTGTCAAGTGAAGAAGGAAGGGGTGGATTAGGCACATCAGTGATATGTGATGGAGTAGGTGTGGGTTGAGGTGGGTATGGATCAAAGGAAGGAGATTCAACAGGCCAATTTTCTGAAGGAGATGGTGTTTTGTGGAAGGGAAAGATACTCTCAAGAAAAACGGTATCTCGAGAATGAAATACTTGTTTTGTGTTGAAATCTAGGAGCTTGTAGGCCTTCTTTTTTGGGGAATACCCGAGAAATACACATGTTCTAGCACGAGCACTGAACTTGTCACGGTTTTGTTGTAAGGTGGATGCGAAAAAAAAAGAACCGAACACCTTGAGTCTTGAGTAATCAGGAAGCCTGGAATATAAAATCTCAAAAGGAGAATTGTTGTGTAGAAGAGGAGTAGGAATTCTGTTGGTGATGTGCACTGTTGTGAGGGGAGCATCTCCCCAGAATGAAATTGGAAGTTTAAAATGGAATAATAAATCTTGAGCTACTTCAAGCAGATGGTTGTGCTTGCGTTCGACAACACCTTTCTGTTGAGGGGTTGCACTGCAGGAAGTTTGGAGGAGGATTCCTTGTGAAGCCAAGAATTCAGATGCAATCTTCCCCGATCCTAATTCCAGAGCACTGTCAGTTCTGATGGCCTTGACTTGACACTTAAACTATCTTGTAACCATGGAAAGAAAGTTCTTGATGATGCTGAAAGCATTTCCTTAGGATGCCATCAAGTGGATCCAGGTAGACCTACTGAAATCGTCCACAATAGTTAGGAAAAATTTGTAGCCGTCATGAGTAGAGCACCTATAGGGCCCCATAATATCCAAGTGTATCAACTCAAAAACCAAAGAAGATTTAATGACACTAGGATGAAAAGGTAATCTACGATGTCTAGCCTTAGCACATGAATCACATGCAACAAATATATGGTGAATGAATATCACCACTGACAAAAGAAAAATCTTTGAGTTTATATGCATGTAAGTGACCAAGGCGAGCATGCCAAATGTCTGCACAAACAATATTAACAGTGGAATGATTGACATCAGGAAAAGCTAATTTGATTGAATTCAGTTGTGCATTTGATCCTTCATGATCTTGTTTGAGAAAATATAAGCTTTTTCTTGCATCGGAAAGGATCGTAATCCTCTTGGATGTCACATCCTGTAGAAAGCATCCCTGGCGTGAGAATATGACGAGAGAGTTAACATCAGAAACTAACTTTCCAATAGACATGAGATTGCATTTAAATGCAGGATCATAAAGAACCCCCTGAAGCTTCAAGTCTGGAAGGATCTGTACAGAACCAGCAATATGAATTCTTAACATGTCCATTTGGTAAAGTGATGTTGAATGAATGTGATAGAGTAACCACATCACTAAGACAAGATTTATCACAAGTCATGTGGTTACTAGCACCTGTGTCAAGGATCCAAGCCTTGAAAGAAAAACCCGATGAAGTGTGAAGAACCTTACCAGAGAAAGCAACAAAGTCGTCTGGATCAAAGTTAGGGCCCTGCTCTGACTGATCACCAAGATGACGAAGAAGCTGAGAGATCTGATCCTGTGAGAGAGATACATATGTGGTGGTTGCAACATTGGCTTGGCTAGGAGTATGCTTTGAGCGATCATCAGAACAATCTCCCTTCGATTTCTTTGGTGGAAATCCAATTATAAAGAAGCAGCGATCGATTGTGTGACCTGTTTTCTTGCAATTTAGACATTACAGGTTCTTGCGATCAGGTTTGCTTCCACTGGAATTTCCAGATTCAGAGCGAGGACGAGTGTTGTCACTTTGCTCAAATTTATGAAAATGAAAAGAGGTAGAGTCAATTGATGGCGATTGAATCGATCTCTGCTTTTCCTCTTGGATGAGCATGTTGTATGCATCGTTGATGGTTGGTGGTGGCATCATCACCAAGATTTGGCCTCTAATGGCGGTGAAACTATCACTTAATCCCATTAGAAAGATAGGAAGCTTTTGGTCTTCTTCATATTTCAAAATCTAAAGAAGACAACCACAGGAACAATCAAGAAAACGACGCATATGACTTAGTTCATCCCATAGAGATTTCATCTTCGTGAAATAAGCAGAAATAGAGAGAGAACCTTGAGTGAGAGAAAGAAGATCCTTCTGAATGGAGTAAAGTTGTGCGCCATTGAAGGTCACATATCGAGCTTCGAGTTCATCCCATACGCCTTTGGCGAGAGGATTGTAGATAACGCTACTTCTGATTTCGGCGCTAAGTGTGTTAAGGAGCCAAGCAAACACCATATTGTTGCATCTCTCCCAAGCATCAAAATCAGTTGATGTTAATGGAGGTTGAGGAACACGACCTGTGACAAAACCTAACTTATTCTTGGAAGATAAGGAAATTGTCATGTTGCGACGCCACTCTCTATACTTCTGACCGGTAAATTGTTGCGTAACGAGAAGCAATCCAGGATGATCGGAATTCTGGAGGAAAAGAGGATTACTGTTGGAATCCATGGAAGAACAGAGGTGTGGCTATGGTGGAAGAAAATAGGGGTTTTAGGATAAATGGATCTTTTTTGGCTGCTACCATGTCAATGTTTGGAGGATAGAAACTTTGTTTCTTTCAATATTGACTGAATTAGTTTGTTACAGAGAGAATTGGATCTTATATCCATTACACAGAGGAAGCCAGCTAATGACAGTTGTTTAATTGAGCTAACTAACTTGAGCTCTAATCCTATGCTCCGCAGGAGTAATGATCCTGTGCTTCTCATCTTGAGAAGGCTCTACTCTATCATGTGTATCAAAGAAAAAGATGAGTAATGGACATATATTGCGCATGGCAACAAGATAGTTAACACTAGATAAGAGACCTGAACAAGCTCATTTTGATTAGGTTAATTATATCTACTTGAGTTCTACGAGTTACAAATCCTAAGCATCAAGTAGCCTTATATGATACAGGGAGTGTCGGCGTTCACTGAACATGGCTATCCCTGATATTCTGGTTTACTCTCTCTATACTGCAATGCAAATTATATGAATATAAAGGCAAAGCTTCTACGTTGTTGTAAGAAAAACACGTCATTTGGGGCCGAAAAAAGGATCTTCTTGCCTCTGGTAGATCTCGAACAATTTCCTCGAGTGTGTGCTTGCTATCGTTTTGCAATCATCAACACCTTTGGCATCATGAATTTGCAGCTCCTCTACTGACCTATTCATGCCACTTTGTGGATCCCCATTAAGCAAAAACTCAGCCAGAATTGTACCCCTGATACAAATGTAACCCAAATATTTCTAAGAGTGTGGTCGAATATAATAGTCACATGGAAAAGCAGAAAATAAAAAAAATGTAAAGGTGCTTTTAACAAGCACTTTAATATGCATGGATGCTGTCGAATCCTCTGTGAAGGTGCTTTCTAGGCCTCTTTTATTATGAAACATAAGCAACAAATAGTTTTAACTAACGATATTTATACCTGAAAGCATGGATGCTGTCGAATCCTCTGTTTTCCGGAAAAGCTGAGCCAGAATTCAGATTACTAAGAGATGATTTATGTTGTCTATAAAGGGCACATACTGCTTTCATGGTAAGAATAGGGTCTGTATCAATAGCACTCAACATAGCTGATTCAAATTGCCATGATGCATCAGCATCTAGCTTGTCATCACTGCAATTTATAGCTGTGGTAGATTTAGAGACACTTTGATCATTCGAAGATGCTACTGCTAAGACAGAATGGTTAACAGGCCCATAAGACAAATTTCCCGCACTTGAACTTCCAGATGAATCTCTTTTTCGTTTCAGTCCATCTCCATTTAGCAGATGTATATTTGTGGGTTTACCTCTAACTAGCAAAGATAGGTTAGCATTTTGTCCAAACAGCTTAGGAGGACTCCCTGAATTTTTTCCATCGGACTCTTCTTTTATTTTATAATCCAGTCTGTCCTCCAAATCTGCAACATCTGTCCAGAGAAGAATTCAGTTGTAGTTTTGAGACCAGAAAAAGGATGACATTGCCTGTATGGGTTGTTGCATTCAAGAAAGCATGATTCACGTAAGCGGTTCACAGTTTTCAGTTGTAGTTTTGACTTTTGAGATCAGAAAAAAGGATTCTGTTTAAAATGCATGACACTGTCTATCTGGCTTAGCATGATTCACATAAGCATTTTACAGTTGGCATTTAGAAACCATAAATATGTAGAAGAAAAAACACATTTGATTGATGGTGAAGGTGGCTTAGTCATTTACAACAAGAAGGAAAAAGGATAAAATACCAATCAACACTTTCACAAGGAGATCAATAAATTTGAAAATTACTTATATGACCTGAATAAGCATTCCAATCGACTTTCTTAAATCACAAGCTTTACAGGAACTTCCATTGTACGACAACCTATGATCCATAGACCATTACTAATTCAAGGAAAATAACAAAACATATGTTTTTATTTCATTGGTTCCTGCACACATCTTAGGATTCTAGTTCCCAGATATTTACCTTTCCCAAGTTATCAAGAAAACATAAAGATTTCAAGTTGTACTCTGCACCCTTCACAATGAGAAACTTGTCTCATTCCCAAATCCAGAACATAATATCAACTCATCATAATACATACTACTTAGGAGTTAAGAGCCAGCTATAAAAAGCGAAAACTCTCAACTCCAACTTAAAAATCATGATCTTAGTAAACCTGAATCATGGTCAATATTATGAAACCATCTACAAGAAAAGCTGGAAATCTTTGTATAAACCGCTCTTGCAAGCCCTTACTTACTTTATGCTTCAATATATCCTGATGTATATTGCACGATCCACACCTAATTAAGTATAAATTGTACAAATGACCCCTAATCAGAAAAAATGCATGTAGCATTAGCTATTTATATTTTGTAATCAATTCAACCCCCACACTCTTTATACTCTAAACCCTGACAATAAGAAAGGCTTACGATATACTCCCTCCGTCCCACTATATAAGCCCTATTTGACCTCGGTTCGGCTGCCGATGCGCATTTTGTTTCGTTAATATCTCTAATTGTTTATGGGTAAAAAATATAAAAATTTGATATTGTTAAAGTAATCATTGAGACGAATCAAACAAGACCCCATATGATCATATTTTTCGTTATATATTGGAAGAAATCAAGAAGATTGTCTCGAATTGTAAATAGTGCTGAAAAATGAAATGGAGCTTATATAAGGGGACAGACGGAGTACAAAGTACCCCTTAGGCCCTTTATCATAAATGTGTGGTGAACCAAGACTTAACCATAATAACTCAGGGTCATCCTTCACATTGTGACCAGTTCAGTGAATCAGTGATAATTGATCACTCTAATAAGTAGCACTAGCACATACTTACTATTGAAAACTGAATATCAACCTGCAAGACTGGAACAAGTGAAGGATCACCTTGAAACACATAATAATAATAATAGATAAATAAAACAATAATAGTCTTAAATCTTGTGTTGACCACAAGAGACATAACTTACCTCCATCATATGCAGGGTTTAATCCAGCATGAGTAGTACTACTCAGATTCAGACTTGAATCCTCCATTAGAGTATGAATTCGTTCCTTGAAACTATTAACTACGTTCTTCAAATTTTCAGTCTGAGCAAACGCTTCCTCTTTCTCCTTCTCCAAGCACCCAATCTTCTGCAAGAGCTTCTGGATTTCCCCTTTCAAATCTCTCTCTGCTTCCTCATTCTCGTCTTCCAGAGCCTTAATCTTCAAACGAAGCCTAGCATTATCCTCACTTTCCTCTTCCTCTCTTCCCACCGCCTTATTAGCTCTCCGACGAGCATTTGCGCAAACCATCTCCATATACCAAATCTTGTGCCGAGCCCTAATCACCTCGGCTTTTGTGTTGCGAAATTTCTTGTTCAATTCGCGCCACCGGAAAACCTCCTCCTTCTTCTCTGTCTGAAAGGTGTCGCACTTCTTCTTTAGGGCGTCGTTCTCCTGGAGGACGCCATTGTACTTGTCCTCTATTGTAACCTTCTCAACCTTCAATTGTTGCTCCCTCTGGATCAGGACAAGCTCGGCGTCTTCGAAGCTAATCTCTCGGAAGCCGGATTTCAGATTCCATACAATGTCTGAAATCGAGAGGTTCTCCATTGCACGCAGCGACGAGACTGAAATGGAAATCCAGGTAGAACTCTGAAATTTCTGATTTACGTAAAGTTTGTTTTTGGCATGGGCTCTTTTTTTTTTGAGCGGTCAATGTCGTCTTTATTCAGGCCCTTACTATTTAACGCCCACCCCTTTTGCTATTTACCGCTCAGGCGCCGTGCGTCACGCATGAATTATATCCGTGCGTGACGCATGGTTTTAATCCATACGCCACGCACAGAACAAAACCATGCGTGACGCATGGACACAAACCATGCGTCACGCATGGATTTTTTTCCTATAAAAGCCCAAAAACATCAAACCCTACCATTTTGTCATATTCTTCAACAACAACAACGGCGGCTGCAATCCATAACGCACCATTTTACCCCAAAATCCATCTTTCTCATCATCTTTTTTGCATATAAGGTATGTAAACATTAAGATTTCATTGTTATGGTATGGTATTGATGTATATATGAGGTTTTCATGTTGTTTTGATGATATTTACTTCAAAATCCAATGTGTATGTTAATTAGTTGATTAGAAATGATTAAACTTGTAATATATGAATGGATTGTGTACTTTGTTGATAATTTATTGACAAATTTGATATTTTCATGTGTATATAGTTTATTAGGGTTTTGATATTGAATTAGGGTTTTGTGAATTAGGGTTATGAATTAGGTTGTTGAAATTGGGTATGGTTTTAATGAAATTATTGAAAAACTGTTATAATTTTGAAAAAAGTGTTGAGATTAGGGTTTGAAAGCCATGGAAAAACTGCAGAACACAACCCTGGAATGTGCAATTTCATGCGTCACGCATGGATTGCAACCATGCGTGACGCATGGATGGAAGCCATGCGTGACGCATGGAATTGCACATTCCAGAAACTGTGTTCTGCAGTTTCAGATTGTATTTGATGATATGCTGATTGAGTTTTTGATGATATGCTGATTAAATTCAGTAAACTGATTAATTTTGTGGAATTGCACATTTTATGATGTAGATATGGATGGTGGTCGTCGACCTGGACGGGATACTCGTCAAAGAAACAGAGATCTGAAGAAAAAAGATCCCGTAGTTCCAAAACAAAGGAAGAAGAAGAATAGACAAGAATCGCCTCCTCGTCGTTTAGAGTTTTCTGATGAGATACAACAGCAACAACAACAACAACAACAACAACAACAACAACAACACCAACAACAACAACACCAACAACAACAACAACAGCAACAGCTAGCTTTGTCTGCTGCAGGTTTAGATCCCCAGGGTTCCCCTCATTACTTTCCTGGCACCCCCATTCTGATCCCACATCAAACTATGTTTCCACAACAAACACAGTTTTCAGGCTATCCGGGCTATCCACAACATGACCAATCATTTGTGGAGATGATGAGGCAAGCTACTGGTTCTCATCACTTTCAGAACCCTCAGACGGGTGATGACCAGTACGCACTGGTTGCTTGTAGCAGTGCAGGGCCATCAGCTGGGGGTGCCAATGGTGATTCTGATTCTGATTATGAGCAGGAGCATGAGGAACAGGGTCAGGAAGAGGATCGGACCTATGGGAATGTTCATGAAGAACATGAAGAAGCGGAAGAGCAAGAGGAGCAGGAGGAACAACCCAGAAGACGACGACGACGACAACCTCCGGTCAAAAACATATACGTCCCTCAGTTAGAGGGGGGTACTCCTGGAGGTCCACAAATTCCGGAGCTGCTCATAAGCTTTGAAGCTCATACAGCCTTTTTTGTGCAAAAAGGAAAGGTATGTAATTAGAATTTGGTTTATAGATTCAATACTTATCATAACTTATTTGGTTTATAGAATTTGTGATAATAAATTTGTTAATGTATGAATTGATTTGATTAACCAAATGGATTATTTGTTGAAATATTTGTAGTTTTGTTGAAAATTTGGTTAAGGTGTGCTGTACAGAATTTTCTGCATTCTGTGTAATGCAAATCCATGCGTGACGCATGGTTCATGTCCATGCGTCACGCATGGTTCATGTCCATGCGTGACGCATGGATTTGCATTACACAGAATGCAGAAACTGCTTTCTGCATTCTGTACATTGCACCTTAACCAAATTTATGCAGTTTCTGTATTCTGCAGTTTCTGGAAAAAATTTATGCGTTATTAAAATTATTTGTGTTACGTAATCAATTTACAGGATAGAGGCGTACTCCCTTACCAGACAAGACAATCCCAGCTGAAAGATTGGGAACTTAATTCTGACTTGTCATGGGGTAATCACGCAATTGCAACGGAGCTGACTCATCTCAGGGTATTGATGTACGATGTGATTGATTATCCGCTCATCTGCGCCTTTATAGAAAGGTGGCATCCTGAAACAAATAGCTTCCACATGCCATTTGGTGAGATGACAGTGACGTTGCTCGACATCAAGAAGCTGCTGTTGCTTCCTATTCACGGGAAAGCTATGGTGACCGACCCCACCGCTTCAGTCGGGAGAACTACGAACAAGAACTTTTTTGGTGAAAAGGGACGGCAAAATTTTCATCTTCAAAATGAACAGCTCGATAGTTATTGGATGAGCGCGAAAAAGTTTAAGGCGCACATTGAGGGCCTAAATGATCCCGTAGTTCATGGAATGGGATATATATTCCACTTGCTGGCTTCCACAATCTTCACTGACAAGTCACAACATAAGCTCCCGATGAGATTTGGTGCATTTCTAGGGAGTGTTGAAGAGGCAAGAAGTATTTCTTGGGGATCTGCGGCGCTAGCATATTTCTATCGCCAAATGGGCATCGCTACACGCCAAAATTGTGGTTTGATCTCATTTTGTTTCACTCTCCTTCAAGTAAGTTTTTAATTATTTAGGAACTACATTTTTTAGCAATCATAACTTATTTCTATGGTTTTAATGCTAACTATATTTTTTAAATGGTAGGGTTGGATATACACATACTTCCCATCCTTAGCAGCTGGTGTTCGGCGTAATCCTGGTTGGTCAGTTGATCATCCTTATGCGTTTCGGTTTCTACCAGAGGAAGCGTTGCCGAACTACGACCCTGAAGCACGAAACTACAGAGCTGAACTAGATGCAATGAGGGCGGATCAGGTATTTGTGTTGCATTTTGTTTACATTTTTAAGCCTCAGTTTTTTTGCAATTCCATGCGTCACGCATGGATCTGTGTCATGCGTCACGCATGGATCTGTGTCATGCGTCACGCATGGATCTGTGTCATGCGTCACGCACGAATCAAATCCATGCGTCACGCATGGAATTGCAAAAAAAACTGAGGACTTTTTTTCATCATCTTTGCTTGGACCTTTAATGAAATTACTGTTTGAGTAATGGAAGACGTTGATATTGTTTTTAGGTTAATTGGAACCCGTATGGTGAAATCGACTTCAGTGATCCTGCCTATGCTCCTGCTCTTTTTTTCGGGGTGCTGAGCTGCATGGACATAACCGAGCCCCACCATCCCGATAGGTCGCCTAGGCAGTTTGGTAGGGTGCAGATGATTCCCAGGCCTCCAATTTCACCCCTTAGAGCCCATAGGCTCATCAGCCCTAGGTCATATGTGGTGAATTATGATAGAATGGCGTGGAGTTGGGAGGGGATGGATATCCACAGGGCGACCCTGGAGCAGATGGGACCACCTGCGCAGACAGGTTTTGAAGAAGCTCCGGAGTATCTTATGTGGTACATCCCCCGCACTCATCGATTTCTGATACCCGGCAGACACGCTAGCTTGGAAGCACAGCAGGTAATACATTTATCTCATGTAACTTGAGATCTTGATTTTTCTTTAAGTTTGATTTAAGGTAAACATTATGCAAATAGCTTATTTCAATATTTATTTTTATTTGTAGGTTTTTGACAGGGTCTACGATCACTTGTCACCATATGCAACCTTGCCTGATCCCTATGATGTTTCTGCAATGCATGGAGCCATAACCGAGGTCCTTCAAGATATTGAGCCGTGGACAACTATGTATCAACAACATCGGTGGTGATCTTGTTGGATTGGGTTCGATTGTTTTTTATGAACTGTTTGTTTTCAGATTTTCAGGATTGTCCTTTTTTCGTAAGGAAACTATGACGTTGTTGGATTGATGTTGTTGGATTGTTTGTTAAGGTTGTTTTGTGTTTGAACTTTTCAATTCTGATTAGCGTTGTTGAATTTGTTGGATTATTTGTTTAGGGTGCACAAGACATAAATCTGCATTCTGTTAGTCAAATGTCGAACCATGCGTCACGCACAGATGCATTCCATGCGTCACGCACGGATGGGTTCCATGCGTGACGCATGGAATTGTTAACCTACGCCTATAAATTGACTCCCTCAGCATACCATTTCCACTCATTAATCTCTCCTTTTCACTCCCTCAGCCTGTAAGTTGATTCTTGAAGTTCTTCTTTGAAGCTCCATATTCCACATCTTATTCCTTACTTTCTCACTTGTTTTCTTACATTGTATTACAGATTGGAAACCAACATGGCATCATCCTCATCATCATCTTCAATACCACAAGAAGGCAGCACCATTCAGTGTCCAAATAAGAGGTGTAGGAAGTCTATCACGGTTTTCAGCGCTAATGACAAGATGAGACCAGACCAGTATGGCCGAAGGTTTTTTACATGCCAATGTAACTTCAGGTGGGTGTTTCTTGATCCTGAGTATGACCGTCATCATCTCCGTGTTATGACGAAATTGTTGGAGGAAAACCGGACTATGGCAGCGAAACTGGGAATCTTTAACGAAGAGAAAGATTTGGAAACGGCTAAATGGTGGGTGAAGGAGCTCTATGAGGATTTTGAAGAGAAACCAGCCGATTCTGACGATGCGTAGTGGTCTTAGTATTTCGTTCCTTTTAAGATGTAATGTGAAGTGTCTTGGTGTTTTGTCTTTGTTATGTTCGTTTTAATTTACGTTTCAAGAATGAGTCTTTTTTATGCTGTAATGAATCTGTTTTATTTTGTAATGTATCGGTTTTTTGTTGAAACGTATCTGTTTTATGTTGTAATATATCTGTTTTATGTTGTAATTCTGATGTCTCCTTTTCATAAGACTACTCATATGTCTCCTTTTGACAAGACAACTCATATGTCTCCTTTTGACAAGACAACTCATATGTCTCCTTTTGACAAGAAAACTCACATGTCTCCTTTTGACAAGACAACTCATATGTCTCCTTTTGAGAAAACAATTCGGAAGTGTTGCTTTTGACAAGTAAAGCTGAAATGGAATTTCTGCATTCTGTAGGAAAAATGCAATTCCATGCGTGACGCATGGACACGAACCATGCGTGACGCATGGATTGACTCCATGCGTGACGCATGGAATTGCATTTTTCCTACAGAATGCAGAAATTCCATTTCAGATGCAAAGCACCTGTTTCACGTGAAATGTAACCCAGAAATACCACATAAAGACTGAAATGTGCATCAAAAGATACAACCTTACAACATTAGAAGGTCATTCGAAACTCGAAATAAAATACACATTACAACATTGTCATGACTGACAATAACTCTTGAACTAGTAATCGTTTTCATCATCGTCTGGAATTGTGATGCTTTGTTTGGACGATTGATGTCCTCCTCTTTTCGGGGGGGTGTAAGCCCCACATCTTTGCCACACTTCGTCATACAAGGCCGCAGCAGATTCTTCACAATTACGCTCCCAAAGATTATAAACAGGTGGTAGTGGACATCCATCCTTCAGGCGAATCTGAGATAGATTTTACGGAATTGCATAATTAAATTTACATGTAATGCACTAGGTAAATAGCAATTGAAAAAAACATACCGGGATGAAATGTTCTTCCTGTGTGAGTAGTAATAGGCAAACAACTTGCATCTTGGCTCCAGGTTGACCATACCAAGTCGGAAGTCTAAGAGGTAGGAATGTCTGTTTAATTTGCTCGCCTAGACACACAAAGACACAATTACATGCCGAAGCCACCAAACATGCCATTTCTGGTACGGTAAGCCACTTATCCCTTGGAGCTGGGTAGTAATCGCTTTCCCATGTAAGTTGATGTATAGCGGACTCCAATGTTGGATTTACTTCTCCACCAATCCACGTGCCTTTAAGTAAATGCCAAATCTCTTTAGCCTTTCGTATCATCTCTTCTCGTATGAACTTCCAATGCTCTTGGGTCCCACCTGTTACATGACTCTCAAAAACAGATTGAGTGACGGAATATTTTGGATAAAGTGTACATTAGAGTGAAGATAATATCGTTCACCTGTTTCCATAGAAATAGATCTAAACCCGCAGTTTCCATCGGCTCTGATGTCAAACCACCCCTCCACATATGGTCTCATGCACATTGGTATCTTTCTAATGTACTTAGAAGGCGCATACATTTTTTGTGGAGCGGGAGGTGCACCAAAGGGTTTAGGAACCCTTTGCTTCTTGGGAGGTGTTTCTTCCAAAGCTCTAGACCTCATCTCTTGGTCGGTGTATTCCCATGCTGACTTCTTTCTTTGTGTAGATCTAGGCACTTTGTTAGGAGCTCCTTGGGGACGACCACCGGTGTGTTTCGAAATAGGCGGCTCTTTGAGAGGTGTATCCACTTTAGCTATCTTTCTGACAGATTCAATACACTTCTCTTGATCATGTGGTGACAAGGTGTTCCATGTTTCTTCATAAAATTCATCAAATAAACGTCTTGCCACGTTTTTCTTAGTTTCAAGATGACACTGTGTATCCACTTCTTCCAAAGACAACGTACTCCAAAAAGGATGCAAAGACACGGGCTGAATTGGCATTTGTTTCTTCACACAAGTCGCAAGGTCATGGACACACAGCATCCCGTCTCTGACCTTGGTTGCACAATCGCAATATTGTGCATTGTGCATGCCTTGTACACCTTTGTCGTATTCTTTAATCAAGAGCTCCATTGCCTTGTACGAAACTTTGCACTTCAAATGTACAAACAAAGATGTTTGGTGAACAAGTCTAAACGTCTTTGTTAGACTCTCGTTAAATGAACCCAATATCTCTTTCAGCTGGTTTCGTGCCATGTCACTGTATTCCTCAAACACTGTGTCGAGCCTACCTTGTCCACCACTCAAATATGACTTCAAACAGGAATGCGCTCCTTCCACTCTGCATTTTTATTAAGGTGTTCAAACAGGAATGTGCTTGTGCAGTTTCTGTAAACTGCACATCCATAGTGTAAATCTCATTTGGTTTACAATGAGCCCTGGTCATTTCAACTACTGTACACACTTCATCAGGCGTCAATGTGCCTGCAAACGCATTCCCAAACAAGCTACTACCAATAGGATGGTTGTGGGTACCTAACATTACAGTAAGTTTCCAAGCCCCTCTATGCTCCTCTAGAAGTTTTAATTCGAACCAACATCTACATTTTTTCGTCTTGATGTTTTTCCTCACTCCCTTAGCTTTTGAGTAATTCACTCGTCCTCTATCACAGATAAGCTGAAGTTTTCCAGATTTTGTTTCGGTAGGTGCTCTACTCCTTCCATTGACTATGCAAAAGTTGTTGGCTTGTGCAATGTTAACGGCCCAATCCACTCCCTGTTGTCTAGAGGGGAATACCAAGTCATTTGCAAACAACTCTGAGTAATCAACAGAGACATATTGTTCTTCTTGAACTTCAATATCAAATTCTGGTGCAGTACGCAAAGGACGAAACACATTTAAGCTACTTGTGTCTGAAAGTGGCCTCATCAAATGCGAAGGCCATTGCGACAAACCGTAACCGGTTCCAAAAGATCCAGTGTTGATATCACCAAACTGTGATTGCGGTTGCTCCCATGTTGTCAAATCAATGCCCAAATCAAACGAAGGTATGTAGTCGAGGTATGACGGAGGTGGGCAGTCATTAAGAGTAATCTTGTCTAATCCAGTAAACACAGAAAAGTTCATCTATGCACAAACACACAGATAACAAACCAGTTAAGCTTCTGTATGGCAAATCCATACGTCACGTGTGGATCCATTCCATGCGTGACACATGGTTACAACCCATGCGTGACGCATGGGTCCACTCCATACGTGACGCATAGAAATACAACATGCAGTTTCATTCATCTTTTGTCATGGTTCGTATGATTCTGTTAACCACACTATGTTTCATTAACATTTCAAACATCATACATCATAAATTCAAAAGTCAACATCTTTTGTCATACAACTAATACCTTTAACATGTAAAGTCCATAAAACCCAACAAGTCAAACCCCTAAAACAAGTCAACACCTTAAAAACTAATATTATAATACTTTTCAAACATCATAATCACTAAAGTAAACAAAAAATCACAAATCAACATCTTTAGTCATACAACTAATACCTTGAACATTTGAAATCCATTAAACCTAACTAAATCAAACCCTAAAAGAAGTCAACACCTTAAAAATTAATATTATGAACAAGAAATGTTACCTTATTAAGATTGTAACTTGAAAATGGTGCTTCTCCACCTCTTTCATTGGTGCATTCCTCTTCATTCTCCATATAGAAAGAGCTTTTTTGGGATAAAATGGTGTGTTTTGCTCTCAAGAATGTTCAACAATGGAGTTAAAAGGGTTTTGACATTTGAAATATGGAAAGAAAGGAAGATAATAGGGGTTAATGTAGGTGTTACGGAAATGGTAAAAAAAATTAATGGAGTTATTACAGTAGGTGAGACAAGACGTGCTTGCTGCATGAGTTCTGAAAAGAAAATCCGTGCGTCACGCATGGTTGCCATCCATGCGTGACGTGTGGTTTGCAACCATGCGTGACGTGTGGTTTGCAACCATGCGTGACGTGTAAAATGGCACATGATCCCTTTGATTCTTAGTAACACTGATGTGTGCATGATTTCCAATCAAAATAAAATTACATATTGTCAAAGGTTGGACATTTAGGCCACGTAAGAAGTCCAAACAAAGGATATGCTACTTTACAAGTTAATAGTTGTTATTGGGAGTTACCCACATGGTTAAATATCCCTAATAGGCATTGAAAACAAGTTTCATTCCATTCGGACATCGTTTGAGTGTCGTTTCGTCAAATTGGGCCTCAAGTCCATTTAAGGCCTTTTTAGGCCTTTTAGCGTTTACGTGCCTCATTTCGTGTGTGCAAGACCTTGTTGCTACTTAATATCCCTAATAAGAGTAATTTGTATAGTAGTTTCAACAATAATCAACGTCAATGTTGTAGAATATACATATTGCGACAAGTTAGAGAAATACGACTAGTTTGTTTTTTACAAAGGAGGTGGTACTTTAAAAGTTAGAAGTTGTCATTGGGAGTTACCCACATGGTTAAATATCCATAATAGTCATTGAAAACAAGTTTCATTCCATTCGGACATCGTTCGAGGGTCGTTTGGCTGATTTGGGCCTTAAGTCCATTATGGCCTTTTTAGGCCTTTTAGCGTTTACGCATAGTTTCGAGTCCCGTTTTGTATGTGTGAGACCTTATTGGGACTTTATATGTCTTATAACACAATTGTGTATAAATTTTTCAAACATACAAAAAGATCAATGTTGCGACCATATATAATGCAACAAGTTAAGCTTGTGATGAGTAGTTTGATGTTTTACAAAGAGGGCGTTACTCTAAAAGCAAAAGGTTTTGATGCAAAGTTACCGACATGGTTAAATATCTCTAATAGGCATTGTAAACAAGTTTCATTCCATTCCGATGAATTTTCGACGACGTTATGGCGAATTGTGGTTTTAAAGCCGTTAAAAACAACACGACAAATGAATTATTTTGCGTGACATAACTACAAATACATTGAATACATTGAAATTTATTACATAAGCAAAAACATATACATTGAAATCCATGCGTCACGTATGGATACAAACCATGCGTGACGCATGGTCACATTCCATACGTGACGCATGGAATTTTTTGCCTATAAAAGGCCCAACATCAAAACCCTACCATTTTGTTCTCTTCCTCATTCTCTTGACGGCGGCTGAAGCTCTATCACGCACGGATTTACCCCATTTTCAACAATTTTCATCATCTTTCTACATATAAGGTATGTAAACATTAAGATTTCATTGTTATGGTATGGTATTGATGTATATATGAGGTTTTGATGTTGTTTTGATAATATTTACATATGTAGATCCAATGTGTATGTTATACTTTGATTAGAAGAGATTAAACTTGTAATATATGAATGGATTGTGTACTTTGTTGATAGTTTCTTGTTGAATTTGATATTTTCATGTGTAGATAGTGTAATTAGGATTTTGATACTGAATTTGGGTTTTGTGAATTAGGGTTATAAATGAGGGTGTTGAAATTTGATATGGTGTGGTTTTAATCAAATTATTGACAAACTGTTGAATTTCAGAAAAAAATGTTGAGATTAGGGTTTGAGAATATATTAGAAAGCAGTACTGAAGTTCTGGAAGTGGCAATTCCATGCGTGACGCATGGAATATAACCATGCGTCACGCATGGTTAGTGACCATGCGTCACGCATGGAATTGCCACATTCAACATTTAGACTATGCAGAAGTTAATTGATTATGTAACTATAATTTGGTTATGTTTGTGATTATACAGATGTCCTATTCTGATCAAGAATCTGATATTTCCGATATTAGTACGGCGTCTAGCGTGGCAGACAACTTTGATATGCTTGAACGGGAGAGACGTGAACGGGAGAGACAAGAACGTGAGCGACGTGAACGGGAGAGACAAGAACGTCAAAGGGAGAGAGGGGAACCATCCACTAGACCAAGGATGACCGCACGAGAATACAGGAACCTCTTCAAGCCGTTCAACCCTCGTCGTTAGATCTACTTATTATGTTGAACCTTATTATGTTGAACCTTATTGTGTTGCACCTTTGAAGATTGAACCTTATTATGTTGAACCTTATTGTGTTGCACCTTTGAAGTGTTGAACCTTATTGTGTTGCAAGAACTACTTGTTTTTTCTTAAGAGTGTCTATTTTGTAGGTATTTTAAAACATGTCGACTCGTTTCACTTTCAAACTAGGTTTCACATTTCAAATATCATAAATCAACATAAATTCACATATCAACATGTTTAGTCATACAACTAGTACGTGCTGACATGAGTTCTGAAAAGAAAAACAGTGCGTCACGCATGGATATAATCCACACGTGACGCACGGTTCTATTCCCTGCGTGACGCACAAAAGGACACATGATCCCTTTGATTCTTAGTAACACTGATGTGTGCATGATTTCCAATCAAAATAAAATTACATATTGTCAAAGGTTGGACATTTAGGCCACGTAAGAAGTCCAAACAAAGGATATGCTACTTTACAAGTTAATAGGTGTTATTGGGAGTTACCCACATGGTTAAATATCCCTAATAGGCATTGAAAACAAGTTTCATTACATTCGGACATCGTTTGAGTGTCGTTTCGCCAAAAACCGCCTTAAGTCCATTTAAGGCGTTTTTAGTGGTTTTAGCGTTTACGTGCCTCATTTCGTGTGAGCGAGACCTCTTTTCTACTGAATATCCCTAATAAGAGTATGTTGTATAGTATTTTCAACAATAATCACCGTCAATGTTGTAGAATATACATATTGCGACAAGTTAGAGAGTTACGACTAGTATGTTTTTTACAAAGGAGGCGGTACTTTAAAAGTTAGAAGTTGTGGTTGGGAGTTACCCACATGGTTAAATATCCATAATAGCCACTGAAAACAAGTTTCATTACATTCGGACATCGTTCGTGTGTCGTTTCGCCAAAAACCGCCTTAAGTCCATTTAAGGCGTTTTTAGTGGTTTTAGCATTTTGGCATAGTTTCGAATCCCGTTTTGTATGTGTGAGACTTTATTGGGACTTTATATGCCTTATAACACATTTTTGTATAAATTTTTCAAACATACGTGAACATCAATGTTACGACCATATATATTGCAACAAGTTAAGCTTGTGGTGAGTAGTTTGATGTTTTACAAAGAGCGTGTTACTCTAAAAGCAAAAGGTTTTGATGCAAAGTTACGGACATGGTTAAATATCTCTAATAAGCATTGTAAACAAGTTTCATTCCATTCCGATGATGTTTCGACGACGTTATGGCGAATTGTGGTTTTAAAGCCTTTAAAAACAACACGGAACATGAATTATTTTGTGTGCCATAACTAAAAATACATTGAATACATTGACATGAATCATATAAGCAACAAAAAAACATATGAAAATCCATGCGTCACGTATGGTGTAAAACCATGCGTCGTGTGTGGATTAATTTCATGCGTGACGCATGGTTTTATGTTGCAAAATCTTATTTTTATATTTAGAATGCTTATATTGTTGTTATGTTGACGAATGTTCAACCTTATTATATTTCAAATTGTATATGGTACGCCATACATATTGCGACTTTGTTCGGTTTTCAAACTATGTTTCACTTACAAAGGTCTAAATTTGATTTTCAAGTTACACACATGATCAAATAGACATTATAAGGATTGAAACAAAGTTTCATTCCATTTCGATAAAGTTTCGATGACGTTTTTGTCGAATTGGGCTTTATCGCCTTAAAAAAGACACTAAAAATGTGTTTCTTTGCACACTTAACTAGAAATACATTGAATACATTGAAAGTTAGAAGTTTCATATATGCAAATACGTGCGTCACGTACGGATTGTATCCGTGCGTCACGCATGGATACAATCCGTGCGTCACGCATGGAATTAATCCGTGCGTCACGCATGGATACAATCCATGCGTTTTCTGGAATGTGCAATCCGTGCGTGACGCACGGATTAATTCCATGCGTGACGCACGGATGACCTGGGCGGTAAATAGCAAAAGGGGTGGGCGTCAAATAGAAACTATGTTTATTTACCACGTTACACCTTGGCATCTACTAAATCAAACCCTTCAATCATCTAGCCAATGCCTCTTACGGGCTCAAAAAAAATTAAAATTAATTTATTTTAGCCCAATTTTACAGCCTTTACTCATATTTTACACGTGCTCTTTTTGTTTCAGCAATTGCCGTCTTCTTTGGCTCTCAACTTATCTCCCGTCTATCAACAAGCATGTAGTCGGGTGGTAAGGGATCCCAACCACCCAACATGAGGTCTCGAGTTCGAGACTTGGTGAAGGTTAAAAATTGTTTGTACGGAGAGCCACCCACGCAGCTCGAACTCTAGATGTAAGGGTAATAGAGGAGTCCCTTAACCGCTGAACTAGAGTAGGAAACCAAAAAACTTATCTCCCGTCTTTTTCCCTCTCAACTTCTCTACAGCCTTCTCTTCCTCTCCCACGTAACTTCTAACACCACTTCCTCCACAACCGTTGCTCTCCTCTATTTCTTCTCTATATTAATTCAAACCCCTCTCTATTTAACTTTTCTCGTCCCCAAAACTCTGACTAGCTCCCCACACGCACTCCACCGTCTTCTTCCCTCGCGAGCCCAGATTTCACATAGATTAGGAGTCGAGAGTCGAGAGTCCGGATTCATCTAAGTGAGAGAGGGTGGAAGATTCAAAATTAAGGCCAAGCGTCAGAGTTGTTGTGCTGATTTTAGATAGTTGACCCCAGATTCATCTAAGTGAGAGAGGACCCCTTAACCTCTCTCACTAAACAACAATATTTTGAATCTTCTTACCGGGTAAGGAAAACCCCTTCAGCCGCAGTGGATGAATCCGGTAAGCCCATAATTCAAATAGTTGACCCCAGATTGACTGAATTTCCCAAGGAAGAAGTTGAGAGGTTTATTAATGTCGCGTTGTTATGCACCCGAGCAACTTCAGAATTAAGGCCAAGCGTCAGAGTTGTTGTGCTGATAACTTGACATATGGTTATGGAGGGTGGAAGACGTCAGAGTTTCACTCAGACGTTCTTTTTGGCTCCTCAAGAACTTGGTTATTTTGTTCTACCCAGATACTTAATTAGAAGGTGGCGACACTAAATACTGCTGACCGGGGTAAAAAAACTTGACCTCATTGCTTCTTTATTTAATGAAGCAACTCACTCATTCTTTTTCCTATGCATTTTGCATTTGTTTGCTTGAACGATTGGTACTCTATATTGGCAGAAACACCTCTGGTGCAGCAGAACGAGATTGTTACCCAGCCAGAGGAAGTTAACGAAGGGGAAGTGTATGTTCCATCTGAGGACGGGGAAGGTTCGGTGATCTGACGGCGTTAATATTTAGAAGTCTGTGATAGAAGTATGCTTTTCTGTAATACACTAGCATCTTTTAGGTCACTTGATAATTATCTATTGGCTCATTTGCAAAAATACCCTAGGGGGGGGGGGGGGGGGGGGGTAACTAACAAAAATGCCTAAAGCATTTTGGATATTACTGCAATATCCAAAATGTATTTTCTTTTCACTTTTCTTTTTGAGTTGGAAAATCAAAAAACAATTATGGGAAAAGGTAAATGAAAATGCAATAACAATATAATAATGAGGTGAAAAAAGAAGAAAAGAAGAAAAAGTGTCCAAATCCGTACATGTGTCAGGAATTTTTTAAACAAAAAACGGCTGAATTGGGAAAGTTGACAGGAACTTCGACGATCAGCCACACAAAATTTCTGACATCCGTACGGAACACTGTTCACCCGTTCCTGGATGAATCTCAGCTACATAAAAAGTCCAAGGCGCCAGTTTTTCCCGCCAAATTGATGGAAGGTCACTTAGAGCAAAATTTTGCTCGTAAATGAATGTAATATTGCTAATCTTAACTTCATCTTCTTCATTAAGTGTGTTTCTTTCTTTCACTCCATCTTCCTCATTAAAGTTTCTTCATATCATGTCGGCCATTTGTTTTAATCTCTTGCTTCATTCAATTTTCTTCATATCCTGCCATATAGAAGAAGGAAGGAATGGGTAAGTTTCTATATTAAATGCAAACGGTTTTTGTGTATTGGTAGCAATAAATGACCATGTTTTTTTCTTGTTTTGGCTTGTTTAGGTGAAACATATATCATCTCCTTAATTTGTGGAGGCAATTGGAAGGTAGAGAATGAGCAATGGGTGTATGAAAACCCTAAAAAAACAAAGGCTTTGATGGTCAATGATGAGATCAAATATGAAGGGCTTCTGAAAATGGTGGAAGAAAAGCTTGCCATAGATGTTAAGAGGTTTGCCTTAAAGCTGACCTACATGCCTCCAAAAAACCAAAATCTTCCTCCTTTCGATATTTGCGATAGTGATGATGTAGATGCTTTTTTCTTCTTGAACATGTTAACATGCAAAGATAGAATATGGTCAATTCCTTTGCATTCTGTACTGGAGCCTATATGTATTGGTTTAGATGAAAACCCTAATGTAATTCCAAAGGAAGAAGAAGAGATGATGGATGTTGAAGGTAGTGCACCTCAACCTTGCTCTCAGACTGAAAATGTTGGTGGACCTTCTTGCCATGTAAGAGTCGTAAAGAGAATGTCAGATCACATGCTACACAACATAGTAGATGATGATCTTAGATAAGAAGAAGATGTGTCAGGATCTTCTGATAAGTTCGTCAGGATATATTTGGAATGTGGAGGGCAATCAAAGAAAGCTAAGAAAGGCATTGAACCTGAGGTTGTGTCATCAATCAGTGACGATGAAGAGGAGGATTTTATTATGTCTGCAACCAAGCGACAAGGTTTGGACCTTGTCAACCTTTCTGATGTAGAATTTGATGATGATCATGTGAAGGTTGAGGACTATGAATATCTGGGAGGAGATGATGAGGAACATCAACAAGGATCTTACCACTACGATGTTCCTGCTGATATTGAAAATTTGGAGGAAGAAGAATTGTGCTCTAACTCTCAGCCATTGGCAATGAAGGTTGGATATGTCTTTCCAACGAAGGAGGAGGTTCAACGGGCTTTGGTCTCATTTGCTGTGGAGAAATGTGTAGAAATGCGTGTGAAGAAGTCAGATAAGACCACTTATGTTGTGGAGTGCAAAAATGGAGGAGCATGTTCATTTGGCTTTCGTGCTTCAACGAGCGGTGGTAAAGCTACTGGTCCGTGGTGGGTCCGAAGGCTTGAACCAAACCATACATGTGCGATGCTGTTCAGGAACAATCACAGCAGACATGCCAATTCATCCTTCATTTACAAGAGCATTCTTGATAGGTATGTATTGCTTCTGTCTTGTTCAAATATTTAATATGGAGGGATAGAGTGTGAAACGTGTCAGGATGTTTTTGAACACATGTAACAGGTTCAAAGGTCGCAAGGACGCACCAAGGGCAAAAGAGATACAGGCTGTCATGAAAGAGCTAGGAGTCGATACCAGTTATTCCAAAGCAAACCGAGCAAGACAAAAGGCAGAGGACATCATTCGAGGGTCTCCCGAGCAAGGTTATAGTCAACTTCACTCATGGCTTCATATGTTGAAAGAAGTCAATCCTGGATCATATACAAGCTTAATATTGGATTCTCAAAACCGGTTTAAGTACTGTTTCTGGGCATTGGGTGCTTGTATCAGGGTTGTTCCTCACTTGAGAAAGGTAACTTTTTAAACTATATCTTTTATCTGTCCAGATAAATGGTAGTGTGTGTGGAGGGATAAAGGATAAGTAGTGGAGGGATATGATGTCAGAAGAATAGATATAATTACCTGTCGGGATATATTATAGATTATGACAGGTTATATGATGTATCAGGTGATTTGTGTTGATGGAGCACACTTGGGAGGGAGATTCAATGGCCATCTTCTTCTTGCTACTTCCCAAGATGGAAACAAACAGATCTATCCCTTGGCTTTTGCTGTAGTAGACAATGAGAATAAGGATTCTTGGTCCTTCTTCTTTGAAGAGTTGATGTGGTTTTTGTGTCTGATCGTCACCTTGCTATTAAATCCGCTCTGAGAAAAATTTACCTTCTTGCACAACATGGATATTGCATTTATCATATGCTGCAAAACTTCAAGCAAAAGTGCAGTTGGGCAGGTTTGCAGGACCAGTGGTTTAAGGTTGCAAAAGCGTACACCGTAGAAGAGTATAGGACTGAGCTTCAGATCCTTCAAAACAGAACTACAGTTGTGGCAAATATAGCTCTCAAAGTGCCTCTTGAAAAGTGGTCTAGGGCATATTTCACAACTGAGAGGTACAACATCATGACTACAAACAATGCAGAATGTATAAACAAGGTGTTTAAACAGGAGCGTACCTGGCCTATTGTAGCATTGTTTGATGTTATATTACTTACCTTTTCCACCTGGTTCTGTAAAAGGAGGGAGTCGGCTAATACATGGTGTGAGGTGACTACTAGGGTAGTGACCAAGACCATTGATAATAGGTATGCGGCATCTGTGAGCATGAGCATCAATAGGCTTAGTGATATTGAAGCAGAGGTGACTGATGGAAGGAACAAGTACGAGGTGAATCTTCGCCAACAACGGTGCCAATGCAATGTATTTCAGAGAGATCGGATTCCTTGTAGGCATTCTTTGGCATTAGCAAAGGACAGGGGAGATGACATTTCTACTCTTGTTAGTCACTTGTACACCAACAACACCTTGAAAGAGGTTTACAAGGAAACCATCCATTTGATCCCTCCACCCAACCAATGGGATGTTCCACAATCAGTCTCCTCTCTTCCTTGTTTGCCACCACCATGGAAAAGGGGACCTGGAAGACCAAGGTTGAATAGATATAAGTCTAGGTGGGAGAGGCCCTACAAACGAGTGTCCACGAGATGTGCAAGATGTGGTATGTCTGGCCATACTCACAGCACGTGCTACCGGGCTGCAAGGGGAGGACAGGCAAGTCGAAGACCATAGGATACAAGGGTAAGACAGCAAGGTTCTAACTTTTTGGTATGTGAACAATGCTAACTTTTTGGTAAATGAACAATTGTAACATCAATCCCTCCGATAATGATGTTATATCCTGACAGTACAACGGTTTTATCTTGTTATACTTAATTTCATATGTCATATTATTTTGGGTTGGATGTTGAAATTCTGTTAGTATGAATGTTTAAATGCTTTTTTTGTTTGTTTTGTTAAGTTTTATTTTGTATTCCCTCCGTCTATTCTGTTTTATCCTGTCACACCTCAAATTTACCATCCTGTCACCTAACTCCACATAATAAATGCAGTCAAATTTGCCTTTACACTGCACTAACGTCAGTACATGTTTTCAAGCAAAAAGGAGTCAAACACATTTACCTACCCAGAACATTTACTTACCACATTTACTCAATTTTGGTGAATATTTTCTTATATATAAAGGCCACTCTTTCTCATTATCGAACATAACTCATTCCTTTCTTTCTCTACTACCAAGCCTTTGTTTCTCTCAACTCCTTCATGGCTGCTTATCACGTCGTAGACCC